>JARACZ010000008.1:0-10000000 GCA_029255805.1 Keiferia lycopersicella
TTTCCTTTCCTTTCCTTTCCTTTCCTTTCCTTTCCTTTCCTTTCCTTTCCTTTCCTTTCCTTTCCTTTCCTTTCCTTTCCTTTCCTTTCTTTATTTTATTTTTTATTATTTTCTTTAAACTTCCTCCATTATTTATCTTCTAAACGGTGCAGGCGAAGATATTGAGGTTTAAATATAACAATATGTTTTACCAACTACAGGTGCCAGTAATAGACCCCTCTCAGAGGACCTACCTGATGGTGACCAGCTTCGACCCTCCCGAGAACAGCATCATACAGAACGTCCCTCCGTACAAGTCTGACGGTGAGAAAAAAAACTCCTTACATCCAGATACATCCACTGCTATAATCACAGCAGATTCCTGCTGTAGCTTAGTTTCTCCTTCTCCTTTGCTTTAGAAACCGAAATGTTGGTAGGTAATGAAAAAAACGTGTCAAAATCTTAAAGCATCGGTAACAGAAACATGTATAGTTGCTGTGATCATGATTCATGAGATATTTATTAATGACTATTTCTAATTATTATTTATACCGGTTGTGAAAAAAATTGCTGCAAATATTTTAAGGGGTGGACCAGCCCATGAAACTTTCCCCAAGGAATATAGGTCGAAATATAAAAAATAAATTTGGACCTCCTATACAAAATCACCAACCAACCAAGTCAATTTGTATCAGGTCAAGAAAAATATCTTAATTAAAATTTCAAACTATGTTTCTTGGGGGGAAAGTTGTTCAGTTTCATAAATCAATCACCCCTTAAAATATTTTTACACCCTGTAGTCTTTCTCTGCTGTTAAAATAACCAAATATCTGTAGTTTCAGACCTGAAACTCCACTACGAGATCACAGACGCAGGGGTCAGGGTCTGGTGGAAAGGCAACAGGCACCGCGTCGTCAGCTACACGCAGAATATCACAGCGCCTCTCGACCAATGGAAGAACGTCACTGTATTGGATAATAGTGTTATTGTGAGTATCACTTCATATTATAGGCAAAGTCGCTAATGCATGATTGCTTAAATCTTTAAAACTACACAATGGATGGTTTTTTAATAGATAGAGTGATTCAAAAGTTAGGTTTTTATGTAAAAGAGAATTATGAGTTGCCGCTAGTACAAAATAAAATGAAAAATCATTACTTTTTTCAAAACGCTGAAAAGGCTAATTAAACAAAAAGTACAACAAGTATAAAACTACATCAAAATATTTTTTTTAAATAAATGTATTTAATAATCAAATAAATGAATTTCAATTAACTTCAACTCAACAGCTACGAGTGAAATAACTGTTTTATACTCAAATAAATGAAATTCATTTAACTTTTTACTTTCGTAATTTACACTTTGTGTTGTTATTTCTTGATGGAACTCCATGTCAATTTATTAGTAAAACACTTTTTCACTAGTTCCACTACGTATATTTGTTTAATTATACATAGTGGAACTAGTGAATATAGCGGACTGTCCCGATAGCGTAGCGGGTTTTACTCCTGCCTTCTACGCCAAGGGTCGTGGGTTTGATCCCCGCAGGACACAAATATTTGTTAAGTAAATTTTCAAATATTTGTGTCGAGACTGTATGTTTTCTATGTATAATATGTATTTATTTACAAAAAAAGTATATAAGTATTAGTATCAGCTATCTAGTTCCCATAGTACAAGCTTTGCTTAGTTTGGGGCTAGATGGCGCGGTGTGAATTGTCCAGGATATTTATTCATTTATTTAATTATCATCATTAAAGAAATATACTAATAAACTAAAATATTTTTTGTTCAACAGCTACGAGTGAACTTATCTCAGCCGACATACGTGATGGCCTCGGAGGGCACGATGCCGCTGACCATCCCCCCGCAGTCCCCGCGCCCCCCGCAGGGCAAGGGGCAAACTCAGAAAAACTTCACCCTCTATTTTGGTATGTCGCTTTTAATTTTAGCATATCGCAAGCGATTAAAATAATTTGCGGTTATGCTTACAATAAATCTTAAAAAAGAAACTATATGGTAAAACGTGCTTCAATCGATTCTGTTCGTGATTCTGAACAAACTATTTTCAGGTTTTGCGCTTAATTATTTCATATATATTAGGTATAATAATAAAAAAAAATATCCTGAATAAATATTATTTTCAATGTTTAAAAAAATATATATTAACTAAATATTCACGCTAGCGTTGTTGAAAAGTCAAATGAACAGCGCTAACCAGCTAACTTGCAACTACGGCAAATTGCAGCAGAAAACTTGAAGCATGTTTTCTGGAAACTATTACCCCCGAAAGATTATTTAGAATTATAAAAGTATATCACTCACACAAAAACAACACTCACACACACAAAGAGACAAACACATACACACAAGCATGCATTGGAAGGGTTCTTGTAATTGCTTATATTTTATTATAGATTATATAACGGTCAAAGATTGAGACTGTGGCGTACATAAGTTTTGTTTCTTTTTCTTCTTCTCTATGCAATTACAATAAGAAATTGTTTTAAATTACGTAAATGATATTTAAATTTTGTTTTCATTTAATACATATATTGTTAAGTTAAGCCCTCTCATACCTCGTACCCCGCAACCAATCTCAGGGAGGGGCAATGGCCGAAAACCAGCGCTGAGGAGACAATGGTCTCACCAGCACAAGCTGAGCTATTTCCTTTTGTCTTTTCTATAAGTTAAGTTCCTACCTAGACAATAGAAAATATGTATTTATTTATGTACCTATAGTCTAAGTTTAAAAGACAATAAATAATATTTTATTTATTTATTTATACATTGACGAAAGATTAATATGACAGTTTCGAGGATCGGAAAAGAAGAGAAACAGTAAACAGAGCAGCAGGGAGTCATGTCCGTCGCTTCTGAGGGAAGCTGTCACTCTCGTCTCTACCATCAAAATAGATTTTAGACTATAATATCATTTAATAGGGTATATTTATAATTATAAGTCTATTTTAATTGTATAGTATTACTTTATTTTTTATATTTTTATTTTGTATAATTATGTTGGCTACCTGCTTACCCTTAGATACAGGAATTTCTTAGCATGCCAAGAGTTTATAAAGAATAAAAATATTTTAATATTGGTTATAACTGGTTATGACGAAACAGAAAATGTTCTATCGTTAGTTGTATAAAGAGTAAACATTGCATATATTCCAATATTATTTATCGTTTTTCTTCTATTTATAAATATATTTTTATGTATATTACTTATTATATATATTTATTTATATACACATATAATGATAAAATATCTTTAAGAATTTTTATTTTTTTATTATTCTACAAGTACTTTATTTTAGATCTGCATGCATCCAAATTTTTCATATAAGCCGTACCGAGGGTAAACCGATTTGGTAATATTTAGTTGGTCTTAACGATACAGGCTTGCCTAGTGTAAAGATCACCGAAACTAATGTCACCGGAAATTGACTCTCAGCAATGTTAAAATTTAAACGTGTTCTTCAGCTTTGTAACTTGTTTTTAATTTTGCTGAAATAAAATATTTTTTATTTTATTTTCATTTTATATGAAAGTTGTTAGTTCATTAAATAATTCTAATTAATTACAATGATAAAAATTAAATGATTTTATATAAAACAAAGGCGACGTAGTGTACAAGATGCGTGTCCGAGGCGGACACAAAGACTCTCAATGTGCAAGTCCCGCTTCAAGCCACTGTCCAATTCAGAACCTAAGTCGCATTGATGGGACCTCTTGCTATAATGATGTTTACCAAAAGAATAGTTTGTGTTATATTATATAATATTGTGTTGTTCCAGTAATGGGTATTGTGCTGGGAGCGCTGGTTCTGGCGATTCTGGCAGTGGGCGCTGTTTGCTTGTGGCGAAGACGGAAAAGAGCTATGTCACCTGTCAGGTATGTAAAGCTTCGTAAAATGTGGAGTCTTATTTACATAAAAATAGTAACTTTTATCATAATATATTATTTTTAACACAGCTTCTATAATATTATTATATACAATAATTTGTGAATATAGGTATACCAACCTGGTACCCATAGATACTTACATATATATAAATACGTTTTATTCTCAGATCGCGTCGGAGGCACTTGGATTCAAATGAAGAGAATGCAGAAGAAGCCGAAATGAAGGTATGTTTATGATTCTATCGCATAGATACTTGGTCAGAACAGCAGTAGTAATGAATATAACGCCTCTGTTATTGCTGTTGATAGTGATGATGATATTATAAACAGAAGTTTTCAATCGACTGGGTTTAGGAATCTAGAAAAATAAATTGTATAAAAGCAAACAAATATTTTGTTAGATTATCAAATTCAATTATAAAGAAAGAAGAAGAAAGAAAGAAAATAAATTTATTTCGGTAAGGAAAAAATTAAAACAATTAGATATATATTACAAATTCAGTGAATCGCTCCCTTTTTTTTGTTAAAGAGCAAGAGTATATAATTTTTCTATTATCTATTAAAAGAAAGCATATAAATCTTATAAATCTGTAAGTGGTTATGACGGCAGGCGGTGGGCGGGGCTTACGGCGCGGAAGGGGCGTGTCAGCGCGGGCGTCTAGCCAATGGCGACGCGCGTGGCGCCGGACAACCGCTGCTGAATGGCCACGTCCACATCACGGAGAACCCCACCGTACGTAAAAAAAGAAAGACTGAGAACACGGTTATATTGTTTACAAAATTAGTACAGAGTGCTCATAAATAATTTTAGGCTGAAGATGAATTGCGAAATTAGTCACATGGATCTTGTCAAAGTCATGTTAAACTAATGATAATATCTTATTTATACAGTCAAAAACCCCAAACGGAAAGATGAAGAAAGGCCGTCTTTACGAAGCAGCTTTCGACGTCTCCCGCTACGAAGACCCTGACCTCACCCAAGAGACTGTCCTGGACGCTGACACCTCCACAGCCTCATACAGCCTGCTTGACACCTCCAGGACACCAGAGTACGACAGGAGCTCCAGGGAGATAAGTCAAAACAACTCCTTCGCTAAACTACCAGACGATAATATGAACTCGGAACTCACGAGAGGCTCCTTCCAACTTGACAACAGCAAAATACAACCCACATTACAACCAAACGGTTGAGGCAGGTGGGAACCTGCTAAATTAAGAATTATATGTAGGGATAGGCGGCCCCACGAAACCGATACGTCAATTCAGATAGGAATGAGATTGTGTACAGTTTTATAATAGTCTATTCGGTGGAGTTTAAAAGGTTATACGACTAAGATAAGAGCGATTTAAGAATGTTTTGAGTGTTGAAAAGGCTTGCTGCGAGGATGACTTGGCGTGACGCGTCCCTATAGACTTTATTTTAAGGCTGATTTTTGGTAATATAAAATAGTACGGGTATATAATTAGTTTGAATAGTCGGGCCGGAAGTACCACGCCAGATTATTCTCGCTCGGAAGTCGGTACCGCTAGTTCTCGAACCGGGTTCGGGGGTTCGTTCCGACATACAGCGAAATTATTAATTAGGGGAAGTTAAAGTAATAATCTGAAAATATTATAGGTACAACAAAAATGTAACACAGAAGCAACAAACTTAGTACAATTTATTCTACTTAGTACAAAATATTGGAACGGACCCTGCAATAGAAATATTCGTTCAAAACTATTGACTGTAAATAGACATTTTAAATGCCTATAGGCAAATGCACTTGTAAATATCGGCCTGATTCGAGATTAAAATAAGCTCCAAGACAATAATTTAATAATGGCAAAACAAATTGTTCTGGAGATTCCTGTTGCTATCTTCTTAAAGTTAATACAGTGCCTGTTATAAAATAATATCCCATATAAATACAAATAAATACGATTCACCTTTAGTGCAACATAATCGTACAAATATAGACCAAAATAAACCGAAGCACACATAAATGGACGTGTAGGTATATAGCATGAGATCTACTTATAGATGTTGAGTTTTATTTCTGTTTATTTTCTGATACAATCCTTAGATAAGCCTTAGAAGCTATCAGTTACCTTCTAAATACATTCCACAATGTAACAACAAGCAATATTCACTACTTATTATATTTATTTTAAAAACTTTGTACATAAAATATACAATACACGCACAGTTAAAAATACTTGTTATAAGTAATAGTTACTCTTACCACACAGAAAGATAACTATAAATAGTTGAATACACACAGTAGATAGAATAATGATAATTTTGTAAAAGTAAAAACATTTATACTTACCTACGTAAAGTTTAAAAAGTTAATTAAAACAACGAAATATACTGACATTAAATTATAATTAAAATAATTTATATCATAAAATGTAGTGGCGTTAGAAAATTTACTAGAACTCTCAAAAACACATTATAATTTCCATGTAATTCATTAAATTTACAATAGTAAAATATGGCGATATATTTTGGCCCCTCTAACACCAAGGAAACATCATAACACTTATATTTGTCATAGCGTCGCATACAAGTAAGTTCATCAAAGTATTCTTCGAGTAACACGGTCTTCCGTCTCGTTTCGACCCGGAGGCCGTGTTGCTCAAAGGAAGTATTGATTTAAAGAATTACTCTTTATTGAAAATATAAACTTGTTTTATGAGCCCTAAGTACTTTTGGTTAGCGTTCGGTGTTCGTTATTCCATATCACATTATATATCTACCTCATTTTCTTCGTTATAAGATTCTTTTAGATGTTAAAATTAATGTTGAACCATTAAGTTTTCTGTATTATACCCACGCGAATTACCTTACACAGTAGTAGTTTAAAGTTAGTTAGTGTTGTTTATTTATTATTAGGTTTCTAAGTTTTATTTTCTAATATAACTTTATTACATCGTGACGGTTTCTTTTCACTAAACTGGACAGCATTTGTTTTAATTAAATTACATTACAATTTAAATGCAATTTAGAAGCCACGGGGAAAACATTTTAATATAAATAAAAAGTCATAAACTACTATAAATGATTATTATTATTATTTCATGAATGTATTTTTACTTCTTTAAATGAAATTACTGTTTATTTAGTCCGAAATGTAAAATTTGTGTTAAAATAACAAATATTTATTTAGACATATTTCCCCGTAGCTATTGAAAACACTTACTGATTTAAATTTATTTACCCCTTTTTATTTTGATTACAAAAATTGAGTAGTGTATATAAGTGAGACCAATAATACGTTGAATATTAATTTTGGTGACGTTATTTAACGTTACATTTCGATTCATTAAGAAAATACACTATTACCTGTTACAAAAGTTGCTAATATTGGCTTAATTAAAATACCTAGATAATTTAAATTAAATCCGCCTATTTAAAGCTAGGCTAGTTTAGTGTTTAGAAATCAACAGGCGTTTTAGAAAAATAAGATGAAGTACCAAATCAAATAAAATTGAAATAAATATTCACACTTTCCCGTAAACGGTCTGAGTTGTTATTTTTGAAAAATCTATTTTCATCAAAGCACCTTGGCTAGGTACAATTGTAAAATACATGTTAATATTATTATTAACTCAGTGTAATAAAGAAGTAAAACGCCGACAATGTACCTGATCCTTCAATTACCTAAGTTAAATAGGCTTAGGTGTAGAGTTAGGTCTAAATCTAGAATTTTATCTGTCGCTAGGTTTTGTCACAGGGTGTAAGCTTTTGAATTTCAGGGGTTCGAAGATTTCAGCTGGATCTTACATTATAATATGATTGAGTGATTTGATTTTGATAAATCAGTCTTTCAATCAGTTCTAGGAAATAGTATATTTATTATTCTTATTGTACAGTATTTTCGATTTACTTTCAGTATTTTGCTGTTGTCAAGTTTATTTTGTTTGGAATCCTAAGAACCAAATACAACCAAAAGATGTGAATGATTGTATTACAATTTAATCAACCATAAATGTGCACCTATAAGTTTATACAAAGTATTGTTAGTAATAATATAGGTTCCTCTTTTGCAGCGTAAGTAAAGTTCAAAATATAATTAGAGTAGTTAGCGTCCATAGAGTAGAAATAGTAATAAACAAGTCTGTTTTCATTGTTCAAATAGCTATTGAAAATATTATTTCCTGCAACATGTATTATGGTTAATTTACCAATATTTTATTTATAGTTTTATATATAGTTGTCAAACTTCACAAGTTCACTCGAGGTTGTGTGATTCTATTAAGTTATTTATTTTATGATGAAAATGTAGGCAAGTTTGTATGGTATCGATTTTAGATACTTACATATTATACTTTTCATTGTTATATTATTTATGTTTATTTTTTATTTTCTGAATCAAAAATGTTAATATTGTTCGCAGTAACAAAATACCTGAATGATGTACAATGATATTTTTCTAACTTGTTTATAAACTACCTAATAGCATTCAGCTCATCTCTAGTTTATGATAAAATTAGGTGAAAAATATTTCAAACACAAAAAAACCAGTGCAGTACCAGTTTACATTTATATATAGATTGGTAGAGAAATGCAAAGCTGAAAGTAATCCATTTATATTTTTTATTTGGTTAAAGTGTGATTTACTTCACAGCAACGATTAGACATGATATCATCATGAAATTCTATTTTTTTATATTGTTCAAAATGTTTTAAGATATTTTTCATTTTTTGTTGGTTGTTTAAAAATGCCGTTTGATACATAACTGACCTTTCTAGTAGCAAGTGTACACACTAAGGCGGATCGCACACTTGACGCACGGCGGACCTTTAAAATATCGCAGCGGTCTGTCAGATCCATACTAGATAATGTCAATACCCATACTAAAACCGCTCAACCGCACTCGACGCAACGCTATCGCAGCGTCGTACATCGAGTGCAGTTTTAGTATAGGGATTGACATTTCTAGTATGGATCTGACAGACCGCTGCTATATGTTAGTGGTCAGTCGTGCGTTAACTGTGCGATTCACCGTAAACTAAACAGGTATTTTATTTCAAATTTAACACACCTACTTACACATTCTCGTACCTATACACTCTTTTTCGGTTCGTTATTAGTTAGTAGTTATGTAAGTTTCAATGAAAACCTTAGCATTTATAGTTGCTCATAGCCTAGAAAAAAAAACAAATGTCTCATTTCATACAAAATGAGAAATCAGAAAAATATTGAAAATCTGTTCTTTTTCACGCTACTCGAACAATATTTCACGCTAAACAATATTTAAGTATACTTTTTTTGTTATGATTTTATAACTGTCACCCACCTTTTTACCAGTTATTTTAATACCACCGTTGATTTATATAATGTTTTTTTTTACCTTCATTTCGTTATACAAAATATCAGATTTTAACAAAATAATACATTCCAAACGATTGCAATAGCCAGAAATATTTTATTTTATTATATGTACAGTTATTTATTATTTAGATTTAGCTCAGCACTGTTTTACCGTTTATAATAATATTCATAATACCTTATATAAATATGACTTATTCAATGTTACACTCCAATATTTGATCACGTAGTTCTGTACAATTCTTAGGTCTATAGTAAATGTTTATTGTATTTTAACAGTACTTACAAAATTTCTATGAAGTGTTACAATACGATTGAGCCGAGTTTAAAAAAAATATAATAACGTGTTTTATAATTAAAAATCATGTTTTGAAAAGTAATGTATTATTTTAACAAAATGAGTTGTTTTTATAAATATTCTTTTTATTCATTTTTTAAATATATTTTTTTGGAATGTAGGTAACTATGATACTTGCAGAGACTAGTTACGGTAAACTTTAAAATTATGTAATGATTGCATAAATAAATAAATATCATAGATCTTTGAAAGATTAAATAATAAAAAGGTATGGTAGGTACGTACATATTGTCGAAAAATATAGCTATAGTGTTTAATTGCGCAGTATATGTAATAATATTTTGACATAACAACATCAACTTAGAACCGTTACAAGTATCTGTAAGTATATTATGGAGGGCGGAAACTACTGTATTGTTATTGTAAATCTTAATTAATTAACATAAGAGTATCGTTACTGTTCGACCATTTACTGGATCAAGTTCTATGTAAAGTTACTGCTACGTGCTATGAAATACTGATTTTTTAAATTCCATTTATTGCTATCAGGTGTAAAGGATTGTGTACCGTCAACTTTGTAGGCTTGAACCACTTTCCCTATGGAGCCAGTGATCGGAAACCAGTATTTTTTTTATCTCTCATATGCAATTCACGACCAGCTTTCCATACAGTGTTTGTACGAAAATTGGGAAGTCATAAATTTTCCTTTACCATCATTGTTCATTGAAAAAAGTTGTTTAGTTACATTAGGTACCTACGTGATCTGAACACGCATGCAAAATTTTTAGGTTCACTGTCCATTATACCTCATATTTTTTTCATTCAAAATTATTACTGGCAGTTTTTACTAAAATAAATGTAAATCATTTGTTTTTTGCCCAAATATTAACTTAACACTTTTACCATTATTTAAACAGGAATTTAAAGATATAAGTGTTCCGGCTTTTTATATCTCAAAATAAGAAAAATGTAAGTGCTAGTGAGAGGTTATGGCATAAAATATTATATGCGATAAAAAAAACACTGCACCGAATGGTAACTGTTATGAAAAAAAATCTTCTAAGTACTTACCTAAATATAATAATAATTAAATACACAGAGCCTATGCCTTCACAAATAAATGAAAAATTAAAATTAGTTTAAACATAAATTATGATTGAATCTACCTCAACCAGACCCGTTTTGTCGTTTTTAATGTATTGTGTAAGTAATCGTTTGAATACAGTTTACATCGGTTTTTGTCTAGTGAAGTTGTGGAGGTGTTTCGAATTGTAGAGAGCTTGTGTGGTTTGTACAAATAATCTTTCAAGTTTGCAAAGATTTGCCGGCAAGTTACTATACAAATCTTGGCAAGATCTTTACCAAAACAAGCAAATAGCCTGATTGGTCAACACTCATCAGTATTTCTTTTACATAAGTATAATAAAAAATATATAAACTTTGTGAAAGTCGTTTATAAAAGCTGTCTTAAAAAAAAAAAACAGTTTTTTTACAGAACAATGAAATAGTTTATTTGTATATTTAAAAAAGTAAGTTAAGTTCACCTTTAAACTTTGCTACACGAAACCGACGTAACTTTAATATAATTAAATAACTAACGTGTTTTGATAAAAAAAGTTGACAATTTAGTTCGAATCCTTTTGATATTGGTGACTTTTGTCACCGCAATATTGAATGAGAATGAGTATGTTATTGTATTGAAAGATTGAAACGATATTAAATTTAAAAATAAACTAGACCTGCGTTTCATTGAATTCTTTACAATTATTTTTTTAATTTATAACAACCCATTTAATGGTAACTAATAAACTTTAATTTACATTTAAAGGTGACTGATATAATTTATTTGCCCCTGCTGCCTTTTACACCGAGGGTCGTGGGTTCGATCCCCACAGGACACAAATATTTGTTAAGTCACTTTGAAAATTTTCTGTCTTTTTTTTATTTATTGTCTAGTTTTATCCCTATTTGGAACCTGTACAAAACTTAGGCGGGGGTTTAAAATAAAACAGTAACAAATTAATAAAATTTAAGTTTATTCCCTCACTCTCATACACATTCGTATAATAAATAAAATTATAACAAATACCTAAATAAGTAAGTAGGTATGTACGTACATGTACAATTTCTCACTCTTTAAATTAGTTCCTACTATTTAGATAATAATGATATCCATGATTTTAAATAATAATCTTATATCTAAGTACGAAGTTATTAACAATTTGCGCTCACCATTCGTAAAAAATGCACGTATAGTTAGGACAAACCTGTGAAACAGACGGATACCCTTTCAACACGACGACGCTGATTTGGCCATATCTGCGCGCTTTTACCATGGTTTAACCGAGTATCACGTGGTATGAGGGATACTACACTCGACATCAAAAAAATCGCACGTCCGTAAAAATAGGCTTCAAGCACTGGTAATCTTTAAGACAAGCAGTTATTCGTAGCAATATTTGTATCATTTGAGAGCCCTATAAAAATTCTTTAAAATATCCATTTCATTTGAATAAAGAAAAAGCTTGACATTTCACGTCACTGTGAATGACAATGGAACTGATTCTCCTCTTCAAATTTTGTTTGTATTGTTTTGTTTTTTGGGTATAAAAGGGTCGATACAGCTTATTTATTGGGGTATAAATTTGCTACCAACAGTCGAAGAAGACACAGAAGAATATCTTTCATCAGAAAAACGTCCTTGAAGATGAACACTACAGCTGCTGAAGCCGCCCAAGTTATCGCACTACTGCAATCAGGACTACGTCAGTGTGATGTTGCTCGGCAATTGCACTTGAGTCGCTTTTCTGTTCGAAGAGTGTACCAGCTGTTCCTGCAGACCGGTGGCTTTTTCCGAAGGCGTGGGTCTGGTAGAAATCGCTGCACTTCTGCGAGAGATGACCGATTCATCGTATCGAAATCTTTGAGAAATCGGTTCTCTAATGCTGTTGAGTTGCAACAGCAGCTTCAAACAGTTCGTAGAAGGGCCGTGAGTGTCTCTACAGTTAGAAGAAGACTAAAGGAGAGAAATATTGTGGCTAGAAGACCTGCCACGGGTCCAAAATTAACCGCAGCGCATCGGCGAGCACGCTTGCAATTTGCTCGCGCCCACGTTAATTGGACCCTGGACCAATGGAGAACTGTTCTCTTCTCAGACGAAACGAGAGTGTGTCTTTTCTGCAACGATAGACGCAAAAGAGTATACAGAAGACAATCGGAACGTTTTGCCCAAGATCACATCACAGAGATCCTGGAAGTACATGTGGTCCCCTATGCTGGATTTATTGGCGACGGGTTCACATTAATGCACGATAACGCTCGCGCGCACACTGCTGGTATTGTGCAAGGCTACCTTCAAGAGGTTGGGATCCTTGTCATGCAGTGGCCAGCGAAAAGTCCAGATCTGAACCCGATAGAGCACCTCTGAGACCAGCTGAAACGCAAGGTTAGATCCCGTGATCCCGCTCCCGCGACTCTTCAGGAGCTCCAAGACGCCGTTATTGAGGAATGGGACAGTATCCCTCAAGAAGAGGTCCTAAAGTTGGTGCGATCCATGAGGGAGCGCATGGAAGACGTCATTAGGGCTAGGAGGGGTAACACTAGGTTTTAGGTTAGTTTTAAGCAACTTTGTTTTGAAAAATTAATCAGATTTCATTAGGGTTTTCAAGGATTTTTATTGTTTTGTAAATTTTTCTCAGTTCCAATAAAAACATTGATTGAATGATTGTTTTTGCATTCTCTGTTTCCTTACCTTTCAAATGATACCGAACATTACCAATATTTCATGATACAAATACGATTAAAGGTGTTTGAAATAGATTTCTTAAAAGGTGCGATTTTTTTGAAGCCGAGTGCATATGACTTACTCTTCCACCTTTGGTCTTTTTTTCAACTTAGCGGTAATATATAAAAACGACCATTACCGAAGCGTTGTGGGCTATGGCCAACCTATTGTCAACGTGGCATCTTGTGGCAGACTTTGATCTTTACCGGATGATTTCCCTCTGGTTCTACTTATTGATGTGCCGTGTGATGCCGGCTTAGAATAGCATCACCCCATTTCTTTCCCGTGGCTGTCGTGGAAGCCAACTAAGGGACTCGAGGGTTTCATGTGTATTGCAATTTCAGGGGACAGGCTGACTACCTGTCGCTAAAGTGATACATGACTTATCTGAAACGACCCTCAAATATTATCAGACGTGGCGATAACGTACGGTCGTTAACGCTCTGCCTACCCCGCCAGGGATGTAGGCGAGATTGGTGTGTGTGTGTGTGTTATACTTATTGCTTCTTCAACTGCACCAGCAAACTCTGTCGGCACAGCTTCGAGACGGCGCTGGTGTCGTTTTTACCGCGCAGCTTGGCCGTCAGCCGCGCGAGGCTGAAGCGTGATCGCGATCGTCCTTCGCGCCCCTCGCGTTCACGACGACTGCCTGCAAATAAAATGACTTTCTGAAAACATCATCATTTTCCTTGCCTTATCTCGTTTCTATGTCGGGGTTGGCTACCTACCTAATTGACGTGGAACCAAGTTTTTACCATGCTTTTACACAGAGCCACTGACGTCTGCAACCCGAAGGTTAACCTGGCCCAACTTTTTGAAAATATCGTCATAATTTTGTGTTCGAGCAACACAGCTTGGTGCTACATTTTCTGAACCGTAATTGAGGCCAGCTGGCTGATGTGATTTCCATGCCAAATATTAAGATTTTTCAAAGAACAACTGAAAACACTCCAAGTACTGACACAAATCATACTATTCTTGAATTAATTTTGGATATAAAATTTATTTTTACCTTCAGTGACTCTTTGCCAAGCTTCTCTATCCACATTGACCATGCCAGTGGAAGCGCTACGCCCCAACCCAGAATCCTGATTGGTCGGGCCCTGGGACTCCGTGACGTCACTCTCGCAGCTGATTCGGCTAGACCTGTATTAAAAGAAACCTATTATCAAAAAGATCAAAGTTAAATAAATTGTGTAGACAAATCTAAATCCATCAAAATTCACTTCATCATCATCTCATCATCTGCCTGCCCTTATCCCAATTCATTTGGAGTCGGCGCAACATGTTTTCTTCTTCCATTCATCTCTATCAGCAGTCAAATCCTCATTTAAGCCCTTTTTGTTCATATCATCTTTTACACAATCCATCCAAACCGTTTTGGGCCGTCCTTTCCTCCTGCATCCATCCACATTCATGTTCATTACTTTCTTTAGCAAATGCTCCTCATTCCTCATCATAACATGCCCATACCAAGAAAGACAGTTCTCTCTCATCTTATCTGTCACTGGAGCAACTTTCAAACTTCCTCTTAAAAAAAAATCACTTATCTAACACAATTCCTCTACAGACCTGTCACCAGGTCTCAAATCGCTGGTAGAACTGGTTCCTTCTCTCCTCATCTGCGCAGTCGATGACAGGAACCTTTCCCTCGCTGCCCGTATCCTGGCTGCTCTTTCAGACAGTCTCATAGCTGCTTCATTCTCCATCAAGTAACATTGCTGAGACGTAGACTCAAACGAAGAAATTGACCTGTCAAAACCCGGGTTAGCTGATATAAACCTGGAAATTGTTGGGACAATTGTGTCTGACATTTGACGCATTACTGGTAAAGGTCCCCTGTCTTCAAACTCAGGTAGGTTTCTGGTCAAATCTGGAACTATTGTATCTGTACTGGCTGTGTGTGGGTTATATTTGATTGTCTCTTGACTTTCCTCGATCTTTTTCTTCTGTGGTAATGGTGAGTCAATCTTCTTTTCAGGATGCAACGCGTTAGCGCTATGAGATTTTAATACTCCATCCAAGCTTTGTGGTTCAGATGGGACAAGCTTTTTATCAGTAGAGGTCTGGTCTCGCCTGGATAATTGGCATGCACTTGCTGATTTTTGGACTTCCCGTTCTAAAAATGGGTTGTTTCTGAAATTGAAAATGTCGTCGAGATAAACTTCTAGTGTCCGTTACCGAGTTGAACATTTTAACTTGACCGAATTTAAATAACGTTAGAATAGAACAAGCTTTTTACCTAATGTTAACTCCTACTGGCATATCAGGTGGTCTTCGTCTTTCTGCTGCAGGTGATCGCCAAGCGGGTGAGGATGCTCCACTACTGTTTGGTGATGTATGCCCTGAATAAAAATTTGTCAAATGAACGAAAGTTGAATCCAAATAATGTCATATATTTTAGAACAAAACTTGTCTTACCTTCTTCATTAATCTTCATGTTATACTTCTGTATCATAATTCGTATTGATGGAGCGGTTTCTTTCGGCTGTGGTTTTCTTTGTGAAGGTGGGGATAACGGAAGTGGCGGCCTTGACCTTGGTCTTTGGTCTTCATTTTCCTGAAGGTCACCAGAACTCTTCGATCGAGCGTACATCTTTTGCCGATCCTGTTTTGCTTTCTTATCTGCGCGTTTCTTGTTTATGTTATTCTGTGAGGTTGTTTCAGCTGATGTTACTCCAGCAAGATCTTCGACATCGAGAGGTATGACCGCTCTTGGTACTGACTCTCCGCTGCGCACAACTGGTGAAAATATTTTTCTGGTTGTCTTCACGATTACTTCTGGGGAACCATCTCGATGCTCAGGTGCTTTCAATTTCAGCACAAAAACCTGTAAATTTAATTAAAAAACCTAGTCATACAGTCATAAGAATAAGTACCTAACTATTTCCACTTTATACACAAGGTAATTTAACTAAAATATTTATTGTACCTCTCCTTCTGAGTCAGAGTGAAGGGACGTCGGTGGAGTTCTTGGTCTTTCAGAAGGTCTTCTTGGTCTTTTACGTCTCCTAGGAATCTCAACAGTCACTGTATCTACTTCAGGCTCTGTATCCGATTCTGATGGCTTGGACTGTTCCCGTTCTAATCTTGCTCGAGATTTAGATTTCTTTTTTCCATTAGGTTTATCTATTTCTTTACGTTTAGTTTCATCTTTACCATCATCGTCGTCTTTGGCTGTTTCTTTGAAAATATCACTTTGTTTTGAATTTCTTCTAATATATCCTCGACTGGTTGATGGAAGGTCTCTTTCATCTATAACTTTGATATCCTGTTCGTGCTTTTCAGATTCATATTCCACATCTTTGTAGCGACTGGAGCTACCTCTTTCTATTTCCTCAATCGTCTTTCTAATAAACATAGCGTCCTCTTCGATACTAGGTTGACGAACTACTTTTCGACTCTTACCTTTGTCTGACGATTTTGTCTGCAAAAATTCAAATAGGCTGTTTTAAATATGAAATTTGCGTTATTTTAATTCATGATTGCTGTTGTCTACCTGTTCGCGAGAAGTTTTTGGCCTGGCTCCATGCTCTCTAGGTTTTGTACGGGTATCTGTAATAGCTACAGAAATACATTCAATCAAATTTACTCCATTTTTTAAAGATTTATGTTTGTACACTTATTGATCCTCCTTACCTGTGCCGTTCGGTTGAAGTACAGCTGTCCCAGTAAGAGCCGAGCTTGTTTCACAGAGCAACCTTGCCTCTGCTCTGCCATACGTATACACAGGCTTCTGCGGGGTGTGCTGAGGAGACACCGCTACTAGTGGTGCTGCTGTACACACTTCTTCAGCTTCTACTTCTACTATTACTGCCCCGCGCGTGTTATCACCGTCACAGTCATCAACACCTTCGGCCTGAAAGTTTTATGACACTTTGGTAAATGCCGATATATTAAGCTAACTCTAGATCCACTTTATCTACCCTCTTTGGGTCAATTTCAAATCCCGAGAAAACCCATTATTAATTTAAACTCATTTAAAATACATTCCTTGCAAAATACTTACATAATGGGATCCCTCATACTCAGATTCAAAGTCATCAACATCGTTGACACTCAAGCTGGACGCATGGAGGCGTCCGGAGCCGGCGGTGGACGGCGCTACACTGCCGTCAGACTGAGTGCGTGTGAGTGGCGCAGCGGGCGTCTTGTTCCGCGCACGCGCAGCTCGCAGCAGCGCCGAGGTGGATGCTTCAGGGGCTATGCCGCGGGACTTCTCCCACTCGTGGAGTTTGCGGGTGAAGGAACGAGATATTCCTGGAAGTTGTATGACACAGTCGTATGATAAAAGAATAAAAGCTTCACACAAAGAGAGTTTACTTCGACAGTTGCATTATCAATCAACAAAAATATCTACATTTTACCTTGGAATTTGAACAAGCCTGTAGAAGTCTTGACCAGAATTTCATTGGGTTTTGCAACACGTTCTTCCCATGCTGGAACAGTATTTGTGTCCTTCATTCGTTTCCAATCATCTGGAAAATATTTATCAGTCAATATATTGTTGTAGGATAGAGGTGCTGGACAGGGATCAGTGGAGGAAGCTCTTTTTGGAGGCCAAGATCCAGTTCGGGTCACTGAGCCAGAGAAGATAGTTTGTTCAAAATATTGTATTCATTTTTATCGCCTCATCATGCCTGCAAAGTTTTCGGTAGGTACTACCTACTGATGTTTTCTAATTTTCGTATATTATTCTGCTAGGAGCTTCTCCATTCTTCCCATTTCGTCCTCACTTACCCCACTTCTTCAAGAAGTCTTCGCTGAGGTCCTGCCTGGCCGGCACGGGCGGTGGTTGCCTGACTCCCTTCATTCGTTGCCATTCTGCCAGCTTCTTTCTAAAGTCTGCTGACAACTGTTCCTCTGTTGCGACTGGTTTTGTTGCTGTGAAAGACATGCATTGTACAATTTGATAGCATTAAATTCTTCTTCTGTTTAAGAGCTTGGCTCTGAATTTGCTGAAATTACACACATAACCTTTTCTTTTCTCCCTCTGGTTTACTCACGACATGCTCACGACATCACTTTAAATGGGCAAATTCTGGGCACGCACAATAGGCATGCCGCATGATGACTTGCAAGTCAAACAAGCTACTTTTTAAAGCTATATTTTGTATGAAAATACGAAGAGATGTCTTTCTAGTTTTGCTGGTATCAAAACAATCACTTTTATATATTTTTCTCTTTATTTGTTCTAATTTCGAATATTTTGAAAAAATATAACTAGAGGATGCCGTGTGATGCCCGCTTAGAATATGCCGTGTGATGACGGCTTCGAATAGCATCACCTCATTATTTTCCCGCAGGTGTCGTAAAAGGCGACTAACGGACTTGAGGGTTTCATGCACTTGTGTTACAACATTTACAACTTTTAGGCGACAGGCTGACAACCTGTCACTGTACTTTCGTATTTCATTAATTACCCAGTCATCTAGGAATGGACATGAAGAAGCAGATACTCACAAGCATAGAGCTTCCCCCGCCTGTCGGAAAATTCCCTGCCCAGCCTGGTCTGCAGAGCCGCGTAGTCCCTGGCGATCTGCTCGCGGACGCCAGTCGCCTCGCACCCACTGCTCACACCCTCAGTTTCTGTGGAAGAAGGGCAAATGTCAAACCTTGAAAATGATGAAAATGATCCCAAAGAGTGCACATACACATACACAAACCATGCCTGTATCCCTGGCGGGGTAGGCCGAGCATCAACATCCGCGAAATTACGGCCGTTAGCGCCACGTCTGACAAATTTTTGAGGGTCGTTTCAGTTAAGTCGTGTATCAGCCTGTCGCCTAAAATTACAATACACATGAAATCCTCGAGGCCCTTAGTGGGATGATGGGGTGATGCTATTCTAAACCGGCATCACACGGTAACCCAAAGAGTATAGTAGGTAATAGGGTAGGGTAGGGTACGGTTCAAGGGATAGAAAAGCTCATAAAGCAGCAGAGTCCCTTCCCATACAAGGTTGTGCAATAGAGTATTGTTGTCCTCAAGGCAGTTTTCAAAGAGTAGCTAAAGTAATATAATTATCATCATTCTTCTTGCTTCTGTTCTGTGTCGGGGTCGGCTACCTATTTAACCTAGGAGATTTGACGTGTTTTTACACAGAACGACTACCATCTGACCTCTGAAACCCGAAGGCTGACCTGGCCCGAATCCTAGGTTATAAATTGATTTGATTGTGGGTTTCATCACGATGTTTTTCCTTCACCGTAAGAGCAGTCGGTAAATGTATGTTAGTAAAAACAAACCCCACATTGGTACATGGCGGGGATTGAACTCGGGTGTCACGATCGTAAGATCGTGTCCTAACCACTTGGACAACGGCGCTAAAGCAATATTATTTAAAAAAGTAGTATAATATATAATATTTTAGAATACGGGCCGGAATGGGGAATATAGAAATCAATTTTTGTAATTTTTCTGAATCAAAAAAGATTCATTCATAAAAAAAGAAAAATATAAAATTCTCCACGCTTTAACTTCACTGTTGTTTGTTTTTGACGAATCAACGTCAAACAAAATGTCTTGAAAACGTCAAGAATGTTTGGGTAAACTTGGGCTGTGTTTTTATTTCTTTTCCAATAAAATGTAAAATAATCTTAAATTCACAATGAAAATATAAATTTCATAATAATTATTTTGCTATGTAAAATAGTCAAACGATAAAAGGGCGTCAAAAACATGTAAGTCTCAAGGTTTTAAATTTATATTCATATCACTCCATAGGCACTTATTCTGTTCCCTGAATACAATTGGATCCCTCTTTCACGCCCTCATTCGTTTCCGGATCACCGAGTCGTCCAACGACCCAAAGAACGCCCTGCAAAGCATCTTCAGATCAAAATTAAAAGTATCTGAGCTATGAGAATCATCTGAAAGGGCCCGGAAATACTTGTCAGACGTGCCGATGGACACCATATGCGGCCGTTTATGCTCTGCCTACCTCGCAAGGTTAAAGGCGTGATGAATGTATGTATGTATGTATGTATGCCGTGTGATGCCGGCTTAGAATAGCATCACCCCACATCCTTCTTGCGAGTGTCGTAAGAGTCGCATGTTTAAATTCTCACAGACGAAAAACCGTCAGCCGTTCAGGAACGGTTCGTAGGGCCCTGACGTCACTGCTATGAAAAAGCTTTACAGAGGCCTGACGTCACTCGCAGTTCTTGCAGTTTATAGCTTCGTAATAATAATATGTCTTGTTAGATTTTTTTAGTCATCTAGCCTATTACACATGCTGTGTGGTCACCCTGGCCAGCCCCGAGCCTTTATTTATTTTTATATATCCTACTTGTGCCGCGTTTCTACTAGGAACACATAATTGTTATTTTTTCTTTTTTACAATGACTAATTCATTTATTAAGGGACAGTATTGTATTGTAATTTGCTGACATTCTTACTAGATTCGTTGGGAATCTACTTGGAACTAAACTTTTGAAATCTTACTACTTATCTTTCTTTTTCTTTTTTTTCTTTCTTTCAGGAGGCACAAGACGTCCGTTCACTCCAAATGCTTGTAACTCTTGTCATTGTATTTATATTATTCTTTATATTTTTTACACACGTGAGTATTAACTTTGCTAACAGATTTCATTTTGTTCGATTGTATTTTATTTTATTTTATTGTATTTTTGCAGTTTCAGCGCGACTTAATTGAAATCAGAAGAACAAACACGGCTACTGCTGTTAAGGTTAATATTTCTGATTTGATAAGGAGTATTATATGCCAGGATTTTTTTTGTAGGTTATAACTTAAATAGTCTCAGCAGTACACTGCTGGACATGGTCCTACTGCTATATGGGGGTATGACCAAACTTGGCGACGCTTGGCGGGCGGATTGCCGAGCCTGCTTTAAAAAATAGAACCGCGATTCAACGAATGTTAGAAATTCGAACCTCCATTTAAATGTCATTCAACCTCGAACGAAAAAAGCGAGTCCCAATATCTTCATACAAAATAAACACTAGAAACTCATTCAACACTCGTGTAACAATCCGACATAAATATTCGACACCATAATCTTGAGCCTATGTTCCCATTTGTTCCCACAAAATCTTATCTTGAAAAAAATATAGGATCTTGGAACGCCTTCTCTCGTGTCGACTGGATCAACGGCAACAGCGTTATCTGTGGCGTTGCAGATATCACAGAAGGTGCAAGTGTTACGGCACTGTCTGCATGTCAAGTCTCAATTGAAGCGGGGCTGTTCTAAGCTAAGCTAAGCGCGGCATGAATTGACCAATCATGAGCCTTAAAATTCCCGAATCCCCGCCCCGCTTCAGTGGAGACGCAGCCTGATTGGTCAATTCATGCCCCGCTCAACTCAGCCTAGCGCATCCCCGCTTCAGTGGAGACGCACCCTAAATGTGGCATAGTCTGAACAGCTCCACAGGCACAAAGACAACTAGAGCTATAAAACCCACTTACACAAGTTCGCGTTGCAGCCACTTGAAGTTATTTTGAGCCAGCAAAGTTACACCGTGTTCTTTTGGCAAATTTTCAGCCTTACGACGACTTGACCGCCTCCTGGTCCACCTCGAACGTCAACTTTGGACTCGCCAACGATATTGAGATACCAGGACTCCGACGGCAGACCACCAGGCCACCAGACAGCCCTGAAGGCATCCCCGTCGACACTTTTAAGCAACTCGAGATTTCCGCTGTTCAGCCTGTTATAGAAACAAGTAGGCCTTCTACAGTTGATAAAACTGCTATAGCGGCAAAACATCAAGGGATTCCAAGTGCGATACAGCAAGTGATCCCAAGTGCAACAGAAGGTCAAGTGACTTCAAGTGAACCCACACCCACTTCGACGAAGTCCTTAAATCTTCAAGAAAGTGTATGCCGTAAATGTATAGAAGATGGAAAATTTTGTGTCAATCATTGCCCTAAAGCTAATTTACCGAGCACCGAGATTGGTATAACTAACACAGTAAGTATTTCTACATACATACATGCACATATCACGCGTTCATCATGCGGGATAGGCAGAGTGTCGGCCACCACCGCCACTTCAGACAATTATAGGAGTGATTCGTGTGTCACTGTAGTGACAGGTTGTTAGCCTGTCGTCTAAAATTGTAATGCACATGAAACGCTCGAGTCCCTTAGTCGTCTCTTACGACACCCGCGGGTATTAAATGGGGTGCACACACGGCACACACTAGTCACTTTTTTATTACTATTTTATTGCCTAAAATTGATGATACATATGAAACCCTGGAGTTCCTTTAGCGCCTCTTACGAAAACCGCGATAAGTATATGGAGTGATGCTATTCTAAGCCAGCATCACACCGAACGTATAATAAACACCCTTGATAATTCACACAGCGCCATCTAGCCCCAAAACTAAGCAAAGCTTGTACTATCAACAGCTGCTACTAATACTTGTATACTTTTTTTGTAAATACATACATACATACAGGAGGCAGGAGTACCTATCCGCTACGCCATCGGGGCAGTCATGAGATCAGTCATCAGACAGACCAATAGTTACGCTTGTTTATATATACAGGGTGTAAAAACATTAGCTGCAAATAAGGGGTGAACCAGCCCATGAAACTGAACAACTTTCCTCAAGGAACATAGGTGAAAAAGTGACAAAAATTTTGGACCTCCCATACAAAACTACCGACCGACCAAGTCAATTCGTATGGAAGGCCCAAAGAAAATTCGCATATTTCGAACTATGTTCCTTGGGGAAAGTTGTTCAGTTTCATGGGCTGATTCACCAGTTAATTTACAGCTAATATTTTTACACCTTATTTTAAATTTTTCTAGCAACCACCACCAGCGGAAGTTCTCCCTCTTCAAACCAGTGCAGCACGAAGTAGTAGGATACATTTTAAAGACGCAAACGCTTGTGCTAAATGCAGTGAGCAGGGATTGGACTGCAGCACAGAATGCCCTAATGTGAGTAAGTATAGTATGTAAGTAAGTATTTTTTTCCATTATTTAAACTTGAAAGGAAATATACTATTACATACGTATGTACACATGTCACGTCACGCCTTTATCCCTTGCGGGGTAACGTTGACGGCGGCCGTATAAAATACGATC
Organism: Keiferia lycopersicella; assembly: GCA_029255805.1. NCBI lineage: Eukaryota > Metazoa > Arthropoda > Insecta > Lepidoptera > Gelechiidae > Keiferia > Keiferia lycopersicella. The sequence goes on from JARACZ010000008.1 coordinate 23,350, forward strand.
GCTATCGCCACGTCTGACAAATTTTGATGGCCTATTCAGATGATTCGTGTATGGGTGTAGTGACAGGTTGTCAGCTTGTCACATAAAGTTGAACATACATACATACATATATCAGGCCTTTATCCCTGCAAGGCAGAGCATTAACGGCCGTAAGAATACGGTCGCTAACGCCACGTCGTGACATTTTTAAGGATCGTTTTCCAAGGCAGATTCAGAAAACATTATGTATCACTAAAGTTGTAATATACATGAAACCCTCGAGTCCCTTAGGTCTCCTCTTACGACACCCACGGGAAACAAATGGGGTGATGCTATTCTAAGCCGGCATCACATGGTAACTTTCACGTTTTTAAATAGGTTGGTTTATACAGAATTTTTAAAAAATCAACTGCAAACATTTTAAGGGTCGAATCAATCCATGAAACAGAACTACTTTAGGTAGAAACACGATACCAGTCGACCAAGGGAATTGGTATGGGCACATTTAATTATTTTTTCATATTTCCTATGATCGTTGGGGAAAGTTGTTCAGTTTCATGGCTGATGCACCCTTTAAAATATTTGCAGAAAATATTTTTAAACCTTTTATTTACCTAACTATTGCGAATAACGCGGTTAATCGATAAAAAATGTGTGAAAGTAAACGCGTGTGCTTGAAAAGTAATAGATACCTACGTAGGTCATATTAGGTGTAAAAATATATTACACCAATTGCAAATTTTTTAATGGCTGTATCAGCTCATAAAACTCAGCAACTTTTTCCAAGAAACGTAGGTAGAAATATAAGATTTTTTTAAGAGTCGGTTGGTTATTTTGTAGTCCATCATATCAAACCTAGGTATGTTCCCTGGGGAAAGTTGTTCAGTTTCATGGGCTGGTTCATCCCTTATAATATTAGCAGCATATTTTTTATACACAGTATTTTCTCACTTGATATTTATTTTTTATTTTTTTACAGCGGAAAGAGAATCCGTCAACTACGCCTGGCTAAGAGCAGGAAGCTACGTAGTCGTGAACGCTTGTCCTTCTGGTATGTATTGTTGCTGATGCAACAAATAACATATTTGCACGTATTATATACCATAGCCCTGCCTGCCCATGCTTCACTCCCTTTACCGCCGGTCATCGATCGCATCGATCTACGGAAATGCAGCGACTGCACAACGTGAGGTGACAACGTGCGTCATCGGCACGTTTACCTTGATAGTCACTTTTCGGCTCAGCGTACCTAACTTCGGTCGCCTTATAAATTTAATTACATTTAAATAGTTTTAAGAAGTTATTGAAGAACTTTCAATATAATTTTGGAAATTTAACTGTGCCTTGTCTCATTTCACCTCCACTGTAGCATGGGCAGGCAGGGCTATGGTACATAATACACGTAGGGGACTTTGTTCGTATTGCAATACCCTACGTGATTTGCGTCATAGTTTTAGTAAGATTAGAATACGGATTCGTTAGTATATAAGCTGTATAGTATTAGCAATAAATGTGCATTGAGTAAACAGCTACGGTCTTTATAATATCGCTTCTCCATCCACTACTGATCATCAACCTGCGTCGAGCATGGCAGTCTTCAGCGACGGCCGCGCTGGAGCACTGACCAATAGAAGAATCTGGCCTCCAGCCATAATATGTACAATGTCAACATTTCCTAAACATTACGTATGCCTGACCATAATGGCATACCTAATATGTATCTTCAGGATGAAAAAAAAAACAACTGCAAAGGTGTGGACAAGTCCATGAAACTGAACAACTGCCCCCAGGTTACATAGGTTGACAATCAAACTACTACTAGGAAGATGAAATTGTTATTAAAATAAAAAAAATATGTCTGACAATTTTCTCTTATTTTTCAATGACTAATTCATTTATTATGTGACAGCATTGTATTGTGTTGTGTAACTATAATTTGACATTCTAAAAGCATTCCTTGTAAATCTACTTGGAAATAAACGAATGTATCTTGAATCTTGAAATCTTGAAAAAAATTTTGGATATTCCAACAGTGACACGCCCCTTGGCTGCTACATTTTGTATGGGAGGTTCAAATTATTTTCTATACCTTGGGGAAAGTGGTTCAGTTTCATGGCCTGATTTACCCCTTGTAATATTTGCAGCTAATATTTTTACACCTTGTACAAAGCCGGTGTACCTGTGCGTGATTTTTCAATCTAGAGACATTTCTCTAGGTATGATTTGTTTTCCGAAGTCTTTTTACGTGTGGGACATCGATTCACCTAACGTCCCAGTGAAACTCTGGTGTCAGGATTTTTCAACCGTCTACTACAAGAAGCAGGTTTGCGAATTGGCTAACAGATTGCAGTGCGTGCTCTCCATCATGCACGCTAGAGGATCTTTACGACGCTACTGACGCCGCAGTGCGTCTGGCTGAGTTCTGGTCCGAATTAATATAATAACGCCAAAGCCGATCGACACGACAAAAAAAAACAGATTACAGTGTAGTGTAATTTAAGATTTGGTATGTTCACTATCAACAGTCTCTAATAATTTCTTCCAGTTGGAACTCAAACTGATGGACACAAACCAAAAATATTCCGCCGGTTCCCCTTCCGAAGGAAGAGTAGATGCCACAAATCTGGTAACGACTGTTTCTGCAATGAAAATTGCAAGACAGTGCTGTAAGAATTCCGAGTGTGCTGCCGGTTGTCCTAAGAGAAAGGTGATATTTTTTTTAATAAGCTTGCTAAAGATGTTGAGCTCGTAAGTGTAAATAAAGAACTTATCACGCCGAGTGATGCCGGTTTAGAATAGCATCGCCCCATCTCTTTCGCGTGGGTGTCGTAAAAAGCGACTGAGGGACTCGAGGGCGCATGTGTAGGTATTGCAATTTTAGGCGACGGGCTGACAGCCAGTCTCTATAATGATACATGACTTACCTGAAACCACCCTCAAATATTTGTCAGACGTAGCAATACCCCGTGACGTGGCTCTGCTTACCCTGCGAGGGATAAAGGCGTAAATTGTGTATATGTATGTATGTGATTTAGCATACTGGTGGGAATCAGCGAGGCATCGGGCATTTAGCTATGTGTAGAAAACACTACTATCCGCTCCAAAACTTAGATGTAGGCAAGAAGACTGCTAGCTCAATTTGCACGGGGGTGGGCATGTTACGTGACTGCATCCTGAAAGATGGGCCGGACCAGCAACTCAGTGGCTCCCAGAAGATCGTCGCCAAAGCGGTAGACCAAAAAAGCGGCGAGATAACTTACACAAGTTAGACTCTATCTGGCCCAAATCATCCGCTAACCGGGAAGTCTGGAAGAAGGCCGTTGCTCAGCAGTGGGACACTCTAGACTTAAATCATAAATATATTTTTTTTAGGAAAACGTTGGTTTTGCTGAAGAAACTAATTTGAAACGAGAACTGAATCTGTCAGAAGAGCTTGTAATTCCTGATGAATTGAAGAAATGGATGACTTGTCTCAATGGTAATTGCGTTAAGAACTGCTCCAGACGAGTTGCTAAAGTAAGTGAAGCTGCAATGCTGTTGCTGAAATTCAATGTTTAATCCCTCCGAAACAGCCCTGACAAAACATAACATCTGTCGGAGAACCAACAGCCGGTAGAGTAAGCGGGTTCTCGATTGGAGACTATGTCTCGGCAAGCGTACTGTTAGGCACCCTCTGGCTTCATGGACTATGACGTAAAGAACGCTGCTGGTAGCGAGTGGATGGCGAAAGCGGAGGATCGTGCCTTGTGGCGCACTCTGGGAGAGGCTTACATCCAGCTATGGACTGCTTTAGGCTGATGTGGTGATGTAATGAAGATCCGTGAGAAATCCACTGCTAGACAACGGCGTCCGCTTCAGGCATTTGCTTTCATATACTATGTTTGGGGACTGCCTACATTCAACAACTAGCTACATCGCCCCACACAGCGCATCATACAGAACAAAGACAGAACATAATTTAAAATGGTGATATGTGTTAGAAGAAACCTGAATAGAAGTTTTTGTAACTTTATTATTTTTTTTATGAGTTTCAGACGACCACAACAGACGACACGGAAAACGTAGTGTATACAACAAATCCTAAAAAGCTGCATTGAGAGCAATATAAAACGGATATTTTAGGTAGATTACAAGTTTTTTTGTATTTGATTTGTTTCGTTTTTATTTTATTTTATTCATAAACCAGGTTACCATCATCCATTCGATGAAAAAGAAGAATTTGATTTGTTTATCAACCAGATGTCAAAAAAAAATTATAAAACAATTAAATTATATTTTTATTTACAGGTTTCAGTTGCAACTGAGACTGAGTTTGCTCCTACTAAGGAAATTATAACTTTTAGTAATACGAGTACAGAACCAACTACTAAAGAACCTCCAAAATCTGTTGACAAAGTTTGTTCAAAATGTTTGACTACAGACAAGAAGTGTGGAAGACAATGCCCCAACGAGGTTGGTGTAGTATCGAAAGAAAAAAACTTTATGTAGTTAAAGGTACCATTTTAGATAAAAGCCTTCGGGTTGCAAAGGTCAGATGGCAGTCGTTCTGTGTAAAAACTTGGTCCCACGTCAAATCCTCTAAGTTAGATAGCCGACCCCGACAGAGAACGGGATAAGGCAAGGAGAATGATGATGTACCATTTTAGACTAGCTGTGGATTATTGTAAATGTTGAAGAAGAAGATAAGCGTTAGTTTAAGGCTACCGAAATGGGATATACACTAAAATATTTCGATATTCACAATATTCACCAAAATAATGCAATCACTTTTATTTTCAAAGACTTTTCGTAGAACGAGATATACTATTCCAAAGCACTTCTAAAAATTATTAACCCTGAACTTTTATTACAACTACAGATTGCAAAAAGGAATAAAAGGCAGTTTCCATCAAGCGAGGACCCAATTTCTGCCCCTTCAGTGTCGACATATTTTCCCAAAGAATTGTCTAAAGATATTCCCAAGGAAAAGGATACTACAGATATTTCCAAAAAAGAGTTTACAGATAGTCCTTGTTGCTCAAATAGTTTGCCAAAAGATAAAACTTGCACTAGTGACTGTCCGGGTAAAGATGCTAAGAAGGTACGTAAAAAGGCAACGATCATTGTGGGCCACATCTTATGAAAGAGTACATTATGGCACAAGCCAAAACTCAACCAATTTGTGGTCGAGTAATATTAAAAGAGCGCAACTAAGACGAGGACTGTGAAACAAACCAAACGTCAGTGTTTTTTCAGGTTCCAATCAGTGATTTCAATGAGACTGAAAACGGGAAACCAGATGTTGACACTGAGGTAGCTACTGATTTACCTAAAACAAGTTGTTCAAAATGTGCATCAATAGGGAAAAAATGCACCAGTGATTGTCTAGAAAAAGTTTCAAATAAGGTTGGCATACTTTTACCTGTTCAACCAGCAAAGGATAATGAGTTCAAATTCAAGTTAAATTGTTTATTTCCGAGTAGATTCACAAATAATAATTTTAGAATGTCACAATACTATCACTGAATAAATGGATTAGTCATTGTAAATTAGAGAAAATTGTCAGATACAATTGTCTCATTTTTGTAATACTTTTAGTTCCTAGGAACGCGGCACAGGTGGGACTAAATAAAAATAAAGGCACTGCCTCGCGGCTGACCAAACAGCATGTACCTTGTGAACCTAAATATCTTCTAATATATTTGCTTGCTTTCCAGGTTTTAATTTGTAATGCTAATGAGCCAAAACAAAGCGAGGAACCAGTAATCGAGCCAGCGGTAGTGTACCCTCTTCTACTTGAAAAACGTTGCTCGAGATGTCCGTTAAATTGGTTAACTGGCAATAAATGTAGCAGTGATTGTCCAAGAAGAGATAATAAGGTTTGTCTACAAATTTTTCAAACATTCTTTCTACCTGAAGTTGGGACGACGGGCTTGAGATGTCCAAAATTATGGTCTAAAGAGTTACTTGGGTCAAGCTTTATGCATATCAGAAGAGATCTTACAGATTTTGGTTTAGCACTATTGGTTTTGCTAGAAACTTTTGCTTGAAAGTTTTCGAAATTACATACATACAATACACACATACATACACGCCAGGGATATCCCTGGCGCGGTAGGCAGAGCGTTAACGACCGCAAAATTACGGTAATTATCGCCATGTCTGACAAATATTGAAGGGTCGTTTCAGATAAGTTGTACATTACTATAGTGACTGGTTCTCAGTATGTCACCAAAAATTGCAATACACATGAAATGTTTGAGTGCCTTAGTTGGCTTTTACGACACCCACATGAAAGCAATGGGGTGATGCTGTTCTAAGCCGGCATCGCACGGTTTTCAAAACTGCTCCTAAAAAATTGATACTAGCTGAAATCCACAAAACCGAACTACGGAGACTTTTCTAGTAGAAGTAGTCCAGGGCTAACAAAACAACCGAACTACTGAGACAAGAGGGAAATTACAACTTTTTTTAATTTTTCAGGCAACAAAGAAAAATGAAGGACAAGACCCTCAATCTTCTACTGCTCTTGGGGACCTGGATGTACTTGAAAAGAGCTGTTCGAAATGTTCGACAGCTGGGAAAAAGTGCACAAGTGAGTGTCCAGGCAAAAACAAAGAAGTAAAAAAGATGTAAAAGGTGGCATTACCTAAAACTACTTCTTCAAAAACAATGTTTACATGTTGTCGATCTTATATGTGATAAATGTTTATTTTCTTAAAAGTACTAATATTACATAAAATGTAACTTCTGCTTCACGTTGATTTTTATTTATCCGTTTTTGTAAAGTATAGGTGCGTATTCATAAATCGCACTCAACTCTGAGATCGATTTCAAGAGCGATTTTGACAAATGTCAGTCAATACTAATAGCATCTCCAAGTTGCAGTTGAGAGTGGTTTATAAATACGGACCTAGCTACTTTTTGTATTCCTTATCGACCTATTTTCTCTGGAAAGTCAGACAGGAGCTTTGGCATCAGATTTCTGATTGCACTAGCTAGCAAACACGCAATGGGGTATTGGAAGTGGCATGGTAGAAAGATATTGGACGAATATAATTGTAGTTTTAATTTATTCACTGCGCTCACCTAACCGTGTGATGCCGGCTTAGAATAGCATCACCCCACATCCTTCCCGTGGGTGTCGTAAGAGGCGACTAAGGGACTCGAGAGTATTAGTGTATTACAATTTTTAGGCGACAGGCTGACAACCTGTCACTATAGTGATACACATGTTTTCTGAAACGACTTTGGAAAACAATCCTCAAAAATGTCAGACGTGGCGATAGCGACCGTATTCTTACGGCTGTGAACGCTCTGCCTACCCCACAAGGGATAAAGGCGTGATATATGTATGCTCACCTAACTTGCTAAATTCTCATCGCCCCGAGCTTGCTGTGATCCACCGCGAAATTGCCGAGTGAAATCTTTTTAAACCTTTGCAAAAATCACACACACAAAAAGATCCCTGAGTCATTTGATAATATCTTCGAGCATGAAGATCATAAGGGGATATTGAGGGTGATTTTGAGACAAGGAGTGTCAAGTGGAATGCGATTAGAAATAAATAGTGCTATACAGCTAAACAAGACAGAGAGACAAGAGTAGTCATGTCATGCGTGGTAGCGATAGCGAGTGACACATACATATGTCATTTTTGCTAGCTCAATCTCAATAAATAAATGACATAACCTTTGCGACTTTTTTGTCACTGTCACGATTCCAAAAGTCAACCAAGTATTTTGTCAACTTCTTGCAGTTTTTCAAATTCCCACAAATATTTTGTTGTTATAAAATTCTTGTGTAACTACTTATTTAAATAAATGATTTAACTACAGAAGAGAACGTAGGTGAAACTGCAAGCCATGGAACGAACACATACATTCTGCCCTCCAATAGGTAAGGAGTTAAACCAGGGACTCAATTTCTGAAACGCCGTACTTCGTTTCCACGCACAGAAGTCCCCAAAGATTAGAATAACCACACGTATGTTTAAATTTCTACTTGTGCGAATTTATTCAGGAATGAGAGCGTCGGTGGCCAAGTGGTTAGGACACCGGTCTTACAATCGTGAGACCCGAGTTCGATTCCCGCCATGTACCAATGTGTTTTTACTCACGTGCTTTTACCGACTGCTCTTACGGTGAAGGAAAAACATCGTGATGAAACCCACATTCAAATAAAATTTGAATTCAGATAATATTTGAATATGACTTAACCTAGGATTCGGGCCAGATTAGCCTTCGGATTGCAGAGGTCAGATGGCAGTCGCTCTGTGTAAAAACTTGGTTCCACGTCAAATCCCCTAGGTTAGCTAGCCGACCCCGACAGAGAACGGGATAAGGCAAGGAGAATGATGAGTGAATCGATTAGTGAAGTAACACGTGCGATACAAGCATAATAAGTAGGTACCTAGCAGATTTTCGCATGAATCGAACTACGACGTTTCAAATATTGAGGCCCTGACTATATTGGTCTTCTTCTTTGGAATATGAGTCGAACGACCTGATGAACCCTGGTGTTAGAGTTTTACAACCGTCTACTCTAGTAGTTGGCCTCTGACATGGCTGTGTAACGGCCGGCACGTTGTCATTATCTTAGACAGCAACCGGGACCGATGGCGTGCCCTTCGAAGCGCGGAACATATTTTCTCGGACTTGGTTCAGCCTGCAATATCCTAACGATACTGAGAATTCACAACCTAAAAAAGTGGTAAATATCATCTTAGTAAGTGTCTTACCGAGAATCGAACGCGGAGCCTTTGTGCTGCAGACGAATTTATACCACTGCGCCACATTTGCCGTGTGATGCCGGCTTAGAACAGCATCACCCCACATCCTTCCCGCGGGTGTCGTAAGAGGCGACTAAGGGACTCGCCAGTATTGGTGTATTAAAATTTTTAGGCGACAGGCTGACAACCTGTCACTATAGTGATACACATGTTTTCTGAAACAACCTTGGAAAACAATCGTCGAAAAGTAACGACCGTATTCTTATGGCCGTTAATGCTCTGCCAACCCCCCGTAAAGGCGTGATACATGTATGTATGCGCCACATTTTATAGTGAAAATGATTTATAATTCACAAAATATGAGGAAGAAGAGGCACTAACCCCAAATAATGGGTAACAGAATGATAATTTTATATTATAAGAGGAACAGAACTGGGACCGATGGTTTCTTCTAAGAATAGAACCATCGTTTGAAAAATCTGTCTGATCAAACTGAAAATTTTCGCACTGCGACAAATTGTAGGTATTTTTTTTAAATCAGCCTTGTTGGTGTTCCTTCTTTTTGAAAACAGTTGTTGCAGTGGAAAATAACAAGAGAGATATTATTATAAAAGAAAATAAGAAATCGAAAAAGGATCATGACAACTTTTGTTTGGATGCTCGTCCTGTTTTTCATCAGTCTTGTGTCTCACTTTCAGGAATCACATCAAAGCCAAAGTTATGTAATAATAGAGATTAAATATTGCTTAACATTTTAGCATAGGGAATTTTTATGCAACATACTAGTTCTGGAGTTATTGAGTGTCAAAGTCGGGCATCGAAAGAGACAAAAGTGCTGATGTTTGGCGCTCTTTAGTGCATTTAGTTCTAAATACGTTATTTTCTGTAAGCAGTGTAGAAAAGGCTTACGCCTGAGTAGTTTTTTTTGTAAAATTAGGTGAACGTAGATTTTATTTTTATTAGTTTTCCGGGTTTTGTGCAACAATTAACGTTGCTATTTTTCATTGAAATTGGCGATATTATATATTGCATTCATTTGTTTTGTTACGCAAGACACATGGTTAGCTCATGTATGGGCATTCTCCTTTACAAGCGTCGTCCCGGTCGAGCGTTTCGCAGTCGACGCTTGTAAATTTTTCGATTTCTTATTTTCATTGTCGAGAATAATATAGAACTGTGATTGCGGTAAATCCCCAATAAAGATATATTATTTTTATTGTGTGCCGCGTGATGCCGGCTTAGAATAGCATCACCCCATTTCTTTCCCCTGGGTGTCGTAAAAGGCGACTAAGGGACTCGAGGATTTCAAGTTTATTGCAATTTTAGGCGACAGGCTGAAAACTTGTCACTATAGTGATACACGACTCATATGAAACTACCCTCAAATATTTGTCAGATGTGGCGATATCGACTGTAATTTAATGGTCGTAAACGCTCTACCTACCCCGCGAGGGATAAAGGCGTGATTTGTGAGTGTGTTTTATTTTTATTTAATGTCTTGCAGGGTCTAAACGCATCATCGGAGTCGTAACCTACATTTTAAAAGCACTGTTAGTGATTGCCGTTACGATGTGGATTCTGGTGAGATTATCTGTGTTTATCATATCTATTGTAGCAGTGTGCTGCCTGCTTAGAATAATATCACCCCATTTCTTCCCGTGGGTGTTGTAAAATGCAACTAAGGGACTCGAGGGTTTCATTTGTATTACAATTTTAGGCGACAGGCTGATAACCTCTCACTACAACGAAAAGGGCCCTGAATGCTTGTCAAATGTGGCGATAACGACCGTAATTTTACGATTGATAACGCTCTGCCAACCACGGAAGGGATAAAGGCGTGATTTGTGTGCGTGAGAAATACAGGGTGTAAAAATATTAGCTGCCAATATTTTAAGGGGTAAACCAGCCCATGAAACTGAACAACTTTCCCTAAGAAACATAGGTCGAAATACGAAAAAAAATTTTGGACCTCCCATACAGATTGACTTAGCCGGTCGGTAATTTTGTAAGGGAGGTCCAGATTTTTTTTTCATATTTCGACATATGTTCCTTTTGGAAAGTTGTTCAGTTTCATGAGCTGGTTCATCCCTTGAAAGGAATGCATCAATTTTCCAGTCACCCTGTATAGCACAAATTATAAAGTTATAATGTGTTTTGTGGTTCAGTATCGCACTCGTTAATTGAGTGAGTGCATATTATATACATAAGCCTTTAGTATGGGAGTAATATTTTTAGTATGGATCTGACAGACCGATTTTTTAGCGTTCCATTGTGCGTTAAGTGTGCGAGCCGCCATACATTCACCTTTATCCCTTGTGGAGTAGGTAGGCCGTTAACGGCCATTAAAAATACGGTCGCTGTCCCCACGTCTGACAAATATTTAGGGCCCTTGTAGATGATAGACTTATTTTCTACAATTTTAGGACTGGTTCACCCCTTAAAATATTTGCAGCTAATATTTTTACACACTATAGGCTGATGATAGACCATTGCTATGTTTCAGCTGTTACCCCTTGGAGACCCTAACCAGGCTTGTCACAACGTCATGTGCAAGGAGAATTCTGCGTCCCTGCCTGACAATTCCATCTGTCAAATCTTCAGGACCATACAGGCGTATGTTTCTAGTGTAGCATGATTAGATCCTAGTAAGTGGCGTCCGTGCGAATGATGAAAAGCTCAGCAGTGGTTTCCATAGATAAGGGTTTTAGTTTATTATTTTATTGTGCTCTGAACTTGTTAGAGGATCCCTCAATCTGAAACAGCGCCACCTAGTTCGGACTAGTGTTGCTAACAATCCAAAACGTCCTCAGTATTTTGGAACGTCGACATTTGCTCTGATAAGGGTAGAAAGATATTTCTGACACAATATTTTTTTTATTTTTTTTTTATTTGTTTATTTCGTAAACTCAACAGCACATATTCGGTTATTACAATTTTAGCTTAAAAACTTCAATAGCCAATAACAGAGTTTAACATATTAAATAACATATTACTATGGGTAAGCAGGTGACGAAACTTACATTGTTGCTTATTGCGTATTGTGTGTGTGTGTGATGTGATGAGTGTGTGTGAGTGTGTAAAGGGTGATGCTTCGCAAGATGGGTTCTACTTTTTATCAAATGAAGGGAGCTTTTTTAAAATAGACGTGATGAACTGATTACGATTTAGAAAGAAAAGGTCTGCATCGCGGAAATTCGACTCGTAAGTGTGAACGACCCTATTGATGATGGAATGACGAGCGTAATTTGTATGCGAGAACCCGGCATAGAAGGTACGCGGCCGTCGCGTCCGAGTGCTGCAGGCGCTGATACCAATCCGAGCAGTGAGATCGGGACAGTCAAAGCGTGCGGTGATAACATCAAACAAAAACTTCATGTCGGCAACAGTTCTTCTATTCTCGAGAGAGTGCATCCGAAAGTGTATGAGGCTTGCGTGATATTCTTCCCTATTTCTCCAGGTCCTAAAGTTTAGCTGTCTAATGAACTGCCGTTGCACTGATTCGATTTGATACTGGTGCGTTGTATACACCGGTGACCATATCGCGGATGCATATTCCAACAAGCTTCTGACGTATGCGAAAAACAAGATTTTCATGGAATTTGGGTTTTTGAAAGGTTTGGTGGTCCTGTAAACAAAGCCCAACATTTTACGAGCTCTCTGAGTAATGCAGTCGTAATGTGCTGTGAATAGCATTTTTTGGTCCAACCAAATTCCTAAATCCTTCACGAGTGTAACTCTGGGTATTGCAATACCATTAAGCGAATAATTGAAATAAATTTTCTTGTTTTTTCGAGTAAAGGTGATGATCTGACACTTCTTGACATTTAAATCCAGTTTATTATGTTTGCAGTACTCAGTGAGCCTGTTGAGATCATCTTGCAATTTCAAACAATCCTCCTCACAACGAATAGTCATGAAGATCTTCTTGTCGTCCGCATACGTCAAAACATTTGAAAACACAAAACACGAAGCAATGTCATAAATATATACGTTAAACAATAATGGTCCCAAATGGGATCCTTGGGGTACCCCTGAGGGGATACTTTCAAAGTTCGATTTAAAAGCACCGATTCTCACCGCCTGCAGTCGGTTCCGCAGATACGAATCAAGCCACCTAAGGAGATCGCCGTGCACACCAACACAAAGGAGTTTAGAAATTAAAATATCATGATCGATTCGGTCAAAACACTTTGAATAGTCGGTGTACACGGCGTCAACCCGGCAACCCTGATCCATCCCGTGAGTGACAAAATCTGTAAAGACGATTTGTTAAAGAGATTTGTTACAGTCGAGCGCTGACGCATGAAACCATGCTGCGATGCTGGGATACTGGAGACGACGACCGGGTACATCTGGTCAAAGACTATCGATTCAAAAACCTTACCGAAAACTGACAATATCGACACTGGCCGGTAGTTTTCTACGCTCTGTTTAGAACTTCTTTTGTGTATTGGGGTTACAAGAGCCTCCTTCCATTTTGTTGGATATATGCCCTCGCACATCGACCTCTGAAAAATAATTAATAACGGAGAAGCAAGCTCAGCAGCGTAACTCTTCACAAATATTGATGGGATTCCATCGCTCCCTGCACCTTTAGAACGATCTAATTTCAAAAGATATTTATATATCATATTCTCAGTAAGCTCGACTGTTCCAATACTGTCACTTGTATTTCGTGAAGTAGCTGGATCCATGCGTGTGTTGTTATGAGGTCTATTACTTTTGTCATAAACAGAAAGAAAATAACTTAAAAAGGAATTACGGATGTTAGCTCCACCATTAGCAACGTGATTACCATAAGAAACTTGAGTGGGAACCCCGCGGTCCTTGCGTAAAGAATTGCTAAATTTCCAGAACTCTCTAGGATTAGTAACTATAGAATCCTCAGTGTTATTAACATGTTTAGCCCAACATTCTGCCTGTATAGCCTTGTGGCGGTCGCGTAAGATGGAAAATCAGTCATAATCCAACGGATTCCCAAACCTTTTCCACAGAGAGTGAAACTTAGCCTTTTCTAGGATTATTCTGACGAGAGATTTTGAAAACCATATGGGATAGCCGGAGCCATTACTTAAAAAAATTTGGAACCTCCTCAGCGATTATAGTGTTAAGTTTATCATTAAAATTCGTGACTGCGTCATTGACATCCCCAGTAGTTAACAGTGATTGCCAGTCTATTGCAGAAAGGCGTTTACGAATGGCAACGTAATCTGCTTTTTTAAAATTGTAAATCCCGAGTTTAGGGTCTTTTAATAATACTAATCCTATATTAAGCAATTCAAATTCAAGGGCAGGATGATGTGGCATATCCTCTCGTGTGATTGGCTGCGAGCAGCGGCCAACAACCGCATCCACTGTGCAAAATATTAAATCAAGGAAACGCCCATTGTCATTCGGAATAAAATTAAATTGCTCAAGTCCAAGAAGAGCGATTGTCTCAAAAAAAGTTAAATGTGTTTCATTTGTTACTCCTATAGGTACAAGTAATTGGGTGTCTGGGTTGCGTTCCCATTTAATATCGGTAAGGTTAAAATCACCTAAAAACAAGTAGTCTGCTTGAGGGTGGCTAGATATAAAATCGTTGCAATAATTAGTTAGATGGGTAATGTGCGCTTCATGAGAGCGTCCATCACCGGGGAGATAAACGCAGATTATATGAAGGTCACGACAAGACCGTAACGCTTTCGCATCAATTATAATATGTACCATATCATAGAGAGCGTTGTCGGGGGGCGGTAGGGTGCGCGCGCCGAGCGTGCGTCGCACCAGCAGCATCACTCCGCCGCCGATGGATCGCACACCCCCGCGCCCGCCCCGACGTGCAAGAGACCCTTCGACGGCCCGGTCCCGTCTGTGTACCGAGTACCGACTGTCGCACACTTCGGAGTCCCCGATCGAGTCGTGCAGCCAAGTTTCGCAAATTGAAATTATGTCAAAATCATGTAATAATAATCCCTGGGTGAAATCAATTAGTTTGCCGCGCATACTGCGAGAATTCTGCATATATACCTTTAAATTCATCTTATTAGATTATGGATAGAAGATAACTAAAGTTAGTGAATTCCCGCAGCATGGCGCGACACCTTTATTCAAAGAAAGTAGGTGGGTCCACAACGGCCGGGCGACCGCACGCAGCCAGCGCAGCGTCGCGACCGATCGCCGCCCCGCGCGCGCAGACGTGTCGCGCGCGCTATGTTGTCCGACCGACACCAACGCGCGCGCAGCCCGCCGGCGCGCCCGGGACAGCCGCCCGCCGCCGCCGAGAACCGGCCTTCCGTGCGGCCGCAGCCCGACCGATGTGGAACCACCTAATGTATTACCCAAAATACGAAGCGAGTAGTGTGTGTCATTATTTAGAGTGTAATTGTGATGTAGTATGAAAGTGTAGTACGTATGTTTAAGACTATAAAAAACAGTTAATTGTACTCGTAATAAGATAAAGAAATAATTAAGAATAAAAAAATATTTCATGTAGTATTCCTCTGGCCGTCGATTTGGTCCAGGCTTTGGAGACGAATGGCAGGGGTTTTGTCGTTTTTTCGTATATATATTTTGGAGTTCCTTGTCCAAATGTAGGAAAAACCCGCTGACTTGCATCTTTCTCTCGCCGCCTTAAGAAATGCCTTGTTGGTAGAAGTCAGATGCTCATTTACATATATCTTTTTTGAGTCGCCAGTTATTTTGATGTCGGCTGATGTCATGATGCTGATGATGGCAGAAATGCGTCCTTCAGCTGAATTGACTTAAACTTGGCAACGATAGTTTTCGGAAGGCCAGGTTGTTTTGTTCGCGGGTGTACTCGAGTCACGTATTCAAAGTCCTCCCTTTTGACAGGAGACTCGCAGTAGCTACCGATCTCTATCATTGTTGCAACTAGATCCTCGTTTTTGCGTAATATGAATTATACTAATGTTTTTATTTTTTTGTTTATACAGCTTATTAAAATTAGCTGCTAAATTTTAAGGGGTGAATCAGCCTACGAAACTGAACAACATTCCCCAAGGAACATACGTATATATATAAAAAAAATTGAGAAAAATTTTGCACCTCCCATACAAAATGTACCGGCCGACCAAGTCAATTTGTATGGGGGGCCAAAATTCTTTTTTCATATTTCGACCTATGTTCCTTAGGAAAAGTTGTTCAGTTTCATGGACTGATCCACCCTTTAAAATATTTACAGCTAATATTTTTACACCTTAAATAGGTGCTATCGACCGGAAACTTCGTGCGCCACCTTCCCGCGGGGTGACAGGCGATGGCGGGGGCGAGGTAGCGTCGTATTTGACGCATAGATTCATGCGTTTCCCTTCCCAGCTACACCACCCGCTAGAGTCTGGCTAACGAATCTTTGGACGTCAAATAAGTAATTTAAATATTTAAAATGGCAACATTACAAGTTAGTAAATACAGTTAAAACATGTTGACACTTACCACTAGAAAATGGGTTTTATGGCCTTTGAGTACATATGCTTAGGTTCTTTTTGTTTAGTTCTCATGATTTGTATAGATACATCATAAATGCATCATGGCGGTAGGCAAGGCAAACAAAAACTGAAGAGGAGAAAGCAAATAAAAGAAGTATCAAAATTGTTTTAGTGTAGTTTTTTGTGTTGACATGTAAAAGGTTTTTAAAATTAGCGCCATTTCTGAAAGACTCGTTAGCCAGACTCTACCCGATGACATCTAGGTCATTCCTTCCACCGTCTGTCACCCCGCGGGACGGTCGCGCAAGGTTTTGCCGGTTTTGGATTAATTATAATTATCTTTAACCCCTGTTTAAGGTATGTGAGGTACACCACGGAAACGGTTAAGGAAGCGATGCCTGGCACTGAAATTGGTGTGAGTGAGTAAGTTATATTTGTTTCGTATAGATTGTGATTACTTATATAAGTAAAAAAATGCTGTTGGCTTAGAATATCTAATATATCCTTTTTGAGAGGAAGTTTGTTCAATTTCATTGTCTGCATGTACCTTATTCGGGGGGCTGTACCATGGGGTCTCATTTCTAACTAAAAGAAATTAGTTCAGAAAAAAAAAACAATAGATGGCGATACGGGTAGCGAATGTAACTTAAAAGAGTCTGAAGTAAAGGAAAATTTACAAAAACAAAGTATTGTTAAATTATAAATACATTATTTAAGATGTTTTGAGACGGAAAGCACGCGAATTATTCACATTTTTGCAATATTTTTCAATACAAATGACGTCAATACGAAGTATCCAATAAATAATCTAGATGTCGCTAGCAACGCACGCGCTGTGTCGACATATCAAATAGCCCGCCAATAGCCGTTTTAGGGCAATCGGACTCCCTCTATGACGTTAGGTATCTGTACTACTCTAGTAGTATTATATTATCTGTGGCTGTACTTACCTTATCTTATACTCCACGTTATAATTTGTTAAACTAGATACTACTAAAATTGTTCACAGTTTGGTTTGAAAATATTAAACAGGTATGCAATAACACGCTTTGTTTTCAGGTCTACAAAATTTTGAGTGAGGTTGACAAAGAAGACCTTTGCAGTGTTGTGAACCGTCTATATAATAATAATGTTAGTAATCTATAATATTTGCTGTGTGATGCCAGCTATTGCCGTGTGATGCCGGCTTAGAATAGCATCACCTCATTTTATCCGTAATTGTCGTAAAAGTTGACTAGGGGATGAATCAAGGGAATAAGTATGATGACTGGCAAGTACATACATACATACATATATCACGCCTTTATCCCTTGCGGGGTAGGCAGAGCGTTAACGGCCGTAAAAATAAGGCCACTATCGCCACGTCTGACATTTTTGAGGATTGTTTTCCAAGGTTGTTTCAGAAAACATGTGTATCACTATAGTGACAGGTTGTCAGCCTGTCGCTTACAAATTGTAATACACCAATACTCTCGAGTCCTTTAGTCGCCTCTTACGACACCCGCGGGAAGGATATGGGGTGATGCTATTCTAAGCCGGCATCACACGGGTTGTTAAATTATAAAAATGATAAAAATATTATTAAATAATATACTGGCAAGTAAAATGATAAAAATACTGATAGATGCCGTCATAGCTCGCTATTTTGGATGGCGTCAGAACACTTACTTTTTTATAGGTAAAGTGTAAAAATATTAGCAGCAAATATTTTAAGGGGTGAACTAGTAGAACTGAACAACTTTCCCCAAGAAACATAGGTCGAAATATAAAATAAATTTTTGGACCTCCGAGACAAAATTTGGCAGCCGAGTGAGTCAACTGTATGGGAGGACCTAAAATTTTTTTCATATTTCAACCTATGTTCCTTAAGGAAAAATGTTCAGTTTCATGGGCTGATTCACCCATTAAAATATTTGCAGCTAATTTTATTTCACCCTGTATACAGGGTGTAAGGGACGGTGTAACGAAAACGGGCGTGATCAGACCATGAAACTGAACAACTTTTTCTATGGGGGCTATGTTGGGAAACGTGAATTTTTTTTCGACTTTCCATACAAAATTCCCGATCAGCTGACTGACTTTGTATGGGAACTCGAAATTTTTTTTTTGTTTCCCGCCATAACCCCCATAGTCAATACTGTTCAGTTTCATGGTCTGATCACTCTTGCAAAGCTTTCGTTACACTGTCTCTTACACCTTGTATTTTATGTTTATTAATTTTATACTTTGAATATTTCGAAAAACTGTAAATACCTACAGTCTGTAGAATTTTTGGATAATAGTTTTAGGCGTACAACATTTGTATTTTACTAGCAAAAGATCACTAACTCGTTCCTATTCCCATTGATAAGTCATTTACCACCATAAAAAAATTATCTCTCGCTTTCGCTCTCTCGTGTGGGACATCAAGTCGTCTAACGACCCTTACCGGGTGTCGGAGTTATTTCGGTAGTTGACTGGGTCATCAATAAAATACTGAAATTTCTTCATAGTTTTATGAAATATTCAGAATTTGATTTAATATTAAATATTTTTTTTCAGTCATATCTAAATCAGGGACCAAAAGTACCGTTTTTCCCGAAGTTTTCCAAGAAGAATCGTAAATGCAAATCGAAGTTTACTCGTACTAAGAAAAATATGCAATCCGCGCACTCAAATGCGCTAGGGGTTTGGTGATAATAACGAGGAACTGTTTAATATTATTAAGAACCAGAATTACTTTATTTATCAACAAAATAGTAATACAAATTTCGTTTATTTATGTTCAATGTTTGTAGTATTTTTTTCTTCGTCCATTTATTTAAAACTTATTTATTTTAGCAAATGGAATCATTGTGTAACTAGTTATCTAAAAATACTCGAGTCATTCTGTGACACTTTATGTCCAATACGATATTAAGGCGAGGAATCGGTGCTCAAATCACGATTTCAGGGGGTGAGGTGGGGGGAGCCGCCCGCGGTCCCCGCGCTCTGACACATCATCTGGCGCTCGCACACTACGCACTCGCAACTCGTGTGTTTTATGGACATGACCGCAGTCCGACCACCTTTTAAGTACATATTTTTGAGCTTTATCCCGGCCGTGGAACTTTTACTTCTACTCGTGAATTAATATTATTTTGTGATAATGTAACGAAATTAATATGAATGTGGGTAGATGGATGGACGCAGAAGAGGAGGAAGGCCTAAAAAGATCGTAATAGCTAGTTATAACACACAAATTTAATTACAAAGCATATTAGGATAAGAACTAAGTTCCTTTTATGAACCTGTCTTTGAAACTGAACAACTTTCCCAAGGAATATAGGTCGAAATATGTTTAAAAATCTAGCCGACGCGACTCAGATTCTATAAAGTTAAAAAAAATTTGAATAGATTGTACAAAAGATGATTATGAATCATAAAGGTGTAAACAAAGATTTCAATGATAATAAAAAGTGGTCCAAAGTCGGAAAATGTGCTAAAAGTTGAGTAAGTACGAAAATACAGTTACATTTACTCTGCAATGTACCGTTCTCAAGATAAATGCACTTTTAGTTTGCATTCCTTTTTAATATTCAAAAATGATATTTTACTGAAATTTTGAATGGCGTTTTGCGCTGGAGCCCTCTGTCACGCTTGCTTTTTGCTATAGGTAGGTACTTCATTGTTTTTTTTTTGTTTATGCCGCCGGCTCAAGTGCCAACATCCGTAGACTTGGGCTGTAGCCCGTGAAATACTAGAATTTACATCATGTATGTGGAATGATTTGTAAGATGAGACGAACAACTGTAAAATGAAACGAATGGACAACTGAACGATAATTTTTGAACGCTACAACGGAAAAGCAATATAGGTGAGTAAATGAGTATGAAACAGAGAGTGAACAGACACTTTTTAAATACTCAAACTCAAATTATTTATTTAAAGTAGTAAATTTTGCATTTAGCTTTTCGATGGTCAAGTATTAACAATTTTAATAATAACAATTTTATGAACCTAGTGTACGATACGATAGTGGGCGAAAAACCCGGGGTTCTCTGTCTAAAATCCGAAAATTAAGTTATTCCTTCTTATTTATTTATTAAACTTTATGCACTAAATGTGTACATGGGTAGACTTAATGCCAAATAGGAAAGGCGAGGCTCAAAATATATAACGTCTATGTGAATTTGAATGTACAGTGTTCAGTATACCATAAGTATAGTGTTAATGTAACGTGTCACCGGCAGCGGACTCACAAAAGTAAAGCAGAAACCCTCGAAGAGGTATTTACAAGTCTACATGTTTCCCTAGCTCATCTATCATCCCCTAATCATACTAACTTAGTTATTGTTCTAGGGTTTTCTTTTCCTTTATAATTAACTTCGGTCAAGTCCTAAGAACCCGTTTTATTTCATCGTGGCGGCACGTAAGTACCACACTACCTTAGGGCATGTGGAAATGTACGGCAGGTGCAAAAATCAAAATCTACAAAACAAATCAAAAATCAAATCAAATCTTCTTCGTCTTCCATAGCCACAGGGAGCAGGACATGGGTCTTTGTTATTATAGCGAATATAAAACTAAGAAGCTTACAAACGACTTTAATTAAGTACCACATCCCATAAAAAACATACTTAATCTTTTTTCCAAGCCGGTCGGATATATTTTTTTTTTAAATAAAGAATAGAACAAAATACGCTTAAAGGTAACTGGATCGCAAACGCTATAAAATATTTTAGAAAAATAACTTTCTCGAAAATTAAAAAAGAATGCAAACTAAAAGTGCAATTACCTCAAAAAGGTGCATAGTAGAGCAAAAGTAACTGAATTTCGGTACTCATATTTTAGCACTTGTTTGATTATCTTAAAATTAAAATCGGGCCCTTATTTAGTCCACAATTGCCCTAGGCGTAGCCTCACTCATATGCGCTTTATTGAAGGCCTACTTTTCAAGTTTTTTCTTTTTAATATTTATTTCACTACCTCTTTTGTTCCAATTTACCAATTGGTCTACATTTACTGAAATGTATTTATTGAAAGTATAAAAATATCTCGTCAAGCCCTACAATTAGGGACTTTCTAGGGCCACAGACCACTTATATAGTTTGTTCTGAAGAATATGTCAAGTACCACGTTATACTAAGAAAATATAGATGGCGCGCAACGGGATACTGGGTACTACTATTACTATATTGCTATCACTTTGATAGAAGCGTCAGTATGAACATAAAAGTTCATACCTAGCTCCTAAACCACGCCATCTATTTTCACTTTTATATTACTCCTACATAGAAGGTGCCATATTACCCCAAAAAACTTATAGTTTTAGTTTGACAGCTGTCACCTTAAATCAAGAATTCGCCAAAAAATACAACTATACCAAAGAAAGTAAAACTACTTTATATCCGAAACGTTTTAAGGTCTTTTAAAGTTCGTGTTCGTGTAGTGTGTGCGTAGTGACATCTCGTGTTTATTCTCATGCCCATTTTCACGCCAATGCAAATTTTAATGCTTATGCTCAATATGCTCATGTTGATTTTATTGTCCATGATTCTTAATACACATGCTCATTTTCATGGTCATACTTATATGCATGAATTTTTTCATGTTTTTTCCATTTCATTTAAATGGTCTTAAACATGAACACAGGGGTCATAAATAAAACCGATATTTCAACCCACGAGCCAGACGAGCGGAGTGAGCAGTTACCAAAAGCGTGACAAAGAGCAACATAAAAAAAATGTAATTGTGTAAAAGCTGGTAAGACTGCTCTCTGCGTAGATTTGTTTGTACGTCTGAATCCCATACCAACCCGACCACAGAACAGCGTATGGGTATCACAGACTATTCAGGTGGCAAGATCTTGGAGTACGTAAGTAACATCGTCTTCAGACTTAAAAAATATCACTACTCGCTCCATCCAATGCGTTTAACGCACAAAGCAAAAAAATATATTTGCGTGCGCGCACATGATATCTCTGGTCTGTGGTAGAATGACCACCGACTGGGTCTAATTTCGCACCGCTGTGTCGGTTTCTGTAATAAGTTATCGGAGGAAAGTTGTTCAGATGACCTGTCATATAGACCTGAATAGTCAAGCAAAGAGTTATCTTGAAAAAAAAATATTAAATATTATTTGGTACCTACTGTAAAAACGTTACTCATGTTCAGAATGCACCCTGTAAATATTTAAAGTGAATTACTAGTTACATATCACTCTTTTCTTATTATAAGTAAAAAGACTTAGTTAGACTTTTGCTTTTCATTATCTTATAGATAAAATATCGTCCATCGTCAAGGCTAGCTGAAGCGACAGCTATGATAAAATTGTTGCTCGTCTCGCCAAAAGAAGTAACCGACGTAATAATAAGCGCATACTTAAATTACGCCTTCTGGTGTCAGCCATAAAGTATTTTATCAATCAATCTATCCATGTCACAAACGTCATAAGTAAAATGAGCGACGTAATAACTACGAAAAAATATTTGTAAATTTTGTGGGAAATTTTGACACAGTACCGGCGCTGGCAAGAGCCATTTGGGTACTGGCGGGGTAGCGGGCGGTGCGGGATGTCATTGGGAGGTTGGTTTGTCGGCGAGAACCATTCAAATTTTTGGAAAAAAATGATTTGTTGAATTAAAATCTGTTCATCCACTAAAACCTGATAGTGTTATTTTTAGGACATTAAAAGAGGAATATTCTACATCAAGAAAGTATATCAAAATAGTAGTCCAAGTTACGATAAAATTGGTTTGAAAATATTTTTAATGCTCTTTTTGAGATTTTTTTTACTAAAATATATCAAACCAATCGAGTCATACGATAGTGTTACTACTAGACAATATCTTTGAGTATGTCATATATTTTTTTGAGGTCTTGTTAGCATCAATAACAGGCTTAAAAACTGAATCGAAAGTAACGCTTTTCATCGGTCTTACTTCATCAGAGCGCCTTAATGAATACGTAGGTACCATACGTGACGACCGATGTGGCGCAGTGGTAGTGTGACTGCCTTTGACGCAGAAGGTTCCGGGTTCGATTCTCGGTCACTCACAAAGTTGATATTTATCACTTTGTGAATTTGTTTCCAGTCTGGTTAGGACATTGCGGGCTGAACCACCCGATTGTCGTTAAGTAAGATTGTTTCATGTTTCGGATAGCACGTTAAGCCGTAGGTCCCGGTTGCTGTCTATGATCACTTAGACGGCGGTTGTTACACAACCATGTCAGAAGCCTGCTACATACACATGTATGAATACAATGTATCTACATAGAAGGCGGTTGAAAAGTTCTGACACTAGATTTCACCGGGTCGTTGGACGACTCAGTGTCCCACACGAAAACAGAGACAGAGACCATACGTGAAGAATCTGGACCAATATGAGTCGCACTCCACCACCAAGTATTTTTATATTTTATGACTAGACTTGCTAAATTGCTTTTTTTGCTTTGCTAAATAACCAACATTTTAATGTTGTTTTAGAATGTTACTTTGAATCTTTTTTCAAAACCTTAAATAGAGCAACAGGGCTTTCTATCGTGGAAACTTTTTCTTTAAATTCAAAACATAGGTACTGCTGATGAAGATTTTGGCCATTGCGACCTCATCCAAAACGTACGATTTGCTTGAGTAACCGGACTTGCAACCGAATTTCTGCTACGGGTCCTGACTGCTAAGTCTTGATAAACAGAAAAGACAGACCCTAAGTCTGCTAAATGAAAATCGTTTCAGTTGGATGTCGATTGGATTTTAGTTGGATGATTTCAGTAGTTTCGTAGCCTGCTAAAAGTTTGTAGTATAGAAAATCACAATGGCAATTAAATGCCAGTTGGGTTTTTATGGAGTTACAATGACAAAAAATAGGAGACTTGTGGCCCAGTTATATGGACAACGAAGTGACCCAATGGGTTCTGATTATTTCTGGCACGGAACCCAAGATACGATTGTAATATACGAGTATTTTTTGATTCTCATAAACATATTTTTATGACAATAAGGTCGTAACACTTCTGTGCAGTGTTTATGAGACCAAAATATCGCAATAGTTAAATTTTATAGTTTCATTCTGGTTATAGAACTGGAGTTATTTTTATAGTGTTTTATATTTGTGAAGAAACCATGGCGAGTAGAGTGTTGAAGTATGTTTTCTGTTTGTTCTTCGTTTTGTCTGTAAGTTTTTACATTTCCTATGTATTGTTTTATTTATAAGTGAGTAGTGGATCTTTTGCATAATAAGCACATTGTATTATATTTTAGAATAATATTTCGAATCATTACACTCCTTGTTTAAAACTTGTAGCTTTGTAGGTGCAATAATTATTACTTTTGCATAGCATCAATTTAAATCCAAATATTCCCCATCAGCTAACAGGCTACCCAGGAGGACATTTTAAGACCACACAAATGAAATAAGCGAACGTAGCATCTTAAAAACCAGCACTGAATAATAACCAAGACAAACGATTGACACGAGAAGTAGAATAAGAAAAAAGTAAAAACGTTTTAAGCTAAACTATTATATTAAATAGAACGAAGAGTAAGACATTTTTATTCAACGTATGTAAATTCATTACATGGTGGCGTTTTTTTAGACATCATTTAGCAAGGAAGTGGACAAGGACCAAGTAGATAAAGTGATAGAGGATGAGATCACAATGAAGCTCAGCGAGGATTTGATGCAGAGCATCGAGAAGAAATTCCAGGTGGATCTCGAGAGGTAAAAAAATATCAAGATTGTGCTTATCATCAGCCCAATCATGATAAATTAGACTATTGCCCGAAATAAATTAAACTAACTAATTAACTACACTTAAACTATTGCTCATCCAGTTGTTTTATCTTCGCAACTGTCAGAAAAGTCCACTGCTGGACACTACCTCTCCATTTTGGGGAACACGTAGCCATACTCACCGCGTTTGACTAGCGGATTGGCGAGCACAGTGCAAGGTGTTGTAGATATTCACAGGGAACGCTGCTGCCCGTTCCTTTCATGATTGTCTTTCGTCGCATTTTACTACACCTATGGGTACAATTCGAGTCTATTCTAAGACAGCACCACACGGTTCCTATTCAAGCAAAAATGAGCAAGGAGACTCTAAAGAAGCGACTTAAAAATGAATTGATACTGCTTTTAGGTTAGACATGTTAAGAATAGTATGCCTGTGATGTGAACCGCGACATAGATTTTCTTTACACCTTAGTGTAAAATTTGTTTCACCTGTTTTGATAAAACCTATACGATCTAACACGAGATAAGTCTTTCTGTGGGACGCATCATAGGCCAGTAGGTAGTTAATAGCTTATAAGTTTTGCATGCATAAATAATTTGTTAGTTAAAGTAATGTATAGGTATTGCAATGTTATGTAAGCATAGAGTGCTATCTTGCCAACAAACTGCTTTCGCAGTTTGGCGAGAATGTTAATAGTTTTATACTGTAATACCTGTAAGTTCTCAATAAATAAATAAATAAATAAGATTTAATCAGGATACTTAACCAAGTATTTTGTGACCAGATCTGTGGACTCAGTATTGACGAAGATCAAACTCCTGCTTCACAACGGAACCACGCGCATACAGGAGCGGCTGGTGATTCTTCAGAACACTATGGATGCCATGAAGAACGACAGCGAAATTGAGGTTTGAAACTTTGTATCTTTAAGTTATGGTCTTCATTATCGTGTAGAAATAGGAAGTAGTATAGTGGTACTATTACTACTAACAGCCACAACAGTTCACTGCTGGTAACTTTCCCCAAAATTGGGGATGAAGGAAACCGCTCAAAAATAAAAATAAAACTGCTTTGATCCATAACCAATCAATCACGTTTCCCGTAAATAAAGACTACAAAGAAAAGAAATACAAACTTGACTGCGGCTGGTACTTTAACCTGGGTCCATGGAATACCATTCCACGTCCTAGCAAATGAGACATCGGGGTCCTAGCCATAGAATCTAAACATAATAATCTTGATTCCATTCTCCGGACATTATTGTTTCTCTTCGCTTGACGGACACGCAACCTAAACATAGTCATAAAAGAATCTTTCTTCTTTAACTTTTCCTTTCTTTTTTTTTTTTTTCAACGGCCTCCAGCGGCGGCAAAATGCACAGGCGATCTGGTCAAGTCCGCGGGGAAATGCTGGACGCAGGCCGCTTCTTATCGGACAAGGTGGAAATCTTGAGTGGAGGCCTATGTTCAGCAGTGGACGTCCTATGGCTGAAATGATGACAATGATTGATGAATCAAAACTCATAACTCAAAACTCATTACTTTTCTACCTCAGGTGAACCGGTGCCTCTTGGAACGGCAAAACGAGACGGCAGCCCTGGCGGAAAAGGCTCTTCATCAAATGGTCGTGTGTGGTTATGCGCTGATCGGACATGACCCCGCGCAAGCCGTACGCAATGTCGTGCAGCTAAAGGCTGCGATCAAACAAGGACTTAAGCCTGTAAGTCCAGAAGGCTAAATTATTTGGTACCTATTGGGATATAGCCGAAACCGTAGCAAAGAATGTGCTGCTTTTGATGGTGCCATGTGACTTTGCTGTTGAGTCTCTAGATAAAGCTCTGCTTGAGTATGTCGTGTAAGTATGTATGGGTTAAGTAAAATAAAACTCAATGGACCCAAGTGTTTGATTATAAAATTATAAAACTATTGGCGAGATTTTCTCAAATTATTCAATTTTAGGCATTGCTTTTGACTGTATAACTAGCGCTATGGATTAAGAAAATCAATGAAATTAAAGGTGACTTGAGCCAAAAAAGTAAGAAAATAAATTACTTTTGCTATAATTTTCAGGTGTATGAACAGAAACAGGAGGTGAACAAACTCCTGAAGGTTTGCGGTCATGAACACGACTCCTTGAAGAAAGTCATCAAATGCGTTATTTCCAAGGTACACAAAAAAATCCAACAATTCAATTTAGGCTTTTCAATGAAATGCTATTGCTACTTTTTTCTTTATTGTGTCGTGTGGGACATAGGGGACATACAATCTGATATTGGGGTGAAGACCAAAAATTTTCAGAGTCGTCAAACTGCAGAAAGTCTGCATACAGCGACTAAATCAAAATTTTACGCGCGCACAGCAAATTTTCGATGCTTAGCTAGAGTCTTTTATTTGGTGCGAGCTGTTTTCAGGTAAATGGGCCGCCGGCTCAAATAGATGTACCTGTGAAGGGTAATATTGCATTTAGAATTAGCGGTTGCAGTAGTATTAGCAGATTTATACGACCCATTGCTGAAGTACCTAACCTAAAATTACATACCAACCAGTAAATGCCAGTCGTTATTTACATGCGCGTAACTTGTGCATTTCTGAAATTATTACGAAACATGAGATTATAATTCGTGCCAAAGCTCTTGTTCTTCTACTCATTTGGGTTAAACGCCTCGTTGGAACATTCAACACAATGTTACTCATATCCGGCGTTGGGAATCGAAATACATCTATCGAATACAATGTTCATTGGTTCTATTTTGAATCATACTTACTTTGTAATGCTTCGGTAATAGTACATACTGGCGTGATTATTTTACAGACATAATTAAAATCGTTTTTTAATTTGTAGCAAAAATAGATAATGTAAGTGTAAGTGTTGGTACCTATTTAGACCTACCTGAAAATTGGTTTTTAGTCCGCACGAGCAGATCTTTAGTTTAGATTCGATTTCTGTCAATTTTTATGTTTAATTTCAATTTTATTTCAATTTTATTTTTTAATTCAATTTTTATTCGAAAATGTCAATTTTTATTTTACAGTCACCAGAGCTGAAGTCAGCCATGATGGGTGTCTCAGGCAAGCTTATTGAGGGAGTGGTTCACCTGACAAAACAGATGGCTCACGGTGCAATGCATGAGGCTTGTCTCATCGAAGTAATCAACACAGTCGAAGAAGAAGCCTTCGTTCTCTTAAAAAAAGTCAAAGCATGCGCTACCAAGAACGACAGCACTGTCGCAGATGAAGTAGAAAAATATATAAAAGATAACAATGCGACGGTACTTGATATTGAAACTAAATCTGATAAGAAAGGGCCTACAGAAATAAGGGATGATGAGTTAGAAAGCGCAGAAGAAAAGGACCCTTCGGATACAGCATTGGGAGAAACTAACGATTTAAACGATGAAAAGGATAGAGAATAGAACATTTTGATAAAACTTTGCCTATCTGGTTTAATTTTCTTTCTACAAACTTTGATGCAAATAGATAGCTAAAACATTCCAATATGTCATCTTTGTATTTTTTTCCCAATCTATTTGCGCCGTTTCATCGTGGCCGGTAATACGAGTAAGTTGTAAATAAACTTGTCTATAGCTTTGCTTGAGTTTGGAAATTTTCAATTTAAATAACCTTGGAAAAAAATGCGCTCAAAGTGAGTATACTAAACAAAACAGTACCAAAATGCCGTTTGATTAAACCTGATTTTCCCAAAAGCTTGGGATTGTAAAGTAGGCACATTTTTCTACTGTACAAAAACTTTGGTTATGCTCGTTTCACCTTAAATATGAAGAGATAAAGGACGACGTGATAGGAATAAAAAAAGAAGCAAATCGTTTTAGTAGAAGTGTAACTGGCTTTCTATTAAACTTAACTAACCTGTCTTAGCTTTTGCAAACATTTAATTTTACTGTACGCCATCTATTGCGAAATTGGTTGGGTTTTGGATGCAACAGGCAATGAAACTTCTTACAAGTACCACTAGTTTCCTTTTTACAGATATTTCTCTTGCTCTAACATTTAGTTTATCCACGCAATGCTTACGTAAGCATCAGTAATCCATGGCAGGCAAAGCTGCGAAGAGATTGATTCCAATTCGAAATTTTTAGTTTATTGCTGGATTGTGAAACTGAATTTATTTTTACCACCACCGTCGTGGTGTATTTTTCTCGTACACGATACGATTATGCCGCGGAAACGATCTGATTTTGTCCTATTACGAAGGTATAGTCTTACTAGGTATTCTTTGTTGTTGAAAAATGATGTACTTGTGTGTCTTCATTTTCAACAATACGAATGCTGAATCGAATTAATTGTCAACAACACTTCTAAATACAACATCTCTCACTGCGTTCTTCAAATCGCTTGAAACTAATTACTTCTACAGTCACAAAAGTCCTCTGCTGGACATGAGCTTCCCCCAAATTGGGGGTATTGTCATACTACGCTTGGTAGGCCGATTGGCCAGTGCAAGATATTGTAGATATTCACAGGATACGCTGCTGCCCGTTCCATGGATTCATTAGGCGCCTTGCCTTTTACGACACCCACTAGTAGAAATGGTAATGGAAAAGCGTAAACAGTATGGCAGATATCCCCAAATAGGCCGAACTAGGCCCCTCTTGGGGAGCCCCATGTTCAATAGAGTGGCAGTTGAAAAGTTTCATAATCACACGTCCATCACGAATGATTCTCATTACCACGTAACATGAAAGGTGAATGACCATTCACACACTTCTCCAATTACCGAGATTTTTTTGGCATTTCTCCAAGTTTTAATGGAAGATGTGCAGATGCGTAGCAATAAAGTGTTCCTGGGTTACTAGGGTTCCGTGGGTGGAATTTATAATTTAGCTATAAATAGCTAGGTACTCCACTATTTACTTTACATTTTTTTTTGGTTTGTGACTTATATGTGGAGAGAAGTATAAAGTCCAAATTAGCATTAGAAACAAAAACGGTGATATTGTAAAAACATTTAAAAAAATTCTACCCGACTGCCTCAGAATGTCGTGTTTTTTTAGAGTTACTCACATGAGTGTGAACAAGTATTTTTTTCACGGGCTACACTTTAAACAGCTAGGCGTAGGTATTTTGATGTACTACATGGTGTGTCCAAGTAGGCGAAAATGGAAATTGTAGTTGGTGATGCCTTTGTTAAAATAGAACTTTTATTTCTAACATCGTACGTAAATCATACATAACATTATTCAATGTAAACACAATTTTCTTGGTAAATAAATTGCATACAGTTTCTCAGAACTGCATTTGCGTGCGGGATGTTAATGTTTCGAACCTGATTCTCAAGCTATTATTGTAATAACAAACATTTGTATTACAATAGCTTTTATTAGGTAGCACTTACATGAAACTATTATATGTAGAGGCAGATACAGTTAAGATCACAGCACACACATTACGTCATCCTATAGCCAGTCTACTGCTGGACGTAGGCCTCCCCCAGAGTACACCAAAAGGCACGATGTCCAGTTTTCAATTAAGTTTACAAAGTGTCAAATGATTAAAATGTGGATTTGTGATGTTTCCTTGCAAATGGTAGAAAAGTACTAATACTAGCTTTGGCCAGATGGGCAATTTACTGGACTGTTTCACTTGAAAATACCTCGACTTTTTTTCGTGCGTACAATACTCTGCCCATAATTGTTCTCTTTTTGGCCGGAGTAGTAATGTTAATATTATCCATGTTTTGAGTTTCGTTCGAATTCGAGTTTGATAGTAGTTTATTTTTAGTTTACTTCTTTCTCACATACAAATCGCTCTCAATTCCAATAATCCCCGTATTTACTACGATCGGATTCTCTATTAATATATGCCAAGGTTCACACTGACGTATCGACATGAGATGAGATCCCTATTTGCTTGAGTAATGCTACCGAAATAAAACAGCCACACAAAGCTAATGATCGGAAAGTGGTATAATAGTCCTAGTATCGCAGGTATAATACTTGCATGTAGTATACAGGGTGTAAGAGACGGTGTAACGAAAACTTTGCAGGCGTGCTGAGACCATGAAACGGAAGAACTTTTTCTATGGGGGCTACGTTGGTAAACGTGTTTTTTTTTACCTTCCATACAAAATTCCCGATCAGCTGAGTGACATTGTATGGAAAGTCGGAATTTTTTTTTAGTTTCCCAACAAAGCCGCCATAGAAAAAGTTGTCCTTCATGGCCTTACACCCTAAATAGTGTTCATTCAGGTACTACAGGTAGCATAAGTTTATCCATTGAAATGGTCTACCTATACTGGGTACTATGAATCACTGCGGATTCTTACGCGGCGTTTGTGTAAAAAATATGCTTATATGATTCAATATGTATAGGATTCTAATGTTACAGGTTCAGGTATACCTCATTTCGATAATCGCCCGTCTTTTGTCTCAGACACTGATTAAATCGTCTGTCACAGACGTATGACGCCAATGATGATGAATGATGCTACAAATTCGCCAATCATTGATGTTTGATTTGATTCAATCCAAAGAAAAACACTTTCTGAAAGGTATTTCTAGACTTTGGACAACTTGAAGGCCAAAGTGAACTAGTTATAAGCCAAGCAAGTAATAAGCCACTCAGCAGAACCGTGAAGAGAGCCGAGTGTGAGTACTAGAGCTGGATGATGGGTTGTCGCTAGTGCGGTGTCAACGGTGACAGTGGGGGCAAGGTTTGGTAGGGCGGCGCAAGGTGCAGCATGGTAAGGCATTGCTTGTCTCTCTACCATAACTTACCCCATCTTGCTCCACCTGCCCCATCTTGTCTCACTTTCACCGGGTACAATGGGAACACACAGGCTGGATGGCTTGGACAATAGCGGTGAAGTCAGGAATACCTTCATGACTTTGTACCACTCGAAGGCTCGAGGGTTCCAGTGTAAGAGAATCTCCACTTACCAGCATCCGTGAAGAAAGCCGAATGTCTGCTGGGGCTGGACGGCATGGACGCTGAAGCTGAAGTAAGGAATGCTTTCTTGACCTTGGACCACTTGGAAGCCCGAGGTGTTCTGTGCTGGGGAGGTCTTGCCCCGAGCTCTAGGGAGCGTTGCTTGCGGAGTAGAGGGTGGGGGTCAGATTCTGGGGAAGATAAGTCAATTAATGAGTGAGTTTAAATAAAAAAAAGTTGCTTATCTGAGCCAATTAAACTTATATCAAGGACAACCCTACTTCTGGAAACTATCTTACTTTGAACAAGAGTAATGTAATAAACTTATAATCCCTCAAGCTCATTATTTTAAAATTCCGATGTTATGCCAAACTTGTCAAACAGAAGTAGGTATTGCAAAACTCCTTATGGGAAAATTACGTCTTGGAAACTATTTTAACTAGGGAACTAGGGTATTTTTGTTTAACTCCCAAAATCTGGTGATTCTGGCAACTTACCAAGTTCTTCAGAAGAAGGTATCGTTAAAGTCAGCGCAGGAGGAGCATCGCTGTCTCCACCATCACTGAAAGACCGTCTCCTGACCGGCACCACATCTGGAGAACTCTTGGATGCCCTAGACTTCTTCTTGATGGACTCTCGTTTCGTCTGGCTCTGGATGATGTCTCGCATTTTCCCCCAGGGGCTCTTGTGGAGTTTGTTTGGTGAGGGCGATGTGGAGCTGTCGTCCTTAAAATAAGTAAGATTTAACTTTTGTTAAGGAAGGAAGGATTGACTTTTATTTTTGTTGCAATGTCACCAGCTTTTTTTCATGCGAAAACTAACCCTGTGTTCAATTGCTGTCAGAAATTGGTGAGAAACAATTCCGTCAATGAATTCTCGCCTATAATAATAATATTCAATGCAAGTTGTCGCTGCCAAAGTAAATTATAGTGAATGGCCTATTAAGTAGTCCCAGCTGTGTGCTAAAAATAGTACGTAATGCTCAATCTCTCAATCTGGACATTGACTCATCTAGACTACTGATACTATCAGCAACACCTAAACCTTCTGAGAGAAATCCCTATAGGGGAAAATTAGGGGATCACTTAATATACAGGGTGTAAGGGACAGCTCTCCGAATCCATGTAGACCATCAAATAGAACAACTTTTCCCGAGAAAAATAAGTCAGGAAACGAAAAAATAATTGTTCTTTCATAGGTACAAGCATTTGGATGCAATAAATCTTTTTTTGACGCTTTTGAAATATCTTCTCAGGGAAAAGTTGTTCTGCATGGCTAACATGCGTGCCACGATAAAATTTTGTCTCCGCAATATGTCTTCTGCGACTAACTTCATTGCGAATAAGTTATGCATTCTTCCGTAGTGACATTGTGCGCACATGAAACGACAAAATATGTCGTGGCACGCATGTTAGCCAGGCTGTTTTACGTTCTGAATACATCTTATAATAGGATGGCTGTCACTTACACCGTAACTGACAGATACGAAGTTATCTACGCACTGGATGTCCCATACAAATGACAGCTAGTTTAGCGGGCTTAACTAAAGCGCCAACTCCCTACGTTAGTTCCGCGTACTTCCGTCATTGCTTTCTTTGACTGCCAGCGCCACAATGGCGATTTTCAATGAGTGCCATGCCATGTATATTAGTAACAAACATCAAATCCAGAGCTAATTTGGGCTGACAGCGCATCCGTAAACTTTTCTACTACACAACAAGCGAAGTCAATCGTTTGTGAAAACTTAAAATAACTAGGTCTCCGAAACTATGATGTATTATTATGTTTCCGCTATTATGTATGTGATCAAAGTAAAATCATTGGTGTGGAAAATAGTCCGGAAGTGGAATAGTTTCGGAGATTAAGTACCTGCGTGGGCGCATGTAGGAATGTGTTATCGTTCTCGTCACACCGGAGTATATTCTTGCGGGTTCCTAGAAAATAAGAGAGCTTATTAAATTCTTATAAGGCTCCGGCTTCAAATATTGAGGGCAGCGGGGCGGCAACCAGGAGTTTTTAGGGAGTGCACCGCTATTTCCGAGAACCAGTCCATTTGCATGTATGCGAAAGATCCTATCACTGACGCACTGCCGCCGCCGCCAGTGATATCCCGCTACCTACAAAATTCTAGACCGAGGCCTGAGGTCTAGCTAGTTTGATACTAGATATCATATTTGAGTGAGGACATATTATTAGTGATTTGTTGAGCGAAGGTTGTGAAAATTGCGCCATAAAGCGTTATATTGAGAAGAGATTTTTCCCTAAGCACTTACAGTTACTTTAAACCTACACTGGCTCAACTTTTCAGTCCAATTCATTCTAAAGCTCAGTCTTCCCTGATCATCATTCTCTTTGCCTGATCCCGTTTCTCTGTCTGGGTCGGCTACCTAACATAGGGGATTTGACGTGGAACAAAGTTTTTTACAGAGCGACTGTCATCTGACCTTTGCAACCCAAAGGCTAACCTGGCCTGAATCCTAGGTTAAGTCACATTCAAACATCATCTGCCTTCCCCTAACACAAAGCGTGAATTAGATTGGTTGTATGAACAACTATAGTATACTAATACTTTCAGGCGTGCCCCTTGCATCCACTTAAATATACAGCGTTTTTCGATTGCTACAGCGACAAAAACACATCAACATACACACGTCATGCCCTAATCTCTTGCGGGGTAGGCACAGCACACATCTACCATAAAAACTGACCAAACTCACCAGGAACATTGCGACACAAACCGGGAAGAGTAGATCTGTGATTTACGTTCAGTTATTTCAACGTAGTTTATTTTACAGTGGTCTTTGATCGCAAATGTTTGTTTACGTTATAGCTTAAAATAATATTATAAAATATTATTTATGGTAAGCTCGCTCAGTATTCCAGATAATGTTTTAAAACTGGAATATCGAGATAGTACTTACTGCACCTCTTGCTCGAGTAAAACTTTCAAGAAAGAAACCCGTTCTTTATTTTTATTTTTATAAAAAAATGCACAACAGTACAAATGGCGGGCCATATGCCATTCTTTCATCATTGTGAGGAACGTAAGGGACCAACATGAAGTTAGTTAGTTCCGTACCTTTAGTAAGAGAATAGTTATTAACACTAGTCTCTCTCTTTCTTTTCGTGTGGGACGCCGAATCGTTTTACAACCTAACACTAGTAAGTAATGTACGTACATCTAGGTATAAACTGATCCCATTGATATGTATTTACCTGCACTAACTTGTACTCATAGATCGTAAAAAAATACGGGAAGGCCCGTCCAGCAATAGGCTGTTTTGATTGTCAAGGTAGTAAGTTAATCTATATTAACTTACATACATGCAGGCATATGCATGTATGATTATTAAATTGATTTTACTTTGTTTAGCAAAACTATCAGCATCAACATCGTCAACTAGGTATATTTTGAAACTTTCAAATCACACTCTTTAGAAAACCCACCTGATTCTATCCTAAGCTCCTCACAGCTTGAATTGGGAGTCAAAGACAACGCACTTCCAGGCGTGAGACTGGCTGAATCCCTCATCTCAGGGGGTCCTGGTGAGGACCCTGAAAGGCCTGGACCAGAGAGTAGCCCTGGAGCGGACCTGGATAATCCAGGTGCTTCGCCGGTCGGCGAGGTGGGCATGCTGGGTGCAGGTGAAGATCCAGCTAAAGCCACAGCTCCGACTAACGCTCCAGCTGCTACGGCGCCGGCTGCCCCGCTTGTTGCTTGCCATTGGGCTTTCTCCCATCTGGAAAAAAATACAGTGTATAAAAAACTTGCTGTAAATCTGAACAACTTTCTCCAAGGAATGTAAAAAAAATGTTGGACTTCCAAATTACCACCGATCGAGTCAAATGTAATGTATGTGAGGTCCAAGAGTTTTTCTCATATTTCGACCTATGTTTCTTGGGTAAAGTTTTCCAGTTTCATGGACTGATCCCCCCCTTATAATATTTTCAGATAATATTTTTACACCTTGTCTTATGACTAGTTGCAGTAACAAAACAAGTTAATGAACTATATGGTGCTGGCTTCGAATAGCATCACCCCATTTCTACCGCTAAGTGTCGTAAAAGGCAGCTAAGATATGAATCCAGGGAGTGGGCAGAAGCGTTCTGTGAGGATGGCATGTACCTCTCCAAGTGGGGAGGCACATGTTCAGTAGTGGACTGTTGTGGCTGTTGTAGGATTTAGGAAATTAGTTATGTGTGCCAAGACCATTCGATGACCGATGTGGCGCAGTGGTAGTGCAACTGTCTTTGACGCAGAAGGTTCTGGGTTCGATTCTCGGTGGGTCACTCACAAAGTTGATATTTTTCACTTTGTGAATTTGTTCCCAGTCGGGTTACGACATTGCGGACTGAACCACCCGATTGTCCGTAAGTAAGATGGTTCCGTGTTTCGGATGGCACGTTAAGGGTAGGTCCCGGTTGCTGTCTATGATCACTTAGACGGCAGTCGTTACACAACCAAGTCAGAAGCCTGCTACTTGTAAAAGGCGGTTGAAAAATTCTGACACTAGGGTTCATCGGGTCGTTGTACGATTCGTTGTCTCACACGATAAAAAATGCCTCTTAATGCCCAGATGCCGCTTAACTCTTGCTCAGTACGAGCCCTAGTCTTTGCAAAAATCACTCAAACAAGAGGTTCCCTGAGGCCTTCCCAGCCTGAGGCTTTTGATATGATTCATCGTAGGATTCATCCCATGAAATGAAACAAGCACTTATTTCTTAAAATAAATATATTATGTATTATTATGTATTATGTATTATTATGTATTATTATGTATTATTTAGTATTATGTATTATTTTTAAATACCGAATTTAGTATTAAATATTGTGCACGGTCATCAGCCTCACCCTTGGGCCTCACCTTATGCTATCTCTCTACCGTAGGACTGCTGGAAGAGATTTCTTTTTAGAAATAAGTAGTGACTGTTGTGTTTTTTGTCTAAATGTGATTGTCCTGTGTTTTATCTTGTGTGCAATAAACAGTTAAATAAATAAATAAATAAATAAACGATTATTAGGTGTAAAAATATTAGCTGCAAATGTTGTAAAGGGTGAATTTGCCCATAAAACTGGTCATTTTTCCGAGAAATAGGTCTAAAAATGAGATTTTGTGACCTCCCTTACAAATAACTGACTTGGTCGGTTGGTAGATTCTTTTTTTTTCATATTGTGACCTATGTTAATTAAGGAAAGTTGTTTAGATTCATGGATTGATTTACCCCTTAAAATATTTACAGTGACTTTTTTACACCCTGTATAATTTTCGTCCCATTTTTAATACATCTTTTTTTTGTGAAATTTTATACATATTTTCGACCCCAATATTATCGTCTTTCTAATCATCATAATGGTGTAGATTATTGTTGAAACTGTTTATTACATGAATGTTTACTGTAACCTATCGTCACACCTTCAAAATTTCGCTCAATATCTCTTTCATCGCTCCGATATTATAATGAACTGTAAACTTTATTTTAAAATGTAAATAATTTCCAAGATGTAATATTAGCAGCGTCTACAAGATATAAAATGAGAGTTCATCAATCTAATGCTATGTTTCAAATTTAGAAGTTGTTTGCAGAAAAATGAGGCAAATGAAAGAAAAAAAAATCCTATAAAATTACTATACACACACACACACATATATCACGCCTTTATCCCTTGCGGGGTAGGCAGAGCGTTAACGGCCGCACGAATACGGTCGCTATCGCCACGTCTGACATTTTTGAGGATTGTTTTCCAAGGTTGTTTCAGAAAACATGTGTATCACTATAGTGACAGGTTGTCAGCCTGTCGCCTAAAAATTGTAATACGCTAATACTCTCGAGTCCCTTAGTCGCCTCTTACGACACCCGCGGGAAGGATATGGGGTGATGCTATTCTAAGCCGGCATCACACGGCACAATTACTATAGTAGCAACTAACTTACTTACTAGATTCTTACTTATACATGTACTTACTTACTAATAACCTGATATTATAATATCTTATACCTTTAAATGACCAAGAATTGAAATGGAAACGTCTCCAACAATTTCCATAGAAATTAGTAAATGGGGGATTCGGGAGCGATAAATCGATATATATGGCTAGGTTTTATGTCCCAAAAAGCATTTCCACCATCAAAAATATCCAAATAAATGCGGTGCGTTAGTAGTTATATTCATATTTGCCAACAGATGGCGTGAGACATGGCTCGTTTTGTAGTAGTGTTCCCATTTCCGGACAGGTGGGGTAATACATGATTATGGCAGTTATGGCTTTATCGGGTTTTCGCGCGGAATAATTACTAGGTATAATAGTGCGGATATTAGATAGTGTAAGAAACAAAATACGTTTTGTAGGCGATAATTCCGCGTATTATGTACCATAGCATTGCTTGCCCATGCTTCACCCCCTTTACCGCCGGTCATCGATCGCATCGATCTACGGAAATGCAGCGACTGCACAACGTGAGGTGACAACGTGCGTCATCGGCACGTTTACCTTGATAGTCACTTTCGGCCCCAGCGTACCTCACATCGGACGCATTCTAAATTTTAGGTTAGGCTTAGAATAAGTATTTCTATGTAAGAGTTTTATTATAACAACCTGCAAAGTATCTCGATTTTGATTTCTCTCCTCTGTAGCCACACGCTTATTTATAATTCGCGCAAGGCTCGATCAACTAGGTACTCATAATTATACAAGTCGATACTATCCTAAACTTATATAGGTACCTACTTGCCTACATAACAGTAGACGTAAGTGGTAAATTATGTCACAAGCAGATAAGATATTACTAGTAAGTACGCACATACCCTTATTGATTGATATTTCCTTTTCCCGCTCCCATTTTACCTTTTAACCTCGTTTATTTACCCCTCCCGCTCTCCGAATTTATACTGTTCCACCCTCCCGTTTTGTACCACTCACCCTCCCAATTTTTACAGTTTTGTACCACCCACCCTCCAAAATTTTAACCCTAACCCTCCCGTTTTTTACAAAACAACTTTACTATTATAAAATAATTTACCGCCCGCCCTCCCTATTTATACCACCCTCCCATCCGCTTTATACCACCCACCCTCCCAAATTTTACCCCTCCCACCCTCCTGTATTTAAGCACTACGCCGGGACCACGTTTTTTAATGTGCCCACCTCCATATTTTTGCCATAATTTAAAACTGTATGTACCTATTATTTAAATTTCAAAATGTATTGATTTTCATATTCCTCTATT
Source organism: Keiferia lycopersicella (assembly GCA_029255805.1). Taxonomy (NCBI): domain Eukaryota; kingdom Metazoa; phylum Arthropoda; class Insecta; order Lepidoptera; family Gelechiidae; genus Keiferia; species Keiferia lycopersicella. Next base: position 62,270 of record JARACZ010000008.1, read on the forward strand.
TTTTTTTCTTTTTCATTTAATAGTCTTTTAACACCCGATATTCGTAGGAGTATGGACTGTAGATTAGATTTTTCTGTGCATAAGTAAGTACTTTTGAGCTATTTCCGTAATTAACTGCGATCACATGACCTCATAAAATTATACTAAATTGAAAATTCTATCTACAGATTCTCACATATTTTCATGTATTTAGTTCAAATTAAATAAATTTCCATTACTAGATCAAAACCAAACACACACTTTATTATCCGCTTGCTAAAAATTTTCCACCGACATCGATCAAAAACAGACGATATAGCCAACTTATAAAATTTAAATAATCTAGCCTTTAAAGTTTGTAATTTTTCTTTACATTCCTAACGAGTACATTTCTCCTTCCAAAGGAAACAGAGTTGATTAATAGAGGTTAAAACCAGACATGTAGATATTTTTGCATTGCCGCTATAGTCTCTACAAGTGCATATTTTAGCAATCGTGCAATATCACATCAGTGACAATAGGTAGGTAAATATGAATAACCGAGCCCGTAATTAGACACCGGCAAATTTAAGTTGACTCGGCCTTGTCCGAACTTATAGTATCAATTAAATATTTAATAGTAAAACTAAAACAGCTGATGTATTTGAAATTTAAAGTAATTGCTTCAAACACAAATTAAATATATTAAAACTAAATGTAATGATTAGGCATAGCTCTTGCAACTGTCGTTAATATGACGTAAATTTGATAACGAGCAATACGCGTTGAAGATTTATATTTTGTCTTGCACATTTTTTCGTAACAGTTAGCGAAAAGGTTCAAGAATTAGAAATAGTATGCTATTAAAATATCTTAACTCTCAACCGTTTAAATTTTTACATTTACATTACATTGGTTTTTTGGTTATTTTCTAATTTTTTTTTCCTTATGTGGCCATCATTTTTTCCCCTCATTATTCCAGTTGTAACCTTTATAATATCTCAACATCCATCATTGCCAACCTATTTCTTTCAATTGATATCAATCAACTCCCAAGAGTATGTCTACAAAGAGCCAGAATGGCCGAAGGTGTGCTTTTGCACATAATGGATGAATCGGACATGCCTGGAACTCGGATGCCTGGTGCCTACTACTAAGCTACATTTCTCAGCGAGACCTGAACCAGACCCATAAGAGATTTTTGCATCTGCATCAACTACAGTCACCGTTGTTATTACAAAAACGAAAAGTTACCTACTAAGTACGTCAGGAAGACGGCCAAGCAAAATGCAAGTTACAACTTCAGAACTACCGAAATTACCCGACAGGAACATGCCTATCTTAAGAGAAAAGAGCCACGACATTTGCTGTAGACGTCAGCAAATAGTCTCTGATCTTTGGGGGGAGGTATTATGTACCATAGCATTGCTTGCCCATGCTTCACCCCCTTTACCGCCGGTCATCGATCGCATCGATCTACGGAAATGCAGCGACTGCACAACGTGAGGTGACAACGTGCGTCATCGGCACGTTTACCTTGATAGTCACTTTCGGCCCCAGCGTACCTCACATCGGACGCATTCTAAATTTTAGGTTAGGCTTAGAATAAGTATTTCTATGTAAGAGTTTTATTATAACAACCTGCAAAGTATCTCGATTTTGATTTCTCTCCTCTGTAGCCACACGCTTATTTATAATTCGCGCAAGGCTCGGTCAACTAGGTACTCATAATTATACAAGTCGATACTATCCTAAACTTATATAGGTACCTACTTGCCTACATAACAGTAGACGTAAGTGGTAAATTATGTCACAAGCAAATGCATGCCAAATACATGAACGAAATCATTAGGTACGTTCACCTAGTTAATTTATTTTAAGAAACACTTTGTGTTTTATTTTATTGCTCTTTGATAATATGCGCCGGCGCATAAAAGCTGAAAACTGTGCCAATAGCCAATAGGTACTGCGTTTTGCTAAGTGCCGTGTGATGCCGGTTTAGAATAGCATCACCCCATATCTCTCCTGTGAGTGTCGTAAGAGGCGAATATGGGTTTTGTGGCTAGATGTATTAGGCTGAGAGGCTGACAACATGTCAGTATTAGCTATTAGCAACTATTAGTTAAACACTTTTTTTTCTGAAACGACCCTTATTTATTTTGTCAGTAGTTTTGCTCTGCTTACACCGCAAGGGATAAATTAAGCGTTATATGTGCAATGTGCTTGTAGCTATGTAGGTAAGTATTTATGAAACTAAGTTCTACCTACAAAATATGAAAAGGTATTCTAAAGCAATATTATTCAAGCGAAGGCCTGTGCCAAGGGAATTGTAAATTGGGTTAACTTTTTCGAAATACGGGAAAATTTATCCCCCACATATAAAAAAAACACGCCAGATAGAAATCTATATCAGATGTAAAAGAAAACAGTAAATATTTTAAAGGATGAACTAGTCTATAAAACTGAACAACTTGACATAGGTTAAAATACAAAAAAAAAATTGGCCCTCTACTATACAAACTGATCCGGCCGGCCAACACATTTTTCGTCTCTTGGGGATTGGGGATGATTGTTTACTTTCTCATGGACTAGTTTACCCCAAGTACTTGCAGTTTTTTTTACGTCTTCTACTTTTGTAAAATAAAACTGAACTTACTTGAAAGCAGCTTTCACTCGCGTCCATTTAGACACCTTCGCTTTCTCCACCTCCTTATTAAACACTCCTTCGGACCTCCTCCGTACCGGAGTCCCTAGAGCCACATCACTCTCATCACCCCCTGCTGACCTTGACCTCTGCTTCCTCAGTAATGACCCTCCGAACCGGTGAGAACCGCTTCTCATCCACTTTGACCCACTCCGCTTCATCGTTCTTCCACTGGACATCATCGAATCGAAGATCACTTGTCCATACTCTGATTCCATTTCCGCGTCCAATGCTTGGTTTATTTGTTCGATCTCTTTCGCTTCAGAACGAAGTCGGTCATTCTCTTGGTCGATATGTTTGTGTGCGTTGTGTAGACGCTTCAGATGATTCACATCGCGCAATCTTCTCAACAACTTCCCGTGTTGCTCTTTCAGATTCACAAATTGATCTAACAGATCTAATAGCTTCTCTAATTGGTCTAGTATTTCCATAGTTTCTTTAGTTTTCACTGCTACTTCTTTGCCTCTTTTAGATATTGGATCATCTTTGTCTTTTAGCCTTTGTAGCATGGTGTCGCATAGTGTTTCGGCGTCTAAGGCTTCTCCATCGTGACTCCAGTATTCTTCTGAAGTGGGTCCGGCAGTGCAAGGAGAGGAACCTTCAGCGTCTGATGGTGTACTGGGTTTGACTGATAAGGTAGCTGGTGGTTCTCCTCTTCTTCGTTTGTGGAGTGATGTTCCACTTGGAGGCAGTTCTGTGTCTTTATCCTTGCGCCTGTCTTCACCGTCGTCATTGTGGTCCTGTAGTGACGTCATCGCGGTGTCTGTCTGCACTATTTATAAATGCAAATAAACGCACGTGCATCAAAAGGGGAGACTTCAGACAAAACAGTATGGTTTTCGTTATTCGAGTTTGTGGATTTCTGTTTCACGTAACAGTTGTTTGTTTCATTTGTGTCAAGTTATTGTATTTTTATTAATGTACTGATTTGGTCACTGCATTTAAAACTGATAACTCTTTTTATCATGGTCTCACTCATTACATTTCACAGTCGGCCATCTAAAACACTTCAATAGTTTTTAAATTAAATAAAGGTATAATTAATTAGTATGTAGCTTGTACTCTTTAAACAGTACGAATCCCGAGCTCGAGTCACTATTGGTTAAAAAAGCTAGAAAATAAATCCGCCTAAGCGCTTGCGCACGTCTTCCGCAGGGCGGGCGGCCGCGAACTGCCGAATAAGAGCGAGCGATTCCGAAAATACCCGAGCAGTTCCGAACACGTATTTTTAACTCAACACTCCTCCGCTTTCTCCACATTCAAAATAGATTCTTCTGACATTGACTTAAAGTTAGTTTTATGTACTGTGGCGCTAATACTTTCCTAACGTTAAGACATGGATTCCGGCTTGCACCCATTAACCTATTTCTGTTGTAAAAGGAAAAACCTAAATCTATCTTCCTGTCCTGTTTTCATGTCTTTGTCATTATGTGTTGAGCTATAAAAATTATTTGTTATGTATTTTCAATTCAAAGTATGCCGTAAATGGGAAATTCGCTAGCCAATCTTCTCACAATCTTTGCAGGTAAAATAGGTACATAGCGCGGACCTAAACTGGATAAGTACATTTCAAAGGAAATTATCCCTCCTCCATATTAAAGGATCCTGTGTCAGGTTTAGTGCACAATTTAAAAAAAAAAACTTCCTATAACCCTTACTACTACTGCTACAACCACAACAGTCCACTGCTGGACATGGACCTCCCCCAATTCGGGGTGTTGCCAGACTCACCACGCTTGGCAGGCAGATATTCACAGGAAACGCTGCTGCCCGTTCTCTGGATTAAATAAAATAAAATAAATAAATATCCTGGACAATTCACACAGCGCCATCTAGCCCCAAACTAAGCAAAGCTTGTACTATGGGAACTAGATAGCTGATACTAATACATATATACTTTTTTTTTTGTAAATAAATACATATTATACATAGAAAACACCCAGACTCAACACAAATATTTGAAAATTGACTTAACTAATATTTGTGTCCGGTGGGGATCGAACCCACGACCCTCGGCGTAGAAGGCAGGCATACTATCCGCTACGCCATCGGGACAGATTCATCCCTTAGTCGCCTTTTACGACACCCACAGGCTGAAACCGGTCGATGCTAATCTAAACCGGCACCACATGGCTATATATAGCCTATAACACCTGTTTATAATCACTTCCATCAAGCTTCCATCCATAGATAGATACTTCCATCATTCGCAGAAGCGCCACCTGCTAGGAAACCGCCCTCAAATATCACAACTAAACACAACGCCATCTGGTATGAAATTCAAGAAAGGGTGATAACTGTTGCATGGAAAATGTCAAGTTTTTTCATTAGCTGATAATGGCACTCTGTGATGCTCTCTCTCTCTCTTTTCGTGTGGGGCACCGAGTCCTCCAACAACCCAATAAATCGTGTGTTATACTATGATTTATTTTATTAGTAAGTAGTAGGTACAGTTTAAAAACTCTGATACCAGGCCTCTTTGGTTTGTTCGACTCTATGGGTCGACTCAGTGTATGTGACTCTCATGTGACTCAAGCTGACTCGGTGTCACGTGTCCCATACTAAACGAAGAAGAATCCGCTTTGAAAATACTTTGACCTCTTGCGCGCAAACTATTTTACTTTTGCAATCCTGGCACTCTTCTGTTTTCGAATGATATGTCAATCAATTATTTCAAATAAAGAAATGAATATCCATTCCGAAACAAATTTCTGTTCTATGATGTCGTCGTTTTGACAAATCAGTTTTATGGAGAAGTAATTGAACGTTTTTTTGATTTTTTTCTAAGTTTTTTTATTGTTTTCACGTTTATATTTTGATTAAATTTACTAAATTCAAAGTGATGTAATCTTATCTAATTCTTGGGTAAGTAGAAATAGAACTTATAGATGTTCTTCTGTAGAAAGCTAGATGGTCTTCAACTATTCAAATTGATGAAAGAAGATTGTTGTTACTGGTTCAGCTAGGAGTGCGAATATCCATTCAGCAACCCGATGGAGGTCCAGTCTCTAAGTGTATCGCTACTTTTGTAAGTGCCTTAGCAATTTAGCTGCTGTGTAGCAATGTAGTATTTCTTCTCTCTTCATCTTCCTCATTTCTTGTGTATTACTGATTTATTTCTACTTATAGAACAATAAATCATGTTTAGCCATAGTATTGTAGGTACTCTGCTTATAAGTCATGGTTTAACGTGATCGACATTTACCAATGTGTTCGCTTAGCAGGTGGCGCGGCGCTTGTACAAATTATGGGTATTCATTTTTTGCACTGAATTTGACAGATGATTATTCAACCTGGAGAAGTCCTGACTAGTGTTGCTGTCAGTCCAGAAATCCTTATTTCATTGTCAGATCTGAGCACGTTCTCTGTCCGGGTGCCCCTAATGTGGGGTTCCACTTTGGGTTCGCAGCTTCAAATGTGTCCCCACAGTTTGACGCATGACGTTGTCAAGTAATTTTGAGCGGGACAAGGACGTGAATAGGTAATGCATAGGTTTGTGAATTGAAAGCAATGATAGGTATATGGATTCTACAGGGCTATAAAGTAGGTATCATCATTTATTTAAGGGCATTTCCCTTGTCTGTGGAGTATCCGCCAGCTTTCTCTGTCCTCCGCCTTCTTTTCGACTTCTTTGTACGACGTGACCATTGTTTCCTCCTTTCTGATCCAAATAGCTCATTCTTGGTCTCCCCCTATAAAGTAGGTAATATAATCAGAAAATTCGTTTAATGGAATTACAGTGCAGTTGCCATTACGACTTGCAGTCACTGAAATGATAAGTGATGATCAGTGATCGGAACGACGGGGGCTAATGTTATCAAAACTATGGATATGCCCTTGACTTACCGACACTGCCGATTTCCGGAATCGGTAATTCCGGTAAATTTATTTTACTAAAAATCGGGGGCTCCTAGTGGTTATATTAAGTACCCTTGACCCTCAAATGCTGACAAAAGCCTATGTCACCGATGTGCTAACAGTCACAATGCCACAATTCAGGATCTGAGATTTGGTGGGTTCTAGCTCTGTGTAGGTTGGCGCAAAATGAAATACAACGGTTTTATAGTACAATAATAAAGAAGACTTTATACATCAAAATACAGCACGGTAAATACGGTTCATTTTCTAGGTATATACTCGTATAATATACGCTTATTTATTATTTAGACGTAGCGGTAGGAGAGTGCAAGGCGAAATGCAATCGTGAAAAATAGAGCGCGGAATATAGCAATACAAATTTAATACGGTTCTCTTGCATAGCCGGATCCGCGTTTCAGACCAGTGGAAACAGACAGACCTGTAATGCCCTTGTAAACGTGCGTGCAACCTAAACGTAAAACTACAAATAAATCTTGGGCTACGAACGGCCTGACTACCAGCACAAGCTTCTCTCACAGATTGGATGTAGCCAAAACGATGAAAACCCGCGGTCTTTCTTTCTTTTCGTGTGGGACACCGAATCGTGCAACGACCCGATGAACCCTAGTGTCAGAATTTTTCAACCGCCTTCTACAAGTAGCAGGCTTCTGACATGGTTGTGTAACGACCGCCGTCTAAGTGATCATAGACAGCAACCGGGACCTACGGCTTAACGTGCCATCCGAAACACGGAACCATCTTACTTGCGGACAATCGGGTGGTTCAGCCCGCAATGTCCTAACCAGACTGGGAACAAATTCACAAAGAGATAAATATCAACATTGTGAGTGACCCACCGAGAATCGAACCCGGGACCTTCTGCGTCAAAGGCAGTCGCACTACCACTGCGCCACATCGGTCGTCGAAAACCCGCGGTCAATTTGAATACGCAAATATGGTTCAAATTCAGCCTGCGTTGAAAAAATTTGCAAGTTTACGAAACCCTGAATCCTAAAAACCACTTTTTAAATTACACATAACCATCTTGAGTAATAAAATAAATAACCATAATTTTTTCTAGATTTTTTACACTTAACCTATTACTTTTTACAGCTAAAATCCATTTAAATGACGAAAATGATCTGTCAACGTCCGATGAGGTGACCGGTGCGAATCGATAATATTTTAGATACTATCTAATTTTCAACTCCCGAATTTAACATTTACATAACATTACATAACATTTTCTATTCCCGAATTGCATCCAAATCTGGGTTTCTATCTAATAAATTTTCTAATTTAATTTGGATATATTCCGGTACTTTCTCATTCAAAACAACTCTGACTTGGTCTAACGCTAAGATGGCGTCACTTAAACTTCTTTTTGCTGCAATTATTTTATTGCGTAAGGAATCATACTATAGATGCTATAGTATTCCTCAATGAATTGTAAATAATTTAGTAAATTTTCATTATTCAATGCGTTTTTTGCGTGTCGTATAGCTAAAAATCAGATATTCTTAAATGAGATTTAAAAAATAACAATAAAATATCTCAACTAAGATATAAAACAATATATGTGTTGTAAAGCAACTTATAAAATCACTTTATATTTTAGCTAATATTTCAGTCAATATAAAAATTACTATGGGTTTTCCGTTTACCGGAACTTTGTATCCGGTAAGAAAACGTTTTCCGGAATATAGTCATCTCCATGTTAAAGATTTCGCACCAAATAGCCCCCTGATTCCGATCACTGGTGATGATACCCACGTAAAAGAAAGCAATTAGGATGTCCCAGTTGGACAATTTGCTTGTCTCTTCCTCTTTTTTCCTGACCGAATAAACAATAATAACAGTATTTTAACCACCTTCGCCAAGAAGCAGGCGTCTGTCATGGTGTAACGTAAACTTCTTCTGTAGCCCTTAAACCCATCGATAACTTGTTGCGATAAAATTCATCTCAGACTGGATTGTAATTTTGGCCCAGGTTAGTGCTTTTTTTTCATTTGCGAGAAACGAATCACAAATCCACATTTTAAATTGTGATCTGTTCTGAAATATGCTAGCAGCATGCCTTGCTTTCGTTCCATACAATAAAAAAAGAGCGCGCCCAAATCACATTAAAACCAGGGGTGCGACTTCAACAACAAAAATGATTTTTCAGCAAGCGTTATTTTTAGTTCAAATAAAAATCGATTAAATATAAATCGAAATTTTATCCAAAAATGAGCTGTTTTACTTGATTTTATAGACATAAAAATGACATGATATATGACTTGGTACTCTCTCTGAAACACAGACAAAGCTGCTAGTGTAGAGCAGCACCATGGATCAATCAAACACTGATGTGGACAAAAAGAAACTGAACGAGGATATGGTGGTCTTCATGAAGAAGCGGTCCGATCATGAAGTTCCTCGCTACACTGCCAGGCTGAAGACCTACGTCGATTTCCAACGGAAGTAAGTCCATCTTTAACATTTTGGGAAAGCAGTAATTTCATGAAAGTAGTAATTCCAGGAAAACAGTTATTTAGAGAAGTAGTCATTTCGGGAAAGGAGTCATTTCGGAAATGTAGTTACTTAGTAAAGCGAAAGCGGGAGATCGTTCATTGTGGCGTAGCTTAAGGGAGGCCTATCAGCAGTGGACTGCTACTGATGATGTGATAGCGATCCACTTTTTTGACTCTAGGCCCAGAGTCTTGATAGATAACTTTATACCAATACGTGAATTGGAGCAATTATGGCAGTTATGCCATCATAAGTAGCTGCTCATTTTTGTGACTTTTTTTTTTTAAAAGTTCAGACGGGGTGATAGCGACCTTATCCTTACGACTGTTAAAGCTCTGCCTACCCCGCAAGGGATAAAGACGTGATATATGCATGTATGTATGTTATTTTTGTGGCAGACGTCAAAGAGCGAACGCGGCGCGCCACCATTGCGACTACCGTTCTGCGCGTCTGCACGAAGACCACCTCGCCAGGGACATCGCCGGCTCCCCTTCTGGCAACGGGCGCAAAGAGAAGGAGCAAAAGGAGAAGGCTGAGAACGCGTGAGTTCTTGTCATATATCAAATTTCAAATTCAATCGTTCATTTTCAAGTAGATTCACAATAAATACTTTGGAGCATCTGATACCCTTCAGATATGGTCTCGTTCGCAAAATGTCCCATTCTCATAGTCTCATTTTCAAAAGGTCCTTTTATCAAAACGTGTATATCTCATAACGTTCCGTTGTACACCAAACGGTTTCGAGAGTTCGGTTGTGGTTGCGCGAAATTGCGAATTAGAAATTTTGAGGTAGGGACATTTTGAGAAACGGACGTTTTGTCAGGGGTACCTATTTATACAATAGCACCATTTATAATGACAGGGACGTTTTGCGAACGGGATTTTGAGTTTGAAGGAAAATACAGTCTCTGAATAAATGGATTAGCCAATTTGAAAAAAAAATTGTAAGACTCAATAAATTTTTCATTTATAACGATTCTATGTGCCTAATAAAAACACGGATGAGATAAAAAAAGCACTGTCTCAGGGCTGGCTTAGTTGATCTCACATGTAACTTTGTCTCACATTTATCAAAAAAGATTTCACTTGGTATAACATGAACACGCTCAATGTACCTGTCTATGTAAGATCCTCAGTGCGAGCGAGAAACATGACCTTTACCGCCATTAACAGATCTATTCTGCGCGGCTTTTAACATTGTTGCCATCGATAAATCTATAGAAATAAATAGTGGGCCCTCCCAAGATCGAAAGTAATATATTTATTTTTCGATTCTTTAAGGGCCTCTTTGAAAACTGGAAAGATAAATCGATGGAACGCTTTACGATCATTATCGAGGTAAAAAGTGCTTACACAACATACGTAGTACAATGTTGCTGTCGTAAAACGTAGTAGTGGGAAATAAAATCGGGTTTTAAATTTTCTTGTATGTGAAATACTTTCTTTTTTTTTTTGGCCAACTGTTTCGGGCTTGGCGTAATTTTAGTAAAACTACCTACACAACGTTTTATTTTAGGCCCCTAGAAGTTTCCTTCGCATGAAGTTTTTTTACTTGTGTAGGTAATAAACTAAGAAAAAAACGGTAATTTGAGAAATCCATTTCATTTCAATATATTATTTTAGATATTATACAATAAACGATAATGAAAAAATCAATTTTCTGTTGCTGAAATGGCATCACTGGTATACCGTTACCTTCGTTAGCAGGGGATGGTTCGGCAAGCCAAACGACGATGAGAAGACGCGCGGCCGCTCGCTTCGGTCCCGCTCGCGCTCCGACCTCGAAGCTTCCGAGGGCTGCCCCGTAAGTTATGTTTTCATCACCTTCGTCATCATTGTCATTATTAGAATCATGTATTTACTCTTCATAATCTTTATCATTCTTTCCATCTGAATTGTGTTTATACGTTTCATCAAGTTCCTCATTATTATTTTCATCGCTATCGTGATTATCATCTGAATCAGATATTTACGCTTCATTTACTTCGTCGTTTGTATATGAATCATGTGTTGACGCTTCATCTTCCTCCCTGTTATTATCACTGCCATTGCCATCATCATTATTATAATCTGAATGATGTAATTTAAAATTACATCATTCTTGATGAAACGTATAAACACAATTCAGATGGAAAGAATGAAATTACTAATTTTGCTTCATCATCTCCCTAAATTTCCATCTTGTTTTACGTTTTATAGGCATATATAGGTCTCACCCTATTTTTGGCTTATAAGCTTCCATCATGCTTGGAACGTGCATTGATGAAAACAGTCCCAACGTGCTAAATTGACTTGGCATTTTGTTTTCCATTCTCTGATTTATCACCCATGATTAGGAATTAATTAGTGTGGCAGTTATTTGGGTGAGGCCTATGTGATTTTATTAGTTTGCTGCTGAAGGGTAAATACCGACTGGAGGAGTAATTTATAAAATTGAAATCGAGTCACCATTGGGGGACTGTCTTTCAGATAGACTTAAGGAGTAATTGAAAATAGGTTGAAGCATTTAACTTGAATTACCCCTTGAGTCTTATGATTTCCCGCCTTAGGTATCTTAGTTTACAACCTCCTTTTTGGACGCAAAATGTCACGTAGGTCATTGTTTAAATTCTAGTAAACTATAATTCGTAAAATGTCATCTATAGAGCTAGCTTAACGAATAAAATAATTAATTTTCTAATTTTGTGAACGTAAGCAACATTAACATGGACAAACAAAACGTGGCGTTTTGCGAACCTAAGTGAAAAAACGTGACATTTTGCGATATTATAAATTTTTCGTTACATTTTGCGCCAAGAAGATTTTAAGCAGAAATTATCAGGTTCTTAAATTTTTATTCGTTTTGTACCCTTTCAACCCGGTGGTCCACCAGGTGGACCACTAGGTGGACTTCAAGGTAGAAGAGTTTTTGTATTGTGTAGGTAAAAAATTGCGTTATCGTGAACAAGTGTCTATATATCCAAACAAACCCAAAATATTTGGTCGTTTGTTTAGCGCCGCGGCTACCGCCCGTACTGTAGCCGCTACCGCACGCGTTGCTGCCGCCGCCGACGCCGTTACTGCAGCCGCCGCCGGCGCAAGCGCTGCCGCCGACGCCGCCGCCGCTGCAGCCGCCGCCGACGCCGCCGACGCCGCTGCCGCTAAAGAAACACCTTCTCTGCTTCTCGCGTGCCGCATAAATTGTCTTTTGGATGACGTTTCTAAAATTGTTTGTCTATTGATGTTTCTTTTTCTATAAAAGACAAAAGACCATATTGTTCTTTTATTAACAGGAATTCACATTAGTTATTTTTACAGTGTCACAATTTTATGCCGACTTCAAAAGGCAAGTTACGTTTTGTTTCTTTATGAATCTATCGCAAAGTGTCACGATTTGTTTTTCTTCCCATATCGCGCGTGTTTTTTTATCTTATTAATCATGCACAATTTAAAGTAATATTGTGTTGCTGTATATTTTGTTTTTCAGATATCTCGTAGGTTAAACGGGTTTTTATGCCCGGTTGCTACCATCTGTCAAAAAATCATTTCAAAATTCCATAAAATATTGAAAATGCGCGAGCGAGAAAAAGGCCGGCCGTAACTAGCTCTTAGGGTGCGTCTCCACTAAAGCGGGGCGGTGATTCGAGGATTTTGAGTCTCATGATTGGTGAATTCATGCCGCGCTTAGCTTGGCTTAGCGCAGCCCCGCTTCAATGGAGACGCACCTTTATGCTGTCTCTAACTTTTTTTTAAATACAGCATACTGTAAATAAACTATCGGCAATGCAACCACGGATGGGTTTTCATCGAATTATGAACTAGTGATAATTGTAGCATCCAAGACACTTTGTTTTGGATTTACCTATCATATTTCAAATAATGAAACGTCTACTCTACCGTGTCACTCTGCGATAATTTTTCATACACACTCCACACTCTCGCCTGTATCCCTTGCGGGATAGGCAGAACATTGACGGCCATTAAAACACGGTCGCTATCGTCACGACCGAGGTGAGGGGGGCCTTGTAGATGATTCATGTACCTACTGTAGTGACAGGTTGCCAGCCTGTCGCCTTTGTTGTTGTTTTTGTTATACACAATACCTTCTAAGTATTTTAGTCGCCTCCGCTTCGGGGGAAAATAATTGCTGATGTAGATGCTATTATATGTTCTAGTATTTAATTTTATTTTATTGATAGGTATGTCGAGCCCGCTACCGTACCTGGCGCTGCAAACGAAAAAGCCCTGAATCCGAACCTGAATGCGATGTAATAGGATTGATAAGTAATCTATTCGTAAGTATTTTTTATTTACTTTGATTACTACACTTCTTATTAGAGAAATCGAGGCACTTTCATTTTTGTAATTTGATAAAACACGAAACATTTAAAAAATCTGTTTCGAGGACATTTTTGTTATGATTTTGTGTGGTTCTCCCCAGCACGGCCCATGTGGAATTCCATGACCTTGAGTATGCAGAATAATTGTCTAATTTGTCGAAATTTGTCGCACAAAAACCAGAAATTGTCGGGACACTGTTTAAAAGATATAGCGAAAAGATAGTGGCGTGCTGGGGAGAAGCTCTCTGCAGCACGGCCCATCGTGAATCTCGAGAACCGCACCACTTTGCGGAGAGCTGAATATAAAAAAAAAAATGGCGTGAATTTCTCGACCCGACATGCAAAAAATCAGAAAGATCCGGTGAGCCGTTTAAAAGGTATAACGAAAACGAAGTGGCATGCTGGAGAGAGCCTCTCTGCAGCACGGCCCATCGATGGATCTCGAGAACCACGGCATGTAGCGAGGAACTGATTTCGGGAAAAAATTGTCGGGAATTTGTCGAACACGTATGCAAAAGCACAGAATTTGTCGACCTTTAGTTTAGAAGATAATCGCATGTACTTATTTTCAAGGGCCTTTAAAGTACAGGAGCTGACTTTCAATAAATCCATTGCGGACCCACCATACCCCTGGCAATACCCCTGGGGGTAGGGTAGAACTAAACCATACCACCATAGTGTTGGCTGAAGAACATTTAAGATATACAATATGTATTGTTCATACTTGATCAAACGAAATGTGCGGATATTAGACAATTAATTATCGATGAAAAATAAAAATATTCCGTCCCCAAATGATGTCGAATCGTACAGAAACTAGCTATAAGATAAATTTTAAGTTTCGTTCAGTAAAGTTCCTTTGTCGTATTTATTTTATCAATTGTTTAAATCCCAACACTACTATGGTGGTATGGTTCAGTCCCACCCTACCCCCAGGGGTATTGCCAGGGGTATTGCCAGGGGTATGGTGGGTCCGAAGTGAATAAATCTGTTTATTCAATTAAATTTTTGGTGGGTCCGAAGTGAATAAATCTGTTTATTCAATTAATTTTTTTAGGATGTGGCTTCTGTCTACAGGGACAATTCTACCAGTGTCAAGGTGGGAAAATATACGGGTACCTCAAAATATAACCAAATGACCGGTTTCTCTCAACGATTACACAAAACAATCGGGTTCAAAATCTGTTTATTGTTTTAATCAGATATATTTGCAAAGACAGCTTTACTATTAATTTTTGATAAACATTTTTTAACCTGGCGGTACAACATTATACAAAAATATTGCTCTGTCTTTCACTCATTTTAACTGTGGCAACACTGGTTATAATATCTGACAAGGTAACAAATTTTGAGAAGGTTTATTTGCCATTTCATTTGTTCAGGTTAGTCGCATGCTATAAAATCCCTTACTTTTAACAAGCGATTACACATCCCGATACCGATTTGACACAGGTAGTAGGTTACTTGATTTGAAAATGGTACAATAAAGGTTGTTTAGTTTGACAAGTACATTTTTTCGTGTGGGATACCGAGTCGTCCAACGACCCGATGAACCCAAGTGTCAGAATTTTTCAACCGCCTTCTACAAGTAGCTGGCTTCTGACATGGTTTTATAACGACCGCCGTCTAAGTAATCATAGACGGCAACCGGAATCTACGGCTTAGCAACCGTTTAGGTGCAGAATGTCCCTTTCGCAAAATGTCCCCTGGTTCCAAAATGTCCCTTTCTTAGAATGCTCCTTTCCCAGATTGTCTCCCTCCTAAAATGTTCTTTTCCCAAAAAGCCCCTTTCCCAAAATGCCCCTTTCTCAAAATGCCCCTTTCCCTTTTTTTACTGATTTAACTTACAAATAGGACTAAATTCTAGGAAAAATGACAATAAGTATAAATTTAGAAATATTAGCTTAATAACTGTGTGTTCGCCAAGCATATAACCTAATACTTCTGAATCTTTAGACCAATACTCATACCACTCGTTCCTAAAGCTTAGATTAAGGTGTGACAGTGTTTTGTATACAAATGTTCGGAAAGAGACATTTTGGGAAAGGGACATTTTGCGAAAGGGGCATTCTGCACCTAAACGGGCTTAACACCGGCTCTGTTTTCAGAGTAATGTAATAACCACTTTAATGAGGATTTTTTTGGCTTAGCAACACTTGTCCAAGACTTAGTGACGCTATTTCAAATTGATAAATTATTATCAAGTTAAGTTCAGTGCCCAATAAAAACCATTACCTCTATTTAATGGGATTGTTATACGTTCAGTGCTTTATTATTCTCATATATAAAAATATGATTTTATACATACAATTTCACAAGTTAATTTATTACCCCCTATTTATGGGAAATTGCACCGCATAATTAAATACGAGTGAAACTGGGATCATGAAGTCAATATATTTGATTTAACAAAAAACAAAGAAAAAAGAAAACATTTTATTATAAGTATAAGCAGATCCACCTATCCTATACATCACTTTACTCTTTGAAGCAAATATTATTGTTGGTCAGCTCCTATACTAAAGGTATACAATAAGTATTTGTGAATATCTTTTAAAGTAAAGGTCGACAAATTCTGTGCTTTTGCATACGTGTTCGACAAATTCCCGACAATTTTTTCCCGAAATCAGTTCCTCGCTACGTGCCGTGGTTCTGGAGATCCATCGATGGGCCGTGCTGCAGAGAGGCTCTCTCCAGCACGCCACTTTGATTTCGTTATACCTTTTAAACGGCTCACCGGATCTTTCTGATTTTTTGCATGTCGGGTCGAAAATTCACGACATTTTTTTCTTATATTCAGCTCTCCGCAAAGTGGTGTGATTCTCGAGATTCACGATGGGCCGTGCTGCAGAGAGCCTCTCTCCTGCACGCCACTTTCTTTTCGTTATATCTTCTAAACGGTGTCCCGACAAATTCTGGTTTTTGTGCGACAAATTATCGACAATTGTTCTGCATACTCAAGGTCATGGAATTCCACATGGCCGTGCTGGGGAGAACCACACTATGATTTTATAATCATCATAATCAATATTATATGATTTCAGTCATTTATTCCAAAATAAAAATCGCATGAAACATGAACTTGCAAAGTGCTTCGGTTTTTTGATGAGAAGGAACTACACTCGGCTTCAAAAAAATCGCACCTTTTAAGAAATCTATTTCAAAAATCTTTCAATCGTATTTGTATCATGAAATATTGGTAATGTTTGGTATCATTTGAAAGGTAAGGAAACAGAGAATGCAAAAACAATAATTCATTCAATGTTTTTTATTGGAACTGAGAAATTTACAAAACAATAAAAATCCTTAAAAACCCTAATGAAATCTGATTAATTTTTCAAAACAAAGTTGCTTAAAACTAACCTAAAACCTAGTGTTACCCCCCCTAGCCCTAATGACGTCTTCCATGCGCTCTCCCTCATGGATCGCGCCAACTTTAGGACCTCTTCTTGAGGGATACTGTCCCATTCCTCAATAACGGCGTCTTGGAGCTCCTGAAGAGTCGCGGGAGCGGGATCACGGGATCTAACCTTGCGTTTCAGCTGGTCCCAGAGGTGCTCTATCGGGTTCAGATCTGGACTTTTCGCTGGCCACTGCATGACAGGGATCCCAACCTCTTGAAGGTAGCCTTGCACAATACCAGCAGTGTGCGCGCGAGCGTTATCGTGCATTAATGTGAACCCGTCGCCAATAAATCCTGCAATAGACCACATGTTCTTCCAGGATCTCTGTGATGTACCGGTGAGCAGTCATCGACCCTTGCCCGCGAGCACCGCCGGTCCGAGAGACGCAAGAAAGTTCAGTTTTGCCATCGGCAGATATGCCGCCCCAAAACATGCAGGAACCGCCCCCGTATTCTACCGTTTCTTGGATGCAGGCTTGGGCAAAACGTTCCCATTGTCTTCTGTATACTCTTTTGCGTCTATCGTTGCAGAAAAGGCACACTCTCGTTTCGTCTGAGAAGAGAACAGTTCTCCATTGGTCCAGAGTCCAATTAACGTGGGCGCGGGCAAATTGCAAGCGTGCTCGCCGATGCGCTGCGGTTAACTTTGGCCCTCCGGACGACTTTGACACTTTCTTAAGCTTGGCCCTTTTTAAACTTGGCACTTTCCTAACTCGTCTCTTTTTTAACTCGCCATTTTTCTTACCCAGATTCGCCATTTTCTTAACTTGGTACTTTCCTAACTCGTCTCTTTTTCAACTCGGCATTTCTAATTGTCTAATTCGCATTGAAACGAAAACAGGTCGTTCTCCGATAAGTCGCAGAATGTCCCCGGACATATTGCGAACGGGAGATTTTTTTTCCCGCGTGGAAAAAACGTTTCGCGAATGGGACACTCTGCGACTAATCGTCGTTCTCAGGTATAAATTAACTACAGATAAGTTTTAATAAAACAATGACTATCTCTGAAAACCTTTTTATTCTTTAACCAAAACCGCTTTCTATAAGTTAAAAATAATGGCGAACCGCCTGGCTAAAATGGTGTATTCAACTTAATCTAAGCTAAGCCTAACCCCCTCTTCCTTCTCAATGTAAGACCTTCTTAACCTATGGTGAGCTTAAAAAAAATATTTTTCTTAAAAAAGCTGAAGGAGTCATCATTTTTCTGTTTAATTTTGACAAATATTTTTTATATGTAATGTCAAAAATAATATCTTTTGATTTCCTGTTTTTTGGGAATTTGTGATAGACACTCCGCATAATTTTATTATCGAAGTGTTTTATTTCCTTTTTTAGGATGCTGTAAAGAAAAAAAAAGTTTGGTTTTCCTGAAATTTTAGTATTGAGCATTCTATGATAACCCTCAGCAGAGTTTGTCGTTCTATGGACATCTTCAGAGCAGCTTAATAAATTAGGATCCATCATCATCCACTGATCATTGAAATACGTTTTGAAAGAATTCCAGGGTTCCATAGCCAAAATGGTAAAAAACGGAACCCTTATAATTTTATTTATTATTTTGTATCATCATCAGCGTCTTTTGACGTCCACTGCAGGACATACATTTTTTTTAATTTTAAGAAAATGGCGAGTTAAAAAAGAGACGAGTTAGGAAAGATTCAAGATAAGGAAAGAGACGAGCTAGGAAAGTGCCAAGTTTAAAAAGGGCCAAGCTTAAGAAAGTGTCAAAGTAGGAAAGTGCCAAGTTTAAAAAGGGCCAAGCTTAAGAAAGTGTCAAAGTCGTCCGGAGGGAACTTTGGACCTGGCAGGTCTTCTAGCCACAATATTTCACTCCTTTAGTCTTCTTCTAACTGTAGAGATACTCACGGCCCTTCTACGAACTGTTTGAAGCTGCTGTTGCAACTCAACAGCATTAGAGAACCGATTTCTCAAAGATTTCGATACGACGAATCGGTCATCTCTCGCAGAAGTGCAGCGATTTCTACCAGACCCACGCCTTCGGACAAAGCCACCGGTCTGCAGGAACCGCTGGTACACTCTTGGAACAGAAAAGCGACTCAAGTGCAATTGCCGAGCAACATCACACTGACGTAGTCCTGATTGCAGTAGTGCGATAACTTGGGCGGCTTCAGCAGCTGTAGTGTCCGTTTTCAAGGACGTTTTTCTGATGAAAGATATTCTTCTGTGTCTTCTTCGACTGTTGGTAGCAAATTTATCCCCCAATAAGCTGTATCGACCCTTTTATACCCAAAAAACAAAACAATACAAACAAAATTTGAAGAGGAGAATCAGTTCCATTGTCATTCAGTGACGTGAAGTGTCAAGCTTTTTCTTTATTCAAATGAAATGGATATTTTTTTAGAGTTTTTAAAAGGCTCTCAAATGATACCAATATTGCTACGAATAACTGCTTGTCTTAAGGATTACCAGTGCTTGAAGCCTATTTTTACGGACGTGCGATTTTTTTGAAGTCGAGTGTATTATAGTCTTCTGAATAGGGTCTTATTCACAAATAGTAGTCTACTAACGGGACCTTATGCGTTGAAGGTTAAGATGTATGATTAACTTTTTGAACGCCAGAGTCATCCAGTCGTGACAAACAATAAAATGTCTGACACGCCAGAATCATCCATAATCATCAATAAATACAATCAACTAAATAGTTTATTCCGTGGTGTTCAGAGCTCAGTAACTTGAAAATGACCTAGCGCTCCAAAGGTTTAAATCTACCAGCGGGTTTTCGAAAAATCAATTCTCATTGAGAGTAGCACGTAACCTAGGAAGGATTAACGACGGTGCAAAGGCCATGCACAACTCACCCCAATTCACCACCAATTTAGTTCAATGTCTACAATTACAGCCTTCTATTAAAAAAACCAGTCTACAGGGTATAAAAAAAAGAGCTGCAAATATTTTAAGGGCTGAACCAGCCCCTGAAACTGGACTACTTTCCCTGAGAAACATAGGTCGAAATATGAAAAAAAAAATAAGGACCTCCCTGTATAGCCTGCCATACAAAATTAGCAACCGACCAAATCAATTTGTATGGGAGGTCCAAATGTTTTGAAATATTTCGACCTATGTTCCTTTGGGAAAGTTGTTCAGTCAGCCCCTAAAATATTTGCAGCTAATTTTTTTACACCTAATAAAACGAATAGTATAGATCTTAATCAACAAAATTTTTTGCGGTTAAAAGATACAATTTTCGCTACAAGAATTTTTGATTTACTGCGTCAATTATGACTCTTGTTTATATTCTAAATAATTAAGTACGGAAATGTATCGAACAAATAAAACTTGGTAGTCGTTTGTTCAGCGTGGTGGCCGCCGTCGCTGCAGCCGCCGACGCCGCAGCGGCCGCCGACGACGCCGCTGCCGTCGCCGTCGACGTCAACGCAGCTGGGTGTGCCGTCAAGCTAGAAGCTGGCGTAGGCGAGTCCGCCGCCATAACCCCAGCTGGTTGTACCGTCGAGCTCGCAGATGGCTTAAACCTAGGCGTAGGCGATGCCGCCGCCGTCGTCGCTAGTAATAAACATTGTCACAGATAATATAATTACTAGAGTAGTACAGATACCTAACGTCATAGAGGGAATTGGATTGCCCTAAGATGGCTATTGGCAGGCTATTTGATATGTCGACTGAGCGCGTGCGTTGCTAGCGACATCTAGATTATTTATTGGATACTTCGTATTGACGTCATTTGTATTGAAAAATACTGCAAAAATGTGAATAATTTCGCATATTTTCCGTCTCAAAACATGTTAAATAATGTATTTATTATTTTCCGATACTTTTTTGTAAATTTGCCTTTATTTCACAAACTCTTAAGTTACATTCGCTACCCGTATCGCCATCTATTGATTTTCTTTTTGACTAATTTATTTTTGTAAGGAATGAGACCCCATGACATTGTTTACAATCTGTTCCACGAAATGAACTCCCAAGGAAAGTAAGCCGAGAGCCTCCAACTGGCAAATTCTCTCGTTTATGAATGTCTTACATGTCGCAATTTTTTCATTTCGTGCATAGCCTTTGCAGTGTTCGCTCGTGTCGTGCGTGCGTGTTAGCTAAAAAAATAGAAATGACCGATATTGTGGAAGTGATATTCGCTCTTTTTTGTGAACAGAGAAAACATTAATTATTAATACATACAACGCTATAAAACGCAATTTTGTAAAATTTTAATATTTTAGAACTGTATTTGTTTCCAGTATAGTGATAGGTTATAACAAACATTTTTTAAATCTCAATAGATATTAATAGCCAAGCAATATAAGCAATCGTATATAATTGTACTACCAGCATGTAAGCGATTCATTTGAAGCGGCGCGGCAAAAGCTCTGCCTTCTTTTGTCTAAATCCGCGCATTTTGACCAATCAGGTGCGAGTATTTCTTCCCTAGGAGTTCGACTCGTGGAACGAACTATAGTTCAAAAATGGCGCGCTAAAACTTATTGATTACTAAACGTCCTTAACATATTTTTTGTTCAATCAAAAATTCGTAGACTGGCCAATTTGTAGACTGTTTAGTTATCTATTAAGATTTCATGATGATGAAGGGGCCGGATATATCAAACTCATGGCCCGAAACATTTAATGATATTAGGGTCCAAAAATAAACCGTCCTGTCAAACTTATGGTAGACCTGGAGCGTGGTAATCGCCAGTACCCAATATTATGGGGTGTCAAACGAGTAGGTATAAGGACGCTACCCTACCATCCCTTAGGGTGCGTCTCCATTGAAGCGGGGCTAAGCTAAGCGCGGCATGAATTGACCAATCATGAACCTCAATCCCCACCCCGCTTCAGTGGAGACGCACCCTGATTGGTCAATTCATGCCCCGCTCAGCTCAGCTTAGCGCAGCCCCGCTTCAGTGGAGACGCACCCTAAGGCGGTCAGTGACTATTTCTTAAAGTGACTTCATCTAGATATGACCTCATATGTATACTTCTAGTGAACATGTTAAAAAGTTGTCATGTGATAGACTTTCTTCCCTAAATTACTAATATTTTCTTTAAGGGAGGTAGATTTTTTTGCATCACATAGGTCCCACATACAGTCTTTCGAGGTAATTAATTTAATTGGAGATGTTATTGCTGTGCTGTGCTGGAAAACCGAAAAAATATTTCGACCTTTCATACAAAATTCACGATCGCCAAGATTCCAGTTGTTCAGTACGATACCCTAAATAACGTCTCCAATTAATGCATTTCCTCCAAAACACGGTGTATTATTAAAGTGAAGTGTTCAGTACGATGCCCCTATATAAAACTCATAGGTCTTTATTTGTAAATCGCACTCAACTCAGAGATAGATCTCAAGAGCGATTTTTACAAATGGCAGTCAATACTAACAGCATCTCAAAGTCACACTCAAGATCGATATCAAAATTGAGTTCGGTTTATAAATACAGGCCTCAAAGTGTTACCTACGTTTAAATGCCTCTTAGCATCGATCCGATATAATCCCACCCAGAAACTTTTAAAAAAGTTTAAATGCGTTTCAGGCTCCGAAAGAACGTTGTTGCCAACCTCGACGCCGCTGCCGACGCCGCCGACCCCGCTGCCGACGACGTCGCCGGCGGTGCCCTCGTCGTCGGCGACGTGGCTGTCGTCGTCGTCGGCGACGTCGCAGTTGTCGTCGTCGCTGTTGTCGTCGTCGCTGTTGCTGACCTCGCCCTAAACCCATCTGCTGGTAACACCAAGTACCAACGGCGCCGTTACCGTGGCCCAAGGAATATGCGGTATTGCTGCGGTCGTAATAGACGTGAATATGCGAAGTTTTTAAAATTGTGTTGTAATTGTAATATGTGATTTTGGAAGTTGACAGAATAATATTATTTAAATGGTATAATTTTTTTTTTTACAAGGTATATGCATTTTACCTTCATTTTACCTTGAGACGTATAAGGTCCCGCTTGCGAAAAGTAATTTTTTCTCAAAGTGTCCTTTCCTGAAAACGCCTCCGATTCATAACGTCCGGGTCCCGTCGTAAACGAAATGGTTACTAAGGTTTGGAAATTTTGCAAACGGGACCTTATGCGTTCAAAGTTTTATTGGGCTTGGGCTTGGTGTCCAATTTCACAAGTTATTCCCTGATACTAAATATTAAAAATTATTGCGATTGGGACGTTTTGATGGGGGCCGGGGGACTGTTTTGTGCACGAATTGTGAAAGATATTTTTATAAAGTGGCGTTTTGCGAAGAGGACTGGACGTTTTGCGAGCGGGACCTTATGCATAATGTACAAAACGCAAAATGAACACAACACGCAAAATGAACAAATCGCAAAATGTGCAACTAAGCCAGAGTTCACGGGTGAGAAAATATTTAACTCTACATATATAAAATGTAATTTTTGGTGTTTCTATTTTGGTCCCATACTAAGTTGTTGGTATACATGAGTACATTGACCTCTTAAACTGCTATTGGGTATTCTTAAAACACACTGTTTATAAAAAAAAACTTTCTTAAAAACTATTTTCAATTGAAAAAAAACAAGAGATAGTTACTATTTTTACATACTCCTTGTTGATATTAAGGTGATCCGTTTTCCATACAAAAGTCAATGGACTTACATGCTTACACAAACCAAAAATGTTGGTTGAAGTACTGATCTACAGTCCTATTTTAATGTAAAGTTTTCGCAAAATGATAGAAATATACGACTTAATTATCTGAAATACCTTTTTTGATCAGTAATTTTCTTCCCAATAATACATTTGTAGGCGTGCTATCTATAGTGTAGGATAGTCATTAAATGACTAAATGACACACAAATTTTGTGTGCGTAACATTAACCTGTGTGCGTGAATGTTCGAGTCATGGGCTGAAGGTCACTGGAGCCAGAGTGCATTCCGAAACTCGATATCGTTTTACGCATTTGTTGTGGAAACAGTTTGGGGGTAATATAAAATTAAATAATAAAATTAAAATATTTATATTTTTATGCTCAAACAAGATAAAGAAGTGCACACTTTATTTTTAATGCGTGCAAACCATTCAAACTCGCAATAAAATAAAATTCAATGCTCGTATAAACAATACCGAAAATTTTAGAACGCAAGCGTCAAAACTGTCAAAATCAAAGAACACGTGTACGTCTGGTGTGATTGTGCGATTGTTTACTATTTCAGAGATAGTTTTCCGGTAAGAAATTGATTTCTATATCATATTGAATGTGCAAGTAAATAGTTGGTGCCGCCTGTGTTGACCTTTCTCGGTTCCAGCTGTTGTAGGGCGGGTTGCGTCGTAGCGTTGCGTGCCATCATTGGGAGTACTACTCCGCAGCACCTACACATATTCGTGATTTTCTTCTCAAAAATTCGGCGGAAATATGGATACGTCTGTTTCAAGTTATAGAGATCACAAATATTCTGGTAGCAAATTTTATATTTGATGTTGTAGTAATGATTAGTTTCTCTTTTTAGGTGCAGGGACAGTTGAGAATTACAAGACGTGAAAAATGTTACTTCATTGGTTTTATTGCACCAACTCAGCCTATAACTGTGCTTAAAGTCCTAGGAGATGACCAGTTTATTCTAGACATGATACCAAAACTGGTGGACTTTTTCCGCGACTGTATTTTGCCCGAGATCATCCTCAGACGTGTGAATAAGGGAGCCCAGTGCATAGATTTGGTGAATAATCCATATTTTTTATATTACATGCCGCGACAAATAACATTATAGTTTGGTGTGAAGTTAGAGACAAATGTTCTAGCTTTTTGACAAACTTATATTATTTTGTTATTCACTTATGATTGTTTTTTTTTTTAGACATCAACAGTTTGTTGTTCGACACGTACAGAAACTACAGAAGACAATACAGAAATTGTGACCGAGAGTACCTAATGACCAATCGCGTCCATCCATCCATTGCCACGTGAAAGAAGGACAAACCAACAGACTTACCTTCGCGTTTAGAATATTTGTACATACATTATCACGCCTAAGCCTATCAAAGCGTAAACGACAGCAAGAACCGTCGCTACCGCCACGTCTGAAAGTTTCCGTGGTTCAAAGATAATTTGTATATGGAAATAATATAATTGTAATTTTTTTTTATTACAAAATGTCACGAATGTTACAAACGAGTCACGTCTTTTTATTTTATTACTTTATTCCTAATGTATGAATATATTTGATCTACCTATCCTATCCATCTATACCATTGAATTCGTTATGACCTGACTGGCTGACTGTATTTATAAAATTGGGGAGTCCACATACATGTCACAAATAGGAGTGCCTTTGTCAAAGAACACAATAATATAGCTAACTGCTCTAGCAGTGGATGTTTAGGTACTGATTTAGATATCGATTTCTCATCTAAAAGAGTGCTAAAAAATTGCTTATTTTATGGACTTTCCCAGTTAGTATTATTCGATTAGTATTAGGCTATACCTATGGACTCCATCCATGCCGATTTCACGTCCACGTCAATAACAAAAAAATGCATCGAATAATTATCAATTCTTGTTTTATTCGAAAATAATTATTTTATTATACAATAAAAAAGGCAAAAAACAATACATAAACAAAAAATAAAATTTTCGTTACGAGGATAGAACCTGGTACGACCTTACCAAAAGCCACAATAAGGCAGTCACCTCCGTGGATCACGATGCATTTGGCGTCAAAATAAGCGAACGCTTTCGTATAAATGACTTGTACATGTGTGAGTAGAGGAGATGTGTATAGACACGGAACATATTTTCAATTGACTTATACTCCATAATTTGAGCAAATTTTTTTACGGAGATTTTTGTGACTTGTCGAAGATACATTATAATTGTCGCAAATAACGTTTTAGTAATTTTATAGATTGTATTTATTGCGTAAAAAAAATAACTGTGTTATATGCAGCAGTTCCATCTATTGGCGTTGTGTAGCTTAGCAAGACGTAACGGATCACCTTAAGTGGTTTTGATAAACCTACAACGAAAGAAAGTAGGTACAGTCAGCAAAGGAGATATCTTTACCGGCCCGCTCCAAACGGATGAAATTATTATCTCAGGAACTTACTTATGGATTTTAATGAAATTTCGCAACGCCATGTACGAGGCTTTAGGCCTTTTTTGCACATTTTGCGATTTGTTCATTTTGCGTGTTGTGCTCATTTTGCGCTTTGTACATTTTGCGTATTGTACATTTTGCGATTTGTTCATTTTGAGTGTCGTGTTCATTTTGCGTTTTGTACATTATGCTCCGAAGGAGCCTGAAGGCCTGAAAAGTAGTAGTAGTTTCAGAAAAAATATTTTGCTCTCTGATTTGTATTGATCGCTGATGAGGTTGATGCACTGCGGACCCACGATACCCTAGCGATACCCCTGGTGGTATCGTGGGTCTTTTAAAATCAAACGATACCCCTGAGATTGCTTGAAGGAACTAGGTACTGATAAAAAAGTATCATTAGTTCCTTCAAAGAATACAACCGACCGTATATGTTACAAAAATAAATATACACGTGCTAGTTGGTACAAAATACTTTATAAACAAATCTTAAAATCTGCACTTCTACAATCTACATCACAACACAAATCAGTCTCTTCATATCCTGACCATAATGTCTTCCAAAGGCTTGCGCTGTATGTCTGGTACTGTGGCGTCTTGGTGAGGTCTTCCAACTGGCAGAAGCATCTCCAGACGTTCGTGAGCTGGTCTGCACAGCAGCTGCCGGAGACGCGCGTTGCAGTTCAGAGGGGTTGATGTCAGGGCTACCAGACCACAGTACTGGAAAAATTATAATTTGCTTTAGTCTTAGTTGAGGTTTAATGTACAAAATTCTTTCCTTTTCGGCTTATCTGGAGTCTGGACAATTGTTCAAAATGTTCAAAATAGTCAAACAAGCTAATTGTGTTTCTTAATGCACCAACTTTTCGATTAACTAACTTCACAATTTACCAATATTCCAAAATACTAACTTTGGAATTTTGTATATCAGGTATTAAGTAAATAGCTGGGTGTCCATTGAACGAGCAGCCTCAGATGCTCACTGCCGCGCGCAGCATGCAGCGCATTGCGTGGTCGGTGTGGACGGTTTTTCGACCGAGCATGAGAATTTTAACATGCGCCATTCAGGCGAAACACGTCCACACCGACCGCGCATTGCGCCGCATGCTGCGCGCGGCAGTGAGCATCTGAGGCTGCTCGTTCAATGGAGACCCAACTATATAGTCAAAAGTACCATCAACAGAATTTGCCGGTAAATGGCTGAGGGCTAGCTACTGTCTCTACTACCAATATGGATTCTATTCATTTTCCTGAAACTAGATGATCGACTACAAATACCTGAATAGCTGCTAATAATAATCCAGTGGAAATAGCAACGCTGACTTCACTATAGTAATGCCTCCTCTTCTTTCCATCAGGTCTCCAAGAGTGCGTCTGCCGAAACACCAGCACCAGCGCTGGCGCATCTGACAGGTATGGCTTCTCTGGCCTCGTCTTGAAAGGCTTCAGGTCCGCCACCCATTGTCTGGACATCCTTTTCGAATAGTTTAGCTCTTCTTCCTCTTCGACTATGTTCCTTATGGCTGCTTTAGTTTCTGCGTCTTGCACGATTACGAAAGTCCAGGGTTCTGTATGCGCGCCAGATGGGGATGTGCCTGAAGTTAAAAAATAAAGTTTTATTGCAGGAGTATCCTACTTAAGACCACCATTTTATTTCTACCAAACCCAACGTGTTTTATTTTTTACTCACGTACATTTACCGACTGCCCTAACGATTTGATTAGGAGTGGTCGCTATGGCCGAAATCGATCGGAGAGAAATCATCATCATCATCAACAGTGAAGAAAAAAATCGTGATAAAACCCTCAAATAAAAAATTGAGTTCAGGTGTTAAATTATCTAGTGCCCTAGCTCTTCAATGGTAGGGATAACTAAATTACTGAATGAAATTAGTATGAACTGTAAATATGCTGATTTAATCAGAACAAAGACTCTGGTTCACAAAGCAGAAAAATGATAATTGTTAAAATTTTTGAAAAGTCAAGGTGACCTTTTTGAACCGTCAAAGTATATTTAAAAAATGAATCGTATCAAAACGCAATATATGAAATGTATACAAAGATTACGCAGTAATGCTGATGCGTTTTGATACTGTGAAGATAGCTATTCTATTAGTATAAGACTTAAGTTTATAAAGGAAGTTATATAAAAAGAATTACAATTATGTGTAAAAATATGATTAAATATTATGTTTCTTAACATCAGGTGATATTTGAATGTGCATGGCTAGCCTTCGGGTTGCAGAGGTCAGATGGCAGTCGCTCTGTGTAAAAACTTGGTTCCACGTCAAATTTCCTGGGTTAGGTAGCCGACCCCGACAGAAAACGGGATAAGGCAAGAGAAATGATGATGATAAAAGCATATAGAACAGAATTTGCATTTAGCTTACCAGCAGTCTTAATGATATTATCCAGAACCTCCTGCGGAATTGGCTCTGGACTGAATGCCCTCACAGTTCTTCTCTTGGCCATCAGCTCGTAGTACACTCTGGACCTCTGCAAGACCTCTTCATCAGACACCCTGGCAGGTCTGTACGGGACCTGAGGAGTGTCTTCCGGGATCGCTGATGCTATCCCATCGGGGTCATCGTCTTGGTCAGGGAAGTTATATTCTGGAAAGGATTACGAAGCTATTATGAACCTTTTTTTTCCAGAAACACTGCAGACAGGTTTTGAACCAGTGATTTTTTAGCTTTTACCATCCATTGCCTTTACCATCTTGGCTACCGCGGCTTGATCAATTTCTGTAAAACTATGCATAAGTATCTTAGACGCCTATAAGGCGTGAGATAGTTTTACTTTGAACTGCAATACATTATGCATAATTTCGCTGGCAACGTTTGACCCGCGCTGACTCAAGTTAGTGTTAGAGAAGAGTGGCGTTGATAGTACTAAAAGTAAAAACAGCAGGTTCAAATTCCGCCTGCGGTAAAAAGTTTTGTAAGATTTCTAAAGAGTGAGTTAGACAAAACATTAGTTTATTTTACTTTTTTGTATACTCGTATCATACAAAAATAACTACAAAATTACATACATACATACATACATATATACGTATCACGCCTTTATCCCTTGCGGGGTAGGCAGAGCGTTAACGGCCGTGAGAATACGGTCGCTATCACCACGTCTGACATTTTTGAGGATTGTTTTCCAAGGTTCTTTCGGAAAACATGTGTATCACTATAGTGAGAGGTTGTCAGCCTCTCGCCTAAAAATTGTAATACATCAATACTCTTGAGTCCCTTAGTCGCCTCTTACGACACCCGCGGGAAAGATGTGGGGTGATGCTATTCTAAGCCGGCATCACACGGCAAAAAAGCAAAATCACCATTTAAAATTATATTATCTGAATAAGATAGGTCATCTCATCAAGTGTCTAAATGACCCATGGTTTTTTGTGTTTTGGTGTTTTGTAATATGAATAATTTGATTTCTAAATTAGTTCGTTTCTTGCACGTAGGTAACATTTTCACGGACTGATTGACATAGAATAAAAATATTTCGTATACAGGGTGTTACGACAAGCACTAACTTCCTTTCAAGGGTGAACCAGCCCATTCTGAACAACTTTCTAAATTAGGTCGAAATATGGAAAAAAAAACGCCCTAGCTGACTTAGTCGGTCGGTTGGTATATTTTGTATAGGAGGTCCAATACATAGTATGTATGTATTGGTATGATAAAATAATGTTATGTGGGAATGACTAAAACGATTATTAAATATACCTACGCTACTGTGTAGTTTCCTTTTAAATAAATTATCGACATCGAACGGAAAACGCCTTGAAATGTAAATTATAGATTAGTACACAGTTCTGTAGGTACCTACTAGAGCTATATGAATTTATTTATATCTCACAACCTGTGCTCCATATTGAGCTAAAACATTAAAGTACATACATACATATATCACACCTTTATCCCTTGCGAGGTAGGCAGAGCGTTAACGGCCGGAAGAATACCGTCGCTATCGCCACGTCTGACATTTTCGAGGATTGTTTTCGAAGGTTGTTTCAGAAAACATGCGTATCACTATAATGACAGGTTGTCAGCCTGTCGTCTAAAAATTGTAATACACCAATACTCTCGAGTCCCTTAGTCGCTTCTGACGACACCCACGGGAAGGATGTGGGGTGATGCTATTCTAAGCCGGCATCACACGGCAACATTAAAGTTTATAGGTTAAAATTCGATGTACATTGCGTACCCGGTGGGTTTATAACACTAGGGTTTTGAACCCGCTACTAAATGTACAAGGAATGTAGTTCCAAAATATCGAAAAAAACTCCTAGTACTCTTTAATTTTTGGGTCTACAATATCTTGCTCTGCGCTCGCCAAACCGCCTGCCAAGCGCGGTGAGTACGGCAATACATCTTAATTTGTGGTAGGCCTATGTCCAGCAGTGGACTGTTGTGGATGTAGAAGTAGAAGTAGATTTAGGTTATTTTTTGTAACATAGTGAAAGTTAAAGAGCGTCGCTGGCAAAGTGATTAGGACACCGGTCTTACACTCGCGAGACCCGAGTTCGATCCCCGCCATGTACCAATATGTTTTTACTCACGTTCATTTACCGACTGCTGTTATGGTGGAGGAGAAACATTATGATGAAACCCACATTGAAATAAAATTTTATTTGAATGTGACTTAACCTAGGATTCGGGCCAGGTTAGCCTTCGGGTTGCAGAGGTCAGATGTCAGTCGCTCTGTGTAAAAACTTGGGCTCACGTCATATCCCCTAGGTTTAGGTAGCCGACCCCTACAGAAAATGGGATAAGGCAAGGAGAATAGGATGATGACTTATTCTTTACAATTTTATGTTTTGTAACATAGTGAACAGAGGTATTTCTAAGTGAGAATTCCTTTGCGTGCCGGCTTACCGTTTCTCGAGGAAGGAATTAAAATTCAACATCGATGCAGTATACATATCAATTAAACGAATAGCATTGCATACTTAGATTTCCCTAGGTAAAGTAGAATAACAGAAAAATAAAAAAAACAGCTAGGTCTTGGAGAAGGCAACAAATAGGAACTTTACTTGCACACGAAACCACATGGGTTACTCCTAGGTATTTGTTTAATAGACAAAAAACGATACAAAAGTAATTGTTTTGACTACAGCCAAACTAGTCCATGTGTAGAGCCATGACGTCATCTCATCGTATTTTCATACAAAATCATCCTAATCCTCATACTTCTTTAATAGAAGATTTAACAGTGTCTGAGGCAAAACCACAGACACTGCGTTGCCTGGGACGCAATTCTGAAAAACGCAGAGTTGCCCAAGACCTGCGCCACCTTCTCGACCTCCCTTTTCCCATAGAATTCTGTCACACGGCTTGCGCCTGACGGAGACCCCGTTCCGGGTTTAATGTGGAGTTACCCTTCTCCAGGACCGATTTTGGGTCACATTAATCCCTCAGTCTCCCTTACGACACCCACGGGAAGAGAGGGGGTGGTGCTATTCTACTCTGCGGACACCAGACGGCAAAATATCGTTTTAAAAAGTAGCTCATTTGACTGCCAGTGATTATGCCCATTTTACTGCTCACTATTATCAAAGAACATGACCCAACTCCTCGCTATCATGACCTCCTGGTCCCGCGGATGTGGGGTAATTATTCCGTTGTTCCATTTACTGCAACATCGTACTTACTACTAGTTCTGGGTTACCCTACTGATCTCTGGTCGTTTGGCACGAATATAGGGAATTGTATAGGCATTTGTACAAACAAATCTATGAATTAAGATTCGATGTTAGTAAGATAAAAAAATACATAGAAAGTACAGCAAATAAAGTTAATTCATAGTTATAATTTTAACGGGTTCTTACCGAAGAATTTATTTAACCCACTAATTATAACTATGAACAGTGTAAACCGCAATAGTTTTAAATTTAGTGTTAAATAATTTAGTGTGCCGTGTGATGCTGGCTTAGAATGGCATCACCCCATTTCCTACCCGTGGGTGTCGTAAGAGGCGACTGAGGGACTTGAGGGTTTCAGGTGTATTACAACTTTTAGGCGACAGGCTGACAACCTGTCACTATAGTGATACACAAATTATCTCAAACGGCCCTATATATTTGTCAGACGTGGCGATAGCGACCGTATTTTTACGGCCGTTAACGCTCTGCCTACAATAAATGAATGGGATATATGTATATATATGGGATATATAATGGGATAAAGGCGTAATATGTGTATGTGTTAATTAAATGATGTGTAAAAACATCAGCTACAAATATTTTAAAGGTTGACCAGTCTAGGGTACTGAACAACTTTTCCCAAGAAACACAGGTCAAAATACGATTAAAATATTTGGGCCTTCCAAACAAACTGATTCGGTCGGCTGTACATTTTGTATGGGAGGTCCAAAATTTGACGATGCGGTATCCAGGTAAGGTTCTTCAACCACTTACTTACTACAAGTCGCCATCCAGGACCCCTAGTATCCCTGAGTTGTTTCCCCAGAGGTACAACTGGGGTAATTATGCCCTTCTAGTACCCCTGTTTCAACACATATATTTTCCCCTGGTTTTGCATGTATTTAAGCATCTGTCATGGTCCGTAACTATTAGCTACAGGACATGTGCTTTAAGACGTAAATTGGTACCTAATCAAATGGTCTTTCCACTAAGCATAACAAGATAAGTGGTTGCAAATGTCGAATCAGCTCGTAATAAGGTAGGACTTGAGCAACGTAGTGAACTGCTATCAAACAAAACTTTGTCGTGAGCTACCATAATTTACGCTTATCAGCTCAAATAAGTATTGATATTAGCGTGCGCATGTGCCTAACTAAGCAAAGGATACAGGGAGTAAAAAAATCAGCTGCAAATATTTTAAGGGTTCACCACAGTCCATGAAACTTTCTCCAAGGAACATAGGTCGAAAAATGAAAATATAATAGGACCTCCCATACAAAATGCCTACCAGTCAATTTGTATGGCGGGCTAGATTTTTTTCATATTTCGACCTATGTTCCTTGGCAAAAGTTGTTCAGTGCCATGGGCTGGTTCACCCCTTAAAATATTTGCAGCTTATATTTTTTACACCTTATATACTATCTCCCTCTTCTCTTCTCTTTTCGTGTGGGACACCGAGTCCTTCAACGACCCAATGAACCCTAGTGTCAGAATTTTTCAACCGCCTTCTACAAGTAGCAGGCTTCTGACTTGGTTGTGTAACGATCGCCGTCTATGTGATTATAGACAGCAACCGAGACCTACGGCTTAACGTGCCATCCGAAACACGGAACCATCTTACTTACAGAAAATCGGGTGGTTCAGCCCGGAATGTCCTAACCAGACTGGGCGCAAATTCACTAAGTGATAAATATCAACTTTGTTAGTGACCCACCGAGAATCGAACCCGGGACCTTCTGCGTCAAAGGCAGTCGCATTACCACTGCGCCACATCGGTCGTCGGTATACGAGGGTTGATAAAAATCATGAACTTTTATTTTGATATATAATATAAAATAATTTGTAATTTTTTTTGTATTTGAACTAGAAAATGTTTTTTTACTTCAAGAAACATGATATCACGTCTTGCTGTCAAACTACTATCTCTAGTTATGGATTCCACTTTTTATGTGCCGCTGATAGGTACATTAGCTACTATAGGCAAACAATTAAGTCTAGATCGTTATTTCCCTTCAAAGCTACCATCATCGATCGATTGGTCTAAATACGTAAATACGATCGTAACATTCAAACAGTTTCAAACGAAACAGTTCAAAGGTTTTGGGTTTTGATGAAACAAAATCAAGGAACCGAATGATCCGTTCAATACAAAACGTTTTTTTACTAATGTACACACACACACACACACACACACACACACACACACACACACAGATACATATCACGCCTCTATCCCTTGCGGGGTAGACAGAGCGTTAACAGCCCCAATATTACGGTCGCTATCGCCACGTCTGACAAATATTGAGGGCCTTTTGAGATACATCGTGTATCACTATATAGTCACTATAGTGACAGGTTTTCAGCCTGTTGCCTAATAGTTGTAATACACCTGAAACCCTCAAGTCCCTAAGTCGCCTCTTACGATACACACGGGTAAGAAATGGGGTGAGAAATGCTGTTGTAAGCCGACATCACACGGCCCTAATGTACTCGTAATTGTACTAATGTAATTGGCTATTTGAATACGCAATATTGTATTATTATTTGTAAGAATAACATGAAATTATCATTTTAAATTGACAACATCTTATATTAGGTGTAAAAATATTAGCTGCAAATATATTAATGGGTGAATCAGCCCATGGAACTGAACAACTTTCCCTAAAAAACGTGCAAATATGAGAAAAAAATTTAAACCTCTCATACAAATTGACTCGGTCGGTCGGTAATATTGTATGGGAGGTCCAATTTTTTTTTCATATTTAGACCTATGGTCCTTGGGGAAAGTTATTCAGTTTTATGGGCTGGTTCTCCCCTTAAAATCTTTGCTGCATTTTTTTTTACATTCTGTATGTTTACCTAATAATCCTACGTGCAATACAATTGAAAATAAGGGTCTGAAAAATGCATCTTTAGCACAATTCGATACAGACATACATACCACGGCTCGATAATTGTAGGTGAAATTCGATTCCAAGGATATCTTTTATATTTGCACAGTTGTTGTCTTGAATAGAACATTATTATATTTTTATAATTAGTTTATAGAAAATATTTACACTGCGCTTGCTCGTCTGCCAAACACGATAACATACCCCCAGATTGGGGGAGGCGCATGTCCAGCAGTGGACAGCTTGGTGGTTTTAGTAGGGTTCATCATAGGTTCATCAAATCGTTTGTCTATTCTAAACTCAAACGCAAAAAAAATATTCAACGTAATTTTTAATTTAGTTTATTGAATGTTACAAATAATTTTTTCTTTCACTTTTCCTTTATTTTTGTTTTATGTTTTCTCGACAATTCATAGGGCCCCTAAGCTTATACTCCAACTCCCTTTCCCGCCCTGAAAAGTATACTCTGATCGAAAATTATAAGACATAATTTTTTCTTTTTTTTATTAATTTTATGATCCAAGTGATGTGGCTCGGGTGGGAATAAAAGCAATGCCGCGGGGCTGGCCAAGCTAACCACACAGCATGTAACTTCATGCCACCACTACCAGGATATGAAATCGTATGTCAGTAGATAAACCGATGACGACCTATATGGCGCAGTGGTAGTGCGACTGCTTGCTACGCAAAGGTTTAGGGTTCGATTCTCGGTGGGACACTCACAAAGTTTATTTCTTTATCTCTTTGTGAATTTGTTCCTCGTCTGGTAAGGACATTGCATTGTCCGTAAGAAAGATGGTTACGTGTTGGCACGTTAGGCCGTAGGTCCCGGTTGCTGGTTATGATTACTTAGATGGCAGTCGTTACACAACCATGTCAGAAGCCTGCTACTTGTAGAAGGCGGTTGAAAAATTCTGACACTAGGGTTCATTGGGTCGTTACAAAAAGAAAGATAGAGACTAGATAAACATACAGGCATACATATATCACGCCTTTATCCATTGTGGGGTAGGCAGAGCGTTAACGGCCGTAAGAATACGGAATTTTTGAGGATTGTTTTCGAAGGTTGTTTCAGAAAACATGTGTATCACTATAGTAACAGGTTGTGAACCTAAAAATTGTAATACACCAATACTCTCGAGTCCCTTAGTCGTTTATTACGACACCCGCGGGAAGGATGTAGGGTGATGATGTTCTAAGCCGGCATCACACGGCGTAGACAAACATGAGATAAACAAAATCTAACCTCTTCCACCGCCAACTGTGATTCGCTTCTGTTTCCTAGCGCGTGATTGGTTGTGTTCCTCTAATTTATTCTTGTGGTAGTATGTGAACGCCACGAACCCCATCATCATAACGGTATACACAATAAAACAGTTGTTTTCCAATGTCCATACTGTCAACGATATTATATTCATGATTTTAATAATTTCGGCTATCGTATCACTGTGAATATCACTTCACTGACATGCATTGCACATGATATTACTTGTATGAAAGTCACTTTAGGTTATTACTGCGAAGTTATTTTCGTAGAATTTCTTTTTCAGTGAAAACGTAAATATTTCTATAGATTTATTAGTAAAAAAAACGCGACATGTGTCCGGCAGTAGCTCACGCGATCAACTAAATATTTCTTGTCAATGATTACACAATTATATAGATCATTTTGCCGTTCGCTCGTGTGATTACAAGCGATAAACGTCTTTATTACTTCATTGATAAGATAGTCCATAGCTGCACTGACAGTAAAGTAACATTGTTGGCAATCTAGTTCGCAATTTGAGACTATCCGGCCTAGGCATTAAAGTTTATTTTTGCACGACAATGAGTTTATTATAAGAAATAGATACGATGTACGTATGAGAAAAAAATGGTATTTGTTTTATTTAACGTGTTTTAGTTTATTGCTTTTTATATGTAGACGCTTTGATGATTACGCATTTTGTTTAAAAAAGTTAGGAAGTTACATCAGAGGCCTGGTAATAGTGGCGGTTCAAAAACTGTGACACCAGGGTTCATCGGGGCGTTAGGCGACTCGGTGTCCCACTCGATAAGAAGAACAATAGGTCCCAGTGGCCTAGTTGTTATGTTATAAATATTAATACGAGGAGTTCCGGGTTTGAATGTACTGCATTTTGTAATACAAATTTTCAGTGAATTAGTTCAAGAAAGGTTTTTGGTTCATAGGTGTAAGGTCAAAAAGCTTATTTTAGTGTTAAAAATGAATGAAAGAATCACCTACCTACGTTGTATTCGTTAGATCTGGATCTGGGTCATTAATAAAATAAGAAAAAGTAAGTACGCTTAAAACCTATTATCCAAAAATTTTACATTTATAGTTCTTCAAAATATTCAAAGAATAATTAACAGAAAAGAATAAGTAAGTGTTTTGACGCCAGCCGAACTAGAGAGACATCAGACATGGCGTCACGTATATGTTTTGAGATTTTCGCGGTTGTTCACAACACTTAAATTATTAGTATTTACGGGAAATATCGAGGTAAAAATAAACATAATCGTGGTGATAATCCCGTAAATACTAATAATTTAAATGGCGTCACGTCTTTAAATATTCATAAAAAATGTTGGTTTAAAAAGTAGCTTATATGACCTGCCATCATCATGTCCATTACATACATACATACACATATCACGCCTTTATCCCTGGCGGGGTAGGCAGAGCGTTAACGTCCGTAAGAATACGGTCGCTATCGTCACGTCTGACATTTTTGAGCATTGTTGAGGTTGCTTCAGAAAACATTGTGTATCACTATAGACAGGTTGTCAGCCTGTCGCATAAAAATTGTAATACACCAATACTCTCGAGTCCCTTAGTCGGCTCTTACGACACCCGCGGGAAGGATGTGGGGTGATGCTATTCTAAGCCGGCACCACACGGCAGCACATGTCCATTGATGTACTTAATTTCAAAAGACAACATGTATTTTATTTTATCTTTCCCTACTAATTCTGCATCTTACTTCCTCCCATACATACGCAGTATTTTCCATACCTCACCGCGTTTGACAGACGGATTAGCAAGCGCAGTGTACCTATGAACGCTGCCGTTCCCAAGATTCCTTAGCTGTCTTTTACGACACCCATGGGTACAAAATGGGTCTATGCAATTATAAACCGGCACCACACGGCAAATAGCAATACGGAATTCAAGGTGGCCTTCCTAGCGTTAGATTGTGAAAGGGCGCTCGTCGCAAAAGGACATCGTTGCAAAACGTCCGCTGAAACTTGTTGACAAGTGGCGAAACAAAAATTGTGCCTAGAATGTGAGCCGCCTAGATTACGATAGGATACCTACTTACCCCGACTTTTATACAGGGTGTAAGGGACGGTGTGCCGAAAACTTTGTAATCGTGAGACTGTATGAGTTTTAGTAAGGAGTTCATATTGGGTGGTTCATAATGCCGTGTGATGCCGGCTTAGAATAGCATCACCCCACATCCTTCCCGTGGGTGTCGTAAGAGGCGACTAAGGGACTCGAGAGTATTAGTATATTACAATTTTTAGGCGACAGGTTGTGAGCCTATAGTGATACACATATTTTCTGAAACAGCCTTTGAAAACAATCCTCAAAAATGACAGACGTGGCGATAGCGACCTTATTCTTACGGCTGTTAACGCTCTGCCTACCCCTCAAGGGATAAAGGCGTGATATATGTGTGTATGTATGTTCATATTGGGGAGCGAAAACTAAAATCGAGTTTTCGTAGAACTCGTAAATAGAATGGATAATTCTAACATTCCAAAATCACGATCAGCTGACTGATTTTTTTTTTACTGTAATGTGTTAGGAAAAAGTTTCCCAGTCTGAATGCTTCTGAATGCAACCTAAAAGAAGCCACTCCCATGCACAATTACTTACAACTAATTTCTACTTACTTATCTAGTAAGTAAGAATTTCTGAAATATTTTAGACCGTTTCTTTTATCGGTTTAACCTTTCTATGACACTTTGTATTAAATACTACAAAAGAACATATGATATGGAAGCCATACCTTCTAATGCAGTTTTTTTTAAAGACCGCTACACACAGCTAGAGAATCAGATTACATAATCCTTAGAATGCCAGGCTATGCAATATCGTTTTGGTTTTGAGGGACTGTTCGAAAAGACAAACATACATATATTACGCTTTTATACCTTGCCCACCCCGGCAGAGCGTTAACGGTTGTAAGAATATGGCCACTATCGCCACATCTGTCATTTTTTGAGGTTAGTTTTTCAAGGTTGTTTAAGAAAACATGTCTATCACTATAGTGACAGGTTGTCAGCCTAAAAATTATAATACACCAATACTCTCAAGTCCCTTAGTCGCCTCATACGACACCCGCGAGAAGGATGTGGGGTGATGCTGTTCTAAGCCGGCATCACATGGCGTGGATGTTTTTCGGTCGGTAACTTCTGTTCTTCTTCTTCTTCATCGAATCGATGGTAACAAACGGTTACAAACTCGCTGACCAAAATTTGGGAACTGAAATGCCCCTGGGGCTCGCCTCTAGTAGGTTCTGAAGTGTGCAGGAGTTCGGGCAGTTGGGGCAGATCAGTAGTTGATCCATTAATTGATAAACTTTTTCTTGTAGGTGTCAATATTTGTGTTTTTTAAGCCTTAGCAGTTGAAAAAAATGAAATTTCTTTAATTTCCCCTGTTTTATGTTTATGCCGTGTGATGCCGGCTTAGAATAGCATCACCCCATTTCCTACCCGTGGGTGTCATAAGAGGCGACTGAGGGAATTGAGGGTTTGAGGTGTATTACAACTTTTGGGCGATAGTGTATCATTATAGTGACAAGCTGACAACCTGTCTCTATAATGATAAACAAATTATATCAAACGGCCCTCTATATTTGTCAGACGTGGCGATCGCAATCGTATTTTACGGCCATTAACGTTCTGCCTACCCCGTAAGGGAAAAGGCGTCATTTATGAATGTAGTATGTTTATCTGATCATCATAAATTGTTGCATACAAAAAGTATTAAACAGCGCCTGATACTTTTATTATAACAAAGTTAATAAAACTCGTCTGTGAGAATAAGGCGCCTTATCTTAGTTTAGCTACATCCGAATGCCTTTGCTCTTCGTTCTTCCTAAAGGCGTTGACTTTTTTCTGTCAAATATTAGCCGTGTGGAACAGCACAGCATCACCTCATCTGTACCCTTGTGGCGGCGCGCATGCGCTCCACTTACAAGTCCTGAAACGCGGTATCAAAGTGTTTCCGCCGACCGCTATACAGGATGTAAAAATATTAGCTGCAAATATTTTAAGGGGTGAACCAGACCATGAAATCGAATAACTTTTCCCAAGAAACATAGGTCGAAATATGAAAAAAACTTTGAACCTCCCATACAAAATTACCAACCGAACAAGTCGACTTGTCCGAGGACGAGGTCCAAATTTTTTTCTCATATTTCGACATATGTTTCTTGGGGAAAGTTGTTCAGTCCCATGGACTGCTACACTCCTTAAAATATTTGCAGCTAATATTTTTACATTTTATATACAACCTCCAAACGGTTGGACCAGTTGGTCCCCTGGTCACAACACCCGACCAGGTGGGTAGCTACCCTTTTCTCTCCTCCGTCGTCACTCGGAATACTGGCCTCAACATCCATCACTACTCCTAAACCCTTAGTTGTCGTAAAATGAACGAATCCATGAAACGTGCAGTGGCGTTCCCTGTGCATATCTACAATATCTTGCACTGCGCTCGCCAATTCGCCTGCCAAGCGAGGTGAGTATGGTCATACCCCCCCCCCCCCCCATTTTTGGGGAACTCCATGTCCAGCAGTGGAATTTTGTGTTGTGGCTGTAGAAGTAGGTGTCGAAATAGGACAAATAATAGACATCATGTGACAGACGCATACAGATGCGTTAGAAATGCGCAGCGTCGCGCGATTATTAGTATTGCTTGTCTTAATGTTGACGTTCTTAAGCTTAAAGCTGGGTACAAATATTGATTTTCCTATAAATTAATTTCTAAAATTCTGCCTGGTGACTTCGTAATCATAAACAGTAAATTACTACATAGTATAAAGCAAAGTCGCTTTTCGCGTCTGTATGCTTATAGGAAGGTTTTTTGTGCATAATACTTGCCAAAAAATTATCTAGTTCCCACGGGAAAATGAGTAACAGCGGGCGGAGTCGCTGGGCGAGCCGCTAGTCACTATCACTATCGTTATTACTACATAGTATAAAGCACAGTCGCTTTTCGCGTCTGTCTGTATGTATGTTTGCTTAAATCTTTAAAACTACACATCTGATTTTAAAGCTAGTTTCATTAATAGATAGAACGATTCAAGAGGAAGGTTTTTATGTATAATACTTACAGGGAAAAATCCTTATTCCTACGGGAAAATGAGATACAGCGGGCGGAGCCGCAGGGCGGGCCGCTAGTAAATAACAATAGAACTCGTAGTAGGTCACCTAAGTGAGTTTTCGCGGAATTAACTATATTTTGACGAAGGATTGTTTACTTGACCCTGACCTTATAGATAACATGCCTATTGTTGTTGAAGTAAACAAATAATCAGTTACTTAAACAAAATAATCAATGATTTTTTTCCTATCTATAAGTTCTAAAAATAGGGTGTTTCATAGAAAAATTCATAACTATGGTGGATCGCACACTTAACGCACGACGGACCGCTAAAATATAGCAGCGTTCTGTCAAATCAATACTAGAAATGTCAGTCCCCATACTAAAATCGCTCAACCGCAGCGCTATTGCAGCGTCGTCAGTCGAGTGCGGGTATAGTATGTAGAGTGACGTTTCTAGTATGGATCTGACAGACCGCTGCGCTATTTTAGCGGTCCGTCGTGCGTTGAGTGTGCGATGCACCTAACCGGAAGTATTGTATAGAACACCAAAAGTTTATTACGAATTTGAAGGTGGCCCCATAGTAAAAGTTGTTCAGAATTACGAGTACAAACACCCTACAAAGTATGTGTTTCTGACTAAAAAATAACCCTGTAGTGTAGGTATATTGATAGTTTGGCAATGGTTCTAGTTTTATCCGTGTGATGCGTGGTTAGAATAGCATCACCCCATATCTTTCCCGCGGGTGTCGTAAGAGGCGACTAAGGGACTCGAGAGTATTGGTGTATTTCAATTTTCAGGCGACAGGCTGACAACCTGTCATTATAGTGATACACATGTTTTCTGAAACAACCTTGGAAAACAATCCTCAAAAATGTCAGACGTGGCGATAGTGGCCGTATTTTTACGGCCGTTAACGCTCTGCCTACCCCGCAAGAGATAAAGGCGTGATATATGTATACGTATGTATGTAGTATTTATCAGTAAACTCACAAAAAAGGTTCTTAAATTAGAATTCAATATGCGTGTTGATACATGATAGTGCCAGACAGAAGGACCTTCTAGAAAGGACTCAGTCAGACCTTTTGTTTGCTTGTTTTTGAATCCATCGTAAGATCCCCGTGTTAATAAATTAGCTGCCTACCCATCATCAAAATATCTATGGCTATTGTTAAACAGTGTATACCCAGGACAAGGAATTGTTGTAGAGGGAACTCTACGAGTGATACCAGAATGAGGCCATGGAAATGTCGTCGCAATCCAGGCTGATAACCTGTGGCTATAGTAACCTTGGGAAAAAAAAATCAAAAAATGTTATACGTGGCAATGGGGGCCGTATTTTTTTTCCGCGGCTGTTAAGGTTCTGCTTACCCCGCAAGGGTTAATAGTTATATTATTTAAAGGCTTATATTTATATTATTAATTATATAAAGGCTTGATATTTATTGTGATATTTTTATGCATGTATGTATTATTTTTAAGTTACAACCTCGTGAATCTCGGCTACTTCAGCCAGATGCATAGATAATATTTTCACAAATATTAAACACGAAGACGCGTCTGTCATAAATAAACTAAGCTCCGACCACACTGGTCAGCTAGCTACTTTCAAAATTAACATTGAGAGGGCACTTAAACAAGATATTACGTGTGTACCGGTAAACGAAAGTAGACTAAATCGTTATAGACAAAATATCATACAAAAATTACCTGAATTGTCATATCATCAAAATCCAAATCAATTATATAACTCAGTATTTAGTCTTGCTAAAACAGAATATGACAATGTATTTAAATCTAAAAAAATTAAAATTAGCGCTAAATTATTGTTTAGTGATTGGGCAACCGTAGGAATTCATAGGAGCAGGGAAAAATTGTACGATTTTTATGATGAAAGGTCATATAATAAATCAAAATCTTTTGCTGATTATGTTAAACGATATTCTAAATTTGTAAACAACGAAACTGGGAAATCTAAACATCGAAACGAAAATTTTAAATTAATGATAAATGATGAAATTAAAAACACAAATTTAGAAGTAGCTCAGGCTTTTGAAAACTTTTTCACTGATATTCCAGTTTCGACTACTAAATCGTTAAACTCTTGCCCTATTCTTGCTGAATCAATTCTAAGAGGAAATGTAAAACGTAGTGATAATGTTTTTAAATTTAGGCACGTTAGTGATATTGAAATCATAAAAGTATTTAAAACTTTACAATTGAAAAAGACTTCAGACATACATGGCCTCTCAGTTAAAATAATAAGTTCCATAATCGATTGTATTGCTCCATGTCTAGCATGTATTTTTAATGAATGTGTTGATCTTGGCGTGTTTCCTGACTTGATGAAGCATAGTAAAGTTATTCCGCTGTTCAAAACCGGTAATACTACTGACCCCACTAATTTTAGACCTATATCAATACTGCCCACACTTAGTAAAATCTTTGAAAAAGCTATTTTAAATCAATTGCAAGGACATTTTTATCGTAATAACTTAATGCACTCACAGCAATTTGGTTTCACAAGGGGTCGTTCTACTACTCATGCAGGCGTTGACCTAATTAATCATATAATCGATGCCTGGGAACAATCTCATGATGCAATAGGTGTATTTTGTGATTTGTCCAAAGCGTTTCATTGTGTTCATCACGAAACTCTTGTCAGG
Organism: Keiferia lycopersicella; assembly: GCA_029255805.1. Classification (NCBI taxonomy): domain Eukaryota; kingdom Metazoa; phylum Arthropoda; class Insecta; order Lepidoptera; family Gelechiidae; genus Keiferia; species Keiferia lycopersicella. The sequence continues at coordinate 105,574 of JARACZ010000008.1, forward strand.
AAGCTAAGTCATTACGGCGTAAAAGACCAGGCTCTTAGCCTCTTGGAATCTTATCTGAACAACAGAATCCAAAAGGTTGATGTCAATGGTGAAAGATCATCTGGATCTAAAATAAACATGGGCGTTCCGCAGGGCTCGATTCTTGGTCCTTTCCTATTTCTTGTTTATATTAATGATTTACCATATCTAGTGAAAGAAAAACATGATATAGTTTTGTTCGCCGACGATACCTCATTACTTTTCAAAGTAAAGAGACAACAACTCGATTATGACGACGTGAACAACGCTATATCTGAAATAGTAAAATGGTTTACTGTAAATAACCTCTTATTGAATGAAAAGAAAACTAAATGTGTAAAATTTGTTTTACCAAATGTTAAACCGAGTACCACAATTGTTAAGGTAAAGGATGAAAAGTTGAGCCTTGCTGACTCAACTACATTTTTAGGCATAACTTTGGACGCCACGCTCCAATGGGGGCCACATATTGAAAAATTGTCGAAGAGACTGAGTTCAGCAGCATACGCAGTTAAAAAGATAAGATACCTCACTGATGTGGACACTGCTAGACTAGTTTACTTTAGTTACTTTCATAGTCTAATGAGTTATAGCTTATTATTATGGGGCCATGCTGCGGATGTGAATAACATTTTTGTTTTGCAGAAACGGGCTGTTCGATCAATTTATAAATTAGGGCCAATGGTCTCCTTAAGGCAAAAATTTAAAGAGATTAACATATTAACATTTGTGTCTCAATATATATATGAAAACATTATGTACGTTAAGACAAATATAGACTCTTTTAAGAAAAATTGTGATAAACACAATTTTAACACTAGAAATAAGGATAAACTTGCTGCGCATATAAGCAGGCTTAGTAAAGTAAACAAATCTTTTAAAGGCAATTGTATACGCTTTTATAACAAGATTCCTAAAGATATCCAAGATTTACCACTAAATAAATTTAAGCGAGTGATAAAAGAAAAATTGTATAAGAAAGGCTATTATGAAATATCAGATTATATGCAAGATAAATCTCCATGGGAGTAGTTACAAATGTACAAAGTAGACTTTATATGACGACACAGGTAGAATTATCTACTGTATATGATACATATTTTATCTTTTTAACGTAGCCGCTTTTGGCTATTAATATATTTTTGTTTCATATTTAGAAATTTAGCTAGGGTAGCCTAGGGCCTGACAAATTGTATTTTTAGAATAGGAGCACTTCTGGGCAGGTTTCTGGGTGGTTTACTGTCCAGGGGGTCCGACTAACCATACGCATGTAACACAACATTTTCTCTTGGCATGAACTCGATGTTATTTTATTTACCACCTAACGTTACATGTTGTTTGGTTAGCTTGGCCAGCCCCGAGGCAGTGCTTTAGGGGCTAGTTTTAAGTTTTTAGTCCACCTGAGCCGCGTTTACACTAGGTTCATAAAATTGTTATTGTTAAAATTGTTAATTCTTGACCATCAAAAAGCGAAATGTAAAATTTACTACTTTGAATAAATAATTTGATTTGATTTGATTTGTATAGAGCCAAAATATCTGGCTCATTAGAAAATATGAATCTTCTCTCTGAATTATTTTATTGTTCTGAGCGTTGTTAGATTTCGATTTTCTAATAAACATGAATAACAAGTGACTAAATGATGAGTGGCTAGGAATTATTATTATCTGTTTTTGCCATTGACTTGACACCCCGTTTTTTGTATATTATTGTGACGTAGATACGAGTTAGGGTCAGTTCACACTGAGTCGCAATTTTTAAAAATAGTTAGGCGGATCCCCATCTAAAACATCATTCCTCATACTAAAACCGCACTCGACGAACGACGCTGCGATAGCGCTGCGATGACAGCGGTTGAGCGGTTTTTGTATGGGGATTGACATTTCTAGTATTGATCTGACAGACCGCTGTGATATTTTTGCGCTCCGTCGTGCGTCAAGTCTGCGATCCGCCTTATGTTTGATGAGGATTTTTTTGGCCCACAACACCTCTTAGTCCAATGAATTCATCCCTTAGTCACCCACGGGTAGAAATGTACATACATTCATATATCACGCCTTTATCTCTTGCGGGGTAGACATAGCGTTAACGGCCGTAAGCTTAAGAAAACGGTCGCTATCGTCGCTACGTCTGTCATTTTTGGGGACTGTTTTTCAAGGTTGTTTCAGAAAACATGCGTATCACTACAGTGAAAGGTTGTCAGCCTGTCGCCTAAAAATTGTAATAGACCAATACTCTCGAGTCCCTTAGTCGCCTCTTACGACACCCGCGGGAAGGATGTGGGGTGATGCTATTCTAAGCCGGCATCACACGGCAATGTGTACCTATCGCCTGACTGGATATGCCATTTCATCTTCACCTCGCGTCTTTTCTTGTCGCGGTGGGAACTGACTCTTAGTAAGAAAAAACACCAAATTGATTTTATTTACAAAAATAACTCAATAATAGGAAATCTTTTTGTTTTCTAATAGTTTATACATTATTTTATTTTCCTTAAGGGGCTGAGTAGAGCTAAAAGCTACTTTTATAAGTGATTTTTACCCTCGATAAAATGCAGAAAAACTGACGAAAAAAAAAGGTAATAACCTTCAGGATATTTGCTGTAGTATTATTGTTTCCAAAACATGATATTAGTAATTTAGCTTGATAGAAAAACATCGTAAAGTTACCTCTAAAAATCTATTATATCGCAAACTGTATGAACAAAACCCACGCAATAATTAAGTGTTTATTATCAGAATGAGCGCCTTACAATACTCTATCGACATATTGTGTTTGATTTTCAAATTACTTATTTTTGACCGAGTTATCATCGAAAATACGAAAATGTCATTGAATCGGCAAGATTCCGTCCCGTTCGCACGCGCGCAGTTTGACATTTATCAGAAAGGGACCGGTTTTTAGCTCTACTCAGCCCCTTAATGCTGAATTTCTGGGTACTAAGAAGTTGAAGCGGAAAATAGATAGTGTAAATATACGTATATATGTCGGCGAAGACCACTGGCTGAATAGAAACTCCTCGGCGCTATAGCCATTGCCTTTCCCGTACGGAAAACAAATGAAAGGAGATTTGTAAGAATTGTCAAAGTGGTAGCGTCTGGGTGAAATGTATCCAGTCGATTAAGTGCGGAAATGATGTAATAATGTGATAATGTGTTGCCGTGTGATGCCGGCTTAAATAGCATCACCCCACATCCTTCCCGTGGGTGTCGTAAGAAGCGACTAAGGGACTCGAGAGTATTGGTGTATTACAAATTTTAGGCGACAGGCTGACAACCTGTCACTATAGGGATACACATGTTTTCTCAAACATCCTTGGAAAACAATTCTCAAAAATGTCAGACGTGGCGATAGCGGCCGTATTCTTACGACTGTTAACGCTCTGCCTACCCCGCAGGGGATAAAGGCGTGATATATGTATGGATGTGATAATACAAGACAATACAAGAAGATAGCTGAACAATTCCGTCGTTTTCCTAACAAAATCCCCGCAAAATACGGCGAATCCTGACTGAACGCCGATATATAGATCCAGTAACTAGTGGGCGCCCGCGGCTCCGCCCGCGTAGAAGTCGGTTTTAATCCCGTAGCATCCCACAGGAACATTTTTTCGGGATAACAACTACTCTATGTGTTAATCCCTCTGTCTGTGTGCCAAATTGCATGAAAATCAGTTCCGTAAGTTTAGTGTGAAGCAGTAACCAACAAAAAAATTAACAAACAATCATACAAATTTTCGCATTTATAATATTAGTAGGATAGAATTTAGTAGGCCGTGTGATGTCGGCTCAGAATAGCATCACCCCATTGCCTACCCGTAGGTGTCATAAGAGGCGACTAAGGGACTCGAGGGCATTGGTGTATTACAATTTTTAGGCGACAGGCTGACAACCTGTCACTATAGTGATACACATGTTTTCTGAAACAACATTGGAAAACAATCCTCAAAAATGTCAGACGTGGCGTTAACTACCGTATTCTTCCAGCTGTTAGCGCTCTGCCTACCCCGCAAGTGATAAAGGCGAGATATATGTATGTATGTGTGTAACTTGACAGGTGATGCCTCAATCTAAAACTGCGCCACCTACTTTGGATTACTATTGCTATCAGTATAAAAAATCCTCAAAGGTGTTCCCTGTGAAAATCTTCAACGCCTTGCACTGCGCTTGCCAAACCGCCTGCCGAGCGTGGTGAGTAAGGCAACCACCTTAATATACCACGCCAATCTTTGTCCAGCAGTGGACTGTTGTGACACTTGTACTAGTACATACATACATACATACATACATACATATATCACGCCTTTATCCCTTGCGGGGTAGGCAGAGCGTTAACGGCCGTAAGAAAACGGTCTTCCAAGATTAAGGATTATTTTTCAAGGTTGTTTCATAAAACATGTGTACCACTATAGTGACAGGTTGTCAGCCTGTCGCCTAAAAATTGTAATACACCAATACTCTCGAGTCCCTTAGTCGCCTCTTACGACACCCACGGGAAGGATGTGGGGTGATGCTATTCTAAGCCGGCATCACACGGCGTACTAGTAGTGTACCTATTTCAAACCATAACTAAAATTGGTTTATGATGACGATTATGAATTCCTAGTCATGTCTTGAGAACTTTATGGATGCATGATGCAAAGTATGGATGCATACCTTCACACGTGTCCATGAATTAAAGTTCAATAAGGTGGATCGCACACTTAACGCACGACGGACCGCTAAAATATCGCAGCGGTTTGTCAGACCCATACTAAAACGTCACTCTTCATACTAAAACCGCACTCAAAGGACGACACTGCGATAGCGCTGCGTCGACGGCGGTTGAGTGGTTTTAGAATGGGGATTGACATTTCTAGTATGGATCTGACGGACCGCTGCGATGTTTTAGCGCTTCATCGTGCGTTAAGTGTGCGATCCGATATACACTATAGGTACACGGTGTTGGCAAAAGTATTAACTTCCTTTCGGGGGATTAAACAACTTACCTTAGGAAACATAGGTCGAAATATGTGATTTTTTTGGACACCCATACAAATTGACATGGTCGGTTGGTTGGGAGGTTTAATTTTTTTTTCATATTTCGATCTATGTTCTTTGGGAAAAAGTTGTTCAATTTCATGAGCTGAAAATATTTGCATCAAATTTGCACCCTTTAGAATAATCTCGACCACGAAAACGATAGAGAGACGAATTAGATGCCCAGGCCAAAAACTGGATGGAGGTGGCTCAAGACAGGGATAAATGGAAGAAGGGGAGGGAGTTTGCTCTGCAGTGGGACACTTCAGGCTCATAATAATAAAAATAATAATCTCATAATAAAGTAGGCTAAGCACGCGGGTAGGCACAGAGCGAGTTGAAGTTGACGAATCGCGCTGGTCGGCGAAAGGTGCAAGTTGGTATATCGCGCACAAAAGGAACAATTTACAAATCATACAAATCTTTCTGAATTGAATCATCAATTTCGGGTAAAAACTCAATTAGGTATGTGTGACCATGTCTGTCTTATTATACGATTGAGTGATTCTCGTTAAATAATATGTGTGATTCTATGATTCGATGTTGATTTTATCAGTCATAGCGGTTTGTCTTTGTGTTGAATTGGGGTTCGATGTGTAATTATTGACTGAACTTCTGTTCTAAGCTGTTCTTAATAACTCAGATTAGTAACCATCAACACTTACTGTATGTAACCTAGGTTACATTTTCAAAATTTTATTAGTACAATATAAAAATGGGTAGGTATATATCCATTTTGGGTATCTTGATATAAAAATGGCAAAAATCACGTACTTTGTATGAGACCTCAAATTATTTCTGTTTTATGCAAACTATATTCGTTGTTACAGCGGCGGCAGACATACGACATCGAATACGAAAAATTCAACGCTCTAACAAGTTTTATGAAATACAGCCTGGTGACAGACGAACGGACTGACAGCGTTATCTCAGTAATAAGGAGCCATAGTTTACAAGTTTTTACTAAGTGCTTGGAAAACAATCCTCAAAAATGTCAGACGTGGCGATAGCGACCGTATTCTTACGGCCGTTAACGCTCTGCCTACCCCGCAAGGGATAAAGGCGTGATATATGTATGTATGTATGTATGTACTAAGTGCTACAGCTCCACAGCTATACCTACTAAGAAACGTATATTCAAAAACTAAATCAAACGTATGCATAAGGCACTCTCTTTTTGCGGTCACTATACTGAAACCAAAAAGTTTATTGAGTACTTACGAGCTCTAGTTTAGTTAGATAATGAATAGGTAGATAACCTTAAATAGTTGTCATGTTTACAATTTCTAAGAAAGTTATTAGTAACATATACCTATAGTAGTCACAGCTGTCAGAAATAAATCATGTTTCTGCTAATTGCGTATAAGATTACACTCAAATAACCTGTAGGTATATGATTACATACATACATACATATATCACGCCTTTATCCCTTGCGGGGTAGGCAGAGCGTTAACAGCCGTAAGAATACGGTCGCTATCGCCACGTCTGACATTTTTGAGGATTGTTTTCTAAGGTTGTTTCGGAAAACATGTGTATCACTATAGTGACAGGTTGTCAGCCTGTCGCCTAAAAATTGTGATACACCAATACTCTCGAGTCCCTTAGTCGCCTCTTACGACACCCACGGGAAGGATGTGGGGTGATGCTATTCTAAGCCGGCATCACACGGCAGGTATATGATTAATTTAATATTATTCCTGATTAGTGCCCAAGCTCCTTATATGAGGGCTTTAGGATCGCGTTTAACGTGCAGAAAGAGGTTTAGTTAAGAAATTCCCAGAGCATAAATGTGCTGGCATAAAAGAACAATGTGGAGTATTAGCTACTGTTCTATTATATTATATAAGTACGGCAATAAAATAAAAATAGATATAATGATATTAGATGCATCTAACAATACATCTTCTTGTAAGGCGTTACATTTTAACCATATTACATAAGTAAGAGTAAATAATGCATTGTACCTAGAGAATGCAATAATAATTATGCAATTAGTATAAACATTTGATTCTCGCTTTTCAATGTCATAGGCTCTTAACTAAGCTCATGATTATTGTAAGCAGAAATAAATCTAGACCTTTGTATTTCTTTTATCATGTTGGTATCGTGTCGAAGAACGACCCTATGACCTTTCTATAAAGTTTTGCATTGTATTAAGTACCTATATCTAAAAATAAATTTATGCTACCTTTTTTATTATTGCCAAAGCGGAAAAATGACATCTGCACGCGCATGACTTTTCTAGTCTGTGATTATTGCTAAGAAAAGGTAAATATACATACATATTACAGGTGCATATTATTATGTACATACATGTAGTGATAATGATTTACGACTTATTGTTATTAATATTATTATAAAGAAAAGTCTGTTCCTTTGATCTTTAAAACTACCTACACATAGGATTTTAATGCAGTTTTTTAGATAAAGATATTCAAGAGGAAGATTTTTCTTCCTGGAAAAAGAACTTACTTCCACAGAAAACTGAGGGCAGCTTGTACATAATAAATAATATTAACTGCGTCCCAACGGACTAGAGTTTATGAGGCATCGGTCTCACGAGTGTCTTACAATACCATGATCCTCTAAGATAAGCTTCTTGTAACCTGCTTCTAAAATTTGTCTGTGTTAGTCAAAGCATTGCCGTGTGATGCCGGCTTAGAATAGCATCACCCCATTTCCTATCCATGGGTGTCGTAAGAGGCGACTGAGGGAATTGAGGGTTACAAGTGTATTACAATTTTTACGCGACAGGCTGACAACCTGTCACTATAATGATACACATGTTTTCTGGAATAACTTTGGGAAACAATCCTCAAAAATGTCAGACGTGGCGATAACGACCGTATTCTTACGGCCGATAACGCTCTGCCTACCCTGCAAGGGATAAAGGCGTGATATATGTATGTATGTATGTATGTATGTATGTATGTATGAAGTCAAAGCATTAGTTGATCAGTTGGTAAAGCAATACGACGGTACCCGACACGGGTTCAAGCAACCATATTTTTAAATTACTGATTTTCATAGTGTTTTCATCCTCTAATCACAATAAACAAATATGCACGTGTGTTTCGTAAAAAAATATATCATTACTTACGGGCTACGGAAAATTTCGTCTCGTGCGTGGTTTTAAGGTTAACAACAGTAATTACTTCTCAAAAGAAACTACTAGGTACATACCTACTTAAGTGTAAATTATACAAAGATCATCTTAGGTGTCGCTAATGATCCTCTTAATAATATATCATTGGGTTGTACTAATCTACAGTACGTACGTAATTTGTGAGACTATGTATCCAAGCCCACACATATATTTTTCTCTTGGGTTTTACCAATTATGGAAGAAAACATAGAAAAAACATTTTACACGAACCTACAACTTTCTGCGTATAGTAGGTATAACTTGATTTTTAAAGAAACGATCACAAAAGGTAACATTATTGTTGACATTCCGCTCGTATGTTTTAAATTTGATAGAGAAACATAAACAGGGTGTAAAAAAATCAGTTGCAAATATTTCAAAGGGTGAACCAGCCCATGAAACTGAACAACTTTCCCCAAAGAACATAGGTTGAAACATGAAAAAATTTGTTACCTCCCATACAAAATTACCAACCGACCAGGTCTATTTGTACGGGAGGTCAAAACAAATATCTCATATTTGACCTACGTTTCTTTGGGAAAGTTTCATGGGCTGTTTCACCCCTTAAAATATTTGCAGCTAATATTTTTGCACCCTGTAATAATTTTGCCGTGTGATGCCGGCTTAGAATAGCATCGCCCCGTGTCCTTCCCGCGGGTGTCGTAAGAGGCGACTAAGGGATTCGAGAGTATATTACAATTTTTAGGCGACAGGCTGACAACCTGTCACTATAGTGATACACATACTTTCTGCAACAATCTTGGAAAACAATCCTCAAAAATGTCAGACGTGGCGATAGTGACCGTATTCTTACGGCCGTTAACGCTCTGCCTACCCCGCATGGGATAAAGGCGTGATATATGTATGTATGTATGTATGTAATAATTTTGCCAATTCGGGATCGTTTCTTTATCTTATCGTGATATACCGACGCTTTGAAAATTGAGCTATCGGATCTTTTAATTTAGTAGTTGAAGTTACCAGGAGCGTCTGTTATTCGCATTAATCAATGTGTCTATTAGCGCCATTTGTTTGTATTATATTTACACTTTGAGAGTCAAAAGGCGGGTCTGATGCCATTCGGCATTCTCTACAGGTCAACCAGAGGGTAGAAAATAAGAAAATGGGTATGGGTAACCCGGACGGCTTGGTGGGGAGCGAGGGCTCACCCGAAAATAATTATATTGTTGTTCAAACAACCAGCACAATCACGCCCTTGGTTCGAGACTGGGCTTAGAATTTGTTCTGGGAAGAACGCATTGTTTGACACGTTCCGGCGGGAGAAAATGAATCAAAATTATTTTTTTACGTAATTTAGGTCTGTATTTTTTGTTATGTGAGCCAAATGCTCAAATTAATTGTCTTATCAATTTATTTATGTAATGTCTGAGACATTGCCACTAAACCCTGAACTCTAATTTAATTATAACTAACCCCAATGAAGGGCAATAGTGAAAAAATCCGGCCTCCCGATGATAAATTCAAGTTTATCTTTGTATCCCGGCCTAGTATAATAAGCTGGTAAATTTCCACTATACAGGCTGTTAGGGGAAGAACTGACTTCCTTTTAAGGGGGTGAACCAGCCCAGAACTGAACAACTTTCCCCAAGGAACATAGGTCGAAATATGAAAAAAAATTTGGACATCTCATACAACCTGACTCAGCCCGCTGGTACATTTTGAATGCGAGGCCTATTTTTTTTTTGATGTTTCGACCTATGTTACTTGGAAAAAAAGGTTCAGGTTCATGGGCTGATTCGCCCCTTGAAAGGAAATAAGTACTTTTCCTAACACCCTGTATATAAAGATTTAGTTTAATAAAAAAATGGCAGACAGAAAAACGAAAAAAGCGATTTTATTTTATACTATGCTATGTAGAGTATAAGCGGGTTTGTGTGCAAGCCACACCAGTCAAGCGTACCGTTTGACGCCCTCCGGCCAGATGGACCGAGGACTTCAAGACGGCGCCTTCTAGCGACTGGATGGCGAAAGCGAGAGATCGTGCCTTGTGGCGTACCCTGGGGGAGGCCTACGTCCAGCAGTGGACTGCTATAGACTGATGCATATGTATCAATTTTGTCAAGCTACGAGTATTCATCCATTACCCATCTTACATCCATTACCCAATAGCTTAATTTTTTCGACCAATCATACCAATAGATAAAACATGGACAAGATGGGACGAATGTTAAAGGTCATAATTTTATCACGCAACGGTGTAATTTATCATATTCTAAACAACGTAGGAATAAAATTAACATTAGCTATGGACATACGTCAAACCTTTGGACCCTTGGTACTTAGGCCAACTTTATAAGATGTGTGTTTAAGGAAAGGATCTGTGAATGGCGATCGTTACCGAAATGTAAGGGACATGTGCCTCCTCACTCGCTACTCTTGGCAGGCGGATCGGCGAGCGCAGTGCAAGCTATTGTGGATATTCACAGACGCTGTTGCCTGTTCCCTTAGCTACTTTTTTTAACACCCACGTGTAGGAATGGGGTGATGCTATTCGATCCTGTATGCTACACAGGAAATGTATTTGTCTTATTCATGGCTTCCACTGACAACAGGGTACATTGGGTCGTTGGACGACTCGGTGTCTCTAAAAAAAGTAGGTTTTATTATCATACCATGATACCAAGGGTTCAAAATCAGTAGGTAGGTACCTACCTAAATTAAGCCCAAAGTTCATTGCACTCTAGGTCATTAGTGACAAAAGTTATAGAGGATTTTAGTAACAGTAAATGAATAATTGAATTGCGTTCATCGACACTTTGTCCCACAAAACATAACAGAAAAAAACTGGCCGATGTGGCGTAGTGGTAGTGCGACTGCCTGCGACGAAAAAGTTCCTGGTTCGATTCCCATTTGGGGTACCCACAAACTTGATATAATTTATCTCTTATGTATATCCCAACGCACAACCGCTGTTGACGCAGCGCTAGCGTAGCGTCGTGCGTTGGACCTGCGTGAACGTTTTTAGAATAGGGATTGACGTTTTTAGTATGAATCGACCGCTGCGTCACGGATGCGTTATTTTAGCGCTGTGTTACTCTTAATCAATCGTTTCAAACATTTTTAATTTACGCAGTTTTAACAATATTTTTTATCTTCAGAGCTTTTAAGATAATTACTATTTACTACAAATATTAAATTACCATATGTTATCGCTTAATTGTGTTTCAATAGATACACAATTTCATTACGTCAGCATCAAATTATTTATTAAACTTGTTTTTGAAACAGTAATTTCGAGGTAATCCATAGAAATATACATAACTGGGTTAAGAAGTGATGGATGATTCACAAATGAAGGGAAACAGAAGAAAAGAAATCTAAGTAGGAAATATAAATAGAAATGTAAGAATTATGGGACTTCGTTTGTTTCATCCGTCAATGATGAACGTCATTTCAAGTAAAAAAAAATACGTTTATTTGAATCTTCGGTGATTATTTTCGATAGTATTTTAACCGGTGAAGTATCCTCATTGCAACCATTGAATGAAGAATAGAAGTTGAAGAGTTTACCCCACATATCCAGATGGTATCAAGAGGTCGCCCTCGGATCCTGTAGATGACACTATCACCCTCTGCAGGAACCACGACCTGGCGCAGCTGCTGCGCTGGAATATTTTCTCATTGACACTGGCAGAATTACCCTAGTTAGGGTAGAAGTCCACCTCCCCTTTATTTGAAGTCGGCAATTTATTTTTATCCCATACTTACCTATCTTAAAATAGGTTTATCTCATAATAATGATCGTGTTTTCGTAACCCTTATGTTACCTTTTTAAAATGTAATCCTTATAATAAGGTGACTTTTGTATCGTTGCACTGTCGGGGGCAAAGCTCTAGGCTTTTAACTTTTAATTGACTCGTATCAAAGCGGACCATGTTTGTTTGATATTTTGCAAAGAACAATAAAATCAAGAGGCAAAATGTTTGTTACAAAGTGTACAAAGTCCAAATCAGTACAGATCTTGATGAACAAACACGATAAATAAACCACGACAGATTTATTTATGTATCTAACACCTATAAACGAGTATTTGTACATAAAATTACCACCAGCTGACTGACTTTGTACGCGAGATCGAGGAGAAACAGATTTCGAATAAAAGTGGTTTTGGGGTAGATAAATTGTTAGGCTTCATGCACCAATAAAAAAAAAGAGCCCAAAAATGCTCGATCAACCAGGATTTCAAACTCTGGCCAAACCTGCGCGTCAAGAAAACGGGACGCGGGATGCGAAACGGGAGCGTATACAACGTCTACTAAATCGCGTGCCACTGGTAAACACTGGAAGCATCCGCCGCGCGTCTGACGCTCCCGTTTCGCAGTCGCTTTGGTCGCTCAGCTGAAGCTTGAAGGTAGGGTAGGTCAAGGTTGAACAAGAGCAAAAGCGCCTGAATGGTCATTTCTGATTCTTATTTTAGTCAATAAAAACTTAGGCAGATCTCACACTTAACGCACGACAGACGCTAAAACATCGCAGCGGTCTATCAGATACAAATTAGAAATGTTAATCTCCATACTGAATTTGCTAGCGCTCTGTCCTGATGGTTGCTTTGTAGAAAAATATGATAATAGGTATATGGGTTTGTACAATTGTATGACCAATGAAGGTGGTTCTTATCCGTAACGCATCTGTCCGTCAGAGTATTTTTTTTATGAAGAATGAAGTTTTTTGTATGCATCTGACAGACAGCATAACGGATGCGCTTAAATAGCACACAACGGAGCGTTAAGTGTGAAAACCACTTATCATTACTTACAGATATCATTGTCATAGACTTGTAAATTGTCGTAATGATTAAAATAGCGGATCTGTCCAAGTCGGGGTATGCTGCAAAATGAGGTGATGTCAAAAGTTTAGCTATTATGGGTTATGATGTCAGACAGGTCAAGATGGCTGAATTTCAATTTGCACGTGAGACGTGGTTAATTGAGATAATATATTTTTTAAATTGGTTCCTACCTTCTCTGTTTTCTGACGATATGGACGCGACTACGTCATAAGAAAAAATTGATGGAATGCCTCTTTGTCGCTCATTCCGCGCTCTTGCTTGCACTTCAAGTTAATAAGGAACGCCTCAGAGTGTGTGCCAATAGTGCGTCTTTGTCGGTCCTTCTGCTTTCTCGTTTGCACGTCAAGCCTTAAATGGAACGCCTCAGAGCGAGGTAAGGCCGCATGAGTCATGTATTTAGGTGTGTGCAGCCGGTTCCATCGATTTATAAGATGTTGTCACGTCAAAAAATGCACGTGTACCTATTATTTAATGAGTATTAGAGTCTTTCTTTGGCCGTTTTATTTTTCTTTTGATGTCGCTGTTCTTTCCACCCTGTTCAAGGAACACACGTCACAATATTGTCATCGAACCAGAAGCATCGAACGTTAACCTTCCTGCTTTCTCGCCCTTTAAGACTATGCGGACATTGACTTGCTTACACGTACTTTCCCAAAAGGCAGTCATCTCTTCACAATTATCTTCTTGATCCTGTAATTTATGCACTTACGTACCCACGTCATTGAGTTTGCCTAGTTATTAACAATAGTTGTTTACGAAAACAATGCGATGAGTTGTAGAGCCGGTGCGAAAATGTTGTTTGTAAGATGTGACATGTGACGTAAAATGTGTTGGCAGCAAAGCATGGATACTTGAGTATGCCTTTTTCGCATTTAACGCACAACGGAGCGTTATAATAACGCATCCGTAACGCAGTCTGTCAGATCCATACTATAAACGTCAATCCTCATACTAAAACCGCTCAACCTCTGTCGGCGCAGGTGCGTTATTTTGATACAGCTAGTGCGTCGACAGCGGTTGAGCGGTGTTAGTAAGGGGGTTGATATTCCTAGTCCATACTAGATGATCAGATGAGTTAGATCCATATCTGACAGACCGCTGCGTTATTTTGGCGCTGCGATGTGCTAAAGTGTGAAAAGGCTGAAGACGTCTTGCGTAGAGACCGACTAGCCAAAGACCGATCGGGCGTCCCCGTAACCTCTATAGTGATGTGGTGGAAGCGGATCTTCGCCAACTTCTGGCAAGATTGGCACAAAAAAAAATGGCGAAATCTTGTATCGGAGGCCAAGACTCACTTCGGGTCTTCGAGTTGGCGAAGTAAATAATTAGGGCTTATAACCAAAATTACTACAGATGGCGAAAGCGGGAGATCGTGCCTCACAAGGCACCCTGTGGGAGGCTTACGTCCAGCTGTGGACTGCAATAGCAAAGAATACTAACTACATATTATAGCAAAAGGCAAGGCAAGATAAATAGAGGCAAGCATGTTCCATCATCGTCTGCATCGTCACTTACCATCAGGAGAGAAGTCAATGCGGTAGTGAGTAGACAATGCGGGCCTATCTTAAGTAAAAAATAACATAGTAAAAGGCTGATAATTAGTACCAATGAAGAAAAAGACAACAGATTCACTTGCAGAAACTATAAATCATAATGATTCATCTACAGGATAAACAATAAAATAAATTAGATGGTAAATACCAAAGTTGAAGAAGTAATTTAGCGGCAGCTTCAGATCCATAAAATTCATGGCTAAATCTAGTTTCTGATATTAATCTACCGAATTTATGACTATCATATTTGCTAAATCAGGTTTTACTCAAATATGTGTTTGAATATTTTTGAATTTACGGTTTCAAATGAGCTCTTTAGATGCAAAATGAAACACAGATGCTGTTCAGTCACGGAATTGAAGATAAGGCCTTTATCACACTTCAGGGCAAAAATAACGGAGCGCTAAAGTATGCGCTAGTCAAATCCATACTAGAAACGTAACTCCCTATACAAAAACCGCTCTCGATGCACGAACCAGCGCAGCGCTAACGTAGCGCTAGCGCAGCGTCGTGCATAGTTTTTGTATGGAGAGCTTTTGTTTGACGTTTTTAGTGTGGATCTGACAGGCTTTTACACTGAAGTGTGTAGCTACCCTACCTACGTGAAAAAAAGATGTAGATAGGTAGTTTCAAACTTTTTGACATTCTAATATATTGAGTTGAGATCAAAGATTTTTGTAGTTGTCATACATACATATATCACGCCTTTATCCCTTGCAGGTAGGCAGAGCGTAAACGGCCGAAAGAATACGGTCGCTATCGTCACGGCTGACATTTTTAGGATTGTTTTCCAAGGTTGTTTCAGAAAATATGTGTATTACTATAGTGACAGGTTGTCAGCCGGTCGCCTAAAAATTGAAATACACCAAATTGTAATGTAGAATTGTAGTTGGCATATTTGTTACTCAAACACCACTTAAACTAAAAACATCACTACATGCGAAGGCTACTTGTTTTATTCGTTCCTTGTGGGATACTAAGTCGTCCAACGACTCGATAAACCTTGTGTGAGAGTTACTTATTAAATATTAATCAAAACAATAATTTGAAATCTTTCTCAGGGTATCAAGTTACATTCAAATTAGATTTCGCTTAATATAGCTCCTCTTAACTAGAAATAATATTATTCTATTTTGATCTGTGAATCCTGTTTCGATGTGTGAATTGAACGGCATGGGTCTAGATTTGTTTATAGATGTTTTGTTTGACGTCAACGTTTCTATATTTTTTATTTTATTGACGTAAATAGGTGTGATGCCGGCTTAGAATAGCATCACCCCATTTCTACCCGCGGGTGTTGTAAGAGGCAACTAAGGGACTAGAGGTTCATGTGTATTACAACTTAAGGCGACAGGCTGACAACCTGTCACTACAGTGATACACGAATCAACTGAAAAGGCCCTCAATACTTGTCAGACGTGGCGATAACGACCGTTATTTTACGATCGTTAAAGCTCTGCCTACCCCGCAAGGGATAAAGGCGTGATTTGTGTGTGTGTGTGCGTAAATAGGTATTTTATCAAACCGTATTTTATTGTCCATTTTATGACCTGGTTTACTATCAGGAAAGTTAATATCACAAAAAAAAACGGCTGTATGTAATGTCGGTTTACTGACGATATTTGAACGTGACAACGTCATAAGAAAATACTGATGGAATGGTCTTTCAAAAGAAAATCTTAATTTTATTTGTTTGTTAGCTTCTTCTTTTCGTGTGGGACACCGAGTCGTCCATAGACCCGATAAACCCTAGTGTCAGAATTTTGTTAGCTATATACTGCTGAACGCGGAGGCCGATTGTGCCTCTTTGTCGCTCGTTCCGCGCTCTTGCTTGCACTTCAAGCCTTAAATAGAACGCCTAAGAGCGACAAAGAGTGATGTTTTGGTGCGTGCAGCCCCGGCTACATCGAATCATAAGAAGATCTCATTTCAAAAACCTACAAAGGTTTTTAAAGCAATTCTAACTTAGAATGCCAATATTTCTAATTAAATACCCAAAAAGAGGTGTAAAATACAATGTAGATTGCCGTTCGGCGTAGTTATAAATGCCCCGAGGCCAAAAATATAGCGATCGTCACAAAAAAAAATGTTTATTAATCATACGTATATTAAGCAAAAAGTAAAATGTGCTAACCAGGATTTTTTGCCGTGTGATGCCGGCTTAGAGTAGAATCACCCCACATCCTTCCCGTGGGTGTCGTAAGAGGCGACTAAGAGACTCGAGAGTATTGGTGTATTACAATTTTTTAGGCGACAGGCTGACAACCTGTCACTATAGTGATACACATGTTTTCCGAAACAACCTTAGAAAACAATACTCAATAATGTCAGACGTGGCGATAGCGACCGTATTCTAACGGCTGTTAGCGCTCTGCCTACCCCGCAAGGGATAAAGGCGTCAATGTAGGATTTTTATACCGTATACGTGCTCTAACAAACTGTACTAAAAAAATTGGATTGACTATTTCCATAAAAAAAATTTTGAATACCCCATAAAATTTTGTATTGTACATTTTGTGATTTGGTTCAGAACTGGGATGTACAGCATGCATAAGGTATAAAACCGCAAGTCCATCTTACAGAGGTGTGAGATCACAGACTTGTGTAAGTTAGGTCAGAATATTTAACCGCATAAGTTACGTTGTGTTGATTTAGTATATCCTCGTGTATGTATGGGCATGGGTATGGGTTTTCCGTCAACTGCAGAGACTGCCTTAGACAAATTCCTAACTTGACGTCCGTTGGTGCAAAAGAGATGGATATATATTGTATCAACCGATGCGCTAGTTTTTGCGTTGTTCCTTTGTCAGTGTCAGTTTTTAATATGGGGATTTTAGAAATTTCCTTGTTTCTGACAGACGCTCATGCGTTTATCATCATATCAGCCATAGGACGTCCACTGCTAACACATGCCTCCCTTAAAGATTTCCACCTTGTCCGAATACAAACGGCCTGCATCCAGCATTTCCCCGCGGACTTGACCAAATCGTCTGTCCATCTCGCGGGGCGCCGTCATACGCTGCGCCTGCCGGTACATGGTCTCCACTCGAGAACTCTCCTGCTGCATCGGTTATTAGTCCTTCGAGCAATGTGGCCTGCCCATTGCCATTTCAACTTTCTAACTCTCTTAGTGTCGGTTACCTTGGTTCATTTACGGATCATTTATGATTGGATCACGTAGAGAAACGCTGAGAATATGCGTTACCGATGCGCTATAAATACACAGCAACGGACGTTAAATGAGGGAACCACGGATGTTTAAACACTCTGTACGTCATTCTTTTGTAGTTGTTTTATAATTATCATCTAAGGTTGGTGACCTACATTATGATTATGTTACTCGTGTAAGCCATGCATAGATACATTCAATTATGACCTTCCTGTCATCATCGCATCTTTCGGCTTCTGATACCCAAAGGACTCCTAGGTACACAGATTAAATGGTGGTCGGGAAAAATAAGCAGAAAGATGCACAAAAATTTATTTTTCACCAAAAAAGCATCATTCAGAAAATTACTTTCAAAAATACGTTCTAAATTGTTCAAACTTTACTATAGTCACGGAATTTTAAAGTGTGAGGGGCTGTCTTGAAAACACTGACAGAGTGCATGCAGATGACGCAGACCATGATACTGAATAAAATTTTCCTCTAGGATTTTAATTTCAGGAAAAGTAATTCTTTTTACTTTTCATAGTAAAAGCAGTCAGCTGTTAGTAATTTTGCTTGGAAAGATGATTTTTTTTCTCGTTTTCCGATATAATGTTCCTAAAGAAAGATTGTTCAGTATCATGGTATAGCATAAACTTTATGTATTTGGAGTCCCTTACACCCTGTTACACCTAGTTTCCGATAAAGAAATAAAAACGAGTCAAATATGCAAGTAATCCTGAACTTTTCGACCAAACCAAACCACAGACAGCAGGTTTATTAAGCCAGACACTGTTGAGACAGTCATACTACTTTGTCACAGGTTGAGAAAAAGTTCTTGTAGTTAGATGATTTAGTTTTCCAAGAATCAGATATTTGGATGGTATATACAGTAGCAGTAACTGTGTCCACAAAAATGATTTAAGATTTGATTTGATGACTCAATTTACAACTTTGTTGGTAATCTACGTCTTGTAGGTTTTCCCAATGAAAAAGGCTAGTTAAAGAGCTGTTCGTAACCAATGTGTCAAAGTATGTGCAGTGTTGACTAGATGATGCCGAGTGGTGCCAGTAGCATAGCACCACCTCCTCTCCTGCCGTAGGGGGTTGTAAGAAGTGACCGACGGAGAAACCCGACCCAAGCAAACCAGGGACCTAGAGGGACTTC
Source organism: Keiferia lycopersicella (assembly GCA_029255805.1). Classification (NCBI taxonomy): domain Eukaryota; kingdom Metazoa; phylum Arthropoda; class Insecta; order Lepidoptera; family Gelechiidae; genus Keiferia; species Keiferia lycopersicella. The sequence goes on from JARACZ010000008.1 coordinate 124,437, forward strand.
CACATTTAAACCTGGAAAGGGGTCTCCGTCACGCGCGTGTGACGGAGGTCTATTGTGCAGTAGACTCATGTAGCCAAATTGGCTGCGGAGGGCTGCCCCACGCAACATGTATACGGGGTGTAAGGGATATCGTCCTTAATTCTGATAGGGTGCAAGCAGACCATGAAACTGAACTTCTTTCCTCTAGGAACATATGTCAGCATATGTCAATTTTGGCTTCCCAGAGTAAAAGCAGTCAGCTGATCGCGATTTTGTATGAGAGGTCGAAATTTTTTTGTCGTTTCCTGACATATGTTCCTAGGAGAAAGTTGTTCAGTTTCATGGTCTGCTTGCACCCTATCAGTATTCGGGACACTGTCCCTATCGCCCTGTGCGAAAAAGCCATTTTGCATTAGGTACTCCAGTTTACTGCTGTCACTAATGAATAGATAGATAAACTATGAATGTAAAAAAGGCGCGTCGGTTCGTCCTCATATAATATTCTAAGCATGTTCTCGGAGGAACGACATACAAATCACATTGACATGAACTCTACAATGTAATAAAACTGTTTAATTTGGTCGTGGTATGGCTGAGAGATAATTCCAGTTTTATAATTTTATAACATACATATTAAAGAAGGCGGATCACACACTTAACGCATGACGGAGCGCTAATATCGCAGTGGTGTGTCAGATCCATACTAGAACGACGCTAGCGCTGCGTCGACAGCGGCTGAGCAGTTTTAGTATGGCGATTGACATTTCGCTGCGATGTTTAGCACAGCGCTCCGTCGTTTGTTAAATGTGCGATACGCCTAAGTCTACTTAATAAAATATTGGCCAAGTGAGAGTCGGACTCGCGCACGAGGGGTTCTGTACCTTTACTACTACACCCACAACAGTCCACTGCTGGACATGAGCCTCCCCCTATATGGTGATATTGCCATCAACACGCTTGGCAGACGGATTGGCGAGCGCAGTGTAAGATGTTGCATTGACAGGGAGCGCTGCCGCCCTTTCCCTTGATGATCATTCCTTTAATGGCTTTTTACGACACTCAAGGGTAGAATTGGGGTGATGCTATTTTAAACCAGCACAACACAACACAGCATCTAAATATGTCATAAAAATACGTTTGTTTTATGAGACGCCATTTAAATATCAATTTATAGCGTTTAACTATAGTATAGTCTACGGAAGTTGCATTATATTACTGTAGTGAAGTTCACTGTATTTCGTTCAAATGAGAAATATATTTTTATTCAATATCATATATTACATACTGCACAAGTTGTCATATCTCATACTTTATCGATCCAAATGATTGAATTTATGTGATGGTTTATTTGGATCCAGTATGGACCATAATTCATAATGGATTAAAATCTAGTTTATACAAAAAAAACGAAGGGTTTACTGTGTTCGCAGAAAAATCTAAGCGGATAATGATAATAAAAGCACGTTTTTACTAATGTATTTTTTGTAAATTTTACTACTGATACATTATGATGAAGCATATAATTATCGCTTAATTGATAGTAAAATGCCACACAAAATAGAGATTAGTCATAAAATCTACTATAAAACATAATTGCAAATAATTACGTCAAAACCGAAAAGGTACCTACCTACCTACCTAACTGCCTATGGTTTTTATGATCATGAGATCAAAACATGATCCAATTACTAAACTTTTGCACTACCTTGATGGGGATAAAAACATGAAATATGTATAATCATAGATTCACATATCACGTTTTTATCCCTTCTGAGGAAGGCAGAGCGATTACGGCCTTTAAAATACGCCACGTCTGACAAATACTGAGGGTCCTTTCAGATGATTCTTGTATCCCTGTAGTGACAACTAGTGACAAGTTGTCAGCCTGTCGCCTAAAGTTGTAATACACACAAAATCCTCGAGTCTCTAAGTCGCCTCTAACGAAACTCGCGAGAAAGAAATGGGGTGATGCTATTTTAAGCAATGAAATAGCATCCATGGGAATATCAGATATTTTCAGTAAAGACTCCTTGCAGACAATTGCTAGACCAAAGCTTGTTTGTCTCAAGCCCCGAGTGACGACCTTAAAATAAAAAAAATAATCGCTTGTTATTTGAGGTCTGTTTATATAGGATATCCTCCGCGGTCTCTTGTCAGTTTAAGCATGCGCACGCGCAGGCGAGGTCCGCGGACTTAGACTTAGCGAGCGATCGGAACTAGTGGTGATTTGTGACTTGAAAATATTGAAAAAAGAATTGTGACTGTCCATAGTGATTTTTTGTTATTTTTTTTACTTTGGAAGAAAGAAAGGGGTGAGTTTTTTTATTTTATTTTTTTAACCCAAAATGTGAAACTAAAACGTTTTAAAAAGTGCTATTTAGTGTTCAGGATTTTCAAATAATTTTGCAATATTAAAAAAATATATATTTATCGATCATGTTCATATTTACTTAGAGTAGAAGTGGATATATCTATAAGTGGACTTTAAGTAAATTATCTAAAAATATTTTAATTTTAATAATTCATAAAGGTCGTGAAAATATTACAAATAAGTGCATATTAAATCAAGGATATTTATTTTGATGTTATAAAAGTGTAAAGTTCGAAAAATTCTGGTAAAAATAATACGTTTGAATCGTTAGTTTATTTATATGCAACTATCCCTTAGATGAAAGTTTAAAACAATGTAAAGTTTTGAATATAAAATTACCTAACAGCATATTTCATAAAGTAGGAGCCATATTTTAAAAAGCTACGATCCTTTGACAGTTATTATTGCTAATAATCATCATCTTAATCTAAATTTGTAAATGTCAAGTTCCGAAATTCAAAATTTTTATACGACGATTAGATAGATTACTATAATATTGATTAAATCAAATTAAAATTAGAATTCAAATTCAAATTAGAACTCGTACTTATAGAGAAATACTAACTTAAGTTATCATTTTTATGAAATTAATCGTACAAGTCGTATTTTACCTACAATAACAACTGAGTTTAGTATATAAAATTATCTACTATTTTAATTAAATAAAAACAAATATATAATACATTCCGCAGTAGATAAGAAGGCAACGGACTTTAGCTCGATTCTTTTGAACTGTAATCTATACTTCATTCACTTACGTAGTACAACGACCAGCGTAACTGTGAGTTCGCGCCCGTACGTGCGTGTATGGAGCATGGAGGTCAAGTTACGCTGGTCGCGACACCATCTAAGCGAACGAGCTACACGAACCATTGACAAATAACGAGCTTACATTAGTAATAAGCACTGATAATCTGCTTATTTTAGGCAAATAGGGCAGCTCTATAAAGATAAGACGTGGCTACTTTTATTTTTCTCTTTTATCTTTGTAACATCCTACGGGGAGCGTCGGTGGCCAAGTGGATAGGACACCGGTCTTACAATCGTGAGACCAGAGTTCGATCCCCGCCATGTACCAATGTGTTTTTACTCACGTACATTTACCGACTGCTCTTACGGTGAAGGAAAAACATCGTGATGAAACCCACATTCAAATAAAATTTGAAATCAAATGATATTTAAATGTGACTTGACCTAGGATTCGGGCCAGGTTAGCCTTCGGGTTGCAGAGGTCAGATGGCAGTCGCTCTGTGTAAAAACTTGGTTCCACGTCAAATCCCCTAGGTTAGGTAGCCGACCCCGACAGAGAACGGGATAAGGCAAGGAGAATGATGATCTTTGTAACATCCTAATTTTATTTAAAGTACTTTTATATGGCTCAATAGATAGCGCTATTGTAGCAAAACATAAATATACGTAAATAGGCGAAACAACGAATTCTGAGTAATGAAACGCAGCTAGATATATTTATCCGCCCGAAATGCACTACAAAAAAAATTATTGAAGCCATTAACGAGATAAACCTTTTGTCTTTTTGTATGGGCGGTCCAATTTAATCATTCATAATTTTGATTATATTCTTTGGAACGTTTATTTAATTTGTACACAAGTAAATTCCAACAGATTATGACACAAGGAATACTAAATACTGGCACTGCGAATGTTCTATAGAATTTTCTTCCAGTCGACTTAAGGAAGTCAGATTTCATGGAGAATATATAGATAAACGTGCACAGTCATACAAAATTGTAAAGGTTTACGTAAAGAACTCTTTAAAATACATGCCTACACTGAATTTAAAATAATCCATACCCATAAACCATATCTCGAAGTTGTTGATATTCTAAATTCTAATTTAAATTTTTCAACAACATCAAAAGACTAAAAATCCACATCATATTTACATCACTCTACTTCCTGTTATCAAAATATCGGTAAAGATAAGGTCCATAACCTTAACTGTGTTCTTTTGATATAGGCCATAGGGTCAATATACACATTGTCATATTCACTTGACAAGTCAACAATCAAATGACGTGGGGCTTCCTTATTTGTCGACGGTTGTCTTAAACTCGAGTACCGATAGATAAAAAACTTGGTGCACAACATTTTATGCGTAGGTGGATCGCACACTTAACACACTACCGAGCGCTAAAATATCACGGCGGTCTGTCAGATCCATACTAGAAATGTCAATCCCCATACTAAAACCGCTGTCGACGCAGCGCTATCGTATCGTGCGTTAAGTGTGCGGTCGGCCATAGTTCAATGTCATTCAAACTTGCATTGTACGTACTAGATTTGCAAAATGTTTTGTAAATTTAAAATTTCCGCTACCTACTAATTGAAAACTAGTGTGCTACACTATTCAGTTATTATTTTAACGGGTTCTTACGCAAAAATTCATTTTGTTTTAAGATCTCGATAATTTGTCGCTGTTTGTCGTGTCATATCATGATCACGGGTAAACTGGGGTATCTGCGGGTGGCTATAGGGAACTCAAAACAAAATAAATTCGTCAGTAAGAAGCCGTTACAATCATAACTAAGAATAGAGTAAAACATCCGCAATAGTTTATAATTTAGTGCTATTGCTACCTACCACTTTCCACTTTTTACCTATTTAATTATCAGTTATAGCTTTCATTATTGTAATTGTATAATTTAATGTAAAATAGTTTTTTTTTTTTAATTTGATTTAGCGTAAATATCAAATTATAGGATATTCCGGTATTTAGATAATCCAAATTGTTGTGCGTCAGTCAAAAAAATCTGGATTGTTTTAAATATGACATATTTAAAAAAATCCATTGAAATGTCATATCTCATGCGATTTAAAATGCCACGAATCCGACGAATTTAAACACAGTAGGCAAGAATACTATATTTTGGTTATGTATATCGAACATGAGTATCTAATCTATGAAACTTTTATACTGACCGTATTTTGTCCTCGCTTGTAGTTAAGAAGATTACGCTATACCCCGCAGTTATACTTACTGCATCGCTGCTATGAGCATCACTTACATACTTACATTTGTCACGGCTTTATCTCTTAGGGGTATACAGAGCGTTAACGGCCGTATAAATACGGTTGCTATCACCACATCTGACAAATGAAGTTCACGAGTCCCTTAGTCGGCTCTTGCAGAAAATAAATGGATTTTACATGATTTTTCTACATAATTTAAAGAAAAATTAGTACAAAAATATTATTTTTTTAAATGGTCATATCGAGATGCACCTTGCAAATGTTATCATTGTCTTTTGGTTCATACGTACAATGTAATGAAGACATTATACTTGATGTAAAATATCTAACTTATTACTTACTGGCTATTTGTTTTAAAGTAATAGGTAAGCTATAATCTATGTTACCGATATTACATATTGTAGGCAAAGTGATAATATTCGAGACTGTACCGTCAGACTACCTAAAGACAAGACAGCTTATTTAAATAATTTAGTACATACTTGAGTATAGAAACATGTAGGTAGGTCTCTAATATTATTTTCGATTATTTTAAATTTTCGTTGTCATCACTAAAACTATTACATAAACAAACCGTATCAAAATATCCATTAATATGTGTAAAACAATTTTATCACTTACGATTTTGTAAACGTAGTTCATAATTTTGTACATCTAGTAGGTAGAATTTTACAATTTCCTCATTCACACGTTCCACACTATAATGTACAACTATTATAAAACAAATAACTTATACTGAACTGTAATATTATTACTTTAACTCTCATTTTTTCTTTATATTTTAAGCGACAGTCGCAAACGGTGATTGGAACGAAAAATGTTTCTTAGGAGGGATATAAGCACTGTAATTCTAATATTGGGTCGTTGGAAGACTCGGTGTCCCACACGAATTGAAGAAGAACTGAGAAACCTTGATATTATAAAACTTATTAAGGTATAAAATATTGAGACTTTTAACATTAGTATTGAGGAATTTATAAGATAACATCAATCCTATGAATTGAATGAGTCAGAATAGGTACTACCAAGAATACTACATATTGTGTGAGTAAAAAATACAAATATTATTATATAAAAGAACGACTTTAATGATAGAAAACCATTTATTTACCTAATTGCAATTCATAAGCACAAAAAAAATATAATAATAAATATATATTAAAAAATATAATTATATATTCTGCACAGTATCAAAAGATCATCAACGTCAGAGACAAAAGAATTGTACGGTAAAGCATTCTGTCGTAGTATGCTAATTGAAGAACAAAGTGTTCATAAGGTCATAGGTGCTAGTTTATTGAAAACAGACATAACATGACATCATTCTGAGATTTTCCCGGTAAAAATGTGTGAGCTGACTTCCGACGGGAATTCAGAAGGTTTAATAAAAAAAGAAACGATAAAAAAAATATGAAAATTCTAAAATTTTAGCGGGATTTGATCCTGTGACACCGAGTCCTTCAACGACCCCATGCACCCGTCAGAATTTTTCAACTGCCTTCTTCAAGTAGCAGGCTTCTGACATGGTTGTGTAACGACCTCTGTCGTTAGGAAGGATGGATGTGGAGAAGACTGTAATATTTTGTAAAACAAAATTTAGCTCAAGGTTTTATGTACTATTTTAAAAAGACTTATTCTAAATAGATACTTATTAAAATGTCATTAGGTGATTCTCAGAGCCTATTAGCTGATTAATCTTAACAGTGAAGCTCTATGTAAGACAGTGCATATTCAAAGATTTGGCCCTATTATAATATGATTGATGATATGACTTCGATATAATATAGGCTTAGATGAATGAATAGGTCTTGCTCGAGTGCAGCTAGACCAATTTTTAATATACGAACGTAGGAATATATTTTTATATACAACATGTTTCGAAAATGTATTTTAATAAATATGTCTAGTAATAGTGTTGGCACTGTTTACTGAAAATCGTGGATTTGAATCCCGATTTTTTTGTATACAAATAAACAACAAATTACAAGTATTTTTTAATATTTGTTGTCGTATACAGCTACAGAAAATCCCAAATTCTGCAACCACAGACCAGAGATCTCATGCGCGCGCAGAGTAAACGCGAGCGACGAAAGTGTAAATTTTTCTCTGTGTCTCTAAAACTTAACTATACATATAACTACTAACTGGAACTTGAAGTAGGGACGTAAGTTTGAGTAATGATCAATAGCTGGCCCATACTTAACCTACCTGATAATGTTATTTATATAATGACTTTATTAACATATTGTACAAAAAATGTGACCCAAAAGGACGCAAGTATTTACCTACTCGACTTTGACACATCAATCTAATGGTATCGGTCCTTGACACAGAAATCAAAAGTATCTATTTAAGTTCAATATTTATACTCGAATCTCAAATAGGCTAATGCGTATAAATATGCAGGTAGGTACATGTTATGATATTAAATATGACACATTGTTAAGGCCACGACCGAGGATTTTTTTTAGAATTCATAAAGACTTACGTGTACTGATCGCTAAACTACCAAAAGGCAATAGATCAACAAAATATCTTTTTTCCACGATCGAGCAAATATTGGTTGATATTGTGGTGTTTTATGGAATAAAATATGACATCTTCCACGAGAAAACTTTGATGACATATTCATGCAATCGGAATGATAAGATCCTTATAATAAATACGAGATTATAGTTGTCAGCAGAAATCTAAGGGTAGATACCCATTTGCGTACTTATTATAGTTATATTAATTTAATCTAATTAAACATAATTAATAAATACAAAAAAGTAATAGTAATTAATAAATTAAAAAATATACTAATAATAAATTAATATTCATAATAAACTTTAATTTAACAAATTAATCTACTTTAATTGATTAGCTTAGAGATGCATTTGAATGATAAGATATTTCGCCCGGACAATTCGCTAGAAGACTGTATATTAATAAAATACAAAAATGTACGCTTAAAAATATTGTTTAAAAATACTACAGATTCCATTTATAGTTTTTCGAAATATCCAAAAATTGTGTAAACCGGAAAACAATATTAAATGTAGGTGTTTGACGCCATCCAAAATACTGAGATATGACGTCATTTCTCACTATTTACATACAAAATATCGTTTTAAAAAGTAGTTAATTTGACTTAGTCATTATCCCTACCACAATACAAACCAAAGAATATTCAAACTAAGCAAAACTTATACTCTGGGAAATAGATACTTAAACCTGTTCAGGTATTATATTTAGCAGTCCTATAAACGTATGACGATTGAAATATCAAAAAGTTTATTGCAGATTTTATTTTGCCTAGGTATTTCGGTTGGCTGATACACGTTTTTGACTCTACCGATATCACGTGTTAGGTCACAAGAATCTCGCACTGATGTAAGAAGTTTTAATCTATATGCAAATACTAATATTTCTGTAGTGAAACTTCTATGAGTAGTAACATGATACCTATCTATTTTTAAAAATTATGTGTTTTTTGGAAGGACCACCCCTGGGGCGTGCCTTTAACGCATGCGTATGTCAGATCTATACTAAAAACGTCATTCGAAAATGAGTGATCGGTCTTTATAGAGTCCGTCCATGAGGAAGCCAACGTCCAGCAGACAACAACGGACTGCCTTAGTTTGATATAAGACTATCTTGTTCTAACGCTAATTTTGTACATACAGCAAAGATTTATATATCCTCAAAGGTAAATGCCTTCCAAATAGCGTCTTCGACTAGAATTTTAATTTCACTTCAGTCTTCTTTTAACTGTGTCATATTGACCTTGACTGGTTTTCTACCTAGATTGTTTATTTAGTTAAAAGTATGTAACTATGGAAAATGTCTAAATCCAGATTTTCTTGTTTGACAACCTACATGATTCCGGAAGAGTTATTTGTTTTGTTTTGTGTCCTAGCGTGGTTTGGAGAGAAATCTGTTTTACAAGTGAAAGCGTAAACTTTCGTAAATATTATTTTTCTTATTTATATTGCTCGTATATTCAGCTTTTTTATCATCCAGTTCATCAACTCTCATCGTTCATTCATTCTTTCTCTCTCTCTCTCTCTCTAAATTTACTTTATTTATTTACTCACTTCTCTCTTTTTGTGTCTAACTGAGGTAAACATCTAAGTAATAAAAATGTGGAGAAAACACGATGCAGTATGTCGATAACCTTTTTTGCCATCCAATACATCAACTCTCATCTTTCATTCATTCTTTCTCTCTCGCTTCATTCTTATCAGTCTCTATTCTCTTTTTGTCTCAAACTTAGGTAAATACTAAAGTAATAAAAATATTAAGAAATACTGATTAAGTATGTCGATAACCTTTAAAACTAGAAACACAAAACTTACAACTTAAGCAGTGTTTCTCTATCAACGCTATAAATAACGAATTTTACGACTGTGATGTGTCAAAACCGTGGCATATCAAGACAAAATGGCCAAGATTCGGGAAAACAATTCTCTTTAGTAACTAAAAATAGCAGTGCCTGATACTTTCCGACAAATCGGTTTAGAAAAGGACGGGAGATATATCTCTGCCACTCCACTTTTAAAAACTCAATAGGTTCTTTTTATATGCTGGCATATATTGTCTAAAACTATAAGAAATTACATGACTTAGATATCTCCTCTCCTTTCTGAACCAAATTGGCGGAAAGTGTCAGCGCTATTTTGACGTGACAACGTCTTTTAATTCGATGGAGCCGGCTGCACGCACCAAAAAACATGACTCATACGGCGTTACCTCGCTCTAAGAAGGCTTAAAACGCAAGCGAGAAAGCAGAAGGACCTAAAAAGAAGCGCAATCAGCTTCTGCGTTCGTCAGCGTATTTATAAAAAAATCTTTTGAAAAATGCAACCATTCCATCAGTATTTTCTCAAGACATTGTCACGTTCAACTATCATCAGTAAACCGACTTTACAGACAACCCATTTTTTAGTAATTTAATAGAAGAGTTTCCTCGAATCATGACCAGTATGTTTGTTTTTTGGCAAGTCTTTATTTTCGACTCCATTATGTAATATTATGCGAAACGGGTAACCTTAAGGAAGGCCAATGCCAGCCAAAGGCCTTTGAAAGATATTTGCGAAGCCAAATTTTTCCTACACCCATACAAATGTTTATTTAGATATTATTTCGGACTTCCTTCCGTTTTCTTTAGCAAATTTGCTTAACAAATATGGAATTATTTTGAATTAAGTAGTTTAAAAATAGTATAGGTAGTAACAATATAGTTGCTTAAAAGAAGCAATTTATGTATGCTATAACGAATATTTTTTATTAGATTGTTTATTAATTTTGACAATACGTTTGCCAAAGCTCTGCCTATCCCGCAAAAGATTAAGGCGTGACGTGTACATTCACTATTCCGCAACTTAACAGGATTGTTCTAATCTATAAGTGTTTACTAATGTAAAGTATTGTATTACGGGGTTAAACGTATAACAATAAATTAAGCCACACGTAGAAAGTGTCTTAGTTATTTTCTATACGATTTGACGTTTTAAAACAGCATAAGCCATGTCTTACTGTTTGCAGGGGTACAGAAATAATGTCAGGGGTATCTACATAGCATCACCCCATATCCTTCCCGCGGGTGTCGTAAGAGGCGACTAAGGGACTCGAGAGTATTGGTGTATTACAATTTCTAGGCGACAGGCTGACAACCTGTCACTATAGTGATACACATGTTTTCTGAAGCAACCTTGGAAAACAATCCTCAAAAATGTCAAACGTGGCGATAGCGGCCGTATTTTTTACGTCCGTTAACGCTCTGCCTTCCCCGCAAGAGATAAAGGCGTGATATATGTATGTATCTACGTCAATATTTTAATGTCTATCATAATTTTACCGTTCTGGCTAAATAAAATACAATATAATAAAATACATCATTGCTTTTAAAATTAGGAAGACATCTGTAATTTTTTAAAAATATGTAATTGGTATAATTATTTTGCATTGTTGTGTAATAATAATAAGTAATTAACACTAAATGAAAAGTATGTATTTATTATAAATATATTACACCTGGTAATTATCTGATTTGGCGTCTTCTCGAAAACTACAAATACAAAATATTAACATTTCAGATGTCAATCTAAATAGATCAAAAAACATTTTGACATTGTACTTAATACTACTACTGTTACAGCCACAACAGCCCACTGTTGGACATAGGCCTCCCCCAATTGAGAGATATTGCCATAGTCACCAGTGTCACGCTTGGCGGGCCGATTGGCGAGCGCAGTGCAAGTCTTTGTAGATATTCACAGTGAACGCTGTTGCCCGTTCCCTGGTTTCATCCTTTAGTCGCCTGTTCCGACACCCACGGGCAGAAATGGGATCATGGGGTGATGCTATACTAAGCTAGCACCACACGGTATCTATACTTAATTAGTTTGAACAAGATTATGATCTGATCTGTTAGCTGAATACACATATAACATCCATAAAATTAGTATTATAATTCGCACTAATAAATAATTTATATCTTGGTCGAAACCTGTTTTGGAGAAAACATAGGAAATGACGGTAAACATGAACGTTATAAAATTAATCAATTCAGGTTATATTTTTTTGATCCTCCGATTAATTTATTCACGTGACGCCCAGTTTTACGTCAGAGCCGACGTGAACCAAGGAGTAAAACTAGTCCTAATAATATGTATAGGTAGCATTTGTTATAAAGGTGTGAACCACAATATTATGTTAGAAAATTGGAACTACCAATAAAATTGTGCATTTCTCTGTGTTGAGAGACACCACTGAGAAGATGCGTAATTTTTTTTTCTAAACGCTCTGACATTCTAGATATATACAAAAAATTAATTAATTTTGCCTACAGACACTATTAACTTTCGGCTAATACTAGAAGCAATATTGGATGTAGAGCATATATTATATAATTTTTATCCAAAATATAGGATGAAAAAATAACCGCAAAGAATCTAACCTCGCCCTCTCTAAGGTTCGCCCGTTAGTGAACCATGCATGAAACTGAACCACTTTTCTTAGGGAACATAGGTAATAATATAAAAAAAAATGCCTTTTTAGATAAATTTACGTAGTCGGCTGGTATAGAAGTTACAATATTTTTTCATATTTCACCCTATATTCCTTGGACAAAGTTGTTCAGCTTCATGGACTGGTTCACCCCTTTAAATATATGCAATTAATATTTTTTTTACAGCTTATATTCTACGAAAAGGCGTGTATGTTAGTCTCCATTAGGTAGATACAAAAAAGCCGTGTGATGCCGGCTTAGAATAGCATCACCCCACATCCTTCCCGCGGGTGTTGTAAGAGGCGCCTAAGAGACTCGAGACTATTGGTGTATTACAATTTTTAGGCGACAGGCTGACAACTTGTCACTATAGTAATACCCATGTTTTCTGAAACAACCTTGGAAAACAATCTTCAAAAATGTCAGACGTGGTGATAGCGGTCGTATTCTTATGGCCGGTAACGCTCTGCCTACCCCGCACGAATTAAGGCGTGATATATGTATGTATGTATGAAGATACAAAAAACTAAAAAAGGATACCTATGATAAAATTAGTCAATGTCATCAAGAAACACAATGAGTTATTGTTGTGTCGAGAAGACATAGAGTGCGGACTTTAACCGTTAAAGTAGCGGTTTTTTACTTAAGTTCATCTATTTAACCCTAATAACTCCATTACGAAGCTCTTACGTGTATCTACGTAGGTCTAAGGCCTTTCTCACACTTGACGCGCAACTGAGCGCCAGAATAACGCATCCGTAACGCAGTCAGATCCATACTAGAAACGTCAATCCCCATACATTGAAATTTGTACAATTTTGTTTAAGTTGTTTAATAAGAATAAGTACATAGAAGTTGTTGTCATGTTTTTAAATATGAATATTTTTTCATATATGAATATTTGACAAATGTACGATACTATGTAAATTTTTAATTATTATTTGTATTCCACTGAATTGCCGAAAGAACGAACAAGGTGTGGTCTAGACCAAAATATTTTATTAAAAAAAAACAATGTACAGATATAGGTAGATATAATACCTATTACCACACACGACAGCCAAAACAATAATTAATATGCAAAGTGGACCAAAATCACATTAATCTTTTGCTAAATCGATCTATAAATGAATAACAATTTATCAAATAGTTCTTTTTTTAACAAATAATTGGTCTAAGTGTTTTTTCAACAGGAAACCGCGTCTTCTAATTCTATAATTTGTTTGCTTAGGTTATGGTCCGTTACGATTTATTTTTTAAGAAACTGTTATCTACAACAACGTTTTTAGCAAGATTACTTTAGTTAAATATACCGCGAGAACATTGTATTGGCCAACTGGTTTAAATCGTGAATAATGAATTTAAAATCGACACTGATACGATAAACCCAGATTTCATCATACATATCGCGCCTTTATCACTTGCGGGGTAGGCAGAGCTCTAATGATCGTAGAAACACGGCCGCCATCACCACGTCTAACAAATATTGTGGGACGTCGAGTCGAACGATCTGATGAAAACTGATGTCAGAGATTTTCAATCGCCTCTGCTAGTAGCCTATGGGTGTGTAAAGACTGCCGTTTAGGTTATTAAAGACAGCAACCGGGCCGACAGAACAATGATTCTATTCTTTTATCAAACTGGATATAGAATTAAAAAAGAAATATTTGTTAACTTTGTGAGTGCTATACCAGGAATTGAACCAGGAACCTTGGCGTTGCAGGCAGTCGGACGACTACTGCTCCACATCGACCGTAAGTGACTTCTTCATAAAGGCACGTGCCTTCTAAAGCACGAATAACGCTCCAGTTCCAGTTGTAGGTACCGGTCACCAATCACCATACTGGACACTGGTCAATGATTTAGTTGCTTAACCATGCGTTTACGGCGGTTCACACATCTAAGGCACGACGCTGCGCATTTTCAGCGCATCCTTAACACAAACTTGACAACAAACACAAAACTATTCGAATTATCAATGTCAGACGTGGCGAATACGACCGAAATTTTACGATCTAGCCTAACCTAGAAGCCTGCGAGGAATAAAGCGAGTAATTTGCGTGTATATGTGTTTGTGTTGACGCTTGCATCTGTCTATGCAAGGACATTTCAATCAGCCATGGTAATTTCCTCGCATCTGACACATGCGTTACAGATGCGCTAAAAATGCGCAGCGTCGTGCGTTAGTTGCGGGAACTGTCTAACGTTAAACTTGTTCAAATATTTAACTGTCAAGGTGGTTCGGCTTCGGTATCTTTGTTGTTATATATTACGTATATATAAAACCTGTTTGTTTACGTTTAACACCTCATAATAGGTAATGTTTGAGCCGACAGATTTCCTCAAGATATGATATTATTTATTGCATCTTAGCATAAGCATATAGAGAAAAAAATTAAGATATGTATCTATAAACTGTGCAAAAACAAAAGAAGAATAAATATGCACATGGATTTGATCCAATATTTCGTAAAACATTTTCTTGTAAGCAATACATAAAACTTCTAAAAATTCATAATACTACCTACTTAGTAATCAAGCTTTTCTTGGCATGAATTTTGGCGTTAAAATGACTGTTAAGGGTCTAATGGATTCACCTAGCATTGAATTGTCATCTCTCAATCTTACTTATGACACTTCTGGGTAATGTTTGAGCTGACAGATTTCCTTAAGATAGGATATATTTATTTTTTGAAATTAAGCTACCAAAATTAAACAAAAACTTCTTAAGAAGTATAAAAAACTGCACACGACTTTGATCAAATATTTTCTTGTAAGCAATTAATGAAATATCCAAAAATTCATAAATATCAAAAACTAATGAGACTCGTGTAATTAAATTTTGTAGGTAGTAGTTAAATCAATCTAGGTTTCTTATTGCGTTATACCTAATTGCTAAGTTTTAATTTACCTTGACAGCCACAACAGTCCACTTTTAATTTTGGTACTAATCAATTTTGATTTAGCCGTGTGATGCCGGCTTAGAATAGCATCACCCCATTTCTTCCCGCGGGTGTTGTAAAAGGCAACTAAGGGACTCGAGGGTTTCATGTAATTGCAATTTTAGGCGACAGGCTGACAACCTGTCACTACAGTGATACACGAATTATCTGCAAAGGCCCTCAATGCTTGTCAGACGTGGCGATAACGACTGTAATTTTACGATCGTTAACGCTCTGCCTACCCCGCAAGGGATAAAGGCGTGATTTGTATGTGTGTGTGTGAATTTTGATTTCGATTATTCATTTCATAGTTTGTGGCTTTTATAAATCAGGCTCTAGATAAATGAATTCAGCTAATATTGAATGATCACCTATCTGTCTCCAACTTATGTTCTTGTCAATTTAATCCTTATTACCTAATCATTCAAATTTTTTAGATAGATTTGAACTTTTGTATAGAAAAAAAATTTTATTCACAGGGAAGTACCGAGGTTGCAAAATATTTGTATCGTAATTTACGTCATATTAGTGTGATATATTTCATAAAATATTTACAATGTTTACAAAAAAACTTAGAATAAAATGGTTTCTCAAAAACATAACATTAAAAACACATCAAAATAATAATTATAAAGTCGCGCTACGAGACTTGTAGACCTGCTACGTGCGTAGCATGTTTTTTTAAAACATTGCTACAATTAGGCAAATGCGATCAAGATAATTACAGCAAAAAGTTCCTAGTGTTTACGGCCACAAATTACATAGAACTCTGATCTCTATGACGTCAAATCTTTTTTGAAAACTGTACCTAATTTGAAGCTTGATGCGAAACATCGTCAACATAATTTTGAAAATGGTTTTACTATTTTTTGTACCTACTCATGATGTTTTTGAATGTCCATGTCATATTCATATTTGCAACGTTGTCATAATTTTTTACGCAGTTTAATTAACTAATCTGTTTCTGGCTAACAAAAAATACATAATATGAGCGACAGTGAAACGACCCGTGGCTGACTTTCGCACGCTAAATCGTTTCAACAGTTGGCCTTTGTCACACTTAACACACAACGCAGTGATAAAATAACGCATCCGTAACGTAGCGGTCTGTTATATCCATACTAGAAACGACAATCCTCATACTATAACCGCTCAGCCGTTGTCAAAATAACGCAGCAGCCTCCAGAGGCTTTTTGGTGCATGCAGCCGGCTCCATCAAATTATTTATAAGACGTTTTCACGTCAAAATTGATGTTTTTTCATATCCCAAACATAAATTAATAAGCAACTCCCGCGCAGAGATATGGACACGGCCGCATGAAGATACACGTGAATTTTTAGATCTTCGCCATCCAAATTCTCTTTAATCTATTAACAAGTTTTTTAACTCTAAGGTAGAACCCAAAAAAAAGTCATGTTTTATATCCCAAGCATAAAATTAATAAGCGACTCCTGCGCAGAGGTCTGACACAGCCGCATGACTGTACACGTGACTTTAGATCATTGCCATCCGACTTGATCTAAACGCGTTAACGCTAAACGTATGCAATAAAACAATCATGGAGATTTTTTATAACTATATTTCATCACAACTTTTATATTTACATCAGCTTATATCAGTCCACTGCTAGACCTAGGCTACCCAGGGTACAATGCAATGCACGATCTCTCGTTGTCGCCATCCAGTCGCTACTAACCGCTCTGTTTACCTTACTTTACGAGGGTGTCGTAAGACTCGAGGGTTTCACGTTGTATTATGCGAAAACTTGTCACTATAGTGATACACAGATATTGTCTAAAAAGGCCCTAAATATTTGTCAGACGTGGCGATAGCAACCATTTTCTTACGACCGGTTACGCTTTGCCTACCCCGCAAAAGATAAAGACATGACATATACACGTAAGTATGTATGTACATCTACGACATAAATCAGACATGTAAGTTCCTTAACTCTTCACGTAAACAACGGGTTTTCTAGCGGTCAAAAGTCAACCAACTACACGATTTAAAAAACGCGCACAGTGTAACTTCACGTGTTTTTATAACACCTTAATGTCACCAGCGTCATCTTAATAAGAAAACAATTTGTATACGGCAATTTTAGAGTAGGCATGATACAAGGAAACCATCGTCTACGTAGGTCAAGGTGTAGAGGTCAGAATTATAGTCTAAGCGTATAGAATTGAGATTTATAACCCATTGTGGTAGTGACAATAAGATAAGTGATATAAGACAGAAACACGTGGTTTGCATCGTGTTTAAATAATAGAATCAGAATATAAAAATATAGACAGAGCAACAAAATATTTAACACGATTATACCCTTTTACATATTGCTTTCTTATAAAAAAATTATGCTCATAAAACATATTTTACATTCTCCTTATAGGCCACAACAGTCCACTGCTGGACATGTGCCTCCCACTATTAGGGGTCATTGCTATACTCACGAAGATTGGCAGGTGGATTGGCGAGCGCAATGCAGTGAACGCTGCTGCATATTCACTGGATTTATCCCTTATTACTACGACACACCCGGGTAGAAACGGGTTGATGCTAAACCGGCATCACAAGGCACAAACATATTCTACTGAAGTATATATTTCTAAGAATTAGATACATATGTACATTTTAGATTAGATGTCATAATGTGACGCAAAAAACTTACCATAATAATGATAAAAAAAGTTGAATGTTAAAGCCGTCTGACAACGTCTAATAGCATGGAAAAATTATTTAAATTCTGTGTAAACTTTTTGTTTTAAATAACACCGTTAGATGTCATGTTTAACTTATCAAATATATCGCACGGAAATCTTTACGTAGAGTTTAGTAAAAAAATTTAATATTTACACACAGAAGTATTAAGGTCTGTCTCACACGTAATGCATAACGCAGCCGTAACGCAACGGTTTGTCAGATCCATACTAGAAATGTCAACCCCCGTACTAATCTCGGCAGCTGCGTTATTCTGACTGCGAATGTTTCGGACTGATCGCTGCATTATTTAAGCGCTGCGTTGCGCGTTCAGTGAGATAAATGCATTAAGGTTACAACACCCAAGTGAAAGAAATGCGATGATGCTTTTTAAAGACAGCATTTCACTTCATAAATAAAATGGTGTTTCGGAGGGCACATCACGCCGTAGGCCCCGTTTGCTCTTTATGATAACTTAGACAGCGGTTGATACTAGTAGCAGACGATTAAAAAAAAGTATTTCATCTGGTCACGTTTACATCTTGTTCACGATTAGAGAAACAGAGAAACTTCATAAAAGGGTCTGCGTAAAGTTGGTATCTTTATAAGCTTCGACGGCAATACATTCTTCTTTTCGTGTGGGACACCGAGTCGTCCAACGACCCGATGAACCCTAGTGTCAGAATTTTGCAACCGCCTTCTACAAGTAGCAGGCTTCTGACATGGTTGTGTAACGACCGCCGTCTAAGTGATCATAGACAGCAACCGGGACCTACGGCTTAACGTGCCATCCGAAACACGGAACCATCTTACTTACGGACAATCGGGTGGCTCAGCCCGCAATGTCCTAACCAGACTGGGAACAAATTCACAAAGTGATAAACACTTTGTGAGTGACCCACCGAGAATCGAACCCGGAACCTTCTGCGTCAAAGGCAGTGGCACTACCACTGCGCCACATAGGAAAAGGCAACACATGAAAGATGTAAATAATAGGGTGATATTTCTTGTTGCAGATAACCCAGCAAAATGGTGTTGGGTGCCAAGAACCACCCGGTGATACAGCATGTGCAGAGCAAGGGGCGGATATCCGTCATGAAGATACAGAACTTCACCGTGCAGAGAAGACGTGAGTAAAAAAAAACCTGTCTTTATTCAATCATCATCATCATCATCATTCTCAGCCCTCATCCATCCGCTGCAGGGTATAGACCTGTACTCTACAGCGCCAATCCTCACGGTCCTGTGCTAGCCTTGTCCATAGACTTGACGATATTGTCAGATCATTGATTAGGTGGTCTTCTCTCTAACCTTTTCACTCCCCTTGGCTACCACTCTGTAACCGCTTTTAGCCACCGGTCGTCTTGCCAATCGTCTTTATTCAATAGGATACATACAAAAATAGACCTAGGAAGGGTAGCTTTGCACGCCTGCCGGCCAGATGAACCAATAAGCGGCTGGTAGCGACTGGATGGCGAAAACGACAGATCGTGCCTTGTGGCTTACCCTGTGCAAGGCCTACGTCCAGCAGTAGACTGCTACAGACTGGTGTAATGATGCATGATAAAAGAAAGTAAGAAATTGTCAAAATGCTGACCGCAGTAGAATACTGTTCCACCACAAAATAGAAAGGTTAACAAAAGGATAATTCGAGTCCATTTTCGATTTTCGCGATTGTCAATGTGAATAGAATGTCAAGAATTTGAAAATTATTGAATTGTAGTATCTTTGTGATGTTCTACCATATAATATTAATGGGAATTACAATATTTTCTGGACATTCATGTAAAAGATGTCCAGCAGTGGACTGTATACCTGGTGAAGGTGAGTGTGAAGGTGAAGTATATTTGTTATAGCTAATTAAATTAGGTTTCTGTTTTACAGTAAACGGAAACTTAAATTCTTATTTTATGATCATTATTCTAATAAAATTTACGCCATTCACATCTTAAAGGTCATCTTAAGTCTCATTTCAGGTTTTAAATTTGGCTATAAAATTATTAAAATAAATATCTTTTAAAAATGTATTGAAAACCTAACATACGGTTATCCTGAAATGGTTTATGCAAACCTCCTTTTTATTTTGTCGGTTAATATGCCTTAAACCTTCTCTAATCTAAAGATTACTTTGCTGAATACTAAACCAAAATCGGTTCAGCCTAACACGACAAACATACATAGACGTAGACAAGCATACTCTTTCTTATTTGGATTTGGATTTAAGTGGATCATAATATATTTTATTTGTTTTTTCAGAATCGGTGATAAAACTCGTATACGGCGCTCTTCTAATCATCATCGCGTTGACCATGGTGCTTGTCAATCCTATCAACGTCGTCACTAATTGGGTAAGCTTATACTCAAACTCAAAGTCATTTATTGTCAGATTATGGTAGTACAATTTCTTAGGATAACAGTTCGGTACGCATAATCCACCCAACATGGGCATACAATAATCAAAAAAATAAATTTTCAAAATCAAATATTTTACATGCATTTTAATTTATATTAAATAAGGAATTAAAGAAAAATTAGATGCAGTCAAAACTTATAAAATGTCAGCATAATATAATTATACCTGTCAAAAAAAAATTGAAATTGTCCATAAATTGAATTAAATTATTTCTCTATAAACCAAAAACTCTTTAACAGAATAAAACAAACACATACATAGAACACGCCTATATCCCTTGCGGGGTAGTCAGAGCGTAGACATTTACGCCACGTCCGACATAAGCTTGAAGATAATTTCAGAAGACTATGCATTACCTTGGTGACTTGTATATGTATCGGGGGATATGTCCATACTCAAGAAGCTTTGCAGGCATATGGGCGGGCGCAGTGAAGATGCAATCATAGGCATAGTTCCTTGCTACCTTTTCTCTGGATGA
Organism: Keiferia lycopersicella; assembly: GCA_029255805.1. Taxonomy (NCBI): domain Eukaryota; kingdom Metazoa; phylum Arthropoda; class Insecta; order Lepidoptera; family Gelechiidae; genus Keiferia; species Keiferia lycopersicella. Next base: position 145,303 of record JARACZ010000008.1, read on the forward strand.
ATTATTTACCCCTTAGTCTATCTGAATTAAGATGATATTTGAATATGACTTAACCTAAGATTTGGGCTAGGTTAGCCTTCGGGTTAAAAAGGTTAGATGACAATAGGTCTGTGTAAAAACTTGGTCCCACGTCAAATCCCCTAGGTTAGGTAGCCGACCCCGACAGAGAAACGGGTTAAGGCAAGGAGAATGATGATGAGTCTATTTTTACGACACGCACGGGTAAAATTAGGGTGATGCTATTCTAAGTTACACGGCAATCACACGGTCATTGATTTTATCTCTACTCAAAATGTTTCGCAAGTCCATAAAAAGTGATAGGTATTCGAAAATTCGCCAACCGGTATGCCAACATCCGGCGAAGGTTAATAGATGTCGTTTTAAAAAACGTGCAGCATCTTATGAAACTATCCAATAGACAGAAGGCTGACAACTATAAAAGGCGTAAGAAAAAATTAACCGAACGCAGCTTAATTTTTTGGGATGAATTTCACGAGCTTTTTAGGATTTTTCTCTAATATGCACCAATGAACCAGTTTATACTTATTGTAACTACATTCTGAAATAAAATATAATTTGCTAAGGGAATATTATGGTTGTAAATTATAAAAAAATAATACTTTAGTTTTTAACAAAAAGGGTTGTTACCTATTTTTACACCCTATATTTTTGGGGGTATAGATAGATTACTTTTCTTTGAAGTCCATTGAGACTGCCTGTGGACGTAGCGTGTAGTACTGAGTCTTTTTCCTTAAAAAAAATAACTGCATTGCATAATTACTAAGCACACTGAGATACTGGCCAGTAATTAACTAAATCATCACATGAAAATGTTTTTTCCCTGCAGTTGTTATGTTTTCCGGATCTGGGTAGAATCTAAAAAAGCCACTGGATTCTAATACCTTAAAATGAGCTACCGTCACAGTGAGCGCGCGGCACACCAATGATAATTATGTAGTTTTGTTCAGAGTAGCAAGCTCTCCGTCTATACTGCGCCGGCGCCGGTGAAGTCACGTGCGAATAGAAACGTATTTGGACGAGATAGAAAGGACATAGATTTATTTGAAGCTAATAATTTTTTCATAGCATTGATCAGTTATTGGTGTAATAAAAGTTTGAATTCGCGAGATTACGAAATTATTTTAAAAACAATATCCTTGGAACACTTTGGATTAGGAGCAAGGGAACACTTAAAATACCTAATTGCTAATATTAATGCCTTGAATAATGGTGTCTAACAGAAAAGTTGGATATAGATATTATGTTCATACGTTTTGACGTTGTCACAAGACTATATTCAACACATGTCTAATTTTTTTAATAACAAGCTACACGGTTTTTTTAATTTGAGGTACCTAATATTTTTCAAATCCATTTGTGTCTCAGATCTATACTAAATAAAGAACCCGTGTGATTTCGGTTCAGAATAGCATCATCACATTTCTAAGCACGTTTGTCGTAAAAGGTGACTAAGGGATGAATCCAGGAAATAGGCAACATAAACAATAAAAGCAACATAAACAACATCTAACTGCAATACCTTGCACTGCACTCGCCAGTTCGCCTGCCAAGCGTAGTGAGTATGGCAAATACATCCAATATGGGAAGGTCCATGTCCAGCAGTGGACTTTTGTGGCTGTCGTAGTTGTACTTATCCTACATTAAAAATAAGCAGATATTTATGTTCGCACTCTGTGCGTCACTAAGCCGGTTACAAAATTCACTAATTGATTTTTTCCATATCCGTCCGTCAGTATCAGAGCACTACGCCAAGGTCCCATTTTGAAAAAGTTGCTTGAGATTATTTAAGATAATAAATTTTAATATGGTAACAAAAAACTAAATAGAGCTAGTCATTTCCCGCCAGTCATTTGCTTTGAAATTTTTGACAGTTTTCAAAAAAGATCATAGGTCAAATATCTGTGCCCGCATTGAAAAAGTGTGTAACTCATTCAGACCCTTTTGCGTTTTTCTTCAAAAACAGAATCTACGTTTTATAAGGCTGTTCTCACACTTTACGCACAACGCAGCGCTAAAAACGCTTGCGTCTGTCAGATCCATACTAGAAACGTCATATCCCATACGAAAACCGTTGTAGGAGCAGGTCCAACGCACTACCGCTGTGGACCTGCGTCAACAGCAGTTAGGTACCTTACTCACTTAACCTAGATATCGTTATCGTAATAATATCAAATTGGCTGTCAAATTAATGAATCCATCATTATTTTAGCAAAAAATGGCGCATAAAACACGTATAATATTTATATGTATTTATCATATAACTCAAAAAATGATGCTGATAACATCTAACTACTTAAGTAGGTATCACAAAAACTAAAAGACAAAACCTTACATAGGTATCGCAAAAATTTTGGCATATCACATCACGTCAATCAAAATCATCAAGTTTTTGTTTGTTATCATTATACGTATGAAATAGGCGATTTAATCAGTGTCTGAGGCAAGACCACAGACACTGTTACCGGGGACGCAATTATGGTTGCCGCAGGGTTTCCCAGGACTTGCGCCACCCTCTCAGCCTCCCTGGCTGACTCCATAGAAAGGAGTCGATACGAGCGGAGCCAGGTTGGCTGCAGGAGTCTATCGCACGATGTCAAAGATTTCAAGATTTCAATCGTTTATTTCCAAGTAGATTCACAACGAATGCTTTTAGAACGTCAGGAATTTACAATACAATACTGTCCCTAAATAAATGAATTAGTCATTGTAAAAAAGATAAAATTGTCAGACACAATTTTATATAACAATTTTAAGTTTCTAGTAGAAACGCGGCACGATGTTATACTCTGTGTGACAAAAATGATACACAATAATGAAATAGCACCGAACTTTGTACGGCTGTTGACGCTCTGCCCACCTCGCAAGGGATGAGGGCTGTGTGTAGATATATATGTCGTTCTTGCATTTGACTATTATTTGAATTTACACTGTGCATGTTAAAAAAACCAAAACATTGCCTGATGCATTTATCTAGCAGTGGACATGTCAAGGCAGACTAGGTAGCTGTTAGGACGCCAATAACATAATTAGTATGCAATAATTTTGATAGATATGAGATTCCCTTGAACTTAGGCTTGCTCGTAGGTACATTTTTGTACTAGTTATGGAAGAAGTTGAGAGAGAGATAGTTTTTTTAAAAGATTAATGGGAGAGAAACGACAGCATGCACAGGAAATAAGATGAATTATGATATTCTTTATCAACTTTCTGATACTAACGAAACAAGTGGATAAAATTCACGCCTTCGATGATATCAACGTCTACTGTTTGATAAGAACACCAAGTAGGTATTCAAAATCACTATCTTGTGGACATTTCCAAAAAATAGAAAACATTCAAGATATTCTTTATTAAATAAACTAAATTGCAAAACAAAGTTATTATGTTTCTGTTTCCTAAACTAAGGCTGGTTTCAGAGCGGCGCGTCTCAGCAGCGCTGCCCAGGCGCGCGCGGCTCGGGCTGTGAAACGACATTCAGACGCGCGCGCTTCGTTGTGGTGTACGGTCGAGTTCAGAGAATCATAATGCCAGCAAATGTAATCACTATATTAGCTATATACGTTATATGGAAAAGAGTGCAACAACGACGTCTTAAAAGATTGCAAGTCGACGCTACTGGCAATCGAAGGAGATCCGACCGCGGCGCGGCCGAGACGCGGCCCAAGACGCGTCACTATGAAACGCTACATACAATCTAGTGTAATGCGAGGCGCGCGCGGCTGGGCAGCGCTGCCGAGACGCGTCGCTCTGAAACCAGCCTAAGTATTAGAATTCCTTTATCTAATATCTTAGTTAAACAGAAGGCCGCCAAAACAACTATTAAAAAATACTGTTATTCTATACAATAGAAAATAAACATCAATGTTTTTATACATACACGCATACATACATTACGTCTCTATCTCTTGCAGGCAGAGCATAAACGGCCGTAATAACGGACATTTATGTGACGTCCAAAGTTTAAGGGTAACAGAAGACTGTACATCAACATATTGACAGGTTGTCAGTCTGTCGCCTAAAATTGCAATACACATCCAGCCTCAAATACCTCGGTCGCCTCTTACGACACCCATGGGAAAGAAATGGGGCTACGCTATCCTAAACCGGCATCACACGGAAATGGCTTTATACTGTTTCTAATTCAATGAAGTTGCATTAAGGATATTTCTTTGACCAATTGACTCAAATGTAAGTTATTTAAGGTGACACCTCTCACCTTGCACCTGACAGCCTCGATCATACTGTTTTATTGTGTCGGTTGAATACAAAACATCCTTATGGTATTTAAATACTATTAAATTGTGAATTTCCTCATCCTATTCGTGTCTTAGTAGGGATTAAGTGCAATCAATGACAAAGCATCATCATTCTCCCTGCCTTATCCCGTTCTATGTCGGGGTCGGCTACCTAACCTAGGGGATTTGACGTGGAATCAAGTTTTCACACAGAGCGACACTGCCATCTGACCTCTGCAACTAACCTGGCCTGCATCCTAGATTTAGTCACACTGAAATATTATCTGAAATCAAACTCTATTAATAAGGCTTTTTCAATTCTTCAATAATTTTTTTTATTATTATAAGATGGTTGTCACACGTAACGCATGCATCTGTCGGATGTAAGGAAATTTAAAATTTCCCGTACTAAAACCTGACGTTGACGCAGGTCCAATGCATGAACCTGCGTGAATGGATGCGTCTGTCAAACCTCGAAATTTCTTCCGTTGGTACATTAACGTCAGTTTTTAGGAATCTGAAATTGTCTTACATCTGACAGACGCGTATGCTTTACGGATGCGCTAAAAATGCGCATCGTCGTGAAAGATGCGGATGTGGAATTCGCCTTAAATTATTTATTTTTTTACAAAATAGAAGTTTCGCCAAACCAGTAAATATATACATAGTAGTAGGACAGACCGTTACAAACCACATGTCATTGTCAAAGAGTTTTGCGCATGGTTTGCACTGACGTCAGAGTTTATTAGATAAGCTGTTTTTTTTAAGTCGTAACTGTGCTTTTATGCTTAGAAACTTTGCTAGACATTAGTGTTCAAATTAAGTTTTAGTTAATCATAGTTGACAGGCGAATTAATATATACATAGATGATATGTTACTCACTTGTGATTGCTTTTTTTGTGATTGATGAAAGTTTCACAAGAACCTTCATCAGAGTTTTTCAAAAAGTTTCATTGGGTCGTCGATTGACTCGGTGTTCTATACAAAAAGTAGAAAAAAATGCTCAGCCTGTCAGTATCTAGTTGATAATCTTTAGGATGTTTTTATAAAGAAAAAGCTAAACAAGCGTTTAACACCGAGTCGTCCAACGACCCTTTATTTTTTTATTTTTTTATCCCACTCGTGCCGCAATTCTATTAGGAACATAAAATTAATATTGTTTACAATGACTCATTCATTTATTCAGTCACAGTATTGTAATGTAACTCTATGACAATCTAAAAGCATTCATTGTGAATCTACTTGGAAATAAACGATTGAATCTTGGAATCTTGACCCAAACCCTAGTGTCAGAAATTTTCAACCGCCTTCTACAAGTAGCAGGCTAACATGGTTGCGTAACGACCGTTGTCTAAGTAATCGTAGACAGCAACCAGGACCTACGGCTTAACGTGCCATCCGAAACACGGAACCATCTTACTTGAACGATTTGTTATTTTCAAGTAGCTCAATTAAACCATGTCCATTTTTTGTAAGAATGCAGTAATTCTGTTTTTATTAACACTAAATCTCGAAAAATCTCTTATTTATGGAGGTAGCTATTGGACATTATCTTAGTGACATATTTTTACGTTTTTTGCCGCACACTTTGACGTAGGTATTTAGTACTACTACACAAAAAACTTTGACAAACGACTCGTACTATGTAAAATTTAACCTTAATAAAAAATCTTGAACTCACAGACTTTTAACGATTTGCCTACAGGGGATAAAGGTACTCGTAGACTAGATAATGAGGATCTTTTTTATTAATAAAGTTTTAGTGCTTAGACAGACAGACAGACAGAAATATTTTATTGCTTACATTCCAAATTTAGTACTTACTTATAAAATTCGATATTACCTATGATTACAATTATTAAGTATATAACTCAACAGCAAAAGTAGGAATTTGCATTAGAAATAAAATTAAAAACTCAAATGAAATAAAATTTGCAAACAGAAAAAAGAGTAAAAAGAGAATAAGCCTTTTCTTTTGTTTTTTAATTTGATGATTACATTTTAAAGCATCTAGGGTATTATTTATAATAAGTGGTAAGAATTATAAAATCCAATATAAAAACAACACAAATCAGGTACAAATTATATAATGGAGACAAAAATGTGGTAAAAAAAGTTTATATGTGATTGTCGTCACATATTCTAGAAATTTGACAAAGCTTGCGAAGTTGAAAACAGTTAGACATGTCATGGAAATAAACTGTTGACGTTATTAACAAAAAAACGCTTGTCACAAACAGACAATACGCATTAACACTATGTCATTTATTATACACAGTTGCAAAATATTCGCAAATCACAATACAAAATACAGGGTGTTTTAAAAAAACCGACAGACACGTATCACGCCTTTATCCCTTGCGGGGTAGGCAGAGCGTTAACGATCGTAAGATTACGGTTATTATCCCAATGGCTGACAAGTATTAGGGGCTCTTTCAGATGGTTTTTGTATCACTGTAATGATAGGTTGTCAGCCTGTCGCCTAAAATTGTAATACACATGAAACCCCCGAGTCCTTAGTTACCTCTTACAACACCCGCGGTGAACCTGTGCAGCTCCGCCATACCACCGGGAAAGCAGCGTAATGGGCACTCGTTCACCGCAGATGCAGAAAAACCTAAAAAACCTCGATATAGAGATCTGATCCAAGCAGGGATTGCCATACGCTATGATGATGATGATGACAACACCCGCGGGAGGAAATGGGGTGATACTTTTATTCTAAGCCGGCATCACATGGCAACTTTGAAATCAGACATACACATAACTTTATCTCTTGCGTGGTAGGCAGAGCGTTAAAGGCCGTTATAAATATGGTCACTGTCACTTCGTCTGACAGAATATTGAGGGCCCTTTCAGATATTTTAAATGATGATAAAAAATCAACTGAGAATCGTGTAAATGAGTGTGAAACAGTCCACAAAACTTAACAATTTTCCCCAAGGAACATAGGTCGGAATGTGAAAAAAATATGGACATTGGTATTATATGGGGGGTCCAAGAGCTTTATTTCGACCTATGTTTCTTGGAGAAAGTTCTTCAGTTTAATGTGCTGATAACTTTTTTGCAGCTTATATTTTAAGGCCTTATATTATTAAAGAAAACAAAAATTTACCTGTTGTCGTATTTAGGTTCCTAATTAATGAAAAAATAACATTTACTTATTTTTATTACTAGTCACAAGGGTGTGTTAATTGAATTTAACTAAAAATATAAATAAGGTATTTGTAAACAATACCTAGTAGGTGCTGTAGGTATTACCTACATAATGTACCTTTAATATCAACAACAAGTAGGTAGGTACAAAATACATTCATATAAATAAAGTACCTACTTCTAAATAGGACCTGAATTAAGTAGGTATATGCCCGAAAGCCTGAAATATGAAAGGTTATATAAGGTGTAAAAATATTAGCTGCAGATATTTTAACAGGTAAATTAGCCCTTGAAACTGAACAACTTTCCCCAAGAAACAATAGGTCGAAATATGAGAAAATTTTTTGGGCCTCCCATACAAATTGACTTGGTCGGTTGGTAATTTTGTATGGGAGGTCTCTAAGTATTTTTTAATATTTCGACCTATGTTCCTTGGGGCAAGGTGGTCAGTTTCATAGGCTGGTTCATCCCTTAAAGTATTTACACCCTGTATAATCATCATGGGCCTAATACGTCTGTGAAAAACGATTCAATCGGTGTCTGGGGCAAGAGCACAGAAACTGCGTTGCCTGGAACGCAATTATGGAAAAAGCAGGGTTGCGCAGGACCTGCGCCACCCTCTCAGCCTCCCTGGATGACTCCATAGGAAAGGTTCTATCCCATACCTATTAACGTCTTGATTCGTGGTTTTGTTTTGATCCATCACTGTAAAACAATACTTTGTATAATACTATTTGCTTCTCTTTATACCAATTTTTTGTTATCATTGAAAACCGGAAATAATAAGAGGTAATTTTGTTTCGCATGATAAGTTCGAAGTTTGGATATAGGAAAACAGGGACACCGAGTCGATAGACGACCCCATGAACGCTGGTGTCACAGTGATAGAACTTTTAACGGTAAATATTTTATGTTACTAATAATAAATCACAAATAAGTTAATAAAAGTTTGACAGTTAATAATATTTAAAGAAATATAACATTATGATTGAATTATCGAAGATTGCTTAAAAGTTATGACCTAAGTACAGGTCTAAATAATTAATGCGTTTTTTAAATATGATTGACAGGTGGTTCCTGTTATCATTGACGTTTGACCCCTAAAGTAGCAAGGTTCATCTGCAAAATACATCTTGGGGGTAAACTTTTAAGGCTGGCATAAATTAACAATGTTATTCATTTTACCTAGCTCTTTTCTTCTAAGATTATTTGCATTTTCGATTTTTGCCTATTTAACAATAATATTAAAGAATCTTTTAATTTATGCAACCATAGCCCAACGTAAAATATCTATATGGAACAATATGCAACTAAGCAACATACCAGAAATACACTAAAATATAAAAACTACTTATGTAGTATGTATATTAAGAGCCCAGGATATATATAAGACTAATATTGGCTATTTTTCTGTGGCTAATAGTTTTTTTATTATAAATTTTATTCGTAAAGTATTGTAAATGTCATGTTATAAAATAAGTTATGAATTGTTCACAAAAGTTATTAGTATTGTTAGTTTTTATCATAATAAATGACATGTCATGTTGTATAGGTAGCATATCTATTGCTTATAATTTATTGCATGTTAATATCGACATATATAAATTCTTGTACAAGATATATATTTTAAAGTTTTTGTATTAATTTAATGTGAGTCATCACTTGTGAACCATACTTCTTTGTAATAGTTTGTTTTAAACTATTATTAAGTTCTGAAAGATCGTGGTATTAAATGAAAATATAATTATGAATAGTACCTACCTACCCCCTTAAGATCGCAAATTAAATTGGTGTTACATATAATTTATAAGAAAATCCAGTGTAAAGTTGATGCCTTAGAATGTAGTTTGAATGAGTTTTCTGTATATTTCGTATCTTAGTATCTAGGACTTTAAATGAATACTGAGTAAAGTATCTATACTATGTACTAAACATGAGCTAAGCGTATAAACTGAGAATGATTGTTACCGTGTGATGCCGGCTTAGAATAGCATCACCTCATTTATTCCCGTGGGTGTTGTGAAAGGCAACTAAGGGACTCAAGGACTTTTATTATGTATTACGCTTATAGGCGACAGGCTGACAACCTGTCACTACAGTGATACACGAATCACCTGAAAGGACCCTCAATGCTTGTCAGCCGTGGCGATAACGACCGTAATTTTACGATCGTTAACGTTCTGCCTGCCCCGCAAGGGATAAAGGCGTGATATCTGTGTATGTATGATTGTTACAACTGAGAATCATGATTCTTGACATATTTTAAGAATCTTCTCAGCAGCAAACGTGATTATTTGTATCCGAAAAAATTTAGAGCTTCATTGATTTAGGATCTGACAGACCGCTGCGTTATTTAGATAAATGAAATAAAAAAGGCAGATGCGCCAAAGTAACGCAGCTGTGTCGACAGTGGTTGATCGGTTTTAGTATGGGGGTCGACGTTTCTAGTATGGATCTGACAGACCACTGCGTCACGAATGCGTTATTCTAACGCTGCGTTGTGCATGGAATGTAAAAAAATGCCTCAGCATTATTTTTACTAGTGAAAAATTTTTGAATTTATTTTTACAATGGCAAATCAGTCAAGGTTATTATTTAATATTGTTTAATCCATATTCATAATTCAAATAATTGATGGGCTTACGATCAGTACTGCACTGCGCTCTCACCTATTTCCCGTACTTGTACCTACTATTGGCTATTTATTCTGAGCCGATACCTACATAATGATTGTTTGTGTTTGTTTATTGGTTTTGTATACCTTTTGTGCTTTGGAAAATAAGTTTTTTCTTATTTGTATTGTAAGGTTACATAACAATCAACAATTTTTTTTGTTACAGTACCTAGAAATGCGAGAGGGCTCGTTCCTATTTAAGATGTACGAGAAACCCTCCTACCAGCTGTTCTGCGAGGTGTGGATCTACAACTACACCAACACTGAGGAGTACGTCGCAGGAGACGCCAAGGTCATGAAGATGCATGACGTCGGGCCCTTCAGGTTCCAGTGAGTATACGATTGTAATATTACGGTCGTGATCGCTAGGTCTGCCAAATGTTTGAGGTTCGTTTCAGATAAGTCGTGTATCACTATAGTGACAGGTTGTCAGCCTGTCGCCTAAAATTGCAATACACGTGAAACTCTCGAGTCCCTTAGTCGGTTTTTACGACATCCACGGGGTCATTCTATTCTAAGCCGGCATAACATGGCACAAATATTAATCAGAGTAATAATATAAATAAAAAAACTAAAGTAATAAGGAGATAAAAAGGTAAATTAATTAACGTTTATTTTTTATACCTTATCCTTATCCTTGTTTTTACTACAAAATGATAGTATTGTGTTTTCCTATTAACAAAACAGGTATCATATCCAATTCAATTTAATTAGTAAGTCGAATATTGTTTTCAAAACAAAATCTCGAGTGAGTAATAAAGTAATAAAGCGTACATTTTTAAGTTCAACGTTCTAAAAATATGATAAATAGCGCTTTGGTAGTACAAGTTGTAAATGAGTAATATAACGAGCTACTTGACTATTTCAATGATGATAACTTATAAGTTTTATTTGGCACATTATCTAAAAGAAGTATGTCGAAAATATACGGTTTCGTAATGTTTATCAGAAGCTATCGTTTCTTCCTAGTTGCATTATACTATTAAATAGAACACACACACATACAATCACGCCTTTATCCCTTGCGGCAGAGCGTTAACGATCGTAAAATTACGGTCGTTATCGCCACGTCTGACAAGTATTGAGGGCCCCTTCAGATGATTCGTGTATCACTGTAGTGACAGGTTATCAGCCTGTCGCCTAAAGTTGTAATACGTGGTAATACACATGAAACCCTCGAGTCCCTTAGTTGCCTCTTACAACACCCGAGGGAAAAATTTGGGTGATGCTATTCTATACCGGCATCACACGGCATATTAAATAGAAGTTTTATATAAAAAGTTCTCCTGACTTTTGCCCTTGTTGATTATAAGAATCTCTGCAGCATCACCCCGAATCTACTTGTGGGTGTTGCAAAAAGCGACTAAGAGATAATTATCAAGGGAATGCCGTGTGATGCCGGCTTAGAATAGCATCACCCCACCTCCTTCCCGCGGGTGTCGTATGAGGCGACCAAGGGACTCGAGAGTATTGGTGTATTACAATTTTTAGGCGACAGGCTGACAACCTGTCACTATAGTGATACACATGTTTTCTGAAACAACCTTGGAAAACAATCCTCAAAAATGTCAGACGTGGCAATAGCGACCATATTTTAACGGCCGTTATTGCTCTGCCTACCCCGCAAGGGATAAAGGCGTGATATGTGTGTGTGTGTGTGTATCAAGGGAATGGACAGCAGCGTTCCCTGTTAATGCAAGAGGATAGATTACGCTCGCCATTCCGCCTGCCAAGTGTGTATGGCAATATACCTCCCAATTGGGGGAGGCCGATGTCCATCAGTGGGCTGTTTTTGCTGTCAAGGTCAAGGTAAAAGTCCATTGGCCTTAGTGGTAGTGGATTGGCAAACTGACTACTGACCTAGTTACATCTAATACCTTTAAACGAGTAAGAATCGTATATATGTATATTTACCTATGTATATCATACATATTAAATATATCATCTCGGAGACAGCTTTCATAAAAAAACGTATATAGGGGGATTCGGGGGTGAAAAATCGATCTAGCTAGGTTTTATTTACAAAAAAAACACTCTGAACGGCAGAAAAAGCTAAGCAATGCTCAGTAAATTATGGTTAGTAAATAAGTGTTACATAAATGTAATTAACTAATTATTGTTAATTACATTTACGTAACACTTATCTCTCATAAAAAAGAAGCAGTGTTCACAAACTCATAATCTTTTTGTTCAAAGTGGCCATTATTAAGATAACATCAATTATTATGTTGTAAAAGGCAACTAAGGGACTCGAGGGTTTCATGTGTATTACAATTTTAGGCGACAGGCTGACAACCTGTCACTACAGTGATACATGTATCATCTAAAAGGGCTCTCAATTCTTGTCAGACGTGGCGATAACAACCGTAATTTTACGATTGTTACCGCTCTGCCTACCTCGGAAGGGATAAAGGCGTGATTTGTGTATGTATGTCAATTACTAGTAAATGGTGGTATTGGTACGGTATATTTTTTTTTTACTGGCGGCCTGCCTAGCGGTTGCACACGTTGCTAATCACTTTCTTCTTTTTCTTCTTCTAATCTATGGGTATCAGACATTTTCTTGGTCAGTCATCTACTATGATTTTTACTCTTGTCGGTAGAGTAACTTCCCATTTTTTGTTGTCGTAGCAAGTGGCCAATCATTTTTCCTCTTCGGTTTTCTATGGTCTTCAAAAGACAACGTTCCTTTGCAACCAGCGCCAAAACTTCTACGTTCGTCTTCTTCCAAATTACACAAAAAAGCCTTTCTCTCAAACCTATAAAATTCCGCATCAAAAATTCATCTCTAGAAGGAGTAAGCGGTGTCTATGATAAGCAGACTGAAACACGCGTAAAGTTTTTTTTTACACCATGTATTGCTGATGATTCTGGACTTGTCAACCGGGTCAATAGATAGTCGAGGTTTATCTCTTCCAGACTATTAAAAAAATTACACGCGATGGTGTATTATCAGTAAATTCACGAGAATTTCGTAACCACTTCACTGTCCCTACATTGTATAAAGAAGAATCGTTTCCTGCGACTGTCACTATGTCTGTATGAAAAAAAAATAACCTTTAAACTACCTACATACCTACTCATAATATATATATATATGCTTTGGTCCCTTGCAGGGTAGGCAGATTGTTAGCTACCGTAATCACCGACTTCTGCTAAATAGGCATTTGAGGCCCGTTTCAGATAAGTCGTGTTAGTGTCACTATATCACCAGGTTGTCAGCCTGCTTGAAATCCTTAAGTCCCTGTTCGCCTCTTACAACACCCGCGAATAAATGAAGAAAAAATGGGGTGATGCTATTCGAAGCCGGCATCACACGGCAATAGATTTATATTAAGAATAATAATTTTCTTTTCCAGAGAGACGAGGACTAACGAGGATATGCAGATCGACAAAGAGAAAGGGGTTTTGAAGATAAAGCCGAGAATCACGCTCAAGTTCCTTCCGGAGCAGTCAGTCGCACATTACAAGGATGTGGCTGTCAATGTGCCCAATATTGCCTTTCTTGTAAGTACCTCCTACATTCTAGCTTCAAAAGTATGGTCGAGATTTAGCATGAACTCTATCATATTGTAAACCCCGCAGGATATATTAGGCCTGTGGATGCTTCAGCATAAGCCTCCAGCTAAATTGAAAAGTAAAACATCTTGGAACTATTTTGTTCTAAAGAAATCCGCAACAAGGCCTCTTTGCTATTGCGCCATTGCTCACGGTCCTGTCCCAATCTCATCTATTGAGATCTGGACGATTTGACGATATCATCGGACCACCGGTGGTCTACCAACTGGCTTTTTTGCTCCCTTTGGCCACCATTTCGTGACTGCTGTGCCAAACACACGGTATAAAATAAAATGATGAAAAATATACATACACATATTACGCCTCTATCCCTTGCGGGGTAGACAGAGCGTTAACGGCCGTAAAATACGGTCGCTATCGCCACGTCTGACAATATTAAGGGCGGTTTGACATTATTTTTGTATCACTATAGTATAGTATGACAGACTCAGGTCAGCCTGTCGCCTAAAAGTTGTAGTACCTACACCTGAAACCCTCAAGTCCCTCAGTCGCCACTAAGGACACCCACGGGTGATGTTATTCTATGCCGGCATCACACGGCATGCAAAATATACCTGATGTCAATGATATGGTCATGGTTCGTGTCTTTTGATATAATATATCCTTTATGTTTATAGTATACAATAATTTATTTACAATTTATCATCTTTGTTTATTCAATCATATTTACATATTGGTAGTAGACGTCTGCATAAGTAATTAATAAACTATCCAAAATGCATAATGAATTATTAATTACTTTTCTGATAAAAACTAGACCAAACATCTTTCGCAAAAATAAAAACAATCGCAAATATTATTAAGAATGAAAATGTTACAATTGATAGCACAAATATTTTACTACGTAGAAAAAATACGATAAAATAGATACCACAGGGCAACACTCGAGAACATTCTTTGTTTTTAATTTTATCTACTAAGGCCTCTTGCACACTCGACGTCCAACGCAGCCCAATAATAATGCTACGTTAACGGATCCGTCTGTCAAATCCATACTAGAAACGTCACTGAAGCTGCGTAGCTTGACGACGCATTCGTTAGCGCTGTGTCGAGCCAAACGACGTCATTTTGCCTGATATTTTGATGCTTTATTCATATTCCTGCAACACACACATTTACATTTGGCAGAAAATATAAAATAACAAAAAAATTTGATCGTCCTTTCTGCGCTGCCACTGCGTTGGTGCAGCGTTATTTTAGCGTCCGTTTGCCGGACGTCAGAAACGCGCTGCGTTGGGCGTTGAGTGTGAAAGAGACCTAAAGGTCAGGTTTAGTGCCCCCTATATTTAATCATAATAACAATTTTATAAAGTTGTTTTATTTTTATTGGCCAATTGCATGATAGGAAAATAATGGCTTGAGCACTTTAATATGAGCAACTTTTAGTACAGTTATTAAAAGCTATTACATACTATTAACCACTAGCCGTGTGGTGCCGGCTTAGAATAGCATCACCCCATTTTAGCCCGTGGGTGTCGTAAATGGCGAATGAAACCAGGGAATGGGCAGCAGCGTTCTCTATGAATATTATCTACCTACATTGCACTGCGCTAGCCAATCCGCCTGCCAAACATCTATATAAGGTGTAAAAGTATTAGCTGCATTTTAAGGGGTGAACCAGCCCATGGAACTGAACAACTTTCCCCAAGAAACACAGGTAAAAATATGAGAACAATTTTTGGACCTCTCATACAAATTGACTTTGTCGGTTGCTAACTTTGTATGGGAGGTCCAATTTTTTTTTGCTTTTTTTGACCTATGTTCCTTGGGGTAAGTTGTTCAGTTTCAAAGGCCGGTTCACACTTCAAAATATTTGCAGCTTATATTTTTACATCCTGTATTTAATAGTAGGTATACATAGTTTGATGATATCATTCTAACGCTAAATAAAATTGTGCTATTTTTATATACCATTGTTTGTTTAATATTTTCCAAGAATGTTGCAATCTTCAGTTCTTAAAATAACATAAAAAAATATTAAAATTAATAGTCTATCATTTACAACTAATATACTTGTTTAATATAAATTATAGAACCTTGGATTTATTTAACAAAGAGTGATGCCCACTATTATTTAAAAACAATGAAAACCCATTGTCTATAATGAAAATAGTGTTATTATTTATAAGATAAAAAAACTTTGCTGTCGCAATGTATAAAAAAACGCTTCTACACGAGCTTGTGTGTACATTTTTCACAAAAAGTTCGGTTAGCCGTGTTTCACGCACAACGCAGCGCTAAACTAACGCAGCGGTCTGTCAGGTCCACACTATAAACCTCATACTAAAACCATCGTTGTCGTTGGACGACTTGGCGTCCCATACGAAAAAAAAGCTGCGTCGACAGCGGTTGAGCGGCTTCAGTTTGGGCATTGACATTTCTAGTATGGATTATTTTAGCGGTGCGTTGTGCGGTATGGAAAAGGCCATTCAAAGATATTTACTATCCTTCTAGAACGTGACTCAGCAACCCATGGACTCTTTTCGTCCTGACTTTCTCTAGTTACTTCAAGCATCAAATGATGAAAGCTCATCATTCACCATTGTCACCTTTGCTTCATCTTCTTTTCCCAGGCCTTCAACACCCTCCTGGCCGACAGAGCAGGCATGATTGGAAACATGGGAGCTTACGCCACGCTGTCTGCTCTTGGTCCCAAGTTGTTTCTAAACCTGACTGCTGAAGAGCTTCTGTGGGGATACAACGATCCTGTGGTCACTGCTGCCCACACCATCCTGCCTGGGTGGATTGACTTCGCTAAGATTGGGATCATGGATCGGGTAAGTCATACATGCATATAATCACGCCTCTTTCCCGGAGGATTAGGCAGCGACTACATCCATCCACTTGCTATGATCTTGACATACCTCTTTCGCTTCCTCAATATTTATCAGCCATGTCTATGCTCATCGGCTTAGGGTACTTTTGACATGACCTTTCTTTAGGTAAGTCATAATTGGCCACATGGAAGACTAAATATTGTATGAGTTTCTCCCAGTAGACATTTTTTTAGACACAAAAAAAAAGTTGACATTAATTTGATAATTATTATTTTGCAAGTCATAATTACATGTATGTAATATGTCAACATTAGAATATCATCTCCAGTGTATTATTATCTTTCTCATACAAATATGACATCTGATGCTGAAACTTCCACATTGTTTTCTTTTCAGTTTTACGCTGAAAAAAACGATACAGCAGAAATTGAGCTTCGTGACATCACGAGGAGGTACTCTATCAACTCCTGGAACGAACTGCCTGGTCTGAAGGAACAAGGATTCACAGATTTGAACACTAGGTACTACTACTGCATTAAACATATACACATCATGTGTTTATCTCTTACAGCTTAGGCGCGTCAACAACCGTAACAATGTAAAAAATGTCGACGACCGCTGTAGCGCAGTAGTAGTGCGACTGCCTTTGACGCAGAAGGTTCCGGGTTCGATTCTCGGTGGGTCACTCACAAATTTGATATTTATCACTTTTTGAACTTGTTCCCAGTGTGGTTAGGACATTGCGGACTGAACCACTCTATTGTAAGAAAGATGATTCCCTGTTTCGGTTGGCACGTTAAGCCGTAGGTCCCGGTTGCTCTCTATGATCACTTAGACGGCGGTCGTTACACATCCATGTCAGAAACTTGTAGAAGGCGGATGAAAAATTCTGACATTAGGGTTCATTGGGTCGTTGGACGACTTGTTTTCCCACACAAAAAAGAAAGAATGCAAAAAATTCATAAATGTTATTTTATTGTGTATGTTGTGAGACTGTCGTCTAAAATGGCAATACACATTAACATTTCGAGTTTCTTAGTCGCTTCTTACGACACCGCGGTAAAGATATATGATGCTATTGTAAGCGATCACTCAAACCGCCAAAGTAGCTCTTATGCGCGCGGTATAAAAACGTTCCAAAGTCTAACCTGTCTGCCCAGACTGAGCTTGACCGTACCTACTATGTTTACACATAAAACACTCAACTTAGTTACTTAGTGGTACTTAATCTTAAAACTAGCAGTGTACAATACAAATTTTTTTTGCTCATATTGTAAGATTGTATAAATATTTCTGTGCCCAATATTTTCAAGTTTGCATCATAAGGTATTTTGTCTGTTCTTACTTACTGAATATTTCTCTGACAGTACTCCCTGCAATCGCATCAGAGGTTCCTACGAAGGTTTGATGGTTTCTCCACACGTGACCGAAGACCGAGTCATACCAATCTTCAGGAGACAGGCCTGCAGGATATACCCTTTCACGTTCAAGCAGAAAGGCGGCGGGGAATACGGATTTGATTACTTGAGGTGCCTACTTGACAAACTCCTTTTAGTTTTGTAGATTTTAAAATATTTTCGTTCAATGTAAGGTTAATAGGATTAGGCAATACCCCCCAATCTGGGGAAGGCCTATGTTCAGCAGTGGACAATCCAGTGGCTGTACAAGAAGAAGAATAGGATTATCCGTAGAATCAATGATAAACACATTAAACAACTTGGGACTTAAGTTTGAACCCTGTTGTAGACCCGATAAATCACCTTGTAAAGTTAAAACCAGTCAAAATTTTCTGCAATTTTCTGCATTTACTATAATTAATGGGTTAATAGAATATTTTCTCCTTTCTTACAGGTTCACTTTACAAGACTCCGCCTTCAACAGGACTTCCGAATATGCTTGTAAATGTACTAAAAACTGTCTGCCTGATGGATTTGTTGACGTCAGTAGCTGCTACTACGGTTCGTATAGTTTTATGTTACAATTTCTTTATCTTTAGTATCTATTTTAGTTACCTACTCTATATTTTTCCAAAATATGGATAATTTATCAATATCTCGCTCTCGTCTTGGAAGTCAATTGCAAAATTTCCTTTGGTACTTTCGAATAGTATTGTGATATCAAGTACTTAGCTACATTTAGGTGGTATAAAGGAACAACTAAAATTTATTAAAAATATTTTCAAATAGGATTCCCCATCGCGCTATCAAAGCCGCATTTCATGGACACGGACCCCGAGCAGGGCAAGCACTTCGAAGGCATGCATCCCGACCGTGAGGAACACAGCTCACATCTCGACTTGGAACCTGTAAGTAAAGTAAAGCTTCTTCTTATTTTCAATCGTCCAAAGACCCTATGAACCCTGGATTTTGAGTTCTTCATCCGCGTACAACAAGTATCAGTCCTCCGACACGTAAGTAGTTTGATTAACGGCCGAATGGCGTTCCGGGATCGATTCCCGATATATCAATGGGGAACTGACAAGTGGATATCAATTATCAACACTATGTGTCATTTTTTCCCAGTCTGGCTAGGACATTGCAGGTTAACCATAATATCAGGTTATGAACCTGATAGTTTAAAAAGAAATATTCCTTGCATCAAAGGGTCTTGGTTGCTGTCAATGATAACTTAGACGGTGGCCGGTAGTCCTACTGTTATAAGTGGTTGAAAAAATTTCGAAAACAAAGTTCATGAAGTCGTTTTTGTTATTGTCTCATACGATAGAAGTAGTAGAATTAAACTAATGCATATTTTTGTGAATCGATGTGTGTAAAGGATTATGGAATATTAGTTATACTTAAATAGTACCTATAAATGGTAGATGTTGATATCTATGTAGGTATTGAGGTAGTAAAATTAAGTGAATTACAGAGGTGTCCATTAACGAGATTTATCGCTGGCGCTTAGGCCGCCCTTGCTCATAAAATTCTGTAGCTATTCTGTCTTTGCTAATGTGCAATAAAGTGTTATTACTTATTTCCATGCAACAATCATCAGCATAAGGTCTTTCCTGGTTTATAGTACCGTCTTTTATTGTCGTTTAAAAGGATTTATTGCCAATTTTAAAAATATTTACCTCATGGTCTATTTTACAGAAATATTTACTAAAACCCAACCCAAATAGGTTTAAATACCTGAACTTAATAAAGGCTCTTTTAGTTGTCTTAACATATCTACCTATAAAGTGTACCTTAATACATTTACTGCAAATTAAGGGTGAAATTGCACAATTTTTCTCTAAAAAACACCAAACGCAATTTTTTTGGATTGGATTTCGTAGGCAAATACACTCTGTCAATACAAATATCATCATTAAATAACCTATAGTAGTCACTTCTGGACGTAGGTCTCATCCAGGGAACACCACGAGGCACAACCTCCCTCTTTCCCCATCCAGTCGGTACAAAAAGGGGTCGAAATTCTTGTATAACGCCTTTTGTTTTGTGAAACTGTCGACTAACTTGATGTTTTTGCTCACTTACAGACTATAGGCGCACCTTTAGCGCTGTCGACGAAAATCCAAGTGAACCTTGCAGTCAGAGTCAACCCCTGGAACAGAATCGCTGAGCGTCTGAAGGACAAGGTTATGCCTCTTGTGTGGATATCTTTGGTAAGTTAATATGTATTATTTGTATGAATACTTTACTAAAATCGTGCCCAAAATAGGCCACAAAGATTTTTTCTTCTGAGTGCTGCAAATTTACTCAGATGACTTGTAAATAGGTATAGTTTAAACACCAACACTTTTAAAGCAATATTTCGATGCTGGAAAAACATAAAGAAAATGCTTCATTTTGACTGTTATGAACTTATTCGATGTTGGGATCATTTCGTTTAGCCTAGCTGCTCGTCGCTGCTTTTCTGAACATTATTATACTTAAACTTTGCCTGATTAAAGATGTTTTTCTCTTATTACAGTTCTGCAAAGAGCCCCCACCAGAAGTCGTCAGCATCCTTCGTCTCCGCTTCGTCATTGCTCCTCCACTGGTCATCACGATTGAGGTCCTGCTGTTCATAGCCGGACTCATCCTGGGAGCACAAGGCTTCCACAGGATCTGGAAGCCCAAGTACAAGCTCATCCAGTCCAAGGAAGAAGAGATGCAGCCGAAAAGAAGGAAAAGCAGGGAAGAAAAGAGAAGAAATAGTGTCATACAGAACATGGCGGAGAATATAGGTTTCAATAGGAATGATGATGATGAATTAGCTAAGCAGGCTGTATCGTTACTAGCTATTAGTGAAGAGGATCAAGATATGCCTGACTTGTTACTTATAGAGTCTTGAGTTGCTAGTGTAGATAAGTTTAATGAAAGTTTCAGAGCTATTAATGAAAGCTGACTCAATAGTGATATGGTTGCAAGAACTTTTGAAAAAAAAAACAGTTAATTGAGCCAAAAATCCACAAGAAAAAAGCCCACGACATGAAGTCACAGCAGGCATCTGCCAGATATAGACCTCTTCTTATTGAAGTGTATAGTAAATAAAAATAATGAAAGAAATACTTTTATAGAAGCAAATCCATGACGTTACCATATTTTGTATCAGCAGCACCTCTAATTGTCAATTTATATAGCAATCATACTGAAATAAAGCAACTTGTTAAATTTACCGATATATTACCCCGATAGACCCAATTTATAACTTATAATACCCACAGAAAAGCTTATCTCTGAGATATCTAGGGTTGCTGCTGATTGCAAAGTGTATTATTTAGAAAATTAAGTTTGACGAAGTGGTTTGTGCTATTATGTTTAAATAGATGGTAGTGTAATTCAATTTTTTGGAAATATAAAAAGCCATTCCATTTTTTCAATAAGGAAATCGGTAGTATAGATTTTTGTGGCATTTCTGTCGCGCGTAACACCACCTGAATTTGCTCAAATGTTTTGGTATGGATGTATTTATCATAGTCTGGCGAAGTCTGGTCTTGGCAGTAAATTATTATAGCTTTATTTGTCTTCTTAGATTGAAGTTGTATAAAATTTATAATTTTTAGGGTTGCTATTCTATCTACTGTCAACTAGCTTTCGCTGACTGTATAAAAAAAAAAACTTGCCGATATAGTGTGTTGCCATATTTAAGAATGTTAATAGAAAATATCGATATTTTAAATTATATTGTTAAAGTAAACCCCAGTAACAGTAACTAGTAATTTTCTGTTACATAGGTACATCTAAAGTTTGGATATTTGATTGTATTTAAATGACAAAAAAAACTTTAACGATAATAACTTAACTGTATCGATGAACTTATTGCTCAATGGTTATTTTAAGTGTTTAAGGATTTACTATTTATTAAAATAGGCTGTATGAGTTGCTATTTTTATTTGCTAATGTATGATTTTGACAGTGTTTTTTATAAAATTTTACTTAAATTAATAAATACGTAGTAGTTATTCGAAAAGTTACCGTAAAATACGTAAATAACTACAGTATTATTGATATAATCGAACAAAGATCGATTCAAATTTGTCGTAGATTCAATATCAATTTTTTTTCTGTAAATTCCGTCAAATGTTCAGCAAATGTGATATTATGATTAATTAAGTATAGCATCTTTACTACTAGAATAGTATTTGTAAATATTGTACAGACTGAAAGGGTTAGGCAGTAAGTAAAGTTTTGTACCAATTTCATTTTCCTGAGTTTTATTTTGATGACCTTTTGTTACTTTCGGAATAAATTCAAAACGTATCTTAATTATTGAAAACATAGAATCAATATCGAAAGTCATACTTAGGCCCGTATTTATAAACATAAGATCGATCTTGAGTGCGATTTTGAGATGCTGTTAGTATTGACTGACATTTGTCAAAATCGCTCTTACGATCGATCTGAGTTTGAATGCGATTTATAAATACGGAGCTAAAACAGCTTAATCAATTGCACAGTTTGAATTTTATAGACTTACTCTTAACAAATATAAAAAACTAAACTTAAAATTTGCAAACGATAAATTTACAGAACAATCACAGTTATTTTGAGTGGCCGTTTTAACATTTACAAAATCTTATAACGAACGAAATTAAATGAGTACAATAAAGTTTTTAGAGCTAGCATTAATATAAACATAAATAATGTTAATAATCTAAATGAAACCCTACTCTAAAATGGTAAGTAAAGCACTGTTTAAAATCATTTATCCATTCTAAATGCTTAAAAATAAATAACTACAATACTTTTATGGACTAGAAGTCAAAATATTTACATGTTGGTAATCATTGTTAAAAACTGTGGATCTTTTTAGGAAGGTAACCATTTCATTCAAATTGTCTTTTTTTGCATAAAAATATTACGTCAAAAGCTTAAACAAAGCTCAAATGGGCGTTAAATCAACGCATTAAGTTATATTAATTTTCCGAAAGTCTTTGTTTCACATTGTTGAAGTAGTTTTTTTTACGAATAACGCCATCTACTGAGGACTTAAAAAATCAGGTACACCATGCTTACAACAACAAAAAATCTCGAGGAGTGAGGACTTTTCTATCTGCTTCTGACAGATCTCAAGCTAGTTTATGGTGTCATACCAAATGGCCGCAAATGGCCTTGCGTTGCTAGGTTAAAATTTTGACTTTGAGTTGTGAGTATATTGATACTCAACAGACAAAATACTTTTTTTCGGAAATAAACTTTTTCAGTTTAGCGCTATCTATCTATGTACCCTTGAAAACGGGCTAGAGAATTTCCCATGACGTTCCTCATGTACGTACATTATTTTCTGTCATATTTTTAGGTGTAGACATTTAACGATCGACAGATGAGCTTGATCCAGATCCTCAATAATGTCAGAGTGGGTATACATTTAAAAAATATGAATCTCCCAAAATTAGTTTTTTACTGTTAGCTAGCATAAACGTGAGCATAGATCCAAGAGACGTAGTGAGCGATGTTCGTATAGACGTCAGGTACTCCTCGCCTAGCACATCCTGAGCCGAAGGACGTCAGACCCTTCAGCAGCCAGCGACCTCCGGACCTGCATTGCAGAGGACCTCCACTGTCTCCCTGGAAATGAAGAGAAATATGGTGAATTTTGTTATTTTTTGCACAAAAGTACAGTGTAATTCTATGCATGAAAATTTCTGTTTATACGCGGTGTAAGGGACATTTTTCCTAATAATAGTTTGCATGTTGATTATGAAACTGAACAACTTTTCCCTAGGAACGTAATTATGTAAGAAAACGACAAAGAACATCGACTTCCAATATAAAATCACGATCATCGCTAGGTCTTGACAGTCAAAAATTTTTATCATTTCCTGAAATAGTTGAAATAGTGGAGGTGGTTCAATTTTGTGGTCTGACTGCATTAAAATTGCAATCTATTATCGTTTGAAGAGCAGTCCCCTAAACCACAAGTTTTCTATCCCTACACTGTGTATCTTTAACGCTGACAGTTCAGATTCATCTTAATTAAACAAGTTGATGATATCAAAATAATAATACAGGAAGTTAATTCAATCGTTAGATAACAGTCAAATATATACTATCACAAAATCTAAAACAAAGGCTTCTTGTCTATCAAATTGATTGCATAAAACCTTTCTTCTAGAAATATATGCTGATTCATCAAAAACAAGGTTATCATTATTCGCGATCACATCGTCAAAATTATTGAACAAGCCAATTATAATTGCTACATCAAAATCAATGTTTCACCATCCATGATCAGTAGATTTGATATCAGATGCATCTATCACATCACCAATTTCATTAGATACACGATTACTTAACCAACTTATATAGACAAAAGGTCTGATTAAAACTGGTTGGAGTATAGAATTTTTATTTGTCAATCTCAAAATTCTTGTCGATTAATTGTTGACGACTTTGTTTCGGTTTAGAAAGTTTTACTTTCGTTATGGAAAAGTACGGGGTTAAAGTTGTTAAGACAAAATATACTGACAAAAGGCTTTTCATGCTAAAGACGGCGAAAGATCTATGACGCTAATGACTCAGTGAAGGATGTTAGAAAATGTAGAGACACAGAATACTATTGGGCATTCATATACCTTATGACATTTTAAAGAGAAATTGGTGACTGATGATGATGAACCGTTTGGTTTGAGTAAATATAATGAATAGGCCATATTCATTATAGGAAGTATTCAACACAACACATTTTCAAGCCAGCGTTCGGAATAGCTCATTCATTACCATGTAAGTATATAGAGTATAGCGTTAGCAGGTATGTCTCTATGGCCGTAGGTATAAATTGCTTTTGGCTCTGAGACTAACAAAATTACACATAAGGACATCTCAAAATCGCTCTCCAGGTCGATCTCAGATTTGATAGGCATTTATAATATATAAGGGTAAACCACATAACATTGCGGTTTTGCGACGCAGGTTTACAATTATACCTTTTTAGTAAGTGTTAAAGCAGATGAAAATTTTGAAAAATGAAGGCAATACTTACCACACAAGCGCCAGTGCTGCCATCAGTACTGCCGGCACAGAGATGCCCCTCATTCAGGGGCAGTGTTAAAGAATATCTATCTCTACACACTTGTAAAGGTAAGATTGGCACTTCAGCTTCTAACAACACATCAGTCAAAGTCCCATTAGTCTGTTCCCTACCCCACCCTGTTGCATAACACTCGTCTCTGAAGTCTATTCTATTACTTTCATCAATAAAAGGATCAATTTCTTCACCACCAAACATAAGTTTTTTATCACTTCTCGCATTATTCACTTTTTTGTCCTTACTTAGTTTAGATTTTATTAGTTTCACTACACTATCTAAAGTGGCACTATCGTAGACTATATCTAAGTTCTTTTTACTTTCTTCAGGTCGATGTATGCCATCGGCTTTTCTTTCTGTCTGTCTGTTTGAGTCATTGGATACTCTGACATTGTATCTCATGTTTTTGTGTTTTTTGTTGAAGAATCCAGCGAAGATTGTCTTCGTTAGATTGTTGAGTTTTTCTAGATATTTGACAGCAGTGTCAGGATTAGGCTTCGGGGGCTTGGCTGCTTTTCTCCTGATTGGTTCTGGAGTAGCTTCTGGTCTCATGTAGAAGGTTGAAGTCTTTTCTGTGATCAAGCTGGTAACTGGAGGTTCGAAGGGTGGCAAGCAAATGGTTCGTATTCTACTACCAGCGCTCACGTCTGCTGGTTTTGTCATCTTCATTAGTGCTGAAACAAAAAAGGATCCTTTTGATATCCTGTACATAGGAATAACAAGTTTGTTTATGCTTCTTGGGGTAAAGAATTCTGCAGAAATTATGCCATCGATATTATACTCACCTATATCATGCTGGTAATTGTGAAACCGGTGGTGCAAGACGATCTTCTCAATGGGAACATAGGCACCCTTTTGTTCAGCTCTGTCCCATTCTCCCAAAACAGCTGTCCATAAGGCAGGCACTGGTAAGTTGAAGAGCTCACTGAAAGTATTGAAAACATTGCTTCAGGGTTCAGTTTATTCATATTTAACGAAAAAAAAACAAATCTTAACCAACATCTTATTTTAATTGTTTTTTTATGTACTTGAATATCTCACATTTCTGCGATTTTTTCTGTTCTTACCTATCTCGTAACTTTAACAGATTTCCAAATTAGGATGAAAATTTACTATTGACCAATACCAAAATCTCAGGATTGGACTAAGTCAGTTTAATTTGGGCTAGTTCATCCCTTGGAAGGAAGTAACACCAGCAAGTATAGTGCAGAATAACCCTAACCAAAGGAGAAAAGACATTACTTGTGTATGCAGTGAGCCGTGGTGAGAAGCCAGAGTGGATGGACCAGCACCCCTCCGCACCAGTGCCCGATCAGACCGTAGTTTGGATGCAGCAGCTGCAGGGAGACCTGGAAATGAGGCGGAATGTTCTTAGTGAAAAAGAACAACAAAAGATTCTGAAAGAATAATTCAATTATGAGGAAATTAAGGTGGATCGCACACTTGACGCACGGCGGTGCGCAATAATATCTGAGCGGTCTATCAGATCCATAATAGAAATGTCAATCCATACCGCTCAACCGCTGTAATTGCAGCGCTATCGCAGTCTCGTCCGTTGAGTGCGGTTTTAGTATGAGGAGTGACGTTTCTAGTATGGATCTGACAGACCGCTGCTGCGATATTTTTGCGCTCCGTCGTGCGTTTAGTGTGCGTTCCGCCTAAGGAAGGCACAAGACCGTAGAATCGTACGTAAGAGTTACTTCAAAAGTTGAAGTAAGTAAGCCTAATAATCTAGAAAAGTAAACCATAATGATAGCTGATGAGGAAGTGGATTTGCTTGCTACATGGAGATTTTGAGTGGATTCTGAAGCAGAATTGTAAAAATAAACATTAAAATAGGTATACGGGGTATAAAAGACGGTGTAACGAAAACTTTGCAGGCGTGATCAGACCATGAAATTGAACAACTTTTTCTATGGGGGCCATGTTGAGAAACGAAAAATTTTTTTCGTGTTCCCAGTTGTATGGACGGTCGAAAAAAATTTTTCGTTTCCTGACATAGTCCCCATATAAAAAGTCGTTCCGCTTTTGGTCTGAGCCCGCCTGCAAAGTTTTCGTTACACCGTCCCTTACAACCTGTTTATATATTCATGTTCATAGGTTTGGCTATCTATGACATCCTGATTAGAAAATACTTTCTTAAGGTGAAGTGTGATTATTTTGTTTATGCATTTCATGATGATGGAGTTGATGACTGACCTGCCAAGGCCAGGCTCCTCGTTTGGACTCTCTACCCTTGATGATGCGCAGCTGGCCGGCGTTCCTCTCTCGAGGCTGTCTTGTGTGTCTTCGTAGAGGCACGCCGCAGTCTGCGGACAAAGTCAAAGTCAAATATTTCGTTTCCTGGTCGATTCACAACTTATACCTTTAGAATGTTACTTGGCTACTTGCTCTAATATTTTAGCGCTTTACAAAATTGTCATTTACATTTGGAAGGCGGATCGCACAGTTAACGACGACGTAGCGCTAGAATATCGTAGCATTCTGTCAGATCCATACTAGAAATGTCACTCTCCATACTAAAGCCGCACTCGCATCGACAGCGGTGAGCGGTTTTAGTATGGGGAGTGACATTTCTAGAACGCTGCGATATTTTAGCGGTCCGTCTGCGATCCACCTATGACGCGCACAGTATAGAGACTTGTCTCGCGGGCGAGAAGACTTCACAAGTGTCAAATTGTATGGATTTTATCCAAACAAGTGAATAACTTAGAGAAAATCAAAGTCGCGGTTGCGCATCATACCTAGGCAGGTAACTGTTACCTACATCATGTGAAAATTACATGAAAATGGGCATGTAGCGTTCGTTTTTTTTGTGTTTATATCAGTAAATCAATGAACGCTGGTATTAATAAATCAATAATAACCAACTATTAATAAATCATGCCGCATAAATATATTATTTACTCAGCACTTTCTTTGATACTTATCTAGTAGTCTGTAAACTTGTAAATCAAAATCATTTGTCAACTTTACTTTTTTATTGCCTTTATGTCAATAAATCACTGTTACAATATAATAAATATCCTCTTTATAAAAACTCAATGTGGTTCACACATTTGCCACACAGTTTTGCGGTACTTTACGGGTGCGGTATTACCATCTAATTGTGTCTTTTTTTTTATCCCACCTGGTTTTTTTATCAAGGTAATAAATATTGCTATAAGAAAAGGAGATTATATTAAACAAAATATATTTTCTTTACAAAAACGGATCATGACGTCAATATGTTATTTTATGACGCTAAAAAATAAAAGAAATGTTTACTTTTACTGTTACTTTTCTAACGAAAGAAGTTGTATTTATTGTATAAAACAACATCTAGAAGCACTCCTATGCTACTGTCAAAGGCTGTCACTAGTATCATAATCATCATCATCCTTGTTCGTGCATTAGAGTATATGCCTGTTTATCTATTACGCCACTCCTCACGGTTCTGTGCAAATCTCATCCAATGAGACCCGGTCGATTTGACGATGTCATCGGACCACCGGGCTGATCATTTTGCTCTCCTCAGCTACCACTCTGAGAATGCCTTGGTCCACCGTCCATGAACCAAAGTTGACAGTCAAAAATCGCAATTACTTTCGGCGCGTGTGCAAATAGCCTAAACAGCTGTTACAGCAAAAGCATATAATAAGTGAATAAATTACCATGTAATTTTAGCATCCATTGCTTGTTAAGTGAGTGATTTGTTTCCATTATGAGTTATGTTATGACACTAAGTTACGCGGAACTGTATATAAGTGTTAGCATGTGAAAACTTCACGGTGGCTGATTTTCATTATCGTGACACGAATATTATTATTAGCTAGTGCTGTGATGCCTTTTACAACTCAGTTGATATGTGCCAAAGTATTTGATACCCTGTGAATTACTTTTGAAATTGCGATAGTTGTCATCCTAGCCCTATATATTATTTTAGTACTTGATATCTAAATAATAATTACTTTTCACGGTTTAATAAAGTTTAGCTTTTACTGTATGATACTTTTATACAATTCTTATTGTTATTAAGAAATTGTGGATGGCTGGGAAGAATTTTCAAAATTCCTTCAGTATTCGTGTTCATGGTTAAAATAAATTTATTATTGATAGTTTAAGATGCAATGAAGAAACTACCAAAATATAAAATCATCACATCAGCCTAAGACAGTCCACTGCAGGACGCAGGCCCCAGGGTACACCATAAGGCATAATCTACTATTTTCACCATGCAATCGGTATTAGCCACTCTCTTTAAGTCATCGGTCTATCTGGCCGGAGACCGTCTAGCGATACGCTTGCTGAAGCGACTAATAAAAAATACCAAGTACCAAATACCAATACCAGTTCCACGATACGTATTCCCCTCAATACTAATGGTCACATTTCACGGTAGCCTGGTCACCTGCTATTCCGATTAGATAATTGTCTAATTGTTACTACCGACACGGTACATGTCGTAACATGATAATTAGTTGGTTTAGCGGAAGGATGACGACGGTACGACGTTTCCGAAATATGTAAACACACGAAGACATTTAGTTTTTTTCGTTATAATTATTTTTCTTCGATATTTGGTAAATGTAAGGAATGAGGTTTGAGGTTTTGTAAATGTAAGGTTTGTGAGGAATGGTATATCAATTTACTAATTGCATTAACCCTCATTATTTGCCCACAAAATACAACGAACAATTTTGCTTAACTTCTTCTTCTTCTACAGCCACAACAGTCCACTGCTGGACATGGGCCTTCCCCTGGAGTGTTATTCAAATTCTTCTTCGGGCATTCGCCAGCAGATTTTAGCTTACGTTATAGCTATAGTTCGTATTTGTAAAGACTGAATGAACTTTTTTAGCTGTACACATTTCTACTCTCACTCAACAAAATCAGTTTTTTGTACAATACTTATGAAACCCTCATAAATGCATTTGAATACTTGAAAAATCTTTTTTTCTTCGTAATAATCTTTTTTGAAAGCCCAACACACCCCTAGCAATCGGAGCAATTTTTGTTATAGTGACTGCGAGAAAATAAAACTTTGTCACTATCCTAAACAAAAAAGTCCGTTACCTGTTTTCCGCAATGTTTCACACGCAGTGTGAGAGCACTTTTATTATTAATTTTCTCATTTACCGACACCTCGTTAAAACCAATTACAATTCTAATTAATATTGACACTGGCGCTTCCGTGTTTACAAGTGCTGTTACGGTAAAAAAGAAAGCTCAGTTTCCTTACATAATGATTGTCGTTACAGTTTAGTACGGGCAACGAATCTGATCAAAAAAATGCCAGTGCTGTAGGTTTCGCGCTATTTTAGCGCAAGCGTCTGTCAGATGCAAGGTAAGTAATATCAAATTTCCCATAATAATAAAATAGTGATACACAAAATTATCTCAAACGGCCCTTTATATTATATCTGACAAACGCATGCATTACTAATGCGCAGCGTCATGCGTTAAATGTTGGATTTGCCTTTTGCGCGTGGCTTCGATAATTATATTGGATGGTACAATGTTTTTCGTACACCGTAAGTGCAGTCGATAAATGTACGTGAGTAAAAATACATTAATACATGGGGGGATCGAACTAGGGTCTCTCGATTGTAAGGCCGGTGTTATAACCACTTGGCCACCGACGCTCTCTTAATTGTCTACAGATATAGCAATAACTCATGACACCTCGTAACGAAGCTTTATGACTATTCGTAAATAGTCTTTAACATTGTTTTATGACTGTTATCTGACAGGAAGCGATCGTAACCAGTACTGTTGACAGCAAATATAACCAACCACATGCTTCGCTCAATTTTGCGGCGTTTTGCCGCTCAAGTTTTTTTTACTGATAAAAGGAGCTGTAAATCGGATAGATAAGTTTTAAAAGGAGCTATAATAAATCGACTAGATATACCGCGTACATTGTACAGAGGGTTAGGAAATGTACTGACTTCCTTTTAAGGTGTGAACCAGCCCATGAAACTGAACAACTTTCCCCAAGGAACATAGGTCGAGGCCAGCTGAGTCAAGTTGTATGTAAGGTCAAAAATATTTTTTCCTATTGCGACCGATGTTTCTTGGAGAAAGTTGTTCATTTTCATGGGCTGGCTCACCTCTTGAAAGGAAGTCAGTACTTTTCCTAACACAATGTAGAATACCACGCCGCATCGCTGTACGTTTGTCAAAAACTGTCACTTGCTTACTGGTGACGCCACGTCTCCGGGCGGTGACAGTCTGTCATTTGCTCGCTGGCTGTCAAAAATCGCATAATCGTGCGGCATGTGTGCTATCCTGCGTACTGTCGACAGAAAATTCGAATAGCTTGAGTATCTTAAGTAACTACTCAGTGGTTGAGTATCAGAAGAAAGTGAAACC
Organism: Keiferia lycopersicella; assembly: GCA_029255805.1. Classification (NCBI taxonomy): domain Eukaryota; kingdom Metazoa; phylum Arthropoda; class Insecta; order Lepidoptera; family Gelechiidae; genus Keiferia; species Keiferia lycopersicella. Next base: position 176,557 of record JARACZ010000008.1, read on the forward strand.
AATGGGTCTGGATTGTTAAGTAAACTAGGGTATGGTCAGCAGAATTGTTTGGCAAAGTAAAACAATGAGAATTTTTGATAGCAACACTTGTTCGAACTAGGTGGCCCTTCTTCTTCTTCTTCGTGTCAATGGTTCTTCGTGTCATGGCACTATTATTTCTGATGCACAATGATCACAACAATTATTATTTCTAGATTAATAATTATTATTGTTTCTAGAGTCTCAGGTACGGTGGCTAAAAAGGGATGAAGAACTTTTCTTCTTGGCACGGTCTGGCAACTTTAGATTATCTGTCCAATCAGTCTCTCGACTTTACAAACATACTATAAACCCGTTTCTCCAAAAAAATTAAATATATCTCTATGTTGTTCTATGTTTTGATCTTCTCCTTAGCTTACATCTGGTTTTCTGACTCTACTGCTAGAATTGCCTACGGACAGTATTTGCATTTGTGAAGAGGGCCCGCAATGGCTATTTTCTACGCAAATATAACTTCAAGAGCCAATTTAATATAACGTGAGCATATTACTTTAAATCATAAATATTGAAATTCGAATTATTATTTTGACGTTTGAGTTGAATGTGTAGCCTACGTAATGTAGAATTTTGCAAGGAATGGGATCATAATTTTCCTCATCTTATCCCGTTCCTGTCGGGGTCGGCTACCTAACCTAGGACATTTGACGTGGAACCAAGTTTTTACACAGAGCGACTGCCATCTGACCTCTGCAACCTAACCTAACCTAACCTGGCATCTGCAATGTGCATGTCCTCGGCAAGTCGGTACATTCTCCAAAAATTGTCGTGCGGAGACAGAATCGCAAAAAGTGGAATAAGGGCAAGAAGGCCTTTGCCCAGCAGTGGGATCGCGATAACTAATTAAGATAAGTACAGACAGAAAAACAAATTATTCTTCCTTTTTCACTATACTAGTTTTATCTGTTAGGCGGATCGCACACTTGACACACGACAGAGCGCAAAAATATCGCAACGGTCTGTCAGATCCATACTAGAAACGTCACTCTCCATACTAAAACGGCACTCGACGGATGACACTGCGATAGTGCTGCGTCAACAGGGGTTGAGCGGTTTTAGTATGGGGATTGATTGACATTTCTAGTATGGATCTGACAGACTGCTGCGATGTTTTAGCGCTCCGTCGTGCGTCAAGAGTGCGATGCGCCTTAGGTATGATATGAGCGATAAATTCCTAATCATATATCAGAGAAGCCTTATCCGCCTCATACTGTTGACCTTTTCATCTATGCGTGCTTGCTCCTGACAACACAATAGGTGTCAATTCGATAATATCTCCTAACTAAATACAGCGATGTCACTGTCCGGTAAGTCACTACATAGTATAAAGCAAAGCCGCTTCACGTGTCTATCCATATCTCTGTATTTAAGTATGCTTATATATCTTTAAAACTACACCACGGACTTTGTGGAGTTTTTTAATACATAAAATTGTTCAAGAGGAAGATTTATTTGTATAATAGATGCCGGGAAAATGTCTTATTCCCACGGGAAACTGATTAATCGCTATCATCAATTATCAGACTGGCCGCAAGTGATTCATAAGCTTACCATTATGATGGAAATATTTATTTTTAGTGTTTTTGGTTCTTTACCTAGGTACGTCTAGTCGCCATCTTTTTAATCATCGCTTAGTGAAAAATATCGTGTAATATTTTTAAATAGATTCAAGATTCAAGCATTTATTGGTAAAAATAAATTTTACAACTCAAAAATGTTTAATACATAATTAATAGTCCATCTTTCAAATCATTTAAGTCAAAAATAAAACGCTATTTTAGTAAAAACGTTCGAATCGATACCAATATACCTCCAACGATTGGAGTCTAACCACTGTTATATCACTGTATGCCCTTGGGGTGCGCAGGCGCATCTGATGCCAGATTGAATTAGCATCACCGCTTATCTGGGGTCATCTCGGATTGGCTTTCTCTGTGTGAGGTATGAGGTAGCCTGCCTCGTAAACAGTTTTATATGAGATGCTAATTCTAAGTACAGCATGATACTAAGGTGTTTTATTTAATAAAAAAATCTCTACGGTCTAGTGCTGGACATGAGCCTCCCCTTATTGGGGGTATTTGCTGTACTCACCACGCTTGGCAAGCGGTATGGCGAAAGCAGCAGAATAATACTGTTAAACGGGGTGAATATTAGCTGCATTGCATTTATTTTAAGGGCTGAATCAGGCCATAAAACTGAACACTTTTCTCGAAGAAACATATACAAATTCAAAAACAAATATCACATCTCTTAAATCGGTTTGTAGCTTTGTATGGGGGGTCAAAAATATTTCTTATATTTTGACCTAACTTCCTCTGGGAAAGTTGTTCAGTTTCATGGGCTAGATCAAACCTTAAACATTGCTGCCTTTTACAACACTAACAGACAGAAATGAGATGATGCTATTCTAAATCGACATCACACAGCTGCTACATGAAAGTGAATAGTCCTAGCCGAAATTATTACAAAAGATTCCCAGGAACTCAATGTATTTGGACTGCCTGTTTCCCAACACAGCTTACGCAATCCATCAAAACCATTTCCTCGAAATGACAGAGCTATTACATCACTCCATAATTCCATCATCAAATCCCCTATTTCATCACACCATAACTCCTAAATCCCTTACTCTACAACTTGACACAACATTACACTAGCACTGGTATAAGAAAACGTACTAAAGGAGATTCTATAGTGAACTAAATAGTGTAAATTTATTTACTACCGCCATTGTGGGCCATCAAATTAAATTCAGATATCCTGAGTATTTTGGGAAAATTAATAAATACTAAAAGTCTTTTTTATGGCCTTTATTTTCTACAGGAGTGATAAATATGGCATTTTGGTTGAAAAAAGTGTTCCTAGTTTTTTTACACTTCTAGTATAGACAGTGGTAGTATGTATGCCTTAATAGAAAAAAAAAGTAGTTTGATATAATTATTAAATTCTATCAAACTGGATAAAAAAACTAAGTAGGTAGTAAAATTAAGGTTACATTCCAGTTAATATAATGGTAACTGCTTGAATTTTATTGACTGAATGATAAATTAGTTTAACTTAAGTGTTTTAATACAGAGTCAATTGTATAAATTTCATTACCGGAATATATAATTATTATAAGTAGTCACCGAAATACAATTTTAACTAATTTGTTTTTCAGTACAGACGCTCCTGTAGTACCTATGTTTCTTCCTTGGTCGAGGTTACGTAAACCATCTTATCCGTCTCAAATTATGAGAGAAAGCGTCCGATGCAGTAAGTATAGTATAGTCTAAGTATGATGGGGTTAGTCACATCTAAGTGCAGCAGGCGCATCGTTACAAATGGACGTTGTTTTGTTTCGAAGCACGAATCATATTATCTAGTGTATTGACACTGGAGTTATGGTTTATACAGGATGTAAAAATGTTAGCTGCAGGTATTTTAACAGTGATGCCGGCTTAGAATAGCATCACCCCACATCCTTCCCGTGGGTGTCGTAAGAGGCGACTAAGGGACTCGAGAATATTGGTGTATTACAATTTTTAGGCGACAGGCTGACAACCTGTCACTATAGTGATGCACATGTTTTCCGAAACAACCTTGGAAAGCAATACTCAAAAAGTGTCAGACGTGGCGGGCGATGGCGACCGTATTCTTACGGCCGTTAGCGCTCTGCCTACCCCGCGGGGGATAAAGGCGTGATATATGTATGTATGTATGTATTTTAACAGTCTGTAAAACTCTCCCCAAGAAACTTAGGACGAAATATGAAAAATAAAATTTGGTCCACCACCGATAGAAAATTAGTACGTAAACTACCGACCAAGTCAATTTGTATGGGAGGTCACAAAAAAAATCTCATATTTTGACCTATGTTTCTTGGGGAAAGTTGATCAGTTTCATGGGCAGGTTCATTTCTTAAAATATTTGCAGCTAATATTATTTTTACACCTAGTAATTATATTATCTAGTGTATTAACACTGGTAAACATACATACATACATACATACACACATACATATCACACCTTTATCTCTTACGGGGTAGGCAGATCATTAATTAACGGGGATTGACATTTCTAAAATGGATCTGACAGACCGCTGCGATGTTTTAGCGCTCCGTCGTGCGTAAAATTGTGCGACCCGCCTCAGGTGTGTGGGATTCGCCAAATTCATAATATTTCGCTGGGGATTTCCTATCACAAACTTGATGCTCTATAGATCAAATCGTTCGACCTACCTGTAATATCTATACGTCATCTTAAACGGATCCATCAGTTGACAATATCAAGATCTAAACCAATTAGTGGGTTAAATGCTTCGAGCTTCTGCAGTTATCAGTTCATCGGACCATGAGAACGATGCATTGTGATGTATTAGAGCGAAATGATGAATTAGGGTCAAGAGTTCATAAGTAACTTAAAATATACTACAGACTCAATAATTCATTGTTTTACAAAATGTTCGAAGTGTGAATAAATTATGTAAAACTATGTGTTTTAACGCCATCCGAAATAGCGCAACATCACGTCTTTTTCAGTATTTTCATACAAAAAATCGTTTTAGATAGTTTTAAAAAGTAGGTAGCTCATTTTGATGAAGCTCAATAGTGGAATGCTTTTCTTCCGTTTGCGAAGAAACATATTATGAAAATCCATATTTTTATCGAAATAAATTTTGAAATACGCAAGCTGCGTTCACTTTGACAAAAAAAAAACGGTAAAATCACATTCGGCGAGGAGTCAGGACTGAAAATTTATATGGAATATCATTATTTATCTATTGACGTATTTTTTTCTGAAACAATGACACCATTTACGAACAAATGAAAGAAACTTATTGTTATGTTGTATTTTATAATATGTGACGTAATATTGTAAATTATAGTAACGATACTAACGATCCATGGTTGTTGTTTATTCTTGTGGCCGCGGATCAAACGCAAACATTCACTGGTTGCTCTGACGTAATTCGTAAAAGTGGCACAAGTTCATGAGCGTAGCGAGACTCATTAGAATCTGTATCGTCTTTTATATTAATTTGGTTAATATCTTATGCTGTGTGATGCCGGCTTAGAATAGCATCACCCCATTTCTTCCCGTGGGTTTTGTAAAAGGCAAATAAGGGACTCGAGGGTTTCATGTGTATTACAATTTTAGGCGACAGGCTGACAACCTGTCACTACAGTGAAACATGTATCATCGTAAAGGGCCCTCAATATTTGTCAGACGTGGCGATAACAACCGTAATTTTACGATTGTTAACGCTCTGCCTACCCCGAAAGGGATAAAGGCGTGATTTGTGTATGTATGTGTAATATCTTATGTGTTCACACCCTCACACATACACACAACACAGCATAATTATTTTGTTTTATAATAGATTCTGATTTACTTTAATATTTTAATTACCTAATTAAGTCTTTTCATTTGCACGAATAGCGGGGCCTTCTAATACAAGTATTAAATACACCATAATATGTGGAAGTATTGTAATATTATCCTGTAAATTAAATACTAAAACATTTTTTATTTTGTTTTCTCTTCTGAACTCTCACACAGGCTTACTAGACTGTGGACGTAATAATGTATTTCTGACATTCTAAAAACATCGAAGAATAAATCAAAGATATACATTATTGCTCGTTTGAAAATATTATTAATCGCTGCAGTTCACAACTTGCGCTTGATAAACAAAACAAAGCTTACCATGATTGTGCAGTGAAAATGCATTCCTAGGTGCGCGCGCGCCGACGTGACTGACTATGGCGTTTCTCGCGGGTTGCGCAACTCGCGGGTGCCAAAGCGAGGCGCTGTGATTGGCTGGCAATGTTGTTTGGCAATCACCTTTATTGATTAATTGTTATTGTGATAATCTTATAGGAAGCGTTTGTTATATAAATATTTGGTGCGGTGCTTTTTTGATGGGACGATGGAGTTAACACTATTATAAGTAGATAGGTACTAAAAATATCTTCAAATATAAACTAGTTTAGTATGTGATAAATTATGTCCTTGATGACAAATTTATACAATTTAAAGAACTTCTATCCTTTAATAAAAAGCTCGCTTCGCTAATCTTGGCTCGTTTCGGAGGCCAAGATCCATTTTGGGTCATTTCGTCAGAGAAGTTAGTTAGTAAGACAAATGAAAAACTCTGACACCAGGGTTAAATAGGTCGTTCTTTATCATTCTATTCTTTTTTTACATTTTTCTTCCATTTTTCCACATTTCCTACCTATTTTTATAACACATGACAAAATTATAATTTTTCGTCCATTTTACCACATCTACCTATTATTATATCTCATCACAAAATTATAATAAACTTGTATTATTTATATGTTAAACAAACAATCAACAATATTTCTAAAGATATTGAATGTAACTGTTGTCATTATCATTAATTACGACCACTCTTAACGAGTAAACTTGCACCTCTCTCATAATAGCAGGTAACTATTTAAAGATTATAGTACTTACGAGAGATGGGATACGTAATGAGAATTTATTACGAGTCATAATTATGACTATTATGATGAGCTATCATTTCAATGATACGAGAAATCAATTCAGTTTTCTTCAATTTAATCAACTAAACAACAAACTAAATTAAAAAAAAATGTGGCTCAGTGTCCCAAAATCTGGAAGAGGTACCTAGGTATAATGTTTGCATGTTGAAATACTTGCTAAGACTCATTGAAAACTAATTCTTAAACTTAGTTAAATAATTGAAATAATTTCCTGGACAATTCACACAGCGCCATCTAGCCCGAAACTAAGCAAAACATGTACTAGATATCTAAGTCTGGTATTTTTGTCATTGTAACGCCACCGTATACTTCAAACTGATAGCAGACTACGAAATGCCCGAAATCGTCGAAATGAGATCCAATCGACATCCAACTGAAACGTTTTTATTTAGCACACACGGGCAACGTCTTGTAAATCAATTCCAACTCGGCGGTAAGGCGAGGAACACACTTGATGCACGACGGAGCGCAAAAATATCGCAGCGGTCTGTCAGATCCATACTAGAAACGTCACTCACCACACTAAAACTGCACTCGGCGGATGACACTGCGATAGCGCTGCGTCAACAGCGTCTGAGCGGTTTTAGTATGGGGATTGACATTTCTAGTATCGATCTAAAAGACCGCTGCGATATTGTTGCGCTCCGTCGTGCGTCAAGTGTGCAATCAGCCAGGTTGAAAAAAGAAAAAGCTTTTCCAGATATACAAGCAAAATTATCATATTTGAGCAGATTTTAAGATCTGGTTAAGATCCGATTTGATTTCTGTCTACTACGAATAATTTCCATAATCTCAGTGCGCAAATTATTATCCACGATCTTTACAAGTTCGACGACCGATGGGCGCAGTGGTAGTGCAACTGCCTTTAACGCAGAAGGTTCCGGGTTCGATTCTCGGTGGGTCACTCACAAAGTTGATATTTATCACTTTGCGAATTTGTTACCAGTCTGGTTAGGACATTGCGTGCTGAACCACCCGATTGTCCATAAGTAAGATGGTTCCGTGTTTCGGATGGCACGTTAAGCCGCAGGTCCCGGTTGCTGTCTATGTTTACTTAGATGGCGGTCGTTACACAACCATGTCAGAAGCGTGCTACTTGTAGAAGGCGGTTGACAAATTCTGACACTAGGGTTCCTCGGGTCGTTGGACGGCTTGGTGTCCCACACGAAAAGAGAAAGAGAAGAGACAAGTTTTTATATAGGCAACATATAAATTCCAACGCATCGGTAACCAATGACGTAAGGTTTTCCGCGGCAGGTCCCCGGCCTGCAACGAAAGTAAGAGTCGCGGGTAGTTGTCAGCGCGGAAACGGAAACGCAACGCAGGATAGAAAGCGTATCGTTTCCTAGGGCTTGTCACGAGCGGCTTTGATATGCAACACTGCTCGTAGGCCTGTAGGGATGCGTAACTTATCGATATAGTTATCGATAAATGTCTTTTTAAGGAATATATCGACCAAAACTGCGATATACCAATATTTTTGATAAAGATCGGTTTGCTCTATAAAAAATATTTTTTGTAATGATACAAAGCGTACTTACATAGCGCAGTTTCGTAGTGCTTGTTAAAAGCTGAGTTTGATACCTATGCAACCACTGGTCGGCCGTAGCCATAATTTATTCAACTATCATTTATTGACCTAGACCATATTACAATAACGAAATTATCCTCAAAAAAACCTCACAAAATAATAACAAAAAAAAAAACAAAAAAAAACACAAATCACGCCTTTATCCCTTGCGGGGTAGGCGGAGCGTTAACGATCGTAAAATTACGGTCGTTATCGCCACGTCTGAAATGTATTGAGGGCACCTTCAGATGATTCGTGTATCACTGTAGTGACAGGTTGTCAGCCTGTCGCCTAGAGTTGTAATACGTGCTAACACACATGAAACCCTCGAGTCCCTTAGTTGGTTCTTACAACACGCACGGGAAAAATTGGGGTGATGTTATTCTATACCGGCATCACACGGCAAAATTATAAGATATAAAAATTTTGAAATATACTGTTTTCTTATAAATTATTCAAAAATAGGGCACTGTAAAAACCCTACATAACGTATTATTTGTAGCTCTTTAACACAACATTATCAAAGTTGCCAGAAAGTTACATGTTGCCAATATCCTGATTGTTTATTGGTTTTGGTATTTGATATTTGAATTCGATGTATCAATATTTATCGAATTTCGTTATATCGTCACGTCCCTAGGCCTGATTACCCTAGAGTTTTACAAGCTAATGAAGATCGATTAGATCACTTTCAGTGCAAGCGTGATTTGAGTACTGATGTATAAAAAAAAGTAAAGAAAGTACCCATAGTACTAGAGTGACTGCCTAAGGTAAAATTTCAAGTTCGATTCCCGGTGAGCCATTAATAAAGTTGATATCTGTGATTCTGTGATTTTTTTTTCGGTATGGCTAGGTCATTGCAGGCTGAGCCGTCTGATTGTTCGGAAAGAGTGATAGTTCCGTGCTTTGGAGTATATGGTTTTCGATCGTGGTTGCTGTCATGATGACGGCGGTTACACAATCATGCCAGAAGTCTCTTGATAGTTCATACATAAATACATACATACATATATCACGCCTTTATCTCTTGCGGGTTAGGCAGAGCGTTAACGGCCGTAATATGGTTGCTATCGCTACGTCTGACATTGTTGAGGATTGTTTTCCAAGTAGTTTCAGAAAACATGTGTATTACTATAGTGACATGTTGTCAGCCTTTCGCCTAAAAATTGTAATACACCAATACTCTCGAGTCCCTTAGTCGCCTCTTACGACACCCGCGGGAAGGATGTGGGGTGATGCTATTCTAAGCCGGCATCACACGGCATAACGGCTCTTGGTAGCAGTAGGTGAATTTATTGGGTCGTTCATCCAATCGGTCTCCCACCAATAAAAAAAGAAGAAAACGTGATTTCAATGCTGGCAAAATCACAACGTAAGGTCTAAGAAGAAATAAATCTAATATTAAGTGTAATCACCAGACGCTTACACATACATCATACCCTTTGCCTTATCCCGTTCTCTGTCAGGATCGACTACCTAACCTCGGAGATTGGACGTGGAACCAAGTTTTTACACAACGCGACTGCCGTCTAACCTCTGCAACCCGAGGACTAACCTGACCCAAATCCTTCAATTACCATCTAATCACCAGACGCCTAATGAATGAAAAGCCCGTGGCAATAAGCAATGACTTTCAGGCCTAAACTATGAATTAGAATCGCACTCTTATATCGCTTGCATGGCAACAATCAATGATTTTCCACCTAGGGTAAAAAAATCTGTTTCAAATAACAAACAAACCACGGTTTACTTAATCCGGAACTAACCGGCGTTTACCCAGCGTTTTTGTACCGACAAAGAAAGTAAAGTTACCGCGCCGACGTCAATGTCGTAATATTGGTAACGGTGTGGTAGATAGTTAAACACGTGATCGTAATAGTTAAAAAATAAAGCTCAGTCACTTCAAATACAACTGCTATAAGCTCACAGCTGTACTAGAGTAGAATAGCACCACCTCATCTCTTCCCGTGGGGGTCAAAGACCTGCCCTGGAGAAAAACAATTACACCCTAGGCTGGAAAGGGGTCTTCGCCAGGCACGTGTGGCAGAGGTCTATCGTGCGGTAGACTCCTGCAACCGACCTGGCTCCTCGACTCGTCGTTCTTCTGGAATCAGCTAGGGTGGCCGAGAGCGTGGTGCAGGTCCTGAGCAACCCTGCGTCTTCCATAATTGCCTCCCAGGCAATGTAGTGTCTGCATAGAAAACACCTAAACACATTTTTGGAAATTGATTAAGCAAATATTTGTGTCCGGTGGGGATCGAACCCATGACCCTCGGCGTAGAGGCAAGAGTACTACCCACTACGCCATCGGGTCAGTCAAAAATGAAATTATGCCTTTCTTAGCTGGCATCACAAGGCCCATTCACTTTAAACATTTAAGCTAATGAGCCTACCCAAATACAACTCTGGTAATAAATTCAACAAAAAACCTTAAAGCTCCCTAAAAACGTTTGAATTCTTTTTGTCCTATTCTTCAACAATTTCTCTCTCATTCTTCGATAATGCGAGTCTTTTGTTAAAAGATTAGTGTCTTTTAAGCCATCTTATAAAGTCGTTTACTTATTAGGCCTCCCTCTAAATTAGACCCAGTCGGTCTTATTGGTTGTAAGCCCACAAACTGTAACTGTTACTCATCATCATTTTCCTTGCCTTATCCCGTTCTTTGTCTGGGTCGGCTACTTAACCTAGGGGATTTGACGTGGAAACAAGTTATATAGAGCGACTGCCATCTGACCTCTGCAACCCGAAGGCTAACCTGGCCCGAATCCTAGGTTAAGTCACATCCAAATATCATCTGAATTCAAATTTTATTTGAATGTGTGAGCCTCATCCCCTTAGGAGGCATGTCGCCCGCAAAAAATCTAGTCCGTGGGCGAGATGACTTTTCTAAAAAAAATTGTGGTCATTTGGACCGAATGCTTTTTTAATATGTCAAACTCATCGCCGAAACTCGATACTGGCGAAATCATAATGAAAACTCTGGGTCACAAATATCCGAGACCATCCTTTTACAGAAATCAATTGACCAGTATGTACGCGAACAAAATTGGGTCTGGCAGCAGTGTGCCAACTTGCGCCTTTCGCCGACCAGCGCGATTCGCCAACTCGCACTGTTACTCGCACGTTTAGCTTACTGCAGCGATTCGCGACCTGCGCGATTGGTAAACTTCAGCTATTGTGTACATTTAATACGACCCTTTTGAGAAATGTCAATAAGGTCGAAAATCGCGTGCATCACTTCATTACATTTGTAAGTCAGAAAATATGGTGCAAGCAATTTTCGACCTTATTGACATTTGTAAAGTTTTAGTACAAAGGGCCGTATAAACATATTTGTGCAAGAATTTCCAAAATCCAGAGCATTCTGAAAACTGTCAATAAGGTCGAAAATCGCGTGCACCAGTCCATTAGCTTTGTAAGCGATCGTAGAGTCAGGAAATATGATGCAAGCAATTTTCGACCTTAAAGACAGCCTTCAGAAAGCAAACTGAAGGATCTCTTGAGCTGATATGATAGCAACGCTTGTCTGTATTAGGTGACGCTGTTGTTTAGGGATTTTTGTCATGTTCAGTGATTCTCATCTATGGGAAATCGCTGCAGACATTTATAAAAAGCTTCCATTTGAAGCCAGCGCCACCTACTAGGAACTAGGAATAAGAATAATTATTCTTATTAATACAAAAATACTTGTCTTTTGTTTCCTGTTATTTGTTTTCTCTATTTTGTATTTAAAGTTCCAATATATTTTTTTATTGGACCAATTGGTTTTATTTGTAGTTATCTGGCCCAATACTAAAAAAACATTCGGTCGAGATAACCACAAATTTTTCAAGAAAGGTCAACTCGCCCACGGCCCAGATATTTTGCGGGCGACATGCCTCCTAAGCCTCACCCCCCTTCATGTTTTTCCTGTAACTGTTACTATCGCTGACAACAATCACTGAAATTTGGAATAAATTATAAAGTACATACAGTCTGCAATCCGTTAATGACTGATTTAGCTTTAGAATTAGACCAACAATGAGCTCAAAACATACTGGTGCATTTATGTATAACGTTGTATTCCTACTTGGCGCTCTCAAACGGGGGTTTAAGAACTATCAAAAAAGGAGTGAAGAAAGAGAGAGATGATCTCACAAATGCATTCCGGACTTAGTGGATCTAGTTAGAATCAAGTCAAATGGTAAAATGTTTTTTCATCAATTGGACTGATTGGGTCCAAACGGCAGTAGGGGTAGTATTAAAGACTTACTTTAAGCCTATTGTTGTTTCAATAACTTTTAAACGTTACTTATGGATTTGCTTGATCTTCTCGGGTCACGAGTTTGTAATGTCCTATTGTGTTCAAATACTTCCATTAATCTGTACTATATCATTGAGATATATGGGACAAGACTTTGAAACGCTAAGCAGTTTTTGAAAGAAAGTTGACGTGTTGTCACCAAGGCCAATCTTACAATTAATGTACTACGCAGCGCTAAAATAACAATGCGTAACGCATGCATCCGTCAGATCTATACTAGAATTGTCACTCCACATACTATAATCGTTTTTGACGCAGGTCTGACGCACGACGCTGAGTTAGCGCTGTGTAAACGGGCATGTTGTCAAAGAAGTCCCTTTATTGTCGGTATTAGTTTTAAAAAAAAAATTTTTATTGAAAAAAAATTACATTTAGCTTTAAATAAAGATGTGTTATTTAATTTATCTCAAAATAAAATACTGCGTACAATAATCTTACAGCTACAAAAATAAACTAGTGCATATACATTTATCAACTATACCTAACTAACAATACCTATAAATGGTCGTGTGTGGCCAAACATACAATAGAATACAAAATAACGTACAATATTTGTCAGATGCAGCGATAGCGACCTTACTTATAGGTTAGCGCTCTTCCTAGCCCTCAAGGGATAAAGCATGATATATATGTATGTATAACGTACAATAAGGGTTTATTGGCTGGTTGGACGATTCGGTGTCCCACACAAAAGGAAAGTGACCTAACTTTGTCTCTACAGTTGAATAACAGTTTATGCAACAGTCAAATTTTGGCCAAATCTGTCACTTCCTTATTTTACACTAGTTACACAAAATAATCTGCTAAGTACATCAAATTTATTCACAGTCTCTCACCAAGTTACGTTTTTAACAAGGTTTGGCTACCAATTCCAAATGACTTTGTGGTTGACGTAATCTACGTGAAGCATTTACGTTGCGCAAGTAATCAACTGTTACGTTGTAATTGTAATATACCACGTGTTCCGGTTACATAGATCCGTTTTTGTTCAATTCAGTCATAGATCTCTTTTAGGGTTCCGTAAAGAAAGGGTCTGAATGAGATTTTATTTCTTCTGAATTCTTGCTACCTATATTATCATCCATGAATATAATATTATCACTCTAATCATCCATTAATATAATATTATCTTTGATCGACTTTGCTATTATTCGGCAACGAGACATCGGTCAAGTTCAAGTCACCCGCGTCATGCGTGGTGCTCACTGTTGGACTGACCATCGACTAATTGTCACTAAGCTACGACTCCGCCTCCGTCGACCTCGCAGATCCACGGTGAAGAAGCCTGCGTTTTTAAACGTTGATAGGCTGAAAGATCGCGAGGTTAGGGTGAAATATGCTGAAGCCTTATCTGAAAAGCCGTCGCCAATAACTGAGACCGGTGATGTCAGTGCTGCTTGGGGAGCTTTGTCATGTCATCTCATAGAAGCCGCTTCTGCTACTTTGGGTACGAAAGACCGACGTAGTGAAGACTGGTTCGATGACAATAGCGAGGCTCTTAAAGCAGCATTCGACAAACACCGACAGCTCCTGCGACAGCATAATCGAAGACGTGGAAGTGTTGCGGTGGTCAAAGAGAGTGACCAAGAATTACGCAGGCTGTCTCGACAAATAAAAGACAAGTGGTGGCAGGACAAGGCTTGTCAAATGCAGTGGCTCGCCGATACAAACCAGCTTGGTGAGTTTTACTGTGAAGTGCGTAAGCTGATTGGTGCTTCCTACCGTGCAAAAGTACCTTTAAGGTCTTTAGACGGTATGCACCTCCTGACCAGCAAGGAGGATGTACTTAAACGTTGGGCTGAGCATTTTCACAACTTGCTCAACGTAGATCGATCAGCTGATCTGCATCATATCAGTTTAATGCCTCAACTCCCGTTAGCCACGGAGCTGGACGAGCCCCTGTCATGCGACGAGGTTGTTACTGCCATCAGACAGCAGCATAATAACCGGGCGGTTGGCATTGACCTTATACCGGGTGAACTACTTAAATATGGTGGTACGGAGTTGCACACGTCGGTATGGAAACTTTTCGTTCGAATGTGGGAGTAGGAGAGGGTCCCTGAGGACTTCAAAGTGTCTCGCATTTGTGCCCTCTACAAGAACAAGGGTGACCGTTCTGACTGTAACTCTTATCGCGGTATTTCATTGCTGTCAGTCCCTGGAAAAGTCTTTGCCAGAGTTTTACTGAACCGCCTCAAAGATTTGTCGGAAAAAATTCTGCCCGAAACCCAGTTCGGCTTCCGACCTGACCGAGGTACATGTGAAGCTATTTTCTCGGTGCGTCAACTACAAGAAAAAAGTAGAGAACAAGGTCGCCAGTTGTACCTCTGCTTTGTTGATTTAGAGAAAGCATTCGACAGTGTGCCTCGCGAAGCTCTCTGGATGGTGCTAGGAAAGTTAGGGTGCACAGAAAAGTATGTGCGACTCCTAAGACTCCTGCATGACGACATGCAGTGCTGCGTCTCTGTAGACGGTGAACAGTCTGATTTCTTCCCCGTCACCTGTGGGGTGAAACAAGGGTGTGTTCTAGCGCCCACACTGTTCGCCTTGTACTTTGCAGTTGTAGTCAAAGAAGTCCTAAATACTGTTTCCCAAGGAGTCCGCATCCGTTTCCGCACAGATGGCAGTCTTTTTAACCTGGCTAGACTTAAGGCGCGCACTAAAGTCTCGTATGCATTGATTACTGAGATCATGTATGCTGATGACTTGTGCTTTCTTGCAGAATCCTCAGACGGCCTGCAACAGCTAATGTCCGTTTTTCACCAAGCATGCTGTAAATTCGGCCTGAAGATCAGTGTCAAAAAGACGGAAGTGATGTCCTTAGACTCGCATGGTCGCGAGACACTGGCGATTATGCTTGGTGAGTATATGCTGAAACAGGTTGATAAGTTTCGTTATCAGGGGAACATTATAACATCGAAGTGTAACCTTGATGCTGAGATCAACAGCAGAATCAGTGCTGCAGCTGCAGCATTTGGGAAGTTGTGTTCCAAGGTTTTCTGCTCGCACGACCTAAAGCTAGCCACAAAAATCTCTGTATATATGGCGATTGTGCTGCCAAACCTTCTATACTCCTCCGAGACTTGGTGTGTGTATCGTCACCATATATGCACTCTGGATCGCTTCCACCTAAAATGCCTTCACACCATCATGAAGATCAGATGGTCCGACCGAGTGCGCAATACCGAAGTTCTGAGACGAGCTAATGTTGGTGGCATTGAGGCCTATCTAATGCGTCGTCAGCTACGGTGGTGCGGTCATGTATCCCGGATGTCGGAGGAGAGAGTGGCGAAGCGCATCTTTTATTCTGAGCTAGAGGAGGGCAAGCGAAAGCATGGCGGACAACTCCTCAGATATAAAGATGTTCAGAAACGACACATGAAAAGATGCAACATTGAGCCCACTCAATGGGAGGGTCTGGCAGCACAGCGTCCCGAATGGCGCGGGATGGTTAAGAGGCAAGTCCGCGAGTTTGAAAAACAGCGTAAAGCAGACCTCGACGCTAAGCGCGATGAGCTGAAGGCCCGTCCACCCGTCGCCATTAACTATAATTATGTAAATGGCAAACTCACGTGTCCACTCTGTGCACGGGAGTTTACTGCCAAAATTGGCTACAATAGCCATCTCCGGGCGCATCAGCGCCGATCTGATTAGGAGTCAAAGTGGTCGCCATGGCCGAAATCGGTCGGAGAGATCATCATCATTATCACTCTAGGATATCCTCAATAAAAAATTGTGGACAGACAACGCTACTCTCTTAAACTACCAACGTTATGGATGTTGATGGGGTTTTTATGGGAGGCATATGTTACGCACTAGACGTCATATGATGATGATGATGATGATGATGATGTGGCAAAAGGAAGCTTCTTACGTACAAAACGCCGGAGAAGCTTGTTAATACCAGGGAAAAACGATTAGCAGAGGGAGCTATCGCTGAACGGAAAGCAAGTATTTTAAGAATAAGAAAAATTATATTCCGCAGATAATGTACTTATTACTCTTGCTGCTATAATCACTTACACAAAAAAATAGGCAACAAAAATATTCAACAGGGTATCCATACAATAAATGTGATTTAAAAAAAATATACAATTAGAATGTTTTTTTTTTAACTTTTCTTTCATTCCACAAGTAAGTCGAGAAATCAGCATGATAAAGATAAAGATAAAGATAAAGATAAAGATAAAGATAAAGATAAAGATAAAGATAAAGATAAAGATAAAGATAAAGATAAAGATAAAGATAAAGATAAAGATAAAGATAAAGATAAAGATAAAGATAAAGATAAAGATAAAGATAAAGATAAAGATAAAGATAAAGATAAAGATAAAGATAAAGATAAAGATAAAGATAAAGATAAAGATAAAGATAAAGATAAAGATAAAGATAAAGATAAAGATAAAGATAAAGATAAAGATAAAGATAAAGATAAAGATAAAGATAAAGATAAAGATAAAGATAAAGATAAAGATAAAGATAAAGATAAAGATAAAGATAAAGATAAAGATAAAGATAAAGATAAAGATAAAGATATTTTATTTACAAGCATACACATTCATTGAGTAATAAAAATTTTATAGACCGAAATCTTGAATCGGAGGTCAAGACTTCATTTTGGGTCATCGAGCCGGCGAAGTAACTAACTAACTAAGTAAGAACGAAATTTTAACGGTACCTACGGAATCCTTCGTACGCAAGATCGACTCACACTTAGCTTGTATTCTATTCGGATACATCGTTAGGTTAAATAGGGGATTGGACACACCGGACACGTTTTGATGAGATGAAAGAATGCAGTCGTATTATGTAACATCTTTATTTTGATTTATATTGAGTGTAACATAGTTTACTTACATAATGAAATGTGGGACAGAGTTGATTGGATACCTGTTTTTATTTCGTTGCGACGAATATAATTTATTTACTCTCTAGGTAAGTATGTTTGTAGCATTGGCTGTAATGAAATGACGCAATAATATTATGATTTCTTTTAGATAAGACTGCAGATAAAAAATTATTGATTTATATCTCTATTTTAACAAAATGAAAACCTAGTTACCTAAGTATACACCAAGATATAGGCTTGCTAGCTTTAGGACTATCAAGGCAGGCAATTTTCATTTTTTTTTTAAATTGAACAAGTTTCGATCATCAACACATTATCATCACATCAGCCTATAGCAGTCCACTGTTGGACGTAGGCCTCCCCCAAGGTACTCCACAAGGCACAATCGCCCGTATACACCATCTACTCGCTACCTACAATTTTGAAGCGTAACCCTAAAGATGTATTGAGCATGATTTTTTCTTTTGAGCTTTAGAAAAAGCCATGTGGTGCCGATTTAGAATAGCATCACCCCATTTCTACCTGTGGGTGTCTTAAAAGGCGACTAAAGGATGAATCTATGGAACGGGCAGCGTTCTCTATGAATATCTACAATATCTTTCATTGCGTTCGCCAATCCGCCTGCCAAGCGTGGTGAGTATGGCAATACCCCCCAATTAGGGGGAGGCCTGTGTCCAGCAGTGGACTGTTGTGACTGTAGAAGTAGAAGTTGGAAAGAGCCTAGTCTTTATTCAACAAAACCAATGAAATAATGTAATAAAATCTAGAATCGTCTTATTTTACAACACCTAAAGCTTAGAGCAATAACCACAGACATGATTTTCACTTTCATTTCTCTATGAGGTTTACTAGGTACTAACTTGTGGCACTAACTTACATTCTCGGTTTCCTGCTTAGACTCGAAATGAGATGGGAAATTATACACATGTTACTGATTCATACAAAAGACATCAACGAGTGCGAAATATTTTAAGGATATTCCAACTCCGCCGTGTGATGCCGGCTTAGAATAGCATCACCCCACATCGTTCCCGCGGGTGTCGTAAGAGGCGACTAAGGGACTCGAGGGTATTGGTGTATTATAATTTGTAGGCGACAGGCTGACAACCTGTCAGTATAGTGATACACATGTTTTCTGGAACAACCTTGGAAAACAATCCTCAAAAATGTCAGCCGTGGCGATAGCGACCGTATCCTTACGGACGTTAACGCTCTGCCTACCCCGCAAGGGATAAAGGCGTGATATATGTATCTATGTATGTATTCCAACTTCAATTCCAAACGTTGTTTGTATTTTGAGTTATAGGCATTAGGCAATACACAATATTTATGTGCCAAAATATTAACAAACAAATAAAAATATTAAAAAATGTTTCATTATTGCATATTTAAAAACTTGCCGCATTCTTGGATGTGTGGACTTTTATAATAGACAAATCTATTGTGTTAAAAATGTATAAATATGTCGAGTCAATAAGTATGGGCGTCAGCTAAAAACAAGCGGAAACTTATAAAAACATAAATGTATGCATTTGTAATAACATATTATTGAGGTGAACATTTTACATGAAAATTGCGTAGATGAGTCATCACACATCTAAGGAGATTATGTTTCATTGCATCTACCTTCCGCCAGAACTTGTTAATAAGCTAGCAAGTGACAGCAAGGTCAATAACCTAAGTTACAGCTTAAAGGGCATGCTTCTCACAGCACGACTCAGAGGTCCAGACCTTAAGGGTAAAGTAGATATAGAGGGTGATGCTATTTATACCATATAGCGCGGTCATTAGCATCAGCCAATCAGTACCCGTGAAGGTGACTAAGAGAAGAATCCAGGGAATGGGCAGCATAGTTTCCTGTGAATACCTTGCGCTGCGCTCGTCAATCCGCCTGCCTAACGTGATGAGTATGGAATACCATTGAATTGGGAGAGCCCTATGACAAGCACTGGACTGCTGTGGCTGTGAAGATGAAGATAAATATTTTTGAAAGGCGATTGAGCTGTTTTCGTGCTACGGAAGGCACATTAAACTGTAATTCCCAATTACTATTCAGGTTTCATCAGGTCGTCGATTTTTAAACTTTATGTTCTTTGACTATAACGAAAATTACGTCAACAGGGATAGTGCTCGATTTCTTAAAATTCATAACTCAATTCCTCGCACGGAAATCAGAACGACTGGTAGTTCAATTTCTATTACTCTATTGCTGTCTATCACAGACCAGAGTTGTTATACGCGCGCCGAGCGATGCAAATGTCACTTTTTTCTGTGTTGTCTATGATAACGAAGATGGCAGCCGTTACTTAACCATGTCAGAGGGCTGCTGCTAGTAATACGCGGTTGAAACCAGGGTTCATCGGGAGTTGGATGACCCGATGACTTTCCTCCTTGTTAAACTCTGAAATAGTGTTGTGCCTGTTAAACGCTGACTAGCTTAGTATGACATCTCAGACCATTGCCCTCATCTTTCCCAGATACATTTCCATAGGAAATCGTAACAGCTGAGCGGTCTCAGCGACCGCGCCGGCTTTCACTCAGGGTCAGAGGTTCGATTCCCGGCGATGACGTGATAACGCTGATGGCTCCATTTTTAATGTTGGTTTTAGGGTTTCTGATAATAAAAGAATTAAAAACTTGTTTTTAACCTGATTTTAGAAGTAAGTAAACTAACCAGTTATGAAGATTTTCGGGAAGAACTTAATGTCTTAAATAATTTGTCTTTAAAACGGAATTAAATAGTGATCTAAAGCGTTAAAGACTCTTTAAAGTTACGTATATAAAAATTTAAACCTAGAACCTGACTAACTTTGTATGATATTTTTTTATGTAGCCTGTATTTAACATAGAAAAAATATTTTCATTGACTAAAAAAATCATAGGTCCTATTTGGCGTGTATGGGATAATGAGATCCCGGTAATGGGATTTATTTGTTGGTTTAGTTCCAAGTAGATGGCGCTCGGAGCGAATAATTTGGTGAATTTTCCCATAGATAATTGTATGCAATCAGTGTGGCCGAATACTGGTCCAATAGAATTTAATTGTTGCCCATCGATTCGATGAAGAAGAAGTGTATTATATCAACTTATGAAATTGTATAAAATCTTATTTTTATTTGTGAAAATAATAAATCACTGAAACTTGAAAAATTTCTCAATCTGAAATAGTGCCGCCTAGTTTAGACTAATGTTGCTATCAGCCCAAAAAATCCTCATACACAAAATTACTTTTCATAGCGTAGTTATCAAGACCATGATCAATAAACTATAATGCTAAGCCTTCAATACATCGTAAACCATCTTTTACGATCCATATAGCACCTTACGTGGTATAATCGTATTACACATAACAATGAACAAAAAAAAGGCTATCAATAGTTTAAGGTTCTTACACTTAACGCACAATGGAGCGCTACTTTAGCGCATACGTAATGCATGCGTCTTCAGTCTGATCCATTCTTCCCACATCAGTCCGATCCGTTCTTCCCAGAGCAACTCCTAAGCCCAGTCTCCGAGTGATTGGCTGATTGTTTGAAAAACCAGTAAATTATTTCCAGGTGAGTCCTTGCTCCTCTCCTCATTAAGCCGTCAGGCTTAGTTTTGATGGCTCCGGGGCCAAAAACATAAAGCCAACACACAAAAAATAAAACTAAAATGTCTGTCAGATGCAAAAAAAGTATATATTTCCCATTCTGAAAAAAAAACGTTGAAACATGTTCGAGCTGGATGCATCTATCAATCAACGCAAGTTCATCCGTTGGTGCAGCTTCAACGCCAGTTTTTAGTATGGGATATAGGCGCATGCGTTACGGATGCGCTAAAATGCGTTGCGTCGTGCGTTAGATGTGGTATGCGTCTTACACAAGCCATAGATAGCTGCGTTTCCTTGACAATTACAATTATTCGTTGTGTACATATTGTACGTGTGTAATACTTCTGATAGACAATGGATTTGTTTCTCTCGACTTCTCAGGTTTTGCATCATTTCATTTCCCTGATTGAAGAAAAGCAGTGTTGCCGTGCTGGAGGTCACAAAAGTATCTCAAAAAGGACGCAAAATTATCTCTAAATTAGAGCAAGAAGGGTGCATAAACACAATAAATAAACTTGTGCGTCATTTTTGTTTAATTTTGTATTTATTTCTCTAATGACATTTACAACGAATTAGTTATTTAAAAACTACTTACAAATTTAAAAAAACTTACTACGTATCGCAAGGCAAGCTACCCAAAAGACAGTAAATATCAATAATATTTAATCAGGCAATTTGCATTTTCATTTTCATTAGAACATTTTAGTCGTTACATGAATACAGATACTGAATAAAAAAAAATACGAAAACTACCTTCATTCACAGTTAAGGAATTAAGAATAGAAATTATGCACTTATTGTAAAATAAATCGTGAATGTGAATGCGGTTAGATGTTTTGAGCTTGCGATGTTTGATGCTGTAAAGTTTAGTTTAAGTTGTCTGTAAAGTTTATGCAACGCTCATGCCTAAAAGTTTTTATTATCGTCAATTCAAAATTTCCTTACATCTGATATACACAATAATGCGTTACGAATGCGCTAAAATGCGCATCAACGGACGCCAAATGTGGGAACATAATTTTTGTTTCAAAAGTGTCTTATATTTCTGTACTTGACTGGCAACACTGAAGAAAAGCAGGGAAAAGTCATTGTGTCGATCGTCTCTGTTATTTTCATATCGATTCCGAGTAGTGTCGTGATCGTGAATCGATTAATTCCGATGCGGTTTTTTTGCGACAGGTGTGGTAATGTTTCCGTAAGACGATTGTTGTTTTGGTTTTCTCTGATTAGGTTCTTGCCAATGTTTGCTAATAAGCTCTATTTGTTACAATTTTACACAACTTAATAAAGTGTGAAACATGTGTCTGAAATTATTGCCTGAAAATATTAGTTTTCTCATTCGATGCTATCCAAAATATGTAATATTACGATTAGGTATCAAACCGAAAAACATTTTTAAAAGATCTTATGTTGACGCCATTTTTTTCGTCATAAATAAAGTACGTAGGTACTCAGATAAGCACATTAATAATATTAAACTTTTAGTCCGAATTAAGCCGTAAGTCTCGGTTGTTGTCTATGATTACTTAAACGGTGTTCGTTACACAACCATGTCAGACGCCTGCTACTTGTAGAAGACTGTAGAAAAATTCTGACAGTAGGGTTCATCGGGTCGTTGAACGACTCGGTGTTCCACACGAAAAGAAGAAGAAGAAGTCCGAATGAAACTTGTTTCCAACAGGGTAGGAAGTTGATATTTCCACTCTCTTTATCGTAAAATGACGGAAAACGCAAGTAACTTAGCAAGGTACCTTTTGATCGTAACTTTTTGATACATTTACGATAAAGTTGCGAAACAGAATTTCATTTTATAGATTCTTAACTCTAAGAAAATGCCTGTAAGGTGCAAACTCACATTTCTAATTTACCATGAATGTGACGGTATTACCACTCAAATTATCACAAATTCACCGATTTAACCATAAAAGATCGGTTTTAAGTCCGTTTATATTCGTACTGAATTTATATTTCAGTATGTTTAGTTTTCCCATAGCATCACCCCATTTCTTTCCCGTGGGTTTCGTAGAAGCTGACTAAGGGACTCGAGGTTTTCTTGTGTATTGCAATTAGGCGACAGGCTGACAACCAGTCACTATGGTGATATATGACTAATCTGAAACGATCCTGAAACATTCGTCAGACGTGGCGATCACAACAGTAATTTTACTGTCTTTTACGCTCTTTATATAAATTCCAATAGCTAATTTATTTAAACATAATTTCTATAAGTCTGACACTAGAGTGCATTGGGTCGTTGGACGACTTGGTGTCCCACATGAAAAGAATAAAATAATATTTTTCATTTTCAGTGAAACGGTTCTAACACGTGCTTAAGACAGTATACTAAGAACTAAGTGATACTATAAATACGAGAAAGTGAATCTAATTCAATTTAGTAATCGTTCACAATCTTAGAAACTCAATAATAAAAATGTTCTGAAAATGGCGGAGCGCCATCGCGAGCGATGCGAATTATTGATTTGCTACTTGGCACTTTTGAATTGTACTTTTATATATCTACTTATATTTAAACGAGCAAAAATATTTCTCGAAATGTTTTGAGAGTATCTTGAGATCACCGAAACGGCTCAAACGATTTATATGAAATTTTGTTTTTTAAAGGTTTACTTTCGATTTTAAAAAATGACAACATCTATTGTAGCGTAAAAAAATAAAATACAAAGCAAGTTTGGTCTTCGAGCTGATTGAGTATTATTTCATTCAGTTTTAATTAACCAATGTGAATTGGCATCAATAAAATTTTGTTTGAGTCAAATAAATTCAGAATTAGGTAGGCCATGGACTGGTAAGTAGTTAAATCAACAAATCCAAAAGAAAATAATAGATATACTTGAGGGATTCATATTCATATTACAATTTTAGGCGACAGACTGACAACCTGTCCCATAAACTTAAATCGGCGCCCAATTTTTACGGCTTTTAACGCTCTGCACACCCCGCAGGAGTGTATGAAAGCTAGAGTCGTATGAATTTACAGCTTAGAGCATTACGTAAATTACACTTTCATCTCAGTATCAGTATACAAATAATAACGATAGGTAATTTAATCAACGATAATCTAAAATTTACAAAACCGCATTAACTACAAATTGATTAATTTAATTAATTTTATAGTATCTTAATTAATTAATTTTATCTTACTTATTGGAAAAGTATAATTTCAAGTAGATTAAACATTTAATAGCTCAAGTAAGCCAATAATTTGTGCAATACTCTTTATACAACTTCATGGGTGATTCACACACATGACAGACAATAATAGTAATGCGATTCGTAGAGCTACTATACAAATGACAAGCTAGGACAGCCGAAACTTTATGCGGCAACGTGTGCCATTGTATAACTAGTATGGGATTTTGTAAAGGAGACTTTTCTGTCAGTCTGTATCTGACAGATCTCGAGCTAGTTTATGACACCATACCAGATGATGAGAGATGGCATTGCGTAATGTTGAAATTTTGACATTAGAGTTATACTTACGCTCAACTAGAGAAAATACATTTCCTTGGATATGCAGCTCTTTTGAAAGTTTTTTTTCAGTTTATCTCAGAGCCATCTATGTTCACTTGAAAATTGGCTGGAAAATTCCCAAGATAAAGGCGTGATGTATTTTTGTACGTACTATCCAGTTTCAGGCCTTTGACATGGACCACTATCAATAAAATTACAGGATAGGCTAATACAAATACAAATATATTTTTATTTGTATTTATTTAGGCACCATCAAATTGTCGCAAGTGGAACGAACCAAATCGAGAAACTCATCAAATTGATCAGATTGTGACGTCACCATAAAAATTGGTCGCCTTTTTACACTTTTTGACCGTTTTTTAACTTTCTTTGGATAGAATTGTACTTACTCGGTTTCGTAATAGCCAGTAACTGGTTCACAATAGCCGTCATTTAGTTTTCACAATAAACTGTTGGTTTAGATAAAATATGACAAATTGAATTGTTTAGGCTAAAATGTAGGCGTATCAAATTTCATTAAAGCCTAAAAATTTAAATGTAGATAAACGTCGCAATAGGGATGTAAGTACTTGACAGGTAGGTCAAATGAGATACTTTTTACAACGGATCAATAACGGTGTACCACCAAAAACATTTCCATGTAAGAATTGCCAACACGAGCATTGACATGAGACAAAAAGACATCAAATATCAAATAGAGCAAAGCTACTCAATTTACATACCCTAAGTCCACTAACGCAAATTTCATAAACTCTGCATCTTATTTATGGCTTTTTTATATTAAGTATATGCCAGCCCTATTGTTCCCCTTCAAGTTTTACCTTATCATAAAAAGTAAAAAAAAAAAATACATAAATAAATAAAGTATTTTGGTAGACTTAAACAGCCTGCACAGATTTTTACTTATGTCAAGGAGACCTAATTATTAATCAAAGATATTGTATTTGACCATATTGCATTTTTTTATTGGGATTCTTACTTTTAAATAATATTAAAGACTGATATTTTACTAAATATGTTTCAAAATCATGACATTTGTATCTAACAATAGGTGACTAAAATGATGTAGCCCCATCCTATTTTCATGCGTTAGACGACTCGGCGTTCTACATGAAAACAAGAAGGTCCTATTTTCGGCCCTTTGAATTTAATCAGTGCAATCAATTATCAATTTCAAATAATACTCGTACTTTGTAGTTATTTTGAATTGAATATAGATATGTTTATACTACAAATAAAACCTACACTTACTAGAGGGAAAATCGTATAATTCATAGTAGAAACTTATCACTCAGATACTCTGCTTATTGTAGATTAAGTATAGTTCAAAATGATTGATGGTATTCGAAGTTGAGATTTCTTCAGTGATAGATAGATCAATGTTTCAATCAATGACAGTAAGAAAATACTAAAATGTCCTATTTGAAAGTACTTAGTTTAGGTACGAGATATAAAATTCTGACAAAAATTATCATAAGTACATATACCTTATGTAATATTATATTTGGTTTTAAGGGTAAAAGTGATTTGTTTGCTATAACTAAGAATTCTCTGAGGAGATTCTATCAAAGCTTTCATTCAAAGGATTCAAATATGGAATGAATTTAGTTAAACTTTTCGTTTTTTGAGTACCGGTACTTTACCGTTACCGGTACTTTTTGGGTATCGATGCATGCCAAGATAAGGCACATGATGGACATATATTGAACTTGTCACTCAAAAAAAAAGAATTGCAAATTGGTAGATTGAGTGATATATTTTTTTTTGCTAAGCTACGCTGCTTTTATTGTTGTAGCAAGGAATATAGCGGTAAGATTATTCATTCTAGATACAATTTATAAATTATTTGGATTCGATAAAATTGGATTTATTTTTTATATAAAATGGTTCTTTCGGTTAGGTTTAGGTGGTACAGCTAGTAAAATGACTCACCTCTAGGACTGTACCCGTGTGTCTCCAAAACAATCGCCAAGAACAAGCATATCACACCAAAAACAGCAAGCCGGCTAACCACCATGTTGGCTAATTCACTACACAGTCCAATCCATTACCGTTCATCGACATATAAAACTTATCGACTCATTTACATCACTATTTATCATTTTCGAACAGCGAATTTAAATAAAGTCGTTTGTCTTTTAAACTTCCGTACAACCGGCCAGTACCGCACGAGTTATGGCTCGATTTTCTTTTTTCAGCGGCCAGTGTCGCTTGGTTTTTTTGAATTAGGAAACGTCCGCACCTGACGGCGCCCGAATAAGAAATGCGCTCGGAAAAAAGCGCGGTGTCGCATGCGCAGGTTGTTCGTCACTTGTTACTCGTTATTATTGACTAGCGATACACTGTTTTTACTTTTTTTCGTGGCGCCGGCATGGCCGATATCCCCACTGGGAAAACGCTGCGGTTGCATTACAGGGATCGGAAACATTTGGCACTTGTGTTAACGACCGTAATGAACGAAAGTCCGCTTACTTTTTCATGGAGGCAAAAAAGTTCGAAAAACGTAAAGGGAACTGTATAGTCACTCATTATACCCACTGTTTTGAATAAACTTTAGTGGGAATTAAGTTGTTTGTTTGTTGACTGCGAAATTTGTCTTCTTTTTTAATGTATTGTATTTGCATTTCTTTTATTCTTTTTACTTCGTTAAATAAGCCCACTCCTTGTTTTCAGGTACAGCATAAAATGAAGATAACCTTAATTCCCTTTCTTCATTTTTTTAAATCTTCTACTGTCTAAAAATAACAGCAATATCCCAAAATCACATTTTTACAACACGAAATAGTATAATTCAACCAACAGTTCCATGCCGCTGGATATAGAGAGTGAAATGAAGGCTGCGGCGCGTGCGCAGACCGCGGTACTGAACTGACGCAGTCGCGATGCGACTCTCAATAGAGATGGATGTCATCGTCATCATCGACAACCGCAAGAATATAATGTCGGACAATGGACCTCTTCTTATTGACCCCTTTTATGTGCCATACTATCACTATACTCGGCAAGCGCTAGATTTCTCATTTACAGGTCCTGCTCCCCGTTTTCAGGAAGAATTAATCGTTAAGTTGCCTTTTACGACACTACATACACTTATCACGCCTTTATCCCTTTCGGGGTAGGCAGAGCATCAACGGCGTTAAAACCACGGTCGCTATCGCCACGTCTGACAAATATTGTGGTTCTTTCATAATATTTGTGTATCACTATAGTGACAGGTCGTCAGCCTGTCACCTAATGTTAATAATACATATGAAACTCTTGAGTCCCCTAGTAGCCTCTTATGACACCCGCGGGAAAGAAATATGGTGATAATATTCTAAGCCGGCCTATCATGGCATCACGCGCAGAAAATGGGGCAACGTTATTCAGGATCATCAATGGCAAAAACCTGTAGTGGTTACTTTAGTAACTTAATCCTGACTCCTGATGTTGGAATTTGAATTGAACTCCTTATTAGAATATTTAGATTAAAAGAATTAATTTCCATAAAAGTTTGTTGGAGTTATTTATAAGTAAGCCGTTTCAAAATAATAAAAAATTTCTCAATTGTACACCATATAAGTTATTCAACCTCATGAATGGGCAGAGTTTTTTTGTAATCAATTTAATTTTAATAATAGGTACTTTGTTTACTTATTTACACTCTTTTTTAAACCGTCAAGCTCTACCTCTGACTTAATTTTTCAGTATGATAGATTTTAATATACAATTGGTAAAATATTGGGCGTATAATTATGACATTGCGAACGAAGAAAGTCGTAATAATCAAGCATCATATTTTTACACTGAATTTTTTTACAACAATGTAACTTATTATTTTCATAAAAGCTATGAATTCAAGAACTCTACATCTTTCGCCATCTGTCCTAAGGTTACCGAAGCTTGAAAGTAACTTGAATACTACTTGACCAACTTAACGATCTCTATCAATCTATCCACTAGCGCCATCTATGACAACATCTTCAAACCATTACGAAGTCAAACTACAACGTGGTTCTATCTTTTTCCACTTGTAGAGTTCTATTGTAGAGTCAGCATGTTGCAATTACGGTAATGCAGCGCTCTCTTTCACACGTATTCTCAATTGAAACACGTTAGAACGAGAGAGGAGATGTCGTGTCAATGTAATTTAACGTAAACATGTCAGTTGCAAAGCGAATACCATCGTGGCGGGTATCGTAATGACATATTTCGAACTTTAAACGCGAATTTTACACGAAAACTATATTAAAATTTACTCGAAAATAGTTTATAACTGTGAAAGATTTTCAAAAGTGATCGTTTTTATAGTGTAAGTGTAGAATATGGTGTTTTTCTTGTGTTATAGGGAAGTTCTCTCAGTGTAACGGTATAGTGAGGCCCAATTGAAGTTGTTAGCTGGTTTTGTCTGCATTTTGAAGGCACACCTAGCAACCTAGACATGTTTTTGGCGTCAACCTGATTTGGACAAAAGACTTCCGAGGCACAGGATGCTACACGTGTGATATTTCAAAAAAGGAACGGACCGAACGGTAAGTTGCTCTACTTTGGGTATTTAGTTAATTACCATATCGCTGTTAATGATGCAAAATTTGCAATGATCGCAATAAAGACCATATTATTATTAAGTACTGCAAGATATTTTGATATTTTATGGTAATAAACGACTCTACATTAAAAAAAGACCACACTTGAATACAAAAAATGCGCAGAAAGTAAAAAAAAAACACATTACCTTACCTATCTATTCAAAGAGAATATAGTCCCAGTTTGATCAATAAAATATATAAAACGTAAAAAATTTGAGGGAAACTATGATGTGTCTCCATAATTATTTGCGAAGGTATTATTGTAGTTATCATGATCAATATTTCATCACAAGTTTCATTGATATTTTCGCCTGTAATTAAAAATCGTATGAAATGCGAAGAACTGAGGGAAACTATGATTCGTCTGAACAAAATTATTTGCACACATATTGTAATTATCATTTATCAATCACACTGCCACCTACAAGTAACTATACTGTACCTACCTACCTACATAATAGGTATTATGTAAATTAGTTATATTCTTATTTTAAAGAATGTTACAAACTCCAACCAAAAATAAGTAACATTCTTAGAACCTAAGCAATAAAATAGTGCATAAAACACGATTTGACAACGACCAATCACACCAAAAACTTACACATAATCACTTTTATCTATAAAAATAAAGTTCTAATTCGTACTCCACTTCATACCAAACGTACCACATAACACGTTTTACCAATTAAACACTCTTTGAAACCAAAACTTACACTTTCTAGTAATTTTTTCTTGATAATAAGGTCTGATTTCGCTTACAAAGTAGCGATTATGTATGCGTGGGAGTGTATCGGAGTGAACCAACGTCCTTGTCAAAAGGTCTGTTGCCATTCTCTTAGCTGGTTGTCTTGTCTGTAAACCTCATACTCATGTCTGAATCATCTTGCAAAAATTTTACTGTTAAGTAGGATCAGTCTGATGCTATTTTAACCCGGCATCACACGGCATCACATGTTAATATAAGTATAGACTTTAGCCGTGTGGCAGAGTAGAATAGCACCACCTTATCTCTTACTGGCCCGTAAGAGGTGACCGAGAGATTAACCAGACCCAAGACTGGTACTGGAGAAGGACAAATCCACAATTAACCTGGAACAGGGTCTCAGGGCGCGTGTGACAATGGTCTATCGTGCGGTAGACTCCTGCAGCCGACCTGGCTCCGCACGTTTCAGTTCGTTCCCGTGGAGTCAGCCAGAAAGGCCGAGAGGGTGGCATAGGGTCCTGGGAAACCCTACGCTTTCCATAATTGCGTACCAGGTAACGCAGTGTCTGCGTGCTCTTGCCTCTGACTAAATCGTCTGTCACAAACTCATGAGGCCAATAATGGAATAGGATCGTAAGACTTCTAAAGGATCCGGGTTGCATGAGGGGTCTGTGGTCAGTTTTTCTTTGTGGTCAGTTTGAGGTATAATGGACGTAGTCTTGGAATTTCATGACGCAAATTTCGATTCTATTTTGGTTCTGTAATTCAACAACTTTCCCCAAAGAACAAAGGTTGAATTATAAAACAATCTTTGGACCTCAGCTTCACATACAAGTTGACTCAGCCATGTGGTAAATTTTGTATTTTTATAT
This sequence comes from Keiferia lycopersicella, assembly GCA_029255805.1. Lineage (NCBI taxonomy): Eukaryota > Metazoa > Arthropoda > Insecta > Lepidoptera > Gelechiidae > Keiferia > Keiferia lycopersicella. The sequence goes on from JARACZ010000008.1 coordinate 207,055, forward strand.
TTCTGACAATGTTCCTTAAGGTAAGTGGCTCAGTTTCGTTAATTGGTTCACCTTTTGAAGCTAGTATTTTTCCTAACACCCTATAGAACATTCATCATCTAAGAAAATATGCTGCAATTCTTAAAATTCACTAGGTTCGTCTCATCACTGTGGTGATTCTTGGAAGAGATATAAATTCTTGAGATGATGACTTTGTTTCCTGTTATTGTGCTTTCTGCCTAAGCTGAATCGCACACTTAACGCACGACGAACCGCTCAAAAATTTCGCAGCATTCTGTCATATCCATATCTACTAGAAATGTCAATCTCCATACTAAAACCGCTCAACCGCTGTCGACGTAATCCTATCGCAGCGTCGTCCGTCGAATGTGGTTTTAGTACGGGGAGTGACGTTTCTAGCATGGATCTCACATACCTCTGCGATATTTTAGCGGTCCGTTGTGCGTTAAGTGTGCGATGCGCCTTAAGCAGTGAGATCAAATTCTTATTATTTCTTAGAAAGAATGAAACTTAGTCATGGCCTTAAGATTGACGACCTTTAAATAATAAGGTATTGATTCTTATTCAGGATTCATTGGGCTCATATGTCTATGACAGACAATTTAGCCAATATCTGAGTCAGGACTTTTCGTGGCTATATAAGCCGATGCGGGAGCGTCATAACTTTCCGCACACTCTACAGGTAAAGGTGGAATTAGAGACATGTTTCGGTGTCGTTTCTGTCTTTTGTTAGCAAGATCAGAGAACCAGGCATCATTCAGGATTATGACATACAAAAATAACGCTAAAAATACCTATTTTTATTTTACGCTTTTACTTGCTTATGTCAGCAACGTAATTTACGATACATACCTTCCCATTGTTTGTCCTATTTGTCACGGAAAACTTGATGAATTCGTGTGAACCGTGAAATTTGGTAATTTTTATGCTGTCGTTACACAATAGACAAGAATGTTGGCCAGAAAATGGCTAAGTACAGACCATTTATTTACAGCAGTTGTTGGAAATAAAGAATTGGTTGCTAATACGTATACACTAAAGGCGGATCGCACACTTAACGCACGATGGAGCGCTAAAATATCGCAGCAGTCTGTCAGATTGTCACTCCTCAACTTATTTTTACTGCGTCGACAACGGTTGAGCGGATTTAGTATGGAGATTGACATTTCTAGTATGAATTTGATAGACCGCTGCGATGTTTTAGCGTTCCATCGTGCGTTAAGTGTGCGTTCCGCGTTACGGAAAACGCTGCAAAATATAAACGAGTATGATCTTAAATATTACACATATTAAATACTTTTGCATGAGTTTTCTGAAAATTTGGAAGTACTTACCAGCAATTCTGATAAAAATTCTTGAAAAACCATTTTATTTCTGAGGCGAGAAGGAGAGAAAATCGGAAATACACGTTCAACGGTATTATACCAGTTCCACCCACACAGAATTAATAAGCTCTATTTGCCTAACATTAGAGGAGCTAGGGTCAATGGTCCCAAATTTTCTAGATATAAGTTTAAAGAAAAGTTTGAAATTGAATAAATAAAAGCTAATTTGTGCTGAAAATTAGATGATTTCATCGTGAAAATAGCAGGATCCTTAAATAAACAAGAATTGAATTGAGTTGCATTCAATCATATACGTCTTGGAAATATCACTAAGATACTAAATTATCTGTGATGTAACCTTTATAAGCAAGAAAAGAGATAGTCACATATGGATTCACGTTTTATACTAATTTGCAAAAAACAAGCAAATAGGATAAGTTGTAATATAAAACAGCTGCTAACATAACCTCATCGGGCTTGTCACTAGTTGCAAAAGAATGCGTAACCATAGCTCGAGAGACCGGTTTGTACGATCCAACACAATTTTACATCACACCACATATCAAAAGCTTCTTCACGATAAAGACGATTTTTTTGATATAAAGTGTAAAGTAAAAGTGTAGTGGATCGTACATAATGCTGATTTTTGCCGGCAGCTTCCTTCTTGGCTCAAACTTGATTGGAAGGAGATTTTAAGGGCATAGTCGAAAATAGCGGTAGTTAAAGAATGTCGTTGGGTTTTTGAGTAGATTGGCTCATTAAACGAAAAGAAAACTTGAATGCTATGTGAATGGTGGTCTGTGGAGTACTTCCGTGATTTCGATGGTATATATTATGGTAATTGAAAAGTATATCAAAAGTTTAAGTGTACGTGAATTTTATTGCTCTCGCAACGTAGCGCAGCAAACCGCCAGAAATGGGGAGACAGACCTCTATCAACTTCACACTTCAGCGCAACAAAATCAATGTTATATGTGTATTATATATTGTTTTGTAGTATATTAGCTATAGCAACCTATTAAATACTTTTAATTGTAGATCAGGCAGAGACATCAACACGTTAAATAAATTATCGTAATCGTCTATTCAGAATACAATATCCTTAAACAAGCTGAACACAGAACTAAACTAGAAATTGCTTGTCCCTATTTACGTAAACCCTAAGAAAGTTGCTTAGACAGGAACTAGTTTCAAAGGTAAATGTTGTATGCTTTGGGGTAATGCTGAGTCTAGCTTACTAAGTCAGTTAGTATAATATATGCTAGGAAAAATACGTAAACACGGTGTGGTTACAAACAGTTGTCTGTAAAGTCGGTTTACTGACAATCAATAGTTGACCGTGTGACAACGTGAAAAGAATATACTGATGGCGACAACTGGGAATTTTTATTTCTTTTTGTCACTTGTGGCAGACTTTGTGAGACAAATGGGAATTAAGGAAATTATGCAGGCTTGATCAGACTACGAAATTGAACAACTTTTACATCTTTCTCTAAGGAACATAGGTCGAAATATGAAAATATATTGGACCTCACATAGGTACAACCTGACTGGGTTGGTACATTTTGTATGGGAGGAAGACTAAATTTTTATTTCATATTTCGACCTTTGTTCCTTGGATAAAGTTGTTCAGTTTCCTGGGCTGGTTAATCACTTGAAACGAAGTTAGTTCTTTTCCTAACACTCTGTATAACTACTATTCAAAGTAAGGTAGTTGATAATTGGATTAATGGAATCATTTACAAGACGACCTTGTCTCACTGCATTTAGTATAAACAACTGTATCACATCAGATACAAGCCATACATAACAAACATACATAATATACCTACATAGGTATACTTTTAGTAGTACGCAATTTTTCCTTTTAAGGGATCAATGTTAAACTGGTTTATCATACAGTTACTAAGAGTAGCTGGTATACATTGATCTCTTTAATGTGAATCACATCAGATACTATAGTCTGTAAGTTTAGGTACTTATCTTTTTGTAAACAAACTTTGTATTAAACTGACAGTTCTGAAGTGTCAGTTTCATACAAAGTTTGTTTACAAAAAGATAAGTACCTAAACTTACAGACTATAGCCATACATAACAAACATACATACCTACGTAGGTATAGGTACATTAGCTACCTACTTTTAGTAGTACGTATTTTTTCCTTTTAAGGGATCAACGTTAAACTGGTTTATCATACAATTACTAAAAGTAGCCGGTATAAATAGATCCTTTAAATGTGAGGGCTTGTATGTTTTACTGATATATAGCACTTGATGAATATAAAAGATCTCAATATGAAATTATCTGTTCAGATAAAGCAGTTATTCGTTATACAGAACGTGCTTGAAAACACGTATTATACCTAGAGGATGATATTTGTAGGTGCGTCGTATAGGAATGTTCGGCTCGAAATTTTCCACTTCACTTCCATTCTCTCAAATATACAAATAAAAAGTAGAGTTAGACTATTCTTATCTTGGGCTTCGTTTATCCTTTGACCCAGAAGCGCAAGCCCAGTCTGATAAAATGAAAATCGTTTCAGTTGGATGTCAATTGAGGTCTCGTGTATTAGGCGAGGAACACACTTGACGCACGACGGAGCGCAAAAATATCGTAGCGATCTATCAGATCCATACTAGAAACGTCACTCTCCATACTAAAACCGCATTCAACGGATGACACTGCTACAGCGCTGCGTCAACAGCGGTTGAGCGGTTCTAGTAAGGGGATTGACATTCCTAGCATGGATCTGACAGACCGCCGCGATATTTTTGCGCTCCGTCGTGCGTCAAGTGTGTTCCTTTAGTTAGGGTAGGTAGGTAATATTTCTGAAAATAAACTTTTTTTATGATTGGATCTTAGTTGGATAAATTAAATGACCAACTGAGATTCAGCTGATACAACGATCTGCCTACCCCGCAAGGGATAAAGGATGTATGTGTATACCTGCTTAACTACCTAAAAAAACTTTCTGGTTTGTTGTTTTCGAAGTCCGAATGGCATATGACCATGTCCAAAAACTTTCCGCTTTCGTTTTCTCTTGAATTCCATTTTGTAAAAGGAACAAAGCGAAACGTGTTCAGTTCATGAAAGAACAAAAAGATGAAGAATGTTGCGCAAGAGCCGCTTTCAGGTGTTGTGTTACGACTTTAGTTCTTAGACTGAAAAAAGAATTAGGTATTCTGCATACATACATACACATAACACGCTTTTATCCCATGCGAGGTAAAAATACGGTCGCTGTCGCCATGTCTGACAAATATTGAGGGCCCTTTCAGTTGATTCGTAATTTAATGTAGTGACAGGTAGTCAGCCTTTCGCCTAAAATTGTACGTAAATAAAACCTTCGAGATCTTCAGTCGCTTCTTACGACACTCACGGGAAAGAAATGGGGTGATTCTAAATCGCCATCAGACAGATTTGTATACTCCATTCGCTTATCCTTTTGAAATGTTTGTTATTATTGACTTTATATATTATTGACCCCCCGTGCAACGTGAGTCGCCGTCACGAAAAGTGCCAACCTAGTTTTTATTAAGTAATGTTATTGTATTGTATTTATAGTATGTTTATAGATTTTAAGTTATATTGTATTACATACATATTATTTTATTCTATGGGCCTTAGTAGCCTGAAATAAAGGATTTATTATTATTATTATTATACCTATGATACAACCATTTAAAAATCTTTAATACCTGTATATTAAGCTGCTTTTAGTTTTTCGATCAGTTTATTATTTAACCGGATCATTCGCGATAGTTCATTTTATTGGTGCTTACTTATTATTTGCGGTGCCTATTTGATAACTCTCTAACTAAAATCCAATCAAGTGTTGTAATATTTTCTTGCTGCATTGCGTTGCGTGATTGTTGATCATTACTTCCTGCATTTGTAGGTAGATTACTATCTAGCCATACAACATGGGATCTAGATCATCTGAGTATACTCACAACATTTACCCCTCTGATGCATTATGGATCATCAAAATGCATCTAAAACTGTCTACAGTTTGTAAAATATAGGATGATCCCTGTGACGTTTGTGACCTTGGAACAAACGCTATGTTATAACGTATCATTCATCAAAAAGTACAAAATATGGGCATTTTCACATTTTACCGAGCTTTTTTTTAAGAGAGCTAAAATAATGCATCCGAAATGCAGCGGTCTGTCAGATCCATACGGTTCCCTTAACTGTGCGTTAAGTGTGAAAAAGGCCTTTTTCTGATAATTTTAATGAACGTGTTGTGAGTATAGATACTCTGATGATCAAGATCCCTGATAGGATGATCCCTGTAACATAGCGTTTGTTTCAAGGTCACAAACGTCACAGGGATCATCCTATATTTTACAGACTGTAGGTAATAAAAACGACTGGTTCTCGTTATGACTATTACTTATAAGGTATTTTGATTATGCTAGTAACAATATAATATCATTGGCATTTTGAGAATAATTTATACAAAATGTGATGTTTTGTGCAGAAATACTTTGACATCATATTAATACAAATAAAAATTCCGCTAACGAAAAGTGCAGAAAAATGTAGGCAGGTCTGTGTGTTTCGACGCGAAAAACCATTTTATTTCATTTCACACAATTTTAATAGCGGGAATTTAATTTAATGCAACTTTAGTCACGACTCGATTCTATAGGTAATTAATTAGAACCTTCCCAAAATTAACATACCTCGTAAACTAACCTTTAAATTGTTTGCGTAATTCACCATCTGCATAACAATGACCCGTAGTTCCCTGCCTTGAAAGATCGCTAAAGATACTACCAGTAGCACTTCAACCTGCCCATATAAGAGATTTGCCTTTACTGGTTACTTTTGAAGAGAAAGAGACTCCAAAAAGTAAGTCTCTTTCCTTTTCGGTGTGTAAGAGAGAAACAGACGATTACGGTTCAGTTCATGAAATCCAAACATTTCCATACATTAATGAGGAAGAAGAGGGTACAAAATAAAAGGTGTAACATTGAATAACAATCAAATCGTTTAGATTTCTAAACTTAAACATATACATACATATATCACGCTTTTATCCCTTGCGGGGTAGACAGAGCGATAACGGCCGTAAGAATACGCCGGTCACTATCGCTACGACTGTCATTTTTGAGGATTGTTTTCCAAGGTTGTTTCAGAAAACATGTGTATCACTATAGTGATAGGTTGTCAGCTTGCCGCCTCAAAATTATAATACGCCAATACTCTCGAGTCCCTTAGTCGCCTCTTGCGACACCCGAAGGAAGGATGTGGGGTGATGCTATTCTAAGCCGGCATCACACGGTATAACTTAAACTAAACTAAAATCTTTATCCAATCTGACGTTTCTTAAAGTATTTGACGTTTCAATCAGTATCTAAACTTAAATCGGGTCGAAAAACGCGAAATTAGAGCTTACTTTACAATTTTTGTTCTATTGACGCAACATTATAGAATCGCGTTTTGAGCCCCTTGTGGCATATACTCGTATAATTATATATCTTGAAGACTGAAAATAATATCGTCCAACGACCGATTGACATTCTGGTGTCAGAATTTTTCTGTGTGTTTTATTGAGTGCTGATTTTCTGTTATTGTACCAGCATATCTTGGTCCCTGAAATGGGTGGGTCCAAAGGCCTATATGCAGCCCATAGTACACTTGCACAATTAAACCACAGTCGCATGGTTTGTGCGACCCGAGCCTTGGGAAGGTAATGAGGCCATGAAGTGGGCGGTTTGGTTACAAGCGGAAATGAAATAAACATCTGACAGGTCTCTGCTAGGCGTCTCAAAATCCAATTTTTAGATGTTTCTACGCCACTGCGCTAATTTAATTAATTTGACAGAAAATTAGCTGTGTAATGCCGGCTTAGAATAGCATCACCCCACATCCTTCACGCGGGTGTCGTAAGAGGCGACTAAGGGACTCAAGGGCATTGATGCATTACAATTTTTAGGCGACAGGCTGACAACCTGTCACTTTAGTGATACACATGTTTTCTGAAACAACTTTGAAAAACAATACTCAAAAATGTCAGACGTGGCGATGGTGACCGATTTCTTGCGGCCGTTAACGCTCTGTCTACCCCGCAAGGGATAAAGGCGTGATAAATGTATGGTTAACAGAAAACTTACATGACGCTTACTTATTTATTACTGAACATTGTGGTTTAGTTATCTTCTTTTTTGTGTAGGACACCGAGTTGTCCAACAACTCGAAGAACACTGGGACAGAATTATCTTGATCTCCTTTAGTTCATCGACGTCACATTTTTTAACGCTTTTATTAGGTGAACCGCATAAATACGTACCTAACTGAAAAGGTTCTGCACAATCACATTCTTGGTTTTAGTGCCGTGGCCTGAAATATTCCAATTGCCGTGTGACGCCGGTTTAGAATAACCCCCTTTCTACCCGCGGGTGCCATAAGAGGCGATAAGAGGCTCGAGGGTTTAATTTGTAATACAACTTGTCACTACAGTGATACACGAATTATCTGAAAGGGCTTTCAATATTTGTCAAACGTAGCGATAACGACCGTATTTTTACGGCAGTTGACGGTCTGCTACCCCGCCAGGGATAAAGAATATGTGTATATTCTCAGTCAGACAACTTTATATCTTGAGAGCAGTACTGACATACCACAAAACCTCTCCACCCTCTAAAAATACTCGGCGTCGTCTCAATGTCAAAGTTAAGCCAACTCGAACAACTTTTGCCCAACGCTTTCCCAATTTCGCGTTTTCGTTTCTTTATAGAAAAGCAAATAAGTCGTACTCACTTAGAGACTGCACACTACAAGAAGCAAAACTAGGACTGACAAAATGGCTCCTTTCACTGGACTATATAAAAACGGAGGATGTTCTGTCCATTATATCATAAATTCCCTTTTCTCTATCCCGTCCCTACTCCCCATCCCGCCTTAAATTGTTAGAGTAAATGAGTTCACCACAGCTATAATATTTTCGCTTATTTTTTTTTTTGTTTTATTTTTACTTAACATTTTAATTATATTCAAAATTTCGGAAATTTGCATGAATGTCAAAATTTTAATTTTTCAAATGCTCACTAGCCAAATGTTTGTACAAACGTGCTCAAAGGTTTCCCGCGATACAGGTTCGCCTAGTGCGGGGACACGGTAATTTTGTATTTTGTACTGTTCTTTTTGGTAAATAAACTATTTTTGTATTTTTTGTATATGAAAGCATTACCTTAAAATACAACACACAGATACACAACACAGTAACACACACACACAGTTAGTTAGTTACATAACACAATTTCACAAACCATCCTTTGCCTTTTAAGTTCAAGTTTTCCTTTTATGTGTCTGTGTTATGAATGTGCATTAAAGTGTTTTTACTTGTTTTCACTTGTCGCGCTGTGAGCGGAATTGACTGGGCGCACATAATCTTATTATTAATATTTAGATTAAGCGTCTGTGAAATGTATTATTAATTAATTTTTCATTGAAATAAACAGATTAAAATTTTAGAAAAATAAATTTAAATTTACTTACTTTACGGTTTCAAATTTACACCGCGTATCTCGTGGCCACATATGTACAGAAGCTATTCATGTTTACAAATAGGTAGCCTACTTCCCAGTATTGTTTGTGAACTACGGATGACAGAGTGTATAATATTTAGCGTGTCGAGTGAAAACCTTCTAAGTTGATGTTGTAACTTACCTTGTTTTGTAGAAAGACTGTCACGATAGATTTCCTAGAGCAATCCCTAGTGGTCCGGGTTTTCAAAAGAAAATAGTGTTAAAGTTTGCAATGACCACAGAATTCGGGATATACTTAAACTAGCTTATGTAATTCAAGTTACTCACTATATGTGTGCAAAATATCATGAAATTCAGCAGCTTTATATGAAGCAGTTACATACAAAGATACAAACTTTAGCATTCTTCTTCTTCTTTTCGTGTGGGACACCGAATCGTCCAACGACCCGATGAACCCTAGTGTCCGAATTTTTCAACCGCCTTCTACAAGTAGCAGGCTTCTGACATGGTTTTGTAACATAACATAGTATGATTTTCGAAGAGGCTACCCTCCAACCGACTTTATTGTTATGAATATGCTTTTTTTATTTGATTATATTTAAATGTGGCCAGATTAGCCTTCGGGTTGCAGAGGTTAGATGGCAGTCGACAAATGCCGTAAGTAGCCGACCTCGACAGAGAACGGGATAAGGCAAGGAGGATGATGACTTACTAACAACCGTTTTTTTTGCACAAGTCAGTTGGTGCGTTAGCTTTTCCTAGTCCCATCAGGTCATCAATTTACCTAGGGAACCGAAGAAAGCTCTACGATAAGCTCCAGTAATCTTCATACTGGAGTATTATTACTAAGGCGAATCGCACACTTGACGCAGGACGGAGCGCTAAAATATCGCTGCGGTCTCGATCCATACTAGAAACGTCACTCCCCATACTAAAACCGCACTCGACGGCTGACACAGCAATAGAGCTGCGTCAACAGCGGTTGAGCGGTTTTAGCATGGAGATTGAGATTTCTAGTATGGATCTGACAGATCGCTGCGATGTTTTAGCGCTCCGTCGTGCTTCAAGTGTATGATCCGCCTAACGAGGTTCCGCTATTCAATACGCCCGCATGGACCCTGGTTAACGTGGGAATTCTAGTTTGTCATGATTAATTTTCTTATAAAAGAAATAATTATTAATTTTCTTATAATATATTCACATTAAGGAATAACATTAAAAGTAATCTAATACCTATTTCAACCTATGTTTCTTGGGAAAAATTGTTGTTGTTGTTGATTCTCCCCTTAACCTATTTGCATTTAATATTTTTACATTTTATATAAGTAGATTCGCGTAGGACAGAGATCAGTGGAGACAGCTCGTTTCGGAGGCCAAGATCCTCTTTGGGTCGCTGAGTCAGCAGAGTTAGTAATATTAGTAGGTATTTAGATAAACTATTTACTCTTAGTGATAGATAATGCTTCTACAATAGTACATGTACATATCACGCCGTTATCCCTTGCGGGGTAGGCAGAGCGTTTACAGCCGTAAGAATACGGTCGCTATCGCCACGTCTGACATTTTTGAGGATTGTTTTCCAAGGTGGTTTCATAAAACATGTGTATCACTTTAGTGACAGGTTGTCAGCCTGTCGCCTAAAAATTGTAATACATCAATTCTCTCGAGTCCTTTAGTCGCCTCTTACGACACCCGCGGGAAGGATGTGGGGTGATGCTATTCTAAGCCGGCATCACACGGCTTAGAATGAAAAACGGCACGGCTTGAAAATCATAAGTCTTAAAATGCATTATTTCGAGCAAGTGCTTGATTGTAAATTTAAAATCAATACAGTTTACATGCGTACATTTCTTGTACAATTTTTACATAGTTTTATATCGTTTATTTCTTGTATACTTATGTGTTAATCCGAAGGGGCGCTGTTGGAAAGCATACTTGCTAACAGCGCCCAATCAAGGATAGTTTTTAACGTACGTAATAAATATAAGTAATACCCTGGAAGGGATAAACGCGTGATTTGTGTGCGTGTATGTAATATTATAATGATAACAATCGTAACCTGTTAAATTAAGTAATACAAATTTACTAATGAACAATGAGAAAACTATTGTAGGTATGTATAATGATTAGATAGCGTAAAACCCATTGTTTAAGATTATTTTATTTATTTTATTGTTAACCGTTTATTGAACACAAAAACATAACAAGAGACACATTAAAAAAAACCGACACAACAGGATAGCTTATTTCTACTAAGAAATTTCTTTCAGCTGACCTACAGAATTGCCGTGTGATACCGGCTTAGAACAGCATCACCCCATTTCTTTCCCGTGTTCCCGGTTTCATGTGTATTGCAATTTTAGGCAACAGGTTGACAACCTGTCACTATAGTGATACATGACTTATCAGAAACGACCCTCATATATTGTTAGACGTGGCGATAAAGACTTACGGTCGTTAACGCTCTTCCTACCCCGCCAGGGATATAGGCGTGATTGGTGTGTGTGACCTACAGAAAGGGAGACGTGAAGTGTGAGTGTGAAGTGTTTACTTTATTTTGTATTTTAATTTCAATTGATCCCAATGTTTTTAAAGTTTGTTATAGCTATGTGGGTTACCTATCCTTTCTTCATTATTCCCTCTTTGCGTATTTACCAGAAACAACAGAAAACCGATGTCTTCTATTCCTCATCAGTCATCATCATAACTGCATAGGCGTAGGCGAATCGCACACCTGACGTACGTTGATGCAAAAGAAGGTAATAAGTTTAACATCACCCCATTTCTTTCCAGTGGGTGTCATAAGAGGCGTCTAAGACAATTAGCGCACGACGGACCGCTAAAATATCGCAGCAGTCTGTCAGATCCATACTAAAAACGTCACTCCCCATACTAAAACCGCACTCGTCGTGTGTTAAGTGTGCGACCCAACTTGGGATTTTATGTGTATTTCAATTTTTAGGCGACTGGCTGACAACCTGTCACTATAGTGTATACTTACTATCTGAAACGGCCCTCAATATTCGTCAGACGTGGCCATAGCAACCGTATTTTTACAGCCGTTAGTGCTCTGCCTTCCCCGCACGGGATAAGGGCGTGATATATGTATGTGCCATAATAAGTGTAATAGATGCCATTGCAATTTTTTGCGTTGCTCTACGTTGGGTTTTAGTGTGGGAAATTCCAGATTTCCTGTCATTTGAGAGGCGCATGCTTTACGGACGCGCAAAAAAATAGACGTCAAATGTGGTAACCGGCATAACAGTAAGGTAATGTTAGGGTAAGTGCACAATTGGAGGTCAGTTGAGTGTACAGTACTGTTCCATATCACCATTACCATAACCTCTACGTTACCCGTTATGCCAAGTTATCAATTACGCCAAATGGTTTTTTTTTGAGTTATCTACCGATAAACGTTGTATTTTAATAAATTAAGACGAACTGAATAAGTCAGCATTGAAGCTGAAACGATTAGTACAGAAGTATTCAAGAGTCTTGAATACCAAGACTAAGGGTTGTTGGTAAATGCGTTTCAGGTCACTATACAGGGTGTAAGAATATTAGCTGCAAATACTTTAAGGAGTGAACCAGACCATGAAACGGAACAACTTTCTCCAAGAAACATATGTCGATACATGATAAAAAATTTGGACCTCCCATACAAAATTACCAACCGACCGAGTTGATTTGTATGGGAGGTTAAAAAAAAGCTCATGTTTCGACCTATGTTTCTTGGGAAAAGTTGTTCAGTTTCATGGACTGATTCACTAGGCTGAAAAATACAGTCGCTATCGCCATGTCAGACAAATATTCAAGCCATTTTAGATGGTTTGTGGATCATAAAGACATATTGTTACCTGTACTTGTATATAGAGTGTTGGTGTATTACAATTTTTAGGCGACAGGCTGACAACCTGTCACTATAGTGATACACGTTTTCTGAAACAACCTTAGAAAACAATCCTCTAAAATGTCAGACGTGGCGATAGTGGCCGTATTCTTACGGCAGTTAACGCTCTGCCTACCCCGCAAGGGATAAAGGCGTGTTATATGTATGTATGTACTTGTATATCACTGCAGTGCCATGTTGTCAAACTATAGTCGTAATAATACACAAAACCATCGAGTCCCCTCGCGACACCGCGGGAAGAAATGGGATAATGCTTATTGTCAGCCGGCATCACACGGCTGACTCTCACGAAAATATTTATACAATAATCCTTTTAAGTGCCTTGTTATGGGTATCGTAGAAGTAGAGATGGGCTAAATATTCGGTTTATAATCGGTTTTCGTCACGTTCGGCAGGTTTATTAAATATTTAGTTTCGGCTTAATTTTATTTCTTTGAGAGTGGTCTTTCTTTCTTTTTCGTGTGGGACACCGAGTTATTCAACGACCCGATGAATCCTAGTGTCAGAATTTTTCAACCGCCTTCTACAAGTATCAGGCTTCTGACATGGTTGTGTAACGACCGCCGTCTAAGTGATCATATACAGCAACCAGGACCTACGTCTTAACGTGCCATCCAAAACACGGAACCATTTTACTTAGGGACAATCGGGTGGTTCAACCAGACTGGAAACAAATTCACAAAGTGAGAAATATCAACTTTGTGAGTGACCCATTGAGAATCGAACCCGGAACCTTCTGCGTCAAAGGAAGTCGCACCACCACTGCGTTACATCGGTAATGTAAATTGTCATACCTGTTTTATATGGATATCAATTCTTGCCGAACATTCGGTTCGGCAAACTTTTTACCGAATATTCGGCCGAGTATTCGTATTCAGCCCATCACTACTAGGAAGATGTATTACAATATAAAACGGATGGCTTGCAGATTTGTATCAGTAGTGGTCTAGTGGTATTCTAGTATAATTTTACTATCTTTCTCAAGTAACAAAATAATGAGTGATTGCTATTAATGTTGTTTCTCAGATTTTTTTTTATCACAGCAGCCTCACGCAGTTGCGGGCAGCCTTAAGAACATTGCGTAAGTTTACATTGTAGCATAGTTCTGAATCAGCATTGAAAGTCGACATTACCACTGATAATTTGACCCAAATACTCTTATCTCAAGGGGATAAGGTGTAGATTTGAGGTGAAAGTTGTTGCCAATCGTACAACAGTTAAGACATTGTTCGCTATTGAGAGATCGTGACCATTTCTGGTTAAGTGCTAATTTTGGCCATACTCGAGTATGACTATGAAACAACCGTTAGATGAATTTGAAACGATATGTAGAGACCAGTTGGAACTTTGGTAAGTACATTCTCTGGCTTCTGAATCGAGGGTACAGGGTTTGAGAAACTTTAACTTATTTTCAGAGTATATAGTATAGGTATAGGTGTTTTACTGTTCAGGGGGTCCGGCTGATTAACATATCAATATGAAAGTATCATGTTAACATTTTTTTTAATACTTGACTTTAATTGGATTGATTTAATACAATGATGGTGGTGATGAAATCATCATTAGCGTGACACACTTGTGTGATATACGATTTTTCTCTATTTTACAATGCCTAATTTAGACTTACAAAAATGTAAATGTAAAATTTACTACTTTGTAAAAAAATAAAAAATAAATCAACAATTTAATCAGTTTCTGAGAAAAAACTTTTCGTAGCTAAATATATAAGCCGATGCGGGAGCGGCATGACTTTCCGCACGCTTCACAAGTGAAGGTGGAATTAGAGACCGGCACATGCATTGAAACTCCGTGAGTGAATGATCTTTTCTTTGAAATGAATGATGGTACTATTTTTGCAGTAATTCTAGTTAAGTTTAGTTAGGCAAGTGGCCTACTGTTAGTTTATTTTTAAAAATAACTACAAATTCCTCCGTTTACAAATAGGTGAATAAGTTGTTTCAAAAGTGGCAAGGCCAACAAGCGTGACTTAAAGTAACTATGAAGACTTGTCATTTGAAGAAATTGCCTAACGTGAATGATAAATTAACTGATTGATTATTAATGGGTAATTTATTATGTAGGTTGGTAATTGTTACAAAAATCGCAATAGTTGACTTTTAATTTTATTATCTTTCTAATATCTTTTGCAATAACATTGACCTACAAGTGATACACAAGCACTAATATATGCTATATCCACAATAATCCACATTATTCATTCCTATACGATAGACACATGTTATAGTATGCGTATACAGACCACCTATAGCTAAAAATTTTACCACACTACTAGAAATACTAGAAGATGTACTAAAATTAGTCACAAAAACAAATAAACATGTTATTGTTTCTGGAGACTTTAATGTAGACATTCTAGAAAAAAATGCACTCAGTGATAAATTTTTAGGACTTTTTAAATCATTCAATTTGTCTCATGTATTTTTTGAACCAACTCGTGTGACGCCTACTTCAGCTAAATGTATTGATAATGTATTCAGTGATTGTGAGCCTGTAGAAAAATGTATTATAAACTCTCTTCAATCAGACCACAGAGGTCAATGCGTAATATTCCCATTTAAAAATCGTATTAAAACAATTAAGATAGAAACTAGGCGCATCACTGGTAATAGGTTGGAGAAATACCGAAACGTTTTAATGGAGAAACTGCCAGTCCATAATTATAACTTTGAAAATCCAAACAATGTATATCAAGACTTCTTTCATTTAGTGAGCGAAGAATTTGAATTAATTTTTAAAATAGATACAAAAGAAATTAGTACGAAATTTAAATTTAGTGATTGGGCTACCAAAGGTCTTAGGATTAGCAGAGATAGGCTTTTTGAACTTTATGAGCTTAGAAACATCACAAATTATGATAGTTTTAATGAGCTGGTAAAAAAATATTCTAAAATCTTTAAGACAGCTTGCTTAATTGCTAAAGCCAATTTTATTACAAATAAGATAAAGTCTTCAGACAATAAAATAAAAGCTGTCTGGAAAGTTATTAATAGCGAAACAGGTAAAACGAAACCACGCGAAAATAACTTTTCACTTAATACTGACAATGGAATGATTAGTGCAAATTCCGATGTAGCGCAGGAATTTGAAACATTCTTCACAAATATACCACTAAAAACGACTGAGGCATTAGGTTCTTCACCTTCAATTTCATCGTTCTTGCTTAAACAAAATGTAGATGCTTGCAATTCAGAATTTAAATTTACTCCTGTGAGTCCCCAGTATATTTTAAAAACTTTTAAAGATATTAAAGTTAAGAGCACCGAAGATTTATGGGGAATGTCAGTTAAAGTTTGTAAGTCAATGATTGATATATTAGCACCATACTTGGCAGATATTTTCAATGAATGTATTGAACATGGCATCTTTCCCGATTTAATGAAAGATAGCAAGGTAGTTCCGCTGTTCAAAACTGGCGACAAACAAGATCCCAGTAACTATAGGCCTGTATCTATTCTGCCAGTACTCGGCAAAGTCTTTGAAAAGATCATACTCAATCAAATGCTGTCCCATTTTAATAGCAACAACTTGTTACACAACCAGCAATTCGGTTTTACAAAGGGACGTAGTACCACAGATGCTGGTGTTGCTCTTGTCAAACATGTATTTAATGCTTGGGAGGAATCAAAGGACGCCATTGGTGTTTTTTGTGATCTTTCCAAGGCATTTGATTGCGTAGATCATGAAACTTTATTGGTAAAACTAGAACACTACGGTATTCGAAACGCAGCTCTGAAATTTCTGAATTCGTATTTAGATAATAGAACGCAAAAAGTACAAGTAAACGGCACCAAATCACAGGGATCTCGTGTTAAAATTGGTGTGCCGCAAGGCTCTATATTAGGTCCATTTTTATTTTTAATTTACATTAATGATTTGCCTTACATGGTAGAGAATTTGTCCAAAATTGTTTTATTTGCTGATGACACATCCCTTATATTTAAGGTTGATAGACGAGCGCATAATTATGACGAAGTAAATCACACTCTTGGGCAAATTCATAGTTGGTTTACTGCAAACAATTTAGTTCTAAATGCGAAAAAAACTAAATGTATATTATTCACTTTGCCAAATGTAGTACATTCATTGAATAACTATGTTGCACTTAATAATGAAAAATTAGAGTTTACTACCAGCACAGTTTTCTTAGGGATTACTCTTGACTCAAAGCTCCAATGGGGCCCTCATATTACATCTTTATCGGGAAGATTAAGCTCAGCTGCCTATGCAGTACGTAAAATTAGAGAAATTACAGATATTTCAACTGCACGACTTGTTTACTTCAGTTATTTTCACAGCATTATGTCCTATGGAATTTTGCTGTGGGGCCGCGCCGCTGATATTGAAACAATATTTATTCTTCAGAAAAGGGCCATTAGAGCAATTTATAAACTAGGCAGTCGTGATTCTCTAAGAGAACTGTTTAAGGAAATTAATATTATGACGGTGCCGTGTCAATATATTTATGAAAATATCATGTATGTAAGAAAGAATATTCATACGTTCACAAGAAATCATGAAAGACATAATCGTAATATAAGAAGTAAAAATAAATTAGATCAACCCGCGTATAGACTAGCTAAAGTAAGAACTTCATTTGAAGGTTTAAGTATACGATACTATAACAAAATACCGGAAGATATATTAAGTTTATCTGAAAGTAAATTTAAATCTATTATTAAGAAAACATTATGTTATAAAGCTTATTATAAGTTAGATGATTATGTTAATGACAAAGAGGCATGGTCCTCTGAAATTCCAGCACAGCACAAGAAACATGCAGTCATTTTTAATACCAAATCAGGACGTACATGGAATTTACAATTGGCATAATTAGTAAGGAAGACGAAACAGTTAGAATTATCTACTGTTATACTTTTATTTAATTTTAATTTAGCGTAGCCGTTTTTTGGGCTAATAATATATATGCTTATAAAACTTAGCTAGGGTAGCCTAGGGCCTATTCTATAGGTACAAATTGTAAATTGAGATTAGAAGCACTTCTGAGCAGGTTTTTGGGTGGTTTTCCTGTTCAGGAGGTCCGGCTGATTAGCATGTAACATGCTTTTTTTTTAAATATTGCTTTTAATTTAATTGATTCCATAAATTGATGGTGGTGACGTAAGTTACATGCTGTGTGGTCAGCCTGACCAGCCCCGAGGCAGTGCCTTTTTTTTTTTATCCCACTCGTGCCGCGATTCTATTAGGAACATAAAATTGTTATTGTTACTATGACTAATTCACTTATTCAGTGACCGTATTGTAATTTAACTCTATGACATTCTAAAAGCATTCATTGTGAATCTACTTGGAAATAAACGATTGAATCTTGAATCTTGAATCTTGACACATTTTTTAAATATTATTACGGCTATTAACTACTTCTACGCTTACGACGTTTTAAAGAATATCTTTCCTAGTCTTACCGTGTGGTGTCACAGTAGAATAGCACCACCCCCTCTCTTCCCAAGGGATCGTAAGAAGCAATCGAGGGACTAACCAGACCCAAGACTGGTACTGGAGAAGGACAACTCTAAATTAAACACGGGGTCTCCGTCTGGCGCGTGAGACAGAGGTCTATCGTGCGGTAGACTCCTGCAGCCGACCTGGCTCCGTACCTAGTGTAGAGTCGTAGTGTACCTAGTGTAGAGTCGTAGTCGTAGTAGTGTAGTAGAGTCAGCCAGGGAGGCCGAGAGGGTGGCGCAGGTCTTTTTTTTTTTTATATATGTTATAGGCCCGCATTTGTCTGCCATCTCACCTGGTGGTAAGTGGAGATGCAGACGAAGATGGTACATGCTTGCCTAGATAATGCCTATTCACTCTTGCCTTAAAAAGGCCCAAGTTATATTTGTTCCGGAAAAAGATCCGCCGGCAGGGAATTCCACTCTTTAGCCGTACGCATGATAAAAGTTGAAGCGAAACGCTTAGTGCGGATCAGAGGTATATCTACAACATAAGGGTGGAACCCCAGTCGGCGCCTCGATCCCCGGAGATGGAATGGGGATGGGGGTATCAGGTCGTGGAGTGATTGAGCACACTCTCCGAAATGGGCAACCCTGCGTTTTCTATAGATGCGTGTGTCCCATGCAACGCAGTGTTTGTGCCCTTGCCTCAGACACTGATTACTCGTAAATCGTCCGGCACAGACGTATGAGGCAAATGATGATGAGTAAAAAAATACTTTAACACCTTTACTTGACTTTGTCTTTTTGTTTACTTTTTAGTCAATATAAATTCTTTCCTCTACAAAGTATACGTCTTAGTCAAAACTACAACACCGCGAGGTGAGAACAATAGGGCAGTTGCACAATATTCGCGGATTGCATCACGCCATGCGCCGGCGCAGCGCAGACGGCACACTTCTCGGTCGTGTCTCGTGTGAACGCATGTTTATGTCTGCCGCTGCGTTTTTGTCAAATCTATAGGTAGTCTGATAATGCCGTAATGTATATAGGGTGTAAAATAATAAGCTGCAAATATTTTAAGGGGTGAATCGGCCCATGAAACTTAACAACTTTCCTCAATAAACATGGGTCGAAATATGAGAAAGTTTTTTTGCCCTCCCATACAAATAGGTCAATCGGAATTTTGTATAGGAGGTATATTTTTTTTTTCAAATTTCTACCTATGTTCCTCGGGGAAAGTTGTTCAGTTTCATGGGCTGGTTCACCCCTTGGTCCGCTACTTTTCCTAACATCCTGTATATCTACTGCTGGGTTTTTGTCAAATCTATAGGTAGTCTGATAGTGCCGTAATGTATTTATGAGAAAAAAGTTGAAATGTTGAAACTATCTTGCGTATACTCGTAACTTTTACCAGATTTATTACTAGAAATACAATTGTGTGATGTCGGCTTGGAACAGCATCACCCCATTTCTTCCCACGGGTGTCGTACGTAACAGGCGACTAAGGGACTGCATGTATTTATGTGACGTTTCTAGTATGGATCTGAGAGACGCATGCGTTACGTAGCGCTGCGTTGTGCGTGAAGTGTGAGAACGGTCGTACGAAATGATACTTGCGAAGATTATAGTTAAAAATGTAATTAACTGATTACTGATTCAATTTGAACGGTTATCTCAAAGATAATTTCATGCTGTATTTAACTACCACTGTTACCATTGAAATCTAAAACTAATTTGTTATCAATACCGATCAAACCTTGAATTTGCTTGAGTTCATAACTATTAACATTGACATAAAAAAATAGAAACCATTGTCGTATTGAATAGAATTGCTAATATAATTAGTTAAGTTGTATAAAAGTTATAAATAATGGTAACAAAATTAAATAGAAACAGTATCCTTTATACTTTATTGTATTTCTAAATTGTCCCTATTATAAGTTATACTGGATGTTAGAAAAATTACTAACTTACTTTCAAGGAATGACCCAACCTATGAAACTGAACAACTTTTTCCAAGCAACATAAGTCGAAATATGTAAAATTCGAACATCACATACAAACTGACTCGGTCGGTTGACATCTGGATTAATAACTTGAGATTGGCATTTGCTATAAAAAACGACAGTTTGTAAAAAAAAAAAAGCCTAATATCATACATACATACCTACATATATCGCGCCATTATCCCTTGCGGGGTAGGCAGAGCGTTAACGGCCGTAAGGGTAAGGTCGCTATCGCCACACACTGACATTTTTGAGGATTGTTTTCCAAGATTGTTTCAGAAAACATGCGTATGACTATAGTGACAGGTTGTAACCCTGTTGCCTAAAAATTCTAGATAATACACCAATACTCTCAAGTCCCTTAGTCACCTCTTACGACACCCGCGGGAAGGATTTGGGGTGATGCTATTCTAAGCCGGCATAACACGGCATATCATAATATGATTCGAGCCGAAATTCCGCAACTGACCTATTAACAAGTGAGTTCCGTCACAAAAAAGTGCAGAAAGAGAAAGTAACCTAACTTAGCATAGTGTAGAGTATTTGTTCAGAGTGTTGGTAAGCCACAACTTAGTTATTCCAACCAAGTGTGTAGGCTGCATAACGAAACTTAATCTCGAAGGCGGATCGCACACTTAACGCACGACGGAGCGCTAAAATATCAAAGCAGTCTGTCAGATCCATAATAAAAACTTCACTCCCTATACTAAAACCGCACTCTACGAACGACGCTGCGATAGCGCTGAGTTAACAGCGTTGGAGCGGTTTTGGTATGGGGATTGACATTTCTAGTATGGATCTGACAGAACGCTGCGCTATTTTAGCGGTCTGTCGTGCGTCAAGCGTGCGATCCACCTAACCTAACTAAGCACAGTGTATAGAAGACTTTGTACAGCGTGTTGGTAAGCCATACATACATACATGTCACGCCTTTATCCCTTGCGGGGTCGGCAGAGCGTTAACGGTCGTAAGAATACGGTCGCTATCGCCACGTCTGACATTTTTGAGAATTGTTTTCCAAGGTTGTTTCAGAAAACATGTGTATCACTATAGTGACAGGTTGTCAGCCTGTCGCCTAAAAAATTGTAATACACCAATACCCTCGAGTCCCTTAGTCGCCTCTTACGACACCTACGGGAAGGATGTGGGGTGATGCTATTCTAAGCCGGCATCACACGGCACTTGGGAAGCCACAACTTAGTTATTTCCACCATAACGAAACTTAACCTCTTAACCCAGCGCTTCTCAAAGTGTGCTCCGCGGAACCCTGGGGTTACGCTAATCCTTTGCAGGAGCTCCACGAGTCCCTTTGATTAAAGTACGTAATATCGCTAAACTTATGATAAATAAGAAACAATTTCATACAAAACTGAACCACCCGATTGTCTGTAAAAAGTTGGTTCCGTGTTTCGAATGGCTTGTTAAGCCGTTGGTCCCGGTTGCTGTCTATGATTACTTAGACAGCGGTCGTTACACAACCATGTCAGAAGCCTGCTACTTGTAGTAGAAGGCGGTTGAAAAATAGTGGACTAGGTGTCCCACATGAAAAGAGACCAATCAGTTACTTTACGTATATTTATATCGATTATATTAATTAATACCTCTATACTTAAATAGTAATATTATTACGTATTAATCTTTAACAATAAGAATAAAGAAGGGACGTAACCTTTTCTTTTATTTTGGATCTCCGTCAGAAACGCTTTTCAAAAGGGCTCCACCACTAAAAAACTTTGAGAAACGCCGTCTTAACCTATTTAACTATTGGCTTAAGTCATAGGAGATTTTGCCACATAGTATTTTTATAAGGTGTAAAAATATGTGCCGTGAATAAATTAAATATGTGTTTAGCCGTGTGATGTCGGCTTAGAATAGCATCACCCCACATCCTTCCCACGGGTGTCGTAAGAGCCGACTAAGGGACTCGAGGGTATTGGTGTATTACAATTTTTAGGCGACAGGCTGACAACCTGTCACTATAGTCATACGCATGTTTTCCGAAACAACCTTAGAAAACAATACTCAATAATGTCAGACGTGGCGATAGCGACCGTATTCTTATGGTCGTTAACGCTCTGCCTACCCCGCAAGGGATAAAGGCGTGATATATGTATGTATGTATGTAAAAATATTAACTGCAAAATAAAACTGAACCGTCCCCAAGGAACATATAGGTCGAAATATGAAAAAAAAAAATTTGGACCTGCCGACCAAGTCAATCATACATACATGTGACTTGTGTAAAAACTTGGTTCTACGTCAAATCCCCTAGGTTAGGTAGGCGACCCCGACAGGAAAACGGGATAAGGCAAGAAAGAATATTCTAGTCAATAAATGCAAGAAAAATTATGATGATTATGACCTATGTTCCCTGGAGAAAGCTGTTTATCTTGTTAGGCTGATTCAATTATAAAATATTTACAGCTAACATTTTTACACCTTATCATAATTAATAATGAGATTTTTTTCGTACTGATTGCGACTTGCGACACTACTCCGAACCGAACTAATAGGAGGCGCGTTGTGGCACTTTTGTTGATTAAAAAAATAATAGGTATGTCAAGTTCAGAATAATAAAAAACTATTATCCACTAATCTTGTATAAAAAGACTGAGGAATGTTGAGGAAGCGAAAGAGGTGTGTCAGGATCGTAGCAAGTGGAAGGATGTAGTCTCTGCCTCCGGGAAAGAGACGTGATAATCACCCCTTTAAATATTTGCAGCTAATATTTTTACACGCTGTATAAACAAAGGGACTCGGGGGTTTCATGTGTACTACAACTTTAGGCGACAGGCTGAAAACCTGTTATATAGAACTCATACTTATTATGACAATGCCGTTGCTTCTAGAACTTATTTCAAAATACCTTCACTCACTAGACGGAGACTTTACTTAGATTTAATTTTCTTTTTCAAAATACTCAATGGTACAATAAATTGTCCAAACCTCTTACAAAACATTGACTTGTATATCCCAAAATATTCCCTTCGTCCGCGAGCATTGTTCTCTGTGAAAAGGGCTCGAACTAATTATGCTCGACATACGTTTTTCAGACGTTTCTTTTTATAATAATAACTTAAGTAGTATTGATCCATTTCATGATTCTTTGTATAAGATCAAAAAACAGTTAAAACATAAACTTTTGTAACTTTAGTTAACTCTTCGTTATTCTGCACAATATTAACAAAATTCTTTATTCTTTGTTAACTATAAACATTATAATGTCATAACCGTTTGCTCCCATAATTCAATATTGTTATATTCTTTTATGGACCTCCAGGTCTTTTAACAAAATATGTTTGTATTTTCCTTTGCATGCATGACTGTATGTGTCCTAAATAATAAATAAAAATAAATAAAATAGAACGTGTCACTATAGTAATACATGAATCATCTGATAGTGCCCTCAATATTTGTCCATCGGGGTGATAGCGACCGAATGCTTACGGCCGTTAACGCTTTGCCTACCCCGCATGGAGTAAAGGCGTGATATATGTGTGTATGTATAAGTAATCGGTGACACACAATTCATTTACTTATCGTTTTACAATGAAGTGAATTTACCCAAGCGAAAAGTAGTTTATTTTGATTACTTAGAGATCATTTTCCACATAACATTGATTGATACTAACTGAATTGCTCACACGCGACATTCTCATAACTTGCCGGTTTATTTTAATAACAAACATTTGGTTATTTATTCATCGCCAAAAACAATCGGAGTCTCCCACCCTACGTATGGGCAAAATTTTTCAACTTCATTTCAGTCCCGGGATTGTAGTTCAGTGGTTAAGTTGCGTTTGACATTTTTTCACATAAAATTATTTTTCTGAATGGTTTTTCCTATAATTCTAGTGTTGTGCGATCTCATGTCAGTGCGGATTGCCTTTTTTAAAACTTTTTTTTGATGGCGCGCTCTTTCAGGTAAGATTAGGCTTTATACAATAAAATTAAGTATTATCTTTGTAAGGGTTATTGAATGAAGTACAAACATGTTAAGGTTGTGTTCCACTATTACAAAGCTGTACTTTTCTTAGGAACATTTTTTTGAAAATTAGGTACCTATGAAAAAAAATATTCACCCTCCAATACAAATTGAATTGGTCGGCCATTTTGGAGAACCAAAATATTTTTATCATTTTTCGAATAAAGTTTCAACTTTCACTGAAGTTGTTTAGATTTATAAATAGAACACACTCTGAAAATGACGGTATTCATAAAATTTAAGCTTATGCACGGGTAAGCACTAGTTTTAACTTTTATTATCTTGTTAGGCTATTAATTTTATGCGAATATTTTAAGGAAATGCAAAAAAAAAAATCTCTATATTTCGACCTATGTTTCTTGGAGAAAGTTGTTCAGTTTTGAGCCCAAGAAACTGAGCAACTGTCGCCAAAAAACATAGGTCCAAATATGAGAACTTTTTTGGACCTCCCACACACTCTTCCAAATGGAGGTCTAAACATATTTCGACCTATAATAGATGTATCTTGGGGAAAGTTCTTCAGTCAAACCTGTTTGTGCCGTGTGATGCTGGCTTAAAATAGCAACACCCATAATCAAACTTTGAATGTTTCGAAAAAATATAAATAGAGTCTGTAGTATTTTTGGACAATTGTTTTAAGTATACAAATTTTTTTTTTATTAGTGACCAACTCATCTAGCGAATTCCAAAGTTTCAAATTACATAGTTTTATTGCGGTGAACAAAAGTTGTTCAGACGATATTAGAATGTGACTTAACCTAGGATTCGGGCAGGTTAACTTTCGGGTTGCAGAGGTCAGATGGCAGTCGCTGTGTGTAGAAACTTGGTTCCACCCCTAGGTTAGGTAGCCGACCCCGACAGAGAACGGGATAAGGCAAGGAGAATGATACACAAGTAGTGCATGCAAGTTTGAGAAAACATGAAACGCTTGACCTCTACATTTGTACCACACCTCGTAACAACGTTCCATTTCACGGTTACTTTATTCTGGCAGTTAGAACAATTTGATATCGGCACCATTTTGGATCTAACTAACCTTAGATAATGAAATAATAATTGATAGTTATTTTTTTTGTTACGAAGATTTTGATATAGTTTCGTAGGTAGGACAGAGTTGTCCAACGACCCAACGAAAAACCGGTGTCATAATTTTTCAACAGCCTAAAGTCAAAGTCAAAGTATTTTATTTGCTTGGATACATGGTATATAAAAGTGAATTAAATGGTACATAGCATCTCATGATCAGATGCAAATTATAAAACCTACTATTTCAACAATTTGGTTCAATTTTAAATATAATTTAAATATTCTAAAAGTCATATTAAATACTAATCAATCATCACAATAAAGAAAACTGGTACTTGTACTAGCAGTCTGTTTTCTGTGTGTAACGACCGACGACGTCTAAGCAATCCTAGACGGCAACCGAGACTTGCCCTCCGAATCACGGCCCATCTTCAGCTGGGAATAAATTCACAAAGGTATAGGTAATATCAGCTATGTAAGTGATCCACCGAGAATCGAACCCGTAAACTTCTGCGTCGCAGACAGACTCGGTCGGTCGGTACTAAATGGTCATCTAGTCTAGGGTACGTGTGTGATATTTTTCTCTTTATATAAATAGTTCTTACGATAAAAAAAATAATCAGTTGTCTGTAAAGTTGGTTTGCTGATGATAGTTGAACGTGAAAAATAAATAGTGATGGAATGGTTACATTTTACAAAAGAAAATTGAACTTTTATTATTTGATAGATGTACTACGCCCTTCTTTCTCTTTCATCCGAAACACGGAACCATCTTACTTACGGACAATCGGGTGGTTCAGCCCGTAATGTCCTTACCAGACTGGGAACAAATTCACAAAGTGATAAATATCAACTATGTGAGTAACCCACCGAGAATTGAACCCGGAACCTTCTGCGTCAAAGGCAGTCGCACTACCACTGCGCCACATCGGTCGTCATACGCTTCCGAACGTGGACGCCGATTGTGCCTCTTTGTCGCTCGTTCCGCCTTTTTTCCGCCGCTTGCACCTCAAGCCTGAAATGGAACGCTTCAGAGTGAGGTAACACCGCATGAGTCATGTTTTTCGGTACATGCAGCCGGCTCCATCGAATTATAAGAAATTGTCCCTCCGGGGTGTAATGACCAAGATGTTAAAATGACCATAGTGCTAAAATGACCTAGGTCACGTCAAAAACGGACAGTTATAGTGCTTTTACTTAGGTATTTACTTGTGACAGATTGAATGATGACTAGGTATAGTCAATTATGAGTGATTCCTTAACTGGACCCGATTAATAAACATCCGTGTTGGCCCGACCTTGTGAGTTTGAGCTCACGGTATTATTAGCAAATCAGCGGTTTATTGGCTAAGGTCCATTGTATGCCGTGTGATGCCGGCCTAGCATAGCATCACCCCACATTCTTCCCGCGGGTGTCGTAAGAGGCAACTAAGGGAGTCGAGGGTATTGGTGTATTGCAATTTTTAGGCGACAGGCTGACAACCTGTCACTATAGTGATACGACTGTATTCTTACGGCCGTTAACGCTCTGCTTACCCCGCAGGGAATAAAGGCGTGATGTGTACATGTATGTCCATTGTACAGGGCCCCAAGTCGCTATTTTTTGTCATTGTAACGCCATCGAAACTCAACTGTCATTTAATTTCCATCCGCCCACCAATTCCCTAAACTTGTAATACACATGAAACCCTCGAGTCCCTTAGTCGCCTCTTACGAGACCTACAGGAATGGGGTAATGCTTTTCTAAGCCAGGAACACGGCTACGTTAGCCTAGATTAACTCTACAGGTAATTAAATATATAAGACCTAGTGCTTAATGGGTTAAACTCATATTATCGAGTTGGTCGAATGATATGACCATATGCCAAATTAGACCATTTATCTTACTTAAAACTAGAAAAAGTTAATTCTAACTTATTACCCTCTTTTGCCCCTTTTCAATCTATTCACAAATTTTGGAAAATAAATCGGTGATGCTATTCTAAGCCGGCATCACACGGCTGCGTTAACCTACAGTCTGGCAAAAAAGTGTTTGGAACGGAATAAAATGGAACTAAAAATTTCGTATGAAAAATTGTTGCCATACTTACGCGTTATCTGTCAGATTTGACAGATCGCGAATAAAGTGGCGCCCTCATTTTTTCTCTACTCTTTTTTGCCAAACTGTAGATTAATCCTACAGGTGATATATAAGACCTAGCGCTTAGTCATATTATCGAGTTAATTGGTGGGTCAAATGATGTGACCATATGCCAATTAAACCATTTATTTTATGTAAGTATAGCTGTAAACTAGAAAAATCGCGAACTTCTATACATGAACCCTCCTTTTACCCCTTTATTTCTTTTTCTAGGTTTTCAATCTAATCAAAAATTTTGAAACGAATTGGCGTTTTGTATTAGGAGGTTTTCTTTTTAAGAATTAAAAAAAAACTAGTATTTCGAAAACTCGATAGATGGCGTTGAACTGACTATTTTACTGGATTCCAGTGTAGATTCCAAAGCCAAAAGACGCAAAAAAGCATTTCAACTGACAGTCTGGCATGCACTGACACTTTCGTTCCAAATGAGTCCGAGTCCAAATTTCAAAATAACAAAAAATAAATATTACATCACACCAAGGACAGCGGCATCTATCTAGCGAGTAGAATAATAATTAAAAAAAAAAATAAGGAAAATTCCCTTTTATAAGCTGTATTTCGTAGGTGTATTTTGCTATGCAACCTCATTCTGTTGAAACTTTGGCCGCGAAGTCGCCATTTTCTCAGTGAAAAGGGCAGTATTTTCGATGCTTTTTTGTTATTTCTTGAATCCTGTAGTATTGCGGTTGTTTGTTCCGTTTTAAGCTTGTAATTTTGTGTAAAAATTTAAAAAATCTCTGACAATAGAGTTCGTTGGGTCGTTTGAATCATTGTCCCACGCGTTGACGCAATAGAACCAAACCAAAAATTATTTAGTTTCAGTATTGTGATGGTTTTTAGGGTGCGTTTTGTAGATTTTATTTTACTAATAAATTATTGCATTTTCCTCATTACAGGCATGTTTTAGCGAAGTAACCTATTCATAGTGAAGTAGGTACTTACTTATTAGCTAAACAAAACCTAAGACTTTCTACCACCTTTCTACAAAAACATTTTGCAACCAAAACCACATTTCAAAACACTCTGTGAATGACTAGAAAGTTACTTGTGTTTCTGTTCAATTCAAATGTTAATATACGTAAATATTACGTAAACATACAAATAACACGCCTGTATCGCTTCCGGCGTAGGCAGAGCGTTAGGGGCCGTAAAAATACGATCGCTCTCGCCACGTCTGACATATATTGAGGACCTGTTCAGATAATTTGTGTATCACTGTAATACTAGGTCGTCAGGTCGTCAACCTGTCACCTTAAATTATAATAATACACATAAAACCCTCGAGTTCCTTAGTCGTTTCTTACGACACCCGCGCGAAAGAAATGGGGTGATGCAATTCTAAGCTGGCATAACACAGCATCACATCACATCCTATCTACTATATTATGAATTTGAAAATCTCTACCATTACACAAAAACTGCTGAACTGATTTTTATGAAATTTGGCACACAGATACAGGATAATTTGTTAACCATAAGGATAGTTGTTATCCCAAAAAGTGTTCCTGTTGGAGGGTAGTAGAACCGAGTTCCACGCGGGACTATGGACTAAAATATATCTAAAATTAATAGTGTTAACGGGATTATCACCACGATTATGTTGGTTTTTACCTCGATATTTCGAAGCGGTTACACGCTCCATGGATGGTCACGAGTAGACTGAGCGTTTAACCGCTTCGAAACATAATCGTGGTGATAATCCCGTTAATACCTTTAATTTAAATGTTGTGATCAACCGTAAAAATCTAAAAACATATAAAATATGTCTGTTTGTTTCAGATACAAGATGGCGGCTGTGCGGTGGCTTGTTGTTTGGATGACATGTGTCACGTTATGTAAGCTATTATTATTTATTTGCATTTTGAAAATTATAATACAGTATTCATAGCTATGATTTTAATGAGTTTTTCTCGACGAACTTATTTTGTTTTGAGTTCCCGATATTTCAACGCTGCTTCAAGCGTGATCATGGTTATAGCGGCGATATATATATATATATATATATGGCGAATAGTGTAAACAAACGATTATAATACAGGTTTATTTTTCAGTCAGTCCATAAACTTTGTAGGGTGTTTCTACTCATGATTCAGAACAACTTTTATTATGGGGTCACCTGCGAAATCGCAAAAATAAATTGGGCGTTCCATACATTTTTGCCGAGTAGGTCTGAACTTTTCTATGGAACACTAGTGAGTTTTAGACTTCGTTTTGTCTTAATTAAGAGATAAGTTCTTGTAACATTGGTTGGCTACTTTAGAAACAATAGTACATTGGGGCATGCGGTAAGAAAATAACCTATTTCTAAAGAGGGTGTAGTTTGAGGCCCGAAGCGCACCTGAGAGCTTCAACACACGGGTTATTTTCTTTCGAGTGATAAATAGTGCTTTATACTACACCTGCAAGAATAAAAAAAGAAAAATACTAATAGAAGAACTTTTTAGGATAGAAAAGAGTTCAAATAAATATTTTTTCTCGGAATTCATCGTTTCAGATTATATGCTGACTACGTAATCGAATGCTATTCGGTAAATCGAATGGGAATTCCCACGGTACCTACTATCTTTTTTATTAATTTCGAACAAAGCAAAAGCAATAAGATCATTCAGCCAAGTCTTCTATTTTGCCTGCAAAAATATAGATTTACGTTCCCTTTTACGTAACTTTGACAGTTGCACTTGCATCTTTTCTCCCCTGGGAAGGAAAGTGATTTGTATGGATTATTCCTTCCCGCTAATTTGAAACGTGAACAATAAGTTCCGTTCCTCTCTACGTTTCATAGAGCTATTGCGCATTTTATATGTAGATGTAGTACCTATACAGATCATCACTAATGTAAGTATATCTTCGCGCGCCGGAAAGCGTAACGATCTGCAACTTAACACGTTTTTTTTTACTTTTTCCTTTGACTTACAACCGAAGAATAATGAAAGTAAATCTTGATCAAACCATCAAAAGAATCATAGAGCGCCTTGGGTAATAACGCCAGTATCTCATTAATTTAAAAGACCAACTTTTACTAGTATTACATACAATTACCAAGAAAAAATATAGAAGTATTATTATAAGCTATCTAGTTCCCATAGTAAAACCTTTGCTTCGCCTGGCGCTAGATGGCGCTGCATATCTATATATTTATTTAGTTTTAGAATCGTAAAGAAGGTATGAATGTTCCCTTTTTTACAGCTTCAGCCAACAATTTGCCAGTTTTCATCAAGGACATGAACAATTTCGCGCTTTCGGAGAGCACGCCAGTTGGGACGAAGGTTTACACGCTAGAAGCACAGGACCCTGAAGGTTCCCCGGTATGTATTTTCAAAGCATAAAGTTTATTTATTTAAAATTTCAACGTCCTAAGTTTTATGTTTTGGGTCACTTGTCATGATCACTCGCCTTCGAAAGCGGGGCGACCGCGGCGTGGACGTATAGGCACGCACGACTCCCGACGAAGAACCACCGACCGGTTGGTTCGAAACGTCGCAAAAACACACAAACATGACAAGTGATTGATCCGGAATAGCTATTTACAGTCACGACTCACTTAAGTATTGATTAAGTTAAGTCCTAAGATTTTACATCATCATCTAAATTTCTTACTGAATAACAATAGTATATTCACGCATACATAGTCACGCGGGAAGGAAGAAACCGATTGCTAACGAGGGTTTAGTTTGAGGCCTGAAGCGCGGTTGAAGATATACACACGAGTTTGCAATCGGACTTTCTTCCGAGTGATACATAATGGTTACACCTGCAAGAATAAAAAAAAAAGGATTAATAATTAGAGAACAGTTCATTAAACCTGAAAAATTACATGAAAAATCAGTTTTTTAAATAGTATATTGTACAAAGAGCTATTATATTGTACATATTGTTCAATGAGCCCATTCCGCCAAGTCTTCAATATTGCCTGCAAAAATATTCGCATCTTTTCTCCCACGTGAAGGGAAGTGATTTGTAAGAGATATTTTATTTGTAAGCATAGATTAAAGACAAAATGTTGAAATAAAATAAATAAAATAGGTATATTTCTTTTTCAGATTTTATATGGACTGAAGTTTACCGATAAGTTTACCGTAGATCCTCAAACCGGTGACGTCACACTAGCTAAGCCACTGGATAGAGAGGCAAGTAAATTTTTCCATCATCTCATATTCATCACATCAGCCTGTAGCAGTCTACTGGCATGACATGTCCTCCCGAATGTAGAGAATGAAATTACATACATATATCACGCCTTTACCACTTGCGGGGTAGGCTGACCGTTAGCGACCGTATTCTTACATCTGTCATTTTTGAGAATTGTTTTCCAAGGCTGTTTCAGAAAACATGTGTAGTATTGTAACATGTTGTCAGCCTGTCGCCTAAAAATTGTAGGTAATACACCACTACTCTCAAGTCCCTAAGTCGCCTCTTACGACACCCGCGGGAAGGATGTGACGAGATGCTATTCTAAGCCGGCTTCACACGGCACGGTACGGCAAATGAAATTAAATGGGAAAAAACTATATCAAGGGCTTTTCTTCGTATGGCATAGGTAATTTGAGGTGCCATAGGTAAAGCTGAAGAGACGTGGTAGGCATATGCTGACCTGCATAAATTTAAGTCAACAACTGGCAAATGTTTAGCTCCTTTCTGC
The DNA here is from genome assembly GCA_029255805.1 of Keiferia lycopersicella. NCBI lineage: Eukaryota > Metazoa > Arthropoda > Insecta > Lepidoptera > Gelechiidae > Keiferia > Keiferia lycopersicella. The sequence goes on from JARACZ010000008.1 coordinate 239,008, forward strand.
CCATAATTAGTTTCTATCTATATTACTCATAACTTAGATGTAAAATAAACTTTGATGTTCCACAGGTAGAAGACGCGATAAAGTTCGAAGTGTCAGTAACGGAGCAGAATTCAACAGACGATAATCTATCTCAAACCCAACCTGTCACTGTCATAGTTCTGGATGAAAACGACAACCCTCCTGTCTTCAAAAACGTGAGTTTCAAACTACTTACATGTCCTTTGCGTACGTTCGGAGTATGCGCGATTCACCAACTTGCTCTATGCCTACTGTGGAGCGTATCGGAGCTTTTGAGATAAAAACGTTGCCAAATCAACGAACTTTTGGTTGGATCTATACAGATTTTCATATACACCTCCCTCCAAGACACGACTTGCCATGGCTGATTTGGATTAAAAATTTGAATTCAGATGATATTTAAATGTGACTTAACCTAGGATTCGGGCCAGCTTAGCCTTCTGGTGGCAGAGGTATGATGGCAGTCGCTCTGTGTAAAAACTTGGTTCGACGTAAATCCTCCAGACGGTAGCCGAACCAGACAGAGAACGGGATAAGGAAAGGAGAATGATGATGGTGTGGAGGTAAAACAGGACATTGGTAAAAACAAGTTATAGATAGAGATGAGAACTATAATGGTCACCATCATTACGATTGGTTGGCGGGAGGGTTAAAATGATTCGCCATATTTCCTATAAAGGTTACTCTTAAATTGACTTTGGTGCTCCAACATACATGTTGTTTTCTGAGCTAGCAACACGAGTTCTTCAAAAACCGAATAAACCCGACGACAATAGGTGATATACGACAACATTCGACAATAACCAACAACAATCTCCAACACTCTTCAACATTTTAACATTGTTGGCAACAGTCGCCAATATATATGTTGGAGCACTTGTCGCCAACTATGTAGGAGCACCATATGAACATGTTTGGCTGTTCTATAATCAAACAAGATGCTAAACTAACATGTCTTTGAGTAATCACAATATTCACATTTATCTTTCAGAGTCCATACTCAGCGGACGTGTCTGAAGATGAAAGGATAGGCACAACTATCCTACAAGGTATAGAAGTAGAAGATAGAGACACTGTGGGATTTAATCTTGAAGTTAGATGCGTTTTTACTGATGAGGTAAGGCTAATATATCGTAAAGAAGAAAATTGTTTGTTCTTCACATACTATGATGAACGACTTAATAAAAAAAAAATTGAAGAAGTGAACCAGCCCATGAAACTGAACAACTTTCCTCAAGAAGCAAAAGTCGAAATATAAGAAAAATTTTTTGAGCCTCCCATACAAAATGACTCGGTCGGGCGGTATTATTGTAGTAATCGTTTTTTCATATTTCGACCTATGTTCCTTGGGGAAAGTTGTTCAGTTTCATGGGCTGGTTCACACCTTAAAATATTTGCAGCAAATTTTTTTATAGCCTGTATATTTTCTTTTTTGCAGCTTCCTCAAGTTTGTGGTAATATTTTCGATTTAGTCACCGTACACTCGACGGCTCATAAATACTCTGGTGCCTTAGTACTAATGAAGCCCCTGGATTACAACCAGCGACAGATATATCAGTTCCAACTGAGGGCTACCGTAAGTTCCAAATGTTCATCCTACTGGGGTGTAAGAGACGGTGTAACGAAAACTTTGCAGGTGACGTGCTCAGACCATGAAACTTTTTATAAGGGGGCTAAGTTGGGAAATGAAAAAATGTTTTTCGTGTTTCCATACAAAGCTGATCGGGAATTATGAGTATGTATGGGAGGTCGACATTTTTTTTTATGTTTACCAACGTAGCTCCCATAGAAAAAGCTGTTCAATTTCATGGTCTGATCTGGAAAGTTTTCGTTACACTGTGTCTTATACCCTGTATTAAAGTGAAAGTTCGTATGTTTGTTTGTTTCCTTACTTCTTCACACATCATGTCTGCCACATAGATAAATGGTAACTTGGATTAGCACATAGGACAGTTGTTATCCTGAAAAAATGTTTCTGTGGGATGCTTCAGGATTAAAACTGACTTCCACACAGGCGGAGACGCGGCCGCCCACTGGTTATTATATAACGAGCTACTCTTTAAAACGATATTTTGTTTTAAAATACGAAGATATGACGTCATGTATCTCTAATTTTGATGCCGTCAAAACACTTACTTTTATATTATTTTTCTGTTATTCAAACTTCGAATATTTCGAAAAACTATTAAAGGAGTATGTAGTATTTTTTGGCAATAGTTTAAGCGTACGGTTGTATTTTTTAATGACCCAGTCAACTAGAAACCGTCAAATGGGGGAAAATGAGACTAGCGGGTAACTTAGGACGTGATCGACACCAGCATCTAAGAACCAGCTATAACGTTGTAACTGGTTGAAAAGTTTGGACTCTACATTTATCAACCAGTTATAGCGTTATAGGCTTATAGCTGGTTCATAGATGCTGGTGTCGACCATGTCCCAAGTTACTCGCTCGTCGCATTTTCCCCCATTTGACGGTTTTCTAACCAATTTGACTGACCTCGACTTGGTTCTCTTGACTGAACTTTTAAAATCCTTTCAAGGATGGTTCTAACAATGCGACTGCACACGTGGAAGTCAAGGTGGTAGACGCCCAGAACTCTCCCCCAGTGTTCAGCGGTTCCCTCAGTGCTGCTGTGTCTGAAGACGCTCCCGTAGGAACCCTGGTACTGACGGTTACAGCCAAGGATTCTGACAGGGCCCAGCCGCGGAATGTGACTTATTTTTTGATAACTAGTGAGTAAATCATTATAAAACTGAAGTATTTATTCGATAAATGTCTTTTTATTTTCTATTTTCTTTTCTTGTATTTATTTATGTATTTGAAAGAAGAAAGAAAGAAATAAAAATGTTTATTTGTTACCAAATACAGCGATACATTAATCATCAAAAAATAAACAAGAGGGTAACAAAAAGGTACCCGTATTTAAGCATTTATTGCTCACAAAACCAGATACAGGACAAATACTAGAAGAAAAAGAACACAACAGGCACTGCTTTTTTTATAGAAAACAAAATGTAATTTCTTTCTTTTTGTTTTTCTTTTTTTGAACCACTACTTAATAAATAAATAAATATTCTGGACAATTCACACAGCGCCATTTAGCCCCAAACTAAGCAAAGCTTGTACTATGGGAACTAAATAGCTGATACTAATACATATGTACTTTTTTGTTAATAAATACATATTATATATAGAAAACACACAGACTCAACACAAATATTTGAAAATTGACTTAACAAATATTTGTGTCCGGTGGGGATTGAACCCGCGACCCTCGGCGTAGAAGGCAGGCATACTATCCGCTACGCCATCGGGACAGTCGTTAGTCGTTATGCTTGGGCACATAGTTTTTGATGTTTATGAGAGTTAATACTAAAACCCTTCTGGCCTGTTTCAGATCCTTTGGACTTCTTCGTTCTGGACAGAAATTCTGGTGAACTGAGAACTGCTAAGCCGCTGGATAGAGAAGCATTAACTAACCCTTCTTCACCGCTGGAACTTACTGTGAAAGTATGTCGTAAGATTTAAAAGTATCACGGTTGTAATATTAAACGAACAAGAATGACTCATTACGTGAAGAACTAAGTTATGACTTACTTCAATCAAGAACTACGGCAATCACAGCTCAGGCGGGTGTGATATGATCTGTCGACCTCCTTGCCTATATTTCGACGCTGTCGCCAATTATGAATATAAATTACTCTAATGGCCCTTTTCTGAAAAATACATTTTGTTTCAATATCAGCGGCGCGGCCCCACAGCAAAGTTCTATAGGGCATGTTGCGAATATAACTGAAGTAAATTAAAGTCGTGCAGTTGAAATATCTGTAATTTATCTAATTTTATGTACCGAATAGGCTGAGCTGAGCTTACGATTAGCATCAGCCACTAATGACTTTGAACTATGTAGTCCTTTACCTTTTTGTATAAAAATCCTTGACTGCTGAATCCATGAACCAAATATTCTTGTGTTTCATTAAACACAAGAATATTTAAAGATCGTCATCTTCTGGGTAATGACCTAATAATATGTTCATTGGGGAAAGTTGTTCATTTTCATCAGCTGATTGATCCTGGAGCCCATGATGATCTCTCCGACCGATTTCGGCCATGGCGACCACTTTGACTCCTAATCAGATCGGCGCTGATGCGCCCGGAGATGGCTATTGTAGCCAATTTTGGCAGTAAACTCCCGTGCACAGAGTGGACACGTGAGTTTGCCATTTACATATTTATAGTTAATGGCGACGGGTGGACGGGCCTTCAGCTCATCGCGCTTAGCGTCGAGGTCTGCTTTACGCTGTTCCTCAAACTCGCGGACTTGCCTCTTAACCATCCCGCGCCATTCGGGACGCTGTGCTGCCAGACCCTCCCATTGAGTGGGCTCAATGTTGCATCTTTTCATGTGTCGTTTCTGAACATCTTTATATCTGAGGAGTTGTCCGCCATGCTTTCGCTTGCCCTCCTCTAGCTCAGAATAAAAGATGCGCTTCGCCACTCTCTCCTCCGACATCCGGGATACATGACCGCACCACCGTAGCTGACGGCGCATTAGATAGGCCTCAATGCCACCAACATAGGCTCGTCTCAGAACTTCGGTATTGCGCACTCGGTCGGACCATCTGATCTTCATGATGGTGCGAAGGCATTTTAGGTGGAAGCGATCCAGAGTGCGTATGTGGTGACGATACACACACCAAGTCTCGGAGGAGTATAGAAGGTTTGGCAGCACAATCGCCATATATACAGAGATTTTTGTGGCTAGCTTTAGGTCGTGCGAGCAGAAAACCTTGGAACACAACTTCCCAAATGCTGCAGCTGCAGCACGATTCTGCTGTTGATCTCAGCATCAAGGTTACACTTAGATGTTATAGTGTTCCCCAGATAACGAAACTTATCAACCTGTTTCAGCATATCCTCACCAAGCATAATCGCCAGTGTCTCGCGACCATGCGAGTCTAAGGACATCACTTCCGTCTTTTTGACACTGATCTTCAGGCCGAATTTACAGCATGCTTGGTGAAAAACGGACATTAGCTGTTGCAGGCCGTCTGGGGATTCTGCAAGAAAGCACAAGTCATCAGCATACATGATCTCAGTAATCAATTCATACGAGACTTTAGTGCGCGCCTTAAGTCTAGCCAGGTTAAAAAGACTGCCATCTGTGCGGAAACGGATGCGGACTCCTTGGGAAACAGTATTTAGGACTTCTTTGACTACAACTGCAAAGTACAAGGCGAACAGTGTGGGCGCTAGAACACACCCTTGTTTCACCCCACAGGTGACGGGGAAGAAATCAGACTGTTCACCGTCTACAGAGACGCAGCACTGCATGTCGTCATGCAGGAGTCTTAGGAGTCGCACATACTTTTCTGTGCACCCTAACTTTCCTAGCACCATCCAGAGAGCTTCGCGAGGCACACTGTCGAATGCTTTCTCTAAATCAACAGAGCAGAGGTACAACTGGCGACCTTGTTCTCTACTTTTTTCTTGTAGTTGACGCACCGAGAAAATAGCTTCACATGTACCTCGGTCAGGTCGGAAGCCGAACTGGGTTTCGGGCAGAATTTTTTCCGACAAATCTTTGAGGCGGTTCAGTAAAACTCTGGCAAAGACTTTTCCAGGGACTGACAGCAATGATATACCGCGATAAGAGTTACAGTCAGAACGGTCACCCTTGTTCTTGTAGAGGGCACAAATGCGAGACACTTTGAAGTCCTCAGGGACCCTCTCCTCCTCCCACATTCGAACGAAAAGTTTCCATACCGACGTGTGCAACTCCGTACCACCATATTTAAGTAGTTCACCCGGTATAAGGTCAATGCCAACCGCCCGGTTATTATGCTGCTGTCTGATGGCAGTAACAACCTCGTCGCATGACAGGGGCTCGTCCAGCTCCGTGGCTAACGGGAGTTGAGGCATTAAACTGATATGATGCAGATCAGCTGATCGATCTACGTTGAGCAAGTTGTGAAAATGCTCAGCCCAACGTTTAAGTACATCCTCCTTGCTGGTCATTTCCTGGAGCCCATAATATTAACTAAAAAAAAAAACTACTATGTTTCTATTTATGAGTACAAAATGCGGCTTTCAGTTATAAATTAGAATTTAGTTTGCCGTGTGATGCCGGCTTCGAATAGCATCGCCACATTTCATTCTCGTGGGTGTTGTAAAAAGCGACTAAGGGACTCGAGGGTTTTATATGTGTATATGATATTCCGGATTGGTTGTTAAGGGTGTCCAAAATCTAGATTGTTTCTTTGGACCATTTAAACAGTGACACCATAAATAATTCCAGGCAACAGAAGTAGTCAATGGCATCTCTGTCGACTCACCCCTCACCGCAACTACTGCAACTATTACCGTCACCATAAAAGACGTCAACGATGAACCGCCAAGGTTCAACCAAAAAGAATACCACATTGAGATCCGTGAAAATCTACCCATTGGGAGTCCTTTGCCTAACTTGGATATGGTGGTGACTGATACTGATTTGGTAAGTAGATGAATTATTAAATGGTATTTTAGTGATGGATGATGAGGCCAGTTGAAAGAGAAATGGGTAGTTACCCGCCTGGGGGTCGAATCTGTGTGAAAAACGATACGTCAAAAAACGATATGGAAAACGATATGGGTGGTTTCTGGCTAATGGACGACAAAGCGCGCTGAATTAGCAGTACATTGATAGTTTTGTAGTTAACAAAAAATATATATGGTTAATAGCAGTCTATGTATACCAAATTTTTTTTTTGCATATGTGTGTGTGTTCGAAATCGTAGGTCAAAAAATTCATATCATTCACTCAATTTTGAACGATTTACCCGAATAAGGACATGTTTTTGGCATTAACTTACGTCAAAATAAGATACACTTCAATAACTATTTTATATCAGAAAAACGATATCGTTTAGTGATGGGGTACAAAACGACATGGCGAAGTGTTGGGCAATTTTTTTTACTAAAAAGTTCGACTGAACAAGGAGGATTGTAATTGGTACAAGATAGTCCCACCATAAACATAAATGTAGAAGTTGGTAGCCAAGTTCAATGTTTAACAAAAAATAGTGTTGCTTGAAAATGGGTGCAAACTTCAGTCCCGAAATGTATTTATTTCTAAAGCTGTTTGTACGTCAAGAATACCTTTGAGTAGGAACTATGTCTTTTTATTCACCAAGGTACCAAAAATGGCTTTCTGCTCTCTGTTCCATTGTACGAGATCTTTAAAACTACGTAAGGGATTTTGCGGCGGGTTTCTACTACTCGTTTTCCGCAGAACTGAGACATTTTTTATACATTCTATTCACAGCAATGATATCTCTAGGTAAGACAAGCCACTCGCCTAGTCGCTCCGCCCGCTGAACCGCGTTTTCCCGTTGAAAGAAGTCGTTTTTAGCCCATATTGTACATATAGACCTTCTTCATGAATCACTCTATCTTTTAAAAGAAACAGACACAAGAGAATTTTGCTTTATACTATGTAGTGATGAGCTCTCAGACTCTAAACAACACGATCCTCGTTTGTTATGGATCTGCAAAAACATCTCATTGTGTTGAACATCTTTAGCTTTGAATGTTGAGTCTCCGCAGAAGAGTAGGATAATTTAGTTGATCGACAATCTGATTTCGGCTTCCATTTTTGTATTATGTAGTTATGTAATAAGTTCGAATAGCATCGACTGTCGCCTTAGAATAGCATCACCCCATTTCTGCCCATGGGTGTTGTATAAGGCGACTAAGGGATGAATCCAAGAACGAGCAGAAGCGTTTCCGGTGAATATCTACAAAATCTTGCACTGCGCTCACCAATTCGACTGTCAAGCGTGGTGAGTAGGGCTCATGTCCAGCAATGGACTGATGTGGCTGTAGCAGTAGCAGAATGTAATAACTTTATTGTATCACAGAAGTTAACAGTAGCAATAAAATAAGTAAAATATAAGATAGTAGTGGTACTAGTAACCGAACGGATCGCAGTCGACGTATCAGAAAGAGGGTAGACAGATAGGTTATAGAGGGATAGGACCTAGCAGGATGACAACATTCGCCAAAACAGTCTACTCGTGACCATGGAGCGTGTGACCGCTTCTAAATATCGAGGTAGAAACAAACATAATCGTGGTGATAATCCCGTTAACACAATTAATTTAAGTGTTGTAAAACATAAGAGGCGCAAAGGCGGTTTTATCCCATTCAGAGATCTCTTCCAGTTACCCTTTGCGATATCAAAATATATGTTTTTGTTTTATTTTTGTTAAAGTGGACTTTCTTTATGGTCTAAATCAGGTACTCCAGAATCTTGATAGATACGTCGATAGTCAACATGGTAAACACGGCCTCCAGTCCCGGCGTGTTGAACAAACCTATGATATAACGAAAAACACATCCCATCAAAAACATTTTCATGTCAAGATATAGTCAAAGCGCAACAAATAGACATCAGACCTCAAAATAGAGCCAAGTTTATCAATCTACGCGCCCTAAGTACACCAACTGTCTTACAAACTTTACCTACATCTTAGTTAAAATATACGGCTTGGCCAAACGGAAGAGAAACTTCTTCCTTAGAAAAGGCGCATTTTGACTTATATCTGCAGTCAAATTGTTATTGTCTTCATTCTGCTGGAACAGCAAACCATTTAACTAATATGTAGGGTTTATAAAAGAAGTTGTAATGTAAATATTTTTGGTCGGATCGGATCTATTGGTTTTCTAGTGAAGGGGAACCACTTCCGCCTCCCTTTTTTTAGAGGGTAGAGCGTAGAGTGATATTATAAAATACTGATTCACGCACTGTATTATATTATGTCCGTATACCAAATATCTAACCTCTAGCATGAAAATCCTAGAGAGTGTCATAAAAACTTTAACCCCTCAATTGGCGGGGTTGTGGGGGGTTTATGCGATGTTTAATCGATAACGAATTTCAGCTTTCTAGCCTTGGACGAAATAACCACTGGACGCGAAACGATGTCATTTCACCCTTTACCCCTCTAGCCACAAACCCTGAAATTTTGCCAAAGTTATCTAACCGCAACCGTCAGTGTCGCTTCAGTGCTACTAGAGAAAACATCGCTTTAAAAATGGTGAAATGTGCTGTATTGCTTTGTAAAAACTATAGCCATTGTACAAGCAATATTTCTTTTCACTCGTAAGTATATTTTGTCCTGTATTTTGTGTTATTTACGTAGAAAATTAATAAAATATGCAAGACTGGATCGTATAATACGACACAATAAAAAAGGTCATATTTTATAGAACATTTCAACCAATATTTGATCGTACTCTAATTAGTCGGTTATTATCAGTCATTTTTTCATTCGTTCAACAATTACATTCAGTCTAGTGCTATTCAACTTTCGATGAAGGATATCGATAAAAATAATAGTAAAGTCTATTTTATTTAAAAGTGACCTAAAATGTAAACAAACCATTTGCTATAACCTCGTCGATAGATTTTGCCTTATTTCATTGAAACCTCACGTTATAACTGTGTTGCAAGTATGTAGGTACACATTTCGCTTTCTTATGGGTGTTCATAATAAAAATAAAAAATATAGCTTACCATCATCGACGCGTTCTCTCGCTTAGATTTCTGATACGCTATATGCTATCTATAATTGGCGGTCGTTACACAACCATGTCTGAAGCCTGCTACTTGTAAAAGGCGGTTGAAAAGTTCTGACACTAAGTCATTGGGTCGTTGGACGACTCGGTGACCCACACGAAGAAAGAATCTTGGGAAGGCCTTGACTTCGTCTCATCCTTCCAATATTACTCGACCAGAAATTGATCCATTTTTGTCTATTGTCATAACGTACTATTTTATCCGGCATGAAAGTGTTTCTATTTTAAACTGACATCACTGTATTAAAGGTCCATTTTTTTAACACTTAACGTTTTACATGTACTTACCTGTTATATGTTTTTTTTAGGAATAAGTTGATCAAAAACTTCATTCAATCATTCATTCGTTGTCGATTATCGACTATGGTACAGCACTGCCTTTGACTTACTTCATAAACCGGAAAAAATCAAAACTGTCAGAAGTAAAGAGATGATGATGTAATACGTGTACATTTCAATTTGGAAGAATAATATTTGTCCTTTCCTCCCTCCCCCCCAATATTGGTTGAATGAGTTTTCAAACAAATTCGATACGTTTCGCGTCCAGTGGTTATTTCGTCCAAGTTTCTAGCACTTCAGGAAGTACCCAAAATTTTTAATAATCATCTGTGTGTCAATGACGAAATTGGCGGATTTTAGACATAGTTAAAATAATAAAATGAAAAGAGCTATAAAACTGAAACTTCGCCTGTTTAATGAAATTACTATTGACAATATATCCCGAGAATTTGATCAGTCTAGTATATCGGAAACTATCACGTTTCTCGCTTTGGCGGGGCCACTACCGTGGCCACAAAACTTTTTCCACGACTGCTAAATCATAGACACTTCCTCCTTATACTTTTAGGTAACTTCGTGTGACGAAATCTATGGACGATTGACGTTGATGTCTTTGATTGAGCTGTCGTCTTGCATAATGTCTAAAAAATCAAAACATAAACAAAAAAAAAACAAATTGTCAAAATTTATCTTTAGTATGGCAAGAAGCTACCACTACTTGCTAAGCTACCGTAACCCATAATGTATCCTGAATTTTATAATGACATGGCTGACTGACTGGCTGTGAAGATTGTCCGATGGTGTAGCACCGAAGTGGTTCACTATGCTATCGGGATAAGTAGACAGTACCCCCTGCCTTCTACGCCGAGGCTCGGGCCACATTCAAATATCATCTAAATTCAAATTTAATTTATATTTCATCACGATGTTATTCCTTCAACGAAAGAGCAGTTAGTAAAAACACATTAGTACATGGCGACGATCGAACTCGGTTCTTACGATTGTAAGACCGGTGTCCTGAACTCTTGCCCACCGACGCTCTTGGGTTCCTCCTGGGTGGGGGCTCGATCCTTACAGGACATAAATATTTGTTAAGTTAATTCTAAAATATTTGTATCCAGTATGGGTATTTTCTATATATCTATAACATGTACCTACCTATTTACAAAAAATATAAATTATGCTAGCAACGCAGCAAATATCTTAATCGGCTGGTTTACCCGATAAACAAGTCACTACTGGTGTTTAGATGCTTCAATATTTCGTTGGATAGTGGATTATTAGTGAGAATATTGACCACATATTAACAAATTTAAATGATTTATTGCAGAACGGTGTCCCCAAAAAAAAGTGCGAGTCTTAGAACATCTGGCACTGTTCCTATTACAAAACACAAAACATGAAAATATTGCTTGTGAAAATATGAAACTTATATAAGAAAACATCTTCTGCTGCTCTCTGATAAAAGTTACTTTAAGAACTGCTGGTACAAGTTAATTTGGTCTAAAGTCTGTCATTGATCCAATAAAAAATCTATTTGAAATAAAATCTGTTTTCCTACTCAACAATTTTACCTTGATTGCCGTCCCTATATAGTAGGGGATCCCGCCATCAACGACCTTCACCGAGATGTTTAATGAAAAAAAGTTATTTTTTTATGTAATAAAATACGCTAATAAGTATATTGCGTGTGTGTTGCCTAAAAAAAATCAGTCCAAAGTATGATAAAAAACACATCACATCTTACAAAAAACAGTTTTCGTAATCATACTCAGGACTGAAATTTTATAGGCAACCCATACACAATACATTTATAGGCATATTTTAAGTTACTTTCTTCCATTAAACAGCTGGGTGAAGTTCGTTGTATGGCGGGATCTTTCACCAATAATAGAATGGCGATGGTCATATTGATATTTAAAAGTGCAAGAAATATGAGTACGAAGCACTAATACCGAGAGTGCACAGACCTAGAGTGCCCCCATATAAAGACGGTTGGTTACCTTGTCGTCGGTTACATTATTAACTAACTTAAAAAGGAGGTTCTCAGTTTGACCTGTATGTATGTATGTTAATCCGCGATTATCTCGCGTTTGTATGAAACCATGTTGATGCGGTTTTCATAAAAGTATTTGTCAGACGTAGGAGGTTTTACGCATATTAACTGACAAAAACAATGGAGGTTCGGTCCGTTGAAGTCGGCTCTTTTTTTAATTTGGAGAATTCTAGTAGTATAAAGCACCTGTAGTTCAGATATTTACGGTAAAGTTCTTGCAAAAAACTTCGTGACAGGCAGACAAATTAAACGAAATTATAAGGTGGTAGTATGGTATATAACATAATAGGCTTTGTAGTAGGCGAAGGAAACCAACTCTATCAAGCTCAAGTTCGATCTTGCATGGAGTATTGCTGCCACCTTTGGGATGGATCTGCCAAATACCAACTGGCCGCCTTAGACTCCATTGAAAAACGTGCCAAGAAGCTCATAGCAGACGAAGCACTGGTTGAGGCTAAGTTGCAGAGCCTTAAACACCGTCGTAAAGTAGCATGCATGTCGGTATTCTATAGGATACATTTCGGAGAGTGTGCTCAATCACTCCACGACCTGATACCCCCTTCCCCATTCCATCTCCGGGGATCGAGGCGCCGACTGAGGTTCCACCCTTATGTTGTAGATATACCTCTGATTCGCACTAAGCGTTTCGCTTCAACTTTTATCATGCGTACGGCTAAAGAGTGGAATTACCTGCCGGCGGATCTTTTTCCGGAACAATATAACTTGGGCCTTTTTAAGGCAAGAGTGAATAGGCATTATCTAGGCAAGCATGTACCATCTTCGTCTGCATCTCAACTTACCACCAGGTGAGATGGCAGACAAATGCGGGCCTATTACATATAAAAAAAGGCTTTTTTTTTTAAATAGGATTGATTTTGATATCGCGTTTTAAATGTTAACAGCGCCATCTATTGAATCATATTATGTATCACACCATGCTGTTATTTCATTGTCTTTTGTGAATTTTTATAATATGACGGAATATTGTTTAGGTGTTTCTAAAACTTTTAGTGCTAATTTCGGTGCCTATTTGGTCATCGTTATCTATTTTTCAAAATAACAATGTCCTTGTGCCAGCATCATACGAATAGATAGAGAAAGGAAAAGAACGAAATACGTGTTCTTGTCGTAGTCGTCTCATAATTTTAGGAGCCTAAGTGTTTGTAGTATCTATGATGCTACTATAGGAGGACTTTAACCTCGTAAGGCCCAGGAGTTCGTGAGAATTTTTCATATAACGGCCCGAATACCTTTTAAAAGGTATGATTCTACAATGGAAAATTAACCTTATAAGCTCACCGTTTTCCCAGAAACTTGCAGTTCCAGCATAACCTAGATTTACTGATATAAACCATGTCAAATACCTCAGGAAGCCTTTTGTTAATTACTTAGTTTGAACTACAAAATATTAATAGACGAGATATGTACTTTAAAATTTTACATAATTACAGGATAAACATTACCTATGCCCAAGTTTATAGCTTTAAGGTTGCTTTATAAAGTGATGTTTGCACCACTATAGATCGACACACCTTTTAAAAAGCATCTTGACAGAATAACAAAATTTATAGGAAAAAATATTTTCATCAGGTTACCAACAATCATTGAAAAAAATTAAAAATACAAGATCAAACGCTAAATAACATTATTATGTGTGAAGAATTATTAAACCGGGTCAGGAAACAAACAGTTTCGAAGTAAATCAAGGTTTGCGACGATGATGATTATTGGTAATGCTACGATTGGTCAACAACGACGAAATCTATTATCACTTCCTGGTTTCTCTTATCATCATCACGTAGCTTTTCCAGCCAAAAAACGCTTTAAATGCGATATCTTTTTTAGTAGCCGTTCGATTTCTCCTTTGGTTCACCTTTCTCCTGTAAATTAAAAGGAAGCGTTGGTTTCCGGTTGCTGCAGCAGTGGTGACGATTCTTCTGCACTTCAGGTGTCCTTTTCTTCTGTGAGATACTTATCAGCTTTGCATCAAGATTTATGCTAATACAAACTGTTCCTATTTGAACTGACACTCTGTTCTCAAATCGACACTTTGCATGGACTTGTTGTTCTACCACACCGGTAGACTGCAGGTGCCACTTTAAGTCATCTAGAATAGAAATTACCATCGTTGTTATTTTTACAAAATCATATCACCAATATTATACACATTTTAAGGTACTAATTACGAGAAAATCCATCTAGGAAAAGGGTGAACTGTAAATGCATTCGCCAACTTACTTTGTAAGCCTCGAATACCTACAATAAAATGAACCCCAATATGGGGAAAGCCCATTTTCAGTTGGTTATTTAACGTAGTTGATGATACATTTTTCATTGTGTGATGACTATCTATCTGCCGCTGTGATATGTAACTGTACTATGCTGGCTAGACTGTTGTGTGTATCAAAATCAGTAGGTACTGTGATAGAATTTAAAGATTTTCATAAATTACTTGTGTTGATTCCGTGTACGGAAGTCTGTAACGACTGGTCTAATGTATTATCTATCTATCTATCTATACATATAATAAGACCGTAACAAATCGGTGTCCAGTGACCCTATATAATTTTGAGAAAACACTTCGATAGCGCGTTTTAAAAGACGTGTGGCGACATCTATGAACAAGTTTTGTACGATGTTTGTTTGTGTATATGAGACAAGACTTTACGTGGTTATAGGTAGGTATAAGCCGATTTTCCACAGTCACTGCTTTGTCTGGAGTGTAATTTTGGAAAACGTAGGGTTGCCCAAGACCTGCGCCACTCTCTCGGGCTCCCTGACGAACACCACAGGAACTGCGAGTCGATACGTGCGGAGCCAAGTTGACTGCAGGATAGACCTCTGTCACACGCGCCTGACAGAGACTCCATTCCGGGTTTAAATGTAGATTCTGTTGTACTTTTCCAGGGCTGCCGGTTTTGGTCAGGTTTCTCCCTCGGTTGATTCTTACAACTCCTACGGGAAGAGAGGTGCTATTCTACTTTGCTGGCAGCTTACAATCTTAATTAAATAGCCTTAGGTACTTAATTAAATGTAACCATAGCCGCGGCTCCGTCCGTGTGGAAATCGGTCATCCCATGGCATCGAACAGAAATTTTTTTTCGCGAAGAAAACTTTTCTATGTGTTAATCCAAGTTACCCTGTGTTCAATTTCATGAATATCAGTTAACCCTTAAGTAGGCGCGTCAAAAAAGTTACGTTAGCAGGCGCGTGGGGTGTTCAACACCCCAATTTATTTAAGTTGAAAAATAACAAAATACATGCAAAATCAGAAATTTATTAAGCACAAGTTAAGTAATAGGATACGTATTAACAAAATAAACCATCTTCTTAAGAAAAACTAAACAATTAACTTAAAAAAATAGTTGGTACTCAGAGACTTATTTTCTAAACACATTTTTCGCACAGTATGTTTATATGGTCATTACAAACATGGTTCATACATTTAGAGCACGTAGTTTTTGTTTTACGTGCACTTATGACACAACCACACACAATCGAGCGCTTCTCGAGACTGGGATGCAAAGTTTACGTGTATTTATGAGGGTAGATGGAAAATCAGCACAGTAACATTAAAAATCTTAAAGTTTTGAACCTTTGAACATGCGTTGGGGTGTAAACTACCCCACGCGCCTACTTACGGGTTAAGCAGTTTTTGCGTGAAGGAGTAACAAACAAACATATTATAAACTATTGCATTTATATTATTAGTAGGAAATAGGATAGGATAGGATTAGTAGTAGGATTACTTGCTTTTGTTTTTATTTATTCACATTCATGAACTCGGTCTTCAGTCTTCCAACACAATGTAAAGAAATGTGGCATCAGTCTACTTCACGGAATTAATACTCTTGGAAGTCAATATTGCACGGTTTAAAAAAATCTGCTAAAAGCGGCATAAGAGGCGGAAAGTTAAAAAATCGGAGCAGGGAATGACGACTTCAGGAAACTGAACCTTCAGGGATTCTTAAAGACTAAACATATATATTAAAGAACCACAGTTTTCTTACTCTTTCTTGCATATGTCTGAGAAACCAAGTTTTCGGGTACCTACCTACCAACAATTTAATATTAGCTAATATTATTTTATGGTTCTTAGAGCCCTATGTTTAGCAGTGGTCGTCCTATATATAGCTGATAAATGTGGAAGATATAATATGGCGAAACGAAGTTCGCGGCCTCCAGCTAGTAATTTCTATTACTCGCAAATTTAATTCTCACCTTTCTGTGAATTTATAAGGATATGTGGGTATTGATAAAGAAAGTAGAATGTGTGATACAAGCATAATTAGAAGGAAACAAATTACAGCATGAATCGAATTACGACGTTTCAGAAATGGAGCTCCATGTGCTCCTACTCAGAAATTCTAATCGTATAGTTATAGTTACCTTTATTAGTTTTGTTTACTTAATTTTATCTTCAAATTATTCATCGAGAAGTTCTCCTTTACAAACTTTACTCCCTTTACTATCTTTACTTGGAAGGCAGGCAGGCTGATAGCGTAGGTATATCTGAAGTTGGTAGAGACAATAATGGGTCATAAGCCATAGTAAGATTCTCAAGCAGAGAAAATAAGAATCGGTGCAATGCCTCAATGATTACATACAGACATAAACGCCTGCTGGATTTGGCAAAGCATAAATGGGTAATTGTGCGGGCGTGGTGGCAAAGTGATAAAGACAGTCACTTCATCAAATTGCCACTATATCAAAAAATGAAACTGATATTTTTTCGGAACCGATCCTAGCGTGGTGACTTATCATTATCACTTTATCAGGCTCTAGCTCAATATAGTACCTACCTTCGGTCAGAGTATACTTTTCGGGGTTCGATTTGTGCATGACACTCCATCATGTTGCCGTTTGATGCCGGCTTAGAATAGCATCACCCCACATCCTACCCGTAGGTATCGTAAGAGGCGACTAAGGGACTCGAGAGTATTGGTGTATTACAATTTTTAGGCGACAGGCTGACAACCTGCCACTATAGTGATACACATGTTTTCTGAAACAACCTTGGAAAACAACCCTCAAAACTGTCAGACGTGGCGATAGCGACCGTATTCTTACGGCTGTTAACGCTCTGCCTACCCCGCAAGGGATAAAGGCGTGATGTATGTATGTACTCCATCATGTTGATGGATGAGGGGGATATAAGTAAAAAACTGAAGCGACATACTTTACAAAAATTGTACCTAATTTAATGATCGACACAGTCAGCGTCGCACGTACATATAATACGTATGAATGTATCCGTGGTCCGTGAAACCCATGTGTATTTATTATTGAACGATACTTATTAAATATAATGAATATTTTGAATTTTCACATACTCAAATACAATTTATTGCGAAGTAAACAAAGCTAAAACTGACAGAAGAAAATTTAGGACAGGAAATTGAATGAATGGAAAGAACTATGAATGAACCGTATTAGAACCAATATGCGGAAATGTTTTCTGTTTCTACCGGTGTCATAAATACTAAAAAGGACGGTGTATACAATTTTGGTTCCGATTATGCCAAAATCAAGCCAGAATAGACCGTTATCGTTTTTCAGAACGATGCCCTAAATACCGTCTGCAAATTAAGAGCTATCCCTAGTATCACGTATGCCCTAGTGGTTGGCATACGTAATGTTAGGTGATGAACTTGTAGAAAGAAAAGGCTGGACTCCAATTCAGAAGGTTATTATTTTTCAGTTAATTTCCGGTTTACATTACTAAAGTGTGAGGTGCGCGCGCACAGGCTAAGGTGGGGGAGACGACTGGCAAGCGGGGCTCGCCGCCGCAGTGACTCGATACAAAACTGCTGACAAAACACAACGTGACTAGGTCCCTACAATATTCCCCTCCTTTTTCAAAATTTTGGTAAAAATTTCAACATTACAAAGCTACAACAAAATCGAAACAAAAACATGACTAAACAAAAGGACCTAGCAAGAATAACGATATCTCATATTACATTGACAATAACAACGATAACATGGGCTACACAGAAACTACGAACATAACAAACGTTTACAATTACGCTGACAAAACACAACGTGACTAGGTCCCTACACCTAGCGTCGGGTTTTTATACAAACGTATTCCGTAAACGTATAACCTTCTCAGTACAATCTCATAAGAGACTAAAAAGGTTATTTAAGTTGTTACCATCGACTCGATGAAGAAGAATTACATATAGACCTACTAATGCCATGCCTCTCTTATTTTCTTTTTCTAGATATCTTATAATAATTATCTTGGATCACATGATCGGTCAGCTTAATTCGTAAATCTATCTTTATATTCCAGGGTCAAAACGCAGTGTTCGATATAAGTATATTAGACGAGCTTAATGCATTCGTTGTTGAGCCAAAGACGGGCAGAGGCACTGCTACGGTCACGTTGAGACTTAACAAGACTTTGGACTATGAGGATCCCAATCACAGAAAGTTTATAACACAAGTAAGTTAAATATCAGTCACTACAAAGGCTTCCATGCCGTATGCCGTGTGATACCGGCTTAGAATAGCATCACCCCACATCCTTCCCGTGGGTGTCGTGAGAAGCGACTAAGAGACTTGAGAGTATTGGTGTATTACAATTTTTAGGCAACAGGCTGACAACCTATCACTATAGATACACACGTTTTCTGAAAGAAGCTTGGAAAACAGTCCTCAAAATTGTCAGACGTGGCGATAGCGGCCGTATTCTTACGGCTGTTAACGCTCTGCCTACCCCGCAAGGGATATAGGCGTGATATGTATGTATGTATATGTACAAAGGCCTCTGACTCTTAATTTCTTACTTTAGAAACAAGTTTCTGAAATTATGTTACTCATTTGAATTTATACTGCATCTAATTGCAGTATACAGGGGTAAAAAAAATTGCTGCAAATATTTTAGGGGGTTAACCAGCGCATAAAACTGAACAACTTTTCGCAAAGAACATAGGCCGAAATATGAAAAAAAAATTGGACCTCCTACACAAATTACCGAACGACCAAGTCGATTTGTATGGGGCGCCCAAAAATTTTCTCATATTTCGACCTATGTTCCTTGGGGAAAGTTCTTCAATTTCATGGGCTAGTTATTTGCTAATATGTTTACACCTTATAGAAGGACAGATGCAAGAGTTTCTGATCGAGAAGAAGAATATGAAAAATCCGATTTTATTTTCGACAAAATAGTACCAACTTGAGCAATAACGGTTTTATTTTAAAACTGTAGCTGTTAGACTTACTAAGTTTCTTCCCACAGGTGATAGCTCAAAATCTGCAGACATCTCCTGTTCTATCCTCCACGGCCAGTGTAACAATCTCCGTGAAAGACGTGAACGACAACGCACCGCAATTTTCCGAAGCGGAATATTCGACAGTTGTGGCCGAGAATGCCCCCGAGGGCATTTGGCTGCTGCAGGTTCAAGCTACTGATAGAGATAGCGGAAAGTAAGCATTATGACGTCACCAGGACTAATATACGTATATTATGTTCAATATATCTGAATGCCGTGTGAACCCGGCTTAAAATAGCATCACCCCACATTCTTCCCGCGGGTGTCGTAAGAAGCGACTAAGGGACTCGAGAGTATTAGTGTATTACAAATTTTAGGCGACAGGCTGACAATCCGTCATTATAGTGATACACATGTTTTCCAAAACAATGCTCAAAAATGTCAGACGTGGCGATAACGACCGTATTCTCGACCGTTAACGCTCTGCCTACCCCGCAAGGAATAAAGGCGTGATACCTGAATGTGACTCCTGATGATATGTGGATGTGACTCCAGATGATACCTTAATGTATGGCTCGAGATGATATCTGAATGTGACTCTAGATGATATCTGAATGTAACTCCAGATGATACCTGAATGTGACTCCAGTTGATATCTGAATGTAACTCCAGATGATACCTGAATGTGACTCCAGTTGATATCTGAATGTAACTCCAGATGATACCTGAATGTGACTCCAGTTGATATCTGAATGTAACTCCAGATGATACCTGAATGTGACTCCAGTTGATATCTGAATGTAACTCCAGATGATACCTGAATATGACTCCAGTTGATATCTGAATTTTACTCCAGATGATATCTGATTGTGACTCTAGATGATATCTGAATGTGACTTAACTTAGGATTTAGGTCAGGTTAGCCTTCGGGTTACAGTTGTCAAATGGCAGTCGTTCTGTGTAAAAAACTTGGTTCCACCTGAAATCTCCTAGGTTAGGTAGCCGACCCCAACAGAGAACGGGATAATGCGAGGAGAATGATGAGTAACGAATAAAGAAGTAGATGATATGCCGTGTGATGCCGGCTTAGAATAGCATCACCCCACATCCTTCCCGCGGGTGTCGTAAGAGCCGACTAAGGGACTCGAGGGTATTGGTGTATTACATTTTTTAGGCGACAGGCTGACAACCTGTCACTTTAGTGATACACAATGTTTTCTGGAACAACCTTGGAAAACAATCCTCAAAAATGTCAGACGTGGCGATAGCGACCGTATTCTTACGGACGTTAACGCTCTGCCTACCCCGCAAGGGATAAATGCGTGTTATGTGAATGAATGATAATCTAGATTACGCATGAAACCTTCCAAATTTGGCATAACTCATCATTTTTTTTTCTCATGACATTTTTGACATGACACGATGTTATTTTATTTGCCACCTAATAACGTTACATGCTGTTTGGTTAGCTTGGCCAGCCCCGAGGCAGTGCTTTAGGGGCTAGTTTTTAGTCCCCCTGAGCCGCGTTTACACTAGGTTAATAAAATTGTTATAACTAAATACATGACCATCAAAAAACTAAATGTAAAATTTACTACTTTGAATAAATAATTTGACTTTGACTTTGGCTCAAAATTCCGAATTTAAAAGATTGGCTAATAGTGGCCTAGGCAGTTTTGGTACCACCAAGATACCCATGCGTTGGTCGAGATGATTTTGGTGGAGAAGAGCGCTAGGTCTTTCCCTTAAAATACCGAATGTAAAAAAATTGCTGCTAATATTTTAAGGGGTGAATCAGCCCATGAAACTGAACAACTTTCTCCAAGGACCATAGATCTTCTTCTAAGTCGATGCCTCATTCCTGAGGGACGTGACCATGGAGAGCCTCCGCTCCGCCAAATTTCTCCAGGCTCCACGGTCTTGTGCCATGTGTACTGACGACAGCAGTATGGCCTTGATTGTCTGCTGCACCTGTATCGGCCCATCTGACGGTGCTCTTCCACGATTTCTTTTGCCCATAACATGGCCAGTGAAAATAACTTACTCCAGACATTCATGTTCACGCCTAGTCAAGTGTCCAAAAAACGCAAGAATCGCGAAGGTTTTTTTTATTTTGCTTTGTCCTTGACGACTGACTTTGTACTTAAGACTCTTATTTTCTTCAGGTTGGGCACAGAAGGTATCGTCTACGGGCTATCCGGTAATGGAGCTGAACTCTTCAAGATAAGCTCTCTAACTGGAGACATATATGTGGCACCTTGTCAACCACCTGGTAAACCACCTTGCTTGGACTTCGAGACTAGAAAGGAGTATTCCCTTCAAGTGCAGGTAAGATAGACTTGGCGAAGGTTTTCTATCGTGTCGAGTTTTGCCTACCAGCTTAGATTGGACTACATACTCCGATATACAGGGTGTAAAAAATAGCTGTAAATATTTAAGGAGGTGATGCATGCCATGAAACTGAACAACTTTCCCCAAGGACCATAGGTCGAAATATAAAAAATAACGATGAAAAATAATTTTGAACCCCCCATACAAAATAACCAACCGGCCAAACCAATTTGTATGGGAGGTCCAAAATTTTTTACAAGTAGCAGGCTTCTAAAATGATTGTTTAAAGGTACTTAACGTGCCATCCGAAACCGTCTTGGTTACCGTTTACCATACAGACAATCTGGTGTTTCAGCCCGCAATTTCCTAACCAGACGGAAAACGTTTTCTGAAGTAGATCCTCATATAATTCCGTGTGATGCCGGCTTAGAATAGCATCAACCCACATCCTTCCCGTGAGTGTCGTAAGAGGCGACTAAGGGACTCGAGAGTATTGGTGTATTACAATTTTTAGACGACAGGCTGATAACCTGTCACTATAGTGATACCACAGAGTGATACACATGTTTTCTGAAACAACCTTGGAAAACAATCCTCAATCGACCGTATTCTTACGATCGTTAACGCTCTGCCTACCCCGCAAGGGATAAAGGCGTGATATATGTATGTATGTATGTAGATTCTCATAAAAAAATTTTTTTCAGGCGACTGACGAAAATGGCAAAGGGCAAAGCACTGGAGTACCTTTACTGATAATGCTGACAGACTCGAATGACAACCCGCCAGTCTTCACTACTCCGGTC
Source organism: Keiferia lycopersicella (assembly GCA_029255805.1). Classification (NCBI taxonomy): domain Eukaryota; kingdom Metazoa; phylum Arthropoda; class Insecta; order Lepidoptera; family Gelechiidae; genus Keiferia; species Keiferia lycopersicella. The sequence goes on from JARACZ010000008.1 coordinate 261,337, forward strand.
TACAGGGCATCCATCGATGAGAATGATGTCAAGTTCGAACCGGAACTACAGGTTGGTTTATGACAACTCTTTCTTTTCGTGTGGGACACCAACCCGATGAACCCTAGTGTCAGAATTTTTCGACCTTCTACAAGTAGCAGGCTTCTGACATGACTGTGTAGCGACCGCCGTCTAAGTGATCATAGACAGCAACCGGGACCTACGGCTTTAACGTGGCGATAGCGACCGTATTCTTACGGCTGTTAACGCCCTGCCTACCCCGCAAGGGATAGAGGCGTGATATGTGTATGTATGTATGTATGTATTATATTTTAGTGTGTAAGGTGCCACAATGGTTTGAATAAACTTTGTTTCTTCCTTTCATTTTAGACTTTTTACTCCACAGGTTCAAGCCCACGACATTGACCTGTCATCCTCGATCAGATATTCCATAGTGGACCCCGTGAATCATGACCCTTTCTCGATCGACGAACTCCTTGGTAAAATAGTGATTCTTCCTGACTCCAAAGGGGTTAAATCAAATTTCACCGATAATAAGATCGTCCTTACTGTTGCGGTAAGTTTAAAATATAAGGTGTAAAAATATTAGCTGCAAATATTTTAAGGGGTGAATCAGCCCATGAAACTCAACATAGGTCGAAACATGAGAATTTTTTTGGACCTCCCATACAAATTGACTTGATAGGTTGGTAATTTTGTATAGACGACCCAATTTTTTTTCATATTTCGACCTATGTTTCTTTGAAAAGTTGTTCAGTTTCATGGGCTGATTCAATAAATTTATTTTTTTGGACACCGAGGCGTCCATCGATCCTTATCTCTACATAGTATAAAGCAAAGTCGCTTTTCGCGGTCTTTATTTATGTATGCTCAAAACAATGTACCTACACAGCGGATTATAATGTTTTTACTATACAAAGTTATTCAAGAGGAAGGTTTATCCATATATGCATAATACTTGCCGTAAAAACAACTAATTCACGTCCGATTAAAAAAACAATTAGTAAATTGCAGCCGGTTGTCCTGCTTTCACTCTCCTACTGAGGCTCTTACATAATTATACCGGGCGTTCATGCTTTTTCCCTCACACTTAGGTAACCGCCGCCATTTACAGATCGTTTCTTTATCTAATGATGTTATTCGATTTTAAACCTTATGAATTTCAGGCTACAGATGGCGTACACGAAACCACTTGCAAAGTTGAAATAACGTTGCGTGACGTCAACAATCATGCCCCCGAATTTGAGTTTAAGTCCTACGATGCAGACATTGCAGAAGACGCTCCTATAGGTATGTTTTTGCACTGTACTGTCATTGTTCTCCTTGCCTTATCCCGTTTCTCTGTCGGGCTCGGCTACCTAACCTAGAGGATTTGACGTGGAACAAAGTTTTTACAAAGAGCGACAGCAATCTGTCCTCTGCAAACCTCTGGCCCGAATCCTAGGTTAAGCCACATTCAAATATCATCTGAATTCAAATTTCATTTGAGTTACATCACGATGTTTTTCCTTCACCGTAAGAGCAGTCGGTAAATGTACGTGAGTCAAAACACATTATTGATACATGGCGGGGATCGAACTCGGGTCTCACGATTATAAGACTTTGTCTTAGCCATAGGTAGCCGACCCTGACAGAGAATAGGATGAGGCAAGGAGAATGATAATTTTTTTTATGAGAAGTTATATCGAACTAATAAAAATCTATGGACCTCTTTTTTCAACAGGTACACAGGTAGCCGTAGTTCAAGCAACTGATATTGACAGTGGAATCAACTCTGAAATTAAATACGCTATACAGAAAGGAGCTTATGAAGCGTTCGATATTGACAATAATACTGGCATAGTTACTGTTAAATCTAAACTGGATTATGATAAGAAAAATACCTATAAGATACAAATTATTGCTACTGATTCTGGTGAGATGGATTCACATTTTTTTACTTACAATAGAAATTTCAAGCTTAGTGTAAAAAATTGTGCATTCACAGGGAAAGCTTTTGTATATTTCTTAGATTTATACAGCATCTAAGACCCCGGTCTCGAATTTTGCGGACAGTGGCAACGGCAGCGGCACGGCAGGCTCTTTTGCATACATTCCAAGAGACCGGTTCACGGAAACAGCGCCGCCGCCGCTGCCGCCCTGCTGCCCGCAAAATTCGAAACTAGGGCCTTAGTCCACTTTCATACTTAACGCGCAGCGTAACTGTCTGTCAGATCCATACTACAGATTTCAAAGCCCATACTGAAACCGCTTACCGTTTCTAGTATAGATCTGACAGACCGCTGGTTTACGGATGCGTTATTTTAGCGCTGTGTAATAAAGGCTTTTGGCGTGCTTGTGATACCGCAACATAATGTGTTTAATACGAGGCAGTCCTATTATCTTACGCCGATTATCACACAAATTACTAAACTAACCAAGCCAAGCGGGGAATGGCAGCGTTCGGCACCTGCCTTGATGGCACAAGCTCGGACAAGCTTGCTGAGGATACGGACGAATGGCGAAAGCATGTATTTGATGGGCGTAAAACTTACAACGATGCCTGGTTCTATGTCACTAACAATAGGATGTCGACACCTAAATAAACATGCATGGTCTCTAATTCCACCGACGACTCGGTGTCCCACACGAAAAGAAGAAGAATTCCACCTTCACCTGTAGAGCGTACGGAAAGTTATGCCACTTCAGCATCGGCTTGTAAAGCCATGAAAAGCCAGACTTCAATTGAATCGCCTGTCACATACGTATGAGGCCAATGATAATGACTAAACTAACATAATTTTCAGGTACGCCAAGTCTAACAGGGACTACAGAACTGAAAGTGCACGTGAGCAACGTCAACGACAAACACCCAGTCTTCAAACCGCTCGTACAAAGAGCAAATTTGTCCGCGGACGCAGACGAAGGCACTTTAGTCCATACTCTAACTGCCGTAGATCCGGACGTTGAGGATCCTTCACAACTGTTGTTTTCATTGTCAACCGAGAAGCTGAAAAATGCTGTAGATAAGAATGGAGAAAAGGTAAGCCGCTGTTGTTATACGAAAGGAATAATAAGGGAACGGGGCTAGAGCCTTGAGGCAGGTACACAAGAAATATATTAAAACACACACGCTATTACGTGAGTCGCCATATTTTTGAAACATATAAATGTCAATATAAAATATTGACATATTATTAAAAATTAAACAACAATTTAACTATTTTAAACTGCATTTTACCTCAAAATTCGATTATTCCTAGTATCAAAAGCATTTTACAAGCCAACCCGTATATTTTTAACTGTAGTAGTAATGGTAATGTTGTTTGTTCACAGATGGTCGGACTAGACATTGCTTCCTGGTTCATGGTATTAGAAAGTGGTTCAGTGATAGTAGCACGGAAGTTAAACCGCAGTAGGGCAGCCGTTGTGACTTTGCCTGTCACCGTTACTGATGCATCTGCACCGACTCTTCAACAAGCTCAAGGTCAGTATCATACATACACACATACACAAATCACGCCTTTATCCCTTGCGGGATAGACAGAGTGTTAACGATCGTAAAATTACAGTCGTTGTCGCCACGTTTGACAAGCATTGAGGGCCTTTGCAGATAATTCGTGTATCACTGTAGTGACAGGTTGTCAGCCTGTCGCCTAAAATTGTAATACAGATGAAACCCTTGAGTCCCTTAGTTGCCTTTTACAACGACCGCGGGAAGAAATGGGGTGATGCTATTCTAAGCCGGCGTCACACAGCAATGGTCAGTATCACCTGTTACTATCGCTATTCATCATTCTCCTTGCCTTATCCCGATCTCTGTCAGGGTTGGCTACCTAACCTAGGGGATTTGACGTGGGACCAAGTTTTTACACAGAGCGACTGCCATCTGACCTCTGCCACCCGAAGGCTAACCTGGCCCGAATCCTATGTTAAGTTACATTCAAATATCATTTTAATTCAAACTTTATTTGAATGTGGGTTTCATCACGATGTTTTTCCTTCACCGTAAGAGCAGTCGGTAAATGTACATGAGTAGGTAAAAACACATTGGTACATGGTGGGATTCGAACTCGGGTCTCACGAATTGTAAGACCGGTGTCCTAACCATTGATCATATTTTTTTGGCAACGAGTTTTACTTTTGCTTTCTAATATTACCTCTTTACATATAAGAGCCTTATTTTACAAATTAAACGTAATTTTAGTCAGAAATTCGTTGAATGAAGCATTCTGTCCCTTTTCTTTTAGTAATTTAAGAATAAATTGCCTCGTATTAAGGTAGGTAATGAAATGTCTCGATTCTTGTCAAAATTATTAAGCCATTCAAATCTTCTTCTTCTTCAACTTATAGCCACCCAATGCTGAGTTGGTCCCCCCAACGATCTTCACATTCGACGGTCAAGGGCTTGCCTCTTCCAGCTCTTCCCACTGACCTGGACAATATCGTCTGTCTATCTTGCCGGCTGTCAACCCACGTTCCGTCATTCTTCTCTTGGTCTCCAATTTCGACTCGCATTCAAATAATCTTTTCTTTTTCAGGTGAACTAATAATACACTTAGTAGACGTGAACCAACACGCTCCAAAATTCTCTCAAACTACGTACCATGAGAAATTTTTAGAGGAACAGCCAGTGGGAACTGTGCTCAATACATACAAGGCTACGGACAAGGAGACGCCGATATCAGCAATTGTGATAAAACCACCCAATGCTTACTTCCAGATTAATAACGTTACTGGTAAGACGATTCATCATTCTGACGACCGATGTTGCGCAGTGGTAGTGCGACTGCCTTTGACGCAGAATGTTCCGGGTTCGATTTTTGTTAGGTCACTCACAAGTTGATATTTATCACTTTGTGATTTTGTTCCCAGTCTGGTAAGGATATTGCGGGCTGAACCACCCGATTGTCCGTAAGAAAAATGGTTCCATGTTTCGGATGGTACGTTAAGCCGTAGATCCCGGCTGCTGTCTATGATCGCACCGGCGGTCGTTACACAACCATGTCCGAAGCCTGCTTATGACCGTGATCCATGATAATTTTATAATCATCATTTTTCTCAGACAGAACTAGATTGCAGGACTAGATTGAAATGTCCTATTTCTCTTTATTCAGAAAACTTGTGCTTAGATACAGATATCGTATTCACATGCTATCTTTACAGGAGAAGTAAGATCTACACAACGCATAGACTTCGAAAAGATCCAATTCATCAACTTCACCCTCGTAGCTTACGACTCCGGAGTACCACAACTATCTTCATCAGCCAAAGTGTTTGTGGAGGTGGTCAATGCAAACGATGAAGAGCCTACTTTTATGTCAAAGGGATATTCTGCAACAGTTCCTGAAAATTCCCCACCTGGCACTAAAGTTGTCACTGTCACTGCTTTTGATAAAGATAAAGGTACGTTATTTAAATTTTGATTGTTTCTGAAGAAGAGGACATATCATCAAATAAACTGGTAGCGGAAGGTTTCAATGCAAACGATGAGGAGCATATGTTTGGAGCACAGGATATTTAGACACAGTTACTAACCATTCTTCTGCTGGGCCCAAAGGGGTTTACATTCGCAACTGTCGATAAATATAAGGTGTAAAAATATTAGCTGCAAATACTTTAAGAGATGAATCAGCCTATGAAACTAAACAACTTCCCACAAGAAACAGAACTAAGTATGAGAATTTTTAATTTTTATCTTCCATACAAATTGCTATGATTCATATTTCGACCTATGTTCCTTGTAGTAAGTTGTTCAGTTTCAAGAGCGTGTTCATCCCTTGAAACGAAGTCAGTACTTTTCCTAACCCTGTCATCATCATCATCGTTGGCCTATTACGTCTGTGGCAGAAGATTTAATCAGCGACTGAGGCAAGAGCACAATCACTGCGTTGCCTAGGACGCAAATTATGGTAAACGCTACTGTACTGTACTGTGTACTGATAGGGTGCAAGCAGACCATGAAGCTGAAAAACTTTTCCTTAGAAACATATGTCAGGAAACGTCAAAAACTTTTTGGATTCCCATAATTAATGCAGTCGGCGATTTTGTATGAGAGGTCGAATTTTTTTTGTCGTTTCCTTAAATATGTTCCTAAGGGATAGTTGTTCAGTTTCATTGTCTGCTTGTTCCCGTTTAGTATTCGGGATACTGTCCCTAACACCCTATGTATTTTTCTCTCATCCAGGAGAATACGGCCAAGTCCGCTACAGCCTGTCGGGTGACCAAGCCTCCCTCTTCAACATCGACCCTCTCACCGGCGTTGTGACAGTCGCTGACGGAGCTGTCATTGACAGGGAAGTGACAAATGAGATCTATCTGCATGTTATGGTCTCCGACGACGCTCCTGAGCCTATCAGGAAGTCCAACCATGCCTCGGTAAGTCATTTATCCATAATTCTTGATAAACAGATGATTATAGAGTATTAATATACAGTGATGCGTGTGATGCCGGCTTAGAATAGCATTACCCCATTTCTTCACGCGGGTGTTGTAAAAGGCAACTAAGGGACTTGAAGGTTTCATGTGTATTACAATTTTAGGAGACAGGCTGGCAACCTGTCACTACAGTGATAAACGCCTCATCTGAAAGGGCCCTTAATACTTGTCAGATGTGGCGATAAAGACCGTAATTTTACTATCGTTAACGCTCTGCCTACCCCACAAGGGACAAAGGCGTGATTTATGTATGTATGTATGTAATATACAGTGATATGAAGTACTATGACAATGCCTGGGTCCAAATTCTGCTAAATGAAAATCGTTTCAGTTGGATGTCGATTGGATCTCAGTTGGATGGTTTTGGTAGTTTCGTAGTCTGCTAACAGTTTAAAGTATAGAAAAATGAAATGGCAATGGAATGACAGTTGAGTTACGATGGCGTTATAATGACAAAAAATAGCAGACTTGGGGCCCTGATATGATGCTTAAGTAATTCTGAGCCGGGGAAAAAATGGCGACTATGTTGATTTGCTGAAATCAAACTTTTAATAGATATCTGCCGTGTGATGCCGGCTTAGAATAGCATCACCCCACATCCTTCCCGCAGGTGTCGTAAGAGGCGACTAAGGGACTCGTGGGTATTAGTGTATTACAATTTTTAGGCGACATTGTCACTATAGTGATACACATGTTTTCTGGAACAACCTTGGAAAACAATCCTCAAAAATGTCAGACGTGGCCATAGCGACCGTATTCTTACGGCCGTTAACGCTCTGCCTACCCCGCAAGGGATAAAGGCGTGATACGTGTATGTATGTATGTAATATTAATTTTTTACCCTTTCAGCTCCACATAAAAGTGCTGGATGTCAATGACAACGCGCCTAAATTCACACAGAAAATGTACAAGAGTACGATCGCCGATAACTTGCAGCTGAATCCGCCAGCCGCCATCCTCCAGGTCCAGGCCGAGGATAAAGACGAGGGAGTCAACGGGAAACTGATGTACCGGATCATCGACCAAAGCGAGTCTGGTGAGATAGAGAATCAGACAGAAAACCAATCAATGTATGATGCCTCTTTTGAAGATTAAGATTTTGTATGCTGATGATAAAGCTCTTTTAAGCCAGCTTAATTGGCAGGACACATGATTGGTTTTAATTTCAGTGGCTTACAGAAAACCTGCTTTCGTATCGGCAAAACAGAATTTATTATTTTCTCCCAATTTCATCTAACTAAATCCCTTGACAACGCTTACTATAATAAATTAGGTGACTGGTTGGTCAAATGAGTGACTTTTTAAAACTAAATTTTGTATTAAAATACTGATTAACAACGCCTCTATCTCATTATTTTGGATGACGTTAAAAAACTTGCTTTTATTTTTCGGTTTATTAATTTTAACTTTAAATATTTCAAAAAACAATAAATGGAGTCTGTAGTACTTTTGGACAATAGTTTTAAGCTACAACTTTTGTATTTTATTAATGACCCAGTCATCTAGCGAATTATAGCACACCATTTTTCTAACCCAGTAAGTAACGCATGTATATATATTATATAGCTTGATGAAACGGATAATATAAAACATCTAAGCATTTAAACTTAGAAGCTCATGTTTAGTCTCAGCCAGAGTCCGTAAAATTAATTTATGTTTACAAGAACCTTACACATACCTGCACGTAGAAACATTCTAAAAGAAGTTTACTTTGCTCTTTGTGAGAATCTTTTAACTTATTGCATCACTGTTTGGGGTAGAACTCAAGAAACAATTCTTGGTCTAGAAAGAGCGCAGAAGGCCATCACAAAAGTCGTCCATTCAAAGTCAAAAGACATTAATTCTTATACCATTATATTATTCAACAGCTCAACTATTTCTGGAATGTAATGTTTTATCTGTTCACCAATTTTTTCGTGTGTAACTAAAAATTAACAGTCTCTCTTGTCGTGTGGGACAGTATTTTCCAGGTTTTTTTTTTATAATAAATTACACCGTGAATTTAACTTCTATAAAATAATCTATCATTGAAAAGACTCACCTGGCGGAAGTGCTAAACTTATACCAACATAGAAAAAATTCTGACAACAGTTTAATTTTAGTTTAGATGTATTATTTGTAAAAATAAGCTATTGAAATTCGTACCTAAACAGGATTGTTTTGTACTAAATCAAATTTTGACTTGCACAAAATAAGTTTTTTTGGAATTACCTGAGAAACAAAATATTTTTTTGTATTTACTTAGCTTGGGTATAGTTGATAAATATAGGTATTTACTAATATACTTTTATATCTGTAAATTTACTATGGATACGGGGTTTTTTTATTTTGAAATAAATTTTATTTTTATCTTTCTTTATCTTTATCATTAGTTTTAAATATCTCATGCTCTGAAAATAGGTCATTACTGGCCAAAAACCCGCCCTGTAAGTTCAATTTACAGTATGTAATTTTGAATATGGAACTGTCACTAAACCAATCATAGCATAGCAAATATCGAAGAAGGAGGATTTATATTTATAATCTGTATTTTTAAACCTGAATAAGTGAGTTTGTCGAATTAATACTCAATATTGCGATAACAAAAGTAAAAACTACTTATATACTTACAATTTCAATTTTTTACTTTGTGTTAGAATTCTTTTCTTTCATATTTAATTCAATATTTTTCAATCACAGAAAAAAAAAGTTTAGTGTTGCAATTTGAATACCAGACGATACAATCATAGTTTATGGATCGTTTTGTTGTATTTATCGCTTTATTTTACTCACTTTTATTCGATATGTAAAGCAGTATACGTACCGCGGATGTAACATCAAAAGCAATCTCGGAAAAGTACCTGTTGCTATCGATAGATTACTTACCTAAGTACGAAAACTAATCAATGTAATGATGGCTTGTTTTAAATACTTTTTCTTATAGTTTTATTTTTAACTTAGTCTTGTCTCAATCTACACATTTTTGATAGCGCAGGCTAGATGATTAAAAAATAGGGGTAGGTACGTTATGTCATGCCTGAGATGCTATGACCACCTCCTGATTCATAACCAAGCCCTGGCAACCATGCATTAAAGAGTTCTTCGCAAGACGATTCCAGCGAACCCAAGGTCGATAGGGGTACGTAGTTACATTAAGATGCTATGGCCACCTTCCGGCTCCATCATCATATCAGCTTTCTGACACAATAATATTTCATTGTCACCCAATTTACACATATCTGCAAAGTTTCAGATCAATCAGAAGTCGATATTCTGCTTCCAAGATTTGACCCGTACAGACTAACAAACCAACTAACTAACGAACACGGCAAATCATACGATTCCTGGATTTAACACATTTCCGGTAACATATTCTATTTGTTTAGTGGCAGGTTTCCAGCGGATCTCCAAGATTTTAATACTTTTCATTTTATTCTATCGATTTTAATAGATTGATTCCACGTCAAATCCCCTAGGTTAGGTAGCCGACCCCGACTGAGAAACGGGATAAGGCAAGGAAAATGATGAATGATGATTCCATCGATTTTAATACTTTGTATTTGTATTTCTATTTCATTAAATTCTTCTAGATGCTTTTAACAAAACGCTTGGGTAAATAGAACTATGCACAGAGCAAAAGTTACATTTGTGTCGCAGCGGTATGACATATTCTCTGGTCTGTGGGGCTATGGTGTAAGACATATTTTCTGGTCTGTGGGGCTATGCTATTATAAGCTAGCACTAGTATTATTATGAACCACAAATTAATTTTATATTCCAGACGCATTCACAGTAGACGGACTCAAGGGTATAATCTACCCGGCGAAGAATCTGACAGGCAACGTGGCGTACCATCTCACCCTGACAGCCACCGACGAAGAAGGCAACGGACCGCATTATGACACGGCGAGAGTTGACATATTTGTGTTCAGTGTGAATAAGCACCGGCCTGTCTTTGTCGAGCCGAAGCCTGATGTGAAACAGCTGGAGATTCCTGAGGTACGTGAACGTATTTTTTTTTCTGTCGGTCTCTATGTTTTTGGCCCCGGGGCCATCAAAACTACGCCGGACGATTTGACAGGGAGCGAGGGCTCATGGGAAATAATTGAATGGTTGTTCTTCGTGGGGCGAGACTGGGCTTAGGAGTTGTTCTAGGAAGAACGGATCGGACTGAATCTACCCGGTATGTGTCGGTAATTGCCAAAATGAGGCGCAAATGAGGGACCTCCTCGACCCCGCCGGCGGGGACGTCGGTTGCTTGAAGAGCTTGTGGAGTGTGATCTATTAGCAATGGCTGCAGTGGCGGCTTGGGTGATCCTATCATCATCGTCCGAAAGGACGTGTCTCGGACGGCATTTAAAACGCGAGGTTGGATAGGGGAAGTAGTTTACGCGACGGATAGATGACGTCATGTCTGTGTAATTTCATCGTGTGGCGTCAAAACACTTTTATATTATTTTTCTGTTTATATTAATTAAAACTTAGAATATTTTGAAAAATTATAGGGCACTGTGTAGTATTTTTTGGCAATAGTTTTAAGCGGCTACAACTTCTATATTGGTGGTCAAGTCATCCAGCGAATTGTAAAACAATGTATTGTTGTAAAATTAGTTCTAATTATCGTACTTAGATTGCGCTGATGTCACACCATAGAGTAACTTCTTTATTGTCACACATAATAAAAGTAAGTAGTTGCAAAAAATTGTTGACAAAAAATAATATTTGAGTGATTCTCGCATTTGGTCCGGATTTGGCCATTTTTCAAAAAAAAAATTTTTTTTGCTATTAGGGCTACAATTTTTATAAATGTGATACGTATTTGCCTTTTTAATAATATTTTTCGAAAGGCACTCATGTGGGATAATTATCAATAAAGTTATGTAATGGATGGTAATGAAGCCAGGGATGGAAATGAAAAGTACATGGATGATAATGAAATACGACCTCACTGACTGAACTACTGAGGAGATGTCCAGTTCCTACGGTCAGGCTAATGCTTCCTACCATGTCTTACGCCTCCACTGCAGCCCCTGGACATCATCCCTGCGCCTCTGGACTATATCTGCTTGGTTATTCATAACAATGTCTGCTTGGTTATCCATAACAATTCTAGGTATAAAAGTTGAAACTAAATCATTTTTCGTAAGAAATATGGGTAGAAATATAAAAATGATACTTAAAAAAGCATTTTTCTTCATATTTGCTCATTACCATCCGTCAAAATTGGGCCGAAATGGACGGAAATGAATAGGATGGAAATGAAGTTTCGACAGTTTTTTTTCAAATTCTCACGATACCTAGATGTTTCAAAGTTATGATACGAAATGGATAAAAGTATAACGAAATGCTATTGTTATATATAGAAAGAAAACATTAAAAGAGAACAGTTAATATAATAATCACCGGATGGTAATGACCTCTTAACTGTGACAAAACCAAAATTTAAGTGCGAGAATCAAAATTTAACTTTTTACGAACGTTTTCACGGAGCCACCTCTAGTCAGATGGTTTGGCTGACTTGCAAGGAAGGGGCTTGTGGAGAAAGCAACGTCTTTAGTAGGCTTATTTAAGGATAAAACTTGATGTCAATTCTCGCGGACGGAAATGAAGGATTACGTGTGACAAAAATATAATGTTGATTCTCTCTGGGTTTCATTCAGTATTATTGCTTGAACTATTTACTATGCATAAGCTATCTTCATTGATGATCGGAAAACAGGAAAACATTGTGCAGTTTATCGTATAAATGGCTTGATATGATTATTTTAGTGTAGGAAGGACTGAAAATCACACGGATGGAAATGAGATTTTGCCTATCTAAAGTTCGATAACTAATTTTTGAAAAGACTTGTACCAAATATCGATCCTACCACATTTTTTTATTTTTATTAGTGACCTTTTTGGATATAAATAACTTTCGATTTATTTGTTTTCATACCAATTTTATGCCTGCACACGAAATCCGGACCAAATGCGAGAATCACTCATTTACTTCATAATAAAGTTTGTTAAACAGAAAAAGATTAGTTAATGTTTTGACATCATCCAAAATAGTAAAAACATGTCATCATCATTATAATATAATTGCCTAAATGACTGGGACTGGGTTATAATAAAAAGTTGTAGGTACGCTTAAAATTATTGTCAAAAAAATACTAGTTACTCCATCGATCTTCTGCACATCCTTCGGAATAAGTATTCAGAGTTAGAATTAATAAACAGAAATATAATACAAAAGTACGTATTTTGCTGCCATCCAAACTAGAGAGATATGATGTCATATTTTTTCGTATTTTTTTTTATACAAATAATCTTTTTAAAAAGTATCTAATTTCACCTGCCAGTCATCATGCCTGTTTAAAATCAAAATGGTCGCTCGTTGGTATTCCATCATGGCGGGTCGTGTATTGGTTATAATTTGATATTTCTTGTTCATTTGAGTGTTTGGTGAATAATTCTGATAGTGTATTAAGCAACAAACTATTCTGAAAGTGATCATTAAATAGGAAATTGTAATTAATGCATATATTCGGCATTGTGCAATAGTGACGAGCGGTCTCCACGTGGTGCAGAAAATTTTACTATCGAGTTTTTTGTACTACATAATTTTGCGCAACACGGCCCCTAGTCGTCAGACTAGGATCACTGTGTTGTGGACTCTCCCTCGGCGTAATGCCACTTAACTTTACATCACTCTAACCTTACCGACGACCTGACGGGTCCGGAATCGAAGTTCGAATTACACACATTCGAAAGGATTTAGTGCGAAACATTTATTTTCGATCATTGTCCAGCCGAACGTAAGTTTTATCGATTTATTTTAACTACGAAGCCGTTATGCGTCGACAGTACGTTCCTCCGAATTTGTTTTTTAACGAACACAAACTAGCCGAATATCCTTTTAATTGAACAAACTGTACTATGAAAAGCAAGTTGAGTTATACTCGCTAAAATTAGAAAAATATCATTATTAAGTTTAAAATTCTCATGGCAGTTTTGTTTTTACTAGTATTTTTCCTTATATTGTATGAAGTGAATATGTGTTTAGCAGATCTTTCAATAATAATGAAAAACATAAACTAAAGACAAAGCAGGTATAATTTTAGAATCTTGCCTTTCCGAAATGACATACATACATACATAAATCACGCCTTTATCCCTTGCAAGGTAGGCAGAGCGTTAATGGCCATAAGAATAAGGTCGCTATCGCCACATCTGTCATTTTTGAGGATTGTTTTTCAAGGTTGTTTCAGAAAACATGTGTATCACTATAGTGACAGGTTGTCAGCCTGTCGCCTAAAAATTGTAATACACCAATACTCTCGAGTCCCGTAGTCGCTTCTTACGACACCCGCGGGAATGATGTGTGGTGATGCTATTCTAAGCCGGCATCACACGGCATTCCGAAATGACAACAAGAAAAAAACAGATTTTAATTTTAACTTTTGTTGTTTGTTAAGATTATTTATTACGCGAAGGCCAGATATTTAACTAAAAGTCAGATTATTCTTATTTCCTTTAAAAAATAGTTTACGTTGCAATTGAAGCTTTTTTGATACGTGATAATTTATATGTGTTTATTTAATAAATTATACTTAATGAGTAATCTAAAAAGCACATAATTTATTTTTTATGATTTTCACTCAATGAATTCATTTTTATTTCAACAAAATTACTTAGCAATTTATCCATTTTTCACTACCTTATATTAGAAAAATAATTCTAAAAAGTATAACATGAGATATATTCCGGCAGTAAAAATGTTGTTCTTCACTTTCCAACCTTCAACTCTACACATTATTTTCAATAAAATCACTCCATCGCGTCGTGAAGGAATGACAAACAAAAACACTTTACTATTTACAATTTAGTAGGCATCTGGTCATTTTAATCGATTATAAGAACATTCGAATATTCTCAGTTCGCAAAAAAGTAAATTCGGAGGAACGTACCGTCGATGCATAATGTTTCGCGGCAAAACAACATCGATACAACTTATAATCGCTTGAGAATTTTTCGAAATAAAATACCTTCGCAATGTAGCATTTCGAATGTTTGTAATTCGAACTTCGATTCCGGACCCCGACCTGACTACTTTGACATTGGCAAAATACGTCTCCACCCATGAGATGTGACGCCAGAATTTAAAAAAAAAAAAAACAAAATTTCTTTGTATTAATACCAAGATGTATGACAAAATTAAAAAAATACAAAATGCTTGTAATTCCCGTAGATAGAGAATAGAGTATAGATGAGTCATTAGCGTACACAGAGTGAGATAGCAATATATCTACATTCCATATCTATAGCTAAGACAATAGATTTAGTATTGACTACGTTAAAAATTACCCTAATTTTAAGGGTAACTAAGTGAAGTCTTTTTTTTTAATCAAAATAATGCTTTTTACAAATACGTAAGTAACTCTAATTGTCAAACCTTCTCCGGACACCGATTCAACGACCCTATGTTAAATTATCTTGAAGTTTGCACGAACAAACTGTTAGACACATTTTTGTTTTTTTATTTGGTTGGCGTGCTTATTGGAGTGATTGAAACAACGCACTGGTTATAGAGCAAATACTTCAGCGTCTTAAGAATTCTTAGTCTAGCCTAACTTGAATTTCACGCAGCACGTATATGCATGCGAGCCGGCGCGTGGAGCTCAAGTGAGGCTGGTCGTTGAGGTATTTATTCTGTAACCGGACAGTACGGACCGTGATCGATCACGCACGACGATACGGACGGCCTTAGCGTGCCCGCACATAGCCGACTTTTTGTCGTACCTCTCTTCTTTCCCACGCTGTATGCAGATAAGCTTAGGTTTGTAAAGCCCACAATGGTCAATGACGGCTCACTTTTGTACGTCACTTTGTTATTGTTATTACTGGTTCTCTAAAATAATTTGTAATGATAATGATACAAATAAAATAACCAACAATGTACGCCAAAAGTGGGCCAGCATGGGTCATTGTAACAGGACGCTTTAGATTTTAATCGTTTTACGAGGTTTTTGAGGAATTAAATAAAAAATCGCTTTGATGTAAATATAATTATCTATTGTCCCTTAAACAAAATTAATTTATTATAAAAATTTCTGACTGTGTCAGTTTTTTCAGACAGCTTTTTAGTAGCGTAATGAATTCGCACTCTCAAATATTTAATACATATGGATTTAATTAGGAGGGAATAGTGACAGTCCAAAAATGATTGTGTTGTAAAATGTGTATCCTTGGAGAAAAAAGGAAAACCTAAACAGTATTTCAGACTTTCCTGCATTAATTCAATTAATAGATTTTTTTTATAAAATCCTTTATTTCTACGAAATATGATTTCACAAATTTCGCATATTTTTATGACATCTTTAGTAGGATAGCATAATCCGCCTTTATCCTTTTTTAATTGAAGGCTTACATATTTAGTATTACTTATTATAGCTGACACACATTCCTCACAGTGCAGTTCTTTTTTTAGTTTGCTTACAACAAAGCCAGCAATATATATAATTATGTGCCTCGAAAATTCGGTCAAATTACTTGGGTCGGTTAAATAATCGTGATCTTTCATTAGTATTTTATCGACGGTTTCGGTATTAACAGGGTCATTGTCAATTAATCGATTTTTATCTGTCGTTTTATTTATGCCCAATTCAGGTGTTGTTAACGTCAAAATGTTTAAGTGTTCTAGAGGAATACAATTGCCTGATGTTATATGTTTAATTTCTCCATGTACCAACATTCTTTTAAACGCAGATTTGAATTGTTGAGCTGAAGGGTTGTTGTTAAATCCTCCTTTAGCTCTGATGGCACTGAAAAAATACTCTAAATGATCTTGACTCATTTTGTATGTGCTCAGAAATTGGAGGTTATTATTTAGCACCTGAGTTTCGTATAGCTTTACGACGCTTTTAATGCAAATAACAAATCCCATAAACCCGGTTCTTCTCTGGGACTGCATTATATTTACACCCCCTAATTTCAAGTTTATCAAATATAAAACCATCTCGTCCAGAAATGGTTTTATTTCGGAGAAATTTTTTTGTGATAATGGTTTTTTGTAAGCATATGCTTTGAAATTTCTGGAATTCATCACATCGAATAAATTATTTATTTTTCTTATAAAATCAACAGTCCCAGCAGAATTCTTAAAAGAGCTGATATTTAATTCTGTGTCGCAAAATTCTATTGCATTTGCTACCGATTCGCTCATGACTTGAGCTGCCAACTTAACTTTCATTATTTGCTTGACGAAATTGACATGTGATTTATTTAATTTATTACCTAAGTGTAATCCTTCCTCGTCCTGTAGCTCTACCAGTGATTTTATATACTCCCAGGATACAACACGGCCATATGGATCCGTGATTGGTCCCTTTTCGCCTAGTGAATTTCACACTAATTTCAGCATATGCGAGGGATCTGGGAATATTACTATAGTATGGTCTCCAACAGTAAAAGTAGGGTCAATTAAATCTATGCTGTCTAATTTGCAACCTAAAATTTTTGCCATTGATAGATTTGCGGCGCATCCATCGAAAGTCAATGAAACTATATCAACTCCACAGTCTTGAATTAATGTTTCGATGCAAACTTTTGTCAAACTTGCTTTTTGTTCCGCACTTATGCCATTGATTAAAAAATATCCTATGGGTATCTTCCACGATCCGTTCATGCACGTAAGCATAAAAACTAGTGCGTCTTTGGCCAGCTTATCATTATCACTTACAACGCCGCCATTGCCAAAATTTACATAGCCTACACAATTATTACCATCAAAATTGACCCCTTTCCTGATTGCTATTTCGTCGAAGCTTAAAGCACATAATGTTTTATGTAAGGGGTTTTTCTTTTTATTCATTTCGTGTAATATTTTTACTGCTTTTATAGACTCCGTTGAAAAACCCGGATCTCCATCAATGCACTGGTACCATCGCGATAAGGTACGCGTATGGGGCAAACAAGTGTTGAATTGTTTCCGTACAAAGTTGTAGGCTTTCGGACTGATGTAATGGAGAGTTAAAGCGAATTTTCGCAACTCGGGAGTGAACTTTCTCGCAGTACTATCTTTACACAAGAACTTTTTCAAAAAATCTCTGTTCACCACGTCTATTGAAGACAATAAATCTGCACTTTCTTGATTAATTAGTGAACGAGTTTTTAATTCCTGTATCACTGCAGCCATTTCAGCCGTTTTCTTTTGCAAGCGCCAGGTTTTAGACCGCAAAGCTGCTAATTTCTTCTTCCTTTTTTCACCAATTGCTGTAACTTTTTCCAATTTCTTAATTAATTTTTTCTTACGAGGTGTTATCTCTGGAGTCTGGAACAAAGAAATTACACGTATAAAACTTAAAATACAAGGTAAGAATTTTAGAACTTAAGACTTCGAATATATATATTAAAAAAGAAAAAAACAATGATTATTTTTATCACAGGAACAATCATAATATACGTACTCAAAGACTACTTGTGTATAAATAAAATAAAACGCACCTTGTTTTTTTCAATTTCTATCTCCAAAGCAACTTGAGGTGGTATAATTGACATTTCGTCTGTCTTGGACGTACCATAATCGGGCTGAAAGTAAAGATCAAAATTAGTACACAAATTTTTAAACTTCAAGAATCACAATCACAAAAGTACGTAAGTAGTAAGTACGTAAGACTTGTACTTATAATAATAATAATAATTAATTAATAAAACGCACCATGGAGTCTTCTATTTCAATTTCCATAGCAATTTCTTCAGATGGTAAAATTGGTATGCCGTCGTCTGCCTCAGACGTACCATCGGACTGAAAGTTAAAGTCAATATTAATACATACATAAAATAACATAAAGTAGGTCAAATTTATTATTTGTACTTTGCTTCTTTAAATCACAAGTGTAAAAGCAAATAGTCAAAATGAAAATATTATTAAATAAATTATGCATATTAATTTATACTTTTTCAAATCACAAAAGCAATTTTTAAACATACCGGAGACTCAAATGCTTGTATTTCCATTTCCAAAGGTTGTTTAGATGAACTCGGTTGATCATGTTGAGAGACACCCTATGGAAAAGATTTCAACGTATTCAGTGTTGTTCGGTTCAGTACCTACAAGTCAACCGAACACGTGTCGTGACGTCAGAGTCACGCACCTAATTGCCCCGGCGCCGCATTTCCTTATTTAGTGCATTTTACGGTATCGCCGCGACCGGGTGCATTCATTAACATTTATAACATTATATCGGGAAAACATTATAATTATACATTTGAGCTGATATAGGCATTTATTGTTACTTATTAAGTGAAGTGCAATAAACTATTTTATATTTTTCTCTAAACAAACTTTTATCATTTACTAAAACATTCACAAGCAATCCCCACACCCTTTAAGTGTAACTAAAATAGTACTAAATTTATAGAATTCGAATGATGTCTGGTCGGGCATATCATAGTTGCCTTTTCTTAATAGAATCCAAAAGACTGTGCAAAATATGAAGAACAGAAGAAATGTATGCCACTGAGAGATCTAGTTACCTACTTATATTTTTAATAGCCTTCGGCCCGGCGGTTCCACCCGCTACTACCCATTTTCCCGCGGGAATGAGGTATTGTCCCGTAGCAAAAAGTTGCCAGTGTTATTCCAGGTTATAGTCTATCCTGTGTACCAAATGTCATCCTAATCCGTCAAGGCGTTTTATCGTGAAGAGGTAACAAACATACACAATATTATATATGTGGTTTTATTTTGTAGTTAGTTTATTGACGATGCATTTCGCGGACCCCTTTTTTATGCATTGTGAAATTTTAATGATGATGAAAAATAAATAGTACAAACTGAATTACAAACATACACACACACACACACAAACTCTTGTATTTATAATATTAGTATGGACAATTAGGTACACTTTACTTACCCCATGAAGAAAAAGTGTAGGTAATGCAGACTGTATTAAAAAGGTGCCTCTTTTTTTAGGCTGAAAGCATCTGGGCTCAAAATGTCTGGAACATATCCGCGAATGTTGACTGGGATGCCATTGTACTCGGCCCGTACACTCCGCCCACTTATTTCTCATATTTGGTTCATTCGGGAATCTAAAAAAAACATGTGGGAAAATTTAATAGGACTGCTGTTATCCCCAGCTGCTTATAATCCGACTATTGACAAATGACATGTATCATCATACATATTATTCTGGCGCATAGTGCTTTTCACTTTAGTCGGTTAATACCCAATTTATAAGTTTAAAATTACCAAATTTTTACCTTCATTACGAGAAAAATATACATTCTGCTAACGTAAAACAAACGTTATTGTAATATTATTTCATTCGGTTAACATACAATAGCGAAAAAAAGCTACTTACCGATGAAAGGTTATGTTTGGTTCTTTTCGTTCACTACGGCTTTTACAGCCAATTACACAACAATTCACCATTACTGTCAACGGAATACACAAAATACTGCGTAGAAGAATGTTTTTCTTGTTAAAACTGGCACGGATTCACTTTTTATTGATGGAAAATATCAAAGCACCACGCACTTTGTCTGCCACCGAAGCACTGGTGGCAAACATAAAAATCCGATACGCGAACAAAGACAAAAAAAATGTTTTTATCCTGCTCTCCCATATTTGTCTGCCATATAAGCTTTCTCGCTCTAATAATTATTATTCTTTTAGTGACTCATCTATACTCTATTCTCTATCTACGGTAATTCCCCAGAACGCCGCCCAATCCGATTACCTGATAACCACGGTGAAAGCGACGGACGAAGACAGTGGCGACAACGGCAGAGTCTCGTACTACCTGAAGGTGGACAACCAGAACGTGGGAGAAACTCCTGAGTTCAGCATCGATAAGGATACGGGAGAGCTGAGGACCAAAACCTTCTTGGATAGGGAGGATAAGGCGGATTATCAGGTAAGCGCAATGGCCGATGGCGATTGTTTTTAACGATCTGGCGATTTTAGACACAAAGAACAAAACTTCTTTCGTGCCGACGATTGATTCGATGATTTCTAGTGTCGCCGTATGGTACCAGCAGAATAGAGCACCACCCCTCTCTTCCCGTGGGGGTCGTAAGAAGCGACCAAGGAAGTAAACCGACTGAAGTAGACCAGGGTCCTGGAGAAGGACAACTCCACATTAAACCCGGAACGGGGTCTCCGTCAGGCGCGTGTGACAGAGGTCTATCGTGCGGTAGACTCCTGCAGCCGACCTGGCTCCGCACGTATCGTCGTTCCTGTGGAATCAGCCAGGGAGGCCGAGAGGGTGGCGTAGGTTCTGGACAACCCTGCGTTTTCCATAATTGTGTCTCAAGCAACGCAATGTCTGTTTTCTTGCCTCAGACACTGATTAAATCGTCTGTCACAGACGTATGGGGCGAGTGTGTGAATAGTGGTTTATCCTTGTACAGGTTCATGATTCCGAACATGATCCAGATTCTAGATAGTATTGGACCTAAAAGTGCGTCTCCATTAAAGCGGGGCTGCGCTAAGCTAAGCTAAGCGCGGCATGAATTGACCAATCAAGAGCTTCAAAATCCCCACCCCGCTTCAGTGGAGACGCACCCTGATTGGTCAATTCAGCTCAGCTTAGCGCAGCCCCGCTTCAGTGGAGACGCACCCTTACTCTTAAACGCATAATGACCTAAAGCATAAAGGTGCTATTCCAAACCGAGCAGCCAATATCTGAGGTCGGAATTTGGAAAAGCACCTTTATGCGTTTAGATCATTATGCATTAAGGACATTATGCGTTTAGGTCTAAGGTTTAGGTCACTATGCGTATAGGTCATTGTACGTTTAGGACATTTTTAGGATTTAGGATAATGTGCGTCGGGAGGGTAGTATTTTGTTATTTGATAATGTATAGATTAATTAATTTTATTTTTCAACAAAACGTTGCAGCTGGTAATAGCAGCAGTGGACAACGGCAAGCCTCCCCACGAGACCCTGTTAGTTTTGACTGTGGTGCTAACAGATGAGAATGACAACCTGCCACATTTCCAAACGCCGCATCATCAGTTCACCGTCAGGGAGAATCTAGCGCCTGGTGTTATTGTTGGTAAGTCCCTATACAAAAAAAAAAAAACAACAGGACACAAAGTAATTTTACAATTTGTCACTTTATAAATGATCTTAATTTTGGTTAAAACGTTGCAGTCCTTACGTGTGAAAGAGGGTCACTAGCTGTACGTCTACGTACGGAGTGTACGTTTTCTTCTTCATTTCATTGACAACACGTCGTGGGATGAACCCTGGTGTCAGAGTTTATCAACCGCCTATGAACTAGGAGCAGACCTTTGACATGGTTGTGTAACGACCGCCATGATTGTGCTTGTAATGTATATCGCTGCTGTGAATAATATGACGTTATCTGGTTTGACAAGTGTTTTATTTTCATACTTTATTGCATCAATCTTTGGTGGTATCTAATAAGTGACAGATGATAATTAAAGTGTAGATCACGTCAAAATATAGAACTTCCTCGAAGAAATTAGTAGTCTAACATGCATTGTTTTCAAAATCAATGAAGTTCAAATAACTTCTTAAAAAACTAAAATTTCAAGCGCATTGGTGATGATGCTTACGGACCTCTCCCAATTTTCGACTTCAAATGTTAGTTCATAATAATTAAGGTGGTCGTTATTTGGGACAAATTTTATAACAATGGAACAACTGGGTCAAAAAACTTCCATTTAGTTCATCATGGTACAACTTAACAGAACAGTCAATACAAGCCCACTAGTGAACGCAAAGGGCATCTCAATACTAAACTCCAGATGAAATCGAAGACCTAAAGTCTTGCTTCCTCTTTCAGGTTCAGTAAAAGCAACGGACAAGGATGCAGGAGACAATGGGCTGGTCTACTACCACGTCTTGGAAGGAAACCAAGATGGCGCTTTCAGTCTTGGCAAGAAGAACGGAATCATCAAGACCAATGTCAGCTTTGACAGGTAAAGTTTGTACGACAAAGAGGCTTGTTTCCTGACAGATCAAATGAGCTACTTTTTGAAACGACCTGAAACGGTATTTTGTATGAAAAACTAGAAGTATGACGTCACGCCCTAAGTATTTAGATGGCCTGAAAACATTTACTTTTATATTATTTTACTGCTTATTACTTCAAACATTGAATATTTCTAAAAATGATGAATGAAGTCCGTAGTATTTTTGGACAATAGTTTTAAGCGTACAACCGTTATATTTTTTAATGACCCAGGAAACTAGCGAATTATAAAGCACTAGCTTTTGCCCGCGGCTTCGCACGCGTTAATATCGTAGTAAAATAATTCCCTGCTGGGAAGAAAGTGTGAGAATTTCCCGCTATCTTTTTTGGAAAATCTAAATTATACCTACTACATATTTACTTTTTTTGCATCTTTTACTTATTTATTTTACCTTTATACAATAAAATTTGCAACAGAACCTCTCTGAAACGCGTTGTTATAACGGCGTATATTGCGTATGAATTGTTTGGATTTCGAATGGTCACCAGTAAGTAGAGAGTAAAGTGGTTCAGGGGGAGGTACAATTTCTCTGCCCTGTTATGACAAGACACTGTATTATGAGATGTTTTGTCACAATAGCGTCAGAAATGCTCCAATGGACGTACACTGCACATACATACCATTAAAACATAAATTGGCCTTTATTTCATTCAGATATAGAAAGTAAAAAACACTGTATCATGAAAAGTCATAAGGCTTATTTTGGTAATACACTGTATCAAATATTACCGTGTATTGCCATACCGCGCTCTACTTTCGCGCGTGATGGAAGAACACAGTACTAAAAGTTACAGTGTTTTGTCAAAATAGCGCGGAAAAGACTGCCATCTGTGTGGAAACGGATGCGGACTCCGATTAATCTTTGAGGCGGTTCAGTAAGACTCTGGCAAAGAGTTATCCAGGGACTGACAGCAATGAAATACCGCGATATGAGTCACAGTACTAACGGTAACCCTTGTTCTTGTAGAGGGCACAAATGCGAGACACTTTGAAGTCATCAGGGACCCTCTCCTCCATCCTCATTGGAACGAAAAGTTTCCATACTGCCGTGTGCAACTCCGTACCTCTAGGGTTGCCAGATCCTCTCACCTGAAGGCTGGACAGACCTGCGAGTTTGGCCGGACATTTGGGTAGAAAAGCCGGACGGACACATTACATTTTGAGGATTTTCGGGGTAAATGTTAAAAAGTGAAAAAAAGAACACCCTGGGGCCGATCTTTGGGGGCGACAGTGCTCGCGTCTAGCACGTGCTTGTTCCTTCACAATTCGGTCTCGACCCGTGCAAATTCCGAAATATAAAAAGCCTAACAAAAGCCGGGCAGGCCGGACGCCGCTTATTTTTTCTGTGATCCCGTCCGGCTAAAGCCGGACGCCTGGCAACTCTACGTACCACCATCTTGAAGTAGTTCACCCGGTATAATGTCAATGGCAACCGCCGGATTATTAAGCTGCTGTCTGATGGCAGTAACAACCTCGTCACATGACAGGAGCTTGTCCAGCTCCGTGGCTAACGGGAGTTGAGGCAACAAACTGATATTATGCAGATCAGCTGATCGATCTACGTTAAGCAAGTTGTGAAAATGCTCAGCCCAACGTTTAAGTACATCCTCCTTGCTGGTCAGGAGGTGCATACCCTCTAAAGACTTTAAAGTTACTTTTGCACGGTAGGACGCACCAATCAGCTTACGCACTTCACAGTAAAACTCACCAATCTGGTTTGTATCGGCGAGCCACTGCATTTGACAAGCCTTGTCCTGCCACCACTCGTCTTTTATTTGTCGAGCTTGCGTAATTCTTGGTCACTCTCTTTGACCACCGCAACACTTCCTCCTCTCCGATTATGCCGTCGCAGACGCTGTCGATGTTTGTCGAATGCTGCTTTAAGAGCCTCGCTATAATCATCGAACCAGTCTTCACTATGTCAGTCTTTCGTACCCAAAGTAGCAAAAGCGGTCTCCTATGAGATGACATGACAAAACTTCCCAAGCAGCACTGACATCACTTGTCTCAGTTATTGGCAACGGCTTTTCAAATAAGGTTTCAGCATATTTCACCCTAACCTCGCGATCTTTCAGCCTGTCCACGTTTAAACACGCAGACTTCTTCACTGTGGATCTGCGAGGTCGACGGGGGCGGAGTCGTAGCTTAGTGACAATTAGTCTATGGTCAGTCCAACAGTGAGCACCGCGCATGACGCGGGTGACTTGAACTTGACTGATGTCTCGTTGCCGTATAATAGCAAAGTCGAGCAAATGACAGTGTTCGGAACGCGTGTGCATACACGTTGTCTTGTGCTTAGCGGCAAGTCTGAACATGTGTTCAATATCGCTAGAAAAACCGAGCAGCAACAGACCATTGCTGTTCATATTGCCAACTCCGTGTCTTTCCAGAACTCCAGGCCGAGCCTCGTAGTCCCGTCTAACCCTGTCATTGAAATCGCCTAGCAACAAGATCTGCTCTCTGGCGTTTATACTATCAAGGCATTGACTTAACTCCTCGTAGAATTTGTCCTTAATGTCTTTAGACTTGTCTTACGTTGGAGTATAGACACTGATGACATTAAGGTGATTGTCTGTATCCAGGTGTAGGCGTAGTGTGGTAACACGGTCCGAGATGTGAAAAGGACACTCTTCAAGTCGCTTTACTAGATGATTTTTAATGGCAACTCCTACCCTTGAACATCGAGATTCGGATGCAGAGGTACCCTTCTAGAAGAAAATGTAACCACCTCCATCTTCCACCAGTTCTCCTTCATCAGCAAGATGGGTTTCGCTGAGCACAGCCACATCCACGTTATAGCGATGAAGTTCTCGAGCTACGATGGCGGTTTGGCGTTCAGGACAGGAGTTGCCATCTCCATGAATGAGAATTCTCACGTTTCATGCGCCAAATGTCATGACAGATGGTTTCATGCACTTTTTATTTTTTCTGTTGCGTCGACCACGAGTTAAATGATGCGGTGGCAGCCGTGGTTAGTACCACCTTCCAGGTAGGGTCGAGCACTTTTAGGGCACCTTTTCTAGCCCCCCCCTCGGCTGGGCGAGGAATGGGGTGCCTCCTTTGAAAGGGCTGCTTTGTCATCCCAGGTGCTGCCGAAATCGCATTGTCGTCACGATTTGCAATACAAAAGCGACCAAGGCGTGTACTCGCACTTTTAGGACAGCCTATGTGCAGGAATCAGACAAAGCCCAGCTGGCACCACGCCAGTCCTCTCTACCTCAACCCATAGCCACAGGACAGGACGCAGGCGCATGCCCTTAGCCCTCCCACTCCTTGACTCAGTGGAACTGAAAACCGTTACCTAGGAAAGGTCAGACGCAGGCAGTGTCTGGCCAACGGTAACTACCCGCGCCCTCTACTGTCGCCACCTTGGTCACCAAGGTCATCCACATTGCCTTGCTGAGTCGCCGAGTCCGCCAAGCCCTTGTGCATATCTGCATTGGGTTGCCATTCTCGCCGAAACAGAATTTTTATTTGTTAAGCAAGGCAGCAAGGCAAGCAGAGGGAATTGCTTGTGTTGGACCTTGCAGAGAAGGGAACTAGGAGTAGGAATGGAAAGGAATTTGGTGAAATTAGGAGAGGAACACAGGTAGTGGGATACTACTGACTGGGAGGTAGACAAAGACAGTAGAAGCTCTGGAAGCTGGGTCGCATACCCGTATACTTTATCACAGCCCTCGACCCAAAGGCTGAGATGAAAACCCCTGAATAGTATTATGTGATACTGAATACAACAAAAATTTCATACAAATTTTATTAGGGAGAAACACGTCAACATGAGTTACAGTGTTTTGCCATAATAAGGTGCATACAAAATTTGCGTTTCTGTTCATACAAAACAAGTTTTCCCTTTAAACTCTATTATTTTAATAGAAACCTAGTATTTTATTATCATAGACCGATAAAGTTCAATATTTTGCTTATATTCTGAAGAAATCAGCTCATTTGCTTCATTTAGATGGAAGTTACAATCAAAATTTTAATTAGAAATGTTATCTCGTTTCCTGAAAATCTACAAATTGAAAGATACAGTGTTTTGCCAACGCAGGGCAGTTCTTCTAATTTTACTTTTCCTTGTAAGCAACACATGCCTTTTGATTCGTCCTTGAATTTCAATGCCGAACAATGTTCACACACTATTGACATGGTACCTATTGATACTATACGATCGTCCTTGTAAGGAATCGAAGGGTCGTAATTCATGGCAGAATTTTCTTTGTCCACCCATGAATTAGTTGCTCTGGCTCTCTGTATTCGATGTCCATCCCTATTTTGGCTGGGGCGAGCTTCAAGCTCTCTAGCTCTCAGGGTTCTATGTCTATCTCGATCCTGGCTACGGCGAGCCTCACGCTCTACGGAGGATTCTCTCTGAGCGGCGCGCGCTTTGACGCGCTTTTTATTATAGACAGGCACGCGCCGCGCCGCCGCGCGCCAGCCGACCGTTACCTACCTACGGCCGCAAAGACGCTGGCGCCTATATTTTAAATCTGTAATGTCTTCGAAAATATTCATCTAAATGACATGCTGTAAAGGGCTTTATTGTTCTATATTAAATGCAAAATTGGTTTAAGTTACTTAATTCGATAAGGATTAATGCTGTATTGCTTAAAATCGCTTCGTAAATAAAGCCCGGAGGCAAAGGCGCTGTCCCTATATTTTAAATCTGTAATATCTTCGAAAACATTCATCTAAATGATATGCTGTAAAGGGCTTTATTGTTCTATAATAAATGCAAAATTTGTTTAAGTTACTTAATTCGATAAGGATTAATGCTGTATTGCTTAAAATCGCTTCGTAAATAAGCCATTATTTCTTGCGGAAAGTAAAGTGTAAAAAGTGGTTATTGTGGGTTATCCCTAAGAGGTACACATATACCACCACGGACTTTTTTGTAGACCTCTTTAAGATATACAATACTTCAGAACATTATTTTGATCTATCTCCTAGATTTCAGCCAGCGTTTGCAATGTAAGCCCAAAAAACTGTGTTTATTTACGACTTCACATCAGAAATCCTAAAATTATAAGTAGTTCTCTGATATATTAAGCATGTTATTTTACATAAAAACCTTCCTCTTGAATCACTCTATCTTTTGAAAAAAACCTCATCAAGATCCGTTGGGTAGTTTCAAAGATATAAGCACACATACATACATACATACATACATACAGACGTGCGCGAAGTGACTTTGCTTTATACTATGTAGTGATTTGACCATAGACTACATTAACTTTTAAAATCACGTTTCGTTTCACTGTCGGAGATTACCGGCTTTTTAATTAGTGCACTTTGTTTGGGATGTCGGTGGTGAGGTGGCTTATAATTTCTGCGTAAAATGGACACGTTTACGATATTTTCATAAATGCATAAAATTGGGTGTAAGCAAAAATGGAATCATGGACGACGGATTTTTGGTTACGGAATCGACGTAAATTTATTCCTATTCACAAATTGAATTCCAGATCTCATTTAGAGCGTCGGTGGCCAAGTGGTTAGGACACCGGTCTTACAATCGTGAGACCTAAATGTGATTCCCACCATGTACCAATGTGTGTTTACTCACGTACATTTTACCGACTGCTCTAACGATGAAGGAAAAGCATCGTGATGTAACCCCCATTCAAATAAAATTTGAATTCAGGTGATATTTGAATGTGACTTAATCTAGGATTCGGGCCAGGTTAGTCTTCGGGTTGCAGAGGTCAGGTGGCAGTCGCTCTGTAAAAAAACTTGGTTCCACGTCAAATCCCCTCCTAGGTTAGGTTAGGTTACTCGCCGACCCCAACAGAGAACGGGATAAGGCAAGGAGAACGATGATCTCACTTTTCTCATGTATGACATTCCTTATATTTCAGAGAGACCCAAGCCGAATACTCGTTCACGGTGTATGCGAGTAACAACCCCATTTTGACAGCCGGTGCGGCGGCTCTCAACTCGATTGACAACCGCACCGAAAACCAGAACGACATAACTACCGTCACAGTCAGAATACTGGATGAAAACGACAATGTACCGAAATTCCAGCAGCAGATTTATTACGCTGGTGAGTATGGGTCGTTCATATACATATATCACGCCTTTATCCCTTGCGGGGTAGGCAGAGCGCTAACGGCCGTAAGAATACGGTCACTATCGCCACGTCTGACATTTTTGAGGATTGTTTTCCAAGGTTGTTTCAGAAAACATGTGCATTACTATAGTGACAGGTTGTCAGCCTGTCGCCTAAACATTGTAATACACCAATACTCTCGAGTCCCTTAGTCGCCTCTTACGACACCCGCGGGAAGGATGTGGGGTGATGCTATTCTAAGCCGGCATCACACGGCATACATACATCGTCGTCATCGTCGTTCATATACTTAATATTCTATTCAAAGGTTTAGGTAATTGTACTGATAACCAGAACGATGTTACTACCGTCACAATCAGAATATTTCGCCTAGTGGTTAGCACACCGGTCTTAGAATTGCGAGACCCGAGTTCGACCCCCGCCATGTAGCAATGTGTTTTTTTTAATCAAGTGCATTTACTGACCGGTATACGGTGAAGGAAAAACATCGTGATCAGACCCATACTCAAATAATATTTTCATGAAAATTCGTATATCGATCGACAGATTTTATTTTTCAAAAATTCCTCTGATCGGTGGTAGAAAAAGCGGAGCAATGCTCGGTCAACCAGGTATACCTACTTACTCTTTATAACTGGATTTCTCTTTACCAGGAATAAGATACACAGCCCTGGTGAACGAAGTGGTGCTCCCCGTGACCGCTGAAGACCCTGACCTCGAAGAGAACGGGACCCTGGTATACATGGTGGCTGCTTCCAACCTGTACAAGTTTGGAGACTCCAAGTCTAGTGGCAGCGTCGTGCCGTCTCCCTTCAACATCAGCCAGGATGGTAAGATGGGCGAAATACAGGCTGTAAAAAAATTTGTAAATGTTTTAAGGGGTGAATCAGCCCATGAAACTGAAGAACTTTTTCCAAGAAACATAGGTCGAAATATGAGAAAATTTTTTGGATCTCCCATACTAATTTACTGGTCTGTTGGTAATTTTGTATGGGAGGTCAATTTTCTTTTTTCATATTTCGACCTATGTTCCTTGGGGAAAGTTGTTTAGTTTCATGGGCTGGTTGACCCCTTCAAATATTTGCAGCTAATATGTTATGGATTAAGATTATATCTTTGTTTTCAGGTGTGGTAACAACAGCCTCCTACATGTCTGAATACAACCAGGACCGGTTCGTCCTGGACATCATAGCTCAAGAGGTCGCGCCGCCACACAGACAGGCCAGAGCGCAAGTCTATGTAAGTACCTATTTTATACAAGGTGTAAATACAAATATAAGATGTATGGAAGAGTGATGATTTCCTTTCAAGGGATGAATCAGCCCATGAAACTGACAACTTTCCCCAAGGAACATAGGTAAAAAATATGAAAAGTAGAATAGAAAATTATGAAATGAACATGTAGTTGAATTATTGTACATGAGTCTTTGCATGTCTGCTTGCAGTCTGAATACACTGAACTAACATTGTAATTATATTGTATAAGATCCCAATAATTTTATTCTGTCAAATAAAAACCTTTTATCTGTATATCTGACAGGGTGTAAAAAAAATTGCTACAAATATTTTAGGGGGTGAATCAGCCCATGAAACGGAACAACTTCCCCCAAGGAACATAGGCCGAGATATGAAAAAAAACTTTTGAACCTCCCATACAAGTTGACTTGGTCGGTTCGTAACTTTCTATGAAAAGTAAAAAAAAAAAATCTTATACTTCGACCTATGTTTCTAGGGGAAAGTTGTTCAGTTTCATGGGCTAGTTCACCCCTTTAAATATTTGCAGCTAATATTTTTACACCTTATCTATATATCTTTATATCTATTTATTTATTTATTTATATTTATAGGGATATTATAAATTGCATATCAAATAAATAATCGCCTATCAATACATACTCATCATTTATATTTTTTTTACATCAAATAACTTACTTCACTACAAATAAACTAAATGTTTAACAAAACTCAAACTGCAGATAATTCGAAATTTTGCATCAACATGACATTACTTTTTTCCTCATCATGCTATACAGTTAAATTTATTTTTGTACAATAATACTACATACATAGAATTAATACTGACGGCACAGCAAATTTTCCATATTTCATAGCAAAATAACAATCCCAGTTGCATATTCACCAGTAAGTACAACAAAACCCACCATATCACCATATGTTCACCATATCTGTCTTAATTTTCAAGTAGCCATGCTCGGCATATTTAATGATTATTATACCCAAAAAAATCCTTTTGCATTGCATTATTTCTAAAAGTAGAACAAATTAACTGAAAAAGGCTTCGCGCGCTTTTTCGTCACTGGAGTGCAGAGTGGCGCGATTGAGTAAGATAGAGATAGCACTAAAAACTTGACAAAAATGTAAAATGTTAGAATATGATTCCGGACTAAATACTTATATAGTTAGAAGCTATACAGCAAGTGACATGACATTTACTCAAGATTGGGACACTTTTGATGGTTACAAAAACAAACACTTTCGCATATTGGAGAGTTGCCTTTCCCACCCAACAAATCGCCTGGGTTAACGGAAAATGCTCCTACCCCATTTTTTTAAAGAACTATATGTGCAAGCATATTATCGGACTTGCGATCCGACTCAAGTACGTGGCGCCACCTGCAAAAACTAAAAATGTGCCGATTGGGCAAAAAAGGAAGCGTAGACTCTCCGCAAAAGCAAGACCCGCTTTAATAATTCAATAAATTACAATTTTGTATCTAATTTTATATATTTTTTGCTGAACTCATTATGTGGTAAATAATAAAAACTAAGGCGACTGTGACTAATAAAATGCTGTTTTATTTAGAAACACTGCTGTAAATAATATAAAAGTAGAAGCTATATTTAAAAGAAAAAGAGTTAACAGGTATAATGTGCATTAAGTTTACTAGCTGTGCATTGATGAAAAAACTTTTGCTTTAGGAAAAATCGCTGTACGCTGCGAAAATAAATTGTAGTGTTTTTAGTGATATTTTGAGTTGAATATTATGCTGTGCAGTCAGTAATTTTGGTGGGAATTTGGAATCTTATTGCATAGAAAAAGGATATTTTTTGATTTGCGTTTAAATACTACCCACATTTATATCTTTCTTTCAGGTTTGGATTATTGACAGAACGGCTCTCATCAGAATGGTGGTATCCAGGAGTTGTTCAGAGCCGGTGCCGGTGCTGACCAAGCTGGCTCATGCTGGACAGGCCTTGCTGGTGCCGGGCCGGAGAGTTTCCCACGTGCAAGCTGACCAGCGGTATGATCATTGGTAAGTTGGTACAGATGACTACGTGTCTGTGACATGTGGTGATCTATCTATACAGGGCGTAAAAAAAATTGCAGCAAATACTTTAAGGGGTGAACCAGCCCATGAAACTAAACAACTTTCCCTAAGAAACATGTCGATATATGAAAAAAAAATTTCGACCTCCCCATACAAAATGTAGCAGCCGAGCGAGTCAACCTGAATGGGAGGTCCATATTTTTTTTCCATAATTCGACATACAGGGTTTAAAAATATTTGCTGCAAGTATTTTAAGGGGTGAATCAGCCAATGAAACTGAACAACTTTCCTCAACAACAATATAAAAAAAACTGTACCTCCCATACAGTTGACTCGCTCGGCTGTTACATTTTGTATGGGAGGACCAAAATGTTTTTTTCGGATTTCGACCTATGTTTCTAGGGAAAGTTGTTCAGTTTTATGGGCTGATTCACCCCTTCAAATATTTGCAGTTAATATTTGTACACCTTACACTTAAATGAAAAGCTTATCTAATTTTTTTTTCCATTCCCCAAGGTGCGAAATCCATCTGCACGCGGTAGACCCGACCACATACCAGGTCCTGCCCGTGGAGAAGGTCCTGAAGACCATCGACTCCAAGTATGACGATCTGAAGGACGTTTACCAGGAGTTCGGAGTGGAAACCCTCATTGCTGCCAGCACTACTACGAAAGGTAAAAAACTATAGTGTGTTAAAAAAGTAGCTGCAAATGTTTTAAGGGCCGAACCAGCCTATGAAAGTGAACAACCTTCCCTAAGAAACGTGGGTCGAAATATGAAAAAAAATTTTTTTGTTCCCATACAAAATTACCGGCCAAGTTAATTTGTATGGGAGGTCCAAAAATTTTTTCATTTATCGACCTATGTTTCTTGGGGAAAGTTGTTCAGTTTCAGAGTTGATTCACCCTTTAAAATATTTGCAGCTAATATTTTTACAACTTATATAAATACTTCTCATAAAAAAAACAGGGACACCTTGCAAGTTAATCCTAAGAAGTACGAATCACATTATTTAAAAACTGTGTTTATCAAAGAATGTCTGATATCTTGTTCTTCTTAGATTTAAGAGCCCAGCTCTTGTCGGTGGAGTAACCGCCATTCTATTCATCTCTCCGCCAGTGATCTTGTTATAGTAAGTAAAATGAGGTTTATAAAACTTAATGAAAATGTCTACAATACGAAATCGTTTTTTATAGGTCTTGTTTTTATTACATAGTATAAAGCAAAGTCCCTTTCCGCCTGTCTGTATGTAGGTATGTATGCTTTAATCTTTAAAACTGCACAACGAATTTAGATGCAGTTTTTTCATAAGATGGAGTGATTTAAGAGGTATCTCGATTTCCCTGGTGAGAAGTGTATCGACTTGGATGACAGCTCATCCGCAAATGAATTTGATCCGTGGATGAAGCGTCACTCTTTGCAAAATGGTAGGCGTCTACTCATCCGAAATGGTACTGCTACAGATCTTCTTAATTTTTTTATGGGTTCTACAATTTCGGCCCCGGGTCCATCAAAGCCTGTCGGCTCGGTGGGGAGCTCGAGCTCAACCGGAAATAATAGATTAGTTTTTCAAACAAGGTTTGGTTTTCAATTGTTTAGTTTAGGAGTTGTTCTGGGATGAACTGATCAGACTGATATCTTCTTTGATGACGATTATGCTATTGAACCATTTTGTTTCAGTGGCTGACGGGTTCGATCCAGCTCTTGCAGGCCTCATAGCTCTACTGATAGTGCTGTTCACGGGAATCGTCACATTCGTTGTCGTCTGCGCCTGTCTAAAACACTGGTAAGTTCATTATCCTATTAATATCATAAATGCGAAAGTTTGTTGACTCCTTCACTTCTGAACCGATTATCATGAATTATGGCACACAGGTATCTTGGATTAGTACATATAAAACAAACGGCCGTCAAGTTATATAGTATTAGCTGCAAATATTTTAGGGGTGAACCAGTCCATGGAACTGAATGTCTTTTATGTTCTCAAGGAACATACGTCGACATTTTGAACAAAAATAATCGCCTTACAAATTGACTTGGACATTTTGTATGGGAACATTTTTTTTTTCATAATTCGTCCTATGTTTCTTGGGGAAAGTTTGTTCTCACGGACTGGTTTAGCCCTTAAAATATTTGCAGTTGGTTTTTTTTACGTCTTGTATCCAATGTTTTTTTTATTCCTCTCAGGGTATTACCCCAACCATCGAATCAGTCCAGCAAAGGCGACAGTCTCGCCCGAACGAAGATCTTAGAAGAACTGAGCACCACTGAAAACCCCCTTTGGTTGGAAACCAAACTGAGACCTTACGAGGAACAAGAGCTCACCATGACCGTCTTCGGAGATCAGAATGAAAGCGCTGAACAGCCTCAGGTAAGAAAAAGTACATTGATCACGTGGTGAGAAAGGAACCGACTGCTAACGAGGGTGTAGTTTAAGGCCCGAAGTGCAGCTGAGGGAAAGAAATGTACTTTGATAGATTTTGTAAAACAGGACCACACCTTTTAATAATGAGTACGTGTAAAATGTTACAAGAACGAGGCTTTTCCTAACAAACTAAGATGCTTGTTTAAAAGAAAAATTGACAGTTTACCACCTCCATACTTCCTCCATGGGTTATATGCTCTAAGGCCCGTATTTATAATCCGCACTCAATTCTGAGATCGATCTTGAGTGTGACTTTGAGATGCTGTTAGTTTTAACTGGCATTTGTCAAAATCGCTCTTGAGATCGATGTCATAGTTGAATCATCATTCTCCTTGCCTTATCCCGTTCTCTGTCAGGGTCGGCTACTTAACCTAGGGGATTTGACGATGCGATTTATAAGTACGGACCTAAGGGTGCGTCGCCACTGAAACGGAGCTGCGCTAAGCTAAGCGGGGCATGAATTGACCAATCAGGATGCGTCTTCGGGGATTTTGAAGCCCATGATTGGCCAATTCATGCGCCGCTCAGCTCAGCTTAGCGCAGCCCCGCTTCAGTGAAGACGCACTCTAAGTCTGACACGGTTTTGGGACGACCGCCTGTTTTTTTTTTTGCAGACTGACAATACATACGCGACGATACAGACGAATCACGCAACTGAAAGGTTTGGCAACTACGCCACGCTTGTCAGAGAATCTCCTTCGCCGCTCGAAGCTGCGTTGGGATTCCAGGTTAGTGATTTACTTTACTTTTCAATGTTGTATTAGTCACAATAAATAATCGACTATCCCGATAGCGTAGCGGATAGTACCCCTACCTTCTACGCCGAGGGTCGTGGGTTCGATCTCCACCGGACACAACCATTTGTTAAGTCAATTTTCAAACATTTGTGTTTAGTCTGGGTTTTTCTATGTATGTATAGTACAAAAAAGTGTATAAGTATTTATATCAGCTATCTAGTGCCCATAGTACAAGCGTTGCTTAGTTTGTGGCTACATAGCGGAAATTTTTATTGTATGCATTTTGGTACAGATATTGATAAATAATCTTAACTTATCAGCCACAACAGTCCACTGCTGGACATGGGCCCCTATCAAGATGTATTGGCACACTCACAAGGCTTGGTAGGTGGATGGGCGAGCGCAGTGCAAGATGTTGCATTCACAGGGGGCGCTGTTGCCCATTTTCTTGATGGTTACCCCTTAGACGTCCACGGGTAGAATTAGGGTTATGCTATTCTAAGCCGACACCACATGGCAACTGACAACAATTTTTGAATCTTTGTAAATATTTCAAGGGATGAATCAGGCCATGAAACTGAACAACTTTCCCCAAACAACATAGGTCAAAATATGAAAACAATTCTATCGCCCCATACCAAAACATGGTCAGCTGTACATTTTGTATGGGGTGTCCAATAAAAAATTTCCCAATTCGACCTAGGTTCCTCGGGAAAAGTTGTTCAGTTTCATGGACTGGTTCACCTCTTAGTGGTTGATTTTTCACATAACTATGTTATGGTTTTTTCAGGGCAGCACGTTTAAACCTCCAACGGCTGATACGCCGGAACCGCCGCCTCGGCCTACCGCGGGGCTGGGGCAGCTTTGATCGTAAGTTACATACATACATATATCACGTTTTTATCCCTGGGGGGGTAAGCAGAGCGTTAACGGCCGTAAGAATACGGTCGCTATCATCACGTCTGACATTTTAAAGAATTGTTTTCCAAGGTAGTTTCAGAAAACATGTGTGTCACTATAGTGACAGGTTGTCAGCCCGTCGCCTAAAAATTGTAATACACCAATACTCTCGAGTCCCTTAGTCGCTTTTTACGACACCCGCGGGAAGGATGTGGGGTGATGCTATTCTAAGCCGGCACCACACGGCAATCGTAAGTTATATTATATTAATATATACAGGTTGTTAGGGACAGCCCACTGCAGCAGCAGGACAGAATACTAATAGGGTGCAAGCAGACCATGAAACTGAACAACTTTCCCCTAGGAACATATGTCAGGAATCATGCAGTCAGCTGATCGCGATTTTGTATGGAAGGTCGAATTTTTTTTGTCGTTCCCTGACATATGTTCCCTTAGTTGCCTCTTACAACCCCGCAGGAAGAAATGGGTTATTCTAAGCTGGCATCACACCGCACACAAAAAGTTGATTTTGTTTTTTCTATTTTTCAGATAAGTACTCATCAATAAGTTACAAATACGGTTACTTTAGTTCCATACTGGGTCGTTGGACGACTCGATGTCCCACACAAAGAGAGAGAGAGAGTGTTCCATATCAATCAACAATGTAAATAAAGCATTTGTATGACAGCAATGCATGTTGGCAACGTATATGAAAAGTATTATCTATTCGTCGTCATTCCATCTAAGACTGATTTCACACAAAAAAGTGTAAATAAACGTTAGAACGACTATATAAGGTGTAAAACTATTATCTGCATATATTGCAAGCGGTGAATCAACCCATGAAGCTGAAGAACTTTCCCTAAGAAACATAGGTCGAAATTAAAAGAAAATTTTTTGGACACCTATACAAATTGCCTTATTCGGTTGGTAATTAATTTTGTTAAGGAGATTCTATTTTTTTTCTTCTCTACCTATGTTTCTTGGGAAAAGTTGTTGAGTTTCATGGGATGTTTCACCCTTAAAATATTCGCAGCAATTTTTTGACACCCTGTACACACAAGACTGTTAATATAAATATTTTGTTACCATTTAAAATACTCGAAAATACGCTGACAACGTTCATTATGCAATTATTAATTATTATTTTACTTATTTATTATTGAGAATCTCAAAGTATCTTAGCCATTTGATATTTTAGTCTAATTTTTATTTAAGTTTTATTTTTATATGAAACTGTATTGTAAAACCGTAGTATTGCCATGAAAGAAAATAGGTATTTATAAAAGTGTACAAAAAATAATTGTATATTTTGAAAAGTTAAGTTTTGATTCTTTTTTTCTTAGTGTAAATTTAATTAAAATTGATATAAATAGGAATTGAAATAGTCAAACTGTAAATAGGTAGCGTTAAAAATAGAAAATAAGTTAATTGATACAGTTTTATACCTTGAAGTATTATTTAACATCGAAATTAAAATGACATTGAAAGACACAATTTGGTTTTAATTACCTAATTCCTTCACAATATATTTAAAAAGTCTGCTAAATAAATAATAACCATATGTAATCCCATCTAAATAAGTCTTACAAAAAATAGTACATTGATCACGTGGTGAGAAAGGAACCGATTGCTAACGAGCGTGTAGTTCGAGCGTGTAGAGCGACAGAGCGTCCGGCTCTCGAGTGGAGTGGTCGTGTGCCTGTGGCGAATTTTGCGTCTAATATTTTAAATCACATTTTTAAATCAGTTTATCCTGCTAACTTTGGTGTGTATCGGTGGCTCCTGTTTCTTCTTGGGTGCTTTGCCGTAAGGGGTGGCGGCCATATTGCTTTGTGTCGGACTTCTCTCTCATCGACGTCGTGTGAGTACCTACCCATCAATCATTGAACATCTTTGTCCATCCTGTGGCGAGGATATTCAAGCGACCAAGTGCCGGCCGCCGGGCGGGATCGATCCAGCGTCTTCGAGTTTTTGCTCCGACTGCGTTAACCGCTGCGCTACAGTACGTGCTCGCAGCGCTGCGAAATTACCGACCGCT
Source organism: Keiferia lycopersicella (assembly GCA_029255805.1). Taxonomy (NCBI): domain Eukaryota; kingdom Metazoa; phylum Arthropoda; class Insecta; order Lepidoptera; family Gelechiidae; genus Keiferia; species Keiferia lycopersicella. The sequence goes on from JARACZ010000008.1 coordinate 299,193, forward strand.
TACTGCTACCGCTGACGTCACTCACCGCGCTTCTAACCGGCCTAGCTTAACGCCTGCTAATAACACCATTGCAAATATGCCTATTTGTGGCTCTTGTCAGGAACCAATCGTTTATTCAGGCGAATCTCTACCATGCAAGAAGTGCAGAGTAATTTATCATCATAACTGCTTGAATATTACGTCTGCTGAGTTTAGGGAGAAGCGACATGTATTGCTGACTACATATATATGTCACCAGTGCAACTATATTGACCCAAAGCAGAGCGAAAATGAGAAGCAATCCGTGAATGATCCTACGGTATTTAAGTCTCCGTTAAATGATAAAGATGATTCTCTCATGTCATGCGACGGTTCCGGCCGCGATGATGCCAATTTCAACGTCAACCTGGCTCCTCGTAATGGGGATAATATGGCTGGGAAAAATCGCGGTGATAGTATCAGTGAGAGTCTTGACCTTGAGCCTATCGGACGAAGCAGTCCTCATCTCAATAAGAAGTCGGATGAAAAAACGGAGAGCGTCCCTACTGATTTTTCGTCGCCAGCTATGTTAAAAATACAAGAGATGTTTTCATCCCTAACGAGCAGCTTGACCTCGTTAAAGGATTCTGTCATAGCATGTCATGAGGAAATTACAGCTGTGCGCACGGAATTGACTGCCTTAAAACACGATGTAAATAACCGTTTCGAGAAAAACGAGGAGGACATACAACAGTTACATCATGAGATTATGACTCTACGCTCTGAGATTGATCACCGTGATCGTATGCATCAATTAAACAACATTGAGATTTCGGGAGTTACAGAGAACAGTGGCGAAAACCTCAACCAAATAGTTACACTTCTGGCCACCAAACTAGGAGTAAGTCTTGACCCAAGGGACGTGGACTACGTCGTGCGTGCTGGCAAACGCCGTCCAGTTGAAGAAGACCTACCCGCGCGACCCCGTTCAATTATCGTTCGCTTCACTCGCCGCGCGCCACGCGACGAGTTGCTTCGTGCTGCGAGAACTCGCCGAAACCTCTCGACAGATCTCATTGAAATACCTGGTGAACGAAAATCGATATACGTTAACGAGCATCTGATTAAGTCTGATCGTCAGCTCTACGGAAAGGCACGTAGTCTAGCACGCGAGCTAAATTTCAAGTATGTTTGGAAAAAAAATGGTCGCATTCTGATAAAAAAAACTGACCATGGCGAAACTTACCATATCAGGTCTGAAAATGATTTATTTCAATTTCAAAAGTAATCTAGCTTTGTGTTATTATCGCATAATATTTGCTTCCGTTAACCACTCTACAAAAAACAATAACTTATTGATGTACTTAATCTTGGATTTAATTCAATCTACAATAAACCCCTATTTAAATAATTTGAGACGTACTGTATACGTAATGTTAATGAAAAATAAGCTCTACAGCACAGGTTTTGCGTCCTGGGGCACAATAATGAACAGGTCACAGTTACATTCAACCCTATTTACCTCTATATTCTGTTTAACCCCCTGTACGCTTAATATTATGTATTTTAATATTTATTTATTTACTTTGTGTAATAATATTACTATTTATAGTATTAACATAATATGTGGTGTGATGATATTATACATTAAAATAATGTAATGATGACTAAAAAGAGTATGTTTACAGTCAGTCTTTATAATGCCCAATCACTTAATACATGTGGTGATGATCTAATACTAGCGGTGGAAAATCATAAACCTGATATTCTGGCCATCAATGAGTCGTGGTTATCAGAAGGTCGAGAAGCTCTTGCTCCTGTCATACCGTCGTATAAGTTCAAGATGCAGCCTCGCCCGCTTAATGTGAAAAACGGGTGGGGAGGTGGACTAGCTTTTTATACTCGAGAAGAGTTGAAACCACGAATAACCAAACATCCAACTTCACGTGTAGATGTAGAGCAGTTATGGCTCCGCATTAACGTGAATGGTGTTCGATTAGCTATTGGTACTGCCTATCGCCCACCATGGCAGGCTGTGGATGTATTCCTTGAAGCATTAGCAGAATCAGTTAATTATTTTACTCATCTTGATAAGATAATATTATTAGGCGATTTTAACATCGACTTGGATGATTTTGTTCGTCACGGTCCTAAAATCCATAAATTTAATTCCTTTCTGCAAAGTACTGGTTTAACGCAGGTAGTAAATGAAAAAACGCACTTTACCGATCATTCTGCTACTCGAATTGACGTTGTATGCACAGACTGCGGAGTAAGTAAAGTAGAACTCACAAATGTTACCGGTAGTACTCTAGGACATTCAATGGTCACTGTTACTCTTAATATAAAGAAAGAGAAGTATAAACCTAGATTTATTACCTACAGGCCAATAAAAGATGTGGATATATCCTTATTTAATAAGGATCTATTTGTTTTTGATTGGAAATACTTACTTTGTTTGGACTCGGTTAATGATATGGTCAATGCCTTTTCTGGATTTATATTAGGTTTGTTTGATTGCCATGCGCCCATCAAAACCGTATTCTTAAAACGTAAAGGTACTCCTTGGATAACCAGCAATACTAAACTTGTTATTGATCTCTGTAATGAAGCTCTTGCTCGGTATAGACGGACTCATCTAGATTCTCATAAGAACTACTTTAAGGAGCTCAGGAAGCAGGTTGATGTATCTATGATATCTGAAAAACGTGCTTATTTCAATCAACGCATAAATTTTAATGCTAATGACCCTAAGCAGCTATGGAAAAACTTAAAGGAGGATGTACTCACAGATAATAATATTCCTGACACACTACCGCGGCACATTAGCAATCCTGATGAAATAAATAACCACTTCTTGACACTGCCTTGTCCAGAATCAGTTCCTAACACAGAATTTGCCTTCTTTGAAGAGAATAAACACAATGACAAAGTGTTTAGCTTGAGTACAGTCTCAGAAGCGGAAGTAAGTAGAGCCATCCTTTCTGTTAAGTCGAATGCTCAAGGCGTTGATGGTATCAATTTTGATATGGTCTTACTGACACTGCCACACACATTACCGTACATAACTGCTATTATCAATAAATCTATTCTAACTTCTGTTTTTCCGCTTGCGTGGAAAACGGCAATAGTCGTTCCGATTCCCAAAATCAGTTCCCCCATGCAATATAAAGATCTGAGACCAATCAGCTTACTACCATATCTGTCAAAACTGCTTGAACGGATAGTATTCTGGCAATTAACTAAATACCTAGAAGTAAATAATATCCTCCCGGAAGTACAGTCAGGTTTTAGAAAAGGTGTTAGTACGTCGACTGCTCTCGCTGAAGTGATAGATAATATTTTAAATGCTCAGGATAAAGGAATGTCGACCATATTGAGCTTGCTTGATTTTTCACGAGCTTTTGATTCAATAAGCATTCCTTTATTGCTTGCTAAGCTATCTTACTATGGCTTTGATACACCCACACTCTTATGGTTTGAGAGCTACTTGACGAATCGAACCCAGGTAACTCAAGTACGAGAATCAGATGGTCATATATCTAGATCTTCCGTTAAAGAAGTCAGTAGAGGGGTGCCTCAGGGGTCAATTTTGGGTCCTATTCTTTTTATTTTATATTCGGCAGACATCGTAAAACAAATTCATCACTGTAAATTTCATCTTTATGCTGACGATGTCCAACTTTACATCCACACTAATCCAAAAGATCCACAGATAGATGTTGCTAAGCTCAATTCTGATCTCGATTCTATATCCGATTGGTCTAGTCGAAATGCACTGATTCTAAATCCATCAAAGTCAAAGTTTATGGTATTGGGCTCGAAGAAACAGGTGGAAAAAACGCTATCTCATGACCTCTCCGTCAGCATCCTAGGGTCACCTATCGAATTCGTTACTGAAGCCAGGAATTTGGGCATAGTGATGGACAGCAAACTACGATTTGAAAGTCATGTGGAAAGTATTGCCAGATCTTGCCTTTATAGACTCAAGGTATTATATAAAATTAGGAGCATGCTTAATGCAGACGTTAGATTACAAGTGTGTGAATCGCTTGTTTTATCTAAACTTAATTATGCTGACGTTGTTATTGGACCATGTTTACTTGCGAGTTCTAAACGCATCATTCAACGAGTGCAAAATGCCTGCACCAGGTTTTGTTTTAAAGTTCCACCCCGAACCCATATAACGCCAGTGCTTAACAAAAACGGTATCTTAAATATGGACTCAAGACGCGCTTTACATTTTGCTAATCTTATTTACTCCATCATAAAATTTAAAAGTCCACCTTACCTCTACAATAAATTAGAATGGGCTACTTATTCGTATAACTCGCGAAGGGCAAATAGTTTTTTACTCGTCACACCCTTTCACAAAACTAGAGCGTTTGAAGGTAGCTTCCGGTATCAAGCAACTAAATGTTGGAACAACCTACCGCCTCCTCTACGGAAGGGCGTTTCTAAACTTGTTTTTAAAAAACAAGTTAAAAATATACTTTTATCAAAACAGCAAATGTTGCTGTGATACCGGATAGTTAAACGGGAATTTAATGTCATCATAATTTATTAAAATTAAATAAATTTTATGATCCTATATATATATATATATAAATATTTATATACAAGTTCTTAATAACTTAAAATTTTATGTCTCATTTCTTTATTTTTTGCTATACTCGCATGCATTTAATTATTTATTTGTTTTTACTACTACTGCTACTTTTTAGTTTAAAGTATTTATTATACTATCGTATACCCATCTATTTTTAAGTATATTCGCCGCACCGAAGCTCCTCTTGGGATCCGTTCGACGACAAATTAGGCGCGACTGAAAAACAGCGTCTATCACTACTGCTGTGATAGACATTATGCTGAGGCGTGACCTATTCATTGTTGTGTTGCATTGCACACTGGAATGTAATTAATGTGTTGTTTTTCTTGTCTGTTTACTAGATAATCATTGTTATGTATTATATTTTAGTGTGTAAGGTAACACAATGGTTTGAATAAACTTATTTTCTTTCTTTCTTTCTTTCTTTCTTTCTAGTTACTTACGAGTTACCCACGAGTTTGCAATCGGACTTTTATCCGAGTGATACATAGTGCTTTATACTACACCTGCAAGAATATAAAAATAGGAACATTGATTGAACAACAGTTCAATAAACCTAATAAAATAAATAAAAAATCCAAAGCAAATTCGCGCGATATATATTTTTTAATAATATCGTATAAAGAGAAGCAATAACTCTATTCCATTTAGCCAAGTGTTCCACTTTGCCTGCAAAATATCTTTTCTCCCTTGGGGAGGAAAGTGGTTTGAATGGATTTTTGTTTCCCGCTAATTTGAAGCACGAACAATGAGTCACGTTCCTCTCTATGATTAATTAGGCTATAGAGCATTTCCCCCGTCGGACCAAAATGTACAAACCGCAAAATGAGCACAACACGCAAAATGACTATGTAGACAGGTGCAGTATAAAATGTATTATTCTACTCAAGTTTTTCATTTTTATGGTTTTTAACACTCATGGAAATTAACTATGATTTATCTTTCTAAGTTTGGCCGACTTACTTACTTGCTACTTGGGTATACCAATATTGCTATAACTCTCAATCAGTGTTTCCATAACACCTGCCCAGCACCTCCATGGTCACCCTGAGACGCTCCAAGTACCCTGACAGCGCCGTCTCCAAGCAGACTTCCAGGTGGTCTACAGCTCTGGTCATCTCCTGGTGAAGCTGCTGAACTGCTGCTGCCCTTAGACTGAGGAGGCGCTGGAACGCGTAGCTGTATTTGTCGCGTTCCATCTGGATGAGAAAGTTGATTATCAGATGTGAGACGTGATCAGGTTAATTTCGAATAGTCAAAATTGTGCTTTAAAGGTCTAGGTATCAGGACAGAGATTTTTTTTCGTCTTGAACACCGAGTCGTCCAACTCTAGTGTCAGAATTTTTCGACCGCCTTCTACAAGTAGCAGGGTGGATATTTGAAAACGGTTCTTCCGGTCCCTTTCCTGGCAAATTTAAAATTTTAGTTTTATGGTTAATTTATCATTGTGTAATAATGAAGGCCTATTGAAAAGGTTATTTACGAAAAAACACTTAAATCGAACCACAGGTTTCGTCAAAATTCAATTTTGAAATTTGAGGTGCCAGTCAACGGGACATTTTGCGCCAGTCAAGGGACAAAGTAATTATTTTAACAAAATATTTGAATAAAAGCTGTTCATCTTTTGCTTTTAACTAAGTAGAATAGAAGTATAAGTTGCCGCAGCCTACCAGCCAGACGCCCTGAAGCCTCAGTCTGGTTAAGAAACGACGCACCTAGTCACAGACAATTTGCACGTGCTTAAAACACGACACAGCCAGCCCGACATACGAAATGAAACAGCCACAGTGTTCGACAATCACAGTTGACAGGCGGGCGTATGTGATCTGTCGACCTCCGGAAGAAGGCTGTTTGTAAACAACCGAAACGTAGACCAAATTCTCCACCAACACAATAGTAACGTAAGTCGTTTAAACTTAGGCCATAATGAAACAGCTCATGAGACAAGAAGAAACCACCGAAAAGATTATGACCTGAGAATTAACTGCGTTGTACAATCTGCTACTGAACAGACGAAGATAACCTTAAAGATGACGCAATCAGCCTAAGACATGCATAGCTCAGATAGCCTTAGACATCACTAGGCAAGCAACCTAACACACGCCGCTGTATACATGAGACACGACGCAATCAGCTTAAGAGACATTGCCATCAGACAGAGAAATAACGTAGCTAACCTGAGACTAGACGCAGTCACCTTAGAGACGACGTAATCAGCCTGAGATACGTAAAAAGACTCCGACATACAATGCAATCAGCTTAAGAGACGTCGCAACCAACCTGAGACATAACACAGCCATGCTGAGATACAATACAGACAGCTGAAGAGACGTCGCAATCAACCTCAGACAACGCAGTAGGCTAAGAGACGTCGCAGTCAGTTTTAAAGATGTCGATGTCACCCTTAGTTAGACATAACGCAGCCGCCCTGAGATACCACGCAGTCTGCTTAAGAGACGTCAAAATCAGCCTGACAGCGCAGCCATCCTGAGATACAACACAGTTGCTTAAGAGACTTCGTTTAATGACCCTGAGTGAGATAAAACGCAGCCAACCTGAGATGCAACGCAGTAAGCTGAAGAGACGTCGCAATCATTCTGTGACATGACGTAGCCATGCTGAGATACAATGCAGACAGCTGAAGAGACGTCGCAATCAGCCATAGACAACGCAGTAGGCTAAGAGACGTCGCAGTCAGTTTTAGAGATGTCGAAGTCACCCTTAGTGAGACATAACGCAGCCGCCCTGAGATACAACGCAGTCTGCTTAAGAGACGTCAAAATCAGCCTGACAGCGCAGCCATCCTGAGATACAACGCAGTTGCTTAAGAGACTTCGCTTAATGACCCTGAGTGAGATAAAACGCAGCCAACCTGAGATGCAACGCAGTAAGCTGAAGAGACGTCGCAATAATTCTGTGACATGACGTAGCCATGCTGAGATACAATGCAGACAGCTGAAGAGACGTCGCAATCAGCCTCAGACAACGCAGTAGGCTAAGAGACGTCGCAGTCAGTTTTAGAGATGTTGAAGTCACCCTTAGTGAGACATAACGCAGCCGCCCTGAGATACAACGCAGTCTGCTTAAGAGACGTCAAAATCAGCCTGACATAGCGCAGCCACCCTGAGATACAACGCAGTTGCTTAAGAGACTTCGCTTAATGACCCTGAGTGAGATAAAACGCAGCCAACCTGAGATGCAACGCAGTAAGCTGAAGAGACGTCGCAATCATTCTGTGACATGACGTAGCCATGCTGAGATACAATGCAGACAGCTGAAGAGACGTCGCAATCAGCCTCAGACAACGCAGTAGGCTAAGAGACGTCGCAGTCAGTTTTAGAGATGTCGAAGTCACCCTTAGTGAGACATAACGCAGCCACCCTGAGATACAACGCAGTCTGCTTAAGAGACGTCAAAATCAGCTTGACATAGCGCAGCCACCCTGAGATACAACGCAGTTGCTTAAGAGACTTCGCTTAATGACCCTGAGTGAGATAAAACACAGCCAACCTGAGATGCAACGCAGTAAGCTGAAGAGACGTCGCAATCATTCTGTGACATGACGCAGCCACCCTGAGATACAACGCAGTCACCTTAAGAGACGTCGCAATGAGCCTGAGTGAGACATGACGCAGCCACCCTTAGATATATCGCAGTCAGCTTAAGAAACATCACAATGAGCCTGAGTGAGACATGACGCAGCCACCCTTAGATACTCGTACATCGCAGTCAGCTTCAGAGACGTCGCAGTCAGTTCAAAAGACGTCCAAATCAGTCTTGACGAGACATAACGCAGCCGCCCTGATATACAACGCAGTAGCTTAAGAGACGTCGCAGTCAGCCTAAGACATAACGCAACGACCCTGAAATACACCGCAGTCAGCTTAAGATACGTCGAAATTAACCTGAGACTTAACGCAGCCTTCCTGAGATACAACGCAGTAGCTTAAAAGACGTCTATCAATCAGCCTGAGATATTGCGCAGCTACCCCGAGGCCTAACGCAGCCACATCTAGAGACATAAAGCAAGTGTTTTTAAACTATGTTATCTGCACGAAAAACAATGCTGTTCACCAACTGGAAACCCTTAATTTAACTTAAGGTACCCATGGGCAGACATGGGGTGGTGCTATTCTACTCTGCAGGCACACCTTTACAAAAAAAAAATGCAAAAACAATCATTAAAATAACATTAGTCACTTGACTGGAATAAAATGTCCCTTGACTGGGAAAAATGCCAGTCAAATGAAGCCAGTCAAGGGACAATTTTCTATATTTTTAGTGATTTATTGGTAAACGCTTGAATGTAATCAAAATGTTTAAACAAATCTTAAATCTCGCTTTATTATGCGACATTATTTGTTCAGAACAAATCCTCTGTAATAACTCTTTCATCAAGAAAACATGCACAGGAAAGGGACCTGGCGCGGGTGCAAAAATAGGATGAAAAAAATTTAACAACTCCTGTTTTATTCTAGAAGTGCCAAGGAGCTATATGCTCCTTCTCCAGGGATGAAGAAGTAATCCTGGCAGAAGGCAGAAACAAGACCCAGCTCATAGTTCTTTTAGTTTCAGCGATTCAGTCGTTTTAGACCACGTATTCAGAAAACACAAAAACGTGTGACCAACACAAACTGTCATTTTATCGGTATACGCAGTTAAATATTGTCCAATTAATAATTTTCTATAAATCTACATGATATAAGGATTATTATGATGGGTGAAAAGTTATATGATGTCCAGCTAGATAAAACTCTATACGTGTTTGAATTTCGCAACAGCTGAGTGTGACACGCGAAGAACGCGTGTTTTGGCCCCGATTTCAGGTTTCAGATTAAGTTTTAGTTAAACATATTTCATAATTTGTGGATGGAGTTTTGGTTTCTGAATAGTCAATTTAACATTATTTCGTGTGAAAGTTAGTAAAAACCTGTAAGTGTTGTACTTTTGAAGAAATTAACGTGTGACCGCAATTTTTACCCTCTCCAGGAATCACCCAGCAGGTTTCTGACATGGTCGTGTAACGACTGCCGTTTAAGTAGTCATAGACAGCAACCAGGACCTACGGCTTAACGTGACATCCGAAAAATGGAACCATCTTACGGGCAATCGGGTGGTTCAGCTCGCAATTTCCTAACCAGACTGGGAACAATTCAGAAAGTGATAAATATCAACTTCGTGAGTGACGCAGCGAGATTCGAAGCCGGAACCTTCTGCGTCAAAGGCAGATGTAACACAAGCAATGTTTGCCAACAAAGATCATATTAGATTTGCATGAGTTTTTTTACTTCTGCTGTATTTACTTACGTGCAAAAATGTTTGATAAGACAACTCTTCGGTAAGCGTATCGTTGGACGCCCTACGGCCAGATGGACCGATGACTTAAAGAGAGCGGCTGGTTGGTAGCGACTGGATGGCGAAAGAGGAAAATCATGCCTTTGAGGGGGAGGCCAACGTCCAGTGGACTGCTATATACTGATGTGATGTTTGATAAAATGGGTTAACGCCTTGTTAATAATGGAAAATAATGTTGTATAAATACTTACATGTCTTACTAAGCAGTCACCCGTTTTGTCGGCATCATCTAAATGGCTTCTTTGGCACATGTTCAGCAGGTATCTGTAGGTTCGTCGCCATTTTCGTATCTACAGAAACAAAAACCGAATAATAACAGGCCTTTGAAATAAAAAATAGAAAACAAGTGTACGAGCAATAATCGTGCGTAGGTTTAAAAAAACTGACTGTTGCACGTCAGTTAAAAACCTAGAAAATCTAACAAACATGAGGCTTTTCTCTGTCATTTACAAAAAAATATTACTGTGGTGAAAATCTCATTATAAACAATCAATAGAAAAGCGGGTCGATTCCCGCGTCTGTATGTATGGGGTTAGATATTTACAACTACAACAAATTTGGATGTAGTTTTTTTTTATTAGATAGAGGGATTCAAGGAAAAGTTTTAATCTATAATACATGCCGGGAAAATGTCTAACTCCTGCGGGAAAACAATAGCAGCTGGCGCAACCGCAAGTTACCTCTCTCCCAATCTGCATGACCGCCTGCTTCTCATCAGCATCAACAGAACTGGCATTCCTCAAACATTTGTTCTCCTCCAAGTAGTAGGCTTGCTCCAACTTAGTGGTGGAGTTCTCGTAGAGTCGTAGGCAGTCTTCCCACTGAAAATGAGTAAGTCTTTTTCATCATTCCAATGCAATGTAACTTGACATTGGCGAAATCAAAATAAAGACTCCATTGAACACATTGAACAAGAAATCGATTTGAATCATAATGCGCACACTAAAGATGAGGCTGTATGGTCTTAAGACCTTTGCTTGTCCAGAATGGACAAATGAAACAAAAAAAATGAATCATAATGCGCAACGCAGTCATTGAGTCATAATATTGAGCTGAGATGTAGGTAGTTGGAATTTCAATTCATTAACTTTGAGTTTCATTGTTTTCAGCAATTTATTACTTGTGTAGATTATAAAAAGCTTGAAAGACATTACAGTAAAAAACATTACGGGTCATATTTTTCGGGTAAATTGATCCATGCAGCTGAACAACTTTTCCCACGGGACAGGTCGAAAAACGAAAAAAAAATTCGACCTCGGAGCACTCGAAGGTGACCCAGTTGGCGGGTGTTTTCTTTTTAAAGTTAAAAAAGATCATATTCCCACCTATAATCCTTGGGGAAAGTTATTCAGTTTCATAGAGTTTAAAATATTTGAATCCCCTGTACAAAATCAAAAAGCTTGTAATTTTGTCTGAGTTCCCAGTACTTTTTGCAGGTCTTCCCATACTTTTTTCAAACCCTGATCTTCTACAGACCTACCTTTTTATTGGACTTCTTGTAGCTGTGCTGCTGGTGTCTCGTCATCTGCAGCCTGTACTTAGTGGTCACATCTACCAGCTTGACCTGGAGATCCTCATCCCAGGTCCTGATGTTGACCTGGTCCTGTTTCTCTATCACATGAGACGTGTTTAGATATTGCTCGTAACTTTCCAGCAGTTTGTTGACTGATGCTGAAACTGTGAACTAAAAATACAAATACATTATACATTATTAGCAGCAGTTGGTAAATGTACGTGAGTAAAAACACATTGGTACGGTCAAGGACAGAAGTGGAGTCAGTTCTCAGAAAACTAGTTGCTTGCGCATCTCACAATACACTCACACATTTACAAAATATTACGTAGCTAACTGACCAATGTGCAAACCGAGTAACATCCATAATTTCACTGAGTTGACTATAGGCGCAGTTGGTCTAGTGGACAGCAAGTAAAGGTAGATAACAGGAACTTCGTCAAAGCAGTGGTTCGAATCTCGATCGTGTTTTACTTAAATTATTTGGATTTTATTATTATTTTGCCTTAGATTGTTTTACCCGATTGGATTGCATTCGGAAGGGTTTCGTATTTTGTCGGTGTTAGCTCGCTATCGTGGGTGCCCGTGTTTTCTGTTACATTCTTTCTTCGCTTCATTTACTTTCATTACATTTTTCAAAATGAGTAATAATTTAAGTAATGAGGATAAGCAGCGTATTGTTGCGTTGCATAAAGTTGGACATAAATAATCGGAAATTGTTGCTGAGACCGACTATGCCGTAAGTATCTATAATATTTCAAATTACTACTTTATTTAGTATTATTTACATTTTCTTGTTATAACATAGTTTTATACATAGTTTTAGTTGCATAGTTTATTAAAGTATTAATTTTACCAATTATGCTCTTTTGTTTTGTTTTAGTGGAGAACAGCGAAGCGTTGGGTGACTCGTTTTGAAGAAGAGGGTAGTGTCGTTGCTCGAATAAATGTTATAAACTGGCCAGCTAAAGACCCCAGACTTAAACCCTATAGAAAATCTATGGGGCTTAATGGTGCAAAGATGGGACATGCGTAATGAAAGACGAAAGGAAGAATTGGAGTCTCACTGCCATGAAGTGTGGGAGGATTTAAGTGGAACCAACATTTGCTCCGAAATGGTCTCTTCAATGCCACGGCGTTTGCAAAATGTAATCAAGTTATTTACTTATAATTTTAAAGAAGAAGTATTAACGTTTCATTTTTTTTGGTAAACTATATCAGTCAGATAATGTTTTGTTTTATATTACGTAGGTAATCTAAACAAAGTTACTTACGAAATTTGTAAATTTTCATTGTTTTCTTGAGATTTAGCTTCAATATCTTTTTTTCTTGAAAACGAATACTTTAAGCTAAACCTTGAGACATTTAACCTCATTATTTATTAGATCTGCGTAGTAGAAGTCAACTTCATTATTAAAATATTGTTTAAAAAGGCTTGTTAATTTTTATTTTACAGTAAAGGTTAAGTATTTGATAATAAAAATATTTAATTGGTTAATAATTGTTTTCATTCCACTTTAGTATTGATTGTCCTAGTCCACAACAGAATCAACAGCAACAATAAAACAAAAAAAAATGGGATAAGTAAATGAAACGATCCTAAACAAAACTAAAACATGTCATAGAAATCCGAACCTGATGTTACTCTAATCTTTGACGTAACCTGGACGTAGCAACCATTAGACCATTTAGGCTGGTGACATTAACATTGAAATAGAAGTATGGATCTAACTAAACCAACGCAGCAGTTTAATTGGTTAGAGTTATGACGTGGTGAGTTTAGACCTTAACGTTCAAACAGGCACTGTTCTTAATAGTTCTTCTCATAAATTCATAGAGGTCGCTGAGCAATGTTTATATGAGTTTTGACTTAAGTCAGCTTGATTTAAGGTTTACTTTTAAAAACATATTCGAGTATGTGTATGTGTGAGTAAGTTAAAATGATTGTGTATGCGATAATACACCCTCTTGACTGACCCCAATTCTGTCCATGACTGTACATGGCGGAGATCGAACTCGGATCTCACAATTGTAAGACCGGTGTCCTAACCACTTACCTTGTTATTAAATATCACAAACAAAACAAAACTTAATTCAAAACTCAACTGCATTTTCTAATAAATAAATTAATCGTAACTAGCACAATCACAGCACAGCAGTAGAGTCCATTTTGTAGATAACTACAAGGATCTATCGATCTAGTATTGAACTATTAAGTACAGACAGCAAAATAAACAAAATTGCACTTTACTTCACTTTACTTACCCCGCAAGGGATAAAGGCGTGATTTATGTTTGTATTTATTTATGTATTTTTACTTTTTACTTCTACAGTCAGAACAGTCCACCACTGAACATGGGTCTCCCCCCCAAATTGAGGCGCTTGCCAAGCAGATTGGCGAGTATTTGAATTTACTAAATTATATTGAACGGGCAGCAGCGTTCCCTGTGAATATCTACAATAGCTTGCACTACGCTTGCCAATCCGCCTGCCAATCATGATGAGTACAGTCAAATGGGGGAAAATGAGACCAGCAGGTAACTTGGGACGTGGTCGTCACCAGCATCGTTGAACCAGCTATAACCAGCTGGTTGAAAACTTTGGACGCTATATTTACGTTCAAGTTCTTTATTGCATATTTACCAACCAGTTACAACGTTATAGGCTTATGCTGGTTCATAGATGCTGGTGTTCATGTCCCAAGTTACCCGTTAGTCTCATTTTCCTCCATTTTACTGGAGGAAAATACTTAAAAATATATAAATACTTAGCTGCATATTCTAGTTACCATTTCTTGTCAGCACAGACTGTTTTGCTGTCGCTACCTGCTTTATTGACTGTAGATAACAACGATAACCTTTATAGGTCACAACCTCATAGACTAGAGGATTTATTTTATGATTATATAAATCCAAGAAAGTTATAGGATATTTGTAATTATTTGAATGAGCGAGTCACCCAAAAATTTTGCCAAAATGTGCTGACCACATTTTGATTTCAGAGTTTGAATTAGATTCCAATTACAAGATAATGCCTAGTTACAGTAATTAACTATAAAGGATGTAAGAGACAGCCCTCCGAATACTTATAGAGTGCATAAAGACCCTAAAACTGAACAACTTTCCTTTAGGACCTATGTCAGGAAACGACAAAAAAACGACCTCCCATACAAAATCGCGATCAGCTGACTGCATTTACTATAGGGAACCAAAAATGTTTAGACGCTTCCTAAGTTTTTTTTGGGGAAGTTGTTCAGTTTCATGGGCTGAATGCACCTCATCATTATTTGGAGGACTGTGCCTAACAGCCTGTATAAAATGATGAAGGTCCACAGTACATAAGCCAGAAGGAGTAACAAATTAAACATAAATGAGCTTGTTAAACATTTTAATATAAAAATATTTAAATTTTAATAGATTATGTAATAAAATTAACAACAGTAAATTTGTTATTTATAAAAATATTAATATTGTCCAACAAATTGCACTAAGATTAATTATGTACTTAATTAACGATGTTTTAATACGAATTAACTTTAAAACTATCACAGTGGACCTAAGTACTGCATAATATATAATATTATAATCTGTTACGGTAACACTTTTAACTAACACAGTTTTTTATGTTTTTGTTTTAATATAAAGTAAATAGACATTTTGGTTGTAATTTTTTGCAATTCTTATACGGGGTGTAAGGGACAGCGTCCCGAATATTGGTAGGGTGAAAGCAGACCATGAAACTTCCTGAAAAATTTCCTGACATGTGTTCCTAGGGGAAAGTTGTTCAGTTTCATGGTCAGCTTGCACCCTATCAGTATTCGGAACGCTGTCCCTAACACCCTGTATAGTGATGAGCTGTTTATTTGACAAATTCAGTGCATAATAAAAAAAACTACCCCTAGGTACCCCGATGTATTGCAAATCACTGCTAAGCTTTTACATCATTCACACGAGCGCCATCTACTAGAAACTAAAAGAAACAGATTTTAAAAAATCTTATTTCGATAATAACAGTTACTGGTACTGGCTCATCACTATTTAAGATAAAAAAAAAATGGCAACTCAAAATGTCAATTAAGTCTCTCTAAAAAAATTATATGTCAATTTAATTAAAAGAGACAATCAAACATCAGACTAACATATTTTTTTGATCAAATGATAGAATCCTGTAAGATGATACGGTAGGTATTATTGATAATATTTTTTTACAACTTTTGATATATGTTCAATTTAAAAATGATTTTTATCTCAGAGATCTAAAATTCCTCGAATTCATTCATAAATACTTAATTTAAAACTTAATTTCAGCCAATTTATCTAAAAACATACACTTTTAATTTCAAGCATCTCGCCGATAAAGTCAATTTTACAGTAGAGTATTACACTACAATTTGTAATCATCATCTTGCAAAACTTTATTTCTTTGGACTTGCAAGGATAGTGTGCACACTTCTCCTATTAGAAGATGTAAAAATATTGGCTACAAATATTTTAAGGGGTGAATGAAACTGACGAACTTTCCCCGAGAAATATATGTCGTAATATAATAAGTTGTTTATGCCTCACATACAAACTCACTTGAACTGTCGGTAACTTTGTACGGGAGACCAAATTTTTTAAATATTTTTCTACTTATTTCCTTGAGGAAAGATGATCAGTTTCATGAGCTGGTTCACTTCTTAAAATATTTACAAATATTTTTTTTACATCCTGTACTGTACATGTACATTTTCAATCTGTATGGCACAAATACAATATTCAGATATTTATGAGCCTTTCACACATGCATACATACTTATCCTAAAACTAGCAAGAATTGTACCAATTTTAATTTAGCAGACATAATAATTACAAAATATAGTGCAGCGGTTGACACAAAATATTTATGCAAATTATGGTAACCATTCTGAGTTATATTACATTTCAGTAATATTTGAAGATTTACTAATGTTTGCTTTGATCTCTCGTCTAAAGTAAGGTAGTTCAATTTGAGTCGTTTGTATTATATGATGCTAGTAAGTTCTGCAAAAGACTATAGCCATTTTGTCTTCGAACAAACTCGTATAAGATAGATATTTATAGAAGACACACGGGAATTACAACAAGTTTATAAACCACGCCTACATTTTCAATCAATTGTCATTACCAATATCATCATTTTAACTACATTCTGTCGTATATTCGGTATTGCTTAATTTATTTTTATGACAAGCGCTATATAACAGAATTATGCTCTTAGTTCCCGATCGACAGTCTAATTTCTTTCACATAAACTTTTTTAACCACGAGTTTCCTTTTCTAAAGCCTTTCCCACACTTCAGCGCAGAAGTAACGCCTCTCAGACCCATTCTAGAAACTCGACGCCCAACCTTCGCTCGCAGCGCTAGCGCAGCGTCCTTCATTAGACCTGTGCCGAGAGCGGTTTTTGTATGGGGAGTAATGTTTCTAGTATGGATCTGATAGGGCAGCATTATTTTTGCGCTGAATTGTGATAGAGGCCTTACGTTACAGGCCCTGCAGCGCACTCTGTAAGCGCCTCTCTTGCGACTTGCGCTTGCTCGTGCGTTTTCTTGCGCACGGTGTTGAGCCTGCGCTGCGCATGCGTCAGCAGATCCCGGTACATGAGCCGGGAGTGCTGCATTTCATTACCAATATCATCATTTTAATTTCATTCTAAATTTCGTATATCCGGTATTGATTAATTTATTTTTATGACAAGCGCTATATAACAGAATTCTGCTCTTAATTTCCGATCGACAGTCTAATTTCTTTCAACCACCAGTTTCCTTTTCTAAAGCCTTTCCCACACTTCAGCACAAAAATAACGCTGTGCTAACGTATGCACCTCTCAGATCCATACTAGAAACGTCATTCCCATACTAATGTAATATGCTAGCGCAGCGTAGTGCTTTGGGCCCGCGTTGAGAGCGGTTTTAGTATCGGGAGTAATGTTTCTAGTATGGATCTGATAGGGCAGCATTATTTTTGCGCTGAACTATGATAGAGGCCTTACGTCAACCCCCCTGCAGCGCACTCCGTAAGTGCCTCTCTTGCGACTTGCGCTTGCTCGTGCGCTTTCTTGCGCACGGTGTTGAGCCTGCGCTGCGCATGCGTCAGCAGGTCCCGGTACATGAGCCGCGAGTGCTGCATGTCGTCGCGGACCCGGTTCAGCTCGTCCAGCGCCATGCGCCGCCAGCGTTTTATCTTTGGTTGGCTCTGGAATTGCAGAAAGTAAAAATATTAATTTCAATACGTTGAAAATAACTACATATTATAAAATTCATTTAGCTGATAAAGAACCGAATAAAACGCTTTTAACAAAGTTTCAACATTGCAAGCGTTACTGATTTTTTTACTTTCCTACTAATATTATACGAGTGAGAAAGTTTTTTTCGCTACTCCTTCACGCTATAAACACTGGACTAGTTATAATGAAATTTGACACACATACAGTGGATAAGATGCATTAACATGTAGGAAAGTTGTTATCCCGAAAAAATGTTCCTAGGGAATGCAACGGGATTAAAACCAATTTCCACGCGGGCGGAGGTGCGGGCGTCCACTACTTGTGAACTAACCTCACGTAACCTAACTTAACAACTCAACATACCTCGCAAATTATTCCACAAGCTGATATAACTTTTTCACTTTTCTTGATGTACTCTTCGCTCTGAAATACAAATGTTTAAATATTTAAAATGGTGTATTTTCTATTAAGTCAAGTAAATTGCATTTAAATGATCTTTCATTCTGTAATAACAAAAAATTCTCAATTGATATATTCTTGTAATCCCGGCTGATTTTCCGTGTGATGCCGGCTTAGAGTAGCATCACTCCATTTTTTCCAGCGGGTGTTGTAAAAGGCAACTAAGTGACTTGAGAGTTCATGTATATTACAATTTCAGGCGACAGGATGACAACTTGTGACTACAATGATACACAAATCATCTGAAACGGCCCTGAATAATTGTCAGACGTGGCTATGACGACCGTAATGTTACGATCGTTAAAGTTCTGCTAACCCCGCAAGGGATAAAGGCGTGATTTATGTGTATTTGTGTACCTTATTGAGATGCATTCGGAAGACAATCATGTGACCCAAGAAGAACTTGTGGTGATTCTCCCCGCAGAAGGCTCCTCCTCGATGGGCATTTAAGAGAATCTTCTTCATACGATGCTCGAATTTCGTACGACAAGATGAGGGCTGAAAAAAGAAAAGAAAATGTTCTTATGAATATCAAAGATATATAAGGTGTAAAGATACACAGATACATACACATATCCCGCATTTATCCTTTGTGGAGTAGGCAGAGCGTTAATGTATAGAAACTGGATTTTTGGGCTAATAACAACACTTCTGAACTAGGTGACGCTGTTATCATTGCAGATTGATGCAGATTGAGGTATTATCTGTCAAATTCAGTGACGCGTATAGAAATCGCTGCCGAGTATTAAAAACAGAGTTCATTCACAACCAGCACCACCTACTAGGTACTAAACGAAAATATTAAAAACCCATTCCAATATAACCTCATTGTTCCAAAGTAATAAATTTTGCCAGGTAACATTGAACTATAACTGTTACGTTATACTTGGTTTAAAACGAAGTGATGCTCTATTTGACGTTACCGTGGGGTTTACGAGTGTAATACAAGGTTATTTTGTTAGTCAGTTCAGTACACAAACTTTGTGGGGTGTTTCTTCTCATGACTCTGAACAATTTTTACTAAGGCGAGGAGCACACTTGACGCACGACGGAGCGCAAAAATATTCCAGCGGAATGTCAAACCATACTAGAAATGTCCATCCCCACACTAAAACCGCTCAACCGCTGTTGATGCAGCGCTATCGCAGTGTCATCGGTCGAGTGCGGTTTTAGTAGCTGCAGCGATATTTTTGCGCTGCGTCGTTCGTCAAGTGTGTTCCTCGCCTATGAGGCCAACAGCGAAATCACAAAAAAAAGTTTGGGTGTTCCATACATTTTTGGCGAGTAGGTATGAAATTTTCTATAGAACATCTAATTTTTTTGCCATTTTTTGGTGCCCCCTTAGTAAAAGTTGTTCAGAATCGTGAGTAGATACACTTACAAAGTTTGTGTTCTGACCAAAAAATAACCATGTATAAAACAAGGTAACCCATGAAACCGTAAAACATAATATTAGGTTTTGTCTCGGTTCATAAAATGATATTATTATTTTAAACAGCGCCATGAAAACAGTAACGTATTGAACACCAACCGACACATGAGATGATCTCACTGGTTTCAGGTGTGGCCATTAGGTAAGCGGTATTATTTAGAGACTGATGACAGAATGACGTGATGACTTGTAATATGAATAAATATAAAAGTGCAGTGTGTCTTCAACTTACAGCATTCACATATGGAAATGGCAAAGCGTGGCCTACTCTTCGGCCAGAATTTATTGATCATATGATTGTGCACGTTATATGAAACTGACAGTTGCTATTTTTTATGATGTTGTCTGTGGTTTTAAAATTTTCGTAGAGTACTGTACGCGTTTACTTCCACTCCCGCAAAAAGTAGCAAAAACATTTATTTGGTAATTGACTGTTTACCACCTCCATAAGTTGTATTCTCTTAGCACACTGCACATTAACTTTATTCATATAAATGATGCATCATCACGTCATTCTGTCATTCATAATCATATCTCTGTCGTTATTTAAGGGTAACAATTATAACAATTTCTGGTTGTGGACTGTTTTGATTTAATAAAATATGGCAGCAAGAGTAAAACTGACGTCATATTCAAAAGAAGTAGGACATTTTTGCTGCCTATGCGGGCCGCAATGCAACGCTAAGGCTGTCAAGCAACATTTTTAATAATTTGTTGTATCTTTTTATGACAATCTACTTTTGTTTTCCTTTGTCATTGCTTTGAAATTAATGGTGAGAATAAAAACAAAAGTTTTTAATAATTTTATTTTACAGCGCGTAACTTCTTTCGATCATGTTGGACCTGTATTAAAACAAGTAGCAATTAGCCGCAGTTTTCATGGCCCCAAGGCTGCATAGGACGTCCAATGTCAAGGTTTGCCAATGACGCGAACATTGCTTATGTTTAAATAGAGAAGAATGTTAATTTTCAGTGGATATATTAAGAAATTAGAACACCGGATAATAATGTTAGTGAAAGACGTCAGAAGGCACGTCTGGGTTTGACGGTAAACGTCATCTGGAGAAAGCACGTTTAGAAACATGCTAGTAAAGTTTTATTAATAACTGAATTACAGTTTGATAATCACACACACATATATATCACGCCTTTTTCCTTTGCGGGGTATGCAGAGCGTTAACGGCCGTAAAAATACGGTCGCCTTCGTTACGTCTGACAAATATTAAAGGCCCTTTCAGGTGATCCGTGCATCACTGTAGAAACAGAATCGGAAATACAAATGAAACCCTTGAGTCCCTTACGTACAAATTTTTGAGAATATGATATATAGGTATTTGCAAACCAAATCTTGAAAAAAATTGTTTTCTATAAAATATTTTTTATTAAAATATCGTCTAAAATACTTAAACCGATGAGTATAAAACCGTGACTCATTACTATGATTAAACATTCTTACAAACGTAGAATAATGGCCATACTTAACCACTAAACACATCATATTGTCTCAGCCGTATCATTTTGGTTCATCTCAAAGTATTGTTCTCACGTAAATGCTTTGACATTTGTATGTCTGCAGTCGTGATGGAGATGCATTCACATGCAGATGAGATGCGGTGTGTTAGTCATCAATAAGTCACGTTATATGACATTACCGTTCGGTTAGCATTCGAGGATATTTATTTCGAAATCAATCAAATACTTTATTGATACAAATAATTGACGCCCATCTCATCGATATAATGATAGGTCAAACAAACTAGAACTCATTAAAAGCAAAGCTTTGTAAAAACAAAATCGTTATTGTTCTTTATGTCGGCAAAGAAAGCTGGCTGAATAGAATTTTTTTAGCAGTATGGCCATACTACCTTTGTCCTTTCTGTCAAACATAAATGAAACATGTCAGAGCTTGAAGAACTGTCAATGGAGTAGCGTCTTTGTAAATTGTATCGAATCAAATATGAGGATATTAAGTAATAATGTGATAATTATACCGAAATTAATGTAAAGTGACAATACAAGTAAGATGATGGTTGAATAATTCCGTCGTTTCTTAAAAAATCCCAACAAAATATGCCAAAGCCTGACCTTGCCTCAATATATTTAAATAAAAGAAAGTAGATTTTAGATATGTTTATTAGTAAGAATCATGAGCAAGCTAACAGTAGTAGATGCTTTCAAAACGTATTTTTTCACATGTAAGCCATAAAGTTATGAATAGGTATTTACAATTACATAAAAGATTCATGTAAAACACTGAGACAGAAAAAATCTAGTGTACCTAGGAACATTAACGAAAATATCATTGTTGTGGAAGGTCATGTAACTCATACGAAAATAATGACTCTACTTCAAAAGAATTCGTGTTACAGTGTCTGCATCTGTTTATCGTTTTATGCAAATAACTTGTCTGGAATTTCTTTGGAATTTTTATGATAAGAATTTGCGTAATTACTACACGATCTGCATGCAAAATAGCGCCAGATTTGAGTCATACGTGGATTCTAGGATTTAAACTGTATCTGAGTACCTACTTTAAAGGTAGTAAATTTGATTAATTGTGTTCCTATTTATTTCATAAATTATTTTTGTTTGTAGATTCTACTGTACGATTAGTTTTTAGCTTGTCAAAACTTTTTTATTATTAAGTTTTATTATGTTATTACATAAGGTGTAAAAATATTAACGGCAAATATTTTAAGGAGTGAATCAGCCCATGAAATAGGGCAACTTTCCCCAAGAAACATAGATTGAAATATATATATTTTTTACCTCCTATACAAATTTACTTGGTCGATTGGTAATTTTGTATAGGAGGTCTATATTTCTTTTTTCTTATTTGGACCTATGTTCCTTGGGGAAAGTGGTTCAGTTTCATGGGCTGGTGCACCCCTTAAAATATTAGCAGCAATTCTTTTACATCCTGTATTATATGGATGTAAGTCAAGGAGAAGGCAGAGGGCAGAGAAAGCTGGCGGATACTCCACCAACAAGGGCGATGCCCTTAAATAAATGATGATTATATGGATAGGTATTAGATTTTTGACCTTATTAGTTTTCATGTACATTGAAAAGTCGGCAGAACTCTTTAAATGTGTGAGCAAATGATGAGTAATGCGATGTGCTTGCCAACTGTATCAGTTCGGGATCAACGGATTTAATTAATGAAGTCATGCTTCATGTATTGCCAGTGTTGCCAGATTGTTACTTTTTTTAACGTAAACAATTATGTAAATCATAAAAAGTGTTTTTTATCTTATTTTTGTATTATTATTGTTCAGTTGATTTGATTCAGATTCAAAACATTATTTGCAAAGAAAATGGTGCAATGTAGCAGATAAATAGGCTCAGAAATAATGTTTAACATTGTCAGTCAGGTTAATGGTAATTTGCAAATCTAAAATTTAGATCATGGCACAAATAAGGTAAATTATATTTTAGTTTTAAAAAATGCGAATTTGTTGGGTTTAGTAAATAAACAAAAGAGTTCAAAATGCGGTCATCATACTTTGTAAACCAAAATAAAGCTAGCGTCTGGACTACTTTTTAAAAAAATATATTCTGCATACTCTGGCAACACAATTTATTGTATTGACAGCTCACATCGTAAGAGCTAAAAATACAAAGATAGTGAAGCGTAAAGATCGATATGAAGATTTATAGTGATTTCGACCTCTGTGCAACTGTAGGTCTAGGTTACTACGAGTTTAGAGTACTGAGAAACTTCTAAGAAAGCCGAAAATCATAAACTACCATACATTGAGAAAGCCGATGTTATAATCTCCAAAATTGTAATTAAAGTAAGTATTTATGATGTGCCGTGTGATGCCGGCTTAGAATAGCATCACCCCACATCCTTCCCCGGGTGTCGTAAAAGGCGACTAAGGGACTCGAGAGATTGTATTGATGTCTTACAATTTTTAGGCGACAGGCTGACAACTTGTCACTATAGTGATACACATGTTTTCTGAAACAACCTTCGAAAAACAATCTTCGAAAATGACAGACGTAGCGATAGCGACCGTATTCTTACGGCCGTTAACGCTCTGCCTACCCCGCAATGGATAAAGGCGTGATATATGTATGTAAATATTTATGACCCTTGTTTATGACTGTCTAGGACTGGGACGATCGTTTTGGTGCAGTAGTAGTACGACTGCCCTTGACGCAGAAGGTTACGATTTCGATTCTCGGTGGGTCACTCACAAAGTTGATATTTTATCAGTTTGTGAATTTGTTCCCAGCCTAGTCAGGACATTGCGGACTGAACCACCCGATTTTCCGTAAGATAGATGGTTTCGTGTTTCGGATGACACGTTAAGCGGTAGATCCCGGTTGTTGACTATGATTACTTAGACGGCGGTCGTTACACAGATATGTAAGAAGCCTGCTACTTGTAGAAGGCGTCAAAAAATTCTGACACTAGGGTTCATTGTATTGTTGGTCGATTCGGTGTCCCACACTAAAGGCAGAGTAAATTTTTTATGATTATCGTCTATAATTGATATTATATTAATATGATTGTGTAAAAGACGACATGAATAAAATAAATAAGGATTTGACTGCAGATAAAAATGAATAGAAAAAGAAAACATGTTGCGCCGACCCCAAATGAGAAGGGCAGGCAGATGATGATGTCGTCTGTAAACAGACTTTAAAGAAAACCGTTTTTATAAATATTTTTCACGAGCACACTGTGAGTTCTTATATTTTGACGTGCTATCAATTTATAATGTAATTTCCAATGTGCAATTTTTTTTTTTTTTTTTTTTGTTGTTGGACATTACGTTTACGGCCCCGGGGCCATCAAAACTACGCCTGTCGGCTTGGTGGGGAGCACGTGCTCACCCGGAAATATTTTATTGGTTGTTCAAACAACCAGCCCAATCACGCCCTTGGGGCGAGACTGGGCTTAGGAGTTGTTCTGGGAAGAACTGATCGGACTGAAGGCCAATGTGCAATAAACTAAACTAAACATTTATGGAGTGTAGTGCAATATAAAGTGCAATTCTCTATGTTATTGTTGGCAATGCACCGCCCAGATGCAATTATATGGGTGGTCTGTTCTATGACTGTTGACATACAGTTGCACTTACGTTTTATTAATTTACAGTGGTTTTTTATTAATTTAAAGCGTCGTTTCATAAATTTAGCGGTTGCTTTGGCTTCAATGAATAATATTGTGAATGCAGTGGAATGATTTAATAAATAACATTTTTGTGAAATGTAATGTTTAGAAAGAAGATAAAAGATGTTAAGAGTACCTAATAATTCAATAGTAGTAATAGGTATATTTAATTGAAAACATTCTTTTCATAATTGATCATCGTTACAAAACAATCAGTATTTAAACCATTCTCTTATCCCGTTCTCTGCCGGGTTGGCTTCCTAACCTAGGGAATTTGCCGTGGAACTAAGTTTTTACATCCATCTGATGTCTGCAGCCCAAAGGTCAACCTGGTGCGAATTCTAGGTTAAATTTGAATTTGGGTTTCATTACGATCTTTTTCCTTCACTGTAAAAGCAGTCGGTAAATAAACGTTAGTGAAAACAGTTTGGCACAAGGAAGGGATCGAACTCGGGTCTCCTGATTGTAACACCACCATTTACCACTTAGCCACCGACCCTCATAATGAAACAGTGGTCCGGTTACCGGACTGTCCAAAGTGTCCAACGATCCAACCGTACCACGGGCGAAAAGGGAAAAATATGATCATAACTCGAAAAGAATTTAAAAACTGATACAAATTAATGCATTTTGTCCACCTGCTATCTATATCAATCAACTATTAGTGGTATCTATCACAATTTAATAAATTCCATTTTTATTACATAGCAATCAACCACAATTTGTTCATGAATTATTTACAACACATAAAATCTATAATCAAAATAGGTATTTGTTTTTACAATGCATGTTCATAAAATTATCGTAAATCGTTATGTAACTGACTCTGCGGTCTAGTTGTATCACTATTGATCAGTCAAATCTGGAGGTCCAGGTTCGATTCCCAGTCCCTCAACATGAAATTTATTTATCACTTTGTGCATTTGTTCCCAGTTTGCTTAAGACGTATTGTGATGCCAGCATCGAATAGAATCACATTCTACCCGTGGGTGTCGTCAAAGGCGACTTAGGGGTTAATCTAGAGAGTGGGCAGCACCGTTCCCTGTGAATACAACACCTTGTACTGCTCTCTCTAATCCGCCGGCCAAGCGTGGTGAGTATACTAATCCCTCCAAGTAGGGAAGGCCCATGCCCAGCAGTGGACTTTTGTAGCAGTTGTAGTAGTAGTCTTCTTCTTTACGAATCAATGGCGATCTCGTCAAATTTCTCTTGCCCAGAATTCAGCCAATTTAATTGCTTTTGTTGCTTAGTATATTTCTAAGTGGTCCATGCTACCTTGCTATTCCCTACTAACTACGGTAAGCAATACGCATTCACTGGGTAGTTCTTTCTTTTTTTTTTGGCGATAGACTTAGCAATTTTGGCCCCGGGGCCATTAAGTCTACGCCAGTTAGCTTGGTGGGGAGCACGAGCTACAGAGTACTTTAATATATGCACGAGCTCACCCGGAACTGGGTAGTTCTGCCTTTCTTGAGTCTTTTATGTACTGTTGCCGTAAACATAACGATAGCGGGTTTTAGAATTGAACTAGCGACATCTATTGTTGCGTCGTCGTTAACAGTAATAATGGGTTATTCTATCAGACCTTGAATGGTATCAAATGCAGTCAAGGCCACTGCACTATCAGTGCATCAGATATTACCAACTGCAATCGACCGTAAACCATATGGCTCGTGGTGACCATGATTTCAGTTTCACTGTATAAAGCTGGCACGCTGATGGATACGATCCGAAATGAGACTATCCGCAAAAAGACCAAAATAACAGATAAAACATTTTTTGGCTCGCTCTCTTTTCGTGTGGGACACCGAGTCGTCCAACGACCCAATGAACCCTAGTGTCAGAATTTTTCAACTGCCTTCTACAAGTAGCAGGCTTCTGACATGGTGACTTAACGTGCTATCCGAAACACTGAACCTTCTTACTTACATTCAGGTGGTTCAGTCCGCATTGTCCTAACTAGACTGGGAACAATTTTTGGCTCTTCCATACCTATTAGCTGAGTAGGAATTTTTCTATGCGATTTCGCCCCATAGGAAAAGTTGTTCAGAATCATTAGCAGAAAAACCTTACAAAGTTTACTGACTTATAAATAACCCTGTATTTTTATACGATGAATTACCTATCAACAAAATATGTGTGCGTGTAATTGTATCGATAGGCTGTTGACCTACTAGACTTTGAATATGTGCAACCTGATTCATGTCTGCAAAATTGCACATTCTGTTCACGTGTAGCCTACACTCTAGGTACGTACAATATAGCTATCATAGTATCAGAAATCTAGGCTGGGCATCAATGTACCTACTCAATGGAATAATAAATGCGACACTCGATTGTTCGTTCTGTTTATGACCTTTCACTGCATCATCATCACATCACATCAGCCTATAGCAGTCCACTCTTCTCTTTTCGTGTGGGACACCAAGTCGTCAAACGACCCGATGAACCCTAGTGTCAGAATTTATCAACCGCCTTCTACAAGTAGCAGACTTCTGACATGGTTGTGTAACGACCGCCGTCTAAGTGATCATAGACAGCAACCGATACCAAAGGGAGGGAGTCAAACGGTACACTTGCTGAAGCGTGGTCTCTACTCAAGAATCCGCGCCCTCCACCTGTCATCGGTTCTATGACAGATGTGACCAGCCCACTGCTATTTCAGTTTGCTACACTTTTGAGATATATGGAAGGAACACCCAAAAAATATTGTTGATGGCAGACTATACTCATTGCTCGTGTAATTAGCCATAGGCGGATCGCACACTTAATGCACGAGGGAGCGCAAAAATATCGCAGCGGTCTGTCAGACCTATACTACAAACGTCACTCCCCATACTAAAACCGCACTCGACGGACGATACTGCGACGCGCTACGTCAACAGCGGTTGAGCGGTTTTAGTATGGGAATTGACATTTCTAGTATGGATCTGACAGACCGCTGCGATATTTTTGCGCTCCGTCGTGCGTCGAGTCTGCGATCCACCATAGTCTGCCATCTTCAATAATTTTTGGGTAGTCCTCTGATAAAACCACCTCAAAGCATGGTAACAGTAGCGGTGGTTGGCAAGGGATCAACGTCTCTCAGACGGTCTAGTGCACCTTGAGCGCTAATGCGCGCACTGACGCGCGTGCGCAGAGATTGACGTGCACTTAAGAGCCAGCATCTATCCCTAGGTTTCAGGATCAAAATAATAACAATTGTATATTTATATCAAAGACATCTCCTATATCGGCTGTAGCTCTATTTGAAGTGCAGTTTGTTTACCTTTCACAAACCTTAAATTAGAACGTCATGCACAAATGCATCTGCCACTAAATGCATAGGACCAGCAAGTTTTGAGCTTACACTAAAAGGAGTATCAACTCCAATAATTTGATATAAAATTTTACAAATTATGTGAAAATGCCATAGAAATAATATCAAGTTTGCTTCGGCCAAAGCTACTTTATAGATGGGACAATTTAGTTTGAGGTTTGACGTTTCAAGTATGGATCTGACAAACTGATGCGTTGTGCGTAGTGTGAAAAAAGCCTAACGTTCTGCCTACGACGCAAAGAATAAAAGCGTGATGTGTATGTGTGTACAGTTTAATTGTAATTTAAGGACTCATTAAAGATCATATTGAATCGTTAATTTAATTAATTCTAATTACGTGTCGATTTCATGGTATATTAATTAATAATAACTTTATTATGTTAATCCTAATCCTAATATACAGGGCGTAATAAAATAAGCTGCAAAAAATTTAAGGTGTTAACCAACAAATGAAACTGAACAACTTTTCCTGAGGAACATAGGTTGAGGTATGAAAAAAAAATTCATCTCCTATACAAAACCAAGTCAATTTATAAGGGAGGACCAAAAAAATTTCTCATATTTCGACCTATATTTCTTGGGAAGTGTTGTTCAGTTGCATAGGTTGATTCACCCCTTAAAATATTTGCAGTTAATATTTTTACACCTTATACTTATTATAAAGACGGATGTTTGTGTGTGTGTTTGTTAGGACTTGGCGCTCAAACGGCTAAATACATTCAAATGAAGTTTTGTACGAAGATGAAAGAATGTCTGGAATAGGACATACGCTACTCATTACGACGGTAAAATGTTCTTAATGGTTCCGTGTTTCGGATGGCATGTTAAGCCGTAGGTCCCAGTTGCAGTCTATGATTACTTAGACGGCGGTCGTTACACGACCATGTCAGAAACCTGCTACTTGTAGAAGACGTTTGAAAAATTTTGACACTAGGATTCACTGGGTGGATGTCAAGAAAAAGAAAATCAGAGTCATAAATTTTGGACCTCAATTACTGAAACTTTTGTTTCATGTGAAAATCTGCCCCTTATTATGCTTCTAACACACGTTGTCCTTTACTTATCGATTCCCACGTACCCTAGTAAATTCACACGGCCTTGGCTATAAAATCATCAGTTGAGAAATTTAAAAACGTGTGGTTAGACCCGTCCGTGCTCGGATTCGAATTACGACATTCGATTTCAGAAATAGACCTCCTGTCATTGTCATTTTGCACGAAAGTTAAACAGTGTTATGTATTCTCGAAAAATTGTGATGCTGGGCTATTATCCCTTTTTAACCGTGGTCCCACCTTTATGACCCACCGGTGGGTCTACAGGTATTTTTTTTTCCTGTAGTACCACTGCATTACAGTGGGTCCACGGTTAACTGAACGGTTTCAGTTCCATTCTAATAGAGATGCCAACAGATGTGCAATATACTTTCGTGGTGCAACATATACGTATAATTGGTTCGAAGCATGTATTCTATTTGCTGTGACCTATGAAATCTATTGCATTTTCCTCATTTGTTTATTATTTTCTACGTCATTGTGTCATTTCAAAGTCACGTATTTCTCAAATTGTGTGTGCAATAAAATTATTCTAAAATGAATGAAGATATAAAATTTATTCAGAGAAAAAGAGGAATCGTAATTCTATACGATTTTACAAACATAAAAATTATAAAAATTACCAATTTGTTTTAATAATAAAGATTCATCATCATATTTTGCGCCTTCTGCTCATTTTGCGTTCTGCACATTATTCGCCGAAGGGATTTTTTCTTCTTGTCACATCTCTAGTGTAGTGGGACTATGGTTAATCAAAATTACCCGTAGACACCCAAAATAAGATTTATTAGTCAAGTCTAGTGCAGTGGTACTACAGGGAAAAAAAATTACCTGTAGACCCACCGGTGGGTCATAAAGGTGGGACCACGGTTAAAAAGGGGCTATTCCCTTATGTGTATTTTTAAAATAATATAGTTAGATATCGACAATATCCACATTTTAAACCGACTTGTAAAAAAGGAGGTTCTCAGTTTGAACTGTATGTATGTATGTTTGTCCGTGATTATCTCGCGTTTGGATGAAACGGTTTTGATGCCGTTTTCAGAAAATAATTTCTCAGACTTAGAAGGTTTTATAATGACCAACAGAAAATATGAAGGTTCGCACTTTTTACGTCCGTTGAAGTCGGTTCTCTTTTTAAAAAAGGGTATTCACATTCTTAAACAGACCCGGTTAGAATATGTACACAATTATGTAGATCAAGGTAGAATCTTATCTGTAAAGGTACTATGGTAAAATTATTTAAGATCCCTGTCTTATAACTTGTTCTATATTTAATTAGACTGCAAATATTTTATAGGTATGTTCTACTCGTAAAACTGAACAACTTCCACCTGAATATTATTTTCAAATTATGAAAATTAATTTGGACCTCTCATACATAATGTATCACTCGAAGGTACAAGCCGACCGACCGAGTCAATTTGTATAGGTGATCATTTTTCATATACTGACTAAATGTTTTAGATAAAAAAAAACTTTTATAAGTAAAACACACTCTGATAATGATGTTTACTTAATTAAAATGTAACCTTATCTATACTTAAAAAAAATAAAATGTCCGCACTCATTCATTCATTCATTCCCTATCTGACTCACTGATTCATCAACGCAGAGGTTAAACTACTACAGATAGAAACATGACAGTAGGTTCATTTTCTACAAAAAAATCCACTTAACGCACGACGGAGCGCTAAGACACTCCCCATACTAAAACCGCACTCGACGGACGACACTGCGATAGCGCTGCGTCGACAGCGGTTGAGCGGTTATAGTATGGGGAGTGACGTTTCTAGTATGGATCTGACAGACTGCTGCGATATTTTAGCGGTCCGTCGTACGTCAAAGTGTGCGATCCGCCTATATCGCAACGGATTTTTATAATTTGAACCCTTAAATGAGTAAAAAAGGGTTTAATGTTTGTATGAAAGTTCTTAATCTTTAAGCCGATTTGTCTTAACATTTGTGATAACGCTGAAAAATAAAAATATTTAAATACTGGTAGGCAGAGCGTAAACAATGTTAAAAATGCGGTCTCTATCGCCATGTCTGACAAATATTATGGGTTCTTTCAGATGACTTGTGTATCACTGTAGAGGCAGGTTGTCAGCCTGTCGCCTAAAATTGTAATAGACCACGAAACTGCCGAGTCTATTAGTCACCTTTTAGGACTTCCGCGGGAAAAAATTGGGTGTTTCTATTCTGCATCACACCCATATTTAATTTTCAACTCGTTTTAAACAAGGGAGTAAAAAATATCTCCTAAGCAGGTTTGCAAACAGCACAGAAATGGCACGATTAATATCAGACACGCACCTAACATGCCAAACCAATATTTAGCATAGACAACGCATCTAGATGCGCAACTGGTGCATATGATGCGTTGCACGCGTAGGTATGCACTATGCTGCTACAAATGTATTTACATTAATACTGGGTCAAACATACATGGATGATCACAAGGAAATATTTAAGTAGGCTTAGTCATTCTTACCACATGGGTACTGCAGTACTTTGGACATATTGCCAGAAGAGAACCAGACAATCTGGAAAAAACTGCTGTTGATAAATTGAAGGAAAGAGGCCTAGAGGACGACGCGCGAGACGGTGGCTAGACCAAGTCTCCAAACAACTGGAGATGTCTTGGTGTTGGTGCACAGCTCTCTATGAAGCGAAAGATCGAGCTAAATGGAAGCGAATTACCAAAGATAGTTTATGGAGTCACGATCTTCAACAGTGAGGCAAGGGACAGGGAGAAGAAGCCATTTTTAGGGAATTCAATTTCGAGACGAGATTGAGGAGCGAAGATCTTGTTCAAAATCTCATTTTTCGAGATTGACCATCACGATATCACGTTGGATTATTGGTCGCGAAATTGAGATCTTTAACCGAGGCACGCTGGGCAATTGGGCAATATCTCTCCAGACCATTATATACTTACTGAACAGACGCATAAACTTTTTCTTTTCTGTTTCGATAAGTTGCACTAAGACCCTACATCCCATCATACAGGAATGCAACCTAAATTGCCTGAGTGCTTTTACCAGGAACCTAGTGCAAGATAGGGCGGTAGGTCATTAGTTAACTGTTCTGAGTGGAGCCGGCGGCGTTATTGATGTGGATTGGCCTATACAGAGTCTCAGCTGTTGAAAAATTCTGACACTAGGGTTGACTGGGTCACTGGATGACTCGTGTCCCACACGAAGAGAGAGAGAGAGAGTCTCGGCTTGACCTATGTTCGAACAGTTGGGTCCGTTCTTCCCAGAATATCTCCAAATCGCTGTCGTTTGAACAATCATGTAGATACTTCCGAGTTTTTGCCCCATAAGCCCACGAAAATGTATAACTTTCCCCATGAAACATCACTTAGATCGAAATATGAAAAAAACATTTGAACCTCCCATACAAATTGACTTGGTTGGTTGGTAATTTTGTGCGGGAGGTCTAAAAATACTATTCATATTTCAACCTATGTACATACATACATATATCACGCCTTTATCCCTTGCGGGGTAGGCAGAGCGTTAACAGCCGTAAGAATACGGTCGCTATCGCCACGTCTGTCATTTTTGAGTATTGTTTTCTAAGGTTGTTTCGGAAAACATGTGTATCACTATAGTGATAGGTTGTCTTGTCAGCCTGTCGCCTAAAAATTGTAATACACCAATACCCTCGAGTCCCTTAGTCGCCTCTTACGACACCCACGGGAAGGATGTGGGGTGATGCTATTCTAAGCCGGTATCACACAACCTATGTTCTTTGAAGAAAGTTGTTAAGTTTCATGGACTGGTTCACCCCTCGAAATATTATACCCTGTAAAAGGCTTGTAGAAAGAAACGGTGTAAAAAAATACTGCGATTTTTTAATTTGATCTAAGGCAAACAAACAAAATAGGACTCACAGTTTTTGTTAATACGTATTGACGCTGGATCACTTGTTTTTAGGTCCTCTATGTCTTCGGATTCGAATCCAACATCTTAAAATAATAAATTCCAACTTACTGCAGTATCCAGAACCCCTGGCGCAAGCT
Organism: Keiferia lycopersicella; assembly: GCA_029255805.1. Lineage (NCBI taxonomy): Eukaryota > Metazoa > Arthropoda > Insecta > Lepidoptera > Gelechiidae > Keiferia > Keiferia lycopersicella. The sequence goes on from JARACZ010000008.1 coordinate 332,291, forward strand.
TCTGTCTGGTCTCTCTCTCCAGCGAGCTGATGTTCCTCAAAAACTGCTTGAAGCTCTGTCCAGCTCTAGCAGTGAACTCAGTGTACAGCAGCAACGCGTCTCCCTTGGCTGACTCCAACTCTTCGATCAGCTCGGGAGTATACCGCTTCTCGGCTTCCTCTGCCTCTGAGAAGTCAGGGTCCTCGGTCGTGTCGGCTACGTCAACCCATATTGAAGTCGGCTGGAATTTTGTAAAGATTATGATTAACGATTTTGTATCAAGGCTACCTGCAAAATTTATACAAGAGTAGTTCCGAAGCGGATTCGATTGTATTGTGATTGATTCTATGAGATATGACAGCTTCCAAAATCTTTGATGTTATATTAATTCATCTCTCAATAAATCCGCAACGAAAGTACACATTACAGTAATTTGAAGCTTTTCAATGTAATGCAATGCAAGTATTTTGTTTTGACTGCAGCGTTAAGTAAACCCCATGAGAAAATCTGTTTCTCCACTCATTGTATTTTTGGAAGTAAGAAATAACTGTTATTTAGAGTGCGTTCCACAAACTAGACATTTTCACAATTGATAGTTCTTAAACCCCCGTTCGAGGGTGACAATTAAGTGAAACTTTCAGAATCTACTTGTATAGGGGCTATAACGGGATGATCTGAACGCACTCTTGAGTGCGAATAGTAAAACCCAGTAAATGCAAGAAAGCTGTATGTGGAAGTCCTTAGTACCTATAGATACTCGCGTAATTAAAACTCAACCTTTCAAACAACCATGAGTAAAATTTTAATTTCCATACCGTGTTTTAGCACCAACCTGACCCTGACAAAATAAGAACAACCCAGTTATCGGCAAACATAAACCAAACATATAACATGATGTCACAGAGGAAACATAAACTCTTCATGTATTTACAGTAAAAATGCAGTAAACAGTAGAGCTAAGCTGTGCATTTTGCATGTTCCAGTTTACATACATACATACACAGAAATCACCCCTCTATCCGCCGCAAAAACACGGTCGTAATTGCCACATCTGAGAAATATTGAGGGCCCTTTCAGATGATTTGTGTATCACCGTAGTGACAGGTTGTCAGCCTGTCGCCTAAAGTCATAATACAAGTTAAGCCCTCGAGTCCCTTACGACATTACGACACCCGCGGGCAAGAATTGGGGTAATGCTATTCTAAGCCGGCATCACACGGCTTTTAGACCTTCCCATTAAGATAAAATCGTGATGCAAAACTTTTAACGTGACGTCACAAACGAACGAATTCTAAGCAAATACCCAAACACCCAATCAATCTAGATTCGAAATATGACAGACGCAGCTATTTACGGAATGCAACTATGACGTCACGATGCACTTATGACGTATGCGTCGACCTTCGGAAGCGCGTGTAAAATTGTTGCAGTAATGTTTATTGATCATTGAACAATAAATGTTTACGTTTATTTTTATTGCTGCGACGCGATCATGGTGGTGATGAGAGATTTTATTGCTAGCGGAAACATTTCTGCGCTAGAATAAGTAAGCAAACAGTTTATTTCTCTATTTCATTCATGGCTCTATGTTTTTGGCTTTGGGGTCATTAAAACTACGCCGGACGGCTGGCTTGGTGGGGAGCTAGGGCTCACCCGGAACTAAATTTTATCTATTTATACTCTATCTATCTCTTTATGTATCTATCTATTTATATATATATTTTGTAAGAGAAAAATCATATCTAGCTTCAATCTTTTATTTTCGAACTAAATCAAAACTACATCCGTCAATTTGTCCTGTATGTCTGTCTGTCAGTCCACTGGCCAGCGGCAAGCTACCGACCAGCGTCCGAAGAAGTCGTAACATCCCCATATATATATATATATAAATATATAGATACATAAAGAGATAGAAAGAGAATAAATAAGTAAATTAATTAGTTTTAATAAAACTAGAGATAGCTGGTGTTCAGAAGCCATGTATAGTTTTCAAAAGAACATATCGATAGCGTGTTTTAGAAAACTAACAGCGACATCTTTGTTATCGATTAATAACCGTTTTGTGTTTTTTAGTTCGCGCTAATCTCTAAAACTACTGGACAGATTTAAAGGAAATTTGTTGTGTTGTATCTAAAGTTTAAAACTAAATGCGTCAAAGCTAATGTAGGTATTCTATGATATGGAATTGCATTCTGAGGAATTCACTTATTTCGCTTGTACATAGTAATTGCTGAGGAATGTATCTTATCAAATTACAGCGACTGACTACGTTGCTGAAAATAGGTGTCGAGTGCTAGGGAGTCCCCTACTACCTTATAATACCTATAAGGTGTAAAAACATTGACTGCAAGTATTTTAAGGAATAAATCATCAGCCCATGAAACTGAACAACTATCCAATTTGGTTCTCCCGTACAAAATGGATCAGCCGAGCCGACCGAGTCACTTTGTGGGAGGTTCAAATTTTTTCATTATTTTTCGTAAAAAGTTTCGTACTCACGATAGTAATTAAATTTTATGAGTAGAACACACCCTGAAGTTCAATCATTCTCCATGCCTTATCCCGTTCTTTGTTGGGATCGACTACCTAAAAGATTTGATGTGGAGCCAAATTTTTACACAGAGCGACTGCCATCTGACCTCTGCAACCCGAAGACTAACCTGGCCCGAATCTTAGGTTATGTCACATTCAAATATCATCTGAATTCAAATTTTAATTGTATTTGGGTTTCATTACGATGTTTTTCCTTCACCGTAAGAGCAGTCGGTAAATGTACGTGAGTAAAAACACATTAATATGGCAGCGATCGAACTCGGGTCTCACCACTTTGCCACCAACACTTGTACTCACAGATCACTAATATATATCTTGTAATAAATTAAATTTAACTTTAATATACTTACTACTGATCTTCAAGTAGCGGTGTGTTTGATGTTATTCTTATCACTACAGAGTACTTTGTCAGTAGTAATTATTTACTTAGTTAATAATGCTATGAAGTAACTAGATTTGTTTATCGTTCACAGATAAGTAGACTTTGCAAATATCGCCTGAAGCAAAATGTGTCTGTTTATAATATTTTCATTATATTCTAGCGGTTTTTATTCATAACGTGTAAGGTAGGTCGCACATTTGACGCACGACGGAGTGCTAGGACATCGCCGTGCTCTATCAGATCCATACTAGAAATGCCATACTAAAACCACTCAACCGCTGTCGACGCAGCGCTATCGCGACGTCGTCCGTCGAGTGCGGTTTTAGTATGGAGAGTGACGTTTCTCGTATGGATGACAGAAAGCTGCGTTATTTTTGCGCTCCATCGTGCGTCAAGTGTGCGATCCGCATAAGTAGTTTTTTTTAGTTGTGAGATGAATTTTGATAACGTAGGAATGTGCAAGTATCTCTTATAGTAAATTTTATCTTATTTAAGTTTTGATTGCGGTTATGAATACCTAATTTGCAAAAACATAAAATAGAATTTATACCTATCTACCATTTTTTACTCAAAACATAGAAATTAATACCAACACCAAGCACCAACATTATGTTTTAATGTTTTTTAAATCTTAAAGCGAGATTCAAATCAAAAATGTAAAGTCGGTTTAATGACGATAGATGAACGTGACCATGTCATAAGTATATACTGATGGAAACGGTTGAATTTATGTCGAACGTGGAGGCCGATTGTGCCTCTTTATCGCTCGTTCTGCGCTCTCGCTTGCACTTCAAGCCGTAAATGGAACGACTCATAGCGAGGTAACGCCGCATGAGTCATGTTTACGGCTCCATCGAATTATAAATCGTTGTCACTTCAAAAATTTTCTGCCAAGTACAATTTGACAATTTGCTTTTAATTATTTTTAGTATTTAGGTGAATAAATTTAACTTTCTTAGGTGAATACTTTGAATTGAATATTGGCCTAAGAGAACCTTAGTTCTCACAACCACTACAATCCACAGCTCGACATGGGCCTTCCCCTATTGGGGGGTGTTGCCATACTCAAATAGAAGGTATTAAATATCTAAAGTGACAATTAATAGATAATGTTTTGCGGAAGTCAATAATCGGATTAGAAGTTCAATAGAAGCGCACTTGTAATTAATCATTAAGTTATCAAATTCAAGTGTGTACTTAAATCACTCTGTTTATCGTTATTTATAGGTGTAGGTAAATCACTGAAATGTATAGGTTAATACAATAAAATTAAATTTAAATTCGATACTTGACAGGGTACCTAATAATAATTATTAATAAAATTTAAAAGTTATTTTGGGAAAACTATTACCCAAAAATACCACTAACCCCACTCGTCGCTTTTCTAAATATTAAAAATTAGAACTTTGAAAGAGAAAATTACTATTGTGCTGTAGGTATTTACCTCCCCTTCGCCAAAAAGTGGCAGAAAAATTTGATCGGTAAATTGACTGTTTACCACCTCCATAGGGTGAATGCTCTAAGAGTATCAAAGATGAAATTTAAGAATGAAGATTCTATTGTGATACTTTGAAATGGCAAACAAAGCGTTTAAAATTCCTTAGGGCTTTGTTAAGGAGCGGCGGGTGAAGCCGAGCGTGATGAACCCGTGACCTTGCCTATTGAACAGGAATGTGACCTTAAGGGCATTCCAGACTGCCGATTGAAACCTACATTCATCATTCTCCTTGCCTTATCCCGTTGCTCTGTCAGGGGCGAACACCTAATCTAGGAGAATTTACGTGGAAGTGGAACCTACTTTTTACACAGAGCGACTGCCATCTAACCTCTGCAACTTGGCCGAAGCTAACCTAACCTAAACTGGCCCGGATCCCAGGTCACATTCAAATATTAATTCATTTTTGAATGTAGGTTTCATCACGATGATTTTACTTGACCTTAAGAGCAGCCGGTAAATGTATGTGAGTAAAAACACATTGGTACCTACATGGAGGGGATCGAACTCGGGTCTCACGATTGTAAGACCGGCGTCCTAACCACTTAACCACCGACGCTCTATAACAACGATTGAAACCTTCCCTGAATCTCAGTAAATCGACCTTTTCGATCGATTTTATCTACCTTTTCTTTAAATTTATGGACTTACATCTCATGGGTAAAGACGTATTTTGCCAATGTCAAAGTAGTCAAGTCGGTAAGGTCAAAATTTTGACGCATCTGCGTTATATAGAAACATCTGCGTCGATAGCGGTTGAGGGGTTTTAGTATGGGTCTGACAGACCGCTGCGTTATTTTAGAGCTACGTTTTGCGTTAGGAGTGAAAAAGGGTTATCATTTTCAGTTAGAAAAACATTGTTTGATGCCTCAGTGTCTTATCTCACATGTCAAGAAGATAAAGTTTATGAAAATGGCCCGAAAATGATAGATAGGAATGAACCATATTTACTACCTCGATACAAAATAGTTAGACGCGTGTTTATGTTTAATAGACAGTCTATATACTTTTTAACGTTGTTTAACGACATAGATAGATAGATAGAAAGATAAACTATTTATTGCTTACAAGAAACAATGGTAAAGCACAAGTCGTTAGACGACTTGGTGTCCCACACGAAAGAAGAAGAAGAAGAAGCACAAGAAACTAAAAGTAAACAAAGGCGGCCTTATCGCTTGAAGCGATCTCTTCGAGGCAACCTCTACCTTTACAGAGACAATACTATGGACATATACTATGGTATAACTTTTTTTAAAATAAATAACATGGCTATCGTGTTTTCAAAGAAGTCGAATAGTTTTAGCCATCTGTCATCCAATACATAGGGTAAAAGAAACGTTTTTGAAAAACGTGATTCATTTTGTTTTGTTTTCTATTTTTCTACTTGCTCAGCTTTGATAAGTAATATAATAAATTATGTTGTCCGTGAGAAAAAAGGTTGCAGATAAAATCATCCATGTATTAACACATTTAATACCACAGCCGTCAAAACACATTGAAAAACCTCATTAAGTCTCACTTTTACAGAGACAGCTCAACAACTCAAATTTTTACATTAGGTACAATAAATAAGTATGTGCAAACTTTTACAGCTTATAAATCGAGAAGCTGAAAAAGTATCAGAAATAATCTTCGAGCTTTGAAATTCGTGAAACAAATCCACATTTATAAACGAATTTCATTAACAATATCAAATTCACTTGATTTTAAGGTTCCGTCGTTATTATCACTAAAACTATAAGACATTATAACGGGTTTTAACTCACGCTAGGGATATATCGAGCACCTCGATATATCGCTCGATATATCCCTACCGTGAGTTAAAACGGGTTATAATGTCTTATAGTTTTAGTAATACCAAATTAACTGTCAAAAAGTATAGAAAAAAAAATTGTCGCGCAACTAACCTGCGCACGTGCGCGCAAGATGGCGACCGCGAGGAGCGCGAGAGCTGTGCGCGCGATCATTCTGCACTGAGCGCGCAACGCGACGCGCATCGCACGCGCATGCCCGCCCGCCTGCGCACGCGCCACCTGAAACTGTAGTACACTCGGCTAGGTTGGCGTATCTTATCTTGTGTTCGTTCATATTTTGAAGGTTTTGTTTTTTTTAAGTTTATAATGTACTCTACTACATACAAACGTATCACACTTTTATCCTTTTTGGGGTAGGCAGAGCTTTAACTACTATAAAAATACGGACGCATTCTTCAAATTGGGCAAATATTTGAATGTTTTAGAAAAATCATGAGTACCTATACTTAGTAGTCTTTGTTGATAATAGGTATAGTAAAATTGAGGGCAATTATATGAATTTATCCATCAAAATTGATTTATTTGCGAAGAGACATTATAAATCCACATTTTGAATGAGATATTTTTTTTAAATACCTACGCAAGCAGCGTGATTAGCTGACGTTCCAAACATTGCACGGAAAAATTACATTCAGTCAATAAACGTCAATAAAAGTGTGTACCACAAAACATCTATTCATGAAGTGTTATGACAAGACCCGAAATGTATGTATGGAATATCATTTTGTCGTGTTTGCGTGCCTCTGCCAACCTAACGCCTTGAATAAGTCTATTTACATTTTTTTTAATAAGGACGCCAATTACGAGCAAATAATTAGAAAAACAAATACTTAAATAGGTACACGCATCTGACTGTACTTCATTGCACAAGTCAAATAAAGGGGTGAATTCGTGACGCATCATTTGTGCACTTAGGCGTACCACTGAAACTTCGGACTTTATTACGAATTATCGAGAAAAACAGTGTGACAAGACAACCAAATTTTATCAAAAGCAATGACTTCCACACGTCATAGACAGACCCTTGGCCACTCTTGATACCAAGGAGTCTGTCTGTAACATGCCCCACCCCAGTGCTAGCACTCACTCCAAGGTTATGGGAGCCACCCGTGCCGCAGAACGCCGCCATGTACCAGACCCAGCAACTCTTACCTCGACCATTCTAACACGGCCATCCTTCCCCGGAAAGACTTGGCTGACCAGTCCTTTTGGCCACGTGTTCCGTGGCGAATCAGGATCTACGACCAGAACCAAATCTCCAACTGCCAGTGACCTCCGCTCATCTTGCTATATTCTCCTTGGCAATAGTTCAGGCAAAATTTCTTTAACCCACCTTTTCCAATACATATCCGCCAGTGCCTGAGTCTTACGTCAGTTCTTGCGAAGGTTCAGGTCAGAAAAATCAAACGCCCCCATGATAGGCAAGTTTGACGACCTTCCAAGAAGAAAATGATTTGGAGTCAAAGTTTCCAAGCTATTTGGTTCAACTGAAACGTGCGCTAATGGACGACTGTTTACCATATTTTCCACCTCGGCCATTAGAGTACTAAGCACCTCATCTCGTGGTGTGCGTTCCTTCAAAATTACCTTAAGTGAAGTTTTCACACTGACGGCGGTCGTTACACAACCATGTCAGAAGCCTGCTACTTGTAGTAGGCGGTTGAAAAATTCTGACACTAGGGTTCATCGGGTCGTTGGACGACTCGGTGTCCCACTCGAAAAGAAGAAGACACTTATGATAAGTCTCTCCCATGCCCCACCCCAATGGGGACTGGCGGGAGGGATAAAGGTCCATTTTATACCCCTATTCGTGCACTCAGTTTGCAGAGCTTCGTTACTCAGAAGCTCTTGCATCGACTTCCTTAGCTCCTTGTCTGCACCTCTTAAATTAGTACCGTTGTCAGAGTAAAAACAGCATGGCCAGCCACGCCTGTTCGCCATTCGTTGCAGCGCCATAATAAGTGAATCCGTGGTGAGACTGTGTACTATCTCAATATGAACTGCTCTAATGGTGAGGCAAGTGAAAAGCACTCCATACCGTCGTTCGTGACGTCTGCCCACGGTGACTTCCATCGGGCCAAATAGGTCGAGACCACAATGGCTAAACACAGGCTGATGATGTGCCAGTCGAGCCTCAGGGAGATCGCCCATCCTGGGTACCTGTGGCTTTGCCTTGCGTATCCTGCATAGCATGCATTTAGTCGCTACAGACTTTACAGTAGGTCGGAGCCTCGTTATCCAATACTTCTGCTTTAGCTCATTGACAACAGTTTCCTGGTTACCATGAGCTGCCTTTACATGATAGTGCCTCACAATGAGTCGCGAGACAGGATGCTTACCATCAAGGATGACCGGCTGCTTCATTTCTTGTGTGACGTTTTGCGCGACATCAATACGACCGCCGACGCGGAGTACGCCATGCAGATCAAGAATTCGTGAAAGGGTCAATAACTTACTACTAGACGACACTGGTTTACCTTTTTTTACCGCGGCCAACTCTTCAGGGAACGATTCGACTTGCACATGTTTAAACAATAACCGTTCTGCTTGTATCAAAGTATCGCAGTCTATGTCGTCTTTACACTTTTTACACCTATCGATGAACTTCAGCATCGTGGCCGTGCTCCTCACTAGTCGCAGCCAAGACGAGAACCGTTGCGGGTCGGGAACTGATAACGTCATAGGGACGTTTTGCGTCAGCATAACGCACTTTGAAGTTCCTTCTATCGGTGGTTCGGGCTGAATAATAAGTTCCGGCCACGAAGCTTCAGGCTGGTATAAAAACGTTGGGCCTTTAAACCACTCACCTTTGAAGACCTGTTGGTCAAATGACTCCCTCGTCGCCAAATCCGCAACGTTCATTTTTGTGGGTACGTAACGCCATTCTTCCTTGTGAGTTAGATCATCGACTTCCCCTAAACGATTTGCGACGAAGACTTCGTACACACGCGTGTTGTTGTGGATCCAATGTAACACGGTAGTAGAGTCGCACCAAAAATATCTACGCACGGGTATGAGCTTATGTTCCTTTACAATAGTATTGGCCAATCGTGCTGCTAACAAGGCTGCTTGTAGCTCTGCCCGTGGTATAGTTATAGGTTTTATAGGTAAAACTCTGCACTTACTTGCTACCAGCGCCATCTGTCTATAACCGTCGTCACCAACCCAGCGCCAATATGCCACTGCCGACATTGCTTTGGCCGATGCGTCACAGAACAGGTGCAGCTGTAAGTCGTTATACCCTCCGGGCGCGCGGACGCTGGACGCAGGAGTCACTGGATCTGCTCCTTTCGTGCAAGTCATATGGTAGCACCTAGGAATGCGTACCTCTTTAACCATTCTGAGTAGGTCGATCCATTTGCACCATTTTACGTAAACTTCATCAGGAATGTAATCGTCCCAGCCGATATTTAGGCGCCATGTATCTTGTAACATAATGCGGCCTTGAATCGTAAACGGCGATAAGAATCCTAAAACATCAAAGATCGACATTACAACTCGAAGCATTAAACGTTTGGTCGGACGTTCCTTACCCTGTATCACCTTTTCGGGAACTCGTTTCAACGACACATCAAAAGCCAACTGGTCGTCTCCAGGGTACCAGATCATGCCGAGAATACGCTCACCTTCGCACTGCTGATCAACTTTAAACCTTACGGCAGCATTACCCAAAGCTTCGTTCGGCACGCTGTTCAAAACTGCGACGCTGTTGCTAGTCCAGTTTCTGATCTCAAAACCCCCATCTTTATGAATATTTATTACATTTCTTACCATATCGATTGCCGTGGACTCATCAGGAAGGCTATCTATATAGTCATCCATATAATGGGAATTGACTATCGCATCCACTGCAGCTGGTAGTGCCGCCTCGAAGCGCTTCGCATTTTTATTCTTAATAAATTGCGCTACGAAGGGCGAGCAGTTAGCCCCAAAGATGAGTGACGTCATTACATACGTTTTAATTTTCGTAGTCGGGTCACTCCTCCATAGAAATCTTAAAGCGTCTTGATCTTCTTCGCGAATTTTCACTCTCAAGAACATATCTTTAATGTCACCTGTGACTGCAACTCTATTTTCCCTAAAGCGCAGCATTATACCAAACAGCGATGCCAGCAAGTCCGGTCCTGTGAGTAAATAATCATTTAAACTTTTACCGTTTACCATATCGGCCGCGTCGAAAACCAAGCGAAGTTTTTTCTTGTAAGGGTTGTCAACCCCAAAATGTGACAGATACCACGTTCGCGTTGAGATCTCTGAGATCTCCTCCTCCTTCAATTCCCTGGCAAAATCGTTGTCTAATAAGTGAATAACTCGTTCCTCATACCTTTTAGCAAACCCCGAGTCCTTCTGCATCTTTTTCCCTATACCTTCTAATCTTTTTGCTGCTCTAAGGTAAGTATCTGGCATTTTACAGTGCTCGTCCTTCCACGGTAAACCTACATGCCAGCGCCCATTGATGAGCTTGGAAGTACGCTCCAGCTGAGCGATGGCGCGAGCGTCGTTCGCGTTTTGTCGCGGCTTACTTTCAATGCCTACAGCATCGAGTTTGAAGGATCGCCGCACCTCGTCGTGGATGTCCCGTAGCAAAGTCTCCTCACTAGTTGCATCTAGAGAGCCTGTAAACTGTTCCGACCCACATTCAGACAAAAATAAGGTCGCTTCAGCAGTCGAGTGACGCCCCCGCTTGCGACAGCCCTGCGGCAAGGGTGCGGTGCCGTGCACGCACCAACCTAAGCGAGTGAGTGTAGCAGCTGGCTCGTGAAATGTCTTCCTTTCTATACATTGTAAAGGTCTCAAAAGATACAAGTTATCCTGCCCTATCAGCATATCAGGTTTTACATTAGAGTTACACATATTAGCGTTATCATTCAAGAACCTAAGGTGATCATAATCGTTACAATCTATGTATGACAAATTTTGCATCGGTAGGTCTAAATTTTTGACACTGCGCGCTCTCACACTATAAATTTTGTTATCCATGCTACCTGAAATATCTACGTTTACAACGTGAGTATCGCACACGAGTTCGCTATCGGACCACGCACCACGTACCCGCATCGTCTCTTGGTGGCCACTTAGACCTGCGCGTTCCGATAGTTCTGCACTGATCATTGAGACAGTCGACCCGCCGTCCAACAAGGCTTTCGCACTTATAACGCCTTTAGGTCCGTGAATGCGAACTGGCACAACTTGCAGTAGTGTTGCGTTGTCACTGACCTTTACATGTGCAACTGTCTCAGCTGCAGGTTGCTCCGTCGACTGAGATGGCTGTTCGGTCAGTTGTAGAGAGTTTTCGGTGACATCACGCATACGAGCACTAGGACCCGTAGTAAGATGCAGCAGCCGATGGTGGTCTTGACCGCAGTTATCCCTGTCGCACACCGGCGACACACATGTCGCGCGGGCGTGACGAGACTCTAGGCACCGGAAGCACAAGCCGTTTTTCTTTACAAACTCCCATCTCACCTTACGTAAAGCTCTTTTGAACTGCTTACAATCTGGAAGCTTATGATTAGTGTCGCTACGACAAAACTTGCATTTTATTATAGCCGAGTCATCGGATTGGACAAGTATCGTGTGTGGGCGCTGTAGGGTAGTATTCTCAGGGCGCCTATTCGTGCCGTATTCATATTTACCGATGGTGAAAACGCTTGCTGTGGCCGCTGTCTTTTTGGCTTCATCGTTCAAAAACTGTGGTAGTATTACCAACCTTGGTATTTTCCCTTCAGTAATTAGTTCATAACTATAATCAGACCATTTAGACACAAGCACGGTAGGCAGTTTGGTGAGCAAGCTAGAAACAACTGTGACTCCCTGTAGGTATTCGTAGCAGCCCACAGCTTTTACCGCTTCCACGTAGTTTTGTACTTTTACAGCAAATGTTGTAATATCCCTTTGATAGTCATGACAAAGTGGTTGCAGTTTTTGTATGTCGCGCAAGATTCTGTTCATGATGCGGTCCGGGTTACCGAATTGTAGCTCTAGCGTCGACATTATTTTCTCAGGTGACGTAGCGCTGATAAACAAAGCGTTAACCGTATCCTTGGCAGGACCACGCAGACATTTTCTCAACCTCCATAGATTCTCCTTATCTGAGAATTTACAAACTTCAGTAGATTCCTGGTATGCTTGTTTGAACTGTAGCCATTCCATGGGGTCGCCTGAGAATTCTGGTAAATCCTTCGGCGTGCTTAAGCGGCTGAGTAGACCAGTGTTTGGAGAGGCGTCATTACGGGAAGTAGATAGGTCCTTCACAGTAGCAACCAACATTTGAACAGAGTTAACCAAGCTGGTGACCGTGATGTCCGCCGCAGAGCCGCTCGCCGGGCCGGGCGCAATCTGGGGCGCGGGCGCGGCGGCGAGGGCGGCAGCGGGCGATATTTCAACTACTGGTTCAGCCGTTTGTTGTTCCTGTTGTTGCTGTTTTATCCATTCTGCAATGTAGGTATGACGACTCACGCTACTACCTTCGTGTGGACTGTTGCTTTCGGTGTCTATCTCTAGAGCCGCAATCTTGGCGTTAAGCTCTTTTTCTATAAGGTCGATTTTAATTTTTGCCTTTTGTTGCTCGGCTAAAAATTCCAACTGCTTCTTTTGTGCTTCGATGGAAGCAAGCGATTTCCTAGATACCGACCTTCTGGTGCCGCTGTTCGTAGCTGACCTTTTAGTGTCGCTGCTCGATGTCTTGTGCGACTTTTCAGCCACGTTTTTCATCTGTGGGACATCGTGCGACTCTGTATCCTCGTGATGCTTTTTATCGGCGCCGTCGTTGTCGCTGTTCGTCTGTTGTTCGCGTGCCAACCGCGCCGCTGTTTTTCGTAAATCCATAATGTGCGGCGGTGGCGTGCTGAACATACCACTCGAAGATGACCAATGTAAACGGCGTAGGTGATAAGAAAAGGCGAGAATCGGCAGTATATAAACAGTAGCTATATTACGAATTATCGAGAAAAACAGTGTGACAAGACAACCAAATTTTATCAAAAGCAATGACTTCCACACGTCATAGACAGACCCTTGGCCACTCTTGATACCAAGGAGTCTGTCTGTAACAATGTTTTCTCTCCGTTTTTGCACTTAACGCACAACGCAGCGCTAAAATAACGCATACGCAAAGCAGCGGTCTGTCAGATCCATAGAAAAGTCAATCCCCATTACTCAAATCGCTCAACTGCTGCCTGCGCATATTTTGATGCGTCAAAATAGCGCAGCTCACGCAAATTATATGGAAATATAATCTAAACACGCATAATTTTTTTTAATCACGTGTTGTCGTGTAAATAAATGGTCGACGCAAGTACAACAAAAACCGAATGAAATGACAAGTATCAGTGTATGTGTATACATATATAGTATATGATGACCTCCTCATACTATACATTCTTTAAAAAAAGAGTGGATTAGGGAAATTCAATTTATCAACTATTGCTTCTACTTCTTTTCCTCTTACTCCTATTCGATTTACCAAGTCCCTAGCCTCAGTGCTCAAATCGTTACGTAGATTACCACTAACCTATTTTTATCAGTGACTAAACAGATCATACATATTCATACAAGTTGGTTTGTTTGTTTATTTCAGTTGCGTTTGCGCATGTCAATGGTGGTTCTCACACGTGCTGCGGGAATTTTCCGGTCCGGTGCCGCATCCGCATGTAGAACCAAAAGTACACATGACGCCGCATTGCTGTGCGGTTGTCATAGGACGTCATTTGCTAGTTGGCAAAAACCGCAGTATCCAGTGGCTTGTGTGCAAGTGATCTGCTGATATTGCAATGGAAAATGCATGTAAAGTCACGAACTAAATTCATTCGGAATGTAAATAATAAACTAAGAAAGTTCGGGTTTTGGATGATGATTCGGCAGGTGTTGAGTAAAATGTTGCAAAATAAGTTACAATGAAATTGATGACTAAGATTACATATTGGCCCAAATTTTTAATTTGAGTCATTGTGTTATTCATTATCATCCATTATTATTATCTACGATCGAAACATGCCGTGTGATGCCGACTTAGTATAGCATCACCCCAATTCTTTCCCGCGAGCAATGGATATTTGAATTTGAATTCAGAATATATTAAATGCGACCTAACCTAGGATTCGGGCCAGGTTAGCTTTCAGGTTGCAGAGGTCAGAGGGCAGTCGCTCTGTGTAAAACTTGGTTCCACTTCAAATCCCCTAGGTTAGGTAGCCGATCCCGACAGAGAAACGGGATAAGGCAAGGAGAACGATGACGTGCATGTTTGTAGCGTGAAAATGTTACATGTGCCTGTACAGTTCGGAAAAATTTACCAATTATTGAAATTTAAAGCGTAAGCTTGTCAATAAGGGTACAAATATATCGTAAACAAAATATAGATACCACTTTGAGTATGCCAAGGATTTTCTCCTTTTTATGGTCAATCAACCAATCATGTTTTGCCCGAGGCAATACTAATCGATTTTCCATGTAATAGTTTAATTAATGATCTGAAGTACTAGATAAATAAACAATGGTTAAACTGACTACTATAGAGCCGCAGGACAGGAACAAACATATCGATTTACGATCAATAAATCAAGGATATCAATAAAGCTAATAAAGTCTTGTAACTGCTATTGATATTCTTCAAAGGATATAAAAGTTTGTTTACTTAATGATGTCTCTACTTTGGCCGTGTGATGCCGGCATAGAATAGCAACACCCCAATTATTCCCGCGGGTGTTGTAAGAGGCAACTAAGGGACTCGAGGGCTTCATGTGTATTACCACGTATTACAACTTTAGGCGAGAGGCTAACAACCTGTCACTTTAGTAATACACGGATCATCTGAACGGGCCCTCAATACTTCGTCAGACGTGGCGATAACGACCGCATTTTTACAATCGTTAACGCTCTTCTTACCCCGCAAGGGATAAAGGCGTGATTTGTGTGTGTGTATGTGTGTCTCTACATTAGCAACTGGTTAAAGAACGTCCTTCCGAATACTGATACGGTGCATATAAAACTGAACAACCTTTTCTGAGAACTTAAAACAGCATCACCCCATTGCTTACCGCGGTTTTTGTAAATGGCAACTAAGGGACTCGAGGGTTTCATGTGTATTATGTTTTTAGGCTGACCGTAATTTTACGATTGTGGAAAAATCGCGCGTCGACAGCCGGTTGAGCGGTTATAGTATGGGGATTGACATTTCTAGTATTGATCTGACAGACCGCTGCGATATTTTAGCGTTTCGTCGTGCGTATTAGCACAGAGAAAAACTAATATACTAACGTACAAGTATTAGTGTGCGAACCACCGTCGTAAATTCGGAAAGACAAATTGTGACTGCTTTGCTATACTGAACCGCCTTTACTATGAAAAAAGAATGCTTTCCTGAAAATTTAAGGGGAATGTTGTTTGCTTTCATGGTTTGCACCTTGTCAGTATTTTGAGGGCTTTCCTTTAAGGTAATACGTTCCTTTCAAGGGATGAACCAGCCCATGAAACTGAACAGCATTCCCCAGGACCAACGTCGTTGGACGACTCGGTGTCCCACGCGAAAAAGGAAGAAAGAAGATAGGTAGAAAAATAAAAATAATTTTAGGACCTCCCATACAAAATGTACCAGCCGACCAAGTCAGCTTGTACGAGTATGTGAGGTCCATAATTTTTTTCATATTTCGACTTATGTTTCTTGGGGAAAACTTTTCAGTTTCATGGGCTGGTTCATCCCTTGGAAGGATCGTATTGCCTACTTTTTGTAACACCTTGTAGCGCCTATAGAACAAAAAAAATATAGTATACTATGACTCAAGCAAATAAATAAATAATGTCGAATAGTCAGCAATTTCATGAAATTACACAGGTGTTGCGACAATTTAAAAAAGAAAATAATTTTATGAATGAATCTCTGAGTCACAAATATTTTATCTCGGTAGTTAAAAGGTTAATTTACATTGACTAATATAACACACCTCATAATCAGAACAATGCAGTTTTCCTATTAAAACATGATTTATCACATGGAAATATGTGAGGAATTTCTTGTGTACCTACCTAAAACTCACGTGTCGCTACAATGATGTCATTACTTTACTCAACTCTACTCTAATATTCCAATACTGTCTAATAAAGGAAAAATAGACTTTACTTCGGTCCGGAAGTTTTGATTTGTAAAAAATATTGGTAAAAAACATTCCGAGACCAGACCTGAAAGTAGGAAAATAAAGGGAGAAAGAATGAAATAAAATTGACCTCACTTATTTATATAAGGTGTAAAAATATTAGCTGCAAATATTTGAAGGGGTGAATCAGCCTATGACAATGAACAACTTTCACCAAGAAACATAGGTCGAAATATGAAAAAAAAATTTGAACCTCTCATACAGATTGACTCGCTCGGCTGCTACATTTTGTATGGGAGGTTCAAAAACTTTTTTTCATATTTCGATCTATGTTTCTTGGGGAAAGTTGTTCAGTTTCATGGGCTGATTCACCCCTTAAAATACTGGCAGCTATTTTTTTACAACCTGTATTATAGCATGTGCGGCAGATAGCAGTGTAAATCTTACGATCTAATGCGCTGGTATTTTGTGAGACCATTCTTAGGGCCTTAGCATACTAGCGGTTTGGTAGCGATGGTTTGGCCATTTTTGTCTCATGTTTCGACCAATGTTCTGTGAAGAAAGAATTTACAGCTTTTCCCAAGGACGTAGGTCTTAATTTGAAAAAAAGAAATAGCCGACCGAGTCAGTTTGTATGTGTGTGATGTAACTATTTTTCATATTTCTAGCTGTGTTCCTTGGGGAAACTTGTTCAGCTTCATGGGCGGGTTCATTCCTTGAAAGGAACGTACTTCTTTTCCTTAAACCCTGTGCAAGTACTGTTTTAAAGATTACTAGCCTTTGAAAACATTATCGGTTAAATGTTCGTATTGAAAGCGAAAAATGCCAAAGGTAGGAGCAATTGTACTATAGTTCACTTTCACACAATTGCTGCCTTTCACGACTTAATCAGCAGGTGCTAGGGTGAACCAGTACTTACAGTACAGCCTGTTTAGATCCAGCACATGGGTAATGAGTTTAAGTTCATTGTACGAAAGACTGCTGACAACCTGTCTCTATATTGGTAGGTCACCTTTGCGCTTTTTTAGTCTTTGTGTTTTGAATGTGCAATAAAGCGTTCTTACTAACTTTTTTACACGATTTTTCGGAAGCTGTCCTCAAATAATTTTTTTTTACCGTATTTTGACGATCGATAACGCTCTGGTAAGCAGGGATATAGGCGTGATATGTGTTCGTATAAAATGTAGTACTAATCTGAATAATATGAAAGGTTTTTTGTTTGCTTCTTTTTATTTAGAACCCTGATTTTTACTCATTACAACAGACAATTAAGGTATTAGGGATGTGCACCACAATTTAGAAAGAAATTTCTATCTGAAATAAACGGGAAATACTGCCGGTGCTAAGATTCTACAAGAAAAGGTCGATGATAAAAAACTTTTTAGAGATCTTCTCTTCTGGAGCAAGCACTGGCAAGAAAAATAAGAACTGTCAGTTGTCAAAGTCAAGCGCTACAATATTGGCTACAATCACGCTACAACACGAAATTTTTCACCGAAAATCCCTAAAAAATCACGACGTAACTATGTTAAATTCCTGATTAATGTATGTCTAAATGCTGCCAATGTGGTTAGACTCTGAGTGGAATTCTTGTGGACATCATAATGACCACAGCACACGCAAGACTACTTGCAGACCGCATCATCAAAGGCCAGGAGTCATCACTATTGGGGCAAGAATCTGATTTAACTTCGTCTTCGAAAAGCTTCACGAAGGCATATCTGGAGGTAGTGTAGAATTTGCCTGTAAACAATAGACCACATATCTGTGCTTATACATTGGCCTGTCTCACTGCTCAAACCCCTGCGCGATTCAGGACTTGCAAGAGGCACAATTATTAGATAGCAAATTAATATTGATCACTTTCCGCTAGGACACCCAGTCATCTAACGATTCAATGAACTCTAGTATAGAATTTTTCAACCGCCTTCTACAAGTGGCAGGCTTCTTACATGGTTGTGTAACGACCACCGTCTTAGTAATCATAGACTGCAACTGAGACCTACAGCTTAACGTGCCATCCGAAACACGGAACCATCTTTCGACAATCTGGTGGTTCAGCCCGCAATGCCCTAACCAGATAGGCAACAAACTCACAAAGTTGATATTTATGACTTTGTGAGTTTGTTGCCTCACAAAGTCATAAATATCAACATTGTGAGTGACCCCACCGAGAATCGAACCACATCGGTCGTCAAAAGTAGTAGTTCATAGGATACTTGTAGTTCATAAGATTATTTTTCTAACTGAAGCTATCTTTCACACAGCGCAACAAACAAAGCTCTTCATCTTCATACCTCCTCGCTGACGACCACAGTCAATTCAGTCGTGACATTGAGCATTGGATGAACGGAAGTCAAGTTCCTACCCCAATGCCGACTTCTCCTACCAATGCTACCAACAATTCCAACGTCACTGGACCTATACGAGAAAGGTAGTATTTATCATCATCATCATTATTAATATTATTGTTTTACTCATCATCAATATCATGCTTTTCATCATCATTAGCATTACAATTATGATTTTCGTCATCATGTAATATTTTCGTTACTATCACTGCCCGTTCAGTTTATGGCATTTCGCTTCTGTTTTGTTTCGCTTTTGTTTTTGTGTTTTTGTTTTTTCCTGTAAAAATATAACGGAGTAACATTTTTTATCTATTTCCATCATAGAATTACATTTGATGACTTCACTTCTACGATCCTATCCATATTTTCTACCAAAATAGGCACCTTGAATTTGTTTACTTTTGAACTTTATAATTTATTATGGTTTTGACTTTTTATGTTTATAACTAGGTGCTATTTTTCTAATTAATTTTATTTCCTAATTTTGTTGCGTTTTCTATCTCCAGAGCAGTACAACGCTCGACCCTGG
Organism: Keiferia lycopersicella; assembly: GCA_029255805.1. Lineage (NCBI taxonomy): Eukaryota > Metazoa > Arthropoda > Insecta > Lepidoptera > Gelechiidae > Keiferia > Keiferia lycopersicella. Next base: position 351,482 of record JARACZ010000008.1, read on the forward strand.
TCCACAGTCGTTCATTCGAGCAGTACTCCGGAATGTGGTACGTCTTGGCCATGATTCTGCCACTCTTCAGCATGGGCAATAGCCCCTCTTGGAGGTGTACTCCAAGGTATGTGTATTAATACCCTTCTCTCTCTTTTCGCGTGGGACACCGAGTCGTCCAACGACCCGATGAACCCTAGTGTCAGAATTTTTTAACTGCCTTCTACATGTAGCAGGCTTCTGACGTGTAACGACCGCCGTCTAAGTGATCATAGGTGCAACTTATATTGGTCGAAGGATGCAACCGGGACCTACGGCTTAACGTGCCATCCGAAACACGGAACCATCTTACTTACGGACAATCAGGTGGTTCAGCCCGCAATGTCCTAACCAGACTGGGAACAAATTCACAAAATGATAAATATTAACTTTGTGAGTGACCCGTCGAGATTCGAACCCGGAACCTTCTGCGTCAAAGGCAGTCGCACTACCACTGCGCCACATCGGTCGTCGATTAATACTATAGTCACAGCAGTCCACTGCTGGACGTGGACCTCTCCCAAATCGGTATTAGTCATACTCACCACGCTTGGCAGGCGGATTGGCGGCGCATTAAACTGCCTAATTCCCTGGATTCATCCCGTTGTCGCCTTTTACGACACCCACGGGTAGAAATGGGGCTATCAGACGACCTAATGAACCCTAATTTATTTAGTCAAGCATGTGCAAATTCCGTAAGATGCTGGCTTAAAATAGCATCAGCCTTTTTCAGTTGGTTTCATAAAAAAGCGACTAAGGGACTCGATGGTTTTTGTACAAGTTTTCTTTAAAGCGCCATCTCTCAAATCAGCCTAGAACTATTTGCGACGTGAATAGTGCATTACTGTCTTTCTACACATTACGCTAAGTGTGAACGAACGTTGCATGCTGGCTTCTCAGGTAGTACAGCTTGTAACCGCTAGATGTCGTTTGTGACGCGATCTGCGAAATTAATTGAAAAATAAATATTTGCAGAGGTAAAAAACATTTTCTGTACTTGCAGTGCGGTTTTGAGTTCAGCAGAAATTCTGATGAACACAGTGTCTCGGTTTGTCGGTCAAGCTCGGGCGCAAATCAGACAGTTCTCTCAAGATCAGGTACTGATTAATTGTTTACTTTTCTTTTTTTTTACTTATTAACTTACTACGAAAACTACACGTGTTTCGTTGTAAACCTTAGGTAGGTAGGTTTTTATTGTCAAAGCGTTTTCTATACAATTTTCATACGAGATATAATATTTTCTTTTGGAATTCAATTTCATATTTTCGTTGTATGATTCTTGGTGAAAGTTGAGCAGTTTCATGAGGAAGCAGGAAGTTTACTTGGGCGGGGGGATACGGTAGATATTTATGTATCTAATCTAATATTGTATCTTAAAAGGAGCTGAATGAAACGGCGTCGACGATTTTCGTGAAATTTCCTAGTAGTGCTTTTTATAAGTCATTTTTCTGCGAACAATGCCATCTACCAACGTGTCAGAAAGCCGAGCGAAATCCACCTCTCTTCTCTCTTTTATGTGAGAGTCATCCAACGACCCTATGACCATGGTGTCAGAATTTTTCAAGAATTTTTCAACCGCCTTCTACAAGTAGCAGGCTAAATCCACCAGGTGTAGGGTACATAATTAGTGCAAAGGTCTAAAATAATCCCTCTTTCAGGTGGCCAGGGAGCTGTTTGCCACACTCATGGACATCATCCTGGTCATCTACGCCATTGGCTTCCTCATCCTCACCATGTACCAGGCTTCCATATTCGCCTGAAACACTTTTTGAAAAAAAAAATGCAATACGCAACAGAAACGATCCAAAGAAGACATAAAACTCCAGTACCTATTGTTAGTAAGTAATAGATTTCTCAAGTTAATTCTTTTTTTAATACCTTATAAAATATTTTCTGTGATTTTGAGTTCAAATACAAGTTGAATTTTATATTGTCAACATATTTTTTAAAGTCTCCGATAGTAAAGTCAGAATATAATTTACAAAGTCCAAACTTGTTTGATTTTTGCTGATCCTAGAGACCTAACCCAACCAACCCGTTCTGTTCTCTCTTTTCGTGTGGGACACCGAGTCATCCAACGACCCGATGAACCCTAGTGTCAGAATTTTTCAACCGCCTACTACAGTAGCAGGCTTCTGACATCGTTGTGTAACGTCCGCCGTCTAGGTGATCATACTCGTAGACTGCAACCGGGACCTACGCCGGCTTAACGTGCCATCCGAAACACGGAACCATCTTAACCATCATAATAATTATAACTAGATTAAGGATTTAGGTCCAGTGCCGCCTTGGGTACGCCTGTATGGCAATGTGTATAAATCTTAACTTGTGTGTAAATCTTAACAAATAAATCTTACTTACGGACAATCGGGTGGTTCAGCCCGCAATGTCCTAACCAGACTGGGAACAAATTCACAAAGTGATAAATATCAGCTTTGTTGACCCACCGAGAATCGAACCCGGATCCTTCTGCGTCAGAGGCAGTCGCACTACTATTGCCCCACATCGGTCGTCAACCAACTCGTTGAGCAGCTATCTTTATCGCCAGGATATACTTTCTACTACTATAACAGCCACCGTGCCGTGTGATGCCGGCTTAGAATAGCATCACCCCACATCCTTCCCGTGGGTGTCGTAAGAGGCGGCTAAGGGACTCGAGAGTATTGGTGTATTACAATTTTTAGGCGACAGGCTGACAACCTGTCACTATAGTGATACACATGTTTTACGAAACAACCTTAGAAAACAATACTCAAAAATGTCAGACGTGGCGATAGCGACCGTATTCTTACGGCTGTTAACGCTCTGCCTACCCCGCAAGGGATAAAGGCGTGGTATATGTATGTATGTATGTATAACAGCCACAACAGTCCAGCGCTGGACCTGGACCTCCCCCATTTGAGAGATATATGCCATGTTCACCATGCCATGCAGACGGAACGTTGCTGCCCACTCCTTGGATTCATCCGTTTGTCGCATTTTACGACACTTATGGGTAAAAATATGGTGATGCTATTCTAAGCCGGCACCACGCTGCAATCAGTTCTTCTTCTTCTCCTTCTTCTTATTTATTTAAGTGTATGCAACACAATAGAACACAAAGGACATAACATTGAGAACAATACACAACAGGTCAGCTTCTTCGTCTCTGCGTGTCGATGCGAATCAATCTTTATTAGGCCAATTTATATCTACTATTACATAATTTACTTTATAATTCCTATGCTATATACATACATACATATATCACGCCTTTATCCCTTGCGGGGTAGGCAGAGCGTTAACGGCCGTAAAAATACGGCCACTATCGCCACGTCTGACATTTTAGAGGATTGTTTTCCAAGGTTGTTTCAGAAAACATGTGTATCACTATAGTGACAGGTTGTCAGCCCGTCGCCTAAAAATTGTAATACACCAATACTCTCGAGTCCCTTAGTCGCCTCTTACGACACCCGCGGGAAGGATATGGGGTGATGCTGTTCTAAGCCGGCATCACACGGCACATGCTACGGAATGCATTAAAAATTATGCAAACTACCGTTCTCATAGGACTTTATGGTTTAACGTGTGATTCACTCGGGATACCATTATCTATAAAGATAGAGTCACATATATCAGGTGAAAATATGGAAGTGCTAAGAGATATAAGACTGCTAAGAGTATTTTTTGTATAGATAATTATACTAATAATTTGGCGAAGTACTAAGTATGTGGGGCGTGCTTGTCTTTATGGGATTCTTGTCAAAATATTTCGTAATGACTACTTTTCCTTTTGTGTGTGATGCCTTAGTATTAAATAGATATCTAAAAATTTAATCTAGATATGTGCCCATGACTTATGTAACAAAAGATATATTAAACATGATACGGGGTGTAAGGGACAGCGTCCCGAATACTGATGGGGTGCTAGCAGACCATAAACCTGAACAACTTTTCCCTAAAGAAACATATGTCAGGAAACGTCAAAAAATTTTTTGGTTTACCATAGTGAATGCAGTTAGCTGATCGCGATTTTGTATGTTTTTGTCGTTTCCTGACATATGTTCCTAGGGGAAAGTTGTTCAGTTTCATGGTCTGCTTGCACCCTTTCAGTATTTGGGACGCTGTCCCTAACACCCTGTCTAATAAAGAAGGAGGAATGAAATAATAATTGAGGTACGAGATCAACCACTAGATGTCGCTAGTTACTTTTTAAAATGCGCTAACGAAATGTTCACGGGTAGGTTACCGTACCATTCATCCGCTTCTTCTTAGAATTCCCTAGAGCTCATTGTTAATAAAATTTTTGAACTCCGTTTTCGAATTACCTGAGAAAGCGGAATTAATATTTTCAGACGCTGACAGACACTGTCACGCCCTGCGGGGTAGGCAACGCATTAACAGCCGTAAGAATACGGTCGATATGGCCACGTCTGACAAATAATGAAGGCCCTTTCCACTTTAGTGTATCACCGTAATGACAATGTGTATTTCAATTTTAAGTGACAGGTTTACAACCTGTCGCTACAGTGATACACGAGTCATCTGAAAGGGCCCTCAATACTAGTCAGACGTGGAGATAGCGACTGTATTTTTACGGCCTTTAACGCTCTGCCTACCCCGCAAGGGATATAGGCGTCATATGTGTATGTATGTATGTATAATGACAAGTTGTCAACCTGTCGCCTAAAATTGTAATAAACTCAATCCCTTAGTCGTAGGAAAGAAATGGGGTGATGCTATTCAGGCGGTAAATTCGAACCAAAAAGGTAAATCAGCTGATCGCCATTTTGTATGGGAGGTCGAAATTTTTCTGTTGTTTCCTGACATAATGTTCCTAGGGGAGAGTTATTCAGTTTCATGGTCTGTTTGCACTCTATCAGTATTCGGGACGCTGTCCCCAACACCCTGTATATTATATTAAATTGTTAGATTACTTTGTTTTCGGTTAGTAAATTAAATACTTTTTGGCCTAATCCTTACTAACAAATGTAACACACACCTTATCCACACAAATGACCATCTCCGGTGTCAATAAGCATTCTCTCAATCACACTGATCAAGCAAACGACACTCATTCCTATAATGCCCACAGAGTCTGCAGTGTAAACATTATCAATATCAGCCAAGTGTATAATTTCTTTATTATGGAAACGGTTTCTTACACCTGAGGCGTTGGGCATTATGGGAATATGGTTATGCGAGACATTGTGAGTATTTTCTGAAAATACAGAGCGTATTAGCTCAAAATACTTATGGTCTTTCAGTTTACGCGACTCGATTTTGGTTTATTTATTCTCAAAAATATTTCACGGCGATATTTACAAAACAAAACATAGGAGTAGGGGTTTAAATATTTCCGTGATTTATTTTCCACGGAATAAATCAAAAACGCATAAACCGGGTTATGACTATACCTATTTGGACATAGAAATTGCAAATAATTCGGAACGTATAGCTTGACCATAAAGAGTAGATAAAAAATGAGGGCGCTACTTTCTTTGCGATCTGTCAAATTTGACAGATATATAACTATGGGAACAATTTTATAGTGAGATAGGTACACTGGTTAGGTTACTGACGAAAAGACAGATAAGTATGTGTAGTAAGTATGTGGGTAAGTACCATTATTTTATTCTTTATGAGCCCATGTTGTACGTCTATACTACATAAACTGCAAATCATCACTGCTAATAAAGATTTCCGATCAGTTTGAAGTAGGTAGGTACTCTGCGAGGCAACTTAAAATCCTAGCATCAAAATAACGTAACACCTATTTAAAAAAAAACTTTTCACACTGGCAGCCTTGAAGAATAAAACCGCGGGATATCTGCGTTCGAAATTTGAATCGAATTTGAACAATGGCGCCCCGTAGTTCGCGCCGTTTCACCGGCCGCCACACAAAGAGTGACATCTGAACAATTAAAGAAATTGAGGCGTGCAAGTTTAACTTGCACAAGTGTGAGGTCTAAAGGTCAGAATATTTTTACTGGGTTCTGCAGTTACCATATTACTTCTTGCTTGTTTCAAGCTCTAATTGAGATCCTGATCCTGATTATAAAATTAGATAAATCAGGATCTTATGGTCATTTAAGTAGTCCGTGATTAATCAAAGCACATGACAAAACAAAAAAAATATTGAATTCATGTCCCACCATCTATCTATCTATCCAGTGCCTTACTAAAAAGTGGTAAGACTTTTTACTTTTTTCAAATATCTTAGTAAATTATATATTCTGCCTGCATTTTCAAATGCAGAACTCTAAATTTAACATTAACATGAGCTACCGAATCTACGTACAAGTTAATTACTATTGATAGCTTGTGGACTAATTTAATTAAAATCGGTAGTCAAGTGTGAAGGGAATGTATCGGAATGATTTATTTTTATTCCATTAGAAACCACTACGGATCAAAACTACTTATTTATTATCCAGTAATTATTGGTTCTTTGGTTTCGTAGCCAATCTCAATTCCAATAGTTTTGTGGTAAGAACCTAACACATTTTTTATTACGCTTCTGTCATCTGACGTCAAATCAAAATGTGGAATACAACGTATGTACGTATTAATCCCATAAATGTGCGTTATTCTTTTATTTTACCACACATAAATCTGTCATCACTATGTCAAGTCTGCGATCATCGCAAAAACTCATATCAATATCGAAACGTCTCGTCATTCCGGACCGCTGCTGAGCAGGCGTGCAAAATTCACCGAAAGCTCACCGAAAGTGAAGGTCCGCTATTTTTTTTACAAATCGATTAATTTTAGGGATCAGTGAAATAAACCAGGCGTAAGAATAGTGTTATTTTAGTACAAAAATAGTTAAAGGTTCAGCAGTTTCACAAAGATATCAAATAATACAATCAAACAATATTTTGTCATCGTAATATTTTTTTATTAATAATAAAGACGTCAAAACAAAATAAGTAGGTACTGACTCCAACTAAATAGAGCTTCATCCTGGAATCAAAATTAATAAAAGTGCAAAACGCTAACAACAGAGAAACTAACGGATTATATTTTGTGCAAAGTTTGCATAACTTTGAATTTTACCTTTTTACCTTTTTTTTACCTTTTGGCTACGGTAGTATAGATAATAGTAATTTTATAGACATGGTGTTTTATTTAGAAAAAGGATCATTTCAGCCTTTTTATGATATCAAAAACCTTATTACTAGTTATAGCTAGAACCATGAAATTCTTATTTTTTGAAATCCCCTGCAGTAGCCGTCAGCGCAGTGGTCACGGGCGTCACGGCGAGAGACGCCGCGGGGCGCCGCTACCGCAAGCCGCCGCCGTGCGAACATGATCGATTTCGCAACTTTTTCAGATATTGCAGTTTGATTCGGACCCTTGTCAAATGCGCGAATTCTCCTAATTACTTTTTATTCCAGCTACATGCTTTCCAGTCAGTTACATGGATAGTCACAAATCTTGTAATCTAAGCAGTTATGAATACACTTTGTGTGCCTCCCCTTCGTTTGTTTGAGTAAACTTGGTAAAAATATCAATCTGCATATTCTGTGTGGAAAAAGCTTGGTAAGTATAGCGCATTTGTATGATTTTACGGTACTTACAGTTACACAGCCAGTGTGAAACTATGTAAGCGAATGAAGTATAAGCACATAATAAATATTAGTAGGTACTATAGATTTCAGAAAGGATCTATAAATGGCGGCGGTTACCTAAGTATGAAGGAGAAAGAATGATCTGGTAAAGCCAGAGCCTCAATGAAAAACAAAAAGTATGCCGATCGGCCGCCATTTACAGATCATTTCTTTAAAAAATCTTGTAAGGCTGTCGGTGTACGTCACTGTAGAGACAAATTCTAATAATCATGGTAAACGACAGTTTATGAACCATCTAATCAAAACATCATCTACAAATCATCCAATTTACACAAATCAACAATTTTACGAGCAAATATTTTTCCAACATAAAAAGATTAAAAGCGTCCATATGTCGAGGTAATGAATTCGGGTCAACCCTTTATTTGTCCATCGTTTAGAATGTTTAGACCCCTATTATAATATTTAATGCTAAACAAACATGGGATTTTGCCTCCAAAATGACTTCATCAAGCCAATCTCGGCGATCCAGTTAATGGTTTTGATAGTTTGGGAAAGGGTTGGATTTAAAAATACATCTTATATTATCTCTTTTACCTAAACTTGCCGACATAGAGCGTCGGTGGCAAAGTGGCTAGGACACCGGCTTTTACAATCGTGAGAGCCGAGTTCGATCCCCGCCATGTACCAACCAAACCAATATGTTTTTACACAGCTACATTTACCGACTGCTCTTACGGAGAACGAAAAACATCGGGATGAAACCCACATTCAATTAAAATTTGATTTCAGATGATATTATAATGTGACTTGATCTAAGGGACCTAGGATTCGGGCCAGGTTAGCCTTCGGGTTGCAGAGGTTAGATGGCAGTTGATCTGTGTAAAACTTGTTTCCACGTCAAATCCCCTAGGTTAGGTAGCCGACCCCGACAGAAAACGATATAAGGCGAGGAGAATGATGAGGAAAGGGTTGGATTTAAAAATACAGTCTAAATTATTCTCTTTTACCTAAATTTGCCGCCTTACGTTCGAGAGAAGTAGAAAATGATCCACCCTTAGCAATAGAATACAAACTATCAACTACACGCCTTCGTGGTTTAGTGATATGAATGTGGGGTTTTGGTACCAAAAGTCCCTGGTTCGGGCCTTTTGGGACACAAGTTGATATCTATCTGTGAAGATTTTTTGTACTGATAGCAATTTTTGTCCAAACGAGGTGGCGCTATTTCAAATTTGCGGGATTGTTAAGTTCAGCTTGGTGCAACAAAAAAATAATTACCCATCTAAGGGATATTTTTATTAATGCGTTCAGTGGTTTATTATTCTCATTAATAAAAATTATCATAAGTTATTTTTTACCCCTATTTATAGTCACTTACTAGACTTATTTGTCAAAAAAGAAGTTCATAGTTTGGTTAGGATACTGCAATACTCACCACGCTTGGCAGTCGCATTGGCGAGCAAAGTGCAAAATATTGTATACCTACAGGGTGACCGGTAAATTGATGCATTCCTTTCAAGGGATGAACCATATAAAATTAACGACCGACTAAGTCAATTTGTATGGGAGGACCAAATTTTTTTTTCATATTTCGACCTATGTTCCATGGGGAAAGTTGTTCAGTTTCATGAGCTGGTTCATCCCTTGAAAGGAATGCATCAATTTACCGGTCACCCTATATATTCACAGGGAACGTTGCTGCCCGTTCCAGTGATTTATCCTTAGTCACCTTTATAACACCCACGGGTAGGACTGGGGTGATGCTATTCTAAGCTGGCATCACACGGCACAAATCCTACGGTTCAAAGTTAATAAAAGACCTTTACATCAGACGCGTCATAGGGTTGAACCGTCGTTTAGTAGCCATTTAACCCTCTATACTTACTTCGCGCTTAGATTTATGTAAATTAACCCCTTGTCCAGCGGCACTTTTGACCCAGTTGTGATCATTGACTTTTTTGTCTTAATTTCGTGTTTGTTTATGGGAAAGAAGTTTTTTGACAACCATTTGATTGTTTGACTAAATGAGTTAAGAAATGACTTGATAAGGTTTTTTTATTCACAGAAAAAGTTAAACGCAATCCTGATTTCAAGTGGTTTAGGACTCCGTAGACCTTTTAACAGTGTGCCTTTTCGTACATAATGTATTTTTTTTAGTTCACATGCATTATTGAGAGCAAAATAGGGAAATACTGTGGAAATACTAATGAAAACGCTGCACCTAGGCCTCTTGTCCCATTTTCTTGTGTTTTAAAATTTTTGTAAATATTTGCTGCATACATTTATCACGCCTATATCCTTTCGGGAGTAGGCAGAGCATAATATCCGTAGTAGCGGACATTTACGCCACGTCTGACAAAATTTTGAGGGCAATAGAAGGCATATGTATCGCCATAGTGACAGCTAGGCTGCCAGCCTGCCGCCTAAAATTGCAATAGGTACACTCAAATCCGTCCATCCATCCATAAATCACGCCTATATCCCTTGCGGGGTAGGCAGAGCGTTAACGACCGTAGTTACGGCCGTTATCGCCACGTCTGACAAATGTTTGAGGGTTGTTTCAGATAAGTCGTGTATCACTATAGTGGCAGGTTGTCAGTCTGCCGCCTAAAATTGCAATACACATGAAACCCTCGAGTCCCTTAGTCGGCTTGTACGACACCCACAGGAAAGAAATGGGGTGATGCTATTCTAAGCCGGCATCACACGGCATTACACTCAAATCAAGCCTCAAATCCCTTAGTCGTCTCATACATACCACACCCACGAGAAAGATGAGGGGTGAAGTTATTCTAAGCCGGCATCACACAACACTTTCAAAATTTCAATCTATTCAAAACCGTAATAAAATAAACAAAAACAGACCCGCGGCTTCCTCAGGTGCGTCGGTGTGCCAAAGGGATGCGCATGCGTCGATCAGTCGTCCATATGGTGTGGCAAACGGGAGGGGACCCCACCTCCTCGTTTGTTTGGGAGGGGGGGGGAGGGGTAATATAGTGAAAGTCGTTGAAAAACTCACCCTAGGTTTTCATTAAAAAATCTAGAAATCAAGTAAGTATAGTTCATGTGAAATCTCGTTCTCAAAGACCCAATGAACCCTGGTGTCTGAATTTTCAACCACCTATTACAAGTAACAGGCTTCTGATATGATTGACAGCAACCGGGACCTATGGTTCAACGCAAGTCTGAAATACGGATCTTTCTTACGGACAATCGGGCGATTCAGCCTCCAATATCTTAACCAGACTGGGAACAAATTTACAAAGTAATAAAAGCAATAATTTAGTTTTTAAAAGAAGAATAAGCAAAGATTCTTTTTAGCTAAAACACGACCGAAGCAATGCCTGCGCAAGAGTTGATTTTCGTCCATATGGTGTCGGGGAGCGTGAGGGGCAGCGAGGGTTGTAAAAGGTAGAAGGGTGAGTTTTCTAGTCTTTTCTAGACCCTAGTGCTCTGCATCTAGCAACATCGAGGAACTTATTTTCAATGTGGATTTTTTCGAATCACAACAAGACTGGTCTGAACTAGATTTTGCATGTTGAGGAATTATCTGTCAAGTTCAGTGTATAATAAAAAAAAAACAATTAATCCTAGCGATGCTGAGATTTTGTTTTATTCGCACGAGCGCCACCTAATTAACGAAACGAATGATACAAAATATCCAATTGTATTTCTGTTTTACTTACTTATCTCAATTAAACAAGACGGAAGTCTATTGATAACTTTCGTTTCGATAATTTTTATAATCATTTTTTTATATCTACTTACCAGGTAGCTAAAATTTAGCAGCCTAGCTATGATTTGCAAGATATGAGTTCTACTTGCCCAACTGTAAAAAGATCCTCATAAATACCAAAACACGGTACAAATCCGGAAGAAAAAATACAATTATTATTAGTTGTAGCGACAAAACTGTCCTCTGTCCTTACCAATTACCGTCAAAAGTACATCCTCGCAAACCACCAAAATGAAAATACCTGTCAATTTGTCCCAACTGTCATACAAAATGAATAGACGAGGCTAAACGCCATTCTGAACAACCGACGCATAATTTTCGAAACCTCAACAACATATGGCCTGGAAGTGGCAGACGCCATAGCCAACTGTTGCCTTCCCCATCCTTTTTTGTTTGTAGTAGTTTTGGAAAAAGCTGACAGAGACGGAGATATGTCGGTTTTTCATTAGTTGCGAGTACTATCATTTGAATGTGGCATCGCGAAATGGTTTTGGAAAAAATGGTACCCGACTTCATGTATGAACATAATTCACTAAAGGTTTTCCATGTGATGCTGAGAATAGCGTCACCCCATTTCCTTCCCGTGGGTGTCGTAGAAGCCGACTATGGGACTCTGGTTTCGTGTGTATTGCAATTTTAGGCGACAGGCCGACAGCTAACACTTTAGTGATACACGACGTATCTATAGCGACTCTCAAATATTTGTAAGACGCGGCGATGATGACGACAGAAATTTTAAGATCGTTGACGCTCTGCCTACACCGCCAGGGATATAGTTGCATGCGTCAAATTGTACATGAATTTTGATAGATGCAAACATTTATAATCAAACGATATGCAGCCCCCTATTAGGGAGTTTCACACTTTGATCGTTCTTGGTTGAAGGCTTGGCAAACCAACTAAAAGTAGTAGGAAGGTGAAGTGATCCTATTTACAAAACCACCCTTGTTTTACTCAGTCGGTTAATTGCGGCATTGTCGGCGCATGCGCGGACACGTGCTAAGTTGCGCCGGCGCAGACCGGAAGTAGGGTAGGCTTTGGCGCGAATTTGAACATGATTCCAAATTTGAATGCATCGAACAGGATATTGGAACGATAATCGTTGGAGTTTTTCAGAGGAAACAGCATATGGATTATGGGAGGACTGAATTTGATGATGTTAACGGATTAGATGGGGTAAGTTTGAAAATTGTGGTTATCAAATTAAATTTAGAGTAAACATGAAAATGAGTGGCTACTTAATGGCATCAAAAACTCTGGTCTTCAAATTTAATGCTATTAGCATCATTGCCGTGTGATGCCGGCTAAGAATAGCATCACCCCACATCCTTCCCGTGGGTGTCGTAAGAGGCGACTAAGGGACTCGGGAGTATTAGTGTATTACAATTTTTAGGCGACAGGCTGACAACCTGTCACTATAGTGATACACATGTTTTCTGAAACAACCTTGGAAAACGATCCTCAAAAATGTCAGACGGCCGTTAACGCTCTGCCTACCCCGCAAGGGATAAAGGCGTGATATGTGTGTAGCATCATTACATTCTTAATATACATACATATAGTAGGTAAGTACCTATAAATTTCGGCGACAGCCTGACAACCTGCCACTGTAGTCTTGTCTTCTTCTCCTTCGCTGTAGTGACGATAGCAACCGCATTATGAGGACTGTTAATGCACTGCCTAGCCCACAAGGGATAAAGGCGTTATATGTGTATGGGTACATATATGTGTCACTGGCACAAAATTGTCCCCATTTAAGGGGTGACTTGAATCCTGAACTTGAATTTGACTATGTCATCACGACAGTAAACTTGTATAATTTTATAAAACATTTTCAAGAGTTTGTCAACGCTGCTGCACATATAAAAATTACATGTTTTTTAACGTGAAGCATTCTATCGATACTTAGATTACTTAGGTAAAAAATTTGATTGTTTTTTTTTTGTTTTTATAAGATTTTTCATCAGTCTTATGTCATTTGTTTCCACCCATGACTGCTTCCAATCCAGCAATTATTTTAGAACGCTCGCGTCAATTTAAAAGAACAAAAAAACAATCGAATACAAAAGGATTACATAATTGATGATTCTTATTTGTTTTTGTGACGTTAATAATCATCTGCGATCGGTTTTTGAGCTTTTTTATGTAATCTGTTAACGGTTTCTTGGTTTTCGTTCAACCCCTCGCTACTTTTTAGTCACAAGTAGAGTTAATCATTATTTTCATTCCTTGTAAATTGTTTTCAATATAAGGGACTGGGCCTGGCACAAACCTTTGTTTTAATTAATATAATAATAATTTTTAAATAAAATATTGTGTTTTTAAAAATTTTATGTATATTTTTATATCTCCGACAATATTCTTTGACAAGTAGTTTTTGTTGCAGAACAAGTGCAGCAGTGTATTTTTTGTGGCATTTTGCGTAAGTTGAATAAATATTGACGATAATTGTATGTTTTGAATAATAGTCGTGTGATGCCGGCTTAGAATAGCATCACGCCATTTCTTCCCACGGGTGTTGTAAGAGACATTTGAGGGACTCGATATTCTTTGTCAGTATGATTGACTCAATAGTTTTTAGCTTAATAAAGCTCACTTATTGTCAAAAAACTCATTCGCAACTAAATATATTATCATGCGTGTTATCCACCCTTCGAGGGCCGAGCCCTAGCGCTCCGCCCCACCAGTCAAAACGTTTTATGACTTCACTTGTGTGGCCTCAAATATTGTAATAATTTCATATATTTATATCATACGTAGCAAACCATCAATGTAAGGCTTATTAAATTAAGGAGTTCAACTTACAATAGTTTTTATAAAACTACTAAGCATAACCAATAGGAATAGACCGTAGACGTAGCATAGAGAAGGCTTTCCCTTGCCTTATCCCGTTCTCTGTCGGGGTCGGCTACCTACCCTAGGGGGTTTAAAGGAACCAGGTTTTTACACAGAGCTACTGCTATCTGACCTCAGCAACCTGAAGGCTAACCTGGAATAGGCTAAAAGTAAAAACATCACCCTATTTCTCCCCGTGGGTGTCGTAGTAGGCGACTACAGGATGAATCTAAGGAACGGGCAGCAGCGTTCTCTGTGAATATTCTATAATATCTTGCACTGCACTCGCTAATCCGCCTGCCAAGCGTGGATAGCATGGCAATACCCCCCATATTGGAGGAGGTCAGTCCATCAGCGGACTGCAAAAATGCAGCTAATTTTAAAGCTGCAAATATTTTGGCATTACGGTTTTTAGATAAATAAAAAAAGGAATCTTTTATGATATTTCGCAAAACTATTTCTACTTCTATCTTAACGACACATCAGTAAGATGTTTTTTACCAACAGTCATTTAGATACACAGATACCGCTAATTTTATTGTTTAGGAAACTAATAAATTTCTCCGTTTTTTGGCGGTAAAATCTTGGCTCTAATTTGTTTTAATAACCCGTAAAATTTTGGCAAAAAATGCTCTTAGTTCCGCTTCCTTAAGTGTCCCTTTAAGGTTTATGGATCTTTGGCTCCGGGGCAGTAACTGTTATAATTTTGATAGCTGGAATTTGATACTATTACTAAAAAAAGCCCTCAATTTTCAACACTAGCCCTACATAGGGAGTCGGATGATGAGGCTAGTTGGCTGAGTGACGACGGCGGAGGGATAAGAGTACACGCCTCGTCGGGATGCAAGATAAATCTCCATGGGAGTAGTTACAAATGTACAAAGTAGACTTTATATATGACGACACAGGTAGAATTATCTACTGTATATGATATATATTTTATCTTTTTAACGTAGCCGCTTTTGGCTATTCATATATTTTTGTTTCATATTTAGAAATTTAGCTAGGGTAGCCTAGGGCCTGACAAATTGTATTTTTAGAATAGGAGCACTTCTGGGCAGGTTTCTGGGTGGTTTACTGTCCAGGGGGTCCGGCTAACCATACGCATGTAACACAACATTTTCTCTTGGCATGAACTCGATGTTATTTTATTTACCAACTAACGTTACATGTTGTTTGGCTAGATTGGCCAGCCCCGAGGCAGTGCTTTAGGGGCTAGTTTTAAGTTTTTAGTCCACCTGAGCCGCGTTTACACTAGGTTCATAAAATTGTTATTGTTAAAATTGTTAATTCCTGACCATCAAAAAGCGAAATGTAAAATTTACTACTTTGAATAAATAAATAATTTGGTGTCGTGACCAGGGGACCGACTGGTCCGACCACACATATTTGGAGGCTGTACGAGTATATATAGCGATCGGCGGAAACACTTACCCATGCGCGCCGCCACAAGTCATACACCGATGAACCCTAGTGTCAGACTTCTTAACCCACCTACATCAAGTTGCAGGCCTCTGACATGGTTGTGTAACGACCGCCGTATAAATAATCACAGACAGCAACGGCTTAATGTGTCATCTGATGTACGGTACCACCGTTCTTTTCGGATTGTCCGGTGGTCTAGCCTGCTATGTCCTAATAAAACTAAGAACAAATTCACTTAGTAATAAATAGCAACTTTTTGAATAGGTACCCCACCGAAAAGTAGATTTTCTATTCTACCCGGTCTACAATCTGCTCAGAATTCATAAATAATGTTGATCATTCATTGTTTCAGTGTTATCAGGAAGCAGAAGGTCCATTCATCATCATTGGCCTCACACGTCTGTGACAGACGATTTAATCAGTGTCTGAGGCAAGACTTTTCGTGGCTATATAAGCCAATGCGGGAGCGGCATGACTTTCCGCACGCTCTACAAGTGAAGGTGGTATTAAAGACTGGAACATGCATGTTTAGGTGTCGTTTCATACATCCATTCATACCATCCATATAATACCTTTCCATTTCACTACTGAACAAAAACCTAACAACAAAAACATTAAGATGTCAATCGCTACTATGGAAGCTTGCGGATAAACAAAGCGAATTTAACTTGCCACCAATAACTTAACTGGACGTACAACTTAACACTACGTGCTAACTACATTTTGATAACTCTCAAGTCAAGTCAAATAACTTTTAATTCACTTAAACATTAAGCTCATATTTGACTGCAGTCGACTGGACTAACACTGTCATTAGAAAAGCGTTCTTATTTTAAAAATCGTAAGACCCAATGTCCTTTATAAAGGACAATATGTCTCAAGAACATAGTCATCTTTTATCACGCCAAACGACCAGTTAAACGTTTTGTCAAAGCCGGTATCAGCGGTGCAGTCAATAAATTCACTTTTATTACCGAAACTTATTGTACGGTCCCAAATAATGGACACTGGGCATTGGGCACAAAATGGATGGTCTTTTAAATACTTAATTATGTCATATAGCTTTTTAAGTTGGAGAGGTGATAAGTTATTTGGTGACAAAAACAGGCCAATATGGATCGAGTCCGGTTTTTTGAAAAAAAAATAAAACTGTTTGCTCGCGTTGATGTCTTTTACGGGTAAAAATTGTCGCCGCGTGGATTTTCAATTTTTAGGTCCAACATCTACAATTTGATTTAAAAAAAAGTTAGACGGAGTATGCGCGGTAAGCCAACTTGCTCCTTTCGCCGATCGGTGCGATTCGCCAACTCGCTCTGTGCCTACTCGCGTGTGAAGCCCACTTCAGCCCTTCGCCATCTGCGCGACTTTTCATACGATTTGAAGTTGTCAGAAAACTTAAACCATTTCTAACTTTTTGTAATTATAATTACACAATTAATTATTTGAGGTAGTCTCAGGATATGGCTATTTTGTTCAAAGGCTTAAAACCCTTAATCAGTTTTAAATCATACTGACTAATTCTGCTTGCTATAAAAAATATACCTACTACATAGGGAGATATTGTAGATAAATTAATATCCATCCATGTTTTTAAAAGTAAATATGTCCTGTTTCTATTGAATCAATGTTGCGTGGGAACTAATTGATAATTTATGTTTTTAAATTTTCGCGGTTGTTCACAACACTTAAATTACTAGTATTAACGGGATTATCACCACGATTATGTTTGTTTTTACCTCGATATTTAGAAGCGGTTACACGCTCCGTGTTCATGAGTAGACTGTTTCGGGATCGTGGTGATAATCCCGTTAATACTAGTAATTTAAGTGTAATTGATAATTTGTTCACTAGATAAAATAATTTGTTCTTCACATTAGAAAATCCTGCTCTTTCAAATATATTATATATAACCCAAAATATTATCAAACTGACATTGATGAACCTTGCCAAAACCACCGATTACCAGACCATTTGCCACACGCAAAATTATAAAAAGCCTTCAATAGAGAGTCGATTACTTAAGTTGAGCTTCTATACTAAATACTTTTATAATTATAGAGGAAAATACAACGTACAATTAAGCGGTTGCAAATATCAAAATACTTTTTGTGTTTTTTTCTAAGGGCGTGTTTGGGGGTTGGTCAGAACTGTATGGATTAATATCAATTTTGTATTCGATCCTAATGGCTCAGATTTAGGATTTAATTACAGGTTTTAAATCTTTGGCTATTAAGATGCGAATTCATTTGCGGTACCTTTTGTAGTAAGTTGTTTATTAAAATGGTGATGCCAGCTTAGAATAGCGTCACCCCATTCCATTTCCTCGGGAGTCGTAAGAGGCGACTAAGGGACTGTAGGGTTTCATGTGTATTACAATTTTAAGGCCATTAATGCTCTACTTAACTCGCAGGGGATAAAGATGTGATATGTGTGTGATTAATTGACGTATATTCATATAATTCGAATTGTTAACACAAAAATCTGTAGGAAAACTTTTTCTAGGATAGATACAAACTCTCTTTTCGTGTGGGGCAGACACCCAGTCCTTTGATGACCCAATGAACCCTAAATCAAAATTTTTGAACCGCCTCCTTTTACGAGTTGTTGGCTTGTGACATGGTTGTATAACGACTGCTGTAAACGACTCTAAGTAATCAAAGACAGCAACCGGGACCTACGGTTTAACGTGCCATCTGAAACAGACAATGAGGTTTTTCAATCCGCAATGACCAGACAGGAAACAAATTCAAAAAATGAGAATCAAACTCGGAACGTTTTGCCTCACAGGCAGTTGCACTACCACTGCGCCACATCGTCACAATACAAACAGGAACGTATTCTAATGATCCAAATAATATTATCATCAAAATCTCTATCACCTCCACGTCTATGATCACTACCCTTAACGACATTCCAAAATCGCCGTAGATTACAAAAAAACCGTCAACCCTTAAAGTCCACTCACAAAGGGTCCGCGTTTCACCCAATCGATTATAAAAATACCACTTTTTGCCACACGCGCAGCCAAAATGAAATCATAAATTTCAAAATGGCGGGCGGTGGCAAAAACTCACACCCTATATCATACCGGGCCCCGGGCGTGGTAAAGGGGAAATTTATGACTAAATCTTATGGTCAATTTTGGCCACTCGTTACCGCATTGGCAGCAACAGTGTTGGACCTTAATACTTAAGATGATCCCCTAGTGTGGGGTTTTCATACAAACGTATTTTTTCTTCCCGAATGATGCTTCTAGAGCTACAATACTTTTTTACATACATAAGGCCTACTTAAGGCATGCCTATATGACTATCTTTTTTAAAAATTATTAGGTAAAATAAGTACGAGAACAAAATATGAGCTATTTTAAGTCTCTCTCTATTTGAAGTCTCGCTACTGAGCTGTTCAACCGTAAAAAGGTATGAGATCCATTTGGAACCAAGTCGGCTATCGATTTGTTCATTCCCCACTTAAGAGATCTATCTTAATTAATTACGTAATTAGTTAATAAGCATTATTTTATAGTGACCATATCAATATTCTTAATATATTTTAATGTTTACAATAAATTGAATGACTTAGCCATCGCACTAGAACAGAAGGTTAACGTGTAATACATATTAAAATTAATACATTCAGTGCGATTGCCAAGTCATTCAATTTATTGTAAACATTAAAATATATTGAGAATATTGATATGGTCACTATAAAATAATGCTTATTAACTAAGTACGTAATTAATTAAGATATATCTCTTAAGAGGGGAATGAACAAATCGATAGCCGACTTGGTTTCAAATGGATCTCATACCTTTTCACGGTTGAACAGCTCAGTAGCGAGACTTGGTTTTTTTTTATATATTAATGTTTTTGAGGGGATCTCATTCCTTTTTGTAGGTAGTCTTCCTTTTTTTCTTTTGCGGCTCTATTTCTTGAGCCTCAGCCACGGTTCGCGTTCACCCAATTTACCACTACTATTTCTACAACTTTGGTGAACTATAGTCTAATCTAACAGGTTGGACGATTTTTCACTGAGTTCCTTACCATTAGCACTTACCAGTGAGAGGTGGCGAAAGGTACCGTGACATTAATTTCGGTCGACACCTTATATTTTTCCCGAAAACAAAACGATAGCGTGTTTTAGAAACTAACAGCGACATCTGTGATTATTTTGCTGGACCAAAACAAAGTATTTTAGGAGCGACAGCAAAATATAACTTGGTAAACAGTACATTTCTATGGAATTACAAAGTTATTTATGCTATCGGTTTATCTAGAAAACTGAATTGAAATTGCTAGATTTTTAAGTTTTTCCTTGATTTATACACTAAATCCAAATTATATTCTAAATTAGAAGTCTCTATGTCTGCTAGAAGTGCCTTAGAATTTTGATGATCGGTCAGTGAGTGAGTGAGTCAGTGACAAAATTAGGAACTTTGACTAGCTATAATTCCTAAACCACTGGTTCAAAGTGAACGAAATTTGAAATATATCGTATCTACAGGGCTTTTGATTGATTCCTGAAGTTTCAAGTTTTTTGTTTTATCCACAAGAAAGTTATAAGGTGTTGAAAATGGCCTGAACCGCTTCGAGAAAAGGATGGTACGGCTGTGCCGCTTTCTAGCTCGACTTGGCGGGGGCACTGCCGTGCCCCCAGATAATAGAGGCATGCCTCTAGTAGGCCTTGATCGCAGAATATACTTTTTATAAGAACATTACTTGGAAAGAAAACAATGGAATACGTTCGTATAAAAGTCTAACACGAGGGAATCCTCTTAATACTTAATGTCTTGTTCGAATGTTGAATCGTTCTTGTAAGTGCGAGTAATGTTTGGAGTCATATCGCACCGCCCACGGCAACGCGGTACTTTGCGTCAGTTAAACAAACATTGCGTCACTTATTTACAGCTTTTTTTTAAATACATAATGAATGGACTTCCTTGTAGTGAGTCCGACATATCAAATCACAATATCAAGTACTGAAGTTGATTTTTGGTACATGCTTCAAAAAAACGATATTATGATATTTATGACAGTCACTGCGCTTCTGAAGTTTTTAAACAGATACCGGGCTCTTTCTCCCAAAAAAGAATTATGAAATGGAAAAGTAGCATTTTCACTTTTCTATAGATAAAGAAAATAGCTCTTATTTTCTTCTCGTACTTAATAATTTTACGGTCCTTAACGTTTTGCCTACCCCGCCAGGGACATAGGCGTGATTTGTATGTGTATGTATGGATCAGGCTCGTGTAGAAAGACGTTATTCAACGAAAAAGGACGATGGTTTATTTATTTATGAATTTATGAAATAGTCGTGGTTTTACCATACAAAAATTGCGCTAGTTTAGTCCGCCCAAACCAGAATCGCTAATCATTAAATCGAAATATTTTGGTTACACTCATTTCTGCCCGGCCACTTCAAAATAATCTTCTAAAATCACTGATTTATGCCTGTTTCTATATTTTTTCTTAGCTGGTTTGAAAATGCCTAGGCGACCATTAAAAAGAAATTTAGGTATGGGAGCAAATTTAACGGACACCTTTGATAATTTTACAACTCTATCTGTCTTGAACTTTGATAGCCCAAGGATATTGCTTATAGGTTTGCCTACGGGTCCTTTTGTTACGGACATTTGCTAATATTCATAATCTACATTATGTTTTCTACCACGCTGAAAAAATATTACCCCTAAATGGTCCGTGTAGTTAATAAACCAGGAAATTATAGTAAGCAAGAAATTTTATATGAAAGCATAGAGACTTCTTTGAAACCAATGGGCTTGTATGACTGGGAGATGATATATTTTGAATGTGACTAAACCTAGGATTCGGGCCAGGTTAGTCTTCGCAGGCGCACTGTGTAAAAACTTGGTTCCACGTCAAATTTAAAAAACTAGGTAGTTGACCCCGACAGAGAACGTAAGGCAAGGAGAATGATGACTCGCTGGTTAAGTGAGCTTCTTTTTAAAACGATATTTTGTTTGAAAATACTAATTGATGATGCCTTATCTCACTATTTGGCGTCAAAGCACTTACTTCTGTAATGTTTTTATGTCTATTAATTTTTACTTTGATTATTTCAAAAAATAATAAAATTAGAGTCAGTAGTATTTTTGAATAATGGTTTTAAGCGGACAACTTTTATATTTTATAAATGACCTAGTCATCTAGCCAATTGGCGGGATACAATCGTGTATACGTGTCATAATATTATTGTATTTCAATTTCAATTATCAAATTTATGAATAACTTGAAAAGTTTACACGGTTTTCTATAAGACCACTTTCTAAGTACAGACTTCCTGCAACTTACCTACGAAAAGTAGCCAGTTCATAAGAAGAAGTCCTGCCATTTTTTGCCATGTTTCCGGGAACTGTCCGGCGCAGCGGCGCGTGCGTGTTGGCTGCGCAGACGCAGACCCGTGAGCTAATTTTAATGTGCGCACTCTACTTCAATTCCTTCCGACGCGTTTTGGTTCTTTCGCAGAGTATAGTAACACGCTTAAAGTTATTAGTACGTGAAACAGATTTTACAACAGCAAGAAAAGTCTACTTCTGGATATTTACCTCTACATGTTTTGGTATCACTTGGTAGAAGCTTCGTGGCAGGCATGTTAGCGAGTTCAGTGCAAGATTCTGTACATATTTAGATAGAATGCTGCTACAGCTGTGTATAATTATTATAATCAACTGCATATTACATCAGCAGCAGTGTATTGTTCTACGTAAACCTCCGTATACGCCACAAGGTACGATCTCTTGTTTCGCCATCCAGTCACTACCAACAGCTATCTTTAAGGCATTGGTCCATCTGAATTCATTACCTAGAACTATCAAGGTTTATTTTACTTTACAATAATGAATAAATAATTAAATAAGCTTCATCAAGGCCTACATTATGACTGCTAAGCGCTCATTCAATGCCTGTGCCTTCAATCAATCTAAAAAGAACTAGCATATTCTAGCATCAACGCCATGGCATCCTTCTAAATATAAAAATTGTCAATACAGGGTGTTCCGGAAGCGCGATATCTTACAAACTCGCGACTTCCCATGAAGCCCCGCCTAATTGGCTATCGGAAGTCCCCATTCGGTACACCCTGTTGAAGCTTCCATTGGTTTGGAAACATTACCTACGCTGCTCATATATTTCGTACGTAGAGTTTAGTATGAGAGGGTAGATTTTCATTATTATTGCAAACATACATAAAAACATCACGGCTTCATTCCTTGCGAGGTAGACAGAACGCTAACAGAACGCTAACGGCCGTAAAAATATGGCAGACAACGCCACGTCTGCCAAATGTTTAGGGCCATTTCAGATAAACATACATACATACATACATCACGCCTTTATCCCTTACGGGGTAGGCAGAGCGTTAACGGCCGTAAGAATGCGGTCGCTATCGCCACGTCCGACATTTTTGAGGATTGTTTTCCAACGTTGTTACAGAAAACATGTGTCTCACTATAGTGACAGGTTGTCAGCCTGTCGCCTAAAAATTATAATACACCAATACCCTCGAGTCCCTTAGTCGCCTCCTACGACACCCGCGGGAAGGATGTGGGGTGATGCTATTCTAAGCCGGCATCACACGGCACACATTTCAGATAAAAGCGTGATTTATGTACGTATTGTACACCTATGATTATTTTTGACTGTTTTGTTGTCGACTGATTTGCCAAATTTTTTTATCAATCCCAAGAAAAGTACATACATACAACTATTCTCTGGGTAAAACCCAATGTTACTAGCGTAACTATACACATAAATTTTGTAGAGGTATCAGTATTTTCATTGTTTGATTGTACTGCACGTGAATAAGTACCTACATAATACGTAGATTTGTACCGTGAAATCTAAAGTCCAGCAACATTTGACTAAGAGGATCATCGTAAAAAAAACCTCAACGACATCACTTTTAGTCATTTTTTTATCAAATTAGTGTCCCTCGTATACTTAGTCGGCGAGAGTTGTAATTTTCGAATTGGCGGCTTCGGCTAATGCTTGCGAATCTCTAATTCAATTTGAGTTCCGTATAATGTGTAACATCACTAATTTGAGGTCTTGTCATCCCATTTAGGTGACTGATGATGGCAATTTTAGAAAGAGATCAGGATAAAAAGGATTTTGAGAGGACTGCATAGTAAAGTAGAAAATATAGTACCCAACACCAAATGTCTCTGCAAAAATACGCATTTTTTTTTCTTGCTGGATGAATCATAGAAAATTGTATTCAAAAATACCTAGAGATGGTTCAAAGTAACTGTTCAAACACATAAATTTATACTAGCAAATCTTAGTAACTATATAAATAACTAAAATTTACAAGTTACATGTTATTATCAGCCTTAGATAATTGTAATGTAAGGCTTAAAGGGTTATTTGATAAGCTGCTGTCAGAAGTACCTACCCAGTGTCTTGCATTCATAAATTAAGTCTATGTATAATGTTTTTTTAAAGAAATCTAATCTAAAATATAACTAAAACTATCATGTTGCTGATTTCAATTTGATGACAGTTTGTAATCTTTCGTAATCTTTAGTTTTTGCAAACCGCATTTCACTAATAGAATTTAATTCGTATAATTTTGTGTGATTGTCCGCCATTTCTGCCTGGCATTTTATTCATTAGAACTTCCTGTGTTTGACGTTGGTCTTGTTATATTTTTATATTATCTTTCGTGTGGTGCTGGCTTAGAATAGCATCTCTCCAAAACCCAGATTTTCACGTAAAAATCAAGTACGAGACAAATGCTTTCAGAGCAGCAAAGTTTACTATAAAATGCAATGTCTTGCACTGCTCTAGCCAATTCGTCTGCTAAATATACTTACTGAGTATGGTAATACCTCCAAAAGGGGGAGGTTCTTGTCAAAACATGCATAAAACTATTGACCTTAAGACATTACAGACGCCAGTTACAGATATTCGAAATATTCAAAGTTTGATTTAATGAAAAGAAAAATAATATAAAAGTTAGTGTTTTGACGCCATTTAAAATAGCGACATATGACGACATAATATGATGTCATCAATTACTATTTTTGTAAAAAATATAGTTTTAAAAAGTAAGTAGCTCATTTTGACCTACCAGTCATTATGCCCGCGGAAACTTTTGTATTTAAAACCTTTAGGTAGGTCCTACCTAAATTATGAAAAATAAAAAACTTTGACCTTGAAAAAAGTAAAAAATATCTGTCGCTCTACATCTGCTAAATGAAACTTTACATGCAGCACAAAAATTCTTAAAATACCCTTCCAACAGCAATTACTAACCTAATTACACAATTAACAGATTAATCAACCGATCAGCTGAGATTTTCAAGCGATGGCTGCAAAAAACGCGCGACATCTGCTTCAGAATTTAAAAAAAAACATAACCGCGGCCATGTTGGAGAAAAAGAAGAAAAGGCGGGAAAAGTGACAGTTGCGCCGAATCGACCGCAGTGGCAGGCTTGCGGGTCTTCACGCATGCGCCAACAGATGGTCTGCAATTGGCTGGAAGCTACCGTCTTCTTATAGTGGTAAATTAGTAGCGGTTTAGGCTTGTGAGGTTAGGTATTATAAAATTAATTTCTGAACTTTTTACTGAAAATCATCACAGGGACAAACACTTTACTGTCCTGGGAATTTGCCATTAATAAAAAAACACATCATTGCAACCGTATTAAAATTAAATTACATCAAAAATAGTCTAAACACGTTGCCATATCTCAATTGTCAGTACTGCGGTAAAATAATACACGGAAAAAACTGCAAATATTTTAAGGGGTGTAACTGAACATCTTTTTTTCAATAAATGAAAAAAAAATTGTACTACCATACATATTCATCCGGCCATATTTGTTATTTGTAATGAATTTTTAATTGTACCTATCTATCGGTGAAAGCTATGTAGCATTTTAATCATATTTTGAATGCAAATAAATACGTAATGAATATCTCAATTGATCGATCGATATATACGTATTATAATCCTTTTTGTTCCTATGTTCCTTGGGGAAATTTGTTCAGTTTCATTAAGACAGCCAATCCAGCCAAGCCATCAGAGTCCAGACACCCAATAGACAGCATTATATGGACCTGAATGTCTCAAATAAAAAACTTAAAAAAACCACTGGTCCATCGAAACAGCGGCGCCTGCGCTGGTGGCCGGGAAGCCCCACAAGTGTCCCAGTAGTCCAGTGCCCCACTAGTCCAGGTGCATCTGTAGCCCATAAGGTGGCAGCTATTCAGGTGAAAAGGTCATTGTCTGTGGGTAACAGATTAATTGCGATAAAAGTAAAAGCCTATAATAAAACCATAGACAAATAAGAACTGTTTTAATGTCAGACGTGGCAATAGCGACCGTATTTTTACGGCCGTTAACGCTCTGCCTACCCCGCAAGGGATAAAGGCGTAATATATGTATGTATTGTATGTATGTATGTTTTAGTTTCCTTGACTAACTATGATGCATATGGGACAAAAGTGTATATTTATTTTCAAATCTGAATCCTGAAATATTCTTTAGCAAACAGATCTTTTATCATTTGTCCAATTATCTTGAAAATTGTTAACTACTTAATTGATTATTGTTAATAATAATAAATAAATAAAAATAGTAAATAAATTGTTAATTGTTAACTTGTTAACTAGGTAGGTAGAAGCTAACTATAGCTTGGTACTAGTAGCAAAGGTTAAAAATATGACATAAATGCATATTTACATTACATATGATACTACAATTAAGTTGCTTTTTTAGCTTACTTGTTAGTATTTACTTATCATTGTCATTTTTTTTTTAGTAGTTACTTACCAATTGACCTGAAGAATAGAAAAAGCCTTCAAAAAGTAAATGATGTATGAAATCCTCTACCTAACTCTCTCCCACGGCTCGGTGAGAACATTTTTTTCCACCACTCTAAGGTTTTTTTATAGATTTTTTGGAAATTACCATACACGATGAGTAAGGAAGAGTTCCTGTCAGCATCCGGTGAATAAGGACCGAGACACACTGGGTGAGAAAATGTTCTTTGTGAATCTACTTGGAAACAAAAACAATTTGATTTTTGATTTTCAAATTTTCAATACAAACCAACGTTATATTTTCTTGAAAATAAATTGATACAGTTACTTCACAATGGTGAAAATATGTTTATAAAGATAAAGTAAGTATAACACATTTTCATAATTTAAATTAACGTACCTATAGATTCAATGTTAGGTATTTGAACGGTGCAAAAGCATTATGAAAACAATTTTGCATGCAATAGTGATAAAATGTAGAGCGGTCTGTGCTATGTAATGCACTTTTATTTATTTACGATTTACTGTACTTACACAAAACAGTAAAGAGACAAACACAGAAAAAACAGACACAAGAGGCACTGCTCTTTAATTTATCATTTCTTTCCCAGAAAGAGTAATTTAATGGGCGAAACGAAACATAATAAACGAAATGCGACTGGATTAGGAGTATGCGCGATAAGCGATAAGCCAACTTGCGCCTTTTGCCGACCGGCGGGTTGGAGTAGGCGTGCATAAAATATAACCTATGGCATACGCCCGGTGTGTATCAAACCTTACCCTCAAGTGCTACCTGCCCATAATGACATCCTGCTCTTAAATTATTTCAATCCCTTTGATATTTTGTAGCTTATCGTCTATTACGATTTCTAAGAAAACATCTATTGATCTCGTATTGTATAGAGTTTTCTAATTCTATGGCCAGAACTATAGGATGAAGCACATAAAAGCGGCATTCAATGGTATCAGAAAGTTTTACTGATAGCTTCGGGTCGGCAAGCGCAGCGCAAGTATTGCCAGTGGATGCAAGAGGGAATATTTATGTCCAGCAGCGGACGAAGGTTCCACAGTTGTTAATGTTGAGTATTTTAGTATTGAATTGAGAAGACACGTAACAATTTTAGCGTTCACAAAAGCAATGTTTTGATACAATACACACACACATACACACACACATATCACGCCTTTATCCCTTGCAGGGTAAGCAGAGCGTTAAAGTCTGTAAAAATACAGTCGATATCGCCACGTCTGTCAAATATTGAGGGCCCTTTTAGATGATTCATGTAGCACAGGACATAAGAAGCTAAGGCCACTCCAAAAATGCTCCAAAATCGAATAATTTGGTTTTTTTTTTGTAATTATTATTATTATTTTCTAGATTATTGTGGTATGCAATGCTTAATTAATTTGCAATTGTGATGATATTCTGCTAAAAATTTGATCGGTACCTACAACCTTGTAAAATAGTTGACAGTAGTTATTACTACTAATTTGCACTCGTGTAACCACAAAATTATAAAAAAGTACCCTTTTGGCCACAATAACGGTCAAAATGATCTTTTAACAAGCGTACAGTTTTAACTAACTCAATTCCCAAAATGACCACCCTTAGGGTGCTTAAAAAGTCCCATTTTATTAACCTAAATCAAAATAAAAGGTTATGAGCTGCCAAAAGCAAAAAAAGGATAAAATTTGGCGCCAAAAAATTGCCACCCTTTCGACACGGACACTTAAAAGTTGTGAGAGGGTCACACTAGTAGTCGTTTGAAAATAATTAAAAAATATGAAGTTACAACCCGAAAACCCTATTTTCTAAGAGATGAGCCGTGTGATGCTGGCTTAGGAAAGCATCACTCAATATTTTTAATTGTCTCCATTACCCGTAGGTGTCGTAGAAACTGACAAAGGGACTCGTGTATTACAATTTTAGGCGATAGGCTGACCTGTCATTATAGAAATACACGACGTATCTGAAACGACCTTGAAATATATGTCAGACGTGGCGATAACAACCGTAATCTTACTGTCGTTAACGCTCTGCTTACCCCGCCAGGGATATAGGCGTGATTTGTGAATGTATGCGTGTATGTATAGGCCTTTGTAATTTTTCACACTTATAAGGTCGATATTTGCACAAAAAGATTGCCACCCAAAGTTGGTAGAAAGTCAAGATAACATTGAAATAGGTAATGGTTCCGTATAAAATTCAAAGCAGACATGTTCCTTTAGATAAGAGATGAAATTTGTTTAAAGATGTTTTTACCAACAATACAATTCAACTGGTCAATAAACACATTTTAAGTCAAATCGTTCAATGTTGCATTTATGATTTTGAAGAATACTTCATTGTAAAAATGTTATCCCTGGGGTTACCTTAGGGTTAAAAATGTACCCCTACTTCCTAATACTCTTATTATAAATCGTACTTAACTCTGAGATCGATCACAAGAGGAGTTTTGACAAATGTCAGTCAATACTGACAGCATCTCAAAGTCGCACTCAAGATCGATCTCAGAGGTTGAGAGTGGTTTATAAATACGGGCCTAATGAACTTTTCAGACCTGAAAAATACTACATAGATACTGCATATTACCTTCTAAATAGGTTTTTCAAAATTATTTACAGAATCCAAATCTTTAAAAAACACTCGAAAAGGAAGTAAAGGCCCTTTCTCGCAAGCCGACAATGACTTGCAGTACAAGTGTGGTAAAAAGCAGCGATGGTAGAAGTGGGAATTGGTAAAAAAACTCACGATGACTTTCAAGAAAATGGTAAAAAACTATCTAACAAGGCTACCTGACGAATTAATTCGGACGTGATAAGTTCATTATTAATGCAAAACTTACGCATTTTATTTAAATTTATGACGTTTTGATATGCTGACATTTTGCTCTGTGGATAAAACTTATGCATATTGCATATTTCTTGGTAATTGACATAAATTAGGCCTTTATGTTTAACAGAATGCAAAGCACGTATACGTGTACACGTTTTATTTAAATGGGTACCTACCTATGACATTTTGATACTACTCACATTTTTTCTCTGTGGATTATGTGCATTTTGCATGCTTGCAATCTTGGTCTTGGTAACTCACATAAAAGCCTATTATAGAATACAAAGGAAAGTCAATTAATATTAAAATTTTGTCATAGCAAAATTATTGTATAGTCTGTAAAATATAGAATAATCCCTGTAAACAAACACTTTTCTAGTAAACAAAGGAAAATGAACCTTATGTCATATCATTTGCTCCAAGGTCACAGACGTCACAGGCATCATCCTATATTTCACAAACTATATACGTAGGTGTGATACCTGCAAAACTAATTTTCTTCTTCTTTTTTCGTGAGGACACTGAGGCGTCCAACAACCCGATGAACTGTCAAAAACTTATGGGTTGTAATAACTGGGACAAAAATGTGAGAACTTAAAAAAACAGCGTTTCTGACGTAAAAGTGGCAGACCTCCAGTAGCTAAACTAAACATTTGTTCAGCTCGAGATTGTCAAGTGTTTGTTTAACAAATCCACAAATATCTGAAGATGTGTTGATTGACACATACTTCAGATTGTATAGTTCTGTTAAGAAGACTTTTTTGCGGTAACGGAATTTTGTATTTATGTTAAAACTTTAAACTAATATGAAGTTTTCTTTTTTTTAAATATAAATAAAATTAACCAACAGTTTTTTGGACCTAGATTAATATTACCACAAGATATTAGTTACCTACATTATAGATAGATAGATAGATAGATAGATAAATCGCTTTATTTCAAAAATACACATTTAGCTTATAGACTACCGACTTACATAGTTTTGAAGTCCTAATGGAAATCAAGAGTGTTTTATACAGGTGTTATGCCGTGTGATGCCGGTTTAGAATAGCATCACCCCATATCCTACCCGCAGGTGTCGTAAGAGGCGACTAAGGGACTCGAGAGTATTGGTGTATTACAAATTTTTAGGCGACAGGCTGACAACCTGTCATTATAGTGATACACATGTTTTCTGAAACAACCTTGGAAAACAATCCTCAATAATGTCAGGCGTGGCGAAAGCGACCGTATTCTTACGGCCGTTAACGCTCTGCCTACCCCGCAAGGTATAAAGGCGTGATATATGTATGTATGTATGTATGTACATTAGGAAAAGTACTAATTTCCTTCCAAGGGAAGAACCAGCTCATAAAATTGAACAACTTTTCCGAAGGAAAATAGGTCGAAATATGAAAAAAAAAATACTTCCCGCAGTCAGTCTGGTTCATCTCTAGAAAGGAAGTTAACTAACTAGTACTTTTTCTAACACCCTGTATTCTCTCACAATGTTAAATTTGAATTTAATACTCTGCGTGAGATCTTTGCAAAACATAATTTCCTTAAAAACCGTGTAAAATACTTTGATAACATTTAAAATAACAATATCTTTCTTTTTTTTGACGACCGATGTGGCGCAGTGGTAGCGCGACTGCCTTTGACGCAGAAGGTTCCGGGTTCGATTCTCGGTGGGTCACTTACAAAGTTGAAATTTATCACTTTGTGAATTTGTTCCCAGTCTGGTTAGGGCATTGCGGGCTGAACCACCCGATTGTCCGTAAGTAAGATGGTTCCGTGTTTCGGATGGCACGTTAAGCCGTAGGTCCCGGTTGCTGTCTATGATCACTTAGGCAGCGGTCGTTACTCAACCATGTCAGAAGCCTTCTACTTGTAGAAGGCGGTTGAAAAATTCTGACACTAGGGTTCATCGAGTCGTTAGACGACTTGGTGTCCCACACGAAAAAGAAAGAAATAACAATATATCATATCACAATGAACTTGATTCACTTTAACATAGAAGGGTAAAAAACAACAATGATAATACATTTAAAACTATACTCAATCAACAAAAGACAGATTTACCGGTTTAACACAATTGGCACAAAGAATTAGATCAATTTTTGCTTTTTTATTTTTTTTATCAATAGAGTAAAAGAACTGTGTTTTTTTGCTAAAAGAACAAAGTTTGATCAAACCCCGCTGTGTCAAAAAGGAGTAAGTAAAAAAAACATGTTTTTGTTTCCAAAGGTGTGGATAGGTGGTCTTTTTATTCAAGATTTCTGATTAATGATTCGCCAATTGAAATAAAAGAATGGCTGAGTTCTTCCGGTTTGATTTGATAGAATTATATTTTATTAATTTTTTATATGAAAAGAGATATGGAGGTGAGCAATTTTTATATCCACCAAAATAAAACGTATCATGAAAACCTTATATCTAGCTTTGTCACCAGCAATATTTTGAAAGTATGGGGGCGCATAGTACTTCCCCAATTCGCGGAACTTAAGCTCTTTCAGGTTAAATATGAAAACTTACGCAAAAAAAATGATGTCATATTCATACAATCCGAAAAAATTAAGATTGAAATCAAAACTTTCTTTCAACTTTGATTATAATTTTATTAAAACAATAGCTTTTTTCTACGCAAACAAAAGAGTTAAACAAAAGGCAACTCAATCAAACCATAACATCAAATTATTTTACGAATTTTGATCTCTATTATCTCACAATACCGCCATCGAAATTTCGGCAAAATTTTTGAAATATTAAGGTCTCTCCCCATGGCTCCAAATTGTATCACAATAAAAAATGATTCAGTTTTAACACTTTATATGCCGGCGGGGTCCGAACGACCCTGTTAGCATAAATTTTGAATTCATATGATATACGAAACTGTTATGTCATGGGAAACTGCATGTGCGGTCTTAGTTTTTATTATTAATGTTTATTCGTTGTTTTTTGGTTTTTATGGTATTGTGGGATACGACTAAATTGATGCATGCCACAAAGTTATGCTGACATTTCAATCAAAATTATTGAAATTTTTAAGGAGCTAGTTCAGCTGTTAATTTTTTTCTACTGAAATTTTTTGACTAGGTACATGTAAAGAATGCAAAAAAACTGGACACCTCTAGGAAACAAATTTTAGGTATTGTTTATGGGTAGGTTATTATGAACAAAACAATCCAACAAAATATACTTAATGCAAAACACACATACAAAGTAGGAAAAACAGCAGTTTGTACTATGATAAAACAAAATAATCGTAACGGTAGTATAAAAGTCTCAGGCCCGCCTCACTAATACATATTTTGAAAGCGAAAGCTACTGACAATGGTTCCTATATTTTTGAAGTGAAACTTGAAAATTTAATAGAAGTAGCCTTAGAGTTAAAGGTTTTTATTTCAGTCGAGTAGGCTTTTCTATTATTTCTATTATTTTTCAAAATATTTCCCAATCAAAGGGGTAATATAACTGAATGGCGTGTGCTCCACCGATAACAGTCAAGCTCTTAAAATATAAAAGAAGAAGAAGGCTTTTCTATGACAGTTTCAAAATCGAGTTAATTCTGTATTTACTATGACTATTGTTTAACTTTGTTACTATTATAAGAAGACTTTAACATTTTGATTTATCAACCACAATATTTAACTTCAACCGGAAGTCTCCCAACCGGAAACAACAAAGTAGAGCCGAATCAAAACAAATTCGAAATTAAACGACTAAACTACAATAGAGGTTAATCAAAAGTTTTTAACTTAAACATATGTTAAAGGGTTATCTACTTGATTTAATATATCCGTTGATGTAAGCATAAAGTTTATGTTATTTTTATAAGCGTAAGATAACTTCCTCTATTCATTTCGATAGTTGAACTGGAAAAGATCACGAGGACAAAGCATTGCGAATACTTTTTTTATCCTGAAAATTTGTTCAAAGTACTTATAAAGATCATACAAGATCTACCATTGTCGTCAGTTGTACTGAAATTTACTAAACTATTAGTGTAGCAATACACTGGTATATTTGTAGTTCAGTCGTAGAGTTCTACACCTATTGTTTGATTATGTCATAAAGACTTTTTCACGCAATTTTATCGAAAATCATACACAAATCACGCCTTTATCCCTAGCGGGGTAGGCAGAGCGTTAACGGTCGCAAAATTACGGTCGTTATCGCCACGTCTGACAAGTATTGAGGGCCTTTCCAGATGATTCGTGTATCACTGTAGTGACAGGTTGTCAGCCTGTCGCCTAAAATTGTGATACACATGAAACCCTCGAGTCCCTTAGTTGCCTTTTACAACACCCGCGGGAAGAAATGGGGTGATGCTATTCTAAGCCGGCATCACACGGCAATCGGCATCACACGGCAATTTTATCGAAAATCGACAACAAAATAACCAATTTTTATGACTGATAGCGCGGTTTTGATTTTTTCTACACCGATGTCAAAAATCGTGTATGATGATTTGGTACGTTTGATGTCTTATAGAGTGTAAGACTTTTGTATAAATAAGTTTTTCTATGGTGCACCTATATTGTGGGTAAATTTTGTCTCCACCACAATTTCCTCCAATATTCTTACCTCCCACCTCATTTGGGTGTTTTTTCCCGCCACATGACGCGTTTTTTCAGAGGCCGCCATCTTGCCGCCCCATATGCCGGCAGCACGTGTGTCCCGATCGTCTGTTGTTACTTGTTACCGCACATTACAGTCAGCACGCGTGATATTGTCAAGTTCGACTTCTTTTTATAGTCTGGGACACCAAGTCGTCAAACGACTCGAAGAATCTTTGTGTTAGGGTATTTTAACATTAGGTATTATATATACATATCATATACTGCAAGATACTTTATTCGCACTATTTACAAAGTTTTGATCATCAAGCCTTAATTATGTAACGTATAACTTTGGTAATTAAGGAAAGTCAGCTATGACATTCTTTTGTGAAATTTCCGATAGATTATTCAATAGAACAGTTCAAAAGATTAGCAAAATACTTACATAAATAATAAACCTTTTAATTTAGTTTTTCGACTATTAAACCTAAGAAAAATATACTTCTCATCAGAAAAATCGAGATAGGTACTTTCGTTTTTATGGAAATTTTTATTAAGATTTATAAACCTCATTTCACTCACTATTACACGATATCAGACATTTATTCCAAAAGAAACACACTTTTTAAATATTGTGATTTTTACGAAACATAAACTTGTAAAGTGTCCCGGTTTTTTTTGATGAGATGTGCATATTTGGGTTGCAACTTAAAACTACAAGAAAATCCTTTAATTTGATGTTATTTATTGTGGACACCCAGAGAATGAGCGACTAGACGAACCCTCGATTCGACCCGATGAACCCTGGTTCCAAGCTTATAACACAATGAATTCTGTCGAAAACTAAAAGGCGGTCCATTATTTCCAATTTACCAAGAACACATCTTAAAATATGCAAAAATTATGACACCTCTCAGAAACATGTCATAACCATAATGATAGGAATTTTGCAGAAATATTAAAAGCTCCCAAAAAGTTGTCAAAATTGTCCCGTTTAGTTTCATTTAAACGTTGTTTTAGGCGACTATAGTGGCCCCTAAAAGTTGTCCAAACAACTTATTTTGTCGTTTAGCAGAAACAAAAGCCTTTGGGCTTTCGTGATTGTCGCCTTGTTAAGTTATGACGAGCTGTCAAATTTCTGCGGCTTTTCATTACAAAACATTATAACTACTCGTAGTTACTGATTCTGTTTCCGGGAAGAAGGTTTTAAAAGAATTTCGAATTATTACCGCGACAAATTAGTATTTTTTATATATATGTATTTAATGATTTTGAGTGCAACTTATTAAAATAATAAAGTAAAGATTTTGTTTTCATATCTAATGAAAATCGGACTTTTTTCCAACCTTAGTACGAGCATCTGACATAGCACTTACATTAACGGGAACTTTAAACCCTTTTTCACGCATTACGCACAACGCAGCGCTAAAACAACGTAGCGGTATGTCAGATCCATAATACCAACGTCAAATACCCACACTAAAACCGCTCAACCGCTGTCGACACTGCTGGGTTATTTTGACAGCGTTTTTATTATGGTGATTGACACTTCAAGTATGAATCTGACAGGCCGCTGCGTAATACTAGCGCTGCGTGGCATACCGTGGTTTCATTGGCTTTTAAGCAAAAACAATTTACAAAAAAAGGTTTTCCTCGTCTTCTTCTTGTGCCGAATTGTAACGTAACTTAAAATTAAATATTTACTTAAATACAGCCTCGCTCAAACTGATTACAGTAACTTTACACCTTTCAATCACTTAACCGACTTCGATGGAGGTCATCAAATAATTACTTAAATCGAAAATAATTGAATAATTCCAGGTTTTTGGCGATTTTCCGGCACAAGATTCGAACCCAGAACCCCAGGTACAAGACACTTCCGCCCGGTTTAACAATTATTTACATTACTCTAAAGTGTGAAAATGTGTGTTTGCAAAGACTCGGTATTTATAATTTTTAATACAGGGTGTTTCGTAAATGATGTTAACTTTCTGGCTAAGGCATTGTCCTATAGAAAGCGAATAAGCGATTATCATAAGTTCGTGCGAATTTTACTCGGATTCGTATTAAACTCCAATTGGGGTTTTAACTGACAATCGCATGACGCGGTCGCGCATCTAAAATTTGATAAGACACCTATTCGAGTTCAATATGTTCGATCGCACAGGCTACATTCCTGACAGGTCAAGTGAGTACTTTTTAAAACGATCACGGTATATTTCATGAAAAACTGAAAGTATGACGTCATACCGTAAGTATTTGAATAACATCAAAACGTTTACTTTTATATATTTTTTTGTTTATTAATTCAAACTTTGAATATTCTAAAAATTATGAATGTACTCCGTACTATTTTTGGACAATAGTTTTAAACGTACAACTTTTATGTTTTATTCTTCTTTTCGTGTGGGACACTGAGTCGTCCTACGACCCGATGAACCCTAGTGTCAGAATTTTTCAACCGCCTTCTACAAGTAGTAGGTTTCTGACATGGTTGTGTAACGACCGCCGTCTAAGTGATCATAGACAGCAACCGGGACCTACGGCTTAACGTGCTATCCGAAACACGGAACCATCTTACTAACGGACAATCGGGTGGTTCAGCCCGCAATGTCCTAACCAGACTGGGAACAAATTCACAAAGTGATAGATATCAACTTTGTGAGTGACCCACCGAGAATCGAACCCGGGACCTTCTGCGTCAAAGGCAGTCGCACTACCACTGCGCCACATCGGTCGTCGTTTATGTTTTATTAATGACCCGAGGTACTAGCGAGATGCCAAAAAATCTGCCGACCATAGTACTCGGTGGTGTCCAAAGATAATAAAATCATAAATAAGCAAAACTTATTGCAACATAATTTTTCGTATGGTCAAAAACGTCCTGTACACACGTGTCATCGGCGTGTTAATTCGGTATGATTGCGGGTCGCAGGTTCGAATCCGAAACAGGTCGACACGAGCCACGGCGTGTAAGTAAACGCTTATGACTGGTAAAGTGCTGTAGTATGAACGTGTAATTACCCGACTGACTCAAAAGAAAGGTTAAGCTTTTCAATAAAATGTAAGGAAGTAAGTAAGTAAAAACTCTTTCTTACACACAAATAACATAAATTTACAAAGAATCTTAAAAACCAAAAGTGCGCAAAGGCGGTCTTATCGCTAAGAGCGATCTTTTCCAGACAACCTTTAGGTGAAGTAATGTATTTATGTATGTGGGTATGTTCGTAAACAAGTATACTCTTTTTCACGGACTATAATACCAACTATCTATAAACCTTGAAATGAACGCTTTCGGGTTTTTGTTATTTCGTTCTGTCGCCCAATTACCGCTGGAAAGATATGGGGGAGGCTGACCTGGGCCATCTCCAGGTCAATAATTGGATGAATGTAGCGCAGGACAGGGATCAGTAGAGGAAGCTCGTTTTGAAGGCAAACATTGTTAGTTTTTTATTTGGTCAGTTTTTTTTATTATTATGCGTGTTTTAATTACCTAATAGGTTACGTTAATTACTAATGAACAGAATATAAAAAAGATCATAATATTTATCCCAACGTTTTTTCAGGAATATTCAATTTCTTAGATTAGTCAACCGCTTGAAATATTCATCATTGTTATATTCTGTTTATTTTTACTCCAACGAAGTAACAAAGTACCAAAAACGATGAATAATAAATTCCCTAAGCCTGGTCAGCGAGTGCAGTACAATCCAGCACAATGGGCGTGTTGGTTTAGCCGATGACGCGAGCCAACATGGGGATATGTCCGCGCGGGCAAAATCCCTGTTTGCTCAACTCGGAAACTAGTTAAGGGGACGCCTGGATATACATTTCTCGTCAGAGAAATCACGGCACTTTCGTTTTTATGATTTGATAAACCACGAAATCTTATTTTTAAGTATCATTTCTATTTTTTTATGTGTTTTCACCATAAATGATTTTTACATTACTTTAAAAACTAATTTGAATTTTGGACATTTTAATTATGATTAATAAACCTCATTTTACTTAATTTTACACGATATCAAACATATGTTCTAAATAAACACATTTTTTATATAATATCATTCGTAAGAAACATAAACTTGCGAGGTGTCCCGAATTTTTTGATAAAAAGTATGTTATGAATGTACTGTCACACCTCAATTCGAGCCCACTATGTGTTTTCGGATTTTTTCTATAGATTTTTTAAAATTATACGGTCTCTTACAAAACCCTCTCATTGTGTGGATATTTTGCCGTAACCCAATTTTCTACTTTTTGCGATAGAAAATTTCGCAAGCTTTTAATTAAATTATATACATAATCATTTCTGGGCGTCATGAAAGACGACTAAGGGAAGAACCCAGGTAATGGGCAGCTGCGTTCCCTGTAAATACATCACCAATCCCACTTACCGAGCGTAGTGAGCATGGCATATACCCCGCAAATGGTGGTGGCCCACGTCCAGAAGTGGATGTAGTAGGTAAGTAGTTATCATGTTTGTACAATTTTTATATCAAATATACCCATCAACATCGAAGCTCTTCCCCTTAACTTGGCTGTTTATATGTTCAGCGAGTTCCAGCGTCTGTTTGCAGTGTGCTGTTTACCCGCGGATCACTCGCGAAACTGTTTCCAACTGTTTTGTGTCTAATTTCGCTGTCAAATAGCCCCGCATTACTCGGGTCAGCTGTTTGCTGGAGAATATGATTCTGTCAAACATTTATGGAAATCGATTGGCTAGATGACTAAAACAAATTAATTACCTACTACTGACTTTTAATTTAGAAAAAAATATTTCATTATATTTTTATTTTTTCATCTAAATAAGGTACCAATTATATGGCGTAGCGGCTACGTGTTGGGCGTAATCAATTACACTTATATTTTCAATACTACTTTAAATACAGGTACTTAAATTACAAGTACTTTTAAAGTACATGTATTTAGATTATAAGTACTTCGATTACCCCATGTAATCGGTAATTACAAATGCCGTAAATAAAAGAAAAAGAACCAATAGAATCGCGGCAATTAAAAAGTTAAAATCAATTTCTTCTTCTTTTTAATAGGAGTTGCATTCAATTAGTTGTATACGATTTTAAATTTCGAACTGGCCGCTACGAATTGTGTTGCTTGAACGCAGGAACTATATTTTTAATCTGTATTTTTATAACCTCAATAAATGAGTTTGTCGAATTATTACTCAATATTACAATGACAAAAGTAAAAATGACTAATATCCCTACGATCAGAGAAATGTCTACATTATGTTAGGATACTTTTCTTTCATAATAATTCAATATTTTTCAATCATAGAAAAAAAGTTTAGTGGTGCAATTTGAATAGCAGACGATACAATCATCATTTATGGATCGTTTTCTTGTATTTATCGCTTTATTTTACTCTTTTTTCATTCGATATGTAAAGCAGTATACGTACCACGGATGTAACATCAATAACAACCTCGGAAAGGTACCGCCCTCGCTCCGCTCGGGCGTTAAAAAACCTCGGTTGTTATTGATAGCTTACATACCTCAGTACGTAATCTACTATTAACACCTAGATATTTTATTTTTACTAATAGTTAGTCATCGACAAACTATTAAGTATAATACAAAGATATAAGATTTTGAAAGTTGGAATAGCACTTAGTTTTAGGAATTTTAAAATAATAAAAAAAAACTTAAAATGATAATGACTTATTTAATTATTATTTTTGCGTCACTTTAACCATAATATAATAATATGTACATTATCCTATAAATGTTAGTGAAAAAATATTCCTAAAAGTAAAGACTGATTGGCATCTAATAAATACGTTTCAACATATTTAAGTTTGTTTGAATTTGTATTGGTAGATGGTAACACATTTTGTTTTTTTTTTCTACATTTTTTGTCTAAGTACAGAAATAAGTTAGTTCGAATATGTATTGATAGATACAGACACCTTATTGCCTGCTACTTAAATTACTATAATAACTAAAAACTTATAAACAACACTACGTAATGTTTTCATGAGGCTTTTTTCATGGTAACTTTTAGTTGTCAAAGTAATCAGAAAAAAGTAATTTGTGTATTTGAAAAATACTTTCCTCACTACGTAATTAGTAATCTAATTTTAAATTCCTTTTGCAAGTATTTAAAGTACTGATTACATGAAAGTAATGATTACGTTTTGTATTTGGAATTTGTAATCTGTACTTCAATTACATTTAGCCCAACACTGGGTAGCCTGGGGAGACCTACTTCTAGCAATAGGCTGATGTGACGTGATTGATATAGGTATTATACGCTGTATTCTATTACGATAACGTGTAAAATGCATACAAATTACAAAAACTTCAATATAACTTCATGTACTTTGAAATAAAGATTTCTATTCTATTCTACTTATAATGTATAAAATGTTTATTTACTTATTTACGAAAAAAAACAAAGTAAAAAAAAGTTTATTAAAAGTTGTTTAATTTCAAAGACTGCCTTACTTTAAAAAATCATTTTTGTTTACAAAGGACTTATTTCTATTTCTCATTCGGTCAGTCGCAAGCCAGACTCACTTAATTGGCATCAAGCAGATGCGAGCTGATTACGTCACCCCAACACGGCATCACCCCATCGCGTGACGCCATTATTGGCTCGGCTCCTGGCTTATTGGGCGCGTGCTTTCGTGATTAAAATGCTCTGTTTTATTGGCTTGTATCATTAGGAACATCAGGTTAAGAGGGGGAGACCTCTCATTTTCAGAGTGCCCACGTGTCAGAGGTAGAAGAGAGCAAATGGATATTGTTTTTAAATCATCATTTTCCTTGCCTTATTTCGTTCTCTGTCGGAGTCGGCTACCTAACCGTGGAACGATTTGACGTGAAACCAAGTTTTTAAACAGAGCGGCTGCCACCTAACCTCTTCAACTCAAAGGCTAACCAGGCCTGAATCTTAGGTTAAGTAAGTCACATTTAAATATCATCGGAATTCAAATTTGAATATGGGTTTCCTCACGATGTTTTTCCTTCACCGTAAGAGCAGTCGGTAAATGTAGGTAACTAAAACAGGAGGATCGAGCTCGGGTCTCTTGATTGTAAGACCGCTGTCCTAACTACTTGTCTCACGATGCTTTTACTTACTTTACTTACTTAAAGAGTTTTTTATTCACGGTCTAAACTACTGTATTGAAAAATACAAATAATCAATATTTTCACCACGTCATCATGTACATTAGGGTGTGTCCACATTAGTTCCGGCTCATTGGCTCGTGTGTACATAGCCTTAGGGTGAATCCCCTCAAATAGGATGTAAATTATCAGCCCATATTGCACGTCACCCCATCACCCGATCACCCCATTGACAGTTAACGATGACCAATTTCCAAAGGTAGAAAGTTTCATTGAAATTAAATTATCCTTCAACGGAATTCAACGGATCAATATTTTGTAGGTCGTCGCGTTATAAAAATTTACTCTGTGAAGCTTATTTTTGGATATATTTATATTCCCGTAACGTGCGTTTCTTAGGTTGGTATATCTTAAAACGCGTTTTGATCAAAAACGTCCAGCAATTCACGATAATGAACCAAAAATCCAACTTCAAGAGCCTAATAGTCCACTGCTGGACATTGACTTCCCCCTATGGGAAATATCTGCTATAGAACTGACTGGCGGATCAGTTATCGATGTTGCATTCGCAGGAGAGTGACGACCGCTGTGGCGCATTGGTAGTGCGACTGCCTTTGACACAGAAGGTTCCGGGTTCGATTCTCGGTGGGTCACTCACAAAGCTGATATTTATCACTTTGTGAATTTGATCCCAGTCTGGTTAGGACATTGTGGGCTGAACCGCACGTTTATCCATAAGTAAGATGGTTCCGTGTTTCGGATGG
This sequence comes from Keiferia lycopersicella, assembly GCA_029255805.1. NCBI lineage: Eukaryota > Metazoa > Arthropoda > Insecta > Lepidoptera > Gelechiidae > Keiferia > Keiferia lycopersicella. The sequence continues at coordinate 393,074 of JARACZ010000008.1, forward strand.
CACTTTAAAGCGTAGGTCCCGGTTGCTGTCTATGATCACTTGGATGGCGGTCGTTACACAATCATGTCAGAAGCCTGCTACTTGTAGAAGGCGGTTGATAAATTCTGACACTAGGGTTGATCGGGTCGTTGGACGACGCGGTGTCCGACATGAAAAGAAAAGGAGGCTGCAGGGTGTATTTTTATTCTTTACTCGCTTTTGACGGCCCACGGGTATAATCTAAGTTATGTACTCAAGCGATAAAGGAATGAAAATGTAAAAACCGTGTTTGCCTTAAGTTTTAGAAATCTTTAAGTTTGGCAAAACCTAGGATTAAACCACCGTTACAATACAAGGTCGGTCTAGATCCCCGATACCGCGTCGTATCTGACATCTCCCAGGTGCGCGCGCCGCCCGGAACCGGCACCTGCGCGTGCGCACCCTGTGTAGGGATGCGACTGTCGATATCGATACCTATTAATCTTGACATTTTGCTCTCAGTGCTGGTATAGCTATGTTTATTTAAGTTTCGTTCAATTTGTACTGTAACAAACATAAAATTACCTACTAACAATAAAATCTAATCTACCCACATAACACTAATTGTTTAATCCATCAAATTATATGTTATATTATATATTGGGCTAAAATCGATCCAATCAAATGTCTCTTTCCAGTCGATGGCACATCTTTTGTCTTGTTCTGCGTTCATCACCACGTGCATAGTAAAGGATTTTTACGACGCTTCGTAAGACGATGTTTGTGGTTGCTTATTGATTCTAACATGTAGGTACATAATTAATATTACCAGAATTGACTCAGTAAGAATAATAAAATGATTTACTAAAGACTTACTTCACAAATTACATGTGTAATAAATAATAAGAAGAAAAACTAAAGAGCAGTTGTCAGAATAATAACTAGGCTATGTAGGTTTACGCATGTAATACTTGATTGAGACTTCACTCGTCAAAAGTTATCGATATCGTGACAACACAGTGACATCCCTAGTACCGATGGCAGGGGTAGATACTTGCACTCATGCGTACTACGGGGCGCGTGCCACCTTTTTTCTTCAATCGTACTTGCGACATTATTCCGGACAGCCCTACTTACCTCGACTTACAAAAAGAAACCTAAAATGTTACTCGGTAGAGTTCAGATTTGGCTTGGAGTTATACAATTGTAAATGGGGTGCTTTGAAAAATATAGTATCGAAATGTAGAGTACAATTTGAATATGGGGTTGTTTTTTTTTAATTTGCGCTGGGGCAAAGGGTCGTATACTTTAGAGGCGCACGCGCCGATAAGAGATTAATTACTTAGAACTAATTCACGGTTTGATGCGTCGTTGTTCTAAATTTGAATTTAGTTTGCATAAGGATGGGCAAAGGTGCTGCGTTCTTGATGTTTATCTTTGGGTCGTTGTGAAGAGTTCAATGACCGTAGTTAAAGCGTAAAAATATTTAGACAGAGTTTGTTTTCTGTTCAAATGATTATCATGAAATACAAAAAGAAGGTAAAAGATTTTCGATACATTCTTCTGCAATATTTCGATGCTGCTTCTGGTACCTACAGTATAAAAAATCTTGGTAGATATTTTTTTAAGTTTACGTAGAATATTTTGACGTTACTAATCAGTTAACGAAACGTTTTTTATTTGTTAACCATTTTCCTTGGGAAAACGTGTTTCTTATCAGCCTGTTTTGAATATTAGTAAAAAAAATGTTCTTGTCTTAATTAACAAGACAAATTTAGAAACACGTAAAACGCCAAACAATCTGCCAAACCAAAACGTTTATCTCATAAATTTAGTTGCAAAAAGATCACAATACCTAACCTCAAAAACCAGTGTTCAGTGTTCTTTTAATTGCGGCCTTTTACCTTATAATCTTGCTCCTTTTTTGGGGTTCCGTGCCAAGTGGTAAAAAGTGAATTATTCTACTGAGACTGGTCTGTTTGTCTGACCGTCTGTTTGTCTGTCTGTCAACGGGCTGTGACTCACAAACCTTAATAGTTAGACAGTTCAAATTCTACAGATTAAATTTTTTAATAAAATTAATAATAAGGCTACCTATGCAAAGATACGTGTTTTATGTTTTTTATCGATAACAGTACGGTATCTCATGAACCATGGTAATTACACATCTGAAAATTTAACAGATGATTTAAGTAGATGTTGGCCTGTTGCTTCATTAACACAAGTATAATAAGTTTTTTAAAAGAAGACCGCCTACAAAGAGCGAACTTTCTTTTTTTATGGGTAAATATGCTTTAAACTTTTTACTAAGTAAGAAAAATACTTTGATAAAAACCGCATCAGAATAGGTTCAGCCAAATGCGACATAATCGCGAACAAACATAGGTACAAGTCAAACTAAGAACCTCCCCCTTTCTTTATTTCTGTTACAAACAGAATAAAATTTATGTTGAAAGTCCCAAATCCAACACAATACAACAAGTAATTTTTTTTGTTAATTATACTAACATGAAGAGTTCCTCATGTATTAGTTCGACTCGCACTTGGCTGTTTTTATTTTGACAGCCCATGAGCATTGAAAGATACATTTCAAACGCAACAAAAGAGATCCGGTAAAGTTAGTGAAAGAAAAGTCAGTGGTAGGTAAAAATTACCATTTTTTTCGCTAAGTTTACCATTATCGGCTAATCTGTGGTTACCGGTCGATATTGGTTACGCATTTGTGTTGGTGATGCTACCATTTAGTGGTTAAAAAGATTTACAGTGTACGAACACGTGGACCTACATCCGAGATTTTAAGTTTTTTTTATTTTCTCTAAGCACAGAGAGCGCACTAATTTGCTTTACCTATACTTAGCTGATCGGTGAATCAAATTAATTAAATATACTTTATAGATCGACCAAATTATAGCCCATATGACATGATATTTACATAGAGATAATTATTACACCTGGACCAAATCGGAGGTTCTGAAGAAAGGTCAGATCAGAAGTACCCTAAACCGACGAGCGTGCATGAAAAGACTGATGAATGTAGAAGAGAGGTGAAAGAAGTATGTCAAGATCCTAGTAAGTGGAAGAAAACAGTCTCTGCCTACCCCATCATAAAAGGGGCAAGATTTATTTATAATTACAGCTTGCGCGGAAAATCTCATATAAAATTAATATGATATGAAAGAGTTTATTCCTACAAAATAACTCAACTGAACTATCACTTTGACCGTAAGCAAATATGCCGTGTAATGCCAGCTTATAACAGCATCACCTCATTTTTTCCTGCAGGTGTTAAGAGGCAAACTACTTCAGACTTTCATGGATTTTATGGGTATCTTTAGGCAACAGGGGGACAACTTATCATTACATACATAATACACGAATCATCTGAAAGGTCCTTTTCTCTTTCTTTTCGTGTCACCGAGTCATCCAACGACCCGATGAACCCTTGTGTCAGTACAGTATCAGAGTCGGCCTTAAATTTTTGTCGGACGTGATGTAAGCGACCGTATTTTTAATACTGTTAACGCTCTACCCACCATGCAAGGGATAAAGACATGATATGTGTACTTATGTATGTCTTGTACAATAAAAAGCCTTTCTCCGTTTATTGCAAGAAAGTCCAAACCACATCTAAATGGCAGAAAGTTGTGGTTTCAACCCCTTTTATTAAGATACCGTGATCATCTGTATTATGCAAATAATCGCAATTCTTCACGTATTGTACCGTAATGCGATATGAAAAGAGAGCACTTTTTCCATACATAAAAAAAACATTATTCCATACAATGTTGTATTGGCATTAAGAATACAATTCTGGGTGTTTGGTCATCATAATTTCGCTTCAAGGCACCATTTTCCGCTTCCGTGGTTAGTCAGCCGTGTGATGCTGGCTTAGAACAGCATCACCCCATTTCTACTTGGGTGTCGTAAAGGCGTGATATATGTATGTATGTATGTATGTGTCGTAAAAGGCGACTAAGGGATGAATCTAGGGAATGGTGTAAATGAATATGAGTCGTGCGAGCGCGTTTTTTATGAATATTGATAATATCTTGCACTGCGCTCGCCAATCCGCATGCCTCGTGTGTCTCACTGAGTTTGGCAAATATCCTTCAAGGGAAGTACAGAGGATGAAAGAAAATGTACGGAAATTATATTATTCTTAAGCTCACAGACTTCGCTGGCTCGGCCACTTAGCAAGGATGGGTGAGGATCGGGGCGTCAGTCATGTCGGGCGCCCCAGGTACCGCCGGAAAGATATGGTGGAGGCTGACCTGGGCCATCTCCAAGTCAACAATTGGGTGGAGGTGGAGCAGGACAGGGATCAGTGGAGGAAGGCCAAGATCCATTTCGATTCACTGCGCCAGAGAAGTAAGTTAGTTTGATCGAGACGAGAAACTACCACATTGGTTACATAACCGGTAGCTATCTTCGAGATCCTGAAGATCCTGCCTACTTATCGGTAATAGTCTGCTAATTTAAGATGGTCAGCAGCTTTTCAATGAGCAGCGGCGCCGCGAGCCATGCGTCGGTAGCGTCGATTGACCAGTTACCATGCGCAGAGTAGGCAACAAACAGAGACCACATTTTGACACGAAAAATATTACATACGTATACATACATATATCACGCCTTTATCCCTTGTGGTGTAGGCAGAGCGTTAACAATCGTAATATTACGGTCGTTAACGCCACGTCTGATTCAGGGCCCTTTTCGATGATACATGTGGTGACAGGTTGTCAGCCTGTCGCCTAAAATTTTTATACACATGAAACCCTCGAGTCCCTTAGTTGCCTCTTATATCACCCACGGGAACAAATGGGGTGATGCTATTTTAAGCCGGCATTCCACGACAACGAAAAATATTCAAATTAATAAAACACTTTTTTACACTAGTTTACATCCAGGTTTCCTGACGATGAAGTAACGGTCGTTTAATAGCAATTTAATTATTAAAATAGTGGAACTAGTGTAAAAAAGTGTTTTATTGACTAGAATACTATGGAGTTCCATCAAGAAATCACAACACAAAATGTAAATGATGCGAAAAGATTCAGGAAAAAAGTATACAAAAGATAAATACATAGAAATTGATGATCACAACTTAGTCCGTTGATAGAATTTTATTGTAAGAATCAGAGCAAACCTTCCTGTGTGTGTCGTGTTGTGTTCCGTCTTTATGATGAAATCGGATTCAATCTTTTCTCGGCCTTTGAGATCTAAAAACAAAAACGCACCATTTTATCATAACGAACTAACAATGACAAAATATTCTTTTAACATTTGGCCGGCCCTATAAATAGAAATAAGATATCAGCTTTCAGGTGACGATAGAAACAAAAAAGTGTAAAACAGAACACTATTTTTTTTCTTGCAATAAGTAGACGAAAAGCTATCTCTCTTCTGTACTTACTCTGCACACCAATAAAATATAACTCTATTTACCTCAGAGCGACAAGTATACCCCGCCAATTTGCGAAGACCACCCACCCGAATCACGGCCGAGTAACATTTTATCAACATAATTTGGCAGTTTAATAATTTCATCGAAGAATGCGTGCTAAACGATGACCATCACGGTTCGTGCCACTGCTTAATATGATCTGATTGCTCTTAAGTAATTTTATATTAAATTACTCTGTGATACACGCGAGGATCCAGCTGGTATGAATAGCTAGAATTATAAATTAGGTAATCATATACCTAGAGATAGATTTTGATTGCTATGTTTTGATGTATTGATTAAGATTATTTAGTTGAATGGAGAGAAATCAATTTTGACTTTCTTATTTTCTAAAATTCTTTTGAGCTTGAATTATTCAGTATTTGTATATTTTATTTCATTGGAATCGTTTTATAATTTCTTGTATGCAGATTTTGTGGTAACCGAAATTTTATTTATGAAATATTTTGCAGTTACTTGTGGATTACCACTAACTACAGTCAAGTTTTTGACAACTAAAATAACATAATTTCTTACCTACTTATAGTTCATAAATCAGGAAAACTCCGCCACCAGGGTTCACCAGGTCGTTGACAACTCGGTGACCCAAATAAAAAGAGACAGCATACAGAGAGAAAGAGAGACAGCTGGAATAATCTGGATTGTAGTCAATAAAAAGTATTGCAAAATAAGTTCCTTCCTAAAAAAACATGTTAAAGCAGTGACGACAAAATGATTTACCATACTACCATACGCGCTTAACCGGCTCCATATTAATCATATTTAGGTGTTCCCGCGATCCGGAAGTGCTACAATTTGTCTGAAGCTTACGCGCATCGATCAGGCGACTTCCGGTAGGCTGCGCGGGCGCATGCGTCTTATACGAGTGCCGGCTTAGAAGTCTTGCAATGTATATTTTTAGATATAAATGGAAAAAGGAAATCACTAAAGTTTGATTTGGCCGGGGCATCAACGTTAGACACAGTAAATATAATTGTGCCAGTAATTACTATTCAATAAAGAATAAAATAAAATGAGATATATCATATCATACTGGACTATTGTGGCTGCAGAAGAAGAAGGAGAAGATAGCCATAAGGTAAGGTTTTCGTCCAAGGGTGAGGTTGATCAGTGAAAAAAAACAGTGGGTCAAACTATCAAAATAAATACACGTCATAAATTTGACTGATTACACGGTGGTGCCATTTTTTTAAGCTCGGGATATTTTGCACGTTGTTTCAGAGCTGATTTTTACTTGGTCGCAAAAAATACGCCTCATGGTAGTATCACCTATATTAAAATCATATTTGGCGATTACATTGTGATTTGTTTCTCTAGATTTTTTTTTTCTAGTCATTCATTCATTCATTCATTTATTAAATAGTAAGATTATTACATTGTCATAAAGTTAAATACATTAAGTCACCGAGTCAACCCGATGAATTTTTTTCCTGAAATGAACCCGTACCTCATAGTAGTCTTACTGACGACTGAAAATAAACGTCTTGTTTGGCGATTATACTGAGCACCAGCGTCCGGTTCGCGAACACATTATAAATTGACCAATAATGTCGTGATTTATTCTTCGTTCAATCGGGCAACTTGCGAATTTAAAGGTTAATTTGTATCGTGGGAGAAAAAATATACTTACCTACAGGATTTACCGGAAATGTGCTAAAAGTGGGCTAAATTGTATGTCAGACATCAATCTAAACTTTTAGGGCAGAAAGCCAGCAACATAAGCTAGTTTGTCATACAGTTCTAAGATAGTTGGTATGAAAAATAGCATGACCCTATTTCTTTCTAATAAATTTCAAAAGACGCAAGTAATGGACTCATAGATGTCAATATGTACAAGTCTGTTAAATAATTAAAAAAAAAACAGATTCATGTTTTAAAGGCAGCACAAAAATTACAGACATAATCAAACCTAGCAATCCTATTAGAGTAGATATTTAGTTTTCTAAACTAAGTAAACTACGATAAAAAATACTACGGAATAAAGTCACCCCCAGTTGTTACCTTCTACCTACATACCCTCATAAGATGCGCAAGATTACATATTAAAAATAATGCGTCTTTATAAAATTACATACTTTAAATTCAATAAAATACTTCTCTATAAAATATGGCGCGTAACATTGTCATCCAAGAATTTTGGAAAGGGTTTAAAATTTTATATGTTTTTAACTACCCTTAATTTGTCAGCCGTATCAAAATTAATATTAACGGTAGTAATATGTTAATATTATTTGGATATCTGTTTTATTGGTTATTAAAATGTCATACTTTTTTTATGTAGCTACCTGCGGTCGCCAAGAATCCAAGGAGATATAAAAAATTATAGAATATATCTAAGTTAGATCACTAGTATACTTTGATTGCAGATATAACTTGAAATAAAATCTAGAAATCTATACTAAATCTACCCTGCAAATGAGCAGTGTCATGCTAAAACTAAAATATTGATTTTTCTGAATATTGATGAATGAATACGTGCTAATATATTCTAAATGAAAGTTCTCTTAACACGAAGTAGAACCTCATTTTTACATTAGGTCATAAATTAGCACCAATTTATCGAAATCAAAATAACAACGAAAGTTGCATGAATACACAATCTTATCTTTTTATGATGAGAACGAATCCCGGGCAAGCATAGGCACAGTATTATTTCCACATAAATCATTACCTTTTTTGCGGCCATTTTGTCGACGACATATAAAACTGTCAACCGTTACCGCAGAATAAAAGATGTCCATATTTAAAAAGTCGTTTGAATCATTTCGAATAAAATATCTCTCGGTTTTCAAATTCGGAATAAATTTCGTGTCACCTGCGCCGGGGTTACCGGAAGAAGTGTAATCGTGCTGTCTCTGTCTCGTGTATTGGTCTGTCCTTTGTTTTGTTGTTTCGTTTTGTTTTGGCTCCCGATATAGATTTGTGTGCTGATAATTTTATGCTCGTTTTAATGCTATAAATTATTGTATGGAAGGTTTCATAGATGTGGAGATAGTGCCGGTGGCAATTTGTAAGGACACAGCGATGACAGGTGATCTGAAACTCATAAATAAACTAAAACCTTAGCAATATTTTTGGGTACACAAGTACTGAATAGTTAAAAAAGATACTACTTTTTAAAACAACCGAAAACAGTATTCTGTATGAAAATATTGCAACTTGTGTCAAAACAGTCCTTCACTTTCATTAAATTATTCTGTTTAAAAATTCAAATTTTGAATATTTTCAAAATTGTGGATGGAGTCTGTAGTATTTTTGACAAGTTTTAAGCATACAACTTTTTAATCGTATTGACTACCCAGTCTAATACCAAATTATTGTTTTTCAGCATGTAGGTATTAGCTTATTGCAGATGGCAGCAAACACGACTGTTCCTATACGCACTTTGACATTGACACATTTTTGGCCAATCGCAGCAAAAAGGCACAGTCGAGAGTGGCAAAAGATGCCGAATATATATATATGTAAATATATATACAATTAGGTATTAGATAGATAGATTTTATGTTACTATAACTAAATCTATTCATTTGTGACATGTCAAAAGAATTTGACAGTTTAATTTGAATTGGTTTTTCACGATTTTTTTTATTCAGAATATTGGGATTCATAGATTGGCCAATGACATATATTAAGCAATTGGTGTCTGGTTTTAGTAACTATTTCAACTGTTTCAAAACGGAACAAATCAAGAGAACTCTTCGATAAAAACATCCCGATGTTTAATATCACGATTAATATCCCGAGTAACTCCGTAGCCTCCCCTTTCCCGGCGAAAAAACCTCGGACGCCATTAAAAAACAATTGAATTAAGGAAATAATTCTTCCTTAATGAAAACGTTTCCATCATGGTTTATTATCTGCTTTTTGCATGGTGGTCCAGTTCTTTACTAATTTTGAAAAAATTGTTCGGTTTTTTTTTTTAAGTTTTTGATGAAGTTAGCACCGCCTTTCTTCCGATCAAAAATTAATTCTAATAACGTTGTCATAACTCATTCTTGCTACCGAACGGGCGTGTTGTACCGTCATTATTTATTTTAGAATTAAAGGTTCTGTTTTGATTATTTTGGGAGCATAACTACGTATAGAAACTTCGATGAAGATGGCGCTTTATAATATGTAATTAAGTAAGTATGTAAATCACTTTATTGCACAATAAAAAATAACAGAGTACAGGAGATATTAAACTAAAGCTATGCGCAAAGGCTGCCTAATCACTAAGACCAATCTCTTACAGGAAACCTATCATCCCTTCTAATTAATATCAATGATTGTTGTTATAACGCAAAACACTATTGTAAAAGTAATACCTGTATTGTGTGCTACGGAACGTTCAACAACCATTTTATACGACGTTAGCTTAAAAGTGCAATACACAATACACATTTGACGGGCGTCTGAAACATCTTAACGGGCGGCGACAGAATTTCACGCCCAAAAGGCCTAGCCTCGATGGCGTTTCCCCGACGGCGAGGAGGAGGAGGAGTGATCTCCACAATTACATTTGAGCACAATCGAGTTCCTTTGTCGCATCTTACGACACCCATGGGAAAAATATGGATGGGGGTGATGCTATTTCAAGTCAGCATCACACGGCATTGGGTAATACACCGCTTTTCGATAAGGCCTTGATTCACTTTTTATTACAATTACTTGATTTTTACATTCTGCGCATACGCAGCTTTTTGTTCGCAAATTAGATTAATCGAACGATTTGCCTTTTATTCGAACAATTACAGTTTTGTTGAAAATTAAGCTTAAACGGATTCGGTACAGACAGACACACAGACAGCAGGATGCATTGCAATTATGCTGTCGGCCCAACTGAACTGTACGCAAGTGAAATTTAAATTTAGAACACTTTTATTAGGCTGGTTTTCATACAGAAAATTGTTTTCTTACGAAACTATTAGCCCGCAGTTTTACTTGCATATTTTAATGTTACATGCTCATTTACATGCTATTTATTGACGACGCAAAAAAAGGAGGATAATCTCTTCTTCTTCTTTTCTTCCAACCTAAAGCCACCAAATGCAAATTTTTATTCTAAGATTCTATATTTTCACTTTGAGATGGTATAAAATTAAATTAACTAGTTACTTAGGTGGATGGCACACTTAACGCCCGACGGACCGCTAAAATATCGCAGCGTTTTGTCAGATCCATACTAGAAATGTCAATACCCATATTGAAACCGGTGAACCGCTGTTGACGCAGCGCTATCGCAGTGTCATCCGTCGAGTGCGGTTTTAGTATGGGGAGTGACGTTTCTAGTATGGATCTGACAGACTACTGCGACACTTTAGCGGTCCGTCGTGCGTCAAGTGTGTTCCTCGCCTAACTCGATAATAATAATAACGAATTGAGACATCAAAATTTACACCTACCCGGGAATCAAATACCAACCCTCATCAAGCCTTGACATAGAAAAGTGTTAATTCTACTGCAATTATTTCTTTATCATAAATTAAGATTTTTGTTCACACCTTTTCCATAATTAAAGGTTATTTTTGAAGATAATTTAACATCTAAAATAATATGAAATATAATAAAGTTAAAAACGAAACACATCTTTCAGTGTGACATAACTTAAGGCATAAAATATTTTTGCCCATTTTTCACCAATCCTGTCAATCAAATTCATAGGTACAAAATGGTACTAAACTATCACCACTGAATAACCCTATACGGCAGCTGTCAAAATCAAGTGAATTTTAAGATATGAAGTCTTTTTTTCTATGGTAACATATCCTCTGGCATGAAATTGCCAGCTTCCAAAATTGGCTTGTTAGGGCAGCTATACTGTTTGAAAAATTGCGCGACTAAGTTCCGACTACATCGAACCGACCTACAAGAATCTATACAGGGTGTAAGAAACGATGTAACGAATACTTTGCAGACGTGCTAATAACATTAAACTGAACAACTTTTTGTATGGGGGCTATGCTGGAACGCAAAAAATTTTTCGACCTTCCATACTTACTTCCCGATCAGCTGACTGATTTTGTATGGAAACTCTAAAATAATTTATCGTTTCCCAACATAGCCCGCATAGAAAAAGTTGTTCAGTTTCATGGTCTGATCACGCCTGCAAAGTTTTCGTTACACCGTCTCTTACACCCTGTATTATTGTGACTTCCTAGCAAAAAATGTGTAAGTGCTTTATGTTTTTGAAAATCTGTACATTTTTTCCTATCACTACTCTATGTACGAGATTCGACAATTGAATCCGGGCGTGCGGTATGCCGCGCTCTGTGATTGGTCGGGTGTCCTCCAATCACGTTGCCTACTTGCGCTATACGCTTGCGCGAGTACTGTCAAGCGCATAGAGCCTGGTTGTCTATAGGTGTTTATGTATATTAGGCTTTTTGGGTGTAGAGATCCTCAGGTAAGTTTGTATTATTCTACCTAGCGGCCTGCCCAGCGGTTGCACTTGTTGCTAATCGTTTTTGCGTGGTAATACGACGTTTTCCCACATATACTTATTATTTAATATATTACACCGTCCTTCTGAATTACATTAAAACATTGGTAAAATAAATACTGGCACATATCTCCTTGCCTTATCCCGTTTTCTGTCGGAGTAGGCTACCTAACCTAGGGGATTTGACGTGGAACAAAGTTTTTACTGGCACATACAAATAAAAGAAATTAGAAATGCTTCGAAAGATTGTATTGACACCTAACCTTTACATTGGAATCTATAGATTGAATGTATGTAAGTTTTTGTTTTTGAGTACGGAATTGTACCAAACACTCAAGAGATTTCACAAACAGGAAGGCATTTGCTTTTCCCAGCACCATTTCTCACGTGTCATGCAAAAAACACATCGCGAACGATCCACCTCGTTAATCCCCCGACATTGACACCCCTAATATTATCTTATCAAAATTTTCAATGAGCCTCGCGATTCTTCGCGTATGACTCGGCACTTTGACTGCGCTGTCAGGGCTGTCAGATTTGACAGTTGGGATTGAGACGTTACCGTTACGGCGGTGTCAGATATGACGGAACCGTTGATTATATTAACGCGTTTCGTGCTTAATAATAGGCCGGTGCGGGATATTATAATAATAAATTACAGGTGATCTTCAAGTGATATCCTTTGCGGAAACAGTAAGACGTGTCAGGTTTTGAGGAAAGGTGTTTTTTACGATTTCAAGTTACAGTATTCACATTCATTTAGCAATAAGGCCGAAAGATCTTTAACTTACCTATAAATTTGTAAAAGAAATGGTAAATTAGTTGATTTGGTCAATTTTACCATATATATATCACTTGCTTTATTCTAATTTGATTTGCCGCTATTCGAAACTCTGTCAGTGCATTTTCTTTACTTGAATATATCCTTTATTATTTCCTTTTTGTGCAATGCAGTGTTTTTACTTACTTACAGAATAGCACCTAAAGTTCCCATGGGATAACTCAAGCGCTGTGCTGACTATGGCTAGTCTACTATTGATGGAATTATTCGCTTTTTACTTACTTACTTACTTTGCCGGCTCGACGATCTAAAGTGAGTTTTGGCCTCCGATATGAGACTTCGCCAGTTGTTTCGGTCTTGCGTGGTTTCTCACCAATCACTTGCCAGAAGTTCGCGAAGATCCGCTTCCACCACATCGCAGCATTTTTCAAATTAATTTAATTAGATCCTGGGAAATCATTAGAAACGTCAAAGATCTTTGAGAAGTTACGTTAGATCATTCATTATCAATCTTAATATAAAAATGTGTAATATATTAAAATAAAGAAGATAATAACTTTTTGAAAACTTTTTAAGCACTCACGATATCTTTTACATATTTTCAGTATTAAATCTATTCCCTGATCCTGACTTGCTTTTTACCACTCCACTACTTACCTACATTTTATACACTATTTTTTTAAACCAACCGACACACATAGATCAGTTCTATCACCATTTTATTATAGACCTTTCTCATTTCTCTTATAGACTGTATTACCTTGACTTTAGCTTTATATTTCTTTTCTATCTCGAAATATATAAAATGTATAAGTTGGTTTATAACTGGTACATCTGCCGAATTTGCATAGAGGTGACTGATTGTCCTGTCACTCTTGAGATTGTCCTGACAATTCTACCTACTTCCGGCGATAGTGGCCGATATTCTAGATATGTCGACGATCTGTTTCCGGTCGGTTTTGGTTTATCAAACTGTCCATTTTGCAGTAAAAAAAAAAACAAAGTTTCGTTTTTTGATGTAGTTTTGTATGTTTCTTGATGATAACAAGGTGTACTTTTTAGTTTAAGTAGAGATCTTTATATTTGTTAACTGTTTAAATTGTCTTTAATTTCAAGACAATGATCCGACGGAATAGGGAATAGGGTACTTTTTGTTATTTTCATTTCGTAAAATTAACAAACACAATCGGGTCGTCTCGTATTTTTTTTACTTTTGTTGAAGAAGTTACAAAACTTGTTAAAAAGTTTCCTCGAGATGTTAATGTAGTAAACTCATTATTTCTCTAGTGATTTTCAGAAGGTAAAAATAAATAAAATAATCAATGCAATCTCCAAACTTAATTCGTTTATTTACAAAAACATTGCATTTAATAAATCAGATACAATATCCATAAACATCACCTAGACTCTATTTAACAAAATTTACAATACTTGGCACTAATACTAAATCTAATTTCCTAAAAATCTAGTATCAAAATGTAATGTTTGGACACAATAATACTTTCGTTGGCAAGATGAATGGAATAACTTTTAAAAAACTTAAAAGCTAAAATCGGCAGGACGGATTACACTGGCAAGATACTTACAAACTAAAAAGCACAAAAAATATGCATCAGATTTAACGAAACACGAAACCGTAATACGACACTATAAAGAGCGAAAAAGTTCTTAAAAATAAGTAGATTAATTTAACACTTGGTAACACTTTTTGAGTATTCTGTGGTACTTAACTTTTATAATAAATAAATCCCTGTACTCTATAATTTCTAAACAGTTTTTAGATTTTGGCAACTATCAGAAGCTAAGTCACTAAAGGTGAACCTTGACGTACCTAAATTACTGCAGAAGTTCGTATAACGCTGCGATGTATGTTTGGGCCATTTGAAGAGTTTCGTACTTGGAGAGTTGGCGATCAGCACCCAAAGAAGGAAGGTGTCCTCGGAGACGATCAAAAGCCTTGTTCAGATTCTGCATCCTTCTCCTTTCTCTTGCGTTAGCAGCTAGACGTCTTCTTCTCAACACAGCAGCACTGGTAGCTCTTCCTCGTCTCTTGCCATCTCCTTCTCCGTCTTCAGCACTGTCTTCTAGGACGTCGCGCGTCAATCCTCTATACGCGATGTGGTCCTGGTTGATGCTGCCGTCGATGGACGGAGTGGGCTCCAAGCTTGACCGACCAGAGTCAGGCGATCGAGGCCAAGGCAAGTAATCTTCCGTGGAATACTCCATCATGACTTCAGATCCGAACATGTCCTTTTCTGAATACAATAACCGGTGACCGTAAGTTTCGGTTGCCATCGCGATTTCGTAACGAGCGCGGGTGGACGGGCGAAAAACAGGTGCGAGCGGGCGGGCGTACCACAGGGGTCTGTGTTGGGACTCCTACCTGTCCTCTTATATAGGTTCCTTATTTGCAGAAACGGGATAGAGAGAGACGTTCACTTGAGAGGGATAAGGATGGCAGACGGGTTGAGAGGGTAATTTGAGGCCAATCATCATTAATTATTTGCTCCCCCGGCTATGCGTGTGCCGGTACTCGGTATTGTTTGATAGAAATGCGTTTGACTTTTGATACGAACCCCTATTTTGTGGGGTTTTTTGTAATTAGTTGGTATGTGGCAAAAAGTTGGAATACTATTCAAGGTTAATGTCAATTTGAAAAAGAATAATACCAATAATATCGTCTGCTCAAAGCTAACGAATCACAACACAATTTGCTAATAAAATAATAATTAATGTTTATTTTGATTACTTACATGCTACTTGAATCATATTATTCAGAAGTGTCTACTACTTTGCGTTCGCAATCTTTATTTTGTAACTATGTATATGAACTTTATAACTTAAACATTGACATTTGTCGGGCGTAATTTTCTCGTCGGTCGTTAACGCTTTTCCTGCCCCGCCAGGGATATAGACGCGATGTATATGTATGCGTGTATAACATTTAAAATGCATCTGAAATTGTAAAATCTGCCGTAACAGTTAACAAATATTCAATTCATAGAAAGAAAAACTCATATTTTCAAGACCGATTGCATTTTTTATTAACCTAGACATATAAAAACCCAGACACATTTTTTCATAAAATCTGAAATTTTAAGCTCGGCCTGTCTCCATACGACACCGGATTGCCCAGCCGGGAATCGAACCCCGATCCTCAACTATAGTTTTCACTGCTCAGCGTAACCCAACCCGCGAATATGGTGGCCTGCTGATAGTCGACGATGTGAGAAACTGGTTGGAGGTGGTAATTTCATTATGCATCAGAAACATTCATAATGAACGATCCTAAAGTAATAGTAGAGCAAGCAACTTGGTTATGGATCTAAAAGTTAAAATTATTTGGTACTGATATTACATAATCTAGGCCAAATACATTTCGTTCTCATAATTTGACGGGATTTCAAACCGTTAAATTTATTATTTGTACGTTAGACGACCTGGTGTCCCACTCGAAAAGAAAGTTTCATTTTTATTCAATTTGATACATTAGTAATATTATGTTCTACTGATTTTACTAATACTTGCGATGATGATGATGATCACGATGATGATGATGATGATGACAAAGCAGGACAATATTCTTAATATAAATGACAAATCAAGTAAGATAAAAAATAGTGCTTCATAAAGAGTCATTTTGATTTGTTTGTGCAATTAGGCATAAATATTTTGTTCAGTGTAAAAAAAGGGTAAAAAATTAATAAAATCCACAGCAAAAAACATAACAACATGTAATTAGGTAGATCTGTTCAGTAAGTCTAATAAACGAGAAATCCTTATATTGTTCTAAATTGTTTTCATGACAGTCTGATTGAATAGTATATTCGCGACCAAAATAAATTGATTAATTTGTAAGCTTTAATGCTGTTAATCTTATGACTACTTTTACGTCTTTACCAGATACCGCATCCAACATTTTTGTTCATCCAAGTATAGAAGCATCTTCTCCTCCCGGTGGTCTCCTCCGTTTTCACGTGTTCTCCGATGCACGCAAAATCACTGTTCTTGGCTTTTTTCCCAGGAAAGTAACAGACCATGAACTGTCACACAGCTTGACCAATGACCTTTATAAAAGCAATTGTAGTGGAAGGACTCCGACTGAGATTTACTTGCAAGAAAAAAATATATTTGCCGTGTGATGCCGGCATAGAATAGCATCACCCCAATTCTTCCCACGGGTGTTGTAAGAGGCAACTAAGGGACTTAAGGGTTTCATGTGTATTACCTACCACGTATTACAACTTAGGGCGACAGGCTGACAACCTGTAACTACAGTGATTCACGAATCATCTGAAGGGCCCTTAATACTTGTCAGACGTGGCTATAACGACCGTAATTTTACGATCGTTAACGCTGTGCCCACCCCGCAAAGGATAAAGGCGTGATTTGTGTATGTAAAAAATTATCATGGGTCATTTTTATTTAGTTCGTTTAGTTCCTAGTAGGCGGTGCTGGCTGCGAATATAAAACTTTTTTTTAGCCGCGATTCCCCATAGATAAGAGTAACTGAAATTGACAGATAATACCTCGATAAAGTAACTACTTACTAATAAATATGAGATATGATAATAAAGGATTTCACGTTGACTTTCAATTATTATACCTACTAGAATGATTATATCTATAGAGAAAGGCAGATTGCACACTTAACGCACGACGGAGCGCCAAAATATCGCAGCGGTCTGTCAGATCCATACTAGAAACGTCACTCTCCATATTAAAACCAGACTTGACGGACGACGCTGCGATAGCGCTGCGTCAACAGCGGTTAAGCGGTTTTAGTATGGGGATTTACATATCTAGCATGGATCTGACAGACCGCTGCAATATTTTAGCGGTTTGTCGTTCGTAAAACGTGCAATCCACCTCAGATCCATACTAGAAACGTCACTCCCCACAATAAAACCGCACTCGATGGACGACGCTGCGCTAGCGATCCGCCTTAAAGAGTTGTCAAAAAATTGATCGAAACGGTAAAGGAGATGAGTTCAATGAAACAAAACTAAACGCTAATCCATCAAAAACTTTTGTTTCTAAGAACGATAAAGATGTTCTTAAAATGTACAACAAATTAAAACAAATGGATCATAATCATCTAAAATATGCTCAGTGTGTGGTCAGAACAATAGCTGATCATGTTCACAAAATTATCATAATTTTATAACAATATTCTGATAACATAATCAAGAACGAGCCAAATCTACTCGGGGTTTATGAATATGAATATATTTGTAACAGAAAGATAGTTTATAAGCTTCTAAAAAAGTTTTTATATTTAATGGATTAGCCGAAAAGTATATTGCTGATTTGATAATTACGTTCTAGGTCTGTTGGAAGAGATTTCTTTTGAGAAATAAGCTGACCTGTTGTGTATTGTTCTTAATGTTATCTATGTTGTCCTTTGTGTTCTATACACAAAAATCACGCCTATATCCCTGGCGGGGTGGCGGGGAAGACAGAGCGTAAACGACCGTAAAATTACGGTCGTTATCGCCACGTCTGACAAATGTTTGAGGGTCATTTTAGCTAAGTCGTAAATCACAATAGTGACAGGTTGTCAGCCTGTCGCCTAAAATTGCAATGCACATGAAACCCTTGAGTCTCTTATTCGGCTTCTACGACACCCACGGGAAAGAAATGTGGTGATGATAGCATCACCTTAGAATAGTCTAAGCCGGCATCACACGGCGCACAAACTTTTTCATTTTATAAAATCAAAGCCAGAAACTTCAGTAATACAAAAACAATACAAAATATATCAATTTGCAGTAACGGAATACCGAAATAAGTTGACTGTGAAAATTACTAGTCTACAAAAAAAATGTAAACAAAAAAACACACACAAAAACAAGTGCAGTGTTTTGTAAGGGGATATGAGAAGGGTTGTATGGTTTGGTTGTACCGTTATCAAGTAACGGTGGGTTCCGGGTTCACTTCCGATGCGACCTGTTCTAGTAAATTTCGGGAAATTTCATGGTTAGCAGCTGATGAGGTATGAAAAAAATTATGTTGGTACTGTTAAAAAACAGAAATAACAGCTAGCTAGCTTAGATATCTGAGTTGAATCACACCTGGCGACGACCGGTATGGTAGCGCGGCTGCCTGCCTTAGGTTCCGGATTCGATGGTGCTCGCTCCATCGGAGTGTCACTCACGAGTGTACATTATCACTCTGTGTATTTATTCCCAGTCTGGCTAAATACATTGCAGGCTGAACCTCTCGATTGTCCGTACGATAGATGGTTCCGTGCATCGGAGGGCACGTAAAGTCGTCGGTCCTGGTTGCAGTACATGATTGATTACTTAGACGGTGGTAGTTACATAGTCATATCAGAGGCCTGCTACTAGTTAGTAGGCGGTTGAAAAATGTGACACCAAGGTTCATCAACATAATTTTATGTTGTTTTCCTATAGCGTTCAAACTAGGAAACCACAATTGTATATTTTAGTCAAAACAAAACAACTATCTTTTCAAAACACATTTACGCTCGTCGGCAATATTCACATAGTTCTATAATAACGTACTCATAGAGACACCGCAATCTTGCGGGTCCTTTAGACCCACTTTTTTTTCCTCGCGAAATCCGACCTGGCTCAGGTCTAATGATGCATGAAATGAGGGGTAAAGAATAAAAAAATGCGGTCTTGATGTTGACCCACCGCGGAAAGGGGAAATATTTAGACAACATTGTCAAGATTGCACTGATGAACTTATTATAAAGACTTGATTTGCAAATTAAGTTTTGTGTCGAATCAAGAAGTGGAGTCACAGAAAAGAAATGAATACCAGCTGCTCCATCGACAAAAGCATCATCATCAATCTCATACGTCTGTGACAGACGATCCAATCGGTACCTGAGGCAAGACATTTCGTGGCTATAAAACCTGATTTTCCACAGAGACTGCGTTGTCTGGGACGTAATTTTGGAAAACGCAGCTTTCAGTCTCCCTGGCTGACTCCACAGGGACGACGAGTCGATAAGTGCGGAGCCAGGTCGGCTGCAGGAGTCTGCCGCACGATAGATTTCTGTCACACGCGCATGATGGAGACCCCAGTCCGAGTTTAAATTTGGAGCTATCCTTCTCCAGGATCGGGCTTGGGTTGGATTAATCCCTCGGTCGCTTCTTACGACCCCACGGGAAGAGAGGGGGTGGTGCTATTCTACTCTGTCGATATCACACGGCCTAGCTCAAAAGCATAGCTCTTAAATAACAAAGAAGATAGATAGGAATCAACTGTTGTCATTCTGGCAACGTTTGGAAACTACTGCGACTTTGAGATGCTGTTAGTATTGACTGGCAATTGTCAAAATCGGTCTTGAGATCGATCTCAGAGTTGATTTCAACAATTAAATACGTACCTAAGTACCTATCTAAGATATTTTTTTTCTTAATATACATATTTTTAAAATAATTGATGAAAAAACAAAACAATTCCATAAGATCGTAACAGCGATGCTAAAACAACCATAGAACTACTTATAAAACAACCCAAATTCCATGGCGCATCACCAGTATGGAATCTTCCCTTGTAAAAGATTTTCTGAATGTAAAAAATGTCACAGGCATATAAAGGGAAGTGCCACTTTACGAAGCGATAATTATAAGTCCAAAATGAGTCCATATTCAATTTGAAGTAATTGAAAAACGAGAAAGCAATAAACAGCACTTTCACACTTTTCTTCAATTTTAAAAAAGAGATGTAAATAGATATAAAGGCTGTACTTTTCAATAATATAACGCGAGTGAAAATTACCAGGTCCTTAACAAGATGTTGAAGACCTTGTTAAAGTCCAAATGGGTTGAAGAGTGTTTGAAGTAGTGATGGGCCGCGGGAACATTCCCGTTCCCGGAAACTTCCCAATGGAAATGTTCCCGGCAATATTCCCACGTGCCCGGGAACGTTCCCAGTTACTGGGAACATTAACATTTTGATATAAGTTTAGTTTTCTTGAGGTTTAAGGCATATTTTAGGTTTCTTTATCATAAGGTAACCTTATTTATGTACCTTTCAAATGATTATATATAACAAATAAATAAATCTTTAAACTTTAATTATTTTCATTTCCATGTAAATTGAAAGTAAATTGATTTAGAACATCAAGTGAATCCATAACCTATAAAACTTTAAATTACTACTTACTGCCTAAAAGAATTAGGTAAATGAAATATCTTTTATACCTATACGTAATATATTCGGCAGTTTGGTCTGACAAGACAGCTCTGCTATATCGTTTAGCCTGGAACTTATCTTGGTCGGCGTGACAAAAAAAACAAAACAATGGATAACCCCAGAATTGTTTTTTTTATTTTATTTAAATTTAAAACTGTGTCAGTTTCGTTGCAACCCTCGTCCACTTAACAACTGAAATTCGAAATGAAGCCTAAAAACAAAGTTTATAGTCACTTCGACGAAGCCTCGAAGTCTTAATGAAAAGACAAAATTCAAGTGTTCATTTTGCAAAAAAACATACACATGTCGAATTGCGACAAAATTTGCTCGTCATTTGGCAAATAAGTGTGATAAGTGTCCTGAGAACGTTAAAAATAACTTTAAAAAGAATCAAGTGACTGAAATGAATGAAGTAAGTGGTACCTCGACGACGGCACGATTGGTGGGTGGTGCATCATAAATGGAATGTTATGACTGTCACCATGTCGTCATGATCGTCAACAGCGACAAATGCGAGCTATATCCGTGCGGCGATGTCTCCAGTTGTTGTATAGCTCAATTCCAGGATATTCTTCCGGGAGTGAAAATCCTTAATAGAGTCATTTGAGCTGCTGGGGGCGCCGATCTTCAGGGATGCAGTAGAGGCTAGTTTGGCTGCAAAGCGTGAGACGCTTCTAAGCGTTCGAGAGCACCTGCAGCAACTGCCGGGCCATGCTGCCCTCACTCTCTTCCGCAGCTGTCTCTCAGTACCCAAGCTCATGTACCTCTTGAAAACGTGTCCGAAGTGGCTTTTTCCAGATGAAATTTCTCGGTTGGATCAAGACATTAAAGTCACGTTGGAGATGATCCTCAATGTACAGTTAGAGGAGACGCAGTGGCTGCAAGCGTCGTTGCCGATCCGACATGGAGGTTTGGGCCTGAGGCGTGTGCAGGACACCAACGGTTCGGCTTTCTTGGCCTCTTCCCACGGAGAAGTCACTCGTCACTAATATACTCAAAATACATGGTGACAGTCTTAAAATTCCATTTATGGGGGCGGCTTTGAGTGCTTGGGACTTGGTTTGCCCTGATGCGGATCGCCCGACTAAACCAGACGTGCAGCGACAATGAGATGAGCAGCTGTGTAAGGCCAGAGCGATGGAATTGCTTGAGGCGTCATCAGGATCGGGCTCTGCTCGCCTTAAGGCGGCTCTTAGACCAGAGTCAGGGGCTTGGCTTTACGCCCTCCCGTCACCCCACATGGGTACGGCGATTTATGATGACCCTCTCAGGGTGGCTGTAGCGCTAAGGCTTGGATGCAGGGTTTGTGAGCCGCATGCTTGTGGCGTAAAGGTGGATGCCAGGGGTCACTACGGCTTGAGCTGTGCCAAATCAGCTGGTCGTTTTCCTCCGCACCACATGCTCAACGAGATTATCCGCCGTGCCCTGGTGTCCGCTGGTGTACCCTGCGTTCAAGAGCCCGGATAGGCTCACAATGATCCCGTGGGAGAAAGGGTTCTCTTTGGTGTGGGACGCGGCGTGTGTAAGCACGTACGCACAATTCGAGCTCCGGGTACAACTGCGGAATGCGCAGCAGCTCAGAAGCATCAAAAGTATGCTTCACTGCGGAGTGCCTACCATTTTGTACCCTTTGCGGTGGAGGTGAGTGGGTCATGGTGTGCAGAGGCAAAGGACTTTGTCCATAGGTTGAGACAGCGCCTGAGAAACCAGGGTTCAGATCCCCGTGCCGAATGGTACTTGGTGCAGCGCATATCACTGGCAATACAGCGTGGAAACGCAACCAGCGTTATGGACACATTAGCTCCGGATACCATTCGGAGCTGCCTTTTTGACTGAAGCTAAAGGGCTTTGCGGGAAATGTATGGAGCATTGATGCCTTTTTTTTCATGCCAATTATTGACGGTCATCGAACGCCAGCCTGTTACACGTGTAAAGTACTACCAAATAACGTTCCAATTGTTTTATATGAATAACTTCTTTGCTTATGACTGTCAGCTAACGCCAGCCCATTAAACTTGTAGAATACTTCCATACAAATAATATTTTGTATGACATCTCAACTGTCAAGTGTAACTATTACGAGATATACGCTTTAAAATATATTCCACATAAAACCGTTGTAACGTTTTGAAGCGTATATCTCGCAATGGTTACAATTGACAGTTGAGTTGTCATACAAAATATTGTTTGTATAGAAGTACTCTACACAACTAATGGGGTGGAGTTCGTTGACAGTTAAAAAAAAGAAGTTTTTTTCATATAAAACTATCGTAATGTTTTGAAGCGTTATATCTCGTAATTGTTACACTTGACAGGTGAGCTGTCATACAAAATATTGTTTGTATGAAAGTACTCTACACAACTAATGGGGTGGTGTTCGTTGAAAATTTAAAAAAAGAAGTTTTTCATATAAAACTGTCGTAGTGTTTTGAAGCGTATATCTCGTAATGATTACACTTGGCAGCTGAGCGGTCACACAAAATATTGTTTGTGTGGAAGTACTCTACACATTTATCAAGACGGCGTTATTTGACAATTAAAAAAATTGTTCCAAATGAAAGGCATCAATTTTACTCATAGCCCTTTAGCCATTTTGTTTATTTATTTTGACTAAATTGTATTTTGACATGGCTTATTTATGAAATAAATTATTTACTTTATTATACATTATACTCTTACTAATTAAATAAATTGTTTAATAATAATTTTTATTTTATGTTGTTTCGCCGACACGTTCCCAGCGATTGGGAATGTTCCCGGGCACCGGAAAGTTTCCTTTGGAAATATTCCCACTTGGGGAATATTCCCGGGAACCGCCCATCAGTAGTTTGAAGTGAAGGTTTAAAAGGACAGTCATTTTGTATGAAGCCCTCAAGAGTTGTAAGGACGCATGGCGTGAAATTTGTCCCCAAATCGCGGTGTGGTCTTGTTATGATAACAAAAAACTGAAAGAAAAGTTGTACTTGCATACATATATCACGCCTTTATTCCTTGCGGGGTAGGCAGAGCCTTAAAGGCCGTAAGAATACGGTCGCTATCGCCACATCTGACATTTTTGAGGATTGTTTTCCAGGGTTGTTTCAGAAAACATGTGTATCACTATAGCGACAGGTTGTCAGCCTGTCGCCTAAAAATTGTAATACACCAATACTCTCGAGTCCCTTAGTCGCCTCTTACGACACCCGCGGGACAGATGTGGGGTGATGCTATTCTAAGCCGGCATCACACGGCAAAGTTGTACTTGAAAGAAAACTAACTCGTTTTCTCCTGTAAATAAGATAATTTCCCGGCATATGATTATGCATTATAAACCTTTCTCTTAAATTACTCTATGTATGCAAAAAAACTGCATCAAAATCCGTTGTAGAGCGTTAAAAATCTAAGTATACGTACATAGAGACAGGGACAGAAGCGGCAAACGAAGGTGGAACGCTACTTAACGCACGACGGAGCGCTAAAATATCGCAGCGGTCTGTCAGATCCATACTAGAAACGTCACTCCCCATACTAAAATCGCACTCAACGGATGACGTCGAGAGCGGTTGACATTCACATTTCTAGTATGGATCTGACAGACCGCTGCGATGTTTTAGCGCTCCGTCGTGCATTAAGTGTGCGATCCACCTAGATAAAAAAAGTTCCTTATACCTCCCAAGATGGTGCATCATTGTTCTATCATTAAAAAAACACAAGCGTCAAATGTAACAGCTACTGCAGGCCGCCCTGTAATTTTGCTAAACTGTTTGTCCTCTCATCTATATTTATTTGTAATCTTCTCAAAAACATGTCAATATGGTTCACTTCCGTTTTTTAAAATTGCAATTGCCTACGTCTTGTGTGGTATTTTATTGCCTTATTTTTATTCTTCTATAAGTTCTAAGCAATAATCATTGTAAGAAATGTCTTATACTTTTGCTTGATATAGACGACCCATGTGGTGCAGTGGTAAAGCAGCCTTTGACGCAGAAGCTTCCGGGTTCGATTCTCAGTGGGTCACTCAGTTGATATTTATCACTTTGTGAATTTGTTCCTAGTCTGGTTAGAACATTGTGGGCTGAACCACTCGATTGTCCGTAAAAAAGATGGTTCCATGTTTTGGAGAGCACGTTAAGCAGTAGGTCCCGGGTGCTGTCTATGATTACTTAGACGGCGGTCGTTACGCAACCATGTTAGAATCCTGCTACTTGTAGAAGGCAGTAGAAAAATTCTGACACTAGAATTCATTGGGTCGTTGGACGACTCAGTGTTCCACACGAAAAGAGAGAGAGAGAGCATGATATACAAAAGCCTGTAAAGGTGAAAGCATAGAGTACTTTATATTTGGGGCGGGTAGTGTAAGTAATAGCCCTCAGAATACTTAAGATGCATGTAGGCCATAATACTGAAGAATAATTTATCCTAGGAACATGCATTTTAGGCTGGTTTCAGAGCGGCGCGTCTCAGCAGCGCTGCCCAGGCGCGCGCGGCTCGGGCGCGCGCCTGGGCAGCGCGCTCGCTGTGAAACGACATTCAGACGCGCGCGCTTCGTTGTGGTGTACGGTCGAGTGCATAGAATCATTATGCCAGCAAACGTAATCACTATATTAGCTATATACGTTACATGGGAAAGAGTGCAACAACGACGTCTTAAAAGATTGCAAGTCGACGCTACTGGCAATCGAAGGAGATCCGACCGCGGCGCGGCCGAGACGCGGCCCAAGACGCGTCACTATGAAACGCTACATACAATCTAGTGTAATGCGAGGCGCGCGCGGCTGGGCAGCGCTGCCGAGACGCGTCGCTCTGAAACCAGCCTTAGGTTTACCGTAGATCACGAAACGACAAAAAATCGACTTCCATAAAAAATGACGATCAGCTGCATGGCAATTTTTTACTATGGCAAGTGAATTCTTTTTAAATTTCCTGATATAAGTTCTCGGAGAAAGTTTCATGATCTATAATTAATTTTATCAGTATTCGGAGAGCTGTCCCCTATAATCCTTACCTATAGGTATTCTCAAAGCTTATTGCAGATGGCAGCAGGCGCGACTGTGCCTAAACGCACCAATAAGAAGTAACTGAACTTTGACATTGACACGTTTTTGCCCAATCACAGAACAAGGCACTGTCGACAGAGGCGCCATTAGTTCCCTAGTTTACCACCTCAATGATTTTACCCTCTGGTAATAGTTTAATTCATGATAAGTCAAAGATTCTGACCAATTTATAATCTGTTTTCATTCACATAATCATAGAGAAATCAATAAATCAAGGCTACCACACGATTAAACTTTTTTTTCACACTTAAGCACACGAAACGATTATTTACTTATTTGATCATCAATTATTATAATGATATAAAAATACCCCTTTGATATAGTTTTTGTTTGAAATCGAGAGTGTTGATTTTGGCCTTAGGGCGTAATTCACACCTCTCAAATCTAAACTTGAAAAACTACGTTTAGGTTTCCGTTTATTATCCAATCAGATATCTTCTAAACTATAGAGGAAACGCAATCGTTATATAGGGTGGTAGGAAAGTACTAACTTCCTTTCAAGGGATGAACCAATCCATGAAACTGAACAACTTTCCCCAAATAACATAGTTCGAACTATGAAAAAAAATGTGGACCTCACATACAAACTGACTCACTCGGTTGGTAGTTTGGTACATTTTGTATGTGAGGTCCAAAAATATTGGCTGCAATGGGCCATAAAACTAAACAACTTTCCCCAAGGAGCGTAAATCACAATACGAAAAAAATTTTGGACCCTGCAACTGGTCTGTACATTTTATAACGGCGGTCCAAAATTTTTTCATATTTCGACCTATGTTCCTTGGGGACAGTTGTTCAGTTCCATGGGCAGGTTCACCACTTAATATATTTGCAGTTGATTTTTTACATCCTTTATTCTGCCAAAAGTGAATACAAACAGAAAACAGATGCTGAAAGGTTTGATTGAGTTGAATTCATAATTATATTTGGCACGGGAGCTGCTTGCACCTAATGCTTACTGGCCTAAATCTGGATCATATTTAAGGAAATTACAATAAAGTAGCTTTTAACACTTTCTTGATCCCAATAAATGTAATCACATCACACCTGTGGAACACACCGTGCCGTAAAGCCCATGAAACTGAACAACTTTACCCAAGGAAAATAGATCGAAATAGTTATTTCATTCCTTGAAAGGAAGTTAGTAATTTTCCTAATACTCTGTGCTCTATTAATATTTGCAGTGATTTTAAATTGTTAGAAATAGAAATAGAAATTATTTATTTGCCAGAATACATGGTAATACATAATGAGATCTTAAATAATAATCCAGTACAGTATTCTGATTGTTTCAAGCGTGCAAATTAAGATAAACAATGTAATTATTATGTATTTACATACATTATAAATTACAATAGACAGGAAATTGATTATTGATTAATTAGAGATGTCAAATAAAAATGATTAATTACACAATTGTCAAATAAAAATTATAATTATACAAATGTCAAAATAAAAAGATTTAATTTATAAATAGTTCAAATCAATTTAATAAAAATGTCAAGCATGGTTCATATATTCCCCTACACTATAAAAACAATTTGTTAAGAACCAATTAAACAATTCTAATTTAAATACATTAATGTTGTCAGTTTGCCGTGTGACGCCGGCTTAGAATAGCATCACCCCCAATCCTTCCCGCGGGTGTCGTAAGAGGCGACTAAGGGACTCGAGAGTATTAGTGTATCACAATTTTTTAGGCGACAGGCTGACAATCTGTCACTATAGTGATACACATGTTTTCTGAAACAACCTTGGAAAACAATCCTCAAAAATGTCAGACGTGGCGATAGCGACCGTATCCTTGCGGCCGTTAACGCTCTGCCTACCCCACAAGGGATAAAGGCGTGATATGTGTATGTGTGTGTATGTTGTCAGTCAATTTAATTCATTTGGCAGTTTATTAAACAGCACAATGCTCATATTATATACATTTTACTTATAAATATTAATGCGACTAGGTGGTTCGTGCAGTAAATGTATATACATGGAACGTAGGTGTTTCATTTGGACATCTTTGAGGAGTTTATAATAATTTGGATGCTGTTTAACGAATTGTTTGTATATGACAGCAAAGATCTAAACGAGCCGTCATAATCATATCACATCCATCAAAATTTTATATGTGTTTTGACAAGCCCTAAAGTAAGCCAAATAACAAAGTTAGAGAATCAGTCACGATCATCTAGTTCCGTTACAAGAACTAAACGATGTGTTCTAGATGACATTCCGATGAAATTGATCAAATTGTTCAGTTAACTGCACTTACTGCCGACGATTCTATCATTCGTGGTCGTTAGTACCATGTTTAGAGAGTGCTTGGTTTTTATTGAATAGAGAGGAAAAGGAATTAGGTAATACAGATAATACAGGTAATTGACCCAACTTTCTCAACTTTGTACCTACGCCCCCACGCACCTACGCTACGTAGACACGATGTGACGTAGTAGAAATTACAAAAATGCAGTTATTTGTGAAAATTGCTCTATTGTGCCGGTTTAGAATAGCATCACCCCATTTCAAATTATGGTTTTCGTTATTTGGTGGATGACTAAGGGATGAATCCATGGAGCGGGCAGCAGCGTTCTCTGTGAATTTCTACAATATCTTGCACTACGCTCGCCAATCCAACTTGCAAGCGTAGTAAATATAGCAATACCCCCAATTAGGAGAGGCCCCTAACCAGCAGTGGACTGTTGTAGCTGTAGAAGTAGTAGTGGACTGCTTACACCAGAATTGCGCCTACCATCGTTGATGATTGTCGTCAAGACTGACCACTGCGCTGCGCACGCGACGAAACGGTAGCAATTCTATTGTTAGTTTGATTTGATCACTTGAGGAATGTTTTGTATGATGCGATGTCAAAGCTCAAGAAAGCGTGTGTGTAGTCATATTTTGCAATTGCTTTTAGCATCTAGGGAATTTTCGTTTTTTTGTATAAGTTTGTGTTATACTATAGTCCTTTTTTATGATGAAAATATGGCAAATCGCGTGTGAAATTTTTGACGCCATATTCAAACAATCTGTAAATCTGTGCTATGACTGAATAATGATATATGCTTGTGTGAATTT
Source organism: Keiferia lycopersicella (assembly GCA_029255805.1). Lineage (NCBI taxonomy): Eukaryota > Metazoa > Arthropoda > Insecta > Lepidoptera > Gelechiidae > Keiferia > Keiferia lycopersicella. Next base: position 421,981 of record JARACZ010000008.1, read on the forward strand.
CTGCAAGCGTGGCATCTGAAATCGTGCACGAAAGTCCGCAACGACTGGTTTAACCAATGGTATCACAATTCCTAATACTTGTTTTTTTAAGTAAAGGATAATAGTAGCAGATTAATAGGAGATTTCCACATTTCCAAATTAAGATCCAGGAGAATTCACGCGTTCTGCAGATTGTCAATTTTAAAGTAACATGAAGAATCCGTAGAAACTATTGCAAAATGTTTCCCAAACCATTGCCACTGATCCCTTTCGAAATTGTGCCAAGTCCTACTTTTGCAGAACACTTCAAAACCTTGAAATCTTTCTGCAAACCTCACGACGCCCGAAGAATACATCTTTTTAAGATGCTTTTGAAAAAGTTGACCTTAAAAAATTGGCTCCATAGAGCTTCGTGCCCTTGCCGCAGGTAAAGTAAAAATAATAATCATAATTATGAGTATAAATGAAAAGAACCACTTTGAGTTTCCTCCAAGGATAAAACGATCACGCAACGGCGGGATAAAAGATGAAGCGGGAAGAAAAAATACAGTTTTTTTATCAGTATTGTGTCAGAAGTGAAGGGAACAAAATTAAGTCTTGTGCAAAGAGTCAAGGGAATTGTTAGGGATTTACTTACATTACAATGCAATTATTTTAACACCTTTTAGTATTATCTTGTTCATAACAGACGATATTCAGTCAATTTCGTATTTTTGTTATAGGGAAACCTCAAGAGATAAAAATCTTTTCAAGTTGTGGTATTTTACTTAAAGTATTGAAATATAGTAGATATTCTCTAGAATTTGCGCTTATTGACTTCATTATAGCAATAAAAGGGTTGACGTATAGACGGCACCTATGAAACACAACTCAATCCTAATCTGAATCTAAACTTAATACGAAAATAAGTTGCACAATCTAAAGTATATAGTAATCTAAGGCCATATTTGACAGTTGTCCAAATCATGTTAATGCTATGACATAAGGTCTATTCTTGTTTTTTGGCATGTCCTTGGTAAAAGGTTAAACGGCTGTCAAATATGACCTATTCAAACGTACTTTACATACTTTAGGCTTACTACTACGAGCTTAGAAATCCCGCAAGTTTATTTATCTACTAACAAACAAAATCTCCAACCAAACATCGGAAACTCGGAAGTGATTATACAAATATTATACTTGTAAATGATCTTACAAAAAACTTTGACAAAAGACACCCGCCAACCGCAGATTTGACAAATAGATGCGCATGCGCAGCTCCGGGCGAGCTTACGGGATTTGCAAGTCAGCGCCGCGTCGGGCGCCACCGGCCACCGCGCATGCGTGGAAAAAATGGCCGACCAAGAATGTAGAGTTCCGTATAAATTTAAACTGTTTCAAACTTTCGCGGTCACGCATATTGAATCACAATGATTTAACGGGATTCTTACCGCGATACAATTTTGATGAATTGCCCGACATTTCAACCTAGTTACAATAGGCCATGATCACGGTGTTGTGAGTCGTATAAATTTAGTCTGTAAATTATTTATAACCTCAATAGCTACTTAACTGGTATAAAGAAGACAAACTTAATATTTTGGCGTATTGACGAGTTATAGACTCATTGATTATTTTGGCGCTTGAAAAATTCACAGACGTCAAAATAGTCAAAACTGAATCAATACTTTAGTAGTCCGTGCAATAGCTTTTGATTCAAAATTAAAAAATTCGGTATTGGCAACAACCCAAGGAACCCTAAAACTTTCTTTGTCGCAAACCGCAAGGATGCATTGCTAAAATCAATTTCCACCTTAGTAACACATGCAAATGATTTGAACCTTAAATCTATAACATTAAATATACAAATCAAGCAACACTTCTGATTTTATCGCAAAATAAGATTGGCAACGTTAGCTTTGCAAAAATTAAGAATGCAGTTGCAAGAATAAAGGATTTAGCAAAATAAACCTTTAAACATTTGAAATAAAGACTTTTTTATTGTTTCTGGTGTTAATTTTTAACTTTGTCAAAGGAAGTAATTACACCACACCACACTTAATTAAACAAATATTGTCTTTGAGACAAAAATAATAATTTTGGGTTCTATGATAATAAGAGTTATTATTTTCAAAATATAATTTTTAATAGTTTCAAGGCGGTGACAGTTTTCGGTAAAATCAAAAGGTTTTGTTTACTTTCTTTCTGTGCCGCAAATTTTGAGTAGAGTTCTGAAAAAAATAGGGGTTAGAGCCACACACAGGGTGTAAAAAAATATGCTGCAAATACTTTAAGGAGTGAACCTTGGAGCTAATTTTTATATTACATCTACTCACCTACAATTCCGGCTTAGAATAGCATCACCCTATTTCTTTCCCGCGAATGTCGTAAGAGGCGACTAGGGGACTCGAACGTGTGTAAAAACTTAATAAATGATTAAAACTTAAGAAATTACAAAAATTCTCATATTTATTTATGAAAATAATAAAGCTCTGAGCGCATTACAATTCCATTAAATAGGGATAATAGTTTTTCTCCCTGGAACTAAACTTGACAATTCCCCAATGTGAAATAGCGCCACCTAGTTCGGACAAGTGTTGCTACCTACATATACACATACACAAATCACGCCTGTATCCCTGGTGGGGTAGGCAGAGCGTTAACGACTGTAAAATTACGATCGTCATATAGATATCATCACCACGCCTGACAAAAGTTTGAGGGTAGTTTCAGATAAGTCGTCTATCACTGTAGTAACAGGTTGATAGCCTGTCGCCTAAAATTGCTATACACATGAAACCCTCGAGTCCCTTAGCTGGCTCCTATGCCACTCAACGGGTAAGAAATGGGGTGATGCTTTTCTAAGCCGGCATCACACGGCTGTTGCTATCAGCCCAAATAATCCTCATTAGATACCTAACACCATTTTGTATGGTAGTAGTCGTTTTTACCACTTTCAATCAAGTCCGGCGCATCGGGATATTTGCTCAGTTTTTTTTTTAATCTTTTTTCTAACACATTGTGTGCAGTGTTTGCCCAAACAAGGTGATTAGTCTGATTGCAGGGTGCGGACCCAAGTTCAAATCCCGATTATAAACATTTCTTGGTTAGAACTTGGCGGTTCCCAATTTCGATTTTGCCGTAAAATTTAATTAATTATAGTGCGGTATAGTTTTGTTTGTTTTAGGCAATTTCTTTCGGCGTGTTGTCAATAGTGTTTGGTAGCGTGTTTAAGGTTTTTTTTTAATTTTTGTACTGTAATTTTCGATAATTATTTGGTAGACCGTTGAATTGTTTTATTTAATCCGACGCGAATGTTGATATTTTGCCAAAGGAAGGCCTATCATGTTATACTAAGGCGGATCGCACACTTGACCCACGACGGAGCGCTAAAATATCGCAGTGATCTGTCAGATCCATACTGGAAACGTCACTCCCCTTATTAAAACCGCACTCGGCGGACGACGCTGCGCTAGTGTGCGTTCCGCCCTTTGAAACAAACGTATTTAAATTGTTTTGAATATATAACTATAGATAACAACCTAGGGTAAATACATATATTTATGCTAAGTCAAATAAGAATTTATGGTTGAATTTACAAGATTTCTTAAAGTGAAGATTCATTTACCATGATATTCATGACAGATTATGGCTTCACTTCCTTAAGTTTATAGGAAAAGGTATGTCATTTTATTATGAACCTGATAGCATGCTATAAAAGTGAATACATTTTACTTGACATTGGCACAAAGCAAACTAGTGCCACAAACACAAAAAAAAAGTGAATACAACAGAAAATGCATATTTACTGACCAGTCATAAAACTACAAACTACCCTCAGCTCCCGCCAAATTAAAGTTTTTTCTAAACCAAAATATTTACTACCATATTCTACGAAAACCTATGATTACAGAAGCGATCTATCGGCAAACGGCAATAAAAATCCAATAAAATACATTTTTTACAAGATGGCCGCCATAAAAAATCTAACCTAAGTCTTGGCGCCATTTTTTTTTCTTCTTACCAAACGAGAGAAGATTAAGTAATAATGTAAAAATCCACAATGGGCGTGAAAATGTTAGTTTTTTGGGATATAAGCAATCTCGACGCCTAAAAATGTTTGTTTTAGGTTATAATATTAAGTTATTAAAGGTTATCGCTGGTTAGGTGAATGGTTTTGTAGCAGAGATTCAGGTGTAGAATTTTCGGACATTACACACCTACCAAAACAAAACACATTGACTTATTTTTATTTTGAGTACAATAGGGATGTGGGCTGTCAGGTCTAACGAGCTACTTTTTAAAACAATCTAAAACGGTATTTTGTTTAAAACTAGCTATGTATCACGTCATATACCTACCTATTATTATTTTGGATGGCGCGGGAAATGTATTTTTTCAGTTTCAAACTTTGAATATTTTTCTAAATTATGAATGAAGTCAGTAGTATTTTTGGACAATAATTTAAGTTTAACTTTTATATTTTAGTAATGACCCAGGAAACTAGCGAATTGCACGTTTAAAATACCTACATAGAATAAATAAAGGATACTTTACCCCTGTAATCGTGGGTACAACTGAGTTAAGCTAAGTAATCCTACATTTATCAGGAAAAGTGTAAAAAATCAATCAAGTTCGTAGAAACATTTATTTGTTTTAACTAAGTTCTGTTTTATTTAGTAAATTATGTGAAATAAATCCATTATATTCCAGAGCCAGGTAAAAAATAGGTTTTTATAGTTTCTACAGTAAACCACCAAAACTAAGGATCTCTTTATTGGGGGCGAAAGATCAGCAAAACTTAGGCAAAGGGTAGATAGGACTACAGAAGTGGCAAGATTAAAATTGAAATATTTTTTCACCTACAATCTCGTATCGAAAGCAGAGACTCACTTAGGGTCGTGCGCAACTCAGTCGACGAAGTAAGTAAGTATCCACCTACATTCCTACACTGCTTATTGAGTTTTGACTCTATCGTATTTCCGTGTCGACAAACGAGCCAATGAACCCGATTGTATTTTAAATAGGTTTTGTTTAGTAAACAGAGAACAAGGTTCCTGGTTCTCGGTCTATACAAAATTTTACCTCTTGGGGCTTGACAAAACGTACCTATGAAAATTGCAAAAAAAGAACAAATTTATATATCGGTATCCATTCTTACACGGAAAGCATCAAAAATCTGTTCATGAGTTCTTTGGACCTTTGTTCGTAGTACTTATCCCCTAATATTTTGAGAAGTACTTTGCTACCTAAACTCTTTTCAGTTTTAGTCTATCTCCCTGTTTTTAGCTACTTGTACAGATTATTGAGTTCAGTATCTACTTTATTTTGGTCGAAGGGTCAGTGTACCTGTGCCAATAAAAATAATACCAGTATGAAACATCACCGACTCTTATGCAACTGAATCTTCTGCAAACCAATCTATGCCATCGCTCAATCACCAAACAATGATGAATGGCGTCAAAGGGCGGATGTTCCGGTAATCGATTGCTGACGGTAGCGGTAACAGCGCTTGCGCCGGATCCTGAGCAAGGGAAATTGCTTATTTGCTCTTCCACTTTTGATAGGCGTTCGGATTATGGCGAGAATATTGGGAGGTGTGGTTTGGGGTAATCTCGGATTAATATTGAGAAATCTTTTAAAGTTCTTTTCCTTTTTTAGACTCTGGATTAAGAAGTTTGTCAGAAGAAGTAGCCTTTTATTTAGAACTAAAATACTATCTCCACATTTAAAAGTTAGGTACATAGAGTAGTATTTTTTACATACATACCTACATACATCACGTCTTTATCCCTTACGTAATTTGTGGTCACTATATTGACAGGTTCTCAGCCTGTCGCCTAAAAGTTGTAATATACCTGAAACTCTCAAGTCCCTTAGTCGCCTCTTATGACACCCACGGGTAGAAAATGGGGTGATGCTATTGTAAGCCGGCATCACACGGCATACCTACTAGGTACCTATTTTAAAATTAAAACTTAGTTTTACCGTCGTTTGATAAGCAGCTTATGTTTATGAGGATCAGGTTTTGATTTAACCTTTTTAAATCGATCTAGTAGGTTTAGAAGCTGTACGATCTTATATTTTATTAGACATTGTATTTTAAAACACTAAGGTTTCTAAACTAGATGTAGCACAAAAAAATATCGCGAGACTTCGGCTACTTCGTGTTGATAGCATCCCTTATAGTACAACCCTCATGATATTTCACAGTTATACCCTTCCACGAGGTCTCGATCTTTATAATTTGCATGAAATTCCCATACCTACTCCGGCCAGTCGAGGGTTGGAAAGCGCACGGCAGGTCACGCTTGGTGACCGTGGCTTATGGGAAAGGAGCGTAAGACAAACGGACACACAGGTGGCGGGGTTCCCACGATACAGCCAATTATGTGTGTCCTTGACTTTGCATTGCAGCTGGTCTTTCTTTTTCTAGTCGAACACCAGGTCGACCAACGACCCAATGTACCCTAGTGTCTGAATTTTTCAACCGCCTTCTACAAGTTGCAGGCTTCTGACATGGTTGTGTGACGACCGCCGTCTAGTAGTCATAGGCAGCAACCGGGACCTACGGTTTAACGTGCCATCCGAAACACGGGACCATCTTTCTTACGGACAATCGGGTGGTTCAGCCCGCAGTGTCCTAACCAGATTGGAAACAAATTCACAAAGTAATAAATATCAACTTTGTGAGTGACCCACCAAGCTTGAACTCGGAACCTTCTGCATCACAGGCAGTCGCACTACCACTGCGCCACATCGGTCGTCAAAAAGTGTAGCTGGTAAAAGATCAGGACAAGGGTGGTTTCCTTCAATATAGAATAGTCAGACACATAGGAAGAATCTGGCATGTAGGTATAGACGGTTCCTCACTGTTGAGGATAGTAATTCCTTAGATTGTCAATTGCCTGTCTCAATTAACACGGTCTGCTGCCTGGTGTAGTACGTCGCTGTACGGGTATATCCAGATTTCCAGACATTTGATCGGCCCACCGTATCGGACTTCGGCCTCGAGGTCGCTTTTCTTTATGTGTGGTCTACCTTAGATATTAAGATCGCAAGTATGTCAACAAAGCGCCATTGATGTGTACCAGTGCCAGTCTCTCTCCAGTCAAGAATCTTCTAATTCTTAAATAAGTATCGTGAAGAACTTTGGGAAGATAGTATCACCTTGACGCACGACCCAAACTATTGTGACAGAGATGGTTTTTGCGTTTGCATTCGCAATGTTGCTGAACTATAGACCTTCCAGAGCAAAGTAAATCCGGGTCCCAGATTTAAAAACAATTTAAAATTACCGAAGCACAGACTGAAAACTTTTCTCAAGCAACATAGTTCAAAATATGAAAAAATAATTTAAACCTTCCATACAAAATTACCAACCTACCAGTCCTACTCCCGGTCCAAAAAAAAATGTTTTTTGGGGAAAGTTGTTCAGTTTCATGTGCTCGTTCACCCCTTCAAATATTAGCAGCTAATATTTTTATAATACCCCATAAAGGCTACAAACGCGAAGTTATGCGTCGCAATGTCAGAGGTTACCGTTTATATGGTAATTCTAATAAAGTATGGTCACGCCGCCTGACCATGGTTCCTGATACTATGGACGTTACCGTTTTCTGATTGTTATCAGAAGAACAGATGTCTTTTGTTAATTAGTGTTTAGCACCCTCCTGTGGTCGAAAGGTCAAATTATGATAGAACCCTCGAGTCCCTTAGTCGGCTACTACGACATCCACGGGAAAGAAATAGGGGAATATTAGACTAACGGGTAACTTGGGACATGGTCGACACCAGCATCTATGAACCAGCTATAAGCCTATAACGTTATTACTGGTTGATAAATGTAGAGTCCAAAGTTTTTAACCAGTTACAACGTTATAGCTGGTTCATAGATGCTGGTGTCGACCATGTCCCAAGTTACCCACTAGTCTCATTTTCCCCCATTTGACGGAAGTCTGATTTTATCTTTTCATTTCTTTTTTTTCGTATGAGGCACCGAGTCGTGCAATGACCCAATGAAAACCTGGTGTCAGTATTTTAACCCGCCTACCTGCGAGTAGCAGACTTCTGACATGGTTGTGTAACGTAACGACCGCCATCTAAGTAAACATAGACAGCAACCGGGACCTACTTAAACCGCTATCCAAAACACAAAACCATCTTGCTTACGTACAATCAGTTGGTTCATGCCTGCAATGTCCTAACCAGCCAGGGAATATATTAACAAAGTGGTAGGTAAATATTAACTAAGCCGCAAAAATAGAAAAGATGCCGTGTGATGCCGGCTTTGAATAGCATCACCCCACATCGTCCCGCGGCCTCGTAAAAGGCGACTACGGGACTCGAGAGCATTGGTGTACTACAATTTTTTGGCGACAGGCTGGAAACCTGTCACTATAGTGACATGATACATATGTTTTCTGAAACTACCTTGGAAAACAAAACTCAAAAAAGTCAGGCGTGGCGATAGCAACCGTATTCTTACGGCCGTTAACGCTCTGCGTACCCCGCAAGGGATAAAGGCGTTACATATGTATGTATGTATAGAAAAGATGTTCAGACACTTAGATCCGAAGCTTAGATCAAATAAAATGCGGATCATTAGAGTCCTCGGCATCCGATACAGAAAGCGATCTAATAGCCGTCAGTTAAAAAAACTACGCACGTGGGCAGGCTCAGGTGGGGTCGCACGTGTAACCGCCGCGCCATATGTCACGGGTTCGATCCCCGGCTGGTACAATCTGGACCTTTGCTTCTGTTTTAGGGGTGATGAAATTGCAAGACACAATCTTACCTACCTACACAATCTATGTATGTATTTAGTATTATGTATCTATTCCATTTACATTTTGACGACCGATGTGGCGCAGTGGTAGTGCGACTGCCTTTTACGCAGAAGGTTCCGGGTTCGATTCTCGGTGGGTCACTCACAAAGTTGATATTTTTCACTTTGTGAATTTATTCCTAGTCTGGTTAGGACATTGCGGGCTGAACCACCCGATCGTCTGTAAGAAAGATTGCTCCGTGTTTCGGATGGCACGTTAAGCCGTAGGTCCCGGTTGCTGTCTATGATTACTTAGACGGCGCGGCGGTCGTTACACAACCATATCAGAAGCCTGATACATGTAGAAGGCGGTTGAAAAATTCTGACACTAGGGTTCATCGGGTCGTTGGACGACTCAATGTTCCACACGAAAAGAAGAAGAGGTTTCATGGTCTACTTGCACCGTATCAGTATTCGGGACGTTGTTCCTAACGTCCTGTATAGCCACGAGGAGTCTTGCCTCATACACTAATTGGATTGTCCGTCACAGACGTACGAGCCCAATGATGTTAACTATTCCATATTGGTTACTAGTAATTTTTACAACAAGACCTTTCTAACGTTGCGTTGAACGCCCTCCGGCTAGATGCACCGATATGGCGAAAACGGGAGATCGTGTCTTATGGCGTACCCTGGGGGAAGCCTGCGTCCAGTAGTGGACTGCTGCTATAGGCTGATATGTTACCTTTTAAATGTCCCTCTCTTTTCGTGTGGGACACCGAGTCGTCCAACGATCCGATGAACCCTAGTGTCAGAAACCATAATTTTTATACAGATAGACTAAACTGACAGCTAGGAATGCCCTTTTTGTTTTAAAATGTTGTCATCATAAGTCTAGTGTTGTGGTTTGACTTCTTCTTAGCGTGTCGATGGCTTTGGTTTGACTCATTTATTTTATTCATTGAACTGTTGTGAGATGAATTCTGGATGTAGTTATTTTTAAATAAATATGCATAATAAATACTTGACTTTCGGTCACGTAAAATAGTATACGTTACTTTACGTTTATACGCAACAAGTTTAGTTTAAAGAATAATATTGTAAGTAATTTAAAATGTAATGTTGAATAAATTGGCATTGGTGGTTGTACGAATATTCCTTGCGCTTATAAATCCAATTTCTGTTATATTTTCTTGTTGCGTTGTGTTGCACTCTTTTCTGCGACTTCTTTCTACTGGCCGGTTGGTGTGAACCTTGACAGACAGACGAGACAGACATTGACTTGACTTGACCAAGAGGACGATCGACGGACGAAAACTGAACAATTTATTAATGGAAATTTAAATTAACCTACTTTATTTTCAAAAAGATTCAATCATAATCTTTGAATCATATAACTTGATCATTCAGGGCACAACACTATTTTTTTATTACTTTTAAATACTATAACGTGGCAACCCACCAAATGTCAATTTAGTCTATCTGGATAAAAATCATGATATACAAGTAGCAGGCTTCTGACATGGTTGTGTAACGACACTACCGCTGTCTTACTGATCATAGACTGCAACCGGGACCTACGGCTTAAGGTGCCATCTGAAACACGGAACCATCTTACTTACGGACAATCGGGTGATTCAGCCCGCATACAAAATGATTCAGTCTAATGTAAGATATAGTATTTTTGTATAACATAGGAAGGTCCTAATTAGTGTATAACGTGCCGGTTTTATGAGAAAAACTAAATTTAAAAGATAATGACTTATTTTTTTTATTTAAAGGTTATTTCCACTAGTAACACTTCCTGGCAGATCTAATTTAATACGACATGGACAGACATAGATAAACTATACATTTAATTACCTAAGTACAAATATTCTCAGGATGTGCTCTACTCATAAAAATGAACAACTTTCGTCTGAAACATATTTTGAAATATGAAAAAAAATTGGAGCTTCCATAAAAAATGTACCAACACGTTTGCACCAGTGACTTACAAGACATGGGTTCAAATCCCGTCGGTGGCGTGAATTTTTTTCACTTGTTTTATTTGTTTTAAGTTTGTAACAAAAGGCTAACATCAATATCTAGTGTTAATTTAAAAAACCAAGTATTCGATATTGCTATCTTGTTGATATTTCTACAAAATACTAAACATTCAAAATGAACCAGCTGACCGAGGTACTTTGTAAACCAATTTCTTTATAAAATGACGAAAAAATGGTTGAGACAAAAGTTGTTCAGTTTTTAAGTATTGCGTTATCGTATGTAAGCGTTTTAACTTTTGTGCGTCAACGCGTATCGCACTCTGGACGAGTTCTTAGTACATATAATGTCTTTCCTCCATGATTCTTCTCACTTCTGTTAAGTTTGGCCAAAAAAATAGTAGTGATACAATCGAACCTGAAAAGGAATAAAATGAAATATTGGTCAAAAAGTAGATGTTCTTCGAACCGATAGCAATAACTATAATATAAGGTTGTTGCGGATTAGTCTATGATTAAAAATGACAATAAATGGAAAAAATAAACTTTTATTCCCGTTTGCCATCGACCTTGTCGACCACCGAGGATGGGACAGTTCGTCACCCCATTCGTAGGCTTTCATACTAAAAGTTTACGCAAATACCTAATACAGATGTAAAAAACTGAACTGAACATATTTTAAGGGATGAATCAGTCCATTTGACTGAACAAGTTTCCACAAAGAATATATGTCGAAATATGGGACAAAAATTGAGATGGGGTGACCAGCTGAACAGTGACCACACCGGTAACCAACGGGAATGAAGGATAAAATATGTGTCTAAAAAAAAGAGTTCCATTGACATACCGATAACCAGGAAAGCCAAGAAAAGTATGACGGTTTCGCATTGTCCTTTCGCCGCTAGTGCTATGAAGGTGTTGCCGAGGATAGCTCCAACCTGGCCCATCATATACATGGTGCACATCACCAAAGCCCTGGGAACACACACACAAATCACGCATTTATCCCTCGCGGGGTAGGCGGGGTAAAATCCGCTATTTGACTGTCGGGTCAAAGAACTACTTCTTAAAACGACAGTTTGTACAAAAATATGGAATTATGAATGACGTCACAAGTCTCTATTTTGGATGGCGACAAAACAATAACTTTTATTTTAGTTTTCTACTTTACTTGTCGATTCGCAAATACCCTCAACAAAAATCACACATATTATTGACTAAGAATAAAAATATCAAGTAAAAGAAATTTCAAAACGTGTACCAGTCGCTTTGGACTCTGGTGCACGGAACCGAAAACGACCATTTCATAAATTAAGCTTTAGCCTGACTAACATGCGTGCCACTACTTATTTTGTGGTTTCATATGCGCATAATGTCAATACGGAATAATGCATAACTTATTCGCAGTGAAGTTAGTTGCAGAAGATATATTGCGGTGACAAAATTTTATCGTGTCATGCATGTTAGAAGACTCGGTTTCACAACACAAAATGCCAGATGTATGACGCAAATGATGATAAATTGAGCTAAAACCAGTCTATAATATAACGGCATTAATTAAAGAAAGGATCTGTAAATGGCGGCGGCTACCTAAGTGTGAGGGAGAAAGCATGAACGCCTGGTGTATGTCAGAGCCTCAGTGAGAAAGAGAAAGCATGACGATTGGCCGCCATTTACAGATTGTTTGTTTATCTGTACGGGACTAAAACAAAACAGGGTGTAAAAAAAAATTGCTGCAAATATTTTAAGGGGTGAACCAGCCCATGAAACTGAACAACTTTCCCCAGGGAACATAGGTCGAAATATGAAAAAGAAATTAGTACATACATTACCATAAACATACAAAATTACCTACCGACCAAGTCAATTTCTATGGGAGGTCCAAAATTATTTTCATATTTCGACCTTGGGGTTTCTTGGGGAAAGTTGTTTTCAGTCTCATGGGCTGATTCACTTCTTAAAATATTTGCTTATAATATCTTACTACCTTGCCACCGCTGCTGGTAGACAGTGGATGCGGGAGGCACAGGACCGAGATGGCGAGAAAAAGAAGAGGCCTATACTCAACAGTGGGTAGATATGGGCTGATATGATGATGATGATGAATACCTTAAATTGACAGGAAAAGCGTCTACGACGAGGACTGACAGTAAAGAAGCAGCTGATCCTGAGCATATGCCGATGGTCATCAGTATGGAAGCTACCAGGACTTGAGGCACCGACACACAAGCGATCAGCCCAAGTGCACAGGGTGCCATTATTGCGGCTGGAAATACCAGTAAAATACAACCTGGGTAAGCGAGTAAATTTAAACAATACAGAATGTAAAAAATGTCTGTCGGCTTAGAATAACATCACCCCAATTCTTCCCGCGGGTGTTGTAAGAGGCAACTAAGGGACTCGAGAGTTTCATGTGTATTACCACGTATTACAACTTTAGGCGACAGGCTGACAACCTGTCACTGCAGTGATACACGAATTATCTGAAGGGGCCCTCAATACTTGTCAGACGAGGCGATAACGACCGTAATTTTATGATATTTACGCTCTGCCTACCCCGCATGGGATAAAGGCGTGATTTGTGTTTGTGTGAAAATAAAACTCACCGTAAATTTTGCATTTGTTGAACTTATCTATGGTGAACATGACGATTATAAATGGAACTAATAAAACGAGCTCCATGATGATTGCCATGGGATAGACCATGGTGTCGACTCCGCCATTTACGTCACAGTCCCCGTGCCCACCGCCACCAGCCAGCATATGGGGTTCGAAATTAAACTGAAAAAAATATATAAACTGTACTGTAGAGCACCTAACCGCTACATCATAAGTGCTGAGGTTAGCACCTCTTTAGTTATAATACTGATTGTATTGGCTTTCGCCATTCATTATACGTTCGAACCTGAGACTGATCGTTTGATTCACCTAAGCCCTCTACAGCCCGCATTGCAAAACTCATTGATTATAGTTTTAAGAGCTTCGGTGGCCAAGTGGTTAGGACACCGGTCTTACAATTTGTGAGACCCGAGTTCGATCCCCGCCATGTACCAATGTGTTTTTACTCAAGTACATTTACCGACTGCTCTTACGGTGAAGGAAAAACATCGTAATGAAACCCACATTCAAATAAAGTTTTAATTCAGATGATATTTGAATGCCACTTAACCGGGCCACTTAATTCGGGCCAGGTTAGCCTTCGGGTTGCAGAGCTCAGATGGTAGTTGCTTTGTGTAAAAACTTGGTTCCACGTCAAAACCCCTAGGTTAGGTAGCCGACCCCGACAGAGAACGGGATAAGGCGAGGAGAAAGAAGTATAGTTTTGACGAGAGCGTCGGTAGCCAAGTGGTTAGAACACCGGTCTTGGGCTGGTCATGTCTGCCGCATGCCTAACGATCTATGGGCTAAGACTACAACCACGTGGAAACCAAGAGTCGGCCGTCGTCGTCGCGGAAGGCCCAGAAAATTGGCATGCGGAAGCACAGGATCGGGATCAGTGAAAGAAGAACCTTTGCCCAGCAGTGGGATCCTGATGGCTTCATAAGCCAAGATAAGACCGAACTTGACTTACGTTGTCTTTTGGAGAGTACCTTGACTTCAATGCGTTGCATACCGTATACGGGAGTTTTACATCTTTCAGTACTAAATTGAATATACCAGGCATCCAAAGGTATACACCATTAGCACTGTAAAATAGATAAGTTAGCTGTAAGTTGATATTCATCACTTTGTGAATTAGTTCCCAGTCAGAATTGTGGGCTGAAGCATCCGATTGTCCGAAAGACAGACGGTTCCATGTTTCGGATGGCTCATTAAGCCGTAAGTCCCGGTTGCTGTCTCGGCGGTCGGTACTCAACCATGTCAGAAAGCTGCTACTAATAGTAGGCGGTTGAAAAACTTTGACCACCCGGGTTCATCGGGTCATTGATGACTCGGTGGTGTCCCACACGAAGAGAAAAAGCCTGTAAAATTATGGAGTTTATTGAACGACTAATATTTTATTCGTTTTATACACAGGCCGTGTAGTGCCGGCTTAGAATAGCATCAGCCCCATTTTTGCTCTTGGGTGTCGTAAGAGGCGACTAAAGGCTGAAACCAGAGAATGGGCAGCGCTCACTAATCCACCTGCCAAGCGTGGTGAATATGAAAATACCCCCAATCTGGGCCAATTGACACAAATTATGACGTAGAAGTGCAATAAAGGTCAGTTGTTTTTTGAGGTCTTAGGAATTGATCTGGGAAGTACAGAACGGACAAAATCTTGCCGGTAATTTCCAAAAAAAGGCATAAATGGATTAGAGTCATACGTTGATTGCTTGAGGAGCCATTGTACCATATAGATGGTGATGACGGTAATGATGACGAAGACATCGAAGGAAACAATGGTGATAACGATGATGATTATGAAGCTATTGAAAGAAACTAATATAAAACTGATAAATCAAAGCGAGCCAAAAAAAATTAGCAGAACAACATGCACGAAAGATATTGCCACAGAATATGAAGCGCAATTGTTTTAGAGTCACGTGTGGCAAGGCGCGAAATTAAAATATTGATTTCATCAGAAACAATGATGATGACGGTGATGATGATGATGAAGATGTTGAAAGAAACAATGATGATGATGATAGTGATGATAATCACAATGGCAAATACTAACAGCATGAACACCATGAACATGCAGTAGTGCAGGATAATGAACGGGCGTCGAATGGGGTACTGGAACAACTTTCCCATGTCTTGAAAAGCTTTTTTACAAGAAGTATCGGTACCCGAGTCACCGGAATCATAAGGTCGGAGCCGTTTTATCTGAAAAAATAATTCCGTTTATCTATTCTATACATATATAATAAAGCTAGAGAAGATTGAAAGTCTGTACATACAAAATATCCAAAAAATGGTTTCGTGATACTTAACGTTGACAACAAAACACGTTCCTGCAATTTTTTATAATTTGTTCTGTTTAGATGTTTGAATGTTTAGATTTTTGGATGTGTATATGAGAAAGCATCACACGAAAACAACCGAACGGATTTTGATGCAAATTGTACCAAAATGTCAAGTATTTTTTTTTAATTACAGAGAAGAACATTCTTCAAATCTAACTTACAAATTAGCATAATGTAATATTATAATCAAATCACTGATTTAAAAACAATTACAGGCGTACACAACATTCTTATAAATTTAACAGTAAACAAAGTTTAACATGAAAATTAGGTTAGTGAAAAAGCGTACATCTATTGTATTGCTACTTAGTTGTAATAAATCTAAGTCTACATGAGATCAGTTGAAAATTAAAAATTAAAATAATGAATAATATATATTTTTTAATATATAACTTTGTAACTACGCAGTTTGCTTCTAATTGCTTAATGATCTTACCGGAAACATCTCTGGGGTGTTCAAATGATTGTATTTGTACATTTTGTTTAAAATCGGTAAAGCTGCCGCCTCTCCGTAATGGGCGATCACATAACTGGGACTTTCTGGCAGGAATATCATTATTATGGCACCAATCAGTCCACATAAGCTGAACACCCACATGTAAACTCGCCATGGCTTCAGTTGCAGCATTCCAGAACTTGCCGACCACTGGCCAGGGATAATAGCCCAAGCAATAGCTGAAAATTCAAAAAATAAAATAAAGTTTTGTTTATTTAAGAATTAGTACCTGGTTAACCAAGCCTAACTCGAATATATCGCCCCCAAAAATATACCTATTCTCTTTCTTACGCTACCTATCTAATATCCGCATATTCACTAGTTATTATTCCGCGCGTAAACCCAATAAAGCAATAATGCCATAATTATGTGGATCATCCAAGCACAGGCATTTTTATGCTTAAAAGGAGGTTTCAATACCTAGCTCTTTAAGTCTACTAAGAATGAAATAAACATATTTATTCATTTTTTATTTTATGTATTGCGCCATCTGTCGAAAAATGCGAATACTACTACAATACGGGCCATGCCTTGGATAACGTGGTTTGATGAGTAGAACACAAAAAAAAATATTAACAAAATAAATATAGGTACTGTAGGTATAAAATAAAATAATATATGAAAAAAAGATGATGAGGTTCGGATTCGAAAACGAGATCCATTGATGTATAGGCAAGTTTTGCTCGTTTAAAGGTATTAGATGATAGGTACGAACTTTGCTAGTTTGGTGACTCAGAATTTGGTCTTCTCCACTGTACCATATCTTGTGCCAGCCATTGACCCAGATGACCCAGATCACTCTCTACAATCAATAAGACATTGCATGTTGAACACTGGTTTTAGGCGTCGATGTACCGGCGTCAACCGATCCTCTACATAAAGAAAGCTGGTTGAAGTCGACGTTGACTGGCAGGCAATACTATTTCCTTGCAAATTAAATGCGGCCTACCAGCGTTGATAGACACAGGTCGGAACTTGACAGTCGATCGGCGCTGGTTCAGCATATAGCGACCTCTGGTAGCTACAACATGAAGCTCACTCATGTGGTTCTTGTATGCTTGGGCAACAGGCGTTCACAACATATCGGAGAGATGGCGCCACGTGACAGAACAATGGGTCTGAAACGCGGTATCGAAGTGTTTACCGCGCAACGCTTATATACAACTTCTAATCCAATCCAGGTGGACCCGTCGGTCCCCGGTAGCTACGGTATTTCTCCTGTCACACACCATAAGCACAAAGTATGGAGAAAGCGGCGCAGAATACAGGCACTCATAAGCCTGCACGTCGTCGGCGCCGAAAATAAGCAGCGTGTAAAGGCCCTTAGGTCTGATTCTTTTTTCTTTTGTGGCTAACCCCTTCGACTCCTGTCCAGACCTAATGAATCTTGCTACAATTCAAACGATTATCCGTTTTCCAATAACGTGTTTTGAGATGGTATAGGATCGACCTTCAATCGCTCCTTCCGGGACTGACCACACAGCATGTAACAAAGTTCATTGGGTGGTTGGACGGCTCGGTGTCTCACACCAAATAAAGAGGTACTCACCCGGAGTAAAGATGAAGGCAGCACTGACTGCAGTAAGAGCATACGAGACCGCCGTGTCTCTGTAGTGTATCGTATGTAGTTCACCGAGGTATACCAGCACGGTAGCGCTTGAAGCTGATACTCTGGAAGAAGTGACAAGATGCATGACGGCCGATTGGGCGCAGTGGCAGTGCGACGCAGAAGGTTCCAGGTTCGGTTCTCGGTGGGTCACTCACAAAATAGATTTTTATCATTTTGTGAATTTGTTCCCAGTCTGGTTAGGACATTCCGGGCTAAAACACCCGATTGTCCGTAAGTGAGATGGTTCCGTGTTTCGGATGGCACGTTAAGCCGTAGGTCCCGGTTGCTGTCTATGATCACTTAGACGGTGGTCGTTACACAACCATGTCAGAAGCATGCTACTTGTAGAAGGCGGTTGAAAAAATCTGACACTAGGGTTCACAAAGGGTAGGGCTGTTGAACGACTCGGTGTCCCACACGAAAAAAAAAGGCAACCGCCTTTAAACAAGACATGACCTCAGAAATAATTTGGAACGGTTACATCTCAGAGTCGGTACGATTAATATTTTACCTGGATATTTTAGTACAAACGCATACATTATTTCGTACATTTTGTCTAATAAATGTACGAATCCGTACTAAAACATCCAGTTCGTACAGTGGGATACAAAATTTCAAAAGATTTGTTCCAAAACCAATCGAGGAAGGAAATGTACGAAATATGTACTAAAATATCGAGATCAAATATTTACCGTCAAATTGGGAGGTAACTAGTCAACTTGTATCTTGAAGCAAGGGTATAACAACTTCAACACTGAGTTGACTGGACTCTCTGAAAGAAAATTATACATACGTGCCTTTCACACTAAAACTATACAGGGTGTAAGAGACGGTCTAACGAAAACTTTGCAGGCGTGATCAAACCATGAAACTGAACAACTTTTTCTATGGCGGCTATGTTGGGAAAGAAAAAAAAATTTCAAGTTTCCATACAAAGTTACTCAGCTGATCGGGAATTTTCTATGGAAACTCGAAAAAAATTCAGATGGAATGGTTGCAAAATTTTATTTTTATTTGTTTGATAGATATACGCTGCCGAACGCGGAGGCCGATTGTGTCTCATTGTGATTCGTTCCGCGCTCTCGATTGCACTTCGAGCCTTAACTAGAACGCCTCAGAGCGAGGTAACGCCGCATGAGTCATGTTTTTTGATGCATGCAGCCGGCACGAATCATTAGACGTTGTCACGTCAACATAAATAAATAAAAAAATATCCTGGACATTTCACAGCGCCATCTAGCCCCAAACAAAGCAAAGCTTTTACTATGGGAACTAGATAGCTCATACTAATACTTATATACTTTTTTTTTTTGTAAATAAATACATATTATACATAGAAAACACCCAGACTCAACACAAATATTAGAAAATTTACTTAACAAATATTTGTGTCCGGTGGGGATCGAACCCACGACCCTCGGCGTAGTAGGCAGGCATACTATCCGCTACGCCATCGGGACAGTCTAAGGCTGGTTTCAGAGCGGCGCGTCTCAGCAACGCTCGTTCAGCAACGCGCGTTCGCTGTGAAACGACATTCAGACGCGCGCGCTTCGTTGTGGTGTACGGTCGAGTGCAGAGAATCATTATGCCAGCAAACGTAATCACTATATTAGCTATATACGTTATATGGAAAAGAGTGCAACAACGACGTCTTAAAAGATTGCAAGTCGACGCTACTGGCAATCGAAGGAGATCCGACCGCGGCGCGGCCGAGACGCGGCCCAAGACGCGTCACTATGAAACGCTACATACAATCTAGTGTAATGCGAGGCGCGCGCGGCTGGGCAGCGCTGCCGAGACGCGTCGCTCTGAAACCAGCCTAAACTTCTTACTGGCAAACGCATATGAAACGAGACGAAGAACTTACAAGGCACCAGTGATCAGCCTCATGAGAAACATGCTCCAAAACACAGTGCATAACGAAGATAACATTGACGCTACTATAGTTAGGAATATTGCTGGCAGCATCACCCTCTTCCGACCATACGTATCTCCCAGAGAACCCCAGCAAATTGCAGTAAGAATCACACCTGAAACATTAAGTCACGTTTAATACTCCTATCCTTGTTCCCAGTCTGGTTAGGACATTGCGGGCTGAACCACCCGATTGTCCGTAAGTAAGATGGTTCCGTGTTTCGGATGGCACGTTAAGCCGTAGGCCCCGGTTGCTGTCTATGATTACTTAGACGGCGTTCGTTACACAACCATGTCAGAAGCCTGTTACTTGTAGAAGGCGGTTGAAAAATTCTGAGACTAGGGTTCATCGGGTCGTTGGACGATTCGGTGTCCCACACGAAAAGAAGAAGAAGAAGAAGAATACTCCTATCGCGTTCGGCTCGTATCGGGGCACCAAGTCTGCTAAATGAAAATCTTATCAGTTTAATGTTGGTTGGATCTCAGTTGGATGATTTCGGTCATTTCGTAGTCTGCTAACAGTTTGAAGTATAGAAAATCACAATGGCAATGGAATGACAGTTGAGTTCCGATGGCGTTACAATGACAAAAAATAGCAGACTTGGGACCCAGGATCAGTCAGGGTTTCTGATCCCGACTGAAAATTTAGCTATGGCGGTGAATCTCCTTGCGATAGCATTCCCAAAGATAATTAAAATTTGACAGGAAGCCCGTTGTGTTCAAACTAAGTCCAATACTACTGCAGTATTATTTTGATAACAACACATGCGAAATTACGCTGGAACCCACTTCCACTTCAGCTACCTTCTTTCCAAATCTTTATCGACGACCGATGTGGCGCAGTGGTAGTGCGACTGCCTTTATCGCAGAAGGTTTCGTGTTCGATTCTCGGTGGGTCACTCACAATGTTGATATTTATCACTTTGCGATTTTGTTCCCAGTCTGGTTAGGACATTGTGGGCTGAACCTACCCGATTGTCCGCAAAAAAGATGGTTCCGTGTTTCGGATGGCACGTTAGTCCTTAGGTCCCGGCTGCTGTCTATGATTACTTAGACGCCGGTCGTTACACAAATATGTCAGAAGCCTGCTACTTTCAGAAGGCGGTTAACAAATTCTGACACCAGGATTCATTGGGTCGTTGGACGACACAGTGTCGCATACGAAAAAAGAAGAGATCAGAGAACATCTTAATCATCATTATTCACTAAGATAAAAAAAATACTTTACCTATAAAAATGGCGCTACCCACTAAAGTTTTCTCCGTGACTGACAAATGAAGATCGCACTCCATAGGGTCTAAGACGTACGCAACAGCAACCATTTCCAACAGAGAATGAACGAAGATGAAACTACAGCCTACCACAGCCAATATATTGAAAAGCCCTTCACCTGGAAGAATTCCAATCATTAGACTCCATTATTCTAGTCTTCCAACAAGCGAACAGGGCTAAACATCATCATTATCATCACATCAGCCTATATCAGTCAACTGTTGGAAATAGGCCTCCCTCAGGGTACGCCACGATGATTTCGCCATCCATCTAGCCGGAAGGCATTCAACGGTACGGTAACATATAGTTCAGTCACTGTCGCTTAAAAGTTTATCGACATTAAATTTTTCGGTAAAAGGTTCAGTCGCCTTGATACTAGTGGAATGATAAGTCTTCAATACACTGCTGATTCGACAAAGTGCAGTCAATCAAGAACCATTTTGGTACATTTTTCAATCGAATACCTACCATTCATCGAATGATTGTAGTATTAATGATTGATATTCGGTTTTGCACTCGTTATCATCAACAGCTACGGCTGTCCACTGCTTGACATAAGGACTTTTCTAACTTCATTTTTTCTCTATGTTCCTAATCGTTACACCCGAGTTCGGTCCCCGCTATGTACTAATGTGTTTTTAGTCACGTACATTACAGACTGCTCTGACGGTCAAGGCAAAACATCGCGATGAAACCCACATTAAAACTAAATTTAAATTCAGATAATATTTGAATGTTACTTAATTAACCTAGGATTCGAGCCAGGTTAGCCTTTGTCTACTTGGTTGCACGTCAAATACCCAAGGTTTGGTAGCCGACCCAGACAGAGAAAAGGATGAGGCAAGGAGAATGATGATGCCCCTAATTATGGAATTTTTGCTTGGGTTTTTTGCCACCATGCTTGGCACAGGTCAGCGTGTACTGTACAATGTGATACTTACCTGTCAATTCAAAAGCACTCTCATAGCGTCTTGTCTGATTTTCTCCATCAATATCCATTTGTCGATCAGGTGATTTCTTACCTTTACCACCTTTACCTTTACCATCTTTATCTTTATCATCTTTATCATCACCATCTTTATCATTACCTGGCTTAGAAAGAGAAAGGTTACTTTCTTTCTTTTTGTCTGGTGGTAATGTAATATTTATTTTTTTGCTTTGCCCAGAATCGGGAGGTTTAGTACTAGATGGTTCTCTGGTGGTTTCTGGCTCTGAATTATCTGAAATCTTTATACCTTTGCCTGTCTGATTTGAACTTTTTGTGGGTTTATCCTTATCGTCTGCCATTTCATTAGTATAGGTAGCTGATACCTATATGATTATTTATAATATTTAGGTCCAATAGAATACCTTATATAAGTGAACAATTAATTTTTGTTTACGTGGAGGTGTTGCGATTGCGAAAGAGGTGCAATGACGCCATGATGTCAGTCAATCACCAGTCAATGTAATCAAAAAAGCAGACGAAGCTGAGAGACGAAGACAAAATGTAACAACAAATTTAATTCTTTTACTTAATGGCGTTTCCATTATGATTGCACCAGTGTCAGTAAGTAAGGATTCCAGCACAGCTGCGCCGGGAGGAGGCTCCTGTAATATCACTGATACTATTCGGAAATGTGGAGAAAACTCTTCAGCTCAGCACTTCACCATCAGGTGGCGCTGATGCTACTCGTAAGTAGTCAATTAGGGAATTTACTTTATTATTATTATTCTAGTCGCTTGATTGATGGCGCTGTGCTTGGTATTTACCGCTAAAGACGGGACGTAATATTTATTACTTGTTTTTGAAAACTTGGAGTCGGACTCATTTGGAACGAAAGTGTCAGTGCATGCCAGACTGTCAGTCAGTGTTGCTATGTTTTTTTTTTATCTTTTGGCTTTGGAACCTACACTGGAATCTAGTAAGGGTCAATTCACACCGAGACGCGACGCGACGCGACGATACTCAAAGAGGCCAATGATTTCGCGCTACGCCGCGCGTCGTCGCGAGACGCATCGCAACGTCGCGAGGTGCATCTTAAAATCGTAGCAGGACGACGCCTCGCTGTACCGACGATGCACCGGTGCGTCACGATACGTCGCGCTACGCCGCGAGGCACCTCGAGGCGCAGTACTGCGTGGTGCAACGTAATCTGAATTCTCACATTGTAATGTGTATCTTTTCGTGTAGTGAATAAAATATATTCTGAGTCGCTCTATAAAAAATTTGCGCGCAGCGTCGCGCCGCATCGCGTCTCGGTGTGAACTGACCCTAACACAGTCAGTTCAACGCCATTTATCGAGTTCTTGGAATACTAGTATTTTATTAACTTTCAAAAACAAAACGTCCTGACAAAGCCGACTGTGGTGTACAGGTTAACACGTCTGACCCGGCTAGTCAGAAGACGTGGGTTCATGGGTTCGAATCCCATCAGTAGAGTGAATTTTTATCCGCTTGTTTCGTTTGTATTAACTTTCTAATAAAAAGTTAACTTCATCATATAACTTAACCACAGGCAAATACAAAAACTTATTATACTATCTAGCTAGAGCAGATTTTTACCACAGGCTCTGCTGGGTGGATCCCTAGTTGTTACTGGGCCATAG
This sequence comes from Keiferia lycopersicella, assembly GCA_029255805.1. NCBI lineage: Eukaryota > Metazoa > Arthropoda > Insecta > Lepidoptera > Gelechiidae > Keiferia > Keiferia lycopersicella. The sequence continues at coordinate 445,520 of JARACZ010000008.1, forward strand.
AACCTGCTCAAGAATGAGGATTTTTTGGACTTGTAGGGGATGAGTTTTCATCTTGGACGTTTTCATCCTGCCTAAAGTCGAGAGTGATTTGATTTGACCGATGATCTAGAGCAAAGTTGCCAGACCGTACCAAAAAGGACAGTTTTTCGTTTCTTTTTGCAGCCACCGTAACTCAGACTATTACTCTAAATACTCTAAATTTATGTCTCTCTGATCATTGCGCACCAGAAAGAATAGTATTAATCTGGGGGCACAGCAGTGCCCCCGCCTAGTCGAGCTAGAAAGCGGCACAGCCGTACCATCCTTTTCTCGAAGCGGTTCAGGCCATTTTCAACACCTTATAACTTTCTTGTGGATAAAACAAAAGACTTGAAACTTCAGGAATAAATCAAAAGCCCTGTAGATACGGTATATTTCAAATTTCGTTCACTTTGAACCAGTGGTTTAGGAATTATAGCTAGTCAAAGTTCTTAATTTTGTCACTGACCGACTGACTCACTCACTCACTGACCGATCATCAAAATTCTAAGGCACTTCTAGCAGACATAGAGACTTCTAATTTAGAATATAATTTGGGTTTAGTGTATAAATCAAGGATATTTATATATATAATATATTTTAATGTTTACAATAAATTGAATGACTTGGCAATCGCACTGAATGTATTAATTTTAATATGTATTACACGTTAACCTTCTGTTCTAGTGCGATGGCTAAGTCATTCAATTGATTGTAAACATTAAAATATATTGAAAATATTGTTATGGTCACTATAAAATAATGCTTATTAACTAATTACGTAATTAATTAAGATAGATCACTTAAGTGGGGAATGAACAAATCGATAGCCGACTTGGTTTCAAATGGATCTCATACCTTTTTACGGTTTAACAGCTTAGTAGCGAGACTTGGAATTTTTTATATATTAATGTTTTTGAGAGGATAGTAATTTCATGTAATTTAATGTTATAGTAACCAAATTCAGCTTGGAGGTTCATATACCTATACCTACCAAAATCTTTGACGACCTATGTGGCGCAGTGGTAGTGCGACTGCCTTTGACGCAGAAGGTTCCGGTTTCGATTCTCGGTGGGTCACTCACAAAGTCGATATTTATCACTTTGTGAATTTGTTCCCAGTCTGGTTAGGTCATTGCGGGCTGAACCACCCGATTGTCCGTAAGAAAGATGGTACCGTGTTTCCGTAAGCCGTAGGTCCCGGTTCCTGTCTATGATCACTTAGACGGCGGTCGTTACACAACCATATCAGAAGCCTGCTACTTGTAGAAGGCGGTTGAAAAATTCTGACTCTAGGGTTCATCGGGTCGTTGGACAACTCGGTGTCCCACACGAAAAGAGAGAGAGAGACAATATAGATTTTTGTTTGTTAGCAGTCAGTACTGGCAATGCCTTTTCTATTTGGGTTAACGCGGCTCAATCATTTTCTGCGAAATAATGCACATGTAATATGGCCAGTAATACGGGGTCTGGCTCCATCTACCGCTAACTATCCCGTTTGGTTTCGAAAAACTCTAAATAGGGTGACAAAAGGGTTAAATCTGTCATGGTTGTGATTGTGACTCATTATTTCACCATTAAGTTAACGACAATCCGATTGGTCAAATGGTCACAAATCCCAAACCCCCGTTTTTGACACCTTTTTTAGGGTCAAATTGTCGTCATAAATTATAATCTTGGGTAGGTTCTTTTGTCTGGTAAAAAACATCTTAACAAGCAAAAGGCTTAATTTTTGAGGAGAATTTTTTTGTTATTCAAAAAATCTTGTATCACCTGCGGCCCTACTTTACACAGTACCTACCTACACCTGCTCCAAGATCATCTTCTTTCTTTTCGTGTGGGACACTGAGTAGTCCAACGACCCGATTAACCCTGGTGTCAGAGCTTTCCTTGGTCCAGAGTAGGTAGTAGCTCATTATCTAAGTATTCGGCTTATTTATAGTATTTTATTTTCAACACTTGCGTTCCATGTTAGGTATCAAGCTTCAGGATCGTGTTCGCAACGAGGAGATAAGACGCCGAACAAGAGTCGTTGATGTCGGAAAGCGAATCTCATGACTGAAGTGGGGGTGGGCAGGACACTTACGGCGGGTGACAGGAGGTATCCAGGTGGTGTCGGGAAAAGGGTTGCCAGGGGACCGACGGGTCCACCTGGATTGGATTAGAAGTTGTATATATGCGATGCGCAGTGAACACTTCGATACCGCGTTTCAGGCTCATTGTTCTGTCACGTGGCACCATCTCCCCGATATGCTGAGAACTCCTGTTGCGTCTTGAATGCTTGTGAACCACTTGAGTGAGCTTCATATTGTAGCCACCAGAGGCCGCTACACACTTGGCTCGTTGGGATGATGGATGGTGGGTGGACCAAAGCGGTAACAGAGTGGCGGCTGAGAAAAAAGAGCGTCCAATTGGCAGACCACCCGCTAGATGGATGGACGACTTAGTGACCGTTGCTGGTAGACAGTGGATATGGTGGATGTAGGAGGCGCAAGACAGGACCTTCGTAGATGGAGAGTAAAAGAATTGGCCTATACTCAGCAGTGGGTAGATGTGGGCTGATACGATGATGTTGTTGAAAAATCTTTCTTCAGATTTCAGGTAGATTGTAGGTACAAAATAAAACAAATAAGTTTATCGAATCAGATTTTTATTATTGATATTTTTAGAACTTATAGTAGAATAACAAGAATACCTAAAATAAGGTACCTCTTTAGCTTTGTCAGTCTCATTTAGACTTCGCTTCTACGAAGGCATGGAAACAATCGGAAGTTTGCTATGTAGACTTACATTCTGATAGACTGTAGTATGCTTCTTCTTCTTCTTCGAGTGGGACACCGAGTCGTCTGAGGACCCGATGAACCCATGTAGTATGCTGATGTTAAAAGAAGTTTTCTGGATAGATTTGCTTGAACGCAGCCTTCTGTTTACCTAAAACCCTTTTTGACCCACTAGGTATTTATTGAACACATGTTTTTATTACGACGAATAAATGCAGTACGCTATCTGGTATGTTTGTAAATAGACATGGTACATTAACGATGCTGTGTGATGCCAGCTTAGAATCACCCCACGTCCTTCCCGCGGGTGTCGTAAGAGGCGACTAAGGGGCTCGAGAGTATTGGTGTATTACATTTTTTAGGCAACAGGCTGACAACCTGTGACTATAGCGATACACATGTTTTCGGAAACAACGTTGGAAAACAATCCTGAAAAATGTCAGACGTGGCGATAGCGACCCTATTCTTACGGCCATTGGCGCTCTGGCTACCCCGCAAGGGATAAAGGCGTGATATATGTATGTATATGTATGTACATTAACGCAAAAATGCGCTGCCTAAAATGACATCACGACTTCGTGTCGCATATGATTGCATGTTGTTGCGTCTTGTAGAAGAAGTTGTCTGACTAGTACGTCAGACCTTTTTGCTCCATCTGCAAACGCACCTTCTCAGGGGATGGCCAGAATACCATCAAGACGACAGACACTGAAAGAAAAAATTAAGCTAAGGTTTTGGATGCATTTTTATATATATTCTTTATTGTGTACAATTATAATTAAATGTGAACTTACTCAAGTACCTTAGTGATACATGAGCGCCTGGACCGGGTGTCGGGAGGTAAGAGATGGAAACGGGAGCGGAGATAATTAGGAGAGGCGGGGTCTTTTAGGATTTTGTAGAGAGCAGAAAGGATGTGCATATCACGGCGAAGGCGGATAGGGAGCCATTTTAACTGAGCGCGAAATTGAGAGACGTGATCAAATTTTCGAAGTCCGAAGATAAAACGAATCGCAAGATTTTGAAGGCGCTCGAGTTTATTAAGTAGCTCCTCAGTCACATCCAGGTAGCATACGTCAGCGTAGTCAAGGATGGGGAGAAGAAGGGCATGTGCCAGCATGATTTTGGTTTGAAGAGGAAGAAAGTTCTGGAGTCGTTTGAGAGAATGGAAAGAAAAATGCATACGCCTACTAACATCGTTAACCTGTGCTGACCAAGATAAATCACAATCCAGAATAAGTCCAAGATTTTTGGCCTTTACTGCATATGGGATGCAGATACCATTATAAAAAAGTTTGTGTTCATCTGTGAGTACCAGTTTACAGCGTAGTCTGCTGCTACCCACAATTAGGGCCTGGGATTTACTAGGATTAACTAGCAGACCGAAATTTTTTGCCCAACTTCCAATAGAAGTGAGGTCATCGTTAATTTTACCAACAGCGTCAGTAAAATCAGATATAGGACAATGCCTATAAATCTGAAGATCATCTGCATACAGATGGAAGGGATTTTTATACATTTATCACAGACTAAACCATAAATATTTGCTTTATGCAAAGTCGTAGATACACGGGGTTTAAGGGACAGCGTCCCGAATACTGATAGGGTGCAAACAGACCATGAAACTGAACAACTTTTCCCTAGAGACATAATGTCAGGAAACGTAAAAAAATGTTAGGTTCCCATAGTAATGCAGTCAGCTGATCGCGATTTTGTATGGTAGGTCGAATTTTTTTGTCGTTTCCTGACATATGTTCTTAGGGGAAAGTTGTTTTATGTTCAGTTTCATGGTCTGCTTGCACCCTATCAGTATTCGGGACGCTTTCCTTTACACCCCGTATAGCTAAGGTTTTGGATGCATATTTATACATTTAATCACAGACAAAACCACTAATATTTGCTTTATGCAAAGTCATAGATATAGATCAAACGTTGTATAATAATAAGATGACAGAGTCTATACATATCTTACAGCTAAAGTAGTTCATTACACAGATCTCGTGACCAAGTGATTGGCTTCAGAGTCAGAGCTGAATGTTGAAGAAGAAGAAGAAGATGATGATGAGAAAGTAAACGTACCACATATAAACGCGCCTAGCCCGGATAGGGAGAGCTGGCAGTGCGTGTCCAACGTTGCACCTAGCAGGTAGGATCCTACTGCTGCTCCCATGCGGCCGACCATGTACATCACGCACATAGCCATTGCTCTGAAAGAGAATGTTCAAATCGTTATTTTTATCAAACGTAAGTAAGTTAATAAGTAACAAGATTGTTGTAGTTGACTAACTCAATTTGCGACCGCGTCCATTTGAAACTGTTTCTAATGGAAACAAACCGAAATATCAAATTACCACAGTCATTACAAAAATTTCAATCATTGATTTACATTCAGAAGGAACCTGACAAACATGCAGCAATGGTGTGCCTCGTGGTTTTTGCAACAACTAGCTTGAAAATGATATGAAACAACTTGCTGGAAAACCTCTGATGCGACTGAATAATAAATAGGTAGAAACTGAACTATCATTATTAATATTAATATTCCTTTTCCATAATTTACAGCGGAATTTCTCTTGTCTTACAAGAAGACATGTGACATACGGGGTAAAGTTTATGTAGATCTGTTATATTTTACCAGCCTCAAACAAGTAGGAAACAATACGACTGCAATAGCAGCCAATATGGACGTTGAACATCCAGAGCATAAAGCCAGCATAAGAACTGTTGTGCCTGGTCTGTTTGGTAACTGCAGCAATAGTTGATGTTACTAACCTTAAACATGTAGGAAACACATCAACTGCAATAGCAGCCAATATAGACGCTGCACATCCAGAGCATAAAGCCAAGATGAGGAGTCCTGTTGTGCCAGCACCGTTTGGTACAAATACCGCACCAATGGTTGCTGCTCCACACACAAACATTATACCACCTGGAAAAAATAACAACTTTTATGTCTTTGTGCAGCAATAATTAAGATTTATCCGTATGCTGCCTTTTTCGACACCAAGGTTTACCAAGATTAACCCTACTTTTGAACGTCAACTCAGGTGTCAAGTGTGGTAACTATAGGCCAAATAGGGCAGGCTTGTAGGCCCATGCTATAATAACTGTGGGGTGTTGTGAATACAGTCATGAAAAGTTTTCCCTCAGATACTGATTAAATTGCCTCAGAATAGTCTGTCACAGACTTGTGAGGCCAATGATGATGTTGTAGATTAATAAACGTGGATGTGTTGGACACTGCATGCCCTCTGGCCCGATATTCCGATGACTTAAAGCTCGACTAGCTACAGGATAGCAAAAACGTTTAAATCACGCCTTTGGGCATCTGGAGGAGACCTATATCCAGCAATGGGCAAAAGGCTGATTTAAATTAATGTGATGAGCCATAGCTTCAGGTTGCAAGCAGTCGTTGAACAGATATCATTGTCTAAGGAAGAGATTCAGGGATTTGTAAGACAGGCGGCACTTTCAAGAGTGTGCTGTTCATGCTACCCCTTATATTAAAGTTAAGTAAGACAGAAACTATTTTACTCACAGTATAACGTTTTTCTTCCAAGCTTATTAATGAAGACTCCTATGGAAAGATAGGTGAGTGCAAACACGAGCCCCATCGCCATGGATATGGGGAACACTGCCGGTGACACATCTGACTTGCAGATGTGGTCCACTTCCAGCTGAAACAGACCAGATATAAACAACACACTGTCACAATGTTATGTCGTTATGTTATAATATAAAACACCTCAAGTACCCACAAGCGCATCCTAAATTAGACAGAACATAACAATTCGACTTTTCTTTGACTTTTCACCCAAAAAAAAAACAATTATAGTTTATTTCTTTTTCCCCAGCCTCATAATTCCTGTTGAAGACTTTTCGTTCTTTTCGGAGCAGAACTAGCTAACACTGAGTGATCAGCGAAGTGACATCCAGTTCCGTTTAGTTGCCTCACTTACAGACGGTCAGAGGTCAGTGAGTTAACCGTACAATATATATAAGTTTCTCTACGGTTGTAGTATTAGGCCCAGCCAAGATCTGGGATAGAGATTTCACCAACGATTTACTTTCGTAAAACTTTACGATGTTAAAAGAATAAATTCGACTTACCGCAGCAAGTTTGTTTTGGCGGAACTTCTCGTGAATAATCTCACAGATTGTGATGCTAGTTTCATTCTTATTCTGTAGTATGTTGTTCAAAATATCCGGTACCCAGACATAAAGACCACTGGACCTGAGAAAATATTTTTATATGAAACGCTTTATTCAAGAAATTAATTATTGAACAAGAAACAGCAGGGTTGCCCATGGATATTTTCAATGTCTGACCATAGGTTCGCCTCAATGATCCTCCTAAGATAAAAAAGGATCTACTAAGAATAACTTGGAGATCCGGAGACAAATCATTTGCATTATTCCGTCTTTGTTTGAGAGTGCTAGAGCCCTTTATAAAAAGACATTTTGCTGCCGTGTAGTGCCGGCACAGATTAGCTTCACCTTAAATCTACCATGTCGTAAAATGTGACTAAGAGACAACCATCAAGGGAGTGGGCAGCAACCATGCCTGTGAATGCAACATCTTATGTACACTGCGCTCGACAATCCGACAATTTGAATTGAGAGTTGGAGTTGTAGGACCTGAATAATAAGTCACAAACTCAAACTCTAATTATTTATTCAAAGTAATAACTTTTACATTTATCTTTTTGATGGTCAAGTATTAGTCATTGTAAAAAAGAGAAAAATGTGGGCTAAGTACATTTTTCTATTTCTTACAACAATTTTATGGACTAGTGTAAACACGGGTCTAATACTGTGGTGAGGATGGCAATACTCCTCAATAGGGGGAGGCCAATGTCTGAACATTGGTGTCTCCCCGACTGCTGGAAGTGGACTGTTATGGTTAAGGATTATAACGTACCAAGAAATAAACTTACAGCATGAAAACTGCAAACATGGAGACGTGTGATATAAACACACACTTGAGCAGCGGTGGTTTGAACATGTAGGAGATGTTCTTCAAAGCTCCGGCGAAGCCAGGAGTCGTCTGGCTGCCGCTGCTGCCTGCCACGATCCGCTCTACCTGAAGTAAAGCATCACCTTAGAATAGCATCACCCCATTTCCTACCGGTGGGTATCATAAGAGGCGACCGAGGGAATGGGCGTTTCAGGTGTATTACAAGTTTAAGGCGACGGGCTGACAACCTGACGCTATAGTGATACACAAATTATCTCAAACAGCCCTCTATACTTTGTCAGACGTGGCGATAACGGCCGTAGTTTTAGGGCAGTTGACGCTCTGCCTACCCCGTAAGGGTTGGAGGCGTGATGTATGTTAATAAAATTCGAGCAATACTAAACCGAATTCATTATAAGGGCATCATAGAGCAGATAATCGTGTGTGTTTTTTTTTATGGAGAAGACTTTACTTGTCTACTTTTTCCTGTGAAATATAAGGTGTAAAAATATTAGCTTCAAATATTTCAAGAGGTGAACCAGAACATGAAACTGAACAACTTTCCCCAAGAAACTGATCGAAATATCAAAAAAAATGTAGCAGCCGAGCGAGTCAACTTTATCTATAGGAGGTCCAAATTTTTTTTTCATATTTCAACCTATGTTACTTGGGGAAAATTGTTAAGTTTCATGGACTGATTCACCCCTGAAAATATTTGCAGCAATTTTTAATACACACTGTATTAAAAATTTTTGCTTTTCAGAGAACTAATTGGTAAGTCTTCGTCTGCATTTTTTTTCAGTAATGTACTTACTGTATTTTCACGACTACCTGCCTCCTAAGCTGAACTAAATATCAAGTAAGAAGCTTACCGTATTTTTGTAAGAGGATAAAGATTTGTTGAGCAACGAAGACTTATTCACAAAATTTAACTAAAAGGATTATAAAATAAAACCTAAGTAGTTAGGTGAATTACATACTACTTTCTACAGTTTAGTATATAATACAAAACTTAATTAGTAAAAGAAACTATTGAATCCACGGTATACTTAGATTAGATTTGAAATAAGCATGCAGAAAATGATAGACTTGAAGAAAGATAGAAAGCCAGGAAAAGTTGCAGCATGATGATTATGGGATTCCAAGAAGAGACTTCGTTTGTTTCTTTTAAGAAATGTAGTAAGGAAAACGTTAAAGCGTCTACTAGCGTCTCCAACACCTGTCCCTCCACCGAATCCTCCATGGCATCATCATAAGGACTCTTGACTTTGAAGGAGCTGATTTTCTTCTACTGGCTCTCCAAACTACTTTTAAGAAGGAAGAAGAAGAAAAGAAGAAAAGAAGATGGAAGAAGTAATAGTGTCTACTCTACAAGCGTTTCCTAGGTATGTCCCTCCACCAACCCACAGCATCTAATCATCTCGAGGACAATGGACCTGGTCTCGAAGGAGCTGGTTTCTTTCCTTTAGCTCCTCATCAAACTACTATAGAAAAAGACAGAAGAAAGAAGTCAAAGTGTCTACTCTACAAACGTTTCCAAGGTCTACCTTCCACCAAATCCACCACCTTAGACCATTACCCTGAACTTTTCGTAGGAGCTGGTTTCCTTCCTCTGGATACTCAGCAAGCTACTTAAGAAAAGAAGGAAGAAAGTAATCATAATTTCTACTCTAAAAGCATTTCAAGATCTGCCCCTCCACCAAACCCACCAACACTACCACGGCACCTGATCATCACTAGGACCCTGGACTTCCTGCAGGAGCTGGTTTCCTTCCTCTTGGTCTTCAGCATGCTTCCGGATCTTTCGCTGTAGTTTTGAAGGTTATGTTTCAATCAATAAATTGGCTTGGTCATTCTTGGTCAAGAGAAAATAGTGGTCTAAAAGGTATTTTATATTATAACGGTATTTTTTTTCTTTCGGTTTAGAAATACATGCCCAAAAGCAGTAGTGGTTTTTGAGATGATGATTTGTTTATATGAAGTCATCAAGCGACATTTTTGAATAACTAACGATTCAATACTTATTCTTAATGGCGTCATAACTCACACTTACATAATAATCACGACATAGGTCAAGGTCAAGTCGTATTCATTCATACTGATAAAATGATACATAAATAATCAAACCAAATTATCAAGACATTTTAGAAGGCTCATTTTTGGCTTTTTAGCTTGCTCTGCAGTCAAAGAAAGGAGTTAAGAAATGTAGAATACTGACTCCCAACTTGACAGGTACGTCGCCACCGTTGCGGTATTGCGGTAGTCACAAATTGTCATATGTATGGCATTAGTGTGTGAGATCCCTGGTCAAAGAGTAGAGTAAATCAGGGTCCATCTATTTTACAGTTAGCGGTGCACTGTACGAAATTCGTGGTACTTACAGGGAAGTCCTGAACAGATCCCTTATTGTTCCAAGTGTACATTTTTGCCAACACTGGTAGTGCTTTCTCAGGACCTTTGGCCGAGTAAAGGTATCTCGGGCTCTCAGGGAGGACCATGAGTATGATGGAAGCTAGGATGCCAGGCACGCACCAAGACCAGATGAATGCTCGCCAGGGTACGATACGGAAGGTACCGATGTGGAACGACCAGCTGCCTGGGACGATCAGCCATGCTAAGCCTGGAATGAAAGAAATACATAGGTAAGTAAAAACTTTGCGCCAAATTTACATACACACACATACGCATATTACGCCTTTATTCTTTGCGGGGTAGGCAGTAACGGAAGCAAAATTACGGTTATCATTACTCTTAGAGCGATAAGTTATCAGTTATCACCACGTCTGCAAAATATTTGAGGGTCGTTGTAGATAAGTCGTGTAAGTATTACTATAATGACAAGTTGTCAGCCTGTCACCTAAAATTGTAATACACATGAAACCCTAGAGTCACTTAGTCGTCTTTTACGATACCCATGGAAAAGAAATGCGGTGATGCTATTCTAAGGCAGCATCACAAGAGCTTAAGGCGTGATTAGTGTGTGTGTGTACCTTTACAAGAACAGGTATGTTTATCAAGAAGGCCAATGATTACTATACATGCTTACATAAAATTTATTAGTATTTATAATGATTCAAGATAGAATACCGTCGTACACAAGCTAGAACGAAATAAATGTAAATGTACAAACAACCTATTTTGCATGAGTTACTATCAATATTCTTGCTTATGTATCTTGCCGTTTAAGGCTGCTTTTCCACCAGTGCTGTGCGAGTAAAATGTCTCGTACCAGGACGAGTAGCTGTGCTGTGGAAAAGTGTAGGGGTTTCCACCAGTGCTGTGCAAGGTAAATGTATCGTACAAATATGCATAGCGAAGGTGTCAAAATGTGCTGTGCGAGGATGCCATGCGAAGGCTGTGAATGTGTGAGCGGGGGGTATGCGGTGTAACCTCGTAACATATTCCTCGCAGCACATTTCTCGCAGCACATTCCTTGCAACACATCCGTCGCAAGACGCATCATTTTGTATGTAGTTAGTAATGCTTGTTATGTATGCAGAATGACCTCGCTTCGCACAACCCTTTTTCACAAGATATGAGCTGAGCGAGGCTAGGAAAATAACGCGATTCTATTAGTGGATTTTTCCTCACACACCGCTTATACTTCATAAAATGTAGCTTGATACCTATGACTTTTGTGACCTTGGAGCAAATGCTATGGTATAAGGTTCATTTTACTTTGTTTACTAGGAAAATGAACCTTATGTCATAGCATTTGTTCTAAGGTCACAAGTGTTGCAGGTCTCAAGTTGTATTTAATAAACTGAACTACCTCGCACAGCTTTGGTGGAAAAGCAGCCTAATAGGGTCATCGAACCAATGTACTGAACTGAGTCTCTAACATAGTGATTTATAGATTTAGGGTAAACTGGATTGTTACCAGCCAAGTTATGAAAAATATACAAAACGGGAATGTTTTGTTCTTCATTTAGTTTCTAGTAGACGGCACTTATGAAATAGTATAAAATCTCATTCATATTTTTATGAGAATAATAAACTTTTAAACGCAAACAGGGGTAATACCTATTTTTTGTTGGGCATTAAACTGAACTTGAACTCAAACAATCCTCATGCATTTAGGTTAGGTAGGTAGGTTCTTATTAGTAGCCATACCCTTCGTGACTTCAATAACTTGAAGGTAAATACAGGTAAATAAAATACTTGCTAGTTGATGTAGGTTAAATCAAAGAACATCTTAGAATCTTTTTTTCAAAAGCTATTGATTGTGTTTGTCGTGGATTTTTTAACATAAAGTATGTTTTTTTTTTTGCCGTTCGTCGGTAAAAATCCGTTAACGTTATAACTTTAACGTATTATTATCCACGAATCATCTGTACGGGCCCTCAATACTTGTCGGACGTGGCGAAAAAGACCGCAATTTAACAATCGTTAACGCTCTGCCTACCCCGCAAGGGATAAAGGCGTGATTTGTGTGTGTGTGACCTCAGTTTAACATTAGGCATGATCTCCCGTTATAAAACTACCCGTGTCCCCGTTTGATCATTAAAAGTACGCAACGGATTTTGATGTGAGTTTTTCAATAAATGCAGCAAAATTTAAATTTGAAAATGTCTTATTCCCTAAGCAGCGGGTGAAGCCACTGGGCGGGCCTCTAGTTAATTGTGTCACCAAATATTTAGTTAACCTTACTTATAAAGGAGCTAGGTCGCCGATAAGCTCATGTTTATACACGTTGTAAATCACGTGCATGGGTTTTTGCATGTATTGTTGTACGAAGTGAATCATTACCACCAACGTCCACTGCTGGACATAGGCCGGTCTCAGACACTTGATCCCCTTTATGATGAACATAAGAACACAGGTAGGTAACTGTACAGTGTGGAACATACGTAGGACCGAATAAAACGCGCGAAATACTACTTCCCCAAAAATTAAATAGTATAGTGTCGAAATCTTCAGAACTCAGAACTTTATTTGTAATTATGGGTACAAGTATAAAATACAGATGACAGGTTGGATAAGTAAATAGTCCTCCATAATTTGCCATTTTAAGCATACAAATATTTTGTACTTAAAACTATTTAACAATTTATAGTACCTACATACATATTATAACAACTATCAAAACAAAACAGTGGGTACCTATATAATATATATTATTAACAAAATGAGATCGAGGATATATTTTTTTAAACTAGTTAATCTACTAAATATTCATTTAAATTGTAATAGGCTTTTTTGACTAAAAACATGAACAGCTGCTTTTTAAATTGTATGGGGGTCAGATTCTTTATATTGCATGGCAGCTTATTAAAAATTTTTGGTGCCATAGCCAATACACTGTCATGTAAAAGAGTCGTTCCTGTTTCAACAATCGTTAAGTTATCTGTAAACCTTAAATTTAGATTATGTCTGTCTGATACTTTACCGAACAAATGAGGATTATATTTCACAAAAAGCACGACTTCGAATATATAGAGTGACGTTAAAGTTAATATATTTAAACTTTTGAAAAATGGTTTACATGTATCTATATTGTTAAGGTTGCATATAGATCTAATGCAACGCTTTTGCGCTTTAAAAACATTTTCTTTTTCACACGAATTACCCCAAAAGATTATCCCGTACCTTAAACATGATGCAACAAACCCATGATATGCAGCCATGACAGTTTCTCTATTAGCTACTTTATTTAATTCGTAAAGGGCATAAGAAAATTTATTTAACTTTTTACAATTGTCTAAATGTAGAGACGAAATTATTTTTAGTACTTTAATATATATATGCTATATAATATATGGGGCCTAAAACACGATTTTATTAAGTTGTCTCGATAGAAGAAATATGCAAAGTTTGCTATAATATCGCGTTTTTCGATCTGATTAAAGGCTAAAAATTGAAAGATTTGTTTGTTATTCGTTGTTTCACTTTTAATTTTTTACCCTTTGCTTTCTTATTATAACTCCTCTCTCTCATTATGCAATGACATGTTCAAATTTCCTGAACGAAACTGTCATCTTCTCTTTCTCTTTAACGCACCAGAAAGGAAAGAGACTTACTTTTTAGAGCTGGTATCACCTTAATTAGGTAATCGATCTTGTCAGTTCTTATAAATGCCAATGCCATTTTAATACATTTTGCTTTGTTTACTGCAGATAATTAATTAACTAAGAGACTAATTTAGCTAAGTACTTTGGATTTGCGCACAGACATAGCACGCCTTTATCAATTGCGGGGCAGGCAATGTTGACGGGTTCTTCTGGACTATTTTCTCCGAGTAGACTCTGATGAGTGATGACGACTATGATGACGATAATGGTGATGATGATGATGATGCACATACCTGACAAGATCATGAAGAAGAAAAATATGAGCACAGAATCTCAAGCTTCAACGCTCGTCTGGCATTTGTGTGCATTTCACTCAAGTAGGTTATGGTGATGATGAAGAAGATAATGATGATGATTTTAATGATGATGATGATGCACATACCTGTGTAAGATCATGAAGGAGAAGGATATGAACAAGAATCCCCAGGCGATGGCAGATGCTCGTCTGGCGTTCGTGTGCATTTCACCCAAGGAGATGATGATAATGGTGATGACGATGTCGTTGTTGTTTTAGTTTATGATGATGATGATGATAATGATGAAGAAGATGAGGATGATGGTGATGATGCACATACCTGGCAAAATCATGAAAGAGAAAAAAATGAACACGGAGTCCCACGCGTTTAAGAATGCTCATCTAGCGTTCGTGTGCATTGCCTCCAAGTAGATGATGATGACGACGATGGTGATGATGATGATGATGAAGAAGATAATGGTGATAACGATGATGATGATGATGATGATGCACATACCTGGCAAGATCATGAAGGAGAAGGAAATGAACACGGATCCCCAGGCGATGGCGGATGATCGTCTGGCGTTCGTATGCATTTCGCCCAAGTATGCATAGACCGTCGCGCTTGATGCAGACACCCTGGAAATAAAGCACAATAATACGGATTTTTGGGCTGATGCAACGCAATGAATCTTTAAAACATACCTATGGTAAAAAGTAGTTTAATCTCTGCTCGATTCTGCTTGTGATTCTGAACAAGCTATTTTCAGGTTTTGTGAATTGTAAATTAGAATTCTACCTTGTATTTTAATATGGCTTAGGGTCTGATAGCAACACTTGTCCGAACTAGGTGTCGCTGTTGACATTTCTGCAGACATTACTACAGAGGGATTAGCTGTAAGTAGGTAGGTAATATTGGGAATACTCCCGTAAATTTATCAGGACACTAGAAACATTCGCCGGGAGTCATTGAATTATTTTTAATAGGTACTATTAGTCAGTTGTGTCTTTGTACATACATACATACATATATCACGCCTTTATCCCTTGCAGGGTAGGCAGAGCGTTAATGGCCATAAGAATACGGTCGCTATCGCCACGTCTGACATTTTTGAGGATTGTTTTCCAAGGTAGTTTCAGAAAACATGTGTATCACTATAGTGACAGGTTGTCAGCCTGTCGCCTAAAAATTTTAATACATCAATACTCTCGAGTCCCTTAGTCGCCTTTTACGACACCCGCGGGAAGGATGTGGGGTGATGCTATTCTAAGCCGGCATCACACGGCATCTGTGTCTTTGTTCTGTTTTTTTTCCTTTTTTGTGGTTTTGAAAAGTTTGAAATGCAAATGTGAAAAGTTTAGTATTTTACACGCCCTGCCGACCCTGTAATTATGAATAAGTTGGCGTCTAGACACTCATTGAGGCGATATGCCTCGCAGATTGCATCAACGACCAATCAAAGCTGCCATGCATAATATGCATATCCAGGGAGTAGAATTTGCTGCAAACCGACCAAGACCAACCAAGCCAGTTTGTATGGGAGGTCCAAAGAAATTCTCATATTTCGACCTATGGTTCTTCGGGAAAGTTGTTCAGTTTCATGAACTGATTAACTCTTTAAAATATTTGCAGCTAATATTTTTACACCTTATAAAGGCTTGAATATCAGTAGAGATTGGATACTCACTATTACATAAGTATAGAAAGAAGTATACCTAAAAGTATATTTCATATTAACCAAGACTTGCCGTGTGATGCCGGTTTAGAATAGCATTACCCCACATCCTTCCCGCGGGTGTCGTAAGAGGCGACTAAGGGACTCAAGAGTATTGGTGTATTACAATTTTTAGGCGACAGGCTGACAACTTGTCACTATAGTGATACACATGTTTTCTTAAAACAACCTTCGAAAACAACAATCCTCAAAAATGTCAGACGTGGCGATAGCGACCGTATTCTTACAGCCGTTAACGCTCTGCTTACCCCGCAAGGGATAAAGGCGTGATATATGTATGTATGTATGTATGTACCAAGACTTTCAAATACTTACAAGCATCCAGTGAGGATTCTCAGCCCCAGCAGCATCCAGACGCTGGTGGAGAAGGAGCTGATGATGGAGACGACTGCTGAAGCCAGCATAGCAGGCAGCATCACTGCTCGCCGACCTAGCAGGTCCCCCAGGTAACCCCAGAGGAACGATGTGCAAATTATACCTGAAATTGGACCGAAGAGTTGAGTGAACTAAGTTAGAGTCAAGGTGGCAAAAGTTGTGGGTTCAAATCCCGCTTAAACCTAAAAAAGTCATTGAGACTTGACACCTTATTATGTCAATGGTCAAATATAGGTAAATGATGATAAAAAGGTTGACCTTGGTTGATATTAGCAATGATAAGGTTGTTAATGGGAGCAAAAACCAAGTCATTCTGATATTTATTATCAGAAATAAGTTGCATAATTCCAAAACAAGATTTCTTTTTTCTTCAGCTTTTGTGATTCCTTTGCACTTAATGGCGTTTCCATTATGATTTCGCCAGTGTCAGTTAGCAAGGTTTCTAGCGCAGCTGTGTGGGTGTAGGCTCCTATAGGATGATAGTGTCAGCTACAGGATCCGAAGGCCTCCTCTTGGTACCATCCGGGAATGTGGTGTCAGCTCTTCAACTTTTATTATTCACTTAATGGTTGCAATAAGGTTGCTTCACTTCACGCCTTTATCCCTTACGGGATAGGCAGAGCGCTAACGGCCGCAAAAATACGGTCGCTGTCGCCACGTCTGACAATATAAAGTGGGCCGTTTGAGACAACTTTGCGTATCTCTATAGTGACAGGTTGTCAGCCTGTCGCCTAAAAGTTGTAATACACCTGAAACCCTCAAATCCCTCAGTCGCTTCTTACAACACCCACGGTTAGGAAATGGGGTGATGCTATTCAAAGCCAGCATCACTTGGCTTAAAATACCATGGAAAATAATTGCTGAAGACTCAGGTAAACATCTAAGAAGCTGACGTAATAGTTGTGCCTACGTCAGTAAGTGCAACGCCTGACACTGACCTAGAGAGAATCATAAATCGGACATTGACTCGAGTGCTTTAGAACCGGTTTCTGAGCTGAAGTAACAATTTATTGCACTATATCTTGCCCTTACTTGCCCAAACATTTTTTGTTTCTTGGGTTGATTTGTGTAACCTTGATCTCGTGTCGAAGTTGATTACATTTTTGTATAAACATTATATTACGCAGAACTATAACTTTATTCATAACAATACTGAGAAGCTACCTAGTGTATTTTAGTATTTACTCGTACGAAGGTAAATTTCAATGTATGAATAGTAGCTTGCACTAGAAACCTACTTCATGCCACTTGAACTTACAAACACTAAAAGAAAACTATCAGGCTACTTTTTTTCGTTCATTATCTGACACATGGAGTTAAAGGTTCTGTGTGGAAAGAAAACCGTCGCGGGAAAATATTAAATAATAAACCCTCGATCAACAAATGTCAAATTTATAACAAGGCACAAAAGCGCCTCCAAATTCCATACTAGTTCTATTTCCACACAGACTCTACTTTCTCATCTGTAAATAAGGCAGCATGAACCAAGCATGAGCCTTCTTCAGAATGTTTACCTCTCGCGGCGTAAAGGCTCTACAGACTTAACTTACTTTGCATATAAACGATAATCGGCTCAATAGGCTTCATGAGCAATGCCGCAGCATTGATGAATCCTTTGAGGTTAGACCAAGGTCACGTTCCGCCTTTGGTATGACATAACTCATGCCAACTGACTCCATCTTTGCGTTGAGTATTATCAGATCCTCAAGAACTAAACAAACCTATGAAAGCCGCAGCATTGATCAACCCTTTGTGTTGCGAGGTCAGCTAAAGGTCACATTCCGCTTTTGGTATGAGATAGATAACTCATGCCAACTGACACCATGAACACGCTCGTCCTCATCAAAACTTCAGGAGCCAAACAAACCTATGAAAGCCGCAGCATTGATCAGCCCCTTGTGTTGCGAGGTCAGCTCAAGGTCACATTCGGCTTTTGGTATGACATAACTCATGCCGACCGACTCCATGGACACGCTCGTCCTCATCAAAACTTCAGGAGCTAAACAAACCTATGAAAGCCGCAGCATTGATCAGTCCCTTGTATTGCGAGGTCAGCTCAAGGTCACATTCCGCTTTTGGTATGACATAGCTCATCCCATCTGACGCCATGTTTGCTTTGAGATCAGACCTTTAATACTAAACGAACCTATGAAAGCCGCAGCATTGATCAGCTCCTTGTGTTGCAAGGTCAGCTCAAGGTCACATTCGGCTTTTGGTATGACATAACTCATACCAACTGACTCCATTTTTACGTTGAGTATCTAAAGACTAAAGAACTGAACAAACCTATGAAAGCCGCAGCATTGATCAGCCCCTTGAGTTGCGAGGTCAGCTCAAGGTCACATTCCGCTTTTGGTATGACATAACTCATGCCATCTGACTCCATCTTTACAGATCTTCAAGAACTGAACAAACCTATGAAAGCCGCAGCATTGATTAACCCCTTGTGTTGCGAGGTCAGCTCAAGGTCACATTCCGCTTTTGGTATGACATAACTCATGCCAACTGACTCCATCGACACGTTGAGCATTATCAGACCGCTTGTTAGTAGGACGATGTGGTTGAATCGACCGTGACCTGAAAAAAAACCGGTCGTCTGTAAAGTTGGTTTACGATAGTAGCTAACGTGACAACGTCATCAGAGAAAACCGATGGAATGGTTGCATCTTTCAGAAGAAACTTTTAATTTTATTTGTTTGATAGATATGCGCTACATACCAATGTGTTTTCACTCACGTACATTTACAGACTCCTCTTACGGTGACGGAAAAACATCGTGATGAAGCCCAAGTTCAGATAAAATTTGAATTCAGATGATATTTGAATGAGACTTAACCTAAGTTTCGGGCCAAGTTAGCCTTCGGGTTCCAGAGGTCAGATGGCAGTCGCCCTGTGAAAAACTTGGTTCCACGTCAAATCCCCTAGGTTAGGTAGCCGATCCCGACATAAAACGGGATAAGGCAAGGAGAATGATAATAGTACAGTATTATTACACAATCTGTGCACGTGTAGGGTCAGATAACACGATATTTCGTGAATGTTTACATTGGCCATTGATTGACGTTCACAGTATTATAATGTTAACATTATGATGCAACGAAATGATAAAGTTGCGCGGGTCACTGCCCCGAACCACGACGATGTTAAAATAAACCAAGCCCTTATACATACATACACATACATACATAAATCACGCCTTTATCCCATGCGGGGTAGGCAGAGTGTTAACGATCGTAAACTTACGGCCGTTATCGCCACGTCTGACAAGTATTGAGGGCCCTTTCAGATGAGTCGTGTCATCACTATATCACTATAGTGGCAGGTTGTCAGCCTGTCGCCTAAAATTGTAATGCACATGGAACCCTCGAGTCCCTTAGTTGCCTTTTACAACAACCGCAGGCAGAATTGGGGTGATGCTATTCTAAGCCGGCATCACACGGCAATATACACATAATTATCACGCTGCTTTTATCCCTTACTGAGTAGGCACAGCCCGTTAAGCCAGAGGCCGTTAAGCCTCAAAAATATACTCATGAATATTCGATGCCGTGTGGTGCCGGCTTAGAATAGCATCAGCCCATTAGGAATGAAAGTGTAACAAAAATTTGCATTTCATAAACAAATAGCAGTATTTTGCGGAATCTTTTCTATTTGGAGGCGTCACTTTCGTAATGGGTCACTTTCACTCGTAGATGAAGTATTTATACGGGATTATTTTGACCATTCAAATTAGCTCTCTCTCTCTCTCTCTCTTCGTGTGGGTTACTGAATCGTCCAACAACCCAATGAACCCTAGTATCAGAAATGTTCAACCGCCTCTACAAGTAGCAGGCTTCTGACATGGTTGAGTAATGACCGCTTTGCCGATGCTTTTTTGTTTTTTTAATTGATAATTTAATTGGCGACATCGATCGTATTTTCACGGCCGTTAACGCTCTGCCTACCCCGCAAGGGATAGAGGCGTGACATGTGTATATATGTAATTTAAATTGCTAATAGCTTCGGAAATTCAGGAAATTACCAGGCAGTCTGATAATTTTATACAGGGTGTTAGAAAGAGTACCATCTTCCTTTCAAGAGATGAACTAGCCCATGGAACAGCGGTTGCACCTGCTGTAACTCAAATTTCCCGTAGGTATAAGTTGTTTTCCCGGCAAACCATCGAAGCACTCTATCTATAGGGTTATTTTTTGTCAATACCTACACAAACTTTGTAGGTTGTTTCTACTCATGATTCTGAACAACTTTTACAATGGGGCTACCTGCGAAACCGCAAAAAAAATTGGGTGTTCCATCCATAAATTTTTGCTGGCACATCCATTTTTTGCGATTTGGTGATTTTTTCGGTAAAAGTTGTTCAGAATCTTGAGTTTGTGTAGTGACTAAAAAATAAACCTGTATACCTAGTGATAAGAGAATTCTGAATAGCGTTACATCAAAGTTGTTGGTTGATAATAATAGGTAAAAGTTGTACACATACATACACACATATCACGCCTGCATCCCTTGCAGGGTAGGTAGAGAGTTCACGGCTGTAAAAATACGATCGATATCGCCACATCTGACAAGTATTGAGGGCCCTTTCAGATGATTTGTGTATCATTGTAGTGACAGGTTGTCAGCCTGTTGTAATACACATGAAACCCGCGAGTCCCTTTGTCGCCTCTTACGACACCCACGGGAAGGAAATGGGGTGATTGATGCTATTAACTATTCTCCTTTTGTTTTTCACTTTAGTTCTTTTTTTTTCATGTTATGTTATCGTTACATTCTATCTGCGGAGATTTGTTAATAGCATTGTAATATTCTATCCTCTTTGTTTTACAGTTGAAATTTGTCTGTAAATCTTCCAAATACAAATAAATAAATAAAATAATCTAAGCCGGCATCACAAGGCAATAGTAAAAGTTGTTCTTACCGGTTAACTCAAATGCCTCTTCAAAAGTGGTCTCGTTCACTTTCCCGCCACTCCTTTCGGCGTCCGAGGCGGTCTTAACGCTGTTCTGCATCATTTCTTACAGCTAACACTTGGGGAATCTAACTACTTAAGTAAGAATTCTTTTTTCTCACAATTGACTTGTTGTCAGCTTTCTAACATGGCCTTATTTGAGTTATTTTATTACAATAGTTTTAAACGTAAAAGGTACCAATAAATAGTACCCAAAATTGCATTAACCGAGGAAATATTGCTTTTATTTAAATGTTCGATAATACTTCTGTATTATTTGACTGTTATAAAAAACACATGCACGGAATATAAAAATATTCAAAACTGAACACTACTCCCGACAATCAGAACTCAAAATTGAATGCTAAGAGCACTGCCACCCACGTGGTTTAAGCAAAAAATACGATACTGTTATAATTCACGGCGGTCCGCGCTTCGGAGTGTACGTGCACCCCATACGGGCTGCGAGAATGCACTGACTGCTAAATATAGCGGTACGGAGTCGTGCGAGATTCGATATGGGCTAAGAGCTGACTACAGGACTGACATTGTGGGATAACTGCTACACTAGAACGATAATTGCCGTGTGGTGCCAGCTTAGAATAGCATCACCCCAAAGGTATGAATCCAGGGAACGAGCAGCAGCGTACCTTGTAAATATACACAAAATCTTGCACTGCGGTTGTTAGTCCGCCTACCAAACGCAATGAGTATGGCAATACCCCCCTATTGGAGGAGGCCTATGTCCATCAGTTGACTATTGTGGCTGTAGAACTACTAGGACGATAATTTACACTCTGTAAAATCTATACTTTATAAAAATAGCTTGATACCTGTGACGTTTGACTAACCAGGCTTTTCATTTACTTATTTCTTAAAAACTGATATGTAATACCTTATCCTGCTGATTATAATTCATAGAAACTACATTAGCGACAAATACAGTTACTTACTACATATTGACAGGTACTAAAAAAACTGGATCTGTAAATTCGAAGCCAAAAATATTTTTTCAGCGTAATGAATTCAACGTATTTTTGCAACATTGAATGCTCTGCCTACCCCGCAAGTTATAAAGGCGTGATATAATTATGTATGTAATAAATTCTCATTTAGATTTATGATTATTTAGGTACATAATGTTACTCACAAATACATTTTGTCAATGTAAAAGTACGTTAGTGCGTTTGGCTTTGTATCTTTTACAGTTTGATATTCATGGAATCGCACACCCTTGAGGTGTAGTTAGCTCTTCGGCTATAAGTGATCCACCTTTTCACAATGAACTTAGCTAACCCTTGTGAGTGATTTTACCATGACTTACCCACAAGTAAAAAAAAAAAGATCATTGTCTTCATTCTAAGTTCACATAGCAGAACTCCAAGAAAAGGTGATTTGCCATAGTAACCTACATTACTTACTCAAAATGGTGTTAAAGTATGAACGTTCGAATGGGCCATATTTGACCGCTGTCAAACCCGTACTAGAGGATATGTCAATATAGTAAAATAGACCTTAAGCCATAACATAAAAATATTTTGACAGCTTTCAAATAAGGCCTATTTAAACGGCCTGTAGTACATTATACGGAGTGTGCGGAAAGGTTGGGTCAAGTTTTTAAGAGCTGCCTTCTTACTTATATTAAAATAACATGAAATCATCTACATAGGTTGGTACAGCATACAGACAGATAAGACTCGCACCGCACGGCACTGTTTCTAAACAAAATATTGAAAATCATGTATGTTTATTATTATAATAATAATATTATTACCTACGTAATATAATTTATGCTAGCGTGGTCTTAAATTATAAGGATGCCCGATGTTAAAATATAAGGTGTAAAAAAAATATTAGCTGCAAATATTTTAAGGGGTGAATCAGCCCATGAAACTGAACAACTTTAAACATATGGGATAATTTTGGACCTTCTATAGAAATTAACTTGGTCGGTTGATATTGTTTATGGGTCAAAATTTTTAATTATAATTCGGCTTATGTGCCTTGGGAAAATGTGTTCAGTTTTGACCTTTTATGGACTATTTAATAATTAAAATATTCGCATTTGATTTTTTTACATCCTGTATTTCGGAGATTTGACACCCTTGGGTAATTTATAGGTAATCGCACGTCATACTCTAGGGTTGTCATCGGTAAACACTATCAAACATTAAAACAAACATTTATCAGCCCACAGAGCAGAAAATTACAGCGCGCGCATGACATTTATGATCTGTGATGCAGCCCTTTTTTATTTATGTTGTCAAAAAGTAGAACTTATCATATTTGGACATATAATTATATCAAAAGCATTAACCCAGGGCGCTCAATCATAGTACTGTGATTTGGGGAACACTTTCGGAATACGATGCGAAATTACGAAGCGTTGTTCTTACTATATCTCACAGATGGCGTGGCAGTTTACAAATTCTATGTTGCCAATTTATCAATCGACCCATTTTCCATGGAGAAAGTTGTTTAGTTTCATGAGTACTTTTAGATATAGGCTCGGTATAAGTACCTATATAGCTGCATACATGTTATATATAGCTATAGATGTATTTATATATATTATGTAGTTAGTTCCTACTAAGTGCTTGAGAGGGCGCTACTTACGCATTGCCAGTTTTGGCAGCTGAGATAGGTCTCTATACCCCTATATATATTAAAGTACTTTGTGCATTAACCTCAACGGCCCCAGCAACGACCACTAGTCATCGAAATTACGCTACATCGAAAGCATTTTACAGCGAAATCTTCTCGTCGGACTGCACCACATTGAAGTTATCATAAAGTCGAAAGGTATCCTTCGTCGAAAGTACTGTTTTAGTAAAGTTAGTAAAGTTTTATAGGCTACAGGACTGGAGCACTTTTTGATACTTTTGCAGCAGAACACTGTTTCATGCCGTCTTCTGCTTTTTCGTGTGAGACACCGAGTCGTCCAACGGCCCAATGAACCCTAGTGTTAGAATTTTTCAACCGCCTTCTACAAGTAGCAGGTTTCTGACATGGTTGTGTAACGACCGCCGGATAGGTAATCATAGATAGCAACCGGGACCTACGGCTTAACGTGCTATCCAAAACACGGAACCGTCTATCTTTCTCACGGACAATCGGGTGGTTCAGCCCGCAATGTCCTAACCAGACTGGGAACAAATTCACAAAGTGATAAATATCAACTTTGTGAGTGACCCACCGAGAATCGAACCCGGATCCTACTGCGTTAAAGGTACCAGCTTATAATAGCATCACCCCACATCCTTCCCGTGGGTGCCATAAGAGGCGACTAAGGGACTCGAGAGTATTGGTGTATTACAATTTTTAGGCGACAAGTTTGACAACCTATCACGATAGTGATGCACATGTTTTCTGAAACAACCTTGGTAAACAATACTCAAAAATGTCAGACGTGGCGATAGCGACCGTATTCTTGCGGCTGTTAACGTTCTGCCTACCCCACAAGGGACAAAGGCGTGATTTATATATATATGTACACTGGTTACTAGAAATGAAACGGATAGCAGTTTGGCCGGATAGCCGGATATCCGGCCGCCGAATATCCGGCGGAACTTAGACGTTTGGTGCAGCGCATACACACTTGGCGTAGGCGACGCGCGAACGATCGGGTGGCCTCGGTTTGATTCGGGTCTTTTCGTTGATGAGCGAAGTGAGCAATTCTTTCATTCATTGACTTTATTTGTCGATTGCAGAGCAGACACATTGGTTTTTATTTACCATAATTTGCCCTTAGTACAGGTATGAGTACTAATTAATTTATTTTCTACTTTAAACAATACCTAATTATGTTTCTTAAGTCTTTCTAAATAAAGTAAATAATTACTAAACACTTTATTTTTATCCAGATCTTTTTTTATTTCGGCCGGATGTCTATCCGGCCGAATAGTAGTTATCCGGTATTCGGCCGGATAGTATTAAGGCCGCCGGATAGGCCGGATACCGGATAGTTACCGGATATCCGTTTCATCTCTACTGTTTACCCTTGGTATCCGAAGCATACGCTAATAATAAGTAATAATAACACCGATGAACTTCAAAACCAAACAATAGAATAAAACAATTTACGGGAAAACCAAGGTAACGAAGGCAACAGGTTGTAAGTAAATAAACACGTTTAAAATAATACCTAAATGATACACAATATGAATTACCTACTTATTGTCACCGGTATAAGGAACTCCTTATCATCATAGCAAATGTAGTGCAATGGTCTATTTATTAATTTCCACTACATTGAGCAATAATTTATTCATGATAGTGATTTGATTGTGCATTGTTCGACACAATAGATTCTATATGGTAAGGGTTGTCAAAAGTAGTAACTTCCCTACAAGGGATAAATCAGCCCACGAAAATGAACAACTTTTTCCAAGGCACATAGATCGACATATGAAATATTTTTTGGACCTCACATACACACTGACTTTTGGTACATTTTGTGTGCAAGGTCCAATTACTTTTTTTATATTTCAACCTTTGTTCCTTGAGGAAAGTTGCTCAGTTTCATGGCCTTGTGACGACCGATGTGGCGCAGTGGTAGTGCGACTGCCTTTGACGCAGAAGGTCCCGGGTTCGATTATCGGTGGGTCACTCACAAAGTTGATATTTATCACTTTGTGAGTTTGTTCCCAGTCTGGTTAGGACATTGCGGGCTGTACCACCCGATTGTCCGTAAGTAAGATGGTTCCGTGTGTCGGATGGCACGTTAAGCCGTAGGTCCCGGTTGCTGTCTATGATCACTTAGACGGCGGTCGTTACACAACCATGTCAGAAGCCTGCTACTTGTAGAAGGCGGTTGAAAAATTCTGACACTAGGGTTCATCGGGTCGTTGGACGACTCGGTGTCCCACACGAAAAGAAGTTTCATGGCCTGGTTCATCCCTTGAAACGAAGTTAGTACTTTTTCTAACACCACGTATAACAAACGTTAACTTTATGCCGTTTTAATACATAATGATATGGAACCCTTCATGCACGAGCCCGACTTGCACTTGTCCGATTTTTCTATAGTCTGTAAAATATAGGATGATCCCTGTGACGTTTGTGACCTCGGAGCAAGGATCCTATGTCTACTAGGAAAATGGACCTTATGTCATAGCATTTGCTCCAGGGTCACAAACGTGACAGGGATCATCCTATATTTTACAGACAATAAAAAGTAGCGCCCACACCACTGCCGTGGATTTTTTCAGTCTTCTTCTTCTTCTTCTTTTCGTGTGGGATACCAAGTCGTTCAACGACCCGATGAACCCTAGTGTCAGAATTTTTCAACCGCCTTCTACGAGTAGCAGGCTTCTGACATGGTTGTGTAACGACCGCCGTCTAAGTGATCATAGACAGCAACCGGGACCTACGGCTTAACGTGCTATCCGAAACACGGAACCATCTTACTTACGGACAATCGGGTGGTTCAGCCCGCAATGTCCTAACCAGACTGGGAACAAATTCACAAAGTGATAAATATCAACTTTGTGAGTGACCCACCGAGAATCGAACCCGGGACTAACTTCCTCTACTAATCTCGATAGATTAGTAGAGGAAGTTGCTATTAGAAATTAGGAAACGAAAATTTCGTCTGTGGGTGGGTGGGCCGGTAATGAGTGAATGAACTAACGTAGTTAAATATCGACATAGTAACTAGCAGGCCAATGTCCTCTCAAGACTGTTAGGTACTTGGTTTAATACAGAGTATTAGGATAAGCACTAACTTCTTTTCAAGGGATGAAGTAGCCCAAGAAACTGAATAACTTTTCTCAAAGAACATAGATCTAAATATGAAAAAAAGTAGACTCCTCATACAAAATGTGTATTTTTTTTTCCTTTTTCATTGGACCCATGTCTTTCTTGGGGTAAGTCGTTTGGTTTCATGGGCTTGTTCCTTTGAAAGGAACTCAGTACCGTTTCTAACGCATCTTCTTCTTCTTGTATAGCTAGTACCAAACTACATAATATGTAGTCTAACTACCTACCTACTTACAGCTGCTTATATCATCCATCATCAGTTATCACATCATTCTCCTTGCCTTTTCCCGTTCTCTGTCGGGGTCTGTTACCTAACCTAGGATTTGATGTGGAACCAAGTTTTTACACAGAGCGACTGCCATCTAACCTCTGCAACCAGAAGGCTAACCTGGCTCGAGTCCTTGGTTAAGTCATATAAAAACATCTGAATTAAAATTTTATTTGAATGTGGGTTTCATCACGATGTTTTTCTTTCACCGTAAGAGCTGTCGGTAAATATACGTGAGTAAAAACAGATGGTGGGGATCGAACTCGGGACTCACGATTGTAAGCCGGTGTCCTAACTACTTGGCCATCGACACTCATCATCAGTGATCACATGACTATAAAACAAACGCCTGGCATTTATTTAACAGCAAAACTTTCACGCACTATAATAGTCAGTTGCTATGTGCTATGGTAAGCTGTTTTTATTTGAACCTTCGTTATTGCAAAGCCTCCAACAAATTGAATTTGGTGAAAATATTGTACTTGGCTCTAGAAACAAATTTTGAAGAGGGTTTAAGTCAATTTCCTAAATAAATAATGGAGAGATTGGAGGCTGAAAGAAGTGATTCCATTTTTTTTATCAGCAAAGGCACTCAATTTCAAATATCAATTTATACAAAAGCCTACTGACCCTGACTTTTACGAACATAGGTCCCAAATATCTACTTTTTGTGAATTACGCAAATAAGTATTTACCTATACAATCTATACATACATAGGTACACCGTGTTTCAAAGGAAATGCATTTAGTTGAAAGAAAGAAAGAAAAATCATTTAGTCAAACATTCAAAAATTTGAGAAGTTATTTAGGGCTGGTACCTACTAAACCAGTTTCCCTATGGAACCAGTAAGTTCAAAGTAGATTGAAATTTAACTTACAACCCACGAGTTTAGTAAAACCCAAAATTCACCGAGTTTTAGTCAAAATACCAGCTGATTCCAGCTTTAAAGGGCAAAATAACAAAACTCTTAGAGAAAACACGAACTTTCGTCATACCGCGACCTTCGGAATATTCGGTTCCCGTTTGGCACTATGCCATTTCTTTCCATACTCAGTTGATTTTGACGTACATTGCTAGGAAGATCCAAATTATTGACAGCTCATTCGCTTAGATAATGTCACGACCAGCGTAATTTGACCCCAATGCTTTATACACGCACGTACGGGCGCGTACTGACAGTTACGCTGGTCGTGGCACTATGTAAGCGAATGAAGTAACCAAAACTCGCGATTATAAGCCAGCCTTGGATATCGTTGTTATGAGAAAATGAAGTTGTTTTGATAGAAAATTATGGACTGAAACGAAACTGAACTTGGCATTGTGGTGGACGGAGCATATTGCGATGAAAAAACGCTTTACGAATTTATTGGATGAAATTTTACTAGTGTACGATATCGCAAACTGATTACGGGCGTGTGATCCTGATCAACTTTCCCCAAGGAACTTCATTCTCCTTGCCTTATTCCGTTTCTCTGTCGGGTCTGCTACCTACCTAGATGATTTGACGGGGAACCAAGTCTTTACTCAGAGCGACTGCCATCTGATCTCTGCATCCCGAAGGCTAACCTGGCCCGAATCCTAGGTTAAGTCACATTCATATATCATCTGCATTCGAATTGTGTTTGAATGTGGGTTTCATCACGATGTAAGAGCAGTCGGTAAATGTAGGTACGTGAATAAAAACACATTGATACATGGCGGCGATCGAACTCGGGTTTCACGATTGTAAGACCGGTGTCCTAACCACTTGGCCACCGATGCTTTAATACTAATCACCAATTTATTAGTAGAAAAATAACAGTTAACCAGAAAAATCTATTATGGTTTGTTAAGTACTAGTAATTGATTCAGAGATATCATTCTTCCGATATATTCTAAGGTATAATGACAGTCATTAGGCCGTCCAAACATCTTAATGATACGAAATAAAATCACGAAATGATTTTATTTTTGTTTGACAACTTAACTAATCACAGGTGCGAACACTACTGTTCTTATATTTTTATTCCTTGTTGTGATAATATAATAATAGGAGTGTTTTTGAAAGCTAGTTGATTTAGCGTGACGAAAAAATCGCACATGGCATTAGGCGGATCGCATTTAACGCACGACGGAGCGCTAAAACATCGCAGCGGTCTGTCTGATCCATACTAGAAACGTCACTCCCCATACTAAAACCGCACTCATCGGACGTCGCTGCGATAGCGCTGCGTCGACAGCGGTTGAGCGGTTTAAGTATGGGGAGTGACGTTTCTAGTATGGATCTGACAAACCGGATAGAACGATATTTTTGCGGTTTGCGATCCCCCTACACGATTTGTCGACGAGAAAATTTCGGCGCGCGTTCAAATCGCTTAGTGTGCGCTCACCATTTTCCGACTTTGTAATAATACGGATAGCTTTCATTCAGTAATCTCGTCTGCCGCGAACCGGGTGGCTGTTTTTTTAATTAATAAATAAATAATAAATAAAAAAACGGACGGTTCTAGAGTGGCGGCTTTATCGGTGCAGAAACTGCCATGATGGGTGCAACTGGGAGGAATGGGAAGACAGAGGAAGTGTCTGTTCCGTTTGAGGAAGCTCTGACGAAAACTGGTATGTTTTTGTTGTAGTTACACTAGACAGAGTGGTGCAAAAGTGACGCCGAAAGACAAAATATACCAACCGACTAGTCTCTCTCTCGCTCTCTCTCTTTTCATGTGGGACACCGAGATGTCCAACGACCCGATGAACCCTAGGTCAGAATTTTTCTTGGGTTCCTTTTTACTTTCTTTTTTTTTGGCTTCTGACATGGTTGTGTAACGACCGCCGTCTAAGCGATCACAGACAGCAACCGGGACCTAAGGCTTCCAAACCGACCGACTAGTCAGGTTGCATATGAGGTCAAATGTTTTTCACATTTCGACCTATGTTCCTTGGGGAAATTTGTTCAGTTTCATGGGCTGGTTCATCCCTTGAAAGGAAGTTAACACTTTTCCCTGTATATATAGGACCTGTTTGATCAAGCCTTGCTTATAGTAATTGTAAATCAATGTTTGACTACATAAATAACAACATTTTTTGTCACAAAAATTGGCTAGTGGTTAAGCACGTTTCACGTTATTACGATACGAGACCATGATTTTCAGTAGAATAGTACGACGAAGTAAGTATATTGATGACCAATCTGAAGGTTCCGGGTTCGATTCGCGGTGGGCCACTCACAAAGTTGATATTGTTGTTCCCGGTCTGGTTATATGGTTCCGTGTTTCGGAGGGCACGTTAAGTCGTAGGCCCCGGTTTCTTAGACGGCAGTAGTTACTCGTTTCAAAACGATGTGAGAAGCCAGCTAACTGTAGAAGGCGGTTAAAAAATTCTGACACTAGGGTTCTTTGGGTTGTGGACGACTCAGTGTCCCACACGAAAAAGTGTTTAATAGTTGTTTTTAAAGAACAAATCATCAAACATCAGATCACATGTTTACATAACAACAATAATAGGCATGATGACAGTAGACGGTTGATAAATTCTGACACTAGGGTTCATTGGGTCTTTGGAAGACTCCGTGTTCCACACGAAAAATAAGAATGTTAGCAGGTCAAATAAGCTAACTACTTTTTAAACGATATTTTGTATGAAAATACGAATAGACAACGTCATTTCTCTCTGGTTTGTTTTGTTTTGCGTCAAAACACTTACTTGTGCGTCAAAAGATTTACTTACCTACATAAATTATTTTTGTGTTTATTAATCCAAAGTTTGAACATTTTGAACAATTTAATTGTTAAACAATTTGTTTTTTGTTTTATTTCGTACAACTATAAAATGTAGTACCTATGTACAATTTTTGGACAATAATTCTAGATGCAATAGGACGCTGAACAGGCATATTTAAAAAAAGTTTTTAGCGTACAACTTTTGTATTATATTAATAACCCAGTCTTCTATCGAATTGTATAAGATCATAGAATTACCACGTGTCTCCTCTCCACTATAGGTAATTATAGTTTACTAATGAATTGGTTCCATAACAAATTAATTATAATACAAGTTACACGTATACCCAATATCGCTAGTGCCTACCGACCTACAGCTCAATTTCTAAAACGTTTGTTTAAGAATCCGTGCTACGTAAGCTTAAATTCCGTGAGCGGAATCCTATAATCGGCATTTTTGAACTGAAATCGTCCACGTAAATTGAAAAAGAGTAGTCAAAGCACTCGTTTTCATTATCGACTTTTTTTTTCGTCAAAACAGCTGATTGTCAAACTCAAAATGACAAATAATCATTCGACCATAGACTACATTAACTTTTTAATTCAAGTATTGTTTTCAATGGCGGGCGCTTAGTTACGTTGTGTTAGGAATTTCAAAGGAATTGTATTTTGTCTAGTTGAGTATCAATCAATATACTTATCTCATATGAAAAAATTTCAACCTAAGCAGTGACCTAAAGCACCATGTGGTATGACATTATACCATAGCGTAGACAGAGAAAACTAGTACTTTATATTCTAAGTCTATGTAACATAGACATCATAAAATAAGTAGAACACAAAGGACATAACATTGAGAACAATACACAACATAAAATAAGTAGTATAAAATAGCTCGAGATCTGTCAGATACCAGGTCTGACAGATATAGTTTCCATTTCTTCAACCAAACAATATCGATCAGCTTTTGTCATCAGTATCGACACAACATACAAGGTGTAAGGGACGGTGTAACGAAAACTTTGCAGGCGTGCTCAGACCATGACACTAAACAACCTTTCTATGGGGGCTATGTTGGGAAACGAAAAAATTTTTTCCATCTTCCATACAAAATTCCCGATCAGCTGAGTGACTTTGTATGAGAAGTCGAAAAAAATGTTTCGTTTCCCAACATAGCCCCCTTGGAAAAAGTTGTTCAGTTTCATGGTCTGATCACGCCTGAAAACTTATCATTACACCGTCCCTTACACCCCGTATATTGGTATATAATGCGATTGGCATGAAAGTTGGTAGTTAGTTACACATACACATACATAC
This sequence comes from Keiferia lycopersicella, assembly GCA_029255805.1. Classification (NCBI taxonomy): domain Eukaryota; kingdom Metazoa; phylum Arthropoda; class Insecta; order Lepidoptera; family Gelechiidae; genus Keiferia; species Keiferia lycopersicella. The sequence continues at coordinate 477,680 of JARACZ010000008.1, forward strand.
ACATATCACGCCTTTATCCCTTGTGGGGTAGGCAGAGCGTTAACGGCCGCAAGAATATGGTCGCTATCGCCACGTCTGACATTTTTGAGGATTGTTTTCCAAAGTTGTTTCAGAAAACATGTGTATCACTATAGTGACAGGTTGTCAGCCTGTCGCCTAAAAATTGTAATACACGAGAAACCCTCGAGTCCCTTAGTCGCCTCTTACGACACCCGCGGGAAAGATGTGGAGTGATGCTATTCTAAGCCGGCATCACACGGTAGTTAGTTACCCCCAGTCCTTTTTAGCTATATTCATCATTGATCCTCAATAGGTACTTATAAAATGTCATTGACCTTGAAGCATGTCGCGTCGCGTGCAAATCTTTTTCCCAATTCAACACACAAAACATCGATATACCTAAACAGGGTTATTTTTTGTCAAAACATTCACTTACTTGGATGTTTTACACATAATTCAGAACAACTATTATGATGCAAAAAAACGCAAAAAATAAATGGGTTTTCTATGATTTTTTTGCGATTTCGCAGGTGGCCCCGTACTAATATTTGTTCAAAATCATAAGTAAAAACCCTACAAAGTGAATGTACTGACATTACATTACATTTGTTTATTCATTTAATTTTACAATTGTGTTGGAAATTAAATTATAACTAATATACAAATAAAAAAATATTTATTTAACCTAAATACAAACAATGTCAAACAAAATAAAATTAATAAATTAACAATTACATGTAAATATTCATACATACATATATCACGCCTTTCTCTCTTGTGGGGTAGGCAGAGCGTTAACGGCCGTAGGAATACGGCCACTATCGCTACGTCTAACATTTTTGAGGATTGATTTCCAAGGTTGTTTCAGAAAACTTGTGTATCACTATAGTGTTATGTTGTCAGCCTAAAAATTGTAATAGGTACACAAATACTCTCGATTCCCTTAGTCGCCTCTTACGGCACCCTCGGGAAGAATGTGGGGTGATGCTGTTCTAAGCCGGCATCACACGGCTTTATTCACATTTAAATATAATTATACAAAATAAACATAAACTGATTTAAAATAACCCTATATTGCGAGGTGGTCATTCGCGCCGCCGCCACAGCCGCCGCATCGCATGACGACGTTTTGTATCGCCTTTTGTTTGGAAAAACTATGCGCAAGAGACCGGGCTATAGATTCTAGACAAATAATTCAAAAGTAAATGTTTTGACGCCGTCCAAAATAGCGAGATATCGCGTCATTATTTTATATGGCGTCATTACTTAGTTAGTATTTTCATACAAAATACCGTTTAGCTTATTTGACCTGCCAGTTATCATGGCTATTGTAGAAAAAACTTGTACCTAGGCATTTTGAGCGTCTGTGCCAAAATTTTCCTAACACCCCGTATTTCTCAAATAAAATAAAAATGTAGGTACACAAAAGTGCTAGAAATCGCGTCATACAGCTAATATAACTGGAAATCCATTACTATAATATCCTGTTTCACGTATATTCGAGATGTATTCGAGCTAAAAAATATATGGTGTTTTAGGTAAATACCTAGGTACATGATGATGATGATGATGAAAATCTCTCCGACCGATTTCGGCCATGGCGACCACTTCGACTCCTAATCAGGGCCCTAAGTCTGCTAAATGAAAACCGTTTCAGTTGGATGTCGATTGGATTTCAGTTGTATGATTTCGGTCATTTCGTATTCTGCTAACAGTTTGAAGTATAGAAAAATCACAATGGCAGTTCAATTACAGTTGAGTTTCGATGGCGTTACAATGACAAAAAATAGCAGACTTGGGGCCCTGATCGGCGCTGATGCGCCCGGATGTACCTACCTATTTCACAAACCTGGAACTTTTGTTTCGGTGATACCGGTTACGTTTCCGTGCCATGGTGAACGCCTGAATATCCAATTTTGAAGGCTCAGCAAACTGAACTAACTTTCTAAAGGAAAACATGGTGTATGACCCACAGTTCTACACCCATAGTGCGTAAAACATAGCTTGATACCTGTGACGTCTGTCAGTTAAGCGCGAATGCTAAGATCCACTGTCCTTTGTTTACTTCTCTTTTAGTATGGATCTGTCAGACGTCAAAGTTATCAAGCAAAATTTTACGGAGTATAGAGTAATTTTATGCCGAGACTCCTTTCATCATCATCATTCTCCTTGCCTCATCCCGTTTTTCTGTCGGGGTCGGCTACCTAACCTAGGGGACTTGACGTGGAACCAAGTTTTTACACCGAGCGTCAATTTTTCATATATCGCCATACACTCCAATTTGTTCAGTTTCATGAACTAAAAAAAGTATGGAAGTTCGAATGGGCCATATTTGACAGCTGTCAAACTCATACTAAAGGATATGTCAACAAAGAAAAATAGACCATATGTCATAGCATTAACATGATTTTGACAACTGTGAAATATGGCCTATGCGAACGACCATACAAACCTTAAAAAAAAAACAGTAATTTTTTCTTACACTCTGTATTTGTTTCAGGAAATGGCCTCTACAACATCCTCCTCTCCTGCACATGCGCATTAATACTCTTAGGTATCGGAGTTGACCTCTTTGGGTTCAGTTTGGTGGTGACAGTCGCATGTGACCTTGACCTTACCGTCGCAGAGAAAGGCATACTCAACTCCTTGCCGTATATAGGTGAGTCGCTATTAGATATTTGATCCTCTTGGATCCGGAGTCAGTCTGGTCGTGACATTCGCATCTGACGACCGATGTGGCGCAGTGGTAGTGCGACTGCCTTTGACGCAGTAGGTTCCGGGTTCGATTCTCGGTGGGTCACTCACAAAGTTGATATTTATCACTTTGTGAATTTGTTCCCAGTCTGGTTAGGACATTGCGGGCTGAACCACCCGATTGTCCGTAAGTAAGATGGTTCCGTGTTTCGGATGGCACGTTAAGCCGTAGGTCCCGGTTGCTGTCTATGATCACTTAGACGGCGGTAGTTACACAACCATGTCAGAAGCCTGCTACATGTAGAAGACGGTTGAAAAATTCTGACACTAGGGTTCATCGGGTCGTTGGACGACTCGGTGTCTCACACGAAAAAAAGAAGATTTGCATCTGACCTTGACCTTACCGTCGCTTAGAAGGGCTACTCAACCCCTTGCCTTATATACCTAGGCGAGTACCTGCTGATCCTCCTGGGTATCAAAGTTTGGCTTCTGCTTGGTCGATAAGTTTTTGTATTTACATAAACCGAATGCATGCCTACAAATCGTGTAATCCACTTGGCTTCTGAGCATAGCATGAGAAAAAGAATTTTCTGATTAAGTAATACAAACAAAGGAATCACCCTGATAGTAGCTTATCGTAGAAGACGAAATTACGAGTATGACACTCGTGACACACCTTGCAGATTTGCATCGAAATGTCCATCTAGACTTTCTGCACTCTATTCTATCCTAAAAATTTCCATATGGACACTTCCCTACCCGATGATTCGGAATTAAGATGAAACAACTTGAACCTTTCGTCTTCGGTAATTCGGTACTCATCGTTTCAGCTTAAATGCTGACTAAGGAATGCAACAAATCTCTTCTTTCAGGTATCCTTCTAGTCTCTTACATATGGGGCTATGTGTCAGACACCAAAGGACGGAAGTACACCCTGGTGCTGGCGATCAGGATGGGCTTCTTCCTGTCCTGCCTCAGCAGCCTGTCTCCGAACTGGCTGGTCCTGGCCCTGGTCAAATTCTTCTCGGTTTGCTTGTAAGTGAGTCCACAGACACGTTAAACTAAATGCACCACAACATGTTTCATATATATAGGGTATCCCCCTTCTTCTTCTTTTCGTGTGGGATACCAAGTCGTTCAACGACCCGATGAACCCTTTAAGTGGTGCAAATAAAACATTTTAGATTCTTAACACCTTAGCTACCAATCTGAATTATTGCTTTTTTATTCGAAGAAAAAAATATAGGACGTCCCATACTATCAATTCTGACTAAGTATAGAGCAATTTGTATGAAGTGATATTTTTTTTATTGCGCTGCGAAGAGTTAGCCTTTCGTAAACTCTTTGATGACTGTACCTATCCTAATGAGATTTTCCATTAACTATGGATCAAAATATGGATTAAATTGCTTAAAACATTAATTTATCAATGAAGTTCAATTCTAGAATCTTCGTTATCTTACATGTACCTATTAATCATCAAGAATAATCAAGATAATACAAATATGCTGCGGTTCCTCTAAGTGGCTTGGCCATTTGCGTTACAATGGCGCCAAGTTTTACTTAACTAATTCAATAATTAATAGGAAATTGCGGTTAATATAACTGTTCAAACTTGGCAATAGATATTATTCTTTGGTTTTGTCTTGGTGACCTTTTACCTTCAAATGAACAATCTATTTGGCAAATTATGTAGGTTTACAATATTTTATTGCGTAGGTGCCAAATAGTAGCCTATGTCCTTTCTTAGTACCTATCTTACTGATGTCTGTCTCAAACATGAAGACCGTCTCAGTGGTTTGACCGTGAAAGGGTAGCAAACAGACTCAAACAGACAAAGTTACTTTTAGTATGAGTATGGATTATTCGTCTTAAGGTTCAATGAAATCGCGTTAGCCTACATAATCAGTAATACTTGCGCATTTAATAATATTTGTCCAATATTTCGCATAGGATTTACACAGGGTTCTATACTATGTCTCTTCTAATTCCATCATCATCCATCACTATGTTGATTACAAATATCCTCGACTTCTGATTTCAGCTCTTGTGCGGCTAACTCAGTCACTTACACCCTTGTGGGGGAGTCAATCAGTCAGCGAGTACGCAACAAACACATGTTGTGGATGACGTCATTCCTGCTGCTGTCTCCGGCGATCGCTGGCAGTAAGTTTCCATTTATGTACTACTATGAAAGCCAGAACAGTTTGCTGCTAGACCTGAGCTTCCCTCTAATAAGATAAAGATTCTCTGGCCATTCCCTAAATTCATTTCTTAGTTGATTCCGAACTGGCACCACACGGCATACTACATGTCCTGAGATTTTTCTTGCTGTTCTTGAAACCTATGCTATTTGCAACAGAATCTTCTGCAAAAGCATAGATACCGCAAAACGTGACACTCTGCTTTTTTCCTTTTTTTCAGTCCTCAGCTACCCAATACTAACCTACCTACACTTCGAGACTGAAATTCCATGGTTGGGATTCGTCTTTCGACCCTGGAGGCTGCTCATCATCATACTGGCACTACCTTCAGGTCTCGGAGGCCTGGCCATATTGTTCTTCCATGAGTCTCCGAAGTTCTTGGCCAATTGGGGGAGGAAGGAGGAAGCGTTAGAGGTGTTAAAATCTATCTATGCAGTCAACCACAGGGGCACAAAGGAGGAGTATAAGGTAATAGAATACTTTTTAACCAATCTGCTAACCAATGTTTAACCAAGTATAGGTGAATCGATAGTACTAAGGTAAACTGAACAGGTTTCTTTCCAATACAAGGCAATATTCCGATTTAACGCAACGCCATCTGGTTTTACATTATAAAAACTGAGATGATTACTTATGAGAACTATCAGAGAGATTATGTGCAGTTCAAATTCTTCTTGATCTTGAGTTTCGTGTGACACCCGGCTGTACACCCGTATTTGGTTTCGTTGGATTTGTTGAGATGTCCTAAATCAGGATCCGGAGTCGTCAAGAAATCGTGTGGTGGAGGAGGGAGAAAATGGGGGTTAAAGATGGATAGATGGTATTGAAACTATCGTTATGGGGTATGAACTGAAATTTTGTGTAATCATTCTAAGAAAATTTCTTTATTGACGTCAAACGCGAGACTTCGGTGGATCATTTGGCATAAATAAACTGAATGAAACTGTACGAAATCACGTAAATTTTCATACCATCGTCATTTCATAACTAAACATATTTAGTTACGGTAGGAAACGAGACTTTATCGTCATAATCAGCATATGCAAATTATTCAACTATTCATTGGTTTGAGGCGACACGTTTTGATTCATGGTTCATTACGAATAGAAATGGTACCCACCACGCACGTCAAGGCCTTTCCCACACTTCAGCGCAAAAATAACGCTGCGCTAACGCATGCGCTTGTCAGATCCATACAAAAACCGCTCTCGATGCATGTCCAACGCACGACGCTACGCATTTTTAGCGCATCCGTAACACATGCAACTTACGTTGACGCAACACTAACGGATGAACATGCGTTGTTGGACAGACGCATCTGTTGGCGCATGTTCACGCGTTGGACTTGCTTCAACGTCGGTTTTTAGTATATCTGACACACGCATGCTTTACAGATGCGCTAAACTAGCGCTCCATTGTGCGTTAAGTGTGAGAACCACCCGGTAATGAATAAGATCAAGTATTTTCCTATCTTTAACAATCCAGAAGAAAACAAAGCTAACAGAAATTGTCGAAAATCAAATTTGGCACTAATAACACCAACTGATAAAATACTATTTTGTAGATTTTTGATTGTGCGTATGGAAAAGAATTTGATAACAAGCAGACTTTATATGCGATTGATTCCCATAGTCTTCAGATTCCTTGTTTTGTTACCCAGGTACGAGCCATAACTCTGGAAGAATGTTCAGGCAAGAAGGACAGGACTCTCTTCAGGGCGATGTTTGAGCAGAGCGCCCCAATCTTCAGACCTCCCTTGTTGTGGAGGACGATGCAACTGTTCTACATCGTCGCTGTAGCCTACATCACGTGAGAACAGGTTTTATGAAATATGCCATCATCATTATCACCAACGGCTAGAACAATCCACTGCTATCTAGCAGTGCCCATATCTTCTCAGGGAATACCACTGTCAGACCATAGGGTAGGCTGCTGTCTACTCTCTAGGTTCATACCTTTTAGGAAACTGTAGAAGTATTTTTTTCCAGTTGGCACAACAAAGTTTTATTGTAGTGTCAAACAAAACAATATTCTTTCTCAAAGAGATCATGAAAAAGTGAATAAATTCTAAGAAAAAGTATGTAATTGGGATAACAAAAACAGGTTAAATGAAAAGAAACAAAATCTAAAGGAGGCGATGTAGTTATATGATGTAGTAGTAAGTTACAGGAAAATTACAAGGGAAGACAAGAAAACAAAAGATGACGGAATACCTGATACAAAATACGAGAACTATAGCTCATTCGCTTAGATAATATCGCGACCAGCGTAACTTGACCTCAACGCTCCACACACGCATGTATGGGCTTGTACTGATAGTTACGCTGGTTGTGACACTATGTAAGCGAATGAAGTTATACCTATGCCATTGCTAGTAGACCTCATGACGTCACAGTAGGTACATTAAGTACACATGAAACCTGTCTGAAACTCATTCAGTGAGCAGTGTACACAAAACATCATTAATTTGTCGATTGTCTTTAGCCATGTTGATTCAGCTGATATACCTTCATTGTATGACGCTACTGACTCAGCTGGTATTCGGTCTTGTTCTTAGAATAGAAAAATTGCAAAAAAGCGTGGAAAATTGATATTTTTGTTAGGCACCCATTGTTTGCTTATAACTTCGCCCCTTTGTGTCATCATCATTCTCCTTGATCTTATCCCGTTGTCTGTCGAGGTCGGCTACCAAACATACCACCTAGGCGATTTAACCAGTAAAGAGTCAAGTATATTATGATTGTACTTTTTAGGAATTTTTCTTCTTTTTTTTATCCAATTATTTCTTAGAAAAATGCTACATATATACTAGGTTCTTCTACATAGTAAAGGAGTCGTCCCTTATGATTGAGTCCGGTGCCAAAAATCTTGCTGCGTTCCATTTTTATGTGGGATATTGATCATCTAGCCTTTTTCACTCATACTTGATCTTTTTTCTTCGACTAGTAGAGTTACAAGAAAATTTCTCATCGAAATAGAAACCTACTTATCTATTATGTTTTTCTCTTTTCCAGTAACAACAGTTTCCTGGTTTGGCTGCCCCACATCTTCAACTTGGTGCGGTTGTCCCTAGAGAACAACACAGGGTTTGGCAACATCTGCTCGCTCATCTCCACAGAACTGGAACATGATCTGGCCCAGAATGCTACCTTCGGGAATGACACCACGAACGCTACTATTGCTAAGGTGGGACATTCAAAAATAGATCTTTCAATCCAACATTCGACTGTCGTTGAGTTTAGGAATATCATTTTCTACTTAAAAAAATGGGTACCTTAATTGCTAATAATACTGTATAGATGCGTGTATTCTCAATATGACTACTGGCACTGCTGCAATTTCTTCAATATTTTTAACTTTCATAGCATAAAGTTAAGAAGAGCTAAGATTTACACTAAGCTTCTTCTTCTTCTACAGCCACAAAAGTGCACTGCTGGATATAATGGGTGCCTGTCCTAATTGGGGGAAATTGCCATACTCACCACGCTTCGCATGCGAATTTGCGAGCGCAGTGCAAAATTTTGTAGATATTTACATGGAACGTTGTTACCTGGATTCATCACTTAGTCACCATTCACGACACCCATGGGTAGAAATGGGGTGATGATGTTCTAAGCCGGCACTTAACTTAGCGACACAATAACGAGTTTAACTTTCTTCCAGACGCCCGAAGTTTGCGTCGGCCATATCGAAGAGAACGTGATCTTGACTCTCATCGCCTCCCAGTCCATCTTCGCCTTCCTGAACTTCGCCATCTCGTACTTGCCCCACCGGCGGAAAGCCGTCCTCATCACCGTGCTATGCTCTTCAGCATTGAGCGGCGTCTGCATCAATCTCATGCCGGAGCCGATCTCAAGCGTGGTCCTTTTTATTGTGTTCACTTGCACTTGTCTTGGCATGGGAATCCTTGCTTCGTTCTTCGTGGACTTATATCCAACTTCTTACAGGTGAGTTAAAGTTATTATTTAATGATTATAAAAAACGAATATATTATTGTCTAGATAGACGGCAACCCCGTGATAGCCAGCTAAGTCGAGACGACGCTGTGTAAGACCACGTCGCAGGTCGCTCGACGAGCTTGATGTGTTAAGTAAGAACTAGCACCTGGAGGCCCAGAGTAAAACAGGATGGAAAGAGAAATATTTGCCCAGTAGTGGGACGATGTAGGCTAATTAAGATAAGATACCTACCAAATGAAAAAAATGTTACGGAATCCTCCTAAACATGATACTACTATACAAAGCGCCGTACTTCGCTATATACATAATTTATTATGTTGTTTATCATTCATTCAAAGATTCTTATATACTCGTATTATGATGATGATGTGCCTAGCCTGATTTCAGGCAGATTTTACAAAATATCTTGTACTGAACAAAAGCTGGTTGTCATGCTTACCTCTTGCTAAGCTATCTCTATTTCTTGCTTGATTTCTTGTCAGTCTCTTTCTAATTTATTTGTTATCTCTTTCAGGGGCATGATAGCCTGCTTAAGCATCATGGTGGGCCGCACCGCCACCTTCATCGGCATAAACTTGGTGGGGAACCTGATCTTCTACCACTGCCAGATCACCTTCTACATGTGGTCTTTGCTCGTTTTCAGTAAGTCTGTCATCTATTATATCTTCTCTCTCTCTCCCTCTCTTCATGTGGAACACTGAGTCGTCCAAGAACTCAATGAATCTGTATTTTGTGTCAAAATTTTTCAACCGCCTTCTACAAGTAGCAGGCTTCTGACGTGGTTGTGTAACGACCGCCGTCTAAGTAATCATATCCTGAGCTTTCTAAACAGCCACAAGAAGCCACTGCTGGACACTGGTCTCCCCCATTTGAAGGGTATTTCCATAATCATTGCGCTCGCAGAAAACGCTGCTGCCCTTTCTCTGGATGATTACTCTTTAGACGACACTCACTGGAAGAATTGGTGTGATGCTATTCTCAGCTAGCACCACACGGCAATCCTGGGCTTTACCATTGCTACTTGCAAAAATTTTCATCAAAATTATAGTAATAGAGGCTGCACCGGGTCGTTCATTGATTTGGTGTGTTATACAATAATAGCCAAGTCTACTGATGAATATAGGCCCATGAAGGGTATTTGCCATAGGTGCTCACCATGTTTGGCAGGCAGATTAACAAGCGCATAAAGTGTTGTATCCACAGAGAACGCTGGTGCCTCTTGGATTCATTCCTTAGTCGATTTTCCGACACCCACGGGTAGATATGTGGTGATACTATTCTAACCACACCGTTATACAAGATATAACGAGCTAATTAAACAAACTCGTGTACTTTTTACAGGTAGTGCGGTAGCGGCCATCTTTCTACCGCCTGACAAGCCGCCAGCAGAAGAACAAATAACTAAATTATAAGTAGATAGCTTTAGTAGTGCAGTGACTATAACTAATTGACACAGGGTAAAAAAAACTGCTAATATTTTAGGGAGTGAATCATCCCATGAAACTAGGGCCCCAAGTTTGCTATTTTTTGTCATTGTAACGCCATCGAAACTCGACTGTCATTCCATTGCCATTGTGATTTTTCTATACTTCTAACTCTTAGCAGACGAAGAAAATACCAAAATCATCCAACTGAGATCCAATCGAAATCCAACTGAAACGATTTTAATTTAGCAGACTTAGGGCCCTGACTGAAAAAAAAGGATGACTGGTCGAAATATGGAAAATCATTTTTGACCTCCTATACCAAATTACTAACAAGTCAATTTGTATGGGAGGTCCAAAAAATTTCTCATATTTCGACCTATGGTCCTTGGGGAAAGTTGTTCAGTTTTGCGGACTGATTGAGCGCTTAAAATATTTGCAGCAATTTTTTTTTTCACCCTTTGTACCTGCCGTGTTAGGTACTACAAAAAGTTAGACATGGTTCGAGTCGTTTGGCAACGTCAAATCGTATGGAAAAATAACTTGAACAAGATTTTGACAGTCTAATACTTCTACGTCTAAATATATAATGTCTTAAGTGTCGAAACTCACGAAGTTATAAGATTGTTTGGGATACCATCGTCATATTCAAACAAGATGCAATCTAGAGACTGCTACCTATGACCTTTTTTGCACTTAACGCACAACGCAGCACTAAAATAACGCATCCGTGACGTGATACAGCGGTATGTCAGATTCATGCTAGAAACGTCAGTCCCCATACTAAAACCGCTCAACCGCTGTCGATGCAGCTGCGTTATTTTAACGCAGCCACATCGACAGTAGCGGTTGATCGGTTTTTGTATGGGGGGGACTGACATTTCTAGTATGGACCGAAGAGACTGCGCTGCGTTATTTTACAGCTGCGTTGTGCGTCAAGGGTGAAAAAAACCTATTTTTAAACGAATATGACATCAAAAATATTCTGCTCAGCTGGTCATATTTCATACTTACTAAATTCAGTCATGAACCTTCCAAGTTGCGTAAAAAAAACTTTCAATATGGGTAAACAACTTGGAATAAAGACATTTATTATTATATATTAGCTGAGAAGAAGAAATTTAAGTGAAAAAAATTACCCACATTTTGCGACGCAAAATACGGGCGAGCACTATTCGATGGCATAGGTATGAATATACATATTATTATGGTAGATCAATAATAAAATAAATATGCATATGTACTTACGTAGAAGATAGGCTACATACCTGATAGGTCAAAAGAGGTACTTTTTAAAAGGATCTATTACGATATTTTGTATGAAAAACTGAAAGTATACGTCATCACCTTGGATGGCGTCAAAACTCTTAGTTTCTGATTTTTAATTAAAACTTTAAATATTTCGAAAAACTAAAACGAAATATTATTCTGAGACAATAGTTTTAAGCGTACAACTTTTGTATTCTATTAATGACTTGGAAACTAGCGAATTATTTGGTGATGAAATACACGATCAAATGAAAAAACTTGACAATAAAAAACAGTTATGTACAGAAATATTACAATATTGTATATTAAAATATAAAATTATCTTATTATAATCACTAAATAACTTATTTTAACATTCAAAACACTTAATACCTCTAGTAGCCTTAGGTGGATCGCACACTGTTGTTGAGTGTTAACGCACGGCGGACCGCTAAAATATCGCAGCGTTCTGTCAGCTCCATACTAGAAACGTCACTCCCCATACTAAAACCGCACTCGAAGGATGACACTGCGATAGCGCTGCGTCAACAGCGGTGGAGCGGTTTTCATTTCGAGCTTACGGTCTCCTAACAATGGAGGTCAGTTTGCTCTGTGATACTAGGGACCATTGTGACTGATAAATACCCAAATTAAGATCTTTTTACTTGTACATGTACGCAATAAATAAAAGAATGAATGAATGATTCTATCCGAAGATGCAAAAATTCTATCCACTAGAGATCTAGTGCTCAAGAAGAATTTTGTTTTAATGCCATACAAAAAATCAAGGGTCCGCCATCTTGAAATTGAATTGAAATTGAAATTGAAAACAATTTATTCTCTTTTCATAGTACACAACACAAAACAAAAACAGTAGTTACACAAAGCCAAACACAAGTACACTTTTAAAGAAAATATACAAAAACATATTAACAACAGGACATAGGTACAGGTAGGTAGTTGTGTTCCGTACTGTGCCAGAGAAATGGTTCTGACTCAGCATAAGTCGCAGTGTTAACTACGACGCTGGTATTCTGCCAGCACCAAGCGATGATCTCAGTCGATAGCAATACGGAGTCGTAAATATGTAGGTATGTATGTACTGTACGTATAGGAAAAAATAAAATGGATACTTAAATAAGAATTTACATGTACATGATAATAGAAGTTGTAAGTTAAAAGTATTAAGTTATTAATAAAAATATATGCACATATATATAGGTATAAATAATGATAATTAGCAGATATGGAAAATACGAGTAGGCAATAAATAAAATACAGTTCTGGGCATGCATGTGTGAATTTGAGTAGTGGTGTCAAAATAAATGACAGTTTTAACAATTCTTAATATGGTAGTTATACACAGAATAAATATATAGGTATTTAGGTCTTTAGATACAAGCCTCATTTTTTTATGAAACTTTCAAAAAGAAATGTTTTATATGTATTTTTAAAAGCGCTCACAGTAGATACATTTCTTATTGGAGGTGGAATGTTGTTCCAAATCTTAGCGGCGTTGTATCTAAAACTGGAACAAAAGGCGGCAGTACGGTGACGAGGTATTAGCAGTGGAGGCACACAGGTACGGACTCGGTCGTTGGCACCTCGGGACGAACGCCAGTTAAGTTTATCGTACAGGTACCTAGGAACTTTGTTTTTAATTACTCCAAACATGAGCGTTGCGATGTACAATTTTTGTCGTTCGGACATTTTAAGCAGCTTTGAAGCCTGTAGGTATGGTGTTACATGTGTGCGAGGTGGAATATTAAAACAATATCTGGCACAGGCATTTTGAATGCGTTGGATAACTTTTTGGGTTTTAGCAAGAAGGCATGGGCCGTAGACAGTGATGCAATAGTTGAGCTTTGACAGTACCAAGCTATCACACAGCATGATACGTACACTGGTACTAATGAAATCACGGATCCGGTAAATAATCTTCAAACGGTAAAAACACTGGCGAACCAGCTCGAGAACATATTCTTCAAAGTGTAAACCTCCGTCCATCAGGATACCTAAGTTTCGAGCCGTTTCTACACGCTCGATATTCACGCCTTGCATTCGTATGATGGGGTTAAGTGCTATAGTATTTGAAATCTGTTTGTCAGTTCCAAAGATCATGTACTTTGACTTTGAGGGGTTTAAGACCAAACAATTTCTTGCAGACCAAATAGCTACGCGATTTAGGTCGTCGTTGAGTTTGTTGATGGAATTATCAAACTGATATCTATCCAAAGGAAGGTACAATTGCAGGTCGTCCGCATATAAATGGTAACTACAGTTCTTGATACATTTTATGACATCAGCAGTATACAGTATGAATAGAAGTGGTCCAAGAATCGAGCCCTGTGGAACGCCCCTATCTATCGGCCTTTCTTCAGAAGCAAGAATTGATCCGTTAGCATCAGTCATTTCAACAATTTGAGAACGGCCTGTCAGGTAAGAGTTGAACCACCTAATCGTAGAATTGTGGAAACCATAAAACGACATTTTCGATAGGAGCATTGGTACATTAATGCAATCAAAAGCGCGGGAGTAGTCGAGAAGCACCAGGATTGTAGCATTCCCGCTATCTCTGAATGACAGGATGTTATCGATAACATCAGTAAGCGCCGTTGCTGTACTCCGACCCTTTCTGAAGCCTAGTCTTGAAATCTAGTTGATGGAGTTTTGACATCTTCCGATAGAATCATTCACAATGGTCCCTAGAATAGGCATAAAGTATGCCAGTAATAAAAAAAATGTGTAAAATTTTAAGCACCAAGACTATATAGGGTGACCGGTAAATTGATGCATTCCTTTCAAGGGATGAACCAGCTCATGAAACTGAACAACTTTCGCCATGGAACATAGGTCGAAAAATGAAAGTTGTTCAGTTTCATGAGCTGGTTCATCCCTTGAAAGGAATGCATCAATTTACCGGTCACCCTGTATACGTAGTGTCGTTCGATAGGTCATGTATGGCCGTTCGAATAGGTCATATTAGACAGCTGTCAGACCCATACTAAAGGACATGTCAATAAAGAAAAATAGACCTTATGTCATATCATTAACTTTATTTTGACAGCTGTTACATAAGGTCTATTTGAACGGCCATACTTTAGCACCTGTAAGTTGATGGATAGCAAAATTTGTATTACGAGATTCTCTTACTCATATTTTAAGGCACATTTGAAACGATATGTTACTATTGGAACATTTTGAGGCACTTAACATCTAAACTATCAACCTATCTATGAGTATACATTTCTTTAGGGGTTGCTACATCAAAACCATTCTTTCTGAACTTCCATCGGGTGTTTAGGAATAATTAGGAATGACTTTTAGTACATGCAAAATTAAATAAGGTACAGCCAGGAGGATCGCACATTTAACGCATAACGGAGCGCTAAAATATCGCAGCGGTCTGTCATAGTAAAACTGCCCCACAGCTGTCCACGCAACGCTAGCGCAGCCTTGTGCGTCGAGAGCGGATTTAGTATGGGGAGTGACGTTTCTAGTATTTATCTGACAGTCCGCTGGGATATTTTAGCGCTGCGTAGTGCGTTAAGCGTGGCAAGGGACAAAATAGACTTGCGTTAGCGATTCACATTTGAAATCGTTTGGATTTCAAACGTAATTTCAAATGTGCATGTCTAGAGCAAATGTTTCAAATGTTGTGTGTTGCCGGCTTAGAATAGCATCACCCCATTTCCTACCCGTGGGTGTCGTAAGAGGCGACTAAGGGACTTGAGGGTTTCAGGTGTATTACAATTTTTAGGCGACAGGCTGACAACCTGTCACTATAGTGATACACAAATTATCTCAAACGGCCCTCTATATTTTGTCAGACGTGGCGATAGCGACCGTATTTTTACGGCCGTTAACCCTCTGCCTACCCCGTAAGGGATAAAAGCGTGACATATGTATGTATGTATGTATGTCTAGAGCAAGTCGATATGGACTAAAGATTATAGCTATACCGATTTTTACATCGCCGTCTATGTATAAAAAATTGCAACATTTTATACTGTAAATACTATACAGTGTGTTAGGAAAATAGCTGTGAACGTGTACATAACAACTTTTTTTAGCATATTTTTTTGAAATCGGAAAATCTTATGGTTTGGAAAAAATATTCTTGGGCAACAACAAAATTCATTATGATAAACTTTCTTTTTCGATTTCAAAAATTGATTTAGGGAACTTTTTTTCACTTTCCCGTCTAGAAGATGCCCTGAAAGTTGTCGTTTCCCTCTGTATAAGGAGTAAAAAAAAAATCTGCAAATACTTTAAGGGGTGAATCGGTCCATGAAGCTGTATAACTTTCCCAAAGACCATAGGTCGAAATATTAAAAAAAAATCGGACCTTACTTACAAAATGTAGGAGCCGAGCGAATCAACTTACGGGAGGTCAAAAAATTTTTTTTTTCATATTTCCACCTATAAATTCCTAAGGGAAAGTTTTTCAATTTCATGTATTGGTTCAATTCACCTCTTTTATAATGGCCATAACTTTCTTCAAAATGTTTATACACACAATTTTCTATCATTTGCACGCAAAATTACAACTGAAAGTCTTATTTACATGTAAGTGGAGATATATCTGTCAAGTCCCGTGTTCTTCTCAGCGCAGTCATCAGTCTTATTCGTCTCGTCATCTTCTGCTGTTGATTCTTCCACTTTGATCATCATTATGGCACCGATTGATACTGGAATATTATAAAAAATATTCATAACTAGCTGCCCTCCAAACGGTTGCTAATAGTTTTCTGTGGGAATATAACCTTTTTCTGGCAAGTAATATGCATACCTTTAAACCTTACTATATGACAATTTCATGGACTCTCATAATAACACTTTAATTTGTGCTTCCCTTTTGGATTAGACAAATCAGATAGACATATTTCTCTAGTTAGCTTTTCCCAGAAACCTTATATTTTAGGTAAAGTGAGCCCGATTTGTTCCCAAGAAGTACTCTACCGACAAAACCCTTAAATCCGAAAAAAGTGGTGGCACTTACTGGCAAGAAGGGTAGCAACAGCAATGAAAGGCGCCGGGCAGGAATAGTCCAGCAGTACTCCAACGGCCAGGTTGGACAGCACCCCACCAGCCCGACCCCACCACGCGCCCCAACAAACGCCAAGGCCACTGGAATATGACAAGGATAGTAAAACAAAGCCGTGTGATGCCGGCTTAGAATAGCATCATCCCACATCCTTCCCGTGGGTGTCGTAAGAGACGATTAAGGGATTCGAGAGTATTGGTGTATTACAATTTTTAGGCGACAGGCTGACAACCTGTCACTATAGGGAGTGATACACATGTTTTCTGAAACAACCTTGGAAAACAATCCTCAAAAATGTCAGACGAGGCGATAGCGACCGTATTGTTACGGCTGTTAACGCTCTGCCTACCCCGCAAGGGATAAAGGCGTGATATATGTATGTATGTAGTAAAATAAAGCAAGATCACAAAAATATATATGAACTTATGTCAATGGTCTGATAGTCTGACAGAAAATTGCCATACCTACAAACTTTGCCATTGCCTCAATAAGTCAAGGTAGATTATTAACAAAATCAAATCAAAAATATCAACAATGCACATTGCAACCAACAAAAAAGGTACTAAAAAATCAAATAGATACAACTGGCGGCTTTATGCTAATAAATATCCAGGCAATCACTCAGTAAGGATACAGATTTATTAGAAAAAAAATATGCGGCAACCTTAAATGGATCGATATACTGTTGTAAGAAGCGACTATGGGCAGTCAGTGGGGAGCAGCGTTTGTTTGAGCTGAGGATGTACCAAATCTTCACACAAGCATGGTGAGTATTGCAAACACCTACTAAAGAATCGAGGCCCATGTTCAGCAGTGGACTGTTGTGGCTGTTGACAATAAGAAACCTCCTGAACCTACCTCAACTTAGCCGGCAACGCATGCAGCAGTAGTCGGATTAGTAGAACATTGCCGTTCAGTGACGCAGCATTCAGCAACGACGCTGCTGCTACGGCAACCTGTAATTGGTTAAGGATTCTGATTGAGATAAAATACTTTTTCGAACAAAAACATGAATCTCATTTTTTGAATTTGTTTTGAACAGCAATGGTTATTGTACCATTATACACATCAATAATAAAAACAGAAAACCAATAGGGTATGAAACTGAGGGTCTAATGGCGCCAACATGGCGCCAACATGGCGCCAACCTCGACTATGCCTTTTTTCTGTGATTGGTCAAAAACGTGTCAATGTCAGAATTCAGTCACTTCTCATTGGTGCGTTTAGGGCGGTTTAAGCACAGTTGCGCCTGCTGCCATCTGCAATAAACTTTGAGTTTTTCTCCCCATTACAGGTTTTCACTATTTGATAATCTTAGGCCCACTTACGTAACCTTATGATGAGCCATTTCTAAAATTGTGCACCGAAGTTGGCAACAACTGGCCAAACCACCCTTTAGTACAATTTGAAATACCTGCCTAATCACAGTTACCATTGTGTATATTTAAAGTTTTATTAGAACATGTGACGCGGGCATTAAAATAGAGCTCCAGACCTTTTAAGGCTGTGTGAATCACTTCTAAATTATTATCAACTGTAGTATAGTCAATATTACAGACATCAAGAAAATTATGGTCTTCGTTTACACCTACCTCATAGCGATGTTCAAATGTCTCCTTTAGTAGCATGTACAAAACAAACAGATTGTAAAAATCAAGCGCAGAATACAAATAGAAATTAGTTGTAAATAGCAGCAGCCATTTTTGCTTTTATAATCAGAGACACCGAGTTAACGAACAACTCGACGACCCGATTGATATTGATATAGATATCACAATGTTTCCTATCACATATACACGAAACTTTATAAACGAAAGACCGAGGATTATGCAATTCCAGTACGAGTACCAGTAAACCTGTGCATCGGAAGCACTTGAGTATAGCAACAGTCCTAGTATGGGAAGGGCTAAGTCCAGTAGTAGTCAGTGCGACACCTTCGACGCAAAGGTTCTAGGTTCAATTCTCGGTGGGTCACTCACAAAGTTGATATTTAACACTTTGTTAAGTTGTTCCCAGTCTAGTTGGGGCATTGCATGCTGAACCACCCGATTGTCCGTAAAAAAGATGATTCCGTGTTTTGGATGAGACGTTAAGCCGTAGGTCCCGGTTGCTGTCTATGATTACTCAGGCGGCGGTCGTTACACAACCATGTCAGAAGCCTGCTACTTGAAGAAGGCGGTTGAAAAATTCTGACACTAGGGTTCACTGGGTCGTTGGACGACTCGGTGTCCCATACGAAGAGAGAAGAGTGCACTATGACGGCTGTTGTTGTGGGATCATCCATCAGATGATAACAATGACAGCAATACCTGGTTTGTACTATGACAGGAGCAAGCGGCCACAGCAAGAGTGGCGCAAGCCAAGACACAGGCGAAAGTACAGGCCGAAGCTGCAGCCCGCACCCCCCTCGCTCCTCCTCTTCCCACGATCAGCGCACACGCAGCGTTGCCGAGTAGACAGCAGGCGCCCACGATCAAACCTGATGTAAAAACCTGGGAAAAATGAGAGTTGAGCAAGGAAGGTTTTTTATGCTGTCAAACATTGGTTGATACTCAATGAAGCAGATGAACCCTAATGGTCTGTGATAACGAGCGAGAAGTGTATATAGGATCGTCGCAAGTAATTATAAAAACAAGTAAAAACACTAGCTTATCTATTTAATTAATATCTAATCTCCACAATCATTTTCTAAATTTAGGCCAAAACTTTGAAAGTTCATAACGAGCTACAACACTCCGCACATCTGTCTTAGCTGTTTCATCACACTGAACTCATATAAAATAAAACTAAAATCGGTCACGTCAAACATTCGTCGAAAGTCGTCTTCACTTACCTCATCATTGATGTCAGTCCACAATGTCCACAAGTAGTAGACTATCAAAATCACTGTTGTAAGTTTCTCCAGGTTATTGGCGTCTCTCCAGATGGAGTTTGTGGTGTCGAACTGCTCGTTGACCTCATCATTGATGTCAGGATGGCACTTCACAACTGGCAGACTCTCGAAAGCACTGTTGTTGAAGGTCTCCAGATCATCAGCGTCTCTGCAGGTGGCTTTGGTGGCGTCGAACAGCTCACTTACCTCATCATTGATGTCAGCATGGCACTCCACAGGCGGTGGGCTATCGAAAGCACTGTTGTTGAACTTCTCCAGGTCATGAGCGTCTCTCCAGGTGGCGTTGGTGGCGTCAAACAACTTCATGCTTTCTGGCTGAGAGTTGCAGCCGCGGTTCTGCGTGCGGAGTAGTAGTTCGGGCAGCCAGAAGTTTAGGCCGAAACCACTGAAATCAGTGGTATTTTAGGAGTGAAAAGCAGTTCAAAGATTAGCAATAACAATCAGTTTTTGTTCTTACACTAAACGTAATTGATTTTCAGCTTGAAAGACCCCATAAAGTCATTAGACGTTTTTAACTCTATCAAAAGTTATTTTATATTGAAAACCCAAGACATTTTCCAGATTTTTTAGACTGATAGTTTATCAAGCTTCAGAACTTCAAGGGAAATGTCAGCTCCTAATACAATAAACTGATAGAGTATAAGAAGCAAACTATTGATCACGTTGCAGATATTAAACTTAGCACCTCACTCTTCTTCTTTTTGTGTAGGGAACCTAGTTGACCGTTCAGATGAACCATTGTGTCAGAGTTTTTCAACCGTTTGATACTTACGCAGCCATATTAGCGAAGAAGACGAACAGGATGAGACTAGATTTGACTGCGTAGACCTTCGAGACAAACATCCTGAGATCCTTGAGGACTCCAATGAAAAGGTCCTTCGTTCGGTTCTCGCCATCCCCGTTCAAGGACTTGGCTAGAAACATGTCATCTTGGAGCAACTTCTTCACCTGCCAAAAAGTTTTTCATATTTTTTTGAGAATTAGGAGAGTAGAGAAGATGTATAAAGTCGTCATAATGTGTGCGTGTATGTATGTATAAAATGTATAGTCACTTCATTAAAAAACCTTGACATCATTTTATGCAGACGATTTCATGGACATTATCTAACTACTTGGTTGTTCTTCAGGTTGCAAAAAGATTTTTGGGCAAATTCAATATTTAATTAGCCGCTGAAGTACCTAGACAATTTAAAAACTACCGTGAAGTATCGCAAGACATCTGGCTGCCTACTGCTCTACTTTATTTTTATATATTTGGGGCAATAGGACGTATTGACAAAGCTGTCTAAATCGTATAATACTGTTACGTTTTTTAACGAGGGACAAGTGGGTGTCCAAATTAGTGTCTGGAAGAAGCTAACTGCGAGACCAATTGGCTAATTGTCAGTTCCTCAACTCATCGAGAGCGGTAGTAAGTATCCGTCTATATAGCGGTGATCCGTCTTTACATACTTCCTGACAATCGATCTTTAGTAACCGTCGGAATTCGCCATCATATTATTTCGGTAGTGGAACATTTTGAAATTATATGAGGTACGATTGCCGTGTGATGCCGGCTCAGAATAGCATCACCCCACATCCTTCCCGCGGGTGTCGTTAGAGGCGGCTAAGGGACTCGAGAGTATTGGTGTATTACAATTTTTAGGTGACAGGCTGACAACCTATCACTATTGTGATACACATGTTTTCTGAAACAACCTTGGAAAACACTCCTCAATAATGTCAGACGTGGCGATAGCAACCGTATTCTTACGGCTGTTAACGCTCTGCCTACCCCGCAAGGGATAAAGGCGTGATATATGTATGTACCTATGTATGTATGAGGTCAGATTAATATCAGTAGTATTAGTATCAGAAAATTTTGTCATTTCGAAAAATCTAAATATCCGTTGCCAAACTGCGTGTTTAATCAAAAATTTTCTTATCAGTAGTTTAATTCCTGAAACGATAAGTAAAGTAGAACGTGTGATACCTATACCTAGGAGATTTCCGCACGGAATCGAATTATGACTATTCAGAAATTGGTCTCCAGTACTTTCTACAAAATAATGACACTTAAGGGGCTGAGTAGAGCTAAAAGCTACTTTTATAAGTGATTTCTACCCTAGATAAAATGCAGAAAAACTGACGAAAAAAAAAGGTAATAAACTTCTGGATATTTGCTGTAGTGTTATTGTTTCCAAAACATGATATTAGTAATTTAGCTTGATAGAAAAACATCGTAAAGTTACCTCTAAAAATATATTATATCGCAAACTGTATGAACAAAAGCCACGCAATAATTAAGTGTTTATTATCAGAATGGGCGCCTTACAATACTCTATCGACATATTGTTTTTGATTTTCAAATAACTTATTTTTGACCGAGTTATCATCGAAAATACGAAAATATCATTGAATCGGCAAGATTCCGTCCCGTTCGCACGCGCGCAGTTTGACGTTTGTCAGAAAGGGACCGGTTTTTAGCTAGTGTCAGCCTCTTAATATGTTGATACGTAGGATTTGTTACGTACGTACGACCTATTATTTTCTTGTAATATGCTCTAGAATCTCATCACTTCTTTGAAACTAGGAAAGTAAAATATAACTAAGTAGTACAATAAAAAAAATTACACACTCTGTCGCTTTTCAAAGTTATTTTAATAAACTCAAACTCAAATCATTTATTCAAAGTAGTAAATTTTATATTTAACTTAATGATTGTCAGATATAAGTCATTGTAAAAAAGGGAAAAATGTAGGATAAGTACATTTTTCTTTCTTACAACAATTTTATGAACCTAGCGTAAACGCGGCTCAGGTGGACTACCTCAGGGCTGGCCAAGCTAACCAAACAACATGTAATATAATAATACCTAAAGCCCACCAACCTTATAATCCTCAACGCCGTTACTCTTGGCAATGGTCTGCAAGATCTTCACAGCTTCACCAGCTCTGTTGGTGTCACTCAGCAGCCTCGGGCTCTCAGGGAGGCAGAGGAACCAGAAGCCACCGACGAAGGCTGGTAGACTGCCCAGCGCCAGGTATAGTCTCCAGGAGTGAATGGGTAGGAGAGTCTGGAAGTCCACTTTGAGGGGTATGATCATCCACGCGATCGCTGGAATTGTTCAATGTTTTATTAGTTTTCATGCCCAGCTGTGGGCTGTTGTGTTGTGGCTAGTGAAGTAAATACTAGTTTAACGCTTTAGAATATGTCTTTCGAGGATGTCTTTAAAATTGTGACTTAAATACTGAGCTACCATCGATAGAATAATTTAAATAGAATAACATTTTCTTTTGCCATTAATGCCGGCTTACAATAGCATCACTAAATTTCTTTCGTTCGGGTGTCGTAAGAACCATAGACTCGAGGGTTTCATGTGTATTACAATTTCAGACATCAAAATTAATCAAAAGATTTTCAAGTATATAGCCATTGTATTTTCTCGACCCCGCGCTTTCTGCCCGCAAGGGATAAAGGCGTGATGTAAATTTTGATAGAAACAAATCAAAACATTATCTTACTTCGTACACGTGACTCGTAAATAGATCTAATATTGAATGGAATAGCCTGTACTGTCAATAGCAGTTACTACAATGGCAGGTAGGTACAAAATAATCTACTCATGGTTTGACAGTCACGAGACCTATGATCGAACTGACATTTGCTGGATCAATGAATCCATAGAATCTCTTTGAAATATTTGATGATGACTCGTTTCGTGAAAAATATCTTTCATTGTCGACTTTTGGATACAAACAATTAGGCCGTTCTTACACTTAACGCACAACGCAGCGCAAACAATGCAACAACGCATCCGTAATGCATGCGTCTGTCAGATCCATAATAAAAACGTCATTTCCTGCTAACACGGTTTTCGTATGGGGACGCATGCGCTACGGAAACGTTGTTTTAGCGCTGCGTCGTGCGTTAAGTGTAAGAATGAATCTTAACGTTTTTGAAAGCGACACATTTTTAATTATATTGTAGGTAAGTATCATCATCATCAAATATGGGATTTCCAAGATATTTAAAAATACGGTGGCTATCGCTACGTCTGATAAATATTTGAGGGCTACTTCAGTCAAATCGCCTGTAACCTAAAACCTACACAGGAAACCCTCAAACTTCTTATGTTGCCATTCCAAGTTGACGTCACACGGCAATTCTCCATTACCTGGTAAGATGAGCCAAGCTGCCACGAAGCTCATCCCGGTGATATTCAGGTACAGCTGGCGTCTCTTGGCTCCGACCAGGTCTGACAGGAATGTAAAGACTAGAGTTGATGGACCTCCTGGTAAATTAAAAGATAGACAAAGATGTATAGGTACATTAAGATCATCAAATCATTTGTGCCTTCTTCTTCGTGTCAATGGGCGAATTATATCTTTTCCTGCCAGTACTTGGCGGCGGCAATGCCATCTTAGAAAACTTGCAGAAAAAAACTTGTTCATTCAAGGGATTTAAGTCAATTCCATAAAGACGAAAGTTAATTTACTGTGTGCTGCTGATATCATATCATAACACATCACAGGATAGCATGGTTCATAAGTAGCTGATTCTAATTGTTTCTCGAGAAAAGTGCATCAACAAGGCATCAATATTATTGTTGCTATTTCTCAGAACCTCAATCATACTCGTAACCTAACTAATATTTTCAACTTTCTACCGATACATTTAATACTCTTCCAATCTATTTGAGTATGCAGATATTTGTTCGCCACTAAGAAACTGCCAAGTTGAAGGGCATCGCATGTTGCTTGTTAAAATTGTTTCCAACTGCAACCGAAAGGTAAACAAAATATAATTGGACGCCATATTGTTTTCCAAAATGTTTTCAATCCTCATGAAAAATATTGGCTGACTTGAACATCAAATTAATGAAGGCATTCTTTAAAAACTCATCTGCGTAAAATAGGTATGTCCTATCAAGGTTTTTATATCTACAGGTATACCTACCTATACAGTGTTTCTGTGGATAAAATGACATATGTCCTGTTAGGATGCTCTAGATAGCTACCGCTGCAAAGACATAATCGAGACCCGAGGAAGCTCCTTAGGCCAAGATTCATTTTGGCCTACTGCGCTGACCATTTTAGACTCACCTATAAGGAAGCCATTCATAGACCTGGCTGCCAGAAGCAACCGGTAGTCCTGAACTGTGCTCTGGGCTAATGTGATGGCCCCGTTCAGGATAAGGGTGGCTGCAATAGTGTTTCTTCTGCCGTAGACGTCTCCTACTATGCCCCAGAAGAAGGCACTGGCTACTCCACCTGCGAAGAAACAAGGACTGTTTAACAAAGTTGGAGCATTTAGATTGAAGTGACCAACTTATTGTAAGCGAGATTATGTAATACGTATCGTATGACACTTCAGAGATGATATATATTGGCCTCTCCATACAAATTGACTTGGTCGGCCGGTACATTTTGTATGGGAGGTCCAAAAGTATTTTTCATATTTCGACCTATGTTCCTTGGGGAAAGTTGTTCAGTTTCAAGGGCTAATTCATACCTTAAAATATTTGTAGCTAATATTTTTACACCTTATATACTAGTTTTTCATACAATACTTACCGAAAAAAAGTTGACCCCTTTGGAAAGGTTAATTCACAGGGTTGATGTATTGGCGATAGTGCTAATTTCATCATTCTCATTGCCTTATCCCGTTCTCTGTCGGGGTCGGCAAACAAACCTTGGGGATTTGACGTGGCACCTAATCTTTACACAGAGCGACTGCCATCTGACCTCTGCAACCCGAAGGCTAACTTGGCCCGAATTCTAGGTTGAGCGATAGTGCTAATTTATTGGATAGAAAGTTCGGCTTAAAGCTTTCTTGATTTCAGACTCAGAATGAGATCATGAATATTATTTGTAGCATCCATGAAGACCATATTTTGATACAAAAGATTTCAGTTCTTCTTCACACATTTTGAGCTCTCCAGTTTACAATCTTTTCCAAGCAATAGTAAACATTGAGCCGTGTCTCTTGCACCTGTCGTTTCCAAACATTAGACTAAGACATTGCGTTTCTATAGACAAAATACCCACCCAATGGGTAGTAAATGAACATTGTTCTATATGGAAAACAATAGTGTTTTAATGAAGAAGTCATGTGTTCTGCTATGGTAGGTAGTAAAATATCAGTTTAGTTAAATACCAGTAATTTTAAAAGAAAGTAATATAAAGTTCAAGGTTGTTCGAATTCATCGTTCTTCAACCGATGTGGCGCTGCGGTTCCAAAAGGCAAAAGATTCCAGGTTCGATTCCCGGTGGATCACTCACAAAGTTGATATTTATTACTTTGTGAATTTGTTCCCAGTCTGGTTAGGACGTAAGAACAATGGTTCCATGTTTCGGATGACGCGTAAAGCTGTAGGTCCCGGTTGCTGTCTATGAATACTTAGACAGTGGTCGTCATACTACCATGTCAGAAGCCTGCTACTTGTAGAGGTGGTTGAAAAATTCTGACAGTAGGTTTCGTTCGGTCGTTAGACAACCCAACGACTCACACGAAGAGAGAGAGATCTCATTCTTCGTCTGTTGCTACGGGTTTTTGGAAGTTTTTCCGACCAGGGATTATGGTATGACGGAGAACACATTATGACACTTTTTGGACACTCGCCTCATATACTACTAATCCGATAATTATGTATGGGAAAAGTCTATATATGGGAAAAGTCTATGATGCTGTTACGTTACGTTGATATACTATCGGTTGCGTTAGCTGTTACCGTTTTCCCGTGGGAAAAGGTCGTGTACTGTACGCAATAAACCTTTCCGTTGTAATCACTCTACATTTCTAATACCTCTGTCACTGTATAGAGCTTTTTTCCGTAAGAATTCTTTAGTGGTGTAAAAATGCCATTTCAATCCAAAAATAATCTTAAACAAACAGCGTAAATACAGTACGTGGCTGAACATACTAATTGGACAAACATGTACGTAGTCTCAATCGATACGAGGGTGTGGTGCCATCGTTAATAATACCAAGAAGCTGATGCAAGTATCTGAACTAGGGTAACCTTTCTGTCTAGCACACACACACACATAAATCAGCCCATAGCAGTCCACAGCTGGTCGTAGACTTGTCTAGTAAAAGCTTGTTTATTGGAGGTAGTACACAGAAAAAGTTAAGGTTGCCATCCCAATTTAGAATAGCATAATTACATTTCTAACAGTGGGTTTCATAGAAACAGGGATCCGGCAGCACCTTTCTCAGTAAAATATTTACCTTGCATTACGCTCAAAAAACCGCAAACCTAAGGCTGGTTTCAGAGCGACGCGTCTCGGCAGCGCTGCCCAGCCGCGCGCGCCTCGCATTACACTAGATTGTATGTAGCGTTTCATAGTGACGCGTCTTGGGCCGCGTCTCGGCCGCGCCGCGGTCGGATCTCCTTCGATTGCCAGTAGCGTCGACTTGCAATCTTTTAAGACGTCGTTGTTGCACTCTTTTCCATATAACGTATATAGCTAATATAGTGATTACGTTTGCTGGCATAATGATTCTCTGTACTCGACCGTACACCACAACGAAGCGCGCGCGTCTGAATGTCGTTTCACAGCGAACGCGCTGCCCAGGCGCGCGCCCGAGACGCGCCGCTCTGAAACCAGCCTTACGCAGTTATGTGTATAGCAACACCTCAAATTGAAGGAGACACTTGTCCGGCACTGGACTGTTTGTGGCTGTTGCCTTACCGCTCATAAAAGCCATATTAATGAGTCCAGTCATCTACGTAATCAGTTCCAGCTCGCATCTCGCTCCCGGCATCCCCTAGGACATGCCTGAAGCAGATATCTCACCGCTCATAAAAGCCATGTTGATGAGTCCTGTCATGCTAGTAATTCTCTAGATGATGATGAAGCACCTAGAATCTTACCTTAAGAATCTTATCGCATAGATTTATTTCTTTTTTCATTCAGTAGATATCTCACCGCTCATAAACGCCATATTGATGAGTCCAGTCATGTACGTGGTCAGTTCCAGCTCGCACCTCGCTGCTGGTAGGACGTAGGACATGACGCAGTTCTCTACTCCGGTGGTGAGGAAGGCTGTTGCGCACGCGCCAAGCGTGCTGCGGCTGAAGCGGCCATAGCCTGCGGAAAGGTGAAACGCAGTGAGAAGAAGAAGTGAGCGCTGTAAATTCTTCTTTGTCGAGTGTGACAGAGAGCTCATGAACTAACTCTCCTTGTATTGTATCAAAAGATTTTCATCTGACGACGCTTGTTGCGGATTAGTCTGTTTGATTTTATATTTAGGTATGAACTTAATTACTTTAAACACTCTTTAAATAGGTACCTAGTAAAATACAGTCGTAATCCGCGTTGCCTATAACAGTGCAAATCCACTCAACGGATTTTAATGCATTTGGCAGTATTGTGAATTTCAGCCAAAATGTTATGCAAACACATTTCTATCAGGTAGGTGTCACTTGATTGCTAGTGATGAATTAATTTCTGTGGCTTCTCCTAATACAACGAGACAACTCAATTATAGTTATAGACGGACCGCGAAACCAGACATAAGGAATCATTTGATATACCGCTAGGGATAAAGGCGTGATTTGTGTGTGTGTGTGTGTGTGATATAGTTTTTTCTCTGGTTCACCTTTTGCATGCTTAGTTAAGTTTTCGTAACTTCCCTATTACTATATTACTTATACTATTTGATGAAAAGAAAGATGGTTCCGTATTTTAGAGGGCACGGGTCCCGATTGCTATTATTATTATTTTTACGGGGGTCGTTTGTGTAATCCCGTAAATGTCACATCAGAAGACTGTTACTTGGTCAGGGCCAGAGGACTGTTTACTTGTAGTAGGCTTTTGAAGAACTCTGATATCGGGGTTCATCGGGTCGTTGAACGACTGAGAGTTTCACATGAAAAAAAAAGACGTGAAAGTGGTGCATTGTAGAAATTAATACCTAAGCATATACCTTAATGATCTCTAAGTACACTAGTCTAGATGTTTCTTAGAAAATCGCAAATGGCGACAAAGTGGCGACTAACTAAGCTTAGTAATTCATACGTATCAAGATGAAAGTTGATAAGAAAGTAGTACTACTACACAACCTAGTAGTAACTCACTTGGCTGCTACCGTTTACTAATACAGGAAAGGGAAGGAATCTGGTATACATAGGTACAGACTTAGGTAGAACGCAGGCTGACAACCTGTCACTATACTATAGTGATACACAACTTGTCTCAAATATTAGTCAGAGTCAGTGATTTTGCGGTCGTTAACGCTCTGCCTACCCCGCGAGGGATATAGGCGTGATTTATGAATATTGTCTTGCTTCAGACACTGATCAAATCATCTGTCATAGGAGTTAGAGGAAAGTTGACAGCTTTTTTTATACTGCCCAAAAAAATCCTATACAGGAAACCTCGCTTAGTTTTATAATCTGTTTATGTCTCAAAGTTCTTGATACAATAAGGCAATAATTATGGCCGATAAAATTGCCATAAGGTTTAGTGCCGACTGTGGTGCCGACATTCAATTGATTGTATTTAATAGCTTTTATGGCGTGGGGGTGACAGTCTTGCGGTCACTAGTATAACACCCTCGAAGGTCAAATCTTCGAGCAACATGGTCTTCTGTCCAGGAAGGGGCAGAAGGGACAGGTGTTTCCACATGCCCTAAGGTAGACTGGCAGATAATGCCATTGGCATTAAGTCCGCCCATGTACACATTTAGTGCATAAAGTTTAATAAATAAATAAATTAAATAAGGGAGTACCTAGTTTCAGCTATGCCGTGTGATGCCGGCTTAGAATGCCGTGTGATGCCGGCTTAGAATAGCATCACCCCACATCCTTCCCGTGGGTGTCGTAAGAGGCGACTAAGGGACTCGAGAGTTAACACTAACGTGTATTACAATTTTTAGGCGACAGGCTGACAACCTGCCACTATAGTGATACACATGTTTTCTGAAACAACCTTGGAAAACAATCCTCAAAAATGTCAGACGAGGCGATAGCGACCGTATTTTTACGGCCGTTAACGCTCTGCCTACCCCGCAAGGCATAAAGGCGTGATATATGATGATAGTTTCAGCTATTTTACTTTATAAAAAAAAACTTTAAGCAGTACCTAGGTAACCTAAAACTGGTTATTCCATTCATCCTGCGTTTTCCATAACTAAGTCATATACATACACAGTGTTAGGAAAAGTACTTCCTTTCAAGGGATGAGCCAGCCCATGAAACTGAACAACTTTACCCAAGGAACATAGGTCGATATATGAAAAATTTGGACCTTTCATACAAAATGTATCAGCCGACTGAGTCTTGTTGTAGGTGAGGTTCGAATTTTTTTTCATAATTCCTTGGAGAAAGTTGTGTAGTTTCATGGGCTCATCCCTAGAAAAAAGTTAGTAGTTTACTGACACCACCATCAATAGCCACGAAAATTAAATCGTCAGTCTGGCGTTTAAATCATTATGCATTTACGACATTATAAGATTTAGAATATTATGCGTCGTGAGGTCACAGACGTATGGGGCCAATGATGAAGTGCGTTAAATTTGCGAACCACCTTAACTCCTCTTATTTTTATCTTCTGCGCGTCTAGACTAGATTATTATGATTGTATCCGAATATTACTAGGCATACCTACTGCATTGATAGACCAGTTCTGAATAGATTGTTTTCATTAAACATACTAAGCCACTCAATCATAATATTTTGATTAATCTCCGACAGATACAAGAGTTACTAAGTACCTAGCCTAGCATATCTTTTACTAGCGGCCCGCCAAGTGGTCTATAACACTTTTTACCGTGGGAATAATATGTTTTCCCAGAAAGTGTCATATAAACAAACCTTCAGTCAGCTGTTTTCACAACGCATTTTTTTAACGCTGCGTTGAGCGTTAAGCATGAGAACGCCCTCTTGAATCACTCTATCTATTGAAAGAACTGCATCAAAATTTGCTGTGTGATGCCGGCTTGGTTGGAATAGCACCATCCCATTTCTTCCCGCGAGTGTTGTAAGCGGCAACTAATGTACTTGAGTGTTTCATGTGTATTACAAATTTAGGCGACAGGCTGACAACCTGTCACTAACATTGATACACGATTCATCTGAAAGGGCCCTCAACGTGGCGATAACGACTTTAATTTTACCATCGTTATCGCTCTGCCTACCCCGCAAGGGATAAAGGCGTGATTTGAGAATCTATTTGAATATTAGGCAACTAGTAGAATGTCCAGATCATCTGTCCATCAAGCGGTGGTATTGATATGATGATGATGATGATGATGATGATGATGATGATGATGATGATGATGATGATGATGATGATGATGATGATGATGATGATGATGATGATGATGATGAGGAGGAGGAGGATTTGACAGGGTGTGCCATGATCCGGTTTTGGTAGTAAAATCTAAATATGATCTCAAAAATTTACTAATCAATTTATGTGTGTCCCAACCGTGCCGTGGGATGCCGGTCTAGAATAGCATTGCCCAATTTCTTCCCGTGAGTGCCATACAAGGCGACTAAGGGATGAATCCAGGGAACGGGCTGCAGCGTTCCCTGTGTATGTCTACAACACCTTGCGCTCGCCAAACCACCTGCCAAGCGTGTTGAGTATCGCAAATACCCCTCGATAGGGGAGGCCCATATCCAGCAGTGGAGTTGTGGTGTTAAGATCTCTTTCTTTTCGTGTGGGATACCAAGTCGTTCAACGACCCGATGAACCCTAGTGTCAGAATTTTTCAACCGCCTTCTACAAGTAGCAGGCTTCTGACATGGTTGTGTAACGACCGCCGTCTAAGTGATCATAGACAGCAACCGGGACCTACGGCTTAACGTGCTATCCGAAACACGGAACCATCTTACTTACGGACAATCGGGTGGTTCAGCCCGCAATGTCCTAACCAGACTGGGAACAAATTCACAAAGTGATAAATATTAACTTTGTGAGTGACCCACCGAGAATCGAACCCGGAACCTTCGGCGTGTAAGGCAGTCGCACTACCACTGCGCCACGTCGGTCGTCAAAGGTCGGTGTTAAGATAAGAATGAAATATAAAATTCGCTACATATCAGAACTAGTTGCATCTAGTTTTTTTCTAAATTATATAAATAGATTCAGATAAGATAGTGCATCAATATCGGTCACGTGTACTTGCATACTATCAATCTGCGTTTTAGTTGCACATATCTCACGTACTTACGCATTGACGTCACAGTTTCAAAACACCGCGTAAGCATAAAGTGTGCGTTTGTACAGTTTGACTATCCGATTTCATTTTTAAGATCCTGAAGTCCCTAGTTCTATTCTCGGTTACATACATGCATAATTACAAATATCACGCCTTTATCCCTTGCGGGGTAGGCAGAGCGTTAACAGCCGTAAGAATACGGTCGCTATCGCCACGTCTGACATTTTTGATGATTGTTTTCCAAGGTTGTTTCCACAAAACTCCACTGCTGAGCATTGGCCCCCCTATTGGGGGTATATGCCATACTCACCACGCTTGGCAGGCGGGACGGCGAGCACAGTGCAAGATGTTTAATTAACAGAGAACGTTGCTGCCAATACCTTAGTCGCTTTTTGATGTTGATGCTATTCTTAGCCGGCATCACACGGTACAAATAAAAAACATTGTATAATTAAAATTAAGTCGCTTTTTGCATTTCTCTGTGATGTTGTAGACAACCTAAATCCTCCTAAAGTACAGCATCATCCTATTTCTTTCCCACGTGTGTAGTAAAATTTGGCTAAGGGACTCAAGGGTTTCATGTGTCCAGGTTCAGGGCTTGGGCAATTTTAGAGCAATTTGAGAACAAGCCTCACATTGTAAAACACATGAAACCCTTGAATTTAGTATTTAATATTAATATTTTGATATCTAATATCGTGTGATGCCGGCTTAGAATAGCATCACCCCATTTTTTTCCCGTGGATGTCGTAAGAACCAACTAAGGGACTCGAGGGTTTCATGTGTATCACAATTTTAGGCGAAAGGCTGATAACCTGTCACTATAGTGATATACGACTTATTTAAAACGACCGCCTTAAACATTTGTCAGAGGTGGCGATCACGACCGTAATATTACGGTCGTTAACGCTCTGCCTACCCCGCCAGGGATAGAGACGTGATTTGTGTGTGTGTGTGTGTGTGTGTGTGTGTGTGTGTGTAAGAATGTGTCGCATTTGCTGAGAGCTATGTTTAACCATTAAAGCAAGTTCTAAGCACTAGACGCAAAAACAGTTAAACTAACGGTATTACAGGACTGACGCGGATTGCAAGTTAACTGGCCAAGTTAATTCCTTTATCGTGTATCTTTCTAGTTAAATAGACATCGGTTCAAATCATACACCGTTGTCACGTCAAAAACGCTAGACACGCGTCCTACTCGCGTCCAATTTTTTTGTGGTAAGGCCCTATGTAGTATGTCTGTCTACCTAGCTATGCCATAAAAAGTAAAAGTCATATTGTTTGTCATCCGTCAATGAAAGACGTATTTTAAATGACAGTTCTTATTTATATTAACTCGAGTCTTCAGTTCCTACTTTCGATAGTAATTTAATCAATGAAGTGCCCGTATTGCAAACATTGAATAAAGAATTGAAGTTGAAGATTTTTCACCACATTTCCGGATGGTATCAAGGGGAGGCCTTCGGGTCCTGTAGATGACACTATCACCCTACAGGAGCCACCACCCGGCGCAGCTGCGCTGTAAGCCTTATTTTCTGACACTGGAGAAATCAAAGTGGAAACGCCATTAAATAAACAAATAATAAAATAAATATAATAAATATCCTGGACAATTCCCACAGCGCCATCTAGCCCCAAACTAAGCAAAGCTTGTACTATGGGAACTAGATAGCTGATACTAATACATTTATAATATTTATTTATTTTATAAATACACATTATACATAGAAAACACCCAGACTCAACACAAATATTTGTAAATTGACTTAACAAATATTTGTGTCCGGTGGGGATCGAACCCACGACCCTCGGCGTAGAAGGCAGGCATATTATCCGCTACGCCATCGGGACAGTCAAACTAATAATAAGCTAAGTTTTTTCAGCTGGTTATTTCCATTATTTTTTAACAATTTAATCAGCTAATCAAGGATGTAGTCTCTGCCTACCCCTCCGGGAAAGAGGCGTGATTTTATGTATGTATTAATGATTATTTCATTACGCCAGACGAAGGCTACCTAGTTCCTCTATGGCGAAATATTCATTTCTATTGTTTATAACAATGCCTGCCGTGTAATGCCGTCTTAGAAGAGCTTCACCCCATTACATTCCCGCGTGTGTCGTAAGAGGCGACTAAGGGACTCGGGGGTTTTATGTGTATTGCAGATTTAGGCGACAGGCTGACAAGCTATCATTACAGTGATACACGAGTCATCAGAAGGGGCCTCAATATTTGTCAGACGTGGCGAAAGCGACTGTATTTTCACGGCCGTTAATTCTCTGCCTACCCCGAAAGGGATAAAGGCGTGATATGTGTGTGTGTGTGTATGTGTGTGTGTGTCTTTATAACAATTATATCAGCTAATTAATAATATGCAATTCGATGTAGAGATGTAGATATCCGCTCAGTCCGGTCCGTTCTTCCCAGAACAACTCCTAAGCCCAATCTCGCCACAGCCAATCAATTATTTCCGGGTGAGCCCTAGCTCCCCACCAAGCCGACAGGCGTAACTTTGATGGCCCCGGGGCCGAAAACGTACAGCCTATTACTATTATATACTTATTCGATGAAGAACCCGACGCTACAGCGGCCGCCGTACAATGGACACACTAGAAGTCCACTTTCACAAATTTCATCGCATATGGGGATAGCATACAAGAACCTTTGAAACTAAAAATTCTGGTAAACGAAATTTCGCCAAATATATACTCGTACATAAAGACGGCTAAACCATATCCAGAAGCCATAAAATGCCTCGATGACATATACATAAAACTAAAGAATATAATATATGCCCGGCATATCCTCGCAACCAGAAAACAGTCACCTGGTGAATCCTGGTGAATAGAAACCTTCCTCTTGAACCACACTATCTATTAAAAAACCTGCATCTAAATCTGTTGTGTAGTTTTAAGGATTAAGCAAACATTCATACATACATACAGGGTGTAAGGGACAGTGTAACGAAAACTTTGCAAGGCGTGATCATGAAACTGAACAACTTTTTCTATGGGGGCTATGTTGTGAAAATAGTATAGACGCGAAAAGTGACTTTGCTTTATACTATGAAGTGATATTACCTGCCAGATCTAGGGCTGTCTCGTAGTCTGCAACCTCCTGCGCGTGCGCATCCTGAGCGTCGCCTCGCCGCGCTGCAACAAAACATCGTCCATGTAGAGCAGGCAGCGTGATGCTGGCTTCAAATAGCGTCACCTTATTTACCCGCAGGTTTCACTTCATCTCACGGCTCGGGATAGCTACAAAACAGCCTAAAAGCCTTCGTTCCATTGTCTCAGCGTTTTCATACAAACGTATTCCCCTGTTGTCTTCCCGAATAATATAATTATTTTTAATTATAATTATTTCTTTATTAGCTAATAAATAGTATTAATACAGCTCTAGGGGCATGCCTCGGAAAGAAAACAGGGTAATGAATATGTTTGTTTGAAAAAGCTGAAAAATCTGGAGCATTCAGGAATGCTTAAATTTATACTTAAATGCGTGAGTGATTCATGACTACAGATTATGGTTGGGTATAAACCATTTGCTCTAAGGCTGCGTTTCCATTGACGCGGAGTGGATCGGAGCGGAGCGGAGCGGAGTAGTGTAGCAATGGAGCGGGGTAAAATGGAGCGGGGTAAAATGGAGCGGGGTAGAGTGGAGTAGAGCGGAGTGGAGCGGAGTGGAGTGGAGCGGAGTGGAGCGGAGCTACTTTTAGAATTGCGCATTTTTGCGCTCAGTTAAACTCAATCTCTCAGAAAGACCATACGTCATGTTGTCGTTAAAAAAGAAAAAAGCAATCCTTTTATATCTTTCTCTACTTGAAGACGAAGATAACGAATCAGATGAGACAACACAACCTAGCAGCCCTCTGCACCGCAACGCCCCTCTGTCGTCCGCTCCGCACTTCCCCGCTGTCCTCCGCACCGCCCCGCTGTCCTCCGCTCCGCACCGCCCCGCTATCCTCCGCTCCGCACCACCCCGCTCTCTTCCGCTCCGCACCGCCCAGCTGTCCTACGCTCGCTGTATTCTATTATGAATATCCGTTCAGCTCTGCTCCATTCCGCTCGTGTTGTTTCCATTAAAGCGGAGCGGAGATTTCGAGCATAGTGATTGGTCAATTCATGCACCTCTAAGCACCGCTCCGCCCAGCTCCGCGTCAATGGAAACGCAGCCTAACTCTTGAGAGATTCATACCCAACATGACACTAAAGTATGGCCGTCCGAATAGGTCATATCATATGGGACAGTTGTCAAACCCGTACTAAAGGACATGTCAACAAAGAAAGATATACATTACGACATAGCAATAACATGATTTTGACAGCTGTCAAATACGACCATACTTAACAATGAATGTGATAGTTCACATTTTGGGCACGATGTTTTTTTTTTTTACTTTACAGTCTAAATTAACGATAAAAAACTTTCTATTTAATCAGTTTTGCTAGATACGAGAACGTGTTGACAAGCTTAATAACTTTCTAGAGAAAACTAGATTAATAAAATTAGATTAATAACTGCCTCTACGCTAGTAAGAGAAAAAAACTTTATAAGTTACGTGTAGGTATATATAAATTTTGAAGTGTTTATCTAGTAGGTAAGCCTACGTAATTTAACTAAGTAAGCATTCTGTAAAATCTTCTACTGAAACTATGAAAAGAGATTTAAACAGGGTGACCAGGGTTTATGCATTCCTTTCACGGGATGAACAAGCTCATGAAACTGAACAACTTTCCCCATGGAACATAGGTCGAAATATGAAAAAAAAATTTGGTCCTCCCATACAAATTTATGTAGTCGGTCGGTAATTTTGTGTGGGTGGGTCAATTTTTTTTTATTTTTCGACCCATGTTCCTTAGGGAAAGTTGTTTAGTTTCATGATCTGGTTCATTCCTTGAAAAGAAAGCAACAATTTACCAGTCACCCTGTATATATGAACTCAGTTACGAAATAATTTCCTCTTATGGTGAACGCAAACTTATCCTCACCGAACGAACCGAATTTTTTAGAATTCTTTGTATAAAGAATTAATTTCGTTCGATGTGGATAAGTGTGCACTCACTTTTATTGGGTCTAGTTTCATTCATTGTTTACCACACTTCCCTTCTCAATTTCCGCGTCTGAAAAACAAATCGAAAACTTACGCGAATTTTTCGGCGCGACTTTGCACACCATTTTGTCCAAATTATAAAAATGTACACACTAAAATCACCACATTTGTTTAAAAAGTTGCCTGTTCCAATTATGAAAAAAAAAAGTAAAAACTCAAATATTTTTCTTTTTTCTTATGGCCAGAATATGGCCAATATCAAAATTCGAAATTTTAACTTTTCTGTCACAAAATAAACAGTGTGTTTTATTTTTTCTTTTTCTTTTTCAGCGGCACGCAGGCCGTTTTCGTCAAGTCCGATAAAAAAGTTTACGTTCGATATTTGAATCGCGCGGCGCGTGTTTCCGCGCGGTTTTGTCGAAGCGCGGCACTGCACTGGCCGTGGCATTGTAGAATATTGTCCAAGAGTGTGTGTGTACAGGTCGTATAGGCCTGTATATCATGTAGGTTGTACCTTTCGAGGTGGGCAGAGTATCAAAGGCCTAGCAAAGTCAGAGTAAATTTGCCTAACTGCTTAGCTGTGTGTGTGTGTGTGTGTGTGTGTGTGTGTGTGTGTGTATTGTATTTGGATGATGAGTGATTTATTTGAAAAAGTCCACAACTCAATCATTCTCCTTGCCTTATCCCGTTCTCTGTACGGGTCGGCTACCTAACTTAGCGGATTTGACGTGAAACCAAGTTTTTACACAGAGCGACTGCCATCTGACCTTTGTATCCCGAAGGCGAACCTGGTCGGAATCCTAGGTTAAGTTACATTCAAATACCATCTAAATTCAAATTTTATTCGAATGTGGGTTTCATCACGACGTTTTTCCTTTACCGTAAGAGCAGTCGGTAAATGTACGTGTGTAAAAGTATTTCTTTTTTTGCAAATGTTAATATAAAACGGTCTATGTATTTTGTATCATCCTGTAGATGTAACAGTAACGGACATTTGAAACATATTCGTATGTGATGATAATTAAGGCGGATCGCACACTTGACGCACGACGGAGCGCAAAAATATCGCAGCGGTCTGTCAGATCCATATTAGAAATGTCAACCCCCATACTAAAACCGCTCAACCGCTGTTGACGCAGCGCTATCGCAGCGTCGTCTGTCGGGTGCGGTTTTAGTATGGGGCGTGACGTTTCTAGTATGGATCTGACAGATGCGATATTTTTGCGCGCCGTCGTGCGTCAAGTAGTATGTACCTCGCCGTAGATATTAACAGTAACGGACGTTTGAAACATATTCGCATGTGATGATAATTAATGTCTGATGTGAATAGGACCTTCACGTTACGCAAATTAGATCCCCAAAAGATATTTCTGTATCCATTGTTATGGTTAGCTAAAAATAAAGCAATTTTGTTACCAAATTAATATAATTTTGAATCATCTTGTCAACGGCAAGTAGGCATAATACATCACTATGACTAATATAATTATTGTATCTTTGAATCTTCGTTCATCGGGTCCTAAGACGACTCTGTGTCTTATACAAAAAAGAAGGAGTTTATAAATTCGGTTGGTCGAAACATCTTGCTTGGCAGGCGGATTGGCGAGCGCAGGGAATGTAAATTTTCACAGGGAATGCTGCTGCCCGTTCCTTGAATTTATCCCTTTAGGCCGTTCTCACACTTATCAGTGCAGTGCTAAAATAACGCTGCGTAACGCATGCGCCTGTCAAATACATACTAGAAACGTCTCACAGACGCATTACGTTACGCAGCGTTATTTTAGCGCTGCTTTGTGCGTTAAATGTGAGAACTGCCAAAGCCGCCTTTTAACGACACCCACGTGTAGAAATGGGGTGATGCTATTCTAAGCCAGCATCACACGGCAAACGGGCATGGTTGGTCGCAACACGGAAGTAATCCATATTTTTGGCTCACGTCGATAACTCATGGTAATATCAATATGTCCAGGAATGTACGTAGGTACCTACATATACAGGGTGTAAAAAAAATTGCTGCAAATATTTTAAGGGGTGAACCAGCCCATGAAACTGAACAACTTTCCCCAAGGAGCATAAGTCGAAATATGAAAAATAATGGTACTTCCATACGAATTTACTTAGTCGGTCGGTAATTTTGTATGTGAGACCCAAATTTTTTTCATAATTTCGATCTGTGTTCCTTGGGGAAGTTGTTCAGTTTCATGGGCTGGTTCACCTCTTAAAATATTTGCAGCATTTTTTTTTACGTACATACATATATCACGCCTTTATCCCTTGCGGGGTAGGCAGAGCGTTAACGGCCGTACGGTCGCTATCGTCACTTCTGTCATTTTTGAGGATTGTTTTCCAATGTTGTTTCAGAAAACATGTGTATCACTACAGTGACAGGTTGCCAGCCTGTTGCCTAAAAATTGTAATACACCAATACCCTCGAGTCCCTGAGTCGCGTCTTACGACACTCGCGGGAAATATGTGGGGTGATGCTATTCTAAGCCGGCATCACATTTTTTTACACTCTGTATATTAGTGATCTGTGGGCACCTATAGGCACTAAGCATTATGCCTACCCGCCAAATGTACACGCACTCTTGTTTCTAAGAAAGCATATACCCGTGGACAGTCGCGTACAAAATACACAATTATTTTGGCGTTAGTAAAAAAAATCGGCTATCGAAGCGTTGGAAGCTCATGGACCAATGAAATAAGGCAGCTGGTAGTTTATGGCGAAAATAGAAGATCATACCTTTTGGCGGTCCCTGCGTCCAGCAGTGAACATAGAATGTTACTTGTAAAAATAAAATCCTAATCCAAAACACAAAACAAGACAGATGAGTTATGAATGAGTGTAATACCTACAATAATTACTCCACTTACGGTACACCCCTCCGTACAAATGACATTTTAATCCCTTTATAGTAATTGACAAATCGGTATCGGTCACTACCCTCAACGAAAGGTCAATGTACGTAAAACTGTACCTGAAATAAGCTACAGAAGAATCAATCCTAAAACTGACCTAAACTCAGCATCACCCCATTTTTTTCCCGCGGGTGTCGTTAGAGGCGAATAAGAGACTCAAGGATTTCAAATGTATTACAACATTCGGCGACAGACTAACCTGTCCCTACAGTGAAATATATGAGTATGAGTATGAGTATATGATACATAAATCAGCCCCTCTCGAATGCAGCCGGCTCCATCGAATTATAAGACGTGTCAATTCAAATGTGATGCCGTGTGATGCCGGCTTAGAATATCATCACCCCATTTCTTTCCTGTGGATGTCGTAAAAGCCGACTAGGGGACTCGAGGGTCTCATTTGTATTGCAATTTTAGGCGACAGGCTGAAAACCTGTCACTATAATGATACACGACTTATCTGAAACGACCCTCAAACATTTGTCAGACGTGGCGATAATGACCGTGATTTTACGGTCGTTATTGCTCTGCCTACCCCGACAGGGATATAGGTGTGATTGTGTGTGTGTGCGTCAATTCAAAAGTAAGAGACTCGAGCCCTGTAAGATCGTTATACGCGACTGTACCTACCCAAAGTGTGTTATTTCTTATTTCTTTGCCAATGTCAAGGCGCGCCGTAGCATGATTTACGAGGTAGTCGATACTTGGTAGTGCATGGGAGGTCAATTGCTTAGGCGGGTACTTTAGTGG
Organism: Keiferia lycopersicella; assembly: GCA_029255805.1. Classification (NCBI taxonomy): domain Eukaryota; kingdom Metazoa; phylum Arthropoda; class Insecta; order Lepidoptera; family Gelechiidae; genus Keiferia; species Keiferia lycopersicella. Next base: position 518,022 of record JARACZ010000008.1, read on the forward strand.
TACATGGTGGGTGTATGGGAGGTTTACTTTGGTTAGGGAAGGTCCGAGGTCAATGTGGAGATATACAGGGTGTAAGAGACGGTATAACGCAAACATGATCGCAGGCATGATCAGACCATGAAACTGAACAAGCAGTCTGAGCATGCCTGCAAAGTTTTTAACATACTGTATACCTGTATACAGTATGTAAAAAATTTGCAGCAGATGTTTTAAGGGGGTGAATCAGCACATGAAACTGGACAACTTTCCCGAAGGAACATAGGTCGAAATATGAAAAAGAATTGGACCTCCCATACAAAATGAACCTATCAGCTGACCGAGTCAGGTTGTACTCCAGCCTAGTGTAAATACTTGTGATAAAAGAAAACAAAATTAACACAGTTTTAATAAGTACATACATAGACTGGACTCAGCATTTTGCCCGACTGTCAGTTTTAAAAGAGGTTCTTGTTCACAGAACAAAGGATATATTTGAACTTGACGATTTGGTCTTTAACCGAAATCACACTTTTACTGTAACATAATAACCATACCTACGGATATTAACATAAATACGTGCCAAAACCCAAGCTTAAAATAAGATTTAGGTAGGTTTTTTCAGTAAGATATACAGGATGTTTTCGACCTTCCATCCAAAATTCCCGATCAGCTGGGTGAGTTTGTATGAGAACTCGAAAAAAATTTTCGTTTCCCAACATAGCCCCCATAAAAAAAGTTGTTCAGTTTCATGGTCGGATCACGCCTTCAAAGTTTTTGTTACACCGTCTCTTGCACCCTGTTTATATTTTTTTTTTATATAAACACTAGATTTAAAATAAAGCAAGTCAAATGATTATAAAATTTTCTTCAGTACCTATTTAACTCAAAGTGACCAACATTATGGAATTGGACTATTTTAACAGGTGATACAAAAAGTATGGCCCACTTTCTTACACACTATTGCGAAATACCTGCCTTACATATACAAAATAAATACTACCTATTAATAACTATTAACTATTAAACGTAATTTTTCACTACACTTTACATCAAGCCTCAAATCCCGTAGGCGCATCGCACACTTAACGCACGACGGACCGCTAAAATATCGTAGCGTTCTGTCAGATCCATACTAGAAACGTCACCCCATACTACAACCGCACTCAACGGACGACACTGCGATAGCGCTGCGTCGATAGCGGTTGAGCGGTTTTAGTATTGGGATTGAGATTTCTAGTATGGATCTGACAGAACGCTGCGATATTTTAACGGTCCGTCGTGTGTTAAGTGTGCGATCCACCTCAGTCGCCTTTTACAACACACATGGGGTGAAGACATTCTAAGCCGGCATCACACGGCATTCACAAACAATTTGCTCCAAATATTTTAAGGAGTGAACCAGCCCATTAAACTGAACAACTTTCCCCAAGGAACATAGATCGAAATAAGAATTAAAATGTTAGACTTCACATTACAACCTGACTAGTCGGTTGGTAAGTTTGGGAGGTCGATGTTCCTTGAGGCTGATTCATCCCTTGAAAGGAAGTAAGTACTTTTCTTACACCGTGTATACCAAAGAAATTGTGTCTTGTTTTATTAACATCATATTCAAGGAAACACACATCGTACAATATGTAATACAATGAGACATGAATCGAATCTTACATCTTACTGATGTTAGACCAATCACACAGATTTTCGCACAAGCGATTTCTGAGTAACTTTTCGAAGTAAAAATTATGCAAATTCCACACCTGGCTTCTCTTTAAGAAATAGGTATTTTGCATCTATCATATGGGTGATTCCTGGAGAGGGTAAAAATTGCGGTCACACGTTAATTTCTTCAAAAGTATAACACTTACAGGTTTTTACTAACTTTCACACGAAATAATGTTAAATTGACTATTCAGAAACCAAAACTCCATCCACAAATTATGAAATATGTTTAACTAAAACTTAATCTGAAACCTGAAATCGGGGCCAAAACACGCGTTCTTCGCGTGTCACACTCAGCTGTTGCGAAATTCAAACACGTATAGAGTTTTATCTAGCTGGACATTATATAACTTTTCACCCATCATAATAATCCTTATATCATGTAGATTTATAGAAAATTATTAATTGGACAATATTTAACTGCGTATACCGATAAAAATGACAGTTTGTGTTGGTCACACGTTTTTGTGTTTTCTGAATACGTGGTCTAAAACGACTGAATCGCTGAAACTAAAAGAACTATGAGCTGGGTCTTGTTTCTGCCTTCTGCCAGGATTACTTCTTCATCCCTGGAGAAGGAGCATATAGCTCCTTGGCACTTCTAGAATAAAATAGGAGTTGTTAAATTTTTTGATCCTATTTTTGCACCCGCGCCAGGTCCCTTTCCTGTGCATGTTTTCTTCATGAAAGAGTTATTACAGAGGATTTGTTCTGAACAAATAATGTCGCATAATAAAGCGAGATTTAAGATTCGTTTAAACATTTTGATTACATTTAAGCGTTTACCAATAAATCACAAAAATATAGAAAATTGTCCCTTGACTGGCTTCATTTGACTGGCATTTTTCCCAGTCAAGGGACATTTTACGCCAGTCAAGTGACTAATGTTATTTTAATGATTGTTTTTGCAATTTTTTTTGTGTAAAGGTGTGCCTGCAGAGTAGAATAGCACCACCCCATGTCTGCCCATGGGTACCTTAAGTTAAATTAAGGGTTTTCAGTTGGTGAACAGCATTGTTTTTCGTGCAGATAACATAGTTTAAAAACACTTGCTTTATGTCTCTAGATGTGGCTGCGTTAGGCCTCGGGGAAGCTGCGCAATATCTCAGGCTGATTGATAGACGTCTCTTAAGCTACTGCGTTGTATCTCAGAAAGGCAGCGTTAAGTCTCAGGTTAATTTCGACGTATCTTAAGCTGACTGCGGTGTATTTCAGGGTGGTTGCGTTATGTCTTAGGCTGACTGCGACGTCTCTTAAGCTACTGCGTTGTATATCAGGGCGGCTGCGTTATATCTCGTCAAGACTGATTTGGACGTCTTTTGAACTGACTGCGACGTCTCTGAAGCTGACTGCGATGTACGAGTATCTAAGGGTGGCTGCGTCATGTCTCACTCAGGCTCATTGTGATGTTTCTTAAGCTGACTGCGATATATCTAAGGGTGGCTGCGTCATGTCTCACTCAGGCTCATTGCGACGTCTCTTAAGGTGACTGCGTTGTATCTCAGGGTGGCTGCGTCATGTCACAGAATGATTGCGACGTCTCTTCAGCTTACTGCGTTGCATCTCAGGTTGGCTGCGTTTTATCTCACTCAGGGTCATTAAGCGAAGTCTCTTAAGCAACTGCGTTGTATCTCAGGGTGGCTGCGCTATGTCAGGCTGATTTTGACGTCTCTTAAGCAGACTGCGTTGTATCTCAGGGCGGCTGCGTTATGTCTCACTAAGGGTGACTTCGACATCTCTAAAACTGACTGCGCCGTCTCTTAGCCTACTGCGTTGTCTGAGGCTGATTGCGACGTCTCTTCAGCTGTCTGCATTGTATCTCAGCATGGCTACGTCATGTCACAGAATGATTGCGACGTCTCTTCAGCTTACTGCGTTGCATCTCAGGTTGGCTGCTTTTTATCTCACTCAGGGTCATTAAGCGAAGTCTCTTGCAACTGCGTTGTATCTCAGGATGGCTGCGCTGTCAGGCTGATTTTGACGTCTCTTAAGCAGACTGCGTTGTATCTCAGGGCGGCTGCGTTATGTCTTACTAAAGGTGACTTCGACATCTTTAAAGCTGACTGCGACGTCTCTTAGCCTACTGCGTTGTCTGAGGTTGATTGCGACGTCTCTTCAGCTGTCTGTATTGTATCTCAGCATGGCTGTGTTATATCTCAGGTTGGTTGCGACGTCTCTTAAGCTGATTGCATTGTATGTCGGAGTCTTTTTAGCTGAGTACATAGTATCTCAGGCTGATTACGTCGTCTCTAAGGTGACTGCGTCGTGTCTCAGGTTAGCTACGTTATTTCTCTGTCTGATGGCAATGTCTCTTAAGCTGATTGCGTCGTGTCTCATGTATACAGCGGCGTGTGTTAGGTTGCTTGCCTAGTGATGTCTAAGGCTATCTGAGCTATGCATGTCTTAGGCTGATTGCGTCATCTTTAAGGTTATCTTCGTCTGTTCAGTAGCAGAATGTACAACGCAGTTAATTCTCAGGTCATAATCTTTTCGGTGCTTTCTTCTTGTCTCATGAGCTGTTTCATTATGGCCTAAGTTTAAACGACTTACGTTACTATTGTGTTGGTGGAGAATTTGGTCTACGTTTCGGCTGTTTACAAACAGCCTTCTTCCGGAGGTCGACAGATCACATACGCCCGCCTGTCAACTGTGATTGTCGAACACTGTGGCTGTTTATTTCGTATGTAAGGCTGGCTGTGTCGTGTTTTAAGCACGTGCAAATTGTCTGTGACTAGGTGCGTCGTTTCTTAACCAGACTGAGGCTTCAGGGCGTCTGGCTGGTAGGCTGCGGCAACTTATACTTCTATTCTACTTAGTTAAAAGCAAAAGATGAACAGCTTTTATTCAAATATTTTGTTAAAATAATTACTTTGTCCCTTGACTGGCGCAAAATGTCCCGTTGACTGGCACCTCAAATTTCAAAATTGAATTTTGACGAAACCTGTGGTTCGATTTAAGTGTTTTTTCGTAAATAACCTTTTCAATAGGCCTTCATTATTACACAATGATAAAATAACCATAAAACTAAAATTTTAAATTTGCCAGGAAAGGGACCTGAAGAACCGTTTTCAAATATCCACCCATATAATAAAGAACGAAAACGCAAGCTTTTGCGTTGACCCTTCGTCAATGTCGGTATCAGCATGTGGAATACGAAATGTCTTTTCTGTTTTTGGAGATTTCAAAAATGGTTTAGCAAATTCCGGTTGCTACTTCACTTTTTCGATTAGGTTTCTGAGCTGATTTGCCTTAAACGCTCCGCTAGTGAATGTGAACAAGCCTCACCAGAATTTCTTTTGAATTACACACTCGACTTCATTTTGAACCTGAATTCAATTCAAACTTTTGATTTAGGTTGTGCTCGCTTGTTGCTAAGGCTGCTGAGGCGATACGACATCAAGGTAATTCTACAGTGGTCCAAAAATATATAGGGGTGGAAGGGACGGTGTACCGGATGGTGTAACGAACACTTTGCAAGCGTGATCAGGCCATGAAACTGAACAACTATTTCTATGGGGGCTATGTTGGGACAAGAAAAAAATTTTTCGAGCTCACATATGAAGTCACTCAGCTGATCGGAAATTTTGTATGAAAGGTCGAAAAATTATTTTCGTTTCCCAACATAGCCCCCATATAAAAAGTTGTTCGGTGTCATGGTCTGAGCACGCCTGTAAAGTTTTCGTTACACTGTCCCTTACATCCTGTATATTTGTTGCGCTTTATTGCACTGCACTCGCGAATTCATCCGCCAACCTTCTGATGAGAACTGTCTGTTTGTTACCGCCGGCTGGAAGCCCATCCAGGTATTGCCTACGTTAGAACCCAATTTTTTAAAGAAAGGATCTTTAAACGGCGGCTGATCGTCAAGATTTCTCTTTCCCACTGAGGCTCTGACATATAACAGGCAGTCATGCTTTCTCCCTCACACTTAGGTATCCGCCGCCATTTATAGATCCTTTCTTCAATTGATGCTTATTATACATGACATCTTAATAAGAGCCATGGCAACAGGGTGGAGAAGTTGTGCTAAGCAAGAATTATACGAACCATTACCCAAGAATTTGCGGGAAAAAATTATGGTCTTCGGATTTCCTACACTGAGATACTTTTATGTCATATGCTAAAAAGACAAGTCATGTCTTTTAGTGCGTGCTGACGGCTCCTTCGAATAGGGAATTTTCTTTTTTTATTATTATCCTAGTCGCTGGATAGATAGCGCTGTGCTTGGTATGTTACCGCAAAGAACGGAACGTAATATTTAGCTTTTGTTTTTTTGAAACTTGGACTCATTTGGAACGATTGTGTCAGTGCGTGCCAGACTGTCAGCCAGTGTTGCAATGTTTTTTTAGTCTTTTGGCTTTGGAATGTACACAAAAATCTAGTAACATAGTCGGTTCAACGCCATCTATCAAGTTCTTGGATTACTTACTAGTATTTTTTTTTTCAAAAAGAAAACCTCCTATTATAGAAAAAGGCTTTTGGAGCGTATTGGAACAACCTATACAAGAATTATTGCACATGTACCGTTACCAGGAATTTGAGGGCAAGAATTAAGCACGGATATATTTAGACTTCTTGGTATCATAAGCTGAGTGATTTGATTAGGGTCAGAAAAAGTCTTTCGGGTAGGATCATTTTATTTTAGGCCACAACTCAGAATTCAACCTAATGAGAGGCATTTTATAACAAGTAAAAACAAAATTTTCATATTGTCGAATTGACATTTCTAGTACGGATCTGACAGGCCATTGGGATATTTTTGCGCGCCGTCGTTCGTTAAATGTGCGATCCACCTTTAGTATGTGTGAAAGTCTTAATTCAGACGCCATACTTGGAAAATTTTCTCCAAGCTCGTTAGGAAAAATTATCCATTTTCTAATTGGTTCTAATGATAAGCTTGCCTTGAAGGAGTTTATTAAGAGCGCACCCTGTTGCTGTCTGTAGTGACATCCACGTGGCGATAGAAAATAACACATCCTATACTAGACTATAATTCGCTAGATGACTGGGTTATTAATAAAATTCAAAAGTTGTACGCTTAAAAGTATTGTCCAAAAATGATACAGAATTTTCATAGAAGATTTTCGTAGGTAGAGACTTATCGTAGAGGACGAAAATCACAAAAGATGTCGCAAGGCACCCGTGCGTGAGACCGATGCATTTTAGAATTTATCTGAACTCTAATATTATATAACTACTTATAACTAAGCAAGCTTTAAGCAAACATATATGCAAACATACAGATGCGAAATGCGACTTTACTTTATACTATGTATGAAGTGATAAGACCTTTGAAAAATAAGAAATAGGTAAAAATAAAATATAATTAATTTTGAATGAAACGGTTTATTAAAAGTTTATTTTAACATGCTCAACTATTGCATCAAACTAGGAGCTCCAGTTGACACATCGAGTATTGTATATTTTTTTAAAGGATAAACAATTATGAATTCGTTATTACAAATAAGAAAGTACATTTAGTTCAAAATTGTGTTAAAACTTACGCACTTATCATTTAATGCCAAAAAAAATCATTTTAGTTAAAAAAAAACTGAAATATAACACAGCCACCTTTAACGAGAATTACTAACTACTTTTATACTTAAGTACCTATTATGATCCATTTGTTTGTTTTCACAAAAGTTCACTTGTACCTAGTTAAATGACATAAAATAATACAAACATAAACTGGATAAGTAGGTAGCTACTTACAAGTATTCATCCTATAAATACATTATATTTTATTTATTACAAAGTCTATCTCATAAATCATAAGTATATCTTGTGTTTAGCTCAATTTTTATACAAAGTTAGTTACCACCGCTTACCGTCGATATAGTTCCCAAAAGGTACCTTTTATTCCTATGTAAATTCTAATTTTCACATTCTATTAAATCTAAAGTTTATACATTATAAAGTTACATATTAAATATGGTTATATTTGTATGTTATTTTATTAAGAAAGTTATCTATTTGCTTGTGAAAGAATACTAGAAACATACAAAAATAACATTACCAAGATTGAATTCTAGGGGATGTTTATTCATGGTGCGATCGTTAAACTTAGAACGTGCTTAAAACAATGAGATTTACAATTAATTACCTTTGATGGCTATTCTAAATCGTAATCATAGGCATTTTTAGTTTCTAATCCTACAAGAATAGATAATACATACATACAATGGACATTTTAGGCACTTTAAGTTTCTAACCCTACAAGAAAAGAATAAACATTAGAACGGATATTATATTAATAATATTGTGCACCTACAATGAAACTTAATTATCTTACTACCTTAACCTTACTATACACGATATGTATTTTTGTTACTCACTATTTCGATTATTTCGATCCTAAAGAAATAAAAGCTATACAACCCTTATCCTAAACGAACTAAATTAAAAATATCCAAGATATACAAAAAATCTTTCGCTAATGTAATATTTAATGTAATAAATTTTAAGAAAAGGGAAAAATATTGGCAATCAGTAGCAAATAACTTCTTCAGTATGTAATCTTTATAATATGCAAGTAGTTAACAATTTTATTTTTATATTAGAACGTGAGTAAAGCAGATTTCTTGAAACAGTAAATATTCTAAATTGTATGCATGAGACGGAAGGCAGCCTTAAATACTTCTGTCATAGAATCGCGATTTGCTTAAATGTGACAATACTGTCATATGCAAATTCAATGTTACGAACAAAAGCAGACGCAACTGAGTCGTACGTAACGCACCAATAAGAAGTAACTGAACTTTGACCTTGACACGTTTTTGACCAATCACAGAAAGAAGCCAGAGTCGTGTGTGGCGTCATCATTAGTTCCCAAGTTTACTACCACACTGCATTTATTTGTAGATTATGGTTTTCTTGAAGTGTTTTTATTTTCTTGTTCCAACATTTCTGAAAAACCCCCGATTCCTGGATTTTTTCCTTAAAAAATCATTAAACCAGGTACAGTTCAGTCCAGTTTTAACACAAAACTCAATAGCTCAAGTAAGAAAGTGAAGAAAGTGTACTATGAATAGATTGATGATAATCTTCTCAATGTGAAATAAATAAGTAGTTTTTTTTTCTTTTTGAGAAGGTTATTTTATCAAGTCAGTCATAATACATTTCCTTGCAGCCAATTCTCAACTACAAAACAATAGCTTCATGCAAAATTAGAATCAAAATTCTGTTACAAAGATTTTTCTCTTGACCTTTAGAAACTTGCCTCTTATAGAAGTTTTTTAATTAAAGTTTATCAAAAACCAGGATATTTGATCTTGATGATTTACAATGTTACTTTCTTGCAGGGTAGTCAGAGCATTAATGGCCGTAAAAATACGGCACGTGTGACAAATATTGAGGGCCTTTTAAGATGATTCGTGTATCACTGAAATAATTAATATTCGACTTTGAATACGCTTCAACTGAATATTGTAGTTTTATATGCGGAAGTATGAGAAACCACGATGTCATCTATATATTTGCATCCTACGCATTACATTGTCAGCAAAAAATGCAGTGCAAAGGTCAAAAGAACTATCTCTGAACAGATGTCAATTGCATAATCATGTGTCAATTCTATCGTAGTAATGTTATTTATAAAATAGTACTCAAATCACAATTTGATTATTGTATCGCAAAAGGTAAAACACATACAAAATCAACAAAGTAACGATCGCTTCTGCAATATAATCAATTAAATTGTAATAATCAAAACATCACAAGAAGAATAGAAAAATGAAGAGTGGTATTGGAGTTTTGTGTTAAAAAATACTATTCTAAATGCTACATCTAAGTATATTACTTTCCGATGTTGAAGCAAGAAAAGTAATTTTTTTTTATAATAATGAGACATAATATTAATATGTCGTATCAAACAGTTTACATTTACTTGGAATACAGAGCATTGATATAGGCTATTTACTTAGTAGTCTAGATACCTATGCTGCGTTTCGAAGATTGCGCCAAGCGGGATATGGCTGCGTTTGACATCGACCATCAAAGCTTGGAGAAGCTTGCTGAGGATAGGGACGAATGGCGAAAGCGTGTATTTGATGGGCGTTAGACTTACGACGATGCCTGGTTCTCTGCTCTCGCCAGCAAAGGCAAAAACGACACCTGAACATGCATGTTCCAGTCTCTAATTCCACCTTCAATTTGTACCTTCAAAGTTATGCCACTCCCGCATCGGCTTCTATAAAATCTTGTCTCATACACTGATTAAATTTTCTGTCATAGACGTACGAGGGCTATGATGATGATTACATTTTGAACGTAAACATAATTATAATAGTTAGTATTAAGTATTTAAGTAGTTGGTTTTTACATATCCTTAAAATACACTTTAATTCATTTCACATAATAATAATATGAGAAAATAATTACCTATCTAACTAATGCTCGATTGAGTTTGAGGTATTTTGTCAGTCCCAAACATTAAAAACACTACAAAAGAAAAACATATTCTGAAATTTAACCAATAGGCACCAATTATATACAAAATAAGTACAACAAACGCATGCAGCATAGAACATTCCATATCTAACATGCTTAAAAATTACAAAACATTTCGACACGAACTAATAATAAAAGAAAGTTTACTATCTAAATATCTCTAAATCTACTTAAATCTACTGAAGGTATGGCGTAGTTATCACATGTTACTGGTTCATTCCTGGAAAATAGAATTGTACTTATAGCTTTTTACGTCGCATTCTCTGATTTGAAATGAATATTGAATATGCCACGTAAAAAAGCAAGAGTATATTGCATCGTTTATTCAAATGTCTGCCACTGTGAGGAATCGAATCCAATATCTTTGCGAGGCAGGTATCAAACCAGTATCCCAATTATTCAAAGAGACATACCCTGGAAGATCAGCTCGTAACAAAGCTCGAGGAGGCAGCGAGATCAGCTCAACCCCGTCAGCGTTGTCACATAGGATGCGGGCCAGAGTCACCTTCTTAATCTCTGCCAGTTGACCTGAAAGAAGATCAGACATGGTTTCGAATTTTTTGCCTAAAAATGGGTCAACTAGCCAACAATGCAGGATTTCTCGTTTTTTACCGAACGAATCGTCGGGTCACACGAAAAGAAGAAGGCCGAACGAATCGAACTATTTCTTTTATGACAGCTTGTAATACCTTTATTTGTTCACAAAGACCAGAAGTGTCATTTGCGCGCGGAGGGCCCTTTTTCTCTGTGGTTTTTCAGAACAGTTTTGTTTGACTTACGTCAAACCCCATAAATTTTTGCTGTCATATTCATATCTCTACACAACACACATCATCGTCGTAATTTGAGCTACACCAAGCACAAGAAAGTGGTTACTCGTGGGGGGTGCCTGGCAGTTACTTACTAGGACTAAAAGCGCCGGGGTTGACATCAGCACCATTTTCGTAGAAGTACCGATCGCCTCTCTTCAACCTGGAGAACTGATCGGCGATGATGTGTGCGAATGTCGGGCCTACGATGCCTCCTTCCACTGCCTCTTCGAGAAGACCACCGATCCACAGGTCTATGTCTTCCGGGGAGGAGTAGACCGAGGACAGACGTTGAGCTGTCTGGAGAAACAAAATTATGAATTAGAAGTGCTGGATATCCTGTCAGTTTGATCATCCAATTAATAATGATTATCCACAGTCAATGTTTCTATGCACTCTAGACTTTCTTCCTGGTTGGAAGTCACAAATTCGGGTACTGATTGTAGATTGCTCTTCAAACCATGATAAATAAAAGAGGTGAGCAAGCCAGCATTACATTACACAGTGCAACTTACAACAGGTCCAAACTGGTAGAAGTCATCGAAGGCCGGTAGACCGATCAGTCGCCGGTACTGATTGTAAGACCTCACTCCCCAGTCCCTGCCTCGCTGGATGTTGATGGAAGCCAAATCGAGGCCAAAGGGATTGCCTCCGTGGAAGAGGTAGCGGGTCAACTGTGGATATGAACATCTTTTGAATCCATATAAGTTGTAGAGCAGCAATTAATATGGCATTCCTCTTGATCTGGGACAATTTAACGGTTGTTTTCACGAGTACATAACAAACATTCGTTGACATGATTCGATGGCACCAAATCAGTAAGCCGTGTTGACTCAAATTCAAGTAAAATGTGAAAGTGCATTTGTGTGTTCTTTTTTTCTAATAGACATATGTGTTTATGACAGCTATGAGTATACTTTCAATCTAGATTCTAGAGCAACCGGCCCAGATAAACAACATGAAGTGAAGGCGCAAGTAATCTACCTTTCTATAGCTACAGTACAATTGCATTTTAGGCCCTAGTGGTTACAGCTCGTTCTTACTAAAGTAACCCTTCTTCGTTTCAAGTCGTCGCACAACCCAATGAACCCTGTAATCAGAGTTCTTCAACTGCCTACCGCCGCAAAGCAAACCAGAAAAGTCTTCATAGTGCTTACCCCTTCAGTAACAAATGGGTCGACACTCTGCATAGGTTGCCGACTCAAACCCAGTATCGTCCTGTCCAGAAAGTGCTTCAAACGTAGACGTGCTGGCTGGAACATCACCTCGGGTATGGACAGGGTTTCGTACACACTGTTTGTTGAGGGATGGGGAACCCTGAAATAGATATGGGAAACCTGTAAACTAATATGTTGTCAACTCAGCTGGGTAATGCCTTTATTCGCTTCCATAGTGTCACGACTAGCGTAACTATGAGTACGCGCACGTACGTATGTGTATTGAGCATTAAGGTCAAGTATGCTGGTCGTGACATATCTAAGCGAATAAGCTATGCCTGCTACTTGTAGAAGGCGGTTGAAAATTCTGACACTAGGGTTCATTGGGACGTTGAACAGCTCGGTGTCCCACACGAAAAGATAGAGAGAGCTATACCACCGCAACTTTAGCAATTGCAGCAGATTTCGATTAAAATTTGGGTAGTTCGTCTGTCATTGGAATATTGATTTACTTACGTGATTCTACCATCAACAATGGAATGTCCGAATCTCATGGCGGCGGTGGAGAATTCTGCTGTCAGAGACGGGTTGACGTGGGGGTTGTATGATGAAGCGTATCCTGCAGAAGGGCTGAGGCCGAATACCTGCATTATTTGAGGACCTGAAACACAAAAAAATATCTAATACTCCACACGAATAAAAAGAAACATGATATACCTACTTATCTGAGTTGCCCTGTTTTCTAGAAAACTTTTAGAATTTGTCAGTCACGCTCGGGCTATACTATATAATAATATAGGACATGTTATTAGTATACCAACAAAGAAGTGCTGGAAGCCACTCGCTGTATATAATATGCTGGAACTCTGCTTGGACCAGTCTCCTGGCCTCGTAGTAGAACGTCTCCTCATCCCAGGCTGGGTTCAGGCAGTTCCAAGCTCGTGCTATCTCCTATTCTTACCTAGAATTGCTGGAAGCCACGCGCTGTAATGATGTGTTGGAACTCAGCTTGGACCAGTCCCCTGGCCTCATAGCAGACCGTCTTCTCGTCCCATGCTGGGTTCAGGCAGTTCCAAGCTCATGCTATCTCCTATTCTTACCTAGAAGTGCTGGAAGCCACTCGCTGTATACGATGTGCTGGAACTCAGCTTGGACCAGTCTCCTGGCCTCATAGTAGACAGTCTCCTCGTCCCAGGCTGGGTTTAGGCGGATCAATGCCCGCGCTATCCTGTTGTGTTCTCTGGTCCAGATCGTGTGGAAGATTGTTAAGGAAATGATCTGGTTGCCGTGGCTGTCACCTGTGGGGGTTATTCGTGGTATTAGTTTCATACTTTTAGTGGATGCTTATACCGTTAAAGTACAAAAGGGCTCAATAAAAAATGCATATTAGCAATCCCTACAAAATTATCTTGATGATGCCATTGTTTTGTGATCAATAGCTTACTGACTTCTGCGTTTACCAGGTTTTTTTTTACCTGTGGCAGTACATAACACACCGCCACTGGTAGAATAAAAAAACGACCATGTCTTTTACATTAGAACGCAGTTCTCGATACGGAAGACTTCATCGAACCTTTTCATCTTCGTCTGACTTTACCTGATTCAAAACACGCAGACCCTTCCTTCACGGACAGACAGTCTCCAGTAGTGGTCAGGGGTGGCAGTTCTCTCCCGTAGTCGTTGAAGACAGCCAGTAGACCGCCTGGAGCTCGTAGTGCTTGCACCTTCTCTGGAGTGCTACCGTAGAGGTGGGACAGATCTGGATAGTGGGTTGCGCCGTTCATCTGAAGGAAACCAGTACTATATGATACTCTTTCGGAATTAGGAGCAGATTTAGGAGAGTAGGTATGTATTTGGAACAGACCAAATAAGTAGGATCTGTTACTGAATGATGAAGAATGACTTTTTTCTCTCTCACATTTGACTCACAACGCATCCGACGCAGCGGTCTTTCAGATCCATACTAAAAAACGTCAATCCCAATACTAAAACCGCTCAACCGATGTTGGCGCAGCTGCGTTATTTTGACGGATGCGTTACGGATGAGGTATTTTAGCGCTTAAGTTTAAGAGAGGCCTACTTGGATAAATTAAGCAATGCTTGATGCAAAAATACAATTCCCATAGTAGGTGGCAGAGGTCACATATAGTTTTTTTAATATGGCATGTGCGTGCAGGTTGCAGGCAAAAGCACCTTGGGGAGTCCTATATCCACTTTTGGACTTATCACAGTGCTTGAAAGTGTCGATGATGCACTTAAGAATCTCATAATATGAGACTGAGTTGTGTATAAGACTCATACACACCTGCTTGCCATATCCAACTGAACAGTCACTAGATGGCGCGAGCTGTGTCCTCACGAAGTTGATGCACTTGTGCCGGTACTGTCCGTAGAATACGTCTTGAGGTTCAGCGGCTATTGGAGCACACGCCCAGTGCTGCAGCTCAGGGTCCAGGAAACCTTCGCCGTCGTTGGTGCAGCAGGATATAGCGCTGCCGTTACCTGAGTATGACAATAATTGAGTTGAAATAGATTGCTTCAGAGTCCAATTATAATTTCAACCAACCAGTTATAATTTCAGATGGAAAAATGAGGATCTTGGTCTTTTTATCGTTGTTTTAGATTATGATATGTAGGAAAACCTCACTAAAGATCCACTACTAAACTCTTATGTTGTGGTAGAGATCATTTGTGCCATACTCTCATGGTAAACCTTGAGCATCAACATTAATTTCGTTCTCTTTCTCTATTCGTGTAGGTCACCGAGCCGTCTAACGCCACAATGAACTTTTTAAAAGCAACAATAAGCTAAATGCATTTTCTGAAGAAGCACTCACCAAGAGTAAACATAACTCCAGCGCTGGTGTCATGAGCGATGAACTGCCCGAACTGCATGAAGAGCATGGAGTGTGTTGGGCTGGGGTAGCTGGCGTCAGGGACCAGGACGGCGCTGACCGTCCTTGCACTGGGGAGAGGGAGGCCAGAAGACGAGGCTTTCATTGCCCAAGTACCTGGCAAAAAGAAATAGAAGTAGGTTAACAAGGAGGTCGTCCAACACGACTGTCCGTTCAAGGAGATAGAAGCCTGTGCGGAAAGAGAACCGTCGCAGGAAAAGTGAACTATTCAGTTTTACATAGAAACGGACGATCGGCAAATGTCAAAGTCATATTAAGGCACAAAAGCGCCCCCAAATTCCACGTCGTCGGTTCTTTTTCCGCACAGACCTCAGCATATTGCTCACATATAGCTAGGAAATGTGGCAAGTTTCTCAACTAAATGCCAGTTCCTAATGAACATACATTTCTGTGACTCGATTTTTGGCACTGACATGACACTTCATCATATGGCATCAGAATGAGCTCGCACCATAGGCAAGAGATGTCAAGCGTAGCGAACGACGCATTTTGTAACACGACGCGTTTTGACAACATGTAATTTTTGCTTTGTGGCTTGTGGCTAATGCGCACGCTCGCACTACGTTAAAATTTGTACATGTACAGTAATGTACACACAACGGCCGTTGTGAATTTTGATACTCCTGGGATAATACTACATCGTTAGAGCACCTTTGGGATGCCATAATGACACTGGTTCAAGAACATTTGAAGCCTTCGACACGAAAAAAAAACTATATCGTCGTCTCTGTTTTAAACTAGAACTTATCATCCTAGCTGATTCGTATTCAGGTGAATCTTTAGTACCTTCTAGACTAGCAGTCCTAACTACATCGTCGTCTGTAAACTAGAACGTATCATCCTGGCTGATTCGTATCCAGGCGAATCATTAGTACTTTCTAGTTCGACAGAAAAAGCGAGCAGAAAGAAGGGCCGAAGATACTTTACCATCACTGTAGTCTGGGGGCAGGATCCTCTCAAACCCAGTGTTGGCAGCGCCCCAAGTTGGGTTGGCAGGGTTGTTACACTCGCCTCCCAAACTTCTGTACCGGCTCGGAGGGTTAGGGCAAGTCGGCGGAGAAGGGCAGAATGGACCTAAATTATAATAAGTAAGTAATTAAAGAAAGACGGTAATGAAATAAAACTAAAGAAGGTAAGGCGGATCACACACTTGACGCATGACAGAGCACAAAAATATTGCAGCGGTCTGTCAGATCCATACCAGAAACGTCACTCTCCATACTAAAGCCGCACTCGATGGATAACACTGCGATAGCACTGTGTCGACAGCGGTTGAGTGGTTTTAGTATGGGGTTTGACATTTCTAGTATGGATCTGACAGACCGCTGCGATGTTTTAGCGCTCCATCGTGCGTCAAGTGCGCGGTCCGCCTAAAAGGTAGGTGGTGATGTAGAATTCAAGCTTTATGAAACTTGTTGGGTTAAAAAAGTAACATCTAAGTACATTAAAAAAATAGCTCCTGGTGGGCTTCGAAGAGGTTTAGCAAAGCACCACGGTTTTGGCGTATCATGGGCTACCATGGACTTACCATCAGTATGTTCGGTGAGGCCGTAAGACAGTTCATCATCAGAGAGAGCCTGGCGAGCCTTTAACTCCTGGGCTGCGAAGAGATTCAGCAGAGCACCACGAGCCAGGCTTTGAGCGCGCTTGTCGTGAGTCATCATGGACTGGAAAAGGTAAATTAAAGAAAGGTGAGTTCTTATTCTAATGGACAATAGATACCCTAAAACGGCAAGAATTACTAAACGTTAGTTTTTTTCTTTCACTATCCAGAGTATAAGCTTGATCCCTTACAAAAATCAAATGAAGTTACTGCTGATAGGTTAATTCAAACTATGAAAGGACGCGGTTTTTTGGTCCTCTACAACCAGCTATTTCTTCTTCTTTCTTCTTCGTTTGCATTTGATGAATGACATACTCATCACGCTCAGTGTGTGAACAGGCAACCTGCCTTCTATTCATATAGGCTACTGCCTGCCCACCCTAGTCGCCTTCTATGACACCTAAGCACGGACGTAGGGAACAACAAGGCAAATTAATGTTAATTTAAATAAAATAATAATAAAAAAATATCCTGAACAATTCACACAGCGACATCTAGCCCCAAACAAAACAAAGCTTGTACTATGGGAACTAGATAGCTGATACTAATACTTACTTGTAAATAAATACATATTATACATAGAAAACACCCAGACCTAAATATTTGAAAATTGACTAAACAAATATTTGTGTCCGGTGGGGATCGAACCTACGACCCTCGGCGTAAAAGGCAGGTGTACTATCCGCTACGCCATCTGGACTACCTACCACAGACCACTTTACCACAGGAACACTAAAGAAGTCTATGTACTTGTTTAGTCTATGAACCTTACCAAATGGTGAGCAAAATTCGGTGACGTAGCATTGACCACGGTATGCGCAGACCTTGCCAGGAGATGATTGGTTTTGCTCGTCCACTGGGAGAGCCTCTGATGGGACTGATGATGAGCTGCCTTTACGTCCTCCACGCTGATTGAAGCTGAGCGAAGTTTCAGGTCCGATTCCGCTGGGAATAAGGAAAATATCAAGATGATCGGGAAATTTTGCGATGGTACTTAGAACCATCTTCGACCAATATACTAATGGTGGAAGGGTACCATTAGTGTTACGACTTCTACGGACGCTGGTCAGTGGCTTGCTGCTGGCCGGCGGATAGACAGACAGACATGACCAGCTGACGGACTGAGCTTTGATTAGATTGAAAGAAAGATGGAGGCCTAAGTCATGGTTTTACTCTTTCAACTGGGGATATTACGATCTTTTTGGACGGTACGGCTGGCTAGCAAGACGATGTTGATCAGCAGACGTACAGACGGACATGACAGACCCAGAGTGCTGGACTGAAGGGGCGCCTATTTCTGAATCTTAATAATTTTCCATAGGAGACCTCTTGTATTTCCCTCGCTAATTGAACAAGGCCTACTTGGTCAAAAAGACAAGAACCGTCAGTAATTTTCTTTGTTTTCAAGTTGTTGCTGGTGGCGAAAATAAGCAAACAACTCACAAGCATGCCGACTGCCAGTGAAGCAGCAGACCCCTATTTCCTTGGAGTCGAGATGGCACTCAGGGTTGAAGGACCCTGGTCTCATCATCGCTGGGCACTGGATCCTGGGCACACATTTGCCGTGGCGAGGGCACACGGCGCATGGGCGGTCGCGAGGGTGGTTGTGTTCTGTAAAAAAGCGAGAATTACACTTAACGTCCGTTGTTGCGTTAATATATAACGTCTGTCAGAATCAAGCCAATTTACCATTCCCCATACCTACTAAAAACGGACGTTAACGCATAAGCTAGCGTTGTTTGACAGACGCATAAGTTGGCAATTGCGCAATAATAAACATGAACATACTTTTATACAATTTCTGGAAACCAATTAGTTATGTATCATTTTTATAGTTAAGCTGATCAGAAGACAACGTGTCCTAATGTAAGTAAATAAGTCATACCTATATTTATTCATGCAAATACGACATCAAAGTTTTTCTAACAGGTTCTCATATCACATAGGCACATACCTATACACATACATACATACACAAATTTACATAGCTGCCGTGTGATGCCGGCTTAGAATAGCATCACCCCATTTCCTACCCGTGGGTGTCGTAAGAGGCGACTGAAGGACTTGAGGGTTTCAGGTGTATTACAACTTTTAGGTGACAGGCTGACAACCTGTCACTATAGTGATACACAAATTATCTTAAACGGCCCTCTATATTTGTCAGACGTGGCGATAGCGATCGTATTTTTGCTATTTTTGCGGCCGTTAACGCTCTGCCTACCCCGTAAGGGATTAAGGCGTGATTGATGTATGTATGAACATACACAAATCACGACTGTCTCCCTGATGGTCTAGGCGCAGATCGTAAAATTACGGTGTCGTTATCGCCGCGTCTAATCACATCTATCACATCACAATATAATCTAAAATTACGTGATTGATAATACCTATACGCAGATTAACTCCGACTCTGAGGCCTATAAATTACATTGTCAATGTAGATACCTATTGAAATTCGATTGTGAACGCAGTGGTCTGTCACATTCATACTAGAAATGTCATCCCCATATGAAAACCGCAGCTGTGTCGACAGCGGTTGAGCGGTTCTAATATGGAGATTGGCGTTTTTAGTATGGATCTGATAGACCGCTGCGTTACGGATGCGTTTTTTTAGCGCTGCGTTGTACGTTATATGTGAAAGAGGCCTTAGATTAAATAGTGCTTTGACCAGCGGAACTTGGCCTCAATGCTCGATACACGCACGTGCAGGCGCGTACCTTACAGACTGACAGTTACGCTGGTCGTTATACTATGTAAGCGAATGAAGTATAACTTTTTACCTTTTTCAAGTCCAATTTTCGTCGCCTGCGCATGGCACAAAACCTCACTGAACGGGCAAACCACGATCACATACACGAAAATATTCAGGAAAACTATAAAGGAATTCATGATAGTTGAAATCTAATGCAAATTATAGGATTTTAGGTGAAAAGAGAACATAAAAAGCTACATAATTTGGGAACACGTTTTCACTGGGACGAGAAGAGGTCGAAATGGCCGATTCTCTGACGTTTCGTGTTAACGATGTCAAATATATTTGAAGGTATCTTCAAATTTTATAACTGCAATATTATTTTTTTATAATTATGTAGGTACTTACTTTAATATATTATTTAAGAAATATATAAGGGCAAGATTTGGGTAGCAAAAAAGAAACGATTTTTTAAGTAACAATTTATTTTGTTCTTTGAAAACAACAAGTTTCTATAAATAAAGTATCAGGCGTTATCTTATCACAGTATAAATTCGGCATAATTTCATAATACTTTTTGAACATCTTAGCACAGTGGTAGACAATAGACATTTATTTATTCAGTGACAGTATTGTATTGTAAGTCTCTGACATTCTAAAAGCATTCATCGTGAATCTACTTGGAAATAAACAATTAAATCTTGACACCTACAGTTTCGCCTAGTTTGAGTACATAGGTACTCCACAATATTGCTTTAAAATTATGAAACGCCACAAGCTAAACTATAAGGTATTTTACTTGTTAACACATAAATCTTACTGAAGGAACGGTATTTTGAGTTCAGAAACTTTTAGAAAACCCAATTACATACCTACAGGGTGTTATGAAAAGTAGTCCTATAAATGACAAAGTTTGTGTAGGTAAAAATAATAAGAATAAAAAAAACTACATTTTACTTTATTATAAATTTTTCAACCCTAGCTTCAGATCGCGACAAAGGGCACCGGTACGGTCAAGCTCTAGCTGCTCACCATTGTAGATGCTTTATTTATGGTGCAAAGTTATCCGAGCTGTACTGACTGTACTACGCGCTATTTCTTGTAAGGTTGAACATTTTTTTACCTACCACATACTAAACACGCTTACCATAGAAAAAGTGGTTGAAAGGTATGCAATTTTTTTCCTTACAGTCTGAATTCACTATATCTACTCATCCTCAAAATGATTCTAGAGTTGCAGTTGGCTTTTCAGCTACTTACTCATTCGACCATTTATAATTTGAATACCTAATACTGTAAAATTTCTAGCTATTCGTTCAAGTAGTTAGTTTTGGATTTGAGATATCTTCTTCTATGCTCTTCTGTTTCTTTTTTGCATCAGATGGCAGCAGAAATCCGAGAAGACCACCAACTGAAAAGAGAATAAGACTGAATGAAAAAAAAAAATACTTCTAGCCATCCATCAATACTCCGATTAAACTATTTCACAACAGTCCATTGCTAGACATGGGTCTCCTTCCCCCATAAGGGGTATTTTCCGCACTCACCACGCTTGATAGGCGGATTGGCGAGCGCAGTAGAGATGTCGTATTCACAGAGAACGCTGTTGCCCATTCCCTGGGTTCATTCCTTTACGTCAATTGTATGTGTCTTTCTACTGTTATGATGATGATGATCTCTCTGATCGATTTCGGCCATGGCGACCACTTCGACTCCTAATCAGATCGGCGCTGATGCCCTATTGTAGCCAATTTTTAGCAGTAAACTCCCGTGCAGTGTGGACACGTGAGTTTACATAATTATAGTTAATGAGAAAGTAATAGAAATAGTGTGATGCGTAGACATACATTAAAAAAACTCTGACCCAATTGTGCCACAAATTCATCGTTGAAATAGCACATGAAAAATGACTAACCGATTGAAATACTTCCAAAGACATAGAAGGTGACATCGCAGTGGTAGGTCAGCAGACTCTTCAGCAGGTTGATGCCGAGGACAGCGCTGCCGCGACCGATCATGAGCGTCAAGCAGACTCCCATGGCTCTGAAAGAAAAAAGCATGATTTTATGTACAAAATAACAATTTATCTGCAGTCAGAGATGTAACATTCAATGCTATATCTACTCTAGAAGTATGCAAGGTCAGAAAATATCCATACATAATATCAAAGGTGAAGATGACTTAAAGAGGGTAGCTGGTACTATCGCTACAGTACCATACATACAATACATCTAGTCGCTACTAGATGGCAAAATCGGAAGATTGTGCACAAAAGATGACTTTGATGAAGAGGGTGGCTGGTACTATAGCGAATGGATGACAAAATCGGGGGATGCTGCCTTGTGGCGCATCCTGGGAGAACCCTACGTCCAGAAGTACACTTGTATAGGCTGTGATGTCAAACAAGAATACACAAATTCAGCTTCTTACTTGACATAAGTGGGGAACATGTCCACACTGAAAGTGTTGAGGACGCCAAAGTTGAGCATGCCGTGGATGAAGGTCACGATGAGGAACGCGGTCAGTTGCCAGCGGGTGCTGAAGTTCACCAGCAGAGCTGAAGCACCGGCTATCATCTGCAAAAGATAGAGTGATATTTTGAGTGAGATTGAAAAGAAGGTGTTGTGGAAAGGCCACCACATACAAGAGACAAATGATATGGATGGCATGGATGTAACGTTATCCGGATTAATGCCTAAATGGGAATGTCCCAAAAGAAACTTCCCGGTGCCGGATCCTACTTATAATTTGGCCGGGAACGTACAGAAAAAACAATATAATAATCATCACCTGTCAATCTGTATGTCTGAGGGAGATGGTTCCGTGCTCGGTTCCGGTTGTTGTCTATGATTACTTTGACGACGGTTGTTACACAACCCTGTCTGAGGCCTGCCACTTATAGAAGGCAGTTTAAGAACTGTGACGCCAAATCGTGTAGACAACTCGGTGTCCCATTATACGAACAGACGTAGAAGCTGTAAAGAAAAAGGATGGTGCAGAATTTCACCTGTATCCCAATAAGCATAGCCCTTCTCCCGATGTAGGGCAGCAGCATGGAGACCATGATGTTCATGGAAGCGAGTATGAGGTCCATACCGAAGACCAGCAGCATGGCTGTCGAATTAAAGGTGCAAGCTCGGGGCTGGAAGAAGGAAAATTGTATTCTTCTTTTTTATTATCATCCATAATATTTTCATCATTCTCCTTGCTTTATCCCGTTTCTCTGTCGAGGTCTGCTATCTAAGCTGGTGGATTTGACATGGAACCAAGTGTTACACAGAACAACTGTGGTCTGACCTCTGCAACCCGAAGGCTATCCTGGCAGAAAACCTAGGTTAAGTCAAATTCAAATATCATCTGAATTCAAATGAGCAGTCGGTAACTTTATGTGAGTAGAAACACATTGGTACATGGCGGGGATCTAACTTGGGTCTCACAATTGTAAGATCGGTGTCCTGACCACTTCACCACCGACGCTCTTCACATATACCCTTGACCGTAAAATCATCGAGCAGGTAGTAAGTAATTAAACACTTGTCAGCTCCAGGTTTACAAAATGCCGTTTCTCCTAGAAGGAGAGTTTCTTGCAGCAGTAGAAGATGAACACTCACCGACATATCATCATCTAGGACTCCATTGAATTCATCATTCAAATTGCCAGTGTCATTCTGTGAGGACCTCAACATCTGACAGAAGGACAGCCCAGTTTCCCCTTTTGCTAAGGACTTCATGAAGCCATCTATCATGAAAGGCACCCATACTGTGAAGGGATTTACACTGTAAAAGAAGATTTTTTAATATATAATGTAAAGAACCATGCATATATTTTTTTAATGAAGGACAGAGTTTATGGCTAATACTCCAACGACAAGAGCAATGCCCTAGCAGCAAAATATTTTAAGGGGTGAACCAACCCATTTGAATACCTAACTTTCCCCAAGGAAAATAGGAAAATATTAAATCAATTTGGAACTCCCATGCAAAAGTAGGTCCCGGTTGCTGTCTATGATTATAATTACTAAGATGGCGCGGCGGTCGTTACACAACCATGTCAGAAGACTGCTACTTGTAGAAAAAACGGTAAAAAAAACCAAACACTAGGGTTCATTGGGTCGTTGGACGGCTCGGCGACAACCGGAACAATCAATAGGACTTTGGTTGACTTACGTAAAGTAAACCGTGATGAATATGGAAGACAGCAGCAGCGTATTCCTCAGGAGAGGTGGTTTGAACAGAGGCACGGTTTGGTTGACGACTGACTTCCAAAAACCAACATTTGCCCCCAACCCGCAGTCCTCGTCCAGGACTACTGTAGATACCTACAAGAAAGAAAAGGTACCTACTTATTTGTAAGCAAATAAAAACGTTATGCCGAAGTACGAAAGAGTTAACAAACGAGATCCAAGAAACCATTCTAGCCCAGTTATGCGCCGTGACTTCGATTTTCTCTACACTTGTAGACAAAACTATTCACTTGTGTTTATAAAATCCGTACGATTTGACAATTGTGAAGTCTTCTCCCCCGCGAGATAAGTCTCTATACTGTGCGCATCATAAAGGAGTAAGGGTTGCAAGCCAAGAGTTATCTCTCGAGAATTCATTTCTGCTTTGATCAGACATTGTCATGTCCACCAGTGGGCTGTTGTGTTGTGTTCATGATAATTTAATTGATTTAAAATAAAAAGTGCAGCTAGTACAACGTGATCATCTTTGATCCATATACCTACATACGTCATTGATGTAGGACAGAAGTAACAAATGACTTTGGCGTCTTCTTAAATAATGACTGTCAAATTCTTATCTACCTTAGATATAGTATGTTTTTTGTTCGTAATTTCATAACAATTAGTAACGCGGAGAATAAATCTGTGCGCAAACACCAAATAAGGCAATATTATATTATAACAGTCACAATGATATAAAGTAAAGAACAGTAGTTGTTGATCTATGAAAGAACATATTTATGACGCAATTATATGGTTCCTTACTATAAATATGATAACGTCAATCAAATGGAGGTAGGCAAATATCAGCGTGTATCATACGTTTTTTGAATAATAGAAATTAGATATTATATGGATGATTGCTTATAGATGCACTGAGGCTTTTTATTATTAATTTAGCATAAAGTATCCCACTGCTGGGCAAAGGCCTCCCCTCTTTTGTTCTAGACTTCCCATTTGGCTGATAGATGAGGCCAGTTAGACTTAAATTCGTCGAGGTCATCCCGTCATCTGTTTTTAGTTTAGCTCTTTTTCTAGGACGATGCTTCTTTGGGAGCCATTGAGTGATTGGGCCAATCTGGCCCACCTTTCACGTAGCATCCCTAAGTAGCATCGAAGTAGCATCCGCGAAACACGCCCAACCCATTCCCATTTAAGCTTTGATTGCCGCCTTCTTACCTACGTCTGCGATTTCAGTTATGGTTTGTTTCAAGCACTGTAGCTATTTTGAGAAAATACTTCAACACAGATCTTAACACGTCTTCTTAACGTATCTTCCAGACAGTAATGTAAAACCTCTGGGGAAAACCCACATACATGGCTATCAGCTGCTGGTGGTAGGTATAGCGATCTTTATTTGTGCCATGCAGATAGCACGCAGATAGCCTTTCCGATGCCCATTTATCTGGTGCAGACAGTCCCCGGCTTTCTTAGCTGTTTTTAAAATTATCATCATTTTCTGTTAAGTCCGAGTGATATCGAGGGTTAACGATGGATCAAATGAAGACCAAAAACCTGAAAGGGCACCTAGGGCACCAACACATCTAGACGCAAGCTAGGCTGCTTCTTAAGAGCGTCCTTCCGCTTCCGTAGACTCCATACCATCCCATGAGATCTCTCAAAAGGTAGATAATCCGTCATTGGAGATTTGGATGGAGTTCAGCCAACAAAATAACTAGCGTAATTAGCAATGTAGCAACTAATGATACCAACCTTATAAAAACTTCCATCTTCACCACTGTTGAGCACATACATTTTCCTCAGAATATCCAAGGCCTCCTCATGCCTTCCGACGCTGAGCAGATACTTGGGGCTCTCAAAGGCCACATACGACGTGATTGCCCCCAATAGAGGAGCCAAGCTGTAAATGAGGTTCAGCAGACGCCAGGAGTTGAAGTTGATGTCCAGGACCGGTATGTAGAATGAGAATTTGAGGGACAGCACCGGGATTGTAAGCACTGTAAGAATTGAGAAATATTAATCGTTTAGTTGGTGCTGGTGTAGTAGGTAGTGTCTAATAGGTGGCGCTGGCTGCAAAAGAAAGCTTTTTTTTAAATACTCAATAGCGTTTTCCCATAGATAAGAGTCAATGAACTTGACAGAACATCCCACGATCTACAATAAACGACAACAGGTCATAGCTCTGTTATACAGGGTGTTAGGAAAAGTACAAGCTTCCTTTCTAGGGATGAACCAGTCCATGAAACTGAGCAACTTTCCCTAAAGCATTTTCCCTAAAGAACATAGGTCGAAATATGAAAAAAATTTAGAACCTCACAAATACAAACTGACTCAGTTGGTACATTTTGTTGTTGTAAAGTTGTTCGGTTTCATGGGCTGGTTCATCCCTTGAAAAAAGCTATTACTTACTTAATTTACACCTTTTATATCCCTGCTCAAACAATCGATCTATGCTTACGAATCGCGACTTTTCCACCCAACTACAGTAGCTAGGTCATAAAAAAAATTATGTTTCGAATGTAGTACGTAAATACTATTTCCGGGTTTGACTAAACAAATAATCTGAATACACCTACATTAATCAAAGCTGTATTTTCTTTGGCTTTTAATCATTGTGCATGCAGTAACATAGTCTTCTGATAACAATCGCAAACATGGTGGTACCTAATATTTACTTACTATTACAAAACCATTTTTTTTCACGCTTGATAAACAACTTATTCATTAGGTAAGTACTGAACTATTTATTACCGAATCATTAATTTATCTGTGGATTTTTTGACGACTCGGTGTCCCACACGAAAAGACAAAGATTTACGAACACTATTACAGTTATATATCAATCAGTTAACAAAAAGTAAAACAATAGTACCTTAATGACTTTAACATTGCTGCCGAAAACACCTTTACCGGGTTTCAGAAATGCACTAACGACATCTCTCTGTTCACGAAAAAAGAATGGCCAAGCAGGCTTATCAATCGTGAGACCCAAGTTCGATCCTCGACATGTCTCAATGTGTTTTTACTCACGTACATTTACCGACTGCTCTTACGGTGAAGGAAAAACATACCTAGTGATGAATGACACCAATAAAAATTTGAATTCAGATGATATTTAAATCCTTGGATTCGGGCCAGGATAGCCTTCGGGTTGCAGAGGTCAGATGACTCAGTGTAAAAACTTGGTTCCACGTCAAATCCCCTGGGTTAGGTAGCTGACCTCGAGAAAGAAACGGGATAAGGCAAGGAGAATGATGATGATGACTCCCAATACCTGCCATAAGTCCAACGGAGGTGGCGAAGACGGAGGTGAGCAGCATCAGGCATTTGGAGCGGTGGGCTTCCGGAGTACACTCGCTAAGGAGAGCACTCGTGAGACCGAAGGTGCCTGCCATCCTGCAAAAGCGTGTCAATTCATTAATAGACCTAATTAGCTGCCCAGTGGTTGCACCTGGTGCTAATCGTTTTCCCAGTAAAAATCCCAAAATACTGCACCAAAATCCGTTGTATAGATATGATATGATGATATAACATACAAACGAGGGACACACGCAGGAAGCGAATTTGCTTTGTTTTACGTAGTGATACCTTATGAATTAGGCGTCAGTCTGACTCCGTTACCCGAAGCCGTCGCTAAAAGACTTTGGATACATGCCGAAAATGTCAATTTCCATGTCCATGGTTTGGTTTGTGCTGCCATGTTTTTTTAAGGGAGTGGGATTGTAACCTGCCACGTTGATCCAGTGCGGTATGACAGGTCGCCATAGCCTCGCCTGTTGACTAGGGGGGGTGCAACGCGGGCAGGTGAGGTTGGCCTCAAACTCATCCAGCTGTTTCAAACTGAATACCACTTACGCAGCAGCAGCCAAGAACTTCAAGGTACAGAAGACGATCCAGTTCGGGGAGAGAGTAGCAACGCATCCTGCCGCAAACCCTAAGATCATGGCTGCAACCAGGATCTTCCTTCTCCCACGGGTATCCGCGAAATAGCCCCATACGTTTGACGCGGCTAGGATACCTAAAAGATAAACGACGAATTTTAGAACATCGAGGCGTCCAAAGACCCATTTAAATCCCTGGTGTCGGATTATTTCAACCACCTACTACAAGTAGCAGGCTTCTAAATGGTTGTCTAACGCCACCGTCGTAATCATAAACATCAACCGGGACCTACGGCTTAACGTGCCCTCCTAAACACGGAACCAAAAAGACCTCCAAGTCTTTTTCTTCTTGTAAATTGCCCTGTATCTGTTTTTTGTGCAATGTGTTAAATGGTTAAATGGTTCAGCCTGCAATGTCCTAGCCGGACTGAGAAAAAAATTATAAAGTGACAAATATCAACTTTGTGAGTGATCCGCTGAGAATCGAACCCGGAACCTTCCGCAGGCAGTTGCACTATCACTGCGCCACATCATCCAGTCCTGTAGACTTACCAATCAACGGCATGCCAGCCATCAGCCCCTGCTGCTCAGGAGTTGTCAGCAGCTCACAGGCGCTGGCTGGCACCAGGTACGCGACAGAAGACGTCTCCACAGCCATGCCCACGACCATGGACGCGACGAGGACCATCTCCATGATGTTGTATTTGCCGAACCCTGGAAGGGAACTTTTTTAATCGTGGATTCCATAGAAACTGAATATTCTGTGAACGTACCATAGTAGGTACATATACCTATACAAGTGTTAGGAAAAGTAAGTACTAAGTTCTTTTCAAGGGATGAAGCAGCCCATGTAACTGAACAACTTTCCCAAAGGAACATAGCTTGAAATATTAAAAAAAAACATTACAAAGAAAAACTGGAATATTTAAATAAGTCATCTTTATATCGGTGGTGTTAAATTACGCTTAATTGCGCTAAAAAATACCTACTAATCAGCATGCAAATTCTTGTCTATTTGATCAAAAAACTATTGAGTATGTAACTATTGTTTTAAATAGCCATCTCTATGTACAAGAGGCGAATCCCACATCTAACGCAAGACGCTGCGCATTTTTAACGCATACGTAACGCATGCGTCTGTCGGATGTAAGGAAATTCCAAATTCACCATACCAAAAACTGACATTGACGCAGGAGCAACGTATGTACTTCTGTTTTTTGACAGACGCAGACGTATCCATTAACGCATTAGACCTGCGTCAACGGCGTCAATTTCTTTCAGTAAAATAAGGTTTTAAAAACTTACCTGTCATGGTTAAGGCTTCCTCGTAAAGCACTTTTTTGGTCTCCATTTTTCTAACTATTGATAAAATTTCACTAATTTAAAACTATCTAAATTTTTATTTCTAATTAATTTAATCAAGAACTCTGTCGAACCAGGGTTCATCGGCTCGTTAGGCGACTCGGTGTCCCATACAAAAAGGAAGAAGAATTATTTTTTTTGACACAGCTCATTAAGCATTCACATTTTTTATCACTGCACTCGCCTCCCTCATACTCTAGACTGATGATAAAATTACTGATATACATTTTATTAACCTACAAAAGTAAACAAAGCAGTTTTTGTTTACATTAGTGAATCTCAGAAGATACCTACTAAATTGCCTGATAACAAATTATGCGTACGTTCAGTGTAATATTACGTAGGTTACTAATTAATTGTGTCAATAGACTACCTATCATTAATTTTTGACTTAGTTTTGAACAAATTAGAAACATTTGACACGTGTATCTGTTTACCTAGGGCCTATTTTACCTTCTATTTTTTTACATATTTTCGTATCTCCATGCGGAGCCTACCGTACCAGAACCGCCGCTTTTAGTATGGGTATTGACATTTCTAGTAAGAATCTGACAGACCGCTGCTAGATTTTAGAGATCCGTCGTGCGTTAAGTGTGTGATCCACCTTTGTCTAGAACCGTCGCACGCGGCAGTGCCCCGCACGGTAATGCGGTGTCGGTGCGTGGTACATACACATACACATATCACGCCTTTATCTTTAGCAGGGCAGGCAGAGCATTAACGGCAGCAAGAATACGTTGCTGTTGCCACTTCTGACAAATGTTAAGGGCCTTTTGTGTGGTATAATGTGGTCTTTCGATACAATTCAACATTTCACGACCAAAAAACCACATTATCGCACACCGGACCGAAGCACGGAACAATGTAAGGCTCTGGGTGTGTAATAAAACCATACCGGGTGTGTAATAAAAAACAACACAATATTTTAAAAGTGTGTCTTTTTTATAAACAGTAACAAAATGTAATACAGTCTTCATTTATATTGCTTTTTATCCGACGGTAGAAGTAACGACACAGCAATGCCACCTAAAAATAAAACAACACTTAAAAAATAACTTATACATACATACATAACAAATATTGTAATGAACCGACGAGCGTGCATAAAAAGACTGATGAATGTAGAAGAAGCGAAAGAAGTATGCTAAGATCGTAGCAAATGGAAGGAGATAGTCTCTGCCTACCCCAACGGGAAAGAGGCGTATATGTTATGTGTGTTTTGAGAGTATCAAGTTTAGTTTTGCGGCATTATTGGAACATAATATTATAGGCCAATCAAAATCCTTCAAGCCTTGACTAAATTTTAATGGATATGGATAGCTGGATATGGATATAATATGATAACCTATCATAAAATGGAATAAATAGAAAAGAAATCCTCAAGAACACCGCATCAGGGTAATGATGATGCCCTATGATGCTGATAGCGTTACCGCGTTGCAAGACCAGACCAACTCGCGCGAAGTAGGTGCCAGTTCTGAGGTCCCCAGTTGCCTCAATGAGGCGTGAGGAGATGTCTTTTACGTAGACCCTGGCAGCGGGTAGCTATAGTAAGTATTCTTTGCCTTGGCCGCTCGCCCCTAAAGTCCCATTGTATGGAAGAAGAAATATGTAATAAAAACTTACTAGCAACAAAAATAGCCCAGCAGTAGAAGGTAAGGCTGCAGTGCTGGACGATGAGGGGCCCGACGATGATGATGCCGGCCAGCGATACCAACCGCATGAACATCATGCCGAGGCTTGATGCCATGCCTCTGTAAATATCAAGAATGTGAGCCATGTAAATAGGCAGATTACTTTGTTGACTGGGAAACCCGAGCGCGTTGGATAACACCTTCATTCTAGTATTCCAGCAGATATACGTTGAGATCGTTTGACATGACATTAAAGATTTTCATTAAATTTTACAAGTTATGTTAATATGTAATTTTATCGAAACAAACGCTCAAAAGCGAGGCCATGAGATGACAGGATCGAGAAACACGATCTTCAATCCTGTTTCGAATCAAAACATTCGGCGTATCAAGTAAAAGATCCTTCTTCTTCTTCATCGAATCGATGATGGTAACCTGGTTTGTAGGACCATGTATAATAGCACTGCTGCTCAATTGGTCAATAGCACTGCCCCTTTGGTAACCTATCCTAATGGGGTTCCTGTTCTTCACGAAAATTTAATTTTCGCCTAGGGCAGAGCCAACTGTGGAGTAAACGGTTAACACGTTTGACCCGGAAAATGAAAAGACGTGGGCTCAAATCCCATCGGTGGCGTGATTTTTTTCCACTCGTTTCATTTAACTATATTGACTTTGTAACAAAAAGACTATATTTAATTCTCATTTACCTGTACACAGTCGGATACAGGTCCACGAAATACGAAGCAACACTCCCGTTTCCCACAGCTGTGATCTGAACCAGGGTGAACAGGATCATGTTGGTCACCGGCTCATTGATGTGCTCCACCAGCACCAAGCCCAGACAAGACACCAGGTAGCAACCTGAAGGTAGATAACCGTTACTTCACATCAAGGGACTATTTGAGTCATTCTGTCATGGCGATAAGTCAGTCTAGACCCTGAGTTTAGCTGCATCCAGAGTGCGTCGCGAGGCAGCTCTGTTCATGAACGTCACTACACGTAATGATACCTACAGATATTGCTAAATTTGCTACAATAACCATCCACTAATATTCAAGGGCCGATTTGATTAGGAGTAGAAATCGGTCGGAAAGATTATCATCACATTGAAAAGATTCCAAAATGAGTAAAAGTGTGTGAGGAACATCTCTGATATCGTATATTGTTGAGAATACAAAAAAATTATAGCTACTCGTGTCAGAATCTACGAATAGTATCTACACGCTTAACATTAAGGATAGGTACGCAACTAAACAAATTCTGGTTGACATTTACACAAATACATACCAATAAGTACAAGTTTCCTGTAAGAGGCCACTGCCGCAACAGCTAAGCTAATGATGGCGAACGTAAGCCCCAGCAGCATGCCAGCGTATATCGTGTTTGAAGATATTGTGTCATCACAGATATGCTGCAATAAAACAAAAATTGGATAGTTTTCCAACGAACTGGTTACCAATGCTACCATATTGCTGACCAATGGGCGTTGTGCTGTTGCGCTGTTTATTACTTTGGGTATTTCTGAAAACTTAAAAAAAATATATATGATCGAAATTCCATTAGCCAAAAAACGCTGGCCCTCTGACAAACTGGAAAGGCGTTTGGAGTCACAAGATCGATCGAATATCGACCAGTGGAGAAAAGGGAAATCTTCCCTTTGCCCAGCAGCCGTGATGGGTCAATAAGATAAGAAGATAGTAATGCTGAAGCACAACTTACATCAGCATCATCAGTGACCACATGAGTGCTGACATTGGAGACGACTCGCGCACAGAAGCTCTGGACATCGTCTCCGCCAGCGCCAGAAAACGAGTTGAAGAACAGATTCACCACCATGGGGTACCACATCAGAAACACGTTATTTCTGGAAATAAAAAACGATGAATAAGTACTAACATACACGAAATAAATTGTAAAAGCTTTTCTCTACAGCGCCAATCCTCACGGTCCAGTGCCAGCCTCGTCCAGTGAGGTCCTGTGAACTTGACGATATTTTCGGACCATCAATCAAGCAAGTGGTCTGCCCAGGATTGGCGCTGTAGATAAGAGGCCTATACCATGCAGTGGGTGGATGTGGGCTCAGAATGATGATAATGATGATGATGACGTAGAAGCTTTTGGAGGACACCGGCTCATCCAACGACCCGGTGAAACCTGTTGTTCCCTTTTCTTCAACCGCCTATTGCCCCCCTACTCATAAGGCGTATACTCACTGCGTTTGGCAGGTTCAAAGAGTCAGGGAATACTGCTGCCCATTTTCAGGATTCAAGCGATTGCCTTTGAGACACCCACATATGGAAACAGGATGATGCTATTTGGTATGTTAAGCCAGCACCTTGCGGAAGCAACCACTTTTAATGAAAAAATATAAATAACGTTAATGATTAAAATAATGATGATGGAACCTTACGTAGCAGCAGAAAGAGCTAGAAGATAGTAAAGTTTCATAGTTCGCCACAGCAGCGGTGGTTTGAAGAGTGGCACTGTTTGCTTCACCAAAGTCCCCAGAAAAGAATCTTTCGAGGCACAAGCCTCTTGTTCCACTGATAACGCTTTTACCTGAAAATATAAACGTACAACAGACATGGTCCTGTTAAGGAGCACGGTTTAATGTAATCGGTAACTATACTAGTAGGACAACCTATAGATTACATTGACACTATCAAAGTATAACTATCCCAAAATAGGTAGCTTGGGCAAAAGTTGGGTAGAAGACGTACCGACTATACTATTCCCAGTGCACTTTTATGAGTATTGCCATGGTCAAAATAGCTGGGTTCATCCAAGCATGCTTTACTATTGTCAATCCGGCTTTGAAGCATAAATCACCTATGGTCACTTATCTAGTTTACTTATTGCACTCTCAACAAAGTTAGGAAAGTTAGGTTAGCTATCAAGCTGAGGATAATAGATTCATAACTTTTTTAAACAACAGAACAGACCTTACCGAATACTCCCCTTTCCCTCCATTCCTTCTATAGATCTTCCGCAGAACCTCCAAAGCCTCATCAGTCTTCCCTATACTGGCTAAAAGCTTGGGGCTTTCATACAGCGCCAGCAGCATCACTCCTCCAATCCCTAGCGGGGTAGCCAGCACGAAGTTGTATACCCTCCATGAGGTGATGGTGATCCCAAGCCAAGGGACCGGTATGGCGATGTTTAGAGGGAGAATAAAGTAGGCTAGGGCTGAAAATTTTACATAATAAATTATAGATATACATGTTATACTATGGACTCCATGTTTGCTTACTGGCTTATGACAAGTCAACTACTGATAGCAATTAGCGACTGAAATTGGATAACAGTTTGCAAAAAATTACATATAAAGTCAGTCAGTCACAGTATTTTGAATTTATATGAGACTATATGACAATTAAGTAGGTACGATGTCATATTTATAGTATTCAACCATTTTGAAATATTTTAGACTGAAACTATACAGGGTGTTAGAAAAAGTACTAACTTCCTTTCAAAGGTGAAACAGACCATGAAACTGAACAACTTTCCCCAAGGAACAAAGCTCGAAATAAAAAAAATTTGGACCTCCCATACAAAATATAGCAACCGACTAAGTCAATTTGTTTAGTTTCGTGGGCTGGTTTGTCCTTTAGAACTACTTACCATAGAAGAAGAGCTCCGCAGCCAAGTTAGCAGTGTTCGTGATGAAGAGGTACCGACGCCTGCGCAAGCTGTCAGTACCCTCGCCCATGTACGTGAATGACAGCGAATACGACGCTGTTGAACTGAAACACGAGCCCAGAATAAATAATAGTACCTAGCATAACTCCTTGTCTTGTTAGTTAAGCTAAACGGGCACGAGGTCCAAGAAAAAGATGGAAAGACGAGCTGCATAACCATGCCCAGAACTGGATGGAGGTGGCTCAGGATAAGGAAAGTGAAAGAAGGGGAGGGCGGCTTTTCCCTTTGAAGGAGTGGGACGTGTCCGGCTGTTAAAAATATAATAAATAACTAGCGTACCACAACACAAGCTTTAGTATCTGTCTGTACTTCAATCTCGAACAGCGGATAACGTTTCCAATAAGTTATGAGCGAATCCCTTATCATCCGTAACGCATGCGACTGCCAGATGTAAGGAAATTTCAAATTCCACACGCTAAAAACTGACATTTACGCAGCACCAAACGATGAACTTGCGTTGTTTGACAGACGCATCCATTGACGCAGGTCATGCGCTGGATCTACGTCTCAACGTCGGTTTTAAGGTTTAAAACTTTGCATCTGACAGACGCATACCTACTCCGGAACCACCAGTGTTGGGGCAGCTCATATGCTCTGGGAGCCTCATGAAAAGAACTTACAAACAATTTCCAATCAGTTTCAACGCGAGCAAGGCCTGCCAGTTGGGTGCGAAGGAGCTGAGGGATCCGAAGATGAACCCTCCGAAGGTAGACAGTAGAAGAGCCCGTCGTCTACCGCGCCGGTCTGCGTAGAAACCCCAGGGGTACGCGAAGATTACTATACCTGAAACGGAAATGGTATTTTTTTCTTTCACGTGTTTTCTACACTGACACTGATACTGATCAAGCAACATTGACAATGATGGCTATGCTGTTTGTACTCTAAAATACAGCATTGTTTCTAAGCAAGCCACGTTCTATCGATCTATTGCAGGCTCTTTTAGAAGATCTAAGCTGCCTAGAAGGTGTTTAGAAATCACTCGCCTCAAGTCTATGAAACTGAACACCGTTCAAGCCTATTTCCCTACTGAGTATAAACACTCTCCTGTCATAGGTTTGGAATTGAGAAGTCCAGTAGTATCTAGGGAATGTCGAAGGTTACACCTCGCTACCTCGTAGCTGCACAGATGCCAATCATTTTATGTAGGGAAAGTGAACAAAAAAAAAATTGATGAACACTAGGTTCATCTACAAAGAAATCACTCACTGCCATTGATATGGAATTGAGAAGTCCAGTAGTCCCAAGGAAAAGTCAAAGGTCACACCTGGCTACAACCGTAACTGCACTGATGCCAAACATATCTATGGAAGGCTACTGTTCATCGCTAATCCAAGACATAGGAAACCACTCACCTGCCATAGGTATGGAATTCAGAAGTCCAGTAGTCTCAAGGGAAAGTCGAAGGTCGCACCTGGCTGCAGCAGTGACTACGCTGATCCCAAACATGTCAATGGCGACAGCATTGCTGATCAGCGCACAGGTGGCCAGGAGGAAGTAGTTGTATTTGCCATGACCTGGAAATGTGTAAGAGCTGTAAGGGACACCCCTTTGAATGCTGATAGGGTTCATGCAGACAATGAAACTGAACAACTACAGGCTTGTTTCCTGACAATCTCTCTGGAATCGTCAATCAATCTGAAACGGTATTTTGTATGAAAAACTAGAAGTATGACGTCACGCCCTAAGTATTTGGATGGCGTCAAAACACTTACTTTTATATTATTTATTTGCTTATTAATTCAAACTATGAATATTTAGGAAAATGATGAATGAAGTCCGTAGTATTTTTAGACAATTTTAAGCGTACAACTGTTATATTTTTTTAATGACCCGGGAAACTAGCGAACTCTCACTGCAAAGCCAATCAATTAAGCTCTTTTTTTAATGTATGGCAGAATATCAAAATGTCAATGTTCTTATTCCAAAGCCCGTTTTACAGGTGTAAAATTTGTGTTTATGCTATAGCAGAAAGTCCATTTTACTTTGTTCACAATCTTCTTTAGTACCAACGGAACAACCCGCTGTTAATTTGACATACATACATACATATATCACGCCTTTATCCCTTGCGGGGTAGGCAGAGCGTTAACAGCCGTAAGAATACGGTCACTATCGCCACGTCTGACATTTTTGAGTATTGTTTTCTAAGGTTGTTTCGGAAAACATGTGTATCACTATAGTGACAGGTTGTCAGCCTGTCGCCTAAAAATTGTAATACACCAATACTCTTGAGTCCCTTAGTCGCCTCTTACGACACCCACGGGAAGGATATGGGGTGATGCTATTCTAAGCCGGCATCACACGGCCAATGTTAATTTGAGGTTATTAAAATGGCCTTACTGTAGTTACTTGTAGCAAAGGAGATTTTTTAATCAAACGAATGGTGATTATTCTAAGCCGGCACCACACGGCAAAAGAGATGTTGGATTACTAATGAAATAGGTAGTCAAAACTTTTTTAAAAATTACGGTCTTCGATGCTACAAAAACCGCTTTTTGACTCTCTCTCTCTCTTCTCTTTTCGTGTAGGAGACCGTTTCGTCCAACGGCCAAAATTCGTAGGGCAGTGGTTACTGGTGTGTACTTTACCGTATTACCGCAGGAATAAGCCATATTTGGCAGCTGTCAAACATGTACGCTTTGTACAACATAAAGATATATTTTTCTTTGTTGACATGTCTTCGCTATACAGTGTGGATTTGACAGCTGCCAAAATTGGCTTATTAGACCGGCGACACTATTCGAACTATAAAATTTGGCAAGTAGCTTTGATTAGACGTAACTATTGACAGAGTAGCCAACAATAAGTAGTTACAAAATCTTACAAGTACTTACCAGTAAGGTCAACGGCCTCGTCGTAGGAATGCGCAACGTTTTCCGTGCTTCGAAGAGCATTCGCTGACGAGGAGCTCATGTTTCCTGTACGTCGACTCAAACGAACTAGTAAATAAACACTGCTATATTTCAGAGATAATTTTGTGCTGTGACAGTTTCAGCGACGGCTCTCAAACTTCGGAACGCGAAGTCATTGAATCGGTATGTACAAAAATTATGTTAGCTTGTATTGACAGCTGTCAAACCCATATTAAAGGACATCTCAACAAAGAAAAATAGTTCTTATGTTACAACATTATCATGATGTTGACAGCTGTCAAATATGGCCTGTTCGAGCGGCCTTAATTTAGTTTGAAATGAAGCTTTTCGTTTCTCTGTCATGGACACTGCAAATTTTTCGCTTCGACATATCTCAACGTCCGAGTGAATTTGTATGGGAAGTCCAAGTGTTTTGGACCTTCTTGGAGGTAATTGTTCAGTTTCGTAGGTAATTTTGCCCGTAGAATAATTTCCCCAGATGAGGGCCACACATTATATTATTTAGAAGTCATCATTATTATTCTCGGGCCTTATCCTGTTCTCTGTCGGGGTCGGCTACCTAACCTAGGGAATTTGACGTGGAACCAAATACTTTCACAGAGTATTTATACCTCAGTCGTTACTCTATTCCTATTTATTTAGTCTTTTTATGGCCTTTTTCATATTTAACGCACGACGCAGCGCTACAATGACGCATTCGTAACGCATTGGATGGTTAGCTGGTTGCTATGTAGCTAAAAAACTTTCAGAACCACTTGTTACGTAATTAAATAGCATTTACTCTTTAAACAAACCATTCTTGTCTTCATCATCATTCTCCTTGCCTTATCCCAGTCTCTGTCGAGGTCGGCTACCTAACCTAGGAAATTTGACGTGGAACCAAGTTTTGCAAAGAGAGACTGCCATCTGACCCCTGCGACCCGAAGGCTAACCTGGCCCGAATCCTAGGTTAGGTCACATTCAAATATCATCTGATGCAAATTTTATTTGATTGTGGGTTTCATCACGATACTTTTCCTTCACCGTAAAAGCAGTCGGTAAATGTATGTAAGAAAAAAACACATTGGTACGTGGCGGGGATCGAACTCTGTTCTATGGAGTTTCATTTTTTTCATGTCTACTTGCTTCTGCAAGCCTGACGCCTTGATGAGTCCATTTTACGTATGACCTATGTTTTGTTTGGTTACCTTTTACCGCGGGAAAACATGCCACTCCCACGGGAAAACGCAACAGCTGCAGGTTAAACCGCGCGGAAATCTACTGAATAAACAAAAACAGCAAAACATATTAGGCGGATCGCACACTTAACGTACGACGAAGCGTTAAAACATCGCAGAGCGGTCTGTCAGATCCATATGTCAATCCCCATACTATAACCGCTCAACCGCTGTCGACGCAACGCTATGGAATGGGGTTTTAGTATTTACGTTTCTATGAGCAGACAAACCGCTGCGATATTTTAGCGCTCCGTCGTGCGTTAAGAGTGTCATTCGCCTTAAATTAAACGGCATTGATATTAATTAAGCCGAGAACGATGAAAGGACCCTGCTCCACTGATTGATCAATCAAAAGGCATTAAAACGTATGATTGAATCATTTAGACAAGTACATACGCCTAAGTAGGTTCTGTAGATCTTTGTCTGGCTTGGGTCTAGAAAATTCGAGATACTCTTCATGTCAAAGTACAAATATGTATATCGCAAAATTGATATTTTCTAAAAACACCGGAAAATTTTACGGTGTTTTACGGAAAATTTTACGGATAGCATTTTACTGGAACATAACTACAAGAACTCATTGAGAAGTTCAGTGCGATCCGTTCTTCCCAGAACAATTCCTAAGCCCAGCCTCGCCCCGAGGGCGTAATTGAGCTGGTTGTTTGAACAAGCAAACAATTATTTCCGGGTGAGCCCTAACTCCGCACCAATCCATCCGGCGAAGTTTTGATGGCCCCGGGGTAAACGTATAGACCATAAAAAAAATCATTGAGGAGTATACCTACCTACCCACCAACTAATTTGTTTGGCGTGTCCCATCACTGAAAAAGTAAGTATCTTTGGAATGCTAATGTTCTCTTCTTGCCAAATTATTTCTGAACCGAATATTTGTCTCTTTTTAATTTTAAGATGAACTGAGCGATCTCAAGAACGCCTGTCAATAAATTCTTAGCAATGTTTTAATTTTATTTTGCTATACTATTTTTCCAGGCGCAAACGAATAGACAAAACAACGGTTGTTTGTAAAGTCGGTTTACTGACGATAGTTGAACGTGAGAACAACACAATACTGCTTTTTTTCCTATTTTATTTATTTACTGATTTATTTACTGGACTTCGACCCATTAAGGGCAATTCCGCCAGTGTCAGTAGGTAAGGATTCCAGCGTAGCCGCGCCGGGTGGCGGTTCCTGTAGAGGATGATAGGAATGCCTCTTTGTCGCTCGTTCCACGCTCTCGCTTACACTTCAAGCCTTAAATGGAACGCCTCAGATCGAGGTAACGCCGTATTTAGGTGCGTGTATCCGACTTCTTTGACCACCCTGCCAAACCATGCCCCACTTTTAACGAAAACGTGGATACCAGGGACAACGGGAACACACCGATTAAATCATTATTTAATCTCAATGAGAACTTTTCTATCGGTCTGTATTTGATAGATCTCGAATTACTTTATGATGTCCAGATGGGGTTGCGTTAGGTTGAAATTTTGACATAATATGAGTCATATTGATACTCAACTAGACAAAATGCATTTCCTTGGAAATAAACTTTTTCAGATGAACAGAGCGCCATCTATGAACACCTGAAAACGGGCTAGAAAATTTCCGACTCTATGAAATCCGCAAATGAATGTACATCGTAATTTTCCGTACCGTATCGAATACCCGTTAATTACGTTTTTCACTTACGTAACTAAAGATGTTTTCAAACAATAAGATTAAATTCTCATATGGTAAAGCGATAAAAAAGATAGAAACTATGTAAAGCGAAGGTACAGGCATTTTAGGATTATTACGAGCATACGACCAACCTATAAAAAAGGAATACGTTCATACATACACGAAACACGACTTTATCCCTTCCTGGGAAGGCAGACGCTAATAGCCGTAAAAATACGGTTGGTATCGCCACGTTTGACAAAAAGAGAGTCGTTTCCGATTATTACCATAGTGACAGGTAGTCGGCTAAGCAGTCGCCTAAGGCTGGTTTCAGAGCGGCGCGTCTCAGCAGCGCTGCCCAGGCGCGCGCTGCTCGGGCGCGCGCCTGGGCAGCGCATTCGCTGTGAAACGACATTCAGACGCGCGCGCTTCGTTGTGGTGTACGGTCGAGTGCAGAGAATCATTATGCCAGCAAACGTAATCACTATATTAGGTATATACGTTATATGGAAAAGAGTGCAACAACGACGTCTTAAAAGATTGCAAGTCGACGCTACTGGCAATCGAAGGAGATCCGACCGCGGCGCGGCCGAGACGCGGCCCAAGACGCGTCACTATGAAACGCTACATACAATCTAGTGTAATGCGAGGCGCGCGCGGCTGGGCAGCGCTGCCGAGACGCGTCGCTCTGAAACCAGCCTAAGGGTGTAAAACCAACACCTTCTACTAGTATAGTAGTAAAACTAAGAGTAAAACCCTCAAGCCCCTTTGTCGCCTTTTACGACACCCGCAGGAAATAAATGCTATGATGGTATTCTAAGTCGGCATCACACGGCAAAAAAAGGAATACCTACTTATAATATAAGAACGAATACCTACTTACTAACTAAGTAGGTACGTAATAACTACTGAACATCCGCTATCATATCATAATATAAAAATTTATGCAACATTATGTATTCAATAAATATTTACTAATTTAAAGAGTTATTGGTAATAGTAATATAACTCTTTAATAGTTTAGATTGTCCGCTATCTATTCCAATTACTTATAAAAAATCGGCCAAGTTCGAGGCAGACATGCGCAGATTGGGTTCTGTATAAAAAAAAATATGTAAATCATAATGGCGACTTTCGTGCCGCAACTGCCGCGATTCGACTAGGAAAACATAGAAAATTGTGTTCGACAATTTTCTCTTACAATGACCAATTCATTTATTCCATGACAGTATTGTATAATAGCTTTTTGACATTCTAAAAGCCTTCA
Source organism: Keiferia lycopersicella (assembly GCA_029255805.1). NCBI lineage: Eukaryota > Metazoa > Arthropoda > Insecta > Lepidoptera > Gelechiidae > Keiferia > Keiferia lycopersicella. The sequence continues at coordinate 559,118 of JARACZ010000008.1, forward strand.
TTGTGAATCTACTTGGAAATAAACGATTGAAATCTTGAAAAAATCCTGACTGTATCTGACAGATTTCGAGCTAGTTTATGATGTCATACTAGATGGCGTTGCATTAGGTTGGTGAATTTTGAGTTACTTTGATGCTTGACTAGACAAAATAGTTTACCTTGGAAAGGAACTTTTTAGCTCAGCGCCATCTACGTACACTTAATAGTAATAATTGACGTAACAACGTCTTGATAATTCGATAGAGCCGGCTGTATGCAAATATAACCATGTCTCATGCGGCGTTACCTCTGAGGCGTTCCATTTAAGGCTTGTAGTGCAAACGATGATAGTGCCATTCCATCAGGTTTTTTCTTATACCTTGTCACATTCAACTATCGTCAGTAAACTGACTTTACAGACAACCTATTTTTTATTTGTTGTCATAGCGGCATCAGAAATATAAAAACTGGCAGAGATGTGTGTGTTTCGTTTTGTTTGACCCTTTGCATACCTACAGAACCCTAAAAAAATTGCATTCTTAATAGAAAGCCAAAACACGTGTCATACGAATTGACGGTTTTGGCTTATCTGACAAATAACAAAGTCGTACAAGGCAGTGCTTTTTGTAAATACATAGGTAATATCGCCAGCCAAACAAACTAACTAACCATTTTAACGGATCAACTTGTACTGGATTATCTTAGTATTTGTATGAAAACTTCACTAGGTATATTAAAAAACTATGAATGGGGTAGTATTTTTGAACTATAATTTTCCCAATATAACTCTCGTATTTCATTAATTACCTACCCTGTCAAATACCGAATTCTGCAAACATCCTTTTACTTTACCAACACAATTTTCGTATGAATTTGACACGTGTCAGTTCGTCAGTTGTAGGCTTGTCGCATAAATTCACGTTTGCAGAACTGACGTACGATGAATCCGTATAATCCAGTTAGTAAACTCGCAGACCGGATTGTGTTCAATTAACACTCAGTATCAAGGACGTCGGTGTTTATTGACCCTAAAGTGCTTATACAGAGTGTAACAGCGTTTCTCCACTTATCAGGTCCGGCTGTCGGATGTCGGAAGTAGCCTTCCGACAATATTCGAATGCCGGATGACGCTTTTCCACTTATCCGGTAAAAGACGGACAGTAGAATGACGTCATGGTAGAGTTCAAAGAGTACCTTATTTATGCATACTTTTTATACGTCTGTCACTTCGGACGGATGCATTCAGACTATAAAACTGATCTGAACTTGCACATAGAATTGTATTTCAGGGAATAAGCTGCAAATATTTTAAGGGGTGAACCAGTCCATGGAACTGAACAACTTTCCCCAAGGAACATAGGTAGAAATATGAGATTTTTTTTGTACCTCCCATACTAATTGAATTGGTCGATTGGTTGGTAATTTTGTATCGGAGGTCCAAAAAATTTTAGTCGTATTTCGATCTATGTTCCTTTGTGGACTGCTATGGCTTTATGTAGTAGTAAAATCACTACACACCGTAGCGAGGTCTAGTACACTGTAGGATTCGCCAAGTGACCGTCCGTCCGATGTCCTATTAAATCGCTTACATGATTGCAGCGTAGTTGTCCAACAAGACAGGTGAGACCCGCATCCTTTGTATCCCCTCATCCGCCGCTGCAGTCAATCAGTGTATCGTCATAAATGCACTCGACCCTATACTGGGTCTTAAGAGGAGAAAAAACATCAAGGAGGGTTTTTAAATTTGATATGGTATTTAATTTTGTATTAACTTAATTTAGCACGCAGTTTTGCTTGCTGTTTTAAGAAATAAAGATATGATGATGATGATCTCTAATACTTTATGAAATGTAGCTTCATACCTGTGAGTGAAGTGTAATAGTTTCGGGCAAATGCTATGACTTATGCTACATTGCTATGACTTATCTTTTGGTATGGATCTGTCAAACGTCACAGGTGTCAAGCTGAAGTGTGTCATTTCCCACAAGCGTATTCCCCTGTTTTCTCCCTAAGTAATGCTGATACCCTGTATAATTGTAGATAGTGTTCCCGAAAGTGACCTTACAGTGGTTTCAGACCCCAACGGTGCGGCCCAGAGATTTTATTAGCAAATTAGTTGAGCTGCGCGCGCCACTCCGCAAGGTATGTCTCACACAGGGGGAGTAAGGATGGCGAGCTTTTTAATACTCGTACTTTACTTATGAATTATGTCCGATTGCTGAGGCGATTAGACAAACAATAAAGGTATAATTTAGAAAATACGTATAATTTGAGCCGATTCGCCTTGACGTTTCATAGTCGAATTGGGTCAAATTATACGGGATATAAGGGACGGTGTAACGAAAATTTCGCAGGCGTGCTCAGACCATGCAACTGAAAAACTTTCTCTATGGGGGCTATGTAGGAAAACAGAAAAAATCATAAACGGAGACTGGATCCATTCTTTATTAAGGTATCCTGCGAGAGTAGATATTGGATACGTTATCAAAAGATTCTTCGCTTGACATGTCAAAGTTTTTTATACAAATCGATAATTACCTGACTGTAACTACCGCAGGTGAGTTTCAAAACCCAAAACGATTTATTGAAACACAACCGATGCTATGAACATACCTGTCTTTTTAATGCACTAAAATTTAAAAAATCTGTAGAGTGTCAAAAGTAGGTCGCACACGGTAACATTATTAATGAATCAGATAATTTATACGTCATTTATGTGCGAAATATAATTAAAATACAATATACATAGCTAGTACAAATCCTATTTTGGAGAACAGAGAAAATACAAATTTCTATAGATCTGTAGTAGCTGATTTTCGTTACCTACACTATTTCACCGACTTTCCTGTGTATCGATGACGAGAAAAAAGTCTAGTAATATTCATCGCTCTACGATTATCGTTCTAGAGTTTTGAAATAGCTTAAACAAAGTGAATTAACAATAATTCTATTTATAGATTTGACTACCGATTACAACTTAAAGTTATCAATTTATCGTCAACTGCAACTGCAACTGTTATCACTATTGCATCTAAATTGCCAAATTGCTTTGCAACCGCTATGGCAGTGTGTCCCGACTCCCGACATCCTTTTATCATGTTAATGTCCGTATCAACGGCAGTGGGACGTCCATCGCGGCGCTGTGTAGCGCGAAAACGATAAAATAATATGTTTAAAAAGTAAAAAAGATTAAGAAAGGAGTTTATTTAAAAATGCTACCTATTTGTTGTCATTGGTGTAGAGGATGGCGGTAGGCATGGGCGGAATTCAATAAATATTTTAAAATTTTTACGTCGCTGAGTGTTTTTATAGCAAGTTTTTTCAGTGAAATTTAGTGTTCTGTGTTTTTCTTTTTATTTTACGAAATATACTTTGCAAAAATGAAGACAGTTTCAGTGATAATTATTAGTTTTTTTGGTAAGTTTGTGTGTGTGTTTTTTTTTTTTTTTCAAACGATTTTATCCGCTCGTGCACTGTGCATAGTGTACTTCGCGATTTAAAAAAACAGTAATTCTCAATACTTTAAATCGAAGCTCATAATAATATAAGGTGTAAAAATATTAGCTGTAAATATTTTAAGTGGTGAATCAGCCCATGAGACTGAAGAACTTTCCCCAAGGAACATATGCCGATACAAGGGTCGAAATATGAGAAAAAAATTTGGGCCCCCCATACAAATTGACTTGGTCGGCGGGTATATTTTGTATGGGTGGTCCAAGTATTATTTTTTATATTTCGACCCAAGTTTCTTGGGGAAGGTTGTTCAGTTTCATGGGCTGGTTCACCCTTTAAAATATTTACAAAATTTTTTTGCTGTATAATTTCTATAATCATAAAATACACAGATGAAGGCTAGATTAAATAGTCAGTTGACATAAAAACGCATACTATACTCTTTTCAATTATTATTATTTTTAATTTATTTAATTTATAAAACACTTTTTCACTAGTTGCATATGTATATTTGATTAATAATGATAATTAAACTAAATGCGACCGGTTTCGAACATCATCTTCGGGCAATTAACTTCAGAAAATTAACTCTACTAGTGTTAAGGTTTATTAATAAATTAACATGGAGTTCCATCAAAAAATAACAACACAAAATCTTTTCAATACCTTTTTAAGATTTTTGTTTAAAGTTTGTTAACATTATAATGTTTCCAAGATTCGCGTGAAAATTAACAACGAATTTTTTTAAATAAATCTCTTTTATCCAAATTTATGCTTGAAAAGTTAAGTAAGTTGAGTCGCGCTTTTAATTGAAGGAATAATATATCACTTTAATATAGCTCTAATATAGCTCTTGTACGGAGCTGATAGCTGGACAGCGTATGCAAAACAAGAGCGTCGGCTTAACTCGTTTCATATGCGCTGCGTAAGAAACATCTTGCATATAACCTGGCAGGACAGAGTCACAAACGAGCGAGTTCTAGAAATTGCACAGCTGCCTAGCTTTACCGCCCTGCTCAAGCAGAGACGCTTGCGGTGGCTAGGGCATGTGCACCGAATGGAACCTTCGCGTCTACCGCGGCGTGTCCTGCTTGGTGCCTGGTTCTCTGGTCTCGCCAACAAAAGGCAAAAACGACACCTAAACATGCATGTTCCAGCTTCACTTGTAGAGCGTGCGGAAAGTCATGCCGCTCCCGCATTGGCTTATATAGCCACGAAAAGTCTTGCCTCAGACACTGATTAAATCGTCTGTCACAGACGTGTGAAGCCAATGATGAATATATCAAAGGTTTTTGGCCTAACATTCGACTTGTCATATTTATATTATAAGCAACCAAACTTTCGAACTCTCCTATATGTTTACTTAAACTTACGCACCTACCTATGTTTATTATATTATAAAAAAAAAAGATTTGAAAAAGATTTCAGAGTTATTTTACTGGGTTTGCAAAACCTTGTAGAGGTAGAGTCGTGTGATGCCGGTTTAGACAGTCGTGTGATGCCGGCTTAGAATAGCATCACCCCACATCCTTCCCGCGGGTGTCGTAAGAGGCGACTAAGGGACTCGAGAGTATTAGTGTATTACAATTTTTAGGCGACAGGCTGACAACCTGTCACTATAGTGATACACATGTTTTCTGAAACAACCTTGGAAAACAATCCTCAAAAATGTCAGACGTGGCGATAGCGACCGTATTCTTGCGGCCGTTAACGCTCTGCCTACCCCGCAAGGGATAAAGGCGTGATATGTGTGTGTGTATAGAGGTACAGAGACAATATAATTCTTCTTGCATAAACACCTGGGAACTTTGTGTTCTTTTTTTAAATGAAATGAGATGAATTTCAGGCGTCACAATGCTAGTGTCAAACTTTTATAATACTTGCTAATACTCTCATTCACCCCATCATAATAATCTGCGTTTGAAGCACATATAAATAAATAAAATAATCTTTAGTTCATCAATCCCAATTTCCATTATAGGATGAAAATGTGTTTAAAGTTATATTTAACAATTATAAAATAACCACACCCATTTTTAATTATAGTATCATAATCTGTTGGTCAAATAAAAACAATGTCTTTAATGTAATGACTTTATCTATGTTCTGTTAACTTTTATACCTACTGTCAGATTACGCCTTGACTGTTTTGGAAATATTTATATTTTATAGTTGAAATATGACAGCTATGGAAAGTTTTCTATCTTTTTACATCTAGGTACATTAATATAAAGACTAATGATTTGTTTATATGTATGTAATTAATAAAGAAGCGTCTATGGCCAAGTGGCTAGGACACCCCGGTCTTACAATCGTGAGACCCGAGTTCGATCCCCGCCATATACCAATGTGTTTTTACTCACATACATTTACCGACTGCTACAGTGATGAAACTCTTACGGTAATGACATTCAAATAAAATTTGAAGTCCGATGATATTTGAATGTGACTTAACCTGAATGGGACTTAAAAACTTGGTTCCACGTCAAATCCCCTCGGTTAGGTAGCCGACCCCGACAGAGAACGAGATAAGGCAAGGAGAATGATAACCCCTAGAGAAATCAAGGAAAGTCTTCAAAATTAATAGGTACTTACACTCGATTAAAGTTGGTAACAAAAGATCATTAACTTGCATTATTTAATGGCGACCCTCCCAGCGGCTGCATTTACCCGCTGGCCGCTGCTAATCAAATTCCTGTGGGAATAAGACATAAACGTACCTACATACACATATCACGCCTTTATTCCTTACGGGGTAGGCAGAGTGCCTACGGCGGCCGTAAAAATACGCTCGGTATTGCCGCGTCTCACAAATATTGAGGGCTATTTCAGTTAATTTGTGTATCTCTATAGTGACAGGTTGTCGGCCTGTCGCCTGAAAATAGTAATACATATGAAACCCTCCACTCCCTTAGTCGCCCCTTACGACACCCGAGGGAAAGAAATGTGGTGATGTAATTCCAGCCGACATAAACGTTATCCTCTATCTTAAAAAAAAAATTCAAAATCCGTTACGTGGATAAGGAAGAGCGGTGTCCATGATAGACAGACAAATGATGAAAAAATAACAACTTCATTTTACAACTTTCAAGTTCATTTTATATATTTTTTTGTTGTTGTTTCAGTTTTCGTCAAAGCCGATGACCACAAATGGAAGTATGGACGTAAGTTATAAAAAAAAATACAACTATTATTTATAAATCGCACTCAACTCAAGAGCGATTTATTCACATTTTGGAGAAAGTTGCTCAGTTTCATGGGCTGGTTCATCGCTTGAAAGGAAGTTAGTAACACCCTAACCTAAGGCTGGTTTCAGAGCGGCGCGTCTCAGCAGCGCTGCCCAGGCGCGCGCGGCTCGGGCGCGCGCCTGGGCAGCGCGTTCGCTGTGAAACGACATTCAGACGCGCGCGCTTCGTTGTGGTGTACGGTCGAGTGCAGAGAATCATTATGCCAGCAAACGTAATCACTATATTAGCTATATACGTTATATGGAAAAGAGTGCAACAACGACGTCTTAAAAGATTGCAAGTCGACGCTACTGGCAATGGCAATCGAAGGAGATCCGACCGCGGCGCGGCCGAGACGCGGCCCAAGACGCGTCACTGTGAAACGCTACATACAATCTAGTGTAATGCGAGGCGCGCGCGGCTGGGCAGCGCTGCCGAGACGCGTCGCTCTGAAACCAGCCTAACACCCTGTATAAGCAACTCGTACAATATCTCGTAGACAATACTGTACTGTAGCTGCGGCTACATCCTTGCTACGACCGCTACGCCGTAGCGGGGTCAACGTATAGACGTTGAAATAGTTTCAAAACTATTATCACCACAAGGAGGTGTCTTAAGGGGCTGAGTAGAGCTAAAAGCTACTTTTATAAGTGATTTCTACCCTAGATAAAATGCAGAAAAACTGACGAAAAAAAAAGGTAATAATCTTCAGGATATTTGCTGTAGTGCTATTGTTTCCAAAACATGATATTAGTAATTTAGTTTGATAGAAAAACATCGTAAAGTTACTTCTAAAAATCTATTATATCGCAAACTGTACAAACAAAACCCACGCAATAATTAAGTGTTTATTATCAGAATGAGCGCCTTACAATACTCTATCGACATATTGTTTTTGATTTTCAAATTACTTATTTTAGACCGAGTTATCATCGAAAATACGAAAATATCATTGAATCGGCAAGATTCCGTCCCGTTCGCACGCGCGCAGTTTGACATTTGTCATAAAGGGACCGGTTTTTAGCTCTTGTCAGCCCCTTAAGGCACTCTAATAACACTGATTTTGACAGATACGTTTTAACTGCAAACAAACAGTTAAAATCCATACTAGAGATGTCAATTCCCATACTAAAACCGCTCAACCGCTGTCATCGCAGTGCTATCGCAGCGTTGTCCGTCGAGTTCGGTTTAAGTATGGGGAGTGACGTTTCTTGTATGGATCTAACAGAATGCTGCGATATTTTACCGGTCGTGCGTTAAGTGTGCGATGCGCCTTAACTATATAATTACTTACTCTACTTTTTTCATGTGGGGTACCAAGTCGTCCAACGACTCGATGAACGAATTTACTATATGTTTAAATGTACAGGGTGTAAAAAAAATTGCTGCAAATATTTTAACCAGCCCATGAAACTGAACAACTTTCCGCAAGGAACATAGGTTGAAATATGAAAAAAAATTAATTTCCCATACAAATTTACAAACCAACCAAGTCAATTTGTATAGGAGATACAAAAAAAAGATCCTCACATTTCTTGGGGAAAGTTGTTCACATCCATCCATGGGCTGGTTTACCCTATAAAATATATGCAGTTAATTTTGTTACACCCTGATTAATGTATCTGTTTAGACGAAAGTGAGTGGCCAGGGGTGTGCAAGACTGGCGAAAATCAGTCTCCAATCAACATCCTGACCTCTGAAACGACGGAGGACCACCACGGCGCCCACATCAGAGGTCCGCTCGCGTACCACGGTTACGGGAACGTGAAGGTTGAGGCTCAGAATAATGGACACACAGGTAAGATATAGGCTGGTGACAGACTTACAGACAGACAGACAAAAAGATACACAGACAAATAGACAGACACACAAACGATCAGACAGACAGATAAACAAATAGATAAACAGACAAACAGACAGCATTTATATCACTTCGTCCTACTAAATCCCTTGCGTACGCGTCCTTGTCATATACCGGATCTACCTGTACCCATTTGTATTTTAATATTAGAGCTGCAAATACTTTAAAGGGAGAATCAGCCCATGAAACTGAACAACTTTGCGCAAGGAACATAGATCGAAATATGAGAATATTTTTTGGACCTCCCATACAAATTGTGTTGTTTGGTCGGTAGTTTTGTATGGGAGGGCCAAGATTTTTATTTCGACCTATGTTCTTTAGGGAAAGTTGTTCAGTTCATCCCTTAAAATATTTGCAGTTAATATTTTTGCGGCTTAAGTTTAAAACTAGACTGCCATTTATCGGAGCAAGGTCCAGTGCATTGCAAGGCACGCCTAAAATGTGATTTATTTATCTTTAAGCAGAACTGATGGCAGACCCCTCTTTCCCACTGGGCACTCTGGGCAAGTGTCCAGGGCCCCGTGATCGATAGGGGCCCCCTCGTCCCTGCCAGATCACTAAACGATAACCGATTTTTATTGCCGAAATTTTTTTTTAATTCGAATACAACGAACCTAAATTACTGACTACAATACCAATTTGCTTAAAGCTTTTGCATGTGCGAAGCTAATCTACTCCTACCCAAAAATTAGGCTTTTTGATTTCCGCATGCTTAGATAAATTCAAATATATAAAAATACAATCCAATGGTATCCTAAGTACGTAAAATTCTCTAAAAGTTATTTTGAATTATTTATTGTTAACGGACTGCGGTTCTAGTTCGACAACAAACATCGCTAAGATCTACTCGCAGGATCACTATAGCGACGTAAAATTGACCGTGTTTTGTTTTGTGTAAGCAACTTTTTTTGGCATAAAAATAAATACCTACTGAATTATAATATAAAATGTCGAAACGGTCATATCCTAGTGGATCGGAAAAAAGGAAAAAAGCTGTACATCAAAAGGAAGTAATTGAAAAGTTACCAAAATTATAGTCTGTAAGTTTAGGTACGTATCTTTTTGTAAACATATTCTGTATGAAACTGACAGTTCAGAAGTGTCACTTTCATACAAAGTTTGTTTACAAAAAGATAAGTAAGACTATAACATCATATTTTACCACTACTATTAGTGTTCTGTCAAAGTCATAGGGGCCCCATTATCGTAATATGCCCAGAGCCTCCAATAAGTTAAAGACGGCTTTGACTGATGGTGATGATAAAAAGGTAGAAGAAGGATATTGAAATACCGCAGTGCCAAAGTCAATCAATATGTTTAGGGTTTTTCGCCCTCCTTTCGTCGCGTGGTTATGTACATTTTCGAACTTTTGGATCGCGTCCAGAGAGCTAAATCTGAATAAAATAAATAAACCTGCAAGTCATCGGCTTTGAGGGAATATCTTGCCTAAATTGGTTTGGTTATTATCCTCTACGAAATATCATTTGTTACCTAGCGGGCCGTATGCTGCGCTAGTCAATTGAAATATAAAAATCAATAATATAAAAAATTATTTAGTTCTATACTGTACCCTGATGGCAGCCTTCTGAATACTGATGCATACAGACCAAAAATACGCTGGTACCATTATTTATTCTGGGCCAGAAGTCTGAACAACTCCTAAGAACATTATTAAGGAAAAGACAAAAAAAAAAATCGACCTCCCATACAAAGTCACGATTAACTGACTGCTTTTGCTATAGAACGAATTTTTTCACGTTTCCTAAAATATTTTTCCTTAGAAAAGTTGTTCAGTTTCATGTTCTGACTGCACCCTATCATCATTCAGAAGAATGACCTTACCACACCATATTTCTTTGTTTACTTTGCGGTACAATGTCTTGAAATGTACAAATAAATTTTCCCTTACACAGCGGTATGGCAAAACCTGGACTTCCCCCTTGGCCCAACCCTCAGCGGTGGGCCACTACGAGGCAACTACACCTTCATGCAGTTCCATCTACACTGGCTGTCCGAACATGCCATCGACGGGATCAAGTGAGTAGAGGCCGTCGTCCAAATAGCATAAAACCTCAGAAGTACAATTTTCTGATCATACATTTAACATTAGCATTGCTAAAGTTGATGTTATTTATATAATTATAGTGTTATAATTCAGTATTAATCATATGAAGAATTATTACAACTTTATGTAAGTTATCATAAGCACTTTTAATTATAAAGTTGTTGCACGACGACATAAAATGGACTGATGCGCTAGGCAGCGCCCCACGCGTACGCTAGAAGGGGTAAGTCTATAAAGGGTAGCAAAATGGTGGTGGGAGTCAGTCCATTTTCTGTCGTCGACCAGTGCACACGTGTCTAGAGTTGCTGCTAAGTTGGAGTTGTAAAAAGTGATTGTGTTATTCAGTTAATATATCCGGTGAAAAGTGAGTTCATTTGTATTTTCATTTAACATTCAGGCTGAAACCTCTTGTCATTTCAGAAGTGGCACGATAAAGCCATAGTTCCCACAAAAGTGGATTAAAATTTTTGCAGAGATTCTAGTTAATTTATTTGGTTATTTGTTATATTTTGAGTCTGTACAAACAGATTATATTATTTTTCTTTTTTTTTTTTTCTCTCTCGGTATGAACAGTATACTTTCCGATAAAATTATCATGTGTTTCAGTGAATCCCGTTCATACTAAGGCTGGTGTGTAGGCACATACCACTCATAGCCGTCGACAACCACGCATCGTTGCCCAGCCATGCTGGCCGTGACCTGCGCGACCAGGGGCACCGCTCGCGCAGCCGTGCCGGCCGTGAACTGCGCGACCAGGACCGCCGCTCGCCCAGCCGTGCCAGCCGTGCCGGCCATGAGCTGCGCAACCAGGACCGCCGCACGCCCAGCCGTGCCGGCCGTGCCGGCTTGAGCTGCGCAACCAAGACCGCCGCTCGCCCAGCCGTGCCAGCCGTGCCGGCCGTGAGCTGCGCAACCAGGACCGCCGCTCGCCCAGCCGTGCCAGCCGTGCCGGCCATGAGCTGCGCAACCAGGACCGCCGCTCGCCCAGCCGTGCCAGCCGTGCTGGCCGTGAGCTGCGCAACCAGGACCGCCGCTCGCCCAGCCGTGCCAGCCGTGCCGGCCGTGAGCTGCGCGACCAGGACCGCCGCTCGCGCAGCCGTACCAGCCGTGCCGGCCGTGAGTTGTGCTACCAGGACCGCCGCTCGCGCAGCCGTGCCAGCCGTGCCGGCTGTGAGCTGCGCGACCAGGACCACCGCTCGAGCAGCCGTACCAGCCGTGAGCTGCGCGACCAGGACCGCCGCTCACGCAGTTTGGCTAGCCGCTGGTCGCGAAATCGAGATGGCCCGCGCTTTCAAGACCATAGTGTTCAACGACGTAGCGAAAACAATACCACATGCTCTTGCAGTTTGTTCCATGCCTCCACCACCCTATTCATAATAATTCATAATTCATTTATTTGCTTATCACATGGTATCTTAAGATCTAATATTACAATAGTGTATCACATATGACGCCCTTTTGAGGGCACTGCAAATTTATTAATAATTTCAAATTTAAAATACGAGTCAAATTAAGTATTACAAAAAAATGCGAAATAATATAATAATGTCCTAATTTAAAATTAATTAGCACGCGTCTATGTCTTTTATAATCAGAATTACACCGTAAGAATAGGTACCTATTTATGGGCGACCGATAAGAAAGTGGTTATAGTTAGTATTCTTTGGTTTAGGTTAGTGTTGATTCATTTTGTCTTTATAGAACTCGTTTACGCTGTAATACGCTTTATTTGTTAAAAATGATTTTAATTTGTTTTTTAAATGAGGACAGCTTTTGTTAAGATTTGATGCTATTTGAGAGTTTATTATATATTTTAGCCGCGTTGCTATGTGGTCTTGTACCAAAACTCTTTAGCCTTGAGGAGGATACCACAAGGTCATGTTTGGCGCGTAAATTCCGGTTGTGTATTGTTAATTAATGGGCGAAAAGATAAAGATTGTTTCGCACAAAGATAGCCATCTCTAATATGTAAATACACGGTAACGTTAGAATTTCGTGTTTTATGAAGTATGGTTTGCAGCTTTCGGGACAACGTATGCCGACGAGTGTACGAATGCAATTTTTTTGCGACCAAATAGGTCATTAGAATCGGAAATTTACAATCGGAATATTGCTCAGAAAGTGCTTGCGAGGATTGTTGTGTGCTCTTGTATTGGTTAGTTTCATTGAGTGACCTCGCAAGTTGGGATTTATAGCGCGATGAAACAAACCCTCAAAGTCTTGCAGGTCCTAATGTCCGTTTATGATTTTGAAGGTCTCAATCATATCACCACGTTCTCTACGTGCTTTTAGTGTAGGGAGCTTTAGAAGTTTTATGCATTTTAACAACCTTTTCTGGGGTAAGGATACCGAAGGCTTTCCTGATGAGGTATATGGAGCTGTTAGCTCGTTTCACAGCACTTTCAATATGGTCAGACCATTTCAGGTCTTCAGCGATTTTGACTCCTAAGTCTGTTTGTGTCTTGACCTTTATCAGCTCGACGCCATTCAGCTTGTATCCAAGCCTTGGATTTTTGTTGCCTATTATGTAACACTGTACATCCCAGCATTAAGCTTAATGAGCCATTCTTTTGACCAATTAGCTATTTTATCGAGGTCTGCTTGGGGATGACTGTGGTCCAGTAATCGGTTCGCGAAGATCTTCGTATCATCGGCAAAAATGACGACAACGTGGTAATTCAAAGGAGAATATAATGTAGAGTACAGGGCCCGGTACAGATCTTTGGGGAATCCCGCTCTTTATTGGTCGCTCCTCCGAAACTGTTTCTCCAATTCTAACACGTAAGGTTCTCTCTCGAAGGAACGCTTCAATCAATTGAAGAAGCTTCCCGCGAATCCCGACAAACTCCATTTTCTGCAGAAATCGTGTAATTGAAACTTTGTCGAAAGCCTTTTCGTAATCCAGATATATGACGTCGATTGGGTCTTTGTTATTGAAGCTCTCAGTCCAGGAGTCCAGGCACGACAGCAAATTGGAAATGGTTGAACTTCGCGGGTAGAAACCATGCTATTGGTTGCTTATTATGCTGTGTTCTTGTAAGAAACCTCTGATGTGCTTGACTAATACCTTCTCCTTACATATCACGCTAGTTAGACTGATTGGTCTGTAGTTAGCAGGCTCTAATTTGTCTCCTTTTTTTTAAAAAAAGGTGTTACTATTGGCGGCAATATTTCAGTGTCATATGAGGTTTGCATGACATCTACAAGAGTGTCAGTGATGTTACATTTCTGAAGCAATATTGCAGGAATGTTGTCTGGTCCAGGTGATGAGTCCGTTTTAATTTCGTTGATGGCGTGTTGTACTGCGGTGGTTTTGAAAGTTAGTTCAGTTACAGATGGTTCTATGTATAAACTTCTGTCTAGGACAGGCAATGGTCCTGATGGCTCCATTACAAATACGCCTTCAAATTAGTTAGCAAATGCTTCAGCTATGCTTTTACTACATGTCACAGTTTGACTTTGGTTGTTATACAACACTGTGGGAATGCTAACTTTGGACGTTACTTGCTGTCTGATATAAGAGTTGAACTTTTTGGCCCCGCCTCAAGAAGACTTGTTTCATAGTTAACTCGTTTGTTGCGACATTTATTGGTTACTTTATTAGTAATTTTTCTGCTTTTCTCGTAAACACTGTCTAGTCCGGTGAGTACGTATCTTTTTCGCTGAGTATGCTTCTCTTTATTCATGTCCTGTAGTTTCTTCTAAACCCAAGGTTTATTACATGTAAATTGTACATTCTTTGGTTGTGGGACATTCAATTTCCTTGTTTTTTTTTTTTCCCAAGAACTCATCAATGTACTGTATTGTTCCTTCACACAATGAATATCCTTTAATTTCGTTGGTAACGTTAATAGGTCCGCGTTGATTTTATCAAAATCCGCTTTTTCATAATTCCACTTCACTGATGCAGAATTTTTACTTGGTTTATGGCTTTCTAATTGTATTGTCACAAGTATGAGTGGTCACTCTTTCCTATTGGGGCTTGGTGATCCACCTTCGCTACAAGTGTTTCCTCATTACTCAGTACAAGGTCTAGGAAAGAGGGCTGATTTCCCTGTCGGAACCTGGTGTGCTCGGTCACTAGTTGTTGAGGGTTATTGTTTAAGTACCATTGTACAAAGTTATCTTCTATTAGAGTGATATAGGCACAGTCCTCTAAAGGCCATTTTACTCCTCGGTAATTAAAATCTCCCATCACAAGTACAGTGTTAACGTTAGATGCTGTTGAGATTTGCTGAAACAGTAAATTATCCTGATCTATTGTAAAGTCTTGCCCCCTATAGAGTCCACACAATACAAACTTATTTTTACCAAGCGTAATATCTATCCATAAGCATTCCGTTGCATCAAGTTTTATATTAAGACTAGAAAGAATTTAATTTGGTTGTGAGTCCGTTGGTACTTGCTACATATATTGCAACTCCACCACTACGTTTGTTAATCCGGTCATCCCTGTATTATGTTGTTGTAGTTTGGTATTCTAGTAAGACAATCAGGAATGTTTGGTTTCAGCCATGTTTCTGTTACCACTATCAGCGTTGGCTTTACTGAATTCACATGTGCAACAAATAGGTCCATTTTAGATGTCAATGATTGGATGTTGGTGCAAAGTATTGTAATCGTGCACAGTGTGGGTGTTGGTTTGCCTGTCCCAGAGTCGAGTGCATTTTTGTGGTCCACACCTGAGATACTACGTGGGCCACATGCTGAACTATTTAGTGGTTTTTTGTTGGGGGTGTCTGGACAACTCTAGGCTGCTCATGCACATATTTAATTATTAGGTTAAGTTCCCCATGATTAGTACGGGTTTCCAGCTCCTCACGCAAATATTTAAGGTACTCAAGTTGTAGAGGTGTCAGGTCTGACTTGATTCTCTTGGCGTTGGATAGTTTACCTTTGTTCTTGAGTACCTGAATGGCATCGGCTTTGCTTTTCAATACAACCTTAAGCTGCCTGTACAGCTGCCTCAGTGGCAAGCACGCTCTGGTGTACACGAAGTTGTTTGACCTCCTTAGTCGATTGTTCAAGCTTTTTCATGATGTTAGGCATTTGTGCCATAGTTTGTTTACAATCACCACACGGGCAACGGTTTTCAATTCCAGTACGCGAATTTCGGTGGGTGATAATCCATGGCAATCTCCACAGAGAAAGTTCTTGCAGCAATCGCAGGATTTCTCTAGAGAGCTAGGTGTTTCACACTTTGACAGATGATAAGACTTTTGTCTCTTAGAACCCTGTATCTTGTATTTTGATTTTTGAAGGACATCCCTGGTCCTTATATCATTAATATTGTTTATAAGGGACAACCCTGGTCCTGACTGTTTTTGTAAAGGACATCCCTGGTCCTACACTATTATCATTATTTGTAAAGGACAACCCTGGTCCTGACTGTTTTTGTTAAGGACATCCCTGGTCCTACACTATTATCATTATTTGTAAAGGACAACCCTGGTCCTGACTGTTTTTGTAAAGGACATCCCTGGTCCTACACTGTTATCATTATTTGTAAAGGACAACCCTGGTCCTGACTGTTTTTGTAAAGGACATCCCTGGTCCTACACTGTTATCATTATTTGTAAAGGACAACCCTGGTCCTGACTGTTTTTGTAAGGGACATCCCTGGTCCTACACTATTATCATTATTTGTAAAGAACAACCCTGGTCCTGACTGTTTTTGTGAAGGACATCCCTGGTCCTAAAACTATTATTATCATCTTTAAGACACTATTCTGGTCCTGATCATGAGCTATTACACATGATATTATAAGTGAAAACGCTGTTTATAATAATTATTATTATTTATATAGTGTTTGTTGCTGATAAATTTTTATAATTTCTGTTGTACCTGTTTATGAAAGTTCAAGAAAGTTAAAGCGATTAGTTACTGTACGAATCGTACGAGGTCGTACGATAGAATACGGATGGCCGACTGTTAGCATTGCTAAAGTTGATGTTATTTATATAATTATAGTGTTATAATTCAGTATTAATCATATGAAGAATTATTACAACTTTATGTAAGTTATCATAAGCACTTTTAATTATAAAGTTGTTGCACGACGACATAAAATGGACTGATGCGCTAGGCAGCGCCCCACGCGTACGCTAGAAGGGGTAAGTCTATAAAGGGTAGCAAAATGGTGGTGGGAGTCAGTCCATTTTCTGTCGTCGACCAGTGCACACGTGTCTAGAGTTGCTGCTAAGTTGGAGTTGTAAAAAGTGATTGTGTTATTCAGTTAATATATCCGGTGAAAAGTGAGTTCATTTGTATTTTCATTTAACATTCAGGCTGAAACCTCTTGTCATAGTGAAGTGTACTGGCTAAGAAAAGGATAGACCCAATTCTACCCGTGAGTGTCGTAAAAGCCGACTTACGGTTCACCACCACGGGAATGGGCGGCCAGCGTTCCCTGTGAATGCAACATCTTGTTCTGCTCACCAATCCGCCTGCCAAGTGTGGTGTGGTGAGCATGGCAATACTTCCTACTACTAAGGCACTCGAGGGTTTCATGCGTATTACAACTTTAGGCGCCTTGCTGACAACATGACACGAGTCAATCTTAAAGGGCTCTTTTTGTCAGACGTGGCTATATCAGCCGCGTTTTTTCGGCCGTAAACGCTCTGCTTTCACCGCAAGGCATTTAGGCATATATGTATGTGTAGGTATATGTGTGTATGAGAATGATATGTTTGTTCTTCCTTAGGTTTCCTGTGGAAATCCACTTCGTCCATCTAAAGCAAGGCCTCACACCAGAAGAGGCAACCCAGCAGAGTGACGGAGCCGCTGTCATTGGCGTCATGTGTGAGGTAATCTTCTTCTTCTTCAGGCCTTTTCCCATTTTCACTTGGGGTCGGCTCTCTTATTCGTCCTTCTCCAGAGGCATCTTTTCGGAGTCTTCAAGAGGTCCATATCGTCGCTTTCGGGATGCTTTTTTATATAACCGCCATCCATGTTAGCCCGGGTCTGCCGCAGTATTTTGATCCTGACATACGCTGTAGCCCTTTCACCACGCTTGGCAGGCGGATTGTGGAATGTGGGTGTCAAAATAGGCGACTAAGGGTTGAATCCAATGAAGGGGTGAATCTACAATATTTAGCACTGAGCTCGCCAATCCTGCCAAGCATGGTGAGTATGGCAACTCCCCCCAATCGGAGTCCCACCAAAATAAAATCAGCCCATGTCCACCAGCGGAACTTTGTGGCTGTAGAAGTTCTAACATGTAATGTTATGATATGTTAAGTTACCAATCTTACTGTACAGATCGAGTACAGCCGCGACAGCGGGTATGCCTTCAAAGAGATCATGAGGGACATTCCTCAAGTAAAGGAAAGTGATGCGCAACCGAGGAACCCGCATCGCATTGATGTTTCGTGAGTACTAAAAATACGCACAAAGAATGGCACCACCCCATATCTTTCCCGCGGGTGGCGAATAAGGGACTCGAGGGTTCCATGTTCCATTTAGGCGACACTATAGTGATACACCATTTTTGACAATCAGCCCTCAAAGATTTTGTTAGACGTGGCCATAGCGACTGTATTTTTACGGTCGTCAACGCTCTACCTAACCCACAAGGGATCAAGACTTGATGTATGTATTTTTTCACACTTAGAATTGTAAAAGAAGTAAAAATATTAGCTTCAAAGATTTTAAGGGCTGAATTAGCCCATGAAACTGAACAACTTTCCCAAGAAACATAGGTCGAAATATGAGAACATTTTTTGGACCTCCCATTCTAAATGACTTAGGCAGTGGTCGGTAATTTGGTATTTTTAGGGGCTTTTTTTTCTTGTTTCAACCTATGTTCCTTGGGGAAAGTTGTCACAAGAAATTAATTGAATTAAAGGATTATTCAGATATTAATCAATTCACAAGATCGCCGAAAGATACCTACCTACTAGATAGGATTTGTCATATACAATGAATAACCCTTATTTTATCCAAAAAGACAACAGAGAGAGGAGAAAGTGACATTGAACACTGGGTCGGTCGAAAACCTTTTAATTGGATAGATGCAACCTTGATACAACATTATTAGATTAGATAACCTAATATGACAGTCGTCTTTATTACTTGAGGTTTTTGACAGTGTCCATATTGAAATCAAAGATCTTTTATCCTGTAGGATAAGAATCTACAAGGTATGTTTGATTCTTTTTTGTGTTGCTTGAAAATTTTATATTAATAAACATAGGTTTGGATATGAAAATTTACTTGTTGTAGCAAAATACGCCCTCATCATACAAACTCGTAGCGAATTATACCCAAAACGAAAATAACTGCTACGGCGCAGGTATCGTAGCCATCAAAACGTGATATATTCGAAAATTTTGTTCAGTTCTAATCCAGACGTCGGTTTTAGGCTAAAATACAGGGTGTAATACGTATACAAACCTAACAAATACTGAATAACTTCTCCTAGAAATATACTTCAGGAAAAAATCGTTAATAAAAGTCGAACTCACTTACAAAATCACAAATTATGATAGGTACTCGCCATGCTTGGTAGGCCGATTGGCAAGCACAGGTGCAATGCATAATTTATAATCCCACGTACTTCCCATTCCCTGGATAAATTATTTATTCGCTAATCTATATAAGCCGGCCTTATACGGCTACCTGTGCCTTACCTACACCCCATATTTATGAGTTCAGATGTGTACTGATTTTTTTCTCGCACCCAGGCGGCTGTTCAGTCCGAACGATCAATCATACTACACTTACCACGGCTCGCTGACCACTCCTCAATGCAACGAGATCGTCACTTGGATCGTCATGGATAAACCGCTGCCTATTTCGGATGACCAGGTAACAGAAGCTGGGTTCATATTGTCTAAGCATGCGTGGGTCAAGTAGAAATCGGTTGTGGACTGTTAACGGCCATTATAAAAAAAGTTGTACCATTTTGGCCATTGTGAAAGTTACATAAAAGTAAGTGTTCTAATGCCATCCAACCATCCATGTTTTGTATTTTCATACAAAATACCGTTGTAGATCGTTTTAAGAGTAGCTCTTTTGACCTGACAGTCCACAACCTTATTGACGGTTATTTTGGACGCTACTTTGATCGCGGCAACAGTCATCAAAATATGCTTGGATGACCTTCCATGGTAAGTTTTGTATGGTATAGTGTGGGAAATATAATTTGAGCCGTTTGGCTTTGACGTTTCATAGTCGAATCGGCTCAAATTATAATCCCTAAACTCAGTACATGTTCTCTGTTGTGAGCCACCACAGAGCAAAAATTAAAATGAGGCGGCGCACGCATGACATCTCTTGTCTATGTGATCCTCATACTGTAGAACGCGAAAATATTCGCTATGCGGCGGATACAAAAGTCTACAAATAATCGTACATTTGAATTTTGATCTTATCGTATTGATGATAAAAACGTCATTTATTAATTTGATTAAATCCACTTCCCAATTTATTGTCTCCAAACTTTATCGTCTAGATCTAGACAGATAGTCCAAGTGCATTATCAAGTTGGAAAGAGAATTGGTAATAAAAGATCAAGAAAAGGTTATAACTACTTAGTAGACTGCCAAATAATGAAACCCGATGCTAATCGTTTTCCCGTAGGAAAAACACGTTTTCGCGGAGGAAAAACACGTTTTCCCGGATTGTATAATCGTCCCTTTAAATCACTACATCTGAAAAAAACTCGGAGAGTGGGTAAGTGGTTAGGACATCGGTCTTACAATCGTGTGTGAGACCCGAGTTACAATGTTGTCATACCAATGTTGTTTTACCTACTTACGTACATTTTATCGACTGCTCTTAAGAAGGAAAAACACCGTGATGAAACCCACATTCAAATAAAATATGAATTCAGATGATATGTATGTAGGATTCGGGCGAGGTTACCCTTCGGGTTGCAGAGGTCAAATGGCAGTCGCTCTGTGTAAAGACTTGTTCCCATATCGAATTCCCTAGGTAAGGTAGCCGACCCCGACAGAGATACGGGATAAGGCAAGGAGAATGATGATGATCTATAAAAACTGTTCAAAATTCTGTTACGTGGCTTAGGAGTGTTCATGAGCAGGATAGACAGAAACACTTCTTATTCTTTTCTTGTGGAACACCGAGTCTTTCAATGTATGACTAACATTTTAACACCAGCTTTCTTCCCCAGTTCAAACTGATCACCGAAATCGAAGTAGGCGGTTTGTACAACGCCAGAAGCCTGCAACGAGCCGATCGCGTTGTCTACAAAGTCACCGGTCACCCATCAGCCAATTGCGCCATCAGATCCGGTCCAGCCTTCCTCGTGACTCTAGCAACCCTCATCAACTGCTTCTCAGGTCTGCTGGGGAAGACCTTGAAGAAGTCTGCATGCGCTCTTTACAGGGCGAAAGCGAAGTTTTTTAACAGAGCTGACAATTTGAAAGAGTGTGTCAGGTATAGTCACTAATAGACTGCAACCAGTCAACAGAATAGTCAACAAAGTCATCGGTCACCCATCAGCCAAATGCGCCATCAGATCCGCTCCAGCCTTCATGATGCTGGTAACACTGATCAACTGCTTCTCAGATTTGCTAGAAAGAACTTTGAAGAAGTCTGTATGTGCCCTTTACAAGGGAATTGAAGTTTTTTAACAGATTTGATGAATTTGAAAGGTGCCAAGTACGTATATAGTCACTAAGTTCATGTGATAGTGATCCAAAAAGTAAGTACCAAGTGATAGTGATAGTGACCACTTGACTAAATTTTCGGTTCCTTTATAATAAGTTTCCCAAAGAAACCAAAGTATAAAATAAGTACCTTCGGTAGGTATTTTTTGCTCAAGGGTTAGTAATTTAGTATGTAAAGATATATGTAGGTAGAAAGTTGTCATCAATCATACATTTTCAATCTGAAAATATCTTTGCAAAATTAATTTAGTTGAGTCACAAGCCTTAGCTTTTAAGTTTCAGATATCAGACTTTTCCTTGTGAGAAACTATTGTCAGCATAGGTGGATCGCACACTTAATGCACGACGGACCGCTAAAGTATCGCAACTAGAAAGATCCATACTAGAAAAGTTACTCCCCATACAAAAACCGCACTCGACGGACGATGCTGCGATAGCGCTGCGACAGCGATTGAGCGGTTTTAGTATGGGGGTGAGTCAATTGTTAAGTGTGCGATGCGCCCAATATGGAAGCAATTTATTCACAAAAGGGTTTGATAGTGTTTTAACCTACAATGTGGTTATATTTATATTGATTTGACTATGTTTTTCTTAGTATTAAGAAAATAATTATAATTATAATGTTGACAAGACCTATAGCAACAGTAAAGTAAGTTAAGTATTTGTAAGTATTAAAATTATTTATACTTAATAACAAATAGCATTGAGTAGGCGTGTACTAGTCTTGATAATTGTAGTTTACCCATCACGAAATGAAATATAATATTATTTACTTCGAAGTACAGTTTGCTTAGCAAACTTCCAATATTTTCATAATATAGATAACTAGCTGGTACCCGCGACTTCGTTTCGCTGACTTAGTATTTTAGATGATAAAATAACCTTGTTTCCTTCACTAACGTCCTAAATTATACATGCTAATCTGGGCTCCTATTAGTGCTCCTTGTGGACTACGTCAGGAACACCAAACCTTATAAGTCTATATGCCAGCAGAAACTACCCATCAAGCAGAACAACTTTCGCTTTCGTGCCATATCTTTATCTCGTATAGTTTAGGTGGGCTCCTGGTTGTGCACCTGGTGGTCTACATCAGGTACTCCAAACCTTCAAAGTCTATATGCCACCAGAAGCTACCCATCCAGTTGAACATTTTTTGCTTGGTGCCATGTCTGTATCTCCTATACGTAGTTTAGGCGGGCTCCTGGTGGTGTACCTGGTGGTCTACTGAAGGTACTTCAGACCCTCGAGTGGTGAAAAAAAGTAGCCTATGTCCGTTCTCGGTATCTTACTAATCTCTGTGTGAAATTTCATGATGATCGGTTCAGTGGTTTGGCCGTGAAAGCGTAGCAGACAGACAGAGTTACTTTCGAATTTATAATATTAGTATGGATGTCAGTGCAAATGGTGTAACCTTGTGCATAGTTTCAAACAATTTACAAACGTAAGAAAAACCCAGTTTACTTTTTTCTGTTTACAATTTTTTAATAAGTAGATATAGGTAGGTACTATTGTTTCCGTTACAAATGATATTTAACTTCAATATAGAAAATATTAATTCAAGTCATTAACATTCATATTTACGTGATGTTTTAAAATGTTGTTTATCTCTGACAATAAGCAGAGACAGGTGTGTTTGAATACATAAAGATTACGTATTTTAATTGAATTTAAATAACAAAATTATATGAACGAAACAAGTGGATCACTATTACGCCGCCTGGCAGAGCCAATCGTGGTGTGGCGGTTAACACGTTTGACCCGGCAAGTCAAAAGACGTGGGTTCGAATCCTGTCGGTGGCGTGAATTTTTTCCGCTTGTTTCGTTAGTATTAACTTTGTAATAAAAAGTTAAGAGTTAAAATAAGTTGAAGATTCTTGTTTTAGGTTGAAAGAAATAGGATGACATTTTAATACCTATTAGGTAGGAAAACTGGTGGAAAAGAAAGAGGTTAAATCTCAAAGATCTTTGGAAAAAGTGACTCAATTGATGTCATCCTGTATATTGCATTTTTAATATACAGTGTATTTTTAGTCAGTAAGTACACACTTTTTAGGGTGTAAAAAAATCATAATTTGGTTGATCCATTGAAAAATTCATACCGTCTCATCAAAAAAGTATGGAACACCTAATATTTTGTAGCGATTTCGCAGGTGGCTCCGTAGTAAAAGTTGTTCAGAATCATGAGTAAAAACACCTTACTTACACTTTGTGTGTACTGACTGAAAATAGCCCTGTATAATAGGTACCTATTCGTAAAGAAATAAGTATATCTAGGTAAGGTAATCATATTTTTCCTATATTTTATGTTATATTCAAACACAAACTGGTATATTTTAATCAACAGGCTGTGAAAAATATAAATTAAAACGACAGACGTTTGTTTTCAAAGGTTGTGTTTCGTTATGTAATTTAATTTTAAGTTCGTTAAGTTCATTTTTGAGTTATTAATGTACAAAATAAAAATTATGATACCTAATTGAAAAACCTGGCTTTTTTCTATATTTTACGCCGGTGTAATTTTTTAAAACATTATTATTTTACTATTGTAACTCATCATCATTGGCCTCATACGTCTGTGACACACACACACACACAAATCACACCTTTATCCCTTGCGGGGTAGGCAGAGCTTTAACGATCGTAAAATAACGGTCGTTATCGCCACGTCTGACAGACGATTTAATCAGTGTTCGAGGCTATAGAACAAACTCGAGGGTTTCATGTCTATTACAACTTTAGGCGACAAGCTGACAACCTGTTACTACAGTGATCACGAGTCATCTGAAACACCCCTCAATATTTGACAAACGTGGCAATAACGATCATATTTTTACGGCCGTATACTGCCTGCTTACCCCGCAATGGATAAAGGAATAATACGTGTATGTATGTAATTCATATCAAACACTTGATATACTGTTTTGAACGGGATTTTCATCGCGATTAGGTTTAATTTTCAAGTTTATAGTTTTCTTTCATGCTGAATAATAATGAGTCACAGAGCGTTGAGCGTTGAGTGTTGTTAAGTCTTGCCTCAGACACTGATTAAATCGTCTGTCACATACGTATGAGGCCAATGATGATGATGACGGATGATTAATAATGACGACCGCTTGACTCTACAATAGTACAGTCCAATGGGGGAAAATAAGACTAGCGGGTAACTTGGGACATGGTCGACACCAGCATATCTGAACCAGCTAGGCTTATGCCTATAACCTTATAACTGGTTGATAAATGTAGAGTCCAAAGTTTTCAACCAGTTACAACGTTATGACTGGTTCATAGAAGCTGGTGTCGACCATGTCCCAAGTTACCCGCTAGCCTCATTTTCCCCCATGTGACGGTAGGTATTTTCAAATTAACGAAACAATCTTTGACGTAGCCATGTCCAGCAGTGGGCACTTTTGGCTGTCAAGGTCAAGGCCATATAGTAGATGCCGTCAAAAAGCAATTAGGAACTCGAGGGTTTCATGTATAACGGTCACCTGCAACTTTCTGTAACAGTCCGAAAATACTTGTCAGACGTGGGGATAGCAAAGAATACAAGCGGTGTATAGCGGTTAATCACGTTTGACCCGGCAAGTTAAAAGACGTGGGTTCGAATCCCGTCGGTAGCATGAACTTTTCCACTTGTTTTGTTTGTGAGAACTTTGTAACAAAAAGTTAACAAAGAATACTAACTACTCCCGTGATAGTGACAATAGCGACCGTATTATACGGCCATTAACACTCTGCTCACTCCGCAAGGGATAAAGGCGTGATATATGTATGTATGCAGATATGCGTTGTATGAGCGGTCAAATACCATGAAATGGGCCCCAGTCATTCATAGCCAGTAATTTGATTACATTGGTTAAGAATAGGCACCTACAAATACCAACAATGATACCAGATTCTATTGAGACGAATCCTATTAATGGTTCACAAAAGGTGGATTCAGGTCTAGGTCAGATTACTTCCAAATACCCGAACTAAACTAGATTTATAATACCCGAACTATAGGGATGCCGTCCCGAACACTGATAAGGCGCATTGAGACCACGAAACTGAAAAACTTTCTCCTAGGAACAAATGTCAGGAAAAGACAAAAAAAAAATCAGTCAGACAAAATCAGGGTCCGTATTTTGTTTTTACAAATGGGGAGTCGAAAAAATTATTGGCGTTTCCTGAAAAAAATGGGAAGTTCTTCATTTTCATCCCAAATACCCCCTGACCTGATACCCCCTTCCCCATTCCATCTCCGGGGATCGAGGCGCCGACTGGGGTTCCACCCTTATGTTGTAGATATACCTCTGATCCGCACTAAGCGTTTCGCTTCAACTTTTATCATGCGTACGGCTAAAGAGTGGAATTCCCTGCCGGCGGATCTTTTTCCGGAACAATATAACTTGGGCCTTTTTAAGGCAAGAGTGAATAGGCATTATCTAGGCAAGCATGTACCATCTTCGTCTGCATCTCCACTTACCACCAGGTGAGATGGCAGACAAATGCGGGCCTATTACATATAAAAAAAAAAATACAGACTGACCTTCAAGCAGTATTCGGGATGCTGCTGCCCTCTTGCTCCCTGTATAATATGAGGCTTTTGACGTGGGTGTCTTTACCTAAAGTTAACTAGGCAGGTATATAAAGAAAATCAGCGGAAGATTACCTCCAATCACGTCTAAAGTTAAAATTAAAAACGAATACTCAAGAATACTAACCATAGCTACTAAGGAACTTACATAAGAGTATTAGGTAACTATAGGTATACCTATGTATGTTTCATGATTTTCTGTTCTTTCAGAATGATAATAATGGGTGTTTTTAGAGGTATCTTCTTCTTTCTAACCATCATCAATCAGATTTAGTGTAGGCCTTCTTCAAACTTCTCCAATTCCTTCTGTAGAGTCCAGTTTTTAGAGGTACAGAACTTAAAATAGCAATAATACAATAAAGTGCGAATCCGTGCACGTGGCCGTTTTATTAACTACCTATTTATTTTTTAATACATGCAATAAAACGACAGACAGACATCAGAACCGGATTGCGGCAACATTTTCACTTGTAATCATTTATGATAATGACAGCATATCAACAATTACAGTTATTCAATATTGCCAATAATAAAATTAATGGTATGTAGGTAGGTGAATATTTGCATAAAACACGTTGTTTATTGTTTTACTGGTTTACTGGAACAATTTATATTTTTACTGCATTTTTCTTGATCGACAAGATAGGATGAGTTGGACAGATAACATACATAGTTACTACTGGGACATAGTTATTTCTAAAAAAAGGACCGACTGCGGTAATTTTAAAGTTATATTTTGCTTTAAAAATCCACCAGTTTCAATAAAAGGAGCAGCAAGCAGTGCCTGTTGTCCTTTTTCTTTTTGTATTTGTCTTGTACTTATCTGCTTTTGTGGGCAATAAATGGATAAATAAAATATTAAATAGGTAATAAGTAATAACTATACAGGATGTCAGAAAAAGTACTTCCTTTTTCTGGATCTCCCATACAAAATGTAACAGCGGACTGAGTCAGGTTATATCCAAAATTTAGGAATGTCCAAAATTTTTTTTTTCATATTTCGGCCTTCCTTGTAGAAAGCTTTTCAGTTTCATGGGCTGTTTCATCCCTTGAAAGGAAGTTTGTACTTTAACTAACACCCTGTATATGAAGTTTTAAAGACATAGTGGGTGTTACTCGAACAGCTGAGAAGAATCTGAACGACGACACCGTTATGTCAAAATCCGTATAGCCGTTTGGGTTGTATTCCGTGAAAAATAATTTAGTACTGTCAACATACATACCCACCCACATACACATACATACCTACCTAGACCTAGGCCTTATTCACACTTAACGCACATCGCAGCGCTAAAATAACGCACTTGTAACGCAACGGTCTTTCTGCATTATTTTAGCGCAGCGTTGTGCGTTAAGAGTGGTAGAGGCCATAATCTCGAAAATTATAACATTGTAAGAATTATAGTAATTAAAGCCCTTTGTAGTCATTCCACTTATTATATAGGAAATACCCAACTAGTTTCGCTCACTGAGCATCATCAGGGGCATTTTTTAAACATTACACAATTTAATATACATTAAAATTAAACTTAAACGTCCAATACATAAAAATCATAACCAAGAACAATATAACCCTCCTCTGAGGCAGTCGGATAAAAATAATTACCTACAGCGGACTTGTTCACCTAAATAACTTAATTAATTTATGGTTAAAAAAACCTTGTTTAATTTAATTACCCTCCTTCCTGGGTTTTCGATTTTATGGGGAAGGTTAAATATTTTCTAGATAATTATGATGTCTTATACGAAATTAATTAGGTAGGTACCTACTTATGCATGCAATGTACCTTGTGTAATAATGAGACAATTTCCGTCATAGTTCTAGAATTTTCAAAAAAAACACATTTTAGAAATATTTTGGTGAAAACCGCATTTTCACCAATAAAATGCTATCACAGGGAAATATTTGCCGTGTGATGCCGGCTTAGAATAGCATCACCCCATTTCTTTTCCGTGGGTATCGTAAAAGCCGATTAAGGGTTTCGATGGTTTCATTGTGTATTGCAATTTTAGGCGACAGGCTGACAACCTGTCACTATCTTCTTCTTCTTCATCGAATTGATGGGCAACAATTAGATGTCTGTCACTATAATGACTTATCTGAAACGACCCTCAAACATTTGTCAGACGTGGCGATCACGACCGTAATATTACGGTCGTTAACGCTCTGCCTACCCCGCCAGGGATTAAGGCGGGATTTGTGTGTGTGAGTGTGTGGAAATACTTTAGGACGCTGTTATTGACGCAGGCCGCAGGTAGCACACGCTGCTAATCTTGTTTCCATGGGAATAAGAGAGGGAGGCCCATGTCCAGCAGTGGACTGTTGTGGCTGTTAAGCTCCTTCACCTTTAAATTTTTGAGTGCCCCACCGAGAATCGAACCCTGAGCATTTGCGTCGCAAGCAGTCGCAATACCTCTGCGCCACATCGGTCTATGCTGGTATGTCTGGATGATCTTAAAGATCATCTTGGCATCTCTCAAGCCAACCCCATTTTCCCATCGTGTCGTATCTCTATCTAGTCAACTAGATAATAGGCCGGAATCGGTCTGGAAATCTAGACCACAATCTAGACCGAGTGACGTCATAACTCAGCTACTATCTGTTATACAAGGTTATTTTTAGTGAGTACACTAACTTTGTTCGATGGTTCTACTCATGGTTCTGAACAACTTTTTTACTATGGGGCCACCTGCGGAATCGCAAAAAATTCGGTGTTCCGTAAAAAAGTTAATACCTACTCGACAAAAATGTATGGAACACCCAATTTAATTTTGGGATTTAGCATGTGGCCCCATAGTAAAAGTGGTTCGGAATCATGAGTATCTCTACCCTACAAAGTTTGTGAAGTGACTAAATAATAATCCTGTATTCATCCTGGATGAGATTGGCTAGATATTCTATTTTAGCTAACCAAGTAGTGCCGTGTGATGTCGGCTTAGAATAGCATCACCCCACATCCTTCCCGCGGGTGTCGTAAGAGGCGACTAAGGGACTCGGGAGAATTGGTGTATTACAATTTTTAGGCGACAGGCTGACAACCTGTCACTATAGTAATACACATGTTTTCTGAAACAACCTTAGAAAACAATCCTCAAAAATGTCAGACGTGGCGATAGTGGCTGCATTCTTACGGCCACTATCGCTCTGCCTACCCCGCAAGGGATAGGGGCGTGATATATGTATGTAGCTAACCAAGTAAGTGCTACAACGTCTGGGTGCAGAATTACACACACATATCTGCAAACATCACGCCGGTACGGTAGACGACCGATGTGGCGCAGTGGTAGCGTGACTGCCTTTGACGCAGAAGGTTCCGGGTTCGATTCTCGGTGTGTCACTCACAAAGTTGATATTTATGAAAGATGGTTCCAACATATTGGTCAACATGACACCTTCAGGCCAGTCAACTAATCGGGCTTAGAGTGTTTGGTTAGAAACATGTTTCCAAGAATTCACCCCAGGACGTTTTTTCTTGAGTAACAGATTTGAAAAGCCCGCAAAAAATAACAAATCTGTTAAAAAACATAATTTAATACTTTACCTGGTTTACTGTCTTTCTAATATCGATTATTCAGCAAGATAGGCGTAAGCCGTGTGATGCCGCCTTAGAATAGCATTGCCCAATACCTTTCCCGTGGGTGCCGTAGAAGCCGACTAAGGGACTCGAGGGCTTCATGTATATTGCAATTTTAGGCGACAGGCTGACAGTCTGTCACTATAGTGATACACGACTTATCTGAAACGACAAGAAACGACCCTCAAAAATTTGTCAGACGTGGCGATAACGGCCGTAATTTTACGGTCGTTGACGCTCTGCCTACACCGTCAAGGAAACAAGCGTAACTTGTGTGTGTGTATAGGCGTAAGCTGGTACAACTCCAGAAGCCTTCAGCCCCTCAGCCACCACAAGGTGTACAAGACGAAGCCAGCCTCCCCTTACAAGACCCCAAGGATCATCACGGCCGAGGCCAACTTCTTCGAATTACGAATGAAATAGAATGTGAGCGGTAGGTACTATTTGTTATGTATGGTTTAAGGTTTTAAAATTAAAGACAGTTTTACCTCGTTATTTTTGATTTATTTAAATAACATTACCAACCAATCATATCTACATTCTTGCATGTTTCATTCACACATTCACATTGTCAACAATAAATCATGAGTTTATATTGGTTTTGACAGCCGAATACTCTTAGGCGTAGTTTCGACTCGACCCAATTTCGATTCCACCCGTTCTGACTCAACCCAACTTCATACGATATCACTACATAGTATACAGCAAATTCGCTTTTCGCGTCTGTATGTATGTATGTTTGCTTAAATCTTTAAAAATACACAAAGGATTTTGATGCCGGTTTTTTCAATAGATAGAGTGATTCAAGAGGAAGGTTTATATGCATAATACTTGCCGGAAAAACACCTTATTCCCATGAGAAAATGCCTTACAGCGGGCGCAGCCGCTGGGCGAGCCCCTAGTAACTTATAAAGGCCAAGTCAAAACAGGTCGAATCGAAACTGGTTCGAGTCTTACTAAGCCCCTGAGTTTTACTTGTTACCCGATTAATAAACAGAGAAGTTATCAAACCAATATAACTGCATGAAACACATAATATACAAATCATAAATCACCGCGGTTTCTTACTTTAGTCAATTTGTATGAAATCAAATCATACATACAAAGTAGTCTCAGACGAGTTATATGAATACCGCTCGCGTTAAATTATAACATTAGTACCTAAGATTTGTCTACGTATGAATATAAAATTAAATTATACCCTAAATATATTTTGTATGTAAGTAAAATCTTGTACAAATACGATGTGAAGCATTAAGTGACAAGTACAAGGCTTTGCTTTTTAGTTGGGTGTCCTTAAAATGACTTAGCAGTCTGTTTAAGAATATTCCATAAATGGTTTCATTACTAATATACGGATATTACCTTCGGATTGAAATACAAAACTGTAAACGTAACGTATAAAATGTGTTGCAATCGCCGTTTATCTAAGTGAAATTCTATGGTTTCAAAATATTCATCATTGGCCTCGTACGTCTGTGACAGACGATTGAATCAGTGTCTGAGGCAACACTTTTCGTGACTGTATAAGTGAATGCGGGAGCGGCATGACTTTGCGGACGCTCTACACGTGAAGGTGGAATTATCCAGTCAGTATTACTACATACGTAAGCTATAACTTGATACTTTAATGAATCGGTCCCGAAAGGGCAACATGATTGTTGCCATCCCGCTCATATGTCATACATTTTGATAGAGAGAAACAATAATGTTGCCAATTCGGGATCGCTTCTTTATCCGATCGCGACATACTTGATTTTTTTAAGATGTGTTCTGACGATTCCTTACGATTAACGCCAAGAATAACAAATACTTAAGAGAATTTAGAAATAAGTGGGTACCCAAAAATACGTAGTTTTTCAATGTGCCTACCAATAAGATTTGAACTTTTCGTCACGGGTATTTGGGTAAGTATTAAGCATTCAATTTTATAACCAAACTTAAATAATCTATAATTTTATATCTAAAAATGTGAACATACATTTTAGACATTGCCAAAATTTACTTTTTTTATCTATAAATATTTCAAAAATGTACATGGCCGTAGCATCCACTTATCTCTAAACCCCGTTACAAAATAATACACGAATCTGTACAATAGAGTCTACACACCGGCGTGATTAGGGTTCTGCAACGAGCGCCTTCAGCCGGCTCTCGATGTACTGAACCCGCGCCGCCAGCTTGTCCTTGGGGTTCCACTCTGTGTACGGGATCTGTAGCACTTTGTAACCCTGTGGACAAAATGTTAAATTGGTACTGTACTAATATATCAAATGCGAAAGTTTTCATGTATGTTTGTCACTCCTTCAAGCACAAACTACTAAACCGATTTTCATTAAATTTGGCACACACATAGAGGATAACTTAAATTAACACATAGGATATTTTTTATTCCGAAAAAGTGTTCCTATGTGGGATGTCACAGGATGATTTCTTAAACCGACTTCCACGCGAGCGGAAACTGCGAGCACCCACTAGTTTGTTAAATACAAATACACATCGCGCTCTCGTTTCTTATGGGGTATGCAGATAACGCCCCCGTAGAAATGCAATCGTTATCGCTGCGTCTGACAAATATATAAGGGATGTTGTGCGTTACTACTGCCAATTTTTATTTTTGCGTTTTCGCAATTGACTCCATAGTAAAAGCTGTTCCGAATCATGAGTGGAAACACCGTACAAAGCGTGTGTACTGACAAAAAATAACCCTGTACATACATATAATTACGCTTCTTTCCCGTAGGGGTAGGCAGAGACCATACAATAAACGTATGTCAGAATTGACCTCCCTCTTCAAGAAAGTATCAGCTGATACAAACTATCCAAGCCGCTTTCTCCTAGTAGAAATACGGAAATAATCAGAAATTATGATTACCTTGAGTTGTAATAATTTGGTGTACAGATGGAAGACTCCCGTGGGTACGACAGTTTTGCGCGTCATATCGTGGTAGTCCAATCCTAGCACTGCTATCCTGAATACACTGAAAAATAAAAATATATTATATTATGCATTAAAATTCTTCTTTTCGTGACACCGAGTCGTTCAAAGTCCCGATGAACTATAGTGTAAGAGTCTTTCAACCGCCTTCTACAAGTAGCAGGCCTCTGACATGGTCGCGTAACGACCTCCGTCTAAGTTATAGACAGCAACCGGGACCTACGGCTTAACGTGCCATCCGAAACACGGAACCATTTTACATACGGACAATCGGGTGGTTCAGCTCGCAATGTCCTAACCAACAACAACTAAAATGTCAACAGCTGTCCTAAATAACAACTTACCCACTACTTACATACAATAAACTATCGGGAATCGAACCCGGAACCATTGCATCGTAGGCAGTCGCCACATCGGTTGTCGATTAAATTCCGAATTCAGGGGGCGTATTTTTGAATCAATAGGAATATGATTTGGCGTGAGCTAATTTGCAAGTGGTCTTACTTTTTGTTATTGACAGCTTTTTCTAAAGGAACTGGATGGCATTTGGCATCTACTGCGAATTCGGCATCTGAAATTACAAATAATAGTACATTGATCACGTGGTGAGAAAGGAACCGATTGCTAACGAGGGTGTAGCTTGAGATCTGAGGGCATCAATACACACGAGTTTTCCATTGGACTTTATTCGGAGTGATACATTGTACTTTATACTACACCTGCAAGAATAAAAAAGCACGAATACTAATAGAAGAATAGATAAATAAACCTAAACAATTACAATTAATATTTTTGCACTATCCGTATCCGAAATATCCGAATCCGTAACCGGAATTTCATATCCGTAGCATCACTGATTTAAACTCAGTCGCGGTATGCAAGTTTTTTAAAAAAGCGTGATTTCATGTAAGTACTTACCATACAGGAATCCCATGCCGGAATTGACCTCTCGCTTCAAGAACGTATCAGCTGATACCAAACTCTTGAAGGTATCCATGATTGCGTGCACGAATAGCGCTTTCTCCTAGTAGAATACAAAGAAATTCCTTTATTCAATAATATATCACTACAGTAGTATAATGCAGTCGCTTCCCGCGCCTGTCTGTATGTATGCTTAGATTTTTAAAAGCATTCAACGGATTTTGATGCAGATTTTTTATAGATGAGGGATTCAAGAGTTTATATGTACAATACTTGCTAGGAAAACCACTTATATTATTCATTGCGTACCAACATAATAAAAGTGAAGGTAGACACTAGATAACAAAAGGTGAACTTATCTCTATTAAGAGATTTCTTTCAGTCAACCTATACACTGAAATTGGACATAAGAATGTAGACGGGATGGTAGTATAAATGAAGTTATATTTATAATTTTCATTTATGTCTTAAATATTTATTTAATTCATAAAAACTACCTTGGTGTGCATGACGGGTACTCCCACCGAAACGTGCTCTCCGAGCCGCGGAGGTGTGGTCCCTGGCGCGCTGGTTAAAGCTACGTATGCGTCGATAGCCATCAGCTTCCGGCGGGACGGGATCGGGATTTCTGGGAAATTACATAATTCACAGAGATAAATATCAACTTAGTGAGTGTCCCACCGAGAATCGAACCCGGAACCTTTTCGTGGCAGGCAGTCGCATTACCACTGCGCCACGTCGGTCGTCATCGATTTTGCCGTGTGATGCCAGCTTAGCATCACCCTAAGCCGTAGGTGTCGTAAACGGCGGCTAAGGGATAATTCCATGGAATAGAGCATTCCTTGTGAATATCTTCTTAGCGTGTCGATGGCAGACACTACACCGTCGCAGCCCAGGACTTGGCCACATTGACAGCGCTGGCAGACGATGTCATAAGATCGTCCTTTGTGCAGGTGTTGGGGCACGCCGGACACGATATTAGGTGGTGCATCGTTTGGACTGCACCACATAAACAGCTTACGTCGGCACCCTCCAAGAAGCCCCACTTGGCCATGTTTTCCTTGCTCCGGCCAGTTTGGGTCCGAAGTCTATTCAGGGACTTCTAAACCGGCCAAGGTAATATATGACCAGGCGGCAAGCTTTCAGCGACAGGGAGGTAGAGTTACCTTTTCCTGCCGAAGTTTGCACCTCGCTTGTTTGGGGTCGGTGCAAAGAGGAGACACGCACTTTACAAAGTTATTGCGACTTTGTGAATATCTACAATATTTTACACTGCGCTCGCCCCACTATCAGCAGAAATCCAGGTCCAGTCACGCAGACGCTTTTGACAGCTCTTCCTCCTTCAGAGACAGCGCCATTTGCAGGCCAATAAGCTCTAGAATCTCGGGCATTTCGAGATCTCGAGATTACATACACTATAAACGCTGCGCTTACCGACGCGTGACCACCACTCGAGAACCTTCTTACTCTGTATAACGGTTGACAGATATAGTCAGCCAACCATAAACAAAATGGGATGGTACAAATAGAATAGGGTAGGGTAGAGTGAAAAATGTAGGGTCTGGTAGGGAGGGTAGGATAGAATATGGTAGAGTATAGTAGGGTAGGATTTTGTAGGGTATGGTAGGGTAGGGTATAGTAGGGTAGGGTATAGTAGGGTAGGGTGTAGTAGGGTAGGGTATAGTAGGGTAGGGTAGAGGAGGGTAGGGTGTAGTAGGGTAGGGTATAGTAGGGTAGGGTAGAGGAGGGTAGGGTGTAGTAGGGTAGGCTACAATAGGGTAGGGTAGAGTAGGGTAGGGTATAGTAGAGTAGGGTATAGTAGGGTAGTGTATGTAATATGTACCTCCAGCGGAGAGTAGTTTGTCGATAAACTCTGGTTGTAAAGTGGAGGCGAGATGGTGCGGCTCCGCGCGACCCACTATCAGCAGGGAGAACACCAGGTCTAACCAGGCTGACGCTTTTGACAGCTCCTACTTTAGAGACAGCGCCGTGGAGTGGAGTGGAGTTGATTGGAGTGGAGTGGAGTGAAGCGGAGTGGAGTGGAGTGGAGTGGAGCTGAGTGGAGCTGAGTGGAGCTGAGTTGAGTTGAGTGGAGCTGAGTGGAGTTGAGTGGGGTTGAGTGGAGTTGAGTGGAGCTGAGTGGAGCTTAATAGAGTTGAGTGGAGTAGAGTGGAACAAACACGTACCTCCAGCGGAGAGTAGTTTGTCGATAAACTCTGGTTGTAAAGTGGAGGCGAGATGGTGCGGCTCCGCGCGACCCACTATCAGCAGGGAGAACACCAGGTCTAACCAGGCTGACGCTTTTGACAGCTCCTACTTTAGAGACAGCGCCGTGGAGTGGAGTGGAGTTGATTGGAGTGGAGTGGAGTGGAGTGAAGCGGAGTGGAGTGGAGTGGAGTGGAGCTGAGTGGAGCTAAGTTGAGTTGAGTGGAGCTGAGTGGAGTTGAGTGGGGTTGAGTGGAGTTGAGTGGAGCTGAGTGGAGCTTAATAGAGTTGAGTGGAGTAGAGTGGAACAAACACGTACCTCCAGCGGAGAGTAGTTTGTCGATAAACTCTGGTTGTAAAGTGGAGGCGAGATGGTGCGGCTCCGCGCGACCCACTATCAGCAGGGAGAACACCAGGTCTAACCAGGCTGACGCTTTTGACAGCTCCTCCTCCTTCAAAGATAGCGCCATCTACAGGACAAAAACAACGTGTAACCTTCGAATTCACACGGGTAGTCTGAGAAATATAATTTGAGCCGATTCGGCTTTGCATCTTATTTCATAAATATACTTTGATCCGATAAATAAATGATTCAAGATTTACGCAATAGAAAACAATATTTTATAAAGTAAAATTTATCAGCTCAAATTAGACTAAGTGTAAAAAAAAATCTTTAAATATTTTAAGGGGTGAACCAGCCCAAGAAACTGTGAACAACTTCCCCCAAGAAACATAGGTCCAAATATGAAAAGAAAGTTTGGACCTCCCATACAAAAGGTCTTGGCCGGCCGGATCAGTTTCTATGGGAGGTCACGTATTCAAGTCAAACTTCAGAATTACACCATTCGCAAAAATCATCTTTGTGATAAAATATGAATTTCTAAAAAAATATGATTAACAAAAATCAAGTAGTCAACTTACCTTATAAAATTCCTCGTGCCTAGGCGGGGTATAGTTCAGAGTAGCAAGCGTGATAACTGCTGAAGCAAGATGACTGAGCGGCGCATTCTTCACCGTCCACTCACAAAGAGCCTCGATACAAGGCTCGTGCCGGTACCGCAGTAGGCCGAGAGATATGATCATGGAGTTCACCACGGCTGGTCGGTCCTGGTTTGACGGTAGGCATTCTATTACGTCGCTGGAAAGAGTATAGGTATTGTAGTCAATGGCATAGCTAGGTTTAAGGTTTATAATTATCCTTGTCTTATCCCGTTCTCTGTCAGGGTCGGCTACTTATCCTAGGGGATTTGACGTGGAACCAAGTTTTTATACAGAGCGGCTGCCATCTGACCTCTGCAACCCGAAGGCTAACCTGGCCCGAATCCTAGGTTAAGTCACATATAAATATCATCTGAATTCAAATTTTATTTGAATGTGGGTTTCATCACAAAAAAAAAAAAAAATCACAGTGTTTTTCCTTTACTGTAAGAGCAGTCGGTAAATGCACGTGAGTACATTGGTAGCTCATGGCGGGAATCTAACTCGGGTCTCACGATTGTAAGACCGGTGTCCTAGCCACTTGGCCACAGTAACACTTTTTCGAGATAACAACTGTCCTATATGTTAATCCAAGTTACCCTCAATGTGTGTGCCAAAATTCATGAAAATCGGTTCAGCAGTATTTGCGTGAACAAGTGACAAACAAACATACAAACTTCCGCATTTATAATATTAGTAAGATAAGATATAAGACTTACTTGCATATCCTGTCCATCAAAACGGGGTCAGGGAAGTTCAAGGACGCCATGCAGAACAGCAGATCAGCTGACTTCTTGAGGTCGATGACCTCTGTTTGCTTGACGATGTTGTGAGCGAGCGCGCGCAGGAGCGGCGTGCTGCGACGCCCTTTCTGATGTAGGGCTTTCATTACCTAGAAAATGTAATAATTCTATGATAATTTAAGTAACTCACATTTGCCTGCCAGGGGCTAGACACGTCCACGCCGACCGCGATGCAACGCGTGCCTCGCGAGGCGGTGAGCACCCGAGACTTTTCGAGCGTTTTTTCACAATACTAATTTCAGCGTTTATTACTATAGCTGAGGAGCCGATTTGTCAAAAAACAACTTTTCAAATTACATACAAAAACATTTTTTTCCGTGTTAGTGTAGAAATGAATTTAAGCAAACATAAACACATAACCAAGTATAACTCGAAATATTTGTGTTCATTATTTTAGATTAATAAAAGATAGTAGATTAGTAATAATAGAAAATTTCTGCAAATGATAGACAATTAAATAGACGAGTTTACTGAATGACATCACACAGCAGATAACAGCTACATGGAACAGTATTTAACTATCAGAAAAAATGAGGTTTTCAACTTTTAGTATTCAAAACTAAAACTCACCTTAATCATCTGCGGTAAAGACAAGTTGGTAATCAATCTAGCCGCCTCATCATCACCGGTGATACCCAGCACGGTGCTCAGATCTTCTGCCATGGTCATCGAGGTCATGGCCTGAGCCGTGTGCGTCCTGGCCAGGATCCGGCATAGCTTCAAGAACCGAGGGTCTTTCTCGAAATCTACCAGCTTTATTTTGTTGGTGCTCGACCATTCTGATAGCACTGAGACCATCTGGAATAAGAATGAGGGACTTTATAGGACCACAGATCACTTATATACTTGTTCTGACATATAAGTTTACATTATATGGCCACATTATTTAAAGAAAATGACATGGTGCGCTCCTGATTACTTAGTATTTCTATAGTGTGAGCTAGCGCGCGCGCGCGAGCCAAACGGCGTGAGCAAACTGGCAACTTAAAGGCGCGCCAAAAAACACGGCCAGATAGGGTATCTTGGTATTAGATTTGCCTCACTTGGGCACGCGCCGCATGCCGTGCGAGGCGGTGAGCACCTAAGGTTGCTCGCACGGTGTGGGCGCAGATATTTTCAGTGCGAAAAGTTATTGTAAGGGCTGCATCGTGCGTTTTTGTACGCGACGGCGATGCGCGCGCGTGTTAAGGCTTTACCACTTAAAAGTTAGACGCAAGTCGAATGTTTGACTAAGAAAAATCTTCATACAAAAAAAACGCTAGCCACGCGTTCAACTTGCATCTAACTTAATTGTGGCCAGGGCCCTTAGTCTAAATTATACCTACCTTCAAAGCATGTCTCCTGGATACAATAGGATTCTCTGCTACCAGCAGCAAGCTGTTCACATCAGTAG
Source organism: Keiferia lycopersicella (assembly GCA_029255805.1). NCBI lineage: Eukaryota > Metazoa > Arthropoda > Insecta > Lepidoptera > Gelechiidae > Keiferia > Keiferia lycopersicella. Next base: position 597,729 of record JARACZ010000008.1, read on the forward strand.
CCTTCACGATCTGGCTGTCCAACTGCTGCAAGCGACTGAGCTTAGCTGACTTTGGACTTGGCTTCCTGATCTCCTCAGACTCTGGGGCGTTTAAAGAGGCAAATGCTGCAGCTACAAGACCTGGAAAAGTGCCAATGATTAGTAAGAAAAATTGCCAGTGTGATCCTGGTTTAGAATAGCATCACCCCATGATAATGGTAATATGGGGTATTTTCCGCAACTCAATGTCTACATGCTCCTATTTTGCGTAAAAGGTAGAGGCTCACTACTCAAGCCTATCTAGTTTCCCAAGGAAGCCCATTAACCCTACCAAATCACTGAATGCCTCGGGGATTGACCTCGGGTTTCCGAGGTATTTTACCCAGTATGTTGCCACCTCTTTGCAGTGTAACATTACATGGGCGGCTACAGAATCAGCCCATTTCGACCCATGGATGTATTAAAAGGCGACTAATGGAAGAAGCGAGGGAATGGACAGCAGTGATCCTTATAAATATCTAGAACATGTAGTACTTCACTTGCCAATACGCCTGTGAATAGTGAGTACGACAATTACCCCCAATACGAGGAGGCTCATCTCTTGTAAAAAATATTTACTGTAGTAAAAAAATTAGTTCTATAGCTTTTGAGTGAGGGAGTACCCAACATACAAACTTTCGCATTTACAATATTAGTAGTAAGTAGGATTATCAATAATGTTATTTACCAATACAAGTACTAAAAGTTGGGTTAGCTATGATGAATTTATTGTTGGTAACAAAAAAAAAATACATTGAAAATCAGCTTATGTTGCGGATGCAACATAGTAGCATATTTTCACTTAGGGGACTTTGATCGTATCTCAATGCCCTACGTGATTTACGTCATAGTTGTAGCTAGATTAGAATTAGTATATATGCTGTATAGTATTAATAATAAATGTGCATTAAGTAAATAGCTACAGTCTTTATAATATCTCTCCGCTACTGATCATCAACCTGCGTCGAGCATGGCAGCCTTCGGCGACGGCCGCGCTGGAGCGCTGACTATAGAAGAACCGGGACTCCAACCATCATATAAACAACATCACCATTCCCTTTCTATTATGTATGCCTGACCATAATGGCATACGTAATAGCTTACCTGCATTATCCTTATCGTCTCCCAGAGGATTCGTATTCTTGTCAGGGACATTGGTGACGTCTACTTTGTCCATCTTTTGTATGCTAGCCCCAGCGCTTGCATACTTTCTGATAGTGGATTTGGTACCTAACCTCCAAATTATCGAACCACTGAATTTCAACATCTGGAACAAATATAAGATTTCGAATGACTTTGAATGGTAGATAATGAAGGGAAATACCATCTTATGGTCTAAAATTGCTGACTTTACCAAGAAAATACATGTAAACAGGCGTAAATCTTAAGTTCTTACATCACAGATTTCAACCTATATTACAGCAAAATCAGCAAGGCAAGACCAACAAGGACAATATTATCAATCAGACAATCATACCTTACCGTCGTTTTAATATGTTTCTTAGTTAATTTATAAGTTTTTACACCATTTGCGATAACCCAAAAATTGTGTACCTTATGACAGACAGCTGTCAGTGCGACAATGAATGTTGCAAGGTCAAAAATTACGTAATAGTTGTTGCCATAACAAAACTTATTCCCTGAGTCGCGGACCACGAATCCAAAGCACAACCAGAGAGATCTGTGAGTGAGCTTAATCAGAAAGTTAAAAACGCTCAGGAAATAGAAAACACAAAAATAAAAGCATGTGAGAATAATTTGTAAGGGAAATTTAAAGAAAGTTTGAATCCATTGAGCGACGTAATTTATGAGCAGCAACGAAACGCACTTTGCTAGTGATGGGATTTCATACTAAAATAATTCAGCAGAGTCTATTAAATCATTCAGTTTCAAATAATATACTGCTTGCCCTTCACTTTTCTGGTGAAAATGTCATGAAATACATTTTAACGAAGGATGAAATTGTTATTACTCACTGTACTTTAGATTACGTACTCAGTTAAATTCATAACAATGAAAAGAAAGTAATGACTTGGATCAATAATTTTGACATGACTGTGATGAAAACTGCACTATTGATCAACACTACAACTCATTTCGCTTGTCGTTGTAGGTGGGAGATTGTTGTGATTTTTTGTTGTTATTTCGCGAATTATTGCAAAACCGGTGCTAAAAATCATGGATATGGTAAGCCAAATTTCATATTCTTTCAGTTCTGTAAAAATTCCGATCACCTAGGTTGAAAACAATTCGAAAATCCCTTGTCTTTTTGTACCAACCAAGCATTACGTTTTTAACCGATTTATTTCAAGTTTCTCGTTGATACGACAGGTTTTTTGTACAAATAAAGCCGTTGAAACGTTATCCTTGGCTAATAATCACTTCTTCTTTCCAAAATCCTTGCTGAAAAGAAATTTGTATGCAGGTATTTTACATACATAATTTATTGGTACCTTCCTGGAAGAAAATGTAGCCCTTATCAGTTTCTTATTGAGTACTCTAGATACTTGTGAGATACAGGATCACGTGGAATAGTAGCTACATATAAACCTACAAAAAAAATATGTAAATTACATTTATTACTACACACCAGACTGATAATTATTACTATTGTAATTTTAAATTATTGATAACCTGATCATTAAGCAATTATATGGGTTCTAGAGAAGTAGCAGAAGAAGCAGAGTAGAGTTTATACTGTGTTAAATATCATATCACATGATAAACAGGTTTGTAGGAAAAGAATACTGTGTTTTTTTTTAAAGGTGAAGCAGCCTTTTAAGCTGAACAACATTTACTAAAAAACAAAAGAGATCGTTCAGAACGCGCCCCTGATGATATTTAAATGTGACCAGCTCAGCCATCAGGTTGCAGAGGTCATATGGCAGTCGCTCAGTCTAAAAACTTGGTTCCACATCAAATCCCCTAGGTTAAGTAGCTAACCCTGACAGAGTACGAGATAAGGCTAAGAGATGTAGAATGACTTTGGGAACACTATATGGGGTACCATTGGAAGAGTACTCTTTGTCAGAAGTCTAATCTATGTTCAGAATTTTTATTTTTTCTATAGCTTTATCATCCAAGCCAAGGCATTACAAATAGAATCAGAATTTTAGAAATATTAGCATGCGCTCCACATTCAAGTCCTGAAATACTGTATCGAAGTATTTCTACTGATCGCTACACACCTACAACTTCCAAATATATCTTATTGGACCAGTAGGTCCCCTGGTCACGATACCCGACCAGGCGGGTAGCTCCCCTTTTCCCTCCTCCATCGTCACTCGGCCTACTGGCCTCATCGTCCATCACTACTACTATAGATCTTATGTCAAACCGATAAGAGCTTTTTTTAACACATTTTTAATAGGCTGACTTGTATTTATGTAACTATGGAATACAATCTAAAAAAACTAATTTAACAATCTTCAAAAGATCTTACCGTCATGATAATTGGCAGTCGTATGTGATTTTCATAACAATACAATAATATGGTGCTGTCGACTGATCTGACAATGGAGCCGGATGATATGAACTGGATCTTCATGATGGATGAAGGTATCATGGCCGTGTTTGGACTTGTTAGAAAGGTCTTGTAATGAAGTGTGCTTTTTAAACAAAGAATTTATTTTAAACTGCCTCCACTACAAAAGAGAAATCTCGCAAATAATCAGGTCACATCCTAGAAATACACATACAAATAAACATAGTAAACAGAGGCTTTCAGCATAATCTAATTAGATATAATTCCACTTGCATTGCTGTGACTGCTGCAAGTCTACATTTCAGTGTTTTCTATGCATTATAGAGAATTAGTGCATTTTCAGTGAATTGCATTATTTTGTACTAGTTATCAGCAAAATGTGTGTCAGTAAAGTGAATTTCGCACACTTTATCTAACCAGTTTTTGTGAATAATTTATTTTCTACAAAAAGTTATAATTTGTAAGTTGTTTTATATTCAACAGAAGTATTTCATTAATAGTTATTTTTAAGATACCAGATAGGGTACTTACCTATTCATTTGAAAACATTTGTTTCCTGATTGGGTTATTATTTTCGGAATAACTGACGAGTGGTAATATTGTGCGCATTGTAGACACTTAAATGGTTCTACTCTACTCTGAATGTAATAGTTGTTACATTATTTGATTCAATTCAATACAAATCTTATACATCCACATAATCACGCCTATCCTTTGAGGGTTCGCAGAGCGTTGACGCTATGATCGCCACTTCTTACAAATCTTTAAGTGCCGTCTCAGAAAAATTGTGTATCACTATAGTGACAGGTAGTCAGTCGCCTACAATTGTAATATACATGAAACCCTCAGTCGCCTCTTACGTTACGATACCCGCTGGAAACCATCCCTACGTGATGTTAGGTGATGCTATTCTAAACCGGCATCACATGGCATACTAATCTACATGTATGAAGATGATAGTGATAAGCCATAAATATGATCAAACATACATCTCTCCACCTACGTATCTACTACAAACTTTATGAATAGGGTGAAAGAAAAAAAGAAATCCATTAATTTGGAACAGACGTCACATCGTAGAGACGTCGACGGAAATAGTTGCATCATTCTGGAGACTGTATTTATATCTCGTGACAAACGAGCTGATGAAAGACCCTGCAGCTATGCTGGCTACAGTCTGATGTGGCCAGAGCGATCAAATCAGATAAGTCTTGAAGGTTGGCTGACTGCAGATGGATAAAAAGGCGTATTTTTAAACCAATGGTAATTGTAACTATAGTGGTTCACGAGTCATCTATGTTTGCCAGACGTGGCGATATTGACGGTATTTTTACTCTTACGGCTGTTAAAGATCTGCGTACCCCGTAAGGGATATAAATACGTGATATATGATGTATGTAATATAATTTCACACGCGCCACTAGTGGTTCTACTTTTCCTAGCAAAGCGTGATACAAGTAGTTGGAACATTCGTTGCAGTATGCCGCAAGCGAAATCAGAAGAAATTATGAAAAGTTCCTTTGGTGTCAGCTAGGTGTACCTATATGGGTCTGGTCTTACGAGTTTCAAATTCGAACAGTTCAAGAAAAAATAAAAAAGATACGACATTATTGTATAACTCTCTTTGACATGTCATCAATAATGTCGATCCCACAGAGCAAAAATTACATTTGTGTCGCTCGCTATTTCATCCTTTCTTTATCTGATTGATTTATAGGCTTTTCATGTTGCGGACCTAATAGATTATTCGTCTCGAAATGTATTCATAAATGGTCAGACAGAAGGATCGGTCTGTGTAGTCAAAATTAGTTAGTGCTTGGGTGGGACAGAAGTTTAAAGAACTTTACAGTCAATTAATACACTCAAGTTAGTAAATACGGAAGTCTGAGAGAAATGCTTTTATAAATTCTCTTCCGCCAGAGTACGGCCATGCTGAATATTGGTCTCCCCTTTATTAGAATACTATTTTAATGTAAGTTGTCATGAATTCAGTTTATTCTTCTCACATCGTTAACTTCACTACATAGTATAAAGCAAAGTCGCTTTTCGCTTCTGTCTGTATGCATTTTTGCTTAGATCTTTAAAACTCCGCAACGGATTTTGATGCAGGTTTTTTTTATTAGATAGTGATTCAAGAGAAAGGTTTTTATGTATAATACTTGCCGGGAAAATCCTTATTCCCTCGTGAAAATGAGTTGCAGCGGGCGCAGCCGCTGGGGCAGGCCGCTAGTATAACATAAGGAGTAGTTCTAATGAAACATACATAATTTTTGGTAAAGATACCTCTGAATTTTACCTCAAATACAAAATGTACGTGTAAATGTACTAAAGTAATACGAGAGGGAAGAAAGGGATATTTTGTATGCTGACCCCGTAAATTCATTACAGGGCGAAGTGGAAATTTTTCCCCCTAATTACTTAACAAATAGATGGCTATAGTTAATTTAAATTGTTGTCGACAGGCGGGGGCAGATGGCGTTGGCGCGGCACGCTGAGTGCGCCGCCCTCCCCGCCCCCTCCCGCACTCAAGAGTCTTTCGGTAAGTCACTTCTTCTAATTCATCAGCATCACCATGAGACGCCTAGTTTTCGGCGCCGGTGCCATTAAAACTACGGAGCAAGGAATCACCCAACCTGCCCCATCACGCCCAAGCTGAACTGAGTTTAAGAATTGTTCTTGATCGAACTGCATCCAATCTTTTTCGTGAGGGACAAACCTGGTGTCAGTTTTTCAACCGCCTACTATAGCACCTAGCAGGCCTCTGACATGGTTGAGTAACGACCGCCGTCTAAGTTATCATAGACCTACGGCTTAACGTGCTCTCCGACAACTTTTTTACGGACAATCAGGTGGTTCAGCCTGGTCCTAACCAGACAAGAAACAAATTTACAAAGTAATAAATATCAACTTAGTGAGTGTGGATAAGAGTCGAGACGGGAGCAAATCCTCTTGTTGTAAACTGCACATAATAATCAACCACTATTTAATAGAAAGCTTTGTTTCAGAGTGCTGCTCTATAACCGAAGTATCGTTCGTGCTGCAAGATTTATCCTGGCTCAGCTCCGATGGATTACCAGCAGATCCTTATTCCAAGGTAAGTTCTAGTCTTAAATAAATGGGCATAATTCCAAATTCAAATTTCAATCGTTTATTCCTAGTAGAAACGCGGCACGAGTGGGATAAAAAATAAAAAATAAAATAAAGGCACTGCCTCGGGGCTGGCCAGGCTGACCAACAGCATGTAACTTACGCCTATTCCTATGACAGGGGTATTGCTTCACTCTCCATAATGCCTTACCATATCTGGGTATAGTTTTGACAATTGTGTGGATTGGTGAACGAAATTCCAATACACAAATCCCCTTTTCATAATATGACTGCACCACTGGAACTTTCTACTGAACCGACCTAATTTTCAAGTGGATCTAACCTTAACGTTTTCAAGGGTAGAATGAATAGAACTTTTTATATTTAGTTCTAAGTGAGCTCACTCTATAGATTCCATTGTCTGCATCACTATATTGATGTGAAGAGCATCTCATCTCAATAAGTAGGTACTATTTTTACTACAATCAAATTAAAACCATTCATAAACACTCCGTCCTTACATAGAAATAAGCATCTAAATCAGTCTATGTATTTTGTTGGGTGCTTCTATTCATGATGCTGAACAACTTTTACTTGGAGGGCACCTGCGAAATCGCCAAAATAATTTGATGTTCCGTAGAAAAATTAATTCCTGCTCGGCAAAATGTATGGAACACCCACTTTTTATTTTTATTTCTTTACGATTATTTTTCGATTTTGTAGGTGGCCCCATAGTAAAAGTTGTTCAGAATCATGAGTACATCCTGCAAAGTTTTTGTACTGACTAAAAAATAACACTGTATATCGTGTGAAACACCAACCAGGTTTCATTCAGTAAGACTAAGTAATCAATGGCAGTAACTGTACCTACGGCTTAACTTACCCTCCGAAGCACGAACAGATTTTTATGACTCATAGTTTACAATCAATCTAAATTACTCCTCAACGTCAATCATACCCTCTCGACCATACATTTCCCATACAATAATCCCTAATACAAAAATAAGCAATGCCAGGGTTCGAACCCCACACTTTTGGTGTAGTGGTGTTGTATTGATCGGGTAACGTGGTATAGGGGAGACGAAACGTGCCTTCCGGGAATCGAATATTGTACTGATGGGTTTTTATTCCGGACTACAATTTCAAAGGCCAAGTCTTATAACGTAATTATATTAGTACCTACAAACCAATGTATCAGGTTTTGTAAGCTACGGTAAATTATACCATTAAAAACTGAAATATTTTATTTGAAGTAAAACGAAATAAATACAAATATTGCATATCATATAACTAGTAACAGCCTAAGAAAATTTCAAAGCAGTTATTTTTCTTCATAAAGAAGTACATACTTGTCAGACGTGGCGATAACGACTGTAATTTTGCGATCGTTAACGCTCTGCCTACCCCGCAAGGGATAAAGGCGTGACTTGTGTATGTATGTAAGAAGTACATACAAAACTCTTCCTAAACCAAATTTCTTATTTATTTATTTTTCATTAATCTGAATTGATTAGACTGCAAGCCATACGACTTCTAAACAAAAATAGATTCATTCTATTTTTCTAAACTTTAAAATGTGAAGTTTTAGCATTATCAGATAAATACCACACTGTGTAAACTTATCGCTAAACGGATTAAATTGTAGCCAATGTAATACCGGTGAAAGGTTTCATGATAACCTCTTTCTGATGGCCTCCCTAGTCAAATTGAGCCTAGTTTTCATACTAGATTGTAGATTTTTAAATAATATTTTCAGACTTTCGCTAAACACTATAACATACATACATATATCACGCCTTTCTCCCTTGCGGGGTAGACAGAGCTTCAACGGTGCAAAGAAAAATAGGGCCGCTATTGCCAAGTCCGACATTTATAAACACTATAATATGCTTAGATATTTCGGAGCCGTCACAAATAGACTACTGAACGCGAAACGGCTTCGTAATAATCATCATCATCACGGGCCTCGTACGTCTGTGACAGACAATAAGACTCTTCGGGGCTATATAAGCCGATGCGGGAGTGGCATGACTTACGGAAATATCGAGTTAAAAATAGTACATTTATTTAAAGTGAAAAACGCTTTCTAAACAATACGGTAGATATCCAATTAAACTAAACCTTTATGAAAAAAATCAAAACATCTACACACATACATTCGCTGATCTTACTGATCTATTCACCCTCTTTAGATAAACAAATAGACTTCTTTTCATAAATCCAAACTAAGATCTATGATCAGCTCACCTTCCTTTACAAAAACAAATGGGGTGCTTTTAATAGTGTAAAGTAAGCTACATATTCACACCCTGCCTCCCTGCTACGGCACGTGGCAGGAGCACGGGATATTTATAAATAAAACACCCTGTTACGATATGAACATGAGAAATACAATTTTATGGCTTTGTGAAAACGGCGATATTGGTGGGGTGATTGAAATCATTTGTCTGACAGAAAGTTGCCTCTGGATTTCATCGTAACAAAACAAACTACCCTAAAGGTGAACGCAAACTTATCCGCACCGAACGAAGCGAATTTTTTGGAATTCTTTATATGGAATCCTATGAGACCTCGCACATTTGCCGAAATCGACCGATTCGGTTCGGACAAAATGTGCGAGGTTTCACAAGATTTCATATAAAGAATTCTAAAATTCGGTTCGTTCGATGCGGATAAGTTTAGTGTGCGTTCACCCTAAGTCAGTTGAGATTTTTAGTTTCTATCATTATCTGGAAAAGTCATACTGATGAGCCCTCTCCATCGTACATGGGATCGAACTCGGGTCTCACGATTGCAAGTCCGGTGTCCTAACAAAATCAAACTTTGAAATCAACGCTCCCGATTATTATTTTTAGACGAAGACACTTTTTTTTTCACTATGTGTGTACTTATACCTACTATTTTAATGTTCTTATATGGTGTGTAAGAGACCAGACCATGAAAATGAATAACTTTTTCTATGGGCTTTTAACATAGCGTTAGGAAATGTGAAATTTTTTTCGACCTCCCATACAAAATTTCCAATCAGCTGACTGACTTTGTATGGGAACTCGAAAAAATTTTTCGTTTCCCGACATAGCCCCCATAGTAAAAATTGGTCAGTTTCATGGTCTGATCACGCCTGCAAAGTTTTCGTTACACCGTCTCTTACACCCTGTATAAGAATAATATTTTTAATGTTCTTATAGACGCAGATGCGTGCACTTGCTTAGATAAAGTAACGCATCAGTGGTCTTTACGGGTCACTGGCTGAACCCATGGCCTTCGTAATATTCTATTACTATCACGTGTATATGATTTATTGAATAAGCGATTCATTTTATCACTTATATACTTATTTTCTAAATTTTACCAATAAGCCCATTGAAGTATCAGTATTCTTCAGAATAATGTTGAGTGTTCAGTAAGGTAGGTGGTAGGTTGTTGTGACGCCTTAGAATAGCATTAAGTACTCCATTTCTACCCGTGGGTGTCGTAAACGAGTAAGGATAAATCCATGGAAAGGAAGGCAGCGTTCCCTGTGAATATCTGTGGTGACTGTGGTATAACTCCCCAATTTGGAGGAGGCCCTTGTCCAGCAGTGGACTGTTGTGGCTGTAGAATTAGTAGAAGTTTAGGTAGTAACCATAGCTACTGAAAGTCCTAAACGCTAGGAGAAATCCCGGAGAGAGAAGAGTGGGGCAAACACTCATACTTTCGTGCTTTTCGCTAATATATCTAAAATGGTAGGTTCGTTCTAGAGAAAATCTCTCATGAACCGAATGACCATAAAATTTCTACTTGTATTGTGGATTTCGCCTTAAAAACCTTCCTTCATATTTTCTTTGAAGTCCTTTTAATATCACAACAGGAAACTATAAAGCTCTAAGTTATAAACAGCGACGGTTGAACGACTTTTAGCTTCCGTATCCCAGATAACCCGATGAATAAAAGTAAGGATTGTCTGCACCAAACCAACTTCTTGAAAATACTTCTCTTTTTTACATTTAATCCAATTTTCCTTCATAATAACACCCCTCTAATATGGTCAGTAAATGTGAAAGGAAGTCACGAACGGATCAAACTTCTGTGAGACAACCAAACGTTCTTCAACAGTGGGTCACACAATAAATACAACCCTTCCATACCTCTGTAAGGCTACACATACACAAACAGCCTGAAAGTTACAGGCACGTGTATCAGGCACGCGCAGACGGTACGTTGCTGAGGCTTCTATGACGTGTGTACCGGCCTTACTGTGCATTCCGTTGCAATGGCGATATGTGCAGATACTGCAGTTTGGTTAGCAAAAAGTTTTACTAGCTAGTGGGTCACTCACAAAGTCGATAATTATCACTTTGTGAATTTGTTACCAGTCTGGTTAGGACATTGCGGGCTGAACCACCCGATTGTCCGTAAGTAAGATGGTTCCGTGTTTCGGATGGCACGTTAAGCCGTAGGTCCCGGTTGCCGTCTATGATTACTTAGACGGCGGTCGTTACATAACCATGTCAGAAGCCTGCTACTTGTAGAAGGCGGTTGAAAAATTCTGACACTAGGGTTCATCGGGTCGTTGGACGACGCGGTGTCCCACACGAAAAGAGAAGAGACGAAGAGAAAGAGAAATTAACAAAATAACTGAGTGCCTCAGGAGTTTTCTTTGTAGCCTCAGGATTGGAACTAATCAACTTTTGGTGACAATTGATAAGTTTATTTAGTACCTTACGCTAACCGTATCTATTTATTGTCTACTAAGATAAGCTATCTATTCCCATTTTTTAAAAACGAATGTTTTGTTTGCTGGAAGAGTAAAGAGCCAAGCTTACTTGACCTTGAAACTTTTAAGTGACTCTTGTTCTTCCCAAGTCCTCTTGTTGCTCTGTGGGTCTGAAGTACATCTTGGCATCAGTTCTAAAGTCGTCAGCGGTCTTAAACAAGATTTCAAGCTCTTGAAATTGGTATCCAATTTTCTTGCCTTTTACCTACTAAAACAACACAAAACCATGATCTCACCAATGGCCCCATCCTCAAATAGACTGTAGGCATTCTTGGTAAATCAAGCTCTATTGGCATATACAGAAACACGGTCGAATATGGATACCACACTCCCAAGAGTAGATACCAAATTTTGAGTCGGGAATCGAACCCAGCACTTCTTCTCTGAAGGCACTATTACAAATCATAACCTATAATCGCTTCATACTTATTGATCGTATTGTTCTTCACATTTCGTATTCACTGGACATCGCTTCCTTCGCCGAAACGTGCTTAGAATCTGACTCGCCAATCTATCATAATACCACAATGTATGGTTCTGTCAGTTTTGGCAAGTCGGTTTTACCTACTAGCGGTACCTGATGATGGAACGACAAGGTTATGCCTGAGTCATCTTCTACCATCAGTACAAATATGAGGTAAAAAAATTGCTGCATATATTTTAACGGGTGAATATGTGAAACTGAAAAACTTTCCCCAAGAAACAAAAGTCGAAATTCGAGAAATATTTTTGGATCTTCCCCCATAGAAGTTGGCTAGGTCGGTTGGTAATTTGGATGGAAGTTTGTTTTGTTTTTATTTCCTTTTATGTTCCTTGGGGAAAGTTGTTCAGTTTCAAGGGCTGGTTCATCCTTTGAAAGGAATTTAGTGCTTTTCCTAACACCCTGCATATTCTGTAAAAAGTTGGCGTTGTCTATTTCCAATCAGATTCTTTCACACACCGTGCTCGCTATGATTACTTCCATCACGCACCATGTCGTGGATTTTGAAAAGGAAGTTATGCATACATAATAAATTTTTATACTGTTATAGAAGAGAAATCTGCTATTGTTTCCGGACCTATTTGTGGCAAAAAAAATCATAAAAAATTACCCACTCGGTGCTAACTGCTAAGCTGAACTAATAAATACCGAAGTTCCGAAATCTAAAGTTGTTACTAGCCTTTCGATCGACCCATCAGGCATGCAATTGTCCATACGAAAACCATTAAATATTTGGTCCAGTTAGACTATGAGGAATTTATCATTATCATAACATCAGTCTATAGCAGTCCACTGCTGGGGAATTTATAATCATAAGCAATACTTATGGAACTCAACCTTTTGATTGTAAATATTATGCTCATCGACCAAGATTGACACACGGTAGTTACTTTAGTACCCATGTTGTGTCATTCAGTCTAAAACCCTGATTAAAATTCTCCACATTCCCTCGTTTAATAGGGCCTAACGCAATCATCTACCCTGTACGGCAATTCGGCCCGCAACGCCCTACGTAGTAATGGTTTCGGCATTCGGATATTATGGCTAACAAAGTCAGCAATACTGCCATCGGGCTGCACCCCAGCGCCCTCTATGTTTCCTCATCACTCGCCAAACCGCACCTATCCCTGACCTTCCAGGAACAAAATATTTTCAAGTCAAACGTGACTCTATTCCTGAAACTGTAAAGTTGAAAATTTGTTCTAAGTAAACGTCGCTTGGCGCTTTTCGCGTCGATATTCACTTGTTTATTGGATCAAGCACTGTTGCTGCAATACCGACTGAAGCAAGTTGCGGTAAGGTTGAGTTTAGCGTAGGTGTAGCGCTCCAATACGCAGCCTCCCCTAGGGTTGGCTCGGTCGATCTATCCAGTCGCCTCGCCGGCGTGGCCCGTGCACGTCCCCTCACGGAAGAACGAAACTTGGCCAAAATAAAACAAAAATCCACCTCTTCCTTACACGGTGAAGGAAAACGGTGGTTTGTCTGTGGGAAAATTTCGCGTCCTTAGCTCTAGTGGTTAATTTCGTTGAGATTTTTTTAGTGCTTCCTTCGATGTGGGTGTGTTTCAGTGGATTTTCAGTGAAGTGACAGTTCCCAATACCAGGAGTGTGTGTCAAGTGGAAATCGCGAATATTCTGCAAATTTTTCAAGCTTAGTCTCCTTAGCTTAGTTAATTTGATATTTTAATCGGAGGGATTTTTAATAGGTAACGTTTGGAAAATTTATTGTGTTGGATTTGGATATCGTCATGTGTCCGCTTGTAGTTGAGGCGAAATCGCTTTTGTCTGTGTGAGACAATAAAGCCCAAGCTTCGAGCTGTTTGAACACATAGGGATAAATAAAACTAATAAAAACAATAAATTGCACTTTAAAGATTTGGAAAAGCAAAGGCCCCAAAACAGAGCCTTGCGGAACTCCTTAGCATAACAAGTCGACTAAGCATGCGAGATAGCGATTACTCACGAAATTAGCTACACGTAAGACTAAAATAACATAGTCAACCACGAAATGTTCTAGATAACACCATCATCTAGGAAAGTTAGCATCTAGGTGACGTAAAGCAGATAGCTGCCTGATGACGTCATGATCACTTTGCACATTGCACGTACAGGAAGCGTATAGAATACAAACACTTACTTGGAAGGCGACAGAAATAGGCAGGCATTTTGTGTTTTGCATACGGCACCGTAGTCCAGCGAACCGTGGCGCCTACAAGCTAGACAATTACACCTGGGGCTCGTTTTATGAAACTACAATTTACTAGTCATCTACAAGCACGATACTGTATACAACGATTCTATAAAAACTGGGCGAGCGAACGGTGTACCAAGCTGCAAGCATGACCAGGCAGGAAAATTCCTTCCTCAAGATGAGATGAAACATATTTTTTATTTTTAGAAACATACGATCAGCCAGCCAAAAAGGGTTTGAAACATTCCTTAAATTTCATGAAATATGCCTCCAAATTTTTTGGTTCTCATGGTCAAACTGACTGCAAAATTTTCTAAGAACTGTACCCGTGGAATAGTAATTGTAGTTTTGTGAAACTCGACCCTGATTGTTGTCTGGCTAATGACTATGTCCTGCCTGATTGGTTCTTTAGTAGAAATGTGTGCAACCGTGCTGACCCCGTTTTCCAGGTTTCATGGGAAATTAGCGAAACAGCGTATCAAGATTAGTAATTGTAAAATGCTATGAAATTATAGGTGTATCCTGCTATCATGAACAGCCTCAACAATTCACTGCTGGACATGAGCTTTTGAGTTCACGCTTTAGGCGTATTGGTGAGCGCTTCTAGTATCGTATGACATACATATGCCTGCCATACATATGCCTGCCATACGTTGACGATTCTTTAAAGAACATGATTTTTCAAAGAGCTGTATATAACCACCATTTTCAACAACAGTATAACAGCGCTTCTCCTCTTTTCATAGAGTACATTGAGTCGTCCAACGAACCCGTGAACCTTGGTTTCAAAGTTCCTTCAACCGCCTACCACAAGAAGCAGGCCTCTCCGCGACTTGAAAATATGACAATGCGAATGACCATAAATTATAGTCATAAAGTTTGCCAAATTAGTCCACCATATGGTATTCTGTTAGTGGTTAGTATTGTGTTGTGTATATATGACACATCACATCTTGTTAATTTGGCAATTTATTGCCTACCAAGTTTGTAAAACATCATTTATCATGTAAAACTTATTCAAATTAATCCAACCAGTCCAATTTCATTTCCATTTACATCTATCATATTTATCTGTTTACCAGTTGTTTGGTTCTTTATAATTAAAACTAACGACTTTGTGAATCAAATTCTTTCTGATTTGTGCGGGATAGGAACCACATTGCAACCATGAATCCCTTTTTTTTCTCCTTTTAGTGTGGGACACATTGTCATCCAACGACCTGGTTAATATCCTTGCCCCGATTCTGATCCAGATGAATTTATGTAAAAGAGAGGGCTTATTTCGAAGTATTTCAAAAGTAATATACCTGAGTGTGTAGACTGCTAGTTTCATCTAGTGCTAGTGTAGATAGAGTTCTTAATAATATTCCTGTAGCTACGTCTCGTATCTCAACATCTATTAACTATACGGAAACGGAACTGGACCATCAAACTTACCCAACTCATAAAAACACTACACAGTGGCCGTTAACTAGATTATCAATACAACATTGTTGACAAGCGCAATGCGCAAGTCCATGCCGCCCTCGACTCGCTTGACGAATATTATGCACCCTCTGCCCTTGAAATAAAGTCTCTATTTGTATTTAAAGATTCATTGCTAGCCTGGTTGTGTGTCAGTACATCAGCTGATTACATGCACATACTTAAATCGCCCCTTAATCCCTTGCGGACTAGGCAGATTGTTTACGTATCTGTCGTTTGATAAATTTTTGAAGGCTGTTTCAGGAAAATTAAGCGTGTATCACTAGCGAACGATTCTGACTCCCAGCCTGTCGCCTTAAATTGTAATAATACACATGAAGCCTTCAAGTCCTTTTTGGCACACTCGCGGGACTAAATGGGGTGATGCTATTCTAAGCTAGCATCACACGGTAATCAGCTGATTAAGTCTTCTTTTACGTCCTTTATGTTTTCTATGTTGTTGTCTTTTGTTCTTGAACAAGCATTGTCTTCAGATGACCCGGAGTTATAGTCTACTTGAGAAAGGTCGTAACATCGTCCTTTCTTTGTAAGACAATAGGTCACAGGTCAGGGATATCTTTGTAAAGAATTTTCATCTCTAAAGGTCTTCTTAAAAAGGTGTCTACAAAGTAATACTTAAGTGTAATCTTATTACGATCCTAACTTTAATTATTCGTGTCTTAGTTAATGTTTTTTATCATGTGCTGCAGCTGCTTCTTCTGCTTTTTTCCGTTTGTGTAACTGAGTCTACCAAAGTCTGGGTGTTGCTGAATATTGACTGAATTTGTCAAAATGTTGTGGCACATTTTAAAATACTTGCCTGCCCTAAACATAAACCTTCGATAGTGCTCGTAAAGCGAAAAGCCATAAATAAACTAGATATTCTTGAATACACAAGGTTAGCAAACTTGGCAACATGCCTGACAATACCTAAGCAATAAAGGAAAGAAAAATAGTGCTTTCTTTAGTGACCTTTTTGCTGTAGAAGAAAGTTGGTCTTTCAAAGAGCTGCTACGATTCTTTTCTTAAAAAGAAAGATCAGAAACACAACCAAAGAATTCTAATATGTAAACATACATACACATGTCACGCCTTTACCCCTTGCGTGGTAGACAGGGCCCTAAAAATACGGTCGCTATCGCCAATATCGCCATGTCTGACAAACAATAAGGCCCGTTTCAGATAGTTCGTGTATCACTATAGTGACAGGTTCTCCGCCACTACCTAAAATCTGTAACACACACGTTACCCTCAAAACCCTTAGTCGCCTTTTACTACACCTGCGGAAAAAAAATGGGGTGATGCTATTCTATATCGGCATCATACAGCTACATAATAGATTTAACCACATAGCTGATAGTTACAATTATTATTTTTACCTGTACTTGTATGGTAATTACAATAATAGAATCAAACGTGATTTTCTTTTCCGCTTCGCCACAACACATAAGGTCGGCTCTGATTTCACAATTCGTTCAGTCCCTTTCCTCTATATGTTTTCAATAAAAACTTGTGTATTGTATGTAAGTTAATACCTCTATTATTTCTATATATTATTGTAAGTATGTATTATCGACCGTGTGATGCCGACTTAGAATAGCATCACCCCATTTCTTCCCACGGGTGTCGTAAGAGGCGACTAACGGACTGGAGGGCTTCACGTGTATTACAACTTTAGGTGACAGGCTGACAATCTGTCACTGCGGTGATACACGAATCATCTGAAAAAGCCCTCAATGTTTTGTCAGACGTGGCGATAGCGGTTATGTTATTATGGCCGTTAACGCTCTGCCTACCCCGCAAGGGATAAAAGCGTGATATGTGTGTGTTATTGTAAGAATGCGAAACCCCGTGTGGTTCCATTTCCATTGTGTGTGTTTTATTACTTTAAAAGGTTATTAGCAAAATGGCCAACTTTATATGTAGTTGACGACGGTCACGTTCGCAGCCGTCTATTGTTCAACTAAAACCACTCTACTTCACAGATTCTTACCTACGTTTAAGTTAATACAGGGTGTTAAGATAATCAGTACTAAGTTTTTTAAAGTGGTGAACCTATCCTTGAAACTAAACAACTGTCCCCAAGGAAGAAGGTCAAAATACCAGTCGACCGAGTCAGGTCCAAACTTTTTTTCTACGTTTCGATGTTGTGCCTTCCTTGGGGAAAGTTGTTCAGTTTCATGGGCTTGTTCATCCCTTGAAAGGAACGTAGTACTTTTCTTAACATTCTATATGTACAATTATTAAGTTCATTGTCCGGTCTATGTTTGTTTAATTAATTTCCTTGGTTGGTATTTTTCTTGTTAGCTTCAATTAATTTTATAGCAGTATTTTATCTAATAGTAGCTAATAGATTAAGGACTGTCTGATGATGTTTATCACCCTAGATTATACTGGATGTTAAATAATAGTTTGAAGAATGTCTAAAGCGGTGCATCCGCCAATGAAAGTGGAAATTAACTAAAAAAATAAAATCATAACTATGAATAAACCTTTCTCTAGAACAAGAAATCTCTTGCAAATTAGTACTTCGGTCGGCTGGAAATTTGCATGGGAGGTCCAAATGTTGTTTCCGTAGTTCAGCTTTATATGCCCGTTTATTTATTCATTGATATTTCTTTCTATTTGTATTGAATTATACTACCGGGTTAAGTTTCTTCCATATTCAAGTATTCTTATCAGAAATCGTTGTCTTATCGTAATCGAATTTAAATATTTACTTTCTCTTGTGTTGTTTACCTCGCAAAGTCCTCGATACATTTTGCATTGACCTTGAGAAAAATTATCAGGTTCACATTCCATAATCATAATTATCTCAAAGATCCGTCTTTATTTTATTGATAACATTAGATAGGTTACTCCTTTGATCTTAGTAAAACTTATGAAAAATGTATAGAATCAAATTCATTAATACTATAATACTTGTTGAAGATCTTCAGAGATATGTAAATGATAGTAAAGAGTGCAGTTTTCAGACCACTTCAGATAATTAATTACTAAGATAATTATTACATCATTGTTATTGCTGTTCAATATACTATCACATTCCATACACAAGAATTGATAAGTAGGACGACATCAAGGTGTCATCTATAAGTAAATGCGATCGATAAAACATTAACATATTGTGGTCTTTACATTAGCATTCTCTACTCTATCAACTACCTATGCATTGTAGAAACAGACATGAATACTAATGCAAAAATATTCATATCATTATTATTTTTTTGAAAGTTAGTATTTTTCCCTTTTGGGGGTTTTTATTTCAATGATTATTATTATTAGCCACTGTCGTCCCACTGCAGGGCAAAGGCCTCCCTCCCTTTCTTCCATAGCATATCATAGCAGCCGAAAATTTCAAAAGTTTCGAAAACATATTCTAAGGAATACTAGCAAAGGCTGGCTAAACGGTATTATGGAACTCCCCCAATCTAATTGGGTCTATTGCCATACTCACGACGCAGGCGGATTGACGAGCGAAGTGCAACGTGTTGTAGATATTCACTAATATTGCTGCCCATTCCCTTAATTTCTCGATTAGTCGCCCTTCATGACACCCACGCGTAGAAATACGATGCCGCTATTCTAAGCCGGCATCTCACCGTCAAAGAGGAAAAAAAATTAAAGACCCAAAATCAACAATATTAACACTTATTCGAATAAAACTTTACCAATTCATAAACGCAGTCCATAACGATGACATGATTGATGCAGTATTCAAAAGCATCAATGACCAACCAGTTACAGCAATCACAAATAGAGCGTCACATCAGATCGCGTAAGAAAGCGCATAGTTTACAATGCGTGTGAGCATGACAATTTGCATGCATCGATCGTTACATTGCCTATTGATAAATCTGTTTATACCTGGAAGATACCAGGAAAGTCTGGACCAGGCTAAACTGGCGGTCCTAACCAACCACGGGGAAACAAATCACCACCTTCACAAATTAGTTCTAAAGGAGTCACCACACTACCACAGCGGAGCACCTGACCAGTGTCCAAATGTGAACAAATGTCCACACGGCTGTTTTCTCGGTGGTACGAGCCTCGTATAGCCGATCTGCACAAGTACACTTCTGACGCAGGGAGTTGGCTTAAAAACCCTTGACGTAGATGTACGATCCAAGCAGGGATTGCCATACGATATGATGATGAAACCTGCAAGATTCTGGGAAACCTTGGAATAAAGACAGTCTCAAAATGTTTATTTAAATGACCATTGTAAAACAAGGACCACAGTATCAGAATGCCTACTAAGCTCGACTCCTTACTACTGAAAGTAAAAGATCGTCAATATAGTATCACATTCCTTAGCAGATACCAGTGTATCATATTTCAAAATGAACACAAATTAAAAAGTATCTGTAATTTGGTAATATATTACAGAAAATGTTAGAATTATGGTGAAAAACTTAAAATCTAAGAAACTACCGCTAAGAAAGCTAACCGACAATAATAATCATAGCAAAAACTATCAACACGCTAATCATAATAAAAAACCTTTGATAGACAACAGTTATGCGATCAAGAAAAAAACCGATATTCTGAAGTAGGCAAGTAGCCGGCAAATAATGAAAGCAAAAACTATTTGCTAAACTACACGTTAATCACAATAACAATTACTTCAACAGTTACAAAACGAATCTAGACTACAAACATTGCTCAGGCTTTAAAGGGACATTAAAAATTATCTGCCATCAGTTGAGTCATTGGGGTTGACGAAGATACGCTCCAAATGTCAAACCACCAGACAGTTGAGGGTTGCCAAGCGTCCGGATAAATCTGGACAAATAGGCTTTCTGATTGCCTGTCCGGGCAAAGATTCAAAGGTACAAAAGTTTTATTTCCAAGTACTTATTATTGACAATGAGTACTTAGAATGTCCGGTACAATATTTTCACTGGATAAATGGATAAGCGATTGTAAAAAACATAAACTTATAAGACACAATTATCTCCTTTTTTATATTCCTAGTATACAGCCGGTAAGTTCGGCTTTTATTACGCTTTTTATATGACAAAATTTATTCCACTTTCACAAATTAATACTGAATTGCGGATGAACGAGAACCAAAATTTTAGGAGTCCTGCTTTTTTCCCAAATTTTAGACCAAACTCGACGGTCTGCCGAGCATTTATGTATGGCAGCCCTATGCCAGGTACTGATGATTTCTGAGACAATACTTGTGACAGTCAGAGACAGATGGAAGAAAGCAGGTGAACTAGATCGCGTAGAATAAAAAGCTGCGGTTTCGAGTAAGGCATTTGATGTCGACGATGATGAGAATGATGTGGCGCGAATGATGGTAATGGTAAATGGGTGGGTACTGATGGGGATTGATGTACTTGTTGAGGAAGTTAGCTACATGAAGCATAATTTGTTAGATTAGTTTGAGTTGAGTCATTTTCAGTTATGACAATATTTCATACTTTATATAGTATCATACTTTGAAAAGGTTGGTGATTTTGAAAACTTCGAAAGCTTTTGACATATAGTCAGCCTTTCTATCAATATTCCAGCTTTCATAGAAGAAGATCGACACTAAATTACGAGTAGCAATGAACTATCTCTCAAGACAATATCCCACCGACGTAATCACTTGTAGTGCATTCGCCGTTGCACGCTCGCGTGCGCACGCGCCGGCGTCCGGCTTCAGTCGTGTGCGCGCCACGCGGGAAACGCGCGTCCCTTCACCGTACCATCTCCGCGCGTCCGATGTTCAAACTTCGCGATCTAATTTTTTACAGCAACAATTTTATTGACAGTGGGAAGTGATGTGCAACGTATAATTGAGCTGGTAAAATATTCCCCGGCATGCGAAGAAATCGGGTCTAAAGACCTAGCAAGTGACTGGATAGGAAGTTCTAGGCAGTGGTTTCTGTTTTGTGACGGTTGTGTTGGTGGTCTAATGTATGGTCTAAAACCTATGAATCTTTTACAGAACTTCTATACTTATTAGCTTCGATATCTTTTTCTGTATCGGTAACGTCTCTCTCATTCGGATCGTCTTCACTTTTAGCGGTACGTACGATTACCGAAATTATGTTAAATAACGTAATTTCTTTCACTTTTATTATATTCACCTTCTCTTTTAATGAGAGATAATTCGTTAAGAGCACTTTTACTGGGGCACTTAGTTATTAATGCTATCTCAATGCTAAAACTTTAATATTTAATATAAAAGTATCTTAAGTACTAATTAATTTTTTTAGGATCAGTTTTTCTATTGTGGAACAATTTTCTCTTTTATTCTCATATTGTTTAAGTTTTTCTCAACGTTAGTTGAATCGTGATGCATTTATTTGTTTATCTTATCTTCATTATCATAATCAACCTTTCATAAACATGTTTTATAAATATCACTTCTTCCGTTTTTGTGAAATAGATCATATTCGTAAAGAATTCAAATATTTTCGTATTTCTTTCATAGATTTATGTTTGTTTAGTATGGCTAAATGTTTTTAATCTTTCAATAACATTTCTCTTTCATGGATGACATCATTTTGACAAACGACACGATTAACATCACATAACGTATCCCTTTCTTTTTCTTTTTCTGTCTCATCTACTCACAAGGCTTTGGCTTCTTCAATATATCTGTCTTTCTCTCTCTCTTCCTTTAATTTTAACAGCTTTCAATCCTAACTTCTGTAGCATATGCATCACCAATGTTATGCTTATGTCCAGTTCAAGTTTACATATAGGATCTGTTTAATGTCTTGAAAGAGAAAGACCGCACAGTGTTTGTTTAATATAAACATTCAGGGCTTGATACAGTCGTACCATAACAGTGCAGGAGTTGAGGCAATTGACTTTGTTGTTTGAGGAAGCCATGGTGGGTAACGGCTTCTAAATTATCGTTTCTGACGTTCTCCTTTCGGGTGGATCGTTTAATCAAACTGCCTTTTCGATCCTTTTGACGGCCTTATCTGTAGCCACGTGTGACTAGGTCTGAGGGCATTTTTACATAAGGTATTCATCAGTCTATCCGTTTGTAACACAAACTTTATCGTTTTCATCTAAAAAAAAAAAAATCGCACAATTGAATTAGTTATCGTTGGAATGAAGTTATGCAATGCATGTATAAGAAATCGTGAATAGGTCTTTCAATAATTAGATAATCAATTCACATCATTCATCTACACAATGATCAAGATGAATAGACTTGCGTATGAATAATTTTGAGCGATGTTACGTGTTACCTGATGTCAATCGATTATGATAAATTGTAGGTATAAAACATTGAAATCATTGAAGCAGAAAATATCATACATTATCAAGATCAATTGGACTATTTAAGATATGCAAATAAATTGAATACAAAAAGTGATACTGAATAAAACGCAGACAATAAGATAGCCGAACTGACTTTCTATAAGTTAAAACAATTACCAAAAAGAAAGTTCCTCTGAATGCTATAGCTAAAATTTAAATAGAAGACTGCTAATAATATCACGATACTAAAGATATACAATATCTCAAATGTCAGTGGCAAAAATACTTCACAATGTTGATTATGATTACGTTTTCGGCCTGAGTCATACTAATATCTTTATGTACAACAGAAGTCTCAATGTAACTGTATCACATTTCATTGCTGTTTGTCTTACATTCCATCCTTTAAGTCAATTTACCAGTCTTCAATATAAAGCTAATATTTTGTAAATCGCCTTAAGGTCAACGTTCGCTAAGCCCCGCCCACCTGCGCATGATTCACCAGTGCTATTAGGTGCAAACCTAACGTTATTATAAGTATACGGTCTTGACCTACGAAATCATTATTTCATGCATCAAGAAATATTGTAAAAAGTCACTCATTATCTTCATTAAGATTTGCTTCTTGCAATTTATGATTCGTTTTCTTATGTGTTATTGCTTTTAATGTCTTATTTTTCAAAGGCGTTTGATTCTTATTTTACAGACCGTAGACTCTTTTACTTTACTTTAGGAATCAAACGTGATATTGCCTGTCTCTATTTCTTTCGATTATTTAGGAAATGAAAGGCATGTCTAGGAATTTGAGCAATGTCGTTTCAATTTTAGCCATAATTCACGCCTTTCTCTTCTAGGCTTTGAACTTTATTTTAGACAGCAGCCATGTGTCTGTTATCAATTCTATTATTTTTATTATTCCTCTTCTTTTTTCGTAAGGGTCTTCGAAACAAATAATAACCCATTGAACCCTGGTCTCAGAGTTTTACATTTACAACCGCCTTTACACATGGGTCATAAATACATTGACCTGTGCTTGTGTTACTATTAGATTATCTGTGCTCACTTGACCGATTCATAAGCTTACAGCATCCACTTCACAAAGAGAGGGGACAACTATACCGGTGTGTTAAAATTAGCCGTAGTACTCCCGAGTGAGTCATGTTACGCACGGAATATACAGGATGTTTATGTGGAGCTAAATCAATTTACTGAACATCTTTTTGTTTTCTAAACTAGGCCTAGCGATCCCTATTTTAAAATTGGGTAAAATTTTTACTGCATCATAAATTATAGGTACTGGGAATCAACGCATTTTATCTGCTGCAAAGATCTATTTTCTGAAAAAATGAATTTTACAAACTGTTTCTAAAGTAGGGACAGTCTGGCTAAAAAGTCGTGACATTTAATAAAATGGAACTAAAAGTTTTGTATGAAAAATTGGTGCCATATTTGGACTAAGATGTAGGGTGTGTGAAATTTAGGTTGGTGGACTTAAAGCGTGTAGTTTCAATAGCTTCTTTCAAGTCCTGATGGACTTTTCTCTCGTGTTGGCAATACTTTTACATGAAAATGTTTCTGGTAGGGTTGTTTTGTCTCAGTAAGAGGCGTAAAAAATGCATGCACAACACATGTTTCTTTGCGGTCCACCGCACGCATGAAGTCTGTAATAGTCGGTATGTGCGTACGCTTGCTCTACTTAATAGAATTGTCGTGATTGTGGTGATCGATATGGAGCTATGAGATCGTTTCGCTTCGGTCTTTTGCATACATGAAAGAGGCAATGACTTCCGATTGTTAATAATTTTCTTTTGATGCTGTAACCTGTGTAGATAAAGATAGGATCCCGAAATGGCGACAATTGTTTATATCCGGCTCATGATATACCATATATTACGTTTGAGTGATTACAGCAATAATGTCGCCATTTCGGGACTCTTTTTTTCTCTATCTGCAGTTATACTAGCTTTCAAATGACAAATGTTTTTACAATGTGATTGTTATGTATCTGTTTTCCTAGGCTGCTGGGTCAAGTAAGGCTTAGTTTCTATCTCACAATTAAAGCAACTTCACATAAAAGAGCACTACTGCACTAGCGATCCAAAACATAGCTTGCTGTTCAAAATAACCAAAACAAAAGGTACTCAATAATTGTTGTTTGCAAATACTAAACTGTTTTGAAAGTCTGGAAACTTTTCGGCAGCACCCAGCGGCTGTCACTAAGTACCAAACAAGCTTTGCATAAAGTTTTCGTATTCTGTTGCGGCGCATGAAGATAGAACACAAATTATGAAGCCATTTGGCAGTTTGCAAACTTTTCACTTCCGCTTTGAAGTTTTTCACTTGTGTTTTAAACTTCGCAATCTGTCTGTATAATAAATAAATTAGGCTTTTTCGTTCTCAGTAAGGAACATGTAATATATGTTTGGACAAAATTGTGAGCTTTTATTTTGACACAGTTGCACTTGTATCTAAACCAAAGAATGCCCGCAACCCGCTCCTAAACACATACTTAAATTTCCTGTTGAAAAGTTTCCGATCAGGTTGTAAAACGTAAGGGACCTTTGATAGAACCTTGACGAAATCATTCAATAAATGATAAGTAGTTACTTACATTTTTTCCAATTGTAGCACTCATTATCCCTTTCTTAGCAATAATACTTATACACAATCACACTAAACGACAATCTGCCATCTGACACCCCACTTTCGTAATAATTGCCCCACTGTGTTCTCACGTTCTCAAATACAGAATTACTTAGTAGAAAATTACCACCTTTCTAGGCTGTGCGTATGGGAACTATGCTGGATCACTCCATACTGTGAAAGCTAGTGTTTACGTTTTTGTTTGTAAATGCACGCAGTTTGAGTGTTTTTCTTGTAATCATGTCTGTCTCCGGTAAAAGGCGACTAAGGGATGTATCCATGGAATGAGCAGTAGCGTTTCCAGTGAATATCTAAGGCCCGTATTACTAAACCGCACTCAACCCTGTGATCGATCTCAAGAGCAATATTGACCAATGTCAGACCAGACAGTACTAATGACATGTCAAAATAGCACTCAAGATCTATCTTAAAGTTGAATGTGGTTAATAATACGGGCCTAAATAATCTTGCACTGCGCTCGCAATTTCGCCTGCCTAGCGTGGTGAAATTCGGGACAGGCCCATGTCCAGCACTGGTCTGTGATGGCTGTAGAAATCATCATTGGCCTCGTACCTCTGTGACAGACGATTTAGTCAGTGTCTGAGGAAAGACTGTCCGTGAAATATATGTATTACGCACACTATAGGTGAAGGTGAAATTAAAGACTAGTAGTCAGTAAAAGTATGATATAGATGTCTATAGAGATATAGACTGTAATGTCTTAGACAATATTCTGTGATGACTCATTGCCGCGGGCGGTGCAGCTATGTTGCAGCACCTACTAAGTACGTAATATAATATCGTTATTGGTTTCAAAATTACTGACATTTTACTTTTCTACATTATGTCCTAACGTGTCAGCTAAGTTGGTTACCAACTTTAATAAGTATTGTTACAAACATGTCCCGTGTTTTCAACATTAATTTACTGATTGCATGCAGACCGTCAAACTGAACAACTTTCCCGTAGGCACGAATAAAAATTTCGAGCTCCCATACAAAATCTCAACAAGCTGTTTAGGTTCCTAAAAATATTTTTAGGTTCTCTGAAATTTTTGAACGTTGTTTAGCTTTGAATGCCGATATCAGTATTAGGAAACCTGTCAAAGGCAAAACGTAACAAACGTACCTTACAAACCTTTCTGAGATGCACAATGCTCTCATTCATTTCTTATTTGTTTTTGTTGCGGCCTCGTGCGTCGGCGCAGGTGACTCAGCGCATGCGCCCCGTGGGCGTCTCGCGCATTCCTTTTTAAATGGCAGAATTGCAGGTTACCGGCAAAAAGAAAACCAAATATGGAGAACCTTGGCAGCCTTTTTGGGATGTTTTATTGTAATTTTATTTCCGTTCAGTGTCAAGATCGTTCAGTTTTGTGGGTAAGTTAATTTTTATATGGCCGGAAGAACGATAAATATGTCGGAAAACAGAAAATAAACTTTACAATAATCGTTCATTTAAATGTTGGGTAAATAAAGTATAGAATAACTTTTTTAAAAGAAAACGGACGTATAAAAGTGCGGAACTCCATTTTTTTATCGGTTAATGTCTAAAACTCATAAGTCTGACACTCATTTTTCTAAAAACCTCATTAAAACCGGTTCATCCAAATGCGAGATAGTCGTGGACAAACATACATACAGGTCAAGCTGAGAACCTGTTTTTTTTAAGTCGGCGTTGTACAGCCCAAAAAGATGGCGTTTATATGGGTAGTAAAACAACTACAAAAACAGGACTCTACTTAGATTAATTCTTGAATCTTGGCCACACCAGCAAAGAAACCATATAACTTGATGACAACAAAATTAATCACTACATAGTATAAAGCAAGGTTGCTTTTCGCTGTTTGTATGTATGTTTGCTTAAATATTTACAACTACTCAACGGATTTTGATGCAGGTTTTTTTAATAGATAGAGTGATTCAAGGGAAAGATTTTCATGTATAATACTTGCCGGGAAAACATCTTATTTCCACGGGAAAACGAGTTGCAGAGATCGCAGCCGCTGGGCGGGCCGCTAGTCTCAAATACAACAAAAAGTTACACCATCCACACCAAATGCATAATCACACTTTCTTATTCATACATTTCAATTGACTGCACACTTGCGATACCACCGCTATTAATTTTATCGCTTAGGAATCTATCATTATTTGCCTGGCATAATATTTACAAAACAAAACCACTGCATTATAATACCAGCTATTATATGCGATTGATATTATCAGTACTCATTCGGATTTTTACCCGACTACCACAGAACGAAGGATATATTTTTTAGAGTATGTACTTACTTATGTCTATGGATAGTGGGTATATGTATATGTAGTAAGTTCTTTTTCACGGGCTACAGCCGAAACGGATGGGCGGTTTTTGAAATGTAAGGTATTGTTTGATTCGTCTCAGCAACCCGAGTAACATAGGTTGTGCTAAAATCTCATAAATTCAACACACACACACACACACACACATACAAACCACGCCTTTATACTTTGCGGTAGGCAGAGTGTTAACGGCAATAAAAATGCGGCCGCAATCACCACGTCCGACAAATATTGAGGGCCTTTTCAGATGATTTATGTATCACTGTAGTGACAGGTTGTCAGCCTGTCGCCTAATGTTATAATATAATACACATGAAACCCTCGAATCCTTGAGCGGCCTCTTATGACACCCGCAGGTAGGAAATGGGGTGATGCTATTCAAAGCCGGCATCACACGGCCAAAATGGCGAATTTACTCAAAATATAACCGAATTACCGCCGTCGGGTTTGTTTTTTAATAATCGTGCTTGTACTTTCTGCTGACATAACAGTATCATTTAATCATTACGTCCGCTTTCACTGATCGAGTTAATCGATTATAAAGAAGCGAATCGATTTTGTCGGTCTAGTCTAGCTAGGCGATGGTGAAAAGAAAATGCTTGTCTATCACGCATTCTTTATTAAAAATCCGATTTTTTTTGCACTATTGAGATTAAGTCCCAATCAACTTCTTTTATTTTTTTGTCTCATTTTTTATTTTTTTAATACGCAATCAAAAGCATCATCATCAATCATCATCATCATCATCATAGACGGCGGTTGTTACACAACCATGTCAGAAGCCTGCTACTTGTAGAAGGCGGTTGAAAAATTCTGACACTAGGGTCCATCGGGTCGTTGGACGACTCGGTGTCCTACACGAAAAGAAGAAGAAGAAGATCATCCATGAAAATAAAATCATGAATCCATCGATTAGAGATAAATTGTTAGTTTTATAAACAGATAAAATAAAATAATAATCAATACTCACTTCTTGTGGCGCATTTAGTATGTACAGTGATTTTTTTTCAAATGTAAATATCTGTACTTAATATTTTTAATTTATAATTTTCTTCCTTTGATTAAGGATGTTATTTATTGCACTTAATAATTTCAGACGTAATAAAACACTAGGTACTATTTACCGTCTTTGTATAATCCTTGTATACCATGTTTCATTTCTATGTCATATATTTTACTTAGCATTTTATAATTTTTTGACAGTTTTAAATTACATAGCGAAATATTCTCAGACCACCTGTCTTGTGTCTGCAATCTTCTTCCTACGTAATATTTCGTCTTCGATATGATCTATTAGCTCGACCATTGTCCTGCGCCTACGCAGACGATTTGAATGCAATATGGCGCCTCACGCTTCTTGATCGCATCAAATATTCGTGTTTGCATACAGCGTCGCATTATGATATGATTAAGTTCATTGTGAGCTAGATTTTGTTAAAAGATTGTAACTAAAACTAAAATTGAAAAAGAAAAGTTAAGGCGGCCAAATGAACAAACGGTTATGTTTTTCGTAAGTATGTATCTATATAGTTCCCATATTACAAGCTTTGCTTTTGGGGCTAGATCTCGCTGTGTGAGGTCTAGAATGTATTGTCGTTAGCGGTTCGATTCGTCAGTTATATTAACATAATTTCCTTCCAAACGTAGGTGTTGCAATTTCTCACACCTTTTAGATTATTCCTAAAGTAATCTGTAGCACTTCCTTATCTAAAAGCAAAATCATAATATCTAAAGTACTCGTCAGTTTTCTATCTAACCGTGCCATCACTCATTTTCCCATTAGGCGTTCATTAGCCGATAGAGGTGGATATCCGAAATCCTTGATAAAGGGCCGTCGGTTCCTTCCTCCACTAATACACCATGTCTGACCTCACGGGGAGGAAATGGCTTGGATGAGGATTGAGGAGTCACGGTTGATAAACGCGCGGCCGTCTTTAGCTTTTTAGAACCCGAGACATATTAGGAAAATGAGGTCCCCTGATAGCGGATTCACTTTGAATATTCAAAATTCATGATAGAAGGCCTTCAGTCTCTACCTCCACCAAGGCATAATGTTGACCTCTCAGGGAGGAAATGTCTTTGATGAGGAGTCATAGTTAGTAAAATCAGGGGGCCATCTTTCTAGGACATATTAGAACAATGTCTCAATGATAGTGGTAGACTTGTACATTTTGAATATTCGAAATCCGTGATAGAGGCCTGTCAGTTCCTTCCTCCACCAATCCACCATGTCTGACCTCTCGGGGAGGAAATGGCTTGGATGGTAAGGAGTCATGGTTGATAAGAGGTTGATGGACTTGATAGCAATGATATGGTTTAATTTTATCAGGGATCGAAGCGTTTAATGGACTCTAAGTAAGAGCATAAAACTGTCTACTAAAACTTGTACTTTACAGAGTTATGGTGTTTTTATTGCTGATTGCTGTTCTGGTATTAACAAATGCAATGTTTGTAATATTTACCTTGCTTGCATGCTGCATCATTAATGTATAACCTTCATTTTATCTTATCGTGTACAACAACTTGATCTTTATTTAACACCATACCTGACAATACTGTTAGAAAAATATTTTGACTGTGCTTATTTCTTTTTCGTGAACTGTATCTGCATCATTTAACTTAGGAAGGACGTTCCAAAGAAAATATTTCGTGTTGGCATAGCCAGTAATTATCTCTTTCCGATGCTCGCAATACCTTAATTAATCATTCTTTGCACTGTTTTGATACACATACTATCCGCATCATTAGGTGTTATTGATTAAGTATCTTACTTGGACCCCGTAATCTGTAGCCTACAAGATGTACTAATAACATCTGTCGTGTGCGACTGTCTCTAAAAACCAAATACTAACTAAGGCTACGCTACAACATTATTTATCTGCTAAAACTAAAATACTAAACTACAATTCCAACACGAACCTCAAGTTCCTAAACCTTTTTTTAAATCTCGAGACTCTTTTAGTTCTTTTTTCTAGGCTAGTCCTGAAAAAGGATCTAACATTCAGGAACTTTGTCTATGTGTATGTAATTTACCAATCGATTGCCTCGTATGTGCACCTATTGTTATATTTTTTTTAACAATTACGTATTGTGCTGTCATAAGTTTAGATTGTATTCGCCTTCCTTAGTCACATAATTTGCAGTTACCTACAATATTATTAGGTAATTTTGTTTCCTCGATTTTGTGTAATATTTCCCATGCAATGTGTCTTGCGTTTAAACTAGGGCTGTGATTTTTCGTTGTTCTAAATCTTTGATATCTTCTGCATAACTTCAAAAGCAAAAAAGAATAGGGACATACGTGATATAATTATCTTACAGTAAAAATAGTAATATTTATTCAAAAAATCCAATTTGTAAATATAAAATAAGCATGTCAAAATTAATAAAATGTCAACTTAAAACTAAAATAAATAAAACAATTAAAATAAAAACAAGTCAAAATAAAATAAATAAATTCAACATAATTTTCGTCAATTAAAAATTCCGCCCCGAATCATTCCCGGTCCAAAAGTACCTAACAGACTAGCGGCATTGCCACGCTGAATAGCTACTGAGATACGTTGGACAAGGAATGACTCGGAACGGGGGTCTCCACCTTTCTCTCTTAATCTTTGTCCCATCTGAGACACAAAAGCCCTGGCCTCCTTGCACCAGGGTCCTACTGTCTCTACCGCAAATGGAACAAAAATGTATGTGGCTTCCAAATCGGCGTACTTTGTGTGTTTCAACTGAGCACCAAATTCTGCCGCCCCACCAGCCACTCGTATCGTTCTACCCAAATGAGAAGGCGCAAACGTGCTCAAACAAGTAGCATCCCAGATGAGACACCGCCCCTTCTGCCATGGCAGCATCGTCAGGCCATCTGGTCTTTTGCCATCAGACCGGCTTAAACCGGGTGGCTCCAGGGTACATGGAACGTTGCAGGATATCAATGCCCGACGAATTAAATCGTTCAAGGCGTGGTGCCTTGGAAAACGTCCTGAGCAACGTTGGCAACTCAGTGCGTGGTGACCATTAGCCTCAACCATTGAGCCGCAAATGCATACGTGAGGTTCACAGACATTGCAGCCCAACCGAAGCGCCACCGCCACCCGCAAAGAGTCGTCGTCCATAAATGTACCCATACTGGGAGATGGCATGGCATGCAACCATGCACCGGACTCGGGGGTTGCAACTGCTCTTAACCTAGCCATATCCGCTCCAGTCGCGTTATCCATTAGGCGCTCAAGTGTAGCCTTACACCCGACATCGTCCCAAGAGCGTTGCACGTAGGATGGGTCTGGTTGGCTCTGACCGGGGTTGGCTGAAGTCCAGGCAATCACGGCATCCGCCTCGTAGGGAATACGGACCTCGCAACCTTGACATGAAAGAATACGAGCAACAAGATCCGCAACCCCGCGGGCAGAAGCAATAAACGCCGAAACGCCAACGTCCCGGATTTGCCGAACTCCAATTCCACCATGACGGATCGGCAACGACGCCTGAGTCCAATGTTCTCCCTCTATCGAAACGTTGAGTATGTTCTCAAGGGCCAGACGTAGTGACTCATCGATGACATCACAATGATGAAGATGAAGCCACGTAGGGCAAGTTCTTACCAGGTAGGTCAGTTTTGGCATAGAAAAGCACAAACGCAGCAAAGTAAGAGCGACATGAGCTGGTAGATGCTGCAACCTCTCGAAAGCCGTGGATAGTGATTTGTTTTTTGTAATATTACTATTTTTACATTATAAAAAAAATTATCTTACAGTCTATTTATCTATAGCTATATAACCTCATCATCTGCTTGCCTTCATATTACTTTTGGGGTTTGCTCAACACGTTTTTTCTTCCATTCATTTGTGTCAGTTGATAAAATTTCGAAGCACCTTTTTCATTCATATCGAACTTATGTGAGTTTAAATTATTGCACTCATTCTTTAGTTAGCGCCGCTACCTGTATGCTTATTATGATTAATACCGCGACATAGATATTCTCTACACCTTCGTCTCCAAATTCTTCACTTGTTTCGGTAAAACCCATACGATTTGACACGTTTGATTTGCATGGCTAACGATGCTGCTGCGTGCCACGATAGAATTTTGTCATCGCAATATGTCTTCTGCGGCTAACTTCACTGCGAATAAGTTACGCATTCTTCCGTAGTGACAGTGTGCGCATATGAAACGACAAAATATGTCGTGGTACGCACGTTAGCCAGGCAGAAGTCTACTCGCGTGAGAGATTAGTCTCTATTGGCCGTTGCTATTCTTTGCTGTTAGTCACTTCGCTGTCACTGATTCAATCAATGTATTGCTTTTACTGTATTCGTTTGTATACTTTTTAAAATTGTAGTTTTATTGACAGCCCTATCCCCTTGTTATCTTTTTGTCGCATACGTCGTACGTCAACTTTTTGTGACAACTAATGGCTGCTCGTGTGATGTTGCATCTGCCGCGCAATGTGTTGCGTTTGTCGTAATTGCCTCATTATTATTGAGATCTTAATTGATATACATTCCGTTGGTTGATTTAGGTAATGCCGCTTCATTATCAGTCATTATTATTTCTTATTGTGGAGTTACCTTCTTTACAATTTTCAAAAGTTTTGTTCATTATTGTTTCTTATTTGTAAAATTATCAAATAATTTACTGACCACTAACTGCTATTTCATTTCATCCTTGGTGGCCTCTTTTCAATCTTTTTCTTAACCACTTTACGATAACTATAAAGTAATTCGATTTGCGATTTTGTTTCAAATAATTTCAAGTTTATTTTCGGTATTGCATTTCTGTTCTTTTAATTCTTTTATAAATGCTTGATAACTTGTCTTTCCAATTAAAAAATATTGTGTCAGTTTCTCCTTTCTATTTAAAAAAAAATCTAATAAAGGAGGCGGAACAACATAGTAGCAGCTAATCGTAATTCTTCTAGCACTAACAAAAAGGCTATTTGTAACCAGCTCATAGTTTTTGATTTGTTAAAATTCCTTGCGTTCCGTTTTCGCTTTCTTGCCGTTCCGTTAATTGAACTCGCTTTATTTCTATGACTGTATTATGTCATCGTTCGTTGCTCTCTTGTCTTGATGCGCAAACGCAATTCTACTGTCATAATATCTGGTGGCAGCTTGTTAAGAGTCTTGCTTGACTCCGTCATTATACCTAACAACCGTCTAAAATGGTTTGAGGAACTCAAGTACTCTCGAGGTGAAGAATTCACTTTCAGATATTTTTTGTTTCATTCTACAGACTTATTTGCATATGCCGTTTTTTATGTGTCTGAATGCCTGCATAGAAAATCAAATGCAATGCGGAAAATAGGGGAGCTATCGTTTAACAAAATTGAAACTGGCGTGCTGCCTTGGCCTTTTCAATAAAGAGTAGTGTCTAGACTAGACTGTATACACCTAGGCACCTACGCAAGTACGCCACAGGTAGAATAAGGTACAAATCTTTCTTTCGTGTGGGACACCAAGTCGTTCAAATAAATTGTTTTTATGGTAAAATGTTTGCATGACACGACTGATAAATACATAATATCCATAGAACAGATGTATTATATTATACTAGCGAGTGTATGTGTGTGATGCCGGCTTCGAAAAGTATCACCCCATTTCTTCCCCGTGGGTGTCGTAAGACAGGCTGACAACCTGTCACTATAGTGATACACAAATTATCCTAACCGGCCCTCAATATTTTGTCAGATGTGGCGATAGCGACCGTATTTTTGCGGATTTTAACGCTCTGCCTACCCCGCAAGGGATAAAGGCATGATATATGTATGTATGTATGTGAGTGCTAAATTTAATGAAAAACGATTCAGTAGTGAAGGAGTAACAAACAACAAACATACAAACTTTCACATATTTAATATGAGTACGATTCTCTCTTTTCGTGAGTCGTCCAGCGACCCGATGAACCTAGTATGACTATCCAATTTCAAGACAGCCCATTTGACAGCGTCGACGTCGAAGTGTATCCCATAAATTGTCTATTTGTATTGTTGTCGTGAATATCATAGATATGTAGACAATAAGATGGTGCCAAGAATACATGACGCAGTGCAGCAACCGGTTCTCAGAACTGCATTTCAGCTGAGAAGGCACGTCTGACCTATATCAGAAGCTTTTGACTTCTTTTGATCAGCAAGATAATTTGATTTGTAGGGAAATAGTTCGACTGCTCTATAGCTGTCGACTGCTCTGATCCGCACTAAGCGTTTCGCTTCAACTTTTATCATGCGTACGGCTAAAGAGTGGAATTCCCTGCCGGCGGATCTTTTTCCGGAACAATATAACTTGGGCCTTTTTAAGGCAAGAGTGAATAGGCATTATCTAGGCAAGCATGTACCATCTTCGTCTGCATCTCCACTTACCACCAGGTGAGATGGCAGACAAATGCGGGCCTATTACATATAAAAAAAAAAATAGCTGCGCGACAGGAAACGACCAGAATAGAAGGGTATAAAGAACAGAGACTCGAAAACGTTGCCGTCTTGATCAGAGCATAAACCTGAACAGCTTTTACAAGTTCTTATAGTTGAGACAGTTAGCCAGCTGATTCGGAATTGGGTATGTCAGATTAATTTTTTTTTACGTTTATTTCACCATAGCAAAGGCTGTTAAATTTTATAGTCTAATAATGCTCGCAAATTTTTCGGTAGTACGTCCCTGGAAAGTGGAAAGCTAGGTTAGATTTATTATTTTGCTCTAGACACTAGTATAAATCTCTTTTTTTTTTTGTATTAACTGACTGCACAAATGTAAGCATAACTTAAAGCCTCAAAAGGGCACTAGCATTCTCTCAACAAGGCTTTTATAATGGCAGGCAGGGTAGCAGCGGCTAAACTTCCTGCCACCCAGGACTCCTGAAAAGTTCAAGCAATCACCTTTTCCAGAAGTCGTAAAACAGCAATAAAAGCGTAATTTTGCGGGCTGAGTTCCACCATTAAAAGTTTAGTTTTATGCCATTTAGCAGCACCTCGTTTCTGCATATTGGAACTTAAACTTACCTGGGGTTAAGTGGGGCATCCCGGCTAGCTAATAAATAACAACTATTATGATTGCAATAGTGCCTAAACTATTGAACTATCCTGCCTAAATGTATGTATGCAGGACGTGCAGGAAGCAAAATGTTTAACTACCGTGGTCGTTCACACTATTCATAGTTATGATATCGATACTCCATTTACCCGTGATCATGACGTGTCTAACTATCAGGAACACAGAACAAAATTAATTCGACGGTAAGAACCCGTTAAAATCATAACTATAAACCTGAAGGCATTTCCGTGGCCAAACAATAGAATTTGTTACCATAGACTCGAGTCTATGGTAACAAATTTTTTACAATCGATTGTTACCATAAATTAAGCCATCAGGTTGGAGAGGTCAGATGGCAGTCGCTCTGTGTACAACCTAGTTCCACGTCAAATCCTCTAGGTTAGGTAGCCGACCCCTACAGAGAACGGGATAAGGCAACGAAAATGATGAAGACTCGATGAAGAATAAGAGCCTACAAAAGTAACTGTACCTGATCAGAATGCCAGGAAACTCTACAGTTCACCGATTTGTTCTTCGAATCCTCCATGCAACGGCCTGGATAATCACCACTTCACCACGTAACATTACATGGCTACCAGACTCAACTACAATATACATACGGTTGCTACAATTACAGTAATGTGAGGTTGTAACCTGTAAGCGCATCGCGAACTAAACCCGAGCCACTTTACTTTCTCCGCTTTCGTACGAAATTTATAGCTGCATTTTGATTGCACTGCCTTGTTATAATAGAAGCCGGTAAAGAAATAAGCATATTGCTTATTTTGGGTTTACTTAGCTCATGAGAGTGAAGTTTTTTCTACTTTTACCACAATTGGAAAGATGACTGGATGATTAATAAAATACAAAAATTGTACTCTTGAAACTATTATCCAAAAATAATATAGACTTCATTCATAGTTTTACTAAATATTCAAGGTTTAAATTAATAAACAGAAAAATAATATAAAAGTAGGTGTTTCGACGCCATTGAAACTAGAGAGACATGACGTCATTTATTCGTATTTTCACACAAAATATCGTTTTAAAAAGTAGCTCATTAGATAGACCTGCCACTCATCATGCCTATTAAATTAAATTAAAATTAAATTAAAAATTAAATTAAATTAAATTAAAAATTAAATTAAAATTTAATTTATATTGTTAGTACA
Organism: Keiferia lycopersicella; assembly: GCA_029255805.1. Lineage (NCBI taxonomy): Eukaryota > Metazoa > Arthropoda > Insecta > Lepidoptera > Gelechiidae > Keiferia > Keiferia lycopersicella. Next base: position 634,587 of record JARACZ010000008.1, read on the forward strand.
TTTCGATTTTGCGATCCGGTCAAAGTTACAGACCAACAAGTTGTATTTTATGGCGGAGTGGATCGAACTGTTATGCTCTATTTTTAACACCATTTATCTAAATAGGCGATAAGTGACGCTGTGCCTACCCCACACGGGATAAAGGCGTGATATGTATCTATGTATGTATCTAAATAAGTCGAGTATTATGAAATATTATTCTCTCTTATCACAAAATTTCTCATTTCATAGTTATAGTTTACCTAGTTCTAACAATACGGGGTAGACAAGGTGTCAATGACCTTAACAATGCCATTATGAAAGGCTGATATGGTGTTTATACCATAACTGTTTATTGAAAATATTCAATAATAAACTGCATATGAAAACATGGCTGGAGGATGACTCAAGATTTGCAAACATATCGGTAAATATAAGGTAAATACGAGTAGATAGACCGAGTGAGTGGGTGGATAAACTAAAAAACTAGTTCCAAATGCCTGGTGCTGATACCGACTTTTAAACTTGCAATTGAAGTTAAAAGGATTACTAGTTGAACAGCTACTCCTGCAAATTCAGCATTAGTGATTAATCCAGTGTAATTCAGGTTTAGCGTCCTTAATTGGTTTGGGTCGGTAACTTTCCTGTAGTAATTATAACTAACTGTCAGTCTACTTTTAAGAATTACTTTTTGGGTCAACTTTTAAGATTTACTTTGCCATACCTAAGAGTATGTAGTTCTAAAACTAAACTCAACATTTTAGGTATTCGACCGTTTCTTAGACGTTTTATTTGTCCTAAATGTTTTTTAACCGTGTGATGCCGGTTTAGAATAGTATCACCCCATCTCTACCCGTGGGAGTCGTAAAAGTCGAATAAGGGATAAATCTACGGAATAGGCTGCAGCGATCCCTGTGAATGTCTATATCTACCTTCCACTGCGCTCGCCAATTCGCCTGATTAGTCAGTATGGCAAATACTCCCAATAGGAGGACGGCCATGTCCAGCAATGGACTGTGTAGTAGTAGTTTTTATTTGTCTAGAAATTCTGAACTGATTAATCCTAACGAAGTATTTTTAACTTGACTGGTGGCATGGAACAAATGAGTGTCTTTTGACAAAAAATAGGTTGACGACTCTGTGGCAGGAAGTGAAGGGTAAATATAGTCGAGTCAGTCACTGTGTTTACGAGAGGGAGTTGTCGAAGTAGTGTCCTGGAAAAGGGGCATCTGGTTTGGAAACAGTGGCAGTCAGTGTTTCAACCATCCATTTCCTATGTCATGCCAGCTTAGAATAGCATCCACTCTTGTTTTGTCATTTGACTAAGGGACTCGAGGATTTCATGTGTATTACAACTTTAGGCGACAGGCTTGGATTTTGATACTAGTGATACACGAATAATCTGAAAGAGCCCTCGATATTTGTCAGACGTGGCGATTACGACCGTATTTTTACGGTCGCTAGCGCTCTGTCTACCACGCAAGAGATAAATTCATCATGGGGTATCTCAGTGTCTTTTTGGGTTCTTAATAACTCACTGCAATTGTTTGCCATATTATTCTAGACTCATTATCATATCATTAACGGCCAGACAGTTTAACGCTGGACCTCCTCCTATTGGGGGTATATTATCACGCTTGGCACTTGCCAAGCACAGTGAATTGTCAAGCACAGTGTTGCATTTACTGGCGATCAACCATAGTTATCTTCTGTCCATCAAAACACTCTCGCAATTTTTATATTTCATTTGAAATTTAGCATGTTTTTGCTAAGTATGACTAGGTATTATGCCTAGACAAGTCTACACTATATTTGGTTCAAGGTCACCAGATGACTAAGCCAGCACTTATTGTATCTTCATCACCATTATGAATTCCTGAAAGTTTCGCACAACAGATCTATTGTGATGGTATTATGATCTCATGAACGTCTGAACGGCGAAGGGGAGACCTGTTTCATGATTACAATAATTTATGCTACCTGCATACATATATCACGCCTTAATCCTTTGCGGGTTAGGCAGTGCGTTCACAATCGTAAAAATACGGTCGCTATCGCCACGTCTGAGAAATCTCTGAAGGCTGATTCAGAAAAATTGTGTATCACTATAGTGGATGGTTGAATTAGCAGGGACCGCTGCTTCCCATTCCCTAGATGTAGTGCCACGGGTAGAAACGTGGTGATTCTATTGTAAACCGGCATTTGAACCAAACTTTGATCGGCACCTACCTACTGCTAGATAGGTTTTATCTATAGCTAACCCCGGCTGGGTTAATTGGTCAGCTGAAACCAGGTCAAATTTTAACCTTTCAATCGCTCGCTGCATATCACCAGTGCATTCATTGTCACACTTGGCTGAGACCAGGCTCTTACGCAATGATCCCATTCTTCCAATAGTTCAGTTTGTTTACGAGCAGGTCACTGGACTAGTAAACTGTGGATCTAGCCAACGCTAGTGGCCATTACACTTCCCTGCATTTTGGTCCCTGTCTGGCATACATCGCTGGTTATTTTCTGGTCGTCATTACTTCAGCCTTAAGTTTTTGCGGGTTCGCAAGTGGAGGCCATGTCACGGTTAGCGTAGCGTTGGACGTCCTCCGGCTAGATGGACACGTGACTTAAATCGAGCGGCTGGTAGCGACTGGATGGTGGAAACGGGAGATCGGGCATCCTGGGGGAGGCCTACGTCCAGTAATGACCTGCTATAGGCTGATACGATGATGTGATTACTACAAACTCAAGATAGCCAGAAATGTATGCCTAATCCAGCCCTGCTAGGCGTTTTACTACATTGAGATTTATTTGACGGCTCAGTATTACATTACTTACGGGATCGGTTTACATTGATTGAGTTGATATAAGATTACCAAGACTTATGTAGGTTAAATGATCGTCAGTTTAGATTTAGATGCCTGCATTTCTTCAATCAAGTTCATCCTAATAAGATCTATTTCATGAAACCCGTGAGGAAATATTTTGATGCAGGAACTACCTAGTTTAGATCCTTCCTGTTTGGAAACTTTAAGCTTTTTGGAACAATATGGTCGTTGCACAGAGCAGACAAGTCATATCATAATACGCATGAACTATGAGTGAGATCTTTGCTCTATTGATTGCTCGGTTGTGTAATTTAACATCAATTCAACATCAATTTTGAATGTGAACACACACAAACAGTGCATCACTACATTCAAGCAAAGTAACTGAGAATTTATCAATTTGAAAACTTGAAATATTATTTACGATCGAAGCACGGCTCTTAAATGAACGCTCCTTATAGTAAATTTACAGGCATACACGATTTCTTTTTACAATTACTTGAAAGTAAGTTGAAGTTTTGTTTATAACAAAACTCTACTTTACAAAATGTATAATAAATAATCTTTAATGTCTTCAATAAAAATATTTATTGAAGTAAAATATTACGACATTGCTTGCGTAAATCAAGATACATCTGGCAATATTCCAGAATAAAGAACAACGATTTGCGATATGAATTTACACCAGCTTACACCCAGGAGGCCCTTAGTGGATAAATATAGGCTGACCTATTTACAGGCTCATAGATTTGTAGCATCAGGTCAACGGTTAGCTTACGGAAGAACATTATCATTCATTCTCCTTGCCTTAAGGCGAGGAGTTGCTGCTCAAATCACGATTTCAGGGGGTGAGGTGTGGGGGGCCGCCCGCGCTCCCCGCGCTCAGACACATCATCTGGCGCTCGCACACTACGCACCCGTACGTCGTGTGTCTTATGGACATGACCGCAGTCCGACCACCTTTTAAATATATTTGAGCTTTATCCCGGCCATGGAACTTTTACTTCTACCGTGAATTATTATTTTTTTGTGATAATGCGACGAAACGAAATATGAATGTGGGTAGATGGATGGACGCAGAAGAGGAGGAAGGCCTTAAAAGAACGTAATGGCTAGTTAAAACACACAAATTAATTTACAAAGGATGTTAGGATAAGTACTAAGCTCCTTTTATGAACCTGTCCTTGAAACTGAACAACTTTCCCCCTGGAACATAGGTCGAAATATGAAAAAAAATCTAGCCGACCCAATTCAGATTCTGTAAAGTTAAAAAAAGTACGAATAGATTGTAAAAAAGATGATATGAATCAAACGGTGTAAACAATTGTTTCAATTTTGATAGAAAACGGTCGAAAGTCGGAAAATGTCCCAAGTCCAAAAATCTGAGTACGAAATTTCAGTTATATTTGCTATACGATGTACTGTTCTCAAGATATATGCACTCTCAGTTTCCATTCGTTTTTAATATTCAAAAATCATATTTAACTAAAATGTTAAATGGCGTTTTGCATTGGAGTCCTCAGTCACGCCTGCTTCTTGCTATAGGTAGGTACTTCATTGTTTTCTTTTGTTTATGCCGCCGGATTAAGTGCCAACAACCGTCGACTTGGGCTGTAGCCCGTGAAATACTAGAATTTACATCATTTATGTGGGATGATTTGTAAGATGAGACGAACAACTGTAAGATGAAACGAATGGACAACTGAACGATAATTTTTTAACGTAAGCAGGATGTAAGATGAATTTCTGAAGTATGATGCTAGAACGGAAAAGCAATGTAGGTGAGTAAACGAGCGTGAAAGAGAGGGTGAACAGATACTTTTTAAATAGGATCACGGGCGAAAAAACCCGGGGTAATCTGAAGAAAATTCGAAAATTAACTTATTCTTTCTTCTACATCCACAGCCACAGAGAACTTAAAACTTCGCTGTAATAACATGGGTCTATATTATTACAGCGAAAATAAAACTAAAAAGCTTACAAAAGACTTTAGTTAAGTGCCCCATCTCATATAAAACATAACCCTTTTTCCAAGCTGGTCGGATAAAAAACAAAAAGATGCAATAAAGAATAGAAAAAAGTACGCGGTACAGATAATTGCCATTCGCAAACGCCATTAAACATTTCAAAAAAATAACTTTTGCGATAATTAAAAAAAATGCAAACTAAAAGTGAAAATACCTCAAAAACGGTGCAAAGTAGAGCAAAAATTACTCAGTTTCGGTACTCATATTTTAGAACTTGTTTGATAATATTAAAATTAAAATTGGGCCCCTATTTAGTCCACAATTGTCCTAAGCCTAGCCTCACTCACATGCGCTTTATTGAATTCCTACTTTTCTTGTTATTTATTTCACTACCTCATTTGTTCCAAATTCTCATTTGGTCTACTTTTACATTTAGTCAACTTCCTCATTTATTCTATTCCCTAAAAATATCTCGTCAAGCCCACAATTAGGGACTTTCTAGGGCCACAGACCACCTTTTTATTTTGTTCTGAAGAATATGTCAAGTGCCACGTTATTTTAAGGAAATATAGATGGTGCGCAACGGGATACTGGGTATTACTATAATGTTATCTCTTTGATGGAAGCTTCAGTATGAACATAAAAGTTCATACTCAGCTCCTAAACCACACCATCTAATTAAACTTTTTATACTACTCTTACATAGAAAGTGCCATATTACCCTCAAAAACTTACAGTCTGGCATGCATAGTTTTCGAGATAACTCAGGTTTTAGTTTCACAGCTGTCACTTTAAATCAAGAATTCGTCAAAACATTCAACCATACCAAAGAAAGTAAAACTACTTTATTTCCGAAACTAAGGTTTTTGTAGTTCGTGTTCGTGTAGGAGTAGTGTGTGTAGTGACATCTCGTGTTCATTCTCATAAACATTCATTCTCGTGTTCAACCCACGAGTCGTACGAGCGAAGTAAGCAGCAGTCAGCGATGTGACGATGTGTCAAAAGCGTGACAAAGAGCAGCGCAAAAATTTTGTAATTGTGAAGAAGCTGGTAAGACTGCTCTCTGATGTAGTTTTGTTTGTATGTCTGAATCCCATACCATCCCGACCACAGAACAGCGTATAGGTATCACAGATTATATATACGTGGCTAGATCATGGCGTACGTAAGCAATATCGTCTTCAGACTTAAAAAATATCACTATTCGCTCCGTCCGAAGAGTTAACGCACGAAGAAAACAATATATTTGCGTGCGCGCACAAGACATCTCTGGTCTGTGGTTGAATGACCACCGACTGGATCTAATTTGGCACCGCTGTGTCGGTTTCTGTAATAAGTTCTTGGGGGAAAATTGTTTAGATAACCTGTCAACCAAGAGTTATCTTGAAAAGATAATAGGTATTAAAAATTACTTGGTACCCACTGTACAAACGTTACTCATGTTCAGAATGCACACTGTAAATATTTAAAGTGAATTACTAGTTATATATCATTCCTTTCTTATTATAAGTAAAAAGGCTTGGTTAGACTTTTGCTTTTATATACGTAGATAAAATATCGTCTCTCGTCAAGGCTAGCTGAAGCGACAGCTACGATAAATTTTTGCTCGTCTCGCCAAAAGACGTAACCGACGTAATAATAAGCACATACTTAAATTACGCCTTTTGGTGTCAGCCATAAAGTATTTTATCAAGCAATCTGTCCATGTCACTAACGTCATAAGTAAAATGAGCGACGTAATAATTACGAAAAAATATTTGTCAATTTTGCGGGAAATTTTGACACAGTACCGGCGCTGGCAAGAGCCATTTGGGTACTGGCGGGGTAGCGGGCGGTGCGGGATGTCATCGGAAGGTTGGTTTGTCGGCGAGAACCGTTCTAATTTTTGGAAAAAAATGATTTGTTGAATTAAAATCTGTTCATTCACTAAAACCTAATAGTATAATTTATAGGACATTGAAATAGGAATATTCTACATCAAGAAACTATATTAAAATAGTAGTCCAAGTTACGATAAAATTGGTTTGAAAATATTTTTAATGCTCTTTTTGAGATTTTTTTTATTAAAATATGTCAAACCAATCGAGTCATACGATAGTGTTACTACTAGATAATATCTTCGAGTATGTCATATATTTTTTTGAGGTCTTGGTAGCATCAGTAACAGGCTTAAAAAATGAATCGAAAGTAACGCTTTTCGTTGGCCTTCCTTCATAACAGCGTCTTAACCCGTTTGCTATCGGGCAGGCTAACTAACCTAGAGCATTTGACGTGGAACCAAGTTTTACATAGAGTGACTGCCATCTGACCTCTGCAACCCGAAGGCTAACCTGGCCCGAATCCTAGGTGAAGTCACATCCAAATATCAGTTGAATTAAAATTTTATTTGAATGTGGGTTTCATCACGATGTTTTTCCTTCACCGTAAGAGCAGTCGGTAAATGTACGTGAGTAAAAACACATTCATGGCAAGGAACGAACTCGGGTCTCACGATTGTGACTACTTGGCCACCGACGCTCTTATCTATAGGCTATATTATAGGCGTAAAATGTGCAACTCTTATAGGCTTACAGCTCGTCTCTAAGCCGTTTAGCCTTTTAACCTACGTTTGTACCGTTTTTTAAACCAAATCGAAGGCTAGTATAAAAGTAGATTTAATAAGGTTATTCAGGCTGGTGGTCATAAACCACCAAATAGGGGACACCCATGTCCAGCAGTGGACTGTGTCGATGTTGTATTAGAAGGTAATACGAGTAGGTAGGGCGATCATATATATTTTTTTCTGTTTAAACCATGTTGTAGTCCTGCTACTAATAGTAGGCGGTAGATAAACTCTTAAGACCAGGGTTCGTCGACTACTGCAGTCAAAGTATCAAAAAAATTGGTTGTATGTAAAGTCGTTTTACTGACAATTGCCGATATCGGAGGCCGATTGTGCCTCTTTGTCGTTCGGTAACGCCTCAGAGCCAGGTAACAAATTATAAGAAACACCGAAGAAAACCGAAAATCATACAATTACACTGATCGGAAAAATCGTTTTTACCTTAATACAATTTTATTATTATAGTTTGACCTACTTAAGCTATTTTCGTAATAAGGGTATTGAACGTTTTATGATAATGTAAGTGCTCTGTGCTTTTGAGAGTACGCGATAATCGAGTCTGATTAGCTGTAGTAACGCGAAAATGATAGATAAGATAAACAATATGAAACGCAACAGCTTTTCCATTAATAGACACATGATTATATCCATAGAATCTCTTTATTTATGAAATTTGAACTCCATATAAGAGAATTTGCAGAATATGACATTATTTTATTCCATAGTACTCGAACACCAAAACAACGTAGCAAAACCGACTCAAAAATTTACCAAAACAAATTACAATTACTTTAGCAATGGACCCGTAACAAAATCATCAACATAAAGACAAACAGTGCCAAAAATGAGCGCCCGGGACTACTACAAAGTGTCATACGCCACCGACGATTCCAAGATGTTCTCGATAGACAGCAACGAAATGCTGGACAACGATACCGAAGTCAATGCCAACCAATTCAAGCTCTTCGACGACTTCACAACGGAACTGCGCATCTTTAACCCAATGCCTTATAGGCATCGAGACGACTCGACAAGATATCAGTACAGGAAGAGAGGGGATCCGAATGATTCAGGAGTCGACTTGGAGAATAATCAGCTGGATGATACGAAAAATGGGGATTTGGTAAGTGTAGGGATTGCTGCCGATGGTTTTCATTCATAACGATCACTTACCTCTGTTTATGAATGTTTTTTGTTGCACCATTCATCATCTTTTTCCTCTCTCTAAATGCAGACTTTATTCAATTTGTATTTAGGGAATAAATTTAGTTAAGTTTGTGTAAACAAAAGAAGAAAACGTCGCCAAAATAACTAAAAAAAAATAACATTCAAATCATGCGCTTGTCAGAAATAGCTTCTTATTAAAAATTGTATTCCACTTTCCACTGTGCGACAACCATTGCTTAGAAGTTGGACATTTTATACTCCGACATTATCTAAGCGAATGAGGTATACAAACTATCGGATGTAAGCAGCAGTTCCCCGCTTTAACAAAAGACAGGAGACCACTCAATAAAGTCATTTGTCTCTATTCAACATTGTTCTGTGAACAAAGACACCGTTCTCGTCTAGACAGGCGTCTGAATGTCGAGGTTTGAAATCTAGGTTTATTAGTATGATCCAAAACGCATAAGATGATAATCGTTGTTGCATGTGTTGAGAAGTAATTTAGACTGGACGCTGATTTTATAATTTCAGGCCGTAATAGTATGTTTTTGCAGCCAGCCTCTGCTACGCTCAAGCAACATATGTTTTGGATAACAATTTGGGATTGACCCATTTCCAAAATCTGCTTGTTACGAAAGGCTTACATTCGAATTCTGCATCAAATCCCTACTATGAACTAATGTTCAAAACAATGAACTCATTCAGTTTCTATTCTCGTAAACCATCTGTCCTGAAAATTTACGAACTACGACAACCCAGCATTGTTTAATCGTGTATGTCACTCCAACGCCGACCTTAATCTATCCCTTTTGCTCTTGTACTATACTACTTCAAAATTACAGTACACTGCTTGCTAAACAAGAATTGAACTGTTAAAGTCTGCTTGCAAGCCTGTAGTGTATAAAGAAGCATACACCAAAAAGCATTGCTGTTCGCGCCTAGTATTTCATAATTTTAATACTGTCACGAACAGGGGTCTGATGGTTTATTACATATTGTGTTTATGAGTCACACGTTATAATTGCTCGCTTGTTGTTCTCCTAAAATAAAACTAAACCTTCTTTGTCGTGAACCCATATATAGAAGCAATCCTAATTCCAAATTACAAGTTAAAATTATGATTATGAGGCAAGGTTTACTTGTTGTTGATTGAGTTGAATCTGCGGCGTCATGCCAGATGGAAAATATTTAGTGAGTACATAAGCCCCTTGTGGCAGTCCGTTAGAGGACTGTTCTCATCCTACCCGTTACCCTAACTTGCATATGCCTTCAAAAATATAACCCTAGTATAGTATTCTCGAAATCGGAATAAGTTCGAAGAACAGTTACGCACATAATTTATTATTCAAAGAGCATACCCCAGCTAATCTTCAAATATCATTGACATGATTGATTCCTCCACCTACTTCGAAATAAGCCGCAGTCCCGTTTCAACTCGTGTTTGAATTATAAAGCAACCAGCAACTAACAGCTGTAGAGTTTGCGCTTCTAAAGGAATACGGCCGAGAAAAAACAAAATAAAATAGCCTGTAATATCGAGCGTGATATCTCACTAAAGTATCAAATCTGCAAGACTCCTTTCGTGGCTTAAATAGGTCGTGTTACATGGCGATTGTTTTACAAACATGCGGTCGTTGTGTTGATCCAATCGGCCGTGGATATATAATCCGCCCAATTATAGTACTACCCGTTTCCCTTACATGTGCGTGACACGGACCGGTAGGTATTAATGCAAATAATTGGCTGTCAAGGTTGCTAGGTATATAGCTACTGGCAAGGGACAGGAATGACGAGACATAAATTTGTAAATTAGTGCCTGACTTTGCGAGTTTTTGAAATGAACTAGGTTCTTATTAAGTCAAGGTTGATTACTGTCGATACAACAAACAAAATTGACGGATTTTTTGAACTCTGTCAAGTGTGTTTAATTTTAAATGAATATCCTCAAATATTTTTACCTTTGCGACCTTTACCTTAACTTACATCACAGCTGACGACCTTAAAAAGATTTAAGTTTTTTACTCCCAACCTACGTCAACCTGATCACCTTACCTTGGATCGTACAACTTAAAAGCTACATGATTACCTTTCCTCTTGTTGCAGTTGGAGAACGAAGTGATGGTAGATCCTTGGAGCAGCATGGACTCCTCGAATTCTCCGTTGACTGATTCCGGCCCCTCGGCGAGCGAAGACTGCACCCCCTCCACATCCAGTGAACCCAATGGACTCCCTGCGTCTTCCCCCCTCTCCCCGGAAGCGCGCCGCTTACCAGACAAGCCCAAACCGACTAAAGCTCCACCTAAGTCCGACAAAGCGCGCTCCCGGGACCTCACTCTAGACCTCGAACCAGACCATCTTCCACGCCGGCATTTCCTTGATGAAGACTTCCCTTCCAAATCTAACATCGAGTGTCGAATCCCCAAACCCCATTTCCTGGATTCACTGTCACCCGATGAGTTGGACGAACGCAGCGACATCACTAATCCTAACTTCTTAGATGACGAAGTAGACGGCAACGATCAAGCACAAAAGAAAGCCGGTGCCCTGCCAAAAAGACCGACGAAATCAGAGGAAAGACCAAGTAGGAGTTGTTATAGAACCACGTTACACTACGGGTTAGAGAGTGCTGCTAGATCTAGTGAAAGGGATAAACGGGCTTCCCAACTTTACAGAGATGCATGGCCAGGGGAGCATGATGTGTGGACCGGTCGTGACACCGCCAGCGTTAGAAGCTTTTCCAGCAACGGCTCAACTGACGGCACCAGACCGTCTTCCAACTTAGAAAATAAAATGGAATGCGTATGTTCTCTAATATCACTTCTAAGCCTGTCTCCAGAAAACAACGCAGACCTAAGCGGACCTCTTTTAGAGATGAGTCGATCGCAAGAAAGCTGTATAGCGATGAGGCAGGCCGGCTGCATACCATTATTAGTACAATTGATCCATTCGAAAGTAGCTAGAGAGACCCGGGACCGCGCAGCAAAGGCATTACGTAACATAATCCACACACAGACAGATGACAAATCAGGAAGGAGAGAAGCCAGAGTTTGGAGGTTACTTGAACAAGTTAGAGAATACTGCTACATTTTAGAAGACGTGGTCGAATCAAGAAAAGAAGGGAAAGAGGTTATTGAAGATGAAAATATAAAGCATCCGAGTCAGAGTGTGGCAGCTCTGATGAAACTTTCTTTCGACGAGGAGCATAGACACGTTGTATGCCAGTTGGGAGGACTCCAGACTCTAGCCGCTTTAGTGAGTGGGGACCAAGCGGCACACGGAAGCAGAACTGATGACAACACCTGTTTGACCATGAGGAAATATGCGGGAATGACATTGACCAACCTGACCTTCGGAGATGGCAACAATAAGTCGCTGTTGTGCTCCTTCAAGGACTTCATGTTAGCGTTGGTCGAACAACTGGAATCGCCGAATGACGATATGAGACAGGTATGTGGCTTTTGTTTCAACTAGTACGAGTAGTTCTGAATTTCTGTATTCTTAGAACTAAGGAGTAATGAAATACGTATCTTGAAGTACCTCCTGCTCTGACTTTAGCAACCATGGTAAAGTACTGAAGTCAATTAAATAAACACTTTCTTCACAGGTAACAGCTGCCGTCCTAAGAAACTTGTCTTGGAGGGCAGACACCAACAGCAAGCAAGTGCTGCGCGAAGTAGGAGCGGTCAAAGGCCTGACAAAGGCCGCCATGACGTGCCAAAAAGAGGCAACTCTCAAATCTGTCCTATCAGCGCTGTGGAACTTAACAGCTCATTGCTCTATGAACAAAGTGGCTTTATGTTCCGTCGATGGAGCCCTAGGGTTCCTCGTGGATATGCTGAGCTACGACTCACCAACCAAAACCCTGGCGATCGTAGAGAACGCTGGCGGCATCATGAGGAACGTATCCAGCCATATCGCCGTCCGCGAAGATTACAGACAAATTCTCCGCGAGAGAAATTGTTTGAGTGTCTTACTCCAGCACCTAAAGTCACCCAGTTTGACCGTCGTTAGCAACTCTTGTGGGACCCTGTGGAACCTTTCAGCCCGGTGTCCTCAAGATCAGCAGTTCCTTTGGGACCACGGCGCAGTGCCCATGCTCAGGAGCCTCATCCATTCCAAGCACAAAATGATCGCAATGGGGTCGAGCGCGGCGCTCAAGAACTTACTCAACTCTAAACCCGGAAAGACACACATCTTGGCTCTAGATACGACAGCAAGGAGCTTGAATTTACCAGCTTTACCGACACTTGGAGTGCGAAAACAAAAGGCGTTAGAACAAGAGCTGGACCAAAACTTGGCTGAGACTTGCGATAACATTGAACCGGCGACTTCTCCTACCACCAGCAACAGGGAAGAGAAGAACCTTTTCACAGCGACTGAGAGACAGATTGCTATGAACCTTGAAAGGCATAGAATGACAGCTAGTTCGCCCTTGATGGGAACTTTGGCGTCGCAAGTTTCGCTAAGTCACAGTGCACATTTAGCCAGCTACTTGAGTTGCAGCAACACCCTTCTAAAGGGCGCCTTGGTATCCAGATCTGCCAACGGAGGCAGTTCCAACAACGTCAACAGATCTGACAGCAAGGATTCCGTCACCAGCACGCATTCAGACTCGGTATTCGAAAAAGCGATGCGAACTGGAAAAGTGCCAGTACCAACACCAAGAAACAAAGATCTGATGAAGGCCGATACCAATAGCGAAGCGTTTAAGATATCTTCGAAGACGGCAAAGGATGGTTTTCTTCGGTATCCGTCACAACCGCCTATTCCGCCGCCGAGGAGTTCCACAGACATGAGAACGAATTACACGGAGTCCGGTTATGACGTCGACCAGGACTCCTGCGACCAGCCGATAGACTACAGCAGAAAATACTCAGAAACCAAAACGGAACAAGAGCCGGCGGAGAAAAAGACTGTAACCAAGAAGTATTTGAAAAAGGAAAGTCCAAGCACTTTCGGAGATTATCAAGAGACTGATTTGGATCAACCGACGGACTATTCTCTGCGCTACGCTGAACACCAATCAGAAAACGGCTCCGGGTCTGACATTTCTGAGCCTGGCGCCGCTGACGTTCACGAAGATACTATCAAACACTTCGCTACAGAAGGCACTCCTTACGAAACCCCCGTCATCTTCTCAACCGCCACTTCCATGTCAGATCTCCGCGTGATCGGTAAAGACAAGACGAGAATCCCTCAAGTGAAAGAGAACCCTGAAGTCATGACGCATTCGGACGAAAAGGACACTTGCTCTATCGAAGACCCCCCAAGACATGATAATGACAGAGCTGTCATAACTCCTCAAAACCCCCCATCCGAACCTATTCCTGAGAAACAAGGAGTGTTTGACACGAAGTTCAGTTCAGGAATGATCAGCCCTGAGAAGCCGGTCAACTATTGCGAGGAAGGGACTCCAGGCTACTTCTCCAGGGTCAGTTCTTTGAGCAGTCTTGGAGAGGCGACGGAGGAAGACTGTTTGGCCAAGAAGAACGCAATGGCGAGCATCAACCTGGATCCAAGTCCGCCGGAACAGAGTACCAGCTCTACGAAGGATAAAGACGGTAAATTACTTTTTATTTTCATTCTATTATCAGGCCCAAGGGTATCCGTTGATAATCATTTTCTCGTGGGGATTAGACGTTTTTCTTACATGTATTATACATAATATGAGCCTTGAATCACTATCTATTTTTTAGATACAGTAAACTTAGTTTAGATGGAGTTAACGGCGCCCATGAAAGACGGCCAGATAGACACCAAAACACGACTTCACTTTATACTATGTATTGATAACTAGTGGTCCACCAGTTTTACTTGCGTTACTCAGGGATAATGTGCCTATTTAAAAATATTTACATTGGACTATCGGTTTAATTTCGGATTTACTTCTTTCAATATGTTTTTTTTTTGTACTCTACGTTTTTGTCCCCGGGGGCATCAAAACTACGACTATTGGCTTGGTGGGAAGCAAGGGATCACCCGGAAATAATTGAATGGTTGTTGAAGGAGTTGTTCTGGTAAGAACAGATCGGAGTAAATTCTGCTTCGGAGAAAAAAATAAAATTTAACCCAGAAAGTTGACAATCCCACACACTAGCAAAACTTTATTTAGACCCAACCTATTTTGAAGAGTAGGTAATAGATATATTAGGATGTTTACTACTTCTAAACGCTTTTGATATATTTCTCGGTAAGAGTATCGTGTTGTGTGCTACTTTCATGCTAAGTTCTACAAACGAGCCGGTTGGACAATTAACTAATTGGCACTGATCCAAGTGTCGGGTATTATGATGTCATTACTCATCTCAACAGCTGGACAGTTTACTAATATCTATGTGAAACATCTAACTGTAATCAAAAGGCGATCTAAGGCATCTAAAATCTGAAGTTATGAAACGACCATTCAAGATATGCCGTGTGTGTGTGGTGGCACATTGGAATAACATCATCCTATTTCTTTATCGCGGGTGCCCTAGGAGGCCCTAGGGTGCCCGTTGACGCTTTGGCTACCTTTTAAGTATCTATCTAAGTAGTCCTATGTCCATCACTTCTGTAATTGTCATCCTCTATATTACTCAATGATAATGCAGCTTACTCCCTGTGAACTATCGAAGTTATAACGCGTTTTAGCATTCTTTTTTTAATGGAGTTATTTTTCAAACAGGCGTTCAACGCGCGTCTAAATTTTTTGTGATAAGTCCCTTAGTAATTATTTAGTTTCACTTAGCGCTTACGTAGAGACCTAATTGGTTAGATGCGGGTTGAAATCAAACGGGTGTTTAACGACTCTTAATTTATTCACAGGCAAAGTGTTAATAAACATTAGGATTTTCACTCCGCCATCATAGACCCTAGTTATACCATTTAATTTAATTCAATAAATAAATAAATTTTAAATAAATTTTTATTTGGAACACCAACAGTTTGTACAAATTAAGCTTATACATTTTTAATGTGCTTACTATTAAACCAATTATAGGTATTCACATATGACTATAATATGCGATCAGAGAAAAATAAACAAATAACGTGCTTATCGTCTTTCCTAGCAGGTAGGTGCTTATATCTGCATGCCCTACGGAGAATTACTTTCCTTGGGATCGGTATAAAGCAGCCAGATGCAGGTACAAGCAGCTAAGCCTTACAGATAATAGGTAGTAGGTACCCATCATTCACACAACTTGCTGTGATGTAGGTGAGCAGTCAAGTTAAGTTGCTGCTATCAGCCAGGTTATAATTTTTACAATAAGATTAGATTAATCTTCACACTGCAACAGGTGCACCTGTACCTGCATGCCCTACGGATTTCAACTAGCCTTGGGTTCGGGTTACGTCACCACATGCAGGTACAACTGCAGAAATGATTAAGATTAGGTAATGTTACATAATAGTCATAACGTTCTGATTAGTACCTACTAGTATACCTATACTTCAATCTCTTCGACGGACTAGGCGTTAAGCCATGCGACTGACTGACTGCTCACCTCCATCACAAACTTAATTAAATAAATCTAGGTCCTTTTATATTACTATATAACATTGATGAGATCCGTTTTTTGTACTGAAGCAAAGATAAATGAAATAAATCTAGGTCCTTGTATTTTTTGTTGTAAACATCAGTGACTCTGCGCAAGAAGCCGTTACGGACATAGTTAGTGTCACTAAACTCACTATAAAACAGGCGCTTATACCTTAAGTTGATTCTATTGGGGACGAATAGGTATATATTACCTATGAGGTCAGAGCAATCAAGATTATTATTTATTATCTTATACAGAAATGTTTGGTCTGATAACTCACGTCTAGATGACAAAGGTAATAAATTATGGAAGCTACAAGACTCTTCATAATTCTTAAACCTTACGCCTGAATCGTAGTTTAATAGTTTTAGGAATTTATTTTGCACTCGATCGATATAGTAAATATACCTACTGTATTGAGGATTCCAAATTTGGCTGGCATACTCAAGTTGACAACGGACATATGTACAATAAAGTAATTTCTTAACATTACTATCCGAAAATTTCTTTGATTGCCTTACAATAAAGCCTAAAGTTTTCATCGCCTTATTTACTATGTAATTAATATGCTGATCAAATAAAAGTTTACTATCTAACAATATACCTAAATCCTTAGCTACTGGTTTTGATGCTAATAACCGATTTTGTATAAAGTAGGGAAACCTTATTAAATCTTTATTTCTGGTAAATGAAATCACAAAACATTTGTCAACATTGAGATGTAATCTATTTTCGTAGCAATATGTACTAAACCTGTTTAAATCATCTTGCAGACGAATCGCATCTTCTTGTGATTTTATTCCTTTAAATATCTTAAGATCATCCGCATATAATAATATGTTTGAAAATTTGAAACATATTGTGATGTCATTGAGCAAAATATTAAACAACAAGGGACCGAGAATTGAGCCTTGGGGGACCCCAGATGTAGTTGTCACCCAATCAGACCTATAGCCACCCACCACAACCGCTTGACTTCTATTCCTTAGGTAAGAGACGACCCATCGCAGGAGGCTGCCGTGTACACCGATAGCCTCAAGTTTTTTCTCTAATACAAAAAAGTCAACTTTATCAAAACATTTGCTGTAATCGGTGTAGACGGCATCCACCTGTATCCTTTCATCCATGCTTTTATGTAAAAAGTTCGTGTAACATATTAAATTGGTAACTGTAGACCGTCCCGCGACGAATCCATGCTGTGATGGATTAAGGCTACTTTGTATTGTTGAGTATAATTGATCAAAGACCATTTTTTCGAATAGTTTCGAGATAATATTTAATTTTGATACCGGTCTATAGTTCTTGACTTCATTTTTTGTGCCATGTTTGTGGATTGGAGAAATAAACGCCTCCTTCCAAATGGCCGGAAAAACACCTGTTTTTAGTGAGAGATTAAAGAGAAATGACAATGGTTCACAGAGCGAAGACGAACATTCTTTTAATAGTATGGGAGGGATCTTATCAGAACCAGCGCTTTTATTAGTATCCAAATTCTTTATATACTTCAAAACTAAATCCTGCGTAATATGAATCGAGGAAATTACGTTATTAAAATCCGATGGACATGTAAAATTAGTCACTGGTTCTGACTTTTCATACACAGAGGAGAAATATTTAGAAAATAAATTGCAAATATCCTGACCTTCACTACAGGTTTCTGAATCATATCGCATATATTTCGGAAGACCCCTATCTTTAGCGTTATATTTTATGTATGAGAAAAAACATTTAGGATTTTTCAATATATTAGATTGAATTGTATTTCTATACTCTAAATAGCATTTAGCTTCAAGTAATTTGTGTTTGGTTCTCAGTACTTTATACCTATCTTCATCCAGTGTATTATTATACTTTTTATATTTATAGAACCACTTCATTTTTTCCTTTACAACTTTAATAAGAACTGGGGTATACCAAGGTGGATATTTGTATGAGGAAGTAAGCTTTTTAGGAATGCGCAGGTCCATAAACTTGTAGATATTAAAATAAAATATTTTTATACATTCTTCTAGTGACTGATCTTTAAAAGCGCAATTCCAATCTATAGATTTCAAGTCACTCGTTAAAAGATCATAGTCACATTTATAAAAGCAATAAGTTGATGTCGACTTTTCCGACAAAAATTTTAAATTAGTTAGTTGTACATCGATAATTAAGGTTTTGTGGGCGCGGTCTTCCGGGACTAGTGGGAAATCCGCTTGAACCAAGTCTAAAGTGGAAAAGTTTGCCAAGACGAGATCTAGATAGTTGTCACAATAGTTACTTAAATAATTAAACTGCTTCAAACCTGAATAAGAAAAGTAATCGAGCATACAATTATAAAGATTACTTGAGGTAGGTACAGGTGACAAAAAATTTGAATTTGTTTGCCTTTCCCACTTCAAATTATCCATGTTAAAATCCCCGACAACCAAAAAGAAGTCATCTACAGAATTATCCATAATCGAACACACCTTTTCAAAATAAGTACAAAGGTTATTCTCATATTGTTGGTCTGGGGGTATGTAGGCACAAGAAATATGCAAATGGCGTGTAGGGCGTGTATTACTTAGTTTTATTGTGACCCATAAATCTTCTGCTATAGTACGCCAATCACACTGTTCAAATACACAAAGATCGGATTTGAGAGCTATCAAAACCCCACCCCCATAACTTTGACCTGTTGCCGCATAATCCCTATCTCGTCTATACACTGTATACCTATTGTCAAAAATCTCTGAATTAAGAAAAGAGCCCGTTAACCAAGTCTCCACTAAAATAATAATATCATAATCATTACAGGCAATATTACTAGATAACATAGGAATCTTAGTCCGCAGCCCTCGTACATTTTGATAAAAAACTCGTAAGGCCATCATTGAGTCGAGAGATGCGAAACTAAAATATGGAATTCGATTATGAAACGTAAGTGAGCAGCCATATGGTCCATGCGCAACAATCGGTACTTACAAGTTAGCGGACCTTTCCTTGCGTAAACAACAGCAGTTCTCAAACTTTGCAGCTTTGAATTTTGGTAGAACGGAACTAGTATACTAATAATATAACAATTGGAAGGACAACTGATATGACGAATCAAAGTAAATAAAAATAGAAAATAACCACATCTAGAAATTAACCAAAGGATACAAAAAGTGACACAAATCAGGAGTTTCGCCCTAGTTTCAAAAGGTCCTTTTCGCCTGATATGCGAATGATAGGTGAACTGGGTGTTTTCCGCGCAAGCAACTTGCAGTCGACGCTCCAAACAAACCCCGCTTCGCCAACAATTTCCCTCGCTTTGCGTCGTAGCATTTTGTTTCGGAACGTCAAGTGGTCTGATGCAAATATCTGATGATCGAGGCCCGGGAGGCCAATAGCTCCAGTTTTGATTCCCCTAAATTTCTTCATTTGGGATAAAAATACGTCCTTTTTTCCCTTCTTATAAAACTTTACAACGATAGGCTTGATTTTGGCTTCCTTTGGGTCCTTAGGGGCTACTCTCGATATGAACTCGATATCCTCTTTATTCCAATCAAATTCTATAGCCGTTGATAGCTTTTCCATCAATGCCATCAAGTTTTCAGATTTTGTCTGAGGGATATTTCGGATTTCAATATTAAAGAGCCTAGACCTCTGGTTTTGCTCCTCTAAGTTATCTTTAAGGTTATCCATTTCTGTCTTCAAAGTCTCAACTTCATCTACTTTCGACAACTTTCCCTCAAAAACCGCAACCTTTTCATTGATATCCTTGATCTGGTCATGAGCAAATAGGATTGACTTTTTGTTTTCCAAAACATCAGTTTTGATATCTTTCAGCTCCGATTTAAGGAAAATGATGTCATGTTGAGTTTCTTTGACAATATTCAAGATTTCTGCCACCCTCGCATCAGTCGATTTCGCCGCCGAAGTTGATTTGCAGGATGGGCACTTCCAGGAATCACGCTTATCATCGGTGAGTTTGTCATATTTTGCTTCCGACGTCCCACCGCACTTATAATGAAGTATCTTAAGGCACACAGAACACTTAGCACCATCATTATCTGGGACATCCAGCTCGCAGCGTGGACACAATGAAGCCATCCTTGTAGATGTGACAAAGCACAACCCAAAAAGTTTGACAAACACTGAACACCAGGCCAGGTGAGATAAAGCTATCAGGTGGTCCCTGTCCTGCACTAAGCGGTCTCTAATTAGATGAACCTATGCGCCGATTAAACAACACACGGAAACGTTCTTTGTGGTAAATAAAATTAGGGTCAAATTCCCGCGAATGGAAAAATAACAAGCACGGAACAATTTTCACTCCGCCATCATAGACCTTAGTTATACCATTTAATTTAATTCAGTCTGATATACCTTTACTGCTCCGTAACCATAGTCTTAACAATAATACTATTTCATTTAGTCAGGTAAACTTTATCTGTATTAAGTACTGCACTTATTTTAATAGTTCACCGGTAGAAAGCTGCGTTATCCTCGAGTAATATAGAGGATGATAATTTTAAATACCTAGTGGTATTTTTTACACTAATATACATTTGAAACAAACAAACAATTTTAAATCTGTTAGTTGTATGTATGTATGTATGTAATAACTTTATTGTACCAAACAAGAAATATTTACAAAAAAACTTAAATAAACTAATAGAATTTGTAGGCACAAAATCTGCCAGTCAACCTTTGAAAAATCCAGAGAACATGATGTGCGCAGGTAAACTATATGGTACAAATGATAGTAAATGGTGCAAATGGTAGTTGTGTTTATGATTAGATTGTAATGGACGTAAGTTTTATCATTTCAACGTAAACCTGCTACTTGTAGAAGGCGGAAAATTCTAACAATAAGTTTCATTGAGTCGTTGGATGATTCGGTGTCCCACATGAAAAGAGAGGAAAAACCTAGTTGGGCCAACATAAGAAAATATTAGGTACCTACGTAATATCTTGACCAAATTATCTAAATAGGTACCTAGAGAGATCTATTTAAAAAAATGGTTTATTATTTTGAACACTTAATAAAAATTCGCTTACTTGTAATTAGACTTCTTTGTAACCAACTCCATTGTACTATTCTTTTCAGGGTCCAAAGCGGTGACATTCGCCAGCGAACCAGTACAACAATTCGTGGAAGACACTCCTCTCATGTTCTCCCGATCCAGCTCATTAGGATCCTTGCCAGAATGTTCCACGCATGATGACCAGGGATCCGTGGTGTCTGAAGTCAGGTAAGAAAGATATATATATATATATAGATATGGGTGAACTCACAGAGCAACAATGACATTCGTGTCGCGAGGGAGCGGTGGCATGTCTTCTCTGGCTGACCTATTTTCTTATTCTAGTAGCCAAAATAAGAATTTTTTGGTCTGACAGCTAAACTTTTCCGAACTAGTCAGCGCTTGTTCAGATTGATCATCTGTCAAGCTCAGTACACAATAAAAAAAACTTACTCATATCTATGGAAATTTGCTGCTGTTTTCATCATTCGCGTGCGCATCGCAAATGAACAGATTATAAGAGACAGAGGGTTGTGTAATGTATTACCATACTACACCTTGCCCCACCCTGCCAAACCTTAACTAACTAACTAACTTCTCTGGCTCAGTGACCCGAAATGGTTCTTGGCCTCCAAAACGAGCTTCCTCCACTGATCCCTGTCCTGCGCCACCTCCACCCAATTATTGACTTGGAGATGGCCCAGGTCAGCTGCCAAACCTTGCCCCACTTTTTTCGGGGACAACGGGAATACATCAATCTAAGGATCCGTTTTTCTTCCAGTCGCCTAACATCGGGCTGCATATCGCCGAGCGAGATCCCCGACTCCCCCGGCGCGAGCGTGCCTCTGTCGCCGCACCCGCCGATGTCGGAGTTGCAGTCGCAGGCGCCTACCGAACCTTCTACACCACCCAGTAAGTACTCTATACTTTTTTTTATTTCTCATTGTATTGCCTAAATTCCTTAGGGTTTTTTTTTTGTTTCGCGGACTGATTAGCTGCGTCCAGACTGACCGAGCAGCTTCACGTGCACACAGTCTCGTAGTCGGTGTGGACGTGCCTCGGTCGAGGCATGCAGCTGAGCACTCAGCTACCTCCGGCTTGAGGCGCGTTTCAGGACCGCATGCCTCAGGAGGCGGTAAGCACGTGAGGCTGCTCGGTCAGCAGTATGGACGCAGGATATATTTTTAGCATTTAATAGGACTTAATGCACTCACTCAGTGCCATATTATTCTGAAAAATCAAAACAAAAATCAAAAAGCGGACAGTGGCAGAGCAGTGAGACGGTACCTCATATGCCCAGGTTCGATTCCCGGTCGAAATTTTTTCACTTTCTTATTTTCATTTTTTTCCATTATTTACTTCACAGACCTGTCAATTTCATCTTATTTTTTGCAGCGGGCGGCATGGTATCAGTATTCGCGGAGCGTACAGCGCAGTTCGTGGTGGAAAACACTCCAGCACCACTTTCCGGAGCCACTTCCTTGTCCAGCTTGACTATTGATGATGAGCCAACGGGGTCTATACTCACCATGCAGAGAGGACCACAGGTAACAAATAAACTGCTGATATTTGTTTGAAATTATTCGTGAAAACAAGGACACATAAATTTAAAGGAAAAACAATTAGACCCTAAATATTTCGACCAATAATTCTGTAATCTCAAATTAGGAAGAAAAAAAACTTTTTGATGATCAATATTTATACATACATAAATGGATTAGTAATTGTGAAAAAGAGAAATTTGTATTTTACAATTTTCTCTTTTTATAACCATTTTGTGTTCCCAGTATTAACGTGGCTTAGTAATCTATTTTAGTAAGCCTGTATCCCACTGTTGGGCAAAAGCCGCCCTCTTCCCTTTCCATTATATTTAAGATACTACCTTGGGGCTGACCAGGTTAAAGAAAGGTTTCTTAAAAACCCCCCTGGAATATTTAAATCTTCTTGTTTGTAAAAGCCACGGAAGCCCAACAGAGGAACATAAGATAATTACAATCTAATAATTTCCAACTTTCATTTCCAGCATCCAAATATCCCTGTAGCTAAAACGTCAACACCGGAAAGGCAGCGCGCCGCCTCGCCGCGCGGGCCGCGCGCTGCTCGCCCGCAGATACCGCCGCTGCCGCAAACCATCTGCGCGCCCCAAGAGCCCGCTAAAGGTCCGTATTTTCAACTTTAATGGTCTTCAGGCTGATAACCTGTCACTATGGTGATACAAAGTCTTCAGAACTTACCCTGAAACTGTTGTCTGACGTGGCACAAATGACAGCAGTTTGAGCTCTGCCTTCCCCGCAAGGGATGCAGGCGTGATGTATGTATAATCGTCTTCAGGAATCTGTCGTGTCGTATCAAATCAAGTGGTCTATCATCTTCCCCCTTCTGTTATCTATGGTTCACAACAATGTTCTTTTTACTTGACTTGCTGTAACACTTCTTCAGTATACAGTTTATACAGTTTTAAAGTATCTGGTTAACCGAAGATTGTTCGCCTTTTTCTGCCGTGGAGAGTAATTTCTAGAAAATAAAACCTAGCTTGATGGATTTATATGTTCCTCAATTTCCCCTATATACGAATTTTCAAGAAAATCGTTAAAGTTAGTTAAATTGTATATACTATCTGGCTTGTTTAAAGGTATTTGATAAATAGGTAGATCTGATAAGGAATTCATAAAATATTTTGTTGCTGATTCCAGAAGCCCAAACGCCGGGCAGCGTGAGTGACTCCTGCCAAGTGTTCATGACGGAAGACACGCCTGCGATCCTCTCCGGGGTAGTCAGTCGTGGAAACCTCTCCCCATTGTCTATCAGGTAAGTGTTGTCTATGATTACTTAGACGGCGGCTGAAAAATTCTGACTCCAGGGTTCATTGTATCGTTGGACTACTCAGTGTCCCACACGAATAGAGTAGAGATCAAGTACTTAATTAGCTCAAAAAAAAAAAACATCTAATTTACTTCCAAGTAAATTCACAATCACAATGAATACTTTTAGAATGTTAACCTCCCAGCCAAACTTTTATTCATATTTTAACCTATGTTCCTTAGAAAAAGTTATTCAGTGTCATGGACTAATCCATCAATTTATTTCTTTCATATTTAAATTTCAAAGCTACACCAGACTATTTTGAGTTCTCTTACATTTTTTTAAATAATCTTTAAAATATTTGCAGGTCTCGAACCTTGGACGCGGAGCACACGAGTGACAGTTCCAACCTGAGCGATATTGATCTGCTCGAGGACACCATACAAAAGGGAATCGCTAAGGTATGGAAAAAAGGATAAAACTAGTACTGTGTAGTGTTGATGAGGATTCCTCTTACGGGTCCTCATAATGCAGAAGTTCCGCAATTTTTATGGTTCGTCATCATCTTCCGCTTCTTCATAAAAGAATGTCTTGCGCTTCCTCATAGATTACGAGAAAAGCCTATCCTCATAGTAAATAGTGTCTATAAAAGTATAATTTTTCATGCTTTTTTCCGTTTCTTGTCTCTTTCCTCATCCGCATCCTCTTCCTCATAAAGATATCCTCAACCGCATCCTCCACGTTTTAGCTTTTTACTTCCTCATCCTCATAACAGCTTCCTCATCAACCCTATAAAGTATACAAAAGAGATAAACCTAGTACTATGTCATTGTAAATGTAGCGATCGCGATAGCACTGCTTAGGAATTGCGACAATGCAGCGATAGTAGTGTTTCTAAATCGAGTATATTGGTAGAAGTCAAAACTAGCACTATGTAACTTGTGAGTGTAGCGATCGCGATAGCACTGCTTAGTAATTGCGACAATGCAGCGATAGTAGTGTTTCTAAATCGAGTATATTGGTAGAAGTCAAAACTAGCACTATGTAACTTGTGAGTGTAGCGATCGCGATAGCACTGCTTAGTAATTGCGACAATGCAGCGATAGTAGTGTTTCTAAATCGAGTATATTGGTAGAAGTCAAAACTAGCACTATGTAACTTGTGAGTGTAGCGATCGCGATAGCACTGCTTAGGAATTGCGACAATGCAGCGATAGTAGTGTTTCTAAATCGAGTATATTGGTAGAAGTCAAAACTAGCACTATGTAACTTGTGAGTGTAGCGATCGCGATAGCACTGCTTAGTAATTGCGACAATGCAGCGATAGTAGTGTTTCTAAATCGAGTATATTGGTAGAAGTCAAAACTAGCACTATGTAACTTGTGAGTGTAGCGATCGCGATAGCACTGCTTAGTAATTGCGACAATGCAGCGATAGTAGTGTTTCTAAATCGAGTATATTGGTAGAAGTCAAAACTAGCACTATGTAACTTGTGAGTGTAGCGATCGCGATAGCACTGCTTAGTAATTGCGACAATGCAGCGATAGTAGTGTTTCTAAATCGAGTATATTGGTAGAAGTCAAAACTAGCACTATGTAACTTGTGAGTGTAGCGATCGCGATAGCACTGCTTAGTAATTGCGACAATGCAGCGATAGTAGTGTTTCTAAATCGAGTATATTGGTAGAAGTCAAAACTAGCACTATGTAACTTGTGAGTGTAGCGATCGCGATAGCACTGCTTAGTAATTGCGACAATGCAGCGATAGTAGTGTTTCTAAATCGATTATATTGGTAGAAGTCAAAACTAGCACTATGTAACTTGTGAGTGTAGCGATCGCGATAGCACTGCTTAGGAATTGCGACAATGCAGCGATAGTAGTGTTTCTAAATCGAGTATATTGGTAGAAGTCAAAACTAGCACTATGTAACTTGTGAGTGTAGCGATCGCGATAGCACTGCTTAGGAATTGCGACAATGCGGCGATAGTAGCGTTTGTAAAACGAGTATATAGGTAGAAGTCAAAACCTTAGTTTAATTTCTGATATGTACTCTTGTTTTTACAGGTGGTGAAGAACAAAGGCTCTCCTACAGAAGCGCCACCAGCCAACCACTACAGGGATGACTTCTACGTAAGTTAAATTTACGCATTTTCTTTTTACAGGACATAGTGAAACACGGTGAAGATTTTACGGAAAAAAACTTAAAATAAATAACTTTGTTTATGTGCGTAAAAAGGAATTTCTTTTTGTGACATGTATTTTTTACCATCACTACGATATAGTATAAAGGAAAGTCTCTTCCCGCGTCTGTCCTTATGTTTGCTTGTATGTATGCATAGAACTTTAAAACTACACAACGGTTATGATGCAGGTTTTTAGTAGATAGAGTAATTCAGGAAGAGGGTTTATATGTATAATACACGCCGGGAAAATTTCTTATTCCTAAGGGAAATTGCTGGCTGGAAGCCACATTTGAACAGTTGAAGCACCTATATAACCTGACTCCTATTCCAGCGTTCGCTGCCGCCATACTTGCGTTCGTCCACTGAAACCGTGAAGGGCCGCGAGTGGAGCGCCCCTCTAGCCACCACCGGCGATAGCCCTCCGCCCCCGCTGCCGCCGAGGGGACTCCGCCCCCCGGCTGAGCCGCTTTCGTTACCTGATGGTGAGTTTTGATATATGAAGAGACATTAATTTCGATCTCGCCATACGAATTTTGTTGTGACATATTTTTTTATTGGAACGTGCACGTATACGAGCTGCATACGGAGGCGGTATGCTCTGCCCTTTAACGTCTTTAGATTATCAAATATTAATAATATAGCAATTGATTTTATTCACAAGCATTACAAAACCTTTTAAGCACCCATGATTACTTTTACACATTTTGATCATTTAACTGGGTCTATGTTCCTAAAAACTCAATAGGCCCGGTTAAATCATTAAAATTTGAGAACCGACCGTTTATTTATGTGTACGTCTTCCCCGCAGGTCACAAACTCCCCCCGCAACCGTCCCGGCCGCGCCCCCCCGCCGTCGCCACCCTCAACCGCACAGAGTCCCTCAGTTCCCTCTCAGCTGACTCCTTCGGCTCCACAGACAGAGAGATCTTCGAAGAAACCGTCAAAGCAGGACTCTCCTGCGTCAGCCCCAGGCTTTCCGGTAAGGCACATAGCGTTGAACGACCCACAGAGACCACCAGGCCTGGCAGACAACACAAGTCTTTGGATCGTAGTGACAAGTTGGCTTGCAGAGGCAGGAAGGTCAGAGATGGTGAGTTCGAAAGAAATATTCCTGCCAAATCAAAGAACAAAAAAGCTGATGATGTAGGTGGTATGACGAGATCGCCGTATTCGTATCACGGAGAAAGCTCAGGTTACTCGCTAGCGCAACATTCTAGAAGGAATCTGCGGTATTACGACGATGGACCGCCAAGTCTTCCCGCGAGAATCGATGACCCAAGACGGCCCTTAGAAAGAAGCAACTCACTAAGCTCTTTGAGCAACGATTCCTTCGGGTCTACTGATAAGGAAGTCTTCGAACGTTGCGTAAGAATGGGCATGTCTAAAGCGCAACCGAAAAACAGAGAAGAAAAGCTAAGAGTGCGTAGCGACGACAGATTGGAAACTAGAGAGTCGCGACGAAGGAAAAAGGAAAACAGACCTGCTCAGGGAGCTTTAGACAGAATGATCGGAGAAGAGTATTCCAGAGACAGGGCTATTTTAGAAGAGGTGATAGCGAAAGGGGCAGGGGAGCACAAGTCTCAGTCAAAAAACGTCCCGGCACCGTCTGTGGGTCGCGCGGCCGCAGGCGGGCTCGCAAACATCGCGCTAGAACACAACACTGGCTCTGAAAATGATTCCGCGTTCGATATCTCCACAGATCTCGACAATACACAAGAATCTATAGAATCACAAGACATGTTAAATCGTTCCAACGAACTACCTACTATAGACTCAGGGAATACTACTCTAGAATCGGCAGCAGATATACCCGAAATGGATCGCTCAAACGAATGTTTAGCGCCGAAATCTGTTAACACAACAATTGATTCAGAAATCAAAGACGAACTAAACAGATCTAACGAGTCCTACGCTGATGTTCTTGACGGAACTTGGAGTGACCCTGAATCTCCTAAACAATACGAAGCTGCCACGCTCACACGCAAAAACAAAAACATGAGCAAACTCGAATGGACGGACATCAACTTTGACAAAGTCCTTACTCACGATGAATTGTCAAAGAAAAGCAGCACAGACACTTGGAACGATAATACAGTCCCTGATGATGTCACATTCCCGACTATAAGTGGTTCTGTACACATGGTATCGTCGCTGAGAAGTGAAATAGCGGACGCGGCAATGGCGCTACCAGATCTCTTAGAAAAGAGCGACATGGCTACTATGTCTTTCTCGAGACCAGATTTGACCAATAAACTCGACGAAGAACAGACTGAAGCGTCGCATAACCTCCAAATCACTGAAGACAGCAAAACTAGCGATAAAATGTTAGAGAACGTTCCAGAGCCAAGTTTTACGTCTTTGATAGAAGATGTGGAACCGAAGTTTGATTCTATTATGTCGTCAGCGATTGAAAAAGAAGCTGCGAGATTGGCCGCTCAGTTGAAGATCTCGCAATTTAATGGAATGGAGCACAGCGTCACATCTTTGACATCTTTAGATCTTGAAAACGTCAGACCTCCATCCAACTTGGGCAGTCTTCTATCGTTAAGTGCGTCAGGACATTGGGACGAATCTTCAGCGCAAACTTCGAAAAAATCTCAGAAGAGTCGAAAGAAGTCTTTACCTGTCGCTTTGATGGTGAAAAGAGCTCTTAGCAACTCTTACCACCAAGGTTCCACTGAACATTTGGATAGCAATCCAGTTAGTTTACTTGACAATGTCAAACCGCCTTCAGATATGGAACACCTTGACATGGAAAGCAGTATGGTATCTGTATCAAGCATTGTTTCAGAAGTAGTTGAAGTCAAAGACAAGGTTCCTGTAGTGTTTGACCTCAAGCAGCCTGTCCAAGATTTCCCTATGTGCAATACTGCATTCAACACTGTCTATCACGATTTAGATAATGTCAATCCTCCATCTTTGTTCAATGAAATGACAGAATCTACCATGGAAATGGAGCAGACGACAGTAGAAAATGCCTACGAAGATTGTATATCCACACTCAATGTCGTTACTGACCTCCCCTCTGGATCAGAAAACGGCACTCCTTTACCTTCAGACATGAGCAGTGTTGAATCTACTCCCAAAAAGCAGAGAAGTAATTATTTGACGCCCAAAGAGAAACGATACGTCGCAAAAGATAGATACCAAACATACACTATTACAGATACTGATACCATAACTGAAAACGAAGTTCTAACTGTAGATACGGAGGATTATTTGACTTGGACGAAATCTGAAAGTGACAGATCAGAGGACTATGTTACCGCAACTTCCGAAATAAAGTCGAAACGCAAAGCAAGCGCCAAACAGAGGCGGCTTGAAGACAGAGCGAGATACCAAACACAAACTGTTGATATACGCAATATCATTCAAGAGTCGTCTTCGTCTCAAGATCCAAACATTGAAAGCTTGAAACAGCGGTTAGCGTCTAAAAAGACTATGAAACAAAAACGCGCTGAAGACGCTGAAAGGTTCCGAACAAGGACGCTCAGCGAGGACATTCCTCCTTCACCGACGTTTGTCACTAAAGACGCTTTCGAAAATGTTGAAACCACAACAGGATACGACAGTTTGTCTTCCAATGAACTGAACCACCAGCAGATTCTTGATGATCGACAAAGAGATGATGAAGACGTATTCTCTAGAGATAGCGGCCACAATGACGATGATTTCGATCTGAATTTCAGCCAAATGCAAACATATACAAAAAGTTTCAGAGGTTATCTTCCGTCCGTAGAAAGTCCAACAGCTGTCGATATGATTGTCGTAAACAACTTAAAGAATATAGAAATGACTGAATCCTATCGACGGGCTCTAGGTGAAAAGAACAACCCTAGCAGCAGCGATTTCGCTAGTTTCGAAGATGACAGTGCAAAAGAAAGAGCTCAGTCCGATTCCGACACAGAAATGCCTCAAATCAAAGCTAAACCGAAAATCATCAAACCAGAAAACAGGCGAGACGAGAGCTTAGACTCAAATGAATCTATCGAGAAAGACAATGAAACGCCTAAAGCCATTAGAGGGAGAAAAAAGGCTTTGTACGTCTCGCCTTACAGGAGGAACATTCCTAATGTCAAAAAGACTGCTGTGGAAACCGTCAAAGCAGCGCCTAAGCCCAGCACTTCCAGACTAGCTCCTGTTAAACCCACAAACGTCAAAACCGCAACGAAATCTGCTTCTAAACCTCCAAGTGCGAGTAGTTCACCCAAGAAATCTATCCCAACGAAGGCTCCGTCTAAGATAGCCCAAAAACCGATCACTATTCCTCTCGTGGCTGCAACTGCAAAACCGTTGCCTCTAGAGCGTCAAGGGACATTTACTAAAGAAGAAAGCACCATTCCGCCCAAAGATTTACCAGTTCCGGACAAAAAGACCAACGTTCCAAGAATGACGAAAGCTACGACGCCAACCACTCCCACTGCAAATAAATCGCCATCTCGTCTACCACAGCCGAATCGCTACAGCAGACCAACTCTGACTAAAGCCAAAAGTCAACAGAACACTAAACAAACTAAACCAATCACGAACGTCAGGCGGCAATCTGAAACTTCCATCAAAAACTCTCCTTCAAGCCAGAGCTTACAAAGCAACGAAAGCGGGAAAACGGTCACGCTGAACAAGAGTTCACGACAAGGCAGCACGTCAAGCGTCAACTCGCAGCAGTCCTCGAAAACTAAATCTAAAGATGTCGAAAGCAAAATCGCTAACCTATGGAAGAAAGTTGAACAATGTAAAAACCAACCATCCAAACCTGATAAAAGGATATGGATAGAAAGCGAAAAGCCTGAGACTCCGAAACTGATCAGGAGTTCTACTTTCGAGGGACAGCCAAAAAGTCAAGTGCCAACAGCGCCTAAACAGAAAACGGCGATCGGGATGAGAGTGTCACAAATCCCAAGCCTTAGAGGCAAACCAGGACAGAGCAAGACCGGGCCATCCAGTCCGAAGAAAGTTGCGAACACTAGAATATTTACAAGAAAGCCTGTTAGTTAAATTAATGGCCTAAAGTGTGGAATAAAAGTACTTTAATAAGATTCCGTGATTGAATCTTTTGCCAAACTTGGGTGCAATTTTGCAAGCTAAAAAGGCAAATTTATATGTGTGCATGATTACCTATCTAAAATGGTAATTTTGGAAACTATGAATATTCCAAAACCAGCTTTGCAGTTTAAATTCTATATATGTTCCAAAACCTTCTAATTTTTGTTGTGTATGTATTTTTATTTATTCAAACTTTACAAGAAATATTGATTGTGAATTAATTTTGAGTGAAACCGCGTTAGTGACTCTTTTGATTTTATTTTTATGTATATTTGTTGCATTTACTCGCGAGGTTTATTGATATAGTATTTATGTATGTAAACGAACGCATTTTGCGTGTATGTTAGTTTTTAAGTGGAAATGTATGGAAAGGGTGAGAGTTCACTACCCGGGTAGATTAAGATCCGACAGAGATTGTTATATTAATAAATCGATGTATTAAAATATTCAATAAGGTGATACGTGCAATAAACCACCAATAGCATGCATTTGACGAAGCTTTTTTTAAATGACGTAATACTTGACGTTTATAAGACACTGAAACTTAGGCCCGTATTTATAAACCACACTCAACTTTGAGATGGATTTTGTGTGCGACTTTGAGATGTTAGTAGGTATTGACTGACATTTATCAAAATATCTCTTGAGATTGATCTCAAGAGTTGAGTGCGATTTATAAATTCGAACCTTAGATCCCCTTTACATTGGTGACTTAAACAACGTAAGAACAAAGAATTGTCCATCCCATCGAGGATTTAAGAACGTCTATGGCTATTACTTACAAACTAATGTAGTCTTAACACTACTGGCGAATCAAAAATTACTGCTTTAAAATCCTGTCAAATTATCTAAAACGTCTCACTATAAGAATGTATTTTTGAACAACTCGTAGACCATTCACTCGTATCGAACCTTACTATGAATTTCGTTTTGGAGATCGTGTAGTATTTTCAACCGAAATTGTCAAATGGTAAGGCATGTAAATACCCATTAAATTAGAACATAAGGTTACCATAACACAGTTTTTATATTTTTCATAATATTTTTAATCATACTTATTACTAACTAAAGGAACACATCGCTTGAAGAAAATAAGGCATAATGAAATATGTCGTAAATTTTTTGATCTAGTCAGTTTTAAGAATTTTGAAATGCTTAGAAACTATGATACCATCGCTTATTGTAGGTATTTTCTTGTATTCCCATATTGTATTCTACGTTAAACTACGGGCCAAAACATCTCCAATTTATGGAAGCCACTATTTCTTCCAAACTTTTTATTGTATAGCTTATTAGCCTCATATCATCAAAATGTTTTCGCTCTGATAGCATAATTATTTAGAACTAGTGTTTTTCAAACCGGTCAAATCTTTTAGGGGCTTTTAAAATTCTAGCAAAATCATACTTATCACATGCGTCGAAAAAGTTTTTCAAGCGCCGAAAAGATTTGTCTGGTGATATTAAACCCGCGGGCGATTCCGCAGGTGGTTGGTAGTCTAAGTAGAATATTCTTTGGCTGGTCGTTACACCAATACGTAGTTCTATAAGCCATCATTTTCTCGTAAACCAGTTTTAGTAAATTAGTTGTAAGATGCGTAATTGGTGGTAAAATAAATGTATACTTACTTGATGATTTCTGTTGTTTAATTTAATCACCCTTTATCCAGTAGTCGCAGATAAGAGATGGCATGGATTCAAATATAAGGTTACATTTAAAATTTTAAGGCTGTGTTCTACTCATGAAACTGAACAACTTTCGTCTGAATATTTTTATTTTAAATACGTAAAAAAAAAATATGACCTCCCGTACAAAGTGACTTGGTCGGTTGGTGCATTTTGTATGAGAGGCCCAATTCTTTTTTTCTAAACAGAGTGTTCTATTAAAATATTTGTACCTAATTAAATGTAATCTTATTTTGTCATCATTAGTTTACCATTGTTAATCGTGATACATGAACGTGATATATATAAATTAAAAACAAACTTGTGTAAGCGTAAATTTTTATTGTGATCTAACACAAATTGTACTTTCTCTAAGCAAATATTACAGCAAGACTCCGAGAAGCCGACTTATTAAGTTAACACTTAAGACACTTCAAAATATCATAAATTTCTTGCCATTTCATTTACACTAGTATTTCTTCTAACGCACATTATTAAGTACGCATTTAACTATTTAACGTAGCATCTACGATTTTTTTGAGACATATAATGATATTAAAGCTAAAACAAGAAAAATACAGATCAAAAACTAAATGCATTTAGTACTTCCAACAATCAATAATTAAATTATAATGTAATTATATCTTATTCAAAATATATAGTATATTTTCTTTAGGAATCTTACTTCAACATTGGCCGCAATTGTGGCGTACAGCTTTCTTATGTATTTCAGCCGCATTCTTAAGACCCCTGTGGTCTCGGAAGTTTTGTTACAAACGTATTCCGCTGTTGTCTTTCCTAATAATGCCTCTAGGGTTATAATTATTTTTTTATTACTTTAAGGCCTACTAAGGGCTTGCCTCTATTATTTTCTTTTTCGAAAAATAATTAGGAGAAGAAAATATGAGCAACATCGGGACAAAGGTAATTTTGTTTATATTACAATAAAAAATATCGCGAGTGACCCGGGTTAACCATAAAAATACAGTCACAATTTAATATTTTTTTTATATAATACTTTTAATTTGTATTTCATCTAATACATAAAGATCTATTTATGTACTGTATACTGAATAATTCTACTAGAATTAACCAGAACATACACCATAAAGATAAACTATAGTGCTCAAAATATAGTTTGATACCTGTGACGTCTGTCAGTTTCGGGCAAATGCTATGCCATAAGGTCCATTTTCCTTTGTTTATTTCTCTTTTATTATGGATCTGTCAAAAGTCACAGGCATAAAGTTAAATTTTACGGAGTATAAAAACGCTCTGCGTTTTTTATAATAAAAAGTTGACAAATAGCCGAAATTTGCTACATTTTACAATTTCAATGAGTTGCAAGCCGCATGAAATATGCTGTCAGTCATGACGACTGTGCTAGTCAAATAGTTAAGTTAAGGTGCTATTCCGAACTGAGCGACTGGTGCCGTTTCGACTGTCGGCAGTCGCTCGGTTCCGAATAGCACCTTAACAGTGTAAAAAAATACTGTTAGGTACAGATCAGGCGTTAAATACCGAATTTAATAAATTCAAATGAATGTTTAATACTAGTTTAATACTGACAAAAGTAAGTCGAAAATAAAAAAATAAAAATAATACTCCTTTTTTAAAGTTACACTTTGTATTTTGTACCTTTAAGGGTTTTGTGCAAGGTTACAGCGGGGATCATAAATGTAAGCGTAGAAATATCAGGAACTCAAAACTAAATAAAGTCGTCGGTACGAACCCGTTACGAATAGTGTAATACCGACATAGTTTAAAATTTTATGTAAAGTTTATGCTGTCTATATCTACATCGCGTGAGGGTGGGGGGTGGTGGGGGGCTACGTCTCGTCGTCGGAGGAGTCCGAGAGCGGGGGCGGCGGCGTGGAGTCCTGCACGCGCTTGAACTTGTCCAGCACCTCGAAGTGCATCTGCAGGTTCTGAGAGCCGGCCGGGCCTTCGTGTAGGTACCGTTGCACCTGGTGAGGGTTAGGATTTCATGAAAATCGATCACAACTATACAGGCTGTTAGGAAAAGTAAGATGAGCCAGTCCATGAATCTGAATAACTTTCTCCAAGGAACATAGGTCGAAATATTTAAAAAAATATTTGGACCTCCCTTACAACTTGACTCAGTCGGTCGGTACATTTTGTATGGGAGGTCCAAACTTTTTTTTAATATTTCGCCACTGACTTGAAATTTACTCATTGAAAATCGCCATGTTGGCGCTGACAGTCAAGAAAAGCAATACGAAAGTACGAGGTACTATCGTAGGTGGCGCTTCAATTGGATCCGCAAAACTAGCTGTCATTTGTATGGGATAAGTTATCTAGTGCGTAGATAACGTCATATCAATGTGTTTCACCCTATGTTCCTTGGGGAAAGTTGTTCAGTTTCATGGGCTAAATAAAAAAATCGACACAACAAAAATGCAAGCAAAGTACTTGGCGCCGAAGTCTACTACAGGAAAACAGTTTGTCAATAATCGATGAATTTCATATTGAAAGCTCACCCTGGCGCCTAATCTGTTGAGCAGTCCGACGAACTGCTTCTCCTCGCGGCCGATCCACGGGCGGCCCTCGTCCTTCACCTGGTACGGGCTCACGTGCACGAACACGTTTATATCTACAACAAACACACGTAATATATAACATGTAAAAATATTACCTGCAAATATTTTAAGGGGTGAATCAGCTCAT
This sequence comes from Keiferia lycopersicella, assembly GCA_029255805.1. Taxonomy (NCBI): domain Eukaryota; kingdom Metazoa; phylum Arthropoda; class Insecta; order Lepidoptera; family Gelechiidae; genus Keiferia; species Keiferia lycopersicella. The sequence continues at coordinate 669,994 of JARACZ010000008.1, forward strand.
GAAACTGAAAGACTTTCCCCAAGAAACAGGTCAAAATATGAGTTTTACTTGTTGATTGATATGGTCTATTGGTAATTTTGTAGAGGTCCCTTCTACCACCGCCAGAGGTCGCTACTCATTGTTTTTTTTTTTATAATATAGTAATTACCGAGCCTGGTGAGGGTCTCGAGCAGGCTGCGCGCGGTGATCCAGGTGTTCTTGCCGCCCGCGTGCCCGCCGTCCAGCCAGTACATCGCCTCTATACTCTCCATGAACCTGACAAGGAACGTTGTAACATTTATAATATCGTATGCGTAGCAGCAAACTTTTGTAGGGTGAAAAATCAAGCTCGCTTCGCTCGCGATACCTATGTTTTATGATTGTTTTATACACCCGTTTTGTGTCTGTGCTCCTCGCCCCTTTGTAGTATGAAAAGACGAGTTCGCTTCGCTCGCAATACTTGTATTTTTGTGCTTGTTTTGCACTCCCAGTTAGTGTCTGTGCCTCTCGCTAATTTGTATTCACCAGCCTGGCTAACATGCGTGCCAGGATATATTTTGTCGTTTCATATGCGCACAATATCACTACGGAAGAAAGCGTAACTTATTCGCAGTGAAGTTAGCCGCAGAAGACATATTGCGATGACAAAATTTTATCGTGGCATGCATGTTAGCCATGCTGGATTCATTAGTTTGTTGGACAACTCAGTATCCCACACTAAAAGAGAGAGGTAACAGTTATAGTATATACCTCATCATAGTCTGGTCTCCGGGCGTGAGGGTCTTGGCGTAGTGGAACTCGTAGATGAACTGGTTGAGCGCGACGCAGCCCTTGCTGAAGCCGACCAGCGTAATGCGAGACGTGTCCAGCTGGTTGTTGCGCCACCACAGCGGGTCAGCTTCACTGGACACACAATTCGCTACATGACTGGGCCATTAATAAAATACAAAAGTTGTACATACCTTTTATCTCACGAGCGCGGGTTATCCATAGTTGTGTGTGTTATCTCTATCTCTTTTCGTTTTAGACACCGAGTCATCCAACGAAAAGAGAGAGAGATAACACACACAAGTACGGCTAACCCGCGCTCGTGATAAAAAGACTGAACGCTTTTAACTATTGTCCAAAAATACTGCATGCTCCATTTATGGATTTCCGAAATATTGAATATTTAAAAGTTTGAACTAATAAACAGAAAAATTGTATAAAAGTAAGTGTTTTGACGCCAGCCGTCATCTACTCGTATTTTCATACAAAATACTTATCGTTTTAAAAAGTAGCTTATTCAATCTGCCATCATCAGTATTCTGAGTCGGCATTATTATACTTACTGTTTAGTATATGTATGCCGTGTGATGCCGGCTTAGTGTAGCATCACCCCATTTCTTTTCCGTGGGTGTCGTAACAGGCGACTTAGGGACTTAAGGTTTTCAAGTGTATTACAATTTTACGCGACAGGCTGACAACATGTCACTAAAGTTATACACGGACCATCCAAAAGGACCCTCCATATTTAATTTACACTTTGTGTTGTTATTTCTTGATGGAACTCCATGTTAATTTATTAGTAAAACACTTTTTCACTAGTTCCATTTAATGTATTTGCTTAATCTTAATAATTAAACTATCTGCGACCGGTTTCGAACATCATCTTCGGACAATTATCAGACGTGGCGATAGCGACCGTGATTTTACGGCCGTTAACGCTCTGCCTACCCCGCTTGGGATAAAGGCGTGATAAGTGTGTATGTATGTATTGGTATGGTGTGCAAACCTACTCACGGCTCGAGCCGCAACGCGTCGCGGACGGGACTGCGCGCTCCACTCGCGCCGTTAGACCGCGACGCTTCTGTCTTCGGCGAGCTCTGAAATTAAAACTCAATTCAAAACATGTAACATAAACATAAACATAGGCTAGATAAATCCGACTTTTAGATTACATACAGGATTATCTTTTAGCCAGTACACGAACTTTGTAGGGTGTTTCTACTCATGATTCTGAACAACTTTTACTGTGGGGCCGCGAAATTGTAAAAAAAAATTGTGATCATAGAAATTTCAAACGTACTCGGCAAAAATATAAACAACGACCTATTTTTTTTTTGCGATCTCGTAGGTGGCCCCATAGTAAAAGTTTGTTCAGAATCTTATGCAGAACCACCCTGCAAAGTGTGTGTATTGGCTAAAAATAACCCTGTTACACAATCCTATGAAAATTAATGTATTTGTGTTTAAAATACAAATCAATGCAAATAGAAAAGTGTGGAGACAAGCGATTAGTTAACCAGCTATGGTTAATAATATATTCTTTATTCTTCAATACTTATAAAATCTACATAAAATTTAACATATGTATGACCCTTCAGGGGTGTTATGACCAAGATGTTAAAATAATTTTACAGAAAGACTTATTTCCTGATATATAACATTATATGCTTAGAACCGTTATTCGAGACCTATAGAGTGAGACAACACCACTTCCGTTTCCTTTGAACAGCCCTGATTGGCTCCCCAGTCACCACTCCCGGCGGCACGTCATCGACACGTGATCACGTGTCAGAGTGGTGGTGGGGAGCGCAGCTTGCCGCCAGCAGACGTTTGGCTCGTCACATTGGCATCGACTTTCGTCGTGCGAACACCCTGCAGAAAGATTAACAACGTTGTTGTTCGTTTTCATATTTTTTCTTGAAAATATAATATCTTTATAAAATATTTTCAATTAACTTTAAAAATAGTTTTTTTTCCTAAAGTTTTTTCTGAATAAAATTTATTTTTCGTAAGTATTTTTTTACCTACCCGCTGCAGAAGAGCGGCGAAAAAATACCAAATCAATACTTTGCGGAAAAGTGACATGGGTAAAACTCCAGAAAGGGCTTCTAGGCCCCGAGAGCAAAGCAATGAATCGGTACGGGCACCTTCCCAGGAGCGTGATCACAGAAGTTCACGTGATCGCAGTGGCAGCCGTGTAAGTACCCGCGAGTGTGATCGTGATTTTGCAAAGAAAAAACTTACGACTAAGGCTACTAAGACTCCTAGGTCAAGAAAGCCTAACCGGGATACTACGTACCGGACTTCTAGGTCCAGGGAGCGAAGCGATGGGCCTACTAAGCGGACTGCTAGGTCCGAAGAACGGTCCCGCAAAGCTTCTAAGCGGACTTCTAGGTCCAGGGAACATCATACAGCTAACAAACGGACTCCTAGGTCCAAGGAGCGAAACCGGAACACACGCAAGCGCCGCGTCAGCTCATCTTCGTCCTCCAGCAGCAGCAGTTCGAGCAGTAGTTCAAGCAGTTCTTCTTCGTCTTCATCGAGCTCCGATCGTTCCCGGCGGCACTGGCGGTCTACTCAGCGAGAAAGGTTGGCGCAGCAAAAAGAACGCGTGGATGACGACTACCGGAAGCTAGATGCTTTGTCTAATAAAGTAAGCTCAATTCTGACATATTTAAAAGACAAGGATCCTCAGATTTCTAACCAGCCCATAGGGCCTGACTCTGATTCCGATTTAATTGCGTTATACCCTTCAGCAAATTTATATAACTCGTTTTTGAGCAAACCAAACCCTGAAAAAGACATTGGTTGTAATATAACAACATATTTGAAGGACGCGACGGTAGAAAATGCGACTGATTCACGACTTGCGATTCTTTCCAAATTACACTATTTTGATAAAAACGAATGGGAACGAGTCAGATACATCGAAACTGAGAAAAAATACCTAGCAAAACCTGGTTTTTATGATTTAGAGGTTAACACAGAGTTAAGATTTCATGATCCAGATTCATCCTGGCTTAAGTCTCTTGATCGTTCGTTTGGCGCTATGAGCCATGCTCTCATTCAACAGAACGAAATTTTCAAAAGTAATTTACAAAATCTGATTGAATGGTCCCATAAAACTGATACGAAGTTAACTGCCGATTCATTATTCAATAAATTGAGTGACCTTTTCTCCGAAAAATCTCAATACATAAAACTATCTGAGGATATCTTGCAACTCGTCTGCGGAAGACGTGCAGATACGATTCAAAAACGCCGTGAAAGTATTTTGTCTGGTGTAAAATATCGTTACATAAAAGAGGATTTACGGAAAATCCCGCCAACAAATTCTAGTTTGTTTAATCCTGAGGCAATGAGCACATTTTTGACAAAAGCGGGTGGCAGTAACAGATTGTTTTTTAACAGCAAGCGCTCAGCGGATGAGCCGATCATGTCACTACGTAACAAATCTGGGAATTTTCATGCTAAGCGGCCACGAATGTCGGTACGTCATACTGACTATGCCGTAAATGACTCATCCTCTGGCCCTTCCAGTAAGGCACAGCACGGCACTTTTAACAAAAACCGAAAGGTTACGTATAATCAAAACAAATCCTCGAAACGTGACACTAAGAAGCCCGGCAACCAGTCTATTCGTAAAAGTCGCTTTCAAAAGTGACTACACACAAAACTCGTTTTACGGCGGTTGCTTGAAAAAATTCATAAATGTTTGGAAAAGATTAGGCGCTCCGGATCAAGTTCTAAAAATAGTATCGGGTTATCGCATTCCGTTTCAGACGGTACCCGCACTTGTCAATCACAAACTGCTAAAAAATTTTCAAACACCCACAAGTTCAGAAATGTCAAAACAAATAAAAGAACTAAAAAATCAAAACATTCTAGTACCCGCACCGCCAACACCGAGTTTTGTATGTCCAATGTTTCTAGTAAAAAAATCGGACGCTTCCGATCGTCCGATTTTCAATCTAAGAAATTTGAATCATTATCTAGCGGAATTCAAATTCAGACTAATCAATGTACATCGCGTACCAGATTTTTTGCAAAAGGGGGACTGGGCAATCAAAATCGATCTGACTCAGGCCTATTTCCACATCCCGGTGGCGAAATCACACCAACCTTTCCTCCGAGTTCTATACAAGGACCAAAACTCACTCGAACCGGAGCTTTTGCAAATAACGAGTCTTCCTTTCGGGTTGTCAACTGCACCCGTAACGTTTGCGACAGTTTCAAATTGGGTCGCACAATTACTCCGCGACCACGGTTTGCGAGTAATTGTTTATTTAGACGATTATTTAATTGTCAATCAAAGCAGAACTATACTGAAAGATCAAGCTGCGGAAGCTGTTCGGATACTGACATCTCTAGGGTGGACAGTGAACTTCAAAAAGTCAGTCCTGGTTCCAACGCAGGTTATCGACTATTTGGGCGTCACTTGGAATCTCGAACTGAATTCCAAATATCTTCCCATAGAAAAACAGAAAAAGATAGAGTCAAAATTACAGCAAGTAATGGACCTCTCGGAGTGGAGTTTGAAAGACGCTCAGAGCGTATTGGGAATGCTGAGTTTCGCATCTTTCAGCGTTCCACGAGGTCGACTTCACTGCCGCCCATTGCAAATGGCTTGTGCTCTTCTACCCAAAGACCAAGTTTATGCGAAACGTCCGCTCGCGCCTGCAGCGTTGAACGAATTCCATTGGTGGTTAAAGGCACTCACGAGGAGTACGCCTATTCATCTGCCATCTGTTGCTCATTTTCTGACGACGGACGCATCCGGCACCGGCTGGGGTGCAGTAATAGACGGTATTCAATCTAGTGGGGGCTCCTGGCTCCCCGACCAGAAACATTGGCACAGCAACCTCAAGGAAATGTGGGCCATAATCCAGGCCGTCCAGACACATCATCTTGTTTTACGGAACTCAAGTGTTCTCGTACAATCGGACAACAAGAGTGTGGTGAGCTACATACGAAACGAAGGGGGCTTGAGATCCAAAGATCTTTATCTAATGGCACACATGCTGTTTCAAATCTTGGACAGCAACAAAATTCTTGTGATACCACACTACATACCGGGCCAATACAATGTGGAAGCCGATACGCTGTCACGACAGAAGCTCCAGGCAGAATGGACTTTAACACAAGAGACATGCCAACAGATCTTTCACCGCTTCGGCAAACCACAAATAGATCTCTTTGCGTCCAGGAACGCTCATGTTCTCCCCCGGTATGTGACACGAGACTGCAACGATCAAGCAGCAGAATACCACGACGCGTTCAGCAAAGAATGGCGTTACGACAGAGCGTGGATATTTCCACCGCCACATCTAGTTCCCCGTGTTCTAGCACATTTGAACAGGGCCAAAGGCATATACATGATGGTGGTTCCTCGATGGCACAAGGTGTTTTGGCGCCCAGACTTGAAACGCAGAGCAATAGGACCTCCATGGACTCTGAAGAACCTGAGGAACAAGTTAATAGACACCCGAACACGCCTGCCATCAGCACAAGTAGATCAAATGTGCCTAGAGGTTTGGTCAGTCAAGGGTGGAACCATCTACTGACTGGCTGGTCACCCGAAGAGATTGAGTTACTAGACTCAAGTTGGAGACCTTCAACGAAAAAAGTCTATTCCCTTATTTGGATCAAATGGCAGAATTGGTGTTTAGCTAATAATATTGATATCCTCAATCCAGGTGGATCCCACTTAGCTAAGTACTTGGCAAATTTGTACTTGAAAGATGGTCTATCATATAAGACAGTTCTGGTCTATAAATCTACTATCTCAACTTTGACTAACCCCGATTCGGATACATTGAGTAATAATCCTCTTGTAAAGCGTATTCTCAAATCTATATCAATAGCTGACGCCATCAGGCGGCCAAAGAAACCATCAATTTGGGATGCGCGGCTAGTAGTCGAATGGCTAAACAGTAACACCTTGACTAATTTTACGCATTACGAAGTTTCACGTCGCACTGCCTTGATTCTGTTGCTTGCATCTAGTCGACGTGTACACGATCTGACTCTGTTGCATTTAGATACAGATAGTTTTGAGGACATGTCCGACTATATTATATTACATCCCAAATACGGTTCAAAGACAGATAATTACTTGCATAGACAATCTTCATGGAAGCTGTCTAAAGCTGAGCGCGAAAATATATGTCCAGTTTTTTGGTTGCGGAAACTGATTGAAAAGTCAGCACAGCGTAGAGAAGGCAGTAATTTAACAGAGCTGTTCATTACGTGCCGCGGAGGTACACGTGCAGCATCCCGCACCGTCATCGGTGGCTGGGTGAAGTCACTGCTTAGCGCATGCGGCATACAGGCCAGCGCGGGCAGCACACGCAGCGCTGCTTCATCCCTAAACTGGATAGACAATTGTAATATCGATGAGATTATGGCTAAGGGAAACTGGCGGTCAGCGAACACTTTCGCCAAATATTATTCTTCTGAGATTCGCGCAAATCCTAGTCATAATTTAAATTTATCCAGAACATTTCACATCGTTTGATTTTCTTGTAATAATTTTCTAGAATTGTTATTTTAATTTCTGTCAAATGTATTTGATTATAAAGAATATTATTCAGAATAATATTAATAAGAACTAATTAAACTAATAATATAATCTTTTCAGTTTATAATTACTATTTTTATTTCACACATTGGCATACAATACCTACATAGGTATAACTTATTTAGCTTGCCACCAGGCGATAACAAACACATCTCACTCTATAGGTCTCGAATAACGGTTCTAAGCATATAATATAATGTTTTACCTAAAAATAAAACAGTTATTATATGCGGTAACCTTATTCGAGACCTATATTTTAAATTCTGCCTGTTGGCTTTATTTCGCATACTTTCAGTGAGATGCCATGTGACGAGCCAAACGTCTGCTGGCGGCAAGCTGCGCTCCCCACCACCACTCTGACACGTGATCACGTGTCGATGACGTGCCGCCGGGAGTGGTGACTGGGGAGCCAATCAGGGCTGTTCAAAGGAAACGGAAGTGGTGTTGTCTCACTCTATAGGTCTCGAATAAGGTTACCGCATATAATAACTGTTTTATTTTTAGGTAAAACATTATATTATCAGATGAAGTTACAATTTCAATATTTTTAGTTGCAATTAGGTACGTAACCGTACCTTATAGTACATTTTACTAAAAAATTCTACTCAACCCGTATATTATACGATAAAAGTTATGATAATGAGGTAGGAAACTGAGAAACTAATGGCGCCACTCTCGACTGTGCCTTTGCTCTGTCATTGGTCAAATAAATGACAAATATAATAATAATAATGTGTCAAAGTTCAGTTACTTCTTATTGGTGCGTTAAGGCACAGTCGCGCGTGCTGCCATCTGCAATAAGCTTTGGGTTTTCCTCCTCATTGCGAGCTAAACTACCGTGTACCTTGTCACTCGTAGCTTTTTCTTTCTCCTTACTTTTTTGTTTATTAGGAAGCTGTTTTGTTAAACTTTTTTTCGTTTCATTCTGCAATAAGAGAATGCTAAAACTTAACTATCTCTCACAGTTATACCGCGGTTAAAAACCAAGTGGCTTTAAAGTGTGGGAATAAAGAAATGATCTGTAAATGGCGGCCGGTTGACATCCTTTCTCTCTCCTACTGGGGCCCTTATTTAATTATTTAATGTACAAGCTCAAGAGTCTGGTTGTATGCGAGGTCCAAATTTACCTATTTCAACCTATGGTTCTTTGCAAAAGTTGTTTAGTTTCATGGGCTGGTTCATCCCTTAAAAGGAACTTAGCACATTTCCGAACTCCCTGTATACAAAATCATCAGAAGATAAAGTTACGACTTCAATATTTTTAGTTGCAATTACGGGACCCTACCTTATAGTATGTTCTTCTACAACATTCTACTTAACCCATATATTATACTGTCACGAATACCTGTAAGCTACCGAAATAAAATAAAATAAAAGAAAATACGACAAAAGTAATGATAATTGCGAGGTAAAATGCCGTGTACCTTTACACTCATTGTTTTTTCTTTCTCCTTACCGGTACGTCGGGAATTTGGGAGTTGTTTTGTTAAAATACCATTTTTCTTTTCAATCTGCAATAAGAGAATGCTGAAACTTAACTGCTTGTCTAAGACCAAAATGTCGGATGGCACGTTAAACCGTAGGTCCAGGTTGCTGTCTATCATTACTTAGGCGGCGGTCGTTACACAACCATGTCAGAAGCATGCTACTTGTAGAAGGCGGTTGAAAAATTTTTACACTAGGGTGCACTGGGTCGTTGGACGACGCGGTGACCCACACGAAAAGAGAAGACCTATAGTATAAAACTCTTACTTGTAGTTCCTCTATATCAATTTCTTCGGGTAGTGAGACGGCGTTGACTGCTTCGAGCAATTCAGAAGTGGGCATCGTTTTAAGTCTGTTCGTTACGCCTTGTAACAATCTGAAAATAATTTGTAAAAGTTAACATGAGTTCGGTTTTTTCCTGCTAGTGAAGCAAGTTACTTTTAAAACGTTATTTCGTGTATTCCCTTTGTCCTCAAGATCCGTGTCCCCGAAAAAAGTGGGGCAAGATTTGGCAGGCTGAGGCAAGGTGTAGCACAGACATTGCCCAGCCCTCTGTCATAACCTATCTACTTCACCTGCCCTGCCTTGTCCAACCATGTCCCACTTTTTTGGGGAGACAGGTCGAGGGGACAACGGGAATGCACCGTTATTTTTAAGAAAATAGTATCCAGCTTGGTGAGTATGCAAAGTACCCCCCACTATAGAAAAACCCATGTCCAGCAATTGACTAAAATTCATACACTATTTACTTCTCAAGGTGAAAAATCGCGCCGTGTATGGGTGTGTGATCGGGCATCATTGGCCTCATACGTCAGTGACAGACGATTTAATCAGTGTCTGAGGCAAGAGCACAGACACTGCGTCGCCTGGGACGCAATTATGGTTGCCGCAGGGCTGCCCAAGACCTGCACCAGCCTCTCGACTCCCTGGCTGACTCCACAGGAACGATGAGTCTTCAGGAGTCTACCGCACGAGGGAGACCCATGTCCAGCAGTGGACTAGAAGTCACACACCACTTACTTCTCTAGGTGCAGCAGCGCGCCGTGCATGGGCGTGTGGTCGGGCACGCCCGCGTTATTGCTCGGCACGAAGTTGTCGTAACAGCTGAAACTCTTGTACTCTATCCTGCGAATAACAAAAAAGTATGGGTAGTTTATTATATTTAAAACACTGCACATATTTTATTTTGTGAGTGGACACTGGACAGGAGCTAAATAATTATTAGCCAACTCTAATTTAATTTCTCTTGATACGGTTCCTGATCAACAGTATTTAAAATAAGAATAGGTTGTCTGGTCAAATATTGTGTTGTGATAAGTTTACTAGGAAACTGACGACCCACGTGGCGCAGTGGTACTCGTTGTGCGACTGCCTTTGACGCAGAAGGTTCCGGGTAGGATTCTCGGTGGGTGACTCACAAAGTTGACATTTATCATTTTGTGAATTTGTTCCCAATCTGGAACATTGCGGGCTAAACCACCCGATTGTCTGTAAGAAAGAGGGTTCCGTGTTTCGGAGTGACGTAAATCCATAGGTCCCGGTTGTTGTCCATGATTACTTAGACGGCAGCGGTCGTAACACAACCATGTCAGAAGCCTGCTACTTGTAGTTGGCGCTTGAAAAATTCTGACGCTAGGGGTCGTTGAGTCATTGGGGCGCAGCTACAAACTGACCTGGAGGGCCTGATGACGACAATGTGTTTGGAGGGAAAGTTGTTGGAGAGACTCCGCGCCGTGCTCTCCAGGTTCCAGCGCTGGTAGTTGCGGTTGTCACGGTGCGCGGCCATCACTTCCGGGTAATCCTGGAAATGCAGGTTTTTATAAGTGAGCCGTGAAAGCATGAACGCCTGGTATATGTAAGAGCCTCAGTGGGAGAGAGAATGCATGATAATCGGCCGCCATTTACAGATCCTTTCTTTAATCTCACGGCTTTTAGTAAGCACATAACAAAAAGTTTCAAAAGGACTTTGAAAGGCAAGTGGCTGCGTGTAGATCAACAAACTAACATGGAATCTGTTATGCATCTGCATTTTTCTATGCAAATTTTGCTAGAAATCAGCGTAGGGATGATCAATTTACACGAGTGGGCGCCTAGCGCAGGGTCTTTATTAGCCCAGTCACTAGTCATTACATAGTATAAAGCAAAGTCGCTTATCGCGTCTGCCTGTATGTATGTTTGCTTAAATCTCTAAAACTACACAACGGATTCTGATGTAGGTTTCTTTAATAGATAAAGTGATTTAAGAGGAAGGTTTTTATGTATAATACTTGCCGGGAAAACATCTTATTCCCACGGGAAAATGAACTAGCCGCTAGCGTTTCATAATTTTACCCCACCTGCACATCCCCGCCGAAGAAGACGAGCGTCTGCACGGGGGCGGCTGACGACGCGTGGGGGCGCTCGACGGGGGGCGCCAGCACTACGTCGTTGGCGCGCCCCTCCAGCCCGGGCACGCGCCGCAGCCGCAGCGCCACCATCCTGCCGGCGCTCACGGGAGACCCACTCCCATTGTGTATGTGGCTAGAGAAAGGCATTTCAATGATGAATATGACTGTAGATAAATGAAGAAATAAATATGAATGCAAATAAATAAACATGAATATGAAATACACCATCCTGCCCGGATCATGGGAGACCCGCTCCCATTGTGTATGTGGCTAAATAAAATGCAGCTTTGATGAATATGACCAGATAGATGAAGAAATAGTTGATGAGTCATACTAGATTATCTACACTGTAGATAATGACTGTAGATTCTACAGAGAGCGTCGATAGCCAAGTGGTTAGGACACGGGTCTTACAATCGTGTGACCCGAATTCGATCCCTGTCATGTACCTGAGTGTGTGTGTGTCTAGAAAACACGCATCTTTGATGAATATCACTGTAGATAGATGAAGAAGAACTTTACTTTTTCAGTCGTATTAGATTATCACGGGAGACCCGCTCCCATTATTGTGTCTGTGTCTAGAAGAGAGTCTTTAATGATCACTTGGGAGTTTTTATTGTAATATGACCTTAATAAGAATAACAAGAATTTATTAATAAGCTTAATGCCAGTAATTACATATAAAGTTCCATTACATAAAAGTACTTAAATATGACATATTAACACAATGTAAGACAAATCTGTAATAAAATAATAAAACTTATCAAGCACTTTCATCTGATAAAGTTTGATGGCAAATGGAAATAAAACAAAATGAGAAATTGTAAATGCATTTATTTGAAATGTAGTGTTTAATAAATTAAACATTTGTAATATTTAGAATTCAAACACATTATGATTATGGAGTCCTCAACACACATAATATGCATATCCAGTGCAGTCACTAAACAATTTTATCACTTCATTGGGTAGTTGGACAACTCGGTGTCCCACAAGAGTGCAGTCAAAAAAAGACAAGTATTATTTGTGCCTGCTCTGTTTCTGATGATAATATTTAGTATCATTCATACACACTGTGATCTTAAGAGTTATATCATCGAGACAGTTCTTCAAATCTTGTCTTAATTCTCTGACTTTAACTTGCACATCTTCACACATCAAGTTGTAGCACATGGCTACCAGCCCCATTCCCAACAACACATAAATGAAATTGATAACTAGTTTCAAGTGAGAACCACCTGCAGAATCGGCTATATTGGCCCCAGGCACGAAATCTCCAAATCCAATCTTGCATAAGCTTATAACACAGAAGTATGTCGAGTCTAAGTAATTCCACTTCTCCCAAGCACCAAACATGATTGTGCCCGTCAATATGTAAAATGATATGACCCAAAGGCAAGCTGTGGATGGAACTGTGATTTTTCTTTTAATCGGCTGGATTTCTCCGTCTTCAAACAGTGGGTCTTCTCTTCTGCTGCACTCATGTGTTGTAACGTACAACCATTTGAAAGTCTGCGCTAAAACTTTACCCATATTGCAGAAATATAGAATGTAGATTGGTATTCCAAAACAAGCATAAGCTATAGTGGCAATTTTACCCCACATAGTCTTGGGTATGACGTTTCCGTAACCAATCATTGTAAAAACTGATAATGAATACATTAGCGCTGCAGGAAATGACCAAGTGTCTTCTGGTGATCTTCCGTTGTAACCAGCATGAATAGCTGCAGTGATATTGCTCTGATACAAAATCAAACGAGCATTGATATGTTGCTTAAAAGACTCCTCATCTGTATTCTCATATTTAGCCACATTCCACATTTCTTCAGCACATTTCTGTCTCCAAACTGTTACTTTTTCCATCATCTCATCGGGGCTGTCTTTTTCAATGTGCATGAAGCCGGCGGCACCAAGGATAGCGTAGCAGACAACTAGGGCACCAACACCCACTTGCGTAAACATGAATGCAATGAATTTTCTGCAGCATTCTTTGATTTTTTCTCTGGGATCACTGCCGACAGTTGATGATGAGTTTTGGCTCCTCATAGAGCTGTGAAAACTTGAATGGAGAGGATGCTGACGGTCCATTTGGGATCCCAAGGATGCGAATATGGCGCGAACGGCGGGTGAATGAGGTACGTAAATCGACACATACTATTTTCGGACGCGTGTTGGCGCGCCGCCAAAACCGTTTGTTTGATTACAAAACATAACTGTGTATCTTTGCGATGAATGGTTTCATGATGGAAAAACATTTAACAAGTATATAGTTATAGTTAGTAACTGTAGAAGAAAATATTACTAGGAAAATTTACTCTAAACAAGTTGCTTGCAAACTTGTATGAAAAGGATTAGTACTATGATTACCTGCCTGAGGAATGTTGACAACGAGTTCTTTAGAGGAACACCGGTCAGTTTCTGCTTGAGTTTGCTGAAAAAGGAAGGACTGTACAATATTATCCCCCGAATGTAGGGTTTTTGGGGGTGGGGGGGGGGGAGGGGGGGGGGGGGGAGGGGACCCCCCCCACCAAATTTGGTGATCAGGAGACACTTACTTTGGGAGATATTGATAAAGTTGTGAAACATAGTAAATGCAAGGGAAATCGCTGCCGCTTATTAAAAAAAAAGCTCGTCCGCATAGGCAATACAAGAAAATCGCTACCGCTTATTAAAAAAACACGTCGTCACGTGTTTCGCGCGCTATTGATCGAAGCCCCCTTCACACATTCGGGCCCCGGTGGGAATGTGGGAGTTTTTAGGGTGGGAAAAATATACGCGGGAAAACCCAAAGGGCACAAAAGGTCAAAGGTCACAAAAGGTCAAAGGTCACAAAAGGTCAAAGGTCAAAGGTCACAAAAGGTCAAAGGTCACAAAAGGTCAAAGGTCACAAAAGGTCAAAGGTCACAAAAGGTCAAAGGTCAAAGGTCACAAAAGGTCAAATGTCACAAAAGGTCAAAGGTCACAAAAGGTTAAAGGTCACAAAAGGTCAAATGCCGCAAAAGGTCAAAGGTCACAAAAGGTCAAAGGTCACAAAAGGTCAAAGGTCATAAAAGGTCAAAGGTCACAAAAGGTCAAAGGCAAAAGGAAGTCGGTTCTCATTTACTAGTCTCTCCGGGTGGCAAAAAAAAAAATAACTAACACCCCGAAGGCTAAGCCGGTCTCTCCGCTCGCTGCGCTCGCTTTGTTCCCGCCTTAGCCTTCGGAACCTAATCTAACCGAGTCGGGGTGCCCTGAAGTCGGTTCTCATTTACTAGTCTCTCCGGGTGGCAAAAAAAAAAAATAACTAACACCCCGAAGGCTAAGCCGGTCTCAACCGGTAGCCAACGTAGTGCTTACAGGAGGTGTACACGATAAACGCTCACAACTGCACTGCAAGGCGCACATACGATGACTGAAGTGACAGATGATGACTGACAAACAAAATGGCGTCGGGCAAAGCGCGCGCGCGCCACCTACGTTCCATTTCGTTACTTGTATTTATTTTTAAATTTTATTGATTTGAATTGTGTTAACTATTTTATATTGTAATAAAATAAAAGTAAAGTATAAGAATACGATGTCATTAAAGTATTTCTAACAAAATAACTGAATTAAATTAATATTTCACGAAATACACTCAATGAACACTGGTCGGAACGGAACGTGTAATGTCCACGTAATGTCGCACAACTGTCAAACACCATTTAGATCGGTTGTTCAATATATTTTTATTAATTCTTTAAAAAATCATAACTCGGAAACTATATACGTCCTTAACTTGAAACTTTAACAGTGAACTCCAAATAACGCGTACTTTTCCCAAAAAAATCACCAAGTACCAAAGCGTGGGATAAGATTGTACCGGCGAGCCCTGAAAAACACTTTGGATTCTTTTCGTATTCCTTGTTTACCATAGAAGCCAAACGAAGAAATTATTTGGACACAAAAATATTCGACAGTTTACTGCGGTTTTCCGGTTATTGATAAACAAAAAGTTTGTGGTACTAGTATTGTGTCAACAAAAGATTTAGAAGAATTTATGACAAATTTGCACAATTTTGAATATTTCTTTAAATTATTTGCAAAAATTCAACACCTAAAAAATATTTTGGAAATTATTGTTAGACATTTTACTTTTTTTGTCTTGCTTTTGGGAAGGGTCAAGAGATCAGCGGTTTACCGACCGCCCGGCGTCACATCGATCTTGGTTCGTGCTTGGTTGCTTCGCGATATTGTGTATCCGATTTTATTGATTTTGGCTTTTGCTTTTTTTTGTTGTCATCTGTCAAAATCAAAATCCACACGTTTTCTTGGCGTTGTTTTCTGTCCGGCATTACATTTTTTATTACATTTTATAGTTTATTTTCGCTACAGTGATATAAAATGTGAAGCAACGGTGATCTCGATGGTTATCAATAAGTTATTCACTCGATTTCGTAAGTACTTCTCTTATAAAATCCATTTGGTTATGGAGCATAAGTACATACACCTTGTAACTATGCCGACTTGTTCTTGATAATACAAAGTATACCAGCTATCATTATTCTGTAAACTAGATTCGTTATCCACCGCCGGTACAGAAAGGCATCGGTATTATAATTAGGGTGCTAAGTTTGAGCTCGTTCAAGGTCACAGGTAACACCTGCGTTCGTTGCAGACCGCCCCGGCTCGCCAGACATGTAGCGGCAATAGCTACGATGCTCCTCGCCGCCGCGCCGCTGACAGCCATTTGACATGCAATAGGCTCACACATGGACCACACGTAGGCCCGCCGCGATGGCGTCTCACCCCCCCGTGCCCGCGGCCCCGGCCACCCCCCCCGCCCCCGGCCGAAGACTCACCACTATCGACTTAGTCGGCGGCATCCTCTGTAATATTTGTAAACAAGTATTTGGAAACAAAAGAGAGTTTGATACCCACTACTTGCAGCACGACACCGGTACCGAAGTTGTAACTTATACTTGTGTCGCTTGCCATGTCACTAGCACCAGCTACCCCAGTTTCCGAGGTCACTGCTACACCAGCCATGTCATCAAGGACCGTTTCAAGTAAGTATACCTACTTCTGTATACTTTGTTTTTTTTTAGAGAGAGTAAATTATCATTTTGGGTGATCTTCTTTGCATTGTCCAACACCAAGTGCATAACACAAAAAACAATTACCCAAATATATGGAAAATTACTGCTGAGCTTTTACATCATTTGCAGGAGCACCATTTAATAGGAACTCAAAGTAACATTTAAAAATTCCCATTGCAATTACAACAGTTACCGGTACATCACTATTATTATTATTATCACTATTTACGATTTGCAAAAAACTGGCAACCCATAATGTCTATTTACCCCTCGCATTTAAATAACAGGCTTTATACTCCCGTCGTTTGAATATACCATATTTGACAGCTGTCAAACCCATACTAAAGGGCATATCAACAAAGAAAAATAGACCTTAAGTCAAGGCATTAACATGATTTTGACATCTGTCAAATATGGCCTATTCGAACGACGAGGGTTTAGATACAAAAGTTGTAGTTTTATATCTTGTTAACAATCATCTTTCTTAATCATGTTTCAACAGGTGCGAAAACTGCAAAAAATACTTTTCAAAATTGTCTGCGCTTAAAGAACATATTGAGGCCATCCACAACTTCAGATGCAACAAGCCCAATTGCCACTTACGGTCAGTATCAAACCTTTACACCATTTTATACACGAGAGAAAAAATTACATGTGTGTCGAGTGTCGCACACATGACATCTCTTGTCTCTGATTTTATAGCATCAAAACTTTTAAAACATCAAATGTAACAGACCCCTTTCCTTTCAGGTTCCCGTCAAAGAAAGAGCTTCATTTGCACCAAATTCTGCACAAGAACGACGCCAACAAACCTCCGTACCGCTGCCAAACCTGCAGCGAAGACTTCGAAAACATTCACCAATGCGAAGACCACATCGACAAACACTGTGTATTCACATACCCCTGTCCAATCTGCAAGGACAATCTCACTAAAGAAAACGCATCCAAACATTTGATCAACCATTTTGGAGATATGAATAAAGAAACTAACGATATAGAAGTTGAAGAAACGCCAGAGGACAGTTCAATCAACATTATCGGTGGCATTCTGTGTATCTACTGCAAAGAAGTGTTCAAGAACCGTATAGAAATTGACACTCACATTACTGATGAGCATTTGGATAACGACATTGTCTACACATGTATTATCTGCAGCAAGTCTTATGAGAAATATTCACTGTACGGTGACCATTGCTACTACCACTACAGCAAGAATAGATTTGTGTAAGTATGTGATTTGTTTACTATTGCTAAGCGATTGGCGAATTTTGTTTGTAACAGATATTTTTGCTGGTGATTGTTTAATATTGTTTAGTTTTGTATTTTTTTTTGTATTCAACTTTCTGTTTGAAATAACTGACATTCAAAACACATCAGGAAATAAAGTAGCGCACATTATAGCACATTCGCTTAGATGGTGTAGCGACCAGCGTAACTTGACATCAATGCTCCATACACGCACGTACGCGGGCGTGTACTGAAAGTAACGCTGGTCGTGACACTATGAAAGCTAATGAAGTAAATTCATCTAATCCTTCGTATGATCATTTTTGTTGCTCATGCTAATATTCAAAAAGGCAAGAATGTAAACTGCCCTAAGCACACAATTACGCATTCTGTCATATTGTTAACTTCCCAACCCTAAAATTCTGCTTGTGATTGTTGTATTGTGTACCTACTTTGCTGAGTGTATTATTATTATTATATAGGAAGAAATGGGATGATGCTATTCTAAGCCAATACACCAATTAATGGTCAAATATCGTTACATAAATACTGTCGGCGCTAAAATCTGGAATGACATTGAAAAGCTGTTAGCCTTGACACGAAATAGAGCATTTAAAGCCTGGTCCTTCATTGTAAGCTCGTGGCATTTACATAATAATACGGAACCCTAAAAATAGGGTCATGTATGACCTTTATGAGTTTTAAATGTAGTCCACTAACAAGACCACTAGCACAATGTTGGTAGTCGCAGTTTTGATTTTGTATCAGTGTTTAGCAATTTTACGATCGTTAAAGCTCTTCCTACTCCGCGAGGGATAATGGCGTGATTTGTGTGTGTGTGTGTTTAGCAATGAGTTTGTTCATGTTTTTGTACTTTTCAAAATCCACTATATTCTCTTCTGTATATAAATATTCAAGGCATTCTAAGTTTTATAATTAGCTAAGGCATTTTCTGCTGAGGCGCCAATGCTGACGCTATGAGAATGTAAAATTTTACATAAACAAATCTACCCCATAGCTATATGCGTTGATGCGAGTTCTAGCAATTACGATATTAACAAAATAATTTTCCTATACAGCTGTGAAGTCTGCGACCGCACCTTCCCGCGCCTCTCACTTCTGGTCGTCCACTCCAACGTCCACAAAATAGACAGCAAAATCGATGAAAACCAGGAAAACATGAGTCAGAAAGAAAGCAGATGTCATTTCTGTAACCTTCTACTGCCTGACGCTACAGTCGCTCTCCGCCACCTCACCGTACACCGCCGTACAACTTACAACTGCCCGGTTTGCGCTCGCAAGTACGCAGAGAAATACTTGCTCATGAAGCACGCGCCACAACACTTCGAAGCAGTCTTCCACATGTGCAAAGTGTGCGGGAAAGTATTCGCCGCGAAGAACCGTCTCATCGAACACGTGAAAACGCATTCCAATGTCAAAAGTTACGAGTGCAAATACTGTGGCAAAGGATTTCTGAAGCCGTATCAGTTGAATCAGCATTTAAACGTCCACACCGGGGCCAGGCCGTACGCGTGCGTGGCTTGCCCGAAAACCTTCGCTTCGATGCCCAACTGGCAGAAACACGTGCGCAGAATGCATAACATCGATCCCAAAACTGTAAATAAGCCTCAGTATGACAACATCGACCACGACATTGAGCCTCTAAAGCAGAAACAACCGCCAGAAACTACGAAACCATTCGCGATAAAAGATGCGAAAAACGAAATGAATAAAACTCTAGAAGTAGAATCGAAAACCGATATTTTTGAGGAAAACTACGCCGCACAAACTAGGAAGTTGTTTGATTTTTGCGACGAAATAATGGAGCCGGAGAGGATCGACTCGTCGGTGGTGGAGCGGGAGGCCGCCAGCATCGCCGAGCTCACGCCCATACTGCCCGAGGACATCGAAAAGTTTGTCTCCGGTGAGTACAACGACAGACAGACAGGCAGGCAGAAACACTTTATTGCTCAGATTAGAACATAATATAATTCTCATCAGAGAAATCGGAACACTTTCGTTTTTACGATTTGATAAAACACGAAACCTATAAAAAGCTATTTCGAATTTGGGATATTTTCATTAAGATTTATAAACCTCATTTTACTCCGTATCACATGATATCATGGAATAAATTTTCAAATAAACACACTTTTTCAATAACGTGATTCGTACGAAACATAAACTTGCAAGGATTTTTTGATGAAAAGTACACGAACAAAAACAACAACATAATACAAGCAAAGGCGGGCGGCCTTATCGCTTTAGGCGATCTCTTCCAAGCTGCTTTTTCTCTGTAATATTTGGGTTGGAGTTGACACAGCTACAAAATGACATGGTTCCAATATTGGCTCAAAAAAACTTTCTCAATCCTTTTTACTCAACTGCCTTACAAGTAGGGTTATGTTTTTCGAGTGTATGTATTCATGTAAGACAAAGATGCTTGGTTTGTTTGTATGTAAGCATGTATGTGGACAAGTAAATTATTTTTTACGTGCTTCAGCCTAAACAACTATAGGTACATGGATGTTAGCATATGAACCTAGTGTCACAATTTTTCAACCGCCTTCTACGTACAGGTGGCAGGCAGATTTAATTAAAATTATATAAATAGAAAATGGTGGATTTTTAGCTAATCGAACTTTGCAATTACCGCAGTTAGGTTTTTGTATTAGTATTATTACATAATGTGCAACTAATACAATTTAAAAATATTACTGTCAGTGAGTAACTTGGTGATATAGGGGTTAATACATTTAACCATTCGCAGAGATGCTTGGGGAGGAGCCAGCGAACATCCCGCGTGAGTATGGCCCCGACTTCATTCCCGACGAGGCCCCTCTGCTCCACGTGGCTCCGGAGCTGGTCGCGGGGCCCCCGCCCGGCGCCCCCGCGCCCGCCTGGGAGCCCCCGGTCATCACCAAGGTCTGTAGCGGCTATTACGGGGACCTAGACGATCTGGCGCTCTCGTCCTCTTACTTCATTGACACCGATATATTCTAAACCATAGAGTTAGTATTTTATACAATGTGAAAGATGTTGAAAATATTTCAAAGTGCGAACCAGCTTGGGAAAGTTGTTCAGTTTTGTACTGGTTCACTCTTTAAAATGTTTTGAGTTTTTTACGTCATGTACAACCCTGGCCGGGCAGTCTGTGCTAAGTTGGGGCTTTACTTAAAAGTTTATTTTCACTCCGTTCTGAAATTGCGTTTTTTGTAGCTCGATCAGAGAAATCGTTTTGACACTGCAAAATCACGCCTCTATCCCTTGCTGGGTAGACAGAGCGTTCGCCTGACGGCCCGGCCAGCTGAACACCTACCTCACAACTACTATATACCTCAGTAACCCATAGGTACTATTTTATAACTGTTATATACCTGTACATTGTAGTGTATATCCCACCAAACATAGTTATTCGTCGTTCATAATTTTATTGTGCTACCTCATTTTTAGTTGTTTAAGTATTTGTGAAGAGAGTCCACAGCATGGAGCAAGTTAAGATGACAGTTTTCGAAAAACTAGTATTCAGCGGGCGCTACAGCCATACATACTTTTTCATCTGTCTTGTTAAATTTTGCTATAGCCAGGATCCTTATAGCAAGTTTACAAGATGGCCGCTGTGTTGTATAAGTACTTCTACTCAAGTTTCCCGACACGAGTTTTGACTTCTTGATTCGGGGCTAGTGCTCAGACTCGTTTTATGCATTTCCTTGTGATCTTGCGACAACGACGGAGCGGCTTGGTCGCTGATACCTTTCGAACGAATATGGGTGAACGTTTGTTTACCTATCAGAGCCATATCGGCCGAAGAGCTGATGGTGTGACCATATTTAGCAATATTTCTTAAATTTCTAGATTTTAGCAGATTCAAAATCAAAATTATCAAAATCTGGCTGAAGTAAACTTTATTAACCAGAAGTAAACTTCATTTTGAAAATCTGCCAGAATTTGATCATTTTCTTCTAAATTTGCTTTACCTACTTGCTCCATGGCATAGTGATGCTTCGTCTACCAACAAAAGGAATAGCTTAAGAATTAGCAGTAGGTATTTGTGCCATTCAGCATACTTGTACGTTTTCTTTGGCTAAGGGAATGGACTGATTCGCGACTTTGTCTATCAAAAAAAAAAGAACTTACTTCAGCTAAGACAATTCAATATAAATTCAAATTGCGTATTGCTAAATCAGTAGAATTGTGATTGATTTCACACGCGCTTAACTGCGACATTTTAAGAATTTGTATTACATGTTCTACTAGAAGAATGTGTAATTCAAGGGGTAAGACCTCGCCTGTCGCATTCTAAATCGCTTTTCTGCTGGTTGAAAAATACGCCTTCAAATGTTATAATATATTATTAGCATCAAAATTAATTTTACACAAAAGTATATTATAGTGTTGATGAGGATCCCTCTTACGCATCCTCATAACGCGGAAGTTCCTCATTCGCTACCACTTCCACATAAAAGAATGTTTAAAATTCCTCTTCCGCTTCCATATCCTCATAGATTACGAAAAAGCCTATCCTCATAGTTTATGGTAAACAGTCTGAAAAAAGTATTCTTTTTCATGCTTGTTTTCGTTTCCTGTCTCTTTCGACCGCTTCTCCATCCGCATCCTCTTCCTCATAAAGAAATCCCCATCCGCATCCGTAAGTTTTAGCTTGTTACTTCCTCTTCCTTATAACAGCTTCCTCATCAACCCTAGTATATTACGTCGATTACAACCACCGCAAGAAATCAGTCCATTCCCGTTTGTAACATTTTGTCTTATTTCCTTAAATTCTCCAAAGTTTAGGCTAAGATAAGACACGAGAACTGCAAATTTCTTTGTAAATATTTGTATACTTTTTTGCTCTAAATGCATACGTTTTGCTTCGCCTAGGCCGCAGTTAAACTCGATAACTTCAGTACTACTGCAAGACGGAAATTCTAGATAAATTAATCATTCTAAATCAAAAATATCAGCATTTTTCGATAACCGCGGAAAGAATACCAGTACACAGCAGTTTCATAGAAAAAACGGCTTTGAATTAAACTGTCGAAATTCAAAGTTCTTTTTCGGTTTGAATTCGATTCGACTCGAATTAAAGACGAACTTAAAATTCAGAGCTACAAAAATTGTAGCTATTTATGGATAAAATTTGGCATTCCAGATGAATGTTTGTATGAAGCGAGTGACTTTGTACACTCGCTTCTGAATGGAAGAAAAACAGTTTCAAGTTTGGCGGCTCGTGCATTTTAAGGTAGCTTTACACGCCTTTAAGTCCGATTTGACTTATACTACAAATGCCTATCTAATATGTGTTTTATAACTCAAATCGCCCATGCAAATCTGGAGCCATTTGACGCGAGCCAGTTTCGATATCAAATACAAAATGTTTTTGTAATACAGTTTGGTTAGTTGGTATAAGCAAACGGCTACCTATGCTTGAGCATACCGACAAAATTCCTTTTTTTATTTACTATCGAAAACGGCTCCCATCAAACAGGGCCATATTTGCACCCACAAATGGTCTGATATAAGACGTGTGAAGGCTTTACTTCGATTCCTTTTATGTTGTGTTAAAAGCCGCGGGGCCTAGCGCCGTGGCCCTAGTGTAAGTGAATCGATTGTGCTGTGATATTTTTTATGTATATTTAGTGTAAGGATAGAGGATGTAACGTTACGAGTACAAATGTTATTTACGGTGTTGTAACGATTTGGAACCCACACGATACTGGTGAGACGCATCCGTTTCTGGACGATAAAAAGGTCTTAAGAACCTGAAGTGACCAATGAAAACCATCGCAACAGATTGTTGTTCGATAGTGTTTAAAAAGGTCCACATAGATCTCCGATATCAGAACAGAGATGGAAGAAATATGCACATTTCACTTCTCTGCGATATCGGAGTCAAATTCTTGCCGTGAAATACGGTCAACGCAGAATACGGATGCGATCTAATGCGCATATGGAATGGACACAAAATAAATAAGTTGGTACAATATCTTTGTAAGTGATTATCATGATTATAAATCCATTCCCAGTAGGCAGAATGTCCATATGCGCCAAACAAAATGAACTTGAAATAAGTTAACAAAATGTTAACTTAAATCAAAAGCAGAAACTAACTGCGAAATATAAAACGTTGATGAATTAAAAATGTGAAAAAATATAAAAAAATAAACTCCGAAATATATTTTGGAGGGAATTATTTACAAGTTGTGGTGAGGAGTCTTAGTGATAAAAGTATCCAAAGACTGTTAGGTATTAATAAGTTCTTTGAACTTGATCGACTTAAGAAAGTCAGGGATATATACGGGAGTCAGATGTACGAATTACAGGAAATTATAACGTAGCTTGAAACTACTGGCTTTGACACACGGACAAAAAAAATAAACAATGAAAATTGCTAGATTGGCGCCTCATTCACCTACAAAAGGTAACAGGCAGATGTGAATTCAAAATTTCGATCAGATTGATTCAGGAGGCATTAGCAGGTCTGAAATGACGCTATGCTTTGAAAACTGAATAGTTTCGCGGCGTCATTGCGCCTTCGGGGCGGAAATTTCGTCGCGCAAACACAAAACCACGCAGATTGGTTTCCCTTTTCGACACATTCGCGCGCGGGCTGGATACTTCATGTAGTCTTTGAAGCTAACAAAAAGTTGTCTATAAAGTCTAGACTAATTTATTTAGGCTTGGGACAAACCTGTACGCTTAGGCGTAATTCTTCACTCCTTGAGAGTGGGTCACAATACTGGGGTATTTTTTAATCAGTATGCAAACTTTGTAGGGAGTTTCTACTCGTGATCCTGAACAACTTTTACTATAGGATCACCTGCGAAATCGCAAAAAGATGGATGTTCGATACATTTTTGCCGAACATGTAATAACTTTTCTATGGGGAACACCCATTTTTTTGCGAATTCGCAAGTGGCCTCATAATAAAAGTTGTTCAGAATCATGAGTAGAAACCGTACAAAGTTTGTATACTGACTTAAAAATAACCCTGTATGTAATCTAAAACTTCAATGCAAAAATAAAGCATAGATTATACTTGTGACAACATTGTAATATAATTTCGTTGATATCCGCGCGCGATGTGTCGAAACGCTGTACAGTGCAAACTTGCAACAATATCTTGGTGTTGTACCTCTCTAGAGGCTTTCATTATCATTATTATTCAATATTAATAGTACTTATCGAATCTGTATTCATGGTTCATTGCAAATTATACCATTTCGATGTAATATTTCGTCGCGGAGGGTGTAGTTTTGTGATATTTCATACTTTATCCAAAGTCGATCGTTCCATGTTTCTAAGGCCTCGACTTTCAAATAATTTTATGCGTCAGCATACTGCAAGAGTGAAATCCGCCTACTCTGAGTATAATGAAGCCTATATGTCACAACTAAGCCGACTTTTTCTTTAAGAAATCGTCTCTTAAGTCTTTAATACAATCTCAAAGGTAATATCATAATTATTGCGCCCTCCGCGACCTGTATGTCCCTAGTGTTAGATGTTAGGTTAGACGAGAACAGGGTATTGCGGTTCTATTCGGAGGACGAGTCCTGATCCGAGATGTAACGATAAGTAGGTACACAGCATCTGATTATACTGATGGTTTATGCAGGCACGCGGTATGGCAACTGTTTAAACGGTGTGTTCCCGTTGTCCCCGGCAACTATGTCCCCGTTAAAAGTGGGGTTAAGGTTTGGCAGGGTGGGGCAAAGTGTAGCAAGGTAAGACATTACTTTGCCTTGTCACACTTTGCCCCCCTGCCAAACCTTGCTTCACTTTTAACGGGGACAACGGGATGCAATGATGCCATCCCAGCATCCCCACCACTTTGCTATTTCGATGAGTATTTTGCTCCTGAAGGTTAACGTAGTCGCCTTTTTGAAAATGCGATCGTAAACATTTATAAAACAGGACAATGTTAATTCCGAGAACAAGATAGAATTTCCACAACAGTGCTTTCCGCGTGGGTGCACACAATACTACCTCAATACCCAAACCTTGTAAAAATAATAGATGTTTTCCATTTATGAAATCTGTCAATCTAAAAGTAAGCACCTTAGACCGGGTCCGGTCTTTATTTTTTATTTATGTATATCAGATATATCGTAATGTCAGAGTAAAGTATTGAATTAAGAGAATATCTATTGAATGTCCCAACGAGAATATATTTTAACTTGTTGTTTATGATGTAATGTACACTATGTTATGCTCTTGTGAATCTTTTAAAGGTGGTCGAGAGATTTGATGTTTCGTAGATTATTGGTTTAGTCGACAAATGTCTACCACTT
Source organism: Keiferia lycopersicella (assembly GCA_029255805.1). NCBI lineage: Eukaryota > Metazoa > Arthropoda > Insecta > Lepidoptera > Gelechiidae > Keiferia > Keiferia lycopersicella. Next base: position 695,768 of record JARACZ010000008.1, read on the forward strand.
TCTAGTGCTGCTATAACAGCCACAAAAGTCCACTGCTGGACAAGACGGTTCTCAACGAATCCAAAAATTATAAACTGTTTCAGAATTAATGTATTAAATTGGATTCAATATGTTTCGGGAATTATACTGAACAACTTTTACCACCACGGGATTATAGCTGGAACACGAAAAAAAAATTTGGCCTCCGAAATTCACGATAAGCTGATTGACTTTGTATGTAATAGTAGATTACGTACTGAGGTATGTAAGCTATCAATAACAACCGAGGGTACCTTTCCGAGGTTGTTATTGATGTTACATCCGTGGTACGTATACTGCTTTACATATCGAATGAAAAAAGAGTAAAATAAAGCGATAAATACAAGAAAACGATCCATAAATGATGATTGTATCGTCTGCTATTCAAATTGCACCACTAAACTTTTTTTTCTATGATTGAAAAATATTGAATTAATATGAAAGAAAAATATCTTAACATAAAGTAGACATTTTTCTGATCGTAGGGATATTAGTAATTTTTACTTTTGTCATTGTAATATTGAGTAATAATTCGACAAACTCATTTATTGAGGTTATAAAAATACAGATTAAAAATATAATTCCTGCGTTCAAGCAGCACAATTCGTAGCGGCCAGTTCGAAATTTAAAATCGTATACAAGTAATTGATGCAACTCCTATAAAAAAAAAGAAGTAATTGATTTTAACTTTTTAATTGCCGCGATTCTATTGGTTCTTTTTCTAGTTCCATATTTAAAATTACTTACAGGCTTAGTTTTAAAACCTCGCCTGTAAGTTGAACTTACAGGTCGTGTTTTTTGTCAGTAATGACCTACTTTCAGAGCATGAGATATGTAAAGTCCATTTATTTCTCGTTTTTCACCTTTAGTTCCGTACTGAAAATTGTTCAATACGATGTTCTAAACACCTTTCCAATTTAATGCATTTCCTTCGAAACATAAACTTAATCAGAAAAAAATATTGTTGTAATCAAAGTAAATCTTTTATTCTGTTATCAAATCTGTTTCGATTGTTCGTTGCATATGTCGACTAAACCAAACTTTCTTATTGATGTGTAGTGTACGTAAGATAACACCGTGCAACCTTTGGACCAGAATATATTATCTAAAACGGTTGCATAAGTCGAGTTTACACTGGTTGACAAATACTGCGCTTATCTACCACATTTTATGTTTACCATGGTTACGTAATATTAATTTCTACGTAATGATAAGATTTCTAACTATTTTTTAACCAAAATACAGTCCGCGTCAAGTGAATCTAGTCCATTGAAGAATGCTGCAAATTCCAAAATATTGTAGATTTCAACACTGAAAGTAAGCTGAACAATACTGAATAACCATAGTTGTCCAACTGTCCATATTATAATTTTTTATTTCATTTTTTTTAATGTTATTATTCGGGTTTTCATTCGTTGTAAACGAAAAATTAAATGAATCACAATCAAACTGCGAGGTTAGAACAGAGCGTTTGACAGATAAACTTGTTGTCATTATAAGAAAACAGCTAAATGACCGTGGACTAGATTCACTAAGAGTGCCCGAAAATGTCTTATAGCAATGGTATGGATTTTTGTTCTTATTCTATAGATACGGTTTTTATAAGGGGTTTTCAGTACAGTTACAGAGAACGCGTAATATGTTTTCTAGTGCAAACTCTTCTAAAACTTAGCTTACAAGAGTCTATTTCAAGTTTGAAGCTATCAATGTTTTATAGATGTAAGGAAACGGTGAAACCCGGTCAAAGTTACAGTTTAAGCTAAATTAGTTTACGTATTTTTCGATAAGCGTTTCTAAGTTTGCATAATAAGTCTAATAGTTATTACGTTCGGGATATTTGTCGTACCTATTTTGAAAAACTTTTTTGTACATAGTTTTTATCAGCCACCAAAATGTAGAATGGAAATCATAAGTTGTAAATCTGTGAGAAGACAATTGTTACATCTTTTCGACAAACTTTTGTTGTGTATAGTTTAGAAAATATAATTTGAACTAATTCGACTATGAAACGTCTAAGCGAATCTGCTCAAATTATATTTCCTAAACTATACCTAGATATTCCAACTATTGCAAATCTCTTCATTGCTTTTAAACTGTTTTTTAAAATAGTAAATTGACATTTTGGGTTGCCATATTATTTACAAATATTAAATAGTGATATGCCATTCATCTGTCAAGTATAGCGCATAATACAAAATTACTATTACGCCGATCTATTGAAAATCACTGCTGAGTTTTTACATCATTCGCACGTGCGTCATCTACTAGGAACTAATAGAAACATTTAAAAAATCCCATTTCGGTACTGGCACATCACAAAGATTTGCAAAAAAAAATGGCAACCCAAAATGTCAATTTACTATGTATTTCTAAAAAAACAGGTGTTTCTACATCAACAAAATATTGTCGAAAGGGTTAAGGAACGGGCCTAGAGTTTAAATTTCTCTGACTTGTTACGCGCTAAGGGTGCTCAAGAAAGTATACGTATCTTAGGATGGAGTTACAGGACTTTTACGATATGAAAATGAAAAAAACTGATCAGAGAATAATGACCCTGGCCCTAGCAGAAATGGAAATGGTGGATTATTTTTTAAAAAACAGCTTTCGCTTAATGTTTGGCATTGTATGCAGTTTTAAATTGTAAATAGAAACGCTAAAAACGCATTTTTGGCGAGGGATATGTTGAGCTCATGAAATTCGAAATCGAATGACAGATTTTCGCATATTCCAAGCCAAAATTAATATAGGTTTTGCAGATTTTATTTCAAAAACATTTTTGTCTTTTAAGTAACGTACTTGTGGATCGCTGGTATTACGAATCCTTTCTTTTTCATAATTGATAATAACACTCATAGAATCCTAAATGATAGAAAAGGGGAATACAGGCTGTTAGGAAAAGTATTAACTTCCTGTCAAAGGATGAACCAGCCCATAAAACTGAACAACTTTCCGTAAGCAATATAGGACCAATATGAAAAAAAAAATTTTGGGCCTCACATACAAAATGATCAAAAACATCTAAGTCAGATTGTGAGGTCCACAATTTTTTCGACATATATTCCTTGGGGAAAATTGTCCAGTTTCGGGGGCTGGTTCTTCCCTTGAAAGGAAGTTAGTTTTCCTAACACCCTGTATAAAGCACCAGGTTCTTATGAACCTACAAATGTTTACTGCCGTTCCACTGTACGTGACAAATCACTGCCCAAAGTGAACAATAGTTTCTCATCCTATACAAATTAATACATAAGCTGTAAGCGTAAGTTTTGCCTGTAAACCGCATTACCTCAATGCACCGTCGTATGTATTAGTAAATAGATTATACACATGTATTGCTAGATGGGCTTGTGTCGAATTGAAGTGTTGCAAGACTGGCTGATCAGATAGAGTCAATGTATCTACGCCTTTATCTTGAGTCAGGCTGGTTTCAGAGCGACGCGTCTCGGCAGCGCTGCCCAGCCGCGCGCGCCTCGCATTACACTAGATTGTATGTAGCGTTTCATAGTGACGCGTCTTGGGCCGCGTCTCGGCCGCGCCGCGGTCGGATCTCCTTCGATTGCCAGTAGCGTCGACTTGCAATCTTTTAAGACGTCGTTGTTGCACTCTTTTCCATATAACGTATATAGCTAATATAGTGATTACGTTTGCTGGCATAATGATTCTCTGCACTCGACCGTACACCACAACGAAGCGCGCGCGTCTGAATATCGTTTCACAGCGAACGCGCTGCCCAGGCGCGCGCCCGAGCCGCGCGCGCCTGGGCAGCGCTGCTGAGACGCGCCGCTCTGAAACCAGCCATATTGTGGCCATCATAACATGACACAATCGTCAAACAAAACCAGCAGCGTATAGATCGCCTATCGACGTGGTGCCCTGTATTTTAGGTGTACAACATTTTTCAAGACTAAGGAGATAAATATCTGCCCAATTGAGCTTGCTGCTATTCAGATGAGACTCGCCTCACGATTAGGTAGAAATGATATTTTATTCACGGTGATAGTAGCAATGGGCTTGCAAGAAAAAAAACGCTGTAGTGCATTTTGCACCTTTCTTTTTATCGAGCTCGATAAAGCTGCCTACATTTGCGCCAAAATCAACTGTATCAAAATACAGTTGGTTTACGATTGCTCATGCATTTTGGCGCTAAATGCGTGCTTTCTAAGACTAGAAAACTTTCTGATGGGCCAGTCTTGTAACACGGAACCGCATCTACCTCCGTAAGCCTCCATAAACAGTATAGATTTTGTTATTATAACTAATATTAGACTTTACATATACACCATTTTGTATGTTAATATTGAACAGATATTTTAAGGGGTAATAATGCTATTTCGTAAATATGTTAGTAGGATGCAACTCAATCTGATTATTGTATTGACTATTTTACCATACTTATACATAATAAACAATCTGACTAGTTCCAATTGTGTTTTTCATTCATCATCATCATCATCATCATTTCAGCCGGAAGACGTAACAGACGCCTTCATCTTATTTTCGGACAAGGCGTCATTATTGGAAGATTGAACAATCCTACTTTTGACTAGTGCCATGACTTGATCGCGGACGACTTCAGACGCATAATGAACGTTTCGCAAAATGTATCTTTAGCAGAATGTCGCTATCGCAAAATGTCCTTTTCTCACGTTTTGAATACATAGGAAAATATGTCCGATCAGCAATAAAGCTGCTAAATATAAATAGCGTTGTCACTAATAATTAAATAAAACATTCTGAAAGACATTTTGCGAAACGCACATTAAGGATAATGTTATGTTTAAATAGAGAAGAGAAGATTGAAAAAGGTCAGTTACAAAACACAAGATCATTTTATTTTAGCAGTTTTCATAAATACAAAATACAACTGTACACTATACAACATATAATAGCGCTTATTTTAAGCTCATACAATTATTATTTAAAGAGATTTTTGCCAATTTAATTTCCAGCGTACGTACTAAAACATGAACACTTATCTTACAAGCTTCAAAAAGTAGAAGAAGTAGTTGTTCGTAGGTTGAACTTTTGCCGTGTTCCCGTTGTCCCCAAGATCCGTGTCCCCAAGTGGGGCAGTTTGGCAGGGTGGGGCCAGGTGCGACAAGGTGGGGTAAGTTGTGGCAGAGGGTTGGGCAATGTCTTACCATGCTACACCTTGCCCCAGCCTGTCAAACCTAGCCCCACTTTTTTGGGGACTCGAATCTTGGGGACAACGGGAATACACCGAACTTTTTACAAGAACATTAACATTTAAAATATGTACTGCACTTATGACCTAGGCCTGTAAAGGTCCCGTTACTCGAAAAATCCACTTCAGCTATCTTTTACTTTGCACATTAAGAACTTTGACTCTAAGGTTCATCGGGTCGTTGGACGACCACACGAAAGGAAGAAGATTAAAGCATTCCTGAGTATATATCTTCGTACTTTTCACACAAACGTATTCTCCTGTCTTTAGATCATTACTATGAAGTTATCTACGCTCTGGATAGGTTGTCCCATATAAATGACAGCTAGTTTTGTAGTCCTACGAGAGTATCGCGTACTTTCGTAATTGCTTTCCTTAACTGCCAGCGCCACAGTGGCGACTTCAGAACTATATTGTTGAGTTCCGGGTACTTTCGTATTTGCTTTCCTTGACTGCCAGCGCCAAAATGGCGTCAATGAGTGCCACCAATATTATAGCAACAACCAGTCCAAAGCTAATTTCAGGTCAGCGCTCTAGATCTTTAATTCTTTCTTTATTAAAATAAGGCCTACTAAAGGCATGCCCCGATTATTTTCTCTTAGCTAGGGGATCCTTTTAAGGTGCATCTCTTCTATGATGGCATCTGCAGAAGAATATGCTGTTGGGGCTGATCCACAGTCAGTCGAAGCTCATGCTCATATCCGAGGTGTTGGTGACGTCCCCCCCCTCCCCCGGCACCGCCACCCCCACCAGCCCCCCCGCCGCGCGCGAGGGGGTGGCGGGGGGGAGGGAGAGCGTGACGGCGGGGAACGGGAACTGAGGGATCTCTTCCTCTGTAAGTAAAAGGGTAAGTTGGGAAGTTAATAAATATGATAAATATGATGAATAAGAAACTGGAAGAAGATACTGGAATGCAATTAAAAGTTCCGTGATTTTGGGTTCAATGAAATAGTATAAGAAATATAGTGCAGTTTTCTTACTTTGGTGCAATACGGGGTGTAAGGGACAGCGTCGCGAAAACTGATAGGGTGCAAGCAGACCATGAAACTGAACAACCTTCCCCTAAGAATATATGTCAGGAAACGTCAAAAAATTTTTGGATTTTGTATGGGAGGTCGAAAATTTTTGTCGTTTCCTGACATTATGTTCCTAGGGGAAAGAAATTTAGTTACATGGTCTGCTTGCACCCTATCAGTATTCGGGACACTGTCCCTAACACTCTGTATATTTTTGATTTTTAACAATTTTACCTGCAATTATGCCGAATATAGTAGATTACGTACTGAGGTATGTAAGCTATCAATGACAACCGAGGTTTTTTAACGCCCGAGCGGAGCGAGGGCGGTACCTTTCCGAGGTTGTTATTGATGTTACATCCGTGGTACGTATACTGCTTTACATATCGAATGAAAAAAGAGTAAAATAAAGCGATAAATGCAAGAAAACGATCCATAAATGATGATTGTATCGTCTGCTATTGAAATTGCACCACTAAACTTTTTTTCTATGATTGAAAAATATTGAACTAATATGAAAGAAAAGTATCCTAACATAAAGTAGACATTTTTCTGATCGTAGGGATATTAGTAATTTTTACTTTTGTCATTGTAATATTGAGTAATAATTCGACAAACTCATTTATTGAGGTTATAAAAATACAGATTAAAAATATAATTCCTGTGTTCAAGCAACACAATTCGTAGCGGCCAGTTCGAAATTTAAAATCGTATACAACTAATTGATGCAACTCTATAAAAATAAGAAGCAATTGATTTTAACTTTTTAATTGCCGCGATTCTATTGGTTCTTTTTCTAGTTCCATATTTAAAATTACTTACAGGCTTAGTTTTAAAACCTCGCCTGTAAGTTGAACTTACAGGTCGTGTTTTTTGTCAGTAATGACCTACTTTCAGAGCATGAGATATGTAAAATTACTTTTCTTTCTTTCTTTCTCTAAGTTAACTCATTCTACGACAGTACCCAACAAAATCAACTTAGGTGCGTGTTTGGCACATAAAAATAATATTAGCGACGTCTCTTTAGTTTAGCTCTAGTTTCCCAACATCAGATAAAATTGTATTCAAATTACCTGTCAAAGCGGAGTCCAACCTGTCGACGATTGCATCCAGCAGCGCTAAGGACACCACATCATCAGGATCCTTAGCCAGCGCCGAGTGAAGAGCATCCGCCGCCTCCGTCTCGCGACCTTCAATATATAGATTAAGTTACATACATACATATATCACGCCTTTATCCCCTCACGGGGCAGGCAGAGCGTCAACGGCCGCAATAATACGATCGCTATCGCCACGTCTGATAAATATAGAGGGCCGCTTGAAATAATATGTGTATCGAAGAGACAGGATGTCAGCATGTCGCCTAAAAGTTGTAACACATCTGAAGCCCTCAAGTCCCTCAGTCGCCTCTTACGACTCCCACGGGTAGGAATAGGGGTGATGCTATTCTAAGCCGGCATCACACGGTAAATTAAGATTAAGTTAATACTTACATAAATACTGCTCTCATTTTTTTTTGACAAGTAAATACATACATCCTACTAATATTATAAATGCGAAAGTATGTATGTTCGTTTGTTATTCCTTCACGGAATCCTGCTGAACCAATTCTCATGAAATTTGGCACACAGATAGAGGATAACTTGGATTAACACATAGGATAGCTGTTATCCCGAACAAAATGTTTCTGTAAAATGAACCGACTTCCACGCGGGCGGAGCCGCGGACGCCCACTAATGTATAATAAAACGACTTACCCAGTAACGCGAGACACAGCCCCATGGCGGCGTACGTGGAGGCGCGGCCGGGGCGGAGCGCTAGGGCTCGCTCGTGCCACTCCAGGGCTTCCTGCGGTTGCCCCAGCTGCCGGCAAGCGTGCCCTAAAGCGTCCAGTGTAGGAGCCCAGCGAGCGGTCACCTGGAGACGAAAAATTGTAGGTTAGTTGCCGTGTGATGCCAGCTTAGAACCCCATCATAGCATCATCCCATTTCTTTCTCGCGGATATTGTAAGGGACCTGAGAGTTTCTTGTGTATTACAATATTTGGGTGACAGGCTGACGACCTGTCGCTTAATCCAAACACAAATCATCTGAATAGGCCCCCAGTATATGTCAGACGCGGCGATAGCGACCGTATTTTAACAAGCCCAAGGCGTGTTATTAATTTCACTGCCAGTTTCTGCAACGCGCTATATTTACCTCTTAAGATTAGTTCGCCCCGCCACCGACAGATGGCGCTGTTAGTTTCTGCAACGCGCCATATTCACTGTGCTCTAGTTTTAAGATTATTTCGTCCCGCCGCTAACAGATGTCGCTGTTAGTTTCTGCAACGCGCTATATTCACCTGGTCGCCTCCCCCCTGCGCCTCGAGCGCTTTGAGCAGCAGGCGCGCGGCGGCCACGGGCAGGCCTGCGGCGAGGGCGCAGCACCCGGCCTCTTGCGCCACCGAGGGCTTCAGTCAAGAGATCAGTTCGTCCCGCGGCCGACAGATGGCGCTTCTTCTTCTTCTTCATCGAGTCGATGGCAACAATTTAGATAAGCTTTTTCCAGTGGTTGGCCACGGAAACGCCTCTAGCGTATGCTTCCTGGAGGTCTTGAAGCGTGCATGAGTTTGGACAGTTAGGGCAGGATAGTAAATGCCCCATAGTTTGCATTGCACCGCATTCGCAACTGTCATCCATCGAGAAACCCCACTTGACTCTGTTTTCGTGGCACCTTCCTACACCAGCCCGGAGTCGGTTGAGCGACTTCCAGACTGCCCAGGGAAGGTCACCACCAGGGGGAAGCCTCTCGGCAGGAGGCAGATGAGACGCATCAGGTGGAAACAACTTCGCCCAATGCCCTAGTCGTATTTTCGAGGCTTCATCTTTTTGCGGGTAGGTATGCCTCATGAAACTATTGCGACTTTTTAGGCGAGACTGTGGCATTTTGTGATTGTGCAATGGATGTCTGCTGTCTTTTATGATCTTGTTTTTCTCCATTGAGCACGCAGCATGTCGGCGACAACTTGGAGGGGCTATACCGGCTAGCAGGTACAGGTGAGAAAGGGGCGTCAGCTTGACAGATGGCGCTGTTACTTTCTATCACACAGTAATTTACTTGGTCGCCTCACTTTAAGCTTGTCCTGTGCTCTAGTTTCGAGATTAGTTCGTCCCGCCCCCGACAGATGGCGCTGTTAGTTTCTGCAGCGCGCTACACTCACCTGGTCGCTTCCCCCCTGCGCCTCGAGCGCTTTGAGCAACAGGCGCGCGGCGGCCACGGGCAGGCCGGCGGCGAGGGCGCAGCACCCGGCCTCGTGCGCCACCGAGGGCTCCTTCACAATGGCGGCGATGCGCTCCCACCCGGTTCTGTTCTCGTCGTCGGCTATCGCGTTTGGTGTCTGGAATACACACACACAAATCACGCCTTCATCCTTTGTGAGGTAGGCAGAGCGATAACTATCGCAAAATTACGTTCCTTATCGCCGGCGCGGGAAGAAATGGGGTGATGCTATTCTAAGCCGGCATCACACGGAATTGTTATTTTAAAAAAGAAATACAAGGTTAATTTTTTAGTCAGCACACAAACTTTGTTGGGTGTTTCTACTCATGATACTGAACATTTTTTACTATGGTGCCACCCGTGAAATCGCAAAAAAAAATTTAAGTTCTACATTTTTGCCGACTAGGTATGATTTTCTATGTATAATATGTATTTATTAAAAAAGTAACAGTATATAAGTATTAATATAAGCTATATAGTTTCCATAGCACAAGCTTTGCTTAGTTTATGGCTAGATGGCGCTGTGTGAATTGTCTAGGATATTTATTTTATTTATTTATTTAATAGAATATAGAATAATCTGCACAAACATATAAAAAAATACAAAAACAAATATTACCTGATCGTGAAACAGCTGTGCGGCTCTCAATAGGAATCTCTCGCAAGTAGCCGTGTTGTTGAGTAATAGACACTGTACTCCGACGTACAGCGGCGGGACTGCGCAACCGGCCATTAGCTGGTGCGCCTAGAAGAGAAGGACACAAAATTATATGGGCAGTTAAGGTTGTTTAAAATCTTCTTCTTCTTTTCGTGTGGGACACCGAGTCGTCCAACGACCTGATGAACCCTAGTGTCAGAATTTTTCAACCGACTTCTACAAGTAGCAGGGACATGGCTGTGTAACGACCGCCGTCTAAGTAATCATAGACGGCAACCGGGACCTACAGCTTTACGTGCCACCCGAAACACGGAACCATCTTACTTACGGACAATCAGGTGGTTCAGGCCGCACTGTCCTAACCAGACTGGGAACAAATTCACAAAGTGATAAATATCAACTTTGTGAGTGACCCACCGAGAATCGAACCCGGAACCTTTCGCGTCAAAGGCAGTCGCACTACCACTGCGCCACATCGGTCGCCAATTACAATCAAATAATTCAACTAATAAAAATGTCTACAGTGAGTCGGTAGTCAAGTGTTTATTAGGACACCGCTCTTACAATAGTGAGACTCGAGTTCGATCCCCGTCATGTACTAATCTGTTTTTACTCACGTACATTTACCGACTGCTCTTACTGAAGGGAAAACAGAGGTCAGATGGCAGTCGCTCTGTGTGAAAACTTTGTTTGATCCCCTAGGTTAGGTAGCCGCTAGCCGACCCCGACAGAGAATACGACGGGATAAGGCAAGGAAAATGATGAACAATGTCTACGAACATTTTCAGACCGTATATTAGAGGACGAAAGTGTGACAATGGGTAACACATTTTTTTCTAAATACGCACGAACAAAAATTCACATTGCGCTAATGTGTACAACTAGAAGTCTCTAGGCTAAAAGCAAAATTTCCATAAAACGAGGCGTCTTCCAATATACTCTTCAACCTCTTTACTCCAAAAGGTTTCGAGAAATTAAAGAATCAAACTTCGAACACCTTTTTGAAGCAATCTGCAGAAGCTGTTCTTCTTTTCTAAGCTACTAACCTTGAAGTAAGCCGCCATGGCCTGGTCATGTTCGCTGTCTGCCGCGAAGCTGTGTCCGTAGGCCAGCCACACGCAGCCCGCGCCCGGCTCCAGGCTTTTAGCTTTACTTAGATATCGGCGGGCGAACTCACTTTTACCTGTAGAACGACTCACCGATAACTCACTGATAAAACCGACATATCTTTTTAAATATACACATTTCAAAAAACAGAACATTACAGCAGTTCGCCACAAGAACCATGTCGGAGACTTATAAATATACTTCTCATAAGAAAAATCGAGACGCTTTCGTTTTTATGATTTGATAAAACAGGAAACTTATTAAAAAATGTGTTGAATTTGCGACATCTTTATTATGATTTGTAAACCTAGTTTTACTTACTATTACACCATATTAGACATTTGTTCCAAAATAAACACACTTCTAAAATAATGTGATTTGTTCGAAACATATACAAGGTGTCCCGGATGTTTTGATGAGAAGTGTATATTACAGCGTTACATGTAAGTAGGTGTAAAATCTGAGAGCAGAGTTTATCGGGCCGTTCGTAGACCAACTAATGTTATCATAACTAATATTGTATTTCTTTAGTTATGCTGGCTGTTTCTTTAATAAAAAGAAGTCTAAAAACTAAAACCCGACTACTGAGATTTCGCGCTCTAAAAAGTAAGAAACAAGAAATCTGAAATAATAACTACTCACGATTGAATGTGTTTTTCGTCTCCAAAATTCATACAAAGTAAACAGCTATTATAATTTATTTTCAGGGCAGTTTAATATAAAGTTCATAGTGGTTTTCAGGTGAAAGCTGTGGTCGTTTGCCACGTTGCCTTATTTATTTTATAAACTAGATGGTACTAAAACACGTGGCAAACGACCACAGCTATCAGATACATACAGAACGAGACATCTTTTTTGGTGATGAAACCAGCAGCAAGCATCGACCCGGAGGGTTGAGGGGGACTTTCCCCCCTCGCAGAAAAAGAAACGGAGACATCTTTTTTAGTAATTAAACCAACAGCAAGCATCGACACGGAGGTTGAGAAGGGCTTGCCCCCCCCCCCCTCCCCCCTCAGAATAAAGAAACTGAAACATTTGTTTTGGTAATGAAATCACACGGGGGGTTACTAGCATATTTTATATACACCTAACAAAGTCATAATACAGTTTAAACTCGTACCTACTTACATCTTCCAACAAACAATCGTGAAAATTCAAGTTTATTACCCCAAAATAATTAAAATAAAAAGAAGTCTAAAAACTAAAACCCGACTACTGAGATTTCGCGCTCTAAAAAGTAAGAAACAAGAAATCTGAAATAATAACTACTCACGATTGAATGTGTTTTTCGTCTCCAAAATTCATACAAAGTAAACAGCTATTATAATTTATTTTCATGGCAGTTTAATATAAAGTTCATAGTGGTTTTCAGGTGATAGCTGTGGTCGTTTGCCACGTGTTTTAGTACTATCTAGTTTATAAAATAAATAAGCCAACGTGGCAAACGACCACAGCTTTCACCTGAAAACCACTATGAACTTTATATTAAACTGCCATGAAAATAAATTATAATAGCTGTTTACTTTGTATGAATTTTGGAGACGAAAAACACATTCAATCGTGAGTAGTTATTATTTCAGATTTCTTGTTTCTTACTTTTTAGAGCGCGAAATCTCAGTAGTCGGGTTTTAGTTTTTAGACTTCTTTTTATTTTAATTATTTTGGGATAATAAACTTGAATTTTCACGATTGTTTGTTGGAAGATGTAAGTAGGTACGAGTTTAAACTGTATTATGATTTTGTTAGGTGTATATAAAATATGCTAGTAACCCCCCGTGTGATTTCATTACCAAAACAAATGTTTCAGTTTCTTTATTCTGAGGGGGGAGGGGGGGGGGCAAGCCCTTCTCAACCTCCGTGTCGATGCTTGCTGTTGGTTTAATTACTAAAAAAGATGTCTCCGTTTCTTTTTCTGCGAGGGGGGAAAGTCCCCCTCAACCCTCCGGGTCGATGCTTGCTGCTGGTTTCATCACCAAAAAAGATGTCTCCGTTTCTTTTTCTGCGAGGGGGGAAAGCCCCCGTCAACCCTCCGGGTCGATGCTTGCTGTTGGTTTCGTTACCAAAACAGATGTTTTCATTTATTATTTTAGCTACGTATAAAATTTAATATGAATATTTGAAGCGTTATAACGACAAGTTCTAAGAAAAATGCACAAATATCTGCTTTTAGAATATTAGTTGTAGGATCTTTTATGTACATACATACATATGCCTATCTATACATACATACATATAAACACATATCACTCCTTTATCCCGCTTTCGCTCTGCCTACCTATCTATGTGCGCGTTAAATTAATTTAAATGTAATAATTCGCGGTACCTTCAACTTGGATCACATTACATGAGATGAAAAATATGACAGTTCGTTTGATACCCAACACGATATAAACCTTATTCAAACATATTTTACATGAAGTAGCAGTACGTATTGTGACTTAAACGTCAATTTTGGTGCAGCTACTCAATTGAGTAAGTCAAAAGTCTCAGACAACAGATGTCGCTGTTAGTTTTCCTAAAACGCCAATTGGCTTTTTCAAAAGTTTATGAAAATGCGTGTTCCCCTAAAAATAAGAAATTTAACCGCAGTAAAGAGCTGCCTATGTTTTATTCTAGACATTATTTCATCTTTGTACAAAGTATCATTTGAATCTATTCAGCCGTTTTAGCGCCAAGTCCTAACAAACACATATCCGCGTTTATAAATTATGTAAGGAATTAGGAATTAGGATTAGGATTAGTAGGATCTCTTATGTACCTACCTATCTACGCGTTTTATTAATTTAAATGTGATAATTTTCGCGGTACTTTTCTACTTCGATCCCATTAAATGTGATGAAAAATATGTCAGATCTGAGCCTAAGGAGCAGCTCTTTCTTACCACAGCTTATACACAGATATTTAGCGTATGTAGTGCTATCACGTCTTGTCTGCCTTTCGTTTTCATCATCAGATCAGCTCCACGAGTATGACACATACCGACACCACACCGATACCGATACCAATGTACCTGCTGCTTGTAGAAAGTGGTTGAAAAATTCTGACATAAGGGCTCATTGAAGACCAATGTGGCGCAGTGGTAGTGCGACTGCCTTTGACTCAGAAGGTTCCGGGTTCGATTCTCGGTGGGTCACTCACAAAGTTGATATTTATCACTCTGTGAATTTGTTCCCAGTCTGCTTAGGACATTAAAGGCTGAACCACCCGATAGTCCGTAAGAAAGATGTTTCCGTGTTTCGGATGGCACGTTAAGCCGTTGGTCCTGGTTGTTGTCTATGATCACTTTAAACGGCGGTCGTTACACAACCATGTCAGAATCCTGCTACTTGCAGAAGGCGGTTGGACGACTCGGTGTCCCACACGAAAAAAGAAATTGAATCGTTAGACGGCTCGGCGTCCTACACGAAAAGAGAGAAAGAGAAAAACCGATGTCCCAATTTCATACTAAATTGATATTGCGTAAATGCAAAAAAGTTTCAAACTTTCACCTACATTCTATATATTTTTGAAATGTGCTATTTAAGCCCTTTTGTTTGATACCCAACACGATACCACTTGAAGAAAAAAAATTTTTTGTTCGTATCTTTATGCACGCTAGAGGGCGCCATGTTCACTTTATTGTGACATGACATAGCCTATAACCATCGGACTGTTTAGACGCATCTACTGACACCTCATTTGTCAAATTCTGACAAGTAGATTCGGAGCTAGGAGGGAACAAAGGAATTATTGCCACATACATACATACATACATACATACATACATACATTCCGGTCAAAATCATAACCCTCCTTTTTGCTTTGCTGTTGCAATGTGGGCTGTAGAGGGTTCGTAAAGGAAACGTCTGTGTTAGGCTACGATCGTATATTGACTGCCAAACGTGCGCATATAACAATTTGCTTACGAACTTACTTATTGCTAATACCGGGAAGGTGATGCCTCTACACTACACCTTCCCGGTATTAGCAATAAGTAGTTCGTAAGCAAATTGTTATATGCGCACGTTTGGCAGTCAATATACGATCGTAGCCTAACACAGACGTTTCCTTTACGAACCCTCTTCAGCCCACATTGCATGGCGACCGCTGCCAGTGCTGCCTTATACGGGCAGTGCTGAGCTCTGGAGTCTTGCCATTGGGTTGTATGAGGGTTCCAGAAAATAAAGAGTTTTATACTTTAATAATATTTAAAAGTGAAACGACGGACCATGTGGAGTTTGATGAACTTGCAACCGTGCAACGTGACTGAAAAGTGTCACGTGGCGTCAAGTGGCGTGCATTCCCATGATGTGAATAAAATTTTTAAAAAGTGACTTTTATACCATTACATTAACCTAAATAACCCAAAATAGATCATATATTAAGGACAAAGTAAGTGCTGCAAAATATCAACCAAAATTCAAGCGGGTCTACAAATCATATTGGGACATTTTTCGTAAATTTCACCAACTCAAGATATTGAATTACGGAATTTTTTCATCGATTTCTCACCGCGACATGGAGTTTCTTCTTCAAAAATATCAGCGTATCATCTGTGAATAGGACAGTTCGGTTGGATGGAGCTACAACATGACTAGTTTTGTGACAAAGGTAGAGACGAGCCGCCGGGAGCAGTTAACAGCATGTGATGGATGCGAGTTTGCCGGACACCAGGCGGTACCACCAGAGTACTGGTGTTCGAGGTAGCAGAGCTCTGGAAGTTACTCTATCAGAAGTGGATGCAGCAGGGAGAGTTCCAGTCCAGGATGTGCCTAACCGGTTTAGTAGGATTTTTCTTCTACATTATGATGGCTTCATTTAAAAACCTCCTGGTCAGGCAATGTGTGGTTTCCCTTCTAGTATAATCGGCAAAAAAAAAAAAAAAACGTAAGTTACGTATTCGGCTAATTATTGTGACGTTTTTCTTTTATTTTTCTTGTGTAGAGTATTTACAAAATTATCTATTTTAATTACCCATTTATTAATATTTGCAGTACTTACTTCACTTTACTAACCATATTCGTTTGAAAAATAAGAAAGTGTATTGGTAATGGTACCTACGTTATAGTACCAATTTGTTAAAATGCAAATGCTACCAAGAACCTTTATTTCATGGATTTCTTTAAATAATCTACACTTAAGTATAAACTAATCCCGATTACAATAAAAAAGTGGAAACTAAGTCTATTTTTAGCTCACTTGTTAAAGTTACATAAGTACTATATCAATACGGAGCTGTCTTCAATGCAGGGTCGATGTGTTGAAGGTACAGTCAGATGCGGAAAGGTTTATTCTGTTTGCATATTATTTGAATATTTAACAGATTCATCGTCAATGGCACTCCACCATCTGCTATCAGTGTTTTTATAAAATCGTAAGTACCTAATTAGAACTTTTACACAATTTACCATGGTAAGTAGTTATTTGATTATTAATTTTTAACACTCTTCAATATTTTATAAAATAAATTATATATATTTTATTTATAAATTGGCTAAATCAAGTAACAAACATAATATTTTCCAAAAAATAAAATATTGACGAGTGATCAAACCATATTATTGTTCTTAGATTACAATCAGAACAAATTAAATTTCATCTCTCTTGAGGAAAGGATCTCTTGTATTATAAACCTAAAACCTTAACTAAAATAACTTTGTACTGTAGCTGTTAGTAAGTCATAACTGTGTATAAATTAAAAAATCATACTAAAATAATTATTTTTAAAGCACTACCTACCAATTATTTTAAGTAACTGTAAGTACATTATTTTTATTACGAGTATGTCCCGTATTTTTTTTTAAGTTCACTCTTTTTAAAATGAAATAAGAATATTGTTTCGAACTGTACTGCCTTCTATTAGTCTACTTTTTATTAATGTCTACTTAAAATCCAAGTTACTTAATTATTTTATTACAAATTTTGAAAATAACAAATGTCAATACATTTTAATTTTGTGAGACTATTCGAAACAATACGAAATATTATAATTATTAATTACATTACTTACTTACCACTTTATTTTCATTACATACAAAAATAAGAAGTTTACATAATCAGAAATCCATCCATAAAAACAACGATGTGCAACAAGTCCATAGCTACATACCTGTAATACAAAATCAAGGCGACGCGACGTACCGTCTTCAGGTATTTGTCGTGTCATGAGTTTACAGGTACAAAGTACACTGCGCTGAATGTTGAGCTACCTATCATAATTTCACAATGAATGTTTCATTTTCATTTTCTAGAACAGGCGAACATTATTTTTGCAGATTATACTTCAAAACTCATTAATTAGTGATACTGATTCTTTTAAATCGTTTTATTCCACGTAGAGCGTATTTAAATTCGATTAAGAATGTGCTGTTGCTACTAAGCTGCTACCTAATAAATATTTCGTTTTTTTTAACCTTCACGTTATATATTTTTAAAATTTGTTAGATAATGACGATATACTTGAAAAAAGTACCTACTAGTATAAATAACAGGATAACTTTGTGATATATCAAACATTGACCATGTATTTTATAGGAAGCAATTTTGACTACCACTCAATAGTTGGTTACAAACTTTTTTTTCTCGCCGTATTACTAGTCTTAAAACAAACATTTAATATACGTAACATATGAAATTATTCAAACATTGTTTTAAATACGATGTGATGTCGTTCTTGCAAAGTAATGGTTACAATACAGTTAGTAAGTTGTAAAATGACACGAATAAGGTGAAGTCTGGTGCAAACCTCCAACATGTGCGCCTTCACAAAATTCATAAGGCTAGATCCAACCAATGACAGACGAATAGTTACAATTAAATAACAAAAATATAGAGCGCAGGATTTAAAGTAAATAGTGATAATAATGACTTAAGTAAAAAGAGATGGAATAGGATTGGTTTTATGGGATGTTAATGAAATGTATTAAATATCTTTTCTTACCTTAAGAGTATGATTAGGTACATTTCAAAGGTCAGACAAGATTGTTAGGCATGACAGTGGTCAGCCAGAAGTGAAAGGGATTTGCTTATGAATTTTTTTGTTTAGAAGTGTAACTAAGTGTGATGAAAGATTTCAATGAAGTGATTGAAAATATTTGGTACAAATATTTAGTTATGCTAATGGCCAAAGCAAAACATAAATGTTAATGCCTAAATATTTAAGTTTGTGTATTATTGTAAGTTTCGGTATGAAAGGTGGACTAGGAAATAAAGGAGGATTAAAATAAGAGGAAGTTAATAATGGTACAATAGGGCAGGTCCTTCAAAACATTTTGCGAACGAGATTCCAATCTGAATTTTGTTGGAGACCATAGGTTGTCTTAATCCATGACCCTACTAAATGGTACATTGAGGGTCAGGTCCTTCAGTTTGATCATTGATGTAAGCGAGTCCTTGTCAGTGAAAACAGTTGGAGTTGTAAGTAAGCTTAAATCATGGCCCCAATTAGTTAAGGGTGTGCGCACAACCCACATTAGGCACTAGTATGCCAATGTTATAATATATTAATAAAATAGTCGACAAAAATAATAGAATGTAAATATAATGATTGTACCATAAAAAAAAAATATTATAAAAAGATCGATCTAAAAAAAATAATAATGAATTTATAATAATTGAAATGAGTTGGTACCCAAAATAATGGAGAATTCTTCTAATTTACGATTTACCAGTTGATAATCTACTTTACGAGACAGAGGAGTAACATAAAAAAAGAGTAAGTATTACAAATTATGAGATACTATACCTAGGTATACCTACACGGATATGACAAAGGTGAACGTTCCCTAACTATTTTATATTAAAGTTAAGTTTGTTAGTTTAAGCTTGAATTAGGAATAAGATTTTAATTTGACGTAGTACCTATTCCGTATACGTACTCAAAACACTGACTTGATTCACTTAGTAAGGCTGCACTTGGCATATATATATTTTTTCAGCAGAATATTTTTTTTCGTGGTTAAACAAAATTAATTCATAGCAAAATTATGGAAACAAAGATATACATATCTTTATTAAAACACCAAAAAAAAAAAGGTTCTTGGTACACATTTTCTTTCAATTAGACTAGATATAAGTATGTAGAATTTAAGATTTATAAGAAAAGAAGATTTAAGTACTTAGATTGAAAGGTACCTAAGAACAAAGAATCCGTACTAACTTGAAACTGTGCAAATAAATTCAAATTAATATTACACTTCACTTCAACTATTTCAGTATATTTTATTGCAAGCACTTTTATATTTTAACAAGTTAATTATGTATTTCTATTTTTGAAGATAAATATTGACATAGGACTAATGTCATAGTCTCCATGTTTTCAATTTCCATGGCATAAATTACCATGTCTTTTTCATAGTTAAGTACAGTGTCAAAATCATTATGATTTACTTAATTACTGTGTCTTGTTTTATGTCTAATGGAATTAAGTAAGTACATTGTATTTGTAATGTTTATTGAACTTTCTGAAGTTTCACTAAGTTTCTATCATCTAACGACTGTATCACTCTTTTATCGTTATCATTGTATTAATTTGTACTAATCCCATTATAATATATCAGATTATCAGATGTAAGATATATTTTTATAAAAATAATAATATATTATCGAGCAATAAATAAAATTTTAAAATGATAATAGTACCTATAAATACAATTAATTTTGGATAACATAAAAAATATAGATTTTTTGTTTGATAAAAAAAAATATAACTAACTAGATATTTACCAAACATTTACCAGAGTGTTTGATCATTTTTTTTATTTATATATAAAGTTTCGTAAAAATCTATATTTGTTTGTCATATTTTGATAATTTTCAAATACATATATAAGTAAACAATATTGCATAATATATGACTGAAATTTTTAAAAATAACCAAAATACCTTGTCTTATCTGATTACAATATGTTATGGATTTCTATACCTACTTCTAATGACAGTTCACATACGATTAATGTAGTTTTTCCAAATATTATTTGTTTCAAAATTTAAAAGAAATGTATTATTTACGATTTATATAATTGTGATGACAGTTTAATTACGATTTCTTAAATTTTTCAAAATTTAATGTTCAATTTTTTTCATTTTAAAAGTTTGTATTAACTATTTAAAATATTTTCTGATGTTATAATTCCGACGACAGTTATGTAATTTTTTTTTTTCCAAATTTAAAGTTTCAAAATTTAAAAATATTTACTACTATTTTTAATTATTTTTTTCATTAAGGGGGGTGGTGTAGTGTAGAGGCATCACCTTCCCGGTATTAGCAATAAGTAGTTCGTAAGCAAATTGTTATATGCGCACGTTTGGCAGTCAATATACGATCGTAGCCTAACACAGACGTTTCCTTTACGAACCCTCTTCAGCCCACATTGCACTGTAGTCGGGTAAAAATAAGCAGTACCTGTTGTTTCCCTTTTTCCTAATGATCTGTGTTTATTTGTATTCCTGCTAACAGTAAATTGATAAATAAATTAGTATAAGTTAATTACGTTTGTTGGTCGACATGGTGTCCCACATCAAAAGTAAGAGTTAAAGTTTCTCACCTATTAAATAATAATAGCAGCCGACCGCGTACCAGGCTTGCCAGGAGTTAGGGTACGCGTCCACCAGCGTGTGGGCGAACGCGAACAGTTGCGATGACCTGCGGAAACATTGCATCGTTTCTTATTTTTTTACATTTTTTTTTATACTTAAGATAGGCCCGTTTGTCTAGTTAGCTGAGTAATCACACAATAGTCACTTAGGTCTGTCATAAATGACATTACATTGATTTGAACTGAATAAGGCTTATTTCGTTTAGATTTGAATCGTTTTCATACAAAGGAAAATGAAATGAATCGGATGAGTTGCAAAGCAATTTTGTTTTTGTTGAAAGATAAGAGTAACGATAGCTTGGCCAGCAAGAGCAGAAACTCAATAAAATGGAACTAAAAAAATGAATGAAAAATTTTATTTTTAGATTTTTGCGGTTTGTGAACAAAAAGGATTATCACCATGATTAGATTAGATTAGAATTACATAGTAATTTAAATGTATGAAAAATTGTTGCCCTAGTTAAGCGTTAGATTAGACAGATCGCTAAGAAAGTGGCGCCCCCATTTTTTATCTACTCTTTATGGTCTAGCTATATAATAATTAGCTCCATCTATTGCCATAAAGTGAAGATAGATAGCCTTACTTTTTCAGCTCCACGAGGCAGGCGACGCGGACGTCAGCGCAGCACCAGGGGTCCACGCTGTCCAGCAGGCTGAGGGCGGAGGCCCACTGGCAGCCGGCTGGTCTCCAGCTCTTGTGTTAGCTAGGGGAGTGGTCTTACTTCTTCAGCTCCACGAGGCAGGCGACGCGGACGTCAGCGCAGCACCAGGGGTCCACGCTGTCCAGCAGGCTGAGGGCGGAGGCCCACTGGCAGCCGGCTGGTCTCCAGCTCTTGTGTTAGCTAGGGGAGTGGTCTTACTTCTTCAGCTCCACGAGGCAGGCGACGCGGACGTCAGCGCAGCACCAGGGGTCCACGCTGTCCAGCAGGCTGAGGGCGGAGGCCCACTGGCAGCCGGCTGGTCTCCAGCTCTTGTGTTAGCTAGGGGAGTGGTCTTACTTCTTCAGCTCCACGAGGCAGGCGACGCGGACGTCAGCGCAGCACCAGGGGTCCACGCTGTCCAGCAGGCTGAGGGCGGAGGCCCACTGGCAGCCGGCTGCCAGCCGCCGCGCGCGCGATGTGCACGCGTCCGCGCTGCCTCGACGCGCGATCTCCACTTCTTGCGTTAGCTAGGTGAGTGACAATAAAATTATGTAGAATACACACACACACAGAAATCACGCCTGTATCCTGCAGGCAGAGCTTCAACGACCGTAAAATTACGGCCGTTATCGCCATGTCTGACAAGTATTGAGGGCCTTTTCAGATAAGTCGTGTATCACTGTAGTGATAGGTTGGGAGCCTGTGGCCTAAAATTGCAATAGACATGAAGCCCTCGAGTCCCGAGGCTTCTACGACACCCACGGGAAAGAAATGGGGTGATGCTACTATTCTAAGCCGGCATCACACGGCAAATTGAAATATGTAGAAAAGAAACTGAAATAACTTTTCTAAAAGGGAACCAACCGCCTTTAGAACATGTAAAAATGCGAACCTCAATGTTTTGTCAATTAATATGCCTAACCCTGACAAATGCTTTGCTGAAAACCGCATCAAAAACGGTTCAACCAAACGCGAGATAATCGCGGACGAACATGTATGTACATACAGATCAAACTGAAAATTTCCTTTTTTTTTAAATAGGTTAAAAACTACTGCATGACTTGAGCAGACAACATGCCACATGCTGCGCGGCGGTGAGCACCTGAGACTGCTCGGGCGGTGTAGACGCAGCTAAAAACTAACCATGAGAGTACTGTTTTTTTCTCCTCAGTTACCTGTTGTTGTCTGTCTGTCTGCTTGTCAGCGGGCATATATCTCAATAGCCTGTCCTGGTAGGCAGCCCGCAGCAAAGCCCCCTCCGCCGGCCCTAGCTGCTGGTTGATCGGCAGGGAATTTATCAGTTCACTTTCTGGAAAAAAAGCGACATTTTTTATGTTAAAATAGATAGTAAAGACAAGTCAAGCGTTTGTGAAATGCAGACACTGCGTTGCCTGGGACGCAATTATGGAAAACGCAAGGTTATCCAGGACCTGCGCCACCCTCTGGGCCTCCCTGGCTGACTCCACAATAACGACAAGTCACTACGTGCGGAGCCAGGTCGCCGGTCGGCTGCAGGAGTCTACCGCACGATAGACCTCATCATACGCGCCTGACGGAGACCCGTTCCGTGTTTAGTGTGGAGTTGTCCTTCTCCAGGACCGGTCTTAGGTTTGCTTGATCTTTCGGTCGCCTCTTACGATCTCCACGGGAAGAGAGGGGGCGGTGTTATTCAACTTTGCCGAACCAATACGGCACAAAAAACAAAAAATACTTATATGGATACAAGTGTCGCCATTGTAGAACTTTATTATCATATGTATGTATAATATGTATTCAATAAGTATACCTTGGTGTAGTGTGAGTGCGTGCTGCTCCAGCAGCGCGTCCATGGCCTCGACGCACGCGGTGTCGGCGGTGAGGGCCGCGCTCAGCGCCGCGGCGGCCGCCTCGCGACGCTCCAGCGCTGCCAGGGCGCGCGCCTGCGTCACTAATACGCCGGCTAGCGCGCGCTGGAACAATAAATATGAACAGATTTATAAAAAAGCCCTTACAGTGGCTCCAAATATGGGGTTATTTTTTAGTCTGTACACAAACTTTGTAGGGTGTTTCTACTCATGATTCCGAACATCTTTTACTATGGCGCCACCTGCGAATTCGCAAAATAACAATTGGGTGTTCAGAATCATGAGTAAAATCACCCTAGTGATTGTGTACTGACAAACAATAACCCTGTATACATTGGCCACGTGTACATCGCGCGAGCAACCTTACTTGCTAGGCATGTAGCCGCGCCTCGCGCCTCGCCCGTGCCAGCGCATGCTAAAGGGAGCGTGCTCAGCATGAGTGAAATCGGAGAATGTTTAAAGATTTAAGCATACAATAGATGTCGGTACAGACATAAGAACAGACGCGAAAACCAACTTTGCTTTATACTATGTAGTGATAAGCAGTCTACAAAGTGACATCCATAGAGCATTGCCATGTGATGCCGGCGTAGAATAGCATCACCCAATTTCTTTTCCGTGGGTGTCGTAGAAGCCAACTAAGGGACTCGAGGGTTTCATGTATATTGCAATTTTAGGCAACAGGCTGACAACCTGTCACTAAATGATACATGACTTATCTGAAACAACCCTCAAACATTTGTCAGACATGGCGATAACAGCTAGAATTTTGCAATCGTTAACACTCTGTCTACCCCGCCAGGGATTTAGGCGTGATTATATAGGGCAATTGCAACACCCCATCACTTGTATCTTGAATCTGGACACTTACATTATGTGTCTGATCCGTGCTAGCTTCCAGCAGCATGGGATCACACTCGTCCATGAGAGACAAGGCTGGTGCAGGTTCCTTGGCCGCCACATACGCCCGCATTGCCACTCCTAGGCAGAGTAGATGTCGTCTGGAAATTATCAAATAGTTGAATTTACTACTTAAGTTTTCAAAGAAAACAGATATAGGTATATGAAATCAATGAAATGTTGTAAAGACAACTAGAGCAAGAGTTTTGAAAAACTATAACAAAATTACTTAGTTGTAACATAATAATATGGGTATTTGAGACTATCACAACATTATGTAACACATATAATGTAAGTGTACTTAATATACTCGTCATCAGAGACACTTTTGTTGTATGATTAGATGCAACATGAAACCTAAAAACCTAAAAAAATTTAAAATACTATTTTGAATTTGAGACAATTTATAAACCCATTTTACTCAATATTAGAGATTTATTTAAACATAAATAGACTTCAAATATTCTGATTCGTAGGAAACAGGAACTTGCAAGGTGTCGCAAATTTTTTGATGAGAAGTGTACACATGAAACATTTGGCTAGATATAAAAAAAAAATACCTGTGCAATCCCCTAGATGTAACAGCATACGCAGCCCTATGCAGCTCCCCCCGAGCAAGCATGGTACTGGCCAGCAGCCACACGTCATCACCGCTCGGCGCTCCGCCCCCCGCCGACGCTCCTGCTGCTGCGGCCGCGTCAGCCCAGAATAATGCGCTGGTCCATTGGCCCTGGTATATAGAATAATAATATACAACATGAGAAAAGTATACTCAGTGACTCTTCTACTTACAGACAGTATAAATGTTTCAATACCAGATCTTCTAGCTAAGCCCATAACTTTAGTATCAATAAGATAGCCCTGGAGACTAAAATTTATGGCAAAGATAACCTTAAAAGGCTTTTTTATAACTGCGTATACTAACATGTATAAGGCTTAAAACTAACATCAATGCATTGTTAACACTCTCAATACTCAC
Source organism: Keiferia lycopersicella (assembly GCA_029255805.1). Classification (NCBI taxonomy): domain Eukaryota; kingdom Metazoa; phylum Arthropoda; class Insecta; order Lepidoptera; family Gelechiidae; genus Keiferia; species Keiferia lycopersicella. The sequence goes on from JARACZ010000008.1 coordinate 720,948, forward strand.
CAATTCAGAATACTGCTTGACTAGAGACCGCATAAATTCAATATTGAGAGCTGGAAGGCTGCTATCAATAGTGGTTTCTGCTTTAGCCATTTTTAGTACCACAAGGAATGTTTCAGAGGACAAAACAATGGTAAGTTTGGAAATACACTTCAATACTATCGTTACAAATTCATTTCACTACACATTTCATGTGAAAAGTTATATTTTTCTTTGTTTATTTTCAAAATTTCTTCATCCCCAACCAACCGGTATTTCTTTTTTTATTATTAAATGTCAAACATTCTGCATGTTGGCTACATTGTATAGGGTTGCTAGTGCCAACGTATCATTTACCCACCCATGCGCATAAAAGTGCGATAAATATTCGTTACGATCGATTAGGCAACATTTGTGTCGCGATTTTTCGATCGAAACAAAATAAATAATAGCGGCGAATTTGTAACGGCAACATGAACCTATTTTATATGTTTGTTTCATGGAAATCACATCATCATCAGTTGGTCTGGAGGCCTATACCAAGAAACGCTTCTCCCAGTAGCCACCTCTGTCCCACCGGAAATCTATTCCGCGATTGATTCTAATAAGCTTCAGGCATGAAAAATACGTCGTTCAATAAGATTAAATTTTTCTTCATTGAAATTATTTTATTATTTTGATTGAATTGGGATAAAGGGATTTTTAACTACTTTTTTTTTAAAGTTAACCTCTGAAATGAAGAAAGCAGCCTGGGCGCACGACTTAGCTTACCTTCCGAAGCACGGAACTATTAGTACCCGAAAAGCAAAAGATTACTTACCTACTTTACTTTCAAGATTCCAGTAGAGAATCACATGGCCCATAGTTTTTGAAATAGAGGTTCTGTTTCGAAATGAAACATTTTAATTTTCAAAGAATAAAACATGCAATCAGTTATTCTCTAATTTATTAAAGCAGTTAGTAAAAGTACAGTTATTGAAAATAATAGTCACGCTTTTGCCTGTCATTTTCACAGTTTGGCTCAGACTTCTCAAGATGTTATTATCATATGCAGTATTCTGAAAGGTGTAACAAGGGCCTTGTTGCTTTGATCTATCGTATTCCATAGCAGAAGGGTCATCATAGGAAGGACTTTCTTCAGGTTCTTCTTTAATAAGAGGTGACACTGTTAGTTCATATTTAGAACATTCAATTTCAATTTCAGACTTCCCATTTTTATCTTGAGGGATGAAGGGTTTATTGCTGCAATCACAATTTGGTATAGTTTCACGATTATCACTGCAGGATTTTGTGTTGGAATCAGTCATTATATCCTTGTTTGTAATGTCAGGAATGGAGACATTGTGATGGGAATTAACATTTACTTCATTGTCTTTTGAAGAAGTTTCATTGGAATTAAATGATTCAAGTGGTTCTGTTATCATGCTCACGTGCTCTGATCTTTTAGCACGCAATCTTTCTAGTTTTTCCTTACAGCTTTTGATATATGATTCCTCATCATCAGTATTAGATTGCGAATCACTATCTATACGAGGTAGGACATTTAGTGTTCCCACTTTACTCTGTAACGCCATGGAAGATTTTTTAAAACAAATGCCAGTATACTCGCTAGGATTCGGCAATCCTAAAAATGTGGCAATTTTCTTGGGCATTATAGCGATGTGTGAAATTCCAATAGGTTGATCACAGCATTTCTTATTAATATAATGTTGGAAAAACCGTTTACAAACTCCTTCTTTCAGTCGCAAATCCATATATTTCTTGACAATATGGTAATATTTACCATAAACGGGAAATGATCGTGTAAACTTTGTTTTAGTACTTTTGACTGTAACTGTCAGCAATTTTCCACATTCTTCAACGTCTGCTGCAGTGAGTTGTGTTAGCTCCTTGCTGCTACATGAACCATTTATTCCAAAAATCAAACCAACCTGGAAACAAGAAATGAAATTATGTATGAGTATGTTGGTTTGATTCTATTTAGAGGGCTGCCCCTTACACCCGGTATATAGATAGCCCAAAATAAAATGGCCAAATATAGAATCTTGGAAACTGATAACCAATGATTTTCATGAAACTTTGTAAGTTGGTTACAGACTACAGCAAGAAGATGATCATATTGCTAGATATTTAATTTATATTCTTAGTTCATTTCATCGGGTCGTTGGACGACTCGGTGTCCCACACGAAAAGAAGAAGAAGTTCATTTCAAACAATACATCATTGTCAACAAACCTTTATTGCTAAATATGTGTCATCGGGAGCTTCTTTAAGAAACTTCTCAATTTCACGATGAGTAAACACTTTACTCTTTCTACTTTTGAAACCAGCTGAGTGCTTTTTCAAACAATCTAACACTTTACTGTAATGTTTAATGTCCACTCCCTCCTTGGACTTGACAATAGTCCTCAACATAGAATAATTACACCATAAAGTAGTTGGCTTATATTTCTTTGAACATTCTGTGAAGTACTCTAGGAAAGTATCCTCATTGCTCAAGTGGTAGTTTTTACTGAGTTTCCACTCCAGAAAATTATTATATGCAACTTTGATTTTCTTCCGGGTGTCCAGCTGGAGAGTCCTTCCTGTGTAAGGGTCTAATGCTGCACAACTTTCGTCTTCTTCACTTGAACTAGACATTTTGGGTTCAGTGTTTATCACCAAATACCGGGAAAAATATTCTTTTAGCTTGAGTTGGGCTGTTTTCACTGTAACGACTTGCGAAATCACTTTGAAGAAAATTATTTGGACAGTTCACAACTGTGGTTATTTTATGAATTTATAAAAGAAAGATACATAAGTTGAGGAGCTGGAAATAATATACCTTCAAATACCTTTATTCAATTCAATTTTTTAAAGATGTGGCTTCTGTCTACAGGGACAATTCTGCCAGTGTCAAGGTGGGGGAATATACGGGTTCCTCAAAATATAGCCAAATGACCGGTTTCTCTCAACTATTACGTAAAACAATCAGATCCAAAATAAAAATAAATACCAATAAAATAATATATCAAAACTAGCGTTATATATATTACAGTTTAATTTTGTGTCTTTCAATAAATTTCAAAAGAGTAGGAATAAGAGGCGGGTCAATGGAAGAAAGGATGAAGCTCATGTTGACTGGGCGGGGGACAGTAGGGGGGAGAACATCATAGAGAGAGGAGTATCGTGGACAGTCAAAGAAAATATGGTCAATTGTGCCTTCTGCCAGGCCACATTCGCACAGCGAGTGATCCCGTACCCTTATTTTTGCTAGAAAGGAAGGACTGCAGTTGTGTCCAAGTCTCAAACGGATTGCGGTTGACGTTGAAAATTTTGAAAATTCACGATGTTTAAAGAACCAAGGTTTTGAGGGAATATTGGGCTGTAATCCGCCGTAGTGTTTAAACTTTTCACGGCACACATCGGTCCACTCCTCCGACCATTTGACTCTCAAGTCACTTTTAGTAATAAAGCTGAGATCTTGTGTGAAGCACTTTGGGTATGTCTCCGTGCCGTTATAGATCGACCATTTTGCGTATGCGTCTGCCTGCTCATTTCCAGCGATGCCAGAGTGGCCAGGGATCCATGCGAGGACTACTTCAATGTTCGAAGAGATACATTTGTGTAAGAGTTCCCTGGATTTAAGATTGATGGGGTGGACTGGTTTTGAACGGAGGGGGAACTTCTGGATGTCTTCGAGGCAGCTGCGGCAGTCAGTGAGGATGATGGTTTTGTTCAGTTTGTGAGATTCGACGAGGGAAATAGCCTCAAATAAAGCAATGGCTTCGCCCGAGAATACTGAGGATTTAGAGGAGCATTTGAAACTCAAAAGTAGGTTCATCCGGGGGACCCAGACAGCAGATCCCACCGGGTCTTCAAGTGAGTTTTTTGAAGAGTCGGTAAACATGGTTAGCCAGCCCGGGAATTTTTCATTAATGATTTGGTTGAAATGGGAGTTGGCGCCAGGCTCGTCTTTTTCTATACCTATAAAGGTTAGGATTCGGGGGTTATATACTAGGGCCTTGAAAGGGATGGAGAACAGAGGATTGCCTGAGCATTGGAATACGGGGGAAGAATTCAAGAATTTCTGGTAGCTCTTGTATAGACAGGGAGAAACTTTATGGGTCCAGTATGGAGAGGAAGGGATCAAGTTTGACAATTGGCAGAGAGAGGTTAATAGTGGGTGGGAGGAATCCTGGGCCACCTTGAAGACAAATCGATCGCAGAGAAGTTGGCGTCGGAGGAGGAGAGGGGGGTCAAGGCACTCTACTTGGAGGGCCTTGGAAGGAGAGGATTTCATGGCACCACAGACAATGCGTAGGCATTTTGCCTGGAGCTTATCCCAACAGCATAGAGCAGCTTTATTGCAGGGCTCAAGGAGGAATGATCCGTAGTCAAAAAGGCTGCGGATTAGGGCGTTGTATAAAAGCTTTTGAGTGTAAGGGTGGGCACCCCACCACACACCTGAAAGCGCTCTCAATACGTTGATGCCTTTTTCGCATTTTTCTTTTATGTAGCTGAGATGGGTTGTGCCAGATAGGCGGGAGTCCAAAAACATACCTAGAAATTTAACATTATCCTGGACTTCTATAATTTCATTGTTCAATACTATGTTGACATCTGGAATAGATCTTTTGCGAGTAAAAACTACAACGGAACTTTTGGGGACGGAAAGAGAGAGACCATGATCGGTTAGCCAGGAGCTGAGGTTTTCGAGGGCGCAGTTTAGGCGGATGGAGCACTCGGAGCTGGACTCAGAAGAAACGTATAGGGCAATGTCATCAGCGTATTGGAGAATATTGCATTCAGTGGAGCATGTGGTTTCCAGTTCGGATGTGTAGAAGCTGTAGAGGATAGGGCTTAGCACGGAGCCTTGAGGTAAGCCTCTCCATATAGTTCTGGGAGGTAGAAGGGAGCCCTGAATGCGGACCGAGATGCATCGAGCCATCAGTAAGTTGCAAATTAGGTTTACCATCCTCGCTGGGAGGCTCAGCTGTAGCATTTTTTGCTTAAGCAGAGGGAGGAGAACATTGTCATAGGCCGATGAAATGTCCAAGAAGACTCCTACCAAGTGGTGCCCTCTCGAGAAAGCTAGGCGGATGTCTGTTGACAATATACTGAGGCTGTCCATGGTGCCCATGCCTCTCCTGAAGCCGAACTGGAATTTGGAAAGGATACCTCTATTTTCTAGTATCCATTCCAAGCGATTTTTTATTAGGTGCTCAATAATCTTAGCAAGGGTCGAGGAAAGAGCGATGGGTCTGTAGGAAGAAGGGTCCGCAGGATTTTTTTGGGGCTTTAAGACGGGAATGACAATTTGTTGCTTCCAAGAGTCTGGGACCAGCCCGGTTTCATAGATCTTGTTCAGAATATGTAGGAGGACTGTTTTTGAAGATTCTGAACATTTTTTTATAAAAGAATAAGGGATTCCGTCAATTCCTGGGGATGAGTCGTGAAGGTGAGATAGTACTGATGAGAGTTCAATATAAGAAAAGGGCTCGTCCATAGGGTCATATGAAAGTGGGGGGGGGGAAGATGATGGGAGGCAACTTTCGGTAGGGACGAAGGGGGGGCCAATCTGTCTAAGAAGTCTTCTAGCCAGGTCGGAGGGACGTTGGATGAGGGGTTGTTGTCCTTCAGGGAGCCGCGGTATCTGTTAATGTTTTTCCACACTAATGAAGGTGGAAAGCGGGGAGAGAGGTTTTCGCAGAATCGAATCCAACCATTCCGTTTCTTTGAAGATAGTTCCTGTTTAGATTTGGCGCATATTTTTTTAAAGGTAATGAAGTTTTCCATAGACGGATGGGCCAAGAAAGCTTCTTCCTGCTCATCCCGACAGCGGATGGCATTTGAACACTCTGAGTCCCACCAGGGTGGCGAAGGAATGAAGTCCTTAGGGGATTTTTTGAGCGGAATGAATTGGTTCGCAGATGCGATTAAACTGGAAACGAAGTCGAGGTAGAGTTGGATAAAGTTGTCGTTAGAGATGGTTGGGAACCTATCTGTTTGGGTTGTGACGAATAGTCTGAATTCATCCCAATTGGCTTTAGGGAGCCGATATTTTAGGAGAGGAGGGGCAGAGACAGGGGGAGGGGAAACACACTGAGAGAAGGTGATGAGGATGGGGAGGTGGTCGCTACCATGAGAGTTAGATAGGACTCTCCAGGAGGTTTGAGATACCAGGATAGGAGATGCAAGAGACAGGTCGACACAGCTTGGGTTTTGAGACGGAGAAGTTCTCCTAGTGGGGCTACCATCGTTCAGCAGGCAGAGATTGTTGTTGTCCATTAGGTCAATGAGAGAGGAAGAGGGGGAATCACAGTAAACCGATCCCCACATAGAGTGGTGGCAATTGAAATCGCCAACGACTACTAAAGGTGGCGGGAGGGACGAGAGGATAGAGTCTAGTTCAGATAGGAGGGAAGCATTGGGGGCAGGGATATAAATAGAGACAAAAGTAATATTGAGAGATCTTACAGCAACTATGTTCAAGGATGCAGAATGAGGGGGAAGGGTGATTAACGAAAATATCAAAGATCTTTTTATGAGAAGGGCAGACCCGTCCCAGCCACTGGCGTGATCTTCTCGCAGACATGAGAAACCAGGTACCCGAAATCGAGAGCCCGGGCGTAGCCATGTCTCCGAGATGGCTAAGAATGACGGGTGGTATGTATTTATAAGTCTAAATATTTCAGTTTTTTTGTGGCGGATGCTTTTACAGTTCCATTGGAGAAGGATTGTGGCCATTGTTAAAGTACGAAGGAGTGAAGTTTTTCAGTGATTCTGAGACGTTGTACGGTATTTCGATTTTATTTTCGGTTAGAATTTGTAACAGAGAACTAAGAATTTCGAGGATTTTGGCGAGAGAATTTTAGGAGGAGTGATGGATGTTGAGGCCAGTAGGCCGAGTGACGACGGAGGAGGGAAAAGGGTAGCTACCCACCTGGTCGGGTGTTGTGACCAGGAGACCGACTGGTCCAACCGGACATGTTTGGAGGTTGTATATATAGCGATCGGCGGAAACACTTTGATACCGCGTTTCAGGACTTGTATGTGGAGCGCATGCGCGCCGCCACATCACTCCCCCTTTTTGGAGTGTTGAAGACGCTGTTCAGCCGTTGATATCTTGAGGCAGTAGATGTATCATCGTGCAGTCAGGCGGTGAGGCTAGCAGGCATGTAGCAGTGGTAGAGCAGGTGGACGCTGGAGTGTGTCGACAGTCGTGGCTGCTGTAGACCCTGAGATGCTTGAGTGCCGACCGAGGATAGAGCACATGTCGTACTGTAGATCCATTGCTGGTACTGCGATGATTGCCGAAGAGCAAGTGGCTGGTTGGTGCGTTGAAGTGTGAAGTCCAAGTTTTCGCTATTGTCCGGTGGAGTTGACGTCATGTTGCGTGGTGCTGCAGTCTGGCGAGGCGTTGCGGTGAGCAGGTATGCAGAGGCGAGCAGGGTAGTGCAGCTGCTGTAGGCCATGCAGGTGCTGATGCTGGCTCCAGGTCTTCGAGGCGTCGATGACAAGTGGAGACAGTGATGATGCCGCAGGGGTGCTGGAGATGCTGTGACTGCAGTTCCCGCTGATGATGATGACGTCTGCTTCCGTTGATAAAGATGAAGAGTTGCGTTGTCCGTCACGTCGTCGCTGTTGATCACGTCGGGGTCACCAATTTAGGAGGAGTGATGGATGTTGAGGCCAGTAGGCCGAGTGACGACGGAGGAGGGAAAAGGGTAGCTACCCACCTGGTCGGGTGTTGTGACCAGGAGACCGACTGGTCCAACCGGACATGTTTGGAGGTTGTATATATAGCGATCGGCGGAAACACTTTGATACCGCGTTTCAGGACTTGTATGTGGAGCGCATGCGCGCCGCCACAGAATTATCATTTTGGGGACTTTGCAGGGCGCATCCGTTGGGTTGCACGGATTTAGGGGTGTTGGCCAAAGAGTATACAAAATCACTTCGTTTTTAAGAGAAGGAACTCTCGAACAAGCACCCAACAAACGACACACTCTCGATTTGTTTGAAGCCAGATCCACCCTATGTGGAACCTTTCAATATGAATTTTAGAGGTGCTCCATTTTGCTAATCGACAATCGAGTAGAGATGTTCTGTACCATGCGTTAGTCGATCGATTAAATAGGGTTAATCGAATGGGTCTCGCTCGATATTTGTTTTATTTTTTATTAAAATTGTAAATTAAATAAAACGATAAATTAATTAGCAAAAATAATTTATTTGTATAATACTATTGACAATATTTTACGTATATACATAGGCAAAATATGTTGCACGAATTTGTACCCACCAAGTACGTAACACTAAAATATACTACTATCTAGGAGAAGGACACTCCGAAACCTAACCTGGGGAGATAGGCCTCGTCAGCATTTCTCTACAACCCATCTAGGCGGCTTCCTCCTGAGACTGAGTCCTGCTTAACAAGCACAAAGTCTGTTTCATATGTAAATGGACATTGAGGCCCTGGAGTACACGCACAAGAGTCAATATCTCACAAGAGTCTTATCTCAGAAACACGTCAGATAATTCAAACCTCGAAAATAATACGGCAGAGCAAGGGCTCAAATGCAGCGCTATTATTTGAGAAATGGGAATAACAAAAAGCATAACAAAAAGTCAAAAACACCACGTACAAAAACTCGAAAGTAAACAAAACAAAGCGACCGTCCGGCAGACATGACACTTTAGTAGTATTGCCATTATCAACTTGTAACAAAAGGCAAAACTTTAAAGAATCATCATGTTTTTAAGTTTGTTAAATTTATTAACGCATATTATGACATATTATGATTATCAATAACACTGTTAGATAAAAATAGTTAGTTAAATAAATTTTAGAGCTTGTATTTAGTGCGCTACAGAAAAAACAGAAATGTGCAACAATTTTTGCGATATTTCATATGGCAACAATAGCGTAGTCTCTTTTTGTTGGCTATCGAGTGGATCTGGCTTTAAGTAAAAATTATGAGGTACCGAGTTTCTAGAGGCTGGTGTTGGCTATCAAGTGGTGGGCATTACTGTCATAGCCTTTGCCAGGGGAGAGGGAGGGTCTGCGGGGTTTGTAGTCGTACGTGGTACCTTAATATATTAAACGTAAATACCTTTATATTTATTTTTTATTTTTAGAGCGTCAAATCAATCAACAAATTATCAACAAATACTCACAATGTTGGCAGCATTGTTCTTAATGTTGCCAGAGCTACATGACCAGTTACCCATTTGTGCGCATCTCTATAAATCTCCCGAATTTTTTTTTCAGTGGCAATACATTTGACTCTAAAGCAAGACAGAAGAATATAAAAACGGCATAGTGCAAGAGAGATAGCGTTACTTTCGGTTAGGTTTTTTTTGTGTGTACAAACATGGCGGCCAGTGGCGGCCATCTTGGTTGCAGAATTGTTTGATGAGGTGGTTTTTTGTAATAGTGCGAATATAAATTATTTCACTTCAAATTCTCGTCAAATACCATTGATTTTACGTGACCTGCAACGACGCCGTTAGAAATATATAAAGTGAGAGTACGCGAATAAGTAAACTGCCGAAGATGAGTTCAAGACATCGTAGCCGTTCACGTTCCCGAGAGCGAGATCGGGACCGCCATAAGGAACGTGATCGCGGCGAGAAGACTCGCGATAGGGACCGTGACCGCGACCGCGATCGTGATCGCGACAGGGAGCGGGACCGTGGGGACCGCGACAGAGATAGTCACAGGGAACGTGATCGTCATCGCTCCAAGAGGTAAGCTTTTATCCTGTCTCCGAGAACTAATCCTAGCCGATCACAGCACTTTGCTGACCAGAATATCCTAGTTACAATATTCCTACAGCCAGCCCCTACAAAGAAATGACCTATTCGAGTTATAAACTCCTAATTTTGTTTCAGGGATAAAGACAGAGACCGTGACCGCAGCCGCAGTCGCGAACGACACAAGGAGAAGCGCCGCAGCCGCTCACGCAGTCGAAGTCGCGGTCGCAAGTCCAAAGACAGGTACGTTATCACTACATACGCCTGTATCCACATTGAATAGTGCGAGTGCAAGTGATAAGTAAAATGTATTCACTCGCCAAAAGATAGAACTCGCTTCTAATCTTCTTACTATGCAGCATCTCTTGCACTAATCAAAGTACTACAGCAAGCAAAGTTGCTTCCTGTGTCTGTCCCTGTGTAGTATGCTTAGATCTTTAAAAGTACACAAGAGGTTTTAAGCAGTGTTTTTATAAATGGATAAGAGTAATTCAAGAGGAAAATTTAAATGTATAAAATATGTCGGGAACACATCTTATTCCTACAGAATATAGATTAGCAGCAGGTGTGAGTGCTAGTCACCTGTAACCCTGTTATCAGTTCTTTGATCCATCCTCAGCCTGCCATGGAAAGTATACTCTAGCCAAAGCAACATCCTATGTGCAGTGACCATAACACATATCTCTATATACAAAATTCCCTTGCTGTTTTATGTTAATTCTGTGTCAATAAGGCAAAGTATATTGAACATTTTAATCATCTCACATCTATAAGGTGTAAAAATATTAGCTGCAAATATTTTAACCCCTCGTCTGTGAAGCGTCTGATATCGGACGCCTTCGAAAAACCCTAGTCTGTAAGGCGTCCGATTTCGGTCACTAAAAAGTACGTTTGAATTTCGCGGTAAATCTCGTGCTGCTTTAATGGTACGGTTGAAGGGACAACTGAAATTTGCTAACCATAAACTACGCTACTATTTAAATTTCATCACAAAGATGCTTGTTTATGTTTTATTGATTAAAATATGTCTAGTAATAAATGTTTTACCCCATTATTACAAAGTAATTGGTTGAATTTGCATACTCTTAGTATGTACTACTACAACTGTTAAATATGGTTAAATATACAATAGTCTAGTTGGATTATTTTGCAGAAATATTTAGATAAATCAGTTAAGATTGCAATTCAAGTAAGATTTATCAAGTTTTCCAACTAGAATAAGAGAAATCAAAGAAATTCTGAACCCAAGGGCGCATTTACCCCTGTCTATGAGAGTGTCTAATTTCGGACGCACAGTATAGGCTTTTCAAACCAAGATGGCGTCACAGCTGAAAGGTTATGTGGTGAATCAGCCCATGAAAGTTATAGATGAACAGCTTTTCCAAAGGAACATAAGTCAAAATAAAAAAACTGCATTTTATATGGAAATTGGGAGATCCAAATTTTTGATACTTGCAATCTATGTTCCTTGGGGAAAATTGTTTTCCCCAAGGACTGGTTCAGCACTTAAAATATTTACAGTTGATTATTTACATCATACATTTTATTTATTATTGCATTCAGGGATGGAACCATCGCCCTGCTGGACCAGATGGTGGGTACGACCACTAAGGCGACGGCGCGCACGGTCAGCGGAGGCACCGTGAACCCCGCCGCGCAGGCCGCTATTCTAGCTGCTGCTGCTGTAGCACAGGTTATTTATTAAAATAATCTTGTCATTTCAGTGGACTGTATAGTGATTAAAAAAAATGTGTTTTAATTAGCTAATAGGTGCGTACACACCGGCCGAGCAGCCTCAGGTGCTCACCGACGCGCGCGGCTTGTACACGTGTGTCGCCTGAGCAGCGCATGCTAAAATTCTCATGCTTGGTGAGCACCTGAGGCTGCTCGGCCTGTTTGTACGCACCTATTCCCTTTTGTTGCTTAGTATTTAATAAAATGTTTGATTGACCTAATAATTACCATGGATATGTTAGTATTTTTACGTTTCTTATTCTTAACAGCCACAACAGTCCACTGCTCGACATGGACCTTTTATTTAAACCTAATTTACATATGCTTATGTAAAATAAAAAATTGTGTTTCTCATGTAAAATAGTGTAGCTCTCCAAAGTTTCAGAAATGAAACTATTACAGTACTAAAACCACCAAAAAGTCAAACAAAAAAAACCATCTTTATTTATTTTAAAGTTTGGATTGTCGATCTTCTTTCCAGCATAATGCTAGAGAAAGAGAGGTATTGTTTTAGTCACTAATACACAATTTTGTGGATTTTACTGCAGTAACTAACATACTAAACTTTGTAATATTATTCTAGAAATATATCAATTATGCGGTAAGTTACCTAGAATAACACCAATGAATCAACCACATCTGGGGACACGGTCGTGCTCCCGCCAAAACGCGAAAAGCGAAGCCCGAGGACACTATCTCCCCTTTCTCCCTTTCTCGAAGTGCTTCGCCTTTGAAACTCCCCATAATTTTTGTTTCCTATGTATTAGACTAGACTGATAAGAATGAACAAAAGATGTCTTTGCAACTCTTTTGATGCCTGGTTCACAAGGTCAGGATTTGTCATGGTTTGGATGCATTTGTCATCGTTTTAAACCTTAAGGCCAGCCTTGAAGGACAAGGTTTTATAGGCATGTAGTTCTACACTCAATATTTACACCCAAAATCGATAACAAAACGTAACCTTGTCAGACCTTCGTGGCGCAACGTCGCATCGCGGCTCCCGTACAGCCCGCAGCGGCCGCGGCGGCCGCGCTGTCCGCCGCCACCGCCATCCCGCCCCCCACCTCCGTGCAGCAGCGCCTCGAGCAGCTGCAGGCGCGCTCCGAGGGCCGCCACCACCGCCAGGAGCGCGCCCCGCACAACGACCACCCCGACGACGACAAGGACGACGGGCTCGGTGAGTGCAGCACAGCAGCCACCACCGCCAGGAGCGCGCCCCGCACAACGACCACCCCGACGACGACAAGGACGACGGGCTCGGTGAGTGCAGCACAGCAGCCACCACCGCCAGGAGCGCGCCCCGCACAACGACCACCCCGACGACGACAAGGACGACGGGCTCGGTGAGTGCAGCACAGCAGCCACCACCGCCAGGAGCGCGCCCCGCACAACGACCACCCCGACGACGACTTATTCTTGTGGGACACCGAGTCGTATAAGGACCCGATGAACCCTAGTGTCAGAATTTTTCAACCGCTTTCTACAAGTAGCAGGCTTCTGACGTGATTGGGAAACGACCGCCGTCTAAGTGATCATAGACAGCAACCAGGACCTACGGCTTAACGTCCATCCGAAACACGGAACCATCTTTCGTACGGACAATCGGGTGGTTCAGCCCGCAATGTCCTAACCAGACTGGGAACAAACTCACAAAGTGATAAATATCAACTTTGTGAGCGACCCACCGAGAATCGAACCCGGAACCTTCTGCGTGAAAGGCCGACGACGACAAGGACGACGGACTCGGTGAGTGCAGCACTAGCAGGGGCGGCTTGAGATTTAAAAGAGTCCTATGTCCAGCAGTGGACCGTTGTGGTTGTAGAAGTACAAGAGCATTTCCGTTAGGTGCTGATTACTGCTGTTGTTCAGTACGGTTTCTCTACACATTTCATTTGGTCTGAAGCACAGATCAGATACATAGAAGAGATGGCGTATAACGTTTTCTATAAGAAATCTGAAACTCGCGCGTGGGAGTGACGGGAATGCCAAACAATAGACGATCTCACTGATGGTCTCACGGCCTAATTGCTTAGTGCTGGTATTTGGTTGTGGACTAAAGTTGTTTCTGAATGTTTACTATTTTGTAGAAATATCCACAAGATAGTAATTTCGAATACTTGGTGTTTTAATGAAACACTAGATATTGATATTAACTTTTTGTTAAAAAGCTAATACAAACGAAACAAGCGGAAAAAATTCACGCCACCGATGGGACTCGAACCCACATCTTCTGACTCGCCACCGATGGGACTCGAACCCACATCTTCTGACTCGCCACCGATGGGACTCGAACCCACATCTTCTGACTCGCCACCGATGGGACACGAACCCACATCTTCTCCACTCGCTGACGGATCACAATTTCGCCGCCTAGGTTAGAGCCAGCCGTGGTGTAACGGTTAACACATCTGACCCGGCTAGTCAGAAGATGCGGGTTCGAGTCCCATCGGTGGCGTGAAATTTTTCCGCTTGTTTCGTTTATATTAGCTTTTTAACAAAAAGTTAATAAAGTGGTTTCCTTCCCGACAGGTCCGCCGGGCGAGACGGCGGCGGAGCGGCGCGCGCGCAAGCGGCGCTCGCGGTGGATGGGGTCGGAGCACGACAAGACCTTCATCCCCGGCCTGCCCACCGTGCTGCCCTCCAGCCTCACCAAGGACCAGGAGGAGCAGTATCTATGTAAGTGTCCTCTCTATACTCCTTCAAAGTGTGTGACGCAGTGGTGATCGAATTTGTAAAGAAATCGTGGTACAGCTATACAGGTTATAGGGAAAGGACTACGTTCATCTCAAGGGTTAAACCAGCCCAAGAAACTAAACAACTTTGCCCGAAAAAAGAAATGCTCCTTACACACGAACTGGCTCGGACGGTTGGTACATTTTGTATCACTGTACTCAATTTTTGTATCACTCCTTTGGACACTCGGCGTCTAAAACGAAAAGAGAACGAGATAACACACACAAATATAGCTAACGCGCACTCGTGTGATAAAAAAAAACTATACTATGTGAAATCTAAATAAATAAATATGTAATGGTTAAAATATTTTTGATTAAATTATTTTTTATTAGTTTGAACTTACTAGGCATCTCTGAGCTATCAAAAACATGACCTTACGAAAAAGCATCGCACATTTTGAACCTTTGTTCCAAAAACATTAGCATTTCTAATACAAAATTAAATTTGTATTAAGTATTCAATCACCGCTGTTTATTTTAGTTAAATGTGTATTTTTCTTTAGTAAAATTACATTTCAGGTATTTATTAACCTTAATCTCCTGTGTATTTTATGTTAATTTCTTAATTTTGTTTACCTATTAATAACAATATCAGTATCCCTAATCAATTTATCTCAATCGTGAAATCTTTCAGCTTAATTCTTATATTTGTAGGAGAAGAATTTCAGGGTGTCCTGGATTTCGTAGCACTCCGATCAGACTACACAGGCTGAGGTAGAGATTACTTAACAAAATCAGAGATCAAATGCTAACCCAAAAAGACTTGTTGACAATAATTAATTTATTCAAAAATTTATTTTATACACGGTGTAAAAAAATTGCAAATTTTTAAGGGATAAGCCAGCCCATGAAACTGAACAACTTTCCCCAAGGAACATAGTTCGAAATATGAAAAAGAAATTGGACCCCCCCCCCAAACAAAATTACCAGCGGACTAAGACAATTTGTATGGGATGTCCGAGAAATTTTCTCATTATTCGACCTACATTTTTAGGGAAAGTTTTTCAGTTTCATGAGTTTATTCAGCCCTTAAAAATTTTGCAACTAATAGTTTATACAAAAATAAGTTATTTTATGTTAAGAAGAATTCTTCTCACACATTTCCCAGCCTATGATAACGGTCGTGTGACAAGAATGTAACTCTACTTACAGTTTATATTTAACCTTTTGCACGCCAGAGTTTTTTTACGTCGGCACACCCCCGACGCCAAGCATAGAAAAATGTGAAGATGGTAAAAACTTATCGGCAAGCAGCCCGGTGTCTTAAACAAGACAGAGTTTAAGTTATAAAAATAGGTAAATTTGGACTACTTTAGTCGTCAGTGGCGTCGTATGTACGCGAGCGTTTGGCAACTATAGTGGTCATTGGCGTTCAAAAGGTTAAACACTGATCTTATTCAAAAGTATTAATTAAGATAAACAGGGTATTCCCAATATAAGTGTCTTGGCCTACTTTAAGGGATAGCCTCCAACAACAATGTACAATAGAATTATTTGTTATAAAGACATTTTATTTTCTTTTAATTTAATTTGAACTAAAAATAGCCGCCCTAGTAGCGTGTAGCGTGTAGCGTGGTAAGATGGGTGGATGGCGGCCGTATTCTAACTCGCTGCGCCCGCGCGGCTTAACCCCTTCCCTTGCAGTGCAGCTGCAGATCGAGGAGGTGTCCAGGAAGCTGCGCTCCGGGGACCTCGGCATCCCCCCCAACATCGAGGACAGGTGCGCACCCTCCAACCCCACCGCCCCCCACCAGGAGACCCCTGCTGGCCAATATATAGTATCCCCACACGAGGTTTTTTCTAATATTACTACGAACGCGAAGACGATAAGTGAATGGTTTTCAAATATAAAGTGTAAAAATGTTACCTGCAAATATTTTAAGGTGTGAGCCAGCCCATGAAACTGAACAAATTTCCCCAAGAAACACGAAATGTGAAAAAAATTTGGACCTCCCATAGTACCAGCCGAGCAACTGTATGGGACGTCCAAAATTTTCATTTTCATATTTCGACCTATGTTCCTTGTGGAAAGTTTTTCAGTTTCATGCTAGTTTACACCTTAAAATATTTACAGCAATTTTTTAAACACATAATTTTAAATGTTGCGATATAAAAAGAAACATGATTTATCCTTCCAACTATTTATTCATAAGAAGTATGTCAACTGCTATCAGTCAGTAGTGATCAAGCAATAGCAATGCCAAAAAGGAATGAGTGAAAATGCGCGGTGCAAAATAATCGAATTATTCTGATTGCAGGACAGTAGACATTATTTGAGGAGCCAGAACACATTATGCCCTAAATTACACATTTTACATTCATCTATTTAAAAGTACACACACATATCACACCTTTATCCCTCGCGGGATAGACAGCGCCTTAACGGCCGTAAAAATAGGGTCGCTATCGCCACGTCTAACAAGTATTGAGGGCCGCTTAATTCATGTATCACTATAGTGATAATTTGTCATCCTGTCGCCTAAAATTGTAATACACATGAAACCATCAAGCCCCTTAGTCGCCTCATACGACACCTGCGGGAAAGAAATGGGGTGATGCTATTCTAAGCCGGCATAAACAAGGGTTTAAAAGTAAAGACAATGATAATGAAACACCCGGTATCGCGTGGACACGTGTCGACTCACTAATGCACATTTTCTTCGTTTTGCAGGTCCGAACAGACTGCATAGCTAATCTGATCCTAATCAATTAATAATTACAACTTTTTCAGCAAAAGCTAATCATTTAATCACATAATTATTTTAATTACAATTATTTTCAGGATTAATCATTTAATCAGTTTAAAATTTCAGGGCGTTAATCAATAATAATACTATTTTTCCACTCAGGGCATTTAGGTATAGGAAGGTAGAGAATAGGAATATATTGCAATAGTATGATTTAAGCGAAATGGATCCAATCGTCGGTCATCCTTTCGCTTGGATCTTATTTAATGCACAATTTTTGCCACCCTACGCCTCTTAACAACGCATTAGAATTACCGTCACTACTTATAAAATCTTTCTTTTAAATAGTAACTCATAGAAACATATAAAACAACATTATAAGTTGATTTGAACCCAGTTGACTGGCGATATGGGCCTTACAATAAGCTTTACTCCTGACAGGTCAATTGAGATACTTTTTAAAACCATCTAAAACGGTATTTTGTATGAAAAACTGAAAGTATGACGTCATACCATAAGTACTTGGATGGCATCAAAACACTTTTTTATAAACTTTGAATAATTCGAAAAATTATGAATGAAATTCGTACTATTTTTGGACAATAGTTTTAAGCCTACATTTCTATTTTATTGATGACCCAGGAAATTATCGAATTGAAATTATGGAATTTCATTAAATATGACAAATGGGTTCACTGCAGTTCATATCAATGGTTCACTGGGTCGTAGGACGACTCGTGACACGAAAAGAGGGAGACAAAATTTTCATAAAGAAATCGAAGATTATACAAATACAGGGACGGTGAAACAAAAACTTTTCAGGCGTGCTCAGACCATGAAACTGAACAACTTTTTATATGAGGGCTATGTTGGGAAACAAAAATTTTTTTTCTACGTTCCATACAAAATACTCGATCAGCTGAGTGACTTTGTATGGGAAATCGAAAAATGTTTTTCGTTACCCAACATAGCCCCCATAGGAAAAGTTGTTCATTTTCATGGTCTGATCACGCTTGCAAAGTTTTCGTTACACCATAATAAAAATAGCAAGTCCAACTCCTTGAATATCGTTCGTGTACGGTATCTAATGCGTTAGTTTCGCGGCTGCGGGCGTACTGCGGACGCGTATTGACGAACCCCCGCATTGCAGGTCCCCCTCGCCCGAGCCGATCTACTCGACGGACGGCAAGCGGCTGAACACGCGCGAGTACCGCACGCGCCGCAAGCTCGAGGAGGAGAGGCACCGGCTCGTCACGCGCATGCTGCAGCTCAACCCAGAGTTCAAGCCGCCGCCCGACTACAAGTGAGCTACGTAGTCGGTCCCAAAGTTCTGTCATATATGAAAATACTGATAAAATAAAAAGTACCAATCCGTTTTTAAAAATTTATATATCAATTAAAAATACAATTATCGAAGAATCAAAATAACATAAAACTATTCGAAATGACCTCCCTTGCTTTTAATAACGGCCATCAACCGCGGCGGCCAGTCGTCTATCGCAGCACGCACCATATCCATGTCGATTTCAGCGACTGCTTTAACTATGGCTGACTTCAGGCTCTCCAAATTTTTATGGGGCTTAGCACAGACCTTGCTTTCTAAGACCTGCCAAATTTTATAGTCCAGAGGATTAAGGTCCGGACTGGAGGAAGGCCAATCTTCGTGTCTTATAAACTCAATGTTTTGACGTTCAAACCAGGCTTGAGTGGTCTTGGCTTTGTGAGCGGGCGCAGAATCCTGCTGGAACACAAAGTGATGTCCTGAAAATAGTGTGTTGGGCAGGTCTTTGACGTACCGATCCAAAACCGTCTCTTGGTACACTTTTGCACTGGTTTTGACCCCCTTTTCGCAAAAATGAACCTCAGTTGGCCCATAGTAGGAGACTCCTAAACAGACCATGACTGAAGAGGGATGATGCCCATGTTGCACCCGCGGAACTTTGTTTCCTGCTTCTTCAGAGCTGGTAGCGTACACTCTATCGTTATGTTTATTATACTTTTCTTCTATATCAAAAATTTTTTGTTCTGTAAAAAGTATATCGCGGTGCCGGTTTTTCGCGTACCGTTTTAACAACACCCGGGATCTTTTGAGTCTAATTTCTTTTAAACGGGCATTAAGTAAGTGCCCACTCTTTTTTTTGTATGCTCGCAGCTTAAGGTCTTCGTTTAAAACCTTTTTGACTGTTTTTCTACTAACCTTCATCTGCAAAGCCATAAGTTTCTGTTTTCGGACAGGATTTCTTCGTAAGCGCGGCTCGATCGCTTTGATCACTGCTGGTGTTCTTGCGGAGCGAGGCCGGCCAAATCTTTTCTTGTCCTCAACACTTGAGACTTCATTGTACCTACTTATAGTACGATACACAAACCTAAACGTTATTTTCAATTTTTTGAGCAACTCGAAAATGGTATTCGGCGAGTGCCCACAGCGATGCAACGCCAAAACTGCTATTCGGTTTTCTTTCAAAGTCCACTCCATCGTGAAAAATCGCGCCAAATGATCATTTATTGTTTTAAAATAATTGTCAAACATTCAAAAACGGAATGCAATAAAACTTTTCCAAATTCGTGTTCTAAATTCAAAAATAATATGCCAGTGACAGAACTTTGGGACCGACTACGTATATACACCAGCACGCGCTGAACACGCGCGAGTACCGCACGCGCCGCAAGCTGGAGGAAGAGCGGCACCGGAATTTGTTTCCAGTCTGGTTAAGACATTGCAGGCTGAACTACCGGATTGTCCGTAAGAAAGATGATTCCGTGTTGTCCCGGTTGCAGCCTATGATCACTTAGGTGAAATTTATAAATCGCATTCAACTCGAGATCGATTTCAAGACCGAGTTTGACAAATGTCAGTCAGTACTAACAGGATCTCAAACCAGACCGCAGAGTTAAGTGCGGTTAATAACTACGGGCCTTAGTGTATAGTTTAAGCAGATTCGACTATGGAACGCAAAGCAGCTCAAACAATACTTCCTCAACTATACACTAGCTTATATATTACTTTCTCTTGAAATAACTCGTCATGGTTACGCGTTTCCGCGACATTACGAAACAATCGGTGGTCCTTCGTCGGGCGGAGTAACGAAAGGGAGATATAATTCGTTGACAGTTTAATTTCTTCTTATTATATTCTTCTTCTTCGTAGCGAATCGATTCTGGCGCTCAAATATATTTGGGCCAATACTCAGCTACCAGTACTTATTATATTAATTTGTCATGTATCTGCGCAGGCCCCCGATAGTGCGCGTGCACGACAAGGTGATGATCCCGCAGGAAGAGCATCCTGATATCAACTTCGTGGGGCTGCTCATCGGGCCCCGGGGTAACACCTTGAAAGGTAACATCACATAACATTACATATATACCAAAATCTACGGGTATCCAATTTATATTATTTATATAAAACTGTAATTGTTCTCACACCATCCAAAATAGCAATATACGACGTTATACATTCCTATTTTCATACAAAATACTGTGTTAGGTAAATTTAAAATGTAGCTTTTTTTACCTGCCAGTCCACAACCCATAGAAGCATTAGTGCGCCGATACTTCCAACTGCCGATCCTATGGTTTGACGAAAAGACACACCGCAACGAGATATAATCTTTCAGTAGCAAAATGTCCAGTTCTTTAAAGTTAGAAAATTGTCTAAATACCTACATTTACACTTACATCTTAATAAAATAAGTCGAAATCTTAAAAAAAACAATAAACGTAATGAGTGAGAATTGGAAATTCTGCGTATTGTACATTTTGCCAATTGGTCTTTTTGAGAACTGTACATTCATTCTTAACTACGTTTAGCCAATTTGCTGCTGAACGAGTGAAATGTAATCTTCTAATCTTGAAAATAATTTACAGCAATGGAGAAAGAAACCGGCGCTAAGATCATAATCCGCGGCAAGGGCTCCGTGAAGGAGGGCAAGGTCGGCCGCAAGGACGGGCAGCCGCTGCCGGGGGAGGACGAGCCGCTGCACGCCTACATCACCGCCACCAACGCCGACGCCGTCAACAAGGCCGTCGAGAAGGTATTAGTCAAGAGGGTTTCTGAGGGCGCCTGGTTTTCAGTCTATTCATACATAGGTTTAAAGACATTTATTCACAAAAAGAATTACAAATAAATTCACTTACATGACAAAAATTATTCTAATATTAAAACTATTTCACTTAAAGACCGTAACAATGTTTAAAAAAAAATGTAGGTGCAAACAACAAAATATCACAAACGCAGTAGCGGGCCCGAACACAGCTCAAGAAGGTACAATTAATAAGTAGGTCAACATTGGATTATTACAAAGATCAGCCGTAACTAGATGTGGCCCTCTTCGTTTTGCTTTAGTATGTGGTTTTTTAAGGGTTTATTCATACAAACATATTCCGCTGTTTTCTTCCCGAGTTGTGCC
The DNA here is from genome assembly GCA_029255805.1 of Keiferia lycopersicella. Classification (NCBI taxonomy): domain Eukaryota; kingdom Metazoa; phylum Arthropoda; class Insecta; order Lepidoptera; family Gelechiidae; genus Keiferia; species Keiferia lycopersicella. The sequence goes on from JARACZ010000008.1 coordinate 742,233, forward strand.
TCTTTTTAAATTATTATTAGGCTTACTAAATGCATAGTTGATTTTTTCCAAAAATTAAATACGAAATGGAAAAAAAAAAATTTTTTCGTTTTATATGAATGAAGAAAAGAGTAAATCAAAAAATAATTAAAATAGAGGTATGCCCTTAGTAGACCTTAATGTAAAAGGTTCTCCATGGGGCCATGGTAATTTGTAAGCGGGGAGTTCAGTACCATGTGGTGAATGGTTTTACTTTGAGTGATCAATAAGCAATGGAATGACTGTTGAATTTCGACGACGTTATAAACACGAAGAAGTAGCAGACTTGGGGCCCAGTTTTGTTATTAGTTTGTTTTCTGTTCCGCAGATCAAGGAAGTGATCCGGCAAGGCGTAGAGGTGCCTGAAGGGCAGAACGACCTGCGCCGCATGCAGCTGCGGGAACTCGCGCAACTCAACGGCACCCTGAGGGAGACCGACCAGCAGCGCTGCGCCAACTGCTCCGCCACCGACCACAAGACCTGGCTGGTCAGTATACCAACGACCCGCTGCAGCTGCGGGAACTCGCGCAACTCAACGGCACCCTGAGGGAGACCGACCAGCAGCGCTGCGCCAACTGCTCCGCCACCGACCACAAGACCTGGCTGGTCAGTATACCAACGACCCGCTGCAGCTGCGGGAACTCGCGCAACTCAACGGCACCCTGAGGGAGACCGACCAGCAGCGCTGCGCCAACTGCTCCGCCACCGACCACAAGACCTGGCTGGTCAGTATACCAACGACCCGCTGCAGCTGCGGGAACTCGCGCAACTCAACGGCACCCTGAGGGAGACCGACCAGCAGCGCTGCGCCAACTGCTCCGCCACCGACCACAAGACCTGGCTGGTCAGTATACCAACGACCCGCTGCAGCTGCGGGAACTCGCGCAACTCAACGGCACCCTGAGGGAGACCGACCAGCAGCGCTGCGCCAACTGCTCCGCCACCGACCACAAGACCTGGCTGGTCAGTATACCAACGACCCGCTGCAGCTGCGGGAACTCGCGCAACTCAACGGCACCCTGAGGGAGACCGACCAGCAGCGCTGCGCCAACTGCTCCGCCACCGACCACAAGACCTGGCTGGTCAGTATACCAACGACCCGCTGCAGCTGCGGGAACTCGCGCAACTCAACGGCACCCTGAGGGAGACCGACCAGCAGCGCTGCGCCAACTGCTCCGCCACCGACCACAAGACCTGGCTGGTCAGTATACCAACGACCCGCTGCAGCTGCGGGAACTCGCGCAACTCAACGGCACCCTGAGGGAGACCGACCAGCAGCGCTGCGCCAACTGCTCCGCCACCGACCACAAGACCTGGCTGGTCAGTATACCAACGACCCGCTGCAGCTGCGGGAACTCGCGCAACTCAACGGCACCCTGAGGGAGACCGACCAGCAGCGCTGCGCCAACTGCTCCGCCACCGACCACAAGACCTGGCTGGTCAGTATACCAACGACCCGCTGCAGCTGCGGGAACTCGCGCAACTCAACGGCACCCTGAGGGAGACCGACCAGCAGCGCTGCGCCAACTGCTCCGCCACCGACCACAAGACCTGGCTGGTCAGTATACCAACGACCCGCTGCAGCTGCGGGAACTCGCGCAACTCAACGGCACCCTGAGGGAGACCGACCAGCAGCGCTGCGCCAACTGCTCCGCCACCGACCACAAGACCTGGCTGGTCAGTATACCAACGACCCGCTGCAGCTGCGGGAACTCGCGCAACTCAACGGCACCCTGAGGGAGACCGACCAGCAGCGCTGCGCCAACTGCTCCGCCACCGACCACAAGACCTGGCTGGTCAGTATACCAACGACCCGCTGCAGCTGCGGGAACTCGCGCAACTCAACGGCACCCTGAGGGAGACCGACCAGCAGCGCTGCGCCAACTGCTCCGCCACCGACCACAAGACCTGGCTGGTCAGTATACCAACGACCCGCTGCAGCTGCGGGAACTCGCGCAACTCAACGGCACCCTGAGGGAGACCGACCAGCAGCGCTGCGCCAACTGCTCCGCCACCGACCACAAGACCTGGCTGGTCAGTATACCAACGACCCGCTGCAGCTGCGGGAACTCGCGCAACTCAACGGCACCCTGAGGGAGACCGACCAGCAGCGCTGCGCCAACTGCTCCGCCACCGACCACAAGACCTGGCTGGTCAGTATACCAACGACCCGCTGCAGCCGGGAACTCGCGCAACTCACGCGCATCCCTCATACGTCTCAGACAATTTAATCAGTGTCTGAGGCAAGACCACAGACACTGCGTTGCCTGGGACGCAATTAAGGAAAACGCAGGGTTGCCTAGGACCTGCGCCACCCTCTCGGCCTCCCTGGCTGACTCTACAGGAACAACCCAAGATCGGCTAGACTATAAAGGCGAGTGTAATTGAAACAACGGCGTTCGGATCGATACTGATTTATTGAGTGCTAAGGTGCAGATTATAATAAAAAAAACTGCTTACGTACTACGGTGCTACGAGGTGCTGCAATATATCTACTTACATACACTACATCACGGGGGAAAGGGAAAAAATAAAATAAGCTACTTTAGTAGTTATTTTATTTTATCTGTGAATCCGATAAAAACAGTTTGGTTCTGTTTTTATGAATCATTTCTACCTTCCCGTTTCTTAAAATTATAACATTTGGATTCTTATCTTCTATGACAGTATATGGGCCCAAATAAATGCTGTCTTTCTTATCACTAGACGGATTTCTTATAACTATTAAACTATTCTTATCGTAATACATTGGTTTAGCGTCTTGATCATAAATCATCTTTCTCTTTTCCTTGCTATTTATTAAGTTTTCTCTGGCGTCTTTCTGGGATAACTGCAATAGTAGATTACGTACTGAGGTATGTAAGCTATCAATAACAACCGAGGTTTTTTAACGCCCGAGCGGAGCTCGGGCGGTACCTTTCCGAGGTTGTTATTGATGTTACATCCGTGGTACGTATACTGCTTTACATATCGAATGAAAAAAGAGTAAAATAAAGCGATAAATACAAGAAAACGATCCATAAATGATGATTGTATCGTCTGCTATTCAAATTGCACCACTAAACTTTTTTTTCTATGATTGAAAAATATTGAATTAATATGAAAGAAAAATATCTTAACATAAAGTAGACATTTTTCTGATCGTAGGGATATTAGTAATTTTTACTTTTGTCATTGTAATATTGAGTAATAATTCGACAAACTCATTTATTGAGGTTATAAAAATACAGATTAAAAATATAATTCCTGCGTTCAAGCAGCACAATTCGTAGCGGCCAGTTCGAAATTTAAAATCGTATACAACCAATTGGATGCAACTCCTATTAAAAAGAAGAAGAAATTGATTTTAACTTTTTAATTGCCGCGATTCTATTGGTTCTTTTTCTTGTTCCATATTTAAAATTACTTACAGGCTTAGTTTTAAAACCTCGCCTGTAAGTTGAACTTACAGGTCGTGTTTTTTGTCAGTAATGACCTACTTTCAGAGCATGAGATATGTAAACGATATTTTAATTCTAACGGATAACTATCAACATTGTAAATTGGTTCTACTACATCAGTCTGAAAACTACTCGGAAAATTACAAGTTTTCCCAAAAACTAGTTCATGTGGAGTATATTTGGTTTCAGTATGGACTGTGTTATTGTAGGAAAAGCACCAGTACGGCAACCAGCTGCTCCACGATGTTTGATGGTTGTTGGTATTTATTCTTAAATACGCACCTAATACCTTGTGAGAGTTCTCGAGTGCACCAATGCTCTCATGATGATACGCGGTGGATGTTGTTTGAGTTATTTTCAAGAGCTTACATACCTCTTTCATTGTGCTGGAAATGAACTCACTCCCGCGATCTGTGGCTATCTCTTTCGGCACTCCATATCTGAGAATAAAATTATCTACAAATGCTCTGGCTACCGACACAGTGTCTTTTGTACGCAATGGATAAGCTTCTGTAAATTTAGTTAACTCACATTGCAATGTCAGAATGTAAACGTTTTCATAATAATCTTTATTCAATGGTCCTACTATGTCCAAAAATAATTTTTCGAATGCAGATTTCGCCGTAGTTGTAATAACCATGGGTTGTTTCGTCTTTACAAAATACTTTTCCTTTTGGCATTTTTCACAGTTTTTAACATACTTTTCTACGTCTTTATACATTGACGGCCAAAAGTAAAATCTCTTTATATTGTTTAACATTCTCCTAATGCCTGCGTGGCCACTCGTCGGCAATAGATGAAAGTCATTTAAAATTACTCGAATATCGTCTACATTTTCTATCTTTACTACTCCTTTAATGGTGCATTTTTATTAATGACAATAATTATCCAGTGAAAAAAAAATAGAGACAATTGTGAAGGAGCAAAATGTATAAAAGGACAGTGTGGACAGTTTATTCTGAACTTTAAAAAAAAATATATACAAAATGGGAAAACCTCAATCGAGACCGAGTGCGGAGGAAGAACAAGTTATCGCTTCACAAATTGGGTACCAGAACAGAATGGACGTGCACAACACCATGGTAATGGGACAGCTTGGCCAGATCAACGTAGCTATCATCGTGTTTGTTGGAATTTTCGGCATAGCGATTATATTATACTTCTGTCGCTACTTGAACGCGCAATTCAACAAGCGTGTGGATCGGCGAGCGCAGGCCATAGCATTTAAGGAAAGAAACACCTCAGACGTCTAGCTGAAGATAAAGTGGTTGACCGGACCGGATGACTTCGCATGAAACTTTAATGAAGATTATCGGCGTGTAACAGCTAAGCAGTTTTGAAGATTAGCCTGTGGGAAAGATGCGTTTTCAAGATATTCGGCGTGTAGCAGCTAAGCAGTTTTGAAGATTAGCATTGGGTCTACGCCGCAAAGGAAGAAGAGGTCATCAGGTCATCACCAGCGGTTCAATTGGTTATGCGTGTGGCGGAACAACAAAAAAAAAATATATATTATGGACCTTTTAAAAAAAGAACTTAATTAAGTGCGCGAAAAAAATAAAATAAATAAAAGATAACACGGTATATGATACCGCTATATTTGATATCATTTGTGTATATTGCAATTCGCTAAATTTTAAACTATCGCGGTTGTTTACACTATTCATAGTTAAGATTTTAACAGGTTGTTACCGACGAATTCACATGTGTGTTCTCAATCCATTTTGTGTTTTCCACAAAAGCGAAGAAAAATGAGGGTAGACAGATGTGTTTGTCCCTAGCAACCACACAGCAGATACTCCAGTTTACCCGTGATCATAACGCTCGAAACAGTGTCGAAATATCGGCAACTCAAAACAATTAAATTATATCTTGCAGCAGTAGGAAGCCGACCCCAACAGAGAACGGGACAAGGCAAGAGAATGATGAATGATGATTTGTTTTAAAAAATTACGAAAAATACAGGGTGTACAAAAATTAGCTGCAAATATTTTAAGGGGTGAACCAGCCCATGAAAGTTAACAACTTTCCCCAAGGAACATAGGACGAAATATGAAGAAAAAAAATTTGGGTCTCCCATACAACACTGCCGACCGACCAAGTCAATTTGTATGGGAGGTCCAAAAAAATTTCTTATAAGTATTTCGACCTATGTTCCTTGGTGACAGTTGTTCTGTTTCACGGGCTGATTCCGCCTTTAAAGCAGCTAATATTTTTATACCTTATGTGTTTAAAAAAATATACAATAAATATTTGTTTGTGTTTGCAGTGCCCGGACAAACCGAACGTGACCAACAGCATCGTGTGTTCGTCGTGCGGCGGCGCCGGGCACATCGCGCGCGACTGCCGCGCCAAGCGCCCCGGCCAGCAGCCCAACAATAACCCCAATAAGGTGACCACTCTACACTTCGTATCAGTGAACAAGGGATACTTTTTATTTTATGATTAACACACATATCACGCCTTTATCCCTTGCGGGGTAGACAGAGCATTAACGGCCGTAAAAATACGAACGATATCGCCACGTCTGACAAGATTGAGGGGTCCTATTAGATGATTCGTGTATCACTATAGTGACAGTTTGTCAGCCTGTCGACTAGTTGTAATACACGGTAATACACATAAAACCCTCGCATCCCTTAGTCGCCTTTTACGACACCCACGGGAAAAAAATGGGGTGATGCTACTCTAAGCCGGCATCGAATGGCAGATCGATTTATGATTAAAATTTTATAAAACACGAAACTTATAAATACTGTTATGTCACTATGTCCAATTTTTTACCATGTGTCTTTGAAAAAGTAGGGAGTATTTCAATTATTTCAGTTTATCCCTAATCCCTAAAATGAAATAATGGTAAATAATGTTTACCAGTAAAACCCCATTGGGTTTGAATCATATGTACAGTTGGTGTTAAAATTTGTCGAAACATTGATTTCCTATATCAGTTACATTTCAAACCGGTCAAAATTAGATACGACCTGCCTTAACAAGGATTATTATTTCATGTAAAAATAAAGCCTTTAATACCAGCCTATATCATTTACAAATTTAAAATGGTCCAAAATTAGGTACGATCTGTCTTATGAAGGCTTATTGTCTTATTTAAAACTAATAGTAATTGTTTTCTCGCAGGCGAAGATCGACGAGGAATACATGTCTCTAATGGCGGAGCTGGGCGAGGCGCCGCCCCCCGGCCCCGCCGCCGGGGGAGGGGGAGGGGGGCCGCGGCGCTTCGGCCCCGGGCTGTTCAGCAACAACCAGCCCGCCCGGGCCATCATGCAGGCGCCCACCCACCAGGGTAACTATAAATAATAAATAAAAAAATGATTTAGTAAAGACTTACTTCACAAATTACATGTGTACTAAATTAGAACATTATTAAGACTAAGTATATCATGTGCCTAAACTAGGATAAACCTGTATCTCAGGCAAAAAAAAACTATGGTGGCTTTACTCACATTGTGTCTAAGAAAATGCATTCAATTCGCTAGATGACTGGGTCATTAATAAAATACGAAAGTTGTACGCTTAAAGTTTTTGTCCAAAGTACTACAGACTCCATTCATAGTTTTTCTAAATCCGACAGGCTGACAACCTGTCACTACATTGATACGATAATCGTCTAAAACGGCCCTTAATATTTGTCAGAAGTGACGATGGCGGCTGTATTTTTGCGACCGTTGACCTTCCCTCCAAAGGATAAAGGAGTATATGTGTGTGTACATGTATACCTAATTTGATTATAGCCCAGGAGGATGCATTCCAAAAGATTTTTATCAAATCCAAAGGTTTATTTTCATATTGATGTGTTTCTGATTCCCCAGGCGCAAATATCCCAGCGTCGCTGCCGCCGCCGCCCAGCGCGTTCCCCCCGCCGCCGCCGCCCCCGCACGCCGCGCCGCACCCCCCGCACCCCCCGCACCCCCCGCACCCCCCGCAACACGCGCCCTGGCTAGGTACGACAAACAACACTATCTCGCCGAAATACAGGGTGTGATCTCTCTCTTTTCGTGTGGGACACCGAGTCGTCCAACGACCCGATGAACCCTAATGTCAGAATTTTTCAACCGCCTTCTACAAGTAGCGGGCTTCTGATATGGTTGTGTAACGACCGCCGTCTAAGTAATTATAGACAGCAACCGGGAAACACGGAACCATCTTACTTACGGACAATCGGGTGGTTCAGCCCGCAATGTCCTAACCAGACTGGGAACAAATTCACAAAGAGATAAATACTTATCAAGAATCGAACTCGGGACCTTCGCGTCAAAGGCAGTCGCGCTACCACTGCGCCACATCGGTCGTCGTAGGGTGTGATAAAATAGCTGCAAATATTTTAACGGGTGAATCAGCCCACAAAACTGAACAACTTTTCCAAAGAAACATAAGGCGAAATATGAAAAAATTTTGGACCTCCCATACAAAATTACCGACGATCTATGCTCCAAAAAATTTCTCAAATTTCGACCGATGTTGTCTTTGGGAAAGTTGTTCAGTTTCATGGTCTTATTCATCCCTTAAAATATTTGCAGTTAATATTTTTATACCTTGTATAAAATACAAAACATAAAATATACTATACAATTATTATAAATTTGAATAAAGTATGAAAAAACATTTATATCCTACCGGTAAGTTGTAGTTCTTCACAATATTAGGTTGTATGTGTTCGTTTGACAATAAAACTCCCAGCGGTGCAGTCGTTTCATGTGGTTTCCCGTTGCACAAATTGCCCTCAGGCAGGAGTCCCTCAGGGCTCCATCCTATCCTCGATTCTTTTCACGCTGTATAGCTTGACGATAAAGAGTGGATAATAAATGAGGGCGCCACCTTCTTCGCGATCTGTCAAATGTCTCAGAGAACAAAAAAAATTCATACATAATTTTTAGTTCCATTTTATTTAATTTCTACTCTTTACACGGCATAGAATAGCATCACCCGACATCCTCCCGCGGGTGTCGTAAGAGGCGACTAAGGGACTCAAGAATATTGGTGTATGAAACGGGGATACAGGGTCCAGGCGTAGCGGGGCTTCTGGAGGCTTCAGGAAAGTTAGAATAAAATCCTTTGATATCGGTGAGCACGTGTATTCTTGACAAATCGCAAATTACAATAGACCCGTTGCCTGTCTAACCGCCACTTTTATTACAAAATCAACCCCAGTGTTGCCACTTGAAAACAAATAATTGTATGATGCTCCTAAGTACATAATAAAATAAAGATAAACTAACTAATCTCTAAACAAACTCATTTGTGCAATTATACAACTATTATAGCAACCTTACAAATTAACTTAATCTAATAATATCTTGCGAATATTTATGGTTTAGGCGTAGTGGAGATAGATGGCGCTAACACTCGGCCATCCTGCAATGGCCGCGCCCCGCGGCGTTCTTCATAAGCTGTAGAATACACCACATTGGTCGTAGTCGTAGTCCTGTCGACAGCTGCACCAATATTCTAAAACAAGGAAAATGCAGCACAGTATGTTGTTCACTTAAACTTAAGTATAAAAGATCAGGGATGCACACAGGAAATGTTTAAAATTCAGGAAGATACAGTGATATTATCTTTCACATAGTCTAATGCATTGCTTGGTTATAGTTAGGTATATTTTTAATGAGCGTATCATGTAAAGGCCAGCATCATCACACAGATTATAATGAGTCAGCATAATCACACAGATCACACAGAGTATATCGAATCAGCATCATCATCACACAGATCACATAGATTATATTGATTCAGCATCATCACACAGATCACATAGATTATATTGATTCAGCATCATCACATAGATTATATTGATTCAGCATCATCACACAGATCACATAGATTATATTGATTCAGCATCATCACACAGATCACATAGATTATTATTTTTTCAGTATTCTCACACAGATCAGTTGATTTAGAATTTGATAAATTTGAGTCAATAACGTTACGTAGATCACACAGAAAAGAAAATATATTTTATCTTTAGTAATAAAGTTTTATTAATTATTTAGATCACCTCAACAAGCATCTTTTTCTTTCTTATTTTACTCTGCTTTCTCGTCTCACACAGCCATAATTATAGTTTTATGACTTACTTTCCAGAAATAATTCCAGGAACAAAGGACAGCTATCTTTTTCGGAATTCCAAATTTATTATTATTATTTATTTACACATTTCGCACGTACCTATTACTTTTTACCTACATTGTTTTTTTTTCATTAGGTACCTAGATTTCGCCCTTTTGAAACATAAATTGACGTCATATTCACATAAATGATTAAATAATTCATGATTAAGCTTTATCCCTAAATTTTCTTTACAACGCCCCTTTACATACTAACTAGCAATCAGCATAACTATACCTCAATCATACTAGTTACCTACCTATTTTACGCTAACTACAGTTACATCATTGACAGTTGGTCAGGTTGATGAACAACTATCTACACACTATAAAATATGTAATCTAACACTAAACTATAGGCTCGTTTATTGGCATGATTAGTACCTATTATCCACAGGACGCACAATAGGTACGCATTATTATTTTAAATTAGACGATTAACCTCTATTATTATTATTACGTATTACCTAGGTTCCTAGTAGGTATTCTAACTGGAATTGTATGTATACATAATTACAAAAATGGATAATTAACTTTCTAATAGATCAATAAGGTCGTCTCTATCAATTTCACGGTCACTTCCTGAGCAACTATCAACTGGTTTTGTACGGCCAGAGAACCTCAGTCCTCACTATTGCGCAAAATTGTTTGTAACCCTTCCTGCCCTATATACTTGTAATTGTATATCTATCTAAGGCGTGATCACTCTTAATTACTTTGTGAGGTCCCGTATTCAATCCATCGAGTTTTCGCGTGACTTTGGCTCGAGGGTCCCTCACAGACCCACCTTTCCATAACACTAACCCACGTTGTTTTTCTTACACGTTTGTGTTTCCTATCAAACCTATTTTTCATTTCGGTCATGTTGCGATCGATACGTATTTTGGCTGTTTGCCTTCGTGAATCCAATTGCAGTTGCTGAGAATCGGCATCCGTAGGGTCGGAAGAGGGATAACCTGGCCGACGAGAGTTGCTATGGCCAAACATAAGTCTGAAGGGTCTGAAACCAGTCGTAGAGTTTGGTGTATTATTGATACCCCAGACTACATCGGATACTTTGGTATCTTTCCGACATCGTATTTAGTCCGTTGATTAGAGTGCGGTTAGCACGTTCAACTTGACCGTTGGAACGTGGACATGCTATGGCATTTAAAACGCGTTCTTCCGCAAACTGTTTGAAATATCTAATTGTAAATGCCTTAACGCGATCCGTGACAACTCGTTTAGGATTTCCGAATTGATTTATAACATCTTTAAAATGTTTTATCGTTTCAACGGAACTCGCATTCTTGGCGGGCTTCGCGAAAACAAACTTCGTGAAAGCATCAATGACCATAAACAAGTAACAGTTACCGCGCCGTGTTTTGACAAACGGGCCCACATGGTCAGCATGTACGGTATGCATAGGAAGCGGTGCCTTTTCGATAGGGTGCAGTTCACCCTCTACCCTGCCGAAGTTTCCTTTTCCATATGCGCATTGTAAACACAAATTTATGTAATTTCTGACATGCCTTGAAACCAGAATTGAGCTTTTATTGTTTTTTCACACTTTTCAAAGCCAGGGTGACCTATCTGATCGTGGTATTTTTGCAATAATCCGTATTTTGCAAGCTTAGGTATGACAAACCGTCCAAGGTTTTTCTGTATAAAATACCTTCTTTAAGTAGGTAGTTTGAAACAATATTCGGATTGTCCGTACCTTCGCAAAGATGCGCACGCAAGGCATTACAGTCCGTCACAAACTTGACTGGTATACCAGTTACGTAGACGCGAAATCGTTTCAATGATTCCACGACCGCTAAAGTTTCGAGCTCGTAGCTGTGGTAAAAAACGCTCTTCTTTGCTGGTGACCCTGCTAAAATACGCGATAGGCCTGAGATTACTATCGTGGTGATACTGGAGTAGTATACCACCTAGACCCCTGCTAATCGCGTCGGTGTGAAGTTCAGTTACAGCATTTCTATCATATATTCCTAAAACAGGTCGCTCTGTCAGTTTTTGTTTCAGTGATTGAAACGCCTGTTCCTGCTCCTGTCCCCAACACCACGATACATCTTTTTTTGTGAGCTCTGTTAAAGGTCGCGCGATTTCAGCGAACCCTCGAATAAACTTTCTGAAGTACGATGTCAAACCGATAAACTGCCGTATCTCATAGACGTTATTTGTCTTGTTGAATTCACCCACGCAAGAGATTTTTGCTTGTCCTGGTTGTTTCCCTTCAGTAATCTCGTAGCACAAGTAATTAGCACTAGATTTGAGAAACGAGCACTTTTCTAAATTTAATTTCATACATACACACACATACACATATCACGCCTTTATCCCTTGCGGGGTAGGCAGAGCGTTAACGTCCGTAAAAATACGGTCGCTATCGCCACGTCTGACATTTTTGAGGATTGTTTTCCAAGGTTGTTTCAGAAAACATTGTGTATCACTATAGTGACAGGTTGTCAGCCTGTCGCCTAAAAATTTAATACACCAATACCCTCGAGTCCCTTAGTCGGCTCTTACGACACCCGCGGGAAGGATGTGGGGTGATGCTATTCTAAGCCGGCATCACACGGCATATAAATTTAATTTCAAGTTAGCATTTTCCAATGAACTTAGTGCCCGTTCCCGCAAATCCAGTCCTTCCTCGATTGTAACTGTAGGCAACATGACGTCATCTAAATACATACAACGCAATTTCGTTACTCACACCTTGTAACGCCATTTTGGTTAGGCGGGAAAACACAGCAGGTGCGTTAGCCAGGCCAAATGGCATTTTTAAGAACTCAAATTGTCCCGAAGGCTTTACAAAGGCAGTCTTGTGAATAGAATTTTCATCTATAGGTACTTGCATATAACCCGTGCGAGGTCCAAAGCCGTGAAATAAACTTTTCCCGACAGACGTGCAAGTTGATCTTCGATATCGGGCAAAGGGAGCCTATCTTTCCCGTTCGAGCATTTAATGCGCGGTAGTCCACGCATAGCCTGTGGTCACAGTTTTTCTTTTTTACAAGTACTGCAGGACTCAAGTAATCTAACATAGACTCGCGAACGATACCTGCGTCTAATAAATCTTGGGCTTTTGCGTTAACGATATCGTTTTCTTTATGTGATAATCTATACGGCTTGCAAAACACTAGGTCGTCCGTCGTCGTTTTAATGTGCATACTAATTAAATCAGTACAACCCAGGTCATGTGTGCCTCTCGAGAAAGACGAATTGAATCGGTTCAATACGCTTAAGTGTGTAAACACACCATGCCGAACCTACGCCGCCGAAGTTCGGCGCAATTACGCTAGCAATGTTATTTGAATGAAGGATGACACACTGAGCCGAATTTACGTCGCGTTACAGCGTACAGCCGAACATCAGTCGGGCGTATATTCGGCGGCGATTCGGCGATACGGCAACACATTATACGCGACCGAAGTTCGGTTCGATTGGCGACGAAGCAATTAACGGGCAATTGCTATTACTGTAAAATAGTTCATTTTTCGGGTTTCGCACCTCTAAAATAATAAAAACAGTCTGTCCGACAGTGTAGGTGACACGACACGACGCCACGACAGCGCTCGAAACACTAAAATATACACCCGAAGTTGCGCAGCTGAACTTATGCCGCGTAAGTTCGGCGCTAATGGTGTGTCATATCCGCTGAATACGTCGGAACGTAAAATCAGCCGCCGAACCTCGGCCGCGTAACTTCGGCATAGTGTGTTGAGACACTAAAAGTCTCGTCAATTCGCTAGAGCAAAGATTACCTACATCAATATCATCGGCTGTTATCAGCCGTTCACTGGCACGTTTCTCAATCATTAAAGCGTTAGGGCTATCGCTTGTATTTGTATCAAGTAGTTCCGCACGGGCAACTAGCCTGTTTGATTCCCACTGTAGCTCCTGATCTCCAACGTTAATTATTTCGAGCAAACAATTTTTTTGTCGATAGTACAGACTGGGGAATAAAGTAGGACACACTACCTAGTTCATAGTACACAGGACGCATCAAAACGTGTATTCTCTTTCACTCTCGTCACAATCAATATACGCATTAAGGAAAGCATGACTCTGTTTTGGTACAACACAACTATCACGCAGATAAACAGGGTATTTCGAAATAAAATCTGTCGATTGCAACTGTATTCGTTTTAGAACATATTTGTATAGCTCGGACGTGTAAACATGCGCGGCAGAGTTTGATGTCGTAAAAAAACTAATATTTTCTTGATTTATCATTGTTTCGCCGATTATCAAGTCGATTTTGTTAAGTTGTACGTAGTCAATTCTACACAGCCGCGTATTATGACTTTATCTACACATAGTTCTACTCCCGCAGTCCCTTGTGAATGTGAATGTGCGCGTCTAAAGCCTTTCATCACAACAGTAGATGGTGAAATGGCCAATTCTAATGATTTAGTTTTATCAACCGCGAGTATACTGAGATTACTGCCCGTGTCTATGTAGTCTTTCATCTCGCGTCCATTCACACGCACATTCTTTAAATACACATCTAAGTAAACGTCATAAGTGATATGAAAAATGGTACTGACCTTTGGTGTTTGATGTGGTTGCTGTCTCGAGGTACCAGTCCAAGGTGACTGCTGCGCTGGCAGACCTCGCAGTGGAGATGAGCTCTGCATTCCCGTGCTTCATGGCCTGATCTTCGGCAGGCGTAGCATATCTTCGGCAGAAACTGAGTAGACTGTCCTCGTTTCCATGTAAATTTTCTCGCAGTGGCAGCAGCCTCTACCCGCCGAAAATTTTCCAGGGATGATAGATATCTGTAGTACAGCTGCTCAGGTGTGTCACACTGATAGGCTTTGGCATTAGCTCGTAATTCTGTAGGTAAGCCTTTAACAATGCAGGTTATGGCGTCTTCGTTGTAAACCTTACATTTTTTTTAGTAACGACAGCTTATCGTGGAAATATTTCGTCATTATCTCGTCGTCGCTTGGTTGTTAGACGGGGTGGAGAAGAGTTACTCGATGACGAAGAAAAAAAAAACAGCGTTTTCTTGTTCACTGGGACAGCACGTGGCCTCGCTTTTCTTCCGCTTCCTTCCTAAGCCATCGACGTACGGTCCAGACATCTTCTTCAAATCCCACTTCTGAGATGAAACGGGGATACAGGGTCCAGGCGTAGCGGGGCTTCTGGAGGCTTCAGGAAAGTTAGAATAAAATCCTTTGATATCGGTGAGCACGTGTATTCTTGACAAATCGCAAATTACAATAGACCCGTTGCCTGTCTAACCGCCACTTTTATTACAAAATCAACCCCAGTGTTGCCACTTGAAAGCAAATAATTGTATGATGCTCCTAAGTACATAATAAAATAAAGATAAACTAACTAATCTCTAAACAAACTCATTTGTGCAATTATACAACTATTATAGCAACCTTACAAATTAACTTAATCTAATAATATCTTGCGAATATTTATGGTTTAGGCGTAGTGGAGATAGATGGCGCTAACATGTATGACAATTTTAAGGCGACAGGTTAACAAAATTTTCTGAAACAGCCTTGAAAAATAATCCTCAAAAATGTCAGACGTGGCGAAGCGATTCTTACGGCCGTTAACGCTCTGCCTACCCCGCAAGGGATAAAGGCGTGATATTTGTAAGTCTTACTCTTCCTGGCCAAGCTATACTAAATGTGTTTGTTATTCACAGGTGTGCAGAACCAGCCGCCGCCGCCCGGCAGCGCGCCGCTGCCCGCCTTCCCCCCGCCCCCGCCGCACGGCGTGCCCCACCCCCACCCCCCGCACCCCCCGCCGCCTAGACAGGTAAACGTTTTCACCTTCATATCTCTTGCCGTGTGATGTCGGATTATAATAGCATCATCCCATTTCTTTCCCATGGGTGTCGTAGAAGCCGACTAAGATACACCACACGGCCTATGCAGCGAAACTACATGCTACAATTCTACAGGTGGAATTCGATGTACATTGCGTAGCCGGTGGGACATTATAAAACCAGGTTTTTGACCCACTACGCAATGTACATCGAATTTCACCTGTAGAATTGTAGCCTGTAGTTTCGAAATACGGGGCACAGGGTTTCATGTGTATTGTAATTTTGACACGCTGACAACCTGTCACTAAAGTGATTCCCGATTTACCTGAAACGAGCCTCAAACATTTGTCAGACGTGGCGTAATTTTACGGTCGTTAACGCTCTGTCTACCACGTCAGGGATATAGGCGTGATATGTGTATGTATGTAATTAATCGGTCGCTTATTTGAGAGATTTTTTTTTTATTAAACTGCAACTAGCATGAAAAGTTTTTTATAAAAGATGGTATATTTGCAGGGCGACAACAAGATGGGTCCTCCCCCCGGTCCCCCCGGCCCCCCCGGCGCCAACATGGGCCCCCCGCCGCCGCACATGCCGCCCCCGCCACCTGGTAACAATACTTCCACTTATAAAAAGCAGCCATCTTCTGGACGAACTGCTTCTTGCTTGGGCAGACTGCATCCATTGAATCCCACTGTTTTTTGCTGCGCGTGACCTCCACTCTCAAAGCTTCTCGAAGGTTCCGAGTTCGATTCTCGGTGGGTCACTCACAAAGTTGATATTTATCACTTTGTGAATTTGTTCCCAGTCTGGTTAGGACGTTGCGGACTGAACCACCAGATTGTCCTAAGAAAAATGGTTCCGCGTTTCGGATGGCACGTTAAACCGTAGGTCCCGATTGCTGTCTATGATTACTTAGGCGGAGGTCGTTACACAACCATATCAGAATGTCAGAAGCCTGCTACTTGTAGAAGGCGGTTAAAGAATTCTGACAATAGGGTTCACTGGGTCGTTGGACGGCTCGGTGTCCCACACGAAAAGAGGGAAAGAAAGCGTCCGACATACTCCTACTTCTCATAAATGTACTGGCTAACCTTCTAATCTTCCTAATCTTGTTCCAAAATTGTACAAAATGATGGTCTTGGCGACTGCTAATGTGAAATCAGATTCGGCAGTAGATTTCCTGTCTCTCTCTTAGGTAGGTGACGTCTACATGTTTGCTTGAATCACAGTAAAGGTGAACGCAAACTTATCCGCACCGAACGAATCGAACGAACCGATAATTTCTTTAGAAGTCTTTATACAGGGTGTAAAAAATTAACTGCAAATATTTTAAGGGGTGAACCAGCCCAAGAAACTGAACAACTTTCCCCAAGGAACATAGGTCGAAATAAAAATTTTTTGGACCTCCCATACAAATTGACTTGGCCGGTCGTTTATTTTGTATGGGATTTTATTATTTATTTTCAAATTTATTTACAACAAAATTTATTTTCAAATTTCGACCAATGTTTCTTTGGAAAAGTTGTTCAGTTTCATGGGCTGAATTAACCCTTAAAATATTTGCAGTTAATATTTTTACACCTTATATGAAACCCTATGAAACTTCGCATATTTACCGGAATTGACCGATTCGATTCGGACAAATTTGCGTGATTTCATATAAAGAACAAAATTAGTTCTTTTAACAAATACTTCTTTTTTGCTAAGCGCAATATAAAATTGCAGGTATGATGGGCATGCCCCCGCCGGGCTGGCGCCCCTCCTTCAACCCACCGCCGTGGGGCGCGCCGCCCCCGTTCCTGGCGCCCCCGCCGCCGCCGCCCCCCGTCTCGTCCGCCTAGCACCCGCCCCCCGCCGCCCCCGCCGCTGCTACCACTAACAGTGACAGTGGCTCGCCGAGTGATTAACACTCATACCAAAAGAAATGTGGCAGACAAGACACCAATGAAAAGTGAAAATCGGTGTGTTCCCTTTATAGAGATAGCGCACTGCCGTGCGTGTTGAATGGGCTTCAACGGGGATAGACACGCTCACCGGGGACTACGGGAAATACGGTTTTACAATCGTGAGACCCGAGTTCCGTGTTTTTACTCACGTACATTAACCGAATGCTCTTGCGGTGACTCTGAAAAACATCGTGATAAACATTCAAATAAAAAATTAAATTCAGGTGATATTTGAATGTGACCTAAGATTCGGGCCAGGCTAGCCTTCGGGTTACAGAGGTCAGATGGCAGTCGCTCTGAGGAAAAACTTGGTTCCATGTCGAATCCACTAGGTTAGGTAGCCGACCCCGACAGAGAACGGGATAAGGCAAGGAGGATCATGAACGGAGACACCGGGAACATACGTGAAAATCTGTGAAAGTAGTCTAATCTAAATGCACGAAAAGGATAATCAAAATACACGATTTATGCTGATTGACAAAATACTGATTTCCTTGGTAGGTGCTGTTGGGCTCTTCAAAAATAAAGTCTACCCAAGAACTTACGAAATTATTGTCTGATGCAACAAATAGTGGAATAGAATAGATTTCTGGAAAGAAGTGTTATCATTAAATAACAGGTGAATTTGATTTATATTGGTAAGATAGAATAACAAGTCTAAATTACATCTTTGTAATAATATGTATACTTGTTTAGATTAGGCGATTAGTATGTGACGTGACTATGGCCCGTATTTATGAACTGCACTCAACTCTGAGATCGATCTTGAGTGCGATGCGATGCTGTGAATATTTACTGACATTTGTCAAATCGCTCTTGAGATCGATCTCTGAGTTCGAGTGCGATTTATAAATATGGACCTATAATTGTTTACTATATTTAGTAGTATGGATTAGGATTGGCGTACGTCAGAAAATGTTGCTAATATGCGCCAGAGATATTAGTTTATACGCAGATACAGTTTATTTTATTTGTAAATAAAATATAAATATATATTTTTTTGTTTTATTCTTAAATCAATAGAAAAATCCGTAAAAGTACAGAGGCGTGATTCTATAGATAAATTCGATAGTTGTTACCTGCGACTTAATTAGTGTTGTGGAAAAAAATAAATAAAATAACTTATTACTTATGCTTATTACTACATTTTCATCCAAATCCATTTTGCAAGTAACAAAAAATCATATTAGAACTTTTTTACACCAGTGTTATTATATTTATTATATTAAGTTATTATATTTTTAGCTAAATAATGTCAATAATTCTTGCAGAAGAAGAATATTAGGATGTCACCAATATATATTTTTTTAATTTTCGTAAAATAAAACTCCACGGTGCACTTAGGTGGTCTTGAGTGGTGTATGGTGGTCAAAAAAGGGATTTTTAGAATGAGCTCTACTAGTAAAAATAATAACTCCCTATGGAACATATACCAAGGATAATTAAAAAAAAATGTGAGTATCAAAACCTCGATTTATATTTCTGTCGCATAATAAGAAAATAGAATTTACTCTAATTTAAATCTTAAAAGAAAAGATCGTAATTATTTATAGATCACGAATCTTTTATTGCATTCTATGCAAACATCCAGTTCCATCATAGTTACTTTTCTTTTCTCATCTGTTTACATTTTAAAGTTAAATCAACACATTTTACAGGCCAGGGATATAGGCGTGATGTATGTATGTATTTACAGGCTCCGTTGTAAATCGCACTTCTAAGGTAATAGAGTCATCTTTTATATAATGATTAATTGGATCCATCAGCTTATTCCATTCAATAAATTGGGTAAACCCCAATCAGTTTTCTTTTTGCAGAATTTGCTCCGTTTTTGTGCAAAGTAGTTTGATTTAGAATTAGAAAGAAGACGTAGTTCAAGTTCAGCGTCACATGACCAATCTTCAGACAGGGTAGCATGACTGCTAGCATCACAATTCAGGTAAAATCCTAAAAACTCTTGGTGGGGCTCTACTAATTCTCGTTTTGCACAAATTCTCCAGGCCAGGTTGCGTACATAACATGGTGGTGAGAGTACTTTTTGGCCAGGGGTCATTCTTGTGGCATGAATTACTGTATTACGGAAAGTTTTTCCACTTATAGAATTAGAGTCTTTTATACAGGACCTCGACTCTTTTATGCATGAAAATTCAGCTGGAATGGGCATCTTAGTGTCTGGAGCTAACAAGTTAGTTACCAGAGATAGTATCTCATGCTCACTTAGTACTGTAGCTCTTTCGTTTAGCTTTACTATATCGACAGCTGTCATAGTTAGAAAACGAATTTCTTCAATAACACCTTGCAGAGTTTTCCTTGCCTCGCTTACATGTAGAGCAATATTTTCTGATTTTCCGTCGTTATCTTCTCCATGACCTATTTGCTGATCACTTTTTCCTTGCTCCATATTAATCTTGCTTGACTGTGTTGACTTTTGATAATCATCATGTTTCTTAAATGTATGAACATTATCTATTATAGCATTATAGAGGTCCATTTCGCTGTTTATATCGAGGGTATCCATTGATACAATTTTCTTTACCGTACTTATGTCAGCATTCTGGAAACTATAGCCTTTCAGCACTTCTCGGGTTCTAGTTACAAACAATTCTAAGCACTTTTCCACAAGCAGATTTTCACCCTTACAATCTCGTGGGGTCTCAGACATTGCAGGAGGCCTGGATTGCCCTAAGTTTTCGCCAAAGAAGCATGCCAATTCATAAACTTGGCATACGTTATCAGGATTCAAAGATTTGAAAAGATACTTGAGGCAGACCTTTTCAAGATGAACTAAAATGTATTTATTTGCAGCTTTATACAGGCGTATAGCATCTTCTACGTTGGTAATATGAACTTCGTCGGTATAAATGTATTTTAATAACTCCGAAAACGTAGGCAATTCAATGTCTTTTATAATCACAGGGCTTTCTTTGTCCCCGACGTATCCATAGAACATGGCGGCGAAGACTGGTGAAGCCATTGCCAGGATAAGTCTGTGGGCCTCCAGGGAGTCCTTCGGACCTGCGCTGCTTTCAAACTGGAACGTGCAGTCTGCCCACTCGCACGTGTGAAATAAGTGTGCTGATCGCATCCGTATTCTCGAGTAATTCTCTTGCCAGTGAAAACTCTCTTCACTTCGAGGAGCCATAGTTTCTGCAACTTCGCAACTTTATCTGATCCAAACAACTACAACAGAAGCAAGCACAAAATTTTCTGAATTAGTTATCTCAAATTATAAACTCGCTATAAATGAAATGACTCCTATTGCAACCGTTATCTTATCACAGTGCGTGCGATTAACAAAACAAAGAAAATATATTTCTATTAGTTCAGTGTTCCCACCCTTCAATTTCTAAATTTCGCGTATTATGTTCGTAAACTGCACTAGACGTAGCGCCATCTATTAGGCCGAACGCTGCGTCATCCACACACGTCACATTCTTCATCTGAACCGCTTGAAGTAAACTAAACATGAACGAATCGCCCTTAGACAGTCCAAGAATATCGCGAATTTTTAAGACACACGCAAGCGGGCTTTCTGCCATGGCGCGAGCTTGCCATTGGATTTACGTTATTCAAACACTGACAAGAATTTATCCTGCCTATCCACTCTATAAAGCGACGGGATGCGAGCGCGAGTGCGAGAGTCGGTGGCAGTTATCCCACGTCGTAAGGCTGGTTTTAGAGCGGCGCGTTCGCTGTGAAACGACATTCAGACGCGCGCGCTTCGTTGTGGTGTGTACGGTCGAGTGCAGAGAATCATTATGCCAGCAACGTAATCACTATATTGGCTATATACGTTATATGGAAAACAGTGCAACAACGACGTCTTAAAAGATTGCAAGTCGACGCTACTGGCAATCGAAGGAGGTCCGTCCGCGGCGCGGCCGAGACGCGGCCCAAGTCGCGTCACTATGAAACGCTACATACAATCTAGTGTAATGCGAGGCGCGCGCGGCTGGGCAGCGCTGCCGAAACGCGTCGCTCTGAAACCAGCCTAGACAAAACGAACATAGAATCCGGGCGCGCGCATTTTAGTTATTTATCCCGCGCTGCTGTCTCCTGTTGTTGTTATTGTCTGACTTATCTCTATCTGATGAGAGTAAAAGGGACTGCAGACTGTCGCGTCAACTGCAGAATGGAGCCGCCTGTGGTGTGCCTAGCCTTAGTAGTTAAGTTGGTCGTAACTATCAAAATAAAAGAATCCTGCCACAAATGGTCACACTGACAATGGGTATTTTCCCGACAAGTGTCCTTATACATTGTGTGAGAGACCACAGCATATTGCCCGCCCCGCCCCGCCCCGCTTTTGCCCTCTGAGTGCGTGCGACAAAGTGCACAGCGGGTGTATGATATGAGGTTAGCGAAGATGTGGAACAACTGACGGAAATAGCATGGAGAGTACGATACAACGAATTTGCTGAAGGAGCTCTGAAACGTTTGTTTTTCTTTCATGCAGAAACCATTTGAAAAATGAAACTGATATTTTTAAATTACATACATACACACATACATATACCACGCCTTTATTCCTTGCGGGGTAGGCAGAGCGTTAACGGCCGTAAGAATACGGCCACTATCGCCGTCTGACATTTTAGAGGATTGTTTTCTAAGGTTGTTTCAGAAAACATGTGTATCACTATAGTGACGTTGTCAGCCTGTCGCCTAAAAATTGTAATACACCAATACTCTCCGAGTCCCTTACTCGCCTCTTACGATACCCTCGGGAAGGATGTGGGGTTATGCTATTCTAAGCCGGCATCACCCGGTATTTTTAAATTAGATTGATTATATCTCACGTTCTACTTTACGTATCGATTCCCACATACCTACCGTAGCGCACGTAATTTCACACACACCCTCGACTAAAGGTACGGGTGGCGTGCTGGGGAGAGCCACATTTTTTTCGTTACCTATGTTCACTCCGAATTGACCATTCTCCCCCTCTCCATCTCGTTTTAGGGGAACTGATTTCGGGAATTATCTAGTATGCAGGATCAGTGTCGACCCTGGAGGTCTATTTTTAAAACGTAGTACATTTTGACACTAAGTCTATTTTTTTTCCCATGAATTTTTTGTGGTTGTAACATTTATTAGGTACCCGGCGGCGTAATTCGTAGCGTTGCCGAACTATCGATAGTAAAACAATCGATAGTTTTCCTATCGAAACCCCTATACAATCGATAGGCCAATCGATAGTATCGATACTATCGATACTATCGATACTATCGATTGTTCAGAATGAGGCAATACTATCGGTCAGCTTCGATAGTATCGATACTATCGATAGTATCGAAGCTGACAATCGAAAAAACAATCGATAGTATCGATAGTATCGATAGTATCGAAGCTGACAATCGAAAAAACAATCGATAGTATCGATAGTATCGATAGTATCGATAGTTTTGGTCTATCGATAGTCGGCCGATGAGCGATAGTATTGTTCAGTCAGGTATGGATATTTTATTTTACATACATATAATTATCATGACTTTATCTCTTGTGGGGTAGACAGAGCGTTCACGGTCGTAAAATTACACAGTAAAGCGACAGTAATCATTGCTGTCGCTTGCTATCGCCGCGTCTGAGGGCCGTTTCAGTAATTCGCGTATCACTAAAGTGACAGGTTGTCAGCCTGTCGCCTAAAATTGCAATACACATGAAACCCATGGGAAAGAAATAGGATGATGCTATTCTTACCCGGCATCCCACGGCTAATGGGTTAATTATTGTATATGGATTATTTTAAAAGATTTTTTAAATTTTAATAATTAAAGTAAATTCATTTAGCCATAGTATTAAGCAATGAATGAATTAGTTATACAATTAGATACATAAAAATACACCTATAGTTTTAAAGGCATTTGCACACTAGATGCGTGCGCCTGCGTCTGCGTGCGTGCGGGAAAAAATAGTATGGATATGACAGGAGAATGAAATCGACGCATCACGTGATGTATCACAATAGATACCTACGCATCACCTGTCATGTCAAGTTGTAGCGACCTCTGGTGGCTACAACATGAAGCTCACTCAAGTAGTTCGCATGCATACAAGACGCAACAGGAGTTCTCAACATATCGGAGAGATGGCGCCACGTGACAGAACAATGGGCCTGAAACGCGATATCGAAGTGTTCACCGCGCAACGCATATATACAACTTCTAATCCAATCCAGGTGTACCCGTCGGTCCCCTGGCCACAACACCCGGCCAGGCGGGTAGCTACCCTTTTCCCGACACCACCTGCATTCATCCTGTCACCCGCCATAAAGTAATAAAACAAAAATTGTACAAGAAAGGCTATTATGAAATATCTGATTATATGCAGGATAAATCTCCATGGGAGTAGTTTTAAATGTATAAAGTTGACTTTAAATGACGAAACAGGTAGAATTATCTACTGTATACATATTATATTGTACGTAGTCGGTCCCAAAGTTCTGTCATATATGAAAATACTGATAAAATAAAAAGTACCAATCCGTTTTTAAAAATTTATATATCAATTAAAAATACAATCATCGAAGAATCAAAATAACATAAAACTATTCGAAATGACCTCCCTTGCTTTTAACAACGGCCTTCAACCGCGGCGGCCAGTCGTCTATCGCAGCACGCACCATATCCATGTCGATTTCAGCGACTGCTTTAACTATGGCTGACTTCAGACTCTCCAAATTTTTATGGGGCTTAGCACAGACCTTGCTCTCTAAGACCTGCCAAATTTTATAGTCCAGAGGATTAAGGTCCGGACTGGAGGAAGGCCAATCTTCGTGTCTTATAAACTCAATGTTTTGACGTTCAAACCAGGCTTGAGTGGTCCTGGCTTTGTGAGCGGGCGCAGAATCCTGCTGGAATACAAAGTGATGTCCTGAAAATAGTGTGTTGGGCAGGTCTTTGACGTACCGATCCAAAACCGTCTCTTGGTACACTTTTGCGCTGGTTTTGACCCCCTTTTCGCAAAAATGAACCTCAGTTGGCCCATAGTAGGAGACTCCTAACCAGACCATGACTGAAGAGGGATGATGCCCATGTTGCACCCGCGGAACTTTGTTTCCTGCTTCTTCAGAGCTGGTAGCGTACACTCTATCGTTTTGTTTATTATACTTTTCTTCTATATCAAAAATTTTTTCGTCTGTAAAAAGTATATCGCGGTGCCGGTTTTTCGCGTACCGTTTTAACAACACCCGAGATCTTTTGAGTCTAATTTCTTTTAAACGGGCATTAAGTAAGTGCCCACTCTTTTTTTTGTATGCTCGCAGCTTAAGGTCTTCGTTTAAAACCTTTTTGACTGTTTTTCTACTAACCTTCATCTGCAAAGCCATAAGTTTCTGTTTTCGGACAGGATTTCTTCGTATGCGCTCCTTGATCGCTTTGATCACTGCTAGTGTTCTGGCGGAGCGAGGCCGGCCAGTTCTTTTCTTGTCCTCAACACTAGAGACTTCAGTGTACCTAGTTATAGTACGATACCCAAACCTAAGCGTTATTTTCAATTTTTTGAGCAACTTGAAATTGGTACTCGGCGAGTGCCCACAGCGATGCAACGCCAAAACTGCTATTCGGTTTTCTTTCAAAGTCCACTCCATCGTGAAAAATCGACCCAAATGATTATTTATTGTTTTAAAATAATTGTTAAACATTCAAAAACGGAATGCAATAAAACTTTTCCAAATCCGTGTTCTAAATTCAAAAATAATATGCCAGTGACAGAACTTTGGGACCGACTACGTATTTTATGTTTATTTCAGCATAGCCATTTTCGGCTATTAATTTTTTATTATTATTTTTTTAACTTAGCTATTGTAGCTTAGGGCATGAGCAATTGTATTTAGAATATATATTTAGAATATTTATAATATATACTGAAACGGCCCTCAGACGTGGCGATAGCAAGCGACAGTAATGATTACTGTCGCTTTACTGAGTAATTTTACGACCGTGAACGCTCTGTCTACCCCACAAGAGATAAAGTCATGATAATTATATGTATGTAAAATAATCCATACCTGACTGAACGATACTATCGCTCATCGGCCGACTATCGATAGACCAAAACTATCGATACTATCGATTGTTTTTTCGATTGTCAGCTTCGATACTATCGATACTATCGATTGTTTTTTCGATTGTCAGCTTCGATACTATCGATAGTATCGATACTATCGAAGCTGACCGATAGTATTGCCTCATTCTGAACAATCGATAGTATCGATACTATCGATTAAAAATCGATAGTTCTTACTATCGAAAAACTATCGATAGACTATCGATTGTCTATCGATAGTCCACTATCGAGCGGCAACGCTAGTAATTCGTTTCCGTGCACGTCCGCATCTAACCATAAGATATAGGTAACGAAAAAAATGTGGCTCTCCCCAGCACGTCACATTTTTTTCGTTACCTATATCTTCTTAATTGTGGGCCACAAGTGGGCTTCCGCTACGGGCTACGTGGCGTGGTTCTCGAGATTCTGAATTTTGAATATTTTGAGTGACTATCGACAAATTAATCCACAATTATTTTACTTACTCAAGGTCATGGATTTCCACATCGAAGAGCCACACAGTGGTGTAGATACGGAGTAGGTAGATAAGGAAGGGATATTAAAAACAGATTTATTTGGTATATCAACAGTTTATTTGTTAATCAATTCATGAATTATTTGTACAAAACAAACGTAAAACCTACACACTAGGCAGAGAACAACCCGTGAACCAGCCCGTGAAACTGAACAACTTTAAATAGGGAGAAATATGAATAAAAAATATTTGGACCCAAGTATGGAAGGTCCAAAATTTTTTCGCATTTTTAGACTTATATTTCTTAGGGCAAGTTGTTCAGTTTACATAGATAGATAAACGCTCTATTCATATTTCTGCATCACACACATTCATGGGTTGGTTCATTCCTTGAAAGGAACACAGTACTTTTGCTAACACCCTGTATGGTATATTAAGTTTCCTGACCCCTAACATAGACAATTATAATTCCAATTTACGAATATTTTATTAATTCGTTGCGTCTCTGCTTAGTGCTCAAAACTTAAAACGCTAAGGAGGAATGCTTGTTCGACTGTTGTTTTATATGAAACGAAAACCCAATAGCAAATATAAAAAGTAATAAAAACAATGTAGTATACCCTAATTGGTAGTATCTAAGCGGTAACAGGCTTCTAAATATTAGAAAAAAATATTGATTTGGAGATCGGATACAGTGGCGAAAAATGCTCGGTTTATGGCAAACAACATACCTACAGATTACCAAGAAGAACAATTTACTACAATAGACTGTTGTGATAGGCCATATTTGACAGCTGTCAAAATTATACTACTGCTTTGACATATTTATTTTTTATTTAATAATATGGACTTCTACCTATTAAGGGTAATTATGCCAATGTCAGTAGGTAGGGATTCCAGCGCGGCTGCGCCGGGTGGTGGTTCCTGTAGAGGATGATAGTGTCATCTACAGGATCCGAGGGCCTCCTCTTGATACCATCCGGAAATGTGGAGAAAACTCTTCAATTCTTGATTTAAAATTTTCCCTCGCACTTCACTGATTAAAATACTATCCAAAATAATCACTGAGTGTTGAAATAAATATAAAATAAAAAATTCATTTGGAGAGACCTCTATCATTATGATTTATGACATAGGTCTAGGTCTATTTTTCTTTGTTTACATGTCATATAGTACGGTTTTGACAACTGTCAAATATGGCCTATTTTACCGTCCACACTTTTTTAGGATATTTTAGAAAAGAGATCCACTGTTAAAGTATGTAAGTACCTCATGTATTAATGTGTTACATTTTATTTGTTTATATCTATACAGAGTTACAGAAAATGAAATGTGTTCCTTTTAAGGGGTAAGAAAGAAAAACTGTAGTTGAAAGCGTTGAAATATTTGGATTTGTTTTCATTGAAGAAAACTGTTTCATACATTGGTACACCCTTTGAAAAGAACACATTACTTTTTCTTTCAAGATAATTATTGCTGTGTAAGATAAGATTATTTGAATCTATACATAAATTATAAAAATACGCACACTGTTACAGTCCACCAAACCACAGAGTGGCTATTCCACTACCCTACTAACAGGACCCGATTCCGTATACAGGGTGACTGGAAAATTGATGCATTCCTTTCAAGGGATGAACCAGCTCATGAAACTGAACAACTTTCCCCATGGAACATAGGTCGAAATATGAAAAAAAAATTTGGTCCTTCCATACAAATTGACTTAGTCGGTCGGTAATTTTGTATGGGTGTGGGCCAAATTTTTTTTTTCATTTTTCGACCAATGTTCCATGGGGAAAGTTGTTCAGTTTCATGAGCTGGTTCATCCCTTGAAAGGAATGCATCAATTCTCCAGTCACCTGTATAATATAGGTACTGCTATCGATAGTTATCATTCCAAAAACCTTATACAATCGGTAGTATTCCTAGTTCAAAATGCAGAAATACTATTAAAAAGTGAAATAATGCCATCGATGAGAAATTTATCGATAACTATTTTACTAATCGATAATACTTATACATAGTTACGATAAGATAGTATCGTACTGTTACATTTTGAAATATCGATTAAAATCGAGAGTTGAACGGTAGCGTGAACTACTTAACGAACAAGAATAACTCATTTTGTAAGTTTAACGAAAAACTCAATCAATGTAAGTAAGAGTACTATTATTTATTCTGTGGTAAGGGGAAGTCGCTTAAACTTAAATACCGAATTACCGACACACTATCGATAGTTTACTATCTAGCGGCAACACTACAGTCGGTAAGTTTAGGTACTCATCTTTTTGTAAACAAACTTAGTATGAAACTGACAGTTCAGAAGTGTAATTTTCGTACAAAGTTTGTTTACAAAAATATAAGTACCCAAACTTACAGACTATAATGCAAAATCGGGTGTCCTTACAAGGTATGTGAAAAACCAGCGCACACTGTATACCGATTACATATTCTGGAACTGTCCGTCCTTGTCTAGCATGAGTATGTTGGGATTCTCCTTCTCAAACTCCGTGGGTTTCCTGTCTCGCATCTCGTCGGTCCACTCCCCCTCCCCCGCGCCCCACTCCCCCACCCGGTCCCCTATCACGTCCACCTCCTCTTTAGCTCGTTGTTTCTCCACCTGTAGGGAAATTTGTTGTTAAAAAGTGGGTTAGACTTGAGAATCGAAAGTAGTGCTACAGCAAGATTTAGATTTTCTAGCGGCCCGCCCAGCGGCTGCGACCGCTGAAACGCATTTTCGCGTAGGAATTAGATGATTTTCCGGCAAGTATTATGCATAAAAACCTTTCCTTTGAACAATTCAATCTATTAAAGTAAACTGCATCAAAATTCGTAGTGTGGTTTTAAAGATTTAAGCAAACATACTATGTTTTGATGTATAAGATCTTTAAGGTGAACACACGCACACCGGCGGCGAACGAACCAAACGCACCGAATTTTAGATTCCTTTATATGTAATCCTATGAAACCTCGCACATTTTGCCCGAGCCGAATTGATCGAATCGGTCGAATCCGGCAGGTGGCGGCGTTTAAAATTCGGTTCGGTTCGTTCTGTGCGGATAAGTGGGCGTTCACCTTTAAGGTGAAATCCATGCTATAGTCTGTAAAATAAGGATGATCCCTGTGACGTTTGTGACCTTGAAGAAAATTCTATGACATAAAGTCGATTTTCCTAGTATACAAAGTAAAATGGACCTTATATCATAGCATTTGCTTTCAGAAACGTTACAAGGATATCATCCTATATTTTACGTACAAACTTTCGCATTTATAATATTAGTATAGTACTTTTGTTCCGTTTTACGTATTTTTGACAATTGCATCTTTTCTCTTCTGGGGAAGAAAGTTTTTCGTATGGATTTTTGTCTCCCGCTAATTTGAAACGTGAACAATGAGTCACGTTCCTCTCTACGTTGCATTAAGCTATGGGGCATTTTCTATGTAGATGTTGTATAAAAGGTATTCTAGGT
This sequence comes from Keiferia lycopersicella, assembly GCA_029255805.1. Lineage (NCBI taxonomy): Eukaryota > Metazoa > Arthropoda > Insecta > Lepidoptera > Gelechiidae > Keiferia > Keiferia lycopersicella. Next base: position 771,526 of record JARACZ010000008.1, read on the forward strand.
ATGTTACTTAATGGCAATGAAATGACGAAGGTTTTAACATAGTTGATCATATAATGTCACAAATATAAAACATTACAAAAATGCAGTCAAAAATCAATTAATAACAAATAAATAACATTCATAAAAATAAACTTAAATAAAAATAAACTTATCTGAAAATAACTCCCTAGGACGCCGCCGGCCCAAAGGTAGCCATTACACTACTAATAGACAACCTTTGTACCAGGAACGAGCCAGAGCGAAGGTTCAAGCCCTAAACCCTCATCTGTTGCCCTTACTGCCTAACAAAGGCTATATAGCCTTCGTGCACCAACTTCCCGCTGTTTCCACCGCTAAAGGGACAAACTCGTAACCTTGAGCAAGATAAGCAAACTTTGCCTGCTTTTTAAAAGCTACGAATTCAGCGGCCTCCCCTGCTGCCTGAGTTGTCTGGCCTATGTGCGGCGAAGGAACTAACACCGGGCCCTAAGTCTGCTAAATGAAAATCGTTTCAGTTGGATGTCGATTGGATCTCAGTTGAATGATTTCGGTCATTTCGTAGTCTGCTAACAGTTTGAAGTATACAAAAATCACAATGGCAATTGAATGACCGTTGAGTTTCGATGGCGTTACAATGACAAAAAATAGCAGACTTGGGGCCCTGGTCGCAACCCGTAGCAAGCCTTTAATGCCTTGTGATGACTGTCAGTCTGTCCGGTCTTTTGCCATCTGTACGGCTCAATCCAGGAGGCTCTAATACGCATTGGACGTCAACAGAGATGAGGGCCCTTCGGACGATATTGAGGGTCTTCGTTGAGGGTGTGATGTCTTGGGAACCTGCCTGCGCTACGACGACAACTCAAGCCGTGGCTTCCACCATGGTACCACGGATGCAGCGGTGAGGTTCGCATACATTGCAGCTAAGGCGAAGAGCCACCGCCACAGCGAATCGTTGTCTAGATGCGACCCCACGTTAGTTAGGTGAAGGAAGCGCGTGTAGCCAAATTGCACTCGAAGCCCCGGTTCCCAGCTGTGAGATGTAGCCTTGCAAAGTGGCAACCGACTTCATCCGCACGCTGACACTGGGGATCCGAGGGCAAAGACTCGCCCGGATAGCGAGAATAGCATGCTCCAAGGGCGAAGGATCGATGCGGGATGCTCACCCTGTCACGATTAGGGAGAATAGTAATAATAAGGCTCGACACCGCATGAACCGACGCTAAGAAAGCCGACAGACTCACGTCCGTAGCTCGCCGAACTCCTAGACCCCATGCCGTATGGGTAAAGATGCCTGGGCCCACTGAACGGTTTCAACTAGTTTAAAAATCTAAATACTTATATAAAATACAAGGTTGACTAATCTATGCATTCAACACACAGAAGAACGTGTCCAATGTATTTGCATTTCCTCCGAAGCACAGATTTTTCGTTCGTGCTTCAGGGTTTAGACTACACCCATGATATTTATTCGTATCTGAGGCTGTAATGAGTAGCGAGTGTCTGACCCTGAAAAGTACTCCTTAGCCGCGGTCATCAGATAATGGGGGTAGTCGCTGTTTGCCTACCCGCCAGACCTTGTCTGATCTTTCCGTCATGATTTCCGGCCTTAAGATACGTAGGAATTTTGGCAGTTGAGGGAAGTTGTTGGCACGGGACTCTGGTTCGCCATGCTTTCGACGCCACCAATCCCAAGGCCACTTTTTGAACAACGGTCGGTTGCTCGTTCTTCTCACGGGGCGAGTGGTTATTGGAACATCAGTGGTTAGGATAGTTTCTTGTTCTAATAACTCTATGGTAGTGTTAGAAGGAACAGTCACCACTTGTAATGCATCTTCTGTCATTGTATCAGCTGGTTTTGCTGTGGGAGGTATGTTGATAGTGATAGTCTTCTCTTTGTAAATATTGAAACCCTCTGCTAACGCCGACGTTGTTTTCTTTTGTGTATTAGGAGGGGTGGAAAGTAATCTGGTTTCGCTATCGCCGAGTTGTTGTAATTCGAGCGCGTTTCCATCTTGAATGGGATAATATGTAAGACCGACAGGGGCAAAAGTTCGCGTATTTTCTTTTTGCATGGGATAATCACTTGCAGGGGTGGTAATTATTGTGTTTACATTATCGTCGGTTGGTTGTATATGGAGCGTGGTTTTTTCTTCCGAGGCAGAACTTGTATCATCTTCAGGGTTGGAAATTATTGTGGTTTCACTGCCCTCGAGATCTTCTAAGGGATAGAAGGTAAATTTTTCGGTAGGCGGAACGGTAGTGGTACTGGCAATTAAGAGACGTAACACTTCTTTGATGTCTATTGGGGTGCTGCCAACGGGAGGCGTGTTTTGACGTAACATGAATACAGTGGTGGGCACCGGTTTTCCTAGCTGAAAAGGCAGTATTACTATAGTTGTGCGGGTAGGGGGGGGCGGGGGGGGCCAAGGCACGCCATGGTAGTCATAGGGGTCTTCTTGAAACAGAAGCATACCCAATACGCCGAAAATGAGAATGGATGCTAAAATCGTGAACACTGCAAGCTGCGTAGCTACCGCTCCGTTTTCTATCAACTTCCTGTATCGTTCATCCTCCCGGGTTATGTCACAAGCGCATCCTGTTCTTTCTTTTGGTGGGAAGAATAAAAACATGTTGTATTAAAGTATACGTATGGTATTGGAAACCATAATACTGGAGTATACTGCGTAGTGAAGAAAGGATATTATAAGAAAATATCAGAGAAACTTATATTGAACCAAGCACAAGGTGACAGACATAAATTCTTCATTCAATTAATTTTTTTGAGGTATGGCTTCTGCCTATAGGGACAATTCTGCCAGTGTCAAGGTAGGGGAATATACGGGTTCACCAAAATTTTGTTACATTTGACTCTTGGCACAATCTATGACTGTCGTTTTTTTCGTGTTGTGGCACTAGTCTTGACTTTGTGCCAGGATCGAGTTGTTTTGATGGTAATAAAAGGTGGGTAAACTCAACGCGGAATAGAAAGGAAAGGTTGGCTAAGTAAGGTAAAATTAGGCTATAAAGATTCAATGTGATTAACTTTACTGGCAGGAGCATAAACCTCTTTCAAGAGATATAAAAAATAGCTAATATCTTGCAGTTGGAGTGTTGTTTTATCAACATCAAAAGTCGGTGCAATTTAATTTCTTGTTTGGTGGCGTTCAATCCAATTTTTTAAGATATGGCTTGTGTCTACAGAAACAATTCTGCCAGTGTCAAGGTGGGGAAATATACGGTTTTTTGGCGTTTCCAATCTCTTGTTTTTTGAAGAAAGGTCCCCTATGTTGTCAGTTTGACAGGTTGTTTCATTGACTTCTGTATAGGGAGTTTATTGAGGTCAGGGGGTTGTTTCTACATGCGACCACAGATCACAATATACATATATGCGATATGCTAGAATATGTCTGCCGGACCTTTGACATTGCTCAGACTTTTTTTGTAACTGGTTATACCACTGACCTCAATAATCTTTCGGATATACATACAGAGTGTAAGGGATAGTGTAACAAACGATAACTTTTCAGGCGTGATCAGACCATGAAACTTAAAAAAATACGAAGAAACATAAAAAAGTTTTCGACCTCAAATACAAAATTTTTTCGTTTCCCAACATAGCCCCCATAGTACATTGTTCAGTTTCATGGTCTGGTCACGCCTGCAAAGTTTTCGTTACACCGTCTCTTACACCCTGTATATGGGTTATATTCACCATATTCACTGTTACTGTAAAAATATTTAAGGGGTGAATGTATTATTATACCTTTCTTACTTTTTTATTATATTTTTAGAGCTGGTGTTTTTACAGTAGGGTAAAAGTGCCTTTGCAAGGACCAACTCTCTTTATCGCAAACATAACAATTTAATCCATAGCTTGCTTTTCTTCTGCCCCGTTGTTTCACCCACGGCGGTTTAATATTTATATGATTTTCCTATTGGAATAAGATATCCCATCAGCAAATAGCCTATGACCGTACCCACTTTTCTAGCTCAAATAGCTCCGAAAACCCCTAGTTCTGTGCGAAAACCGTACCAATAGGCTTGTGTCCTGACCGGTCAAATGAGCTGCTTTTTATAACGATCTAAAACAGTATTTTGTTTGAAGAACTAGAAGTGACGTGTCTAGCTATCCAGACTACCCGCGTATAGTTTAGGAAATATAAGGTGTAAAAATATAAGCTGCAAATATTTTAAGGGGTGAATCAGTCCATGAAACTGAACAACTTTCCCCAAGAAACACAAGTTGAAATATGAGATTTTTTTTTTGGACCTTCTATACAAATTGACTTGGTCAGTCGGTAATTTTGTATGGGAGGTCCAATTTTTTTTTCATATTTCGACCTGTGTTCCTTGGGGAAAGTTGTTCAGTTTCATGGGCTAGCTCACCCCTTAAAATATTTGCAGCTAATATTTCCTATATAATCGTTCCGATTTAAACAGGCCTAGGATAGTTGTAATTTGTAGGAAATTGGTAGCAGCATGCGTTTCTAAATATTGCAAGCATTAAAAAAAATTGAGCTATACCAAACACGGGAAGGGTTTTAATATTCGGAATTTGATCCGATTCGCATATTTTTCCAATTTGAAAATGCGCAAAATGTCCAGTTCGCAAAATGTTTCACCGATCTCTTAAAAAGTATACAACTTTTACATTTGATACATTAAAAATAAACGAATAATCAACAAATTCTAGTCAGATATTGAAAATTTAAATAAACAATATGTTTCAAAAATTACAATCATCCCGAACTGGGCATTTAACGATTTCATATTTTAGAATTGGACAAATTGCGAATTAGACATTATAGGCACACATTAAACATTTTGCTACTGTAAGGACCCTTCTTGGGGGATAGACTACTTACTGTGTTTTTTTTGAGGGATTGTAAATTATCATTTTAGGTTGCCCAGTTTTTTTTGCAAATCATAAATAGTGAAGTGCCAGTACTTGTAACTGTTGTTATCGCAATGGGATTTTTAAATCTGTTTCTTTTAGTTCCTAGTAGATGACGCTCGTGGGAATGATGTAAAAGCTCAGCAGTTATTTTCCATAGATCGGCGTTAAAGTTACTTTTTATTATGAGCTTGACAGATGCACATTTGATAATGAGCTTGACAGATGCACATTTGATTATGAGCTTGACAGATGCACATTTGATTATGAGCTTGACAGATGCACATTTGATTATGAGCTTGACAGATGCACATTTGATTATGAGCTTGACAGATGCACATTTGATTATGAGCTTGACAGATGCACATTTGATTATGAGCTTGACAGATGCACATCACTATTTCACATTTGCAAACAAATTGGCAACTCAAAATGTCAATTTACTATCTCCAAAAAAAAAACACAGTTTATCTACAATTGACATATAATTCTCATCAGACAAATCGGGACACTTTCGTTTTCATGATTTGATAAAACATAAAAGACCTTTAGGAAACTATTTCAAATTTGTAACATTTTCATAAAAATTTTATAAACCTCTTTTTACTCACTATTACACGATATTAGGGATTTATTCCAAAATATTATACCACTGTACCGTTCTGTATAGCCTTACTTGTACAGGGTGTAAAAAAAATTGCTGCTAATATTTTAAGGGATGATTCAGCGTATGAAAATGAACAACTTTCCCCAAGGAACATAGGTCGAAATATAAAACAAAATTTTGGGCCTCCCATACAAAACTACCAACCGAAAGTCAATTTGTACGGGAGGTCCAAAAATTTTCTCATATTTCGAACTGTTTTATTCACCTCTTAAAATATTTACAGCTAATATTTTTACATCTTATTTATGATAGATATCAGAGTCGATCACTTTATTGTGATTTTAATCAATAGCTGGGTCTCCATTGAACGAGCAGCCTCAGATGCTCACTGCCGCGGGCAGCATGCGGCGTAACGCGCGGTCGGTGTGGACGTGTTTCGCCCGAGCATGAGAATTTTAACATGCGCTGCTCAGGCGAAACACGCCCACACCGACTGCGCAATGCGCCGCATGCTGCGCGCGGCAGTGAGCGTCTGAGAAACATAAACTAGCAAAGTGTACCGAATTTTCTGATGAGAAGTGTAGTATAATATAGTAGAGAGGAAGCGGTGCTTACAAAGCGGCGGCGTTACCTCCGTGTCGTGCTTGGCGAACTTGTCGAACATGTTGGCGTAGAGCGCCTTCTCCTTCTGCTTCTGCTTGGCTATCGTCTGCTTGCACACCGTCGTCTGGTTCAGCGCCGCCTGGAAGTGTAAATTGAAAGTCGGATTTGAGGTTTTTGTCGACTAGAGTCTAGCGCACGACAGATCTCTATCATAGGCGCCTGACGGACATCACGTTCTGGGCTTAATGTGGAGTTGTCCTCCCCAGCATAGCAAAAATGCGTGCCACGATAAAATTTTGTCGCCGTAATATGTCTTCTGCGGCTAACTTCAATGCGAATAAGTTACGTTTTCTTCCGTAGTGATATTGTGCGCATATGAAACGACAAAATATGTCGTGGCACGCATGTTAGCCAGGCAGAACCGGTTTTGGAGTCTGGTTAATCCCTCGGTCGCATCTTACGATCCCCGCGGGAAGAGATGGGGTGGTGCTATTCCACTCTGCCGGCACCACACAGCACACTCGCGGTCTCCCCTACTTGGGGGGTATTTCTATACTCGCTACGTTCGGCAGAAGGATTTAAAGCGAATGCAAGGTGTTGTAGATATTTTGCTGCTATCCGGACTCGAGGGTATTGGTGTGTTACCAATTTTAAGCGACAGGCTGACAACCTGTCACTATAATGATACACATGTCATGTTAAACAACCTTGGAAAACAATCCTCAAAAATGACAGATGTGGCGATAGCGACCGTATTCTTGCGGCCGTTAACGCTCTGCCTACCCCGCAAGGGATAAAGGCATGATATGTGTATTGTATGTACCCGTTTCCTAGATGATTATTCCTACTACTAAGGGTTTGATGTCTGTTTTTAGAAAATTCCCCAGTTTTCTGATAGGAATATATTTGTTTGATTACAAAACTTTGATTAAAAAATTATCAAAATTATATTTTGATAGCTCATATCTATAAATGCTGAGTTCACTATGTTTGCGGTGGAGTAATTTGTTGCTATGGGAAATAACCTACAAACGTAGCAATATTTTTCTGTTTAATAATATAATAAACTTTGAATATTTCTTTAGAGTATGTAGTATTTACGGACAATAACTTTTGTATATTATTAATAACCCAGTTTTCTAGCGAATTATATGCAAAATAAGTAAACAACTGTTTTGCTTTCGATTCAGCTCTAAAATAAACTACATAAAGTTTAGCATTGCCCTGCTAGGGTACAACTACAAGAAACTTATCTTAGAGGACGAGTCACACTTGAGTTGTCGTAAGAAGCCATGAAACCTGATGAACCCTGGTGTCAGAATTTGTCAACCGCCTTCTACAACTAACAGGCTTTTGACATGGTTGTGTAACGACCGCCGTCTAAGTGATCATAGACATGATGTGATGTATGTACCTTGTTCTGTGGCTCAGCTGCGACGACCCGCTGGAAGTCCTGCAGCGCCTGCTCGGCCTCCCCGAGCCCCAGCAGCGCCTGCCCGCGCCGGAACAGCCCCTTCACGTTGTTGTATGTATGTATGTATGTATGTATGTACCTTGTTCTGTGGCTCAGCTGCCACGACCCGCTGGAAGTCCTGCAGCGCCTGCTCGGCCTCCCCGAGCCCCAGCAGCGCCTGCCCGCGCCGGAACAGCCCCTTCACGTTGTTGTATGTATGTATGTATGTATGTATGTATGTATGTACCTTGTTCTGTGGCTCAGCTGCCACGACCCGCTGGAAGTCCTGCAGCGCCTGCTCGGCCTCCCCGAGCCCCAGCAGCGCCTGCCCGCGCCGGAACAGCCCCTTCACGTTGTTGTATGTATGTATGTATGTATGTATGTACCTTGTTCTGTGGCTCAGCTGCGACGACCCGCTGGAAGTCCTGCAGCGCCTGCTCGGCCTCCCCGAGCCCCAGCAGCGCCTGCCCGCGCCGGAACAGCCCCTTCACGTTGTTGTATGTATGTATGTATGTATGTATGTACCTTGTTCTGTGGCTCAGCTGCCACGACCCGCTGGAAGTCCTGCAGCGCCTGCTCGGCCTCCCCGAGCCCCAGCAGCGCCTGCCCGCGCCGGAACAGCCCCTTCACGTTGTTGTATGTATGTATGTATGTATGTATGTACCTTGTTCTGTGGCTCAGCTGCGACGACCCGCTGGAAGTCCTGCAGCGCCTGCTCGGCCTCCCCGAGCCCCAGCAGCGCCTGCCCGCGCCGGAACAGCCCCTTCACGTTGTTGTATGTATGTGTGGACGTCCAGTCAGGATTCGCCGTATTTTGCGGGGATTTTGTTAGGAAAACGACGGAATTGTTCAATTATGATCTTGTATTGTCTCCTTTTAACAATTAGTTAGGATTATCACACTGTTTCCACACTATTTCCCGTTATTTGACTCAATACAATTTTATAAAGCAGCTACTTCTTTGACAGTTCTTACAAATCTACTTTCATTTGTTTTCCGTACGGGAAAGGCAATGGCTATACAGCCGAGGAGTTTCTATTCAGCCAGTGGTCTTCGCCGACACGGCCATTCTGACAGTACCACACGTCCTCGTGTGGGGCGTTATTCATCTGAAACAAGTTTAGGCACAGTAGATTCTTCTGCTCGGTCTTTCCTGACCAAATCATGGGAAAAGTAGGTACTTAAGAGTTCTCAACATAGCACTATTCAGGGGCAGTATAAATAGCTCAAGACCCAAGATTAAATCATTCAATTCAATTCCATTACATCAAGTTCAATTACAATTTTGCTTTATCAATTAACAATTTTAGTTCACATATTTTTAAAACCTCAAAACCACATTGTTGTAACATCACTTGACCAGTGAACGCTTCTAATAATATCAGATCACTTGTCTAGCTCACCGCTTCTTTACTCCGCTTAACCAGCGGACGGATCCCTTACCCAGTTCACCGTTTTAGTACTTCACTTAACCAGTGGACGGATCACTAGACCAGATCACTATTTTTCTATTGGCTACAACCAATTTCATGCAACTTTTTATTTGTCAACAAATACAGTAACAACATGATAATTGTGAGGTTCAGATTGTTTACTAAGTACTTCTTAGAAACAGAATATTATTTTCAGACCATTGTTACAGGTTTAATGGGATTGCTTTTCATAATTTTGGAAATATCACAAAATTAGTTTCATTATGATTATCAAATGATTGACTGTTCATATGCGAACAACATAGGTGATGGATGACTTAACTCATCATTACAATTTGAAAACATCTCACCAAATCGTTACAATTTGAAAACATCTCACCAAATGTAAACAATTGTCAAGCAGGTTTGCTTTTTAAGCATGGTCCAATTATAACAATAATCTTGCTTTTGAGCAGCAACTTGGTTCTCATCTCATCCATAGTAACCGCTGTCCGTCTAATGTAAGTACTTTCAGCATCTTGATACATCTTACATGATAGCTGAAACATAAAACAAGGTATGAATGCTCTATAAAATAATAACAGTACCAAATAAATTAAGAAACAACTAAAACATGACCTTTTATTATCCTTAGATAGGGGTTGGCATAGCATGCCATAAACCTGGTGTAGCAATATGTCATAGTGTTGCTTTTGAATAATAAAATCATTGCTTCTCCGTTACTCGCAACAACTTAATTTCTCTTTTTCAGGTATGAACAAGTCTGTTTGTGTTGCAGAAAGTTGTAGTTTAATATTGGACACCATTTTTCATAGTACATGTCATTCTCTCATATTAGTGAGGTTATCTTGTCTTGCAATTTTCTGTTTTCATGTGGGACACCCGAGTCGTCCAACAGCTTATCCTGCTATTTGCTTGTAGTATAACTTCAGTTGTAATTTCCTTGTCACATTCCTTGTTTCATATTCAACTCAAATAGGTATTTACTCTTCCTGGCGCACTATTTTATGTCTTCAAAATGTCATGCTGTCTCAGTATATTACACATTCGACCAAATATTGTGCACTGTTTGCTCACTCCAAACCAATTTGGAGGTTATGTACCCAAGTACCGGGCTGCTCCCGCGCCGTATTTATGACCTTGACTGTTGTAGGAAAAAAAATTGCCACATGTCTTTTGTATCATGCATCTTAATTTCTCTTTTCATCTGTGAGCACATGGATCATTCCACTTCTGATGTGGACGTCCAGTCAGGATTCGCCGTATTTTGCGGGGATTTTGTTAGGAAAACGACGGAATTGTTCAATTATGATCTTGTATTGTCTCCTTTTAACAATTAGTTAGGATTATCACACTGTTTCCACACTATTTCCCGTTATTCGACTCAATACAATTTTATAAAGCAGCTACTTCTTTGACAGTTCTTACAAATCTACTTTCATTTGTTTTCCGTACGGGAAAGGCAATGGCTATACAGCCGAGGAGTTTCTATTCAGCCAGTGGTCTTCGCCGACATATGTATGTATGTATGTATGTATGTACCTTGTTCTGTGGCTCAGCTGCCACGACCCGCTGGAAGTCCTGCAGCGCCTGCTCGGCCTCCCCGAGCCCCAGCAGCGCCTGCCCGCGCCGGAACAGCCCCTTCACGTTGTTGTATGTATGTATGTATGTATGTATGTATGTACCTTGTTCTGTGGCTCAGCTGCCACGACCCGCTGGAAGTCCTGCAGCGCCTGCTCGGCCTCCCCGAGCCCCAGCAGCGCCTGCCCGCGCCGGAACAGCCCCTTCACGTTGTTGTATGTATGTATGTATGTATGTATGTACCTTGTTCTGTGGCTCAGCTGCGACGACCCGCTGGAAGTCCTGCAGCGCCTGCTCGGCCTCCCCGAGCCCCAGCAGCGCCTGCCCGCGCCGGAACAGCCCCTTCACGTTGTTGTATGTATGTATGTATGTATGTATGTACCTTGTTCTGTGGCTCAGCTGCCACGACCCGCTGGAAGTCCTGCAGCGCCTGCTCGGCCTCCCCGAGCCCCAGCAGCGCCTGCCCGCGCCGGAACAGCCCCTTCACGTTGTTGTATGTATGTATGTATGTATGTATGTACCTTGTTCTGTGGCTCAGCTGCCACGACCCGCTGGAAGTCCTGCAGCGCCTGCTCGGCCTCCCCGAGCCCCAGCAGCGCCTGCCCGCGCCGGAACAGCCCCTTCACGTTGTTGTATGTATGTATGTATGTATGTATGTACCTTGTTCTGTGGCTCAGCTGCGACGACCCGCTGGAAGTCCTGCAGCGCCTGCTCGGCCTCCCCGAGCCCCAGCAGCGCCTGCCCGCGCCGGAACAGCCCCTTCACGTTGTTGTATGTATGTATGTATGTATGTATGTACCTTGTTCTGTGGCTCAGCTGCGACGACCCGCTGGAAGTCCTGCAGCGCCTGCTCGGCCTCCCCGAGCCCCAGCAGCGCCTGCCCGCGCCGGAACAGCCCCTTCACGTTGTTGTATGTATGTATGTATGTATGTATGTACCTTGTTCTGTGGCTCAGCTGCCACGACCCGCTGGAAGTCCTGCAGCGCCTGCTCGGCCTCCCCGAGCCCCAGCAGCGCCTGCCCGCGCCGGAACAGCCCCTTCACGTTGTTGTATGTATGTATGTATGTATGTATGTACCTTGTTCTGTGGCTCAGCTGCCACGACCCGCTGGAAGTCCTGCAGCGCCTGCTCGGCCTCCCCGAGCCCCAGCAGCGCCTGCCCGCGCCGGAACAGCCCCTTCACGTTGTTGTATGTATGTATGTATGTATGTATGTACCTTGTTCTGTGGCTCAGCTGCGACGACCCGCTGGAAGTCCTGCAGCGCCTGCTCGGCCTCCCCGAGCCCCAGCAGCGCCTGCCCGCGCCGGAACAGCCCCTTCACGTTGTTGTATGTATGTATGTATGTATGTATGTACCTTGTTCTGTGGCTCAGCTGCCACGACCCGCTGGAAGTCCTGCAGCGCCTGCTCGGCCTCCCCGAGCCCCAGCAGCGCCTGCCCGCGCCGGAACAGCCCCTTCACGTTGTTGTATGTATGTATGTATGTATGTATGTACCTTGTTCTGTGGCTCAGCTGCGACGACCCGCTGGAAGTCCTGCAGCGCCTGCTCGGCCTCCCCGAGCCCCAGCAGCGCCTGCCCGCGCCGGAACAGCCCCTTCACGTTGTTGTATGTATGTATGTATGTATGTATGTATGTACCTTGTTCTGTGGCTCAGCTGCCACGACCCGCTGGAAGTCCTGCAGCGCCTGCTCGGCCTCCCCGAGCCCCAGCAGCGCCTGCCCGCGCCGGAACAGCCCCTTCACGTTGTTGTATGTATGTATGTATGTATGTATGTATGTACCTTGTTCTGTGGCTCAGCTGCCACGACCCGCTGGAAGTCCTGCAGCGCCTGCTCGGCCTCCCCGAGCCCCAGCAGCGCCTGCCCGCGCCGGAACAGCCCCTTCACGTTGTTGTATGTATGTATGTATGTATGTATGTACCTTGTTCTGTGGCTCAGCTGCGACGACCCGCTGGAAGTCCTGCAGCGCCTGCTCGGCCTCCCCGAGCCCCAGCAGCGCCTGCCCGCGCCGGAACAGCCCCTTCACGTTGTTGTATGTATGTATGTATGTATGTATGTACCTTGTTCTGTGGCTCAGCTGCGACGACCCGCTGGAAGTCCTGCAGCGCCTGCTCGGCCTCCCCGAGCCCCAGCAGCGCCTGCCCGCGCCGGAACAGCCCCTTCACGTTGTTGTATGTATGTATGTATGTATGTATGTATGTACCTTGTTCTGTGGCTCAGCTGCCACGACCCGCTGGAAGTCCTGCAGCGCCTGCTCGGCCTCCCCGAGCCCCAGCAGCGCCTGCCCGCGCCGGAACAGCCCCTTCACGTTGTTGTATGTATGTATGTATGTACCTTGTTCTGTGGCTCAGCTGCCACGACCCGCTGGAAGTCCTGCAGCGCCTGCTCGGCCTCCCCGAGCCCCAGCAGCGCCTGCCCGCGCCGGAACAGCCCCTTCACGTTGTTGTATGTATGTATGTATGTATGTATGTACCTTGTTCTGTGGCTCAGCTGCGACGACCCGCTGGAAGTCCTGCAGCGCCTGCTCGGCCTCCCCGAGCCCCAGCAGCGCCTGCCCGCGCCGGAACAGCCCCTTCACGTTGTTGTATGTATGTATGTATGTATGTATGTACCTTGTTCTGTGGCTCAGCTGCCACGACCCGCTGGAAGTCCTGCAGCGCCTGCTCGGCCTCCCCGAGCCCCAGCAGCGCCTGCCCGCGCCGGAACAGCCCCTTCACGTTGTTGTATGTATGTATGTATGTATGTATGTACCTTGTTCTGTGGCTCAGCTGCGACGACCCGCTGGAAGTCCTGCAGCGCCTGCTCGGCCTCCCCGAGCCCCAGCAGCGCCTGCCCGCGCCGGAACAGCCCCTTCACGTTGTTGTATGTATGTATGTATGTATGTATGTACCTTGTTCTGTGGCTCAGCTGCCACGACCCGCTGGAAGTCCTGCAGCGCCTGCTCGGCCTCCCCGAGCCCCAGCAGCGCCTGCCCGCGCCGGAACAGCCCCTTCACGTTGTTGTATGTATGTATGTATGTATGTATGTATGTACCTTGTTCTGTGGCTCAGCTGCCACGACCCGCTGGAAGTCCTGCAGCGCCTGCTCGGCCTCCCCGAGCCCCAGCAGCGCCTGCCCGCGCCGGAACAGCCCCTTCACGTTGTTGTATGTATGTATGTATGTATGTATGTACCTTGTTCTGTGGCTCAGCTGCCACGACCCGCTGGAAGTCCTGCAGCGCCTGCTCGGCCTCCCCGAGCCCCAGCAGCGCCTGCCCGCGCCGGAACAGCCCCTTCACGTTGTTGTATGTATGTATGTATGTATGTATGTACCTTGTTCTGTGGCTCAGCTGCCACGACCCGCTGGAAGTCCTGCAGCGCCTGCTCGGCCTCCCCGAGCCCCAGCAGCGCCTGCCCGCGCCGGAACAGCCCCTTCACGTTGTTGTATGTATGTATGTATGTATGTATGTATGTACCTTGTTCTGTGGCTCAGCTGCCACGACCCGCTGGAAGTCCTGCAGCGCCTGCTCGGCCTCCCCGAGCCCCAGCAGCGCCTGCCCGCGCCGGAACAGCCCCTTCACGTTGTTGTATGTATGTATGTATGTATGTATGTACCTTGTTCTGTGGCTCAGCTGCCACGACCCGCTGGAAGTCCTGCAGCGCCTGCTCGGCCTCCCCGAGCCCCAGCAGCGCCTGCCCGCGCCGGAACAGCCCCTTCACGTTGTTGTATGTATGTATGTATGTATGTATGTATGTACCTTGTTCTGTGGCTCAGCTGCCACGACCCGCTGGAAGTCCTGCAGCGCCTGCTCGGCCTCCCCGAGCCCCAGCAGCGCCTGCCCGCGCCGGAACAGCCCCTTCACGTTGTTGTATGTATGTATGTATGTATGTATGTACCTTGTTCTGTGGCTCAGCTGCCACGACCCGCTGGAAGTCCTGCAGCGCCTGCTCGGCCTCCCCGAGCCCCAGCAGCGCCTGCCCGCGCCGGAACAGCCCCTTCACGTTGTTGTATGTATGTATGTATGTATGTATGTACCTTGTTCTGTGGCTCAGCTGCGACGACCCGCTGGAAGTCCTGCAGCGCCTGCTCGGCCTCCCCGAGCCCCAGCAGCGCCTGCCCGCGCCGGAACAGCCCCTTCACGTTGTTGTATGTATGTATGTATGTATGTATGTATGTATGTACCTTGTTCTGTGGCTCAGCTGCCACGACCCGCTGGAAGTCCTGCAGCGCCTGCTCGGCCTCCCCGAGCCCCAGCAGCGCCTGCCCGCGCCGGAACAGCCCCTTCACGTTGTTGTATGTATGTATGTATGTATGTATGTACCTTGTTCTGTGGCTCAGCTGCCACGACCCGCTGGAAGTCCTGCAGCGCCTGCTCGGCCTCCCCGAGCCCCAGCAGCGCCTGCCCGCGCCGGAACAGCCCCTTCACGTTGTTGTATGTATGTATGTATGTATGTATGTACCTTGTTCTGTGGCTCAGCTGCCACGACCCGCTGGAAGTCCTGCAGCGCCTGCTCGGCCTCCCCGAGCCCCAGCAGCGCCTGCCCGCGCCGGAACAGCCCCTTCACGTTGTTGTATGTATGTATGTATGTATGTATGTACCTTGTTCTGTGGCTCAGCTGCGACGACCCGCTGGAAGTCCTGCAGCGCCTGCTCGGCCTCCCCGAGCCCCAGCAGCGCCTGCCCGCGCCGGAACAGCCCCTTCACGTTGTTGTATGTATGTATGTATGTATGTATGTATGTACCTTGTTCTGTGGCTCAGCTGCGACGACCCGCTGGAAGTCCTGCAGCGCCTGCTCGGCCTCCCCGAGCCCCAGCAGCGCCTGCCCGCGCCGGAACAGCCCCTTCACGTTGTTGTATGTATGTATGTATGTATGTATGTACCTTGTTCTGTGGCTCAGCTGCCACGACCCGCTGGAAGTCCTGCAGCGCCTGCTCGGCCTCCCCGAGCCCCAGCAGCGCCTGCCCGCGCCGGAACAGCCCCTTCACGTTGTTGTATGTATGTATGTATGTATGTATGTACCTTGTTCTGTGGCTCAGCTGCCACGACCCGCTGGAAGTCCTGCAGCGCCTGCTCGGCCTCCCCGAGCCCCAGCAGCGCCTGCCCGCGCCGGAACAGCCCCTTCACGTTGTTGTATGTATGTATGTATGTATGTATGTACCTTGTTCTGTGGCTCAGCTGCCACGACCCGCTGGAAGTCCTGCAGCGCCTGCTCGGCCTCCCCGAGCCCCAGCAGCGCCTGCCCGCGCCGGAACAGCCCCTTCACGTTGTTGGGCTCCAGTTTGAGCGCTTTGCTCGCGTGCTCCTTCGCCTCGAAGTAGTGGGCGGGTGACACCTGAAAAAAACATAATTATCATCAACATTCTCCTTGCCTATACAGGGTGTAAAAAAAATTGCTGCAAATAGTTTAAGGAGTGAACCAGCCCATAAAACTGAACAACTTTCTCCAAGGAACATATGTCGAAAAATTAAAAAAATATTTGGAGGTCCCATACAGAATTACCGACTGACTAAGTAAGTGTATGGGAGGTCCAAAACATTTTCTCATATTTCGACCTATGTTACATGGGGAAAATTGTTTAGTTTCATGGGTTGGTTCACTCTTTAAAATATTTGCAGCAATTTCTTTACACTTTGTATAACTTGATCATACATTTACAGTAGCTGGTTGACCGAGCATTGCTCGCCTTTTCTGCTGTCCAGAGTGATTTTTGGAAAAAAAAACCTAACTAGACCGATTTATCGCCCCCAAAGAATCCCCTATATACGAATTTTCATGAAAATCGTCGGAGCCGTTTCCGAGATCCCAATAAAAAAATGAGTAACTTTAAACATTCAACTGATTTTTAATTCAATTAACCAAAAACTGCTAAGTTGGCAACACTGTTCAGCACTATTTACTTAAAATTTATATATTTTTTGTTACCTTCAAGTACACGAGTGAGAGGTTCAAATGCGCGCTGATGAGCAGGTCGCGCGCGTCCTTCTTGGTCTCTTCTGTTTCGCCCGAGTCTTCTAACATGTCTGCAAAAAATGGTAGAAGATATCATCTGTGAAAATTCCCAATTATTTATGTGGTGTAGGCTTAGAATAGGATCATCCAATATCTATCTACCCGCGGATGGCGTAAAAGACGACTAAGGGATGAATCTAAGGAACGGGTAAACAGCTCTATGAATATCTACAATATCTTGCACTGCGCTCGCCAATCCGCCTGCCAAGTGTGTGACAGCAACCGGGACCTACGGCTCAACATGCGATCCGAAACACGGAACCATCTTTCTTAGAGACATTCGGGTGGTTCACCCCGCAACCACTTTCTTTCTTTAACCAGACTAGGAAAAAAATACCATAAAAGTCATAAAAATAACTTTAAAAATTTCTGATTCTGGTACTTTTTTGGAAAACTAGCAAAATTTTTATCGCAGGCTGGATTTGAACCACCTTCTTTCACCATTTGCACTGGCGACGCCTCTACCGGCTACCGCGGCTCACTCACATCCTGCGAAATAGTGCAAATGTAAGTTCTGACGCTTACCGTCAACTAGCGTGACGACTCGCTTGTACATCTTGATGGCGAGCTGGAACTTGGTCTGCTTGAAGTAGTTGGTGCCCTTCTCCTTGTAGATCCTGGCCTGGTCCAGCTTCTCCGCGCCGTCCATCGACCAGGTCTCCTTCACCTTCTCGAACTTGTTCAGTTTTACTGTGTACTCCACGGCTGAGTTCGGTGGGACCTTTTGGGAAATGGAAAAATATTTTGTATTTTTGTACAATTTTGTTACATAATACAATTATTACATAATAAAATATAATGATAAATAATGTAAGAGAAAAAGTGTACTTATTTGCTTACAGAGTGCAAGCTTTCAAACTTTTAACGGAATCTTGCGGTTTTTTATTTTTTATGGTCTGGTCCCATATAGTATGAAGATTGATGAAGCATCGAAAAGTCGAATAAGAAAAATATTAAAAACAATACTAAATAGCTGCGTATAAACTGGCTGAGCAGCCATAGGTGCTTACCGCCGCGCGTGGCATGCGCATCTTTTTGATGCGCCTTTGAACCCCAGTGTTATAATTTTTCAACTACCTTCTTCCGCTTCGCCGGGTTCATCGTGTAGTTAGACGAGTCCGCGTGAGCTTGCCCGAGCAAGATGCACCTAATGATTAGCTGGCTCTGATAAAATTTGGTACTAAGCAACTTGAATCCACCACTTATTACACTTTCATTTAGCTGCCTTCTTTAACATCCCCTAGAGAAGAAGTCTCCAACTACCTTCAGCTCGGCGTTTCCCTCGGACTTGAAGGCGTACTTCGGCTGTATGGTGAGGCGCGACTTCTCTCCCTGCTGGAACTTCTCCAGCGCTCGCTCGACGCCCTCGCAGACGTTGTGTTCGCTACCCTCGCCCAGGTTGAAGGTCACGGTCCGGGAGTCGAACACTGTACCGTCGGATACTAGCTTGCCTTCTAGTTCCACTGTTGAAATAATCAGTGATTATTAACAGAGTTGAAAAAAGGAGGTTCTCACTTTGACTTGTATGTTTGTATATACAAGTTCATTTTCCCTTGGGAACAAGATGTTTTCCCGGCAAGTATTATACATAAAACCTTCCTCTTGAATCACTCTATCTATTAAAATACCTGCATCAAAATCCGTTGTGTAGTTTTAAAGATTAAAGCAAACATACATATACATATAGAGACGCAAAAAGCGACTTTGCTTTATACTATGTAGTGATGTGTAACTTTAAATACGCAAAACCAAAAACACCCCAACTGATTTTAATAAAAAGAATATATATATGTTTCAAATATTTTATGCGCTGTTTTAGTAGCATTTCTTGCCGTCTATTGTGACTACGACGACGACGCTCTGATAACAGATAAGAAGCCGGTAGAAAGATATTACCGCGCATTGCCGTTTGGCGGTTTTGCGTGCGCATTGGTCGGATTGACTGATTAATAAATAGACATGGCAACGCTTATAATAAATAAATAAAAATGTGCCGCAATTCCCTACCACAATGATTGTGAATGTTATTTCGTAAAACATTGCCAGATCTACTCTGAAACCCAATCTGTGTGAGATATTTGTAACAACTGGACAATACGCCTATCGCGTTTCAAATCCAGCTAGGATTACAAAAGAGAAAGTTCCCGACTCTCAATTCAGGTAACAAAAGAACTTACCTCACAGAGTAATATAACCAGAACCACAGCCAGGAATACTGGCTGTATATTTTATAACTGAATACAAAGTTTTAAAAACTTTATCGTTTTAGGTATATAATTGTAGGAAACGTAAATTCTTATGGCACAGGCAGGATTCGAACCTGCGTCCTTCGCTATTAACACCGCGGTGCAGCGATACCACCTGCGCCGAATTTTTCTTACGTATAAAGCATTAAGCCTGTCATGGTAAGTAGACTATAAACAGATGGTCTATTTTGGGTCTGGCATATTAACTCCTATTTAAAAATTGGATGTGCGAACCAGTTACACTAGTTTCAATGGCTAGTTCAATGGAACAAACGAGACAAAAAGTTTTCATTAGTTCCATCATGGAACTGTTCAATGGAACTAGTAAGAACAAGGGAAAAAAGTCAACTACCATATTGGAGTTTATTATTTATTTTAAATTATGCCCTTACCTGTGACTAGTGCGCCGTCGTTAGGGTTGTCAATTCCCTCGCCTTGCTCTATGATGTGTCGCAGGATGCCCTTGTTCTTGCTGGGGCTAAGGTCTTCCACTTTCCAGTCTATCATCTCGATCTAAAACGAAAATAGACTTATTAAGATGATTACAGAAGTAAAAGTTGCACAGAACAACACAGTTGGTATAACAACAACGGTGGCCCATAGCATGCATTCCCTGGCAGAACGTGCGACCTTATTTTTGAGGCTCTGCCTGCCCCGCAAGGGATGCAGGTGTTTATACATATATGTGTGTGTGTATTTAAAGATCATTCTCGCTCAGAATTATTTGTACCACAACATTTGAGTTCCCCAATGAATGTCCACAATATGCAATTATATGAATAAAAAATAAGAAACAATACAACTTCATAAACAAAAGAGTGCTCATCCAGCACTGAAAGGACCTACCAGCATGTATTGCTGCCTGTCCTATATCATTAAGCAATCTCGCTTCTCGTGCATCTGTATGTATGAATACTTTCAATCTTTAAAATTACCCAAGAATCTTAATGGGTATTTTCCAATGGATAGTGGGTCAAGAGCAAGGTTTGTATGTACAATATTTGCCAGGATATATCATATTCCGACGAGAAAATGAGTTACATCGGGTGCAGCCACTGGGCGGGCCGCTAGTAATAATAATATGCACCCAAAAGTGACAAACACAAACCTCAAACTGCAGTGTGGAGTTGGGCGGTATCTTTGGTGGTGACCCGGTGGCGCCGTAAGCGTACTCTGGCGCGCAAGTCAGCACACAGACTTCGCCCTTCTTCATCGTCGCTACACCAATGTCCCATGCTTTGATGACTGAACCTGATAGAAACAATTTTAAGTTAATTGGTTAAAAAAACACCACAATAATTTTATTGGGGTTGCATTAGTGATTCACATCTTGATTTTATGTTTTTAGGGGGCTTAGAGGAGTCCCACTTTGAAAGGAAAAAGTGCAGAAATCCTTCCCAAGTTTTTATACATTTTGAGGTTACATTCCCTGTGTTGTTTCTGGGACATTGCCGGCCTCTGCCAGGGCATATTCGCTCACTCGTTCTGCTCATGTGTCTATTGTGGTCAAAGTTTTAACCTGGCGCTTTTATACCTATAACTATGGAGCTACAAACTCGAAATTTCAAAACATGTATAAAAAAACTAGACATCTCCATGGGGGGTAAGGTTGTCGGGGGGGATTGGTTGACCAATCCCTATAAGATACAACATTGTCCCCAAATTCGGAATGCAAATTACTAAAGAAATCCCGTAAGAATCACTAGGCTTGTAAAAATTTATGAAAATTACATTTAATGGCTCATTTCAGGCAAACAGCTCATGAATATTCTGTAATTTTAATTCTTTAACCAATGCATAAATTAACTTTGAACATAACCATTAGGTTGCAACCTTGGACTAACTCAATCCCAACCCAACCTAACCTAAATTTTAATTGGTAATGGAAATATAAGGTGTAAAAATATTAGCTGCAAATATTTCAAAGGGTAAATCAGACCATGAAACTGAACAACTTTCCCCATGGAACATAGGTCGAAATATGCAAAAAAATTGACTTGCTAGGCGGGTACATTTTGTATGGGAGCTCCAAAATTTTATTTCATATTTCGACTTATGTTCCTTGGGTAAAGTTGTTCAGTTTCATGGGCTGATTCACCCCTTAAAATATTTGCAGCAAATTTTTTAACACCCTGTAATTGTTTAGTTCCTAATAGATAGCGCTTGGAGTGAATTATACTGTTGCTATAAGCCCAAAAATTCCTCATCAAATTAATAGTCCACCTACTGGTACCTTGAACAATGTTATATTTAAAAAAAGTTTTGTCTAGCTAGGTATGGTATCCATGCAACCTCATTTATAAAAAACAACAGAAATCTGGTAGGCTGATCATCAGACAAGAGTCTGTGATGAGGAGTCAGTTTTTGAAATACCATAATTTATAGGGTGGATCTAAAATAATGAGAATTCTAGTAAACCTCTAATCAGAAACTTACTAACCTTTGCCCAAGTTGAACTCAAATGGATCGTTTCTGTCTCGACTGGAATCGAACTTGGTACCGTCGAGGAGCGTGCCTGTGTAGTGCACGGTCACCTGGCATCCTGTGTTGGGGGTATCAGTGCCCGTGCCTTCCTTGATGATCCTCTTCAGCACACCACGGTCCTGAGTCTTGGTGATGTCTACGCCCTCGTCAACAGTCATGTTTGCTGTCTAAACTTTCCCCCACGAATAATAACAGTCTAAAACACCGGAAAGCCGGCAGCACGTTGCTTTTGATAAGGTTTTGAACGGAAAATATTCTGAAAATGCTCGCAACGCACCGGTTCGATGTGCTTCAAAATGACAATCGAAGATAAAGCAAGAATTTTCTAGACATGCATATGTTTTTCTCAGTCACTCATTTGCTTTTAGGTCAAATCAGAGAGAGAAAACGAATACTGTCGTTGCCATGCATAAATTTGACAGTTCAATCCCCATCAAGAGGCGTATTTACACTCGTGCACATTAAATTTTTATAGATGCTCACGAGTGGGTATTTGTTTTCTAGCTCTGGCAACATTAGTAAACAATGCCCATCGCTGCCCAACGAGATGCCCACAATACCCACAATATCTTACTGTCTCTTTCCCACCTACAAGTTGACCACATCCTTTAGCCTGCTTTCTTTTTTTTTTTGTAAGAGTTTCCAACCTGGATACAAGTCTTTTTGACCTCTTATTCTAGTGACGTAAACCAATGTGATTGACAGATCTTTTTTTTAAAAACCCACTTCCATTCCATCCTTCCTTACCCACCCCCTCACCTTACCTTACCACTTCACCTTTATACAGCTGATTCGTGAAAAACAAAACAAAAAATATAGATTTTCATCTAATTATTATCAATAATCGCATGAATTTCTAGAGGTTTCCTAATGAGAAACTAATAACGCGACACCATGGCGACTATGGTAAAGGAAAAACGTCGAGAGGTAAGCTAATTCACAATGTTAAAAATTATACCTTTGTTACTTGTTGTTTATTTATAGTATTTTTACGCAGTAATCATGCCACTTGTTCTAATTTTTCTTAGAAAAAGAAAAACAAAATTAAAACAGACCCTGAAAGTAGCTTAGAACGTGAACAGCCTACTTTGGTCGAGCCCAAAGGTGTAGATGACACAGCATCAACTTCCAAAATTTTTGAATCTATTGTTACTTTGACTGAATCTGAAGACCCATCACAAAATGTTGGAGAGATTTTAGAACCTAGTGCTGATGCACTTGAATCACAAACACAAACTAATTGCCAAAGAGAAAGCAATCTTAGTTTGAGTGTAGAAAGGGTCAAAACAGAATCCAATCATTTAAAAGATAAGGAAATGATTCTTCCAGAGGTTGATAACAGAATAAATACAGAAACTAGTACGAAATCTCATATAAAACTAGATACAAAAGAATCAAACAAAACCGAAAGCCTCAGCAACACATATCAAGATCTAAATACAAGATTAGAAAGAATCTCCATACCAGTTATAAACGAAAACATTAATTTAGACGACATACAGAGTAGATTAGAGAATTCTCAAGCATATTTGATATCAGACAAGGGAGTGAGAGAACAAGAGATAGTGAGAGAAGAAGAAAATGAAGTAGGAAAGTCTCAAATACAAGACATGGTAACAGATGCAGCACCGTCAGCTCCTGTGTTTGAAGAGGAAGGGGCATCACAATTTGTCCAACATCATCAACAGGTCATTACAGAGGTCAGTATTAACATAACAAAACAAAACACAAACGAGGGAAACAGTACAACAAGACAGCCTTAATGCTCAATAGCATTCTCTAAATATGAATTAATAAAAATAAATAAAATAAATTTCTTTATTTAGTAAATCAACATTCACTTTTAGCTGGGGCTTCCCAGAAAGTAGTTGAATAAGACACTTGTGTTCTGAAAGCCTCACTCTTCGACAGATTCTGCACAGCAAGATTTACAAAAGTCATGAAAACTAGTATTTTTTTTTTAATATGTAATAGGCCCGCATTTGTCTGCCATCTCACCTGGTGGTAAGTGGAGATGCAGACGAAGATGGAACATGCTTGCCTAGATAATGCCTATTCACTCTTGCCTTAAAAAGGCCCAAGTTATATTGTTCCGGAAAAAGATCCGCCGGCAGGGAATTCCACTCTTTAGCCGTACGCATGATAAAAGTTGAAGCGAAACGCTTAGTGCGGATCAGAGGTATATCTACAACATAAGGGTGGAACCCCAGTCGGCGCCTCGATCCCCGGAGATGGAATGGGGAGGGGGGTATCAGGTCGTGGAGTGATTGAGCACACTCTCCGAAATGTATCCTATAGAATACCGAAATGCATGCTACTTTACGACGGTGCTGAAGGCTCTGCAACTTAGTCTCAACCAGTGCTTCGTCTGCTATGAGCTTCTTGGCGCGTTTTTCAATGGAGTCTAAGGCGGCCAGTTGGTATTTGGCAGATCCATCCCAAAGGTGGCAGCAATACTCCATGCAAGATCGAACTTGAGCTTGATATAGTTGTAGAAGCTGTTCTGGTGCAAAGTAGCGCCTAACCTTTGAGAGGATACCAAGCTTTTTTGCTGCAGTCGTGGCCAAAGATTCTATGTAGCGTCCAAAGTTCAGGTCTGACGTAAGAGTCATGCCAAGAAGATCAAGGTGGTCAGAAATCGGTATGGATACATCTCGGAAAGTCGGAGTAAGTGTGAAGGGACTCCGTTTAGTCGAGAATAGACAAGCCTGTGTCTTCGTTGCATTAAACTTCACTAAATTGGCATCACCCCACTCGGATATTGCCTTGAGTGAAGAGTTCAGATGTTGGACTATGGACTCTCGACAAGACTGGGTGGTTTCACTGCTGGCCTTTGCACTGGACAGGTATCTGTCAACAACCGTGCTATCATCTGCGTACCCAAAGGTGTCGGGCGTCAGCATGTCGTTGATATGCAGCAGAAATAGTGTTGCAGACAGAACTGATCCTTGAGGGACTCCAGCATCTATGGCCTGTTGGTCCAAGGAGCGGCCCTCTAGGACCACTCGTATCGACCGTCCCCTCAGGAAGTCAGAGATCCAGTTGCAAAGATCAGCAGGTAGTCCGTAGGCGGGCAGCTTGCTAATAAGGCTTGCGTGCCAGACCCTGTCGAATGCCTTTGAGATATCCAGACACACAGCGAGGGCTTCGCCATTTCTCTCGATAGCCTCGCTCCATAGGTGGGTGGCATGCACGAGGAGATCACCTGTGGATCGCCCAGGACGAAATCCGTATTGGTGATCGCTCAGAAGATCGTTGTCCTCGAGGTAGCCCAGGAGTCTGTTATTTAGTACACGCTCCATAGTCTTGCAGAGTATGGAGGTGACCGATATGGGCCTATAATTCGCAGGGTCAGCTCGGCTTCCTTTTTTGGGCACAGGTTGCACGTTTGCAAGCTTCCACGATTCGGGAACCACGCTAGTCTCTAGTGACAGTCGGAACAGACGTGTTAATATCGGAGACAACTCAGGCGCACAGTTTCGCAGAACAATTGCAGGGATACCGTCAGGGCCGCTTGCTTTGTTAACATCTAGATTCCGCAGGACTTTAAGTACCTCTTTTTGGTGAATACAGACGGCCGGCATAGAGCAGTCTACTCGAGGTAAAGTTGGTGGAATAGTTCCTGCGGCGTCAAGACGCGAGTTTTCTGCAAAGAGGTAGGCAAAGAGATTCGCTTTTTCCTCTGCAGTGTGAGCAAGTGAACCGTCAGGTTTCTGCAGCGGCGGTAAAGTAGGCTGACAGAAGTTGGTCTCAACTGCCTTTGCAAGAGACCAGAATGCCTTACTTCCAGCTGGATATGAGGCAAGCTTAGCGCCTACGCTACTGATGTGCCTGAAGCGTGTTCTGCGTAACTCCTTCTTGCTTAATTTAGAGGCCTTGTTATAGGCTTTCTTCAGGTCTGGAGTATTCGGAGCTTTGCGCAGTCGAGCATCAGCCCAGGCTAGGAAAGCAGTCTGTTTAGACGCTTCTGCGCGGTTACAGTCTGCATTGAACCATGGGCGAGCTTTGCTACCGGTAGGAATGTCGGAGTACGGTATAAAATACTCCATACCTTGACGCAAAACTTCCGTTATAGCAACTGCGCAGCTCGACGATTCTCCTGTAGAAAAGCAGGCCTTCCAAGGATACGAAGCAAAGAAGTGGCGCATTTCATCCCAATCTGCTGACTTGTATCGCCACACCCGTCTCTTACCACAAGGGCCCTGATCGGGTGGGGAATATACGGATACGGATTTCACCAGACAGTGGTCAGATGAGCCTAGTGGAGCAACAACTGACACTGAGCATCGGTCTGGATCGGTAGTCAGCAGAAGGTCTAAGCAGTTGGCTGTATGTGACTCCACATCTGGAACCCTAGTCGCACAGCTGACAAGCTGGGAGAGATTTAGAGAAAGTGCAAATTTGCGCGCTTCTCGCCCAGCATGATCGGTCTCCTGGAATGGGAATAACCACTCTTTGTGGTGGGCATTAAAATCCCCCAGGATGACTAGCTGCGCCGACGGGTATCTTTGCAGAGCCTCATCAGCAGCTTCACTAAGGTGTTGAAAAAGTTTGGTTGTCTCCGTATCTCCACTATGTGAACGATAGACACATGCGTAAATATTTTTGGCTACTCCAGTGTCGACCAGTACCCACAAAACGGAAAAACTAGGTGCCTCGAGATTTTTGAGGCGCTTGACGCAGATGTCGTCGCGAACATACACGCAGACTCCAGCCCGGGACATAAACTTGTGTTCCAATGTGTAGCCAGGATAGCTGAGGTATGCCGCGTCAGTCGGACATCTGATCTGCGTCTCAGTGAGGAACAGCAGATGCGATTTATCGGTCTCAAGATGATGGTGGACAGGATTGATATTTGAGTGCAGACCTCGAATATTTGAGAAGTGCACTTTTAGTGGGAGGACGTGCAACCGCTGTTTTACTTTTTTCCGTTTCGTACTTTTAATTGTTATTGGTGTAGGGGAATAGGCAGGAGGAAGGCAGTTGTACGAGGTACTGCAATGCTTTACGCTAGGGAAGAGAGCTGATCACGACCACACGCAAAGTTGGTTGACTTGGAGACCGCGGGGACGCCCGAACCCCCCCGGGGTCGCCACCTTTTCCTCCCATCCGGTTGCCAACCGGCAAGGTGGAGCCGCCCGGGATTTTTCGTCAGGTGGCGGGGCAGCCTTTCACGGGTGGCTTTCCCGCTACTTGGGCCCCCAACTTCCTACGGTCAGCCAGCGGTGCACCGTGCTTCGGATCCCTCTACCTTCCAGAGCCAACCACTCGATGTCGCAACAATCAGCCTCCACAAAAACTGCTACAGCTGCAAGGTACTACTGTACAGACCCAACCTCCAAGATGGCTACTCCTAACTTCATGTCGGAACACGGTGGGACCGCTTGGCGACATGGCTTAGTTAAGAGGGTGGTGACCAGCCACGGCCGAAGCCTACCACCGGAGAGTGCTGTCCATTTCGCACTACCCAGGGATCACGTGTAGGGTATCTAGAGTCTAAGCACCATGAAGGGCTTGGCCTACGGACGCGTACAGCATTGATCCCCATAGTAGATACTAATTTAAATCTAAATATAACCTGACAACAAGTCATATTAATCAAGAGCTGCATGCCATGCCTGTGCACCCGACGGAAACATAAAGTACCTTGGGATCAGTGCATAAAACCATGCACAGGAATGGCTGCTCATGATACCTTGGGATCAGCTTGATACGCCACATACCAGAAAGTTATTACACCTAGTTAATTCTAACCAGTAAATCTTCCACATCTTCGTAGGTAAGTTGACTTAGCCAATTAGACAGACTTATCTTACGCTTATGTAGTTGCATATCATTGTCTATCATTCAGATGCGCCACCTTCTAGGAAACACATGAACAGATTAAATATTTCTCAATTTTCTACTCATTTCATTTCTTATTGCAATAAAAATTTGCATTTGATTGTGTTTTTCATTATTTTCTTACTCTACTATTAGATACAAATCAAACAATTTTAAATTTTCAGGCTCGTGAACCGAAGCTACAAGGCATGCCTCTTGAGGAGGCAATCAAGCTGTATGGAGGGACAGAGATGGAGAGAGTGAAGGCTTGGAGTGAGAAAGAGGAGGCAATAGTTGAGGCTGGTCCTGTGAGTGGCCCTGAACATCCACTTGTTGATCTGCTCTCCACTTTTAGGTAATTTAGGTTTAAAAAACTCTGTATAATATGAATTAGATCATCTCTAACACCGTCCACTACTAATACTATAAATAAGAAAGTAGCTCTGCCTGGCTACTCCACTTTCACGCTTAAACCACTGAGCTAATATTTATGAAATTTGGCACAAACATACCTGTAGGTAAGAATGGTAAGAAAGGAAAGCTATTTTTTACCACAGAAGAATAGTCGTCAAATCACACACACGCAAGTCCGCATACGACCCAATCATATATTACGTGTTTATCCCTTGCATAGCTTTAGGGTCTTAAAAATACGGTCGTTGTCGCCACGTCTGACAAATATTGTAGGATGACCCTTTCAGATAATTCGTGTATCACAATAGTGACTGGTTGTCAATGTATCGCCTAAAGTTATAATGCTCACTTAGTCGCCTCTTACGACAGCCGCTAAAAAGAAATAGGGTAATGCTATTTTAAGCCGGCATCACACGATATAGAAAATACACCTTAAATACTCCGTATTTTTTTATTTCAGGTCCTCTTTAATAGCTATAGACAGAGAACGTATACAATTATCAAAAGGGTACATAGACGAGGAAAAGTACCGCAAAAGCCTGTGGAAGGTCGAAACCAGATGGGCCGAGGGGTCTGAGGAATGTCCCCACGGGTCAAAGGTGAACAAATTTTCTATATTTAAGTGAAAACGAGAAAATACGAAGAGATGACGTCTCGTCTCTCTAGTTTGGCTGGCGTCACGTCTCTAATTTGGCTGGCGTCAATACACTTACTTTTATATTATTTTTCTGATTTTTAATTCAAACTTTGAAAACTTCGAAAAGCTATGAATTGAGTATGTAGTATTTTTGAACTATAGTTTTAACCGTACTACTTTTGTATTTTATTAATTACCCAGTTATCTAGCGATCGTATCAAATGTCCAATCATTTTCCCTCTTCTATCTTCGATGGTTTTTAACAATGCTCTTTTTGAAGGTGACTGCTTCCGTGAAATACGAACACGCCGAGTTCCTGAAGGAGAGATTGCCGGTGGCGAAGCTGAAACTGGAAGGGCTTTTGAGGGAGGTGCAGGATTCATATTGCCACCATCAGCACACGGCGCTTTTGACGCATTGCCAGGTAAACAGGGTTGGCTGCTAGTTGATTGGTATAAATAAAAACAATCACTAATTAACAATTAATTAATTTCAATCATTCGATTTAAATCAAATTTGAAAATTAGTCTTAGATTTATACAAAAATGTACAATTTTGACTATATTTATTTTAATTTATAGCATAGCATCTTCGCTTAAAATTGCAACACCTTATTCCTTCCCGGAAAGACTACTCTAGGGTTTAATGTATTACATCTTTAAGCGACAGGCTGACAACAAGTCCTACAGTGACACACGAGTCATCTGAAAGCGCCCTCAATATTCGTCAGACGTCCCACAAGAGAGAAAAATATAAATTGGTAAAAAATAAGTCATGTTAAAATGTTGTTTTTTTAATTGTAGATCGAAGACCTCATCGCCGAGACAACACACAGCAACAAGAAAGAGATCCGCGAAGCTCTCGGGCTGGTTCTGAAGGCGCTGCGTCTGAGTGACAGCGCGCCGCTAGCTCTGACAGGCGCGCTGCAGCGCTGGGGCGCAGCGCTGAGTGCTGCGCTGCTGGACGCCAGGGATACCAGGCAGCTGCTGCACCTGCTGCAGCACTTGTTCAGGTGAGGAGTGACAGCTCTCGGCCTGGTTCTGACAGGCGCAGCGCTGAGTGCTGCGCTGCTGGACGCCAGGGACACCAGCCAGCTGCTGCACCTGCTGCAGCACTTGTTCAGGTGAGGAGTGACAGCTCTCGGCCTGGTTCTGACAGGCGCAGCGCTGAGTGCTGCGCTGCTGGACGCCAGGGATACCAGCCAGCTGCTGCACCTGCTGCAGCACTTGTTCAGGTGAGGAGTGACAGCTCTTCCTGGTTCTGACAGGCGCTGCGTCTGAGTGACAGCTCGCCGCTAGCTCTGACAGGCGCAACGGTGAGTACTGCGCTGCTGGACGCCAGGGATACCAGCCAGCTGCTGCAGCACTTGTTCAGGTGAGGAGTCTTCTTCTCTGCGAAACAAATTTTTCAGACGAATGAGTTGCCACATTAACGGCGTTTGGTGTGGCTGCCCCAAGGTCTTCTAGCGTGCAGGTGTCAGGGCACGCTGGGCAATTTAAGAGGATTACCATACTCTGTGGGACAGCACCGCATGGGCACTGTTCGGAGTCGCTGTAGCCCCACCGACATATAATCTTCTTGCAGCTATATATGGAGTCATGTCTCTCTAGCTTTGATAGCGTCAAAACACTTACTTTTTTATCATATTTCTGTTTATTAATACAAAGTTTAAATTTTTCGAAAAATTATAAATCGAGTCTGTACAATTTTTGTACAATAGTTTTAAGTGTACAACTTTTGGATTTTATTAATGACCCAGTTATCTAGCGAATACTTTGCTCCTACATACGTCGTTTTTCGGAATAAACGCACTAAATTGGAGACATTGTTTAGGGCATCGTACTGAAACAAAATCACTATAAGGCCAATGCTAGAGAAGGAAAAAAGTCAGGGAAGTTATGGAGAAGGCGAAAAAATAGAGAAAGGCAAGCTGAAGAAGAAGCTGATTATGAATGTTGTATGAGATGTAGACACGTATTTATAATATGTCCATGGTCTGTGTTTATCATCTGCCAGTCTGTCATACAACCATCATTCTCCTTGCCTTATCCCGTTCTCTGTTGAGGCCAGCTACCTCACCTACGGGATTTGACGTGGAACCAAGTTTTTACACGGAGCGACTGCCATCTGATCTCTGCAACCCGAAGGCTAACCTGGCCGGAATCCTAGGTTAAGCATATTCGAATATCTGAATTCAAATTTTATTTGATATGGGTTTCATCACGACGATTTTCCTTCACCGTAAGAGCAGTAGGTAAAAGTACGTAGTACGAAGGAATATCTTTTCACTGACATTGGCAGAATTACCTTAGATAGGGTAGATAAAAAAAAACATATATTGTCATGGTATATTGTTAATCTGTGATCAAATGGCAGAAGAATGGCAATCATATCATAAAATATGACGCTATCTTTGTTTGTTGATGTTTTGACCGCTTTTTGTATGGTTTTAATGTTTGTAGTTCAAGTTTACTATTACTACTTAATATTGACACATCATTGCGCGCAGCCGAGGTCCCAGCGGAGGTACAGGCGGTTCCGGCGCCTCCATCCAGTCATGCCTACGAGACTAGTCAGGACTTGGGGATCCTCGTGATTGTTTTGATATATTTTAGTTTTATACATGTGTAAATGTGCGAAACAGACGATATTGGGCTTTCTGTTGGACCGTAAAATAAAGCTTGGACGTTCTTTCAGTTTTTTTTATTTTTTTATTTACGCGCTTGCGGCTCTGCCTGCTGTAACTCGTTTTGTGGGAATAAGAAGTTTTTTCGGAAATTATCATACATATTATCCGTCCTCTTGAACCACTCCATCTATAAAAACTCCATCAAAATCCGTTGTGTACTTTTAAAGACCACAGACAGGGACAGACGCGAAATGCGACTTTGCTTTATACTCATCATTGGGGACAGACGCGAAATGCGACTTTGCTTTACACTCATCATTGGCCTCATACATCTTTAATAGATGATTTAATCAGTCTTTTAATCAGATTAAATTTTCTGAGGCAAGAGCACAGACACTGCGTTGCCTGGGACGCAATTATGGATAACACAGGATTGCCCTCTCGGCCTCCCTGGCTGATTCCACAGGAACGACGTGTCGATACGTGCGGAGCCAGGTCGGCTGCAGGAGTCTACTGCACGATGGACCTCTGTCCTCTGTTAGTGCAATATGCATCAGTCATTGGGTGCGCTGGGAATTCATCTGGTAGTTGAGTTTAACGAAATCCACGGCAAAAATACTGTAAACTATGAAATAATCTTTGAGCTTTACAAAAAAAAATTCGACGCGCGTTGAAAGTATGTCTAGCGTTTTTCTGTATTAACATATTTTATAGAGGCCTTAAGGTCCAGGACACAGGATATCCATATCTTACAGTGTCTATCATTACATAACGTCCAAGATATCATATTTAGAAAAAGGGCAGCATAGTTTAGGAGACCCGTGTCCAGCAAAGGACTAATGTGGCTCTTGAAGTTAATCTTAGTTCCGTATTTATAAATCGCACTAAACTCTGATATCGATCTCAAGAGCGATTTTGACAAACATCGGTCAATACTAACGACAGCTCAAAATCGCATTCACAACGATCTCAGAGTTAAGTGCGGTTATTATTCCGAGCCTTACAGAGGTTTTGAGACTTGAATATTTTGGACTTGTGTCTTGATCTCAAAAGAATTAAGGTCTCTCTTCTCTTAGGCCCAGGTCTCGAATTTTGCGGGCAGCGGAGCGGCAGCGCGCTCGCCTTTTATTTTCTATGGAGTGCGCCGCTCGTTGCCCGCTCCCGCGCCGTTGTTTCCGAGGACCGGTCCATTTAAATGTATGCAAAAGATCCTGCCGTTGCCCGCAAAATTCGAGACCGCGGCCTTACCTACCCACAGAAAAGTTAACGCATGTCTAGTGTTTTTTTATTAAGATATTTTTAAAGACGCTTTCTCCACGTGATAATAAGATGAAGGATAAAAACTATGCTGTGTTAATCCATGTAACCTCTATGTGTGTGCCAAATTTCTTGAAAATCAGATCAGTAGTTTTTGCGTGAAGGAGTAAAAACAAACAAACTTTCGCATTTATAAAATTAGTACGATTAATGGCCAAGTACACACACACACACACACACATATATCACGCCTTTATCCCTTGCGGGGTAGGCAGAGCGTTAACGGTCGTAAGAATACGGTCGCTATCGCCACGTCTGACATTTTTGAGGATTGTTTTCTAAGGTTGTTCCAGAAAACATGTGTATCACTATAGTGACAGGTTGTCAGCCTGTCGCCTAAAAATTGTAATACACCAATACCCTCGAGTCCCTTAGTCGCCTCTTACGACACCCGCGGGAAGGATGTGGGGTGATGCTATTCTAAGCCGGCATCACACGGCAAAGCCGGCATCACACGGCAAGCCAAGTACACAACTTAATTTTATATGAGTTTTGTGTTACACAGACAAACGCGGTCAGTGCGGTGGGCAGCGCGTGTGATACGCTCTTACATCCGCGCGGGGGACCGAGTGGAAGCCGCGCGGGCTATAGCACTGTTGGACCTGCTGTTGGCAAGACCGGGGTTGGAAAGCGCAGTGGAGTGCACTGAAGGTACGCATACATTACTACAAAAGCTACAACAGTCCACTGCTGGACATGGGCCTCCCTCTATTGCGGGTATTTGCCATAATCACGTGTATGTATGTACCTCTATAAAATGTGTGATATCTTATATTTTGAAAACAGATGCAGACGACACCTGGGAGGAGATGGACAAAACAGGCAGTGGCGCCGTCAGCGATGGCTGTCTGAGAGAGAGAGACATACTCGCCCTACTACGCAGCTTCCCTCTGCGAGATTTGGTGGCTAGGATTGTATTACTGCCTCATTCTGTAAGTAACTGACACAAGTGTGTGAGTGAGATGGCTGTCTGAGAGAGAGAGAGACATACTCGCCCTACTACGCAGCTTTCCTCTGCGAGATTTGGTGGCTAGAATTGTATTACTGCCGCATTCTGTAAGCATCACTGCATAGTATAAAGCAAAGTCGCTTTTCGCGTCTGTCTGTATGTATGTTTGCTTAAACCTTTGAAACTACACAACACAACTTTTAATAGATAGAGTGATTCAAGCGAAAATTGCCGGGAAAACATGTTATTCCCATGGGAAAATGAGTAACAGTGGGCGCAGCCGCTGGGCGGCCCACCAGTTCTCTATATGAACGAACCAAGTGGTTGACCAAATTGAGACAGATAAGACTGACTAACTGGTCAAGCCCGCGGGGAAGTGTTGAATGCACGCCGCTTCTAATCGGATAAGGTGGACTTCTTTAGTGGAGGCCTATGTTCAGCAGTGGACCATGGCTGAAACGACGATGAAGTGGTTGACAATTTCGCCGTCTGGGACAGAGCCTACCGTAGTGTAGCGGTCTAATACGTTTGACGCGGTTTGTCAACAGACGTGGGTTCCCCGCCATCGCTCGCGTGAATCTTTTCCACTTTAATGCCGTGTGATGCCGGTTTAGAATAGCATCACACCACATCCTGTGGGTGTCGTAAGAGGTGACTAACGAACTCGTAATTATTGGTGTATTATAATTTTTAGGCGACAGGCTGACAACCTGTCACTATAGTGATAGACATGTTTTGTGAAACAACCTTGAAAAACAATCCTCAAATATGTCAGACGTGGCGATAGCGACCGTATTCTTACGGCCGTTAACGCTCTGCCTACCCCGCAAGAGATAAAGGCGTGTTATATGTATGTGTATGTATAATATTTCAGGACATATCTCAAGCCCGGGAACACGAGTGGGGCGACCGTTCGGGCGGCAGCGGAGTCCTAAAGGCGTGTTGCGGAGCCCGAACGCTCCTCAACACGCTACAAAGGGGCGTCATCTCTCACCCGACGTATACTAAACTACATGCTCAGTTGAGGAGCTTGGCGATACAGACGCTTCATGCTCTGGCTGGGCTGCATCTACACTCCAGGTGAATCATCCTCCTCCTTGCCTTATCCCATTCTCTGTCGGGGTCGGCTACCTAACCTCAGGCGCGGATACAAGGGAGAGGCCATAGAGGCAATGCCCCCTCCCCACCCCCCCTAAAACCCTGTATCTCGCATTACAGAATCGAGTAAATTTATTTTTTTACAAAATTAGAACTAATATTGTATCTTGTTCTCAAAATGGCCCCCCTTAGCCAAATCTTGTATCCGCGCCTGCCTAACCTAGGGGATTTGATGTTGAATCACGTTTTTAAACAGAGCGACTGCTATCTGACCTCTGCAACTCGAAGACTAACCTGGCCCGAATCCTAGGTTAAGTCACATTAAAATATCATCTGAATTCAAATTTTATTTGAATGTGGGTTTCATCACGATGTTTTTCCTTCACCGTAAGAGCAGTCGGTAAATGTACATAAGTAAAATCACATCGTTACATGGCGGGGATTGAACTCAGGTCTCACGATTGTAAGACCGGTGTCCTAACCACTTCGCCACCCACGCTCTTTAGTCATGAGATATCGATATGATTGTTTTTTAAAAGATTTTCATAACAGGACTCTCTCTTTACGTGTGGGACACGCAGTCATCCAACGACCCAGTGAACCCTAGTGTCAGGACTGCACTAACAGATACATGTCATATGAAATTAGTTTCAAATATTTTTGATTTCTTCTTCCTCCTGGTGACGAGAGTTTTTCAACCGCCTACTACTAAATCTATTTTGTAAGTATTATGAACTAGAATCTATAAAAATGAACCGACAGTCGTAGTTTCTAAAACGATTTAGGGCTGACGACTAGACGTGCCTTTTAACATAACATAACAAAATTCTTTATTACACAAAAAAGTAACAACATGTAGAAAACACAAATAAAGGAAACAGTACAATAAGGCGGCCTTAATGCTAGGTAGCATTCTCTACCAGGCAACCTTAGGGTAAAAGAGAGAGTGCGATTATGGAAGCGGGATAGTGCAAATATTATATTTAAATATTTTGGATAACTAAATCATTTCTTTTTTCTCCACAGAAATTACTACTCTCGGGATCTAGAAAGAAGAATCACAGCAGAATTAGAAGCGTGTTTTTGTGCTGGATTCAATATTCTAGATCAGTTAGAACACCTCCCCACTACGCTGCTCACCGAGCATACAGCAAGAGATTACTGCGTCGCGAATATATTGGCTCTACATGGTAAGATTTTGATTTAGAAATAAGAAAAGAAGTATGACTGTAGACATATTTCTAGGTCTTTAAACTGATTACTTTACTCAGGATTTAAATCAGTGTTTCTCAAAGTGCCGGCTTACAATAGCACCACCCCATTTCTTTCCCGTGGGTGTCGTAGGAGCCGACTAAGGGACTCGAGGGTTTGATGGGTATTGCAAATTTAGGCGACAGGCTGACAACCTGTCACTATAGTGATACACAAATTATCTCAAACGGCCCTCAATATTTGTCAGACGTGGCGATAACGACCGTGATTTTACGGTCGTTGACGCTCTGCCTACCCCGCTAGGGATACAGGCGTGATTTGTGTGTGTGTGTGTGTGTGTGTGTGTGTGTGTGTGTGTGTGTGTGTGTGTGTTTCTCAAAGTGTGCTACGCAAAGCCTTTGAAGGGTTTCCGCGAATCTCTTCGCTTACTCGTAAACTAACAAAGTGCCGTGTGATGCCGGCTTAGAATAGCATCACCCAACATCCTTCCTGCGGGTGTCGTAAGAGGCGATTAAGGGACTCGGGAGTGTTGCTGTATAATTTTTAGGCGACAGGCTGACAACCTGTCACTATAGTGATACACATGTTTTCTAAAACAACCTCAGAAAACAATCCTCAAAAATGTCAGACGTGGCGGTAGAGGCCGTATTCTTGCGGCCTTTAACGCTCTGCCTACCCCGCAAGGGATAAAGGCGTGACATATATATTTATGTAAACCAACAAACAATTTCATACATCCCATTATTATATGTACTCTGGGGACAAAGGTTACAAAACTACGTTGTCTATCAGCCACTTAGTTACGTTACGTATTTATACAGGGTGTAAACAAATTAGCTGCAAATATTTTAAGGGGCGAATCAGACCATGAAACTGAACAACTTTCCCCAAGGAACATAGGTCGACATATGAAAAAAAATTTGGACCGCCCATACAGTTGACCTGCTCGGCTGTTACATTTTGTATGGGTGGTCCAAAATTTTTTTTCATATTTCGACCTATGTTCCTTGGGGAAAGTTGTTCAGTTTCATGGGCTGATTCACCCTTTTAAATATTTGCAGCTAATATCTTTCACCCTGTATATCTATTGTAGTAGTACCTATACGCTTACATATTAATATCGATACGTATTATTAATCTTTGATAATAACAACTAAATAAAAGGATGCACCTTAAACTTTTCTTTCATCTTGGGGTTCTACCACCAAAAATATTTAAGAAACGCCGGGTTAAATTATTACATAGTATTGAGTAAATTAGGTCCCCGTGTTTGTATACCCAACACGGGACGGGACGACCGATGTGGCGCAGTGGTAGTGCGACTGCCTTAGACGCAGAAGGTTCCGGGTTCGATTCTCGGTGGGTCACTCACAAAGTTGATATTTATTACTTTGTGAATTTGTTCCCAGTCTGGTTAGGACATTGCGGGCTGAACCACCCGATTGTCCGTAAGTAAGATGGTTCCGTGTTTCGGATGGCACGTTAAGCCGTAGGTCCCGGTTGCTGTCTATGATTACTTAGACGGCGATCGTTACACAACCAAGTCAGAAGCCTGCTACTTGTAGAAGGCGGTTGAAAAATTCTGACACTAGGGTTCACTGGGTCGTTGGACGACTCGGTGCCCCACACGAAAAGAAGAAGAAAAAAGAAATAAATTTCATGCAGATATTGTTTACAACATTATTATATCTTATGAAATCAATATCTATTATTAAATCCCTTATACGTATTCAATGATAAAATTATTTATATAAATCCAAATATTAATTTTAATTAGCATTCAACATTTTCAGAAATCCATATATTCGTTGACACTGTAAAAACAATTATCTAACAAGAAATCCGTTGTAAGTTTCTTAAACTTCGTCATCGGTTCCTGCTTGTACAAATCCTGCAGTTTATTAAAAACACTAATGCACATCATAAACGAGTTATTATTTTTAGTAATTATGTTTATTTATAATAAATAATTTTAATTTGATCTTTCGCAGACAAGTCACCAAAGCAAGTGGAGTTCCTACCAGTGTCGTTACCAGTGACCTCGTGTGGGTCGCGAGTGCGGATCATCACTCAGATCGCACTAGATAGAACATTAGATTGTGAGCTAGCAAGGACAGTCTTGGAGTTCCTGTTTCAGGTTTGAGCAGTATTTATTACATCAGGTTCAGTTAGTGCCGTGTGATGCCGGCTTAGAATAGCATCACCCCATTTCTTTTCCGCGGGTGTCGTAAGAGGCGACTGAGGGACTCGAGGGTTTCATGTGTGTTGCATTTCTTAGGCGACAGGCTGACAACGTGTCACTATAGTAATGCACGAATCATCTGAAACAGCCCTCAATTTGTCAGACGTGGTGTTGGCGACCTTTATTTTACGGCCGTTAGCGCTCTGCCTACCCCGCAAGGGATAAAGGCGTGATATATGTATGTATGTATGTAGACTTAGTTAGTATGATTTAGTTAGTTGATATTATAAAAAAAATGCAACAATAGCCAATTATTTATTTTTTCTTTAGCTATTTTGTATCAAGGAGCTTACTAAAATAGTCCGCGTCTTAAAAAAACTATTAGTTAAAACAATAAACAAAACTAAAATATTCTGCTTGTAGATATTTTTATGACATATAGGCTGATATAGAAGGTCCATATTGAAGTTTGCCGTGTGATGCCGGCCTAGAATAGCATCACCCCATTTCCTAACCGTGGGTGTCGTAAGAGGCGACTGAGGGACTTGAGGGTTTCAGGTGTATTACAACTTTTAGGCGACAGGCTGACAACCTGTCACTATAGTGATACACAAATTATCTCAAACGGCCCTCTATACGTATTTGTCAGACGTGGCGGTAGCTACCGTATTCTTACGCCTGTTTACGCTCTGCCCACCCCGCAAGGGATAAAGGCGTGATATATGTATGTATGTATGAAATTAATAATATTCCGTTTTCAGACGGGTATCAAACGCAAGTCAGTTCCCTGCAAGGGAGAGTGCGAGGCCACGGCGCGGGCACTGCTGGCTCGCTTGCTGGACGCTCACGCGTACTTGTACTCCCCCGCCTTACACACGCTCGCCGACTGCTATTCAGGTGAGCTATTAATAAATCCTTTATTATACACAATAAAACAAATACATCATTCTCCTTGCCTTATCCCGTTCTCTGTCGGGGTCGGCTACCTAACCTAGGAGATTTGGCGTGTAACCAAGTTTTAACACAGAGCAACTGCCATCTGACCTCTGCAACCCGAAGGCTAACCTGCCCGAATCCTAGGTTAAGTCACATTCAAATATCATCTGAATTCATTTGAATGTGGGTTTCATCACGATGTTTTTCCTTCACCGTAAGAGCCGTCGGTAAATGTACGTGAGTAAAAACAGATTGGTACATGGCGGGGATCGAACTCGGGTCTTACAATTGTAAGCCCGGTGTCCTAACCACTTGGCCACCGACGCTCCATTACATTACATTATTACAACAAATTCATTAAAAACAATTCATATTGAGGTACTCATTTGAATCTCATTTTATTCGGCTCGTTTAACAGATTTCAAAAACCTTTATCGTGAGTACCGCAAGAAGCGACTAAGGAACTCAATTTCTTACTCGTATTTTCCATTTGTATTACAATATACACGGTGACTGGAAAATTGGTGCATCCCTTTCAAGGGATGAACCAGCTCATGAAACTGAACAACTTTCCCCAAGGAACATGGGTCGAAAAATGAAAAAAAAAACTTGGCCCACCCATACAAAATTACCGACCGACTATACCATGATTTTTATTCAGATAGACTAAACTGACAGCTAAGAATGCTCTTTTTGTTTTAAAATGTTGTCATCATAAGTCTAGTGTTGTGATTTGACTCATTTATTTTATTAATTGAACTGTTGTGAGATGAATTCTGGATGTAGTTATTTTTAAATAAATATGCACAATAAATACTTGACTTTCGGTCACGTAAATAGTATACGTTACTTTACGTTTATACGCAAACTTATTGTTTAGTTTAAAGAAATCAACAATGAATAATATTGTAAGTAATTTAAAATGTAATGTTGAATAAATTGGCATTGGTGGTTGAATATTCCTTGCGCTTATAAATCCAATTACTGTTATCTTTTCTTGTTGCGTTGTGTTGCACTCTTTTCTGCGACTTCTTTCTACTGACCGGTTGATGTGGACCATGACAGACAGACGAGACAGGCATTGACTTGACTTGACCAAGAGGACGATCGACGGACGGAAACTGACGGAATTAAACGCATACAATCGGAAAAAAGGCTCGGTTTCAAATTCGTGGGTGGATGCTGTTAGCATAGTGTGTCGTGAGAAATTAGTGAGTAACAATAGCAGTGGTACGAGCAACCGAACGGTTCGCAGTCGACGTATCAGAAAGAGGGTAGACAGATATGTTTGCCCTTAGCAAGATTCGCCAAAACAGTCTACTCGTGACCATGCAGCGTGCAACCGCTTCGAAATATCGAGGAAAAACAAACATAATCGTAGTGATATGATAATCCCGTAAATACTAATAATTTAAGTGTTGTGAACAACCGCGAAAATCTCAAAACATATAACTTACTTTGCTGCTGTGTTGAACCTGGTAAATAAATTCTAATCCTCTGACGATAACAACAAAAACGTATTGTTGTCAGGTCAGACAGGATGTAAATGTGAAGTTAGTTTGTTACAAACAAAATAGCATGTTTGTCTTTAAGGCCAATTTATTAATGGAAATTCAAATTAACCTAATTTATTTTCAAAAAGATTCAATCATAATCTTTGAATCATATAACTTGATCATTCAGGGCACAACACTATTTTTTTATTTTTTTTGAATACAATAACGTGGCAACCCACCAAATGTCAATTTAGTCTATCTGGATAAAAATCATGGTTTAGGTAAGTCAATTTGTATGGGAGGACCAAAATTTTTTTTCATATTTCGACCTATGTTCCATGGGGAAAGTTGTTCAGTTTCATGAGCTGGTTCATCCCTTGAAAGGAATGCATCAATTTTCCAGTCACGCTGTATTTTAGGAAATTGACATACCATCGACAGTGATGTACGGTTTTCTGTAATTACCTTCAAATATTTATCAGACCTAAACTATGGCCGTTCGAATAGGCCATATTTGACAGGTGTCAAAATCATGTTAATTTTTTGACATAAAGTCTATTCTTCTTTGCTGACATGCCCTTTAGTATGGGTTTGACATCTGTAAAATATGGCGTGTTCGAATATGGCTGTACTTTATTTAGTATGAAACGAATACATTTTCCTAGCCGTGTGATGCCGGCTTAGAATAGCATCACCCCACGTCCTTTCCACGGGTGTCGTAAGAGGCGACTAAGGAAATCGAGAGTATTGTATTACAATTTTTAGTCGACAGGCTGACAACCTGTCACTATAGTGATACACATGTTTTCTGAAAATACCTTGGAAAACAATCCTCAAAAATGTCAGCCGTGGCGATAGCGACCGTATTCTTGTGGCCGTTAACGCTCTGCCTACCCCGCGAGGGATAAAGGCTTGATATATATATGTATGTATGAATACTTTTTCCACAGTGGAGCCTTTATTAGATCCATCATGTATCGACCTGCTGGCTCCCCACAAGTGGCGCCCCACTCCCGGCGAAATAAAGCAGCTTTTAGAAAACTGCAGCCCGCGTAGTCCGCAACTGATACAACAATTATTAATGAAAATGGATTTTACACCGCACAGGTAGGTGAAAACAAAAGTATAGCTTCTTCTTCTTTTCGTGTGGGACACCGAGTCGTCCAACGACCCGATGAACCCTAGTGTCAGAATTTTTCAACCGCCTACTACAAGTAGCAGGCTTCTGACATGGTTGTGTAACGACCGCTGTCTAAGTAATCATAGACAGCAACCGGGACCTACGGCTTAACGTGTCATCCGAAACACGAAACCATCTTACTTACGGAAAATCGGGTGGTTCAGCCCGCAATGTCCTAACCAGACTGGGAACAAATTCACAAAGTGATAAATATCAACTTTGTGAGTGACCCACCGAGAATCGAACCCGGAACCTTCTGCGTCTAAGGCAGTCGCACTACCACTGCGCCACATCGGTCGTCGCAACAAAGTATAGCTGAAACTATATTTGTCCTGGCCGCTGGCGGCTTGATAGTTCCGTTGCAAATTTAAAGGAAGTATATTCATATAAAGAA
Source organism: Keiferia lycopersicella (assembly GCA_029255805.1). NCBI lineage: Eukaryota > Metazoa > Arthropoda > Insecta > Lepidoptera > Gelechiidae > Keiferia > Keiferia lycopersicella. The sequence continues at coordinate 813,061 of JARACZ010000008.1, forward strand.
TGAAGATTTTTTGCGCTGATAGTAACAGTAGTTGTCTGAAGTAGGTGACGCTGTTGACATTTTGACAGATTTTCAGTAACTCTTGAACTTGACAGATATTCTATGGAAAATCACTGCTTCTAAAAAAATCTTTCATACGCAGCCAGCGCCTCCTAGTAGGAACTAAACAAATAGATTAAAAAATTTCCATTATTCTGAAATTATTAAACAATCCAACTATATATATATTTTTTTATTTTACTCCATTTTTCTTTTATCCTAGCGGTGTATCCCTCGACACTCAGCTGACTATCGGCTGCTGGCTATGCTATTGGGTGCGGGCGGACCCGCGCTGCGCCCCGCCCCCCGAGTGGGCGTGGCTAGTGCTGCGGCGTATGAGAGTGCATAGGTAACATTATTGTATCCCTCGCCACTTAGCTAACTATCGGCTCCTGGCTCTGCTATTGGCTGCGGGCGGACCCGCGCCGCGCCGCGCCCCGCCCCGCTAGTGGGCGTGGCTAGTGCTGCGGCGCATGAGAGTGCATAGGTAACATTATTGTATCCCTCGACACTCAGCTAACTATCGGCTCCTGGCTCTGCTATTGGCTGCGGGCGGACCCGCCCCCCGAGTGGGCGTGGCTAGTGTTGCGGCGTATGAGAGTGCATAGGTAATCTACACATACTTTACAGGGATCACCCTGCTAATTATGATTATGAACAACTGTTACGATAGGCAAGAAAAGAAACATCGAAAAGTAACAAAATTTGACATCTGGGTACTCAAAGATTAACCCAATAATCGAGAGCTTAATGTCATTTTAAGGGGCTGAAATAAATGATTTATTATTATAAGATCGTCGCTTCGAGACGAGCATCAAACGAAATTGACGAAGGCCGACCTGTGCGTCGATAGCTCAGTGGCAGAGCAGTGGGCCGGTACCTCAAACGACCCGGGTTCGAGTCGACGCTTGTCAATTTTTCAATTTTTTATAGGACGAGCTGGCGGGAGGGAGGGGACGCCCCACCCCCTGATCCTACACCGGATGACTTGTTCTCCATGGCGTTTGCAGTGCTCAGTAGCTCTTGGGGACACTGCATTCCTTTGGTAAGTTACATCATCATTCTCCTTGCCTTATCGCGTCCTCTGTCGAAAAATAATTGATAAAAATGTTAATAACCAGATAGGTGATTATATCGTAGAGTATACAATACAACGGGAATTTACTCACCAAACTCAAATGTTGTGATAAAAAGGTTTCTAGTTGTCAACAAGGCGTGAATTTAAAAATTTATGATGAATGATTTCAGATATGTTCAGAAGGCGTGGATGCGTTATGTAAGCTAGCAACGACGCGGCCGAGTGACGCAGCGCACTGTTTAGCGCCTGTCATGTTGATAATGGCACACTCGCCCGAATCCGTCTCACTCACACCCAAGTAAGTTAACACCACAGAAATATAGAATTGGGAAATATATGTTTTTCTTCATCATTATTTCAAAAAGAATACGTAAAAGGAGTAATTTAGGTCGTCAGTTTTGTAGAGACACACAAACACAACAATAATAAAATTCCACACAAATTTTGGAGCCCTAAAAAAAGATTCTTAAACTTCGCATTCGCAGTTAGGTTTTGTATCGTACACATTATGTTTGAAATTTAAAGGCTTAATGTGATTTTCTCGCGCAATTTTTTATATTAAACGTTGCTAATTCCAACGCAAGTTGCATGCGTATTTCAAAATTTATCTCAATGCCAATGTGGTTTTGTTGTTTTCTCGAAAATGGAAGAAAATCATTATAGTAGCCTCAGCTAAAATGCCAATTTCTGGTCTCGTTTACTTGGGAAGGCTTCGACTTCGTCTCGTCCTTCGAATATTACTGGACCAGAAATTGATCCATTTCACCACAATCTTCTCTTCTTAAACATACCTTACAGTGGAAGTGTTTTAAAAAATGCTTGAGGTAACATCTAATCTAATCTAAATCTGTATAGATTCACGGAGCTATTCAACTTGCTACTGACTGCCGGGCCTACCATGGTGCAGCGCGCGCTAGGTCTGGGTCCCGAACAAGGGACGGATGTACTGCTGCGATACATACTCAACCAAATACAAGGGAATTGGTAAGATATTAAGATTTTGTTTAGCGAGTCCAAGCAATAGAAGAATGTGTAGGTAAACCCCCTTCGTGGGCATTTTTAATCTGTGGGGAACAAAGGCTCCCAAAAATGCCACGTCTCTTCGCTTTCTGCTCTGTACTTCTAAAGCCTCTACAGTTCACTACTGGACATGGGCTCGGGAGTATTGCTATACTCGTCACGCTTGGCAGGCGGATTGGCGAGCGCAGATATTGTAGGTATTTACGGGGAACGCTGCCCCTTACTCGCCTCTTACTGCACCCTTGAGTAGAAATGGGTGATGCTATTCTTAACCGGTACCACATGGCTCAAACCAGACCCTATTCTATATATTTTTTGTATTTCTGTCCATAGTCCCGGCATATCTCGTTCGTCGCTAACTTCAGCGTGGCTGCATGCGTTGTGGAAGCCGACTTTACCTTCGTCGAACATTCTAGATACATTGCTGCTGGCCACGAGGGACTGGGCCACTTTTGATGCACATTCCAACTTTCTGCTGCAGGTAATCTTATCTAGAATAATCGTACACTACGTAAAGTAGGAAATTGTCCTTATTTCCTATCTAAAATAAATTGTCTAGAATGAATGAGAATGTTAACTAAATTCCTGTTTATAGTGAATTAGAGCGTTGTCCAAATTCCTGTCTAGAATGAATGAGAATGTTAACTAAAGTTCTGTGTAGAATGAATGAAAATATTGTCTAAATTCAATCTATAAGATCGTGCAAGTAAAGACGAGAACAGCCGAATTTTCGGAATTATAGAACAAAACGACGGATAAATAATTACTTTCTCTTTTATTTTCCTTATAATAGAAACGATAGAAATATTTAAAGAAATGTCTTGAATCAATCCAGGTCTACTTATTTATGAGGCCATCTTTTTCTCTTAGGACAAAACCGCGTCAGAGATCGTGACTACAGCCGTACGCAACGCATCCATAGCGTCGATGCTGTGCTTGTGCGTGCTGCGCGGGCTGCTCGCCGTACAGTCCGCCACAGGAGTGCTGGCGAGGGTGTGCCAGCTGCTCCACTTGCAGAGAACTTGCGGGGATAGGATACATGTGGATAACGCGCTCAAGGTTAGTACTCCTGTAAATGAAAATGTCTTACTGTGTGGCCACTTTAAAAGCCCATTCCGGAGCTGTCAAGTTCAAGCTATTCACAGGACGTAATATCAACTTTTTTTAATGTGTTTTTTATAGATTTTCATAACGGTATCTAGGTAAAAGTGATTATCTTCTTGTTTTGATTGGGGTCTAAGTCGTTGCTTTTTTGTGATGGAGATTCGTTTACGGATCCGGGGCCATCAAAACTACGCCGAATGGCTTGGTAGGGAGCTAGGGCTCACCCGGAAATATTTGTATGGTTGTTAATACAACCAACGCAATCACGCCCTTAGGGCGAGACTGGGCTTAGGAGTTGTTCTTGGGAGAACGAATCGGACTGAAAGTAGTTTCTGGGAAGAACAGATCGGACTAACGTTGTTATGTAAAGAACAGATGGGACTTTATCTAAATTGCTGCTGATAAAAACTAAAATAGAAAACAAAAATTGTTTCCGTGGTTTAACTGTCATGTGAACCCGTGTATTGCAGCATATCGGAGCGAACATGAGCGCAGAAGATCTCGTGATATACAAATGCGCGACCGCTCTCCTCTCGTCTCCCCCGCAGCGCCCTTCAAACCTGATGCTGTGGGCACTCTTCGTTCATCTATACTTGCAACGACCACCCGATTCTATGTAAGTGACCTACTGAATATTTTTCGTATTTATTTTATTTTTGTTATATTTTTTTGTATCAATATATATTTGAACCTATTATATATAGTCTGCAATGATTTTCTTAGAAACACCAAACAGAAATAAAAAAGTGTTAGAACAACACATATTTTTATATAGCGATTTTTCAGTGGGTTTGTGGAATCCAGCCTAATCATCATTCTCCTTGCCTTATCCCGTTTCTCTGTCGGGGTTGGCTACCTAACCTAGGGGATTTGACGTGGAACCAAGTTTTTACACAGAGCGACTGACATCTGACCTCTGCTACCCGAAGGCTAACCTGGCCCGAGTTATAATAACTAATTTTTTCAACAGGACAGACACAACATCGCCATGCGGGCCGCTATTCTTTAGCGGTCTCATAAAGTCCCGCGTGTTCGCACAAATAAGAAAAAAACTACAAGAAACCATCACATACCACCAGAACCAGCTCCAAACTTTAAAACAGAACAATCAAGAAGAAAGACCACGAGCTCCTGCTAGAAGTAAAGTAAAGAAAGAAGTAGAAGATGGAATATTACCCATGTTGAATATAAGAGACTTGTCAGGGGAGTCGAGTTCGAGTGAGAGCGATAGTGAGCATTCTAGTGAGAGTGACAGAGAAGAAACTAGTGAACCGGTGGATATGAAAGAAGAATTGGTGCTGTTAGTGAAATACCACGCGTCGGCTGAAAGGTAATTAAAATACAACATTAATTTATCAAACATTATTGGACAAGAACCATACAAATCTTACTGAAAATAAGAAAAATTTAAAAGAATAATATGCCGTGTGTTGTCGGCTTAAAATAGCATTACCCCATTTCCGCCCGTGGGTGTCATAAAAGGAGATTCGAAGACAGGGATGAAGCCAGGGAACGGGCAGTAGCGTTCTCTGTGAATATCTACAATATCTTGCACTCGCCAATCCGCCTGCCAAGCGTGGTAAATATGCTAATGCCCCTCTATTGTGGGAGGCCCATGTCCAGCAGTGGACTGTTCTGGCTGTAGAAGTACCAAAATTTCACAAATGTTTATGAAATCTGTTTATTTTCTTAAATGTGTTTTTCCTCAGCATGTGCAAAGAGTTCCTTCGTTGGCTGGATGAAGGAAACCAGACTCGAGCGATGCCTCATCATGCAGACATCGCGAGATTTATACCAGAACAGGTCAGTAATGGCGTTGCTATAGGTCCTGTATTGTATTGAAACGACGGTGAAAGTGGGGCAAAGTGTGTCAGGGTGGGGTAAGTGTGACAAGACAGGACAGGTGGAGCAGGTGGGGTAAGTTGTGGCAAAGCGTGGGGTAGTGGCTTACCATGCTACACCTTGTTCCACCCTATCAAACTTTCACCAGGGACAATGGGAAAACACGGAAAAGACACAATTAAGTAACTATAGTCTATTAACCGAAACGAGTAAAGCGCTATTTTGCTTGCTATTAAGCTTGTATAAATGGTTTGTAATAAATAATAATAATAATAGCCGTGCGATGCCGGCTTAGAATATCATCACCCCATTTCTTCCCGTGGGTGTTGTAAAAGGCAACTAAGGGACTCGAGGGTTTCATGTGTATTACAATTTTAGGCGACAGGCTGACAACCTGTCACTACAGTGATACATGTATCATCAAAAAGGGCCCTCAATACTTGTCAGACGTGGCCATAACGACCGTAACTTTACGATTGTGAACGATCTGCCTACCCCGGAAGGGATAAAGGCGTGATTTGTGTATGTATGTATGTAATATTAATGATTATATTAAAAATACAAGGTGTTGTTATTCTTTCCTATACAGGTTCTAGACGCGGCGTGGTCCCGCGAGCTGGCCTCGCGTAGGCCTCCGCCCCTAAGTGAAGACTCCTCCCCTCCCGCCACTCCGACCACGCCCCGCGCCACGCCCTTCCAGTCTACAATATCTAGGATACTGCATATTAAGGATTGTTCTAGTAAAAGGTAGGTTGTGGTTGCAGTTTCTTAGGCCTCCGCCCTGAGTAAAGACTCCGCCCCCGACCACGCCCCGAGCCACGCCCTTCCAGTCTACAATATCTAGGATACTTCATATCCAAGATTGCTCTAGTAAAAGGTATAAACACACACACATTACGCCTTCGCCCCTTGCGGGGCAGGCAGAGCGCTAACGGCCGTAAAAATACGGTCGCCATCTTTACGCCTGACAAATATTGAAGGCCTTTCAGATAATTTGTTTCTATAGTCACTAGTGACAGGTTATCGGCCTGTCGCCTAAGGTTGCGTTACACATGAAACCCTCTGCGAAAGTCCCTTCTGGGTGCTATACAAGGCTGTTAAGCAGCTTAAGATTGGAAAATCTCCTGGAAACGACGGTACCCACGCCGAACTTATCAGGCTCAAGTGCATATTACCTATTCTGCACAATCTGTTGTGTAAATGTTGGGAAGCGGGATATATACCACAGGATATGCGTGATGCTAACATCGTTACCCTATACAAACGCAAAGGTGACCGCGGTGACTGTAACTGTTACCGTGGAATATCTCTTTTAAGTATAGTAGGTAAATTATTTGCTCGGTTAGTCTTGCTAAGACTCCAAAAACTTGCTGATCGTGTATATCCCGAATCGCAATGTGGGTTCCGCGCCCAACGTTCCACGACAGATATGATCTTTACACTTCGCCAACTGCAAGAAAAGTGTAGACCAGAAAACACCTCTGTTTGTGGCGTTCGTAGACCTTAACAAAGCCTTCGACACCGTTAGCAGAGAGGGACTTTATACTGCACTTTTAAATATCGGGTGCCCTCCAAAACTCCCGAGTCTCATTAAATCCTTCCACGAGGACATGAAAGGTTCTGTTGTTTTTAACGGCAATACATCTGAGCCGTTCGAAATGCGTAGAGGTGTTCGCCAAGGCTGCGTGTTAGCTCCTACCCTGTTTGGTATTTTCTTTTCATTGCTTTTTAAAGTTGCTTTCGGCGATGACCAACAGGGTATCCACCTACACACAAGGGCTGACGGAAAGCTATACAATATCTCCCTTCTAAAGTCTAAGCGTAACCGCGATGACTTATTTGTCGATAGCCTTCTGTTTGCTGACGATGCAGCCTTCGTTTCAAATTCTCAAAGTGAGCTTCAAAATATCATCGATAAGTTTTCCCACGCGTGTTCTCTGTTCTCCATGTCCATTAATGCCAAAAAACAGTAGTGCTAACTCAAGGCGCAGAAGCTACACATATAATGCTCGGTGGCGTTCCCTTGGACATTGTCGACAAGTTTTGTTACTTGGGATCGACTGTGTCAAACAATCTCACACTTGATGTTGAGATCAATACGCGTATCGGCAAAGCGGCAACCATGTTTGGTAAGCTGAGTACAAGAGTATGGAACAATAAACATCTGACCACTAAAACCAAGATTATTGTTTACCAAACTTGCGTTTTAAGCATACTCTTGTACGGAGCTGATACCTGGACATCGTATGCAAAACAAGAGCGTCGACTTAACTCGTTTCATATGCGCTGCGTAAGAAACATCTTGCATATAACCTGGCAGGACAAAGTCACAAACGAGCGAGTTCTAGAAATTGCACAGCTGCCTAGCTTTACCGCCCTGCTCAAGCAGAGACGCTTGCGGTGGCTAGGGCATGTGCACCGAATGGAACCTTTGCGTCTACCGCGGCGTGTCCTGCTTGGTGCCGTAGCTAACGCCAAAAGAGGGGTTGGAAGACCCATGCTGCGTTTCAAAGATTGCGCCAAGCGGGATATGGCTGCGTTTGACATAGACCATCAAAGCTGGGAGAAGCTTGCTGAGGATAGGACGAATGGCGAAAGTCTGTGTATATGATGGACGTAAGTCTCACGACGACGCCTGGTTCTCTGGTCTCGCCAACAAAAGGCAAAAACGACACCTAAACATGCATGTTCCAGTCTTTAATACCACCTTCACTTGTAGAGCGTGCGGAAAGTCATGCCGCTCCCGCATTGGCTTATATAGCCACGAAAAGTCTTGCCTCAGACACTGATTAAATCGTCTGTCACAGACGTGTGAGGCCAATGATGATATCTAATATGAATACTGCCACATCTATTAACTGATGATCCGTGTGAAGAGTACTCGCGCGCAAATAGGCGACGATGTGACGGCAATGAATATCTCACAAGCTTAGCTTGTTTTGTTTCAATTAAACAAATACTTTGCTTTATGTCGCTACGATAGATATGTTTTTATCCTGTTAAGTTTCTCAGATGAGTGAATTTATGTATTATCATTAAAAATATTTTTTAAAACTTTATATTGCGTGTATTTATGTACAGATCACGAAGACTGAGTATAAAGTCGCCGCTTGAAGACATCGACTGCAAAGACCCGAGGACTCTGCTTAAACTCGTGGACAAACATCTCGCCAATATAGAGGCGCTTGCCGAGTAAGTAGGTTTAAATATCTTATCGTGATAATAATATATCTGTAATACGAAAAGCATGCTTCTAGACACTTGAATTAGACCAGAGTGGAATCCATAATTTAAGATAACAGTTTGACAGCTAGTGATACCATGTTGCGCCTAGTGCTGTACGTATCGATAAATTAAATATTTTCAGGTTTGGAATCTAGGCTTTTTAGTTATCGAAATGAACTAAGGATTGAATATATAGAACGGGCAGCAGCGTTTCCTGTTAATATCTACAACAAGTTTAGCCAACCCCAGGCCCGCCGTACGCCGGGAGAGATCCATGTCTACCAGTAAATTTTTGTTCCTTTAGAAGTAGAAAAAATAACTTTCTCATAAGTTGCTTCTTTGAAAAAGTCGAAATGAGGCATTAATTGGATTTCTGTTACTAGTTTTATTGATACTATGATTATGAGAAAACTATGTCAACGGCCTTCTGTTAATTATTAAAGTTACTCATTAAGCTGTGCCTATTTTAGCCTATTACTAAACCGAAGAAAATATTTTTTTTATAAAATACCCAGGGAGTGGTGTACCGAGGTGGCCCGTCTGGCGTCCCTGGACAGCGCGCTGTGGGAGCTGGTGGCGCAGCTGCGCGTGCGCAAGGCGCTGCCGCCGGTGCGCAAGAGTTGTCCACACTCGCACTGCAAACCACTCACTATACACCTACAGGTAGCTCTATATTTTATGACACAAAACTCCACATTATAGGTCATGTAATTTTGTATCTTCCCCCAACAGCCAACAGCCAACATCGCAGGTAATCACTCTTCTTGCCTTATCCCGTTCTCTGTCGGGGTCGGCTACCTAACCTAGAGTATTTGACGTGAAACCAAGTTTGTACATAGCGATAACCCGAAATCTGACCTAATCCGAATCCTAAGTTAAGTCACATTCAAATATCATCTGAATTCAAATTTTATTTGAATGTGGGTTTCATCTAGCTTTTAATAGCTACTTTGTCATAATAGTTTTTTTTTCTTCTAGGCACACGAATGGTGCATCTCACTTGGCGCTGAGAGCGGCATTGAGAAAAACAGGTAACGTCATTTTGAATAAAAAAATATTTTTCAAGTACTTTTTCAGATTTGTATCGTAATCTCGATTCGTTTTTATATACGTGTTCCACTTCCTGGTATATAACACGTCAAACGTCATAAAAACTCTTCTAAATTATTATTTTTATTGTTAATTTTACTTAGACAAACCGCTCGGTCACTGACTCGCCGGCTCGCGCGGCCGCGCCCGCACGCCGCGCGCAGTGCCGCCGCACTACTCACCATCGCCAGGTAAGAATCAAATAAAAGTAAGGTAAATTGCTTGATAATTAATTCTAAATTAATATTTACAAAAAACTATATTATTCATAGTCTTAAATTTACAAATAGTTATTAATTTACAAATAGTCGTAGTTGTAAAAAAAGAAAATTGCAAGACACATTTTTCTTCTTTCCACAACTATTTTATGATCCTAGTTTAAACGCGGCACAGGCGAGTTTTTTTTTTTCTGTAGCCTATAATGTGTCCCACTGCAGGGCAAAGGCCTCCCCTCTTTTTCGCCAGGTTTCTCGCTCATGAGCCTCTGACGTCCATTGCTCACAAAAATTGTCAATTTCGTCCCGCCATCTTGTGCGTGGTCTACCTCGCCGTCGGCGACCATCTTCCGGGATCCACTCTGTGGCCATCCTGGCCCATCTTTCGGGATCCATGCGGATGACATGTCCTGCCCAGTCCCATTTTAACTTTGCGGTTTTTCGGGCGACGTCTGCTATGCCTGTTCGGGTGCGAAGCTCTGTGTTGCGAATACGATCATTTCAACTCTCGGTCTTTTAACTTGTGAGATACAAACATAAAAATCAAGGCACTATCTCGGGGCTGGCCAGTCTGACCACACAGCATGTAACTTACGTCACCACCACCAGTAGGTGAAAAACATTACAACACAGTGCACCTTATCGGGAAAAGTATTCACGGAAAGCAAATTTGTACAAATGCGAGCGTGAGGCTTCATAGACTCACCTTGACTGACCCGATGGCGTTGTGGATAGTACCCGTGCCTCCTACGCCGTGGGTTGTGGGTTGGGTACTCACCGGACACAAATATTTGTTAGTCAATTTTCAAATATTTGTATTTAGTTTGGGTGTTTTCTATGTATTGAATTTGTGTATATACAAAAAAAATATATATCAGCTATTTAGTTCCCAAGCTTTGCTTAGTTGGGGCTAGATGGCGCTCGATGCAAATTGTCCAGGATTTTTACTATTTACTGCTGATTTATTTGATGCTCGATTTTCAAATTTTTGGCAAGAACTTAATAAAAACGAAGCTGTCAAATTACCCGTTGATCCGCCTTACAGACACGTGGGCAGCTGCGAGGTGGCGGTGCGCGTGGTGGAGCGCGCGTGGCAGTGCGCGCGCTCTGTGCACACGTGCGCGCCCGCGCACACCGCGCTCGCCGCGCTGGTCGACCTGCTCGCTGACGTAAGTAGCAACACAGTAGCCAGTAGTCAGATCCCCTGTAGCGACCTCTACGAGCGACAACTCGAAGCTCACGCAACAGAAGTTCTAAACATATCCGAAAGATGACGACACATGACAGAACAATGGGCCTGAAACGCATTGTCGAAGTGTTTAAACCGACTTTACAGACTACTCACTTAACTATTGATTGTATGAGTTTTTTAATGATGGACTTAATGTTTTATGACTTAATTATTACATAACACTTTTTGTGTGTTATGCTTATTAAAATAAATGTTTTATTTATTTTTATTTATTATTTAGGACACATACAGTCATGCATGCAAAGGAAAATACAAACATATTTTGATAAAAGACCTGGAGGTCCATAAAAGAATAAATGTTAGCTAAGAATTATCCAAGTAAAACGTTGTGCTAGAATCCGAGAACACTACTCATTTTCTTTTCCAACAGAGATGGTTATCCCACAACGGCAAGATCTGCTCCTCCCTCCTCTCTCAGTGGGGGAGCAAGAGTTCCACCCCCCTCCAGCAGTCCCTCTGCGGCGCGCTAGTGTCCCCCAGGCGCCTGCCTCCGGCACAGAGCGTCCCATTGTACTGCAACGTGTTGAAGCAGACTCTACCGCCGCATATAGCCTTCAGTTTCCTGTCTAAGGTAGGTTACCTATACATGCGGCAGGGCAGTCCCTCTGCTAGTGTCTCTCCGGCGTAGAGTGTGCCATTGTAAAGAGATAATCGCGGTCACACATCCATACAGGTCGAACTGTTAACCTTCTTTTTTTAAAGACTGTTGAGAACTTCTACAAGGCTGTTAACAAGTTTCTTTTAAAAAAAACTTGTAATCTTGTCTTTTTTTTCTTTCTTTTCATGTGGGACACTGAGTCGTCCAACGACCCGATGAACCGTAGTGTCAGAGTTTTTTAACCGCCTTCTACAAGTATCAGGCTTCTGATATGGTTGTGTAACGACCGCCGGCTAAGTAATCATAGACACCGGGACCTGAACGTGCCATCCGAAACACGGAACCATCTTACTTACGGGCAATCGGGTGGTTCAGCCCGCAATGTCCTAAACAAAGTGGGAGCAATTTCACAAAGTTATAAATATCATATTTATGAGTGACTACCGAGAACCCGGAACCTTCTGCGTCAAAGGCAGTCGCACTACCACTGCGCCACATCGGTCGTCAAAGTGCAGTGTAAACCCGGAGCATTTACGAATGTTCTTAATATTATGTCAATCTTACGTTATACATTGCAGTTCGAATTGTCTCGCTGGGTGGAAATGCTGGAGCCTCCTCAGCGCCGGGAGCTGCTGGAGGCTTTGGTCTCCACAGTGCAGCGATGGGGCATCGCGCCCGACGAAGATACGCACGTTCTTCTTGAGGTAAACACACAAATCACACCTATATCCCTGGCGGAGTAGGCAGAGCGCTAACGTCCGAAAATTACGGTCGTTATCGCTACGTCTAACAAATTTTTGAGGGTCGTTTCAGATACATCGTGTATTACTATAGTGACAGATTGTCAGCCTATCGCCTCAAATTGCAATACACAAGAAACTCTCGAGTCCCTTAGTCGGTTTGTACGACACCCACGGGAAAGAAATGGGGTGATGCCATTCTAAGCCGGTATCACACTGGTAAATATAATAATTAAATTATTTGCAACGTGAACTATCGTTATCTCTCTATTCGTGTGGGACACCGAGCGGTCCAACAACCCCTTAGTCAAGTATAGTAGTAACGTTCTCTTACTCGTTTCGTTGCCCTTATTTTATTTATTTATTTTATTTTATTTATTTTAGATGTGTATAATGTCATACACCTTAAAACCAGCTAGCTAGATTCATTACTCTGTTTGGTAAATTAATTCAAAAGAAAAAAAGAATGTATGGGTATGCGAGCGTCGTACTATTGGACACTGAAACAATTCAACTATAAATGTGTATACCAACATTTTTCATTAAGACAACTTGTACTTATGGATCGTCAAGTCTGAAATGAAGCATTTTTTTATTTGAACTGAATACCTAATTCTAAATTTTTTACTTCCAGCTGCTAGGCGTACACACAGCAACCCTACTCAACCCTCAAGAGTTATCCCCTCACATAACGCGCTGCGCGCAAGCCTCTGTCGCTTGTACACTACCGCCTTATTACTGGTCTTACATCACACGTGGAGCTCAAACACATGCCGCCAGTGTGCCTTTTGACCAGGTAAGATTGCAATACAATAGAATACAATCATTTATTTATTCATAAATAAAATTATACATCTCAAATGTTTATTATTAAGTATATTAATGATTATGGTAAACAATTTCATCATTTATTGACTTGACTTGACATGACTTGACTTGACTTGGCTTAACTTGGCTTGACTTGCTTGCTATCCCCTCACATAACTCGTTGCGCGCAAGCCTCTGTCGCTTGCACACTACCGCCTTATTACTGGTCTTACATTTGATCAGGTAATGTTGACTCCTCATGGTTTTACATCTCATGTCAGACTGAAACACACGCTGCCAATGGTATCCTGACTTATCTTCACCTGACTGGTTTAACACCACACGTGACTTTTGACTGGGTAAGAAGACTTGAAATGACTTCATAATCGGGTTGTTCGCTGACTTGGTAAGATATGAAATCGCTTGACTTGTTTTGTTTTGGTTTGACTTCACTTTAACTGACTCCTCTCGGTCTGACTCAAATCGACTTGAACTGACTTGAATTGACTGGGCTTGGCTTGATGTATTGTATCTTTCCACTATTATCAAAAGCATTATAATTTTCTTATCGATTTCTTTCAGCTCGGTCACTTGCTACGAGAACTCGGCGTATTCTGGTGGGAAGCGCGCTCCGGACTCAAACGACCTCAGAATCAAGCAAGAGCTACTCACTATGGTGTATACGCCACTCCTATGGCAGAACTGCTGCACTCGTTGATACGAGCGTTCACTGCTGCCGCGGCTGGGTTAAGCTATTCGCCTGAGAGAGGTTAGTAATAATCTAATTAAATCTAATTCGATTCGTAATATGTTAGGTTAGGTTAGGTTAGGGTACTCGTATTACTTAAAATAAGAAGAAATATTAATAAAGAATATAGTTAGTACATAGAATATACCTTGACTTTTGGGGATAGCTAGACCACATAATACAATAACATTTAAATTATATTTTAATATCTGTTACCTTAGGTTAGTAGGAGTGCAAATTAAAAATTTCAAGAGATTTATTTACAAGTATATTTACAATTAATATTTTTATAATTTTAGGGAGTACAATATTCTCACTAGATTAATGAATTAGTCATTGTAAAAAAAGGGAAAATTGTAAGATACAATTTTCACTTTTTATAACTATATTAATTTCGTTGTGGGATAGAAAAAATTAAAATACTGGCACTGCCTCGGGGCTGGCCAGGCTGACCACACAGTACGTTTTGCGATCTGCAGACAGAGCATTTGAGCAATATGGTGAAGAAACTTATAGTCATTTTCAAATATTATGTTATAAACGACTAATATTCCTAGTATAAGTCTATGGTATCTATTATTCTTTTCTAAACCTTTTTATCGGTCCCTATTTTTATAGACACCATTTTTGACGTGGCAAAAGAGTGCTTTTAAACCATTTTTTTCCAGTGGCCCTGTACGTGTGGTCAGCGCTGCAGGAGTCGTGGGGTCCGTGGATCACGCCGCAGCACACCGCGCCACTGCTCGCGGCGGACCAGCGCACCGACTTGGTGAGGAGGCTGGTGGACAGCATACGACAAGTCATTCTGGATTGTCCCGGTAAGTATGCTTATTCTCTGTCACTCCTGACGCAGAAAGCTGGCTAATAACCCCTTGACCGTTTGATCCAGGCATTGATTGCCATACTATATGATGATGATGAGAGAGAGTAAATTGACATTTTGGGTTGCCTCGTTTTGCCATTCTTAAATACTGGTGTAATGGTTACTGTTGTTACCGAAATTGGATTTTTTAAATCTGCTTCTTTTAGTTCCTAATAGATGGCGCTCGTACGAATGATGTAAAATCTCGGCAGTGATATTCCATACATCGGCGTAATAGTTATTTTTTATCTATGCACTAAACTTGACAGATGATTACACATCACTATTTAGAATTTGCAACTAAAATGGGAACCCACAATGTCAATTTACTGTCTCCAAAAAACACAGTTTAGATGGCCACATAGTAAGTAACTTTTGAATCTATCTGTTCGCAGGTATAGAAGAGCACCTCCTAGCTCGTATATTCGAATGGACAGTAGCTACTTACTTCCCCGCGCACACGGGTCCGCAGGAATGTAAGGTGCAGCTGCGTTCCCTGCTGGAAGAGTTGCGCGCTTTGCCCTGGACGGAACATCAGTGGTTTATGCCTTCGTGTCTTCAGCCCGCTTTACAGGTAATACATACGTATACATACAGATGTCACACCTTTATCCCTTGCAGAGAAAGCAGAATGTTCTGTCGCCACGCATGACAAATATTGAGGGCCTTGCAGATGATTCAGACAGGTTGCCAGCCTGTCGCCTTAAGTTGTAATACATACGAAACCCTCGAGCCCCTTACTCGCTTTGACGGCACTCGCGGGACGAAATAGATGATGCTATTCTAAACCGGCATCACACCGCTTCAGGTAATATTCAAGTGAATTCATGTAAGATTGGAATCAGCAGCATACGTGTCAACTAAATCCGGCAAAAGTTTATTTATAGTTTTTAATTGCGGTTTCTTTTACAGAATCATTTTGTGGTTTTATAGTAGGTTTACCTGTTCAAAAGAAGAACGAAAGTTATTATACATAATTTAAAAAATCGACTACAATTATTAACCAATTCATGAAACTGAACAACTTTCGCTAAGGAAGGTTAAAGTATAAATACAACTTGAACCTCCTGTACAAAATGTACCAGCCGGCTTAGTAAATTTTTATGGAAGGTTCTAAATTTTGTCCATATTCCGACCCATGTTTCTTACGGAAGGTTATTCTGTTTCACCTTTTGAAACATTTATAGTTCATTTGTAAAGCCTTATACTTGTATGTTTTTCCATCCGCAGGCGTGCTCATCAAACTCCAAAGAGCTGCAAGCGTGGAGCAGCGACACGTGGCGAGGCGTGTTGGCTGCGACATGGGCGCGCGGCGCTGCGGACGACCAGATGGCGCCACTGCTCGCCTCCTTGCTGTATCTCTTTACGCATATGCTACAGCACAGCGATGTACGTCTGATATTGTCTTTTTTTTATCACCAAGTTGTTCTTTTGAATGAACATTAAAAATAAAGAATACGTCGGAATCCCTTCAACTGTGGAATACTTGAGAATACAAGATGGCTGACTGCGGGGCTGCCCGCAAATGGTCGGGTTACATAAATAAATAATTGTCAGAAACGTAAAGCAAGGTATGTTATATTGCAGAGTTCGTCGTGAAACAAGCTTCCGTGTTGTGTTATACATACATACATACATACATACACAAATCACGCCTTTATTCCTTGCGGGGTAGGCAGAGCGTTAACGATCGTAAAATTACGATCGTTATCGCCACGTCTGACAAGTTTTAAGGGCCCCTTCAGATGATTCGTGTATCACTGTAGTGACAGGTTGTCAGCCTGCCGCTTAAAGTTGTAATGTTGTGTGATAACGTAAACATTTTAGCCATTGTAATTTTGACAATCTCAAGCTTAAGGAGTGCCACGAAATATGCTTTGCAGTTAAGGCTTAGTTCCTACCCAGTTAAAGCAAAATTTAAGGCAGAATATGGGTTAAGTTTATGGATTACTCAAGAAAGCCTATACCAATCTATAAGAAATATTAATTGAAAGAATGTACTCCATATCTCCAGTCTTTTGACCTTGATTTTGATAAATTATGAATGAAGTTCGTAGTATTTTCAATAATTTGAAGGGTACAACTTTTACATTGTTTTTATTGACCCAGTCAACAACCGCATTTATTTCTATATCTGTAGACGTTGGAGCAGGCGACGCGTCTACCTTGGTGGAGGCTCCCGCAAGCTGCGCTGGAGGAGGGCTTAGAGCGGTTCTTCATACAACACCACAACCCCAGCCTACCGTACCACGACCTGCCGCAGTTCAGGTTTGTGTTTAAATCAACATTAGAAAATAAATTGAAAAATTTGACGAAAGAGGCTATACAAATAATTTCAGGGTGTGTTCTACTCATGGAAAAATAAAACTGAACCAGGGCAAGTTCTTCTTAAGTTTTAGTTCTTATCTACCCATTATGTTTCTTGATAATTTATTTAAACATTTCCAAATACATAGTCTAAATCTATATTCAAGGCAGGATGAAATATTATCTCTTACCTATAGTCAACTTACAGAAATGTTGTAGTCATTATAAAAACTCTATTTTTTCTTATTTTTTGACAATTTCCAGGGTGATACTATTCGCGAGTGAACTTTGCATAAACGCAAGCGCCCCTCCGCCTGTCATACACTCAGCCACCGCGCGACACAAAAGAGCTACCGCCATCTCTAGGTAAACGTGTACTTGTTCATTCTCCTCGCCTTATCCCGTTCTCTGTCGGGGTCGGCTACCTAACCTAGGTGATTCGACATGGAACCAAGTTCTGACACAGAGCGACTGCCATCTGACCTCTGCAACCCGAAGGCTAACCTGGCCCGAATCCTAGGTTAAGTCGTATTCAAATATCATCTGAATTCAAATTTTATTTGAATGTGGGTTTCATCACGATTATTTTCCTTCACCGTAAGAGCAGTTGGTAAATGTGCGTGAGTAAAACACATTGGTACATGGCGGAGGTCTCTCTCTATTTCTCTTCGTGTGGGGCACTGAGTCGTCCAACGATCCAATGAACCCTAGTGTCAGAATTTTTGAACCGCCTCTACAAGTAGCAGGCTTCTGACATGGTTGTGTAACGACCGCCGTCTAAATAATCATAGACAGCAACCGAGATCAACGCCGGAGATCTAACTCGGGTCTCACGATTGTAAGACCGGTGTCCTAACCACTTGGCCACCGACGCTGTTTATAATCCTGTTTAATTTTGTATCGCTAGATGGGTGTGCAGCGCGTGCGCGCCCGCACTTAGCGAGCACGTGACGTCACACAGCGCCTTCCTACTGCGGACCATCACCGACATAGGTAAGCTTATAATAGCATCATCCCATCTTTACTGGAGTCATTCTTCTTCTATCAATCGTTTATTTTCAAATAGATTCACAACGAATACTTTCAGAAGTTCAATATTAGTTACAATACTATCACTGAATAAGTTGATTAACTATTAGTAATTTTTCTAGCAAACTAACTACATAGTAATTTTTTTCATAACAATTTTATGGTCCTATTTCTAAACGCGACACGAATGGGATAAAATAAAAAAGGTACTGCCTCGGGGCCGGTCAGGCTGATCAGTGATCACACAGCATGTAACTTACGCCACTACCATCAATGTATGAAATCAATGAAATTAAAGTCAAGATCTAAAAAAGTATATTATACACGTTACATGTCAGACCCTATAGACAGAAAACCCACCGAAAAACCTGCCTAGAAATGCTCTTATTCTCAATTTACAGTTTGTATTTAAAACTTTGCAATTTTATCTTGTGGTATACCGAGTAAACGAACAAGTAGGAAATATTATTACCGGTTCATACAAAATGTAGCAGCCGACTCAGTCGGTTTTTTTTATTTCAACCTATGCTCCTTAGTGAAAGTTGTTCAGTTTCATAGGTTGGTTCACCCCTTTACTGTATACTATATTTATTGCTTCTGTTCCAGCCCCGTATCTAGAAGGGTCGGAAGGCGAGATTGAGGAGTTATTAGGGCGCGCTGTCGCCGTCATGTGCATCGAGCCCGCCGCCACCAAAGCCCTACCGGTGAGTATTGTAGCCGGCAGCTGCAGACAGGTTGTAATTTGGTGTAAGCCCAAATTATGAAGAGATCGGTGATTCTTGGCCCAATGAAATGAAATTTTGAAATGATATTTACACATTGGCACAGCCGGAGGGATGAGATCAGTACGTACAGAAGAAATAAGAGTCCCAACGAAGTCTTATAACACGCACTAGCAGAATACTTTCGTTTTTACACACGGCATGCGTGGCTGAGTACAGTGTTTTCTCTAGTCCCAGACTACAATACGGTAGATAAAATGGTTTGGTTCCAACGAGACGAAGGAATGATGTATGTAAGCTATTGAAAAAATTAGAATGATGGGTGGAGGCAAGGAGGTGATGGCATAGCAGATGATGATATGTTACACTATTCTAAATTTAAACTACATTTTTCTCATTAGTGTGTATACATAGATGTTGTACACTAAAATAAATAAATACATATTGGTTTGAAAATTTACTAAACAAATATTCGTGTCCTGTGGAGATCCACCCTACGGCCCTCGGCGTAGACGCAGGAGGCCATAGGAACCGCCAAAAAAAACACGTCTTTGAAGCGAATCTATGTTTTTTGTGGTAAGGTACTTTAGCGATAAAAACGATACTCGTGGGGGGAGAGTTATTGAGACGATCACTCCATGGTTAATGCACATTTATTGATCTTAAACTATGGCTTATATACTAATCTTACAATGACGCAAATCACGTAGAGAGGTGATATCTGTAGCTAGCTCTCTACGTGACAAACGTGTAGGAATTGCTGATGTTGCTTCCGCAACAGTACTCCCCCCTTTTGAAGGAAAAACTCAAAAATATTACGACTCCATAAGAAGATAAAAATAACCTAACAAAAACATGTAGGTAGGTACGTGCTGAATTGACTCGCCGCCGTCGTCGATTGGAAAGCGTCGCTGATCAAGCAGATTTGCCGTGACTCCGTGTTTTGCCAACTTGCATTAATTTCTTGGAGTAGTAGTAGTAACATTGACCTTGCTGCATATTTCATTGTCATTATGGATGCGTCGCGTTGCTTAATAAAATGATACTGAGGGAAAGTTTCGTCCTCGTATCTTGGCGTGCTCCAGTCCGGACCGTGGACGAGCGAAAATACTCCAGCTCCTTTTCAATTAGGGCGAGTTAAATCTCAGCTGACTGTCCGCCTTTTGCTGTAGTAAACATGACTACGCAATTTCAAGTGGCGGCGGCGCTGTGTCAGGGAAGTGCGGTGCGCTTGCGACGATAATAATTTCTTCACAATTCTTCATAATTTGTAGATTTCGACGATATGTAGGTTCTGTGACGGGAGTGAAACGTAGCGATTGCAGCATGTGAATTTTACAGCGAGTGTGCGGTGCAGTATGTGACGACTATTGGTAAGCAGGCGATACCTTTCCTTCTTCTGTTGTTGTTGAGTAAGTAGATTTCTGTCTGAAGTGGTGCATTGGAGTGACAGTCGATGAAATAAAATCAGACAGGCGACATTGCGTAGTTCATTGTTGTGTCGTCATCGTGTTCATCGTGCGTCGTGCGGCTGGCAGTGAATGCAGGCGAGCAAACTTCGGTGCGCTGGAGCAGGGCGCGTAGCTGCTATTTCAACCGTGCAGAGTCCAAAACTTCGGGTGCGTCGACGAAGTGTTGTGGATCAGTAGCAGTGTGCCGCGTCGGTAGGCGAAGAAACAAACTTTCAGCTAAGGGCGGTGCGTATAAAATTGCTGCGATGAAACCGCGTCTTCAGCGTTGAAGGTTTTCTTGATCCCGCCGTAGCCCGTGACGTCGTGACGACTATGATGCGAACTGATGAGTATGTTGACTCCAAATTCTTGAGGTAGACAGCGCAGCAGCGTGGCCATCACTGAAGGCTGCCATGTTCCTTGCGGGGTCACCACTTTAGCGATAAAAACGGTACTAGGGGGGGGGAGAGTTATTGAGACGATCACTCCATGGTTAATGCACATTTATTGATCTTAAACTATGGCTTATATACTAATATTACAATGACGCAAATCACGTAGAGAGGTGATATCTGTAGCTAGCTCTCTACGTGACAAACGTGTAGGAATTGCTGATGTTGCTTCCGCAACAGGTACCTACTTTATTTTTAAATACATACTTTTCAAAACAGGTGTGGTGCGATTGGGTGTCTACGGCGCCCCCGCGGCTGGTGGGCGCGTGTGTGTCGGCCGCCAGCGTGCTCACCGCGTTCGAGTACTTCGCAGCGCTAGTCGACGCGAGTATACGCGCGTATTGCAGCAACAAACGTAAGTATTTCATATTGCTGATCATCTACAGGGAACATAGCAACAGGTGCAACACTTTGATACAGTGTAACGATAGCTGCTTCGCTATAATGTCAAGCAAGGCTATTACGTATAATTACATCAGATAAAGAATAGATCTGTAAATGACGGCGGTTACCTAAGTGTGAGGGAGAAAGCATGTTGCAAGCAAGTTGGGATGTTTTCTAAGATGTAAATGAGTGCCCCCGCGGCTGGTGGGCGCGTGCGTGTCGGCCGCCAGCGTGCTCACCGCGTTCGAGTACTTCGCAGCGCTAGCCGACGCGAGTATACGCGCGTATTGCAACAACAAACGTTTGTATAACTAGAATTTTTAAAGAAAGGATCAGTAAATGGCGGTCGCTACTTCAGGTAATGGCAGCAAAATCCATTTCCAAGAGTAAAAACTTCGCAAAACTTTCGAGAATCCATGTTTTTCTTTCAGTTTTTAACAACCATCAACAGTTGTTTTCATGAATACGTAAACACGGCATTTCCAACAAACATCATGCCAACCACACCAAAACTAATTTTTCATATAGTACCGCGTCGTGCGAGTAGAGACAAGTATACGTTAGAGCAGGAAAGAATGACATCCTGCCATGTACAGATCATTTCTTTAAAGAAACGTATAATATCAAATGCTATCTACTGCATCTACTAGGAACATAGCAATGTAGGTTTCCAACGGGTTCCAACACTTTGATACAGTGTAATTCGACAGCCACCTCAGTATGACAAGCGTAACAAGGATTTATATGATTTACTCAACCCGGCAAGCAAAAAAGACGTTGGTTCGAATCCCATCGGTGGCGTAAATTTTTTCCACTTGTTACAAAATTAATACAAATTAACTTTATAACAAAATGTTAATATTCAGACAATCCTTTTAACTTTGAAAAACCCTCGCGTATTGCAAAGACGAACGTAAGTACTGTTTTAGCTTATGACACCTAGTCGTTGAACGACCCGATTTACTCTGGTGTCGGAATTTTTTAACTGTTTATTACTAGTAGTAACCTTTCACTTTGACATACACCACCGTCTATGTTATCATACGAACTTATCCTTATTTTTGGAATACTAGGATTCATTGGATCGTTCGGCAATTTAGTGCAGTATTTTTAATTGTTTGTTTAGATTTAGATTTTTCAAATTTTGTTTGATTTTTCTTCTAGAATGCGGCGGCTGGAGCGACATATGCCCAAGACTAGCATCATCCCCGTGGCGCGACGCGGGCTCGCTCGTGGCGCGCACGCGTCTGCACGCCGCGCACGCCGTGCTGTACACGCACGTGCACACGCGCGCCGACACGCAGACGGCGCTACTGGCCATGTTAGCGGCTATTGTGGACTTGTGAGTATTTTTAAATGTAAAATATATGAACTTGGTATGACTGTAAATAACTAGAACGCCTAGCGAGCGCTGAGGCGCAGTCGAAAGCGCGGCGTGGACGTATAGGCAGGCACGACTCTCCGCCCGACGAAGAACCACCGATTGGTTCGATATGATCCGTCACATTGTTTTTTTGTCAGTGTGAACGAAGGGACAAATATTTTACAGGACAAAATTACCCATGAAATTGAACAAATTTTCCCATGGAAGATTGGTTGAGAAAAATAAAAAAAATCTTATAGGTGTATCGGTTCGTTTTGTATGGGAAGTCAAATTTCCGCGGGAGCTGAAAATGTTAATAAGTGTTGTAGAGTCAACTAGCTATTATAGTGTAACTGGAAAGTAGTGTAGTGTATATGTTGCAATTATGAAGTAATTAACCAGGAAAACATTAGTGTCACTGTGTAGTTATGTTGGGGTGTAATAGCTAGCCAACTATACATTCATTTAGTAAGGGCAATCTGTAACCTACAAACAACCCTACCTAACACCTACCACCCTACACCGGATGATATGGTGACAATATATAAACATATAGATAAGTGCGGGACACCTGTTACAATACGGCCTACAGTAACAGGAGGAAAGTGGGAAGGATATGGGGTTGTGCACGTCGTGCAATGTGCACAGGATAGGTCTGCTCACTGCCAATCGTACAGACTCATACGACTGTTTAAGGCTAAGGGTGTCTTGGCCACAGTGAGGGGATGCTAAAGGTGCATCTGGTCTAGCAGGAGATAATTTAAACTCGACTGCATTCTGATGAAAGACATTTATTTACAATTTCGCCGAGTATTTATATTAATTGTATTTACACACACATTAACAATATTATTTTAGTATTCCGTCCGTGTAAATTGCAAGTTATCCAAATCTTGCATTCTGTAGAATTTGGGTCTCGCGTCAGTGGATCGCGTCGGTTGTGTTGTGCTGACTCATGTTCAAGGGTTGGTTGAACTCGTTGAACATACTGGCGCCTCCGAGAAAGATGAATCAGGCGCGAAAGTCTTCATTTCGTAGAGTTGTAGCGCCGGCGAGTGTACCCGACGTGGCTTGGTAGGTGCTGGCTGCGCATAGATAGGTTGATCCAGTGGTGGAGGTAGTCTGTTGGCAGCTGAGCGTTCTTCGGTTGTCGACCTGCTTTCTGGTGCTGCCGGTGCCCGCTTAGTAGTCCTTATTGCGCGTATTATTTCCAGAACCTGGGGACCGAAACAATATGTTAAAAAAGCAAGTATCAAAAATGTTGTTAGTGTAGTGAAGCTAACTATGTATGTGTGGGTAGTAATGCTACTCCATACAGTACTGTCAAGGGTTGTTTGTAAAGTTTTCTCATGATTTAATAAATTATTAAAGATATCACTAGAACTGTCTAATACTTTTTCTTTAGAAATGTCATTTATACCTAAGTCTAATCTAGTGTTATTTAACTTAAATTGAGTAGTTTTGCTGTATGACGCTAAGACATTAACGGATATAACCCTTTTTGCAGCTAATGTCGTTGATGTTGTTTTTAATATACAGTTTTCCGATATTTGGATTATTCCAACGTCGTGGATGGTAACTTCTTCTCTATCTCCGTCACATACAATGGACACAGTTTCTTTTTTCTTAGTCATATAAATCCAAGTGTTTGACATCTGAACTTGTTTCCATACGATTCTATTTATAATATTGTAGGTTCTAGCTGGGCAACCTGTCATATTTTCATTTTTAGTTATCATTTCAACGATGCAATTTTTATTGAATTGCATGTTTTTCACCGCCACAGGAAAACAAATAAAGTTGTTGTGTCTATGTAGGCAGTTTTTAAATTCTTCATGTCTCAACTCAATATAGCGTTCATTGTTATAGTCTATTCCAACATATGACTGCGGAATCTCTAAACTTTGGAATAATCCGCCTTGTTGTTTCACTGGTATAGGGGTGACATGCAGCAACGTATATCGAGCTTTTTCTGCAATCGGGAAATATGATAATACTCGAATATGCGTTTTGTTTTCTGACAATTTGGTGTCAATTAGCTGAGTCTGTATAATATTTAGATATGACGGCAGTTTATTGTTAGCGTCTCTTATTAGATCCGCTGCGTGTTTTGGTGTTAATACACTGTATACTGTCGCTTTTGTTAAATATATTTCCATTAGTCCAACGTAGTAATCTTGAATTTCAGTAACGTAGTTATGCGCTAATTGATATGCTTGCATTACTTGAATTTGAACATGGTTACTGTTGATCGTTTTGACCCATCTGTTGTTAGTTATGTATGTCATTGCTTGGTTAAATTTTATCCGGAATCTTTCTAATTTTTTTGCTATTCTTGCCTCTGTTTCGTTTACTGCTGATATGGTAGAAATCATGAACTTAGTCTGATGATTTGCTGCGTCTATGAGTTTTTGCTGATTTTGTTGTAATGAATTAATGTCTTTATATACTTCGTCGTTTACGCCAAATATAGAAGTCATAAATTGTCCCAAAAGTCCTCTCTTCTTTCTAGCATATTTTATTTCCGTCAGGTATTCATGAGTTTTCTCGAATTTGCCTACTTCTTCCTGCAGATGATGATAATACTGGGTGCAATGAGTCTGGCTGTCAACTGTTGTCGCGTATTCACAAAGAAGCTGTAACTGTTTTGTAACTTCTTTTGTTGAATTTAACTTTTGGTCAAGTATGCTCTTTTCGTAATCTATCTCTATTCTAAACGTTCCTCGATCTAGTGATATATTTCCCATTTGTTCTATATAAAGTCCCGGTTCCAAATTTCTGATGCTGTAGTTTGCTGTAGTGTTGCTGAAAAGTTGCAACATAGTTATTAAGAAAATGAATAAGTATTGAAATTTTCCTATCTTTTTGTTCTTGCAACCCTTCGTCTGGCGTTTTTCAAGTGTTGCTATATTTATATCAATAGGCGGTATTGGTCTGTTTTCATCTAAAGGTAATTTTATCATTTTATTTTCTACATTGTCTTCGGGAATGTTTTGTAATAACTCGGCGCTGTTTGTCGACCATTTTCTCAGATTAAACCCTCCAGCACGCATCATGTCTATTAATTGTTTTTGAAGTTTTTTTGTATTTTCAAGGTCTTGTCCTCCTGACAGGATATCGTCTACATAAAAATCTTGTAGAGTCACTTTGCTGGCCTCTGGGTATTTTCTTTCTTCGTCTTTTGCTAGTTGTTGTAATGTTCTGATGGCTAAATATGGTGCTGATGTAGTACCATACGTAACGGTCGTTAATTCGTACTCTTGTATTTCTTGTCTTGGGTCCCATCTCCATAGTATTCTTTGATATGGGAGGTCGCTGTCATGAATTTTAATAAAGCGATACATTTTTTCTATGTCTGCCATAAATGCGAACTTATGTTTACGCCATCGTAGTAATATAGTAGCTAACTCTTGCTGCAAACGAGGGCCTTTGAGCATATTGTCGTTAAGGCTTATGTTTGTACTCGACTTTTGGCTTGCGTCGAATACACATCGTACTTTTGTCGTTAGCGCATCGTCTCGTATTACCGGTTGGTGCGGTATATAATATTTTCCTTCATAATGATTTGTTTTGTTTACTTTTTTCATATCTCCCATGTCTAGGTATTCTTTCATAAAGTCATTGTATTTTTCTCGTAGTTTCGGGTTTTTTTCTAACTTTTTTTCTAATTGAATGAGTCTGGCGGCAGCTTTGTGTCTTGTATTCCCATATTGTAAGGAAGAGTCTTTAAATGGTAGTCGTACTACATAGGTTCCGTCGGAATTGCGTTTTGTCGTTTTTGTATAATATTTTTCACATATTTGATCTTCTTCTTTTAATTGGTACTCTTCTGTTACTTCTTCAAGTTCCCAAAATTTTGTTAGTTGCTGAGTCTCTTCTATGCGGGTGGTTAGAGAAATTATTTCCATCCCGCTGCTGTAGTTTTCTGTAGGACAAAATCCCGATAGTATCCATCCAAGCTCTGTATTTTGGGCAATGATGCCATCTTCTAATTTTATAACTCCTGGTAATAATAATTTACTATATTCTTCTGCGCCCAAAATTATGTCTACCGGTCCTTGTTTATAATATGTTGGATCAGCAATTATTTTATTCTCCATTTGTTGGTTGTTTATTTGTCTTAAGTTTTGTTTTGGTTGTGTACCAGTCAGCTTTGGTAGTACAATAAGCGATGTTGATAATTTATATGTACTTGGGAATCTTGGCTTTAATGTGATTTCAATCATATGTCTGGATGTCTTCGGTTTTTCGTCTGCAATACCTTTTATTTCTGCATTTATTTTGAGTCGCGGGTACCCTAAGATCTGAGCAACTTCCTCAGTGCACAAAGATGCTTCGGACCCCTGGTCGCATAAGACACGTAATAATTGTGGTGTTCCGTCTAATGAGGTCGTTTGTACTAAGGCTGTAGCTAGAAGTACCGTTTTATTTTTCTCGTGCACTTTTGTTGATGTGTTGATATTAAATTGTTGTGCAGCAATTTCTTTTGGTTGTTGATTGAACATTCTTGGTTTTTGTTGTGGTTTATACATATTTTTATTAGCAATACTTTGTTCATGCATTTTTGCTGATAAATAATTATTTAAAGGTCGATGTAACAGTGTGGAATGTGCTTTATTACATATTTCGCATTTGTTATACTTCTGGCTGACGCAATCTTTTTTCGAGTCATGCATCAGACATAAATAACACATTTGCTTTTCTTGCACTTTCTTTATACGGTCGTTTACATGAAGTTCCTTGAAGGGTTGGCAGTGATGAATGTTATGATCTTTTTGACAATACCAACATTGCCCTTTTTTGTCTTGCCAATGTGTAGGTTTTTCTTGACTTTTTGATGTTGATGGTACATAATTTTGATTATACGGGCTTATAGGTTTGCTTGATTCTAAGCTCTTAAAACGTTTTTCTAAAAACTTCATCATGTCCCCAAACTTTTGTAATTTATTGGGCTCTTCAAGTTGATCTTCATATTTCATATTTGTGTCTTGGTCCCATTTTCTGCTTATTATTCGTAATAGAATTGGATCCCAGGTAGAAATGTTAATATTCTGGCTTTTTAGTGCTTCTAAACTTTCATTAATGCAATCATGCATATCACGTAACCTTTTTGCATTTGGATAATGAATTTTTGGTAAATCTAATAATTTGTCGATAAATGTCTGTGCTATCAATCTCTCGTCCTTGTATCGGTTTTCCAATAATTTTAGCGCCGCTTTATAGTTCAATTCATTAACGTTCAAATGCTTAATCAACTTTTCTGCGTCACCGCGCACATGCGTCTTTAGGTATTGCATTTTTTCTGTTGTGGAAATAGTACAGTCGTCGTCAATAATTCTTTTAAATAAATCGTAGAAAGAATTCCATGACTCGTAGCCTCCCGTAAATATGGGTATGGAAATTCTGGGTAAATTTGTCGAATGAGTCCTGTTTCGTCCATCTTTGTCGCTAATACTTTCTTGTAGTTTTTCTATTATCCTGTCATATTGCTCTTGAGCGTCTTCAAAGCAGTCGTTTATAAAATATTCGTCGTCGAGTGTACTTTGCTCTATCAGAAGTTGTACGTGATTTTCTTCGATGTCTTGGAACTGTTTTTCTATGTGTTTCATTAGCGCTTGTAACTGCCACACTGACTTATTTTCAGCAATGGCGAGAAGTGCTTTCGTTGTCTTCTTCTCAAACTGTTTGAGTCGGTATTTTTGTATAAACAGTTGAGGGGAATTGTCTTCGTTGTCGTCGTTTTTAATGTCGGCGATGTCTCTAAGTTTCTCCACCTTGTCTTTACATTTCTCTAGATAGTTTATGGCTGCCTCATAGGTACTTTCTATTTTTTTGAAATAGTTTTGTGTCATATATTTGTGAGTCGATAATACTTCTTGATCTTGTAGTTGATTATGATTTTCCAGTGCCTCTTGATACAGTCTGCCTAAAATTGCTTTTCTCTCGTCGATGTACGTCTTGGTCTTTCTTGTTGAGCTATCCTTATTGATGTTGCCCCATATCCTTTGTATTTCGTTGTAATAACCTTCCTGGCTCTTGATGAGTTCGTTAATCGCTGGAATGTCCATTGTGTCTTCTTTCTTCTTGATTATCCGTCTTCTTGTCTTGAGCGTCCCTACTTTCTGATCCTACTCCTACTAGCTAACCTATCGTCTGTGCTGTTAGTACAACCCACACCCTCGGCTCGGTAATACGACTTCTCAATTAACTGGTGATTTCCGCTTCTGGAAGGCCAGCAACCGATTCGCTACCGGCGAGAGATTTCTACAGGAAGCACTGCAGCACTAGTCTGTTTCTCAATGCAACCATACTGATGCTTTTTTTGGGGTACACCAGCTAGCTACACCTTGAAACGTCTGTCAGTTTTTGTCATGAGAACCCTAGTAGGGACAGGGAGGGCCGCGATACTAGTCCCGGTACTAGTTCAAAAACAATGCTCGAAGGACCATTATGTAGAGTCAACTAGCTATTATAGTGTAACTGGAAAGTAGTGTAGTGTATATGTTGCAATTATGAAGTAATTAACCAGGAAAACATTAGTGTCACTGTGTAGTTATGTTGGGGTGTAATAGCTAGCCAACTATACATTCATTTAGTAAGGGCAATCTGTAACCTACAAACAACCCTACCTAACACCTACCACCCTACACCGGATGATATGGTGACAATATATAAACATATAGATAAGTGCGGGACACCTGTTACAATACGGCCTACAGTAACAGGAGGAAAGTGGGAAGGATATGGGGTTGTGCACGTCGTGCAATGTGCACAGGATAGGTCTGCTCACTGCCAATCGTACAGACTCATACGACTGTTTAAGGCTAAGGGTGTCTTGGCCACAGTGAGGGGATGCTAAAGGTGCATCTGGTCTAGCAGGAGATAATTTAAACTCGACTGCATTCTGATGAAAGACATTTATTTACAATTTAGCCGAGTATTTATATTAATTGTATTTACACACACATTAACAATATTATTTTAGTATTCCGTCCGTGTAAATTGCAAGTTATCCAAATCTTGCATTCTGTAGAATTTGGGTCTCGCGTCAGTGGATCGCGTCGGTTGTGTTGTGCTGACTCATGTTCAAGGGTTGGTTGAACTCGTTGAACAAGTGTAAAAGGAAGCATAAAGGTCAGCGATGAGCAGGAGCATGATCGGTAGCGGGAGCGAGAGCTCAAGCGTAAGCATAAGCCGGGCCGGAAGCGGGATCATAAGCGAGTGTACGCGAGTGAGCGAGACTAGTTATGTGTACGTTTTGTTCTGAACCAAACTCAACTTAAACAAATTACCTTACAGCATAGAAAACGAAGTGATAGTCGCGGTGTGGATCTGCAGCGCATGCCGCACTGCGCTCTCCTGCCCGCCCGAGGCCCCGGAGGCGGGGGAGTGCGGGGCGGCGGCGCGGGCGCTGCTGGTGCGGCTGGCGGAGCAGCGGGCGCGGTCCTTGCTGAAGATGGTCACACTGCAGGCTGATACCAGCCAACCGACAGTAAGGTGAGTCAATTCCAGGACTTAAGAGGATCACTCTTAAGAGGACTTTACTTAGTGGTCCGATATTATTTCTATAGTTTTATCAACCATCAGCATTCTCTGTTATCTTGCTTATGGAAATCGCAGTCATTATTCTGAATACTACATTTTAAACACTTTGATATTCTATGGGCTACGCAATTTGAAAATATGCACATAAACATATGACGCCTTTGTCTCTTGCAGGATAGGCAGAGCGTTAACGGCAGTAAAAATACGGTCGCTATCGCCACGTCCGACAAATATTGAGAGCCCTTCTAGATTATCCGTGTATCCCTTTAGTGACAGGTTGTCAGCCTGTCGCCTAAACTTGTAATACACATAAAGCTCTCGCTCGAAAGAAATAGAGTGATGACGACATCACACGGCACTGTTACACATTCTCTGTTATCTTGCTAATAATATCAAAGAATAACTAAACCTAACATTGGGCCTGTTTTTTAAAAACATATTTTATTTTTCCAGACATCGCCTCCTCGCCTGCCTTGCTTTATGCCTCGTTTCCCCGCCAGAGGGCGCCACCAAAGCTTACGAGGCAGCGTGCGCCGCGGTCCCGGGTTTGACTCCCGACGTGGCACAGTGGGGTCGTTCACCCAAGCCCAAGCAGTTACCCAGGTTGGCCATACGACTGTTTCCTAATCACGAAAAGTATTTCAAATTAGAGCTCGATTTGGCACCGGAAAATTGATTAATTTTGGTAATACCATGGTGACAGGCTGACAAACCTATAGTGATACAAGTGATTTCTGAAACAACCTTGAAAAACAATCCTCAAAAATGACAGATTAGATTCAAAATCATGCACTTGCCGTGTGATGCCGGCTTAGAATAGCATCATCCGATTTCCCGCGGGTGTCGTTAGAAGCGAGTATCGGACTCCAAGGTTTCATGTGTATTGCAACTTTAGGCTACGGTGATACACG
Organism: Keiferia lycopersicella; assembly: GCA_029255805.1. Lineage (NCBI taxonomy): Eukaryota > Metazoa > Arthropoda > Insecta > Lepidoptera > Gelechiidae > Keiferia > Keiferia lycopersicella. Next base: position 843,844 of record JARACZ010000008.1, read on the forward strand.
GATCATATATGATAGGTCCCTCAATATTTGTCTAACTTGGCGAGTATTGGTAAATGTTAAATCGCTAAGTATTAGGACTTTAAAATAGAATAAACAAAACAATGTATAAACATCTTTCAAATCTAACCAGTCATAATTGGGTAAATGAGGTCTTCCCTTATTCGAAACTTTTATATCGATTGCGGTTAGGGTTACGGATATATTTGTATATCGGATATCCGATAGTTTCGGTTACGGAGTTCCATAACATCCTTGAATATATTGCTTAAAATAATAGCAGCTTTTTATCGAAAAGTGGCAACACTGTACTGTATTTCAAATATGTGTAATCTAGTTATTAGATAAGAAATAAGAAATCTGTGATTCATGAAGGCTGCTTAGCTTTAATTGTGATCGTTTGTTGATTTGGTTAACCTTTACCTCAAGTAAAGTTTTTATAGTTTATTCTAAAGTGTTAACAGTAAAAATCTCTTTTGTTTGCTTCAATATCTTTTTTATCTTTGGATATGTAGACATAAGATTCTTAGTTTATAATGTATCAATATACAAGGCCTTAGGAAAAGAAGGTACTAACTTCATTTCAAGGGGTTAACCAGCCCATGAAGCTGAACAACTTTCCCAAAGGAACATAGGTCGTAATACGAAAAAAAAAATTGGACCTTCCATATAAAATGTACCAACTGACTGAGTCAGTAATTTTTTCATACTTCGACCTTTGTTTCAAGATTTTTTTCAAGATTCAATCGTTTATTTCCAAGTAGATTCACAATGAATGCTTTTAGAATGTCATAGAGTTAAATTACAATACGGTCACTGAATAAGTGAATTAGTCATAGTAAACAATAACAATTTTAATGTTCCTAATAGAATCGCGGCACGAGTGGTATAAAAAAATATAAAAAAAATAATAAAGGCACTGCCTCGGGGCTGGCCAGGCTGACCACACAGCATGTAACTTTCTTGGGGGAAGTTGTTCAGTTTCATGGGCAGGTTCATCCCTTGAAAGGAAGTTGGTACTTTACCTAACACCTTGTATGCATACCTCGTTAATTTTTCTTAAAGTTACTATAGCTTGTAAATCGATATCGAATTATGATAAGTTATCATAACTAGTAATGCTCTTTAGCTACCAAAGAGATAACATATTTTTGTTATTGATTCTTCCTCGGAAACCCATATCATATTCTTACTAAATAAAACGAATTCATTAATTAGTTTATTTTATTCAACCTATACTTAATTTAAATAACTACTTATGCTAATATTTACAGATATACTTTATAGTTATATCAGCATACCAGGACCGACAGTTCAGTTCAATTTTTTATTTCCAAGTAGATTCAAAACGAATACTTTTAGAACTATATATACCAGTGCCTAAAACTTTGTTCCAATGTCGAACTAAAATATGAAATAGATGGCTCCGCGTTTCGGATGGCACGATAAGCAGTATAGGTCCCAGTCACAGTCTATGATAACATGGGTATCGTTACACAACCATGTCAGGAGCCTGCTACTTGTAAAAGGCGGTTGATAAATTGTCAGAATAGGATACATTGGGTTGTTAGATGACTCGGCTTCTACAAGTAGCATGCTTCTGACATGGTTGTGTTACGACCGTCGTCTAAGTAATCGTAGATAGCAACCGGGACTTACGGCTTACCGTGGCATCCGAAACACGGAACCATTTTTACGGTCAATAAACTGCTGAACTAGAGATTTACTCATTCATCCATAGCATACTTCCATTATAGACCTTTTATCTCACGAGCGCGGGTTAGCCCTACTTGTGTGTGTTATCTCTTTCTTGTTTCGTTTTGGTCACCGAGTCGTCCAACGAAAAAAGAGAGAGATAACACATATAACTATGGCAAACCCGCGCTCGTAATATAAAAAGACTGTATATATAGGTTTTTAAATATAAATTCATGATTATACACAAAACCACCACATAGTATCACTAGAGCGTGGACTTTAACCTGTTTATCATATTCATACATAATAGTTGGCTATCTATTACGAATAAGATAGCAAATCTAGGTATGAGCAAAACAAGATTAGAATGACAGATGAGAAGTATCTTCTGACTGATAAAGATAAAATAACAATATCATTTCACACGGACAAGCACGTGTTTATAAAGGACATTGAATTTTCGTCTGACGTACCCAAATCCGCTCAAGAATACGGGTCTAGCTTAATATACAAGTTTAACTGTTTGTTTTCCCACACGCGTGGGTGCCTAAAGATGACCTGCAGTGGTCGTGCCATTTTAGAAACCATCCTTTAGTCCCATTTGTCCCCATATAATATATCAAATGGGAACAATATGATGGTCCCATTTTTCACTAGATACAAATGGGACACATTTGGGCACTAGTGAAGTGTCAGATTTTGTGGGGACAAATGGGAATAAAGGGGAATTACCATTGCACCTTACTAACCACACCTGAGAACCGTGAGACGCCCATTGCTGGACTTCCAGTCTTTCCATAGATAAATAGAGTCTACCCAGACAACCGCTTTCCATGGTAATGCATGACCAAAGCTATTACAGCAGAAGCTGTAGCTACAGCACTCGCTTTTTGCGTGCTAATAGCACTTCCCCACAACCAGCCAGGAGATAGCCAGCTGACAACATGGATCTTAGTCATCGTCTTCATCTAAAGCCGCGAGATGTCCACTGCTGGAAATAGACTTCCGGGCGTTTCCATACTTAACAAATGTCATAAAGTGTGTAATTTTTTTGCACCCATGTCTATCCAGATAACCGTTTTCCATGGTAATGCATGACCAAAGCTATGACAGCTGAAGCAGTAGCTACAGCGCTGGCTTTTTGCGTGCTGATGGCACTTCCCCACAACCAGCCAGGAGGTAGCCAGCTCACGGCATGGATGACATCTAAGAAGAATTTGGTGGAAGTGAGCGCAGCCTGCGTGAAGCGCGCCGGCGCGCACTTGGTGTGGTTTGGGTTCTTGAGGTTCTGAGCGGTGAGGTGCAGCGCGCGTAGAGATCTGTGAAAGAGGAAAAAATACGAAAGTGTTATAATTAATTATATAATTATCGTTCATCGGCTTATTAGACAACTCGGTGTCCTACATGAAATAAAGGCTCATTGTTGTCGTAGGATGTTTTCTGCGTTATGCAGACACTCCACTTTCATAACCTCGCTGCTTATACCTACGTATCTTAGACCTATTTAATTTAGATGCTTAATCCACATTAAATAGCTTTCGCTTTTCGCGACGCAAAATGTCATTTTGCAAAATAACACGTTCGTGAATTCACAGACGTAACTAGAACCATTTTATCCATTTTAAGATACGAGTATCAAAATGCCTAACAAACTATTGCCTCCCTTACGATGACTCTGAAAAGTGAAAATAGAAGGTGAAATATGAGATTTTGATTTGCATAATCGCCCGAGTATCAGATCAGTTAACGAACCTGATAAGTCCAAAGAACGCCAGCAAACTCCAAGCGACTTTATGCCCCGTTTTCACGTTGAACTCGACCTCCTTGCTCACTGGCAGAATCCCGGTGTCCACCAGGAACATCAGCTTCTCGAACTGCAGGTACGCCAGGATAGAGAGACCGTTGCAAACGCCCATAGCGCCCCACAATGCACCTTCCTGGTTAGAAAGAAAGTCGTGTAAATCTAAATAAAGATAGAATTACGAATTGGCAACATTATATTGTTTGTCTCTATCACTATATGAGCAGTACAACAATAACAACAATATTGTTGCCATTTCGGGATCCTTTATCGAGTTTTTATTTGTTGAGTTTTTTTCTTAATCCAATAAACTTAGGCATGAGTGAGATAGATAGGTACGGGCAAGGGACTACGAAGCATGTTTTTTAATAAAATAAGGGAAACGTTTCGAAAGGTTGCATACATATTTGCAATGAACTATTAACCAAATAAAAATTAAAAGGCTACAACTTAACAAAGAATGTTCAAGTTTTAAGCCAAGGTTTCGGCCAGTGCCTACTTTATTTTTAGAAGCTACAGGTTAACAAAGATTGTTCTGTTAAAGAGGCTCCAATTTAAGAAAGAATGCCCAATCTTTAAAGAAAATGAGTTTTTTAAAAATTATGCAGCTATGTTTAACACTGCCAATTGTAAAGTTTACAATTGACAGTGTTAAGCTTTACAATGTAAACACTTACTTTTCGCCCCAGGCCATAGTTGACCAGGTTCCTGATAGCATTAGCGTCGTCGAATAATCTGGTGACAGACCGCGCGCCGGCTATTTTAGCGCTGGCCGTCATGAGTTCCTTGCTCTGTGCCGTGGACCCCCATAGTTTAAGGGTGTAGCAGGCGAGGCAGGCTACCTGTACGTACAGATTACAGGGTTTAATTAAGATAAGATATTTAATTCTTTATTTAATAAACTTATAGTGATGTGATTATGTGGCTACAAGCAAAAATACAGGAAAAAAGGCTGCCGATGTTTTGTGGCTTTTCTTACAGGTATAAGGTACAGGCATTACAAAACACACGATGTAAAAAAAACTACTGCAAGTATTTTAAGGGGCGAACTAGTCCATGTAACTGAACAATGAAACCTCCCATACAAAATTTACAAGCTAAGTCAATTTAAAATTATTTTTTATATTTAAACCTATGTTCCTTGAGGAAAGTCGTTCAGTTTAATGGGCTGATTCACCCCTTAAAGCATTTGCAGCAAGTTTTTTTTACACCTTTTATTTATGAGGCGTCCCAGTCTATGAAACTGATCAATTTTATGTACATATACAAATCATGCCTGGAATAGGCCTTGCGTGGTAGGCAGAGCTGATCAATTTTCCCCAAGGAATAAAGTGACTTGGTCAGCTGGTACATTTTGTATGGGTGCAATTCTACTCTGCCGGCACCACACAGCTAAAGTAAATAATTAGACAGCTGATATGAAGACAGATCTTCCAGATTAATTAACAAATGAACATACCTTATCACGATTGACGTGCACTTGTAGCAAATCACAGAGTTCGTCCACAACCTCCATGTTTCCTATCTCACTATCAAACTAGTACTAAGACAGGACAGCTGAAGATACACGAAAAACAGTATTATCGATGCAAAGATAAGATACATTTTGACAAACATATAAGGTGTAAAAATATTTGCTGCAAATATTTTAAAAGGTGAATCAGTCCATCAAACTGAACAATTTTCCCCAACAAACATAGAACAAAATATGAGATTTTTTTTAACCTCCCATACAAATTGACTTGGTCGGTTGGTACTAATTTTGTATGGGAGTTTCAATATATTTTTCATATTTCGGACTGATGTTCCTTAGGGAAAGTTGTTCAGTTTCATGGGCTGGTTCACCCCTTAAAATAATTGCAGCAATTTTTTTTTACACCATGTATATTTGAGATTACGATTTTGCAAGACTGTTGTGTAAGAAAGGTAATGGACAATGTCAATGGCAGATTAATAGATTGTATCTAGGTACTTGAAATGTTATAGTGACATTTCTATCTAGTTTGGTGTAGGTAAGATAGGAGATAAAGTTTACAGATATACAAAATCGAGCCCTATTCATATTTTTTTAAATGTATACAGTCAAGATTTTAATTATATATAAGTACTTAGGTTAAGGATATTATGCACTAGCGGCCTGCCCCAGCGGCTGCGCCCGCTGCAACTCATTTTCCCGTGGGAATAAGGATTAATCCCGGCAGGTATTATACCTACATAAAAACCTTCCTCTTGAATCACTCTATCTATTAAAAAAACCTGCATCAAAATCCATTGTGTAGTATTAAAGATTTAAGCAAACATACAGACAGGCAAAAAGCTACTTTGCTTTATACTATGTAGTGATGTACAAGTATGAGAGTTTATTAAAAAAACTTATTGATTGTAACGTAAATATTTAATAAATCTTTCTCCATTGATAAGGTACTGTGTGTGTTTCTTTTCATAAACTAAATATCACTTATATTTAACAAAAAAATTTAAAAAAATACTGAATATATGATTTTTATACAATACTATATTTTCATGAGTGAAAAATCTACAACTTATGTACTAATCATTGCACCAGAAAAATAATTAAAATAGCTAATTCTTGGCACTAATACGTAAGTAAAACGTAAAGTATGTACATACTAAGTAGATATTTTGGAGATATAATAGGATTGTAAGTTTTGTTATAGTCATTTAGAGTCCTTAAAATTACGAGCAAAGTATTTACAATACATACATACATAACATACATAAATCACGCCTTTATCCCTTACGGGGTAGGCAGAGCGTCAACGGCCGTAATAATACGATCGCTATCGCCACGTCTGACAAATATAGAGGGCCGTTTGAGATAATTTATGTATCACTATAGTGGCAGGTTGTCAGCCTGTCGCCTAAAAGTTGTAATACACCTGAAACCCTCAAGTCCCTCAGTCGCCTCTTACGACACCCACGGGTAAGAAATAGGGTGATGCTATTCTAAGCCGGCATCACACGGCGTAGAAATAGGGTGATGCTATTCTAAGCCGGCATCACACGAGTATTTACAATACCTTAAATATTTAATTAATAATAAATGTGAAGTATGTATCGACCCTGTAAAATTCAAAAATAATACACACTACTACTAACAAATGCAAAAAAAAAGTTTCCTTCATTTATGTTTTTTTCTTGTGAAGAGATCATAAAAAGTTTTGTCTTGGCGGTCACTGTGCTAGATTTCTCTAACCCACTTCCAGATTAATAAACTAAAAAAAAAATATTAACAGAAATATAAGTATATGACTGTTTTGCCCAGCAGAAGGATCTAGAGTCAAAAATAAAAGTGAATTATACTTAAAGTATTCAACTCAATTCCTCGAAACATAAACCACAACCTTTCCTCAACTGTTTACGTCAATTTACCTACATCAAAACTCTTTCTATTTCAACAATCGTTTCTTCGCGAAGTACATCGCCAGACCTATAACGGAAGACGTGGTGGCAATGGCGGCGACTTTAGTTGATCCTATCTTGCCTCCCCACATGACGCCCTCGGGGAGGCAGCTGACTGCATGCGTGATGTCCAAGAGGAGTTTCCCTGCGACGATGGACTGCAGGATCAGTTGCACGTCGAGGTTGCGTTTGGCGCTGGTGCTGCCTGATTCTGTGCCGTTCTGAAGACATTCTCGGCTCCACCAGAGCTGACGGAGTAGGCGGAGCGTTCTGTGGAAAATAAGTAATGGCTGTGTTATGGTAATAATATAACAGAAAAATAAGAAGATACATACACATATCACGCCTTTTTCCCTTGCGGGGTAGGCAGAGCGTTAACGATCGTAAAACTACGGTCGTTATCGCCACATCTGACAAGTATTGAGGGACTTTTCAGATAATTCGTGTATCACTGTAGTGACAGGTTGTCAGCCTGTCGCCTAAAATTGTAATACACATGAAACCCTCCAGTCCCTAAAATGCGTTTCAACCGACGTATAAAAGTGCGTGTGCCGTGTGATGCCGGCTTAGAATAGCATCACCCCACATCCTTCCCGTGGGTGTCGTAAGAGGCGACTAAGGGACTCGAGAGTATTGGTGTATTACATTTTTTTTAGGCGACAGGCTGACAACCTGTCACTATAGTGATACACATGTTTTCCGAAACAACCTTAGAACACAATACTCAAAAATGTCAGACGTGGCGATAGCGACCGTATTCTTACGGCTGTTAACGCTCTGCCTACCCCGCAAGGGATAAAGGCGTGATATATGTATGTATGTATGTGTATAAAAGTGCGAACCTCAATTTTTGTCGGTTAATGTGCCTAAAAATCTTCTCCCAAGTCTGACAAATACTCTTCTGAAAACCGCATCAAAACCGGTTCATCCGAGCATAGGGTAATCGCTGATGAACATACATAGATACAGGTCAATCTGAGAACCTCCTTTTTTTTAAGTCTGTTAATCAAAATAAGAAGATAAGAAGTGGATAAGAATAAGAAAAAGTTTATTCATAAACAAAATTCGTTATTTCACAAAAATAGAAAAACAGAAAAACAATGCGGCCTAAATGCTAGGTAGCATTCAAATTTCAAATTCAAATTTCAAATTTTTTTCAAATTTCAATCGTTTATTTCCAAGTAGATTCACAACGAATTCTTTCAGAAAGTCAAAAATTTACAATACAATACTATCGCTAAAAATAAACTAGTCATTGTAAAAAAGAGAAAATTGTCAAACACAATTTTCTCTTTTTTATAACAATTTTATGTTCCTACATGTTTTCTGAAACAACCTTGGAAAACAATCCTCACAAATGTCAGACGTGGCGATAGCGGCTGTATTCTTACGGCCGTTAACGCTCTGCCTACCCCGCAAGGGATAAAGGCGTGATATATGTATGTATGTATGTATTTATGTTCCTAGTAGAAACGCGGCACGAGTGGGATAAAAAAGGCACTGCCTCGGGGCCGGCCAGGCTGACCACACAGCATGTAACTTACTAGCATGTAGCTATTAAAGTGAATATTTCAAAAAATATATTTACATGTGTCATGTAAATCAGCCGGACCCCCTGAATAGGAAAACCACCCAAAAACCTGCTCAAAAGTGCTCCTATTGGGATTGCATTCTCTATCAGGCTACCTTAGGGTGGAAAAAAAGGGTGACAACGTTACCTACTAACTAGTGCTACATACATACATATTTCACGCCTTTATCCCTTGTGGGGTTGGCAGAGCTTTAACGGTCGTAAGAATACGGTCGTTGTTGCCACATCTAACAAATATTGGGGGTCCTATCGATGACTCAAATATAATACATGCATACATACATACACATGTCACACCAATTTCCTTTACGGGTCGTTGGACGACTTGGTGTCCCAAAAGAAAAGAAAGAGAGAGAGAGAGAGAGAGAGAATATTGAAGGCCTTTTAAGATGATTCATGTATCACTGCTATTTTTTATTGTATCACCAACAGTTTTTTTCAACAATTTAAGGACTTATACTAATGGACTACTACAGAAGGGGTATTTTTATATTGTTGTTGTTTGTTTATTTTTTAGTTACCCAAGTGCAAAGTGCAAAGTTCAGAACAATTCACAATCTCATTCATTATCACGATGCAAAACGTAATTAATCCTATTCTATTATCATACAAAAACATTGAAATGATAACGATAAGAGAAAGTTTTCAGATTAAATAAATAAAAAAATTACTAGTTATGAAGTAGTATAATGTTATGTAAATTATCTGTCTTGGTCTGTGAATGATAGTCTTAACGCTCTGCCTAAGACTATCATTCACAGGGATAAAGGCGTGATTTGTGTTGTGTGTACTTACTGCAAGAATGAGATGTAAAGTCCAGCAGCCCACAGCGCGGTGCTGATGGTATCTAGAGTGGTGGCGGTCTCATCTGACAGCTTCAGGATGCCACATTCATAGAGCCAACACGCTTTTTCGATCGGCAGAGACACCTGGTCTACTATGTTGGCTAGCACGCCCAGTGTTGCCGCAATTTTAGATGATTCCTGCAAGATGAAATAATCCATTATAAATGCGAAAGTTTGTATGTTTGTTGGTTTGTATGTTACTACTTCACGCTAAAACTACTTCACCGATTTTAATGAATTTTGGCACACAGATAGAGGGTGACTTGGATAAACACATAGGACAGTTGTTATCCTGAAAAAAGTTCCCGTGGGATGCTACGGGATTAAAACCAACTTCCACGCAGGTAGAGCCGCGGGCGCCTGCTAGTGTTTAATAGAACCGACGTGTTAGACCAAAAATAGTTTTTCCATTGCCAAACATGCCGTGTGTTGCCGGTTTAGAATAGCATCACCCCATTTCTTTCCCGCGGGTGTCGTAAGAGCCAACGAAGGGACTCGAGGGTTTCAGTTCAGGTGTATTACAACTTTAGGCGATAGGCTTGATAACCTGTAACTACAGTGATACATAGATCATCTGAAAGGCCCTCAATATTTCTCAAAAGTGGCGATGTCGGCCATATTTTTTGACGCTCTGCCTACCCCGCAAGGGATAAAGGCGTGATATATGTATTATATGTATTGCCAAACATAAAAGCGAGCGCGTCGCAAGATTCCTTGCTCTGTGGCAAAGATAAAAAAGTATGTGTAATCCTAGTCCCAACTTTCCTTGAATAATAGAACAATAACATTGGTAGTTAGTTTATAAATAGATAGAGAGAATTCTCGAGGGTTTTCCCACATACATCTTATCTCTAGATAAAAGGTGGGAAATCCTAAACACCTAAATATTTTACATGGGATTAATTTACATGACATAAAGCTTAACCTATTTACATCAGAAAAGGAAATTATTAGTAGGTAAAGTATGTAATTTAATAACGTTTTTAAATTAGTACCTACCTACTATGTGTGTAAGTTACACCTGTTGTGTGTTTTTAATGTCTAGAATCTGTAGTTTCACCAATAAATAACAAAACAAAGTTTAACATACAATATTATTTGAAAAGCAAGAAGAAGTATCAAACTTACATGTCTACCTAATCCGTAATTGTAAGTTTCCCTGAGCGTGGGTATGTCATCGAAGAGTCGCAGTATCAGACATGCCTCCGAGAGCCGAGATCCAGCCTTCTGCCACGGAGTGTTGTTTCGCAAACAGCCGTACAGCTTGAAACCATAGCATCCAAGTCTCACAACCTAGAATAGATTTTTTTTATATAAAAAAAATACAATTTTTTTGGTTAAGATCTTTAACGTATTATTTGTTATTAATGCCGTGTGATGCTGGCTTAGAGTGGCATCACCCCATTTCTTTACCATGGGTTTCGTAGAAGCCAACTAAGGGATTTGCGGGTTTCATGTGTGTAGCAATTTTAGGCGATAAGCTGTCAACCTGTCACTAAAGTGATACACGACTTATCTGAACCAACCCTCAAATATTTATTAGACGTGGCGATAACGACCGTAACTTTACTGTCGTTAACACTCTGCCTACCACGCCAGGAATATAGGCGTGATTTCTGTATGTACGTATGTATATGTAATTAATTTTATTAATCAAACCTGCCTTACATTACTTCATTTATAATTAGTATAGGAATTCATAACTATTAACAAAGTAGATGTTTTGTCAAATCAAGCATTATGATGTTAAAAAATGCGGAATTGAAAGGACAATTAGTAACAGGTTATTGACTCGAAAAACCAGTAAAGGCATGGAAATATCAAGGCCAAATAGTTTCCGCATACTGCACCTTGTCTCTCCCACTAGAGCTGTCCAGCAGTTCACATATATCTTCAAGAAAACCAGACATTTTGCACAAATATAGCAAGTTTATTTTTTACACCAATTTTCTCACATAAATCACTGATAACTTGTAATTATCGACTCCTAACTACGCAGCGAGCTTAAATGCGGCCGATAGCGTTTGTTTATCGGCGATAACTATCGTTTCTCTCTTGCCATTCTCCAAAAAACCTTGCAAACCTTGATTTCGAAAGGTTATCTTGTAATCAGCTGATAATGACGTTGACGTAGTGGTCGTGCTTGTGTGCTTGCATGGAGAATATTAGCGTTTTACTACATAGCCGCTATCCGTAGTACAAGTATATGTACCAGCCTATTTTATAGTGGTGGTGTTGTAACAATGTGTAGCGCTACAGCTGTGAGAAAAAAGCGCACTAGTTTCGTTCAGCAATACAGTGGTCAATTGTGCTTTTCTGTTTGTTAAAAAGATTTGTTGATGCGCATGAAAGAGGTAAAAAATATACTTTTTACCTCTTTTTATCATGTCGATTTTTACTGTTTTAGAATTTCTAAACGAAACTGTAATTTCAGTTCCCCGTTTTCTTTTTCTTGATCTTTTCTTCGGATCTGCATAAATTTGACTATTAGAAACGGAATGATTAAGGCAGCAGCATGAAATCCTTCTCAATTAATGATATTCCCGAGTTCTCCAAGAGGGAGCGTATAGTAGTGGTCGGCGTGATCGGAAAATCTCCCTACCGATACCCCAACAAAGCTACACCGCTTGTTTCCACAGCTGAATGTGAAGAAGTGAGTTTTATAATAATAATAATAATAAACCCGCAGGGCAGCTTTGGCAAGCTGTTGGTGAGTAGCGCCACCACGGACCCGAAGTACTCCTGGGTTCCCCGGAATGGGGCCCGCCTTTGTCTTGCCTTAACTGGCCGGGCAGAGTGGAGCCGCAAGAGTTTTTCAACTCGAAGGGTGGAAGTGTTAAAGGCATAAAGCCGCGAGTAATGCTGACGGGAGAAATCCCTGAACTTGAAAGCGCAGCACACCTCTCTACACCCTTAGCTACCCGTAGGGCAGCTTGTGACGAGCTGTTGGGGAGTAGCGACCCCACGGACCCGAGTACCCCGGGGAGTGCAGACTGGCCGTCTCCGGCTTGCCGGAGTGGACCCCAAGGCCAGGACTCTCACCTTTGGCTTGCCTTAGTTGGCCGGTCGAAGTGGGGCCGCTAGAGTTCGAGCCTGTGTTCGGACTCGAGGGGTGGAAGTGAAACATGCGTAAGTCGCGAGTTGGTGCATGTTCTGGCCCTCGTCCAGGACCTCTGCGCAGAAAGCGGTGTACACCTCTCGACACCCCTCAGTCGCCCGCACCAGTGTTGCGTCCCAGGGCACCGCGCATCATGCGCAAAAGCCCTTTAGTGGAGGCCCACCTAGCGGGCGGCGAGTCACCGTCTGCCGAGATTATCAAGGTTGAGACATTTGATTTGGCAGGCGTCCCGTTGTCTCAACAATAGCCCAGCAACCGGTCCAGCAAATTCCTCCCCATAGCCCTAGTAATCCGACCCTCACCTGCAATAGTCCTTGCATCAGGCGTGTGCTGGCTCTGGGTGTACTCTGTAGTGCAGACAGAGCGAGTATGCGCTTGATGTACACATCACACACTTAGATTATTTGGTATAAAAAGGCCTCTGTGCTGTTGGCTTTGGCCCCACACATGCCTCAAAGGACCGGGTCCCTGTGGGCCCGTGATTCGAAAAGAATACCAACATAATAATAATAATATATCATTTATTTCAGATTCATAATCCATATAATTTGTTAGTAGCAATTAAAATAAAATAATATGTTAGTAAAAATAATAATAATAATAATTAAAAGCCACCTGTCTCCAAAACGATGGGGGAGTCTATTTTGAGGCACGTGATCCCGGCACTGTATGCGTCGTGATCCAGTGCCTCAAAATAGGCCCATCTGTCCGCTCAGCTATGGTAAGCAGGTGGCTGTTGGCGCTGCCCCGCACCCGCGACATCAGGGAGGCAACTCGCTTGCGAATAATGGCGTGGAAGCCATCTACTCCCCGCTCCGCGAACATCCCCGATGCGCTGCAGTAGCGAGGCAGCCCCAACAACGACCTAAACGCGTTATTATACAGGACACGAGCTTTTTTTACATTTTCCCAATTTGTTATTTATTAAACACCTACTTCGAACCTTTACAACATTAATTATCCTAAACATTGAGGTTATGTTCACTTTACAAACTTGAAAGTTATATATTGTTTTCAAACATAACATAAAAACTCCGGTGCCGTGTGATGCCGGCTTATAATAGCATCAACCCATTTCTTTCCCGCGAGTTTTGTAAAACTGAGGAACTTAAGGGTTTTATGAATTACAATTTTAGGCGAGAGGCTGATAACCTATCACTTTAGTGATACACAACTTATCTGAAACGACCTTCAGAAATTTGTCAAACATGGCAATAATGACCATAATGCTCTGCCTCCCCCGCGAGGGATAAAGGCGTGATTCGTGTGTGTGTGTTTCTTTTTCTTATTTGTACTGTGTTTATCAGAATGGTATAGAATGCCACTGGGACGAGCGTCGCGGCGTGCTGTACCTCCACGTCGTCTCCTACCTGGACACGGCGCGGCTCGCCGAGCTGGCCGCCAACCTGAATGAACACTCCAAGTCTACAGAGAAGGTCCAAACTAGTTTACGATACATATTATAAAATGAAGTCGATTATTGGATTTGAATTTCACTGTATGTATGTCGATTGTCTACCTAGGGATTTTCTTAAAAAACTTAGTAAATGAGGAGAGTTTATATGTATAGTGCATACCACTACTTTGGGTTCATTGGGTCGTTGGCAGACTCGGTGCCCCACACAAAAAGAGAAGAGCTGGGAAAATGTCTCATTCCAACTGGATATGGATTAGCTGCGGATTCAACTGCTGAATTAATGAAATACAGCTTCAAATTCAAATATTTATGTATATCATTATAAAGTAGGTACTTTAAACTGACTGGAAGAGATCCCTTAGTGTGATGAGTCTGCCTTTATGCTTATGTTAAATTTCTTTTTATGCATTTCTAAATTTAATTTAATTTCATTGTAAATAAAGTGATTACATGTATACTTGTATTTTAACTACACTGTATGTATTTACTATGTTATCTAGGATGCTGACGCAGCCCACTGGCTGGTGGCAGCTGGCGAGCTGTCGATGGAGGCTTGCCGCGCGATGGCGCTGCTGTTCCATCTGTGCCATATTGTGGTGTTGTCATCCCCGACGCCGGTGTTTGATCTCAGTTGCCTGCAGCTGTTCAAAGCCTGTGATGCGTTCAGGTAAGAGGTAGCAAAGAACAATAAGTAAATCACAGCACAGTTCTTTAACACACTTTCTCTTTATCTCTCTCTAATATCTCTAGTCATAATGATGATGATGATCTCTCCGACCGATTTCGGCCATGGCGACCACTTTGACTCCTAATCAGATCGGCGCTGATGCGCCCGGAGATGGCTATTGTAGCCAATTTTGGCAGTAAACTCCCGTGCACAGAGTGGACACGTGAGTTTGCCATTTACATAATTATAGTTAATGGCGACGGATGGACGGGCCTTCAGCTCATCGTGCTTAGCGTCGAGGTCTGCTTTACGCTGTTCCTCAAACTCGCGGACTTGCCTCTTAACCATCCCGCGCCATTCGGGACGCTGTGCTGCCAGACCCTCCCATTGAGTGGGCTCAATGTTGCATCTTTTCATGTGTCGTTTCTGAACATCTTTATATCTGAGGAGTTGTCCGCCATGCTTTCGCTTGCCCTCCTCTAGCTCAGAATAAAAGATGCGCTTCGCCACTCTCTCCTCCGACATCCGGGATACATGACCGCACCACCGTAGCTGGCGACGCATTAGATAGGCCTCAATGCCACAAACATTGGCTCGTCTCAGAACTTCGGTATTGCGCACTCGGTCGGACCATCTGATCTTCATGATGGTGCGAAGGCATTTTAGGTGGAAGCGATCCAGAGTGCGTATGTGGTGACGATACACACACCAAGTCTCGGAGGAGTATAGAAGGTTTGGCAGCACAATCGCCATATATACAGAGATTTTTGTGGCTAGCTTTAGGTCGTGCGAGCAGAAAACCTTGGAACACAACTTCCCAAATGCTGCAGCTGCAGCACTGATTCTGCTGTTGATCTCAGCATCAAGGTTACACTTAGATGTTATAGTGTTCCCCAGATAACGAAACTTATCAACCTGTTTCAGCATATCCTCACCAAGCATAATCGCCAGTGTCTCGCGACCATGCGAGTCTAAGGACATCACTTCCGTCTTTTTGACACTGATCTTCAGGCCGAATTTACAGCATGCTTGGTGAAAAACGGACATTAGCTGTTGCAGGCCGTCTGGGGATTCTGCAAGAAAGCACAAGTCATCAGCATACATGATCTCAGTAATCAATGCATACGAGACTTTAGTGCGCGCCTTAAGTCTAGCCAGGTTAAAAAAACTGCCATCTGTGCGGAAACGGATGCGGACTCCTTGGGAAACAGTATTTAGGACTTCTTTGACTACAACTGCAAAGTACAAGGCGAACAGTGTGGGCGCTAGAACACACCCTTGTTTCACCCCACAGGTGACGGGGAAGAAATCAGACTGTTCACCGTCTACAGAGACGCAGCACTGCATGTCGTCATGCAGGAGTCTTAGGAGTCGCACATACTTTTCTGTGCACCCTAACTTTCCTAGCACCATCCAGAGAGCTTCGCGAGGCACACTGTCGAATGCTTTCTCTAAATCAACAAAGCAGAGGTACAACTGGCGACCTTGTTCTCTACTTTTTTCTTGTAGTTGACGCACCGAGAAAATAGCTTCACATGTACCTCGGTCAGGTCGGAAGCCGAACTGGGTTTCGGGCAGAATTTTTTCCGACAAATCTTTGAGGCGGTTCAGTAAAACTCTGGCAAAGACTTTTCCAGGGACTGACAGCAATGAAATACCGCGATAAGAGTTACAGTCAGAACGGTCACCCTTGTTCTTGTAGAGGGCACAAATGCGAGAAACTTTGAAGTCCTCAGGGACCCTCTCCTCCTCCCACATTCGAACGAAAAGTTTCCATACCGACGTGTGCAACTCCGTACCACCATATTTAAGTAGTTCACCCGGTATAAGGTCAATGCCAACCGCCCGGTTATTATGCTGCTGTCTGATGGCAGTAACAACCTCGTCGCATGACAGGGGCTCGTCCAGCTCCGTGGCTAACGGGAGTTGAGGCATTAAACTGATATGATGCAGATCAGCTGATCGATCTACGTTGAGCAAGTTGTGAAAATGCTCAGCCCAACGTTTAAGTACATCCTCCTTGCTGGTCAGGAGGTGCATACCGTCTAAAGACCTTAAAGGTACTTTTGCACGGTAGGAAGCACCAATCAGCTTACGCACTTCACAGTAAAACTCACCAAGCTGGTTTGTATCGGCGAGCCACTGCATTTGACAAGCCTTGTCCTGCCACCACTTGTCTTTTATTTGTCGAGACAGCCTGCGTAATTCTTGGTCACTTTCTTTGACCACCGCAACACTTCCACCTCTTCGATTATGCTGTCGCAGGAGCTGTCGATGTTTGTCGAATGCTGCTTTAAGAGCCTCGCTATTGTCATCGAACCAGTCTTCACTACGTCGGTCTTTCGTACCCAAAGTAGCAGAAGCGGCTTCTATGAGATGACATGACAAAGCTCCCCAAGCAGCACTGACATCACCGGTCTCAGTTATTGGCGACGGCTTTTCAGATAAGGCTTCAGCATATTTCACCCTAACCTCGCGATCTTTCAGCCTATCCACGTTTAAAAACGCAGGCTTCTTCACTGTGGATCTGCGAGGTTGACGGAGGCGGAGTCGTAGCTTAGTGACAATTAGTCGATGGTCAGTCCAACAGTGAGCACCACGCATGACGCGGGTGACTTGAACTTGACCGATGTCTCGTTGCCGAATAATAGCAAAGTCGATCAAATGCCAGTGTTTGGAACGCGGGTGCATCCACGTTGTCTTGTGCTTAGCGGCAAGTCTGAACATAGTGTTCGATATCGCTAGATCGTATTGAGCACAAAGACCGAGCAGCAACAGACCATTGCTGTTCATGTTGCCAGCTCCATGTCGTCCCAGAACTCCAGGCCAAGCCTCGTAGTCCCGTCCAACCCTGGCATTGAAATCGCCTAGCAATAAGATCTGCATTTATGCTATCAAGGCATTGAGTTAGCTCCTCGTAAAATTTGTCCTTAATGTCATCAGACTTGTCTAACGTTGGAGCATAGACACTGATGACATTAAGGTAATTGTCTGTATCCAGGTGAAGGCGCAGTGTGGTAACGCGGTCCGAGATGTGAACAGGACACTCTTGAAGTCGCTTTACTAGGTGATTTTTGATGGCAAATCCTACCCCTGAACGTCGAGGCTCGGATGCAGAGGTACCCTTCCAGAAGAAAGTGTAACCACCTCCATCTTCCATCAGTTCTCCTTCATCAGCAAGGTGTGTTTCGCTGAGCGCAGCCACATCCACGTTATAGCGATGAAGTTCTCGAGCTACGATGGCGGTTTTGCGTTCAGGACAGGAGTTGCCATCTCGATCAATTAGAGTTCTCACGTTCCACGCGCCAAATGTCATGATAGATGGTTTCATGCTGTTTTTATTTTTTCTGTTTCGTCGACCACGAGTTAAGTGATGCGGTGGCAGCCGTGGTTACTACCACCTTCCGGGTAGGGACGAGCACTTTTTTAGGGCACCTTTTCCAGCCCCCTCCTCGGCTGGGCGAGGAAAGCAGTTCCTCCCTTAAAAGGGCTGCTTTGTCATCCCAGGTGCTGCCGAATTCGCATTGTCGTCCCGATTTGCAATGCAAAAGCGACCACGGCATGTACTCACGCCCCTAGAACCGCCTATGTGCAGGAATCAGACAAAGCCCAGCTTGCACCACGCCAGACCTCTCTACCTCAACCCATCGCCACAGGACTTTGCGTCATCGGAGTCCATTATTCGGAAGCGGTCAGTTGCGCAGGATATATTTCGGTGCGCAAACGTTCGCGCAAACGCAGGCGCACGCACTTAGTCCTCACCCTCCTTGATTCAGTGGAACGGAAAACCGCTACGACTGAAGGAGAGGTCAGACGCAGTGTCTGGCCGACAGTAACTACCCGCGCCCTCTACCGTCGCCCTAGGCCATCCACATTGCCTTGCTGAGTCGCCGAGTCCGCCAAGCCCTTGTGCATATCTGCATTGGGTTGCCATTCTCGCCGAAACAGACTTTTTATTTGTTAAGCAGGAGGGAACTGCTTGCTCGGGAAGCCGGGGTCGCATACCCGTATACCACATCACAGTCCTCGATCAAAGGCTGAGATGAGTACCCCTGACTGGTAGTCATAATACGTCTTATATGTCTGCGACAGACAATCCAATTAGTGTCTGAGGCAAGACTTTTGCTTACGTGGCTATATAAGCTGATTTTCCACAGACACTGCGTTGACTGTGATGTAATTTTGTAAAACGCAGGGATGCCCAGGACCTGCCCTAACCTCTCGGCCTCCCTTGCTAACTCCACAGTAATGACAAGTCGATACATGCGCAGCCAGATCGGCTGCAGGAGCCTACCTCACGATAGACATCTATCACACGCGCCTCACAGAGACGCCGTTCAGGATTTAAATGTGGAGTTGTCCTTCTCCAGGGTCGATCTTGCTTGGGTCGGGTTTCTCCCTCGGTGACTTCTAAGGACCTTCATGGGAAGAGGGCATTTGCATACGAGTATATGTGCGTGCACCCAGTAAACCGCAAATGAGACATGAAACCTTCGGGAATAATAAATCCAAAAACACCAAAACTTTTGAACACGTAGTTTATTTTAAAATCACAAACTGGCAGAGTTTCTGCTTATTAACCTTACTCAACTAAGCGCATGGCACGACTGACTGTCCGGTCAGTCAGGTTTTCTTCTCGACGGCCGTGAGGCCGTCGGGGAGACGCCATCGAGGTAGAACCTCCTGGGCGTAGGGTCTACCGCCGCCCGTTAAGACGGGCGGGTCATGTGATTTGTTGGCCGTGGCTGGTGTGGGAGACATCAGACCACGGCCCGAAAAAGTCAAGTTAGGACCGAGTGTGGCTGGGCAGAACCAGTCACCGACTCGGTCCGAGCGTGCCGCCGGCGAGGCGCACACCGGGTGGAACCCTGGACTATCCCAGGGAAGCCCAGCGAGCGCCTTCAAGCCGGCGGCGAAGAACGAAACATCCGGTTAAGGCCGGCGAGCTTGACCCGAGTGAGTCGGGCCCGCTCAGCCGGCCGGTCATATCAGGGTGGTCACAATGTGTGAAGTCAATCCTGTGGGGGCCGCCGACTGGTGCGCGCCGTCAAGCTGACAGCGCGCTACCAGCCGGCGGCTAAGGTCAATCCGGTGTTTGGGTATCCTCCGCGAGCTCCTCCACCACTGCTAGCTCGCGGGGATACGGTCTCCAATCAGGTGGGCGCGCGTGGTACGGAGCCAGATTTCGAAGGTGCTCGAAATCTGATCGGTCCACGCGCGCGAACATCCTGGTCGAGAGCCTGGAGACGAACTCATCCAGGGTCTCGACTTCAAGATCCCTCCGGATAACTTCGTTGCGGACGAACATTGGTGCGTCAGCTATGGTACGGAGCACCTTGGACTGCTGGGCCCGCAGTCTTCGGCGGTTGGTCTCAGAGACCAACGCGTACCACGCTGGAGCGGCGTACGTCAGGCGGGACCTGATGTACGTCTTATAGACACCAATCTTCATGCGCAACGGGAGCTTCGAGTGAAAAATGGGTCGGAGCATAGCAGTGGCAGCCCCTGCTTGCCGGATCACACTTCTCACGTGCTTGACCATGGATAGATTTCGGTCTATGGTCACGCCCAGGTATTTAGCCTGGCTGAACCACCCAATCTCTAATCCTTGGAGCTTCAGCTTCGGGGGATCTCTTCGACCACGCCCCACCATGATCGCTTGAGTCTTACCCACGTTGACTGTCAGTCTCCATTTCGCCAGCCAGGCTGGGAGGGCGTCCAAGGCTATCTGCATTTTCTTCGCCGCGTGCCTCGCATTGAGGGACACGGCGAAGAATGCAGCGTCATCGGCATAGAGCGCCAGCTTGGTGCCGCCCTCAACCGGGATATCATCCGTGTACCTGGCGTAGCAAACTGGAGACAGACAGCTACCCTGGGGGACTCCAGCAGCGATCCTTCGGACTTGGGAGAGAGCGCCTTCCACTGCCACCTGGAAGCGCCTGTTCTCTAAGAAGGTGGCCACAGTCTTAACGACTCGACGAGGAGTCGTAGACGTGGACAGCTTATATACCAAGCCCGGGTGCCAAACGCGATCGAACGCCTTCTCCATGTCCAGAAATACTGCTACGGTGGTCTCCCTCTTATTGAGGGCCGCCGTCGCGTCGTGCAGTACTCTCGACAGTTGAAGGGTCGTGGAGTGCTCGGCTCGAGAGCCGAATTGCTCCTGGCGTGGCATGATGTGGGGTATCATGTGACGCAGGAGAAGTTTCTCAAACACCTTGCTAATAGTCGGTAGCAAGGTGATTGGCCGATAGCTCTCAGGCTTCAGGGTGTTCTTCCCGGGCTTGGGGAGCATGATAACTCGCCCAAGCTTCCACGCCTCCGGAAAGTGCCCCGACCGCATGATGCCATTATAAATGCGCGTCACCGTTGCGACTGAACGCGGGGGTAGGTGACGCAGCATTTCGTTCGTAATGCCATCAGGGCCGGGAGCCTTTCGGAGGGGAGTTCGTCTTAGCGCCCGGAGTACCTGGCCGGGCGTAAAGACGATGGGGTCCTCATCAGGAGGTATCGGCTCAGCGAAGTAGCCCGCCAGACTTCGCGTAACTTCTTCCTCGTCGTGGTCGGAACCTGGGTTCGGCCGGAACTGGCCCTCCAGCGACTCAGCGAAGATTTCTGCTCGATCCTCGGCTCTAAAGCGGGGGCACCCGTCCCTGCCGAGGAGAGGTCTCACTGGCGTCGCCTTTCCGGAGAGCCGGCGACACAGTCTATGGATGCCGGTCCAGTCTTCACCGGCTGTCTCAATGGTCTCTTGCCAAGAGTCGGCGGAGACGGCGTCGAGCGCTGCCGAGATCTTCTCGGCAAGGGCATTCAGCCGGGACTTCATGGTGGGGCAGCGAGTGAAGTTATACTGCTTGCGCAGTCTTCGCTTGTCAGCGAGCAAGTCAGCTATGTGCCGTGGTAAGGGCGGAGCGGCCCCCGTAGTGGGGACATCGATCACGGCACTCTGTTTGGCCCGCTGGACAGCGGTCTCCAACTCGCTAGCCAACGCATCGACATCCGATGGAGTTGAGACTGGTCTCATGGGAGTATTCTCTACCATGAACCGGGCGAATTTTTCCCAGTCATACTTCCGCTTCGGCGGCAGCAGCTTGGATCTAGCTGGCTGGTCTGAAACGACCAGCAGGACAGGTAGATGGTCAGAGCCCGAGTGAAAGTCTAGTGTCTCGACGGTGGGATCGGGCCGGAGCCCCTTGACCACCGCGAGGTCTATGACATCTGGGAACTGCGTGTGGACATGCGGGTAGTGGGTCGGAGTCTCCGGCCCCAGAACCACGTACCCGCTGGAGTCAGCGTCATCGAAGAGACGTCTTCCATTCGGACAAGTCCGCATGGAATTCCAACCCACGTGTTTACAGTTCCAGTCACCGGCAGCTATCGTCGGCCCTGGGGAGTCCAGAAGTTTCTGGACATCCGCCAAGACCAACCGCGCGTCCGGAGGCTTGTAAAGCGCGAGTCGGGACGTCACCGAGAGCGATCTCCACTCCCAGGGCATAGATCGACTGAAGATCAGCATGGGTGAAGAATGACTGACTGTCCGGACGGGATGGCAGACTATTTAAAGCCTCCCCCTCCAACACCAAACTACCGGTGTTGCCAAGTCAAGCCAATAACGATAAAAATAAGGGCCAGTAACCGTTATCCAATCAATAACTGTTAAATAACGATACCAACCGGAACTACTCATAGACAAACCTGTTACAAAGGTATATAATAACAGTTACGCCTGGTATTATCTTCTAGACGTGTAACAGTCGGCCATCCTTTCCAAACGAGTCCTCTCGTTAAGTACTTAATTTAACTATAATAATAATTTATTAATCACATTCTATAATTTTGAAACGGTGATACCAAATAATAATTGTACAGAAATAATTTCAATGAATTCATTTACAATAATTGCATTTAAGTTTTAGCGCCATTTAACTATTTCATCATATAATAATGCCTCTCTCTTTTTTTTAAGAATTTATAATACAGCAGTATCAAGAAAGAAAAAAATTGTATGCATCATCTCGAATGATACTTAGTCTACGTCTGTCATCTCAAATGACAAAAAGAGTCATCTCAAATGACAACGAGTCATCTCAAATGACAAAGAGGGTCATCTCAAATGACAAAGAGGGTCATCTCAAATGACAAAGAGGGTCATCTCAAATGACAAAAGAGGGTCATCTCAAATGACAAAAGAGGGTCATCTCAAATGACATAGCTCTGTAAAACTCAGCATCTTATAGTAAAACTAAATATAATAACAAAAGAAAAACTTAAAAGTAAGTCGTTTAAAATACACCAATGAACGGAAACTCTTAACATTATTCCGAATCGCTTCCCCCACTAGAAGAGTAGTCAGCACCATAACTCAACCACGGGAATATTTTGTCAATCGCGACTACTCCTTCATATCGCCTGCCTTTTCGAGTAAGAGGAGTGTCTTCTACTACAAATCGATCATTTGGTAGTATCTTTTTGATTTTGTAAGGACCCTGGCATTTTGGCTCTAACTTTTTCGATTGTCCTGTGCCAGACGGGACAGCCCTAATTATTCTTACCAGGTCACCTTCTTTATACTTGGTAGCAGGCTTCCTACGCTTATCGAATCTTCTTTTAGTTATTTCTTGATTTTTCCTAATACAATCACTAGCCTCATCTCTAATCTCATCCAATGATTTGTTTATAACCCCATTTCCAACTTGTTCAACAACTTCATTTAAGATCCCTTGAGAAGGAATTGGGACTTTTCTGCCAAATAATAGTTCTGTAGGAGTTTTTTTTTGTAACCTCGTGAATGGTCGTATTTATACCCATTTGAACTTCAGGAATATAGCTATCCCAAGTTTTTGCGTCTTTGTCATGTGTCATTGCCCCGAGAGCAGCCAGAATCGTTCGATTATATCTCTCAACCTGACCATTCGCACGAGGAGAGGATACTGAATTCACTATGTGTTTTATGCCGTTGGACGCTGTAAAAGTTTTAAATCTTTTACTCGTAAAACTGGTGCCCCGATCGGTAATCAACCTAGTCGGAACACCGTAAAGACTAAAATAAATTTGGAATACTTTAATACTCGCTTTGGACTTTGTGCTACGAACTGGTGCAAGATAAACATACTTAGTGAAAGAATCCACTATCACCAAAAGGTACATATTTTTCCTCTTGCTTCGTACGAATGGTCCAAGGTGGTCCGCATGTATAGTATGAAAGGGGATCTCAATTTTTGGAATTGGGTGTAAAGTTCCTTCTTTAGGCCCTGAGGGTGTCTTGTGATGAGCACAACCTAAACATGAAGATACGTATTTCTTGACGAATCGCCGCATCCTTGGGAACCAAAAAAACGCTTGAATTCTTTCAAGTGTTTTTTCGAACCCAAAGTGACCAACGTCGTCATGGTTGGCTTTGAAAAGCTGCCAACGGACTCCTCTGGGCACCACCCATCGCTCAGTGTTATTATCAATGACGCGAAACACACGACCATTTTTAATTTTAAACTCGTTGCGCATTGCAGCTACTTTAGCAGTATCTGGGTCCTCAAGTACTTGTTTTATCCGTCTGATTTCAGCATCTCCTGATTGAACTGTCGATATCCAATCTGCTGCACTAATAGTAAGTACATCTATAATGCAGGTTTCATCAGTATTATCTGGCACAGGGCTGCGGCTTAGACAATCCACATGAGTCATTTTGTCGCCTGGCCGGTATTCAATTTTGCAATCGAATTCCAGAAATTGAATCCACCACCGGGATATTCGAGGAACTAGATCTCTTTTGGTGAATGTAGATCGCAAAGCGTGGCAATCTGTAAATATCGTAAATTTTATACCCAAGAGATAAACCCTGAATTTATTGAGTGAGGAAACAACAGCCAGTGTTTCCAGTTCAAAAGAGTGCAGTTTTTGTTCGTCAGCAGTTGTCTGGCGACTAAAGTATGCGACAGGTCTGAAACCATTTGAATCGCTCCTTTGCAACAAAATACCAATCAAACCAATCTGGCTGGCGTCGGTATGTAATTGTGTTTCAGCGGAATGGTCATATAAAGCCAAAACGGGCCGATTTATTAGATTTTGCTTTATACTTTCAAAAGAGCGATTCTCAATATCAGTCCAACGCCATGATGTATTTTTCGTCAAAAGGTTCGTCAATGGTCTCGCTATTGTTGCAAAATCTCTAACAAACCTTCTGAAGAAACTGGCTAGTCCAATGAACCTCCGGACCTCGTGTTGATTCTTTGGGGCTTCAAACTGCGCAACTGCTTGGGTTTTCTGGTTACCTGGTCTTATTTCTCCTTGGCTGATTTCAAATCCGAGAAACTCAATAGAGGACTTGAAAAAGTTACATTTTTCCATCTTCAAAGTGAGTCCACTGTCCTGTAACGCTTTTAGGACCTCTTCTAGTCGGGTAAGCCCTTCACTAACTGAGCAAGATGGTATCAATAGATCATCCATATAAACAATGGTGTGTTTAATTTTTGCTTTATTTAGCACTTTATGAATTAGTCGTTGGAATACGGCCGGGGCATTCGCTAGACCGAATGGCATACGAGTATACTCGTATTGACCATCCGGTGTAACGAACGCCGTCTTCTCTATTGAATCTTTTGCGATAGGTATCTGGTGGTACCCAGATGCCAAGTCTAAAGTAGTGAAGATAGACTGACCTGACAATTGATCAAGTAAGTCTTCTATTCTGGGCAATGGATAATGATCTTTCTTGGTTTTATTATTCAGTGCGCGATAATCGACACAAAGCCGCTTTTCTCCTGTTTTTTTGTTTACTAAAACAATAGGGCTAGCGTATGGTGAACTTGATTCGCGAACCAACCCGTACTCGATTAGTTCGTCTATCATGTTTTGAACCTTCTTACGTTCACTCAAAGCCAACCTATAAGGCCTATAAACTACTGGATTCGAATCTACAAGTTCTATGTTCATTTCAGTTTCAGTTGTAAAGCCCAAATTATGCATTCCCCAGGAAAAACAGGCTTTATGTTTAATCAGTAAATCTTCCAGTTTCTGTTTCTCGTTTGGGGTAAGCTGTTCTCCACAGTTAACAACGTAATTTGCATGATTTTGATCTTTACCTACAGTGTTAACTTTCACTCCTGTATTAAAAATCAAAGCACGAGTAATTAAAGAATTTTCTTTCAAGGTTACGGCTTGGGACCCTAAATTGTGAACTAGTAGACTACATCCACCGCGAGTTATTTTATATTCGCCCGGCAATAGATAATATTCATGGCCTTGATCCCCCCTGACAGTACCAGCAACATATATACTCCCGTTAACTTGGTCTGATTTAGCATTTACAGTTTTCAGCTCCCCTACAGGAATCGTCACATCACAGGAAGCCAATAATGGAATTTTTACTGAATTTTCTTCAAACCTTTTAAATATTAGCTCATTATCAGTCTTTGTGATTCGCATATTAGGTCTTTCCGTGTAGCTATGTCCTAAAAGAACCCGATAATTTATCAAGTGATCGTGTACTATATATGCCTCAACTTGAGTTTCTACAATTCCTTGTACTTCTACTGTAATATACGTATACTACTCCTATGGGCAAGTAAGGTACGTTGCCTAACCCTCTGAGGTAAGGACCATCAACGACTGACCATTTAAGACCAAGTTTTTCAGCATCCGATTTACGTATTAATGTAGTCTCACTACCTAAATCAACCGAACTTAATATCAATTGATTATTAATTTTTATGGGCATTTTAAACTTGATGCTGGTGTTTTCAGTGGCTGTAATATCACTCACGTCCTTGACATTACTTGGGCCAGTCGTCAAATCATCAGTACTCTGGATAAGAACCTTTAAAACTGCTTTATCTTTGCCATCGGGTTTAGGAAGATTTTTCTTACGACATTCAGACTCAACATGTCCAATCAAATGGCAAAAATTGCATTTTAATAAAGGTTTTGTGCAATTGGAACTGGAATGTCCCTTTTGCTTGCAATTGAAACACACAATTTGTTGCAATTGCGACTGCTGATTTGGTTTTAACGAGCCCTGTAAATCGTTAAACGTTGACCGTGAAACCAAATTCGAATTACGTTTGTCCCTTCTATTACCGTTCTCGCTAACGGTTTTGAAAAACTGCAAAACATCTTCAGGTTTTTCAAATTTTGCGGCTTGAGCTCCTACTTTTACGCCCCTATCATCAACTCCGTGAACTATGCAGTCAACAGCGTTTCGACCGAAAATTTTACAACGATTGAGCAAGTTTATTTTTTTTAATAGTAAATTTCTAAAGATTCTCCAAAACGCGCTCGGAATTTTAACATTTCTGATAGAAGTTCCGCGTAGTTTTCGGCTGATGGAAAAGAGTCCTTTAGAAGCTGCTTCCATTCCAACCATGAGTGTTTTAGGGACGGCAAACCCTGATACCATAATTTCGCATGACCTGCTAATTTTGGCAAAGCATAATGAATTACCTGCATTTCAGACCAGCGATAAATATCTGCACATTCATCTACTTTATCTAACCAAACGGCTATGGTTTGTTCTTTTAAAAGGGGATCAAACTCAGGGATAACATTGTTCATGGCTGGTGAAAAATTTTCGCGTTCACTGGGTTTACTTTGCAAATATTTAGAAAACTCCTCAAAGAAAAAAGATGCTGAGTCATACCTTTTATTTTCCGAGCAAGTACCTTTCGTGTGATTAAATCGGTCCTTTGAGTCGTTTCGTCTCCCATTTTCCGAAGGTTCCCGGCTTCTCGGATGTCTGGACTGGCTTCTGCGTTTCGAGTAGCTCTCATTTTCATTCATGAATTTCTCCCCCTTTAGCTGACTTTGTAGATTTTTCAATCTTTGTATCTCAAGTTCATATTCTTCTTCTCTGTCGCGGAGCTTTCGCATGCGACTGCGGCTACGACTATGACTGCGTGAACGGGTACCATGGCAGACTCTTTTCTTGGTGTCAATTCGGCTTGGTCTTCGTATCATATCAGGTGAAGCCTGAACGCTTCCCATAAACTTTACTTCGTTGGATAATTTTCTCAATGCACTGCGACTTCTTGTACGTGACCTTGTTCTTCGAGGTGACTGATTGTCGTAGTCTATACGGCTGGATCTTCCAGTCATCCGTGCTGGGGTTCGTACACGTCGTTCTCGTCTTCCAGGATCTAAAATAATACAACGAGTGCGGCTACGACTTGCCCGCACATTGTCATCATCAACAGCCAAAATGATGCTCCGGTTACCACTTTCAACTGCACGTGTTGGTGTTATCACCCGTCGATCATGTCTTTCAAGGTCTAATATTACGGTTTGAGTGCGGCTTCGACCTGCCCGCTCATCATCAATACCATTACCTTCAGCAGGTGTTTTGATGCTCCGGTTACCGCTTCGACTTGATCTTCCAACTGCACATGTTCGAATTTGGCTAGATCTTTCAACTGCCCGTGTAGGAGTTTTGGTGTTTTTGGATTTATTATCCCACTTCTGAAGGTTGAAACCTTCGGGAATAATAAATCCAAAAACACCAAAACTTTTGAACACGTAGTTTATTTTAAAATCACAAACTGGCAGAGTTTCTGCTTATTAACCTTACTCAACTAAGCGCATGGCACGACTGACTGTCCCGTCTGTCTTCTTCTCGTCGGCTGCGCAGCAGCCGGCGGGGAGACGCCTTCGAGGCAATGGCCTCACTGGCGTGGGATCAAAACGCCGCCTGCTAAAACAGGCGGGGCGATGGGGGGCACTTGTGCAAGTGCGGTGGTCGTCCGGGTGCCAGGAGGACTTCACGCCGCGGCGAGGTCGTACCAGCCGGGTGATTCCCCATTGGGGGAGGCCCAGCTAGTGCCCGTCAGCCAGCGGCGGTTCGTCTCCTGGTGGTCATATCCAGTAGTGGCTGCCTCGTCCTTCTCACGTGGGGGTCCCGAGGCAGCAGTCAAATCCGGTAAGCGGCAGGTGCCGGGCTTTCCTGGGCTCATCGTGCGTGCCCACGATCCTGACTACTCGACATGGAGTAGTGGATGTGGACAGGCGACGGCCACGTCAGGCTGTGCTTGACAGCACCACCCTGAGCAGATTATCTGGGAGCCTTAGCCTCCAGGCCGCCCATGGCGGTCGTGACATCGCCGAAGGACGACATCAGGCGCTGGAGGCTAGAGCTTATGATGGAGGCCGCGTCTTCGCCTTCACGGAGCGCGGCCAGAACATCTGTGAGGGTCCTGATTGCTAGGATCAGGACCTGTCTGTCCTCTTGTAGGACGGCTGCTCTTGAACTCTTTTGTCTTGGGGCCGGTTGGGGCTTCGGCTTCTCCCCCTGAGGTTCACCCAAAGGGGTGCCGACCGCTCCCAACGGACCCGTGGGTGGCACATGACGTGGATGGCCCGGCTCTTCCACGTCCTGGGGGGGCGGGGGCGATGCTCGCCTCCTCCGCCTCCTCGGTTGCCGCTTCTTCGTCGATCCTGCTGGGGCGTTGGCGGCCGCCATGAGAGATCCTGCCGCGTTGGTCTCTCCCTGCGGTGCCGCTTCCGTCCTCTTCAGGTCGACGGGCTTCGTAAGAGGCGCTGTACCCGCTCTCTTGTTCCGTACCTCACGGCGCAGTACGGGGCAGTCAGTGTGATTGGCGGGGTGTGCCCCGCCACAGTTGGCGCAGGTGGCCGGCTGCTCACGGGGGCGCCGGCAGTCCCGGGCGGCGTGCTCGCCGCCGCAGATGACACATACCAATTTGCGATGGCAGTGTCTGCTGCTGTGCCGGAACTGCTGGCAGCGGTGGCACTGTGGCGGTCCCTGCTTGCCTCGCCATCCCTCGATCTTCACGCCGGGCATGTTCTTCAGCTCTGTGATGTCGTAGATGCCCGGGGCGAGGTTTGGCGTGCGGGTCAGCTGGGCGAAGAAGATGCACCCTGGGCGTCCTCCGCGGGCCTTGATGGGGCGCACGTAGTCCACCTCGTAGCCCAGGGTGGTCAGCTCCTTCTTTATCTCCTCCGGATCGGTGTTCACGGGGAGGCCTCTTATAGCGACCTTCAGTGGTCGCTGCTTCGGGGGTGCGTAGGCGAACCAGGAAATTCCGGTGCCCTCCAGCGCGGTTAGGTAGCGCTGGTACACACGGAATTCCTGTTCGCTCTTCGCCAGGAATCGGAACCCTGTGGACCCGTAGGGTCGCACATTTGGCGCATGGCCGAGCTCCTCCTTGAGCTTGCCGAAGTGGCGGCCCCATTCTGGTAGCACATCAACCACTATCGGCGGCGGCTTCTTCGAGCACCCCGTCAGCTTCATGCCGAGTGTGGGTGCTGGTGTCTTCTTGCCCGCGTCCTGGGTAGGCGTGGGCGGCGGTCTGGTAGCGCGTGGCGTTGGAGACGGTGGCGTCGTCAGCACAGACGCGTAAGTGGTCGCGCTTGTCGACGGAGCGGGCGCGCTCGACGTCGTCGGCGACGGGCTGTCCAGCAGAGGCATGGACAGCGGCGGCGTGACCCTCGTAGCCGGAACCGTGCGGGTCCTCGGCGGGGTCGGTGAGGTGGAGGGGGGGGGCGCGCTTCGCGGCGCGCTGCGGCTTCTGCACGTTTGCCTGCACGGCGGAAGCACTCTCCCTGAGGGCTCTCAGGGCTGCTTGCCGTGCTGGCTCCTTCTTGCTGGTCTTCAACTCGCGCGGAGGAGACGCAAGCAAAGAAGGCAGCGGTGGCAACGGTGGGGCGCCGGCGAACGAAGCCACGATGGCTGCCGCTCGCGGCGAGGTAGCGGGGCGCGCGGGTGCCTGGGACGGTCCCGGCGTACGCGGCGTCAACGGGGGCGCGGGCGTCGTCAGCGGCGCCGGCGGCGCCAGCGGAGGCGCGGGCGTCATCAACGGCGCCATGGCGTCGATGACGCGTTGCATAGCGACACCCGGGTTCGAACGAACGAACACCCGGGTGCGCCGTGCAGGTGGGCGGCCAGAAGGCGGCGGCATCTTCAATTATATGGAGTCTTCAGTGCTAAGCCTGGTCCGCGCGAGGCGTAGCCCGCCCACGGGACGCAAGACCCTGGAGTACCCCCCCGGTGAGACCCGCTTGTGGGAGGCCGGGGTTACGGGGTGCTCAACAGAGCCCTACGCGACGACCGTGGGTAGGCAGAGTCACTGGGCAGTCGTCAAAACCTCCGAGCGCGCATGCGACTAGGCGGCGAATCCGACTGACTGTCCGGACGGGATGGCAGACTATTTAAAGCCTCCCCCTCCAACACCGAACTACCGGTGTTGCCAAGTCAAGCCAATAACGATAAAAATAAGGGCCAGTAACCGTTATCCAACCAATAACTGTTAAATAACGATACCAACCGGAACTACTCATAGACAAACCTGTTACAAAGGTATATAATAACAGTTACGCCTGGTATTATCTTCTAGACGTGTAACAGACATAAGAAACATTTCTACACAGTCGGCTTGCAGTGTGGCGGAATGATTATTAACGTGTGTTTCATTCACTACATCTGAATCGCTTGAAATGAAGCAAATAGTTCAACTTACATTTTCCATCCCACAGAACAGAATTATCAACAGCAACCACCGAAGCCCTATCGTCTCTCGACCTGGGTGGCGCGTGGGCGTCTCACGGGCGCTCCTGCTGCCCGCGCCTGGTGTTCCACTTCCGCCGCGCGCCGCCCGCGCTGCGCACCAACCCCGCAGCGCTCAAGAGGCACGAGCACGCCGTCGAGGACCAACTGTATTATGTGCTGAGGAAAGCGCGCATTATTACTAACGTTTGGTAAGTTACAGATGAAAAACTATAGGTGCGTCCAGACCGCCCGCCGCATGCGGTGTGGACGTTTTTTGCCTGAGACAGCATATCATATGCTCATGTTCGCCGAGTATGAGCCTCATGCCGCATGTGGCGGCGAGCATCTGAGGCTGCTCGGGCGGTGTGTACGCTGGGACGTGGGTTCTATGTTTTAGCTTGACAAGTTGATTTTAATAACTAGTGTTTGGCAGTGGTTCTGTACTTTTAAAGTATATGATCCATAAACAGACAGTTCCTTCTCAACACTCACCATAGCACAATTTTGCTACAATTTAACACAGACACTAGACTTCAAATATTTTAAAATCAGATTGGATTGCGTCATAATTTTTATGCATTTTTCACAACACTCATTATTCTGCTACAATTTAATACAGACTCTACAAATATTTTATTCCGCCATAATTTTTATGCGTTATTCAACAGTGCCAAATCCCTGTTCGCGATACCGAAGAACGAGGAGTTCGTATACATGAGCGCGTCCGACGACGCGTGCCACGCGCGCGACGTCAGCTCGCTCGTGCGCGCGCTGGTCAAACTGTGCGCGCCCGGCGGCGCAACCACGCAGAATGCGGGTAGGTAGTAGATAGAATCACTTGTATATAGTAGTTTGACCCTTCAGCTGCGCACTACTTGAGTTGACGAGATGACTCACTGCAGGGCCGTCTGTGGGCGGCTACCATTTGAATAACAACATACATACATACATATATCACGCCTTTATCCCTTACGGGGTAGGCAGAGCGTTAGCGGCCGTAAAAATGCGGTCGCTATGGCCACGTCTGACAAGTATAGAGGGCCGTTTGAGATAATTTGTGTATCACTATAGTGACAGGTTGTCAGCCCGTCGCCTAAAAGTTGTAATACACCAGAAACCCTCAAAATCCCTCAGTCGCCTCTTACGACACCCACGAGTAGGAAATGGGATGATGCTATTCAAATTTCAATCGTTTATTTCCAAGTAGATTCACAACGAATGCTTTCAGAAAGTCAAAAATTTAAAATACAAAACTGTCGCTAAAAATAAATTAGTCATTGTAAAAAAGAGAAAATTGACAGACACAATTTTCTCTTTTTTTATTCTAAGCCGGCATCGCGTAGTATAACCACGGTTACATAAATAAAGAATTCTCAGAAACGTTAAGCATGGTATGTTATATTGAGGAGTTCGTCGTGAAACAAGCTTCCATGTTGTGTAATAATATAAACATTTTAGCAATTGTAATTTTGACAATCTTAATCTAAAGTGGTAGAACGAAATATGCCCAGTCTTGTTTCCTATCCAGTTTAGAGCAAAATCATATATTTAAACCTTTCTCTTAAGTCACTCTAGCATCAGAATTCGTTGTGTAGTTTTAAAGATCTATATATAGATATAGACATAGGGACAGACGCGGGAAACTACTTTACCTTATACCAATATACTTAGTGGTAATCTATTTTCAAATATCTTTTAACCGAGATTTTAAGCACTTTTTACTAATATGTTTACTAATATAGACTAACGTTTATATTGAAATATCTTTTGACAGAGATTTTAAACATTTTTGACTTATATGTGGTCAGTCTATATTCAAATATCTTTTGACAGATATTTTAAGTACTTTACTAATATGTGGTCAGTGTATATTCAAATATCTTTCGAGAGAGATTTTAAGCACTTTTTACTTACATGTGGTCAGTCTATATTCAAATATCTTTTAACAGAGATTTTAAGCACTTTTACTTACATATGGTCCGTTATCCAGGTACAGAGGAGCGGCCGACATTCCAGAGCTTCCTGCAAGGTCACATCGACCTGGCCTTCGGGGAGGGTTTTGATGACAACGTCGGCAAATACGCCATGAGCACTTCTTTCTTTGAGGTGAGACCATTTCCATCTTCTCACGGAAAATAGCCTACCAGTTTCGTTACGCCATCATAAGGCAATATATAATCTTCTTTTTCTTCTTTTTTTTTGGGTTCGATTCTCGGTGAGTCACTCACAAAGTTGATATTTATCAATTTGTGAATTTGTTCTCAGTCTGGTTAGGACATTACGGGCTGAACCACCCGATTGTCCGTAAGTAAAATGGTTCCGTGTTTCGGATGACACGTTAAGCTGTAGGTCCCGGTTGCTGTCTATGATCACTTAGACGGCAGTCGTTACACAACCATGTCAGAAGCCTGCTACTTGTAGAAGGCGGTTGAAAAATTCTGACACTAGGGTTCATCGGGTCGTCGGACGACTCGGTGTCCCACACGAAAAAGAAGAAAGAAGAGTATACAATGCAAACCGACATCTGTGTACAATCTATTGTTTTTTTAAAGCATTAGTGGATCTAGTGTAAAAAGTTTTTACATATCTCATGCTCTGAAAGTAGGTCATTACTGGCAAAAAACACGACCTGTAAGTTCAACTTACAGGCGAGGTTTTAAAACTAAGCCTGTAAGTAATTTTAAATATGGAACTAGAAAAAGAACAAATAGAATCGCGGCAATTAAAAAGTTAAAATCAATTTCTTCGTATTTTTAATAGGAGTCGCATCCAATTAATTGTATACGATTTTAAATTTCGAACTGGCCGCTACGAATTGTGTTGCTTGAACGCAGGAATTATATTTTTAATCTGTATTTTTATAACCTCAATAAATGAGTTTGTCGAATTATTACTCAATATTACAATGACAAAAGTAAAAATGACTAATATCCCTACGATCAGAAAAATGTCTACTTTATGTTAGGATACTTTTCTTTCATATTAATTCAATATTTTTCAATCATAGAAAAAAAAGTTTAGTGGTGCAATTTGAATACCAGACGATACAATCATCATTTATGGATCGTTTTCTTGTATTTATCGCTTTATTTTACTCTTTTTTCATTCGATATGTAAAGCAGTATACGTACCACGGATGTAACATCAATAACAACCTCGGAAAGGTACCGCCCTCGCTCCGCTCGGGCGTTAAAAAACCTCGGTTGTTATTGATAGCTTACATACCTCAGTACGTAATCTACTATTCTTAGTCAGCATTTTAGCTGAAACAAAGAGTACCGAAATACCGAAGACAAAAGGTCCAGATTGTTTCATCTTCATTTCGAATCATCAGGCATGGAAGTGTTATCCTAAAAAGTTTTAATGTTAGCTTGTTTTTTGAGTCTGAAGTCCCATTTCAGGCATGCCTATGGTTGGTTGATTTAAAAACAGTGATTATATCAATACTTTTTATTTGTTGTACAGCTGCCAAGCGCAGAATCATGGCGGCAGGCAGCGAGCGTGCTGACGCCGCTGTATTTAGAGGAATCTGAGGAGTTGTCTGCGGCCACTACAGCGCTGCACAACGCGCTCGCTACTGACGTCAGATTTTCACAAGCGAGGTGTGCTAAGGTAAGGTGTCAATCAGTAGAATTATTGTAATAAAAAAAAAAAACATATTCTGGAACGTCCACACAGCGCCATCCAGTTCCAAACTAGGCAAAGCTTACTTCTTTTAAAATAATACATCATCACCGTTCTCTGTCGGGGTCGGCTACCTAACCTAGGGGATTTGACGTGAAACCAAGTTTTTACACAGAGTACTGCTATCAGACCTCTGAAACCCGAAGGCTAACCTAGCCCGAATCCTAGGTAAAGTCACATTCAAATAACATTTGAATTCAAATTTTATGTGGCTTTCTAAATGGGTGAATCAACTTGTTACGTGATTTCACACTTTTTATATTAAAACTTTTCTAAACCACACATTACTAATTAGATATGTAAAGTTGATTTTGCGAAAGGATCTCCAGCTCTGTTTCAACAGTCCACTGCTGGACATGGGCTTCCTCCAATTGGTATTGCGATACTCACTACGCGTGGCAGGCAGATTGGCGAGCGCACTGCAAGCCTTTGTAGATATTCACAGGAAACGCTGCTACCCGTGCCCTGGATTCATCCCTTAGTCGCCTTTTACGACACCCACGGGCAGGAATGGGGTGATGCTATTCTATCTAAGCCGGCACCACACCGCATCTATATTTAAATCACGTGTTGGTATTTTTAGGTACTGCCGATAGCACAGGCGTCTTATACAGAAGGTTTGCCGTCGCATTATTCTAGTCAGCATCACGCGCATAAGGTGAGTTAGTGTTCTCTTCTCCCTCGTGCCATGTTTCTTATTAAATATTGTGTTGTAAAAAAATAGTACAGGATGTAAATAAAATTGCTGCATAAAGTTTGTACCTCCCATACAAAGTTACCAACCTACCAAGTCAGTATGTATGAGAGGTCTAAAAATACTTTTCATATTTCGTAGTACTTTTCCTGACATCCTGCAGAGTTACATTTTATTTTTCAAAACTTCTCTAGAAGAGATGTGCGCGAGAATAACATCCCTGCATAATATCAAGTTTGGCCGTTATAAAACTTCGTCTTATGTCCTGTTTCCTTAAGGTCAGCGTGGCCCTAGGCGTACTAGACACTATGGCGCGGGGCCCTCTGGCCGGCGGCGCCCGAGAGAGGCTCCGCGCCGCCTGCGCCGCCGTGTGGAGCACCCGCCGGCTCTGCGAGGCGCCCTCGCTGACGGACCGGCTCTGCGTGCAGCCGCAGCAGTAAGATCATCATCATCAGCATCATTTCAGCCGAAAGAACATAGGCCTCTTCCAAAGATTTACAAACAACACTCGCCTTTTCCTTATATGTGTGGCGGCGCGCATGCGTTTCACATACAAGCCTTGAAACGTGGTATCGAGGTGTTTCCGCTGAACGCTACATATGTCCTCAATACAGCCTCCAGATCAGACCAGACGGTCCCCTGGTTATAACCCCCAACCTGGCAACTAGCTACCGTTTTCCCTCATCCACCGTCACTCGGCCACCTGGCCTCATCATAAACATACATACATCAATCACGCCCTTATCCCTTTCGGGGTAGGCCTAGCGTTAACAGCCGTAAAAATACGATCGCTATCGCCACGTCTGACAAATATAAAGGGCCGTTTGAGATAATTTGTGTATCACTATAGTGACAGGATGTCAGCCTGTCGCCTAAAAGTTGGAATACACCTGAAACCCTCAAGTCCCTCAGTCGCCTCTTACGACACCCACGGGTAGTAAATGGGGTGATGCTATTCTAAGCCGGCATCACACGGCCTCATCATATGCCTCTAATAAATTCTTCATAAAAAATATGTATTTTTACAGCGACTAATTCATTTATTCAGTGATGTATACTATACAGTGGTGTATGTTCTGTTTTCTCTGTTTCCTGTTCACTGTCCCCATTATTTCTCCATTGCATGTTTAGGTCGGCGTCTAAAACACGCCCAGAAACTATGCCCACTTTGACTGTCCCGATGGCGTAGCGGATAGTACCCCTGCCTTCTACGCCGAAGGTCGTGGGTTCGATCCCCACCGGATACAAATATTTGTTAAGTCAATTTTCAAGTATTTGTGTCGAGTCTGGGTGTTTCTATGTATAATATGTATTTATTTACAAAAAAATAATAAGTATATAAGTATTAGTATCAGATATCTAGTTCCCATAGTACAAACTTTGCTTAGTTTGGGGCTAAATGGCGTTGTGTGAATTGTCCAGGACATTTATTTATTTATTATTTATTTACACTTTTCTTTCTAGTGACAACACGAAAGAGCATTCATCGGGCGTGCGCTACGTCAGCGCATGCAACTGCGGTCGCACGAAGTGTTCCCGCGAGGACCCCTACACGGTGCGCAAAGCCAACTGCACGTTCTACACGCAGGCGGGCGAGGAGTGCGGCGCGTGCCCCACGCTGCAGGCTGTAGAGTTCCCCGTGTTCCAGCCCTCCACACCCACTTACAGGTAGACTAGATATAGCTTACCACAATAAAGTTTTTTTTATGGCGTCTCATCTCTTAAGTCGAGACGTATTTTGCCAATGTCAGAGTGGCGTTCGCTCATTATGTAGAGGTGTTTAAGGTACGGTTTACGGAAAGTTACACGCGTGTCTAGCGTTTTTTTTGACGTGACATTTTGACGTCTTATAATTCGATAGAGCCGGCAGCACACACCAAAAAACATGACTCATGATCCTCGATCTGAGGCGTTCCATTAAGGGTTGAAGTGCAAGCGAGAGCGCGGAACGGGCGACAAATAAAATTTTAAATTATCTTTTGAAAAATGCAATCAATCCATCAAAGTTTTGAATTTGAGTTTGGGGACTTGCAGAAATCTCACGTGTCCCTTTCCCGACTTCCGGTACGTGCGAGGTCTAAGAATAGATCAAATTATAACGAGAATTCTTGTTTTGCTCGCTTCGCATTGTATTTTTTCGGCTCGTTCCTTTTTCAACGGTTTTCTCCGATTTATAATTGCTCGCTTCACACGCGATACTTTTTCCTGTTTGTCCCTTATCCAGGACGAGTTTTTCTCGATAACCAAAGCGAATTTCCAACCTCGCTACGTTTCCAATCCTTTGTTTTCTACGTAATACTTGCATTATTTTATTACATCTATAAACAGCCGTGTGATGCCGGCTTAGAATAGCATCACCCCACATCCTTCTCGCGGGTGTCGTAAGAGGCGACTAAGGGACTCGGGAGTATTGGTGTATTAAAATTTTTAGGCGACAGGCTGACAACCTGTCACTATAGTGATACACACGTTTTCTGAAACAACCTTAGAAAACAATCCTCAAAAATGTCAGACGTGGCGATAATGGCCGTATTCTTACGGCCGTTAACGCTCTGCCTACCCCGCAAGGGATAACATACATACATACATAAATCACGCCTTTGTCCCTTACGGGGTAGGCAGAGCGTTAACATTCGTAAAATTACGGTCTTTATCGCCACGTCTGACAAGTATTGAGGGCCCTTTTAGATGATTCATGTATCACTGCAGTGACAGGTTGTCAGCCTGTCGCCTAAAATTGTAACACGCGTGAAACCCTCGAGTCCCATAGTTGCCTCTTACAACACCCGCGGGAAGAAAAGGGGTGATGCTATTCTAAGCCGGCATCACACGGCAAAGGATAAAGGCGTGATATATGTATATATAAAATCACCGTATTTTCAGAGCGGCATCGGTAAAAGGTGGTTCAAGCCAAGAAGACAAAGACGTATCCGAATCCCGTGGCGCGGGGTCTGGAGAAGCCGACACCGCGCCGTCGCAGGATGACGCGTGGTCGCCCGATGCGTTGTCACCAGGGTCCCCTGGCACCCCGGGGACCCCTGAATCTTCTCCCAAGCAGGAGAGATTCGTAGTGCCAGTGAGAGCTGATTCTCACCCTGGTAAGCATGTTTTTAGAAGCAAACTTCTGTTTGGGATATTTACAAGTCTAACTTCTTTCAGTGGCTAAACAGTTTGATGACGTTCAAACCCAAAATAATACGAGATCATGTTCTTTAAAGATTCAAGTAGATTCCCAGTGAATAGTTTTAGAATGTCATGTACAATATTTCACATAAATGGATTAGTCATTGTAAAAAACTTTCTGGCGGGTGTCGTAAGGGGCAACTAAGGGAATCAGGCTGACAACCTGTCGCTAAGTCGCTATAGCGATATCTACGCAGATCATCATAATGGGCCCGCGATATCGTCGAATGTGGCAATACGAACCGTATCTATTAGGGCCGTATCACTCTGCGTAACCCGAAAGGAATAAAGGCGTGATATACGATACGATATTTCTTTATTTGATAAACCTAATTATTACAGATAAACTTATACGAAAATAGTAAAAAACTTATACGTAAGTAAAAAAAATGTGTATCAATATCGTTTCCAGATAAAGTGATGACCCGGCAACCATCAACGACGGAATATCTGCCAGGAATGCTGCACCTGTCCTCCCCCCCTGGTCTGCTGCCAGCCTACTCCTCCTGGTCGCTGGTGATGGTGGGGCCCTCGTCTCTGTACTCGCACTCCATGGGTCTGCCCGAGCACCTGCAGCCTGGGTTCCTGCCGCATACCAATTATTTGTTGCCCTGGGATTGTGCTGTACGGTAAGTGCTAAAAACCATCAATATTCTCTCCCACCCACAATTTCTATTTTAAAAAGGTTTTTAAACCTATTACTGCGTTCAAAAAAATATTATTTTAATTAGTGTAATTTTGCAATTTTTATAAAATTTGAATTTTTCGGACAACATTTCGGGAAACATTTCGGACGTACTATTATAGTACCTAGGTCATTAAAAAAGGTTCATAAACTTCACATTTCGTGAAGAATAGGTGTTTAATTGAAGTTTAAAAGCTGAATGTGATTTTGCCGCGCCATTTTTTTTTCAATGGAACGTAAGCAAATCCAATGTGTGCTGCTTGTTTATTTCAAAATTTATTACGATTAAAATGTGGATTTATGATGTTTCCTCGAGAATGAAAGTAAAGCATGATATTATCTTATCTAAAATTTCTGGTCTCGTTAATTTGGAAAGGCCTTGACTTCGTCTCGTCTTTATTACATGGTATGAGAGGTTTTTTTTACCTTTTTTGCTTGAGATAACTTGGTCGTCTTTTACTCTATTAGACAATGGTACGGAACTCGTGTTTATTATTTAATCTTTTCTCATTGTACATTCCAGGATGGACGTAGGCGCAGCCATGTGGCGCACGGCGTCGCGGGGGGGCGGCGGGGGCGGCGGGGGCGCGCGCGGGGGGAAGGCCACGCCGCATCACAACCTTACTGTCAAGATATTCATCGGGTTTGAATATGAGTGCCCTAGGGGACACAGGTGTGAAAATAACTTTTTTAAATACATAGCGGTCAAAATCATAAACCTGTTTTTTGCTTTGCCATAGTCGGGTAAAAAGAGAACCGACTTCAACGGACGTATAATTTCCGAACCTCCATTTATTTGTCGGTTAACATACCTGAAACCCTTTCCTAAGTTTGACAAATACTTTGCTGAAAACCATATCAAAATCGGTTCAGCCAAATGCGAGATAATCACGGACAAACATACATACATACAGGTCAAACAGAGACCCTCCTTTTTTTTGAAGATGGCTAAAAATATACGAGGAGTGAGGACATTATACCAAATACTAATAGAGTACAGTTAGGTCATGAAACTGAACAACGTTTCCCTAGGACTAGGTTATTCGATAAGCAACGATAATAAAACCGGTCTCCCTTACAAAATCACGATCAACTAACTGCATATATTATGGGAAGTAGAAGAAAGAGACTGCGATAAAAACATCTGTAGAGATTTTTTTTATTATAACTTTTCAGACTGATGATGGCAACCCCAGACACGGTGGTATCGGGCGGGTCTGGCAACACCATCAGCAGCGGCGCGGGCGCCAAGCTCGCCGCCAGCGACATGCCGCTCTGCGTGCCTTGTCTGTGCAGGTGAATACTTACATACATATATCACGCCTTTATCCCTTACGGGGTTGGCCACGTCTGAAAAATACGTATATAGAGGGCCGTTTGAGACTCTTTGTGTATCACTATAGCGACCGGTTGTCAGCCTGTCGCCTAAAAGTTGTAATACACCTGAAACCCTTTAAGTTCCTCAGTCGCCTCTTACGACACCCACCGGTGCGTGATGCTATTCTAAGCCGGCCTCACACGGCAATATGAGTACTGCTGAATAACTCAGTTTGTTTTTACCCGGTTTAAAAGGGCCTCCACCTATTGGGGATTATTGCCTAACAGCAATAACCTAAATAACTATATTAGTGATATTGTAGTTATAAATAACTGTTATAGTTATTGCTACTAACCTCACTACGCTTGGCAAACGGATTTGCGAGCGCAGTTTAAGATGTTATAGCTTGATCATAAAAAAATAAATAAAAAATGAGGGCGCCACTTTCTTTGCGATCTGTGAAATCGGACAGATAACGCATAACTATGGCAATAACTTTTCATACAAAATTTATAGTTCCATTTTATTTAATTTCTACTCTTTCTAACCAAGCTACACATTCGCAGGGAATGCTGAAGCCCATTCCCTTGGTGATTATCCCGATTGCATGATAGGCCATACTCGTAGATTGTTTTTTAGGTAATAATCACGTAATAATGAAGTGACGTTGTCGTTCCAGGGCGCACGGGTCGTCGAGCGGCGCGGTGAGCACGCCCTCCTACCTGACCCGCATCCACGTGGTCACGCCGAAAGCCCCCGTACATGTTACTTTGGACCCCAGGGTGAGTGATAATAATCTCTGACTGATCCTCCACATCACGGTGTCTGAGTATTTTAGGTTTTCTATCCAGATATTAGACTTCATTGAAAATAAAATTGCACCCTATTTATGAATGTTGATGGGTTATGATTGTAAAATCTGTTTGTTTTCAATAAATAAATAAATTTTTAACATTTTTTTTTTAAAAAGAGATTCTTAGTTTGATCTGCATTGCATGTATGTTTGTCCGCGATTATCTCGCGTTAAGCTGAACCGATTTTGTTGCGATTTTCAGCAAAGTGTTTGTCAGACTTAGGAGAAGGTTTTATAAAAAAGAACCGACAGAAAAGGGCGGTTCAAACTTATGCACATTCTTAAAATTCGGATCCCTTTTAAAAAAGTTATTTATGACAGTGAATCAACTAACACAAAACCAAATCCTAATTCCAGGCGCAACCAGTCCCCGGGGGTCCAATCTTCGTCCCGCAGCCCCCCGACTCCCCCCCACTCAAGCTCTCCCCCTCGGCCTACTGGGTGCTGCGCCTGCCCTACGTGTACAGCGACGAGAGGGGGCTCCTGCCCCGCGTGAGGCCCGCGCCCCCCTACCAGGGCACGCTGCTAGCTCCAGTGTTTGGACTGCAGGATTGAGAGAATCACAAGATTGGACCAGTAAGTTACAAGATTGAACCAGTAAGTTACAAGATTGAACCAGTAAGTTATAAGATGAGACTAGTAAGTTACAAGATTGAACCAGTAAGTTACAAGATTGGTTCATTAAGTTACAAGATTGAACCAGTAAGTTACAAGACTGGACCCGTAAGTTACAAGTTTGAACCAGTAAGTAACAAGATTGGATCAGTAATTTACAAGATTGGACCAGTAAGTTACAAGATTGGACCAGTAAGTTACAAGATTGGACCAGTAAGTTACAAGATTGGACCAGTAAGTTACAAGATTGAACCAGTAAGTTATAAGATTGAACCAGTAAGTTACAAAATAGGACCAGTATACAAGATTGGACCAGTATACAAGATTGGATCACTAAGTTTGTTACTAGTTTGGTTGGTGAGTCTGCCCTACGTGTACAGTGACGAGAGGGGGCTCCTGCACCGCGTGAGGCCCGCGCCCCCCAACCAGGGCACGCTGCTAGCTCCAGTGCTTGGACTGCAGGATTGAGAGAATTACAAGACTGAATCAGTAAGTTACAAGATTGGACCAGTAAGTTATAAAATTGGATCATTAATTACAAGATTGGTTCATTAATTACAAGATTGGTTCATTAAGTTACAAGATTGGATCATTAATAACAAGATTGGACCTGTAAGTTTGTTACTAGTTTGGTTGGTTCTACATATCTATGTATCTGTTTGTACGTGACTTCCATACCGTGCTCTTTTTCTTGTCTTATTTTTAACTCTTCAATTTCTTCTTTTACAGACTTGAGCTGTTCCTCTCTACTGGATGATACCCTCCTGTGGGAGGCAACTAGTATAACGGATCATTCGTCGACTGGATGTCCCACACGAAAGAAGAAAACGTCGAGCTGACCATGCAGGAACTCAATTTCTCTCCCTCACACAGTTTTTTTTTAAATAAATTGACTGATAAATTGAATGAGAGGAAAGTTTATTATGTACAATACATGTCGGGAAAACGTTTTATTCCCGCGGGAAAAGGGGTGCAAACGCCGGTACGCAAACAAACTCACTGCCAAATTAATACATACATATATCATACCTTCATCCCTTACGGGGTAGGCAGAGCGTTAACGGCCGTAAAAATACGGTTGCTATCGCCACGTCTGACAAATATAGAGGGCCGAATGAGATAATTTGTGTATCACTATAGTGACAGGTTGTCAACCTGTCGCCTAAAAGTTGTAATACACCTGTTATTGTAAAAAAAAAAATACATATCTTATGCTCTGAAAGTAGGTCATTACTGACAAAAAACACGACCTGTAAGTTCAACTTACAGGCGAGGATTTAAAA
This sequence comes from Keiferia lycopersicella, assembly GCA_029255805.1. Lineage (NCBI taxonomy): Eukaryota > Metazoa > Arthropoda > Insecta > Lepidoptera > Gelechiidae > Keiferia > Keiferia lycopersicella. Next base: position 887,202 of record JARACZ010000008.1, read on the forward strand.
CTAAGCCTGTAAGTAATTTTAAATATGGAACTAGAAAAAGAACCAATAGAATCGCGGCAATTAAAAAGTTAAAATCAATTTCTTCTTATTTTTAATAGGAGTTGCATCAATTAGTTGTATACGATTTTAAATTTCGAACTGGCCGCTACGAATAGTGTTGCTTGAACGCAGGAATTATATTTTTAATCTGTATTTTTATAACCTCAATAAATGAGTTTGTCGAATTATTACTCAATATTACAATGACAAAAGTAAAAATTACTAATATCCCTACGATCAGAAAAATGACTACTTTATGTTAGGATACTTTTCTTTCATATTAATTCAATATTTTTCAATCATAGAAAAAAAAGTTTAGTGGTGCAATTTGAATAGCAGACGATACAACCATCATTTATGGATCGTTTTCTTGTATTTATCGCTTTATTTTACTCTTTTTTCATTCGATATGTAAAGCAGTATACGTACCATGGATGTAACATCAATAACAACCTCGGAAAGGTACCGCCCTCGCTCCGCTCGGGCGTTAAAAAACCTCGGTTGTTATTGTTGGCTTACATACCTCAGTACGTAATCTACTATAATACTTGACCATCAAAAAGCTAAATGTAAAAACTACTTTGAATAAATAATTTGACTTTGACTTTGATCTGAAACCCTTAAGTCCCTCAGTCGCCTCTTACGCGGGTAGGAAATAGGGTGATGCTATTCTAAACCGGCATCAAACAGCAAAATTAATATACTATCCAAAAATAATTTCCTGGCCTTATATTGCCCAGCTACTAGCCTATTGTTATATGATCAAATATATACAGAAAAATAATATAATTAGTTGAAGTTTATCCACTCAATTGATTTCAATAAAACCTTTTTTCAATACAAATGTTGTAATTGATTATTAATTTACTACCTATTCAGTTATTTTTTACTTTTACAGAGATAAGAGGAATAAATTAATTAAGAAATGTGTTTGCCTGGATCGAGGTCAGGCCAGTAAAAGAATTTAAAAAAAGGCAGTAAGAGCCTTACTACAAAAAAGTTAGACGCGAGTCGAACGCGTGTTTGAAAAATAAAAAACGCGTTTAAGGCATGTCTAACTTTTTTATGGTAAGCTAAGCTCATAGCAGTAAGGCCGCCTTTCCGCATTTCTTAGTTTATTAGGTCCTATATTCTCTTATTTGTTATTGTGCAATAAAGTGTTTTTACCAATATTAATCGTGAGGAATTGTAATTTGATTTATTAGTTTCCACTTATTAAATTGGTAAACCAATTTAAAACAAGGCATTCCTCATAAAAAGTTTTGTTTTGACTTTACTTGACTTTGATTTCCCGACACGTGGCTTTCGAAGTAAACCAATAACAAGCCACGCCCACCCGCCCCTCTCCGGAAATTCTTTTGTAAATTTCCGTTTTTTAAACTAGCTAGGATTTTTTTTGTACAAACTACAAGATCAATGAAATATCCCATCAATTAATATTACGTTGAATTATAGGAAAATAGAGCTTATATAAAAAGAAAACTAATTCTTATTAAAGTTTTTCTATTGACTTTTAATTTTCTTCAAACCGCATGTGCCGTTTCCTACGCACAGCGCCCAGCCAATCACAGGCCACGCCCACCTTACCAAACCCGGGAAGTACGTTTGAATTTTCCTTACTATTTATTCTGAAATACGCTGAAACTTAATTTACAAATTCAAAATAGCTTTCTAAATTCATTTCTCAATTTTTAATAATGATTTGAAGAAAAAATTCGGTGAAAAGAAAGAAATTTCGATTAAAAAGTAATGAAACTTCCGGTGGGCGGGCCATTCGCGCGGGTGGTGGAAGGGAGTGGGGGCGGCGTGGGGTGGCGGCTTCGTGCTGCGCTGCGCGCGCCGCCGGCCTCAGTTGTAGTTGCGCCGTCGCCGCGCGAACACGTCAAGGGGACACGCTGGCCGATCGCGACCAGACTACATACGGAACTTCGGAAAACTTTTCAGCGGCACTTATGCCGCTCTTGCATCAGGTGAGTTTTTGTTTTTTTTTTCATTTCTCTACGAGTATTTCGCATACCAAGCTTGAGTTCTTAAGTTTTTATAAAATTTTCTTCTTTGCCATTTTTCCAATGTCGTAAACTTCCGTCTTCGTATTCTGAAAAAATTCCACCACGAATTGCTCCTCAAAATAGAAAAATCTGTTTTTACCTACCCTCTTCGAAAAACTTCCGTTTCCTTAAATTTGATTTTGAATTTGAAATCTACTGGATCGCGTTTTCTAAAAATATTGGGAGGCTTGTTGCATCCGAAGTCCATCAAAGTTGGAAGTCGAGATTACCCAATATGGATCAGTTTCAGAGTTCGATTCTCTGAAAACTGCACGATTGCTTTGTTTTTTCGTCTACCCTCCTGAAATTTTCTATTAGTTTTCCGCAGGTTTTTCCCGAGAAATTTCCGCAACCTGGCAATTTCCCTTGGAATTATCGATGATTTCCATAATCTGTAGAATTTATTAGCGATGGTTTTTCCCATTCAGGATACGAGCCGCGGCGGCGGGGGGTCGGGCGAGAACCGACGCTCGCTCGCGGACTTGTTCAGCGCTGCGGACCACTCCATCAGGGCTACCGTGAGTACTATTTTATACTTTAAAAACCCGCAAACTTTGTTTTGTTGGCCCCAAGCTGCGAGTTTTATTCCAATAAGATTTTTTTTCGGTCCCATTTCGGGCGCCATGTAGCTTGTTCCCGGGCGCCATGTAGCGCCATGTAACCACCACGTGTTCTATCCGTTTAATTTTTATGCCTCTAGTCTAGTGGTTTGCATAATAGTCGCCGATCACAAGTTTTATACATTTTAGAAACGTTAGTTCTAGTTTAAATATAACTTACTAGTTACTCGATGTTCTCATTTCCCTTTACCTCTATTCTCGATCCCGTAATTTAGAGGGCACGTTTATTAGATTTCGAACGAAACCCTATTTGCGATATCTATACAGCCTCCTGAAGACTTATGAAATATTTAACTCTCAGACGACCTCCCAAACATTTCAGTAAAAACTTGGCGCCCAAATATGCCTACCCTCATTCTCATAATATTTCAACTGCGAACGCAGTTTTCATAGCTTTGCATAACTCCCGCAAGCTTTTTTTCACGCCGCTTCGGGCGCCAAATCTACCCTCATTTTGACGCTCATCCAAACCCCATGTCATAGACCGTCTTCAATGTGAATTTCAAGTACAAACTACAATGCGTTGGGTTTGTTCAGACTGCACCGTCTGGTTTGATGCCGTATAATGTGCGGCCTCTGCCAAGTACGGTCTATTAATGGCTCGAGCCGTGCCAAGTAATGTAGTGACTCGGTTGCACTCCTATTAGCTTATATGGTAGTCTGATTTGGATTGGTTCTTTGGTCTTTGTTGTTGAACATATTTCCGTAATGTTTTGTCGGGTAGAAATGTCGTTTGACGATCCTTTTAAGTATTGTCGACTTGCGATAGTCGAAGGAAAAAATGCTGCGTACATACGCACTCAAGTTTCTTGAACATTATTGGTTAGTAGGTTAGAAATTTGTTTCCTGAAAGAGGTTTTTGCGATTTTCGAAATTCGAGAGCAATGCGTACAGCCTACCTTCCTACATGTAAAATTCAAACCTCGTCCCTAGATCTACAAAGTCTACCTATCTTATCTTGTAGCATCTTTTTTAGGATTTTACCATTCACATAATAACCTAAAATGCTTCGAATCTTAGCTAATTCCATGCAAGTAGTTTCGCGCCAAGACGTTCGGAAAAATGGTAATTAAATGGCGCCCTCATTGAAATTTTAACTTGCCTTAATGAGTCTCTTCTAGAACGTCTTCATTTCGTTTCGCCCTAGCACATTAAGAAACTCTTAGCCCTGTCAATACTTGCGAAAAAGGTTCGCAAAAGGGTCCGGGTTCGACTCTCGGTGGGTCACTCGGTTGATATTTGTAACTGAATTTGTTCCCAGTCTGGTTAGGGCATTGCGGGCTGAACCACCCGATTGTCCGAAAGAAAGATGGTTCCGTGTTTCGGATGGCAAGTTAAGCCGTTGGTCCCGGTTGCTGTCGATGATTACTTAGACGGCGGTCGTTACACAACCATGTCAGAAGCCCTGCTATTTGTAGAAGGCGGTTGAAAAATTTATACTAGGGTTCATCGGATCGTTGGACGACTCTGTATCCCACATGAAAAGAGAAATGCGAAATAAGATCTGTCGTTATTCTCGTAAGTTTTCTAGAGATGTATCGCCTAAAATATCCTAGTTTGCCTAGATTTGTCTATAGTGCATAAAATTTCTATTTCCAAAGCTACTGCCGCCAGTATTTCCACAAAATACTTGGCAACATAACCATACTTCATGTGCCCCATGCTACAATATTTCTTAACAAATTACGATGCATCCGGCAATTATAAACATGTCAACTGCCGTTATATCCTTGGCAGGGCCCTTAGCTGGAATCTGGTATTGCAATCGGGGAGTTGGCAGACTGCTCGGCTGTATTGGCATGCGAGGGGCAATTTGATATTATTTGTGCGCCCATGCCAAGCGAGACTTAATCGCGGGCCAGAGCTGCGACCCGGAAAACTCTTGGAAGCGATACAGATAGGCTTTTACGCTCGTTGCCCAATGTTTGGATTGTAGGATTGTTGCAGTTTTATGTAACTGTCCGTGGTCTAGCCTCGTGAGCGTCGGGATAGGTTCGATGTCCGCGAAAGATTTAATCTAGCAGACTAGATTGAATTTCTGTGCTTTTGCGGGATTTTGATTTACCTTCGTTACAGGATCTACTTGGATTAGTGGATAGTCTCTTCTCGGCATTTTATTTAGAAGAAACCGTGTTCTTGGCCAGGCTACGTTTTGTCGCTAGTAGCTTTTGCCCCACACTAGAGATCATACATACTTATACTACTACAACGGCCACAACAGTCCACTGCTGGACTGTATTTGGGTGGTACATGCCATACTCGCTACGCTTGTCAGGCGGATTAGCGAGCGCAGTAAAAGATGTTGTAATCAGCGCTGCCACTCTGCCCACTCCCCGGATTGACCCCCTAGTCTCCTTTTACGGCACCCATCGGTAGGAAATAGGATGTTATTCCACAGAGAAAAACTAATATACTAACGTACAAGCCAGCACCACACGGCACGACCATACATACACAATAGCAACATTAACGTGTTTCTTTCGCTACCAGGCATCTACGGGCGATGAATGGCGCTGGGAAGAGCCCGGCAGCCCGGAGGCGGCTCAGACGCCGCGGTCGCTGGTGCCGCCCAACTGCTTCCCGCCCAGGCATCCGAGGAACTTCGCCAGCTTCAGGTATGTTCGCTAGCAGGGGTCTTATTGCGTTGGGCGGTCCAAGAACTCGCTAGCTTTCTCATCTTCTAGCCTTCGTTCTTTCGTACGCTGTCTGAATAAGTCAGTTCTTTTATATACAGGGTGTAAGGGGGGAAGGTATAAAAAAGACCTTGCAAGCGGGATAATTTAATATCATTTAAAAAATCCTTTTTTTTTCTATATTCGCGTCTACGAAAAATATCGTCCTATATCATCTGCCACTTAATATGAACTCTCATGCCTGTAAAGTTTTCGTAACACCGTTTTTTGTTACCCATATAATATCTGTATGTAAAATGCAGACTACATAAATCTATTCATATCATGCTGTTGTTGGAAGCAAGTTCATACGCTATACTACCAGAAATGGCTTTCTATCTACTTTCTAATTTAATAAGTACTCCATTTAGCTTCTTTTAGACGCACTCTATTCTAACGAGAAAATGTATCTTCCGTGCCCGTAAGTAGTTTTTCGTGTCTAATTAGGTCTACTAGGAAATGTGGAGATTCCCGCGAGGCAAGAATGTAAAGCTATGTAAAACTTATCAAATTCATAAAAACGAAAATAATACTGTAAGAGTACGAGGCGACTAAGGGATTCTATGGATGTGTATTTTGATTTAGGACTGACAATCTTGTCACTATAGCGATTCACGATATAATGACCATAATTTTACGGCTGTTAAGGTTACGCCTACCCCCCAAGGGATATAGGGTTGATATGTGTGTTTATATAGGCGTGCTGTCTAAGTTTTAAATGAAAAGCAGGCTTTTGAACATCGACATGAAAGCGCACCAGAATGCAAAGAGTATTCCAGGGCTTGATTCCGATCCTCCTTTGGGATCCTCTGTAAAGCTGGTTTGAAACTATCAAAGGATGCTTGGGCCAAGTAGATTTTACGGCCATTTTAACAGACTTCAAAAAAGAGATTCTCAGTTTGACCTGTATGTATGTTTGTCCGCGATTATTTCGCGTTTGGATGAACAGATTTTGATGCGGTATTCAGAAAAGTATTCAGACTTAGAAGGTTTAAAAAAAAATGAGGTTCGCACTCTTACGCGTGATCAATCCTAACAAATATTTTACCGCGACCGCTTGGTGCGATTGTTCGTAAGAGTAAAATTCGTATGAACTTGGGATGATCGCGCATTATATTAGGACTACGCCTTACGCTGTTTAGTAAAAATTGTTTTAGTGAGAGCGCGCGTCCGGGGTCCGGCTGGAGCGACGACAGCTGCCCGGCGCAGGGGCAGGGCATCACCGACCTCGTCGCCTCTTTAGTGAGTACACGTACTTTACATTGTCCATAGATAGACTAGTGAACTCATCATCCCGTTCTCTGTCGGGTCGGCTACCTAACCTAGGGGATTTCACGTGGAACCAAGTTTCTACACAGCGACTGCCATCTGACCTCTGAACCCGAAGGCTAACCTGGCCCGAATCATGTGATGCCTGCTTAGAGCATCACTCCATTTATTCCTTGGGTGTCGTAAAAGGTGTTACTAAGGGATTTGAGTCTTGATGCGTGATTGCAATTTTAGGACAGGCTGACAATCTGACATGCGTGATAGTTTTCAGAAATAACTTTTGTCGGATGTGGTGTAAATTGTATTTTTTTACGACCGCTTAAGCTCTGCCTACCCCGTAAGTAAAGTGTTAACGACGGTATTACTGCCGCCGCGCTCTACCTATAAAGCGATAAATGAGTTAAGTCTCTTTTGGTGTGGAACACGGTCGTCCAACGACCCGATGTATTGTAGTAGGAGCGTAGTATGTTTGACGCGTGCATGTTTCAGAAGGCCCTGGCGCTGCCGCGGGCAGGGTCGCCGCGCGTGCAGACCTCCATACAGATGCGGCTCTCCTACGAACACGACGAACCAGACAAAAATGCAAGTAGATATTATGTTTTCATGCTCTTTTCTAGCATTTAAGTTGATAGTTGTGAAGCCTTGGAAATCTCATCGCAATCAGTTGAGTGCGTCATAATCAGAATGCATTTACCACATTGCGATTAGAATTTCAAGGCATCATTTAGGTTTTTGGTTTGTTATTTGTGCGGTGTGGTTATTTGCCGTGTGGTGCTGGCTTAAAATAGCACCCAAATTCTACCCGTGGGTGCCGTAAAAACCGACTAGGGATAATCAATCACCAAGGGAATGGGCAGCAGTGTTTCCTGCGAATGCAACACCTTACCACTGCGCTCGCCAATCCGTTTAAGTGTGGTGAGTATGGCAATACCCATGGAGGCCCTTGTCCATCAGTGGACTGTTATGGCTATTAAGGGGTTAAGGGATTTGTGCGGTGGATGACCGCATAGCTCTTTGCCCAGCAGTGGGCTGTAATAGGCTATTTATAACCATCCAAAGCTTGAATTTTTGTAGAAAATGCTCAAAATTACTTATTTTAATCCTATAAAGTTTAAGCAAATAAGTCTTGTATGCCCAGAAGAGGACACTTAGTTGGCCGAGGGTCTGTTTCAGGTCATTGCATACTAATTTGTTAGGTAACCACCTAATACAAATTTGTCTTCTTGAACTATACTGCACTTAAAAAGTAAAGGCAGATTTACACAGGGTCAGTAACTGACTTCAAATTCGAGGCAAGTCAGTGCTGACCCGAAAAAAACCCTGTGTAAATTGATTTGAAGTCAGTACAGCGTCTTGAAGTCAGCGCTGACTTGAAAATTCGGCCGCGAATATTTTGAAGTCAGTCGGCGCCCCCCGCCACCCGCGCACCCCCGCGCCAGCCGAATAAACCCCGTGTAAACAGACAAGTCAGTGCGTGGTCAGTCGCTGACGCTGCGTTGTAGAGTGACCACGTTATTTTCGCTGCAATAAAAATGATAAAAATGAATTTTAGTTATTACACTTTCTACCATTTCCATTAACTCACTTAACACCAAATTTGATAATTTTTTCAACAAATAATTAAATTTCGGTTTCAGTTGTTTTCTTTCGCGAATTCATTTATCCCACTGACTTCAAACACGTGTGCTCACCGTAAAAAATGCACCATTTCTACTTACTTCATGTAAACAGTACAAGTCAGTCACGGCGCCGTCACTGGCGCCGTGACTTACTTGTCTACTGACCCTGTGTAAACCAGCCTTTAGGGCATAAACACTTAGGACGTATACTTCTACCTACGCTTATAGAGGGAGGACAATGTGGGATGATTTAGGCAAAATTTTTGTCGGGATTTTTGCTTACTTTTCATTTTTTTTGTACAGTTGGAGAACCTGTGGCCGGAGCTGGTGGGGAACGCGCGTGACGAGCGCGGGTTGTCGCGCCGAGCGTCGTTTTGTATGTACATATTCCACCGCTTTTATTTTTATTTTTAGTCTCTTATTACGTAGGTATTTTCTATAATTTAGTAAGTTTTTTTGTCAAGTTATAAGACAAGTATAAAATTATACGGCTGAAGCAGTTAATTTTTCTAAGGGAGCCCAATTTTTTGTTACATTTAGTGAGATGTTAATTTTGACTTAATTGGACAATACTTGGGACTTAAAATGAAAGATGGTATTTGAGGTAAAAGATGAATGTATTGGTCTTCAGCACGAATACATTATGAATGAATAATATGTAGTCTAAAATCTAGGTACTCTCACCTAAGGCCAACCATATTGATTACATCCTAGTAACAGAGATGAATAAACTCTACTGTATGTAGACACGTGTACACATATAATAGGTTAGGGGTTTTCGAAAGTCTGTTGTTGGGTGCTACCCTATATTTTATATTTTTGTATCTCACTCCCAACCAATCAAATATTTAGGCTTAAAAACTTTATTGAATATAAAAAATAAATATATTATTACTTATTTCGTATTATATAGGTGGCGTAGTGCCATCAGGGCGCAATGGGTCGACGGCGCTCCGCTGGGAGGGCACGCTGCCCGCGCGCTGCTCGGACCCCAGCGGGGGGTACTCCCCCAAGGTCTTCCTGGGGGGGCTCCCGTGGGACATCACCGAGACTGCCCTGCTGCATGCCTTGAGACACTTCCAGCCTATACGGTGAGTGATATAGATGTGATGCTGTTCAGATCTTAAGGGGCTTCTCTTCCAGTAAGGGCTTTTTCCCCAAACGGGGGGCTTCAATATATTAAGAATATTTTACGAAACGTTACCTACTACAATATGCTTTGGCATAAGCTTGAACTTATATTTAAATAAACGAAATTGAATTAACAAAATTTTCTTTCCCCAGTGTGGAGTGGCCAAACCGCGACGCTGTAGTGGGCGGAGTCTCATCGGGCGGGCCGCGGGGCTTCGCTTATGTCCTGCTGGAGTCCGAGCGGCGCGTTAGGGCTCTTCTAGCGGCCTCTAGACGCGACGGGCCCGACTGGTACTACCGGGTCGCCAGCCGCAAGATGAGAAGCAAAGAGGTCAGAAAGAGTAGAAATTAAATGGTACAAAAAATATATAGAAAAATTGACATAGGATCGATCGGTGCGTCGATAGCTCAGTGGCAGGGCAGTGGGACGTTACCACACGTGCTCGGGTTAGATTCTCTCGACGCTTCAGTCGACGCTTGTCAATTTTTCAATTTATTATTCTTTTTTGAACCTGGCATACAAATTGACTTCGGCGATTGGTAATTTTGTATGAGAAATAAAATATTTTATTAATATTTCCTATAACCTATGTTTCTTAGGGAAAGTTGTTCAGTTTAATGGGTTAGTTCACCCTTCAAAATATTAGCAGCTATTTAAAATACCTGTAGCGACATCTATTTTTGGATGTTTGGATGAGGAAAAATCACGCGAGAACGACTGAACGGATTTTGATGAAACCTTTACTAATATGTCAAGCAAATCGCCGACCAGTGGCTTATGTAACGAAACTGCACGCTACAAGTCTACAGGTGAAATTCGATGTACATTGCGTAGCGGGTCGAAAATTATAAAACCAGGATTTTTGACCCGCTACGCAATGTAGGTACATCTAATTTCACCTGTAATTTCGCAAATAGGGCACAGGTTATTATAGGGTAAATAAAATAAAGGCTGCTACCGGTGCGTCGATAGCTCAGTGGCAGAGCAGAGCGCCGGTACCCCACGCAGTCCGGGTTCGATTCCCGGTTGTCAATTTTTCAAATATTTTTTCATTTATAAGCTTTGCTTGGGGCTAGATGGCGCTGTATGAATAGTCCAGTATATTTATTTTTCGTCGCAGGCGCAAGTGATCCCGTGGGCAGTGAGCGATTCTTCGTGGGTGTGCGGGGGTCAGGCGCGTCTGGAGCCCGCCAGGACCGTCTTCGTGGGCGCCCTGCATGGGATGCTGTCCGCCAGGGACCTGGCTAGGATCATGAACGACCTGTTTTCCGGGGTTGTTTACGCTGGTGAGTATTCCAATTCATCATCACATCAAACTATAGAAGTCCACTGCTGGACGTAGCTTTTTACCAGGATAGGTCATAAGGCACGTGCACGTCAAATTGTTATCTTTAAACAATTGCCTTTTTGCCGCGCAATAATGAACTTTTTTGTCATATTTTAGTTTTTTTGCTTTCTAGCACTTTTTTAATTCAAAATTATCCTAAATTTTAAGACTTTAAAAAAAGGTTCTCAGTTTGACCTGTTTGTATTTATGTATGTTTGTCCGTGATTATCTTGCATTGGGATTTGCCGATTTTGATGCGGCTTTCAAGTGTTTGTCAATCTCTTTTCTTTTCGTGTGGGACACAGTCGTCCAACGACCCGATGAACCTCTAGTGTCAGAATTTTTCAACCGCCTTCTACAAGTAGCAGGCTTCTGATATAGTTGTGTAACGACTGCCGTCTAAGTGATCATAGACAGCAACCGGGACCTACAGTCAGGCTTAAACGTTTTAGCACGTCCGTTGTAAGTCGGTTCTCTTTTTAAAACGTTATCTCATCCTCAATTTCTAAATCCGTTTTCCAGGGATCGACACGGACAAGAACAAGTACCCGATCGGGTCGGGGCGCGTGACGTTCAACAACGTGCGCTCGTACGTGCGCGCCGTCTCCGCCGGGTACGTCGACATACGCACCGACAAGTTCTCCAAGAAGGTACGTCAGCTGATTTTGATTAGGTTTTTTCAGAAGTTGATATAGTGAGTTCCCCATCAAAAGTCGGAGAGCATCGGTGACTCAACCGGAGATTCGGGCCAGGTTAGCCTTCGGATTGTAGAGGTCGGATGGCAGCTGCTGTGTAAAAACTTGGTTCCACGTGAAATCCCCTAGGTTAGGTAGCCGACCCCGACAGAGATCGGGATAAGGCAAGGAGAATGATGAATGACACAAGTACCCGATCAGGTCGGGGCCCGTGACGTTCAACAACGTGCGCTCGTACGTGCGCGCCGTCTCCGCCGGGTACGTCGACATACGCACCGACAAGTTCTCCAAGAAGGTACGTCAGCTGATTTTGATTAGGTTTTTTCAGAAGTTGATATAGTGAGTTCCCCATCAAAAGTCGGAGAGCATCGGTGACTCAACCGGAGATTCGGGCCAGGTTAGCCTTCGGATTGTAGAGGTCGGATGGCAGCTGCTGTGTAAAAACTTGGTTCCACGTGAAATCCCCTAGGTTAGGTAGCCGACCCCGACAGAGATCGGGATAAGGCAAGGAGAATGATGAATGACACAAGTACCCGATCAGGTCGGGGCCCGTGACGTTCAACAACGTGCGCTCGTACGTGCGCGCCGTCTCCGCCGGGTACGTCGACATACGCACCGACAAGTTCTCCAAGAAGGTATGTCAGTGGATTCTGTTTAGGTTCTTATATATTATAGGGGGCCAGATCCGAGGCAATGCGTTAGGGGCTAGTTTTTAGTCCACCTTAGCCGCGTTTACACTAGGTTCATAAAATTGTTATAAAAAATAGAAATGTGTCCTACAATTTCTATTTTTTACAATGACAATGAAAAGGTTAAATGTAAAATTTACTACTTTGAATAAATAATTTGACAAGTTGATGTACTCGAGTGACGTCCCACAACGTGCGCAACGTACAGTACCCGGCAAACTTGTTGAACATCGCGCGAGGTGGGGGGGGGGGGGTGGGGGGGACAAATGCCGTCCCGCTTTTGCCAACCAAACTATGGAAGTGCGGAGCGAGACGGCACTTGCCCCCACCACCTCGCACGATAGTCAACAAGTTTGCCGGGTACTGTACGTCGGCATACGCACTGACAAGTTCTCAAATTTTGTTCTGGAAGACTGCAGTACAGAAATACTTTTATACTACATCTACATAGAAAATGCCCTATTGCTTTATGAAACACACATCTGCTTACACCGCTGTGGATAGAGGCTTGTGTATATATAATTTCATCATTTTTTTATTGTTGCAGGTGCAAGTGGACCCTTATTTGGAGGACTCCATGTGCTCGGTGTGCAACCTGCACCAGGGACCTTACTTCTGCCGGGAGCCCATCTGCTTCAGGTTCATACTTTTATTTGTACGGCTAATCTGAGAGTTGAGGGTTTCATGTGTAATTACAATTTTTAGGAGTCTGGCTGACAACCTGTCACTATAGTATGTCATCTGAAAGGTCTCGATATTTGTCAGATGTTGCGATAGAAACTTAAAAACTTTTTACATGGATCCTATGTCGGGAAACGAAAAAAATTTCGACCTTTCATACCAAATTCCCGATCAGCTGAGTGACTTTGTATAGAAACTTGATTTTTTAACATTTTACAACATGGCCCCCCCATAGAAAGTTTTCGACGCCGTCCCTGTATGTATGCAATTCATCACTCTTTCAATTTCATCTTACACCACGACAGACAGATGTAACCTATTGTAATATCGTTCGCAGATACTTCTGCCGGTCGTGCTGGCAGTGGCAGCACCCGGCCGACGAGCACAAGCCGCTCATGCGCTCCTCCAAGACCAGCGCCGCGCACCCCGCCCTGGCTAATGGGCCCCTCACCAACGGGGGCCTCGCCAATGGGCCCCTGAGCAACGGCCCGCGGCACGCGCCCGACCAGTGCTATGCAACGCCCTACCATGCTGAGGGGAACGGTAATTGTCTTTAACTTTCCTTTACAGTGAACCTTTTTATAAAGTGCGTGACATTCACCTCTGATCCACTTGTAGACATCAGATTAAAAGTTAATACAAACGAAAACAATTGAAAAACACCCACACCACCGATGGGATTCGAACCCACGTCTTTTGACTTGCCGGATCAAACGTGTTAGACACCTACACCATCGTTGGCTCTGTCCCAAGCGCCGAAATTGTCGACCACTTCTTTCGTTTATATTATTTTGACACTTGGCTTGTAGCGCCATCTAGGACTTTGTAGAAGAACTATACAGTATCTCAACTGACAACATTACGTATGTAAAAGTTGACGAATCCCCATGAGATTTTAGTGCTTGCTATATCCTTGCTTTGATTAAATTTACCTTCACAAGACTTTCTGTATTATATTGTTGAATTATTTTCTAATATGTTCTTCATTGCAGGTACCCCGTCCCCGTCGACGTCGGGGTCCGGGTCGGGCGCGAGCGGCACGAGCGCGAGCGAGCACGAGCACACGAGCGACGAGCAGAGCGAGCTCGCGCTGTGGCCGCGCTAGCCCCGCTCGTCGTCAAGAAGAACGCGCGATACTACGGCTTAGGCGGCGAGACTAGTTAGTAGAGATTGTTGGGTCTTGTAAGTGATAGGTGCGTCTTACATAGGATGAGCGACCTCAGGCGCTCATCGCCTCGCGGGGAATTCGGCGCATGTCACAGTTGGCGTGGACTTGTTGCCCGAGGCAGCGCATGCTCGTGCTCGAGCGAGCGCGCTTACCGAGCCAAACGGCGTCGGCAAAAAACGTCCAGATTAAGTGAGCATGTGCCGCACACAGCGCGAGGCTGTGAGCATCTGAGGCTGCTCGCCCGGTATAGACTCGCCTAGTGATAGGTAAGGTCATACTCCGCTTTACGACTCTTTTTTTGGTTTATTTAGACGAAAATCAATAACGGCGATATTCTAAATTGCTTTAACCACTGCTTTATGTCCAAGTGATTTGAAACATTTATAAATATCGCCGTGAATGATTTTCGATTAGACAAACAAATTAGTCTCGTAAAGCGGGGATGGCCGTAAAAGGTTTGCGCACATCTAACGCCATAACACGCGTAGTTTTTTTAGTTTTCAATTAAAGTGCGCGTGATATGCGCGCTGGCCTTCGTAAAGATAAGTTGGTGTCTATGGAGATTCTATATTCTTGTCCAAAGTGACAAGAATTTTGAAAATTTCGGAACATTCTCTACTAAGTTGTGAGCGGCCTATAAACGTTATTCATACATCTTTTCATACCATCTTACGGGATTACGGTACTTATTGCCCCACTGTAATATTCCATATAATATTTATATTTCATACTTGCACTAGACATGCACATTCGAAATCGTTTGCAAAGTCAAAACGATCTCAAATGTGCATCGCTAGCGCAAGTCTACAGAGTGTTGGGAAAATACTAAGTTCCTTTCAAGGGATGAACCAGCCCATGAAACTGAACAACTTTCCTCAAGGAACATAGGATACATAACATTAAATATTTTGGACCTTGCATACCAGACTTTACGTACCTTACAAACCAGACAGTTCCTTGGGGAAAGTTGCTCAGTTCCATAAGCTAGTTCATGCCTTGAAAGGAACTCTGTACTTTTCGTAACATCCTGTTTATTGACATTTTATTGATCTACGAAAAACGTTATTTTCTTAAGATTTCAAGTTATGATTTCGACCATTTTCCACCTTCAACTTAGAACCTAATGTGGGTAGTAATAAGCACCGTATTCCCGTGTTCGCGTATCGCGCTGTTGTCGATCGCTATTAAGTTGGGCGCTTCGTCAGCAGCTTCCTGTAGTGTAAGGTTGATTCCAGACGTATAAATCAAAGAGTTATGAATTTTCAGTTTGATGTTGATTTTTTTTTAAGGTGCGTCTACATTTTGAGCGTTTTGTTTTGACTGTTTTTACCGGATGTTTGGAAAAGGTCTTAAGTGTGCTTGCCCATGAAATTGGACTACTTTTCTTGGGGAAAGTTGTTCAGAAAGCGCTGAACTTTTCCGAACGCTCCTAAATTCAAAAATATTCGTGTGAAACTTGTTTATTTGAAATTGTTTACTTTCTTCATGCCTTTATTCCTATTTGTTCTCACAAAATCTGTCGCTAGTCACAAATGAGAATAAAAATTCCCAATCGTCACTGGAGACGAATAAGAACAATTGTCCCCACTCGCATTTGATGTACATCGCTCGCGCCATCGTCTGCGCGCCATAAGTACAATGAAATTTACATTTAAACACTGTACAGCTATAATTTGATAGATGGACGATGGTGCGAGCAACGTACATAAAATGCGAAGTGGGAAAAATTGATTCCATTTGTCACTACTGAATAAAAATTCCCAGTCGTCACTTGTGACAGATTTTGCGGGGACAAATGGGAATAAAGGTTTAATATTGACTGTAAAATACTAAGTTTTGATACTCTATTGTAGACACTCCTATCATACTTGTGTATGGAACACTTTTTTGTTTATATAAATTTATTTTTATCTGTAAAATCAAGTTTGTATTAAGTATTTTTTTACTTCGAAGCGTTATTTTACCCGAAGTTTTAAGCTATTCAGATCGTTGCAGCATTTTATGATATTCCAAAATGTTTGATAAAAATATTGTCATACGCCATCCGCGTAGGAATTGTTCCTTAGAACTTTGTGCCTCATAGATTTAGGTCATTTTAATACATTTTAAATCTGCTGCGTTTTAGACCCGTAGGCTGTTGAAATTTTACGATCTATGTCGGGCTTTTAAAACTGTAATCGTGTGATTTTTATAGAATTTTAGAATGTTCATACGATATTGTAATGTTCATTTTATCTGGACTGCTTGTTAATTGATTTTAAATATACTGTTATAACCAATCAAAATGAATTTTATTGCTTAGGCTCCCTTAGGGTCAGTTCACACCGAGACGCGACGCGACGCTGCGCGCACATTTTTCATAGGCTGGTTTCAGAGCGGCGCGTCTCAGCAGCGCTGCCCAGGCGCGCGCGGCTCGGGCGCGCCTGAGCAGCGCGTTCGCTGTGAAACGACATTCAGACGCGCGCGCTTCGTTGTGGTGTACGGTCGAGTGCAGAGAATCATTATGCCAGCAAACGTATATTAGCTATATACGTTATATGGAAAATAGTGCAACAACGACGTCTTAAAAGATTGCAAGTCGACGCTACTAGCAATCGAAGGAGATCCGACCGCGGCGCGGCCGAGACGCGGCCCAAGACGCGTCACTATGAAACGCTACAATATAATGATTCTCTGCACTCGACCGTACACCACAACGAAGCGCGCGCGTCTGAATGTCGTTTCACAGCGAACGCGCTCGCTGCCCAGACGCGCGCCCGAGCAGCGCTGCTGAGACGCGCCGCTCTGAAACCAGCCTTAGATGCGCCTCGCCACGTTGCGATGCGTCTCGCGACGACGCGCGGCGTAGCGCGAAATCATTGGCCTCTTTGAGTATCGTCGCGTCGCGTCTCGGTGTGAATTGACCCTTAAGTGCAGAATGTCTCTTTCGCAAAATGTCCCTTGGTTCCAAAATGTCCCTTTCTCAGAATGTTTCTCCCCAGATTGTCCCCTTCCCAAAATGCCCCTTTCGCAAAATGTCCCTTCTCCATAATGTCCCTTTCCGAACATTTGTATACAAAACACAGGCACACCTTAATCTAAGTTTTAGGAACGAGTGGTAGGAGTATTGGCCTAAAGATTCAGAAAAAGAAGCTTGGCGAACACACATTTATTAAGTTATTATTTCTTAATTTATACTTTTTGATGTTTTTCCGGATTGATTAAAACAGGCTGAATCACCTGGTTCAATTTAGCGCTATTTGTAAGTTAGAACGGTAAAAAAAGGGAAAGGGACATTATGGGAAAGGGGCATTTAGGGAAAGGGGCATTTTGGGAAAGGGACATTTTGGGAAGGACAATCTGGAGAAGGGGCATTCTGAGGAAGGGACATTTTGGAACCAGGGGACATTTTGCGAAAGGGACATTCTGCACCTAAACGGCAAAGTTTTCGTTACACCATCCCTTACACCCTGTATAAAGAATTCTAAAATGCGGTTCGGTACGCTACGACCCACAATCATGTTAAGGTATTCAGAAGGTTGCTAACCCTTCGCCTATATTTTAACATGTGTAACTCTCAAGTCCCCTAGTCGCTTCTTACGACACCTACGGGCAAGAAACGGGGTGATGCTATTTAAAACCAGCATCGCATGATCTAGTTATCCAGTGGTTTTAGGAATAAATGAAACAGACTGATTGAAATAATATTATCCATATAATGCATTAGCTAATTTTTAAATTAACAAAATATGTCAGTCGTAAATAGATCAAATACATCGAACTGAAGATAAATCTGTGAGCAAGGGACGTTCGGAGGGAATCCTACGAGCAAGCTGAATGAAGTCATAAAAATTGGCGGGTGCTCTACCCTTGTTTTTCGTGGCTTTGCTCTGGTTCATCTTAAGGTTCCCTCCGACACATTTCGTTGGTATGTTCCTATTGTCCCCAAGATCCGTGTCCCCGAAAACGTGAGACAAGATTCGGCAGGGTGGGGAAAGGTGTAGCAAGACATAGCCCAATCCTCTGCTACAACTTACCCCACCTGCTCCACCTTGTTACACTTTGTCCCACTTTTTGGGGACACGTATCTTAGGGACAACAAGATCACACCATTTCGTTGCTCTGTGAAATAAATGCGCGAAAAATACAAGCAAATAATATCTACAATACTTAATGCGCTAAGAGATTATAAAATTCGCTACTTTAAACAAGTAGCCGCTACTAACGTTTTCAAGTTAGTGTTCACGCAAACGACATCACAATAAATAAATAAGGAACTTATAATTAAATAGCACATATCGTCGTTTAATACGAAAGGGGCTGTAACATTTTTTTTTGGGTGCGCACAATATGCGACAAAATATATTCAAAAGAAAATGTGCAGCAATTTGGTGTCTCTGTTCTCGTTTGAATTGTTTTCGACGCCTAATATGCGCACCTGTGTATCTCTCTCCGTGTATTTCTTTGTGAATTGATTTTTCTGCCTTATCAATCAAATAAACAGGGTTTTAGAGACTGCCCTCCGAATACTGATGGAGTACTTTCAGCCCATGAAACTGAACAACTTTCCCCTAGGTAGGAACATTGTCAAGAAACGTCAAAAAAATTTGGTATCCCAAAGTAAATGCAGTCAGCTGGGAGAGATAAAGTATGTTTCCTGGCATTATGTTCCTAGGGGAAAGTTGTTCAGTTTTATGGTCTGCATGCACACTATCAGTATTCGGAGGGACAGCCCTAGCAGCCGCTATAACTTTGTGAAAGGAGATTTTGTTTTGTTTTTTTTTTCATCTTACTCTCTTTTTGGTAAAATTTCATTGCTAGTAGGAAAAAAATATCAATAATTCAATAAGTAGTTCCTTAGTAAATGTTACAGCCCTTTTCAATGTACTTTCTTTCTTAGTTGCTCGTTCGAGCCACATCGTCAATAGCCAAAAGCCACTAGTTCATTAGATCCGCTAAATTCCTTACATTTAATCTAACCAATTGGTAAAAAATATTCCATACTTTTTCTTACCAAAACCGGCGTCTTATTCGATAAATTCTTAAGTCGATCAAGTTATATTACTTCTGTATCAAAATCTAAATAATTTCCAAAGATAAATCGCATCTATAACCTTATTATCAAGGAAGGCAATCTCTTCAACTCTATTTCTGGTTTTTTATTGAGAGAGTAAATTGTTATGTAGGGTTGCCATTTTTTTGCAAATATTAAAGAGTGATGTGCCAATCATCTCTTAATTTCAGTGTATAATAGAAAAAAACTATTACCCCGATCTATGGAATATCACTGCTGAGCTTTTACATCATTCGCACGAGCGTCATCTACTAGGAACTAAAAGAAACAGGTTTCAAAATTCCCATTTCGATAACAACAGTTACCGGTACTGGCACATCACTATTTAGGATTTGTAAAAAAAATGGCAACGCAAAATGTCAATTAACTCTCTCTCAATAAAAACAAGAGTTTAGTCTGTGAAAACCACTAACTAAAGTCCCTATTAATTCGCTCTATTTCATATTTATTTTATGGCTTGTCCCTTTTACATACATACACACATCACGCTTTTATCCCTTGCGTGGTAGGCAGCGCATTAACGGCCGTAAGAATGCGGTCGCTATCGCTTGTAGATGAATAAATAAAGTGAGAAAATATGAATACACTTTTTTAGCGGGACAAGTAAGATGTCATTAGACCTTTACCTAAAGGCCGACGCACATTTGAAGCAAACTGTAAGCTAAGACAAAATGCGGCTACGGCTTACAGTTTCCGTCGCTCGCGTAGTAGAAAACAAACACGAATGTCTTTATTATTGAAATAAAGCCAATATTCTTCTGTTTTCGTAACGATTTCGCATGGTTCCGGAGTTGTTTTCTCATGCCAACTAAAATGTCAATATCAACTTTATTTCAATTAGAATTCAGTTCATTTTAAATTACAGCAAAAAGCGCAAGGTGCGTAGGCCCTAAAGGTGAGACCGCACTCTTTTTCAACTGCAGCAAAATTGCAGATTTTGCTTCTTAACTGCAATGCAGTTGCAGTTCCAGAAATAGTGCTATTTCACCTTAACTCTACCAATCCATCTGTAGTCCTATTTTACAAACTCTAGTCTATTGTAAACCGTTAATTCATAAAGCATTCATCAGATAAGTTCCATTATCACAAACCGTAGTATCAAAAACTATATCTATCATTTGGTAAATGGGTGAATCATTCGGCACTTTATCTAATCTATGTTTTAGTAAACGCAGTATTTTTTAGGTCACAGGTAGAAACGCATATCTGTTATAATTTACACTGCATATAACCAGGCAGTGTTTATGGAGTTGGCTTGTATAGGCTCGAAAAGTCTTGCCTCAGACATTGATAAAATCGTCTATCAATAGACGTATTAGGCCAATGATGATAATGAAGATATTTTTTACTACTAACGCTATGTGTTGTTCAGTTTGGTCAAAGTCAAACTCGGTCCCAGTTTGGAGATCTGAACGCAACAATAACAATAAATCGTACCTAGGCCTTAGGGGACTTAAGCACACTTATCCGCATCGAACGAACCGAATTTTAAAATACTTTATATGAAATCCTATGAAAACTCACACATTTGTCCGAAACCGAATCGGTCGATTCCGGCAATTTGCGAGGTTTCATCGAATTTCATATAAAGAATTCTAAAAACTTCGGTTCGTTCGGTGCTGATAAGTTTGCGTTCACCTTAAGCAGCGTGGGGGCTGGCGGGGTTTGTGGGCGGGGTGGGGGGTGATCAGTGGAGGGTTGGGGGGGTGTTCACCGCGCGTCCTTGGCGGTGAGCTTCTCGATGAGCTCCTGCAGCGGCGCCAGCTCGCGTCGCTCGATCAGGTTGAACTCCTGGAAACAACATTGAAATGTATAAGAACAAAGAAGGCAGAAAACCGTATGAGCATCGGTGGCCAAGTGGTTAGGAAACCTGTCTTGCAATGGTGAGATGCAAGAGATGCATTTGGATTCCCGCCGTATACCAATGTGTTTTTACTCACGTACGTTTACGGACTGCTCTTGCGGTGAAGGAAAAACATCGTGATGAAACCCACATTCAAATAAAATTTGAATTCAGATGATATTAGAATGGTTCCACGTCAAATCCCCTAGTTTAGGTAGCCGACCACGACAGAGAACGGGAACTCTCTCTCTTTTCGTGTGGGACGCCGAGTCGTACAACAACTCCATTAACCCTCGAAAATTCTATTTCGACACTAGAGAACGGGATAAGGCAAGGAGAATGATGTAGGTAGAAAACTACCTTTGGAAGTATGTAGTGGTTCTAGCATTAGTGCGTCATTCCTGTATCATCATCATTTCAGTCATAATACGTCCACTGCTGAACATAGACCTCCCCTAAAGATGTCCACCTTGTCCGATTAGAAGCAGCCGGCATCTAGCATTTCCCCGCGGACTTGACCAGATCGTCTGTCCAGCTCGCGGAGGTCCTACGCTGTGCCTACCGGTACGTGGTTTCCACTCCAGAACTCATTTATTACTGTATGTCATTACTGTATACACATACACAGATCACGCCTTTGTCCCTTTTGGGGTAGGCAGAGCGTCACCGGCCGTACAAAATACGGTCGCTATCGCCACGTCTGACAAATATTGAGGGCCTTTTCAGATGATTCGTGTATTACTATAGTGACAAGTTGTCAGACTATCGCCTAAAATTGTAATACACATGAAACCCTCGAGTCCCGCTTACAACATCCGCGGGAAAGAAGTGGGATGATGCCCACTCATGATGATGGGGTGTATTCTAAGCCGGCATCAAATGGCATTGCTCTATAGACGCCCTACATTAGATGTGCTATAGATATTACCTGTACAAAGAAGATGAAGTGTTTGAAGGAGGTGTTGAGATGCGCCTCCTCACCGAGCTGCACCACCTCGGGGAAGTGCTGGTGGTAGATGTGCGCGTACACGCGGAACAAACGCTTCAGGATCGTCTTCGCCATTGACAGGAAGTTCTTGGGGAACGGCACTCCTGCAAGAACGAAATGCATCAAAGTTAACCCTTTAACGGGCAGAGCATGTCAAATTTTTTCATTCGTTTCGAAATCTATATTGCGGGTAGTTAAAATTCAATTTTAGGTGATAAAATTCTTCCCATGGCCTTATAAAGGATAAAAGTCTCAGGTACTGAATGCCAGGCGGTCGGGTAAGGCAAATTCGTCCGTATGTAGATTTGTTTTTAATAATGATAATTTTATTTTCCAGAATACAGCTAATTGAGCAATTGATGCGCCTTTGAGCCGCACATTGCCGACGCCGATTGGCTCGGTCCACGCGCGCTCGACCGATCATGAGCGTGCGCTGCCTCAGTTGGAAAACGTCCACACCGATGTGGTGAGCACCTGAGGCTCCTTGAGCGGTCTGGACCCATCTACCCATCTAACTAATTTGCCCCTGAATGCACCTGAAGCCTAATGGCGTTTGTTCCGTCTGAAAATCACAGCTGTAGATTCAGTTTAAGATAGGAATAGTTAGGGAAGTTCCCCGTAACGACCGATGCCTACCATTTTTTTCCAAATGAAGTTTATTTACTTCTAGGATCTATAGAGAATTCATATGAGCCTCAAAAGAAAGCAATTAACTTTATAATGCGGGATAGACAGAACTTTGGCGCATAAAAATAAAACATTCAATTAGAAATTATGAAATGAAAGTCAAAGATTTTTATTTTATTTTATCTTGGTATGTGTTGCCGCTCCTATACCCCGCAAGGGATAAAGGCGTGTTATGTATGTGTGTATAGAACTTTACAATGTACGATTTAATTTACCTATTTTGGAAGGAAACAGCGTCTCGTCATCCAGCTGGTCCTGCGCCCAGGTCATGAGGTAGTCAATGTACTTGGGCGCTGAGCACTTGATGGGTTTCTTGACAGTGTGCCCGTCTGCCCAGTGGTACTCGTACTTGGGCCCGGCCGACATCACCCCACAGGATTGTTCCGTGCAGAACTCAGTTATGGTCCCGTATAGCATGTTGATTTGGTTGAAGAAGTCTACAGCTGGAAATATACAAAATATAAGGTTTTTTTCTGTTTGTATCTATCTGTTGCCGTGTGATGCCGGCTTAGAATAGCATCACTCCATTTCTTATCAGTGGGTGTCGTAAAAGCCGACTGGGGGACTTAGGGTTTCAGGTGTATTACAACTTTTAGGCGACAGGCTGACAACCTGTCACTATAGTGATACACGAATTATCTCAAACAGCCTTCAATATTTGTCAGACGTGGCGATAACGACCGTAATTTTACGATCGTTGACGCTCTGCCTACCCCACCAGGGATATAGGCGTGATATGTGTACGTATGTATGTATGTATATCTGTCTTCGACTTATTAGCCTTTATCAGATGTGTTGGTGGCTATTCAGTGTCAATTTTTCATGGGTGTTCCATTGATCATCATGCCCATCCTATATTCTGTAAGTTCTATAGTCTGTAAGTTTAGGTACTTATATTTTTGTAAACAAACTTTGTATTAAACTGACAGTTCTGAAGTGTCACTTTCATACAAAGTTTGTTTACAAAAAGATAAGTACCCAAAACTTACAGACTATAGAGTACAAAATATAAGGTGTAAAAATATTAGCTGCAAAAATTTTAAGGAGCGAGTCAGCATATGGAACTGAATAACATTCCCCAAGAAACATAGGTCGAAACATGTGATAATTTTTTGGACCTCCCATAAAAATTTATTTGGTTGGTTGGTAATTTTATATTTCATATTAAAAAACTTTTCATATTTCGATCTACGTTTCTTGGGGAAAGTAATTTAGTTTCATGGGCTAGTTCACCCCTTAAAATACTTGCCGTTATTTTTTTACGCCCAGTATTTCTGAACACATGTGATTTTGTAAAAAATATTGTATCTTAATGAAAACATAATCTAGAAATAGTTTTTAAATAGTTGACTGCAAGCAATAAATAGCATGCTTAGAATTTTCTCTAGTATCTAAAACATTGAACAATTTACCACTATTATTACTATTTTGCCGTGTGATGCCGGCCTAGAATAGCATCACCCCACATCCTTCCCATGGGTGTCGTATGAGGCGACTAAGGGACTCGAGAGTGTTGGTTTATTGCAATTTTTAGGCGACAGGCTGACAACCTGTCACTATAGTGATACACATGTTTTCTGAAACAACCTTAGAAAACAGTCCTCAAAAATGTCAGACGTGGTGTTAGTGGCCTTATTCTTACGGCCGTTAACGCTCTGCCTACCCCGCAAGGGATAAAGGCGTGTTATATGTATGTATGTATGTATTATTACTAATATTTATTGGAAAAAATCAAACATTCACATGATCTAGCTAAGTATAAACAAAAGTTACATAAAGTTATTCTTAGAAAAACAAGAATAAAGTTATTTTAAATAAAGTTTTTTAAAGAACTTATATAAGGATTGTTATCAAGACTATAGTAATTTCCTCTTACTGTGTATGTTCTATTTCTAGACTTTACAGGAAAACATATTGTAAATATTAATATTGTACATAAGTAGGAAAAATAATAGGTTAACAAAAACTTTAATTTATGCTCTGTTATGAAGACTAAATTATACTAAATATATTAAAAAGAATATTTAAAAAAAGAATATATTATACTAAAATTTAATCTAGTTCTATACAGGGTGTAAGAGAAGGAAAGGAAAATAGAAAAAAAAATTGTTTCCCAACATAGCCTCCATAGAATAAGTTGTTCAGTTTCATGGTCTGATCACCCCTGCAAAGTTTTCGTTACACCCTCTCTTACACCCTGTATACATATTACAGCAGTGTGTCTATTTCTAACTTCAGTACTATATTTTTGTCACACTCACAGGATGCAATATAAGAATATTACATATGTTTGTGTGACCAAATGTTATCAAAGGTTGAGTACTTAATAATCACAAGTGATACCATTGTGTGAATATTAAGGAAAACAGAATGCAGCATTGTTTTGCAGCCCTTATTTTGTAAAACAATTGAAGAAAATAAATAAATTTGCTATGCCGTGTGATGCCGGCTTAGAATAGAATCACTCCAATACTAACTGTGGGTGTTGTAAAAAGCGACTGCAGGATTATCATCCTGGGTATGGGCAGCAGTGGTTCCTGTAGTGAATTCAATACCTTGCATTGCCCATTGTGGTGAGTATGGTAATACCCCTCAAAAGGGGGAGGCCCATGTTCAGCAATGGAAAGTTGTGGCTGTTATGGTTGTGTTGGCTAAATTAATTTTAGCAAAATTAATCTTTTCATTTAAAAAACATTACCTTTTCTGAATATAAATGATTAAACAACAATAGTTTTTTTTTTACAATTTAAATTGCTAATGTAATACAGACAGAAAGACAGACAGCAACACTTACTACTCACATTAAAACATAACATTATATAAGAACAAAAGCAAATATCATAAAATATCATATCATATAATAAGCAAAGTAAAGTTTTGCAAATATTATAAGCAAAGGCAGCCTTCACCTTCTTAGTTTATTAAATAAAAGAATTTAATTTTTTTTTTTTTTTTTTTTAAGTCGGGTCAGTGTTTATTAGATTAAATAATAAAATATTACAAGTCAATAACAAAAATAAATAAAAACATCATGTCAAAAACTTAAACTAAAACAAAATATCCGTCAAAACTCTTAAACTAAAAAATAAATAAATAAAAATTCAGTCAAAAATCCCACCCCGCGTCATTTTCGGCGCAAAGGTGCCCATTACACTCGCCGCGTTACCACGTTGAATAGCAATGGACAGCCTCTGTACCAAAAATGACCCGGAGCGGGGGTCACAGCCTCTCTCCCTCAGACGGGAACCAACATCTTTAATAAAGGCTTTGGCCTCACTGCCCCAGCACCCGGTTGTCTCCACAGCAAAAGGGACGAACAAATACCTCTGTTCCAGAGCAGAGTATTTTTCTCTTTTTCTTGCAGCAGCCAATTCTGCAGCAGCTCCAGCCGATCTGATGGTACGACCAAGATGCGAAGCCGCGAAAGTGCTGACACACGTAGCGTCCCACAACAAGCACCTCCCTTTTTTCCACGGCACCATGGTCAAGCCATCTGGTCTCTTGCCATCCGTACGACTTAAACCCGGAGGCTCAAGCATGTTTGGTATGTTGGCTGAGACCAGTGCCCTATGAAGAATATCGTTAAGGGCATGGTGGCGTGGAAATCTCCCCGAACAGCGACAGCAACTCAAGGCATGGTGACCATTAGCTTCAACCATGGAACCGCAAATGCATAAATGTTTTTCACAAACATCGCAGCCCAGGCGTAAAGCCACAGCCACCCGCAATGAGTCGCCGTCGAGGAGAGTGCCTATATGTGGTGAAGGCAACGCGTGCAGCCACGCACCAGACTCCGGCTGCGATACCGCTCTCAATCTCGCCAAGTCCGAACCGGTCGCTCCATCTATTAGCTGCTTCAGAATTCTCTTGGCTCCTATGTGGTCCCAGGACCGCTGAGATTCGGGGGTATCTGGCTTATCCGCGTTCGAGTTGAGTGTGGTCCAGGCCTCCACAGCACCGACTGCAAAGGGTATGTTTACCGCGCCACCATTCAAGGGTAAAATGTTAGTGACTAGGTTCACAACCCCGTGCGCCGATGCAATGAACGCCGGCAAACCAATATCGACCGCCCGACGAATACCCAGAATTTAATTCACCTATTTCTTCTTCTAATATGAATCTAGTAAGAAACGTGCAGGAAATGAAGCGTTTGGTACATTACTTACTGTTGACAGCGACCCATTCATTCAGGTCCTCTCCATCTGGCAGCATCACAGCCAGCCTCAAGTTCCCGGAGCCGAGCGTCGCTGCCGCATGCCTCATCAGGTCATACTGGTGTGTACCTTCCGGGATGTTCTTCTTCGGTTTGAAGGTCTTGTTTGAACGACTCCCACTGTGGAAATTGACAACAGCTTATAAATACAGTAGGTGGTGTCGGCTTAAAATAGCATCATCCCATTTATAACAGTGGGTGTCGTAAAATGTGACTAAGAGAAAAATTAAGGGAACTTGAAAAAAAAACAAAAATCAGTTAACCTCAAAAGTGAAAAATGGCAATTTGTTTCAAATGCACCAAAGAAATACCAAAAGTCGATGATAAAAATCCAAAAATTAAGTGTTACGGTTGTGACAGGCAAATATGTGTGAAGTGTAGTGGGTTGTTAGCTACTGAATTGAGAGTAGTTGTCCTTCAATCTCCTACCCTGAAATATCTGTGTCCAGAATGCGATTTAGGTGTTCGCCAGCTTCCTGCTCTGAGGAAGACTGTTGAGGAGCTGAAAGCGGAAATTGAAACCATGAAATCTAAACAAAACAATACCACTAGCATGGAGTGCATTTTGAGTGAGTTAGCTGAAAGGAAGAAAAGGAGTGCTAATGTGATCCTATTTGGTATCGGTGAGTGTAGCAGACAGAGCGGCGACGCCGCAGAGGATAAGGCGGTACGTGTTGAACATGATAAAACTCAGGTTCGTCAAGCTTTGGCTGAGATACCAGAGGTTGAGTCACCGGTGGCTGTGATCCGTCTCGGCAGACCCAGGCAGGATTCAACCCCGAGGCCTCTCAAAGTGATATTTGCCAATAAAAAAGCAGCTACTAATGTTCTGAAAAACAACAAAAAGCTTCCATCAAATGTTAATGCCAAAAATGATATGACTCCTTACCAGCAGGAGTACTTGAAGGGTCTGCGTGAGGAGTTGAAAAAGAGAACAGAAAATGGTGAAGTGGACCTAACTATCAAGTATATAAACCATACCCCTAAGATCATTAGTACAAAAAAGGATTAGCTACTAACAATGGGCTAACCGAGATCACATTTTTTTACACAAACCTGGCATCGATTATGGCTAAACGAGATCTATTTTTAATTGAGATAAATAAATTGAAACCAACTTGTATTATTATAACAGAAACACATTTGAAACCAAGTATAGGAAATTCCTTAATCAGTATAAGCGGCTATCAACTATTCAGACATGACAGAATAAACGGCTCCGGCTGGGGAGGCGTTGCAATCTATGTATCAAAAAAACTCAATGGCATACCAATACAAGTAATACCGCACCCACTGTACAACAAGTATCCCAAAGTTGAAGCCTTATGGTTGAACATAATTATTGAAAAATTTACTTTGCTCATTGCTGGTGTATATAGGCCTACACATTATACTTTTGAAGAAACTGACAAACAATTATTTGAAACTATTAGATTAGCGTCTGAAGGTACCGACCCCTTACTTATTATGGGGGATTTTAATCTCCCGGACATCAAATGGCCCTTACAAGATGTTGATACTGATTTATATAATGCACTGCATGGGAAGTTTTTGAATATGTATGTCAACAGTAACTTGAGCCAACTTGTCACTAAGAATACACGTAAACGGAATGACCAAGAATCTTTATTGGATCTGGTATTGTGCAATGAAGAAAGTCTCTGTACAACAATACAACACTACCCAAATATAGGAAAGAGCGACCATTATGTACTTTTGGCCACCCTACAAATAATGATACACCCAACACCAAAATCCAAACAACAGCCACGACTTAATTTCTTTAAAGCAGATTATAATGAGATCAAAAAAACTCTTATTGCAAACCAGGTTACAAATGCGTATGAAGATGATGTCAACGATGGTTGGAACAGTTTTAGGGCATTTATTACCAATGCAATACACATACATGTGCCGTTTAAAAAGCATAAGAAGAATCTTAACTTAAATAAGCCTTGGATTAATTATGATGTACTTGATATGGCCGAGCATAAAATGCAATTATGGAAGGTTTACATGCTTGATGGCTCGGATGAATCTTACCTTAAATACCGGAAAGTCAACAACCAACTATTAAGGAAAGTAAGAAACCTTCGTAAGGAATATGAAAAGGGAATTGTACAACGTGGACCTAAGTCCTTCCACTCCTATGTGCGCCAACAGCTATCCTCTACTGTATCTGTGCCACCATCACTCAAGGATAATCAGGGTGTCATTACCAGAGATCAAAAAGAAGTTACTAATTTATTTGCTGATCAATTCGAAAAGTCTTATGTATCAGAACCTGCTAACTTACCGATACCTGAAATAAAAATGCCACGCGTCATGAACTCAATCGAAGATATAACTTTTACACCAGTTAAAGTAGAAAAAGCTTTGAAATCCTTTAACGAATCAACTGCAATGGGACCAGACGAATTACCTGCCATATTATTGAAGGAATGTAGTGAGGTTATAAGTCATCAATTGGCACATATAATGAACCTGTCATTTCAAAAGGGTGAACTGCCCCTAGATTGGAAGGAAGCGTATGTAACTCCTATATATAAAAAAGGTGATAAATACCTAGCCGCTAACTACCGTCCTATTAGTCTTACAAGTATCGCTTGCAAAGCAATGGAAAAAATTATTGCAACTGAACTCAGAACTTTCATTGATAGGGAAAATATCATCATTGATGAGCAACACGGCTTTGTACCTAAAAGATCTACAGTCACTAATTTACTGATGTGCCTTGATAAATGGACCCAAAACTTCAATGCTGGACACCCAACAGACGTTGTGTACTTAGACTACGAAAAGGCATTTGACAGAGTCCCCATCAAAAGACTTCTTGTCAAACTTGAGCATTTTGGAATCCGGGGTCAACTCCTAAAGTGGATAACAGACTTTCTGAATCAAAGAACATTCAGAGTAAGACTTGGCGGAACATTATCTGAAGTTCATGGTGTTCACAGTGGGGTGCCTCAGGGATCTGTGCTTGGTCCAATCCTTTTTGGCATATTTATCACAGACTTGAAATGTGCTATACAATCTGAACTGTCAATCTTTGCTGATGACACAAAGATAATGGGAAACCCTCTAATTTCTCATGGTATCATCCAAGAGGATTTAGATCGTATCATGACATGGACAAAGGATTGGCTAATCTCACTCAATGCAACTAAATGTACTGTCCTACACATAGGAAACAAGAATCCGAAACTGCAATACTTTATTAATTCAGTGCCACTTCAACCAGTGAAAACTCAGAGAGATCTTGGTGTTACAATATCACATGACCTGAAGTGGGATGTGCATATAACTGGCATAACCAAAAAAGCCAACTCAATTTTGTACATGATCAGGAAGGCATTTTACCTGATAACGAAAGAGCTATTTGTGAAAATATACAAATCATATGTGCGTCCACTCCTAGAATATGCCTTTCAGATATGGAGCCCATACTTTAAGAAAGATATAATAATGCTTGAAAAGGTGCAAAGAAGAGCAACAAAGATGGTATTTTCATTAAAAGATAAATCATATGAAGAGCGGCTGGAGGCATTGAACCTGACAACATTGGAAGAAAGGCGGCAAAGGGGTGACCTTATTGAAACCTACAAAATTTTGAATGGCTATTATAATGTACCTAACATCCAGGACATGTATACTCTACACACTAATACAAATTTAAGAGGGCACTCTATGAAACTACGGAAGACCAAAAGTGCTAGCAACCCAAGAAAACACTTCTTGCCTAACCGTGTTGTGGACCTCTGGAACACTCTCCCAGAGACAGTGATCAGTGCACCCAGTGTAAACAGTTTTAAAAACAGACTAGATCAACATTTTAAAAATAAACTTTCAAAACATTAAGACACAAGTGCAGTGATATACACGCATCAGCTCGAAAGAGCTGCTAGTGTATTAATATATAATAATAATAACTTCTCTATAAGGGGTTCTCTATCTACAATATCTTGCAATGCGTTCACTGATCTACCTCCCAAGCGTGGTGAGTATGGCAATGCTACCCAATTGGGGGAGGCTCATGTCCAGCAGTGAACTGTTGTGGCTGTGGAAGTAGGTATTGCTTCCTCAAAAGTATACCCTGACTGCTTTTTATAAACTTGTAATTTTACATACATACATATATCACGCCTTTATCCCTTGCAGGGTAGGCAGAGCGTTAACAGCCGTAATACGGTCGCTATCGCCACGTCTCACATTTTTGAGTATTGTTTTCTAAGGTTGTTTCGGAAAACATGTGTATCACTATAGTGACAGGTTGTCAGCCTGTCGCCTAAAAATTGTAATACACCAATACTATCGAGTCCCTTAGTCGCCTCTTACGACACCTACGGGAAGGATGTGGGGTGATGCTATTCTAAGCCGGCATCACACGGCTTGTAATTTTAGGACATACTAATTTGAATTTAATTGGTTTCTGTTTACTAAGGAAAAACACAGAACCGGCTATACTCTTACCACAGTAAAATCCACAAAAAAATACATTTTTGTTATCACAATAAGTTGAGACCCATAGGCAGGAATTACATAAAAAGAACCCATGTCGAGATGAGGTTATATCCTCTGGTTTCCCTAAGGTGCGGCAGGCGCGAGGGACAGCCCTAGGCACTGCAGGAGGCACGTAAACAAGACGTGATACCACAGGAACGGAAGGATGGATGCAGTTAAAAATAGACGCACTCTGACAGCAAGAAACGAAAAAATACTCACAATAAAAAGCTCATTTTGGAAGTACACTTTTGATGTGATGTGTCCTAAATCTAAAGTAGCACCAAACCATTAAAAATAGGTTATTTACACCGAAAACTGAGGGAATTGTATCAAAGAAATCAACCAATAATCAAAATATGACCAAAATCAACCAAAATGTCAATATGGGTGTCATAATATGACAAAAGTGTTGCAAATCTATATAAACCTAACAAGGAAGTTGGTTCGCCTATGGCATTCCTTAAATTAAGGTCAACGCACACTTTAATGTGCCGCCGGGGGCTGCTTCTGAGCGTTTTCACAAAATGTTGTACCTGGCCAGAATTGAGCACAGTTTTTCAAAGTATGATATTCTTTGGATTAAGTGTGGTTATAATGTTCTGAGTACAATTAGCTATCATTTTTTATAAAAATAAATTTAAAATTATCGAAGAAAATATGAGAGCTAGTCAAAAAAGGCTTGTCAATTATGTTACCACAATTCCAAGAGTATTTTAATTGAAAGTTTGAAAAAATACAACTGAGTTTTCAAATTTTAACTGTGTTTTTTATAAAATACATATAAAAAAAATCCCAAGTTGTTATTTTTCTCAATAACACTGATTGTATGTCAGTTTTGATACCAAAGATTCCGAGTCGTAATATTTTTCTATTTCCTTTGTGCATTTCTTTAAGAATTGGCTTCAAATTGATTTATTTTGCATAATATTCTATTTTATTACAATTTAAATGCCTCAAAACATCAATATTTCCGTACAAATAACAGAAATATTTGAATAATTGAAAAGAAGGTAACAAAACTGACAGTAACATAATTATAAAGGTTAGGTTACACAGGTGGAGTTTTAGGTGTTGAATGGGTGATGGGCTGTGGTGGTTAATAAAAAGGCCTTTTTTAAATGCTATAAAAAGTAGCATCAATTTTAATGAATTTCCATTATTCAATTCAACATTATTGGAATCGATCCTGAAACCACTTGACACGATTGTCATAAAAAAATATCAGAATAAGGTATATAGTACAGTTGAAAAAAAATGCCGTAGAATAATCAAAAATCTTATGTCTATTATTAAAGATGATGATGCAGGAATATGAATAAAGCATTTATCTATCTAAAGAAACTCTAGTTTAAAAAGGAAAAAATGCTTATTTTGTAAATATCATTCAACTTAAAATTCAATTTAATAATGACCATCATGTGAACTCATCTTTATGTGTCAATTGTGTTACTTTGCGAGTCAACATATAGTTACCATCCAAATTGGTAACATAATGGAGGTAACACTAGCATCCTGGCTCAGTTTTATAAATTCACTGTTAATTAAATTCTATAGTTAAATCTTTAATATTTCCAGTATCACTATCCTTATAAAACACTTTATTAGTCATAACAATACATTTTATGTAGTGTTAAAGAAAAAGTGTGAGAAATTGTGGTAACTGACTTGACTTTGTTTTTTTGGAGACGCTGTATGGACACTTCCAATTCAACTTCAAATTCGGTGCAAATAGCCGAATATTTGTTTGATGGTGGACAGCTAAATCTATTAAAATTGTTGTCATTTCACAAATAAAATATCCCTATTTATTTATATTTTCTTAGATTTTGTGGTAACATAATTGACTTGTCAGGATGTTAAGAATCTGGGGACAGAATTCAAATCTAATAAAAACTAAATTAAACTTTATTAGAATACTAATAAAAACTAAATTTACATATTCCTAAAAAACAAATTATTGCCATTCTCAAAAATATAACATGTAGGGGGATATATGAAGCCAATTACGTTTAAATTACGCATGTCTTCAGGATTTCGGGGTGGGGACAGCTAAAATAATGACGTTCCGCAGAAGTATTTTGTTGTAAATTCAGTATATATTCATTAATTTACGATATATTTTTATACTTACTTAATCATTAATATCGTATAATTTCCCAGAAAACTACAAAATCGCGAAAAATTAAAAATAACATATTTTAATTAATGACTAAACTCTGGGGACACGCCAAATGTAGGGGGTACAACTTTTTGTGAAAACGCTCATCTGTATGTAGTTGCTGCGCGCACCGTAGTGCCAGCGCATCCGCATTTGGTTTCGCACATTGAAAATACACTAGGTCTCGCACTCGAGCTTACCTATTTTACGCTACACGCATCGCAAATTACTTTCACTCTACATGTTTTCTCTGATTTCTTTTTTGGTTGAACCTATAAGTTGCAATGTGTATAGGAAACTTTATTTTTGATAAATGGCAACACTGTCGTAACTGTCACGATTTTGACATTTGTGGTTCGAAGAAAATTTTTCCCTTCGATATCGCGTAGTTTTTTGGAAATAATCCGAAAGGCTCATCAATTAATTCTTCTGCAGTAAAATAAAACAGTGCTTGCAAAATGCAGGGCTTGAGCATACAGAGCTTGAAGAAACACAAGGCTGTAAGTTGAAAATATTTACTCCTGAAATGGCGTACTTTCTTGCTTACATAATTAACCTCAAATTTCACCATTGATGTTTAGATTATTGATTAAAACAGCTGGTACTGCTGTGATATTCGTTATTTGTATGAATATGTCTTAAAAATCTGTAATGACGAGGTTTCTATACCAAATCTTTCCATGTAATTTTAGTACCTACCTAGGTACTAGATGCACGAAGCACTGCGTTTTCTTATCTGCTTAGGTAGCGTTTATCGTTTCTAAAACGTTGCTCAAGCTTACTTTGCTTGTCTTGAGCATAGGTTGTGTGTGACACTAACTTTGCAGCTAATCAGTAAAGAATCAATACAATAATTTTAATAATCATACCAGTGAGGCCTACTACTATCTGAGGCTTGCTACTAGTTACTAGGCGGTTGAAAAACACGAGGGTTCATCGGGTCCTTGGACGACTTAGTATCCCACATAAAAAGAAAGAATAATCAAATCACAATCAAAACATTAATGAACTGTACTGTAGTAAGCATGAGTCATTGTTTCTCTACTAAATTATTTACTGTGGAGAATTCTTGCCTGCATGAGATATTTACTTAACAATCTGTGTGTTCTAGAATGGAAAGGTATGGATTTCATATGTGGAGGACTATACATTTGAGTTGATACCTTACTTGTTTGTGATCTACGTAGTCGGTCCCAAAGTTCTGTCACTGGCACATTATTTTTGAATTTAGAACACGAATTTGGAAAAGTTTTATTGCATTCCTTTTTTGAATGTTTGACAATTATTTTAAAACAATAAATGATCATTTGGCGCGATTTTTCACGATGGAGTGGACTTTGAAAGAAAACCGAATAGCAGTTTTGCCGTTGCATCGCTGTGGGCACTCGCCGAGTACCATTTTTAAGTTGCTCAAAAAATTAAAAATAACGCTTAGGTTTGTGTATAACCTATATAAGTAGGTACAATGAAGTCTCTAGTGTTGAGGACAAGAAAAGAACTGGCCGGCCTCGCTCCGCAAGAAAATCAGCAGTGATAAAAGCGATCAAGGAGCGCATACGAAGAAATCCTGTCCGAAAACAGAAACTTATGGCTTTGCAGATGAAGGTTAGTAGAAAAACAGTCAAAAAGGTTCTAAACGAAGACCTTAAGCTGCGAGCATACAAAAAAAAGAGTGGGCACTTACTTAATGCCCATTTAAAAGAAATTAGACTCAAAAGATCCCGGGTGCTGTTAAAACGGTACGCGAAAAACCGGCACCGCGATATACTTTTTACAGACGAAAAAATTTTTGATATAGAAGAAAAGTATAATAAACAAAACGATAGAGTGTACGCTACCAGCTCTGAAGAAGCAGGAAACAAAGTTCCGCGGGTGCAACATGGGCATCATCCCTCTTCAGTCATGGTCTGGTTAGGAGTCTCCTACTATGGGCCAACTGAGGTTCATTTTAGCGAAAAGGGGGTCAAAACCAGTGCAAAAGTGTACCAAGAGACGGTTTTGGATCGGTACGTCAAAGACTTGCCCAACACACTATTTTCAGGACATCAATTTGTGTTCCAGCAGGATTCTGCGCCCGCTCACAAAGCCAAGACCACTCAAGCCTGGTTTTAACGTCAAAACATTGAGTTTATAAGACACGAAGATTGGCCTTCCTCCAGTCCGGACCTTAATCCTCTGGACTATAAAATTTGGCAGGTCTTAGAGAGCAAGGTCTGTGCTAAGCCACATAAAAATTTGGAGAGCCTGAAGTCAGCCATAGTTAAAGCAGTCGCTGAAATCGACATGGATATGGTGCGTGCTGCGATAGACGACTGGCCGCCGCAGTTGATGGCCGTTATTAAAAGCAAGGGAGATCATTTCGAATAGTTTTATGTTATTTTGATTCTTCGATAATTGTATTTTTAATTGATATATAAATTTTTAAAAACGGATCGGTACTTTTTATTTTATCAGTATTTTCATATATGACAGAACTTTGGGACCGACTACGTATAGACTAAATACAAGTTTACTCTAATTTTGTAGTTATAGGTTTTAATCACAGCATAGGTTTTCCTACTCCTATATTCTTTGCCTGACATTCGAAAGCTACATAACATAAATAAATGCAGCTTAGCCACAACAGCCCTCACTGCTGGACATGGGCCTCCCCTAAATTGGGGGTATTGCTGTTCCTGTTGCCCCCGAAAAAAGTGAGGCGAGGTCTGGCAGGCTGAGGCAAGGTGTAGCATAGTAAGACATTGGCCAACCCTCTGCCACAACTTACCCCACCTGCTATACCAAACCTGCCTTGTCACACCTTGTCTCACCCTGCCAAACCTTAGCACACTTTTTTTGGTGACAATAGGAACACACCAGTTTGCCATACTATTAGTGAAAAATGGTAAAGATATTGTAAATATTCACAGGGAATGCTGCTACCTGTGTCATGGATTTCGCCGTTTACGACACCCACAGATAGAAATGAGTTTGCTTCAATACTGATATGTATCTATTTAAATTCCAGTTGATCCCGCTGTACGTGTGTACGTTCCTGGGATGCGGCGGCGCCGTGTTCTACCTGGCGCGCCTGGCGCTCCGCAACCCCGACGTCACGTGGAACCGCAAGACCAACCCCGAGCCGTGGCAGGAGTACAGGAACAAGCAGTACAAGGTATCACATCACTATTTTCTGTCAAATACGATAATTATGAAGATTTTTGTGACTTTATTTATTTTTTTTTTTTATTCAGGACACACAAATAAATACAAACATATTTTTGACAAAAAGACATGGATATCTATAAAAGAATTAAACAATTTCTAATTATGAAAGCAAAACAGTTACCTTTGACTAACAAATATAAAAGATAGTGACTTGTTATCTACCTGGTAGAGTTTAACAATATAAGACTTGTCTCTCTGTCACGAAAACCTTCATCAGTTAATACTTGTTCTTTTTTTTTTGTTTGGCATAGTTATTAAATAACAGAAGCAATTATTCACAGTATCAAAGCATTTCCCATGGACCAATTCAATATTCTCAATCTCCCATGAACCAATTTCATTATTCTAATAGGTAGTTTTCTGTAAAGTTCTTTGTTTACTATTAAATCAAGTCAACATACAATGGGTTTGTTTAGGTTATGTATGTTTCATTATCTGTTTTAATATTATATTGTAAGACAAGCACATAGCTTTTTTACTTTATTATTAAAACATTGTCATTTTACACTTTGTTCTAGTGTTAATTTTTATTTTGTGATGGACTTAATGTTTTTGGCCCCGGGGCCATTAAAACTACGCCTTCTAAGTAGTGTTAAAGTGTTTTATTAGGTGTGTCTCCACCGGTCGAGCAGCCTTAGACGTTCAACGAGTCGCGTGGCATATGCGGCGCAATGTGAGGTCGGTGTGGACGCTTTTCGCCCGAGCAGGAACAATTGAGCACGCATTGCCTCAGGCGAAACACGTCCACACCGACCGCGCATTATTGCGCCGCCTGCCGCGAGACGCGGTGAGCGCTTAAGGCTGCTCGCTCGGTTGAGACGCACCTATTGACTAGAAACATCACCATGTTGTTCAAGCTAGTCTACATTAAAAACTTTTTTTTTTTCAGTTCTACTCCCCCAACTTGGACTACTCCAAGACTGAGTCGCCAGCTCCCAAGTACTAAGCTTATTTTACGCATCTCTTGTTTTGTTTACTGATAATCAACAGTATGCGCTGCTAGCCGCAACCTAGAGGATTTAATTTAATAAATATAGTGATATGTGATAATTTAAATTAATCGTTGTTTCAATTTCCTTCTTCAAAGGCCGCGGTTTAGAATTTTGCGGGCAGTGTGGCGGCGGCGCGCTTGACCCGGTCCCGCGCCGCACTTTTCGAGAACCGGTCTATTTGAAATTATGCAGACGATCCTGCCGCTGCCCGCAAAATTCGAGCCCGTGGTCTTAAATATTCTGATTTAGCAGCCATATTACATTTAAACCTTCCTCTTGAATTACTCCATCTATTTAAAAAACTGCATAGAAATCCGTTGTTTAGTTTCAAAGACAGATGTGAGAACTAAAGAAATTGCCAGTTATAATATAAAAACATAATTTTATTCCTACATACATTTTACAATTTCATTTTATTTCTATGTTAGTATGATTTATAATAAAAATACCTAAATTTAAGTTATTATTGACAGTGCAAATGCATTTCCTGTGTCAGCACCTAACTTCTTTTATGAAACTTGTTTTTTCTTTAATTGCATTCTTCATATTCGTCTTGAGTCCTGGAGGGAATATATCTTTTATATTTTACATACAACCTTGCCAAAATGATTAATATTTAGGTGCGTATACATTTGCGCTGGATTGACAAAATTGTTGTTTCGCTGCAACGAAAAATAAATCACTAACAAAATGGAGGCGATTGTATCAGAA
This sequence comes from Keiferia lycopersicella, assembly GCA_029255805.1. Taxonomy (NCBI): domain Eukaryota; kingdom Metazoa; phylum Arthropoda; class Insecta; order Lepidoptera; family Gelechiidae; genus Keiferia; species Keiferia lycopersicella. The sequence continues at coordinate 925,516 of JARACZ010000008.1, forward strand.
TTAAGATACATCATCATTCTCCTTGCCTTAACCCATTCTCTGTCGGGGTCGGCTACCTAACCTAGGCGTTTGTCGTGGAACAAAGTTTTTACATAGAGCGCCTGCTATCTGACCTCTGCAACCCGAAGGCTCACCTGGCCCGAATCCTAAATTAAGTCACATTCAAATATCATGTTGTTAATTTTCAGATATCGTAATGAATATGCTATACAAATGTTGTCAAACCAGCGCAAATGATTACGCACTTTTAATCCCACAAAGACTACCAAAATAAATTAAAAAAAAAAAACAATAAATTAAATGATACGTCATATTCAGTACATAACACTTCAAAATAATAAATAAATGAGCCAGAAAAATACTAAATAAGGCCATCAATAATCACAGCACTCTTATATTAAAACTGGTAGAATATTGCCTCGTGAGATTATGCATTCGTTCATACAGTGTACCGGCACGCAATCATTTTTTCAAACTGGTGATTCTATACAGGGCGTAAAAATATTAGATGCAAATATTTTAACCGGTGAATCAGCCCATGAAACTGAACAACTTTCCCTAAGGAACATAGGTCGAAATATGAGAAAAATCTTGGACCTCCCATACAAAATTATCAAATGACCAAGACAATTCGTATGGGGAGGTCCAAAAAATTGTCTCATAATTCGACCTATGTTTCTTGAGGAAAGTTGTTCAGTTTCACGGACTGATTTACCCCTTAAAATATTTGCAGCTAAGATCACGAAAAAAGCAGTTCCATTCATTTTGCTTGAGTGTGCATAGTTTTTTATTCATATTATATGCCTAGAATCATCAGTTTCAATAAACGCCCACGAGCCGGCAACACACTGGTATACGTAGTCGGTCCCAAAGTTCTGCCATATATGAAAATACTGATAAAATAAAAAGTACCAATCCGTTTTTAAAATTTAAATACCAATTAAAAATACAATCATCGAAGAATCAAAATAACATAAAACTATTCAAAATGACCTCCCTTGCTTTTAACAACGGCCTTCAACCGCGGCGGCCAGTCGTCTATCGCAGCACGCACCATATCCATGTCGATTTCAGCGACTGCTTTAACTATGGCTGACTTCAGACTCTCCAAATTTTTATGGGGCTTAGCACAGACCTTGCTGTCTAAGACCTGCCAAATTTTATAGTCCAGAGGATTAAGGTCCGGACTGGAGGAAGGCCAATCTTCGTGTCTTATAAACTCAATGTTTTGACGTTCAAACCAGGCTTGAGTGGTCCTGGCTTTGTGAGCGGGCGCAGAATCCTGCTGGAATACAAAGTGATGTCCTGAAAATAGTGTGTTGGGCAGGTCTTTCACGTACCGATCCAAAACCGTCTCTTGGTACACTTTTGCGCTGGTTTTGACCCCCTTTTCGCAAAAATGAACCTCAGTTGGCCCATAGTAGGAGACTCCTAACCAGACCATGACTGAAGAGGGATGATGCCCATGTTGCACCCGCGGAACTTTGTTTCCTGCTTCTTCAGAGCTGGTAGCGTACACTCTATCGTTTTGTTTATTATACTTTTCTTCTATATCAAAAATTTTTTCGTCTGTAAAAAGTATATCGCGGTGCCGGTTTTTCGCGTACCGTTTTAACAACACCCGAGATCTTTTGAGACTAATTTCTTTTTAACGGGCATTAAGTAAGTGCCCACTCTTTTTTTTGTATGCTCGCAGCTTAAGGTCTTCGTTTAAAACCTTTTTGACTGTTTTTCTACTAACCTTCATCTGCAAAGCCATAAGTTTCTGTTTTCGGACAGGATTTCTTCGTATGCGCTCCTTGATCGCTTTGATCACTGCTGGTGTTCTTGCGGAGCGAGGCCGGCCAGTTCTTTTCTTGTCCGCAACACTAGAGACTTCAGTGTACCTAGTTATAGTACGATACCCAAACCTAAGCGTTATTTTCAATTTTTTGAGCAACTTGAAAATGGTACTCGGCGAGTGCCCACAGCGATGCAACGCCAAAACTGCTATTCGGTTTTCTTTCAAAGTCCACTCCATCGTGAAAAATCGCGCCAAATGATTATTTATTGTTTTAAAATAATTGTTAAACATTCAAAAACGGAATGCAATAAAACTTTTCCAAATCCGTGTTCTAAATTCAAAAATAATATGCCAGTGACAGAACTTTGGGACCGACTACGTATATTTAATTATAAATTTTATTTTACCTTTATTTAATAATTTATTCAACTAAAAAAATGTTTAAAAGGTGCGACGACTATTTCCTACTACAAACAACAGATTACTACACTTTTGAGCCTTTAAATAACAAGATAATTAACATTTTCAAACAAATTGTGTATTCGTTCCTTATATATTATACCCTACTCAATATATTTCAGATACAAGATACGAAATTCATTAGCACGTAATTATAAAAATATCTCATTCATTTGGAAACAACCTCATTTTTAGCGGTATGATATAGGGTGTTAGGAAACGTACTAACTTGCTTTCAAGGGATGAACCAACTCATGAAACTGAACAATTTTCCCCATGGAACATAAAATATGGAACATGGTCGAAATATGAAAGTTTTTGGACCTCCCATATCAACCGATTAAGTCAGTTTGTATGCGAGGTCAAAAAACTTTTTAATTTTTAGACCTATGTTCCTTGGGGAATGTTGTTCAGTTTCATGTGCTGGTTCATCCCTTGAAACCAAGTGAGTACTTATCCTAACCCCCTGTATAACCGTATTCTTTCGGTTTGATGTAAGTTAAGCATTTCATTTCAAAGATAGTTTGACTTCATATTCAATATTCATGATATAGTTTTTTCATATTTGAAAACAAGGTTTTTTATTGATCTGAGCTGATAAAATATTGCATTCGTTTTTGAACCCTGCATTTGAATTTCATTCTCGTTAGATTGGATTAGTGAAACAATAAGTTCTAGACTGCATTTATTTGAAACTACTGTGTATTTTACAATGCTACGAATTTTCTCACATTTATACACGGAAAATCTGAAAGGGCCCTCAATGTTTGTCGGATGTGGCGATAGCGACCGTATTTTTACGGCCGTCAACACTCTGCCTAACCCGCAAGTGATAATGCTTTCGTGTTTTGGAAGCATAACGTTTTAATTGCAACTATTTTGAAACAAATGCGTGACTTACAAACCCCTAACGTGGTGTTGCTACTAATAGCTCATTCGCTTAGGTAGTGTCGCGACCAGCGTAACTTGACCTCAAAGCTCCATACCGGGCGTAGTGACTGCCAGATCAAATGACCTACTTTTTAAAACGATATTTTGTATAGAAAAACGAAGAGTTGACGTCATATCTCTCTAGTTTGGATGGCGTCAAAACACTTACTTTTATATAATTTTTCTGTTTGTTAATTCAATCTTCGAATATTTCGAAAAACTATAAATGGTGTCTGTAGTATTTTTTGACAATAGTTTTAAGCGTATAACTTTTGTATTTTATTAATGACCCAGTCAGTTATGTAAGGTGATGCAACCTCATTTCTTCCCGCGGTCGTTGTAAAAGGCAACTTAGGGGCTTGAGGGTTTCATGTGTATTACAATTTTAGGCTGACAACCTGTCTACAGTGACACATGAGTCAGCTGAAAGGGCCCTCAATACTTGTCAGACGTAGAGATAACGACGACCTTCAATGCTCTGCCTACCCCGCAAGGGATAAAGGCGTGATTTGTGTGTGTGTCAGTTACGCCGGTCGTGACACTATGTAAGCGAATGAAGTACATATATTGTTTTGACTGCAGCCGACTACATACAGTCTACTGTTGCTGGTAGGGGTTGTACCCGGCGGGGGGCGGGGGGTACTGCCCCTGCGGCGGGGGGTGCTGGTAGGGCTGGTAGGGCTGCGCGGGGGGCATGCGGGGCGCGTGGTGCGGGTACGGCAGCGTGGCGTACGGGTTGTATACGGCCGGCATCGGCGCGTAGTACGGGTATTGCACTGCGCCGTATGGCAGCGGCATTCCTGTGGGAAAAGTAAAAATTATTGTATTCTAGTATTTAAAACAGTACAATGAGAAATAACTTGTAACTTTTCATGATTTTACTCAGCCAAAATAATAAAAAGTACCTGGTTGACCGAGCATGGCACGGCTTTTTCAACTGTTCAGGGTGTTTGGAAAATAAAACCTAGCCAGATCGATTCAAGGGCAAAGCACATCGCCTCCGTATGAGCACGTGTACACGCGCGTACCGGTTGTATTATATGGGACTGTATGAGAGACGATACGACACACCGAACGCGTGGTGGTGGTGTGTGCTCTGCCCTTTATCGCCCTTGTATCTTCTTATATCGAATTTTCATGAAAATCGCTCGAGCCGTTTCCGCGGTCCCAATTATATATAAATATTTAATCAGTTTCTTCATTTGATGTGATTCATAAAGGTAAACATACCTTGTGGTTGTGTGGGGTAGGGCAGCGAGGCCCCGGCGGCGGGGGCGGCGGGCGCGGGCGCGGAGGCGGGGTTCTGCGGCACGGGGGGCGCGGGGCGGGGCGGCGCCTCGCGACGCTGTGCCACCGGCTAAGGGGAAAAAATTGACATGTCATACTTATCATTATCATTTCAGCCCTAGGACGTCTACTGCTGAACATAAGCCTCTTCTTTTTTTTCATATTTCGTTCTATTTCTTGAGGAATGTTGATCAGTTTCATATCCTATAGATTTATGGCGGGCGACAGGAAGAATCCAGGTGGTGTCCGGAAAAGGGTAGCTACCCGCCTAGCCAGGTGTTGGGGATCCCTGGACAAGATTGGAAGTTGTATATATGCGTTGCGCGGTGATCAGGCCTATTGTACTGTCAGGTGGCGCCATCTATCGAATATGTTGAGAACTCCTGTTGCGTCTTGCTTGCTTGTGAACCACTTGAGTGAGCTTCGTGTTGTAGCCACCAGAAGTCGCTACAGATCTTTTATGTTTTACTACCAGCTATTAGTCAGCTTTGCTATGTTTGTATGATGAATAAACACCTCAACGGGCGCGGGTCCGGCGCGCGAGGCCTCTTGAGTCAGATCCTTGAGCAGCTCGTCCTTCTCCGTCTTCCGCGCGAAGCAGAAGTCTGATACCTTGTTCTGGAAAGCCACCAGCAGCTGCGAACAATACAAGTAACTTCAGTATAAGGGATACAGAAATAAACTAATTGCCACTTCAGCTTAATGACTCTCTTAACTATGTCGGTTACCTTGGTTCGTCTACGGATCTCCTCGTTTCTGATATGATTGGTTGATTTTGTTTTACCAGTTAGTTATATTTGATTGGTCAGTTGGTGAAGTTTCATTCGACAGTTCGTACCTGTGTAAGATCATTGTAGAACTTGACTCCCTCCTTGAGGTTGCTGCTGAGCTCGTCGTAAGCATCCGCCGCGGCCGCCAGCGCCCCCAGCGCCGCCTCGCGACCGGACTGCCCGCCCCGGGCCGCCATTAAAGCCGCGTGCGCTTGCTGGATTTCTGGGAATAGGAATTTTTGTTTTTTAACCAAAAGTCTAAGGATTTCATTCTTTAATACTGGACAAAAGAAAAATGACGATAATTTTGGTAATTTTAATTTTTATAAATAATCTACGTATAGTTTTGAACGGATTCGACTATGAAAACGTCAAGGCGAATCAGCCCAAATTATATTTCCTAAACTACACTAAAAATTGTTTTGCTTGTATTTTCAAGTATCAAAAGATTATTCATATAACCCATAAAAAAAATACCGTTTGTTCCAGGACTTTTATATATCGCCCATTATGATTAAACTTACAAATGGTCAAACAATTTTTATAATCAATCTATTAAGTTTGAACCACCCGATTGTCTGTAAAAAAGACGGTTCCATGTTTCGGATGGCACGTTAAGCCGTAGGTCCCGGTTGCTGTCTATGATTACTTACAGGGCGGTCGTTACACAACCATGACAGAAGCCTGCTACTTGTAGAAGACGGTTGAAGAATTCTGACACTAGGGTTCATTAAGTCGTTGGACGACATGGTGTCCCAAACGAAAAAAGAGATCAACAACTGCTACAGCGTACTTACCAGCCACCAGCGCCTCTTGTCTGTCCACAGTGGCTTGCACTCTGCGCTGCAGGGGCGCCATAGCAGCTCCCAACGCTGAGGCGGTTATAGCAGCCTCGTCAACCCCCCCTCCGGCGGCGTGGGCAGCCGCGAACTGGTCTCTTAAATCCACGTTCACATTCTTCAATTCAGCTGAAATAAAAAACAAATTCTTGATTTATTTTATTTTATTTGGGTAGCTTACCGTCCAATTTTTTTTTTACATAATATATACACAATTGCCAATTACAAGCTTCCACATATAGTATATAGAAGAAATCGCATCATCTTCTTCATCTTGATTCAAGTAACACTAAAATTTGCGCTGTGCCCACCCCGCAAGGGATAAAACGTGATCTGTGAAAGGCTAAATTGAGAAAAATCAACACAAGAAGGTGACTTAAAGGTTGTTCTTATTCTTATCAAACTTTGTAAAAATTAATAATTTCATACAAAAATGGAATTTGTATTAATAAATTCAGCGTCTTAGGAGAATACCACAGCTGGGATTTTCATACAAGTTTTTTGATAAAAGAAAACAACATGCGATACCTTTAGCAGTCTCATTTATAACTTGCAGGTCAAATGAGCAATTTTTCAAACGATATTTTGTATGAAAATACGAAAAAATTACTTCATATCTGTCTTGTTTGGCTGGCGTCGTAACACTTTTATATTATTTTTCTGTTTATTAATTCAAACTTTGAGTATTTCGAAGAACTATAAATGGAATATGTAGTATTTTTGGACAATAGTTTTAAGCGTACTACTTTTGTATTTTATTAATGACCCAGTCATTAATGAGCGAATGGGCTTTATTAGTAAAAACAAGTCAGGGATTAAAACGCACGTTTTAAAATTAGTCCTGGGACTACAGAATAACTAAAAAAAAAATAAATGCTGAAGAATAGTAGTTTCAGTCACTTTTAAAAATAATTTCATTTTAACCTGATCTTTTCATCGTCATTACGATCCCGAAGTCTTACCTTCAAGTGAATCCCTTTCTTGCTTGAGCGCCTCCACATCACGCATCAGCTTCCTGAGGGTGCTGGCAGCTTCACCGTCCGCGTTGGAAGAGCCCCCCGAGGCCGCGGGGACGCCCGCAGTGATCTCACTCTCGCTGCCCGATAGAAGCGCTATGTTCTGTGTGGAACACGTGTACAAAATAATTATAACTTGAGGCTACTTTTTAAAAGACGACCAAAACGAAAATTTGTATGAAAATATTGTGATTTGACGTCACATTATACTATTTTGGATCAATAATTTTTATTTTTATTTACTGTTAAAAACACAGAATGACCAAATTATTAATACGCCTGTTACCAAGTCATGGAGGTTTTATCCTTGAACCATACCTTGGTCCACAGTTTTTGAAATGTTCAGACACAAAAAATTATTAACAAACCCGATAACGCATTATGCCAGCATCTCCATCTTGTGAATACGATTCTATCAAAAAGTCGCCATTTCACATGATATCAATTCACTAGATCTTGAGTTTTAACTGCGTGCACTACGGCTCTGATGATTTCTGAAAGACTCTCAACTTGCAACTTGGCATTTTATTCCTTCCTATAAGAACTTACATCTTTATGTTGTTGGAACTTCTGCTGCACAATATCATCCGCCATGACGGCGTTGTCAATAATCTGTGTGTATTTGGCTGCGTTAGCTCTGAACGCTCCCTACTATTTGACTCTCAATCCTACTGTTTGACTCTCAATCCTACTATTTGACTCTCAATCCTACTGTTTGACTCTCAATCCTACTATTTGACTCTCAATCCTACTGTTTGACTCTCAATCATAATTATTGCAGACCACTCAGTTTCAATAGAATAATTACATCTTTATGTTGTTGGAACTTCTGCTGCACGATTGTTACGGACAGCGAGCCCCGCCCACCAAGGACAAGGGAGACCAGTTCCAGTTCCAGTTCGTCTTCTTCTCGACGGCTGCGAAGCAGCCGGCGGGGAGACGCCTTCGAGGCCATGGCCTCATGGGCGTGGGCTCAAATCGCCGCCTGCTAAAACAGGCGGGGCGATGGGGGGCACTTGGGTAAGTGCGGTGGGTGTCCGGGTGCCAGGAGGACTTCACGCCGCGGCGAGGTCGTACCAGCCGGGTGGTTCCCCATTGGGGGAGGCCCAGCTAGTGCCCGTCAGCCAGCGGCGGCTCGTCCCCTGGTGGTCATGTCCTGGTGTGGCTGCCTCGTCCTTCTCACGTGGGGGTCCCGAGGCAGCAGTCCAATCCGGTAAGCGGCGGGTGCCGGGCTTTCCTGGGCTCATCGTGCGTGCCCGCGATCCTGACTACTCGACATGGAGTAGTGGATGTGGACAGGCGACGGCCACGTCAGGCTGTGCTTGACAGCACCACCCTGAGCAGACTATCTGAGAGCCTTAGCCTCCAGGCCGCCCATGGCGGTCGTGACATCGCCGAAGGACGACATCAGGCGCTGGAGGCTAGAACTTATGATGGGGGCCGCGTCTTCGCCTTCACGGAGCGCGGCCAAAACATCAGTGAGGGTCCTGATAGCTAGTATCAGGACCTGTCTGTCCTCTTCAAGGACGGCTGCTCTTTTCCTCTGTGGTCTTGGGGCCGGTTGGGGCTTCGGCTTCTCCCCCTGAGGTTCACCCAAAGGGGCGCCGACCGCTCCCAACTGACCCGTGGGTGGCACATGACGTGGTTGCCTAGTCGCTTTCGCGCACGGAGTATAGACGACTACCCAGTGATTCTGCCTACCCACGGTCGTCGCGTAGGGCCCTGTTGAGCACCCCGTAACCCCGGCCTCCCACCAGCGGGTCTCACCGGGGGGGGTACTCCAGGGTCTTGCGTCCCGTGGGCGGGCTACGCCTCGCGCGGACCAGGCAAACACGTAGCCTCCGTTTTACGATCTTTCGATGCCGCCAACCGGCCGTTTAACCGCGCGCGACCGGCGCACCCGGGTGTTCGTCCGCTCGAACCCCGGCGCCGCCGTGCAGCGCGTCATAGACGCCGCCTTTGCGCCCACGCGGGGACCCCCAGCGGACCCGCGCCCTAACTCGGCACCACCATCGCCGCCTACGGCCAGCGCAGCAGCGATAACCGCTGCTTTCGCCGCCGCACCACCACTGCCGCCACTGCCCGCCGCTCCGCTGCCTCAACGCCCGCCGAGCAAACGACAGCAGGCGCTTATTGACCTCCAGCGCACCGCCGCACGGCACACAGCCCTGGACGCTCTCAGGGAGAGTGCTGCAGCCGTGCAGGCGGGAGCGCCGGCACCCCAGCGCGCAGAAAAGCGCACATACGGATATGGGGGGGGCTCCTCCTCCTCCACCTCACCGACCCCGCCGAGGACCCGCACGGTTCCGGCTACGAGGGTCACGCCGCCGCTGTCCATGCCCTTGCTGGACAGCCCGACGCCGCCGACGTCGAGCGCCGCCGCTCCGTCAACCACTTACGCGACCGTTTTGACGACGCCTCCGTCACCGAAGCCGCGTACCATCCGCCCGACACCGCCCACGCCCGCCCAGGACGCGGGCAAGAAGACACCGCCGCCTGCACCCACGGCTACCATGAAATTGACGGGGTGTACGAAGAGGCCGCCGCCGATAGTGGTCGATCAGCTTCCTGAATGGGGCCGCCACTTCGGCAAGCTGAAGGAACAGCTCGGCCACGTGCCAAACGTGCGACCCTACGGGTCCACAGGGTTTAGATTCCTGGCGAAAAGCGAACAGGAATTCCGCGTTTACCAGCGCTACCTTACCGCGCTGGAGGGCTCCGGAACCGGGATTACCTGGTTCGCTTACGCACCCCGGAAAGAGCGACCACTCAAGGTCGCCATAAGAGGCCTTCCGGTCAACACGGACCCGGAAGACATCAAGAAGGAGCTGACCACCCTGGGCTACGAGGTGGACTACGTGCGCCCCATCAAGGCGCGCGGAGGACGCCCAGGGTGCATCTTCTTCGCCCAGATGACCCGCACGCCAAACCTCACCCCGGACATCTACAACATCGAAGAGTTGTTGAACATGCCCGGCGTGAAGATCGAGGGATGGCGTGGCAAGCAAGGACCGCCACAGTGCCACCGCTGCCAGCAGTTCCGGCACAGCAGCCGACACTGCCACCGCAAGTTGGTGTGTGTCGTCTGCGGCGGCGAGCACGCCGCCCGGGACTGTCGGCGCCCCCGTGAGCAGCCGGCCACCTGCGCAAACTGTGGCGGGGCACACCCCGCCAACCACCTTGACTGCCCCGTACTGCGCCGTGAAGTACGGAACAAGAGAGCGGGTACAGCGCCTCTTACGAAGCCCGTCGACCTGAAGAGGACGGAAGCGGCACCGCAGGGAGAGACCAACGCGGCTGGATCTCTCATGGCGGCCGCCAACGCCCCAGCAGGATCGACGAAGAAGCGGCAGCCGAGGAGGCGGAGGAGGCGAGCATCGCCCCCGCCCCCTCAGGACGTGGAAGAGCCGGGCCGACAAGGGAGACAGGGATAGCAATAGTATCTTGTAGGAGATTAACGATTCCGAATTAGCATAGTTTTAATCGAGAATGACTAGATTTATATTCCTATTGGTTTCTATTGTTATTTTTTATAAGTCTCTATTGTATTCAAATGAAAGTTTCTGATTGGTGATAATATAAGATAGTTGATTGGTAGCGAAATAATGTAAGCCTTGTGAATGGGTAGGTGTTTAAGCTGATTTTATATAAATTACCGTAGTAGTCCACTACAAACCAGTTCAGTTCCCACCGTACTAGCGAATAGAAAGAAAAAGTGTAAATAAGTAGTGCAACCAGTGTAAAATAAAAAATACAGTCCATTGAATGAGGTTTTATTCCTGGCCCTCAACAAGTTTTGGTCCTTCGAGCCGGATTGCTGCCTACGCTGAGCATCGCAACAAGTTTTGGTCCATCGAGCGCCGGATTGCTGCCTACGCTGAGCATCGCCGCTGGTGCCCATCGGGATCGCCCAGACGTCGCCGACCCGGATTCCTGCCGCTGCGCCGACCTTTTGGCAAGTCACCGTCGCCGCCGCCGCCGTCGCCGCCGCCGTCCAGTGCCAGCCTAGTGCCGACGCCGCTTCACCTAGCCGTCGGGACGGAAACCTGGGCTGCCGACACTACGGAGAGGCCTGCCGCTGCCGCTTGCGGGACGCCCTTGACTGCCAGCACAGCCGCAGCAAGCCGTCGGGACGCCGCCTGAGTCCGCCGCCGCCACGAAGATCGTGAAAACGCTGTCGACGCGACGCCCTTCACCGTCGTCGCCCAGCCCGGCCTGCCAACCTGCAGCGAGGTCCCCGGCGGCCCACTGCCGCAGCCCACACCCAGCGGACGCCCGGCTGCCTCACGCCGCAACCCGCACCCCGCTGTCGCCCGGCTGCCCCCCGCCGCAGCCCGCACCCCGCTGTCGCCCGGCTGCCCCCTGCCGCAGCCCGCACCCCGCTGTCGCCCGGCTGCCCCCCGCCGCAGCCCGCACCCCGCTGTCGCCCGGCTGCCCCCTGCCGCAGCCCGCACCCCGTGGACGCCCGGCTGCCCCCCGCCGCAGCCCGCACCGCACCATCGCCCTGCGCCACCGCATCGCAGCTTGACCCGCAACGCAGCCGCTTATCCAGCCGACGCCAACGCGCCGTTGGAGCCTTTGCGAGCCTGCCCACCGATCGCCGCCGCTGTCCGGAGCCAGCCTAGTACCGACGACGCCGCTTCACCTAGCCGTCGGGACGGAAGCCTAGGACTGCCGACGCTACGGACAACGCCGCACTACCGGGCCACCTGCGATCCGCCGCCGCGACGCCGCTGCAACCGCGCCACGTATACAGCCGCACTGCACCTGCAAGCACTAGGCAGTGATCCCGCGGTCACTACTTACAAGGGGCCGCTGCTACAAGAAAGCAGCCGCCAGGGAACTGACTCACCGTTTCAAGCTCTTCGACAGGAACCGCCACAGTCAACAAGGATGGTGCTGACGCGCCAAGGCAAGGCGATCGCCGACACGCCGGCCTCACCGTCAACCATCGTGGCCAGAACCCCTGCGACAGGACGAGCCAACGAAACGGGCTACGCTACCCAAAGCGAAGCTGGAACCGCATTGCCGCGACCCACTGGCCGACTGACACCGCCGGTACGACCTGCAACGGCGCCTGCGGACACAAGCGTTCGTCGCCCTCCTCGCTCCAGCTCACCTAACGGATCGCTGCGCTCTACGCTTACAACAGAGAGCGCTAGGCAACGACGCCAGCAGATAGCAGCACAAATCCGTCTCAACGAACTTGAAGCGGACAACATTAGGAAGCTTCAAGAACTGCAAGCGATTGATGAAGAAATCGCCAGTCAACACTCAAGCCAACGTTCGAGTCAACGGTCAAGACCCGAGCTAGCTGAAGAAGAGTTCCAAGCTTGGCTTACGGAGAGGCGAAGAAAGCTGCTTGGCCCGCCCAAGGAACTCACCACCCCGGGACACAAGGGAGGTGTGCAAGCGGACCCACCAGCCATATCCAAGCGATTGGACTTCAGCCCCTTCTTTGACTCAAGACCGACACGTGGCGCCGAGTTAGAGCATCGACAAGTCCACAACGAAGACGTCGAACGTTACGTGACCACCCACTTCGGGAACAATGAGCGCCGTGACGCCGATCATCGCAACCGGGAGCGTGTCGAGGAAGAAGGCCGTCGAGACACATTGCCACCTCACGACACCGAGCGCCGTGACGCCGATCGTCGCAACCGGGAGCGTGTCGAGGAAGGAGGCCGTCGAGAAATATCGCCACCTCACGACGCCGAGCGCCGCAACGCTGAGCGTCGCTACCCGAGCCGCGCCGATGAAGGGGACCGCCACAACGTGCCACTACCTCACGGCGCCGAGCGACGCTACAGTGGCGCAATCCCGAAGGACAGTGGCAGTGAAGGACGCCGGCGTAGAAGCCCTGACAAGCCCTACCGAGATGGCGACAGATACGACGACGACCGCGACTACCGACGACGCTCGCGCTCGCCAACGCCGTATCGCTCGAGGGAAAGAGGGATGGAGAGATTGGCCGAAGCAATGGTTATGCTGACTACGCATCGCCCGCCGCCACGTCAAGCACAAGAGCTACCTATATTCACCGGAGCGCCGGAGGAGTGGCTGCCGTTCAAAGCCGCCTACAGGGACTCTACTATCCTATACAAATATTCCCGGCCGGAGAATTTAGCACGACTGCGCTACAGCCTGCGAGGAGAGGCCCGCCAGGCTGTCTACTGCCTCATCTCAACAGCCAACGACCCGGAGGTGATTATGCGGACGCTGGAGCAACGATTCGGACGACCCGAATACATCATCGATCGAGCCCTGGAGGACCTAGCCAGCCTGCCACGCCTAAGCAACTCATCGCACGACCTAAACCTGTTTGCGATCAAACTTCAAAACATCGTGTGCGTGCTAACAACGATCGATGACCAGGGATATCTGCGCAACCCGAAGCTAGCCCGCGAAGTCACCGCTAAGCTCACCCCGCACCTGCAGAGCCGATGGTGCGACTACGCTGAAGAGAAAGCAGATCGCAACCGCTCGCAGATCGAAGTCCTGTCGGAATTCCTCATGCGTGAAGCCGATCGCGCAGTCCGACACACCTACGACGGCGTAAGAAACTTCGCTACCGCACCCAGGAGAGCCGAGCCAGCACCACCACGCATGCAGCCACCGCGCAATCAGCTACCGCGCGCCCAGCCGCCGCGGTACGAGCGTCGCCCGCGCAATTCTGTCTTCGTGGCAACAGAGAAGAAGGAAGCACCAAAGAGCAAAAAAGAAGACGCTACGTGCCTGTGCTGCGGGGGCCCTCACGACGTGCCTTCATGCGAAAAATATCGGCGCATGGATATCAACGCCAAATGGCAGTGGGTCCGGGACGAGCGCATCTGCTTTAACTGCGTCAACAAGAAACACAGGCGTTTCCTATGCAAAAAAGGGAAATGCGGAAAGGATGGCTGTGTCCGACACCACCACCCATCGCTGCATGTGGACCGACCGACTGCACCGCCACAACCACGAAATGACGACACGCCTCAGGAAGACGCCGACGCAACTGTCATGACAGCTACAAGGGCCAATGAGAGAATCCTCCTGAAAATCTGCAAAGTCATCGTCAAGGGACCCACGGGGAAGGAGGTGCAGACACACGCGCTCTTGGACGAAGGCGCGACCCTCACCCTGATCAACAAGGACCTGGCAAGGAGAGTGGAAGCCGACGGACCCAAGCGAGGACTTCGAATCCACGGGATCGGCTCCATGCAGTACCAAGCAGCAAGCAAGAATGTCACCGTATCTGTGAAAGGACTACAGATGATCGACGAGCACCAGATACGCGCGCGCACTATCGATGAACTATCAACGGGACGGCAGACCGTGTCAAAGGAGTGCCTGCTGTTCAATCATCTAAAGGTGCTACGCGAGGACGAGGTCTGTTTCGAAGACGCCGTGCCAGAGCTTCTCATCGGTTTGGACAACTGGCACTTAGTAGTCAGTCAACGACTACTAGAGGGAAAGCCATCCGAACCAATCGCCGGACTTACTCGCCTGGGCTGGGTCATCCACGGCAGGATACCCTCCCTCACCGCCAGCAACGACGACACGGTCCTGCATCTACGGACCCACAACGACTCGACGAGCATCGGGACTGCAAGGGACGTCGTGCTCCACGACAAGGTGAAGGCCCACTTCCAAATAGAGGCAATGGGAGTGACCACCAAGGAGCGGGTTCCGAAAGACGACGCGCGTGCAGTCAAAATATTCGAGTCAACCATCAAGCCCATCGGAAACCAGTACGAAGTCGGACTACCATGGAAGACGGACGACATCGAGATGCCCCCGAGTTTCGAGATGGCGCTAAGGCGATTGAAGTCAATCGAAAGAAAAATCACCAAGTGTCCTGAGTTTGGAGAGAGATACGCTGCCCAGATAGCTGCCTTGAAGAAGAAGGGCTACGCAGAGGAGTGCCAGGACAACGAATGGGAAAGCAAACGAGCTTGGTGGCTGCCACACTTTGCAGTCACAAACCCAAACAAACCCGGAAAGGAGCGCCTGGTGTTCGACGCGGCCGCTACAAGCCAAGGAATGAGCTTGAACGACGCTCTTCTGGACGGCCCCGACCTGCTGCAGTCCCTACCCGGCATCTTATACCGCTTCAGGGAGAAGAAAGTGGCCATAGCAGCGGACATACGAGAGATGTTCCTCCAAGTCAAGATAAGGAAAGAGGACCAGCCAGCCCAACTGTTCCTGTGGAGGGACTCGCCGAGCGACCCACCAAAACGTTACAAGATGACATCAATGATCTTCGGCGCAAGGAGCTCACCATTTCTCGCCCATAGTGTGCGAAACCACAATGCCGAGCTCCATAAGGCAGAGTTTCCGCGAGCCCACTACGCCATCACGAAGAGCCATTACATGGATGACCTAGTGGACAGCTACGCGACACCTGAAGAGGCCCAAGCAGTCGTCGAGGAGGTGCGCAAGGTGCACAAGAGCGCCAACTTCACAATAGCTAGCTGGACGTCAAACTACGAAAAAGTACTGCAAGACGTACCGATGGAGCTGCGCGCTGATGCAAGCCGTCGTGACCTGGGAGCCAGCGCACACGAGTTTGAAAAGACACTGGGCCTACGGTGGCACTCAGCCACGGACGAGCTGAGCTTCAACACCAGTTTGCCGAGAGTAAAGGAGGAGGTGAAGAAGAGAGAACGACCACCTACCAAGAGAGAAGCCCTGAGCATGGTCATGTCGATATTCGACCCGCTCGGGCTATTAAGCTTCTTCACCATACGCGCTAAGATCCAGCTTCAACGGGTCTGGCGCCTGAAGGTGGACTGGGACGAGCCGCTACCAAACGAGATAGCCAAGGATTTCGGCGACTGGACGGAAGCCCTGGAGGACATCACCAGCCTGCGCCTCCAGAGGTGTTACAATACGGGGGGAGCCTTCAGAGACCGGCAGCTCCACGTATTTTGCGACGCCAGCACCGAGGCCTTCGCAGCAGTAGCTTACTGGCGCCTTGAGGAAGAAGACGGCACCGTGAGAGTCGTCCTAGTGGCAGCCAAAGCACGGGTGGCGCCTCTCCGCGCGCAGAGCGTCCCACGGATGGAGCTGCAAGCAGCGCTATTAGGAGCGCGCTTGGCCACCACCATCACCACTGAACATCGCGAGAAGCCCAGCAAAACTATATACTGGAGCGACTCCAAGACCGCACTACAATGGATACGCAACGATAATGCGAAACACACCCCCTTCGTCGCCCACCGCGTCACCGAGATCGCCGAGCTGACTAATACACGCGACTGGCGATGGATCCCGACAGACCAGAACGTGGCAGACGACGCGACCCGACCGAGTCGTGAAATGAAGACTGCGACCGACAGATGGTTCACCGGACCCAGCTTCCTGCGACTGAACGAGAAACACTGGCCTGAAGAAATCCACGTGGACGAGCATCCAGAGGAGGCCTACGTGCAACATGCAAGACTCTGCATCTCAAACGCCCTGCCTGACATCACGCGTTTCTCAAAGTACGAGCGCCTGATTAGAGCAACTGCGTATGTCCTTCTGTTCATCGACGCCTGCCGCAAAAGGACTCGAAAACTGAAGGTGCGGCATCTACGGGAGGCTGAGAAACTGTGGATAAAGAAGTCCCAAGAAGACGCCTACCCAGAGGAGCTGGACCTGCTGAAGAAGAAAGGCACCATCAGCAAAACCAGCAAACTATTCAAACTGGACCCGGCAATGGACGAAAAGGGCATCCTGAGGCTGCAAGGGAGGATCAACGCAGCCCCTAACATCTGCGAAGACATGAAGAGACCCATCATCCTGGACGGACGACATCCGTACACGCGACTACTGGTGGCACGAGAGCACGAGCGCGCCAATCACGCCAACAACGAGCGCGTGGTTAACGACTTGAGGCAGCGCTACTGGATCACCGGCCTGAGACCCACCGTACGAGCAGCAGCCAGAGAGTGCGGTCACTGTCGAGTCCGCAAGGCTGCACCCGTCGTCCCACCCCATGGCGACCTACCGATGGCTAGATTGCGGCCATTCACACGCGCCTTCACCTACACAGGCGTGGACTATTTCGGCCCCCTGATTGTCACAGTGGGTCGGAGACACGAGAAGCGCTGGGGAGCTATATTCACTTGCCTCTCCACACGCGCAATCCACATCGAGTTAGCCCACTCCTTATCGACCAACTCTGCAATACTGGCACTAAGACGGATGGCATCGAGAAGAGGATGGCCCAACACCATATGGAGCGACAACGCTACCAACTTTAAGGGCGCAGACGCCGAGCTACGCGCCGCCTACAAGCAATGGTTGCCAGCACTAAAGGACTACGCAGCCATCAAGAGGACAGAGTGGAAATTCATCGCTCCAGGAGCTCCAAACCAAGGGGGAGCATGGGAGCGCCTCATCCGCTCCATCAAGACGGCGCTCACTGCTACGCTTCACGAAAAATACCCGCGAGACGAGGTTCTCGCCACTCTGCTCTGCGAGGCCGAGCACACCATCAACGGGAGGCCGCTCACCCACGTTCCAGTATCCAAGGACGACCCAGAAGCGCTGACGCCGAACCACTTCCTCATCGGGTCATCAAGCGGTCTACCCATCACCGGCAACTGCGAGCACGCTGGACGACACACGTGGAGGGCAACAATGGCACTGGCAGACGAGTTCTGGCGCCGATGGATCGCCGAGTATCTGCCAACCCTGACACCGAGAGGCGCCAGCCACGACGACTCCCGCATCATGAAGCCCGGAGACCTGGTCATCGTGGTCGACGCCAACCTGCCTCGCAACGTGTGGCCACGCGGAGAAGTCATCCACACCTACCCTGGACCTGACGGCAAGGTGCGCTGCGTGGACGTCCGTACCAAAGGAGGAGTCTTCCAGCGACCAGTACGCAAGCTCGCCGTCCTGCCTGTCCAAGATGGCTCCGGAGACTTCGCCGGGGGGAGGATGTTACGGACAGCGAGCCCCGCCCACCAAGGACAAGGGAGACAGGGATAGCAATAGTATCTTGTAGGAGATTAACGATTCCGAATTAGCATAGTTTTAATCGAGAATGACTAGATTTATATTCCTATTGGTTTCTATTGTTATTTTTTATAAGTCTCTATTGTATTCAAATGAAAGTTTCTGATTGGTGATAATATAAGATAGTTGATTGGTAGCGAAATAATGTAAGCCTTGTGAATGGGTAGGTGTTTAAGCTGATTTTATATAAATTACCGTAGTAGTCCAGTACAAACCAGTTCAGTTCCCACCGTACTAGCGAATAGAAAGAAAAAGTGTAAATAAGTAGTGCAACCAGTGTAAAATAAAAAATACAGTCCATTGAATGAGGTTTTATTCCTGGCCCTCAACAACGATGTTATCCGCCCGGACGGCGTTGTCTATGATTTGCGTATATTTAGCCGCCTTAGCTCTGAACGCCTCAGTGAGCTTGCCATTTGCTATTTCCTATAAAATGCTACAACATGTTATTCCTAAGAAACACTATCCTAGAACACTTACGTCTTTATGTTGTTGGAACTTCTGCTGCACAATATCATCCGCCATGACGGCGTTGTCAATAATCTGTGTGTATTTGGCTGCGTTAGCTCTGAACGCTCCCTACTATTTGACTCTCAATCCTACTGTTTGACTCTCAATCCTACTATTTGACTCTCAATCCTACTGTTTGACTCTCAATCCTACTATTTGACTCTCAATCCTACTGTTTGACTCTCAATCATAATTATTGCAGACCACTCAGTTTCAATAGAATAATTACATCTTTATGTTGTTGGAACTTCTGCTGCACGATGTTATCCGCCCGGACGGCGTTGTCTATGATTTGCGTATATTTAGCCGCCTTAGCTCTGAACGCCTCAGTGAGCTTGCCATTTGCTATTTCCTATAAAATGCTACAACATGTTATTCCTAAGAAACACTATCCTAGAACACTTACGTCTTTATGTTGTTGGAACTTCTGCTGCACGATGTTATCCGCCCGGACGGCGTTGTCTATGATCTGCGTGTACTTGGCCGCGTTGGCTCGGAACGCCTCAGTGAGCTTGGCGCTCTCGGTCCGGGTCCAGCGCGCGCCGAACTGGGAGCGTAGTTGCGAGTCAGCCTCCGCCTCCTCGCGTAGCATGCGCTCAGCCTATAATTTAAACAATTTGAAAATTAAATATCGTGTAGCAATATGATTATAATAAAAAATATACTAAAATATCACGAGACGAACGAGAAACGAATAAACTTATATCGAGACAAGAAAAAAAGTTAAAGCACTTTTTAGTACTGTTATTTTCATTCTACCTGTCTATTTAAGGTGAACGCACACTTATCCTAACCTAATTTTAGAATTTATATTAAATCCTATAAAAGCTCGCAAATTAGCCCCCGCAGAATCGGTCGAATCCGGAAGGATCCCAGAATTCCTAGACGGAAAATTCGGATGACGATCGGCCGATGCGGTTATAATGTGACAGTTGAGTGCAACAGAGTTTATTTTTGCATACACATATATACACAAATCGCGCCTGTGTCCCTTGCGGGGTAGGCAGAGCGTCAACGACCGTAAAATTACGGCCGTTATCGCCACGTCTGTCAAATGTTTGAGGGTCGTTTCAGATAAGTCGTGTATCACTATAGTGACAGGTTGTCAGCTTGTCGCCTAAAATTGCAATACACATGCACTCGAGTCGTTTAGTCGGCTCCTACGACACCCACGGGAAAGACATGGGGTGAAGCTATTCTAAACCGGCATCACACGGCTTTATTTCTGTCAATGCAAAAATGAGTAATTCTGGCTTAATAGAGGCAGCTTCACTTCTAACTGTTATCACGCTGCAAAAGTTGTAAAGAAAAATAAAAAGTATTCTTTCGGCGCGGACGATCGGTTCGGTGCGGTCGGCGCGGATGGTGTGCAAGGCTTCCGTACAATTCGATAAGTGTGCGTTCTCATTTGCATTTGTTCATGTTTATCTGTCTTACCTCATTCAATATATCCCTGTTACGTTGCAACAGATCAGGCAGTTCGGCCACCAGCGCCTGCAGGGCTGGCAACCCCCCCGCCGCGCGCACCGCGTTGGCTCGCTCCTTGATGGAGTCTGGCAACCCGCTGCCTGACGCGCCGCACGACTCAACGCACGCGGGGAGCGAGAGGGACGCCAGGATACTGTGGGAAACAGGCTTTTATTAGAAATATGCAATCGATACATACATATATCACGCCTTTATCTCTTGCGGGGTAGGCAGAGCGTTAAAGGCACCAATAACAATAAAACCAGCCCCTCTCCGTGGGGGTCGTAAGAGACGACCGAGGGATTACCTATACTCAAGATCGGTCCTGAAGAAGGACAACTCCACATTAAACCCGGAGCGGGGTCTCCGTCAGGCGCGTGTGACAGAGGTATATCGTGCGGTAGACTCCTGCAGCCGACCTGGCTCCGCACGTATCGACTCGTCGTTCCTGTGGAGTCAGCCAGGGAGGCCGAGACGGTGGCGAAGGGTCTGGGCAACCCTGCTTTGTACATAATTGCGTCCCAGGCAACACAGTGTCTGTGCTCAATGATTCTTACCGGGAAAACAATTAAACCCCATAGGAAAATGAGTTGCAGTGCAACTCCTGAATAGGCCGCTAGTTACCTACTAATATAAATGGTGGTAGTGTTAGGGTTACCTGTTGAGCAGTTGTGTGGCGTCCCTGAGTTTGTTGACCTCAGTGCCGACCGCCTCGGCCTTGCGCGCCGCGCTCGCCTGGATCGCGCCGTGCACCGCCAGCGGGACCAGCTTCTCAAACAGATCTGCAACATAAGCCGTTGTATCAGCTGACACTGCTAATCAAATACAAAGAAGACTAGCCGTATGCAGCGTTGCTTAGGCCCATCAATGTAGTCCTGACGTCAGATTCAGTTTAAGTTACTTTCTATTGGTCGGCGGTACTGCCAGTCGTCCCCCCTTCCCCCCCAGGCCCCCCTCACCCGCGCGACCTGACTTTACCCGATTGCTCGGGGATCCGCTCGTGGTAAATGAATGGCCTTCGACTACAAACTCCTGAACTGCTTAGAGCCAAGACGGCCGCCGCCATTTTTCTCGAAACCGTGTAGGAACCAAGGTTTGGCTGCACATTTCGTTCTACCACTTCAGCTTCAGATTATCAAAATTACAATGGCTAAAACGTTTAGATTATTATACAGCATGAAAGCTTGTTTCACGACGAACTTAACATACCATGCTTAGCGTTTCTGAGAATTCTTTATTTATGTAACCGGAGTCATTCAAGTTAGCTATTTTATAATCTCAAGTAGCCCGCAGTTGATTTATGTTATTTTTCAATGGTTAAATGGACGACCATGGAGAAACTATTTACAACAGCTGAAAGAGAAAGTGAATGTTGTGTCGTATCAGGAGATGAAGACACTGGCAGAGAAAAGATGTGAATGGAAAGCATGAGCATTTTAACATGCATTGCTCAGGTGGAACACGTCCACACCGACCGCGCAATGCGCCGCATGCTGCGCGCGGCGGTGAGCATCTGAGGCTGCTCGTTCAATGGAGACCCAGCTAATGAAGAAGACAACTGACCTTTCCCTTGCCCCCACTTGTCGGGCAGCGGCAGGGCCTTCGCGATGGCCACCCGCTGCACCGGCTCCAGCTGCGCCGCCTCCGGGATCCGCTCGTGGTAGATGAAGTCGTTGTCCTTGAAATATTAAGGATTTATTTTAATTTCGATTATTTGAATAGAATACTACACACGATCTAAATGATATGCTTTCCGCTGGTGTTGCCGATTGTAGTCTCACCGCGTCACTCATGAACAATCCAACAAGGATGCAATTTTTTGAGACTTGAGTTTTTCAGCAATAATTATTACTGTTCTAGGTGCAGTAAAATTACTGAACGTGCATCATACTTTTTATCCGGCATGTGAATTTGTCATGAGTTACGATCACCGACAAAAATACAAAACGAAAATACTATATGTATCGGATTGTTTTTGAGTGAATATGTAAACGTTGAAGGGTCACTATGGACAACGTTCACTATGGGGATATCTCGGAAATCGTGGGTGTTGTAGGCGACTAAGGGATGAATCTAGGGAGCAGCATATTCTGTGAATACAACACGTTGTACTGCGCTCGCCAATCCGCTTGCCAAGCGACCACGCCATATTCACCAGAATATGACGTACCACATATACCTTAATTTTTACCAGTGGACTGTTGTGGCTGTAGTATTGTGTATTTTCAAACCTTGGTAGCATCAGCCAGCTGCCTCGCAGCCCTGGCGGCCGCGTCGGCGAGGGGCCCGACGCCCGCGAGGCGCCCCCCCGAGCCCGCCGGCCCCGCCCCCGCGGCCTTCAGCGCTTCCACGGCTACTTGCAGCCGCGCGATCTGCTCACCTACCGCCCCCGCTGTGCCACATACCTGAAGGATAAAATTCAACAATAAAACACCTATTCTTCTTCTTAAACGTGAAGTTTAAGAACCTTTTTTTGGCCTACTAGTAGGTATGAAATGTAAGTATGGAATCTCATTGTCATCGTGTCTGCGTGCCTTTGTCAACCTGACAACTTAAACGGGCCGATTTTTGTATAATTTTTTTGAAATGATGCCGCGATTTACGAGCAAATGAAAGAAAAAAAATAAACATTTCACGAAAAATGGGTAAAAGCCATTAAAGTGCGATTAAACCCGTTGACGAAACCTATGGACGGACCTGTAGGAATTTATAATTGTATTGAAATTTTTAATTATACAATTTAGATTATCAGTTTTTTTGTGAGGTATTTGTAGTAGCCAATTAGTGACGAAAATTATAGATACTTATTATTTTAGTACATACATACATATATCACGCCTTTATCCCTTGCAGGTTAGGCAGAGCGTTAACAGCCGTAAGAGTACGGTCGCTATCGCCACGTCTGACAGTTTTGAGGATTGTTTTCCAAGGTTGTTTCAGAAAACATGTGTATCACTATAGTGACAGGTTGTCAGCCTGTCGCCTAAAAATTGTAATACATCAATACTCTCGAGTCCCTTAGTCGCCTCTTACGACACCCACGGGTAGGATGTGGGGTGATGCTATTCTAAGCCGGCATCACGCGGCAATTTTTTAGTATGCTAACGTAAAAGACACAAAAGAAATAATAGAATCATAAGGAGGTAAAAATAATGTAAAACCAAATGCTTACAGCGGCCTGGTAGAGTTGTGTGAGTCCCCTGAAAGCGTGCTGCTTGGCGTGCAGGGTGGGCAGCCACTCGCGGTCCCACAGCGCCCGCAGTTGTTCCTTGTTCATGGCGCGAATGGCGTCCGTGTACATTTCCTCGCACGACGCGCACACCTTAGCTATCGTGCCTTCTTTCATCTCGTCTGAAGCAAAATAATAGCATTTGATAAGATACATGCCGTGTGATGCCGGTTTAGATTAGTATCACCCTATTTCTTTCGAAAAATGATTTTCAAAATTGTCAAAATCTGTCAAAAAATTTAATTCTTGTTAAATTTTTCATGTCATTAATGAGAAAAGACAAAAAGACAAAATATGATGGTTAAAGGACAAAATATGTACTTAATGTAATTTTTAAAGTATATACGTAAGTATTTGTAAAGTTTTCTGATTTTAAAGGAACTGGACTTTTTGCTAATTGGACAATTTGCGAATTTTCAAACCGGACATTATGCAAAACGGAAATTTTGCTTCTAAACGTCCCTTCAAGTGGAAAGAGTTAGTTGGTAAGAATGATACATAACTAGGGATTATTTATATTGGTTAACGGGATTCCGGGCTTTTTTAGACGATTTTCAATACCGGTATTGAAAACCTAATACCGGCATACCGTTATTCATGATTAGATTAAAAATGCTCAATGTTACGTTCCTTATACTGTTGCCTTTGCTTCCGTGCATCTTTGTTCGTATTAAAAATATTTTTAACCTTGTCTAGCAGCGGGAACCTGGTATTGAAAAAAATAATCTGGTATTTAATACCAATATTGAAAAAACCGGTATCTGAAAGCCCTATACATTACCTCTGATGCACTTGTAGACGATGACCTCCTGCGCCTGCGCGAGCATGAGCTGCGCCAGTGCGTGCAGCGTGTCGGGCTGCAGGTCGGGCGTGGGCTCCGCGTGCACCGCCATCAACACGTTGCCTTTCAGGTGGGAGAAGATGCCTGCCGCTTGCTGGGGACGAATCACGTTCAAATGGTGACAATATGGCACGTAATTCAGTAAAATTACATACATACATCGCTCGCTCAAAACGCTAAGCCTACCCCGCAAGCAATAAAAGCGTGATACACATACATAAACAGGCAGAGCGTTCACGAGACTGTAAAAATACGGTCGCTATCGCCACGTCGTCAAATCTTTTGAAGGCTGTTTCAGAAAAATTATGTACCACTATAGTGACAGATTGTCAGCCTGTCGCCTAAAATCATTATACACATGGAACCCTCAAATCCCTTAGTCGTCTTTTACGATACTTTTGGGCGAAAAAAATGGGATGATGCTATTTAATACCGGCATTACACGGTGATACATTGCACACATATTATTAAGTTAAAATCTTTTCTGAAAAATGCTCTTTACTAGATACAAATGTAAGCCTGAAAGATTGCACAGGACCAATAAAGATAATAATTTACACGTCATACTTTTATTGCTAGTTATTGTGGCATTGGCCAGCTTAAAATAGGATCACCTCATTTCCCGTAGGTGTCGTAAGAGACTAGTAAGGCCTAGGTCTCGAATTTTGCGGGCAGCGGGGCGGAAGCGACGGCGGCGCGATTGACAGGTGCATCGCTCATTGCCTGCTTACGTGCCGTTTGACATGTCCTTTTGTACGGATTGACAGCTGTCAAATTTGGTCTATTCAAACCGCCATACTTTGTGCCACTTGGTGACACGAAAAGAGCAAGGCAGAGAAGGGCTAATTGAGACGATGTAGTCGCTGTATGTATGCCGACTTTCTACACTTTGACAACTCTGAAAATTTTTCATACAACCTATCGCACCAAGCCGACTTTTATAAATACAGGAACATGAGATCGCACCAGGAGGGGTACTTTTATTTATTTACATATATTTAGTATCAGAAAGCCGACTTTTTGGAAAATCTGTTCTACTTATATCTGAATGCCGACTCTTGTACTGACAAATAGAAAAATGACATAAAAATATTTTGAAAAAATATTAACTTTTGCGTTTTCTACAGTAAAGGTAGGTAGGTGTACAGTTTAATGTTATGAAACAAAAAAAACGCATTATGACCTAATCGCAAAATGTCCTAAACGCTCAATGTCTTGCCTGTGGGTCTCTGCCAAGATCCCTTAAGTTAAAGCGTGATTTTTTAAAATCTGTGATGTTACACCGGCCTGTAGGCAACACGAAGGTTTTGCTAAGTACTAATTTACGACTATTCCTTTGTTCCCAGTGACAGCAAACAAACGATTTTCGACCTTATTGACAGTTTTCAGAATGGCTTGGATTTTTGAAATTCTCAAAGAAATAAGTTAATACGTCCATTTGTATTCAAATTAAAATAAGCGTCAATAAGGTCGAAAATTGCGTGCACCATACTTTGGGACTCCGCTATCGACTACAAAGCGAATAAAGTGGTGTAAGCAATTTTAGACCTTATTGACAGTAAAGACAACAGGTAAGCACCGCACATGGTAGGCTACATTTACCATAATACGTGGACTGATAATAGGAAAAGTGTGGGAAATCACCTGGTTAGGGGAAGAATTATTTTGACAAGACATTTTGCGTTTAGGTCATAGTGCGTTTAGGTAGGTCATTATGAGTTAAGGACATATTTAGAATTTAGGACATTATGCGTCGGGAGGTCGGAGAGCTGGGTATTTTTGAGTTTGTCCATATTTGTCTTTTGCGGTCAAAATTTCGTCTTACTATCAGTCAAAATTCATTTACACTTGTGTACTTTATTGTACTTTTATTCGTCATGCTGCTACTCCGTAAAAGCAAATTTTGAATAAATGGCATGATGCTACCAGTACTAGCAAACAAATAAATTGTCGGCTTGATGCTGCTTGATTCGATTGTCGGCTTGGTGCGATCTCATGTTCCTAGATTCAAAAAAGTCAGCTTGATGCGATAACATGTATGAAACTTTTTGGGAGTCGTCAAAGTGCAGAAAGTCGGCATACAGCGACTAAACCATTGAGACAGGAGTAAGTGAAATCGAAGGGAGGGTTATTTTATCCTTTACTAGCGGCCTACCCCAACAGCTGCGCCCGCTGCAACTCATTTTCCCGTAGGAATAAGGAATTTTCCCGGCAAGTATTATACATAAAAACCTTCCTCTTGAATCACTCTATCTAATAAAAAAAAAACTTGCATCAAATCCTTTGTGTATTTTTGAAGATTTAAGCATACATACAGACAGACGCGAAAAGCGACTTTGCTTTATACTATGTAGTGATTTCAAAAAAAGTGTTACCTGGCACAGCTTGGCGGCAAGTTTCAACGAGTCCTCGGTGTCGAGCGGCTGCTTGGCTGCCAGCGACGACTGCAGCGCGCCCATGTTCCACAGCACGCACACGCGTTCAAACGCCAGCGAACTGACAGCTGTCAAACAAATCAACATTGGCGTCAATACACATACATCATCATTATTGGTACCGTACGTCTGTGACAGATGATTTAATCAGTGTTTGAGGCAGGAGCAGAGACACTGCGTTGCCTGGGAGACACTTCGTTGCCTGGGACGCAATTATGGTTGCCCAGGACTTGCGTCACCCTCTCGGCCTCCCTGGCTGACTCCACAGAAACGACGAGTAGATATGTGCGGAGCCAGGTTGGCTGCAGGAGTCTACCGCACGATAAACCTCTGTCACACGCGCCTGACGAAGACCACATACATACATACATACACATATTCCGCCATTATCTCTCGCTGGTAAGGTAGAGCGTTAACGGCCGTAAAAAATACGGTCGCCATCGCCACGTCTGACAAATATTGAGGGCCCTTTCAGATAACTGGTGTATCACTGTACTGTAGTGATACACCTGAAAGCCTCACGTCCCTTAGTCGCCTCTTACGACATCCGCGGGAAAAAAATGGGCTGATGTTGTTCTAAGCCAGCATCACACGGCATTTAAAGTAGCCGCAAAATAATAAGAAAAATAATATTGTTTTCATTCCCACAAGTTAACATTGTAATTTACCTCAACAGAACCAGTAATTACGAAAGTATCTATCACATAAAGAAAACAGTGGTATACAAACTAAAAGGTTTATTTCTATGACTCATTTATAATCGGATTGCTTTGTGGTAATAAAATTCATGAATTGGAAAATAAATATGAGTAATATGCAAAAAACAAATTCAAGTTTTGTACTCAATGAATGAATGAGCAATCAACAAACAAAATCCAAATGCCTTGCAGTAGACGATGGAAAGTTCACTAGATGATTGGGTGGGACATTAAGAAAATACAAAAGTAGTATGCTAAAAATTATTGTCCAAAAATACAACATACTGCATTTATAGTTTTTTGAAATATTCAAAGTTTAAAATAATATAAATTTTAAATATTTTGATGCCAGCCAAACCAGAGAGACATGATGTCATCTCTTCGTATTTTCATATAAAAAAAGTTAAATTAGTTTCATTTCAAAAAGTAGCTAATTTGACCTGCCCATCATCAAGCTCATCTTGCTACACTTCTTAGGCCCGTATTTATAAACCGTACTCAACTCTGAGATCGATCTTGAGTACGACTTTGAGTTGCTGTTAGTATTGACTGACAATTGTCAAAACCGCTCTTGAGAACGATCTCAGACTTGAGTTCGATTTATAAATACGGACCTAGGTCTACAGGAAGAGATTTTTTTTTAAATAAGTTTACCTTTTGTGTATTGTTTTTTTATGTTATGTATGTTTTTTACTGTGTACAATAAACGGTTAAATAATACATACACATATCACGCCTTTATCCCTTGCGGGGTAGGCAGAGCGTTAACGGCCGCAAGAATAAGGTCGCTATTGCCACGTCTGTCATTTTTGACGATTGTTTTCCAAGGTTGTTTCAGAAAACTTGTGTATCACTATAGTGACAGGTTGTCAGCCTGTCGCCTAAAAATTGTAATACACTAATACTCTCGAGTCCCTTAGTCGCCTCTTACGACACCCGCGGGAAGGAGATGGGGTGATGCTATTCTAAGCCGGCATCACACGGCTGATTCTAAGCCGGCATCACACGGCTGTTAAATAATAATAATATAAATTAATAAACTATTTAGTATTTGTCTTCTACTTACTAAGGCTCATCCGGCCTCCGAAGATGGATCCCCGGTCGAAGGCATCCTTCCACTTGAACGGCACGGCCACTTCTTGCGGCGGTACCTTACTCTCCAATGATGCCAATTGGTCATAGTAGCTGTAGAATAAAAGGATCTTTTTAATACACTTCTCATAAGAGAAATCCAGACTCTTTGGTTTTATTGATTTTATAAAACACGTAACCTATAAACACTATTTCGAATTTAAGACATTTTCATTAAGATTTATTAAAGCTCATATTGTTACTGACTATTACATGCTATCAGCCGTTTATTCCTAAACTAGCGGCCTGCCCTAGCAGCTGCACCCGCTGCAACTCATTTTCCCTTGGGAATAAGGAATTTCCCAGCAAGTATTATACATAAATACTTTCCTCTTGAATCACTCTATCTATTAAGAAAACCTGCATCAAAATCCGTTGTGTGGTTTTAAAGGTTTAGGCATACATACAGACAGACGCAAAAAGCGACTTTGCTTTATACTATGTAGTGATAAAACAAACTTGAAATGTGTCCCAGATTTTTTTATGGGAACTATAGTTCTTCCAACCATTTCATTGATTTGTAACAGCTGTAAGGTGATTTTCTTTTTGTCTATTTGGGGACAATCTTCCTATTGGTGTTTGGCTGTCAAAAATCAAATAAACTACTATAATGGTACAATAGGTTAGGATCTGGTAATGGAATTCAAAAGAAAATGAGGGATTCTTCTAATTCCCATAGGTGCAGTTAAAGGTGAAAGCATTTTTAAAATAAATTGTTAGGCAATCACAGTGAATAATGATGTCCTAGGCAATTAGCACAACTCAGTGCCTACTACAGTTGAGTGAAATGAATCATTCAGTTGATTAACATCATATATATATTCAGTGGATGGAACACATCTTGCACCTCTAATTTTTTAGATATATTGCAATGTTAGGTTATTATTTGGGCAAAGATTTGTGGGAAATACAAAATTTCCCACATTTTAACTAACAATTCTTTGTCGTTTATTGTTATAATTTGACTATTTAACAATTTACCAATGAATTTGTAATAAAGAAGTATGAACAACAAAATTTTGAATCCATTCATGACACAGTATTAATTATTTAAAAATGTCCACTCTTTGATTGAAATCATCAATTGTGACGTTGAAATATGAAGTAAATAACTTGTACCTATTTTTTTCAGTAACATTTAGTACAATACATAATATAACAGATCATGCCTTTAACCTCACAGTATCATAATAAATAATGGTGGGACAGAATTAGCTACCAATACATTGGGTCTTTGTGTTTGCATGAAGACAAAGGAACAATAAAGACCTTGTTTAAGTATATTTGGGTTTTACCAACTCTGTAACCAATTAATTTTAACAGGATAAATAGATTATTATTACAAAAATCTATCGGCGATATAGATGACATCATCTGTTTACCTCCCACTTAAATTGCCCCTTGCAACTGGGCATGGGACAATGAGCTGGTAGGGTAAGATAAGTTAGATTGTCTCACTATCCACGACTGGGTAAAGCCGCTAATTCCGAGTATGACTCACGATCTACCTACTTGTAAATAACATCGAGCGACGACTTGTCGAACAGCTTCCAGATAGCCTGGCCGCGGAGTTTCGCGAGTTCACCCACTGCTTCGGTGCAGTCTTCCAAACCCTCGGCGCCGCTGTACGTCGCCTGGATCAGGTTACGCAGCGGCTTCACTAGGTCCACATCTGAAGACTTTTTCAACGGAATCGACAACAACTCAGCCATTTCTGCAAATTGTGAATGAAATCATTCCACTTCACCACAAGCGAGAAAATGACAATCATACGAAAACACAAATGTCAAATCGCAAACGTCAAATTTGGGTATGTTCGTTTCATTGCCCAAAATGCCCTACAACATATCCCCCCTACAAACAGCTCTACAATAAAATGCGTGTATAAAACGAGGGTACGCTGCCAACAGCAAAAAATGTAATTACTTGTGATAATTATGCCTGTAATAGATAAGTTGATGAGGACGAGTTGTCTAAATAGTACCAAAAACCTTGCAAGACTATAGTCGTTAAAATATAGGATGATCCTTGGGACCTTTGTGACCTTGGAGCAATTGCTATGACATAAGGTTAATTTTCCTTTGTTTCCTATATTTTACAGAATGATTTGTTGTAGGTCTTGTAGGCTACTGAGGCTACTTATCGGAAGTCTCTCTGATTCTTTTCGAAAAGGGTGAGAGGTTCGGTCCAACCGTCGTCGGTCAGAAAAGTTTTCGTAACGAGGTTTTGAATTTTCATTTCTCCATTGTTTTTAGGTTTTTTCTTCTCTGACATCTTGCTGAAATTCCTTCCGACCTTGTCGTGTCATGTGCGTTGAACGCTCGTGCATGTATTTTATCATGTGATTTGTTTTCTTTTCTAATTTCTCGATGAAATTCAAAAATATTTACAAAATTGAAAAGTCGATAAATATTGCAATATTTGCGTGTTCAAAATCATGGTAGCTAAAAGTAGAAAAGTATTGAAGTCGGACAGGTAGGTTTATAGATTTTTTCATTATTGCTACTCTATTTGCTCCATCTTAATATCGTAAACTCATAA
The DNA here is from genome assembly GCA_029255805.1 of Keiferia lycopersicella. Classification (NCBI taxonomy): domain Eukaryota; kingdom Metazoa; phylum Arthropoda; class Insecta; order Lepidoptera; family Gelechiidae; genus Keiferia; species Keiferia lycopersicella. Next base: position 956,444 of record JARACZ010000008.1, read on the forward strand.
ACGCTAAACCATTTTATCAACATCTTCCATCTACTGACACGACCACAACAGCCCAATAGGACTCAAAGTCGAAAAGTATTTTCCGCCGTTGCTCGGTCTGTACTTGTTGTTACTGTAGTAGCTCTGTCTGTAATGTTTGATATTACTGATACGGGAAATATCGTTACACGAAATACGGTGACGTCACCTCTTTATCTACCTACATTAATGTATTTGCGTATTCGTCCATTACGACACCATCGATTATCTTATTTCTTGTTAAACATGTATTAATTTACATATCGGCAAATTCAGCTACTACCTCCTTCAAGAACTTGTAAAATTCATACGTTAAACTTGAAAATTTTTTCTTATTATTATTTTTATATACTCTTTATATCCGTTTCCGGTAGATTCCCGTAACGTAAATACTTATTTTGATTTCCGTTTTCGGTTAAATTCCGTATTTACTACTTACCTACTTGTCTTGCGAACTCAACAACGCCAAGATACTCATAACTATTAGGTAGATAGATCTAAGGCCCCGGTCTCGGGTTTTGCGGGTAGCGGCGGCGGCGCGCTCGCTTTTTTTTAGGGAGTGTGCCGCTCGTTGCCCGCTCCCAAGCCGCTTTTTCTAAAAACCAGTTCATTTGAATGTATCTATGCAAAAGCGCCTGCCGCTGCCGCTGCCGCCTATAGATATACAGGTGTAAAAAAAAATGCTGCAAATATTTTAAGGGGTAAACCAGTCCATGAAACTGAACAACTTTCCCTAACAAACAGCGAAATATGAAAAAAATATTTGGACCTCCCATACAAAATTACCAGCCGACCAAGCCAATTTGTATGAGAGGATCAAAAAAATTTCTCATTTTGTACCAATGTTTCTTGGGGAAAGTTGTTCAGTCTCATGGGCTGAATCACCCCTTAAAATATTTGCAGCTAATATTTTTACACCTTATACATGGCAACAGACTAATGATGAAACTGCATTTTCCACTATTTAAATAATCAATTGTGAGAGTAAGTGTCTCTCTCTCTTTCTGCCTCTGTGTCTCTATTGTGCCTGTTTGTTGCATGTGCGTGGCTGTTTGTCTATGTATCTCTGTATCTGTTTGTTTGTGTGTATTTGTTTGTTTGCTGTAGAATACAACAATATTTCCAGGCACGAAGCCGACGACGACAAAATAGTGATCGACCTGGGTGCACCTCGATTGGACCTGGCCGCGCCCCGAGTCCAGGAGTTCACGCTGAAGGGCGGCCGCGGCCTGCACTCTCATCCAGCGGCGCTGCATACTCGCCCACCGACGCCTGCAACCGCAACCCCGTTCCACAACCCGTTAGTCTACTTTTCTACCCAGTTCCACAACCCGTTAGCTTACTTTTCTACCCAGTTTCACAACCCGTTAGCCTAATTTTCTACCCAGTTCCACAACCAGTTAGTCTACTTTTCTGCCCAGTTCCACAACCCGTTAGCCTACTTTTCGAACCTCACACTAGCACCGGACACCGCTTCGATGTGCGGAGCGATCATAATTCTTTATTGCTTTCAAGTGGTATTACAGGTGTTAAATAAGTTTATAGTGTCTGTCGCACTTAAAACCCTGTTAGGGCACTATAAATACATACAGGATGTAAGGGACGGTGTAACGATAACTTTACAGGCGTGCTCAGACCATGAAACTGAACAACTTTTTATATAGGGGCTTTGTTGGGAAACGAAAAAATTTTTGGAAATTTATAGGTGTCACTGTTATAGGACACCGGTCTTACAAATAGGACACCGGTCTTACAAATAGGACACCGGTCTTACAGATAGGACACCAGTCTTACAATCGTGAGACCAGAGTTCGATCCCCGCCATGTACCAATGTGTTTTTACTCACGTACATTTACCGACTGCTCTTACGGTGAAGGAAAAACATCGTGATGAAACCCACATTCAAATAAAATTTGAAATCAAATGATATTTGAATGTGACTTAACCTAGGATTTGGGCCAGGTTAGCCTTCGGGTTGCAGAGGTCAGATGGCAGTCGCTCTGTGTAAAAACTTGGTTCCACGTCAAATCCCCTAGGTTAGGTAGCCGACCCCGACAGAGAACGGGATAAGGCAAGGAGAATGATAGGTGTCGATGGGATCCGGTTGCGGTTACGGACGGATTTCCGCACGGTTTTGTCAGCCTGCGTCAGGAGCTCTATTTCTGAAACGTCGTAATTCGATTCCGTGCACGGATGTCCGCAACGACTGGTCTAACCACACATTTTTTAATTTCTACTAACTACTCGATGATTTATGGTCATCAAGAATCTAGGGTATGTATTTACTAGGGTACGTGGGAATCGATAAGTAAAGTAGAACGTGTGATACAAGCATAATAAGTTGTAGATTTACGCATGGAACAAAAACTAACATTTCAGAAAATGAATCCCTTGTGCACACCGCGCCGCATTCGGTCTATCCTTGGACCCAAGTATGCTATTTTTGGTCGTTGTAACGCCATCGAAACTCAACTGTCATTTCATTGCCATTATGATTTTCCTATACTTCAAACTGCTAGCAGACTACGAAATCACCGAAATCATCCAACTGAGATCCAATCGACATCCAACTGAAACGATTTTCACTTAGCAGACTTAGGGCCCTGTTCCGTTGAGCGTTCTGTGTGTTCTTTGCGGCATCAGTATACCCTGCTGTTTTTCTATAGGTACAACTCAAAAGTGCCGTGTGATGCCGGCTTAGAATAGCATCCCCCCACTTCCTTCCCGCGGGTGTCGTAAGAGGCGACTAAGGGACTCGAGAGTATTGGTGTATTACAATTTTTAGGCGACAGGCTGTCAACCTGTCACTATAGTAATACACATGTTTTCTGAAACAACCTTGGAAAACAATCCTCAAAAATGTCAGACGTGGCGATAATGGCTCTATTATTACGGCCACTATCGCTCTGCCTACCCCGCAAGGGATAGAGGCGTGATATATGTATGTATGTATGTATGTATGTACAAGCCAAAATTTTATGATCCAAGTTTTAAACCGGATTATCCTATGGTGTCCGGTGCAATGTGAGATTCGCCTTAGTCATGTCTTGCAAGACCGCGAGGGTTACTAAATGCTGACCTCCGAACTTAATGATACACCCCATGATGATGATAATGTCTTGACAACGAGGATACGATGGACTTATTCTTTCTTCTTCTTTTTTTATTATGTTACGATCAATGAATTTCTGTAGTATGTCAATAAACATTAGATCAGTCCAAACTCAGGCTCACACTTACAGATACGACTCTAACCTTTCAGCGTTCAGCATTACATTGCGCTGGTTGTTGACTGCCAAGCCACATGACCACTTGCTGGTCCGCAATGTACTGCTAAACGCCTGATACTCGACTGGAACACAGCCTGAAAGATGGTGACACAGGGTGCACTTGAAGTGTTGCCCTCTCGTTCCCGCCACGCGCCGCCTCGGCCTCAAACCCTGGCCTGTTGCGTCTGCAATCGATAATCTGACAATTGAGGGCCGTGTGGGTTTGTTTTGGTTGCCAAGAACCTGCGTGGCATGGTTTATTCAGTTTACGACGTGTGATTCGCCTGGAAAGGCTTCCGAAAGTATTGTGTTTAGTTCGATTCTGGTAAGTTAGGCAGTAACTATGAAATCAGTAAGATATAGTTAAGTGTTTCAGTTTTGAAGGCCTTCTGCCTTGTTTCTAAATGCGTAGAAGGTGATTTTCTAAATGAATAGCAGAAATTTAAGTGTTTCAGCTTTCGTTTTATATTTATTTAGGCGTTGCTGTGTAAGATTAATTTACATTATTGATTCAGAAGATTCTATTTTCTAAATTATTAATGAATCTTCATAGGATGTCCTAAGGTCAACTTAGATGTTTATATTTAATAAGCGTAGAGCTGAGCTATATGGTATTGGTATCATAAGTTCTAATTTTAATTAGCAACTTTTTATGATCTTATTAGTAAGTAACATAAATAAATTTGTGAATACTGCAACTTTAGATACTTTAGTTACCCACTTACTAATTTAGTATTTATAAGCTTTAGTATTTGTTTACCCTAGTACTACCTTAGTATTTTTTAGTTACAGTGTTCTTCTTCTTTTTCTTTGCCTGTCGAGGCGAATTAAATTTTATCTGACCAATAACTTTCCATTTGTTGTAGTACTTATTTACCCTAGTATTTTTTTATTGGCAGGCTTGGCAAATTCGTAGACCAGTTCAATCGAGTAGCCACCCCGACCCAGACGGAGAAGAGCCGCCGGCGGGTCAGACGACGCGCCGTCGCCTCCGATCTCTACGTTCCCAATCCACGACTGTGAGTACCCACTCCTTCCCCCGGTGTCACTAGTACCACCTCAAGCAACCGATGTTTCCGCCGGAGGGGTCGCTGAGTCCCTCATTTACCGGCAATTACCGGCACATAGCAGGTAGATTCAGACCGATACGTTCTTCCCAGAACAACTCCTACGACCAGCCTCGCGCTTAAGGACATTCTAATAGCTCGTTGTGAATCTACTTGGAAATAAACGATTGAATCTTGAAACTATTCTACCCAAGCTCAAGGCAAGCTGTGGACAATTTATATTTTATTCTCGTTTCCTTTTGTCGGCAGCTACCAAAGTAAACCCGCTGGAAAAAAAACAGCTGCTACGGTCAAGAACAAGCGCGCAAAACGGACCCGCTCACAGTCCCAGAGCCCAAAAAGGACCCTAACACGTCACCAGAGCCAAAAACGGACCCTAACCCGTGAGCAGAGCCCAGAGAGGACCCTAACACGTCACCAGAGCCCAGTACGGACCCTAATACGTCACCAGAGCCCAGAGCGGACCCTAACACTTCACCAGAGCCCAGAACGGACCCGAACACGTCACCAGGGCTCACAGCGGACCCTAACACTTCACCAGAGCCCAAAACGGACCCTAACACGTCACCAGACCCCAAAAAGGATCCGAAAACGCTCTCAGAGTTCAAAACGTGTCGCCAAGAGACATAAACGGAAGACGCGCCGGACCATCCCCAACCGACGGCTTTACCAGCCGCCGCCGCCGAGGCTACTGTTCGTTAGCCCACCTCCACCACCAAAGCAGCCTCAAGAAGGCTGGCTACCATCTTCAGACACTGCACCGCAGAACACGGCATCGCAAATAGCTCTACTATTCTCTAATCGCGAGGTTCCAGTCGTAAGTGCTTTGTGTTATACAGGCAGTAAAAGACGGTATAACGAAAATTTTGCAGGCGTGATCAGACCATAAAACTGAACAACTTTTTCTATGGTGGCTATGTTGGTAAACATAAAAAAAAATTCAACCTTCCATACAAAATTCCCGATCAGCTGACTGACTTTGTACGGAAACTCGAAAAAATTCTTTCGTTTTCATAGAAAAAGTTGTTCAGTTTTATGGCCTGATCACGTGTGCAAAGTTTTCGTCACACCGTCTCTTACACCGTCTATGTAGGTAAGATTAGGCCTTGGAAATTATTACTCTCTCTCTTACCATGCAGGACACCGAGTCGTCCAACGACCCGATGCACTCCTGTTCCAAGTTTTTCAACCGCCTACTACTAGTAGTTGGCCTCTGACATGGTTGAGTAACGACAGCCGTCTAAGTTATCATAGCAACCGCGGGACCTACGGCCCAAAACACGGTACCATCTTTCTTACGGACAATCAGGTGGTGGAGCCCTAACCTAACCTAACCAGACTGGGAATAAATTTACAAAGTGATAAATATCAACTTTGTCCAGTGACCCACCGAGAATCGAACCCGGAACCTTAAATGATTACTGATATCGTTTTACTCTTGTAAACAGCAGCGAGAGCCGCTTCCAGCTGCAAAGAAACCGGTCATCCAGATATGCAATTCCCAACTGCCCCCGCACCCTACACCCCGAGACAGAATATGGGAAATGGTATCAGCCGTTCATGCTAGAAACGCAAACAGAAACACTGTTGAACAAAAAAGATCTCCGTTTACATTATCAACCGAGAGAAGACCGGGAAAGAAAGTTAAAGAAAACAACTCTCACGCTCGATACAAGAACGGAGCACCAAAAGTGCGACCTGGTGTGCATACCCACTTCCTACCGAAAGAGGGCTCACTTGAGCAAGTAAGATACCCTTCGAACATACCAAACTTGGACGATTCACCGGCTATATCGTCCGAAGACATTCCGTGGCCCAAGTATCAGCCTAAGAGCAATCACTTTCGTCTGCGAACCCTCGTCTCGGACACTTCAGCAGTGTCGACGGACGCTGGGCGGCCCCCCGCGGCACGCGTCCCCAACTCAGCTCGCCTCATGGAAGCCAAGATGGCAGAGGCTCCACACTCTTCCCCAGAAGTATCTGATGGAAACGACTCCATGTCTGCACCCAGTGAATATCTAGCAGAAGTAAGTACATCCATATACATACACATATCACGCCTCTATCCCATGCGGAATAGGCAGAGCGTAAACGGCCGTAAGATATGGTCGCTATCGCCACGTCTGCCAAATATTGAGGACCGTTTGAGATAATTTGTGTATCACTATAGTGACAAATAAATGATAAATGTAAAAAAAAAAAAAAAGGTTAGCAGCCTGTCGCCTAAAGTTGTAATACGTGGTAATACACATGAAACCCTCGTGTCCCTTAGTTGCCTCTTACAACACCACCCGCGGGAGGAATTGGGGTGATGAAAATTCAATAATTAAGTATTTATATAAGTACCTATCCATTTTGTGAGAGACACAGCGAGAATTCACCCCTTAAATATATTCGCAGCTAATATTTTTACACCATTATAAACGCAATCCTCGTTTTTCAGTTTTTGTCAGCAATCATGAGCCGCAATTACGCTGAGGCGCTGAAGTATTGCCGGCTGATACTCCACTACGAGCCCAACAACACAACAGCGCGTGGTTTCTACCCTCTTCTCAAATACAAGCTTGGTATGAGCAAGAGTCCTGTCTCACACGCCGCCAAGTACGGTAAGCAGCGAGAAATGTATTGGAAGAAAGGTAATAAAAAGTATCTCATGCTATTACAGAAATAAAAGAAAGAGGTTACGTTTTATAGTTTTAAGAGTGATTAGGCGCGTCTCCACCGGGCGAACAGTGTCGAGTGTATTGGTTAGCAGGGATGTTATACATACATACATACATATATCACGCCTTTATCCCTTGCGGGGTAGGCAGAGCGTTAACGGCCGTAAGAATACGGTTGCTATCGCCACGTCTGACATTTTTGAGGATTATTTTCCAAGGTTGTTTCAGAAAACATGTGTATTACTATAGTGACAGGTTGTCAGCCTGTCGCCTAAAAAATTGTAATACACCAATACTCTCGAGTCCCTTAGTCGCCTCATACGACACCCGCGGGAGGATGTGGGGTGATGCTATTCTAAGCCGGCATCACACGGCAAATGTTATGTAACATGTTATGAAGCTCCGAAACCGAAACCATCGGATATAAAAGACGGTGTAACGAAAACTTTGCAGGCGCGATCAGACCATGAAAGTGAACAACCTTTTCTATGGGGGCTATGTTGGTAAACTTAATAAAAATTTTGAACTACCATAAAAAATTCCCTATCAGCTGACTGATTTTGAATGAATATGGGAACTCGAAATTTTTTTTCTTTTCCAAGCATAGCCCCCATATAAAAAAAGTTGTTCAGTTCCATGGTCTGATCATGCCTGCAAAGTTTTCGTTACACCGTCTCTTACACCCTGTATATACTACCTACATAAAAAAATATCCGTAAACGAAACCGATATAAAAGTTTCGGATAATTTCGGTTAAAGGCCTAGCGAATTCGCTAGTTTCCTGGGTCATTAATAAAATATAAAAGTTGTGCATTTAAAACTACTATCCAAAAATACTACAGACCTCTTTCGTAATTATTCGAAATATTCAAAGTTTGAATTAGTAAACAGAAAAATAATGTAAAAGTAAGTGTTTTGACGCCATCCCAGTACTTACGGCGGGACGTCATACTTCTAGTTCTTCATACAAAATACCGTTTTAAATCGTTTTAAAAAAGTAGCTCATTGGACCTGTCAGGAATCAAGCCTATTTAGCTTACTTTAGGTGAATGTATTTCTGTTTAGATGGAAAAGTCGTGAACGCCTCAAATTCTGACACCAGCAGCGGTGAAGCCAGCGCAGTCGGAAAAAGCGGAATAACCCCAGAGGTGTTAGAGGATCTGGATAACAGCAGTTACTCAGAGGCAGAGTCGCTATCCCCTGACTCTTCAGGAAAGTGTACGCGAAGCCCGTCGCCAGCGGAACGTGGTGGTTAGTATTCTGTAATAGCATGTCCACTGTTGGACATCCATACGGTGTACGTACACCTAGCCGAGCTGTACGCGCGGTATCGGCCGGAATGCTGCGTAGCAGTTTTTAATTTTTATTTCCGGATTTTATTATAAATTGAAAAAAATATTTTTCATGGAAACACCGCCACATTCCTGAGCGGTGGTTCTTATAACTCTTGCTCAGCACAACTTCCCGACCTGCTGCCATGAGTCTCATTTAGATTTCATGTCACGAAGGCTAACCATGAATCACGAACCTCTGCAACCCTGGCCCGATCCCTTAAGATTTTAGCATTATTTTTTTACATCGTATTGCAGATACGGACAGTAGCGAGTCAGACCATTCACCAGAAACGCTGGGCGTCACAGATGTAAGGGCCTTGGGAGCAACCTGGCTGGCTGATGCGAACGGGAACCCACGCGCGGAATCCAAGAAACACAGTAAACAAAATCGGTATAGCGAGGGTATGTTGTCACGAAATTATAACGGCATTAATTTAAAAAAGGACCTGTAAATGGCGGCGGTTACCTAAGTGTGAGGGAGAAAGCACGCCTGGTATATGTCAGAGCCTCAGTGGGAAAAAGAAAGCACGATGATCGGCCGTCATTTACAGATCCTTTCTTTAAAAAATATATTTCTACGCGGATATACAATATACACATATCACGCACGGGGTAGACAGAGCGATAACGGCCGTGAAAATAAATACGGTCGTTTTCGCCATTTCTTCTACTCTACTTCTACAACATTCCACTGTTGGACATGGGCCTCCCCCAAATAGGGATATTGTCATACTCGCAATGCTTGGCAGGCGGATTGGCGAGCGCAGTGCAAGATATTGAAGATATTTATTCCATTGGATTGATTAAGATTAAGGGATACCTTAGTAGCCTTTTACGACACTAACATCTTAGTAGCCTTTTATCAAAAACATCATAATATATTTTTTTGACGATGTTTCAGATGAGGATGACGAAAATGATAACGGAGACCACAGATTAGTCCTACAGGTAAAACTCTCCATACCCACCCACAGACAATACCCAGTTAAGACATGAATAGGTGGGTCTCCATTGAACGAGCAGCCTCAGATGCTCACTGCCGCGCGCAGCATGCGGCGCAATGCGCGGTCGGTGTGGACATGTTTCGCCTGAGCAGCGCATGTTAAAATTCTCATGCTCGGGCGAAAAACCGTCCACACCGACCGCGCATTGCGCCGCATGCTGCGCGCGGCAGTGACTTTCTGAGGCTGCTCGTTCAATAGAGACCCAGCTAATACCAAATATTACATACATACATACATATATCACGCCTTTATCCCTTGCGGGGTAGGCAGAGCGTTAACAGCCGTAAGAATACGGTCGCTATCGCCACGTCTGACATTTTTGAGTATTGTTTTCTAAGGTTGTTTCGGAAAACATGTGTATCATTATAGTGACAGGTTGTCAGCCTGTCGCTTAAAAATTGTAATACACCAATACTCTCGAGTCCCTTAGTCGCCTCTTACGACACCCACGGGAAGGATGTGGGGTGATGCTATTCTAAGCCGGCATCACACGGCATTCTAAGCCGGCATCACACGGCATACCAAATATTAACTTTTTGTTACACAGTTAACACAAATAAGACCTTGCCCCATCCATGTTTTAGCAGAGGTTTGTCTTACCATACCTTGCCCAGTCAAACCTTGACTCTAACTCTTGCCTCGTGTTGCCGCCTGATAGGCCATATTTGATCAGCTCAAGCTCAGCTCAAGATATATTTGGCCAGCTGTCAAAATCATAAATCACGTCGTGTGATGCCGGCTTAGAATAGCATCACCCCACATCCTTCCCGTGGGTGTCGTAAGAGGCGACTAAGGGACTTGAGAGTATTGGTGTATTACAATTTTTAGGCGACAGGCTGACAACCTGTCACTATAGTGACACACATGTTTTCTGAGACAACCCTGGAAAACAATCCTCAAAAATGTCAGACGTGGCGATAGCGACCGTATTTATACGGCTGTTAACGCTCTGCCTACCCCGCAAGGGATAAAGGCGTGATATATGTATGTATGTATGTCAAAATCATATTCTCTCTTTTCGTGTGGGACCGATTTATCCAACGACCCTATGAACTCTAGTGTCAAAATTTTTCAACCGCCTTCTACAAGTAGTAACGATGTAACGGTGTAACGATGCTATGACATTTAAGAAGATCTCTTCTAAAGTCTGTAAAATAAAGGATGGTCCCTGTGACGTGTGGCGTATCGCCACCATTGCATGTTTTCATTTCTTTTCGTTGTTGCGGTTTTAATATTGTTTAACAGACAGCGCGACAAAATGATTTCTTTTGTATACTATAATGTAGTTTAGAGCGCATCGCTTGCGCGCGCAGCTTTTACTCCTTACTTATGTACAGTTTCGGTTGCCATGGAGATAGGTACGTTGTTTTGTCACTTTTGTTCTTACTAAGATTTCGGTTCTTTGTACAATTTTATTTTATGTTGTAAATATTAAACATTCTGTAAGTAGTCCGAGCCAATGTATTATTTGTAGAGCGTAAGACATCGCCACACACCACACACACGCTCTACCAAAGACGTTTGTGACCTTCGAGCAAATGCTATGGCACAAGGTCCATTTCCTTTGTTTACTAGGAAAATGGACCATAGGTATATATAAATATATAGCCTTTGCTCCAAGGTCACACACGTCACAGGGATCGTCATCTATTTTACAGACTTGAGATAATCTTAAATGTCATAGATATATGTGTGACAGCTGTCAAATATGGCCTATTTGAACGGCCATACTTTCCAATCCATGCATTTACCTGATTTACCTGTATTCGTGTCAACAGGACGCAGACCTAAGGCAGCTGCGCGCGCAGTTCGCGTGCTCTATCAAGTGAGACCCCCCCCGCCCCCGCCCCTTCGTCGCCCCGTGTCGCCCGTGTGCCGCCTAGTTCTATACCGTATTGTATCCCTATCATTAATACATGTTACGTACCGTTGTAATAGAGTTGTTTTTTTTGTTGTGCTGTGTGTGACCCAATCCTTTTATATAGATCACTACACTTTAATCTCATTATAATTTGCCTAGCGGAGGGTTAATCGTACGGACTATTTTCTTCTTATATTTAAGAGCTCATTGCTCTTGTCGATGGAGCATGCCAGATGTTTCTATCCTCCGCCTTCTCCTTGACCTCCCTATACATCATGGCCATCATTCTATACATATAAGGACATTCTATACATAGGTGTGTAAAAATTAGCTGCAAATATTTTAAGGGGTGAATCAGCCCATGAAACTGAACAACTTTCCCCAAGAAACAATTTTTTTTGCACCATGTAAAACCTCCGCTGGGCTATAATGTTGTCAAACATTTATGTGTGAACTAGTGGGCCGCCCAGCGACGGCGCCCGCTGCAACTCATTTTCCCGTACATAAAAACCTTCCTCTTGAATCACTCTATCTATTAAAAAAACCTGCATCAAAATCTATTGTGTAGTTGAAAAGATTTAAGCAAACATACAGACGCGAAAAGCGACTTTGCTTTATACTATGTAGTGATAGGTTCATCTCCACCGGACGAGCAGCCTCAGAGCGCAATGCGCGGTCGGTGTGGACGTTTTCCGCCCGAGCATGAACCATTGTGCATGCGCTGCCTCAGGCGAAACACTTCCACACCGACCGCGGCATGCTGCATGCCGCGCCATAATGCGCGCGGGAATGAGCACCTGAGGCTTCTCGGCTTGTGGAGACGCACCTATTGACTATAGACAAGGTACCTAATAAACAATTAAACAACAATATCCAAAACTTTCTTAAATTTTATTGAAAACCGTAAAACATTGTCATAATATTAGGTAACTATTCAAAAACTTAACGCGAGTTATTTGTGTTAACAAAAAACTTGCCGCTGTGCTGCGCTCGCCTACCTTTGTTTATTTAATATTTAACAACTGGTATCCATTCTAACGGGATACTATCTTGGACTATAAAATAGACCGGGCATCTGTGGCTGCACATTTTCCCTTAAAGTGACAGATTCCTTATATTACTTATTGTTACACAAAACAGCATTTTTGAAGGAGTCAAATACGCATTGTTATTATACACAGTTACTGAATATGAAAGTTAAATAAGCAATATTTTCATCCATTTTTATGCCATTGTATCGCAATAAACAGCACCAAACGAGAACGTGAAACAAAATAGGTCTAGTTTTGACTTGACCCTGTTTAGATTCGTCCCGTTCTGACTCTCTCTGAGCTCTTTATTTAACGTGTTGAGTGAGCCCGGATCGAACCATAACGGGGTCGAGTTGAAACTAGGCTAATTATAGACCCATTCTGACTGGCTCTTTATTTCTCGTGTTGAGTTGCAACAGGGTCGAGTCAGAACGAAACTGCGTCGAGTGGAAACTAGGCCAACATTGTTTGGCAGACGAACGCTTACAATAACGGCTGAAAACTAAACTGGCTAACATTAACTTCATTCGCTTAGCCCCGTATTTATAATCCGCACTCAACTCTTGAGCTCGATCTTGAGAGAGACTGAGTTGCTGTTGGTATTGACTAACATTTGTCAAAATCGCTCTTGAGATCGATCTCAGGCGATTTATAATTACGGACCAAAGTGTCGTGACCAGCGTAATTTGACCTATATGCACGTACGGGCGCGCACTGACAGTTACGCTGGTCGTGACATGTGACGAACGAGCTATAATCTTCTGCAGAGAACAAACATTCATCGTAACTAGTGATTTATTATTTAAATGTTGGCACGTGTCGCTTGGCCGGGCACGGCACCTCGCCGCTGTCGCTCTGGGTGTATTACAAAAGGACCATTATAAATTTTTTTTGGTAAGTAATGATAGATGAAAAAATCCCAATGATTCAAACCTTTGCATGTAACCATGGGCTTCAGAAAACCCAGAATGTCTAGTCTACTCTATGGACTAGTCCACTAGCTAGTTAGCTATCGCAAAAGACGTGTAATGAAACTTTTACCTGGGTTTGCCAAATAATTCATTATAAAAGCTTTATAATTTCGCAGAGAAATGTGAAATTTTATAAGTGAGTATATTGAATTCAGACAGATCCTCATAATGTGATTATAGAGTGAGTAAAAGTATTATTTACTCAATAATGTTTTTTTTGGACTGATAAGCAACAATTCCGAACTAGGTGATGCTGTTGGCCATTTTTCAGATTGAGAAACCGTCTGTCAAATTCAGTAAATACACAGTTAAAAACGATTACACCTACCTATGAGTAATTTCTGCTAAGATTCTACATCATTTGCACGAACACCACCTAGTTGGAACTAAACGATAAATATTGTGTGATTAATACTTGCGATATTGTTGGCTGTTGGTGAAACTTCATGTTAGACATATTTTGTATTTCCCAACACTTGTAGTATAGTGAAGCCATTACAAATGTTTGAAAAAGCGAAAAATGACGATAAATATTGTTTGGAAACTTTTGTAATACACCTTTGGAGCTTATCGGAAACATCAAATTATAGTAATCAGGCACATAATGATCACCGTTCAACTGTAGCGACTATTCAGAAGCGCTTTAGTACATTACTAGTACTAAGTATTTGTTTAAAAGGAAATTATTGAGAAACATTTAATATTGAAAGAGGATACAACACAATAGTACGGTGTGTGATAATTTTACATGAAGAATTTACTCTAGATCTAATAGGGTTGAACTCAAATATCATAAACTGTTTCAAACTTTCGCGGTCACACATAGTACTGACTCACAATAATTTAAGACGGGATTCTTACCGCGATACAATTTTGATGTTCTCCGATATTTCATACATACATATATTACGCCTTTATCCCTTGCGGGGTAGGCAGAGCGTTAACAGCCGTATAAATACGGTCGCTATCGCCACGTCTGACATTTTTGAGGATTGTTTTCCAGGGTTGTCTCAGAAAACATGTGTGTCACTATAGTGACAGGTTGTCAGCCTGTCGCCTAAAAATTGTAATACACCAATACTCTCAAGTCTCTTAGTCGCCTCTTACGACACCCACGGGAAGGATGTGGGGTGATGCTATTCTAAGCCGGCATCCGATATTTCAACCTAGTTATATGATCACGGAACAACTGATGTTTTTCGAGTGAGTTCCGTCTTAAATTATTTTGAGACAAATATCATGTAAGTGACATCGCAGCAAAATATTATCATTTTAAAACAGTGAATACAGATCGAATTCGTAAGTGGCCGATCAAAACATTTATACATTTTATTGAACCTGAGATTTTCTCGTCAACTCATGAAATTCACCCTTTTCAGAAGTTTTGTATGTTTACTAAACTATGCACAAACCAGAAAATCTCAAGACCGTGCATAAGTGGGGAATTCACACGTCTATTTTTTAAATCGACGTGTACCTTGAACATGGTTAAACGCCATTTTATTATGGACAAAGGTCGATTTCACTGATTTAAACTGCGCTCGCCAATCCGCCTGCCAAGCGAGATATGGCAATAGGGGAAGGCACATGTCCAACAGTGGACCTGGTGGTTAAGGTATTTGATTTATATCCAGCATAGAATGAGTCACCATATGGCACCTTATAGCACGATTAAGACTTTCTGAACATGTACTCTAAATCTAATAGTTTTTTACTCTAACTCTAAAATAGTTTTGATAATTGATCATCATTTTAACCTCCTGTGCCCTCTTATAACCTAATTAGAGACACAATAATGTATTGTCAGCATATTTGTATTTAGTTAACGCGACAACCTCGTACATACACTATTTTAATACAACGATCGCAGTATCTTTGAACGCTCGGGTCCATTTTGAGTAATAAGTGCAGTGCCTCGTAACTTGCTAAAATTTTAGTGCAATTTTTAGCACAGACTAAACAACAGGGCCGAAATAGATCAATATTTATTCGTCTCCATTTTTTTTTTGGCACGTATCAGTAAAGGTGAAACCGCATTCACTGCAGCGGAGCGGCGCGGCAGGCAGTAAGGGACTTTCTAGAACCACAGATCAATCTGTTTTCAAGTATACGTCTAGGACCACATTATTTAATGAAAATATAGATAGCGCGCTCTATAACTATAAAGTTATAACACGATTTTTAAAGAAAGGATCCCGAAAGGGAAACATTATTGTTGACATCCCGCTCATATATTTGATAGAGAGACAAACAATAATGTTGCCAATTCGGAATCCTTTAGAAAATAGTGTTGTACCTCTTTGATCGAACCCCGTCCGTATGCACCAAGAAAGCTACTCCTAGCGCTTGAATAGCGCCCGCTATATATTTTTTTATACTACTCCTACAAAATGCCATATTGCAGCGTAGTGTTACCGTATTTTGCAGTATCTTATTAGATAAACACAGAACTTAGCAATTTTATCAGATTTTGACCATAAAAAAGCTAGAATCTGATAATTTTGCTTTTATATTTTAATATGCTAATTGCTTTTATAATTTATAAAGTTTTGATAATACTCTGCAAAATATTGTGACACTACGCGCTTCGCTCCACCGCAGGGTAGTAGTAGTGTGGTTTAACCTTTAGTTGAGTCTTTTGTTAAGTAGTCTGTGCTATTACAACAAATGGATTGTCGTCGACTTATCCAATAAATACTAAAATGGAAAATATATTTCCATTGATAAATATGTATTTGGCACAACATCCAACAATTTAAGGCAATGGCCGAATAAAATAACTGATTTTCGGCCATTTTGTTGTACAGTCAGCTTTCTAATTATTTTTACAAGTTTTTATGACAGGATTACAATTTTAGTTTTGACACATTTTAATTTGGCAAATTATTTGTTATTTTTCGCAATAATGACAATAATTTGTGTTAGATTCAATAAAATATTAAAATCAAAGATTTTTGATTGATAAATACTCTTTTAAACAAAAAAAAAACATACAAATGATTATTCAATTTATAAAATGAAAGCAGATTATAACCGTCAACCGTTAATTTCCAAATACCTACTTAAACAATTTGACTATGGAATCTTATCCAAACTTACACTAGTCGCCGCGCCCGGCGTTGCTTGCACTCACTATATCACAGAATAAAAACATTCGGTTTTCCTCAGAGCATTAACCCTATGGAGGCGGTAAACAATATATTTCTGCCACTTTTTGCGGAAGGGGAGATAAACACGTACAGCACACAATGATAACTTTACAACAACTTGACAACCACATACAAAATGGCAACTGTCAGTTTCATATAACGTGCGAATGGGCAGTGAATTCTGGCAGAGGGATAAGCCCAGCTTTGCCATCTCCTTAGATTGAATGCTCTAAGGGATTTTCTCATCATTTCTAAAATAACTTTTCAACGACTCTAGATAACTCTTAGCTATAGATTTTTTTATGCCGATACAAACCGAATATTTCTAATCTGTGTACTTTAAATTATCTATGGAGAGTATTATTATAATCATAAGACTCTAGTGTAGGGCGATCCTACTCCTATAGCGATAATGAACTGTACTTGAACCAACGGTGTGAAAGAGACGGCACTATATGACAGAAAGAGAGAGAAATAGCTTATCTTTAACAATTTCTAGTACCAGAATTGAGAATAAAAAATCCTTTAACAATTTCTAATCGCCATATTTGTTTTTGTGAGAATAGCATCATCTCTTTCTAACCGCTGTCAAGTAGCCCTAAGAACACGTGTCGGTGTGGCTTTGACGGTTCTAGTAGCACTTTTAACCACGCCCCTTTGCCATCGTGCGAAAGAGACGCCTATATTTCTCCTCTTACATCAAGCATTATTGTTGCAACACATTTAGACACGTCCCTTTATTCGACAGCATACTTCACCATTGCAAAAACACGTTAACATCGTGCGAAAGAGACGCCTTTATTTCTCCTCTTACATCAAGCATTATTGTTGCAACACATTTAGACACGCCCCTTCATTCGACAGCTTACTTCACACGCCTTTCAACTTTCGCCTGCACGTAGCAGGATAGAAACTCCCGAAAGAGACAAAAGATCTCACCCGGTGGTACCACCGCGCGTGCGAGCGGGACGACTATAGCAGCACGTCGAGCCGCGAGCCTCTTCTCACGAGCCGGGCGCCGCCCCCCTCCCCCGTGGCGCCTTGCAACCCCCCCGCGCCCGCGTGCACGCAGACTGTTACCGGGACCCCGCCGAGGGAACATTCGAATCTGAAATTGAATAAGTATGCTAACAAGCCATGTAAAGCCATGTGGTGTCGGTAGAATAGAATAGCACCCCGCATATCTTCCCGTGGGGGTCGTAAGAAGCGACCGAGGGATCGACCAGACCCAAGACCGGTGCTGGGACGCAATTATGGTTGCCGTAGGGATGCCCAGGACCTGAACCACCCTCTCGGCCTCCCTGGCTGACTCCACTGGAACGACAAGTCGATACGTGCGGAGCCAGGTCAGCTGCAGGAGACTACCGCACGATAGACCTCTGTCATGCGCACCTGACGGAGACCCCGTTCCGGCTTTAATTGTGGAATTGTCCTTCTCCAGGACCCTGGTCTGCATGGATCTGGTTAATCCCTCGGTCGCTTCTTACAACCCCCACGGGAAGAGATGGGGTGGTGCTATTCTACTCTGCGTGTTTTTTATTAATGACCCAGTAAACTATCGAGTTATTTTCTGGAAACCCGGGTGTTTGCTTTTGTCCTAAAGCAATTTATGTATGTATACTGACTGCTGCGCGATGTTGACGTGCGGCGGCGCTGCGCACGCGTTCTGCACGACCAGGAACAGCTTGGTGGCCAGCTCTAGCACGTGCACTGCGCGCAGCACCACGTCGCCGCGACGGCGCGCCTCCTGGACGAAAAAAAACATGTTAAAAGCTGCTGACAATATAGGCTGTAAAAATTTGCTGCAAAGTGGTCGAAATATGAGAAAAATTTTTGGACCGCCCATACAAATTAACTTGGTCAGTTGGTAATTTTGTATAAGTCCAAAATTTTTTCAAAGGCCGAAATAGACCTATGTTTCTTGGGGAAAGTTGTTCGCTTTCATGGACTGGTTCACCCCTTAAAATATTTGCAGCTAATATTTTTACACCCTGTATTTACTTACCAAAGAGTCCAACAAGAAAGATGAAGTACGAGATATGAACTTATGTGAATGGAACATTCTCGAAAGACTGGAACTTGGGAATAGCATAAATATAGGATGACGTAGGTTACCTAAGATAATGCGATTAACTCACCCCGAAAAGACAGCCGGCAGCGTCGGCCGCATCACGAGACGAGCATTGAGACAGTTCCTCTGTAGAACTCTCCAGCGCGCCACACTGCAAATAAAAAAAGTAACTTAAAATAAACCTCAAAGTTCTAGCCTCAAGATTTGCCAGTTTTCTTTATTGTGTTGGACTCTACGTTTTCGGCCCCGGGACCATAAAACTACGCCT
Source organism: Keiferia lycopersicella (assembly GCA_029255805.1). NCBI lineage: Eukaryota > Metazoa > Arthropoda > Insecta > Lepidoptera > Gelechiidae > Keiferia > Keiferia lycopersicella. The sequence continues at coordinate 975,151 of JARACZ010000008.1, forward strand.
GTCGGCTTGGTGGGGAGCAAGGGCTCATCCAGAAATAATTGAATGACTGTTTAAACAGCCAGCCCAATCATGTCCTTGAGGCAAGGCCGGGCTTAGGAGTCGTTCTAGGAAGAACGGATCGGACTGAAAGATTTGTCAGCGTGCCATGAAACGCAGTATGTTAGCGAGCTGAAAGCATTTAGTAAGGACTGGCACCTGGAGGCCCAGAGCAAAACAGGATGGAAAGAAGAGGGAAGCCTTTGCCCAGCAGTGGGACGATGTGGGCTAATTAAGATTGGATTAAGACAAAATCTCGTAAAAAAACTGCAAATAATGTAATAAGTATTTTTCAGCTCGCCCTGAAGGTCAAAGGTGCTTTTTCTTCATTGTGTAACTCTAAGAAAGTATTATTTTCAGACAAATAGAAACAAATTATTGCTCACATTAAAACAGAACATATAAGGTGTAAAAATATTAGCTGCAAATACTTTAAGGGGTGAACCAGCCCATGAAACTGAACAACTTTCCCCAAGAAACATAGGTCGAAATATGAAAGAAATTTTTGGACCTCCCAAAATGTAGCAGCCGAGCGAGTCAACTGTATGGGAGGTCCAATTTTTTTTTTCATATTTTGTATACATATATTCTTTGGGGAAAGTTGTTCATTTTCATGGGCTGATTCACCAATTCAAATATTTGCAGCAATTTTTTTATTACTCTGTATACAGGAACAAACTTTCAGCAATTTGTACACAGAAGTACAGATGGATTGGGTCTGTAGGAATTAAGGTCACACCGCTCTTATGTGCAAATTCCCTAAAGAAATTCGAAAGACAGTCAGAAGCCATACTTCTGGCAAACAAGGTCATACCGCTCTGACGTGCACCACCAGCAGGTCGTCATGATGCGGCGACAAGGAGAGCCTCCACACGGCGCCGGCTGGTACTCTTCTCTTCACTCGGAGGGATCTGGCGTCCAGCAGGAGTAGGGCGTGGGTAGATAGGACGGCGAGACAGCGGGCCGTGCGGGCGCCTGTGCGGGATACCTGAGGAACGAATGGAATGGTTTAGTAAGGAAATCTCGAAGTTCGACTTCTGAAAAGTCGTAATTTCATTCCGTGTTTACGATTCGGTCTAATCACACGTAAGTATTTCTATTTCTACTAATCGATGTTTTTAATGTCAAGAGTATCCGATCAAATAAATAAAGGATTCCGAGGTGGCAACATTATTGCTTGCCCCTCTATCAAAATATATGAAAATATATTTGGGATCAATTCCTTTAAAATAAAATAATGTGAAGTGAATAGATATTTATAATAAATAGCACGTGGGATGTAAGCGCAATTAGTAACCGATCCATAAAATAGAGCTTGACATTTGTTTCTTATAAAGTACATTTTGAAGGGCAAATGGAGTCATCGATGTAAATGACTACGAATTACGTACCTGTGATCTCGTGAAAAAATAGGTGTTTCAAAAGCTCCAACAGATCAAATCGCACGCTACTACACACGTAACTTGCAAACCACGTCAGCGAAGACTACGTATCTGTCGGCGTGCGCGCCCGGCCCGCGCCGCCACGCCGCGGACGCGCGTAGCCGCGCGTAGTCACTAGCTACGAGGTGCTACGACACACGTACCTTGCGAACCACGTCAGCGAAGACGACGTATCTGTCGGCGTGCGCGCCCGGCCCGCGCCGCCACGCCGCGGACGCTCGTAGCCGCACGTAGTCACTCGCTACGACCTGCTACGAGGTACGACACACGTACCTTGCGAACCACGTCAGCGAAGACGACGTATCTGTCGGCGTGCGCGCCCGGCCCGCGCCGCCATGCCGCGGACGCGCGTAGCCGCACGTAGTCACTAGCTACGAGCTGCTACGACGCACGTACCTTGCGAACCACGTCAGCGAAGACGACGTATCTGTCGGCGTGCGCGCCCGGCCCGCGCCGCCACGCCGCGGACGCGCGTAGCCGCACGTAGTCACTCGCTACGAGCTGCTACGACACACGTACCTTGCGAACCACGTCAGCGAAGACGACGTATCTGTCGGCGTGCGCGCCCGGCCCGCGCCGCCACACCGCGGACGCGCGTAGCCGCACGTAGTCACTCGCTACGAGCTGCTACGACACACGTACCTTGCGAACCACGTCAGCGAAGACGACGTATCTGTCGGCGTGCGCGCCCGGCCCGCGCCGCCATGCCGCGGACGCGCGTAGCCGCACGTAGTCACTCGCTACGAGCTGCTACGACACACGTACCTTGCGAACCACGTCAGCGAAGACTACGTATCTGTCGGCGTGCGCGCCCGGCCCGCGCCGCCACGCCGCGGACGCGCGTAGCCGCACGTAGTCGCCTACGAACGGGTGTGCTACGCTGCGCGCGTATAAGGCTTTGCGGTCGCGGAAGAGGACTGACGCTGTCACCTGCAAGTTTTGAAGATGATTTAAAAAGAGTTTGGAACATGAGTCTAATATTTTCGAGTATGGTACAAAGGTTGAGTAATAATAAAAATGACATGAAAAGGCAATGAGGATTTGACTGCTGATTGAGATGTATGAAAAAAAAACATGTTGCGCCGACCCCAAGGGCAGGCACTTGATGATGATGAAAACGGACATTGACTTGAAAGCTTTAGGTTCTACAGATACCGGAAGTTTTTGTCATAAGCATAACTAGGTGCTATCATAGTCACGTACAGACAAAAGTTGACTTTTTCGTGAATACCCCGTTTTTACGATGACTTTATTTTCTTTAAATAGACAGGCTCAAATTATTGTATATTACAATTTGATTTTAATACAATTCTGAAATGATAAAAGAAAGGTACAAAATATAATCATTTCCAAAAATGCTTTTATACTTCTATTTAAATCTACCCACAATTTTATTTTCTGTACACACCTTTTCTCTCATTCTATTTCTTGCCGTTTGATCGAACGCTCTTCTATACATTTCACAGCGCCACCTGTAAGTAAAGGAGATTTCAATATTTAATTTTAAGCTCTGTGTAAAAACTTGATTCCACGTCGAATATGTTAGGTAGCCGACCCCGACAGAAAACGGGATAAGGCAAGGAGAATGATGGTCATTAATATTGCAATTACCTATGCCGGCATAGAATAGCATCACCCCAATTATTCCCGCGGGTGTTGTAAGAGGCAAGAGAGGGACTCAAGGGTTGTACTACAGGCTGACAACCTGTCACTACAGTGTTACACGAATCATCTGAAGGGGCCTTTAATACTTGTCAGACGTGGCGATAACGACCGTAATTTTACGATCGTTAACGCTCAGCCTACCCCGCAAGGGATAAAGGCGTGGTTTGTGTATATGTATTACCTATGATGTAGTCTTCTGAGTAAGGCGTCGGTGCGTCCCATGAGCGCAGGCCACGCGCACGCCGGCCACGTGCCGCACACGGGCGACGCGTGCCGAGCGTGCAACCTTGATGCAACAATAGTTTACCTATGATGTAGTCTTCTGAGTAAGGCGTCGGTGCGTCCCATGAGCGCAGGCCACGCGCACGCCGGCCACGTGCCGCACACGGGCGACGCGTGCCGAGCGTGCAACCTTGATGCAACAATAGTTTACCTATGATGTAGTCTTCTGAGTAAGGCGTCGGTGCGTCCCATGAGCGCAGGCCACGCGCACGCCGGCCACGTGCCGCACACGGGCGACGCGTGCCGAGCGTGCAACCTTGATGCAACAATAGTTTACCTATGATGTAGTCTTCTGAGTAAGGCGTCGGTGCGTCCCATGAGCGCAGGCCACGCGCACGCCGGCCACGTGCCGCACACGGGCGACGCGTGCCGAGCGTGCAACCTTGATGCAACAATAGTTTACCTATGATGTAGTCTTCTGAGTAAGGCGTCGGTGCGTCCCATGAGCGCAGGCCACGCGCACGCCGGCCACGTGCCGCACACGGGCGACGCGTGCCGAGCGTGCAACCTTGATGCAACAATAGTTTACCTATGATGTAGTCTTCTGAGTAAGGCGTCGGTGCGTCCCATGAGCGCAGGCCACGCGCACGCCGGCCACGTGCCGCACACGGGCGACGCGTGCCGAGCGTGCAACCTTGATGCAACAATAGTTTACCTATGATGTAGTCTTCTGAGTAAGGCGTCGGTGCGTCCCATGAGCGCAGGCCACGCGCACGCCGGCCACGTGCCGCACACGGGCGACGCGTGCCGAGCTGGCAACCTTTATAAAAGAATAGTTTAGATTTAGTTTAGTTTTACTTCATTTATCACAAGGTCATCATGATATTCATCTTAGGGGCGATGCCCCCGTCGTAACAGCCACTATTTCTGTGTATCCAAAGTCTTCTCCTTCATTTTTTTTTTCTTGTGGGAAACCGAGTCGTCCAACGACCCGATGAACCCTAGTGTCAGAATTTTTCAACCGCCTTCTACATGTAGCAGGCTTCTGACATGGTTGTGTAACGACCGCCGTCTAAGTGATCATAGACAGCAACCGGGACCTACGGCTTAACGTGCCATCCGAAACACGGAACCATCTTACTTACGGACAATCGGGTGGTTCAGCCCGCAATGTCCTAACCAGACTGGGAACAAATTCACACAGTGATAAATATCAACTTTGTGAGTGACCCACCGAGAATCGAACCCGGGACCTTCTGCGTCAAAGGCAGTCGCACTACCACTGCGCCACATCGGTCGTCTCCTTCATCTTCTGGTACGACTCACTACAGCTCCGTTCTTTTATACTTAGTTTGTATGTATGTAGTTCTGGGTGTGTATCACAAGGTGCTAGCAGAATAATCAGCGTTGCTGAGTTAGAACTTTTTCAGTGTTTGGCAAGACAAAATATCCTCACAATCGTCCATATTGTTATTTGATGTCACATCTGTTTTTGATATCACATCCTAAACTATTGTGTGCTTATGTGAATTGTACCTATAGCGGCGTATTGCCATACTCAAATCACAACGACTTGTGGTCTGCGAGTCTCGTTTAAGGGTTTGCCAAATGTGGAAATAGAATAAAGGAAATTCAAGGTTTTTATTAATATATTTGTACCTGGCTGCGAGGGTACACAAGTATCGTCTTCTAGTCCAAGAGCACCACGCCCTCCACGCAACTAGGGCTGCCCACGATCTAGCACCATGGTTGGAGGCTCCCCCTAGGGCTGCCACGCGCCGCCGCGCCTGTACACGAAACAATAGAATATATTATCTCTTTTCTATACAGGGTGTAAGGGACGGTGTAACGGAAAGTTCGCAGGTGTGATCAGACCATTAAACTGAACAGCTTTTTATATGGGGCCTATGTTGGTAAACGTGTTTTTTTTTTTTACCTCTGATACAAAATTCTCGATTAACTAACTGACTTTGTATGGGAAATCGTAAAAAAATTTTCGTTTATCAATCTAGCCGCTATAGAAAAAGTTGTTCAGTTTCATGGTCTGATCACGCCTGCAAAGTTTTCGTTACACCGTCCCTTACAACCCGTTTAAGCGTGCAGGAATTTAAAGATTTCTCTAGAATCACATTTAATATTTGGGGTGAAATTAATATCTAATATCAATAAAATCTGTACTATTTGTTGTTTAAAATTTTATTGCGATTTAACATGGTAGTATTAGCTATCATGTTCTGATTGAGGTACATAATAAAACATAAGTAATAAACTTTTTTTTCAATTTCCGCGGAAACATTTTCAGGAATTTGAGTATATTGTGGCTTACCTGTACTCGTCTTCGTAACGTTATCCTTTCTGGCAACGCCCGCCCTTCCTGTAATTTAAAAATCAAATTTTAATAAAAACGGAGACCTGTCTAGACAAAAAAACGATTAGTCAAGAAGTGTTAAAAATTGCTACAAATATTTTAATGCCTAAATCAGCCCATTAAACTGAACAATTTTTCCAAAGAAACATGGGCTCGAAGTATTAAAAAAATAATTGACTTCCCGTACAAATTGACTTGCTCAGCTAGTACATTTTGTGTGGGTGGTCAAAAACATATTTTTTAAAATTTCTACCTACTATATGTTTCTAAAGGGAAAGTTAGTTCAGTTTTATTGATTTAATCAGATTGTAGCGACCTCCGGTGGCTACAACATGAAGCTCACTCAAGTGGTTCACATGCATACAAGACGCAACAGGAGTTCTCAACATATCGGAGAGATGGCGCCACGTGACAGAACAATGGGCCTGAAACGCGGTATCGAAGTGTTCACCGCGCAACGCATATATACAACTTCCAATCCAATCCAGGTGGACAAGTCGGTCCCCTGGCCACAACACCCGGCCAGGCGGGTAGCTACCCTTTTCCCGACACCACCTGTATTCCTCCGGTCACCCGCCATAAGATCACCCCTTTAAGTATTAAAATATCTATTTCACATTTTGTCGTATGCCAGACGATCCGTCTGCGGGCAATACCAGCAACTACTGTGTAAACTACCCGTATCGAAACTTTGCCGCGCGCGACCCCGGTGCAGGTGGCGAGACGAGCTAGATGCAACTAGTAAGGACTGGCACTGGAGACCCAGAGCAGACAGGATGGAAAGAGAGGAGGGAGGCCTTTGCCCAGCAGTGGGACGACAGGAAATTTATCTGTTTACCCGGTAGCTCCTCCAGGCGCGCGCGATGAGCTGCTGCGCGCGGTGCTGCGCGTGCAGGCGGGCGCGCGCGCGGTGACGCCGCCACGCGCGCTGCGCCGCGCCCACCAGCGCAGACACGCGCGCTGACCGCAGCGCTTCCAGCTCCCACACCTGGGAATACAATTAATAAACTGAATATGGTTTATCTTATCATTAAGTCAAAACGTGGAATCACGATTTGATAAAATATTTATTTGGCTTATTCATTGTCATACACAAATGTACTAGTCATTGTACAAGAGAGATAATTGTAAGACATAATTTTCTCTTTTTTATAACAATTTTCGGATCCTAGTTAACGCGGCAGTGTGTATTTGTGTATGTGGGTGTCTGAGAGAGAATGTGTGCGTTAGTGTGCGTATGTTTGCGTGTGTATGTATGTGTGAGTGTGTTTGGAAAGCTACATCAGACCTTTTATATACTTGGTGACCCCTACTCGGGCACTTTTAAGTTGTTAACTCACCGTTCTAGGACTGCGTATGAACACTTTCGTTCTCCCGAATGCAAATTCAGCGCTCGGAATGGGCAGCGACCTCAATAAAGCCCGCGCCGCACTCACCGCGCCGCCGGGGGAACCTACGTAACAGAAATAAAGTTATAACATGTTAGAAAATTACGGATACGGGTTACTATTGTGGCACAATCTATACAGGATGTAAAAAAAAATACGCAAAAAACCAGTCAATGAAATTGAACAACTTTCCCCAAATAACTAATGTTCCGGATCACTCACTCACTTAAGTATAAAGAATTAAACTTGCCTCAAGGAACATATAGGTCGAAATATTATAAAAAATTTGACTTGCCATTCAAATCGACTAGGTATGGGGTGTTTCTGGGGGGAAGTTGGTCAGTTTCATGAGCAGATTCACTCCTTAAGATATTTGTTGTTGATAGGCTGTAAACTGTTGATGTTATGGCGGGTGACAGGAGGAATCCAGGTGGTGTCGGGAGGCGGGTAGCTACCCGCCTGGCCGGGTGTTGTGGCCAGGGGACCGACGGGTCCTGGATTCCTCCTGTCACCCGCCATATTGGTGACCCCGACGTGATCCAATATGGCGGGTGACAGGAGGAATCCAGGTGGTGTCGGAAAAAGGGTAGCTACCCGCCTGGCCGGGTGTTGTGTCCAGGGGACCGACGGGTCCACCTGGATTGGATTAGAATTTGTATATATGCGTTGCGCGGTGAACACTTCGATACCGCGTTTCAGGCCCATTGTTCTGTCACGTGGCGCCATCTCTCCGATATGTTGAGAACTCCTGTTGCGTCTTGCTTGCTAGTGAACCACTTGAGTGAGCTTCATGTTGTAGCCACCAGAGGTCGCTACAATGTTTTACATCATAACATACGTTTGTTTACATAGTTTTATCGGACATATCATGTTGTGGGATGTTTCTTTCCAACTTTTCTTTTGATTTGAATAAATTAGTTTCGTTAATTCTACTTACCCCCCGCCGCACTGCCCCCTTTCGCCGACAGTAAGCCATATCGTTGTAACAACGCGCGCGCACAGAGAGCTTCACACCACCCCGACCGACGCACCAACGCCATTTCTACTATCCTGCAAACAAGAGTAAGATAATATCTCAAAACAGTATCACACTTCAACACCCCACTAGGATTCTCTGTCTCAGTGTGCTACATACACAGTACAAACTTTTCATCTCACGAGTGCGCGTTAGCCATATAATACTTGTGTGTGTTATCTCTCTCTCTTTTCGTTTTAGACACCGAGTCGTCCAACGAAAAGAGAGAGAGATAACACATACGAGTATGGCTAACGCGCACTCGCGAGATAAAAAGACTGTACCAAGATAACCCAGATCGGAACTGATATTAAAATTCATTGTCCGAATTTCTGCTTCGACTGAGTATCAACCTCGGTACCTCACGAGTTGTAAGCAAGTCACATCGCGCGACTGAGATGGTTACTTTTAGAAAACAAACAAATAATAGGAATTTATAAGGTGTTTTAATCTTGGGAGCATCTGGAGTAGCCTATGTGCAACAGTGGACGGCTCACGGTTACCACTGACAATGATGTTTCAAGTTCTACAAATAATTCTTACCCCTGTGTTCTGAGCTGGTGCCTCAACAGATGCGCGTCGAACTTGTGTGGCCTCAGGTTGGCGTCGGCTCGCAAACACCTGTTACAAAATATGCTATGAACATATTTTGTTTATTTACGTAAGTTGTCATAATCAATAGTAAATACAGACTTGCGCTAGACGTGCACACTTGAAATCGTTCGCAACGTCCACCGATTTCAAATGTACATCGCTAGCGCAAGTCTATACGGACTTTTACATACAAAAATATTTAGCCTATGTGTGTTACTTATATATGTGCTGATGCATGCGCAGACACAGCACTATTTTACGCCTTTATTATATTTTGAGTGTTAACTGGATGGTATTATTATGTAATCTTACAGCAGTATTAACAAAAATGGATTCGTAAAAAAGTCTAACAAGGTTATTTTTAGTAACATTAATGTATCTCACCTGACCACGCGCCCCCCGCTGCCCCCCGAGCCCAGTCGCCTCGTGAGCGCCCCCACTAGCGCCCTCTGTCTCGCAGCGAGCCCGCCGCCCCCGCCCGCCCTTCGCGGCGACCCTGCTACCGTCCCCGCTGTTGATGCCCCGCTGCACCCTAGGGAATAGGAATTATAGTTTTAAAAGCTCTATAGTTTGGTGTATTACTGTACTGAGTTTTGATTTGCAATGTTCGAATTTAAGCATAAATTCAATTCAGACCTCAGAAATAAAGATCCTTAAAATATAAGAATAGGCTTCAAATTGATTTAAAATGCTATTCCAAACATCCTAAGTAAAGTTGTATCAAAAGCTGTATTAGGGGCTTTGCATGCCTCGAGCGCAGTTTTTACTATACTATAGTGTTGCCATCTGCAAATGTTTAACGCTACGTCGAAATAAATAGTGCCAACCTATAGATAGGAGATCGCGCAGAATAGGGATCAGTAGAGAGAGCTCGTTATTGAGGCCAAGTTCCTCTTTGGATCGCTGAGTGAGAGCGAAGTTAGAGCATACCTCCTGATTCAGCCGCAGGAAATAAAGCTCCCAGTAAAGGTTCGGCAGCTCTCGCCAGGGCTGCGTGTGCCCTTCTGCAGACTGCATCACGGTTTTTAGCTGGCATTCCTCGCGCGCAGTACACTACTGGCCCTCCGAAGTGGACAACCCTGTCAAACAGAGAAAAATTGTTGTAAACACAGTTTTATCTAGCATGAAATAAAAATAATATATTTAGTAAAATTTTGATATACAGGTTGTAAGAGACAACCGGTCTGATAGGATCCATTCAGAGAATGAAACTGAACAACTTCCTATAGGAATATATTTCAGGGGCAGTCAGCTTATCATCATCATCACATCAGCCTATAGCAGTCCACTACTGGACATAGTTGTCCCAGGGTACGCCACCATGAACGATCTCCCGCTTTCGCCTTCCAGCCGCTCTCTTTAAGTCCTCGGTCCGTCTGGCCGGAGGGCGTCCAATGATACGCTTGCCGAGGCTTGCTCTCCACTCAAGAACCCGCGCCCTCCACCGGTCATTAATCCTACGACAGATTCAGTCAGATGATCGAGATTATGTACGGCTCCATTTTATTCGTCCTTTTCAGAAATGTTCCTAGGGGTAAGTTGTTCAGTTTCATAGTATGCATGTAACATCGGTATTCGGGACTCTCACAGCATAACTTACTGGAAATGATGAGGCGGCAAAGGCTGCAGCCTGGAATGCCTTCTCCTTTGCAACCGCTGCACCAGCCTGGCCCCGCCCCCCGCCCCCCTCGCGCACGCTTCTACCAACGCTAGCACACTTTCAGCACCCTAAAACAAAAAAGAAAATCCTTATGTTATTGGTTTTAAGAACGGAAAATACATCATACAAAAAATGTACGTTTAAAACTTTAGTCCAAAAATACTACAGTACTCAATTCACAGCGCCAAAACACTATTAATTCATAATAGTGTTTGGCGCCATCCAAAACAGCGCAATATGACGTCATACTTTCATATACTACCTTCCGTGTGATGCCGGCTTAGAATAGCATCACCCCACATCCTTCCCGCGGGTGTCGTAAGAGGCGACTAAGGGACTCGAGAGAATTGGTGAATTACAATTTTTAGGCGACAGGCTGACAACCTGTCACTATAGTAATACACATGTTTTCTGAAACAACCTTGGAAAACAATCCTCAAAAATGTCAGACGTGGCGATAGTGGATGTATTCTTACGGCAACTATCGCTCTGCCTACCCCGCAAGGGATAAAGGTGTGATATATGTATATATGTACTTTCATATATAATATCCTTTTAAAAAGTAGCTCATTTGGGATGTAATAGATATGCGGCGCGGGGCAAGTGCAAACAACGGCTGCTCGTAGCACACTGGTCTTTATTGTTAAAGTGGTACAGCTTATACGGGCAGGCGCAGCAACCCTTATACACATACCTAACAGGATGTCAGACATGTAGCCAATAAAAATGAAGATGCAGAAAACGTGTCAACGAAAAATTAAGGAGAAACGAAGTAATATCTCGAGGACAGAGTGGTGAAGAATATGATTGAAAAAAAAAAAACATTAGAACATTTGAACATCTATTGAGGCTGTCATCATCATCATTGTTGGCCTTATACGTCTGTCACAGACGATTTTATCAGTGTCTGAGACAAGACTTATCCACATGGCGCGGGAGAAGTTCATCTCCACAGACACTGCGTTGCCTGGGACGCAATTATGGCGTAGCCCAGCCTCTCGGCCTTTCAGGCTGATTCCACAGGAACAAGGCTGTATATACAACAATTTTAGCACTAAAACCTACCTGATCCAGCAAGTCTGCGGCTGTGGGCGCGGGCGGTAGTCTCAGCGGCGTGTACGGCAAGTGTTCCCTCGCGTATTCCTCCTGGTGGCGAGCCGCTGCGCGCCATACGCACGCTTGCACCTGTAGGGACATAAATTACAAGATTTGTTGTATCACTATCTAGTCTAAAGCAGCGGCTCCTACCTTTTTCGGCCGCGACCCCCAAGAAAATGAAGCATATCAATTCGGACAGGATTCTATTCTAATATTCCTTTATTACATAAAAAAAACAACAAAAGACCAACTTTTCGTAGAATCACTATATAGTTTAAAGCAGCGGTTCCTAACCTTTTTCGGCCGCGAACCCCAAGAAAGTTAAGCATGATACCAATGACCTCTGAGTGAAAAAAGATGCAATTTTCTGACAACATTATATTCTAATATTCTTTTATTACATTTAAAAAAATAAGAAATGACCAACTTTTTCGTAGATAACTGAATGAGAAGCTTGTGTGTGTGAATGTGCTGCTTTTTTGCAACTAAGTTAGGAATGTTCGGGTTGATATTATTACTCAATTGCAATCTGAAATCATATTCCACTTGTAACTTGTGTCGTTTAGGCACAGAATAATAACTAGTAATTGTTTAGGTTTTGTATATTTGGTTTTAGGCTCGTTTGCCGCCTCAGCAAGCGTAATAATTACGAGATGTTTGGGGTAAATAAATTATTTATTCATGTTAGTGCAATGCAATTCTGTGTGTGCTTACCCTTTCTGCGGCGTAGTTGATGAGTAGTCGCTCTAACCCGTTGTGTGCTAGAGATTCAAGTCCGTACACGTCGAGGATGCCCAAAGCCGCGCGCCCGCAAGCCGGCGGGGGACGTAACCTGCGAAAAGTAACCATTTTATTAGTTTTGTCTGTAAGAAAGACGGTTCCGTGTTTCGGAGGGCATGTTAAGTCAATCCCGATTGCTGTCTATAATTACTTAGACGGCGGTCGTTACTCAACCATGTCAGAAGCCTTCTACTTGTAGTAGGCCGTTAAAAAAATTCTGACACCAGCCCAGGGTTAGTGATGGGTCCACTTGCTATACTTGATCAGAGTTACAACTCGACTCAACTCAGTCCGCGCGCTACTCATGCAGTTTGTCGCAATTGGCATTTGGAGGCAAAGAATCGAGATCACACTTTGCTCAGCACTGGGCTCCACATGTGTAGATAAGATAAGATTGAAACTGACCTACCGTTGACTCTCCCCACCAGCCATGTAAACAGCCTCGCGTATAAAGCAGCCAATAACCGATCTCATCCTGCACGTGCCCACCCCGCAGTGTCCCACTCACGCCATGACCCCCTCAACCCCCCCCCCCATGACCACTACTCACCTAGCATTGACTCTCCCCACCAGCCAAGTAAACAGCCTCGCGTATAAAGCAGCCAGCAACCGATCCCGTCTTGCACGTGCCCACCCCGCGGTGTCCCACTCACGCCAGGACCCCCCACTGGCGTTGTCCTCCCCCTCGACACCGGTGCATTCCCCCCCACTGGAGGCAGACCCGGAGCCGGATTCGGAGTCGGAATCGTCTTCGGTTGTTGATGAGTCTGGAAAAGAAAATAGATATAGTTGAAATACAGGAAGTTTCTTGCTGGGAGCGTCGCTGGCAAAGTGTTTACGACACCGGTCTTACAATCGGCCGTGTACCAATGAGTTTTTACTTACGTACATTTACCGACTGCTCTTACGGTAAAAATAGAACATCGTGATTAAACCCACATTCAAATAAAATTTAAATTCAGATGAAATGTGAATGTAACTTAAACTAGAACTCGTGCCAGGCTATTCTGGCCGGGTTGCAGTCGCTCTGTGTAAAAACTTGGTTCCACGTCAAATCCCCTAGGTTAGGTAGCCGACCCCGACACAGAAACGGGATAAGGCACAAAATATTCTCTATCTACATATTATCAAAATATTATCTAGGTTAAAAATTCTGATACCAAAGTTGCTATTTATTGGATTGCATTACTTACGAGAAGCCAGCAAACAATTAAGATGCAACATTACCTGTGACCAAGCTCGGTGGGAGCCTGGGGGGCGCAGGGGCGGGGGCGGGGGGCACGTGCACGGGGGAGGGGGGCGCCGCTCCCAGCGCCACGGCTAAAGTACGCGCGCATACGCCCACTAGCGCGCATGCTTCTTCCAGTTCTGTACAAAACAGAAAAAAACCATAAGCAACATAGACAGTTAAGTTAGAAGGCTCCTTATAGTGTCTAATGGACACTAGATGACACTAGTGTCTAGATTTTTGGGAAAACATACAATTTGGAACATAAATTTTCGTTATGGATTATCGAGCCACAGCGCGAAAATTTCTCCACTACGTTTTTGTTCATGAAACAGGTTTAAATTAAGTAAAACATATTGATTGAAAATAAACCCTCTAGTAGTAACCCTTTATGTGAGTGTGTAACTATTTTCACTATGGCAGTAATCCCATTATGGGACCAATGAAAAAACGATAAAGTTTTTTCTACCTCCCATACAAAGTGAGTCAGCGGAGCGTCAATTTAGTATGGGAGGTCGAAAAATTGGTCTCTTAATGTTTTTCAGTACTATGGCCTAAGATGTCTCCAATTTAATGCATTTTTTCCGAAAACGCTGTATGTGTACTATTTTACGCTCACCATGTGAATGCGTGAGCCGGGCGCCGAGGGAGCCGTCGATGTTGTGATGCGGCTCGAAGCCCACGTTTCCCAGCTTCAACAAGAACGCCAGCACTCGCAACACGCCGCCGCGCTCGCCCGCGCCGAAACCCAGCGCTGACATGGCCGCCTACAGACAATAACAGAAAAAATATTAGAAATTATAGAATAGGTAAGCAAAATTAGTATACGAGTTTGGTAAAGTGATAACTTTCTTTCAAGGTATGTACCAGCCGATAAAGCTAACAACTTTCCCCAAGCAACATGAGTATACAAGCAACATATGCAAAAAGTTTTTGGACCAACCTTACAAAATGTACCAGGAGTCAAGGTTGTATGTGAGGTTATTTTTTTTTATATTTTCGCCTTTGTTCCACGGGCAAATTTGTTCAGGTTCATGAGCTGATTCATCTTTTAAAAGGAAGTTATGACTCTTCCAAACACCCTGTATTGTCCTTTTCAACAATTCTCACATTTTTGCTACATACATACATATATCACGCCTTTATCCCTTGCGGAGTAGGCAGAGCGTTAACAACCGTAAGAATACGGTCGCTATCGCCACATCTGACATTTTTGAGTATTGTTTTCTAAGGTTGTTTCGGAAAACATGTGTATCACTATATTGACAGGTTGTCAGCCTGTCGCCTAAAAAATTAAATACACCAATACTCTTGAGTCCCTTAGTCGCCTCTTACGACACCCACGGGAAGGATGTGGGGTGATGCTATTCTAAGCCGGCATCACACGGCAAGGAAGCTATGACTCTTCCAAACACCCTGTATTGTCCTTTTCAACAATTCTCACATTATTTGCTGTACTGTAAAAAATGATATAAATGTTCATTCAGATACTTTTTGCAATTGTTCTTGAGGTTTTTAGACACAAAAAAATCGATAGATAAGCCGTAAATACTAGATTATCGCACTGCTTTTTTTTTTTTATCTACGATGGGCTTACCCTTGACCCCAATCTTACCCTAAAGCAGAGATGGGATCTACGGTGGAGCGAGCTTGCCCAGAAGATGCCTATACACTCTAGACTTAAAGAGATTCTCGGAAATACAGACGCAGGCAGGGAATTCCATTCTTTAGCCTAAATAGCTTTCGCAAATTGCAGCATAAATGCCGAACGAAGCATAAAAAAAGAAATGCATTTGGTATAGGTTGCTCTACAATTTCATTCCTAATGGTTGTAGTATGTTCACTTCCATGCCTGATGATTCGAAATGAAGATGAAGCAACTTGGACCTTTTTTCTTAGGTATTTCGGTACTCATCGTTTCAGCTTAAATGCTGACTAAGTAATTTTACAAATGATCCTACATACCTTGGTAAACGCGAAGTGTTCTTTATCGGCTCGTTCAGGCGAGGAGTTGGGCACGGGGGGCGGAGTCCTACGCGGCGAGCCGGCAGCGGAGCCCCGCCGGTTGCCGCCACGAAGCACCCGGTACGCTTCCCATGAACGCTGGAGTTTTAGACGCTCTGTAAAACAAGTCATACCTATGAATGACAATGCATTGTTGAACAAGCGGGGAGATATGTGGGATAGTGAAGAAATATTTGGGACATGACAAGATAAGAATACTTTGTTTGCACACAGGTGGCTAACCTATGACGCAGTGTTTTGGGATAAGGGATAAAATGTTTTGGAACAAGTGATGAAATGTTTTGAGAAATGTGGTTAATAGGTTTGAGATAGTGATGAAGCGTTTTGGGAGATAGATTAAAATGTATTGGGGCGTGGAATGAAATGGTTTGGGACATGTGATCAAATGTTTACGATTAGTTATGAAATGTTTTGAAATGAGTGATCAGATGAGACAACAAATATGCTTGGGAACAAGTGATGATAACAATACCATTTTGGAATATTTTTACATTAGTGACAATATTGAAAGGCTTAAATGCATAATTAAGTATGAGGGAAACACAATGAGGCAGTACAGTACTCACTAAGCAAGGACACATCAGCGCCGGCCAGTAGTTGATACAACACGTGGAAGTTTCGTTCGCCAGCACCCACGCCCGCGCCGCTAGCCCGCCCCTGAAACACACTTCACTTATACAACGTGGAAAAATTCATAAATATAGCACTTAAATGAAACAACTATCTAAAACTAGTAAATACGCAATATTTTTTCTTCGATTTACTTGGGGATTAGATTTGGTAAATATATTCTTTTTTCATTTTCATCATCATAATTTCAGCCATCTACGACCGTCTACTGCTGAACATAGGCCTCTCCTAAAGATTTCCACCTTGTCCGATAAGAAGTGGCCTGCATCCAGCATTTCCCCGCAGACTTGACCAGAACGTCTGTCCATCTCGCGGAGGGTCGTCCTATGCTGCGCCTACGTGGTCTCCACTCGAGAAATCTTTTGCTCCACCGGTTATCGGTCTTTCGAGCAATGTGGCCTACCCATTACCACATCAGCTTACTGACTCTCTTAGCTATGTTTTTTTTTCAATTTTACACCTAATTTTTACATACGGTATACAGTGCGCTATGCAAATCGCTCATAGTTATAATATTACCTGACCGGTCGATTTGTGATAGTAGACTTTGTATTTGGATCTGATTTCTTATCATATAGGGACATAATAAATAAAATGCTAGCTATGACTAATCAAATTCATCATGCATGACACAAAAAATGAAATTATGGAGATAAAAGAATAGAATTTTTATAAGATTGATTCAGTTGTCTACTAAACTACATATACGTTACCTTCTCCAATAGGACTGCATGCAAGGCAATCACAGGGTTTTATGAGACACAGATAAATAAAAACACACGTAAATAATAAGTAGATTATAAGAAATTATAGCTTACAATGTGTGATGTGCCCGCCGACTGGCTCGCCTCGGAAGTCAAATTCGACGTCTAAAAGTTTGCCCTGAGGAAAAAAATCATTGGTTAAGGGCTTATGGCTGTTGGTCGGCAAGATGTGGTGCCGGCTTAGAATAGCATTACCTTGTTTATATACTCTTTGGTGTCAAAAAACTAAGGATTTCGCTAGATGATTGAGTTATTAATAAAATACTAAAGTTGTGTGCTTTAAACTACTGTTCAAAAACACTACAGACTCAATTTACAGTTCTTTCGAAATATTCAAAGTTTGAGTGTGATAAACAGAAAAATAATATAAAAGTAACTGTTTTGATGCCATTCCAAAATAGCGAAATCTGACGTTTTTCAACCGTCTACTACTAGTAGCAAGCCTCTGACATGGTTTAATGCCTTTCGGACCACCAAGTTGAATTTCGTGAATGTTGGATTTGCAAAATGTTGAATCCTATAAAGTTGAATTTGCGGTTTAACTAATGAATTAATCCAGGGAATGGGCAGCAGCGTTTTCTGTGAATAAAAAACCTTGCACAGTGCTCGTCTCTCGGCTTGCCAAGTGTGGTGGCAATGGCAAATATCTTCTCCTAGGAGGAGACAATGTCCAGTAGTGGACTGTTGTGCCTGTTTAAGAAGAATGGGCAGTTGGCAAATAATAAGATGTTTGGAAACTCACGTATCTTACACTGCGCTCGCCAATCCGCCTGCAAAACGTTGTGAGTATGGGCCATGTCCAGCAGTGGACTGTTGTGGCTGTAAGTAGTGTAAACTCACAAAGCGACTGGCGTTATGGTTCCTCGCGGTGGCCGCATTGCCGAAAGCCTCGAGCAGCGTGCCGGCCGCCGTGAGCGCTCCCCCCGCGCCCGCCGCGCCGCCCCCCTCCCCCGCCAGCACGCAGCATTGCAGGCACACGCGCGCCGCTTCCGTCTTTCCCGCGCCGCTTTCGCCTAAGCAGACAAGGATGAATTTTTAGTGATTATAGCTTCAAACATGCAAAGGAAATAGACGTACTTTTAGAAGGATTGGTCATAAGTTCCGCTAAAAGAAAACTAAGTCAGTCGTGAGCAGTTAGATGATTTTAGCCATTTCTTAGCCCATTAAAATTTTGGGACATGTGCGAATGATGTAAAAACTCAGCAGCGATATCCAATAGATAAGAGCTATTGTTTTTTTTTATTGGGCACTGAACTAGACAGATTTCAGCAGCGTCATGTAGTTCAGACGGGTATCAGGTCAAGAAACCTTGTTAATAAACAGTGAGTGACTTAAAAAATAAGATAATCGTAGCTTAGTACTACCGGGTCTTCTGTTGACGTGATATCCCGCAAGGCTTTTGACTGGACACAGGGAGATCTCAGTATTTATTATAGTGTAACTCTTACCCGTCATCACGATGCATTGGTATTCGTTTCTGTCGCGCACCCACCGGTACGCCGTCGCTGCAATCGCGTAACTGCAAATTCAAGTTTAGGTACATTAAAGTATTATATGTTTTATTTAGGAAAAGTTCCTTTCAAGGGATAAACCAGCCCATGAAACTGAACAACTTTCCCCAAGGTACATAGGTCAAAATAATGTTTTTTGGGGAAAGTTGTTCAGTTACACGGGCTAATTTACCCCTTAAAATATTTGCTGCTTATATTTTTACACCTTATAGAATTAAAACCTATTGACTCAAGTTATTTGTTTGCGAAAAATGTATCTATGTAATGGGAGAACATGAAAAATTTTATCATTTCAGATAGTTAAAATTAAATCGTTAGGTGGTAACATTCTACCTAACGCTTTATAAAGGTTAAATTGTAGATTGTACTATGTATAGAGAAAACACTCACATATGCGGCGGTAGCGTGTAAGGCGGGCGCGCGAGGTAGGCCCGCACCAACTCGGCCGAATAGAGGGGCAGCGGCCGGCATGGATTCACCGACACCAGTTCGTTGCCCACGTAAGTCTGAAAACAGAACCATTCTCAGCATTCTCATACCAATACGTCAGAGCTTTAGCAGTCCACTGCTGGACGTAGGCCTCCACCAGGGTACGCCTATATATTTGTTTAAAAAAAACAGTAGTTGAAGATAAGGAATAAACAGGGGCAAAGTATGCTACCTTGTGGTAATCCAAACATTTTATCAAATAATGATGTCTGCCGCGGCTGGTGTTGATGTATTTTTACCTTGAGGCGGCAGCGCATGCTCGTGCTCGGACGAGCGCGCGCGGGCCGAGCCAATCGGCGTCGGAAATATGGCGGCTCAAAGGCGCGTCAAAAACACGTCCACGTACGGACGAATTTGCCTCACCCGAGCATGCGCCGCATGCCGCACCCGGCGGTAAGTACCTGAGGCTGTTCCGGCAGTTTTTACGCACCTAGTGGGACTTGTATTTAATTACTGGAATAAGCTTCGCCTGACAAAAAGTCAGATCGGAAATCTATTGTCGAATCAAGATCAAAGTGAATTCAATACAAGACTCTTCCGCATGTCCTGTTTTCAAATCAATGAAGATATTGACATTACCCTCTCTCGTAATTCTTCATGTCGCGATGTATGTGCGTTAAAACGTAAGTGCATACGTAAAGCACAGTGACTTGCACTCACACAACACTCGCAGTGCCGCTAAGCTTGTGCCCGTCAGGCACAGGTTAGTGAAGGCGAGCAAGCTTACACACGTCATGGGTCCCTCGATTTATAACAAGCTGCCCAATGACATCACTGAAGCAGCCAGTGACAGCAGCTTTCAACTTAAATTAAAACGCTGGCTTATTGAGAAGACGTTCTACTCTATACCCGAATTTATGACGCTTAAATAGGAATATGGAATTAATGATTATTTGACTTCAAATTATATTGTATCAATTTATTTTGTACTGGACATGTATTATTTTTTAATTTTTTGTTAATTGTTGGATTTTATTTTTTGCTCTATTGTTATTTTTATTATTGTGCTTATATTGTCTGTTTTTAAAAAATTGTGACCTGTATTTTTAAAGATACCAATAAATATGAATATGAATATCAACTTACATAGATGATATCTCTGGAGTAGCGCACGTGAAGGTTGTGGAGGAAGGTGTCCTCCGTGAGCGGCGCCAGCAGCACGGCGTCGGGCTGCCCCGCCTCCCCCCCGCTGCCGCTCGCCCCCGCGCCGCCCCCCGCGCCCGCCATACCGCGCCCGTCACCGGCCGACCACAGCCATCGTACAGGCACTGTATGGTTTTACTGAAACGAAATACTATTTCAATGTATTTGGATTTTAATGGGCTCAGTGTATATTATAAATGCGAAAGTTTGTATACTTGTTTCTTACTCTTTCACGCAAAAAGTACTGAACAGATTTTCATAAAATGTGGCACATTAACACAGGATAGTTTTTATCCCTAAAAAAGGGTCCTGTGGGATGCTACAGGATTAAAACCAACTTCCATTCTCATAAATAGAATTAAGAAATTGATTTTTTGCCTCAGCTCGGGGTTTCAACCTGGGACACTTATGGTATTATTCACATTTACCATCACACTGTTCTGCAACTGAGCTACCAGTCTTAGCTGACCCCTGTCAAATTTTCAATCTCTTATTCTCTTGATGCCCATCTTGAAGCAATGATTTAGCAACATCTAGAACCTACGAGTTGTTTTTTCTTCTTTTCAGTCACTAAAGTCCATTGGTGGACATGTGCCATTTGCTATTGCCTACAACTTAATAATTTGCTAAATTACTAAATTGTTCTATTTCACAGAATAATGAGAATTAGCAGAGAAACCTGGCTATCTTATATGGGCAGTTTTGTTATTAAATCCTGCCCCGGAAAGTTTTTCAATAGCTTACAACTAAATCAGTCTTTTAAGTTTTAACATATTAAACAAACTCATGTGATTAATAAAGGAACTAGTAGATGATGTTCAGAGTGAATTACTTGGTGTACTTGGTGAAATTTTTCATAGATAGTATTATAATAACTTGTGAAATTGTATAAAATCTTTTATTCAATATGATTATTATGAGAATAATAAAGCTAGGGACAATAGTTTTTACTGAACTGAACTTGAAAAATTCCTCAATCTGAACTAGCGCCACCTAGTTCTGACATGTGTTGCAATCAATCCAAACAATCCTTTTTGACCAAATATTGTGAGGTCAATGATAACTGTGTTATTACAGTAAGATGGTTTTAAGTCCTTATTGAAAAAAATATTTTATTTTTATTTAACATAGGAAGGCAAAAACAGTTTACGCCGCCAACAAATGAAATGGGATAAAGGAGATATTATTTATCACAAAACACATGACCAGCATTGCACCAAAAACAGAATAGGAAGTGCTTACAACCTAAATCCAAAAAAGATTAATAAAATAATAACCACTCGGATTGCCGTAGATATTCTCGAGACTTGAGAATCAAAAGAATGTACGAACGTGTAGCTAAGCCATATTAATTCGTTTGGTAATGCAGGAATTAGGTAAAAAGTACGACAGGCTACTGTAAGCAAGGCTACGTTACCGTGAATGGGACTATGAATCAATACAGAAATAATTGTCAAAAACTTACTTTGGCATTCATACACTTCAATTACTATTAAATTGGAACAAACATTTTCATTTTATTTACAAAATCAGTAAAACTAACACTACATAACCATGAAAGAACACCACAAACCAAACCCTCTCATTTGACACTGACAGGACAAATTGACAGATGGCTTAGGGAGCATTTACACCGATCAGTAAAACGTTGGTCCAATGTGGGCTACGTGAGGCCGTTTGGCCAATCCGCATTTTTTTTTACGAAATCCAAATTACTGACGCTGTTTAAGTGCTGTTTTATTGCAAATTTTGAATATAATAGAGAATGTTGTAGAGTTGCAAGAAGGCATCTGTGTGGGACCGTGGAGCGGTTGAACATTAATCTTTTTTTTTTGTCGTGTCGATCGAATTTGGCGTTATTATATTAATTCGGACCAGAACTCTTTAATCTTTAAGTGGTGAAGAAGTACGTACGAGCGAGGCACAAGGCGATGATCATAGCGATCTGTGATAACGATGATGAGCATCCCCAAATGTTTTTAGGTCGCACAGTCGACCATCATGACGTTACAATGTACAAGGTCCATTAATAAAAAAAAAGATTTCTCTTTGGTATGGTCTGACGGTGGGGAGGCCTTATGTGGAGGCGCGTCATTTTAAATTGTTGATTAGAGTTTGACTGAACATAAACATAAATGTTAAATTAATTAATTGAAGAATTAGCATAGCTTTAATATTTTATATTAAAATGGAGACTCTTTCCAGTGTTGCTAAACGTAAGAAACGGAAAACCCGCAAGTGCCTAGACGAATTAAGAAAACGTTCGCGACAAAACGCAAATGGGTCATTGTTGGAGTCAAGTCCGTTACTAAATATTGAACCGAAGAATTCAAATTATAATGGCATTAAACGAAACATTTGTATCACATCTAATCGTCTGACTTTAGCAATGTTTCCGAAAGTAATTCGATCTGAAACGATAACGCGACCAATACTCTCAGAGGTTGGTGAAGATGCTGATAAGAATTTTGAGAGAATAATTATGAATGCAAAACAAACTAATAATGAAACTTCCAATGAAGTAAAAGTTGTTGAAGCTTCTCCTAGTGATAGTGATTATATAAAATATTCCGAAGACAATAGCATTAGCAGTGCAAATGGCCATTTTAGTACTGGAGGGCATATGTCTATACATAAGGATAGTGATAGCGGTAACCTGAGCACACAGGACAATAATTCTGCTTGTAGTTTTATACTTTTCAGTCCTGAAGCACAAAGAGAAGATTCTGAGCTATTTGAGGTGTCCCCATCAGCTACATTTACTTCTTCCTCCCAGACTTCGCAAGGCGGCTGGGAATACCAGCTGTATGAAGAATTTATGAGTGAAATACCTTTCTATCTAAGGCAAAACGCTCCAGCATTGCTTAAAGACGATGTAATGGATTCAACCAAATCATTACTACATGATTTGTACCTTGAAAGTTGTAGACAGGAAAGTGAAGAAAATATTTTGAATAGTATGAGGAAAAGTGTTGTTAGAAAAAGGTCCTTAATACCTAAAGAGCCTGAAATGGATAGTCCGGAGATGGACTATCTTCGTATAAGCCACGTGTCGCGCCCGCGTACCGAACCCGAGCGTCGCACTATGTATGATACACCAGACTATACATATTATCCCCACAAGTTAAACCAATGATTGCTTGAAGGGTTCTGTAATAAAAATGTTATTATGAGTTTCATTCTTTTATTGATACTACTTCTACGATCTTCACACTAAGGTGATATTTTCCAATTGCGCTACAAGATCCATATGTTTGAAACTGTCGGGTTTTTCTGTAAATAATTTCAGTAGTTGTAATTTTTCTTTGTCCTTCCCGTTGTAGTACATTTGGAACTGGTTGGCTAAGCATTGGGCTTCCTGTCCATTTAGCACATTCTGTAATGAAAAGAAAGGAATAAACTATTAGTTATCCCAAAAACACTGATGTTCTGAACATGGGATACCTTAAAACTATAATAAAACTTTTACTGTATTGTTTACTATTACTGTCATGCACTTACAATAAGTGATATAAATAACACATACACAGATCACGCCTTTATCCCTCGTGGGATAGGCAGAGCATTAACAATTTTAAAATTATGGTCGTTATCACCACATCTGACAATTATTGAGGGCCCTTTCAAATGATTCATGCAAACCAATAATTATAAACAATATCCTGCCCCTAAATGAGTTTTCAGTTGGTTTCATCGAGGTACCTTGTCATACTCTCCACGCATCAACACTATTCCTTTATCCCGAAGTTCTGTGTAGTGAATCATTGTGAGGCATTCAGGGGCATTCTCCTTATGAACCTGGAATTCAAATAAATATAAAATATTATTAAAAAGCATTTATAGAAAAACTAGGGTCTCATACATGGCAAAATTGTATAATGGAAACCTAAGATTCAAATAAACAACATACAGTTTTTACCTGGAAAGCCAATAGTGGAGTAAAGTGGACTGTATGTCCCTGGCATTGACTGACAATGAATTCGTACCCTTGGGCACGAGGTAGGGGGAACAAGAATGTACCATAATTTTTCGTTCTCTCCAAAATTTCTTTGTATGCATCAAAGGGTATAGTCGCACAAATAACTTCTTTGGTTCGGTGGTACTCTTCCCAAATCACTTGGATTTCTGCAGCATCTTTGTCCTTAACAAGTTCAAGTTTGAAAATGTCTTCAAGTTTCTTTTCGTTTGGAGCTGCATCACCTTTGATTTCTCCCTTGGGGTTGAGCACTGAAGAATACTTCCTGAGAGATAATATATGAACAGTTAAAAGTTTATTTTCAAATGTAAGCATTTCGATACTAACACACATCACGCCTATATCACTGGCGGGGTAAGCAGATCGTTAACGACAGTAAAATCACGATCGTTATCGCCACATCTGATAAATTTTTGAATACTTCTTTAGGTATTTTTTATGTATCATTCATTACTAAAGCAGAAACTATACAAGAGCTCAGTATCGTAACAGACTAAAAAGAGTTCAAATAGGTACCTTACCTCGTATCAGGAGGCGCCAAAGTCGCTTTAGTGTCAGCATTATTAGAGCGCTCGGTCCTTTCTACACGTTCTAAGAACTCCTCAGGCGAAGTCTTCTGAAGCTCAGCAATGCGCTGAGCGTATTTATCATAGAAGGGATTCTTTTCCAACTTTTCCAAAGCCTTTGCTAGGTTATTTGACGACATCGTTATAGCTCGCACACCTGGCCGGGCTGTTAATTTTGTGCACCTCAACAATGATCTAAAGGCTATGGCCATCCCCAACACTTATATCAAGAGGAAAACTTGGGGAAAACCTTGGAAAATCAAAAACCGAAAACCTATTGCGTAAAACTGTCAATAAGCAGCCATATTGTAAAATGTGACAATCAGCTGACTGGGTTACCATATTTAAAAAATACGGCTAAATTAACTAGGATTGGGCCTCAGATTGGGCTTGGTTGGGCCATGCTCACGGTGGGGTAAAAAATAAACACATCAGCAATAAAAATATGTGCACGTGTGCGTGCGCTGACAATTTCCGTATGTTTGTGTGTGTAAATTAGCGTGTTTCATGTGTGGTGTACTTTTATTTCCTCAAAAAACACCAGATCCATGGAAAATTATTCAAGAGTAGAGAAAATAGGAGAAGGCACATACGGAGTCGTATACAAAGCAAAAGACAGAACCACCGGGGACCAAATAGCTTTGAAGAAAATCAAACTCGAAAAGTAAGTTTTGGCGCGAAAAATGACAGCTGTTTGACATTATTTTGTACTGAATCTCGCAAGTATTATTTTAATGAAAATTACTTGATTTCTGAATGATATGTCGATTAAAAGGTAGCTAATAAGCTGCTTTTGATTAAATTCTCGTAGGAATAACTCTCTTCAACCCAATATCTACAAGAACTTGCAGCGTTAATAAGATTAAAAGTTGCTTGTCGTGGATCGACTTCGCAATAGGTTATTGAGGATTTTAAGACACCTGCGTGCCATTACAAACCTCCAGCAAATAACCAGTCCACTAATGCAGTCTGGACGATAGATACCATCAAGTTTTGCACTTCTTTCCGTTGGCTGTCTTGACTATACATAACACCATATTCATGTTATACCTACACAAAGACTACCTATCTTGGGGTTGAGTCCGACAGTCCACTGCTGGTCAAGGGCCTCCTACTATCGGGGGGGTATTGCCATACTCACTATGCAGCCAACTATGCTAAGATAATGCGAGAAAAATCTACCAAACATAATGTATGTTTCTCGTATTAAAATATTAAACATATATTTTGGTAAGTAATTAATATTTTTCTTTCTGATTTCTTTCCTTTAGTGAGCCGGAGGGAGTCCCGTCGACGGCTCTGCGGGAGATCTCAGTCCTACGCACGTTGGACCACCCGGCCGTGGTCCGGTTGCTGGATGTAGTACTGGCCGACCAAAAACTCTACCTAGTATTTGAGTTCTTACACATGGATCTGAAACGGCTCATGGACTTGAAGAAGGGACCCCTGCCTTTAGATTTAGTCAAGGTACAATGAATTTATATATGGCAATAAAAGGATTTGAAATTAAATTGAAGTAGGTACTATTTAAGTTTTTTCATTTGTATATTATAGATATTTTATTGCTTTTTTTGCCTGTGAAAAATTTCATCTAACTCAGTAGCAGAGGCTGAAATCAGATGGTAAAAAGAACTTTTTTACATCCCATACAAAAACAAGTTTGTAGGATGTCCTAAATTTTTTTCTCATGGTAAAAAGAAATAGTAAACATTGTACACCCTGAAAATATATGGCCTTTTAAGTGTTGGTTTTGTATGATGTTCTTTCTTATTAGTATATGCCAATGCTACACAATGCTGACGACCAATGTGGCGCAGTCGTAAAGCGACTGCCTGTCACGCAAAGGTTCTGGGTTTGATTCTTGGTGGGAAGTTGATATTTATCTCTTTGTGAATTTGTTTTTAACCTTTTTAAAATATGGTTCCGTGTTTCGGAGGGCACATTAAGCCGTAGCTTCCGGTTGCTGTCTATGATAACTTAGTCAGCGATGGTTACTCAACCACGTTAGAGCCCTGCTACTAGTAGTGGGCGGTACTCGAAAAAAAAACATGCTAGGTACACAATCTCACTTCTACACCACTTCACAGAGCTACCTACGTCAGCTGCTGGAAGGCATAGCGTACTGCCACGCAGCGCGCGTGCTGCACCGGGACCTGAAGCCGCAGAACCTGCTGGTGGACGCCCACGGGCGCATCAAGCTCGCCGACTTCGGCCTGGCGCGCGCCTTCGGCATCCCAGTGCGGGCTTACACACATGAGGTGCGTCAACCAACATATCACGCCTTGAACCCTTGCGGGGTAGGCAATACGGTTGCTATCGTCACTTCTGACAAATATTGAGGGCCCGTTCAGATGATTCGGGTATCACTGTAGTGACAGGTTGTCGGCCTGTCGCCTAAAGGATGTCATACAAGGTGGAAAAAAGTAAAAAATATTTTAAGGGGTGAACCAGCCCATGAAACTGGGGTGAACCCTTAAAGTTTTTGCAGGTAATAGTGGGGCGCCGACATTTGAAGAAACTGGTTGTTTCATTGATAAAAATATTGGCGCCCCACTAATGCCTTGGTGTCTGATTTTGTGGTGACAAATGGGAATAGGCACTAATGATATTATTTTGCTAGGTGGTGACGCTGTGGTACCGCGCGCCGGAAATCCTGTTGGGCGCCAAATTCTACTCCACCGCCGTCGACGTGTGGAGCCTCGCCTGTATCTACGCTGAGATGGTGAGTAACACATACATACACATATCACGCCTTTATCCCTTGCGCGGTAGGCAGAGCGTTAACAGCCGCAAAATACGATCGGTATCGCCACGTCTGACAAGTATTAAGGGCCTTTTTAGATGATTCGTGTATCACTGTAGTGACAGGTTGTCAGCCTGTCGCCTAAAGTTGTGAGTAATACAAATACAAATAATTAAATTCAAATAAAACTATGAATTCAAAATAACTAAATATGTTCAAAGTTATTAAAAATTTGCCCATTCCATTTTCAGCATACCAACATTTATATTATTATAAATTTTATAACTTGTTGAATATCAGTGTCCAACAAAATAGTGATTTTCTAAATAATGGACGCTTGATTTTGCACATACACTTAAGCACATAGAATCTTAAACTATATAGTTTCGTACAACTTATGTGCGATAGCCATTAAGGTGCGTTAGGGCTTTCACTACGCTTTGAGCACGAAAACACGGCGGATAACTTGTTTACTTATTTATTAAAGCAGTTAGTAAAATTACAATGCTTAAAAATATACGTAAGATTTTTGTCAGTCATTTTAACACATTGGTCAAGACTGTCTATTATATTGTTTCTATAGGCAGTATTCTCAGAACTATCAGTCGGAGATCGAGATAAAGGGTCCTCGTGAGAAGGGCTCAGTTCACGCTCCGTTTTTATACCGTCAACAGGTGGTACGGATATTTCTATAGCAGAAAAATCCATGCCCGAGTTAGATTCATCATTTTTACCTTCAGGGACATCAGAGCTTAAAGGCTTTACCCCGGTAATTGTATTCGATCTTTGAGCTAACGTTAACAAGTTTTCGTTGTCATCTTCGTCATCAGAATCAGGTTTATCATCAATAGTTTCCCCATTATCATTTTCATCGTCAACGTCTTGGTCTAACTCTGATAAAACGTAGCCATTGGAAATTCGTTTGCGGGCGTCCGCTGACGTCATCCTAAAGCTGTAATTGTCAGCATTCGGTAGCTTTAAAAACCTGGCGATTTCCTTCGGCATGTTGCTAATTTTGTGGGCACCGATTGGTTGACGCATGCATCTTCCATTGTGGTATTTTTGAAAGAAACGTTCGCACGTTCCATCTTTAACTCGTAGGTCCATGTATTTCTTTACGATTTCGTAGCACTTGCCTCGAATGATGAACGGTCGCGGGGTTTTGTCGTATTGTCGCCGTCGTGCGTTTTTCATCTTAACTAGAATGATTTCACCGTGATCTTCGACGTCCTTCGCATGGATAAAGGCTATCTCATTGCGATTGCACGGACCGTTCATACTAAAAATTAGAGCCACCTGAAGTAATAAATAAACGAATGAAGATTTATTTGTAGCCAATATATAGTTTGCTTTGTAAGAGGCTGTCTGGAGTCCGGCGCTGGGTGTGTTCCGTCCTTCATTGTGTGGGAAGGATACTTCTTAACAGCCGCGACAATCCACTGCTGGGTTTGCTGGTCATAGGCCTCTCCCTATCTCCCTAGTTTTACGACATCCACGGGGGAGAATTCGGGTGATGCTATTCTAAGCCGGAACCACATGACTCCAAAAACCCACGTGAAACTAAAACAATAAGAATTGACTGAACCCACCTTCATCGCCAAATATGTGGAATCCGGTGCGTCCTGCAGAAACCTTTTAACATCCTGCGACGATAGAATAGTACGAGTACGACTGGTAGTATAACCGTCGATAGTTTTTTTCAGGTGAAGGTATAATTTGATGTATTTTTTTATATCTACACCATGATATTCGTTGACAGTGTACCTCAGCTGGGCATATCTATTCCACAACGAAGGAGGCCTATGTGTTTTACCTAGTTCCGTGAAGTACTCCAAGAAAATTTTCTCAGTGCATAAGTCTGATGGATATTCTTTACTAGACTTCCAGGCCATAAATTTATTGTAGCCGTGTTTATACAGTTCCAAAGTTTTTTCTCCAATGTTAAATTTTTTACTGTAGCGACAAAGGTAGGGACCTCTACGAGCTACATTATCATTGTTTATTTTTGTACAGTCTTCTTCATTATTCTTCTCAATTTCAGCCATATTTTGTTCTGTACACAATATCTTCGGCTAATTTTCGGTTACTTATTTGCTTATGTTTTGAAACCTGCCACCTTTTTATCTTCTACACCGTCTGAAAATAAGAATATGCTTAGTTAGAAAACCTGCATATGTGCACGCACGT
Source organism: Keiferia lycopersicella (assembly GCA_029255805.1). Lineage (NCBI taxonomy): Eukaryota > Metazoa > Arthropoda > Insecta > Lepidoptera > Gelechiidae > Keiferia > Keiferia lycopersicella. The sequence continues at coordinate 1,004,681 of JARACZ010000008.1, forward strand.
GGGGGATCATCTTTCGTTTTCCTTGCCTTATCCTGTTCTCTGTCGGGGTCGGCTACCTTACCTAGGCGATTTGACGTGGAACCATGTTTTTACACAGAGCAACTGCCATCTGACCTCTGCAACCCGTATGCTAACCTGGCCCGCATGTGGGGGATTCTTATATTCGTAACTATCCTTAAATTTCTTTAGAAATAAGCAATCTGCCTGTGTTTTGACGTCTACTATGTTTACCCCGTGTGTCTTATAGTGTAAGTAAACTTAATATAGTGTTAATCTCGAATACTGAATAAAATTGTGAGTTTGTAATTGGAAATTGCTCGTTTTCAGGCAAGCGGGCGCACCCTTTTCCCTGGCGACAGCGAGATCGATCAGCTGTTCAGAGTGTTTCGCGCCTTAGGCACACCGGGCGACACTCTGTGGCCGGGCGCGCGGTCGCTGCCCGACTACCGCGCGGCGTTCCCACGCTGGGAGGAGCGTCCAGCCAGAAGCTTGCTCTCCGCGAACGTGCAGGCGGAGCCCCACGCCGCAGCGCTGTTTGAACTAATGCTGCGCTATGAGCCGAGCGAGCGGATCGCGGCGCGGGCGGCGCTGCACCACCCGTACGTGGCTGACGCGAGAATGGTCTCGCCTGCGCATTTGATGCCCGCTCGTTGCTCGGAAGACTGATGCTTTCTAATCGATCTCCGATTCATGTAGGTTTATGAAACCAGAATTTACTGACTCACACAAAAAGTAAGTATCCACTGATCAGTGCAAGTGTTATAGGCTGCAAAGAATAGAAGCGAGTTCTTTTTTTTTTTGTAGAAGAAGCGAAAGAAGTATACCAGGATTGTAGCAAGTGGAAAAAGTCTCTGGTTACCCCAACGGGAAAGAGGCGTGATTTATGTATGTATGTCTATTTTTTTTTAACTTCGAGTAGCCCCCCAATACATCCCCAATACATTTTACTAATCACTTGCACTCACACTAATCAAATTGGATACAGGCCTAAAAATATAGTCAGAAGATAACTGAATTTTATTATGCAGCAAGTTTTTTGGCTTTCACCTTTAAGAAATATAGCAAACATCATGGTCCCAAACTGACCCATAAGCATTGATTGCATAAGCTAAACAAAATTTTGAATATTTTTATAAGTAGGTATAAATGTGACAAGATAATAAATAATGTTAATAACTACAACTGATTAACTTGAAATGAATGTTGATAAGGACTTCTAGTTATTTAATTAATTAATAAAAAGTTTATACACTACAATTGCTTTTCTTCAGTAAAGGTGCGTATTCACTAGCAATATTTGTTTAGAGACATTTTGTTTAACAACTTCACATTTGTTTAGTGACAACTTCATGTGTGATTCCAGATGGCGATTTCTGTTACAGGTAAACATATATACAGGGTGTGAAAAAATTGGCTGAAAATATTTTATGGAGTGAACCAGCCCAGGAAACTGAACAACTTTCCCTAAGGGACATAGCTGCATGTGTATGTATATATTTTGTATGGGAGGTCCAGAATTTTTTTCTATATATTGACCTATGTTTGTTGGGTAAAGTTGTTCAGTCTCATGGGCAGATTCACCCCTTGAAGTATTAGTTTGCGGCTAGTGTTCTTTCACATTATACATATGTGTAAATTGTGTGGACAGCTTGTTTCAGATAAAATGTGGCTTAAGCATTTTCATAGGGACCCGTTTTGCAACTTTTGTTCATAAACAATGTTGCTACACAAATGTTGCAAGTGAATACACACCTTAATACTTTATAAGTACCTATGTACTTTGAAAGAGTTAATAAATATCTCGGCCTACCTGCGTTCTAGCTCAAAATTGCTAAGGACAAAAAGTGTTTTTGTATATTAGGTCCGTATACATGACAAAAATGTAAAAAATATGATTATACAAAAATTTTTTTTTGTTTTCTTGACGTTTAATAGGGCCTTGAAGCGTATATACTCCTCAATATACTCAAACTCCTCTCTCTAACCGGTTATGATCCTGTAAAAATATACTCTGACCGTGTATACTCCAACTATCCTTCACCGCCCCGAAAGGTATACTCTAACCCCGAGTTATTCTACTGTAATCTATTGGAGAAAACCTGTATACTTACTCAACTTTACAAATTAGTTATTAATTATTTTATGAAAGACGACTTGTTTAATAAAAAGCAACAATGTTTCACTCAAGGAACATAATACTAATGGTTTCACTTCGCAGCGCTTTGCATTTTTCTTTTCGTACGTCAAAAATTCATTATGTTGGTTCAGTTGGCTGCATTGTTGGATTGCCAGAGCAAATTGAAAAATTACCCACTCATGAACATCGCATAAAGTGCAAATCGCACAGGTGTAGCTAAGCCTGTTTTTGAGTGGGCCTGTTATCACTGAGTTCACAAATTAAATTATAATCTGTGGGCAAAGCTGTGTAACAAAGTTGTGTGTTGAATCGCCTTCGTCTTTTTTCTCATTATTTGGTGATTTTACTGTATGAAAATCGTTATACGTGAAAAGAAAACAAGTGTTTCAACATGTCTATCGAAATAGAATCGGCAGAGTAAGTCCTGATTATTTTATAATAATACAACCCACCAAACTGATGTATTGTTTGTTGTTTATTTCACTATTTATATGGTTTTCATAGCTGTATTCGCTACAAAATTATATTAATATACCCTTGGTACAATTTATGTAAACCATTAACTTATAGAATCCTATAAAACTTCTTTAAACAAGAATATTATTTATGCTGAGAGGTTATGTTTGTATTATTGGTGTTCTAGAAATTGCAATGCAGGTTTGCTGTTATAAGTGTTATTGACTATTTATCTTCCCTTTTTTTGTATGTTTCAGTGTGATTCGATTGATTCAACAATATTTGAAGGAGTCAAACTTGACCAAGACACTTCAGACACTGCAGGTAAGATATATACCATATTGAAAATGTAAATTCTGTTGTGGTAATCAAAAGAACAACATAAGTCGTCTAAAGATCAAGGATGCCAAGATCATATCGCAATCCCGAAAATTTTTATTCGTCTTTGAACTGTTAAGATCTGATAATATTTCAAGGGGTAGATTGCCTATAGTCCAGCAACTGAATATGCAACTGTGGTCGGTGCGTAAGGTGATAGACAGTAAACGGGATAGGTCCCAAGTAAGAGGATATAGTAGAGTGGGGGAATGGAAATGCGTGCATCTATGTGTCAAATTCGGGATCCCTTTCGTTAGCATAATGTTTTTTCCACTAATATGTTTTGGCATAACATGTTACGCATAATAATTTTTCCCCTAATATATCTTTGTCATAAACATTTTTTGGCATAATATTTATCATCGCAATAACAGTTTATTTGGGTCTAACAATCTTTTTATAGAGGTAAGGTTAGGTTAATTTAGTATTTAAATAGACATTAGGTTAGGTTAGGTTAGGTTAGGTTATTAAATTATGCTTAACGTGTTATGCCTACTATTTTTATGCGTAAGTATCATTAGTTCAATGTATATTGTGCCAACCTATGTTATGCCTAATATTTTTATGCGAATATATATGGGGACCGTCAAATTCTATGAATACATCGAATACATCTACCATATATTTCAATGGCAGGTCATTAATGTTTAATTAATGGCAAGTCATTAATGTTTTTTTGAGAAATTTGCTCACCCTATTAAATCTGCATTCTATAAAAGTATTGTTTTTTTTTCCCTAGAATAACTTGCATTATATCATGCATCATCATTTTCCTTGCCTTATCCTGTTCTCTGTTGGGGTCGGCTACTTAACCTAGGGGCTTTGATGTGGAACCAAGTTTTTACACAGAGTGATCCGACCTCTGCAACCCGAAGGCTAACACATTCAAATATCATTATATCATGCATATTTAGTAATACTGTTTAAAATCTGATTTTTTGTAGGAGAAGACTGGTGTTTTTCTAAACACAGTAGACAGTATGGATGGATTTATTTAGTAATAGTCTAGTCAAACATAAAATACAGTGTCGTGGCAAATCAAAAAACTAAACATAAATAACTAAAGTGAACTATAGTGCTATACATTATAGTGACGAACTTGATCAGTGAACAGGATACAGGCTTTATCAGTTGTTTCAACTGCCTGCCTGTTTAATAAATAATAAATAAATAATAATACTGTTTAAAATACAATTTTTGTAGGAGGAGACTGGTGTTTCTCTAAACACGGTAGACAGTGTGGACGGATTCTGCGCTGACATTAACGCTGGTCACTGGGATGTCGTCCTGAAGGCAGCGGCATCACTCAAGCTGCCCGATAAGAAGCTAATGGATCTGTATGAACAGGTACCTGTCTGACCTCTCAATGTGTTAGAATAAAAGCTTATTTATTCAACCTATTAAACTGAACAACTTTTATTGCTTTACTCTTGAGAAATCACAATATTTTAGAAGATCATTATCATGAACTTAGTTGTTTAAAATGTCTACCAAAATTATTGATTTCATTTTCAATATAATTTGTTTCCATTTATAATTTTCATTACTGTTTAAGACTTGATATGTTTGGTTGCTGCTTTGCATTTTTTTTAACAGTTATAAATAATTATAAGTTTTCCGCATTCAATAAGTAGCTGCATACACTGCCCGAGCAGCCTCAGGTGCTCACCACATGGTGCATGCTATGTGGACGTGTTTTGACGCGCCTTTGATCCGCCGATTGGCTCAGTTCGCGCGCGCTCGCCCGAGTATGAAGATGCGCTGCTCAGAGCGAAAAACGTCTACAGCTGGTGGGTCGGTGAGCACCTAAGGCTGCTCGGGCGGTCTAGACGCATCTTATTAAGCGTAAAATTGCACTACTATTTTACGCAGCTCTTCATATTATAAGCCACAACCATAACTTTGCCGTGTGATGCCGGCTTTGAATAGCATCACCCCATTTCTTCCCCGTGGGTGTCGTAAGAGGCGACTAAGGGACTCAAGGGTTTCACGTGTATTACAACAACTTTTGGGCGACAGGCTGACGACCTGTCACTATAGTGATACACAAGTGACCTCAACTGGCCCTCAATATTTGTCAGATGTGGCGATAACGACCGTAATTTTACGGTCGTTGACGCTCTGCCTACCCCACCAGGCATATAGGCGTGATATGTGTATGTATGTGTATGTAGGTTTATTGCCTTAATTAATTAAATTAATTAATTAAGCATAAAATTGAAGTACTATTTTACTCAGCTCTTCATATTATAAGCCACAACCGCAACTTTCATTGCAGGTGGTGCTAGAACTGATAGAACTCCGAGAGTTGGGCGCGGCGCGCACGTTACTCCGCACCACGCACCCTTGCTTGCTGATGAAGCAGACGGAGACCGACCGCTACTTGCACCTGGAGAACCTGTTAGCGAGATCGTACTTCGACCCTCGTGAAGCGTACGGAGGCGGCGGCGGGAAGGTAGGCATAATACATCAGTCTTTGTATTTTCTTTGTCTTTGTAATGCAGACCTATTAATCTAGAAAATTAATTTTGTGACCTGCAATAAAGTAAGAACTGTAATCACTCCATGGTATAGAGACGCTTTTTTTGTCTATATGTATGTATGTTTGCTTAAATCTTTAAAACTACACAACGTATTTTCATGCGGTCTTTTTTAATAGATAGAGTGATTCCAGAGGAAAGTTTTTATGTATAATAGTTGCCGGAAAAACATCTTATTCCTACGGGAAAATTAATTTCAGCGGGCACGCCGCTGGGCATTCCGCTAGTATAACAAATAATAAATAAATAAATAAATAAAAATAAATAAAATAGTTTTATTTCAGACCAAATAATATCACATTTGTATATTATAATTTGTCCATACGTTACATTGTATATAATATTCAGAGAATAATAAAAATGTGAGATGGAGAAATACTTAGAATCAAATCGAGATACTTGTATGTTGATTAATCCTTAATATAGTACCAATACGCGACTCGACTGTTCTGAAAGGAGGCGTTACATTCTTACTATTTATAACTTTTTAAACTCTCGCGATTGTTTTCTTACATTTTTATGGTTCACTCGCGATATTTTTGATAAATATGATATTTGTTGGACGTGGCGATAGCGATTGTATTTCTACGGCCGTTAACGCTCTGCCTACCCTAAGGTAAGATTATAATGATGTATGGCAGAATTTCAAGAACTAAAAATTACACATACGCAAATCACGCTTCTATACTTTGCTATACTTCATCATTCATAATAGACAATATCGTCGGCGTACTGTGATAACCACGTATGTACTTTAAGCACAATTTTACAGGACAAGCAAAAAACCTCCTGGTGAAAAATTTTGTACTAAACTTTTTTAAACACCTGACTGTATTATGTTTATGTGTGCAATAAGCATTGATTGTGTTTACTATTTTTAAATATTCCTGTCCAAGAAGTGCATAATGTGACTTGAGAGGTTGTCTCGAAAAACATAGTACTTTTTGCAAAAGTTTACAAGGTTTTCAATAAAAGAACAATGCCTTTAATCACAATTATCATTTTTATTTAAACTTTACTCACTACAAAGTAATCAGCCTTTTTAATTGTTCTTAAACCTATAGTCAGAACATAAATTATTGTGATTTACTTTATGATCTGTCAGCAATATACAGAAAAACAATGTAAATGTCATCGGCGATGTAAATAAAGTTAATAGAAAATGGCTTGTATTTTTTTGGAGTACGTTATTAATAAGCATAATACTGAGAAACGAATCACAAATCAGTCTGAAATGTGACTTCTTACGTAATTTAAGGATCAAAATCTAACGATCAAAATCAAAAAAGAACATTAAGGAAGTAGGTACTTATTACGCCAAAAGCAATCAGCCTTTCTTACTTAACCATAAACACATAACCAGGAATTCTACTAATATTAAAGTTGCTTATTGAATAATACGCAAGTCATGCGTGGCGCTCACTGTTGGACTGACCATCGACTAATTGTCACTAAGCTACGACTCCGCCTCCGTCGACCTCGCAGATCCACAGTGAAGAAGCCTCCGTGTTTAAACGTGGATAGGCTGAAAGATCGCGAGGTTAGGGTGAAATATGCAGAAGCCTTAACTGAAAAGCCGTCGCCAATAACTGAAACAGGTGATGTCAGTGCTGCTTGGGGAGCTTTGTCATGTCATCTCATAGAAGCCGCTTCTGCTACTTTGGGTACTAAAGACCGGCATAGTGAAGACTGGTTTGATGACAATAGCGAGGCTCTTAAAGCAGCATTCGACAAACATTGACAGCTCCTGCGACAGCATAATCGAAGAGGTGGAAGTGTTGCGGTGGTCAAAGAGAGTGACCAAGAATTACGCAGGCTGTCTCGACAAATAAAAGACAAGTGGTGGCAGGACAAGGCTTGTCAAGTGCAGTGGCTCGCCGATACAGACCAGCTTGGTGAGTTTTACAGTGAAGTGCGTAAGCAGATTGGTGCGTCCTACCGTACTAAAGTACCTTTAAGGTCTTTAGACGGTATGCACCTCCTGACCAGCAAGGAGGATGTACTTAAACGTGTGGCTGAGCATTTTCACAACTTGTTCAACGTAGATCGATCAGCTGATCTGCATAATATCAGTTTATGGCCTCAACTCCCGTTAGCCACGGAGTTGGACCCCTGTCATGTGACGAGGTTGTTACTGCCATCAGACAGTAGCATAATAACCGGGCGGTTGGTATTGACCTTATACCGGGTGAACTACTTAAATATGGTGGTACGGAGTTGCACACATCGGTATGGAAATTTTCATTTTCGTTCGAATGTGTGAGGAGGAGAGGGTGAGGACTTCAAAGTGTCTCGCATTTGTGCCCTGTAAAAGAACAAGGGTGACCGTTCTGACTGTAACTCTTATCGCGGTATTTCATTGCTGTCAATCCCTGGAAAAGTATTTGCCAGAGTCTTACAGAACCGCCTCAAAGACGGTGAACAGTCTGATTTCTTCCCCGTCACCTGTGGGGTGAAACAAGGATGTGTTTTAGCGCCCACTGTTCGCCTTGTACTTTGCAGTTGTAGTCAAAGAAGTCCTAAATACTGTTTCCCAAGGAGTCCGCATCCGACTCCGCACAGATGGTAGTCTTTTTAACCTGGCTTATATGCATAAACGAGCTTTTCCAAAGCAAATCTTTCATTTGAATACCTTGCGAATGCGGATACAAGTTTCTCACAAAAAAATAGCGGTCTCGTCATCCGCACGAGGTTTTCATAAAACACAATAGATGGTGCTAGGAGTGTTGTATTTAAAATTGGACTAATGTCAAACGACGCGTTCCGAGGTTTTCTAGCCATAACGTAGATAAAAAAATATTTGGGTTTTTTGTACTTACGAGGTTTTCACAGTACGCCGACGATATATTCAATTCGCAGGAGCGCCGCCGCGCGGCCGTGGCAGCAGCCCTAGCGGGCGAAGTCTCAGTGGTCCCGTCATCTCGTCTGCTCGCGCTGCTGGGGCAGGCGCTCAAGTGGCAGCAGCACCAGGGCCTCCTGCCCCCGGGGACCACCATCGACTTGTTCAGAGGAAAAGCGGCCATGAGGGACGAACATGATGATCAGTGTCCGCAACAGCTGTCCAAGATTATTAAGTTTGGTCAGAAGTCACATGTGGAGTGTGCAAGGTATGTTGTATCCTGGTTGTGTGTATAAGGTGTAAAAATATTAGCTGCAAATATTTTAAAGTGAATCAGCCCATGAAGCTGAACAACTTTCCCCAAGGGACATAGGTCGAAACATAAAATAAAATTTTGACCTCCCATACAAATTGACTTGGTTCATAAGTTTCTAGAGGTCCAAATTTTTTTCATATTTTGACCTATGTTCCGTGGGGAAAGTTGTTCAGTTTCATGGGCTGATTCACCCCTTAAAATATTTGCATCAATTTTTTTTACACCCTGTCAACTGTGCAATAAAGTGTTTCTGTCTGTCTGTCCCCTGGGGTCACTGTCCCCTGGGTCACTGTCCCCTGGGTAACTGTCCCCCTGGGTAACTGTCCCCTGGGTCACTGTCGCCTGGATAATTGTCCCGTGGGTCACTGTCCCCTAGGTAACTGTCCCCTGGGTCACTGTCCCCTGGGTAACTGTCCCCTGGGTAACTGTCCCCCCTGGGTAACTGTCCCCTGGGTCACTGTCCCCTGGGTAACTGTCCCCTGGGTTAATGTCCCCTGGGTAACTGTCCCCTGGGTAACTGTCCCCTGGGTAACTGTCCCCTGGGTAACTGTCCCCTGGGTCACTGTCCCCTGGGTCACTGCCCCCTGGGTCACTGCCCCCTGGGTCACTGCCCCCTGGGTCACTGTCCCCTGGGTCACTGTCCCCTGGGTAACTGTCCCCTGGGTAACTGTCCCCTGGGTAACTGTCCCCTGGGGCACTGTCCCCTGGGTCACTGTCCCCTGGGTAATCGTCCTTGTCTACTCTAGTCCCCTTGTTTACTGGTGGCTGTGTCGCATGTGTCATTTTGATATTTTTTTTGTAAATTCAATGACCTACATTGTTGTTTAATGTAAGTCATTAAAACCTACTCGATGAGTTATTTTATTTTTTATTTAATGTACTGTTTTTCTTACTGCCTGGTTGTCTGAAAGACATTGCTACTGTAGCAATAAGGCCGCCAAATGAACCAACTTGTCTTTATATGTAATGTATCTGTATATTTGTTTTGTTGTGCAATAAACTATAATTAAAATTTTGTCTCTCTCTCTCTCTTAAGTATATTTGATTTCATTATTTCTTCTACAGATTCTCTCCAGACGGCCAATACCTGGTGACCGGCTCTGTAGACGGCCTAGTCGAAGTGTGGAACTTCACCACCGGCAAGATCCGCAAGGACCTGCGCTACCAGGCCCACGAGGAGTACATGACTATGGAGGAGGCGGTCCTGGCGCTGGCCTTCGCTAGGGACTCCGACACGCTCGCTGCCGGCGCTAACGATGGGAAGATCAAGGTAATTTTGGTGAAATTCACAAGTCATGATGGCAATAACAAGGTAGTGATGGGGTAATTAAGGAAATTATGGCTTTAAGTTGACATATGATAATTTATTGTACTTGACATGAATAAAAATTATTAATTTAAAGAGTTCGCGATAAAAAATAAAATGTCTAAAAACTAGAATTTCGTCACAAGGTCCACTGGTGTAAATCCTTTGTGTCACTCCTACACATTGTGACACTGGTTTTGCCATTTGGCCGTGTGATGGCGGCTTAGAATACCATCACCCCATTTCTTCCCGCGGGTGTTTTAAAGGCAACTAAGGGATTCGAGGGTTTTTGTGTATTACAATTTTAGGCGACGGGCTGACAACCTGTCACTACAGTTGTACAAGAATAATCTCAAACAGCTTTCAATATTTGTCAGACGTGGCGATAACGACCGTAATTTTACGGTCGTTGACGCTTTGCCTACCCCACCAGGGATATAGGCGTGATATGTGTGTGTGTGTGTGTATCTTTCCTCTTTATTATCAGTGTGAATGGTAAAAATAAGGCAAATTCTCTTTCAGGTGTGGAAAGTATCAACAGGCGCTGTCCAACGCAAGTTAGACCGCGCGCACACCCGCGGCGTCACCTGCTTACAATTCACTCGAGATGGGACACAATTACTCTCTGCTTCTTTTGATAAACTGATCAGAATCCATGGACTGAAGTCCGGGAAGTTATTGAAGGAGTTCAGAGGGCATACGTCGTTTGTGAATGAGGCTGTGTTGACGCCCGATGGACATAGCGTGCTCAGTGCTTCGTCTGATGGCACGGTGAGTAACTTTGTGATGTTCGAACTGGGTCAAATCATATGGGTCAAATGAAACTGGGCCAGTTGGGATCAAAATAGGGAGAAATTTTACTAATAATGGGTCAAATAGGACAAATGATGGGCCTAGTGGGACAAAAATTGCGACGAAAACGGACTTCAATAGCTAGTTTTTTTAAATAGGTAAGCAATATAATTAGCTTCTTAGTTTCCGACATATCTGCTAGTTAACTACATCTTTCAATAAATTCCAATGTATTCATGGACTGAAAGTGAAACCTATGTAGTGAATTCAAGAGGTCTGTGAATTCACGATGCATACTAATTGTAATTAGGCTAGGTTGCAAAATAAACCTCATGTTTTAACATATGGTTTTTTGGGGTTTTTTCATGTACCTTTTTGTGTATTACAATTACAATTGATTACTAAACCGATTGACAAATGAATTGATTGATAAATGATTGATTGATTGATAAACTGATTGATTGATTGATAAACTGTTTGATTGATTGTTAAACTGACTGATTAATTAACTAATTGATTTAATCAATCATAATATCATATTTTCCCAGGTGCGCGTATGGGCCGTACGTAGCGGCGAATGCTCTGCCGTATTGCGTCCCGCGGCGGCGGCCGGCGCGGCTCATGGGGCTGACCCTCCCGTACATTCCCTACTGCTGACTCCTAACAACCCTGATCAGTTCGTGGTGGTCACCAGGACTAGTACTGTGGTCATCATGAACACTGCTGGACATATTGTCAGGTATGTGCCACTCTAAAGCTCTCCATCTAAGTACATTCCCTACTGCTGACTCCAAACAACCCTGACCAATTTGTGGTGGTCACCAGGACTAGTACTGTGGTCATCATGAATACCGCTGGTCATCGTCATCTATATATATCATCGATGGATATCGTCAGGTATGTGCCACTCTAGAATTGTTCAACCCTGCACATGGAGCTGATTGATCACTGCTGTATTTTTTATTGCTGACTAAACCAGACCAGTTCATAGAATAAAATAGAATGAAATAAAATGGTATACAATAATGATTTAATTAAGTGTATTCGGGTACTCGGACCTGGCGCCGAGGTAGACCCCGAAAACTATGGCTTGACGATCTCGATATCTTTGAAGTGGAGAAAAAGTAAAAGATCGCGGAAGAGGCCTTTGCCCAACAGATGTAGTGGCTAGATATAGTATTAATAATACATAAATTGACTTCCAGATCGTTCTCGTCTGGTCGTCGCGAGGCGGAGGGCGGAGCCCTAGCGGCGGCGTCGCTGTCCCCGCGCGCGCGGCTCGTCTACTGCGCGGGGGAGGACCGCGTGCTGTACGCCTTCTGCGCCAACACCGGCAACCTGGAGCGCACCCTCACTGTACGTATGGTGGACAGGATCCAGGTGGACTGGAACATTCCAGCTGGTCGTCTACTGCGCGGGGGAGGACCGCGTGCTGTACGCCTTCTGCGCCAACACCGGCAACCTGGAGCGCACCCTCACTGTACGTATGGTGGACAGGATCCAGGTGGACTGGAACATTCCAGCTGGTCGTCTACTGCGCGGGGGAGGACCGCGTGCTGTACGCCTTCTGCGCCAACACCGGCAACCTGGAGCGCACCCTCACTGTACGTATGGTGGACAGGATCCAGGTGGACTGGAACATTCCAGCTGGTCGTCTACTGCGCGGGGGAGGACCGCGTGCTGTACGCCTTCTGCGCCAACACCGGCAACCTGGAGCGGACCCTCACTGTACGTATGGTGGACAGCATCCAGGTGGAGTGGAACATTCCAGGTGGTGCTGCCTCCTGTGCCAACACCGGCAACCTGGAGCGGACCCTCACTGTACGTATGGTGGACAGGATCCAGGTGGAGTGGAACATTCCAGGTGGTGCTGCCTCCTGTGCCAACACCGGCAACCTGGAGCGGACCCTCACTGTACGTATGGTGGACAGCATTCAGGTGGAATGGAACATTCCAGGTGGAGTGGAACATTCCAGGTGGAGTGGAACATTCCAGGTGCTGCTGCCTCGTCTACTGCGCCGACACCGGCAACCTGGAGCGGACCTTCACAGTATGTAGCAGTCACTCCTGAGCTTCACTGTACTATTGGTCTACGTGTATCTCATAAAAATGTCCATTCCTACAATTTCAAACCACGACAAACAGCAATATATGTAGCAATAGGGTTGTGGACTGGCAGGTCAAAGGAGCTATTTTTTAAGACGATCGAAAACGGTATTTTGTATGAAAGTAGCAATGTATGACGTCATTGATTGCTATTTTGGATGTCGTTAGATTAGAATACTTCCTTTTATGTAATCTTTGTTCAAACTTTGAATATTTTGAAAAATTCTGAATGAAGTTGGTAGTATTTTTGGACGAAAGTTTTAAGCGTAAGTACCACTTTATATTTTATTATTGACCCCCACTTCACAGCGGAATTCCACTAATTATCTTTTCTTTTACAGATTCACGAGAAAGCGGTGATCGGCATGACGCACCACCCACATCAGAACCTGCTTGCCACGTACAGCGAAGACGGGCTCCTCAAACTTTGGAAACCCTAGACTTTGTGAGTGATTCCAAAACTGTGACAACCCTAGGACGTTTTATTTTATTTCCGAGTTTGATTCATTGTAAACTTACATGCCTGTTACGACCATATGCGATGTCATTGTGCGTTTAGGACATTTTTAGGGTTTAAAACATTATCATTGCTCTGTCTGCCCCGCAAGGTACGCGTGATTTTATGTCTGTGTCTGTGAATGCAAAACATTATTTTTTCAATACTTAGGTATTTTTTTCTTATACAAATAAGTGTGAGTTTTGCTGGGAAAGAATGCGTGCATCGAGTCGTACGTCGACTAAAGTCGTTTTTTATTCATAGAGAGTAAATTGACAGACTGGGTTGAAGACTATAGAAAATCACTGCTGCGTTTTTACATCACTCGCACGAGCGCCATCTACTAGGAGCTAAACGATGAGGTTAAAAATTTCCCATTTTGACACTGGTTTTTGCACATTGATTTAAGATTTGCGTAAACTAGCAACCCAGTTGTGTCAATTTACTTTCTCTCAATAAAACTTTAGTGGTTATGTTTTTGTACAATATCATATTTGTAAGAATGAACTCTCGTCTCTATTTTTAATTTTAAATGTATGTTAGGTAATGATAATAAATAAATATTATTGACATTATAAAATGATTCTGATTTCTGCTAGAAATTCGGTCCTACATTAGACAACCCTCATAAAAATTGTGATATTTGCATTTATGCCTTGTGATGCCAGCTTCGAATAGCATCACCCCATTTCTTCCCCGTGGGTGTCGTAAGAGGCGACAGGCTGACAACGTGTCACTATAGTGATACACAAATTATCTTAACCGGCCCTCAATATTTGTGGCGATAGCGACCGTATTTTTGCGGTTTTTAACGCTCTGCCTACCCCGCAAAGAATAAAGGCGTGATATATGTATGTACATTTTGCTCCAAAGAATTCGCACTTTCGGGAAAATTTAGATTTTGCTCCAAAGAATTCCTTCCTTGGGCAAAATGCCAGGTATCTTCAATATGCAAAACTTCATTGTTGAATGATTGTAAAAATAAATTAGATCAACCTAAGCATAGACTAGCTAAAGTTAGGACTACATTTGAAGGTTTAAGTATACGATACTATAACAAAATACCGGAAGATATATTAAGTTTGTCTGAGAGCAAATTTAAATCTATTATTAAGAAAACATTATGTTATAAAGCCTATTATAAGTTAGATGATTACGTTAATGACAAAGAGGCATGGTCCTCTGAGATTCCAGCGCAGCACAAGAAACATGCAGTCATTTTTTAATACCAAATCTGGACGTGCATGGAATTTAAAATTGACATAAATACTCGTAATAAGGAAGACTTAATAAGACGAAGCAGATAGAATTATCTACTGTAGTACTTTTATTTTATTTTAGCGTAGCCGTCTTTTGGGCTATTAATATATTTTAAAACTTAGCTAGGGTAGCTTAGGTCCTATGGTACAAATTGTTAATTGAGAATAGGAGCACTTTTGAGCAGGTTTTTGGGTGGTTTTCCTGTTCAGGGGGTCCGGCTGATTTACATGACACATGTAATTATATATACAGCGTGTAACGGAAAGGGGGTATCAAGCCGAAGTGCACCAACTCTGGTATTGACTAAGAACAAAATAGCAAAATCTTAAACTTCTAAGTTGACGTTCTAATGAACAAAACCTTATTGAAATCCAGGTCATAATAACATCAAATCAATAACCAATAAGGATCAACCACTAAAATGGCCGACCATAGTGGTACCATCCCTTAGGTAGGGGCTAGGGGTGTCAAAAAACCTAAACGATAGCGTTTAATTATTTTCCTTAAAATAATGATGGGTATTTTATTTTTTATCATCACAACGCTTGGTTCCTTCTTGATGGGAAGGATCAGGATTCAATAACCAGTGTGTTCCTTAGGTAAAGCAAACTAGGTAGTTCGATATTACAGGCACGGAAAGAATCTAATTGCCCGCAAATTATGATAGATTTTTGCCGAGGTGTTGGGGGCTGCGAACCACATACAAGTGTCGAGAATGTTCCACGAATCTGGACAGCACCCTTATCACTTCGCAGGACCAGGACGCAGGAGCTGATTCCTGCTATCTGCCGCGTGTGACATAGCCACGCGCCGCCGCAGATCGCTTTGTGCGCCGCCGCCGCCGCCGCGCCGACACCTTTGAAGATGCCGCCGCGGCCCGCGCCCCGCGCTTCCCCGCGCCTCCCGCGCAGTGCTATAATGCGAATAAAGTGCGAGCGCCGCGACAGGTACCAGGCGCCCAGGACGCGTAGAAAGTGTAATGGGCGGTGCTAGTGATAGTGCTATGGGAATGAAATAAAGATCAGTGACCTCAATAGTGTTGTGCCACATTTGTTTACATGCAAATACTTTTAAATCGTATGCTGGATTTTTTTTTTCAATATGTTACAAAGTTGAGTATATTGGATTGAAATTTTGCATAACTGATCTACGAAAGGTATAGTTTATTTTCACTTCGGCTTGATACCCCCTTTCCGTTACACCCTGTATATATATTTTAAATATTCACTTTAATAGCTACATGCTAGTAAGTTACATGCTGTGTGGTCAGCCTGGCCGGCCCCGAGGCAGTGCCTTTTTTATCCCACTCGTGCCGCGTTTCTACTAGGAACATAAAATTGTTATAAAAAAGAGAAAATTGTGTCTGACAATTTTCTCTTTTTTACAATGACTAATTTATTTTTAGCGACAGTATTGTATTGTAAATTTTTGACTTTCTGAAAGCGTTCGTTGTGAATCTACTTGGAAATAAACGATTAAAAAAAAAAAGAAAAAAAAAATGTGACATGCAAAATTGCAAACAGTTTTTTTTGGGGACACTGAACACATTGAACAGGGTCGCTACATAGCATAAAGCAAAGTCGTTTTACACGTATGTATGTATGCATGTTTGCTTAATCTTTAAAACTACACAACGGATTTTGATGCAGGTTTTTTAAATAGATACAGTGATACAAGAGCAAGGTTTTTATGTATAACTCTTGCCGAGAAATCATCTTATTCCCAAGGGAAAATGAGTTGCAGTTGCAGTCGCTGGGCGGACCGCTAGTAGTAAATAAAATAAAAGATTACAAGTCCATAATTTATTCACACACCCGACACTAGTACGGGAATACCACACACGAACGTTCAGCAGGGTTGCGAGCTTGCAGTCGCGTGTATGAGGTCCAGCGCCGTCACTAGCGATCGGTAATTCACCTGGGGACAAAGCAGTTGATAAGGTAACCACATCGGCGGTTACACAACCATATCAGAAGCCTGTATATATTTTAAGAGTTTCGCGTCTGTTCACAACACTTGCACACTATCAAGTGAGTGGAATCCAGTATGAAACGCATACAATCGGAAAAAAGTCTCGCGGGTGGATGCTGTAAGCGTAGTGTGTGATGAAAAATTAGGAGTGACAATAGTAGTGGTACGAGCAACCGAACGGATCGCAGTCGACGTATCAGAAAGAGGATAGACAGATATGTTTGCCCCTAGCAAGATGACAACTCCCTTGCCTCTGCAAGCTGCTTTGCTGGTCTCTACCAGCGCCAGCAGATTGACAAGTGACGCCGCTACTGACTCTGTCTGTCATATAGCTGTCCCTTACCTCGTCTCCACAGCCTCGGCGGTACCCGAAGCACTTGTAGATAAGGTCTCTCTCCCTTGCAGAAACCAGCGCCAATAGATCTCTCTGGCATAGCGCGCGCTCCACCGCTGAACGAGGGATCGTGCCACAGTTCTCTTTGTCGGCGGCCTGGAAGGTTCAATAAGAATAAGAATAATTTTATTAATATGCTTAATGCAATTTACATTATAAAGTTTAATTACATAACAGTTAATGGAATGTAACAGTCAATGGAAGGAGTTATTGAACGAAAATAGCAAATTCTATTCCAAAATGTGCCTAACATTTTGATTCCGAATTTCAGGACCAGTTTTCTTACCGGTAAGTAAAATGTCATCTTGACCGTATCGTATTGCACCATGCTACAATGACACTGACGACCGATGTGGCGCAGTGGCAGTGCGACTGCCTTTGACGCAGAAGGTTCCGGGTTCGTTTTTCGGTGGGTCACTCACAAAGTTGATATTTATCACTTTGTGAATTTGTTCCCGGTCTGGTTAGGACATTGTCCGATTGTCCGTAAGTAAGATGGTTCCGTGTTTCGGATGGCACGTTAAGTAGGTCCCGGTTGCTGTCTATGATCACTTAGACGGCGGTCGTTACATAACCACGTCAGAAGCCTGGTGTACGGTACACGAACGTACATTTTTGTCTACACTGCGGCCTACTTTTGGTACGCAGTGCGTGCGTAATTTCTTAGATATAATTTTTAGTGTTTCATCGGACGCTCACTCAAGCGCTACCTAAAATTATCTGGCAACGTAAGGAATACTAAACCTCTAATCGGAGTGTATTCTTTCTATATAATAAACAGTTAAATTATCTGTGATCTTTATCTTGTGAATCAACATCTGTCAACTTACCTGGGCTATCAGCTAGACATCTAATAATCATCGGGCAATCGCCACATCTTACTCATCGGTCATCACTGCAATATTATCTTATCTACTCTATCTCAATGTGTATATGAGTCCGCGCTAACTTACAACTAGCCTGGACCATACATATTTTGGTCCTTCGAGCCGGATTATTTATTTTAAAGCCTATAAGATGTTTCATAAGTGTTTTATACTAAGCACACGGCAGTGCTACAGCAAAGACTGAAAAAAGTCCAACAAAAATTTACGATTGTATCTTTTTAACACGATTTTTTTTGTTTGCTATACAGGGTGTAAGAAATGATGTATTAAAAATTTTGCCAGCATCATCAGTCCATTTATGAGACTACTTTTTAAAAGGAGAAAGATATTTTGAAAAACCAAATTCTACGCTTGTTCATAAATTTTTCGTTGTCTTTAATAATATTATTTTCTGTCTCAACTATGCTCGTTTGATTTTTGATAAGCTCAAGTAGGTAATTTTCATTCTCCTGAACTTTCTCTATGTCTTCATGATATTTCTGAGCAAAGTTTTCATCTAAGACGCCGAAGAGGGTGCGGGCGAGATTTCCGACTCCATTGACATAGCCTCGTTTCTTACGGCTTAAATGTTGACTCAGTAACAGTGCATTGTAGTTATTTAGCTGATGTAATTCATGTTCTAATTGTGCTATTATTGGTTCGCAGGGCATTATCGCTATTCGTCTACATAGGTGATCCATATTTTGTATGTATTTTTCGATTCGAGACGTTCCTTGCCAGTATGTAGTTAGATTATAGTATACTAACAAATTCCATTCATTATGAATCAATTGTAGATCTCCAATTTCATCAAAGTACATAGGTGTTGATTGTGTAATCTCTGATGTAGTGAACATTGGCTTCGATGATAGTGCACTAGTACTTGATACTAGCATGAATAATGCAAGTATTAGTAGGCTCATAAAGTTGCTGAGTTTGCTTCGAGTTTGTCTTTTTGGTTTTGGTAATTTTTCCGTAGATTTTTCTTTTTCAGGTTCTTTGTTTTCAGATACAGGTAATGTAGATATTTCTCTTTTAGGCAGTGGTGCGAGCTTATTTATTGGTCGTTTTAGAGTAGTGTTCTGTGTCTTGATAGTAACGACACGAACATAGCCGTCAGCCCCCGGGTGCAACTCTTGAACACGCGCCATGGCCCATTTTCCCGGTGGTAAGTTATCCTCTTTTATAAGGACTAGATCGCCGACTTCTATGTTTTCTTTTGGTTTAAGCCATTTGCTTTTTGTCTGAAGCTGATGTAAGTACTCGTTTGATCAGCGACGCCAAATTTGTTGATGCATGACTTCGACTTGCTTCCATTTATCGCGAAGGTCGATAGTTTTTTCGTTGCAACTCTCCCGCGGCACTGACATCGTTGGAGACCCGGTTAGAAAATGACCAGGTGTTAGATAATCCAAGTCATCCACATCTTCCGAAAGGGGACACAGTGGTCGACTGTTTAGGCAAGCTTCAATTTGAGCTAGTAGAGTAGAAAATTGCTCGAAGGTCAGCTTCTGGTTTCCAAGAACCCTCATCAGATGGTATTTTGTTGTTTTACAGCTGCTTCCCAGACTCCTGCTGCGTTAGGCCAGTATGGGCAAAGAAAATGCCACTCTATTTCTTCTTCGCCGATAGCACGAAAGAATTCGGGTGAACTAAAGGTTTGGTAAGCTTGGAATTCATCATGTAAAGTCTTCGCTGCCCCTTTGAAGTTGGTGCCATTGTCGGAGTACATGTGCTTAGGCTTTGATCTTCTCGAGCACATGCGTTCTAAAGCGGCGAGAAACGTGGGAGTACTTAAATCTGACACTAGTTCGATGTGAACGGCTTTCGTCGCTAGACAGATGAAGATGGCGATATATCCTTTACAAGTTTTTGCTCCTCTTCCTTTATTTAACTTGATTTCCACATGGCCCGTCATATCGACCCCGCAGTGGGTCCAAGGCTTGGATGCTGATACTCTCGCCTGTGGTAAATCACCCATGATTTGGTTGTTGTTGGTATTCTTGAATCTTTGGCATCTTACGCAGTGGCGTAACAATCCTTTGACTGCACGATGCTGAGTTCGCTTTACTCTCAGCGCTTGGGCCGCATGCTCCGATAGTAAAGATAGCTGGCTTCCTTGGTCCAACAATGCACGTAAAATGACGTGATTCCCTTCTGCGTTTTTAGCCATTACTAGCGCAGTTGTCAAAAGTACTTCTTTTTCGATGTTGCTGACGTGATTGATGGCCCGGGGTTTAGATGTTGATGGTTTTGATTCATTGATGTTGTCCTGGTGCAAAAGGGTATGATGGCCTTGAGAACAAATTTGGCAGGTTTTTGATGAAAAACAAGGATTTCCCTGACCATGGTCCACAAGACAATTTTTGCATAGTTGCTTTTTGGTTGCGAAGTCGTTTCTCGCTGATATGGACATATTGTTGAATGCAAAACATTTAAATAAGTAGTGCGGTTTGTTGCAAAGTAAGCAATTTGATCGTGATGTTTGATAGGTATTTGTCCACTTTTCAGTTGCCTTAAAGTTTGACGACCTCGGTTCTCTATTATGTAAGTTATTCATTCTTGACTGTTTCTGAAGCCACATAAATTGTTTCTTAGGCTGAAATTCTTGCTTTTGATTTGCTGGGTTGTGCTTCATGGTTTCTAAAGCGAGAAATTTGGCCTCTAAAAAGCTGATGAAATCCGAAAGTTCAGGAAGATCCCGTGGGTTTTGTAGATCGTGGATATAATCTGCGTATGTTTGCGAATCTAGCTTCGGAAGTAGTAAATTAACAATTAACGGGTCCCATGTAGATATGTCCAGACCGAGATTCGATAACCCGTTTACGCACTCCAGTAGGGTGTCGTGCATTTTCTTGAGATTTGCTGCTGATGCGGTTTGTAGATTAGGCAGGTTTAAAATGATATTGATGTAAGATGAAAACAACAGCCTCTTATTTTCATAACGATTTTGTATGATTTCCCAACAGGAATCATAATTATCGGCACTGATAGCAAGATGCTGTACTAATTTCTCCGGTTCTCCCTTCAATTTTGATTTAAGATGCTGCATTTTTTGAGACTTTGTGAGCCATTTGCTTGAATGGATAGTTTCCACGTACAAATCACGAAATGAAATCCACTGATTGTAGTTTCCATGGAACTCTGGAACATGCACTTTAGGGGTGGCTTGTTCACTATGTTTGTCTGCCCAAATTTTTTTATTGATTTCTTTTTTAAGATGGTCGTAAACTCTCTCCCAGCGACAATATTGGTTCGCGTATGCTGGATCTTCGTTTTCTCGCAAGAGAAAGTCAAGATCCCAGTGGATTTTATCGATAGCATCCCATCTTGATTTTAGTAAAGATAAACTATCTTCCAGTTCCCATTTATCTCCGATGGTGTTCAAGTTTATTTTGCTCACCGTTTTCTCAAAGGCAGTAAAGTTTTGAAGTTGTTGTCTTAGCAGTTTCTTATTTTCCATAGACAAATTACCGCTGGCGTTGGCGGGATTAGCGGGATTGGCTGGATTTCCCTCCAACTTTGGGTCTCCGGACCCCTCTGTAGCAGGGGTTGGGATTTCATTGGCCACCAGATTCAGATGATCTGTCAATATAGTTTCCTTGATTTTTTGATACATTTCTTCAGTTCTCTCGTAGATGTGATCCGTAAAATACTCGATATTCCGGTTCGGCTGCCGTAAAAGATCATTATGATTTGCTGTAAACTCGCCCCAGTGCTGCTCCAGTGCATCTAGGCGTCGTTTAAAATACTGGATAGTTTTCCGATCCTGTCCATCCTTTCCATAATTCACTTTGATTGAACGTATGTTTTCAAAACATGTTAATTGCTTTTGAATAAGATTGTCGATATCAACCATCTTCGCTTCAGCTGGTAAGTTTCGCTGGTTTCACAAGGGAAATGTGTGAAAGTATCACCTGTAATATTCTTGAGCGTAGTCTAAATGCAGTTGGTGAGACCCGCTTCTGGGAGGCCGATCGCTATTATAGGTACTAACACAACACTTCACTTTTCTTCTCGAAGGACCAAAATACTACTTATGTTACACTTCTTAACATACACAACGGGCATCTTGATCTTCATCTTTTGACCCCCCAGCAGCTGATTCACGAGTTACATATGATAGCTGCGAGGAAAAGCAAAGGAGTCTCTTTACCAATCAAGTATGTTGAAAGGAATATCAAAGACATATACAAACTTATCTACGTCAAAGGACGTGTGACTACGTCATATCTACTGTTGGAACTTCACATTTCACTCACAAGTGATGACGACTATCAACTCTATCGCATCATTCCACTTCAAAATCAAATACATCAAGGAAAGTCTGACGTCACGATTGTACATCCCTACTCAACACTCATTGCAATCAATCGGAGAAAGAAAACCTATATCTCAGTAAATGAAAAGGAGCTACATCAATGTGTGCAGTTGAAAGAAGACAGCTATATCTGCAATATAAATTACGCTGTGTACAACTTGAACAACGTAATAGCGCCATGCGAAGCGAAATTGCAAGGACATCAAACTAACATACACTGTGACGCGGTCCTAAGACAATGCCGTGACGATTGGATCAAATTACATAGAACGAACAGCTGGCTCTATACATGTTGTAATAACTGTGATGCAAATATTATCTGCGATGACAACATTCAATGGACAACAAATTTGACGCGCATTGGAATCCTGGATCTAAAAGAAGGGTGTGTCCTCCAAAGACACAACTCTGAGCTTTCCGCATACGGTCATTTTGGAAGCAAAACCGAAATACCACTTGACATTCCTAATGTACCGAATATAAACAAGCAATTGAAGCAACCAATTCATCTTAATATCAGCACCTTTACTTCGGCTTTAAATCACAACGAGACACATAAACAAGTTGATGAGCAGATAGCCCAACTTAAGAAGAACGAGCACCTGATCACCGATGACCTATCTACCCATGACGTTCATCAATTTGTGGTCCTCTATTTTCTAGTGGGAGGAGCCTTCGCTGCATTCATATGTGTGGCTGTAAGGCATTATAAGAAACGAGATGAAAGGACATCTAGAACCACAACCAGAAATCCAATAGATGGAGGATATTCTCGAACACAACCGCCAGAACCTGCTATTTCAACTACATTTGAGATGCAAACTAATCCCATTTACACACAACCAGGCGTTGCACCGAAGAAACCTACACGTCAATTTAATTTTGATACTAATGGGACAGAAGCGTCTCAACTGTAATAGGTTAAACAATTTCTTGCTTTGTAAAGGTTTCTGCATTTCTTACGTTGTATTATCCTTCTTGTCGTTGGCAGCATGTACGGTACACGAACGTACATTTTTGTCTACACTGCGGCCTACTTTTGGTACGCAGTGCGTGCGTAATTTCTTAGATATAATTTTTAGTGTTTCATCGGACGCTCACTCAAGCGCTACCTAAAATTATCTGGCAACGTAAGGAATACTAAACCTCTAATCGGAGTGTATTCTTTCTATATAATAAACAGTTAAATTATCTGTGATCTTTATCTTGTGAATCAACATCTGTCAACTTACCTGGGCTATCAGCTACACATCTAATAATCATCGGGCAATCGCCACATCTTACTCATCACTGCAATATTATCTTATCTACTCTATCTCAATGTGTATATGAGTCCGCGCTAACTTACAACTAGCCTGGACCATACACCTGGTACTTGTAGAAGGCGGTTGAAAAATTCTGAGCTTAGTGTCAGTTCATCGGGTCGTTGGAGGACGAAGGAAGGAATGGGAGCCTCTTCCCATTGTTGTTATTAAAAGATTACCAACCTTGAAAACTTCCATAATATTGGACAGATTGTCCGGGTACTTGGCGAGTTTCTGCAGCGCGGCAGACACAATGCTCCTCTCCTCGAAGTTGAGGAAGTTGAGGGGGGAGTCTTTGGTGGGGATGTGGGGGATGGGCTCGATGAGGGGGGCGCGCTCAAGGCCACCCTGAGTTAGGGCTTCTCCGACCGTGTTGCAGAAACGCTCGTATTCGATGAAGCGGCGACGCCCTGGCGCACAGAACCTGTAACAGTTTGGGGGATGTAGGTGATACAGGGAAACCATGGTTGGAGATAAAAGCGGCGACGTGTTAGAAGGTTTTGAGACTTTGGAGTATGCACATCTTGGCTAAAGGTATTTCAGGAACTCTGACCCTGATACTGATACTCCGCGCCGTCAGCAAGAGTTGTAGACAAACTAGCGCTGATCTTTACTATTTTTGGCTAGCTTAGTTTCTTTGAAAAATGTGAAGGGCAACTTGGTTGTGTTCAGACTGAGGTCCGTCAAATGGCCTTTGGTTTCTTTATCGTTGATTACTATGGGACTGACGACCGATGTGGCGCAGTGGTAGTGCGACTGCCTCTGACGCAGAAGGTTCCGGGTTCGATTCTCGGTGGGTCACTCACAAAGTTGATATTTATCACTTTGTGAATTTGTTCCCAGTCTGGTTAGGACATTACGGGCTAAACCACCCGATTGTCCAGTTTTGTGTTTCGGATGACCCGTTAAGCCGTAGGTCTCAGTTGCTGTCTATGACCAATTAGACGGCGGTCGTTACACTATCATGTCAGAAGCTTGCTACCTGTAGAAGGCGGTTGCAAAATTCTGACACTAGGGTTCATCGGGTCGTTGGACGACTTGGTGTCCCACACGAAAAGAGAAGAGACTATGGGACTTACACTTCCATGAGAGTATCCATCTCCAAGGGCGTGAGGCTGAGCCCTGCGGACGCGAGACCTCGGTAGAAGTCGGCGCGAGGGATCACCTTCTCGTTGTGAGTGTCGAACTGCCTCAGGAAGTCGTAAGTGCGCACACCTTCGCGAACCATCTATCAAACAAAAAATACAGAGTGTAAGGAAAAGTACTGACTTCCTTTCTAGGGGTGAACCAGCCATTAAATTGAACAACATTCCCCAAGGAACATGTAGAAAAAAATTACCATTAACCAGCTAAGTCAGGTTGTATGTAAGGTCCACAATTATTTTTTTGTCTCGACCTATGTTTCTAGAGGTAAATTGTTTAGTATCATGGGCTAGTTCATCCCTTGAAAGGAAGTTAGGACTTTTACTAACACCCTGTATAGTGTTTTAATAAGTGGTGGTTTTGCTCTTTAGCCTCAACAAAACTCTGATCTACAGATAAAGCTAAGATCGGTCGAAATCAGGAGGAAACGCTAAGAGAATTGCGCATCTACAGACCTTCTAGTTGCAGCGAGACATGCTAGTAGAAAGCTAAAGACAAATAAATCTATTCTTGAATAAAACAACAAGCATTTTCGACGACCGATTTGGCGTAGTGGTAGTGCGACTGCCTTTGACGCAGAAGGTCCCGGGCTGCGTAAATACAAACCCGACTACAACGCAGACATCCATACTCGGTGTTGTTATCTGGTTGGTACAGAATTTGGACGTACAAACCCGACTACAACACAGCACTCATACCAACCTCTTCGCAATTACATTAGTTTTGAAATGCCCTGTGTCGGTTCTGGACGCACTTCTAACCTAACCTAACCTGGCGTTATGTTTGAGCTTGAGTGGCTTTTGTATTTATCATTAAAATTTCATTAATCATTAAAAATATCATTTATCATTAATCACTTAAGTGTGTTTAATAATTAAAGTTATCATTAATAATTCATTATGATTGGTTATTCATCATTAAAATATCATTAAACTATAATTAATCATTAAAACATCATTAAGTTATTGTTAAAATAATAACAATCACAATCGTTAACTTGACATTGATCATTAAATGATGTCTGTGTTGAAGTCGCCTTTGTAGCGTAATTTAATGTTCCAACCCGTCCGGTTAGTCCGGTTTGTACTAACGCTCCCGGGTTCGAATCTCGGTGGGTCACTCACAAAGTTGATATCTATCACTTTGTGAATTTCTTCCCAGTCTGGTGGACATTGCGGGCTGAACCACCCGATTGTCCGTAAGTAAGATGGTTCCGTGTTTCGTATGGCACGTTAAGCCGTAGGTCCCGGTTGCAGTGTATGATCACTTAGACGGCGGTCGTTACACAACCATGTCCGAAACCTGCTAGCTGTAGAAGGCGGTTGAAAAATTCTGACACTAGGGTTCATCGGGTCGTTGGACGACTCGGTGTCCCACACGAAAAGAGAACGGAACTCTAGCGTCTCTAGTTGAAGCGTCAAGCTTGCAGCTTGAACTGAGCTTCTTTAGCATCTAGCCTCCTCTGAGACAAAAATTCTTTAAAAATATTTTCACAGACCTTCCCCTTGATCTTGGCGAGGATCTGCACGATGTCAGTCTCGTGGGGGTCGACAGTTGGCGACTTCTGCTTATGAAGAGGCGCTGATGGTCCTGCAATCGTCGCGCTCTCCACCGGGTGCACTTCCATCTGAAAAGGCATGAAGATATATGTCATGTAGTGCCTTGATATATATAGAGCCGATGCCGTGTGATGCCGGTTTAGAATATCATCCCTTTCTTTGCCATAGGTGTTGTAAAAGCCGACTAAGGGACTCGAGAGTTTCATGTGTATTGCAATTTTAGGCGAGAGGATTATGTTCGTCAGATTAAGGGTGATTGAAACGTATTTCGCGGGACTTCTTTCGCGGCGCGGACTCAAGTATATATGTGTTGAGCGTAGCAGCGGCCCATGTCTACAATAGGTCATTTAAAAAAGTCTTTAGTAGAGTACGTCTCCATTGAAGCGTAGGAGCGGAGCCTGGCGGTGCATGAATCGATCAATGACTGACGCTGAAGCGTACGAAGCGGAGCCCAGCGGTGACACAACCAATGACTGACGCGGAGCGGAGTTTTCGAGGTTTATGATTGGACAATTCATACATACATACACATACACAATACACGCCTTTATCCCTTGCGGGGTAGGCAGAGTGTTAACGATCGTAAAATTACGGTCGTGATCGCCACGTCTGACAAGCAAGAAATGGGGTGATGCTATTCTAAGCCGGCATCACACGGCACTGGACAATTCATGCACCGCTGAATGGAGACGCCACAGGAACGCCAAGCTGGAAACTCACATCGTTGAGCAACGCCACGTAGTTGAAGCCGCAGTCGTCGTTGTAGCGAGCCTCGAGAGCCCTGACTTGAGCTGGTGTGGGCAGCACGCCGAGCCGCGCCAGCACGCGGCGCACTTGAGCGCGAGACACGTGCCCGTTGTTGTTCCTGTGGATACAAATAGAAAATCAAGTTCTTCATCAAATACGATAGTTATGTGAAGCGTTTCCTGTGAATATCTTCAAAATTTTGCACTACGCTCGCCAAGTGTGGTGAGTATGGCAATAATGCCCGTGGTGCCCGTGTCCGAGAGTGGACTGTTGTAGCTGTAGCAGTAGGCCAGCTAGCAACTCAATAAATATCACGAATCCGGTCATATCAAATCACATGGCATCCATCACCTCGCCATTGTTGTTCCGCTATACTTAACAAAGATTAAGACGAAGGGAAAAATCCATTGTGATTCCTCCACATGTTGTACGTTATTTCTTCTTCTCTTTCGAGTTCCAAACCTTGATCAGCTGTAGATAGAGCGAAAAGTTGAAAGAAGAAAGATACTAACTCGTCATGATCTCCAAAGGCGGGCCTCAGATCAATCGACCTCTCCTTGGTAGCAGCCCTGACTCTCATCAGCGCTGCTTCGGCCAGATCTATCTGATTCTCACTGGGCCCGCCGAGCTCGTCAGCGGAGCCCAGCGGCGGTAACGCCAGCACGGCTTCCTTGGCAGCACCAGGGATCACGTCTGGATGCTTCTCAAGTTCTTTTGTGGTAAAAACTGGCGACAGAAAACTCTTTTCAAGTGTGATACAATTGTGAGCGACTAAGTTTGAAACGAAATCTTTTGCCTTCAAGCACATCTTTAGATACCTCACATCCTGCATTCTTGCCAGCAGGCATTCTGTTTCATATTCTGCCTGCCCTTATACCAATTTATTTGGGGTCGGCTCATCACGTCTTCCTCTTCCATTCATCTCTATCTGCAGCCAAATCCGCAACCATCCAAACTTTATTAGGCCTTCCTCAGCCTGCGTCCATCCACATTCATATTGATTACTTTTTTGTAACATGATTTTCCCTATATTTTTTGTAACATGATTTTCCATAAGCCCATATTCTCTTTGACCCTACTTTGACCTCAGTAAATTAAGTCGTCTCCTACCTTGATCACAATCATCTTCAAAAGTTTTCCAGCAAACCCTCTGCGGATCGTTCGGGTCCAGATAGTGGCGCATCACGCAGAGCTCCTCATCAGGATTCAGCACATGGTTGAGGCCGCAGTTGTCCATTGCCCGTAGGAACTGGGTCGGGGCGATGCGCCCGCAGTTTAAGGGGTCGTAATCCTGGTGGAAACATACATACATATACACAGATACACAAATCATGCCTATATCCCTGGCGGGGTAGGCAGAGCGCTGACGACCGTAAAATTACGGTCGCTATCGCCACATCTGACAAATACTTGAGGGTCGTTTTAGATAAGTCGTGTATCACTATAGTGACGGGTACTAGTGTGATTCCGATGCGTTTCCTGCACGCAGAGTATATGGCACTTTGTATCCTGGCACAGTTTGGAGAGGAAGTCAGCCTTCTCGTTAGAGAAGCCCTCTATGTTGATAGAAATTACTGTCAGGGCGGGTTCTGATAGCGAAGCATTTGGTGCTCTTAGTCGATTACACCGAGTTATTACCATTGTGTTGAGTATTACTATTGTGACAGGTTGTCAGCCTATCGCCTAAAATTGCAATACACATGAAACCCTCGAGTCTCTTAGTCGGTTTTACGACACCCACGGGAAAGAAATGGGGTGATGCATTCTAAGCCGGCATCACACGGCAACTTTGAAGAGCGTCACCCCATTTCTGCCGGTGGGAGTCGTAAAAGGAGATTTCGGGATGAATCCACCGGGCATCAGCGTTCTCTGTGAATATCTACAATATGGCAATACCCCCCTAATTTGGGCGAGGCCCATTGTCCAGTAGCGGACTGTTATGGCTGTAGCAGTAAAACAAGTAAAGGTGGTTAGAGTTTTAGGTAAACACACACTCTACGTTACTGCATGAAGCTTTTCCAGATTAGAAATTTTTGGTTACGAAAAGTCGTTTAAAGATCATATCTACTAGTATTTTTTATAGATATTGTGCAGGTCTCATCCGCCTTTCGCTAAATGCCATTTCTCTCCGCTAGGTCTGCTGTAAGGTATTTATTTTTTAGAGATAAGCAGTGCTTGTTGTATCTATTTTATTTATGTTTTGTCCCGTAAAATTTCTACACACATACATATATCACGTCTTTATCCGCAGAGCGCTAAAGGCCGTAAGAATACGTTCAGGTTGTTTCAGAAAAATGTGTATCACTATAGTGACAGGTTGCCGGCCTGTCGCCTAAAAGTTGTAATACACCTGAAACCCTCAAGTCCCTCAGTCGCCTCTTACGACACCTACGGGTAGGGAATGGGGTGATGCTATTCTAAGCCGGCATTACACGGAAATTTTCTTGTTTATAATAAATGGTTAAATAAATAAGTGGGTTAAAAATCGTCTTACTCTGAAGAACTCCGCGACCCGGATCCGCCTCTGCAGAATGTACTCTTGGACCCTCAGCATCAGCTCCACCAGTTGTCTGGTAGGCTTGGGAGTGGTCAGGGTCGGGTGGAACACATCGTTTGGGCCCAGCGGGAGGGTTGACATTTCATTCTCTATTTCTGGTCGAAACAGCTTCGGGAGAGTCGTGTCTATTATCGCGTGCGGGTTTTGATATTCCTGGATCATAGAAAGAACATAAATAAGATGATAGGAAACAGTTTAGAATTTAATTAAATTCCCATTGGAATGGGAAACATCCCGTCATTCTCTTCATCTGCACATTTTCGAGATACAAACATTGGAAATGAACTAAAAAGACACGCGAATTGTCTTCCTTAGTTTATTGCTTAACTCTTAGGCCTATGCGGCCTATGACAACCGATGTGGCGCAGTGGTAGTGCGACTGCCTTTGACACAGAAGCTTCTGGGTCCGATTCTCGGTGGGTCACTCATAAAGTTGATAATTATCACTTTGTAAATTTGTTCTCAGTCTGGTTAGGACATTGCGGGCTGCACCACCCGATTGTCCATAAGTGAAATGGTTCCGTGTTTCGGATGGCACGTTAAGCCGTAGGTCCCGGTTGCTGTCTATGATCACTAAGCCGGCGGTCGTTACACAATCATGTTAGAAGCCTGCTACATGTAGAAGGCGGTTGAAAAATTCTGACACTAGGGTTCATCGGGTCGTTGGATGACTCGGTGTCACACACGAGAAGAGAAGAGGCGCCTATGTCTCGAATTTTGCGGGAAGCGGCAGCGGCGGCGCGGCAGCGGCAGGATCTTCTGCATATATTCAAATGGGCGGTTCTGGAAAACAGCGCAGCGGCGTGGGAGCAGGCAACAAGCGGAGCACTCCCTGTCAAGGGCACTGCCGCCGCTGCCCCCAAAATTCGAGATCGCGGCTTTAGGTACTACAGGCAGAAAAGAAATGCTCTACCCGTTAGGTCAATATGCTGATGAATCTGGTGATAATACAAGAAATTGTCTCACCGGTGCAAGCCCCTGGATCCCATCCTTCTTGACCATCTCGATGGCCTTGAGGAACTCCACGTAGTCGATGGTGTACGAGTCCTTGATGAACTTGCGGACCAGCAGGTTGAAGTCTTCGGGTGAGACCAGCACGCCGATGTAGTTTAAGATGCGGGCAAAGTGGGCGAACGTTATGCGCCCGTCGTTCTTTGCTACCTGGAATTTATTTCTTCGTTAGATGAATGCCACTAATAGGTGTTGATATAAACCTTTGGCAAGGGCAATAAAAGTAGTGAGGATTTTTGGTCAATAACGTATGTATTGCAACTACTAGTAAGCTGGTATTGAAAGCTAATTCCACCAAGGGTGCTTTTGAAAATTTGCCCGGCCGCATTGTAGGTTATTAATGAGCGTCGTTGCGTATATATAGGGATTTTCGAATTCTTTTAACAAAAATATTAAAGTTAATAAAAATTTATTTCTTTTGCAATTTGATTTAATACACGTTCCTAAAACACATACCTTTTTTTTAAAGTAATCCTATGGCTAGTTTTTCATACAGAAGCCATTCAAACGGCGAGATATTTCGCCGAAATGTAAATTTATTTTAGTCTTTTTCTTCATTTGCAGTAACTTGTTTTAGTTTTCGCTTTTATATTATAAGTTATAAACTAAAATATCAAAATGTTCATAATACAGTTTTTAGTTACAGATGTATAAGAAATTTTATTTTTTTACCTTAAAGTTTAACTTAAAAACGCTTGCTTAAAACGCAAATTTTCGGTAATTTGCTAGAAAAAGTTGATAGCCCTCTTAAAAGGAGGCGCATATGTATATTCTGTGGACTCTACCCGTAAGTCACCTAAATATACCGAAAGATGTGGCGGTGCGCATCAGTTCTGTATACAAATCCTGAAACGCGGTATCGAAGTGTTTCCGCCCATCGCTACAACAACTTCCAAATATGTCCGGTCAGACCAGTCGGTCCCCTAGTCACAGCAGCCGACCAGGCGAGTAGCTACCCTTTTCCCTCCTCCGTCATCACTCCCCTAACTGGCTTTATCATCCATCACTCTTCCTAAATTGGTGACCCTGATCTGAACAAGTTCTACCTTTCTTCTAAGTTACCAACATACAAAATTTTCATTGCTTCCAGCCGCTTATTAAAATCGCAACTTTTTAGAAAGTCTTACCAGCTCATAGTCCTGGAAGTAAGGCTTCAGCGGTATTTCCCGGGCAGCCATCGTCGCCAGGAGACAGCACAGGCGCCTCGTCTGCCACTTGTCCAGGTTGTGGCAGGCAGGCTCCGGTGGCGGCGGGCAGGCCTCCAAGATGCAGTCGGCTGTGGTCTTGTCACGCCCACCAGCATCTGCGGCTCAAATGCAGGGTGTTAAAAAATTAGCTGCAAACATTTTAAGGGGTGAATCAGCCCATGACACTGAACAACTTTCCACAAGAAAATTAGGTTGAAATACGAATAAAAATTTGGAATTATGTTTCTTCGGGAAAGTTGTTCAGTTTCATGAGCTGATGCAACCCTTAAAATATTTGCCGCTAATATTTTTACACCTTATATTTTATTTCCAAGTATAGATTCACAACGAACAACTTTAATGTCCTACACACACATACGAAAAGCGACCGTAAAATTACGGTCTTTATCGCCACGTCTGACAAATGTTTGAGGGTCGTTTAAAATAGGTCGTGTTTCACTATGGTGGCAGGTTGTCAGCCTGTCGCCTAAAATTGCAATACACATGACTTCTATAACACCCACGGGAAAGAAATTGAATGATGCTATACTAAGCCGGCATCACACGAATCGTTCAACTTCAATGAACCCTAGTGCCAGAATTCTTCAACCGCCTTCTACAAGTAGCAGGCCTCTGTCGTGGTTGTGTAACGTGGTTGTCTAAGTAATCATAGACAGTAACCGGGACCTACGGCTTAACGTGCTATCCGAAACACGGAACCATCTTTGTTACGGACAATCGCAATGCCCTAACCAGCCTGGAAACAAATTCACAAAGTGACACTTATCAACTTTGTGAGTGACCCACCGACAATCGAGCTCGCACTAACACTGTGCCACATCGGCTGTCTCTCTCCCTATTATATCGAGGGGTTCCGGGCTATTTGTATTAACCGCCATTTTTGAAACTTTACACCAGAGCAGTTTAAAGTTTAAAGTTTCAGAAAAAAAATCATAACTATAACAAATCGCATTATTTTATCACAACAAAGAAAATTTCTGTTCCTGTTACTCATTATCTATAATTTGATTAATATTTTTTTCTGATATTTCTCTTTTTAACGAAAATATATGGCGCTTAATACAAAGTGACCCAAAATTTTCATTTTTTTGTTCCAGGCTAAATGACTTAACCGCCTGAGATAATGGGTTTTTGTTCCAGGCTAAATGATTTTACCGCCTGAGGTTATGGTTTTTTGTTCCAGGCTAAATGACTCAACCGCCTAGATTTATTAATACATGTTCCAAGCTAGTACCTAGAATTGAAAATACTAGCTCTAAGTACTTGCTTTTACCAAAAAGTTATTCATATTTTAATCCTAAGCGAATAAATTTAAATACCACATCTTAAACTGCTAAATATGGCTAAAAATATGACTACATTTGTTTATTCGACTTATTGTATTAAGCGACATTTGACATGAATTTTACTAAGAGGCTAACTGTTTTAAGCGACATTTCTATATATTTATAAGGTCAGGCTAAATGGTTGAACGTATGCACCCTGTAAATTATTGTTCCAGGCAAAAAGGTTTAAACGACTGTGTGGTCATTTGGTAGTGAGCTTAAGTACACAAGCCTTAAATTTGTCAATATTTTGTGCCGGTTCATACATTGCACTTCGAAATAGGCCCAAAAAATACGGTTGTATTAAGCGACATTTTTTTGCTCCGATCATCACCAAACCGAGCTCAAACGACGCAGAAAAATTCGCTGATTCCAAATATGTATAAAAGTCTATATCGCAAAAATTGTCGGTTAATACAAATAGCCCGGAACCCGTCGATATCATTATCGAGCATATCTGAAACTATTATTTATTTTATAAGAAGGTAAAGGCAATATAGAAGTTATGATCACAGATTATTCTGAGGGCTATTTATTCTTATGTGCCTATAACGATGAATAGTAAAAGTATGAGCGTTTCTTCCTCATTTCATTCTAAAATGATTCTAAAACGAGATGTCTTCCAATTTCCTTATCGACTGCCGAGAACTTAGTGTTATGAAACTACTGGTTACAAGTGTACAGCTAAAATTCGATGTACATTGTGTAGCCGGTGCGTCAATATAAAACCAGGGCCCTAAGTCTGCTAAATGAAAAATGTCGGTTGTGTTGGATGATTCCGGTCATTTCGTAGTCTGCTAACAGTTTGAAGTATAGAAAATCACAATGACAATGGAATGACAGTTGAATTTCGATGGCGTTACAATGACGAAACAGTTAGTCCGATCCGTTCTTCCCAGAACATTCAGTCCGATCCGTTCTTCCCAGAACTACTCCTAAGCCCCTGTTTTAACAACTAATCAATTATTTCCGGGTCAGCTTGAGCTTCCCACCAAGCCGACAGGCGTAGTTTTGATGGCCCCGGGGCGGTAAACGTAGACCATAAAAAAATAGCAGACTTGGGGCCAAGGATTTATAGCCTGCTACGCAATGTACTAAGAATTTTACTGTAGTTTCTTAAAAATCGAGCATTGGTTATATAAGCTTGCCTACCAGCGACTTTCGGTCTCAATCTGGCCCTGTTACTAATTCAGCACGTATTCAGGAGATCAATTTCTGAAAGTCTGATTTCTGAAATCGTACATAGAAGTACACGACGACTGGACTAACCATTCGTATTATAGTTTTGAATACGAATTTGTTAATTTTAAGGGTTGGTATGTGCGAATTTATTAGGAAATGTGTGAATGGCCGTGTGATGCCGGCTAAGAAGAGCATCACCCCATTTTTACCGTAGGTACCTATCGTAAGAGGCAACCAGGGGACTCGAGGATTTCAGGTGTATTACAACTTTAGGCGACAGGCTGACAACCTGTCACTACAGTGATACACAAATCATCTAAAAGATCCCTCAATATTTGTCAGACGTGCCGATAGTGACCATATTTTATAGTCGTTAACGCTCCGCCTATCCAAAGGATAGAGGCGTGATATGTGTATGTATGTGGGAATGGATTTGATCAGTAGAGCGTGATACAAGCCCAGACTTTAGCAACAGACTTTCGCATGAGCAAATTGAAAAATAGAACCCCTGATCTTAGACTTGAAAACGACTTGCTTTGTTGCGCTCAGGGCTGGCAAAAGGCTGAAATATTTAAGAAGGTAGAATTTTGTTACACTTTTCCGTTTCTGTCTTTATTTCGGTAAGCTAGAGTGTAAACACAGAAATAAACTTTTCACAAGATTTCAATCGTTTATTTCCAAGAAGATATACAGTGAATACTTTTAGTATGTTAGAAAAA
This sequence comes from Keiferia lycopersicella, assembly GCA_029255805.1. Lineage (NCBI taxonomy): Eukaryota > Metazoa > Arthropoda > Insecta > Lepidoptera > Gelechiidae > Keiferia > Keiferia lycopersicella. Next base: position 1,039,614 of record JARACZ010000008.1, read on the forward strand.
GTTGCAATACAATACTGTCACTGAATTAATGAATTAGTCATTGTAAAAAAGAAAAAATTGTCAGACACAATTTTATGTTTTATGTCGTGGGATGCCGGCTTAGAATAGCATCACCCCATTTCCTACCGGTGGTGGGTGTCGTAAGAGGCGACTGAGGGACTTGAGGGTTTCAGGTGTATTACAACTTTTAGGCGACAGGCTGACAATCTGTCACTAAAGTGATACACAAATTATCTCAAATGGCCCTCTATATTTATCAGACGTGGCGACAGCGACCGTATTTTTACGGCCGTTAACCTTTCAGATGATTCGTGTATCACTATAGTGACAGGTACGGCACAATCTAAGCTATAGGCTGTTTTTGTAGCTATTCCCAAAATTAATTTGTCCAAATTCAGCTGCCTAAAGCTGTTCAGAGTAGGGCATGCAATATCGGAAGGTTTTCAATTCCGATACTGATTTCCGAGATCAGATCTCAATATCGGAATTCCGGTATTAATATCGGAATTGCACATAAAATTAAGTTTCACGCGTTTTTTTATTAATTGCGTGTAAGTATATTATTACTTTGGATTATAATTGTATAGGGATATATTTTGGTACATAAAGAAAAATAAAAGACAGGTTTATAGATCGAATTGTTCATAATATGGAACTTATAAGCACAAAATCACAGATTTCTCGTTACTATTATCACTCATTACTAAACTTTCTTAAAATCAACATTAATACACTTTTTATAATATCAAAGTAGGCAAGCAAAATCAACAATAATAAAAAAAAAAAACAATTATCAAAAATATAAAAAACAGCGGCTGAATGCCTCAAAATTTTTTTAAAGACACGTTTTCCTTGATAGTGCGTTCTTAAAAACAACAAGACATCTAGCATTTTGTCTGACAGTGAACTCCTTATTTTATTACAAAAATATCCAGCGGACGAAAAGACACGCTCGCTTTTAACACTTGTGGGTAATACTGATGTAAGATAAGTGTATGCTTGTGTTAGGTAAACTCCTCTTTTACCTATTCTCATATATGGCTTCTTCTGTCATGACAAATCCTAAAAGATCAATTTCATCAGACGGAAGCATAGTCTTTTTTTTTTTTCATTTCTCCATTTCCTTCCGAAATTCTTGCTCCAGTGCCAACTTCTTTGCAGTAGCAATCCTGGAAAGAGGCCCATCATCTTCATCGGATGACAATGTTACACCAGGTATCTGTTCCGTCTCTATTTCTGTGACAATATTAGTTCTAGTTGCGTTTTCTTTGTATTTGAGGCGTTTTAACAGACCTACAATGCTCTCACATATTTCGTCACTTGTTGGTTTGGGAAATGTATAATTTTCTAAAGAACTGTAAAAGCTTTCAGCATCATGAAGGTAGTGTAAAACTCCTGTTATCAGTAGCCGTCTCTCTTTAATTCGGCTTCGCAATTTTGCAGCGAGATTAGAACTCAAATATGTGTTTTGCTGGTCAAGTTTATTAAGCACAAATTTCAATGCTGTGTCTGCTGTATACAGCGTAGCGTCACGTTGGCAAAGAGAAAGGACAATCAATTTTACCACTTTTAAAGTACGATTAAGATCGGTCAATGTTTTGATTTCTTCATCTGTAAAGGATACATCTGATTTAATGTCGATGAGAAGCTTGAAGATGCAATCTTTCATTTTTAAATTCTTTACAAACGTAAGCTTTTAAAGCATCGGCTAAGAGAGGTGACTTCTTGATTGATCTTACAGGACATCGTACTTTGCCAATTAAATATTTGTACATTCTTGGATCACCAGTACGAACTTGTGCACTTTCTACTTCAAATCCACCGCAATCCATTGGTGACTCATCAAATTCGTCATCTTCGTCGCTTTCTGAGTTTGAGCGGTTAAGGGATTCGATTTCATGCTGAAAAGACCGTTCGGGTAGGGCTTCATCAGTAGTTGTTGGCTCGGTTTCGGTAGTGGTAGTTGTTTTGTATAATGTATCGATGACAACAAGCTGAAATCCGTGGGCGAGGCATAATTGATGGTGGCCAGAGATATAAGAACCCATTTTTTTCATGACGACTCGGTGTCCAAAACGAAAAGAGAAAGAGATAACACACACAAGTATGGCTAAGCTGCGCTCGTGAGATAAAAAGACTGTAACGGGCGTCAAGAGAACATAATAATAATGACCACAGTTTTTTACAAAGTAAGTTCCAGGTGTTTTCAAATAAAGTTTTCTCAATCCGATATTACGATATTTGATCACTTAGTATCGGAATCGTAATATCGGAACTTTTGCTCCGGGATTCCGATATTACGATATTCCGAGATTCCGATATTCATGCCCTAGTTCAGAGCTAGAAAGTTTACACATAAGAATCCCTACAGTTCCCTAACGTCAGGTCACCCTAGTTGTGATGCAACGAACTCGCTTGCCTTTCGGCGGTACACGATTTTGACTTCGTTCATATTTGGTCTTGGGCATCACATTATCATCAGATTGACGATCTAGTTAGTTTCGAGGTAACTTTTAGGGATTGTGAAATAATAAATTGGTATAACATGCATGATCTGTGTCTTTTATTTTCTTTACTTAAATACTTTATAAAGAGTTTTTTGATTTTAAAAAACACAATTTAGGTCGACACGAGACGCCAAAGAATCTGCAAAGTAAAAACGAGAAAAAAATCTAAGATTATTATTATCTATAAACGAGCAAGATTTTTTTCTTTTCATTATCTCGACCTATGTTCTTTGGGGAAAGCCGTTTAGTTTCAAGGCCACGTTTACCAATTGAAAGGAAGTTAGGACTTTTCCTAACACCCTGTATACTCGGAAAGGGCTCCAACGATTTTCATAAAAATTCAAATAAGGAATTCGGGGGCGACAGACCGATCTAGCTAGGTTTTATAATACAAAAATCACTCTTGAACGTCAGAAAAAGCCGGGAAATGCTCGGTCAACCACTTATTGACGACCGATGTGGCGCAGTGGTAGTGCGACTGCCTTTGACGCAGAAGGTTCCGGGTTCGATTCTCGGTGGGTCACTCACAAAGTTGATATTTATCTCTTTGTGAATTTGTTCCCAGTCTGGTTAGGACATTGCGGGCTGAACCACCCGATTGTCCGTAAGTAAGATGGTTCCGTGTTTCGGATGGCACGTTAAGCCGTAGGTCCCGGTTGCTGTCTATGATCACTTAGACGGCGGTCGTTACACAGCCATGTCAGAAGCCTGCTACTTGTAGAAGGCGGTTGAAAAATTCTGACACTAGGGTTCACCTCGGTGTCCCACACGAAAAGAAGAACCACTTATTGAATATTATAAAGATAAAATTGTTACACAGAAGTCTTTATGCATGGTCTACCTACCTAAGTAACATGATTCCGTGTTTCGGATGGCACGTTAAGCCGTAGGTCCCGGTTGCTGTCTATGATCACTTAGACATCGGTCGTTACACAACCATGTCAGAAGCCTGCTACTTGTAGAAGGCGGTTGAAAAATTCTGACACTAGGGTTCATCGGGTCGTTGGACTATTCGGTGTCCCACACGAAAAGAAGAAGAAGAACCTACCTAATTAGACTCTTCAGAACAGACTTCGGTATTGTCGTTGATGGAGCAAAAGGCCAATTCGGGAGCGGAAATGACAATCGCAGATCCGGCATTTGTAGTGACATTCCAACAAATCTGTGACAAAAGTGAGGGTAGGGGTTTTCAGCATTTCTAAGTAGGTATATCCACGAATAGCATCACCCCAATTCTTCCCGCCGGTGTTGTAAGAGGCAACTAAGGGACTCGAGGTTTTCATGTGTATAACCACATATTACAACTTTAGGCGACAGGCTGACAACCTGTCACTACAGCGATACACAATCATCTGAAGAGCCCTGAATACTTGTCAGCCGTGGCGATAACGACCGTTATTTTACGATCGTTAACGATCTGCCTACCCCGCAAGGGATAAAGGCGTTATTTGTGTTTGTATGTATGTATGTATATCGACGCAATCATTAGTGAAAACAAAAACAATTGATTCCGCTAGCTTGGTCACCTAGAAAGGATGGGTGAAGATCAGGGAGTCAAAAAGACGTACAGACCAGTGGGTCGTCCCCGGTACCGCTGCTGGTGTGATGTGGTGGAAGCGAATCATCGCGAACTTCTGGCAAGCGATTGGCGAGAAACCACACAAGACCGAAACAAGTGACTCACTGACTTGAGGTCGTCGAGACGGCGAAGTAAGTATGTATATAGCATTCCGTAAAACAAACTTATAAAATCTTATCTTGTGAACGCAAAAAATTGTCTGTAAGTGATCCACAACTTGATGAACGACCACATAATGCAAATAATGACTTCTTGTAGTTGATGACTTCTTGCAATAAGCCGACCATATATTAGTATGTTGTACACGTCAACTGCCTTACTTTATGTCATCTCACTACCCTAGATCTGCTGGAAGAGATTTCTTTTTTGAAATATTTGTATTCAATTGTGTAAGTAGGTACAATAAAAGGTTAAATAAATAACCACAACATCAGTTTTGGCGAGAACTAGTTGAAGTCAGAAGATCCATTTTAGAGCAGGTAGTTTATACTGTTAATAAAGCTGTTGGTTTTTCTGAATAAATACAACAATAAATAAAAGAAATATGTACTACACCTACGTCTCTAAAAAAGGTTATCTAAGTACCCCCGGTTATGATGCGCAACCGCGACTTCGATTTTCGCTACACTTGTAGACAAAATTATTCACTTGTTTTGATAAAATCCATACGATTTCACACTTGTGAAGTCTTCTCGCCCGCGAGATAGTTTCTTTTCCAGTGCGCATTATAAATGAAGATTATCTAAGCCAAGTACTTAATCACCTTCTTTTTCTAGACAGAGGTCTGTCCGGCACATTTTACACGTTTTCGCTTCTTGCCGGATTTTGATGGCGATTTCTAATTTGCAAACCAACTTGCAGAAACAATATGATAGTGACAAGTTTTACCTTCTCCATGAATGATCTGGCAGAGCTGGTGGTACAGCACACGACCATCCTGAGCGCGGAAGTAGTCAGCTAGCTAAGCGATCTCATCATCAGACAGACCGATCATGGCCGCTGTGGTCCATGATCGGTCTCTAGACTAAAAGATTACCTACGTCTCTAATTACCTTCTCTTTGTAGAAGAGTTCTGTCTGGCACATTTTCGCTTCTTGCCGGATTTTGATGGCGATTTCAAATTTGCAAACTATCTTGCAGTGTGATAAGGACTAGTTTTACCTTCTCCATGAATGATCTGGCAGAGCTGGTGGTACAGCACACGGCCATCCTGGGCGCGGAAGTAGTCAGCTAGCTGAGCGATCTCGTCATCAGACAGACCGATCATGGACCGCAGCGGGCCCGCGAGGACTGACACGAATTTCGATTCTGAAAGGAGATTATGGTTTTATCATCTAAATAGGGACAGTCAATATAGGTAGGTACCTATCTAGAAATCCGCGGATATACTAGATGTATGGTAAAGAGTGACGCGTGGCAACAGGTTTGTCATTATCTATCTCTTGCTGAGTTTTACTTTCCATAAGAATCGCCATACGCTTGGTAAGCTTTTATTTTCTTACATTAACTCGATGAAAATTTTATGCTGTATGTAATCAATTGAGCTACTAAAGTAAAATTCGAGTTGTCTGTGTTTCTTAGGAATACCAGTGTTTTCTGTTTGTCGACTTCTGTGGCCCATTTCTTGGTGGTAGTGGCCTCTCGTTATATCGTGAGAAACGAGAATATAATCAATAGATAGAGAAAGAGGGGACACTGGGTCGTCTGACGACTTGGAGTCCCACACGATATGGATGAGCCACATCCAACGACCCAATGAATCCTTGTGTCAGAATTTATTAACCGCCTCTACAAGTAACAGGCTTCTGACATGGTTGTGTAAAGACCGCCCTCTAAGTAATCATAGACAGCAACCGGGACCTACTTACGGCTCAACGTGCTATCCGAAACACGAAACCATCTTACTTACGGACAATCGGGTGTTTCAGCCCGCAATGTCCTAACCAGACTGGGAACAAATTTACAAAGTGATAAATATCAACTTTGTGAGTGACCCACCGAGAATCGAACCCGGAACCTTCTGCGCCAAAGGCAGTCGCTACCATTGCGCCACATCGATAGTAAACGAAAGAAATAATAACCAGATATGAGTGAGTTCCCCTCCGGGTCCAGAGGGCGGTACCAGTCCCAGAGGTTGAGCCCGACGCGGAACGCCGCGGCGCGGATCTTGTTGCAAGTCTTCCAGACATCTGCCAGACGAACTATCTGGAAAAAGAATAACTGTGTAAAGGACCTGGAAATGTAGGTATATGGCCAATCGTCTCCCATACATCTGCCAGACGTACTATCAGCGAATACAATAACTTTGTAAAAGACCTGAAAATGTGTAATGGCCAATACATGATATTAAAATATTAGCTGCAAATACGGTTACTGAGAGCGTGCAAGCAGACCTGAACTGAACAACGGAGACGTAAAAAAATTTTTGGGCCCCGTAGTAAATGCAGTCAGTTGGTGGTCGTGATTTTGTTTAGGAGGTGGATTTTTTTTGTCGTTTCCTGACATATGCTCCTAGGGGAAAGTTGTTCAGTTTCATGGTCTGCTTGCACCCTATCAGTATTTAGGACGCTGTCCCTAACAGCCTGTATATTTGAAGGGCTAAACCAGCCCATGAAACAGAACAACTTGCATCAAGGAAGGAACATCTATATCAAACTAACTGCGCCAACTCAGCGACCTATAGAGGATCTTGCCCTCCGAAACGAGCTCTCTCCACTTATCTCTGTCCTGCTCAATCTCCTGCCAATTGCAGACACGAAGATCGCGCAGACATTTAGGTCAAAATATGAGAAAAATCTTGGACCTTCCATAGAAAATGAGCCAGCCGACAGAGTCAATGTGTAGGTATGGGAGGTCATCTCTTTAAATAGGTATTTGTAGAATGTAGTTGCTTTTTTTACATCTTATAGAGTCGAGTCAAAGCACTTAGAGGTCCATAGCAGAACAGGATGGAAAGAGAAGAGGGACGCCTTTGCCTACCGAAAAGAACGATGACGGCTACTTTTGTTAAGATAAAGAGAGGGAAGATTGACGTTTCTAGTACGGATCTGACAAACCGCTGCGTTACGGATGTGTTATTTTAGCACTCCGTATTTGCTTGATAACACTACGCTTAAATTAACAAGGTTGCAAGTAGCTTAGTACCGCATGACCTTTTCCATTTTGAAAGTACTTGGGTCGGTATCTACCAAAAGGCGGGGTGGCTAAAACTTTTCGAGTTCGTTAACTAATTAAGTTGAGTGGCCTGAAAACACCAGAATGAAATGTTTGATTGCTAATGAGGAAACTGTTACGAAAGATCTTTGAAAGTCTATTTATTTGTTAGTCTGTTTTGCGCATCCCACACTGCACCAAACTTTGCAGGCGTGATCATGCCATGAAACTGAACAACTTTTTCTATGGGGGCTATGTTGGGAAACGAATAATTTTTTTTCGAGTTCCCATGCAAAGTCACTCAGCTGATCGGGAATTTTGTATGAAAGATCGAAAAAATTTTCACGTATAGAAAAGTTGTTCAATTTCATGGTCTGAGCACGCCTGCAAAGTTTTCTTTACACCGTCCCTTACACCCTGTATATATGTCTGCGAGGTTTCATAGGATTTGATAAGGAATTCTAAAATTGGATTCGTCCGCCTCCGGGTGGTGTGCGTTCACCTTAAAACAGCAATATACAATAAAAACTCATTGAGAAATAGGACCTTTTTGTAAATTGGTTTATTCTTACCTTGTCATGCATTTTGATTTATTTTACTGTACTTGTGGCGTCTAAATTGTTATCAACACATTATTTAGAGAATATCGTATTTTTTACTTGGAAATTTTGAAATTAATATAAGAAAAATTTAAAAATACTTGACTTCTGACATGAAAACGTACTGTATAGAAGTTGACATTTCGGACAAATCAAGGTGGTTGGCAAGTACAACTTTTTCTTTTGTCGAAATTGGAATACCTATATGAGTTTCAGTAAAGAGGTTTTATAAGGCACCTATTTTAGGAGCGAAAATGTAGGGAGTATGAGGAGTTTCTTCTAATCCCTAAACTTTATCAGAATTTTCCGGGTACCTACTAAGCTTTTGAGTCTCTTATTTATAGCTCCTGACCAATTCCAACCAGAAACCAACCCTCGTATGCACCATCAATCAATTTGTCAATGGAAAAACCTTCCTTCGACCCATCGCAGCAATGACGCAACCATTGCGCGTCACAGCAACCACATAAGCCTGAGCTACAAAGTTTCCGAAGAGAAATGTATAGCGAGGAGAATTAGGAGTTCGGAGCGCGGAGGCGGCGCGAGCATGCGCACTTCAGGGCTGCCAGTAGCCAATGACGTCAGGGCCATCGATCGAAAGCGCGCGCCCGCCTAGTACCACGACAACCAGCAGGAGAAATGAACCCTCGCGGTCTGAGGCTGGTTACGTAACGCGGGAGACCACCACGGTTTACATGTCTGTGTCGGCCACGTGCCCTCATGTGCGGGCTAAGCTTTAGGACCAGGAATAGCCCTTCGCAGAAGACCTCCCTCCGATGGGGGGACAGCTGCCGGCCCGGGCCTGAACCGGCCTTGATCACCCCCGAGCCTGTGCGCCCAGCTCGATAGTGTTACAGTATTTAGATGAATATATTTTAGATGGTTCGTGTTTCTATCGTTCGATGTAATTTAACAAATGGACAAGTAAGACGTTGTCGCGTCGGTTGTGAGGTCGTCTGAGACGACGAGAGGATATTTTTTTGTGCATAGGTGAGTCTAGATCCTTTATTTATAGTAACCATAATCATAAAGCACATAATGTTTTTACTGCCGTTACGCTCTGCCTAGCCCGTAGGGGATGGGGGCGTGTGTATGTGTATTCGTATTTTTTCTTTATTAATTCATACAACTTTACAAAATCTAAGCTTAGATCAAAACAGGTTATCTTTAAAAGTGTTCACAAGAACCTCGTTCAAATGAGAGGCTTATTCATTATTTTTAGATAGGAGTACTGTCAGCTGTTATTAGCCACGCTCTAAACTAGTTTTCTTGAAATCGTTTTTCCTTTACAATACCAACGCTTTTCATACAAAGCACCCACCCACACATTTTTCATTTAAAATAGCTTTTTATTTTCTCTTTATTCCTTTTCAATGATATATTATTATGAAAATGGAAGGTATATTTTTCATGAATAGTTCTCGATTCATAAATGATTGAGCAGTATCATGAGGTCAAGCTGGAAATATCCTACAGGTCGATGTATGTTAAAAGGTCAAAGAAAAATGTTGGAGAGGTGAGATTTTTATAATGTATAGGCCTTTCTCACACTTCAGCGCAAAAATATCGCTGTGCTTTATGCACCTGTCACATACTAGAAACGTCAATCCCTATACTAAAACCTCCCTCCACGCACAACCCAGGGCTAACGCAGCGCTAGCGCAGAGTCGGGCGTTGGACCTACGTCGAGATCTGTTTTTCTATGAGGAGTGACGTTTCTAGTATGGATCTTACAGGCGCATCAGTTAGCGCAGCGTTATTTTTGCGCTAAAGAGCGATAGAAGCCTTATTATTGTCGTAGTGCATGAGTAGGTAGCCTTGCAAGCACAAAGTAGGGAGAGGGCGCGTGGGGCGCTTTCAATTTCTACTCATTGTGTGATGCCGCCTTAGAATAGCATCACCCCACATCCTTCCCGCGGGTGTCGTAAGAGACGACTAAGGGACTCGAGAGTATTGGTGTATTACAATTTTTAGGCGACAGGCTGACAACCTGTCACTATAGTAATACACATGTTTTCTGAAACAACCTTGGAAAACGAAAACAATCCTCAAAAATGTCAGACGTGGCGATAGTGGCTGTATTCTTACGGCCACTATCGCTCTGCCTACCCTACAAGGGATAAAGGCGTGATATATGTATGTACAAATTAACTGCTAGTTTTTATATTAGCCTGCAGTTATAACCAAGCGCAATCAGTGAAATTAGTTAAAACATGTCAAATACTTTTTGCAAAGCTACGAACAAGATAGGTAGGTATGTATATTATGTACTCGTAGGAATAAAATGTGACTGCTTATTTGAAATGATTTACAAAAAAAAATATTATGAGTTTAATTCGGTCTCAATATCCTTGTTTTGACCGTTATGTATGTATGTTTGTAACAAAGTATTCATTTGAGGCTTTAATAAATTATTATATTAAATACATAAAAAAAGGGTTTTATGACATTATTTTCGTTGGATTTATAGGCACAACAAGGGACCTTTCCCACACTCCAGCGCAAAAATAACACGCGCTAACGTATACGCCTGTCAGTCCATACTAGAAGCGCACGACGGTGCGATAGCGCTGGGTCGTGCGTCAGGACCGGTTTTTGTATGAGGGGCGATGTTTCTAGTAAGGATCTGACGCATAAGTTAGCGCAGTTATTTTTGCGCTGATGTGTGATAGAGGCTATTTCAAGCCATTTCTTTTCCCACAGGCGGAAGACTAAATCCATCAAGATGATCAACATAGCGGGGGTGATCTCGATCATCCTGTTCTACGTGATGATCCTGGCCGTGGGCATCTGGGCCGGCAGGAAGAAGCAGGCTGGTAACGATTCGGAAGAGGAGGTCATGCTGGCTGGACGCTCCATAGGGCTGTTCGTCGGAATATTCACCATGACAGGTCAGTGTAGCTGTGGCAAACTAGGACATATATTATGTTGAGACTGTAAAGTCTGTAGCAAGAAGGTCTGACACCTGTGGCAAGAATGGTCATATATGGTAATACTGTAAGAAAGTGGAATATTTGTGGTGAAAATCATAAGTAGTTGTACTGTGGGCCCTAGTTCGAAAGCAAGAAGCAAGCTTGAAATGACTCTGAAGAGGTCATGCTGGCTGGTTGCTCCATAGAGCTGTTCGTCGGAATATTCACTATGACAGGTTAGTTTACTAGCTGTGGCAAACAAGGACATACGTGGAACCACTTCTTCTTCTTCTTCTTGCGTATCAATGGCTTCAAATGTGCTTAGACCAGTGTGCAGCCACGCTTACAGCCTCAATAGGTGCATCCCAAAGGTCTTCTAGAGAGCAGGTGTTAGGGCTATCCTGGGAAATCAGCAGGTGGGCCATGTTTTGAACCACTGTTTGTAAACTCTGTAGCAATATAGTGTGCCAACTGTGGCAAGAATGGGCATATATGGTAATACTGTAAGAAACTGTAACATTTGTGGTGAAAATCATAAGTTGTGGTAGTAAGAAGCTAGCTGGGAACGACTCTGAGAAGGAGGTCATGTTGGCTGGTCATCTCATCATCATCATCATGATCAGGGCTGTTCGTCTGAATATTCACCATGACAGGTCAGGCCGTGACAAACACAGACATATATTGAACCACTGTTAACTCTGTAGCAAGAAAGTGTGACAACTGTGGTCATATGAGGTAATAATATAGGAAATTGCTACAAATATAAGGTGTTGTGTTGTGGGTACATGTAGCAATATTGTGGGCTCTGGGTCAGGCAGTAAGAAGTAAGCCGGCAATAATTCGAAGGAAGATCGTTAGTTGAAGACTTCGTTGGGATATTCTCTATGACAAGTCAGTGTTATAGCTATGGCAAGCGTGGCCACAAGTGACAATGCTCTACATTTCTTTATTGCAAGAAAATGTGCCAACTGTAGCAATATCAAGTATCTAATAAGTACTGTAGGCAATTGTAATTGTAGTTGAGGAAACACATTTAAAGCACGAATGTGGGCTTAGGGCCGGCAGGAAAAACAAAGCTGGTAATAATGGTGTCCAATACGATACAATTTAATGAACAATGTAGTATTACGCTTGACATGGGTATTTTTGAACTTACCACGACGGTAAAAAGTCGGAAATCAGCTCATAGTAACAGCACATACCTCTACATAGTCATTCCAGTCGTATGCAGAGCATCGCACACTTTATGCTTCAATTATGGCAAATGTAGCTTTATCACAACCTTCAATCATATTTTAGGTAGTTGTTGTAAATATTGTTGCATGCCCATAATAATCATTGCAAATGAAACACATATTATTTCAAGGGCGTTATGTTATTTGAAATAGCGCACGTTTTCGGGTTTACGAGTGCCGTAAAATTTATGACGTTTAATGGTGATTTGATTACGAAATCAATAACCATATTGCAATGTTTGTACTCTTTGTAGCATTTATTTTACTATTGAAGACTTGCAAGTCGGCAGATTGCACACTTAACGCACGACGGAGCGCTAAAATATCGCAGCGATCTGTCAGTTCCATACTAGAAACGTTACTCCCCATACTAAAACCGCACTCGACGGACGACGCTGCGATAGCGCTGCGTCGACAGCGATTGAGCGGTTTTAGTATGGGGACTAAGATTTTTGGTATGGATCAGCAGATCATCACAAAAAGGCAAACGAAGCATTGAAAAAAGCATTCTGCGGTCTGTCAAGACCGCTGCGATGTTTTAGCGCTCCGTCGTGCGTTAAGTGTGCGATCCGCCGTGGAAACTATTTTTTCAAGACGAAACATAATGTTTTTTTATACATGAAAATAAGATATTCACTGAATATAGAAGACTGATAAAAATTTAGAACAACTTTGATTATTCTATAGATGAAAAATTTATGGATCCACGTTGTAAGTTGATATCTTTAACTTCTTTATTTGTGGGGTGTTTCCTCGGTGGGTCACTCACAAAACTTGATATTTATCACTTTGTGAATTTGTTCCCAGTCTGGTTAGGACATTGCGGGCTGAACCACCCGATTGTCCGTTAGTAAGATGGTTCCGTGTTTCGGATGGCACGTTAAGCCGTAGGTCCCGGTTGCTGTCTATGATCACTTAGACGGCGGTCGTTACACAACCATGTCAGAAGCCTGCTACTTGTAGAAGGCGGTTGAAAAATTCTGACACTAGGGTTCATCGGGTCGTTAGACAACTTGGTGTCCCACACGAAAGAAGAAGAAGAAGAAGATTTGTGGGGTTTGTTAGGGATCTACGGTTTTCAATAATTTAAACATAGAATTGCACGTTTCAGTCTATCAAGCAAAAACATGTGGCTATCCTTATCCTGGTCACCGCAAGACTGGTGGAAAGTCACGCGCAATGCGCCCCATTGTGCCCTCCACCAATGCCCCCACCAATGCCTCCACCACCTTTCTTCCCACCACTCTTCTTCGCACCACCGCCTCCGATTGGCGTCCTCATCATACCTGTAGAAAAGCAAAAGCAGACCACTACCACGACAACTCAGAAGCCAGCTTTAGCATCTGAAGAATCGAGTGAGAACTTCGTGCCGATTGGCGTGCCGATCCCGTACGCCATGCCAGTGGGGGTGCCGATGCCGTACCCTGTGGCAGCCCCATACCCTGTTCCGGCGCCATACCCGGTGCCACAGCCGGTGGTGATGATGGGCCCTCCTATGGTGCCTGGCCCGCCACCACCTAGTGGATAGAATAGTTGGAATATACCATCTTTGATCCGGTCAAAATGAAAGACGTAAAAGATTTTAGGATAGAATATACAATTTATTTGTTTATCATCTTTTTTTTCACCAATCATTGTAATGTCTCATACGCTGACGCCTTCGTTCGTTACATTTATAGGTCGTTACTGTCGGTATAATCCAGTCGTGCGTAGTCGCCGAGTTTCTTCTTGAGATAATGATGAAAATTTGCGCTAAAGTATTGGAAGTCATGTTCAACATTCAGCGGCTAAAACTATAGTCTATAAAATATACCCTAATACCTGTGACATTTGACAGATTCATACTAAAAGAGAGGTAAACAAAGGAAAATGGACCTTATGTCATAGCATTTATCCGAAACTGACAGACGTCACAGGTATCAAGCTAAATTTTATAAAGTTAAAACTATAGAACTACACACACAGGGGTACTTGATCTGTGAGTTAAGACTACAAAGGTAACGTAAAATTACGTTTCGAAGTAGCACTTAATTACTACGGCTCATGCTACGCGACTTGAGGCGTAGTAATTACAGCTTTGAAGTCGTAGCAAATAAGAGTGTTTATTATTTAGACTGGTTCCCTGCAAAAACATATATGAAATTCTTGAGTTGAGTTTGTATTAGATTTATGTAACTAAAAATTTAATATATAGTTTACTAGCGGCCCATAGTGGCATTTTTCCGTGGGAGTAATTTCTGGGAAATATTATACATTAAAACCCTTCTCTTAAATCACTCTATCTATTAAAGAAAACTGCATCCAAATCCGTCGTCTCAGCCGATAGACGTCCACTGCAGGACATAGGCCTCCCCCAAGGATCTCCACGATGATCGGTCCAGCGCCACCCGCATCCAGCGGCTTCCCGCGACCTTCACCAGATCGTCGGTCCACCTTGTGGGAGGCCTGCCTACGCTGCGTCTACCGGTCCGTGGCCGCCACTCGAGAACTTTCCGGCCCCAGCGGCCATCGGTCCTACGAGCAATATGCCCCGCCCACTGCCACTTAAGTTGCGCAATCCTTCGAGCTATGTCGGTGGCTTTGGTTCTTCTCCGGATTTCCTCATTTCTGATTCGATCGCGGAGAGAAACTCCGAGCATAGCCCTTTCCATTGCCCTTTGAGTGACCTTGAGCCTTCTTATGAGGCCCATTGTTAGCGGCCACGTCTCAACTCCGTAAGTCATCACTGGCAACACGCATTGATCCCAGACTTTTGTCTTGAGGCACTGCGGTAGTTGTTGAGAAGAGAAGATGTTACGTAGCTTCCCGAACGCTGCCCAGCCGAGTTGGATTCGACGATTGACCTCTTTCTGAAAGTTGGACCTACCCAGCTGGACTATTTGTCCCAGGTAGACATACTCGTCGACAACTTCCAGAGTAGAGCCCCCAACTGTCAGAGTAATGGGTGCAACAAGAGAGTTTGACATAACCTTGGTCTTGTCCTTGTTCATTTTTAGACCCACTTGTTGGGAGGCTCTATTGAGGTCATCGAGCATTGTACCGAGGTCCTCCAGGGTTTCCGCCATGACCACGATATCGTCGGCAAAACGAAGGTGAGTCAGATACTCGCCGTTGATGTTGATGCCAAGTCCTCTCCAGTCCAAAAGCTTGAAGACGTCTTCCAGTGCTGCTGTGAACAGTTTCGGTGATATTACATCTCCCTGTCTCACTCCTCGCTGCAACTGGATAGGTTTCGAGTCCTGGTCCTGAAGTCGAACTGACATGGTGGCGCTTTCGTACAAGGACTTCAACACTTCGATATACCGATAGTCAGCTTGGCACCGCTGAAGAGACTGAAGTACGGCCCATGTTTCGATCGAATCGAAGGCTTTTTCGTAGTCCACAAACGCGAGGCAGAGTGGTTGGTTATACTCTTCAGTCTTCTGTATAACTTGCCTCAGCGTATGAATGTGATCCACGGTGCTAAAGCCTTTTCGGAAGCCGGCTTGTTCGGGAGGCTGGAAGTCGTCGAGCCTGCGTGCGAGACGATTCGTTATGACTCTTGAGAACAGCTTGTAATAAATCCATACATATTAAATGAAATAGAATAATATTAATAGGTAATTTCCGAATCCCTTTACAAAAAGTTAGGCCCTCAGTCATGCAACGTCACCATTTTGTGACAGTTTGTGACAGGTAGGGCTGTTGTTTCTTTGTGACGGGGAACCCTTAGCCTCACACGATGGGCAGGAAAGTCACGCAACAGGCAAAGAGGGTTACAGTGAATTGAAGTACTTTTAACGCCTATAGATGGCGATACTTTCTTTGCGGCCGCAAAGTAAACAAAGGAAAACTTCTGAGAGTAATATCAACTTATTAAATACTAACAACAACATAAAGTATCCAATAACGTCTCGTATGGGCACCTATGCCCATATGTCATAAATATATGCTACATAAATATTCCCCTAACGTGGCCTTATAACTTCTGAAACTTTGTAAAAAAAAGTTATAGAAAATTTGTGGTTATTTACTAGATACACTACACTACACTTAACGCTCGACGGAGCACTAAAATATCGCAGCGGTTTGTCAGATCCATACTAGAAACGTCACTTCCCATACTAAAACCGCACTCGACCGGACGAACTGTGATAGCGCTGCGTCGACAGGTGTTGAGCGGATTTACATTTCTAGTATGGATCTGACAGACCGCTGCGATATTTTAGCGCTCCGTCGTGCGCTAAGTGTGCGATCCGCTTATAACTAGTTATGTGAAAACGATATAATGGTTAGAACAACTACCGCAATCAACCGAATGAAAATACATATGCATAAAACAATCTTAATTTATAGCGAATTATTGGAATTCAATTTACGAATGAAGGGAATGAAGTCATGCAGAAACTCACGCTCTATAAAATGTAATTTATTAAATTAATGAGGCAAAATGATGAATGACGTCATTACATTTAATTGATCGAATGAATTGTCATTTACGTGACAATCGAGGAGTTTTAAATTATGACATTAACCATGCAATAATAACTATATTATTTATAATAAAGGTTTTTCGCACAAGCTGACATATAGAATTGTATACAACAACAGTTTTTTTTATATGACAGTCTTTTATGGAACGCTCCTGCCCGTTCCGTGGATTCATCCCTTAGTCGCCTTTTACGACACCCACGGGTTGAAGTCGGGTGATGCTAATCAAAGCCGGCTCACATAAAAAAGCTATGCTAAGGTCCGTATTTATAAATCGCACTCAACTCTGAGATCAATCTCAAGAGCGATTTTGTCAAGTGCCAGTCAATACTAACAGCATCCCAAAGTCGCACTCAAGATCGCTCTCAGAGCTGAGTACGGTTTATAAAAAAATACGGGCCTTAATGTCAGTTTTTCTAAGGTAATATATCAACGGAATACGAAAAGTGTCAAGCGAAGTTCCGCACCTCAGCTCATATTTTTGTGACAGTTCGGGACAGGTATTATTCTTTATCATGACGTGACGGTGACGTTGAGCTCATCAGAAGGGGGAGATGGGGAGGAAAGGTCATAGGTCGAGAGAGACAAAAGGATCGTGGGGTGATGCAGATCTAGCGCTATTGAGGTGACGTGAGACGTTTTTAAGAGCTTTGTTTTTGAATTTTCCCATTTACTTATAGTGCTTGTATCGCGATATCTACTATGAGTGCTATTTATTTCATATTAGCGGCCTGCCCCAGCGGCTGCGCCCGCTGCAACTCATTTTCCCGGCAAGTATTATACACAAAAACCATAAAAACATAAAAAAAACCTGCATCGAAATCAGTTGTGTAGTTTTAAAGATTTAAGCAAACATACATACAGACAGACGCAAAAAGCGACTTTGCTTTGTACTATGTAGTGATTTTGAGTTGAGTAGAGTCAGTTTCATGAGCTGGTTCATCTCTTAAAAGTTAAGTAGTACTTTTCCTAACACCCTGTATAGTTAGGTAGGTATTATGAAATCTTCTTTTCGTGTGGGACACCGAGTCGTCCAACGACCCGATGAACCCTAGTGTCAGAATTTTGCAACCGCCTTCTACAAGTAGCAGGCTTCTGACATGGTTGTGTAACGACCGCCGTCTAAGTGATCATAGACAGCAACCGGGACCTACGGCTTAACGTGCCATCCGAAACACGGAACCATCTTACTTACGGACAATCGGGTGGCTCAGCCCGCAATGTCCTAACCAGACTGGGAACAAATTCACAAAGTGATAAACACTTTGTGAGTGACCCACCGAGAATCGAACCCGAACCTTCTGCGTCAAAGGCAGTGGCACTACCACTGCGCCACATAGGTCGTCCATTATGAAATAACGGTGATATTGGTGTGGTCGGATAACGACTCGCGTGAACTCTGCACTCGTTTGCTCATGACGGCAAATATCGATTTTATCTCAAGTGCGATGCAGTTCATTTTAGATTTTGCCATTAAAAAATCGGTTGTCGGTTTACTGACGATAGTTGAACGTAATAAGAAAATACTGATGGAATGGTTGCATATTCAAAAGAAAATTTTAATAGATATACGCTGCCGAACGTGGAGGCCGATTGTGCCTCTTTGTCGCTCGTTCTGCGCTCTCGCTTGCTCTTCAAGTCTTAAATTTAACGCCTCAGAGCGAGGTAACGCCGCATGATTCATGTTTTTTAGTGCGTACCGGCCCCATCGAACTATAAGACGTTGTCTGTCACGTCAAAACATCGCGTGAAAAAATGTAGGTACTAGGTGTGCACTGGTCCTAAAGTTAAAGAGATTTTAAAATATTAACGTTTTCGTTTGAAAGGCAGCTGTAGGTAAACTTGTTATTAGATCCTGGAGTTTTGATTAATATTTCAGTTTATTTTATCAATTTCCCTCGTAAAATGCTTCTAAACTTGTTTTTCTGGATCGGTTTACTTTTAGAGACGGTTTTGCGAACTCTGGTGTGCAAATACGACTACTAGCTAACCTAGGGGATTTGACGTGGAACCAAGTTTTTACACAGAGCGACAGTCATCTAACCTCTGCAACCCGAAGGCTAAGCTGGCCTGAATCCTAGGCTAAGTCACATTCAAATATCATCTGAATTAAAATTTTATTTGAATCTGGGTTTCCTCACGACGTTTTTCCTTCACCGTAAGATCAGTCGGTAAATGTACGTGGGTAATCACTTTTTTAAAAAGAGAACAGATTTCATAGAATGAATAAAAGTGCCAGCCTTCGTTTTTTGTCGGCAACTAAATCCCCGCAAAATATGACGAATACGATATGATACCAACTTGTATGTACTTGGTAGGTCGTAGGTAGGTACTTGTAGTACGTATAAATTGTGTAGTTTCTTGAGTACTTTGACCTCCTTTCAGATCGTACTCTTATAAGAACTATATTCACTGAATTCCCTTCTTCAAAGTAATAAAGCGTCCTTTCAGTACAAATGAGGCACTTACACACACTAGTACAGATGTATGGTACATGTAAGCACAAATGTATTTCCCTCAGGACCCATTTGTCTGCTCGCCAGTACCTGACGATACCACTGGAACTACGTATACGTTATTGATATGTCTAGTAAAGAGATATTACGATATTTAATGTTATTGATACACATACATACACACATACATATATCACGCCTTTATCCCTTGCAGGGTAGGCAGAGCGTTACCAGCCGTTAGACTACGGTCGCTATCGCCTCCTCGCCACGTCTGACATTTTTGAGGATTGTTTTCCAAGGTTGTTCCAGAAAACGTGTGTATCACTATAGAGACAGGTTATCAGCCTGTCGCCTAAAAATTGTAATACACCAATACCCTCGAGTCCCTTAGTCGCCTCTTATGACACCCACGGAAAGGATGTGGGGTGATGCTATTCTAAGCCGGCATCACACGGCATCACAACGTTATTGATATGTATAGTAAACAGATATTACGACATTTAATGTTATTGATATATAAGTCTAAACTTATAAATGGTCTAGTAAAGATAATATGGTGACATTCAAGTAGAAATTAATGAGACTGGATGATGAAAGGATTGCCGAGTATATGAATAAAGATTGATTTTATGGGGTAAGCGGAACGCACACTTAACGCACAACGGAGCGCTAAAATAACGCATATGTAATCAGTGGTCTGTCAGATCCATATTTGAAACTTCATTCCCCATACTAAAACCGCCCAACCGCTGTCGGATGTGTTACGGCTGCGTTGTTTTGACGGATGCGTACGTGTAGCGTCAAGAGCGATTGCGCGGTTTTAGTATGGGGATTGGCGTTTCTAATATGAATCTGACAGACCGCTGCGTTACGGATGCGTTATTTAGTGGAGCATTGTGCGTTAAGTGTTCGATCCGTCTAAGGTAGGTACAGTGCACCTTGAAACAATGATTTTGCACTATGAAAATTGTTATTCTACGAGTAGTATGATTGTTTCCCTCTAAAGTAAGAATGTAGAATGGCTAGCTACAAGTTAATTACGGCAATGTTATGTTCAAAGATTATGATCATAAAAATAATATTTTCGCTTTCAGACAGAATTTTTAGGTTCTTTCGAAACAGGAAGCGCTTTTTTGCTTACTGCTTAATTTACAAAAGAAAATTTTACTTAAGAATTCTGCGAAAAATAATTTTCTTTTGTGTAAGAATGGTACCTATCTTTAAGCTTTTTCATATAATAAGGTTTCTTGTGTTGTTAATTACCAAGAAAATACAAAAAGTCCTAGTAAAAGTACAAACGAAAATTAAATCTCATAATATACGAGTAATCTACGTCTGTACTTAGGACACATGAGTTTAGTCAAAAATTGTATAACTCTGTCAATTTTATAAATTCATTCAGATCTTCCACATATAACACACCAGCGCCCCGCCCTTTTTCCTGTGGGAATAACGCCTTAAAGTTTTCACGCTTAACGCACAACGCAGCGCTAAAATAACACATCTGTAACGCAGCGGTCCGTCAGATCCATACTAGAAACGTCAATCCCCATACTAAAACCGTTCAACCGCTGTCGACGCATCTGCGTTATTTTGACGGAGCTGCAACAACAGCAAATATGGGTATTCACATTTATAGTATGTATCCGACAGACCACTGCGTAATTTTAGCGCTGCGCAGTGCGTTTTCTATAGTGATATTTCATACAATCGACAAGTCACCGTCAGAACTTTCAGCAGGTATATTTCGCCCAGTTTGGTATTACTGTAATCATGTTGTTACAGGACCCTGTCAAGTAGTCCTTATATTTTTGTTGTCAACCTGTCCCCACTGCAGACCCTACCTTTGAAGTAACTTCAACCCTCATCAAATTCCGCTCAGGGCTGCCATCCACTCGTGAGCAAAATACATGAATTTTGATCCCTTATTTGCATAGTCAAGGACACTTGAGTTAGGAATATAAGAAGTTGAAAGTGAGTGGAACTAGTTGTTCTCGAGAATTATAATATGGAGGAATATATTATAAACATGACAGCCACAATAATCCACTGGATATATACCCTTTGGTGGGGTATTTGCATGCAAGTGGGCTCCCAAGGCTCCGCCCGCGTGGAAGTCGGTTTGAATCCCGTAGCATCCCACAGGAACATTTATTCGGGATCACAATTGTCCTATGTGTCTAAGTCACCCTCTATCTGTTTGCCAAATTTCATGAAAATCGGTTAGGTAATTTTAGCGTGAAGGAGTAACAAACGTACAAACATTCGTATTTATAATACTAGTAGGATATATTGCCCACCCTTGGCAGGTGGATTGGCGAGTCGAGTACAGTGCAAGATGTTGCAGTCACAGAGAATGCTACTGCCCATTTCCTTGATGATTATTGACACCCACAGGTAGATTTAGGGTGATGCCATTCTAAGCCGGCACCACACATTTTTACTTGGTCGTAAACAATTTATTTAATATTTGTCAGACGTGGCGATAAAGACCGTAATTTTAGGGTCGTTAACGCTCTGCCTACCCCCGCAAGGATATAAGCGTGATTTGTGTATGTATGTAACAATTATTTTTTGTTGCAGCGACATGGGTCGGCGGCGGCTACATCAACGGCACAGCCGAGGCGATCTACACCTCGGGACTGGTGTGGTGTCAAGCGCCTTTTGGCTATGCCCTGTCTCTAGTGTTTGGTAAGTATAAGTAAGATAAATGAATAAAAATTAAATTAAAATAACGTTTATTGCCTTTTACAAATTCAAACAAACACAAAAAGGCAAAAGGGGACAGCTCAGCTTGTGAAAACGAAATTTTTGTCTGCGCTGTTTTTCAGTGCCTCCTCTTCCCTCAGATTTAACGGGATAAAAAAGGTACTTAGCGGAAGTTGCAGTGCAATAATTTGTATGGGAACCGTTTAAAAATTGATTAAGCGCTGAAACTTTGCATAGCTGTTCCTTAGGTAGTCTGGAGTGGATTGAGCCCGGGAGGCATCGGGAGGCACCCCGCGGGTAGCGGGGGGAGGACGGAGAAGTATGATTCTGGCGCATTCCTTTGTTAGGGATATATCTCTCGAACTATACATACTAGGGCAAGTGTGGTATTATTTTCGGATAACTTAAGGACGTAGAATCCATTTATGGAACAAAAATTTGGCCTTTCAATATAAAAAATTTAAATTATTTGACAATTCCCTAATAGCTGAACTTTATTTTTTCACTTAAGTGTCGTTCTATACAAAATTTTGAAAGGTATCACTATAAAAGATAATATGATTGGAAAGCCACCTTTACCAGGATTCCAAAAATATAACCATCATTGACGTTCTATAGCGGTAACTGACCATAAATGTGTTTAATTGGGGTAGAGTACATGAAGCGAAATATTTTAACTTTTATCGGGTATTCGTTGTTAATTCTATCGCCTCTGCCATAGTTTTAATCCTGTTCAATTAAATCGTAAAAAAAATTTAACACGTTCATCATCATATCGTATGGCCATCCCTGCTCGGATCAAACGTCAATATCAAGGGTTTTTAGCCAGCTTTCTGCATCAGGACTATACTTGTGTAACTCGGCTATGCCACCAGGAAAACGGCGAAGTGGACATTCATTCACAACATGGGATAAGGTCTGGTCAGATGCTCCGCAGTCGCATATTGGTGACTCCTTTAAACCCCATTTGTGAAGGTGGTGATTTGTTTTCCCGTGGTAGGTCCTAAACCGGTTTAGCCGAGTCCAAGTTTTCCGGCTGGCGTCAAAACCAGGCAGTTTTATCGTGGGATCTGGTACCAAACCCGAGTTTATACTCTCGAAAAGGCTCCATTCCGATCGCCATGCCTCATTTATGGAGATCTTCTGTTGAATACGCTCGTCAGTCCAAATGGGTGATCTTGACGGCAGACGGGAAACAGGAAGGTCGTCTAAGGTGTTCCTTATGGGCATGGGGCCGGAGCGGTTTAGCTGAGAGCATTTCTCCCATTCTTTTGCAGTTGCTGCACATCTGCGTAGCGCTGGCGGAGGTATATGTGCTAGGACGGGCAGCCATGGGAGTGGAATGGATTTGATAACTCCCGTAATCAGGCGCATAGCCTCGTTGAGCTGGGTATCGACCTTGTGTACGTGTGCACTGCAACTCCATACGGGCGCGCAGTACTCAGCTGTTGGGTACACAAGCGCTAGGGCAGATGTACGGAGGACTGGTGCAGATGCGCCCCAGCTTGTGCCTGCCAGCCTTCGAATGATGTTAATCCTTGATTTCACCTTTTGTTTGACATTCTCTAGGTGTTGTTTGAATGTAAGTGAGCGGTCAAGTGTGACTCCAAGGTATTTTGGTGTGTAGTTATGTTTTAGATTTACACCACGGAACATGACATTTAGTTTTCTTTTGGCAAGGCAGTTCGTGAGATGGAAGGATGAGACTTCGGTCTTAGTAGGATTTAGGTGCAGACGCCACTGGGTGTAATAGTCAGTCATGGTGTTAAGATCTTCTGCCAGTGCCTGTTCTCCCTCTTCAAAACTCCGCGACTGATAGGCTAGTGCAAGGTCATCAGCATATGCGAACTTGAAAGATCTTGTGTCTGGCATGTCGCGAGTGTAGATGTTGAAAAGAAGGGGGGCCAGTACCGATCCCTGGGGAAGTCCATTTTTGATGAGGTGATAGCGGCTGCAGTCTTCACCAAGATGAACTTTTATATACCGCGGGCCAAGCAGAGCTTTGAGGAGGCGTAAGGTCGTACGACAGGGGATAACTTCACAGACTTTGCTCAGCAGCCCGTCTAACCAGACTGTATCGTAGGCCGCGCTTAGATCAACGAAGGCTACTGAGGTCTTTAGGCCCCGTTGATAACCAGCCTCGATGTAAGAGGTCAGAGCAAGAGCTTGGTCTGCGCAGCTTCTATTTTCCCTGAATCCAGCCTGTCCTGGTGGTATTGCTGCATCTACAGTGGGATATATTCTGCTATACAAAATTCTTTCCAACAGTTTATATGTGACGGAAAGAAGAGAGATGGGTCTGTAGCTGGATGCTTCGTCAGGTGATTTTCCCGGTTTCAATAAGGCGATAACATTTGCGAACCTAAAGGCTGATGGAATAGTACCAGATTCAATAATTCTGTCGAAGAACACTTTTACGTTTAACACGTTCACTGCGGCAAGAGGCCTTTTCGGCCCCCGGTGTGTTGTTCTTGCAGTGCGGCTATAATATACTATTACAGTATTGCTTGGATCATTACCTTTTAGATTATGAAAATTTGACCTTCGTAAAATTATAATTGATTTATTAATTACTTGGAATACCTACTTAATTTATTATGTTTCAGATCCAGTAAATGCTGGTCAGTCAACGAATGTCGTAAATACCTATTTACAAAAAAAGACCGGCAAATTGAGCACCTCCCACCAACAAAAGCCGCTTTACACCAGCACTTCTTAAGGGCTGTATATCAAGGCGTGCACGTATGGGGGCAAATGGCACCAGTTCAAAGCCTACCCTGTCCTGTTAATTGGGGATGGGTAAAAGTAGGGGACAACTGGCAGCCAAAGTGGACGGAGTTGCCCATTGCTGCCGATGCATGCCTTGAAATGGTTAGGTGTAAATGTAAAAAACAATGCGGTACGAGGTGCAGTTGCCGGAGTCGACAGTTAAAGTGCTCAAATTTGTGCTTATGTAATGGCACCTGTTACACAAATACATAATTCTTCTTGTTTGGGTCTATTATTTTAGTTACTAATAGATAGACTTATATGTTTGTACAGTAGGTACAATAAAGCGTAATTGATAGCTTGTGCAATTACTATTACTTGTGGAATTGGACGCTTAGTTCTCGAGATGTTGTGTTTATGTGTGTGAAGCTTGGGGCTTGAGGGGTTAACTTATATTTCCTACAGTACCTAGTTTTTCCGTAATCTGAGCTAATAGCATAATTGCCATCTTTTAGATATCCATTTGACGACGAATAGTCAAGAAGGTAAGTGCCGAACGCTTTGCACCACTCGGCCTTGCATTGAACATAATTTTTTTTCATACAGTTTTTAGTGCAAATTTCCAACAAAAGTTATATTTTTGTGATTCTAGTAAATGTGGCTTTCAGAATATATTTTTTTCATACTGATACCTTTTATGGTTAAATAGTAAATGACAGTTATGTAAATAAAATTAAATCACGAATTATTGATTTTTTTAAAATACTCCGTTTTTTTGTTAGGAAAGTTAAAAATTTGGTTTCAGAAATAGATTCATCGTCCTCGAGTTATCCGAAAATAATACCACACGTGCCATAGTACCTATAGTTTAAGAGATATGGGTGTCAAAGTGGAGCGCGGCACATTCAAACTTCCTCCCCCTCCCCCCGCCACCCGCGCGGTGCCTCTCGATGCCTCCCGGTCTTAATCTACTCAAGATGACCTAA
The DNA here is from genome assembly GCA_029255805.1 of Keiferia lycopersicella. Taxonomy (NCBI): domain Eukaryota; kingdom Metazoa; phylum Arthropoda; class Insecta; order Lepidoptera; family Gelechiidae; genus Keiferia; species Keiferia lycopersicella. The sequence continues at coordinate 1,064,929 of JARACZ010000008.1, forward strand.
GCAACAACTATGCCAAGTTTCAGCCCTTAATCAGATTTAAAACGGTTTATAGCACTGCATACTGAGCTAACTAGCTAGGGTTTAAGTAAAGATAAATAAGCATAAGGGGTCAAAAATATATAGCATAGACTTCCTAAGCTGAGCGCTCTTCAAATAGATAGATGTGATTTCGATTTTGCAATGCACCTAAAGGTTTGGATGAGCCCATCCAGTTTCACAGTAGGCACCTGCTACCTAAAGTCAAGTTACCTTCTGAAGTATTGAAGGACTACCTACTTTTTTACGTCATACTCTGCAGCTACGCTATCATGAACTTGACTCAATACTCAATGTGGTTCAATGATGGAGTATTATTTTCCAATCCGTGGCGTTTGCTCTACTTCACATATCATCATCATTCTCCTGGCTTTATCCCGTTCTTTGTCGAGGTCCGCTACTTAACCTAGGAGCTTTGACGTCGATGCAAGTTTTTATACAGAACTACTATATGGACTGTCATATGACCTTTCGGCTAACCTGGCCCGAATCCTAGGTTAAGTCACATTTATCTTTAGATATCATACTCTTTTTTGATACAACCCAAGTACATAGTTACTGAAGTTTGCATTTATCATCAGGTGGTATATTCTTCGCGATGCCCATGCGAAGGCAAGGCTACGTGACGATGCTGGATCCTCTGCAGGACTCGTTCGGAAGCCGTATGGGCGGTCTGCTCTTCTTGCCTGCCTTATGCGGGGAGGTCTTCTGGGCTGCTGGTATCCTGGCTGCACTTGGTGAGTTCTTTATATCATCACTTTCTCTCAATTTCGTGTGGGACACCGAGTCGTCTAACGACCCGACGAACGTAAAATAGTGCCAGAATTATTCAACCGCCTTCTACAAGTTGCAAGCTTCTGAAATGGTTGTGTAACGACAGCAACGAATCATCACTGGTGGTTAAGTACAATATTATGGCAACTGGTAGATTTTGATAGGCAGCAGCGATTTTGCATAACATAACTTTTAAATGAATCATTATTTATTACTAGTTGGATTACTTGGTGTTCATTACGAAAAGAAGAAAAATCCATCATTTGCCTGAAATTGTCCCAGGCATGTTAATCATTATTATAATTTATTTAGTGATCCATTAAAATTCGTTACTGATCGTCCAAAGTAGGCTTGTGAATTGTACCGTTTCTGCACGAATAGCCCGTTCGAATTTGGGATAATTTCTGCACGAATAACCCGACCGGATTCAGAACCGGGCGTGAGTGGAGGCCGGAAAATTCCGGAAATAGCTGTACACCGTAAATCCGTAATCACGGTAATGGCGGAGATAGCACCGTTGATTGACACTGGCTGATTTGAATTCGGAGGCTCACTTTTATCTTTTTCAAACAAGACTACGGAAAAAATCGCAGTTCAACCTTATAGAAGTTCAACCAAAGTTATGCTTCGAAGCTTTTACGTAAAAAATTGAGAATTGGGGCGCAAATATTTGATGTCATATTCAGACCATTTTCGCTACTGAAAAATCTGTACGTCCTATTCATATTAATTTCACCGTCATGTAGGCATGTAGGTATAGTCTAGGAAATATAATTTAAGCCGATGAATGTTATCTCTAAACAATTGTTTTCTATTGTGGCAGTCTTTCGTTCTATTACTAAAGAAGTCGTTAAGCCGAATCGGCTCAAATTACATTCCACTGACTATAAACGGACTATTTACCTTCTTTTCAGAACCTTCCTAGAAATACCTCCGTTCCAATAATCCTGTTTATTAAGGTCATTAGTTTGTTTTTCTAGATAGGTAGTAAAATGTCTTCTTCTTAGCGAATCGATCCTGACGCTCAAATATATTTGGACCAATACTCAGCTACACGCACAGCGCTGTCCGTTGCTTTGTAAGTCCGTCCGTAAAATGTCTTGCAATATCGTTAAGGTTTGTTTCAAGTAGCAGTAGTTTCAGACCATAATATTATCTCGGGCGAAACATTATCTCAAACATAAAATGGGCAAGGACATTTATGATAATGGGCAACTAACATTAGTGTCTAGTCTAGTGGGACAAAATACACATTAAGTCTTGACACCTTACGGGATAGGCAGAGCATCAAGAGCCGTAAGAATTTGTCACGCCTGATTTGAGGCCTGATTCCGAAATATTGAGTATCACCACAATACCACCTTTAGTACACCAATGGAATAAAAACTGAAATCGCTAATTCAGCCTATTAAACAAAAATTTTTAAAAGAAAGGAGTCCATAATTGAAAAAGCATCTAAGTACCTATCTTTATAGACCCGGGAAATGCATAACGTTATTTATTCTGACTTAGCGTTCTACCTGTATTAAGAACTTTACTAGCCTAATTTACTGTATCGGTTTATAACGAGACACACAGACAAAAAAACGTTTTTCTAAAGGTGAACCTATAGGTCTATTTTTAGATTTGAAATCGATATAACATCCAATGTTCTCGGTTTAAAAGTGGGGAGGGTTGCATAAGTAGAAGATCACTGGAGGGCAGAGACGGTTTGTAAATTATTCAACAACTGGCTGGAAGCTTGATACAAAAACAGTGTAGAATTTATTTATAGAGATCGGATTAAGATATTAACTTTTTGTTAAAAATTTAGTTTTTGTGATACCGTGTGATGCCGGCTTAGAATAGCATCACCCCATATCCTTCCCGCGGGTGTCGTAAGAGGCGACTAAGGGACTCGAGAGTATAAGGGTATTACAATTTTAGGCGACAGGCTGACAACCTGTCACTATAGTGATACACGTGTTTTCTTAAACGAACTTGGAAAACAATCCTCAAAATGTCAGACGTGGCGATAGCGACCGTATTCTAGCGGCCGTTAACGCTCTGCCTAACCCGCCAGGGATAAAGGCGTGATATGTGTGTGTGTGAGAAAAAAGTGGAGAAAATTGACGCCACCGATGAGATTCGAATCCGAGTCTTTTGACTTGCCGGGTCATACGTGTTAACCGCTACACCGCGGTTGGGTCTGGTTCCAGCGACAAAATTGTACTCCTATTGCTTCGTTTATATTTTAGATTTAGATTTAAGTATACAACTTTCATTATAAGTATCTGTGAGAGTTAGACATTTTTACGATTATACTCTTTTGAATACTTACTTCGGAATTGTAAAGCTTTGTCTTTCAGTAGCTTAAGGTAATTGTTTGTTAAGTAACGAGAGTGCAAATTATTTACTAATTACCTTTAGTTGCTAATGATACTAAGGACCGTAACCCAGGTATCAAAACTTGAAACCGGAAGACCTTTAAAACAAAAGGATTTTGCAAGTTACCTGGAATACTCCTTTGTTCAACATTCTTCCGGGTCAGGAATTACGAGGGAATTACCGGTCGTGTTCCAGATTTACCGAAAACGGAAGTGTCCCTTTCCTTATAACGATTAAAACAAGGGAGGTCGCGTGCGGCCGTGAACTTAATTAGCCTTGCCAAAACAACAATGAAAAAGATATTATAAGAAATAAAACACCTGGATTCAGAGAAAGGTAATTTGTAAACATGGAATTGTAAATGAAAGTTTTATTTCTGTACATATTGGTACATACGGTTTTTTTTACTAACAGATATTGCTCTTGGAGGCGAGGTTAAAAAAAGTTTTGGATTTCACTATGGCTTTCTCCTCAATAATATCAGCGTCATTTACTACACCTAGAAAATCAAAACAAGTAACTAACACGTACAACAACAGTAGGAGATAAAAGGAGAAAAAAGCTTCGTTATTTCTGATGGCGAAAATTGTTTTTAGCTCGAAAGGGATACTTTCCTTTGAACTATATGGGTCGAGTGTCAGTCAGCCTTTCTTGTTGATGAAGGGTCTTTATAGGCATTCTCGCCTTTTGTATCTTTCTGAAGGTATACCTACCGTAACTCCTATGGAAGTATACATACATCTTCTATGTAAAACTTAAGAACTTATAATGCCGAACATTCCAAGGTTTCCAATCTTATAAACTAACTTAAAAACATTGTATATTGTGAGTCCCATATCGGGCGCCAAATTACATTTCTCTTCGGCGGATCGCACAATTAACGCACGATGGAGCGCTAATACATCGCAAAGGTCTGTCAGATCCGTACTAGAAATGTCAATCCCCAAGACCGCTCCACCGCTGGCTGACGACATAGCGCTATCGCAGCGTTGTGTGTCGAGTGCAGTTTTAGTAAGGGGAGCGTTCCTAGTATGGATCTGACAGACTGCGATATTTTAGCGCTCCGTCGTGCGTTAATTGTGCGATCCATACATACACAAATCATACACAAATCACGCCTTCATCCCTTACGGGGTAGGCAGAGCGTTAACGATCGAAAAATTACAGTCGTTATCGCCACGTCTGACAAGTATTGAGGGCCCTTTCAGATGATTCGTGTATCACTGTAGTGACAGGGTGTCAGCCTGTCGCCTAAAGTTGTAATACACATGAAACTCTCGAGTCCCTCAGTTGCCTTCTACAACACCCGCGGGAAGAAATGGCGTGATGCTATTCTAAGCCGGCATCACACGGCATAGCATTGTGCGATCCGAATTCAGAAATTCTACCTCCATATTATTAATTTACATTAATATGACTTGAAGTATCATCAAGTGCTTGTATTGTGTAAACTAATAGACACAAAGGCCTCACATGTCAACAGTTATCTTCACAAATGAGAGCTCGAGTTACAACGTAGGCTCCCGTGTCTACATGTATTTACCCCCCCTTGTAATTGGAACCTACAAATTGCGAACAATATCCTGTTTCTTAGTTAACTGGTTCTACTAGCTTTTGCAAACTGCTTTGAGTATGGTGATGATTGATCTTTCAACTCGTGGAACATATGGCCTCAACAAATTTCCTCCAGACAATCATATAGGCTTAAAATAGCACCACCCCATTTCCGCCCGTGGGTGTCGTAAAAGGCAACAGGGATGAATTCAGGGAATGGGCAGCAGCGTTCCTTCTGAGTATCTACAATATCTAGCACTGCGCTCGCCAATCCGCCTGCGAAGCGTGGTGAGATTGGCAATACCCCCCTATTGGGGGAGGCCCATGTCCAGCAGTGGACTGTTGTGGCTGTAGAAGAAGAAGAATCCTATCTTAGGCTTTTTCTTTAGCCTCTGCCCATGTTGTTCCGGCAGATTTTAATTCTCGATCTTCTTTAGGTAATGGCAGGCCAATGATTTGAGTATTCTATGATACATATTATGTACTTACTAGACTACTTACCAAAACTTATTTAAATATTTGATTAAGTAAATTAAGTCCCTTGTTGGGCGCCAAATTCGTTTTAAGCTGCTAATTAATACCTACGACTTTAATAGGGTAGTTACTATTATTTAAGGCCACACATTAACAGGATAGCTTGTTTTATGGATAGTTTCATGTTTATCTAGAGTACACTACTCACTCTTTTATTCCTCGTGAGGTACGTAGAGCCTCCATGGCCGTAAAAATGGTAGTTTTTTCTAGTGTTTAGGATTTGGGAAGTATTGTCAGTTTCTTCAACAAAAGAAGCTATGCTTCGAAACAGAATACCTTCTGAATATAAAATTTTGTCCACAGGCGCAACCCTAGCCGTGATCATCGACATGGACCACCGCACATCAGTCATCTTCAGCGCTTGCGTCGCCATTTTCTACACTCTGTTCGGGGGCTTATACTCTGTGGCGTACACTGATGTCATCCAGCTGTTCTGCATTTTCATTGGCTTGTGGATGTGCATCCCGTTCGCCTGGGCCAATGACCACGTCAAGCCGCTGTCGGATATGGACGTGGATTGGATCGGGCATATTGATCCGGCGTATTATTGGTTCTACGTGGATTATGGACTGCTGCTGATTTTTGGAGGGATTCCGTGGCAGGTAAGATTTTTATTTGATTATTTTTATATATATATTTAGCTGCTGTATTACTTTTTTTTTCATGTGGGTAACCGAGTCGCCCAACAGCCGAATGAACCCTGGTGTCAGAGTTTTTTAACCACCTTCAGCAAGTAGCAGCCTTCTGACGTTCATAGACAGAAACGAAACAAGGAACCATTTTTTTACGGACAAGGTGGTTCAGCTCGCCATGTTCTAAACTAACTGGGAACAAATTCTCAAAGTGATAAATATCAACTTTGTGAGTGACCCACCGATACTAGAACTCGGAACTTTCTGCGTCACAGGCAGCCGCACTACCACTGCGCCACATCGTTCGTCAATTTGTGTATTCACATTTTGTTTCCAAGGTGTTTGTTGTTTCGCCTCTTTAAAAAACAGACTGAGTTTTAAATATCATCTGTCTATTTTGATAATCCATTTTTTTAATCCATTATAGAAAAGTTTGAAGCGTTATGTTGGGTATGAGAGTGGAAAGCCAGTAGGCTCAATGCTGCATGATGGAAAAGGGGAATTCCCTCCGAGCAAGGTGTTCAGCTCGGGGACCGCGGCCCAACTGGTAGGTCGTGGATTTTGTATTTATGCTAAGTCTTCGACAAACTTCGTAATCGCGTTTCAGGCCTTGGCTTCTGATTGGCTAATCTTCTATGACGAGTATGACGTGTCGTGTTTACATTGTGCAGGCAGCGTTCTCGTCGTCGCCTCGTCAGCAGTAGATGCGTCTAGCGAAGTCAGCATTCTGTGTGCGGCGTGCGCTTCACATTTCATTGCAGTCCGCGCCGCTACAGTACTCCCCCCCTAGACCGAAGGTCGATAACAGTCTAGTTTGTTCACATGGGGTATGACGTCTTTTCGTTGCGATATCATCTCGAAGTCCAATGGCGGCAGGCAGTCTGGCTGGAGTGTGTGCAACTCTGACAGCCGAGCCGATGCAGTCTCCAGGTCCTCAGTGCGTCGGGAGTTATGGAGGTGAGCAGGTGCCGCCGAAGAGTGACCAGGAACAGGAAATAGGCAGACAGGCAGGTTCAGTCCGTGGTCTCGTCGCTAGGACTTGCGATTTATCCGCAGATGACGTAGGTAGTGGCTGCTTACGAAGTTGTGATGCATGGACTCCAGTTCTTGATGAAGGTGGCGTGTTCAATGTCGGAGGTCACCAGTGTTGAGGATGGTTGTGTGAAGCCAGTAGGCTCAATGCTGCATGATGGAAAAGGGGAATTCCCTCCGAGCAAGGTGTTCAGCTCGGGGACCGCGGCCCAACTGGTAGGTCGTGGATTTTGTATTTATGCTAAGTCTTCGACAAACTTCGTAATCGCGTTTCAGGCCTTGGCTTCTGATTGGCTAATCTTCTATGACGAGTATGACGTGTCGTGTTTACATTGTGCAGGCAGCGTTCTCGTCGTCGCCTCGTCAGCAGTAGATGCGTCTAGCGAAGTCAGCATTCTGTGTGCGGCGTGCGCTTCACATTTCATTGCAGTCCGCGCCGCTACAGTTATATTTCCATTCAGCTAGTGTGGTTTGGCTGTTCTATTTCTATTTATCCAATTGAGGTTGTCCTACTCGATCAAACTTAATGAAATACTTTTGTATTGGAAATGTATACAAAAACACGATCCATCATAAAGTTTGACATGTTACATATCAAATTGAGGATAAGAACTCTTTTATCCAATCAAAAATCATAGACGCATGTAAAATAATAATATCTTAGATGAATGATAGGTTTCGCTACGATTGACGCTAGCGTATGAATAAGCGTAGAAATAGAAATAGAAATAGCGTAGCGTACGTACCCACCTATTGCTTGTCATAATTATCAAAATTTGCAAAACAAATATCTGTTTCATTCATTCATGTAGTGTCCAATGGAATTCACGAATCCAATGAGCCTCGTTTACCTATCAGAGTAGTAAAACTTTGACGTAGCCGTGAAGAAGAAGTATCATAAAAAACTAAGAGTTTCCGATAATCATATAGAGCAACCATCGAAATATGTCAATGGTCATTTGCCGTGTGATGCCGGCTTAGAATAGCATCACCCCATTTCCTACCCGTGGGTGTCGTAAGAGGCGACTGAGGGAATTAAGGGTTACAAGTGTATTACAATTTTTAGGCGACAGGCTGACAACCTGTCACTATAGTGATACACATGTTTTCTGGAATAACTTTGGAAAACAATCCTCAAAAATGTCAGACGTGGCGATAGCGACCGTATTCTTACGGCCGATAACGCTCTGCCTACCCCGCAAGGGATAAAGGCGTGATATATGTATGTATGTATGTATGCATAAAAAAATATGCTCTTTACCAGGTATACTTCCAACGCGTGCTGAGCAGCAAAACAGCAGGTCGGGCGCAGGTGCTGTCGTACGTGGCTGCCTTCGGGTGCATCATCATGGCCATTCCACCAGTCCTCATTGGAGCAATTGCCAAAGCTACAGGTAAGCCTAGGGCTAGAAGAGCCTTGAAGGTATATATATGGACCTCGAACTTTAAAGAGCTTGAAGATACAAATTAAACTTAAATCCGTGGTAGCAATTAGAAAAACATAGTAATGGGTTGGCCATTGGAAAAACATGGTGGGTATAGTAAATACCCAAATAGGGGATGACCCAAGAGAGCTGAGTATGGTGATGATGAATGATGAAGTAACTAGTCAATCATTTTGAGAACTACCCTTAAAAGCGTAATCTAGGATATCATCTAACCTAATGTTCGGTTTGCAGCTTGGAACGAAACAGATTTCCACGGCGAATTGACCCCTAAGGGGGAGCTGACCTCCGACCAGACGTCTATGATCCTGCCGCTGGTGCTGCAACATCTGACTCCAGACTTCGTGTCGTTCTTCGGTCTGGGAGCCGTGTCTGCTGCTGTCATGTCTTCAGCTGACTCTAGTGTGCTCAGTGCGGCGTCTATGTTTGCTAGGTATATTTGTGTTATTTTTGCTCTATCATAAACTCTCAGTCTATGCTCTTTGATATTTCAAAGAGACATTAGGTACACAAAGATCTTATAGAAGACAAGACGATGCGATGGGACGAATGTATCAACCTGATATTTTACCATAAAACAGATAAGATTTCAAAACCACCGAAATATTGGATATATTCTGCTTTGTATAGGGACTAAGCATGTGTTGATTGATATCTTTGTGTTGGCTGCTTTTACATCATGTTAAATTTTAGGTATCGTTGCATCATATCGATACACTGTTTTCTTCTACTTTTAAATCGTTATCATAACTATGTCTATCATCATATACATACACTGTTTGCTTCTAGTTTAAGATCATGATCATAATCTTCTTTCACCCAACAGGAATGTGTACAAGCTGATCTTCAGGCAGCGAGCTTCAGAGATGGAGATCATCTGGGTGATGCGCGTGGGCATCATCGTCGTCGGCATCCTGGCCACCATCATGGCTCTCACCATACCCTCCATCTACGGCTTGTGGTAAGTGATGGGTTACCTTTGTGTCATCATCGTAGCTCTTGATATGGTGGAGATCATCGGGGTGAGGCGTATGCACATAATACCCTCCCTCTAATTACGGCAGTCAATGGAATTTTTATTATATCAGCACTTAAATAATGCAGGATCACACCGAGCCACGATGACATATACTATGTGGCGCTTACTACAACCAATTTTTTTTGTTGATGATCTATATGTTTTTGGCCCCGGGGCCATCAAAACTACGCCGGACGGACGGCTTGGTGGGGAGGGAGAGCTCACTCGGAATAATTAATTGGTTGTTCAAACAACCAGGCCAATCACGCCCTTGGGGCGAGACTGGGCTTAGGAGTTGTTCTGGGAAGAATGGATCGGACTGATATATATGATGCCCTACCCTGTTCTGCTGCTTACAAAGCAAGCTTGCGAGTGATTTGACCACTTTTTGGGCACAATATCTGTAACTTGGTATTCAATACCATCTGAGAATGCCATCGATCCAAAAAGTAGAAGACAAAAAAGAATCATCACTTAAATACCAAACATACGAGGAGACGTAAGATCTTCCTTATTTTCGTAATCATAACATACTCATAAAAGATCCCGAGATACGAAAAACATCCTTACCATATTTCTACGAACGAAGTATCCAACTAAAGTAATGAGAGCAAACTATGTTATTACTTGCTCCTACCGAAATTGTGACCAAAATTGCGGTACAGTCCATTACAGTGAAACTTTTCCCACAGGCTATAAAGAAATAGTGGGACATGAAAAGTTGTTTTAGGACTTTCTGAAACTACTTATTCGGATTCATGTAATGTTCTACTTCATTCGCAAGCTTTTGTTGTAAAAAGTATAACAATTTTGAAACTGCGATCATATACAGATAGAGCTGCAAATCTAATAGATATCGGTCGTCTTGAGTGTCTTATGACGCCTTAGTTTCGTCCTTTGAGAAGTTTCTTGTACCTACCGGGGCAATCGCTAATCTTTATGGACAAATATCTTCATACAAAAAAAAAACGCTAGTCACTCGGTCAGGCGCTCAACAGGCGGTCAGGCCAGGTCTTTTTTGTAGCATGTAGTTTAGTTCAGGCTTTACGCTGAACTAGTATTTACAAAATCACGAAAGACAAAAAGTACTTACCTACGTATATTTGCAAAATAATTTGGCAGCGCTTGTGGAATTCTGACTCTAAGCAAAATACATTTACATATCTCATGCTCTGAAAGTAGGTAATTACTGACAAAAAACACGACCTGTAAGTTCAACTTACAGGCGAGGTTTTAAAACTAAGCCTGTAAGTAATTTTCAATATGGAACTAGAAAAAGAACCAATAGAATCGCGACAATTAAAAAGTTAAAATCAATTTCTTCTTATTTTTAATAGGAGCTGCATCAACATTTTTAAATTTCGAACTGGCCGCTATGAATTGTGTTGCTTGAACGCAGGAATTATATTTTTAATCTGTATTTTTATAACCTCAACAAATGAGTTTGTCGAATTAGTACTCAATATTACAATAACAAAAGTAAAAATGACTAATATCCCTACGATCAGAAAAATGTCTACTTTATGTTAGGATACTTTTCTTTCATATTAATTCAATATTTTTCAATCATAGAAAAAAAAAGTTTAGTGGTGCAATTTGAATAGCAGACGATACAATCATCATTTAAGGATCGTTTTCTTGTATTTATCGCTTTATTTTACTCTTTTTTCATTCGATATGTAAAGCAGTATACGTACCACGGATGTAACATCAATAACAACCTCGGAAAGGTACCGCCCTCGCTCCGCTCGGGCGTTAAAAAACCTCGGTTGTTATTGATAGCTTACATACCTCAGTACGTAATCTACTATTACAAAAGTAGGTATTTTTACATGCATTTGACTGTACATAAACTAATTTCGTTATTGCGAGTAACTACGCGAACTCTAGAATTTTCGTCTATTCACTGTATTTAATTATGTTCCTGGTACCTACTGTGTGTTTGACATCTCATTATTAAAGTTATCCCACTTTAGTATGTTCGTGTAATATAGGTATGAAATGTTTTCTTAGCAAACTTATTATAGACTGCGAGTATTTGTCAGAGATTTGATGAGATAAGGGTGTAAGAGACGGTCTAACGAACACTTTGCAGGCGTGCTCGGACCATGAAACTGAACAACTTTTTATATGAGGGCTTTATGTTTGGAAACGAAAATTTTTTTCGAACTTCCATACAAGTTTTCCGATCATCTTAGTGACTTTGTATAGAAACTCTTTTGTTTGCCAACATAGCCCCCATAGAAAGTTGTTCAGTGTCATGGTCTGATCACACCTGCAAAGTTTACGTTACACCGTCACTAACACCCCGTATTATAACAGACAACATGCGTGTTGCATCGTTGATGTACCTAACTCTAATTGAATCCGGAATATTAAAGCCTGAAATGAGTAAATGTTTGAATAAGGTAGGAAATTTAGAAACTAATGGCACCACTCTCCGCCTTTTTTCTGCGATGGGTCAAAAATGTGTCAATCTCAAAGTTCAGATACTTCTTGGTGCGTTTAGGCACAGTCGCGCCAGCTGCCATCTACAATACGCTTTGAGTTTTCCTCCTCATTAAATAAAATGACAGAAATATCTACGAGCCCTTCATTCTAAATATTTTTAAAAGTTGCTTCGACAGAAGGCGAAAAATTTTTTCCTCGTGATGATGTGGCTCTACTTTGACGTAGCGGAAATTGAATTTCTTACGGTTAAAGGATCATGCCCAGTCTTGTTTGGATGCTAGTCCTGTGTTTCATCAGTCTTGCGTCATCACCTGCAGGCGTCGCCAAAGAAAAAGTTATTTAATTATAGAGTTTAATTATTGCTTAACATTTGTAGACAGAACAGATTTTAATCAGGATAGAAGGTCTGGAGTTGTTGAATGTAAAATTGGGCATCCAAAGAGACAAAAGTGTTGAAGATTGACTCTCACGTGTATTTCGTTCCAAATTTTTTACCTTCGGCACAGATAATATAATACTACTAGAGTAGTCTTCGGTAAGCAGCGTAAAAAAAGTTCACACCTCATTAAAATCTTTTGTTACAAGAGATACTTAACGGTATTTTTTTTATATAAGTTCCCTTTTTTGTGCATTAATTAACGTTGCTGTTCTTCATTTAAATTGACGATATTATATATTGCATTGATTTGTTTTGTGACGCAAGACGCATTGTTAGCCCATGTAAGAGCATTCTCCTCATGAGCATTGACGACCGATGTGGCGCCGCGGTAGTGCGACTGCCTTTGACGTAGAAAGTTCCGGGTTCGATTCTCGGTGGGTCACTCACACAGTTGATATTTATCACTTTGTGAATTTGTTCCCAGTCTGGTTAGGACATTGCGGGCTGAACCATCCGATTGTCCGTAAGTAAGATGGTTCCGTGTTTCGGATGGGACGTTAAGCCGTAGGTCCCGATTGCTGTCTATGAATACTTAGACGGCAGTCGTTATACAACCATATCAGAAGCCCGCTACATGTAGAAGGCGGTTAAATAATTCTGACACTGGGGTTCATCGGGTCGTTGGACGACTTGGTGTCCCACACGAAAAGAGAAAGATGAGCACCCTCGTCTTATAACTCACATTGCAAATATATTTTTACGTCATTTTAAAATTTTAAAAGCTTCGTACGTATTTATAAATCCATGTCAAGTTCAGCAGTAGCGTGTAAGTGTTAAGCAGGTTCCCTATACGAGTATATTCGCATAAAAATATTAGGCATAACATAGGTTGGCACAATATACATTGAACTAATGATACTTACGCATAAAAATAGTAGGCATAACACGTTAAGCATAATTTAATAATCTAACCTAATCTAACCTAATGTCTATAAAAATACTACCCTAACCTAACCTCTATAAAAAATTGTTAGACTCAAATAAACTGATAATGCCAAGATAAATATTATGCGAAAAATGTTTATGACAAAGATATAATAGGGGAAAAAGAATTATGCGTAACATGTTATGCCAAAACATATTAGTGGAAAAAATATTATGCTAACAAAAGGGATCCCGTTTAGCAAATTATTACATTACATAATGAAATATTAGCAAGGCGTTTCATTCATAGTGTAAGCGTAGGGTGTGGTTCCCCAGCTATACATGCGATGTTCGGAAATAAGTTGTTGGGTTAAGTCTATTGTGATGTAATTATTCAGATAGGTTATTTCCTGAGTAGTTAGTTTTGTTTTTTTTGTGAAAGCTGTTTAGTTTCATTATGGGTCCCTAAATGAAGTCCCTGGGCTAGTTTGCTCTTGAATAATAAGTATATTTTCTTTATATGAGCCGTGTGATGCCGGCTTAGAATAGTATCACCCCACATCCTTCCCGCGGGTGTCGTAAGAGGCGACTAAGGGACTTGAGGGTATTGGTGTATTACAATTTTTAGGCGACAGGCTGACAACCTGTCACTATAGTGATACACATGTTTTCTGAAACAACCTTGGAAAACAATCCTCAAAAATGTCAGACGTGGCGATAGCGACCGTATTCTTACGGCCGTTAACGCTCTGCCTACCCCGCAAGGGATAAAGGCGTGATATATGTATGTATGTATGTTTTCTTTATTATTATCTTAAAATTTTTGTTTTAGTTGAAGTGATACTCTATGGAGAGACTTTGCTACTATTGCCGTCAGCGGCAAATTATAGATCAAAAGCACCAAATTCAACTATACGAAAGATCAAATTCCTGGATGTGCCTGGCTGCATGCCAGCTAAGCTGCAGCTGAATAACACAATTTGCAGCTCGTTTAGCATATTGTAAGCTATTTCTGTTTAGCGTTTAATTTAAGCTCCAATTTCCAACGAGCTTTTGAAGTTTTCCAGGGGTTGCGATAATGTCATGTCACTTGTGTAAGCTAGTTTCGTTTTACGTCAAAAAAGAGGCTGATACCAAGGTTCATCGGGTCGTTTACATCATAGCACATCAGAACTAGAAACTTTTGTAATATGAGAAAGTTAATTATAAACATACATACATACACAAATCGCGCCTATATCCCTAGAGGGGTAGGCAGAGCGTCAACGACCGTAATATTACGGTCGTTATCGCCACGTCTGACAAATGTTTGAGGGTCACATAAACATAGTAGACCTCCGATATTTAATGTTATTAACACATAGGACAATTGTGCCCTCTCCCAATACCGAAAAAAACGACCTTGTGGGATGCTACGGGATTAAAACCGATTATCACGCGTCCACTAGTGGAATATATTTATCAATCTATGATGTCCTAGGTTAAATCGCGCTGCTATTCGGTGATTGCAAGGACAGTGCGATTACCAAGAAGAAATATATCGACGAGCATGCACGATATAACCGTCTCATAAGGCGGATCGCACACAGAGCGCTACAATATCGCAGCGGTCTGTCAGATCCAGTCTAGAAACATCACTCCCCATACTAAAACCGCACTTGATGGATGACGCTGCGATAACGCTGCATCGACTGCGGTTGGGCGGTTTTAGTATGGGGATTGACTTTTCTAGTATGAATCTGACAGACCGCTGCGATGTTTTAGCGCTCCGTCGTGCGTTAAGTATGCGATCCGCCTTAGTTGTTCCGCTATGCCATTATTTATTGGCTAGAATCATCCTCAAAGCCCACCATTTGTCACAAAGATGACAACATTCGGGACCGAAGAACATTCATTACATTGAGTTCGTGATCTAGACCAAATGGAATTAGGTTTTGCTGTGAATGTCCTGAATTGAAAATCCACTATTACTAATCATGGTACAAACCTAAACCATTTGATTTAAACTTCTATTAAACTTAAGATTGATTCATTGTCATTTTGTTCATTAAGTTTCTTTACCTAGTCTTATAAAGTTTAGGCACCTACTTTATAAGATTAGGTAAACTTGTGTAAAAAAAAATGCTGTCATGAGGATTTTTTGTGCTGATTTAGCTGAGGATTGAGGGATTATCTGTCAAGTTCAGTGCAGAAGAAAAAACTATTAGCTATTTTTATTGGATTTTTAATGCGCTCAGTGCTTTATTATTCCTCATGAATAAAAATTTGATTTGTTTCAATTTCTTATGTTTATTTATTTATCTATGAGAAAGTGTACCATTTAATTAGCTCCGAGCACCATGTAATAAATACTTGGGATGCGTCGTGCAAATTCGCAAGTTTTTGCGGTTTTGTGTAAAAGCCCTAGTGGCAGGTCGCCTAGAAATTGTAATATACATATCACATACATACATATGTCGCGTCTTGATTCCTTACGGGATTAGCGATTATTGAGGGCCGTTTGAGATAGTTTGAATAACACTATAGTGGCAGGTTGTCAGTCTGTCACCTAAAGATTGTAATACACATAAAACCCACAAACGCCTTAGTCGCCTCTTACGACACCTCGTCGTCTCAGCCGATAGACGTCCACTGCAGGACATAGGCCTCCCCCAAGGATCTCCACGATGATCGGTCCAGCGCCACCCGCATCCAGCGGCTTCCCGCGACCTTCAGCAGATCGTCGGTCCACCTTGTGGGAGGCCTACCTACGCTGCGTCTACCGGTCCGTGGCCGCCACTCGAGAACTTTCCGGCCCCAGCGGCCATCGGTCCTACGAGCAATATGCCCCGCCCACTGCCACTTAAGTTGCGCAATCCTTCGAGCTATGTCGGTGGCTTTGGTTCTTCTCCGGATTTCCTCATTTCTGATTCGATCGCGGAGAGAAACTCCGAGCATAGCCCTTTCCATTGCCCTTTGAGTGACCTTGAGCCTTCTTCTTCTTCTTTTCGTGTGGGACACCGAGTCCTCCAACGACCCGATGAACCCTAGTGCCAGAATTGTTCAACCGCCTACTACAAGCAGCAGGCTTCTGACGTGGTTGTGTAACGACCGCCGTCTAAGTGATCATAGACAGCAACCGGGACCTACGGCTTAACGTGCCATCCGAAACACGGAACCATCTTACTTACGGACAATCGGGTGGTTCAGCCCGCAATGTCCTAACCAGACTGGGAACAAACTCACAAAGTGATAAATATCAACTTTGTGAGTGACCCACCGAGAATCGAACCCGGAACCTTCTGCGTCAAAGGCAGTCGCACTACCACTGCGCCACATCGGTCGTCAGCTTAGTACTATAACCTGATTTTTTAATCCTTTATAAGGCCATGGGAAGAATGTTACCTCCTAAAATTGAACTTTAACTACCCGCAATAGATTTCAAAACGAATGAAAAAATTTGACATGACATGTATGCCCGTTAAAGGGTAGAAAGGTTCCCGAATTGGCCATATTATTGTTTGTCTCAAAATATATGACATAATATGAGCGGGATGTCAATTATAATGTTGCCCTTTCGGGATCCTTTCTTAAAAAAACAGGTTATAGGTATTCTATTTCTTGTGTATGGCGTTTCCATTTAAGATTTCGCCAGTGTCGTAGTGAAAATAAGTAAAAGTGGCATTAAGCCGAGGTAGAGTCTACAACACAGAGATCCTAGTCTGACGACTAGGGGCTGTGATGCGCAGAATTACGTAGCAACAGAAACTTGATAGTAAAATTTTCTGCACCGCGTGGTGGACAGCTCGTCACTATTACACAATGTGGAATATATTAATTAATTATAATTTTCTATTTAATGATCACTTTAAGAATCATTTGTTGCTTAAAACACTATCAGATTTATGCACCAAACACTCAAATAAACAAGAAAAATCAAATTATAACCAATTCACAACCGCCATTATGGAATGGCAACGAAAAAGTCCCAGGTTATAGGTATCAATATATCAAATGATTGTCAGTGCATAGCAGAAAGCAAGGCCTTGCTCATCCTTTACAGATTACACCATCCTGCGTCCCTGTGCGAGTACATGTTTAATAAAGCAATCTCAATAATTGTAGCACCACTCATGGACCTTAACACGTTAACTGCTTACCTACACAATTTTGGGGCAGATACACCACTAAGCAGTAGTGTCAGTCTGTACCTCTTACATTTTCATAAACTTGACTTATTAGTATTTTGTTTGTTAGAAGACCATTGGAAATTGAGTGTTCGGTTAGAAAATATTGTAAGAAATATTGGAATATACACTGTTAATAAATAAATTATATAAATAAATTTAGTCTGTCAGTTTCGGGCAAATGCTATGATATAAGGTACCTACGTATATATTTTTCTTTGTTTACTTCTCTTTAAGTATGGATCTGTCAAACGTCATCACAGGCATCAAACTTACATCAAATAAACTAGCTATGTATGCGTATTGATAAAATTGGCAGCTTAATCAATGCCGATGACCGAATTTAATGTTGGATGACGTTTTTGTTTATTTACTTTAGCTTCTATAAGCAAATTACAGTAATTGCTAAAAAAATACTAAAGAAATATGCTGCTAGAATACATACGCCTATGGTGATAATATCTAGGTAGGTAGATATTAACAATATTCTCGTGATTTGTGATCTTTACTTATTTTAGGTAGGTTTTAGCCAAACTTAAATTTCCGGACATCATAGCCTATGATTAAACAATCGACTTGATGGGTCGCATTATCATTTCATTGTGATTTGTTTTTGACTTATTTTTAGGTAGGTAGGTAGGCTTGTAGCCAAACTTGAATTCACGGACACCGTAGCCTTATCCGGCAGCCGAACAGTTGAACAATCGACTTGATGGGCTTAAAGCAGTAACCGTCCGCATTATGCGACGGTCGTATCATTTGGCGGCTCTTGCAACATATAATAATCGTTTTGCGATACACACTTATAGCTCACTCGCTTAGCGTCGCGACCAGCGTAACTTGACCTTAATGCTCGTTACACGCACGCACAGGCGCGTACACAGTTACGCTGGTCGTGACATTATGTAAGCGAATGAAGTTTAAATATAGGTTTTCGACATTTTATGTTCGCTAAATTATAGTGTCATCATCATGGTTTACCGTTGAAGGATATATAAATGATAAAATGTAGGTTAGGGTTGAAATATTTGCACAACAGAACATCATTTTAACTTTTTGTTATAAACTTAATACAAACGAAACAAGTGGAAAAAATTCACGCCGCCGATGGGATTCGAACCCACGTCTTTTGACTTGCCGGGTCAAATGTGTTAACCGCTATACCGCAATTGGCTTTGTTCCGAGTGGCGAAATTGTGATCCACTTGCATCGTTCTTATATTTTTGTTACTTGATTACTTACGAGTAGCTTTAGAACACACACACACACACAAATCACGCATTGTTTAAAAGCTAACAATTTAAATAAAAAAAAATCTATATCAATCCAATACCTACTTTTTGCTTTGTAAACGAGTTTGTAAAGCAAATATGTGTTGGAATATTTTTTATACTACACCTACATAGAAAATGCCCTATAGATTAATGAAACGTAGAGAGAACGGGACTCATTATTCACGTTTAAAATTAGGGGGAGACAAAAATTCATACAAATCACTTTCCTCCCCACGGGAAAAAAGATGCAACTGTCAAAGTGGGGTATAGGGTATTGTACTTACCTATATTCAGTAATTTTATGATGACGGTTTAGAATAGCATCACCCCATATCCTTCCCGCGGGTGTCGTAAGGCTGGTTTCAGAGCGGCGCGTCTCAGCAGCGCTGCCCAGGCGCGCGCGGCTAGGGCGCGCGCCTGGGCAGCGCGTTCGCTGTGAGGCTGGTTTCAGAGCGGCGCGTCTCAGCAGCGCTGCTCGGGCGCGCGTCTGGGCAGCGAGCGCGTTCGCTGTGAAACGACATTCAGACGCGCGCGCTTCGTTGTGGTGTACGGTCGAGTGCAGAGAATCATTATGCCAGCAAACGTAATCACTATATTAGCTATATACGTTACATGGAAAAGAGTGCAACAACGACGTCTAAAAAGATTGCAAGTCGATGCTACTGGCAATCGAAGGAGATCCGACCGCGGCGCGGCCCAAGACGCGTCACTATGAAACGCTACATACAATCTAGTGTAATGCGAGGCGCGCGCGGCTGGGCAGCGCTGCCGAGACGCGTCGCTCTGAAACCAGCCTGAAACGACATTCAGACGCGCGCGCTTCGTTGTGGTGTACGGTCGAGTGCAGAGAATTATTATGCCAGCAAACGTAATCACTATATTAGCTATATACGTTATATGGAAAAGAGTGCAACAACGACGTCTTAAAAGATTGCAAGTCGATGCTACTGGCAATCGAAGGAGATCCGACCGCGGCGCGGCCGAGACGCGGCCCAAGACGCGTCACTATGAAACGCTACATACAATCTAGTGTAATGCGAGGCGCGCGCGGCTCGGCAGCGCTGCCGAGACGCGTCGCTCTGAAACCAGCCTTAGGCTTAGATTGTATGTAGCGTTTCATAGTGACGCGTCTTGGGCCGCGTCTCGGCCGCGCCGCGGTCGGATCTCCTTCGATTGCCAGTAGCGTCGACTTGCAATCTTTTAAGACGTCGTTGTTGCACTCTTTTCCATATAACGTATATAGCTAATATAGTGATTACGTTTGCTGGCATAATGATTCTCTGCACTCGACAGTACACCACAACGAAGCGCGCGCGTCTGAATGTCGTTTCACAGCGAACGCGCTGCCCAGGCGCGCGCCCGAGCCGCGCGCGCCTGGGCAGCGCTGCTGAGACGCGCCGCTCTGAAACCAGCCTTAGAGGCGACTAAGGGACTCGAGAGTATTGGTGTATTACAATTTTTAGGCGACGGGCTGACAACCTGTCACCATAGTGATACACATGTTATCTGAAACAACCTTAGAAAACAATCCTCAAAAATGACAGACGTGGCGATAGTGCCCCTATTCTTACGGCTGTTAACGCTCTGCCTATCCCGCAAGGGATAAAGGAGTGATATATGTATGTGTGTATGTATGCAGTAATTTTATTGTGAGAAAAAGAAATCTTTTAAGTCAGTCAGCGCCTACAAGAAAGAAAATCTATAGGTAAGGTAGATTAATCCCCTCGACAACGCTATACATTACCACAATCATAGCACAAGACGAGATTGCTCTCAGCAAAAAGCTCCGTTGATAATCAAATGAAAACCTAGTAATACTCGGCGCACGGCGGGCTTTCCGCTTAATTGAAATTTAATCCAGTTTCCTCCCTCTCTGTATGCACAATGGCTGCCCGCGGGGCGATGTTGCCAGACTGCAGTTTTAGTTGTTATTTTTAAAACCGAGTTATTTTTTAGTCTATGTTGATCAATTTGGTTTTTTAGGGTTGTAATATGAAAATTTTGTTTGGGAATGTGATATAAATATGTATCTATTAATAGGGATTTTCATAGGGTGTAAAAATATTAGCTGCAAATATTTTAAGGGGTGAATCAGCACATAAAACTGAACCATTTTCTTCAATACCTATATAATAATGAGAAAATTTTTTGAACCTCCCATGCAAATTGGCTTGGTCGGTCGGTCATTTTGTATGGGAAGTCCAGATTTTTATTTATTTATCGAGCTATGTTCTTTGGGAAAAGTTGTTCATATTCATGGGCTGGTTCACTTCTTACAATATTTGTAGCAAATTTTTGTACATCCTTACTTGACTGTCTGTTATACAATTCTAGTAAGATTTGCAAAGTAACTGAAATGATGAGATGGCAACACTGGCAAATAATAAATGCAAGTTCAAAGCAACACCAATACAACTCCAATTTCTAGGATTATCAGGTTGTAATTGGATGCGCTGCCTACAGAAAGTTTTAAACATAGTGCAAACATAATTGACTGTCCCGAAGGCGTAGCGGATAGTATGCCTGCCTTCTACGCCGAGGGTCGTGGGTTCGATCCCCACCGGACACAAATATTTGTTAAGTCAATTTTCAAATATTTGTGTTGAGTCTGGGTGTTTTCTATGTATAATATGTATTTATTTACAAAAAACAGTATATAATATGTATTAGTATCAGCTATCTAGTTCCCATAGTATACGCTTTGCTTAGTTTGGGGCTACATGGCGCTGTGTGTCCACGATATTTATTTATTTATTTATTATTATTATAATTGAAAAATAAACCGCTCATCTAAAGCTGGTTATTGCCATACTCACCACGCTTGGCAAGCGACTTGGCTAGCCCAATGTAAGATGAACACAGGGAACGCCGCTGCCATACTGCTGACCATTCCCTGGTTGAACTATTTATCCGTTAGTCGATTTTTACGACACCCACGGGTAGAATTGGGGTTGTGATTGTGACGCATTTTCCTAAAACCATCTAAGACCCACATAAACATAAATATAATATAGGTTTAGATATTATAGCCACGACAAGCAAATCAGACCTTCACACTTGGGTCCGGTCAGAAATCCGGTCAAATTAGTTC
Source organism: Keiferia lycopersicella (assembly GCA_029255805.1). Taxonomy (NCBI): domain Eukaryota; kingdom Metazoa; phylum Arthropoda; class Insecta; order Lepidoptera; family Gelechiidae; genus Keiferia; species Keiferia lycopersicella. Next base: position 1,086,606 of record JARACZ010000008.1, read on the forward strand.
ATAGTTATAAACCACTGACTAACTGCTTTGGAACAAGATGTTACTCAGACTCAGATCGTGATCTAGATTATTCATGTTACTATAAATGTCAGTACGTGATCCTAACACAGAATAGTTTATGAAGTCATCATTTCAGAACGTAATTAATAATTGCATGAGTCATTATTTAATGCACACCTACAGTATAAAGGGCAATAAGTACACTTCTCGTAAAAATGTTGGGACTCCTTCATAAGTTCTACCGGATTTTTTGAAGAGAAGTGCATTGGTGTGTTTTTCACATACAGAAATCGATCATCATCATTCTCCTTAACCGTTTTTTTTTTGGGTCGGCTACTTAACCTAGGGGATTTGACGTGGAACCAAGTTTTTCTCTCTTACATAATAAGATCCGAGCTCTTCTATGTTAGTTGGTTACATTCTAATTCTTGATTTCAAACCTGAATTAGTAATTACAAGATATTTTTTCTCGGTTTTTAACATTTTGTGACAACGTGTGAAGGGCTATACAGGCTGTAAGAGATGGTGGTGTAACGAAAACTTTGCAGGCGTGATCAGACCATGAAAATGAACAAGTTTTTCAATGGGGGCTATGTTGGTAAATGTAAAATTTTTTACGAGTTCCCATACAAAGTCTGTCAGCTGATCGGGATTTTTTTATGGAAGGTTATAATTTTTTTTTCGTTTACCAACATAGTCCCCATGGAAAAAGTTGTTCAGTTTCATGGTCTGATCACGCCTGCAAATTCATTACACCGTCTTTTTCACCCTGTATCTACAAAACTATCAAGTTTCGCATTATCAGCGTCCCTCAGAAAAAGCCCTTTCTAAATCTCAAAGGACGATTTATGGGAAATAAGAACTTCCGGAACAAAAGGAAAGACATTTACTGATATGGGTTTGACGGAATTGAGAACTTTCTCTTGTAAAAAGAAAAATGGAAACGGAATAAAATAAATGTAAAAACATTATCTTTTTTCCATATTGAAAATATACTATTGAGGAATAATAGATACATAGATTAAACTCTAATTAATTATTTACTTAATATTTTGTCATAGTTCAGATTTCTTGTCTAAAGTATAAAAGTATTTTTTAAGGAGAGGTCCTGGTTGCTGTCTATGATTACTTAGACGGCGGTTAGTATTATGTTCCTTGGACGGCGGTCGTTACACAACCATGTCAGATGCCTGTACTTGTAGAAGGCGGTTGCAAAATTCTGTCACAAGGGTTCAGTGGGACTTTGGACGGCTCGGTGTCCCACACAAAAAGAGAGAGAGAGAGAGATCTTTATAAAGTACTTATAAACAAGCTTTTAAACGACGTTTACCTAAAATTTAAAAAATAATAGAGCATGTCATCCAGATAACCAGATATCGTTATAATCTCGACGTCGAAACAAGACAAAAATTTTGACCTCCCATACAAAATGTACCGGCGCGGTGGCTGAACGAGTCCATTTGTATGGGAGGCCCAAAATTTATTCATATTTCGATCTATGTTCCTTAGGGAAAGTTGTTTAGTTTCATGGGCTGATTCACCCCTTAAAATATTAGCAGCTACTATTTTTACACTATATATTTCAAATAATACATATAAACAGCTCACAATAGTTATCAGTGTTTCTGACAGGGACCGGACGAGCGGTTTAATTTTCAATACCCTTTGAAGGGGTTTCCCAATCATTAGGCTAGCGTAACATTTGGTAGCTGCGTTGGCATGCGAGCTAAACGTTTGGCTTTCCCTTTCCTTTTGGGAAATCTTAGCACATCGAAGCGGTTAGCGCTAACCAAAGCCTTTCAAGGGCTTACCCAGTATTTTTGCTATTTACACTTCATAAAAGGGTTTTATCGCTCGCGCTATTTCATGCTAAAACTATGTAAGTTAATTTGACACACTTGGCGGGTATCACATTCCGTTGCTGCCTTTTTTGTCGCATCCGTAACGCATGCGTTTGGAAAATGCGAATTTCAAAATAAGGTTATCTTCATACAAATATGATGTCGCATGCGTAATGGAATAGTGCGTTGATGAATGCGTAGTTTGACTTTATAGGCAAACATACAAAGAAAGGTGAACAGTGCATTGATTCTTTTTACTTATAGAAAGGGATTTGCGGGAAATGTATGGAGCATTGGCGTCTTTTTTTTAATGTCAATTATTGATGGTCAACGAACGCAACTCTGTTTGATGTGTCAAGTACTTCCATTCAAACAATAATTCGTAAGACAGCTAGCTGTCAAGTGTAAACATTACGAGATATACGCTTCAAGACGTTACAACTGTTTTATATTAAAAACTTATTTGCTTATGACTGTCAACTAACGATTACCCATAAGACGTGTGGAGTACTTCCATACAAACAATATTTTGTATGACAGCTCAGCTGTCAAGTGTAACCATTACGTGTTATCGCTTCAAAACGTTACAACTAGATATGTATTTTATATGAAAAACTTATTTGCTTCTAACTATCAACTAACGCCAACGTTGTAACTTTTTAAAGCTTATCTCGAAATGGTAACACTTGACAGCTGAGCAGTCATCCAAATTATTGTTTGTATGGAAGTACTCTACACATTTATTAAGACGGCGTTCGTTGACAATTAAAAATATTTTCCAAATTTTTTTCATAGCTCTTTTGAGTTAATCGCCACTTGCGGGTAATAATCTCGTAAAACAACAAGTAAACAAATCGATGCGCCGGCGCGGCGCCCTGACCCCATCCCGCTCGCCCACCTTACCCCGCAGACATTCACGACGGATTCGCGTCTTTTACTGAATGACATTAATTGCCATACTGGCGCGTCAATATGTCCAGTGAAACTATCCCCAAGCATCCCCAAGTGAATTTTACTCGTATTAACTACGCATACAGCACTAACTCGCATGAATTATCTTGCGAGAAGCGCTATCGAAGGGGTTTCCCTATTGGATTAGGACAGTCGATCATTAGGCTTTTTTGATCTGGTTTGCAACAATTTAACTTACACGTTGGGAAAGCCTTTCATTAGGTTTCCGTTTGAAGGGATAGTCAATAAAATATCAAGTAATATCATCGTGTGTTTTAATCAAATTAAAAAATTATCGTGCTTAAAAACCCCGCTTAAAACCCCTTAAAGGGAAAGCGCTTCCGGTCCCTGGTTTCTGATTCACGTCTAATTCTGATTCTCCTTGTCCCCAGGTCGATGTGTTCCGATCTGGTCTACGTGATCCTGTTCCCCCAACTTCTGATGGTGGTCCACTTTAAGAACTACTGCAACACCTACGGCTCCCTGGCAGCTTACATAGTGGCCTTCTTCGTGAGGCTCTCTGGAGGAGAGAAGCTCCTGGGTCTACCGCCGCTGATCCACTACCCTGGTTGGGATCCTGTGGAAGAAGTCCAGCTGTTCCCGTTCAGAACTATGGCTATGCTGCTGAGTTTGTTCACTCTGGCCTTTATATCCTGGCTTTCAGTGTAAGTATCGATACTCAACAGGTCTTCCAAAGGGTGGGTCTTTGGAGGGGAGAAACTCCTGGGTCTACCGCCGTTGTTCCTCTACGGACCCTGGTTGGGATCCTAAGGACGAAGTCCAGCTGTTCCCGTTCAGAACTATGGCTATGCTGCTCAGTCTATTTACGCTAGCGTTTATATCCTGGCTCTCTGTGTAGAGTCCATCAATATTCATTAGGTCTTTTAAAGTGTAGGTGTCTGGAGAGGTGATTGGGGTCCTGAGACAAGTTCATATCTTGCCTGTAGTATGAATATTGACGTTTCTAGTTTGGATCTGACAGGCACATACATTAGCGCAACGCTATTTTTGCGCTGAAGTGTGGGAAAGGCCGTACACTATATGATATTTCACTACCAGCCAGTGCAATAACAGGCGCGAAACCTCAAACAAGGCAGGTTGAAAACTCAACTGTCACAACTGCTTCACTTGCTTTCGTCTCCTATAAGTTTCATCCATACTTCATTAAATGTTTCCCACAGATTCTGATTTTAAATCCGAATGAAACAGATACAAAAATTCACAATTTTATAGGTACTATAGTACAGCAACTGACACAAACTCATACGTAATCGATAAAGCTCTCCCTAACTTCACAAAGTAAACGTACCTGGCATTCTGCTCAGTATGTAAATATGTAGGGAGAATACAAGAACGTGTAGCGGCGTAGCCCCCGGCTACGGTTAACACCTACGCTTCACAGCCCGACAGAATTTAATATGAAACCCGTACGTATGCGCGAATGAACTCGTAGGTCGTAGACATCAGCTACTTTTTCATAAACTCTACTACTTAGTTTAAATGTATGGCTTGGCTGTTTCACCAGATGACTACCTCATACAGAAACAATGTGTATAACGCTTAAGAAACTAGATATTTGTATAAGACAAAATGCGTACATTCGCCTTCTTGACCGTAGTGTAACGGCCAAGCCGTACATTTAAACTATGATGTAGAGCTTATGAAATATGAGTTAATGGATTTAGGGCGTGTAGCTCTATTTGAGATCTGATGACTTTTTCTCTTGTTAGTCCATTGAATGAGTACCTCCAAAGGGGGTCTAGAGTGCGTGAGTTAGTAACGTAAGATGTTTCTTCGGAAACATGTCAAGAGTCCCTAGGTAATAAACATACTAAAACCCCGGGACACTAGGAGGAGCCCCGGAGTGGGGGGAGGGGGGAAAGGGTCCATTTTTTCATTTTTCGCTTAAATCTCAAAAACGGTACATGTTAGAGAAAAACGTTCAAAGAAAAGGTGAAAGGCCATAAAATTATCTACAAGTTATGCCTAAATCACTTTTTCCTATATCCTACCGTTTCTGAGTTACACGCATTAAAAAATGATTTTGGCTCAAACAATTTTCCCATACCAGTTACATCGTGGGAAGCAAGTAAACAGTTAAATGTTGAAATAACATGCATTAGTGCGTATGGCTGCTCATAAGATACAGTTTAGTACATCGTGACTATGTTTTGTACGTTATCGCCGCCGGGAAATCATGCCTGGACGTTTAGCAAGTTATGATTGTTTGTTTTGTAACTTAAACGTTTCAAAAGTTTAGTAAAAAGTCCATATAATAAAACGCCATAGGCGGATCGCACACTTAACGCACGACGACAGCGGTTGAGCAGTTTTAGTATGGGAATTGACATTTTGAGTATGGATTTGACAGACCGCTGCTATGTTTTAGCGCTCCGTCGTCCGTTAAGTGTGCTATCCGCCATATAGCCAAGAGCGCCTTTTCTGAAAGGTCTTAATTCGATTCCGTGCACGGAAGTCCGCAACAGTAATGGTCCACGCGTAGGTACTCCTATATCTGCTACTTAAGTTTTTAGGGGGTGTAAAAAACGCTAGGTATTTGTATTATGTAACTGGATTTAAGCACAAAATAGTAACAAATTACCGCATGCTGAAATTCATAAAAAAAAACTCAGTTCTCATTTTCTTTGTAAAACGTTTCCAACTCTAAGCAAGAACATTTTCAAATCAATACAAAAACAGTATTCTTATTAATGTTTCAACTGTAATTAAATACGTAATTAAATAGGAAGGAACTTTTTAGGCGAATCGCACACCTAACTTACGACGGTCTGCTAAAATATCGCAGCGGTGTGTCAGATCCATACTAGAAATGTCAATCCGTATACTAAAACCGCTAAACCACTGTCGACGCAGCGCTCTCGCAGCGTCGTCCGCCGAGTGCGGTTTTAGTATGGATCTGACAGACCGCTGCGATATTTTAGCAGTCCGTCGTGCGATCCGCCATATTGGTACCTATCCAAATTCTGAATATTTAGCTTAGCGCGAAATAAACTCAAATTTTGTTTAAAATATTCATAAGCTCAATTAGCTGTTCGTAAATTTAACAAGAGGGTTCTCCCCTCCCCACCTACAGCGGATCGCACATTTGACGTACGACGGAGCGCTAAAATATCGCAGCGGTCTGTCAGATCCATAAAAGAAACGTCACTCTTCATACTAAAACAGCACTCGACGGACGACACTGCGATAGCGCTGCGTCGACAGCGGCTGAGCGATTTTAGTATGGGGATTGACATTTCTAGTATGGATCTGACAGACCGCTGCGATGTTTTAGCGCTCCGTCGTGCGTCAAGTGTGCGATCCGCCGCGCTTGTCATACCTTCTTGTGTAGGCAAATTAAGAAAAGGAGCTTGGATTGTACAGGATAATTATACGTAATATTATGGCGGGTGACCGGAGGAATCCAGGTGGTGTCGGGAAAAGGGTAGCTACCCGCCTGGCCGGGTGTTGTGGCCAGGGGACCGACGGGTCCACCTGGATTGGATTAGAAGTTGTATATATGCGTTGCGCGGTGAACACTTCGATACCGCGTTTCAGGCCCATTGTTCTGTCACGTGGCGCCATCTCTCCGATTTGTTGAGAACTCCTGTTGCGTCTTGTATGCTTGGGAACCACTTGAGTGAGCTTCATGTTGTAGCCACCAGAGGTCGCTACAATATATGTTCCGAGCTAATGCTAGGACCATTTATTGCAGGCTTGGGATAGCTTCACCCCATTTCTACCCTTGGTTGTGGTAAGAGGCGACTAATCGATGAATTCAGGGAACGATATGATCGGGGATGACAGGGGTCCCTATCCACTCCTCACTTATGTTTATCATACCTTCTTCTCAAAGCAAATTAGGAAAAGGAGCTAATTCTCCTTCTTTTCGTGTGGGACATCGAGTCGTCCAACAACCCAGTGAACCCTAGTGTCAGAATTTTTCAACCGCCTTCTACAAGTACGAGTAGCGGGCTTCTGACATGTTTGTGTAACGACCGCCGCCTAAGTAATCATAAACAGCAACCGGGACCTACGGCTTAACGTGCTATCCGAAACACGGATCCATCTTACTTACGGACAATCGGGTGGTTTAGCCCGCAATGTCCTAACCAGACTGGGAACAAATTCACAAAGTGATAAATATCAACTTTGTGAGTGACCCACCGAGAATCAAACCCGGAACCCTCTGTGTCAAAGGCCGCACTACCACTGCGCCACATCGGTCGTCAAGGAGCTAATAGTCTACAAGCATGAAAGGTCAAATGAGCTACTTTTTAAAACTGTAGTGACATATTGTCAGCCTGTCGCCGAAACACGTGAAACCATCGAATCCCCGCCTCTTACGACACCCGCAGGTATGAAATGGGCTGATGCTATTCTAAGCCGGCAACACACGGCAAGGTACCACCATTCAGGCTAAATAAAGTAATATTTTTTCACAATAACATTCGGTCTTGTAATGATGGCTGAACATTTACTTTATCGTATTGATTGTTAGCAATCAATAACTCAAATTGAAGGACTTGTGTCAATATAGTATACCGCCCAGGAGGAATTGAGGGCCGAAAGTAGAGATGTGACTTAAAAAAAGTGTTTCTTTTTTGAATAATCGATTGTTTCTAGTCAGGAAATAAACACATATATATCGCCTTTATTTCTTGCCTTTATTTTGACGACCGATGTGGCGCAGTGGTAGTGCGACTGCCTCTGACGCAGGAGGTTCCGGGTTCGATTCTCGGTGGGTCACTCACAAAGTTGATATTTATCACTTTGTGAATGTGTTCCCAGTCTGGTTAGGACATTGCGGGCTGAACCACCCGATTGTCCGTAAGTAAGATGGTTCCGTGTTTCGGATGACATGTTAAGCCGTAGGTCCCGGTTGCTGTCTATGATCACTTAGACGGCGGTCGTTACACAACCATGTCAGAAGCCTGCTACTTGTAGCAGGCGGTTGAAAAATTCTGACACTAGGGTTCATCGGGTCGTTGGATGACTCGGTGTCCCACACGAAAAGAAGAATTTCTTGCAGGGTAGTCAGAGCGTTAAAATACGGTTGCTATTGCTATGCCTGACAGCATTAAAATTATGATATTTTTGTATTTGTTCCGGATCTGTTTTTGTGTGGTATGTTGATAAAAATACTTTTATTTTCATATATTTTACTTAATGCCGGCTTAGAATAGCGTCATCCCATTTCCTACCCGTGGGTGTCGTAAGTGGCGACTGAGGGACTTCGGGGTTTCAGGTGTATTACAACTTTTGTCAGGGGACAGGCTGACAACCTTGTGGCACTTGCGTGCCGCAACGATGAAAATAAAAGAGGTTCTTCGACTTGATAATATTATATTGTAGGAAAAGAAACCCTAAAACAATAACAACTAATTAGTACCTATGATTAGGGGATGATGGATGAGCTAGGGAAACATGGAGGCTTATAAATACCTCCTTGAGGGTTTCTGCTAACTTTTGTAAGTCCGCTGTCTGTGACACTATACAGAATACAGAATTTTATTCACATATGCTATACCTACTGAACACTCGAACTCGAACACTATACACTAAAATACGACGTTGAATATTATAGAATTAAAATAGACGTTGTATATTTTGAGCCTCGCCTTTCTTGTTAGGCGTTTAGCTCTCGACTGGGTCAAAAAGTCAGAAAAATGTGTGACGACATTCCAATTTCCAATTTGAAAGGACAGGGGGTTTATGAAGGATGTGGACGCAGAGGTTTTACTCTGCTACAACCTGTCACTATAGTGATACATAAGTTATCTCAAACAGCCCTCTATATTTGTCAGACGTGGCGATAGCGACCTTATTTTTACGGCTGTTAATTCTCTGCCTACCCCGTAAGGGTTAAAAGCGCGACATATGTATGTACGTATGTACGTAGTCGGTCCCAAAGTTCTGTCACTGGCATATTATTTTTGAATTTAGAACACGGATTTGGAAAAGTTTTATTGCATTCCGTTTTTGAATGTTTAACAATTATTTAAAAACAATAAATAATCATTTGGCGCGATTTTTCACGATGGAGTGGACTTTGAAAGAAAACCGAATAGCAGTTTTGCCGTTGCATCGCTGTGGGCACTCGCCGAGTACCATTTTCAAGTTGCTCAAAAAATTTAAAATAACGCTTAGGTTTGGGTATCGTACTATAACTAGGTACACTGAAGTCTCTAGTGTTGAGGACAAGAAAAGAACTGGCCGGCCTCGCTCCGCCAGAACACCAGCAGTGATCAAAGCGATCAAGGAGCGCATACGAAGAAATCCTGTCCGAAAACAGAAACTTATGGCTTTGCAGATGAAGGTTAGTAGAAAAACAGTCAAAAAGGTTTTAAACGAAGACCTTAAGCTGCGAGCATACAAAAAAAAGAGTGGGCACTTACTTAATGCCCGTTAAAAAGAAATAAGACTCAAAAGATCTCGGGTGTTGTTAAAACAGTACGCGAAAAACCGGCACCGCGATATACTTTTTACAGACGAAAAAATTTTTGATATAGAAGAAAAGTATAATAAACAAAACGATAGAGTGTACGCTACCAGCTCTGAAGAAGCAGGAAACAAAGTTCCGCGGGTGCAACATGGGCATCATCCCTCTTCAGTCATGGTCTGGTTAGGAGTCTCCTACTATAGGCCAACTGAGGTTCATTTTTGCGAAAAGGGGGTCAAAACCAGCACAAAAGTGTACCAAGAGACGATTTTGGATCGGTACGTCAAAGACCTGCCCAACACACTATTTTCAGGACATCACTTTGTATTCCAGCAGGATTCTGCGCCCGCTCACAAAGCCAGGACCACTCAAGCCTGGTTTGAACGTCAAAACATTGAGTTTATAAGACACGAAGATTGGCCTTCCTCCAGTCCAGACCTTAATCCTCTGGACTATAAAATTTGGCAGGTCTTAGAGAGCAAGGTCTGTGCTAAGCCCCATAAAAATTTGGAGAGTCTGAAGTCAGCCATAGTTAAAGCAGTCGCTGAAATCGACATGGATATGGTGCGTGCTGCGATAGACGACTGGCCGCCGCGGTTGAAGGCCGTTGTTAAAAGCAAGGGAGGTCATTTCGAATAGTTTTATGTTATTTTGATTCTTCGATGATTGTATTTTTAATTGATATATAAATTTTTAAAAACGGATTGGTACTTTTTATTTTATCAGTATTTTCATATATGACAGAACTTTGGGACCGACTACGTAGGTATGTATTTTACTTAATTTCACGCAATATTTTTTTGACACAATTTTCGACAAAGACTAAACATCATTCATCTGCCATAACAAAATATTACGAGGAACTTAGAATAGCTTATTTTAGTTGATGTTAAGACCCTTAGAAATTAGTAAGTGCGCAAATATGTCCCCCAAAATAATCGAACTTTTGTACTCTGAAATTTGAAAAATCGATTCTACAGTAATGAATTAATATTGTATAATCGTTTTAATAATCGATTATTTCTCCACATCCGTAGCTGAAGGACAATTGGGAGGTCCTTGAGGAGGGAAAATTGGGCGGAAAATACTCAAATAATGAATTAGACTAATGAATGCTATTTCAGTTACAATTTTGTCGCAATTCATCAAGAAGTAAAAAGAAATATTCATGAAAAAGACAGGCAATTTAGATTAGAATAAAATAAAATATATTTTAGTAATATATCATTAAAATTACAAAATTTAATCTGTCTGGTCCCCAATTTGAGTAAGTAGCTGGGCCAACTAATTACATACATACATATATCACGCCCTCATCCCTTGCGGGGTAGGCAGAGCGATAGGGGCCGTAAGAATACAGCCACTATCGCCACGTCTGACATTTTTGAGGATTGTTTTCCAAGGTTGTTCCAGAAAACATGTGTATCACTGTAGTGACAGGTTGTCAGCCTATCGCCTAAAAATTGTAATACACCAATACCCTCGAGTCCCTTAGTCGCCTCTTACGACACCCGCGGAAAGGATGTGGGGTGATGCTATTCTAAGCCGGCATCACACGGCAATCTAAGCCGGCATCACACGGCAATTAATTACCAGTAATTTATTTATTTAATTCTAACGGCGCGTTGTAACTAATTTTTCCGTGGGAATCAATTGTTTTCCTGTCATATATTACATACATACATACATATATTACGCCTTTCTCTTGCGGGGTAAGCAGAGCGTTAAAGGACGTAAGAATACGGTCGCTATCGCCACGTCTGACATTTTTGAGGATTGTATTACGAGTACATACATATAAAACTTCCTTTTGAATTACTCTAACTATTAAAAGAAATTGCATGAAAATCCGTTGTGTAGTTTTAAAGATTTAAGCATACATATGTATGTGTATGTGTTACGGGCAATTTGATAAGTCCGGGCACTATTAATAGTGACCGGTCAGTATTAATAATGGCCGACCTAATTGGGGAATGTGATTAAAATAGCATGATTAATTACTTTTCCTGGTCAGTATGAATAATTCCCACCCTACCTTGGGCAAAGTAATAAAAATAAAGAACTATAATGTATTTTTTTATTAAACGATGTTAAACTTACATAATTTCAAGGAAAAGATATCAAAAAACAGAGTATTGAACATAAAAGTTGAATAATAAACAGTTAAATATGTAATAACATTAGTATCTACCTACTTTTTATTTATAAAATTACTTAAAAATAATAAATTAAAATTTGGTACCTGAGTCAATGAAATTAAACTTACAGAATTTTCATTAAAGTTATCAATTTAATCGAACATGTGAGTTAAAAAACAAATAGTTATAAAAGTAATAATATCAGTAGCACTATTTTTGTAAAAATATTAGGTACTTCAATAGTTAAAAAATTAGTAGACTAAGAAAATTATTACTAAATTATTACATGGACCACGGCCACTCGGGCACTATTAATACTGACCAGTCCAAGTGATTAATTAATCAGTTTGCCCTACGTTTTTGGGCACTATTAGTAATGACCAGTCAATATTAATAGTGCCCGATAAATCACGTTGCCCGTAACATATGTACAGGCGCGAAAAGCGACTTTGCTTTATACCATGCAGTGATAGAGATGATTCTAATTTATATAAACAAAAATTACTTCTATTGCAATGTATCGTCGATAAAAATTTACGTTCACTCTATTGAACTAGTATTAAATAAATATTTCATCAGTATTAATACTATGGCAGATCGCACACTTAATGCACGACGGACCGCTAAGATATGCTCTGTCAGATCCATACTAGAAACGTCACTTCCAATACTAAAACCGCACTTGACGGACGACGCTGCGATAGCGCGGCGTCGATGGCGATTGAGCGGTTTTGCTATGGCGATTGACATTTCTAGTGTGGATCTGACAGACCGCTGCGATGGTTTAGCCCTACGTCGTGCCTTTGAGTAAACAACACCGTCCGTTTGCACGTCACAATCTCTCACGACTCGAACTCATCACTCGACCAGTTTGACAATCAGATCGACGGGTATTTTAGCTGCATTATAGCATATAATAGCTTGTCTATCAATTTGATGAAATAGCTCCTTCATTTTACCTTCATTATAGACAGGAGCCGTTTATCTTGTGTTGTAATCAGACAATAGAAGCGGAGCTTAGGCCTTTATCACACTACGTACATACATATGTCACGCCTTTATCCCTTGCGGGGTAGACAGAGCGTTAACGGCCACTATCGCCACGTCTGACATTTTTGAGGATGGTTTTCCAAGGTTGTTTCAGAAAACATGTGTATAACTATAGTGACAGGTTGTTAGCCTGTCGCCTAAAAATTGTTATACACCAATACTCTCGAGTCCCTTGGTCGCCTCTTACGACACCCCCGGGAAGGATATGGGGTGATGCTATTCTAAGCCGGCATCACACTTCAGCGCAAAAATAACGCTGCGCTAACGTATGCGCCTGTCGGATTACATTAGAAACGTCAATACCCAAACTGGAGCCTCTCTCGATGAACGACTCAGCATCAGCAGCAGCAGCGTCGTGCGTTGGACCTGCGTCTAGAGTGGTTTTTGTATGGATCTTTCCTGGACGTTTCTAGTATGGATCTGACAGGCGCATACGTTAGCGCCGCGGTATTTTTGCGCTAAAGTGTGTTAAAAGCCTTATAATAAAATGTCCTTTCATATTAACTGTTTAGAAGTCTGATTATAATGAATTAGTGGACCAAATTCTGACTTAAAATTCTTCCCACAGGTACTTATTCAACAACGGATACTTGAGCCCGGAATCGGACTATTTCAACTGCGTAGTGAACATCCCAGAAGACATTCGCCGTGTCGATGAACCTTCAGAAGCCGGTGAGCAAATGTCGGTCCTCGGCGGAGTACCAGGCAAGCTGTACGGCGCTGCGCAGACGCTGGTCGGTCCTGATGAGAAGTCCGGAAGGATAAACCCAGCGCTAGAAGACGATGATGATCTAGATGACCCTAACGATGGCCCGACGCCCCTATTCGGATCTAGCAACGCTCCCCCGCCAGTCCAACCCTTCGGCAAGCAAACGGCTTTCTGAGACGACGCCCTCTACTAAACAGTAGAGCAAGCACGAATTCGGAACGAAATATAAATATTTTACGAAGATTTTTACTACGATCATCAGTTTTTATTTCAGAATCGGTACATCGAAACCGCAATCAATCTCAGTATGCTCAAACTTTGAACATATCATCTGTATCTTCCGTAAAGCACGTGTATAGTTATATAAATGTTTTTATTTTTTATTTATAATAAGTGTAGCACTCGTACATATCATGACATTATATTAGAATAATACGAGAGCATTGAAGCAATAGTATATGTTCTAGTTGATGTATAGAATGAATTTAAGCAATGTTACTTTGTAGAGGAAGGTTGATCGCACACTTGACGCACGACGGACCGCTAAAATATCGCAGCGTTCTGTCAGATCTATACTTGAAATATCAATCTCCACACTAAAACCGCTCAACCGCTGTTGACGCAGTGCTATCGCAGCGTCGACCTTGTGGGGAGTGACGTTTCTAGTATGGATCTGACAGACCGCTGCGATATTTTAGCGGTCCGTCGTGCGTTAAGTGTGCGATGCGCCGAAGTAGGGTGAATTACTCAAGGTGCGGTGTTGTTACAACTGATAAAATATGCAAATAAGGGTAATGGATCGGTCTAAAGCTCGAAGCTTGGAGGAAATTTTAAGGGCAAAATATATTAGCAAAGTCAGAAAACAAATTCTTTATCATTGAATTGTACTTAACAAATAAGTGCCATATCAAATAGAATAAAAAGTTATAAGAATGATTCTTTTGATTTCAAAAGAATGGGAGTTGAGCAGTTCACCTTAATTTTAAATAAATAATAATAAACGAATGATAAAGCAACTTATACATATCAAAATGTGAGTTAAACGTCGTTGTTAGACATATATACATGAAATATAATCATTTATAATGAAGAGGATTCCTTATTTAAGTCAATTAAAGTAGAAAACTGCACAAAATGCGTACTGTGCTTCGTAGTTGTGTGCGGTCTAGAAAACACCCGGTATGCCAGAAATTGTGATCAAAATAAACATATCATAGATCCAAAGATATACATACCTATGCAAAAATAATTTTAATTTTGTAAAAGATAATATGCTTATATGAAGCTTTTGTGTACTTTTTTTATCAATTATTAAATATCAGTAGCTAACTACCTACTTATTTTTTGCTTTTCAACTATCAATCAACAAATTAATTTATATGTTATTTGCTACTAACACAAGAGCTATTAATATTTATTTTTAGTGATTTTATTGTTGAAATTAAGTATAGTTTGTTTTGTGGAAATTGTCTAGAATAGTATTGTAAAAAAAACTAGTCTCGTTTTATATGCGCTGTGGAGTTCTTACGCTTATATCAAAATTACTAGGTTTAATATTTAATGAGTTATTTCGTTCACGCATTATATGTTACGCGTGTAAAAAATATATGTGATGTTATATATCTAGTGACATGGCTACATCATGTTTTTTAAAAACATTTTGAAACCATGCTACATCACGAATCTAAATGGTTATAGGTAAACTGTAATTTTATAAATCTTGATGTTCAAAGATCTTGTTTAAACTATGGATGTGCCCAACCTTTACCTTGACCAACGTGTATTTCAATATTTCAAATATGAATGTATTGGTGTCTGAATCTAACGCTTTTTGAGAATAAATTATATACGTAATGTAGTTTCAGAATAATCGTAAACGAAACAGTCGTGTATATAAAAATGTTATCATTGCCATATACTAACATGTTTATCGTCAAAAACTAAGGTATATGTAATTTATTTGAGCTTTTGATTTCCCTTGCAAACGAATGGTTTATGTATAAATAAGAACCAGTATGGTAATACCAAATTACTTACTTATAAAAAGCTATCTGGATTGTTTTTTGCGATAGTAGCTGCATTTGATAGATTTAGCGATGAATGAGTCTAGATCGTAATGTTAGATTATAATAAGAGTTAAATCAGAAGCCATTTTTAGAAAGATAATATCTACTTATATAGTGAAAAATGTGCGTTTATTTAAATTTAGATATATTTTGCATCAAAAAAACTACATTTTGTAATGTGAATCATACCGATTTTTTGATAGTACTTAATAAGTAAAAATTCTAAATAAAAGCCAAGATCTTTTGAAAATTGCTTTTGACTTAACTCTTATACAAATATTAAGCTAAGCTACAGCAATTTATTAAAATGTTATTCGCGTTTGTGATGCGCGATCACCTGCCTATACCTTTACGATACATATCATATCTGTGACCTATATAAACAAAACATATCATATATAATAGTGGTTAGTGTGAAATATAAACATATCAACATATTATATAAGTGTAGTTTTAGGTATCGTTGTTGTTCTTCGGCGTTGCTTTCTAATACGCGGTCGTATATACAAAAATATATTATATAGAGATTTTCTTATTATATGTAATTTCATTTTGAATATTATATGTTGTATATTAGGTATATTTTAAGAATCGACAGATAAATGATACCATGAGTATATTTTTAAGAATAGCTTTTATTATCACGGAACGTGGTATTAAAACATTAATGAATTATAAGTAGGCAAAGGCCTCAAATATATACGATTTATTTACAAGATTGATAAAATATTTGAATTATGCATATCATAAACGTGCCTAAGGCTGCGTTATAAATTGTAGATTAATTATAGTAGTTAACTATCAAAAGTCTAATATTTGTATTCAAATTTTTAAAATTCATAAGCTTTTCTGTTCAAATTCATACTCGTATATCTGTGTGAATGTAAATTAATTACTGAATTTTTCAAATAATAATTTAGTTAATTTATACTGAACTGGAAATTAATTATAACTTATACGAACAGGGTGTAAGGGACGATTTAACGAAAACTTTGCAGGCATACCAGTCCATCAAACTGAACAACCTTTACTATGTCTCATACAAAGTCCGTCAGCTGATCGGGAACTTTGTATGGGAGGGAAGATTTTTTTTTTCTTGTTGACTACTGTGTAAAAACTTGGACCCCGACAGAGTAACGGGATAATGCAAGGTGAATGAATGGTTTCATGATCTGATCATGCCTGCAAAGTTTTTGGTACATCGTACATATGTGTACCTACCCTATATTTGAACATGGAATTGAAGTGAAGACGTTGTGAAAGTGTTATTCGATTTATGAGCGATCTTTTTGATACCTGGAAAATGTATTAAAGGAAGATTAATCATATTTAAAGTGGAAGATAAAATGAAGTTACTTACTTTTATAGCGGGTTCTAAAAATCTGCAAAATGTACCATCTTCTTTTTAGATTGAGAAATTGCTCTTCTTCCAAGAGATACACAATCAATACTTGCTATACTATGATCAATATTGTTATTTCATTCCGTATAATATTTATATATTCCAGATAAACAATATTGCCGTCTTAAAATGGCATTGACCTATTTTTTGCCCGCGGGGACTTGAGGGTTTCATTATGTATTATATTTTTTGGGCAACAGGTTGAGCAACTGTCACTATAGTGATGACTTCAACATTTTATCAGATGCGGGATTTTTTGACAGATTAACGTATTTTGTGTCAAATTGTAATTTTTGTATATTATAATTTTCGTCGTCTTCGTCTTCTATCCTTCGTTTATATTTCACGGAAAATTATATCGGTATTTTTAGCTAAAAAATACTGAAAAAACAGTCTCATCTGTTAATATATTTTTTTATTATACGAATAGACAGTCTCGCCGGTTAATGTAATATTTTGTTTTTATTTTTTATTATATAATATGTACTTACACCGCGGAATTAGTGAGCGACTGTCCACTGTTAGCTGGTAGACACATCTACTATTGAATTATCTAGTTCTTGTTGAATATTTGAAAATGTGAAAAAAATGTGTACTTTTGTGAACTTGGCCGCTCCTGCGACGTCAATAAAAGATATAGTATGTTGGAATTTGTTATTTTATTTTGCGTCATTTTAATATTGTCAGCTGCCAAAACGTTTTTACATGTAATTCGTCAAACTAATAGTACCTACATTAATACTTACAGCTTTGGCGGTCGCACAATTAACGCACGATACAGCGCTAAATATCGCAGCGGTCTGTCAGATCCATACTAGAAACGTCTCTCTTCATTAGTATATATGTGTTTTAGTAAACCGCACTCGACGGACGACCCTGCGCTAGCACTGCGTCGACAGTAGTTAAGCGGTTTTAGTATGGGCATTGACATTTGTAGTATGGATCTGACAGACCGCAGCGATATTTTAGCGCTCCGTCGTGCGTTAAGAGTGCGATTCGCCATATCTTGCGTGCCTTTCTTAATGTAGGATATTCTAGGGCCACAGATCACATACATATATATTTGTTCTGAAGTATACTATTTAAATAAAAAATATAGATGGCGCGCTCCGTCTTGCTGGGTATTACTGTTTTCTCTTCGATCGGGCAGTTAGTATGCACCTTGCTCTGAACTGCGCCATCTATATTTTCTTTTATACTACTCCTATATAGAAAGTGCCATATTTTGTCCACACACACAATACTATAATTCACTGAGTGGAGATGAAGGCGAGATGAGCGTATACATGTATGTATAGTTTGGGAATGTAATTTGACCCAATTCGACTATGAAACGTCAAGGCGAATTGGCTCAGATTATATGTCCTAAACTATACCATTCACTATCATACGAGTATATATCACAATCATTATACTACCTATAACTTTTTTGTGCTTTAAATCATCCTGCACTTTCTTCAATTACAGTGTATTTTACTGAATAATAAATAAATACATTCAGATATAATATCATTGGAATTTAATTGTTCTTCTCTTGTATTTAAAATTCAAATTACATATTTATATAACGGTTGTTGGTTGATTCCACTGTTAGTGTCTCAACACACTATGCCGAAGTTACGCGGCCGAGGTTCGGCGGCTGATTTTACGTTCCGACGTATTCAGCGGATATGACACACCATTAGCGCCGAACTTACGCGGCATAAGTTCAGCTGCGCAACTTCGGGTGTATATTTTAGTGTTTCGAGCGCTGTCGTGGCGTCGTGTCGTGTCACCTACACTGTCGGACAGACTGTTTTTATTATTTTAGAGGTGCGAAACCCGAAAAATGAACTATTTTACAGTAATAGCAATTGCCCGTCAATTGCTTCGTCGCCAATCGAACCGAACTTCGGTCGCGTATAATGTGTTGCCGTATCGCCGAATCGCCGCCGAATATACGCCCGACTGATGTTCGGCTGTACGCTGTAACGCGACGTAAATTCGGCTCAGTGTGTCATCCTTCATTCAAATAACATTGCTAGCGTAATTGCGCCGAACTTCGGCGGCGTAGGTTCGGCATGGTGTGTTTACACACTTAGGTGTGTGGTTGATTATGGAAAGAAAGGAAGGTAATATACACAGATGACTTACGTAATTTTGTTATCGTAGTAATTTTCCGATGAAACGCATTTGAATGCGTTTGTTATTACGTATTATTTGATGTGTAGTGAAGAAGGTTGTGTCATGTGTGATATTTTGGCCTTTTTCACACCTAACGCATGACGCAGCGGTCTGTTAGATCCATACCTACTAGAAATATCAATTCCCATTCCAATTCATCCCATTACCATCAGGTCAGATAAAAGACAAATGCGGGCCTTAAAAAAAACTGCTCAACCGCTGCCGACGCTGCAGTGTTGTTTTTTCGCACCTCCGATATTTTGACGCAGCTGCGTCGACAGCGGTTGAGTAGCGGTTAAGTATGGGAAAGGACGTTGCTATTATGGATCTGACAGACAGCTGCGTTCCGGATGTGTTATTTTGGCGCTGCAAGTCAGGCAATGCGCGCTATAGAGTTTTGATGCAATAAATTCTCAAATGTATAGCTAAATTAACACAAAACTTTTTAGGCTCCCCGTACTAAAACTGCACTCGACGGACGACGCTGCGATAGCGCTGCGTCGACAGCGGTTGAGTGGTTATAGTATGGGGATTGACATTTCTAGTTTGGATCTGACAGACCGCTCCGATGTTTTGTGCGATTCGCCTTAATTGAGTCTGCTTGTACTTTCATTAACAACATTATACACTTGTCAAATATATACGAGTGAATACGATTATCTGAACTATAGAAGAACATATAATTTCTTTGCTTCTACTATATTATCTATGTCGAATCGGGGTAAAAAAAACAGCGTACATAATTATTTACAATTTATTAATTTATACAAAATTCATCGTCATACTTAAACTAATTTTGTACAGTTCATCGTTTAATTAAATAATAATACTTTCGTTTACTATTGAGCCACTTAAACACAAGGGTCAAGACGCTGTGACTAAATAAATAGGGACAGAGAGACATAACAAACGTATACAATAATACACAATTCCGATACAGAACATAAGCCACTGTTTCCTATCAAACAGAGAAAAACAACCCATAGTTATAAGACTCGACGCAATGGAATTTCTTTCTATACATAAGTATATAAGGTGTAAAAATAATTTATGGGGTGAACCAGCTCATGAAACTGATTAACTTATCCGAAGGAACATGGGTTGAAATATGAAATAAATATTTTGATCCTCCCATACAAAATTTTCAACCGACCAACTCAATTTGTATTGACTGTTGAGGTCCAAATCTCGTGCTTCGACCTATGTTTCTTTCGGAAAGGTGCTCAGTTTTATAGGCTGGTTCACCCCTTAAAATATTAGCAGCATTTTTTTTTACACCTTATATATGTTTTTGATAAAGCTCTCAATTTAATCAGCATGATATAGAATAACCTAAAACCTAGAGCTTCAGATGTAGTTATGATGATGATCTCTCCGACCGATTTCGGCCATGGCGACCACTTCGACTCCTAACCAGATCGGCGCTGATGCGCCCGGAGATGGCTATTGTAGCCAATTTTGGCAGTAAACTCCCGTGCACAGTGTAGTAATAAGAATTTGAGGTGCTAAGTGAAAAATCTAAAAAAAAAACAGATCTACTCCACCACCTCTTTCTTTTGAACAAAGAGGTTAATCAAGATAGCCCACTGATAAACCACTGCTCACAAAAACTGACTGGCATAAGATATATCACCGACCTATAAAATAATGAATCGCAATTTTCTAATAAACGTAGCCACCGTTGGAGTCGTAGCTTTGGTTGATAGTCGCTGGCACTGAACTCTGGTATCCACCTCCTGAGCCTCCGTGACCGCCTCCGAAACCTCCTGATCCACCTAAAGAGTATCCGCCACCAGCTCCTGACGAGAAAGCACCTGAACTGCCATGGCCGCCAGAGACCCCACCACCGTGACCACCAGAGAAGCCACCTCCATGTCCACCAGAGCTAGGGGCACCGTAGCTGCTGGACGGGGCTGATGCAGGGGCGCCGTAAGAGCTGGAAGGAGCTGCTGGGGCACCA
Organism: Keiferia lycopersicella; assembly: GCA_029255805.1. Classification (NCBI taxonomy): domain Eukaryota; kingdom Metazoa; phylum Arthropoda; class Insecta; order Lepidoptera; family Gelechiidae; genus Keiferia; species Keiferia lycopersicella. The sequence continues at coordinate 1,107,328 of JARACZ010000008.1, forward strand.
TATGAGTTTGAGGGGGCAGCCGGGGCGCCATACGAGCTTGAGGGGGCAGCAGGAGCTCCATATGAGCTTGAGGGGGCAGCAGGAGCTCCATATGAGCTTGAGGGGGCAGCAGGAGCGCCGTAAGAACTTGAGGGAGCAGAGTAACCGCCACTACCACCGCCAGATGAGAATCCGCCGCTGGAGTGACCGCCAGAGAAGCCACCGGAACCACCGTGACCGCCAGATGAGAAACCACCGCCATGACCTCCGGACGAAAAGCCACCTCCGCCAGATGAGAAACCGCCGCTTGGGGCGCCGTAGCTGCTAGACGGGGCAGCAGGAGCACCATAAGAATTAGATGGAGCAGCTGGGGCACCGTAAGAGCTTGAAGGTGCAGAAGGAGCGCCGTATGAGCTTGAAGGAGCTGAGGGACCGCTGCCAAAACCGCTGCCGCCGAAGCCGCTGCTACTGAAGCCACTTCCACTGGAACCAAATCCGCTGCCACCGAAACCGCTGCCTCCGTGACCAGAGCCGCCTGACGGAGCGCCATAGGACGATGATGGTGCAGGTGCTCCATATGAATTTGACGGAGCTGGGGCACCATAGGAACTTGATGGTTTAGGAGCTCCGTAAGAACTGGATGGTTTAGGAGGCGCGCCGTAAGAGCTGGACGGTCTTGGTGGAGCACCGTAAGAACTGGATGGTTTCGGGGCTCCATAATTGCTTGATGGCTTGGGAGGTGCGCCGTAGCTGGTAGAGGGACCAGTGGGGACTCCGTAGCTGGTCGCTGGAGGTCTCGCAGGTGCTCCGTAAGAACTTGACGGTTTAGGAGGTGCTCCATAGGAGCCGGAGGGTTTAGGAGCGCCGTAGCTTGAAGACGGAGCTGGTGCGCCGTATGAGCTGGATGGCGGGGCACCATAGTTGCTAGAAGGCTTCGGTGGGGCGCCATAGCTAGACGAGGGCCTAGGTGGAGCACCGTAGCTGGATGAAGGCCTAGGCGGGGCGCCGTAGCCGGACGACGGGCGGCTTGGGGCGCCATAGCTCGATGACGGCGATGGCGGCAGGTAAGACGAACTTAGCGGCGCTATGGACAAAGGAATAGGAGCTTTATTTTACATCGTAGTTTAGTATTCAAGCCTCTGCTACGAGCTTCAATATATCGGGTTAGTAGCGTAAGGGGTGGTTTTGTAGAACGAGGGCAATCTGTTAAGGGTTATTTGGAGCAAGGCCGCTACACTCAAGTGGTTGAACATTTTATCTTCGATCGTACTTAAGGCGCGTTTGTCTAGCGCCTCAACCCGCACGCTTCAAAAGCTAGCTTTCCACTGCTTCTTTTGTTCGAAGTTTGAGTCTCACTATTGACAGCAAAATTAGACTAACTAGTTGTTTTAAAAGAATTCTCTTCTCTCTTTTCGTGTGGGACACGAAGTGAACCCCTAGTGTCAGAATTTTTTAAACGCCTTCTACAAGTACCAAGCCTTCTACAAGAAGCTTAGACGGCGGTCCTTACACAACCATGTCAGAAGGTTGTGTAAGGACCGCTGTCTAAGTGATCATAGACAGCAACCGGGACTAGGGCTTAACGTGCCATCTGAAACACGGAACCATCTTACTTACGGACAATCGGGTGGTTCAGCCCGCAATGTCCTAACCCGACTGGGAACAATTCACAAAGTGATAAATACAACTTGCGAGTGACCCACCGAGAATCGAACCCGGAACTTTCTGCGTCAAAGGCAGTCGCACTACTACTGCGCCACATCGGTCGTCAAAAGAATTGAGGAAATACGATAAACATGGTTTTGATTTCTAATAGTATACAAAGGCTAAGTCCACTTATTGCCTATTCTTATGGTTACGCTTGCATTAATTCTGTATCTCATCTCAGAACGCAATCTCTCAATTAGCGTACCATTGACACTTTCGCAAGTTCACTGACACGCAATCTCGATTCTAAACACGCAATGTAAATTAATTGCGTATTTTGTTAAAGTGGTGGCCGTGAAATATTTTCGCATGCTTTTGGTGGGTTTTAGATGCAAGTTCGTGAGTCAAACTGTTTGATTATGATTACAAATAAATGGATAGCCTTAAAAAACCTACTTATAGTAATATTCGCAATCCTTTTTTTATTAGGTACCTAGTCATGTGCTTATTTATTTTGTAATTGTTATGTCCTCTCTGATAGATATTGCTTTATGTTTCCCATCATTACACAAATGAAGATTTTTTTAGGAGTACCTAAGGTATACATACATATCATGCATATTTTATATAGGTATTTTACATATTTTTCTTTATTTATTTATTAGGTAATTATTGCTTACTTTATCTGTTATCATCTTTATTTTATTTTTCTGTATCGATTACTATATTCTCTATACTTACTCCTCTCTATGCTTACCCCAAAAGGTTGTCTGTAACAGATCGCTTTTAGCGATAAGGCCGCATTTGTGCATACTCATTTTAAATGTTCTTGTTTCTGTTATAGATACTTGAAATTTATGTGCAATAAAGTTTATTTACTTACTTAGTTACATTTCATACCCATGTTCCATATAGAATATTGACGCAAAAGCTTGTTTGAAAAAAATATTCATACAACTTGTGCCATATTTTTGTATATATATTTTTTGTATATATAATAGGCCCGCATTTGTCTGCCATCTCACCTGGTGGTAAGTGGAGATGCAGACGAAGATGGTACATGCTTGCCTAGATAATGCCTATTAACTCTTGCCTTAAAAAGGCCCAAGTTATATTGTTCCGGAAAAAGATCCGCCGGCAGGGAATTCCACTCTTTAGCCGTACGCATGATAAAAGTTGAAGCGAAACGCTTAGTGCGGATCAGAGGTATATCTACAACATAAGGGTGGAACCCCAGTCGGCGCCTCGATCCCCGGAGATGGAATGGGGAAGGGGGTATCAGGTCGTGGAGTGATTGAGCACACTCTCCGAAATGTATCATAAAGAATACCGACATGCATGCTACTTTACGACGGTGTTCAAGGCTCTGCAACTTAGTCTCAACCAGTGCTTCGTCTGCTATGAGCTTCTTAGCGCGTTTTTCAATGGAGTCTAAGGCGGCCAGTTGGTATTTGGCAGATCCATCCCAAAGGTGGCAGCAATACTCCATGCAAGATCGAACTTGAGCTTGATAGAGTTGTAGAAGCTGTTCTGGTGCAAAGTAGCGCCTAACCTTTGAGAGGATACCAAGCTTTTTTGCTGCAGTCGTGGCCAAAGATTCTATGTAGCGTCCAAAGTTCAGGTCTATTTAGGAAATTAAGAAAAGCAGAAGTGTACCTACAGCTCTAGCAGAGGCTCCAGCAACTTTTTTAGTTTGTGAACTATACAGAGCTGTGCTTACCATCTCGTTTGTAGTGTTTGCTGCGTTTGGGGGGTCTCGCCGCCGCCACCGCCAACACGGCTAGTGCTACCACCTGGAATTAAAAGAAAAATATAGATTAGGGTGGAAAAAAGTAAAGAAATTACATTATTTTGTGACACTGGCCAAATTTCAATAAAAAGGACAAAAAAAGATCACCTACAGATTTTGTACTTTTGTACGACCCGAATTTACTCGATCATATTTATGGACATTCGTACTTATACAGTCGCAATTAATAATCACTTCTATGCTAAGCCGGATCGCACACTTAACGCATAACGCTCCTTTTAAATAACGCATCCGTAACGCAGCGGTCTGTCACATTCATAATAAAAACGTCAATCCCAATATTAAAATCGCTCAACTGCTGTCAACGGTTGCGGTACGGCCTGCGTTATTTTGACGGATGCGCAGTTTTAATCTGACAGATCGCTGCATTACGGATTATTTTACCGCTCCGTTGTGCGTTAAGTGTCCGATCCGCCTTGACCGCATTGCCTAAATCGAAATTCAACTCAAAATAGTCGAAAAGTTTTTTCACTAGTCTAGTCTACATCTCAAGGGAAGTATGCGTGACTTCATGCAGGCACAGTTCAATTAGATGGCGCGTCCACCTGCACGCAAAGTTTCGCAAACCGCGATTATCAATTTGGGTGAGCCGAGATCCCAATGTCATCTCCGAGCACGATGGTGCTGTTGGGCAACAGACGTGCAAACACTGTCATTATTGTCTTTGTACATGTCAGATGTTGATTAACTCGTTCATTCTCGAGTTTTTAATAATATGTAGTTTAATTTAGCATACAACAGCTTGATTTATGGTATTTTTGGTTGAGTTATTAATACGATACGAGGCTATTAAAATTGATGTTTACCTTCTGTCTCTGTTTCGATAAGGAAGGAACGGAACTAAAGTGCGTGAGGTACTGTCATGGAATCATCAATCATCAATATACATAGTGTATTTAGTTCCTTAGTACTTTCTGTGTCTGCCAATATCTATTTTGGGTCCCTGAGCCAAGGGAGTTAGTTAGTTAGTAATTTCTCTATCTGACCGTTATTATAAAGTGTATTAAGCTGATGGTTTAATAATACAATGACAGAAAAACATCTTATTCCTACGGGAAAATGTATTGCTGTGAGTGCAACTGCTAACCGGACCCTAGTATTAATATAATCTGCACCTATACTGGTTTAGTCATTGTAATAAAACCCGAATAATTATGTTGATCTTGAGTAAGTCAAGGTGCTTCTAAAAGTACGTGGGTTAAAGAGATATTGAGGATCTCATCCAAATCGCTAATCTTGGTTTGCACAACTTTGCGTGCAGTCAGGTGGACGACCATCTAAACGTACACAGCGTTTATTGCTAATTCATGCTAGTCGCGTGCTGGTTTCAGCATCAGAAGAGGAGAAGGTATTGGGATTTTTGATGACGAGTTTGTTCTACATTCTAGTCTGTCTAGACCAAATAAGTGTCGAAGCATCCAAATGACCAGAAAATGGGTTAGACCTATCTAGGGGGTAAGTTTGGCCCGCCATTCCCAAACCGTCCGAAAACACGGTGACGTTAATGACACAAAAAGGAGCTTCCCAAAAAGAAGCTGAACGATAAGAAAGTAGTTGAAAGCAATGGAATGCATTAATAGGATACCTTTTCTTTGACATTAGATTTCACTTGCTTGAAGTCGAGGAACTTTCCATTTGTAGAGATAGAAGACAACAAAATTTGACAACTTGCTCGGATAAAGTGTCATATTTGTCATTAGTGTTTGAGGTCATATTTATTGCAAGTACTCTATCAGTATGATTAATTATATTTTTTGTACAAGATCTTCCAAACCACAACACACCCTTGAAGTTAGCAGACAACCTTAGTTAGAAAATTAGTAGGCAAAATGCAATTTGCGTGTCCCAGCCGGATTTTCCTTCCAACCTCGTTCTTGAGAGTTGAGACGTCTAACCAAACCAGCCTTGGCAACCATCACGCGGTGGATGACCGCAGCCAAACAATATCTATGTCTGAATACAGGCTGTTAGATAAAGTAAAAAACCATCACTGTACTGCGTGTACGACAGAACTAGTGTGAACCGAATTGAACAAAGAACTATCTTGAAATATACTCGTAGACAATTATTAAAAATATTATTGGTGTTTTGAGAATGTTTGATTGGAAAGCCGATTCTGTCTACGAATCTCCTTTAGTTTTTTTAAAATATTATGTTATCGTTACATTCTATCTGCGGAGATTTGTTACTGGCATTGTAGTATTCTATAGATTCTCTTTTCTTTACATTTAAATTTTGTCTGTAAATTTTTCTATTGCAAATAAATAAATAAACTCTAACAACTTTTTCCAAAGAACAAGGTCCGAGTTAATTTTTTTTATTGACTGCATATGTGAGATGTGTTTTTGAGCCGCAGCATAACTTTGTTCTTAGCTCTTGCTCTTTCCTAAGTGGATGGATCATTTTAACATTTTTTTTTTAATGGTGGCTGCATAGCGAGGAGAATTGATTTGATGCAGTGATGCATCTGGCAAGGTGCAGCATGCCGCAGTTAACGACACAATAATTAAATGTAGCTAGTTTACTTCTAAAACCCCCTATCGGTATGCTTTTAGCGATTGTAGTATTTGAGGCCGTGTGATGCCGGCATAGAATAGCATCACCCCACATTCTTCCAGCGGGTGTCGTAAGAGGCGACTAAGGGACACGAGGGCATTGGTGTATAACAATTTTTAGGCGACAGGCTGACAACCTGTCACTATAGTGATACACATGTTTTCTGAAACAACCTTCGAAAACAATCCTAAAAATGTCAGTCGTGGCGATAGCGACCGTATTCTTTCGGCCGCTAACGCTCTGCCTGCCCCGCAAGGGATAAAGGCGTAATATATGTACGTATTGTCTCGTATGAGCGTCTGTATATGGCGCCAACGAAGAAATTCAGATTTTTGTATTTGATATTATGCAAGGCTTGAGCGCTAGCGAGACCTTCAATAATCTAAGATGCAAACATTTTCTACGTGAAATGTATGGCTGTTAACACAAATAAATGTAGAAGCGCCTTCAGTTACCTACGAACCCCGCTAAGAAGGTTACCTAATCGGACATAAAAATTACAAACAATAACTACCATGCCAAGCACGCACCAGCCGAGTTTAGTGGAGATGAAATAAAAAAGGAATTGAATACAAATTGCCATTAATGTCTTTTGCAGGATGAATGGCAGTGAAGTCAGTTTGGTAACTTTCCTTGGAGATAGCAATCTTCAGAAACTTTCTTTAAAGATTTCAGTCCAAAAAATATGGAGTAATCAATATGGAGGAACCCGCTTAGAATAGTATCGCCACGCGGGTGTTTTAAAAAGCAACTTGAGGGTTTCATGTGTATGACAACTTTAGGCAACAACCTGTCAAAACAGTGATACATGATTCATCTGAAACGGCCCTCATTACTTGTCAAACATGGCGATAACGATCGTTAGTTTACAATCATTGACGCTCTGCCTACACCGCAAGGGATATATGATTTGTGTGTGTGTGTGTGTGATCCAAGAACCTTTGTCCCCCGGATGTGAATCCCAAGGCTCTACCAACTAGACCATAGAGCGTAATCTTAAAAATCGTGCACCCATCAGTTGCGTTTGCGCAACTCATTGTTGTAGTTTCAGAAAGGGTCTCCAGATGGCGTGATTAACATGAGATTAGCATTTTTTTAAGCTAAAATCGTGTCCATGGACTGTTTACGTGAATTGCACAGTATTGTTAAGTTGGCAAGCCTGATTCTTATCGGTAAAAAAGCGAACTAGTAACTGCGCCACGAAAGGAGATTCACGGCGAAAAAATAAGTGGAAGTTGATGTACCTTTTAATTTTTATCTAGTCAAATACATAGCTTAATAAAAAGTGTTTGGTTTGAGTTTCATGTTTAATAAATAGTACGCTGGGCGCTATGTCTGTCATATTACCACTATTATTATTGCTTTACTTATGATTTATTATTATACATACATACATACATATATCACGCCTTTATCCCTTGTGGGGTAGGCAGAGCGTTAACAGCCGTAAGAATCGCCACGTCTGACAGTTTTGAGGATTGTTTTCCAAGGTTGTTTCAGAAAACATGTGTATCACTATAGTGACTGGTTGTCAGCCTGTCGCTTACAATTTGTAATACACTAATACTCTCGAGTCCCTTAGTCGCCTCTTACGTACGATGTGGGGTGATGCTATTCTAAGCCGGCATCACACGGCATTTATTATTATGACTACTTATAAAGACGATTTATACTTGCGATTGTCGGCACTTGATAGAACTCTATAGTTGTAGAAAATATAGTATATTATATTGTGCCTTACTTATTTTTATGGTTGTATAATCATTGATATCGCTCCCACACGACACAATTAAACAATTTAACCAGAATTTAAATTATATTTATATTTGGATGTCACCCACAATATATACAATTTGAGGAAGAAGATATAAGTGAGTAAATCCTGCAATCTTCTTCGAAGTCAATACGGAAAGAACGTCAAATTATTATAAGTGCGAATGATTATAAGAGCACGTGTTCGGCAGATAATGAAACCCTTACTTATTACTTATTATTATGCACAATGAAGTCTCTATTATTTTAAAGTACTAGGAAACAATGTATGGATATTATAATTTGAATCTAATTTTATCAATTGCGGAGTGAGTTATGTCACAAAAGTACAATAAGGGGGTAATTGCAAGAAAATTAATTTATATGTAATCTGTACTTAGTTTTGCTTAGGTTTTGCGTTGATTCACGCACGATATGAGTGAATTTATTTTAATCTTTTTTCTCTTTTTCCTGTGAGACACCGAGTCATCCAACAACTCAGTGAAACCTAGTGTCATACTGTTATGAGGGCACATTTTGACGTTAACAAAAATTAAATTAAACAGAATTGTTTTGTTATTGCGCCAGGTTTTTTGAATCTTTTTCTAATATGAAAAACTGTCGACACCAAGGTTCATCGAGTAGTCAGACGACTCGGTGTCTTAATCGACAAGAACAAGGACCTGGATGTTTTTGACCCTGACTTTTCTCAACAGCTTAGTATTCTAAGCTCGCCTGAACGAATAGATTTGTCATGAATTTCTTTATTAGCTGCCCCAATTCTGGCGGTACTCCAACCACCGCTGAAATAATAGAGGCACCATGATGCATACCAAGCAGGATAGAGACAGTTCCTGGGAAATGTATTATAGGAATGGATCTTGTTGGGTTAGAGACGAGGGCTGACTTTTTTTGGATATTTGGGTAGGTAGGTACATCAAAATATCTTGAGTTTTCTCACGCAACTGCGCACTTTGGTAGATATTCAAGTTTTTCATGAGGTATTTCTTTCATTCATGAAATGTTTGTATGAGTTATGAGCATGTAATTTCGGAAAATGTGATTTCATAGTCAATTAAAATAATTACTAATGTAATTTAAAAATAAGTAATAAAATAAAAGCGCGTTGATGTCATTTTTATGCACTGCATGATAACAATGAATTATTTGATAATAAGGTTATAATATTTATTTATAAAATTATATATTTTTCAAATTAACTTTTGTTTCGCTCTATTTTATTTATTATTTAATTTGAACTCTCAATGCGTCTCCACAAGACATCACGCGACCGCAGAGCTGGCAGCTTCCTTGCCCAGCGTATTAGCCTGGCTATACAAAGGGGAAATGCTGCCAGCATGCTGGGAACTATGTCGGGAGGTGACGCATTGGAGGGGCTTTTTTAGTTCTTAGTTTAATTTTAAGTATTGTAAAAATTGTACATTTTTGGTGTTTTGTAAATTTGTAAATATTTTTTTTTTATTTCATTATATGGACTTCTACCCATTTATTAAATTAAAGTATACACAAAATAAAAATTATACCTAAAAATACACAAAAAGAAACACCTAAAAACAAGTGAGATCTTCCAGCGCGTCCCCACGAGTCATAGTCCCCAGCATACTGGTAGCATTCCCTCGCTGAATGGCCAAGCTGATACGCTGGGTCAGGAAGCTGCCAGCCCTGCGATCGCCAGTGGACTCGATGAGACGCGTCGAAAGATCTGCTACAAATTAACTTACTTTTTACTTTTTAATTAAGTATGCAATCAAAATACAGACTTATATAACTTGGACCATTTTGCAACGAGAAAGGTTCTTTTACTTCATCACTTATTACAACTGTTTCCTTAATTCCCTTAGAAACTTACCGTACTTACTACATTGTAGAGCGAAGGTTCGTTACAAAACGTTGACAGGGCAAATGCGGTTGCGCAAGCGCAGCTCGTGCCAACTCCGAGATGCAAATTTATTTAAATAATATTCGCTGCAGTTTGAGAACCTTTGTCTCTAAGTAAACTAGGGTAATGACAATGACTAATGGTTCTAATGACTGCCTTCAGGGAATCCCAAATATTTGACATTGACAGCAAATGACAGTTCGCGTTCGGTTATGTAACGTGAGCAAATTCTTTGTAAAGATGTCACTCGTGTCGCTCATGATGACTTCTTCTGGTCTGTGGTTATGGGACACTTATGTTTGTCACATAAGACACATCACGCCTTTTCTACATACATACATATATCACGCCTTTATCCCTTGCGGGGTAGGCAGAGCGTTAACGGCCCCAAGAATACGGTCGCTATCGCCACGTCTGACATTTTTGAGGATTGTTTTCCAAGGTTGTTCCAGAAAACATGTGTATCACTATAATGACAAGTTGTCAGCCTGTCGCCTAAAAATTGTAATACACCAATACTCTCGAGTCCCTTAGTCGCCTCTTACGACACCCGCGGGAAGGATTTGGGGTGATGCCATTCTAAGCCGGCATCACACGCCTTTTCTACTGCGGGGTAAGCAGATCTTGTAAGACTGAATGCCTGCAACCTTAAGGTACAATGTGTTTGACTGTAATTAGAAACCGTTAAAATGATATTTTACGAAAATCAAGCCAACAACTTTATCTTTCTAGGAACATCTAGTCAGACTCATCATTCTCTTTGTCTTATCTTATCCCATTCTCTGTCGGGGTCGGCTAGCGGCTACCTAACCTAGAGGATTTGATGTGGAACCAAGTTTTACCCAGAGCGACTGCCATCTGACCTCTGCAACCCGAAGGCTAACCTGGCCCGAATCCTAGGTTAAGTCATATTCAAATATTATCTAACTCAAATTTTATTTGAATGTGGGTTTCATACGCATGTGAAATAGCTTTCTAATTCCTAAGCAAATAAAAAAAATGATAAATACAATAATAAATAACTAATGAATAGCTAATTTATGCTCCGTTCCCATGTATTCTTGATTCCGTTGAAGAAGAAAGTATACTATTCAACTATACTTCTTCAGCGCGTAGTATAAAATGAAGTCACTTTTTGCGTTTCACTCTCTCCGTCTCATTTCCAAAGTTTGGCTGGCTATCATGGACACCGCTATCTCATCCTCGTGTAACTCTAAACCACGCAATGGTATCATAATATGTTTTTTTTTAATATAGAGTGATTCAAGCAGTGTATAACACAGATCGGGAAAACGTCTTATTCCCACGGGAAAAGCGCTGGGCGACCGCTAGTAGACACTAAGTGCGTTTAGTTTTATGGGTTAGTTCATTCATTGAGAGGAAGTTAGTACTTTTCCTAAAACCCTATATAAACTAATTTATTATGTAAACTTCCATGCATCCAAGTTCAGTACTGGTCAGTCATAACATTAGCGCATCTATAACATTAGCGCATCTATAACATTAGCGCATCTATAACATTAGAGCATCGGCGCCGGCGCAAAACTTTCACCCGTAAATTGTAACAGAGTGGCGGAAGCGGGGCGGTTTTTTATTTATTTATTTAGTTTTTATTCTGTAATGATGATGCACGCGCGCCGGTAATCTACATCGATTTGCAAAGTCGTGCGCGAAAAATTTGGAAATGCGGATGTTGGCTTCAAAATCAGACACCTTAATATTTTGCTCTACATGCTTTGTATGTATGCTCTATGTCATCATTCTGCTTGCCTTATCCCCTTTCTCTGTCGGCGTCGGCTATCTAACCTAGGGGGATAGACGTGGAACCAAGTTTTTTCTGCCTTAAAAATAGTTTTTAACTTATATATATTAAGTTACAAGTTATATTAAGTAATACTTACATTACAAGCTTCTACATTTAGAAAAGAAATAATTTGAACTAAGATTTAAACGTACATTATGTTCTTAAATGAAAGAAAAAAAAGGAAGTTTTATCTATCTATTTTTAACTTATGGCTATCAATGAAATTTTGAAATGTTTAATATTTTGTACAAATGTCCACAAGACAGTAAATTCGAATACTTGGTGTTTTAACACTACATGTGGATATTAAAATTTTGAAATTATTGAGGGTGGTATCCACATGGTTGCTACTTATCGCCGCAGATCATTTGGCATACAACAAACGTGACCGCCCAATATTTGCTGGGCTGCAGAACGGTTACCATCAGAAGATTCTAAATAAAATCTGTAGACCATTTTATTGTTTTATTATTAAGTCATAATACCTGTCGTTCGCATTACGTGTTGTATTTTAACTTTTTACCTCTCACATCCAAAGTGGCCTCATCAAAGCAATGGAATGCATTGTGTTACATTTCATAATTACGAAAACCATTCTAATCGTGATTGTGAAGTCGCAAAAACTATTACGAACCAAGTTCCCTTTCCGCTCAATAAGATTTGATCTCGGAAACAATAATCTTGACAAGTTTATTTTCTAGTACTTGGCGTCTGCTTACACAAGAAAGATTGAATTATCATCATTTTTATGTCGAGTGCTTCGAGTGTCATAAAACGCGGCTTATGTTATGATGTGCATATAATGAACTCTACATGCGCGAATAGACTTCAGAGGCGTCAAATGTGTCAAATTGTATGGGTTTTATCAGAACCAGTGAATAATTTTCACGCAAATAGATTAAATCTACGCCTTTCTGTAATTTTTTTTATTGATTTTGATAAAACCTATACGATTTGTCACATCTGAAGTCTACTCGGACGCAAGGTATGTTTTTCCGGAACGCATCAGCCGGTAAGTATTTTTTGGAATTTTCACACACTTACATACACAATCAATTGCGGGGTAGACAGACGTTGACAGCCGTAAAAAACTACTACAGATCGCTACTACTCGCTTTAGGCCAATATTTATAAACGACACTCGACTGTGACATCAATTTTGAGTGCGACTTTGAGATGCTGTTAGCATTGACTGACATTTGTCAAAATTGCTCTTGATATCGATCCCATAGTTGAGTGTGATTTATAAATACGGACCTTAGAGCCGTTTCAAAAAAAGTCGTGGACCAATCAATTTGTAGAACAGGTTGAGATTGAGATCTGAATCTCGATTAATTTGAAATTCTTCCTTTACGGAAAGGCAAAACAATATCACTCATACAGCCTTACATTAGCTAATGTAATTTGACACGCTACCAGAACTTACGTATTTGCCATAACGCCATAAGATTTTAGGCTGATAAGACGTTTATATAAACCTCAGCTGTCAATCGGTTATGGAATAAGACGAGATCACATCTGACGTCGGTTGCTGCGCATTTTCCGTAACGCATGCGTCTGTCACATGCAAGGATAACTTTTCTGTCTGTATCTAAAAGATCTTGAGCTAGTTTATGATGTCATACTAGATGGCGTTGCATGAGGTTAATGACAAATGAATTATATCGATACTCAAATAGACAAAATACATTTCCTTGGAAAGAAGCTTTTTCGGGTTTGATGAGCGCCATCTATGTATACTTGAAAACGGGCCGGAAAATTTCGCTACTAAAAACCGATTTTGACGCAGGAACATTGTATCAACTTGCGTTGTTTAACAGACGCATCCGGCGGCCGATTTATGCGTTGCTTTTGCGTCGAAGTCGGATGTGGGAACCGCCTTAAGTAAAATATACAGTTGACGCGACTGTGTACGTTGCGAAGATTATCTCTCTACAGTCATTTTATCAGATCAAGATTCAAGATTCAAGCATTTATTGGTAAAAATAATTTTACAAGTCAAATGTTCTTATTAATAAAATTAGGAGTATTAATATAAATATATTAATATTAATAAAATATTAATAAAAGATCTTTATTACTTTTGTTGTAAATTGAGTAACATCTCAGATGTCACGGTTTTCTATTAAAAATATCTGATCTGAAAGTTATTTCTGATAGAATCTTGAGCTTGTAACTTGACAGATGACAAGTGAAGAGCAAAAATACTTCCGGTATGGATTTTTTGCACCATTCGGACCATCTTATACTGGGTAGTTTTAGTATTTATATGGAAAACCATTACAAGGTGATCTCTTAAATGGTACACACACACACACACACACACACACACACACACACACACACACACACACACACACACACACACACACACACATATCCTGTCAAAGATAATAAGTCTAGACGCGCCAATCAGGTTATGGAAACACGCGTTACCATAGCAACGAACATACTAGTGTATTAATTTAACGGATCAACTTAAATTGGTACTTATAATAACTTTATAAGGAACCACTATAACTTGATTTCCTAAATGATACACGTCCTGTCAGTCAGGCGTCTCACGGGAACACGCGTTGCCATGGGAACCGCCACAATGGCCGCCATGCAACGAACAGTATTGTTCAAAAATTGTGCAAATTCAAATCGCAACTGCATTCGTCGGGATCGGAGTCATTTGCATCTTTTCCCGCGGTATTGCGAATAAATGTGTAAACCGAACGGAAATATGCGTAATGAAATCTCATCTATTCATATAAATAAATATCCAGGACAATTCACACAGCGTCATCTAGAGAATCAAATATTGGAATCAAACCCGGAACCTTCTGTGTCAAAGGCAGTCGCACTATCACTGCGCCACCTCGGTCGTCTCAGTTTCGAGTAAGAAGTAGGTACATTGTCAACATCACAAGTAAATTATGTATGAACTTTAATAAACTTTTTCGACCCATTGTGGGATATATAATCTTGTTTTTCTTAACAAGGGAGGAAGCTGGTTTAATATCATAAACACGGAACGGGGCGCATTGTGCGCCGCCATGACACTTTCCAATACGCGGCAAATGTTTTCCCGCCCATTTTCTCCGTTGCATCACCGGCATAAAGGTCAGTCTACACTGCGAACGTTGCGTTGATCCACGGAACTAGTTGTCAACCTACCACAATAGAGCCGCAAAGTGATATAACAGAAGATTAATCACCACTTTTGTGTACTCTTTTTTGTACTACTATGTATTCGTTTCCAAACATAATATTTTCCTTTCAAACTGGGCTACCGGGTCATGTCATAAGTATGAGTAAAGTATCGCCTTTTCATCACCTTTGATATCTAGAATTTAACAATAAAAATTAACGTAGCGTATAATGATGAAATGTAAATTGCCATCGTATTTTCCTAACAAACTCCGAAATTATGCGGCATTTGAATAATCGTGACGTAAGACACGATCCCAATGAAAGTAAAAGCGGAGTAGTCTCGACAATATGTTAGGTGAGCGTACATTGACAGGTTACCACCAAATCGATTAGTTTCGTCAGTATGCACTCGTCAATGTATGATGTGCGACATCTGTTATGTAACCACAGACTATGAACTCTGTGACCTACAGCTTTTTTCTATGGCAGTAGTACTGCGGAAACTAGCACAGCATAAAACTCAATGTTTACACTACCAAGTAAGGGCTTAAAGTAGGCCACATATTAAGGGCATATAATTGTATTTCTCGTAAGATTTATTTTATTTTATTGTAGTTCTTCTTTATTTAAGAGCCGTGCTCTTGTCGGTGGAGCAACCGCCATTTGTTTCTTTTCTCCGACAGTGACTTCACTTATTGGAGTTATATAGTGCAAAAACCGAGTTTCTTGTTTAGTTATATAATATACTGAGTTAATTGTTGCATCTATTTTTAAAACACGGTCAATGGCAGACAATTTAGCGCATAATTTAATGAAATTAGCATGTTTTTGCATATTTTTTATACTTTGCATATTACTATATTTTTTTTGGCAATTTTGTGGAATACTTTTGCATTTCTATTTATAAACACATAGGTACTTTAAAAAAGCTTTTACTTGATAGCAAAGTCTATACCGAAATCGTATTAGGTATATAATCGAAGGTTTTTGCGATAAATACTTGTGTCATATCTGTGATTATCGCTATGGTAACCATTTATTAATCATTGCCATTATCTGTTTTACATTCATCGCGATTGAAATGTACGTTGTTCTTAGCAATTTTTAGTACTATATATCACATAAAATCATTCATAATCATTCATACTAAGTTTTTTGGGAGTAACAATTGATAAATCACTTACATGGAAAGATCACGTAGAGCAACTGTGTTCTAAATTATCCAAATCCTCTTACGCTATGTATAGACTTTCACCTATAGTTGACACCGCTACGGTTGTTTCAGCCTACCATGCTTTGGTTGCATCAATATTACGTTACGGTATTGTTTTTTGGGGTAATTGTACTGAGAGAGAGAGAATATTTAAATGTCAAAAGCGATGTCTTAGGTCTATGTTTAGTTTAAAACCTACTGATAGCTGTAAGCCCTTTTTTATACGTAACAAAATACTAACATTTCCTTGTCTGTATATTCTTGAGATGGCTTTGTTTGTGAAACAGAATCCTAGTTTATTTGATAATATTGTTGTAACAACAGCGCACAGCCTGCGCCCACGCGATACAAATAAAATACAACATCAAAAGGCTAATACGGCACTCTTGTCTAAAAGTGTATTTGGCATGACATCTTTATTGTACAATAAAATACCAAGAGAAATAAGAATGTGTAATTTAAATATGTTTAGGAATAAGTTAAGGGAATTATTACTTAGAAAATGTTATTATAATTTAAGGGAATTTTTGAACGACTCACTATAATTTTATTAATTTTAATTAAGACTTGACATTTATTTTTATTTTAATTTTATTTTTAATTTTAGGACATAAATTTGTAATTTGTATGCTGGAAGGCAAAACATGGAGATCTGTAATTTATTTGACACCAACAACTGTATTTTTATATTACTCATGTTTGACAAATAAAATATCTTTATCTTTATCTTTATCTTTATTCATAATATATGTTTAAGTGATTAATACTCTCTTACGCTTAAACTCGACAATCGTATTTTTTCTTAAAAGTTTAGTAATATTTGATACACCTTTTCATATGACTAAGGTATTTCTCGACCCGCACTCTACAATTTAGCAGCATTTTAAAATCAAATGTTTTATGGCATACTATGCACCTAGGCAACTAAGTACGTCACATTGTGATTTTATCAGTTGTTAATGGAAGAACATAAATGAAAAAGAATTGGCTAAGAAACTGCCCCACAGAATTGAAGCTGTCGAAAGCGGAGAAACTACGAAATAGACTGATTATTAATACTTAATTACGAGACGCACCTGTCCTGAATACAATAGTCTGAGAGAGATTGCTAGTTAGGCAATGATTAGGTGTATGACGACCGATGTGGCGCAGTGGAAGTGCGACTGCCTTTGACGCAGAAGGTCCCGGAAGGATACGATTCTCGGTGGGTCACTCACAAAGTTAATATTTATCACTTTGTGAATTTGTTCCCAGTCTGGTTAGGACATTGCGGGCTGAACCACCCGATTGTCCGTAAGTAAGATGGTTCCGTGTTTCGGATGGCACGTTAAGCCGTAGGTCTCGGTTGCTGTCTATGATCACTTAGACGGCGGTCGTTACACAACCATGTGTATGGCGCTAAGCGGAGTCAAGCCAATAATTAATCATTGAGTGAGATAAATCTAAGGATGTAATTATATAATTGCAAATAGTAATACACTGTGAATGGAATACGCATTGTTATAAGAAGCTTATAACATAGTAAGATGAGTGGTTATGATAATGTCTACGATAAGTACGATAAGAACTTATAATTTAATAGTATGGTATGGATTTAATACGAAAAAAAATTCCCAGGGGCATACGTTGAATCTTTAAATACTACATTATGGCAGTAGCCAAAAAGAAACCAATTTCTGCTCGAGTAATATTGGAAGGATGAGACGAAGTCGAGACCTTCAACTAGAAATTGTAATTTTGGCTGAGGCTACTATAATGTTTTTCTTCAAATTGCGAGGAAACATCATAAATCCACAATTTGATAGTGATATATTTTGAAACACGTTAGCAACGTGCGTATTTGATTACGTACCATTAAATAAAAAAATAATGCGCAGGAAAATCTCATTCAACTTTTAAACTTCAAATATAACTGTGTGCCATAAAACACCTATTCACGAAACTTTTTCATAATCAGGACTGAAAAGGTGGTATGGAATTTCATTGTTGTCGTGTCTCCAACCTGAAACCTTAAATCAGTCCATTTTCGTATTCTTTTTTTGAAATTAAGACGCCATTTCCGAGCAAGTGGAAGAAAAAATATTTCGTACCTTTAACAGCTACAATCGCCAATTAGGAAGGTAGTTTCAACAGCGCGTGGCAACTACCAAAATTGGCTTGTTATTCCACTTTTTACTGCGTACAATGGATTTTGATAGCTCCCCACTTGTTAGTTTAGCTAGTTTGGAAGTACTATAATATACATACAATCATCATCATCACATCAGCCTATAGCAGTCTACTGCAGGACCTAGGCCTCCCCCAGGCATGGGGTCTCATTCCCTACTAAAAGAAATTAGTCCAAAAATAAATCAATAGATGGCGATACGGGTCGCGAATGTAACTTAAGAGACTGGAATAAAAGCAAATTTACAAAAACAAAGTATTGGAAAATTATAAATACGTTATTTAAGATGTTTTGTGACGGAAAACACGCGAATTATTCACATTTTTGCAATATTTTTCAATCTAATGTCGTCAAAACGAAGTATCCAATAAATAAGCTGGATGTCGCTAGCAACGCACGCGCTGAATCGACATATCAAATAGCCCGCCAATAGCCGTCCTAGGGCAATCGAACTCCCTCTATGACGTTAGGTATCTGTACTACTCTAGTAGTATTATATAATCTGTGCCCCAGGGTACGCCAAAATAAACTCCCGCTTTCGCCAACCAATGGCTACCAGCCGCTCTCTTTAAGTCATCGGTCCATCTGGCCGGAGGGCGTCCAACGGTACGCTTGCCGAGGCGTGGTCTCCACTCGAGAACCCGCGCCCTCCACCGGCAATCGGTACTACGACAGATGTGACCAGCCCACTACCACTTCAGTTTCCTACACACAATGATAAATTATAATTTGCACACCTCTTATGCAAAACGAGACAATGACGAAACTGAGACAACAAGACCTATGAACCAAGTTTCGTAATATGACGAATGCATGGCAAAAACACGGCTAAAAACGGCGAACAAAAACTACTTGTGTATGAGAAGTGGTAGAGGTGTGAATTGTGTTTAATCTGTGCCAAGAGATTTGGTGGATCGCATATGCTCTAGACGAAATCGCGAAATTGAAATTTCTGACAATTACCATACGATACGAGTGATAAGATACATTCAGCTATTTCATGCGGCGATGTATGCTGTGTGTGACGCTGTGATAGCATTTTCTTTTGTCAAAGTCAAGGTCATCCATTTTTATTCAATTTTCAAAATTTTCAGTTCAAATTTCATTTAAAGGTGAACGCACACTTATCCGCACCGAAAAAAACGAATTTTAGAAATTCTTTATAAAGAAATCTTATGAAACCTCACATATTATTTGCCAGAACCGAATCAGTCGAATCTAAAATTCGGTTTGTTGGGTGCGGAAAAGTTTGCGTTCACCATAAAAAATAAAGGAATAAAAAGAAACTTTTTGGTTATCAATATTACTATCAATATTTGGTTATTAATATACAGGCCGGCTTGCGGATCTAGAAAGCCGGATCCGAAAAACACCGGAAAATTATGCGGCGCGTGTGGGAATTGCGTTAAATCTGTGCCAAAAGGTTTTCTTGTGGGTTTATCCACACCTGTGTGTGTCGGATTAGCATCCGCTATCTTCCGGGTGACGTAAAAGCCGATCTAGGGAATAGAAGAAAGTAATTTCAGCGTATTGCCTTTCGCGTAACACCAAACCTGAGGCACATAACTATAGTGCTTAACATACAGGGTGTAAGAGACGGTGTAACGAAAACTTTGCAAGCGTGATCAGACCATGAAACTGAACAACTTTTTCTATGGGGGCTATGTTGGAAAAGGAGAAAAATTTCCCGACATTCCATACAAAACTCCCGATCAGCTGACTGACTTTTTATGGGAAGACGAAAATTTGTTTTGCTTTTTTCTGATCATCACGACTACAAAATTTTCGTTACACCGTCTCTTACACCCTGTATATATTGTATCGTATCTCCTCTATCTATCTACCTACTATCATAGCTATCCGAAGTTTTGAGAACTTTATCTCAAAATGAGGTCTTGAAAGCAAAATTTATTAAGATACCTTTAGAAAATAACTGTATCTGTTTGTTTTATTATAAGTAAGCTAAAAGTGTATAACCGACACTTTATCAAAATAAGCTAGATAATAATATAAGGTACCTGTATTGTAAGTTAAGCTCGAAGGTTGAATGCATTGAGAACTTCAACAACACACAAATACGTCAAACAAAACTATCAATGCACGTCTGACAGTTGAAAGCGTAAGTGAGGATAAGCCCAGTGGGGCAGTGGGTTATGCAAGTATAGTGCCGCGGGATTGCCGGTCGCAGCCGCTGTCCAAAGCTCGAAGTAAGAAGGTTAAGGTCGCTTCCGCACTTGTGTGCATTGGCTATCGCTAGGGTTGGCACGTTCGAATATATACATATATATATATATATATATATATATATATATATATATATATATATATAATACAAATAATATATAAGATAAATACTTATCTAATTATTAACTTTACACTCTCAGTACGTCTATATCTTTTGAAGAACCTTTGAAAGCAATTTATTTATTATCAATAAAAGTTACTGAATTTATGGGATCATCAAATGCATTGATCTTTGCATGCCATATCTATATTATTATATTGAGTACTTATAATTATTCTTAATAATTAAATACAACTAACTTGTAAATAAATTCTAAATAGGTACTTAAGTTAATCTATTGAATAGAATTAACGCTTTCTAATACAATTATTTTCTTTAGAATTGGTTTTCTTGTACAAAACAACTATTTTAATCAATAAATAAATAAATATTCAAGTTCATCACAGACCGGAGATGTCATGCGCGCGCAGCGACGAATTTTTCCTCTATGATGCTAATATAAGTATTACGTATTTTATGTGTCACCTATTTTACGGTTTATCTTCCATAAAAAACTGGAGAGTACCTACATTAGTTCAGCCCTATCAAATCCATACTAAATCCGTTATGTCATCGTTAAAGTGTGTTTACACTCGTGCGTTTTATGTTTTCCCTGCGAACGTAACTTTTTATACATGCTACTAAAGTTAATGCTAAGATTGTTGGTTTTAGACATGGGTTTACAATATTTAGACACTTCGCTCTGTGTAAAAGCTAGGTTCCAAGTCAAATCCCGTAGGTTAGGTAGCCGACCCCGACAGAGAACGGGATAAGGCAAGGAAAATGATGAGACGCGTCTGATTAATTAAATGTTGGGATAGCAAAACGTAGGATATTTTACAATAGACTCCACTTTAATGATATACACAAATTTTTAATTTGCTTTTTTATCAGATGTGATATTTATTACGCTTTAGGTTCATTGACGTTCCCGTCAACTCTATTTTCATGATGAGTGTTATACCGGCTTAAAATAGCATCACCCCATCGAGTGCCGTAAAAGACGACCAAATGTTTAAAAATTCCTATAATTTGAATATCATATTGCATATATATTTACAATTTACAACTTGTCTCTACATACACTCTAACTTTTGGAAAAAGTGGCGTCAAAGTCCGTTTACATGCTCTGCCTGCACCGCAAGGGACAAAGACATGACTGTATTAAACCGACGTAATAACAGACAAATGTGCAAGATCCTTAGGCAAGATGTCATACGGGGGTTACGTCACATACGTCACGATACATGTCATGTTAGCTTTGATAGATAGAAGTGTCATATTTGTGACGTGAAGGTATCGCACAAAGCAAATGAGATATGGCAAATGATATGTGATAATTGGCTTCTGACTTTTTGTTATTTAAGATTTGAGCTGCCTGGGATAGAGTAAAAGAAAATCCTTATTCCGTTCTCTGTCGGGGCTAACTACCTAACCTTGGGGATTTGACTTGGAACCAAGTTTTTGCACAGAGCGACAACCATCTGACGTCTGCAAGTGCAACCCGAGAGCTAACCTACCCCGAATACTAGGTTAAGTCACATTTAAATATCTGAATTCAACTTTTTTTGAATGTTGGTTTCATCACGATGGTTTTCCTTCACCGTAAGAGCAGTCGGTAAAATGTACGAGAGTAAAACACGTTGGTACATAGCGGGGATCGAACTTGGGTCTCACGATTGTAATACCGGTGTCCTAACCAGTTGGCCACCGACGCTCATTATTTTTAAAGAATTTAAATTCTTTATTCCTATTCATTATTAATGTACATTTTATTAATTTAATAGGTTCTGCAATCTTATTATCAATCTTACTATCTTATACACCTTGTATTACCGAGTCGTTCATTGAACCCATAGCCACAAAAAACGTTTATCCTTATGGTGGACATTTCTCAATAAACTTCCGAAATGATTAAAAAATAGAGTCTAAAAATAACCGCCATAACTCTTAACGTGACAAGGTTGCAACTTCCCCAGTGTTGCCACCTGCTACCGCCACTTATTTGGACAATCGAGAGCGTCGACTCGAGATGGACGAGCACAGATAAGGATAATTGCCCGATTGTGACAACATGGGCGTTCTCCCTTATAAGCAGAATGACGTTACGCTACGGACAACGCACTTTTAGTTTACATTGTATACATATGGTTTATTGAATAATTATGTTGTATCTATTATGTACCTATCTACTTGTCTATCCGTAGGTGTTTATAGAGTTATATAAAATAGTGAATGGTAGACAGTTGTTTTCTTTTTAAACTTGCTAGAAGTTAGTTATGTTTATTGGTATATATTATGTTAATAAAATATATAATAATGATTCTTTATATTTTAAGATTTCTAACAATGTTTTCTCGCGGTTTAATAAACAGTTCCATCTAAGGATAAGAACTCATCAGCGGAGAGCAGTCACGGCAGTTTCGATTTTAATGATTTACACTTTCGATGACATTTTTCAACTTTATTTTACTGTATCGTTTACGAAATATAATTTGCGCTGATTCGTCTCGACGTTTCATACCTACTGTACCTATACTGGGTGTTAAAAAAAGTCCTAACTTCTTCTCAAGGGATGAACCAGCACACGGAACTGAACAACTTTCCCGAAAGAACATAGGTCGAAATATGAAAAAAAAACTCCCATACAAAATGTACTTTCACGTTCGGCAGCGTATATCTATCAAACAAATAAAATGAAAATTTTCTTTTGAAAAATACAACCATTCCATTAGTATTTTCTTATTCGACGTTTTGAGTAAACAGACTTTACAGACAACTAATTTTGCGACGTTATATTGCGAACAAATTGGCAAGCTAAAAATGACATTTTACTATCTTAAAAAAAATACAGTTTAAAACCTATTTGACGGATAGTCACAATGATATTTTAAGTCAGGTCAAAACAACAGTTTTCTCCAATCACGGCCAATATCCATCGATGAAGGTAGATAAAAAGTGG
The DNA here is from genome assembly GCA_029255805.1 of Keiferia lycopersicella. Classification (NCBI taxonomy): domain Eukaryota; kingdom Metazoa; phylum Arthropoda; class Insecta; order Lepidoptera; family Gelechiidae; genus Keiferia; species Keiferia lycopersicella. The sequence goes on from JARACZ010000008.1 coordinate 1,130,540, forward strand.
CGCGTCACAAACACATCTCGCTGTTGTCGCGTCATTAGCGCGGTCGTGACGCAACGCACGCTGCGGTCGCGTCGCGCGGTGACGGTAGTGACGCAAGACGCTGTACTGTGCGGTGGAATTCCGCCTTTATGAGTTAGGTCAGGTCGCGTCTGTTTCCGTTTTTTAAACATGATGTCTGGCAGGTCGAATGAGCTACTTTTTAAAACGATATTTTGTATGAAAATACGAATAGATGACGTCATGCCTCTCTAGTTTGGCGTCAAAGCACTTAGCCTTTATTTTTCTGTTGGCGGAGGCAAGCACTCAAAACTTATGCATATTTTTTGTATTTTTACTTTTAACAACTTTACATGTTGTGATAAATAAAATTGTATAATTGCATCGTAAATTCATGAATTGCCGAATATGGAAATCGTTATGAAGTAAATAAGACAAAAGTAATGAAAGTAGCACCCGCATGTATTCACACATAAATCACGGTATTTATCTTACTCTGTTCCGGGTGCAGTTTTTAATGTGCACGCATACGTATATCGGCAATTTATACAGGGTGTAAAAAATTGCATGCAAATATTTTAAGGTGAACCAGCCCAGAACAAGTTTCCCCAAGGAACGTAGGTCGAAATATGACTTGGTCGGTCATTAATTTTGTATGCGAGGTACAAAATTTATTTTTAATATTTCGACCTAAGTTCTTTGGGAAAAACTTTACAGTTTCATGGGCCGGTTCACCCCTTAAAATATTTGCAGCTATTTTTTGATACCCTATACATTCGTATACGTAATTAATGTAATTATAAATGTTGATAAGCTGATCAGACGTAATTTTTCGTACATTCTTTCTTTTCGTGTGGGACACCGAGTCGTCCAACGACCCAATGAAGTAGCAAGCTTCTAAAATGGTTGTATAACGACCACAATCTTAGTACATTAGTACTATACTATTTCAACCTATCTATGATCATGCTTTATCTACTTTAGGTACCTATATACCTACTTACAAAATCAGGATGTCGGAAACGGCTCCGGAAAATTTATTCCACAAAATTTGTTATACTATAGGATTTTTATTGTTTTGTTTTCAAAAAACGTATCTTGTGAGTGAGTCTAGGTAGCGCAATGCTGACACAAAGATCGTGCAAGTCAGCCTCTACCAAGTCTCTCTAACGGAACCTGGGGCCCCACAGGACGCCCCAATAAAATAACGATTGTGAAAATTAAATTTCTGAATATAAACCAAGAATATGAAGATAATACAGGGTGTTAAAATATTAGCTGCCAATATTTTAAGGGGTGAATCGACCCATGAAACTGAACAACTTTCTTTAAGGAACATAGGTCGAAATATGACAAAAAATTTTGGACCTCCCATACAAAACTACCGACCGACCAAGTCAATTTGTATGGGAGGTCCAAAGTTTTTTTTCATATTTCGACCTATGTTCCTTGGGGAAAGTTGTTCAGTTTTATGGGCTGATTCACCCCTTAAAGTGTTTGCAGCTAATATTTTTACACCTTATATTTTTTTCCTATAAAGTGCTTCCTTTCATGCTAATGCTAATGTTAACATGTGAACAATTTAGATCCTAAGCAAATACTTACACAAAGGTAATTATTTTACTTAGCTTTTTATTTAGTTTTACTTAGTTTTTTTGTAATCTTTTGTAACATTTGATGTACCTTAATAAATAAATAAATAATAATAAATTTCTTACATCGAGCTAATTTAGTATACAGGGTGCTCGGAAAAGTAATACGTTCCTTTAAAGGGATGTACCAGCCCATGAAACTCAACAACTTTCCCCAAGGAACATAGGTAAATAAACAAAAATTTTGGAGCTCATACATACAACCTAACTCAGTTGGTTGGTAAGTACATTTTGTACGAGCAATCCATTTTTTTTTTCATATTTCGACCTATGTTCCTTGGGGAAAGTTGTTCAGTTTCATGAGGTGGTTCACCCTTTCAAATATTTTCCGCAAGTTTTTTTACACCCTGTATAATGATGTCAGAAGTTCACTGATGCGAGTTTTTTAACAAGCGTCTAGTGTTGATTCCGACAACGCTGAATTAGTGCATTCATTACGCTGCATATATGGTTACGAACATTGAGTTATTGTGTATCGTAATCATGAATAAATTAGAATATTACAAATAATACAGTGGTTACGATGTTCATGATGAATTCAGGAATCTTACACAAATATACTCAATGTTTTACACTTCAAAATACAAGTTTACCGCGTGATGCCGGCTTAGAATAGCATCACCCCATTTCTTTCCTACGGGTCTCGTAAGAGTCGACTAAAGGGCTCGAGGGTTTCACGTGTATTACAATTTTAGGCGACAGGCTGACAACCTGTCACTACAGTGATACACGAATAATCTGAATGAGCCCTAAATATTTTGTCAATATTTCCTCAGTATTGTGGCCGTTAAAGCTCTGTCTACCCCGCAAGAGATAAAGGCGTGATATATGTGTCTGTGTGTAAATACAAGTTAAATAGAAAAAACTTCATTGATTTGACCCGGGTTCATCGGGTCGTTTGTCAACTTGGTGACACACCGACAAGAAAGTGACGGTGTAAAAAAAATGTGTTCGCACGTAGGAAACCAGTTATTCCCCATAACACAGAAGACTTTTTCAAACAAAGTCTATGTAAACAAAAGTACATAAAGTAATAAATCATCCTAATCATTTGAATACGAGCCCGATGACAATAAAAACGCACATCGTTTTAATGATTGTTTGTTAATTTATTTCGCAGCTTCACGTCATTTTCCAACGCATAATTACACGTAGAAACCATTAGTTTTGACAAGGCGTGCGACAACCATTAATTTAACATGTAACATGTATATTTTTTTAGATGTTGACTTTAATTTGATTTTATATACCTACTGGTGGTGGCGTAAGTTACATGCTGTATGGTCAGCCTGGCCAGCCCCTAGGCAGTGCCTGGTTTTTTAATGAGGAATTTGTTATACAATTTTATTTATTTAGTGATAGTATTTTTATTTTGACTGTCTAGGGCCCGTATTTATAAACCACAATCAAGTCTTAGATCGATCTTGAGTGCGACTTTGAGATGCTTTTAGTATTGACTGGCATTCATCAAATTGCTCTTGAGATCGATCTCAGAGTTGAGTGCGATTTATAAATATGAACCTTAAAGTATTAGTTGTGAACTTGGAAATAAACGATTGGAGTTTGGTATTTAGCTTATACGTAAAATATTTTTAAGGTCTAAACGTGCTATACCTAGCTATTGGTGTTTTTTAATCAGTCCGATCCGTTTTTCCCCAGAACAATCCTAAGCCCAGTCACGCCCTTGGGGCGAGACTGGTTGTCTTAACAGCCATTCAATTATTTCCGGATGAGCCCTTGCTCTCCACCAAGCCGACAGGCGTAGTTTTGATGGCCCCGGGGCCAAAAACGTAGAGTACAATACAAATAGTTTTTTAGTTAACGTTGTCACCGTGATCTGGAGTCTGTCAAGTTAGGCTTGGTAGAGTTAAGGCATGTTAGATTTACTTTTCATTGGATAGCATATTCAGGTAAGGTACTCGTTTGAGAACATCTTACATAAAAATATTTTTGGATGGCGTCGCATATTTTTCTTGAGATATTTTTTTTCTGGATACAACAAATTATTTAATTATAACTTTTATAAAATCATATTCAATTGCCTTATTTTTTGTTTTTGTTCAATATTTGGTTTGCTTACTTTATTAGGAAATGGCAAAGCTAACTAGCCAATCTACTTAAAGTTCAAAATAGTTGCTTATTTTTAAAAGTTTGTACTTACCAAAGTTTTTAAGTGCACCATCTTATCCAGCCCCTCGCCTAGTTCTGTAAAATACGATCGATGTTACTATATTTATATATAATCACTAGGTACATCTTATAAAGGGTGTAGAAATATAGGTGCAAATATTTGGAGAGGTGAACCAGCCCATGAAACTGAACAACTATCCCTAAGAGCGGCGTTAAGGAAAAAATTCGGAACATAGGTCGATATAAGAAAAAAATTTTGGAGCTGCCATACAAAATTACCGACCGAACAAGTGAAGTGGAAGGCCAAAAAATTTTTCTCATATTTCTACCCATTTTTCTTGAGGAAAGTTGTTCAGTTTCATGGGCTGATTCACTTATTAAAATATTTGTAGCTAATATTTTTACACCTTTTATTAAAGTTGGATTTCTAAATTATTTTTGTGGTGTATTATTCTTTCAAGAAACGCTATGGGGTTTCCACAAATTATTTCAATTATCACGACTTCTAAGCTTGGCAAGGCTCCAACTCCATACTTAATTTATTATTCTGGTGAACCAGGAAAACTGCATAATAATCAAATTGCTATCGAATATAATTAGATCACGATGCACCATACATTTCAATAAACCACTTCACTTGAGATTACTCACCAGAAAATCACAGATTCCAAACACAAGATAAGACACGATCACAAGTTTTCGGTTGTCAACCGATCGGATTTGAATTCGGAGCGTGGATTCGAAGTTTGAAAAAAGTGGCGCGCGCGCACGCCTTCGAACTGATGCGCCGGGCGCATGCGCGCCGCGCTATATACGCGGGCTCCCCCTCTCACGCGCTGTAGATCATCCTACTCCAATAATCATCCCAAATATTGTAAAATTCTCATAATTGCAATGTTTAGTAAATGGTCATAGAAGTCATACATAGTGTTTAATAGAAAGGAGTTTCTACTATAACATTGGTGTGATGACATCTTCGTGTAAGTAGAGATGACAGTTTCAAGGACAAATTTGCAAGAAATAGATGTATTTTTTAAATCATGGTTTGATTGATTGTTAAATAAACAACAAATTAAGAATAACATACATACATATATCACGCCTTTATCCCTTGCGGGGTAGGCAGAGCGTTAACGGCCGTGGGAATACGGTCGCTATCGCCACGTCTGACATTTTTGAGGATTGTTTTCGAAGGTTGTTTCAGAAAACGTGTGTATCACTAAAGTGACAGGTTCTCAGCCTGTCTCTTAAAATTTGTAATACACCAATACCCTCGAGTCCCTTAGTTGCCTCATACGACACCCGCGGGAAGGATGTGGGGTGATGCTATTCTAAGCCGACATCACACGACAAAAGACCAAAAATACGTTATTTTGTTGAAGATCTCCTGCTGTTCACTTATTACTATTTTATAATATGGACTTTTACAATAGACATTATATAATCTACGGGGTGTAAGGGGCAGCGTCCCGAATATTGATAGGGTGCAAGCAGACCATGAAACTGGACAACTTTCCCCTAGGAACATATGTCAGGAAACGCCAAAAAATGTTTGGTTTCCCATAGTAAATGCAGTCAGCTGGTCGCGATTTTGTATGGGAGGTCGAATTTATTTTGTCGTTTCCTGACATATGTTCCTAGGGGAAAGTTGTTCAGTTTAGACGATCTGCTTGCACCCTATCAGTATTCGGGACGCTGTCCCAAACATTCTGTATAATATCTAACATTCTGTATAGTACTTCTATCATATCTAGGGTAACTCTGCCAGTGTCAATGAGAAGAGATTCCCGCATAGCTGCGCCGGGTGGTGACTCCTGTAGGATTATAGTGTCAGCTGTCATCTACAGGATTCAAGGGCGTCCCCTTGATACATACATACATATATCACGCCTTTATCCCTTGCAGGGTAGGCAGAGCGTTAACGGCCACTATCGCCACGTCTGACATTTTTGAGGATAGTTTTCCGAGGTTGTTTCAGAAAACATGTGTATCACTATAGTGACAGGTTGTCAGCCTGTAGCCTAAAAATTGTAATACACCAATACTCTCGAGTCCCTGAGTCGCCTCTTACGACACCCGCGGGAAGGATATGGGGAGATGCTATTCTAAGCCGGCATCACACGGCACATCCGGCCCTTGGTACCATCCGGAAATGTAAACTTTTCAACTTCTATTCTTTATTCAATGATTGCAATGAGGATACGTCACCAGGTAAAATTCTATCAAAAATAAACATAAACAAATGATTTAATTTGAAAAGACTTCCACCATTGACGGATAAAACAAAATAAACCCTGCTGTGAATATCAGAATATGACAATAAAGATATTTCACGCAAGTTGTCATAAATGCCAATTTTTTCAATTTCAATTGTGCTTGTGACGTTATGCTAATGACATCAGTGACGAATCTTTTAAAGTTTGGAACATAAATTCATAAAACATCAGTGTAAAACATCGACAGTTTTTTTATCTGAATGTGAGTTATAACCAAGTATTTACCGTGTGATGCCGGCTGAGAATAGCATCACCCCATTTCTTCCCGTAGGTGTTGTAAAAGGCAACTAAGAGACTCGAGGGTTTCATGTGTGTATTTTAGGCGACAGGCTGACAACCTGTCACTACAGCGATACATGTATCATCGAAAAGGGCCCTTTAATACTTGTCAGACCAGACGTGGCGGTAACGACCGTCATTTTACGATTTTTAACGCTCTGCCAACCCCGGAAGGATAAAGGCGGGATTTGTGTATGTGTGTGAGTTACAACCTTATGTCACAACCAACTGTCATAGAAATAAAATAGGTACTTACTCCTTTTCTGGTTATCCAGTCTTGGGCTTTTTGACATATGAAAGTCTTAAACTAAAAATTCCTTTTAACTTCTTAGAGCTCCCGTTCGAGCAACACGGTCTTCCGTCTCGTTCCGACCCAGGGAAACGGGAGGCCGTGTTGCTCGAAGAAGCTCCCATAGCACCACTGACCTCAATAAATGTCTATGTCGCATAGAGATGCAATGACCCGAAAAAGAGAGATCTATTTTATTTTTATTATTAATTAATATGGTATGTGATATGGACTTCTCCATAAGATTATAGAAGTCAATGACCCTTAGATCATAGCAAAATGATATTTGACATTAGCATACATTATTTAAAAGCGATTTTGAGATTTGCTTTGACACTTTGAGAGCGTTGGTGGCCAAGTAGTTAGTACGCCGGACTTACGATCGTGAGACTCGGGTTCGATCCCCGCCATGTACCAATGTGTTTTCCTCACGTATATTTACCGACTGCTTTTACGGTGAAGGAAAAACATCGTGATGAAACCCACATTCAAATAAAATTTGAATTCAGATGATATTTGAATGTGACATAACCTATGATTCAGGACCGGTCAGCCTTTGGGTTGCAGAGGTCAGAGTATGTGTAAAAACTTGGTTCCACGTCAAATCCCCTAGGTTAAAGTAGCCGTACCCGACAATGTTGTGTTGCATGCTAAAGCCGGACGCCTGGCAACCCTATGCGTGAGCAATGCATATGAAAACAAATTTTGCCGTGTGCTGCCGGCTTAGAATTTTCCGTGTGATGCCGGCTTAGGATAGCACCACCCAACATCCTTTCCGCGGGTGTCGTAAGAAGCGACTAAGGGACTCGAGAGTATTGGTGTACTATAATTTTTAGGCGACAGGCTGACAACCTGTCACTATAGTGATACACATGTTTTCTGAAATAACATTGGAAAACAATCCTCAAAAATGTCAGACGTGGTGATAGCAACCGTATCCTTACGGCTGTTAACGGTCTGTCTACCCCGCAAGGGATAAAGGCCAAACTTGAATACAAGCGTCGTCAGAGTACCGGTATGGCGTCCGACGCTGCGCTTTTCAATCCTTATAAAGAAAATAAAATACCTACAAATAAGGAATTGCTGAAATAGTTACAGCGTTTCTCAACTTATTCGGTCCGGCTGCCGGACGTCGGAGGTAGCCTTCCGAGGTAGCCGGATGACGCTTTCTCACCGGTAAAATACGGACAGTAGAATGACGTCATGGTAGAGTTCAAAGAGTACCTTTTATGAGCATACTTTTTGTACGTCTGTCACTTCGGACAGTTAGAATCCAACGGTTTGGAAAATTCCCGGATCGATAAATGCCGTATGCCGAAAGAGTGGTAAAGCTTGTATAGTAGTGTAAAGCTTGTATAGATTTCTAAATCGGATCGGAAATTCACGGATCGCAAATGACGGATGCCGGAGAAGTGGAGAAAGGCCCTTACGTTCTTCCGTGAGTTTTCCTTAACGGTAAATATTTTTGTCTAGATATGGAATGAATCAATGAGCATCACAAATCACGTCATTATTTTTTTACTCCTATCGATAATAATATATGAGCATCGGTATTCTTTTTTATTGTTTATATTCAACCTCTTTGTTTCATGAATTGTTCCGTAGTTGTAATAGGATAGTACTCCAGTATATAAGCAATTCTATGGGATAGTATCATAACGCTAGTATATTCTAAGTGTATGGAATCATAATATCATATAATTCTCATGAATGAAGATAATAAGTTGGGAAAGTGTCAAGCGTGAGACGGGGATTGAACCTGGGACATATAAACAGTTCTACTACGGTTCTACTACTTTCTATTCTTTTTTCGTGTGGTACACCAAGTCGTCCAACGACCTGATGAACCCTAGTGTCAGATTCTACTACTTAAACTGAGTTATTTTTTTGTGACATAGTGAATTTATATTTTGGGTTGCCACTCATCTGTTAAGATCAGTGCATAATAAAATCTAACTATTACAAAAAAATACTGCTGAAAAAAGTGTCTGTCACCCCGCGGGAAGACCGCGCACGAAGTTGCGTTTGTATACCTTTAAGACATTTTGACTATAGAAATAAGTAATAAAGAACTTTAAGGCTCCTCCTACAAGATGAGTCTTCAAATTCAAATTCAAATTCTTTATTATTATAAATAAACATAATTACTAATGGGTAAAACTATACAAAACAATTATGAAGCTAAATTATTTCCTAAACTAAGAAAAGTAATTCTTGTGTCTTAGGTAAACACTCAACCTACATAATTGTTCTTAATAATAAAATATTATAATAAAAATAATACTATACAGTTAAAATAAACTTAAATACGCTAAAAATACCATAGAAATAGAATAATAGAATATAACTTAAGTCTAAGACTATTACCTAGTTGACACGTAGCGTAGGTACAAATCTCTAACTGAGAGTTGGCCGCACGGTTCGCTCGAAATTTATTTGTTTATTACACAGACTAAAGGTGTCATGCGTGCGCTGGACCGACGCAAATGTCATTTTGTTCCTCGTTGTATTATAGCAATATATATGGTGTAAAAATATTAGCTGCAAATATTTTAAGGGGTGAATCAGACTATGAAACTGAACAACCTACTCCAACGAACATAAGTCGAAATATGAAAAAAATATTGGACCTCCCATACAAAATTACCAATCGACCAAGTCAATTTGTATGAGAGTTAAAAAAAATCTCATATTTTGACGTATGTTTCTAGGAGAAAGTGGTTCAGTTTTATGGACTGATTCACCCCTTAAAAATATTTGCAGCTTATTTTTTTACACCTTGTGTAAATAGTATGAGAACTTATAACAAACGATATCCGGGCCCTTATAATTTAAATATAGCGACATCTGTTGACCTTAATACTATTAAGTCAATTGGTACCAAAGATGGTACCAGTATACTACAGTGGCTCAACCCTAGTCTTTGATGGGAGCGGGATTGGTTCGGTAACTGGATAAGAGATGGCGCTGGGAGTCATATTTAGGTCGATTGTTTGTGAAGGTGGGATTCGTGTGTGTATGTATGTGTGTGCATGTGTGTGTATTTATGAATGAAAATTATATAAAGTAGCGACGCCTGGTGTCGAGTAGGAGAATTATTTAGAAAATTCTACAAGTATGTGTGTGTGTGAGCGAAGGTTCAGGAGAATTCAAGAAAAATAATTTTCGAGAAAATGTTTCGAGATTGATCGATTTTAGGACTATATAAGCCGGTCGCACGACCGTCGGAGGCAAGTTTAATTTTACCGAGACAACTCGCTGGATAAAGTGAGAAGGTTTTGAAGTGAATCAGTGAAGAGTGTGTTGTGAGTCTGAAAGTTCGTCGTCCGCAATCAGCTGTTCGTGCCGTGTCAGCTGATTGATCCGCGGGTGAAGTTTGGTGTACCTAGTGCTGGTGTCTTGTTATGAGGAAAGAGAAGCAGCTGTGTCGCTGGAGGGTGCTGATGCTGCCGGTCTATTCAGCGAGGGTGGAAGCTGTTTGTTCTGGATAGTTTTGTCGAGAGATACTGTTTCCTGGGACTCGCCAGATAAGTACAAGTTTTGCTATTCTAAATCTTGTCAATTGTAGCTAATGAATCATAGATTTTAAGGCAAGAAAACAGTTTAGACTAAATATCTGGATCTAGGTTATACAGAATAGACTAGTTTAACCTATAGATACTTTTATGGAAATTGACAAGATTTGGAAATGTTAGGCTTCTTTTTCTTAGGCTACCTAGGCTTATTCTTGTTGAACTTTGTATTTGTTGTCAGTTCCATTTGAGTTCTTCATGCAAACCTTATCATTTCTTAATTCTGCAACCAACAACCATAATTTCTAAATATTTCAAAATCTTTTTTATTAATCTGCCTAAGCAATTGCTGATGTTTCAATATAGGTATATAGGTAGGCATACCCTAAATCTGATCCTATCCTAACCTCTTCTATTCTACCAGAATATATCAGGTCTGTGCCTGCACTGGACTATTTTATATCTACAGTTTTGATTTGTTCCTGTTGGGACTATCATATTAAAACTTTGCTGCTAAGGCGACTGAGGAGAAAAATACTCTTTGTGTCTTTTACTTACATGGGCTTTGCTCAGTGGTATCTATTAATAATATTTACAACTAATACTTACCTATTGTTTTGCTTTATAAGCAAAATATGTTCACAAGGCTGAAAGTGGCTTTGTTCATCAGTGGATTAAAAATCTACTATATTTATCACCTACTTGTGCTTACTATTTTATAGTTAAGTACTTTCATCATACTAAAAATATGGCTGGTAGATTAGAAATCTCCCATCCTTTGTTCCTGTCTATGAACAGGTTTCAGATGTTAGTATGCATCTTAAATTATTTTATTGTTTTATAAAATCTCTCATGGCTTGCCTGAGAATACCGGTGTGTTAACACATACCAAATTAATTGTCATTGAATGATGTATGACAACTGCTATCCAACGCTCCTGATATAATATACTTACCTATAGTATTCTATATGGCTGTAACGATATCCTGTTCCTATAATCATTTATATGACCAAAGGAGGTAATTATGGGTTTCATATTCGCACTAGCCACATCTATCTATATCTTACAATGGGATTAGCATTAGCGTCTCAACCTACTATTGGCTCGCGGAATGATCTCATTATAAAGGGACTAATTTGCTAAATGCATACCCTTAACTTCCGTATGGAAATCATATAAATGTATGGGCAAGTTTGGTACAGTCTTTATATTGAATACTGGCCTGAAAGGTCAAAATAACAACAAACTACTACTGAATGATTCCAGTTGGAATTATATTATTCAACTGATAATAATACATCTGACACATTGGTGTCTTATGGCTGGTCATGAAGACTGGTTATATTAATACAAAATCTAATATTTGTTCTTAAAGAACATCTGAATCTGTTCAAAACTCTTGATCATTTTCAGTAGCGCTGCTTCAGCGCTACAGTGTCAGTGTTATGACACATCTTTTAGCAGGAGAATAATCTCCAAATCCAAATCCAAATCTTCAAGGGGACCTGTTGGGCAGCGTTCAGTTTTGATAATTGACTCCTTCCTTGTGGATGTTTTTGCATAATTCATGATTGTGTAAGAATATCCATGGGCAGGCATTTTGTCAAATATTGGATGTTGCTGGGTCGGAGGTCCATTCGGTTGAGCGAGGATTGGGGGCTCTAATCGGTCTCGTTTGTCCGTCCCTGTTGTCCAACCTTGTCCTGTCTAACAAATGCCTACCTAATAGTTATCATAGTCCAAGAATTCCATATACCAGCTTAAAAGAACTATTGGTTTACTATATCTTATAAAACACAACGTATATAAGGGTCCTAACTATTATCTAGACGATCACAACTAAAATTTATATCACGAGCCATTTCATCTAGACTTCTATGTGAGGTCTAGACCTTTTATAGACCTTCTATAGGTCCTCGGTGGCCCAATACCACTCAGGGCTGAACTGTTACAAACTCCTTGTTTTTTTTCATGTTTCGGTATTTATTATGTTCTCTGTGTGAATGAGTTAGCTCACTCCATTAAAATACTTTCCAGTTTTTTTTTATATCCTACATATTTTTAGTCCCGTAACCTTTTATAATATTTTTTTAAATGGCTACGATCAAATTAATCTCCCACAGTTCATTTATTTTTCTTATTTAATGTAATTTATCTTTTTTGTTTCCTCCCACGACATTTCTTTATGTGCCAAAGTCATCGATACCTTATATTTATTATCTTAAACGTGTATTAAGTTGATGGTTCTGGTTTAAGTTAATGAGTGGGTGAGCATCCTGGTTAACTAGAGGTCAGAGTTGGAAATCATTCATCTTAAGAATGTCCTGCGAACCTTTTAACTTTTTTTTTAGTTAGTATGCTTTGACCGTACCAACCTCACTGCCCCACACGCACACACACACAAAAATTGAAATATATACGGGGTGCACGGAACGGTGTAACGAAAATTTTGGTATGTTGGGAAACGAAAAAATTTTTTCCACTTCCCATTCAAAGTCAATCTGATCGGGAATTTTGTATGGAAGGTCGAAAAAATTTTCACGTTTACCAACATAGCCCCCATAGAAAAAGTTATTCAGTTTCATGGTCTGAGCATGGGTCTGAGCACGCCTGAATATGCCGTCAAATACACCCTATATCGACAGTCCCTACGTACAATGACGCAAGTGAAATTTTCAAATTTTACAGGAGAGCGTTTTACAGTTTCGAATGAGTATATTTCAAGTCATTTTATAGATAGAGCTTTGAAAATTTGAACATAGATGTATTTGGTCGTCATTTATTGGAACAACGGTTAAAAAATTGAAAATAATAATTATTTCTATAAAAATAAGCACATCCGTAGTTTTACGGCACAAAAAATTAAGCTGTAGAAAGCTTATGTGGTACTTAAAATTTTATGCGTTTAAATTTTAAGCCACCAAAAATCGTAACTGTCATTTAAGAAATTTTACGTTGGAGTTAGTGCACACGTATCATAATTATAAATAGGTTTTTACCTCGTATTTTACGTTTTACAAATGTATACGATTAGGAATTTGTAAAAAGAAAAGTAACTTGTTGTTTGAGAACAGCTTTAACCGTCATAAAATCAACAGTATAGAGAATATTAAAAGAAATGGTTTTACTCCGTAAGTGCCAGATACGAGATAGACGTAAAGGCGTAAAGTAACGTAGCGTAACTACTGTCATTTTACGTCGGAAGATGTGTTGTCACGTGGGTTTTTAACTACCACTACCGTCGTTTTACGTTGGAATTGTGTAAATTTTGCAGTTACGGGGAGTCGATTTCGAGTAGAATCAGGCTATATTGAAACTCGCTATCTTTACTAACAATACCCTTATGATAAACTGAGGCGAAATCAAAGAAAAAAGGCAAATGACTTAAGTGTCAGTTACGCGATTGTACGTAGGGACCGTCGATATAAAACCCTTGAAACCCACGGGATAGAAGTCGGGTGATGTTATTTATTCTAAGCCGGCATCACACGGCCTAAATGTAAAAACGAACTACTTAAAAATAGCTTTGCTAGCTTATTGCAATCAGCGTTTTGGCACTAATTGCGCGTGACGATAGTTCATTGACCTAAAAACCCAAGGGTCAATTTGACCTACTGTTCCAAACGGATCACGGTCCAAATGGTTTTAATAGGCAACAGGGTAATAAACGACAAATGTACGAGCGTGTAGTCGAACTGCAACGGTGTGTACGTGAGAAATAAGTTTGCACAATCCGAGCCCTGCAGTCAAAGTCATGGGTTTTGTATGCAGATGATATTTTCTTTGCCTTTGTGCAGTGGTGAATTTGCGAGCATGCTGTTGTGGTATAGGTTAGGGTTGATGAGGAATAAACCGGTTAAAACAGGTAACCAAAACCCAAACCTAAATAAATGGTTTTTTGGGGGAAAAGGCCAAAGCGGTTTCTGAAAAAGAACAGGTTTCCGATCCCTGGTCGATAAGAGGAAGTGGAAGAGAAAGTAGCAAGCTCGAAGTTGGAGGATGCGGATGAGGAAGAGGAAGTGGTTGAAGCGGACGAAAAACGAAACGGAGTGACTGAATGATTATTTCAAACTGACAGACGTTTCATATTCTGTTTCATAATGTCACTTTTGTGACTGAAGATGGCTTTCTCTTAGCTTCCTCGCAATATGTAAAGATGCGGAAGTGGAAGCGGTTGCGGATGAGGAACCACAAAAATTATGAAACTTCCGCGTTAGAAGGAAACTCGTTAAAGGAATCCTCATCAACACTAATCTAGGGTTGTCATTATGGAGATTATGGATAGGGTAGTTTAAGAAAATCTTGAAATTTCTTATGACACATCAGGCAGGATTCAAGCCTGCGACCTTCGCTACTAATACCAACCTAATAGCGGCGGATTTACTCCCGGGCCACAACCGGGAAGTCCATTTACCATAGATTTATTAACGTGACGACGACTTATAATTTGATGGAGCCGGTTGCACGCACCAAAAAACATGACTCATGCGGCGTTACCTCGCTCTGAGACGTTTCATTTAAGGCTTGATGTGCAAACGAGAGCGCGGAACAAGCGACACAGAGGCACAATCGGTTTCCGTGTTTGGCAGCGTATATCTATCAAACAAATAAAATTAATAATTTGATTTATGGTAAATTAAAAATGCAACCAATCCCTCAGTATTTTATTATGACGCTGTTGTCACGTTCAACTATCGCCAGTAAACCGACTTTTTAGACAACCGTATAGTAACCTAAGCCTACCGACTGTACCCAGGACTTTCGGTCCGCAATCGTGGTCTAGATTGTCAGATGATGCGCCTGGCCTTAGCCTCTTTATAATTATGAGTCCGCATACAATCTAATTTTGGACTGCTGCCGTCGGTTGCTCAACAGGACATGCTAATGTATACTTAGCTGGCAATTTTATGACTTGTTCATTGATAGCTACTTAATCTAGCTTTTGTGGCTGAATTGTTAATATCATGATTGAGATTCTCTCTGTCTATTTTCTTGTGGTACACCGTGTCGTCCAACGACCCGATGAACCCTAGTGTCAGAATTTTTCAACCGCCTTCTACAAGTAGCAGACTTCTGACATGGTTGTGTAACGGCCGCCCTCTATTGTAAGTGATCATAAAAAGCAACCGGGCCCTACGGCTTAATGTGCCATCCGAAACACGGAATAACACAACACGGAACACAATCGGGTGGTTCAGCAATGTCCTAACCAGACTGGGAACAAATTAACAAAGTGATAAATATCAACTTTGTGAGAGTCCCACCGAGAATCGAACCCGGAACTTTCTGCGTCAAAAGGCAGTCGCACTGCTACTGTGCCACATCGGTCGTCGGTGCCACATTTTCGTCGGTGGATAAAAGACTCCATGGGCTCTAGGGTTTCAAAGATGAGTATAACTTGTACGTACGTCAAAATTAAATAAGTACTTACATAAAACGTAAGCGTGTACCCACGCGTGTACCTTATTAAAAAAAAGGAAAAACTTACGCTTGGTAAGAAAAGGTATGCCTGACATTGAATTTATAACATTGAGTGAAAATGTAAAGAATGAAATGACCAAAACAAAAAACCCGCATTTTTTACTTACAGAACAAAAATCTATGACATAATCAAACATTGCGTTATAGATACATTCGCTTAGATAGTGTCGCGACCAGCGTAACTTGACCTCAACGCTCAATACACGCACGTACGGGCGCGTACTGACAGTTACGCTGGTCACGACACTATGTAAGCGAATTGAGTATGTGGTATTACTACCGAATTGTTTAATTGATATTTGCAATAAGTTTACGGGGCGTAGTTCGTTATGTCATTTTGGTGTGTGTCTTGCCAAAGTCACGGGGTCGCGGGCTTTGGTCTTTGCGTCAGAAATTACAAGATTTTTATTGGTATGTATGTATGTAATCACTTTATTGTACCATCAAAAAACATAAGAGGCACAAAAGCGGACTTATCCCATTAAGGGATCCCTTCCAGTCAACCTTTGAAATATCCAGAGGATATGTTGTTTGCAGACAAGCCATGGTACTTTAGGCTGGAAAATATTTAAAACTCTACTTTAAGAAAAAATAAATAACTACAGCCTACTATAATAAATAAAATATATACCTAATATAATATACAATATTCATTGAAATATATGCATATAAACATCTCAATGCCCTACAAATTGTCCATGTAAGCCTTCCTAACGTTGGATTTGAAATTATTCACATTAGTAGGTACTCTTTCTTACATATCTCTTTCCACAAGGGCGCAGCATTGGTCAAGGTGTCGGTAAAATTTAATTTATGAATGTTAGTTGTATTAAAACAGGACAGGATAAAATAGAAGAAGGAGGCCTTCGCCCAGCGGTGGGACAATATACAGGGTGTTAGGAATAGTACTAACTTCCTTCAAAGCATGAACAGCCTATGAAACTGAACAACTTTCCCCAAAGAACATAGGTAGAAAATATGAGAAAAATTTTTTGACCACATATTCAAAATGTACCTACCAGCCAACCGACGACTGAGGGTTTGCATGTGAGATCCAAAAACTTTTTCATATTTCTCCCTATGTTCCTCGGGGAAAGTTGTTCAGTTTCTTAAACCGGTTCACCCCTTAAAATATTTGCAACAAATGTTTTTACATTATATTAGGTGGATCCTCCGTGGGTGGATCGCACAATTAACGCACGACGGACCGCTAAAATATCGCAGCGTACTGTCAGATGCATACTAGAAATGTCAATCCCCATACTAAGCCCCTCAAGCGCTATCAACGCAGCGCTATCGCAGCGTGGTCCGTCGAGTGCGGGTTTAGTATGGGGGTGACGTTTCTAGTATGGATCTGACAGACCGCTGCGATATTTTAGCGGTCCGTCGTGCGTTAAGTGTGCGATGCCCCTTAATGCAATGTAATATTTAAGGACATTCATATTGAAATGTGACGCCACTCGCTTAAATAATAATGACGTAGGTATCGTGATACATATCAAGTAGGTAAGGAATACTTATTCAGAGTGTCGTTAACCCCTGAACTGGGTAAAAGCCATAACTTGGCTTTCGCCATTTTTCCCTAAACTGGGGAGAAGCCATAATATGGCTTCACATCTGCGAGCTCATATTTCGTTCATTTTTATAATTTCTACTGAACGCAGCGGTAAATGTATGAGTAAAATACTTAGTGGGTAGGTTTTGGAATATAAAAATGGCAACATCAAGCTCGGACCATAGAGTTTTTTCAAGCAAGATCATTCATTGTTTGACAGGTGCTCTTACTCTCAGTTTTAGGTACATGTTTGTATGCTCTGCCTGTGAAAATAATGTATTGAGATGTGATATTTTACGTTTTATATTAGTAAATGGATGTATAATAATTTAAATGAAAAGGATTTCCTTTAAACATTCTTTTCCATTTACTAGATCTTAGGCTCTGAACACAAAAATCTGGGTACAAAAAAAACTTCCACTTCAGCTTGAGATTGTCAAAACTACAATGGCTAAAGTGTTTATATTATTTCACAACAAGAAAGCTTGTTCCAAGACGAACTCGGCAATATAACATACTATGCTTATCAGTCAATAGTTTCTGAGAACTTTTTGTTTTTGTAACCGGAGCCACTTAATGGTTGCCTCCCGCGACCGGCCCCCCAGTTGGCCATCTTGGAATCTCTAGTGCTCCCCAGCGGAAGGGTTAACAGTATCAAGTGTTATCGTTGACTTCACTACACACTTGTCTTGCATTTGCAGTCATTAACACAATAAGTTGACCACTTATGACTACCCCATCATTCTCCTTGCCTTTATCCCGATCCCATCACCTTTGTACAGTCTGACAAACGTGTAAAAGACAGAGTACACAACATAAGAACAATACACAGCAGGTCAACTGATTTATAAAAAGAAATCTCTTCCAGCAGACCTAGGGTAGTTAGATGATATAAGGTGAGGCAGATAAAGTGTACAAAATGGATAAGAGATATACGAGTACTAAGCTCATTCGTACTAATTAATAAAACTGGTGATATATGTATAATTCTCCCTGCCTTATCCCGTTCTCTGTCGGGGTCGGCTACCTAACCTATGAGATTTTCCGTGGCACCAAGTTGATGGCAGTCGCTCTGTGTAAAAACTTGGTTCCACGTCAAATAGCCATAGCCAACCCCGACAGAGAACGAGATAAGGCAAGGAGAATTATATTTCCCCAATTTTATTAATCAGTACAAATGAGCTTAGTGCGTCTCTTATCCGATTACACGTGTGTCAGACTGTACAGAGGTGATGGTGCATGATCTCAGAGTGACCCAGACCCCATTTTGCGCAAGGTCACGCGAGGTCTCGAGGTCAAGTTTCGGGTCACTCTAGAATGGTAGCATACATACATACATACATACATATATCACGCCTTTATCCCTTGCGGGGTAGGCAGAGCGTTAACGGCCGCAAGAATACGGTCGCTATCGCCACGTCTGACATTTTTGAGGATTGTTTTCCAAGGTTGTTCGAGAAAACATGTGTATCACTATAGTGACAAGTTGTCAGCCTGTCGCCTAAAAATTGTAATACACCAATACTCTCGAGTCCCTTAGTCGCCTCTTACGACACCCGCGGGAAGGATTTGGAGTGATGCTATTCTAAGCCGGCATCACACGGTATATCACGGTCAATGGTAGCTGTGGACTATAATGACTATACTATACAGGTTGCTAAGAAAAGAACTACTTCCTTTCACGGCATGAACCAGCCCATGAAACTGAACAACTTCGATTCCATACAAGAAATGTCAATCCTCATACTAAAACCGCTCAACCGCTGCTGATAACGCAGCGCTATCGCAGCGTCGTCCGTCAAGTGCGGTTTAAGTATGTGGAGTACGTTTCTAGTATGAATCTGGCAGAACGCTGCGAAATTTTTACGGTCCGTCGTGCGTTAAGTGTGAGATCCACCTTTCCCCAAGAAACATAGGTCGAAATAAAAAAAGACTTTTGGTCGTTCCTTGCAAAATTACTAACCGACCAAGTCAAATTGTAAGGGAGGTTCAAAAATAATTTCTCGTGTTTCGACCTATGTTTCTTAGGGAAAGTTGTTCAGTTTCATGGGCTGATTCAACCCTTGAAATATTTTCAGCTAATATTTTCCACGTCACCTGTCACTATAGTGATACACATGTTTTCTGAAACAACCTTGGAAAACAGTCCTCAAAAATGTCAGACGCGGCGATAGTGGCCGTATTCTTACGGCCGTTAACGCTCTGCCTACCCCGCAAGGGATAAAGGCGTGATATATATATGTATGTATGTATGTATTTTCCACGTCCAGCAGTCAACTGCTATAGGCTGATGTGAGAATTAACACGGGAGGTATTTTATTTGTTATTCAAATAGGGTGACGCTATTCAGCCTTCAGTCAAAAACCTTTCAAATGATGACATGTCATGATTCATGATTTCCTCGGTTACAACTGTGTCATGTCACGAGATGATGAGTTCACGATTCGCGCACGGAATTCGGTTTTATTTTAATTTATTCACATATGGACTGCACACAAGCAGATAATCTTTACGGTTTGGCAGTTAAAAATGTTGTAACAAAGTTAGTGATGAGATGAGTTGGTTAAAATATTTAAGGGACTGAGTAGAGCTAAAAGCTACTTTTATAAGTGATTTCTACCCTAGATAAAATGCAGGAAAACTGACGAAAAAAAAGGTAATAATCTTCAGGATATTTGCTGTAGTGTTATTGTTTCCAAAATATGATATTAGTAATTTAGCTTGATAGAAAAACATCGTAAAGTTACCTCTAAAAATCTATTATATCGCAAACTGCATGAACAAAACCCACGCAATAATTCAGTGTTTATTATCAGAATGAGCGCCTTACAATACTCTATCGACATATTGTTTTCGATTTTCAAATAACTTATTTTTGACCGAGTTATCATCGAAAATACGAAAATATCATTAAATCGGCAAGATTCCATCCCGTTCGCACGCGCGCAGTTTGACATTTGTCAGAAAGGGACCGGTTTTTAGCTCGTGTCAGCCTCTTAATAAGCATAATTCTTTGAGATCATATAAACAGATAAACAGATATATCATTAAATAATCCAACAGAATGGATTAAAAGTTTGTTTATTTGTTGTAATTAAATAATTACATCACCGTTCGTGATATAAGTATACTAAATGGTATAAATATAATTGATATTTATTAACTATCTGTCTTCTTTATAGTCTTGGCTGAATAGAAACTCCTTGGCAGTATAGCCATTGCCTTTCCCGTACAGAAAACAAATTCAAGATTCAAGATTCAAGCATTTATTGGAAAAATAAATTTTACAAGGCAAATGTTCTTAATTATAACATAAGGAGTATTAATAAAATATCATAAATTTATAAATTATAAGTATTACATACTTCAGTTATACCTAGGGTTCAGTTGATGACCTAATCTCATCAAAGAATTCCTGGAGATTGTATATTTTGAAGTTTTCTTTTGATTTGCGAAATGAATACCTTACCACTGTCCACATTTTTTAGTTTATCGGGTAACGCATTGTATATTTTGATACCTAATATTTCAACAGACTTTCGAGATTAAGCAAATCTTTTCGGAGGTACGTACAGCTGAGCTGGAGACGGCCCCGTGTATTTCTGTTATGTGGGTGAGCGTATGTTTGTATGTTACTTAGGTTTTTTCTTATACCCTTGGCAGCCGCAAGAATGTACACGCCTGTAAGTCTTAGAATTTTTAGTTTGTCGGAATAAAATGAAAGTAGATTTGTAAGAACTGTAAAACTGTAGCGTCTTGGTGAATTTTATCGATCCGAATATGTGAGGAGTCATAAAATAATGTGATGGTAATACTCTAACAAATATGAAAAGACAATACAAGAAGCTGGCTGAACAATTCCGTCGTTTTCCTAACAAAATCCTCGCAAAATATGGCGAATCCTGACTGAAATTTTTATTTATCTGAAAGCATGCGAGTATGCAATATTACACATGAAAAATTGAAAAAATAGCCTCGTACACGGTAAACAAAATTTAAAGAGCATTACTTAAACATGCGTAATAGTAACTCAAAGATTTAAGTATAATTTGAGATGATCAAACGTTCACTATGCCCTAGATATGCACTATGTTATTATTTATATCGACATACCACATTAAATATGTATGAAGATAATAGCCTCACGAATTTAAGACTGTTTACTTCATTCTGACAATAAAAAAAAAACATTCGTAGGTATGTTTACCTTATACTCTCCGCATTATTATATTTTTCAAGAATAAATATAGTCTGGGCATGTTATCGTATGGCTTGGAGTAAGATCACTCCATTTCTTTCCCGTGGTGTCGTGGGAGCCGACTATGAGACTCGAGGGTTTCATTTGATCGCAATTTTAAACCACAGGCTGACAACCTGTCATTGTAGTCGTACACGACCTATCTGACGCGACCCTCAAACGTTTGTCAGACGTGGCGATGGTCACCGTAATTTGGCGGTCATTAACGCTCTGCCTACCCCGCGAGGGATACAGGCTTCTCGTTGCCTTATCCCGTTCTCTGTCGGGGTCGGCTACCTAACCTAGGGGATTTGACGTGGAACCAAGTTTTTTACACAGAGCGACTGTCATCTGACCTCTGCAACCCGAAGACCAACCTGGCCCGAATCCTAGGTTAGGTCATATTTAAATATCATTGGATTCAAATTTTATTTGAATGTGGGTTTCATCACGACGTTTTTCCTTCACCGTAAGAGCAGTCGGTAAATGTACGTGAGTAAAACACGTTGGTACATGGCGGGGATAGAACTCTGGTCTCACTATTGTAAGACCGGTGTCCTAACCACTTGGCCACTGGCGTTCTGGTTTATGCTTAAAATATTGTCAGATAATTCACTTGCATGTACAATCTCTGATGTGGTCATTGACTCTGAGAATTAGAATGTAAAGTGATTGTTAGAAGATATTTGCTGTTTGATTTAGCACATTTTGACCTTTACAAAAATCTTGGCAAATTATACTTCGATAGTTAGTTTCAAAAGTTAACGTTTTTTGTATGGAAATTCGGAATTACTATCTTTGACTTGTCTTACCTCAACTTATAATACTTATTAGGAATTTTTCACACATAACGCACAGCAGCGCTAATTTAACGCAGCGGTCTGTCAGATCCGTACTAGAAATGTTAATCCGCTATTTCCCATACCTACTAAAACTGCTCAACCGCTGCCAACGCAGCCGCGTCAAAATGTCAAAATAACGCAGCTGCGTCGACAGCGGTATGGGGATTGACATTTCTAGTATGTGTGTCTGACAGACCGCTGCATTATTTTAGCGCTGTGGCACTTGCGTGCCACCACAAACCAATGAATCATGATCTTGCGCCTTGAAATATTTTAGTACGGGAAAAGAAACCCTAAAAAAATATTATTATATGATTAGGGGATGGTGGATGAACTATGGAAACATAACAAGGAAAACATAGGCTTATAAATACCTTATAGGGTTTTCTGCTAACTTTCGTAAGTCCGCTGTAACTTCACATGTGCTATACTGAGCACTACATTAAAATTATTAATTACTAACTAATCATATACAAATCACTGGATTCTTATATCACTTGGGTGTTATATCTTTGATCCTCGTTGCTCGCTGATTTTATGGCGACTGGGTCAAAAAGTCAGAAAAATGTGTGACGACATTCCAATTTCCAATTTGAAATGATTCGTGAAAGGACAGGTGGTTTATGAAGAATGTGGACGCAGAGGTTCTACTCTGCTACAGCGCTGCGTTGTGAGTTAAGTGTGAAAAAGGCCGAATATTCAGGAAATCAGTTGAAAATTCCGAATACCGAATATAAACCTAATATTCGTCCCATCTATGCTACTTGTCGCATCGCAGCAATCATGTCAGGCCACTTGAAGAGAGAGGTAGGTGTTTGTTAATGTAAATAGATTCTTCTGCGCTCACAAAAACAAGAAAGATTGTGATAAGTAAACCTATTTCACGATTGTTACACAATCTTTACAACCGATATAAAAAGGAAGGTGTGTAGAGCGTCGATGGCCAAGTGGATAGGACAGCGGTCTTACAATCGTGAGACCCGGGTTAGATCCCCGCCAAATACTAATGTCTTTTAACTCGCGTACATTTACCCACTGCTCTTACGGTGAAGGAAAAACATCGTGATGAAACTCACATTCAAATAAAATTTGAATGTAATGTTATTTAGGTGTGACTTAACCTAGGATTCGGGCCAATAGCATTTGAGTTGTAGAAATTAGGTAGTAGTCGCTCTGTGTAAAACTTGGTTCCACGTCAAATTCCCTAGGATCTGTAGCCGTCCCTGACAGAGCTACCCCCAAGACTACCACCCTATAGTCTGTAAGTTTAGGTACTTATCTTTTTGTAAACAAACTTTGTATTAAACTGACAGTTCTGAAGTGTCACGTTCATACAAAGTTTGTTTACAAAAATATAAGTACCTAAACTTACAGACTATATACTTAAATCATAGTGTATTAAGGCATGTATTAGGTACAGATTATTGCATAATGTCATGCCCTAGATTGCGTTGAAGTCTTTTGAATTGTACATGTTACTAATTAGAGAGATTTTGAATAATCTATGATTTTTTTATGATTTGGAATATAAAGGTGCTAACTACGTCAAATTATAGAATGGAAGTTTCTTTATACCACGGAAAAATATCTATTTAGAAGGAAAATAAAGCTGTTTTTTTTAAACTTACACGTTTATCACATTTAACGCGCAACGCACGATTAAAATAACGCAGTGGTCTATCAGATCCATACTAGAAACGTCAATCCCCATCCCCATCCGTCAATCGACGACCGATGTGGCACAGTGGAAGACCGACTGCCTCTGACGTAGAAGGTTCCGGGTTCGATTCATTGACGGATGAAACAAAAGAAGAACCAGGAAACTCTTTCTTAGCTTTACTCTAAGGATAACTTAACATGCTGCCGAAAGTACCAAATCAACCACTTTATAGCCGCCATAATACAAGATCGATATTCATGTGGTGGGAAGTATGATGGTGGATCAATTGCAACGCATATATTTATTAAGATTGCTCGTGAATGGTGATCATGAAGGTAAGTCCTTGGACTGATTCTTAGTGTGGAATTTAGAGTAATAGGTATTTTCAAAGTTTGTAATATCTGCCAACGAAAATGTGTTAATTTATTTTGTTTATGGTATTAAAAAGGCCACTTTGCTGTTGACTTTGCCTCAAATACCTATATATACACCAATATAATTAAAATATTTTTACACACATGCATACATATGTCACGATTTGGGTAGCTAGAGCGTTAACGGCCGTAAAAATATGGTCGCTATCGCCACGTCTGACAAATTTTGAGGACCTTTTCTAGTGATTCGTGTATCACTGTAATGACAGGTTTTCAGCCCGTCGTAAGTAGTAACACATTACAGAGTCCATAAACCGGAGGCTGGGAGAAGCTTGCTGAGGATAGGGACGAATGGCGAAAGCTTGTATTTGATGGGCGTAAAACTCATGACGATGCCTGGTTCTCTGATCTCGCTAATAAAAGGCCAAAACGACACCTAAACATGCGTGTGCCGATCTCGAATTCCACCTTCACCTGTAGAGCGTGCGGAAAGTTATGCCGCTCCCGCATTGCCTTATATAGACATGGAAAGTCTTGCCTCAGACACTGTTTAAATCGTCTGTCACAGGCATTTGAGGCCAATGATGGTCATCATCATCATCACCGGAGGCAAAACCTTGTATGATTATAACATTTTACTATCATTGAAGATCAAATATTATCATTTTAGCACTTAGTGATGCCAGCTTTTCTTTCGCGTAGGTACCGTCCATTACAATTAATTTTGACCTTGGATGGACTCGTGTCTAAATATTGTGTAACATCTAATTATTAAACACTATCATATAGGCTATTATTCATTATTATTTTTTGCGATAGACAAAGGTGTAGACTATTTGTTTTAGGGTGCTTGTAGACCAGAGCTTTTGAAGTGACAACGACTCATGCGGCGTTACCTCGCCTCTTACCTCTGAAGCGTTCCATTTAAGTCTTGAAGTGCAAGCGAGGGCACGGAACGAGCGCCAAAGAGGTACAATCGGCCTCCGCGTTCGGTAGCGTATATTAGAACTATAAATTTTTTTTTTACATCGCATACAAAATGTACTACTAACCAATTCAGTAAGTTTGTAGGTATGCTAAGTATTTTTTTAAATATTTTGGCCTATGTGTCTTAGTTGTTTAGTTTCAGGGGCTAGTTCATCCCTTGAAAGATAGTTACAAATTTTACCAACACCCTGTATGTATAAGTAAATGTATATATGCACCTATAGGGTAAGAATATATAAGTAAATATATAGGGGTTTATTTTATACAATGCATTAGTATGAACGCTCCTTTATGTTTAATACGATCGGAACACTCATCTCAGCCTAATGATGCCCACAACAGATACAATTATTTAGTATCCAGTGAGGTCGAGTTTTGCAACTCCTGCGCATGCCGTAGATGTGTACCTAGTGATTGGATCTTATTCGCACGGACGTTTTAGTTTCATTCTTGTTCTTTATCTTGTAGGTAAATTCTTTCTTAAGATTTAAAAAAACGATTCTCTGTGTAGGCATAGTTTTTTCAAGGACTACTCGTGAAATAATCATGATATTTCGCTAGATAACTGGGTCATTAATAAAATACAAAAGTTGTACGCTACTACATAAGTACTCCATTTATAGTTTTTCAATATATTCACAGTTTGAATTAATAAACCAAAACATAATAGAGAAGTAAGTGTTTTGACACCATCCAAACTAGAGGGACATGACGTCATCTATTCGTATTGTCATACAAAATATCGTTTTAAAAAGGAGCTCATTCGACCTGGCAGTGATCATGCGCCTTGTTAACGGCGGTTGAGACACGTGCACTTCAAAGGTGTATTTCTTTTTTTTTTTCAAATCAAATCAAATTATTTATTCAAAGTAGTAAATTTTACATTTCGCTTTTTGAAGGTCAAGAATTAACATTTTTAACAATAACATTTTTATGAACCTAGTGTAAACGCGGCTCAGGTGGACTAAAAACTTAAAACTAGCCCCTAAAGCACTGCCTCGGGGCTGGCCAAGCTAACCAAACAACATGTAACGTTAGGTGGTAAATAAAATAACATCGAGTTCATGCCAAGAGAAAATGTTGTGTTACATGCGTATGGTTAGCCGGACCCCCTGGACAGTAAACCACCCAGAAACCTGCCCAGAAGTGCTCCTATTCTAAAAATACAATTTGTCAGGCCCTAGGCTACCCTAGCTAAATTTCTAAATATGAAACAAAAATATATTATTGGCCAAAAGCGGCTACGTTAAAAAGATAAAATATATATCATTTTCTTCCTTCTTTTCTTGTGAGAAGTGAGTCCTCCAAAGTCTCGGTTAATTTAATACGCAAAAAAACCAGTGGCTATCTTACCACCTATGTAGAAATCTACAGGCGTTGGAGCATCGGTGGCCAAGTGGTTAGGACACCGTGACAATCGTGAGATCAGAGTTCGATCCCCACCATGTACCAATATGCTTTTATTCACGTACATTTACGCCTGCTCTTACGGTAGAGGAAAAACATCGTGATGAAACCCACGTTCAAATAAAATTTGAATTCAGATGATATTTTAATGTGACTTAACTTAGGCTTCAGGCCAGGTTAGCTTTCGGGTTGCAGAGGTCAGATGGCAGTAGTTCTGTGTAAAAACTAGGTTCCACGTCAAATCCCCTAGGTTAGGTAGCCGACCCTGACAGAAAAACGGGATAAGACAAGGATAATGATGAAGTAGCTTCCTACATATATTTTTTTGTAAATCTTTCTTTAAACCTTGAACTTTGGAGATCCTTTATGTCAATATGTTACACAATGCGCACAAAGATGTGCAAACATACAATCATAAGCAATAATCAGTCGTCAAATAATCCACACGTAACACACTAGGAAGACGAACTTCGTACAATAGATCCAGACAAAGTAGACCCTTTGTGACTATGATAACCCTTTATAGATGCGTATCTATTGATTTTGGTACTTGGAACCAGAGTAACCAGACATATTGTTTCTATGAGAGAACTTAGTAGATGCGTGTCTATCGGTTTTGGTCGCTTTGTAGTCTTTAACTAAGAAAAGGGTTAGGAGGTGAATCAGTTAGTTAGTAGGCAAGCTGTAGATTGCATTTCACAAGTCATAGAGAAAATACTAATCTTTGTGCATTCTCATGCATGCCGTGTGATGCCGGCTTAGAATAGCATCATCCCATTTCTTTCCACGGGCTCGACTCGAGGGTATCAAGTATATTACAACTTTAGGCGACGGTCACTACTGATACAAGAATTAATGTAGGCAAGGGTCTTCAATATTTGTCAGACGTGGCGAAACGACCGTATTTTTACGGCCGTTTACGCTTTGCCAGCCTTGTAAGGGATAAAGGCGTGATATGTGTACCTATGATAACCTTTTATTAAAATAATGTAATTGTAGGTCAGGTATTCATACTAATTCAACATCAGAATCTACATGTAAATTACTATTCCATTAAAGTTATGTCTGTGTTACAATCATACATAATAATAAGGAATATACATCAACACATGCAATAATATAAATACCCCAAATGGTAATGTTGCCTCCATAACGAGTGAACTTGATCTTCTTAGCTGGCAACACTGAAATAGGAAGGTCCATTGTTTAAGGCCTTTCCCACACTTAACGCACAACGGAGCGCTAAAAAATATCGCTGCGGTCTGTCAGATCCATACTAGAAACGTCACTCCCTGTACTAAAACCGCTCTTGACGGACGACGCAGTGCTAATGATGCGTCGACAGCGGTTGACCGGTTTTAGTATGGGGATTGACATTTCTACTATGGATCTGACAGACCACTGCGATATTTTTTAGCGCTCCGTCGTGCGTTAAGTGTGCGATCCGCCGCTGTTGCAAGATGTAATAAAATAAAAATTATTTTTGTTATGGTAGTAGAGTCAAAAGCATAACAGATGTTGATGCTAGTTTCGGCAATCATAATGTATAGTAGCCAGCTACTAGCTAATTCAATAGGCATAGCAAAATTATAGTCAAAACAGTACATTATGCTACATTCCTGACAGGTCAAAAAAACTACTTTTTAAAACGATCTAAACCGGTATTATGTATGAAAAACTGAAAGTATGACGTCATACCGTACTATTTTGGATGGCGTCAAAACAATCATCCAATTGAGATCCAATCGACATTCAACTGAAACTCATTTAGCAGGGCCCAGAATCTATTATCTTCATAACGTTCTGTGTTTCTAATTACTTTTTGTCCTTTTGGGCTATGTTTATAATGTTATAATTTTCGTTTCGTTCTTCAATGTTTTGTAAAACACGTCTTGGAAAACTTTAATTTCTTTGTAGGTATACATGATTGCGAGTTATAAGACACAGATGTCAAGGGTAAGTAGTTACTAGTGGCGTATGAATTCATGCCCGAATTTCTCATGTCCCACTAATATTATCATAAACCAACATGATCTGGGTGGGTGGTGTTTGCCCAGCAATCCTCGTCCATGTTCGCCGGTGGGCCGTTGGGTCAATGGATGACATAATGCCCGTAATTGTTGACTGTTATTGCCGTCGTGTTGCCCAACGACTAAAGACTATAGTGCGTTTGGTTGTACGGCGTGTTACGCACATCATACACGCCTCTAGACTTGGAGAAGAAAAGAGCGATCGCAACCGCAAAGAATTCGTTCCCAGTCTGGTTAGCACATTGCAGGCTGAACCACCTAATTGTCCGTGAAAGATGGTTCCGTGTTTTGGATGGCCGTAGGTCCCGGTTGCTGTCTATGATCACTTAGACGGCGGTTGTTAATAAATCATGTCAGAAGCCTGCTACTTATAGGCGAAGAACTGAAGATAGAAGGCGCTTGAACAACCCGACACCAGGGTTCATAGGATTACTGGAAGACTCGGCGTCCCGACGAAAAAGAAGAAGTAGTAACAACAAACGAACGATTGCTAAATTATCCATCTTCTAGAAAAGAAAATCTCTCGAGGTTTCGTATTCACGATAAGTCATCCATCTTTCCTAATTATAATCTCAGATAAATCATAGTAAATGAATTACTTTGGAAAAGGAAATTGTATCATAGAAGAGAATATTCAGGGATTGGACCATTTTCCATAGCATCGGTGGCCAAGCGGTTAGGACACCGGTCTTGCAATCGTTTTGATCCCCGCCATGTACCAATGTGTTTTTACTTATTTACCGACTGCTCTTACAATGAAGGAAAGACATCGTGATGAAGACGAAACCCATTTCGAACAAAATTTCAGATGTTATTTGAAAGTGACTTAACCTAGGATTCGGGCCAGGTTAGCCTTCGGGTTGCAGAGGTCAGATTGCAGTTGATCTGTGTAAAAACTTGGTTCCAAGTCAAATCCTCTAGGTTAGGTAGCCGATCCGATGTAGAACGGGATAAGGCAAGGAGAATGGATCATTTTTCATAAGACGTGCGTGCAGTGAGGCAGTTGGGTTTGAAGTCGTCAGTCTTTGGTATACAGATGCAGTGATGTGAGTGCAATTGCGGCACCGCAGGCCTCCCGGCATGTGTGTAAAGGTCTACCGAGTTATGAGGTCGCGACATGTTTATTAAGAGAAATGTTGGACTCCGAGATTTGTTTGATTTTCGCAACTTTTAACATTTACGCAGCTTGGGAAATCTAACAGTTATGAGGTTTTTAATTTGTCAAGTTCAGTACACAATAATAAAAAAAAAACTATTACATCTGTCTATGGGAAATAAGCTTTACTATCATTCTCTCGCGCTACCTACTAGGACCGTAGGAATAGGAACTAAACGTAGGTACCTACAGTTTCATTTCTATTTCGATGAAATTTGATCGCATTTACTGTATACTAGATTGTATTTATCAGAACATATACTTTCTCTCAAGATTCAGAGCTGTCAGACAGTTTATTGTATTGTATCAGCAGCACGTCCACGTCCAATTGACATATTTATCGTTGTACTTATGTTACTCAACTAAGATCAACGTCTACTAGGTCTCCGTACAGATATTAATAATAACCAGTATAAATTGAACCCTTAAATACCCATTCGAAATACTGCTGCTGAATATAAGACCATCTGGTTTCTAGATCAAATCACGTTTGCAGATTGTCCGACCGATAGCCAATGTCGTTATATTACAAAGGTCTGACCGAAGTCAATCCATCCATAGCTGCTACTCAACTAATATAAGGTGTAAAAATATTAGCTGCAAATACTTTAAGGGGTGAAACAGCCCATGAAACTAAACAACTTTCCCCTAGAAACATAGGTCGAAATATGGGAGAATTTTTTTTGACCTCCCATATTGACTTGATCGGTTGGTAATTTTGTAGGGAAGGCCCACAATTTTTTTCATGTTACCACCTATTTTCCTTGGGGAAAGTTGTTCAGTTTCACGGGCTGGTTCAGCCCTTAAAGTATTTGCAGCAATTTTTATCGCACCCTGTATATAGATGAAATATTGTTCCCAAATCTATCATCTATCATGCTTTGTCTGTCACTAAGACGTACATAACAATGACATTACATAACTACTATCTACCATCTTTGAAATCAATATTCTACAGCCGGACAAAAGTTTGGTGATAACCTCTGACCGTGGGTTGCTGGTTAGGCAGTTTCCACACGCACCGCATGGTTTTACGGTGTTTGGCCGCATCCGGTTTTTGAAGAAAGAGATTATGAAATTCTATATACAGTATCGGATACTGGATAGTTAATATTTGTCATGTCACTTTGTGAATATGTTTTATTAGTTCAAAGCATTGCAAGCTGAATCACCTTATTCTCTGAAAAGGTGCTTTGTGCCGTGCTTTGGAAGACACGTTTAGCTGTCGGTACCGGTGTGTTATCTAAGATTACTCAAGCGGCTGTCGTTATAAACACCATGCTACTAGGTGCCTGCAAATTAGAGTAGCAGTAGGCGGTCTATAACCTCTGACACCAGGGTTAATCTGGTGAAAAAAGAGCGGACAATGTTATGACACGAATTGATAGAGTCTGTGCGCAAAGAGAACCGTTGCGAGAAAAAGTCAACTACTTATTCATTTTTACATAGAAACCAAGACCACGATCGACAAATTTCAAAGTCATAATAAGGCACAAAACCTCCCCCAAATTCCACGCCGGTTCTCTTTCTGCAGAGACTCTACCATCCTTCAAATCGCGTCAAAACATTCTGCCTGTCATTGCTTGTCATTTGCAGCCACCATGACTGTCACGTACCGCACGACCGTCAGTCGCGTGTGTGGTACACCATAGTCGGTTAGATAATAGGGCGTTTTTGTATGCGACTTGTGTGTGAATCGAGAGAATGCGGATGTATCTAAGTGAAGTTGTGTACTTGACCCTATGTGACCTCTAGGTTGTTAAAGGTAGGTAGTTTATTATTATGCGGCATAATGAAAGCTAGCTACTAGCTATACTATTTAATTAAGTACGATATTCTCGTCTGAAATCTTTATGTCGAAATAAGAAAAAAAATTTGGACCTCCCATACGAAGTAACTGATTAGGTCGGCTACATTTTATATGGGAAGTCTAATTCTGTTTAATATTTCTAAAGTTCCAAGTAATTTTACTTTTCAAGTTGTATTGGAAAATATTGACTAGCACACATTTCTCCTTTTTAGTAAACTTCTAGATTTCATCGTACCTACTTAACTGTCTACTCTACTACTGTTAGTTTCAGTCAGGGGTACTCATCTCAGCCTTTGATCGAGGACTGTGATGTGGTATACGGGTATGCGACCCCGGCTTCCCGAGCAAGCAGTTCCCTCCTGCTTAACAAATAAAAAGTCTGTTTCGGCGAGAATGGCAACCCAATGCAGATATGCACAAGGGCTTGGCGGACTCGGCGACTCAGCAAGGCAATGTGGATGGCCTAGGGCGACGGTAGAGGGCGCGGGTAGTTACTGTCGGCCAGACACTGCGTCTGACCTCTCCTTCAGTCGTAGCGGTTTTCCGTTCCACTGAATCAAGGAGGGTGAGGACTAAGTGCGTGCGCCTGCGTTTGCGCGAACGTTTGCGCACCGAAATATATCCTGCGCAACTGACCGCTTCCGAATAATGGACTCCGATGACGCAAAGTCCTGTGGCGATGGGTTGAGGTAGAGAGGTCTGGCGTGGTGCAAGCTGGGCTTTGTCTGATTCCTGCACATAGGCGGTTCTAGGGGCGTGAGTACATGCCGTGGTCGCTTTTGCATTGCAAATCGGGACGACAATGCGAATTCGGCAGCACCTGGGATGACAAAGCAGCCCTTTTAAGGGAGGCACTGCTTTCCTCGCCCAGCCGAGGAGGGGGCTAGAAAATGTGCCCTAAAAAAGTGCTCGTCCCTACCCGGAAGGTGGTAGTAACCACGGCTGCCACCGCATCACTTAACTCGTGGTCGACGAAACAGAAAAAATAAAAACAGCATGAAACCATCTATCATGACATTTGGCGCGTGGAACGTGAGAACTCTAATTGATCGAGATGGCAACTCCTGTCCTGAACGCAAAACCGCCATCGTAGCTCGAGAACTTCATCGCTATAACGTGGATGTGGCTGCGCTCAGCGAAACACACCTTGCTGATGAAGGAGAACTGGTGGAAGATGGAGGTGGTTACACTTTCTTCTGGAAGGGTACCTCTGCATCCGAGCCTCGACGTTCAGGGGTAGGATTTGCCATCAAAAATCACCTAGTAAAGCGACTTCAAGAGTGTCCTGTTCACATCTCGGACCGCGTTACCACACTGCGCCTTCACCTGGATACAGACAATTACCTTAATGTCATCAGTGTCTATGCTCCAACATTAGACAAGTCTGATGACATTAAGGACAAGTTTTACGAGGAGCTAACTCAATGCCTTGATAGCATAAACGCCAGAGAGCAGATCTTGTTGCTAGGCGATTTCAATGCCAGGGTTGGACGGGACTACGAGGCTTGGCCTGGAGTTCTGGGACGACATGGAGTTGGCAACATGAACAGCAATGGTCTGTTGCTGCTCGGTCTTTGTGCTCAGTACGATCTAGCGATATCGAACACTATGTTCAGACTTGCCGCTAAGCACAAGACAACGTGGATGCACCCGCGTTCCAAACACTGGCATTTGATCGACTTTGCTATTATTCGGCAACGAGACATCGGTCAAGTTCAAGTCACCCGCGTCATGCGTGGTGCTCACTGTTGGACTGACCATCGACTAATTGTCACTAAGCTACGACTCCGCCTCCGTCGACCTCGCAGATCCACAGTGAAGAAGCCTGCGTTTTTAAACGTGGATAGGCTGAAAGATCGCGAGGTTAGGGTGAAATATGCTGAAGCTTTATCTGAAAAGCCGTCGCCAATAACTGAGACCGGTGATGTCAGTGCTGCTTGGGGAGCTTTGTCATGTCATCTCATAGAAGCCGCTTCTGCTACTTTGGGTACGAAAGACCGACGTAGTGAAGACTGGTTCGATGACAATAGCGAGGCTCTTAAAGCAGCATTCGACAAACATCGACAGCTCCTGCGACAGCATAATCGAAGAGGTGGAAGTGTTGCGGTGGTCAAAGAAAGTGACCAAGAGTTACGCAGGCTGTCTCGACAAATAAAAGACAAGTGGTGGCAGGACAAGGCTTGTCAAATGCAGTGGCTCGCCGATACAAACCAGCTTGGTGAGTTTTACTGTGAAGTGCGTAAGCTGATTGGTGCTTCCTACCGTGCAAAAGTACCTTTAAGGTCTTTAGACGGTATGCACCTCCTGACCAGCAAGGAGGATGTACTTAAACGTTGGGCTGAGCATTTTCACAACTTGCTCAACGTAGATCGATCAGCTGATCTGCATCATATCAGTTTAATGCCTCAACTCCCGTTAGCCACGGAGCTGGACGAGCCCCTGTCATGCGACGAGGTTGTTACTGCCATCAGACAGCAGCATAATAACCGGGCGGTTGGCATTGACCTTATACCGGGTGAACTACTTAAATATGGTGGTACGGAGTTGCACACGTCGGTATGGAAACTTTTCGTTCGAATGTGGGAGGAGGAGAGGGTCCCTGAGGACTTCAAAGTGTCTCGCATTTGTGCCCTCTACAAGAACAAGGGTGACCGTTCTGATTGTAACACTTATCGCGGTATTTCATTGCTGTCAGTCCCTGGAAAAGTCTTTGCCAGAGTTTTACTGAACCGCCTCAAAGATTTGTCGGAAAAAATTCTGCCCGAAACCCAGTTCGGCTTCCGACCTGACCGAGGTACATGTGAAGCTATTTTCTCGGTGCGTCAACTACAAGAAAAAAGTAGAGAACAAGGTCGCCAGTTGTACCTCTGCTTTGTTGATTTAGAGAAAGCATTCGACAGTGTGCCTCGCGAAGCTCTCTGGATGGTGCTAGGAAAGTTAGGGTGCACAGAAAAGTATGTGCGACTCCTAAGACTCCTGCATGACGACATGCAGTGCTGCGTCTCTGTAGACGGTGAACAGTCTGATTTCTTCCCCGTCACCTGTGGGGTGAAACAAGGGTGTGTTCTAGCGCCCACACTGTTCGCCTTGTATTTTGCAGTTGTAGTCAAAGAAGTCCTAAATACTGTTTCCCAAGGAGTCCGCATCCGTTTCCGCACAGATGGCAGTCTTTTTAACCTGGCTAGACTTAAGGCGCGCACTAAAGTCTCGTATGCATTGATTACTGAGATCATGTATGCTGATGACTTGTGCTTTCTTGCAGAATCCCCAGACGGCCTGCAACAGCTAATGTCCGTTTTTCACCAAGCATGCTGTAAATTCGGCCTGAAGATCAGTGTCAAAAAGACGGAAGTGATGTCCTTAGACTCGCATGGTCGCGAGACACTGGCGATTATGCTTGGTGAGGATATGCTGAAACAGGTTGATAAGTTTCGTTATCTGGGGAACACTATAACATCTAAGTGTAACCTTGATGCTGAGATCAACAGCAGAATCAGTGCTGCAGCTGCAGCATTTGGGAAGTTGTGTTCCAAGGTTTTCTGCTCGCACGACCTAAAGCTAGCCACAAAAATCTCTGTATATATGGCGATTGTGCTGCCAAACCTTCTATACTCCTCCGAGACTTGGTGTGTGTATCGTCACCACATACGCACTCTGGATCGCTTCCACCTAAAATGCCTTCGCACCATCATGAAGATCAGATGGTCCGACCGAGTGCGCAATACCGAAGTTCTGAGACGAGCCAATGTTGGTGGCATTGAGGCCTATCTAATGCGTCGTCAGCTACGATGGTGCGGTCATGTATCCCGGATGTCGGAGGAGAGAGTGGCGAAGCGCATCTTTTATTCTGAGCTAGAGGAGGGCAAGCGAAAGCATGGCGGACAACTCCTCAGATATAAAGATGTTCAGAAACGACACATGAAAAGATGCAACATTGAGCCCACTCAATGGGAGGGTCTGGCAGCACAGCGCCCCGAATGGCGCGGGATGGTTAAGAGGCAAGTCCGCGAGTTTGAGGAACAGCGTAAAGCATACCTCGACGCTAAGCGTGATGAGCTGAAGGCCCGTCCACCCGTCGCCATTAACTATAATTATGTAAATGGCAAACTCACGTGTCCACTCTGTGCACGGGAGTTTACTGCCAAAATTGGCTACAATAGCCATCTCCGGGCGCATCAGCGCCGATCTGATTAGGAGTCAAAGTGGTCGCCATGGCCGAAATCGGTCGGAGAGAGAGATCACTGTTAGTTACTCTGTTTTACAAAATCATAATAATTAGGAATCTCTTACGTGTCACAAACGTTATTTTGCTATTACAATGTTAATTTTCGTAACACATTTTTATTGTTCAGATTTGCATGCATTTATCTTTGTAATTTTAATGACACTGTCAATTGTCGAGCCGTAATCATACTAGTTTTACTTACATGTCAATCATAGACCGAAATTGGCACCCAGTTGTTCAGTTCACATAGGCCTAGTGGGTCAAAAAGGCCTATTAGAAGGTCACTAGGTCATTTCGTCATGAGTACGGCAAAATGTCATACAAGTACTGAGCACTTTGTTAAATGAAAGATGATAAAAGAATAACGCAATGCGTTAGTGAGAATGGACCGCTATTATGTGATATTATATAACAGTTTACAATATGAATTGATTGTATTGGTGTGTCTTATTGTACATATTTCATGGTCATAGACTAATATATCATTGTTGTTGGTAGTTGGCAATAGCGACCGTATTCTTACGGCCGTTAACCTACCCCGGAAGGGATAAAGGCGTGATATATGTATGTATGTTGGTAGTTGGTAATGTTATCCAATAACCTATGTTCCCACTTGTCCCCACAAAACCTGTCATCGGTTTCAAATGGGAATTTTGATTCCCACGTGATTAAATTTACATCACTGTGTTGCCAGTTTTTAGCAAATTTTTAATTGTGTTGTTACAAGTTAGTTACGTTACTCAGAACCTAATGCTACACTTACGAGCTTCAATGCACTTAATCGTAGGTACTTTAGGTGGCCCTCTCAGCTTTACAGAGGCAAAGGAATTATTTTCTGACAAAAGTATTCTTTAAAGTACCAGTAAGTATAGTTGGATCACCACATCCGTCTTATATGCCACATTTCAAGTGATAGGTACAGACAGGATATGTGAAAAATAAACATTTGTGAACCAAAACCAGCTAACCTAATAAAATTTAACAACTTTTCCCAAGAAACTTGGACCACAATATGATAAAACCTACAAAATGGCTTGGTCAGCTGACATATTTTGGAGAAATACGTGTTCTTTAAAGATTTCTACATAATATCTTCCTCTTAAATTCAGCTCACCTTGTATATATAGTATATTTTTTAAAATAACTCATACTTAATTTTAGTAATCGAGTAAGTATAAAGTTTGACTATCCAATAAACGGAACGCATCAAAGTTTATTGAAATAACATGATACCATAAGCAGGTGATGAATGGTGTATTTTATGATGATTTCGTCAGACAAATTGATTTTGTTGAGGGTCATCCTTGATAATACTTCATTTCCTTACATAGTGTCACGACTAGCGTAACTGTCAGTACGCGCCCGTACGTGCGTGTATGGAGCACTGAGGTCAAGTTACGCTGGTCGCGACACTGTCTGAGCGAATGGGCTATAAATAGAAACCTACTGACAGCAGCACATCAATGTGTAATGGTTCAAAGTATACTAGACTTTTTTATAAACTGTATGATAACCAGTTTTAGTTGAACCCTTAAAGGGTGTTTATAAACCTTGAACTAATATGGTAGGTAGTTCTTAAGAACTGCATAGGAGACCAGTATTGGTATGCAATAATGCAAGGGGTGAGTCGACTTACTCCTAATTAAACCCTTCAATTAAACCGCATTTCGATGACATTCTGTTCTGGTACCTATTAAAATTAGTTTCTCTATAGAAGAGCCTGGAAAGTCTTATCAACTTTTATTATTTATTTTTGGGGATTGATATTTCTAGTATGGATCTGAGAGAACGCTGCGATATGTTAGCGGTCCATTGTGCGTTAAGTGTCCGATCCACCTAAGACGAAACATTCCAAAATTAGGCAGGAAGTACCGATTTTTTTAAACATAAATTATCGATGCCTCAAAGCAATTATTTTCCAGAATGCGTCCCATCGCCAGTTCTCTCAGCACGTCTTTTAACCACTTCCGGATCAACAGTTTTCAAATCGTACGCCAACCCAAGTTTAGCCATCAGATCTATAAACAAAGATGTCGGATTCAACGCGTAATTCCCTCCAAGTTCAGCCGCTTTATAATCCCATGGAAATGAATGATGGTAGTTGTGGAAACCTTCGCCCATTATGAAGTGGGAAACTACTTTGTTTTCCACAGGAGCCATGTTTCTGTCATAAGGTCTGTTTCCCCACAAATGAGCAACGGAGTTTACGAGGAATACGCAGTGGTGGGTGCAGGTTATTCGGAGTAGGACGCAGACTATGAAGGCATTCCATATGGTCTCGCCCCATAGGGTAGCAATGTAGACGGGGATAGTGTTCGTAGCGGCCCATATGAGGAAATAGTACCTGAAACAATACACAAAAACAAACTAAAAGAAGTAAGTTACTCAATAAAGAAAGATTCACTGCTGTGCTTGTAAAACTGTATCTAACTAAATAAGGCCCAATGTTCTAAAAATTTTACTAGCTTTCTGTCTCTATACATGTACCTATCAGGGAGTACAATAGGCCCTGTAGGCTTTCTAATGAGTCGAGCGAGTACTTGGTACCAAAAACAAAAACCTTACTACTTCTGAAAGCATACAAGTCACTGGTATCCACAGCACAGAAGCCCAAAAAATAAGTAGCTAAGACCTTCCAAAAACTATCAGGGGCTCTTCAAAAATCAAAGGCATATAGGCTCCCAGAGGTTCAAAAATATCACTATAGGTACTTACTGTTTCTGAAACCTCAACATAGGGTCAGCATACAAGTCACTGGTATCCACAGTGTGTATTTTGGCCATGTACTCCGGATGCTTCCTGACGAACAACCAGCCGATGTGGGAGTACCAGAAGCCCCCCAGAGAGTACAAAAGACCTTCCAAATACTTTCAAAGGCTCTTCAAAAAACAATAGTGCCTAAGGGTCAAAAATGTCACTGCTATAGGTACTTACTGTTTCTGAAACCTCAACATAGGGTCAGCATACAAGTCACTGGTATCCACAGTGTGTATTTTGGCCATATACTCCGGATGCTTCCTGACGAACAACCAGCCGATGTGGGAATACCAGAAGCCTTCCTTGGAGTTGTGAGGGTCAGCGTCCGTCTCGGAGTAGCGGTGGTGCATGCGGTGATCGCGAGCCCAGTTTATCACGGGACCCTAACAAATAAAAAAATAATAACTTTTTAAAAAAGAGAACCGATGTCAACAGACAAAAAAGTACGAACCTCCATTTTTTGTCGGTTAATATGTCTTGTCGGTTAATATGGTCTCTCCTAAATCTGACAAATACTTTTCTGGAAATCTAAATCGGTTCACCTAAACGCGAGATAATCGCGGACAAATATACGTGCATACAGGTCAAACTGAGAACCTCCTTTCCTTCTTAAGTCGATTAAAAAAACATGTGAAGACTTTAGGAAACCTCACGTTAAAAATGATTTTGAGTTGTAAAAAAATTTTCTGTAAATATTTTAAATGGTGAACCAGCCTATGTAACTGATAATTTTTTCCAAAGGAACATAGGTCACAATATGAAAATAAAATTTGGGCCAAAATGGATATAAATTATCAATCGATCAAGTCAGTTTGTCATATTAATTTTGTCAATTTTTGTCATATTTCGACCTATGTTTAGGAAAAGTTGTTCTGTTTCATTGACTGGTTTCATCCCTTAAGCTATTTGCAGCTAATATTTTTACACCTTGTATGGGTTTGATGCACATACACTACCTACAGTACTTTACGTCATAAAAAATGGATTCCGGCCGAGAAATCGAGTGCGAGACTTCCGCCATGTCTTCGATAGTCGGTAAAGTGGAGTCCACGGTCTCCGGTTAAGTCCCGTCGTTTCATTTTGCATTTGTACATAGCTAAAATATTTAAATGTGAAACTGCAACTATTGCTATAAAAGCCACAAAAATCCCATTTTGGGTTGGAGGCAGATGCCTCTCTACCCTGTATCAGATTCTCACCTACCTGCAAGGTCATAGAGTTGGCCAGCATCAGGATAAGGCGGAGTGGCCACCGAGCCTTATACGCTCTGTGGGACCACAGCCGGTGTACGCCAGCCGTGACGCCGAGAGTAGTCGTCAAGTGTGCGAAGATATACCCTGAATATGACAATAATTAGCGATTTTGTTCATAAGGCAAATTAAGATGTGTTCCCGTTGTCCCCAATGTCCGCGCTCCTAAAAAGTGGGGCAAGGTTTGGCAGGGTGGGGCAAGGTGAAACATGGTAAGACATTGCCCAACCCTTTGCCACAACTTACCCCATCCCTTCAGCTACCCTGCATTGTCACACCTTTTCCCCCTTCCACACCTTGCCCCAGTTTTTTTGGTGTGTTTCCGTTGTCCCCAAGATCCGGGTCCCCAAAAAAAGTGAGGCAGGGTTTGACATGGTGGGCAAGTTGTAGCTAATTGTCCAACTCTCTTCCACATCTTACCCCACCTGCTCCACCTGCTCTGACTTGTCACACCTTGCCCCACTTTTTTCGGGGACACAGATCTTGGGAACACACCAAAAGAGAGTGGGAGAATAAGTACTAATCATAATACTCACAAAACACAGCAGTAGGCCAGACAACCTGCCTCGTTAAGATGAGGTATATTCCATAAGCGCCACCAATATGAATATTCGTAACATTTATAATATTTATCCACACGTACGGCCTTTTTACGTTTTTCTTGCTGACCGTATCATTAGTTGTCCCGTTAGTAATTTCATTATTGAGAATCGTCGGTGTCATAGGCTCCTCTATTTTATAAGGCGTCATTTTATCTGAAAAATAATCTATATATAATATCTGAAAAGTATTGAGACAAATAAATATTGAAAAAAAAAATCCATTATGAACATATTTAAAAGATAAGTTTAACATTACATCACTAAACTAGAAATATTAATACAATTAAAAATATTTCTTCAAACTTAAAAATCACGACATAATGTTAAACTTATCTTTAAAATACGTATCTTACAGTTTAAAAATAGATCCTTTATGAAATTTGTTTTGAAAAACTAATAAATAAAATTATATATGATGTCTATTTCTTACCTTTCTCTAGAACTGAGTGAATAAAATAACCTGAAGATTTGTAAAATTGCACTTAGTCTATAGATGTCAAATTTAATTACGTATTATTAAGCTAGTGAGTGGAGTGTTAATTTTACCTCTTACACTCGTGAGTGAAAAATTATCAGCACGTGCTTGCTTTTTTTTACATAGTTAAGTAGGTAGGTACATGAAAACGTGGTACCCTGCATTGTACTAATTAAGGTCTTATCACATTTAACGCTCAAAGGAGCGCTAAAATATTGCAGCTGTCTGTGAGATCCATACTATAGTCTGTAAGTTTAGGTACTTATCTTTTCGTAAACAAACTTTGTATGAAAGTGAAACTTCAGAACTGTCAGTTTAATACAAAGTTTGTTTACAAAAAAATAAGTACCTAAACTTACAGACTATAGAAAAACAAAATAAATACTGGCTAGAAATGTCCATTCCTATACTAAAACCGCTGTCGAGCGCAGCGTCGTGCGTCAATAACTTTTCTAGTGTGGATCTGACAGACCGCTGTGGTATTTTAGCGCTCCGTTGTGCGTTAAGGTGTGCGACCCACCTTAACAGCACATCGGTTAACCTAAAAAAGGATCAATGCATACTGGTTTATATAATTTGGGCCCTTTAAGTGGGTAGGAGGATGATCTGTCAACGTTGCTTAGTACCTATCTACCTACTAGTGCTAACCTTAGTGCCGTGTGATGCCGGCTTAGAATAGCATCACCCCACATCCTTCCCGCGGGTGTCGTAAGAGGCGACTAAGGGACTGGAGAGTATTAGTGTATTACAATTTTTAGGCGACAGGCTGACAACCTGTCACTATAGTGATACACATGTTTTCCGAAACTACCTTGGAAAACAATCCTCAACAATGTCAGACGTGGCGATAGCGACCGTATTCTTACGGCCGTTAACGCTCTGCCTAACCCGCAAGGGATAAAGGCGTGATATATGTATGTATGTATGTATCTACCTACCTTATGTAGAGTCCCATTACTTGTATGTCTTTTAAATTAATTACTAGTTAAAAAATTACTAACTAGTAATTAATTTAAAAAGTCTAACATGTAATTGTAAAGCTAAGTATTATTAAATGTCCACGATACGATGAGACCATAAAATTAAACCATTTACGTTTTTACATTATTATAATAACAGACTAATTAAAAAAAAAGAGGAAAAAGCTGTTTCTTTTTACTGTTTGTATGTACTTATTCGATAATCTATGAAATGTTTGATTTGCCGTTGGTTAGTTCTCAGGCGTGTCGCATGATTTTGCGATATTTTTCCGGTCCGGTGTTGCATGACATCGCAGGTAGAACGACCTTTTCAGACTGTTATTGTTAAATGTTGGAATGTCGTGTCGCTTTATCACGATACCATATTATTCTCATAAATGAA
Organism: Keiferia lycopersicella; assembly: GCA_029255805.1. Lineage (NCBI taxonomy): Eukaryota > Metazoa > Arthropoda > Insecta > Lepidoptera > Gelechiidae > Keiferia > Keiferia lycopersicella. The sequence continues at coordinate 1,172,886 of JARACZ010000008.1, forward strand.
AATAAAAAATTGAAAAATTTACGAAGGTTGACCGGTGCGTCGATAGGTCAATGGCAGAGCAGTGGGATGGTACTCCACGAGCCTAGGTTGGATTCCCCGTCGACGCTTGTAAATTTTTCAATTTCTTACTTTCATTTATGAGCCGTGTGTCACGTACGCGAGTTATATCTGATCCACAATACGATAAGAATACTCTTTATTTCTGTGGGGAAATGGAGGTTTTCAGGGCAAATGCCTAATAATGAATCAACTAATACCCCGATCGCCAAGGAAATCCTAATGAATCATTGTCCCATCATACATTGTTCCAACCGTACACGAAAGTTCAGCCATCATAGTATTTTATGACCAGAAATTGCCGAGACAGTAGCGCTCGATCGTAAGTTTGTGCGAGTGCTGGCATTTCCCTACGATATTCATCTTTTAGAGCTCTCAGAGGAATATTCTGCAGTATATTGTCAAATAACATAGTATACAGGGTGTAAGAGACGGTGTCGAAAACTTTGCAACCGTGATCAGACCATGAAACTAAACAACTATTCCTAAGGCTATGTTGGGAAACGAAAAAATTGTTTTGAGCTGTTCGGGAATTTTGTATGGAGGGTTGAAAATAATTTTTCGTTTCCCAACATAGCCCCCATGTAAAAAGTTGTTCTGTTTCATGGTCTGAGTACGCCTGCAAAGTTTTCGATGCATCGTCCCTTACACCCTGTATAGCTGCATTTTTATCTTAATTTTTGATCGTGTACTTACGTACTTCCTCCGATTATTTTCAATTCTAATTTTCATTGGATGTGATAACTAGCCTACATCATCCCACTGCTGGGCAAAGACTTCCCTTTTCTCATTCCATCCTGATCTATCCTGGGCTTCCGCATGCCAGTCTTCTGAATTAGTAGGCAAATTAAGATAAGATAATCTGATAACTAGCGCAGAAAATCTTTCAGAAAGTCTTTTTCACCACTCCTCTCTCTCTCTTCGTGTGGGACACTGAGTCGTTCAATGACCCACTCTTGGAAGATAGGTAATTCAATAGTTTATTGGTCTTCACCGAAGGCCGTTCTTAGTAGGTACCTTAGGACAAGTCAATTTGTAACAAGATTTCAAGATTTTAATCGTTTATTTCCAAGTACATTCACAAGTCAGGAATTTACAATACAATACTGTCACTAAATAAATGAATTAGTCATTGTAAAAAAGAGAAAATTATCAGACACAATTTTCTCTTTTTTACAATGACTAATTCATTTATTTAGTGACAGTATTGTATTGTAAATTCCTGACTTGTGAATTATGAGACAAAATTTTCTTTTTTTATAAATTTTCTGTTTCTAGTAGCCGTTGTTAATCTTTAACAAATTATAGACTAGGGAATCCTAGTAAATTATCGGATTTTTGATAAAAAAATGCAGAATATCCCAAACCTGCGCATACGCAGGATGACGTCATCTCTCCAGTGATTGGTGATGCAGTCGCCGCCAATGGACCGGCTATAATAATTAACATACCTTCCGAAACCCTACAAGGCTGTTTGTATTGTTTTCTTTAAATAAAATGCAAGATATAGGCTTTTATACGATTTTTATTACCGACGTTTTTTAAAGGAATGCAAATGAAAGGGGGGTTTACCAAATTCAAGTTTCTTTGAATGCCTTTTATACAAATTATTTGACACGGAATTAAAGCCTAGGCATTTAAAACTGCCTATAATGTTTTTTCTCGGCTTTTACTGTGTAGCACGTCGATTGTTTATACCTCTTACTTAGGTATATTTTCGCATAATTATAGTTGATGGAATGTAAAAACAAGTCTTTGACATCATTATCTCTGTCATCAACCACTTCCACACAAACAGTCCCAAATTCCACGGCTTAGCTAACTATCTTGTGCAGACAATGTTTCGTATTTTTCCTGCTTTATTACCTACTTATCTATTGACAGAAGTTGTGTAAAACTATGTCTAACCTACCCTGTCCACTTGCCATACTTACCACGCTTGACAGGCGAATTGGCGAGCGCAATATATGTTGAATTTACAGGTATGTTATAATTATTAATAAATGCAGCTGCTCAGGCTGTGAAATATCGTAATTTAATATTCTGACACTAGGGTTCATCGAGTCGTTGGATGACTCAGCGTCCCACACGAAAAGTAAGAAAGAAGACAGTGCATGTGCCAAAGGCTTTACATTTTAAACCTTTGACGGATCGCACACTGAACGCACGACGGAGCGTTAAAATATCACAGCGGTCTGTCAGATCCATACCAGGAATGTCAATCTTCATACTAAATCCGATTAACCGCTGTCGACGTCCGTCGAGTGCGGTTTTAGTATGGGAATGACGTTTCTAGTATGGACCTAACAGACCGCTGCGAAATTTTAGCGCTCCGTCGTGCGTCAGGTAAGTGTGCGATCCGCCCTTTGCAAAGTCCATGCATGCATGCTTTGAAATCAAGTTTCGAGCAAATAATTCGATTATCGACACGGATTCGCGCGGCTGCTGTGACCGCGGGCAGAGAAGAGGGGGGGGGGGGGGGGAGTTCAGGAGTAGTGACCCCATATTTTCAGCATTTGCGCAGATTTTCCTGTGTTGGAGTGTACTCTAGTGTCAGTGTTACAAAGTTAGAGATATTAGTGTTAAAAATTCGTTACAGTTCAAGACACATGGCTCGCTGAAATAAATGGTTTGTGGACAGTTTTAATTACACGCACTAAAAAAAACTTGACCATCAACGTAATAGACACAAAAACTCAGTATTTATGTATCGGAATTTAACCAAAGAAACCAGACTACACACTAAATAAGTAGTAACCAACCTAACTAACCACTACAGTGGGCCTAGTGGAGAGTGAAATTAAGAGATGAGGGTGCTCCCACAATCAGTACCATGCTAGGCTCTGAAAAACGAATGCCTGAAATAGTTTTATCGTGTCACTATCCGAAACTGCATGCTTGTCCTATACTACACTAAACCCATGGCCACCCTAGTCACTAGGGGGGGTGAAGTGGGGGCTGGAATGAAGGGGGGAGTGCCCGGGGGGCGTTCCCGCGGTCGATACCACGCTTGGGCTCTGACTGAAATGCTGAAGTCTGACCTCAAACGGTTGGATTTCGTGTCACTATCAGACTCGTAAACCAACTTTGATGAAAAACCAACTGAGATTTGCTTTTTTTTCAATGCATTTTTTGTAAGCGTCGGCCGGGGCTTGAACCCGGGATAGATAGAGTTACCGCACTTACTTTCAATCTATTGATGATCGTCTCGTTTATGTCAACAATATAATAATACTTTGAGAGCCTAGAAACGTAAAAGAAACAAAGAAACAAGAAAGAAACTAAAACAACTACATCTAACAAGTATCAGAAATATCTTGTAGGTATTACTGTAGTAATAGGTTGTCAGGTTATCGCCTAAAATTGTAATACGAAAGAATCCTAGTGACAATTTTTTATTCGTATTTCTGTTCTTAGCCACCTTTTACGACACCGACGGTTAAACATACAGGGTGTAAAATAATAGCTGCAAATATTGTAAGGGCTGAATGAGCCTATAAAACTGAACAACTTTCTCAAAGAAACACAGGTCAAAATACGAAAAAAAAATTACATGCAAAATGTACCGGCCGAACGAGTCAATTCGTATGGGGTGCCCAATAGTTCTTTCATATTTCGACCTATGTTACTTGGGGAAAGTTGTTCAGTTTCATGGGCTGATTCACCCCTTAAAATATTTGCAGCTAATATTTTTACGCCTTACATGTGATTTGATTATAAATCGTAATCTGAATCGTTCACTATGGCCTTTTATAAAAAAAAAAGACACAGAACATAATCAAAGTTCACAAAACGTTCCTTTCATGCCACAGAACAGTGTATGACGTACACGACGAACCCTCACGCAACGCAAGTTCATTCATATACCGCCCCCTCCCTAAACCCCCCCAACCCCCCCGACCCTCAACCCTCACTAATTGAGGGTCATCACGGGAATCTCATTTTTGCAGTGTCCAGTGAACGTACATAATGATGTTAGATTTTTTATGCCCTAGGGTTTTATTTTGCTTTTACGAGGATGAGAAATTGTGAAAAGTTTAGAACCATTGTCCTTTTCAAGAAAATTGCGAGTGACCCGGGTTAACCATAAATCGGTTACTTTCCAGAATAAGTTCTCGTATTGAATTCACAACACATCTTTAGGCACTCATAGCTTACTCATAGCACAGAATAATTCCTAAAATTAGAAACATAAAAGTACCTATCCTCTACCATTTTCAAAATTTTCTCTTATTTTTCAAGTGAACATTACTATATATTTAGCCATATTTTCAAGTTGTTATTTTTCTTCTTTGATTTTAGACGTTATTATTTTAGACATTAGACGCATAACTCAACAAACGCGAAAACAATCGCATGTGTAAAAACAATCACGAGAGCTTGAAAAGTTACTATGTCCTTTTTATCATGGAGCTCTCATAATGAATTTCAATCATTTAAAAACCAATAAAACATTTGTACAAAGCGGTTGAAAAGCTCTTATACCAGGGTTTATCAGGTCGTTGGATGACTCGGTGCCCCACACAAAAAGAAGAAGAAGATTAGAAGATGATTTAGTGGTTGAGTTTTAATAAAGCATAATGTCACATATTACGGTTTTTAACGCTCTGCTTACCCCGCCAGGGATATAGGTGTGATTTGTGTACGTATGTATGTCACATAAACCTACAATTACCGCAAAAAGATTTTGATAACATCTTGTCAAATCAGAGAGACAGCCGTGGTGCGCCACGTTTCTCACACTTAACGCACAATGGAGCGCTAGCGTTGTACAATGGAGTGCTAGCGTCAACAGTTGTTTTAGTAGGTATGGGGATTGACGTTTCTAGTATGGATCTGACAGACCGCTGCTCCACGGGTTGTATATATAAACGGAGAAAGGCTGTATATATAAACAGTTTTGGAAAAGCCATTCTACCATTATAGTAGAATCACAATAGAAAATCCCGACAAAATCCCGTGTATTACAACCATAGATAACAACCCTTTATCACATTCAGTGGTTATTTACACTGATTGAAATTGAACACCAATTCATTTCCATTCGCTTTAACATCGCGATAGAGCTTTTGATAAAATAACTTGTTAATGTAATCAATGGATCACAGTTTAGCATGCAATTGTAATACAATTTTACATAGTACCTATTCTATTATAGAAACAAGTTGTCAGCCTGTCGCCTAAAATTGTAGTACATATGAAACCCTCGAGTCCCTCTTACGACACTAACAGTAAAGAAGTATCTACTTACAATCTAAGCCGAGCATCACACGGCAATCGTAGTTAAAATTTGTACATAATTATACAGATTGTAAAATATTTGCTGCAAATATTTTAAGGGGTGAACCAGCCCATTAAACTGAACAACTTTCCCTAAGCAACATAGGTCGAAATATGAGAAAAAATTTTGTAGAGCCCATACAAATTGACTCAGTCGGTGGGTAATTTCGGATGGGAAGTCCAAATAGTTTTTTTCATATTTCATCCAAAGTTCCTTGGAGAAAGTTGTTTAGTTTCATGGGCTGGATCACCCCTTAAAATATTTGAAGTAATTTTTTTAAAACCTGTATATGACATCAAAGATTTTTCAATGAAGTTGTCATATTTCTTTATTTACATCGTAAAGTCGCCTTACCCCTCTGTTTTAATGGACATCGCCTTTTCTAATAAAAAGAAAACATCTATCATAATTTAAGTTTCTTTTTGAGTTAATAGGTCGCTAAAAAGCACCATGACGGGACGCGGTGGTGTGAAAATGGAGGGACCAAACGAAAATTTATTAAAAACATTCTCTTTTAATTAAATTTCCTTCGCTACAGCTTTCGTTGCAAAAAGAGTAAATATACGGGATGTAATCATTAGTTTAGTATTCTACTTTCTAGTTTAACAAAATGGTATATGATATATATTTTATCTTTTTAACGTAGCCGCTTTTGGCTATTAATATATTTTTGTTTCATATTTAGAAATTTAGCTAGGGTAGCCTAGGGCCTGACAAATTGTATTTTTACTAGAATAGGAGCACTTCTGGGCAGGTTTCTGGGTGGTTTACTGTCCAGGGGGTCCGGCTAACCATACGCATGTAACACAACATTTTCTCTTGGCATGAACTCGATGTTATTTTATTTACCACCTAACGTTACATGTTGTTTGGTTAGCTTGGCCAGCCCCGAGGCAGTGCTTTAGGGGCTAGTTTTAAGTTTTTAGTCCACCTGAGCCGCGTTTACACTAGGTTCATAAAATTGTTATTGTTAAAATTGTTAATTTCTGACCATCAAAAAGCGAAATGTAAAATTTACTACTTTGAATAAATTATTTGAGTTTGAGTTTGAGTTTGAGGTATGTGTACATACTAATTGGCATGATAACTGGACGGTCGAATGACCTACTTTTTAAAACGATATTCGGTATGAAAATACTAATAGATGACGTCATATCTCTCTATATGGATGGCGTCGAAACGCTTACGTTTATAATATTTTTCTGTTTATTAATTCAAACTTTGAATATTTCGAAAAACTGTAGGTAAATGAAGTTTGTAGCATTTTTGGACAATTGTCTTAAACTAACCCAGTCATCTAGCGAATTCACAATTCGGACAATATTAATTTAATATACATTTTATCGCATCATAAGAACCTCTTTTCTAATAGGTACTTTTAGTCAGATGTTTTATAATTCTTTATAAACTTTATCATTTTAAAATATCACGTTTTTGATTATAAAACTACTTTTAAACAAGCCCGGGCGCAAAGACCAACATCAGCACGCCTGACGACCAACGAAACAAACTTTGCCTAAGAAAATATTTGCTATATTTAATTTGTATTCTACTAAGAAAATGTCTGTGAGGAGCCTTTGTAATTTTAAATGTTATGTATCAGTAATTGAAAACATAAATGAACTTATACGTTAATATACAGGGTTATGCCGTGTGATGCCGGCTTAGAATAGCATCACCCCACATCTTTACCGTGGGTGTCGTAAGAGGCGACTAAGGGACTCGAGAGTATTGGTGTATTACAATTTTTAGGCGACAGGCTGACAACCTGTCACTATAGTGATACGCATGTTTTCCGAAACAACCTTAGAAAACAATACTCAAAAATGTCAGACGTGGCAATAGCGACCGTATTCTTACGGCTGTTAACGCTCTGCCTACCCCGCAAGGGATAAAGGCGTGATATGTGTATGTATGTATGTATGTACAGGGTTATTTTTTAGTCTGTACGCAAACATTGTAGGGTGCTTCTACTCATAATTCTGAACAACTATTACTATGGGGCCACCTGCGAAATCGCAAAAAAATTTGGATGTTCCAAAGAAAAGTTCATACCTACTCGGTAAAAATGTATGGAACACCCAAAATTGGTTTTGCGATCTCGCAGGTGGCCTCATAGCAAAAGTTGTTCAGAATCATGAGGAAAAACACCCTACAAAGTTTGTGTACTTACTAAAATAACCCTGTATATCTTTTGACCTTATAGTGTAGTAGCATTTTCAGAAGAATGAACATTGTATGCATTAAAAAACAACACATTATAATATTACTATTATCCTATCACTGTTACGAGTCCCTTCAAGATATTGTTCGAACTTCCAAGCTACATATTATGAAATTTTCAACACGATTGTTCACAAAATTGGATCACGCGTGGAATAGTTCTTCTTCTTTTCGAGTGGGACACCGAGTCGTCCAACGACCCGATGAACCCTAGTGTCAGAATTTTTCAACCGCCTTCTATAAGTAGCAGGCTTCTGACATGGTTGTGTAACGACTGCCGTCTAAGTGATCATAGACAGCAACCGGGACCTACGGCTTAACGTGCCATCCGAAACACGGAACCATCTTACTTGCGGACAATCGGGTGGTTCAGCCCGCAATGTCCTCACCAGACTGGGAACAAATTCACAAAGTGATAAATATCAACTTTGTGAGTGACCCACCGAGAATCGAACCCGGAACCTTCTGCGTCAAAGGCAGTCTCACTACCATTGCGCCACATCGGTCGTCATCGGTGGAATAGTTGAGCCAATTTCATACAGTATTTGCCAATTGTGCCGTGTGATGCCGGCTTAGAATAGCATCACCCCATTTCCTACCCGTGGGTGTCGTAAGAGGCGACTGAGGGACTTGAGGGTTTCAGGTGTATTACAACTTTTAGGCGACAGGCTGACAACCTGTCACTATAGTGATACACAAATTATCTCAAACGGCCCTCTATATTTGTCAGACGTGGCGATAGCGATCGTATTTTTGCGGCCGTTTACGCTCTGCCTACCCCGTAAGGGATTAAGGCGTGATTTATGTATGTATGTATTTGCCAATATTCAGTCCAACATAAAAAGATGTCTGAATTGCTTGGAGCATTTTTCTAGATTACCGCTACTGACGGTAATGACCGATGATGTAGCGCAGTATAAGTGCCGGCAACGCAGAAAGTTCCGGGTTAAATTCTCGGTGGGTCACTAACAAAGTTGACATTTATTATTTTGTGAATTCGTTCCCAGTTTAGTTAGGACATTAGAGGCTGAACCACCTGATTGTCCGTAAAAAATATGGTCTGTGTTTCGAATGGCACGTTACGCTGTAGGTCCCGGCTGTTGTGTATGATTACTTAGACGGCGGTCGTTACAAAACCATATCAGAAGCCTGCTACTTGTAGAAGATGGTTAAAAAATGTTGACACCAGTAGTCTTTGGGTCGTTCGCCGACTCGGTGTCCCAGACAAAAAGAAAGTAGAAAGTACCTTGTACGACCAAAAACATCCATTAGGTCCCTAAATGTCATTAGCCGTACATGTTGGTCGCGCCAGCAAAAACGACCCATTAGGGTCCTCGGTCGTTAGACATTTTAGGACCTTAATAAAATTAATGTACTGGTTTTTGGGGAAACCCGCCTGTTTTATGAGACGCTCTATTTAACGCTCTGCCCACCTCGTACAGGATAAAGACGTGATGTGATTCTAGATTATTGTCTCTTGCCAAACAAGTGTGAAAATTAAGAATTCTGATAATTCTTGGATGACCGTCAAAATATTTTCAAAAATAGCACAAGACCGGTCTTTTTTACATGGTGATCGTTACACAACACCAGGGTTCATCGGGTCGTTGGACGACCCGTTACCATACACGAAAAAATACCATACAAGGAATTTTATGTAAGTATTAAAAGGAGTTCATGAAAAGACTGATGAATGTAGCAGAAGCGAAAGAAGTATGCCAGGATCGTAGCAAATGGAAGGAAATAGTTTCTGCCCACCCCAACGGGAAAGTGGCGTGATTTATGTATGTATGTAAAAGGAGTTCTAACCACATTCTAAAACGAAAATAAACAAACGTAATAAACTAACTCTAAAAACAATGTTTTACATCCCAAAATGTTTTGTTAATATTGTTTCGGCTCAGTTTTTGAATGGTGTGTGTTTCTAGAATAATATTTTGAGAGTGGTGCAGAGGGCGCTTAGTCGGAGGGAGGGACCCTCTGGGAAAACGTCTGTTTACGTACCTGCCGCGTAATACGAGGTCCTAAATTATTAATGGCATGGAATACGAGTTGGTGTAAGCAGGAATGAGAGGGGAACGTTTTGGCAATAAACACATTTAGTTCGAGCAACGAATACAAAAGAAAGAAATTCGCTTAAAAGATTTTGCATGACGAGAGGAAAAGATGTCAGGAATACTGACGGAAATCCGTACGTTTTTCGACATAAAGTTATGCGGTGTTTTTACAAAAAAGATAGACGTGTAGTTGGACAGACCGAGCCCTGTCATTCGTCAAAAACATGTTTGTTATTTTCATCTGACGTTGTCAAACCACATAATCTAAGTCTTTTTTTGTATTAGCACGGTTTATTTGGTACAAGAAATAATATATTTTGAAAAAGTACTTTGAGTACAAATATAGGTACTAATTGCAGAAATACCTACAAATTGTAGATGCCGTGTGATGCTGGCTTAGATTAGCATCACCCCATTTCTTTTTACGGGCGTTGCAAAAGGCAACTAAGGGACTTGAGGGTTTCATGTGTATTACAATTTTAGGCGGCAAGCTGACAACCTGTCACAATGGTAAAACATAGTCTTCTGAAATTACACTCTAACTTTTTTCAGACGTGGCGTAAGTGACCGACAGTGATACACAAATCATCTGAATGGGCCCTCAATACCGTAATTATACGACCGTTAACGCTCTGCCTACCCCGCAAGGTATAAAGGCGTGATATATGTATGTATGTATGATTTCATATTTCAGTAAAGGCTCGGAGGGCAGACCGACTTCTAAATAATGAATGGTCTGGAAAAATATGAAAGGTCACTCTAATAAATATGGAAATTCTGTAGTTCACTTTCACACAGGCAGTAAAAACGGTTACATTATAGAAATAATAAATAGAGAATAGGGTTAGGATTAGGGTATATGTGTGTGTATGTATGTGTGTGTGTGTATGTATGTGTGTGTGTGTATGTATGTGTGTGTGTGTATGTATGTGTGTGTGTGTATGTATGTGTGTGTGTGTTGTGGACTGGCAAGTCAACTGAGCTACTTTTTGAAATGATCTTAAACGATATTTTGTAGGAAAATAGGACTGTATGACGTCACACACTGGTATTTTGGATGGCATCAGAACACTTACTTTTATGTAATGTTTCTGTTTATTAATTCAAATTTGGAATATTTTGAAAAATTACTAATAAAGTCCATAAGTATATTTGACAATGTGTTAAACTTATTATATGTTGACCCAGTCCACAAGCAAAATATACAAGTTATAAAGCGTTTTTCGCCTCAATTTTTAGACATCGTCTTTCGTCCTTAGTCTTATTTTAGACTAACGCCTGAATTTTATCCTTTGGTATTTTAAATGGTGATTGAAGGATAAATTTGAGGAATGGGCGGCAGCATTCCCTGTGAAGAAAACACCTTGCGATACACAATATGACTAATACTCCACTATTTGGATGGAGGAGGCCTATGTTCAGGAAAATATGGTTAAAGACAGACGCACTGTACTTTTTATGACTAAGTGCAGCTATAGTGGATCGCTCACTTAACGCACGACGGAGCGCTAAATATCGTAGCGCTCTGTCAGATCCATACTAGAAATGTCAATCCCTATACTAAAACCGCTCAACCGCCCCAGCGGAAGAACTTTTCAGTGTAAATACGAATTCCACTTTTGTAGGCGGTTTTTAGAAAATATTCGTACTTACATAGAACTAGTAGGTGCCCGTGGCTCCGACGGCGTGGAAGTTGGTTTTAATCCCGTACCATCACACAGGAACATTTATCGAGATAAAAATTGTCTTTTGTGGTAATCCAAGTTACCCTCTATCTGTGTGCCAAATTTCATGAGAATTGGTTCAGTAGTTTTAGTGTCCCTCCGGCCAGATACACCAATGACTTAAAGAGAGCTGCTGGTAGCGACTGGATGGCGAAAGCGGGAAATCGTTCATTGTGGCGTACCCTGGGGGAAGCCTATGTCCAGTAGTGGACTGCTATAGGCTGATGTGATGATGTAATAATAATAAATCTTTTATTTCAGGCTACTAAGGCCCATGGAATAAAATAATACGATACAATATAACTTAAAATGTATAGCTGGGCCAGAAAGAGTAAAAATTAAATAAAATGGAACTAAAAAATTTGTATGAAAAATTGTGGCCATAGTTGAGCGTTGTCTGTCTGCTTTGACAGATAGCGAAGAAAGTGGCGCCCTCATTTTTTATCTACTCTTTATGGTCAAACTATACACATACTATATGATTAGTTTTAGCGTGAAGGAGTAACAAACAAACATACAAACTTTCGCATTTATAATATTACTAGTAGGATTTAGAGACTATTGATAGAGCAGAATTTACAAATATGTATAGGACGTGGTTCTTTGTGTGTAAAGCACTTAGACAAGATTGGGTTCAGGTAGCATTAGACTCTATCTACATACGTGAGACTCGAGACGAAAGACGTGACACAAGTAATCGACAATGAGACGCGCGTCTCACGGGAGTCTTTTCACTACAAAGTATAAAGCAAAGGCGTTTTCTCGCCTGTCTGTATGTATGTTTAAATCCGTAAAACTACACAACAAATTTTGATGTAGTTCTTTTATCAGATAAAGTGATTTCAGAGAAAGGTTAATATACATATATAATACTTGCCGTGAAAAAACTTATTCCCACAGAAGAAGAGTTACAGCGGGCACAGCCGCCGGGCGGGCCGATAGTTTGTTTTCTATATTTTATATGAAAATGGTTTCAAACGTCGCATTGTCTTACGTGAACTCACGTCTTACGTCTCAGACTCACGTCTTACGTCTCTCATGTGGAGATAGCGCCTTAGATGAAACGCCCACATACCTGACGGTTTTGCGGTTTGGGATAATTACCATACAAAAGGAAAATCCGTGACACACGCACACACACATATTACGCCTTTATCCCTTTGCAGGGTAAGCAGAGCTCTAACAACCCTAAAAACATGGTCGCAATCGCTATCTTTCACAAATATAGAGAGCTCTTTCAGATGATTATTTTGTTTATCACCGTAGTGACATAGTTGCAACACACATGAATGAAACCCTAGAGTCCCTTAGTCGCCTCATATGACACCCGCGGGAAAGAAATGGGTTGATGCTATTCTATGCTATGCCCTCCAAAGAAAAAATCTAGATTCTGAAAGGGTTTTGTTTAGACCACTTAAAGAGGAATTCCCTATATAGCCAAGAAAAGTCTTGCCTCAGACACTGATTAAATCGTCTGACACAGATGATGATTAGCTAAGTACTATAAATAACAGACTTTGAAAAATATCGATAAGTAGTTAATTAATAATTAGATAAAAAAGAAGCTTTTTAAGTGGACGAACTTCAAAAAAACTTGAACTTTGAAAGCTTGCAAGAATTTTCTTCTTTCAAAGTTTAAGTACACTTATTAAGTTATTTTTAATAGGGTTTGTTATCTTTCTGCAACATTTATTCTCAGTAACACGTAACTTAATTAAAAGTTTATACCGGTCAGAGTGATGCCGGTTTAGAAGAGCATCACCCCATATCCTTCCTATGGGTAGGGTAGTATGAAGCGACCAAGGTATTTTTAACATGATGAGTATTGCAATTTTAGCCGAAAGGCCGACAACCTGTCGCTACAGTATTCTGAAATGACACTGAAACTAATCGAACGTGGCACAAATATTCGGTTTTTGGCCGTTTTCACTCTGCCTACCCCGCAAGAGATTTAGGCGTGGTACATGTATGTATGCAGTCCATAACCCAAAAGCTATATTTATCACCTCAAGAGCTGTAATTCACCATTAGGTGGTGTGGTATAATACTCCATGTCACATGTGATTTATTACCAAACAAGTTAAGTCCAATTTTGGCAAGCGTCCAACTACCAACAAAGCCGTGGAGGTTATCTTTAAAGGCATTCTACGAAGTAATCTGAAATTGCCAAATTGCGCTAGTTTTCTTCGTGGCGGACATGACCAAACCAGATTGATAGGACTGTGCAAAAATTTTTTTTTTGCAAAACTAACATGTTTAAAATTGATTTGTCATCAACAGCCAAGTTCTCTGCTGGACTCGGACCTTCCCCAAGTATGGCACTTTGCATCCTGGCATATACTAATTTTTAGGTTGTTCCCACTTATGGCGTCCGTTTCTGCAGATCTGTAACGCATGCGTTTAACAGAAGATCTCCATGCAAAAGAACCACAGACCAGAGATGTCATACGCAAACGTAATTTTCTCTTTGAAAAAAACGGACCTTGACTGGTTGACGCATAAACAACGCATGCTATTCCGTTGTTCTATGCGTCTGTCAAACAACGCAATGCTGCTCCTTTAGTCGACTTTTACGACAACCACGGATAGAAACGGGATGATGCTATTCTAATCCAGCATCTAAAGTCCGTTCTCGGTATCTTACTAATCTCTGTGTGAAATTTCATGATGATAGGTTCAGTGGTTTGGCCGTCAAAGCGTAGCAGACAGACAGAGTTACTTTCGAATTTATAATATTAGTATGGATGTATTCGTTGATCGTCAAGTCGCACGACGTTATAAGAACACTTCTCATGATTTACGAGCAGAAATAAAACGTGTCTCCGAGCTTTCTGACGCGTTGTGTCAGTGACTAATGCCCTTAGCTCTGCTAGAAAGAGAACTGCTCCGTCTGACTATTTATCTGTGGCAAAAACTTAGATATATGCCTGACAAGACAAATGAGCGACCTTCAGACTTTAGGTACAGGTACAGTCAAGCACAATTTCGGGTTGTACGATTGGAACTTTGGACCTTTCTATGCCGTGTGCAGAAGACTTACATTGGCGTTTCAAGTGTCAAAGAAGCCGTGACCTTGACTGTACCCGTTTAGCACATTTTTTTGTCTCTAGCCAATACTACTTCAAGCTGCCTGAATTTCTAGAAAAAATGTGCACAGGTACCTATATTGTTTTCAAGACATCTTGCGACAGAACTACTCAACATCATCATCGTAATTAACAGCTAAATATATGGACACCTAAGTACGTTCGCTATAGTCACCACGCTTTGCAATCGGGTTTGCGAGTGCAATATAAGATGTTGCATCCACCGAGGTGCTGGCCATTCACTAGATTTATAGCTTAGTCGCATTTTACGACACCCACGGGTAGTTACAAATTCGGTTCTCATCTAGCAACAGTCGACCTATATACGTACCACAAAATACTAGCTGGTGGAACTCTTTCGGTTATTATAATTTTTTACATCTGGGTGCTTCTTCGGAGCGTAAATTTTCATTGTCCGGGGCCAAAACACCATAGTTTTTTAAAAACAAAGACACGATATATTTTTTATTGGATAGTTCATACTTGATTCTAACTGGGACATTATGAAACTTAAGTATAGGATGATGCCAAGATAGTAAAAAAAAAATTCAAACTGCCGAAATCTGATTCCCGGAACGTGTCCGCGCCCCAAAATTCGATACAATAATGCCCATATCTTTTTTTCTGTATAACTTATCTATTCAAACTATTTCTACATGATAAAACAGATGTACAATAGTCAAGGAAAAAAATTTTTCATTTCTGTGAAAATATTAGATTTTGTTCTATAAGCTAATTTAAAAATGTCCGGCAACAAGTTCTGATTCCCGTGGAACGTCACTAAAGTCCGCGTACATCCCTAATTAAACGCCCCGAAAGTGAGTTCTATCCCCCATCGTTATCTCCCAGTAGTGCTCTGTGCACCATGGGAAGCAGAGTTGCCGCTTGTGCAGCATTCCCGAACTACGAAGGTTCGAAACTGATTCCCGTGTGTTTGTTTTGGTTGAAAACTGATTCCCGTTTGTTGGTTTAAAATTAAAGTAAAAGTAGCAAGGTGACTACTTCATACCTAATTTAAAGACCCTAAGGTTTACTAACTTAAATGTTTTAATTATAGCATAAGACTGCGTCAATTCGCAACAATCGCCATTTTTCGATTTTTTTTTATTCCCGTCACACTGATTCCCGTGTATAAAAGACAACGGAAATCAGCTTTTCACAAAATTTTTCAGACAGACTTATCATTGTATGTGCCTGAATCGTTGAGAAGCATTGTCCTCTTGCGTAAAACGTATATTTTGCAAAACATCTTAAATGCAAAATTTCACTTTTGCAAATATATTTTTTCGCAATATTTTTCCCTGTCGTTGTCCCTATTATGTTATATCGATACGTAGCTATGTTGTTAGGGTATTAAATAAGTACCTAATTAGATAGGTAACTAGATAAATAGCTTCACATCTATACTAGTTAAGTGCCTACTTGTCTAGTTACTTATCTACCTAACATGACATACTTGCCTAGTTGCTTATTTACCTAACATGCCTAGTACTCTTCTCACCTACTTCGATATACCTAGTTACTTAGTTACCTAAGTACTTATGATTTGTTTCATTCCTTTTTTATACGTAGTCGGTCCCAAAGTTCTGTCATATATGAAAATACTGATAAAATAAAAAGTACCAATCCGTTTTTAAAAATTAATATATCAATTAAAAATACAATCATCGAAGAATCAAAATAACATAAAACTATTCGAAATGACCTCCCTTGCTTTTAACAACGGCCTTCAACCGCGGCGGCCAGTCGTCTATCGCAGCACGCACCATATCCATGTCGATTTCAGCGACTGCTTTAACTATGGCTGACTTCAGACTCTCCAAATTTTTATGGGGCTTAGCACAGACCTTGCTCTCTAAGACCTGCCAAATTTTATAGTCCAGAGGTTTAAGGTCCGGACTAGAGGAAGGCCAATCTTCGTGTCTTATAAAGTCAATGTTTTGACGTTCGAACCAGGCTTGAGTGGTCTTGGCTTTGTGAGCGGGCGCAGAATCCTGCTGGAACACAAAGTGATGTCCTGAAAATAGTGTGTTGGGCAGGTCTTTGACGTACCGATCCAAAACCGTCTCTTGGTACACTTTGGCACTGGTTTTGACCTCCTTTTCGCAAAAATGAACCTCAGTTGGCCCATAGTAGGAGACTCCTAACCAGACCATGACTGAAGAGGGATGATGCCCATGTTGCACCCGCGGAACTTTGTTTCCTGCTTCTTCGGAGCTGGTAGCGTACACTCTATTGTTTTGTTTATTATACTTTTCTTCTATATCAAAAAATTTTTCGTCTGTAAAAAGTATATCGCGGTGCCGGTTTTTCGCGTACCGTTTCAACAACACCCGAGATCTTTTGAGTCTAATTTCTTTTAAACGGGCATTAAGTAAGTGCCCACTCTTTTTTTTGTATGCTCGCAGCTTAAGGTCTTCGTTTAAAACCTTTTTGACTGTTTTTCTACTAACCTTCATCTGCAAAGCCATAAGTTTCTGTTTTCGGACAGGATTTCTTCGTATGCGCTCCTTGATCGCTTTGATCACTGCTGGTGTTCTGGCGGAGCGAGGCCGGCCAGTTCTTTTCTTGTCCTCAACACTAGAGACTTCAGTGTACCTAGTTATAGTACGATACCCAAACCTAAGCGTTATTTTCAATTTTTTGAGCAACTTGAAAATGGTACTCGGCGAGTGCCCACAGCGATGCAACGCCAAAACTGCTATTCGGTTTTCTTTCAAAGTCCACTCCATCGTGAAAAATCGCGCCAAATGATTATTTATTGTTTTAAAATAATTGTTAAACATTCAAAAACGGAATGCAATAAAACTTTTCTAAATCCGTGTTCTAAATTCAAAAATAATATGCCAGTGACAGAACTTTGGGACCGACTACGTATTATTTACTTACCAATAGTTTCACACAATTATTACCAGAAATATCCTACTTCTGATTCCCGTGTCACAGAATCTGATTCCCGTGGGCGGATAATTTTTAAATGCCCATATCTCGAAAAATACTATTCTTGGATGAGTGCCTATTTGAAGTATACCTTTGTTTTATACTAGAATTTGACCTGGAGTATCACATTAAGTCATATCATGAGAAATGAAAACGACTACGGGAATCAGCCGAAGAACGCGATTTCGAATAACCATCCATCTCAATGGCGTTTTTACTTTAAAAACCGGTTAAAGAGCGTTTTATGAAAAATGAAACCAATCTTAATCGATTTAACTCCTTTGAAAATCGCTACGTGCGAAATTTCCGAGATCCAGATTTTTGCTCGTTTAAAATATTAGATGGATGTATCAGCAATACATCAGCCTAAACCCTTTAATAAATCAATCTTAATTGGTTTTTCATACAGTTTACAAGGAAAACCAATACAGTTTGATCTTTAAAGTAACTTTATACCTATGTAGTTTTAAAATTATTTATGTCCGTTGCCAAGTTCCAAGTTGGTCTGGCTATTAACAGAGGACGTGTCCATTCTCATTAGCAGTTCAAGAGAGAACTTTAATAGAATCAGGCTATTTTATCACAAGACTGGAGAGTCAGAGGCTATTTCTAAAATCCCAATATTATCCTGAACTGACATTGCCATGATTAGATATTAGAACGTGCATTTTATTTTGTCATGCTTCTACCCTAATGTCTGTATTAATAAATCGCACTCACCTCAGAGATCGATCTCAAGAGTGATTTTGACAACTGTCAGTCAATCCTACCAGCATCTAAAGCTGTACTCAAGATCGATCTCAAAGTTGAGTGCGGTTTATAAATACGGGCTTAAGTGCTAAGATAAATAAAAAACATTTGATTAGATATAACAACTGTAACAATAAGGAACCGTTTCTGATTCTTAGCATTACCCGTTTAGTCCATCATCACATCAGCTTATAGCCTACCCCGGGGTACGCCACAATGAACTATCTCCCATTGTAAACTTTTGAGTCAAACGCCGTTATTTTAGCGCTGCGTTGTGCGTGAACGGCCTATACTGTCATTTTTCAAGTCCAAAGGAAAATTTATTTATTTCGTGATAGTAATCTTTGTTTGAAGAAAAATACCCTGTCTTGAAAAAGGTTGGAATTACAGAGTGAAGAAATGATTGTTCTCAGAAACGCTAAAGCGATTTCATTTAATCAAAAGGATTTATTTAACTTTCTTTTTCAAGTAAATTGATTCGCTTTCAAAGGAGTGTTAAGTATTCCAAGTTTAAATAAATTATGGGATAAGCTTTATATTCAAATTGAACTTCTCGAAAATAGAGGTAAAAGAATCAAGTTTGACATACTAAGTACGTATTCAAATATTTAAAAAATCCTTTACAAATCTAATGGTTCAGAGGAACTTGTTAGGGTGTATTCAATAAATATAAATTGTAAGATTGAATAAGTACATAATAGGTTTCTCAACAGTGATCATAATATTAAAGTAACACTACTACCACTAGTAACCATTAAGTAATCTTTGCTACCACCCCATAATGCTAGCCACAATATTTGCATGCAAATGACATAAAATAATTTATGTTTCCAAAGAAATATTAACTGGATCTAAAAGTAGATGCAAGAAATTTATTTATTTATTTATTTATTTATTCTTACTTAACCTAATGTCCATTTTAACACCTACTGGGAGAAAAGCACTCAATGTATTTTCATATATTAGGGTGTTCCCCGTCAAATAGCAGCCCAAAAAGCATAAAGCCTGAGCTAGGGCTAACTATTACAAACGAAAAGAGGAAAAATGACCATTCTTTCGTTGGCAGTCTGTAATAGGGTTAAGTTATATGGATCCATTCTGGGCACATCCATATGACAAGCATGCAGAAACATGGACATACCCATTTACTTGGCAGTGTGAAACAGTAAACTAAAAACTAAAAAAAAAAAAGAAGAAGAAACAGATATATAAATTAAACAGTAAATTTGTTTTTATGCTTCTGCTGCAATTCGGTGACTGTGTGGGTTTTACTCAGTCTTCGTGATTTTTTCCCACAAATATACCATCTGCTCCCGATCATGTGTCAATAAATAAGCTGTCAATTTCTTTTTTAATGTTTCTGTATTTGACAATTTATACAATTCAGGATCAATTAAGCAAGATACATTTTTCGGTAGAAGATAATATAAACGTGGTGCGATGTTTGTGAAATGGTTTCGTGTAAATGTACTAGATCGAAAAGGTACAACATATTTTCGTTTGCTTGATTCACGCTGTGATCGTGTTTGCTTAGTTAGCTTAAAGTGATGAATATTTTTAGACATATATATTCCAACCTGTAGTAAGTATAGTTGGCGAGGACATAAAACGTTACACAATTTGTATAGCTGGTCTGTTGGAAAAAGGCGCCTTTTCCTTTTAATGATCTTTAAATTTAGTTTTTGAGCCACTTCCAACGATTCCATTATTGTGCTTCCGCAAGAACCCCATGCTAAGACACCATACAGCAGTAAAGATTGTGTAAGTGCAAAATAGATCTTCATTAGGAGATCGTCAGACATTAAATTTCTGATATTACGATAAACATATCCAAGACTTCGGATCTTATTGGATAGACTATCTATGTGCACGTCCCATTTTAAATGTTGGTCTATTTGAATGCCTAAATACGTAGTGCTGCTTACTACCGATAATTCTCTGCAATTACTACAATTAGATTTATTAACAATAGAACACGAGCTGCAATAAAGTTTAATTTTTGGTGTTATTGTTGGGAGACCGCTAGCAGTAGGTGAAATATTTAAAAAATGTATTTAGCACTCTTGCATCAGTGGAAAAAACTGCTCAAATTCTATACCCGTTTTTTATGCCACTTAAATAGGAATCCCTGAAATCTCTACTTAGCAAACATGCTCACGTGACTACAAATCCGATGTGAAAGTGAACAAAAGTGCTCAGTATAAGTCCGTTTTGGTCCTTACGTAACAAAATGTGGACATTACTCAAACAAAAACTCTGCGGAGAAGTTTATTTTACGAAATTTTGGGGCTCTTTTGCTATTTAATCGTTTTGGAAAGACGCACGACGGAGCGCTAAAATATCGCAGCAATCTATCAATTACATACTAGAAACGTCACTCCACATACTAAAACCGCACTCGACGGGCGACACTGCGATAGCACTGCGTCAACAGCGGTTGAGCGGTTTTAGTATGGGGATTGACATTTCTAGTATGAATCTGACAGACCGCTGCGATGTTTTAGTGCTCCGTCGTGCGTTAAGTGTGCGATGCGCCATACTGGATTAAAATTTTTTTATATGAACTGGCAGTGCCATCAGTCGAGTGCGGTTTTAGTATGGGGAGTGACGTTTCTAGTATGGATCGGATAGACCGCTGCGATATATTAACGCTCAGTCGTCCGTCAAATGTGCGATCCGCCTATTTCGTATGATCCAACGACCCATCCAACTCTACACAAAATTAATTTGACAGATGAACTGACATCTGTCCAGCATGCCTAATAGGAATAATCGTGATTGGCATAATAAAAACGAATAGAATATAATAAAACACGAAGTAGAACCTACACCGCACAATATTACCTAAAATGTTTACATCGCAAAATGTTATCTGCATAGGTGGTTAATCATTCTCCTTGCCTTATTCCGTTCTCTGTCGGGGTCGGTTAGAGGTTGTTACTGCTTAATTGTAACGAACCTATGAAGAACCAGTTCAAACCTTTCAAGGGTTGCGACATTAGTGTCAAGATACCAAATTACCTATATCGCAATTCGCAATTTGGCGACGACCGGTGTGGCGCAGTGGAAGTGCGACTGCCTTTGACGCAGAAGGTTCCGGGTTCGATTCTCGGTGGGTCACTCACAAAGTTGATATTTATCACTTTGTGAATTTGTTCCCAGTCTGGTTAGGACTTTGCGGGCTGAACCACCCGATTGTCCGTAAGTAAGATGGTTCCGTGTTTCGGATGGCACGTTAAGCCGTAGGTCCCGGTTGCTGTCTATGATCACTCAGGCGGCGGTCGTTACACAACCATGTCAGAAGCCTGCTACATGTAGAAGGCGGTTGAAAAATTCTGACACTAGGGTTCATCGGGTCGTTGGACGACTCGGTGTCTCACACGAAAAAGAAAGAATTCGCAGAGTTCAGTCGTTTCCAATTTGTGTAATAACATAGCAACATGGGTGGAAAATCTATTCTATCACGTCCTAAATACAGGGTGTAAGAGACGGTGTAACGAAAACTTTGCAGGCGTGCTCAGACCATGAAACTGAACAACTTTTTCTATAGGGACTATGTTGGTAAACGTGAAATTTTTTCGACCTTCCATTCAAAATTCCTGATCAGCTGAGTGACTTTTAGGAATTAGAAAAAAAAATTCTGCGTCTCGATTGCATGTCGTGAAGCATAGAAAATCACAATGGCAATAGAATGACAGTTGAGTGTCGATGGCGTTACAATGACAAAAAATAGCAGACTTGGGGTCCTAACCAAAGTTTTCATTGATAAAACGATTGTGATGATAGTATCGGCCATAATTTTACTGACCGATTGAAAAACTCCGACACCAGGGTTCATCGGGTCGTTGGACGACTCTGTATTCCATACAAAAAGAAGAAGAAAATTTTAATCGATGGTCTTTCTTCTTTCTTTTCGTGTGGGACACCGAGTCGTCCAACGATGGTTGTGAAAATAGAATATGGGCTATCATTTCCCCAACAGCATTCAAATAGCAGTCATGAATGGCGAAACGAAGTGATCCGCAAAATATCGACCGCGCGTTTGGCCATAGCGCCTATTTTTAGTCAGCGATCGACCAGTTCCACCCATACCTACGTGAATTTCAGGACCGCCCCATTGGCTGAGCCTGCGTGACGTCACGACGCGGCGGCCGCCAATGGGAGGGCGTGGTTTCGCGCATGGCAACAGAGGTTTTCCAGGCTGAGTGGAGCTAGCAGCCAGTCTGGGCAAGGTGGTCCAGGTGTGCCGAGCTCGCGCCAACCACAACTGAAGGTCATTATCATTTTAAACATGGCGGCCATCTTAGATTTTTTGAAATTAGAATTTTACCGTTGTCTTTTATATACAGTGTGTGTTTTTTTGTGGTGTGTCTGAAGTGTATCTTTGTTATATTTGAAAGAAAATTGCTTTATGAATTCTATAGTTACAAAAATGCAGAATGCATTTAAAAAAAAGCTTTTAAGAACGGTGTCATCAATTACATAACATCTTACGTAACACGTTACATAGGCTGATGTAGAAAGTGACAGGCTATACATGTTTACGTGAGTGTGAGCGAGACGGAAGATCGTCGGTAGTGATTTTTGAGTGAAGGTCGTTAAAGCGGATACGCCTGAATCGGATGTTCCTATTGGATGCAGTATTTGGTGATGAAAGTGGCCAATATGAGAACTGATTACGGATTACAAAAGAAAATAAATATGTTTGGCTAAGCTTATGAGATTACACATACATACATACGTTAACACACACATATCGATCAATATAATTCAATGGTTTATCAAAAGGGCGCTATTAGTATTCAGTAAAAAATAATTGTCCTTGTATAGTTTAATAGTAGAAATTATATTTGTTGATAAACACGCATAAATCACGACTCTTTCCCGTGCGGGTAGACAGAAACTATTATTAGAGACTATTTATTGATAAGCTTTACAGTTTCAAAAAGGACTAAAATTATTGATTACCTTGAGCTTGAACTATAATGCATATTTCACTATAAACAAAAGGTCCTGGAGTTCAAGGTCTTTGTTAAAAATTATAAAATTACTATAAATAGGTGTTTACAAAAAATACTCAATTAACAGGGCGAAGATTCTATTAAAACACTAATTAAATTAAGATTTCAGTTTATTATTATCGCAGAGTAAATTTATCCAAATTGTTAATTGCAGAAATATTTCATAATAAATCTATAAAACAAGCTTTAACAAAAAAGTTTTAAGCAAAAAAAAACTAATTTTAAAACAACGCCCTGTACTCGTTTACCGTCGGCCTTGTGATGCGCTACGCCGCCGTATCGTAGCGCTACGAACCGTAGGAATATGCTACAATGAGCTTTTTAACACGTCAAAAACAAAATTGCCGTGTGTTGCCAGCTTAGTATAGCCTCACCCCCTTTTCAAACCCGCGGGTGTTGTAAGTGGCGACTGAGGGACTCGAGGGTTTCATATGTATTATAACTTTAGGCGAAAAGCTGACAACCTGCCACTACAGTGGTACGCGAATCATCAGAAAGGGGCCATAGTATTTGTCAAAAGTGGCGATGGTGGCTGTATTTTTGCAGCCGTTAACGCTTTGCGTACCCCGCGACGGACAAAGGCGTGATATATGCATAGCATCACGCCATTTCTTTGACGTGGTATCAATGTTAACAAAATCCAATTTGTCTCTCTTCGTGTGGGACACCGAGTCGTGCAACGACCCGATGAACCCTCATCGGGTTCCAATTTGTGAAAGCTGCCTAAATGATAATGCAAATTAAAATGACTGTATACATCAAAACTTCCGGTCTCAGTAAGTTGAAGGGGTGCTTATTTTTGAGGAAATTATTAAAAAGCAGTGAAAAATAGTATATAGTAATTTGACAGTTACACCAAAACACTCGTTATAAAAATAAATAACAATGACAAAGACAATTTTTGATGTCAATCAAATATAAAAATTTAACAAAATAAAACTGAAATTTAACGACTACACAATATGCAGGAGTATTGCAACATAAACATATAAAAACATTTCAAAATAACAAGTTATTTCGTCAATACTTATATTTGCAAGCACGTCACCAGTACCTATAGCACAAAAAGTCATAATTAATTCCTAACACCGTCTGAGGGGTGAATAACTTAAAAATAAACTTTGATTTTACCCAGTCGTTCTTAAAAACGTTCTTAAAATACTTTCTTTACTTTTAAAATAGTCTTCTACCTTTTCGTGTGGGTCACCGAGTCGTCCAACGACCCGATAAACTCCATCGACGAATTTAACACAGTAGTGGAAAGAAAGCTGATGATGTAAAAACGCGCATTACGTATAGTGATCTCGGAAACCGCTCTAACGAATTTCATAAAATTTCGTAACTAGGGAGATCAATTAATCTAGATAAAAACCGGGCCTTTATTGAGGCATAAAAAAACTAAAATCGAGCTTACTTGTTAGACCAGCTAGTTTGAAATTAAACTGTAGTTAAGTCTTTTTAAAGTACATACCTTCTATACGTGTGATGCCTCAGAAGTGTGATGATTTTCGTGTAAATCAGACAAAAATAATTCAAATCCTGTATTAAGAACGTTTTCTGTGTCAACTCAACACGCCATTAACACACATATTCACAACATTTACCTACATATTATGATAGTCAAATTCGCCCACGGCTAGGTTATAATTTAAATATCTCCGTATCAATATTTATGCAAAAAAGTCTATCCAAAAATATACCTTTATGGTAAATTGTACACACACAGAAGAATATTGCAGATGACAGTCACCAATACTAATGACAATCTAGTAACTTTATGGCCGAACCACGAATTGGTAAAGTTGCCTCGATAGAAAAATCAAAAAGTTAGCTCTGATTACGTGTTTTTGGGCCCGATTTAAGCCTGAACGATTCCCTTTTTTTTGTGCCCTCTTTTTCCTCATTAAATGTATAAGTTATAAATTTATGCTCTTACCTTTTTAAATAACGCATATATTTCATTCAATAATAAAGGAGATGTTCGGATTTTATTCACTGAACGGTCGTCGTCTGTTTCTCTCTAACGCACTGAAAATAAAAGAGACTTACTTTTTAGAGCTGGTATCACCTTAAAAAGTCATGCGGTGCGTGCTATTACCATCAAAACCTATGAGTAGTAGGTATATGAACAAATAGAAAGAAACGCAGAACACTAATTTGAAAAGTATATTCAAGTACCTACTTACTGTGCCTTTCTTAAGATCCGGAAGTCATAAACCGTACGACTTCCGGAGGCAAGATGGCGGCCGGAAATGGCGGAGTGGTAACTTCCGCTTAACAAGGACCAAAATGTGGATATTTTGCACGAGTGTAATTTTGAAAGAAAGAATCGAGTTTCAAAAGAATAAGGAATATACGTATACTATGGCACAATACAATAGATAAAACATTGAATTTGATTTAATAGGAGGTTTTCTTTTTTAGAATTAAAAAAGACTTAAAGAATATACGGCTGATGGCATTGAACTGACTATGTTACTATATTCCAAAGCCAAAATACTAAAATAATAAAAAAACCATACCACATGTGGTTTTATGATCGCATACATCGAAGTGAAAAAACAAAAAATATGTTACGTTCCGTTCTTTGCAGTACGTGCCAAGCACAGCGCCATCTATCCAGCAGTGACAAGAAAAAAAATTCTATTAGGGTGGTAATAGTAAAAAAAACCCTTGTATTTTGTTGAATGAAAGATGCGTTTACCCAATAGAAGTTTGTAAGGGACTAATATTGAATGAATGCTTGAAAAGTTGCTGAAGAACTTTAGAATAAATGATTTGTCTATTCACCCTTACTATAATTACTAGGATTATGTAGAACTATTATATATGTATATAAGAAAGGATAACAACCAAACTAGAAATGCAGCGATTGAAGCCTCTGGCAAGTTCTAACTCATGTTATGTTACTGGTTTATAATAAATCGTCTTTTTTCTTTTACAGATCGGCAAATGCGCACCATGGAACACTAGCCCAAAGTCCAAAAACCAATACATATCAAAACATGCACTGAAACTAGAAACTAGTCTTAAAAAAATCAAACTTTACCAAAAAACCAGTTTAGTGCTGGTCAAATTTTGAATTTTATTAGAATTTAAGAAAATTAACATAAAAATATTGGCTGAAAAAGCGAGAAGCCAAAGCCAACGCGCGCGTGAAAAAAGTAAAAAAATTAAAAAGTAACGGTCGCGGGCGCCGCCCGTGTGGAGGGGAAAGTGGAGGAGGAGGGGGGCGCGCTGTTGACGCGCCTGCAGGGGGCGCTGCGCGGGGCGGGGGGGGCCGCCGCCGCGTCGCCCGCGCGCGTCGCCAGCTCCATACGGGGGTACCTGTCTAACAGGGTCGGCTCGCTGCAGCTCAGAGACACAGGTATGTCCAGCTCAATCTACAATTTTCGGTTATTTACGGCCCTTTTAAAACCTGAATGGTATCCGCCCGGTACGTGGGTTATTGTGTACCAGTCGGAATCATCTATCCACTTATCACGTGGATGTAGCTCAGATTTGAATAGGGCTTAAGAGTCTCTTATAATATTTATACTGGTATTTAAACAGGATCAATTCGAAACATGTTTGACACTGATTTTGACATGTGGTATTACCATAAGTCAAACTACCCTCAAACCAAAAACTAGCTAATTGCGAGACATACGACACTTCATTAGGCCTCTATTTGTTGAAAGAGGCCTACTTTTGAAACATTTTAGTGACTCTAAATAATGACCAGTGGTGATGATTTCTATCAAAGAAATCCCACGATTTGATTCGAGAAGAAAACTTTCTGTTACCAACTCGATGTTATCAGAAGTGGGATAATGGCTCAAACCACTGTCATGACACGAACAGCTACCATCTTCCCAACTTCCGAAACATAAATATTTTCCTATGATACACCGTAACAAAAACCATACACTTGACACAACCGAAACAATAAAGACATACAACATACCTCGTAAGAGGGTGCTTTACAAACACCATTACAAATCAACATTCTTCATACGAAAATCAATCTTCATTCTCTGCAATAAGAGTGATGACGACCGCAAAGCAATTTGTTAATGAAGAGCAAATATTTGTTGGGTAAGATAAACAGGGGTTGAACATTCTCTGTTTAAATAAAGGAGCAGTCAGGTATTGCTACGGTTTATCTGGCTTTTTAGATTCAATGAGGGTAGATCCTGGTGCTCACTTTCTGAAAGTGTGAAATCGTTTGCGGAGGGCTACCACGACTGGTCTAACTAGTCCTAAATCCGCTGACTCAGCGACCCAAAGAGGATCTTGGCCTCCGAAACGAGCTCTCTCCAAGTCTCCACTGATCTCCTGCTAATTTATACAACTCCAATTATTTAATCTCTAGGATTTCTATACATTTTATTAGACTATGTGTGTACAGATTTGTGTAGTAGAACGTGTTGGCATGCGGAAATTGAAAATGGAATTCCTGATTAGGATTCAACCGAAAGGCACAGTTGCGTCTCAGATTTTGAGATTATATAAGTTCTTTTTGAATTCATAGAAAACATTTTTAAGGGTGGACCAGGCCATGAAACTTATTAATTTTCCTCAAAAAACATTAAAAAATTGACTGATAACGATAAAATTTATATACACGTAAAATCAAATCAAAACTTAATCACAGCTGTAACTTTAGCGATAAGAACTATCAAATCTATACAAACAACTCTTGTTAAGTATATTAATTATACAAATTGCTACTAGAGATTATCAGATTCCAAACTAAATTTATTTTCTAACCACTTTGAACCTACAAGTCAAGGACAGGCCTTCTCAAAGCTAAACAGTCAAGTTATTTAGTTTAGTTAATTAAGTAAGGGCTGTAACTTAGTTAATATCGAGGGTTTGAAAGGGCTGGCGCAGACAGTTTGATTTTAGTTAATTAGGGAATGTGTTTGATTTTGCTGACTAGGCACGAAAATTAGTTGTTCGAAATTGCGATTGAAGGAGCTTGTTATAAGTTGCTAAGGATATCATGAATTTTGTTACTTAGATAATACCACAAACCAGAGATGTCTTGCGCGCGCCGTCCCTACCAAATGTAATTTTTCTCTGTGTATAATTCACAATATAAAAAAATGACGGCGTGAAGGTTTTCCACTTGTTTCGTTTGTATTGACTTTGTATATAGACACATTATTTAATAGTACTAGCGTACTATAGACTAAATTAAATTAAATCCTACAAAAACAGAGTAGGTATTCGTAAGGTAGGCGTAAAACAAAATGCAGCTGATATTTCAAAGAGACATTAATTCCCAAGAAACATAGGTTGCAACAAATAGGTAGCATTTAATCAACAATACCAGAGTACTTTTGCATAATTTTGTCTACAAGACTGAAGAAAATATATCCCACGAAAATTTAAGCTATTCCAAACAGCATAATTCCGATCATTACAACTTTCTATCGTTTCTCACTACGCAACCCACAAGGACCACAACATAACCACAATCTTCAAAGCGGCTGCGTATTTTCAAACTCAAGGGTCCTCCCCCTAATTGCCCTAATTAGATCCCGGTCGCGTACTTAAAATCTTCAAGTTTCGTCGTTTGGCAGACCCAGTTTGGTTAACATCGTAACTGCCTATCTATAAGATGTCTTCTCTGTCGTTTCTTCATTACTGAAGGTCGTGTCTGACTCTCTTCTTCCAGGTTTTTCAGAATATTCTTCCATGTGTCTCTTCGGCATGTTTTAAGGCTGTGTTAATAGATAGACCCGTTATTTTTTTTACTTGATCTGACCATCGTGTTGGAGAGCGCCCGCGTGATCGGCTACCCTCTACCATCCCTATGATCATTAGCTTCTCTAGGCTGTCAGTTTCACGACGAGCAAATATGTCCAAAGTAAGACAGTATTCTTTGAAGACAGACTGTTGACAATCTTGTGGTGATGCGAAGCTAGAATTTGAGGATAGAAACATTGTACGTTTTGTGAACTATCATTCACACATACACACATATACATATATCACGCCTTTATCCCTTGCGGGGTAGGCAGAGCGATAGTGGCCGTAAGAATACAGCCACTATCGCCATGTCTGACATTTTTGAGGATTGTTTTCCAAGGTTATTTCAGAAAACATGTGTCATACACATAGTGTGACAGTGACACATATAGTGACAGGTTGTCAGCCTGTCGCCTAAAAATTGAAATACACCAATACCCTCGAGTCCCTTAGTCGTCTCTTACGACACCCGCGGGATGAATGTGGGGTGATGCTATTCTAAGCCGGCATCACACGGCAAACTGCCATTCAACTAGCTAATTTCCAACCACTGGATAGGTCTTTTTTGTAGGTAAGTAAGGATCTTTATTTACTTAAACCTTTGTTCCCCAATAATGGACAGAGTACAGTAGCCACGAAAGCGTTAATTTCTTCGTCTATTCGTGTCGCATTTTCAGTAATTTGATAATGTTCCTGCCTATCCGGGGTAATGAGTACAGCTCTTAGTCCGCGGTTGCTAATTACACTGTAATTAGGCTTTTGGCGACGCTTCTCAGATGTTGGGAATTGAATTATTTATGCTTCTCAAAGGAGTTTCCGTTTCTTGTACTACTTGCGAAAAGCTCCTATTACAAAGAGGTATTTACAATTACAAAGGTGGTTAAAAAAAGTTTTCCGTGTGATGCCGGCTTAGAATAGCATCACCCCATATCCTTCCCGCAGATGTCGTAAGAGGCGACTTAGGGACTCAAGAGTATTGATGTATGACAATTTTTAGGCGACAGGCTGACAACCTGTCATTATAGTAATACACATGTTTTCTGAAACAACCTTGGAAAACAATCCTCAAAAATGACAGACGTGGCAATAGCGATCGTATTCTTACGGCCGTTTTCGCTCTGCCTACCCCGCAAGGGACAAAGGCGTGGTATATGTATGTATGTATGTAAAACAGTTGCTCATTTGACCTGCCACAGTCTACTTTTAGCCACAAACCCACGGACCAAAGGAGTCATCACGCGTGTACACTTACTTTCTTTTGCAATCTGGTTTTTACTATTTTCTGGAAAAGGGGGTTGAAACTGACATAATGGATCGCTCGTCGAATCGATATCTCCCAAGACGAGCAAGCTAAATCACACTTTTGCTCTAGTCAACCTTTCTTTTCGTGTGGGACACCGAGTCGTCCAACGACCCAGTGAACCCTAGTGTCAGAATTTTTCAGAACTTCTACAAGTAGCAGGCTTCTGACATGGTTGTGTAACGACCGCCGCCTAAGTAATCATACACAGCAACTGGGACCTACGGCTTAACGTGCCATCCGAAACACGGAACCATCTTACTTACAGACAATCGGGTGGTTCAGCCCGCAATGTCCTAACTAGACTGGGAACAAATTCACAAAGTGATAAATATCAACTTTGTGAGTGACCCACCGAGAATTGAACCCGGAACCTTCTGCGTCGAAGGCATTCGCCATTCGCACTACCACTGCGCCACATCGGTCTAGCCAATGTCAAAGTTACAGCATCGATTTCGTCCTTTGAGTCCTTGCGTCAGACCACATCTCCATTACTACTCAAACAACCTTTGCTCTTGAATTGAGTCCCCAAAACAGTTACAATGTAAAGTCATATGTAACTGTATCCCACCCCCTCTCCCCCACTCCCCAGGGGAAGGGGGGGGTAAAGTTTATGAATACTTAATGTTGCCCTGAGGGACCTAAGCTGAGTGGAACTAGAGTTGGGTAACATTGTCCGATTCTATCGAGCTTTCGTTATTCGATAAATGTTAAACGACTTGTAGAGTAGTCGTAATAGTAAGGACTTTTATAACCTTTTTTATTAAATTGTCAAGTAACAAAAATATATGAACGAAGCAGTGGTTCACAAATAATCAAAATTATAAAGCCACTGGCCGACCGTGGTGTAGCGGTTAACACGTTTGACCCGGCAAGTCAAAAGACGTGGGTTCGAACCCCATCGGCGGCGTGAATTTTTCCACTTGTTTGTGACGTTGTCACGTTCACAGGGACTTTTTTCCAGTCGATACGCTTTTTTATTAATCGATGCCCTTACGTACTTACACGCTAACAGAACTGAAGTCGAAACTTTCTTGGATAAATAATAAATATGGATGGACGCCTGCTAAACTATAGACAGCTGATGGATTTAGGGGAAAGCGAGGAAACAAAAAACTATCGAATGTATAATTTCTACACGCACACCTACTTATATACCAAAACCAGGTTGTATATTATTATGTGATTTTATAAAAAAAAAAAACATTTATATGTAGGTAGTGTCAATTGATAAGAATGGTCTGTTGAACTTTATGGTATGTTCCCATGATACGAGTACAAGCAAGATATAGTTATTTTCAGAGCATTTTCAAAACATATTGGTCATGATTGTTACGTATGACATGTCTTCGAGACAAACCTTTACGAGATATAACGAAGGCATTGACTAATTCTTATGTTTATGTTTACTATGTCCAACAAATATTTAAAAAAACATATAAGCCCAGAATATCTTTAATATCATCTTCAAACTTCGAGCAACATAGTCTTCCTTCTCGTTGCGGGGACGGGAGTCCGTATTGCTCGAATTATTCAAACAATCCAAAATTCTGTGACTGAAGTGTACTTACATACACACGCTATAATATATTTCGTCATATGTACACGTACTATAGATAGTAGAGACCTATTTAGTACTAGAAAACACAAACATATTATATTTTCTAAATCATCAATGGATTGCCGAAAGCAAATGAGTGCTACCCTTATAAAACAGATCGTGTGATATTTATTATTTATACCTGCAAATTGGTTGACGTACGTTCTTCGAGGTGGATAATGGAAAATTACCATAAACAAGCCAAATTCGACTCTATTCCAAACAAAATAAAGTGTTTACTATATGTGTGAAACTGTAAGTGTGCCTGCAGGCCATGGTAATGGGAAATATCGATTTATACGGTAAACCTTGCTATGGTATGGCTGTTCTTTTCTTAGAAGCAGTTGTGTTTTGTTGTTTTATTTATTTGGAACTAGTGGGATGACGTCAGAACACTTACTTTTATGTAATTTTTCTGTCTATTAATTCGAACTTTGATTACTTTTGAAAAGTTATGAATGAATGCCGTGTGATGCCGGCTTAGAATAGCATCACCCCACATCCTTCCCGCGGGTGTCGTAAGAGGCGACTAAGGGACTCGAGAGTATTGGTGTATTACAATTTTTAGGCGACAGGCTGACAACGTGTCACTATAGTGATACACATGTTTTCCGAAACAACCTTAGAAAACAATACTCAAAAATGTCAGACGTGGCGATAGCGACCGTATTCTTACGGCTGTTAACGCTCTGCCTACCCCGCAAGGGATAAAGGCGTGATATATGTATGGCGGGTGACAGGAGGAATTCAGGTGGTGTCGGGAAAAGGGTAGCTACCCGCCTGGCCGGGTGTTGTGGCCAGGGGACCGACGGGTCCGCCTGAGTTGGGTTAGAAGTTGTATATATGCGCTGCGCGGTGAACACTTCGATACCGCGTTTCAGGCCCATTGTTCTGTCACGTGGCGCCATCTCTCCGATATTTTGAGAACTCATGTTGCATCTTGTATGCATGTGAACCACTTGAGTGTGCTTCATGTTGTAGCCACCAGAGGTCGCTACAGTACTCCCCCTCAAGACCGGAGGTCGATACCGTAAGCGAGCGTAGTGGGGCTGATGACGTCATTGTAGCGTGATGATGCAGTCTGGCTTGGCGAGGCAGTGTAGGTTCCAAATGTCCACGGTGAGTCGGGATGAGGATGGAAGACCAATGAAGCTGCCGTCCTGGTTCCAATGTCCACGGTGAGTCGGGATGATGAGGAAGACCAGTGAAGCCGCCGGTGCTGTGACTGTGGTAGTGTTGCTGATGACGAAGTAGTTGGCTCCATGCTGCAGTGGTTGAAGTGTGGTTGAAGGCTGCGAAGTCCATTGTAGGGTCACCAATATGGCGGGTGACAGGAGGAATTCAGGTGGTGTCGGGAAAAGGGTAGCTACCCGCCTGGCCGGGTGTTGTGGCCAGGGGACCGACGGGTCCGCCTGAGTTGGGTTAGAAGTTGTATATATGCGCTGCGCGGTGAACACTTCGATACCGCGTTTCAGGCCCATTGTTCTGTCACGTGGCGCCATCTCTCCGATATTTTGAGAACTCATGTTGCATCTTGTATGCATGTGAACCACTTGAGTGTGCTTCATGTTGTAGCCACCAGAGGTCGCTACATATGTATGTATGTATGTATGTATGTATGTATGAATGAATGCCGTAGTATTTTTGGACAATAGTTTTAAGCGTACAACTTTTGTATTTTATAAATGACCCAGTCCACAAGCGAATTGAGGTGATGCTATTCAAAACGAGACTACACGGACTACACCGTGTGGTGCCGGCTTAGAATAGCATCGCCACGTTTCCGCCCGTGGATGTCGTAAAAGGTGACAAATGGGTGAATCCAGGGAACGGGCAGCAGCGTTCCCGGTGAATATATACAACAATATCTTACACTGCGCTCGCCAATCCGCCTGACAAGCGTAGCGCCTGACAAGCGTAGTGAGCGGTCGCCTATGTCCAGCAGTGGACTGTTGTGGCTGTAGAAGTAGTAAGTAGTACACGCACTACAACATTATACACATAACCGTAGCAACGTTATACACTCCACTCGTATGTAAATGTTATCACGCTCACTAATCACATCTCGCACCCTCCAATTAGATTCGGGTTCGATTCCCGTACGGGTCAGGGCGCATTCGTCACGCGATACTGAGCTATGGGAGGTAACTAATTTAGAGAGACACCTGACAGGTTGTTACTGAATTTTCCACTAATAGAGGAAAAATCCACTAGTTCTTATAGTTAAATAGGACATGGTAATACACCAACCAGTGCAGTGGGCAGGTCACATCGGTCGTAGAACCAATGGCCGGTGAATAAGCGGGTTCTCGAGTGGAGACCATACCTCGGCAAGCGTACCGTTGGACGCCCTTCGGCCAGATGGACCGATGACTTAAAGAGAGAGGCTGGTAGCGACTGGATGGCGAAATCGGGAGATCGTCAAGCGCGTATGACAGAGGTCTATCGTGCGTTAAACTCCTGCAGTCGACGTGGCTCCGCACGTATCGACTCGTCGTTTCTGTGGAATCAGCCAGGGAGGCAGAGAGGGTGGCGCATGTCAGCCATTCGTTTTCCAAAATTGCGTCCCAGACAACGCAGTGTCTGCGCTTTTGCCTCAGACACTGATTGAATCGTCTGTCACGGACTTGTGAGACCAATAATGATATTCAATACTAGAACTTCAGGGGTCAGTAATAATTAGTTATAACTGTACAGCGGGCACGTGTCGTAGCGTGCGTCTACGATCGCGATACGACACGCTCTTGGCCGTGTCGAGTGCGGTATTGTTAGTAATTGTTCAGATTTTTTATGGGATAATTGTCAAGCGAAGTGATTTGGAACTTCCTGCTGTTGAATCAATTGAAGTCAAGTCAATTTATACCAATGGGTAAGGTGATTACTGTGATTAGACACTTGAAGTCAAGCATTGCTGGTAAGTTCTATCCATTTTTTAAACACAGAAACGTTAAAAAACAACATTATATCATTTAGGAACTATAATTTGAACTGATTCTACTTTCTCTCTCTTTTCGTGTGGGATACCAAGTCGTCCAACAACCCGATTCTACTTTGAACTTAGAGCATTCACTTACAACTTTTTGCGTGAGGGGGGAGGTAAGCACGTACAGCACACAACGATAATCTTAGAACAACTTGACAACCACATACAAAATGGCAACTGTCAGTTTCATAACAATGCTGGGCAAATGGGCAGTGAACCCTGGTAGACGGGAAGCCCAGCGCTCTAATTCCATGAAACGTCAAAGTGAATCAGCTCAAATTATATTTCCTAAACCATACTATATCCGTTGAAGTCAAGGGTATGAAGCCATCTGTAGGAAACATGTTTTTTCCAAACAACGCAATTTTCCAACTGGCTCGTTCGCCCTAATTCCGATTTACGTTTTCTTCAACCATTCGCAAATAGCACGAATGGCTGTCTATTTTCATGTGCATGTGCAACTAAAGTATGATAGCATAAACATCCTCACACCAGCAGCGAATACTTAGTTAGACGGCGGTCGCTACACAACCATGTCAGAAGTTGCTACTTGTAGAAGGCGGTTGAACAATTCTGACACTAGGGTACATTGAGTCGTTGGAGTCTGTGTCCCACACGAAAAGAGAAAGAGAGAGAGCGGATACTTTAGCGCCACTAGCATTCCGGTCACAAATCGTGGCGCCCCCTGCCGCGCCAGGGGCGCTAACAGAGGGGCCCAAACGCGAGGGGCCACCCTAACCTTTTCCGACACGGCTCGTTCTATCTCCCTCCGGCTATTCTGCAGTATAAAAGAAAACGATTTTCGCAGACTATGGAACAAAAAAGGTTTGTTTTTTGTCCTACTTGCCATTATTATAAGGCTTTGTATTGCAAAGTGGGAATGTCTAGTCTTTTTGACCAACGAAATAATTGTTTTGAGGTAAAAGACAAAAAAAAGTTAAAACATGAGTTAGGCGCCTTTGAATTGGCTTTTCACGAGTAAGGCGCATCGCACACTTAACGCACGACGGACCGCTAAAACATCGCAGCGTTCTGTCAGTTCCATACTAGAAATGTCAATTCTCATTCTAAAACCGCTCAACCGCTGTTGACGAAGCGCTATCGCAGCGTCATCCGTCGAGTGCGATTTTAGTATGGGAAGTGACGTTTCTAGTATGGATCTGATAGAACGCTGCGACATTGTAGCGGTCTGTCGTGCGTTAAGTGTACGATCCACCTTAACGGGTCGGAGAAGGAAAATTTTACGTGGGTAGTAAGTAATAGAATTACCAATTTGTCTGAAATTTATTTGCGGGATTGCATTCTCTATACCCACATCATTGTTACATACTTACATACATATAATCACACCTTTTTCCCAGGAAAGTAGGCAAACACTACACAACATCTACTTGCATCGATCCTGACATACCTCTTTCGGTTCCTCAACATACATCAGCCTTTTCATACATGCTCGTCGCTTTAGGGTACTTTTGACCTGACCTTTCTTTAGAACATCCTACCTATTTTCAAATATACTCGAATTACCAATTTTCTAAGACATTTCCTGTTTAAAAACGTGACTGGACTATTTCTATCCCTTTTGTAAACTGATCGTGTAACTTGAACTTGTAAACTTCACCCTTACACCGGCAACCCTGAAACGATCAATCAAAATTATCGCGTTGCAATTTTTCCCAAAATTAAGCCCATTACGGATTCAGTAGGAGAGGGGAGACCGGGGCAAACTAGACCAGAAACAATTCCATATCTCCCCCGGTTGTATTGTGGTGCGCTACCCTCGGTTCCGGTAGGTTGGGGTAGGGTGACCATGATGATGAATAATTTATCAAGTTTTTCTTTTTACTACTTGTACCAACCCTTCTGAATGGATGTTATTTTTGATATTTTAACTTCCACAGAACTTTGATTAGACTGTTAAAAATTTCAGTTTTATACTGGGTTATTTTTTAGTCAGTACACCTACTCTGTAGGGTTTTTCTACTCATGATTCTGAACAACTTTTGGTATGGGGCCATCTGGGCCAAAAAAAATGGGTTATCCATAGAAAATTTCATATGGAACACCCAATTTTTATTGCGAATTCGAGATGGCCCCATAGTTAAAGTTGTTCGGAATCATTAGTATAAACAACCTACATAGTTTGTGTCTTACTAAAAATAATCCTAATTTAATATTTCAGAATAAAAGACAATTTAGTGTATGAAGTAGCATAGATGAGCTTTGAAGAAATTCTTTCATTTTAGTTTCATTTCTTTTAAACATAAAATAAGTTATAACGATATTTTACAATGTAATGGTTTTTCTTATTGCGTTAATATCATCTTCAGCCAAGCCAAAACACTTTTCAGTCTTCAAACAATCTCATGTGATAAAAATACGTGGTAACACTAATTCGCGTTCATTGTTGCGGGTACAAAGGTAATATCTGTAAGCTGGGGATTTTCGCGCCCATCCCGCAGCGGAGGGGCGACTAGCCGGTTGTCACCGAGGGAAGGATACGCCTTCATTACACTGCACACAGTTACGTCAGCCAAGTGGCTTGTTATGCCCCGGCTTACTCTAGTGAGGAGTTGAAGGTCGTTCTTGACCTCCTAAAAAAAATACAGATTTTGTGCAATTAGTAATCTATGGTCAGCGGTGCTTGTTTTGCAATAGTTTTGAATAGATATTTTACAAGCAACTGTAGAGAGCTCGAAATAATCCAAAAGTAATCCCAAAAAAACCTTATAGTTGATTGTACAAATATTCATTTTAAAACCAAAGAAATTTCTACTTATCCACCCAAAGAATATTCTGCACATTTCTGTCAAAATCATATTACACTAGTGGGCGCCAGCGTGGCAGTCGGTTTTAATCCCGTAGCATACCACAGGAATATATTTTCGGGATACAAACTGTCCCATGTGTTAATCTTAGTTACCTTCTAAATTTGTGCCAAATGTCATGAAAATCGGTTCAGCAGTTTTTGCGTCAAGGAGTAACAAATAAACATACAAACTTCCGCATTTATATTAGTAGGAAGTAAAATACGAATGAACAGTATAATTTACTTATTGTTTCGTCTCCAAATATGTCTTATATCTAAACTTATGATCTAGACAGGCTAATAATATTTTCTTGGCCATAAATTCTAAACGCCCCATTACACTCAACACATGTCTTCTATTCAAATATAAATAAACTACCGCATATTCCAAGAAGGGAGTCCTCCCCAAGTCTATTAGCTGTTCATATTGTCATTCTAATATTCGCCATTCGCCACACCTTATCATAGCAAATGATCCGTGAAGAATAAATATTGCGACATATTGTGCGGAAATGATTTGGAAAATAAACTGCTTATGATAGAAGGGCCAAAATATGTCTTATTCATTGATGATGTTCAATAGATCTTTGTTCTGGCAGTTCTTTGAGAAAATAGTTAGTTCAAGTTTTTCGATCAAGGTATTTTGTGAGTAGTCTGGATATATTAGACACTGGATGCATTTGTCATAGTATCTGTCTTCATGTACGTCAGCTTCTACTTGATAAAAACATAGCAAATCTAGCAAAATAGAACCCAGCAGCCTGTCCAAAAATTGCACCCGTTGCTCATTTGTATTGCCGTGGGAATAGGTCGATTTCTGAGTCATCATCAGGATGTGTTGGCGGTGTCCAAGACATACCTACAGACATATAAAGAAACTCAAAGGGCTTTCATGATACCCTGCAGTGGGTGGATGTGAGCTCAAGACGATTAATTGCTACGACGGTAGTTTCATTAGCCTTGTAGCAAGTTAGCAGAATAAGGCAGTTCTGACACATACCTACCATATGATTTTCTGGAATTTTGTCGGATCCAACTTTTTTGAGGAGTTTTAAGACCCTACAAACTGGATATCATGACACGCATCGTTACATCAAATTGCGGCTGCCACAAATAACTGTCGCAAACCACACTATACTCCATTACTCCTGCTTGTAAGCGAGAGATGTATCCGAATAGTCGGGCTCCATGATTTGTGCCTCCATTGATAAGATCCGTGTAAAACACGTCAGAGGGAAAATTGAGTGAGATTGCGTCCGATAAGCTCGTACAGGCGAGGGGAGAGCCGGGCCAAATGGATTGCAGTCGTCGCTAATTTCTTACAACCTTCCGTTGATTAGTTGCCTCGCTATTACTAGAGGGTGAATGGGCTCGTTTGTCAATATTCGTGTCTTGTTACAAATGAGGAAAAAGGAAGTCTGTAACGTTGTTATCTAATACCTTTAAACGACAAGAAAAAATATATATTTGTAAAAAAAATACCTATCTAGGTTTTATTTTCCAAAAAACACTCTGAACGGCAGAAAAAACATCAATGCTCGGGCAACCAGGTACTAAAAGTAATAAGTACTAGACATTCTAGCCTGGAAACTTAAATGACACACTCTGACACGGTTAAAAAATAAATTAAAACATTAGACGCTTAAAATAGCAACCCACTGGTATAAACTTAGTTTAAGCTTCTCTCTGACCAGCATCTAACGCGTAGGCAGCTCTTTAACGCCTAGGCAGCTCTTACACTAAGCCGAGAAAATCCGGTAGAAAAAATAAAGGCAACTAGAATGTACAAAGTGCCTACAAGAGCCGCCCACATGCTATAAAACCAAATGGTGTAGAAGTAAATCTCGAACGACGTGACGAGGAGGAAGGAAAGAGGCCACGCCAATAAAGCCAACATATAAACGCACAAACAAACATATAGTTTGTATTTCAAGAACAACTTTGCGATGTAACCACTTTAAGATGTCATGTAAGATAGCCTTGAGTAACTAAATTAATGTTTACAGTACATTTTAAGAGCCGCGTTTACACTAGGTTCATATTTTTTTTATAAGAAATAGAAAAATGTGTCCTACATTTTTCCCTTTTTACAATGATAATCAAAAAGATAAATGTAAAATTTACTACTTTGAATAAATAATTTGATTTTGATTTTGTTTAGGTCACTAGCCATTAGTTTTCTGACAATAGGGTTCATTGGGTCGTTGGACGACACGAAAAGAGAGACAGAGAGAGAGAGAGTAATTCAAAACTCTTTTGGAGTAGGAACTAGAGGTATCGCAAAAAAATATGATATCCATAACGAAATCCACCATTATCCATAACTAAATCCAGATTGAAATTGAAATTAAACGAGAGTTAGAAAGTATTTTCGACATCACAAGCCTGCAAGTGATTACTAATTATCTTTGACAAAACCATTCAAAATGAACGAAATTTATAAGATTTGCGAAAAATAAAGAATACATTTTATAGAAAAACAAGTTAAGAGTTTGTGGATACGGACTGCCGATAAAAAAAACAAAGGGCTAATCTCCAACATCAACAGTGGCACCTGATCAGATCTGCCCCCCTCTCCCCTTACAAATCGCTCTCAAAACAAAGCAGCGAGTGTCATCTTGTTCGAGCACTGACTAGAAAACATACAAGACTGTGTAATACTGTGATTGATTGATTGAATAAATAGTATAATTAATAAAAAAAAAATAACGTGTGTATAATTAATCTACTATAGCAAATGTGTTGAAATGTTTGCAACGTTTGTGTGTGTGGTCAATCAATTATAATAAGTACCTATAATGTTATTCTAGCAAATAATAGAAAAAATATCTAAAAATAATCTTCAATAATTCTTACATAAACTGTCTATCCTAACAAATTTCATTTAATCTAAAACGTTCATCCCATTTTAAATCTTTTTATTTATTCCTTGCTATCTTCCAATCAAATCAAAATTTACATTTGAATAAGCATTATCTAGGCAAGCATCTTTCATCATCGTCTACATCGTCACTTACCATCAGGTGAGATAGTAAACAAATGCGGGCCTATTTTAAGTAAAAAAAATAACTTTCTAAAAGCAGTTTGTCAAGATTTTACGTCTATGTCGGATAGCTAGCGAGGGTAGACTCGGGTATGTTGGGCACGTCGGGTATTCCTTAAAGACTTTATTGCTGCGGGCGCGGGGCTCGTTAGGGGAGTACGGGGCTGCGCGGATTTATGATTGTAATTCAAGCGATAAGATTGGCTGGCACGCTGGATTCGACATGGTTTGCCAATGGTATAGTTAAGGAAATATAATTTGCTCTTGCGCAATTTGCGTTCTCGCTTGCACTTTAAGCCTTAAATAGAACGCTTAACGCCTTAAAACGAGGTAACGCCTTATGAGTCATGTTTTTGGTGCGTGCAGCCGCCACCATGGATTTATAAGCCGTAATCACGTCAAAAGTAAAAGAAACAGGGCATTAAGCATTTGCTGCGTTTGGTATAAGAACGGTATAAAGTCCAAAATCTTCGAACCGTGCCGAGCTTGACTGCACAATGGGAGATGCTACCTTGGAACACTGAAGGAGGTCTGAGAAAAGGATCGCTGTCTCTGTTTATAGAGGCATAATGGAGTGTTTGTTAGGAATGGCGTGTCGCCTTCACTTTGTTTTACCCTCGTCACCGATATCGGGAGGTAGGAATAAGTGCAATTTTCACAATACAAGACAGAAGGAAAAGATTGGGGATGGTATCTGGAATATTTTACATAAAATAATGATCCGATCGATATATAATCTGAATACGATATATGAAAGATTTCTTACGAAGTTTTCCATTTTAACGTTCACATCGTAGCGTCACGTGCCTTTTGCCTAAAGTCGATTTAATGTCCATTTATTTAATAGTTACTGGTTGAGCGGCTTTTTCTGCCGTTTAGAGTTACACATATTAGAGTTTTTAGAAAATAAAACCGAGCTAGATTGATTTATCACCCCTGAATCCCTTTATTTACGAATTTCTATCATTGAGCCGTTTCCGTGATCCCAATTACATATACATACAATTTTTGCTCGTAGTTATACAATCAGTCACAAAATCCTCACATATATTTTCATTATTATTTACCCTGCCACCTCCGGTAGAGGAAGTATTAAGTTCATATGAGAAACTGTCGCCCCACACCACAATAATAGTAAACTTGTTCTCGGGTTGCCGCAGTCATTATTTACAACCTCTCAACAAACTGCTCCGCTTTACCCCAACCTACTCTCACCAGCAAACTATGCCATTTACCCCCAGTCTCCCCGCAACACTGAGACCAGCGTCTCCGAGCCAGCGTGTTTAAAACCCCACCAGGCAGAGTAATGCCGTTATGAAAACTTTATGCGACCGCTTTAAGGTATATTTTCTTGTAGCAGAAATGCAACAGAATGTGTGTAGTTTTTCTGTTCTAAGATGAGTGAGAAATAGTTGTACACACTGTCTGAATTGTTTAGTAGAGAGAATAGCTTTTCGTCATGGTTCTAGTAATAAACTTTTGTGAAATAATGAAGTGTGGTATTTTGTTTTATAAACTCGCACTTCATTATCTTGAACGTAACTTATAGTTCACATTGACATATACAGGTTATGTCTTTAATTTCATCTCTAATCATGCAGACGTACGTCAAAATATGTTCATTGTTAATGGGAATAGAATAAAAAGTGC
Source organism: Keiferia lycopersicella (assembly GCA_029255805.1). Classification (NCBI taxonomy): domain Eukaryota; kingdom Metazoa; phylum Arthropoda; class Insecta; order Lepidoptera; family Gelechiidae; genus Keiferia; species Keiferia lycopersicella. Next base: position 1,215,149 of record JARACZ010000008.1, read on the forward strand.
TATTTCACATAAAAGAAATACAGAACACTCGAAAAATCTCAACAGCTTCGCCCGTGTGTACTTTTCTAAAGGGATGTCTTCATCCTCCCCTGTTCGACAATTACTGCGCCTGCTTTGTGGCCCGTGCAAATTTAATGACGTTACGTCCGGGGCCCCTCCTAGCGCCCCTGGATGCGGCCCTGCAATTTTACAACCAAACGGTCCCGTCTCACGCCTTTAGGCTTGTTAGAAGCATTATCAATGTTGTTACCGTAATTAAAGTTTTAGCAATTTAGGTAAACTGTTATAATTACCTCAATAGCATATTTTTAAGTCAGCGGTGTATGACAACCTGTCACTTAGAGATAGACGATATTTCTGAAATGGCACTCAAATAATTGACAAACGTGGCGATAGCAAGGGATAAACTCCATAATGTATATGTGTGTGTGTGCATGTCTATTATGTGAAAATTCTTTGTCGTGTTCTACTATTTTTGACTCCGAAAAGGATTAAACTAGATACATTATATCAAACGTACATTTTAGAACCAAGGATCTACTTAACAAAATCTCTCGTTTCTGGAACATAAATCTTGGGAAAGGATCCTCTATTTTGTGCCTAGATGGCGTTCAATTTTCGAAATGGTCCAAATAACTCCCGCAGGAAATCAGATCCCGACCTCTACATAGTCACAAAAGTTATTTGAATTTACATATTATGGCATTACGCCCAGATCTCTTAAAATAATAATCAAATATCTCAATATTTTACCTGTTAGTAGGGTTTGATAAATAGATTAATATTTAACTGCTGTAAAGACGTTAACGACGTAGCCATTCGTCCATATTTAATATAACTAGATACCATCAGCGTTGTAAAAAATTTACTCATTGAGAAAACAATAATGAATATTTATCCAAAATAAAATACAATTTTTCGCTATCAATACAAATTGGGTCGGTGTCCCCACGAAAAGAAAGAACTATGTATACACAAAAATGTGGAAACCACTGTTGGTCAACCACAGATCCAAGTTTCCCGCCCTTCCCTAAACCCGACTTATCTCGACTGCCCTACAAAGCCGGCGGATTTATTCGTTTGCTTTTAGAATACCAAACACCACAGACTATGTATATACATGTTTTTTTTTGTTTGTGGCAATAGAATTTTTTTATGCGAATGTCAAGTTTGTTATACGTGTTTCTAGCTGAATATAGGTAATAGAATTTTGAAAATAAAGATGTTTTTTAATCTGTACACAAAGTTTAGCACTTTTCTTTGACCACTTGGAAAAATGTGAAAAAAATATATCCGTTTTCTTTAATTTTTCTATGGTACAGCTAATTTTATCTCTTGCTTTGGTCTCAGTAAAAGATAGTATCATGAGTAATATTACAAAATAATGCAGATTGCATTTGCGTACATAATAAAAAAATGCTCTGTACATAGTACATACATATATATAACTGCTTTATCCCTTGTGGGGTAGACAGAGCGCTAACGGCCGTAAAAAACGGTCGCCAACGCCACGTCTGACAAATTGCTCTATATATATTTTTTTTACTCAAGTCGTTAGTTTGGTAGGTATAACTTTCAGCAAATTACTGTTATGGGTTGAATCAGTAGGTAAGGTAGGCTTCACTTTACATTTTAACTGTATAAATCTCGCAGTCAAATACAATGTCAAAATAGCAGCCACCTTGTCTTCCGTAATTCTCATCAGAAATGAAAAAAACAAACATTGCAAAAAATACGAATAAAAGTCGTCAACGTTTCCATTTCAAATCTCATTCTAACCATTTGCATTTTGTTGTCACAATAATCATTCTTATCATCAAAGTGATAAGATTCCAAAAGTTAAATTCGAAGTGAAGAGCGTAAGTTTGTTTCGTCTTTCCATTTGAGGGTAGGCTGGGGGAGACTGGGACAAACTGGATTAAGGCGGTTTCCACATCTAACATTCAACGCTGCGCTTTTCTTAGCCCATCTGTAACGCAAACGTCTGTAAGATGCACGCATATTTCAAATAGGAAATTTTAAACTCTTAGTTTAGTTAAGTTAGTTTAGTTTGCCGTGTGATGCCGGCTTAGAATAGCATCACCCCACATCCTTCCCGCGGGTGTCGTAAGAGGCGACTAAGGGATTCGAGAGTATTGGTGTATTATAATTTTTAGGCGACAGGCTGACAACCTGTCACTATAGTAATACACATGTTTTCTGAAACAACCTTGGAAAACAATCCTCAAAAATGTCAGACGTGGCGGTAGCGACCGTATTCTTACGGCCGTTAACGCTCTGCCTACCCCGCAAGGGATAAAGGCGTGATATATGTATGACGTATGTATGTATGTAGTTTAGTTAGTTCCTAGTAGGTGGCGCTCGTGCAAATTATGTAAAACCGAACTTGAAAGATGATTCCTTACTCTGAAAAAAGCGCCAACAGCGCCATATAGATCCGACTTGCTTACATTCCAAAAAATCGCATTCTCCATACTAAAAACAGATGTTGACGCAGGACCAACGCAGATACTTGCGTTAGCTGGTGTCTCTGTTACATTTATTGCGGTGGATGCAATAGGTATACCAATATATTTTAAAGATAATTGGTGATGGCTGAACCGGGCCATCTCCAAGTCAATAATTGGGTGGAGGTGGCGCAGGACAGGAATCAGTGGAGGAAGCTCTATTCGGAGGCTGAGATCCATTTTAGTTCACTGAGTCAGAGAAGTTTGTTAGTTAGTTAATATTTTTTAGGCCTTTTATCACACTTAACGCCCATCACAGGGCTAAAATACGGTCTGTCAGATCCTATACTAGAAATGCCAACCGCTCAACTACTGTCGACGCAGTTGCGTTAATATGATGCGCTTTAGAATAGAGATTTCGTTGACGTTTCTAGTATAGATCTGAAAGACCACTGCGTTGCGGATGCGTTATTTTAGCGCTGGGTTGTGCGTTAAGTGTGAAAAAGGCCTTACACCAGCGTCCGTCAAGTGTGGGTTTCGCCTGTATCACGAGTCCCTGGGGAGGCCTCTGGGTAAAGGCAGCGGAAAGTTTGCGCAAGAAGGTAATCTTGTTAGGCGAATAACGACCCAAAAGGGGTCGTTTTTTAAAAGGCCTGGGCTTCAAAATGCGGCCAATGTTTGCCTAGAACGAAATAGGAATCCTATGTAAATAAGACTGTAATTCTATTTGGTAAGTCAGAAGGTTAATGGAAATTCGAATAAGTATGGCGCTGTTAAATAAATCCGGTTTCTTTTAACTGAAGAAAACGTCAAATACATACAAATAAGTACAAAAGCGTCATTACTTCGCTGAAACTTGACAGGTATATAGCATTATAATACTTTATAGACCAGAGTAAAGAGAAAGTATTGTTGAGAAAGAAAGTAGAAATGAAAGGCGGTTGCTCCATCGAGAAGAGCATAGGAATTACTGAAATTATGAAAATATTAAGTAGAATATATGAAGTAGGTTGTACAATTTGGTGTCTCACACTTCAGCCGAATAATGGAATCATCATAAAGTAGGTTAACTAAACTAAGCGGTCTTGGTAACTCAAAACCAGTAGGTATACTAAAAGTATAGTTTAAATTATGATTTTCTAGTAGACACTTACCGATCATACAAAAAAAAATCGATAAAACACGAACTACTGAAAAATTGATCCACTATAAAACGTGCCCAATGCCAACTCTTCTATCTGACTGTATTTGACAGATCTCAAGCTACTTTATAATTTCTTACCAGATGGCGTTTTGTTAGGTTGAAATTTTGACATGAGTTCTATTGTTACTCAACCAATAAGTTTCCCTGAAAAGAAACTTTATCAGTTTAGCTCAGCACCATCTATGTACTCTTGAAAACGGGCTAGAAAATTTCCTGTTTACTCGATACATCTACACACACCAACTGGCGCGCCCTTTTCGAAACCCGACGGGCACATAGACAAAGAAGGGCACTTCAGTGGGGCCCTTGACTCCGTGCCGTATCGTGGTACGTGCCCCGGCACTCCACCTCTTTGACCCGTTCGACCCCCTCCACTGTATTCGTGCCTGAGAGACCGTTATGGGCTGATGAGCTAAGGGTTTGACTTACATCTTGCTAAAAACTAGATTTTGTGACTATTTCACCAAGAATGTCGGAACACGAAACGAAATTTAGATTGTTTGAGTCTCTCTCTTATTTCGTGGGGGACGTTTGAATATGAATGTGACATTTACTGCCTTTGCGTCATTCTGTACGATAGAATAGATGTATGTACAGTGCATATAGTCTACGTACAGTATCTGAAGTTTTCGCAAAAGCAATCTCCTTCTACTTTTACAGACCCAACAGTCTACTACGGACCGGACACGCTGCTGTTCGTTCCATGTATTAATAATAATAATATAATAATAAATATCCTGGACAATTCACACAGCGCCATCTAGCCCCAAACTAAGCAAAGCTTGTACTATGGGAACTAGATAGCTGATACTAATACATATATACTTTTTTTTTGTAAATATATACATATTATACATAGAAAACACCCAGACTCAACACAAATATTTGTAAATTGACTTAACTAATATTTGTGTCCGGTGGGGATCGAACCCACGACCCTCGGCGTAGAAGGCAGGCATACTATCCGCAACGCCATCGGGACAGTCAAAATTTTAATCCTTATTAAAAATATTCATCCTTTAGTCGCCTTTTACTACACCTACGGGCAGAAATAGGGTGATGCTATTCTGAGCCGGCATCGCCCCGCAAAACAATCAATCAGTCTATTATGTAGATAGAGTCAAAATTCTTCATTACTGCCATACTTGTTCCATCATTCTACCTAGTATTTTAACAAAATAATCTATGAACCGATTTCAATTCATATACAACTACTATATATACAACTACTATATATACAACTACTATATATACAACTAGCTTTTGCCCGCGACTTCGTTCGCGTGGACTCCAGGTTCGTCCCGTCTTCGTATAAGCTATAGCCTATGTGTTATTCTGATGTATAAGTTATATTGTGGTAAAGTTTCATTCAAATCCATTCAGTAGTTTTTACGTGAAAGAGTAACAAACATCCATACATCCATACTTACAAACTTTCGCCTTTATAATAGTAGTAGGATAATTGCATACAACATATCCTACCCAAACAAATAAATGGGTACTCATTTTATCAAACGCAATTTTACTTGTCACCGTAGCCGAAGAGTTTGACAGGGTTTTCCCATTCTATCAAACGTTACAATTGCAATGTCCCTCTACCTGTCACCTGCAGCCGAACACTGCTGGGCAGGAACAAAGGTTGCCCCCTGGTGAGACCACTGTTGATCAATTCTACACAGCACCCGTAACGAACGTTTCTGATTGCCCTACGATAACACATTTTTAAGAAAAGATTTATACCCAAGTATCTATAACTACTACGTGGCGATAACGACCGTCATTTTACGGTCGTTAACACTCTGCCTACCCCGCCAGGAATACAGGCATCTATAACTACATCTACAGCTGCAGCCAATGCCTACAGCGCCTACTCACACTCCAAAATGTCTGAAAAAAAATTATTACCAATTTTTTTCTCCCAACGATTTTTTGCTTTGATGCGCTTCTGTTTAGTTCGACTTTTTTCGTCGTCGTAACGTCAGATCGTTGGATCACTCGGTGTCCAATACGAAAAGGTCGTAACGCGTTCCATCCAACCTAGTTACGTATGCGACTATTAGCTATGAAATACGTCGCTGTTTTTGTCCATCGCTTCTATCAAACGTTACTAGTCAACTAACAGAATAACACCCCTTAGTCTGATCCAATCGAATGTAGACTTCAATCAAATGAGTTGATTTCAGTTACCGATGCATAGTTCAAAGGGACTCCCTGCAGGTGAAAGCTGGGGGACTGTCAGTCTGACGGCCTTTGTAGGTACCCTGACATATAGGGTGGTTTCTCATAAACAGGGCTGAAGTATAGTACCTATTCAATTTACTAACAATAACCATCTTTTTAACTTTTTTTTATAAGAGTGTTTACTACAACCACGAAAACTTAAAATTATACACAGAATAAATAATAGTATTAGCGTTACCTCCAAGTCTACAGTCAGTTTGCTTTTCTGTATTATCTAGCTATAATTTGCTGAACTGTGGTATTTAGATATCAATTTTTATAAATCGTACGTTATAACCAGTATAGTATAGCCATAGTCAATAGCGCTAGCGATATATCGGAGTGCTAAAATATCGCAGCAGTCTGTCAGATCCATACTAGAAACGTCACTCCCCATGCGAAAACCGCACTCGACCGACGGACGATAGCGCTGCGTCAACAGCTTGCGGTTTTAGTATGGGGATTTGAAATAGTTTGCAACGTCCAAACGGTTTCAAATGTGCATCGGTAGCGCAGGTCTATCGGGACTTTTTATTATGGCTGTGCCTAGTACTGTTACTGCTTAGCACCTACAGACAACGCCTTAAAAACCATAAAATATTTATGCTTCAATGACTGTAAAAACCAGACACATAAAGCATAAACATGACCTTACCAAGCCCGCCGAATCGATCCCACTCTACAGTCCACTCCTAAATTCGTTAGAGCTTTCAAAATGCCATAAAAAATTCAACACCGTCTCCCCAAGGTCTGCTCTAACCCCCCTCAACCCCCCGACCCCCCCAAGTCCCCAGGGTACGACCCCCCGCGAATTACTCACCCTCGCTCACCTGCCCTTTGAAGATGCCGACTGTACACCCGAACGTGTAAACAGATTAAAATACGCAGGTCGAAATCCAATTTATGATATAACATTCGAAACCTTTTGTGGGATTTGATATTTGCCAGACTTACTTGTGAATGTTTTATGAAAAAATATATCTGAAACCAAACCAACAGAAATTGAAAAACTCTTCTTTCATATATTGAATTAACGATGCCTGTAATGGTAAAAAGGGCTGCGTGGTTAAATAATTACTTATGTTTTTAAGAGAAATATACGCCCAGAGTAAAATATAAAAACATAACGGGCAGTTTGAAAAATACGAGTATTTTAATTCGTATAAAACTCACTCAAAATGTGCAAACTAACATTTTAATTTGTCATTCAGTCCTGAGACTGTACCCGCAGTGTACTTACTCCAAAGATTCCAAGCTGCATTTTCATTTTATTTTAATAAAAAATCATTTGTAAATTTCGTTTTTACAAACTAACATTTTAATTTTCCATTCAACCCTACGTCTGTACCCGCAGTGTACACCGAATAGCATTTTCATTTCGTTTTAATACGAATGTTTACCTTCAATATACGTATAATCTAGTTAGGGGTCGCTGCGGGGTAGAGAGGGAAGGGCACCGTAATTACGCATTTCTATCACGTCTTCCGTGTTTTTTATAGGGTGATGGCATTGTTCCGAATACGCTTGTTTGGCGGAAGAATAATCTTCTTAGTCGAGTGTTTTCCTGCTTTCTATACATATAATAAGACAGTAACAAGTCAGTGTTCAGTGACCCTATATAGTTTTGAGAAAACACAACGATAGCGCGTTTTAAAAGACGTGTGGCGACATCTATGAATGAGTTTTGTACGATGTTTGTGTGTTTGTTTGTGTATATGCGGAAGCATCACGCGAAAACGACCGAACGGATTTTGAATCAAATTGTACCAAAATGTCAAGTGATTCACCGACCAGGTTATAGGCTAAAAAAAAACATACCCCTAAAAGGGGGGTTGGCTGCTACACATAAAATAAGTTTGTAGGTCATGTGAATTTCATAGTGGCGCGTAGTAAAAGGATGTGTATGGGCTAATTGGACCTGAGATCGATTTCAAATTTCGAACTGGCCAGCACGTATTGTGTCGCTTTGAATAAGCGCACAGGAAGAAAAAAAAACATGAGGCCGTATTTATATTTTTACATACATACATATATCACGCCTTTATCCCTTTCGGGGTAGGCAGTGCGTTAACGACCATAAGAGTACGGTCGCTATCGCCACGTCTGACATTTTTGAGGATTGATTTCCAAGGTTGTTCCAGAAAACATGTGTATCACTATAGTGACAGGTTGTCAGCCTGTCGCCTAAAAATTGTAATACACCAATACCCTCGAGTCCCTTAGTCGCCTCCCACGACACCCGTGGGAAGGATGTGGGGTGATGCTATTCTAAGCCGGCATCACACGGCAATTTATGTTTTTAATCTGTATTTTTATAACCTCAACAAATGAGTTTGTCGAATTATTTCTCATGATTACGGCAAGGAAACTAAAATCTACGAATATGTCGACGACTACAAAAATATCTCTTTAATATTGGAATAATTTCCACTTTTAATAATTCAATAATTATTACCCTCGAAAACAAATGTTCCGTGGTGCAAGACGTGCAAGTTGCGTGGCCAGACAAACTATACAAACTTCATATAGGAATCGTTTTCTTTGTGCGTAATCTACGCGGGAAAATTGCAATAACTTTTTTGTTTTTTAATTTTCTTGCTAATTTGGTTGAGGCTATTTAGCCAATGTTTGTCTGGTACATGCAGTATGTTATAGGTTTTGCCGACAATACAGCTACATTATTTTCAGGGTGCGACAACTTTTTTCTGAAATATTCTTTGGAAATACTAATAAAAATTGGACTTCCCACACAAAGTGACTCAATCGGTAGGTACATTTTATATAGAAGATACATTTTTCCATATTTCTGTAAAATTTTCCTGACGAAAGTTATATTTTATACGTTTGTGCCAGACGATCAAATCAGTATCTGAGATAAGACTTTTCGTGGCTATAGGTATAAGCCGATTTTCCACAGACACTGCTTTGTCTGGAGTGTAATTTTGGAAAACGCAGGGTTGCTCAAGACCTGCGCCACTCTCTCGGGCTCCCTGACTGACACCACAGGAACTTCGAGTCGATACGTGCAGAGCCAAATTGACTGCAGGATAGACCTCTGTCACACGCGTCTAACAAAGACTCCGTTCCGGGTTTAAATGTAGATTCTGTTGTCCTTCTCCAGGGCCGCCGGTCTTGGTCAGGTTTCTCCCTCGGTTGATTCTTACGACTCCCACGGGAAGAGAGGTGCTATTCTACTTTGCCGGCAGCACACGACCTTAATTAAATAGCCTTAGGTACTTAATTAAACGTAACCCTAGCCGCGGCTCCGCCCGTGTGGAAATCGGTCATGCCATCACACAGGAACATTTTTTCGCGAAGAAAACTTTCCTATGCGTTAATCCAAGTTACCTCCTTTATGTCTGTGTTCAATTTCATGAATATCAGTTAAACAGTTTTTGCGTGAAGGAGTAACAAACAAACATATACACTTTTGTATTTATATTATTAGTAGGAAGTAGGATAGGATAGGATTAGTAGTATGATTACTTGCTTTTGTTTTTATTTATTCACACTCATGAACTCGGTCTTCAGTCTTCCATCACAATGTCAAGAAATGTGGCATCAGTCTACTTCACGGAATTAATACTCTTGGAAGTAAATATTGCACGGTTTTAAAAAATCTGCTAAAAATGGCATAAGAGGCGGAAAGTTGAAGATATAGAGAAGAGAACTGGAAAGCTAAAAAATTGTAGCAGGCAAAGACGACTTCAAGAAACTGAACCTTTAGGGATTCTAAAAGACTAAACACTATAAACCAACCACCGTCTTCTTACTCTTTCTTGCATGTGGAAATTGAAACTTTACGATTTAACAGTTTTTTTAAATTACTTACATACATAATATAGTCTGAGAAACCACGTTTTCTGGTACCTACCTACCAACAATTTAATATTGGCTAATATTATTTTATGGTTCTTAGAGGCCTATGTTTAGCAGTGGTCGTCCTATATATAGCAGATAAATGATGGAAAATATATTATGGCGAAACGAAGTTCGCGGGCACCAGCTAGTTATTTAATAAAGCGATTTTCGTCGTGCGTGGAGTAAAAATAATTTCACCTGTACACACCAGATCTCAGCTCAGAATACAGAATATAATCTTAAGTCTTAGTTATATTTTATCTATGTACAATTCTACACAAAACTATCTAAGCATATTAACAAAACACGATCAATATAGCATGAAAGTAATTCTACGAGAATGGCTTAGAGCTCAATTTCAGAAGATAATTATTAAGCTCGTATCACACGTTCTACTTTACTTGTACGTACTCTAGACTATAAAACATCAAGTACTAGATAAAATACGTGTGGTTAGAAAAGTCGATGCGTATTTCCGTACACGGAATCAAATTACGACTTTTCAGAAGTTGAGCTCAAACATTTCGAATTTCTACCGAAAAAAAAAATAGTCTTGTTCGTTTTTTTAAATCAACCGGATATGTCTGAACAATAATAATTAACAATACAGCAAAGAGAAACATGTTTCGACATAAAACATCCTTTTTTGAACAATACAGCCTCTGCAGCAGACGTGAATGGCATTCATAGCACGTTGTACATACAAACAGACAATAGCAATTACTAAATTAATTCATACATGCGTTCGTTACTGGTGTGTTTGTATTGTAGATATACTGCGATGCGGTAACAAATGGATGTGTGGTTTAAGCGAAATAACATACAGACACACATATATCACGTCTTTATCCGTTGCGGGATAGGCAGAGCTCTAACGGTCGTAAAAATACGGTTGCCATCGCCACGTTTGACAAATATTTGACGGCCGTTTTAGGAAAATCGTGTATTACTATAGTTTATGAAATATAGCTTAATACTTTTGACGTTTGACTGATCTATACTACAAGAGAAGTAAACAAAGGAAAATGGACCTTATGTCATAGCATTTGCCCTAAACTCACGGACGTCACAGGTATCAAGCCAAATTTTATAAAATATAATAGTAGCAAGTTTTTAGCCTGTCGTCGCCTTTATAAATAATTGTATTATTGCACAAAAGAACAACTAAACAACTAAAACAACTAAAAAAATAAATATTGCAGAAAATAATAAAAGAGAAATTGTACAATTGACGGCAATTCTAATACATATGAAACCTTCGAATTATTTATTCCCCTTTTACGACACCCGCTGGAAAAAAGTAAAGTGCCATTACACGGTAAAACACTATTGCAAATAAATTATTCTCTGCTCACTAGTGCAATATCCAAAGAAAATCAGGCTAATAAACTTCAAACAGTTAATTTTCTCCTTGACAAGCAAGTAGTCCTAATTTATGTTACATCTCTCTCTCTTTTCGTGTGGGACACCAAGTCGTCCAACGACCCGACGAACCCTAGTGTAAGAATTTTTCAACCGCCTTCTACAAGTAGTAGGCTTCTGATAAAGTATAGTGAGGGCGAGGGCTGCAGGGTTGAGATAAATAAGACAACTGTCCTTGTTGAGAGGTAAAGTAAGAATGTTTTATTGGTCTTAATAATTAATAAAGAAACCTTAAATGCTAACTAAACACTTCAATTATTGTATTATATTTCATCACATTTGGTGTCGATGCACCCACCTTTCAGCTAAGTCATGATTGACCTAGATGCAAGTTGAGTTGCATACTACACCACCCCTCTTACAGAAAATAAAAATATTTTTAAATTAAACTAAATAAAATATTTTTATGTATATACCAATAAATAAACACAAAATCAAAATGTAGTACAAAACAGAACCTATTATTGCCTTACAACACTATTGGGTAAATGGCTTTGTATTATTTTTATGGGTTATATATTCCTTCCCATTTTTCAAAATTTTGACATTCGGAGACATGTCAGAAATAACTTTATAAGGACCAGTATATATGCTGTCCAATTTATCTCCAGTTTGATTACGTAATAATACAAGGTCATTTTCCCTGTAAATAATAGAGTTACAATTTTTATTATAAATTTCTCGTCTATGCTCTTTGCTTACAATTAAATTCTGTCTAGCATCTGCTTGTGCTCTCTGTAATCTGTATTTCAACTCTTTAGGATAACTATCGTAGTTGTATAATGGATCTATTTCACCTATTAAATTTCTAGGTAGATTACAAATTTTCCCAAAAACTAATTCAAAAGGAGTATACTTTGTCTCGGTATGTACACTTGTATTAAATGAAAAACACCAATAAGGTAACCATGTACTCCAATTTGTTGAGTTATTACGACACTGAATTCTGAGATAAGCACCTAACGATTTGTGCGTGTTTTCTAAAGCACCTAGCGTCTGATGATGATAAGCAGTTGAGTTTAGTTTTTTAATGTTAAGTAAAGAGCAAATTTCAGACATGACTGATGACATGAACTCTGTTCCCTGATCAGTAAGAATTTCCTGAGGGCTACCGTATCGAAGGACGAAGTTGTTAACGAAACTCTGTGCTACAGTTACCGTATCCTTTCTCTGTAGAGGATAGGCTTCTACGAATTTACTTAAATCGCATTGTAGCGTTAAAATATACTTATTACCTAATTCATCTACTTCTAGGGGGCCCATTATATCTAAACTTATTCTCTGAAAAGACGAATTCGCTGTGCATGTCAAGGACAATGGTTCCTTAACGTGCTTATTCGAGTGTTTCTCGAATTGACATTGTTTACACCGATTAACGTACTTCGCTACGTCTTTATTCATGCCTGGCCAATAATAATACTTTTTGATATTATTTAACATCCTATTGATGCCTGCGTGTCCACTCGTTGGCAGAATATGAAAATCGTTTAATATCAACGTTTTATCATCGCTATTCACAACTCTTTGAATAGTCTTCGTAATTAAAAATCGCGGGAACAAAATATTAAGTCTCTTTGCTTCTCTTATTAATATTTTCATGCATGAATCTATCTCTTTATTTTTTACTATTAATATTTCTTCGATATTAAGTCTTTTGCATAAGGCTTCCAAGTCCCTCGCTAACACCTCTGGGGTCGATAACGATCGGGTACTCAGATAAATCGAAGCTTGTGACGTCACATATACACAACAACCCGCATTGGATACTATATTACTTCTTTCACATGTGTAACTATCAATATTATCCACAAAAATGAGCTCTGTTATATCCTTAGGAACTTTAAGAACTTCAACAGCTACAGGTTGATCAGACCCGTGTGCCGTACTATTCTCTGACGTTTGACGCTGGTCAGTTTCTAGTTTTTTCCTTTGTGACCGGGTCAGAACGGAAACTACTTGGGTTTGCATTTCTTTCAAGGTGTCACTTGTAATGGGAATGCGACTTAATGCATCTGCAGCTACATTGTCTCGCCCCGCTACATATTCTATCTCAAAATCGTATTCTTCTAGGTAAAGTCTAAACTTAGTTAACCTACTTGATGGATCTTTGAGGCTAAACAAATAAATTAAAGGTTTATGGTCAGTTATGATTTTGAACTTTCTCCCATATAAATACGGTCGAAAATGTCTCACACTCCAAACAATGGCTAACAGTTCTAATTCAATAATGGGATACCGCGTTTCGGCTGGCTTTAAATTACGACTAGCGTATGCTACAACTTGACCATTTCCATTAGACAAAACGGAACCTATCCCAGTTTTCGAAGCATCTGTCTGAAGGCGAAAAATATTTTGATCTGAAAATTCAGGATAAACCAATACAGGTGAATGTACTAAAGCATATCTCAAGGTCTCAAAAGCTATCTGGCATTCGGATGTCCACTGAAACTTGGCATCCTTTTTGCATAACTTATGTAATGGATAAACAATACTGGCAAAATTTGGAACAAATCGTCTGTAATAATTTGCAAACGCAACGAAACGTTTGACTTCGTCATTGTTCGTTGGTATAGGATAATTTTGCACTGCTTGTATTTTATCATTGTCAGGCAAAATACCTTGCGATGTGATTCTGTGACCTAAATATATAATTTCTGTTCGCAAGAAATCACACTTCAATGGATTTAATTTTAAATTGATCTTTCGAAACCTTTCTAGAACATTAATTAAGTTTTTGTTATGATTTTCTATGTTTTTCCCAATAACAATACAATCGTCTAGATAAACAAATGCCTGCTTGTAATTAATACCTGACATAGCAATGGTCATTAAACGTGAAAAAACACTAGGAGACGTCTTCAGACCCATAGGGCATCGTTTCATCTGATACATCTTATTATTTGCTGTAAAAGCCGTGGGTTTTCGTGAACTTTCATCTAAGGAAATCTGATACATTTTGTCTACGCTGAAAGCTGTATATTTTCGCGACTGTTCGTCAAGCGACAACTGGTAATAGCTCTGTGAAAGGTCTAATTTGGAAAAGTATATACTTCCTGAAAGTGAATCTAGTATATCTGTTATGTTAGGTAACGGAAACTTGTCATCTTTTATACAATTATTCAAATTTCGATAATCTATCACTAATCGCCACTTTTTCTCATTCGACCTATCGACTTTTTTGGGTACTAATAAAACTGGACTGGACCACTCGGATGTGGCCTCTTCAATGATATCATTTTTTAACATTTCGTCAATCTGTCTCTGAACTTCCTGTCTCTGAGAAAACGGTATTCTATAAGGCTTGGTATATACAGGAGTGACGTTGTCTTTTAAAGTTATTTTATGTGACATTAAATTAGTCGTACTTAGCTTGTCGCCGGGCAGATGAAAAACATCTGCATACTTGGCACAAATGGACTCGATACTAAGTTTTTGTTCGCTATTCAATTCTGATAAATTTAACAACTCAAACAATTTTTTAACGCGATCTACCGAAATGCCTTCTTCATGAAAATTACAGACTTCATATTCGTCTAATTTATGAATTTCAAAGTCAGCAAAATCTATGGATACTTCTTTGTCTGTCGTATTAAGTATCCTTATCGGGACTGAACCATTCTTTGGTTTTGTTATCAACCCTGCTACAAAAACTCCCTCTGCTATTTCCCTTGACAGAATAACACAATCACTGTCCAACTTAGTCGGAATGTGCTTAATTGTCTCACAGCGTGGAGATATAAAGTGACTGTAACTGACTTTACTTTTTATCGGAACATTTACGGTTTTATCATTTGACGTTAACCGTAGAACATCATCTTTGTAATCAATTATTGCTCCGAACCGAATAAAGAAATTTTCTCCTATTATTCCATCTACTTCGCACATTAATTCCTTAAACACGTAAAACTTTTGTCTAAAGTATAAGCCATTAATCTCTAAATCTAAATATAAATAACCTACTGATTCTAACCTACCGCTTATACCTCTTATAATTATCTTATCGTTGCGCAACTGTCCTAATAAACTATTTCTACTAACCCAATCATACTTTAAGATGCATATGCTTGCACCACTATCTGCTAGTACATCAATAACCGAATTACTGATATTAAACCTAACCGTACTCGTATTGTTAAAACTATAAACATAATTCTCAAAGGGAACGAAAAAAAACGTTCTTGTTACTCATTTCACCTGCTTGTGACTCATTATTGTCACTATTGTCTTGATCTTGCAAGACGTGGTGAATTCGCGGAAAACGTACGGGACGTTCGGCGGCGGTACGGCGTGAGGTCGACGGTCGGCCTCCACGATTGCTACGTCCGCGCGATCCGCGATGTCCGCTGACCGAAGGGCCAGAAAAACGACACTGGGTCATGTTGTTTGGCGCATTGAACTTTGCGCTCGAGAAATGTGAATGGCGGTTATAATTATTGTTATAATTACCTCGGGCGTTTCCTCGAAATACATTGCGCGCCGGGGTATTATAGTGCCTTACCCGCATGACCTGATCATTATTGACACTTAGAGTCTGCTCGTCTATGGCAGCTCTAATAGCCTCTGGTAAAGATTCAAACTGTCGTGAAGCTATAATCGTACTTAAACGCGTGTTAGATAAACCGTCTGCAAAGCGTTTAATTGCAACTTTTTCATTTAAGGGACGCAGAATTGCATACTTAGTGTCATCCCCGTCCGACTGAGATATAGTGAGATTCACAAACAATTCTTCTAACTCTGCACCGAATGACTCTACCGATCTGTGACCTTGTCTGGCAGTTTGCAGTTTCGATTGAATCGAGACAGCTGATTTCTTTTGAATCAGGTGTTTCTTCATGTCAGCTAAAAGCAAATCTACTGTGGTATAAGTGGTCTTTAAACGAAGTTTCGCACTTGCAGATAACCTCATTTTCAAAACAAAATCGATCAGTTGTGTATGGGTCGTTTCGGATATCATGGTTTTATATAGATCAATCGAATCTATAAGAGCCTTTGCTGTACCTTCCTGACCTGTCATCGGAGGTAGTACCGTGATAGCGGTTTTTAAATCAAAATCAGGTTTAGTTGCCATTTCGGATTCGTTTTCTTTTGGCTTGTAAGAAAGTAACACACTGTAAATTACCTTGATTTCTTTAACTACTTCATTAATCGAATCTATATCTCTAGGGGCTATCTCAGATTTTTCTATCAAGGATTTTACACGAGACAAAATATTTCCTAATTGAGAGTAAAGGGATTCCGCTTCCCGAAATTTAGACTGTGCTAAATCTGTATCTCTCCTACTTCCTAACTTACGCAAATATTCTTTTAAATAAAATATTTTATCTTTTAACGATTGAAGCTCAACTAACACACATGACATACCTAAATTAAGAAATTAACACCCTTTATAAAACAATTAAATCATAATTAGTATAAATAAATGGAACAATAAATTCTCTCGGCGTCAGCAGATTATCGACCCGTCGCGGTAAACATTATTGAAGTCAGCTGATCCCTAAGTTATTATGTAAAACGCACTTACTGGTTTTTGTACTTAGGCAGTATAGTACATTGTTGTCGTCACAGGGTGGCCTTTCTTCTGAAGACGGAAAAGCTTGATTCGGACGCTGCGATGTCCTCGACGCTGCGTAGGGATGAAATCTTGACTTTTCTGCGCGCCGTGGTACGTTGTGGGCCGGGCTATACCCTGGACACCGTGGGCCGGGAAAACCCTGGACACCGCTCGTTCTGTGATGGGCCGGGCTATACCCTGGACTCCGTGGGCCGGGATTTACCCTGGACACCGCTCCTTCTCTGCGACAATGTTGACGACGATGATGACTGTGCGTCTAAACGGCGAAAGTGTTAGCCGTAGACTTGACGAGAAGTGCTGAGTTTAATTCTCGTCGTAGAGCTTGCACAGTGTTGCTACGACACTTCTTGTAGATGTAGTGAGATATTGCGACGATTAATATCACGATGATGACGATGAGTAAGATGTCTGTTGTAGTTACGCCTGTTGCATTTTTCTGAGTGGCTTGGGCATCTCCGCTGGCAGTTTGGGCGATGATAGTTTCTTCTTTTGAAATATTTTTTCCCATGTCGAAATTGGTAACTTCTGATAGTGCAACGGAACGACGAATTTGGATTACTGGAACCGGGCGAATCTTCCAAATTGTTTCCAACGAAAATAGTGTACAGGAACCGGACGAATCTTCAATTTTGAGTCAACGACGAAATTGGTTAGCTGGAACTGGATGAATCTTCTAATTTTTCATTTTTTGTTTCTTCCCAATCTTCAATCTCCCACGTAGAGGTTCGTTGTTGCAGGTCGCCATAAAGTATAGTGAGGGCGAGGGCTGCAGGGTTGAGATAAATAAGACAACTGTCCTTGTTGAGAGGTAAAGTAAGAATGTTTTATTGGTCTTAATAATTAATAAAGAAACCTTAAATGCTAACTAAACACTTCAATTATTGTATTATATTTCATCACATTTGGTGTCGATGCACCCACCTTTCAGCTAAGTCATGATTGACCTAGATGCAAGTTGAGTTGCATACTACACTGACATGGTTGTGTAACGGCCGCGGTCTAAGTGATCATAGACAGCAACCGGGACCTACGGCTTAACGTGCCATCCGAAACACGGAACCATCTTACTTACGGACAATCGGGTGGTTCAGCCCGCAATGTCCTAACCAGACTGGGAATAAATTCACAAAGTGATAAATATCAACTTTGTGAGTGACCCACCGAGAATCGAACCCGGAACCTTCAGCGTCAAAGGCAGTCGCACTACCACTGCGCTACATCGGTCGTCATCATGTTACGTAATCATTCGGTTATGGCTCGACTTTTAAAGTCTACGTTACAACTTCGTGTGCTTTCCACTTAGGTTTCCTACGTTGGCAATATTGCCGCTGTATTTAACCAGTGGTTGGCAATAGTATCGCTTGGTAACTTGAGGTTGGCATGCTTCCAGGTTTAGCTGATATCGACCGTTTCTCTGACCTTCCCCTGAACCCACTATACAAGTTTATATCAAGGAAACTTTTTCTTTTTGTTGTAGTTTATTTTAGCGTTGGACTAGGTTTTTTTTAATTTATGTTTAGTGCTTTTCTTTGGACTGCTGTAAATTGTGAAGAGGTTATGTTATGTCATAAAAAGATAGATGTTTTCAGTAAATGTTTACTCTTATATACGTAGATACTACTTACAACACAGAGAATTTGTCCCCAGTCTGGTTAGGACATTGCGGGCTGAACCACCCGATTGTCCGTAAGTAAGATGGTTCCGTGTTTCAGATGGCACGTTAAGCCATAGGTCCCGGTTGCTGTCTATAATCACTTAGACGGCGGTCGTTACACAACCATGTCAGAAGCCTGCTACTTGTAGAAGGCGGTTGAAAAATTCTGACACTAGGGTTCATCGGGTTGTTGGACGACTTGGTGTCCCACACGAAAAGAGAAAAGAGGAGTATGTATAGTCTATCCGCGTCGCTCATGAACAATCCATAAAGTTGAATTTTTTGTTAGACAATTGCGTTTTTCAGCAAATATTATTACTTATCTAGGTGCACTAACATTTACTGAACGTCCATAATCCTTTTATCCGGCTTGTTGGTAACGATCACAAGAAAATCAACGACTGTAATAATTCATCATCATCATTTCAGCCTTAAGATGTCCACTGCTGAACATAGGCCTCCCATAAACATTTCCACCTTGTCCGATTAGAAGCGGCCTGTTTCTGATTCGATCACGTAGAGAAATGCAATACTATTTAGTATTTCTCTATTCACATAAAAATAAACACAACATTTTAGCGTTCCTTGCTACGGATTTCGTAGCATTACGCTACGGGCGTAAATATTTCTGTCACGTAATGCGATTTACGAGTATTTTATGAAAAAAAGGATAAAATAAAGCTGCTATAGTAGTATTATAATATCTCTGACTAAAATATATAAAGGAACACAAATATTATTTTTCATATTTTCCTAGAGTTTTCCTAACCACACACTTTCCTTATACCGTTTACCTTTCTCACACTTAAAGTACAACGCAGCGCTAAAATAATGCATCCGTAAAGCAGTGGTCTGTCAGATCTATACTAAAAACGTCAATACCCAAAAGCACTGAACCTGCGTCAACAGCGATTGCCGTTTCTGGTCTTCTTGAATCTGACCGACTACTGCGTTACGGATGCGCTATTTAAGCGCTGCGTTATGCGTTAAGCGCGTAAAAGCCTCATCTTACCACTGACCTGTTTTTCTTTATACGCTGAAGTACATCTCAGGTTTCGAGCTAGAGAGAAAATGTCTCGTGGAAGACGATCCACCTAGACTCGCATTTTATATGTGTAAATGAGGTTCCGTGTCAGACCTAAATAGAATACCTATCTTGTCGTGAAGTCAAGTAGGTATTTCTTCGAAGAATTGGAGCGTTTTGCGTTGAATTTGTAGAATACCGACTCTAAAAAAAGCCGACGCTTAAAGATCCAAAAAGCTAAAGTCCGTTCAACGTTTGCGCAGCGTTTTAGTTCATTTGTCTTTCCGTTCCTTTATAAAAAGGTAAATGGTCATTGCAAAGTTGCTAATTTAACCTTACGAGAGGCTAAAGGTCGCGTAAAAAAATATCTATTATGCATGAGCTACGAAGACACTGAAAATCTTTTACATATTCAAAAATAGTCGATAGATCGTTATGTTTTTTATTTATATATATATATATTTATATATTATCATTATTTATTTTACAGTATATTTATAATATCTCTTAACCACATTATAACTTGGCACTAACCGGAACTGTAAAACTCGCATTTACACTATCCTTAAGATTTTGTTTTATTTTTAAATTAGTATTTTAGGTTAAATTCCTTTTTCTGATCTTGTTATTTTTTTTTTTATTTTTATTTTCTTAGATGCTAACTTTAAATTTGTTACCAAAGTACAAACTCTCGTATATAATATTTGGTAAGCCTCAAATTGGTATTTTTCTCCGGTTTCCCGCGATACAGGTTCGCCTAGTGCGGGGACCAATGTCAAACATGATTTCTGTTATTGTATATATGGTAATAAATATTTTTTGATTTTGATTTTGATTTTTGACCTACCTATATTGTCGTGTACTTTAGGTAAGTAGGTATTTTCTCGAATATGTGTTTTCCGTGTTGAATAACAAATGTGATGTGTGATATAAGTCACAGCTAAAAAATTATACATCTACCTACACTCGCCGACTAAGGTGTTAAAAACTACAAAATAGAATTCTCATCACGTTAGTTTTTATGATTTTATAAAACACGAAACCTATATAAACATATTTCGAATTTGAGAAATTTTTATAAAGATTTTTAAACCTCATTTTACTACTTATTATTATGTAATCCGATTCATTCGAAAATAAATACACTTTTTAAAATATGATTCGTACGAAACATAAACTTGCAGGATGTCCCAAGTTTTTGATGAGAAGTGAAGTGTTTTAAATTTCGTGAAAAATCATAGTAGTAGTAAAATCATAGTCGCAAATTCTAAGTAAAACACGAAAGGCTATTGAGGGTCATAACGGCGATCGTGCGGAACTGAAGTAAATCACCGCAGTTAACTTCTAACCGGAAGGGTGTCGTGACTACTCGTGACCAGCCAGACCTTTAGAGGCCTTTCATGCGACCGTTATTTCATTACAAAACTATGTTGCTTTGCTTATTGTTCGTTATAAGTTTTGTACATTGAATTTCGCCACTTTCTCAATTTGATATGGCTAGAAACGAAATGGTAACTTTGTATTTTTCTTAGCGGATGGATTCTGGCGCTTAAATATATTTGGACCAGTACTCAGCACAGCGTTGTCCGTTGCTTTGTAGAGGTCCTCGCGTGTGCAGGTAATATACCGCATTGACAAGTACTTTCCGAGTTTTACCCCCATTTAATCATATTTACACTACTTAAGGCTGGTTTCAGAGCGGCGCGTCTCAGCAGCGCTGCCCAGGCGCGCGCGGCTCGGGCGCTCGGGCGCGCGCCTGGGCAGCGCGTTCGCTGTGAAACGACATTCAGACGCGCGCGCTTCGTTGTGGTGTACGGTCGAGTGCAGAGAATCATTATGCCAGCAAACGTAATCACTATATTAGCTATATACGTTATATGGAAAAGAGTGCAACAACTACGTCTTAAAAGATTGCAAGTCGACGCTACTGGCAATCGAAGGAGATCCGACCGCGGCGCGGCCGAGACGCGGCCCAAGACGCGTTACTATGAAACGCTACATACAATCTAGTGTAATGCGAGGCGCGCGCGGCTGGGCAGCGCTGCCGAGACGCGTCGCTCTGAAACCAGCCTAACTAAACTATTAATACTAAAACAAAATGATCATGATAAAAACTAATTTAATTTTTTTTCATATCTATTTTATTTTATATTTGTAAGGAGAAACAGGTGTATTCCTTGATCATTTTATTACCCGACTACAGCAAAGCAAAAAGGAGGGTTATGATTTTGACCGGTATGTATGTATGTATGTATGTATGTATGTATGTATGTATGTATGTGGCAATAATTCCTTTGTTCCCTCCTAGCTCCGAATCTACTTGTCAGAATTTGATAAATGAGGTGTCAGTAGATGCGTCTGAACAGTCCGATGGTTATAGGCTATGTCATGTCACAATAAAATGAACATGGCGCCCACTGGCGTGCATAAAGGTATGATCAAAAAAAATTTTTTCTTCTAGTGGTATCGTGTTGTCAGCCCGCAATGTCCTAACCAGACTGTGAACAAATTCACCAAGTGATAAATACCAACTTTGTGAGTGACCCACCAAATCAAATCAAATCAAATCAAATTATTTATTCAAAGTAGTAAATTTTACATTTCGCTTTTTGATGGTCAAGCATTAACAATTTTAACAATAACAATTTTATGAACCTAGTGTAAACGCGGCTCAGGTGGACTAAAAACTTAAAACTAGCCCCTAAAGCACTGCCTCGGGGCTGGCCAAGCTAACCAAACAACATGTAACGTTAGGTGGTAAATAAAATAACATCGAGTTCATGCCAAGAGAAAATGTTGTGTTACATGCGTATGGTTAGCCGGACCCCCTGGACAGTAAACCACCCAGAAACCTGCCCAGAAGTGCTCCTATTCTAAAAATACAATTTGTCAGGCCCTAGGCCTCCACCGAGAATCGAACCCGGAACCTTCTGCGTCAAAGGTAGTCGCACTACTACTGCGCAACATCAGTCGTCAATGAGCCCTTATGTCAGAATTTTTCAAGTAGTACAAGTAGCAGGTACATCGGTATCGGTATCGGTGTGGTGTCGGTATGTGTCATACACGTGGAGCTGATCTGATGATGGAAACAAAAGGCAGACACTGATAGCACTACATACGCTAAATATCTGTGTATAAGGTATGGTAAGAAAGGGCTGCTCCTTAGTGCATATTTGGGGGGATCTAAGTAGAATTAATTTAAATTATCCATTTAAACAATTTAACGCGTAGATGGGTAGGTACATAAGACATCCTACTAATCCTAATTCTAATATTCCTAATTCCTTATATAATATTATAAAGGCGGATGTGTGTTTATTAGTAATATATAGGCACTAAAACGGCTGAATAGATTCAAATCATACTTTGTACGAAGATGAACTAATGTCTTGAATAGGCCATAGGCTGCTCTTTACTGCGGTTAAATGTATTTTTTTTACGGGAGCACGCATCTTTCAATATTTTTGAAAAAGGTGGTGCTATTGAGCCAATTCGCGTTTTAGGAAAACTAACAGCGACATCTGTTGTCTGAGACTTTTGACTTACTCAATTGAGTAGCTGCACCAAAATTGACGTTAAAGTCACACACAACACGTACTGCTACTGCATATAAAATATGTTTGAACAAGATGTTGAATAAATGCTTTTAACAAAGATATTAAAACATTTTGCATATAAATATGACATGTCAGTTAAGATGTCTTAACAAGATCTATCGAGTGTTGATAAACGAAATATTTTGACAACAAGCGAGCCGTTTTTGGTCACAAAATTAATATGAGTAAAATACTAATCAAAAATGTATTCTGAACAAGGATGAGGTCATTTTATGGTATATCTTAAATCAGCAGCCAACGGAGTATAGGACAGAGGAAAGTAAAAATCTGTTTGCAAATCGACACCAGCTCCCAGCGCCGACACGGGGGTAGAGTGGGCTAACCCCCCTCAGAGAGAAAAAGCAAACATCTGATTGGTAATCGACATCAGCTGCAACTGTTTATATCGTGTTGTGTATCAAACGAACAACTGTCATATTTTTCATCTTTTTTCATCATTTAATGGGATCCAAGTTGAAGGTACCGCTAATTATCACATTTAAATTAATTTAACGCGTAGATAGATAGGTAGGCAGTGCGAAAGCGGGATAAAGAAGTGATACATGTCTATATGTATGTATGTATAGATAGGTACATACACAAGAGATCCTACTACTAATATTCTAAAAGCAGATATTTGTGCATTTTTCCTAGAATTTGGCGTTATAACGCTTAATATATTCATTCAGACATCTTTTTAGTAATTAAACCAACAGCAAGCATTGACACGGGGGTTAAGAGGGACTTGCCCCCCCCTCTCCCTCAGAATAAAGAAACTGAAACATTTGTTTTGGTAATGAAATCACACGGGGGGTAACTAGCATATTTTATATATACCTAATAAAATCATAATACAGTTTAAACTCATATACACACACACACACACACACGTACATATCACGCCTGTTTCCCAGGCGGGGTAGGCAGAGCGTTACCTACCGTAAAATTACAGTCGCTAGCGCCACGTCTGACAAATATTGAAGGCCGTTTAAGATAATAAGTGTATCACTATAGTGATAGGTTGTCAGCCTGTCGCCTAAAATTGTAATACACATGAAATCCTCGTGTCCCTTAATCGGTTTCTACGACACCCACGGGCAAGAAATGGGGTGATGCTATTCTAGGCTGGCATCACACGGCAGTTTTAACTAGTACCTACCTACATCTTCCAACAAATAATCGTGAAGATTTAAGTTTACAACCCCAAAATAATTAAAATAAAAAGAAGTCCAAAAACTAAAACCCGACTACTGAGATTTGCGCTCTAAAAAGTAAGAAACAAGAAATCTGAAATAATAACTACTCACAATTGAATGTGTTTTTCGTCTCCAATATGCATACAAAGTTAACAGCTATAATAATTTATTTTCATGGCAGTTTAATATAAAGTTTATAGTGGTTTTTAGGTGAAAGCTGTGGTCGTTTGCCACGTGTTCTAGTACTATCTAGTTTTTAAAATAAATAAGGCAACGTGGCAAACGACCACAGCTTTCACCTAAAAACCACTATAAACTTTATATTAAACTGCCATGAAAATAAATTATTATAGCTGTTAACTTTGTATGCATATTGGAGACGAAAAACACATTCAATTGTGAGTAGTTATTATTTCAGATTTCTTGTTTCTTACTTTTTAGAGCGCAAATCTCAGTAGTCGGGTTTTAGTTTTTGGACTTCTTTTTATGTCATTTCGATACAAGTTACTTGCATCAAAAACGGCACGACACAACACCAGGCGACATTTATACATAACGAGATAATAATGTCTTCCCTGTAGACTGCAGCAGCTGTAGCAACCAACTACGGGGTTTAGTAATTTTCGAACCCTGACCCTTTTGATTGGAGAGCCCTTCACTCTCAGACAGGATATGAAGGTAAAGGGCCACTTCACGACATTTAATTAGAGCTCAAATGCGCAATTCGCATTTTGTTTGCCGATTACGGTGATCCGGTTTGAAGTAATGAAATATTTTGGAATAAACTTTGATTAATTCTTGCACTAATTTCAAATTCGTCTTTACCGTTAAATTCATTTGTAATAGTGTTTTGTGTTTGAAATTTTTCGTCCGATAATATATATTTTTTATATTTATACTTCAAAGATAGACACATTTTAAAACTGTAATTTCAAGAGGCCTCCTCCAACTCCTCTTGAAATTCGTAATATAAATAAAAGTTCACGATAATTTGAGAAACCTCTCTGTTTCTTTATTCGGTGAATGAAAATGCCTCCCCTACATACCTACTTACCTACATGACGTCATCGCTCGAACAATCTATATTTGGCACCTGTCATATAAATGTTTATGCTATTTTTTATTTATTTAATTATATGGACATCTACCCTTCTCGGGCATCATAATAATCAATCTAATAATAACTCGTATATGTCCAATATCAAACTAATTTGTTGAAAAAAAATATTCTGCCATGTCGTAGAATATTCGTTGTGGACATGTTCTCTAGCTTCTAGTATAGGTTTGACAGCTGCCAAAATTGACTGATTTATTTCGCATTTTGTTATATAGCACCCTTACTACCGCATTTCAAAATGAACACCCGATTCTCTTCGAGTGTTTGTCGAGTTAATTACAACGAAACGAAGGGTCAAAGTACGGTGATCAGTCAAGTGTGCAATTTTGATTGCTGTGTTAGTATTAAGTAGCACAGCTAGTACACATTGGGGCGTTGAACGACTCAGTGTCCCACACGAAGAGAGAGAGAGAGTACACAGAAATATCATCCTTTTAAAGAGTAGCGTTTTTGTAAGGGAGAGCCCTCCGAATACTGCACTTAGACATCAAACTGAAAAACGTTCCCCTATTTCAGAAAACGCCTAAAAATGTTGAGTTTCCATAGTACCTAAACGCAATCAGCTGATCGTTATTTTGAATGCGCGTATTTTTTTTTATTGTGGATTCTTGACAGAATATTTCTAAGGAATAGTTGTTCAATTTCACGTTCTACATATGCCAGTATCAGTATTAGGTGGATTGCCTTTTACACGCTGAGTGAAACGTGCAATGGCATAGTATATTTTACTAAGCAATCCCACGATCAAATTTTACCAAATTATGCTATGCAATTTTCCATGAAACTTATATCTATAGTCGATAACTATTGCAATATCTCGTAATTTTTAAATTACATTTTTACTTGATATCATCTATATCATTTAAATCAAGTAGGAACTTACTTTTTCTTTACGCCTCTTTTTAATCCGCTAACTGTCTATTGACTTTAACATAGATTCCCCTATAAAGCATTAAAACAAGTTTATATTTACTGAAGCGTTTTTTCTTCAAAAATGTTCATTGAAATTCTGCGCACCGCGCCGGGCTCACCGGCGGTTTCACGCCGCTTGCCCTAACGAGCCAGGGCTTTGTACTTTTTCACAATTTACTCAGCTTTTTGAGAGCCCCGGAGGGTCCAAAGAGGGTCACGCAGTTTTTTGAGGAGGGTTCAATGGCACTTGCCAATGTGGATATAATTTTAGGAAAATACAGCTCTTGATAGCTCCTGTTGCAAAACATCGTCTAAATCTTTGAAATTAATAATACTTAGGTTCTACTCAACGAAACATCTATCTAACAAACCCATCTCATCTTTCTAAAACAAATCGAGTTTTCGTGACGAGAAAACTTCCATCTCATCAAATCATGAACATGACGCGTTTGCCGGAAGATCTCGCAAAAAACGCGCACAGAGATCGAATTACCGATGAAATGGGCCGCCATTTTGGACGAACAAGAAAAAACGTCTTGTCTTGCAGGGGAAATGAAAATAACAAATTGGATTTCTGCTAAACAGCTCGTTACAATTACTGTCTTGAACTGATCTGGCTTTTTACCCGACTACAGCAAAGCAAAAAGGAGGGTTATGATTTTGACCGGTATGTATGTATGTATGTATGTATGTATGTATGTATGTATGTATGTGGCAATAATTCCTTTGTTCCCTCCTAGCTCCGAATCTACTTGTCAGAATTTGATAAATGAGGTGTCAGTAGATGCGTCTGAACAGTCCGATGGTTATAGGCTATGTCATGTCACAATAAAATGAACATGGCGCCCACTGGCGTGCATAAAGGTATGATCAAAAAAAATTTTTTCTTCTAGTGGTATCGTGTTGTCAGCCCGCAATGTCCTAACCAGACTGTGAACAAATTCACCAAGTGATAAATACCAACTTTGTGAGTGACCCACCAAATCAAATCAAATCAAATCAAATTATTTATTCAAAGTAGTAAATTTTACATTTCGCTTTTTGATGGTCAAGCATTAACAATTTTAACAATAACAATTTTATGAACCTAGTGTAAACGCGGCTCAGGTGGACTAAAAACTTAAAACTAGCCCCTAAAGCACTGCCTCGGGGCTGGCCAAGCTAACCAAACAACATGTAACGTTAGGTGGTAAATAAAATAACATCGAGTTCATGCCAAGAGAAAATGTTGTGTTACATGCGTATGGTTAGCCGGACCCCCTGGACAGTAAACCACCCAGAAACCTGCCCAGAAGTGCTCCTATTCTAAAAATACAATTTGTCAGGCCCTAGGCCTCCACCGAGAATCGAACCCGGAACCTTCTGCGTCAAAGGTAGTCGCACTACTACTGCGCAACATCAGTCGTCAATGAGCCCTTATGTCAGAATTTTTCAAGTAGTACAAGTAGCAGGTACATCGGTATCGGTATCGGTGTGGTGTCGGTATGTGTCATACACGTGGAGCTGATCTGATGATGGAAACAAAAGGCAGACACTGATAGCACTACATACGCTAAATATCTGTGTATAAGGTATGGTAAGAAAGGGCTGCTCCTTAGTGCATATTTGGGGGGATCTAAGTAGAATTAATTTAAATTATCCATTTAAACAATTTAACGCGTAGATGGGTAGGTACATAAGACATCCTACTAATCCTAATTCTAATATTCCTAATTCCTTATATAATATTATAAAGGCGGATGTGTGTTTATTAGTAATATATAGGCACTAAAACGGCTGAATAGATTCAAATCATACTTTGTACGAAGATGAACTAATGTCTTGAATAGGCCATAGGCTGCTCTTTACTGCGGTTAAATGTATTTTTTTTACGGGAGCACGCATTTTTCAATATTTTTGAAAAAGGTGGTGCTATTGAGCCAATTCGCGTTTTAGGAAAACTAACAGCGACATCTGTTGTCTGAGACTTTTGACTTACTCAATTGAGTAGCTGCACCAAAATTGACGTTAAAGTCACACACAACACGTACTGCTACTGCATATAAAATATGTTTGAACAAGATGTTGAATAAATGCTTTTAACAAAGATATTAAAACATTTTGCATATAAATATGACATGTCAGTTAAGATGTCTTAACAAGATCTATCGAGTGTTGATAAACGAAATATTTTGACAACAAGCGAGCCGTTTTTGGTCACAAAATTAATATGAGTAAAATACTAATCAAAAATGTATTCTGAACAAGGATGAGGTCATTTTATGGTATATCTTAAATCAGCAGCCAACGGAGTATAGGACAGAGGAAAGTAAAAATCTGTTTGCAAATCGACACCAGCTCCCAGCGCCGACACGGGGGTAGAGTGGGCTAACCCCCCTCAGAGAGAAAAAGCAAACATCTGATTGGTAATCGACATCAGCTGCAACTGTTTATATCGTGTTGTGTATCAAACGAACAACTGTCATATTTTTCATCTTTTTTCATCATTTAATGGGATCCAAGTTGAAGGTACCGCTAATTATCACATTTAAATTAATTTAACGCGTAGATAGATAGGTAGGCAGTGCGAAAGCGGGATAAAGAAGTGATACATGTCTATATGTATGTATGTATAGATAGGTACATACACAAGAGATCCTACTACTAATATTCTAAAAGCAGATATTTGTGCATTTTTCCTAGAATTTGGCGTTATAACGCTTAATATATTCATTCAGACATCTTTTTAGTAATTAAACCAACAGCAAGCATTGACACGGGGGTTAAGAGGGACTTGCCCCCCCCTCTCCCTCAGAATAAAGAAACTGAAACATTTGTTTTGGTAATGAAATCACACGGGGGGTAACTAGCATATTTTATATATACCTAATAAAATCATAATACAGTTTAAACTCATATACACACACACACACACACACGTACATATCACGCCTGTTTCCCAGGCGGGGTAGGCAGAGCGTTACCTACCGTAAAATTACAGTCGCTAGCGCCACGTCTGACAAATATTGAAGGCCGTTTAAGATAATAAGTGTATCACTATAGTGATAGGTTGTCAGCCTGTCGCCTAAAATTGTAATACACATGAAATCCTCGTGTCCCTTAATCGGTTTCTACGACACCCACGGGCAAGAAATGGGGTGATGCTATTCTAGGCTGGCATCACACGGCAGTTTTAACTAGTACCTACCTACATCTTCCAACAAATAATCGTGAAGATTTAAGTTTACAACCCCAAAATAATTAAAATAAAAAGAAGTCCAAAAACTAAAACCCGACTACTGAGATTTGCGCTCTAAAAAGTAAGAAACAAGAAATCTGAAATAATAACTACTCACAATTGAATGTGTTTTTCGTCTCCAATATGCATACAAAGTTAACAGCTATAATAATTTATTTTCATGGCAGTTTAATATAAAGTTTATAGTGGTTTTTAGGTGAAAGCTGTGGTCGTTTGCCACGTGTTCTAGTACTATCTAGTTTTTAAAATAAATAAGGCAACGTGGCAAACGACCACAGCTTTCACCTAAAAACCACTATAAACTTTATATTAAACTGCCATGAAAATAAATTATTATAGCTGTTAACTTTGTATGCATATTGGAGACGAAAAACACATTCAATTGTGAGTAGTTATTATTTCAGATTTCTTGTTTCTTACTTTTTAGAGCGCAAATCTCAGTAGTCGGGTTTTAGTTTTTGGACTTCTTTTTATTTGTCAAATCAATTTTGTCTCAATGTCTTTATCAGTAATTTGTATATTGCTTTTCAGATTTCAGTGTTATTATGAAGCTCATGAATGTTAAATCGCGTAGCACAAAATTCGGGTCTTTGATTTTTAACTTTGCATTTGCGACGTTTATTTTTCCTTGTGTGGTGTGTTCAAAAGGACTCTGAATCGTCTTTGCTTTTCGACATTAACAAAACTCGACCAATCGGACTGAGGAACCTTCCAACCAACAGAAACAAAGATCGACTCATAATCCTTTTGAAACAGTTTTCCCCGCCCCTAACGCGTTCCACGAAATGATAATAATGATCATTTCTGTTTGTTGTCAGGTTCCGAAGTCCCGGTTGGGAGTCGTGCCGGGGCAAATGAGCAATAAGCAAGTCACGAACACAAACCGCGAACAGAAGACGCAACACGGGGACAATCTCCGAATATGATCACAGAACTTTTATCGAGGCATCAGTAAAGAAAACATAAATCGAAAATGGCTGAGGAACCGCAGTCAGTATGGAAGAAAATCGACGGAACCACGATCCCCGTGGTGAACCTGGAGGTGCGCGAGGTGAGGGAAGTGCTCTGGGAGAAAATCCAGGAACCAGGGTCGCAGCGCAAGATAATTCTAGTAATCGTTTCAATCGCCTTGCTACTCGACAACATGTTATACATGGTGATTGTGCCCATCATCCCTGACTACTTGCGCTACATTGGAGCATGGGGTGAAGAAGCTTATGACCATGTCATCCAGCTAGCACCAATTATACAGGGCAATAAAACCATCATACCTACAATGTTTGTCCCCGCCAACCACCAGGGCCAGGAGTCAGCAACAGGCGTCCTCTTCGCTTCCAAGGCGATAGTACAACTTATGGTCAACCCATTTTCTGGTGCCTTAATCGACCGCATTGGGTATGACATACCCATGATGATCGGACTTATCATAATGTTCCTGTCAACCGCGTTCTTTGCTTGTGGGCGTAGTTACAGCATGCTGTTCTTTGCGAGAAGTCTGCAAGGCGTGGGATCGGCGTTCGCTGACACTGCAGGCTTGGCTATGATCGCTGATAGATTTACAGAAGAAGTGGAACGATCAAGAGCTCTAGGCATAGCACTTGCGTTCATCAGTTTTGGTTGCCTCGTCGCACCACCTTTCGGAGGAGCCTTGTACCAGTTTGCTGGAAAGGAAGTACCATTCTTGATTCTAGCGCTTATATCTTTGTTAGACGGATTCATGCTGCTATTGGTGATGAAACCTTTAAAGACGCAAATGAAAGAAGCTAATGAGCCGAAAGTGGCTGGTACACCAATATGGAAGCTTCTGATGGACCCTTACATTGCTGTATGCGCTGGAGCACTCATGATGTCAAACGTCGCGTTAGCGTTCCTTGAACCGACAATTTCGCTCTGGATGGAGGACAATATCACAAAAGACAACTGGAAGATTGGTATGATCTGGCTCCCAGCTTTCTTCCCACACGTTCTGGGAGTAATCATTACAGTGAAAATGGCAAGAAAGTATCCGCAGCATCAATGGCTTATGGCAGCAGGAGGGCTAGCGCTCGAAGGTTTATGCTGCTTTATCATACCTTTTGCAACTTCATACAAAATGCTCATGATTCCAATCTGTGGAATTTGCTTCGGGATAGCGCTTATTGATACAGCCCTGTTGCCAACTCTAGGGTACTTAGTCGATGTACGCTATGTATCTGTATACGGCAGTATCTACGCCATCGCTGATATTTCTTACTCCTTTGCGTACGCTATTGGTCCTATCATAGCGGGAGAAGTTGTTGAAACTATCGGCTTCACCGCTTTAAATGTCTTCATTGCCTTCGCTAACCTTCTCTACGCTCCTGTTCTTATGTATTTGAAGAACATTTACGACTTCAAACCCTTCGAAAATGAAGCCAACATCTTAATGGCAGATCCACCTGATAAAGAATACCAGACATACAGCCTGCAAGATCAGAGACCAGTCAATGGAGAGTACAAGAACCATCTTGAGTACTCAAATGTTTCTGGGACAGAGATTCAAGAGACTAGTGTGGATGCAGGCGGTTACTCGTACGACCAGTCGTATCAAGGAGGTGGTTATCAGAATTATGATCAAGGTCAGAACTATCAGCAGCAGCAGGGTTACCAGCAAGACTATCAGCAGCAAGACCAAGGGTACGGGCAGGCGAGACAGTTGCCGCAGCAACCTCAAGCTGTGAACCCCTTCCGCGCCGCGGCGGCAGCGCCCGCGCCCGCCCCCGCGCCTGCCCCCGGCGGGCCCCCCATCAAGAACCCTTTTAGACAAGGATTCTAGAAATATTCTGCGTTGTTGTCTTTCAATTTACTTGTTGTGTAATTATAAATGTCTTATATTTGACTTCGATCACTGAGCCGCGCGTGATCTGCGGGTTATTTAGTGTGACTAGATGTCTAAAAACTAGCTGTGCTTGTAATATAATAACATATTTAGTCTTCTTGTGGCTGTTATTAGAATGATATCCTTGAAAGCCTAGAATTATATCCTCATAAAGATACAAAAAACGTTTCCGTTACATACATTGATGATACAGTAAGTAATATTTTCAAAGGGAGACGTGAAAAGCAAGGATCAAAGGATATTATTTTGTTAGCAGCCGCGCTGTTTTCCTTGTTGATTCTTGTTCGAATGTAAACTAATGATACAACTGTTGATTATGCCTTCTCATAGTTATAGTAACGATCAATCAATCTGTAAGAACCAATATGGATAAGACCAGAGATCATTATTGTGTGTAAAATGTAACGTAATTTTAAATATTGTATATACGTAGAGGAAATGTTGTCAGATCACATTTGGTTATATTAATGCAACTGTTGTGAACTTTAAAACATAATATTCGATCAATCAATACGCTTAAAGTGTATCACACAATCCATAAAGTATTTCCTCCTATATACTAAGTAAGTAGTAGGCAGCTCTAGTGAAGTTTTGTATGGTAGGTATCTTATTAGGGAAGCTAATAATATGACAAGTTACCTACGTAAAAATTGGCACGGGTCGGTAGGTGCTTCACATGATTAAAAGCATATCGTAAGGGCCTAAGAAGTTATATTTATTAATTCTAATGGCACTTACTTGTAAAACTAACTATAGTCATTTAGTTACAAATTGAGACTTAAAAAATTGGCAGAAATAATGAATGACATTCTATGAAAAAGGGAAAAAAATGTAAAAATGAGGCAGTGGGTACTTGGCATGCAAAAGGTTATGAAAGGCTAATAGAGCATACAAACCAAGATAATATTAAATCTGTACTTAATACGATAACTACGAGCTGATATGGCTATACTAAATTGACTATAGTTAATAAATTATATTTTTTCCAATAATCAAAAAGTTCAATATAAATTTAATTACGTAGGTATTTTTGTATAAAAGTGTTAACGTTATAGGAATATATATATCACAGTCATATCAAATCGCTCCAAATATACATACATCGCCTTTAATCTGTGGTTAATATTATATTATTAAACTAACTCGATGTCGTGCCGGATCTAACGATCTTTTACTATACATATTTTTAGATAAATTACTAGTAAGATAATGAACTCAGTAAGATTTCCTTGCTAAATCAGCAATATTAGGCTAATATTATATCGCTATATCAATTCACTAACATATATCAATTAATTATATCAATTAGGTAAGATCAACTTGTGATAAAGTTGCAACCAAGGTAACGAAACATATCAGAATCGTTTGATTCAATTAGGTTAAGTATATTAATATTATCATTATTATATTTAAATAATATTTCTCTCTAAGTGTATATACTTTTAGAATATACGTTCATTTTGAACTATTTATTGGTGATAGGTTATTGTAAATTGTTCAGCAGTTACGTGCCATTACTGATCATAGCGGTTTGTTTATTGATGTGGAAATCATTCCTATAAATTAGAAGAGAAACTCGAAAGTAATGTCAAGGAAGAAAACGATTAATATAAATCCAGGAATCTTTGTAGAATAATGGGGCAACAAAATGAAAGTGAAATAATTTGCTTGCTACCAACGCGTGAAAGAAGAATAGAAAGAAAAAAGCGAACAAGAGACCAAAAGAATATAAATGAGCTTCCTAATACTTTCACCTAAAATAAATCACCACAAGAATGTTTTCCACCTCAAACACGACCATAATTATAAAAATGATTTTGCAGATGACGTCTGAAAATACAAGAGTCAAAATTAAAATATCTAAAGATAATTGTACAAGAAATGAGACGAGCCCGACATGTCAATTGAAGAGTGTATAGAATAAATTCGATTATTGTGAATAGCTTCGTTGTACGCGATCTAAAATTCGTTTTGTTGCGTCCACGTGCAAAAAAAAACAATATAAGGAAATTTGATATTTTTTGAAAAAATGGTACAGTTTTGAGTTAATCTCGGAAGTAAATTAGTACCTAGCCTGCAAAAGTACAATAGTCTCCGTAGGAAGCCTCTAATGCACAAAAGTTAAGTTACTCGCACAAAAGTTGTATTTAATTCAGTTAAGCGCACGCTACCTACACCGGGATGCGGATGGCACACTTAACGCACGACGGACCGCTAAAAAATCGCAGCGGTCTGTTAGATCGATAGTAGAAATGTCAATACCCATACTAAAACCGCACTTGACAAACGACATTGCGATAGCGCTGCGTCGAGTGCGGCTGAGTGGTTTTAGTATGGAGATTGACATTTCTAGTATCGATCTGACAGACCGCTGCGATTTTTATCGTTCCGGGGTGCGTTAATTGTGCAACCCGCCAGAAGTGAAGTATAGAAAATATTGTGTAGTGTGTGTTTTAAGCTATGTATTTTCTTGGCAACTATTAATAAATATTGGCCGTAATTATTACATTCAATTGTAAAACATTTTAGGTTATCTAAGTGATAGACGGCGGATTGCACTCTTAACGCACGACGGACCACTAAAATATCGCAGAGGTCTGTCAGATCCATACTAGAAATGTCAATCACCATACTCAACGCTCAACTACTGTCGACGCAGCGCTATCGCAGCGTCGTTCGTCGAGTGCAGTTTAAGTATGGGGAGTGACGTTTCTAGTATGGATCTAATAGACCGCTGCGATATTTTAGCGCTCCGTCGTGCGTTAAGCGATCCGCCTTAGAAAGATCAGACGCCAGTAAATCTTACAACAAAGTGTATCAACATTTTGTTGTCTAGAAAAAGTGTACTAACATTTTGTTGTCTAGAAAATGCATAGCTTATTTGTTAGCTAGATCAATCGATTTCTATGACATCAAAGCATCGATCTCTATATAAAAATAATTGTAAGTTTAGAGTCAATTTTTCGTGTCAAATTCTCCCGAAATTCAATTAAAGAGTAGAAATTAGCACAAAGTGGCAATTATCGTTGTTAGAAAGTTTGTTTGTGGTTTGATAAACATAAATGTAATTTTATCACGTTATAGTTTTTTATTATAATAGAAATATCATCATGATCATATAGACTTTTTTCAGTTACGAAAACTAAATACAAACTCATGCCGTATATTCTTTTGATCACAGATATATATTTTGATGTAAAAGATTTGAGTTGATATGTATAGTGTAGCGCGCTACCACCATACTACACATAGTACCTAAATACTTTTAATATTTTTTTATTTTTAATACTTCTTGCAATATTTTTATATTACTTTTCGTATAGTAAATTATCAAACCACAACAGACAGTAGAAGTGTGTTGTGTTATATTGTGAGTTGTGAAACATTATACTTGGTGTGTGCAATTATAATTATATATACTGCGATATTTTATAATATACTATTATATGTTTAAATATTTTCGGCAATAATGCAAACCGATATCACATACATATCATTAGAAGTAAGTATATACAATTTTTCCTAGTTTTATAATGTCAGTGTATCTTTTATAGTATGGATGTACAAAAGTAAAATATTTTGAAATGATAAGAAGCTACCAGGTTTGTAGGTATTTTGCCATTTGGCATGTTGTAATTTAGGCAAAGGATTTTATAAAAGCTGAAAACACGATGAAATAAATGACTCAAAATGTTGGTCTGTTACTTTTAGGTACGGCACATAAAAGATCTCATAAATACAATGCCATATCCCAAAAAACTTTACATTGTATTGTACGTTTTTGACTTTCATGAAACATTATGTATGTTTTATTGTGTTGTGCCTAAAAGTGATGCTAATAATTCGATGAATGATGAAAAGTTTATTGTTTGCTATTCATCGTCTTATATTTAAAATGTACATCAACGAAAAATTGTGTTTCTTTGTCTTTATTTGTACGTGAGATGATTTGGTCTTTATTATACTTAGTATTTACCTATATTTATTTAAATTGATTTATTGTCTTTGTCATTATTTCAAGTTGTCATTTTTGCACATAGTTTTGGACGAAGTCATTTTTCATTTTAAATGTAAGTCGCATGTCTTGGTGATATTTGTTTTATAAAAATTCTTTTCCTATTTTGTTTTTTCTTTCATTTCGTTAAGTAAATAAATTTTAACTATTCCGATCGTGTGGTGTCTACGTGGAAATAGTATTCTTCGCTTACTACATTATGAAATATATTTTTTATCACGTTTGCATTTCTTAGCATTTTTCGATACTCTCCACTTTATCCTTCTATCTTTATAAAGATATTTTCTAACGCATGCTTCTAGATACATATTTTATTCTTAGATAGCTAGGTAGGTCTTATACTATAAACTTAACTATCTTGTAGTAGGTATTCTTCGCGATTTCTTATTTTAACTGCAAATATATTTCATATATTCCTTAATTTATATCAATTTAAATTTGCAATAGCATTAATTAAGATTATATACTATGTTATATATCTATAAATGCTAGCTCTAATATCGATTGTTAATGGAATTCGGTTAGCTAGCTACTAATTTATTTTAGTTTTCATTATTAGTTAGGTTTTTAGAGCATAAGTTCTATTTAAGAATCATCCAAGAGCTGT
Source organism: Keiferia lycopersicella (assembly GCA_029255805.1). NCBI lineage: Eukaryota > Metazoa > Arthropoda > Insecta > Lepidoptera > Gelechiidae > Keiferia > Keiferia lycopersicella. The sequence goes on from JARACZ010000008.1 coordinate 1,252,091, forward strand.
GTGTGTTTTTCTTCTTATAATCTTTGCTAATGTCGTGTAAAACGACATTACATGTATTGAATAATATTTTTGTGTTTTATTGTTATATTTGCAGTTAAAATAATTCTTTTAGATCAGTACCCGTCCGTAGTCTATAATCTAAAATGCGTAATCTATCCTATGTCTTAAATTGCTATTAAATGAAATAAGTAATATATTTAACCACTCATTTCTAAAACTCTTTTTTACTGTTGTCGCTCTATTGTTGTGTTTATATGCACTTTTGAATACAACTGTTAACTTCATATAAAGTAGTCACTTTGTATTGTTTAACAAATATAATTATTTTATATAAAAATTGCGTCATGAAACAGTAATTAGTCAATAGTTTAGGCTAAATAATTAAAATTAAGAATTACGTGTAATAGTAAAGCGCAGAAATTGTAAATTTAGAAATGAACGCCCACAAAATAATGAGTGATAGATAATGATATATAGCATTGTGTAGATCCCTGCGGTGTATCCCCCTTAGATTTCTGCTTCCTATTGTATAATAGTCACGAATGTATCGAATGATTGAGTTATATAATAATAATACACCATCGCTGGTGTAGTTGAATCTTTGCTTACGATGGTAACAACTTTAATGTATTTTTTTTTATATTTAACGAAGATTTTAGATGCGTCAAAAAAAAAGATTTGCTTATTTTCATTGGATATAAAAAGATTAGCTGCAAATAATTTAAAGGTTGAATCAGCTCATGAAACTGAACAACTTTCCCCAAGAAACATAAGTGGGAATATAAGAAATTTTTTGGACCTCCATTACTATATTGACTGGGTCGGTCGGTTGGTAATTTTGTATGGGAGGTCCATATTTTTTTCAAATTTTGACCTATGCTCCATAGGGAAAGTTGTTCCGTTTTATGGGCTGGTTCAGCCCTTAAAATGATTGAAGCTAATATTTTTATAGAAATAATTTGAAAATTCTATGGAAAATTATAATACTGAAAATTCTCATATTCTAATACCTCATTTTAAACTAAGTTGAACCAGTTATGCATATTTGTAGTTATCTAGGCTTCGCTAAAGTAATCAATCGTAATAATAGTCAATAGAATTTATAATACCAATATTTAGATCCAATTTTTTATAAGTACTATAATATAAGAATTCATTTAAAAAGCATGATAGAAGATTAAAGAAATTGTCCCTACTCATGAAACTAAACAATTAGATAAGAAAGATTATACGTACAAGTACTTCGGCAAAGTTATAATACGATCTTTAAAGAAAGGAACCCGAATTGGCTACATTATAGCGTATTGATGGCGTAGCGGATAGTATGCCTGCCTTCCACGCCGAGGGTCGTGAGTTCGACCCCCACCGGACACAAATATTTGTTAAGTCAATTTTGAAATATTTGTGTCGAGTCTGGGTGTTTTCTATGTATAATAGGTATTTATTTACAAAAAAAAGTATATATGTATTAGTATCAGCTATCTAGTCCCCATAGTACAAGCTTTGCTTAGTTTGGGGACAGATGGCGCTGTGTGAATTGTCCAGGATATTTATTATTATTTATTTATTATTGTTTGTATTCTATCAAAATATATCATATATGAGCGGGATGTCAACAATAATGTTGCCCTTTCGAAATTCTTTCTTTGAAAAAACGTGTTATATCAAAGAACCAACTGAATAACGAATGTAAATCAGATGATAAAACATGTATAATTTGACAGGTGTAATATCTTTCTAATTTTTATCATCTTTACAACTCGTAGTTTTGAAACTAAAGCAAGTTTCATAGTTTGTATCTTAATATAACCTAGATGTTAATAACGTAGTACTCATCTATACATACTCATACGTACGTAGGTATATCAATATAGAACATTAATTGCTTAGGTAATATATCAAACGTATAGATGGACACTAAAAGTTTTTGTAAAATAAACTTTATCACGTAGGCGTAAATATGACTGTTGATTCATTTTTTCTTTGAGATTTTATTTGTTGTATGTTATAGCTTTCGATATAGCTATGTAATATATTGATGGTTCTAGTGTTATGTTTCTGACGTGATATTTTGAAAATGTTTTTAAAATAATAAATGGTCAAAATGTCAATAAAAAAGTAGCTCAACGAACGAAGTAAGTGAAATTAAATACGAGTATATGCCATCTCAGTTTCATTCATTATAGTATAGGTACTGTATATCACATCATAACCGGTATTATATTAATACTATTGAATACTGATACTCTTACTAATCATTTAAGGATCAATATATACTGGTTTTCTATACAATTCATAAGCAAATTCAGTATAACTTGATCCCTTAAATCGGTTGAGGTGTTGCTGAAAATAACTAACATAAGTTAAATATTTTTCAAAATATCACAACAGTAACTTTATCTATTAAGTGTAAAGTAATAATCAGATTATTATCTTAACTATAACCAAATATATTCTATCTAGTTGTACATGGTCAAAATTAAATCAGTGATCGAATAAAATTGTTACACCAAATATATTTTGTTTCATTTCTACAAAAAATATTATTCCAAAGCGCAATAATAGTAAGTACTACTCTCCAACAATAGTAGAAGACTAGTAGTTACTAAAAAGTAGAAACTTTCTATAATATTTATTAAAGATAAAGATATTTTATTTGTCAAACATGAGTAATATAAGAATTCAGTTGTTGGCGTCAAATCTATCACAGATCTCCATGTTTTGCCTTACTGCATACAAATTATGTCCTAATTTTTAACAATGCCAAGTCTCAATTAATGTCAAATTTTTTTGCTCTATTAGGTGCTTATCTGGAGCACAAAATAGCTAATTTATTTACGTAATAGTGACAATAAGTAACATACCATTACAGTACCTATTTTAAACTTCTTTATACACTACGAGCTTTGGAACCCAATTTCATAACTGCCTATACAATGTCTAACAACACGAATAAATGTAAATCAACCAATTACCAAACTCACAACTCTCTACTCAACTATGCGCCTTGTTATTCACACAATAAGGCTCTATCTCGAACTACGAACTTTAAACAAGGTACCAACTTCGTAGGAATATTTTAGGAGAACATCAACAGACAATTTTGAACGTTAAATTGTTGGTTTGAAGTTTGAATTTCTTGTTATTTGAGGTTTTAGTCAGTTGGGGCAGAGGCGGTAGGGTGATTCGGGGTGCGGTGGACAAGGTAATTAGTCAAATTAAAGGACAGATAGACAACAGAATTGGTATTGGAGAAAGCTTTAAAATATGAAAAAAAAAAATCAATGAGAATTTACTTGATTATTCACTATTTGAAAGTACCATGGTTACTCATTTGAAGTACCCATCAAGTCAAAAGTTGTTGTTGTTGTGTTGTTGTGTAAGAGACCCCTTAATGGGTTAAGTCCGCCCTTGTGCCTCTCATGTTGTATTTTTTATGCTATTGTAAATTTCTTTGGTACAATAAAGTGATTACATATCTCTTAACAGGTCACATTCCTTACCAAAACAACTAACTAACTAACTTCTCTGGCTCAGTGACCCGAAATGGTTCTTGGCCTCCGAAACGAGCTTCCTCCACTGATCCCTGTCCTGCGCCACCTCCACCCAATTATTGACTTGAAGATGGCCCAGGTCAGCTTCCACCATATCTTTCCAGCGGTGCCTGTACGCTCTTTTGACGCCCCGATCCTGACCCATTCTTTCTAAGTGGCCGAGCCAGCGTACTTGGTGAGCTTTCGTCTCTCCGAGTATGTTAGGTTGAGCCACTAGATCCTCGCCAAAACAAGCGTTCTTAAATCCTACTAATATTGTAAATGCGAAAGATTGTATGTTTGTTTGTTACTCCTTCACGCTAAAACTGCTGAACCGATTTTCATTAAATTTTGCACACAGATAGAAGATAACTTGGATTAACAGATAAGATAGCGGACGCGGGCGCTCACTATTAACTCATAATTTCTTAATGGCCAAAATATATTTTGACATCGAAAAAAATCCTTACATATGATAATTGGCCACGTAAACAAATATAAACACGTCTGTATGTCGAGTTTTCTGGTAAATAAAACCAATGCTTATAATTGGCCCAAACCTAAAGTCAACTAAGAAAATTCTATGTAAACCAAATATAACGAAGACAGACCTAAAATAATTTTAATACAGAGAAGCTACAACATTATTAAAAAATACAAGTACAATATAATCTCAAATAATAAAAAACCGACCCTAAAAGACCTCTGTTGTAGTACTCACTTGACCAAAAATCATAATAAGGCACGTTCCACACTGAGGGAGACGCTAGTTAGAACAGACGTGCCAAATTTCCCCAGTCTACCCCACGCCTAATTACACGGGGGTTATACGGAATATGAGAATAATTATACATACCTACACATCACGTCTGTACCCCTTGCGGGGTGTGCAGAACGTTAACGGCTGTAAAGGTTGATATCGCCAAGTTTCACTGATGTCCATTTAGTCCTAATTTCAAAACTAAAATTAGCTAACTAAAACATGACCTCAACAATAGAGAAAAATAAATATTCCAATGTGATGCGAAATAAAGTCTCGCCCAGGAGAATAAAAACGTAGCATTTTCGCGTGACGTCACCACACCCGTAGCTCGTAGCGTAATTGGAGCTACGCGGCTACGAGGCCGCTACGAGATCGGCTTACGAAAACAACTACAAAAAACTATTCTACCATTTTTATCTACAACTTGCAACCCGGTAGCGGTGTCACCCGCCTGAACTCATTTTCCCATGGGAATAAGACCTTTCTCGAACATGTATTATGGGTGAAAATTTGAGCAGTTAAAACTTGCGGTCACACGTAAATTTCTTCAAGTGTACAACACTTACAGATTTTAAGTATCATTCACACGAAAGAATGTTTTATTGACTATTTGGAAAGTAAAACTTCATCCACAAATTATGAAATATGTTTAACTAAAACTTAATCGGAAACCTGAAATCGGGGCCAAAACACGCGTTCTTCGCGTGTCACACTCAGCTGTTGCGAAATTCAAACACGTATAAAGTTTTATCTAGCTGGACATCATATAACTTTTCACCCATCATAATAATCCTTATATCATGTAGATTTATGGAAAATTATTAATTGGACAATATTTAACTGCGTATACCGATAAAAGTGACAGTTTGTGTTGGTCACACGTTTTTGTGTTTTCTGAATACGTGCTCTAAAACGACTGAATCGCTGAAACTAATAGAACTATGAGCTGGGTCTTGTTTCTGCCTTCTGCCAGGATTACTTCTGCATCCCTGGAGAGGGAGCATATAGCTCCTTGGCACTTCTAGAACAAAATAGGAGTCGTTAAATTTTTAGATCCTATTTTTGCACCCGCGCCATGTCCCTTTCCTGTGCATGTTTTCTTCATGAAAGAGTTATTACAGAGGACTTGTTCTGAACAAAACATGTCGCATAATAAAGCGAGATTTAAGATTCGTTTAAAAATTTTGATTACATTCAAGGGTTTACCAATATATCACTAAAAACATAGAAAATCGTCCCTTGACTGGCTTCATTTGACTGGCATTTTTCCCAGTCAAGGGACATTTTATGCCAGTCAAGCGACTAATGTTATTTTAATGATTGTTTTTGCAATATTTTTGTGTAAAGGTGTGCCTGCAGTGTAGAATAGCACGACCCCATGTCTGCCCATGAGTACCGTAAGTTAGATTAAGGGTTTCCAGTTGGTAAACAGCATTGTTTTTCGTGCAGATGACATAGTTTAAAAACATTTTCTTTATGTCTCTAGGTGTGGCTGCGTTAGGCCTCGGGGTAGCTGCACGATATCTCAGGCTGATTGATAGACGTCTCTTAAGCTATTTCGTTGTATCTCAGGGAGGCTGCGTTAAGTCTCAGGTTAATTTCGACGTATCTTAAGCTGACTGCGGTGTATTTCAGGGTGGTTGCGTTATGTCTTAGGCTGACTACGACGTCTCTTAAGCTGAGTGCGTTGTATCTCAGGTTGGTTGCGATACGTCTCACTCAGGCGCATTGCGACGTATCTTAGCTGACTGCGTTGTATCTCAGGGTGGTTGCGTAATGTCTCAGACTGATTGCGATGTCTCTTAAGCTACTGCGTTGTACGAGTATCTAAGAGTGGCCGCGTCATGTCTCACTCAGGCTCATTGTGACGTCTCTTCAGCTGACTGCGATATATCTAAGGGTGGCTGCGTCATGTCTCACTCAGGCTCATTGCGACGTCTCTTAAGCTAACTACGTTGTATCTCAGGGTGGCTGCGTCATGTCACAGAATAATTGAGACGTCTCTTCAGCTTACTGCGTTGCATCTCAGGTTGGCTGCGTTGTATCTCACTCAAGGTCATTAAGCGAAGTCTCTGAAGCAACCGCGTTGTATCTCAGGGTGGCTGCGCTATGTCAGGCTGATTTTGACGTCTCTTAAGCAGACTGCGTTGTATGTCAGGGCGGCTGCGTTATGTCTCACTAAGGGTGACTTCGACATCCCTAAAGTTGACTGCGACGTCGCTTAGCCTACTGCGCTGTCTGAGGTTGATTGCGACGTCTCTTCAGCTATCTGCATTGTATCTCAGCATGGCTGTGTTATGTCTCAGGTTGGTTGCGACGTCTTTTTAGCTGAGTAAATCGTGTCTCAGGCTGATTACGTCGTCTCTAAGGTAACTGCGTCGTGTTTCAGGTTAGTTAGGTTATTTCTCAGTCTGATGGCAATGCTTCTGAAGCTGATAGCGTCGTGTCTCATGTATACAGCGGCGTGTGTTAGGCTGCTTGCCTAGTGGTGTCTAAGGCTATCTGCGTCATGCATGTCTTAGGCTGATTGCGTCATCTTTAAGGTTATCTTCGTCTGTTCAGTAGCAGAATATACAACACAGTTAATTTTCAGGTCATAATCTTTTCGGGGGTTTCTTCTTGTCTCATGCTGGCTGTTTCATTATGGCCTAAGTTTAAACGACTTACGTTACTATTGTTTGGTGGAGAATTGGGTCTACGTTTCGGCTGTTTACAAACAGCCTTCTTCCAGAGGTCGACAGATCACGTACGCCCGCCTGTCAACTGTGATTGTCGAACACTGTGCCTGTTTCATTTCGTATGTCGGGCTAGCTGTGTCGTGTTTTAAGCACGAGCAAATTATCTGAGACTGAGGCTTCAGGGCGTCAGTCTGGTAGGCTGCGGCAACTTTTACTTCTATTCTACTTAGTTAAAAGCAAAAGATGAACAGCTTTTATTCATATATTTTGTTAAAATATTTACTTTGTCCCTTGACTGGCGTAAAATGTCCCGTTGACTGGCACCTCAAATTTCAGAATTGTATTTTGACGAAACCTGTGGTTCGATTTAAGTGTTTTTTCGTAAATAACCTTTTCAATAGGCCTTCATTATTATGCAATGATAAAAAAACCATAAAACTAAAATTTTCAATTTGCCAGGAAAGGGACCTGAAGAACCGTTTTCAAATATCCACCCTTATACTTAGAAACCTTGCTTTACATTCTATCTATTTGGAAAACCGCATTTATGATGCTATTGTGTAGTTTAGCGGAGTTTAGGACAGAATGAAAGAGAAACGCGAAAAAAGACTGCATTTTGTACTAAATTTTTACTATACATTGCCGTTACCCTTGATTCTATCAGGACATTTTCTTACCAAATTCGCTAGACGACTGGGTATAAAAAAATACAGAAGTAAATACGGTTAAACCTATTGTCCACTCCATTTATAGTTTTTTGAAATATTCAAAGTAAGATTTAATACACAGAAAAATAAAATAAGAGTAAGTGTTTTTACACCATCCAAAATAGTGAGACATGACGTCATCTCTTCGTATTTTCATACAAAATAACGTTTTAAACAGTATCTCATTTGACCTGCCAGTCATCATTTTTTTTTTTTTTTTTAATTCTGGCGTCACATCTCATGGGTGGAGACGTATTTTGCCAATGTCAAAGTAGTCAGGTCGTCGGTAAGGTTAGAGTGATGTAAAGTTAAGTGGCATTACGCCGAGGGAGAGTCCACAACACAGTGATCCTAGTCTGACGACTAGGGGCTGTGTTGCGCAAAATTATGTAGTACAAAAAACTCGATAGTAAAATTTTCTGCACCACGTGGAGACCGCTCGTCACTATTGCACAATGCCGAATATATGCATTAATTACAATTTCCTATTTAATGAACACTTTCAGAATAGTTTGTTGCTTAATACACTATCAGAATTATTCACCAAACACTCAAATGAACAAGAAATATCAAATTATAACCAATACACGACCCGCCATGATGGAATACCAACGAGCGACCTCCAGTCATCATTCCCATTGTACTAAGAATAGGCTGCTTTCTAGACATGTCAAATCAGCTACTTTTTAAAACGGTATTTTGAATGAAAAACTGGAAGTACGACATCATACCTTAAAGGTGATCCACATAGGATGGCGTCAAAACACTTACTTTTATAGAATTTTTCCTTTTATTCATTCAAATTTTGATTATTTCAAAAAATTATAAATGCTGTCCGTACATTTTTTGGAATTTTTTGGACAACAGTTTTATGCCTATAGCTTTTATATTTTATTAATGACCCAGAAAACTAGAGAATTAGCTTTCAAAGTGTCCTCAAAGAATCGACTCCAGCGTGTAACTTAATAAGGAACATTCCCGCTATTAAAACATCGAGGGTTCGAGAGGGTACAGAAGAGGGCGTTGTATTGTCTTGTTTTAATAGAGGTTAAAACAAAACAATTGTTGTTTATTGTTCGGTTTAAACATGTTTTGTTGTTGCTGTAGTTAGAATGGAGCTTTTGTGGGTAGTTGTAGAACTAGAAGTGCCTTGAAGTGATTAAAACTTTCTGAAAAGTTGGGGTTTTTTTTTTGTGTTGGTAAGGTTAAAAGTGACTATATAGGGTTACATTGAATTAACATTTAAGTATAAATAACATATAAATACACATACACAAATTACGCCTTTATCCCTTGCGGGGCAGGCAGAGTGTTAAAGATCGTAATTTTACGTCGCTACGTCGCTACGTCTGACAAGTATTGAGGGCTTTCAGATGATTCGTGTATCACTGTAGTAACAGGTTGTCAGCCTGTCGCCTAAAATTGTAATACACATGCCAAACCCTCGAGACCCTTAGTTGCCTTTTACAACACCCGCGGGAAGAAATGGGGTGATGCTATTCTAAGCCGGCATCACATGGCACAATAACATGTTAAAGGTATATTATACTCATACCACTGAACAATAGACGTTAGAAACATTTTATCGAAATATGAAAAAGAAGAGTTGTCTGTAAAGTCATTTTACTGTCGATAGTTGAACGTGACAACGCCATAAGAAAATACTGATGGATAAGTTGCATTTTAAATGGAACGCCTTAGAGGTAAGAGGCGAGGTAACGCCGCATGAGTCATGTTTGTTTGTGCGTGTATAGAATTATAAGAATGTATTAGCCAACCGAGTCACTTCGTATATGGGAGGTCCAAATATTTATGTTTTATACAAAATTTGTTCAGTTGTATTATACTCTATCTGTATACAAAGTTTCATGCAAAATCACCAGACCATTTGAGCACGAATATGTACCAATATACACACAGACTATAGAATTACTTAGTATGGAGTTATCACACCCTTCAGCCGGTCGGCTGGGCTCTGGCGCTACTATTGCTGTAGTATGTGGCACCTGCGCCGCGTCACGATCGATACCACACCTGCGTTGCTATAGCAACCGTCCGCCCCGGCGGCGCGGGTCGGCGCACGGACCAGGCGGGAGCGGTAGCGATTATCATATACAAAGCACTTCATTGGGCTATAAAAAATCGGTTGTCTGTAAAGTCGGTTTAATGACGATAGTTGAACGTGATAACGTCATAAGACACGTCATAAGAAAATACTGATGGTTGCATTTTCAAAAGAAAATTTTAATTTTATTTCTTTGATTGATGCACTTCAAGCCTTAACGCCTCAGAGCGATGTAACGTTTAGAACGTCGCTGATCAAGCAGATTTGCCGTGACTCCGTGTTTTGCCAACTTGCATTAATTTCTTGAAGTAGTAGTAGTAACATTGACCTTGCTGCATGTGTCATCGTCATTATGGATGCGTCGCGTTGCTTAATGAAATGATACTGAGGGAAAGTTTCGTCCTCGTATCTTGGCGTGCTCCAGTCCGGACCGTGGACGAGCGAAAATACTCCAGCTCCTTTTCAATTAGGGCGAGTTAAATTTTAGCTGACTGACCGCCTTTTGCTGTAGTAAACATGACTACGCAATTTCGAGTGGCGGCGGCGCTGTGTCAGGGAAGTGCGGTGCGCTTGCGACGATAATAATTTCTTCACAATTCTTCATAATTTGTAGATTTCGACGATATGTAGGTTCTGTGACGGGAGTGAGACGTAGCGATTGCAGCATGTGAATTTTACAGCGAGTGTGCGGCGCGGTATGGGACGACTATTGGTAGGCAGGCGACACTTTTCCTTCTTCTGTTGTTGTTGGGTAATTAGATTCCTGTCTGAAGTGGTGCATTGGAGTGACAGTCGATGAAATAAAATCAGACAGGCGACATTGCGTAGTTCATTGTTGTGTCGTCATCGTGTTCATCGTGCGTCGTGCGGCTGGCAGTGAATGCAGGCGAGCAAACTTCACACGTCGGGGTCACCACTTTAGCGATAAATACGGTACTAGTGGGGGGAGAGTTATTGAGACGATCACTCCATGGTTAATGCACATTTATTGATCTTAAACTATGGCTTATATACTAATATTACAATGACGTAAATCACGTAGAGAGGTGATATCTGTAGCTAGCTCTCTACGTGACAAACGTGTAAGAATTGCTGATGTTGCTTCCGCAACATAACGCCTCAGAACGAGTCATGTTGCATGACATGAGTCATGTTTTTGGTACATGCAGCCGGCTCTATCACGCTAGTAACAATGTAATATCATTGGCTCCATCAAATTATAAGACGTTGTCATTTCAAAAAGTATAAACGGATGTGGCTACAAGAGCGTTTTGCAAGCGAGTTCGTCTCGAATCATGTGAATTGCAATGGAATAGGTTAGGCTCAGCGTGTTTTGACGCAGGGTAAGTTAAGTTAGAGTAAGTTACATTAATAAAACAAAGCACAGAACTATTCCCAGCACCGTTTCCTTTTTCTCGTCAACCGCTGCTACTGTAAGCTCGACCTAAGCCTTCCTGCATCATATATCACTGTGAAATAAAGTTGTGGCTTGTTGAAACACGCGGTGTTCTGTTTCAACAAATTAATGGATGTTTTATATCCCGCTTCCGCTGCTACTGTGAACTTACCCTAAGACAGGTCATCCTGCATCATACATCACTGTGAAATAAAGTTGCGGTGTGTTGGGTAAATGACATTCTGTGCCGGTTTAAAATAGCATCACTCAATTTCTATCCGCGGGTAGTATTTCCTGTGAATCCACCTTGCACTGTACTCGCCAAGCGTGGCGAGTATGGCAAAACCCTCCATTTGGGGGAGGCCTATGTCCAGCAGTGGACTGTTGTACTGTTGTAGTCTTAGGCTGAAGTTTAAGTTGAATTGTTGAGACACGCTGCGTTTTGTTTCAACATTTTGCATTAACGAGAGGTTTTTTTTTCACTTGAGTTTAATAGCGCAAGTTAGATTACGAACCTAATTAAACTCACGTACGGATGAACACGTAATGTATTAAAAATTAAGCCAACAAATTTCACTTTGTGTGATTAATTCTAATTTGGTTCTCGCATTGCGTAAAAAAACACATAATTTTGCTGTTAGCAATATGGTTCTGTATTTCAGAGAGCACGTGAAACCGTCCCGTCGGTCATGGAAGCTCTTGACTATGTAGAGTGCGATTGTCATAAAATAAAACCAGGTCAGAGAAGTGGTTACCAAGTAACTCCGTGGTTTAAATATTCAGTCACCAGGGTTCATCAGGTCGTTTAACGACTCAGTATCACGTATGAAAGGATCATAATTTGAATAGGAAATTATCTTTTTGACAGTTCTAGCCCCTTTTTATAGACTACATACAAGATGGCAAATCCTTGGAAATAAACTTTTTCAGTTTAGCTGAGCGCCATCTATCGACACTTGAATATTGACTAGAAACCACACATTTTGCCTGTTAACTCTACGTCAGGAATTTTTCCGACATTCTTCAATTAACTACGTCACTATAAAACTGTCGCAGGGAATAGATGTGGTCATCACGAGCAAGGGGGCGCAAAATTAGCTCGTATATTCATTTGGTGCCCTCGGGGCCGCTATGGACAGTGACTGATCGGGAATGGACCTAGACGGTACCTCTATTGGGAAACTTATTGTTGGGTATTTAGATGTGTGCGTAGCCGCTGCGCCGGCACCGGTTTCTTTATAATAATAAAGTAGTATGAAGCTAGCCCGCTTGTCTGATTGACGCCTTCCGTACGCCCCTAGTCTGCATATAAAACACGTGGCGGCGTTTACGAATTCGCGTGTGAAAATGGCTACCGGGACATCGTTTGGCATTCTTTCGGTTTTCGATCACAAATCCCAAGATTGGGACAGTTATAAATCACGATTGCATATGTGGTTTATTGCCAATGACATCAATGACGAAACGGACAAGCCGAAGGTCAAAAGAAGGGCAATCCTGCTGAGTGCGTTTTGTGAAGACACGCACAAGTTGGCTAGTAACTTAGTACTGCCTAAAAAGCTGGAAGAAGTTGAGTATGACGTGATTCTCCAAACTTTGAACGGCCACTTCACTCCGAAGCGAGTTGGATTTTCAGAGAGACATCGATTCTACTCAGCTTGTCAGCAACCAGGCGAAGGTCATACTCAATGGGCAGCCCGTATAAGGGGGTTGGCAGCACATTGCACGTTCAAGAACCTTGAGGAGGCACTTTTGGACAGATTTCTCATGGGCATGGTAGCTGGTCCGGAGCGGGACAAGCTATATACTCAGGACCTGAAGGATCTGACGTTGGCGAAGGCACTGGATATGGCGGAGAGCGTGCGCTGTGCGCGTCAAGCTGCGGCTGCGGGTGCGCCGCCAGCTAGGTTCGGCGACGGCGCGGGCGCGGCCGGCGTTTTTCCTCCGCAGGAAGTTTTCAGTATCGCTAAGAGTGAAAAGTGTAAAATTTGTGGTTATACTAACCACAAATCCGATAGGTGTCGTTTTAAAGGCTACAGGTGTAAAAAGTGTGGCCTCAAAGGCCATTTGCGTAAAATGTGTGATAAAAAAGAAGTCCATTTTATGGAGAGCTCTGTAGATGGGGGAGATGACGGTAAGCACTTATTCAATATTTACAATATTAAGTGTGAAAAAGGAGAACCCATGATTGCGCGGGTTTCCATTAATGGGCAGCTTTTAGAATTCCAGATAGACAGTGGTTCAGATGTGTGTGTTCTATCTGAATCGGATTACACGGCGTATTTACATGATGTGCCATTATCACCAACCGAAAAACGGCTATCAGGCTACAATGGTAGTAATTTTGAAACAGTTGGAGTTTTGAGGGTCGAAGCAACTTGTTGTAACAAAACGCGCTCGATCGACTTGTACGTTGTTCGTAATGGCGGACCGCCGCTATTCGGCCGAGATTTCATTTCAGCTTTTAAGTGGGAAATCGTAACATCAGTGAATTTTGTTAAGGAATCAGATAATGTGTCAATCAACTCACTAATCAATAAATTTCCGAACCTTTTCTCAGGGAAATTGGGGTGTTTTAATAAATATAAAATTAAATTAAATTTGAAACCTGATTCTAAACCAATTTATTTTAAACCTCGGCCAGTAGCATTTGCGCTCAAAGAAAAAATAGATAAGATAAGATAAGATAAGATAAGATAAGATAAATCTTTATTGTCAACTGTGTTTACAAGGTAAGGTGGTACAAAACAGAATGGTATCAACAGTCTGCTCTTTCGAGCGTACAAACAATATTCTGAATAATCACAATTTTACATTCACAATCAACTGAAAAATTCACATTAAAATAATCACAATAAAAGAATTACAATAAATTATTTTCAGGAACTAAAAAATTCATTCAAAGTATAAAAAGCATTATTTAATAACCATGTCCTTAACTTATTTCTAAAATTATTTCCATTTAACATTTTAAGGCCTTGAGGCAAATGGTTGAATATTTTGATTCCTCTCACAAGAATACTTTTACGCATTATAGCACTTTTAATTCTCCCAATATTTACACATAGGTCATATTTATATTGAGCACGAACATTTGGTTTTGTATCAACAACACGACAGACTTCATTTTGATTTTTAACAAAAATGCATGTTTCGAATATATATAAGCATGTCAGAGTAAAAAACCTCCTATTTACAAACACGTTTCTAAGAGTGTCTAAGTTGGGCATTCTGTAAATAATACGTAAACATCTTTTCTGCAGTAAAAACGTTGATTCAGAGTTTACCGAGCTACCCCAAAAAATTATTCCATATGTCAGGACAGGATAGACGTAACCAAAGTATGCATTTTTTGCTACCTCTTCATTCGTGACATTTCTTAGTATGGAGAGGGCAAAGCAATAGCTAGATATTCGGTTATTAATTTTTACTATATGCGATTTCCAATTTAGATGAGAATCTATATTCACGCCCAAAAAGTTTATCTCACTTACTTCTTCAACAGTTTTTTCATCATAAATAATATTCAAATCCAATGCTTTTTGTTTACAATTTCTAAATTCTAAGATTTTTGTTTTGCTTACATTAACTTTCAAATTTAAAGTGTTAAGCCAAGCCACTATACAATTTAACGTATTATTTATTTCAAGATTGAACTCAGGTTCGGTGAGATTTCTTTTGCTAATGAAAACTGAAGCATCATCAGCAAACATGACGCATAGATGTTTTGAAATCAATGGTAGCTCATTAACATAAACCAAAAACAACAGGGGTCCGAGCACACTTCCCTGAGGTACTCCCATTCTCAGAGGCTCAAAATCAGACAAAACCCGGTCAAAACTTTTTGAAACTGTATTATACGAATCTAACACTGTAGCTTGACATCTATTGTTTAAGTACGATCTCAACAACTCCAATGCATTTCCCCTTATCCCTAAACGTTCCAGTTGCATCAAAAGAATATCATGAACAACACAGTCAAATGCCTTGACAAAGAGCTTGATCGTCTTTTACATTTAGGAATTTTAGAACCGGTAGAATTTTCAGAGTACGCATCGCCTATCGTCCCTGCTTTAAAAAAAGATGGAAGCATTAGATTATGTGTTGACTACTCGGTAACAATTAATAAGCAATTAGAAGTAGTAAAATATCCTTTACCAACGGTAGAAGAAATGTTTACAAAATTACATAATGGGGAGCAATTCTCGAAACTTGATCTATCGATGGCATATAACCAATTAGTGCTAAGCGATGAGTCACAGTTGTTTACCTGCATTAATACGCATCGAGGGCTATTTAAATATACTAGACTGGTGTTCGGCCTCTCGAGCGCACCTGCCATTTTTCAACGCGCGATGGAAAGTGTATTAGCAGGGTTGGAGGGTGTAATTGTCTTCCTCGATGACATCCTAGTGACAGGAAAAGATAAACAACAGCACCTAAACCGATTATCAGCTGTTTTAAAAAGATTAGATGACGCGGGGCTAACTGTACAAAAAAGTAAATGCGAATTCATGAAGTCTGAGGTTTCTTACTTGGGTCACGTGATTGATAAGAATGGAATCAGGAAATCACCTGATAAGGTCAAGGCCATTTTGGAGGCACCGAAGCCCACTAACGTGTCGCAATTACAATCATTTCTAGGACTCGCCAATTACTATCGTAACTTTGTTCCCGATGCTTCCTCTACCTTGAGTCCGTTTTATAATCTATTACACAAAAATAGTACTTGGAAGTGGACTTCGATTCACGAGCAGGCATTCAACAAAATTAAAAACATTTTGAGTTCCGATCAAGTGTTAGTGCATTTTAACGCTGACGCAAAAATAATGTTAACAGTTGATGCGTCAGAATGCGGGTTAGGGGCAATTTTATCACAAGTAGGTAAATTCAATTAAATTCAATTAAATTCAATTAAATTCATTTATTAGATACGAAACATATGGCTTACAGTTTAAAAAACCAAGCGCACACAATGTTGAGTCAATTTCAAATCATATTCAATCATAAATCATAATCAATTTCATATTTCAAATCAAGTTGAATTTACATACAAAAGGTCAATAATAAGAATTCGAATAAATTAATGTCAGTAAAATAATTTAAACATAATAAACATAGACATATTTGAACAGCGAAATTTAGTTCTGAGAGAGTCCTATGATTTAAACTAATTGTTTACTCTTACAAAGTTTCTACAGCGCTGCTCGCTTTGGTCAACGATTCTAGATAACGACTGCTTGACGCTAGGAACTGATTTTGTGAGCACATGAAAATATCAAGCTCTGGATCCGTCAGAGATACATCATTTATCAGTTTCAGAGCTCTAGGTAGAGGAGCAAATCTCGATGAAACACAACGCATGGTAGGCATAGAAAATACTTCTCGCCTACACGGTCGGACTGCAAACGATCTTGGCACGCTAAAACCTATTCTACCTAGTAAGGATGGGTTGTAGACCTTACCACGTACCAGCTCAAATATATAACTCAGCAATGATAAGCTTCGCCTTACCTCCAGAGATTGATACCCCACCATACCAAGTATGAAAGACGTAGGGTATAGGTAGGGGTAATAACCGTAATGTTTTTTATATAGAAAACGAACAAACGATTTCTGCACTTTCTCAACATCTAGGACGAGGTTTGAGTGAAAAGGATTCCAGACCATGGAGTTGGATTCCAGTTTACTTCGCACGAAGGCATTATAAAGTAAGCGAGGAATATCAGTAGACCGGAAATACTTTGATTGACGTAGTACAAAACCTAGACATTTGCGAGATGAGCTACACATTCTAGATATGTGGTCATGGAAAGATAACTGTGTATCGAACCATGTTCCAAGATCCCTCACACTCGTGGTTCGCTCTAGCGTCGACGCATCAATAGTGTAGTCAGCTACCAATGGATTATATCCCCGGGAGTATGTCATAATAGCACATTTTTTAATATTGAATGTGAGGCTGTTGCTGTGCCCCCAAGCGCATACATTATTAATATCCTCCTGAAGGAGGGCGCAATCGACGGCCTGCCCTATGGGTCTTGCCAACTTCACGTCGTCGGCAAACATGAGACACGTGCTGTGTTTTATAACGGAAGGCAAATCATTGATTATTATAAGAAATAGCAAAGGACCAAGACATGTACCTTGACCAACTCCGGAATTAACTACATAGGATGTGGAGTGGCATTGATTGTACATTACAAATTGTTGCCGATCCTTTAAGTAGTCGGCAAAAAAATACACAAGATCCCTTGAAAAACCAATCACGGCCAATTTACTCAAAAGAACATCGCAATCAATTTGGTCAAAAGCTTTTTGATAGTCGAAATAAACAACATCGACTTGCTCTTTACGATCTAGCTTTTCAGAGATGAGTGATGTGAAATTTATCAAATTTGAACATGTAGAGCGTCCAGGTAAAAAACCGTGTTGTTGATCACAGAACCAACCCTTCATTTGCATTAAAATAGTCTGGTATAAAGTAGATTCCATTACCTTAGCAAAAACAGATAACACAGCCACTGCACGGTAATTTTCTATAACGGACTTGGAGCCTGATTTGTGTATGGGTAGCACCTTTGAGGTCTTCCAAACGCGTGGGAATATATGCTGCTTCAGAGCCAAATTAATTATGTGCAAAAGTGGATCAGTGAGTGATTCACGACAGTCCTTTACAATTATCTGAGGGATTCCATCAGGACCTTGTGTGTACTTAGGTTTAAGCTTTTTTATAGCTTTAAGTACATCCACTCTGGATACAGAATCTATGGTAAGATGCAGATCAGATGCCGATTGATCTCTGGGGGGCGTGTTCATGGCGGCTTGTAGAGCGGTAATAGGATTTAATAGAGGAGCATTCGATCGAAAGACACTTTGAAAATAAGCAGCGAACGCTTGCGCTACTTCTTGCGAGTTTAGTTTTCCAAAACTTGTGGGATCATTCGTTTGCCTATTTTCCCTAACATGCGACCAGAACGTTGAAGGGTTCCGTTGTATACTATTTTCTATTTTTGATCTGTTACTAGTATCACAATCTATAGCCAACAATTTACATTGTTTGCGATAGTAGTAAAAAAAGGCATAGTAAAGTTGATTATCAGTAATTTTAAATAATTTATGATAGTAATTTTTAATTTTTATTAATTTTATTAAATTACGGCTATACCAGTTTGGATAACTTTTTGAAAAGGTATTTGGTTGGGACATTTTGTTTAGTTTATATGGCACTGTAGAATCCAGTACAGTATAAATCAATGTATAAAATATTTCGAGAGCTGTATTAGCATCCTGCGAAAAATACACTGGGGACCAGTCAATACTGTAAAGCTGAGAGTACAGTTCCATGAAATCAGCTTTTCTAAAATCTCTAAATGGAAAGCCTATATCCGAAGCATTTAGTTCCGCTTTATCCTTGTCTGTATTAACCGTTGGATATTTGCTTAAAGCAATTGAAATCTCCAACGCTAAATGATGCATCTCGTTTGATTTAATAAGGATATCTGATTTCGCGACATTTGTAGTAATTTGATCTTGCTTAGTTAGAACCAAATCAAGCAGCCGATTGAGATCATTGCGAATAGCATTGTTTTGCGAGAGTTCACATGACGATAAAAGAACGCGATAAGCAGCTTTAACGCTATTAGTCGTAGAATAAAGGTTAAAATCTCCCAGAACTACTACAGGCATCTTACTATTTGTAAATAAGCGTTCTATACAATTAAATATTGAGTAATATCGAGATTCGGGGCAGGCTGGAGGTAGATACACTACGCAGCAGATAAGACGAAAGCTTCCTTTAACTACTGTTCCCGCAACAATTTCATCGAACGGTGAGTTTGAACAGTCGATTTTTTGCAGTTTGAATGGACTGCGCACAGCTATAAGCACGCCGCCACCGCCGCCTCTTTGACCAGGTTCCTTAGATCGATCACATCGTAGTACTGAATAGTTAGGAGGGAATATTTCAGAGTCATAAACACTTTCATCCAGTTTAGTTTCAGTCATTGCCAAGATGGAATGAGGAAAATCATACAACTTATTTTTAATATCCTTTGTGCTCATTTTCATACCTCTCATATTTTGATAGTATATGGTAGTTTTGTACTGTCTTCTTTTGCGTTTTTTATTTTTTTTCTTATTCTTATTTACGAAAAAAATCATTTCTCTCGTTAATGTTTTCGTGGTTCTTTGAGTACTTTATTTGGCCTATAAGTTGTTTAATATCACCCGCTATTGTCTCCATAGCTCTTTTTTTAATCAAGCCGGTGTAAGGCTGAAACATACTGAAATCATAATCCAGGTTCAGGTTGGTGTCAAGAAGATACGCATATTGATGTATACCTAGGTCTTGGCTTAGGCAGTTGTTGAAGTGCTCGATTCTCCAATTGAACAGATTGGCATTTGGTGCGTATCTATAAGTTGGAGCACATAAAATAATATTCGTGTGGTTAATACTCTGCAGTTTTTCTCTTATGTAAACGACCAATGTTGAGTAGTTCTGTGATGTCAAGAAGTCAATGTCACCGAGGAGCACAATACAAAAATCACCCTGATTATAATCGTGTAGTTTTTCTTCGATGCCTAGTAGTAGCTGTTTTATATTGCAATTTGGCTTCAGATAGTGGATAATATTGTACTGGTCAGATAATAGATTATTTGTAACTTGTAGGGTATTGTTCAATTTATTAGTGCTGAGTATACAAATTTTATTTTTTGAAGTTGGTTGAGGCTGTGCTTGCTCGTTGTTTCCTGTCGCATTCCTCGCAGTTGGTGTCGTTGGTGTCTCAGCCCCCATGCAAACCAATGATTGAGTGATGATAGTTGGACTCTTTTGCTGCGGTCGAGTATGGGTGCTGTGAACTTTCGAGGGTAGAGCACCAGTATTATCGACTGTTGGCGAGGTGTGGTCTAATTTAAATGTAGTTCTGTTGTCAGCCTGCGATGTTTCCAGATGGAATGACTGGTTTGGTAGAGTTTTATGAGCTCTTTTCCTTTTTCTATTCTTCCTAGTATCTGCCGTTGGCTGCTGGCACAACTGCTTTAACATCTCGAATTTTTTTTGGTATTTTGCTACTTCATTTTTCAATTGACAATTTTCACCGAGTAAAACGACTATTTCTTCGTCTGCAGAGCTTAGTTGTGCTTCAAGGGTAATTATCGTTTCTTTTAACATCTCTATTTCATTACTGGTAATTATGTTGTTTAGTTCAGGACAGCTTCTTTGCAGTGTGGGCTCCTTTACTGCTGATTCCATCTCATCGTCTTCCTCACTGTCTGAAGTTAAAATATCCGCTATGCATTCAAATGAATTTGATGTTGGGACATTTACTACAATTGTTTCTTTTTTGCGTAGAGTATGATTATCAATTAGTGACGGCTGTGAGCGGCCTGACTCGTTTGCGTCCCGAACGCTCACATCAACAGAGAAAAAATATTCTCAAATACAAAAGGAGGCGACTGCAATAATATTTGGAGTTAGACGTTTTCACCAATATTTATACGGGCGGGCCGATCCTTTTGTATTGAGAAGTGACCACAAACCATTGATTAGCATTTTTGGGCCGCAAAGCGGTATACCAGTCATATCAGCGAATAGGTTGCAACGCTATGCCATGTTTTTGTCAGCCTATAATTACGTCATTGAGTACGTCCGTAGTAGTGATAATAGTGCGGATTTCTTATCACGTGCCCCATTACCTACACCGCCCCTAGGAGCGAGTGAGGTGGCGCGCACCGGAGAGATGCCCGAGTGCGAGGAGCGCGCCGCGTACGTAAACTTCGTAGTGGAAGGAATGCTGCCGGTTACTATGCAGTCACTGAGGCTGGCTACGGAGCAGGATGACGTAATAAATAAAGTAAAATATTTTGTTTTTAATGGATGGCCACGTAAAGTTAACGATTTCCATCTTAAACCTTATTTTAACTGTCGTTTGCAGCTTGCATGGGAAAACGGGGTACTAATGCGTGGGCACAAGGTTGTTTTGCCGTTAAGTTTACGCGATAAACTATGCCAGGAGCTACATAGCTCACATTTCGGTGTCGTCAAAATGAAAGCCGAGGCTCGAAAGCGGTTCTGGTTTCCCGGCATAGACGCGGCATTGGAGCGGCTGGCGGCCTCCTGCGCCGTGTGCGCTCAGCTGCGGCCCAGCCCGCCGCATGCGCCGCTCGCGGTCTGGAACTATCCACCACACGCAATCCATAGAATTCATTTGGATTTTCTAGGTCCGTATAATAATCAAATGTACCTAGTAATAGTAGATGCGTACTCGAAGTGGGTTGAGTGTTACCCCATGTCGTCCTCGTATGGTTCGAAGGCTGTAATTAGTAGTCTTTGTGACTTCATGTCACGGTTTGGGATACCTAAAGTTTTGGTCAGTGATAATGGCACTTCATTCACTTCTAATGAATTTGAAAACTTTTGTAAATTGAATGGTATTAGACATTTATTTTCGCCGCCTTTCCATCCTTCCAGTAACGGCCAGGCGGAAAGTTTTGTCAAAATCGTCAAAAAAGGTTTGAAGACAATAATTTTAGACAATAAATGTAAAACACCTGTAAAAGAAAAGATAGCAAAATTTTTATTTGATTATCGGAATTCTAAAAACAGCACCACTTGTAAATCACCTGCGGAATTAATTTTTGGACGATCGTTACGCTCGCGTTTAGATTTAGCATGTCCAAACGAGTCTCCTTCACCTGCAGAGGTCTCTCA
The DNA here is from genome assembly GCA_029255805.1 of Keiferia lycopersicella. Classification (NCBI taxonomy): domain Eukaryota; kingdom Metazoa; phylum Arthropoda; class Insecta; order Lepidoptera; family Gelechiidae; genus Keiferia; species Keiferia lycopersicella. Next base: position 1,273,947 of record JARACZ010000008.1, read on the forward strand.
TGATGTGGAACGTAATCAGTGCTCACAGGTTAAACAATATGGTGGTGTAGTGCGTAAAGAATTTAAAATAAATGACTATGTATGGTTTAAAAAAACACTAAATAATAATAAATATTGTTGGATCGAGGGTATAATAAAGAAGAGAGTTGGCAATGTAATATATCTGGTTTACTTACCGGAAACAAAGAAAGAGGTCACCTCACACGTCGATCAGCTGTTGCATAGACCAAAAAATACACGGGACGAAGCATCTACTTCAGGCGATGTTAGTAGCAGTTGGATTCCGGATCTGGTACCAGACTTAACAACTGAAACGTCAAATACCAATCAAGGGCAAGTAGTGTCTGTGTCGGAGTCAGAGAGTGCCCAGATTAATCAAGAGGAGAGGGAGACGGAGCAGTTGAGCGGAATTATAGATGGCTCGGTATCTTCCCCGTTGACCAACAGTAGCGAGGAGTCCCAAACTTACACCCAGCAGCCAGAGACTGGCACCAGCAATGAAGACCATGTAGCGTCGCAGTCGAGCAGCCGTAGCTCCGAAGCTGAAGCTGATGCAAATAGTGAGGAACCTGAATCCTCGATCCAACCAGAAAGAGTCTTACGTGAAAGATATCATTTAGATTTTAGGCGTTTCTTTTAGTAACCCTAGTAGATAAATAAAGGGAAAGGGGTTGTTGGGTATTTAGATGTGTGCGTAGCCGCTGCGCCGGCACCGGTTTCTTTATAATAATAAAGTAGTATGAAGCTAGCCCGCTTGTCTGATTGACGCCTTCCGTACGCCCCTAGTCTGCATATAAAACACTTATGTAATAAGTAGTAGGCTACTATAGTAGCCAATGAGGCCGAGAGGATGGCGTAGGTCCTAGGCAACCCTGTGTTTTCCAAAATTGCAACGCAGTGTCCGTGGAGAGGAAACTTCACCAGCGTCATCCGGATACGACCAATTTTTCTTATATTTTTTGACATATGTTTCTTGGCGAAAGTTTTTCAGTCTCATGGGCTGGTTCACCCTTTAAAAATACATACATACATATATCACGCCTTTATCCCTTGCGGAGTAGGCAGAGCGTAACGACCGCAAAAATACGGTCGCTATCGCCACGCCTGACAAATATTGAGGGCCTTATTAAATAATTCGCATATCACTGTTGTAGTGACAGGTTGCCAGCATGTCGCCTTAAGTTGTAACACATGAAACCCTCGAGTCCCTTAATCGTCTCTTACGACACCCACGGAAAGAAATGGGGTGATGTTATTCTAAGCCGGCGTCACACGGCAAACAGTACTTACACACTTTACAGACAGCATATGTTTTTAGATTTTCGCGGTCGTTCGCAACACTTAAATTAATAGTATTAACGGGATTATCACCACGATTATGTTTGTTTTTACCTCGATATTTCGAAGCGGTTACACGCTCCATGGTCATGAGTAGACTAACATAACATAATCGTGGTGATAATCCCGTTAATACTATTAATTTAAGTGTTGTTTACAGACTACCTTTTTTTTCTGTATACCTACGTGATGATGATCTCTCCGACCGATTTCGGCCATGGCGACCACTTTGACTCCTAATCAGATCGGCGCTGATGCGCCCGGAGATGGCTATTGTAGCCAATTTTGGCAGTAAACTTCCGTGCAGTGTGGACACGTGAGTTTGCCATTTACATAATTATAGTTAATGGCGACGGGTGGTCGGGCCTTCAGCTCATCGCGCTTAGCGTCGAGGTCTGCTTTACGCTGTTCCTCAAACTCGCGGACTTGCCTCTTAACCATCCCGCGCCATTCGGGGCGCTGTGCTGCCAGACCCTCCCATTGAGTGTTAATACTATTAATTTAAGTGTTGTTTACAGAAAGGTTGATGTCAATGGTGAAAGATCATCTGGATCTAAAATAAACATGGGCGTTCCGCAGGGCTCGATTCTTGGTCCTTTCCTATTTCTTGTTTATATTAATGATTTACCATATCTTGTGAAAGAAAAACATGATATAGTTTTGTTCGCCGACGATACCTCATTACTTTTTAAAGTAAAGAGACAACAACTCGATTATGACGACGTGAACAACGCTATATCTGAAATAGTAAAATGGTTTACTGTAAATAACCTCTTATTGAATGAAAAGAAAACTAAATGTGTAAAATTTGTTTTACCAAATGTTAAACCGAGTACCACAGTTGTTAAGGTAAAGGATGAAAAGTTGAGCCTTGCTGACACAACTACATTTTTAGGCATAACTTTGGATGCCACGCTCCAATGGGGGCCACATATTGAAAAATTGTCGAAGAGACTGAGTTCAGCAGCATACGCAGTTAAAAAGATAAGATACCTCACTGATGTGGACACTGCTAGACTAGTTTACTTTAGTTACTTTCATAGTCTAATGAGTTATGGCTTATTATTATGGGGCCATGCTGCGGATGTGAATAACATTTTTGTTTTGCAGAAACGGGCTGTTCGATCAATTTATAAATTAGGGCCAATGGTCTCCTTAAGACAAAAATTTAAAGAGATTAATATATTAACATTTGTGTCTCAATATATATATGAAAACATTATGTACGTTAAAACAAATATAGATTCTTTTAAGAAAAATTGTGATAAACACAATTTTAACACTAGAAATAAGGATAAACTTGCTGCGCATATAAGCAGGCTTAGTAAAGTAAACAAATCTTTTAAAGGCAATTGTATACGCTTTTATAACAAGATTCCTAAAGATATCCAAGATTTACCACTAAATAAATTTAAGCGAGTGATAAAAGAAAAATTGTATAAGAAAGGCTATTATGAAATATCAGATTATATGCAAGATAAATCTCCATGGGAGTAGTTACAAATGTACAAAGTAGACTTTATATGACGACACAGGTAGAATTATCTACTGTATATGATATATATTTTATCTTATTAACGTAGCCGCTTTTGGCTATTAATATATTTTTGTTTCATATTTAGAAATTTAGCTAGGGTAGCCTAGGGCCTGACAAATTGTATTTTAAGAATAGGAGCACTTATGGGCAGGTTTCTGGGTGGTTTACTGTCCAGGGGGTCCGGCTAACCATACGCATGTAACACAACATTTTCTCTTGGCATGAACTCGATGTTATTTTATTTACCACCTAACGTTACTTTGTTGTTTGGTTAGCTTGGCCAGCCCCGAGGCAGTGCTTTAGGGGCTAGTTTTAAGTTTTTAGTCCACCTGAGCCGCGTTTACACTAGGTTCATAAAATTGTTATTGTTAAAATTGTTAATATTTGACCATCAAAAAGCGAAATGTAAAATTTACTACTTTGAATAAATAATTTGACTTGACTTTGACTTGACTACCTTTTTTTCTGTATACCTACGTATGCAATGTTTTGTGTTACATTGAGACAATTTAATAGTACTGTAGTTTGTATCCTGTAAATCTGCTGGATTTATTTCACTACAGCAGAATCCCCGGTGCAGCAATCTCGTTTATATTGAGTTACTGCTGTAACGTAATACTCTACTTTCAGTCCACTTTAGTGTTAGGTTAGGTTTGTTGCTTTATTTTTATTGGATTTTTATTGTATTGCATTTTGAGGGTAGAAATATAAATGTATTCATGCATTATTTTACTCAACACGACTAAAATCCTTGTAATAGATTGTATTGATATAACAACACCATTGTATAATGACGACCGATGAGGCGCAGTGGTAGTACGACTGCCTTTGACGCAGAAGGTTCCGGGCTCGATTCTCGATGGGTCACTCACAAAGTTGATATTTATCACTTTGTGAATTGGTTCCCAGTCTGGTTAGGACATTCCGGGCTGAACCACCCGATTGTCCGTAAGTAAGATGGTTTCGTGTTTCGAATGGCACGTTAAGCCGTAGGTCCCGGTTGCTGTCTATGATTACTTAGACGGCGATCGTTACACAACCATGTCAGAAGCCTGCTACTTGTAGAAGGCGGTTGAAAAATTCTGACACTAGGGCCGTTGAACGACTCGGTGTCCCACACGAAAAAGAAAGAAGAATTGTATAATCAATGAAATGTTACAGTACCTTTTCCGAATAGTTTCGGAATTACGCTAAAGATTTTTCGTGCCTGCGATATCCGATATCATATAGGTACCTACTATTTAATCGCCCTGTATAAGTATGTTATGTTCGCTATACTAGTTAGTATGGGAGAGGCAATTTAAAAAAAAAATGTGACGAAATCTCTTATCGGAGGGCAAAACTCACTTCGGGTCGTCGAGCCGGCGAAGAAAGTATAATTATTATTTTTCATTCTTTTAGTTTTTTGTTTTATTTTATGTTTCTATGGGAAAGTTGATCAGTGCCGTATGATAAATAAACATGTAACATTATGCCGTGTGATGCCGGCTTAGAATAGCATCACCCCACATCCTTCCTGCGGGTGTCTAAGGCGACTAAGGGACTCGAGAGAATTGGTGTATTACAATTTTTAGACGACAGGTTGACAACCTGTCACTATAGTAATACACATGTTTTCTGAAACAACTTTGGAAAACAATCCTCAAAAATGTCAGACGTGGCGATAGTGGCTGCATTCTTACGGCCACTATCGCTCTGCCTCCCCGCAAGGGATAAAGGCATGATATATGTATGTATGTATGTTGATCAGTTTCATGGGCTGTATCTATCCGCTTTAGTACTACATGTTTATATTGTCTTATTTCTTTGATACCCGACAGAGTTGCAGGGTATTTTTCAGACTATTTTTCGCTGGAAGATATTATGAACTGAGAAGTTCGTAGCAGTTGTCTACGTCGTAGTCATTCGTAGCTAAAATGATATTGAGACATAGCCCAATCACATTATTTTTCGAGAAAACATTTAACGAAACACAGTTACGAATACAACCCAACTTCTATTTTGCATTTTTAAATATATTCCATCATGAGCCAGCCCACGCAGGGCGTAACGAAAAAAAAATCCCTTCGCCCTTTTACCAACAAAACGAATAAAAGTATAAAATCATAAACCAACGAAGCGGGAGGGAGGATCTAATTAATAATGTTATGCACCCTTAATTAGTGTTGCCGAACTATCGATAGTACTGCTATCGATATTTTTCATTCGAAAAACCCTTCTAATCTATAGTTAAAAATGCAGCAATACTAGTGAAATGTGCAATAGATACTTACCATCGAGTACTGAACTCTAGATAGATACTATCGTTAAAGAATCATGCCAAGTTTTGTTTGTGTGCTTGTCCTGTTTTTCATCAGTCTTTCTTGCGTCATCACTTGCAAGCTTCGCAGTAAAGTTATATATAATTATTGAGTTGAAATACTCCTATTGCTTAAAATTTTGTCACTGAGGATTATTTTTGTCATTGAAATTAGTTTCCCTGCTTTGTGCAACAATCGACGTTGTGATTCTTTATACGTTTCGACGATATTGTACATTGCATTCATTTGTTCTGTTACACAATTCGCATCATTAGCTCAGGTATGGGCATTCTCCTGAACTATCGATAATTCGATACGATATATTAACAATCGATAGTTGAACTATAGCGTGATTTATCGATAAACTATCGATAGTCCACTCTCGAGCAACACTATCCTTAACCCCTGTTCGGGCAGGTGATAGTTCCCAGCGTGTTGGCGAATTTTAATCAAAAAGTAGAGATACCCACTTGAAAGTAATTTTTACGTTGTCTAAAAATGGAAAGCCTCGACTAGGCTACAATGATCTTTTTAAATAGACGTAGGTTTATTCCTATTTTATGCTCGTCTATTATTTTATTCTTCTATTATTTTATTCTTTTTGGGTTCTGAAATGAATACTTTAAAACTACGGTCAGATATTAGGCAATGTGATTTATATTGTGTATATGAGATATTCTTGTGTTAAGTGGGGTGGTCCCGTTCTGTTCTGTACTCCTACATTTTGATCATAATTATTATAGTTGCATACTGAAAATATATTCGGAATCTTAAATCTACCCAAAAAAACTATATTCATGTTCACATTTACGTAGGTTATCGGTACTCTGCCAGTCTTTTTGTTGAACAAAAGCACAGTACAGTAAATAATAGCGTCAATTGTAGGTAACAGTACGTAACGATACTAACTAAATGACAGTCATTTGTTACGACAAATTACTCAATGCGTACAAATAAATCACGGTAAGGAATAAATCGAAGTTCGCCCAATGTTCCACATATTGTGCTGACCAACAATTCAATGCCTGAAAAAAACAGAGATGGAAGTTAAAATTATTTTTTTTTTTTAAAAAGAAAGTGTAAAAGTGAAACCTCTATTTTTGTTGGTTAATATGCCTAAATCCTTCTCTTAAGTCTGACAAACACTTTGCTAAAAACCACATCAAAATTGGTTCAGCCAAACGCGAGATAAGGTAGGTATTTATGAAGCATCACATTAGAATTAAATTATACTTAAACATCGATATATATTTATATGAGATTGATCAGTCAGTTATCTTAAGGTCTAGCTTCAATATCTTTTCATTACGAAAACGAATACTTAAGCTAAAACCTTAAGATGTAGGCAAATAACTGATACATTCTTATTATAATTACTTTTACTTCCAAGGAAAGTGCAGCATCATTAAACATATAGCAATAAATGAAATACTTACTAACAAAGTTCTTACTTACATAAATTCGTTAAAAGATTCAATCAAAGATTTGGATCATTCCTATAATAATTATGGATGTTTCAGCTACTTATGACTTAATTTCATTTCACATATTATTGTGTTTTACAAGTCAAACAAAACTATTATCTGCGTAGGTATTACGACAGCGAGTATTTTATATACCTACATTCTACTTAGTTTTACGTTACTTATGGCGAACACCAAAAGTTCTCATTCATGTCATATTGTTATTTAAATATAAAGTAATACCTACCTACCAATAAAATATTTTCTCACCTTAATTTTTGTTTTATTTCAATATTATAGGTTTATGTTTTTAGATATAATGTTTTCATACGTAATTGACATTTGACAATTAATAAACAAATAGAATAGTTACTGGAGAAAAATAGGTAAAAACTTAGAAAAACATTATTTAAAATAATAATTACTGGAGAAAATATAGTAAAAAACACAGAGAAGATTTTTCCTGCACTGAGACGGGATGGGAACCTGGTCCATTCGGATAAGAACTTGAGAGCTATTACCGCTAAGCTACAGTCGCTTGTAATTACCGCGACGAAATAAAGATATCTAATCTACTGCTTTACTACAAGTGAACAAATAAGGATAACGATATGTTGTAGACAAACAAGCGTAATGTAGTGGCGAATAGGCACTCACCGAGTTATTATTTCAAAGATTACAAAGATGTCGCTTAGATAGCGTTATAGGTAGGTATTCTGTTTTATGTTTAAAGACAACGCTTTAAAGTGCACTTTTCTTCTTACAGTCGATAATCTTACGTGTGTGAGTAAGTTAGTAAAGTAAGTGCTGAGGATAAATGACCCGTATTGCAATCTGTTACGTGGTCTAACTATGACTCCACTTTTGAATCCGACCGTACATACATACATAGGTCAAACTGACAACCACCTTTTTTTAAAGTCTGTTAAAAAATTACTATATTTTTTGCCTCTATTTCTACCCGTAGGCGATTTTAAAGCAGGTAAGGGATCTACAAAAGTCCACTGTTGAACACGGGCCTCTCCCTAAATGGGGGTATTTGCCATAATCACCACGCTTAGCAGGCGGATTGGCAAGCGCAGTACAAGTTTTTTTTAGATATTCACAGGGAACGCTGCTGCCTAGGATTCATCCCTTACTCGGTTGTTACGACACCCACGCGTAGATACAAGTTAATGTTATTCTAAGCCTAGACACCACAACTCTAAAAAGTTCGAATTTACAAAATGGCCGCCCAGCTAAGTTTGAATTTGGAACAGGGCAGGTGGTAGTTCGCACGGTAGAGCTTTCTTCGATCGATATACTCTGCTTTGTCACGCTCGCGCTACGCTATTATGGCCATGCAATCATGTTTATAGAATAATGTGAGAATATGTTGGTTTTTTTAAAGTATGAAACGACTAAGCATAAACAAGGGGTCAGTAACAAATTACTTATATAAATTAGCAGCCAATTGAGAACCTATGAGCGCCTGTAAACCTACCCATTCATGTCGCTCCTCTATTCAGTATAAGTAAAGCGAAGACGATTTCCGCGTCTGTCTCCGTGTGTGTATGTATGTATGCTTGGATTTTGATAGATAGAGCGATTCAAGATAAAGTCTTATATAGTAAAGTAAATGCCGTTTTTTCCCATGGGAATAACTATTAATAGCGGGTGCAAACACTGGGCAGACCACTAGTAAACTACTTAACATAGTAACGGGCTTTTTATACATAGTCAGACGTAGACTAAATGCTTTACTGTTTATACAGGTTGTAAAAAAAATTGTTGCAAATATTTTAAGGGATAACCAGGCCATGAAACTGAACAACTTTACCCAAGAAACATAGGTCGACATATGAAAAAAAAATTCGACCTTCCATACAAAGTTACCGACCGACTAAGTCAATTTGTATAGGAGGTCCAAAAAATTTACTCATATTTCGACCTATGTTTCTTGGGCAAAGTTGTTCAGTTTTATCGGCTGATTCACCCCTTTAAATATTTGCAGCTAATAATTTTATACCTTATAGATTAAGATGTTACTTTTTGGAACGCGTTACACTGAAAATACCTTTCTACTATCTTTCGTTCTACGAGTACTGTATCAAATACAATAGAGGTCGTTAATCTGAGTCAGGATCAGGACCAATTTGTAGACACATTAGTTAGCAGGCAAGAGAATATTAGGCCAAACGTAAAAATACGAACCTATGACTACTTAGACGGCGGAAGTTACACAACCATGTCAGAAGCCTGCTACTTGTAGAAGGCGGTCGAAACATTCTGACACTAGTGTGCACTGAGTCGTTGGACGATTCAGTGTCCCACACAAAGAGAAAGAAGAGGAGTAATGAAGCCGTGAAACGTAACAGCTTTTGTTCGAAACTTTTCCTAGAAATATGGATACAAATCTGTTAAATTGGGCCTTCTAAAAGAAGCTTCATAGCGTTTTGAATCGAGCTACATTAGATCCTTTAATTTTCATAATTGGACAAAATGTTTCTATTACAAATTGCCCTAATTGGTTACTATAAATATGTCCATAAAGTACCTACCTATTTGCGTTTGTAACTTTGTTATATTAGCAGGTAAAGTCGTGGATATCAAACTTAGGTAGGTACGAAATATATATATGTAGGCATTCAGGCCATTCAGCCAAGATTCGCCATGTTTGCGGGTATTTTGTTAGGAAAACGACGGAATTGTTCAGCTATCTTCTTGTATTATTGTCTTTTCATATTTGTTACAGTATTATTATTATCATAACATTATCATATTTTAACATGATTTCCTCACATATTCGTTTCGATTCAATTCACCAAGACGTAACTAGTTTGACAGTTCTTACAAATCTAACTTTCATTTGTTTTCCGTACGAGAAAGGCAAAGATAGTGTGGCCGCCGCCATACTGCCAAGGAGTTTCTATTCAGCCAGTGGTCTTTGCCGACATATATAGATATACCTACTGCAGTTACAAATTCTTTAAATTTACCAACCTTAGTATAAAAATTCATTCTACCAAGCTAGCCTAATCGTTTTAAAATTGCCGGATACGTCCTCCAAATGTCATTTTATATTTATTGGAAATCTTATCGTACCTAAACTTAATGGGTAGTTTACGTGCCTAGTTCCTAAACACAGTCCTTTAGTTTCACTTCGACGAAAATGGCCTTGGAAGTTTTATTATAACAAAATTGGTTGACGTTCTCAGTATACTTCAGTTACACTAATTTTAACACACAAACTCGCTTTTTATTAGAACAGGGCGTATAATTGTAGCAAGCAACTACAAGAGTAAGCACATTATGACAACAAATCCGAAGTAATTTTTTTCTACAAAGAACAAAGGACTTGAAGTATTCCTGAAGAATTCAGTATTGACTTATTTACTAAATTGCTGAATGTCCTGATCCATTTTAGGATCCACAATTATCGGTACAACGGTCATTATTACCGAATGTATTGATTATTTCACCAGAGAAGTTTTTCCTAAATGAGGTTGCCTCTTGCAAGTTGCTTAGCCATTTCAAATTATAGCTTTTGAGAGCACGTGTTGCTGAAGCCGTTAATCGTGTGAGTGCCTTGCAACACTTGAAGCTTACCTACCAGCTGCAATTTCCTATTAAAATATATCTCTCCCTCGTCTCTCCTACCTCCCGTCTTAGGCCTCGGTCTCGAATTTTGCGGGCAGCGGCAGCGGCAGGATATTTTGTATATATTCAAATGGACCGGTTATCGGAAACAGCGGCTCGGGAGTGCACTCCCTAGAAAAAGAAAAGATGAGCGCGCCGCCGCCGCTGTTGCCCCGCTGCCCGCAAAATTTAAGACCGAGGCCTAAGCACCAAGTTGTGGCGCACTGCACTATCTGATAGAACTCAAAAAAAAGATGATACCTACCTATATACCTAAGAAAGACATTTCGCAATGTATAATAGATAAACTTCGAAACCTTATAAAAATAAAAAACACCGGTAAGAAGCTTCACTTTTGATTAAGTAAGTTTATCTGTTGCGGGTTTGTCAGAATAGTCATCAAAACTATCTGACTCTAGCAACTATTTAACTCTTCAAAATAGGCTACATTCCTGACAGGTCAAATGAGCAACTTTTTAAAACGATGTAAAACTGTATTTTGCATGAAAACTAGAAAATATGAACTCATACCGTACCTAAGTATTTGAATTGCGTCGAAACACCTTTTACAAAGCTTTTATATTATATTTCTGTACCAATATTAATTAAAACTGAATATTTTGAAAAAATATGAATAAAATTCGTAGTATTTTGGACAATAGCTTAAGCGTACAACTTGCGAATTCCCCCTCTACAAAATCTAGACATCTCTCTTCACAGTACATTTGGTGCTAAATGACGCGCTCGGTAGCTTCCGGTCCGCGATTGGAACTTCCGGTATGAACCGGAACTGTATTTCCAAATGAAGAGAGAAGTTTCTAGATACTGAAATACCTATTATTGTAGCTGTTAGGTTAGACCTGACTGTAACATAGATATAAATTGACAGCATGAATATTATTAAGTATGTTAAACACTCTCTCTCTCTTCGTGTGGGACACCAAGTCTTCCAACGACCCGATGAACCCTAGTGTCAGAATTTTTCAACCGCCTTCTACGAGTAGCAGGCTTTTGACATGATTGTGTAACGACCGCCGTCTAAGTGATCATAGACACCAACCGGGACCTACGGCTTAACGTGCCATCCGAAACACGGAACCATCTTACTTACGGACAATCGGGTGGTTCAGCCCGCAATGTCCTAACCAGACTGGGAACAAATTCACAAAGTGATAAATATCAACTTTGTGAGTGACCCACCGAGAATCGAACCCGGAACCTTCGGCGTCTAAGGCAGTCGCACTACCACTGCGCCACATCGGTCGTCAATGTTAAACACTGTGTACATTGTTAATGCTATTATAATGTAGTGTTCAACGCAGGGAATTATCGTTTTTTTTCTGACAATTAGGTTTATTTTTCAAATCCAAGCCTCAATCCAATCCAAGTCAATCACTGGCCTCATACATCCGTGACAGACGGTTGAATCAGCGTCTGAGGCAAGAGCACAGACACTGTGTTGCCTGGGTCGTAATTATGGATAACGCTGTGGCGCAGATCCTTGGGTTTATTTAGAACGAAGTTATCACATACATCAATGTCATCACATAATATCGGGACGTTTTGAGCGATTAGATCTTGATTAAAACTGTAAGGAACAAAGGCGTTATAATACTTAAGTTATGTATGTTAATACTGTATTGAAAACAGTGCGCATCTTTTGATGCTACTTATAAATATAACCTGAACCTGAGCTGAGTGTTCCTGTCTGTCTGTCTGAGCCTATAACCAACCGTATCTCATTTGTTTGTATGTTTGTTACAGCATGGGGCGAATCACTGCTGTCTCTGCCCAAGCGGTGGCTCAGCACGCAGGGCGAAGGAGAAGACGAAGACTTTCAGGTTTGTATAGCAGCTTTTAAGATCCTCTTTATAATCAGCTCATGTCCACCCACTCTCTCTTTTCGTGTGGGACACTAAATCGTCCAACGACCCGACGAACCCTTGTGTCAGTATCAGTATCCTAGTGTGTATCAGTAGTGTTCTAGTGTGTCATGTGGTTGTCCACTCACTGCAAATCAGGCCTCTTCAAGACAGAAGAGGCAAGGAATCAGGCCTATACTGTCTTGAGCCAGTCCCATTTGAATACCTTCGATTTGAAGATGTCATCGACATAGGCGCTTGCTGACTATATAGGCATAACAAAATGACTGTATCCTTTTTTTTGTATTTTGGCCTTGATCGAAATTTAACATAGTAAATGTTATACGTTCGATATAGGTTCTACACTGTGGCTAAATGTGCGTTGTGTAAAGAAATTATTGATTTGCGAAACATTTGGGCAACTCAAACAAATTGCGTTGAACTCATGTCACTCAAGAAATTTTAACATTATTATTAAAATGTCCATTGAATCATTGCATTGTTTTATTTTGTTTTTACAATCTTAAGACGACTTAAACGATAAGATCCTATGCACCAACAATGTACCTTTAAATTGTTTATTCTTCAACCACAGAACATCCAGCTGCCAAAGCTGCCGGTACCAGACCTCCAGGCCACCATGGACTCTTACCTGGACTTCGCATCAGTCATCGTCGGCGCGCAACAGCTGGAAACCACCAAGGCGCTGGTCTCCAGTTTCTCCGAAGAGCTGGGGCCGAGGCTGCAGGAGGTGCTCCTGGACCGGCAGAAGGAAATGGATAACTGGGTAAGCAAATAGCAGTAGACTAAGAGTAAATACTGACTTAAAAGACGACTCCCTTCACCTGCACCATGGATGACCTTTTCAGCGCCAACTAAAGGGCCATTGAAGTAGTCAAGTTTTGGGCTGGCAAAATTTAAGAATGTCTACCTACCTTTGCCATTGACAGGACATGAAAAAAAAGAAGGAGATAGACGTCTGAATCAAAAATCCTTTCATCGTGAAAACACTTCATTATTCTTGATCAATAAGGACTACCTAATATCATAAATACGCCTCATTTCTAAGGGAAAATGGTTATCATGTAAAGCCGCTAAACAGACCGCTAATAACAGCAGCAAAGAATGCAGTAGTGAGTAATAACTTCCTTTATTTCTTATCAGGTTTGCGACCTCAACCCAAAACAATGTTTCTAATCGCGTTATTGTTCACTAGTGTACACTCGCAGTCGCACCGTTGCCAAATTACCATAATGACCAAATATAAAACATTTGTGATAAAATGACAAATATTTTACTTTATTTTTGTCTTGGACTCGCTTTAACCTCGGCAGAAAACAGTGTTTCAGTTAAAGAAGAACAAAGTACAAGTACAGATAGTGCAGTTTTAATGAAAATTTTAAAGACTGTTGACGCAGTTATTGACGATGAACATTTATTAGAAGTGACTCTTAAATTATTAAAAGGAATTTGTGCGTGCATGCATGAAACTTTACAACAGCAAGCAAAAACAGGCACAACCAATCAATTTCAAGAAAAAAAGGACGAAAGTTCGAAAGAAGTCGAATTGTATACGAGAATATACAATAACACTTGTTTTAATTTTCAGTACTATCTCACTAGTAAGATAAAACATCCATTGAATGACAATACTGAACATATCGATGTGTCCAATTGTGGAAAGCAGTTTAAAATTACGACAGAAAATGTAATAAAAATGAGCACAGGCGCATACCCAATTCTAGAAGAAGAAGCAAAAATACACTTAGAAAATATTTTGCGCAAGACTCTAATAGAAACAAAGAAGCTACACAAGTATAACATACAAAAGCACAAATTATTTTCAATGCCAGTTCATGATGATTTAGATCCATCAAAACATAGTTTGATTGTGATTGTCACCTTACGACCGAATCAAAAAAGTGACTTTTACAATGTTTCGGGACAAATAAGTGAAGATGAACTCAATAATGCCCTTTTATCAAACTCCACAATAGACATTGACATTTTTGATGCTTATCATGAACCCCTTCAAAACAGCAGTAATAAAACACATCTACGTATATCAGATTGTATGGTCCAATCCGTGTACGCATTTCTAACAGAAAGCGAAAAAAATAACAATACAAAAGTGTTTAAGCTTATTCGTAGAAATAAAAAAATCAAAATTTATGTAGAAGTGAGAGTAGAAAATATTTACAAAGATTATAGCACACTTTGTTGTTACAATGAAACTGCAATAACTTATTGTCAAGAAAATACCACTTCTAGTGTCAATTTACCTCAAATAGATCATACAAATCAATACAATAACACGAGCTTAGATAATAATATACAATTGGTGAAATTTAGAGAATCTATATCAAAAATAATGAATTTTGTGAAAGGACTTGACATAAATATAAAAGAAAACAATAAAACAGATATAATTCAGCATCCTACACAAAAATCTCAACAGTACAAATTATTTTTGGACAGTGACAAGGTAACTTCACGTGATGCAAAACTTGACAAAGTCACCAAAAAGCCTAAAAAGCTATTCCAGTACTTTAGCGACGAGCTAATGCCATTACAGGAAAGTTTTTCTAACAAGGGTCATACAATTGCAACCCAAACCTTAGGAAACTACCACTCTTCTCATTTTAAGGAAGAAAAAAACTTAGGAACCTCTACTAATAATAGAGAACAAGCAGATTTCTTTAAATTAGCCTCTATGAGCAACACAGTCACTTCTAGTAGTATTTCTGCAGCACTGCTATCAAGCGCAACGATGACCAGTAATAAAACTGTGGTTGCAGCAGAAGAAACTCATCTTGATAATACACTAAAGTTAACTCTGAACCTTAGAGAAGACAAAAATAAAAATTATTACAATGAAGTGTTATCAAGTGAAAAAGATGAAATCAATTATATCCAGATGGCGACAAAACCTTACACTTCTAAAAACGTTTCATTATTACCAGAAAGGCACATATCAGAGAAAAATCTACTGCATCTAAATAAAATAGACTCTAAAAAACGTGAAGCTATGGAATTGAAGCCTTTTCAATCAATAAGTGATAGATATTCTAAATTAGTCGTCAAAAGTAATGAAAATAATATCATCAGTGACATTAATAATATTCCCAAATTAATCCATCCTATTGAGCTAACATTGACAACCTCTAAAACAGACACGGTGTTACAACCCAAAGCATCTTTAGAAATACTGAAAACTACAACTACAAGCAAGATATTAACTCCGAAAAATTCAACCGAATCTAAAATAATCTTACCAAATGCTCCGATCTCAGAAACTAATATATTAAAAGAAAAAGTTCAAGTGAACTCCTCAGAAAATGTTGATCAGACTTCCACTAAACTTGATACATTTAGTGGAAATACTACAGAGCCAGCAACACAAAAAATTAAATTGTTTAATTATGATAGTGAAGAATTAAAGCCTTTCATAGACGTAGCACAGCTACCAGCATCGAGTACAATATTTTTACAACTTGACAATATCATGATAACTGGTGAACCACAGTGGATCCCTAAAGCTTTAGGCGGTGAATCCAAAATATCCAGTTCTGTAACACAAAGGACAAAATCCAACCAAGATGACGAAACAAATATAAATGATTTTACAACTTCGCCAAATTCAACGGAACCACAAATGTTTGCATCGTATCTATCGGATGTTGAGACTAGTAATGTGGCCAACGAAATAGTTCAAGTAAGCACATCAGACAAAAGTATTCGCAAATCCACCAATTTAAATACATCTACTGAAATAACGAAGGAACTAGAAGAAAAGCTAACAGAAACAAGTAAATTGTTTAGCTATGATAGTGAAGAAATACAACCTTTCTTAGAAGCAACACGTCTACAAGCATGGAACACAAACTTAATGCAATCTGACAATATTATATTAACTACTGAGGGACCACAATGGATGTTCAACTATTTAGACAACAAATCCACAATATCTAGTTCAGTAACACTTAAAACAACAACCAACCAAGTCGAAGAAACAAATATTGATCATACGACAAATCCACAGAATGCAAAGAACACTAAAATTATCTCATCAGATATTTTGATCCCGGAAACGACCAAATGGACTAAAAATATTAATCAAATAAACACGTCAGGATATATTGATCACATTTCCACCAAACTTGATTCATTTATTAAAATTACCACAGAGCCAGAAACACAAATAAGTAAACTATTTAATTTTGACAGTGAAGAATTAAAGCCCTTTTTAGACGCAGCACATCCACCAAACGCAAACTTTTTCCAGTCTGAAAATATCACGATAACTGATGAACTACAGCGGATTTCTAATGTTTTAGACACTGAATCTACTATATCTGTGACACAAAGAACAAAAACCAACCATGGTGCCGAAACAAATATTAATAACCATTCAACAACTTCGCAAAATTCAACGGAACCAGAAGACTTATTACTAGAAGTTTCGATAGCAGCAGCTAATATAGTAACTAAAGATTTTTTTCAAGTTAACACTTCAGAAACAATTCAAGTAAATCGTACGTCCACCGAATCTAATACACCTAGGAAAATTATTAAAGAACAGATACAAGTACCAGAAACAAGTAAACACTTTAGCTATGATAGTGAAGAAATACAACCCTTCTTAGAAGCAACACATCTACAATCATCGAATACAAACTTAATGCTATCTGACAATATTATGACAGCTAACGTAGAACCACAATGGACACTCAAATATGAAGTCAATGAATCCACAATATCTAGTTCTGTTACACAAAAAATAACAACGAACCAAGTCGAAGACACAAGTATTGGTCATTCAAGAAATCCACAGAATGCAACGATGTTACAATCGCTATTATCAGTTTTTTTAACTCTTGTGACTAATAATGTAGCTGACGAAAGTTTTCAAGTGAACACATCAGAAAAAAATATTTATACGTACACCAAATTGAATACATCAAGTGATATGCCCGAAGAGCATTATAAAAAAGCAACAAAAACAAGTAAATTCTTTAGCTATGATAGTAAAGAAATACAACCCTTCCTAGAAGCAACACATCTACAAATATCAAACACAAATCAAACGCAATCCGATAATGTTCTACTTACTACAATAGAACCACAATGGATGCCGAACTATTTAGATAATCAACCCACAATATTTAATTCTATAGCACAAAAAACAACTACATCTTCGGTTAAAGAAACAAATACTGAGCATTCAACAACTTCTCAGATTGCAAAGAACACTGAAATTTTCTCGTCAGACATTTCTTTCGCAGAAACTACAACAACAACTAAAGAAATAAGTCAAATGAACGCATCAGGATATATTAATGACACCTCCACCAAACTTGATACATTTAGTGATATCACTACAGATTCAGTAACACAAAAACACAAACTGTTTAATTATGATAGTAAAGAATTAGAACTCCTCTTAAGCATAGCACATTCACCAGAATTGAATACAAACATTTTAATAACTAACGATACTTTAATAACTGATGAACCGCAGTTGATTCCTGATGATTTAGACAATGAATCCACTGCATCTAATTCAGTAACACAAAAAACAAATGCCATTAAAACCAAAGAAACCAATATTAATCATCCAAAAAATCCGCAGAATGCTACAGAATCTGAAATTTCTTCATCGGAATTATCGACTTTGGGAACTAATAGAGTAACCAGTCAAGTAAATACATCGGGATACCTTAATCACACATTCACTGAATCTCAAACAACTAGCGAAATAACTACTGAAAAAAATGAACTAGTAACAAAAATAAATAAACTGTTTAGTTATGATAGTGCAGAATTAGAACCCTTCTTGAGTTTAGTTCATCATACAGCAGAAACTCTGCCTACTATTGTGACATCTTCAACATTTTGGCATAATAAAACCGCCATAATAACACTTGCTGAAAGTAAAAAAGAAAATACAACAGAGCTGCCAACACAGTCAACACAAAATTTACTACAAGCAGCGGAAAAGAGTTCAGATGATCTATCTACGGAAAATTCAGGGATTCAATTATTAAACATTCCTAGAATCACAACAGAATCTCTACTTACTATCAAGACGTTTTTAACACCATGGCATAAGAAGATTGTCTCAAATAACTCGGGATTTTCTGAAAATACCACAGATAAGCCAACATATTCGACACTTGATTTTCTGCAAGCACCAGAATATAGTTCAATAGAACAATTAGTAGAAAAGGATCACCGCTCTGACAGCACAATGGAATCTCTGCCTGCTATCGAGACGTCTACAATTTCTTGGGAAGAGAAAAATGTTTTACATAACTCATCAGTTGCAGAAATTAAGAAAGAAAATGCAACTGATCAGATAATACATTCAACACTTAATATTTTAGTATCACGAGCCAGTTCGACAGATCAATTTGTAGAAAAAGCAGCAAATCAAATAGATGATATTTCCGGTACCACAAGAGAATCTGGTAGCACAAGAGAACCTGGTAGCAAAAAAAAGTTATCAGCTTTTCAAAGTAAGGAAGAAAGTACAAGTGATCAGCTGAGACATTTAAAGCATGATTCAAAACTTATTTTAGAAACTAATTCAAAGAGTCAATTACTTGATATTAATACGAAACAATTGTTTGATATTCCTGATACACAAGCGGAACATTTATTAACTATCGAAACGTCTCCAATACCTAGAAAAGATAATATTGACTTAGATTACTCATTAGTTGTTGAAAGCAAGGAGAAAAATGCAACAGATCCAAGTTCAAATTATCAATTTGCAGAAAATACCGACAAACAAACATTTGATATTCGTGAAAAAACAGTAGAGTCGATCTCGCTAAAAGAAATTTTTAATAATAACTCAAAAATTGCTAATAATAAGACAGAATATACAACAGATCAGATGCCGCACTCAACACAGGATTTAATAACAGTATCAGAAACCAATTCAAATTATCAACTTTTAGAAAATGAATTGAATAAACTATTAGATATTCATGATAGCACAACAGAAACTTTCACAATATTCAGACAAGATAAAATAGATTCAAAGAACTCATCAGCTGTTGAAAGTAAGGAGAAAAATACGCTAGACCAAAGTTCAGATAATAAACTTGCAGAAACTTCAAGCAAACAAACATATGAAATTCCTTGGAAAACAGTGGGCGCTTTTTTGCAAGACACAACAGATCAGATGCCAGATTCAACGCAGGATTTATTACTGGTTTCAGAAACAAGTTTAAATGATCAAATTGTAGATAATGAAGTAAACCAACTATTTAGTATTCCTGGTAGCACAGTGAACTCTCTTACTGCTACCAAAATGTCCAGAATATCTGAGCAAGATAAAAATAATTTAGATTACTCATCAGTTAATGAAAGTAAGGAACTAAATACAACAGACCAGCTGCCAATACTAACCCAAAATTTGCTACTAGTGTCAGATGCCACTTTTAATAATCAATTTTTTAAAAATACGACGACGCAATCAATAGACACTTCAAGTACAAGAGCTGAAACTTTACTAACAATAAAAACCACTACAATATCTGGGCAAGATAATAAAAACTCATCGGGTTTTAAAAGTAAGGCAAAAAATACACAGGACTCACTACTTATTTTAGATACAAGTTTAAATTACGAATATGCGGAAAATACTACGAAGCAACTGACTGATATTCCTAGTACAACAGAATATTTACTTGTCATCAAAACGCCCACAATATCCGGGAAAGATAAAAAATATATTGATAATTTATCGGTTATTGATAGTACGAAAGAAAATACAACAGATCTGCTTTCAAACTTAAAAAGTTCAGAAACAAGTTCAAATTATATGTTTTTAGAAAAAACAACACAAAATTTAGTTGATATAGCTAGTAGACCAATGAAAACATTGCATACTATCGAAACTTCATGGCAAAATCAAATCGACTTTGTTACCTCAGCATTTGCTGATTATAAGGAAAAAGTAATTACTCCACCAGCAAATAATAAATCTCTCAATTACATTTCATCAACTACTGAGCAACCATTGTCAACAACTGAACATTTCGAAACATCTACAGTAACCACCTCAATATTACAAGAAACACAATCAATAAGGACAAGTTCAATCGCAGACACCAATTTAGATTATTCTGTATATCAAACTTATTTATCAAGTCAAGCAGATAAAAAGTTTTCAAATACAGCAGATACTGATAAATTAAACCAAACATCTGAGAAAATATTCAGTAATAAAACTGATCCGAATTTATTCAACCGTGGCAGTGAAGAAAAACAACTTTTCTTTGAAGTAGTACAAGCAAATACTAAACTTAACAGTTTCGCAAAGCTGGCAGCATTGCCAATAACCGAAAATGCGAACATAGCAACGGCAACTAGCTACAGTTTCGAAGATACACCAGAAATCAAATTAAGTAGAGTTGCAGATACAAATACAGACAACTGCACAACTGGCTATCAAATAGAATTGGCAAATCAAGCAGACGAAAAGTTCTATAACATATTCAACACAAACGCTGCGAGTTTAATATCCGAAGAAAAAAGTCAGAATGGTACTGAGTCTAAATTATTCAATTCTAAAAATGAAAAGATACAATTATTCCTGAAAGTAACAAATCAACTACCAAAAAGTATATCAGACAATTTAATATCAACAAATGCTAAGAAACCAATAACTGAATATGTCGATGTACCCACAGAAGCTAACTTCATATTACACAAAACGCATTCAATAAAAACAAGTACAGTTGAAAATTCATATACTGATAATTCAAAAGCTGTCTACCAAACTGAATTATCTACTCAAGGGGAAACAGAAACCTTTTCAAATAAACTTACCACCAACGCAATCAATACAATATCTTCCATTGAAGTTGCCACAACATCCAGACAAAATACAACAAATAGATTTGACACAACTTTTAATGAAGTAACTAAGCAACCAAATTATGCTACGAACACCACAAAAGAAGTGTTATCGCCTACCGGAACCTTTAAAACATCAATGAAAGGAGAGATACGATTTTCAAATACTAAGATAGATCATGTGCACTCAAATTCGTTGCAAGATTTATCGACTTATTCAAAAATTGCCACTACAAAAGACAATCTTGCTTTAAATATAACCCCAGAAAATAATGCCAAAGTCATTCTTAACCAAAACAAAACTGCATCTCAGTTGTATAACTACGAAAGTAAAGAAGTACCTTCTGTCATGAAAACAATACATGAACCACCAACAGCAACTAATAAGTATTCAAAATTAGAACAGAATTTTTCTGTTTACAAGAAATCAAAAGCAACATCTGCATATGTTTTGCAATCAGAAACACTATTAAGAACCACAAAAGAAAGATTACCGTCTGCTACCAAACGTTCCACGACATCACAGCAAGATGAAATAAACTTTTTTAACACAGTATTGCAACAAAAACCAAAAGACATCCCTATAACTCAAATGTCAGATTCTCCTATTGATTTGTTGACTCTTTCAGACAGTGTAACAGATGGAAACAATCTTAAGATGAACAGTACAATATACACAGAATTTCATCAAATTAAAGCCACAACAGATCAAATGGCATATTTAAAATATGGATTGCCACTCATATTAGAAAAAAGTTCAAATAAGTCTGATAAATTCAATGACTCTGCATTGCTCCTACCGAAAACATTAACAACATCATGGACAAATAAAAATATAAATAGGGGTGATATATTCAAAGAATCAAAGAGCAGCCAAGAAATTCAAATGAGTACGTCTGATCATCTTGGAAAAAAAACAACTAATCAACAAAATGTTTCGACTTTTGCTACGGGTCCGACATTATTAAACACAGCTGAAATAATGTCATTATCACAAATCAACATTATCAATCAATCGTCATTGGATGACTTATCAACTATCGCAACAGAGGCAGAAAATCTCGTGACATATAGTTCAAGATATTTCAATATAACTAAAGGTACAACCGTAAATTCAGTTTTAACATCCAAAACATCCCCAACGATACGGCATGGTAATGTAAATTTAACTTACATATCAAGCAATATCCACAAAAATACTACAAACGCCAATATTAATAATACTTCATCGTTTCATTTATTAAAACCTGAATCTTGGAATAACAGTTCTCAAAACACTCCATCATCTACTACTGAGCAAATGTCTTCAATTCCCAAATCAAAAATGCAAAAGAATAATGCCGATGTATATGATGAAACAAAACATTATAATGACAACATTACACAAGAAAAAATAAAGAAATTTATCCTTAACAATGACACGAATGCATCAATTTTATCTGCCGAAACCATTCTAACAGCACATGATCTGTCTCTTCAGTCTTCCATAGAAGAGAATTCAAGACCCAGTTCTCCAAACAATAATGACAATAATGCATTAAAAAGTAAAAAATCATCAAATGAAACTATGGATGACGAAGGTAATGATCATGGTCTTTCAGGCGAAATATCACTAATAGTTCCCACTTTTGACCATGCATCAAATTTAGGAAAAGGCCAGTTTTACACACGTATTTCTAGTGAAAGAGACACTGGTATCCATGCAGCAAATTATACTTGGCCTATATTAGATCTTGAAACAGAACCGTCACTTAATTTCAAAACAACAAAATTCTCACAGGATATTCAAAATGAAACTGATACACAAAGAGTAGAAAATATAAACACCACAGCTACTACATCAGTTGCAATGTTGTCTTTAAATGTTAATTATATATTGAGTGCGAATACTACTCAAAAGTCTTTTACAAGGTCTACACATTCAGAATATGAATCTTTAGCAGCTTTTTTGAATAATGAACCGCAATATAATCAAACTGAGAGTTATGATGATAATACTCACATGGAAAAACATGATCAAAATGCAGAAGATTCATTTAAACTACCAACAATATTAAAAAATGTTAATTCCTATGTTTTGATTAATAATCAAGACTTTACTGACAGCAGTTTAAAAGATGTGACTCCCAAAGTTTTGATTCATAGCCAAGAGATAACTAAAAGCAGTACAAAAGGGTATTTTAAACCGTTTACGGATTCAGTGTCAAAAAGTGTATTATCTCCAGCATTTATAGGTTACAATCAATCTAAAGACATTAAGCACACAAATGAACTATACAATACCACTCTAAAAGGAATAAATATTACCGATAATATAACTTTAGATTTTAACTCAAGACAATTACAGAAAAATATAAAAACATCACGGTTTGAAAAAAAATACGCAAATGTTCAAAATTCTACGATACCCTCCAGCAACCACATCACCAATTACGGTATACTTTTGAAAAAAAATATATCATTAGAGGAACCAACGGGTCCTAGTTATTTTACAGATAACCACGAAAACAATTCAGAATTACTCCTTAAAAAAGTTGGCGCATTAAGAGCTAAATATGACAATCATACAAAAGAAAATTATGGCAGCAATAAATCGACAACCACATCTTTCAAAAATGATTCCGTAACTATAAATTTGAAATATAACAAAAATGGTATTAATAAAGATAGTGACATTTACTATTTGCCGTGGACTTTTAATATAGCTTCAGGAAATGATGGAATATCATCGACACTGGTATATTCATCACTAAACAAAAAATCTATACAAACAATCAGGATTCCAATTCAAAACAACGGTACAATGCCTGATTCGGTGAATAATAAAAGTACAGAGACTTACAACATCACTTTAGAATCTTTGGACAATAACATTACTACCTCAATAGGTACAAATGATAAAATTACAAATGTAAATACTAATAATAGCGATGAAAAGACAGACAATCACTACATAAATAATTTAATTCCATCAAGTAACAAATTGAATAAAAATAAGAACAATTCTAAAGATAGTAATATGTACCAAATTTTTTGGGTTAACAACGGAAATTTTAAAATTGGGTCACAAACACTGATTAAAAAAAATCTTACAACCACAATCAAGAAAAGCAATATTACAAAAGTAAACAATGAAAGTAAGGAAACAATCAACAAGAACGAAACTTCACACAAATCTAAAGATGGATACATTTTAATAAATTACGACTCAAATTACGTACCTATAGATTCTGATACAACAGAAGTTGTACAAAATAAAGTTACAATGAGAACAACCGATTTTCCAAAACCAGATAAACATAATTTATACCAAAATAGGCTGCTCCATAATGATACCTCTACTATTGCCAACAATAACTGGGTGCCTAATTCACCATCTGCCACATTTGCTTACCAAACAATAAAAAATGAAACCACTATGGCAGATACATATCTAAGTAACAATAAAAACAACAATCAAGCAAAAGTAATACCCTCGAGTACGACACAATATTCTACACAAAGTAATGGTGATAAAAGAATAAAAGACTTTTTGAACTTAAATTCTAACAGCATAAACAATTTAAATAAATCTAGTGGTAACATTTCTCCGACAATAAAAAAATACAATATTTTTCAAACATTTAACAATGTAAGGGACTTTAAACTTATGATAACTACTCAAAAAACTACAACAAACCCAAACCCGATAGCTTTTGCTCAAATGTTTAGTAATTTTATTTCGTCCAAAGATCTTACCAAAAAAATAAAAATTAACAATGTGTTAAATAATCACATGAACTATGAGGGTTATGGTTTAAATTTAACTAAACCTGAACCAGATAAAAAACTAGACAACAAGACAACTGCCTCAAATATATCAATTTCGTCGGATAATGAAAGCTCTCAAGTCGAAAATAGGGAGAAATATGAAACTAAAATACTCAAAAGTGTTATTAAAGCTTCAATATACGCTGTTAACAATACAAGTACACTAACTCCACTTTCTTTCTCTAACACCAGCCAATACAATAATTCTACTAAAATGTTAAAAACACCTAAAATAAATGGAAATATTATACATCACTCGAAATCAGAAATTGACAATAATCTTTCTTCTAATTTCGCACGTACATCGCATACTACAAATGAAGAGCATAGAGTTGTATTACCGAATATTGAAGCAAAAGACAATGCACGAAGACACGCGAACAATGAAAAATTATCTCTAATTTCATTTGTTCAAAAGACTGTCACTGCTAATCAGAAAATACATTACACGAACAAAGAAAACAGTAGGCTGGCATCAACTCACTTTGTGCCATTGTATTTAACAAAGTCAACGTCAACTTCTTTGTCAGGCCAAGATACATTAACGACAAAATCTAAACTGATTTACCCGTATCGAGTTACAAGGATGCCATATGCCTTTAGGCTTATTTTTACACACAGACCACCAAAGCAACCCTACACAACAACGACGCCTGAACCCAGTACTGCAAAAAGATCGAAAATCATTTACAACACATATGAACCTACTCCACATGATAATGATGAACTGGATATTATAGACTCATTCCCTCCTGTACAAAGAAATTTATTTTCTGAAAATGGTAAAAAAAATGATCAAGTTCACAAATATAATCCGTTTTCGAACCCTGATTTATTTATAAATTTACCTAAAAGTAATACAAATCATCCTATACCCGCTAAAACGAGAAATTATTTAATGAAAACAATAACACAAAATACCTCTATTGGACCTATCACGTCTAATAATTTTATACTATTCAATAAAAATAATAATGAATTTCAAGCCACAACTTTGCCAACTTCCAATAACATCAAAAATAATAGAGTTAAAATTATCGAAACCTTTAAAACTTCTGTCGTAGATAAAACTAAAACAGATTTGGAAATATATAACATCGAACGGCTTAAAAGTGCGGCGACCATAAGTTTAGACAAAATACTCACCAGGGTAACAACTAACTCAAATGACGCAACTTTTAATAAAAAAATAGAAATATATAAAACTTTAGAATACAATAAAAATAGCACTGAAGTCAAAGCTTCCAATAACATCAAAACAAATAAAATTAAAACAACTGAAAAGTTTGCCGCACCCGTCGTTGAGACAACTGTAACCAATACGGAAATATATAATGATGTCCTAGACCCGGTATATTTTAACGCCAATATTTCGGAATCTGGAGTTGCTAGTGGTAAAGCAACTAAACCTTCAGATAGAATACCGACCAAAATAACAACGAATTTATATGACGCAACTTTCAATAATGAAATTAAAATATATGATACCATAAAATCCAATAACGATAGCACTAAATTTAAACTTACAGCTTTGCCACATTACAACAACATCAAAGTCACTGAAAAGTTGACCACACCCATGATTGAAAAACCTGTCACCAGTATGGAATTACATGATAATATCGCAGATCCAGGGTATTTTTACATCAACAAATTAAAATCTGCAACCACAAATTCAGATACAATATCGACCAAATTAACAACGAATTCATTTGACGCAAACTTTAAAATCGATGAATATAATAACTTTAAATCCAATAATGATAACACTGAATTTGAAACTACAGCTTTACCAAATTACAACGACATTAAAATTACTGAAAAGTTAACCACACCCATCGTTGAAAAAGCTAAAACCAGTATGAAATTACATGATAATAAGAAACTTAAAATATTTAATACATCAAAATCAAACAAAAATAACACTGAATTTAAACTCACAGCTTTGCCAATTTCCAATAACATCAAAAATAGTAAAGTCAAAACAATCAAAAACGTTACCACATCCGTCGTTGAGAAAACTATTACCAATATGGCTACCACAACTTCAGATAATATACCCACCAGAATGACAACCAATTTAAATGACGCACTATTCAATAAAAAACTAAAAGTATTAAATATTTTGAAATCCAATAAAAATAACTCTGTATATGAACCCACAGCTTTAACTCATGTAACTTTAAATAACATTATTAAAAATAATAAATTCAATATTATCAAAACCTTTACCACACCAATCGTACAGAAGACTATGACCAATATGAAAATACATAATACTGTCCCAAGCCTTGAGTATTCTGACGTTAACAATTCAGAACTAAAAGCTACCAGTGGTAAAGCAACTGTAAATTCAGAAAGAATACCCACCATAGTAACAACTAATTCAAATGACGTAACTCTCAATAACAAAATAGAAATGTATGATACTTTAAAATTCTATAAATATAAACCCACAAATTTTCCAAAGTCCATTAACATCAAAATAAGTAAGTTTTCCACACCCATCAGTGAGAAAAGTGTGACCAATATCGAAGTACACAATTATATCCCAGGCCCAGGGTATTCTAACGTAAACGATTCAGAATCAATAAGTGCCAGTGGTAAGCAGACCATAAAGTCAGATAAAATATCCACCAAAATAACAACTTCTTTAAATGATGCAGCTTTCAATAGTAAAATAGATTCTCCTGTCAATACAATCTCACATTTTTCAAAACTGAAGTTACCAACCACAGATTACCATCCAATGACTATTGCAGAACCAGAGACAAGTTCAAACAAACTTGACATAACTTATGTCACATTTGATACTTCAGTAGAAACGGAACTAGAAAATATTCCTGATAATTCTGTATCAACGGCCGAAGTCTACACATCTAGTAATGACACAGAGGCATTTGACACTTTAGAACCTAATGTCGTCAATTTAATATTAAAAAATATGAATGAATTTTTTGTTCCATCTTCTTCGATGAAACTCAAAAATGAAAGTATAGAATCATCTGTAAGTAATGAAATAGATAACATTGATTCTACTTTACCAGGCAACAAATTACAAAATATGATGGAGTATTCCGTTCAATCTTTTAACACAAAGTTCCTAGACCAAAGTACTGATTCAAGTTCCATTAATAAACCAACTAGTACCAGTACGCCCATAACCGTACCTAGTATTGAAAATGTTAAGTTACGAAGCTCTTACTCTGTGACATCGCCTGAAGCAGAAAGTCGAGATATTAAAATCGGATTCCGACGAATGCCACTTAAAATTATAGAAAACGTCAATCAAAAAGGAAAAAATCAAACTACCTGTGAAATTAAAGCAATAAATATACTTAATTCAAAAGGCAATATAAACGAAATGCTTAGGAAAGCTAATTGCAGCGAAAACTTTGCTGTTGAACATAAAAGAAACGCAAATGTTCCACAAAACTATAGCACAACTGTTGAAATGAGCACAATATCGAGTATATTACAGAAGCACTCAGAAAAACACGTAACATTGTTACCAATTAAACGAAGCAGTATAACTAATAAAGACATCAACAGTTTTACATTAGCTACCACAAAGCAAGGAAACAAAGAAATAAAAAGTGGTAAGCTTCACCAAAAACAAATGAAGACTAATAGAAACCAAAACTTCAAATATATCAAAAGAATAAAAAAAATTACACGACGCATTCTTGACAAAAATCACAAAAATAAGACATTAAACAAAATATTTAATAGGTTGGATCGCTTAAGCAAAAGTAACTTTAAAACAAATAGTGCTATGACATACAAACATTCTCCACTAATTACATGGAAAGATAAAAACTTTCAATTTAATGGACTTTATATGAATGAAAATAATGAATTAGCAACAAGTAAACCCAATACTAATTTATTGCAAGAACCTGTGAATAATCAGCACCGAGTCAGTTGGTTAAAGAATATAAACAATAAAAATATTAATTTCATCAACCACAAAGCCCTAAAACGTTTAAATGCAAGAAAGTCGTTACTAGAAAAAACAAAAAAACCTATGCTCGATATAAAATCGGCACCACAAGATGCTCTCAATGTAAAAACAAAATTATACCCAAAAAAGAAACCAATCACATATATTAAATCAAACAAATTTAAAATTGACAGAATTATAAAATTAAACAAAGAAAAAGAAAGTTTAATGAAAATTGACCGACTTTCTTATATCAAGAAAGACAAGAACCTGATTGCAAAGTCGCTCGATAAGACGAAGTTATATCCTGTAAAACCTTCAAAGCGTAACACACTTTTCCGAAAAGAATTGATGACAATGAACACAAAAGATTTCTTTTCTCGAAGACGTTTAGTGACGAAAAAACCAAATATTCCAAAACTTCACTCAGCAGGCATCCTAGCACAACAGCTTTCTAAAAAAATGTTTGAACCACCTCTCCCGCAACAAAGAGAAATCATGGTGAGACCAAAGTTCCAAATTGTGGATCCCTATCAGACCTACTTTCCCCAAACGTTTTATAAAAAAGTCCCTGAGGAAGCATTTGACAGGACAATTTATTTACGTGATCCAAGAAAGCGTGCGTACATAGAAGGTTCTCAGCTGGTTAAGCCAGAGAAACAAAATAAGAAATTCTTCATTGATAATTGGAACAATGTCGATATGTCGGATGTATCAATGAAACGAAAACCTCGGACAATTTTCTTTCTTAGCCCGACGGAATCACCACATCACAGATATTTTAAGTAATATTGTACCCTAATTTTTTATTATGGCTAGGTTAGGTAGCCGACCCCGACAGAGAAACGGGATAAGGCAAGGAGAATGGTGGTGTACAAACAGCAAAGGAATTAGCTGCACAGGGATGCTCTAAATGAATTGAAATAATACTACCTAAGGAAAATATAAAGATTATGGAAAACATTTCTCGTAAAGGGGGTCATTTTGTATTTAATTGGAAACATAAATATTTCTATTCATTTAGTTTACCCTTGTGTAGCTTATGAATAAGCTACATTAAAAAGGCTAAGTAAATAGTTTAAGAGTCTTGTAAATATAGAAATAAAGAAATTGTTATTATCTTGTGCATTTTATTTGGAACTATATAAATTTAAGGATGTTTTAGACTTATTCTTAGAAAAACAAAACGCAGGAAATAAGGTACGCGTGCCTTAATAAATAAAGAAATTGATCATTTGTGAAAGAAGTATCGAGCGTACCTAAGAAACAAGACTCCACGAGTAAGCAAATGTTATCGTTACGAAACAATACAGTTTACAATATTCATTGATTTTGCACAATCAATTCTATAAACAAGCAGCCGGTGACACGTGCCTAAGCCCAAAAGTCACGTGTATGATCCATGCTTGGGATCCATGGTATGGTCAAAATCCATGCAAAAAATTATAATGCTCCCAGAACATGACAGTAGGTAGGTATTGCTTCAAACTGACTATTACACATAAACACATAAAAATGTACATAATTTACGTGATTACCAGGGATCTACTAAACGTATCTCCAAAGACACGACCACCACGCCAAAGAACTCTCAAACATCATGAGTCAAAATAGCAAGAAAGTTTCGGCCGCCCATAGTAAATTACCAACTTAACTATGACCATTCGAATAGACCATATTTGACAACTGTCAAAATCATAAAGTCTACTTTTTCTTTGTTGACATGTCCTTTAGAATGGGTTTTACAGATGCTAAATATGGCCTATTCGAACGGCCATACTTTAGCTGTTTTACTATTCTCATAAATAAGTTTTTGGCGAGAGTTGTTCGTATCGTAATCACGAGAACCGCCGCATATTAGACGAAGCGCGGTTGAAAACGATGTTTCCTGATAGTTTAAAAATATTGTCAACAGATAACAGACTGGTGGCTAGACGACATGTACCTGAAAGTCCGAGTGCCACTGCCCATCAATTCAAACCCTGGCATGGTCTTCCCGAAACGACACTTCGCCAAGATGGAGGAGGTGGCCGATTTGGGCGCCCTATTCATTGACGACCTGCTGGATTATAAGGAGATGCTGGACAGGTAACAAACACCAGTCCTCAAATACCAGATGTGTAGATAGGTAGGTATGTGAGAACTTCGATCAATATGTCAGTGTGGGACAAAATGTTGTGTTGTTCATAATATTGACGATGTTCTTTCAATGAAATAAAAACCGGGATCTGAATCTTTTAAAGTGGCTTTTTCAAATAATTTATATCATTGCTAATTTCGACCGATGACGTTAACCTGCCACCTACCTGCTAGCTACTAGCAAAGAATAGCTGTTTGCACGTTAAAATGGCACGTGTGTAAAAGGCAATATTTTAAACGTAGAAAGAGATAAAATGACGAAGTAATAACTCACATAGAATGATGGGGCAGACTAAACAAAAACTTACGTAGTAACAAAACTTACTTGTAACGTTACCTACATAGTAACGAAAAATATAAGAACGAAACAAGTGGATCACAATTGCGCCGCCTCGAATCTGTCCTCTTGGCTCTTGTCAACCGTGGTGTAGCGGTTAATATGTCTGACCCGGCAAGTCAGAAGATGTGGGTTCAAATCCCATCGGTGGCAAGAATTGTTTCTACTTGTTTCGTTTGTGTTCACTTATATTATGTTGTTTATTTGTGCAAGAAAGCATATTTGCGTTGTGTTGACTTTCTAACAAAAATTAAAAAAACTTACCTACCTTTTGCAGAGGTGAGCTTCCACTAGAACGCGCCACTAGCCGCGAGAAAGGTCAGCCTCTGTGCATGGAGCAGTTCTACCGTCTGCTGGGCGTCTGCCGCATCCCAGAGGTTGGCCGCGACCGCCTGGAGTTCCCCAAGGCTAGGGAGGGGGAGGGAGAAGAGTTAGTTGTGGTCGCTGTTCGGAACTATGTAAGTTGTCATCAACATTGGCCTCTTACGCCTGTGACAGACGATTTAATCAGTGTCTGAGGCAAGACTTTTCGTGGCTATATAAACCTGTAAGCATTGGCATATTTTCATCTTGATGAAGTAGCATTGAACAGTTGTATGGAATAGTAGTTTTTCAAAAAGGAACTACCATCTCTTTTCTGTGTTGGACAATGCCTGCGTATTGACTCGATGAACCTTAGTGTCAGAATTCTTCGACAAAACTATCTCGAGTTTTACAAATCTAGAGAAGGATATGATAGGGAAAACTCATTATAATCGCTGTTGGGAACTGTAACTGAACGGATTTCTTTTTGTCAAGTATATTCAGGGATAGGTATTCCAATATACATGTACCTATGTACTTATATTTAAATGTACGTTTATGTAAACGTGTCCAAAAAGATCTAGGAGTGCTTCACTTGAGCACCTAGCTCAGAACAGAGAAGAACAGAAAACTAGTGTCGAAGACCTAGATCCACTTTGGGTCGTTGATTCAGCGAAGTACGTAAATTATGTGAACGTGTATGCGTAATTTTATCCACGTAAAGTATCTACCTAAGCAGATATAACACAACATGTATGAAAAAATGTACAAAAATATGGAACCAGTCCGTATTATTGCCTGCTTTGCATAGAAAGTGGTTTCCCACCCGCAGAGAGCTAGCTCGTGAGCCATAATTTCAAACACTACCTACTTGAATAAATGCTCGTCACGATATACTTACTATACCATATATCTTTGATATCTTTGTTAAAAATATGTACTTTGAGAACGAATTAAAGACGTGTGTAACCTTTTCGTAACATTCAACCCATATGGGAGTAAGAAAAAAGGTGGAAACTTTTTACGGAAAAGGGTAGAAAGGTACAGGGGTAAAGAGGTAGAGAGGTACAGGGGTAAAGGGGTAAAGGGGTAAAGGGATCAAAGATATTATACCACGTACTCCAATACTAACCATAGCCTAAAAGTGTGTCAGATCAAACGCATTTTTGTGCACATTAGGTTTATGCCCATTTCGGTCTCACTGAAAACATTTTAAAACACCAGAATTACGAATCGCTTTATTTATCTAGTCAGTCAGACAGAAGACAGGCAAAGCTAATATAACTAAGACCACCTAAGTTTCCCAATCCTTAGTCCCCCAAATGAAAAGCAAGTTACGACTGACTAGGGGAGCGTTTCATTTCGGCTAACTTGATTACTGCTTACTTAGTCTGCAACTAAGTTATTGCAACTCTGTGGCGCGCTTTATCACTTAACTTGGCAAGTTCGGGAGCTTACGTAGTTTCGGAGACGTTACTTGGTATATTAGCTGTCTGGATATCACAGGAATTTACTGCTCCGTTTACCTCGTTCCGTGGTTTACCTTAGTAGATTTAAGATAAATAAGAAGAATAAAGCAATGTCGAGACACGGTGAATTTTGTTTCTGAACCCAGTGAACGTTTAATTTCGTCTGTCTGGACTCTGGACTGCAGAAAATAAATTTTGTACCAATGACCTATGTAGTTTTTTAGATGTACTACTATTTCGGCCCTGGGGCCATCAAATTACGCCGAACGGCTTGGTGGGGAGCTAGGGATAATTGAATAGTTGTTCAAACACCCATAGGAGTCGTTCTGGAAAGAACGTAACGGACTGAGACCTATGTAGAGCCACTAAGACAATACCAAGTAACTGCCATCTATGAAATAGTGATTAACAACGATTTATTCCACCAGTTCTACCCGATTCCGGTGAAGGCAGCAGATCGCGGGCGACTAACTTCTGGAGAAATGCAGGCGCAATTACTCCATGCCATGGTAGACGCTGCTGGAGCACCACCAGCTCCGAAGATCGGTCTGCTCACCTCCATGAACAGAGACCAGTGGGCGATAGCCAGGGAGCAGCTGATCAAGGGTGAGAAGCAGATAATTCTGAAATAATGCTCGACGTAATGGATTTTACCGATTCGGCTTCGATCGAAACCACTCGAGTTCATAGATTTAAAATAGGAAGAATCATCTACCTACTTACAAAGTTAAAAATTATCCGGTGAATATTATACAAACAATGAGAGTATATGAATTTCGATTCAAAATACTTTAATTTTAATATTCTTTATTCATTTTACCATTATCTAACCCCTTAAATTATTGAACTCGATACTTTAACTTACTTAACAAATCCTTTTGATTCTATAGATGAAAACAACCGCACCAATCTGGAGCTGATCTCCCGAGCACTTTGTATCCTGTGTCTTGATGAGGCTGGAGCCGATTTGGCCAATGATATAGACACCAGCAGCATGTTACGAGCTATGCATGGAGCTGGCACCAAATACCACTCTGCCAACCGCTGGTTTGACAAAACTGTTCAGGTAAGACTAGCCTTAATGTGGCTGCGTAATAATGTGCAAGAAACAGTCTACTTATAAGTGTACTTCCTGAAATGAAAACGAAAAAGGTCTCGATGTTGAAAACGCAGTCACGAACGAAAGAGCTATATCAGCGTTCACAATATTTAATACATCCCCGAACTACCTAGTAAACACAATCTTTCTCCACAGCTGATCATCTCTTCAGACGGCACGGTGGGCATGTGCTATGAACACAGCGCTGCAGAAGGTGTTGCCGTAGTCCGTTTAGCAGAGAGAGCCCTAGCCCGTGCAGAAGTCGCAGACCGTCCAGCTCCACCCCCTGCATTACTGCCAGCCCCGCAAGCCATGAAGTGGAACCTTACTCCAGATATCCTGAGGACTATCGACGTTGCTGGAAGGGAGTTAGATCGGTAAGTGACTTCTTAACATGGCAAAAGACCGAGGTGTTTGGAAGAAGCTGATCACAAACATTACCTACCAAAAATAGTCTCAAAAAATCCATGCACACCCACGTAAATAACGAATCGCGCAGAATTAATTTAAAACAGAATGAACGATGAAATGCATGATAAAGTATGTTACCCACTATGTGATTTACGTTTGTTTTTTTACCAAGTTTTAATTTACGTTGTAGGAACATAGCAGACCTGGATTTCAAGGTGTACACCTACAAAGGATACGGACGCGAGTTCATGAAGTCCTGTCGCACCAGCCCTGACGTCTACATCCAGCTCGCGTTGCAGTACGCTTACTTCAAGTAAGATATCCCATAACATTGTCCTTGTTAAATATTTGGATGAAAATTCTGTTACACTTTTCATAGTTTTCTCTTAACAAAAATGTCTTCTTGATTCAGAACTGTTTAGCACTTGTTCGTAAAACAGAAGTAAACGGCCCCATTACCTTTCATTAGCTTTTCGAATAGACTCTGTTCTGAGACTTTTTGATTGATCCAGGATGTACGGCTACCTGGTATCCACCTACGAATCTGCGTCTCTCCGGCGGTTCCGCAACGGACGCGTGGACAACATCCGCTCAGCCCACAAAGAAGCCCGCGCCTGGGCCGCGGCCATGTGCACCGCCGAGAACTCTCCGATGAACGAGGTGGGCGATGCGAAGAGGGTCTCTTTCAATCTGTATGGGGTAAGGGTTCTTTCATCGGCTTACATGGATGACACACCAGCACCACCAGTGAATAGACACAGCGGTATTATTGTACAGGTGTTTCAGTGTACACAAAAACTAGCGCAAAGAACACCTAGCCCCAAAACAGATATTCAGTTAATTTATCAATCACCCACTTTCGAACCTACTCATACCTTTCTTGCTTATCGAAAGTCTTATTTGCTTTTCCACAAAATTTCTTGCAAAATGAGCATTGAGAAATGTATCGCAGGATCAAAAGAAGCTGGAGCTGTTCGAAGAGGCGGCTCGCAAGCAGACGGCCATCATGGAAGCTAATATCCTCGGTCGTGGCATCGACAACCATCTGATAGGGCTTCGCGAGGCAGCCAGAGAGACCCTGGAGGAGCTGCCGTCGCTCTTCACCGACAGCACTTACAAGCAGATGATCGAATACAAGCTCAGCACCAGCCAGGTTAGCATGATCTCCAAATCAATGTTATAGCTATCTAACCTGGTTTGTCTTTATTTGGGGTCCAATTGCTCTTCAAAGAAGACGCACCGGACAAAGCATTGAAATTAGAATTTGCTTTGTTTTCTTTTTGATGGTTTTGTTCTTTCCTAGTATTCGGGCCAGGTTAGCCTTCGGGTTGCAGAGGTCAGAGGGCAGTCGCTTTGTGTAAAAACTTGGTTCCATGTCAAATCTCCTAGGTTATGTAGCCGACTCCGACATAGTAACTGGGTAAGGCAATGAGAATAACATAGATAGTTTCGTTGTTATGTGAAAATCCACTTCAAACAGCTTTTTTTCTCTTAGGTGGCAACAACAGGAGATGGAACCTTCATGGGCTACGGAGCCGTGGTTCCTGACGGCTACGGCTGCTCTTACAACCCTAAGAAGGAAAGCGTCATCTTCTGCATCAGCTCGTTCACCTCGTCCAGCGTCACCAACACGGAGGCCTTCAGGCAGTCTCTGGAAGAAGCTCTCGACTCCATGAAGCTCATGTTCCAGCACCGTAAGGTAGACTAAAGAGTTTGAGAAAGGATCGAAAATCTTCCGTGCGAAAGGAAAGTTTACTTTTGTTAATATCTATTGCAAATGTTGCAAGATTTATTTTATAAGCATGTAGATTCAATCTCAAGTCAAAGAATAATTTGTTGGTTTTTAAAACGAAATATCAAATTATTATTCTAATAATTAACTTACGTGTGATAAGCACTAAATATAACCTAATTTAAAACAACAATACATATCAAAATTGACTCTATTTACAAATAACATAAGTCCAAGACATTTGTTGGTTCTTACCTAAGTAATGAAACTTTATCTTTTAAATGATATATTAAATCGCGCATTATATGAGGAAATATAGAAGAAATTTTTTAAAGATCTCTAGTTCAGGAAAAAAATTTTGATGAAGAAGTAATATTATTCAATAATAAACGTAAGATTAATTATTGTGTGAGACGCACATATTTAGAAATAGCTACGAATACATATCAATTGATTAATATTAATGTAATGTCATATCATAGTTGTTATAAGAGCAAGGCCCAAAGTTAGACTTTGATTATAATATAATTATAACAGTTCTATTAGAAATTATTTAGTGCAATGACTTATCAATGCAGATTATTCAAAGAACTTTATTGCTTGATAGACGTATGAATTTTTTAACATAGTAAATGAATGTTAGAATCTATGGAGTCGTTGCCGTGTTATCTGAGTCTTATGCCAATTAGTTGAAGTGCGACCACGTCGCCATTTTCAATTCTATCTCGTTGTGCTGGTAAGATTGAAATACGACTAAATTATTGGACGTTACAATAGCCAATGAGAATGCTTGAAACTTCAATCTTCGCTCTTATTGATCATTTTCGAAAATAACTGCCGAATTTATATATCTTCGGCAGTTATGTCGGTAGCCAGACAGATTATATTTACTAAAAAGTCTAGTCATTTATGCACAAATTATTATTCAAAGAGTTACGTTTTACAAATAAGTTTAAAGCCATTTTTTATTGATTCTCATACGCTTTTAAACACAACTATATTTTTTTACAGTTGTAATAAATTATAAGTAGCATTGGACTAGGGCCAATTTAGAAATTATATCATAGACTTAGAATATACTTGATTTATATTGTGATCCTTTAGCTCTCTAGCACACTATGTACCTGCGCATAATTTTATTCTAGTTTGACATCTAGAAGAACTTATTAATGTTCAATAACACTATCTAAAATTCGATTTAAAACATATTTAATTCGTTAGATGCCAAACAAGAAGGGATGTTTCGTAGATTAATTGGATACCTATTAGGTTAACTTTTGAGCTTTATACACCTAACTGTTACTCGTCTATTTATACATTTGTTGACAATTTCAATTATATTATTATACCCTTAAAATTATTGATGTTAGGAAGATATTAATTGATGTAGGTAAGTCGGGAGAGAATGTTTAAAAATGTTTTTGCATGCATGTATGAGAAGTGCACATCTAGCGTACCTAAATGGTAGCTTTTGGAACTCTTTCGCTATGAAATAAGGTCTAGATTAGCTGGACAAGTAATATCATAAGAATAAATTGCTTTTAATCTGAATCTATGGTGTGAATCCACCGTCAGATGAATGATAAAAATTACCAACAAGAGATGATAAATTATTGGTTACAGAAAACATCGCTGATCTTGTACGCTACGTGACGAATAGAATGTATAGATCACTACACACTCCTAGGAATATAAAAAATATCTTTCTCATTCCAGTCTACATAAATAAATTTATTCCTCTACTAACCTGAGTGACCTTAATCTACCTTCACGTTTAACAAATCTTAGAATCAATTATATATCGTTGTTTAGAATAATAAGAGAAAATTGTCAATGCTGTGGTGATATCATAATATTTAGATTTGTAATATAATCTCATATCTCGGTGTCTTATTTATTAAGATAATAAGAGTAAGTAAGAAACGGGTTTTAGAAAACGCACGAATTTCGAACGTTTAAGGGTTTGACCTCATAGCATGTCGTATTAGATTTAAAGAATATACAAGTTAAGCTTAACAAGCTAACAGAGAATGAAATTGGAGTATGTGTACCATGCAAGCAAGCATATGGGAGTCTGTGTACCATACAATGTGAATCCACAAGAATTAAAATATCTGGATAATAAGAATTGTAAGAATTGTATAGCTATTGTTTCGTCTCCCTATCATATTTTATCAAATATAAGTTATTTAAGCTTATGTGTACTTGAGAGGGATATCAACAATAACTTGATACATTTACATTTAATATTTTTTTTACATTTATTAAGTACTAATACTTTAAGGGCGTGCTCTAGGCATAAAACTAAACTGAACTAAACTCTTAAAATTTAAAGTCTCCAGCTTTTTTAACCATTTAACCATTTGTTGCACACAACAACAGACACAGGACAAATACAAAAAGAAAAAAGTATACAACAGGCACTGCTTATTTCTAGAATGAACTAATGTTGCCATTTCGGGATCCTTTCTTCATTAGCACGAGTTATATGTAAATAATGTGTTGGTTTCTGACATTCTCTGTTAACTTGTCAAGAAAGCAGAAATGTAGGTTAAGGGAACTTATACATATCACGATGTCAACTCATGTCTGACATGACCAAGAATATCGAAAACATATCAAAGCATAACTTTAAGGAGTTGTCTTTAAGGAAACATATCAAATTTTAGACTGTAGTTTACTTAAATATGTACCTAGTGGAATCTAGTCTTAATAATATAATAATTTTAGTGTTTAAGCATACCTACATATTTTTATTGTTGTCGTTTTTTTATATTTGTTACATGTACATGTGTTTAGTTTAATTAAAATTAATGTTTCTTCAAAGTTTAAAATATATTTCTGGATACTTATATATAATTAATATATTTATATTATATTTATTTAGTTATTATATAATTAAAATCAATGTTTCGTTAATATTTTACAATATTTTGTTATGTAACATATCTAGAAAAAAGATAGGATTTAAACATAATTATTTTAAAAGAATTGTTGTCCAGTAGCAAAACAGCTTGTATCTAAGCTAATTATTTGTAAAATTAGAAGTAATTAATTAAGATAGACATTAAAAATACAATGAAAGCATTTACAACATAAAATAACCAGCAAATCAAATAACTACAGCTATAGTTTTGTTAACAGAATTATTTGTGTATTTATATTTAAAAATTGTTTATGTATTATTATATTACACTTTGTAAAATTTAGCGTTATACCTGTGACGTTTGTGACTTTAGAGCAAATGCTTTATGCTATAGCATAAGGTCTATTATACTTTGTTTACCTAGAAAAATTATGTTAATCTACAAAATCCTATTACTTTTAAAGTTGTTACATATCATATTCAAATCTAAGGCATCATTTTGTTATTTAAAAAAATTAGAAACGCTATATAGTTTACCGTTATTTAATTAAAATAGACTGTAGAAAACCCGAATACCGCAATTATTTAAGCAGATTAGCCAGTTTAAGCACAGAGAAGGAAGTTTATGAACGGTTGTATGCATTAAGCACAAAGATTACAAAACGAGCACAAAGATTACTAACCTAACCTAAACTGCCATCAAGTTCGCAACGTCAAGTTCGCAACCGTATGCCATTTAACAAATAAACCTATATTTGTCAGGGCTATTGTTCAATTGTTCAAGAAAGTGTTTTTACGAAACTTCAAGATAATAATATTAAAGTTGTAAAATGTCAAAATATCAATAATCATTGTTGTATGCGACTATACCAATATGTCATATGGATATGGCAGTGTGTCTCAATGGGAATGTGTCTCAGTGGGATTGTGTCTCGAAGGGATTATGTCTCGTTGAAACTAAACCTTTTTGCTGGATGTATGCAATCGGTCAGGTGGTAAGTTGTGTTCAGTAGAAGCACTGAATGAATGCTTATAGGGCTTAGAGTGAAGTACGAGTTTAGTATTTAATAATTATACCTGCTTGCCCTAAATATTGATATATCCGATTACTTATAAAAATGTGGAAGTAACTTATAATTGCGAATGCGCGAGTTTTACATAAAAATGATAACTTATCAAAATAATTAAATCTATGAGTTTATTTTGAAAAAATATTAACTGTTACTATTTTTTCAACTATGTGTTAATTTTGAAAAAAAGAGATGTTGTCTATGTATAATTTATAACAATTTTAATTTATTATGAAATTCACTTGTTGGTATCTAAATTATTACCTAACAAGTAAGAAGTATGTGTGTGTTATTGTTGGCGTAGTGACTAGCTAAGTGTTTAGTATATAGGGTGTAAAAATGCTGAAAATATTACAGGGGGTAAACTAGCCATGAAACTTAAAACCTTTCCTCAAGCTTTATATAACTAAATATGGAAAAATAACTTATCATAAAAATAGGCTTGCTTGGCTAAAACATATTGATCAATATTATTTTTCACAAATCTGACATATTTCTTTGATAAAGTTGGCAAGTTTTGAGGACTCGTTTTTCCCTTGAATTATTTTCAGCTTTTATTACGATTACCTAGGTATGTATAATCATATAACGCAATTCACAGTACCTGCATAAAATCAGGCCACAGAATTATTTAATAGTAAATAAATATTAAATAGGTACCTAGTCTGTTTACCTCACAAGCGCGGGTTAGCCATACTTGTGTGTGTGTGTGTGTGTGTGTTATATCTCTCTCTCTCTCTTTTCGGTTTGGACACCTAGTCATTCAAAGAAACGAGAGGGATACCTGACACACACAAGTATGGCAAACCCGCGCTCGTGAGATAAAAGACCTATAACCAAGCTGAATTATATATAGTATAACAAAAATAGCTACACATATAATTATTTTGGTACACTTACCATTTCCAGTGTCCTTTCTTCTTCGGAGGAACATTTCTTATTCATATTGTCTCAAAGATGCAATTGTCCTGAAACATAGAATAGTATTAGAAAATTAGAATATTTTCAAGCTCGAATTGTATTCATCCGCTGTCCGTTGGCGACCAAATGGCTCTGTTGTTTTACAAGAAAATAGCCTTGCATTATTGCATCCGCCATTTTTGAAAACTTACGCCGAGCGACTTGACCGCGTCGGTTGAATATAATTCAAGCCTAAGTCAGCTATTTTGTTTTAGCTACTTAATTTAGATGACTGTACTAGATCGTTAAATGTTGTCGTCAGGGATGGAGGAAACCAAACATATCACTAGATGTAACTATGTCTCAATGTCAATTTAATGTTGCTCTCAATAAATCGTATTGAGAAATTATTCGCCTTTCATTTTTGATCTCCACTCGACAAAAAAATTATGATTTATGCAAAAAAACTATTTAAGACCAAAATGTTGAATTCTCAAAATGCTGCATTCCAAAAATGTTTAACATTCCTAAAAAGGAATTCAACAATTCAGTCCTAAAGGAAAATTAACATGTCACAAGGTCAAGTCCTGAAAGTTCAAAAATTATTGCTAGTAGGTACAGTCACGTTAAAAAGTGCATAATATAGAGTGCCACCACATATGGTTAAAAATAACTTTTTATCCTAGGTAAGTCTACATTAATGTTCTTTAGGTTTTATAAATCATTTGAGGTGGCCCTCTATATATACTTTTTAACGTGACCGTACACGGAAAATATAGATTTTTATATCCCCAGCAATCTTCAGTGTTGCCTACATCCTGAAATACAATATTAGTTTTGATACTCACGTGGTTCTCAGATTTCTTGAACTACTGTAACGAAAGTCAGTTTTGTGTGTGTGATGTGATGTGGTGGTGTGTAGTGTGTATATTGACAGCATATAGGTAATAAACATAGGTCGGAATCGAGGCGTCATTCCAGGCCCGTAGTCAGAAAAAACCCTAATATTAATGAACAATAATTAATAAATCAATTAATTTCTAATAATTAATTAAATTTACACTATAAATTGTATTTGTATTAAAGCAAAGGGGAGAATTATTGCGAGTTATTTTAGAACTATCACGCTGAATTCAAAATAATGAGCCAAAAAAATAAGACCCTATTTTTATAGATAACACAAAAAGGTGTATTTATAATTGTATGGTATTTTATGAGAAAGCAATGCCCAACTTGCCGGTTACGAATTTTCAATTAAAAAATTAATTAACTACAATAAATTTTAATTAAAAATTTTAAGTTCGGACCTGTAATGACCACCGATTTTCCGACCCCTGGTAATAAAGTAACAATATAATCTGAACAAAGCAAATTTTTTTAACTTTGAAATGTTTGTGTTAAGCGACATCTAGTAATAGAAAATTTCAATTGTAGCCACTTCTTTTCTAGTGCGAGTTGTCGCCAAGCGAAGGGTAAGTTCTTTAGGATACAAATAAAACACACGGTTGTTACAAAAAGTACATCTCTATTACAGAGGGCAGATGGTGTGGGGTCGCTCGTCGACGCACGCAATAGCCTGGCTCCAGTCAGATATTACAATGATTGCTACTGAACTATGGGGTACAACTTTTGAGAACTTAGAAGCTAATATAAAGGGTGTCCGTCTTAAAGGAAAAAATCTAGATTCTTGAGAGCCTGAGCTACCAATATGGCATATTGTTATTTTAATATTCGAAGAAAAAAATTTGAACCCTCCATACTAACAATGCTGACTGATAGAGCATTTTGTATGGAGCGGCCGGTTCTTCTTTTTCGAATATTATAAAAACACTAGATCGGTGGCTAAGGGTGTCCAGAATCTAGATATTTGGACCACTTAAAGACGGACATCATGTATAATAAGGTATATAATTCATAAATTTTGATATAAATTTTAAGGTACTTGCGTTACTTTATTGTTTTAAGCCGAACTAAAGACCTTAAGGATTCGGGCAGTTGGATTTCCAAAAATGTGGGTCTATGTCAGCGGTCAGGAAGGCTTATGTCCAACAGTGGACGTATCCTTGATGTTAATGATAATATTTGTCTGACTCATAGACCCCTGTTTTCCGAAAGAAAAAAATACCTTTAAATGTCAAAGAGTACAAAACAGAGTCTTCTAAGAGTTCAAGTAGTGTTGTACACCAAAAATTCAGAAGACAAATTATCTGAACCTTTACCAGGTTTAAAAACGCGAGCCGACGGCGCAATCCGTTGTAGAGTACACGCACTGTACGTGACAATTTTATCGAGAAAAAAATACACTTTAGCACAAATTTTAGACCCCAAATCAGTTACATATTTGCAACTAGATAAACATCTGGAAGTATCTCGATAAATAAAGACTAGACCATACCAAATGCGTGTGCGTTGCGTTTCCAGAACGTATGCTTAGCAGTAAGGAGCTGTATTTTTCATAAAGCTTTCACTATCTACCGTGGTACGAAACAATGTAATTTCCCGAAAACCCTGATCTCTACTCGTTAAACTGAATAACTTTCCTTAAGAACCACACGTCAAGTATTTAAAAAATTAATCTCCCATACAAAGCAGTCAGCTAACCGAATTTATATGGGAGGCAATTATTAAATTTTAGTTTGACCTATGTTTCTTAGGGAAAGTCGTTACGTTTGACTTGCAAAGATTAGCGTTTTCAGGGAAGTCCGCCGTTCGGTTCCACCATGTATATTCG
Source organism: Keiferia lycopersicella (assembly GCA_029255805.1). NCBI lineage: Eukaryota > Metazoa > Arthropoda > Insecta > Lepidoptera > Gelechiidae > Keiferia > Keiferia lycopersicella. Next base: position 1,317,746 of record JARACZ010000008.1, read on the forward strand.
TCCGCCAGCCGGTAAAGAAAATATAGACAACGATATATTCGCGTCCGCAGGCGGCCATTTTATTTACTTGAGAATAGCTGTTAAAGTATGCCCGCTGCCAGCCAGCGGACAAATATAATTTCAATCTAAAGTACACACAAAATCCACCGTACGGACACAGTATAAACTTTCGACACCTGTTTCATACAATTCAGCCACGAGACGCCACGCATACGCACTCAGTTTGCCCAGTCCTTTATCCTTGCCTATGGGGTCTCAAGTTCGCTCACAGATAGAGAGGGCCTGCCTCAATGGACCGACATCGGCGTGCGTCTGTCACACGGCGTCACAAATAAAACAACACATCTAAACTTCAGCTAGTCTAAGACTGATAAATATTTTTCTACGCGCAAAATGAATATAACATTTGTGACGCCCTGTCCAGTGGGGAGCGGACGGGAGTTAAGTGTTTTAAAAAACTGAAAATAGGGGTGAATGAGTACAAGAAACTGAACAACTTACCCCAAGAAACACTGCTCAAATATGTCCCAATTACATTAAATACAAGTTTTAAAGTAAATTTGGGAACATAGTTGGACCTATATTTCTTGGGGGAAGGTTATTAAGTTTCATGGACTGAGATAGATTTCACCCTTCAGATATTTTCAGTTATTTTTTCTACACAATTATTGTATTGTTTTGGCAGTACAGTTGCAAGATTGGATACAAAAAGGGTTGCACATGTGAATAAATCGCGGCTATCCTACTTTTCAGACGCATTACAGTCTGTTGACTTCTACCAGAACAATTTTAATACTTTTCTCGAATACTGCCAGCGTATTAGTCCTATTTTTTTAGCATTTCTTTCCTAAGCTCTCTAATCAACAGTCTGTAAGTAAACGAGGGTATGGTTGTTGCTATTGATATAGCATGCGTATCTTCTAGGCGTTTTCTGGACGTGAAGTTGAACAACCTTTATTTGGACATATAAATTTCTAAACTAGTATTCAGTCAGCTATATTACTGTGTAGTAGCTGGATTTATTTTTTACGCAAAGTTTTCGATCACGTCCAAAATACGCTTAGAACATCTACGCATTTTATCAAGTACCTCATTCCAACAATACTAAATGCGTTGACGCGTCACTTCGTATCTATTCTAAAACAACAACCATTCACAATATTCAGTCTAAGAGCAGCAGACGTCTCGAACAAAACTACACTTCGAAATTTTGTTGTCGTGAAGTAATACTACAACTAATTCCAAAGAGTATTTATGTCGAATAACTGGCAACCCCAATACATACAGCTTAAGCGACACGCCGCACGCGCTATTTTACCTCTATACTAAGGCTGGTTTCAGAGCGGCGCGTCTCAGCAGCGCTGCTCGGGCGCGCGTCTGGGCAGCGAGCGCGTTCGCTGTGAAACGACATTCAGACGCGCGCGCTTCGTTGTGGTGTACGGTCGAGTGCGGAGAATCATTATGCCAGCAAACGTAATCACTATATTAGCTATATACGTTACATGGAAAAGAGTGCAACAACGACGTCTAAAAATATTGCAAGTCGACGCTACTGGCAATCGAAGGAGATCCGACCGCGGCGCGGCCGAGACGCGGCCCAAGACGCGTCACTATGAAACGCTACATACAATCTAGTGTAATGCGAGGCGCGCGCGGCTGGGCAGCGCTGCCGAGACGCGTCGCTCTGAAACCAGCCTAAAATACGTAGGTCGTAAAACATAAAGGTGCAATGTCTTGTAAAGTACAAGACACACATTTAAGATGTCATTTTATGGGTGGCTGATGTCTCTTATAGTTTTTATAAAAGTGACAGAACGAAGTGTAACCATGTTTTAACTTGGATTACACCACTTGGCAATAAAATATCGAATTATATTCGTCCGCTGGGCGCCGGCCATTTTCTTTTTTCTTACGAGAACGATTTTTCCGCCGGTGGCTAGCAGACGAATATAATTCGAATCCAATTTATATACGCCTATGTATCTTTAGCACAGAATTGTTAGGCCGCGATTTCGCCACATGATTTTAGGATTATTAATTCGATGTCTGTCCGTCTTAATACAACGGGAATCCCATATCTTATTTACAATAATAAGTACATGTAATTTTGAACGGCAGGCGAGAGCATATAATGCGATCTCATATATTGAATTGCCTTGAAGGAGATGAAAATTATACATTAAAATTAATGTATGACACTTTTAGATTTTTATTTTGATACCTAACGTATAAAAAAATACTATGTAACCTAACACCATGACAAATATCTCTTTGAAATATGAAAATATAGGGTGTAAGAAAAAGTTCTACTTTCTATGAAATTGTAATATAGTCGAAACTGAACAACTTTCCCCAAAGAATGACGTAAGAAAATGAAAATAATAATAAAATGGTTTTGTCGTACAAAATGGCCCGATTTGCTAATATAAATTTTATGAGAGGCCCTAAATTATTATCATTTCGTTTCATGACCTACAGGAAAAGTTGTTTAGTTTCACCAGCTCCGTTACAACTTGTAAGAAATGCGGTACTGTGTCTAACATCCTGTACAAAAAAATACGATCGTGATAATAAAAGTACTTCTATGTAAAGTATGCTTTTTTATAGATAGTAAATTGACATCTTGGGTTGCCATTTTTGGGAATATTTTAATCTGTTTCTTTTAGTTCCTAGTAGATGACGCTCGCGCGAATGATGTAAAAGCGCAGCAGTGATTTTTCGTAGATCGGCGTAATCGTTATTTTTTGCTATGCACTGAACTTGACATATTATAGGCACGTCACAATTCAAGATTTGCAAATTCAAATGGCAACCCAAGGTGTCAATTTACTATCTCTCAAAAAAACACACTTCACTACACATTTTTTTTGGAAAAATAATTTTTATGACGCCGCACTGTATGCCCGCTAGAACTAATACCAAAATTCTGAACATTACACAATGTAGTCTAACACGAGATTACATTTTCAAAGGGGGGACTTGAACAACCGACGAAAACCTAATATCTAGTAAACCGTTCACTGCCAATTTGGCGATCCTTGAACTTTGTATAGTACACATTAACGTAATATTTTGTGCGCCAATTCGTATACGAAGAACGCCTGAAAATCTTATTTAAGGTGCAACCTTAGTGGAATTGGCGCCCGTAAAAATTCACTGACTGAAAAAGCAATTAGAAACCGAGATAAAAATTGATGTCAATAACTAAGTACAAAGATCAGCAATGCATCTTCGATAAAACAATACCAAAACTGGCTTTAGCACTCAAGGACGCCACCTTTGACTTCTGTGTCGATAGTTTGACACCTGTGACGTTTGTGACCTTGGAACAAATGCTATTACAATGAAAAATGGACCTCATGTCATACATAGCATTTGTTCCAAAGTCACAAACGTCACAGGTATAAAGCTAAATTCTACTACTGTAATCAGCCAGTAGTAATAATCGCAAATCAATAAATCAATATTGTAGTTACCAGAAAATCTGCATATTTAGCCAAGGACTTTTACTGTTTGTGGGCGCCACCAGTCCGAGGTTACACCTAAAAGTTAGCCAAATTGAAATCAAGAGAAAATAGAGTAATTAGTAAATAAATCAAATTATTTATTATAAAAACAAGTTGTTTATTGTTTTAAATGTGGTTTTAAAAGATAACCAGAGGCGTACCACGCACAATTGGCACACATTACATAATTATTCGATACAGACTTAGTTTTATTGATAAATGCATAAGAACTTTGCATCAATAACATTTACTGCGAACCGACACATAAACATACATTTTAAATACAAAATACGTTATTTATATTCTGGAAATATAGGATGTAAAAAATTCAACTGCAAATACTGTAAGGGGTAAAGCAGTTCATGAAACTAAACAACTTTCCCCAAGGAACATAGCTCAAACATTGAACATCCCTTACTAAATGTACCATCTTATTTTTCACTTTTCGGCTTTGTTCCTTGGAGAAAGTTGTCCAGTTTCATGGACTGATTTACCCTTTAAAATATTTGCAGTTAATATTTTTACACCTTATAGGTTGGTGCTAACTTCTAAGTTAGTTTCAAAAGTCCAAGACAAGAACTATTTACACACATGGAGTTAGTTATATTTATCGTTTTTATTATTATTATTTAATAATATTATTAAAATTGGGGCCGCATTCAGTCTAAAAGCCTAGACCGAGTACGGACCCGGTACTTATTAAAATAAAAATACATATGTATAAGAGAAATTCGATAAATATTAATGACGAGAGCGCATGAACGTAAACTAGCGCGGCTGAGCGACTATCAAAACATGGGTGCACAATATGCGCCAAAAATTATTCAAACAAAATGAGCAGTAAAAATTTGACGTGACGTGTGGCACTTACGGAATCTAGAGGACAGAGCCTGAAATCTTCTAAATGAAAATCAGTTTCAGTTTCAATTGTGTGCCGATGGCGCGTCAGTTGGATGGTTTTAGTCATTTCGTATTCTGCTGTTGTTTTATGCGACAGGCTGACAACACGCGCAGTTTTCAGTAGCCAATTGTAAATAAATTCTATTGCCACTGAAATAAAGTTCAGATTTACTTCTATAAGTCATGCCGCGCCAGATTTTTACATGCCATAATATAATTTCGCTGAATCGATGCTAGATTGAATACATTTTCAATCAGATACTAGAAAGTACGCACATTTTTATGCCCTAGATGTACACTGTTCCTAAAGCGATTTTAGTACGGTACACGTTAGTTAATTTTGGGGTGAAAACGGAAATAGAACGTAAAATACCGAAGCTCGGTGCGAGCAGGTTTTGAGACGGTAGAACGTACCAAAAATAACGATTTAGTCCTCCATACAATTTGAGCCACCTTGGGATCGACTTATACACCCCGTTAGGAATAGTGAAAACTTTGCAGGCATGATAAGACCATCAAACTGGACAACTTTTACCATGGAGCTCATGTTGGAAAACGAAAAAGAATTCGAGCTCCCATACATAACTGGTGGTATGGGAGGACAAAAAAAAATTCGCGTTTGCCTATTTAGCCCCCATAGAAAAAGTTGTTCAGTTTCATGTCTGATCATACCTGCAAAGTTTTCGATACACCGTCCCTTACACCCTGATTTGTATTCCTAAGTTCCAGACTGGAAAACAAATATTTATTGATCCCTAAGATCGTAATTCGTATGGCGTTTACGCGTCAAAATGTATAGAGGGCGTTTAGGTTGATGCATCATATCAACTCCGCACAAACGTTGAAAGGATCAAAATATTCACTTACACAAGTCTGAAGCAATTATAAGGCGACTTGTATTACCGAAAAACATATCTGACGTCCATAAGGGTCACTTTTTTCTTTCGCAGCACGGAGTCTATTTTAAGGATGAACTTAAACTGGATTTACATACAATCATTAGAAATAACCAAGAATATTCTGTCTCCTGAAAGATTTGCAAACATAAACTGAATTACAAGGGAATAAAGTTGAAAGACCTTTGTGAAGCTATGCGCAGTTGCACAATACTTCAACCTTCACTGCGATACGACACCGGCCATTTCTAAACGAAACACGGACCTCATGCCGTCTGGCTCCCACTCATGATTAACATGCTTGTAATGACAAAATCATAAGATACACTTTTGTTTCGCCTTGATGCATACATAACCTTATGGTTATTTGAATAATACAGTGTAATTTTTAATCAATACGCAAATTTGGAAGGTGATTCTAATCTAATGAAATAATTCTTTTTATGAGTACATTTTACTATAGGGATATATCCGTAACCGCAAAATAAAAACAGTTGATCCAAACAAACATATATAATACCCCCCATTAGGGGAAACCCATGTTCAGCAGTGGACTATAGTAGTATAGAGGTGGTGCGTTCCGTAAGAGGCGGCCGGCGTCGTAGTAAATAATTATTAATTTACTATCTAACTACTTAAAGGAAAGAAGAGAAGCGATATGCGAAGCGTAGACCGCTACTCGCCGCGCCGCGCCGCGGTCCGCTGGGTACTCGCACCTGCGGACAAACAAACACTTAATATACAGAATGAAAAAAAATAGCTGCAAATATTTTAAGGGGTGAATCAGACTATTTAACTGAACAACTTTCTCCATGGAAATATGAGAATTGCTCGAGATATGAGAATTATTTTTTGGACTTCCCGTACAAATTGACTTGGTCGGTTGGTAAGTTAGTATGGAAGGAACATTTTTCTTTTTTCATATTTCGACGTATGTTGCTTGGGGAAAGAAGTTCAGTTTCATGGGCTGGTTCACCCCTTAAAATATTTGCAGCTAATATTTTCACACCTTACCATCATCATCATTTTCCAATTCTTGTTTTTTTATGTGCCGTGTGATGCCGGCTTAGAATAGCATCACCCCACATCCTTCCCGCGGGTGTCGTAAGAGGCGACTAAGGGACTCGAGAGTACTATTGTATTACAATTTTTAGGCGACAGGCTGACAACCTGTCCAGTGACAGAAAACATGTGTATCACTAACTATAGTGAAACAACTTTGGAAAACAATCCTCAAAAATGTCAGACGTGGCGATAGCGACCGTATTCTTGCGGCCGTTAACGCTCTGATATGTGTATGTATGTTTTTTTATTCTTGCAGGTATAGTATAAAGGACTATGTATCACTCGGAAGAAAGTCCAATTGCAAACTGGTGCGTATTAATGCAAACCACACCCTCGTTAACAAACGGTTCCTTTCTTTCCACGTGAGCAATACCATACCTATGTGTGTGTGTATGTGTGTCGGCTAGCGGCGGTAGTTGGAGCGCGGGGGCCCGCGTTTGGAGGAGAGGGGGCGGCGCGGGGGGCGGGGCTGGTAGTTACCTGTGTGTGTGTGTGTGTGTGTCGGCTAGCGGCGGTAGTTGGAGCGCGGGGGCCCGCGGTTGGAGGAGAGGGGGCGGCGCGGGGGGCGGGGCTGGTAGTTACCTGTGTGTGTGTGTGTGTGTGTCGACTAGCGGCGGTAGTTGGAGCGCGGGGGCCCGCGGTTGGAGGAGAGGGGGCGGCGCGGGGGGCGGGGCTGGTAGTTACCTGTGTGTGTGTGTGTGTGTCGACTAGCGGCGGTAGTTGGAGCGCGGGGGCCCGCGGTTGGAGGAGAGGGGGCGGCGCGGGGGGCGGGGCTGGTAGTTACCTGTGTGTGTGTGTGTGTGTGTCGGCTAGCGGCGGTAGTTGGAGCGCGGGGGCCCGCGTTTGGAGGAGAGGGGGCGGCGCGGGGGGCGGGGCTGGTAGTTACCTGTGTGTGTGTGTGTGTGTGTCGGCTAGCGGCGGTAGTTGGAGCGCGGGGGCCCGCGGTTGGAGGAGAGGGGGCGGCGCGGGGGGCGGGGCTGGTAGTTACCTGTGTGTGTGTGTGTGTGTGTCGGCTAGCGGCGGTAGTTGGAGCGCGGGGGCCCGCGGTTGGAGGAGAGGGGGCGGCGCGGGGGGCGGGGCTGGTAGTTACCTGTGTGTGTGTGTGTCGGCTAGCGGCGGTAGTTGGAGCGCGGGGGCCCGCGGTTGGAGGAGAGGGGGCGGCGCGGGGGGCGGGGCTGGTAGTTACCTGTGTGTGTGTGTGTCGGCTAGCGGCGGTAGTTGGAGCGCGGGGGCCCGCGGTTGGAGGAGAGGGGGCGGCGCGGGGGGCGGGGCTGGTAGTTACCTGTGTGTGTGTGTGTCGGCTAGCGGCGGTAGTTGGAGCGCGGGGGCCCGCGGTTGGAGGAGAGGGGGCGGCGCGGGGGGCGGGGCTGGTAGTTACCTGTGTGTGTGTGTGTCGGCTAGCGGCGGTAGTTGGAGCGCGGGGGCCCGCGGTTGGAGGAGAGGGGGCGGCGCGGGGGGCGGGGCTGGTAGTTACCTGTGTGTGTGTGTGTCGGCTAGCGGCGGTAGTTGGAGCGCGGGGGCCCGCGGTTGGAGGAGAGGGGGCGGCGCGGGGGGCGGGGCTGGTAGTTACCTGTGTGTGTGTGTGTCGGCTAGCGGCGGTAGTTGGAGCGCGGGGGCCCGCGGTTGGAGGAGAGGGGGCGGCGCGGGGGGCGGGGCTGGTAGTTACCTGTGTGTGTGTGTGTCGGCTAGCGGCGGTAGTTGGAGCGCGGGGGCCCGCGGTTGGAGGAGAGGGGGCGGCGCGGGGGGCGGGGCTGGTCGCGCCCGCGCGTCTTCTTCTCCTCCACGTTCAGCTTCACGCCGTCCGCGCTGTTCTCCGGGAAGTACAGCGGCTGTAAACAAACACACGCTTATTTAAACCAGCCTATATACTTGTTGAGTCTGGCAACGAGTTGCTGGTTCTACTATATGGTAGAGCTGTTAGCGGCCTAGTCTGGTATTCAAGTGAGAGCTGTGTGTAGCAGATGCTTAGACCCGGCGAGGAATTTGGGGGCGGTTTTGTGCCTTATTATGACTTTGACATTAGTCGATCATGGGCTTCCATGTAAAAACGAATAGTTCTCTTTGCGCACAGACTCATGATGCTGCATAGATGTATGCGTAGTTACCGCTGCGTTGAGGCAGTCCTGCGCGGCCTGCGAGGTCTCGTAGGTGATGAACCCGTAGTTGGGGTGCCTGGGCGCGCCGGGCGCGGCCTGCTTGGAGTGCACGCGCAGCTCGGCGACGGGCCCGAAGCGCGTGAAGAGCGCGCGCAGGGCGTCCTCGGTGGCGGAGTGCGGCAGGTTGCCCAGGAACAGCTGCTGCGCGTCCGAGTACCGCCGCGACCCGCCAGGCGGCGCTGCGCCCGCCGGGCCAGGGTTGTCCGCCGCTGTAGACGAGCAGGGGAAATAAGCTACATTCCTTACAGGCAAATCCTCCAAACATTAAGCACAAAATAATTGCTTTCGTAAGGATATAATTATTTACAATAAATTGAAATTACGCCAGCGACTTCTTCCGATTTTTCGTTAAAAGTCAAACTTATTTTATTAACAAGGGAATAAAGTGATATATTTAAAGCGAGGGTGTTATTTTGAATCACGAGCGAAACGAAGGATTGTAGCGAGCGTCTGATACCTGCGGGCGGCTGGTTGTCCCGGGAGAGGCGCTGGCGCGGCGCGCGCTGCTCGGCGGGGGGCGGCGCGTGCGCGTGGGGCGCGTGGGGCGCGTGCGGCGCGTGCGGAGGCGCGGGGGGCGCCGCGGCGGGGGGCGGCTGCGCGCGCGCCGCCACCGTCGACCCGGACTTGAGCAGGTTCGCGTACGTCTTCGGCTCCGGGGCCGCTGGGGGCGCTATAAATAAAAATAAGTAATACAAAATATATAAATGACGTATGCTGCCCCGGCTTAGAATAGCATCATCCCATTTCCCGCGGGTGTTGTAAGAGGCAACTAAGGGACTTGAGAGTCAGTTCTTTTCCTAGAAAGTAATACACATATAAACCTTCTTCTTGAATAATTTTATCTACGAAAAAATTTGCATCAAAGCCGATGTGTAGTTTTCAAATTTAAACATACAGCACACAGACGCGAAGAACGACTTTGCTTTTGTATTGATTGAATAAGTATGTCTATACCTAGTATTAGTCAGAATGTCTTACCGGGCGGGGGCGAAGGCTCCCGCGGGGGCTCGGGCTCCTGCACGGGCTCCGGAGTCGGCTCGGGCTCCGGTTCACGCTCCGGCGCAGAGTGGCTCAGGCTCGATGCTGGAAACATGAAAGATAGTATTATAAAATTACAATTTTTATCAATCACAACTAGAATAGGGTTGTGGACTGGTAGGTCAAATGCCGTGTTATGCCGGCTTAGAATAGCATCACCCCAAATCCTTCCCGCGGGTGTCGTAAGAGGCGACTAAGGGACTCGAGAGTATTGGTGTATCACAATTTTTAGGCGACAGGCTGACAACCTGTCACTATAGTGATACACATGTTTTCTGAAACAACCTTGGAAAACAATCCTCAAAAATGTCAGACGTGGCGATAGCGACCGTATTTTTACGGCCGTTAACGCTCTGCCTACCCCGCAAGGGATAACGGCGTGATATATGTATGTATGTACTGGTAGGTCAAATGAGCTACATTTTAAAACGACCTAAAACTATATTTTGTATGAAAATAGGAATGTATAACATCATACATTACTATTTTGTATGTCGTCAGATCACTCGTTTAAATTTTTCTGTTTATTAATTCAAACTTTGAATATTTTGAAAAATTATGAATGAAGGCCGTTATATTTTTGCAGACCCAGTCCACAAGCGAATTTCCCATAAAGTGTGCCAAGCTATTCCGTTTCTCTGGCGGGATCGGCTACCTAACCTAGGGGATTTGACCGACCGAAGGCTAAGCTGGCCCGAATCCTAGGTTAAGTCACATTCAAATATCATCTGAATTCAAATTTTATTTGAATGTGGGTTTCATCACGATGTTTTTCTTAGCCGTAAGAGCAGTCGGTATATGTAGTGGTTTTACCTACATGGCAGACGTAACACACACACACACAAATTACGCCTATATCCCTGGCGGGGTAGGCAGAGCGTTATTGACCGTAAAATTACGGTCTTTATCGCCACGTCTGACAATATTTGAGGGTCGTTTCAGATAAGTCATGTATCACTATAGTGACAGGTTGTCAGCATGTCGCCTAAAATTGCAATACACATGAAACTCTCGAGTCCCTTAGTCGGCTTCTACGACACCCACGGGAAAGAAATGGGGTGATGCTATTCTAAGCCGGCATCACACGGCATAGTGACGTAACATTACACGTAAAAGTAAAGTGATGGACTCACCCTGCAGCGCCTGCACGAGATGGCGCGTGTTGTCCTCGTGCGCGGGCGGGTGCCCGTTCACGTGCGCCGCGCCCGCGCCCGCGCCCGCGCCCGCGCCCGCGCCCGCTACCGCGCTTGCTGGGGACACCTGACGACAACGATACATAAGTTTACATTGAGAACCTTACCCGGGCCTATAGGAATATCTAAAATATACTTTTTCATCAAAAATCCGGGACACCTGCAAGTTTATGTTTCGTACGAACCACTTTATTTAAATTCTTTGGCGTATAGTCAGTTCACTAAATTACGAACCTCATACTGTTCCCCCTCTGAAAACATCTAATAACACCTTAACAACATCAATCCCGGAGCAGTGTGAGGCTCTGGCTAAAGCATTCTCAGAAAATATGAATCTTACAGCAGAATGGAAGTCGGAACCAGCAATTAACTCGGCTGTTGCAGATTCCGTGGACTTTCTCACGAACTATACAATAAATAACCCTCCAAACTTAGTTAGACCTGCAGAAATACGCAAATTGTTAAGAAAATTAAAACCACGTAAAGCGCCTGGTCACGACGGTATTAATAATTTTTTACTTAGGAACATATCACAGAAGGCGTTAGTCTTTCTTACAAAAATTCTGAACGGTTGCCTAAAAATTGGTTACTTTCCCTCTTGCTGGAAACTGGCTAAAGTAATAGCAATCAAAAAACCGGGAAAAGATTTAACCATACCAACAAGTTATCGTCCCATTAGCTTGTTGCCTAGTTTGGGTAAGTTGTTTGAGGACGTAATACTAACCCGTCTCTCGAAAGCAGTAGATTCTCAAATTATACCTGAGCAGTTTGGTTTCCGACGGAAACATTCTACTGCGCAACAGCTGGCAAGAGTCTCGGAGCATATCTCAAATGCTTTAAATGAACTGAAATCAACTGGTATGATACTACTCGACGTGGAAAAGGCATTTGACACGGTTTGGCATGACGGTCTTCTGCACAAACTCATTAACTACAATGTCCCTCTGCCATTAGTGAAACTTCTCCAATCGTATCTGACAAATCGCTCCTTTTCGGTTTCAATTGGCGATTCTGCCTCCGAGCCAAAAAATATGCCAGCTGGGGTGCCCCAAGGGTCTATTCTGGGTCCATACCTTTTTATTATCTACCTTAATGATATCCCCAAACAACCTCACACGCACCTTGCCATTTACGCAGATGATACGGCTACTTTTACCTCATCAGAAGACATTGACATCGTTATATCGCGACTTCAACTATCAATCGATCTCCTTGAAAATTATTTTGTCAAATGGAAGCTTAAACTAAACTCAGCAAAAACAGAGGGCATTATATTCACTAGAAAGCGTAAACCGCCAGTGAGATTGGTTAAAATTAATAATCATTCTGTAACTTGGAGCAAGTCAGTCAAGTATCTTGGTACGGTGCTAGACAACAAGCTTAACTGGTCTCACAACGCGACTGAACTAGTAGTTAAAGGTACTAAGGCACTTAATGCCCTACAGCCAATACTCAACCGTAAATCCAAACTCAGTGCAAAAACTAAGTTACGGATATATTCCACCCTAGTACGGCCCTGCATGACATATGCGGCTCCAGTTTGGAGTAGTTTAGCTGACACAAATTATGAAAAACTTCAAGTAGTCCAAAACAAAGCTATAAAAATTGCTTATAACACCAAGTTTAAAACAAACCTTAAAAAGTTGCATGAGAAGATAAAATTTCCTCTCATCAAAAACTTCGTACTTAAACAATCCCGTAAATTTTACTTAAGTTCTAATCCCAATCATAAAAATGTACTGGTTTCGGCTATCGGTAAATCTCGTTTCCATACTTTACCTTACTCGAGTACGTATAACAGGTACAAGTTACCCCATCACTACTTCCTCGGAGAATAACAAAGGAGCTCGAACGCCCGGTCGATCGTATGATCGATGCAATCTCGGTGGTTTTTGAATGGTACCTTCCATTCTAATTATATGTAAATTATTTTTCTTTAAAATATTAAGTTTACACAAAATAGCTGTGTGTTATCCACTTTTCTTGTATTTTGTTATAATGTAAGTTGTATACAAAACTTGCATTTGTTTTAAAAAACAGTGTCGTTATTATGTTTACCTGTGATCACAATGTTATTTTACCTACACCTGCAAATGTTCAAAAAGGTGAGTTAGCCTGAGCAACGATTTAGAAACAGGTTAGTGTTCATAAAGAATAAGATCTTTACTGTAATACTTTGTTGTACCTACATGATTCTGAATAAAGACATTTTAAAACTAAAAAACTAACTTTATTTAAAAAATGTGTTTATTTTTAAAGAACAGTCTGATATCTTGTAATAGTAAGTAAAATGAGGTTTATAAATCTTAATGCAAATATCCCAAATTTTTTATAGTTTTCTATAGGTTTCGTGTTTTATCAAGTCATAAAAACGAAAGTATCCCGATTTCTCTAATGAGAACTATAAATCTAATTACGTCAAGCCGTCGGTCCCGGTAGCTGTCTTCGATCAAATGATAACTTTAAAAAAACTATGACACCAGGGTTCATATCACCATAAAAATATAGTTTTTAACTATCCTTGCATAGCGTAAAAATCCTGGTTTTATAATGTCCCATCGGCTACGCAATGTAGATCTAATTTCACCTGTAGACTTGTAGCCTATAGTTTCATTGCATGGGGCACTGGTAAAAAGAAGAAGACTTACAATGGAGGTGGCTTGCTGCGGCGCCATCGCCGGCTGCGCGGGGAGCGCGGGGGGCGCGGGCAGCGGCGCGGTGGGGGGCGCGGGGGGCGCCGGGAACGGCGTGGAGAACGCCGCGGGGGGGAAGTAGCCCCCCGAGCTGGGCTCCTCCTCCTCGCCCTCCGAGCGGCCCGACGCGGAGCCGGAGTCGTCCGAGAATACGATGTCCTGAAAGTAAAAGGTTAGGTTTATAAATGTGATGCCGTGTGATCCCGGCTTATAATAACATCACCCCATTTTTTTCCCGCGGATGTCGTAGAAGCCGACTAAGGGAGTCGAGGGTTTCATGTGTATTGCAATTTTTGGCGACAGGCTGACAACTCGTCACTATAGTAGTTAATACACGACATATTTCAAACGGCCCTCAATATGTGTCGAACGTGGCGACAACGTCCGTAATTTTACGGTCGTTAACGCTCTGCCCACCTCGCCAAGATAACGGCATGATTTGTGTGTTATATGTGATTTACATCTTAATAAAATTTAAAACTAAATATCTCCCTAAGGCATTATCCATACTCTGGACGGTACCCAATGGCGGCGACAGGGAATAAATAGCAGGAAATATAACACGAAGACGTCGGTGGCCAAGAGGGTCTCACAATCGTGAGACCCGAGTTCCATCCCCCCCTCCATGTACCAATGTGTTTTTACACACGTACATTTACCGACTACTCTTACGGTAAATGAAAAACATCGTGATAAAACCCACATTCAAATTAAATTTTGAATTCAGATGATATTTAAATGTGGCTTAACCTTGGATTCGGGCCAGGTTAGCCTTCGAATTGCAGAGGTCAGACGGCAGTCGCCCTGTGTAAAAAAACTTGGTTCCACGTCAAATCCCCTAGGTTAGGTAGCCGACTCCGGCAGAGAACGGAATAAGGCAAGGAGAATGAATGATGAGACGTGAACTTCAAATCGTAACAAACGCAAACTCAAATCATTTATTCAAAGTAGTGAATTTTACATTTATCTTTTTGATGGTCAAATATCAGTCATTGTAAAAAAGAGAAAATGTAGGATGAGTACATTTTTCTATTTCCTACAACATATTATATGAACCTAGTGTAAACAGCTGGTACTATACCTGGTAGCGGAAGATGTCGTTATGCACGTAGTACTTCTTGGGCGACTGCGCGGCTAGCACGAAGGTTTGCGTGAAGCGGCGCATGGGGGCGCCACCGTTGGATAGCTCTCCGGTCACCTGCACCACCACGCCGTTGCCGAGCGTGGCCTGGGCGTCCACCTGTGGACAACACAATTATCAGTTGCGTGCTCACTGCATGTTAGCAAAATTATGGAAACAATAGCCGGGTCTCCATTGAATGAGCAGCCTCAGATGCTCACTGCCGCGCGCAGCATGCGCGGTCGGTGTGGACGGTTTTTCGCCCGAGCATGAGAATTTCAACATGCGCTGCTCAGGCGAAACACGTCCACACCGACCGCGCAATGCGCCGCATGCTGCGCGCGGCGGTGAGCATCTGAGGCTGCTCGTTCAACGGAGACCTAGCTTTCGAAGCAGAAGGTTTCGAGTTCGATTCACGGTGGGTCAGTCACGAAGTTGATACTTGTTGCTTTGTGAATTTACCCCCAGTTTGGTTAGGACGTTGCGGGCTGAACCACCCAATTGTTCATAAAAAGGGTGTTACAAAGGCTCCGTGTTTCGGATGGCACGTGAAGCCGTAGGTCCCGGTTGCTGTCTATGATTACTTAGACGGCAGTCGTTACACACACCCATGTCGGAAACCTGCTACTTGTAGAAGGCGGTTGAAAAATTCTGACACTAGGGTTCATTGGGTCGTTGAAGACTCGGCGTCCCACACGAAGAGAGAGAGAGGATTACCTGGCTAATCTTGGCATGGCAGTCGCGGAAGTTGAGTTGCTGGATGCGGTTGTGGATCTGCTTCTGCCCGACCACTGGAAGCGTCTCGCGGTTGGGCGCGTCGAGACCCCCGTGCACGAACGACGAATAGTTGTTGTAGAATCTGCAAACAATACATAAAACTATCAACATATACATACATATATCACGCCTTTATCCCTTGCGGGATAGGCAGAGCGTTAACAGCCGTAAGAATACGGTCGCTATCGACACGTCCTACATTTTTTGAGGTTTGTTTTCCAAGGTTGTTTCAGAAACCATGTATATCCCTATAGTGACAGATTGTCAGCCTGTCGCCTAAAAATTGTAATACACCAATATCCTACAGTCCCTAAGTCGCCTCTTACGACACCCGTGGGAAGGATGTGGGGTGATGCTATTCTAAGCTGGCATCACACGGCACTAAAACTATAAAACTATCAAAAACCACACATTTCATGAATTTGTTTATTGTTTAATGAGCTCTATGTTTTCGATCATCAAAACTATCGCCGGCCGATCGCTTGGTGGGGACTTGGGGAGCGAGCTCTCAGCAAGAAATATTTATATTATTGTTGCTTAATGCCGTGTGATGCCTGCTTATAATAGCAACAACTAATTTCCTTCCCGTGGGTGTCTAAAGAGGTGACTCATCGTTCTCGTTGCCTTATCCCGTTCTCTGTCGGGGTCGGCTACCTAACCTACGGGATTAGACGTGGAACTAAGTTTTTACACAGAGTGACTGCCATCTGACCTCTACAAGCCGAAGGCTAACCTGGCCCGGATCCTAGGTTAAGTCTAGGTGACTAAGGGGTCGTAAAAATACGGCCGCTATCGCCACGTCTGACAGATATTGAGGGCTCTTTTAGATGATTCGTGTATCAGGTTGTCAGCCTGTCGCCTAAAATTGCAATACACATAAGCCCTCGAGTCCCTCAGTCGCCAATTAAGACACCCACAGGAGAGAAATGCGGTGATGCTAATATAAAATATATCGCCGGTACAGTATATACTATAGTTTTTCACAGCCTTGCTAACAAAACCTTTTTCGATTCACATTGCTGATAATCTTAAAGATATTTAAAAACTCTGAAAAGGGACATTTACGAGAAATAAAAAATATTTCTTTTAGACTACTTTTTACCTCAAAACTTGGCTCCAGCTCACGGTAAAACAGTTGAGTCTATTCGTATCTATCCATCCATAACCTAACCCTTGTCTTAGAACTAAGAACAAACAAATTGTACTCTCCATAAAGATTTTTTTACTGACAGTAATTCACGAATTTCGATAATGATAATGAGTTGGTTCATAAAAATTGCACGTCATGTATGTGTGAGTCAATACATAAGTTAGTCAAAGTGGAAAGTCCACAATCTGACGATTGGCCGGGAGCAGTAGGTATAACATACAAATGACGTCATTGCAAAAACGGTAGCAGTGGCGCCAGTGAGCAAGATAGGAAGGATAGTTATTTATGTTTTCAAACAAAAGGTTTGAGTCAAGTGGTGTTTAAATAAAACCAAGATACCACAAATATATTTTTTTTAATTTGCCGTGTGATGCCGGCTTAGAATAGCATCACCCCACATCCTTCCCGCGGGTGTCGTAAGAGGCGACTAAGGGACTCGAGAGTATTAGTGTATTACAATTTTTAGGCGACAGGCTGACAACCTGTCACTATAGTGATACACATGTTTTCTGAAACAACCTTAGAAAACAATCCTCAAAAATGTCAGACGTGGCGATAGTGGCCGTATTCTTACGGCCGTTAACGCTCTGCCTACCCCGCAAGGGATAAAGGCGTGATATATGTATGTATGTATGTATGTACCACAAATATTCGTAAAATAAAGTCGAATAAAAACGAAAGCTGTTTTCCATAATATTTGTATTTTATATCTTAGAATAGCATCACCCCATTTCTTTCCCGTGGGTGTCGTAGGAACCGATTAAGGGACTCTAGGGTTTCATGTGTATTGCAACTTAGGCGACAAGCTGACAACCTGTCACTATAGTGATACACGACTTATCTGAAACCTCAAACATTTGTCAGACGTGGCGAGAACGACCGCCATTTTACGGCCATTAACGCTCTGCCTACTCCGCTAGGGATACAGGCGTGATTTGTGGTGTGTGTGTGTTTATATGTATATTCATTTGAGACTATAATATTTCACCCCTGTTGGGCACCGTATTCCTTTGCTGTGTATGTAATATAGGTCATGTCATGTATCCCGGATGTCGGAGGAGAGAGTGGCGAAGCGCATCTTTTATTCTGAGCTAGAGGAGGGCAAGCGAAAGCATGGCGGACAACTCCTCAGATATAAAGATGTTCAGAAACGACACATGAAAAGATGCAACA
Organism: Keiferia lycopersicella; assembly: GCA_029255805.1. NCBI lineage: Eukaryota > Metazoa > Arthropoda > Insecta > Lepidoptera > Gelechiidae > Keiferia > Keiferia lycopersicella. The sequence goes on from JARACZ010000008.1 coordinate 1,335,413, forward strand.
TTGAGCCCACTCAATGGGAGGGTCTGGCAGCACAGCGTCCCGAATGGCGCGGGATGGTTAAGAGGCAAGTCCGCGAGTTTGAGGAACAGCGTAAAGCAGACCTCGACGCTAAGCGCGATGAGCTGAAGGCCCGTCCACCCGTCGCCATTAACTATAATTATGTAAATGGCAAACTCACGTGTCCACTCTGTGCACGGGAGTTTACTGCCAAAATTGGCTACAATAGCCATCTCCGGGCGCATCAGCGCCGATCTGATTAGGAGTCAAAGTGGTCGCCATGGCCGAAATCGGTCGGAGAGATCATCATCATCAACATCAATATAGGTATCCTGTTATAGTTAATAATTATTTTCCTTGCCTATGTTATGCTAGCTCGACAAGCCTAATCAAGCCTTAACCCATAATTACGAGTATATAGTACCCGTACAGACAAAGAAACGATCTGTAAATGGCGGCCGGTTGTCTAGCTTTCTCTCTCCCACTGAGGCTCTTACAATACCAGGCGTTTATGCTCTCTTCCTCACACTTAGGTAACCGCCGCCATTTACAGATCGTTTCTTTATCTGGCGGTGTTATATAACATTTTTTCATTTCTACAAAAATACCACGTAAATCCGCCGTTGTACTTTGTTCGGCGTAATAATACAAAGAAACCTATCTATAAGTTTCAATAATAGAAATGAATAGGTTCCTTTTATTTTGAATGATCATTCAAACAATAATATTGTCCATTCCAAAGCATTTTTTGAGAATTTAAAATTTCTTATCTCTCTTTAATTGTTTTTATTTGAATGGCCAAGAAATTACTTTATGAGCTCTTTAACAAATGATAATGACTTGAGAAAGAATAGGTAGATTGCATTCTAAGAAATCCATAAAGGATGGATAAGACATTGAAAAGTCTCAGGTACCTGTTAAAAGTAAGCTTTTGGAATACATTGAGATGGTATTAACAAAATACGGGTCCTTATAACCGACAGGTATTTCGTGTTTCTGCGTAAATCCAAGGTTTCCGATAAAGATAAATTGTAGTATAGACCTTTTATCTCACGAGTGCGCGTTAGCCATACTTATGTGTGTTATCGCTCTCTCTTTTCGTTTCAGACACCGAGTCGTCCAACGAAAAGAGAGAGAGATAACACAAGTATGGCTAACGCGCACTCGCGAGATAAAAAGACTGTAACTTCCTACAAGTGTAATAATCTTCAACATAAACCTTCATCTATAGCCAGTCAAATGCAACTACCGCAAACTTGTTTCCATGGGACCCCGAGCGTCATCTATGGCGCTTGTTTTTTTAAAGAGGCGAATCCGGGACTTCGAGGAGCAGCATAAAATAAACCTCGACACAGCTAATATTCTTACACCTTATATTGATTAGGTGGGACTCCATTGAACGAGCAGCCTCAGATCACACATGTCAGTGTGGACGTGTTTTGCCTGAGCAGCGCATGTTAAAATTCTCATGCTCAGGCGCAAAACCGTCCAGACCGACCGCGCATTGCGCCGCATGCTGCGCGCAGCAGTGAGCATCTGAGGCTGCTCGTTCAATGGAGACCCAGCTATTGATGAACTGTATGAAAAACCAGTATCTGTAATCTGAGTCTTTGCCAGAATAGATCTGCACTGCACAGGTCCCAGTGGCTGTTGGTATTTTCAGGAGGACGAAGACAGTTTTTACACACCTGTGCAGATGGGCCGGCGCCTTGTTGAGCAGCGTGTAGTACTGGCGGACAAACTCGCGGCCGACGCTCTGCGGGGACGGGGACGCCTCCATTACCATCGCTGGGGTCTCACTGCTGTCCGTACAGCCCTCTGTTGGCCTGCAAAACACACACATATACATACATACAGGTTGTTACGAAAAGTACTAACTCCTTTCAAGGTGTGAACAAGCCAATGAAACTGAACAACTTTCCCCAAGGAACAGAAGTCGAAATAAGAAAAAATATTTTGGACCTCACAGCCTCCCACAGAAAATTACCAACGAACCAAGTCAATTTGTATGGCAGGTTCAAAAAATATTATCTTAATAATTCAGCCTATGTTTTCAATATCATGGGCTGATTAACCCCTTAAAATATTTGCAGCTAATATTTATACACTTTATTATACATAGAAAATCGGTTGTAAAGTCTGTTTACTGGCAATAGTTGAACAAAATACTGATGGAATGGTTGTATTTTTCAATAGAAAATTTTAATTTTATTTGTTTGACAGATAAACGCTGTCGAACGCGCAGGCTGATTGTCCCTCTTTGTCGCTCGTTCGGCGCTCTCACTTGCACTTCAAGCTTAAATGGCATGCCTCAGAGCAAACTAACGCCGGAGAGCGCGATAACGCCGCATGAGACATACCTACTTATTTTTTGTGTGCATGCAGCCAACTCCATTGAATTATAAGACATTGTCACGTCAAAAACTGTCGCCATTAACGCCATATCCTAAAGACATCTACGTAGTCGGTCCCAAAGTTCTGTCATATCTGAAAATACTGATAAAATAAAAAGTACCAATCCGTTTTTAAAAATTTATATATCAATTAAAAATACAATCATCGAAGAATCAAAATAACATAAAACTATTCGAAATGACCTCCCTTGCTTTTAACAACGGCCTTCAACCGCGGCGGCCAGTCGTCTATCGCAGCACGCACCATATCCATGTCGATTTCAGCGACTGCTTTAACTATGGCTGACTTCAGACTCTCCAAATTTTTATGGGGCTTAGCACAGACCTTGCTCTCTAAGACCTGCCAAATTTTATAGTCCAGAGGATTAAGGTCCGGACTGGAGGAAGGCCAATCTTCGTGTCTTATAAACTCAATGTTTTGACGTTCAAACCAGGCTTGAGTGGTCCTGGCTTTGTGAGCGGGCGCAGAATCCTGCTGGAATACAAAGTGATGTCCTGAAAATAGTGTGTTGGGCAGGTCTTTGACGTACCGATCCAAAACCGTCTCTTGGTACACTTTTGCGCTGGTTTTGACCCCCTTTTCGCAAAAATGAACCTCAGTTGGCCCATAGTAGGAGACTCCTAACCAGACCATGACTGAAGAGGGATGATGCCCATGTTGCACCCGCGGAACTTTGTTTCCTGCTTCTGCAGAGCTGGTAGCGTACACTCTATCGTTTTGTTTATTATACTTTTCTTCTATATCAAAATTTTTTTCGTCTGTAAAAAGTATATCGCGGTGCCGGTTTTTCGCGTACCGTTTTAACAACACCCGAGATCTTTTGAGTCTAATTTCTTTTAAACGGGCATTAAGTAAGTGCCCACTCTTTTTTTTGTATGCTCGCAGCTTAAGGTCTTCGTTTAAAACCTTTTTGACTGTTTTTCTACTAACTTTCATCTGCAAAGCCATAAGTTTCTGTTTTCGGACAGGATTTCTTCGTATGCGCTCCTTGATCGCTTTGATCACTGCTGGTGTTCTGGCGGAGCGAGGCCGGCCAGTTCTTTTCTTGTCCTCAACACTAGAGACTTCAGTGTACCTAGTTATAGTACGATACCCAAACCTAAGCGTTATTTTCAATTTTTTGAGCAACTTGAAAATGGTACTCGGCGAGTGCCCACAGCGATGCAACGCCAAAACTGCTATTCGGTTTTCTTTCAAAGTCCACTCCATCGTGAAAAATCGCGCCAAATGATTATTTATTGTTTTAAAATAATTGTTAAACATTCAAAAACGGAATGCAATAAAACTTTTCCAAATCCGTGTTCTAAATTCAAAAATAATATGCCAGTGACAGAACTTTGGGACCGACTACGTAGAGCCATTTCATTACAGAAGACAATGTATCACTAAGTACTCATAAACTGAACAACATTCCACACAATCATGTATTCTGAAAAATTACAGCCAACATGGCACAGTGGTAGTATGACTACATGTAAGTGATGTCCTTAGACTCGCATGGTCGCGAGACACTGGCGATTATGCTTGGTGAGGATATGCTGAAACAGGTTGATAAGTTTCGTTATCTGGGGAACACTATAACATCTAAGTGTAACCTTGATGCTGAGATCAACAGCAGAATCAGTGCTGCAGCTGCAGCATTTGGGAAGTTGTGTTCCAAGGTTTTCTGCTCGCACGACCTAAAGCTAGCCACAAAAATCTCTGTATATATGGCGATTGTGCTGCCAAACCTTCTATACTCCTCCGAGACTTGGTGTGTGTATCGTCACCACATACGCACTCTGGATCGCTTCCACCTAAAATGCCTTCGCACCATCATGAAGATCAGTGCGTCCGACCGAGTGCGCAATACCGAAGTCCTGAGACGAGCCAATGTTGGTGGCATTGAGGCCTATCTAATGCGTCGTCAGCTACGGTGGTGCGGTCATGTATCCCGGATGTCGGAGGAGAGAGTGGCGAAGCGCATCTTTTATTCTGAGCTAGAGGAGGGCAAGCGAAAGCATGGCGGACAACTCCTCAGATATAAAGATGTTCAGAAACGACACATGAAAAGATGCAACATTGAGCCCACTCAATGGGAGGGTCTGGCAGCACAGCGTCCCGAATGGCGCGGGATGGTTAAGAGGCAAGTCCGCGAGTTTGAGGAACAGCGTAAAGCAGACCTCGACGCTAAGCGCGATGAGCTGAAGGCCCGTCCACCCGTCGCCATTAACTATAATTATGTAAATGGCAAACTCACGTGTCCACTCTGTGCACGGGAGTTTACTGCCAAAATTGGCTACAATAGCAATCTCCGGGCGCATCAGCGCCGATCTGATTAGGAGTCAAAGTGGTCGCCATGGCCGAAATCGGTCGGAGAGATCATCATCACATGTAGCACAAAAGTTCCAGGTTGGATTCCCATGGGGCAAGAACAAATTTTATGTTTATCACTTTGTGAATTTGTTCCCAGTCTAGATAGGACATTGCAGACTAAACCACTGGTGACTCGTTTTTCAAAACTACAGGCTACAATTCTACAGGTGAAATTCGATGTGCATTGAGTAGCGGGTCCAAAATCCTGGTTTTATAATGTCCCACCAGCAACGCAATGTACATCGAATTTCACCTGTGGACTTGTAACCTGTAGTTGCGTCGCATAGGCCACTGATTGTCTTTGTCTTTTAGGTCTCTATTCCCTTTTTGTTACAAATTGTACACTTGATTTTTAGAAATCCTGTGATGCAGACAAATGGCTGCCACAATATGTGACTTGACCACCTTTTAGGTTTTTTGCCAATTGTGTCATTATTTAACAATAAGCAGGGTTTGAGGATTTTGGTAAAGTCAATCATAATGTATTCCACCCCATTCAAGTTTAATTTTAGGCGACAGGCTGGCAACCTGTCACTAATAGTTATGCACGGCTTATCTGAAACCCCCCCCTAAAACATTCAGATGTGGTGATAAAGACCATAATTTTATGGTTGTTGACGCTCTGCCTACCCCGCCACGGATATAGGCATGATATGTGTATGTGTGTTAAGGTTTAATCATTAAGAAATCAAACCAAGTAGATACCTACTTTATCTGTAAATGTTATCTCTATTAAGATAACTATTGTTTATGTTACGACGTGGCGATAGCGGCCATATTCTTACGGCTGTTAACGCTCTGCCTACCCCGCAAGGGATAAAGGCGTGATAATATGTATGTATGTATTGTTTATGTTTTAATGATTAACATTGATTACAGAGGTATTTTAAGAAGCTAGTTTCTTTTCTACTATTTTGGACAATGCCGCTCTATTTGTATGGTATTTAAGGTACCTATTTCTTGGGCTATTAGCAAGATATGTTGAAATATTATTGATTACATTCAAATTTTTGTACAAAGAGACTAGAATATTAACTGTAAATCATTTTTATGGTCTTAGACTGGCTATTGTAATCTGTTCCACATTTTCATCATTCTCCTCGCATTACCCCTTTTTCTGTCGGGGGTGGCTATCTAGTGAAGCTAAAAACCATGGATAGCTGCTCAATTTCAACTTAAAGCATTTTTATTTCTCAGAGTGACAAGTAAAAATTAAGTTAAGGCGACACAGATGTTAGCATTAAGGACAATCACAATACAAGGCAAAAAAACAGTTTTGCATGAAGTAAAATTAAACCACTAAAGTATTATTAGTTTGATTTAGATATTTTCAATATATATTTTTTCACATGCAATTAGATTCGACATTAGACCTGCTATTTATTTATTTTGGGAAGGACTGATAAATTCACATCCGTTACTATGTATGTAGTGTTACAAAGAAAAAATATGGGGTTTTAAGTGTATACCTAATAATTTCTACTATATCAGAAGCATAGCACTAATACTAGTACTGCAAGATACCAACAGGTTTTATTTACACCAGCATTTATTGATATCCACATTTTTTGCAACTTTTGACACACCTCAATGGATAACAAGGGAGTTGGAAATGTCAGTGGATTGCTGTAGGGCAGCGCAAGGTGGCAAGGCGGAGGAGCAGCGGCGGGCACCAGGAGGCTTGACGACTTGACTCAGAGAACTCGCTCGCTCCCAAGTTTCCAAGACACCCATTGTCAAAAGCACGCATGGCGACATCCATCAACATCATTCAACCCACAATTACAACACGACATAAACATCGACTGGAAACGCTTCAACTCGTCGAAAATTACGAAATAACAGTAAAACTGGCTGCTATTATCATGCAGAAGGCAGGTTATTTGCGAAACATTGAAATACTTCGGGATTAACCTCAAGAAATACGTCCGCCGACAATCAAAATATTGCACTCAGATCGCTGTCGGATGTTGAAATAACCAAGTTTTACTTACCTCAGTAAAATTTAGGCATGAAACTGGCGTAATCTTCCTCGAATTATCACGAAATTCGCGTAATTTTCACAATAAATAAGAACTGAAAACAGAAAAAGAGCCTACCTCACCGTTCGGTGTCAATTTTGTTATAATGTTGCCATTTGACATAATTTGATTTGACTGACCAACACTTTTTTCCGTCTCTTTGGTCATGGAAACAATTTGAGACGATCCTGAATAAGGATGTCATGCCATCGCATCGAATCTCGTACAAAATCTAGAGATAGCGATATATGAGGGGGCGAATCTTATTCTGAAAATAAACATTTGAAGGTGAAACTGGACTAACTGCAATGCGACTGCACTTCAACAATAAAATTAAGATGAAACTGCACTATAGCTGCACTGCAGCGGAGGGGCGCGGCCTTTTTATCATTGTTATATGTGGCGCAGACAAAATATGGTGAGCTGTTGAATCATGAAAAAAAGTAGAAAAAATAAAAACCATCTTTACAGCTTGAACTTCTTTTTCCCTTAGTCTGAGGCTTGAACATGAAATGCAAACTCAAACGCCGCACCGCTGCGATTTAGTTGCAACTGCTATCCCGCAATTTAGGAATCTTTTTTTTTTTGGTTAAACAACCATTTTCATTCAGATTCAGACAAACATCTCTACACAGCTGAGCATTAACTAGTTAATCCGTTTATCTAATTAACGTTTTTTACGTCACGAAATTAACGTTTCGATTAACAGATAAACTGTTAATTTTAAAAACTGTTAACGGACTCGTTAACTTCCGTTAAATTACCTTAAGTTCGTTAATCGTTAATCCAGTACTTAACTACTATTTATCAAGCATGTTACAGCCAGTTAACGGTGCACAGCTTGGATCTTTAGAGCAACTGCATTAGGTATAGGTATCTGCCTGTATGTGTTTAGTTCTGCATCTGTTAAGTCAGTTAAATTTTTGCCGAGTTACAACACGCGAGAGAGAGATACCCGCTATACCTAGTAGGTAATATACAAATACATTAATTTTTTTAGGGTTTCGGATTCTATTTACCCCTTATTATTTCGTTCTAGTCTGCGTCTGTCTGCCTGTGCATCCATCCCTACACGTCGCGCCTTTATAACTTCAGTTTCGAAACTGGCGTGAAGATAAATCGTATTTTCCCAAAATATGTTGACACAAACTGTTATATTAATTTCAATTTATGCGTTTTAAATACGCCATTGGGACTGTAAAAAGAATGTAATTGACCTTTTTACCGGCTACAACAGATAGGTAATCTTAAAAAACAAAATAAAATAGGGGCTACCTAGGTACCAAAATAATCATATTTTTATGCCAATTTACGCACACATAATGGTATGGAAAACGGAACCCTACGTGCAAGATCAGAAAAACAAACACGGCAGGCAAAACTACGGGGCGTACGTACAGTAAGATTATAGAACTCAAAAACCCCATCTCTCTCATGCATGAACCCCTCTGATTCTCACGTAATTTCCGGGGAAGAAATGGCGGGTCTCAACGCCGCAAGGTTGGTAGTATCATCGATTAATGACATCTGTACTTGTCTCTTTCGCACTCACTACACAAATTATTCTGTCTCATTTTTACCGCGTAGAATGCCATTGACCTGACAGCGTTTCTTGCTTCTCATTGGTCCATTTAGCTTGAGGAGGGGTGAATGAACAAAAAAAACACAAGTGTAGGCAACATAGCGGCGTTTCGCGTCCACGCTCAAACGTATTTCCTGTCTTTCTTCTTCATTTGGCATTCGGTGTTGAAGGTCGTGTTTGGACCTTATAGCTTTAGTTTATTTTTAATTAGTGCTAAATAAAACCACAGTCATGGCAAATAACGATAACTTTGCCCAAGACATTACTGAGCAACTGAATGGAAATGGAGAAAACGGTGGAGGTGATAATCAGGAAAATAACAGTGCCGAAGCCCCCGGACGCGATGACGACAGGTACAGTTGAATTCATGCTATTTACTTTTTTTCCAGATATTTTTTACAAGTTAATATCAGTTTATTACTGCATAATATCAATATGTTAGCTTACGATGTAAAGTAGTGATGTAAAAATTCATTTCAGTCAAGTTATCTCAGTGCCCGCCGCAATGGCGGCGATCCGGCATTTTAGCGGCATTCATTGTAAATCTATTTTAATCCTGGCTATCTATTCAAAATTTTAAGTTTTCACATTTGCAGCGTCTTCCTCGCGATGTAAATTTAGTGCTAGCTGTCATAGTTTTCATTTCAGTCAAATTTCAGGTTACTCTTTGCTAAAATTTAGTTTTCTTCGGGCCGCATGAAGTAAAATGGCGTCACATTCGCGTCTCTTTTGCACCCGGCACCGGTTCAGTCCCGTTATTGATTTTTGCATCAAGTCAAGTTTTTTCTCATATCGTTGTCGAATGTTACGGTCAGTGGCGCCGTTAGCGGTCTTTGCAAGATTTTAAATCGGTGGCAGGGCTTATGGCGGCGGGGCCGACGGCTCGCAGCGGCCCCGCCGGCGGTCAGTTTGGGCGCACTAACGCTGTGTCTGTCTGCAGGACGTGTGAGCCTGCGACGCCGCCGCGCCGCCCGCCGGAGGACGCCATGGTATATATCTGCTGGGCTCACACTAAAGTAAACAACGACCAAACTGACTAGTGTTTCGGCCACTTAATTTTGGGCCTCTCGTTCACACTTGCCAATTTCAAATCTTGCGATATCACTGTAACATTCTTGTTTCATTTGGTTGTTTCAATGTAAAAATTTCCAGATTACTTTTTGTAAATTACAGGTTGCCAATTTGTTTTGCTGCAGTGCTTGTTGGAGTTTGTTTTTGAACAAAAATGTAGCTGTAAAGTACTAAACAAGTACTGCATAGTGATAATACTAAATTGTAATTATAAGTCAGTTTCAAAATTGAGAGACATTCTCATATTTTTGCAATTCTGGTTTTAATTTTCTATCATGTAATGTTCACAGAAAACTGTTTGTGGGAGGTTTGAGCTGGGAGACTACAGACAGTAAGTATATTTCTAATTTTCTATCAAAACACTTCCACAAATTTTCTATCAAAACACTCCCATTCTCTATTTAATTCAAATGATGACCTACTTCAGTTCTGCTTCTGAGTATTGTTGAAGAAATCTTATACCAAACATTTTCTGAGTAAACCTCGCATAACAATAACGTTTTCTTCTAAACAAACATGTCTAACAAATAACTGCAAACTTTTCAGAGGAACTACGTGAGCACTTTGGAGCATACGGAGAAATCGAAAGCATCAATGTGAAAACAGACCCCAACACAGGCCGCTCGCGCGGTTTCGCGTTCATTGTCTTCAAAGCGCCAGAGTCCATCGACAAAGTGATGGCGGCCGGCGAACACACGATCAACAACAAGAAAGTCGACCCTAAGAAGGCGAAGGCGCGTCACGGGAAAATCTTCGTCGGCGGCCTCAGCAGCGAAATCTCAGATGACGAAATCAAGAACTTCTTTGGCAACTTTGGCCAAGTGAGTAACAGACTTCCTAATCATCTTCATACTAACTGTTAGGAAAACTACTAACTTCCTATTATGGGGTAAACCAGCCCATGAAACTGAATAACTTTCCCCAAGAAATGAGGTCCAAATATGAAAAAATATTGTACCAGGTCAGGTTGTATGAGGTATTTTGACTCGTGTTCCTTGGGGAAAATTGATCAGTTGCAGGGGCTTGTTCACCCATTGAAAGAAAGTTAGTACTTTCCTAAGAGTCTGCATTATACATAATGTCTGTTAGACATAAAAAAAACATAGCGCATGATGAAAGCAACGGTTTTGGTGAGATGAAAATATCTAGACTTCTTCTGAAGATGAAACCGGGCCACTGAAGTTTCTTATTCCCTATATTCAAAAATACACTCTGTATTATATTTTTTTTACAATGTGTACTTTTTCCACAGATCATTGAAGTTGAGATGCCCTTCGACAAAACGAAGAACCAAAGGAAAGGGTTCTGCTTCATCACATTCGAGTCTGAACAGGTGGTCAATGAACTCCTGAAGACGCCCAAACAGACCATTGCCGGCAAAGAGGTGAGGGCAAACTCCATTCACTTATCTATTTGATTCATATCCATTTTTATCATCATTGCATTTTCATACAATTTATTTGTAATGATGACCTAATTCAGTTCTGCTTCTGAGTATTATTGAAGAAGCTTTTACCCACATTTCTGAGTATCCATAACTTTTCCTTATTATTTTCAAGACTAGCAGCTAATTGGACATGTTTTATATTGTTTTTCCTTGTTTGCAGGTCGACGTGAAGCGCGCGACACCCAAACCCGACGGCCCCGGAGGCATGGGCGGGCGAGGGGGCCGCGGCGGGCGCGGCGCGCGGGGAGGCCGCGGCGGCCGGGGCGGCTACGGCGGCCAGGCCTGGGGCAACCAGGGCTACGGCGGCTACGGCTACGGACAGGGCGGCTACGGCGGCGGCTACGACGGCTACGGCTATGGCGGCTACGGTTACGACGGATATGGCGGTTACGGCGGATACGATTACTCTGGATACCCCAATTACGGTAAACGCGGCAAGCAGCAGCACAGCAGCAGCCAACAATAGTTAGCTCCACGCTAGCCTGCTCATCCACACATTACCTCGACTGATGTTACCTGATCCCTAGGGAGTAAATGTAGAGTAAGGCGGCTGCGGCCGCGCTAGGTTAGCGCTAGCGGGGTGACCCTCCGTCCGAGAGATGCCTATTTACCTTTGTGTAATTGTACATTTAATTCGAAGAGATCGACATCACGTTAAGCTTAGGTGTAATTTTAGTACGTAGAGAATATTTATTTTTCTATTTTAACTACGTATTTACATAATCTATCGAGATAATGTGTAGAGAATGTTGTCGAGGCGACAGTATACCGAATATAACCACGGGCTGGTCAAATCATTTCAGTAATTAGGATTAATCATTTCATATAACTAGTTTGCGAATCATTTTAATTTTGCATTATTTCTTGGAGAACTAATCGGTCGCTCGCCGTCGGCCGCCGCGGGGTGGCAGGGGGGATGGGGGGCGCGCGCCCGCCGGCTGTGCAGTCGAGATCCGCCATACAAAAATCAAGTAAGCATGTGTTGGCTTTGATTTTTGTATGGATCCATGCGCCTCACAGCCGGCGCGCGCGCCCGCGCCGCGGCGGCCGGCGGCGGCGGCGCTACACACTTTGTCATCGTTCACTGGGTATATTCTGTACATATGTTACCCGTCTTATGTTTTATAAGTGTTTATTTGTAATACCACTTTTGACATATGTAGCAATTCGCCCGAGATTTGATTTTTTGGTATTTTTATTTTACCTTATTGCACTCTCGCCACTTGCTACATCTGGGAAATGGGGTAATATATGGAGAGACATTGTGAAAGTGATAAAGATATGATGAAGCTTGAATAAAGCACTGTTACAAAAATTCTCAATGTGTTTCCATATATCCCCCTCCCTCTCCCCGCGCTTACAGCACCCGACACCGGCTAACGGACTAACCTGCATGTACGACACCTGACGGTGGCTGACTAATTGTATCTAGTTCTTGTTATTCAAAAATATTTATTTACTATCACAAGTAGTCTATTGGATATCGTAGAATTACTTTACATACTTTTCGTTTCATGTAGAATTTTAATAGTATTTTCTTTGAACTCGAAAGTATTCTGATCTAAAAATGAAGTATTTTTTTTACTAATTAAACTTATTAAAATTCATACCTAATCATAACTGAAAGAAAATGGAAGCTAGATCAAAAAGTTCATTGGAAAACAAGCTAGAACCCAGCTATCTACCGCTTCGCCAGAAAGTATATCGGCCTCGCGTCATGCGTAACTACAAAATTGTACACCTGGAAAATTACCAATCAGTTTTTGAAACATCCTGCCCAAGAACTCAAATCTAACAATCGCGCAGAGAGTTAAATTATACGAGGATCTTTCGAACTAGACTGGTAGTCAGCTTCTAAAGGGCGTTTTTGGAACGGGTCGAGGACTCGGTGAGTACGCTGGACGCGAGGCCGCAGGAGCCGCCGCTGGCTGCTGACTAATGGCTTTGTGTTGCGGGCAGACTACGGCGGGTACGGAGGGTACGAGGGCGGCTACGGCGCGCGCTCGGCTCCACGCGGGAAAGGTATTACCGCCTGCTAAACCCCTACAACCAGGGGCGGAGGCCGCTTTATTGGACTGTACTACGCTCTTCGCTAGATGTCCACTAGATTCCGTCAGATAGCTCATTCACCGTCACGAAGTAGACATTTCGCGAAGCGCATTACGTCATGTGTATAATTTGTTTCCAGTGTCATTGACGCCATGTCTGTCATGTCCAACAAAACGTTCTAAGCCTGTTCTGTACTCACTAGTTTTTGTGCGATGTACAGTTATGTTAACGTGTAGATTAGTACCGTTACTTCCATTGCAAAAAAGAAACTTGGACTTGAATCTTAAACTTTTCGTATGGAAGTGAAGTCTGATAGTCATTCACCCTGCGAAATATCGGATTATTTGGAGAGTCGAAAACGAAAAGTTAATATTTTATTGTTACCATTATCATACTTTTGGTGGTAGTTCTTGCATGACTATCGGACGATCCGTAGCTTCAAAATTTACCCGGCACTATTGGCATAACATGTTTCGGCAAACGCATGTAGAATCCAAAATTCAAAAACTATGGTAAAAATCTGGTGATGCACTTGCAAAGACCTGAAATGCGGTCGTCATTGTAGTTAACTAGATGTCATTAGTCTAATTGTAATTAGTTCTGAACATTGTAAATGGAATTTTATGAGTGCATGGATTAGAAACTAGGGTCTACCCACACATATTCTGGGTTTTCAAGCTCCAGACCTTAAAATTTGTCAATTTGCCAGAAGATATGGACATAGCTTCGGTTGTACAGACGGGCGAAAGTGATTGAAATGTAAAAGTGAATATCTTTTGTCTTAGGTTCTGACAGGACTGGAACAGCTGATGACTCAGATACCGGTATGTGAGGGTAGACTCTAAAAGGGTGGACTTCCGTACAAAGTAACACTAGCGACAGTCGCGTGGTGTCTTTACCATGGTCTACATAATTTGGTTCATGATAAGAAAGTGTGAAATGCTTGAATGTTACGCTTCTCAATTCTGCCTTAAACATAGCAATCTAGAAGGTGCTAACTGGTGTGACTTAACGTGTTACGATTGTTCAATCAATCTCTTTGAAAACGCGTTAACAAAATTGGTATTATGAAATAACTAAATCAGATATAATTTACGTCTGTCGCTATTGTATTTCCTAAGTTTTTGGTGCTTATCTGTTCTAATTTAGTAAAAAAATATGAGTTTGATCAGTTATAAATTAACAGTGACTACAATGAGCTTCTAAATTTCTAATTTCAAACTATTATTTTCCTGATCATAATTTTGAAAAACTGCAGTCAGAACACGACAAACCTAGAACTTTGTCAACAAAATTTCTAAGATATCAAAATTTTTAAATTTTCTAGTTGTTCAAAATTATGCTCACTTGGTTGTAACAATCAGTGTATACTACTTTGTACGAAAGTCTGTAAAGTTCCGTTTACACTGTAGCGTCTGATATACGTGGACGATTGCTTGATGTGCGCGGTGTTACAGCAGGCTACCAAGGCGGCAAGCAGCGCGGCGGCGGCGGCGGCCGGGCCAACCAGAGGCACCAGCCCTACTGAACGTACCTGCCACTCATCTCAGTCCAATAGTAAGCTGTTTACACTTCTTTTCATTAAAGTTTGCAAAATGCCAGTTATGTAGAATGTCATTTTGACTAATTGCGTCAGAATTTTAGCAAATTGACACTTCTGCCTTTTTGTTTACACGTGCGAAATGACTGTGCTATAGAATTTCTGATTAACTGCGCCATTTTGCATATGAACACCTCTGCATGTATCTGTTTCATATAAAGTAGCTTAGGAATTTCTTTGCCAATACTGTATTTAGAAATATTATGGCTAACAAATTGTTTTCCTTGTTCCAGGTTAAGTCACATCGGTCATGAGTGCCTCCCGCGCCACGGCGAGTCGTCGCGCAGGGGGCAATTCATTCCATTCCACATAATTAATTTAAGAAGTAATCTTTTTAAGAAGATTTTTTAAGGATAAATACTGTCTATGGATAAATACTGTTGCATGACCGCGTTCAGGCGGTCTATGCATTAAATTTATTATAATATAGTATGGATTATACATAGATTCACTGAGTATTATTGCTGATTAGAATCAATTTTGACATTGTCTTACCTTTCGAACTGAAGTAGATTTTATTGATGCGAACTTACCGGTCCGGTTAGTAGCGCCGGCGTCGCAAGCAGGTACATAATTAGGCGTGAGTGCGTGCGTGAATGTTCCCCGAGTGCTCAGTTCACCCTCCACTGACAGTTGTTCGGATCTCATACTGAAATGTTGTAGTTTTGTATTTTGCTGGTAACTATGAACAAATCGAAATCATGTATTTTATACAAACTAGATGTTTCTTCCATTGAGTAGGGATGAATTTTAGAAATAAGTCAGACATGAACAAAACTTCTGCAGATATACCGAGTTGTATGTCAAAAAATAAAGTAATGTGTAAATAAAATATTGACTTTTTGTCTATTTTCTTTACAAACAGGACCTAGGCGCTCTTCTCTACATTTTGTGTAGCTTTCCAGATGCACTAATTTAAAATCGCACATAAGTTACAACTTAAAAATGTTAGACAAATCTACTTGATTATTTTCTTCATAATTCCGATTATTGTACAAAAAATATCTATCTCAAGAATAATAAAAAAAAAATGAGTTGCTTGGAAAAATTACGCCAAAAGTAAGTTTTTTCAAGGACTGGTAAATGTAATTTATCTCTAATAATATAGCCACAGATTAAATAAATAATAGGTACTCGTAGCACTCACTTGGAAGAGATAATTGCTGAAAACTTATTAGAAGTATTTTTTCACTCACCTGGGAGGGAAATCGTGACGTATTTTCCGGACTACTGGACCACCTATTTTCATCAAAGAGTATGTAGTTTTTATTATACACTTAATTTCACACAAACCTACTCCAAATCCATTCACACACACATTTCAATCGAGTTCCAGGAGCTTAATTACTGAAACGTCGTAATTAGATTCCGTGCACGGAAGTCCACAGCAGCTAGACTAACCACATAAATTTAAATTTCTACTACACGATGTTTTTATAGTCAAGGGTATGTATGAATCGATAAAGTAGAACGTGTGTTACATCTATCTAATAAGTAGCAGCAGGCAGATTTGCATGAAAAGACAAAAAAACAATTAACGAGCTTCTGAAAAGCTCAATGTCGTGTGTTACGTTCTACTGAACTTGTCGGTTCAAACATACATACCTACTACCCCAATAAATTCACACCTACCTACCCTCGATTGACCATAGAACAATCTATTAAAAGAAATTTATATACGTGTGGTTAGACCACGGGACCAGAGGACTTCCGTGCACGGAATTGAATTACGAAGATTCAGAGATTGAGTTCCAGCAGCAGCCCGATTTATTTTAGTTTTTGCGTGCGGAAATCTATTACTATAATATAATCGTGTTAATACCACACGTTCTACTACACAAATCTATTCACGCATCCCAAAATTCATACAATAAAACAATCGAGTAATAGAAATTGATTTACGTGTAGTTAAAAGAGTTAGACCATTGTCTTTGGATGAATAGTTGATTTGACATTATTTTGCAATTTCAGAACTTAAAACTCAAGCCAAGCAATATTGAAAATGCCAGGAAAAAGGAAAACCATAACATTAGTAATGTAACAGCATCCTTATCAAATCTATTGATTTAGTAAGTATCCTACCTACCTGTTATATACAGGGTGTTAGGCAAAATACTAACTTCCTTTCAAGGGGTGAACCAGTCTATGAAACTGAGCAACTTTCCCCAAGAAACATGGTCAAAAAATTAAATTCTTGGACCTTCCATACAAAATGTACCAGCCGACATGAGTAAGGTTGTATTCTATGAGGTCCATGACTTTTTTCATATTTCGACCTATGCTCCTTGGGGAAAGTTGTTCAGTGTCATGAGTTTCCGATCGTTAACGCTCTGTCTACCCCGCATGGGATAAAGGCGTGATTTATGTATGATGAGCTGGTTCACCCCTTGAAAGAAAATAAGAACTTATATTAATATCCTGTATAATAACAAAAAATATCCGTAAATATTATTTCGTCTAGCCTAGATAGACCACCTGAAACTTTGATGCTTGTGTCCTCAGTAGACTCGTGAATGTAATCTATAATTTCCCCACGGACGCGGCATAGTTCCCTAGTGGCATAAAGTAATAATATCTACCACTTCTTGACACAGTATGATTGTTTCTGCTTTCATACGTTCCCAGGTTAGTTACTTTCTGATATAAATTGCTTGCACACAAACCGTAGGCACAAAGAACGGACGCAGACTATGAAAAATCTCACATGTGAACCATAACTGCTTACAATATGTGTCCAAAGAAAATGTTTCATGATTTCCTATATGAAACGAGCAATGGATCAAGCACTGCCGCGGCACCGCGCGTTGTGGCGTAGTCTTCCAGTCGTGATCCAGTCTGTGAGTGGCTGTCTGGAGAGAAGGATCGTTGGACGACCCGGACTATCGGTAAGTTATTTCAAAACTAATTTAAAGTTATGATTTGAGACTGAATTCGTTACTGGAGTTTATAGATATTATTTTTTTTAAGTGGGTGTAACTAGGTAAAGTTATTATCTGCCTATCAAAACAACTTTGGAAAATTAAGTTGTTAGTTGGAATGGGTCGGATATTCGGAAACCTAAACGGGTTATAGGGAATGCAGACGAGTCGCGATTTTTTGCAACCTATGCTTTCAGTAATAATAACACCTACTCGTATGAATTTTATTTTGGTCACAATTCACGAACTGTTTTCGTTTTATATATTTTAGTTCAGATTTTTTTTAAATATATGCCTATATCCAGCGGTTGTCAAATTGGGGCCCTTAATTTGCATGGGGGGTTTGGTTTTTTAAGAAATATTATTAAATTGTCGTGCAGTAGACAACCTTATTTACTTAATGAAATTCACGACATGATACCTACTTTGATATTTATCTACTTAATCAATCAGTTGAAACTTGAATAAAGAGACTGATGAATGTAAAAGAAGGGATAGAAGTAGGTATACCAGGATCGTAGCAAGTGGAAGGAAATAGTTCCCAACGGGAAAGAGGCGATTAATGTATGTATGTAAATCAGTTGAGCTTAAAAACCTGTGCTTTAAAAATGGTACCTATCAGCTTTTCAAAAAGTATACTAATTTTCTTTTAGGACAAAATAAAAACTACCGAATGTTGGTTGTTATGATAGTAGCAATAGTGGGCAATAGGAAACAGAAAGCTAGTATTGTGATTTGACCAGCCACATGTTGATGTTAGGAGCAGCGCAATTCGCTTCTACAAAACAACATTCACTAGGGATTATCAACTTAGGTCCATATTTTTCAATGTGGATGTCTTAAAATGCCTACTATTGCAGAAATAAAATTCTCGTACTTATAAAATATCCTCGGGCCTCAATTCAAACAGGACAACTTCTGAGCTATTATTTCAGATCTGTGTAGATAAAGTGATATTTTTAGATTTCCTGTTTGTTAACTGAAATATCTTCATACTTTGCGAGCCGACAAATCTTCATTCAATTTAAATTATCTATCTTCATTTCTTAGTTATTTACTTTTGACGAAGTATCATTTAGGTCCACCGTCAGATTAGTGGTGTTCCCATTCAGGAAAAATCCCTGGCTGAAAACGCTGGTCAATATGGCTAATTTATTGCCTCTTTTCGTTCGTCGTATCATTAGCATATATAACTTAAGGCGAAATCAGTCCGAGGAAGCCGAGCTAATGAGGGGGTGAAGCAGCGCGCGGGAGGAGCAGGCGCGGGGGTACGGGGAAATAGCAAGCGCAGCGTAGCGCAGGCTCCCGCGCACGACTTGACGGTATAGGCGAGAGGTTTAGGGTAAACGTACTAATAGTAGAACTATTTTGTATTATCGATATGTAGTAAATTTTTATGTAATATTATAAATGTTTCGTACCAGGACGTTATTTTATTTTTTAATGCAGCAAAATTTAGTTCTACATAATGATAATACCTATGTATCGACTTACTTATTGTTTTGAAACCGCGCATGGTTAGTTGGGTATAGGAAGAATAATAATGGATGGGGTGTAAGGGGGCACAAACACCAGCTCAATGCTCCAAGCCAACCTCACCTGCCCGCGGTGCATCCTGCCGAACAGCGAACGAGGCTCTGGCGACCGACAAATGGCGGTATAACCATTTCGAAATGATGGCGTAGCTAAATGCCACAGACCGGTGATGGGCAGCAGCATCACCGGTGCGAAGAGCTGCGTCCTGCGATCGCCAAGACGCACGCCTGGCGGGGCGATTATCTTTTAAAGGCAAACCCTCATGAAACAAGCCATCGGACCAAGGCCCCCAGTCCCCGGCCGCCCCGCTATTCCTGGCCAAGGCGGCGGTCATGGTAACGGCGGGTCAGGGGGTGCTAAGAATCACCGGGTCACGATCGGCCGCCAACCCAAACTGACCCTGGCTACGTTCAATGGACGCACGTTACGACTGGACGAACACCTGGCGCAATTAGAAGAGGAGCTGAAGCACATAAGGTGGCACATTCTAGGGTTATGTGAAGTCCGAAGAGTGGGGGAGGACACCATAACTCTGGGATCGGGCCATCTTCTGTATTACCGAGAAGGAGATCAGCCCTCCCAAGGTGGCGTCGGATTTCTGGTTAATAAGGTTCTCTGTGCCAACGTTGTAGAGATATCAAGTGTGTCGAACAGGGATGAAGGGATGAAGTTCTGCGAGATTAGACGTAAGAGCAAAAAGTCCAAACTTTCGACGGAAACTCTCAGCTTAATGGAAGAGAGACGTACAGACCCATTGTCAGCTTCGACGAAAAGTCAAGAGCGCAACAAAACCATCCAGAGGCTCGTGCGACGTGATCTCCGATCCGCAAACACGCTCTTGATTGAAAAATCAATGGAGCAGAATCGGGGACCAAAGGTGTTCGCACGCCCTTTGGGTAGGAGCCACCTGACGAAGCTGACAACTGAATCTGGGGAAGTCGTCGCATCCAAGCCGGAGGTTCTGTCGGAAGTGGAAGACTTCTATGGCAAGCTTTACGCCTCGCAAGCTTCAAAGCCCGTACCCGATACTGAGGATTGCAGAGCCACCCTCACACGCCACTTCACCGAGGACCTGCCCGAGATCAGCCGAGACGAGATCGAAATGGCCCTGAAACAGTTAAAAAATGGAAAAGCCCCAGGGGAGGACGGGATTACGACAGAGCTCCTAAAAGCTGGAGGAACTCCCTTATTGGAACAGCTCCAACAGCTCTTTAACTCCGTTCTCTTCCATGGGAGAACTCCGCAGGCATGGCACAGAAGCATGGTGGTACTGTTCTTCAAAAAAGGAGACAAAACCCTATTGAAGAACTACCGCCCCATTTCGCTTTTGAGCCATGTTTACAAACTGTTCTCCAGGGTTATCACGAACCGTCTTGCGCGAAGACTCGATGAGTTTCAGCCTCCCGAGCAGGCCGGGTTTCGAAGGGGTTATAGCACCATAGACCACATTCACACGGTACGGCAGATTGTACAGAAGTCTCAAGAGTACAATCGGCCCCTGTGCTTAGCGTTTGTGGACTATGAGAAAGCTTTCGACTCCTCGAAACCTGGTCTGTTCTGGAGTCTTTGCAGCGTTGCCAAGTCGACTGGCGATACATCGAAGTGATGAGATGTCTGTATGAAGCCGCCACAATGACCGTACAAGTACAGGACCAGCAGACTAAACCTATCCATCTCCATCGAGGAGTGAGACAGGGGGACGTCATATCCCCGAAACTGTTCACTAACGCTCTGGAGGATATGTTTAACACGCTGGACTGGAAAGGTCGTGGTATTAATATAAACGGCAAGTACATCTCTCACTTACGATTTGCAGACGACATCGTCATTATGGCAGAAACGCTGCAAGACCTACAACGACTGGTGGATGACCTAGCTGATTCTTCTCGCCGCATCGGTCTCCGGATGAATTTGGATAAAACCAAAGTCATGTTCAATGAACACGTTGATCCGGAACCGATTGCCGTAAATGGAATCCAACTCGAAGTTGTTCAACAACAGTATGTCTACCTAGGGCAAACGCTCCAACTAGGTAGAAACAACCTTGAGAAGGAAGTCCAGAGAAGAATACAGCTGGGTTGGGCAGCATTCGGAAAACTCCGTCGAGTCTTTTCGTCGCCAATACCGCAATGCCTTAAGACGAAAGTCTTCAACCAGTGCGTCCTACCTGTCATGACATACGGAGCCGAAACGTGGACACTCACGGTACGACTGGTCCATCAACTGAAAGTCGCTCAGCGAGCTATGGAGAGAGCTATGCTCGGGGTTTCTCTAAGGGATCGTATCCGAAACGAAGTAATTCGACAGAGAACTAGAGTGACCGACATAGCTCAACGTATTAGCAAGCTGAAGTGGCAGTGGGCTGGTCATATCTGCCGAAGGACCGATAACCGCTGGGGTAAGCTGGTCCTTGAGTGGAGACCGCGTATCGGCAAACGTAGCGTAGGACGCCCTGTGGCAAGGTGGAGCGACGACATACGCAAAGCTGCGGGCAGTGACTGGAGAAGTAAAGCCGAAGACCGGGTTCAGTGGCGTGCTTTAGGAGAGGCCTATGTCCAGCAGTGGACTACAATAGGCTGTTAATGATGATGATGATGAATAATGGATAATGTCTAGTAATCCGACGAGTAGGTATGATCCCGATCCCAAAGCCAAGCTAAAATGCGTTTATCCATGCAAAGCATTCTTACCCTTATTTTTCTTACCACATTTACGAAAACTATAAAGGATGCTATCAAACCCCACGATTATCCATGGTCACCTGCTGATAATAATTTGTTATGATTAAAAATATACATTTGCTTTTTCGGAACTCGCCAGTGACGTATTGATTTATGTGAAATTATTTTTTGAAGTACAAAACAAGGTTGTACGGAACCCTCCTCGCACGAATCTAATTCGCGCTAAACCGGTATTTATCCATCCACACTAATTTTGTAAATAAGATAGATAGCGTTGCCCCGTAGGTATAACCGCGAGGCACAGGAAGGCAAAATACCATACCATACCATAACAGCCACAACAATCTACTGCTGGTAATGGGCCGCCCCCTATTGGGGGATATGAAACTAAAAAAGATTTCCAAAAAAACAGAAGTCGAAACACAACAACTTTTTTCCTCCCATACAAAAAACTGGGCGGCGACGGGCGTACCAGCCAACAAATTTTGTAAGGGAGGACAATTTTTTTATCTTGTTTTTTTATTTTGTCCTGTGTTTCTGAGGAAACGTTTTTCATTTTCATGGATGCCTTAGAATATTTGCAGCAAATTTATATGGATATAATTGTATTTTTACCATAAAAAAAATCTAGTCCTTGCAATGTACTTCTACCCTACTTTCAAAAAAATACATCGCTAGAATACGTAAACATTAGTGAGAACTACTTTACGCAAGCAATGTTTTTTATAGGTACTTACCCTTTCAAGTTACTAATCCTTTGTTTTTTATAGGCACGCTTGGAAAGCGTCGTCTTTTTTTCTTTTATTAGGCATTATTCTTCCCCGCTAACTAAGTTTCGTAAACACGACGTTGCTAGAAAAAAGTTGTACGTGTCTGCTTCCGACGAGGCTCGGCGGCCGACTGAGGGGACGCGGGCGCGGTGGAAGTGGGCATGCTCTTGCGCAAACCCAACACACTATTGCGTTTGTGTTATTTTTTAATTAATTTTAACGAAAAAATCAGAAAACTGACGCCATACGTTGATAACACATATAATAAGGAAAAAGAAGACACAAAATAAATAATGAAATATTGGATAACAATCAAATCGTTCAGCTTTTTAGTGTAAAAAGTGGCCGGAAAACGCAAAATCAGAGCCTACTTTGCGATTTTTTTCTATCGAGGCAATTTTATTAGATCGTGTTTCGGGCCCCATGGTTTTGTAGCAAATATCTTAAAGTACTACTAAAATTAATATCATTTCATTTTATTGAGATTTCAAGAAATGGTTTAGCAAATTCCGTACACTATTTTACCTTCTCGCGACGGTTTCTGAGCCGATTTCGCCTTAAGAACATAGTTTTAACAAGGTTCTATAATTTTTGTGGCTAGCCCTGTTGTTAATTTACCTAACGGCACTAATATGGAATACGGGCTAATATCAGCTTCCATAACTCATGGCCATACAAATTACTGCCCATTTTGTTAGTTTTAAATACTACATATTTTGTTATTGGTTATTGTCGTTGTGTTATACGTTGGTTTTCAAATGACCAGCGTGTTCAGTTCAGCTAGAGATTTTTTCCTGTTTGAGGACGCCACTAGTCTGACGCCACCTTAAAGCGAAATTTCCTTTCTAATGTAAATTTCGAGTGCCAATTAATTCTTAATTTATAACGAAACGGTCTCAAATAGAACAAGAATCGTTAAGTATTCTTGTATTTCATCCATTGTTCAAGTTTATAACTGAGACGGAGAAGTTATAAGTGAAATAAGTTGAAACATTCTGGAAGCTGGAAGTTTGAGGGGGTACTTACATAAAATTATTGACGTGGATTTATTTTTGTACTTTAGTTACTGTACTGCTTTTGTTTCTCAAAGTTTGCATTACTATGGGGTTGCTTTGAACGTTTGCTTGTTACTGGCCTCAATTCTAACAGGACACTTCCGTATTTAATTCTTAATTAGATATTCCTGTGTGTATTATATTGGTACTTTTCAAATAAACGAACAAAAAAGAAAATCCGATGCTGAAATGTTTCCAATATTTTTACACAGGATCATTAATTTATACTGTTTTGATGTCTTTATGTTCTTCATCATCAATTTCACACGCAATGACCCATTTTATTTTACCTAGTAAATGGAAAAACATTTTAAAAATTAACGAAGTTGTGGTGCCAGCATTTATGATTTTGTATCCAAAGCTCAATGTCTCAAAAGTAGGTTGAAGCGTAATCAACATTGCTGTCGGTAATATTAATCACAAGGGTATGTGGGGACCGTTTTTTATCGCGCGAGGTCACCTTATCTAGCTACTCGCTGCGGACACTACGTATCTCTTCCGTTGGTGCGAATTGTTTAAACAAGTATTCATAATAAAAGCTTTTTTTGCGTAATTTAAGTACCTAACTTGATTTTAGTATGGTGCCGACCTAGTTATTTGGCGGAAATAACAGATTTATTATATGCTACTTGCAGAGTTTCGGCATGTATGCAGATAATTTTATTACCTAGTCTAAAGATAAAAGGCTGATAATTTTACCTAAGTTTGTAGGGCTATTTTAATCTCCTACCTATGCAATTCACCTGTTTCATTAATCTTCAAAGTTCAAACCTCGTTTTTTTCTAAGAGATATTATTGACCCTTTCGTATCTTTGTCAGGATCTAAGTAGATGAGAGTTCTTATTATCGTTAGTCAATGGTCCTTATCTTATCCATAATCGTTCGAATAAGAGACTTTAGGCCTTCCTCTTCCTTTCTTCCGCAAGATATTATATTTTTCCGCTCATTTTTCAAAAGCATACCTAGTTACTTAACCAAATCATAAACCTTTTTTGTAAAGGTATTCAATCCAGTTTTAGAGATGCGGGATACACCTAAGTTAAAATTAACACTTCCCAGTAAGCTATAAAACTAGAACTATAGTTACGACCGACATAGTTAAACTTCAGCGTTTGGTAACCAGGCCGCGGGGTTATCGCCACCGATATCCCAGTTAAAAATAATACTGATGCCGAACCAACTTTACGAGATAAATTTACATAAAACTTGGAGTCTTGAAGATTTTATAAGTTCATCTATTTTGATAGAATTAACTTCAAATTGAAACTTCATCCTGGGTAAAATAGCGATGCCGAACGACTTTACGATTGAATTGACATAAAACTTGAGACCGAAGTATTTTATAAGACTAACGTACTTATCTATTTAAGAGGATTTTTCAACAGAAAGCGGAGTTATTATCTAACTTATCATACTTATGTTGAAGTCTGCTGAATCAGCTAAACCATTGAGAAAAAGCGTGGCACGTGTTTAAGGGGCCAGCTTCTTAAAAGTAGTCTATAACTTGGGCAGTATAAAAGATGGACTTAAAAGGAACAACCTCATGGCCGATGCTGCGTGCCTGCAAATTTAATCAACATATCGCACGCGCAGGCATACATCTGATGATTCAAACTTCTTTTCATTCGCGCATTTTCAAAAGAGGATTTCTACCTACATAATATGTAATGCAGGAAGGTATACACCCATGTACTGCGAGCTCATGAATAATTCATAGACACTGCAAGAAACAGCTTTCATTAGTTTGTTGTTATATCAGATTAGCATCTGATCTCGCAGAAGGCTCTCGGAGTGTGCGCGTGAGCTGCACGAGCTCATACCACCGTCTCCTTTCTTCCATCGGACATCCAGACGCACGGCCGGCTATCATCCGTTCTTAGTTGAAATACCCACATTACGCACTAAGCGCTTCAAAACATCTTTCATTATGCGCACGGCTAAAGAATGGAATTCCCTGCCTGCGTCTGTATTTCCGAGTGCATATAACCTGAATCTCTTTAAGTCTAGAGTGAATAGGCATCTTCTGGGCAAGCTCGCTCCACCGTAGACCCCATCTCTGCTCTAGGGTAAGATTGGGGTCAAGAGTAAGCCCATCATAGATAAAAAAAAAAAAAAAAAAAAAGGCTCCAATCCAATGGGAAATTTTCTAGTCCGTTTTCTAGTGTCCATAGATGGCGCTTAGCTAAACTTTCCAAGGAAATGTATTTTGTCTAGTTGAGTTGAGTAGTTATCAATATAACTCAAATTTCAAAATTTCAACCTAACGCAACGCCATCTAGTATGACATAAAATAGATCGAGATCTGTCATATACAGACAGAGAGAAAAGTTCCCATTGGTATTCGCTTTTGAATCAGAACAAGTACCTACAACAATCGGTCACATGCGATACCTCATAAGAACGTAACATTTAATAACTAGACTAGGGCAATAGAAACAAATGGTCAATACCATGAATGAGCACAGAAGTGTACGGTACACCAATCTGGTCAATTCAAAAGTAATTATGCCTTCTTTCACATTTTAGCGCTGAAATAGGCCAACGTATTATTAACATGGTTTAAATATTGAACGAATTGTTTTTATAGATACCCTGCTCATCAGAACTGGTTAGATAAGTAAGTAGTACAAACTATGTATTAGCAGAGATAAATGTTACCTACCATCTCGCATCCCATACTCATCATAAAAAATGGACTGGGCTGGCTGATTGATATTTTGTTCGGGGCATGTCCAAATATCTTTTCCTAGTCTATCCAATAACTAGTTAGAACTGAGTAGCTATCATCTATTTCAGCTTAATGGCCATATTTCTATTGATAGTCCCTCAGTATGCCTGCCACATACGTAATAAATCACACATTCAAAGACCCCTTTTGTCCCTTTCAGAATATATCCTTTGGACCTTCTCTGTGCCTACGGTAGTAATTAGTTTCTGTCCAGACTGGCCTAAGCTTTACCACAAAAACAGGGTTAAGGGTTGACTAAAATCCTAAGTCCTCTGTGAACAAAAAACAAGGACATTAGGTTAGGTTGGAATCCATTTCGCATTTCTGAGCGTGTGTTTAATAACATGTCTTGTATTTAATTTGTTCAAAGTATCATCTCCTGAAGTGGTTATTTCCAAAAACAGGTTAATTCCCACCCAAACTCAATAAAGCTACATCCCGGCGATGACGATTTTTATAATTACTTAGCGATGCTTTAATTAATTTAAAAAAACTGTAGATCTATAAACGCAAAGAATATCCACTTTTACACCCTTTGAAAATTTAACATGGGTATATCCAGAAATGTCACGTTCAAAATTGCGAGTATTTGTAAATCTTGTCCCAATTTTTGCACACAAATGGGTAACAAGGTTGCAAGAAAGGGTTTTTTATGAAAGGGTCGTCCTAAAGCAAAATAAAGTTAAACAGACCCTGAAAACAGCTTTAGAGCTGAATGGAGTTTAATATAAAAGGGTTAAACCCTACGTGACACATTTTCCATGTTTATAGGAAAGAAAGATATTAGGTATGCCACACAACAGAGCAGTCTGCTTTGAGGTTTTTCAACATTTGGGTCCCTAGTCTTATAAAATTTTAGAGTTTTGAGTCATTGAAATTGCTAAATGTCACACAAAAATAAATAAAATTTACACAAGCGATTTTTTTAGTAAAATTTATACAAGCATCCTATCTGCATCAGTACGTGTGTATAGTCATGTATTTTTGGTCTTTTCGGCTTTGGTATCGAACGATTTCATACCGCTTTCAGATTTTTTTGGATTTTCATTACTCTTGTGCTTGACTTAGTTTTGAAACCCCCTGTACATTTAGCTGCATAATATATGTACCGAGTAGCGACTAGCGATGCATGCCCGTGGCGGTTACCAGGAATGACTTGAGCAGATGTCTTGCATGAGGTCATCCCGGCCTGCTGACACCATCGCGTTTTAACTGGACGACTTTGTGGAATTAACGTGTGGAATTGATTTGCAACGCGATATTCACAAGATACAAACGAAACTTCTGACTTAATGGTCTCTGTAAATATTAGTGCACGATTTCCTTGATTTGACTGTTTTTAACCTGCTTCAACCGCTCAATAATAAATACCAAATAGTCAATCTGCAACAAGATAAGATGTTTTTCTCGTGTGGGACACTGATTCGACGAACGACCCGGGCCCTAAGTCTGCTAAATGAAAATTGTTTCAGTTTGTTGTCGATTGGATCTCAGATGGGTGATTTAAGTAGTTTCGTAGTCTGCTTACAGATTGCAGTATAGAAAATATCAACAAAACAACAATCGCAATGGAATGACAGTTCAGTTTCGATGGCGTTACGGTGGCGTTCGGTGGGGCCCAGATAGTTAATCATAATAAAGTACCCGTCACGTTTCGTTATTCGATGGTAGATACGTAGTGCGCTAGGTACGTATCTACTAGTATATAAACACACGTAACGAAAACATCTTGGATTTTTGTCGTAACATGAACTTGCTTGCTGAACCATTCGCGCGGGCCATTCCCGAATAAGGTCTCGTATGTCCATGCCATTTACGGACACATGATCGTTTTGTGTTGAAAGCATTTTTATTCGGTTCACAGACTCTGTAAGTTTAGGTACTTATCTTTTTGTAAACAAACTTTGTATTAAACTGACAGTTCTGAAGTGTCACTTTCATACAAAGTGTGTTTACAAAAAGATAAGTACCTAAACTTACAGACTATAGCTTCGTAATCCTTATCCTCTAAGTTCAATTTCTGAAATTGTGATTTCTAAAATCGTGAACGGATTCCACAACAACGTGTCCAACCACTCGTATCTCGCGATGTCGATGGGTCCTTTAATCTTGCTCTGAAAGCTTACCGATTGTCCACTGTGAGTACTGTGACACTTATTGTGTGACCCATGGTTTTTGACTTTGTCTCGATTTATATCCGCCATCGCTGTTCGATTATAGCAGTTACATTACAGTACAGGAGCTATTTTAAAAACTTAACTACAGAGGGCATTACGTGTACCTATTTCAATACCTTACGAAAACATGACTTTATCAATCAAAATAATGTAGATACAATGAGTAAAATATATATGTATGCTAACGATTTCGTTGAATGCTTGGTTGGATGTTTGAAAACCTTGCAGTTGCAGTGTTCGTTCAGCACCTCGCCATTTGAAACTCGTTAAAAGTGCACATTTTTCAAAAACTCTTTTGGTCTTGACATGCGATCGTTTTGTGATGAAAGCAGTTTATCCGCTCTCCGATATCGGCCGGGCGCAGTTGAGTGTGATGCCCTCACGTCCCGGGTAAGTAGGTGCATACATGTTGAGTAATAAGTTCTGAACGAGCCATTGATATCCGAAATGGGAACTCTAAGGCCCTAGAATTTACACGGTGCAAAAAAATTGTATCCAAAAATATTTTAGCAGTAAGGTTTTGTATCGCAGAGGGGGTCACGCCTATTAATTTGACAACCTGTGACTTCCAGTAACGCAAAGGCATTTGTAAACTAAACCAATATACAGTTTCCTATTTCAATTTACCTCAAAATATTGCAGCGCAGTTCAAAGAGTTGTGCATTCTGTTTACGATGCTAGCAGTACGCAAATAGAATTCGCTCCTGTATGTACTGTTAATGCACTTCGTAGTAACGTCTTGTATACCGAAAAAGCATTTGTAAAAAATTATAAAGAATTTCGGGATTCGCAATTTTTGAGAACCTGTGTGTTCCAAACCTCAACATAAAACCTTGCCTTGAAAATACAACCTATGATTCAATGTTTAAATTTAGTCACCTCAGCACAAACTCAGCATATTGCAGTGTAGTTCAAAGAGTTGTGAATTCTTTTTACGATGCTACCGCATGCTATGTTGGGGGTCCCGCTCAAACATTTGAGAACCTGTGCATTTTAATCCCAAAACTCGAAAACATAAAACTCATCTCATCGTAACATGAATAGAAAAAAAAGAAAGAAAAATGTTTATTTGTTACCAAATACAGCGATACCTTAGTCATTCAAATTAAACAAAAAGGTATCCGCTCAGCTAATGCTTTAAGTGTACTTGTACTTGTACAGCACTCTCAAAGCGCTGGTCTTCCGCGGAACCAAATTCTATTTTAAACAAATTTCTTAACCCTAATGAATATACCTACCATAGCATTATCTATAAACATATTAATTATAAACACTTAACTGACACAATACTGTTTATTTATATATATATGCACCATACAGTGCACTATTTAATTTTACCTCAGCATATTGCAGTGCAGTTCAAAGAGTTGTGTGATCTGTTTACGACGTGAGCACCGCCCTCAGACTACGTTAATAGCATTCGCTCCTGTATGTACTGTTAATTGTATGCCGTGTAATGCCGTCTTAGAATAGCATCTCCCCTTTCTTTCCCGTGGTTGTCGTAAAAACCGACAAAGGGACTCGAGGGTTTCATGTGTATTGCAATTTTAGGCGACAGGCTGACAACCTGTCACTATAGTGATACACGACTTATCTGAAACGACCCTCAAACATTTGTCAGACGTGGCGATAATGACCGTAATTTTAAGGTCGTCAGCGCTCAGCCTACCCCGCCAGGGATAAAGGCGTGATTTGTGTATGTATGTGTGTATGTGCTGTTAATGCACTTTGTCACATATAAAATGTCTTTACATGACTATGCACCTTACAGAGTATTATTTACATTTACCTCAGCATATTGCAATGTACTTCAAAGAGTTGTGTGATCTGTTTACGACGCTACCGCAGGCTACATTAATAGGATTCGTTCCTTTAACTGTTAAGAGGATTGTGCAGCTGGAAATTTTCATACAAAAAGCGTTAACGTTTTTATCATACTTACCGGTTACCAATTGTTTTCATTTTTAGGTATTTTATTGACATTCTCAAAAACTAGGTTTATGCTATTTTATTTTTTTGATATATACTATAGGTAGCTTCAGAAATAATGAGGCACAAAAGTACACTTTTTTTGATACTGAAAAATCCTTATGTTTGAGTGAGGTTTCTTACAAAACTGTACAAAATTTGGTCAAAAACGAAACGTATAAACCTGGTTCAGTTTATACCTAAGCGATCAAGACCAAAATTATAGAATTTGGTTAAAATTTAGGGGTAGGGAAACGTTAACGCCCTTACCCCGATTTTACTCTGTTTTCGAGGCGATTTCTCAGGAATCCTACTACCTGTCTCTATCGCACATTACGGTACTTGCTGCGCGGGCGTCGAGACAGCACATACAATTTAAAAAACCCATTTCGCGCGCACCATGACTGTGAATGATCGTCTTAATGCGCTTCGTACAATCTTTTTGAAAGCTTAACCAAATTAAGAATCAAGGGGGCCTGCCTCGCTTAAACATTTGAGAACCTGTGTCTTTTAATCCCAAAACTCGACATAGAAATCATATCCTTACATTTACATACCATGAAAACTGAATCAACATACCGTTTGAATTTACTTCAGCATATTGCAATGTACTAGTTCAAAGACATGTGAGATCTGTTTACGACGCTTGCTACCGCAAATAACGTAAATAACGTTCGCTCCTGTAGGTACTCCTTCGTAACATCTTGTTTAAGTAATACAGGATGTAGACTGTAAGCCAGTTCTTTTTTTTAAATTGGTTTTTCTAAGAAATTCAACATCTTAATCGTCGTTACATAAGCATAGAACGAAGTAAGAAAAGAAAAATAGCTCTCTAGGGACAGGACTACTATGATTTTTATGAAGTTAGTTAGCATAGGTCTCTCAGACTCATGAGGCCAATGATGATTATAAATGCGAAAGTTTGTGTGTTTGTTTCTTTGTTACTCCTTCACGAAAAAACTACTAAACCGATTTTTTATAATATACAATTTGGTATCACGTTGCTATCCCGAAAAAATGTTCCTGTGGGATACTACGAGATTAAAGCCGACATTCACGCCGGCGAAGCCGCGGGCACCCACTATTAAATGAATGAAAACATTCCATTTTATGATGTAGTTCTTCTAATATCAATTCCACTGATTATTTTAACAATCCCTCGCCCCCCTTACATCATGCAGTCAGACAGAACTGACTCATAATTTTATATCCCGGTCAGTTTTACATAAATACCAACATACATCACGCTTTTATCCCTTGCGGAGTCAGCAGTTTTAATGCTTTAAAAAGGCCGTAAAATGTATTGCGAATATTGATGGCGATTCGAGTCTCTAAGTGACTGTGTAAGTGAAGTAAAAATCGCCAAGGAATGTTCGGCAGAAAGTGTTTACTATTTTATATGTTCTTTTCACACGACCGAGATTTGAACCTACCACGTCTTTTTTTTTTTTTTTTATAAGTAATAGGCCCGCATTTGTCTGCCATCTCACCTGGTGGTAAGTGGAGATGCAGACGAAGATGGTACATGCTTGCCTAGATAATGCCTATTCACTTTTGCTTTAAAAAGGCCCAAGTTATATTGTTCCGGAAAAAGATCCGCCGGCAGGGAATTTCACTCTTTAGCCGTACGCATGATAAAAGTTGAAGCGAAACGCTTAGTGCGGATCAGAGGTATATCTACAACATAAGGGTGGAACCCCAGTCGGCGCCTCGATCCCCGGAGATGGAATGGGGAAGGGGGTATCAGGTCGTGGAGTGATTGAGCACACTCTCCGAAATGTATCCTATAGAATACCGACATGCATGCTACTTTACGACGATGTTCAAGGCTCTGCAACTTAGTCTCAACCAGTGCTTCGTCTGCTATGAGCTTCTTGGCGCGTAGCATCTTCTATGACGTCTTGAAGCAGACCAACGAACTGTTTGTCCAGGATATATAAAATTCAAAATGCGATCTCAGAAATCATGCTCGGCTGGTCTAACTACATGTATCACAACTTCTACTAACTAACTACTCGAATTCGTCAAATATATGACGATTAGCACTTGAATTCTTGAATTGCGTATGGGATTGAATAGTAGAATAACCTAGTGGTAAAAGCACATTTAGGTACCTAGCAGACTTACGCATTCGAAAAAATGCCATTCTTGGCCCGGTTAACGTGTTTATCTGCTCTTTCGGCTTCAATGTCTTGTAGTTACATGTCTTGTGCGTAAAGTTTAAGTAAAATAAAATCAAATGGTATGTTTTTTGTTGCAGTAAGCCAAGATGAGGGGTCGTTTGGTGCTGCTGGCACTACTGGTCGCGGTCATTTGCACCGTCGATGCGGAGGTAAGAACCAGAACCCGGATTTATTCAGTGACAAGTATTATATTTTAAATATCCGACATTCTAAAAACATTAATTGTGAATCTACTTGGAAATAAACGATAAAATCTTGAGTCTTTGATACAAATGTTAAGAGCCCTAGTGGTCTCGGCGTTTTCATATAAAAGTTATCCCCCGTTTTCTTCTTAGGGATGTAAACGAAATATCGATGTTTTGAAAGCATTTATGTTTTAACATGATATTAAACATCAAGAAAACATATCGATTGTTTCTAAAATATTTTAGAAATAAATAAATTAATTTATAAATAATATTCTCGACATCCATATTTCACTTTAAAAATATAGATATTATGATATCGACGTTTTTAATGGACGATTTTTCATTCCTAATTCTTCTCAAGCGTAGCGTTTTTGAGATATGTTTAAACTCTCGTTCAACGTTTTTGTACTAAGCAACTAAGTTATCTTTTTATTCAGAAACACCGCCGCCGCCACCGTCGCATCAAGACTACCACGCAGCGACCTGATGCAGTGCGTGAAGATCCAGTGGAACTGTCTCCAGCTGCTGTAGGCAGGGAGGACACCGAGGCGGAACACCTGGAGCTCGGCATGCAGGAGAAGATGGACGAACGGAGGTTCCAGGTAAGTTACATACATCAGAGAAACAATCTCACGAAATCAGGGAATATACAGGTCTTAAAAACAATCAATGATAATTGTTCCCTGGGGTAAATCGAGCGTAACGGGTCGTTGGTCGACTCACGTAAATAGAGAGCCTTGCGCGCTCAGCTTGAAGTGGAAGGAAGGATCTTTGTGCATTTTCAATAGTCGCGCTAAGGGGCTTTGTACACTTGATATGGGAAGAGACTTTGTATACTTGAATAAGGCAGCTAGCGCGTACAGCCTAAGGGGCTTTGTACACTAGAAGTGGTAAGAGGCTTTGTTTACTTGAAAATGGCACGCTAACAAGTTCAGTCTAAGGGGCTTTGTGCTATTGAAGTTGAAATGGGCGCTCTACCGCGTTCAGTCTAAGGGGTTTTATGCACTCTGTGTTCCAAGTTTGTCACTTTTCTCATTTCAACCAATATTTTTCTATTACAGGAGGCTGAGAAAGCGCGCGTCAATGAAATCATGAATGAGCACTCTGAAAACCAGGAGAATGACGTGTTCGCTGACGGTAAGTCATCACTCATCATCAAAATTTAAATTATTCTAGTAAACATTGTTTTTTTGTCCCTATATATGGTGAATATATTAGCTGCAAATATTTTAAGGGTGTGTTCTACTCATAAACCCAAAACATCTTTCGTCGGAAATATTTTATCGAAATATGTATGTAAATATTTGGACCTCCCATAAAACCCTCTCCAAAAAATGCTTCAGACGAAAGTTTTTCAGTTTTATGAGTGGAACACACCCTGAAAATATTTGTACTTAGTTAAATGTAGCCCAAGTATAATTTTTTGGCTTCTCTTTTCAGACCCATGCACCAAGGTCCACTGCAGCGCCGGTCGCGTATGCGAGATCGACGAGCATGGTGATGCCGTCTGCAACTGCATCAAGGAGTGCCCTTACGAGACTGACTCACGCCGCAAGGTAAGTAGCATCACCCCCCTCCGCCTCCCCCCGCCGACTCCTTAATTTGCGGTAGCATACGTCTTTGAAAAGAATGTATTCTAACGATATTTTAAGTTTCTAGATGTGGGACTTTCACAGATGCCGCTGATGCATAAGAAAACTTGTCACTACAACACTGTTTGAAATGACTACATAGTATCATATATTCAACTACCGTTTTAACTTTAAGCTTACCCCGTAATAGGGCGTAATTAGATGATGTCATTACATCACATCACACCATTCTATTAGCAGCCGACTGCTGGACGTAGGCTTCCCCCAGGATATGCCATTTTATGACATGACGATATCCCGCTTTCGCCATCCAGTCGCCACTAGCCGCTCTCTTAAAGTGATATGTCCATCTGGCTGGAGAGCGTTCAACAACGCTTGCAGAGGCGTGCTCTCCTTACTCCACCGGCCGTCGGTTCTACGATAGATGTGACCAGCCAGCCCACTGCCACTTCAGTTTGATTAGACGTATCTGTTACAATTTTGCAGGTGTGCACAAACCACAACGAGACCTGGTCATCAGACTGCGAAGTGTACCGTCAACGTTGTCTCTGCTTGGATGGATCAGAACTCTGTCGCGGCGCCGCTTACCACCACGTGCAAATCGAATACTACGGTTCTTGTCGGGAGATGCCGGTAAGGAAACAATAATAATAATAATAAGTGGAGTCGCAAGAGTTTTTCAACTCGAAGGGTGGAAGTGTTAAAGGCATAAAGCCGCGAGTAATGCTGAGGGGAGAAATCCCTGAACTTGAAAGCGCAGCACACCTCTCTACACCCTTAGCTACCCGTAGGGCAGCTTGTGACGAGCTGTTGGGGAGTAGCGACCGCACGGACCCGAGTACCCCGGGGAGTGCAGACTGGCCGTCTCCGGCTTGCCGGAGTGGACCCCAAGACCAGGACTCTCACCTTTGGCTTGCCTTAGTTGGCCGGTCGAAGTGGGGCCGCTAAAGTTCGAGCCTGTGTTCGGACTCGAGGGGTGGAAGTGAAACATGCGTAAGTAAACCAGGATACAATTTAGATATATTGTATCAGAATGTAAACGGACTCCGAACGAAAAAGGATGAGTTTTATAAAAACCTTTTAACATCATCGACGGATATAATAGCGGGAACAGAAACAGGTTTAAACGACTCGTTCCATGACAGTGAGTTCATACCACAAGGTTATAGTGTATTACGATGTGACAGAACGGACGGTAGGAAGATGGGAGGTGTTTTCTTAATAGCTAGTCCCCGATACGAACTAAGGAAAATCGCTCCGCCTGTGAATGTGGACGCCGCCGCGTTTGAACTAGTTTGCGCCACGATCCATCGCGGCAACAACACTTTATTAATGTGTTGTGTTGTTTACATTCCGCCGGGTAGCACTGATTGTGAATATTTACGTATGTTTCACGCATTGGAAACTTTATGTATTAATCATAAAAGAGTTTTAGTGATAGGAGACTTTAATATGTATTCGACCTCAACTGAGGTAGAAGCTTATTTTGAGTACTTTTTAGCTTATTGTGAATTTCGTCAACGTAACACGATTGTGAACAAAAGCAAAAATAGAATTTTGGATCTTGTGTTGACTACACTATGTGATTCGGAGGTATTAGTGGATAGCGATGATGGTGCTGCGTTGGTGACCCCGGACAGGCACCACCCGGTGCTGTTGGTGCATGTAGCTGTCGAGGGAGAGGCCGCGCGGCCTCCGGCTGCGCCGGCGCCAGCCTCAGCTACTGGGCCCAACCGACCTATGTGTTCAAAATGGAACTTCCGTAAGGTAGATTTTTTTCTTCTTTATGGCAAAATTCAGGATATAGATTGGACCCCCCTGTATAGTATTAAAGACCCTCAGGACGCGATTAATTACGTTTATTCGGAACTAAATGCAGTGATAAGTAGCTGTACCCCGATAAAACGTAATATACAAGATTCTAATTTTTCTTACCCGAAATGGTATACGTCGGAAATAATTAAAGATATTATTATAAAGGCCAGATGGCATAAAACATATAAAATTACAGGATTAGACTATGACTACAAAATGTTTTCATATTTTAGGACACTGGCTAAACAAAAAATTGATGTAGCGTACACTCAGTACAAAAACAGGCTCCAAAATGAATTTATTAGTGATCCAAGATCTTTTTGGGCATTTATGAGTTCCCAGCGCAAAAATAGAAATAAACCTTGCGTCACAAAAAATGGGGTATTGTTGCCACAGGAAGAGTGTGCTAAAGAGTTCGCGGAGTATTTTCACTCGGTATACAGTAAACACGCGCCGCGGTTGCAGAGGGACGAGGCGGTGCGCGCGGCCGGGGCTGGCAACGGCGCCGCGCGCGTACACATAGGTCAGCTGCAGCTGAGCGACGTGCGGAAAGCATTGGCGCGGCTTAGACCTAAGAAGTCAGTGGGCCCGGATGGGATACCTCCTTTTCTGATAAAGGACTGTAGACGGGTACTAGATGAACCACTCCTTCATGTCTTTAATTTGTGTTTAGAGGGTTGTTACTATCCAGAACAATGGAAACTTACCAGAGTTATACCGGTTCCAAAAGGAAGTAAAGACTCTAATGTAACGAATTTCAGACCTGTGGCGGTACTATCATCTTTTGCGAAAGTCTTTGAGTCTATTTTGTACGCATATATCTATCCGCAAATAAGTGCACAGCTATCGGATAAGCAGCATGGCTTCAGACCTGGCCGCGGCATAGACTCAAATTTATTGTGCTTTATGGACAAAGTAGTAACATCCCTTGATTCGGAGGTTGGAGGGCAAATGGACGCAGCATACTTTGACTTTCAAAAGGCATTTGATGCTGTTGATAATGATGTCCTTTTGGTCAAGTTAGCAAGTGTGGGATTTACCCCTCATTTACTGGACTTCTTTGTAAGTTACTTAAAGGAGCGTAGACAGTACGTCGAGTATGATGGCCACGATTCCGAACCATATTACACATATTCAGGGGTGAGCCAAGGGAGTAATCTCGGCCCACTTGAATTTTTGATCCTTATCAACGATCTACCTCAAGTGGTTACGGAGGCTGGTTGTCTACTTTTTGCTGATGACCTAAAGCTGTTTATGCCGATACGTAGTCAAATAGACTGCAGTAAGCTGCAGGAAGACATA
This sequence comes from Keiferia lycopersicella, assembly GCA_029255805.1. Lineage (NCBI taxonomy): Eukaryota > Metazoa > Arthropoda > Insecta > Lepidoptera > Gelechiidae > Keiferia > Keiferia lycopersicella. The sequence continues at coordinate 1,372,863 of JARACZ010000008.1, forward strand.
GACAACGTAATGCAATGGAGTCTACAAAATAAACTTAATTTCAATGTGTCAAAATGTAACATTTTGTCATTCACAAGATCTAAGACACCATTGCATTATAGGTATGTGCTGAACGAGGAACACTTACCTAGGGTTACATCTGTAAGGGATTTGGGTGTTCGAATGACAGAAGACCTAAGTTTTAAAACACACATAATGGAAATGTGCTCCAAGGCTTTTAGGAATCTTGGTTTTATACTGCGTCAGACGCACGACTTTGATAACGTTGCAGCAGTTAAAGCTCTGTATAACGCATTGGTCCGTAGTCGTCTGGAATTTGGGGCCATGGTGTGGAACCCTCATCAAGAGAAGTACACGTCTATGGTGGAAAAGTTGCAAAATAAGTTTGCCAGGGCGCTATACCTACGGCTATATGGCGTGTATCCCTTCTATCCATTGATGTATCCAACTATGTTTGTTTTAGGCATGGTTGGATATTATCAATTAGAGGTGAGAAGGAATACGGCGGTGACACTTTATGTGTTTAAGGTATTTAGAGGGAAAATTGAAAGTCCCCAAATACTGGAAGCGTTAAAGCTGACAGTACCGAGCAAAGCTAGCGGTACCAGACGCAGCCCTCGCATATTCACAGTACCTACCGCGCGCACCAACGTAGGTGCCTACTCACCGGTCGCTCGAGCCGTACGCGCGATTAATTGCATTGCGCAGGAGAATCCGAACGTCGATGTGTACACGTGTTCGTTGACGGAATTCACAAAGATCACAGTATCACATTTCGGTAACGTGTAATAATTATGTGCGTATATAGTTTCCTTGGGTGTGCCTGCCTGTTACAACTGTATATTTGTGGTAATAAATAAATGAAAAATTAAATGAAAAAGTCGCGAGTTGGTGCATGTTCTGGCCCTCGTCCAGGACCTCTGCGCAGGTAGCGGTGTACACCTCTCGACACCCCTCAGTCGCCCGCACCAGTGTTGCGTCCCAGGGCACCGCGCATCATGCGCAAAAGCCCTTTAGTGGAGGCCCACCTAGCGGGCGGCGAGTCACCGTCTGCCGAGATTATCAAGGTTGAGACATTTGATTTGGCAGGCGTCCCGTTGTCTCAACAATAGCCCAGCAACCGGTCCAGCAAATTCCTCCCCATAGCCCTAGTAATCCGACCCTCACCTGCAATAGTCCTTGCATCAGGCGTGTGCTGGCTCTGGGTGTACTCTGTAGTGCAGACAGAGCGAGTATGCGCTTGATGTACACATCACACACTTAGATTATTTGGTATAAAAAGGCCTCTGTGCTGTTGGCTTTGGCCCCACACATGCCTCAAAGGACCGGGTCCCTGTGGGCCCGTGATTCGAAAAGAATACCAACATAATAATAATAATAATATATTCTTTATTGAACACAAAAAAATAAACAAAAATAACATAATAAACAGAGAAATTTCGATGGTCCAATGAGGCGGCCTTAATGCTAATGTAGCATTCTCTTCCAGGCAACCTCTAGGCGAAAAAGAAAGTGCGAAATGGTTAGCGGGATAGTGCAAACCTACATATACTACTTATACTATAATACACCCTAATAAATAGATATGCACATAAGCAATATGATATATACTAAATACATAACAATTTAACGATAAACTAATACATATATATATATATACCTACACTATACTATGGATGTAAGGAAAATACATAATTAAAGAAGGAAATGGGAATAAATAGATAACAGTCTAAAAGGAATAGAATAAGAGATATTATACAACAGATTTAGATAAATAATATTTCCTGGTTCGGTCCTTAAAGGTTTCAAGGGAAGGGGACCGACGGACCTCCTCAGGCAAAGAATTCCACAGCTTGATGGCTCGCACTGTGAAAGAATTTGCAAAGAAGTCCGTCTTGTGTGGAGGAAGGTTGATTCTCAGACTGTTCCCGGAACGCAGATTACGCGTCAGAGTTTCCGAGTGTAAAACGAAACGGTCTTTGAGATAGGGAGGAGCTTTAGGATTGGATAGGATTGAGTAAAGAAGGGAAAGGATATGGCAGTCCCTTCTACGGGATATAGGTAGCCACTGAAGTTGGGACCGGTAAGAAGAGACGTGGTCATACTTTCGCAGACCGAAAATAAACCTAATACAGGAGATTCTGCAGACGTTCGAGCTTATTCAGCAGGTGGACAGATAGATCATCAATAGGGATTTGGACTGGAAGAAATGTGTCAAATTTAATTTTTCTTTTGGCAGTATTTTATGAGCAGTGGTCATCGACATAACAGCCTCTTAAACCTAAATAAACTGTGAAGAAACGATAATTAATGGATAACAGCAAGATATTAATTTGTTGTTTTTCTCATAGAGGGGGATGAAAAGTGTTTAGTAAAACTCGGGCCTAATGTTATTTATCCTCGGGTACATTGAATCCCTGGCTTTACTCAGGGTTCTACTCTAAAATCCTTCGTTCCGCGTGTGCTTCAAAATAACGCCCTCGCTATAAATATATAAATTTAGTAATAACTTCTCATAAAAACTACTATTTATTTGCATTCTTGCCCTTACAGGAGTGCAGCGAGAGCGAGATGGCGGACTTCCCGCGGCGCATGCGCGACTGGCTGTTCAACATCATGCGCGACATGGCGGAGCGCAGCGAGCTCTCCCCGCACTTCGCGCGCATGGAGCGCGAGGCCGAGGCCAACCTCACCCGCCGCTGGACCAACGCCGCCATTTGGAAATGGTGCGATCTCGACGCCCATGACAATGACAGGTAAACAAATACATTCATACACATATCACGCCTATATCCCTAGTGGGGTAGGCAGAGCGTCACCGAACGTAAAATTACGGTCGTTATCGCCACGTCTGACAAATATTGAGGGCTGTTTGAGATAATTCGTGTATCACTATAGTGATAAGTTGTCAGCCTGTCGCCTAAAAGTTGTAACATACCTGAAATCCTAAGTCGCTCAGTCGGCTGTTACGACACCCACGGGTAAGAAATGGAGTGATGCTATTCTAAGCCGGCATCGCACGGCACCAGGTAAATAAAAAATACATAAAAACCATAGATTTCCATTAATGATATTGTTTTGCTCATAGAGCCTCTTTCCACTTCAAGCGGACAAAGCCCCTTAAACTGAACGCGCTAGAGTGCCTTCTTCAAGTATACAAAGCTTCTTACCACTTCAAGTGCACCAAGCCCCTTAGACTAAATGCGCTAGCAAACCTTCTTTAAGTATACAAAGCTTCTTACCACTTCAAGTGCATAAAGCCCCTTAGACTGAACAAGCTAGCGTGCCTTCTTTAAGTATACAAAGCTTCTTACCACTTCAAGTGTATAAAGCTCCTTAGACTGAACAAGCTAGCGTGCCTTCTTTAAGTATACAAAGCTTCTTACCACTTCAAGTGTATAAAGTCCCTTAGACTGAACGCGCTAGCGTGCCTTCTTCAAGTATACAAAGCTTCTTACCACTTCAAGTGCACAAAGCCCCTTAGACTGAACGCGCTAGCGTGCCTTCTTCAAGTATACAAAGCTTCTTACCACTTCAAGTACACAAAACCCCTTAGACTCAACTCGCTAGCATGCCTTTTTCAACTATACAAAGCCTCTTCTCACTTCAAGTGCACAAAGCCCCTTAGACTGAACGCGCTGTACTATATAAATAAGCCAGGTGAGCCCTCGCTCCCCACCAAGCCGTCCGGCGTAGTTTAGATGGCCCCGGGGCCATAAACATAGAGACCAACACAAAAAAAACTATAATAAGTATACAAACCTCTTCAAAATTCATCCAGGAGTAACTTTTATAAAGAAATGACTACCATGTTTTCAGAGCGGTGTCCCGTCACGAGTTGTTCCCGATCCGCGCGCCGCTGATGGCGCTGGAGCACTGCATCGCACCGTTCCTGGACCAGTGCGACGCTGATGACGACCACAAGATCACGCTCGCCGAGTGGGGCAAGTGTCTGCAGCTCGACGAGGTAACATCGCTTTTAATGATAATGATGACGATGCTGAAACAACCTTGAAAAACAATCCTCAAAAATGTCAAACGTGGCGATTGCGACCACATTCTTACGGCCGTTAATCCTCAGCCTACCCCGCAAGGGATAAAAGCATGATATACGTATGTATGTATGATGATTCTTCCGCTTCCTATCAGAGCGTTGATACGCTCGGACGGAGATAGCCAATTTTTGCAGAGAACTGTCTTTCACAGTGTTTAGGTAGGTAGCGTAGCGGGTGAAAATTTGTAGGTAGGGTGCATGTTTTATCGTGTGGGGCACCGAATCGACGATCCGGTGAACCCTGTTATCAGAATTTTTAAACCCCCTTCTACTAGTAGGCCTTTTATAGGCCTAGTCACATTATACTCTTATCTACGACATCTGTCTACTAATGTAATGACCGCCAAACTAACTAACCTACCCAAATTAATTATCGACAGTAACTGGGGCCGACTGTTTCACGTGCTCTCGGATGCACGGAATAGTGTTTCAGCCTACAATGGCCTGACCAACTAGTCAAATTCAAACTGAGAAGATATCAAGATTCGCTAAATTTGCAACCCTAACGCCATCTATCGACTTTGAACAATATCCATCAGTGTGGCACAACTTTTTTTGAAAAATCAACAAAACAAACTTTATGTACGTTCTAATGCAAGTTCTATCTAGTGTTTTATTTGTTTGTTTCAGTACGAGTTAGAAGATCGTTGCGATGAGTTTACTGATGACATGTCGTAAACTACAACGCTGTAATATATAAGCTGGAATTGAGTCGCCGGTCGCCGCTCAAGACATCGAAAATACCTACATAAAAAAATATTGAGTAAAAAGTACTTACAATTTATGAAACAATTATGTAACTAAGTAACTTACCGCAAAAATAAAAATGGCTTTTTGTAAATAAGTTTTCTGATTCGATAAAAACCTTGTAACTAAATTGCCACTGTCATCCATTGCCTGTAAGTTCAATGAGATTTTAGTTTTAAGAATAAACGAATTATTTTTTTAAGTAACACGTTACGAATTTTTTTTCTGAAATGCAACTCTTTTGTGGTATTGTAAATATGCAACACGAGCTCTGTGATTTTATACCAAAATAATAAACGTTTGTCTTTTAATAAACATAAATAACAGATAACATCATTATTTTTATTTTACCCAATCAATCAAAAAGGAGAAGTTCAATTTATAAAACGATACATACATACATAAATCACGCCTTTGTCCCTTACGGGGTAGGTAGAGCGTTAACGATCATAAAATTACGGTCTTCATCGCCACGTCTGACAAGATTGAGGGCCCTTTTAGATGATTCATGTATCACTGTAGTGACAGGTTGTCAGCCTGTCGCCTAAAATTGTAACACACATGAAAACCTCGAGTCCCATAGTTGCCTTTTACAACACCCGCGGGAAGAAAAGGGGTGATGCTATTCTAAGCCGGCATCACACAGCATAAAAATATAAAACGATGGTTTCTGAATTTTTGAATGGATGGACGTTCGTTACTGTGTGATAAGTAACGTAGATACAACACTAGTTGTGACACGGGCACGTCCCTAATTTGTCAAGCTGCTTTTGTTCTAGCCAGTTGAATAGCGATTTTTACATAAATAAGTAATTTACTAAAATTGGTGTGTTTCACTATTAGGAACAGCATAAAACCATACAAGATCGCTTCTTTAACATACACAACACACAGTTACGACTGGTCTATCCACTCGTATCACACTTTCTTTGATTAGAGTGTGTGTGTAAGAATAAGAAAAAAATATATTCAGTGACCACCTTAGATATATCACAATGTGCGGGAACAAACAGTTTGTATTAACATTTTAGTATCAAGTCTATAGCAGTACAGTAGTAGGTAAATAGTACACTTAGAAGATACAAGACTTATTAGGTAGTCCGTTTGTTAATGAGGACACTGAAAATGCAGTTCGTTCAGCGTACGCTACAACAGTAGTATTTACTACTGCGTAGCGCTGGTCTACCACGAAGCCTAAAAATTAGTTAACATTAAATTTATCATTACTAGATCTATATCACAGACATTCAGAATATACTTATACGTAACATGATTTACATGAGTAAGTTTTAGGCACCGCAAAATGTGTGAATAGGTTTGTGTAGCAGAAAGACAACCACAATAAACAGCAGTCTTTTACATAGGGAAATAAAAAAATTAACTCTATATCTGAAACGTTGCGTTTTTGTTTTTCGCCAAAAACTGCTACTTATTTTACGAATCCCACCCACACACCTTTATAAATTCACACATAACCCTTGACCATAAAAACATCGAATAGTAGAATTTCAATCAATCTAAGAGGTCTTGTTTGAAGCAGCAACTCCCTATTTCATTCATGAAATTATAATGAACTAGCTGGTACCCGCGACTTCGTTTCGCTGACTTAGTATTTTAGATGACAAAATAACCTTGTTTCCTTCACTAACGTCCTAAATTATACATGCTAATCTGGGCTCCTATTAGTGCTCCTTGTGGACTACGTCAGGAACACCAAACCTTATAAGTCTAGTATATGCCAGCAGAAACTACCCATCAAGCAGAACAACTTTTGCTTTCGTGCCATATCTTTATCTCGTACAGTTTAGGTGGGCTCCTGGTTGTGCACCTGGTGGTCTACATCAGGTACTCCAAACCTTCAAAGTCTATATGCCACCAGAAGCTACCCATCAAGTTAAACATTTTTTGCTTGATGCCATGTCTGTATCTCCTATAGTTTAGGCGGGCTCCTGGTGGTGTACCTGGTGGTCTACTGAAGGTACTTCAGACCCTCGAGTGGTGAAAAAAAGTAGCCTATGTCCGTTCTCGGTATCTTACTAATCTCTGTGTGAAATTTCATGATGATCGGTTCAGTGGTTTGGCCTTGAAAGCGTAGCAGACAGACAGAGTTACTTTCGAATTTATAATATTAGTATGGATTGCTAGTCCGAGCTAAGTATAGGCTGTAACATTTCCATATCAATAAATAAAGAGACGAAATCCTTTCCAAGTACTGCCCTTCTCTTTGCTATTTAATTTGAGATCAGTTCTCCCAACTACTTACATGCAGCGCTTTAAGTTTCAATTCGGAAGTAATACAAGAAATAACCGGTACCTACGTTGTAGTTCTGCCTACCCTGAACGCTTCTCAGGTCTGTACGGATGACGTCATGATCATGACGTAGACTTCGCATGTGTATGGAACGTAACTTCAAAAATACCAGCAAGATATGCGTAAGAAGGAACGCCTGTATATTTTTGCGTAAAACGAACCACTTTAACAGCGTACAAAAATGCGTAGAACGAAGTGAACATTAAAAGTAAAAATAGTTCTCACAATCACCACGGCACGCAAGCTTGGCTTGGCAGCACTGTGCCCGTAGCCCGCCAATAGACCGCCATTTTCCTCAGCGTTGATTGGCGGACATTGCTGTGGTCTTTTGTTTTTTACGTTGTTTCCGCCGACCTGTGATTGGTCGGTCATAGTTTCCGTGAACCGTTGCGCAGCCATCTTTTCTGTGTCGTTGTCGTTGTCGGCTTGGCGCCTTTCCTGTGTTGGTTGTTCCTTGTGTGGTGATAGTGAGTTACACGTTTCAAAATGGTGAGTTTTTCAAGATTTCGTGAAAAATAGTGCGTGTTGTGATAAAATTGTTGTGCCATTTTAAAGATCGTGTTGGGATACACTAACTGGCGAAGTTTCAGCTTCCAACTATGAAAATTAATAGGTTTTTTCGTGATTTTTAGGCTGGTGGTAAAGCGGGCAAAGATTCTGGTAAAGCGAAGGCGAAAGCAGTATCCAGATCAGCGAGGGCTGGTTTGCAGGTATGTTTATTCTATTTTAAAATTGAATTAATGAATTTACTTAGCTAACACTGTGACCAAAACGTTGTGCAAGACTATTTCACAAAATTGAATAATACGCATGACCTCCCTAGTATGGCGGCGTAGTGATTAGCGGAAATAAATCAATATCAAATTGGTTATTTTTTTCAGTTCCCTGTGGGAAGAATTCACAGACATCTCAAAAATAGGACGACTAGCCATGGTCGTGTTGGAGCTACTGCAGCAGTTTATTCTGCAGCTATTTTGGAATATCTCACAGCCGAGGTGAGTAGGACGCATCGCCCTATCAATATGGCGGCGTCGCGGCGGACTATTTCGTAGCGTTTATTCAAGGAAGTAGGGCTCAATCATTATTCATTATTACCCACGCTATTGCGCCTTCTGTGTCTTAGTTCTGTTTTCATTATAGAATTGTTGTTTTAGGTATAGCAAGCCTATAACCTCTACAGTTGATTTTGGCGGGAAAATGATGAACTGCAATATCAAGTTTTCTTCTTTCCTATCCTTTTTCCTAACTAGATATTGAACTAAGTTGAAGTAAATAACTGACTAATGATCTTTTTACTAGCCAACAATACCTTTTCCATTCTATTGTAATAACAAAGTAGGGTTTGTCTGCACAATACAACCTTCCAAATTCCATCTCAGGTTCTGGAGTTGGCGGGCAACGCATCCAAAGATCTCAAGGTGAAGCGTATCACCCCCCGGCACTTGCAGCTCGCCATCAGAGGAGACGAGGAGCTGGACAGTCTGATCAAGGCGACCATCGCTGGTGGTGGTGTCATTCCTCACATCCACAAATCTCTCATCGGCAAGAAAGGAGGACCCGGCGCTCCTGTTTAATAATAGGTGAGTAGTCATCTTAATAAAAGCTGGGTCAGAGAATACTTTTCGGGGCTGTGTGATGCCGTCTTAGCATAGGTAGCATCAATCCATTTCTTTCCTTTGGGTGTTGTAAGAGGTGACTAAGGGACTCCAGTGTTTCAAGTGTATTATAATTTTTGGGCGAAATGCTGACAATCTGTCACTATGTAGTGTTACAGCTACTTCTTATGCATGTATTACATATTCTACTTTACCTATCGATTCCCATATACCCTCAAAAATTCATATATTTCTATTATTACAGTCGTTAACACTCTGTCTAGCCCTCAAAAGATAAAGGCGTGATATGTGTAGGTATGAGTAGTTTTCATTATAGCAGTGCACTGCAAATTGAAATAGTTCTAGTAATCACAGCTTGCTATGCTGTGCCTTATACATACAATATGGTACCTACCTATTATCTTGTAGTGATGTAGTCACTATTGCTGGTGTTGAATAGCATCACCCCACATCTTTTTTGCTGATGTCATAGAAAGGATTTGTAGTGAAGACCTCTTCACTTCATAGTATAAAGCCAAGCCACTTCCCGCTTCTATCCCTGTCTGTATTTATGTATGCTTATATCTTTAAAACTAACAACACTATGGATATTGATACATTTTTTAATAGATATCCCTCGCGCGTCGTTCGGCAGAGCTCATTGCTAATAATATGTGCAACCACAAGGTCCGCAGCTAGTGTGTATTAAAATTTTGTATCCACGGAATGGGCTGCTGCATTAATATATCTCCAACACCTTGCACTGCACTGCACTCTCTTCTTCAGATCTCATGTTTTTCTTACATTTTTCCATTTTATGGAGAAAGCTATTATTTTCAAAACACACTTGTTTTTAGCATAGTTTATAGTATAGTTTAGCAGGGATCAGGCAATCAATTTGATAGACCTAAACTAACTAATTAATTAACCAAACCTTTACGGTCTGAGTTAATTATGAAGAAAATATTTGTAGGTAATACTAACAGTTTGTTTCTTTTAAATTTCAGACATTCGGAACAAGACTCAACTGCATTTTGATCCGGACAGAACTCAAGAAACGCAATACTACAATATCAATCATCCAATCAGTAAAATAGTTTCTCTATTAGTGGTGTATGTACGTGTGAACTTTGAAGTGTCTTTCAAACTGTGGGTCCGGACTAAATCTAGATATAAGCACTAGGGATATGTAGACTAAGGAGATTTATGATTGTATTAGAATTAAGTTTAATTTCTCTGTTTGTTCATGGGACATTTTAATTTGCTGTAACATTGTGGACTACATATTTTCTGATATGTATAAAATTATATTGCTCTTGGCTTCTTTGAGCACTGTTTAATGTCTCCCGACATGATTTTAAAGGAGCTAGTGCTGTATAATTTTGATATTTTTAATGACTGCAACATTTGTATTTTTTAAGCTGTAAGCTGTTGTAATTTTTCTTCATTTTGTATTTTTAAAGTGACATTATTGGCAAAGCTAAGTGCCTGCCCGTATGATTGTTCTAAGTAATTTGGCATGATTAAAAACTGTTACAAGTTGTAAGAAATGTATTTTGATCTTTAAAATATAACAATATTCTGAAATAATTGGATTTTTCCTTGTTTCAGTAAATCCTTGAAGAAAACAGTAACTTGAATTGAGACCCAGCTAGGCAGTAGAAAATTTGGTTTGGGATGTAAAAAATTAAAAGCTTTGATATTTTTTCTGCTTTTTAATCAACATTTTTTGTAAGTAAATAACTAAAATAAATTGGTCAACATCTTAAGTGTAGTGGGGCTAAAGAACGTACAAGTCGCAATTTTCTTACTAAAGTAGGGTTTACAAACCTATGTTAATTTACGTATTGCGCACAGAATAAAATACATAACGTATGGCACATCTTCACAGCAGAAGCACACATTAAATTTTCCCGGTTTACGCGGCCTTATATGTACGATAGATAGATAGGTGTCGCTCGCTTCAGGATCGTGACGACCGATTAGCGCTGTGGTAGTGCGACTGCCTGCTACACAAAAGGTACCAGGTTCCATTCTCAGAGGGACACTCACAAACTTGATATCTATCTCTGTGAATTTGTTCCTAGTCTGGTTAAGACATAGCAGGCTGAATTACGTGATTGCCCGTAAGAAAAATGGTTCCATATTTCGGAGGATACGTTAAGCCGCGTAGGTTTCCGTTGCTGTCTACGATAATTTAGATGGCGATCGTTAATCAACCATGTCAGCTACTAATAGTAGGAGGAACTTGATACCAGGGGTCCATCGGGTCGTTGGACGACTCGGTGTCCCACTCGAAAAAAAAGGACGATCGTGTTTGTGGTGTTGCTCTGCTCAAGGTTGGTTGGTTAATACCTATGTTGTTACATCATGTCTTTGAGCATCATATTGATTCACTTTGTAGATCATATTTTAGACTCTAGTAGTATATTATTATCTGAGCTTTCGCATATCTTTTTGAAAAGTTTACCACGAAACTCCTGCCCACACACCCAGCTTACGGGCTGACAGGCATGGGTCAAGTTTCTTGCAATTGCATAGGATCTTCTAAATACTCTGTCTCATATTGATCACTCTGTTCCTGTACAATAAAAACTGACGACTCTGGCTTCGTATTGCTTGCTTTGTAGTTCGAGGGCTGACTCTTCATCATTTTGGCGCGATACATAATGTTGTCTATTTCGTGCATTGTTATGTCGCGTTGTCGCTCGTCCAGTTTTTTCATTTTCTTTGCTAATAATTTGCAATATAAGTCGCATTCGTCATCGTCTGATTCCTCTCTGGCTGTAGTTTCCATCTCTGGCATGAGTTCGTACGAGAAAACTTCACTCTTTCTTTTTTGAGGGTATTTTGTGTTTGAGGTACCGCCTATGGACCCAGACGGTTTTTCTTGTTTTATTTGGATTTCTTCTATGAAATTTTGACCATATTCCTGATCTTCCGAATTATCTAACAGCTCCTAGAACAAAGAAATGGAATTAAGTTAGTATGTGGGTATTTGTAGTAAAAACAAAAACCCGATGGCGTAAATATCTAGTTGAATGTATTTTACAACTCCCGCTTAGTCGTTTGGGCTTTAGCCCATGAAAAAGAATTTACTTGTCCACATACATAGGCACAAGAAGAAGGCAGGCAAGCTCACATCCACCCCCCAGGACTAAATGTTTAATGGGCAAAGACGCATGCTCTCGTTGGGAGTAACTAAGCATCTAGAGGCATATGTTCAACAGTGGACACAATTATGCTGAAAAGAAGAAGAAGCAATACATTCAGCTAGTATGTCTAATTGTCTACATCACTTACACTGCTCACAAAGTTAATATTTATCACTTTGTGAATTTGTTCCCAGTCTGGTTAGGACAATGCGGCTGAACTGAGTTGTCCATAAGAAAGATGGTTCTGTGTTTTGGATGGCACATTAAGCCGTAGATCCCGGTTGCTGTCTATGATCACATAGACGGCTGTCGTTACACCACCATGTCAGAAGCCTACTACTTGTACAAGGTGGTTGAAAAATTCTGACACCAGGGCTGATTGTATCGTTGGACAACTCGGTGTCTCACATGAAAAGATGAAAAAGACTCACATTGCTTACCGCGGTGTCTCTGGTGGTTCCCGAGTCGTATCTGTCCTCCAAGAAAGAAAACCAGTCATATCCATACCAGGACGATTTATATACCTCATCACAACCTGGAATAGATAAAGATTGATAAGAAACAAAACGGGCAACATGAAATTTTAGACCTTTAATTTAAAGTCGTATTTTGCATTACACGGAGCTGGCTGACATTTACTGTGTTTTCAGTTTTTGATGTAATAAAAATAGTGTTGTGACAAAGTAAAGGTGAATATAATTGCCTGGATTGTCGAGCAGTTCGATACACTTATAAATTAGTGCAAACAGCTGATATTGGGTACGGGGTCAAAACAAACTAGTACGACTATGTTTCAGAGTGAATTGTAAGGCACAATTTCCTATCCATGGATAAGAGTAATAAATAAATTAACTTACTTATAAAATTGTGTAAAATCAAATTTTTATTAATAATAGTAAAATAATCACTGATTTTATAAAATTCTATAAATTATTATTTTTCATTAATAAGAATTATAAAGCGCTGAAATCCCACTTAATAGGGGTAATAGTTTTTATTGGGCACTATAAAACTCAGTCTGAAATAGCGCCGCCTAGTTTTGCTATCAGCCCAAAAAATCGTCATTGTATGAGGCCCCTTTATTCAACATTTTTCCCTAATATATTTTTGATAAGTTCTTAGTTTCAGCATCTTTACTCTTCAGTGCCCTGACTGGATCCAATACAATAAAATTGTAATCTATAACCCCAAAAGTAAACAAATGCAACAGTACGTAAAATAAAAAGCATTCTTACCTGACCCCGCTATCCGGCTTTTCTTCTCCCTTGACTTCTCTCTTCTGTAAGAGCCACTTAGTGACTCCAATTTCTTTTTCAGTATTGTAACAGGAAGGTTCATTTTGTGACTTATACGTTGCCAGGTTTCCTCACGGTAAGATCTATTCGAGTAGTTTTGATCCCTGGCGTCCCAAAGCCACGGGCTCTTCGAGTACAAATACACAAGCTTTTTGCAAACATTTCTATCCATGATTCTATACATATCTGGAATCAAAAACTGTCCGAAACCCTAAATTAATACTACTGTCATTAGTTCATTACGCAAAGACTGCACTAAACAAAACATGCATTCACAACAAAACACCAGTGGCCTATGCAACGAAACTATAGGCTACAATTCTACAGGTGAAATTCGATATACATTGCGTAGCCGGTGGGACATTATAAAACTAGGGTTTTTGACCCACCACGCAATGTACATCGAATTTCACCTGTAGAATTGTAGCCTGTAGTTTCGAAAAACGAGGCACAGCTGACTTGACAACATGCCATAACAGATGTCGCAGGCAATATGCGTGAATCCGCGTTTTAAGTAATGTCTAGTCCGCATACAAACGAAAAACCATTTGTATATAACCGTCCTCCTCCCCCATATCCGTATAAATAAATATATAATGTTGTTGTTGCAGGCAATTTGCGTGAATCCACCGTTTACATAACATTTACGTATACAAACGAAAAAGTAGTATACAAACTGCCTAGGCAATATGACTTTAAAATTGAACGTTGCTCGAACATCGTCCACGTGGTGATGGTATTAGGGTGACCATGATTAATTAAAACACACAGGAAATTACATTATTATTCATGTACTTTTTGTTTGTAAATGCCTACTCAAATAGTGACTAAGCCGTTATAGGAAATCTACGAGGTACTTTTGGAAAGACAGTATGTATACTCGTACTTTGTAAGGAATACTGTGCTTATACAGGTTATATAAAACTAATTCAGAATATCATCAGGTATAGGCAGGATCCTAAAAAGCTAAAATGTGGACTATACTATTGACTATTTTATTTTTTTACAATATACGTAGTCATGCCCAGCAAAGTTTATTATATCATATCGGAGTACCAATAATATTTAGCCCCAGTCTGCCTAACAACCATGTCAATGGGTACCCTAGTATTTTTATGTGCTGAATGGTTCGTCTACGAGGTTCTAATCTAACTGATCCTTTCCGGTTTTCTTTGTATTCTATAAGTACTGAATTAAACTTCTCCTCGCTAGTATCACGTATTAGCATACTAGAAGCATAGTCACTTTATTAAACATATTTCCGTTTACACCTACACTTATACACTGAACGCCACATTTATTGTTTGAAGATTATTTATTTATTTATTTATTTCAAAACTTACATTTACAGTCTAGCCACACATGTAAGCCTTAACCTAGTTAACATATTAATATAAACTAGTAAAATCTATTAGATATCTATTAAGCCACTTTTTGTGAAAGTAATGTCTAAGTAATGTCCTGCTGATGCTAGGAATCTGTTCTCTGTACAAGCAAAGATGTCCAAATTAGTGTAAATCATTACTTGATTCAGGAGTGTTAACGCCTCCACCATAGGTGTGGTAGAGAGCGACTTTGTGCGCCCGTACGTGACGTGGAATGTCACCGTTTGACGGGGACGCAGGTCGTGTGGGTGATGGGGAGGAACATAAAATGGGATTTGTTCTAAAATATATGGGTTAAAGAGGTCTCCGCGGATTACCCTATAAAAGTATTTAAGCAGTGAAAGTTTGCGCCGCACTTCTAAAGAGTTATATTGCACCATACCCATAACAAAGGGTGTGGGATATAGAAATGGGTAATACCCGAAAAGCTTCTTGTATAAATATCTTAGAAACTTCTTCTGTACCTTCTCGACCATATCACAATAATACACTTCGTGTGGAGACCAGACAATTGAGTTTGTTTCGAGAATGCTACGTGCATATGCGTTGTAAATTATGATAATAGCATCTCTGCATGTGAAATATTTGGACTGTCGCATGATGAACCCAAGAATTTTTCTGGCCCTAGCACATGTTTGGACGATGTGTACATTGAATGTAAGTTTGGTATTAAAAGTCGTTCCAAGATCACGGACTTTCGTTTCTTTCTTCAATGTAACATCTCCGATGCTATAGTCTACTTCGATTGGCTGGTGACCTTGGTGGTATGACATAACTGAACATTTGTTGAGATTTAGTTCCAGGCAGTTTTCAAGGCTCCACTGGTGCACTTTCTCTACAATCTTCGCGGCTCTGTACAGGCCTAGCTATTTTCACGTCATCGGCAAACATCAAGCATGTTGAGGCAGAAATAACTTTCGGCAGATCGTTCACCATTATTAAGAAAAGTAGAGGACCTAGACTGCTTCCCTGTCCGATGCCAGATGTAACATGATAATCTGCAGATTTAGCATTCATGTACTCTACATATTGACTGCGTCCCGAAAGGTAGGATGAGAAGAACTGGAGAAGTGAGAACGACGTACCTGCTATTGCCATTTTTTTAAGAAGTGTATCGTTGTTAACTCTGTCAAAAGCTTTTTTAAAGTCAAGATATATTACGTCAGTTTGGGTTTTGTTGTCAATATTATGAGCTATTAAAGTAGATATGTTGAGTAAGTTAGATGTTGTGGATCGGTTAGGAAGGAAGCCGTGTTGTTCGTCACAAAACCAGCCTTTCAATTGGTTGTTCATGTGATGGTGGATGATGGACTCGAATATTTTACCAAAGACAGGTAGTATAGCTATGGGTCTGTAGTTAGTTATGTCACTTTTAGGGCCGCTCTTATGTATGGGTATGACCTTCGATTTTTTCCATATTACAGGGAAAGATTTAGAAGTAAGAGATAAGTTATAAATATATTGTAAAGGTTTTACGAAGGTTTCACAGCAATCTTTAACAATAACTTGGGGTATTCCGTCGGGGCCTTGAGTGATTACGGCGCCACGGTGGCGATATTTGGTACTAGTTCGCTCATATTGCCTAACTTGGTCTCGGCAATATGCCATACGGCATTATGATGGTTTTCGACGGATGACGACTTTATATATACGGCGGACGGCAATACAAATGGTTTTTCGTTTGTATACGGACTAGGCATTATGTAAACGGCGGATTCACGTATATTGCCTGCGACATCAAGACCAGCGTAACTATCGGTATCGGTGCAAGCGGTGCAAGCCCCTAGGTGCGTGTATCGTAGAGCATTTAGGTCAAGTTAGATCCAATTGGTTAGACCCCGTATAGATAAAGAATCGATCTGTAAGTAAATGGCGATGGCGGTGGTTACCTAAGTGTGAGGGAGAAAGCATGAACGCCTGGTATACGAAGAGCCTTAGCGGAAGAGAGAAAGCTTGATAAACGGCGGCCGCCATTTACAGATGGTTTCTTTATCTGTCTGAACGGGTCTACATTGGTTGTGAGTTTGTGAGACTATCTGAGTGAATAGCTGCGTACACACCGGACGAGCAGCCTCAGGCGCTAATCGCCGCACATTACCATACTAAAGCAAAAAGAAAGTACGAAGAAATTACGCTTACCGCACTTTGGCCTTCGGTCTTCGAACAAGACCGAGCTTCCTCCTGTTCCGAGCTTTCAGTATTCAACAAAATGCCATCCTCGTCATAAACAGATCCTAAAAACTTTTCCATTATGCTGTAGTATTGCCACTGAGGGGTGTAAATATTGTTTTCATCTGCACCAGACTTGATTGAAGCCATCTTTTTTCTAAAATGCATTCTAAAAGTAGCCATCAGTGACTCTCTCTTCTTTTTGAGTAAAGCTACGTTCGTATTGTCCATGGCTTGGCTGATGCGTCTCCAAGCTTCTTGAACTTCTTTTACTTTCTTTTTATCCGGGTGTTTAGGGTCCCAGATGACTCGCTCGCTTTCGTAACACTCCAAAAAGCGTACATGAGTCTCGTAAGACCAATCTTCTGCCAAGAACTCATATTTTCCTGGGCGTCTCATTTTATCATTATTTATATTTGACATTGACTGACTCGCGTCACGCAAGAACCCTCCCGCGCACTCGGCTGCCTGCCTCGCCTCGCACGACAAAATGGCGAGCGGCGCGGCGACGGACGGGACGACACGAGGCGAGAGGGGCGCGCGAGGCGAAGGCGACACGACTGCACGAGGCGTGGCTTGCGAGGCGTTGCCTCTTTCTCGCGCTCGCGCTCATAGAGTTCGCGCCGCAAAACAAGTCCCGCGAAAAACGCTTCAATGACCCTTAGTTTGAGGTTTATAAGGGTCATTTAAACATTTTTCGCGGGACTTCTTTCGCGGCGCGGACTCTAGGTTAACCGTTTTAGTTAATAGGCAGGTATTAAAATATGAAATACTTGCACCTTTGACCAGTAAGCAGGTACCTATGCATATGGCTATACCTACGTTATTTTTTAGTCAGTACTGACTAGTTATTATTCTGTGGTCAGTTCAGTACACAAACTTTGAGGGTGTTTCTATTTCTTTCTACTCATGATTCTGAACCACTTTTAAAATTTTTGAGTGTTCCATAGAAAAATTCATACCTACTGGGCTTGGCAATAAGGTATGGGACTGACTATTCTGTGCTATAAGTATGTAGGTACATAGTTAAAATTCTTTGGTACTCGTACTTTGGTACTATTTAGGTCCTAAAACAATGAAAAGGGTTGGGGCCCAAACTAATGGTACTCGCATCAGAAGGGTGGTCCCAGCCGTCCCAGGGCAGTCCGATAGGTCATTGTATCCGGTTAAATTAGCTTATTTCCTAAAAAAGTCCTTGAGTCAGGAGGACAGGAATCATAAATACTCGCAAAGTAGACCATGCAAGTTGCAAGCAAGCTTTTTGATGGCGTATTTTATTTCAATGAATGAGGGGTGATGAAACACAATGCAACAAGTATAATCATTCATCTCTTTCCAACAACAGCGTCGCACCAATTTGCCTCTGTATTGCGTGTTTTGTTCGAAAGAGCTACGTGGTTCTCGCATACACTCATCGGTTGATCAAAGTCCACGAGCAAAGTTATCGAATATATCAACCGGACGAACAGCCGAGTCCAGTCAGTCAGTTACTACGTTCCAGTGCTATCGAGAACTTGTGTTGTGTGGAGTTTTTGCATTTTTTTAAAATCAATTTGAAAGTTTCTAATTTTTAGATACATTTTTCGGATTCCATTTTCAACTTTTTTAAGAACTTCGTACAAAATAAGGTTAGTACTTTTTATAACTTTGTTAGTAATGTTACGAAATGAGTTCAATGTGATCCTTTCGTTGCGTTTGCAATGCAGTTAAATGCATGCACAGGCTTTGAAGAGTTATTTTTAGGTTCACGATGATTTGCAAGTTTTTATAACACGCTGCAAGAACGCGGGTTGAATCGATTTTTTTTGACCGACTTAACCCTCAGTCGGGCACGGGCATTATATTTTTTTGTACCCGCATCCTACTAATATTACAAATGCGAAAGTTCGTATGTTTGTTTGTTTGTTTCTCCTTCACGCTAAAACTACTAAAAGGATTTTCATAAAATTTGGTACATAGATAGAGAGTAATTAAATAGATAAAGAGGATTAACACATAGGATAGTTGTTATCCCGCAAAAACGTACCTGTGGGATGCTACGAGATTAAAACCGACTTCCACACGGGCGGAGCCGCGGGCGCCCGCTAGTTGGTACATATTTTTAATTTAAAAAGAGTTTTTCCTAAAACAGTTGCAAAATACATAGTTATTGATTGGTGCACAATCACCTCTTGATCTCTCGGGGTAGGCAAAGCATCAACTGTGGCCTATGCAACGAAACTACAGGCTACAATTCTATAGGTGGAATTCGATGTACATTGTGTAGCCGGTGGGACATTATAAAACAAGGATTTTTGACCCGCTGCGCAATGTATATCGAATTTAACCTGTAGAATTCTAGCCTGTAGTTTCGAAAAACGAGGCACTGGCCACAAAAACGCATTAGCCTCAGCCGATATAGAAGTTACTGTGCTAGGGTGTAACACTACTATCGATATTTTTATAACATCCATATTTTCCCCTAATTCCCTGCAGAAATGGCGACAGAAGTGAGTGCCCCGCCCGCGATGCCGCAGTTGCAGTCGGTGCAGCGCGCAATGGAAATACCAACTGTCAATGCAGCCGTTGGACAGGTCGGCGCATTGTACAGCAAAGTCAAAGGTAGGTTCAAGCCGACCAAGCAAGGTAGACTAAAAATGCGTCTTCTTTAGGCACTTTTCGCCTATTAAGCATACTCTTCTCGATAAATGACTTAAAGATTCACGGAAACAGCCAGCTCTGTTTTTGTTTTGTTTCTAAGGTATCCTAAGTTAGCCGCGTTTACACTAGGTTCATAAAATTGTTGTGAAAAATAGAAAAATGTACTCATCCTAAATTTTTCTCTTTTTTACAATTACTACTTAATAGGTGCTTGACCATCAAAAAGATAAATGTAAAATTTACTACTTCGAAAAAATTATTTGAGTTTGAATGTTTACAGATTCATTGTAATGATAATACCTATACTTTCAGGCTTTTTATATATTTCTACTTACTCTCATAAATAATTTTATTTACTTTTAATGGACTATGTACCTAGGAACCTACTTATGTATTGCAAGGACAAAAGGTCCTACTAACTTGTTGTAGAATAACTTTCGCAACAATCATTTCCTACAGATACAAATTGAATAGAGCTGTACTTCCCGTTTACAGTTGGAAAAATATTCAATGATCTTCCGGTTATTACGCATATGAAGTTGCCGGTGAACCAATACACCAATATTATTGCACTTTGTTCAGTTTCAGAAGTCAGAACAAACGAGTGAAAGAAAGAAAGAAAGAAAGAAAAAATGTTTATTTGTTACCATTACAATAGGCTACATTACTACACAGTGCAGGTACAGGAGCGCAGGTGCATGTTTATTTTTAGGTACCTACCTACCTGTAATTATGAATATGCATATTATTCATTTCGCGACCCAGTAATTTTCCTTTCATTCATAACTGGAATAACCAAGCAATCTCACTTGCATTTTGCATTCTTGTTTTATTTACTTAGTCTTTAGGGCAGTCCCAATACCCACAGACACTTAATTGAACAATAGTAGCCCCATATCCTTTCAGCAGTGGTTGTCTTTCGTCATGAAAGCTCTTTTTCAAGTTGCTCCTTTGACTTCTGTTCAATATATTTCCATTCTTAAAGACATCCATAATTTACATGAAATCTTTTCAACCTATCTCTTTTATTGCAGGCGCTCACTCCCTCCTAGAATGGGCTCTATCCACAGCCGAGGCAGGCATGATGACGGCAGCCACAGTCGCAGCGCCCTACGTGGCCGCACCCCTGGCTGCTGGAGACAGGAGGGTCACACAGGCCATTCAGGAACTCGAGAAGAGAGTGCCGTTGGTCACAGAACAGCCCAAGGTCATCGTGGAGACTACCAAGCAGGCTGTGCTCACTAGGATCACTCCTCATGTTAGTAACGTGAGTTATTAATTATTTCTTTAACAGCAGGAGCCAGAATTACGCTAGCGAATGACAGGGAAAGAGTAGCATAGGCTGATACGTACAGAGTGGCTTGATACTGGGCATTACCATTAATTTAGTCTTTGGAATGTAGTATCGTTGTTATAGAATCTAAAAGATCTTGCACAAGACAATAAAGTTGATGATTCGAGATAGTTTGAGGATCATAGAGGTTTCATAAAGAAAACTCGAGAATTTGGCTATGTTATATTATAGCTATTATAGGTTGGTAGATAATAAACAACTTATCAATCACCAACATCCTTCAGTCTGAACATTGAACAGGATGTATTATTCTAGAGCGTTATCTGACGCTGACCGCGATATGACGACGCTTCAATTTCAACTCGAACATACGTACCTACTTGGCAATAGCGATGACATTATATGGATGACATGTTTCTAAAACAACCTCGAGCTCCATCGAATTTAAATATAATTCCGTATAATTAAGTTTGATACCCACCTGTGACGGATCACAGATGCATACTAAAAAAGAAGTGAACATAGGAAAATGGGCCTTTTGCCATAGCATTTGCACGAAGCTGATAGACTTCACAGGTATCAAGTTATATTTTAATTAAGCACTTTAACTACGTTGTCATGTTATCCCAAGAAATCAAAGAAAATAAATAAAAACAAAACAATTGCAAAGTAATTTTAAAATCTATTTACATAAAAGTTTTCGAATATCTACTTGGGAAGGTTCTGATTTCAGGAGACCTACTTTTATCTGACCACAAAATATAAGCTAACTACCTACTTAGAGTAGAGACAGGCAGTCGACACAGTAGGTATAGGTACGGTTGCGACATCGACATGTTTACACATTCTATAACAGTGTGTTTACTCAGCATTACGAAACGTGTTTATTTAGTCCGCTTTTTGCGTTATTTCTAGAAATAGCACGATTGACAAAAATAAAATTATTTATTCGTCATGGACTTGTAGGTAATCTACTGCTTACGATCTAATTTCTCCTTGTCACAACAAAACGTGTGTGCATAAAGGAAAAATACCGACCTACATAAAGAAATAATGAACTAAGCTGAAATTAAATCGCATTTGCGTTTGTAATGATAAGATCTGATACCTAGTTTCGGTATTGGAGAGTTTATTGGCCCAGAAAATGATATGAAAACCTTGGGGTGACCAACTGTCAGTTAAAAACGTTAACATACTTTATGATTTGATTATTTTAATTTATAAACCCGACAGTATAATCAGTATTTTATCAGCTGTTAAGGATGTACCTATAACGGCATTAATTAAAGAAAGGATCTGTAAATGGCGGCAGTTATCTAAGTGTGAGGGAGAAAGCATGAACGCCTGCCTCGCCTGGTATATGTCAGAGCCTCAGTGGGAAAGAGAAAGCGTGACGTTCGGCAGCCATTTGCAGATACCTAGATCCTTTCTTTAAAAAATCAGGTTCTACCTACTTGATAACTTTTGTACCAATAACGACAGATTAAGGGTTAAAATTTGGTACTATTTACCAAAATCTACCTACTCGCAAATGGTAAGTAAAGTACCACAACAGGCAAAAATAAGGTTTAAATGTCGATCGAAAGATGGCAAGACGATCTAGATGCCTACGCTACGACAAAAACTGGTGGGAGGTTGGTAGGGATTGAGATAAGTGGAAGAAGTATGGGGAGGCCTTTGCCCAGAAGTGGGACAGTATACGCTGATAATAATAAATTATCATCACTAAACACTCTGTAGCATTATTTTATTTTATGTCATATTTTCTTTACTCAAAGTCTTCTTTTTTTCGTGTGGGACACCGAGGCGTCCAACGACCCGATGAATCCTAATGTCAGAATTTTTCAACCGCCTTCTACAAGTAGCAGGCTTTTCTGTCATGGTTGTGTAACGACCGCCGTCTAAGTGATCATAGACAGCAACCGGGACCTACTTACGGCTTAACGTGCCATCCGAAACACGGAACCATATTACTTACGGACAATCGGGTGGTTCAGCCCGCAATGTCCTAACCAGACTGGGAACAAGTTCACAAAGTGATAAATATCAACTTTGTGAGTGACCCACTGAGAATCGAACCCGGAACCTTCTGCGTCAAAGGCAGTCGCACTGCCACTGCGCCACATCGGTCGTCAAAGTTGACGTTGAGTTGAAGATCTACTCAAAGTGACCCAAAGTCATTAAAATAAAAGCGATTTCCTACATTTAAGATTTCCTCTTCCACCAGGTCCAAAACTGCCGCGTAGCCGCCGAGCAGCGAGTCAAATCGCTCAAGGAGCTGTCCTGGACGAAGGCCAACGTGCTCCTCTCCACGGCATACGGGCAGAAGGCCATCCACAGCGTGGACACCGGCGCCAGCTTCGCCATGCAGCTGCTGGACCATTATTTACCAGCTGTTGGGCCACAGGAGGAGCAAAGCAGTAAGTTCATAATTCTCTGACGTAGAACCAAGTTTATACAGAGCGACTGCTATCTGACCTCTGCAACCCGAAGGCTAGATAAGTCACATTCAAATGTCATCTGAATTCAGTAGGTAATTTACTATTTTAATTTGAATGCAGTACCTAAGCTACCCCCTTTTAATTAAATAGGCTATTTGACTGATTTTGGAAAACAGTTGTAAATAATTCTGTAAAGCATAATAAACACACTACATTAATATTTCCGTAGAACGTGCAGTATTTTCAACAAAAATTAATGTTAAAGTTTAAATTATGAAATTGGCGCTCAAAACGCTGTCTTTGTAATGGCGGACGCCATATGATTTGAGTGACGTCACATGCTAGTAAACAAGGAAACAACAAGGTGCAGAAGCTTCGATCTTTCGCGTTTTTCTTATTTATCTGTGAATTTATAGGACAAAATGTCTTATAAATGGTGTGTAGTACCACAATGTAAAACAATTCATTAAGAAATCCAGAAAAAGTGTTTATGTCAATTCCAATGAATGCTAAAAGACGAAATAAGTGATCCTACAAGTATTTCATCGCATAAAAATGTGTTTATGTGTGAAGATTGTCTTGCAGATATGTAAAACAAAAGCAAGGACAGTGACTTAAAGAGATTTAATACATCATTGTTTATTCACGAGTGAACAAAGCAAGTGACAACATAACCTAAAATGCGATTATGCAAAACTTGTACACAAAGTGCTAAATGCTTTATAGTTCTGATTATATAATTTCTTAGGTACTTACACAGATGTTTTAACGTTTTTTAGTTCTGGAGCATAATAATCTGCTTTATTTTTGAAGAATAATGCGACCATAAACGCATCTACTTCGCGAAGTTTCTGTTGTCGGCTTGCACAAAATGTTCGTCCATAATGAAGTTAAAAACTATTAATAATTTCACTGACTCAATAAAAAGATCTCAAATTAACTCGAGAATAAACAAATCAAAGGTAAAACTAGGTAAATAGTATTAAATACACACAACGTAACACAGGGTATGGCGGCGTTTACTAGCGTGTGACGTCACCAAAGTTAGAACCAATCACAGGGCGTTCCTGTCGTTTAGAAATATTCAAAAATATTACCATTTTTATACGTAAAATATGAAAAAAATATGCATATTTTAGTACTAATTTCTGTTAAATACGCTTTATTACACTGCAATTTACTAGGATGGCCACAATTTGTCGCATATTTTCATTAGTGTCAAATAGCCTATTCCGCACTATTGAGGACTTGATTGATGACGTCTACGGCCAACGCTGCGTCTCGTCTTTATAGATCGAATGTAATGTTAGTATTAGCTGGAAAAGGCTGAAATTGAGGTTAAGTGTACTATAAAGGATAAATAATAGTACTAGCGTAGTAGTAGTAGTAGTAGGTATCTATCATCTGAAAAGGCCCTTTAATTTGTCAGATGTGGCGAAAGCGATCGTATTTTTACGGCCTTTAACACTCTGCCTACCCCGCAAGGGGCGATACAAAACTGATAGTAATATGAATGAATGAGTAGGTAGGTACCAAAATTACTAGTTATTCCATCATACCAAACCGCTAATGTATCTCACAAGTCTCACAGTACCTACATAAATCACATTATTCAGAGACCACAAGTGGTCCCAAAGTCCAAGGCAACCACGTCATAGATTTTCCAAACGATTATCATTAGGTACGATGATGACGTATTAGCCATGAATAATGTACCTATATACCTATTCGATTTGTATCTACCGACGCGATGAAGGATTATGGTTAAGACTAAATAAAAATAAACCGCTTATTTAGACTTCGAACTTCCGTTTCCGCATCTTAGTCCACTCCACGGTTTTAACCTTTTGAACGCCAATGACCACTATAGTTGCCAAACGCTCGCGTACATACGACGCCACTGACGACTAAAGTAGTCCAAATTTACCTATTTTTACAACTTAAATTCTGTCTTGTTTAAGACACCGGGCTGCTTGCCGATAAGTTTTTACCATCTTCACATTTTTCTATGCTTGGCGTCGGGGGTGTGCCGACGTAAAAAAACTCTGGCGTGCAAAAGGTTAATTCTTAAGGTCAAAGATAAAAAGGTAGTAAGTAAGTAGGGAGCTAGGTAAAAGGTTAGGAACGTTTAGTTGCCTGGGACATTACGATTTGATTTCTCAAAATATCCCCTGGTTTCAAAACGTTTCCTTCCAATGCCTCTTCCCATAATGTCCCGTTTAACGACAAAATTTAGAATTTGTTTATCGCCTACCGTTCTCTTAAAATACTCTTGAGAAGCTCGCAAATTCTCTGATAAGCGTCAATAGTAAAAAATCTTATTTAATTCGTTTTTTTTAGATGAAATAGTAGCAGCGACCAGTGACCCAGCCCTCCATACGGTGCAAACTGTGGGCAGACTTAGCGCTGTGGCGGCCAGACGCGTGTGGGCAAACCTGGCGTACAAAATCAACGAGTTGAGGGCCTCAGGTAATTTCTATTCGTCTGTAGCTGAAGGTCGTACCTACATAAGTCTTGATAATCAATCACGGATTAAATCTGGGGCCGATTTTATAAAACTACAAGTTACAGACTAATGCCTAAGGCATTGATAGCCGCCATATTAGATTTTATTGTTTTCAAATTCATCCATCACATAGGCAAAGGAACAAGCCATACAGCCAAATTTATCAAAATATAAAAGTTGTGTAGAAAATACATGGGAATGATTAACATGCATTCATAATTTTGTGCTTCACCTGATTATTTCAAAATATTATTTATAATTCATGAGATAAATTTTCGGTTGCTCAATATGTAAGATAAATTTACTGTTGCTCAATTTCTATTTAGAACAACAAACTTGATAACAGAACAGCATGATCTTTATAACCTTTTGTTATCGTTTCGCTATGGAGCTTATCTGGCTAATTAAAGGACAGAGAGATTAATTAATATCTCAAGTAGTCAATTTGCTTTTATACTTCGAATCTTTTGTCTCCTTTTTTGCTAAACTCAACTTACATTCAACAGGTATAGAGTTAGACGTGCGTCGCTACATCGCCGCGCTCCTAGCCGCCGTCCATCTCGCCAGGGTCACCAGCGACCAGCAGAAACAGGAGCAAGTGCAGCAGGAGAAAGAAGAGAAGCAGAATGTCCCAGCTGAACCGGTCCCTATGGTCCAAGTGACCCCCGCGCCGACCGAACCTTCCACCCCCCCTACCGCCTCCACAGTAAAAACCACCCCCGAAGGAAAATCTGCTAAACCTAAAGGGCGTAAATCTAGTTCACCGCAATAGCATTCATCTACTATTTAAGTAAATTTTAAGTATTTTATATGTGTATTTATTAGATATAATAATTTTCGAGACTAAACAGAGTTTAATTTGTAAGTTTTGGACATTTCGGTTTTATAATGCCGCCTTTTGATACGCTATACCTTTATAAAAATGTATTTTTAAACATTGTTTAGTCTTAATATAGCCACGTTAGGATACACTGACGTTTATCTACTGCGTTATGGTTATGTATTGTGATAGAAATAAGTGCACTATTTCAATCATATTTTAATCACTATGAATATAAACTTTTAATTTTATCTAAAGACTGCCAAAGTGTCTTTGAATTTCGATATAAGTATTTAAAAAGATAAGATTTGGATATTATAAATAAAAGAATTTTTGCTCATGACGCATACGTTTTATTTTAATAATACTTTTATCTAAAATCTAAAAATGCGGTTATAGAAAACAACATCGAAGAATACTTTTACATTGAAAGACATTTTGAAATTTCAAAGATGTCTATATGGAATGATATGAAGGAAGATAAGACTTACAGTAGATAGCACCTTTAAAGTAAAACATTGAATATACTGTAGATAATAATATTTTTATGTTAAAAGTTTTTTTTTTCATTCACCAACAGATTACATAATTTCATTTATCAATTTTACATTATTATATTTTTGGCACAGACCTTAGCATTAAAACATTAATTTCGTTCATGAATTATTTATCTCAAATTAAAAGTAAAATTAAGTACGTAAACAGCCGTGAGGAAAAAAATTAACAAGTCGATCGTTAAAATATAGACAGTGCTAAAGTGCCGATAAAAAAAAACAATTGACCAAATAGTCAACAGTGCAAAATTATGCATTTAGATTTATTTATTATTTATCTAAATAAATTATCAATTCTAAATCGATTAAATTAGGCCCATATCCAGTTTTTTTTTGTTTGCGCATGAAACCGAGAAATTCATAGAAATTAGAATAGCATCAAATAAAAAATAAACATCTTATTGTTCCAAGCTCAAAAAAAATTATAAGTCCAATAATACCTAACGGTACTTTCGTATATTCTGCGGTAATACTAATTTTATACATTACAAGACAGATACGCCGTTTTTCTATAAATATCAACGCACATAAACAGTAACGTAAACGGATCGCTTCAATTTTCATACAAACCGTAGAAATAATAATATGGAACAGCTTCCTAATTTACCATCTTACATATAAGGCGTAAAAATATTAGCTGCAAATATTTTAAGGGGTAAATCAGCCCATAAAACTGAACTACTTTCCCCAAAAAACAGGTTGAAATATGAGAAAAATTTTCGGACCTCCCATACAAAGAGACTTGGTCGGTAGGTAATTTTGTATGTTCTTGGGGAAAGATGATCAGTTACACGGGCTGGTTCACCCTTTAAAATATTTGCAGCTATTATTTTTACACCTTATATTTTATAAACTAAAGTTTATAATAAAATCCTAAACGATCCCTTTACGTTAGAATCTATGAGCGAGAGCCATAGTACTGGATTCCGCTGGCGGGTGGGTGGAGGCGAGTGTCGTGGAGTTACCCAAGGCCGTGGTCCTCGAAGAATCCTTGCGGCGTCTCCTCCTGCAACAAGGGTATCACTGAGCTGGCGCTGCTCGTGGCCGAGTTAGCTGACCCATCGCTTTTCGGCACGAATAACTACTTATGTATGTTTCAAATATCAATACAAACCATATTTCAGCATTTAAAATAAATACCTATCAGCTGTTATTTAACAAATAATGCTAACTACAGAGTTTAGTGTGTGTTTGTGTGTGTGTCTTGAAACACATGTAACCGATTATGTAGTTTTATGTTATTGGGATTCCTTAGATTTTTTAAAATTAACTGTTTGGGATTCCTAAAGTATTAAAAAATGGTACTTTTTGGAATAAGCGAGGACGAACACATAAACCTACAAAAGTATTCTCGCTGTTTATAATTTTCATATATTTTAGGAGCAGAAATAAAATAAAAATAAATAAAAAAGTATGAAATTAAGTCTCACAGGCAGGACTACCACTTTTGTAAACCACACCCAGAAAACAGATAGATTCAGGACAAGATTATCTCAACTTAAGTTGTAGACAACTTTATGAATTAGGAATAACATTTCATTAAAATGTTCTAATTTTAACTCACATGGGTTATTTTAAATCAATGAGTTTTTAGATCAGTTATCACTTCTTTTTAGGATGCAATAATTTATAGAATGAAACTTTCTTATTTTTACATTAAATTTTTATTTAAAATGTTTAATAATCAATCGTGGATGTACCTAATTATTACTTTTTGTGACGAATAAAATCTTTAAAAAAGGTAATCAATTAAGTACTTAAATAACATGCACATTTTTACTTACAAAGAAATTAATGATATACGTAGGAGCAGATCTTGTACATCATGGAAAGTAGATAAAACCTAAATAAATTTATAAATTCGTTGCAAACCCAATAAATTAATCCAACAAAATAATAAATTCAAACATTAAAAAGTATAACAAAATCTCAAAATTGCAATATAAAAACATCAACGAAACAATCATGGCACGTCAGCATAATAACTTGAGAATAATAATTTTAAATCGGAATGCTGATCATACTGTGAAATCAGGCAGTATTGTAATAATATTATAAAAATATGTAGTAGTATAAGATAGACTTGCATAATGCCGATAGACCATATCAATTAATTGTATTGTCTATTTAATGTAATTACGTCCAAAAATACGTTCATTTAAAAAATATTAATTATATTATCAGAAACGCTCAAAGTATTTAATTTGGGCACCTGAATATTCTATTTATTAAATTAGACGGAAATTCAATACCTTATTTCTTACATTACACCTAAAGATATTATTGCATTGATAAATGCTGAAAATGACATAATGAATTTACTGGCAAGCAATTTTAGATTATTAATCGTAACTATCTTATTTAAGAAAGGATTGGACATCAATTTTCATTCTTATTATTATTATGAGCCTGAAGTGTCCCACTGCAGGGCAAAGGCCTCCCTCCCATTCTTATAAAGTAAATAAGTGTTTGTGACTTCGTCGATATTACGACTGGACTCATTTATTTAACAATTAATCTACTGCTAAATTAATACAAATAATTTCAATTTGGAAAATCACCCTACTCTAGTTTCGAATCAGTCGGTGATTGAAGGTAGCTTACGAATATTTGAATAATAATGTTCAAATTACCTATTTTGGAAAAAGTTAGCGTTAATCCAAACCAAACATTATTATTTGGCATCTAATCTGTTTGGTGCGTAATGATAATGATATCTCTAAGTTTAATAACAGATACCTTACTTACCCAAAAAACTTTATAAAATTATGTAATGTTACTTGGAATGTATTAAGAGACCTATCTAAGATTTTTTTTTAAATCGTATTCCCCTCTGTTCTTTCTTATTTAGAACTGATTTAATCCATTACGTATTATTCTATTATAAAGTTTTTGAGAATCCCTTTGGCATGTGGCGGCGCCGGGCGGCAATGGAAGGTTCTAGAACTGCTCGATGTGTAGTCATCACAGGAGGCCCACGTCCCGCAGCGCTGCGTCCACTGTCTCATCCTAAATACAGCCTTAAAATAAACTTATAGGAAAGGATCCTAAAGCTTATTAGTCTGAAGTGCGGTGGTGGCAGGAATAACGCTATTTGTGTAAAATAGTGTTTCTGTTTACTTAAATATCTTCAAGACTCTTCACATGATCAATAGCCTAAGTAACTTTAGTATTAATATAATAACATATTATAAAGTCATGTTGGAGAAGACACTACAATAGCATATCAAAATTCGTTAGTCAATACAGCGTTTTACACGACAGAAGAATCATATAAAATATCACAATATGACTATATTTTTACTGCCACCACCGCATTCAATGACAACAAACCTAGAAGACTAGTGTATAAACTGTGTATTTTTTTCTGAGTATGTTCGATAATTTTTGTGTATAAAACTTGGAACGGATTTTACATTGCTTAAAGTGTAATGGGACAAGATAAATAAGATAAAATTTAGTATTTTCTGTAATTGCATGAAAGTTTTAAAGTAGTACAGAAACACATTCAAAGAGCATGCTTTTAGTCAAAACCTCCACCAACGAATGAGAACCCACAACCAGCATTACCAGCGCCATTATTGCAAACATGGACACCAATATTGGACACCTATCACATCGCATTTTAAGATTTAGAGACATGCAGCAATAGCATGAGTATTTCTATAATATTATCTCAAATAATTCCCCCCCCAATATCTCAAACAATTGGTAGAAAATCTTATATTTTTGAATGAGCTATGTTGCCATTATAAACGAATCTGAAGTTTTCATTAAATATCTACTAATAATAATAAAAAATGATACTCATGCTATAGCGGCACAGGACAAAGGTAGGTCATGCAAGAAAACAGAATATCAATTGAAAAGATTATATTTCCATATCTCATTCATTACATAATGCAAGAACAGCCAGCCAATAATAATGTTAGAAATTCACTGATATACCAGTAAAAATGTTTAGAAAATATATACATAGTAGAGTAATCTACATATATTAAATGAAAATCAAACATATCTGCCACATTCAGATGAAATATGTACTCGTATAATGTATTGTAATAGATTTCCCATTTTTACTGGTAAACCTGTTATATTACTTAAAAGTAGTAAATGATGATAATAATTCGATCTACACAGATATAAAGCCACTGAATTACAATTATACATTGATCAATAACTTCTAAACCAACACCTATGATACCACATAATAATACAGTTATTTCGAACCGAGATTTTACATTTATGACAACAGTTTTCTACTGAGTTAATAATAATTAATTACTTTGATAATGATAAAGAGTAGAATGTATTTTGTGTGAAAATGAAGGATACTGTATGTTAGAATGTAGAAAATAATGAAAAATATATACGATTGGAGTAAATGTATGCGGTACTCGAATAAAAACTTTATGTATTTGTTAAGTAAATGCAGTTAAAAAAAAATTATGTTATTAACAAATATTTATTTCACTCTATGTGATATAGTTAGTGTTATTATCTTAAAGAGTAAATCAATTTATTAGAAGAAGCTTTGTGAAACAAGGCCAGGAAGTTAAAATGAGTAAAAACAGCATGTTAATACTAGTTAAGTAGAAATGATTTAGAAATTAAAATATTTGATAGATCTTTTTTTATTAATTTTTATTATAAAAAATGAAACTTCTACGGAAATGCTATTAAAGGCGTCGTCTATTCTACTACTACGATTAGTTAATTGACATAAAAGTCTAACTACACTATTAAAACTAGCAAAATTAAAAAAAATAAAAATACTTTCAGGCCAGCCTATTTCCTACAAAATGGCATCTGTGGTTTAGCCTTGGGCTTTCCGTCCGGATAATTGTAGGTTCAGATCCCAAAGACAGAGGAGGCAAAGCAAGTTTGATTTGTCTATTTATCTTCATTGCTGCGAGACTGTCCATTGATAGGGTCTTGCAAGCTGAATTGCCTGAGCCCAATATTATCAAACTACAGGCTACAAGTTTACAGAGTAAATTCGAGTGCGTGGCCGGTTAGCTATTACGCCCTCATTTTTAAATCAGCTCGGCAATATACATACTAAGAATTTACCTATACATTTGTAGCCTGTAGTTTTATAATATAGGGCACTGATTATCCGAAAACTAAAGTGCTTAAAGTATAGCTTGATACCTGTGACATTTGACAGATCCATACTAAAATAGAAGTATACAAAAGAAAATGGATTTTGTCATAGCATGTGCCCGAAAGTGACAGACAAGACAGTCAAGCTATATTTTAAGCACTATTTCGGATTTGGCCCATTACTATAGTCTGTAAGTTTAGGTACTTATCTTTTTGTAAACAAATTCTGTATGAAACTGACAGTTCAGAAGTGTCACTTTCATATAAAGTTTGTTTACAAAAAGATAAGTACCTAAACTTACAGACTATAGTGTCAAGCGAAAGAAAACAAATGGCAAAAAATAAAATAAAGCAAAAGCGAACAGAAGCGGCTACGTTACAAGACTTATATCGTCCAGATAAAGAATAAAAAGTATCTGTAAATGGCGGCGATTACCTTGGTGTGAGGGGGAAAGAATAATTGCTTGGTACATAAGGTCGTTTTAAATTCATTTTAGATAATTTTAGGGTACGTTCTACACGTAAAACTCCACAACTTTCACCGCCATTTACAGAACCTTTAATTATCTGTACGGTTTATAGAATAGGAAAGACTTAGACGAGCGTGGTGGGGAGGCAGGGGGCATAGCCTCAGTGCAACAGTCCATCGTTCAGGTCCTGAGAGGCCAGGCATGCATATCACACCAAAACACACCAGGTTAGCAGATGTTAGCCACTGTACACGAGTTGCCCAAATAGAGAATTCACTAGATGACCGGGTCCTTCGATCAATACATGTTTAGTGGGTTCTTTAGTAAAGAAAGATCGTACTTTCTCGAGACTCTATTTTATTATATGTTGTAGCACAAGGCCTGCGGTAATGACGTACAAAGACAGGCAAGACAGAGATCGCAACACTGTGCGAAGGAGAACGGTGTACGTATACCCTGACATCCCCCTTTCATAAGTCGTATGTCGATGACTGGGTCATTAATAAAATACTAAAGTTGTACGCTAAAAACTATTGTCCAAAAATACTACATACTCCATTTACAGTTAAGCGAAATATTTAAAGTTTTAATTAATAGACAGAAAAATAATTTAAAAGTAAGTGTTTTCGCGCCATCCAAACTAGTGAGATATGACGTCATCTATTCGTATTTTCATACAAAAGTAGCGCATTTGATCTGCCAGTCATCCATGCCTATTAAATCAGTGTAGGTACACTTTTGTCAACCTACTTTTAAATGGTAGAAAGTTTTTTTTTTAGAGTGATCAAGTTCTGCCGATAGGTTTCTAGATAAATTAAGGGCACTCTTCTTTCAAAGCTTTCTTTGGTGTGTGACATTAAATAGTCCAATGACCCGATAAAACATTTTCAACCTCCCCACTAGCAGTACGCCTGTGACATGGTTGTGTAACTTTCAAAGTTATTCAAGTCATTTACGGGTTTTACTTTAGGTGATTTTTGTATGATTTTTTAATTGTTGTATATTTTCATATCGGTTATTTTTTAATGCCGTGTAATGCCGGCTTAGAATAGCATCACCCCACATCCTTCCCGTGGGTGTCGTAAGAGGCGACTAAGGGACTCGAGAGTATTGGTGTATTACAATTTCTAGGCGACAGGCTGACAACCTGTCACTATAGTGATACACATGTTTTCTCAAACATCCTTGGAAAACAATTCTCAAAAATGTCAGACGTGGCGATAGCGGCCGTATTCTTACGGCTGTTAACGCTCTGCCTACCCCGCAAGGGATAAAGGCGTGATATATGTATGTATGTATGTAGAAAGTTTTTTGTTTAGAGTGATCAAGTTCTGCCGATAGGTTTCTAGATAAATTAAGGGCACTCTTCTTTCAAAGCTTTCTTTGGTGTGTTACATTAAATCGTCCAATGACCCGATAAAACATTTTCAACCTCCCTACTAGCAGTATGCCTGTGACATGGTTGGGTAACTTTCAAAGTATTCAAGTCATTTACGGGTTTTACTTTAGGTGATTTTTGTATGATTTTTTAATTCTTGTATATTTTTATATCGGTTATTTTTTAATGCCGTGTAATGCCGGCTTAGAATAGCATCACCCCATTTCTTTCCCGAGGGTGTCGTAAGAGGCGACTAAGGGACTCGAGAGTTTCATGTGTATTACAATTTTAGGCGACGGGTTGACAACCTGTAACTACAGTGATACATGTATCATCGAAAAGGGCCCTCAATACTTGTCAGACGTGGCGATAACGACCGTAATTTTACGATTGTTAACGCTCTGCCTTCCCCGGAAGGTATAAAGGCGTGATTTGTGTTATTTTTTAAATTAGGATTTTCTCTATTTGGGCGACTCTAAGGCTAAATATATAATAGTAAGTAGAAGAAGCATTAGGTTAGGGGTGTGCAAGTTTATCTGTACAAGTTTGATAAGTAGTTGAGTTTTACCTGATAAATAAAAATCGGGTAAAACTTATCAGGTAAAGTCCGTATTTATAAACCGTTCTCAACTCTGAGATCGATCTCAAGAGCGATTTTGACAAATGTCAGTCAATACTAACATCATCTCAAAGTCGCACTCAAGGTCGATCTAAGGTCCGTATTTATAAATCGAACTCAAGTCTGAGATCGTTCTCAAGAGCGGTTTTGACAACTGTCAGTCAATACTAACAGCAACTCAAAGTCGTACTCAAGATCGATCTCAGAGTTGAGTACGGTTTATAAATACGGGCCTAAGAGTTGAGTGCAATTTATAAATGTGGGGCTAAGTGTTGTGCAAGTACCTAAAAGTACCTACAACGGAATTACCTACATTCCTACTTCCGTGTGACCTACTTATTTGTTGATTGATTTGATTGTTTTTTTTTATTTGAAAGCTAGTTTAACAAGTTGATTATATATTTTTATAACCTACTTCTATTTAAGTAAGTATATAGTATCAGAATCAGTTCAAATGATATGTTAGTAGTATAGAAGATATGTTTTAGATCCTTAGTATGTTATATTAATGAGAATTTTATAAAATAAAAGAAGATCCATTCATAACATAAGTAGGCACAGGCAGGCAAATTGTGTTTTTATCTATGACATACTATTGAATAAAATGGCAACATTAAGGCAATTTCGATAAAAATGATAAAACATAGCTTTAGATTTATATAATATAATGTTATTTAATTCTTGATTTATATAATATAATGTGCCGTGTGATGCCGGCTTAGAATAGCATCACCCCACATCCTTCCCGAGGGTGTCGTAAGAGGCGACTAAGGGACTCGAGAGTATTGGTGTATTACAATTTTTAGGCGACAGGCTGACAACCTGTCACTATAGTGATACACATGTTTTCTGAAACTACCTTGGAAAACAATCCTCAACAACGTCAGACGTGGCGATGGCGACCGTATACTTACGGCCGTTAACGCTCTGCCTAACCCGCAAGGGATAAAGGCGTGATATATGTATGTAATATAATGTTATTTAATTTTAGAACGAAACTATATAATCTGTGATTACTGAGTATTATATTTACAGAATCGTATGGTGCTTTCGCGTTAGCATGGCATTAGCGATCGTTCAGACCACTACCACTGTACTCCTATTTTAGATAGCGATATATCGTTTTCCTCTGTAAATGTATATGATATGAATATCGATTGAGTATAGGGATACACGATTCTTAACTTGGCTTGTATCCCTGTACTCAGCGATAATCGTATCGTTTATATTTACTAAAGTAAACGATATATCGCTATCTAAAGTACGAGTACAGTGGTACTAAATTTCAACGATTGCTATTGCCATGCTAACCTGAAAACACTATAGTAGTTTTACTAATAATTTATAAATATTTTGCTATTCTAATAATACCTATGGAGAATGGAGCTTCTTTACATATGTATATATAAATTTTAAAAGGCAGTGCTCCTACACACATCGTGATGTAAAACACATTTAACTATAAAGGCACTACATAGGCCACAGTCCTAGCAGATGGTCCACATTTATTCAATTTATTATTTCAACTAGTTTAACACCTATTTTAATATACTTAGTTTACTAATAAATATTAATTTAAGGGCGAGAATCGTTGGAATGTAGATAGCTTACTACCTATTGAACAGCCATCTTAATACTTGTAAAAAAACAGTTCCCATTTTTTTCTAGTAAATTAGTAAGTTAAGCCATTTCATAAATTATTTGTTTTAAATTTTTTGCACAAGAAATGGCAAGAGTATGTATTATTGCATTGATTCTGACTAGACAGACAAACATGATTTTAAGGCGTCAAATCAACAATAATAATTTGTACAAAATCACAATACCACCACGAATAAAAGTGGTGAGGATATTTTCATAACCATTCGAGATCACTTCGTCAATATTATAGATATTCTCAAATGCATCATTTTGGTCCCTAAGTCTCCTTTTATAAAGTTAGATGTCACCAAATTTAAATAACCGAGGTTTGTTCTCCATCTGAACACTTTGGCAGAAAAACGTATGATCTCCAATCTAACTTCACAAAAAGAAACTGTACCATATACCCAGTCCCACACCAGGTAACACTTCATTGTAATGACTACAACATCAATGCTTCAAGGTGCATTTTCATTAAGAAACATTTGTTTCAAATATTGCTAAATGAATATGCGCCTACTGAACCAGTTTCGGCTGCAGCGTAGCATATTACGCTCGGTACACATAAACCATATCATAAACGAATTGCCTTTGATCCTCTTTCTACATGCGCACACAGAAAACTTTTATATCGCGTGACAGTCCACGAAAAAGGTATTCTGACTAAAGCTTTTGTCTGTGGCACAATTATTATACCGAGGAGCAGTAGTTTAACTCAAGCACTTTTCCGCCTGAAACTACTTACATTATAGGGATGTCAAGAAATTGGTTTTGTGAACCCGAAGTTAATTTATATCTCGCTTAAGTAGCAAAATGCTAACTCACACAAAAAAAACTACTATTGTTATTTCATGATTAGTTTAAGTTGCTGGGTAACAATTTTCCCGATTTCTCCTTTTTTCCTGATCTTCCCCAATAGTCCGGCTCGTGACACGAGATTCTATGTTGTAGTCGTGTACGTATAGGTCAGCCGGGCGTGTGCGTGTGTGAGTGCGAAAACCGGCCGGGTTAGTATGAAGTTACTCTACTGTTCCTTGGTATATTTTGTGTGTCGTATATAAGGTGTAAAAATATTCGCTGCAAATATTTTAAGGGGTGAACAAGCCCATGAAACTGAACAACTTTCTTGCACTTGAACCAAGGAACATAGGTCGAAATATGAAAATAATTTTTGGACATCCCATACAAAATTACCAACCATATTTTTTTTTATATTTCGACCTATGTTCCTTAGGGAAAGTTGTTCAGTTTCATGGGCTTGTTCATCCCTTAAAATATTTGCAGCTAATATTTTTACACCTTATATACGAAAATCCAAGAGGCGATTCGTTTACGCCACGTTTTTAGGTAGGTATGTACTGGTACACAGGTTAAACAAGTTCATTGTCCTGACTACTGACCTCCTGCAGCAGGTCCTGCGCCGCGATGGCTTTCAGCACGTTCTTCTTGCTGGTCTCCTGCAGCTCCCCGCCCAGCACCAGCTCGTCTAGAATGAAGTACGCCTTCTCAAAGTTGAAGATTATGTCCAGCTCGCAGACCTGGGGGCATTTGATTAAATCATAAATACATACATACATACATAAATAACGCTTTTATTCCTTGCAGGGTAGGCAGAGCGTTAACGATCTTAAAATACGGTCGTTATAGACGATTCGTGTATCACTGTAGTGACAGGTTGTCAGCCTGTCGTCTAAAATTGTAACACACATGAAACCCTCGAGTCCCTTAGTTGCCTTTTACAACACCCGCGGGAAGAAATGGGGTGACGCTATTCTAAGCCGGCATCACACGGCAAATGCTAAATGATAGAATGAGCTATTGAGTAAATCATAAACTTCATCAGCTTTCATGTGGTGAAATACAGATGTTATAGTAAGTATTATTAAATGGAACACACACGATGTAAGGGCACTGCTAAATAACTACTAGGTAGTTTATACTTGCCGTGTGATGCCGGCTTAGAATAGCATCACCCCAAATCCTTCCCGCGGGTGTCGTAAGAGGCGACTAAGGGACTCGAGGGTATTGGTGTATTATAATTTTTAGGCGACAGGCTGACAACCTGTCACTATAGTGATACACTTTTTTTTTTGAAACAACCTTGGAAAACAATCCTCGAAAATGTCAGACGTGGCGATAGCGACCGTATTCTTACGGCTGTTAACGCTCTGCCTACCCCGCAAGGGATAAAGGCGTGATATATGTATGTATGTTATAATTATTAGTTTATGATTAGGTGGTTTGAAGAAAAGAAGTAATGTCGTAAGTGAAAATAAGAAATTGAAAATTTACAAGCTTGGACCGGGAATCGAACCTACGCCGCGGGGGGTACCAGTCCGCTGCTCTGCCACTGAGCTATCGACGTACCGGTCGACTTTCGGCAATTTCTTAATCTCTTGATGCTAGTCTTGAGTAACTACTAATGTACTACTACTACTAGATGTCGCTAAGATCTTCGCTTCAAAACGAGCTTCAAGAGAATGAGAAATTGACGATGGTCGACCGGTGCGTCGAGAGCTCAGTGGCAGAGCAATGGGCCGGTACCCCACGCGGCCCGGGTTCCCGGTCGACGCTTGTAAATTTTTCAATTTCTTATTTTCATTTATGAGAATAATATAGCATTGTGAGTGCAGTAAATTACAATAAAAAGTAATGTAATGTAACTAATTAATATGGATCTGGATATTTCAATGTGTCTGCTATGTCAATTGCCAAATTGACACTATTCGTTAAACCAGTTTGTTGCATTTATATAAATAACTAGGACTTCTTTTGTTTCATCCGTCAATGAAAGACGTAATTTTCAATTGCAAATTTTCATTTTATATTTACTTAAGTCTTCAGTGATTATTTTGGATAGTATTTTAATCAGTGAAGAGCCCTTATTGCAAATATTAAATCAAGAATTGAAGTTGAAGAGTTTTCTCCACATTTCCGGATGGCATCAAGAGGAGGCCCTCGGATCCTGTAGAAGACATCCTCTGCAGGAACCACCCCCCGGCGCAGCTGCGCTGGAATCCTATACTACTGACACTGGCAGAATTACCCTTAATGGGTAGAAGTCCATATTATTAATTAAATAATAAATAAAAAAATAAAATATAAATAACTAGCATATCTGTTCATTAGAAGCTGGAAAATGTGTGTGAATTACACTATGGTAATGTTAAAACGGGCTAGCTATTTTCCGCAATTCGACGTCTACTTGCGCCTATTTTGCGTAAAGGGTGGGGGCTCACTACTCGAGCCATCCTAGTTCCCCAAGGAAGCTCAGCAACCCTACCAAATCACTGAGTGCCTCAGGAATCGACCTTGGGTTTCCAAAGTGCTTTGCCCAGTATGTCGCCACCTCTTTGCAGTGTAACACCACATGGGCGGCTGTTTCTTCCTCTTCCATACATGCCCTACACAGAGGGCTGTCATTAACATCTATGACTGAGACTTTTTTGTTAAATTGACCGTGACTGGTTATGACGCTGGTTACCATGAGAAGTTGGGGCTTTTACAATATGTTAAGAGAATCTATCTATAATTCTGTATGATTAAAACAGTGCCTGACGTAGTAGCAACTTACACTTCCAAAATATTTGTCAAGCAGTTCCACATATCGGTGGATGAGCTCCAGCGTAAGAAGCTCGTTGTCTTCCTGCTCCATCGCACAGCAAAAATATAACGATGCATATCTGGAATATATACAAAAACTCGTAATCTCATTTGTAGGAAAATGTATCTTTCTCTTGGTGTTGATGATTTTTACAGCTATTGACACTCTGTAAGGGATAAAGGCGCGAAGTGACATGTAAGTACAAGGTGTAAAAAAAAATTGCTGCAAATATTTTAAGGGGTGAACCAGCCTATTATAAATGTTAAAGTTTGTATGTTTGTTTGTTTGTTACTCCTTCACGCTGAAACCACTGAACCAAGATTCATTAAATTTAGCACACAGATAGAGGGTAAATTGGATTAAAACATAGGACAGTTGTTATCCCGAAAAAATGTTTCTGTGGGATGCTACGGGATTAAAACCAAATCCTACGCGGGTGGAGCAGTGGGTGTTCACTAGTTTGGAGGTATTTGCCTTACTCACTATGCAGCATGTGTAAAATTTATCATTCACAGGAAATCTTGCTGCCCATTCCCTGAGTGCATTTATCCATTAGCCACTTTTTGCAATAAATTGATATTGATTGAGGTGATATTGTTCTACGCAAGCACATCACACAGTAAGGTAAGGTAAACAAGATACATGTCATATTTTTTAACACTTAGCATAATTCAGCATCCCTAGACCTACAATCTTGACTTTAATTTGATTGATTTCATACATTAATGGTGGTGGCGTAAGTTACATGCTGTGTGGTTAGCCTGGCCAGGCCGAGGCAGTGCTTTTAGTTTTTATTTTGTTATCCCACTCATGTTTTGACTAGAAACATAAAATCTGATGTCTGACAATTTTTCTCTTTTTTTACAATGTAATTAATACTTGAAAATAAATGATTGAAATTTTACCTTTTATAAACTACTTTGACGTCTTTCCACTCCAAGAAGGAGCACATCTTGGGCTTCCTGGCAAGCACCGTGGTGATCAGCTCTCGTGTGATCTTCTTTTTTAGCTTGTCTGGATGCGCCACGTACCATTTCTGCAGCCGCAGCTTGCCTTGCCGGCTGAACAGGAGCATAAATTGCATCTGGAACAGATTTTCACACATACATACATACACATATCACAATGACTCTCAATAATTTAAGACAGGATTCTTACCATACAATTTTGTTTTTATTTTTTAAACATCAGTTGTTCCGTGATCATGGCCTATGTAACTAGATTGAAATAATGGACTATTCATCAAAATTGTATTGCGGTAAGAATCCCGTTTTAAATTATTGTATGAGTGACCGCTAAAGTTTGAAACAGTTTACACACATATCACGCCTTCATCCCTCGCGGGGTGGGCAGAGCGTTAACGACCGTAAAATTACGTGTGTTTTCGCCACGTCTGACAAATATTTATGGGTTGTTTCAGATAAGATGTGTATCACTGTAGTGATAGGTTGTCAGCCTGTCGCCTAAAATTGCAATACACAAGCCCTCGGGACCCCTAGTCGCCTCCTACGACACCCATGGGAAAGAAGATGGGGTGATGCTATTCTAAGCCGGCATCACAAGGCAGTTTTTTTGTATTCATAATAGCGTGTCTTCCGAGTGGCTATATACCATCATCTCATAGGGTTCTTAACTGTAAAATGAGATTGGGAAAGCACTGAAAGGTAGAGTACGGTCCAGCATTCAGAAAATTGTGAATGGAGTCGTATAGACGGATTTGAAAAGGTAGAAATATTGGAAATGTAGAATCAAGCTTTTACCATGTTGGTTCAACATTACAAAATAATAAAAAAAATCAACAATGAAGAAAAGGTCTGTCTTTCATGTGGCAATATTAAAGATACGAACTTCTAAAACATAACAGCTAATCTACATTAGGGATAATATTATAAAATACAAGAAAATAGAACACATCACCTACCACCATTCTCACATTTATCACACGAACCACAGATCATAATGATCATATGCACGAAACGAACGAGAACGAACGAAATGTCACTGGTCACTGGTATTTTTTGTAAGTTTTATTTTAAGGTTATCTAGCATGGATACTAATCTTTTTGGCTGCTTACTTCTCGTTCTTGTGTTGTGTCACACACATTCACACATTTTTTGTAAAGCATTACTAATAGATAGGCGATTAAAAAATTCTGACACTAGGGTTCATCGGGCCGTTGGATGACTCGGTGTCCCACGCGAAAAGAGAGGAGACTAGTGTTGCCAGATTACTCCTCTGTATTAAAAAAGATCGTTTTTTAACAATACATGTTCATGCATAAAGATCGTTTTTTAACAATACATGTTCATGCATAAGATGGGACGGTTTTTCGCCTAAGTAATGACGCTTTTATACGAAAAAAAATAGTAAATTAACGCCGGCTGTAATACAACCGTAACAACCGTAATTTCACGGTCGTAAACGCTTTTCCTACCCCACCAGGGATGTAGGCGTGATTTGTCTGTGTGTGTTCTTTTGCTTGATCCTAGTATCCGAAACAAAACAAAAAAAGTAAAATGTCAACTGTCAAATAAAGTACGTAAATTTTGCCGAAATCCGAAATATCTCTCGTGCGTTTTTCTGTTTATTTCTTGTAATTTTTACGTATAGTGAGATCTTTGCCGATATGATAATTTTTGGCCTATAGAGATATAATAAATCTCATAGTAAAACTACAGGTCTAATTTGAAAATATGGTAAGAAAAACAAAAATAGATTTTCGTTCCATCTGTTTACTATTAGATAAGCCGAAATTGATGAAATTAATCCCTTTATGACCTACGTTTTTGATCTGATGTGTAGAAAAAAGTTAAATTATTCTTTCTTGCTGATATGCCTTGAGTTTAGTTCTTGGCGGATATTTTGTAGTTATTAAAAAAGCGGTGGCATTTGAGTATCTTGCTTGACCTTGTGTTGTCCCAAAGCCCAATTTTATTAATATTAGGCTCTTCTATTAATTATACTTACTTAAATCTTGTTGATAATTTCCATGTAATGAAAATAAATTCAGGTGTACCTTCTTGTTTCGGTGTGATAATAGGAAAAGTTCTTACCTCCTGTCAAAGGAATAAATCAAACCTGGTCCTGAAACTTAACAACTTTTCCCAAAGAACATAGGTCAAATATTATGATAAATATAAAAAAAAAATATTTGGGCCGTTAGTAATTAGTAATTTTGTATCAAAGGTTCAAATTTTTTTATATATCGACCTATGTTTCTTGGGGAAATATTTCAGTTTCATGGGTTGGTTCACTGCTTAAAATACTTGCATCAAATTTGGTCACAGTATACTTTTGGGGCGGTTTTTTTACACCTTGTACATATAGCTGGTCGTACCATCTTTTTCAGGGGCGTCCTTGTTGCCTTTTGACAATTTTAATGGTAGTTTAAAATCCTTTTTTCTTTAATCTTCAGGAAAACTCAGCGGGCTCAAGCAGTGGTGCTGGAGCGGGCAGTGAGTGCGAGGGAGAGGACCAAGATGAGCCGTCTTCCTCCCACACTGATGCGCTCAATGAAACTCTTGATAACTTGACTTTATGTGAAAATAAACAGGTACAATTATCTACCTAACAATCTCCTCCTCAATTTTAAAGTCAATTTACGGTAATTGGCAAAATATGTCTCAAACAAAGAGATGTGAAGCCAATTGAGAAAAAAAACAGGTACAAAGCTGTAAAATTACTGGGGGCCTGCCTAGCATTGCACCCACTGTAAATAATTTTCCTATGGGAATAAGTTGTTTTCCTTGCACTTT
Source organism: Keiferia lycopersicella (assembly GCA_029255805.1). Classification (NCBI taxonomy): domain Eukaryota; kingdom Metazoa; phylum Arthropoda; class Insecta; order Lepidoptera; family Gelechiidae; genus Keiferia; species Keiferia lycopersicella. Next base: position 1,416,403 of record JARACZ010000008.1, read on the forward strand.
TCACTTAACTTTTCACTACATTAAAAGATAAATCATATGAAGAGCGGCTGGAGGCATTGAACCTGACAACATTGGAAGAAAGGTGGCAAAGGGGTGACCTTATTGAAACCTACAAAATTTTGAATGGCTATTATAATGTACCTAACATCCAGGACATGTATACTCTGCACACTAATACAAATTTAAGAGGGAACTCTATGAAACTATGGAAGACCAAAAGTGCTAGCAACCCAAGTAACACTTCTTGCCTAACCGTGTTGTGGACCTCTGGAACACTCTCCCAGAGACAGTGATCAGTGCACCCAGTGTAAACAGTTTTAAAAACAGACTAGATCAACATTTTAAAAATAAACTTTCAAAACATTAAGACACAAGTGCAGTGATATACACGCATCAGCTCGAAAGAGCTGCTAGTGTATTAATATATAATAATAATAATAAACTGCATCAAAATCTGTTGTGTGGTTTTAAAGATCTAAGCATACATGCATACATAGGGACAGACGCGGGAAGCAACTTTGCTTCATACTATATAATATATAACTTAGTGATTACAAAAGTGGTACAAAATATGTACACTCAGCATACTGTATACTCAGCACATGAAACTGAACAAATGATTTTTTAACTATGATATAGTGTTCCACAAATTCCATAAAAAAATATAAGATATTGCACTCAGTTATACAGTTATACAGATTCTGATTCCCCAGAAATTAATAAATTTTGAATAATAAGAAATAAAACGAAGTGCTTGCTCAGAAATTAATAAATTTTGAATAATAAGAAATAAAACGAAGTGATTGCTCCATAATTAATTATTAAAAATTCAAAATAATTAATTTGTAATATTTTAAGTTTCATAGAAATCATACATACAGTGTATATGCATAAAACCAATATAATGGGTTAAACAAAGAAAATAATAGCAAATCATTGTTGTGTACTTGAAAAATTATGTCCATGTCTTTTACAGAAGAAGGTTCCTGAAGAAGAGCTGACAGAGTTCCGGCAGCAGTGGCAGCAGGAGCTGAAGTCTACTCCGTCCCCTCAGCACCAATCAGTGCATCCCGAGTTAGATAAAGTAAGTTTAACACGACACAGATAACTAATCTATCTATTTATTGTGATTCACCACACTCATAAATTATTTAAAAAGAAATATTCTCATAAATGAAAGTAATAAATCGAAAAATTCACAAGCGGCGAGTGGGAATCGAACCCGGGCCGCGTGGGGTACCCGCCCCATCCTCTGCCATTGAGCTAGTGACGCACTGGTTGGCCTTCGTCAATTGCTCGACCTCTTGATGCTCATCTCGAAGCGACTATCTTAGCGACATCTAGTAGTAGTGCTTTAGTACTTACTACCTGGTTACATATTGTAAATAAAATAAAATTCAACACAGTGTTTTCGTCACTCAAAAATACCGCCCCGAATCATTCCCAGACCAAAGGTACCAATCAAACCAACTGCATTGCCACGTTGAAGGGCCATCGAGATAGGTTGGATAAGGAATGATCCGGAACGAGGGCCTTTCATTCGGAACCTCCAATTTGGGACACAAACACTCTGGCCTCCTTGCACCAGGGTCCCACTGTCTACCGCAAACGGAACAATAATTTATGTGGCTTCCAAATCGGACTCGCTTCCGGATCTGTGCTTATGCTGCGCCAGTGTGAGTTTCGTCTAAACCCTCATGATACTAATTCCTTGCCCTCAGAAAGATGATAAGGACGACGAGCTATCAGTGTTCCGGTCTCAGTGGCAACGCGAGCTGGTTAGCAACACGCCGTCTCCTCAAAGAGTGGTGCCAGACACCAGGCAGCCTCAGCCGGAGCCTGATGAGCCGCAGACCGAGGAGGATAGAGCGAAGCAACTCTTCCTGAGAGGTATAGTCAAGTTAAGGGGGACAGTTTGGACGGACAGTTTTTATGCCGACTTACTTTGTAGTCAAAAGGTCTCAATTGCTGCGGGCAGTATCACCGCGTCTCCGCAAACTAGGGCCTTCTTCTCTTTTGCTTTTCCTGTGAGACACAGAGTCGTCTGCTGAACCCTTGTTAAAGTGAAAATTAAGTAAATTCAAATTAAGTGTGTTCAGGAGTGTTTGAGAACTGCAATTTTGAACAGGTGTGGAGTTCGAGCGTGGCGGGAAGCTATATGAAGCTATCCAGCACTACAAGCGCGCGATGCAGATCCTGCCCGATGTGGAGACCCGCCTTTATGAGAGCTCCAAAGAAAGAGCGGAGACCCCTGAAGGTACAAATATAATATTTTTAATAGCTAACTAGGTACAGCACGATTGTTCCTCTATATCAAAATATATGTTATTTTTAAATCTTTCGCTTTTCGTGTGGGACCATCTAGTATAGTATATTGCAAGCTTATGGAGTGCAAATTTTTCGAAATAAGATATGGATATGATTAGTAAAGTTTTGGCTTTGGGCAGCTAGGCCCCCATTTCATCTTTGTATTACATTTATAGTAGACTAGCGGCCCGCCCATTTTCCCGTGGGAATAAGATGTTTTCCCGGCAAGTAATATACATGAAAACCTTGAATCACTCTGTCTATTAAAAAACCGGCATCAATATCCGTTGTGTGGTTTTAAATATTTAAGCAAACATGCACACTATGCACTGAAGTAGTGAGTTTTTCTTAACTTATTCCCAAAACACATTTTATTTCCTCTTGAAAATTTTGCAGAAGATTCAGAACCCGAAGAGATAATCTTAGAGCGCGCCCATCTAAGTGATGATGAGGATGCTATTCCTGGCGAGGACCTGGTCTCCCGGCTGCAGAGGATCCTGGGGAGGAAGGGGCGTCTCTGTGAACCAGAGTTTACTGCCAGGGTAAGTGTTCCTGTTCAATAAAAAAGTTGGTGCCAACTACTAAAAGTTGGTACTTTCGTTTTGTTTAATTTTTTTTTAGTTGGTCCGCTTTTTCAGTTGGTCCACTTTCCTAGTTGGTCCTATTTCCCTGTTAGTCCACTTTCCCAGTTAAATAACTTTTCCTACTGATCCACAAAAAATGCCCTTATAAGTGAGGCGGAGGATGCCATGCAATTTTAGTGAGGACCTGGTCTCTCAGCTGCAGAGGATCCTGGCAAGGAACGGTCATCTGTGGGAATCATAGATTACTGCCTGTTTTATTAGTAAATTGGACAACTTTTTTGTTTGTCTACTTTCGATCTGGTCTAATTTTAGTTTGTACCGCTTTAATTTTCTGGTCCTATGTGTAACGACCGTCGTCTCAGTAATCATAGACAGCAACCGGGACCTACGGCTTAACGTGCCATCCAAAACACGGAACCATAATACTTACGGACAATCGGGTGCTTCAGCCCGCAATATCCTAACCAGACTGGAAACAAATTCACATACACAAATCACGCCTTTATCCCTTGCGGGGTAGGCAGAGCGTTAAAAAATTTACAAAGTTATAAATCTTTCTGAGTGAGCAACCGAGAATGGAACCCGTTACCTTCTGCGTCACAGGCAGTCGCCCTACCATTGCGCCACATCGGTCGTCACTTTAATTCCTAGCATTTCCTTTCTCAGAGTATGCACATATCCTGGCTGCCGTACGAAGTGGTTCTGCTGATTATCCGCTGGGTTGTGAGCTCGGAGCTGGATGCGATATCGTTGGAGAGGCTGAGCGCGGTGTGCCGCGGGTTCTACGTGGCGGCCAGGGAGCCTGACCTGTGGAGGTCGCTTTGTGTCAGGTAGGTACCCAAATTAGCCGTGTGATGCCGGCTTAGAATAGCATCACCCCACACCCTTCCCGCGGGTGTCGTAAGAGGCGACTAAGGGACTCGAGAGTATTGGTGTATTACAATTTTGCGACAGGCTGACAACCTGTCGCTATAGTAATACACATGTTTTCTGAAACAACCTTGGAAAACAATCCTCAAAAATCTTAGAATAGCATCACCCCACACCCTTCCCGCGGGTGTCGTAAGAGGCGACTAAGGGACTCGAGAGTATTGGTGCATTACAATATTTTGGCGACAGGCTGACAACCTGTCACTATAGTGATACACATGTTTTCTGAAACAACCTTGGAAAACAATCTTCAAAAATGACAGTCGTTGCGATAGTGGCTGTATTCTTACGGGCACTATCGCTCTGCCTACCCCGAAAGGGATAAAGGCGTGATATATTTATGTATGTAGGACGTAGGTACCCAAATAAAATGTTCATATAGTACACTAGTGGGCCGCCTAGCGGCTGCGCCCGCTGCAACTCATTTTTCCGTGGAAATAAGACGTTTTCCCGGCAAGTATTATACAAAAAAACCTTCCTCTTGAATCATTCTATCAATTTAAAAAACCTGCATGAAAATCTGTTGTGTAGTTTTAAAGATTTAAGCATACATACAGAGAGACGTGAAAAGCGACCTTGTGATACACATACACGTATCACGCTTTTGTCCTTGTCTTGCGGGGTAAACTGAGCGTTGACGGCCATAAAAATACGTTGACTATCGCAATGTCTGACAATTATTGAGGGCATTTTCAGATAATTCATGCATCACCGAAGAAGTGACAGGTTTCATGTGTGTTTCAATTTTAGGCGACAGGCTGACAACCTGTCACTACAGTGATACACGAATCATCTGAAAGGGCCTAAATATAAGTCAAACGTTGCGATTGCGACCGTTAACGGTCTGCCTACCCCGGAAGGGATAAAGGCGTGATCTATTAGTTCAAGTATTAATTGAAATGTTTGTTTTCAGGACATGGGGTATAGACTGCGGCACGCCACGGAGTCTCGGGTTCGATTCCTGGCGGGCGATGTACATAGCACGCCCGCGGCTTCACCTACACGGCTGCTACATCAGCAAGACTACGTACTTACGACACGGAGAGAATTCCTTCCAAGACCAATTCTATAGGCCGTGGTACCTCATAGACTACTACAGATACCTTAGGTAAGAGTTGATGTAGATCTTGCCGTTCATTGATATGAAGCTATCGACGCACTGGATAGGTTTTTTAGGATACATGTGAAAGTACGCGGAACTAAATTATTTAGTTTCGAAGTCGCGGCTGTGGCGCTGGCAGTCAAAGAAAGCAAATACGAAAGTACTCGGAACTACCTAATTTAGTTCCGAAGTTGCCACTGTGGCGCTGGCAGTCAAGAAAACAAATACGAAAGTACCAGGAACTACATAATTTAGTTCCGAAGTCGCCGCTGTGGCGCTGGCAGTCAAGGAAAGCAAATACGAAAGTACCCGGAACTAAATAATTTAGTTCCGAAGTCGCCACTGTGGCGCTAGCAGTCAAAGAAAGCAAATACGAAAGTACTCGGAACTAAATAATTTAGTTCCGAAATGCCACTGTGGCGCTAGCAGTCAAGGAAAGCAAATACGAAAGTACGCGGAACTAAATAATTTAGTTTCGAAGTCGCGGCTGTGGCGCTGGCAGTCAAAGAAAGCAAATACGAAAGTACGCGGTACTCTCATAGGCCAACCTATCCAGTGCGTAGATAACTTCATATCAATGGTTTAACCTCATAATTCGCTTGGGGACTGGGTCATTAATATAACAGTTGTACGCTTAAAACCATTGACCAAAAATACTACGGAATTCATTCATAGTTTTTCAAAATATTTAAAGTTTGAATTAATAAACAGGAAACTTATATAAAAGGAAGTGTTCTGATGCCATATTTTTGGGTAGTTTTTTTGTTAATGACCCAGTCATCTAGCATATTGCAATACACATGAAACCCTCGAGTTCCTTAGTCGGCTTTTACGGCACCCACAAGAAAGAAATGGGGTGATGCTATTCTAAGCCGGCATCACACATCGCCAATTAAACATTATTCAATAAAGCCTTTTTAAAAAGAGAACTGACTTCAACGTACGTAAAAAGTGCGAACCTTCATTTTATGTCGGTTAATAAGCCTAAAACCTTCTCCTAAGTTTTACAAATACTTTTTTGAAACCCGCATCAAAATCGGTTCATCGCAACGCGAGATAATCGCGGACAAACAAAAATAAATACATACAGGTCATAAATAGATGCCGTGTGATGCCGGCTTAGATGCCGTGTGATGCCGGCTTAGAATAGCATCACCCCACATCCTTCCCGCGGGTGTCGTAAGAGGCGACTAAGGGACTCGAGAGTATTGGTGTATTACAATTTTTAGGCGACAGGCTGACAACCTGTCACTATAGTGATACACATGTGTTCTGAAACTACCTTGGAAAACAATCCTCAACAATGTCAGACGTGGCTATAGCGACCGTATTCTTACGGCCGTTAACGCTCTGCCTAGCCCGCAAGGGATAAAAGGCGTGTTATATGTATGTATGTAGGTCAAACCGAGAACCTCTTTTTTTAAGTCGCTTAAAAACATAATAAGTCATTATACGACCGACATGAATGACGTTTCTGCTCGGTGTTTCCAAAGGTTCTTCGCGGAGGGCGTGGTGCTGATGATGACCACAGCCGAGGAGCCGGCGAACTGCGTGGCGCACCTCAAGCACCGCGGCTCCCGGCCTCACCTGGGGATCCTTGCCGGACACTACAGACTGGTGGGGGACAAGGTAAGATTTTCAATTTTTTTTCTTTTTTTTTAAATTAGGCTTTTACAGAGTTTACAGTACAGCGTTTCGACCGGTGTCCTCCTTTAAGTTTATTAAAACCTGTGTCGGAAGGCACCGCTCTTCGTTAAATAGATAGTCGTCTATAAAATACACAAAGAAAAGGCTAACGCACAGCAATGCATAAAAGGATTCAAGATTCAATCGTTTATTTCCAAGTAGATTCACAATGAATACTTTTAGAATGTCAGAGAGTTACAATACAATAATGTAACTGAATAAATGAATGAGTCATTGTAAACAATAACAATTTTAAGTTCCTAATAGAATCGCGGACGAGTGGGATAAAAAAAAAAGGCACTTAGAACAAGGTTAGAACTAACAAAAAATTACAAAAAAGTTTACAAGAAAATTATTTATTAAAATGGCAACACTGCCACTCAAAGGAGAATACCCATACATGGGCTAACCATGTGTCTTGCGTAACAAAACAAATGAATGCAATATACAAAATCGCCAATTTCAATGAAAAATAGCCACGTTAATTGTTGCACAAAACCCGGAAAATTAATAAAAATAAAATTGAAAATCTACGTTAACCTATTTTAACAAAAAAAAAATACTGAGGAGTAAACCTTTTCTACATTGCTTACCGAAAATAACGTATTTAGAACTAAATACACTAAAAAGCGCCAAACATCAACACTTTTGTCTCTTTCGATGCCCGACTTTTCACCGCCTTTTTTCGCATATTGCATTTGTTGTACCCTCCCCTCTACGTTGATTTATGAACTTTTGCGCTTAGATATTTATTAAATTTGTAGTATAAATAAGAAAAATACTGATTACGTTTTGAAGTTGTCAGAAGTACCATTCGCACACGCCATAGTCGGCCCCACACGACTGGAAGTGTTGTTCCTTACTAGTACACATGTGAAATATCATACATACACATATCACGCCTTTATCCCTTGCGGGGTAGGCAGAACGTTAACGAGAATACGGTCGCTATCGCCACGTCTGACATTTTTTGAGGATTGTTTTCCAAGGTTGTTTCAGAAAACATTGTGTATCACTATAGTGACAGATTGTCAGCCTGTCGCCTAAAAATTGTAAAATAAATAAATATAAATAAATAAATATGTGAAATATCGATACATCTATAATATATTTACGGAATATACTATGCCTTGATATTTGTCAAGTTTGTCATAACAATAACATTTTCTTATTATTTTAATGTATATTGAAAGTATTAACGACATTGATTTGTAGAAATACGCCAAGTATTAGACATTATTTTTTTGTTTGCTTGATTGAGTATCGATCGACAAACCGGTTTCGCCGACTCGTGCACAGCGATAATTGCTTGTTAGTGCACTGTACGCCCTAGTCGGGTAAAGACGACACGGTCTGACATCATTACAGTAGTGACATATAAAAAGTGATGTGAAAATGAACTTGTACAGATTTTAGAAGGCGTTTCATTTTTATACATGATTCTATAACTTGTTAATTTTCGTTAATTAAAGATGTGAGTACGTAAGAACATACCTACCTAGTAGAGTAGAGAGTAGTTGTCTACTCGTGACCATGGAGCGTGTTACCGCTTCGAAATATCGAGGTAAAACAAACATAATCGTGGTGATAATCCCGTTAATACTAATAATTTAAGTGTTGTGAACAACCGTGAAAATCTCAAAACATATATACCTACACTAGTAATGTTTAATAAATATTTTATATTAAATTGTGTTCATTACTATTTAAATCGTTTTTAATTCATATTCAACGTAAGTAAAATAAGAAAAAGAAATGAAAGAAAATAAATAGTCAATATAAAATATTAAAATAAATACCAGCATAAATCCTATTTGTTCAATTTTTTTTATTTTTTTAAATCGATATTCTGCATTACATCCTTATTTGTCCTAAGGGTTCGAGAATATAGAAATGCCACCAACGCCACAGTCGTGTATAGCCGACAACGCGATATAGAGACGCGTAATAAAGATGCGCCAGTGCTAATTCGAAAACTGAACTTAAGGGGCTGAGTAGAGCTAAAAGCTACTTTTATAAGTGATTTCTACCCTAGATAAAATGCAGAAAAACTGACGAAAAAAAAGGTGATCTTCAGGATATTTCCTGTAGTGTTATTGTTTCCAAAATATGATACTAGTAATTTAGCTTGATAGAAAAACATCGTAAAGTTACCTCTAAAAATCTATTATATCGCAAACTGTATGAACAAAACCCACGCAATAATTAAGTGTTTATTATCAGAATGAGCGCCTTACAATACTCTATCGACATATTGTTTTTGATTTTCAAATTACTTATTTTGGACCGAGTTATCGTCGAAAATACGAAAATATCATTGAATCGGCAAGATTCCGTCCCGTTCGCACACGCGCAGTTAGACATTTGTCAGAAAGGGACCGGTTTTTAGCTCGTGTCAGCCCCTTAAGATAAACTTGTTGAATATGCTTAGTGTTGTTTACGTGACCACTACTAATACCACTATCCTTTATTATTATTTATTTATACGAAGTCAGAACTGAAAGTAGGGGGCAAAATAAAGGTTTTAGATTAATTAAAACTCGGTGTAAAAAGTAAAGATTTATTATCGATATGAACTGTTGGACATCTCTATTTTATTGAGTATTTTTATTGGTGCCAATTGGTGTGGCGCTGGTTGCAATTTTTTACTCGCAATGCCTGGCAGTAACTTTCCGAGGTTGCAATTGATGTAACATCCGCGGTGTGTATATTGCTTTACATATCGAATAAAAAATGAGTTAATTAAAGCGATAACAATAATATAAAATACAAGAAAACGATCCATGAATGGCGATTGTATCGCCTTGTGCGCAAATTTCATGACTAACTTATTTTTTTATGAGTAAAAAATATTGAATTAAATATGAAAGAAAATAATTTTAACATAAAGTAAACATTTTTGTAATCGTAAGGATATTAGTAGTTTTTACTTTTGTTATCGTAATACACACACACACACACATACATATCACGTCTTTATCCCTTGCGGGGTAGGCAGAGCGTTAACGGCCGCAAGAATACGGTCGCTATTGCCACGTCTGACATTTTTGAGGATTGTTTTCCAAGGTTGTTTCAGAAAACATGTGTATCACTATAGTGACAGGTTGTCAGCCTGTCGCCTAAAAATTGTAATACACTAATACTCTCGAGTCCCTTAGTCGCCTCTTACGACACCCGCGGGAAGGATATGGGGTCGTAATCGTAATATTGAGTATTAATCCAACAAACTCATTTATTGAGGTTATAAAAATACAGACAACAAATATAATCCTCCTTCTTCGATATTTGTTATGCTATGATTAGTTTAGTGACAGTTCCATATTCAATAGTAGATTACGTACTTAGGCATGTAAGCTATCAATAACAACCGAGGTTTTTTAACGCCCGAGCGGAGCGAGGGCGGTACCTTTCCGAGGTTGTTATTGATGTTACATCCGTGGTACGTATACTGCTTTACATATCGAATGAAAAAAGAGTAAAACAAAGCGGTAAATACAAAAAAACGATCCATAAATGATGATTGTATCGTTTGGTATTCAAATTGCACCACGAAACTTTTTTTTCCATGATTGAAAAATATTGAATTAATATGAAAGAAAAGTATCCTAACATAAAGTAGTAATTTTTTTGATCGTAGAAATATTATTCATTTTTACTTTTGTTGTTGTAATATTGAGTAATAATTCGACAAACTCATTTATTGAGGTTATAAATATACAGATTAAAAATATAATTCCTGCGTTCAAGCAACACAATTCGTAGCGGCCAGTTCGAAATTTAAAATCGTATACAACTATTTGCTGCAACTCCTATTAAAAATAAGAAGAATTTGATTTTAACTTTTTAATTGCCGCGATTCTATTGGTTCTTTTTCTAGTTCCATATTTAAAATTACTTACAGGCTTAGTTTTAAAACCTCGCCTGTAAGTTGAACTTACAAGTCGTGTTTTTTGTCAGTAATGACCTACTTTCAGAGCATGAGATATGTAAAATTATTTACAGGCTTAGCATTAAAACCTGACCTGGGAATTGAACTTACAGAGCGGGTTTTTGGTCAATAATAACCTATTTTCAGAGCATGAGATATGTAAAAGTATAAAATATAAATAAATAGCCTAAAAATAATCATTACATTATTGACTAAACACATAATTAATGACTATTAAAATATCTTTATATAACGCAAGACAGACTTATGACTAAAATATTCTGTACCTGAAGATTTTTTTAGCTGTCTAGCTAGTACAATTAATTTCGAACAACGCATTAAATATACAACGCATATTTTTCTAGTTTTAAGCTGATTAGCAAAAAATGGGACCTTTCTTTCTAGCTTCCCTCTGCGCCCTACCTCGGAGTGGTGGGTATTTTAGAATGTTTGTCCTCATACTAGTCCAAAGTACTTTCGTAAAAAAAAAAATCACGATCTTCTTTGACGTGTTCCAAGTTCAATAGTATCCACGGTGATATTTGTTCTCCTCTGCATGTATGACTTCCAAAGACGCCTGCTAGCTTTGTTGCAGAGCAATATTATGGTCAGAGGCACCAGTCTTAGTTGGAACATGATTGTCAGAACCAGGCATATAGTCTCCTGAAATTCATAATCCGTTTCGTCATACTCCGATAATTCACCAAAATTTATGTTGTACGTAAGTATGATTTTACTGATGTGTTCTATTGAGGCCGTTACTTGGCACGTCACTCCAACTCCAATCAGCGATACCACATGTCTCCAATTCCTGTTTGACATTCTTACACGACAGCAGGACATCACTCTACCGCATATTATTATAAACAAAACAATATTTACTAATGTCACTCCTAATTGCATTAAAACTGAAATTCCATTAAAATACAATGGTGCATAATAATGATCTGAAGCGTTTTTATCAATCATAATATCACACTGATCAGCAAGGCAAGAGAATGCTTGTAATAGTCCAACACTTGATATCATTACAAACGCGAATAATCCAAAGCTGAACGCAGTCGCAGTAGTTTTCTCATAGCTTGTCTTCGGTTGGAGCTTTACTAGCTTGAAATAAGCCACCAATGTCGAACACACTGACCATGAAAAAGACATGACCAGGCATAAGAAGTATGGCGTAAACTGAAAATAACTAATCTTATCATCTTTTAGTGGAAACAACATGTCTGGGTAAACCCATAGTGCAATCGTGCCAAAGATGACCTCGTTAAGACAGACGTAGTTCTGCAGCGTTCTCCACCCGGGAAGTAGCGCCCACGCTGTGAGCAGCGCCACCACACACGACAGCGATACAACTACTCCCATCACACCAATCCATTGTTCCCGATCTTCAGCAAGTGACACCGATGTTGCCAAGAGGAAAAAAAACATTTTCATGTCCATATTTTGAACTGTTATTCTGTTGACTGTTTAGCGTGATTCTTGTTTTATGTATGATTGATATGAAAAAATAATGAACTTGTATCTGTAACATACTACCCGACTGCCTCAAAAGGAGGGTTATCTTTTTTAATGGTGTGTGTGTGTGTGTGTGTGTGTGTGTGTGTGTGTTTGTGTGTGTGTGTGTGTGTGTGTGTGTGTGTGTGTGTGTGTGTGCGTGCGTGCGTGCGTGCGTGCGTGCGTGCGTGTGTCTGTGTGTCTGTGTGTCTGTGTGTCTGTGTGTCTGTGTGTCTGTGTGTCTGTGTGTGTGTGTGTGTGTGTGTGTGTGTGTGTGTGTGTGTGTGTGTGTGTGTGTGTGTGTGTGTGTGTGTGTGTGTGTGTGTGTGTGTCTTATCAGGAGAAGTTAATTACACAGGTTACAACGGATAGGTGAATCTTGACATGAGATGTCTTTAGATTCGTATCAGCAGCACGAGTGACACTGACAGTATTATAATATCATAAATCCAAAATGGCGGATTTAAAATACAAAATATTACTTAAAAAATACTGCGGTCGGGCTTTAGTTTTTTTTTAATAATTATGCTGTTTATAATTATCAACGTATAAAACAAAACAAAAGTCATTAAAATATTTTTGATAGTATCATTAAAAATAATTGCAGATCGTTAAAAATCTAAACGATATCCTATAAAAGTTAAACCAAATTCATAATATTGAATATTTTAATATCTTGTTTCTTAAAAACGACTTACTTGATTTTGATTGAATGTGTTGTGGGACTTGTGGCTTCTTTTTTAGACAATTTGCGAGTCTAGAAAAAGAATAATGAATCTTCGAGATGTGCGAGCAAAAGCATGCATTTAAAACAAGAATTAATTCCAAAATAGCCTTAAAGGTTATCTTCAATTATTTGCAAACACATAAATTATGATAAAAAATACCTTTTCATATCTCATGCTCTGAAAGTAGGTTATTACTGTCAAAAAACACGACCTGTAAGTTCAACTTACAGTCGAGGTTTTGAAACTAACCCTGTAAGTTTTTTAAAATATATAACTAGAAAAAGAATCAATACAATCGCGACAATTAAAAATTTAAAATCAATTAATTTTTATTTTTAATAGGAGTTGCATCCAATTAGTTGTATAGGACAGACTGAAGGCAGTAACTCACGGACTTAATAAATCATACCAGTCGGTGTATGTGGTTGGGCCAGTTGTGTACAACCGTATCCCTACCACTTTAAAAAACGCAGCTTCCACCGCGGTTTTTAAAAGTAAACTTAAAACTTGGCTGCTCGAGCAACTACTTTATAAAGTGAGCGATTTTATGGCTTTGCCTATTCAATAGTTGTGGTGACAATTAACATTAATTAATGTATAATTACTTATGGGATTCTTTTATAATTAATAATTTACAGTTAACATTGGATAAATTTCTGTATATTAATCTAATAATTGTATGACGACCTGTAACTTCCTTGTTATCGATAAATGATTGTATTGTATTGTATTGTTTACGATTTAAAATTTCGAACTGGCCGCTACGAATTGTGTTGCTTGAACGCAGGAATTATATTTTTAATCTGTATTTTTATAACCTCAATAAATGAGTTTGTCGAATTATTACTGAATATTACAAAAGTAAAAATTACTAATATCCCTGCGATAAAAAAATCTACTTTATAATAGGATACTTTTCTTTCATATTAATTCAATATTTTTTAATCATAGAAAAAAAGTTTAGTGGTGCAATTTGAATACCAGACGATACATACAATCATCATTTATGGATCGTTTTCTTGTATTTATCGCTTTATTTTACTCACTTTTTATTCGATATGTAAAGCATTATACGTACCGCGGACGTAACATCAGTAACAACCTCGGAAAGTTACCACCCTCGCTCCGTTCGGGCGTTAAAAAACCTCGGTTGTTATTGTTGGGTAACATACCTCAGTACGTAATCTCCTATTTCATATCTCATGTTTTGAAAATAGGTCATTACTGACCAAAAACCCGCTCTGTAAGTTCAATTTACAGGTCAGGTTTTGAGACTAAGCCTGTAAGTAATTTTGAACATAGAACTGTTACTAAACCAATCATAGCATAGCAAATATAGAAAAAGGAGGATTTATATTTGTAATCTGAATTTTTACAACCTCAATAAATGAGCTTGTCGAATTAATACTCAATATTACGATAACAAAAGTAAAAACTTCTAATATCCTTACGATTACAAAAATTGTTACACTATCCCACTTCCATAATCGCACTCTCTCTTTCACACTAAGGTTGCCTGGTAGAGAATGCTACCTAGCATTAAGGCCGCCTTATTGTACTGTTTCCTTTATTTGTGTTTTCTACATGTTAATTTTTTGTGCAATAAAGAATTTTGTTATGTTATGTTATGTTACTTTATGTTAGAATTATTTTCTTTCATATATAGAAAAATAAGTTTAGTGATGCAATTTGTCTACCAGTCGATACAATCGCTATTAATGGATCGTTTTCTTGTATTTATCGCTTTATTTTACTAACTTTTGATTCGATATGTAAAGCAGTATACACACCGCGGATTTAACATCAATTGCAACCTCGGAAAAACCTCTGTTACAATTGATAGGTTACATTCCTAGGTGCGTAATCTACTATTACATACCGCAAGAATAAACTCATGATTATAATATTATTTATTTTTAGCTTACATTGTCTATCATGGAAGTACAACAAACATTCGTACAAAGTATAATTTCCTATTTTAAAGCAGACTAGCAAATAATTGAAACTTTCCCTTTTAACTTTCTTTACCGCGCCTTACTTCGAAAGGGTAGGTATTATATTACTGCATACTAAGCCCATTTTATTTAAGAGATAGTAAATTGTAGTTTTTGGTGGCCAGTTGTTTAACAAATCTCGAGTAGCGGTGTGTCAATCATCTGTCAAGTTTAGTGCACAATTCTTTGACGTGTTCCAAGTTCAATAGTACCCGCAGTGATATTTGTTCTCTGCATGTATGACTTCCAAAGATGCCTGCTGGCTTTGTTGCAGAGCAATACTATGGTCAGTGGTACCAATCTTAGTTGGAACATGATTGTCAGAAACAGGCGTATAGTCTCCTTAAATTCATAATCTGTTTCGTCAAACTCCAAATATCCACCAAAAAGTGTTTCTTTATACTCCAAAAATTCACCAAAATTTATGTTGTACGTAAGTATGATTTTACTGATGTGTTCTATTGAGGCCGTTACTTGGCACGTCACTCCAACTCCATTCAACGATACCACATGTCTCCAATTCCTGTTTGACATTCTTACACGACAGCAAGACATCACTCTAGCACATATTATTGTAAACAAAACAACATTTATAAAAGTCACTCCTAATAGCATTAAAACTGAAACTGCATTAAAAAGCAATAATCCCGAATAATACAAATTATTTGAAATGTATTCATAAAACATATCCCGATAATCAAGGTATACTAATAATAATCCAGTACTTGTTGTTATTATAAGCGCGAATAGTCCAAAGCTGAACGCAGTCGCAATAGTTTTCTCATAGCTTGTATTCGGTTGCAGCTTTATTAGCTTTGTACTATAAACCACCATTGATGAACACACTGACCAACAATATGATATGATCAAGCATAAGAAGTATGGTGTAAACCGAACAAGATGCAGAAACACATATTTTCCTGGAAACAGTAATTCTATACGTAGTATTCCTGGGTGAAGCCATAGTGCAATCGTGCCAAAGATGACCTCGTTAAGACTGACGTAGTTCTGCAGCGATCTCCACTCGGGAAGTAGCGCCCACGCTGTGAGCAGCGCCACCACACACGACAGCGACACAACTGCTCCCATCACACCAATCCATTGTTCTCGATCTTCAGCAAATTCCACCGAATGTGCCAAGTGGAAAATAATACGGTCCAAATTCTCCATAGTTTTAACTGTTATTCTGTTGACTGTTTAGCGAGACTCTTGTGTTATGTATGATTAATATGTAAAAATAATGAACTGATTTTATGTATTTTTAATATATAAAATTGCTAGCTATAACCCGCGGCTTTGCCCGCGTACTCACAAGGAATAAAAAATCCGCTGTCTATTGTTTAGTGTGATTTTTTAAGTATAAAATCTCATTCTCTTTTTGGGGTTGAATATTGAAAAGGTGAAACACGTTATTTACGTATTTGTAAGTTCGAAGAAGGTACTCCCTCTCGCTTAATTACCTACTCTCCCTCGCTTGATCTTGCTCGTTCTCCCGCTCTCACTCTTGTTCTCTCTTTCACTCGCTCTCCTTCTCTCTCTGCCACTCTTCCTCCCGTTTTCCCTCTCATTCTCACTATCGCTCGCACACCTACTCTTTCTTTTGCTCTCGCTTTCTCTCCCTCTCGCTTGCTCTCCTACTACCTCTTCCGCTCTCGCAATCTCTCCCGCTCTCCTTCTCCTTTTTCTCGCTCGCTCTACTACTCTTTCTCCTGTTCTTTCCTACGCTCTGCCTCTCACTCTCCCTTTCACTTGCTCTCCTACTCTCTCTCTTCCGCTCTCAATCTTGCTTTCCCTTCGCCTTCCCTATACCAAGCTCTTGCCCGCTTCCACCCCCTCTCGCACTTCAGTTCTCATTCCCTCTCCCCCTCCCTCTCTTTCTCCATATCTCTCTTCCAGTTCCTCTCTTTCTCTCTCTCCGTCTCATGTCCCCCGCCGCCATAAATCTTTTTAAAGTTGAAACAAATACTCAAATCAAATCAAAGGAATATAAGGTTTAATATTAACTCTCATCCCCTGTTTTACCCCCTTAAGGGTAGAATTTAGAAGAATTGTTTCTTAGTGGATGCTAACAATGCCTAGACAATGCGCATGTAGGTTTCAATATTTAAGCCCCTAACCTAGTGTTTGCCGTTTTTGATAATCCATAACTTTCATCAATTTTTTTTCTTTTATAGGGGTTGAAGATTAAAAAAAGAACGCTTAAATATGTCACTTATTTCTGAAATTCTTCCGTAAAGCAAAGCTTGAAGTAAATATTTCAAAGGAATAAAAGGTTACATACAAACTTTCATTCCCTGTTTTACCCCCTTGGGGGCAGAATTTCAAAAAAACCCTTTCTTGGCGGATCCCTACATTAAAGTAGCTATCTGCATGCCAAATTACAACCTGATTGGTCCAATAGTTTAGGCTGTGTGTTGATAGATGAGTCAGTCACCTTTGCGTTTTGTATATTTAGATACATTTACTGACTGAGGATTAACGCACAGGCTAAATCCTTGGGGCTACAAGCTCGAAATTTTGCATACGTATTGTATAAACAACGCAAGCGAGTGCTAAGAAAAGATTTTTCGGAAAGCGATCATTAAGGGGTGAAACGGGGGATGAAAGTTTGTATGAAACTATTTATTTTATAAATATATTTTCTTCAAATTTCGCATTATGAAAAAACTTTGAAAATAATTAATGACGTGATTCAACTTTTTTCAAAATTCATCTCCAAAGAGATGAAAGGGGATGAAAGTTTAGTACGACATCCGGTTAGTACGACGTAACGTCACCGATCCCAACACCGTCAGTATAACTGGATTCTACTGTAGTATGAAAATGTCATAAATTCATAATGTCTGATGTAACTTTGACAATATTTTAGACGGTTTAAAAAAAAAAAAAGTATGCTTGTTTATATTATCAATTCATTAAACAGAAAAAGTCATTAAAATATTTTTGATAGTATAATTAAAATTAATAAAATAATAAAATAAAATAAAATGTTTTTATTTTCTTTTACAATAATGCACCTTAAATAATAATTGTGGCCGGAGCCTCCTTTTAAGCGTGAATTGCCTGTGTCAGGAGACCCCGCTCCTCCCAAGAATCGGTTAACACAGTTAAGGTAGTACTTAGGAATAAAAATAAAAGAAAAAGCAAGAAAAAAAATAAAAATAATGAGGTTCGTATTTAAGGCTAACCTAAATTAAATTGGAATACAAAATATAAAGCAAACCCTAACCTAAATTTGAAAATAAGTTATAAAATAATTACAATTTTAAGGTGTGTGCGTTTGTGTTTGTATGTGTGTGTGTGTGTGTGTGTGTGTGTGTGCGTGCGTGTGTGTGTGTGTGTGTGTGTGTGTGTGTGTGTGCGTGTGTGTGTGTGTGCGTGTGTGTGTGTGTTTGTGTGTGTATGTCTGTTAGTGTGTTTGTGTATGTGTGTGTGTGTGTGACATGTTTAGTTTAATTAAGTTTATGTTATTTGGTCTAGAATCTCCTCAATGTCGTCATAGCTCTTTTCCTGTAGCCAATTTCTAATTAGTTTTTTGCTTTCGTAGTATTTTTTATTATAAATATTAAGTTCTCTATTAATTATGTTAAATAAATGTGCCGAGCGTTTGCAGAGTTGCCTAGTGGCAAATGTAGTTCGAGTTCTAGGTACTAGCGCTATTCTGTCGGTCCTTCTATTTTTATTGTACTTGTTATTAAAAGGCAAGTGTTTATATTTTTTTAATACAGTTTGGAGAACGTAGAGTTTTCGAACAGAAAGTAACTTACTCAATTTATATAGACTGTCAGTGGAGAATCTCATTCTTTTAAAATGCATGACTTTTATATGACCACGTTGGGCACGCTCTATGTCAAGAAATCGTGTTTTTGCTGCACCTCCCCAAACAGGTATGCAGTAAACTATGATAGATTCCACCAGCGAAGTGTAAACCTCTTTCAAAAGGTCCCTATCAGTGTCTCGTAGACCACTAACTGATTTAGGTATAATATATCTTAAGGTCTTGAACATCCACATTAATTTTCTAATGCGTTGAATTACGTATTCAAGATGTGGATACCAAGATAGACGTTGATCTACAATAATTCCTAAATATTTAGTTTGTGATACTTTTTCAATAAAGGGGCAGCCACAAAGATCTCTTGCTGGTAAACTACTGTCACAGCTATGTATTTTTATACTAAATTGATTGGGTTGTGAGTCGTTGTTTATGCCGAAGCAGATATAATTTGTTTTTGATGTGTTCAGGGCAAGTTTATTATATCGTAGCCATTTGTCTATTTTTCCTAAACCTAGCTCTGCACTCGCTTTAACAGCGTCCCACGATTCAGCAGTAAAGACTATAGCTGTGTCATCGGCGTAAGAAAAGATCTTACCATGTTCGATTAGCATGTTACACAAATCATTTATGTACACAAGAAACAGTGTTGGTCCAAGAACACTGCCCTGTGGAACGCCATATGACATTTCTGCATCTTCACTGACGCAGGAATCAAGTTTGACTCTTTGCTGTCTGCTGATTAATGCCGTGTGATGCCGGCTTAGAATAGCATCACCCCAAATCCTTCCTGCGGGTGTCGTAAGAGGCGACTAAGGGACTCGAGGGTATTGGTGTACACAATTTTTAGGCGACAGGCTGACAACCTGTCACTATAGTGATACACATGTTCTCTGAAACAACCTTAGAAAACAATCCTCAAAAATGTCAGACGTGGCGATAGCGACCGTATTCTTACGGCCGTTAACGTTCTGCCTACCCCGCAAGGGATAAAGGCGTGATATATGTATGTATGTAATTAAAAATATAATAAAAAATAATTACAACTCGAAAGTTGGGTATGGCAGAAAAAGCATGAAAGTAAAATAAATGCAGTAGAAATGACAGCGTTATGTATGGAGTATGATTGCAGTAAAATTGAGTGACAGGATAAAGAATAGCGTGGTAAGAGAACGATGTGGTATAAAAGAAGTTGTTGTGACTGGTATAGAAAAAGGGGTGCTGAGATGGTTTGGTCACGTTGAGAGGATGAATGAAAGAAGATTAGCTAAACAAGTATATATTTCGCGTGTGAATGGAAACGGTTCTAAAGAAAGGTCAGGTGAAGAGTACCCTAAACCGACGAGCATGTATGAAAAGACTGATGAATGTTGAGGAAGCGAAAGCGGTGTGTCAGGATTGTACCAAGTGAAAGGATGTATGTAGTATCTGCCTACCCCTCCGGGAAAGAGGCGTGATTATATGTATGTATGTATTTTTATGAGTAAATAATGTATTGACGATTATTTGGGTATTTGGGAATAAAATAATTTTAATGTATGTTTGTCTTCGCATAATCTTAAAGACTACAAGTTTTCATAATTCTTCTTTCTTAGCTATGAAATAGTCAAAAGTAGAACTCACAACACATTTGATCAAAAATCGGTTTATTAGTTTTTAGAAACAAAAATATCTAAAATTTCATTAGTACCTACACATGTGGTTTATTATCTTTAATTTTTGTTGCATTCCGTCATGTTTTGGTTTTATAACAATCTGTAATTAATTTTAATGAATATAATGAATAATCAAATTTATAATGCCTCTGGTCATGTTGTTAAGTTGATATTAAAAAAATATTACAGTCACAAAATTGGTTCATTATTTTAACATATCATTAATTTTACACGAGTAACGCTAAACAGTCAACAGAATAAGTATTTTTTACGCGTGTGGAACACCGAATCGTCCAACGGCCTTGCCTGGTATCATAATTTTACAATCGCCTACTACTAGTAGCCACCTAATTTAACGACCATCGTCTAAGTAAGAGAAACAGCAACCGGGACCGAGGGACCGAGCCGGGACCGGGACCGAGCAACACAGCAAGCATGACCTTAATCGAAGCAAGAAAGCCATCCTTCTTTTCATATAATCAAGTGGTTCAATTTGCTAACCAGAAAAATATCAACTTTGTGAGTGTCCCACTGAAAATATAACCCTTGAACTGGAACCCTTGCGCCGCAGGAAGTCGCATTACCACTGCGTCATATCATCTGTAATCAAAAAGGAAAGAATAGTTAACAGCTAGAAATATGGACGTGGTTGTGATTTACCAATGGGCAGTGTCGGTAGCCGAAGCTGAATATCGAGAACAATGGATTGGTGTGATGGGAGCAGTTGTGTCGCTGTCGTGTGTGGTGGCGCTGCTCACAGCGTGGGCGCTACTTCCCGGGTGGAGAACGCTGCAGAACTACGTCAGTCTCAACGAGGTCATCTTTGGCACGATTGCACTATGGCTCCACCCAGGAATACTAATAGTATGTTATCCAAAAATTAAACGCTATAGTTTTTATACTGTGTTTATACCATACTTCTTATGCCTGGTCATGTCTTTTTCTTGGTCAGTGTGTTCGACATTGGTAGCTTATTTCAAGCTAGTAAAGCTCCAACCGAAGACAAGCTATGAGAAAACTATTGCGACTGCGTTCAGCTTTGGATTGTTCGCGCTTATAACGATAACAAGTACTGGACTTTTATTAGCATTACTTGCTGATCAGCGGGATATAATTATTATGGAGATTTCAAAAAATTTGAATGCTATTGGATCATTGTTTTTTTGTGCAATTGCAGTTGTAATGCTATTAGGCGTGACGTGTGTAAATATTGTTTTGTTCATAATAATATGCGCTAGAGTGATGTCTTGCTGTCGTGTAAGAATGTCAAACAGGGATTGGAGACATGTGGTATCGTTGATTGGAGTTGGAGTGACGTGCCAAGTAACGGCCTCAATAGAACACACCAGTAAAATCATACTTAATTACTGCTTATTTACTTGTCAATTTCCTGAGTATACACGTTTCAAGTTTTATGAAGTTCGGGATGCTATAGACCTTGTTTTGACAATCATGTTCCAACTAAGGTTGGTACCTCTGACCATAATATTGCTCTGCAACAAAGCCAGCAGGCATCTTTGGAAGTCATACATGCAGAGGAGACCAAATATCACTGCGGGTACTATAGAACTTGGAACACGTCAAAGAATTGTGCACTAAACTTACAGATGATTTGCACACCTATTTAAGATTTGAAAACCAATTTGGCAAGCAAAAATATCAATCTATTGTCTCTAAAATAAAATTCGATCATCAGCCTCACCTTATGCTATCTCTCCACCGTAGGACTGCTGGAAGAGATTTCTTTTTAGAAATAACTAGTACCTGTTCTGTTTTTTATCTAAATGTGATTGTCCTGTGTTTTCTCTTGTGTGCAATAGATAGTTAAATAAAAATAAATAAATGAGCTTAGTATGTATAATATAATATGCAAATTCGAAATATAACATGTAAATTCGCGTGTGTTTTTTTTGCGGATTTATTTTTTCGCCTTCATACATATAATTTAGATATTTATTTTAGTAGTCTATCTATGGCAATTTAAAATATGAATAATTTTGGCACAGGATTTTTTTTGTGAAAATTCTTCATTATCAATGATATTACAGTTTTTAAAGTTATTTCATATTATTTTGAGCACATAATTAAGACGATGTTCGTTGAGGTATATATTGTCATTCACGCTTAAAACAATTCTTGTACTATTTTGATTTATTTTTAAGAAATTGTAGAGTTCTGCCTTAACCTTTACTAGATTAGAATCATTTTCACCTAGTGACATAATAAATTTAGACGCTGTTTCTCCCTCATAGGGCTTATGACTCAGTATGTCTTCTGTCAGTGCATATGGTTTATATCAGATGTCACTGTATAGTCACTGTATCTGTTACCAACTCTTGACTTTAATAGCGGTGCTGAAATACCTAGCTTTGTTTAGCTAGAAAATGTAAGCTAAAATAAAAAATATTGTATTGATAAGTTTTTTTTGTGTTATTTCAAAGTATTTTTTTATCATAATTTATGTGTTTGTAAATAATTTAAGATGACCTGTAAGGCTATCTATTCTATACATATAATATAATAAGACTGTAAAAAGCCGGTGTCCAGTAACCCTTTATAGTTTCAAGAAAACGAAACGATAGCGTGTTTTAGAAAACTAACAACGACATCTATTATTATCGATCAAAAACGTTTCTTGTTTTTTAATCACGCCTATCTTCAAAACAACTGGACGAAATTAAATGAAAACTTTTGAAATGTATAGCTACTAGCCTGGTCAACATCTAGGTTACTTTTTATTAAAGCGAAATCACTCATTCCTACAGGAAAATACAGTCAAACTAGCGGCATACAACCAGAACTGTATGTCGTTCTGTCTGTGGCTTTGTCCACGCTAATCTCCGAAACTACTGGATGTATTTGAATTAATCTTTTTATGGTGTATAGTTGTAGGTATAGTTACATAGTTAACTTAACATATAGGATACTTTTTATCCAATAAAAAACACTAATTCCTAGAGTAAATACGATTCAAACAACGGCATGCAAACCACGACGGCATGTCTGCTGTCTGTGGCTTTATGCAAGCTAATGACTGACTACCGATCCAGACCGATGCTCAGTGTCAGTTGTTGCTCCACTAGGCTCATCTGACCACTGTCTGGTGAAATCCGTATCCGTATATTCCCCACCCGATCAGGGCCCTTGTGGTAAGAGACGGGTGTGGCGATACAAGTCAGCAGATTGGGATGAAATGCGCCACTTCTTTGCTTCGTATCCTTGGAAGGCCTGCTTTTCTACAGGAGAATCGTCGAGCTGCGCAGTTGCTATAACGGAAGTTTAGCGTCAAGGTATGGAGTATTTTATACCGTACTCCGACATTCCTACCGGTAGCAAAGCTCGCCCATGGTTCAATGCAGACTGTAACCGCGCAGAAGCGTCTAAACAGACTGCTTTCCTAGCCTGGGCTGATGCTCGACTGCGCAAAGCTCCGAATACTCGAGACCTGAAGAAAGCCTATAACAAGGCCTCTAAATTAAGCAAGAAGGAGTTACGCAGAACACGCTTCAGGCACATTAGTAGCGTAGGCGCTAAGCTTGCCTCATATCCAGCTTGAAGTAAGGCATTCTGGTCTCTTGCAAAGGCAGTTGAGACCAACTTCTGTCAGCCTACTTTACCGCCGCTGCAGAAACCTGACGGTTCACTTGCCCACACTGCAGAGGAAAAGCGAATCTCTTTGCCTACCTCTTTGCAGAAAACTCGCGTCTTGACGCCGCAGGTACTATTCCACCAACTTTACCTCGAGTAGACTGCTCTATGCCGGCCGTCTGTATTCACCAAAAAGAGGTACTTAAAGTCCTGCGGAATCTAGATGTTAACAAAGCAAGCGGCCCTGACGGTGTCCCTGCAATTGTTCTGCGAAACTGTGCGCCTGAGTTGTCTCCGATATTAACACGTCTGTTCCGACTGTCACTAGAGACTGGCGTGGTTCCCGAATCGTGGAAGCTTGCAAACGTGCAACCTGTGCCCAAAAAAGGAAGCCGAGCTGACCCTGCGAATTATAGGCCCATATCGGTCACCTCCATACTCTGCAAGACTATGGAGCGTGTACTAAATAACAGACTCCTGGGCTACCTCGAGGACAACGATCTTCTGAGCGATCACCAATACGGATTTCGTCCTGGGCGATCCACAGGTGATCTCCTCGTGCATGCCACCCACCTATGGAGCGAGGCTATCGAGAGACATGGCGAAGCCCTCGCTGTGTCTCTGGATATCTCAAAGGCATTTGACAGGGTCTGGCACGCAAGCCTTATTAGCAAGCTGCCCGCCTACGGACTACCTGCTGATCTTTGCAACTGGATCTCTGACTTCCTGAGGGGACGGTCGATACGAGTGGTCCTAGAGGGCCGCTCCTCGGACCAACAGGCCATAGATGCTGGAGTCCCTCAAGGATCAGTTCTGTCTGCAACACTATTTCTGCTGCATATCAACGACATGCTGACGCCCGACACCTTTGGGTACGCAGATGATAGCACGGTTGTTGACAGATACCTGTCCAGTGCAAAGGCCAGCAGTGAAACCACCCAGTCTTGTCGAGAGTCCATAGTCCAACATCTGAACTCTTTACTCAAGGCAATATCCGAGTGGGGTGATGCCAATTTAGTGAAGTTTAATGCAACAAAGACACAGGCTTGTCTATTCTCGACTAAACGGAGTCCCTTCACACTTACTCCGACTTTCCGAGATGTATCCATACCGATTTCTGACCACCTTGATCTTCTTGGCATGACTCTTACGTCAGACCTGAACTTTGGACGCTACATAGAATCTTTGGCCACGACTGCAGCAAAAAAGCTTGGTATCCTCTCAAAGGTTAGGCGCTACTTTGCACCAGAACAGCTTCTACAACTATATCAAGCTCAAGTTCGATCTTGCATGGAGTATTGCTGCCACCTTTGGGATGGATCTGCCAAATACCAACTGGCCGCCTTAGACTCCATTGAAAAACGCGCCAAGAAGCTCATAGCAGACGAAGCACTGGTTGAGACTAAGTTGCAGAGCCTTGAACACCGTCGTAAAGTAGCATGCATGTCGGTATTCTATAGGATACATTTCGGAGAGTGTGCTCAATCACTCCACGACCTGATACCCCCTTCCCCATTCCATCTCCGGGGATCGAGGCGCCGGCTGGGGTTCCACCCTTATGTTGTAGATATACCTCTGATCCGCACTAAGCGTTTCGCTTCAACTTTTATCATGCGTACGGCTAAAGAGTGGAATTCCCTGCCGGCGGATCTTTTTCCGGAACAATATAACTTGGGCCTTTTTAAGGCAAGAGTGAATAGGCATTATCTAGGCAAGCATGTACCATCTCCGTCTGCATCTCCACTTACCACCAGGTGAGATGGCAGACAAATGCGGGCCTATAACATATAAAAAAAAAAAAAACCAAAATTACGAGATAGATTTAAATGAAACTCTATGGTGCTTAGTCAAATCTATACCTCTATATCTATCTATTCTTTTATACATATAATAAGACAGTTCCAAGTTGGGGTCCAGTGATCCTATATAATTTTCAAAAAACACTTCGATAGCGTGTTTTAAAATACATACACACGCGAAAATTGCTCTTTCTCCCGGGAAATACGACAAAACGTAAAAAAGTCAACGTGGCTTAACTGCTTACAGCTAAACTTTAAGAGATGACGCTGAGACGGTTTCATACTAAAAGTTGTTCATTATGATAGGCCCCTTTCTAGATCAAAGGTATGTAGCATTCAATATGGAACACCAGGAGCCTATCTACTCTAACCGAAAAGAGATACTGAAACTGCTTCGTAACGAAAGCTGCTTGGAGTCGCTTCTGATAGCATATTGACATCAAGGGTCTGGAGTACATCTGCTGCGGAACATCAGGAGTCTAGCTGATCTATACGACGTACGGAAATAGCTTCATAGCAAAAGTTTGTGTGAGGGCGATTTTCGTCTCTTTAGCGCTGTTAGTTACGCTTGCTTCCCACGGAAGTCGACTACAGTTGTAATCCAATCGCTGCCATTTCTTTTTTTTTCTTTTGCGAGAATAAAAAGAGATGGCAGCGATTGGATTACAACTCGAGTCAAACATACCTATATAACAGTACGTAAACATACCTGTTATAGGCGTGTTTTTCCGAAAATGCCTACAGTATGTAAAAAAGTCAACTACTAATATTTTACGGAGTGAACCAGTGTGATGCTATTCTAAGCCGTGTGATGCCGGCTTAGAATAGCATCACCCCACATCCTTCCCACGGGTGTCGTAAGAGGCGACTAAGGGACTCGAGGGTATTAGTGTATTACAATTTTAAGGCGACAGGCTGACAACCTGTCACTATAGTGATACACATGTTTTCTGGAACAACCTTGGAAATCAATCCTCAAAAATGTCAGACGTGGCGATAGCGACCGTATTCTTATGGTCGTTAACGCACTGCCTACCCCGCAAGGGATAAAGGCGTGATATATGTATGTATGTATGAACCAGTTTATGAAACTGAACAGCTTTCTCCTAAGAGCAGATGTCGACATATGGAAAAACATTTTGGACCTCCCTCCCATACAAAATGTACCAGCCAACCTAGTCAATCATACATCATAAGTAGGTTCTTCGCGGCCTTCCCCTTCCAACATTTCCACTAACACTCGCCTTTACATACATACATATATCACGCCTTTATCCCTTGCGGGGTAGGCAGAGCGTTAACAGCCGTAAGAATACGGTCGATATTGCCACGTCTGACATTTTTGAGGATTGTTTTCTTAGGCTGTTTCAGAAAATATGTGTATCACTATAGTGACAGGTTGTCAGCCTGTCGGCTAAAAATTGTAATACACCATTACTCTCGAGTCCCTTAGTCGCCTCTTACGACACCCGCGGGAATGATGTCGGGTGATGCTATTCTAAGCCGGCATCACACGACAAAAATACTGTTATTCTGTTGACTGTTCACCTATACCGTGGTATAATGATTGGTATTGCTTAAATATATAATTACGTTACATGCCTGCATGGTTCCTTAATTATTACAGGATGAAATAATTATAATTTAATATCATTAAAAGTTATTATAAATTGTAATAAAATAAAAATATGCCAGGATGTGGCAAAAATAAAAGAAAAAGCCAATTTCTTCGTTGGACGCCTCGGTGTCCTACACGAAGAGAGAGATAATGAGGTATTAAAATTGTGGCGTAAGTTACATGCTGTTTGGTCAGCCTGGCCAACCCCGTGGCAGTGTCTTCATTTTATTTTTTTATTGCCGTTTCGTTTATACATAAATCACGCCTCTTTCCCGTTGGGGTAAGCAGAGACTATCTGCTTCCACTGCTACGATCCTGGCATACTTCTTTCGCTTCATCTACATTCATGCACGCTCGTCGGTTTAGGGTACTTCTGACCTGAACTTTCTTCAAAACATCCCCAATTTGGTTCAAGTAGGTTCTTCGCGGCCTTCCCCTTCCAACATTTCCACTAACACTCGCCTTATACATATATCTCGTTCCTAATAGGAACATAATTTTTTTATAAAAAGAGAAGATCGTCTTAAAATTTTCTCTTTTTTCTCAATGACGAATCCATTTATCCAATGTCTAAAAGTATTCTTTGTGAATCTACCTACTTGGATTTTTTTTAAAATGTTTTGCAGGTAACGTGTAATATAAGGTGTAAAAATAATCATCATTCTCCTCAAAATATTAGCTGTAAATATTTTAAGGGCTGAATCAGCCCATGAAACCGAAAAACTTTTAAGAAACAGGTCGAAAATGAGAAATTTTTTGGACCTACCATACAAATTGACTTGGTCGGTTGGTAATTTTGTATGGGAGGCCCATTTTTTTTCATATTTCGACCTGCGTTCCTTGGGGAAAGTTGTTAAGTTTCTTGGTCTAATCACGTCTGCAAAGTTTTCGTTACACCGTCCCTTACACCCTGTATGATTTGTTGTTGTCAGGTGGTGATAGTGATAAAGAAGAGTAACGGCGAGAAGAAACCGGCACAACCCTCCAACACGCGGTTTCGCTCGCGGCGGAAAGAACCGCTGGAGCAGCAGCACGAACAAACATTTCATATGGTAAACAACAAATGTACAATCATATTGTAAACACTATAGTGACAGGTTGTCAAAAATTGTAACACACCAATACTCTCGAGTCCCTTAGTCGCCTCTTACGACACGCTGGGGAAAGATGTGGGGTGATGCTAAGCCGGCATCACACGGCAAAATAGTTAAAATGTTCTTTATATTCACGACATTGACGCTTTTGTGTTGTATTGACTTCGGCGCCATCAAACTTTCGAAGTACTTGGAACGAAAACGTGAAACTGAACATTTTTCCCCTAGGGACATATTATGTCAGGAAGCGACAATTTTTTTTTTGACCTCCCGTACAAAAATTGCAATCAGCTGACTGCATTAACTATGAGAAACTATTTTTTGACGTTTCCTGACATATGTTCCTAGGGGAAAGTTGTTCAGTTTCGTGGTTTGCTTGCACCCTATCAGTATTCAAGACGCTGTCCCTTACACCCCGTAACTATATTGACGTATTTGTGTTGTATTGGCTTCGGCGCCACCTCTAAGCACTTTTTTTAAATTTTAATTGTAATATACCAGCTCAAGACAGGGAGCAATGCAATGGAAGAAGGGGAGGGAGGCTTTTGCCCTGCAGTGGGACACTAAAGGCTTACAATAAATAAATAAACAAAAAATAAATATTCTAACTGACCTCACTAGATTTAAGATAATGCTGCTGTAAGCACGTCCTCCCTAGCTTATATTAGTTATTTTTTAAAATGTCGTGTTCATCTGTAAGTGTCAAACATATTAGATACTAGTTTTATACATAAAATTTTAAAAATGTAAAATATGATGTTGATGATCCTTTTTCAATAAATAATTAAATAAATGAAACGTTTTGGTCATATTTTCTAGGAGCTGGAAGTGCGCAGCGTCCGTTCGCGACGCAACTGGCAGCTAATATGGCGGCGCTACGCGGTGTCCACGCGGCGCGACCAGTGGACCACGTTCGACCTGTCGCCCGCTAAGTTCCCGCCGTTCTCGTTCAGCCGCGTGCGTCAGTACACCGGCGAGAGCCACGCGCCGCTACCCACGCACGCGTACCACCCGCATTGATGTGTGAGTGACAGGTGTAAATGTGACAAGTGTAAATGTGACAGCGTCCGTTCGCGACGCACCTGACAGCTGGTGTGGCGGATTCTAGATTCAATGGTTTATTTCCAAGTAGATTCACAATGAATGCTTTTAGAATGTCATAGAGTTACATTACAATACTGTCACTGAATAAATGAATTAGTCATTGTAAAAACAATTTTACGCTACGCGGTGTCCACGCGGCGCGACCAGTGGACCACGTTCGACCTGTCGCCCGCCAAGTTCCCGCCGTTCTCGTTCAGCCGCGTGCGTCAGTACACCGGCGAGACCCACGCGCCGCTACCCACCCACGCGTACCACCCGCATTGATGCGAGACGTGAGTGTCAACACACGCGTACCACCCGCATTGATGTGAGACGTGAGTGTCAACACAGGCGTACCACCCGCATTGAAGTGAGACGTAAGTGTCAACACACGCATACACATGTGACAGATGTAACACATTGTCACATTTACATGTGACAGCGTCCGTTCGCGACGCACCTGACAGCTAGTGTGGCGGATTCAAGATTGAATCGTTTATTTCCAAGTAGATTCACAGTGAATGCTTTTAGAATGTCATAGAGTTACATTACAATACTGTCACTGAATAAATGAATTAGTCATTGTAAAAACAATTTTACGCTACGCGGTCTCCACGCGGCACGACCAGTGGACCACGTTCGACCTGTCGCCCGCCAAGTTCCCGCCGTTCTCGTTCAGCCGCGTGCGTCAGTACACCGGCGAGACCCACGCGCCGCTACCCTCGCACGCGTACCACCCGCATTGATGTGAGACGTGAGTGTCAACACACGCGTACCACCCGCATTGATGTGAGACGTGAGTGTCAACACACGCGTACCACCCGCATTGATGTGAGACGTGAGTGTCAACACACGCGTACCACACGCATTGATGTGAGACGTGAGTGTCAACACACGCGTACCACCCGCATTGATGTGAGACGTGAGTGTCAACACACGCGTAAATGTGACAAGTTCCCGCCGTTCTCGTTCAGCCTATGAAAATGAGCAACTTCCCTCAAGAAATGAGAAATTTTTTTGGAGCTCCCGTACAAATTGACTTGGTCGGTTGGTAATTTTGTATGGGAAGGTCCTTAATGGACGTGTGATGGTAATGTTCCTTAGGGAAAGTTGTTCAGTTTCATAGACTGATACCCCCCTTTAAAGCAGCTATTTTATTTAACCCCTGTATACCAGCGAAACGCACGCATGGTTACACACACGCTTATCATCCAAGTTTCCGTCCATGCAACTTTCTCCAAGGGACATAGGTCGAGATAAGGTTTTTGTATTTCCTATACAAATTGTCTCTATCGGCTGGTTCATTTGGTACAAGTACCCGCCTTTACCTTCAACTGCTTCCCACACACGTGTACCACACCACCCGCATTGATGTGTGAGTGGCATGTATACAGAGTGTAAGGGACGGTGTAACGAAAACTTTGCAGGCGTAATCAGACCAAGAAGCTCAAACAACTTTTTTTTCTATGGGGGCTATGCTGGGAAATGAGACAATTTTTTCGTGTTCCCATACAAAGTCAGACAGCTGATCGGGAATTTTGTAGAGTTGGGAGGAAGAAAAAAAAATCACTTAGCCCATAGAAAAAGTTTCATGATCACGCCTGCAAAGTTATCGTTACACCGTCTCTTACCCCCTGTATATGTGACAAGTACCCGCCTTCTTCTTCAGCCACACAGTATGTCACCATTAAAAAAAACATATCCACGTCGGGTTCCTTAGGGAAGTTTGATTAGTTTTGTGGGCTGGTGCACCCTTTACAATCAGTCCAGTTGATTTTTTTACACTTTGTATGTGCTTTACACGTGTAACTCTACGAAGGTGGTACTCGTATATCTATTTGGATCTAATTTATAATTTTGTTTTTTCTTTTTTTTTAGGTACGGGTGGCTGAACGGCACATATAAGATTGCAACGTTATCTGGATGTATGTAGCACATTCATTAATTTATTTAAGCAGTTGGAACCACGTTGAACGTAAAGTATACAGGGTGTAAGAGACGGTGTAACGAAAACTTTGCAGCCGTGATCAGACCATGAAACTGAACAATTTTTTGGGGGCCATGTTTCCATACAAAATTTTCTATCAACTGACTGACTTTGGAAACTCGAAAAAATTTTTTCGCTCCCCATATGTGCGGGCTATGGCCCCCATAGATAAAGTTGTTCAACTTCATGGTCTGATCACGCCTGCAAAGTTTTCGTTACACCGTCTCTTACACTATGTATGAAGTACACCAGTTTTTTAAGACTTAAGTCTGTACAGATTTAAATCAGTAATGTCAGTGACATCTAATTCTTCATGTGTTGAGCTCATAAATCTTAACCCAAGTGATAAAGTACAAATAACAGAAGTACATAATTTTTATTTATTTTATCTGTGAAATGGTGTATCTCTCTTCGTGTGGTACACCGAGTCGTCCAACGACCCAGTGAACCCTAGTCTCAGAATTTTTCAACCGCCTTCTACAAGTAGCAGGCTTCTGACATGGTTGTGTAACGACCGCCGTCTAAATTATGGCCGTTCGAATAGGCCATATTTGACAGCTATCAAATTCATCTTAATGCTATGGCATAAGGTGTATTTTTCTTTGTTGACATGTCCTCTAGTATGGGTTTCACAGCTGTCAAATATGACCTATTCGAACGGCCATACTTTATGTAATCATAGACAGTAACCGGTACTAACCAGGACCTACGACTTAACGTGTGTAAAAATAGCTGAATATATTTCAAGGGATACGTTTGTGAGAATTTAGTTCAGTGTCCCTAGCTGGGTCTCCATTGAACGAGCAGCCTCAGATGCTCACTGCCGCGCGCAGCATGCGGCGCAATGCGCGGTCGGTGTGGACGTGTTTCGCCTGAGCAGCGCATGCTAAAATTCTCATGCTCGGGCGAAAAACCGTCCACACCGACCGCATTGCGCCGCATGCTGCGCGCGGCAGTGATCATCTGAGGCTGCTCGTTCAATGGAGACCTAGCTATTTACGATGATTCTTGAAGTATTTTCAGTTATTCCTGTTACATCTTGTATAAGTCTGCTGTAAAATATTGTAGCTTGAATTTAATTCATCTATTATCTTCTATCTTTTATCACACAAATTTTATATAATGTACTGATACTCGTAGTAGTGGATGGGCCGAGGAGTCTTTCTAAAAACTTGAGAGTATGCAGATCATAGACGTATTCATCATTTCTCGAAGGCCACCACATTTTTTATAGAGTAAACTATTTCTTTAATTGACGCACAAGAAAATTTTTTTTTTCCCCGGCAGTTTAAAATATATTCAATGTGTTATGTGGCCGTTCCGAAACGAAGTTTCTATGGCACGACCACCATTACAGACCAGATTGATACTTGCCGAAGATCTAATTATGTATTCTGTTCCAAAAAACTGTCTAATCAATTTTCATAGCTCGTGAAAAAGTCAAACTTTTTTAAAGATATTCTATTGGTTATGTATGTCAAAGTAGAGTCTTCAGCTCGGCCACCATGTAAATCCTCACGAAGCGAATCAAATTTTTATACTTAGACACGGTTCTGGCTATCCTCAAATTGTAATGTACATAGATTATTTTTTCATTCTATTTGCACAGTAAATGGTATGTTAAAACAGCATTAAATGTTGACTAAATGTATAATTATGTAAGTGAATAAAATTTAATGAAAAAAGTACTAACCATGTTTTTGTATATCCGCTGCCACGTTGCTTGGTTGCATTTGCATCACAAGTTACAGTACCGCGCCGTTCGAAAAAGCCATATTTGGCAGGTGTCAAAATCATGTTAATGCTATGGCATAAAACTGTAAAGTCTATTTTTATAGGCTAAGGTCGTAGCACACATATCAACTCGGAAAGGGATCGTCACCGTATCGCCTCGCCGTCAACCAGGCGTCAACCTATCGTAAGCGCGTCACCGTGCCATCAGCAGCTCCGAATCGACTCGGCTACGGCTAGGCGACGCCGCGCTTACGGCTCGCCGGTCGCTGGTTGACGACGGCTGGGCGGGGTGCCTCGCTTAGTCAGTATCCGAACGTGAAGTGTAGCGCACGGTTATGTCCCAGTTCACAATATACGAAATGGCTATAATTGCAATGGGGTCGGGGGCGGGAACGAAGAAACGCAAGCTAGGGTACGGAGAGTCGTAAGACAGCGTACGGAGAGACGTAAGCGCGGGTACGGCAAGTCGACCACGCACCGTACTGCGGTTTGTGAGCTTGTCCCGAGGCGAGGCGATTACGTTACGATTCCGATAAGTGTGCGTTGCAGTAGGGAGTTTCATACAAAGAATACTGAACGGCTCGAGTTGATACGTTTACGTTCCGTTTACGAGTTGATATGTGTGCTACGACCTTTATCGAGCGGCTGATACATTAGGGAGACGCGCTTCGTTGTATGTTGTTGTTATTAACTTTTTGTTTACAAAGCGCCACCGATGGGATTCGAACCCTCGTCTTCTGACTTGCCGGGTCAGACGTGTTAACTGCTATACCACGGTTGGCTCTGGTCCCAGTGTCGAATATTAATCCACTTGCTACGTTCATATATTTTTTGTCCCTTGACTACTTACGAATAGCTTAGCGCCATCTAGGACATTTTAGTGCTACTAACAGTCACTCAACTGACAGTATTGTATGTTCAAGTTGACGAGAGATGGAGCTTTTTCCGTATTGTGAATGTTTACTAGGTATAAGGATCTCCAAGTTGGAATTGGTTACTATACTTAATACAAAATTATTACGTGAAATTTCTAGAGTAAGTCTGAGGTACGGTGGCTGCAAAAAATACCAACAAACTGTACTTTTTGGTACGGTCTGGCAACTTTGCTTTTGATTTTCTGGCAAATTACTCTTCAGAACTTACGAACTGGGAAAGAAATGTGCATCTTTAATATCACTTGTTACCATTATCAAATAAAAAAGTCATCTTACGTCGAATCATCGGGTATTTGCTGATTTGAAAACTGGTATTTTTCGTTTATTGATTTATATTTTTTTTTTATTAGATTTTACTTGTAAAATTTCCTGTCATTTGTTTTTTTTTAAAGTTGTGTGTCAGTGAAGGCAAGGAATTTGAAATAGAAACTCAAAAAGTTCATTATTTCATATTTTTTTTATTATACACAAATTGAATTAAATTAAAATTAATAATAACGAAAAATAAAACAACAACTAATGCTATTAAATTTTATTTTTTTATTATAAGTTATATATTTTACTTTTAATTTGGGATTTATATTATATACATTAATGTTTTGTTGAAATAAGTATTCTACTAAATATAAAGTAATGTAGTGTTGGGTTGTCAGCGAGCACCGGGTACGCGCGCCAGTCTTGAGCCCGAGGCGGGCGCTCGTACTAGATTAGGCGCTCGCTGAGCCAAATTCAGGTGTCGGCGTCGCGCGGCTCGGGGGGCGGCGCGGGGGGCGCGGGGGGCGCCTCGGCCGCCACGCTCGGCTCGGTGTTGCGCCGGCGCACTTTGCCGCGCTTCTTGAGCATGGTGGCCTGCGGGGCGGGCGGGGGCGGGGCGTGAGGCGCGGGTCACGGGTTGGCCGGGCCAGCGGAGCCGCGCTTGATTTTCTTCAGCATCGTCGCCTGCACACACAACAGGGCGTTACTACCCGGCTCGTAAGGGGAAATTTTACTAGCAGCTGTTGTTTCGAAGATAAAGAACAAGTTTCTCCTAGGAGCATTTGTCGACTGACTTCTCATAGTAGCTCAAATCATCAGCTTTTATTTGAATCTATGCTCCTTGGGGTAAGATGTTGTTTATCTCCAGTCGATCTTTAGTTCGCATTATCAGCCACTAGTAAAATTCCACCTCATATAACGAATGTACTCATAGATTCTACCACACCTAACAACTTCAAAAAATTCCAGCTTGATTCGATACTACATTTGATATGAGTACATCCGCCTAGGAGAACGTCGCCGGGTATAACCTAACACCCTGTATGTCAACCCGTGCCCGGCCACGCCCCACGCCCAATCCTAACACTCTTCACTTTGCTTCAACCAATCAGATTCTTTCTTTCTATTTTACTAGTGACTTTCAAAGTTTCAGTCCATTTCTGATTGGCTAATGCAAATTGTAAGAGATTTAAAATTATAATCTATATGAATTGACCAATTAGCGCGGGACACGGGTAATAAACCGCATTTTCATGAAATTTTGGAAAATATAAGCGTGTTTGTAAATTATAATAACGATAACATTTTAGTGACTGTTTTACAGATATATCGTATTATCATACATTCCCATTAGGGTATGTTTGTGGTTTGTATGATTTCTATTTCTGATCTCTCTCTTTACGTGTGGACCGGGTCGTCCAACGACCCCATGAATTTCTGATTATTCTATGTAACATGCACGAACATGTAACAAACTCTAAAACAAAAAGGTTTTTTCTTTTTACACAGTTAAGTGCTTTCGCTGCGGTCAATTAGGCTACTTTTTTGTATTGTTTTTTTTGAAATTGTGTTTCAGTTGCAATAAAGTAGGGCATTATATTTAGTAATGTTTCTTTTGAAAGGGTCACAAAAATGTTATCATTGATTATGTTTATGTATCTAATAGTCTTGTATTGTACAAAGTTTGGTGAAAATGCGGTTCAATGAGAATGTTCGTTGGTGCGTGGAGCGTGCTCGGGCGGACGTCACTTGGGACGGAATTTTCGAATTTAGAACGCCAGATATTTATAAACCAGTGCCACGTTTTTCAAATCTACAGGCTTCAAGTCTACAGGTGAAACTCGATGTACATTGCGTAGCAGGTCCAAAACGCTGGTTAAATAATGTCTCATCGGCTACGCAATGTAGATCGAATTTCACCTGTAGACTTGTAGCCTGTAGTTTCGTTACATGGGGCACAGGTAAAATGTTATAGCGATTAGTTTTCAGTGTTAGAAAGGTTAAGTTACGTTTTGGAGTCGCCTTAACATTTTTTTTTCACAGAGACGAGCACATGCACACAGTTTTAGTTTAGATCAATTTTGTTGCGCAAATAATATTTTTTTACTGAATTTTTTCAGTAACTCTCGTCGATAGAAGTGGTTGCCTGATCCATAGTGTGCATCATGCGCCAACAAACTTGCTCCGTTTTGGTTAGGTGGTATTGCAAAGACCAAACGTACATAGTTCCATCTAAAATTTTAATCTAGCTAGTAACTTGATGAGAAAAAACTTTTAAATCTTAGATGTAACAAATAAGTTTGATCTTACAATACAAAAGCTTTATAAGTATCACAACATTATTATTTCTATACATTTTGATAAAAACATTCCAAAGTGCAATTCCTTATTATTACGTACTTTGAGACGACATGTTTTGCTAATCATTTTAACTGGGCCACTACTGAGTACCATATATTTATATTTACCTGTTTTATTCTTTATTGTACATTGAAGTGTACACCATAGCTTTAAAAATGAATAATTCTCCCACCATTCAAAATATATTCAATGCTATACACAATTTTGCGTGAAAACAATTCCAGTTTTACCACACAAAGATCTGTGCCAAGTGGTTGTTTGAATTAAATGATGGCCGTGCCATAGAAACTTCATTTCCATTGTTCAGAACAAGCTGAACATATAATTTGGAAGTAGTGTTTAGGTAGATTTTAGTTGTTAAAATAGCAACATTTTCACTCATAGTGTTAATTTTTGCTTATGGCAACTTTGTTTCCGTTCTACTCTTCTCATTGAAAGTGTGCACTGCATATTTTGATAATAATTTTACTTTTCACAATTAATTGTGATAATAATTCCAAAAGCTATGTTTTATTCATGAACAGCCACCTATCTCATAGAACGAAATGTGCAGTAAAATAAAATTTTCGAGTGTGCAATTATGCAATTGTTATACGCACTTATGATAGAATGCAATTTGAATAAGCAATAATGAACGTCTCAAAGTTCGTTTAGGAATTGCGCCTAAGAATAAAAGGTGCAAATAATGCTGCAAAGGTGTGAATCAATCCATGAAACTGAACAACCGTCCCTAAGAAATAGGTCGAAATATGAAAGACGAATTTAAAAATGTTGGCTGGCGCGCCGGGTCAATTTGATAAAATGATAATGATAAAAATATTTGTTTTCTCCCAATAATAAAATTAAGTTGTACACGTTTCATACAGTATTATAGAGCAAACTTTTTGGCTGTTTAACTGAAAGGGAGATAGGAGTCCAGACTAGGTGATCCTGTGTTATGGATCTCCTAGCTCCACCATCGTGACATCAGCAGACAATTATGAAAATGCCTAATTTTATTATTTCAGTACCGAAATGAAAATATAGCTTACAACTAAAGAAACATGATTTGTCTAAGAAAAAAATGTATGGGATTGCTGAACTGTTTTTCTGCTTGTATTTCGACCTATGTTCCTTGGAAAAAGTTATTGTGTTTCGTAAACTGGTTCATCCTTTAAAATATTGCAGCATTTTGTTTACGTTCTGTATTATATTTACCTTGAGTGCAGATTTTAGGACCACAACTTCGCTTGGTGCCGCGACCCAAGGTTCTCCGTCGACTTGAACGGGTATCTCGCTTTTCAGGTTTATTTTGATGTGCCCGCCCTGAAAACAAATGAGGTTCGTATTAGATATTGACACAGAGCATTCTACTTTTGCTTGATACTATATTCTTTAGTTTGGAAGTAATTTTTTATGGTAGCCCCTACCCTAGAGCCGACCCTAGAGGTCGCCACCTACCAGTGCTAATCTCATGGCCCTTCATCGTGATCATGATGATGGTGACGATGATATGGACGAAAATGATAAATATGATGAATAGCGATAATGATGACGACGATGATATATATGGACGATAGTGATAAATATGATGATGAAAATATTAGCAATAATGATGACGACAATAATATGGATGATAATGATGAATACGATGACGATGATGATGACGACGTTGAAGATGAGGATGATTTGGCCATCTTAAGCAAATGTTGAGAACTATCTTCTTTAGAGAGCTTCTTATAGTAGTTCCTAGAGGTCGCTACCTACCTGTGCTATTCTCATGGCGCCCCGCAAGCCGGACTGTATCTGCCCGAGGTGCACCACGCCGGTGACGCCGACCACCTCCAGCATGCCGTCCCAGTGGTTCGGCTTGCTGAACTGATCGTCCTTCTCCGGACCCCAAGGGTTCGCGCCGGAACCCCAGCTGTGGAAACCAATTGAAATCATTTAACCTTTTTGTTTTTGTGAAGAAGAATTATCTTTAGTTGTGTGAGATAAGTTCTTTAAAGTCTAAGGCTGCCCCAACATTGGGCATTAGCGTTCTGCCGGCGTCAAATATCCCAAGCCAACAGACTACCCTTATATCACACAATACATCTGAAAGCAGCCCAACAGGTTATCTACTATATAGAAGTACAGTACCACGCCTTCATCCCTTGCGAGTTAGGCAAAGCGTGAAAGCGTTTCAGAAAATTGGTGATCAGATAACGATAATGATGATAATAGTGATCGCTTTAGAAAGAAGGGATGAGAACCAATTTATTACCTGAGTATATTGAGGATAATGATGCCCTCGACGGCAGGCAGGTCGACGGGCTTGCCGTCCACCTCCAGCTTGACGGCCTTGTGGAGATCCTTGCACATCTTCCGACCTACCATCTTCCGGAGACCCATCTTCACATACACGCCTTTGTTGCGTAACCTGGTGTAAACAGTGAGTTTAGTTGTTGCCAATGGAAGGGCTGAAATTCATGGAAACATGAGTAACAGCATATCTGCGGATCCTTTTAAGGATTTTCAATGAAATTCAAGGAGTTGGCTCTCTGATACTGAAGAAGCTGTTTCAGAGATGAATGGTTAAGAAACTACTTAAAAATCTTTTAAGTTGATGTAAACTTTTTCATTTTCAGTGGATTTGAAGTGGTTTTTCTAAGGACTGACAATCAATTAAGTGGCAAATAAAAGTGTAAAAACTACGTATTTGTGGGTCTAACCTGCTGTTGAATTTGTTAGGGTTCTCCTCCCTGGCGTTGTGGAAGTCGAGGCAGAGGTCCGCGTCGATGCCGATGCCGAAGTAGTTGTTCATGACGAGGATCTGCGAGTTGTCCTCACTCTGCGACCCTGTGGTCACATACGCTGCAATGCACCAACAGTACAGACAACACGGGTCTAACTGGTGGAATTGGGGGTTCGAGGGTTTGGGGGTTTCTGATTTTGCTGTTTGTTAGTGTAGGGCCAATCTTTGGGGAAGTTGTGGGATATACTTTAAGATGTTGTAATTTTAAACGTGTACCAGTTACAGTATCAAAAGTGGCCAAATATTTTGGAAAAGAAGGTAAAATCTATTGCTTTCATATGTTTTGAAAAACAAGGAAACTGTATAGCAGCGTATCCAGACCATCAGTAAATGTTAATATATCTTTGGAAG
The DNA here is from genome assembly GCA_029255805.1 of Keiferia lycopersicella. Classification (NCBI taxonomy): domain Eukaryota; kingdom Metazoa; phylum Arthropoda; class Insecta; order Lepidoptera; family Gelechiidae; genus Keiferia; species Keiferia lycopersicella. The sequence goes on from JARACZ010000008.1 coordinate 1,456,170, forward strand.
AAGTATATTGAAAGAAGAAAAAAAGAGAACATCAAAGTGTGAGGTGTCATTCATGTTTAAGCTAAGCATGTACTACAGTGTGACGGACTTGTCCGATTATTTTACTTGGGGTTGTGTGTATGCTAAGTAAACTGGTGCATAAGGATTTTTCACAAACACACAAAACATCGAATAGAGCACGTAAAATCAAGGCTTGTGACCAATCGAAAATCAACTTTAGACTTAGTCTTGGATCAGAAATGAGATATAATATCCAATCCAAATTACGAGTCGAGGAGATGGTTTTTAAGATTGCCTCTTAGAAAGTTGAACCAGTTTGTTGGAAGCTGCAGGCGTGCCTTAATTAATAAAGTGACCACTGAAGACTTCTACGTCCCACGTTGCCTTATATGGCTTAGACTTCCAGTGTGTGAGGTACTCGTACTAGCAAATGTGAAGGCATTATTACTACTTTCCTTCCTTCTGAGGATTACTTTGCGTGTATTTTTTCTTGTGGTCTATAATGGGAGGGTTTTGTGCAAGCTGTACATCTCAGGGTCTCAGTGCATTGAAAATACGTGCTCAGCCATTCCAGTGCCAACACCACAACACCAATACCAGACAAGCCGTTACCTGGCAGCTGCTGCCTAACAGCGGCTGCTTCCTTCGGGTCGTCTTGCTGCTTGTTGTCCTCAGGGTGGAAGACCACGGTCCACCGGTCGAGGCGGATCTCCTCCGCCTCGATCACGTCGCGGAGTAAGGAGAGCGGGTCCTCGCAACCAGTGTAGCCTGAGCCCCAGCGGAGTACGCGCGCCAGGTCGTTTCCTAAGGGTGAAAATATTGTTCGATTAGTAGTGGACTACGTTTTCTCAACTTATTTAAAATACTTCAAGCGGATTGTCTGAATGCCCCCTGCTACAACTGCTTTGTTGTTTTTTGTTTGCTTGGATCGGTTGCAGGTGTCATTATCAGCAAATTTCCAGAGATGTTTACTGCTCTGAGCACCAATAAATAGCTTTCCGTTTTTCTGTTGATTTCTCTATGCTTATGTTGCAGCACTCAGCCGATAATGTCGTCTACGTAGATCAGAACCTTAAATAACGTTATGGAAGACATGAGGCCTCTTATACCTGTGCCCAGCGGTACTATGGCGCAGGGCGGGTTGGAGCACTGCGAGTCCTGGCCGACGTTGTCGAGGCACTGCAGCACCCAGCCGATGGTACCATCGCCGCCGCACACCAGGATCTTGTAATTGGGAATGTGACGAAAAACATAAAGCCTGGAAATAAAGACGTAGGTGTTAATATGTGCGAAGACGGCTTTGAAGGCGTAAGAAGAGGAATGTATGAGCGATATAATTTTTCTCCTAAGTTGATAATTATTATGCCTAGCAGGCAGGCAGGATTTTAAAGATCTCTTCAAGTTTTCAGAATATCTTGACTTTAAAGTGTTTGTGATTGCAGGCGATGTAAGAAAACTTGAAGCTATGCCCTTACATAATAAAAAAAATATATGAAATGGGACTTACCCGGGCAGAGGGCCACCATTTTCCAGGTCGAACACCTGGTAAGGATTCAGGAGTTTTCGAAAAGAGGAAATCAGCTCTAAACCCTGGCAGCCGCCCGATTTGACATTGACAAAAACGAGCAGGGGCTTCACCCCCGCGGGAACCATTGACGGCTCGATACTAGGTAACAGCATAACTGAAAATAAAAATCTTATGTTAGGGTCATATAAATCGCATCAGTTTCGCAAAATAACAACATTTGATGTATAGCGCCTCATTGGTTGACCAATCGTTGCGTTACCAATATTTAGGTATTGATCAGGTCTGAATTTGTTAAAAATATTCAAGCTGATGTTGTAACTATCGATGATAATGACTTTGTCTCTTTAGAGCTTGTGTACATACACATATCACGCCGTTATCCCTTGCGGGGTAGGCAGAGCGTTAACAGCCGTAAGAATACGGTCGCTATCGCCACGTCTGACATTTTTGAGGATTGTTTTCAGAAAACATGTGTATCACTATAGTGATAGGTTGTCAGCCTGTCGCCTAAAAAATGTAATACACCAATTCTCTCGAGCTTGTGTAATTGTAAAATATCCGCTGGAGAAATTTTAAGAGTCAGAACCTTCACAAAGTCATCAGCCCTCCATTCCTCTTGAGAATTTCAACCCCATTTATTGGCTCTACAAAGCACTTACCTAATAAAGGCTTATCTTCATGTTTGGCCTCTCTGAGGGCGTAAAGCGCGCGAACAGCTTTGCTCGCGTCCTCATACGTAATCACCATCGAGCCGTACTCGTAGTAGATGGGCCCGATGGAAGTAAACTTATTTTCTGTGGAATAAACGAAGAATTCCGTAAATTTTGTGCCTCTGGAGATGATCCGAAGAATGTTTCAATATGTAGATGGATGAATGGAGGTGGCAACTGAAGAACAGGAACATGCACAGATGGTATTAATATTACCTACAGGAGAAGACAATTTCTATAAAACATCCTTCAGTTTTATATTTTCGCTCGGATTTTCCAAGCGGTAGAGAGGGATGCTACAAAAGCACAACTGTGACTGCGTTTGAATTGAGTCTTCTTTCAAAACATACCTCTTCAGGCTTAAGAATGGGATAAGATGATGTGGAAATGAGCTTTGAACGATAAAAGGAACTTACCTGTACCAAGAAATTCTACAAGGATATTTTCATATTTCCGCTCGGATAGGCCGGGCGGTAGAGACGCTACAAAAAGCGCGAGCGTGGGTCCGTGGGGGTCCTTCTTGGGCTGCAAGTAGAAGCGGGCCAGCTCCATCCGCCGCACCGACTCGCGCGCCAGACGCACCACGATGCGCCATGGCCGCTCCTCCAACTCTAGCACCCTTTCCGATACTGCAACAAGCAAGGAAATCTTATGGTCTTGACTTGACTCAACGCCAGAACTGACCAACGATCAAGTTCAAAATCGTGAGTGAAAGAAGAAGAAAGAAAGAGAAAATCTGGAGAATCTCACAAGATTTCTTTGAAATATTTGGTGTCGTTTTGGTTCCGTCACATTTTCCGTAATTTTTCCTTCATTCTGGACTTATGATTTGGTCTAGTCAAATAGAACCACGCTAAAACTTTGTGTACAGCAACCATATCTAGGTAGTTGTTTGATGACTCATTGTTTGTACCTTTGAAAAACTTTACAAAAGTTACTTACCACCTCGATCTAATAGGATCTCTGAGCAGCGGTAGTCCGCTACAGCCGTCGAGGGTTCCAGCCCAAATTTCTCCAGGGCCTTGGCCATGAGGTCCGCGACTGTGTCTTCTCCATTTACATTCACAGTCACAAACGTCTCAGACGAGGCTCCTGCAATCCTCCCAGGGTACACTCGCACGTCGCCACCGCCTGTTTCCTCTTCCCTGTAATATATTGCTCGTTTTGAAGGATTTCTCAACCAGTTTGATCAGCAGGTCCTCCTTCAAACTATGTCCACTGTCTACCAAATTGGAGGCTGACATCAGCTGACAACTGTTGTACGTGCCCGTGCTATTGCACAGAATCAAAATAGCTCAACTTTTTTGTTAATATCTCTTGAATTTGTAAGAATACAAAAAAAAGAACCTTTTGTAAAATGAGGGTTTAGGAATTTAAACTTCTAGGTATAAATAAAGTTACACTATTGCAGATACCAGCTACTTACTTGAAACGCAGATACAGAGCGACCCTCTTGTTCGGAAGCCGCGTGATCCGCATCAGCGGCGTGGGTTCCTGCAGAGGGACCTCCTCCTCGCCCTCAATGGCGCTCGTCAGCTCGAAGTTGCTGGGGTCCCTCGCCACGTGGAAGGCTCGGAGAGCCGCAGCCACCAGCTCTTTTTCACTCCAGTTGCGTCCAACCACAACTGGTCTGTAGATCTTTCTGGACCACGCCCCATCGCCATCGTACACTTTCACCACCTCTGTTACATGGAAATTTTGATCATGATTAGAGAAGAATATGTACAGAAGAAATTCTTAAGGCAATATTTGAAATAGATACTCTCTCTATCTCTCTGGTTCCATGTTCCGGATGGCACCTTAGGCCATAGGCCCCGGTTGCTGCCTATGATTAGGTACTTAGACGGCGGTCGTTACACAACCATGTCAGAAGCCTGCTACTTGTAGAAGGCGGTTGAAAAATTTTGACACTAAGGTTCATCGGTTCATTGGACGACAGTGTCCCATACGAAAAGAGAAGAGAAATAGGTACTTGAAGCGTCATGTTTACCTTCTTCTCTGTCATCGGGCGTTTTGTCGCGTTGGTGCTTGCCGTGGTCCGGGCGATGCTGGTCCTGCTGTTCGGCCAGCGTCCCCGTGGAGGTGTTGACGGCCAGCGAGCGGGCGTCGCCGCCCGAGGAGAACTCCTCACTGACGCTCCGCGCTGCAACACCCACGAGCTCTCATCGGTCCCGACCCCCCCGACTCCACGCCTGGCCCCTCATACGACACGCAAACAACCCCTCCCAAAGCAAGCAGGTATGTAGTTACTTGTATTTTGTTTCTATTGTGTGTGGACGATGTTGATAGCTAGTAAATTGGTGGTTGTTTTGTAAGTTGTCGCTTTGCGTGCTAGGAAATCGTCTAGATAGACACTTCAGTTCTTTAGAATCAAAATGTGTTTACTTGTTTGATTTACTAGATATCAACTTTAGAACATCAAGCTAGTCAGCGGTGGGCTCATATTCTTTATTATATTGGTTATTTTTGTTAGTTAAAAGCGCTTTATTGGATTTTATCGTTCCGTATTAGGTCTCGCACATTACAACTTTCTTTCAGTCAGAATATGCGAGATGATTATTATTTTACTCTTTAACATTGAGTCTAATAATGAGCTGTTTGATATTGAACAAATATTGCAACTTATAGATAATTTACAGCTTGATTTTTTTTATTGATGCATATGCATTTAAAACAGTAAACGTTTTTATATTACGTCACTTGTCAATATAAAACAGCCCTTCTACACGTCTAAACAATTAAATACAATGAGCTCCGTTTACAACGTGTAGTACTCCAATTGAAAAACTTTTTTCTGTTTTAAATTAACGCTTTTTTAGTTACTTGTCGATTAGATCATATCGGTATTGATGCAGAAAGTTCTTTGGTTGCAGCCATAGCCTCACAAACATGATTTCAAGCTTTTCCGACCCGACTCTCGATACGATCGTACCATTGACCCTAGGTCACATTATCCATTTTCTGTATCTCCCAAGTCAGTTATTCCAGACTATTTGTTGGATAGGTACTGGAAGTAAATGGGTCGGCCTACGAATCATTATACTTCGTTCTTAGTGCGTTCTAGACGGTGCTCTGTGCTACACCAGCGTCAAACATTGCTGCACACATCTATTTTAGTAAGTAGTGGACCTTTCATAATTATCACCTCTTTTGTACAGACTTCACGTGGATTTTTAGGGTCAACTTTTGTAAACCAAATCGAATACAGTTTTGATGAGTTGTGATGTTCATCATTAATTTACTGATTGAAGTTTCAAATTTTTTTTTTGTTATTCTCTTGTTACTGATTACAAAAGCTCCACAGTATATGAAACGAAAACGGTAACATTAGTTGTAACAACACATATAATATCAATGGCAGTATGTGGTCGTATGTGGCTTGTTCTCTTCGAAACGCGTTCTCTTGATAATTCCGTCATCATTTTTCAAATTGATTTTTTTTGTATTTTGGGGACATGGGGTCATTCTTTAGAGGAATACAGATAAAATTATGTGAAAGGCCCACTTTTTGGACGAATAATTACAAAGTTATAGCTAGCCCACTATTTGCTGTGATGGAATCAAGAGAACTGATTTCGGTTTATGACGGAAACTTACAAATTTAATTCTAGTGGCCTTTTTTATAAGTATTGACAAGAAGTATATGTACATACACATTAAGTTTTGTGTTGTAAAGAAAAATTACAAATCTGTTTTGACTTATAATTTGATTTTCATACAGAAAATTGAGTCCCACTGTCTAGGTGACGGATCTGATAAATATGCCCACTATTTCGGTGTCGGATCTGATAAAATCTCATAGTGTTTGTGTCGGACGTGGCTTTCGTACGCTTGTATTTAATAAAATATAAATATATAGAAGTAAATATGTAAGGAAATGTATATAAAATGAAATTAAAGATTTTATGCTTATATAATTTTAATATTTTGTTGTAGCTTGAAATATCTGTATATTTATGTTTTTTAACCAAATGTTTAAACTGTATATTTTATAATTAAACAGACCTACACCACTTTAATATATACGTAAGTAACTAGCTAGTACCCGCGTCTTCGTTTCGCTGACTTAATATATTGAAATAATAAAGGAACGTATTTTCCCAACCGTATCCTAAAATTGACATACTTTGGGACTAAAACAGTATCTATCTAGATTAACTGTTGTAGCAACCACATTTATCAAATGAAAGATTGACCACAGGTGTTGTTCCTGGTGGTCTACATTTGGTAGTTCAGCCAGGCCATCAACTTCTATTTGCCAACAAAAGTGGTTCATCAAACTCAACAACTTTTGGTAACAACTTTTGATTTGGTGCCATATCTGTATCTCGTACAGTTCAGCTTGTCAACAGAAGCGGCCCATCATGCCAAACAAGTTTGGCTTTGTGCCATATTTGTATCTCCTATTGTTTGGTTGCGCTTCTGGTGGTGCTCCTGGTGGTCTACATCAGATACTCGTAACCTTTGATGTCTATTTTCCAGCATAAGGGGCTCATCAAGATGAACAACTTTTGCTTTGGTGCCATATCTGTATCTCCTACAGATTAGGTGGGCTCCTTGTGGTGCACCTGGTAGTCTACATCAGGTACTCCAAACCTTCAAACTATAAGTCAGCAGAAGCTACCTATCAAGCTGAACAACTTCTGCTGTAATACCATATCTGTATCTCCTACAGTTTAGGTGGGCTCTTGATGGTGTACCTGGTGGTCTACTTCAGGTATTCTAAACCTTCCAAGTTTATATGCCAACAGAAGCTACCCATCAAGCTGAACAACTTTTGCTTTGGTGCCATATCTGTATCTCAACTAGTTTAGGTGGACTCCTGGTAGTGCACATGGTGGCCTACTTCGGGAACTCCAAACCGTCGAAGTGTATATGCCAGCAAAAACTACCCATCAAGCTGAACAACTTTTACTTTGGTGCCATATCGGTATCTCCTACAGTTTAGGTGGGCTCCTTGTAGTGCACCTGGTGGTCTATATCAGATACTCCAAACCTTCAAATTATACAAGCCAGCAGAAGCTACCTATCAAGCTGAACAACTTCTGCTTTAATACCATATCTGTATCTCCTACAGTTTAGGTGGGCTCTTGGTGGTGCACCTGGTGGTCTACTTCAGGTATTCTAAACCTTCCAAGTATAAATGCCAACAGAAGCTACCCATCAAGCTGAACAACTTTTACATTGGTGCCTTATCTGTATCTCCTACAGTTTAGGTGGGCTCCTCGTGGTGCACCTGGTAGTCTACATCAGGTACTTCAAACCTTCAAACTATTGAGGCCAGTAGAAGCTACCTATCAAGCTGAACAACTTCTGCTTTAGTACCATATCTGTATCTCCAATACTTTAGGTGGACTCCTGGTGATGTACCTGGTGGTCTACTTAATGTACTTCAGACCCTCGAGTGGTGACAAGGAGAAGCCTATGATCGTTCTCAGTATCTTACTAATCTCTGTGTGAAACTTCATGATGATCGGTTCAGTGGTTTGGCCGTGAAAGCGTCGCAGACAGACAGACTGACAGACAGAGTTACTTTGAAATTTATGATATAAGTATGGCTAAAAAATAATATTCATTTCTACCTCCCACAAGTACATACACGATCCCAAAGCTATATTTTGCGCAGAAAAAAGTTTAGTTATACGAACTGCCCAACTGTGGGCACCGATTAAGTCCCACATATATCGATTCTCTTAATTCCGTCATCACCTTATCAGATCCGTCATTGCCACGATGACGGAAAGTGATGGATCTGATATGAGGGATCTGATAACCAAAGCATATTTTTTAGCTTTGTGGCAAACTAAAAGCAAGCAACTACGATTGTTACACACAATGACCTTCATTTAGCAGTGGTACATCATATTGCATTAAAAGAAAAACTTATTTTTACACATGATAAGAGAAAACCGCAATTAAAGTTATGACAAAATCATGAAACAAAATTACGGATCTGAAATGACTTACCTTCTTGTGCGGATTTCCTTGAATTTGCAACGTGCCTGCCTCATTCAGGTCCTGGGAGGCGACTAAGATAACGTGCAGGCAGGGTTATCTTATGTCTTACTCTAACTGTCAAAGATTGACAAGCACCATAAAGGGTGCGTTCGGATATGAGAGTAGTTTGTGACACCAATGTTTAAACGGAATTATCTATGGTAAAAGAATGAATTAATGACCTTAAAATGGCACCATAAGATACATAAAATCACTATGCAACAATATGTAAATAAACTTATGCAAGTTTGAACAAAACACAGAACTTATTTTGGTTTCGCTTTGTAAAGTAGGGTTGGACACCACCTACGGAATCAAGAGAACGCCGTTTTAAAAAAACATTTAAAAATATCTGTAATAATTAGAGCCATTTTGCGACTTTGCTTAAGGAATTAAAGGTCTATACTTCCAATAAAAAAATTGAGAAAAATATATTATCTTCAGATCAATGAGTTTTTTGGTGCCACTCACCAGTTCCCTCATCAATGAGAACATGCCATGTCTGTTACCTGCAGTTGGAATACTGCATCATGAGTATTCTTAGCGGAGTCGGATCCGAGATCGTTCAGTATTCAGAATCGAGTAGCAAGTGAAAAAGAAACTACAAGATCACGCGCAAAAGCTAGTATTTTAGAATATTCTGCAGAAAAAGTTTCAAGCTAAGATTAGCTGAAAATCCATACTCGTGTTGATTGAAATGAAAAATTAGAATGCTTTGAATATCTTGAATAGAATCAGATGGATTATTTAGAAGGTCGTATAAAAAATGGTGGTTCCTATTGCCTGAAGCATGTTTCAATGTTAGATTCAGTAATCTTGTAGCTTTCAGTAGGAGAATTGTCAAAAATTTTGAAAAGGAAATGCGTTCCAGAAAAACTTATGAATGGGAGAAAAGACGAGCTTTTAAAACTGTTTAAGTTGTAATGAGTGTAAGAATAAGTAGGTAGATGTTGTTGGTAACACTTTGAAATAAATATAAGTGCAAGTGTGCAGGTATGTAATAACGACATAGGTATGGTAGTTGCGAACACAGCGTGAAATCTCATGTGAACTGTGCTTATGCAACTGTATCGCAAAGTGCAGGACAGACCAAGCTTAACAAAACCCTCGGAGAGGTGAGCAAGGCGTAGCGTGATTTGTAAATCAAATAAAGATAAGCACATGCCAATAGCAGTTTATGCGGTGCCATTAGCAGAACTACGCCTTAGAAAACTTCGACACCGCTTGTGGCATGACAAAACATTTTAATCGCGTAAAGAATGTAAAAAAAAAACAGCTCGCCAAAGTGTAGTTCTACGAGGCACGGGTCATCAGGTCATGCGGCCCTACAGGGGAGCGGTTACCTCTGGAGTAGGGGGGCGAAGCGCCTCCGTGCGGGGAGCAGGCGGCCGGCAGCAGGCGCCGCGCCAGCGTGACCAGCCGAGCAGGAGACCACGCGCGCCGCGCTGCCCAAACCACACGGCTACATGCCTTCATACCGCCCCGCCAACCTCGCTCCCACCCCGCCCCGCTACTGCATGTGCCACGCAATTCAAGCTTACTACTCTACCCCTCAATATACTCAGATTCAGAAATTATACTAACGATCGAGAGGTCACGATCAGATCATCCCAAATCTCCGTGAGAGGGGCAGACTCTGGCTTACTAGGAGCTCTTCGATCTACTGGCAGAATCTGGAGACTGATAGGGCGTGCGTTTCAGGCAGTGCCAAAAGTAAAAAGATATTTAGAGATGGAATGAGGGGTGAGCGGAATGGTCTGATCGCGCCGTCTCGAGCTGTCAGAAGAGCTACAAGCTACAAGCTGCGAATGGCGCGGCACATGGGGCGCAAGCTGTGCGGTGCGGGTGCCGCTCTGTGGAGCTGACACTTACGGCATCCGAAGTCCCTCTGCGAGGGCATGGAGTGCACGTGCACGCCGATGATGGCCTCCATCGGGACCTCCGTGCGAGGTATCGACACGGCCGATGGGGGCAGGAAGATCGGCTGCAGCATCCCGAAGTTGCATTCTTCTGGGACGAGCGAGCGGCAGCCGGCATGGCACTGTAAATATTGAAATGCTTTATTGGAGCACGTTTACAGTTCGTTGGGTCTTTGATTCAATGACGATTGGTGTAGTGCAGTGGTAACGCAGCTACGCTAAGGGTTCATTTTCCGGCTGGATCTAATACTGATCACCATAACCCAAGAAATCCAAATGGGGGCTAGGCTAGTGTAGGAAATCATATTACATACTACCCCTGATACTCATCATGCCAACTGGTCTGAGCTGGAAGGACCTTGAAGCCACAGGGTCGGCAGCAGCGGCAATCATTTCTTCGAGGACATAGTCCCTGATGACAGATAACAGGACTCATCATCACGCCTGATACTGACCGTACTACCGCACCACTCGCACCGGTACCCCGTGAGGCACTCCGCCGAGCAGCAGGCACGTCTGCAGGCCGAGCACTTGGAGTTGTTGGGCAGGTTGCCCTCCCGCCAGTGGTGGACATGCCGCGGCTCCGTGCCCGCGCAGTACGTCGCATTCTCCTTGCAGTCCGCCGCAGCGAAGTCCACGCATTCTCCGTGCACGTAGTACTCGCATACTGCAACATATCACAAGTATTCTTAGAAGATTCGGTACTGTGAAGTTGAAGATAGGCCAGGGCCCCAAGTCTGCTTCTTCTTCTTATCGTGTCGATGGCAAATTTAGATTTTATGTGCCCAAAAATCAGCCATCCGGACAGCATTTTCTGTGGCCTTTATGTCTGCTGTTTTCTTGTCATTATAACGCCATCGAAACTCAACTGTCATTCTTTTGCCATTGTGATTTTCTATACTTCAAACTGCTAGCAGACTACGAAACTAATAAAATCATTCAACTGAGATCCAATCGACATCCAACTGAAACGATTTTCATTTAGCAGACTTAGGGCCCAGGAAGATATCCTTCAAAGAGTAGAGTTGGATTGACATGTTTGAAGTGGCTCGAATCAATGACCATGAGGTATCGTGGACAGTAGGTAAGTGTTACTGGAAGGTCATGAACAATGTGGAGAAAGATACGGTACGAGCAGTTATAATAATGGAAGCAAGGACGCGTAAACTAGTGACTTGTAATATCAAACGAGCACATAAACATCACACTCAAAATTTTATCTAGCCACTACAAATAACGCGGTTATTATAATATCTAGCTCCTGATATAAACATTAGCATAATGCTTTCACACAACTCGTAGGTACCTATATTATTCGGGAAACTGATGATGTACCTGAATAACATTTTAAACAGTTACTTTGTTTTTTGCGAATTGAATGGTTCTTCAAACAACTAGCCCAATCACGACCTTAGGGCGAGACTGGGCTAAGGCTTAGGAGTTGTTCTTGGAAAAACGGATCGGATTGAAAAAAGAACCAGTCCTAGTGACGCCCCTTATGAGGAGAGAATACAAAACAAAGAGGCACAGTAAATAATTTGTAGAGACAATAACATTTCTGCTGTTGTCCCGGCCTCAGGCGGGTCTGACGACTCAGAAACTGGGAGGAGCCAATGATCAGCTGCAGTGAAGAGTAGCCTCTGCCCGCACCCCTGCAAACACCGGCACTTGCCTCTCCGCCTACTTTGGCTGCCATGGGAAGTGAAGGTTAGCGTATTTCATATCATCACATCAGCCTATAGCAGTCCACTGCTGGAAGTAGGCCTTCCTCAGGGTACGCCACAAGGCCCGATCTCCCGCTTTCGCCATCCAGCCGCTGCCACCCGCTTTCTTTAAGTCATCGGTCCATCTGGCCGAAGAGCGTGCAACGGTACGCTTTCCAAGCCAGGGTCTTTACTCGAGAACACGCTAATTTAATATAGTGACATGATACTACCGTGTGATGCCGGCTTAGAATAGCATCACGCCACATCCTGCCCGCGGGGGTCATAAGAGGCGACTAAGGGTCTCGAGAGTATTGGTGTATTACAATTTTTAGGCGACAGGCTGACAACTTGTAACCTGTTTCTGAAACAACCTTGGAAAACAATCCTAAAAATGTCAGACGTGACGATAGTGACCGTCTTCTTACGGCCGTTAACGCTCTGCCTACCCCGCAAGGGATAAAGGTGTGATATACGTATGTATGTATAACTTACTCATGCAGTGCAGCGCCGGCAGCTCATCAAGCCTCTTCCGACACACCGTGCAGAACTTCCTCTTGTGGTGCGTCGGCTCGGACCAGCAGTGCGCCACTGGGTTCTGGAATCATACACACGGGGCATTTAATGGTGATTGATGATGATGATGATGATGATGGTGATGATGTGCCGTGTGGTCCGGTTTAGAAAGCCGCCTGCCAAGCGTGTTGAGCATGTGCAGCAGTTGACTGTTTTGGCTGTTAAGGTAAGGTAAGGATGATCAAGGCGCTTCTTATCAAACTTCTATCTGGGATCTTTCAGGCTTGAAAAACTCCCTCTAGGCGGTCTTATATCGCTTCGCTACCTACCTAACCTTCGTATGTAACGGTTTAGACAGTTTTACTCTATTTTTGGCCTTGAGTTTTGTGAAACGCGCGATACATTCCTAATAATTTGTGGAAGCCTAGAAAGTTCTGATCAGACTGCTAAAATTACTGGTAAGTATTATGTTAGGAGGCCAAAGCCTCTCTCTTCCTTTTTTTGGATTTTGGTGCCTTATTTACCTACATCCTCAACTACTTGAGCGTTTTACGTTATTAAATATTGACTTTCGTATTGTCGTTTTAGACCAAATGGTCTGTGGTCACGGCATAAGGGCCCCTTGAGAGAACGCATGCTTAACGTAGAACTAATTAATGAGTAACTTTTTATAGTAAGTAGTTAATAGGGCCCTGTCTCTACCTATTTAGTTTTTTTTGCCGTATATGTTTCATGCTTTGTAAATCTCTGTATTTGGATGATATTTCAATTGATATTTTTTTATTCTAGTTAACATAAGTAAGCTGCTCAACAGACACTTTAGTGTACCTATTGCAACCATCCTACTTAGAAATACCGTTCTCTACGCTAACCTTGTAACATAATATTCTTGTAAAACCTGCTTCTTTGGAAAATCCTGTTTAAAAAAAAAAAGTAACAATTTACTTTACCCTGCTTTGGTTTAAGGACATCTTTGAGTCATTTGAGCGTCTTTGCAGCCAAATCATGATGTAGAATGCACTTGTATCAGAGTTTTACATGGATGACCTACCTACTTACTTAATTATTTGTTAGAAAGCAATATATGGCTTGATGAAGTTGGCGTAGAAAATGCCAGTTTTTTTTATGGGATTTGTGAGAGGCCAGTGTGCTATTAATTTACTCCTAACCTCTCCCCTAAAAATGGCAGTTACCTATTTAAATAAACAAACGTTCGGTCGGCTTTTCAAAAAGGCTATATCCAGTATTTCTATAACATTGTTATCAACGGCAACAAATATCAGTGTTGAACAATATGTTTGTAGGTTTTTTGACGTGGTAGCCCATGTCCAACAGTAGACTGTTGTGGCTGCTTAAGAATAAGAAAAATGGGCTGTTCTAAACAGCTAAAAATAAGTATGTACGAAATTACGAAAGAAGTATGCCGGGATCGGTATGGTACCGTCCCTAGTGAGAGTAAGGCAAGGTTTGGCATGAAAGGATGTATATTGCCTCTGTCTACCTCTTCTGGAAAGAGGAGTGGTTTATGAATGTATAATGCGACTTAACCTAGGATTCAGGCAATATTAGCCTTCGGATTGCAGAGGTCAGATGGCTTCGCTCTGTGTAACCACTTGGTTCCACGTCGAATCCCCTAGATTAGGTAGCCGACGACACAGACCGGGATAAGGCATGGAGAATGATGTATATAGAAATTACCTTGATAAGACTGGGCGCTACACCGCAGCACGGCGTCACCACCTGCCCCACACATCGCTCGTGCACGATGAAGTTGCATACTGAAACAATACGTCACAATGTTAGTCAGCAAAGGGTTGTGTTAACGCAACCATAGATGGCGTTAGTGAATTTATAAAACCCGCTATCGGTATGTTTTAGCAATAGTTATGGTGACTGCGGCAGGTCAAATGAGTTTTTAAAAAAGATATTTCGTATGAAAATACGAATAGATTACGCTCTTTAGTTTGGATATCACCAAAACACTTTTAATTTTTTTTATGTTTTTAATTCAAACTGTCAATATTTCGAAATCTATAAATGGAGTATATGTAGTGTTTTTGGAAAATAGTTTTAAGCGTACAACTTTTGTATCTTAACTTCTTTAATTCGTAATTACCCAGTCATCTAGCAAATTGTACATAAAACCCTAAGAATAAAAACATTCTACCTATTAAAAAAGTGTAAGTAGTAATTTATTAGCTAGGGAAGTTAGGTAAGTAAGGGATGGACCCTTTACAGGTTGCATATTGAAACACAAGTTATTGCTAGTTACAGAGTCAAGGGTCCTGCAAAGGGCACGGTGCAGGGCGAAAGTTGGCATTTAAATGTCAAACCGCAATTTCATCTAGAAATTGGTTTTTGAATAGGTCAGGTGATTTTGAGTATTTGCGAGTTCTGTTTTGATGCCTCAGTTACCTTTCGATGTATCTTTTTACGTGGAATACCGAGCACCCAACGACCCAATGAACCCTAGTGTTAGAATGTTTAAACCTTTCGACAAAGGCATAAGTACCAAGACGTATTTCGCGAAGTTTCGATACCTAGGCTGAGTTCCACTCAGCATATGACGCTTAGCTCTAGAGCTTTTTATGCTTTTGATTACCTAAACCTAGGTCTAAAAAAACTTGTTAAAGAACTTGACTTGTTGTTAGAAGCATAAAAAGTGACTTGTTGAATTTTTATCTCTAGTGGCGACAGTCACTACATAGACATATTATAATATATAGCACCTGTGTAACTTATCTTGATGACATTATGCACATAAAAAAAAAGAAACTACCAGTGAGTGGGCTATTCTAACAACGAAATAATATTGATTTTGCGCCCCCATTTGGGTATCTAAGTCATGTCATCAAGTCCTTATAAGAATGGCTCAGATTGGCAATCTCTACCGCCCAATCAAAAAACGAAGAGGTTGTGTTATCTTTGATCTTCATATCTTCTTTATTGGTGAAGAATCGGTAAGTAGAGGAACACACTTGACGCACGACGGAGCGCAAAAATATCGCAGCGGTCTGTCAGATCCATACTAGAAATGTCAATCCCATACTAAAACCGCTTAATTGCTGTTGACGCAGCGCTATCGCAGTGTCGTCAGACGAGTGCGGTTTTAGTATGGGGAGTGATGTTTCTATTATGGATCTGGGAGACCGCTGCGATATTTTAGCGGTCCGTCTTGCGTTGAGAGTGCGATGCGCCTTTCTAGCCTTGCTCGCGTGGGCGAGCGGGGTGAGCCGACGAAATCATGTTTACTGAGACTTTTTTTGGGCATCATAACGAATGCGTCATCTACTCGTATTTACTGAGTAGTCAATGGTTGCACCCGGCGTGGGTTTTTTACTATTTCGTAGAATCGTATTAACATCTATTTTTGTAAATGCTCGGTGAAGTATTACAGCTTTTCGTTTTGAATATGTTGGATACCTCAACGTACATATTTTGTGTCCCTCTTTGAGTCGAAAAATACTTGATTCTGTAGAACCTTAGCTAACAATCTACAATATTGTTCTAGCTAGAGTATTGTACGCTCGAGATTTTACTCTAGAATCCTTCTTTCCACTTGTGATTCAAAATAACACCCTCGCTTTAAATATCACTTCAGTCCCTTGTCATAAAAACTACTATTTTTTTAGACCACTTAAACGGGATACCCTGTAATGATAATACTACCTACTTTCGCATGCTATTCCATCATAAAAGCAGCGGATACCATTAGTTAAGCATCAGTACCACCACGATACGTGTAAAACTGTAAAACACACCGTACGAAGGCTTTGAAGCAAGGTAATATTTCAGAGGGGACTCAATGAGCAACCAGAATGAAGCTATGAAAAATTCTACACGCAAAAAAGAAGTAAACTTGACCTGAAATCTCCCTTTTTCCCATACAGAAAGTTTGAAATGTCAGTAAATTCTTTGTTGCACAGTTATTTATTTTACAGGATAGTTAACAGTACAATTGAAGGAGACGAGTGTGCAATGATAGCACTCTTAAAGTATGGCCGTTCGAAGAGGCTATATTTGATAGCTGTCAAAATAATAACAATGCTATGACATAAAGTCTATTTTTCTTTGGTGATATGTCCGTTAGTATGGGTTTGACAGCTGTCAAATATGGCCTATTCGAACGGCCATACTTTGGTAGCCAAAATGCAACAGAATTTCTCTATACACTTTCAGAAATAACTATCATACTGGCCATATACTAGCCAAAGAAGTAAGTAACTATATTTTATGTTTTTGTACATTTAGTGGTATTGCAAGTACTATGTGACATGTCTACGATTCGTCTTTTGGCTTCATTCCGATTGTCAACACTCGTGTAGTGTTGAGCTTAGGTTCCCTCTGAAATTTTTTCTTGCTATTCTCTGACACATAAGCTCACTTTGAATAGTGTAAACTGAACCATGCTGAATATGTGTAATTTAACACGCTCGCTATAGCTTGCATTCAAGTTCAGGCTTGAAGGCAAGTCACGCTATGTCGACATGCGATGCCGGCTGTCGTTTGGTAGACATTGGTACTGGGAGTGTTAAGTGCTACGAGCTTCATAGCTGGGTCTGCGTAGACGTAGTAATATGCTACGAGAACTTAAGGTGTTGCTGTTGCTGTAGGGTTTTTATTTAATGAGCTTTTTATTGATACATAGGATTTTAACCAAAGAGCAAAAGTGACATTTGTATTGCTCTGCGCGCGCATAAAATCTTAGTTCTGTGTCAAGATGTATGTATGACAGAATTTTCAATGCGTATAATTCGATACGAAATGGTTAATGAAACAATTATAGTTCAGTAGATACCAAATTATTGCATTTTTTAAATTAATACTTGGTTGACCAAACATAGCTTGGCTTTTTTTACCGTAAAGTGTGATTTTTGGAAAATAAAATCTAGCTAGAATGATTTATCGCCCCATAAATATATATATTAGCTGCAAATATTTCAAGGGTAGTTCCAACCGCGAAACTCAAAAACTTTTCCCAAGCAACAAAGGTCAAAGTATAAAAAAAAGAACATTTGGACCTCCCATACAAAAGGTACCAGCCGACAAAGTGAGTTATGTACCGGGGACCGAATTTTTTTTTCACATTTCGCTCTATGTTCGTTGGAGAAAGCTGTCCAGTTTCACTCTGTATACAAATTTTCCTGAAATTCTTTGGAGCCGTTCCCATACGCCTATCTTTTTGTTGTTTCCTCTTCAGCCAGTAGTTTCCAATTGGTGATGTTATAATCTGTGTCGTAATCGAGTCAGCGCCGGTGTCCCCGCTGGCCGACTCACTTCTAATGGCCCTTACTTAAAGGGCCCGATTTGCTATACATTGCTGCGGGCTGATTGTCTTTCTTCAGTGCTTTCATCGGAATGGTCATACCCGCTTTATTTTGAAGAATTTCCTATAAGTGCGTTCTAATATATTTAGTTATTTCATTCATTATTTATATAAGTATTTGAATCATATTTAGTTGGTTTACGTTTTAATAAGATTAAGTGTTATCAAGTATTGTAATATTTTGCACGTTTTATCCGTCTATCCTCAATCAACTCAAACTTTTTTGGGTCTGCTGGAAGAAATTTCTTAAGAAATAAGCAGTACCATTGTACCATTTCTTCTTATAGCCTGTATTTCTCAATTTTCTTGTGTACAATAAGTTGTTCAAGAATTAGTTCTTTCGCTCATTAAGCAAGGTCTACTAGGATGGCGAATAAAAACAAGAACCGTGGGATTTTCTTCGTTTCAAGTTGCCTCACACACTACTCAAATTAACCAAAAAAACACTATTTCGTTTCTTGTATTTTCTGTCGACTTGCAGTTTTTCCTAAATGTAGGTAAAAATTGGGAGCACTAGAATGGAATGTAGTGTTCAATCGGTTGAATTTTTCGGGCATTGCCGGCTTCCTATGACATTCCTATGTCCAGCAGTGGACTGCTATAGTCTGTTGTAATGTGATAAAGCAGCAGTGTATGGTGAATCGGGTTCTACCGTCAGGGTTACTGTAATAGCCGTCTCTCTCCCCGGATCGATATGGTTCTGCGCATGCGCGAGCCACCGGCCGGCTCACCGCTCTCGCTGTGAGCAATCTAGCCGCGAGAGGCATCGCGCCTTTACCCTCTGTGGGGTAGGCAGAGAGGCAAAGGTCAACTGGAGCACAAGGTGCGACTTCTCGCTGTGAGCAATCTAGCCGCGGGACGAGGCATCATGCCTTTACCCTCTGTGGGGTAGGCAGAGCGGCAAGAGCCGGTACACTAAATATATATTTATAGGGCGTTTCTGTAAATTTATGTAGGTAGATGAACTTGTCTAGGTGTAAATTCCGACACTATGTCAGAATTTACAAGGTCACTAGGGTTCACTAGGTCGTTGGACGACTCCGTGTCCCACGCGAAAGAAACCAGGTGTAAAGGATGGTGTACCGAAAGTTTGTAGCCACGGTGAGACCATAACTTGTGCCTGAACAATTATATTGGAAAACGACTGAGAGGTTTTCGATCTTTCATACAAAAATATAATTATGATGTTTACGATAGCAACCGTATTTTTGCGGCCGTTAACGCTCTGCCTACTCCGCAAGGGATAAAGGCGAGATATGTGAATGTGTGTGTGACATTTTTCGTGGGATGATATAAAACACCCACGGAAAGAATAGTGGTGGTCCTTCAAAATGACACGGAAAATCAATCACCTGATCGCATGGTGACCGATGTGGCGCAGTGGTAGTGCGACTGCCTCTGACGCAGAAGGTTCCGGGTTCGATTCTCGGTGGGTCACTCACAAAGTTGATATTTATCACTTTGTGAATGTGTTTCCAGTCTGGTTAGGACATTGCGGGCTGAGCCACCCGATTGTCCGTAAGTAAGATGGTTCCGTGTTTCGGATAACACGTTAAGCCGTAGGTCCCGGTTGCTGTCTATGATGACTTAGACGGCGGTCGTTACACAACCATGTCAGAAGCCTGCTACTTGTAGTAGGCGGTTGAAAAATTCTGACACTAGGGTTCATCGGGTCGTTGGATGACTTGGTGTCCCACACGAAAAGAAGAAGATGGTAAATTAATTTTAGATTCCTACAGTAACGTTTGAAATCATTATACTTATAGGCCTAATCGGTGGTTAAAACTAAAAATTCCACGAGTTGATCCGATGTCTAGATAAAAAACACGCCTCGTTTCTTTGCCCCATCTTAAAAGCTTGACTTGTAAAGTGCGGGACACGTGTGCAGTCTCTAAAGAGCGCTTAGCCGAGCGGCGAGCTGCACTCAACTGTACTTGTGAGCTGCACTTGACTGTACTTTAGCCAGGTCTGTCATTAGCCCGTCTATTCATCAAAGAGAAGGGGAAAATACAGGGAGTAAAAACATTGCTGCAAATATGTTAAAGGGTGTACCAGACCATTAATCTTTCCCCAAAGAACATAGGTTAAAATATGAAAAAAACTTTTGAACCGCCCATACAAAATTAAATTCCCAACCGACCAAGTCAATTATAGTCAAGTATGGGAGGTCAAAATATTTTCACATATTTTGACTTATGTTTCTTAAGTAAAGTTGTTCAGCTTTGTGGGCTAACTCACCCCTTATAATATTTGCAAATATGTATTTATACAACTTATATTTTACAGGGCTAATTATCAGGTAAACTGGACAACTTTCCCCATGGAACATAGGTCGAAATATTTAAAAAAATGGATCTATAAATATCATAAAGCATGTATCACCAGCCGAGAGGTACTTTTTTTTATGTCCCTGTTGGCCAAACCACACATTCGTAATATCGCTACGAGTGCTACGGCGTAGCAAAGGTCTGCGTAGCATTGCAATAAAGAAATAGCTAAGAGATTTTTATTCGTGTCGTAACATTAGCGTTTTTAAAGTTATAATTATTGTACAGTCACGTTGAATTGTATGGGTAAACAGAGTATCCATAAAAACGAATCATCATAGTGTATGGCAATCCCTGCTTGGATCAGTTAACCATCCCGCACTTGACGGACGGTGTTACAAAAGAGATTGGTATAAGAGTAACAAAGACACATGCCAATACAAGTTTCTGCATTGTTCCTAAACCTGGGTTTTTAGCGTGGGTAATTTGGAATTTCTTATCATCTGACAGACGCATGCGTTACGAACGTTCGTACAAATGTTGCTGTAGTGTAGCCGTAGAGACCATAGACCGAGACCTTAATTATACTTATTTTATAAACTCTTCGTATCTTTCTACGTTATAATGGCGTCTACGGATCAAGCCTTGACTCCATCCGTTGCCCTTCTCCGAAGAGCTTTATTGACAAGAAGCTATAAATACCCCCGCCACGGGATGTTTTATCGCATCTTGAACTACGTGGCCCGGGACTGTATTTAGTGTCAAGCTGTAAAAGTTACCTACACTTGTCTTCTTCTTTCATGTGGGACAGACAGAAGAGAAGAAAAACCTACACTTCTTCACCAGAAGTAGATGTAAAGCGCAACCCAAAGTCTGCTTTTTTTTCGTCATTGTAACGCCATCAAAACTCAACTATCGTTCCATTGCCATTGTGATTTTCTATACTTCAAACTGTAGCAGACTACCAAACTACTAAAATCATCCAACTGAAACGATTTTTATTTAGAAGACTTAAGGCTTTACCCCTCTGCCAGAATTCACTGCCCATTTGCCCAGCTGTTATATGAAACTGACAGGTGCCATTTTGTATGTGGTTGTCATGTTGTAAAATTATCTTTGTGTGCTGTACTGTACGTGTTCAGCTCCCCTCTCGCAAAAAGTGGCAGAAGAATCATCACCTCCATTAGGTGAATGCTCTTAAGAGTTAGAAGCTCTACTACTACATTTTACGGGGTGTAATGTGCAATAGTAAATTATTAAAAGAATGAAAGAAGAACAGCTTTAAAGAAACATTTAAATAAATTTAAAAATGGTGGCTGGAAAAGAGCCACATAGTCACAGTACGCTTTAGGTATACCCGGCGCAAAGGGAAAGAACTATATCCCTAATACTAAAGTAGTATTCAGGGGTTATCTATCCTGAGTCCGCACCAGCGTTTTCTTGTGCCAACGTAAACAGTACTGAAATAGCGGGAGGGCAATAGCCCAGCGCTGGGCGACGGTCAGCAAGTTCAATGCTTACGTTGCACAACTTTTATATCCGAAAGTATTTTAATGCTGTCTCTACAGTTTAAGATAGTACTGAACTTTAAAGTAGATTTTTTTAGTTTTATTTTTTGCAAAATGTGTAAGTTTATCATGTAGTATGGCGGTGATTGGGTAAACAATACTCTAAAATAGCGACCGGGAAATCACCTAATTCCCACGGGAAAATACGTTCGGTCACAGCCGCTGGGTGGGCCGCTTGTGTCTGATAATTTGACGCAAAATGCGCGTTAACTGTCCCATTTGAACCAAAGTGTTGGGCGCTTTTTTACCTAATTTCTTGAATCGCAGTATTGTATAGGTACGAGATACCTACGACTGCTACGGCGTAGCAAAGGTCTCCGTTGGTACAAATAAATAATACTTCTTAAAAAAATGTCCGCAAATACTCAACGTGCTATATTTAGATTCATGAGTATGTTGCACTGCTGTCTACCCGCATTGAAAGTAGGCGTGACTTCATCCGTAACCGTGTTCGGTTAAGTTGCACTTATTACCGCCGTCCGCAAATATTCCACATGTTATATTTAGATGTGTATTTTGAGCTACTGTTAACCCCTCAAGGGAATTGGGCGTGATTATATTCATAACCCCGAAGTATGCGGCTAAGTTGCACCAATTAACGCTGTCCGCAAATACTCAACATGTTATATTAAGATGTGTGAGTATGTTGAGTTGCGCGTACGCACGTAAATATAAGTAGGTGTGTATGTAGTAATATTTATTTGGTAGAGTGCGTGCAATGCGTGTGTTTTACGCCACATCTGACAAAAGTTCGAGCGTAACAGAAGACGTATCACCATAGTGATAGGTTGTCAGCCTGTCGCCTAAAATTGAATTACACATCAAGCCTCAAATCCCTTAGTCTCCTCTTACGACACCCGCGGGAAAGAAATGGGGTAATGCTATACTAAGCTGGCATCACACGGCTTAAACATTCTCCATGTATATTTTTTAAAGAAAGCTCTACAAGCCTATTCTTGTACCATAATGTACATGACACCGGTAAGCCTCGAAAAAGGAGAATGAAAAGATAAGGCTACTAAATAATAGAGGGGACCGTCAATAGTTCGATAGGTCTGGAATAGAACCTCCACTAGCCAACAGCATATTCAAGTTACAATTTTGGTCCATATTATTAATTTAAAATTATATCTTTGTGTGCATGCCCAAAAAACATCTAAAAAAGCAAAACCCATCCCCGTGTCAACTATGTATAAATGAGTCAAAACGCCGAGCTATGCTTCAAAAGAGAAGAATGCAAATTTATGAACTACTAAATAATACAATAGCCAACAGCCAAGACAATTGAGTCATAGTGCCTGAAAACCGCACATATTTTGTGTACCTGCCTATCCAACATCCAAAAAAACAAAACCCAACCACTGAGCGTTTCAAATCATCTTTCATTATGCGCACGGCTAAAGAATGGAATTCCCTGCCTGCGTCTGTATTTCCGAGTGCATATAACCTGAATCTCTTTAAGTCTAGAGTGAATAGGCATCTTCTGGGCAAGCTCGCTCCACCGTAGATCCCATCTCTGCTCTAGGGTAAGATTGGGGTCAAGAGTTAGCCCATCACAGATAAAAAAAAAAACTCAACCTCGTGCCAAGTATAAGTGCCTCGAAGTTATGGGCTAGTAAATAATACAGTGGTATTGTCGTGGGCGGTACGTGATACATATACAACTTATGGTGATGGCTATTAGAACCTAAACTAGCTAACAGTCAAGTAACCCAGTTGGCTCATAGTTTTACCGTGTATAGTTCGTGTACCTGCCCGTCCAACTACCAAAAAACAAAACCCATCCTCGTGCCAAGTATAAATGTCTCAAAGTTATGTGCTAGTAAATAATACAGGGGTATCGTGGAGGCGCAGGGCCGCACCAGGCGGCACGCGATGTCAACAGGTGCCCGCGCCGAGCCTGCATTCACTGTGTTGCACATGTATTGTGTTACAGGTTGTAACGGTTTTGCGGAAGAGAAAAAAACACGGTGTTTTTGACGTGACATCGTTTTATGATTCGATGAAGCCGGCTGCACGCACTTAAAACATGACTCATGCGACGTTACCTCGCCTCATACTTCTAAGGCGTTACCTCTGAGGGAGGCCTTCCATTTAAAAAGTACTTGAAGTGCGAACGAGAGCACGGAACGAGCGACAAAGAGGCACAATTTAAAAAATGCAACTAATTCATCAGTATTTTCTTGATGATGATGTTGTCACGTTGAAATATCGGCGGTAAACTGACTTTACGCTTTGAGCGTCAGGTCTGTTAATCATCGGGGCCCGAAGTCTGGTAAATGGAAATCGTTTCGTGTTGTGTCGATAGCGTGTCTATCCCAGTTTTGGGTTTTGGTTCGGCATAGGTACCTATAGCAGTTTGAAGAATAGAAAATCATAATGGCACAAATCGAATAGTTATAAAAAAAGAATCGGGACTCAGGCAAGTGACTGAGTAACGTTATGATAAACACGAAAATGTTATGGTGGAATTCAAGGCATGCTTCGAACTGCGATTACTGTAGCTAGGCTCTTGCGAAAACTAAATAAAGGCTCTATTTTGTTTCACTATTTAAAGGCTCTTCTATTATACTTTTAGTGCAGCAGCTTGCAAGTTTGCATATAGCAGTTTTTGTCTGAGCATTTTGTAGCCATTCCTGTATAATACACAGTTTTGAAGACCGCGATGCAAGATGTTGAAAAATGTGTGACGACGAGTAGGGACAAGGTACATAGTGCACTAATTAGATAAATACTAAAGTATCATGTCTTTCTAAATGCAATAATTTTACTGAATAGTGTAGAATTTTTCTGCAGTTTATCGTAATTTTGAATTTTCTACCGATAATTAAATTATTTTTGTTCTTTTGTCCCTATTTATTCCTACTATTTCCTACACATTTATGCTACAGCAGCAAACATTAAATTAAACGTGCATTAAATGGCATTAAATTTCAAATTAACACGACGTAGATTTTGTTCGTAATGTATGTGTTTACTTTTACTACAAGTCAGCAAAGAGCACATACATAGTCTTTGTTTATATAAGTAAACACTATCTTTTGTACCGTTTTGTGAAATTTACACAATTAATTTTATTAGTGACACACTTCCACATAGACTTGCCAGAGAAATGCACATTTTATGCACCCCTAAAACAAAAGACGTCATTATACCAGCCTGACACTTAAACAAAAAAATAAAAGCATATTAAATATCACTGGCTGCATACAACAAAATCGCTCCGTCCGAAAATCGTGATTATTTTTCAGAAGCGCGGCGGCGCGGCCTTCGGCGGGGTGCGGGAGGGGCGCGGGCGCGGCGGCGGGAGGTCGCCATTGACGTCACGCGGCACGGGCCAATCGCGCTACGCCTTCCATATTCGAATTTGACTTACCGCGGGTGGCTTTGCCTCTATCCCAACGGGAGCTTTCAGCTTTGGCTGTATGCGATGCGTTGCCTTTGCATCTTGTTTGTTTAAAAATAATGGGCAAAGAGAAAACAAAATGGTGGCTCTTAGACTGAAACACTGTTACAGATTTTTGTGGATTATCGGTGTGCCGTTTTGGTGCAGGATCAGTTTAAGTGAATTTCAGTTTAAGTTTCTAATAAAGTAAATTACTCGAGCCTTTGTGATGTGAAGAAAATAACTTAAGAGAAAAACAATGTGTGAATTAAAAGAGCTTCTTTAAAAAGCTCTATCTCAACATTTTACCTAGTTACAAATTCGATGAATTTATCGTTTTTCTTGTCATCCAATGTACTTGCATAATTAACGATCTTAATTTTAAAATTACTTACGAAAGTATTTGGTCTTTAAATAAACATATTTTTAAACTGTGTAGAGTTTTGTTCCTTTCTCCGGGATCTCATAGATCATAAACAAATGAGTTCCCCGTATAAAAGCGAGTAAGTGTAAAGAAAAGTATTCTTATAAAATACTACTACTATGCTACATGCACACAAAAGTAAAAAACAGGAAGTGTCCTGAACAGGAAGTGTCAAAACCCGGAGTCACGGCAAATCTGCTTGATCAGCGACGCTTTCTAATCGACGACGGCGGCGAGTCAATTCAGCACGTACCTACCTACATGTTATATCTGTTTTTACAGTTTTGTTAGGTTTATGTTTATCTTCTTATGGAGTGATAATATTTTTGAGTTTTTCTTTCAAAAGGGGGGAGTACTGTTGCGGAAGCAACATCAGCAATTCCTACACGTTTGTCACGTAGAGAGCTAGCTACAGATATCACCTCTCTACGTGATTTACGTCATTCTAATATTAGTATATACGCCATAGTTTAAGATCAATAAATGTGCATTAACCATGGAGTGATCGTCTCAATAACTCTCCCCCACGAGTATCGTTGCTATCGCCAAATGTCCAATCGAAAGATATTGAATGCGATAGTAAAGTGTCCAATTTCATTCTTGAAATTAAGACCTAAAAGTTTACATACATGTAATATCACGTCTATATACCGTTGCGGGTTAGCAGAGCAGAAAAGGCCCTCGCACAAATCACGCCTATATCCCTGACGGGGTAGGCAGAGCGCTAGCGACCGTAAAACTACAGTCGGTATCGCCACCTCTGACAAATGTTTGAGGGTCGTTTCAGATAGGTCGTGTATCACTATAGTGACAGGTTGTCAGCCTGTCGCCTAAAATTGCAATACACATGAAACCCTCGAGTCCCTTAATCGGCTTTTATGACACCCACAGGAAAGAAATGGGGTGACGCTATTCTAAGCCGGCATCACACGGCGGGACCGGCATCACGAGCAGAAAAGGCCCTAAAATCTATTATTTACATCACCAATGTTTGAAGATCATTTCCGAAGACTGTGATTGACCATAGTGACACGCTGTCTCAATGTCGCTTTTAAAAAGTCGGTTAAAAGCATAAATAATGACGTTTTTACCAACATTGACGCCACTGACGACGCTTTAGATCGTCAAGAAACAGTTCTTTGACGTCACAGAAGACATCTTAAGACATTTACGATCACTCTTATACTCGTAAACAGTACAACCGGAACTAGCTACACCTGCCATAAACAAACTGCTAACAACCTGTTTTTCAAAATAAGAACACGGTCAAATAAACGATTAACACCATCACATTACCTATAGACGATAGATTCCCTCTATCGATGCTTCAAAATCAAAAGGTTTTATTTCCAGTTAGATACACAAAGAATGGTTTTAGAAAGTCACGCACCATATTATCACTATAAATGGAACTATATTGAAAGTACAGTGGGACCTATTCTTACATTTCTTACTGGTAGATCTACGAATAATTGCCGTGTGATGCCAGCTTAGAATAGCATTACCCCATTTCTTACCCGTGGGTGTCGTAGAAACCGACTAAGGGACTCGAGGGTTTCATGTAAATTGCAATCTTCGGCGACAGGCTGACAACCTGTCAGTAAAGTGATGACGACCGATGTGGCGCAGTGGTAGTGCGACTGCCTTTGACGCAGAAGGTTCCGGGTTCGATTCTCGGTGGGTCAATCACAAAGTTGATATTTATCACTTTGTGAATTTGTTCCCAGTCTGGTTAGGACATTACGGGCTGAACCACCCGATTGTCCGTAAGTAAGATGGTTCCGTGTTTCGGATGGCACGTTAAGCCGTAGGTCCCGGTTGCTGTCTATGATCACTTAGACGGCGGTCGTTACACAACCATGTCAGAAGCCTGCTACATGTAGAAGGCGGTTGAAAAATTCTGACACTAGGGTTTATCGGGTCGTTGGACGACTTGGTATCCCACACGAAAAGAAAGAAAGATTAAAGTGATACACGACTTATCTGAAACGACCCTTAAACATTTGTCAAACGTGGCGATAACGACTGTAATTTTACGATCGTTATCGCTCTGTCTACCCCGCCAGGGATGTGTGCGTGATATATGTAACTGCAAGTGTATTCACAGAGAACACTTACGCCTTTTGACATACACAAAACACAACACAAATCACGCCTTTATCCCTTGAAGGGTAGGCAGAGCGTTAACGATCGCAAAATTACGGTCGTTAACGCCACGTCTGACAAGTATTGAGGGCCCTTTCAGATGATTCGTGTATCACTGTAGTGACAGGTTGTCAGCCTGCCGCCTAAAATTGTAATACACATGAAACCCTCGAGTCCCTTAATTGCCTTTTACAACACCCGCGGGAAGAAATGGGGTGATGCTATTCTAAGACCATATTCAAAGACTACAGTGGTACCAATTCTTACACATCTCACTGGTAGATCTCCGAACTAATATTATTAATGCACTAGAGTTCGAAATGTAGAGGTTAGGTTTAGGTAGAAAGCTTTTACCACGCTTTAAAAAAATATATTTTCCTGAACAAAGTTTGACGATACGTCATAAAAACATACTCCCATCTTTGTTACTCGTAAAATATTGCCATATGAAGAGAGAATAAAGTGATAAACCGTATGCACGAAGTGCAGGGCGCATAAAAACAACATTACCGGGTCAGCTATGACGTCATAACCACCCTCCCCCCCCCTCGTACATCTCGATAAGAGTCTAGTCGTGTCTAATCTGTCCGTTCCTTGTCGAACATTAGCCTATCACAGACTACCCGTGCTTAACCGGTAGTTAGAACATGCTATTATCAAAGTATCATCATATACAAAAAAAAAACTTAGTTTGGCCGTGCTCCTTAGGCGAGGAACACACTTGACGCACGACGGAGCGCAAAAATATCGCAGCAGTCTGTCAGATGCATACTAGAAACGTCACCCCCCACGACGGATGACACTGCGATAGCGCTGCGTCAACAGCGGTTGAGCGGTTTTAGTATGGAGATTGACATTTCTAGTGCGGATCTGATAAACCGGTGCGATATTTTTGCGCTCCGTCGTGCCTCAAGTGTGTTCCTCGTCTTACTTAGAAAATCAAAATATATTACTTTGACTTATAAATTATGCATGTCTTGTTTTAATTTTGTACCGATACGGGATAAAATATTCTCATTCTCATCAAAACTATGACAAAAATTGAGATTCACATAATGTGATATTTATGTTTCATTAATTAGTCGTTATCGAAGCACTTTCGTAGTACATAGTGCCTACGCCGTAGCCATCTGTACTGTAGCCAAGTACTACTATGTATTTTTTTAGTTTTCCGTGTGATCCCAGCTTAGAATAGCATCACCCTAATTCTTAGCCAAGAGGGCTGTGTATTGCAATTTTAGGCGACAGGCGACCTGGTACAATAGTGATATACGATTTTTCTGAAACGGCCTTCAAATATTTCCTAGACGCGGCAATGGCGATCGTATTTTTGCGGCCGTTCGTTCTGCCTATCTCGCAAAGGATAGACGCGTGATTATGTGTGCATATGTGTGTGTGTGTGTTGATTCTTTCTTTCGAAGGTTTCTGGAAGTTTTTTTAATGTCTTCAAAATGCATTCATATTGCATATTAAGATAAAATCTATTAAGTTGAAACAGATCGCACGCTTCAGTTTGATACAGGGGCGTGAAATGTGGGGGCACGGTGCAAGTTAACCGGGTCAGCTATGACGTCACGATGTCGTGCTGTCTCTCTCTAACAGTAACCGATCTCGCCCGATCGCCCGGTATGACAACGTTGTATCTACATAGATGAGATGAGATGAATGCGATATTGTCATATTGTCCCGTAGTTTTGTCTCCCTCTGCCATTGGCTTGGTATATATTTTTTAAATAATTTGTTCAATTATTTGACAAGTTTTTATATAAATTATAAGAATTATTCAAAAAACAGAGAAACCATTAACTAAAGTACCTACACCGCTAATGGTGTGACGCCAAAAGTTTTTTGTAGGATATTGTCGAATGGAGAACTCAAATCTCAAATCTCAATAAATATGAGATAGGTCCAAAAATATATCTTTTGATAAAAGGAAGTGAATAAAATTAGATCATAATATGTACACTTAAAACATACTGCATTATAGAACTGAAAAATATAGCTAGGTATAGGAATATAATAGAAGATAATGGTAGGTAATTTATGAGCTTGAATACTGACAGACGATTTCTTCAATAAATCTGCCTAATTATCTATTTCTCCTGTGCGTAGATTCACTATATAAAATTTCCTAAAATAACTAGAAATAAAACAAACATGCGAAACGTCATAAAGTGTGTTATTCAACTAAATATCACCCTACAACTGTTGAATTACTTTTCTTAGTTACATTAGCTTCAAACAACCTGACCTTTCCCATTTTTCGTATTTGAACTATGAACTAGGTGCACCAGGAACTTCTAATAGGATATTACATTGTAAAGCCGTGGAAAGGGAGGGGCTGGGGGAGACGGGGAGGGGGATATGACGTCACAGCGTGCGCTGATGACGTAGATGCAACGTGCCTCTTGCATTTTACATAAGTCACGCCTCCTCTTTTGTACAAGGATCTCAAACAGTGCATTTTTTATATAAAAATGTGTAGTTTCTTGTGTGTTTACGAATTCTATTTGTCTCGTATTTTTTTCATGGGAATACGGTGTTTTCTTGGGTAAAAATCAATAGTTTTTATTGTGAAATGGCATGTTTGACGTCAACTTTTGATAGTGACGTACTAGTGTTTGCAACAGGTTTCCTGAGTCATTATTAAATATAAAAGTATTAAGCTTAAAACTATTGTCTAAAAATACTACAGACTCCATTAATAGTTGTTTGAAAAAAAAAATACTTAAAGTTTGAAATAATAAACAAAAATAATATAAAAGTAACTGTTTTGACACCACCCAAATAATGAAGGCGTGACGTCATACAACAGATCAGAGCTTTTTATACAACAGATCGTTTTAAAAAGTAACTCAATTGACCTGTCAGGAATGTCGCCTATCGGTGGTTCCAGCAGTCCTAGATCTTTCCTCCCTACACTTCCCTTAAATGTAGTAACTTTTTATTCAATAAAATGTCAGAATAGAGAGAGAAGAGTACAGCTTGTTGCGCGTGACGTCACGGGTGACCTGGTTCTACAGCTTGCTTCCAACGCTAGCACTAAGCACATGAACGTGTTTCTAAAAACTATATTATTTATTCGAGAAAATATGTTTTTACCAGAACTACAGAGTGAGAAAATGTGGAAAACAGATAGCTCAAAAAACAGGTTAAAAAAGTATGCAACAAAGCCCTCACTGGAGTTGCAAAATGCATTTATATCAATGAAGTTTAATGCAACGTCATCAACGTTGTGACGTCATGAAAAGAAAGTTTTGCCCCGCCCCTTTCAAATTAAATCAAATTGAATAATTTATTATTTTTCTTGTACGTATTACTATAAAAATATTTTTGTTTAGATAGGCCGGCATTTGTCTACATTTCAAAATAATACCTCGGGAAACTTGTTCGTTGGACAATTGCAATAAGTCTACCAGCCTGACGAAACTTCATATTAAAAAAAAACTCAAAGAGTTCACGCTAAAATTAATGGCGTCGTTTATTGTCTCTTTCCTTTTATCCTGCTTCTTTGTCTAGCGCTGTCAGGCTGTCACACCACTAAACAATATGGCGGTTCTTGTCAAATTTGTTGATATCGCAGCATGATTAATTAAAAGTTTTCAGTGAATAACGTGAAATATTGGTGACGAAACTTTAACATTTACAAATAATTTACATTGTGGTAATAAATTAATTACGATTGCATCTCAAGATGCACTTTAAAAAGTGTGAAATTTGTGGATTGAAAGCCGGTCGACAATCGGGAGAAAAGCAAATATTTTTGGCTCAGTTCCCATTATTTGAAAGGCGGTAAGTTATTTTGGTTATCATTTTATCAATTCTAAGTGATTTCGAAAGACTTTCTGTCATTTATTTTACGTATTTTATATCTGGGCTATCCTTGCAAATTTACCATAGAGATGGGTTAGGGTTGTATCGATAAAATTATCGATAGTTTATTTACGGGTCAGAGTATACTTTTCCAATAAGGCCTTTTTTATAACAATGCATTTGACAACTGCAAAACCTCATTTCTTCTAATTGTGTTCTGTTGTCTTCTGAAAAAAATTGATGGTTTTAACTTTTTGAATAAAATAAAAACTCACATTCTTCTTCATCTTAGGTCCAATAAAAAAAATGATTCATGCGAATTTGCGAACCCCTTAGAGTTTTTAATTGTATTTTATGCACTATAATGCAATTTTTTTTTGTGTTGTACACTTTCTAATAATGTACTATACTGTTTCAGATGCAGACAATGGGTAAAATTTACTGGTAAAGAAGATTTGGCATATGTGCCTATAGAAAAGTTACATTCTTTGAAGTATTTATGTGGAAATCATTTTACCAAAAAAGACTTCAATAGGAAGTTATCTAGGTTAAAACCTTCAGCTAAACCAAACTGTTTAGCGGACGTGATCTGGGCTGATCTACACAAGCAATCTTATTCGAGAGCAAAACCCAAGAAATGCAGTTTACATGGTTAAGGTACTACTGCTACTTGCTGAATTGAATAAAACTGAGTTTAATCGAAAACCGCGAAAAAACGACGTAGGTGTAGTGAGGTACTAGCCTGAGTAATGAACTTCCTTATTTGCAGTTGCAGAGTAGCCAACATTTCTGATCAGAAGACCACATACAGCAACTAAATAGACTATTGCACAAATCAACATTTACCAATAACAGCAAGTAGCAATTATTGTATCTGTCAGGTAAAAAAAGTTTCCTTGATAAAAAAAATTATAAACTTTTATCATGTTTTTTAATAGACATTGCACTATAATACATTGGAAATATATGATTTGGCTGTTTTGAGATAAGGACTGATATTTAGTCGATACGATATTTTGTACATTGTACGATCTAGTCTATGTCATACCGACCCAGGTATTGGAAAAATAAATAAACCTATAAATTAAGAAAATTGAGTTTGTTTCTCATACACCTAATCTTTTTCAAAGGAGCAATTCCGCAAGATGGTGGTGTACTCCGCCATATTGCGAAACTGCTCCTTTGAAAAACGCCCATTGAAAACAGTCTAGGATATTCCAACGCTGTTTTTTTTTTAATATCGATATCGATATATTTATCATACCAGGGCATACCACATCTCTATTTTTCTGTCATGTTGGTAGCATTGTTACAATATAGTTAGAATGCTTATATTGGCTAGAGATTTTAGCGTGAACTTGAAAAAAAAACGTTATACGTAAGACCCAACTCTTAAAACGCTAGTTTTATTATATTCTCTTTGAAGTCTACTGAAACTGTCAGAGGCCCACACGACAGAAAAAGAGAAAAATATTAAGTACTCGAGGATGCCAAAAAGTCGTACTGATAAAGACAAAAAAATAAATAGGTTTTATGTACAATATGCACTTGAACGCAATCTTCTAGAACTCAAACTCTTCATCTCCACCAAGATGTCTTGCGAGCGTAGGAGCTACAAGAATGTTATTTCTTCGGTTCGGTTTTAAGGTTTATATGTATTACGACATTATTATTCCACAACTGAAATTAAATGCAACGCATGATTTGGCGGTGTCTTATCGGATCCGTATTTCAGACGAAAGGAGTTCTAGAAATCTCAAACAGTAAACGGACTCATGGCATGGCACATGTCAACGCTTAGATTTGCGGTTTTCGCTGGGTGTCATCTATATGCTGTCACGCACGTCACAACGAACCGCACATCGTCCGGTGCGATTCACCTTACCTATACTAATGTGTGCGTGGTCTCCTGAAATAGTTTGGACTTTTCATCAGAGAAATCGAGACACTTTTGTTTTTATGATTCGATAAACACAAAACGCATTAAAAACTATTCCATAATTGGGACATTTTCATTAAGATTTATAAACCTCATTGAACATAATATTATTACCACGATATCAGATATTTATTCCAAACTAGTGGCCCGCCCAGCGGCTGCGCCCGCCGCAACTCATTTTCCCGTGAGGATAAGATGTTTTTCCGACAAGTATTATACATATGAAACTTCCTCTTGAATCACTCTATCTAATGAAAAAAATCTGTATCAAAATTCGTTGGGTAGTTTTAAAGATTTAAGCAAACATTCACACATACAGACGCGAAAAGCGACTTTGCTAAATAAGTACTATGTAGTGACTAAATACACTTTTCAAATAATGTGAGTCACATAAACTTGCAAGGTGTCCCGGATTCTTGATAAGCATATTTAGAGAAATATAAGTAGTTTGATTTGATTTGAGTCAACGTCTTAATTATGAGAGCAAATTAGCATTAAAGACTTAAATAGAAAACAATCGTATAGAGATAACATTAACCTGCTCAAATTATATTTCCTAAACTAACTATACATATGTTGTGCACTATAATATAATAATATTGTTGAAAACGATTCGGGTCGTGGCAAACTGAAAGCGGGTCGCCCGTGACGTCATAGTTAGGGTTGCCAACTTGTTTTTAGAAATAATAAAGTATGTTCAGGTTTGAATAGGAAAAAGAAAGAGTATTTCAGAAAAAAATACCTACAGTATTTTATTTTTGTGATCTTTTAAATACATAATTATTTCTTTAAGCTTTTCGCACCACTTAACAATTTAGATATTTTAAAAGCATAGACATGCCGACGATCTAAATGAAACTAACAATAAATCAGGAGCTCATTTTTAATTCTATTGATTGAAAATTTACGTAAAAGATTGTTTGTCTATGACACGTGTTTACAAATATTGTGATGCTGTAAAAACAGTATTTTGTATACTTTATTTTAGTTTTATAGAAAACAGGGCCCCAATTTTGCTATTTTTTTGTCATTGTAACGCCATCGAAACTCAACTGTCATTCCATTGTCATCATGATTTTCTATACTTGAAACTGTTAGCAGAAATCATCCAACCGAGATCCAATCGTCATCCAACTGAAACGATTTTCATTTAGCAGTCTAAGGTTATTTTTAGTAAAGTTATTTTGATATAATGTAGTAAAAAAAAGTATAATAGTTTATCAAAAAGTTGGCAACCCTACGCATAGTTTCCTCACTTCGACTGTAACTACTACGAGTAGAACGCGGATCCTTTTTACAACCACTGATGTAACATCCAACGTAAATACAGAATTTTATTTCAAGGAAAACTAATTTTGTATAAGGTTAATTTTATACATTAGGATTGTACGTAACCATAGGAAGCGTAGGTATATTAGTTATGGTACAACCATGGGTCATCCTATCCTATTAATATTATAAATGCGAAAGTTTGTATGTTTGTTTGTTTGTTTGTTCGTTACTCCTTCACACAAAAACTGCTGAATTGATTTTCATGAAATTTGCAACACATAAAGCGGATAACTTGGATAGTTGTTATCCCGAAAAAATGAGTCTGTGGGATGCTACGGAATTAAAATCGGAAC
Organism: Keiferia lycopersicella; assembly: GCA_029255805.1. Classification (NCBI taxonomy): domain Eukaryota; kingdom Metazoa; phylum Arthropoda; class Insecta; order Lepidoptera; family Gelechiidae; genus Keiferia; species Keiferia lycopersicella. Next base: position 1,491,035 of record JARACZ010000008.1, read on the forward strand.
GGGACGGAAAATCACGTATTTAATAGCTCCAAGTATTTAATATTATCCTACTAATTAATAACTAGGAAGATAATTAAAGATGATTTAACCAATAAATTCAGTAGCAGTCCTTGGCATTGTTTGAATATGATATCAAAGATTTTACACACGATATGTCACATACGATCTAATCTAACTGAATAACACGAAAGTGTATTTTGACGCATGGAAAGTAAGAAAAGCGTAGTACGTAACTTAAGAAATCTGGCCAATATACACCACACACATATTAATACGCCTTTATCCCTTGCGGGATAGCGACCGTATTGTAACTGCCGTGAAAATACAGTCGCTATCGCCACATCTAACAAATATTGAGGGCACTTTCAGATTAATCACCCATCAATCACATCAGCCTATAGCAGTCCACTGCTGGGCATAGGCCTCCCCCAGGGTACGCCACAATGAACGATCTCCCACGTTCGCCATCCAGTCGCTACCACTTTCAGATTATCCATGATGAAACCAATTTGAGATAAGATGTGGCAAATTCACACATAAAATCTCAAGGAACCATGCAGTCTCAGCGGATCCGCTAAAATTAGCCATCTCTGCCCACAAGCAGCCCACCTATTGAGACTACTCCGAATTTAATGCGGCCATCCAACGCAAGTGGGTTTTTGAATCAAACTTCCAAATGATTAGGTAGGTAAGAGATAGTAGGTTATTAGGTTGTACCCGTAAGTAATTTTTTGCAACACACCTGCGTTGAATATTGTCGCACAATCAGAAAACAGTCGGTGTAAGCTTTGACAATTTACACGGTTTGTGCGACTCAATAAACATTTTGGCTTTGTTCCTAAAAAAACTTATTTTATATGACAAAAAGCTTAAAAAAACAATTTCTATGTAGCGGCGCGGTATGGGATAGGATGCACTTGATTAAGTCTATGGGATGCACGCAGTAGTTGGGTGGATATTTGAAAATGGTTCTTCAGGTCCCTTTCCTGGCAAAATAATAATTTTAGTTTTATGGCTATTTTATCATTGCATAATAATGAAGACCTATTGAAAAGGCTATTTACGAAAAAACACTTAAATCGAACCACAGGTTTCGAAAAAATTCAATTTTGAAATTTGAGGTGCCAGTCAACGGGACATTTTGCGCCAGTCAAGGGACAAAGTAATTATTTTAACAAAATATATGAATAAAAGGTGTTCCTCTTTTGCTTTTAACTAAATAGAATAGAAGTAAAAATTGCCGCAGCCTACCAGACTGACGCCCTGAAGCCTCAGTCTGGTTAAGACTGACGAACGACGAAAAACACGACACATCCAGCCCGACATACGAAATGAAACAGCCACAGTGTTCGACAATCACAGTTGACAGGCGGGCGTGTGTGATCTGTCGACCTCTGGAAGAAGGCTGTTTGTAAACAGCCGAAACGTAGACCCAATTCCCCACCAAAACAATAGTAACGTAAGTCGTTTAAACTTAGGCCATAATGAAACAGCTAGCATGAGACAAGAAGAAACCACCGAAGACATTATGACCTGAGAATTAACTGTGTTGTACACTCTGCTACTGAACAGACGAAGATAACCTTAAAGATGATGCAATTAGCCTGAGGAATGCATGAATCAGATAGCCTTAGACACCACTAGGCAAGCAACCTAACACACGCCGCTGTATACATGAGACACGACGCAATCAGCTTAAGAGACATTGCCATCAGACTGAGAAATAACGTAACTAACCTGAGACACGACGCAGTCACCTTAGAGACGACGCAATCAGCCTGAGACACGATGCACTCAGCTAAAAAGACTCCAACATACAATGCAATCAGCTTAAGAGACGACGCAACCAACCTGAGACATAACACAGCCATGCTGAGATACAATGCAGACAGCTGCAGAGACGTCGCAATCAACCTCAGACAACGCAGTAGGCTAAGAGACGTCGCACTCAGCTTTAGAGATGTCGAAGTCACCCTTAGTGAGACATAACGCAGCCGCCCTGAGATACAACGCAGTCTACTTAAGAGACGTCAAAATCAGCCTGACATAGCGCAGCCACCCTGAGATACAACGCAGTTGCTTAAGAGACTTCGCTTAATGTCCCTGAGTGAGATAAAACGCAGCCAACCTGAGATGCAACGCAGTAAGCTGAAGGGACGTCGCAATCATTCTATGACATGACGCAGCCACCCTGAGATACAACGCAGTCAGCTTAAGAGACATCACAATAAGCCTGAGTGAGACATGACGCAGCCACCCTTAGATACTCGTACATCGCAGAGATACAACGAGATACAATGCAGTCAGCTTAAGATACGTCGCATTGTCCCCGAGTGAGACATATCGCAGCCAACCTGAGATACAACGAACTCAGCTTAAGAGACGTCGCAGTCAGCCTAAGACATAACGCAACCACCCTGAAATACACCGCAGTCAGCTTAAGATACGTCGAAATTAACCTGAGACTTAACGCAGCCTCCCTGAGATACAACGCAGTAGTTTAAGAGACGTCTATCAATCAGCCTGAGATATCGCGCAGCTACCCCGAGGCCTAACGCAGCTACACCTAGAGACATAAAGAAAGTGTTTTTAAACTATGTTATCTGCACGAAAAACAATGCTGTTAACCAACTGGAAACCCTTAATCTAACTAACGGTACCCATGGGCAGACATGGGGTGGTGCTATTCTACTCTGCAGGCACACCTTTACACAAAAAAGTTGCAAAAACAATCATTAAAATAACATTAGTCACTTGACTGGTATAAAATGTCCCTTGACTGGGAAAAATGCCAGTCAAATGAAGCCAGTCAAGGGACAATTTTCTATATTTTTAGTGATTTATTGGTAAACGCTTGAATGTAATCAAAATTTTTAAACGAATTTTAAATCTCGCTTTATTATGCGACATTATTTGTTCAGAACAAATCCTCTGTAATAACTATTACATGAGGAAAACATGCACAGGAAAGGGACCTGGCGCGGGTGCAAAAATAGGATCTAAAAATTTAACGACTCCTATTTTATTCTAGAAGTGCCAAGGAGCTATATGCTCCCTCTCCAGGGATAAAGAAGTAATCCTGGCAGAAGGCAGAAACAAGACCCAGCTCATAGTTCTATTACTTTCAGCGATTCAGTCGTTTTAGACCCCGTATTCAGAAAACACAAAAACGTGTGACCAACACAAACTGTCATTTTTATCGGTATACGCAGTTAAATATTGTCCAGTTAATAATTTTCTATAAATCTACATGATATAAGGATTATTATGATGGGTGAAAAGTTATATGATGTCCAGCTAGATAAAACTTTACACGTGTTTGAATTTCGCAACAGCTGAGTGTGACACGCGAAGAACGCGTGTTTTGGCCCCGATTTCAGGTTTCAGATTAAGTTTTAGTTAAACATATTTCATAATTTGTGGATGGAGTTTTACTTTCCAAATAGTCAATTAAACATTCTTTCGTGTTAATGATACTTAAAATCTGTAAGTGTTGTACACTTGAAGAAATTTACGTGTGACCGAAATTTTTAACTGCCCAAATTTTCACCCAGTTTTTGGCAGTAGAGAGAATCATACATGGAATTATAGGAATTTTGACATTGAGAAGAGAATGGAAACTTTCTATTTATATCTGTATCTGACTGATATCGAGCTAGTTTATGATGTCATACCAGATTGCGTTGCGTTAAGTTGAAATTTTGACACATCATATTGATACTCAATTGGACAAAATACATTTCCTTGGAAATAAACTTTTTCAGTTTAGCTGAGCGCCATCTATGTACACTTGAAAACAGGCTGGAAAATTTCCCATTGGAGTCACATTAGTTAGGCCTATCTAACAAAAGCGGTTCGCACCAATCGCTCTACATGTGCACCGGCCCTTAAGCGGATCTAGGCCACCGTACAATGTTAATCGGACTACTCCGCGTCTATTCCCGTCGGCGTAGTGCGTACAGGAATACGCCTGTATTTTAGATTTGCTGGTATTTATAGCGCCATTGTATTCGACCCACATCCTTGGTGGTTCCAAAACTGTATTCTATAAGTTGAGCATTGTATTGTTTGTTTATAAATCTTCCCATAGTCTTTTTAAAACTATTCGAGCATATTTTTGTAAAAATTAAATAATATTGGACCTAGTTGGGAACCCTAGTTGACTCCCTAGATTAATAGTAGGTAGTCCGCAAGATTTACCTTGCATTTATTTTTGGGATAAGTATATAATATAATCTAGTACTTATAAAAGTATTTCAGTGTTTAATTTTATCACCATTTTCGTTTATTCTTGAGTGACGACATATTCAAATGCCTTTTCAAGATCAAGTTATGGGAATGATATTTCTTTGCTGTATAGTGCTTTTTATCAATAATTTAGACTGCACGCCTCCTCAGAAAGAGTGAGTGAGACGACACAACTACGTGAGACAGAGTGACTCACGTGACTGAAAAAAAAACTTTAATAAAAAACGACAAGACGTTGCCAACAGAGGTCAATGACATCACGTGAGCTGTTGGGTAACCGCTGAAGTAACATAAACACGATTGAAACACAAAACACTGTTTTAGTGACAATGCATAGTAGACATGTGATTCTTGCATTAGAATATTAAAAAAAGAATATAGAAAAACACGATTGCCGAAATTTGCTAGAATATGCCGCTGAATTTGAGTTAGAATAGGGGATCTCGTAAATATCATTTTGTCGTTTTCAAGACCATGACTATTAGGCCTCTATCACATTTCAACGCAAAAATGACGCTGCGTTTCCGCCTGTCAGATTCATACTACAAACGTCAATCCCTCATACTAAAACCGCTGTCGACGCACGACCCCGCGCTAACGCAGCGTGTTTCTCCTCTTTTGAAGAATGTAAAAGGATCGATTCAGAATAAAAAACTCTAGTAAGTAGAAATAATATTGTAGACTGTTCTCGAACAATGCTTATCGAATATGAAATTCGCTGCATTTAAGTTCCAATGTTTGTGCTATTGTTTCAACTGCCAACTGCCCTCCAAACTGTAGTTGCTTTCGTAGAAACAATGGCTTACATAAGGCGGATCACACACTTACCGCTCAACGGAGCGCTAAAATAACGCATCCGTAACGCAGCGGTCTGTCAGATCCATACTAGATACGTCTATCCCCAGGCTAAAACCGCTCAACTGCTGTCGGCGGATTCGTTACGGATGCGTCAACAGCGGTTGAAAGGTTTTATCATGGGGATTGACGTTTCAAGTATAAATATGACGTACCACTGCGTTACGGACATGTTATTTTAGCGGAGCGTTGTGCGTTAAGTGTGCGATCCGCCTAGCTTATCGGGATATTTTGTTTTGACCCTGGTGCGTGAGTTCTTTTCAGAGATTATGGAAAACGAATCCACCAATAATTGAATAAAACAAGCCGCAAGGGGCATTGTACCAATCTTTACATTTTATGGTGATCACGTTTGATCATACTATGAAATTCAACATCTTTTTTCAAAGAACAAACATCCCCATCGTTCTAAGGAACTGTAGCGACCTCTTTAGGCGCTAACCTTTTTTTGTAATTCATACTCTCATTTTGACAGACGGGCTTGAATTGACGATCGGCCTGTAAAATCTCTAGGCGACCGAATGCCTACATTTTAGCAAAGGAATAAATTATCACTTAATTTCTTGTTATAAGCTATGTATGTATATATATAATATGTTGTTGTAAATAAAGCTGCGCTCATAATATTTACTGAGTCTCTCTTCGCATCTAATACGTCAGGCAACCTATTCAGTGAATAGTATATTATAGTATTCAATTTACTATGAATTATAAATGAAATAAGTTTACCTGGTTTCTTATCAAAATGTTTCCATATTTCACTTTTATCATGCTTTCGCGAAGACATTATTAACATAAACACTTTATTTTAGCAAAAGAATAACAACTCACACTTTTGCTAAAAGAAATATTATGAAGGCAGTTAACAAGGCAACTTCTTGTCAAATGTAAGAAAATATTACAGATCTTGCGGGTAACTTCCGAAAAAAACAAAATGACAGCTAAACAAAGTTCGGATACACACCAATCTCTGCTAAACGTGTTTTGATACATGATGTCTGAATACAAGTTGCGTTCCGTTTAGCATAAATAATTTGTACGAATATCGTAACCATATTCGGCGAATACGAATATTCGGTGATTAGCTGTTATTCGCCGAATACGAATATTCGTATTCGTATTCGTTGCATCACTACTATTCACCGAAGAACGTCAAAAAAACTATTTTCCATTGCAAAGTCAGTTAGCATCGTGATATTGCATAGGCATTGTGAACTTTCCTTGGATGAGGCTGAATCTCCAATTTTGTAAAATAACGGTAAGCAACTTCTAAGTTTAAAATAGCATATAACCTTTTTCCTTTGAACAGCTTTGCATGGGCTCTTAACAAGAAATGTAGTCTTCAGTCCGCCTCCAGAGCATAATTTATTAAAAGTACGACAACTGAAGCCTACTGAATAGACAAGGAAACTTTTCTCTCACAATAAATGCATTGTGCACCGAAGTGAATGAAGCTCTACTTTGTTTCCCTAGGAACTGACAGTGAATGGAAAATAGGTGAAGGCATTCATACATGCTCACTCAATGTAATGGCGATAAGGCCAGCGGATACGGCTTGACAGATGCTCTACAAGACGTGAATAGAACGTATTGTATGGAAACATGAGATGGGTATTGTTTTGTAGTTTTCCTAGGCTTTTGATCGTGATTGTGCTACAGAGTTATTGTGTGTTTTTAATTTATTGAAGTTATTTTACGTTAAAGTTAGGTTGTCAAGTATTTTTTTAACTTAGACTTATTAGTGAGAGGCTTCACAAAAATGTTTTAAAATCCGTAAAACTGTGATGCAATAATTTGAATATGTCGGATTTCAATAGGCAGATAGTTGAATTATTTATTTTATTGTAAAATTAAAACTGTGTCCCCACATAACTGCACAAACAGTTTGACTGGTGGACCAAAACAACAAATACAAATCACGCCTTTATTTCTTGCGGGTTAGGCAGAGCGTTAACGATCGTAAAAATAGCGGTCGTTATCGCCACGTCTGACAAGTATTGATGGCTCTTTCAGATGATTCGTGTCTCACTGGCAACCAAAACAATACACGTATAAATATATGACATCGAGAATTTGTTCCTTACTTAATATGACAAATGTCATGTTTGAATCCGAAATGTTGAGATAGAACTTTTACATCCAGCACAAAGTACAAACTTACATTTAGATAGCTATAATTTAGGGTTTAGTTTCGGATACACGAGTGAGGATTTTTAAGGTCTTTTACTTGATTGTAATGACTACTGGCCAGTGGAGTTTTTATTTCTTAGAACCATTTTGATTCTGCTTTTGTCACTCTAAAGACGCTACCTATAGAAAAACAATCCACTGCTTTACTATTCCTACAGACAACTTCATAACCAGCCCACTTGTACCAATAAAGACTTGACACTAACTATCGAACACCATGACCGTTTTGCAACAATTTTGACACGCCCCCCTCGCGTGCTATGGTGTAAGGAGGGGGAGGGGGGGCTCGTGCAAGGGCCCAGGGGGGGTGCACCATTGACGCGCGAGTCTCAATGGCACAAATGTAGGTCAGAAGTGACGTCACAGCTGGCCTACATACACCCCGGCCACCTCGCCGACGGTATCGAAGCTTTTTTCGCAAGACCAGCCGAATCTAAATATAGAAATAGAGAATCAAGGAAGGTGTGCGGAATAACGATAACATAGGAATCGATTTTAGATATCTCGGCAAAGAGCACTGGCTAAATAGAAACTCCTTGGCAGTATGGCGGCCATACTACCTTTGCCTTTCTCGTACGGAAAACAAATGAAAGTTAGATTTGTAAGAACTGTCAAAGTATTTGCCACAACTCAAAAAAAAAACTATCTAAGTAGTAGCCTTGGGGAAATGTATCGAATCGAATATGTGAGGAAATCATGAAATAATGTGTTAATGATACTGTAAGAAATATGAAAAGAAGATAGTTGAACAATTCCGTCGCCTTCCTAACAAAATCCCCGCAAAATATTGCGAATCCTGACTGAATGCTCATAGATATATGTATATTTTTTTTCTATTGGCAGGTGGGACGGTTCCAAAAGGGGTTTGTTTAGTGATAGGTTCACGGTAATAAACTACAGATTCGTTAAAGTTCTTATGATATGTTATTCTATAATTTAGATGTTTTAACGTTCTATAGCTGATTTCTTACTAGCTGGATGTTGTTGCTTGATATATAGATATTGGCCACCCTTTGCTACCAATCTGGTATATTGTTTTTATATATTCGAAGAACAAAACTTGGATCTCTCATACTAACAATGCTGACTGATGGAACATTTTTTGGATCATACAGAAGCCTCTACAGCAACCAGCTCCACAGTATAGTAATCTAGGCTATGAATACATAGTATATTACTTTAGGCAATCAGTGCATACAAGGCAACACCCACGCCAGACCGACACTGCAGGAACACATCCACACAATGGCGGATGGACACCGCGGTACAAAGCGGAACAACCAGTGAGCGGTATAGAATAGAGCAGTGTGGAAGACAATAGGAGTTCCCATGATAAGCTGAACGGACAGTGAAAACTTGATATGGAAGGTTTCTACGCTAAGGTATGGCCGTTCGAATAGGCCATATTTGACAGTTGTCAAAATCATGTTAATACAATAGTCTTAACATGATTTTGACAGCCATACCTTAGCGTGGAAACCTATGTAAGTCAAAGTCTATAAGCGCAGAAGTCAGAACATGAAGTAAATTTTTTTTCTTGACATGTCATTTTTAGTATGTGTTTGACAGCTGTCAAATATGGCCTATTCAAACGGCCATACTTTAAAGGGGAAAGGCTATCAGGTACAGATTTTTTGTCGTAAAAAGTGACACTACACCAACACATTCACACAATGGCGGACAGACACCGCGGTACAAAGCGGAACAACCGATGGGCGGTATAGAATAGAGCAGTGTAGAAGACAATAGCAGTTTCCATGATAAGCTGAACGGACAGTGAAAACTTGATATGGAAGGTTTTCATGCTGAGGTATGGCCGTTCGAATAGGCCATATTTGACAGCTGTCAAAATAAAGTTTAATGCTATGACTTAAAGTTTTTTTTCTTTGTTAACATGTCCTTATAAAGTCCTGCCCTGTCCATAGTATTCTTATTTTATCTTATCCTTTAGTATGGGTTTGACAGCGGAAAACTTTAAATGGAAAAGAGTAAATCCATCAGATTTAGACTTTTTGTCGTAAGAGGCGACACTACAGAAACTCATCAACATGACTTTGACAACTGTCAAATATATCCTATTTAAACGGCCATATTCTTAGCGTGCAAACCTGTATAATTCAAAGTCTATAAGCGTGAAAACTTATGTGATAACATAAGGTCTATTTTTTTTCCTTGACATATCTTTTTTAGTATGGGTTTGACAGCTGTCAAAAACGGCCTATTCGAAAGACCATACTTCAAAGAAGAAAGAGTAAATAAATCAGTTTCAGAAATTTTCGTCAACCGACTCCAGGCTGGTGTAGGAAGGTGCCACAAAAACAGAGTCGAGCGGGGTTTCTCGATGGATGACAGTTGCGATTGCGGTGCTGTTCAAACTATGGGACATTTACTATCCTGCCCTAACTCTCCAAACTCATGAACATTTCAAGGCCTCCGGGAAGCAAACTCTAGAGGCATTTCCGTGGCCAAGCACTGGAAAAAGGTTATTTAAGTTGTTACCATCGACTCGATGAAGAAGAAGACATTTTTGTCCAACCAAGACCAACACAACTACACAATGGCGGACAGACACCGCGGTACAAAGCGGAACAACCGATGGACGGTACATAATAGAGCAGTGTGGAAGACAATAGGAGTCAGAGCGATAAGCTGACGGAACCGAGCTGAGCGGTCAGCGAGAACTTCATATGGAAGGTTTAAATGCTGAGGTATGGCCGTTCGAATTGGCTATATTTGACAGTTGTCAATATCATGTCACTACCGTCAAAATCATCAAACCTATGTAACTCATAGGCTATAAACGTGGAAACTTATGTCATTACATAAGGTTTTTTTTTCTTGACATGCAACTTTTAGTATGGGTTTGTCAGTTGTCAAATATGGCCAATTCGAACGGCCATACTTTAAAGGGAAGAGACTTAAATCAATCAGATTCTAGTTTAAATGTCGTAAAAGGCGACACTACGGCAAGACATCCAAACAATGGCAGACGGATACCGTGGGACAAAGCGGAACAACCGATGGGCGGTATAGAATAGAGCAGTGTAGATAAGCTAAGAGAAGCTAACGGAACCGAGCTGAATGGTCAGTGAGAAGTTTATATAGAAGGTTTTCTTGGGAAAGCGTACCTATCATAAGAGACGACGGGACTCCAGGGTTTCATGTGTATTATACAAAGGCGGATCGCACGACGGAGCGCTAAAACATCGCCGCGGTCTGTCAGATTCATACTAGAAATATCAATCCCCTTACTAAAACCGCTCAACCGCTGTCGACGCAGCACTATCGCAGTGTCGTCCGTCGAGTGTGGTTTTTGTATGGAGAGTGACGTTTCTAGTATGGATCTGACAGACCGCTGCGATATTTTAGTGCTCCGTCGTGCGTCAAGTGTGCGATCCGCCTAAAGGCGATAGGCTGACATCAGGGTGATTCTAGGCATCTATACGAACAATTTTTGCTATAGGCTCTGCGGAATCACAAGAAAAACAATACTTTTTCATTAATTTTGCGTCAGTAGGTAACGAGGGGGCTATATCCAGCAGTAGACTTTTGTGACTGCTGTAGTCTTCTTTACGTTTGGGACACCAAGCCGTCCAACGACCCGGTGAACCCTAGTGTCAGAATTTTTCAACCGCCTTCTACAACTAGCAGGCTTCTGACATGGTTGTGTAACGACCGCCGTCTAAGTAATCATAGACAGCAACCGGGACCTACGGCTCAACGTACCATCCGAAACATGGAACCATCTTTCTTGGGGACAATCGGGTGCTGTTGTAGTAGTAATAGAAAACAGTTTTTTTTATTGAATTGCTATATTTTATTCGTGATTTCGCATTATTATACATTTAATTACTTGTGCAATTGTAAGCACGCTACGAGCTACGAAAGTCTACGTACCGTAGAAAATGCTACGCAGACCTTACTACGAAAATCATTGATATTATGTTAGCCATTAAAATCTAGTTTTATAATGTTATATTGTTCAGTGAAATAATACTTGCATTTAGTAGCTCTGAAAAGATAATATTTTTTGAAGAGAAGTAAATTTGCTTTTTAGTATATTAGCAAGCAAAAACTTTAAGTAACTTAAATGGGGTTCTATCTTATTTTCATATGTATTTTTAATTATTTTTCCGGACTCAGTATTCTATTTATTTATACTGACTCAAATATGATTAAAATTGTAAGTGACATTTTACTGTCATTATTATCATTTACTACATAAAATTATAAAAAAGCAAGAAATGGCAGGCGATCCCACATCTCACTGATATCTATTACAATAAGTGTAATAGAGTCAGATTCCAACGCAAGTTTTTGCGTTGCGCCTGCGTCAACCATGCTTTTTGGGGTACTTGAAATTTCCTTTCAACAGATAGCATGCGTTACGGATGCGTTAATAGAGATCAACGGACATAAAGTGAGGGCACCGCCTTTCTTAGAACTTAATACTCAGTTAGCATAATAGATAATATCTATTATCGTATAGTGTTTCGTAGCAGGTTCTGTAACTTAGATATTATTGCTACGAAACACCTACGAAGGTTCTACGAAATCGGAGCCTTCTACGAAGTGCTACGAGAACTTGACACTTAAGTAGTAGTTGTACAGTTTTAAGTTTTCCGGGTCGTTGGACGACTCAGTGTCCCACAATACAAGAAAGAGACAGCCTAACCTTTAAAAAGTTAACCGTGAGTCGTATGCGTGTTTAAAAAATATCTATACATACAAAAAACGCGTCTCAAACTTTTATGTGGTAAATTGAGTTTGAAGTCATAATTATTGGACATACTTGTTTAACTTCTAACATGTTTTTGATTTGGATTGGAATTTTCCCTTTGTATAATTGTGCTTTTTCGCAATCTCAATCCTAAAATGGATATATTTTTAACTGTGCAGTACAGATGTTATCAAATAACAAGCTAGCATTCTAATTAAACGCAGATACGTCAAAATAACACAGATGCGTCGACAGTGGGTGAGCGGTTTTAGTATGAGAATTGACGTTTCTAGTATGAATCCGACAGACCGCTGCGTTATTTTAGCGCTGCGTTGCGCATTAGTGTGAAAAAGGCCTAAGAGTTAACATAACTGGCTCCTACGTAATATCATTGGACATCGATGACAATCACAGAAAATCGAGGAGATTTTTGGTTAAGTGATAGACTTTTTTCGCGTGGATCATTTTTGCGTAGTAAATTAAACAAGTAAATAGCCCACATCGTGAATGATTGCCCACTGTATCGCCTACCTGACGGCATGACCGAGCTGCACCGTCTTACACCAGCGGCCGAAGAGTGGCTCAAATACCTAAAAATTGATATATAGGATCCTGCACAGAGAAATGCCATACGGCATGATGATGATGAAGTAAATAGTTTGTGGTGTAAAAGAAGATATAGTAACAGGGATTGAAAAGGGACTGCTAAAGTTTTTTGGTCACGTTGAGAGAATAAATATAAGGAGACTAACGAAAAATATATAATAAAGCGAGTGTTAGTGGAAACGTTGGATGGGGAAGGCCGCGAAGAAACTACCTGGACCAAATCGGGGACATTTAGAAGAAAGGTCAGGTCAGAAGTACCCTAAACTGACGAGCGTGCGTGAAAAGACTGATGAATGTAGAAAAAGCGGAAGAAGTATGCCAGGATCGTAGCAAGTGGAACAGTGTCTGCCTAAGCCAACTGGAAAGAGGCGTGATTTATTTATGTATGTATCTATGTAGCGACCCTCAAACATTTGTCAGATAGGGCGATGACGACCATAATTTTACGGTTGTTAATGTCCTGTCTGCCTGGGATATAGGCGTGATTCGTGGATGTATGTATGTGTATAGTTCGATAATTTTAATGGTATATTCTTATATTATTCAAATAGTTGTCGTACCATAGCTCAACCGAGATAAAACAAGGAAAGTGTAAGGACTTTATCACAAAAACGCCGATGATACATGCGTCAACATGGATTTCATAACATAAGGAAAAACTCATAATTATAGAATTCTTTTGTATGTCAATGGCACTATGAGTATTTATAAGCATAATGTAATTTTCGTAATACATATTAGCTGAATGTAATTGGTAAATTCAACTAAGATTGGACTTCACAATCACGGATAAAATAATAAAATATTCTAAAAAACATTATCAAAGAGAATGACAGGATTCCTAGTTTATTTTAAACAAAAATTAAAATTACAATATTTTTAAACTTAGGAGGCATTTGGTACTGAATGCGTTGTGGTAATTTCGGATTAATAGGTATATAACACACCTAATCAAAGATTTTCCGCGAAGTTATACAGATATCTAAATTGCGAAGATATTTTAATTTGACATAATATGACATAATAATTATGAGTAAAATTGAATCCTTTTTCAGGATTCGAGTTCACGCGATGTGAAGATTTAAAAAAATCATTTGATTATTAACATGATCTGTGCCTCGTTTTTCGAAACTACAGGCTACAATTCTACAGGTAAAATTCGATGTACATTGCGTAGCGGGTAAAAATCCTGGTTTTATAATGTCCCACCGGCTACGCAATGTACATCGAATTTCACCTGTAGACTTGTAGCCTGTAGCTTCGTTGCATAGGCCACTGGTGATGACGGTGGATCTAAAGTTTTTACGTTATGAGCTCTAAGGAGAATGGAAATATGGTTTCAAGTGTTATTTCCAAGTAGATTTACAATGCACACTTGAATGTTAAGTTCTATATTTTCACTTAAATTGATTACTCATTGTCTTTTTATAACAATTTTATGTTCCTAGTATAAACGTGGCTTGGGTGGGATAAAAAAATGAAAATGAAATTAATATTACGGCACTGCCTCGGGGCTGGCCAGGATAACCACACAGCATGTAACTTACTATGATAATCGCAAGTATATTCAAACCAAAGAAGAAATAAACACTTTTGGTTCGCTAACACCGCCATTGGATTTTGTTAATATCGCTATGACTCACTGGCCTATGTTTGATCGCCATCTCGATTCTACATCGATGTAGAGAAAATTTCCGTAACGCTGCTCTATGCAAAAGCTTCATTATTTTCTGAAAAATGTGTTAAATTATGTAAGCCAATTAAGTTCTCCTGTAAAACTGTTGAAGTGAAGTACTTACGTACGATGTTTCAGTTGAAACGCAATAGTGTCATGTAAAGCTACCATTTAGTGTAAAATATCATCCACGTAACTCTCACTTGAGGCATCAAAACAAATTGCGCAAAAACAAGATGTCTTCTGTGGGAGTATCGACTAAGAGACGAGACACGTCCACGGCACGCGGCCCCGCCCCGCGCGCTCCGCGATCCGCCTACTGTCAGATCGATCGATATGCCAGCTCGTCTACTTCACGGTGACTTTCAGCTGATCGCGGCATCGACCCCACAACCTCCCGGCGCGCTGCCAGGGGCTGCACGACCACAACCGTCCACCGCGATCAACCATTGCAACAACACACTTCAACAACAACATGATCTTGACAAATCTTGATGTTTTTACAGGTCGCAAAGACGGCAGATCGCGTTGCACGCTCACGCTCGGTCGCACGACGAGGCGGCGCGCGGGCACGCCGGCGGGCGGGTCGCGTGCAACGCGCGCGCAGGAGGCGGCGACACGCCCGCGCCACCAGGGTTGCATAACGCGCTGGTCGTGCAGGGCGCGCGCGGAGCCGGTATCGACGCTCGCCGGGCGCATGCGCGTCGCGTACCTTCACAGCCGTAGCCCTGCCCGATGAGACCCCACAGCAGATCCGAGCAGTGGTGGCAGTAGGTGGGCTTGTGGAAGGTCTTCTTGGCGAAGGAGTGGGTGGCGGGTGGCGATGGCGCGGCTTGCGCCATGGCGGGCGCTGCCGGGCCGGGCCGGTCGCGCGCTACTCATGCCGCGGCGCAGCGGTGCGCGCCGCGCTCCCCGAGCGGCTGTCGCGGCCCACCATCGCGGCGCGTCTGCCCGCCCCCGCGAGCCGCGCGCACGCCCCCCCTCCCCGCCGCCCCTCCAGCCCCCCAGCCCCCCCCCCGCCCGCGCGCGCCGCCGCCGCCGCACCAACCTCGCAGCGACGCCGCCTCAACGATCGATTTCATCTCTTATCACCTGAGCTTTCATCGCTGCATGAGAGCTTGATGCAATTTAATGACTTGATGCTTTTCAAGTTGCAATTTCTTTCTCGGACGTTGCTCGCGTTGATGTCTTTTCTTAAAAAACTCTTGACCAATTCGTAATACAGTTGAAATGAGTTCAACGCGCAATTATTAACATTATAAAAAAAAAACACAATAAAAATTCGTGAAGTTACAAAAGCTTCACTTATTTTAATATTCAAGCAGGTAGGTACTCAATCAAAGATTTGCCAAAAATAAAGGTTCCCTGAGTTTCGCAGAAAATGAATTAAACTGAAGACGCTACGTGGAGACGTTGTTTACCTAGTGTATCACATTCAACAATTTACACTATGGGGATGCTGGGAAACGGAGAAAGTATTCAACATCCCATACAAAGTCAGCTGATTATGAATTGTGTATGAGAAGTCTAAATTTTTCTTCGCTTTCCATGGGTAGGAATAATTGTTCAATATGATGGGTAGGTATAATTATTCTAAATAATGTGTCTAATTTAGAGCATTTCCTCCGAAACTCAGTGTACAGAAACTACATTATTCACTTCGTTAATAACTATAAAAATATAAATTTTTGCTACGTTTTCCCCGCCGCTACAAAGTCACGTCGTCCGTCCACGCGTGCGCGCTGCCGCCCTCAATCGAAAAAGCTCTTGTTTACAATATTAAGAGCGCAGCTTCCAGCGGGCAGACGCCGCGCGCCGCCGGCGCAGTCTGACTTTACCTTAATAATGGCCACGAACAAATCCCTAGGCTTTGATACACGTTATACATAGGTCTTAACAGCCACAACAGTCCCAGCTAAATGAAAATCGTTCCAGTAGGATGTCGATTGGATCTCAGGTGGATGATTTCGGTCATTTCGTAGTCTGCTAACAGTTTGAAGTATAGAAATCACGATGGCAATGGAATGACAGTTTCGATGGCATTATAATGTCAAAAAATAGCAGACTTGGGGCCCTAACCATGACTCTCCCCCAATTTGGGAAATATTGTCATATTCACCACGCTTGGCGGGCAGTTTGGCAAGCATTTAAAGAGAACGCTTTTCTCTCTTTCTTGTTAGTCACGGAGTTATCCAACGACTCATTTAATATAGATAGAATAGAATAGAGAAAGCTACTGCCCATTTTCTGGATTTTTTTCCCTTAGTTGCTTTTTATGATACACATGAGTAGGATTGGTTGGGGTGATGCTATTCTAAGCCGGTGTCACACGGCAATACCACCACACGAACACATCTTAGGCTTTTGACATACGTAATAGATAGAGCTAAAGTTTATTACTATTTTGATTTTATAGCCTTAGAATCAATGGCCGGTGGAGTAAGCGGGTTCTCGAGTGGAGATCACGACTCGACAGGCGTACCGTTGGACCGATGACTCAAAGAGCACGGCTGGTAGCGACTGGATGTCGAAAACGGGCCTGTGTCCAGCAGTGGACTGCTATAGACTGGTGTGACGACGATGATTATACACAACTTCAACGACACCATGGAGCTCAATTTCTGAAAAGTCGTATTTCCATTCCGTACACTAATTTCCACATGTATTTCATATCTACTACTCGATCTTATGCCACTTGAGTCTTCGGTAAGTAAGCACAATTCAGATTTTCGCACGGAATCGAATTACGACTTCTCCGAAATTGAACTACAGGTTTTGACATCTTGTCATATTCATACAAATTTTCATACAGACCAAAGTAAGCAGGGTAATCGTGGTTAGGTCAAATAAATACAATCCAAAAAAGCAATCCACTCTTCAATGCCTGTTGCATTTTGCTGCGCTACGTAGTAGGTACTATTAGAAATTCTGTCGTGTAGGCAGCATAGTATAAAATGGAGCAGCAGAGGATTAAATCGAAAAAAAAAAAATTCATTCCTATAACGTATGACTATTGGATATGGCATAAAATTTTATATCGTGTAAGTACTTATAATAAAGACGCATAGCATTAACATAGTTAAGGCAGCAGTCAAATATACATACATAACTTACACCTCTTTCCCGTTAGGGTAGGTAGAGACTATTACCTTCCACCAAAAATATGGCTTACTATAAAACTGCTACGAGCTACGCGGGTCTACATCGCTCGCTACGGAGACCCGCAGTCCCGTAGATGCTACGCAAACAAACAGATAACTCTCATGATACGAATGATCATGAGAAAAAAATAAAAAAATGCACGCATTAAATCACGACTTGCGGAGTGGGCTGACTAACAACTAACAACAGCGTAATAAAAGTCGTTTTCATCCAATGTAGAGCGTAATTTCAGGAGAGCGTCAGTGGCCAAGTGGTTAGGACACCGGTCTTACAATCGTGAGACCCCAGTTTGATCCCCGCCATGTAGCAATGTGTTTTTACTCACGTACATTTACCGACTGCTCTTACGGTGAAGGAAAAACATCGTAATGAAACCCACATTCAGATAAAATTTTAATTCAGCTGATATTTGAATGAGACTTAACCTAGGATTCGGCCCAGATTAGCCCGGGTTGCAGAGGTCAGATGGCAGTCGCTCTGTTTAAAATCTTGGTTCCACATGAAATCCTCTAGGTTAGGTAGCCGACCCCGACAGAGAACGGGCAAGGAGAATTATGATGTAAAGCGTAATTTGAAACATTATTCAACGAAAACAGTTTAAAAGATGACTTTTGATGGACTCTAATCTCTTGGCCCCGGGTTTTAAAACATGACTGCTGTACGTAGGTATGACTTGTTTTCAAAGCACAATATTTAGGCAATACTTGACCACCTCTAAAAATATTCCACCGTTTAGCCGCTGGGGCGTGTAGCGGGTGTTTTCAACCCCATGAACAGCTATTTTAGCGACGTCAAAGCGACGTGGCGAACGCAAGCGGGCGGCCGCCCGACGGGCTTTCCATGCGATTGCGTCCTTTACATATCTACCTATCGACGCTGTAGGTGTGTGTATAGGATGGTTCACTGTACATGGTCGGAAAAATATTTTTTTTATACTTAAGTGAGTCATCATCCTCCTTGCCTTATCCCGCTCTCTGTCGGGGATTTGACGTGTAACCGAGTTTTTATTCAGAGCGACTGCCATCTGACCTCTGCAACCCGAAGGCTAACCTGGCCCGCATGCTAGGTTAAGTCACATTCAAATATCATATGAATTAAAATTTCATTTGAATGTGGGTTTCATCACGATGTTTTTCCTTCACCGTAAGAGCAGTTGGTAAATGTACGTGAGTAAAAACATATTGGTACATGACGGGAATGGAACTCGGGTCTCTCGATTGTAAGACCGGTGTCCTAACCACTTGGCCACCGACTTAAGTGAGTCATGACTGTAAATAAACTAATGTTCCGTATCACTCACTTGTCAGTCGAAAGCCCGGCGATCGCGGCGTGGACGCATAGGCACGACGACTCTCCGCCCGACGAAGAACCACCGATTGGTTCGAAACTTCGCGGAAATACACAAACGTGACATAATTGAAATACTTTGACAAATGACTACGCAGCTGTTTAAAACTCGGGTCGAAAGTTAAGGCCGTTCTCACACTTAATGCACAACGCAACGCTAAAATAACGCAGCGGTTTGGCAGATTTGATTAGAAACGTCAATCCCTATACTAAAACCACTCAACCGCTGACGACGCAACTATGTTATTTTGACGAATCTGCGTTATTTTCACGCAGCCAGTCATACAAACAATCATACATGGCAAACTGAGAACCTGAGGTCATACAATTATACAGGGCCCTAAGTCTGCTAAATTAAAATCGTTTCAGTTGGATGTCGATTGGATTTCAATTGGAGATGGAATGACAGTTGAGTTTCGATGGTGTTACAATGAAAAAAAAATAGCAGACTTGGGACCCAGGTCATGGGGTCTCATTCCCTACTAAAAGAAATTAGTCCAAAAATTAATCAATAGATGGCGAAACGGGTCGCGAATGTAACTTAAGAGACTGGAATAAAAGCAAATTTTAAAAAACAAAGTATTGGAAAATTATAAATACATTATTTAAGATGCTTTGTCACGGGAAACACGCGAATTATTCACATTTTTGCAATATTTTTCAATCTAATGTCGTCAATACGAAGTATCCAATAAATAAGCTAGATGTCGCTAGCAACGCACGCGCTGAGTCGACATATCAAATAGGTAGCCCGCCAATAGCCGTCCTAGGGCAATCGAACTCCCTCTATGACGTTAGGTATCTGTACTACTTTAGTAGTATTATTATTATCTGTGCCCAGGTCAAAAAGGAACAGGTTTTCTACATTGACACACCATGTATCCTTGTCGAGGCACCTAACTGACTCTACCTATTTGTGAAACCTGTTGTGTGTAACTTTTCCTTTTATACATATTAATTTGTGTCAATCCCACTCATTAGTTACTACCAAACAACCAATCTATTGGAATAATGCATAGAGACATATTGACATTTACACAGCATCATAAAAGCCATGTTCTGGCAAATGTTAAAGGTCATTACAAGACCGATTTACCGTATTAGCGTTTGCGTTTACACACCTGTTTGTCAGAGAATACACTGCTTCACTGAAAACTATAGTTTATGAAATATAGCTCGATACTTGTGACGTTTGACATATCCGTAAGAAAGGAAAGTGGGACTTATGTCATAGCATTTGCCCGAAACTGACAGACGTCACATGTACCAACAAAATTTTATGAAGCGGGTATAAAATGTATAGAATAAGTGCTATGGCAATTGATCGGTAGGTTGATCGGCAGTCGCCAAAAAAGCAAGTTCAACCTCTTCGGGTCCCTTAGTCGTCTTTTCAAACCCATGTTATAAGACCATGAATGAAATAGGCTACTCTAAACGATAAAATTAGGTTTCAGATTTTCATACTTTAGGTAACCAACCTCAACCTGTCACTACAGTAGTGATACACTATTCATCTGAAAGAGCTCTCAATCCATTTGTCAAATATGGCGATAGCGACCAATATTTTACAGCCGTTATGCACTGCTTACCCCTCGCGGGATGGAGGCATGATATGTGTATGACGTAACTATGTATTTCATAATAAATGACAATATGCATCAATTAATATCCGTTGTGTTTTAAGTTTTCTTAATATAATCCGTTGTGTTACTTTTCTTAATAATTCTGTGATTTATCTAGTATACAATAAACTGTTAAATAAATAGAAAAATCCAGGTATAATTAAGGTAGCATTTCGTATTTTCGTGGTATAGGTACCTACGTTATAATTACCTAAACATTATAAAAATAGCTCGCTACATAGCCTAGTTGCACGCTCTCTTGGACAGGTATAAACGCAAACGCCACGGTTGACGCTACAGGCTCCAGCCAACGAGGCATGCATTGGCTCCCATGCCTGATTAGTCGCTACCCCTTCCGACATGCAAGGGTGATAATGAGTGAAAACCTACTTTGAGTATGTAACTACTACTACAAGAACTGAGAAAAAATGGCATTCGCGTTCGCGTTGCCTGCTACAAGAACAAACAGTCTACTGCTGGACATAGGCCTCCTCAGTTGCGGGTTTTTGCCTCAGAACACGGTTTATCAAGCGTATTAGCGAGTCTAGTGTAAGATGTTTTATTCAAAGGGAAGCTATTGCTGAGTTCCTAGTTTTTTTTTACGATACTCGCGTATAAAGACACGGCAAGTAAAGTATTCAATGAAGCGCCTGCTGCTAAACTTGATTGTTTTTGCTAAATAATAATGACAGGCGTTTACGAAACTCCGTTTTGGTTTGAATGGAGAATAAAAGCTTAAACAGGAAATAAGAAAAATGACATTTGGTAAGCTTGGTTCGTGCGAAGGTTTTATAAACGTAAGGACAACAGGAAATTTATAAAGTGCTTGTGAACGGGACTTCTATTCGGGACCGTGTTGTCGACTGTATAATAATAAATATTTTAGGTACTTTTCCAAGAACTCTGGAGTCAGGGCTCTACTCTAGCGCTGACCCAAAGGCTCTCCAAATAATCTAATAAAGCGACGTGTAGCGACATCTATTAGGAGTTGGGTTAAAACCACGATCGATAGAAATTTACTTTCCAAACAAAATGAACTAGTAGTAATAAATATTGTGAATGGATCATTATTTATAATAATTATGTGACTCAGTCACGACGATCACGAACACCCACGAAAATATATTATTTATGATCGCGCAGTCGCGTCGTCGTCGTCATCCCCAGCTTGATTTGAGTCCCCCCCCCAGTAGTCCCAGTAACTCCCAGCACTATAATACGCAGCTTTACTTTGGCCGACCGACATCGTATTGCCCACCGTTACAATCAACATCAGTGGATCAGAAAATAAAACCGATCATACCATGTAATGTACCCACAGCATAGTTCTTGTTTAATTAATAATTATATGACTTTATCGAGCACTCCAAATGTTTTTGTTCAAGATCAAAATCGAAGGCATTTTGCAATATTATGCCGTAAAATGTCATGGCGTGCAATTAAGTGTCGGCTGTAGAATTTCTGAACGAAAACGCCGAGTCAACACGCCCCTCCTCCTCCGCCCCGCGCGCTGACGAACTGTCAAATAATCCGCAAAAATGACCGACGAAACACGCAAGAAAAGTTTTTTAGGATTTGATTTTAGCACTCAAAGGGTGAGTAATTAATTTATTACATACTTCATCAATCGAATTAACTATCCTTTACAATTATGAACTAAGGCAGAGCCGGTCGTCTTGTTTATTCGCGTATTAATATGTTAATTATTCGGTCAGCATTTTAATTAGAGCAGTTTTGCATTGTTATCCTATATTTTGTTTACAATAAAGTGCTTTTCCCACATAATTTCGATGGTTTCTTTTTTCTTTCTTGAGTTATATTGGAAACAAGCGACAATGGGAAGTAGACTTCTAATTAGTCATTGATAAAGATCGAAAAGATTGTTCTCACATGTTACTCTGGCCAAAACAAATTATTATCTTGCTTGATATTCATAATTTTTCATGTAGTTTAAAATATAAAAAGTATGTTTCGGACTATACCTATGTGGTCATAGTCATAATCAGTCATAATAATAAAAATTACCATAACATTGCCTTCTTATCAAACTTATATGAATAATTATTACCTTAAAATCTTGTTCAAAATAGAATTGAAAACTTTAAAGAGATTATTCTTTCTCTACAAAAGTCAAACATTTTCAATTACAAATATTATATTTTTATCAGTCTCTACTTATCTTTTTAGGTAAAATTATAGCAGAAAAATGCCTCTTAGCTGCTCTTATCTATTTTATTACAGTTTGTTATAGTTATGTTTTGATAACCTCCAGCATTATCTGTAATTTGTTTACATAAGCTTTTCTTATAGTGTATATAGCTTAGCCTTAAATAAACTTAAATTACTTAGCTATGAATTAATTTGTTTTTATAACATTTTCCTAAAATATAGTTAGGTACTGGAAAGTTAGACTCATTCTTGCTAAAATGTTGCTCTTAAAATTCTTTGTTATTTTTAATGTTGAATATGCTTATAGAATGCAAATATGCCCATTTCTACTGTTGCTCTTCCTGGGTCAAACTTGGTCACACTATAAGAGAGAAAGGATGAAGATAAAAAGGGGTAGGCAGGGTTTATCTTTTTAGCGTAGCCGCTTTTGGCTATTAACATATTTTTGTTTCAAATGTAGAAATTTAGCTAGGGTAGCCTAGGGCCTGACAAATTGTATATTTAAAATAGGAGCACTTCTGGGCAGGTTTCTGGGTGGTTTACTGTCCAGGGGGCCCGGCTAACCATATGCATGTAGCACAAAATTATTATTTTTTCTTTCTTGACATGAACTCATTTTTTTTTTATTTACCACCTAATGTTACATGCGGTTTGGTTAGCTTAGCCAGCCCCGAGGCAGTGCATTAAAGGCTAGTTTTAAGTTTTTAGTCCACCTGAGCCGCATTTACACTAGGTTCATAAAATTTGTTGTATAAATAAAAAAATGTACTCACTCGTCCTACATTTTCTCTTTTTTACAATAACTAATGTTTGACATTCAAAAGGATAAATGTAAAATTTACTACATTTAATAAATGATTCGAGTTTGAGTTTGAGTTTGGTGTTAGGAAAAGTACTAACTTCGTTTCAAGGGATGAACAGGCCCATGAAACTGAACAATTGTCCCATAATGTTTTTGGCCTCTCATACAAAATGCACCAATTGACTGAGTCAGTTTGTATGTGAAATTGTAAAGTACATTATTTTTTTCATATTTCGACCTATGTTCCTTGGGAAAAGTTGTTCAGGTTTATGGGCTGGTTCACCCCTTAAAAAGAAGTCAGTACTTTTCCTAATGCATTATAATTAATTTCACTAATTATCTTTATTATTTGTTTTAGCTCAAAGCCTTGGTCATAGATGAAGACTTTACCATACTTCAAGAGGCGGATGTGGAGTTTGATGTGGATCTCCCAGAATTCAGGTATTTTGTCTATTATTTTTTGAGTATCTACGTATATATTACCTACTGTTTCATTCAAACTATAACTAACCTATTATCTGTGTTAACCAATCGCAAATAGCCTAGCCTAAACAGAAAAAAAAATCTGCGGGTTGCTATCTCACTGCTAGGTTAGTATTATGTTCCTTGTGTTGCTATACTGCAAATTCACATTGACAAAACAATTCCTTTTTTTTTTGATGCTGCTTTTGAAGAACCTTTTTGAGGTAATGATAATGATAAATATCACTCATACATAATTGCCGTGTGATGCCAGCCTAGAATAGCATCACCCCATTTCTTTCCCGTGGGTGTCGTAGAAGCCGACTAAGGGACTCAAGGGTTTCATGTTTATTTAAATTTTAGGCAACAGGCTGACAACTTGTCATTATATGATACACAACTGTCTGAAACAACCCTCAAACACATTTGTCAGATGGCCGATAATGCCCGTTAACTTAACGTTAATGCCCCTTAAATTTACGAACGTTAACGCTCTGTCTACCGGCCAGAGATATAGCATGATTAGTGTGTATGTATAGTTTTATTATAACTCATATTATAAATATTTTGGGGAGGGGGAGACCTGTGCCCATCAGTAACATCAGACTTTAGCAACTGTTGTAATTGTAGCATATTTATTTTTATTAGAATAAGAATATTTTATTTAACAGACACTTTAGGTTGGTACTTACACATACTTGATACTTAACTAGAAAAACAATGTTAAAGTATTGCAGCGGATCCTGCACTAAGCGAAGCTTGTATCGCAGGGACCTGATATTGCTTTGCTTAGGTGATTCTACTTTGTTCCATTCTAATACGCCCACTCACCTTTTTAACTTTTTTATACTAACCATACAAGGCGTTAGGAAAAGTACTAACTTCCTTTTAAGGGATGAACCAGCTCATGAAACTGATTTTTCAACAATTTTCCCCCAGGAGCATTGGTCGAAATATGAAAAGTCAACTGACTCAGATGGTTGGTGCATTTTTATGAGAGACCCGAAATTTTTTTTCGTACATCAACCCATGTTCCTTAGGGAAAGTTGTTCAGTTTCAGGACTGATTCATCCCCTGAAAGCAAGTTAGTACTTTTCCTAACAGTACAGTAACATATCAGTTAATTTTGACTTTTTCGTAGGACGTCAGGTGGCGTGGTGCGCGGCGAAAAAGGCGCGGTATGGGCGCCCCCTGCACTGTGGGTAAAAGCCCTAGACATGGTTATGGACAGATTGACCCTAGCTGGAGTCGACTTTAGCAATATACATGCACTTTCCGGGGCTGCGCAGGTAATGATGATGATCTCTCCGACTAATTTCGGCCATGGCGACCTCTTCGACTCATAATCAGATCGGCGCTGATGCATCCGGAAATGGCTATTGTAGCAAATTTTAGCAGTAGTGCCCCGAATAGCGCAGGTAATACAAGTTAGGGAGTTGTTCTAGAAGTTAGAGTCAAGTTCTAGAAGCCGGGGTTATTTTCTAGAAGTAAGACTCACCCCGCGCTATGGGTGAAAGCACTACACTTTGTTATGGATACTGCCAACTAACCCTGAAACCTGCTACGTGCATGTAATTACACATGCGGATTTTTGCTTGTTTTTTGCAAGATTTTTTTTCCCAGCCTCCTGTGACAGAAAATACAAAAATGAATACACTTATGAATTCTACTACTGGAAAATCTAAATTAAAGCCTTTTTAAAAGGTTAAGAAAGCCTTACTTATGCTTAATAGAGGGCGACTCTATTTAGTTACATAGATTAGGAAATATAAGCTATTTAAATTTAGCAACTTTCTAAAATTGCAACTAAAATAAACGTATTTTCTATCTTTCTTTCATTGATTTTTTTTTATCTTTCGAATCCTTTTCAGCAACACGGCTCAGTATGGTGGGCGAAAGGTGCCGAGGCTAAACTCTCATCCCTATCTCCTGAAGACTTTCTTCACACTCAGTTGGCTGCGGCGTTCGTAGCTGACTCGCCAGTGTGGATGGACGCCAGCACTACTGAGGATTGTAGAGCTATTGAAGAGGCCGTGGGAGGGCCGGAGGTAAGAGGGGGCCATGGGGCGGACGGAGATAAGAGTGACATTGCAGGTTTAACCACCTAATATCGATTCGCTAAGAAGAAGACCACCTATTTCTCTGAAAATAAAGATCTCACCAAAAACATTCTCATGTCAAGATACTTATAGCCAAAGTGAGAAAAAAACATCGGATCATAAAAAGAGCCAAGCTTCTCAATCTACATGCTTTAAGTCCACTAACTCTTTCATAAACTCTAAATCTTGGTTAAAATGTAAAAATTGTCCAATTTTTTGTTCCATATATATTTTTTGTTTTTGTTGATATTTTTTTCTATACTCCAATTCTCCTTTAATTTGTGTTCCGTACTGAAAATTCTGTTCACCTGTTTCTGATCAGTTTTCAGTAGGTACGTAATTAGTTGCGCAAGTAGCTAATGCTATCATACGATTGGAATAATACCTAACTCAGTCAGAAAGAACACTTCACTTTTTATTTTTTGTTTGCAACTTGCAACTGACGTATATACTTATTTAACTTTCACGAGAATTCCATTTTCATGTGTAATGTATGACTGAGTGATGTTATTGCTATTGTTTTGTTGATGTTTGTTGAATCTTAGCATTCAGTGTTTACATCATACAAAAACATCATAGGAAAATCTTTTGTTGTCTAAATAATATGCTTAGAAAAGTAGCGACCGGACATTTTAGTGAAAAATGTAACAAAATCTATTATGTTATAAATACATACACATACATACACATATCACGCCTTTATCCCTTGCGGGGTAGGCAGAGCGTTAACAGCCGTAAGAATACGGTCGCTATCGCCACGTCTGACATTTTTGAGTATTGTTTTCTAAGGTTGTTTCAGATAACATGTGTATCACTATAGTGACAGGTTGTCAGCCTGTCGCCTAAAAATTGTAATACACCAATACTCTCGAGTCCCTTAGTCGCCTCTTACGGCACCCATGGGAAGGATGTGGGGTGATGCTATTCTAAGCTGGCATCACACGGCATATTATGTTATACACTTCTTGTAATTGCATTAAATTCGATTTAGAAGTTGATTGGTTTGTTGTCCACTGCTGAATATGGGCTCCCTTGTCTGTAGGGTCCTTGCCATATTCACTACTTGGCAAGCGGATTGGCAAGCGCAGTATAGAGGCGACTAAGGGACTCGAGAGTATTGGTGTATTACAATTTTTAGGCGACAGGCTGACAACCTGTCACTATAGTGATACACATGTTTTCTGAAACAACCTTGAAAAACAATCCTTAAAAATGTCAGACGTGGCGATAGCGACCGTATTCTTACGGCCGTTTACGCTCTGCCTACCCCGCAAGGGATAAAGGTGTGATATATGTATGTACGTATGTATTCACAGGAAATGCAGCTGCCAATACCAATATTGGATTCATCCCTTAGTCTACTTTTACGACACTCCCAGGTAAAAATGGGGAGATGCTTTTCTGAGCCGGTACCACGTGTCATACACATATCACGCCTTTATCCCTTGCGGGGAAAGCAGTGCGTTAACGGCCGTAAGAATACGGTCATTTTCGTCACGTCTGACGAATATTGAGGGCCGGTTGAGTTAATTGGTGTATCGCTATAGCGCCAGGTTGTCAACCTGTCGCCTTAAAGTTGTAATTCACATGAAACCACAATGATGGGATGTCACATATAATTAACATAACTTCTGTTTTTACCTACTCTTTAAGAATGTACATTATTATTTGTGACAATGCAATCAATAAATGAAATGAAATGATACCCTCTTACAACACCCACGGGAAAGAAATGGGGTGATGCTATTAGAAGCCGGCACCACGTGGTTCTAAAGCTTGATAATTTTATTCACAGGAGCTAGCAAAAATCACAGGGTCTCGGGCTTACGAGCGTTTCACGGGGGCTCAAATTCGCAAGATGTTCCGAACGCGACCGCGGACCTACCACGCTACGGACAGGATCTCACTAGTTTCTTCCTTTGCTTGTTCCTTGTTCCTGGGAAAGATAGCGCCTATAGACCTGTCTGATGGATCAGGAATGAATCTACTGGATGTGAGGAGCCATAGCTGGTCTCCGGAAGCTTTGAAGGTCAGAAAAAAAACAACTATAGAAAAGAAGTTCACAAAATATTCGATTTTGTCTGTATTATGTACATAGATCATAGTGCTTTTTGTTTGTAAGTCTCACCCCGTATTTATAAACCGCACTCAACTCTGAGATTGAATTTGATTGCTACTTTGAGATTGTTAGTATTGACTAACATTTGTCAATATCGCTCTTGAGATCGATCTCAGAGTTGAGTGCGATTTATAAATACGGACCTTAGAGCAGGTCAAAGTACCTAAATACATACATATATACAGACACAAATCACGCCTTTATATTCCTTCCGGGGTAGGCAGAGCGTCAACAATCGTAAAATTACGGTCGTTATCGCCACGTCTGACAATGACTGAGGGCCTTTTTCGATGATACCTACATGTATTACTGTAGTAACAGGTTGTCAGCCTGTCGCCTAAAATTGTAATACACATTAAACCCTCGAATCCCTTAGTTGCCCTTTACAACACCCACAGGAAGAAATGGGGTGATGCTATTCTAAGCCGGCATCACACGGCTACCTAGATACAGTACCTACATAAATAGTTTTGGCTGTGAATTCTTTCCGGCAGAAACGCAATTTGAGCATAAAGTTAATCTACGTGCGATGGCAGAAATTTTGCCTAAAACCAAATTGTGTTTTTTTTCAGGCATGTGGCGACGAAACCCTGGAAAGCAAACTAGGCGAACCAGTACCGGCTAGCACAGACCTAGGTCCCATATCAGGCTACTTCGTATCCCGGTATGGGTTCCGACCAGATTGCAGAGTGGTCGCCTTCACTGGGGACAATTGTTCTGCGCTCGCTGGTAAGTCATTTCGTTTTAATTTCATGACGCAAAAAGTTTAAAATCTCTCTCTATGTTCGTGTGGGACTCCGATTCACCTAACGACCCAATGAATCCAAGTGTCAGCATTTTTCGACCGCCTTCGGCTTCTGACATGGTTGAGTAACGACCGCCGTCTAAGTAATCATAGACAGCAACCGGGATCTACAGCTTAACGTGCCATCCGTAACACGGAACCGTCTTTCTTACGGACAATCGGGTGGTTCAGCCCGCAATGTCCTAACCAGACTGGAAACAAATTCACAAAGCGATAAATTACCAAATTTGTGCGTGATCCACTAACCCCGAAAAAGTTTCTCTTGACGACAGGCATTTTATTACTATTCGTTCATACTATTGTAAGAAGTAGATAAAAAGTTATTGACAACATAAAATCTAGTTCAGTATCTTTTCTACTGAGACTACGATTCTTATCACTTCTATTGCTATCAAATACGTATCTCCAAATCGTAAAGTAATTCGCGTTCTACTTGAGTGTGCGAAGAGATAAGAAATATATCTCTAACAGATAAAGTTAAACTACTGTGTAGGTTACTTATCTAAATTATAGATAACCGTTCTTATTCCTCTTAACTTTGAAGCCAAAAAAAATTTGGACCTCACATATGTACAAACAAACTGACTCGGTTGATACATTTTGTATGCGAGGTCGAAATGATTTTGTTCCTATTTCGGAAAAAAGTTATCTTAAAAAGTTGTTCAGTTTTGTGGGTAAAACATACCCTGATGTACTTAATTCAATCTAACCATTATTTTAAAATCACATAAAAAACTCTTCACTCAAGGCAATATCCGAGTGGGGTGATGCCAATTTAGTGAAGTTTAATGCAACAAAGACACAGGCTTGTCTATTCTCGACTAAACAGAGTCTCTTCACACTTACTCCGACTTTCCGAGATGTATCCATACCGATTTCTGACCACCTTGATCTTCTTGGCATGACTCTTACGTCAAACCTGAACTTTGGACGCTACATAGAATCTTTGGCCACGACTGCAGCAAAAAAGCTTGGTATCCTCTCAAAGGTTAGGTGCTACTTTGCACCAGAACAGCTTCTACAACTATATCAAGCTCAAGTTCGATCTTGCATGGAGTATTGCTGCCACCTTTGGGATGGATCTGCCAAATACCAACTGGCCGCCTTAGACTCCATTGAAAAACGCGCCAAGAAGCTCATAGCAGACGAAGCACTGGTTGAGACTAAGTTGCAGAGCCTTGAGCACCGTCGAAAAGTAGCATGCATGTCGGTATTCTATAGGATACATTTCGGAGAGTGTGCTCAATCACTCCACGACCTGATACCCCCTTCCCCATTCCATCTCCGGGGATCGAGGCGCCGACTGGGGTTCCACCCTTATGTTGTAGATATACCTCTGATCCGCACTAAGCGTTTCGCTTCAACTTTTATCATGCGTACGGCTAAAGAGTGGAATTCCCTGCCGGCGGATCTTTTTCCGGAACAATATAACTTGGGCCTTTTTAAGGCAAGAGTGAATAGGCATTATCTAGGCAAGCATGTACCATCTTCGTCTGCATCTTCACTTACCACCAGGTGAGATGGCAGACAAATGCGGGCCTATTACATATATAAAAAAAAAAAATCAAGACTGACTATACAAATTCACTTCACTTTTAACTGCTTGACGGTTTAGCGATGAAATTACTCTTGCTAATAGAAATATCCTTTGCACTTAATTTTCAGGCCTCAGCCTGCGCTCCGGGTGGGTAGGCCTCAGCCTCGGGACCAGCGACACCCTACTCCTAGGGCTTCAAGAAGCCGCAGCCCCTCCCGCGGGCCACATCCTCGTGGGCCCCACACACGACGCCCCTTACATGGCCCTACTGTGCTTTGCAAACGGCAGTTTGACAAGGCAGAACCATAGAGATAGGTTGGCTGAAGAGAAAAGTTGGGAGGCGTTTAATGATCTGTTGAGAGCCACTGTTAGAGGCAATATGGGTTATATGGGTAAGTTGTCAAAAGTTACTTTACATAAAGCTACTTAAGTACCTCTTAAGTCTTATGATCCCTAAAGTCTCCCCAAAACCCTAAAGTCCCACTCATCACCCCTAAAATTCCCCTCATCATCCCTAAAATCCGCCTCACATGCTCAAAAGTCCCCCCCCCCCCCCTTACAACCACAAAAACCCTAAAATCCCCCTCACATGCCCTAAAGTCCTCTCACAAACCCTGAAATCCCTCGTCTACCCTAATTTTCTCTTATAATCCTTATAATAGCCCTAGCAATACTAATTTTATAACGCCCCCTACATGGCCCTACTGTGCTTTGCAAACGGCAGTTTGACAAGGCAGAACCATAGAGATAGGTTGGCTGAAGAGAAAAGTTGGGAGGCGTTTAATGATCTGTTGAGAGCCACTGTTAGAGGCAATATGGGTTATATGGGTAAGTTGTCAAAAGTTACTTTACATAAAGCTACTTAAGTACCTCTTAAGTCTTATGATCCCTAAAGTCTCCCCAAAACCCTAAAGTCCCACTCATCACCCCTAAAATTCCCCTCATCATCCCTAAAATCCGCCTCACATGCTCAAAAGTCCCCCCCCCCCCTTACAACCACAAAAACCCTAAAATCCCCCTCACATGCCCTAAAGTCCTCTCACAAACCCTGAAATCCCTCGTCTACCCTAATTTTCTCTTATAATCCTTATAATAGCCCTAGCAATACTAATTTTATAACGCCCCCTACATGGCCCTATTGTGCTTTGCAAACGGCAGTTTGACAAGACAGAACCATAGAGATAGATTGGCTGAGGAGAAAAGTTGGGAGGCCTTTAATGATCTGTTGAGAGCCACTGTTAGAGGCAATATGGGTTATATGGGTAAGTTGTCAAAATGAGTTTACTAAAAGCTACTATTAGTATCTCTTAAGTCTTCTTATGACCCTTAAACTAACTAACTAACTAACTAACTTCTCTGGCTCAGTGACCCAAAATGGATCTTGGCCTCCGAAACGAGCTTCCTCCACTGATCCCTGTCCTGCGCCACCTCCACCCAATTACTGACTTGGAGATGGCCCAGGTCAGCTTCCACCATATCTTTCCAGCGGTACCTGGGGCGCCCGACAGGACGACGTCCTGTCGGCCGACCCTTGTACGCTCTTTTAACGCCCCGATCCTCACCCATTCTTTCTAAGTGGCCGAGCCAGCGAAGTCGGTGAGCTTTCGTCTCTCCGAGTATATTAGGTTGCGCCACTAGATCCTCAACTTCGGCATTTTTCCTCAGTCGCCATCTGCCATCACTACCCTTGGTAGGGCCCAAAATCTTTCGGAGGACCTTTCGTTCAGCGACTAATAGTTTATTCCCTTCTTTAAGTGTTAGTGTCCAAGCCTCACAGCCATACATTAAAATAGGCCGTATGATTGTATTATAAATACGGACCTTTGTATGACCCTTAAAGTACCCCCAAAACCCTAAAGTCCAACTCATCACCCCTAGAATCCCCCTCACATGCTCAAAAGTCCCCCCCTTACAACCCCTAAAACCGTAAAATCCCACTCATTAACCCTAATATCCCCCTCACATGCCCTAAAGTCCTCTCACAACCCCTGAAATCCCGCGTCTACCCTTAAAGTCTACCCTAATTTTCCCTTACAATCCCTATATAAGCCTTAGCAATACTGACTTTATAACACACCCTACATGGCTTTATTGTGCTTTGCAAACGGCAGTTTGACAAGACAGAACCATAGAGATAGATTGGCTGAAGAGAAAACTTGGGAGACTTTTAATGATCTGTTGAGGGCTACTGTTAGAGGCAATATGGGTTTTATGGGTAAGTTGTGAAAAGTTAGTTTACATGAAAAATATAGTGTCTTCTAAGTCTTCCTATGAAGTCTCCCCAAAACCCTAAAGTCCCACTCAAACCCTCCCTACATGTGCTCTTCACAACCCCTAAGACGCCCTCACAAACCCCGAAGGGACTCCCAGGTCCAGGTCCTAGCCTCATTAAGTCCCTTTAATAATTACAGGTCAAAGACCTGTTTTAG
Organism: Keiferia lycopersicella; assembly: GCA_029255805.1. Taxonomy (NCBI): domain Eukaryota; kingdom Metazoa; phylum Arthropoda; class Insecta; order Lepidoptera; family Gelechiidae; genus Keiferia; species Keiferia lycopersicella. Next base: position 1,523,882 of record JARACZ010000008.1, read on the forward strand.
AAATCACAAACAATTTCACAGGAGCAAAATTTGAACCTACGATTTTACGGCGCACCACTGAGTTATCATGTCGCTAATTTAACTCGGTAGGTCAATTAAATTTTTGTGAGACTGGATCGCCCTTTCAAATATATTTCTCATCAAAAACACCGGGTCACTTTGCAAAAAAATCACCTTGCACCTTGGAAAACAATCCTCAAAAATGTCAGATAGCGACCGTATTCTTACGGCCGTTAACGCTCTGCCTACCCCGCAAGGGATAAAGGCGTGATATATGTATGTATGTATGTCACTTTGCAAGTTTGTTTTGTACGAATCTAATTATTTAAAAAGTGTGTTTATTTTGTAATTAAAGTCTGATATCGTGTAAATAGGTAAGTAAAGTGAGACTTATAAATCTGAATGAAAATGACCCAAAGGAAATAGTTTTTATAGGTTTCGTGTTTTATCAAATCATAAAAAATAAAATGCCTCGTTTTGTCTGATGAAGTGTATTTCAGGCTCATATTTTACCCAAGTGTCATATTTCCAGGAATCTACTACGACACGGCAGAAATAGTCCCGCGCGTGCCGCCATCGCGCTGTCTGTGGGACGCGCACGACCGCGCTATCGAGAAAACCGCGCCGCAGTTCGAGGCCCGGGCCTTGTTAGAGGGACAGGCCATAGCCAGGAGGGTGCATGCCGAGGATATGGGGTTCAAACTAGGTAAGAAAGATAGATAAATTATACTTAAATCCCAAAGGTACAACCCGAGATTCAGCCAAGTTTCATATATGGAGAGATAAGTCATAGCCAAGGTAATGCGAGCTAAGGATATAGGATTTAAACTGTTTAAACTAGGTAAGCGCTTAAAGCCAAATCTCTGTTGTGTTATAGTTTGTACTTGTACCTTATTGAGAAAACCGCGCTGCAATTTGAAGCCCGGGCTTTGTTAGAGGGACAGGCTATAGCTAGGAAAATGCGTGCTGAGGATATAGGGCTTAAACTGGGTAAGCATTACTCAACTATCAATCTTCTATGGTAATAGTTCTCCATAAAATACATACATACATATATCACGCTTTTATCCCTTCCGGGGTAGGCAGAGCGTTAACAGTCGTAAGAACACGGTCGCTATCGCCACGTCTGACATTTTTGAGGATTGCTTTCCAAGGTTGTTTCAGAAAACATATGTATCGCTATAGTGACAGGTTGTCAGCCTGTCGCCTAAAAATTGTAATACACCAATACTTTCGAGTCCCTTAGTCGCCTCTTACGACACCCACGGGAAGGATGTGGGGTGATGCTATTCTAAGCCGGCATCACACGGCAGAAAAATACTTCGTAATATATAAAACTTTACCCAAATAAATGGCTAGTAGCCAGTTACTTATGGTAAGCGGTTAAATAATTACTAGGTTTCATTGAAACATTTCTATTCGTGTGGATCATCCACACGAATAGAAATATTGACCTGTCTACCTTTCTTTTCCCCGCATGAGGCTATAAAAGTGTAATCCATTTTGAAAAGCCCTGAACTAGCTTTTATCACTTCTATTCTATTCTACTTAGATCAAATTATTATTATTCTATTTTGGTCTGTACTGAGGAACCGATACATTTTGACCTGAGGTGATATATAATTTTGAAGGAAACATCTGTATAGCGAGTTGTAGTAACCTACAGCGCCATCTGTAGTAAAAGTGCCTTCAACACATTTTGTTCCTTTTACAGATGAGTCGTCCAGAATAATCGCGACGGGCGGCGCGTCAGTCAACAAGGACTTGCTGCAAATATTCGCCGATGTGTTCAACACTCCCGTTTATGTGCAAGTAAATAAGTAAATAAATAACAAATATGTATACATACAGGCTGTAAGGTACAATGCACCTAACTTTGCAGCAATGATCAGAACATAAAAAATTTAGAATTTCATTAGTTTCTTTTTTTTCGTGAGGGACACCGAGTCATCCAACGACCCAATGGTTCGTTTTAGTGTGATTTATCTGTTCTATTGTTATAGAAATGTTTGAAGCGATTTCTTCAAACAAAACAAAAAAAAAATGGTTTAATATAATAAGAGACAAAAGTTTTTAAAATGAAATTGCCAGCAGATCAAACTAACCATTTAAGAGATCAAGTTATATTGGTTTTATTTTCACAAGCATACTTAGAAATAACCACTATAAGTTGATCCTTGAAATAGGTAGCTTAATGTGTTGGTTTATGTTCGCTATTTTTGATATATTGGTTGTAATTTATCCCAGGAACAACACGCAAACGCAGCCCTACTCGGCGCCGCCATCCGCGCGGCGGAAGTGTGGGGCCACGAAAACAAAGTGGAGCTCACCGGGACGGACCCCACCGTTGCCCCCGTGGCCACGCCCTATAAAGGCGCCGACGAGACTTACAAGCCAATGCTGGAACGATACAGGAAACTGGTTAAAACGCTACCTACACTCGCGTGAATACCCTATAAGACTCATAGAAAAGAAAAGAAAGAAAATAAATTTATTTCGGTAAGGAAAAATTTAAAACAATTACATACATAAACTAGAAACATGTTATGAATACCGAAAATGGACCTCACTCAGCATATGCGGCAGACAGCAGTAGATACCATCTACCGCGCTGGTATAGGGTCTGTGAGACCATTGTTAGGTTAGGTTTACACTACTGGACGGAGAATACACATAAATTATTTCCAAATTAACATGCATATTAAATTCAAACTTAAAAACTATTTAACAAAGTTATAATTTTATCTGTTACATTTTGAAAGATACAATTAAAAAATGTTAAATATTTCGTCGCAGACATTGTAGTCATAATATAGGGTGTCAATTGAAATGGGTGTGAAAAGTCTAATAAGACTATAGCACACATTTCAATTGCCACCTATACCTGTGGTTAAACTACCTATACATGGTGTTCCTCTTTAAGTGGTCCAAAGAAAAAACTTACAACTAACTATTCTTGACACTCTTAGCTACCAACCTGGAATATTGTTTTTCAATATTCGAGGAAAAAAAATTTGATCTCCCATACTAACAATGCTGACTAATAGAACATATTGTATGGAGTGGCCAAATTTTTTTTTTTAATATAAACTATTGTAGATTGGCGGCTAAGGGTATCCAGAATCTAGATTTTTATTTGGACCACTTAAATTGGGACACCATAGGTAGTCTAACCACTCTACTGTAAAACTATATTGTAAAACAATCAAAACAAGAGCAGTGTTCGCCGTAGATCAAATCACGCCTCTTTTCCGGAGTAGGGAAAGACTATCATACATTTCCACAGTGATCTTTAATAAGATGCATTTTATACAGATTAAAACGCATTTAATAAAATCTAGTGCAATATTTACATTCCAGTGCCTACAAGTGATGCATAATATTTATTTAATATTTTAATTAAATAAGTTTAAAATGAATCTGTTTAATCTTGTGATCTAGATAATTCTATTTTTTTTTATATTCATATTTTATTTACATTTTTTCATAACATATCACAATGAGATTAATGGTGCTAAACTAATGTCTTTTTTATGTTTTTGTTTAGTGAATAAGTAATGAGTTTTATAATAAACGAAGCATTCCATTTTATAATATAAAAAATCCTAATATTTTTATGCTTTATGCTTTGTTAAACATTTTACACGTTTGTAATAAAGATTTTATACACTAAAGATGAGTTTGTTTACTTTTCTTCTCCCTGAAAGCGAGTATTACTAAACTTAATGAAATTATGAAACTTTAAGTGCACTGTGTACTTACTTGTATCACAACACATGATTATTTTATTTATATTTGATGAAGATAATCCTTCTTTGTGCCAGATCTCGCAAAAAAAAACATGGCTGCATAAGTTTAAATTTTTACGCCTACCATACTTGACATTTAATTAAAAAGTTAATTTTGTGTTGCAAAGCCGTTTCGATTCCCAAGGATGTTTTTCATACTGACAACTGCGTTTCATTTTGTAGTATAAATTTAGCAACTTTGTAAAATATTTACCACGTGACAGTCCGATATTGTTATCAGTAAATTATATTTTTTACGTTGCAATTAATAATGACACGTAGACACACACACCAAGCATCATCATTTGTAGTTTGCAGTTTAATTAGATTACTATTTGGCTATTTTAAAAGTTGTAGTTTGCAACTCTAAACTTGCTTGTATTGGAAATCGTCGTATTTTGCGATTTTGTTCATTAATTGTGAAACATTTGCGACTATTCACTGTGGAAGACATAATTTAGGATACAGGAGTGTTAACAAGAGAAGGCTGCCATGCCTTCTATCGACGTGATGATGCCTGGCGGGCAGACGGGCGAGGGGCCTACTGATGATCCTCCAACGCTCTCTGGACCTGTTATCGGCATCATCTATCCTCCACCTGAGGTCAGGAGTATCCTTTTGCAATAACAAAATGGTACAAAAGTGATGGGTAAAGGATATTTAGGAAGATAGTGAACATAACCTCTTTGTGTTCATTTGTAAAAATGAGCACCAAACACAGAGCACAGTGTTTTCAGGAAATGTAGGATTGAGAAGAGAATTTTTATTTCGTTTGACATTAAGAAAAAAAAATTTAATATGGGTATCATATGCAAACTACACTACACATAAAAAAATCCAGAACGCCTTTCATGTTTGTGTTTCGGACAAACCATATTGTTTAAAAAGTATATTGATTTTGGATAAATGTCTAATATAGTGTAATAATGAGTAAAATGAAGTTAAATCATAATGAAAATGTCCCTAATTAATAATAGTTTTTGATATGTTTCGTGTTTTATCAGATCCTAAAATTGAAAGTGTCTTGAATTCTCGAAAAGTGTAGTTACAAAAGCTTTGTTAGTAAAAATATGTTATGTTGATGATTCATATTGAATGTTTGTACAGTATTCCAGACAAATTTCAATTATTATTATGTTCAAGCATGTTTTCAGACCCCTCTTTCCTTAACAAGTGCACATAGATATTGTCGACAAGACTGCCAGCTTCGTAGCTCGTAATGGCCCCGAGTTTGAAGCGAGGATCCGGCAGAACGAGCTCGGGAACCCCAAGTTCAACTTCCTCAACTCTGGGGACCCCTACCATGCCTACTACCAGCATAAAGTCAAGGAGATCAGGGAGGGGAAAGGTATGGAGTCTTTAAATTAATACACAGGTTCTTGCCGATGGAGAAGAAGAAGGTTCTTGCTTTTCTCTGTCTATCCATCTGCCATGGATACCGTTAACTTCTCAAGCAAGCAATGGATTTTGTTGTGGATTTTTAATACATAGAGTAATTCTTCTTCTTTGTCAGCATGGTTTTGCCCACTGTTGAGCATGGTAATGGTAATGGTAAAACGGGCTGTTTTCCGCAACTCGACGTCTGCATGCGCCTATTTTGCGTAAATTTGAGCATACGTTGAGCATATGCCTCTCCTCCTAAACCATGCTGACGAAGAAGAAGAAGAAGAAGAAGTGTAATTCATGAGTAAGGTTTATCTGTCATGCGGGGATAAAGTCTTTCTCCCACAAGAAATCAGCAGCAGGTTTATCTGCTGGGCAGGCCACATCTAGTATAAAATTATTTCTGTTTATATGTTTATCAGTCTGTCCGTCTTGCATGGACATTGGTAACTTTTCCTAAATCACACAACAGATTTTGATTATAAAAAGAGAAAAGTATGTAAGTAGGGTAGGTTTAAATGTACAATACATGATAGGAAAACATCTTATTCCCATGGGAAACAATTAACAGTGAGCCCAACAATGATAAAAGTAAACTAATAAAAATTGTGCAATATTATAGCTCTTTTTGATGCAGTTTATTGCTGTACTATTAGTCATACTAATATACATTGAACTAGATAAAATAAGATAAATCTTTATTTAACTATGCATACAGTTCAAATTAACCCACCATACATACATACCTTCTCTGGCATATTGACTATATTCATGCAATATGTTAGCACCCTTATTTTAAAAACTTGTCCCTTAGCTTTCTGTCTCTTATTTTCTTTTATTTCGCTTCTTATGTCTAGTTTAGAGAAAACAAGGTCAGAACATGAGTTATGAGGTGGAAATCAGCATCTTTACATTAATAATTTATCTAGGACTAAACTATCTTTTAGGTTCGGAGCCTCCCGCCCCCGCCTCAATGGGGGCCCCACAGCGCCCCGGGCTGGCGCCCGCCACGGCCGCCCGTCAACAGGAGCTGCTCAAAGCCGCCGCCCCCATCGAGCCGCCCCCGCCACGCGACCCCCCTCCGGACTTCGAGTTCATCGCCGACCCCCCCTCTATCTCGGCCCTAGAACTCGACATCGTCAAACTCACAGCTCAGTTCGTAGCCAGAAACGGACGTCAGTTTTTAACTGATCTCATGAAAAAGGAGGAGCGTAACCATCAGTTTGACTTCCTACGTCCTCAGCATTCGCTTTTTCAGTACTTCACCAGACTTCTTGAGCAGTACACGAAAGTGTTGTTACCTCCGAAAGAGTTGGTTACGAAGTTAGGAATGGAGGTGAAAACAGGGGTGTTAGAGCAGGCTCGCAGTCGGGCCGCCTGGCATTCCCACCAGGCTCGCCGCAAAGCCGCCGACGAAGCCCGCATTGAGAAGGAAAGGCTAGCTTACGCCTCCATCGATTGGCACGACTTCGTAGTAGTCGAAACAGTCGACTATCCCGCTGGTGAACCAGGAGACTTTCCACCGCCTACTACACCCCTAGAAGTCGGCGCAAGAGTGCTAGCGCAAGAACGGGGCGAAGACATCACCACCGGCAACCAAGAAGACGACGACACTGAGATGCAGCTAGAATCCGACACCGACTCCGAATCCGACGAAGACTTGGCTGAGATGGAAGATAGGACGCAGCAGCAGCAGCGTCCTGATGATAACCGCGTTCAGGATATGGAAGAAGACAGTTCCTCGTCTGAGGATGAGCGTGTGCCGGAGCCTGCTAGGCCGCCGGAGGAGGCGTCGATGCCGCCGAAGCCCGACCGCGTCGTTGTCAAGAAGTACGACCCGAAGAAGGCGCGAGCCCAGCCTGCGCCGACCAGCGAAGAGTGGCTGGTGTCGCCTATTACTGGAGAAAAGATCCCTGCCAACAAGGTCAGTTAAAGATTATTTTTAAAAAGCTTTTTCTACTGGTACAGCAGTCTGCGGCAAATTGCTTACATTTATTGGCCACAGCTCTCAGTAAATACGATCACTGAATTAACTTCTAAAGTACTACATACTATGTGAATGCATATATCATATGAACTGGTAAACTTTTACGACGGCCGGCCATTGACTGTAGTTGTTTAAAAAATAGATATCCAATGTAGTTGTACTAAAGTGCGATTGTAAATGCTTATTTTGCACGCCTATTGACTCCGATAAATACTACCTACCTACAGTAATTAAGTTTTTAACAAACGGAAGAGGTTCTCAATTCGTTGCGAACTTTTAAATTTCTCATGTATTTTGACAACTGTTTTGCAGGTGGCGGAACACGTCCGCATCGGTCTGCTGGACCCGCGCTGGCTGGAGCAGCGCGACCGCGCCGCCGCCGACCGCGGCGACCGGGATGAAGCGCTGGCCCCGGGGGCTGCCATCGAGGCCTCGCTCAAACAGGTTTGTGCTTACTTTGGTTCGCTCTTGTTTTGACCGGTAATACCCTTTGCGATGGGCTGTAGAGGGTTCGTAAAGGAAACGTCTGTGTTAGGCTACCATCGTATATTGAATGTGCGCGTATGACAAATTACTTATTGCTAATGCCGGGAAGGTGAAGCCTCTACACTACACCTCAATCTTACCTTAACAGCCACAATATGCTGGACGTGGGCCTCCTCCTATCAGGAGATATTGCCATACTCATCTCATGACACCTGGCAGACGGATAATGATGTTAATTGAAAGAGAAGGCTACTGCCCATTCCTTGGATAACTATCAGAAATTGCAACCCGGTATGTTTCTCAATTCGGTTAGGCCTGGCCTGGCCGTGAACTTCGTACGCCAACAGGCAAACTGTAGTGGTACCACCTAATTTTATAAGATCTTTTGTAAAATAACCTACAGTTACGAATAAACTATTTGATTGATTGGTTATGTGTTAGCGACGATACGTCATCTTTATGATAATCTCTTTATTGGATAAAAGATGATTCAAGGTTAATATTTATTTAAAACTGACTTACGGCCCGGTTATATGGCAATCTATATTACGACGTCCACAGGCTATTCATCTATCAGGCTAGGGTGATGGCTATTCGAAGCCGGCACCACACGTCCTACGATATTCCATAGGAATTGGGTAAAGCTGTAGCAACCTCTAGCTAAGTGATTCACAAGCAAAACAACGCGTAAGAAAGTTTTAATAAACTCTTAAAACACGCAGCAGAAGGAAGAAGAACTGCATATAAATACGTCGCTTTCGAATCCAAGAAATGAAATATAATTTTTAATGTATTTTATACTTGAAGGAATGTCGATTCTAGATTTTATACTTGTAGTAATGTATCTATTCAAGATGTTAATAATATTCAAGTTCTAATACCACTTTCCTGTACACAGCTCGCGGAACGTCGTACCGATATCTTCGGTGTCGGCGACGAAGAAACGGCCATCGGTAAAAAGATCGGCGAAGAGGAAAAACGACGTGATGACCGAGTCACTTGGGACGGACATACAAGTAGTGTCGAAGCCGCTACCAGGGCTGCGAGGGCCCATATCACTCTTGAAGACCAGATTCAGCAGATTCACAAGGTAAAAATTTGTTTGCGAGTTTTATTTATTTATAAATCGAACTTTGAAAGTATCCCCTCAGGGGTACCCCAAGGATCCCATTTGGGACCATTATTGTTTAACGTATATATTTATGACATTGCTTCGTGTTTTGTGTTTTCAAATGTTTTGACGTATGCGGACGACAAGAAGATCTTCATGACTATTCGTTGTGAGGAGGATTGTTTGAAATTGCAAGATGATCTCAACAGGCTCACTGAGTACTGCAAACATAATAAACTGGATTTAAATGTCAAGAAGTGTCAGATCATCACCTTTACTCGAAAAAACAAGAAAATGTATTTCAATTATTCGCTTAATGGTATTGCAATACCCAGAGTTACACTCGTGAAGGATTTAGGAATTTGGTTGGACCAAAAAATGCTATTCACAGCACATTACGACTGCATTACTCAGAGAGCTCGTAAAATGTTGGGCTTTGTTTACAGGACCACCAAACCTTTCAAAAACCCAAATTCCATGAAGATCTTGTTTTTCGCATACGTCAGAAGCTTGTTGGAATATGCATCCGCGATATGGTCACCGGTGTATACAACGCACCAGTACCAAATCGAATCAGTGCAACGGCAGTTCATTAGACAGCTAAACTTTAGGACCTGGAGAAATAGGGAAGAATATCACGCAAGCCTCATACACTTTCGGATGCACTCTCTCGAGAATAGAAGAACTGTTGCCGACATGAAGTTTTTGTTTGATGTTATCACCGCACGCTTTGACTGTCCCGATCTCACTGCTCGGATTGGTATCAGCGCCTGCAGCACTCGGACGCGACGGCCGCGTACCTTCTATGCCGGGTTCTCGCATACAAATTACGCTCGTCATTCCATCATCAATAGGGTCGTTCACACTTACGAGTCGAATTTCCGCGATGCTGACCTTTTCTTTCTAAATCGTAATCAGTTCATCACGTCTATTTTAAAAAAGCTCCCTTCATTTGATAAAAAGTAGAACCCATCTTGCGAAGCATCACCCTTTACACACTCACACACACTCATCACATCACACACACACAACACGCAGTAAGCAACAATGTAAGTTTCGTCACCTGCTTACCCATAGTAATATGTTATTTAATATGTTAAACTCTGTTATTGGCTATTGAAGTTTTTAAGCTAAAATTGTAATAACCGAATATGTGCTGTTGAGTTTACGAAATAAACAAATTAAATTAAATTATAAACGTACAGCGCCATCTGTCGTTGGGGAAAAGAAGCTTCTGAATGACCTAGTCACCCCTATATATATTAAAGTACTTTGTGCCTAGTCACTTGGGACGGACATACTTCCAGTGTGGAACCCTTTACCAGGGCTGCTAGGGCCCATATCACACTTGACCAGATTAAGCAGATTTACAAGGTAAGGTTTTGTTTGCGAGTTTTAAAAACGTACAGTGCCATCTGTCGTCGGAAGAAGCTTCGGACTGACCTAGTTTTGTAGATGAAAACTAACTGTAGTATGATGTGTGTAAAAATCGTTCAGCGACATCTTTCGATGCATAATAAGATCTACTTTCGTTACAATTCTTCCGAGCTTTCGTAGACGTACAAGATCTTAACAGATATGTTCTTATGTCCACAGGTCAAAGGCCTCCTCCCAGACGAAGAGAAAGAGAAGATCGGTCCCAAACCGGTCCCGTCGTCGGGGCGCCAGCAGCCGCGCGCGCAGCTGCCCCAGCGCGCGCCCCCCGCGCCGCCGCCCGCGCAGCCGCCCCCCGCGCCCCCCGCGCCCCCCGCGCCGCCCGTGCGCGCGCAGCCGGTAACAAATATTTATTTTTATGAACCACCCCATGAAACTGAACAACTTTCCCCAAGGTACTTATGTCAAAATTTTAATTTTTTTATGGGAAGTCCAAAATTTTCGTCCTATTATTTCCTTGGGGAAAGTTGTATAGTTACATGGGCTGGTTCATCCCTTGACCAAAAGTTAGTACTTTTCCTAACACCCTGTACTTATACGCTCTTTTTCGTCATAATCATAATGTAATAGAGCAAGAGGTGAAAATACCTACTTGTCAACTCAAAATATTAAGCGCTTTTTTATTTGGTTCGGATTTATTTATTAAAAAATGGGTCTGTATTAACAGATATGCACATATATACATATAATACACATATCATATACTATAATAGGCATATGTTAACGGCCGTCAAAATACGGCCAGTATTGCCACCTGTATCGCTGTAGTGGCTCGTCAGCCACTTACGCTTGAAACCCTGATTCCCATCTCTTAAACCTGCGGGAAATGGTGTGGTGCTATTCCCAGCCGGCATCATACGACATAGAGCTTACAACTAAGAAATTTAATATATTTTCAAGGTGCTGCTGCAGCCGATACCGCCGCTGATGGTGATACCACCGATGGCGCCGAGACCGCCCCTCATACCCACTCCTGTTGGTAAGTTAGCCAATTTATATGGTTTCCTCGTTTAACCCCGCATTCTCTCATTCCACCCCAAAATCCTTCTCTCGTTCCCCCTCTACTTCCACCCTAAATTCTCCCCTCATTCAAACAATCTGAGTTTCAGTCTCCTCATTCCACTCCGAATCCCCCCACTCATTCCATCCTTAATCCTCCCCTCATTCCAGTCCTGATTCTCCCCTCACTCCACTTCCGATTATCCCCTCATCCACCCCTAATTCTCTCCTCATTCCTCCATAAATTTTCCCCTCATTCCACTCTAAATTCTTCATTAATTCTACCCCCAATTCTCCCCTTATTCCACCCCTTACTCTCCTCCCATTGCACCCCCAATTATTCCCTCATTCCACCCCTAATTCTCGCCACATTCCCCTCTGTTTCTACCATAATTTCACCCCAAATCTTCCCGTCATTCCACCTCAAATCCTCCATCAACTCCACCCTCAATTCTAGGGATAACTTGGTGTACAATTTAAACATGTTTTTCCAGGAGCCCCGACGTTTGGTTTCGGCGCTGCCCCCGGCGTCCCCGGGCTGCCGCCGCTGGGCGCGGTGCCGGCGCCCCCCGCCATGGAGGAGGACGAGGGGCCGAGCGCTAAGCGAGCCCGCACTGAAGACTCCCTGGAGCCCGAAGGCAGCTGGCTGGCCAGGCACCCTGGACCGCAGACGCTACAGGTACAAGAGTTAGACGCGCTTTCTCCAATACGCAAACAGTCCAGTTCACAAATGGTCTAGCCTGTAGAGTGGAAAGGGCCCCATCATTGCCACCTTTCATCATTATTCGTCCATATCATCCAATGGATTAACGATGATAATGATGATGACCTACAATGATGATGGAGGACAATGATGGAGTCTCCTTTTATTCTACAGACCGGAGCATTAGCGAAATGGACAATTAATCAATTCGTATTTTTTAATTGGGCACAAAGCACCATAGTCGTTCGTTGACTTGATAGACAGGATGTAGACTTTATTATCATCATCACTATAGTCTGTAAGTTTAGGTACTTATCTTTTTGTAAACACACTTTGTATGAAAGAGACACTTCAGAACTGTCAGTTTAATACAAAGTTTGTTTATAAAAAGATAAGTACCTAAACTTACAGACTATAGCTGGTCACATCACAAACCCATAATTGGACATTAGGCTCGCTTGCTTCGTGTCCTATTAATATTCTAACGTAACATAACAAATTCCTACATGGTATATACGCATGGCTGCATACGAGTGAAGACTTAAAAACATTTGTTCACATTTTCCAATAAATTCAGACAATGATTAATTTGGAATCTAGTAGTAGTTTATGAAGTTTAAGAGGCTGACACGAGCTAAAAAACCGGTCCCTTTCTGACAAACGTCGGAGTGCGCGCGAACAGGACGGAATCTTGCCGATACGAAGATTTCTTCGTATATTTCATGATAACTCTGACAGAAATAAGTTATTTGAAAGCGAAAACAATATGTCGATAGAGTATTGTAAGGCGCTCGTTTTGGTAATAAACACTTGTATTATTCATACATACATATATCACGCCTTTATCCCTTATGGGGTAGGCAGAGCGTTAACGGCCGTAAAAATATGCGATATATTGGTTTTTAGAGGTAACTTTACGATGTTTTTCTATCGAGCCAAATTTGTTGTCTCCTGTTTTGGAAACAATAATATTAATGCAATTATCCTGAAGATTACGATCTACTTTCTGGGCACGTTTTTCGTGTTTTATCTAGGGTTGAAATCCATTATCTCTCAGCCTGTTAAACTGTTATCCGTTTTCCTCCCCAGGTGTCTATCCCGCTGGCTCCGGAGCGCAGTGAGTGGCGGCTGGACGGGCGCGTGGTCTCCTTCACGCTGCCGCTGCAAGCGCCCGTGGCTGAGCTCAAGAACATGCTGCACAGGCACACCAACATGCCGCAAGCCAAGCAGAAGCTGCACTACGAGGTAACATTTTTTTCTCGAGCTATCGCGTATACGCCTTACCCCCCATTACACACCACATTTTTCCCTAATATTGCCCCTTTTACCCACATTTCACCTACCAACATGCCGAAGGCAAACAAAAGCTGCACCGAGGTACGTACCAGTGTGATGCCGGGATTGATTAGAATCATCCCATGACAGGTGTCCTTCACGCTGCCACTGCAAGCGCCCGTGGCTAAGCTCAAAAACATTTTTTGTCTCCTCATTCCATCCCACAATCTCCCCCCATTCCACCCCACAATCTCCCCCTCATTCCACCCCACATTCTCCCCTTTTTCCACCCCACTATTCCGCCCTAATTCTATCCCCAATTCTCCCCGCATCCCACCTCACATTCTCCCTTCATTCCGACCCACATTTCTTATTACACCACACATCCTTCCCTCATACCACCCCACATTCCACCCAAATGGTTATATTAATGTTTCATGAATTCAAAATAGCGGATTTGAATTTTCCCTACATTTTAAGTCCACCACCATACTCAAGTCCTTTCTACAACTTCAAATCAATGAACTAAATGCTATTGTTACAGGGTCTTTTCTTCAAAGACACCAACTCTCTGGCTTACTACAACGTGCCGCCCGGCGCCGTCATACAACTGCAGGTCAAGGAGAGAGGAGGACGCAAGAAGTAATGTGCTGTCTCTTTCACACAGCTTAAGAGAGGACGACGCAAGAAGTAGCGTCCTGTCTCTTTCTTACACAGCTCTGTATTTTTCGTTCGAATTGTATCGAGATGTAATGCTATTATTGCTTCTGCTGAAAATAAAGGACCTACATCTACAGCATATCGATTGTTTTAAAAAAATTAAATACCCAATAGCCTAATCGTCTTGTCTGAAAATCTAAAAAAAAACATACTAAGGTCGTGATTATTTTACCTATTACCATGGACCAATGCTATTACCTCTTCAGTTCACGTGATATTTTATTTCTTTTAGGTACTTACCTAGACCTCATAGACTTATAATAGTATATAAGTAATTCTATGCTAGACCTAGTTCCGTTAATTCTCAAACTGTGCATTTATAGTCGTTAGGAAAAGTACTTACCTCCTTTCAATGGATGAACCAGCCCATAAAAATGAACAACTTGCCCCAAGGAACATAGGTTGAAACATGAAAAAATTATATGGACCTACCATACATGTACCGTTAATTTGTATGGGGCAGTGGCAGTAGGCTGATCACATTTGTCGTACTTAGAACCGATGGCCGGTGGAGGGCGCGGGTTCTCGAGTGGAGACCACGCCTCGGCAAGCGTACCAATTGGACGCCCTCCGGCCAGATGGACCGATGACTTACAAGAGAGCGGCTGGTAGCGACTGGATGGCGAAAGCGGGAGATCGTTCTTTGTGACGTACCCTGGAGGAGGCCTATGTCCAGCAGTGGACTGCTATAGGCTGTGATGATGATGTGAGGTGAATAAATAAAACAACTATTCCAAGTTAAAATTCAGTCTTGCTTTCTCCCTGCACCGAAGCCATTATGGCCAGCCCAAAGTCTGACAGCAGTGTAGACGAACACCCATATGCCTATAGCCAGCAGCAGCGGCAAGAGTATGGTTTGAAGTCGGACGCCTCCGTCGCCGAGGATGATCACGTGGCCAATGGTCGCTTGGCTTTCTGGCTCAGCGACTTTCGTTGGGATCTGGAAACAATTCTTTCATTAGAAGATCGCCCCGCTGCTGTTTTCCCATAAGGGCAGTGGCGTAACTAGGTGACCAAAGGTCTTAGGGCAGAAAACATCATGGAGCTCAATTTCGGAATTAGTCGTTTCCGGTTCCGTGCACGAAAATCCACAACGACTGACGACATTTTTTTTTTTACTTTACGGTTTATAGTCAAAAATATGTGCGAATTTTTGGGGGTATGTGGGAATTCATAAGTACAGTAGAACGTGAGAGCATTCAAAGTAGCAGATTTTCGAATGAAACGAAAACGAGCGTTTCAGAAATTAAGCTCCTGGGCCGTCATTTTGTATTTCCCGACGTACCTATTTCAAAATCAAAGTCCTATTCATACCTTCAAAGCAGGAATACTTTGAAAAGTGCTGTCACTAGCTTAGCTTACCTTAACTTCTACGCGAGCGAAGCGAGTGGTTTTTTCTACATGTTTTTTAAGTTTCTAGTGTAGAAAAAACCCCATGGATTAATTAGAGGGTTTTTACGATAAATAGGTATTTATTACTATCATTGTTTTTTGTCGAGGGGCCCCCTGAGCCAAAGGTGCCAGGGGCACTGCCCCGCCTTGCCCCTTCGTACTTTCGCCAGTGCATAAGGATTTCCATATGGCAAGATATACCCTAAAAGAATCTTGAAATTATTTTAACGGGTTCTTACCAACGAATTTATATTTTTTTACTCGTGATCATGACGCTTGCAACAGCGTTGAAATATAAGAAACTCAAAACAAAATAAATTCGTCGGCAAGAACCCGTTAAAATCATAACATAACTATGCATAATGTAAACAACCGCGATAGTTTATAAAGTATTTTGAAATGGTAAAAAAAAATGGCCGTGTGATGCCGGCATAGAATAGCATCACCCCAAATCCTTCCCGCGGGTGTCGTAAGAGGCGACTAAGGGACTCGAGAGTATTAGTGTATTACAATTTTTAGGCGACAGGCTCACAACCTGTCACTATAGTGATACACATGTAACTTTTTAAGTGTCGATCTTCGTGTCAAGCTGTGCGACTCCCTAATATTATCGAAACTATCTTACGCTCACACTGTATTTGGTGAATGTTTGCTAGAACGTACAAAAAAACATATACAGCGTGTTCAGAATGCGTGCGCACGGTTCTGTTTTCCCATTCCACCCCGTACACATATAACACCGTTTTTAAACAAGTACAATATAATGAACATGACAGCTCGGCATACACTGCATTTTTCTTCCCTTCTTTTTGGAATCATCAAACATCAAAAACCGCATTATTTATATGAAAAACTTACGTTTTCAAATCGGCATATTAGATTTGCCACTCGTTTAATTTTCCCACGGCACAATACGGCTGCTTTTCGTGGTAGTTTTAAATACGCTGCCACGAAATGTTGGAATAACCTGCCTCCGCCATTAAGGAACTCTACGTCATTGATTACTTTTAAAAAATCACTTAGAAAACATCTTCTTCTCCTTCAAAAAACAGATCCCCATGCAGCCGTATTGGGTCATACAAACAGTTACTAGTAGTAAGTAATGTTATATTATTTAAAAATATAATATAAAATTATATGATTTATCCTTGTTAGTGGAATGCTTTTATATAATTTATAGATATCGTTTTATATGTCCATATTTTATTGTAAATCTATTGTTTTTTTTTTCTTTTGTCTTGTCCCTCATCTGGCGCCACGGAAGACCAGCGTTACATGCAGCTCACCACTGCTTGTAACTTATGCTGAGTGGTGACCATTTTTAGTTGCATAAGTACGCACACAAAAATATGTATTTTAATTTTAGAAACTTTCAAAATGTAACTAAAATAAACGTATTTTCTTTCTTTCTTTCTTTCTTTCTTTACATGTTTTCTGAAACAACCTTGGGAAACAATCCTCAAAAATATCACACGTGGCGATTGCGACCGTATTATTACGGCTGTTAACGCTCTGCCTACCCCGCAAGGGATAAAGGCGTGATATATGTATGTATGTATGTAAAAAAAAACTACTGACACCAGAGTCCTAAAATTGACAGAAGGAGAGTAGAGAAGGGAGTAAGAAAATATATGCCAAGCGATTGGGAATGTTTTTGTTGTTCGTTTAGTTCCTAATAGATCGCGTTCGGAGCGCTGTAATTTCCCATAGATAGGGGTAATAAATGAACATAACAAATTGAAAAACATCTCTTTTTATTTATGAGAATAATAATGCACTGAGCGCATTAAAATCCCATTAAATATTGGTAATTGTTTTTATTCAGCACTGAACTGACTGGACAATTCTTTCGGGCAAGTGTAGGCATTGCTAGCTATCGGGCCAAAATTCGTCATTAGCTCTTGTTAGCGTCGACGACCGATGTGGCGCAGTGGTAGTGCAACTGCCTTTGACGCAGAAGGTTCCGGGTTCGATTCTCGGTGGGTCACTCACAAAGTTGATATTTATCATTTTGTGAATTTGTTCCCAGTCTGGTTAGGACATTGCGGGCTGAACCGCCCGATTGTCCGTAAGTAAGATGGTTCCGCGTTTCGGATGGCACGTTAAGCCGTAGGTCCCGGTTGCTGTCTATGATCTCTTAGACGGCGGTCGTTACACAACCATTTTAGAAGCCTGCTACTCGTAGAAGGCGGTTGTAAAATTCTGACACTAGGGTTTATCAGATCAGAGAAAAGATTAGCTCTTGTTGCAACCACATTTTTTTTGTTGAGTATAGTGCCCCGTTTTTCAAAACTACAGGCTACAAGTCTACAAGTGAGATTCGATGTACATTGTGTAGTGTGGTGAAAAATCCTGGTTTTAATAATGTCCCACCGGCAACGCAATGTACATCGAATTTCACCTGTAGAATTGTAGCCTGTAGTTTCGTTGCATGGGCCACAGGTGGTGTAAATTTTTGAGCTCCACGAGCTCAATTTCTGAAACATTCGTTTTCGGTTCCGTGCACGAAAGTCCTAAACGACTGGTCTACCCACACGATTTTAATTTCTGTCTTTCAGGGTATGTGGAAATTGATAAGTAAAGTAGAACGTATGATACAAGCATAATAAGAAGCAGATTTTCGCAAGAAACGTAAACAAGCGATTCAGAAATTGATTCCGAACTGCTTTTAAAATAAATAACAATTTTTTTTTCTGATACCTAAAACTTATGCTTACAATTACCTACATTTGCTTCTTCCGCCCTGGCTGCATCGGAGGTCCGGGAGTTAGACGCCTCACGATCCCGAATTGCCAGGTTCAACGCCTGGGGGACACAAAGTTGAATATCAACCAAATGGGAAACAATCTCACTAAGTGGTAAATTAACAATTTTCAACTTTGTGTCCCACCTGAGAATCGAATCAAGGTCCTTCGTAGTGACTACTAGACCACCGTGATTGATAACCTGTCTTTTACCTACCTACAGTCCGTAAAACATAGCTTGATACCTGTGACGTTGACAGATGCATACTAAAAAAGAAGTAAACAAAGGAAAATGAGCCTTATGTCATAGCATTTGCCCGAAACTTACAAACGTCACAGTATCAAGCTATATTTTAAGCACTATACTCATTACTATAGCTTATGAAATATAATTTGAGACCATGAATGTTATCTCTAAACGATGTTTTCTATTGCGAAAGTATTTTGTTCTATTGTGCACATGGTAGGCAGAATCGGCTCAAATTATATTATTTTATACTCGTACAGAGAAGGAAACGATCCCGCATTGGCAACTTTATTGTTTGTCTCTCTATCAAAATATATAACATACAGGGTGTAAAAAATTTCCTACAAAAAAAATTTTTGGACCTCCCATACAGGTTGACTCGCTCGGCTGGTACATTTTGTATAGGAGGTACAAAATTTTTTTTATATTTCGACCTATGTTTCTTGGGGAAAGCTGTTCAGTTTCATAGGCTGATTCACCCCTTAAAATATTTGCAGCTAATTTTTTTACACCCTGTGTGAGCGGGATATTGCCCTTTCGGGATCGTTTCTTTAATAAAACAAGTTATATACTACACCCACATAGAAAATGCCCTATAGCTTAATTAAACGTGAACGTGACTCTTTACGTTTCAAATTAGCAGGAGACAACAATCCATACAAATCACTTTCGTCCCCAGGGGAGAAAAGGTGCAACTGTCAAAGTTACGTAAAACCGAACGTAAATCTAATATATTTTTGCAGTGACACGACCGAACACTGCAAGGGCTATGATCAAAATTGCAAATATTGCCAATCTGTGCTCTCGGCTGACTTTCTATGGAAGTTTGTTTCGTGGAACAGAGTTATAAGGTGTAAAAATATTAGCAGCAAATATTTTAAGTGGTGAACCAGCCTGTGAAACTCAAAAACTTTCCCCAAGGAACATGGTTAGGTCGAAATTTGGAAAAAAGTTCGGAGCTCCTATAAAAAATTCCCGATCGAAAAACTAAATTTGTATGGGAGGTCTAAAATTTTTTATCATATTTCTATATATTTATTTACAACTTTCCCCAAGAAACATAGGCCGAAATATGAGAATATTTTTGGACCTCTCATACAAATTGACTTGGTCGGTCAGTAATTTTGTATGGGAGATCCAAAACTTTTTTGATATTTCGACCTTTCATTCACTTTCCGTGGGGAAAGTTTTTGAGTTTCATAGCCTGGTTCACCCCTTAAAATATTTGCAGCAATTTTTTTTACACCCTGTATAAGTAGTTTAGTTACTAACAATCACTCTACTCTTCCTGAATTATGAATTGCTTTTCAATTTCAAGCTAAAATTTATGCCCGCTTTTCATATGGCAAAGGAAAAAAAAGTGTGGTTAAGTAAGTGGTGTAAGCTTCGACATGACTGGACCTAGACTACTTTTTACCGCGGGAAAACATGAAGCAGTATTTTTGCCAAGTTTATCTACGTATCTAGTGAAAAAGTCGGACTTTGACTAACCTTCGGTGTCCTAAGGCTGCCACTTATTGAATGTTTTACTTCTGCTACGATGCCCATCTTGAAATAAGTACTGCGTTTTTCGCGGACCGTACTAAATTTAGGAAACCATAAAAAGATATTTTACACTTGAGATTTTTATTTAGATATGAATAATCGTAATCATATTACTGTGTGATTTGATTTGTCTATAATTAATGTTGATTTGTCTATCTATGACATGACATGCCTAGCATGCCTGTGACAGATTGGATGACTTGATTGATTTACGAGATTTACGAAAGGTTTTTTTTTGGAACTCGTACCTTTTTTCGAGAAGAAAAAAGATGAAATCTACAAAAGAGCACTGACCTGAAATAACAATATTGGTGGCACTCATTGAAAATCGACATTTTGGCGCTAGCAGTCAAGGAAAGCAAATACGAAAGTACCCGGAACTAATAAATTTAGTTCCGAAGTCGCCACTGTGGCGCTGTTAGTCAAGGAAAGCAAAAACGAAAGTACGCGGCGGTAGATAACTTCGTATCAATGACCAAAGAGGGTAGGTACAGCTATATCTACGGGGTGTAAAAAAATACTGCAATTATTTTAATGGGTAGGTAAACCAGCCCATGAAACTAAACAACTTTTCCCACGAAACATAATGATTATTCTGTCTGATTGGTGGACATAGAGAATGTATACCAAAAAAAATGCAGATTTCTATTCAAATACCTTACCTACCGGCCATTATGTGGGAACTAGGGTTGATGAGGAAGCAGTTATGAGGAAGTGGAAGCGGAAGAGGAAGTAACAAGCTGAAACTTGGAGGATGCGGATGCGGTAGACAATTTTTTTTATGAGAAAGAGGATATAAATGAGGATGAAGAAGAGAAAGCCGTCGAAAGAATCAAGAAAAAAGGCATAAAAATGAATACTTTTGTTCACTCTGTTTACCATTAACTATGAGGATATTCTTTTTCGTAATCTATGAGGATACGGAAGCGAAACAGGAATTTTGATCATTATTTTATGTGGAAGCGGTAGTGGATGAGGAACTTCAAAAATTGCGGAACTTCCGCGTTATGAGGAAGCGGAAGAGGAATCCTCATCAACACTAGTAAGTAGAATAACCTATCCGAAGTCGTATTGTTATGTTTATTTAAGGGTTTCTGTAACAGACGTTTGTGAGTGATGTGTGTGCATTACAATCTTAGAGCATTCATTTTATGGAGGCGGGATCCGATCCGTGAATTACCTAACAAATTTTTCTGCCACTTTTTGCGGAAGAGGAGGTAAACATGTACAGCACACAATGATAAATATACAACTTGACTGACAACCACATCAAAAATGGCAACTGTCAGTTTCATATTTAACGCGCTGAGCAAATGGGTAGTGGGCAAGCCCGGCTTTGGCCACTTCTTATGTGAATACTCTAAGGCTGGTTTCAGAGCGGCGCGTCTCAGCAGCGCTCGGCGGCTGGGCAGCGCGTTCGCTGTGAAACGACATTCAGACGCGCGCGCTTCGTTGTGGTGTACGGTCGAGTGCAGAGAATCATTATGCCAGCAAACGTAATCACTATATTAGCTATATACGTTATATGGAAAAGAGTGCAACAACGACGTCTTAAAAGATTGCAAGTCGACGCTACTGGCAATCGAAGGAGATCCGACCGCGGCGCGGCCGAGACGCGGCCCAAGACGCGTCACTATGAAACGCTACATACAATCTAGTGTAATGCGATGCGAGGCGCGCGCGGCTGGGCAGCGCTGCCGAGACGCGTCACTCTGAAACCAGCCTTAAATCTGCGCTCCCGCGCTACGCGACGGAGTGCGGTGCAGTGGGAGAACCGCCTAAAGGTATCTGGGGGCACGGCAGTGCCCCCGCCAAGTCGAGCTAGAAAGCGGCACAGCCGTACCATCCTTTTCTCGAAGCGGTTCGGGCCATTTTCAACACCTTATAACTTTCTTGTGGATAAAACAAAAGACTTGAAACTTCAGGAATCAATCAAATGCCCTGTAGATACGGTATATTTCAAATTTCGTTCACTTTGAACCAGTGGTTTAGGAATTATAGCTAGTCAAAAATCATTACTACAAAGATTCCGAGAAAACCACATAAAGATAGAGAGTGGGCTATGAGAAAAACCGTGGCTGAGGCTCAAGAAATAGAGCCGCAAAAGAAATAAAGGAAGACTACCTACAAAAAGTAATGAGATCCCCTCAAAAACATTAATATATAAAAAATTCCAAGTCTCGCTACTGAGCTGTTCAACCGTAAAAAGGTATGAGATCCATTTGAAACCAAGTCGGCTATCGATTTGTTCATTCCCCACTTAAGAGATCTATCTTAATTAATTACGTAATTAGTTAATAAGCATTATTTTATAGTGACCATATCAATATTTTCAATATATTTTAATGTTTACAATAAATTGAATGACTTGGCAATCGCACTGAATATACGTATATTAATTTTAATATGTATTGCACGTTAACCTTCTGTTCTAGTGCGATGGCTAAGTCATTCAATTTATTGTAAACATTAAAATATATTAAAAATATTGATATAGTCACTATAAAATAATGCTTATTAACTAATTACGTAATTAATTAAGATAGATCTCTTAAGTGGGGAATGAACAAATCGATAGCCGACTTGGTTTCAAATGGATCTCATACCTTTTTACGGTTGAACAGCTCAGTAGCGAGACTTGGAATTTTTTATATATTAATGTTTTTGAGGGGATTATACCTATCCAGCATTTAATTGTTTCGTGGCTGTTTATAAAATATCAAACCAAATAAAAGATTGTAAGTAATATTAAAAATGTAATTAAATTCTAGGGTTACAGTGTATTTTATTAACTAAAATAATGAACCCATTGAAAATGAAATAGTTAATCTTAATTGCTAAAATTAATGAAAACGTAAAATTTAATTATATAACAATACGCACAACAAAACATTTTATAAAATTATAAGATCTTTATATAATCAGAAGGTAAAAAATATATCTAAATGTCCTATTATAACATAAATGAGATTTTTGTTTCGCAAATAAATGGAATATCATGAATTTTTTCAGACTTCTAGACTAAGAGCTTGCAACATATAGATGCTTACGAAATATAACACAGTTTATAAGGTTTTTTGTGATTATCCGTAATGATAATGAGTATTTAGACGTAGGCTAACATACTACGATATCTTATATAGTAACAATATTCGAGTAGATATTAGTTGACTCCGTTGATATTTTCTAGTTCGTCCCGCGGTTCGTAGGTGGAGCGCGGTGCGATCTTTTCACGCTCTTCGTTGCCAGCCAGGAATATCGCTAGGTGCTCCTAGAAATAATACAAGTTTTAGAATTCAGATATTCTTATACTTACAATAGAAATCAACAAATATGAGTAGTTATTTAATTAGATTACTCGTATATGTTAAACCAACCATTATCAATTGATATGGTAATAAGCATTTACAAAAGCACGCCTAGCAGAATGAAATTATATATTTCTAACGGCAATTTTAGTAGTTCGCGTTGTCCATTAAATTGAACATTGCGCAATGATGTACCTAGGTATTTTCCTTTTCGTTTCTACAAGCAATTTTAGACATCATTGAAGAAATAGAAGTGATAAACTGATTTAAAAAAGACCCGCACAGTAATTTTTGTAAAAATTACAAAATGTGAGAGATATTCTTTTGAATTAATTTTTCTACATTAATCCATTGCGGATTGTGGTGGTAGCCAGTTGCGAATAAATCGATATCTAACTTTAACTTTGTGAATATTACTTACCAGATAGGTTCTGGAAACAGCCTGCAGATGCTGTAGTAGCGCCTGCAGTCTAGCAGGCCAGCCTCTCACCTCGGACAGCGCGGTTTCCACTGGAACTGACTAAAGAGGCGATATATGACATGAATAGACAACGCCAAACATACAAATCGTACAAAAGATTTTCAAATACCTTGAGGAGCGCGTCGGCGGCTGTGGCCAGGTGACCAGTAACGATCGTAAGACCTTGGCGTATGTTTCTGAAATGCAAGTTACAAATAAGTTAAACAAAATTACGAACAAAAATCATTTCAAATAATACACCAGAAGAATTAACTTACTTAGGCAGATCCGAGTGTGTGTAGTTGACAAGATGCACCACCTTTCTAGCAGTCTCCCTGCTCAACAGAACAAAGAGTTCTTCCATAGTGTTAGGACGGGCCTGGTTCTCGGGCTCTGGTGCTGACAGGCTTGCATACAACTCCTTGGCTTTCTTCCAGGCAAGAGCTGGGTCTTTGGCTACCTTTAAATTTCAAGATATTTCTTTGACACAAGTTTCCGAAAGGTTCTTTCTACGAGTTATCTCGTAAAAGAATAGCTGAATATGACTGTAAATGCCATTGTAAATTATTATATTAGGGCAATCAGCTTGACTTTACCGCTAGCAACTTACCAATTCAGCTACGTAAACCAGAACGTGGATCTGTTCTCTGATGGCCTTGGCTTCAGCGAGCGCCTGCCTGGTGAGTCTGCGTTGCAGCTTCCTCTTGAAGCGGGCACCATGTTGGACTGCCTGGACAGCCTTGGCGCGGCCACTGTCGCCCTTAGCGCCGTCCACAGCGTCTGCGCTCGTCACTACGATCACAACTATTTTAAGATAGATAGATATTTATAGGATTTCGAATAGATAAAAATCTCATTAAGTGTTAAACGGAAGGTGTCCCAGAAAAAAGGCGTTACCAGATACGTAACAAATGAGATGAAAATAAAATTGCGTGAAATAGAAACCAAAGCATTTTGCAATAGGTACATCGACCAAAGCTTTTTAGTAATGAACAAATTAATAATGAATGATGGATTTTTATTTGCTAATCGATTATTAAAATATAAGAAATTACTTATGCTATACGTACGGTACCCAATCAAACGTCCACATAAGTAAGTGGAGATATACGTGTTCTGGTAGCTTCACATTATCAAATTAAGTTCTAATAGCAAAGGGCGCAGTCCACGTTGTGTCAGCGATACCAGCACCAATTTGTCCCCAGACGATAACGAGCAGACATCGTTAAACTATATCAGGAGCAGCTTCCGTTTTACGACTATATCTATATCTCAATACAGTTCATTATGCGCTTTGATGCATCGGGGCAGTCAAAACTTTTGTTATTTATTATGGTATTTACTTATTGGGATTGTTATGTTATTGTTATTTATTGGGATTCAGCTAGCCTCAAATGAGTTCCGCAATAATAAGATACCAATGTAGCATGAACAAAAGGAAATTCATGAAAGAAAGGTGACTTGTGAATATTGTCACAATAACTCGGATTAAGAATAATATTATTTGAAATCCTGAATTTTTTAACTATTTAAGATTTGTGTATGGTTATCGTCCTTTTTTTTCAAATTGATTACTTTTCATAGTTAATTTACTTATCATCTTTACAAAAAACGTATTTTAGGACCTTTGACAACATTTGTACACATTTTTAGTTCATTTGTCCGCTTGATGCCCTGCCTACACAGCAACAGACAGATTTATATAAGAACTTTGATATGACTACTCAGAATTTATTGACAAATGAGTCAGATAACTGTTGAGTAGCCAATCAGACAGTTTGCAGACAGGGTGCTAAGGTCCAACGGTCTAACCACTGTAATAATTATTACTTTAGGAAATTACCGGGTGATAAGGTACAAATAGGACTTGATATGATTGAGCAGACAATAAACAAGTAAACAAATTAATGGTTATAAGATAATTTACAAGATGCAAGTGCCTTTGTGTTTGTGTTACCTAATTAGGTTGGATGGTAGTTTAACGGTGTTAACTGTTGTTTTTCATTTATAGGTTATCGAATATTATTGAGTATAGATTAAAATATTTAAGCTTCAATAATTATGATAGATAACAAGAAAAGAGGAAAATCACTTTATTGAATCCGCATAAATTGACAGAGACTACATCCTTCCACTTGCTACGATCCTGACCTGATCCACCTCTTTCGCTTCCTCAACATTGATCAGCCTTTTCATACATGCTCGTCGGTTTAGGGTACTCTTCACCTGACCTTTCTTTAGAACGTCCCCGATTTGATCTAGATTTCCTAGGAACGGATTTGATAAAACGGATTCTACGTAGTAAAAAACCTTACCATCGTTGGCGTCCTGCTGGTCGGGTGGTAGAATCTTGTCAACGTATTTGTCTGCGGTGGAGAGGGCGCGGTCCAGCGCCGACGCAGTAACTGCCGTGATGCGGGAGTCCAGCACCGCCTCCCCGAGCTGCTTCACGGACTCCGTACGGCGTAGCACGTAGTGACGCGTCTCCGTGTATAGCTGGGGGAAGATAGTTTTGTAAGGCTAAAGCTGTTCTGGAGACATTGTGGGATGTATTTTAAATATTATCAGTTTAATTTCTTGTCTTATTTTTTTATTCTTATGAATATATTGTAATTGTATTAAAAATATTGTACA
Organism: Keiferia lycopersicella; assembly: GCA_029255805.1. NCBI lineage: Eukaryota > Metazoa > Arthropoda > Insecta > Lepidoptera > Gelechiidae > Keiferia > Keiferia lycopersicella. The sequence goes on from JARACZ010000008.1 coordinate 1,550,098, forward strand.
TCACCATCACCATTTATAAAGATTTTTAATGTTAATGCAAAAATTATAAGAATTACATTAAAATATGATAGAACATGAAATGAAATTGAGAATAAAATGCACTTGCGGGTCAAATGTAAGGATAGTTTTTAATCTCAATTTGTTTTAAGTTTACGTACCTGCGTTATCTGTTCGAGACGCGATAAATAACTATCGCTTATTAATTATATTTAGAAAATAACTGCAATGTTTTGTAGGTTTGTTAGTTAAATAATAGAATAGTCTCCAAAGAAATCATGCCCACCTCGCCCATATACTGAACTCTTGCATCGGAGACCCAACCAATGAAGCTATCACGAGCGCCAGGGCTGCGCCATTGAACAATGACTTCTCACCTACAGTCATGTACCAGTGAATCATGACACGTTTCATTCTCACATTTACCTCCTGCGGCGGCAAATATATGGACGGTACGCGTTCTCCAACAGCGTCCAAAGACTTGCAGAGGAACCGGTCGAGCTGGTGCAGAGGAGACTCGAACAGTGAGACAGCCGGGAGCGCCAGCGCCACGCCAGTAGACAGCGACTTCTCTCCAAGGGTCAGGTACCAGCGGATCAACACGTTTGATTCCTGGCAAATTAAATTAGGATTAAATCATACACATGCATAAACAGATCACGCCTATATCCCTTGCGGGGTAGGCAGACCATTAACGACTGTAAAATACGGTCGTTGTTGCCACGTCTGACAAATACCTATTGAGGGCTCTCACAGATGATCTATTAGATTAAATCAGATTCCCAAAAATATTCAAACAAATATTCGAATTTAAATGTTTTAATTAAAAAATTAATTATAAAATGTTTCATCACTTTATTTTTGAACAGAACCGAATAACTTAAAATGGTACTTTAAACATCTCACATGTTTAGAAAAATAACCTAATCAATTTATCAGTAAGTATACAAAAATTATCTTACCCGGATCTTGTGGTAAACCTTCTCAGTCACGTCAATGCTGGACTCCACGATGGGGATGGAGGCAACCCTGGACACCACTTCAAACTTCGGCATAGTTTGTGACTTTATGTTCGTCACTGCAACAAAATATTTAAAAAAATATTTTAAAATATGGTTTATATAGTCGTTCATATATGGCTTATGTTGGCCATGTGGTGCCGGCTTAGAATAGCATCACCCCATGTAAGTATAGTAAAAGGTGACTAAGGGATGAATCCATAGAATGGGCAGCAGCGTTATCTGTGAATATCTACAATATCTTGAACTGCGCTCGCCAATCCGCCAGCTAAGTGTGGTGAGTATGGCAATACCCCCCGATTTGGGGAGCCCCATGTCAATTATTGGACTGTTGTGGCTGTAGATAAAGTATTAATTCAAAACATTTACCGACTATACTATTTCGGAGGTTGACTCTTAGACCATAAATAGAACTTCTGTCTTTTGTGTTATACTATCCTTGTATGGTGAAATTTAGATAATAATAAACTAATTAACTTAACAAGTTGAAGTGTAATATAGTAAGATAATCTAATGATCTGTGTTGGGACTATCAATAATGGAATTTTCTACTCGGATGATGTTAGGATGGTAGAATAAGTATTGATAATCACGTGGATGCTTATCACGAACGTGCGTCTCTCTCACTTTCTTATACAGGGTGTTAGTGTTAGGAAAACTACGTTTCTTTACACCATGAGTTCTGTACCACAAATTTTGTGATTTTTTTAAATAAAAGGTAATAAATGCAATGTGTCTTACAAAAAAAAAAGAGCGAAAAAAAAAATTGCTGCAAATATTTTAAGGGGTGAACCAGCCTATAAAACTAAACAACTTTCCCAATGAACATAAGTCGAAATATGAAAAACATTTTGGACTTCCGATACAAAGTTATATCCGATACTAACCGACTCATTTAATTTCTATGGGAGGTCCAAATATTTTTCTCATATTTCGACCTATATTTCTTGGGGAAAGTTGTTCAGTTTCATGAGCTGATTCACCCCTTAAAATATTTGCAGCTGATATTTTTACAACTTATATAAATTGCTGTTTTTTTATTCTTTTTTTTCATCAAGTTGTTTGAACTGTGCGTGACCGTGACAGTACTGTGCGCTGTGTTGTAGGGTAAAAAAGTTTTTGAAAAAGCAAATAAATATTACATACAACAAATATTATGCAAACACACAATTTATAAATTAGTAATAGATTTTATTCGTAACTTTACACTCTGTATGCAAATATTTGCAGCAAATTTTTAACACTCTGTATACGTAAAAAAGTACGTTTACTAACATCCTGTATGCAACGCAATCACAGAGGTCAGTTCTGAATGAAAACAATCAGTCACTACGATAACTCCTAGTAGCTATTGTAATATCTCATTAATATTATGTTTCATACTAACTAGGCAGTAGATAGAAATATGAGAAGAAAGTTCTAGAATGTACGCCTTTCATGGTTTTCGTTACTATACAGGGTGTAATGAAAACTTTGCAGGCGTGATCAGACCATAAAACTGAACAACTTATTATATGGCGGCTATGTTAGGAAACGAAAAAATTTTGTCGAGTTCCCATACAAAGTCACTCAGCTGATCTGGAATGTTGTATCGAAGGTCTAAAAAAATTCACGGCCCCCACAGAAACATTGTTCAATTCCATGGTCTGAGCACGCCTGCAAAATTTTCGTTACGTACCGTATTTATTAGGTACCGACACTTTCCTTTTATTCCACTATCCTGCATCAATTTCTTTAAATAAACTATCTTCTTGCCTGGAACGTAATTGTTATTAAAGCAATAATGCCGCCATTTGTACCAATCTGTTGTTTTCTTGTGCTTCTTTATTTTTGTTTTGTTGTACAATAAAGTATAAGTATTTTGATTTGATTGGAATTTAGTCGACGAAATGATTTTAGATATTTATTCATAACTTTTAGATAGTTACATTACTTTGCACAAGTCTTGTTTGAACCAAAATCCTAAGATAACCGGCAATGTATGCCAAATCAGTACCTGTACAGTACATATGTCAAATGTAGGCTTCATATCAGACTACGCAAATAAAATCTAAAAGAAAATTCCGTTAAAAAATCAAAGTGTTATTCCCGTGTCCGTTTATTTTTCGCAAAATTTTTTGGAATTATTTGTAAATTTACCTTTTGGCGGCGGTCCTTGGCTTTTATTAACAGCTTCCAAATAGGCCTCCGCCCTTTTAGCTATGGCACCTTTGGGCCTCCGCGTCTTCACGCCAAGAGAACAAGTCCCGTTAAAAGTTTTCCTTTGCACGTCACCGTTAGTCGCCATTTTTGTGACGGTTATTTGCGCGCGATATTCAAATGACATTCGAATTTTTAAATCGTTTTCCACGCGGCCAGGTAATTTTATTTTATATTTAGTTTGATTATAAAGAAGGTGTTTTCAGTTCATTTTTAAACGAACGACTGATTGGTTCAAGTGTTCGATAGCTAATTATTATAAGTTTATTACGAAAGGTTATCTCTGCGTAAAAATGTTCGGATTTATATCGGATTGTTTTGTAATTATTAGGTCATTCCTATAATTAGATGTGATTCAATTTATCTCATCTATTTACCTATTCATCACTAGGTCCGTATTTATACATTGCACTCAACTTTGAGATCAGTCTCAAGATCGATTTTCACAAATGTCAGTCAATTCTAACAGCATCTCAAAGTTGCACTCAAGATCGATCGCAGAAGATCAGAAGTAAGAGCCTTAGAAAAACAATGCAAGGATCATCATTCTCCTTGCCTTATCCCGTTCTCTGTCGGGGTCGGCTTTCTAACCTAGGCGATTTGACATGATACCAAGTTTTTACACAGAGCGACTGCTATCTGACCTCTGCGACCCGAAGGCTAACCTGACCCGAATCCTAGGCCATATTCAAATATCATCTGAATTCAAATTTTATTTGAAAGTGGGTCTTATCACGATGTTTTTCCTTCACAGTAAGAGCAGTCGGTAAATGTACGTGACTAAAACACATTGATACATAGCCGGGATCGAACTCGGGTTTCACGATTGTAAGACCGGTATCCTAACCCACGACCTAACTGGCCACCGACGTTCCTCAGCTCCTCAAAAACGATGCAAGCAATTCAAATCAAATATCTTTATCTAATGGTCCTACCAGCTACTTCATGCAACATAGAACACGTGATCACTGATCATCGAACAATCATTGTTTACAATCAAGTAGCCATCACCCTATCATCAGTCCAAGGGTCTATTACATCGAAATCGGGACCTTTGACACTGGGAAGCCATTAGGGCTTGTTCGACCCGGAACTTTCTTATCTATTGTTATCAATACTTGAAACAATAAGTTTTGTAACCATCCTATTGATAGCAGCATATGAAGTTATACTGCACAGGAAAAGTTTTTCAGTTCACAGAACCGATGCCAGAACTTTTGCACAAAATAAATATTACTACTACCTACTAAGCTAAGTAGGTACGTACTTACTTAATTTTGGCAGTCACCACCACTGAACTACATTCAAATATATTACATCCTACTAATATTATAAATGCTAAAGTTTGCATGTTTGTTTGTTACTATTTCACGCTTAAACTAATTAACCGATTTTCATGAAAATTGCCACACAGGTAAAAGGGCACCTTGTACTAACAAATAGGATATTTGTTACCGCGAATTTTTTTTCCTGTGGAATGCTACTGGATTCAAGCCGACTTCTTTACATTATTAACGAGTAGTAAAGTTGCTTTTTGCGTTTCTAAAACCCCTAAAAACCACGCTGTAGATTTGGATACAGTTTCTCTTTAATAGATAGAGTGATTCAAAAGGAAGGTCCATAAGTAAAACACGTGCCGGGAAAATTACCTTTTCCGTGCGTGCTATTCTACCCGTGTGGAAGGGCTCCCAATCAAATGAACAATAGATAAATATTGATATTAATTTTTTGTTACAAAGACAATACAAACGAAACAAGTCTTCTTAGCGTGTCGATGGCAGACACTACACCGTCGTAGCCCAGAACTTGGCCACATTAACAGCGCTGGCAGACGCTGTCATAAGGTCGTCCTTTGTGCAGGTGTTGGGGCACGCCGGACACGATATTAGGTGGTGCATTGTTTGGACTGCACCACACAAACAGCTTACGTCGGCACCCTCCAAGAAGCCCCACTTGGCCATGTTTTCCTTGCTCCGGCCAGTTTGGGTCCGAAGTCTATTCAGGGACTTCCAAACTGGCCAAGGTAATCCATGACCAGGCGGCAAGCTTTCAGCGATAGGGACGAAAGGAGCTGGTAGGGCTACCTTTTCCTGCCAAAGTTTGCACCTCGCTTGTTTGGGGTCGATGCAAAGAGGAGACACGCACTTTACAAAATTATTGCGGCTTTTCAGCCGTTGTGGCACTGGGATGTGGTCGTGTAAAGGGTGCCGTGCATCTGACTCCATCTTTGCTCTTTCAAGGGAGCTAGCCACAGTCCTGCGAACAGCTGGGGGCGCTATACCTGCCAGTGGGTATAGCTGGCTAACCGGGGTCGGTTTCAAGCAACCAGTTATGATCCGGCAAGTCTCATTTAAGGCTGTATCCACTAGCTTTGCATGGGCTGAACGACTCCACACAGGGCTTGCGTACTCACCTGCAGAAAAGGATAACGCCAGCCCAGTAGTTCGCAGAACATGAGGTGTTGCTCCCCATCCAGTAGAAGTAAGGCGCTGTAAAAGGTTATTCCGAGCGAACACCTTCATTTTTATATTTTGGCAGTTCTTACTGAAGGTAAGTGACCTATCCAGAGTAATGCCCAGATATCTCGGATGTTTATTGTGAGCTACAGGCACACCTTGCCACTCAATATTGAGCCTACGATCTGCTTGACTGTTGCGAAGATGGAAAACGCAGGACTCAGTTTTTGATGGGTTGGGTTTCAGTGAATTTTCTCTATAGTATTTGCTTAAGTCGAAACAAGTTAACGAAACAAGTGGTAAAAATTCACGCGCCGGCTCGGTCAACACTAGGCTCCGACACGGTACCGCACCGTGCGTTTTCACGGCACCCAGGGTACCAAGTATGCTATTTTTTTGTCATTGTAATGCCCTTGAAACTCAGCTGTCATTCTATGACCTTTGTAATTTTCTATACTTCAACGTCAAACAGTTCGCTACCAAACCATATTTATTTTGTGACCAAACCATCTATCTCCTAACTATCAAATCCCATCCAACTGACATGCCATCGAGAAGCAACTGAAAGGATTCTTTTTATCATACGTTGGCCCCTGCTTATTCTTTTCGCCAGAAATGATGATTAATGAGTCTATTATCATTCAATGAATTTGCTCAGTAATAAAAATAGAAACTATGATTATTATACTCTTATACAAATTTAACATCACTATCACCACATTGTATAAAGTAAAGTCGCTTTTCGCGTCTGTATGTCTGTTTGCTTAAATCTTTAAAAATACACAACGGATTTTGATGTAGCTTTTTTTAGAAGATATAATGATTCAAGAGGAAAGTTTTTATGCATTATACCTGCCGGGAAACTATCCAACTCCCGCAGGAAAATGCGTTATAGCGGACGCAGCCGCTGGGCGGGCCGCTAGTTTTTACTATTTTAAATTGATTACAAAACATTCTTGTTTAGCGTGGTATCCGAACTGATAAAGGGTAGGTAGGTAGGTATTTATTATTTCTATTTTCCAATGTAGAATAACGATGAATCTCTCTTTTTTTTTCGTGTGGGACACCTAGTCATCCAACGACCTAATGAACCCTAGTGCCACAATTTTTCAACCACTTCTACCAAAGAGAATATAATAAAACTAGCGTTTTAAGAGTTGGGTCTTACGTATAACGTTTTTTTTTTCAAGTTCACGCTAAAATCTCTAGCCAATATAAGCATTCTAACAATATTGTAACAATGCTAACAACATGACAGAAAAATAGAGATGTGGTATGCCCTGGTATGATAAATATATCGATATTTAAAAAAAACAGCGTTGGAATATCCTAGACTGTTTTCAATGGGCGTTTTTCAAAGGAGCAGTTTCGCAATATGGCGGAGTACACCACCATCTTGCGGAATTGCTCCTTTGAAAAAGATTAGGTGTATGAGAAACAAACTCAATTTTCTTAATTTATAGGTTTATTTATTTTTCCTATACCTGGGTCGGTATGACATAGACTAGATCGTACAATGTACAAAATATCGTATCGACTAAATATCAGTCCTTATCTCAAAACAGCCAAATCATATATTTCCAATGTATTATAGTGCAATGTCTATTAAAAAACATGATAAAAGTTTATAATTTTTTTTATCAAGGAAACTTTTTTTACCTGACAGATACAATAATTGCTACTTGCTGTTATTGGTAAATGTTGATTTGTGCAATAGTCTATTTAGTTGCTGTATGTGGTCTTCTGATCAGAAATGTTGGCTACTCTGCAACTGCAAATAAGGAAGTTCATTACTCAGGCTAGTACCTCACTACACCTACGTCGTTTTTTCGCGGTTTTCGATTAAACTCAGTTTTATTCAATTCAGCAAGTAGCAGTAGTACCTTAACCATGTAAACTGCATTTCTTGGGTTTTGCTCTCGAATAAGATTGCTTGTGTAGATCAGCCCAGATCACGTCCGCTAAACAGTTTGGTTTAGCTGAAGGTTTTAACCTAGATAACTTCCTATTGAAGTCTTTTTTGGTAAAATGATTTCCACATAAATACTTCAAAGAATGTAACTTTTCTATAGGCACATATGCCAAATCTTCTTTACCAGTCAATTTTACCCATTGTCTGCATCTGAAACAGTATAGTACATTATTAGAAAGTGTACAACACAAAAAAAATTGCATTATAGTGCATAAAATACAATTAAAAACTCTAAGGGGTTCGCAAATTCGCATGAATCATTTTTTTATTGGACCTAAGATGAAGAAGAATGTGAGTTTTTATTTTATTCAAAAAGTTAAAACCATCAATTTTTTTCAGAAGACAACAGAACACAATTAGAAGAAATGAGGTTTTGCAGTTGTCAAATGCATTGTTATAAAAAAGGCCTTATTGGAAAAGTATACTCTGACCCGTAAATAAACTATCGATAATTTTATCGATACAACCCTAACCCATCTCTATGGTAAATTTGCAAGGATAGCCCAGATATAAAATACGTAAAATAAATGACCGAAAGTCTTTCGAAATCACTTCGAATTGATAAAATTATAACCAAAATAACTTACCGCCTTTCAAATAATGGGAACTGAGCCAAAAATACTCGCTTTTCTCCCGATTGTCGACCGGATTTCAATCCACAAATTTCACACTTTTTATAGTGCATCTTGAGATGCAATCGTAATTAATTTATTACCACAATGTAAATTATTTGTAAATGTTAAAGTTTCGTCACCAATATTTCACGTTATTCACTGAAAACTTTTAATTAATCATGCTGCGATATCAACAAATTTGACAAGAACCGCCATATTGTTTAGTGGTGTGACAGCCTGACAGCGCTAGACAAAGAAGCAGGATAAAAGGAAAGAGACAATAAACGACGCCATTAATTTTAGCGTGAACTCTTTGAGTTTTTTTTTAATATGAAGTTTCGTCAGGCTGACTTCTACGAGTAGCAGACATCTGACATTGTTGGGTAACGAGTAACGACTAGTAATCATTGACAGCAACCGGGTATAAAGTGCCATCCGAAACACGGAACCATTGAATTCATTGAGAAAGGGATATAATTTACAGACATACAGTTTGTTGTACATGGCGATAGCAACCGTATTTTAATATATTTTTTATTAGCTCTCTGCCCACACCGCAAAGGATTAAGGCGTGATATATTGTGTATGTATCAGGTAACTCAGTTTCACCTTTGGACTTTTTTATTCATTGGCGGTTCCAGTGTTTAAGGGCAGGGCACAGCTACACACTGCTTTCCTGTATATTACATACATACATACATATATCACGCCTTTATCCCTTGCGGGGTAGGCAGAGCGTTAACGGCCGTAAGAATACGGTCGCTATCGCCACGTCTGACATTTTTGAGGATTGTTTTCCAAGGTTTTTCCAGAAAACATGTGTATCACTATAGTGACAGGTTGTCAGCCTGTCGCTTAAAAATTGTAATACACCAATACCCTCGAGTCCCTTAGTCGCCTCTTACGACACCCGCGGGAAGGATGTGGGGTGATGCTATTCTAAGCCGGCATCACACGGCATCCTGTATATTAAAACTAATAATACTAACCCATAGCTAATAGGTTCACTAAGTTATTGAATGACTCAATGTCCCACACGAAAAGAAGAATAAGCTAATAGGACTTAAGAATACATAAAATACCAAAAGTTTTCGACTACCCACAGTATCAACAAATGGTGTAAATGTAGATGCCTACGTCTACGTGGACATGTGATAAAATTCACTTTTAAATTCTTAAAACTTTTTAAACAATAATCGCATCGTCAATTTAAATCCATGAAATCCGTCCATGAAACTGAACCACTTTCCCCAATGAACATAGGTCGAAATGTTTAAAAAAATCTAATCCACCCAGACGAAATTTACCGACCGAGGCAGTTTGTATGGGAGGTCCAAATTCCTTTTCATATTTCGACCTGGTCCTTGGGGAAATTCGCAATATTTTTACACCTTATATTAATTATATATACCTCCTTCTAACGCGGTCTGGTAAAAGAATAAAATTGTACGGAAACCATACTTCCATTGAATCACTTACTACCCACTTTTAACTACGCAACATGCACATTTAAAATTATACAGAAAAGATCTTATTCAATAAAAAAGTTAATAAAAATCACTCACTGGTATCAGTATGGCGACCGGTTGATAAGAACGCGTCGGTAGTACAGACCGAGTCGACTGGTTAGCGAGATGCGTGCGCCTGCGCTGGTGGGACACTGAGGCTTCGGCCACATGAAGGCTTAGGACATATCCACTTCACCAGCCAACGTACTTATCCACCCTTCAATGGCGCTGCAGTCGCTAGCGACTAAGAAAACTGTATAGAACCACTTTAGTTCCCGATTCTGCCGCTGTCGTAAATAAGTTTGTCGAACGAAAGTCTGGACTTTAGAATATTTGCTCGGTTTTTTGTTTGCTCGAAAGTAATTAGTGTAATGGGATTTGCCACAGTTTGTCGTTGAGATGAATATTGGTTTAGCAGGATCCGGACATTGGCACACAAACACAATAATAATAAAATACTGTTTACGGATTTAGAAAAAAATATGTTAAGCAAAATCGCTTTCCGCATCTGTCCCTATGTATGTATTTATGCTTAGATATTGAAAACTACACAACGGATTAGATAAATAAATTAAACGATTCAAGAGGAAGGTTTATATACACGACGCCCGGCTGGAAAAGTCTAATACCCAAGGGAAAACGATTAGCGTAACTGAACTTGACATTGGCACGTTTGCGACTAATCACAGACACCTTAAGGCAGAGTCCAGAGTGGCCCCATTAGTTCCCCAGGTTACTACCTTATTACAAAGTGGCTCAAGGCGCTTACAATTTTACTTGCTAAAAGAAAAAGTAAAATAGTAGCCGTCCAATTAAAGAAAGGATCACAATAGTTGACGGCCGGTTCCTCTCTCGCACTGAGGCTCTGACATATACCAGGGCACTATGCTAAATGAAAATCGTTTCGAGTTGGATGTCGGTTGGATCTCAGTGGGATGATTGCGGTCATTTCATAGTCAGCTAACAGTTTGAAGTATAGAAAATCGCGGTGGCAATAAAATGACAGTTGTGTTTCGACTTGAGTCCCAGGCGTTCATGCTTTCTCCCTCACACTCAGAAAACCGCGGCCATTTACAGATCCTTTTTTTATAACATGTCATAATAGTTGTCGTCATAAAAGTCCAATTCGCTCCAGTGTGACCGCGTTATTAGCTGTCGTTTGCTAAGCATCGTTTGCGGAGACGGTTGTACGATAACTTATGGCTGATAACCACTCGCATTAAAAACAATGTGTATTTACTCTCACAATTAAATAAAATTATCATTTCGTCTCGTATTGGACTTTAGTACAAAGTAATATCATACATATATTCCACCGGTTTGCCGTGTGATGCCGGCTTACAATAGCATCACCCCACATCCTTCCCGCGGGTGTCGTAAGAGGCGACTAGGAGTCTCGAGAGCATTAGTGTATTATAGATTTTTTAGGCGACAGCCTGACAACCTGTCACTATAGTGATACACATGTTTTCTGAAACAACCTTGGAAAACAATCCGCAAAAATGTCAGACGTGGCGATAGCGACCGTATTCTTGCGGCTGTTAACGCTCTGCCAACCCCGCAATGAATAATGGCGTGATATGTGTATATATTCCACCAGCTTAAATAAGCTGCATTCCTGACAAGTCAAATGAGCTACTTTTTAATACGATCTAAAACAGTATTTTGTATGAAAAACTGAAAGTATGACGTCATACCGTGCTATTTTGGGACGGCGTCGAAACACTTACTTTTATTTTTTTTGTTTATTAATTGAAACTTTGAATATTTCGAAAAATTCAGAATGAAATCAGTAGTATTTTTCAAACCTCTCATATTTTATTAATGACTAGGAATCGCTAGCGAACAACCTGTCACTATGGTGATATACGACTTATCCGAAACAACCCTCAAACATTTATCAGACGCGGCGATATCGACCGTAATTTTACTTACGGTCGTCAACGCTCTGCCTACCCCGGCAGGGATATAGACGTGATATGTTGTATGTGAGTGTATTTACGAAACTAGCGAATATATAAGCCCGATTAATCCATTGGGAATAGGGCAGATGCATTCCCTATAAAATACAACACCTTACACTTCATTTGCACTTAGATTGTCTTGATGATTAGATGTTCAAAGTGGTTAAAATAAACAGTATTCTATGGGCAGTGGCGGCGGGGCGACTTTAGTCATGTTTGCTAGGCCTGACGAGGTCCAAGGAAGTCCAAGGAGGGTTTTTAGGCTGTTGGCGCAGTCGTAGTGCGACTGCTTTTGACGCAGAAGGTTCCGGGTTCGATTCTCGGTGGGTCACTCACAAAGTTGATATTTAACACTTTGTGTATTTGCTCCCAGTCTGGTTAGGATATTGCGGGCTGAACCACCCGATTGTCCGTAAGAAAGATGGTTCCGTGTTTCGGTTGGCACGTTAAGCCGTAGGTCCCGGTTGCTGTCTATGACTACTTAGGCGGCGGTCGTTACACAACCATGTCAGAAGCCTGCTACTTATAGAAGGCAGTTGAAAAATTCTGACACTAGGGCTCACTGGGTCGTTGGACGACTCGGTGTCCCACACGAAAAGAAGAAGAAGGCTGCTGACATTTTTTCAGGTTGGTGGATTTTCAGTCAAGGTCAGAGCACAATAAAAAAACTATTAGGTACTATGGGAAAGCACTGCTGAGCTTTTACATCATTCACATGAGCGCCACCTACAATGAACTAAACGAACAGATAAGAAATATCCCATTGTAGGTGATGGTGGACCGCCGAGGTGGATCCCGTCGTAGGTGGCACGACGAGCTAGATACATTCTCGAAGGACTGGCACGCGGAGGCCCAGGGCCCTGTCTGCTAAATGAAAATCGTTGTATGTCGATTGGATCTCAGTTGGATGATTTTAGTAGTTTCGTGATCTGCGAACAGTTTGAAGTATAGAAATGGTATAGAAAATCGCCATGGCATTGGAATGACAGTTTCGATGGCATTACAATGACAAAATATAGCACACTTGGGGTCCTGGACAGAACTAGATGGAGAGAGAAGAGGAAGCCTTTGCCCAGCAGTGGGATGACGTAGGCTAGATAAGAAAAGATGATGATGGAGGGCAATAAAAAGTAACCTAACTTCCTCTACACTTCACTTGAGTTCTACTATGTTTCAAAACTATTGTATAATATTGCAAGTCCAGAGAATACGAGTAGGTAGGACTCGTATTCTCTGGACTTGCAATAATACGAGTCCTACCTACTCGTATTCTCTGGACTTGCAATATTATCTAGTTATCAAAATAATTAAAAATTATAAATACATGTTTTAATCAGCTATTTCCTTGTTGACCACCTCAATATCTGTTAGTTTGCGCATGATTTCGCATGCGTTATCATAATTTAAATGTTTCCCATCAGTATGTACTGATAAGAACTAGTTCAGAACATATTATTATTGTTTATCGTGAGGCCGGTTGCACTGAAAATATAAACATCGATTAAACCAATATGTACATACACTCAGTAGATAGTATACCTAGTAAATAGTTCCACGTAAGTATATGAACGAAACAAGTGGTTCTCAACTACGTCACCTATGGCAGAGTCATTCGTGATATAGCGGTTAACATACGTTTGACCCGGCAGGTCAAAAGTCCTGGGTTCAAATCCCATCGGTGACGTGAATTTTTCCCATATGTTTTGTTTTTATTGACTTTAAAACAAAAAGTTAATATTAATCATAGACTTATAATATATGATATCAATATCTAGTGTTTGATTAAAACACCAGGCATTCGAAATTACTACCTTCTGGACATTTCAACAAAAATAGTAAACATTCATATCTGGACTGGGACATCACTTAGATCATCAGGGTTCATCGGGTCGGGTTGTTCGTCGGCTCTCTGTCCGACATGATAGAAATAGACTCAGATATGTGATGATGATGATGAAAATTATATACTTTCTTAAATGGTAAAAATATTTTTTTAATGAATACGTCGACGTTTTGATTTGTAACTTGACATAATTTCATGGTTTTTTTACCGTTTATTATCCAAAAACAAATTGGTACATTGGTATGGTACTTAAACTAAATCACTACTACAATGCCTTTTTGCGGATTCATGTTTAATATTTCGCTTAATAGGAAATTCCAACCTTAGAATTATATTATTTTTGTTGTTAATAATTATTACTAGGATTAACTTACCGATATAAATATATTTTAAATTCTTTTTTGATATACAAATTATCTCGACCGTGTTTTCACGGCCGTTAACGCTCAGCCTGCCCCGTAAGAGATAAAGGCGTGGTATATGTATGTATGTAAATTATTTAAAAAAATATATGTTTAGGGCCTTCAATGGTGCAATCGGGCCCAGTGAATTCCCATATCAGTCTGAATGTCTGATAATAGCGATTATCAGACATTATTAATCTATATCGCATGTGTCACCAATAATAACTATTAGCAAATGTATCATTTACATACCGATCGTGTGATATTTCATTGTTTGACTGAAAATTTCGATATTTTGTGAAAGAAAAAGGGTGAAAAAGTGAAGTGAAGATTAAAATCCCGTGTAAGCTATAGAATAAGTGAAAATCTTGTAAAAAAATTCATAAAGAAGTGACTGTAAGAAAGTGAATTTTATCGTCATTCGTCAACAAAGTGATTACGAAGAAAAAGACAAAGAACCATAAAAGGTACCTTTTTTATCTATTTCTGTGTAGTTTTCGACTCCGATTCACCTAACGACCCGATGAACCCTGGTGTCAGATTTCTATAACCATCTTCTACAAGAAGCAGGCCTCTGATATGCTTGTATTACGACCGCCGTCTAAGTAATCATAGACAGCAACCCGGACCGATGACTTAGGGTGCTCTCCGGAGCACGGATCCATCTTTTTTTCAGACACCAGGGTTTATCGGTTGGTTTGACGACCCGGTGCCACTTTTTCTGAATAGACCCTCAAGTCAGACGTTGTTTTTGCGAAGCAAACGTTCTGCCTGCCCCGCAAGGGATAAAGGCGTGATATATGTATGTACGTAACTACAATTATGAAAACAAAGACTACCGAATGGGAAAACCCTAATCATTGATTCGATATCATAGGTAAATTATTGCAAAATGCTAATGGGCATTTCTACAGAGACGCCGTTTTTTTTGTCCTGGTCCAGAAATCGTGTTAAACATATAAACTAAAATCTCAAAAAAATAACACATAATCCTTAATGTATGTATTATTTGGAGAGCATAATTATTATGACTAATTTAATAATACTTTCTTCTAAAAAAAATACCGAAATGAAAAAAAACACCAATTTTACCTGATTTAGGCCTGTCCCTTTGGCGGAATTGAATCTAAATTGGTCCATAATTCGAAAATTTCCGGAATTTATAATAATGTTCCTATGTTCACATGTATATAGATGTACGACAAAGGTTTATTTATTACCAAGATGGCTATAATGTTTTATTTTGTACCACTTATGTCACTTTAAATATTTGTCCCGAGCTTATGACTTAATTCGGTATCACTCATAAACTCTTACGCACATCTGTAAATACGCGCGATTTGCACATCTTTATCCGATTCACATAAACTGCCAGTTGCGTCCGAGTAGGCGAGTGCAGTGAACCTGTGACATGCTGCCGGGATTTACCATTTTCAAAGATAAGAAATTTTACTTCGTCTTTGGTGCAGGGTAATTTCTCAACTCCGGATCATAAATATTTTTGAAACTATAAGAGCTAAAAGGTTGTTTTTTTGTGTAATTTGTGCCTCGATAGTATACCAATACGTAGGTAAAATTGAATTTGCACAAAGTTATACTGTGAGAGAGAAATTTCAAAGAAACCAGCTTTTTCTCAACTCCGGGAATCTGAACTCCGTGTGCATTTGTTCACGGAGTTGAGAATTTTGTTCACGGAGTTGAGGTTTTTTTATAAAACTGTGATTAGAATGATGTCGTGTGGTACCGGCGTAGAATAGCATCACTCCAATTCTACCTGTAGGTGTCGTAAGAGGCAACTAAGAAACTAGCTCGAGAGATGATTAACGACGATTAACTCTTGTAATTTCTAAACTCCGTGAACAGTCAAAATTCAAATTCGATTATTTCAGAATCTGCAAGAGGAAATGGGGAGAAATTTATCTTATTTTGTTTATTCATTTAAAAAACAATAAATCACTTTGAATGAGTGCATGAAAACCTTAAAACAAACGTGCACTCTCAACTCCGTGAACACTCGAAATTAAAATTGAATTATTTCAGAATCTACTGAAGCAAATGATGGCAAATAAAATTAAATATATTTCTATTTTTTTTTCCTATTTTTTCAGTATAATAAAGTCAATAAAATGTTAAGAGTAAAATTGCACACGGAGGTGAGAAAAATTTACTCCTGCCGTAGAAATGCTCTAATGCGATAATATTTTGTATAACAAAAGCATTGAAGAGAAAAAGAGTAAAATATTGATGAAATGGCCAAGTGGTTATGACACCGGTCTTACAATCGTGAGACCCGAGGTTCGAACCCCGTCGTGTATCAATGTGTTTTTACTCACATACATTTACCGACTGCTCATCGTGAAGAAACCCATATTAAAATAAATTTGAATTCCGATGATATTTGAATATGACTTAACCTAGGATTCGGGCCAGGTTAGCCTTCAGGTTGCAGAGGTCAGATGGCATGGCAGTCGCTCTGTGTAAAAACTTGGTTCTACGTCAAATCCTTCTAGGTTAGGTAGCCAACCCCAACAGAGAACGGGATAAGGCAAGGAGAATGATGATTTGAAGTTAAAATAATTTCAGCTTATTATTAGGCCGTTGACAATTTGCCAACCTTTTAAAGTCTATCTATAGACGTGATGTGATGTACGTAATATCGCCAGCGGTTCACTTTATTCATTTAAGGGACTGACTTATACTAGTTTTGCACACAAATACTGAGTGAAAACAAAACAAATTGGTTAGCTTGATCTGCTGGCAAATAAGCGAATCTTCTCTGAATTTCAGCGATTCGTCGAATATGCGAAATGGGTAACGGTCGCGCCGCAGCAGTGCTGCTACTGACCGTCTTAGCATCAGCGGTCCACGGGCAGAGTACGTATTAATACATCGACATCAAGTTCTACAGTTCAATAGTCCACTGCTGACCTTGGGCCTCCTCTCAGTGGGTGGTATTTGCCATATTCAGCACGCTTGGCAAGCGGATTTGCGAGCGTCATGCAGAGATCGCCACTGCCCATTCCCTGGACTTATTCCTTAGTTCCCTTTTTAATACACTTGCGGGTAGAAAAGTGGTGATGCTGTGCTAAGCCGGCACCACACTTCAAGTATATGAATACTTCTCCTATAGCAGTTCAAGGATATTAAATGTAAAGGATTTTCAAGGATGGGATAACTCTTTTTGAATACTCTCGTAGCATTTTTCTACGTTTGCTACGCCGTAGCATCGGGCTTCAATAAAAAACTAAATACAACTTTTTATACAAAAGTTTTTGATCAGCAGTGAGACTATATAGGCAAATATATAAGCTAAGGTACTCGTAGATTATACAGATTAGATAGCTTAGCGGAGTTGGAGATTTCGTCAATTTAAAAACGAATTTCATCTAGCTAGAAGCATCGTATTTAATTATTATTTTTTCACATAAATAGGTATTTTCGCATAAATTTTACATACACGTAAATCCTCTTCAATAATTGTTTTAATGTTTTAGATCCGGTATCGGACCGATGTTTCTACATGACGGACGCGATCCCCCGGCAGCCGAAACCAGCCGACTTTCAAGAGATACAATGGAGCGGTACTGTCTTTATACTTTTATTTTTGGCACACATCTAGTGCAATCTGACGTGAGACGTTTTCAATAGCAAATTTGTGCTGTCAGGTTATCAAAAACATGGTCACAGTGGTCTCTAAAATCAAAGAGGATGTTCTGGAGTTAGTTGAACGTCGAAACAGTTAGCAAGCAGAGAAGAAATAAATCATCAATTAAAAAGACTGAAAATTTGACAAGGGTCGGTCGGGCTCCGGTATCACAGTGACAGAGCAGTCAAACGGTACCCTATATGTCCTGAGTTCAAACTTCAGCCGACGATTTCTTATTTTCAGATATATAGCACTGTCATCATTCTCCTTGCCATCATTCTTTCTCGCGTTCTCTATCGGGGTCGGCTACCTAACCTCCCCTAGGTTATTTGACGATGAACCAAGTTTTTACACAGAGCGACTGCCATCTAACCTCTGCAACCCGAAGGCTAACCTGGCCCATAGCACTGTAACTGCATTAAAATCCCAATAGATTTACAAATTATTGTAACATTTGCAGGTGGCTGGAACGAATTCCCTTTGGTGCCTGCAGACCCTCGTGATGACGTCTGCATCGACTCGTACATCCCGCCATCAGCCACCAGCAGCACCGGCACCGTCATCATCCACATGCAAGAGGAAATCGTCGGTGATGTGGTCATTGCCAAGCTCAACTATCAGGGTAAGTTTGAGTTTGAAATGGACTTCCTGATAAAATGGGCTACCTGGAGAAATGGACTACCTGATAAAATGGACTATGCAATCACGCACGTACTCTGAATATGTCGTCTTTGAGTCGTCATATATGTATTAAATATAAAATCGAAATAAAATTTTGTTGGAGTTGTATGAGAGACGGCCACAGAACAAAAATGACATTTGTGTCGCTCGCTACGTGCGCATGATATCTCTAGTGTGTGGAGACGGCTCACTACTTTCCTGCACTAATGCAAGTGGTGTGCCATCCCTCCTATAATTCTATAGATTACAGCGCGTGAGAACTGTGGCCTATGCAACGAAACTACAGGCTACAATTCTACAGGTGAAATTCAATGTGCATTGCGTAGCTTGTTGACATTATATAACCAGGATTTTTGACCCACTACGCAATGTACATCGAATGTCACCTGTAGAATTGTAGCCTGTAGTTTCGAAAAACGAGGCACTGGTCATTTGTGAAAAACTGTGCTGCAGATCAATTAAAATTGCACTTCTTCCATTGCAGGGGCAGCCACGCCTGAAATTCGGACCCCTTTCGTGGCGGGTTCATTCGTTCAGCTGGGTCCGGAAATTCGACGCATTGATAACGAGTGGTACCTTGTTATCACACAGAGGTGCGTTTTTCATATCCAACCAAAATAAACGAATATTCCATAAATATATTGAAGCCATTATTAATTAATTATAAACATTACGGAAATTCTCGTGCCAGTTGGCGATTATGGTTGATGAGGAAGAGCTAACTAGGTGTATACGGGGTGTAAGGGATGGTGTAACGAAAACATTACAGGCGTGAGCAGACTATGAAACCGAAAAGCTTTTTCTATGGGGGCTATGTTGGAAAACGAAAATTTTTTTTTGAGTTCCCATACAAAGTGACTCAGCTGATCGGGAATTTTGTCGGTCGAAAAAAATATTTCATTTCCCAACATAGTCCCCATATAACTTGTTTTATGTAATAAGTTGTTCAATTTCATGGTCTGAGCAGGCCTGAAAAGTTTTTGTTACACCGTCCCTTACACCCTGTATTAAGAAATAAGTACTGCACATGGAGGAAGTTAGACATGCTCATGACACAGTGACGTCAGATCAAGACAAAACCAACCTGGATAATCCATCCCAGAATGTCCATTCTGAATCATCAGTGTCAGATTGGACTAACTCCTTCGAGGCCCGAATCAAAACAAAAGGTCTATAAACATTAGGGTGAACTTTCATATCGCCACAATAGCACTTTACTTAACTCCTAATTATAATATTTTGTACAATCTCTACTCATGTTTCTGTTTATCTTTGTCTGGTTGCAGACAGGACTTCGAGCAGACTGTGATGCAGCGGTACACCTTCGACATCCTGATTGAAAACGAACGAGTCACAGCGCGAGTGTCGCTTAACATAGAGAACATAGACGACAACGCTCCTATCCTGACACCTTTCTACGAATGCCGTGTCCCTGTAAGTATCGATTTACGATTTACAAGAAGAACCATGATGTAATACTGACTCCAAACCTAGCTAAGACGAAAAAACGAAATGGATAGCCTTCATTGGAGAACACATTTCAAACTATAAACAATTTCTCAAAGCTTATACCTATAATTATTTTACACTAGCCTCTCAGATCAGCACTACGATACGATAGGATAGCTTTTTATTTAAGACGCTGTTATGAAGGAAGGCCAACGAAAAGCGTTACTTTCGATTCATTTTTTAAGACTGTTACTGATGCTACCAAGACCTCAAAAAAATATATGACATACTCGAAGGTATTATCTAGTAGTAACACTATCGTATGACTCGATTGGTTTGACATATTTTAATTAAAAAAATCTCAAAAAGAGCATTAAAAATATTTTCAACCCAATTTTATCGTAATTTGGACTACTATTTTGATATAGTTTCTTGATGTAGAATATTCCTATTTCAATGTCCTATAAATTATACTATTAGGTTTTAGTGAATGAACAGATTTTAATTCAACAAATCATTTTTTTCCAAAAATTAGAACGGTTCTCGCCGACAAACCAACCTCCCGATGACATCCCGCACCGCCCGCTACCCCGCCAGTACCCAAATGGCTCTTGCCAGCGCCGGTACTGTGTCAAAATTTCCCGCAAAATTGACAAATATTTTTTCGTAATTATTACGTCACTCATTTTACTTATGACGTTAGTGACATGGACAGATTGCTTGATAAAATACTTTATGGCTGACACCAAAAGGCGTAATTTAAGTATGCGCTTATTATTACGTCGGTTACGTCTTTTGGCGAGACGAGCAAAAATTTATCGTAGCTGTCGCTTCAGCTAGCCTTGACGAGAGACGATATTTTATCTATAAGATAATAAAAAGCAAAAGTCTAACCAAGCCTTTTTACTTATAATAAGAAAGGAATGATACATAACTAGTAATTCACTTTAAATATTTACAGTGTGCATTCTGAACATGAGTAACGTTTGTACAGTAGGTACCAAGTAATTTTTAATACCTATTATCTTTTCCAGATAACTCTTGGTTGACAGGTTATCTAAACAATTTTTCCCCCAAGAACTTATTACAGAAACCGACACAGCGGTGCCAAATTAGATTCAGTCGGTGGTCATTCAACCACAGACCAGAGATGTCTTGTGCGCGCACGCAAATATATTGTTTTCTTTGTGCGTTAACTCTTCGAACGGAGCGAATAGTGATATTTTTTAAGTTTGAAGACGATATTGCTTACGCACGCCATGATCTAGCCACGTATATATAATCTGTGATACCCATACGCTGTTCTGTGGTCGGGATGGTATGGGATTCAGACATACAAACAAAAGTACATCAGAGAGCAGTCTTACCAGCTTCTTCACAATCACAAAATTTTTGCGCTGCTCTTTGTCACGCTTTTGACACATCGCTGACTGCTGCTTACTCCGCTCGTACGACTCGTGGGTTGAACACGAGAATGAATGTTTATGAGAATGAACACGAGATGTCACTACACACACTACTCCTACACGAACACGAACTACAAAAAACCTTGTTTCGGAAATAAAGTAGTTTTACTTTCTTTGGTATAGTTGAATGTTTTGACGAATTCTTGATTTAAGGTGACAGCTGTGAAACTAAAACCTGAGTTATCTCGAAAACTATGCATGCCAGACTGTAAGTTTTTTAGGGTAATATGGCACTTTCTATGTAAGAGTAGTATAAAAAGTTTAATTAGATAATGCGGTTTAGGAGCTGAGTATGAACTTTTATGTTCATACTGAAGCTTCCATCAAAAAGATAACATTATAGTAATACCGAGTATCCCGTTGCGCACCATCTATATTTCCTTAAAATAACGTGGCACTTGACATATTCTTCAGAACAAAATAAAAAGGTGGTCTGTGGCCCTAGAAAGTCCCTTATTGTGGGCTTGACGAGATATTTTTAGGGAATCGAATAAATGAGGAAGTTGACTAAATGTAAAAGTAGACCAAATGAGAATTTGGAACAAATGAAGTAGTGAAATAAGTAATAAGAAAAGTAGGAATTCAATAAAGCGCATGTGAGTGAGGCTAGGCTTAGGACAATTGTGGACTAAATAGGGGCCCAATTTTAATTTTAATATTATCAAACAATCAGTCCTAAAATATGAGTACCGAAACTGAGTAATTTTTGCTCTACTTTGCACCGTTTTTGAGGTATTTTCACTTTTAGTTTGCATTCTTTTTAATTTTCGCAAAAGTTATTTTTTTGAAATGTTTAATGGCGTTTGCGAATGGCAATTATCAGTCACGCGTAGTTTTTTCTATTCTTTATTGCATCTTTTTGTTTTTTATCCGACCAGCTTGGAAAAAGGGTTATGTTTTATATGAGATGGGGCACTTAACTAAAGTCTTTTGTAAGCTTTTTAGTTTTATTTTCGCTGTAATAACATAGACCCATGTTATTAAAGCGAAGTTTTATGTTCTCTGTGGCTGTGGATGTAGAAGAAAGAATAAGGTTATTTTCGAATTTTCTTCAGATTACCCCGGGTTTTTTCGCCCATGATCCTATTTAAAAAGTATCTGTTCACCCTCTCTTTCACGCTCGTTAACTCACCTACATTGCTTTTCCGTTCTAGCATCATACTTCAGAAATTCATCTAACATCCGGCTTACGTTAAAAAAATATCGTTCAGTTGTCCATTCGTTTCATCTTACAGTTGTTCGTCTAATCTTACAAATCATCCCACATACATGATGTAAATTCTAGTATTTCACGGGGTACAGCCCAAGTCGACGGTTGTTGGCACTTAAGCCGGCGGCATAAACAAAAGAAAACAATGAAGTACCTGAATGAAGAAGCAGGCGTGACTGAGGACTCCAATGCAAAACGCCATTTAACATTTTAGTTAAATATCATTTTTGAATATTAAAAACGAATGAAAACTAAAAGTGCATATATCTTGAGAACAGTACATCGTATAGCAAATATAACTGAAATTTCGTACTCAAATTTTTGGACTTGGGACATTTTCCGACTTTCGACCAATTTCTATCAAAATTGAAATAATTGTTTGATTCATAATCATCTTTTTTACAATCTATTCGTCCTTTTTTTAACTTGACAGAATCTGAATTGGGTCGGCTAGATTTTTTTTTCACATTTCGACCTATGTTCCAGGGGGCAAATTGTTCAGTTTCAAGGACAGGTTCATAAAAGGAGTAGTACTTATCCTAACATCCTTTGTAATCAAATTTGTGTATTTTAACTAGCCATTACGTTCTTTTAAGGCCTTCCTCCTCTTCTGCGTCCATCCACCTACCCACATTCATATTTCGTTTCGTCGCATTATCACAAAAAAATAATAATTCAAGGTAGAAGTAAAAGTTCCATGGCCGGGATAAAGCTCAAATGTATTTAAAAGGTGGTCGGACTGCGGTCATGTCCATAAGACACACGACGTACGGGTGCGTAGTGTGCGAGCGCCAGATGATGTGTCAGAGCGCGGGGAGCGCGGGCGGCCCCCCCCGCCTCACCCTCTGAAATCGTGATTTGAGCAGCAACTCCTCGCCTTAATAAACTTACTAGTTATAGACAAACTTATACGAAAATAGCCATGATGGCAAACTATTCCCTATTGCACTGATTGTAGTTTAGACCTACATCATCAGGATGATGCGAAAATTATCTGGCTCAGAACTACTCTTTAGAAAGCTCTCTTTACATTGACAGGAACTAGGCGAAGCTCGCCTTACAGACTGCGTGACGCAAGTAGAAGACGCAGACGGATGGCTCAGCATTCAGCCCATGACCTTCCGCATAGACTCGGACCGAGGAGATGACGTCACCTTCAGGATTGAAGGGGAACACATCACCAGCGAATGGTTCCGAATGAACGTCAAGCTGGGCATCACCACTGCGCTTAACTTTGAAACTAATCCACTGCACATCTTCCAAATTACGGCCATAGTAAGATTCATATTTTAGTACCTTCACAAAGAATTTTAAAGGCTGGTTTGTTTTGGAATAGGGTTTTTTGGCCGAAAATTCTTGATTTATTGCTAGTTCAACCAATAGCATCAAAGACACTGTCACCCAAACTTTATATAGACATACATACATACACGCACACACACATATCACGCCGTAATCCCTTGTGGGTTAGGCAGAGCTTTAACATCCATTAAAATACAGTCGCTTTCGCCACGTTTAAAATATATTGTGAGCCCTTGAGGTGAAAAAATTGTGACCGGTGATCAGCCTATCGCCTAAAATCGTAATACACATGAAATCGTCGCGTCCGTTAGTCGGTTATTACGATACCCGCGGAAAAAAATAAGGCGATGCTATTTTAAGCCGGCGTCACATGGCTATCACAACTCTGGACAATTGTTTTTCAGGATTCTTGGCCAAACAACCACACAGTGACAGCGATGGTGCAAGTGGAAAACGTGGAGCACCGTCCCCCACGATGGGTGGAGATCTTTGCTGTCCAGCAGTTTGATGAGAAGACCAACCAGAGCTTCACCGTCAGAGCTATAGATGGCGACACAGGCATCGACAAACCTATTTACTATCGGCTGGAAACCAATGAAAATGGTAAAAGTTGCTGACTTTATGAATGTTCTTCTTCTTCTCTTCTTTTCGTGTGCAACAATTTCCAACGACCCGATTAACCTGGCTTCAGAGCTTTCAAACTTTATGAATGATTAGTTCAAGTGCCACAATAGAGCCAAAGCACGGCCAAACATATATTAAAAACTTGATATTTTTTCAGATACTTTCTTCTCAATTGAAACAATTGAAGGTGGCCGCAGCGGCGCCATTTTCAACGTATGGGAAATAGATCGAGACAAGCTCGAAAGAGATCTCTTCAGCCTTTCCATCGTCGCATACAAATATGACAACGAATCTTTTGCCACTGAAGCGCAAGTTGTCATCATAGTTAACGATGTTAACGACCAGAAACCTTTACCGTTATTCCCTGAATACAGAGTGGAGATCATGGAAGAAACACCATTGACGATTGACTTCGACAAAGATTTTGGGTTCCATGATAGGGATATTGGTATTCGTGCGCAGTATGAAGTCCACATAGAAAGTGTTTATCCACCTGGTGCTGAGAATGCGTTCTATATTGCACCAGAAGTAGGATATCAGCGACAAACCTTCATAATGGGGACTCTAAACCACAGTATGTTGGACTACGAAGATCCAGACTTTCAAAATATTCTTCTTAAGGTAAGAGACTATCAAATTATTTACTTCTTCTTCTTCTTCGTGTCAATGGCTGAACTATATCTTTTCCTGACAGTACTTGGCCACAATGGTTCGAACTTCTCTAAATGTTTACTGACATACACCAAAAATGTATTTGATAATAACTTCTTATATTCTGCAGGTGGTAGCAATAGACATGGACAATAACACTTTAACAGGAGAAGCAATGGTTTACGTAGACCTGCTCAACTGGAACGATGAACTACCCATCTTTGCAGAAGAAGATTATACAGCATCCTTCAATGAGACGGAAGGAGAAGGCTACCATGTTGGTACCATCAAGGCTACTGATAGGGACATTGGAGATAAAGTTGTGTAAGTAATTGATTACGTATCAAGTATCAATAAATGCAGGCTGTCGCTGTTTAGGTGGTCAAAAGAAAAGATCTAGACACCATCTAGAATACAAAAAAAATATTCGACACTGCATACAAAGTGCTGGTTGATATATATCAGTCAGCATTATTAGTATGGGGGTCCAATTTTAATTTCTTCAAATAGGTATTAAAAAGCAATATTCGAGATATTTCATTTTCATTCAGGGGTGGCCAGAATATTTTTTTATTTATTTAATAATGCTATAAGAAAGAAGATGAAGAAAGTTGAATTTTGAAAGGTACTTAGCATCTCGATAAATATTTGCTCAACGACTTGTTTTATGAAATAAGGATTTGATCAAAAAATGGATAAAGGCTCATGAATGATTAAGTATAATAGTATGTACAATAATTTCTATTACTATTTTACAGGCACAGGCTGTTGGGTACCGCTGGTAATTTCTTAAGAATAGACAATGAAACCGGGGACATTTACGTATCAATTGATAATGCTTTTGATTATCACAGGCAGAACGAATTCTTGGTTCAGGTAACTTTTAACCCAGTACTATTAAGTTCATCGGGTCGTTGGACACCTTGGTGTCCTACACGAAAAAAGAACCGTTGAATAGTATTGTTAAAAGTTTTTAGACATTCACTATAGCTCTAAAGTCCTTAAATCACAAAAGAACACAAATGTTTAGTAAAGTAGTATTTTAATATAAAGGTGCCTTCGATCAATTTTTATTTACTTTGTCTTTTCTTTCAGATCCACGCCGAAGATACTCTAATGGAACCGTATCATTCGACGACTACTCAACTAGTGATTAAACTAAACGACATCAACAACACGCCCCCAACTTTACGATTGGTGAGAAACTTACAAAAATTGTTCATCCTGTTACTTAATTTCACAAAATTTTAGTTTGTTGTGTGATGCCGGTATGACCTAACTTTTACGTGCGCAAACGCAAAAAGTGTCTTAGGGATAAACTCACCAATCTCTCTTTTCGTGTGGGATGAACCCTGGTGTCACCAAAGGAATGAGCAGCAGTATTCCCTCTGAATGCAACACCTTACACTGCACTCATGAATCCACCCGCAAAGCGTGGTGAGTATGGAAAATACCCCCAACAGAGGGAAGTCCATACCCAGTAGTGGACCGTTGTGGCTGATGGCTTTTGAAATTGATGGCTCATTATAGAGACAAGAATTTTGCACAATATAACCTAAGATGTCTGATAACTTCCAGCCACGCGGTAGTCCCTCAGTAGAAGAGAACGTACCAACAGGATACGTGATCAAAGTGGCTGATCAGGAAATCACTGCAACGGACCCAGACACAACAGCTTTACTGCAGTTCGAGATCGACTGGGAGTCTTCCTATGCCACCAAACAAGGCCGACCAACTGATCCTGTGGAATTCCATGAGTGAGTCCCAGGGAGTAATAAATTGGCAGAACAAATTTTAGTTCGTGATTGGCTTTTCAATATCGTTTTTTAATTAATAGCTCTAGTCCGGGCCAGTACTAAAAGATAGATGAGTCAGACTCCATCTCCACATGGAACTGAATCGACTTGTCTCAATCGAAAAACCAGCATTAGGTGCAGAGATGTTGCCTAGATTAGATTGCTAGAAGAAAGATCCATCAACGGATCAACCATAAACAGCTTGCTAAAAGTATAACATTCATTTGGTATCAAACAGGTGTGTGGACATAGAGACCATCTTCCCCAATCCGAACAACACAGGCGATGCTATTGGAAGAGTCGTGGTCAAGGAGATCAGAGACAACGTCACCATCGACTTTGAAGAGTTTGAGGTGCTGTATTTGACAGTCCGAGTTCGTGACCTCAACACAGTCTTGAACGATGACTTCGATGAATGTGAGTAGACTGAAGATTGAAAGGACATCTTGCGTTGTCTTGCATACCAAGTGAAAGGAAAGAGACCGTGTTTCCATTAAATCAGTTAGCTGATCGGGAGTTTGAATGGGGAAGTCGAAATTTTTCCCGTTTACCGTAGTCTTCATAGAAAAAGTTGCTCAGTTTCATGGTCTAATAAAGCCTGCAAAGTTTTCGGTACACCATTGCTTTCACCCTGTATATGAGTATATGACTAAGTTCTATTTTTGCCAATCTGTATTTTTCGAGCAACGAGCAGCTGTAATAATAACACGTTATGATTGTTTACAGTATCCTTCACGATAATAATAATCGACATGAACGACAACGCCCCAGTCTGGTCCGAAGGTACCCTGGACCAGACCTTCAGGGTACGAGAGAGATCAGCTAGTGGAATCGTAATAGGTTCAGTCCTGGCTACAGATATCGACGGACCTTTGTACAATCAAGTACGATATACTATCGTGTAAGTCCTATAATGTTTAAAGTGGCAAAAATGTGATATTTCTTGCCTAAATTTGATTAGAATCAGGATCTTCATCTGTCAAAAGTGCAAGGGATTTTCTGTCCTTTACCAACCCATTTGATGATGATGATGATGATCTCTCCGACCGATTTCGGCCATGGCGACCACTTTGACTCCTAATCAGATTGGCGCTGATGCGCTCGGAGATGGCTAATGTAGCCAATTTTGGCAGTAAACTCCCGTGCACAGAGTAGACATGTGAGTTTGCCATTTACATAATTATAGTTAATGGCGACGGGTGGACGGCCCTTCAGCTCATCGCGCTTAGCGTCGAGGTCTGCTTTACGCTGTTCCTCAAACTCGCGGACTTGCCTCTTAACCATCCCGCGCCATTCGGGGCGCTGTGCTGCCAGACCCTCCCATTGAGTGGGCTCAATGTTGCATCTTTTCATGTGTCGTTTCTGAACATCTTTATGTCTGAGGAGTTGTCCGCCATGCTTTCGCTTGCCCTCCTCTAGCTCAGAATAAAAGATGCGCTTCGCCACTCTCTCCTCCGACATCCGGGATACATGACCGCACCACCGAAGCTGACGACGCATTAGATAGGCCTCAATGCCACCAACATTGGCTCGTCTCAGAACTTCGGTATTGCGCACTCGGTCGGACCATCTGATCTTCATGATGGTGCGAAGGCATTTTAGGTGGAAGCGATCCAGAGTGCGTATGTGGTGACGATACACACACCAAGTCTCGGAGGAGTATAGAAGGTTTGGCAGCACAATTGCCATATATACAGAGATTTTTGTGGCTAGCTTTCGGTCGTGCGAGCAGAAAACCTTGGAACACAACTTCCTAAATGCTGCAGCTGCAGCACTGATTCTGCTGTTGATCTCAGCATCAAGGTTACACTTAGATGTTATAGTGTTCCCCAGATAACGAAACTTATCAACCTGTTTCAGCATATCCTCACCAAGCATAATCGCCAGTGTCTCGCGACCATGCGAGTCTAAGGACATCACTTCCGTCTTTTTGACACTGATCTTCAGGCCGAATTTACAGCATGCTTGGTGAAAAACGGACATAAGCTGTTGCAGGCCGTCTGGGGATTCTGCAAGAAAGCACAAGTCATCAGCATACATGATCTCAGTAATCAATGCATACGAGACTTTAGTGCGCGCCTTAAGTCTAGCCAGGTTAAAAAGACTGCCATCTGTGCGGAAACGGATGTGGACTCCTTGGGAAACAGTATTCAGGACTTCTTTGACTACAACTGCAAAGTATAAGGCGAACAGTGTGGGCGCTAGAACACACCCTTGTTTCACCCCACAGGTGACGGGGAAGAAATCAGACTGTTCACCGTCTACGGAGACGCAGCACTGCAAGTCGTCATGCAGGAGTCTTAGGAGTCGCACATACTTTTCTGTGCACCCTAACTTTCCTAGCACCATCCAGAGAGCTTCGCGAGGCACACTGTCGAATGCT
This sequence comes from Keiferia lycopersicella, assembly GCA_029255805.1. Taxonomy (NCBI): domain Eukaryota; kingdom Metazoa; phylum Arthropoda; class Insecta; order Lepidoptera; family Gelechiidae; genus Keiferia; species Keiferia lycopersicella. The sequence continues at coordinate 1,579,282 of JARACZ010000008.1, forward strand.
TTCTCTAAATCAACAAAGCAGAGGTACAACTGGCGACCTTGTTCTCTACTTTTTTCTTGTAGTTGACGCACCGAGAAAATAGCTTCACATGTACCTCGGTCAGATCGGAAGCCGAACTGGGTTTCGGGCAGAATTTTTTCCGACAAATCTTTGAGGCGGTTCAGTAAAACTCTGGCAAAGACTTTTCCAGGGACTGACAGCAATGAAATACCGCGATAAGAGTTACAGTCAGAACGGTCACCCTTGTTCTTGTAGAGGGCACAAATGCGAGACACTTTGAAGTCCTCAGGGACCCTCTCCTCCTCCCACATTCGAACGAAAAGTTTCCATACCGACGTATGCAACTCCGTACCACCATATTTAAGTAGTTCACCCGGTATAAGGTCAATGCCAACCGCCCGGTTATTATGCTGCTGTCTGATGGCAATAACAACCTCGTCACATGACAGGGGCTCGTCCAGCTCCGTGGCTAACGGGAGTTGAGGCATTAAACTGATATGATACAGATCAGCTGATCGATCTACGTTGAGCAAGTTGTGAAAATGCTCAGCCCAACGTTTAAGTACATCCTCCTTGCTGGTCAGGAGGTGCATACCGTCTAAAGACCTTAAGGGTACTTTTGCACGGTAGGAAGCACCAATCAGCTTACGCACTTCACAGTAAAACTCACCAAGCTGGTTTGTATCGGCGAGTCACTGCATTTGACAAGCCTTGTCCTGCCACCACTTGTCTTTTATTTGTCGAGACAGCCTCCGTAATTCTTGGTCACTTTCTTTGACCACCGCAACACTTCCACCTCTTCGATTATGCTGTCGCAGGAGCTGTTGATGTTTGTCGAATGCTGCTTTAAGAGCCCCGCTATTGTCATCGAACCAGTCTTCACTACGTCGGTCTTTCGTACCCAAAGTAGCAGAAGCGGCTTCTATGAGATGACATGACAAAGCTCCCCAAGCAGCACTGAGATCACCGGTCTCAGTTATTGGCGACGGCTTTTCAGATAAGGCTTCAGCATATTTCACCCTAACCTCGCGATCTTTCAGCCTATCCACGTTTAAAAACGCAGGCTTCTTCACCGTGGATCTGCGAGGTCGACGGAGGCGGAGTCGTAGCTTAGTGACAATTAGTCGATGGTCAGTCCAACAGTGAGCACCACGCATGACGCGGGTGACTTGAACTTGACCGATGTCTCGTTGCCGAATAATAGCAAAGTCGATCAAATGCCAGCGTTTGGAACGCGGGTGCATCCACGTGGTCTTGTGATTAGCGGCAAGTTTTAACATAGTGTTCGATATCGCTAGATCGTACTGAGCACAAAGACCGAGCAGCAACAGACCATTGCTGTTCATGTTGCCAACTCCATGTCGTCCCAGAACTCCAGGCCAAGCCTCGTAGTCCCGTCCAACCCTGGCATTGAAATCGCCTAGCAACAAGATCTGCTCTCTGGCGTTTATGCTATCAAAGCATTGAGTTAGCTCCTTGTAAAATTTGTCCTTAATGTCATCAGACTTGTCTAACGTTGGAGCATAGACACTGATGGTAAGGAACAAATCAGGTGAAGGCGCAGTGTGGTAACGCGGTCCGAGATGTGAACAGGACACTCTTGAAGTCGCTTTACTAGATGATTTTTGATGGCAAATCCTACCCCTGACCGTCGAGGCTCGGATGCAGAGGTACCCTTCCAGAAGAAAATGTAACCACCTCCATCTTCCACCAGTTCTCCTTCATCAGCAAGGTGTGTTTCGCTGAGCGCAGCCACATCCACGTTATAGCGATGAAGTTCTCGAGCTACGATGGCGGTTTTGCGTTCAGGACAGGAGTTGCCATCTCGATCAATGAGAGTTCTCACGTTCCACGCGCCAAATGTCATGATAGATGGTTTCATGCTGTTTTTATTTTTTCTGTTTCGTCGACCACGAGTTAAGTGATGCGGTGGCAGCCGTGGTTACTACCACCTTCCGGGTAGGGACAAGCACTTTTTAGGGCACCTTTTCTAGCCCCCTCCTCGGCTGGGCGAGGAAAGCAGTGCCTCCCTTAAAAGGGCTGCTTTGTCGTCCCAGGTGCTGCCGAATTCGCATTGTCGTCCCGATTTGCAATGCAAAAGCGACCACGGCATGTACTCACGCCCCTAGAACCGCCTATGTGCAGGAATCAGACAAAGCCCAGCTTGCACCACGCCAGACCTCTCTACCTCAACCCATCGCCACAGGACTTTGCGTCATCGGAGTCCATTATTCGGAAGCGGTCAGTTGCGCAGGATATATTTCGGTGCGCAGACGTTCGCGCAAATGCAGGCGCACGCACTTAGTCCTCACCCTCCTTGATTCAGTGGAACGGAAAACCGCTACGACTGAAGGAGAGGTCAGACGCAGTGTCTGGCCGACAGTAACTACCCGCGCCCTCTACCGTCGCCCTAGGTCATCCACATTGCCTTGCTGAGTCGCCGAGTCCGCCAAGCCCTTGTGCATATCTGCATTGGGTTTCCATTCTCGCCGAAACAGACTTTTTATTTGTTAAGCAGGAGGGAACTGCTTGCTCGGGAAGCCGGGGTCGCATACCCGTATACCACATCACAGTCAAAGGCTGAGATGAGTACCCCTGACTAACCCATTTACCTACCTATTGAATCTGTTGATAGTTTAGAGAACATTCATAGATACGTCTTAATATTCTCACAAACAACTCTTTGTTTGCAGCCCTAAAGAAGAATACCCTGAAAGCTTGGTCAAAATCGACTTTTACACTGGTCAAATCACAGTGGACGTGAACGGTGCCATAGACGCTGATATTCCTCCAAGATGGCATCTCAACTACACCGTCATAGCCAGTGATGCCTGTTACGCGGAAGACGAGAGCGAGTGTCCTGATGATAAGACGTCTTGGGACACGCCTGGAAGTGTAAGTTGCCAATTGGGGAATTGACTTTGAAAACATTCTAGAAAAATAGTTAGTCTTTTCATGAAGTCATTGAGTTAGTTGTTAAATACACTATGTACACTTTCGGTGATGGTATATAGAAATCTTCAAGTAAGCCCGAACTATTAAGATTTTCTATCTGATAAGAATAATACAAAGCGTTCTCTTTCCAGATTGCGATAGAGATTATCGACATAAACAACCAGTTTCCAGTTCTGGACTACACCCGCTACAATGAAACTGTCTACATCTATGAAAACGCACCTGATGGATTTGAAGTTTTCAGACTGTGGGCCAACGATGCTGACAGAGATGGTAAGGCTAAAAGTTGTTATCCTAATGATACTCTGACTCTTGCATCGTAATTCTTAATTTGATTTAGCAATATACAAATCGTACTCTTACTTGGATGATCTCTTACTCTAGTTCCTTATCTTTTTTTATAGAAATGTACAACACAGTAAGCTTTTCGATCAACTACGCCGTGAACGCCAGGCTTAGAGACTTCTTCGCAATCGACCGGATCACAGGCCAGGTTTATGTGGACTACCAGACCAATGATGTTCTGGATCGGGATGGGGATGAACCGGAACACAGGGTCTTCTTGACTTTACAGGATAATTTCCTACTTGAAGGCGGTAAGTGCAATCAGAAATAATAAAACTACATGCTGCAAAATTCACTCGAAGTTTGTCAAATACTGCCTGTTCCCTATTCAATTATTTTTGCTGACTTTTTTATGTAAAGAACAATGCTGTCCCTTTTTCTAGATGGTAACAGTAATCAGAACCAAACAGAGGTATTGATAGTTCTACTAGACGAAAATGACAACGCTCCTGAAATGCCTTTGCCATCTGAGTTCTCCTGGACTGGGCAACATTCCGTATCTGAGAATTTGCTGCAGGTAAGCTTAGCAAGAGGACATAGTATTTTACATAAAAAAATACTTGATACTACTTATAAAGATATGTCATGTGAGAATACACAGTACCTAAGAAAGTTTTTCAGTTCTGTCCTGTCTACTTTTCTTTGCATCGAATTCTAAAAGCACATTTTTATCACCAGGGTATCCGCCTTCCTCAAGACATCTACGCACCCGATCGCGATCAGCCTGATACCCCGAACTCGCACGTCGGCTATGCCATCTTAGACCTCACAGCTACCAACAGACCTGATCTGTCAGAAGTCCCGAAGCTGTTCAACATGATCTCTGAGAACAATCGCACCGGAGAGCTGGAGACCGCCATGGACTTGAGGGGTTACTGGGGCACTTACAACATTAAGATATTGGTAAGTCAGCCGTCAAAAGCTTCCAACATGTAACACTTCAACTCAACATGCACTATGGTGAAGAGCTAAGGCCATAATTCACAATGGTGGAGAGCTATGGCAATTATTGCTAGTCTAGATGAAAGAAGCGTTGCCAGTACCAATGACGTTGAACGTTGCAGGTTCAAATCCTGTCTCCAGTAGAAAATTTTGCAAGTTTTCTAAAACTATGCCCAAGACACTTTGCTAACTTTTGAAACCCTTACAGGCGTTCGACCACGGAGTCCCACAGCAGCTTTCGAACGAAACTTACGAGCTAGAAGTGCGCCCTTACAATTTCCATGCGCCCGAATTCGTCTTCCCAGAAACTGGAACCACAGTGAGACTTTCCAGGGTAAGCTGCTTTTATTGATTACACACTAGGTATTACATATAAGAGATTGGAATTGGAAGTACATAAGAGCCACTCACATAAATCTGACGTTGTCCTTATAGGAAAGAGCTTCATCAGCCAACAATGCCGTGCTGTTCAAAGTGAATGGTGATATCTTGGATAGCATCGTAGCCACAGACGAGGACGGACTCGACGCAGGAGTTGTCACTTTTAGCATTTCAGGGAATGGTAAAGAAGATTCATCCATCTACTGGAAGAGCGTTTAGTTTTTAAATTGCTATGGTTAAAATTGTATCATGTTTTTCAGCGGAAGCTGCGAACTATTTCATGGTATCGAACAATGGTGACAATATTGGTACATTGATGCTAAGACAGGACTTGCCGCCCAACGAAGAAATAAAGGAATTTCAGGTACTTTCTTATGCCAATCTTCGTTTTTCTTATTCTTTGTGCAGGAATTTGTAAACTAAAAATTATGGACTCCATAATGTTTATGCATTTTTTTCTCTAGGTGACAATTCAAGCTACCGATGGAGGCACAGAGCCTGGAGCTCTGTCTTCTCAGTCTACTTTGAATGTGATGTTCGTTCCTACCACAGGAGATCCTGTCTTCTCAACAAACACACATAATGTCTCTTTTGTTGGTGAGTTGAAGGATGTACAAATTTTATAAAATTACGTCCATATTTTCAGGTTTACCTACAATGTCTTATTTTTTCATTGCAGAAAGAGAAGTTGGGTTAACAGAAAGGATCCAGCTGCCCTTAGCTGAAGATCCTAAGAACCATGGATGTACCGATGACTGCAACGATATATTCTACAGGATTTTCGGTAAGAGATGAATGAAAGAAGATCATATGTTGTAGACGAGCAGTCAGATGATGAAACAGATTTGAGTGAACAAAACCATAAGGAAATTCAATCTATAAAGTAAATAAGGTTGTAAATACGTAACTTTAATGTTTTAGATGGCAATGAAGCGGGTCATTTTGCTGTAGACCCTGAAGCGAACGTCATCTACCTAGTGTCGATGCTGGACCGCGAAGAGAGTGAGACACACGTCCTGACTATTGCTGCCAGTAACACTGCGAACTCAGGAGTAGCACCGCTCTCTGGAGCCATACTTACAGTCACTGTTACAGTAAGATATATGATAGACTTTGGTAGAAAGTCCATTACTGACTACTTTGGCCATTCCTTAAATTAAGTCTTTGAAGATATTTGATGACATGTGAATACTGGCATGCTATCATGTGTAGCCCATGATGACATGATTTATCAGGTACATACTTTTTCCAGGTTCGAGAAGCGAACCCTCGACCGGTCTTCGGAAGGGAGGTTTACAATGCTGGAATCTCCACTACTGACTCCATCGGAAGAGAACTTGTGACGGTTCAAGTAAGTTGGAACATAGGTTGAATAATGAAAAAATACACTTATTCGATTCATGTTTCTAGAGGAAAGTTGTTCAGTATCACTGGACTGGTTCTCCCTTTTAAATATTTGCAGTACTTAAATTTTTTCAAGGTAAAATGAATTGTAAATTTCAACCAGTTTAGACAATCTTCTCCAATTGTACTATAATCTCTCCTATCTTTTCCCCAGGCAACCCATTCTGAAGGTTCACCCATAACTTACTCCATCGACTATGAATCGATGCAAGTTGACGCGTCACTGGAAGCTGTTAGAGATTCTGCTTTCTCTCTTAACGAGGCAACAGGGGTTTTGACCCTCAATATTCAACCTACATCATCTATGCACGGAATGTTTACCTTCAATGTAGTGGCCACTGATATTGGTAAGTATTACTGGGATAGGTTAGAAATAGATGAAGCTAAAAGACCTCCTATTGGGATAGATTAGAAAAAGACAAAGAAAGGAGCGCCGCGGTAAGGAACAAGAAAGAATCCAATTTTGGTCTGGATGACCTGGTCACCTGACCTTCATAAAACAATCCTACCTAGAGATAGAGGAAAGAAACCATTTTCCTCGAAGGGTATGGATTCCAACCTTTTTTCCTATTGCTGTTGTTGTATTTGGCGACGGTAATGGCATTGTCAGTCACCAAGTTTACTGCAAGAGACGAGTAACAAAAGGCAAGCCAGTAAATTGCGAAAGTTTATGACGGTTCTCTACAGTCACAGCCGCAGCGTGCGTCTGTGTACTGTCAGCGAAGTCCAATTTCGCCATATTTTCTCTGGATTCAAACAAGACTGACTTTTACATCCACATGTTGAAATCTGACACGCCAATATTTTCAGCTGGTGAGACCGACGCGGCTCTAGTGAGGATTTTCCTGATCTCTTCGAGGAACAGAATCAGCATCGTGTTCAGGAACACAGTGGACCAGGTTGAAGCCGAGAGAGACTTCGTAAGTATTTTTGTATGTGAGAGACATTTTTCCGTGAGATGCTGGGTTAGAATAACATCACCCCTAATGTACGTGTCGTAGATGTCGTAAAAGGCCAAAGGCTGAAGTACTGTCGTATTCACAGAGAACACTGCTGCCCATTTCCTCGATTCATCCGTTAGTCGCCTTTTACGATATCCACTGGTATACATGGGGTGGTGCTATTCCAAACCGGCACCCCACGGCACATGACAATACACATCAAACTTCTTTCTGACACTGTTTTCAGATCGAACAAACGTTCAGCTTCGGGTTTAACATGACGTGCAACATCGATCAGATTCTGCAGGCCACTGACAACGCAGGACTGCCGGTTGAAGGGCGGACGGAGATCAGGGCTCACTTCATCCAAGACGACTTGCCGGTTGATGGAGCAGCTATAGAGGAGTATGGTTCATTTATAATCATCATAATCAGCTCACTCACACTCTGCAACCTATCTTTCTATTATCCACTCTTTACGAGTGACAATCTCATCGACATATTAAAACCCGGTCGATTTGATAATGTCATCGGACCATCAGACTGATGGTCTGATCTGATCCGATGGTCTGCCTACTGGTCTTTTTGTTCCCCTTGGCCTCCACTCTGTCTTGTTTGGTTCACCTTCCGTCCAGCCTTGTTGCAAAGAATGAAGTTCATCTAGGAGTGACGACCTAATCACAATAAAATTAAACCAAATCAATCTGTACTATTCCTAAACACTCACAATTTCGACTGCAATGCTGATAAAAAATTCCGTGACTGTCCATTTGACTGTCCCGATGGCGAAGCGGATAGTACCCCTGCCGTAGAGCCGAGGGTCGTGGGTTCGATCCCCACCGGACACAAATATTTGTTAAGTAACATTTTCAAATATTTGTGTTGAGTCTGGGTGTTTTGTATGTATAATATGTATCTATTTACAACGAAAAATGTACATAAGTAATAATATCAGCTATTTAGTTCCCCTAGTACAAGCTTTGCTTAGTTTAGGGCTAGATGGCACTGTGTGAATTATCCAAGATATTTATTTATTTACGTGATTCCAGTCTCCGAAACAACGCTCAATTACTCCGTACGATCCAAACCACTTTGAGCTCCCGGCTGATCTCACTTGCTGACCTGGTGACCGATGTCAGCCCCGACATCAGCACTGATGCCGTCCAGATCACTGTCTACGTGTTGGCTGGATTATCAGCCATCCTGGCCTTCTTGTGCCTTCTGCTGCTGCTGACTTACATCATCAGGATACGGGCGTGAGTTTAGATTCATGTTTCTTCTGTATTTTTTTAGCATAGGCATTGTATTGTATGTTGCGTCTTTATGTAATAATTATAAAGTAAAAGTAAAAAAGGTAGTGCCACTATCACTGCCGTTCATTTATGATGATGATAAAGGGTGGCTAATCTATGGATGGATAGTGGTGATGATTGATGAACTAAAACCCTTTTAGGTCCTAAAACAATAGTGCGCCAAACAATACACCGCATCCGGTTCTACAGACTGGACAAATTTGGACCGTTTGCGAACTGGACCACTTGCAAATTTGACACAATGCGTCTAAACTATTTTAATTTATGTAGTAACACTATATACACTTTCAAAAATACTGTTTCTACTGTCCTATGTGTCGCATTCGCCAAGAATTCGCAGAGAAACACCTTAAGCTTCTGACTATTTTGCTTTCAGGCTAAACCGTCGTCTAGAAGCTTTGTCGATGACGAAGTACGGGTCAGTGGACTCCGGCCTGAACCGAGTCGGACTGGCGGCTCCTGGCACCAACAAACACGCGATCGAAGGATCCAACCCCATTTGGAACGAGAAGATCAAAGCGCCAGACTTTGACGCCATCAGGTAAGAAATTCTTAGCAGTGTAATGTGCTGTGAATCTGGTATAACCCAAAGCCAATCATTAAAAGAAAGGCACACTCATTTCATGTGTCTCTTTCATAACATATGAGTGGGATACTAACTCTACTGACCCAAAGAGAATTGGCCTCTGAATACTGGGCGAACAAAATTTGAAGAAATGGGAATCGACACGATAGAAGGAGAAATGGGATGATAATCACGAATGCATCATTGTACTTTGGGCCCCGCACGCCGTCCCCCTAATTTGTGTTTGAACCTTGTAAATTTTTCTTCTCGTATCAACAAGCCAGCACAAGTAGATATCCATCTATTTAATTCTAAAAGTGTTACTGTCTGCTCACCTGTTTCTCATTTGCAGCGATGTGTCAGGAGACTCAGACCTCATTGGCATTGAGGACCTGCCACAGTTCAGGACGGACTACTTCCCGCCTGGAGACGATGACTCCACGCAAGGCATCACCACTGATGGTCTGGTAAGAAAAGAATGCTTTTTATGTATATTTGTCAATCCGTGATTCCTTATCGAGTTATCAGTGAAAAAAAGTTCCTGTCCTATCAATCCCGCCAATTTCCTGGATTTATCCCATATGGAGTGGTGCTACTTGTAAGCGATTGTAGAATTCTTACACCAGGGTTTGACGGGCTGTTGTACGACTTTGGAAACATAAGTGTTGAGGTGGTATATATAATTGTTATTACCTGGGAATGACTTTCACAGAATATAAAAGATTGGCAAAAACCAAGTTTGAGATAAGGTCTAGTCTTTACTGATACAGCTACAACAGTCCACTGCTGGTCATACGACGCTGGGCAGGCGGATTGGTGAGCGCAGTGCAATATTTTGTAGATATTCACACGAAATGCTGCAGCCCGTTTCCTAGATTCATCCCTAAGCCACCTTTTACGACGCCCACTGAAAGGTGGTGATGCTATTCTAAGCCGGCACCACACGGCAAAGGTCTAGTCTTTACCCTTCAGTAAATCGGCGACAACACAAGATTTATACTTGTTTTTTTTATTTCCAGCGGCCTCCACCAATATCAAACCACAGTAACAACTTTGGATTCCACGCCAGCCCGTTTAGCGCTGACTTCACCAATAAACAAAACTCAAGGTTCCTGAAATAAGAAGAAAAAAACAATGCGTGTAGAAAGAATAAAACTTGTGTACAGTGTAAATACTCACATGTAAATAAATACCTAATGAATAAGAGTAACGTTTTGTTCATATTTCGACCTGCGACAGTTAACCAGTCGCCCTAGAAAACCAATAGAAACATTCAAACAATAACTATACTGCCTAAACGCGTCTGCAAGAGAAGCAAACGCCAACTCCCAAGGAATTACTATTCTCCCCCCACTCCTCCGACAACTCGACAACTCGAAGACTTGACTCAACTTGACTGGTGGCTTCCGTAGCTGGTGGCAGGTGCCATGCAGTGCAAGGAACATAATACTAACCTAGCGGTGAGATGCAGTGGCCTATACAACGAAACTACAGGCGCTACAATTCTACAGGTGGAATTCGACGAACATAGCCGGTGAGATATTATAAAACCAGGATTTTAGACCCGCTACGCAATGTACATCGAATTTCACCTGTAGAATTGTAGCCTGTAGTTTCAAAAAATGAGGCGCTGGTTGGTGGCGATGCTCCACAGACCAGAAATGTCAAGCGAATGTATTTTTTTCGAGATTTTTTTCTCTCTATGCAACGAATATTAGAATACTGGCAGAATTACCCTAGATTTTTGCGGTTACCCTGATTAAAAAAAAAAAAAAAAAAAAAAAAGACCCTAGATACCATATAATTAAATAATAAATAAATAAAAAGAATATTGCAGGATATTGGTAAGTACTGTACTGACGCATATCATAATCATAAAAATTGGCAAGGATCCGTATCATAATTTTAAGACAACCATATCACAACTGTGTATCAAACAACGTACCTTATATAGTACATTTTTTAGATTTGTTATCACGAGAAGAGAGCTGTCTAGTCTTTCGTATATTTCTCCATTTCGACACTGGCAGAATTGCCCCTTTCTAGACAAAAGCCATGCTAGGTACTTTGTGGCCATACTTATGTGATACTTATAAAGATTGAATTGAACTGAATTCACAGAGTAACTTGTATTTTGAATTCATAAATACACTACGATGATGTTCAGCATGATCAAACGATCGCGCAAGAAGCATTACTGCTCTCTGGACACCGGTAAGACTGATCATCATAGCCAATTCAATGATCAATGCTATTACCGTGTGGTGTCCACAGAGTAGAATAGCACCACCCGTCTCTTCCCGTGGGGGTCATAAGAGGCGACCGAAGGATTAACCACAACCAAGATCGGTCCTGAAGAAGGCAAAATTCGAGACCGGGTCCTAAAGGCGGACAGAAGACACACGAACTTAGTTCGTAGCAATCAGCTACGAATTTGCTACGTAGTAAACAGAACTCATTTCGCCTTCTTGGCGGTAGCGCAACCCTCGAGTCATATACAGGGTGTTAGAAAAAGTACAGCTTCCTTTCAAGAGATGAACCAACCCATGAACAACTGAACAACTTTCCACAAGAGACATAGGTCGAAATACGAAAAATAATTGGATCTCCCATACGAAATGTACAACGACTAAGACAGTTGGATGTTAGGTTCGAAATTTTTTTTCATGTTTCCATATGATTAATGGGGAAAGTTGTTCAGTTTCATAGACTAGTTTATCCTTTGAAAGGAATTAGTACCTTTCCTAGCACCCTGTATTTTGACTGGAATGTACAGTTTGTGAAATTTGTGTAAAGGTAAAGTGGGACATGTAATCAGAAGCTTGGCTCTTTATTTCCTTAACTCTCGTATACACAGTATTTTACATAAAAAATACTTGTAGAATCAGATAGTAAGACAGCAGTCTGTTTACTTCTTATGTAGCAAGACTGTAGCAGTTTGCTACCATACCAACCAAATTACGTGCCAACTTTTCTTTACTTTGGAAGAAAAAGGCTACATTTTGTTTTTCGTTTTCCAGCGTTCTTTAGGGAAAGTTGTATAGTTTCATAGTCTGATCAGACTGCCAAGTTTTTAGTACGACACAACAAGATAACCTTAACCTTAACAGCCGCAACAGTCTACTGCTGGACATGCTAAATAAACGCGGTTCGTATGCATAAGTCTTCACATTCACCGAGACGTGGCGTAAGACATAATTGTGTCTTTAACGGGTTTACGCATGGAATAACTACTTTTAAGGTAAAGAAGCCCATATTAGATAGTGTTAGAAACATAATCAGGTACATTTTGGGGGCGATAAATCCGAGAAAGGCTCGGTCAACCAAGTACTACTAACCATTAAACGAGTAATCTTCTATTGACAAATTTTTCCTACCGGTGCAGACTCCACGTTCCCGACGGAAGACAGCAATCCAGGGTGTTGCCACCAGCTCAGGAAGATCACCCTGATCATGATGAACCATCCGCAGTCCGTGGAACACTTCATCAGCTACCCGGCCGTGATGGTGGAGCGGCAGCGGCAACTCCTGGACGGAGGAGCATGGGTCATCCATCCTTACAGCAGCCTCTGGTCTATTATTCTTTACATAAATCATGCCTTTATCCCATGCGGGGTAGGCAGAGCGTTAACGATCGTAAACTTACGGCAGTTATCGCCACGTCTGACAAATATTGAGGGCTGTTTCAGATAATTCGCGTATCACTATAGTGATAGGTTGTCAGCGTGTCGCCTAAAAGTTGTAATACATCTGAAACCCTAAGTCCCTCAGTCGACTTTTACGACACCCACGGGTAAGAAATGGAGTAATGCTATTCTAAGCCGGCATCACACGGCAATTGGTCTATTATTCTTTACAAATCCTTATTTTCTTTTTACCCGACTGCTACAGAAGGAAGGTCTACCAACTATACGTTTTTGGTCACTCGCGGTATAGCTCTTTCGCTTAGAGTCGCGACCAGCGTAACTTGACCCCAATGCTCCATAAATTGGACGACTCGGTGTCTCCCATGAAAAGAGAGATAAAGTAGATATGTATGTGTGCTTAAATCTTTAAAATATTACAACGGATTTAACTTTTAACACGTTCGCTTTAGGGGCCAGCTACGAGTTTACTCGAAGCATTTGTTAGCGTCACTACGAGTATACACTACAGCTAGAAGCGAACGTGTTAGAGAGTCAAGAGAAAAGTTTATTTATGTATATAGTATATACTTACCGTGGAAACATTTTATTTCAACGGGGCGGGTTGCTTGTACATATGCAGTAAAGTTAGTTTTTTAGTAATTAATGATTTTATATCTTTACAGCCTATTCTGGCGAACATACATGGTGTTCATAAATTTCATCTACGTGTTCGTTGCGCCGATGCGTTTCTGCTACATTCTGCCAACCCCCGAGCCCAAACACAGCCCATTCGATTACATACTCCTTACTCTGAAGGTCGTCTGTCTTATAGACATCATTATGGGGCTCAACACCGGATATAAGGATAACAAGGAGGAGCATATTGTTGTGGACAGGCGCAGGATTGTTTTGTGAGTTGTTTTACATCATCGTTTTCTTTGCTGTGTGATGCCGGCTTAGAATGCCGTGTGATGCCGGCTTAGAATGTCGTGTGATGCCGGCTTAGAATAGCATCACCCCATTTCTTTGCCGCTGGTGTCGTGCGAGGCGCGAGGTATGTGTAAGTATATGTGTATATTTATTCTCCTGCCTTATCCCGTTATCTGTTGGGGTAGGCTACTTAACCTACACGATGAGGAACCAAGTTTTTACACAGAGCCACTGCCATCTGACCTGTGCAACCCGAAGGTTAACCTGCACAGTATAGAGACTAACGCGGGCGAGAAGACTTCACAAGTGTCAAATCGCATGGATTTTATCAAAACAAGTGAATAATTTTGTCTACAAGTGTAGAGAAAATCAAAGTCGCGGTTGCGTATCATAACTGGGCTGGCTTCAAGTTGTTATGTCCTTCAGACACTACCTAACCCACTGGTTCCCCGTCGACCTGCTGACGACTATCCCGTTCGGTTTCCTGGTGCCGCTGGTCAACGTCAGCTACAGGACGCAGATGTATTTCCGCATGATCAGCTTACTGCGGTGCTCGAAAGTCTTCAGGGTGATCAACGATTTGAAGTTGTTTCTGAAGGTGCGTTTTGCTGGTTTTCTCTCGAGTGTGACACAAATTCAAATTCAAATTATTTATTCAAAGTAAATTTTACATTTAGCTTTTTGATGGTCAAAAATTAACAATTTTAACAATAACAATTTTATGAACCTAGTGTAAACGCGGCTCAGAGTCGACAATCAACTCAATGAAGACTGGTCTCAGAGTATTTCAACAGCTTACCTCTCGACTATTTGATTGTTACCACTGCCGTGAAGGCTTATGATATCATAACTACTAGATTGCGAACAAACATACCCATATATCAATTTAATGAGTGGGGAATCGAACCCGAAACCTTTTTGCCACAGGCGGTCAATCGATCGTTAGGAGTTAGTATATTCAGAAGTGTTCTTATTATTTTCGTGTGGGACGCCTAGTCGTCTAACGACCCAATGAACAGTGATGTCAAACATTTTCAACGGCCTACTCCTATAATAGTAGCAGGCCTCTAACATGGTTAAGTACTTAAAGTACTCCGAAACACAAAATCTACTTTCTTAATGTATTTCAGATGATACAGGGTGTAAGAAAATTTACTGCATTGATTTTAAGCGGTGAACCAGCCTATGAAACAACTTTCCCCGAGAAGTTTCCCTAAGGTTCACCCCTTAAGATATTTGCAGCTAATTTTTTTACACCTGTATGTAGTGATACTGATTGTTTGTTAAATCCTAGCTTTACGATTTGGACCTGATGACGCGCCGGCTGCTTCGGCTCGTGATCGCTTTTGCCATCTCCCTGCAGTGGTGTACCTGCTTGGTGTACTTAGCATGCATCATCAAATTTTACCGTAATTCATCATCATTCTCCTTGCCTTATCCCGTTCTCTGTCGGGGTCGGCTACCTAAACTACGAGATTTGACGAGCCACTGCCATCTGACCTCTTCTGCAACCCGAAGGCTAACCTAGGTTAAGTCTCACTCTGAATTCAAATTTTATTTGAATGTGGATTCAAATTTTATTTGAATGTGGGTTTCATCATGTTTTTCCTTCACCGTAAGAGCAGTCAGTAAATTTACGTAAATAAAAACACATTGATACATCCCGGGGATCGAACCGGGTCTCACGATAGTTACGCCGGCTAACCACTTGACCACCGACGCTCCTAATTTCCAAAACCGTAAGTGTATTGGTAATATTGGTATAATCACATCAGAAAAAGAAACTATCTGCAAATAGCGGCGGTTATATAAGTGTGAGGGAGAAAGCATGAACGCCTGTAAGAGCCTCAGTAGGGGAGAGAAAGCATGACAATCGGCCGCCATATATAAATCGTTTCTTTAATCGGACGGGTATAGAGTGAAATATTACTAGTGGGACGGAAGTCCAAAGTTTTATTTCATATTTCGACCTATGTTCTTTGAGGAAAGTGGTTATTGATTGCTAGTATACGTGGTGTTAGGGACAGCGTCCCGAATACTGATACGGTGCAAGCAGACCATGAAACAGACCAACTCTCCCCTAGGAACATTATGTCAGGAAACGACAAAAAAATTTCGACCTCTCATACAAAATCGCGATCAGCTGACTACATTTCCTATGGGAAACCGAAAACTTATTGTTTCCGGACATATGTTCATATGGGAAAGTCGTTCAGTTTCATGGTCTGCTCGCACCCAATCAGTGTTCGGGACGCTGTCTACGCTACGATAGAATAAAAACCTTCTGATATTATGACTTTTTTTATAAATAAATAAATAAAATAAATATCCTGGACAATTCACACAACGCCACCTAGCCCCAAACTAAGCAAAGCTTATATTTTGTATTTTTTTTTTTATATTTTTTATAATTTGTATTTTTTTTATATTTTGTATTATTTTTGATATTTTGACTTTACCTTTGAATGCTATTATTATGTACTTTCAGAAACCGGAAAGTCACCTAAAGGCTACTGCCGCTTCCTAGTACTGACCCAGGGAGACCTGACGAAGTCCAGTATTCTATTCCGCTTCAAGAAGGCTATCTTTATCGCACTTGCAGCATTTTTTGGTACAAATTTTTCAGTACTTTTAGGGCCGACGTACCCATATCGTGCCGGTTTAGAATAGCATTACCCCAATTCTACCTAAGGGCACGGGCAGCTGCGTTCCTTGCGAATGTAGCATCGTACACTGCGCTCGCCAAGCCGTCTGCCAAGCGTAGTGACTATGGCAATACCCTCCCATAGAAGGAGGCCCTAGCCCAGCAGTAGACCTCTTTGGAACATAAAATTGTTACAAAAAACGCTAGTAGGCAATAACATCGATTTATTCAGTGCTATTGTAAATAATATTGACATTCTGAGAGAATTAGTTGTGAAACAGAAAACATATTTAAAAGTAAGTGTTATGACGCTATCCAAAATAGCAAAAAATTTATGACGTCGTACATTGCTGTTTTCGTACCAAATACCGTTTTCCAAATATCGTTTTATGAATTTATTCTTAGTTTTAAGGTAAGCAAAAGTCACTCATGTTGTTTGTTAGGAACGGCGTTTCGCACCTTCCGTGCGGTCCATCCCGATGAAATGATCACCAACGCCATCGTCATAACCTACGGACACCTCTTCATGATGTATACTATGGGTATGACAACCTGTCACTATATTGATACACCATTCTTCGGAATCGTCCCTCACAGATTTGTCAGGTGTGGCGATAGTGAACGTATCTTTACGGCCGTGAACGCTCTGCCTAACCCGGAAGGGATAAAGGCGTTATATGTGTTTGTATATACGTAGTCGGTCCCAAAGTTCTGTCATATATGAAAATACTGATAAAATAAAAAGTACCGATCCGTTTTTAAAAATTTATATATCAATTAAAAATACAATTATTGAAGAATCAAAATAACATAAAACTATTCGAAATGATCTCCCTTGCTTTTAATAACGGCCATCAACTGCGGCGGCCAGTCGTCTATCGCAGCACGCACCATATCCATGTCGATTTCAGCGACTGCTTTAACTATGGCTGACTTCAGGCTCTCCAAATTTTTATGTGGCTTAGCACAGACCTTGCTCTCTAAGACCTGCCAAATTTTATAGTCCAGAGGATTAAGGTCCGGACTGGAGGAAGGCCAATCTTCGTGTCTTATAAAGTCAATGTTTTGACGTTAAAACCAGGCTTGAGTGGTCTTGGCTTTGTGAGCGGGCGCAGAATCCTGCTGGAACACAAATTGATGTCCTGAAAATAGTGTGTTGGGCAGGTCTTTGACGTACCGATCCAAAACCGTCTCTTGGTACACTTTTGCACTGGTTTTGACCCCCTTTTCGCTAAAATGAACCTCAGTTGGCCCATAGTAGGAGACTCCTAACCAGACCATGACTGAAGAGGGATGATGCCCATGTTGCACCCGCGGAACTTTGTTTCCTGCTTCTTCAGAGCTGGTAGCGTACACTCTATCGTTTTGTTTATTATACTTTTCTTCTATATCAAAAATTTTTTCGTCTGTAAAAAGTATATCGCGGTGCCGGTTTTTCGCGTACCGTTTTAACAACACCCGGGATCTTTTGAGTCTAATTTCTTTTAAATGGGCATTAAGTAAGTGCCCACTCTTTTTTTTGTATGCTCGCAGCTTAAGGTCTTCGTTTAGAACCTTTTTGACTGTTTTTCTACTAACCTTCATCTGCAAAGCCATAAGTTTCTGTTTTCGGACAGGATTTCTTCGTATGCGCTCCTTGATCGCTTTGATCACTGCTGATTTTCTTGCGGAGCGAGGTCGGCCAGTTCTTTTCTTGTCCTCAACACTAGAGACTTCATTGTACCTACTTATATAGGTTATACACAAACCTAAGCGTTATTTTCAATTTTTTGAGCAACTTGAAAATGGTACTCGGCGAGTGCCCACAGCGATGCAACGGCAAAACTGCTATTCGGTTTTCTTTCAAAGTCCACTCCATCGTGAAAAATCGCGCCAAATGATCATTTATTGTTTTAAAATAATTGTCAAACATTCAAAAAAGGAATGCAATAAAACTTTTCCAAATTCGTGTTCTAAATTCAAAAATAATGTGCCAGTGACAGAACTTTGGGACCGACTACGTAATATATATGTTGTACTATGGGTACTTATGTATTTACAATCCCTCAATATTTGTCAGACGTGGCTATAGCGACTGAACTTTACGGTTGTGAACGCTCTACCATACCCGCAAGGGATAAAGGCGTGAATTTAGTATGTGTGGGGTTGCGTGTAAGGCTGGTGTTCGTAACTTGTTCTTTTCGTGCGGGACGTCAAGTCGACCAACGACCCGATAAACCCTGGTGTTTTTCAACCCCCTGCTTACAAGTAACAGACCTCTATATGGTAGTAAAACGACCACTGTCTAAGTAATAAAGAGAGTAACCGGGACCGACGGCTTAACGTGCCGTCTAAAGCACGTAAGGCCATTTTTATAATGGTTAATTTTTACTCCGTGTGATGCCGGCTTAGAATAGCATCACCCCACATCCTTCCTGCGGGTGTCGTAAGAGGCGACTAAGGGATCCGAGGGTACTGGTGTATCACAATTTTAAGGAAACAGGCTGACAACCTGTCACTATAGTGATACACAACACAATACATGTTTTCTGAACAATCTTGGAAAACAATTCACAAAAATGTCAGACCCCGACAGAGAAACGGGATAAGGCAAGGATAATGATGAATTTGTATGTATTCTAATATGCACATGTATTTATTTCACAGCAAAAATGTTGAAGATGTACATAACAAGATTCAATATATCAATGCGGTACCAGGAGCTTATGAACCAAGTAGAAGTTAGTACCTACCCTAGATGGTTATTCTGTACGTTCGTAGTTATAGCATGATTATACTCAATGTCTCAATCAATACCTAAGTGATTATCCCTAATGGTAGGGGTTCTGCCATACAACGACTTTCACAGAGCTGTTTAATAGAAGAAAGTTAATTGTTATAGAATTAAATTGTTATAGACTGTCCCGATGGCGTAGCGGATAGTATGCCTGCCTTCTACGCCGAGGGTCGTGGGTTCGATTCCCACCGGACACAAATATTTGTTAAGTCAATTTTCAAATATTTGTGTTGAGTCTGGGTGTTTTCTATGTATAAATATGTATTTATTTACAAAAAAAAAGTATATATGTATTAGTATCAGCTATCTAGTTCCCATAGTACAAGCTTTGCTTAGTTTGGGGCTAGATGGCGCTGTGTGAATTGTCCAAGATATTTTTTTTTTTTTTATATGCCAATAATACATTTTCTATCGGGGTCTAAAGAAATTCTTCATAGTTATTTCGACATATGTTCCTAGGTGAAAGTTGTTCAGTTTCATGGGCTGGTTCACCCCTTAAAATATTTGCAGCAAATATATTTACACCTTACATATAAATTATTTTTTCTTTTTTTACATATTTTATTTAGGCAATTTATTTATTAGCAATTTTTTTTGTTTTTTTTTTTATTATTAACTAACTTTCTCCCATGAAACGGCTCGGTGAAGAACGTAGTATGGCGGGATCTTAGGCCATAAGTAGGTATACCTTGCTACGCTTCCGTAGAATATTGCTAATTTTCGTAGTGAAGTGCTACGAAATGTAACAATCATATTCTTGTTTTAGTTCTCGAGTGTGGCGCAGTGGTAGTGCGACTGCCTTTGACGCAGACGGTCCCGGGTTCGATTCTCGGTGGGTCACTCACAAAGTTGATATTTATCACTTTGTGAATTTGTTCCCAGTCTGGTTAGGACATTGCGGGCTGAACCACCCGATTGTCCGTAAGTAAGATGGTTCCGTGTTTCGGATAGCACGTTAAGCCGTAGGTCCCGGTTGCTGTCTATGATCACTTAGACGGTGGTCGTTACACAACCATGTCAGAAGCCTGCTACTTGTAGAAGGCGGTTGAAAAATTCTGACACTAGGGTTCATTGGGTCGTTGAACGACTTGGTATCCCACACGAAAAGAAGAAGAAGAAGTTCTCGAGTGTTAGGAAAATACTACTCGATAGATTAAACTATAGATAAATAAACCCCGTAGCCGATAGGACATTGAAAACCCGGTTTTTTGACCCGCTACGCACTTCACATCGAATTTCACCAGTAGCCTTGTAGTCTGTAGTTTCGAACTGGTCTAAAACTCTGACGTTGGTTTCACTAGAGATACATGCGTCAGAAGCAGTTCCCGGCCGCGATGAAGTGCCGAGTGCGGGAGTTCTACAAGTACCGCTACCAGGAGAAATACTTCCGGGAGTCGTTGGCAATGGCTAGCCTTTCAGGTAGATTGTTGTATACCAAGTTACCTGTACTTATTTAACTAGAGGTACACTACAGTTTTCTTACTTACTTACTAAACTACAGTTTTCCCGAGTTTACACGAGAACATAAATGAATCGCCATCAAAGAACATGCAAAAAGTGCGATCCTCCATTTTTTGACTTAGGATGGTTTATCCTAAGACTGAAAAACACTTTTCTGAAAAACGCATCAAAATCGGTTCAGCCAAACGCGAGATAATCGCAAGCCAAACTGAGAACCTCCGTTTTTTGAAGTCGGATAAAAAACTGTTATAATAACTTTTTTAAAATAGGGAACTGACTTCAAAGAACGTGTCAAAGTGCGAATCTATATTTTTATAGTTGGCTAAATACACCCAATGAGCCCTTTAACTGACCCACTAACTTCTCTAACCACAGAACAACTCCGCAATGAAATAACCCTGGACACGTGCCACAAGCTGATCGAGAAGGTGTCTTTATTCGAGGGTCTGCCACCCAGCGTGGTCGGCTCCGTGCTGGGCTGTCTGCATCCTGAAGTGTACCTGCCAAACGACCTGGTGACCAGGGCCGGGGACGTTGGAGACTGCATGTATTTTATTGCCTGTGGGACTGTTGCGGTGTATTCGCTGAAGGGAGCTGAGGTTGGTAGTATTTCTGAGTGAAGAATCTGCGTGCGCGCATTGTCTCAGCCGCGATTCTATTATGCAAGAAGCTTGCGTGCAAGGTGCAAGTTGCATGCCACTTGAGCAATGAAAATGTAAACATACATGCAAGTTGCATGCGGGTAGTTTAGAACTTGTAAACAAATGTGCAACCAACGGAGGCTTGTGTGTGCAAGTGTCTTGCAAGTTACGCAAGTCTGACTTAAATAATTGCATGCCAATAAACTCTAGCACGCAAGGTTAAAAAAAGGTTTCCAATGCAAGTAACTTGTTGAAGTCACGCTTGACTTCATACTTGCATGCAAGATTTGCATAATGGAATCGCGGCTCTTCAGGTGCACCATCCAATTGTCCGCAAGAAAGTTCTTGACCTATGTTCGATAGTGACGAACTATGTACTTACCGACTTAATTAGGTCTGTACTAGTTTCATTTATGTGACCATTGTTGGGTTTTTGATAAATTCGCTGTAAGTGTGAATGTGATACGCACACTTCTTTCATATTCTGCGCATAACATATTACCAAGGACTTGAGGACCTAATGCTTGCTTCCAAACGTGTAGTGCCTAGTTAAATCTACTGAGCAAACATTGTTCCGAAGATGAAAATATCATCAGGCGCTTCCTACAGGTGTGTCACTTGGACGATGGGGCTCATTTCGGCGAGGTGGCTCTGCTGATGAAGGATCACAAGCGAATAGCTACCGTCGTAGCCATAGAAATCACGCAGGTGTACCGTCTTGACCAGTCAGACTTCAAGTAAGCACAATAAAACACGAGATCTATATCTATGATCATTTTACCTATTCTTGTTTTATCACACACCATACTTCTATGTAACTTTTGTCCGATATTACACTATGTAGCTCGTCTTTCTACCTTTTTCTTGGACAACCACCTGTTTGGCGTTAGGATACATACATATAACACGCCTTTATCCCTTGCGGGGTAGGCAGAGCGTTTACGGCCGTAAGAATACGGCCACTATCGCCACGTCTGACATTTTAGAGGATTGTTTTCTAAGGTTGTTTCAGAAAACGTGTATCACTATAGTGACAGGTTGTCAGCCTGTCGCCAAAAATTGTAATACACCAACACTCTCGAGTCCCTTAGTCGCCTCTTACGACACCCGCGGGAAGGATGTGGGGTGATGCTATTCTAAGCCGGTATCACACGGCGTTAGGATGGACCCAAGTAGTTGTTCTTTTTGCCCATAGTGTAGCAGGCATTCTGGCCACATGTCTAGCCCAGTCCCACTTAAGATGTGCTGTGTAAACGTCGTGTTTTTTACCTAATAAACCTAACCCTGCTGCGCTCCATGGTTCATTAGCTGGGTCTCCATGGAACGAGCAGCCTCAGATGCTCACTGCCGCGCGAAGCATGCGGCGCATTGCGCGGTCGGTGTGGACGTGTTTCGCAACGCATGTTAAAATTCCCATGCCCGGGCGATAAACCGTCCACACCGACCGCGCAATGCGCCGCATGCTGCGCGCGGCAGTGAGCATCTGAGGCTGCTTGTTCAATGGAGACCCAGTTTGGCAAATTTTATTTCATAACAATTGTTTGTTACAGGGACTTCATAATGGCCTATGAAGAGCTGTATGTGCGGGTGGAGCAAATGGCCTCCAAGCGCATGCATGAGACTACCCTTGATGATATTGATGATCCTTACAAAAAGCACCGTCTATGAAATGGAATACATATCTATCTTAAGAACATTAGTTAGGTGTTAATTATTTTCTAGGAGCATACCTTGTTTTATTGCTAACATTTCATTATTAGGTAAAAGTAACAAACATACAGTAAATAATGTGTTTTTACTATTCTCAACTTGCCATGTGATGCCGCCTTAGAATAGCATCGCCCCATTGCTTTCACATGGATGTTTTAGGAGCCGACTAGGGGACTCCAGGGTTTCACAACACATCCCTACCAGACCATAAAGTTGAATTCCCATTAAGAGTTTTGAATGATGGTCTGGCAGTTTAAGGGGGCTGACGGCCTGTCACTATTTATCTGAAGCGACCCTTGTGATAATGACTGTAATTTTAGTCTTTACGCCCATTAAAAATGGCTACCCTGGCACGGATACAGACATAATTGGTGTGTTGCTGACAAAACTTGCAATAATGATAGGCAGAACAAATCAGGCACAAGATAAGAAAGAAAATGTTTCATGAATAGTTATAAAATTTATTCCTTAAAAATTACATAAAACAATCTAATCATCAGACAAACACATCACGGAATGGTGCACAACTTATAGCTAGAGTCCGTATCACACGTAAATTCCTACCCATAGCAACAAGAACAGTATTCCGAAACCGGAGAAGAGGGCCGCTACCAGGGACAAAAGGAGCTCCTTGAATAGGTCTCTGGATAGTTTAGTGCTGGTCACTTCATACACGAAGAACCACGCGGTGAAGAAGATCCCGATACCCAGCAATAACAGCGTGAGGTGAGGGAATATAGCCGGGTTGATTGGTGACGCGTACCGCACCATGGATTCGATTTCCAACTGCAAATACAATACAAAATACGTTACTGTTACTGTTGAACTTTCACAACAAGTACGATACACAAAAATATGAAATGCTTACACTCATTTTGCTTTATTTTTCGCACGAAAAGCGATAAAATCCGAATATAATAAAGTGCACTCTTCTATACACGCCGACCAATCAGATTTCAGAAAATAATCGACAAATGAACTGTCAATGTCAAAACGTCATCTATGCCATAGACAAGCAAATTTTTCTTTTTTCCCGTTCGCACAAGTTGGCTGTGGCTGTTGTTGGCCACCATCGCCCGGCCAACCAACGCCAAACGCCTCGCACGCACCACACATGGTCCGAGCCAAACGCCAATTTGTGTGTGGCAACACTAAGAAAAATTTGACAGCTAAACTAACATGGCTGCCTTGTGTTTACAGCTGTATTTTTGAGTGCATTGTGTTGGTTTCAGTTGAATTGAGCTCTGTTGTGCTTTTCTAAATGGTTGTTTTATTCACGGCTCCAAAAATGAAATTGGTATCTGCGTTCCTTATTATTTTACTCGGTACCTAAAACTTTGCATCGATCCAAAATGTCGTCTCAGTGCTACATCATGAACGTAAATGGACTTGTAACTCCCGCTGCTATTCAGAATTGCGAAGCTAAACCACCCGTGATAAAGGAAAAGGTCATGTCTTACGAGGAAAAGACGATAGGCTCAACCTCTTTCTTCAAATGTGAGGCTTGCCCCTTCATGGCAATACCTGAAGATGACATAAAGTTTCACCTGTTTACCGTTCACCCTGAACTGGCCAAGACCAATGGCCTTGCAGACAACATCCAGATACCTTGTCCAGGATGCACCAGCGTTTTTGACGCCGAGGAAACACTCAGAACTCACTTGCGCACCCACCACAAAATGGGTATCAAAGACGTGAAGAAAATGGTTAAAAGTCTGGTCCAAATAGCTTTAAAAGACGCCAAATTAAAAAAAGAAGATAGACAGCCTGATCCACCGCCTCCCGTACAAATCAGACAGGAAATACCTGATGTAAAGATACCGCAGGTTATAGAAATAGTCCCAGATATTCATGCTAAGACAGAATCTCTACCAAAAGGTGTTGCTTTTATATCAGTTGACGAACTAAACAAAATGAGCACACCTAACTTCGAAAAAGTGGACCCTAAAGAAATAATCCAAGAAGCAAGTATTAATATTGTTTATACAAGCGAGGTTTCAGGACAATATGTGAATGTAAGCAGTGTTAACAGCGTGCCGTCAAGTAGCTGCAATGTAATACAAGTATCCAGTGTAGCGCCAGACTTGATATCATCCATACAACCTCACATAGCGGCTGCTATAGATAAAACTACTTTATCTCCACAACAATCAGCCGAAAATAGTGTAACGGAAAGTAAACCTCCCTTACCTCCTCCTAGAGGGCGACCAATAGGTACTTTTCTGCGAACTTTCAAAGGCCAAGACATATCTGGCAACCCAGTCGATTCACAACCAACCTACGGCAACCTCTGTGGCATAGAAAACTGCCACTACCGAATCAAGAGCGATGAGAAAGTTGCCTATCACAGAAAATGCCATAGAAGTGGAAAACTCATATGCCCTGAGTGCTCCAAAATTTATACAAATATAGCAGGACTGCATTCACATTTATGGAAAGAACATGCAATAGATATGGACTTGCCTACTTGCGAGATTTGCGGATACAAAACATACAAAAAGTATAGGCTATACAATATACACATGAAATGCCATGGGAAGATCAAGTCATTTGCATGTAAGGTTTTTCCTAATCTATTGTATAAGACTTTGAAAACCATAAAACAAATACTTCATCGAACATTTTATCTACTATCCCCAATTAAATTAGTATTATCTTTCTCTTCTACATTAATTATGTATTTTTTGCTGAATATTTGTTAATTTTTAACCAAAACTTTATATTATAAATTCACAAGTAATTTCTGGTATTCTGTCTGCTGCACTTTCAGACCAAAAGGCAATAAGAAAGAATAAACATAGGCCACTTTTTACAGCAGTAACATAGTCAAACCATACATCATAAAATCTCAATATTTCAGGTCCAATCTGCTCAAAAATGTTCAAAAACAGAAACCAGTTAGCGAAACACAAAACTATTCACAACAAAAAAGACTCCCTGCAATGCCACATCTGCAAACTGCAGTTGAGTTGCAACCAGAGACTCAAGACGCATATAGCAGTGGTCCACGAAAAGGTCAAACCATTCAAATGCACTGAGTGTGAGAGCACCTTTGCTAGGAAAGATGAATTGACTCTTCATATGAGGTCCCATACAGGTAAGCTGGTTTTAATTTAAATTTCAATGCCAATATTGCTCAAATTCAATGCTTTTGATCTCCAAGTTAACAGAGAGTGTTCATCGAAATAATACAGGTGTATAGAAGGAATCAATACATTTCCAAAGGGTTCTAATTAGTTAACCATGGGGATGAGATATTTCTCTAAATGAATGTACCTAATCTATGACATTAGCTGCGTCTGAACCGGGCGAGAAGCGTCAGATGCTCGCCGCTTCGCGCGGCGTGCGCATGTTGCCGCAGGAGTGGACGTTTTTCGCCCGAGCATGAGCAATTGAGCATGCGTTGCCTCAGGCAAAACACGTTCACACCGTCCGCGTGAGGCGAGGCAGTGAGCATCTTGAGACTGGTCGCTCGGTATAGACACATTAAGTAATGTAGTTCCAACTGGGATATTTATTATTTTAAAATCAGAGGTTAGCCCACACCAAATACAAGTGATCCCAGACTATGTGTCTCCGATTGATCTCTGAACTGAATAAACGTGCAGTCTTATAGTGCTGACTATAAATTGAAAAATATATGTGCCATTTCAGGCGACAAGCCGTACGAATGCGACAAGTGCACATACCGTTCAGCGGACAGCAGCGCGATGCGTCGCCACAAGCGCTCGCACGCCAAGGAGGGCGTGTACCGCTGCAAGGTGTGCCTCTACACCACCATACAGTCCACCGCCTTCGCCTCACACATGATCACCAAACACCCAAACGTCAACTCCGACGATATCCACAAGTGCCCCTACTGCAGGTTCAAATCCGTCAACAAACAGAAATACATCGTCCACCTATCCTCACATAGCGATAAAGAAGAAATCAAACTGTTAAACCAAATCACGAACGGCGTCAAAAACGAAAACGGTTGGACTATACCCAGCGAAAACGTTGAGAAAACAAGCGAAGATGTCAGCAAAGGAACGAATAAGGAACCAGAAAATAAAGACGATGCGTCAATAGACGTTGAGACTTACGACTGTGATAGTATATCGGAAAGCTTGCCGCAAGATTACTCTAAAACTTACTCGGTGACTACTAGCAGTGCTCAGGAAACTAGTTACAGTAACCAAGACATTGTTCAAGATTTAAGCAAAGATGATAATAATTCCGACTGCTTAATTTCGGAAGCCTCAAGCGATACTATAATGGAACGCCAGTATACTCCGCAGTTGCCATTACAGATGATTTATGATAGTCGCCAGCCAAATCTCCATGGGTTTTTAAACACATCAGTGTCGATGAACCAAAACTTGCTTCAGAGTAACAACGTCCGTCTAGTAACTAGTCATTCACCCATCGATAGCAACATAACAAACAATATTATGAGTAATTTTCCCATTCGGTTACCGCCTGCGCCCAGTATCACTCTCAAACCCGTAGATAAAATATCTCTTCCGCTAACTACTAAAGTCACAGGTCCCATCATTAAACCTACTCAAATACTACCCGTTCCTTCGTCTAGTAATTCTCCCGTCAACGTCTCAATGGGTGAGCTGGAAGGCGCGCCGAGAAAGAAACCAAAAATCTCTGTCAAAAGTAATTTGATACTGAAAGGACCTGATCAAGTCAATATGTTCCATTCGCAACAGAAAATGGCATTCAGGCAGTTGGAAGATAGTGAGAGATATGGACTAGGAGGGCCAGTCACGTTCAACAATTTAATCACAACCCAATTTATGCAGTTACCTCCCGAGCCCGCTCTGAGCGAATCTCCGAGCAATATAATTCCGTATCCACAAAAACCTATAGAAGACGTGTCGACTACTCCAGTCGACAATGAAATCAATCAAAACTCGCAAATATTTTCGTTCAATCAGCAAATGAATGTCACTCAAATGACGATGCTGCCGCCGCCACAGAAAATACAAACGAATGACCCAACACAGATCAAGAACTACTGCACCACAGATCCTAGTTATATCAAACTCGAAGCGACAATCAAACAGAATACTCAGTCGCCAAGTTTGGAGAGAATGTGCAACGCAAACTTATTGAACAACCAAACTATAAGTCGGGAGTACAAAGCATCGCCACCGTTAGAAGATATTCATAAAAATATGAGCGAAATAAAAAACGAAGTGAAATCGGATACATACTACAACATTAGATTGAACAATAACGCGACAAACCCTTCAATTATAGACCAGTATTTGATAGACAATATTATAGGAGAACAATACAGTAGTGGACATTTAGACCTTTCTGGCGTAGTTTTACCAGAAGTGTCAGACGATCAACAGAATGACGTAATAGAAATAGATGATAATTCTGACGACACCAAGTTATTACCACGTTTCGATATGAATTTTCCCTTAGAATCATTGTACCTGATGCACAATGACTTCCATTTCTTAGATAACGAAGTACCTACGAATAACATTCCCAATGAAGTCAATGAAATGAATAGAATGGTTGCGGAAGTGCCAATGATGAGCCAGAAAGAGAATATTGAAGTTCCCGATGGAAATTGTACTGATTTTCCCAATTTTATTCAGGGTAAGAAAGACCCTATGATGAATACGTCGGTTCGGCCTTCGACGAATAAAATTAATGTTAAAAATATTGAATTGATGAAGAATTAATACATTGATAAGAACCTATGTAAGTAGATGATTCAATGCCCAAAAAATTCAATATTATTCAATATTATTGGATTCGTATTATTTCAATAGCAGTTTCATAAGTATTCGTTATTATAAGTAAAAAGACTGTTTAATTGTTAGATAATTTATTTAATCTGTAGTGGAATGTTTTTACAATATACGGCTATGAAATCACGACTGTGTCTTACTTCCTGCCATTGGCACAATTTCCAGTCGTTTGATAAATCGTTGAAGGGTTTTGGGTCTGTATGGACGCCTTTGCCATCTGGTCCTATTATTATAAGCACTTGTCCTTTGTATAGTCTAATATAATCCTCAAAAGCAGGTCTATTGTTGAAGTAACAGAAGAGTAGCGCTGTTGAGGAGGCAGTCTTCAATGAGCTGACGACTTCTTCGTCTAGTGGCAAGGTGGGGCTGGTGACGAGTAGAGGTATAAACTTTGGTGGGGCATATTTGCAGTGCCACCACGCGCCGTCTACCTCCACTCCCGATACTGGTATACCTGGTTTTATAAAAAAAGAACATCAATTAAAAATAAATCCAGAACTGACTGATGATGACCGCTTTTGACTATAAGACCGTCCTAAAGTACCACCTGAAAAATATCCTTAATTCT
The DNA here is from genome assembly GCA_029255805.1 of Keiferia lycopersicella. NCBI lineage: Eukaryota > Metazoa > Arthropoda > Insecta > Lepidoptera > Gelechiidae > Keiferia > Keiferia lycopersicella. The sequence goes on from JARACZ010000008.1 coordinate 1,608,246, forward strand.
AAGTGGTAAGTTGTACAATATTTTAGTCCACAGTCTGTGTTAAGTTGTAGTCTCTTAATTCTTAGTGGCCATAAATTCAAGAAAAAAAAAGATGAAGAATGTGCATTAAAAAAACACAAGACGTTCAATGCTTAAAATGGTCGCATAATTTATGCAAAAGTCACAATCGCAAAACAGCAGTTCGTGTCGCAAAATAGTAAAATGGGCGAAAACGGAAATCTACCCCAAAAACTGGAAAAGTCTCTTTATTTGTAATATCTTAAACACATTAAAATAAAGATAGATGCCGAAATAGCATCACCCCATTTCTTACCCGTGGGTGTCGTAAAAGGCGACTGAGGGGACTTGACGGTTTCCAAATTTTAGGCGACAGCCTGTCACTGTACTGATACACGAATTATCTCCAACGGCTCTCAATATTGTCAAACGTGGCAATCGTATATTAACTGCCGTTAACGCTCTGCCTACCTTATAAGGGATAGAGGCGTGTTATGTGCATATAAAATAAATATAAAAACATTATCTTACCTGTAGCTTCAGTGATCATCCATTCCAAAAGCCCACTGCCACAGCCAATACTCAAAACACTATCACAGTTTAACTCATCTATACACCGTTTTAAAAACCTGAAGTTATCTTCACTTGGAAACACCCAGAGCAACTTACTTCGCTCCGGATGGTCGTGATATCTTTCTACTATTTCCTGCCAGTTGCCTTGTCTATGCAACTCTAGGATATCTTCTAAGTCTTTCATTTTTTTAAATATTATTTTGGTGAGGAAATTGATACAGGTATCGCACAGAGTACGGATGTAGCGATGGTAACATTGACAGTGAACTGGGTTCTGTTATGTAAGGTGATTGATCTATTTATTGCTATTTGCCAGACGGGGACGGATTTAGGATTCTGCTGTGATACTAAAATGTTTTGGAGACGGTATTTGCAAATAAAAAACTCGAAGCTATTTCTAAAAATTCGAAGTCAATATTTTCAATGCTTCTAATCGTGAAACTTTTTCAGTGATAATTCTGAAACTAAATTTTTTAAGCTGTTTTTAAACAAAAACAAAGAAAACTCTAAAACTTTCTCTTTCTTATTAAAGAAATCCCTCGAGCTAAATTTTTTAAGCTAACAATTCCGGCAGTACAATTTTAACCGAATTAGTTACATAGTATTCCTATCATGAGCGAAAAAGAGACCGTAAATCTCATTTCAGGCGACTCACATACTCGAGTAAAGTTAAATTTCATAAGGTTGAATTTAAATAGAGCGCATATTCAATCAACATTGAACCTATGTAGCTTTGGTAAAGTTAAGAATACTGGGAATAAATGAAAGTTGCAGAATACCTGTCCCCTATTTAAAATTACAATAAATAAAAAAATCTCAAAATAAAAACTACCCAAATACATCCCTGTTCGCTTGATCATTGGGTTTATGAGTTATGTGTAAAAAATTGGCGAACAACCAAGAATCGCGCGCGTTTATTTTCGAGGCACCTTAGGTACTACTAATATTATAAATGCGAAAGTTTGTATGTTTGTTTGTTACTTCTTCACGCAAAAACTATTACACCGATTTTCATGAAATTTGGCACACAGATAGAGGGTAACTTGGATTAACAAATAGGATAGTTGTTATCCCAAAAATATGATCCTGAGGGATCCTACGGGATCAAAACCGACTTCCACACGGGCGGAGCCGCGGGTGCCCACCAGTACTATATAATAAATAAAAAACGTCAGTTTGGTTGATTCCGTTTACTGGTCGACTGGACGTACTATCAGCAGCTTCTAGAGTTATCCATTCAATGATCAACATTATGCTGGTGTTCGTACAATTACTAAGAATAACTAGTATAGGGTGAAATTTTACTGTGTCCGACACGAAAAACCCAGGACGGGCTGGTCATAAGAATCTCTTTCTCTCGAATCTCTTTCTCTCGCTATGTCTAGAACCCTAGTGTCTGAATTTTTCAACCGCCTTCTACAAGTAGCTGGCTTCTGACAGGATAAGGATTCATCAACTTTCAAGGAACATAGGTCGAAATATGAAAAAATACCTCCCACAAGTAAAATTTCACTCTATACCCATCCGATTAAAGAAACGATCTGTAAATGGCGGCCGATTGTCATGCTTTCTCTCTCCCACTGAGGCTCTTACATATACCAGGCATGGATGCTCTCTCCCTCACACTTAGGTAACTGACGCCATTTACAGATCGTTTCTTTATCTGATGTGATTATATACAGGATATTGGGGAAAATACTAACTTGTTTTCAAGGGATGAAACTGAACAACTTTCCCCAAGGAACATAGGTCGAGATACGAAAAAAAAAACAATCTCTCATATAAAATGTTGCAACTTCCAACCGACTAAGTCAATTTGTTTGTGAGATCCGATTTGCCGTGTGATGCCGGCTTAGAATAGCATCACCCCACATCCTTCCCGCGGGTGTCGTAAGAGGCGACTAAGGGACTCGAGAGTATTGGTGTATTACAATTTTTAGGCGACAGGCTGACAACCTGTCACTATAGTGATACACATGTTTTCTGAAACAACCTTAGAAAACAATTCTCAAAAATGTCAGACGTGGCGATAGCAACCGTATTCTTACGGTCGTTAACGCTCTGCCTACCCCGCAAGGGATAAAGGCGTGATATATGTATGTGTATGTATGTATCCAAAAAAAATATTTTTTACATTTGGACCTATGTTCCTTGGTGAAAGTTGTTCAGTTTCAAGGGCTAGTTCATCACTTGAAAGGAATTTAGTACTTTTCCTAAAACTGTATAATTTGATACCTTACAATATATCTCGAGATGCTGTTGATAATAAGAAACTACTACATTCAATACACAAAATATACACATAGTTTAGTTTTACTTTAAATAATAACATTGATAATACATCAATACTTATAAATAAATTATTGTTTAGTTTATTGCATTGATTTCGTTACGAAAATAAAAACAAATTATGTAAGTACAAACTTGTAGCTTATGTAAGGGACAGCTCACCGAATACTGATAGGATTTAAATAAAGAAAGAAAGAAAATACGTTTATTTTAGTTACACTTTAAGAAACTTTCTAAAATTAAAATACATAGAATAGAATAGAATTACAAGTAGTGGTGAGCTGCATGTAACGCTGGTCTTCCGTGTGGCGCCAGATGAGTACAGTAAAAATGTGGACAATATATAATTTTTTTAGACCACAAAACTGAACAACTTTCCCCCAGGTACATGTTTCAGGAAACTAAATAAATCCACAGAATAAACAAAACATTCGAATCCCCATACAACATAATGTTTAGCTGGCAGGCTTATCTGTTTTTCGAAATATATTCCTAGGGAGAAGTTGTTCAGTTTCTTGGTCTAAATGCAGGGTGCATCGGGGTTCGGAGTGTCGTCCCTTAAACTCCGCAATAAATGTTTAATCCATAATTCAATTACAATAAAATACTATTATATTTTTATTATTTGCATTACTTTTCACTGGTACGTACAATTACCTAATACAAGTAAATGAACAGGCAAAAGGTATGTATTTTATTTTCCTTATAACACAAATGCGATTTTATGAAAGGCAGTGCATAGTGAAGATATTGTTATTATCAGTCAATTGTACCAAACAAACAACAAAATCATACAAAAACAAAAACATACCAGTCCAAGTTCCGTTACCATATATATTATATTCTGTTAAAACGGAAATGTTTCTCAATATAAAACAAATAAAATAGAAAATTGCGGCAGCCGGGATTTGAACCCGGGCCGTGAGGTGCCGGCCCACTGCTCTGTCAACTCAAATTGGGCTGCCGGAGTGCCTCGACAGACAGTGACAAAATTTTAAAATCTCCTGAAGCTCAAAGCGTCGATAATACTAATAATATCAAAATATTATCAATGGATTATGGAATAACAGCCACATTCATACAATTTTTTTTTTTAAATGGGACGTGACTTATGTCTGGTTTGTAACCGATACATTAACCCTACATTCTGTACTTTATGAGATCAATATGATATTTATCAGAAGAGATCTTTAGTACTTTAGGTTATTATTGTGTCTAACTGGCTAGGCTAGATGACTGGCAGGTCATATGAGCTCCTTTGTAAAACGATATGTTGTATTAAAATACTGAGTGGTGACGTAATATCTCGGTGTTTTGGATGGCGTCAAAACACTTACTTTTATATTATTTTTCTGTTTCTTAATTCAAACTTTGAATATTTCGAAAAACTAAAAATGGAGTATGTAGTATTTTTGGATAATAGTTTTAAGCGTACAACTTTTATATTTTTATTAATGAACCAGTCATCTAGAGAATTATGTATGTACTGTTACGAAGCTCATAGTAATATTACCATTTATTCCTTTCTGCGTTAAAATCAGAAAGTATATATATTGATTCGGTAAAATCACCACTATAACTAATACAGGACCTATTTTCAATAAAATTAAGAATACATCAATAAATAAATAAATATAATAGCTTATTTACATCTCATACCTTTATATTTCAGTCTCACAATACATTTTTACTAGATCTATTCGTTATCTGTAACAAAAAAGTATAATTTTATTGAATGAAGAAAAAAAATACTATGGCATAAGCTTATTGTTTTTTTTTTAGTATGTACAGTCATGGACAGAACTGGGGTCAGTCAAGAGGGTGTATTATCGCATACACAATCATTTTAACTTACTCACACATACACATACTCGAATATGTTTTTAAAGAGTAAACCTTAAATCAAGCTAACTTAAGTCAAAACTCAAATAAACATTGCTCAGCGACCTCTATGAATTTATGAAAAGAACTATTAAGAACAGTGCCTGCTTGTTAATAGCGCGATTGGCCCCAAGGTCTGACTCACCACGTCGTAACTCTAACCACTGCTGCGTTGGGTTTATAAGATCCATACTTCTATTTCAACATCAATGTCACCAGCGTAAATGGTCTAATGGTTGCTACGTCCAGGTTACGTCAAAGATTAGAATAACATCAGTTTCGGATCTCTATGTTATGTTTTAGTTTTGTTTAGGATCATTTCATTTAGTTATCCCATTTTTTTTGTTTTATTGTTGTTTACTGTTTATTTAAACAGTTGCTGTAAGTAAATGCAACGAACACAACAGAATTGTTGTGGACTAGGATAATCAACACTAAAGTGAAATGAAAACAAATATTAACCAATTAAATATTTTTATTATCAAATAACATTTAACAAGCCTTTTAAAACAATATTTTAATAATGAAGTTGACTTCTACTACGCAGATCTAATATATAATGAGGTTAAATGTCTCAAGGTTTAGCTTAAAGTATTCGTTTTCTAGAAGAAAAGATATTGAAGCTAAATCTCAAGAAAACAAAGAAAATTTACAAATTTACAAAATCGTTAGTAACTTTGTTTAGTTCGATTACCTTCGTAATACAAAACAAAACATTGTCTGACTGATATAGTTTACCAAAAAAATGAAACATTAATACTTCTACTTTATTATAAATTATAAGTAAATAACTTGATTACATTTTGCAAACGCCGTGGCATTGAAGCGACCATTTCGGAGCAAATGTTGGTTCCGCTTAAATCCTCCCACACTTCATGTCATGGCAGTGAGACTCCAATTCTTCCTTTCGTCTTTCATTACGCATATCCCATCTTTGCACCATTAAGCCCCATAGATTTTCTATAGGGTTTACATCTGGGGATTTAGCTGGCCAGTTTATAACATTTATTCGAGTAATGACACTACCCTCTTCTTCAAAACGAATCACCCAACGCTTCGCTGTTCTCCACTAAAACAAAACAAACAAGCATAAGTAATTGGTAAAATTAATACTTTAATAAACTATGCAACTAAAACTATATATATAATAAGAAAATATAAATAATACTAATTAAAGTAGTAATTTGAAATATTATAGATACTTACGGCATAGCCGGTCTCAGGCTCTCAGCAACAATTTCCGATAATTTATATCCAACGTTATGCAACGCAACCATACGCTGCTTATCCTCATTACTTTAATTATTACTCTTTTTGAAAAATGTAATGAAAGTAAACGAAGCGAAGAAAGAATGTAACAGAAAACACAGGCACCCACGATAGCGAACTAACACCGACAGAGTACGAACTCCTTCCGAATGCAATCCAATAGCTCTAAACTTACTCGTTTAAAGGTATTAGATATAAATAAAAAAGTATCATTTAAGGTAAAACACGACCGAGACTCGAACCGCTGCTTTGACGAAGTGCCTGTTATCTACCTTCACATGCTATCCACTAGACCAACTGCGCCTATAGTCATACCAGTGAAATTATGGATGTTACTCGGTTTGCACATTGGTCAGTTAGCTACGTAATGTTTTGTAAATGTGTGAGTGTATTGTATTGCCGCTTGGGATGCGCAAGCAACTAGTTTTCTGAGAACTGACCCCACTTCTGTCCCTGACCGTACATATTTATACATTGATCACGTGGTGGGAAAGGAACCGATTAGGACACTGCAGGCTGAACCATCTGATTGTCTGTAAGAAAGATGGTTCCATGTTGATTGTCTGTAAGAAAGAAGACTCCGTGTTTTGGAGGGCACGTTAAGCCATAGGTCCCGGTTGCTGTCTATGATTTCTTAGACTGCAGACGTTATATAACCATGTCAGAAGCCTGCTAATTGTAGTAGGCGGTTAAAAAACTAACACCAGGGCCCCAAGTCTAATATTTTTTTGTCAGTGTAACCCCACCGTAACTCAACTGTCATTCCATTGCCATTGCAAATTTCTATACTTCAAACTGTTAGCAGACTACGAAACTACTAAAATCATCCAGCTGAGATCCAATCGACATCCAGCTGAAACGATAGCAGACTTAGGGCCCAGGGTTCATGGGGTCGTCCGTTGACATGAAAAGAAGAAGAAGAATGTATCTCACCAGTAAGCCGTTGCTTCCTCCAGTGTTTAGCTGGCGGGGTGAGTGGCTTGTCAGGCTGGTCTGGCTTGTCAGGCTGGTCTGGCTTGTCATGCTGGTCAGGTTTGTCGTGAAGGATGTTCTTCAGCGTTTCCACATCCTTCACTCGCAGCGGGCCCACGTCTAGCGGCCGGGGTTGAGGCTCCTGGTTAGATAAAATGAGAAGGTAAAGGTAAACAATTCCTGCGGTAAAAATACAATGAATTGTGAACCTAACTGCTTATTGCTTAGGCAGAGTTAGACTAACTCGACCATTTTACTGGTTACTATGGGTGAGAGTTTCATATTCTTTCCGTAAATAATCGACGACATGAAAATGAGTACCTTTTTTTTTTTAATCTGTGATGGGCTTACTCTTGACCCCAATCTTACCCTAGAGCAGAGATGGGATCTACGGTGGAGCGAGCTTGCCCAGAAGATGCCTATTCACTCTAGACTTAAAGAGATTCAGGTTATATGCACTCGGAAATACAGACGCAGGCAGGGAGTTCCATTCTTTAGCCGTGCGCATAATGAAAGATGATTTGAAGCGCTTAGTGCGTAATGTGGGTATTTCAACTAAGAACGGATGGTAGCCGGCCGTGCGTCTGGATGTCCGATGGAAGAAAGGAGACGGTGGTATCAGCTCATGTAGCTCACGCACACACACCTTAGAATGTAGACAGAGTTTGACTAGCTCGACTATTTTATTGGTGTCTATGGGTGACAGGTTTACTTTCTGCTTTTAAATAATCTACGACATGATAATGCGTGCCTTAGAATGTGGGTAAAGTTTGTTTAGCTCGACTATTTTGCTGGTGTCTATGGGTGGCAGGTTGACTCTTTGTCCACAGAGGGAGTTTGCCTTCCGTATCCTGTATTGTAGTTTGTAAATAATCGACGACATGATAATGCGTACCTTAGGATGTGGGAAGAGTTTGTTCAGCTCGACAATTTTGCTGGTGTCTATGGGTGGCAGGTTGACTCTCTGCACGCAGAGGGAGTTCGCTTTTCTTATCTTGTGCACGTAGGGCGTGGGGCTGGGCACTTTGCGCTCTTGTGTTGTTGTACCTGTTAGTAAAGAAAATAAAAGTTAGACGCGCGTTGAACGAATTATAAAACTTTTTGGTCTTATTTTATGATTTATCGAGGTCTCAAACTGAAAACATCTTGAAATCAAAAGTAATCATGATTGAAGTTTAAGTGATGGGATTGATAAATAATGTGAATACTTTGTTCTAATGATGCAAATTACAGCTGACGATTTATTCTCTTTTGTTTGCGAAAATGACAGGAGTAACTAAATTAAAAAAATAGGTTCATAAAATAAATAAACTGAGAAACTAACTGACAATATAATAGGTAAATATACTGAGCGTTTCACTTACCGACAATCACACTTTGCCTCGCGGTATTAGCTTCAATAATTTTAGACTTGTCTAACACAGATTTTTCGTTGTTTTTCTTTAGCGCCTCTTCATTCCTCTTGTCTATGTCAGGGTCTTTATTGTGTTTGGTTTGTTGTTCGTTGTTTATGGTTTTTTCGCCAACTCTTTCATCAGTGTAAAGATGTTTTTGTATGAAGTCCTCTGGCAAAGGCGGCAAGGGATTTAGGACCTCCAGTTTTGCTTTTTCTCGAACTTCGTCTTTTTCGACAACGGTCGTTGTTATTTTTCCGTTCTGAAAATGGAAAAGTCGTCAAATTACGACGATTGTTCGTCGAAAAGAGTAACACAGACAAAAAAGTTTTGCAGTGTCTGTGCTCTTGCGTCAAACACTGATTAAATCGTCTACCACAGATGTACGAGGCCAATGATGATCATCTATGGCCTATGCATAGAAAGTACAACTACAATCCTACAGGCAAACAAATGGCAACATCGCGCTAAAATTAATAATTAAATAGCAACACTAATGAAAATTACAAACAGGCGTTTTACAAAGCTACCGGTCTAAAAATTTACAAGTTGCAAGTACAGCTGCCTGTAGCTTACCAGCGACAAACCATAGTGTAAATTTTGCCTTTAAAAACACAATCGAGCCAGTTTTTACAGGTGTTTTTCTAAAGACTTGTAAACTAAAACTGTAAAAATTTACACATCTACTACTATAAATTTACAACAAAAATCAACGAATTCGATTTAATGGATACTCACATCCGCAAAATATATTCGCGAATGCGAATGCGAACGTTCAAAAACATGCGAATATTTGCGAATGCGAATATTCGTTACATCACTAGTGCTTACGAGTCCATTGGCGAGCGGGCGCGGCTCGAGGACGCCGTGTGTGTTGCGCAGGTGTCTGTTGAGATTGTCGAGACGGCGGAACCGCGGCTGCTTGCACTTCATATCGCGTATTTTACACTCAAAGGGCTTGTCGTCTGCGAAAATTGGGATTTCGTTAGCTTTAGAACGGTTTTTATAATACACACACACGTATCACGCCTTAATCCCTTGCGGGGTAGTAAGACCGTTATCGGTGTTAAAATATGAAATTAAATGATTTAATGTGCGATGAAAATGGGTTACAATAGCAGTTACAGTTACTTATAGTTAGGTCGTTTCACCAAATCCCACCTTTACACATTACAATATGGCTGTTAATGCCACTTCTGACAAATATTGCGGGCCCTTTCAGATGAGTCGTGTATCACAGTAGTGATAGGTCAACCTGTCGCCTGAAGTTGTAATACACATGAAACCCACGAGTCCCTTAGTCGGCTTCTACGACACCCACGGGAAAGTAATGGGGTAATGCTATTCTGAGCCGGCACCACACGGCACTGTAGTATTTTCTACCTTTACTGCGTGTACAACCACGAGTCCCTTAGTCGGCTTCTACGACACCCACGGGAAAGTAATGGGGTAATGCTATTCTGAGCCGGCACCACACGGCACTGTAGTATTTTCTACCTTTACTGCGTGTACAACCACGAGTCCCTTAGTCGGCTTCTACGACACCCACGGGAAAGTAATGGGGTAATGCTATTCTGAGCCGGCACCACACGGCACTGTAGTATTTTCTACCTTTACTGCGTGTACAACCACGAGTCCCTTAGTCGGCTTCTACGACACCCACGGGAAAGTAATGGGGTAATGCTATTCTGAGCCGGCACCACACGGCACTGTAGTATTTTCTACCTTTACTGCGTGTACAATGTAGTGTTTCCTACCTTTGTGCACTTTCTCGTGCCTGCGCAGATCCTTAGCCGAGTGGAACGCCTTGCCGCAGCTGCCGCATTGGTGCTTGCGACCGCTGGACATCACTGCCACTGTGTTCTGCACTACAGCCACTTCCATACCATTGGCTGGTTGTGTTGCCGGTGGACGGGGTTTTACTGTTAAATGCAAAGTTTATCACTACATTTAAAATAAACGTGACCTCATGGTCCATGGACCTCAGTAGTTACAAGTAAACTACTGCTCCACAAAGAGGAAATCTCACTCGAAACAAATGCTTTCCACAACTAATTGCATATAACAATTTTAGTATCTGCAATTTTTTTTAAAGTTTGGCTCACGTTTGGCTTCCCTCGCCTTTGGAGCCTTTGGAGGATGATTCTGCCAAAGTCAAAGTCAAATACATTGAGGTCATATACATTATACACCATAGCAAAGAATAAAACTAAATTTTTTATACGTGAGTCAATGACGAAATAAGTATTTCGACCGCCCGCATCTTACGAACGAAACGCAGTCACTGGCGCGATGTGGACGTGTAGGCCTGACGAACAAGCACCGATCGGTTCGAAATATCGCGGAAATACGTAAACATTATTTTATTTATTTATTTATTTAAGAAGCACATTTATACAACCATAACAGAAAATTCCAAGGCGATTGCATAAGAAACAATATTTAAACTTACAAACTAGTACTTTTAAACATTTGGAAACAGTTAAGAAATGAGATCAATCATTATTAAATATTATACAAAAATAACAATTTTGAATAAAAACTAAATAACAATATTTTCCGAACATTTTAAACATTCTCTTTTCAACATAAGCCATCCATCCGCAAGCACGTCCACGAGTGAGTTACCATTTAAGAGTTGGCCAACTAGCGTAACTCCACGCGGAACAGGCGCGCCACCGTGCGACACTCAGGGATAATAATATATATATATATATATATACAGGGATTATAAGTGAGTGATCCAGTCGACATACTTATTTACAAGAATACAACTATAGCTAACGTAATAGGTACTCAGAACGTCAATATATTTTGTAATTTTCTATTAGATATTGTGCACGTCATATCCGCGAATACAGTTCTCGCTCCTCAGAAGTCTGTTGTAAGAAATTTCTTTCTAGAAACAAGCAGTGCTTATTGTGTCCTTTATCTATTTTTCTGTACAATAAGTACATTACACATACACAAATCACGCCTATATCCCTGGCGGGGAAGGCAGAACGTTAATATCAGTAAAATTACGGTCGTTATCGCCACGTCTGACAAATGTTTAAGGGTCGTTTCAGTTAAGTCGATAAATGGTTAAATAAATAAATACTTACAAGGCGGACTACTATGTTTGTTGTTGACATGCTTCTTCAAGTTAGAGGAGTCGCGGAAGAGGCGCGGGCAGTGCGGGCACGTGTACGGCCTCTCCCCGGAGTGCAGCAGCCCGTGTTTGCGCAGCGAGCACGCGTTGTTGAACGCCTTGCCGCATTCCTTGCACGCGTACTTCTTTTCCTCTGAAAGTTTTATGAGTTAAAGGTAAATACATACATACATATATACGTGCCGTGTGATGCCGGTTTAGAATAGCATCACCCCACGTCCTTCCCGCGGGTGTCGTAAGAGGCGACTAAGGGACTCGAGAGTATTGTTCTATTACAATTTTTAGGCGACAGGCTGACAACCTGTCACTATAGTGATACACAAACATGTTGTCCGAAACAACCTTGGAAAACAATACTCAAAAATGACAGACGTGGCGATAGTGACCGTATTCTTACGGCCGTGAACGCTCTGCCTACCCCGCAAGGGATAAAGGCGTGATATACGTATGTATGTATGTACATATGTACACATATCACGCCTTTATCCCTGGCGGGGTAGGCATTGCGTTAACGATCGCAAAATTGCGGGCGTTATTGCCACGTCTGACAAGTACTGAGGGCCTTTTCAGATGTGTCGTGTATCACTATAGTGACAGGTCGTCGGCCTGTCGCCTAAAATTGTAATACACATGAAACCCTCGAGTCCCTAGTAGCCTTTTACAACACCCGCGGGAAGAAATGGGGTGACGCTACTCTAAGCCGGCATCACACGGCATAATAATAAATAAAAATATTATTTATTGTCTTTTAAACTTATACTATGCATATATATAAATGAGATCTAGCCGTGTAATGTGGGCTGAGATCACTCTTATCCTACCCGTGGGTATCCTAAAAAGCGAATCATCATTATCATCATTTCAGCCATAAAATGTCCACTGCTGAACATAGGCCTCCTCTAAAAATTTCTTCCACCTTGTGTGATTATAAGCGGTTTCATACAGCATTCCCCCGCGGACTTGACCAGCCTGGCTGACATGTGTGCCACGACATATTTTGTCGTTTCATATGCGCACAATGTCACTACGGAAGAATGTGTAACTTATTCGCATTGAAGTTAGCCGCAGAAGACATATTGCGGTGACAAAATTTTATCGTGGCACGCATGTTAGCCATGGTGATCGTCTGTCCATCTCGCGGAGGCAGTCATACGCTGCGCCTACCAGTATGTGGCCTGCCCATTGCCTCTAGCTTACTGACTCTCTTAGCTATGGCCGATTAAAGAAAGGATCTGTAAATGGCGGCCGATTGTCATGCTTTCTCTCTCACACTGAGGCTAAAAGCGTTCATGGTTTTTCCCTCACACTTAGGTGACCGCCGCCATTTACAGATTGTATCTTTATATACATACATACATACATAAATCACGCCTCTTTCCAGTTGGGGTAGGCAGAGCGCTAACGGCCGCAAAAATACGGACGATGTCGCCACGTCTGACAAATATGGAGGGCCATTTGAGATAATTTTGTGTATCACTATAGTGGCAGGTTGTCAGCTTGTCGCCTAAAAGTTGTACTCAGTCGCCTCTTACAACACCCACAGGAAGGAAATAGGGTGATAGTATTCTAAGCCTTAGGTATTCTCTTATTTGATGTGATAATACTTACTAGTGTGAATAACCAATTTGTGTCGCTGTAGTTTAGATTTCTGTATGAAGCTAGCGTCACAGATCTCGCAGATGTAGCGCCCTCTACAGTTGGTGGGGTGCTTGCTCTGCATGTGATAGTTATAGTGCGAGCGGGTGGCAAATCTCTGTGAAAAATATTAGAATCAGCTAAAATGGTTTATGAATAGTAGGTGCGTCCAGACCGCCTGAGCAGCCTCAGGTGCGCAAGCCGCGGCCGGCGTGCACGTATTTCGCCAGAGCATGAGCAATTGAGCATGCGCTACGTCACGCGAAACACGTCCACACCGACAGCGGCACGCACGCATGCCGCGCGCGACAGGGAGCATCTGAGGCACCACCTGCTGAATTGATTGTAAGAGTTTTTGATTGCTCCCTAGTTCATCGTGTTATTTCTTTTAACAAGCTTAAGTAGACAGAAATTTACTTATTACGAAAAAGCTAAGTCTTCATGAACAAAAAGGGCATAAATGAGGATTTAACTGCTGATAGAAATGAATGGAAGAAGAAAACATGTTGCGCCGACCCCAAATGAATTGGGATAAGGGCAGGCAGATGATGATGAAAAAGCTATGTCTTCATTCTGACAACAAACTTTCTTAAAATGAAACAAAGACAAACTCTTTATAGATTTGAAACCTTCATTGTAGTTCCATGAACTTGACATACCTTTTTACACTCCCGGCATTCAAAAGGCTTCTTCCCTCCGTTGCAGTATGCGTGATATGTGACCTGACTCCGGGCACTGAACTTCCGTCTGCACAGAGTGCATAGGTAGCATTCTGTTTTACCATCTGCAGGAGAATAATTAATATGAATTATTACATACATACACACATACATATATCACGCCTTTATCCCATGCGGGGTAGGCAGAGCGATAACAGCCGCAAAAATATGATCACTATCGCCACGTCTGACAAATATTGAGGGCCGTTACAGATAATTTGTGTATCACTATAGTGACAGGTTGTCAGCCTGTCGCCTGAAGTTGTAATACACATGAAACCCTCGAGTCCCTTAGTCGCCTCTTACGACACCCGCGGGAAAGACATGGGGTGATGCTATTCTAAGCTCTTCAGCATCACATGGGGATATGAATTATTATAGGTCCTTAATTAACATCAAAATGGAACCAAATGGAGAAGGTTAGAACCCAAGAGGGGCCAGACAGAAAATTGAGTAATAAATTATAAAGGAATAAACTACATTACATAGTATAAAGCAAAGTTGCTTTTTGCGTCTGTCTGTATGTATTCTTAAATCTTTAAAACTGCACAACAGATTGATGCTAATAGATAGAGTGATTCAAGAGGAAGATTTTTATGTATAATACTTGCCAGGAAAATAACTTATACCCATGGGAAGATATGTTACAGCGGGTGCAGGTGCAGGGCCCAGCCGCTACTATACGTAGTCGGTCCCAAAGTTCTGTCATATATGAAAATACTGATAAAATAAAAAGTACCAATCCGTTTTTAAAAATTTATATATCAATTAAAAATACAATCATCGAAGAATCAAAATAACATAAAACTATTCGAAATGACCTCCCTTGCTTTTAACAACGGCCTTCAACCGCGGCGGCCAGTCGTCTATCGCAGCACGCACCATATCCATGTCGATTTCAGCGACTGCTTTAACTATGGCTGACTTCAGACTCTCCAAATTTTTATGGGGCTTAGCACAGACCTTGCTCTCTAAGACCTGCCAAATTTTATAGTCCAGAGGATTAAGGTCCGGACTGGAGGAAGGCCAATCTTCGTGTCTTATAAACTCAATGTTTTGACGTTCAAACCAGGCTTGAGTGGTCCTGGCTTTGTGAGCGGGCGCAGAATCCTGCTGGAATACAAAGTGATGTCCTGAAAATAGTGTGTTGGGCAGGTCTTTGACGTACCGATCCAAAACCGTCTCTTGGTACACTTTTGCGCTGGTTATGACCCCCTTTTCGCAAAAATGAACCTCAGTTGGCCCATAGTAGGAGACTCCTAACCAGACCATGACTGAAGAGGGATGATGCCCATGTTGCACCCGCGGAACTTTGTTTCCTGCTTCTTCAGAGCTGGTAGCGTACACTCTATCGTTTTGTTTATTATACTTTTCTTCTATATCAAAAATTTTTTCGTCTGTAAAAAGTATATCGCGGTGCCGGTTTTTCGCGTACCGTTTTAACAACACCCGAGATCTTTTGAGTCTAATTTCTTTTAAACGGGCATTAAGTAAGTGCCCACTCTTTTTTTTGTATGCTCGCAGCTTAAGGTCTTCGTTTAAAACCTTTTTGACTGTTTTTCTACTAACCTTCATCTGCAAAGCCATAAGTTTCTGTTTTCGGACAGGATTTCTTCGTATGCGCTCCTTGATCGCTTTGATCACTGCTGGTGTTCTGGCGGAGCGAGGCCGGCCAGTTCTTTTCTTGTCCTCAACACTAGAGACTTCAGTGTACCTAGTTATAGTACGATACCCAAACCTAAGCGTTATTTTCAATTTTTTGAGCAACTTGAAAATGGTACTTGGCGAGTGCCCACAGCGACGCAACGCCAAAACTGCTATTCGGTTTTCTTTCAAAGTCCACTCCATCGTGAAAAATCGCGCCAAATGATTATTTATTGTTTTAAAATAATTGTTAAACATTCAAAAACGGAATGCAATAAAACTTTTCCAAATCCGTGTTCTAAATTCAAAAATAATATGCCAGTGACAGAACTTTGGGACCGACTACGTATTTACATAGTAATTTACATTTAAATTATTATTACAATCACAGAGTTCGAAATGCAATATACAGTCAGTGAATTACCTACCTTTTTCAGTGATAATGTGTCCAGTAGATGGCTTAACTTTCCTCTTCTCATTATCATTGTCCCTGCTATGGTTTTCCTCAGTTGTTTCTGCATTTTCTGCTGAATCTGACTGACTGTGTGACTCCAAACTGTCATCAACATCTTCTACGCATCCAGTGCGCTCAAGCTTTGCTTTCTTACGCTCAGGTTCTAGTTTCATAACACCAGAATCTTTTCCTTTGGCAGCTTCTTCTTTTATCAGCTTGCCTGCCCCTCCTGCCTTCTGGCAAGCTATACAACCGGCTACCTCTTGAAGCAAACATTGCATACACTTCACATGGCCACAGCTTTCCGTAACTAGCCGGTTGTCTGTCCCGTTTACTGCATTTTTATTGCTGCAGTTTACACAAACTTTGGAATCCATAGCGCAATAACAAACTTCTAGGTTATATCGTAAAAATATTACTCCTAAAGCAGCAGCAGTTCAACGTAGACTTAGTGACCACTTAACCGTGAGACTAGAGGAGATAATACATGCAAAATAATTAAATTTCGACAAAAATATTCTCAGAGATCTATCATCAAAGCAAACCATTAAAATACGTTCATAATGATAAATACAAAATAATTAGTAACGGGAATAACTTTACAGTTCTGTTAAATATTTCAGAATATTACGATAGCAAGATGCTATAACTTTTTATAATATCAGTATGAATTACTTAGAATGAGTAATAATAAGACAAAAAATTCAAATTAAATTTTGGGTTTTTCAACAATTTTTTTTAGTCATACTTTCAGAACGAAACCGAGACGCCGAATTTACAGTACGCGCGTTTCGTTTTGGAATATTTATTATTTTGTTTCCTATACAATTTATTTTTTTACTTATTTTCTTCATGGTTTTATATCATTTTTATTAACAAAACTAACAGTTTTAACTATTTAATGGATAGGAAAGGCTATATTTAAATCAGGTACTTTAAGACAAAAAGGAAATCTTGCCAGGAAAGCAGATAGTCACATGAAGCAAAACGTTGCACAGAGCGCCATGGCGCAAAAAAAAACAAAATTGTCTATGGGCAGGCAAATGTCAGTTGTCATTGTCAATTTGTCATTGGATTTTTAATTTCGTTTCATACGCCTGGAAGCGTTTTTTTACTGAAAATAAATAGTTATTAGTTTTGTAAATAAAAATCCAACATGGTGAGTAATTAATACAGTTTATTTTACCCAAATAAGCATCAATAAGTTGTGTAATCGGACCGTGACGTGCAGTGTTAGTTTGGACCATGTAACCTCAAAAATGCAATTTGTTTTCAGGATGTCTTTCTAATGATTAGGCGAAAAAAACTAACCATCTTCACCGATGCAAAGGACACAACGACCGTGCTAGATCTGAAGAAAATGATAGAGGGTGAGTAGTTGCTGTGTGTCTGGCAGAAAAATCTATTTTTACTCATGAAACAAAGTCGCGGGTGGGCGCAGATTTTGTTGTTATTTGCAATGTTATTGCTCTCTGTTTATGAGCTGCATTCTTGCAAACCTTACTTCGGATGAATACCTGCTGCTAAACCACTGAGAGAAGCTATTTATGCAGTACTACTGCATTATGATACCTCATCATTAAAGCCATTTTTTATTTGGATATGTTTACCTTGAAACCATACTGGATGTTGTAATTCCAGCCAGTGTATGTGCTTATATGGCACATCCAGTTGTGCATGCTCTTGGAAACTGCCAAGAATTCATATTTTAATACTAAAACCCAGAAAATGTGTATGAATCCACAGTAATTATTTATAAGATTCAGAAGATATCCTTAACATAAATCTCTAAAAATACTTTTGTTCTTTACTGGGTTGGAAAATCAAATGCAAGTAGATCACCCCACCCATTATATACTTTCATATTTTTTGTATTTCCAATCTCTATTTATAAAAATCTGATTCACCTTTTACCTTGAGTATTTTTTGGGCTGATAGCTACACTTGTTCGAACTATGTGGCACTATTTCAGAATTGAGGAATTGTCAAATTCAGTTCAGTGCCAAATAAAAACTATTACCCCTTTTTAATGGGATTTAAATGTGCTCAGTGCTCTATTATTCTCATAATAAAACTAAGATTGAATACAACTTTTTAGCCCTATCTGTGGGAAATTGCATCATATACTAACTTTAAGTGCCACCTACTAGGAACTAAACGAACAAAAAAGATTCCCATTGAATCTTAGTCTGTTCACTAAATAATACATATGTCATACATACATACATAAATCACGCCTCTTTCCCGTTAGGGTTAGCAGAGACTATTTCCTTTCCTTGCTATGACCCTGGCATACTTCTTTCGCTTCTTATTTTACATTACTACATTCATCAGTCTTTTTATGCATGGTCTTTGGTTTAGATTACTTCTCTCCTGGCCTTTCTTCAAAATTAAATAATAACCATCTGTTTTATATTCTCCAGGTATTCTGAAGGTGCCTCCAAACGGTCAGATGCTGTTCAACAAGGACAGCACTCTGATGGAAGATGACAAGACTCTTGCTGAATACGGACTCACATCGGCCACTGCTAAGGCTCAATGCCCGGCGCCCATTGGACTGGCTCTAAGGTACATTATTTTTTTTATTGCAGTGACAATGGACAATCTGATATAGCCCAATAGAAATTGCTGATCCTACTAATATTCTAAAAGCGAAAGTTGCATATGTTTGTTTGTTACTTCTTCCTGTAGAAATTAATGTATCGATTTTCATGAAATTTGGCAGACAGATAGGGGGTAACTTAGATTAACGCATAGTATAATTTTTATCCTGAAAAATGTTCCTGTGGGATGCTACGGGATTAAAACCAACTTCCACGCGGAAGCCTACCAGTCCTTTATAAATATCCTGATCAATACATTTCAACAGTAGACAGAAAATAATTTTCAATATAATGTTAATCAGTGACCAAAGTCCATTCTCAATAAAATTAAAAATTTGATAAGATATAAGTAATGTAAAAGTATTAGTCATGTCAGCACAAAATAAGTGGCTCATAAATCTATCTTTCAAAGTCACCTTAAAAAGTGGATTTGTCTAAAAAGTTGCTGTTTTTCGTATTTTAATTTATATAAAAGTATATACATACACTTATAGCTGGGTCTCCATTGTACAAGCAGCCTTAGACGCTCACGCGCAGCATGCGGCGCATTGCGCGGGCGGTGTGGACGTGTTCCGCCTGAGCAGCGCATGTCAAAATTCTCATTCTCGGGTGAAAAACCGTCCACACCGACCGCGCATTGCGCCGCATGCTGCGCGCGGGAGCATCCTCGTTCATTGGAGACCCAGCTAATCACGACTATCTCTTGCGGGGTAGGTCGGGTGCTAACGGTCGTATAAATACGCTATGGCCATTCCTGTAGCACTGTAGTGACTGGTTGTCAGCCTGTCGCCTGAAGTTGAAATAAACATAAAATCTTCGTACCCTTAGTCGCCTCTTACGACATCCGCTGGTCAAAAGCCGCGGCGCAGCGTTCGCCCTTAGCATAGAACCCATGCCTTTCAGTATACCGTGCCGGCGCCCTAAACACTGAGCTATCATGTGTTCTAACTACGTCCATCAGATAAGCTTTTTATAGTTGCCATCATGCTGTAAGCTACCCAAATAAAATAAAATAAAATAAATAAAATCATTCTGACAAGGCGATACAAAAGATGAATCTTCCAAGTTTCATATCTTCCCATATTAATTGTTACTCTTTTATTTATTACTCTTGCACTCTGCTCTGTTTTATGGGTTTATTTCTAATACTTGTAAGAGATCGCTCTTAGAAATATTTATACAGGGTGTAAGAAAATTACCTGCAAATATTTTAATGGGTGAATCAGCCCATGAAACTGAACAACTTTTCCCAAGGAAGATAGGTAAATGTATGAAAAAAAAATTTGGCCCCCCATACAAATTGAGTTGATCGGTAGGTACATTTTGTATGGGAGGTCCAAATATTTTTTTTCATATTTCGACTTATGTTCCGTGGGGAAAGTTGTTCAGTTTCATGGGCTGGTTAACCCCTGAAATATTTGCAGCAATTTTTTTTACATCTTGTATATCTTCCCGTATTCTTTGTCGTGCAGGAAGGAGACTGGTGAATTCGAGGCTCTGGATCTGACCCCGTACTCCTCCCCGCCGGACCTGCCCGATGTCATGAAGTCGCAGGAAACCAATGGACAGGAACAGGTCAGTTATAGCTTAGGTGGAGTGATGACGAAGGAGGTTAGGTATCTGCCCGCCCGGTGACATGTTGTGACCAGTGCCTCGTTTTTCGAAACTACAGGCCACAATTCTACAGGTGACATTCGATGTACATTGCGTAGCGGTTCAAAAAACCTAGTTTTATAATGTGCCACCGGTTACGCAATATACATCGAATTTCACCTGTAGAATTGTAGCCTATAGTTTCGTGGCATAGGCCACAGGAGCCCGATTGGTCCCGAATGGACCTTCATGGTGGCAGATCGGATTTTCTGGGTTGATTTTCTGTATTTTTAGTTTACACACCTTAGAGCGTCTATTCTGAAGTATCAGATTGTACTAAATCCCCGGCATAAAAATTTCACCTTTTTTGTTGACATACGTTTTGCTTCATCGGTATGCTAAGTTTGCAAAAGCGTCATTGGTCAAGAGGTTAGGACACCGTTCTTACAATCGTGAGACTCGAGTTCGATCCCCGCCATGTACCAATGTTTTTTCCTCACGTACATTTACCGACTGCTCGTACGGTGTAGGAAAAACACCGAGAAGAAACCCACATTCAAATAAAATTTGAATTCGGATGATATTTGAATGTGACTTAACCAAGGATTCGGGCCAGGTTAGCCTTCGGGTTGCAGAGGTCAGATGGCAGTCGCTCTGTGTAAAAACTTGGTTGCCACATCAAATTTGGATTTGGGCCAGGTAGCAGTTGTCGGGTTGCAGAGCTCAGAGTGCAGTCGCTCTGTGTAAAAACTTGGTTGCCACGTCAAATCATCTAGGTTAAATTGTCGACCCCGACAGAGAAACAGGATAATGCAAGCAGAATGAATGAATAGTATGCTAAGTTTGGAGAACTTTTAACATATTCCAACTTCTTCTTTTTCTAGATGGATCAGCACTAAGCGTCGCGTCGGTACGGATTGCATCCCGCGGGCGCGGCGCCGGTTCGATACCGGGCTCTCTACCGCGCCCAAACTTTCTTATTATTTGCATAACAACTTATTTTGTTATACATTTTATCAGAGGTTTGCTCCATCAATTAATAAACGAATCATATTTGCGTAAAGTATTGATATTTTTGTTAAGTTATTAACATGTCTTCTTAAGGAATTTAGTGCCAAATTGCAGAAAAATATTTAATTTATCGTAACAGAACGGTAGTTTACTCCATAATATTTATTTTTCCGAACCAAAAGTAAGTTGATATAAAAAAAACCATAGATAAATATTTTACGCAAACATGAATGATCGGTCACTATTCAATCGTTTATATTTTATTTTGTGATGCTTATTACGAGGAGAATATCTTTTTACAATCGTAACATCTTAACAATCGGTTTTAACAGCCATGTTTTCAATCCTAGAACTAAGGGACATTACAACCTTATAATTATTGAATCTAAGTATCTAGTAGTTTCAATATCATTGGCAAGGAATTCTGTATTTATTTCAATATATTCTCCTCAAATTTCTCAATGTCAAACAACGAACTTTAATCAAACTCCTTGCCAAGATCTATATGAATTTCACTGTCCTTCCTGGCTTCTTAGAATAAATATCAAATGAAGCAATCGGTTTTGAATAATTATTTAATTATTAACAAATTCGTTGTTACGCTGTGCAGAAATAAGTGGATAGTCGGATAAAAATCTAGAGGGACAGTCAATTGTCTGTCATAAATAATGTCCGCCCCGAAAAGTATTCTCCGACTTAATATTTGAATGAATATATCGAATATTCTTTATTGTTCGAGGTCCACTTGTTTCTGTACAATTAATAATCTAAATGAATTTGTGCCTGTAATTTTTGCACTAAAACACTAACAATCATTTAACTAATTTATATGGCGGTGCAGTTTTAAACATAATTGAATAACCTTTTGAAGATAAGTCTCGAAAATAAGATGTTTGGTGCGAGTTTGTAGGTTCAAATGTGTTTTATATTAGTAAAGTAGTTTACATAAAGTAACATTGTTTGTCAAAAGTTTCGATAAAATTTTACATTGTTTGACAAAAGTTGACATTGTTTGACAAAAGTTAGCAATGTTTGACAAAAGTTGACAATGTTCGAAAATAGATTAATCACTATGTAATCTATCTAAGACACGGGCATGTACCATTAATGAAATACGCTAATAGAACCCATAAGTAATTTAAAATTTAAACTATTTGAACCTACAAATGCAAAGTTTCATCGCTTCACGCTTTACCATTTTCATCATTGACATTAAAATCACTATCTGTATCTTCATAGGGACTTTATACTATTATCATTCACACTATACCGTGTATATTCTGTATATTACGTCCTTTGAGACGTTATGTAAAAAAGTATATCTTTTTATAGATACATGTTTCTCGTAGATCTGTTTTTGATGGGAAAATAAAGAAACTTTTGTGTTATGAAGTAGTCCTAAGCACATACCTTAGTACGAAATGATACTAAGGTACCATGATAATTTTGTGTTATTCCTGTCTTATTTGATTATGCAGACTAGGATTCCATATTATTCATAAGTTAATACATAACAAGTCTTACCTACATTCTGTGTACTGGTATTAATACTACTTGTTATTCATTATTATTTCATTTTATTCAAGTACCTCAAACGAAACAATACAGATCAAAGATAAAGAATAATTAAAGTACTTTTTAGCGCTTTAATTATTGTACTTTTTACCGCATTCCCATCAAAAACATAATTGATGTATGTTTAATGTGTTGATTTCGTGGTTAGATGTACTATCACTACAAGAGTCTCTTAAATTATACAAATAAAGTATATGTAACGTAACTACACCTTTCAGTAACTAGCAATATCCAGGTGTAATAGACAGATTATACATTACTAGTTTCGAGTAATATTGAAGTGTCTGCCCCACTTTCTTTCCCAATACCATTTATATTACTAGTTGTAGTTCACCCTAAATGCACCTATTTCTGAAAATCTAATAACGATCTCATTTAATCCTGCCATTTGTTCAAGATTACTCGAAACCAATGTTCATGTACACATTAAAATAGGTTTTATTAAAAGCGGTATATATCTGAAGATATTGTAGTATGGACTATAGTTAATATGATAGGAATAAAGTGGGGCTTTTATATTGCATAAAATTCAAAAGGTTCGTCTATGATATTCCTGTCAGTAAGTTGTTGAAAGTTACTGAAGGCCTACTTAAAAACACCTACCATCTGACTAGAGCTGGAACTTATAGTCATATATTGATATTACTTGATAAAAGTTAGGAAAAGTTGACATTGCTCGATAAAAGTTGACATTGTTCGACGTCAGTTAACAATATTTATCAAGAGATGACAATGTTCCTCAGAAATTGACAATGTTCATCAAAAGTTAACAATGTTCATCGAAAGTTAACAATGTTTGTCAGAAGTTAACAATTTATTTACCGCAGTCACAGTGCTATATTATTCTTATAAATGAAAATAAGAATTCGAAAAATTGATAAGCGTCGACCGACGAGACGTTGTCATGACGAACATCAAGAGATGGAGAAATTGACGAAGGCCACCGGTTGCGTCGATAGTGGTAGAGCAGTGGGCCGGTACCCCACGCGGCCCGGGTTTGATTCCCGGTCGGCGCTTTTAAATTTTTGGATTTCTTATTTTCATTTATGTAAAGTTAACAATGTCTGTATTAGAAGTTGACAATGAAAAAAAGCAATGTCTTCTGACACTAAAGTGGCTTTCAACTTTCAACAGCTTGTTGAGCTAATAATTAATGTGATTGCTGTATAAATGAAAATCGAATCGCCTAGTTCCTGAAACTTCGTGTTTCTATTGTTTTCTTTTTATTTTATTTTTTGTATTTGCACCTTTTTAATGTAAGATGTTGTGTATATTTTGGTTGAGGTTCGATCGCCTTTTAGTATACAGTTTTGGTGCAATTGGCGGAGCTTATTATCAAAAACAAAATTAGTTTAAATATACTTTCCTGCTGTTGAATGTAAGTATCTATTTAGTTGATAACTAAAACAGTCTTCGTTTTATGTACCTATGATATTATTTTATGTATCTAGCTAGTAAAATTATTTGGAAGACAATTTAATAGCTCCGCCAATGAAATGTTAATGCGATCTTTCGACTTACTACCAAATATTTCCGTTTAAATTCAAACTTTTAGTAGAATATTTTGGGTATCAATGCACACTATTGCACTGTGAAATAGGATAGATAATTTCATCTCAGTTTGTGCTAGCCGCCTCTACCACAAGGCTTCGGGATTAGGTTTAAAATAACGCTCTCTTTTGGTTAACAAAATAAATTATTAAAAAGTTTCAAGCATATTTGAGCAAAATACTTAATTCTTTTTTAGATGTAATCGTAGGTACTTATCTATTTTCTTGTTATAAAATTTTAAGAAATGTATCTTCCTTCTAATCAAATTCACAATATTATAAGTAAAATATACTAAAACTTATGTTTTATGTGATACATTGACAATTATATCTCAACATTCTCTGTTAACTTGTATTCACTTGTGGTATTGGCATAACTCCCTGACTAGTCATAGTCAAAATACTTATACGATAGTGTTAGCTGCTACTCTGGTTACTGTACACTTAAAAGTACACTGCTACAAACATCTATTTATATGAAATCGATGTCTCACGATTTTGTATCCATAGGCAATTTTGAACAAAACCATTTCGTATGCATCAAAATGGGACTTAGACAAAGAATAGTGTAGTTTTCATGTGCAAATGTGGAATGTCTACAAATGAACCAGCAGGAAATAAAGCTGTTTTGATTTGTATTGTTGTGTTTTATTTATAAATTAGTTAAAAACTACCTACCTCTTGAAAATGGTAAAAAATACCTATAAAATAAAATCAGTGCATGCCTACCACACAGAACCCAAAATCAAATTGAGTAATATAATAGTTTGTAAACATTATTTGTGTAGATAAATAACAAACTCCGGTAAGTCACACATCTGGTCAAAAGTGAACTATGAATGTCGCCAAATTTCAAATTTAAAACTGTATACGACTGTTTTATCTAAAACGAGATAAGTCACATAAATCCTGATTAAAATAACGGTTAAAATAGTCGATTTTTTTCAAACGGCGGCACGTCCATTGACAAGTATAAATCAAACTCAAGCAGGTCCACGTCGGCCAATCAGAGTAAAGGATGGCATCCAAGATGGCTACCAGTTCCTCAACCTTGCGCGAGAGGTTAACTTTGCGGTCGAAGTTTTTATAAAATATCTTTGTTTAAAATGGACAATTATTACTTCAAAATACACGTGGTGGATCCTGACAAAGCCCGAAAAAAGACTGTATCAAAAGCAAAGATCAAAAGATTACATGTTACGCTGGTATATAACAAAGTCACGTATGTCCAAAATTTATCGTTATTTTCTAGCATTTGCTATTTTTGTGTATTTTCTTCAACATTTACCTCTACCTCGAGTAGCCTAAATAAAAAAAACATGAATTAAATAAACCTTTAACTTAAAAACAAACTTTTGTCATTTCCCATTTTTTACTTAGACTGGACATACCGTACTTTGATATTTAACACTACACATTTTTCTACAGAAACATAATCCCCACGCCCCTAATTTCAAAGTGGGGGCAAACAGGAATGGTTCTCCAATTTTTCCTACACACATCAAAAAAAGTTTGTGATCAGTAGCAAAAGCAGGTATAGAAAGTGTTTATATTTTATGTTTTTATATTGAAAATGCACGAAGTAAATAAAAAAAACATTATTCATTATTTATTTTTTTAAAACAAATGTTAAGAAATGCAATTTTAGCTGAAATTTGATGTAATGAAAAAATTTAATTAAGGAAAAAATTAAATTTATTACGAAAAGATTAATAGTTAGTATAAAATGACTCTTCTGGCTCGCACACCTGCGGAAACCCTTCTGGGCATGCTAAGAATTAAGTTATCCAGCATTTCTTGTGGTAACCTGTCCCACTCTTCAATAGCAGCTGCCCTGATTTCTGCCACTGTTTGAGGAGGTGGCTGACGATTCCAAACAGATTGCTTAAGAGCGTCCCACGCATGCTCCATCGGGTTTAAGTCAGGTGAGCCGGCAGGCCAGTCTAACCGGGTGATGTCGTATTGCTGGAGAGCAGCATCAACACGTCCGTTTTGATGTGCGGGCGCATTATCATCTACCATTATGAATTGGCGCCCGTGGTTGATGCGGAATGGTCTGACGTATCCATCGATTGCAATCATTTTATACATAGCTCCAGTCATGGTGCCTTGATACGGAATTAAGGGCGTCCTAGCCCCAATCAAAAAATTATAGACCCATTGCTATTCTTTCCATCTTTGCAAAATTATTCGAATCCATCATTCACCACCATATGTACAAACAGTTAAACGGCTGGTTTTGCGATGAACAGCACGGTTTCCTGCCCAATAGATCAACAGCTTCTAACCTACTAAACATAACCACACTAATAGCCCACAATCTGGATGAAAAAATACAAACAGACATAATATACCTAGATTTCAAAAAAGCCTTTGATAGAGTCAATAATGATACACTATTAAGTAAATTAGCAAAAGCCGGAACATCGGTCTCACTTTTACATTTCTTCGCATCCTACCTTTCGGATCGGATTCAATACGTCGAGTACATGAATACAACATCTGCTGAATACAGAGTAACCTCCGGCATCGGTCAGGGCAGTAGCCTTGGGCCACTACTATTTTTGATACTAGTGAATGATCTGCCATCAGTAATTTCAAACTCTGTATGCTTGATGTTTGCTGATGATGTTAAAGTCGCTAAGTCCATTCGGAATCTCGAAGATTGTCAACAATTACAACATGATGTAGATAAGATTAATTTTTGGTGCGTTGACAACTGTCTAGACCTTAATCTCACCAAATGTTCAATCGTTTCTTATAACCGGGCCCACCAACCAATTGAAAATGACTATCGTATCGGTAATGTTTCATTAAATAAAGAAGTGGCAATTCGCGATCTAGGCACTTGGTTTGACGCTCAGTTAAAATTCAACATGCATATTGTAAAAACCTGCGCAAGAGCTAGGAAAATACTGGGCTTTATAATGCGCCAGTCTAAGTACTTTAACTACGCTACGCTACTTATAATGCATACGCACGCAGCATTCTTGAGGTCAATTCAATAATCTGGTCTCCCCACGAAGATTACTACAACAGTATGGTGGAAAGAGTACAAAAAACATTTTTAAGATTTATATATAAAAAACTTTATGGATATTACCCATTCCTGTACCCCACACCGTTTGTTATGGGTATGGTTGAGTACAACTCATTAGAAGTGCGACGCAAGCTTTCGCTAGTTAAATATTTTTATAGGCTTATTCACGGAGACCTAACAAACCCATTTCTTTTAGGGCAAATTCTCTTTTATGTTCCTCCTCATCACACACACGACCTGCGTCCCCGTGATACGGCGACGTTCTTCGTCACGTACGGGAGAACAAAGTCACTATCAGCAACACCTATGATAGAAGCCTTAATGATTATAAATGAACCATAAATACTAAAATTGATATATTCGCGTCAACAGAAAATAGATTTCTGGCATCTGTAGGACATCACCTAGAGATCCGTCTTACAAGGAGTTCTATAATAGATTTAGAATTTTAAAAACAGTTACCTTATATTAAGATTTACACGTGTGGCTTGTCTGTTAGTGTAAGTTGAGAAATAAATAAATGATAAATGATGAAAAATCATAATAGCAGCCCAAAAGGACACCGATTTCCCGCCCTGCTGAACGGTTCCAGTGGCAGTTCTCTGCCTTTCAGAGTCGCCTGGTCTTCTACAGACACGGACACGTCGGTTATCTGGATGCGTACTGTATAAAAGTATATTAATTACACGTACTAATCCGCGTTTCGTCAACAAAGAGGCAGTTCTGCCAATTGCTTTCGTCCTCAATTTCTTCATTTTGACGGAGCCTAGCCCATCGCAATCTGCGCCGTTTCCGTTGCTGTGAGTTCAAAGGTGCTCGCCAGGATCTCCTTGCTCGTAATCCAGCTTGGTGTAAGCAATTTCTAATCCTTTGGATGCTAACTTCGAGACCGGTGGCAGCTCGCAGTTCTGCTTTTATTTTAGTAGCGCTTCTGAATGGCAGTAAGCACAGTTGGGCGACCACTGCGAGGTCTGTCAGCTAAATCTTCCATGCCCCGATACCTCTGCAACGTGGTCACCACGCAGGCTTGGGATACATAAACTCTGCGTGATATTTCCCTCGTGGAATAGCCTTCTCCACTTAAAGTTAGGATTCTGGCTCGTAAAGCTTCTGTTAATCCTCTCGGCATCGTTACCAATTAAACTTGTTGTGAATAAATTGAAAATATCGTAATTTGCGACTAAGTCAGATTTCTGAATAGTAGCAAGCAAGGGTTGATAGTCTTTTTATGTGAAAAAAACATTTGAATTGAATTACGAAATTGTTTATATTTAAATTTCGTATTTTTAAATAAGGAATCAAAAAATAAAAAGTGATTGAGTTTTATTCTTTCACAATAAAAAATATTACCACTTTTCCTAGTGATCACTGATCACAAACTTTTTTGATGTGTGTATAACACGGCAAAAAACCTAGATTCTACACCGAAAATATTTGACAAGTAAATAAAAAAGTTGAACATAACCTCAAAACACAGTTCACATGAGGATCGCTCATTGTTTTTATTTGGAAAATGTGGTGATATTTATAGGTTTCTACGTAAGGACATCTTCTAATCGTGATTGACTACTTGAGAGTGGTCTATTTACAGTGTACAATTGTTTGTATAGGCGTTTTACCTAGAATATAGCCATGGGTAGGCGCAAAGGTAAATGTGTGAAGAAAAACAAGGCTTCCAGGGAAACCCTGGAGCCGGAGAACCTCGTGAAGGCTCCTCACTCCTTCGTGATCCACCGCGGACACTGCAGCAAGGATCTGATGGACTTGACGAAGGATTTCAGGAAGATTATGGAACCGTTCACTGCCTCACAACTGAAGGTTAGTTTTTTGACTTTACGTTCTAAATATTCGAAATATAAAGTGTACAATGGATGCATGTTGAATCTATTAGTTCTTAACGTTATGATTTTAAAATTTTTTAACTTTCAGGAAAGGAAAAACAACACAATCAAAGATTTCCTGTCAATATCAGGTTACCTCCATGTATCCCACATGATGATATTCACGGAGACAGAACTCGGCTCGTACATGCGGTTGGCGCGGTTGCCCAGAGGTCCTACACTCACATTTAAACTGCATAATGTAAGTACAGTGTTTTAGTTCTCTAACCTTATACATAGGTAATCGAGAAGATTGCCCCGTGGTCTCATCCACCTTTATCCATCAAAATAGAAGCTTGGAACAGCATAAAAAGAAAGCAGTAAAAAGCAGCAAGCATTGTTACTCACTCAGGGATATTGTAACTATCTAAGGCTGATAAAAAACCCTGGTAGTTCAGAGTTTATTGATTAGTTACTTACATACTTACATGCCAAAAAGAAACAAAGTTTAATTTTTATTATTAGTGTAAACTGTTTACTTATTTATCTTATCTTGTCCTTTTCTGCCTGCATTGTCCCACTTCTAGGAAATAAAGGCAAGACAAATTACACACTTCTCATCAAGGAAATCGAGACACTTTCGTTTTAATGATTTGATAAAACACAAAACCTGTAAAAAAACAATTTCGAATTTGGGACATTTTCCTTAAGATTTATAAACTTCATTTTGTATGAGAAGTATATTTTGTTAAATTAATATACCAAGTTTTTAGCATTATCATCATCAAATTTAAGAGCTGAGCTCTTGTCGGTGGAGCAATTTCCACTCTTCTCTCTTTCCTGATAGTGTTTTCATCTCTTGGTACGACACGACTCGAGCCTTTTCTTTAATTTGTGTGAAGAATGTGCGCCTTGGTCTTCCCCTTCCTCTTTTCCCTTCGACCTTTCTCTGTGTCGTGTCTTAGCAAATGTCCAACCATCTTCCCTCTTCGGTTCTCGATGTTCTCCAATAGACAACGCCTTTCCCCAACCAATGCTAGTACTTCCTCATTTGTCTTTCTTTCCGTCCAACTGATCTTTTCCATCCTCCACCAGCACCACATCTCAAACGCTTGCAACCTCTCTCTATCTCTTTGTGTCATCGTCCACGTCTCACATCCGTATAAGGCAATACTCCATATATCGTCGGTGTTTTGTACAAAGGGCGAATACGCCTTTTCAAGATTTGTGCAGGAGAGCAGTTTTAAAGTTTTAATCACTGTTTTCAATTATTATATTATCAAGTATTTCATAATTTTTATTTCTATAAAATAGGGTTAGTATCTTACAGATATTTCCTACTAATCGTTTTTTTGCAAATAATCTGTATAAAAAGATAAATGAAAAATAATGGATATTCGCCCTTTATACTGCAGCGCTTAAGTGAGCTTTTTGTACATTCGCCCCATGTTTATTGTAAAATACTGATAGTAAGAGATCATTTCTATCGAAAACTGTTAGTTATCCATCAAAAGCAATGATTATATAAATAGTTTGGAATAAATTATGTCGCTCTCTATTTTCAGATAATTAGTTTTACTACTATGTGGCAATGTAAGTCAGTGCTATTCAAACTTTATATCGTGAATCCCAGGGGGTCGCTCGTTTTTATTTGCTTGGTTATAGTAAATAAAAAAATAGTAGATGACTAACTGTTTAATGTTATAAAATATTACATTTAAGCTTAAAATAATCCAATAGAACTATGTAAATATTATGCTATTTACTGCAAAGTGTAACTATGAATAATATATGTTATTTGTTATATGGAAAGGAGGGTAGAAGTTATAACATGTAGTGAAGAGAAAGGAAGACAAAAGAAAAATATGTAAGATAGATATAATAAAATATATAATATATATGAAATACATATAATTGTAAAATTAATTGAATTATAACTTAATATCATTAAATTGAATATATTTTATTAACAGATTGATGATGGGAGAGTCCAAGATTTTAGCATTATACTGGGTGTAAAAATATTAGCTGCAAATATTTTAAGGGGTGGACCAGCCCATGAAACTGAACAACTTTTCCCAAAGAACATAGGTCACAATATGAAAATGAATTTTGGCCCCCCTACAAATTAACTTGGTATGCCGGTACATTTTGTATGGGAGATCCAATTTTTTTTTTCATATTTCGACCAATGTTCCCTAGGAAAAGTTGTTCAGTTTCATAGGCTGGTTCACCCCTTAAAATATTTGCAGCAAATTTTTTTATACCCTGTATTAACAACATTTATATTTGTTCCTCCAGTACAGTTTAGCCCGAGACGTGGTGTCCTCCCTCCGCAAGCAGTATGTGATGATGCGGGCCTTCCAGAGCGCTCCACTGATTGTCCTCAACTCATTCTCCGGAGAAGGCATGCATATGAAGCTGATGGCGACCATGTTCCAGAATATGTTCCCCACCATCAATATTACTACAGTAAGTTTCTTTCAAAATTCAAATGTTATGTAAAAATATACATTACAAACATACACAAGTCACGCCTTTATCCCTTGCGGGGTATATGCTATCGTAAAATAACGGTCGTTATCGCCATGTCTGACAAATATTTGAGGGCTGTTTCAGATAAGTCGTGTATCACTATAGTGGCAGGTTGTCAGTCTGTCGCCGAAAATTCCAGTACAGATGGGCCCCTTAGTCTTACAACACCCACGGGAAAGAAATGGGGTGATACTATATATTTTTTATTCAATTCCTTATTTTCCTAAGTCAATGATGTCTGTTATGGAACCTGCTGCGCTCAGGTCGCGCGCGATTGCAAGTCTGAACCCTCACACATTAGTTATTTACCCTCACACATGTCTTCTAATTTCCTCCAGGTAAAGCTAAAGAACATTCGCCGGTGTGTACTGATGAACTACAATCCTGCCACGAAACTGATCGACATGCGACACTACGTCATAAGGGCCACGCCCGTCGGACTCAACAGGGGCACCAAGAAAGTAAGCATTGCTCTATCTTTGCTGGTTTAAGAGGGCTATCAAGATTTTCAACAAAATTTTTCGAAAATTGTCTTTGCAATCACGCAGCAGTTTTCTCAAAACCTACTACTTAAACAATAATACATCTAGTCAAACATATCTTTAACTTAAAAGTTGATTATGAAAATATTGGCATTTTAATTTGTAACTTGTAATAAAAAAGCGAAATCTAAAAAAAACTAACTTAAAATTCAGGAAATGATCTCAATAAAGCCCTTTAACGGGCAGAGCATGTAATTTTTTTTATTCGTTTTGAAATCTATTGCGGGTAGTTAAAGTTCCATTTTAGGTGGTAACATTCTTCCCATGGCCTTATAAAGGATTAAAAGGATTCAGTATTCTGTATATTCTATGGGGCTCAATATTTTCATTTTTACCTACGAAAATCTATCACTAATTGTGCTTGTATAACGCGTTCTAATGTACGTATCTTTACATTAACAAACCTTTAGTATTAAATAAATGTAATAAAGTCGATATATGCTGGCATTTCCTTTCGCTTTATTTCGTAATATTTTTTACAGATGGTGCAAGGAAAAATACCGAATTTGAACAGATGTAAAGACATGTCAGAATTCTTCGACAAGTAAGTAATCTATAGTCTGTCAAATATAGGAGGATCCTTGTAACGTATCTATAATCCCTATGTTTTACAGACTATAATAAAATCATATTGTAATGTAATATAAGTCAATAATCTGTGAAATTGCCAATGCATTACTCTCCCTAAAGTAGAGTCACTTTTCTCTACAATGGAAATAGCTTACAATTTCTTACTCTTTCCCTCCCAGAGCTGGTCTACTATCGGAAAGCGAGTTTGAAGACGACGAAAATGCCCAAATAGTTCTACCGCAAAACCTGGCCACACGTGGCGCGGCCGCCGAGTCCAAGTCTGCCATCAGGCTGTATGAATTGGGACCCAGGATCACCATGCAGCTCATCAAGGTAAGATAACGAGCAGAGCAAGCGCGGTAATTCTTACCCTGTACCTATTATACAGGGTGTAAGGAAAAGTAGTTCGTTCCTTCAAACCACGGCATATGTAAGCGACGTATTGAGCACATAAATAAAATTAAATAAAAATGTTTTTAGTACTAAACCTCAGTAAAAATTTATTGAAAAATATTCAAGTGACCACCCCTATTCGAAGCTCGCACGCGCGTAGGTGCGTGCATAGCATAGCTAAGTATAACTACACGCACACAGGCGCCGCGCGCCGGCGACCGGGCGACACCGCACCGCACGCATTCCCGCCGCCGCCCCGCGCCGATACCTACCCCTACGCTTATACGTCTACATGTGTATGTTACTTACAACAAAAAAGTGCTCTCACATACACAAGCAGGTATAAGCGTAGGGGTAGCGATAGGTAACGGCGCGGGGAGGGGGGAGCGCACGCGGTGCGGTGCGGTGTAGCCCGGCCGGCGCGCGGCGCCTGTGTGCTTGTAGCTGTAATTAGTTGTGCGTAGGTGCGCGTGCGAGCTTAGAATAGGGCTGGCAACTTGAATATTTTTTGATTAATTTGTACTGATGTTTAGCCCTAAAAACTTTTTTATTTAATCGTATTTATGTGCTTAATGCAATATACGTCGCTTACATATGCCGTGGTAACAAACATAAGTAACTAAGTAACATAAGGAACAAACTACTTTTCCTTACACCCTGTATAGGAGAGAGATAAGATGCGTATCGTGAGGTAGCGAGCAAGGCGAGTCACAGCAGCGACCGTGTATTGCGAGCGAAGCAAGCTCTGCATTCTAAGATACTCAATAGCTGGGTCTCCATTGAACGAGCAGCCTTTAGATGCTCACTGCCGCGCGCAGCATGGGCCCCCAGGGACATTTCAGTTGCCAAATATTGGTCAACGAAAATATAACTGTTACTGATGCCAACATAAGCCAGGGGATACACAACCTAACTGCCTGTCCGGTAGCTAGGTCTGGTATACGGGTATGCGACCCCGGCTTCCCGAGCTTCTACAGCCTCAATCCCGTCTTCCGAGGCAGTAGTATCCTTAAACCTTGCTTCCTCTCCCAAGTCAAAACTTCCTTTCTTACACCCTATGCCTTACCATTGTCCTTTTTCCTTCCCTCTCCGCCAATCCAAGGTCTGCCGCGCCGATGGATGCATAGCTAGGGGCGTGCCTAGTTTTAGCGTGCCAATTTGCCCTGGGACCGGGCGACCCCAGATCACGGCTAGCCTTGTCCTGGCATGCGGGGCTCTGCCAGGATCGACATATTCATTCCCTTGCTACTCGTGGGAACGCAATGATTTCATTAAAAACCCCAAATCTAAATGGCGGCGATGTAGGAGTTCGCGACTCATCACGTCTCGTTCCTGTTGGGTGCGGATTGCGGGCTAAGGAAAGCCGCTTTGCTACGATGAATTTTAGAGGAGGAATGACGGAAAAAATAGATGAAGTATGTCAGATGATGGATCAGAGGCGTATAGATGTGTTGTGTGTGAATGAAACAAAGCGGAAAGGATGCGACACGACGAAGCATGGCCCCTACGTAGCGTATTGGTCTGGGGTTCCCAGTACCGACCGAGGCTGTAAGGGAGTCGGCGTGCTTCTTTCCGCTAGAATGGCTGAGTGTGTGACTGAGTTTGAGTGTGTGAGCCCTAGACTTCTCTGGATAAGGCTGAAAGTCGGAATCACTCGCATCTTTGTGGTAGGTGTATATGCACCGACGGATGTCGGTACGAGTGGTTCCACAAAAGCTAAAAAAGAAAATGAGGAGTTCTGGGATAGTGTGAGAGATGTTTTGAAAAACTGTAAAGCGAATGAGAGAATTATCATGCTAGGAGATTTTAATGGATGGGTAGGTTTGAAGCGAGATGGGTATGATAAAATTCTTGGTACGTTTGGCGACGAAAGAGTCAATGAGAATGGAAATAATTTGTTAGGGATTTGTTTACAGTGGGATCTTTTTGTGTCGAATACAATGTTTCAACACAAATAGATCCACACTTATACAAGAGCGGAAGGTACATCAAAAACTATGATTGATTTTGTGATTGTGGATGAAAGGTTGAAGAAGAAAGTTGTGGATACTAGAGCGTATCGTGGTGCCGGCATTGACACAGATCATTTCCTGGTGATATCCCGAATAAATGGTCTCTTCAATCGGTGGCGGCATAGAACGACTGCCTGTACTAGTGCTTTGCAAAGAGTGAAAGTGGAAAGATTGCAAGAAAAAGAGGTAAAAAAGGAATATATTAGTAGACTGAAAGAGGAATTTGGCGACCTAGATGAGATGACTGACATTGAAGAAGGATGGAAAGGATTTAAGAAAGGTATTGTGGATATTGCGATGAAAGTATGTGGTGTTTCAAAAAGGATAAAAGGAAAACCACAACAGAGTGCATGGATGACTAAAGAGGTGCAAGAAGTTGTGCAAAAGAAGAAAAAAGCATGGTTGGACTGGTTAGCTACTAAAGCTAACCAAAGAATGTTAAAAGCGACGGATGAGGATGTAGCGAAAGCGCGAGCAGAGTATAAAAGTGTGAAGGATGTAGTTAAAAAGACAGTGGAAAGAAAGAGAGATGAGTATAAGGATGAATTTGACAGGAGGTTATCGGAAAACTTTCGCTCGAACTTGAGAGTTTTCTGGAAATCCATAAGCACAGCTCGAGGAAAAACCCAATCGTCCGAGTTGTGCAGGATTCGAAGCCAAGATGGTAGTGTAATAAAAGCTGAAGAATGTGTGTTGAAAAGATGGAAGGAGTATTTTGAGAGTTTATTTGAGAAAGAAGACGTAGCGCAAGAAATAATTGTAGAAGAAATAAATGAAGTTAAAATTGAAAGCGAGATTGGAATGGATGAGATCGTAAAAGCATTGAAGAGAATGAAATCAGGTAAAGCTGCGGGGTATGATAGAGTGTCAGTCGAAATGCTGAAGGCTGGCGAGGGCGTCGTGGCTAGTCAGCTGTACCTCCTTTTTAACCTTTGTTGGAGAAGCGGTCGTGTGCCAAGTGATTGGTGCAAGGCTGTTATCGTGCCATTGTACAAAGGAAAAGGGTCACAGCTAGACTGCAAAAATTACCGCGGTATAAGCCTCCTCAGTGTTGTCGGCAAACTATATGCAAAGGTGTTGATTGAAAGAGTGATTAAAGAAACGGATGAGAAAGTATGGGATGCTCAGGCAGGATTTCGCAAGGGGATGGGATGCACGGATCAGGTCTTTTCTTTGCGGTGCATAGCTGAAAAATTTCTGGCTAAAAGCCAGAAAGTCTATTGCGCGTTCGTGGATCTGGAAAAGGCCTATGACAGAGTGGTGAGGAATGAATTATGGTCGGCACTATCCATGCATGGGGTGAACGGTGTCTTGATACGAGCACTGAAATCCTTATACAAGGATTCCAGTGCTTGTGTCAGGATAAACGGGGCGTACACTGAACTGTTTAACATCGAGAAAGGTGTTAGACAAGGATGTGTAGCGTCACCATGGCTGTTTAATCTGTTCATGGATAGTTGTCTGTCAGATTTGAAAGTAAGTACACGTGGATTAAAAATGGAAGGTTTACTCGTCAAATGCCTTCTCTACGCAGACGACCAAGTCATACTTGCGTCGTCAGCTGAGGAGTTGCAGGAGATGGTAAATATTATGAATGAAGCTTTGAAAAAGAAAGGAATGAAAGTGAACGTAAGTAAGACGAAAGCTATGGTATTTGAGAAAGATGATATTATGACAGAGTGTAATATTATGATAGAAGGGGAAAAAGTGGAACAAGTGAAAGAGTTTGTATATCTTGGATCAATGTTTACGGCAGATGGGAAGTGTGACAGTGATATTGAAAGAAGAGTGAATGCCGGCAACATGGTGAATGGTGCGTTGCACACCTTTATGAACAGTCAGAAGGTGTCTAACAAGGCTCGTCTGGCTGTGCATAGAGGAGTGTTAGTACCAACACTTATGTACGGCAGTGAAAGTTGGGTATGGCAAAACAAGAATGAAAGTAGAATAAATGCAGTAGAGATGAGATCATTAAGGAGCATGATTGGCGTGCAATTGAATGATAGAATACAAAATAGTGTAATTAGAGAACGTTGTGGCGTAAAAGAAGATATAGTGACAAGGATTGAAAAGGGAATGCTAAAGTGGTTTGGTCATGTTGAGAGAATGAATGAAAGGAGATTGACGAAAGAGATATATAAGGCGAGTGTTAGAGGAAATGTTGGAAGGGGAAGGCCGCGAAGAACCTACCTGAATCAAATCGGGGACGTTTTAAAGAAAGGTCAGGTCAGAAGTACCCTAAACCGACGAGCGTGCATGAAAAGACTGATGAATGTAGAAGAAGCGAAAGAAGTATGCCAGGATCGTAGCAAGTGGAAGGAAATAGTCTCTGCCTACCCCAACGGGAAAGAGGCGTGATTTATGTATGTATGTACTGATGCCATCGATTCGATGAAGAAGCATGCGGCGCATTGTGCGGTCGGTGTGGACGGTTTTTCGCCCGAGCATAAGAATTTTAGCATGCGCTGCTCAGGCGAAACACGTCCACACCGACCGCGCAATGCGCCGCATGCTGCGTGCGGCAGTGAGCATCTGAGGCTGCTCGTTCAAAGGAGACCCAGCTAAGTATAAGTGCGGAGCATAAGCAAACATTGCGAGCGTAGCAGACAAATTTTGTATACATGTGTGTGTATAAATGTCTTTTTATATGTACAATTAAAGGTTGAAGATGGACTTATGGATGGTGAGGTGTTGTTCCACGAACTGGTTGAAAAGACGGAAGAGGAAAAAGCGCTCATCAAGAAGAAGAGAGAAGAAAAGAGGTAAAAATATTAGTTCTAATATGGGTGGCGTTGACATTATTATATAAGATTATTCTGTCTGGTCTGTGAATTGATTTTGATTTGTAACTTTTGGCTTGCCGCTGCCCGTCCGCCGCCGCCCTAAGTACAGTAGAGACGATACCCTCTAAAATCGTAGTAGTGAATTAAGTAATTCAGAGTTGAATCGAGAAGTCAAGTCTAAAATTGTCTTCTTTTTTCGAAGATTTTCTCCCTGAATAACTGATAACAATATAACTTGCAGGAGACAGAAAGAGAAACGCAAGTCGCAGCAAGAAGAGAACGTGAAACGGAAGCAGGAAGAGAAGGAAAAACTCAAACAGAAGGCCTTGGAGGGAATTAAGAAGAAGAAGGAACAGACTGAGAGCCAGAGGTAAGTAAAGATCCTATAATAGTTAAACGTCCGATTCCTTTTTAATAGTTAAAAACACGAACTAGAAGTTTACAAGGAATATCTTGATGCAGTGCCTTGGTATGTTTTCATATGCTTGATATGATTTTTCTTGCTCTCCCACGGTTGTTATTTTATGAGTAATAGATAATTTAGTGGTGAAAGCCGATCCACAATTTAATCAGACTGATCACCTACAAAATGGCCATGATGACTGATGAATGAGCTACTTTTTTAAAACGATATTTTGTATGAAAATACTAAGAGATTCTTGTCTCTCTAGTTTGTTTAGTTGGCGTCATAACACTTACTTTAAAATTATTTTTCTGTTTATTAATTCAAACTTTGAATATTTCGAAAAACTAAAAGTGAAGTATGTAGTATTTTTGGATAATAGTTTTATGCGTACTTTTGCGGCTCGTTGGTGCCGTCAGAAGCACTTGGCAAAAAAAAATAGCAATTATAATTTGGTTCGCCAGGTTGATGGAGTTAGCAGCGGCAGAATCCCAGGGTAACAACATGGATGAAGACGACGACGATGCGCAGTACTACAGGGACGAGGTCGGTGCAGAGCCGGAGAAAGGTACGTATTCAAATTTTTATCAGGCCGAGGGCTCTGAATTTGGCTCTAAAATTCAATGTGATTTGAAGAGAATTAATGTTTGGATGGATTTTGAAATCTGATTGTACCTACATTTACTTTATTGTAGTTGGGGTGGTATTAAGAATAAAATGCCCGAAATGACCACACTACATATTGTGGATTTCCCCCTTATGTCCAGTGCTTATGAACCATATTCCAAGACCTTATTCTTGGACGAAATAACCACATTAGATTATAATCAAAGAGGTATTCGCTTCCGCCGTGGGTAGCGGTACTCAATCTCTTAAAAGTACCAACCAGGGTACAGTTTCGATTTGAATAGGGCCTTATAAATATATCAGACAAACAAGAATGTTGCCATTTCATTAATAACACTGACCTCCATCCTGCTGGCAAGCTTTATTGAGATTTTTTCTGAGCACCTTCCATACAAAAGTAAAGAAGTGTATTTTGTACACATTCTCTTTGGTCTAAATAACCTGCGAAGACTACAATTTCATATTTTTTCTATATCCAGATCTCTTCAGCCAGAATCCGAGAAAACGGAAAGGCGACGACGATAAACCTCGAGGGTTCAAGAAGATGAGGTTGGACAAGAAAATAAAGGACAGATTCCACAAGAATCAAGGCGGGAGCAAACCGCAGAATCAAGACGGGAACAAGTTCCAAAGAAATAGAGATGGCGGGAACAAATTCAACAAAAACCAAGATGGCGGAAATAAATTCAACAGGAATCAAGATGGTGGGAACAAATTCAACAGAAATAAAGATGGCGGGAACAAATTCAACAGGAATAGAGATGGCGGGAATAAATTTAACAGAAATAAAGACAGTGGGAACAAATTCAATAGAAACAAAGATGGTGGTAATAAAAGAAACTTCAAAGACGGACTAAAGGGTTTCAACAAACCGAAGAAAGTATTTGGAGGAAAAGTCAATAAATCAGGCAATAGAAATAATAAAGGCAAAAGCAAGGGCAAAGGAAGGAAGTGATTGTTATTAAATAAAAATAAATTTATTTTTAACATAAAGTTTGTTTTATTCAAAAATTGTAAATCATACTGATACAAAACTAAACAAGTAGTTTATTAATTACTTAGGTACATGATGTTGAATCATTATTACTTTAGGCACAAGATAAGGCTTTAATCATTCTCCAAGTTAACAGAGATTCTTAGAAATATTTTGAAAAAAGGCGGATCCATCATAAATCGGTGGATTTTATTAACACTGTTACCTTATTTGTACGAAATATTGGACTCATACTTAAATATGTAGAAAGATTTGAACTCTGTCGCCGGCAAGTAGATTTTCGATTTGTTAATGATTATGACGATATTTAGGTACAATTCACACTTTATAAAGAACAATTAGTTTGAAGCTATTATAATCGATAGCATTGCACTTATCGACAGTATTGCTACAATTGCTACATTTAGAACTGTCGATATATCGATACTTATAGCAAGTTTGACGATACTGAACATTTTGTATGTAGAAAATTATTACTGTTGGTAGTTTTCAAAGCAATACTATATTACTTTATTTTGAACTAACAATAGCGATTAATTATCAATCCATAGTCTATTATCGAGTGGCAACGCTTCTATAAGTATGAAATTATTATGAGACTGTAAAAATATTAGCTGCGAATATTTCAAGGGCTGAACCAGCCCATGAAACTGAACAACTTTCCCCAAGGAACATAGGTCGAAATATGAAAGAAATTTTTGGACCTCCCATACAGTTAACTCGCTCGGGTGCTACAGTTTCATGGGCTGTTTCACACCTTAAAATGTTTGCAACTAATATTTTTACACCCTTTATAACTTGGCTCAGACACAATCAAATGAGGAAGATAATATCATCGGCCTGCATAACCTGGTTGTCCTGCGTCATCTTCAATATGGCGGCGTGTATTTCCCCAGAAGAGAATACGGCATGCGAGTACTGCTCGTTGACGTGCGACGTGATGCGGTCCAGCGGGAGGGAGTTGGCGCGCTCCTCGCGGAATAGCTGCTGCAGGGATTGCTTGAACTGGGACAATCTGGGGGAGAAAGGAGGGTGAAGTTAGTTGGGTGGTTATTGTGCGTGACACTTAGAAACCTAGTTGGGAAATGATAGGATACATTCTGGAGTGATATTTTATGCTTATCACTTACACACATACACACACTCAGAGACACACACACCCACAAAGAGACAAAGATATATGATAGATGGCGCTCGTGCAAATGATGTAAAAGGGCAGCGGTGATTACCCATAGATAGGGGTGATCATTTTTTTTCAATACGCTCTGAACTTGACAGATCATTGGCACATCAATATTTAAGATTTGATAAAACTGAACCCAGTAATGTCGATTTACTCTCTCCCAATAAAAACAGACTTAATAATACCATTGAAAAATATCGCAATCCGTAATGTTACCTCTCGTTAGTGATAGTAGTCGGCGTGGCAGCAGTAGTCTCAGCAGGCAGCGAGGCTCGCGCGGCGCGCAGTACCGGCTCCGCTTCCTCGTCTGACGAGAATGTGTATGGGTCGCCACCGTTTTCACCGTCCTGGGAAAATAATAAAATTATAATTGGTTGGAGGGGAAAGGCCGCGAAGAACCTACCTGGACACAAATCGGGGACTCGTTCTAAAGAAAGGTCAGGTCAGAAGTACTCTAAACCGACGAGCGTGCATGAAGACTGATGAATGTAGAAGGAGCGGAAAAAGTATGCCAGGATCGTAGCAAGTGGAAGGAAATAGTCTGCCTACCCCAATGGGAAAGAGGCGTGATTTATGTTTGTGTTTATAACTGGTTCAATGGACATTTTGCTTTGTACGATATTATAAAAAAATTGAGGGCTGAACCATCCGATCAAGCCGTAGCACGTTAAGCCGTAAGTCCCGGTTGCTGTATTAGACGAGGGTCGTTTCTCAATCATGTCAGAGGCCTGCTACTAGTAGTAGGCGTTTGACAATTGTTGACACCAGGGTTCATCAGGTCGTTGGAAAACACAGAAAGAGAGAGAAAGAATACAAACCGTCTTCCTCGAGCGCTTGGCGCGTGGTTGCGCGGCCTGCTCGGTCTCCGCGGCATCTTCTTCGTCCGAGGAGGCGCGGCGCTTGCGACGCTTCTCCTTGGTCAACACCTGCTCAAATAATCACAACGTATACAGTTGAGTTCAGATAATTAAGTAAAATCTATAGTACGGTGAGTGAAAGTAACTTTAGAAAGCTAGACCAGAACCATCATCTTTGTTATTTTTATTTGTGTTTCAGTGTCTAAAGAATTGAATCATTAACATATAAGGTGTAAGAATAATGCAAGTATTTTAAGGGGTGAATCAGCCTTCATGGGCATACTATTAATTAGGACGAAATATGAGAATTTTTTTGGACCTCCATACAAATTGACTTGGTCAGTTGGTAAATCTTGTAGGGACATCCAATTTTTATTTATTTTTCGACCCATGTTCATAGGGGAAAGTTGTCTAGTTTCATGGGCTGGTTCATCCCTTAAAATCCCCTAGGCAAGCATGTACCATCTTCGTCTGCATCTCCACTTACCACCAGGTGAGATGGCAGACAAATGCGGGCCTATTACGTATAAAAAAAAAAAAAAAAATTCTGCATTTTTTTTACACTCTGTATAATTCCTGGAATAGAAGGAAGGAAGAACGCACCTTTTTGAAGTAAGCAAACTGCACCAATTCGATGGCAGCTTCTGCATCTTTCGCGGTCACCTGACAAACAAACACTTTTTTAAATATTAATTGTAAACAAAAAGCTAAAGAATAGGGATGTGGAATGGTAGATCAAATGAGCTACTGATTAAAACATTCTAAAATGGTACTTTGTATGAAAACAGGAACGTATAACGTCATACGTTGCTATTTTGGATGGCGTCAGAACACTTTCTGTGTGATAATTCAAACTTTGAATATTTTAAAAAGTTATGAATAAAGTCCGTAGTATTTTTGGGCAATATTTTCATGCGTACTACTTTTATATTTTATTAATGTGCCAGGGAAACTAGCTTAGCTTAGCTTTAATTATAAACAAAAAGCCAAAGAAATAATAAATAATTTCAATTAAGTATACCTGGAAACTAAGCCGACATTTAGCGTGCGCGGTGGCCAACCGAATCAGAGTCTCCAGCGTACGCGCCGTCACCGGTTGCGTCTACAACAAACGAATACGTAAATATCCTGGATGATAGATACAGCGCCATCTATTTTTAGACTAATCATGTAATATGTTTAACAAAAATAACGATGGCGCGAATAAATTCAACACAAATAAATATAGCGAGAATAAATTCAACACAAATAAATATGGCGGGAATAAATTCAACACAAATAAAGATGGCGGGAATAAATTCACCGCAAATAAATATGGCGGGAATAAATTCAACACAAATAAAGATGGCGGGAATAAATTCAACACAAATAAATATGACGGGAACAAATTCAATACAAATAAAGGTGGCGTAAAATTCAACACAATTGCGTAGCATAGCAACTAGTTAAATTTAGTCTTTTGAAATAACTTTTTGTTAGTAAGTTAATAGAAAAGAAATGAGTCGAACAAATTCACGCCACCACCGATGGGATTTGAACCCACGTCTTTTGGCTTGCCGGGTCAGACGTGTTAACCGCTACACCACGGTTGGCTCTATCCTGGGCGGCGTAATTGTGATCCACGTGTTTCGTTCCTATATTTTTCGTATTTATTTTTATTGTACCACAAATTTACAAAAGCATTGTAAAAATTCAAACAAGAGGCACAAAGGCGGGCTTGTACCATTAATGATCTCTTCCAGTTAGCCTTTGAGAT
The DNA here is from genome assembly GCA_029255805.1 of Keiferia lycopersicella. Taxonomy (NCBI): domain Eukaryota; kingdom Metazoa; phylum Arthropoda; class Insecta; order Lepidoptera; family Gelechiidae; genus Keiferia; species Keiferia lycopersicella. The sequence goes on from JARACZ010000008.1 coordinate 1,652,071, forward strand.
ACCCAGACGATATGTTATATACGGGTAAACTAAGGTACATGGAAATGGCAAGTATTTGAAACATTACTCTTGAATAAGTAAATACAGCCGTTTGACTTTAAAATCGATCTTGAATGCGACTTTGAGTTGCTGTTAGTATTAATTGACATTTGTCAAAATGGTTTTGAGATCGATCTCAGTGTTGAGTGCGATAAATACGCTTTGTCTTGTTAGATAATACATACCCGTGCCACATCGCTGTCCATCATGTCCTGGTTCCGCAGCTTGGCGTACTCGTCCGCGATGGCGTCCGCCGCGTCCTAGGGTAACACAGAACAATATTCAATATTATTTTACCAATGTATTATTTCGGATGTAGACAAACTAGTAATCTTAGGCTGCCCCCACATTGGGCGTTGGCCGAGCGTACGCGTTTCCTGAGCGTACTGCCGGCGTCGGCGCGGCGCGGACGTCGCGTCAGCGCACCGTCTGCGGGACGCGGGCTTCGCGTTGTCCAGCGCCGCGCGGGCGCTGCGTGAACGCCGCGCAGACGCCGCGCTTACGTCGCGTTCCACGGGCGTTCGGCCGCAACTGAGATGCTAGCGGGCGCGGGGGGGAATGTGTGCGGGGGACACGGGCGGCCGAACGCTGACGTCCACGCCGCGCCGACGCCGGCAGTACGCTCAGGAAACGCGTACGCTCGGCCAACGCCCAATGTGGGGGCAGCCTAACGACAACGTTATGAAAATTAAATAAATGGGCGTCGTTTTTATCTAATATCTTCAAACGAGCAAAAATTTTATGTATGTCTTAATTATATTGGGATCTCGGAAACGGATCCATTAGGGATTAGGGTGTATTGACTGTCAGTGTCTCGAGCACGCACGTCACCATGGTAGGGTAGGGAGTCTGTCTAATCAGTCTGCGCCCGACCGTTACCCGGAGTGGTCGTGTGGTGGTGTGCTCGCGAGAACAATATTTATAACAGTTGCGGTCTGTTACGATTTTTTTTCGGAGTTTTCATAAATTGCTGAGGATCATATCACCGCGCATTTTGTCAGTGACGTAAGTGTCCGTGCGTAACACAGCGTTTTGTTAGGACAAAGAGACTGTTCACTATGTCCATCCAAAATCTCAACACATTCGACCCATTCGCCGATGCCATCAAAAGCGAAGACGACGTCCAAGACGGCTTGGTGCACGTGAGGATCCAGCAGCGGAACGGGCGGAAGACGCTCACCACGGTCCAGGGGCTTTCTTCCGAGTATGACCTGAAGAAGATTGTGCGGGCGTGCAAGAAGGAGTTCGCGTGCAACGGCACCGTGGTGGAGCATCCGGAGTACGGCGAGGTCTTGCAGCTGCAGGGCGACCAGCGTGGGAACATCTGCCAGTGGCTAACCAAATCCGGGCTCGTCAAGCCAGAGCAACTCAAAGTTCACGGGTTCTAGTCTAGGCGCCGGAGCAACGAAGCCGATAACAACTATGTACATAAAAAAACGCCGTCCCGTGCCTCCCCCCGCATATAATAAACTCCACCATGCTTTGGTTGCAAATATCTGAAGTAAATATATTTTTTTCGATATGATTTTTTAATGCTCTGTTTTGATTATTATCCTCCTACGGCCCAAGCTCAAAACCACAATTTCAAGTTTCCGCTCATTGTCCTGGAAGAAGGACAATATATTTTTTGGCCTTGCAGCCCAAAACTTTAGGTAGATTTTTGTATTGGTTTTAGTGAAGATAGATATTTTAAATTATTTTTCTTGTGTATGATAGACATGTTTTGACCACCACGTGCCATATTTAACCTGATATTTTTAGTCCCTTTTATGACGTCGCAAATTCAAATTCAAATTTTGACCCAAGCAGGTTTGGTTAACTGTAAAATTTTGGTGAAAGGGTTGCAAACTCAGGTAAAAAATCCTTTTCTCATTGTATTGTGTGATGAGTAATCCTTTGCTTATTCATTGTCTTGCAGTGTTACAAATAATAATAAATTTTGTATCTTGTTGTAATAAGGAAATGATGTAGGTAAACATTAGTTCATGAATGTTTTAGAATCTTGTAGTAGATAAAACTTAAGTAATTATAATTAAAATGAGTTCATTTGCCTAATATTAGTAGTCTTTAGCAATCTGATAAACATTAATCGTAATTAGTTAATGTTATTCTTAGGATAAAAGAATTATGACTACATCTATCCTCGTAAATGTTTTTATTTTGCACTGGATATCTGTACCTGTGACAGTTTGGGCTTCATGAGCCTCGCTATATGTATGTACTTGCGCATGAAGCGCGGGTCGTACTTCTCGTAGATACAGTATTGGACCTCCTGTCACAGAATAATAACTAGTAACTAGCATTACAGAAGCTTCACTTCGCAATGGTTTTCAAAGAAATATGTACTCAATCTGATAAACAATATGATTTAATTTAGCTCGCGTTCCAGTCGAGCGCGTGTCATTTACATGCCAATTTTTTTTAAGGAATATGGGCCTTAATTCAATGGACTATGGTTCATAATAAGTTATACGTGGTTATACGTACTGGACTAGGGTTGCTTACTTCGAGAAACTAGTTACGCCATCTAGCGCACAGCACGAGCGTTTACTCCTACATGTGGCGGGCAACGCTAATATGGTTGTTTCTTAACCGGTTTTAATCAAGCTTTAAGTAGGGTTAGGGCGGAATAGGAATTAAAAAATATTTATATCGATCATAGGTCTTTATCAAAGATGCCTAACTTTTACATATTTCTTAATTTCTTTCTTCGAGTCTTTAAAATGACGGTTATTAAATTTCAATGTGGCATATATATGCAGTCTGGTAAACAATTTCAAGAGATATTCAGTTGGAAAACACGAATTTGAACAATTAAATACTGCACAGTATCTTTTTGCTTTTTTTCGTTTTGTAGAAAATTGAACGTGGTCAAAGAAATAGCGCGCACGCATCTTCTTTCGCTTGCGGCAGCCTATTATATTGGCCCTTGTGCAGGGGCCGCCGCCGCCGCGCGCCGCCTGGAGGTGTTTTCATACCTACACGCGGAGTGACACAGGCCTGCTCCTGTGCAACATATACCTGTGACAGTTTGGGCTTCATGAGCCTCACTATGTGTATGTACTTCATGAAGCGCGCTACAACATTTACTTGTGACAGTTTAGGCTTCATTTACCTGTGACAGTTTGGGCTTCATTTACCTGTGACAGTTTGGGCTTCATTTACCTGTGACAGTTTGGGCTTCATTTACCAGTGACAGTTTGGGCTTCATTTACCTGTGACAGTTTGGGCTTCATTTACCAGTGACAGTTTGGGCTTCATTTACCAGTGACAGTTTGGGCTTCATTTACCTGTGACAGTTTGGGCTTCATTTACCTGTGACAGTTTGGGCTTCATTTATCAGTGACAGTTTGGGCTTCATTTACCTGTGACAGTTTGGGCTTCATTTACCTGTGACAGTTTGGGCTTCATGAGCCTCGCTATGTGTATGTACTTCATGAAGCGCGCTACAACAGTTACTTGTGACAGTTTGGGCTTCATTTACCTGTGACAGTTTGGGCTTCATGAGCCTCACTATGTGTATGTACTTCATGAAGCGCGCTACAACATTTACTTGTGACAGTTTGGGCTTCATTTACCTGTGACAGTTTGGGCTTCATGAGCCTCGCTATGTGTATGTACTTCATGAAGCGCGCTACAACATTTACTTGTGACAGTTTGGGCTTCATTTACCTGTGACAGTTTGGGCTTCATGAGCCTCACTATGTGTATGTACTTCATGAAGCGCGCTACAACATTTACTTGTGACAGTTTGGGCTTCATTTACCTGTGACAGTTTGGGCTTCATGAGCCTCACTATGTGTATGTACTTCATGAAGCGCGCTACAACATTTACTTGTGACAGTTTGGGCTTCATTTACCTGTGACAGTTTGGGCTTCATGAGCCTCACTATGTGTATGTACTTCATGAAGCGCGCTACAACATTTACTTGTGACAGTTTGGGCTTCATTTACCTGTGACAGTTTGGGCTTCATGAGCCTCACTATGTGTATGTACTTCATGAAGCGCGCTACAACATTTACTTGTGACAGTTTGGGCTTCATTTACCTGTGACAGTTTGGGCTTCATGAGCCTCGCTATGTGTATGTACTTCATGAAGCGCGCTACAACATTTACTTGTGACAGTTTGGGCTTCATTTACCTGTGACAGTTTGGGCTTCATGAGCCTCGCTATGTGTATGTACTTGCGCATGAAGCGCGTGCTGAGGATCTGCTCCTTCTTGCTGCGGGACCTCCCGTGCAGGAGAGGGTCGTACTTCTCGTAGATACAGTCTTGGACCTCCTGTGAAAGGCATAGGTTATATAATACAATGTATAAAAACTTAGTGTAAAAAATGCTTTAAATTCGTGATTCATTCTAAGGCATAGATTACTGTATAAAAACTTAAGTGTAAATAAGCTTTAAAATCGTAATTATTCTAAATGTGAGTTAGTTGATTATACCGGGTGCATAGAGCGGGGTACCGAAACTTTGTAGGCATGATCAGACCTTGAAACCAAACCACTATTACCTATTACTAAAATGTATTTTAATTTTATAATTTTATATTTCCTTAAAAATTTATATGTATGTACATACATACATAAATCACGCCTTTATCCCTTACGGGGTAGGCAGAGCGCTAACGACCGCAAAAATACGGTCGCTATCGCCACGTCTGACAAATATAGAGGGCTGTTTGAGATAATTTGTGTATCACTATAGTGACAGGTTGTCAGCCTGTCGCCTAAAAGTTGTAATACACCTGAAACCCTCGAGTCCCTCAGTCGCCTTTTACAACACCCACGGGTAGGAAATGGGGTGATGCTATTCTAAGCCGGCATCACACGGCGTTGGTTAAATGTATGTGATGCAGGAATATGAATAAAGCATTTATCTATCTATCTATCTATCTATTACTATGGTACCAACAACAACAAAAAAAACGAGTTTCCATAGAAAGTCAGTCAGTTAAGACAAGTTTTGTGTGGTTGATTTTTTTTTCATTTATCAACGTAGTGCAGTTTCTTGATCTGATCATTATCCTATAACCCATATTTATAACTGTAACAAATTATTTTTTTCTATACAGTTAAACAAGTCTAAAAAACACTACAACTTTACCTCATTTTCGTCTTGGTCAGGGTTTTCAGTAGAGAGCATGTCGACCAGCGACCCCATCGGTAAAACTTCCCCGTCTTGCTCTTTCGGGTTCCTACAAACAAAATAAAATAATAGTACATTGATCACGTGGTGGGAAAGGAATCGATTGCTAACGAGGGTGTAGTTTGAGGCCCGAAGCGCAGCTGAGGGCATCAATACGCACGAGTTTTCAATCGGATTTTCTTCAGAGTGCTTTATACTACACCTGCAGCAAGAATAAAAAAAGAGAAATACTAATAGAAGAAGAGTTCAATAAACCTAAAAAATTACATGAAAAGTCCAAAGCGAATTCGCGCTGTATTGTATATTTTTTTATAATATCGTACAAAGCAAAAGCAATAAGTCCATTCAGCCAAGTCTACTGTTTTACCTGCAAAAATACATTAGATTCACGTTCTGTTTTACGTAACTTTGACAGATGCATCTTTGCTCCCCAAGGGAGGAACGTGATTTATATGGAGTTGTGTCTCCCGCTAATTTCAAACGTGAACTTAGGTGTAGTAGTGTAGTATAACAAATAGTAGTGTGGTGTAGTGGTGTAGTAGTGTAGTACAAGATGTAACAAAAAAAATGCTGCAAATACTTTAAGGGGTGAACCCTTGTTCAGGTAACGGACTCGTTCATCACTTAAAATTTTAAGGCTATTATTATAAAGACTCAAATGAATCCGCCTCTCAAACACTTGTGGAAGTTGTCCAAATTAAGCTGACCTGTATCTGTGCATGCGCAGTACGTGCTCGGAGATCAAGTTGTCGTGGTCGGCGTCCGCGATGTCCAGCATCACGAACAGCAGGTCGAAACGGGACAACAGAGAGTCTTGAAGGCCGATGTTCTCCATAGGAGTCTTGTATTGGTCGTACTGAAAAAATATAGTTTTGGCTTTATATATAGATGAATAAAACAATTGAATTACTCCGACTAATACAGGGTGTGAAAAAGGTTTGCAAATATTTTAAAGAGTGAACCATCCAAAGAAACTAAATAAATTTCCCCAAGGAACATAGGTTGAAATATGTAAAAAAAAATAAGCTTCCCATACAAAATTATCAACCGACTAACCAATTTGTATGGGAGGTCTAAAAATTGGGGAAAGTTGTTCAGTTTCATGGGCTGATTCACTATTTGCAGCCAATATTTTTACACGTTATATAACTATGTAGTTGTCTTAGAGCTTTGATATAGTATAGGAAAATGTAGAGACTCACTCGTCCGTAGACGGGGTTGGCGGCGGCGAGCACGGAGCAGCGCGCGTTGAGGGACGCGTGCACGCCCGCCTTCGCTATCGTCACGCGGCCCTGCTCCATCACCTGTATGTATGTAATGCACTGCACTCACCCGTCCGTAGACGGGGTTGGCGGCGGCGAGCACGGAGCAGCGCGCGTTGAGGGACGCGTGCACGCCCGCCTTCGCTATCGTCACGCTACTGCTCCATCACCTGTATGTATGTAATGCACTGCACTCACCCGTCCGTAGACGGGGTTGGCGGCGGCGAGCACGGAGCAGCGCGCGTTGAGGGACGCGTGCACGCCCGCCTTCGCTATCGTCACGCTACTGCTCCATCACCTGTATGTATGTAATGCACTGCACTCACCCGTCCGTAGACGGGGTTGGCGGCGGCGAGCACGGAGCAGCGCGCGTTGAGGGACGCGTGCACGCCCGCCTTCGCTATCGTCACGCGGCCCTGCTCCATCACCTGTATGTATGTAATGCACTGCACTCACCCGTCCGTAGACGGGGTTGGCGGCGGCGAGCACGGAGCAGCGCGCGTTGAGGGACGCGTGCACGCCCGCCTTCGCTATCGTCACGCTACTGCTCCATCACCTGTATGTATGTAATGCACTGCACTCACCCGTCCGTAGACGGGGTTGGCGGCGGCGAGCACGGAGCAGCGCGCGTTGAGGGACGCGTGCACGCCCGCCTTCGCTATCGTCACGCTACTGCTCCATCACCTGTATGTATGTAATGCACTGCACTCACCCGTCCGTAGACGGGGTTGGCGGCGGCGAGCACGGAGCAGCGCGCGTTGAGGGACGCGTGCACGCCCGCCTTCGCTATCGTCACGCTACTGCTCCATCACCTGTATGTATGTAATGCACTGCACTCACCCGTCCGTAGACGGGGTTGGCGGCGGCGAGCACGGAGCAGCGCGCGTTGAGGGACGCGTGCACGCCCGCCTTCGCTATCGTCACGCGGCCCTGCTCCATCACCTGTATGTATGTAATGCACTGCACTCACCCGTCCGTAGACGGGGTTGGCGGCGGCGAGCACGGAGCAGCGCGCGTTGAGGGACGCGTGCACGCCCGCCTTCGCTATCGTCACGCGGCCCTGCTCCATCACCTGTATGTATGTAATGCACTGCACTCACCCGTCCGTAGACGGGGTTGGCGGCGGCGAGCACGGAGCAGCGCGCGTTGAGGGACGCGTGCACGCCCGCCTTCGCTATCGTCACGCGGCCCTGCTCCATCACCTGTATGTATGTAATGCACTGCACTCACCCGTCCGTAGACGGGGTTGGCGGCGGCGAGCACGGAGCAGCGCGCGTTGAGGGACGCGTGCACGCCCGCCTTCGCTATCGTCACGCTACTGCTCCATCACCTGTATGTATGTAATGCACTGCACTCACCCGTCCGTAGACGGGGTTGGCGGCGGCGAGCACGGAGCAGCGCGCGTTGAGGGACGCGTGCACGCCCGCCTTCGCTATCGTCACGCTACTGCTCCATCACCTGTATGTATGTAATGCACTGCACTCACCCGTCCGTAGACGGGGTTGGCGGCGGCGAGCACGGAGCAGCGCGCGTTGAGGGACGCGTGCACGCCCGCCTTCGCTATCGTCACGCTACTGCTCCATCACCTGTATGTATGTAATGCACTGCACTCACCCGTCCGTAGACGGGGTTGGCGGCGGCGAGCACGGAGCAGCGCGCGTTGAGGGACGCGTGCACGCCCGCCTTCGCTATCGTCACGCTACTGCTCCATCACCTGTATGTATGTAATGCACTGCACTCACCCGTCCGTAGACGGGGTTGGCGGCGGCGAGCACGGAGCAGCGCGCGTTGAGGGACGCGTGCACGCCCGCCTTCGCTATCGTCACGCTACTGCTCCATCACCTGTATGTATGTAATGCACTGCACTCACCCGTCCGTAGACGGGGTTGGCGGCGGCGAGCACGGAGCAGCGCGCGTTGAGGGACGCGTGCACGCCCGCCTTCGCTATCGTCACGCTACTGCTCCATCACCTGTATGTATGTAATGCACTGCACTCACCCGTCCGTAGACGGGGTTGGCGGCGGCGAGCACGGAGCAGCGCGCGTTGAGGGACGCGTGCACGCCCGCCTTCGCTATCGTCACGCGGCCCTGCTCCATCACCTGTATGTATGTAATGCACTGCACTCACCCGTCCGTAGACGGGGTTGGCGGCGGCGAGCACGGAGCAGCGCGCGTTGAGGGACGCGTGCACGCCCGCCTTCGCTATCGTCACGCTACTGCTCCATCACCTGTATGTATGTAATGCACTGCACTCACCCGTCCGTAGACGGGGTTGGCGGCGGCGAGCACGGAGCAGCGCGCGTTGAGGGACGCGTGCACGCCCGCCTTCGCTATCGTCACGCGGCCCTGCTCCATCACCTGTATGTATGTAATGCACTGCACTCACCCGTCCGTAGACGGGGTTGGCGGCGGCGAGCACGGAGCAGCGCGCGTTGAGGGACGCGTGCACGCCCGCCTTCGCTATCGTCACGCTACTGCTCCATCACCTGTATGTATGTAATGCACTGCACTCACCCGTCCGTAGACGGGGTTGGCGGCGGCGAGCACGGAGCAGCGCGCGTTGAGGGACGCGTGCACGCCCGCCTTCGCTATCGTCACGCGGCCCTGCTCCATCACCTGTATGTATGTAATGCACTGCACTCACCCGTCCGTAGACGGGGTTGGCGGCGGCGAGCACGGAGCAGCGCGCGTTGAGGGACGCGTGCACGCCCGCCTTCGCTATCGTCACGCTACTGCTCCATCACCTGTATGTATGTAATGCACTGCACTCACCCGTCCGTAGACGGGGTTGGCGGCGGCGAGCACGGAGCAGCGCGCGTTGAGGGACGCGTGCACGCCCGCCTTCGCTATCGTCACGCGGCCCTGCTCCATCACCTGTATGTATGTAATGCACTGCACTCACCCGTCCGTAGACGGGGTTGGCGGCGGCGAGCACGGAGCAGCGCGCGTTGAGGGACGCGTGCACGCCCGCCTTCGCTATCGTCACGCTACTGCTCCATCACCTGTATGTATGTAATGCACTGCACTCACCCGTCCGTAGACGGGGTTGGCGGCGGCGAGCACGGAGCAGCGCGCGTTGAGGGACGCGTGCACGCCCGCCTTCGCTATCGTCACGCGGCCCTGCTCCATCACCTGTATGTATGTAATGCACTGCACTCACCCGTCCGTAGACGGGGTTGGCGGCGGCGAGCACGGAGCAGCGCGCGTTGAGGGACGCGTGCACGCCCGCCTTCGCTATCGTCACGCGGCCCTGCTCCATCACCTGTATGTATGTAATGCACTGCACTCACCCGTCCGTAGACGGGGTTGGCGGCGGCGAGCACGGAGCAGCGCGCGTTGAGGGACGCGTGCACGCCCGCCTTCGCTATCGTCACGCGGCCCTGCTCCATCACCTGTATGTATGTAATGCACTGCACTCACCCGTCCGTAGACGGGGTTGGCGGCGGCGAGCACGGAGCAGCGCGCGTTGAGGGACGCGTGCACGCCCGCCTTCGCTATCGTCACGCGGCCCTGCTCCATCACCTGTATGTATGTAATGCACTGCACTCACCCGTCCGTAGACGGGGTTGGCGGCGGCGAGCACGGAGCAGCGCGCGTTGAGGGACGCGTGCACGCCCGCCTTCGCTATCGTCACGCTACTGCTCCATCACCTGTATGTATGTAATGCACTGCACTCACCCGTCCGTAGACGGGGTTGGCGGCGGCGAGCACGGAGCAGCGCGCGTTGAGGGACGCGTGCACGCCCGCCTTCGCTATCGTCACGCTACTGCTCCATCACCTGTATGTATGTAATGCACTGCACTCACCCGTCCGTAGACGGGGTTGGCGGCGGCGAGCACGGAGCAGCGCGCGTTGAGGGACGCGTGCACGCCCGCCTTCGCTATCGTCACGCTACTGCTCCATCACCTGTATGTATGTAATGCACTGCACTCACCCGTCCGTAGACGGGGTTGGCGGCGGCGAGCACGGAGCAGCGCGCGTTGAGGGACGCGTGCACGCCCGCCTTCGCTATCGTCACGCGGCCCTGCTCCATCACCTGTATGTATGTAATGCACTGCACTCACCCGTCCGTAGACGGGGTTGGCGGCGGCGAGCACGGAGCAGCGCGCGTTGAGGGACGCGTGCACGCCCGCCTTCGCTATCGTCACGCTACTGCTCCATCACCTGTATGTATGTAATGCACTGCACTCACCCGTCCGTAGACGGGGTTGGCGGCGGCGAGCACGGAGCAGCGCGCGTTGAGGGACGCGTGCACGCCCGCCTTCGCTATCGTCACGCTACTGCTCCATCACCTGTATGTATGTAATGCACTGCACTCACCCGTCCGTAGACGGGGTTGGCGGCGGCGAGCACGGAGCAGCGCGCGTTGAGGGACGCGTGCACGCCCGCCTTCGCTATCGTCACGCTACTGCTCCATCACCTGTATGTATGTAATGCACTGCACTCACCCGTCCGTAGACGGGGTTGGCGGCGGCGAGCACGGAGCAGCGCGCGTTGAGGGACGCGTGCACGCCCGCCTTCGCTATCGTCACGCTACTGCTCCATCACCTGTATGTATGTAATGCACTGCACTCACCCGTCCGTAGACGGGGTTGGCGGCGGCGAGCACGGAGCAGCGCGCGTTGAGGGACGCGTGCACGCCCGCCTTCGCTATCGTCACGCTACTGCTCCATCACCTGTATGTATGTAATGCACTGCACTCACCCGTCCGTAGACGGGGTTGGCGGCGGCGAGCACGGAGCAGCGCGCGTTGAGGGACGCGTGCACGCCCGCCTTCGCTATCGTCACGCTACTGCTCCATCACCTGTATGTATGTAATGCACTGCACTCACCCGTCCGTAGACGGGGTTGGCGGCGGCGAGCACGGAGCAGCGCGCGTTGAGGGACGCGTGCACGCCCGCCTTCGCTATCGTCACGCTACTGCTCCATCACCTGTATGTATGTAATGCACTGCACTCACCCGTCCGTAGACGGGGTTGGCGGCGGCGAGCACGGAGCAGCGCGCGTTGAGGGACGCGTGCACGCCCGCCTTCGCTATCGTCACGCGGCCCTGCTCCATCACCTGTATGTATGTAATGCACTGCACTCACCCGTCCGTAGACGGGGTTGGCGGCGGCGAGCACGGAGCAGCGCGCGTTGAGGGACGCGTGCACGCCCGCCTTCGCTATCGTCACGCTACTGCTCCATCACCTGTATGTATGTAATGCACTGCACTCACCCGTCCGTAGACGGGGTTGGCGGCGGCGAGCACGGAGCAGCGCGCGTTGAGGGACGCGTGCACGCCCGCCTTCGCTATCGTCACGCTACTGCTCCATCACCTGTATGTATGTAATGCACTGCACTCACCCGTCCGTAGACGGGGTTGGCGGCGGCGAGCACGGAGCAGCGCGCGTTGAGGGACGCGTGCACGCCCGCCTTCGCTATCGTCACGCTACTGCTCCATCACCTGTATGTATGTAATGCACTGCACTCACCCGTCCGTAGACGGGGTTGGCGGCGGCGAGCACGGAGCAGCGCGCGTTGAGGGACGCGTGCACGCCCGCCTTCGCTATCGTCACGCGGCCCTGCTCCATCACCTGTATGTATGTAATGCACTGCACTCACCCGTCCGTAGACGGGGTTGGCGGCGGCGAGCACGGAGCAGCGCGCGTTGAGGGACGCGTGCACGCCCGCCTTCGCTATCGTCACGCTACTGCTCCATCACCTGTATGTATGTAATGCACTGCACTCACCCGTCCGTAGACGGGGTTGGCGGCGGCGAGCACGGAGCAGCGCGCGTTGAGGGACGCGTGCACGCCCGCCTTCGCTATCGTCACGCTACTGCTCCATCACCTGTATGTATGTAATGCACTGCACTCACCCGTCCGTAGACGGGGTTGGCGGCGGCGAGCACGGAGCAGCGCGCGTTGAGGGACGCGTGCACGCCCGCCTTCGCTATCGTCACGCTACTGCTCCATCACCTGTATGTATGTAATGCACTGCACTCACCCGTCCGTAGACGGGGTTGGCGGCGGCGAGCACGGAGCAGCGCGCGTTGAGGGACGCGTGCACGCCCGCCTTCGCTATCGTCACGCTACTGCTCCATCACCTGTATGTATGTAATGCACTGCACTCACCCGTCCGTAGACGGGGTTGGCGGCGGCGAGCACGGAGCAGCGCGCGTTGAGGGACGCGTGCACGCCCGCCTTCGCTATCGTCACGCGGCCCTGCTCCATCACCTGTATGTATGTAATGCACTGCACTCACCCGTCCGTAGACGGGGTTGGCGGCGGCGAGCACGGAGCAGCGCGCGTTGAGGGACGCGTGCACGCCCGCCTTCGCTATCGTCACGCTACTGCTCCATCACCTGTATGTATGTAATGCACTGCACTCACCCGTCCGTAGACGGGGTTGGCGGCGGCGAGCACGGAGCAGCGCGCGTTGAGGGACGCGTGCACGCCCGCCTTCGCTATCGTCACGCTACTGCTCCATCACCTGTATGTATGTAATGCACTGCACTCACCCGTCCGTAGACGGGGTTGGCGGCGGCGAGCACGGAGCAGCGCGCGTTGAGGGACGCGTGCACGCCCGCCTTCGCTATCGTCACGCTACTGCTCCATCACCTGTATGTATGTAATGCACTGCACTCACCCGTCCGTAGACGGGGTTGGCGGCGGCGAGCACGGAGCAGCGCGCGTTGAGGGACGCGTGCACGCCCGCCTTCGCTATCGTCACGCGGCCCTGCTCCATCACCTGTATGTATGTAATGCACTGCACTCACCCGTCCGTAGACGGGGTTGGCGGCGGCGAGCACGGAGCAGCGCGCGTTGAGGGACGCGTGCACGCCCGCCTTCGCTATCGTCACGCTACTGCTCCATCACCTGTATGTATGTAATGCACTGCACTCACCCGTCCGTAGACGGGGTTGGCGGCGGCGAGCACGGAGCAGCGCGCGTTGAGGGACGCGTGCACGCCCGCCTTCGCTATCGTCACGCTACTGCTCCATCACCTGTATGTATGTAATGCACTGCACTCACCCGTCCGTAGACGGGGTTGGCGGCGGCGAGCACGGAGCAGCGCGCGTTGAGGGACGCGTGCACGCCCGCCTTCGCTATCGTCACGCTACTGCTCCATCACCTGTATGTATGTAATGCACTGCACTCACCCGTCCGTAGACGGGGTTGGCGGCGGCGAGCACGGAGCAGCGCGCGTTGAGGGACGCGTGCACGCCCGCCTTCGCTATCGTCACGCGGCCCTGCTCCATCACCTGTATGTATGTAATGCACTGCACTCACCCGTCCGTAGACGGGGTTGGCGGCGGCGAGCACGGAGCAGCGCGCGTTGAGGGACGCGTGCACGCCCGCCTTCGCTATCGTCACGCGGCCCTGCTCCATCACCTAACGGGAAACATAAGCAGCATTTTAAATAATTACTCTAAATAACTATTTGACTTTTTTGTTGCGGAAGCTGATCAAAGAAATGACAAACAAATCCTTAAGTAATGCAAGTATATCTCGTACAGATAAAGAAACGATCCCTAATTGGTAACATAACATTATTGTTTGTCTCTCTATCAAAATATATGTCTGACATAAGAGTGGGATGTCAACATTTATGTTGTCCTATCGGGATCGTTTCTTTAAAAAATCAAATTATAGTATTATACATATAAATCTTCCTCTTAATTCACTCTGTCTATAAAAAAAAACTCTCATCAAAATACTTTGTGTAGTTTTAAGGATTTTAAGTATACATACATACAGAGGCGAAAACCGACTTTGCTTTATACTATATCTATGTAGACATAATTTAGCCTAAAGTGTGCCACTGCTGGGCAAAGGCGTCCCCTATTTTCTTCCAGAGTTCGCGCTAAGATGACAATATAAAAAATAAAAAAAGTATGTACGCTACTCTCTCTCTCTCTCTCTTTCGTACGGGACACCGAGTTGTCCCAACGAGCCCTAGTGTCAGGATTTTGCAACTGCCTTCTACAAGTAGCAGGCTAGATTACTAAAAGGACATGATTATCATAGGATTTGAGGCGAAAAACTATAAAACTTACAACCAACGCTTTTAGATTTAAATTCTCGATTTTCGATTTTCGTTGCTATTGTGATGAACATTTCATGGGGTAAGAACAAATGCCAGAATAAATAACAGATAGCCTCTCTCTTTCGTGTGGGAGGGACACTGAGTCGTCCAATAACCCAATGAACGATACAAGTATCAGATAGTTTGTCCAGACAGCAACTTAATTTGATGTTCTTACTTCATGAATTGCGGTTCTGTCGGCGTCTGACATCTTGTCAAACTCGTCAATGCAGACCACGCCGCGGTCCGCCAGCACCATGGCACCCGCCTCCAGCCTGATAACAGCGATATTTCGATAACATACTGCTATAAATACATAAACATGAAAATGAAATGTTATCAATAAGAAGGCGAGCGAGAAGATGGGGAGGACAATGTATTAGAATTTAATGGGTTCACAGTGCTATATTATTCTTATAATTGTCATGGGAATTACAGTTCAAAAGAGATCGAGGGAAAGGCGATTTCATGGGGACCAACTAAAAAACAGCATTTGAGAGGTTCAAGATCTATTATCTACTAAACCATAGTAGATAATAGATCTTCTTTTTATCATGAGAAACAGCAAATGGACAATACAAACTAGGGTTGATGAGGAAGCTGTTATGCTATGCGGAGTTCCCGCTTTATGAGGAAGAGGAATTCTTATCAACACTAATACAGACCTTCGGTCCCCAGTCTCAGGGTCAGTAGTGACAGCAGCTGTCAAACCGACACCGGAAGATCCTCGTCCGGTGGTAGTGATGGCGCGGGGAGCTGTCAGCAGCACGTAGCGCAGCAGTTGAGACTTCGCCACGGAGGGGTCGCCAATTAAGAGGATGTTTATGTCACTAAGGAAAATTAAACCAATGTTAGGTTATTTGGCGCAGCTGGTAGGATTGAAAACCAAAATAGGCCCAGAAAGATTCGAAAAATCGAAATACATAGGTCGAACTTAAGAATCGAATTATGATCGAAAATCAAGTATGATCGGTCACTTGTCATGGGTAGTATTTACTTGTGTGCTTGAAGAGCAATCTTCTCGCCATTTGCGTTTTAAATAACATAACATGGCAAAAACAAGTATAACAAAAATACGAAAGGATTTGATCCGACGCCGAGTGAAGCCTGTTTAGAATACCCCTGTGGGTGTCCCCACAACTTTGATATTTCGTCTACCCACCAGGGTAGTGATAATTTATCCTGTGGGTAACTTTGTAAATATGAATAATTATGTACCCTCGCCTTGCTAATAATTTAGGTCAGTTTTGTATAAATACCGGTGAGAACTTTAATAAATTGGCATTCGACTGCCCAAGCCCGAACCGACTCCACCACTCATTTGCCTCTCACCTCTCGTGGCCTGCAACTAGCACTGCCACTTCCTCATACACACCGTGGTGCGCAACTAGCGTCTCCATCTCCTCAACCCTCATAACGTGGTACACAACTAGTGTCCCACACCCCATTTCTACTTGTAAGTGTCGTAAAAGGCGACTAAGGGATGAATCCATGGAGGGGCAGCAGCATTCCCTTTGAATATCTACAACACCTTGCACTGCGCTTGCCAACCCATACCAAGCATGATATAGCAAATACCCCCAATAGTGGGAGGCCCATGTTCAGCAATTTTGTGGCTGTTGTAATTGTAGTAGGATTTGATTCATAACCATGGGTGATGTACTTCATATTATATCAAGACAAAGTTATGAAAACTGTTTAGATTACATACCCTCTCAATCTAGTCCCGTTAGGCAAGATTTTCTCCATCCCACCAAGCAACAGACACAATATAGCCTTCTTGATCAGATCATGCCCGTGTATGGAGGGCGCGAGAGACTTGGCCAGCAGTTCAAACATGTCCACGGTGGTTCTCTTGGCGAGACGCTTACAGAGTTTCACTTCTTCCAATGTGATATTTAGGTTCATGTCTTTGTTGATTTGGGTCACGTTGTTGGCTATTAGGATTGTCCTATGGAAGGAATTAAATTGTAGAATACAATTGTAGGTTTAGAGTAATTTCTTTTTGTAAAAAAATACAATTATAATAAGCCCAAATATTTATAAACAAGATAGCTAAAATGTAGAAATTTTGCCTCAGTCAAATAGGCCGCCCTGAATGGTATCCGGAGCTAATGTACCCATAATGCTGGCTGCATTAGATTAAATTAGTCGGTAAAAGAAGAAACTTGACAATGTCAAAAGCTAAAGTAATTCAGAGACTTGGTTGAAAAGTTATATGGAAGGTAGTATAGCTAGTAGGTGTGCAATGAGAGAAAGGCTTTGTAAATGGCAGCCGATTGTTATGCTTTCTCGTTCCCACTAAGGCTCTTACATATACCAGGTGTTCATGCATTCTCCCTCACACTTAGGTAATCACCGCCATTTACAGATCTTTTCTTTATTCACACACTTTCTACATGTGGCAAAGGACATCCTGCAAAATATGATACAGTATTTCTTAATGAATGAGGAACATATTTAACAATGGTCTTCTAACCTGAAGGTACCAGCAGTGAAACTCCCCTGCTTACTCGGCAGACACCTGTAGTTCCCTATGACCTGCACCCTGTCTCCCGGCTTGCAGCGGTCCACCAGGTCATCATCACAAACCACGTCTACACTCCTCGGTAGCTGACCAGCCGGGGCCTTCTCTGGCATTTCTTGGATGGTGAGAGTTTGGTGATCTTTGTAGCGGGATAGACCATACTCTGTTTCTAATGGGTTCCCTTCGTCATCCTGTATTTATTGGTAACAAGTATTAAAACGGATCTGATTATTTTGGAAACTTAAGTAACAGGTTGTCAGGCTGTTGCCTAAGTTGTAATACACATGAAACCCTCCAGTCCGTTAATTGCCTCTTATGACACCCATCGGAAGGAAATGGGGTATGCTATTCTAAGCACATGGCAAACTGAAAAAAGCATATTTTCATTTTCTTTTGAAGCTACTGAGGTAATAACACTAGCTCACCTTAGTAGGGTAGACAGCAGATGTAGGGAAAGCTTCAAAGGAGGTGAGGTCTGTGTACTTCCGCTCCATGACTTTCTTGGTGGCCGGGCAGTAGTGCACGCTGCGAACCACCTTTGGTCGCACCAGGGACACTCTCGTCACTATGCCTTCTACACATATCAGGTTTCCAAGGAATCTGAAATAGTATTTTATATCTTTTAGTATTTTAAAATCTAACACTAAAGGGATAAAGGCGTGATATGTGTATGTATGTATATATGTGGAAGCTTGTAATTGTCATTTGTTTATACATTAAGTTAATAATGTTTTTAAGGCTGTAAGCTACCCAAATAAAATAAAATAAAATAAATGTATGTAGCACTAAAATTCAAACTATGGCAGTTGTTTACACTGTTCATAGTTACAATTTTAACCAGTCAGAAACTATACTAAGAATATAAAAAATATGTATACTTAGTATAAGTTTAAAAGACAATAAATACTATTTTTATTTTATTTTTTTATTTTATTAAAATTATAACTATGAATTATTCAGAGGTGTCCATGTCTTAAGGTTTTAATACTAAGTTTTACAAAGAATGAGGAATGTGATAAAATATAATAAACATGACTGGACAGGTAATGGGGAAGGAAGAGGAAGACAATAGGGGTTGGCTTTATTCTCCTACGGTATTGCTAGAGGGTCGCCAAGTGAAACCTCCACAGTATAAATTATGGATATGCTAATCTAAAAATGGACTTGGATAAGGACATTGGGATAAAATTGGAATAAATGACAAAATTCTATCCTTGGGTGTCATAAAAATCGACTAAGAGATAAGTATTTTATGGAATGGGCAGCAACATTCCCTGTGAATGTAACATCTTACATTGAGCTCGCTAATTCGCATGCCAAGCATGATGAGTATGGCAATACCCCTCAATAGAAGGAGGCCCGTTTTCAACAGGGGACTGTAGTGGCTGTTAAGGATGGTTAAGGAAGGAAGAGAAATCGAAGCGACTTACCGAGAAGTGAGACTCCTGGGTGTAACATGTTTGTTACCAAAGCTTCCTGAGAATGCAACAAAGAACTCCTCCTGCTCCTTGGCGTAGGTCGGGTCAATGGACGAGACGTACTCCTTCAGAGCCTTCGAGAACGCTATCTGCTCCTCAAACGCCGTCTCGAGCAGGCTCCGAGCCCTTTCCGGATTCTTCCTCCTAAGATCGTTCACGTTCACAACCAGCCGCTTAGACTGATCACCTATCATCTGTTTCACTTTCTCGGCATACACTCCCTGGTCTTCCTAAGAAAATAAACAGAAAATTACAAAAAACAGTTCTCTAAACGCGAGACAAAGAGTAAGGTTAGGATCACTCACTTCATCGTCCAGAAACTCCAGATATTCCCTCTGAAGATCTCTAAGACGCTGATCGAAATCTCCGTCTTCCATTTTTAGTAGGTTTTATTAATACAATTTAACAAAAGCACAAGAAAACTTAAAAATAACAAAATATAATACAAAACAACACCGCTTTACTTTATGTATGACAGTTGTGTGTTTTGGCGCGAAAAATTAAAGTGTTGCCATGCCAAATAAGTTTAGGAACAGACATAGACAAAATAACGTTATTTTATCTCGCAATAACGTTATCAATAAAACTTCGTAAACGCATATGCTAATGTCAGAATGATGAGAAAATAAATGTTGCCAAACCAATTTGAATACGGCTAATTTGCTATTAAAAATAATGTGGTACATTTCCAAATTTTCAAATATTTTGACTAATTATCAAAGGGAATTGTTTTTGGCTATTAAACGAAATTAAATTTTTATGCTCATTCTTTCAACCCATTCAATGCATTATGCATTTACGAAATAAATTAAAAAAACTGACAAACAACATTACACCGAAATATGGAATTACTGAAGTTTTTAACAAAAATCACATGGTCACCCGTGTAATAGGAAAAAAAAAATATTAGTGTCAAAATTGCGAGGATCTCGAGCGGAATGGTGGTTTCTTCGCTGCGTGATTTTTCGATATTTTTAAATTAAAAGCCATCGATCGAAGTTCGGAGCCGGACCGTCTACTGATCAACGGCCAAGGGCACGGCTATTCTTAGGTAACACTTGTGTTTTTCTCAATAATTAACCAACTTCTTCAAGGTGTCTTGGTATCATTGATTTTTCGATAAACCAAGTAGATTGAGGACGAACTTACGTCTTACGATGTTTGTGTATAGCTGTGTAAACATTTTGTGGTTAATTAGTTTTCTAGGGTGACCAAGGCCGCGCCCCCGCGTCCTATTTAGGACCTGTACATAGATACTGGATCCTAGGTTTTATACGAATGGGTGTGATAGTAGGTATATAGAACAGTTTGCACTACGACCAACTGTTGCCTGCAACTTTTTCTTATCTCTTCCTGTTCGTAGGAGTATGCATGTAAATAAAATGTGTTTTATTGGTAACTCTCACTTTACCTCACTGTAGGTGAGATGTATTTTACACTCAATATAATACTTGTGCAATCTGAATATACACCATGTTTCGTGAAAGTTTCGGATGAAATGGATTTGTTTTGGGCATCATAATGAACTACTTTCACTATGGGATGGATTAGAAATAATAATAATCATAATTCTTTATTGCTTAAAAGTGGTTCTCAATTGGTTAATATATAAGTTAGTCACTAGGTTTTAAAGAAAATGTGACACTATATATGTGACCGGTAGGTAGGTATACATTTAGTTTTACTTACAAAGTTTTTACCTAAGTAAACAACATTTTTTTTTTCATTTCTGTTATATTCAATTTTATAATTATTTTATCAAATTGTACGAGTATAATATAGTATAATAATAACCTGACCTAGCATTTTTTCTAATACCTACTTGAATTTTTAAGTAGATTTTGCCCCTTTAATGCAATTTGTTTTCCTTTTTTTAATTTTTTTTGAAGTAGCCCAAAATTTTTAAGCAACATTTTTATTTATAGCCATTAAATAAGTTCCACAAAGTAGCTAAAAAGTGTATTTTTATATTAGCTATACAAAAAATGTGTAGAAGCCAGCTAAGTACAATCCCTGCTTGTCCTAATACCGTGTAAGGCAGAATTTGGACAAATCCTGTTAACGGCCACTTACTGTTGACTCATGCATGTTTGCTACTTAGGCTTGTACCTCTTAATTGTTACTTCATATGTGGACTTCCGTGGGTAAAGGGTCCAGTTGTCTTGTTGTACATACATACATATATCACGCCTTTTTCCTTGCGGGGTAAGCAGAGCTTTAACGGCCGAAAAATAATACGGCCATGTGTGACATTTTTGTACATATATACATCCACATATTACGCCTTTTCCTTTGCGGGGTAGGCAAAGCGTTACTTGGTGTAAAAATACGGTCGCCATCGCCACTTCTGACAAATATTGAGGGCCTTTTCAAATGGTTCGTGTATCACGGCAGTGACAGGTTGCAAGGTAGTCGCCTAAAGTTGTAATCACATGAAACCCTCGAGTCCCTTTGTCGCCTCTTACGACACCCGCGGGAAAGAAATAGGGTGATGCTATTGCAAGTTGGCATCTCACGGCATGTTCGATGTTTAATTCCTGTACGGAAAATAGTACCATCTTCTTCATCGAATCGATGGTAACAGTTACAACCTCGCTGACCAATATCTGGCTACTGAAATGCCCCTGGGGCTCGCCTCTAGTAGGTCCTGAAGTGTGCAGGGGTTCGGGCAGTTAGGACAGACCAGCAGGTGGTCCATTGATTGAACAGCCCCGCAGTCGCATTTATCGCCAGTCGAAAAACCCCACTTTTCCATGTTTTTGCGACATCTCCCAGCACCAGCCCGGAGTCGGTTCAGTGACTTCCGGGCTGCCCAGGGGAGGTTACCACCAGGTGGTAGCTTTTCGGCTGGAGGCACATGAGACGCGTCGGGGGGAAACAGTTTCCTCCATTGCTCTAGCCGCAGGTTTGATGTGTCATCCGATGCTGGGTAAGGATGACTCAAAAATCCCTTGCGGCTTTTAAGTAAAGTTTATAGTACCATTGTAAAGGGCTTCCCAAAGGATTATTGCAAATTCAGTTCGTGCAATATAAATACTTATAACGAATTATTGGAAAAACTAATCATAATTTTCGTAATCTTTACTGACTGTTTTCAGATTTTGAAACGTAAATTATGAGACAAAATCAATACATTGTAAATCGATTTATAGATAGGGACTTTATCAAATACCATAAAAAACAAACGAATCTTCTCATTATCATTAGTGTAGCTTGCAGATATCTGTAGACTAGTGGGCGCCCGCGGCTCCGCCCGCGCGGAGGAAGACGGTTTTAATCCCGTAGCATCCCACGGGAACATTTTTTTCGGGATAACAAACTGTCCTATGTGTTAATCCAAGTTAACCTTTAACTGTGTGCCAAATTTCATGAAAATCGGTTCAGTAATTTTAGCGTGTAGGAATCACAAACAAGCAAACAAACATACAAACTTTCGCATTTATAATATTAGTAGGATAAGCATTACGATTCTTGCTCCCATAATGCTATATTAAATTCTTGATGTTATTTCAAGACAAGCCATGTAAAAAGCCAGCACAAAACTATCACTATGAGCTATAAATAGCTACTACCATGGTGTGGGCGTGCATTATTTATGGATTTGAAGCCCTGACCTTCGTAGCTCTACATTATTAGATGATAAAACACCACTAGTGTTTTTAACTGTCTTGGGGCTTAGAATAGCATCGCCTCAATTCTACCCAGGGTGTCGTAAAAACCGACTAAGGGATAATCACCAAGGGAATGAGCGGCAGCGTTTCCTGTGAATGCATCATCTTATGCTGCTCTTGCCATTCCGCCTGCCAAGAGGGGTGAGTATGGCAATATCTCCCGAAAAGGAAAGGCCCATGTCCAGCAGTGGGCTGTTGTGGCTGTGAAGGGAGGTTCAACATTCGGAGTCCAAGTTACAGATAGGCTATTCTACTCTGCCAACACCGCACGGGACAATTAACTACATATACCACGCCTTTATCCCTTGCGGGATAGACAGAGCGTTAACGGCCGTAAGAATACCGTCGCTATCACCACGTCTGACATTTTTGAGGATTGTTTTCTAAGATTGTTTCAGAAAACATGTGTATCACGATAGTGACAGGTTGTCAGCCTATCGCCTAAAGATTGTAATACACTGATACCCTCGAGTCCCTTAGTCGCCTCTTACGACACCCGCGGAAAGGATGTGGGGTGATGCTATTCTAAGCCGGCATCACACGGCATTAACTACACATACACCCAAAAAATGGGAAAGTCGAAATCCGCCGAATAGTACCAACGGATACCTTTCTGCTACGACTTACGCACTTCGATTCCTGCCCATAGCAAAATACGACGATAGCGGCCCTAAATCCCACACACGAATCTATATTATCTTATCTTACGCGATTATTACAAAGAGGAAAGATTTGTTTATTTGTGTTTACGTATTCGATAAACTCCATATTACATACATACATATATCACGCCTTTATCCCTTGCGGGGTAGGCAGAGCGTTAGCGGCCGGAAGAATACGGTCCCTATCGCCACGTCTGACATTTTAGTGAATACTATATCCATATTAGTGAAGCGATTTCAAATATTCTTTTAACTAGAAAGCTACAATATCCCTGAACCTTTAGGCAACTTTTTACACGGGAACATGTTTAGAGGTGGGTAAAATTACTGCGCTAGCCTCTAGTCACTAATATTATGAAGGAAAAAGGTTTGTTTGTGTATATGTAATCGATATACTCCGGAATTACTAGACTGTTAGCATGAGACAGCTTCATCTTCCCTGTGTAACAAAGGATACCACGGGAAAATATCTTATTTCCAAGGGAAAACGCCTAGCAGCTGATGCATCTGGTCGTTGGACGACTCGGTGTCCCACACGAAAAGAGAGAGAGAGAGAGAGAGAGAGAGAGAGAGAGAGAGAGAGAGAGAGAGAGAGAGAGAGAGAGAGAGAGAGAGAGAGAGAGAGAGAGAGAGAGAGAGAGAGAGAGCTGATGCAACCGCTGTAGTCTTGAATATGAGAGAGAAATAGATTCTATCCATTACAACTCACTCGCTAAATGGATAGGTACGTATCTCATTGCCCACTTGGTTTGAGAATCCGTCTTTTTATTAAGTCTCCAATTTAGTAATGGACTTCGGACTTGGACATTGAACTGCGCAAAGTATTGACGTAATTTTGTTTCACGCACGATATTAAGCGATATTCTTTTTGCTCGGCTGGTTTTAATATGTTTTCATCACGAGCGTAGCCTAGATAGCTACAGATAATATAGCGACCTAGGCAAACCTGAAAATCGCGTGGTGCGATGTTTTTACAACGTCTGCAGTGAGGTCTATTTGTAGTCTAGAATAAGGGTAAATCACGCTAATGGTTAGGTTACAACCATAACATACGTTAGTTCAGAAACCGCACGCTTTACATATTATATGTATATACATTTCCACATATTATTACCTAACACACTTTTGTCTTTTGCGGGGTAGGCGAGCGTATACACGTATCACGCCTTTATTCCTTGCGGGATTGGCAGAACGTTAACCAAAATACGGTCGCTATCGCCACGTCTGACAATTATTGAGGGCCCGTTCAGATGATTCGTGTATCACTGTAGTGACTGGTTTTCAGCCTGTCGCCTGAAGTTGTAATACACATGAAACCCTCGAGTCCCTTGGTCGCCTCTTACGACACCTGTGGGAAAGATATGGTGTGATGCTATTCTAAGCTGGAATCAGACGGTGAAGGTCACACGGTAATGGTTAGCTGCAACCATAAAAAAACTTTAGTTCAGAGAGCGTATGATTTACACATATATGTATACCTTTGCTTATGTAAGAAGCATTATGGAATATGCCTCCCCGATATGGTCTCCTGCTTACGTTACCCACGTGGCACGTCTTGAATCTGTGCAGCGTACCTTTACTCGTCGCTTGGACTACCGTGCCAGGAGGACCGAGGAGTACGAGGATAGATTGAGGCACTATCGGTTGCATTCACTTGAGGATAGACGACTTCTATGCGATATGAAGCTTCTTTATGATATACTTAACTCTAAGATTGATTGTGCTGAGCTGACTGCGCGCATTGGAGTCTGTGCGTGCCCAAAACGTACAAGACACATGCGTTCCCTTCGTGTGGGTTTTGCTCGCACAAACTATACGTACAAAGAACTCTGTGCTACACAGGATTGTAGCAACCTATGAACAAAAGTTTAGTGGGGCCGATCCATTTTTCATAACAGGGGGGCCTTTATTAATTATATAATTCGACAGCTACCTCCAATAATAATTAGTCAATCGAGTCAACACACGTAACGCACACACACACAAACACACACACACACACACTTACATACGACATACAATACTCGCTTACCTCCACATTAGTGTAGTGTTCCATTTTCCTTTTCCTTCGTTATCTAAACTATGTTAAGTACCTACCTACTATTTGTTATTGTTTTTTTTTTTAACACATTGGCATTCTGTTTGTTGCAAATATTATTTACATATCTCATGCTCTGAAAGTAGGTCATTACTGACAAAAAACACGACCTGTAAGTTCAACTTACAGGCGAGGTTTTAAAACTAAGCCTGTAAGTAATTTTAAATATGGAACTAGAAAAAGAACCAATAGAATCGCGGCAATTAAAAAGTTAAAATCAATTTTTTCTTATTTTTAATAGGAGCTGCATCAAAATTTTTAAATTTCGAACTGGCCGCTATGAATTGTGTTGCTTGAACGCAGGAATTATATTTTTAATCTGTATTTTTATAACCTTAACAAATGAGTTTGTCGAATTATTACTCAATATTACAATAACAAAAGTAAAAATGACTAATATCCCTACGATCAGAAAAATGTCTACTTTATGTTAGGATACTTTTCTTTCATATTAATTCAATATTTTTCAATCATAGAAAAAAAAGTTTAGTAGTGCAATTTGAATACCAGACGATATAATCATCTTTTATGAATAGTTTTCTTGTATTTATCGCTTTATTTTACTCACTTTTCATTCGATATGTAAAGCAGTATACGTACCACGGATGTAACATCAATAACAACCTCGGAAAGGTACCGCCCTCGCTCCGCTCGGGCGTTAAAAAACCTCGGTTGTTATTGATTGGTTACATACCTAAGTACGTAATCTACTATTATATTATTAAGTACCCATCGTTATCTTAGTAAGTACCCTCACAATTATTAAATTTAAGTTGTCTTTGTAAAATGTATTTATTGTCATTGTAATATAAATTAGTTATAAGATGTAAAGTTTGCTTGTCAACAATAAAATAAAATAAATAAATAAAATACACATCCACACAAACTAATGTCACGCTTTTATCCTTTGCGGGGTAGACGAGCGTTAGCGGGCGTAAAAATACGGTCGCTATCGCCTGTCGTCTAAAATTGCAATTCACATAAAAGCCTCGTGTACCTTAGTCACCTTTTTACGACACTCATAGGAAAAAACGGTGTGACACACAGCATATACGAATTTGCGAAGGATCACGTTCACTATAGTTCTTCAATGTGATTTGACAGAATAATTTGGAATGATGTCGGTAATAAAACGTTTTGATTCCAGAGCCCTAAGTCTGCTAAATGAAAATCGTTTCTCAGTTGGATGATTTCGGTCATTTCGTAGTCTGCTAACAGTTTAAAGTATAGAAAAATCACTATTACAATTGAATAACAGTTGAGTTTCGATGGCGTTACAATGACAAAAAATAGCAGACTTGGGTCCCAGGTGTTCAGTTCATCATGGCCAGAAGCTCAAAGCTGATGTAACGTATGTTGTTTCCAGGTGTTCACCATGGCCAGCAGCTCGTGGGAAGAGTTCTTCGCGGTGCACCTGCCGCCGACCGACTTCGAGGACAACCGGTCTCTGCTCAGGGAGTTCGTGGAGCGGCATGAGCTGCAGAACAACAAGATCGTGCTCGTCACGGTGAGAAGGGCAAATGATTTATTTTATTGCCAGCCATAAGTACACTTATTATTACACGCGAATATTATTCTACTGCACCGAAAACTAAAATTATTACCATTTACTAATAAAAAACCATTGGGCACACGGTGTCCCATTCGCAAACGGTCCAGTGCGTCCAAAAATACTAATTTGCAAACCAGTTAGCATTCGGTCCAGTTCGCAAATACACATCCCATCAAAGAAAAGGAGACATTTTAGTTTTTATGATTTCATAAAACACGAATATATACTTCGTATTTGGGACATTTTCATTAAACTTATATTTATTTCATTAAGGTTTATAAACCTCATTTTATTTCACTCTATTAGTTTATTAACTCTATGAGACATTTCTTTCAAAATATACACATTTTAGAAGTTAGTTCAAAAATGAAGTAACTACTAAAGCATTTACCTTATTCCTTCCAGTCTGGCGGCACTACAGTACCACTGGAGCACAACACAGTTCGTTTTGTAGACAACTTCAGCGCTGGGACCCGCGGGTCGGCCTCCGCAGAACACTTCCTAGAGCAGGGATATGCCGTCATCTTCATGCACCGGCAGAAATCCCTGGAGCCTTTTACGAGGCACTTCAGCGGTCAGAAACTTATGGATATGCTCGATATTGATGAGCGGGGGCCTAATACATCTATTACAGGTAAGGTGATACCTAAATGTATGGAATAAGTTTAGGCAGTCATATTCATGCTTCGATGCATTTAGAATCGACAGTCCATTGTCAAAACTTTATCAACGCAAGCATGGATCTGAAATGGAAGCTATTTTGCTTTTAGAATTTTCGGATGCAAATATTACACAGTACTATGGTATTATTTTTATTTATTTATCCCTCCTGTGCCACGTTTATACTAGGATCATAATCAGAAAATTATGCAATTTTCTCATTTTACAATGACTATTTGTGCAGTGATAACTGAATGTAAATTTTTGACTCTCAATAAGTAAAACGTTAATTTTCTACGTTGGATAAATATTTTGATCCTTGATTCTTGATGAATACTTGAATACTTTTTCTCTTGTAAATAAATAAAGTGGGACTATTACACTATACAGCCTACATAAAAAAAAATCACATATAAAACACACAGATTCATGACAAATCTTTCAAACTTTACTAACAAATATGCTATGCTATTGCTATGTATGGATTAAACCCACGATCCTCAGTGTAGCAGACAGGGTTACCTGCTATCCCCAACGCCATCAGTCCAGTTGATAGCCAGTTGATAAGGTGAAAGCCAAAGTTAGTGCACGTAATAATATTCTGAGGCGCCTCACTACTACCCGATGGGGAGCATCCCCAACTGTTCTTCGGACGAGTGGCCTGGCTTTATGCTACTCAGCAGGGGAATATGCGTGCCCAGTTTGGTCACGGTCGGCTCACGCGAAAGACGTGGACACGGCCCTTAATGAGACATGCCGTATTATAACTGGTACGCTTAAGCCTACTCCTTTACATCAGCTATATTCCCTTGCTGGAATAGCGCCACCAAGCGTTCGCCGAGATGTTGCTTCATCTGTTGAAAGGAACAGGCAGGTTGAGGACAAGAGACATCCCCTCTTTGGCCATAATCCGCCTCCACCCCGGCTCAAGAGCCGACGTAGTTTCATGCGTTTTTGTCAGCCTATCCGAGACACAATGGCATCTAGTGCTCGTAAGGAGCGGTGGTCAGCTATGTACCCTCCCACAGATACACAAATTCCCCCAGATGAACATCTCCCCCCAGGATACCAGCTGCCCTGGGGATATGGAAATCCCTAAATAGACTCCGCGCAGGCGTCGGCAGGAGTGGGGAAAACAGGAAA
Source organism: Keiferia lycopersicella (assembly GCA_029255805.1). Lineage (NCBI taxonomy): Eukaryota > Metazoa > Arthropoda > Insecta > Lepidoptera > Gelechiidae > Keiferia > Keiferia lycopersicella. Next base: position 1,680,380 of record JARACZ010000008.1, read on the forward strand.
AAATGGGGATTTTCAAATGACGACAAATGTGTCTTTGGTAGAGCGTGCGTGTGGTGTGTGGCGATGTCTAACGCTCTACAAATAATACATCTTCTCGGACTATTTACATAATATTTAATATTTACAACATAAAATAAAATTGTACATAGAACCAAAATCGTAGCTAGAACAAAAGTGACAAAACAATATACCTATCTCCATGGCAACCAATCTGTCATAAGTATAGAGTAAAAGCTGCACGCGCAAGCGATGCGCTCTAAACTAATTACATATGTACAAAAGAAATCATTTTGTCGCGCTGTCTGTTAAACAATAAATATTTACAATGTTAAAACCGCAATAACAAAAAGAAATGAAAATGTGCAATGGTGGCGATGCGCCACATCACCCCCCCTCCAATGATCGTCCTAAGGGCGATAAAAGTCAGGAAATCTAACCCTGCGACCTGATCGTGTCCGTATACCATGTTGTTGTGTGTTAGGTGGCAGGCGGAGTGCTGGTTTGAGTGCAGGTTTGATGGTTTGAGTGGGAGGATGAGACTGAATGATTGGTTTTGTTGGCGTAGCTGGATGGGTAGATGAGGATGAGCGAGTAGGCGACGATGAGTGCGAAGGTATCGCTAGATGTGCGAGCCCGTCAGTGTCCTGAAGTGTGTAAGCCGGTTTGATCCGGTCTATAGATACTGAAACTTCAGAACCTTTGACAAGCAGCTTGAAAACTTTGTCACCTCGCTGAAGAACCTCATGAGGCCCAGAATACGCGGGCTTAAGTGAACCACCTACTGTGTCATCGCGTAAAAAGACATGAGTTGCAGTCTCGAGATCTTTAAACACGAAAACAGCTCGTTTGCCACTGTGTCTGGATGCGGGCGTTGGCCGCAGTTGCTGGACGTGACTGCGCAGACGAGATAAATAATCTGTCACATCTACCGTCTGATCAGCTTGCGCCAGAAAGAAATCGCCTGGTAGCCGGAGTGGTTCGCCATAGACCAGCTCTGCTGACGATGTGTGTAAATCAGCTTTGTAGGCGCTGCGGATCCCTAACAACACCAGAGGAAGCGACTCGACCCAATTCGTGTCAGCGTGGCAGACAATTGCGGCTTTTAACTGGCGGTGAAATCTTTCGATCATACCATTGCAAGCCGGATGATACGCCGTAGTCCGTCTGTGCTGGAAACCAGCTATTTCTGCCAGCCTTCTGAAGAGATATGACTCGAACTGTTTACCACGGTCAGAAACAATATCCGCTGGGCAGCCGAAACGGGAAATCCAACCACTCAACAATGCCTTGGCGACGGTTTCCGCGGTCATATCGTAGAGAGGAATAGCCTCAGGCCATCGCGTGAACCTGTCAATGACTGTGAGGCAATATCGGTATCCTTGGCAGAAAGGGAGTGGACCGATTAGGTCAATGTGAATGAAAGCGAAACGTGCTCTTGGAAGCTTGAAATTGCCTAAAGGCGAAGAGACATGCCGATTGATCTTTGACTGCTGGCACGACAAGCAAGCGCGAGTCCATTCACGGCAGTCTTTGCGAACACCAGGCCACACATACCTTTCAGCGACCAATCTGGCAGTTGCGCTTGCGCCAGGGTGACTGAGTGAGTGTAAACCTTCGAATACCTGAAGACGCAAAGCCTTGGGGACGTATGGTCTGGATTCGCCTGTACTGACGTCACAGATGATAGTAGCGTTAGTACCAGGAACGACAATCTTCTCCAGCTGCAGAGAGTTACTACCTCTCAAGAGCTGCTCTAACTCGTCATCTGACTGCTGACATGAGGCCAAGTTCTTAAGGCTGACGGGCCGCGAAATTTGGTCGACCCGAGAAAGAGTATCGGCAACTATATTGTCCTGACCTGAGATGTGCCTGATGTCAGTGCTGAATTGCGAGATGAAGTAGAGATGACGCCACTGCCTGGGTGAGCAGTTATCTTTTCGTGACTGGAAAGCAAACGTCAGGGGTTTGTGATCGGTACAGATTATGAAGTGTCTGGCCTCGAGCATATGCCGAAAGTACTTGATGCTCTCGTAAATGGCTAATAACTCACGATCGTAGGCTGAGTAGTTTTGCTGGGCCGGGTTTAGCTTCTGGGAAAAGAATGCCAACGGCTGCCAAGAATCTCCAATGACCTGTTGCAAACTGGCCCCAATAGCCGTTTGTGACGCGTCCGTCACCAAGACCAGTTCCGAATCGCTGTGTGGATGAGCAAGCAAGGTGGCTTTGCATAAGCTGTTTTTGCAAGCTTCAAAAGCCTTAGACTGCTCCTGATTGAACGAAACTGGGTGGGAGCCTTTGACATTACCCTTGAGCAACTCGTGCAACAGCGCTTGATGTTTTGCGGCCCCTGGCATGAACCTCCGGTAAAAATTGATCATGCCGAGGAACCTGCGCAGCTCTTTGACAGTCGTTGGAGTAGTGAAATTTTTTATGGCCTCAACCTTGGAAGGCAGCGGCTTAGTGCCTTCTGCGGAGACGTTGTAACCTAAAAATGTTACTTCTGATACGCCGAAAGTGCATTTAGCCGTATTTATGACCATGCCGTATTTTTGCAGCCTGGTGAATATTTGGCGCAGATGGTCCTTATGGGTCTCCCCATCTTTGGAAAAAACTAGAAAATCGTCCAGATATGCAAATGTAAAATCCAGTCCCCGCAGCATTTCATCGACAAAGCGCTGGAACGTCTGTCCGGCATTACGAAGACCAAATGTCATATAAGGAAATTCGTAAAGACCGAAGGGTGTTGAAATGGCTGTCTTTGCGATGTCGTCTGGGCTGACAGGAATCTGGTTGTAGGCCTTGACGAGGTCTATTGTCGAGAAGACTGTGCAACCGGCGAGGCTGTGAGAAAAGTCATGTATATGACGAATGGGGTACTTGTCGGGGATGGTACGTGCGTTCAACATACGGTAATCACCGCAAGGGCGCCAGCCGTTATCTTTTTTCGGGGCGAGATGGAGTGCTGAAGACCATGCAGACTCAGAAGGCCGGCAAGTGCCACACTGTAGCATGGATTCCAACTCAGCTTTTGCTATCTTCAATTTGTCAGGCGCCAATCTACGGGGCGCGCATGAAACTGGGGGGCCCGGGGTCGTGCGTATGTGGTGAACGGTGTTATGAGTGGGTGCCCGGTGAAAACCTGATGGCTTCGTTATATCCGGAAACTCCTCAAGGATGCTATGATAGACAGTGCTGCCACCTACCACCTTAACTGAAAAAACGTCGCTAGATTTTTTTGCGAGTGAAGCCGGGGTGAAGAGTGTTGTAGTGGCGTCAATCAAGCGTCTACCACGTATATCTACAATCAAATTATAATAGTGGAGGAAATCCGCTCCTATTATCGCCCTAGTGACATCTGCTACCACAAATCTCCAAGTGAAGTCACGGCGCAGGCCTAGGTTAAGTTTGAGATGCGCGTAACCGTACGTACTGATCATGGTTCCGTTCGCGGCACATAACTCATAATTTGTTTTAGACCTAGGCTGTCTTAACGCACTACGCGGAAACACACACAAATCACTTCCAGTATCTACAAGAAAAGTCGTTCCGGATTGTTTGTCGGCGATGATGAGGCGACGCGTAGTAGGGCAACCGTTCGCCGCCATTAACGACTGCCTTTGGATTTTCCCGCATAGTCGCATGGTTTTACGCACTTGTCAGCGTTGTCATCGAACTTACTGTGGTACCAGCAGACGGGATACCTGCCGTAGCTTGCCAGCGACCTCTTGCGAGATGACGAACGCCTACGTCCGCGGAAGGTAGCAACGGATCTCGATCTGGGGCGCTCCATACTGTCAATTTCCATCTTGAGAATCTTGATTTGCTGGGTAAGGATTGCGAACTGACCAGAAATAGTGTCAGACGGGCCAGGTACAGCCAGGACGCCGACGCTGTATGGCTCTGCGTCGTTGCCACCGCTGGCAACGCTGCCGGCGCAGCCTCCGAATTCTTCCTTACCGTTGGTCATCTTTTTGTGTTCGTAAACGGGGTCACCAATTTGGTAGAGCGTGCGTGTGGTGTGTGGCGATGTCTAACGCTCTACAAATAATACATCTTCTCGGACTATTTACATAATATTTAATATTTACAACATAAAATAAAATTGTACATAGAACCAAAATCGTAGCTAGAACAAAAGTGACAAAACAATATACCTATCTCCATGGCAACCAATCTGTCATAAGTATAGAGTAAAAGCTGCGCGCGCAAGCGATGCGCTCTAAACTAATTACATATGTACAAAAGAAATCATTTTGTCGCGCTGTCTGTTAAACAATAAATATTTACAATGTTAAAACCGCAATAACAAAAAGAAATGAAAATGTGCAATGGTGGCTGTAGCGGCGCGGACTGCAATGAAATATGAAGCGCGCGCCGCACACAGAATGCTGACTTCGCTAGACGCATCTACTGCTGACGAGGCGACGACGACAACGCTGCCTGCACAATGTAAACACGACACGTTATACTCGTCATAGAAGATTAGCCAATCAGAAGCCAAGGCCTGAAACGCGATTACGAAGTTTGTCGAAGACTTAGCATAAATACAAAATCCACGACCTACCAGTTGGGCCGCGGTCCCCGAGCTGAACACCTTGCTCGGAGGGAATTCCCCTTTTCCATCATGCAGCATTGAGCCTACTGGCTTTCTACTCACATCCTCAACACTGGTGACCCCGACGTGATATGAACACGCAACCTTCATCAAGAACTGGAGTCCATGCATCACAACTTCGTAAGCAGCCACTACCTACGTCATCTGCGGATAAATCACAAGTCCTAGCGACGAGACCACGGACTGAACCTGCCTGCCTGTCCACTTCCTGTTCCTGGTCACTTTTCGGCGGCACCTGCTCACCTCCATAACTCCCGACGCACTGAGGACCTGGAGACTGTATCGGCTCGGCTGTCAGAGTTGCACACACTCCAGCCAGACTGCCTGCCGCCATTGGACTTCGAGATGGTATCGCAAGGAAAAGACGTCATACCCCATGTCAACGTACTAGACTGTTATCGACCTTCGGTCTAGGGGGGGAGTACTGTAGCGGCGCGGACTGCAATGAAATATGAAGCGCGCGCCGCACACAGAATGCTGACTTCGCTAGACGCATCTACTGCTGACGAGGCGACGACGACAACGCTGCCTGCACAATGTAAACACGACACGTCATACTCGTCATAGAAGATTAGCCAATCAGAAGCCAAGGCCTGAAACGCGATTACGAAGTTTGTCGAAGACTTAGCATAAATACAAAATCCACGACCTACCAGTTGGGCCGCGGTCCCCGAGCTGAACACCTTGCTCGGAGGGAATTCCCCTTTTCCATCATGCAGCATTGAGCCTACTGGCTTTCTACTCACATCCTCAACAGTGGCGATGCGCCACATGTCTGTGGGGATACGCAAACGATGTCTCACCTGCTTGTCTGCCCAAACCTCCCCGTTAACTGCACACAGGAGGACCTCAAAGCGGCCAGCCCAGCAGCAGTAGCTGTTGCCAAGCACTGGCAGTCATTAATTTAATATTTTTGTACACAATAATAGCGTTGGGAAACGTACATTGACACGAGAAGAAGAAGATCAGTCCAGTTAAGCGAATATAGATGGTGTGATATATGTGTGTATGTATGTATGTATAGATGGCGTAGTTTACGAGCTAGGTATGATTTTTTTGTTCATACTGACGCTCCGATCAAAGAGATAACATTATAGTAATACCCAGTATCCCATTGCGCGGCATCTATATTTTCATAAAATGACGTGGCACTTGACGTATTCTTCAGAATAAATATGTAAGTGATCTGTGGCCCTAGAAAGTCCCTAATTGAATCATTCTTTTCCTACAGTAAAACCGGACAGCGTGGACGTCCTAGCGCCAATCTTATCCCGGTACAAGGCTGCCCAGCAAACTGGCATGATCCTCTACGTGTCCTTCACTACAGTGTCAGAATACTTCTGGCTGCTGAGAGCGGCTTGTGAGCAGTTGGCCAACGTTGGGCCAAAGGCGCTGCTGTATTTGGCCGCGGCTGTATCGGACTTCTATGTTCCTAAGGACCAAGTGGTAAGTTACTCTGGTTACACCCAATTTTGACTCTGGTTACACCTATTTGTAACTTTGGTTACACCTAATTTTGACTCTGGTTACGCCCAATTGTACCTATGGTTACACCGAATTTTGACTCCGGTTATAGCCAATTGTAACTCTGGTAATAGCCGTAGCTATGGTTACAGCCAATTGTAACTATAGTTACACCCAGTTTTGACTCTGGTTATAGCCAAATGTAACTCTGGTTATAGCAATTGTAACTCTGGTTACAGTCAATTATAACTATGGTTATAGCCATTTTGATACTCCAAGTGTCTTTCACTACTGTATCGGGATACTTCTGGCTGCTTAAAGCCGCTTGCAAGCAGCTGGCCAACGTTGGGCCTAAGGCATTGCTCTATTTGGCCGCCGCTGTATCAGACTTATATTTTCCTAAGGATCAAGTGGTAGGTACTGTTTATATAAAACACGAAGACATTTTCATACACAATAAAAATTGTGTTTCTAACATTACCGTAACTTGTCTATGTCTAAGTTTTTCGCGTGACCTTCTGCTTGCTATCCATTTATCAGTTTTGTAAATTCATAATATCACAACGTTATAAAAAGTTTTCCTTAGTCAACTTGTAATACTTTCAATGATGTCCCTGGCGATGATTTGGACTATTATTTTCGTAGACAAATATTATCTATACTAGCTGTTACTTTCTTAAATTGAAGACAAAGTAATGACATTGGCCTCATAAAGTGATATCTCTGTATTTTAGATTTCTGGTTGATTCTATGAGGTAGTTTATTTAATACAGTGCTACTGTTGCATAGTATGCAATGCATACGTGCGGCAGTCGAACTCGCATTTGGCAATTTTTTAAAGTGTTTTAGTCCTATTTTGTATCTTTGTGCCGTGTGATGCCGGCTTAGAATAGCATCACCCCACATCCTTCCCGCGGGTGTCGTAAGAGACGACTAAGGGACTCGAGAGTATTGGTGTATTACAATTTTTAGGCGCCAGGCTGACAACCTGTCACTAGAGTGATACACATGTTTTCTGGAACAACCTTGGAAAACAATCCTCAAAAATGTCAGACGTGGCGATAGCGACCTTATTCTTGCGGCCGTTAACGCTCCGCCTACCCCGCAAGGGATAAAGGCGTGATATATGTATGTATGTATGTACGTATGTATGTTGTATCTTTCCAGCCAACCCACAAAATGCAGTCAGGTAGCGGCCCGCCTGTCATCCAGTTACAACTGGTGCCCAAAATGTTGGCACCCCTGTGTTCCCTGTGGGTGCCAGAAGCTTATGTGGTCTCCTTCAAGTTGGAAACTGATGAGAGCATACTTATCAACAAAGCGAGAGCCGCTCTAGACAAATATAAGCACAAGGTGAGTGGAATAAGTAGCGTTGTCTCTTTCTAGCGTTAGTTTCTTCTGTATTTCCGTCTCTCTCTTGCAAGTGAGCTTTAGAAAAGTATTACCTTCCCTGTCCATAAAATCTGTCGTCTTGTATAGACAGCTTTTTTATTCTCGATGGTTACACTCCCAAAGATTACCGCTGAATCGTGGTCACACTTTCGTACTGTGAGCGCGTGGTCACACCTTTAAAGTAGGTACCATAAAAGTGTGACCCAACATAGAAGTATAAGTGTGTACGCGTATAAGTGCGTATGATTGCATTTCCATAAAGCTTTTTACGAGGTTGTCTTTACCAAACCAAAATAATATTGAGAAATATGCCATTCATGCCTTAAAGCCAGAAATTAAATAACATTATACTTGTTAAATACAATACATAATATGTTTTATTTGTACAAAACACAAAGAAAAGTACATTATAAGAAAATTCGGTTAATACCAAATTTAAAAGACTTGCTTTAGGAACCCTGGCAGGAGCATTATTGGCCAAAATACAGTTGCACTTTTTCGCGGGCTGTGAGTGAGCCGCGGTAGCCCAGATGGCAGATGGTAGAGGCCTTGCCAGTACAGATGGCGAAAGTAGCTGGTTCAAATCCAGCCTGCGTTTAAAATTTCGCAAGTTTTCGAAAATATATTCCTGTTTTTCCAGATGGTGGTAGCGAATATGCTGCAAACGCGCCACCATAAAGTGGTGATAGTGACCCCCGAGGCCAACCAGGAGATCGTCCTCACTAGGGAAGAAGTACACGCTGGTATGTATTATTGAAATTGGAATGATTAAAGGTCATCAAAGTAGTGTAGAAAATGGACGTCAAATCTACTTGATCCAAGCCAATACTTAGGCTGACAGAAAGCAAGTACGTGACGTAAATGAAAACAAGCTATTGAAAAAATTACAAGCGTCGACCGGGAATCGAAGCCCGGACTCGTGGTGTCCTGTCGCATTGCTCGGCCACTGAACTAGCAACGCTCTTTCACCCCGCCAGGAATATGGGCATTATTTATGTGTGTGTGTGTGTGTGTGTGTGTGTGTGTGTGTGTGTGTGTGTATGTGTGTTTGTGATAGAGGCATTGCTAATGTCAATGATATAGCACTTTGAGTGCATTATAATCCCGATACATTTGTTCGTTTCTTCCCTACAGGCGTGGACATAGAGTCGGCGATAGTGGGCGAGATCGTGCGCGCGCACGGCGAGCACCTGGTGTCGATGGGCGCGCCCCCCTCCCCGCCGCGCTCCCCGCGCCCGCTGCCCGCGCTCTCCGCGCGCTGATTGTCGCGCGGCCGCCGCCGGGTCTACCTCACCCCGGAGTAGGCGGCCGCACTACACACGCGTTACAGTAAGTAGAAAGCTCACTATTCTATACTATTCTGTTCTGTTCTTAGAGCATTCAACCTAAAGAGATAACAAAGCTGGGCCTACCCCTCTGCCAGATTTCACTGCCCTTGTATGTGGTTTTCAAGTTATCGTTGTGTGTTGTACGTGTTTACCTCTCCTCCCGCAAAAAGTGGCAGAAAAAATTGTTTTGTAATTGATTGTTTGCCACCTCCATAGGGTGAATGCTCTAAGGTTCTTTTCTGTTATATTCTATTTTGTTCTATTCTAACCACGTCATCCGCAAAGCATAAAACTATAATAAATATGCAACTATAAGTGAACCTAGCTCATTGACATACATTATGAACAAAATCGGACCGAGGACGCTACCCTGCGGCACGCCATAACTTAAAATTCATTGTCCACTTGCAATTTTACCAACACGAACATTTTGCTCGCGAGAATCCAAATAAGTCAAGACCCATATAAGGATTTTGCCTACTATACCATAGATAGCAAATTTTTCTAAAGTATTTTATGCGGTATGATGTCGACACCTTTATACAAGTCTATAAACTCAAGAGATAACCTTTTGTTATTTATATAAATTATCTATCATAGATTGTGCTACAGCTACGGCATACGAAATACTACGATCTGCGTATTGATAAGGTGGTAAATAGGTATTATTTTCCATAGGCATTGCAAAAAGACTAAAAATCTTCGACTCTTCAAATACTTCTTTATTTTAAGTGATGTAGGAAAGACCCTAAAAATAATAAAACTATGTTAACACAATGATGGTGGATGAGTAAGGAATGAAGATGATAAGCTAGGACAGATAAATAAGTACCTCCGTGAGGGTTTCCTTGTTCACGATAACGGTGATTTTCACTTCACTTTATTATACACTCATTTTTATACCAGACAATAGACAACAATTTTATACAAGACTAGCTGGTGCCCGCGAACTTCGTTTCGCCATAATATATCTTCCATCATTTATCAGCTATATATAGGACGACCACTGCTAAACATAGGCCTCTAAGAACCATAAAATAATATTAGCGAATATTAAATTGTTGGTAGGTAGGTACCAGAAAACTTGGTTTCTTAGACTATATGTAAGTAATTTAAAAAACTGTTAAATCGTAAAATTTCAATTTCCACATGCAAGAAAGAGTAAGAAAACGGTGGTTGGTTTATAGTGTTTAGTCTTTTAGAATCCCTAAAGGTTCAGTTTCTTGAAGTCGTCTTTCCCTGCTACGATTTTTTAGCTTTCCAGTTCTCTTCCCTATATCTTCAACTTTCCGCCTCATATGCCATTTTCAGCAGATTTTTTAAAACCGTGCAATATTTACTTCCAAGAGTATTAATTCCGTGAAGTAGACTGATGCCACATTTCTTGACATTGTGATGGAAGACTGAAGACCGAGTTCATGAGTGTGAATAAATAAAAACAAAAGCAAGTAATCATACTACTAATCCTATCCTATCCTACTTCCTACTAATAATATAAATACAAAAGTTTATATGTTTGTTTGTTACTTCTTCACGCAAAAACTGTTTAACTGATATTCATGAAATTGAACACAGACATAAAGGAGGTTACTTGGATTAACGCATAGGAAAGTTTTCTTCGCGAAAAAATGTTCCTGTGTGATGCCATGACCGATTTCCACACGGGCGGAGCCGCGGCTAGGGTTACGTTTAATTAAGTACCTAAGGCTATTTAATTAAGGTCGTGTGCTGCCGGCAAAGTAGAATAGCACCTCTCTTCCCGTGGGAGTCGTAAGAATCAACCGAGGGAGAAACCTGACCAAGACCGGCGGCCCTGGAGAACGACAACAGAATCTACATTTAAACCCGGAACGGAGTCTTTGTTAGACGCGTGTGACAGAGGTCTCCTGCAGTCAATTTGGCTCCGCACGTATCGATTCGCAGTTCCTGTGGTGTCAGTCAGGGAGCCCGAGAGAGTGGCGCAGGTCTTGCGTTTTCCAAAATTACACTCCAGACAAAGCAGTGTCTGTGGAAAATCGGCTTATACCTATAGCCACGAAAAGTCTTACCTCAGATACTGATTTGATCGTCTGGCACAAACGTATAAAATATAACTTTCGTCAGGAAAATTTTACAGAAATATGGAAAAATGTATCTTCTATATAAAATGTACCAGCCGATTGAGTCACTTTGTGTGGGAAGTCCAATTTTTATTAGTATTTCCAAAGAATATTTCAGAAAAAAGTTGTCGCACCCTGAAAATAATGTAGCTGTATTGTCGGCAAAACCTATAACATACTGCATGTACCAGACAAACATTGGCTAAATAGCCTTAACCAAATTAGCGAGAAAATTTAAAAACAAAAAAGTTATTGCAATTTTCCCGCTTAGATTACGCACAAAGAAAACGATTCCTATAATATGAAGTTTGTATCGTCTGGCCACGCAACTTGCACGTCTTGCACCACGGAACTTTTGTTTTCGAGGGTAATAATTATTGAATTATTAAAAGTAAAAATTATTTCAATATTAAAGAGTTATTTTTGTAGTCGTCGACATATTCATAGATTTTAGTTTCCTTGTCGTAATCATGAGCAATAATTCGACAAACTCTTTGTTGAGGTTATAAAAATACAGATTAAAAATATGAATACGGCCTCATGTTTTTTTTTTCTTCCTGTGCGCTTATTCAAAGCGACACAATACGTGTTGGCCAGTTCGAAATTTGAAATCAATCTCAGGTCCAATTAGCCCATACACATCCTTTTACTACGCGCCACTATGAAATTCACATGACCAACAAACTTATTTTATGTGTAGCAGCCAACCCCCCTTTTAGGGGTATGTTTTTTTTAGCCTATAACCTGGTCGGTGAATTACTTGACATTTTGGTACAATTTGATTCAAAATCCGTTCGGTCGTTTTCGCGTGATGCTTCCGCATATACACAAACAAACACACAAACATCGTACAAAACTCATTCATAGATGTCGCCACACGTCTTTTAAAACGCGCTATCGTTGTGTTTTCTCAAAACTATATAGGGTCACTGAACACTGACTTGTTACTGTCTTATTATATGTATATTTTATACAAGATAATATTTTTATAAGAGAAAATAACTATCGTAAGTTACATACATTTCTGTTCGAGGATCTAGTATAGAATGAGTCAAAAGATAATACGTCTGACGACATTCCAATTTCGTAGTTTGAAATGATTCGAGAAAGGAGAGGTAACTTGGAAAGGATACCGACGCAAAGTTTTGCTACAGAATGTTACTATTCAGGCCTTTACAACATTTTCCAGAAGCGGCAAATCTTTAAATTAATTCACAATTCCTGTATTGTTTCAGAAGAAAGGCGATGTTTTGAAAGACGAGTTCTTAAAAATGGCATCCGAATAAAATTAATATCAAGAGAGTATTCATATGACTAATATGTATAAAAATATTAAAATAAATATGCATATTGACAAGTTAACGGACCCTGTGTTTATAAAAAGTGTATTTGTAAGAGTCACTGTAATTCCACTTCAGTGAAAAGTTAAAAAGTTACCGTTTTCGGTGTTTTTGATGTGTAAAGGACTTGGTATAAAAAAGTTATACTTAATCTGTGAAACATAGGATGATCCCTGTGACGTTTGTGACCTTGAAGCAAATTCTATGGTCATTTTCCTAGTAAACAAAGGAAAATAGACCTTATGTCATAGAATTTTCTCCAAGGTCACAAACGTCACGGCGATCATCAATACTAGTAAACAAAGGAAAATAGACCTTATTTCATAGAATTTTCTTCAAGGTCACAAACGTCACAGGGATCATACTATATTTTACAAACTGTAAAAAGTGTCTATCTTAAAATGTTGGAAAGCTATCTTCTTCATAAGTTGAGAGGGAATTATCGATACCACATTGCAGAGAAGTAACAATATATGGTAACCATAAGTACAGTCTTTTTATATCACGAGCGCGGACTACCCATACTTGTGTGTGTTATCTCTCTCTCTTTCCATTGGACGACTTGGATACAAAACGAAAAGAGAGAGAGATAACACACACAAGTACGGCAAATCCGCGCTCGTGAGATAAGAGATCTGAAACTTTTTAATATCCATGTTTTCCTAGGACAGCCAGGTCATTTGATAGTTCACAAACACAAAACTTGGATTGATAAATAAATTATAGGGTGGTATTGAACGATGAACCTACTTCGAAAACGCTAAGTTGTACGTACAGTCATCCAGAACAAGTTTCTCTAAAAACCAAAAGTCAAAGAATTGGAAAAATGGACCGAGTATTTTTAACCGACTTCAAGAAGAAAAGAGGTTCTCAGTTTCACCTGTATGTATGTATGTTTGTCGGCGATTATCTCGCGTTTGGCTGAACCGATTTTGATGCGGTTTTCAGAAAAATGATTTTCAGACGGTTAGGAGAAGGTTTTTTGCATTTTATTTTGCAATTAACCGACAAAAAATGGAGGTTTAAACTTTTACACGTTTTTTGAAGTCGGTTCCCTTTTAAAAAAAGTTATTTTATTTTAATTATGTTATTTAGGGAAAGTTGTTAAGTTTGATTAGTAGAGTTTCGCGTTTTCGGGAAAGTCCGTCGTTCTTATCCACCCTGTAATACAAAACTAGCAAATTACTGAGACTTGGCAATCGTGATTTCGGCATCATTTTATATCTGTATTTTGTAAATGTTAGGACAAGTTTTTAGGTTTGTCATTGTATAATCGTATTGGATCTTAGATAGAGTTATATGGAAATGTGTTGACAGGTTGTTTCAGTAAATAAATACAGAATGTAAAAAAACCAACTGCAAATATTTTAAGGGGTGAACCGGTCCATGAAACTGAACAACTTTTGCCAAGGAACATAAGTCTAAACATGAAAAATATTGGATCTCCCATAAATAATATAGCTAGCAACCGACTAAGGCAATTTTTATACGAAGTGCCAATCTTTCTTTCATATTTCGACCTGTTATTTGGGGAAAGTTGTTCAGTTTTATGGGCTAATTTTAAACCTTAAATTTGAAAGGTAGCTTTGTGAAATGGGCCCCTAATACTTAGATATAAGTAATATATGTGACTGTGTGTTTTATATACCTTTTGGCTGTATCGATATAGTATATTAAATATTATATACTCTTCGGTGTTTTTGAGATGATGTAGTGATTCGTATTTATAAAACAGTTTATGAAGTTGCCTGCAAAAGTGAATACCTTTTAAAATATTGTTGTTACGAAAACATAGTTTATTTGTTTTGTCCACTATATATATAATAATTACATTGATACCTAACAGAAAAACAACATTCAAGTGTGCCTTTAAAATATTAAAAAAAGGTTTTCACAAAATACTTTTTCTAATTTCTAGTCGACAAAACAAATATTTATTCATTCAAAGTATTTATTGGACACTTCGTTAATGTGTGTATACTAGCTACTTGTAATAAATCGAAATTTGTTACTATATTTTATTTGTTGTTCATATATATGTAAGAGATTTTAATGTTTACATATCATGGATATGTCATCATCAGATAGTGGAAAGTATTTGAAATGTAGATTTGGTTTTGTATTAAAAATTCTATTCTGACTGTTCTTAGACTGAGCGAGTGTTTTAGGCCAAATGTTGAAATGCGGATTCCTAGTTAAATTAATTTTATTATTGCCTTTTGAAGGTGACTATTTGGTTAAAGCCTTAAAAAAATTTTGGAGCGACTTATTTGAGTTAATGTTTTTCTTCATAAAAACAATTTTAATACGTTTTAAAACATTTCAGACCCTTAAATATTTATCATTCCATACATATCTAGGAAATAATACTTGCGTTTGATTTCTCATTCGATTTATAAGATATTTATAACATACATTGATTTCAAATTGAATATTTGGACAGTCACTTTAAAAAAAATTGTTGTGGAATTAAATATCTTAATTCTAAAACTAAGCTCATAATTGGTATGATAGTAGAGTATTTCAATTAGTTCAGGTTATAGTCCTAAAGAAATCTATCACACACAACACAACACAGTCTGTGAAATGGTGACCACAGGCCAGCTTAAGTATAAGTTATATGAAAGTGTTACTACAAATATATGAAGTGTGACCACAGGTTAGCTAAGGTATAAGTGGATATGAAAATGTGACCACAAAAGCATAAAGAAAAAAAAGAAAGAAAATAAATTTATTTCGGTTAACACAACACAACAACAAAGGAAAAAAATTAAATCATAATAATAATGATATAAACTTTTTCCTTAAAATTTAAAATTAAATTTAAGATTATATAATTTCCTTTGTTGTATAAACTAGGAACATGTTATGTACCGAAAATGGATCTCACTCAGCATATGCGGCAGACTGCGGTAGCCATCTACAGCGCTGGTATTCTGTGAGATCATTATTAGGTTAGGTTTACACTGGACGGAGAATACACATAAACTATTTCCAATTAATATGAAGAAAGTGTGACCACAGGTTAGCTCAAGTATAAGTGTATATGAAAGTGTTACCACAGGCCAGCTTAAAGTGGGACCAGCTTAAGAATAAGTTTATATGAAAGTAAAACCACAGGGCAACTTAAGTATAACAAGAAAGCGTGACCACACAGCTTTTTAAACACACAAAGTTTTTAGGTAAACTTACAAATAAACGAACATGCATTATAAATAGAAGTTTATTGTTGATATAAGCGCGATTTGTGTGTGTGTTATTGTTTCGTGCAGACCAATTTAGAACTATAACCTGAGCTAGGTAGGTATTTGGAATATAAAGGGTATTTATTGTCTGTTGCGTGTATTGACTATCTACTGTCTATCTATATTGTATATCATATTATTTAAAGGATTGGTGTATCGAAGGCTTTTAAACTTATTATAACAGAGGTAGATAAAGAAAAGTTCCTGAAATGGCAAAATTATTGAGAGAGACAGATAGACAGCTAAAAGGACTAGTATTCAGGCTAGAAAACTTTACAAAAAAAGTGAGAGAAAAAGATAATTTGTTGGTAATATTCCTGACAGGTCAAAAAAGCTACTTTTTAAAACGATCTAATACCGAGTTTCGAACCCGAAAACTTCTGTCACAGGCAGTCGCACTACCACTGCGCCACATTTATCGCCAATTATATGATATGACATATGAGCGGGATGTCAACAATAATGTTTATTATACTATTATTTAATATATATTTATCACGAATCTATTGTTTGGTTACAGGGTTATTTTAACGAAAATTGTTTAAAGGCATAGCCTTTTTTGTTGTTATAATAATAATAGTTATTATTTGGCAAGAGCTTTTGAGACGAGAACTGCCATTATACAATCAGACTCATAATTTTTTAAACTGCGTTTCAAAATGATATACCAGATAAAGTCAGATGTTTTGACATTGTAAGTACAGGTTGTTAAAAATATGCTGCAAATATTTTAAGGGGTAAACCAGGCCATGAAACTGAACAACTGTCTCCAAGGAACATAGGTCGAAATATGAAAAAGAAATTTGGACCTTCCATACAAAATTACCAAGTGATCAAGTCAATTTGTATGGTAGGTCCAATTTTTTTTCTAATATTTCGACCTATGTTCCCTGGAGAAAGTTGTTTAGTTTCATAGGCTGATTCACCCCTTATTATTTTTAGCTAATATTTTTACACCTCATTATATTATGGCGTGCGATTAAAGAAACGATCTTCTGTAAATGGCGGCGACATGCTTTCTCTTTCCCATTGAGACTGTTACATTATACCAGGCGTTCATGCTTTCTCCCTCACACTTAAGTAACTGTAGCGACCTCTGGTGGCTACGACATGAAGCTCATTCAAGTGGTTCACAAGCGTACAAGGCGCAACAGGAGTTCTGAACATATCGGAGAGATGGCGCCACGTTACAGAACAATGGGCATCGAAGTTTTCACCGCGCAACGCATATATACATCTTTTAATCCAATCCAGATGGACTAATCCAATCATGGCCACAACACCCGGCCAGGCGGGTAGCTACCCTTTTCCCGATCTGGATACCTCCTGTCACCCGCCATATTACCGCCGCCATTTACATATCCTTTCTTTAATCATGCGCCTTATCCTACCTACTGTTATGAATTGTTTTGTAACCATAAATTTTTATAAAATTACTATTCAATCTTTTTGAACTTCTTTTGAACTCTGGGTCAATCTTGAAACGCAGTACTTAAATTATTCTAGTTTAACTGTATTGTAGCCACTAAATATGATATTTTACAAGGTGTTACAAAAACTATATTTCGCTTAAGGGTCTATAAATTATACCAGTTTGCAAAATAAATACATAGGTAGCCGTGCGATTAAATAAAGAATCCATAAATGGCGGTGGTGTGAGGGAGAAAGCATGAGCGCCTGGTATGTTAGAGCCTCAGTGGGAGTGAGAAAGCAGGACATTCGACCGCCATTTAGCGGTCTCGAATCCGCTCCCGCGCCGCTGTGTCCGAGAACCGGTCAATTTTTTTTGCTCTGGGCTCTACGTTTTCGGCCCCTGGGCCATCAAAATTACGCCTGTCGGCTTAGTGGGGAGCTCGGGCTCACGCGGAATAAGTTGTTCAAACAACCAGCCAAATTACGTCCTTGGAGCCAGACTGGGCTTAGGAGTTGTTCTGGGAAGAACGGATCGGACTGACAAAGATCCTGCCGCCCTCGCTGCCCGCAAAATTCGAGACCGGGGCCTCACAGATCCTTTCGCACGGCTTCTAATAGTTTAATTTCAATTTGTATTTTTTTTACACCTTGTACGATATACTATTGAGTGATAGTAGAAATGTATAGATGTGGAGTATAACATTATGTATGATTCTCTTGATGTGATATTTACGACCACCTGTAGTTAGGGTGAAAGTTTAAGTGGAATACATAGTTTGGCATATTTTAATGTATTGCGTGTGTTTCATTTTATATCACCGAAGTCTTGAAAACAAACACACCAAGATATCACGCCTCTATCACTTGCGCGGTATGCAGATCGTCATCGCCCGTAACTATACGATCGCTATCGCCACGCTTGACAATTGTGGGCCCTATAAATATGTATTAGATGATTCGTGTATCACTGTATGTTGTTAGCCTATCAAAATTGTGATACGCATCTAACCCTCGAGTCCCCTAGTCGCCTCCTACGACACCTGCGAGAAAGAAATGGGGTGATGCTATTCTAAGCCAGCATCACATGGCTAAATCTTTAGAAAAACTGATCAAAAGATCCATTGATATTTGATACTTTGAATAATTTTATTAATACATTGTTTTTATACCTACTTTGTATTATTACGCACATTGAGTACTTAGGTAGGTGGTTATAGTTTTAGTACCCATTTGAAAGGGAACTGGATAGTTTGATAATAGCAAAAAAAAATCTAAAACTGGGTAGTAGTCGGGTTTTTCAAAACTTAGAAAGTTCATAAGTTTGCTGTGTGATGCTGGCTTAGACGATTCTATTATTATTATTCTATTAGATACTATCATTACCGCCCATTTCTTTCCTGTGGGGGTTGTAAGAGGTGACTTAGGTTGGTTTCAGAGCGGCGCGTCTCAGCAGCGCTGCACAGGCGCGCACGGCTCGGGCGCGCGTCTGGGCAGCGCGTTCGCTGTGAAACGACATTCAGACGCGCGCGCTTCGTTGTGGTGTACGGTCGAGTGCAGAGAATCATTATGCCAGCAAAAAATATATATTAGCTATATACGTTATATGGAAAAGAGTGCAACAACGACGTCTTTAAAGATTGCTCTGAAACGCTACTGGCAATCGAAGGAGATCCGACCGCGGCGCGGCCGAGACGCGGCCCAAGACGCGTCACTATGAAACGCTACATACAATCTAGTGTAATGCGAGGCGCACGCGGTTGGGCAGCACTGCCGAGACGCGTCGTTCTGAAATCAGCCTAAGGGACACGAGGGTTACAACCTGTCACTACAGTGATACACAATATATCTGGCTGGGCCTTCAATATTTGCGATAGCGATCGTATTATTACGGCAGTAACGCTCTGCCTGTCGCGCAAGGGATGCAGGCGTGATGTATGTAAGTGTGTATGCAGTTTTAAAAGTTTAAACCTTTATATAGTAATAAAACCTTTACGACATCTCTTCATAAAAACTAAAACGAATCTGAGTGACATTTTCTGTGTTTAAATTGTCATGGCCCGTCAGAATCGCACTGAAATGTTTGTAAATAAATAAAAACAAATACTTGAGCAAGTTAACTACCGGTTGAATGTTGTGATTTATATATTATTTTTGTTCTAAATTACAATATGGTAAGTAAAATTCCATTATGTCGTTATAATTCGACATCAATGTCATAGATAGAATGTGTGTGACTCTCGCGCACTTTCTGGTCAATCTTTGGTTTATTGTTCTTTCTTTATAACTCTAGCTTTATAGACCGTTGTAAGTAAGACAGATACTGAAACTTATCAACATTTCATTCTCCGTCGAGGTCGGCTACCTAACCTAGGGGATTTGACGTAGAATCAAGTTTTTACACAGAACTACTGCCATCTGACCTCTGCAACCCGAAGGCTAATCAAATATCACCTGAATTTGAATTTGAATTTAGGTGATATTTGATTAGTCTTTTATTTGGATGTGAGTTTCATCTGGTTGCTTTTTCTTCACCTTAGAGCAGTCTGTAAATATACGTGCGTAAAAACACATTGGTATATGACGGGGACCGAACTGGGGACGATTGTAAGACCGGTGTCCTAACCACATATCAACCAGACCTAAATGTACAGCATTTTGTAAATCGTCTACCTTCGTACCAACAACTCTACCTTGCAGGATGACGAAATCGAAGACATAGTCGGCGAAGTAAAGTACACAGATTCACAGAAAAGCATCGTTACGCGCTCTTCCGTGCCGTACTCCCTAGACTTCACCGAGTGCAGCAGCCTACACGATCTGCACAACTCTACCGGCAAAGATACGTACGTCATAGAGTGCGACAGTACGGATAGCGAACATAGCGATTCTATCCTACCGCTGCACGTCGGCACTATGAATGGGAACTCCAGTAGCTTTACCGGACTCTCCGACGGCATAACTTCGGCGTCCGTGCAGTGCAGCCCGAGAAAGATCATGACCCGAAGCGCGACAACCAGCTACCAAGCAATATGCTCCATGGTCACGGAAGAAACGTACACGCAAACGAGCAAAACGTTACTAGAAATCGTTGAAGCTGAAGGCAGAAGAAAAGTAATTAACACGAACACGGAAACGCAAACCTCTGTTGTATCTATAACTGAGAATAAAACCTTTGAATACAGAATCGAAGTTTCAACGACTTCATTTGGTCAAAGCAACGAAGCAATGGTACAACTCAATGAGAATTTCAACAATAGTAATAATGTACAGTTAATAAACGACTATTATAGTAGTGAACCGAGTCCACCGCGACAACCCAAGCATGCGAACCTGACGTGCAAACACTTCTTACACGCTAATTTAGAAAACGATTTGAATGAATCCGAAAATCACATATATATTACCGAAGATATATTTAAAGGTGAAAATGCAAATGAAAGTACTGGTGAAGATAGTGATGATGGGGTGATAAAAATAATAGACGATGAATCGATATCAGAGGTTGAAGAACAAACCGTTGCACTAAATAGTGATTCTGAAGACTCAGAACAGGCTGATATAGAACAAGATTCTTTAGTAGAAGAGACGCCAAATTTCAGAAACAAAGACGTTAAAGAGTTGCATGAGAAAATATCACAAAATAACGACCTTTGTATGGGAGAGGGGTTCGTGGACACTGATCTTTGGCGTTTGGGAACATTAACGCCGTTGTCCGAAGAAGCTTCTAAGAAAACGAGTTTACTGGATATCTCCGTCGATGCAAACAAAGACACCCAAAAGAAATCATTTCCAAGTACTGGGATTGAGGAAGATATTCTAAAAGACGACTGTAATGCAAAAAGTCCGTTTAAACTGCCGCCAATTAAGAATCAGTCGTGTCCAAACAGTCCGCATCTAAACATGTTGTTCGAGAAGGCGAACTTGATTAAAGCAGGGACATTGCCTAGTTTGTACGAAGGAAGAAGTCGACACGATCGGTGGGAGATGGCGAATAAGAACCTGGCATCGGGAGAAGGTGCTCTTTTACACGACAGAAGCGGTAAGTTGCAAATTTGTAAGTTTGAACTCTGTGAATGCAATCTGATATTTCCTTATCCCCTTCATGAATGTGTTACTTAATACTTACGAGTGTAAGTTGCTACCAGTTGCTACAAATACCTCACTAGTTTAAGAGTGCTTTAGGGATTTTAAATTTTTTACACACTGTTTTTCGGAGGAAATACATTAAATTGGACACGTTGTACCTACTGAACAGATTTCCCTTCCCTTCAATCAGCTCACTTTGTTTCATTTCACAGTTAAAAAACATCAAAGAAGGAATACTCTCAACGTACAACTGCCCCCTATACAAGGCGAAGCCCTGTTTCCTACCAAAGAGAAACAGTTTCCAAACCAAACCATACCACTAATGTCAGCGCCACCGGATTCAAACAAAGAACCTCCTGACCTTCAAAAGTCTATCAGTATAGCAGAAAAAATTAAGGAGCTCAAGTTGAATACGAGACGATCCTCGTCATCCAGGCAGAGCGGCTGCTATACGTGAGTAAGCTTTCAGTCATGCAAGACAAAAGATAGGCAGTTCTAATAGTTAGTCAGTTCTAGTCTCAGTCCTGCTGTGATACTGCACCGACACATATCATCATCATTGGCCTCATACTTCTGTGACAGACGATTCTATCAGTGTCTGAGGCAAGAGCACAGAGTGCGTTGCCTGGGTCGCAATTATGGAAAACGCAGGGTTGCCCAGGACCTGCGCTACCCTTTTGGCCTTCCTGGCTGACTCCACAGTAACGACGAGTCGATACGTGCGGAGCCAGGTCGGCTGCAGGAGTCTACTGCGCGGTAGTCCCGTCACACGCCTTTGACAGAGATCCCGTTCCGGGTTTAATGTGGAGTTGTCCTTCTCCAGGACCGGTATTGGGTTTAATGAATCCCTTAGTCGCCTCTTACAACCCCACGGGAAGACGGGGGTTGGTGCTATTTTACTCTGCTTACACCACACGGCAAGATACATATAATACACTCACAAATTAGTGGTCGCGATGAGGTAGGGCAGAGTTTTGATATTATAGGTCCTCTTTAGAACCAGTAGAAGACACTCTTTAGCTTTAAAATAATCTCAAATTCTAAAGTAAAGCGTCATACGTTGTCAATACCTGTGATCAATATTATCAAACTACAGGTCATTAAGTATACAGGCAAAAAATTGCGCGTATCATGAAACCAGCTACGCAACGTAGGTACGACGAAATTGTACCTATAGATTTGTAGCCTGCAATTTCATCGTAATGAGCATTGGTATGATCATTTCTTATTTATGGGAACGAGGACCGATGTGGCGCACTGGTAGTGCGACTGCCTTTGACGCAGAAGGTTCCGGGTTCGATTCTCGGTGGGTCACTCACAATATTGATATTTATCACTAAAGTAAGTCAGATGGTTCCGTGTTTTGGATGGCACGTTAAGCCGTAGGTCCCGGTGGCTGTCTACGGCAGTCGTTACACAACCATGTCAGAAGCCTGCTACTTGTAGAAGGCGGTTGAAAAATTCTGACGCTAGGGTTCATCGCGTCGTTGGACGACTTGGTGTCCCTCACGAAAAGAGACAAGAAGATTTATGTAAATAATATTCTGTCAAATGACAGGAGGCCAGGCAGTCCGAGCATCTCCCCAACCCACTCTCGCGTCGGCAAGACGCCGAGCTGGCACGGCGGCGACACGCGGGACATTGCAGACAAGGGAGGAGAAGCCATCTGTGTGGATCTGTTGCGAAGGTTGCGCTCCCCCACTTGGTTAGTACACATACATACACATATCATGCCTTTATCCCTTGCGGGCTAGGCGTTAACGGCCGTAAGAACACGGTCGCTATCGCCACGTCTGACATTTTTGAGGATTGTTTTCCAAGGTTGTTTCAGAAAACATGTGTAACAAACACTCTAGTGGTAGGTTGTTAGCCTGTCGCGTAAAAATTGTAATACACCAATACTCTGTCCCATACCTCGTGAGTCCCTTAGTCGCCTCTTACGACACCCGCGGGAAGGATGTGGGGTGATGCTATTCTAAGCACTAGTACACAAGTCGTAAGCCCTAGGGTACATATCCTAAGCCTGCATACAGAAAAATACGTAGAAATAACATTTTCAAACTCAAACATATAGGTGTAAGATAGGTGTCGATAATACCACTTGAATAAGCGCTGTCACTTGACTCGTCACATTCTGTAAGGGTTAAAAAATCAATTGCAAATATTTAAAGGGGTAAACCAGTCGATGAAACGGCGGCGTGTTCCCGTTATCCCCAAGATTCGAGTCCCCAAAAAAAGTGGGGCAACGTTTGGCAGGGTGGGGCAAGGTGTGACAAGGCAGGGCGGGTGGAGCAGGTGGGTAAGTTGTGGCAGAGGGTTGGGCAAAGTTTAACCATGCTACAGCTTGCCCCACCTTGCCAAACCTTACCGTTTTTTTTCGGGGCATGTATCTTGGGGACAACGAGAACACTCCGACGAAACTGAAGAACTTTCCCCAAGAAACAAAGGTCGAAATATGAAAAGTTTCGGTCTTCCCAAACAAACTGACCGACTGGTAGGTACATTTTGTATGTTTTCTTTTTCATATTTTCGACCTATGTTCCTTGGGACAAGTAGTTCAGTTTCATGGGCTGGATCACCTTTTAAAAAACCTTTATAATATTTCAGGAACGTAGTGATAGAGACGATGGAAGAGTTACCAAAGGAATTGGATAAATTCTGGGATGTGATCACTGAAACGCGGATAGCTGACCTTCTGAGACAGGTAGTAAAGCGTTTTGTACTTACTTATATTATTATTTCACCGTGACACGCTAAGAAGAAGAAGAAGATATCTTATCATGATTCGTTTTCTAATTCTTATTTCTGTTTCGTCCAACCACCCAATGAACCATTTTCAAATCGTATTTACAAATATATTGATCAAAAATGATCGTAAATACACCAGACAAACGTTGTTCAGCTTTATGACTAGAACACCTAACTATTTGCCTTCCCCGGGGTAGAACACACTTATGTGGGGCTTATAGTTTTAACCTCAAAGCACTTATTTAGTTAATCGCTTGGTATTTATTTTCTTGTCTGCAAAGACCTGTAGGTCGATTGTCACATTCATAGCGTTATTTTTCCAAGGTGAACACTCACGTGGAGTCTCCCCGGACGCAAGTGGCGAAGATTGCGTGCGGAGCAGCCGCCGCTATCATCACTAATACCAACTACACTAGAAAACCGGTACGTCCAAATTTGCGCCTCATTTTGGCAATTGTAGGTACCAGATGGATTCAGTCCGATGCGTTCTTCCCAGAACAACTCCTAAGCCCAGTCTCGCCCCAACCCAAGGGCGTGATTGGGCTGGTTGTTTGTACAACTATTCAATTATTTCAGGGTGAGCCCTTGCTCTCCACCAAGCTGTCCGGCGTAGATTTGATTGCCCCAGGGCCAAAATAGTAAAGCCCATCATAAAAAAAAGAGTGCGTTCGTGATGATTCTCTTGGTAGTGACTCTCTTCGATGACACTTCTCCCCGTTCGAGAGGGATTTACAAGCATGCTGACAAGGAGGGTTTTGGGGTGATAGCAACACTTGTCCGAAGTAGGAGGCGCTATTTCAGATGAGGCATTGTCAGTCAAGTTCAATGTTCAATAAAAAAACTATTACCTCTGTTTACTCGAGTTAATTCGCTCAGTGCTTTATTATTCTTATAGATAAAAACATAAGAGTATTTTTTTCCAATTTCTTAGGTTGGTTTATACCCCTATCTATGGGAAATTGTGCCATATAATTTGCTCCAAGCGCCATCTACGAGGAACTAAATGAACAAAAAAAAAAGATTCCCAGTAGATTTCTCCTACTTGCCGATGTCTAACGGGGTTTAAGGACTGTCATAAAAGAGCTACGAAAGATGATCTCACGAAGATCGAAATAGGTTGAGGCTCACTCAGTAGCTCAATTTCTGAAAAGTCGTAATTCAATTTCGTGCACGGAACTTCGCAACGTCTAGTCTAACCATTTAAACTACTAGGTACTCTTTGTTTTTATAGTCAAGAATATGTGTGAATCGATAACTGAAGTCCAGATTTTAACCATAACACATCAGTATTATGAAGGCTCTGCTTTACACCTTGTATATTTCCTAGGACTTCTACGAAGCAGTGACGATGCTGCTGGTAAAGACTGGCAGCTACAGCCGCGCCGTGCGTCGAGCCGCCAACATAGCGCTGGATCAGATCGTGTCCGCGGTCGACATGACGCACGCCGG
The DNA here is from genome assembly GCA_029255805.1 of Keiferia lycopersicella. Classification (NCBI taxonomy): domain Eukaryota; kingdom Metazoa; phylum Arthropoda; class Insecta; order Lepidoptera; family Gelechiidae; genus Keiferia; species Keiferia lycopersicella. The sequence goes on from JARACZ010000008.1 coordinate 1,705,559, forward strand.
GCCCGCGCTGTGTATACATGGCGTTGAGTACGTATTGAGCCAGTGTCTGAGGCGAGACTCCTGGCTATATAAGCCCTCTCTATCCATGGCGTTGAGTATGTATTCAATCAGTGTCTGTAGGAAGACTTTTCGTGGCTATAAGTACCTATAAGCCGTTGCGGGAGCGACATGACTTTCCGCACACACTACAGGTGAAGGTGGAATTAGAGACTGGAACATGCATGTTTAGATGGCGTATTTGCCTTTTGTTGGCGAGATCAGAGAACCAGACATTGTCGTAAGTCTTACGCCCATCATATACATACACGCTTTCGTCATTCGTCCCTATGCTCAGCAAGCTTCTCCCAGCTTTGATGGTCAATGTCAAACGCTACCATATCCCGCTTGGCGCAACCTTTGAAACGCAGCATCGGACGCTGTATTTGCGTGACCTAGTATTAGACTAGCATCACTCCATGTCATTCCCGTGGGTCTGGCAGCTACAATCGAGCCGTGCGCAGCCTTATATTTACGTCCGTTGACACTCCGCCTTAAGGGATAAAAGGCGTGATATGTGTGTGTATGTATCGGAAGCGTTGGGTCACTTAGGAATAATACCAATAAGTTTGGTTTGAATTTCAAATGTTAAAATAAAGTAAAATAATTTTATTACAATACTAATGTGTTGTAATCATGGTACATATAATATTATAAATGCCAAAGTTTGCAATTTGCATTTGAAGATTTGCAAAAAAATTACAACCCAATTGACATTTACTATCTCTAAAACAGAATAAAATATTCAGCCTTAAGTATTTTTTTTTTCTTTAGATAGGATCGCATTTGACTACTATCTCCCTGATGGTTAATGACGATGCAGACGATGATGGATCATGCTTGCCTAGATAATGCTTATTCACTGTTGCATTGAAAAGGCCCAAGTTGTAATGTTCCGGAAACAGATCCGCCGGCAAGGCATTTCATTCCTTAGCTAGCTTGATGACTATAATATTATAACCTTGTTAATCTTCCTTCACAGTCACAAGAACGCCCTAGTCCGCTGCGCAGTAGCGAGACTCCTCGTAGTCTGCTGCGCCCTAGCCGGCGGAGGTAGGGCCTTGCTACGAACCCGGCCCGCGTCCTCGGCTACGGCGCGTAGACACGTGCTACGAGCGCTGTCTGTGCTACTAGATGACAAGTGCACTGACGCGAGGTAACGTAGACACTTGTAGCTCGCTTTAGATGGAGGTGGTAGGGCCTTGCTACGAACGCGGCCCGCGTCCTCGGCTACGGCGCGTAGACACGTGCTACGAGCGCTGTCTGTGCTACTAGATGATAAATGCAATGATGCGAGGTAACTTAGACACTAGCTACGACGTAGTTAGCTCGCTTTAGATGGCGGCGGTAGGGCCTTGCTACGAACAAGACCGGCGTCATCGAATACGGCGCGCAGACACGTGCTACGAGCGCTGTCTGTGCTACTAGATGACAAGTGCACTGACGCGAGGTAACGTAGACACTAGCTACGAGGTCACTATGACGTAGTCATGTAGTCTCCCATGTGATTACTTGTATTCTGGGTCATGCATGTATTATGGGACACCCACGGTGCGTAAACATGTGCTACGAGTCATACAGCACGCTAACAATACAAAAATAAACCTTAGTTTTGTTTCATGTTACGAATGTTTCTAAAATTTTGTTGATTTTGAAGTATCGTGCCAATTAAAATCATAATAAAATATATCACGTTACGTATTTTATCAGGAAATACGCGGAACGCCTCTATATGATGCTGCGACCGCTGTCCAACTTCGAAGCCTACTACCTAACTGACGTGGACGTGGAACTGGCTTCCAAACAGATGAAGAAATACGACCAGCTACTCATGAACGATGACAAGGAAACCAGGTGATGATAGTCCACTCTACGCTCCGTGTCATGGGTGATTGGTCTATTTTACGCTCCGTGCCATGGATTATAGTCCAGTCTACGCTCCGTGTCATAACGGTTGGTCCAGTTTACACTCCGTGTCATGGATTATAGTCCAGTCTACGCACCGAGTCATGGGTGATTGGTCTATTTTACGCTCCGTGTCATAAGGCTTGGTCCAGTTTACGCTCCGTGTCATGGATGATTGATTTATTTTACGCTCCGTGTCATAATGGTTGGTCCAGTTTACGCTCCGTGTAATGCAAGAGTCCGTAGTTATAAATGTAGACTCAATAACTGTGCTAAATTATTCTTTCATTCGTTTGCTTGAAAATTACGTCATTATTTCAATTGGGAATAGACTAATTTTATTCGTCAAGTTTGCACCAACGTCAATAACTGATTTATATAAATTCCTGTTTTCCAAAATAAGAATGAAAATTATTTTGAAAAACAGTATATTCTACGTACACGCATATGTATCTCGAAAGTTTGAATTTATCACTTTTGAAATGCGGATTTATAATGTTTCCTTGTTGTATATAACAATTTTTGGTCGACCAAATTTACAATTTGTGGTCGACTTTGAATTTGTCTCTTCCTTATATTCTACCCGACCAGAAATTGGCGTCTTTTTAACATATCCGCAATTAATACACCTACCTACCAGTTTATAATGTGTACAGTATAGAGGCGCGAGCGAGAAGACTTCACAAGTGTCAAAACGTATGGGTTTTGACAAAACAAATGATAAATTTTGTCTACAAGTGTCGAGTAAATTGAAGTCACGGTTGCGCATCATAACTGATCTACTGATTTTATACGCGGGTAATTCAAGTGATCCCAAGTCAGTCTTTGGGCTTGTCATTAGATTATAACACTTGTACAAATCAAGGAAGCATTTGTAAATGGCGATGATTACCTAAGTGTGAGGGAGAAAGAGCCACCGCATGGTATATACGCGAGAGCACGTGTAAGTGAGAAAGCATGAACGCCGGCCGCCATTTATAGATTTTTTCTTTATCTACACGGCTTATACGTGTTTGAATGTACCTTGTGCTTGTGAAAATGTAAGATATAGAAAATGTTTTATTTGATTGGCTGCGGTATTTTTATAAGAATTACCCTAAACGAGCCAGATATACAGGGTGTAAGAGACAGTGTAGCAATAACTTTGCAGGCGTGATCAAACCATGAAACTGAACAACTTTTTCTATGAGGGCTATGTTGGGAAACGTGATTTTTTTTTTAACTCCCATACAAGATTCCCGATCAGCTGACTGACTTTGTATGGGAAATCGAAAATAATTTTTCGTTATAGTAAAAGTTGTTCAGTTTCATGGTCTGAGCAAGCCTGCAAAGTTTTCGTTACACCGTCTCTTACACCCTGTATAGATGTATAAGTTGTGTACGTTTTCCAAGTAACTATCCTTTTAGTGCTTTTCTGACTGAAAAAGGTTCGAAAGTTCCAACAAAGGAAAATATAAAAACGTAAAAAGTATGTATAGTTTTAAAATATAAACAATTGTATCTGTCGTTTTTTTGTAAGTATGTATATTTTTTAGCTGTTCACGCAACATCCTTATTTTTAAATACAAAATACAAATTGTCTAAAATATTATTCGGAGTTTTACTGTATGGAAATTTTAATGAAAAATTCTCCGAATATTCGGCCGAATGAAAATCTTTGTACATCAGCCTCACTGCGGACCCACGATACTCCTGGCGATCAGCCTAACATACCAAATACCGAATCTAAAATATTTGGCCTTCTATAAAAGAGATGATGACCATACATACATCAATAGCTGCGTACACACCACAGCCTCAGATGCTCATCGCCGCGCGCGATATTCGGCGCATGCTTGAGTGAGGCAAATTCGTGCGTATGCGGGCGTGTTTTTGACTCAACTTTGAGGCGCCATATTGCCGACGCCGATTGGCTCGGTCCGCGCGCGCCTGCCCGAGATGAGCATGCGCTGCCTCGGGCGTATAACGTCCACACCGGCCGCAGCGTACACCGCATGCCACGCGAGGCAGTGAACACCTGAGGCTGCTCGGGCTGTGTATACGCAGCTAAAAACTTTTCTGCTGCACACACATACATATCACGCCTTTATCCCTTATTTATCCCTTGCGGTGTAGGCTGAGCCTTAACGGCCGGAACGATACGGCCACCAGCGCCACCTCTGACAAATATTGAGGGCCTTTTTAGATGATTCATGTATCACTGTAGTGAAAGGTTGTCAGCCTATCGCATAAAGTTGTAATACACATGAAACCCTCGAGTCTCTTAGTCGCCTCTTGCGACATCCACGGGAAGGCAATGGGGTGATGCTATTCTAATCCGCCATTTCACGGCAATCAACACATAAATAACACAAGTAAAGTCAAGCAACACATAAATAATACAACTAAAGTAGCAATAGCAATATCTTCCAGGCAACCCGCTAAAAAGAAATTAGCTAAAGAAAGTAGAAACATTTAAAAATAGAATAACATAACATCTTTGACGAATCTGTAACTGTAACGATAGTCTGTCACTCGAAACCGTCCCACCTGCCGATAGAAAAAAAATACAAGATTGAATAAAATACAAGATCCAGATTTATCCGGTCCAAAGTCTACCTCAGCATGCGCCCAGCGCCTGGCATGTGTAAGATAAGGGAATTACTACATTAATATATTAATGTACTGATAAATTTAATAGACTGGAGTCCAGACGATCAAATATCCACAGCGGGTCGCGGTAATCGTGTTTACTTATGACACACCCACACGAGCTGTTAGTTGTTATGCTGATTTGACACACCCCTTCTTGAGTAATAGTTATGTATTAGTCCACTGCTGGCCTTCCCCTATTAGATGCATGAGTCAAACATCTCAGGTATCAAGCTGTATTTTAAAAACTATAGTAGGTATTTTAAAAAGTTATAAACATAATCAGCAGTGTGTGCTAACCATTAAAATTTCACAATACCGAGACGAGTAGATTATTTAATAAATTAATTACATATTCCACGGAATTTGGTCTGTTATCGGATGACGCAAGAATGGCAAAGATTGCCTATGCCAGCGATAAAATTCCAAAATCATTTTTTATTGACTTAGGGAATCGTTCTTTTGGAAATATTTTGGGAGATTAGAGGTTTTTTCATACCTTCGTATTATTTTAGATCCGATCCGACTTTAATAAAGAAGCTTTTGGTCGTATTTATCGTTATCGTTGAATGTCGGTCTAAATTGGTCCAAAAATTACAATTTAAATCAGGCCAGAAAAAATTACATCAAAATCGGGTGAAAACCTTTCAAGATAACTACAGGACATTAATGAAGACTTGAGTTATTCTGCTAAATTTTGTCGTTTTTTATGGGTTTGTCTCTGATTTTAGTCTGAACCAGGGGGCTGACGGTCTATAATTTTCATCACTATCGTCATGGGCTTTATGCCGAGATCGATGACCACAGATCACTATCGATGACAGAGTCGATCAGTTTTGATTGCAGGAATTGGCTCACTATGGACGTCCACTGCCACAATTGGCTCACTATGGACGTCCACTGCCACAATTGGCTCACTATGGACGTCCACTGCCACAATTGGCTCACTATGGACGTCCACTGCCACAATTGGCTCACTATGGACGTCCACTGCCACAATTGGCTCACTATGGACGTCCACTGCCACAATTGGCTCACTATGGACGTCCACTGCCACAATTGGCTCACTATGGACGTCCACTGCCACAATTGGCTCACTATGGACGTCCACTGCCACAATTTATCAAAATGGCCTATCAGCCTATAGGGCTTCTGCTGTCAAAATGCCGTGTAATGCATACAGTGAGAATAAGATTTATCTAAGATATCTGCTGGTCTGGAAGACAGACAACAGGCCTTGGAGAGAGTTGTTCAGTTTCATATAAGTACGATGACCTCCATTCGGACTAAGTATTTCCCTCTGTGATGTCAGATGTGACACCTTGTATTTGTATTTAACGTCATAACACACAAGTTGTAAAAAGAACGATGCTAATGATAAAAGGGTATTTGTATTTAACGTCAAAAAGAACACACAAGGTGTAAGAAAAAGCTGCAAATGTTAAAAGGGATGAACTAGCCGATGAAACTGAACAACTTTCTATAAGGAACATAGGTCAAAAAATGAAAAAAATTACAACTCCCATTTAAAAAAATACCAACCGACCAAGTCAATTTCTATGGGTGGTCTAAAAAGATTCTCATATTTCACGGCTTAAAATATTTGCAGCTAATATTTTTACACCTTATATCTTCGACCACCTTATATAGGTATCTCTACATTCGGTAGGTAATCTTGTAAAAGGTATAAAAGTTCGAAGGGTCAAGTTATTTTTAACTGATTTTAACTAAATATATCTAATCTATAGCTTACGTTTGTTTATGTTAGCTATCTTCAACTACTCTTATCGTAAGATTTAATTTATTTTGACGCCATCTTTCTCGTAGGTATTATGGTATTAAGATTATTTATTTATCCAGAAATACTAATTAGTTGGTATTAGTGATAATTATAATTATGCAGATGTGTCATGTCATGTTATAGGTATTTCATTTCACAGGTATATATGTATGTACAATACACCAGCGATAGATTAAACACAATCACACTAAATACGTGATATTTTATAAATTAAATTTATTCTACAATAAAACTCTTGAGAATGGAATTCTTAGCAAAATTAATATACTCATTATTAACCCACTGACAGATAATAGTTGTATATTTTATAGCCTATATATAGGAAAATTATTTACTGATTGCTGACTGGTTTAAATGTAAAAACCAAAGTATACTTTTCAAAGATTCACGGCCTAAAAATCTGTTTTTCGAACCTGCGCCTAATCCGTCAAGGAAAATGATCTGCCGGGTTTTTTTACTATTCACATACACGTATCACGCCTTTATCCTATTCGGGTTAGGCTGAGCATAGACGATCGTAGAAATACGATCGCTATCACCACGGCTGACAAATCTTTGTAGGGCTGATACACAAAAACGGTGTATCACTGTAGCGACAGGTTGTCATCCTGTCGTCTGAAATTGTAATACACATGGAACTCTCGAGTCCGTTAGTCGCCTCATACGATATCCGCGGGAAGGATTGGGTGATGCTATTCTAAGCCGGCATTACACGGCATTTACTATTCACCTACTCAGTAAATTATGATAAAAATTCAAAAACTTGTTTTATCCGGTTTGAGGTACGTACAATGTGACGCACGATTGCGTGATATCTGACGAAAAACCAAGACAAGTTAACTACATAAAATATTTTACATTTCAAGTTTTTTTTACCTAAATTTTAAAATAAATAAGTTGATTAAGTCAAGTTTTTGAGTAGGAACGTTTATTTTCTTGGGACTACCCCAACGATACGGTTTATCTTACGAATGCACGTACTAGATATATTTTATTTACCTATTCTTTAGTTTTTTCTTTTTGCGTTTTACTTACGCATTACTTACTTTACTTTACAGATTAAATTGAAAAATATTGACTCCTGTACTATCAGTCGTTTACGGTGATCGTACACTTAACGCACGACGGACCGCTAAAATATCTTCGCTATAATAGGTTTTAGTATGGAGAGTGACGTTTCTATTACGGATCTGACAGACCGCCGCGATATTTTAGCGATCCGTCGTGCGTTAAGTGTGCGATGCGCCGATCAGTCCTAACAAATAAGTAGTACAGGTCAAATTATCTTAACTACAGACCGACAAATTCTGTGTTTCTGCACGATTTTGTAAAGAAATCAGCTCCTCGCAACGTGCCGTGGTTCTCGGGATCCATGATTGTGTCCCGCTGCAGAGGCTCTCTCCAGCACGTTAATTTCGCTGATGTCTGGGTCCATAATAAAATACAAATGTTGTACCTAGTCTTAAAACCATTGTTCAAGAATACTACATGCTCCATTTATAGTTTTTCGAAATATTAAATCTGAAAATAATATAAAAGTAAGTGTCTTGACGCTATCGAAACTAGAGAGACCTCATCATTTATTTGTATTTTCATACAAAATATCTTTTTTTATAGTTAGCTCATTTGACTTGTCAGCCATCATGCCTATTCTTTCAAAGGTGAACGCAAACTTATCCGCACCGAACGAATGAATTTTTTAGAATTATTTATATGAAATCCTATGAAACGTCGCACATTTACCGGAATCGACCGATTCGACCGGTTCGGTTCGGACAAATGTGCAAGGTTTCATAGGATTTCATATAAAGAATTCTAAAGTTCGGTTCGTTCGATGCGGATAAGTGTGCTTTCACCTTAAATGGTGTTCCGCCAAATTCTGGTAATATGGTGAGAATTCTGGTGCGACTATGTTTTGACAAATTATCGACTTACTTAGTCTAATATGGGCCGTGTTAGGGAAAAAAAACCACACCACCTTCCTACCCAATTATATTTTTGGCATGACATTGATAAACTGTAACTTTAAATAGAACCTTTTGATCTTCTTTCATCATTTTCACAATTAAAATTTTCATTTACTCATGTAGTGTGGTTATGATCTTATCAAAATAGAATGGAACACGAAACACTGAGAATTAATTACTTTTTGTTAAGGAGATGTAAAATTAAAATCTGCCGGAACAACTTGGGCAGAAGCTAAAGAAAAAGCCCGAAAAAGAAATGTCTGGAGGAAATTTGAGGCCCTATGCTCCACGAGATGGAGATGTCACTTTTATTTTCGCGCTATTAACAGCACCTCGGGGTGTTAATCTGGCACCCCAAAATTGACACCCAATGGTTACAGCTAGGTTTATTTTGTCCGACCCCCAGGGCGTCAACCATAGGGTGTCAGATTGGAAAAACCAAGATTCAAGATGCAATCGTTTATAAATTTAATCCACGTAGATTAACTAGATTAGTCCCTTAGTCGCTTCTTACGACACTCGCGGGAAAGAAATGGAGTGATGCTATTCTAAGCCGGCATCACACGGCGATCGGCACACGGATCGATTGACACCTTGGGTACATAAAATAAAATTAAGTCGCTTTTTCCGGATCTCTGTTTTTCATGTACACCGCTAACTCCTGTTAAACCACGCAACATTTTTTGATACGGTTTTTAATGATGATGATGATGATCTCTCCGATCGATTTCGGCGATGGCGACCACTTCGACTCCTAATCAGATCGACGCTGATGCGCCCGGAGATATCTATTGTAGCCAATTTTGGCAGTAAACTCCCGTACACAGTGTGGACACGTGAGTTTTGAATAGACAAAAGTAGTACTTACCTAAATAATGATAGCTAGACAGGTACCTACTAAATATTTTTATCTATCTTTATCTATCTGTAATTTATCTATCTTCCCCTTAAAATACCACCTACATTCCTCATGATCGGTCCACGTACTGTAATCTGAAATTTTTCACGTATCTTTAACTTGGTTATCATGTTTTAGAGTACCGTATTAAGTAAAGTGTTATGTAAGGACAGTCCCTTACGAAATTTGTTGTGTATATGGCCGATGGTAAAAGCGAGTAAAAATTATTACTGAAAATATATCGACTTTGGACTACTAGAAGAAACCTAAAAGTTGTGGGGTCACTTCCTGCTCCGCTGAAATTTTTGGCTTTTTGCATTCTCTTTGGTAGTAAATAATATTGTATTCCTTAGGTACTATTGTTTTTCTTAGGTACTATTTCTAGAGTGATAAATTGTGATTTATGTGTACAGAACCCATCTTGAAGTGTCGTGAGATGATTCACATTCACGCTTGACGAATTGTTTATTTTACCGTTAATTGGATAGTTTTTTTGTTTAGTTGATTATTTTTATCGTCGATACAATTACATATACCTATTTCATGTAACACGCCCCCACATACAACCTTATCAGTGATCATACGTTTTGCAACAATGTAATCATACTAATCATCTATTTATCAATATAATTTAATTTAGATTATCGTACCTACTGTTTCAACAGCTATTTCTAGGTACCTACTCTAGTGGACTGCAAAAATGTTTTAAAAATTACGACTTTCCACTCTCCAGCGCAAAAACAACGCTGCGCTAACGCATGTGCCTCTCAGATCCGTACTTGTAACGTCACTCTCCATACAAAAACCGCTCTCAACGCAGATCTAACGCACGTCGCTGGCTCGTGCGTCGAGACCAGTTTTTTTGGAGCATTCGTTAGGGCAGCGTTATTTTTTCGATTTGCTTTGCTGAAGTGTGACGGAGGTCTATAAGACACGAAAAAGAAAGAAAAGAAAAAACCTATTAAAATTGTTATAAAACAGTTTGTAGAGTAGTTGTCACTGCAATTTATTTTACTTTGCTATATAAACCAAAGTACTTAACATCTACAAATTTCTAGAACCTGCTAGTTATGCGTTTATGAGATGCTCGATAGTCATATCAACAAGTTCCATTAATCAAATAATAATGATAAATAAGTAGGGCAATAAAACCAGAAACTCAGCTGCTCATCGAATCAAGAAATTTCTAGCTTCCGTTGTTCATTTAAACATATATTATATATTTAGAATATATATTTATTTAGAACTCACTATCATAAAAAAGAGAAAATTGTGTTTTACAGTTTTCTGTTTTTTTTACAATGACTAATCCATTTAACTAGTGATAATTTTGTAACTGCTTAACTTTCTAAATGTATTCTTTGTAAATCTACTTAGAAATAAAAACATTTTGATTTTGATTCTATACTATAGATAGAATCTATAGGCTAGGAGAGGCAAACTATGATAAAAAAACCCGTAGTTACTCGAAAAGGCAATTTATAGTTAGCTGTTTTTTTAGCTGGCTCTTGATAGTACTGCGTTCGTATTGCGTTCTAGATAATAATATTATACGTTTTCGATAGATCTAGAACATATCTTTGCGTCATCTGCTCACAAAGTGCGTCATATAGTTGTTTTAGCGGTTCTGACTTTTCCTCAAATACCTAAATACCCACTAACGGAAGGTTCCGTTATTGTTTACATAATATTATATTTGTAAACAAAATATTTCCGATTCCTAAACGATTCCTTTAACTATTTAGTGACGGAAGATTGTTTGTGATCGGGAATTTCCAATTTGGAATAATAAAGTTTAATTTATCTTAACATTTAATACTACTCGTATATCGAATAATATTGTCTTTATGGCTGGTGACTATACGAATTACCTATTCCATGGGAATATCAAATGCATCATAAATACAATCTATATGTATGTTATTATAGGTACATATTCAGACGACAACGGTTCGATAATATGATTCTTGCAAAGCTGGATGGCTGCAAGGCTGGATGGCATCGTATTTTGGAGGAAATGTATTTAGGGCATCATAGGTACGGACTGTTTTTAAACTATGGGACAAATATCGGAAATGGAGAAAAAAGTCGAAGTCCCATAAAAGTGAATCAGCTGATCGTGAGTTTTGTAGGGGAGGACAAAAATATTTTTCGTTTTCTAGTATTGCTCTAATAGTAATGCTTTGTTGATTTAGAGAAAGCATTCGACAGTGTGCCTCGCGAAGCTCTCTGGATGGTGCTAGGAAAGTTAGGGTGCACAGAAAAGTATGTGCAACTCCTAAGACTCCTGCATGACGACATGCAGTGCTGCGTCTCTGTAGACGGTGAACAGTCTGATTTCTTCCCCGTCACCTGTGGGGTGAAACAAGGGTGTGTTCTAGCGCCCACACTGTTCGCCTTGTACTTTGCAGTTGTAGTCAAAGAAGTCCTAAATACTGTTTCCCAAGGAGTCCGCATCCGTTTCCGCACAGATGGCAGTCTTTTTAACCTGGCTAGACTTAAGGCGCGCACTAAAGTCTCGTATGCATTGATTACTGAGATCATGTATGCTGATGACTTGTGCTTTCTTGCAGAATCCCCAGACGGCCTGCAACAGCTAATGTCCGTTTTTCACCAAGCATGCTGTAAATTCGGCCTGAAGATCAGTGTCAAAAAGACGGAAGTGATGTCCTTAGACTCGCATGGTCGCGAGACACTGGCGATTATGCTTGGTGAGGATATGCTGAAACAGGTTGATAAGTTTCGTTATCTGGGGAACACTATAACATCTAAGTGTAACCTTGATACTGAGATCAACAGCAGAATCAGTGCTGCAGCTGCAGCATTTGGGAAGTTGTGTTCCAAGGTTTTCTGCTCGCACGACCTAAAGCTAGCCACAAAAATCTCTGTATATATGGCGATTGTGCTGCCAAACCTTCTATACTCCTCCGAGACTTGGTGTGTGTATCGTCACCACATACGCACTCTGGATCGCTTCCACCTAAAATGCCTTCGCACCATCATGAAGACCAGATGGTCCGACCGAGTGCGTAATACCGAAGTTCTGAGACGAGCCAATGTTGGTGGCATTGAGGCCTATCTAATGCGTAGTCAGCTACGGTGGTGCGGTCATGTATCCCGGATGTCGGAGGAGAGAGTGGCGAAGCGCATCTTTTATTCTGAGCTAGAGGAGGGCAAGCGAAAGCATGGCGGACAACTCCTCAGATATAAAGATGTTCAGAAACGACACATGAAAAGATGCAACATTGAGCCCACTCAATGGGAGGGTCTGGCAGCACAGCGTCCCGAATGGCGCGGGATGGTTAAGAGGCAAGTCCGCGAGTTTGAGGAACAGCGTAAAGCAGACCTCGACGCTAAGCGCGATGAGCTGAAGGCCCGTCCACCCGTCGCCATTAACTATAATTATGTAAATGGCAAACTCACGTGTCCACTCTGTGCACGGGAGTTTGCTGCCAAAATTGGCTACAATAGCCATCTCCGGGCGCATCAGCGCCGATCTGATTAGGAGTCAAAGTGGTCGCCATGGCCGAAAATCGGTCGGAGAGATCAATAGTAAAATTTGAAGATTTGGAAAGCTAGTTTTGAGGCCTGAACTGCCCCTACATACCCTGTAAGGGATAAAGGCGTGATATAATGATTTAGATTTATTTATTACATACGTTATCAAATTCATTATTACAAGTAAACATGTTACATTAAATAAAAATATCAAAGGATAATATCTTCGTCAAAAAATATGATCTAAAATACGTATAACGTGGTGGCACCAGTAATGGACACGGCACCAATAATGGACGAATATTTTTTTGAACCCTTATAACTACACTCGAGAGCGATAAATTAGGGTCATGGAAAAAATAGAAAATATCTCGGAAAATAAGAATGATAGCTTAATAAAATAAATTGCATTAAGTAGACAATTTAATGCTCCTAAAATGCCAATTATAAAATTTCTTACTTTATGTAAGATGTTTGCAGGTCTAAGTGGTTTCAGGTTACCTCCAACTAGATGTCGTCTTCCTTTTCCATGAATTTGGCTCACTTCCTCCAAGCCGTTCTCACTGATAAATGGGTGCAAATTCAGTAAGAAAGCGACTGCGACGCATAATTTTCTACAAGTATCGATATTTTCTTATTGTGGTCCACCTGGTTCTGCCTGTTCTTGGTCTGTTATAGGTTACAGCTGGTTTCCCCATAACATCCAAGAACATTTTGAACTGTTGGAAACGGTATACCGATAGTCCTGGTGGTATTAACCTGACCCCAGACGGTTTCCAGCATTGTGAGTATTCTGGTGCAATATCCAGGTGTAAATGACATTTATACTGCTTGAATAGGGAGTATTCAACATTACTAACATGTTTTGCATATTCGCTTGAACAACAGATTAGAAATAAAAGCATAAACGAATGAAGTAGTCTCGTAGTAAAATCCCCGAATGTCTCCCTTTTTCAGTTTATATTGCTTTATGGCATATCCTTACATAAACTAAGAAATTTTATTATTGGCATTTAGGGAGCATTAAATTGTCTACTTAATGCAATTTATTTCATTAAGCTAGCATTCTTATTTTCCGAGATATTTGCTATTTTTCCCATGACCCTAATTTATCGCTCTCGAGTGTATGTCAACTTATAATATTCAAAACAATACATTATGAGGTCAGTAAAGTGCATATGTATAGGTATAATGTGCCTGCTATTACTTACAAAGTTTGACATTATAATTATTGGCGCAAGAGAAATCTACACGAGCATGAAAGAAAACTGTTCTTGAAACTCGATGCAATTCATTGACCCTTACTTATCCAACGCATCGAACGATTATAATCAACCATAAAATACTTATATAAGGTCCCATTTTATTAAGTACAAATATTTTAAGGGCATGTTCAGAAATATTATTAAAGATGTTTTATGTAAAAACAAAAAGAAAATACACGCTAGTTTTCAAAATAAACGCCAAAAACATGTTCACAAAAATAAAAAAAAGTGAACGACCTGTACACAGCTTGCGTGGTCCACGTGGACTATTTTACTACGATTTGACTGTCATATATTTGACATCACATGTCATACATATGTCAATGGGATATGCATAGGATGCTACTTATCAATTCGATTTAATTTGTTTGAAAAATGAAAAAAAAACTAGCGTACCTATAATTTTTTTTGTTTTTTACATAAAACATCTTTAACTATATTTCTGAACTTACCCCTAAAATATTTGTACTTAATAAAATAAGACCTTATATATACTGTACCTAACTAAAAAAGGATTTATTATTAAAATACAATATCCAGACTGCGGTAACTATTTTAATAGTTATATTTTGCGTATAATCCGCCATTTTGAATGTATACAATTTCAATAGAGTAATGAGCCAGTGTCAATACAACACGACACTTCATATTATACCTCATCTTAGAGCATCCACCCTATGTAGGTGGTAAACAGTCAATTACCGAATCAACTTTTTTGCCCCTTTTTGCGGCAGGGGAGGTAAAACACGTACAGCACACAACGAAAATTTACAACAACTTGACAACCACATACAAAATAGCAACTATCAGTTTCATTCATATAACATACATACATACATATATCACGCCTTTATTCCTTGCGGGGTAGGCAGAGCGTTAACGACCGGAAAAATACGGTCCCTATCGCCACGTCTGACAAATATTGAGGGCCGGTTGAGATATGTATCACTATAGTGACAGGTTGACAGCCTGTCGCCTAAAACTTGTAATACACATGAAACCCTCGAGTCCCTTAGCGATTCCTTACCGATTCATATAACGTTCTGGGCAAATGGGTAGTGAATTGTGTCAGAGGGGTAAGCCGAGTTTTGCCATCTCCTGTACCTCATAGCAACCCGCAGCCCTCTCGTGAAAAAGAATTTACTTGTCCACATACTACAAACTTTTCCGTGTGATGCCGGCTTAGAATAGCATCACCCCACATACTTCCCGTGGGCGTCGTAAGAGGCGACTAAGGGACTCGAGAGTATTGGTGTATTACAATTTTTAGGCAACAGGCTAACAACCTGTCACTATAGTGATACACATGTTTTCCGAAACAACCTTGGGGAACAATCCTCAAAAATGTCAGACGTGGCGATAGTGGCCGTATTCTCACGGCCGTTAACGCTCTGCCTACCCCGCAAGGGATAAAGGCGTGATTTATGTATGTATGTACGCATACTAAAAAAAATATTATACTCTCGAAAAACATCATCCTCTTTTTGAAGCAGTCGGGTAAAAGCACTTGCGTCAGAACAATATCAGAAAACAATAGAAAGTTTATATGATCACGCGTCATACTTATAAATTATAAATATAGGCACATAAAGGTCAAGTCAGGCCGTGGCACAACACGACGCAAAGATGCCAGTTATATATACGCACACACAAATCACGCCTATATCCCTGGCGGGGTAGGCAGAGCGTTAACGACCGTAAAATTATGGTCGTTATCGCCACGTCTGACATATTCGAGAATTGCTTTCGAAGGTTGTTTTAGAAAACATGTGTATCACTTTAGTGACAGGTTGTCAGCCTGTCGCCTAAAATTTGTAATACACCAATACTCTCAAGTCCCTTAGTCACCTCCCGTGGTCGCCTCTTACGACACCCACGGGAAGGATGTGGGGTAATGCTATTCTAAGCCGGCATCACAAGGCATATCAGTTATACCTTCATATTTAATACTGTTGTGAATCGCGGCGTAACATATTGGTAACTGCGTAATACACATTTTTTTATTATTACTTTGTCATCTGTTTTTACTATCATTATTTATTTCATAAACAAACAACCCAAGACAAAAATGTAGTGAATTTGACATGTTACCTAGTTACTAGCTTATACAAGTGTAAAAATATTACCTGGCTGCAAATATTTCCGGGGATGAATCAGCCCCGTAAGACTGAACTACATACTTTCCCCAAAAAACATAGGTCGAAATATGAGTAGTTGTTGGGGAAATTGTTCAGTTTCATGGGCTAGTTCACCCCTTAATTACATTTTTACAACCTGTATAATAGCACTAGTTATATAGTTTATATGTATTACAGCATATACGGCAGTGGAAAACTGTGGTGGGCAGCTGCCTTAACATTTTTTCGCATGTTTGTCGCATGCATCGCGGTATGATGTGATGTGACCCTTAAAGTCACATGCAGTGCATCTGCCCACGAGCACATGTATTCTATTAGGGATCCCTTTCGTTAGCATAATGTTTTTTCCACTAATATGTTTTGGCATAACATGTTGCGCATATTTTTTTTTCCCATAATATATCTTTGTCATAAACATTTTTTCGCATAATATTTATCTTGGCATTATCAGTTTATTTGGGTCTAACAATTTTTTTATAGAGGTTAGGTTAGGTTAGGTTAGTATTTTTATAGACATAAGGTTAGGTTAGGTTAGGTTAGGTTAGGTTAGGCTATTTAATTATGCTTAACGTGTTATGCCTACTATTTTTATGCGTAAGTATCATTAGTTCAATGTATATTGTGCCAACCTATATTATGCCTAATATTTTTATGCAAATATATAGGGAACCATTCTATTATTGTGTTATTTATGTTGAGCGTGACTCAATTGTCACCCGGCCTGAGCTTCGATAAGGATAAGGCGACCTTGCACCCTTTCACCCTCGCGCGATGGAGATAGGTGGTCAGCGATTGGTTCACAACTGGGTGTACAGGGTGGGGTCAGATATATGAGCATTTCTACGGCAGGAGTAAATTTTTCTCACCTCCGTGTGCAATTTTACTCTTAACATTTTATTGACTTTATTATACTGAAAAAATAGGAAAAAAAAATAGAAATATATTTAATTTTATTTGCCATCATTTGCTTCAGTAGATTCTGAAATAATTCAATTTTAATTTCGAGTGTTCACGGAGTTGAGAGTGCACGTTTGTTTTAAGGTTTTCATGCACTCATTCAAAGTGATTTATTGTTTTTTAAATGAATAAACAAAAAAAGATAAATTTCTCCCCATTTCCTCTTGCAGATTCTGAAATAATCGAATTTGAATTTGGACTGTTCACGGAGTTTAGAAATTACAAGAGTTAATCGTCGTTAATCATCTCTCGAGCTAGTTTCTTAGTCGCCTCTTACGACACCTACAGGTAGAATTGGAGTGATGCTATTCTACGCCGGTACCACACGACATCATTCTAATCACAGTTTTATAAAAAACCTCAACTCCGTGAACAAAATTCTCAACTCCGTGAACAAATGCACACGGAGTTCAGATTCCCGGAGTTGAGAAAAAGCTGGTTTCTTTGAAATTTCTCTCTCACAGTATAACTTTATGCAAATTCAATTTTACCTACGTATTGGTATACTATCGAGGCACAAATTACACAAAGTAACAACCTTTTAGCTCTTATAGTTTCAAAAATATTTATGATCCGGAGTTGAGAAATTACCCTGCACCAAAGACGAAGTAAAATTTCTTATCTTTGAAAATGGTAAATCCCGGCAGCATGTCACAGGTTCACTGCACTCGCCTACTCGGACGCAACTGGCAGTTTATGTGAATCGGATAAAGATGTGCAAATCGCGCGTATTTACAGATATGCGTAAGAGTTTGTGAGTGATACCGAATTAAGTCATAAGCTCGGGACAAATATTTAAAGTGACATAAGTGGTACAAAATAAAACATTATAGCCATCTTGGTAATAAATAAACCTTTGTCATACATCTATATACATGTGAACATAGGAACATTATTATAAATTCCGGAAATTTTCGAATTATGGACCAATTTAGATTCAATTCCGCCAAAGGGACAGGCCTAAATCAGGTAAATTTGGTGTTTTTTTTCATTTCGGTATTTTTTTTAGAAGAAAGTATTATTAAATTAGTCATAATAATTATGCTCTCCAAATAGAACATACATTAAGGATTATGTGTAATTTTTTTGAGATTTTTGTTTATATGTTTAACACGATTTCTGGACCAGGACAAAAAAAACGGCGTCTCTGTAGAAATGCCCATATGCAGCCTTCAATTCTGTTGCATACATATTGCGTCCACGGAAAAATATATCAGTAAAAACAGTATTACAGTCTCTCTCTCTCTCTCTCTTCGTGTGGGACACCGAGTCGTCCAGTGAACCCTAGTGTCAGAATTTTTCAACCGCCTTTTACAAGTAGCAGGCTTCTGACATGGTTGTGTAACGACCGCCGCCTAAGTAATCATAGACAGCAAAACAAATACTTTGTATGATGTTTCCGCTTGCCGAATCACGTTCCGTCGCTCCTCTTTCGGTCTTTATTCCAACACTTTCTTTTCATCTGTTATCAGGTCTTCGGGATATGTGGTCCGCCTTGAACTAGTTTCAGTAATGATAGAGCAACAATAAATTTTTATAGAGCTGCCTGGACGTATGCCTCGCTCGCCAGGGTACGCCACAAGGTTTCGCCATTCAGTCGCTACACCCGATCTTCAATCTGGCCAGAGGACGTCCAACGCTACGCTTGTAGAAGCGTAGCATCCCTTCGAAAATCTGCTTACCTACTCTATCCTCCATCGGTTTTACAATTTCATGTGGCCAGTCTAGTCTACTGCCACTTCAGCTTGCTACATTTCCAGGCCATGTTCGTTACTTTAGTCTTCTGGCGGATTATCTCATTGCAGTCTTTATCTTTAGCAAGATCCCTAGCATCCCTAGCCCAGTTTTACTGTTTCCGTAGATAGTTTAGCCTCTTCTTCTTCTTAGCGTGTTGCGGCGAATTAATTTTTGTCTGCCCAAAAGGTTGCCACACGAAAGGCGTATGGAGTGACTGCCCAGAGGTCTTCTAGCGTACAGGTGTAGACGCATGCTGGGCCATTTAGTTTACCTACTGTAAGTTCAAGTTCGAATATAATTTATTGCGACTGTGTTGTACATAGAGTGGGATCTTAGTTCTTAAAAGTTAGTCGTCCTTTTCGGACGTAGCAAATAGGATGGGTTTATGTAGAGCTTGCAATCAAATTAATTATCATATCATTTTGACTTGAGATACGCTGGGTAAACGAATAGTCTGCTCACTCCTATAATAAATGTCAATTGTCTGCCATTGATAATCATCAGCAAACAAAACGTGCCTACCTTTTGCAAGCAGCGTGGCAAGATGATGAAAGTTTTACCGATAAGCTGTCACTCGTATCAAATGTAGATAATTTCAGCTATCGGGCAAGGCCACGAGGTAACTGTACTACATTGGGCGTGGCTATATGGCGCGATCCGCCATGATGATGATGATGATAAACACGTGATAAAAATTAAAATACCTAATGCTGAAGAAAATCATACAACGATATCGTCATACGTGACAAATCTGCTTTTTCATAACGTCTCATTGTAAAATTTAATAACTTTGTATTCAGCTAACGGTTTGAAGTATGTAAAACCTATCTATAGAAGAAAGAGAGCGTCAAAGGTAAAGTAATGGCCCAAAAATAAGATGTGAAGGGTGCCTATATTTTTTATTTTTTTATCCCACTCGTGCCGCGTTGCTACTAAGAACATAAAATTGTTATGAATTGAAATTTATGAATGTTATAAACTGAATTGAAAATTATGAGAAAATTATGTCACGGCGTTTAATTTAAGCATGAACTGCAAACCGGTCCGACGACGGCTTAACGTGCCCTCCGAAGAACGGAACTATCTTTCTTTTCGGACAACAGGATCACAGTATTCGCGCAGTAAAATGAAAGAGAGCGCGTTGATGTCTTTTGATAGAACCATTTCAAAAAGAATTGCCAACGCCGCCACCACCGAGTCGTCCAATGACCCGATGAACTGCTGCTTTAGTTTGTCTTATGCCCTTAGTCTTGTATTAATTACTAATTATCTCCTTCTAGTGTCTTTAGCGATCCGCGTGCGTTGTTCACTTTACTTAAAGTGGTTCAAAAGAAGCGAGTGAACCACGCGCGGGTCCGCAAACACGCAACGCAGCATCGTTGGCCTTCTAATAAGCGGTTTGGCTCGTAAAGTTGGTTGATTGGTTTAAATGTAAGAAAATAAATTGTTTTTGATATACATGCCAATCAGGAATACACTTTTCTACAAATTCAGGAACAAACAACTTCCTTGTTGACTGGGTCATTAATAAATTATAAAAGCTTCCAACTATTGTTCAAAAATACTACGGTCTTTATTCATAATTTTTCAAAATATTCAAAGTTTGAATTAATTAACAGAAAAATTACATAAAAGTAAGTGTTCTGACGCCATCCAAAATAGCAATCTAAGACGTTATAGATACCTAGCTATTTTCATACAAAATACCGTTTTAGATCGTTTTGAAAAGTAGCTCATTTGGCCTGCCAGTCCACAACCACAACCCTATTAACCCTTCAACTGCGGACCACTTGTGGAAGATGGCTGACTTAGGCAGTTCAGTGGTTAAGCTTCTTTACACCCACACCAACACACACACACACACACAAATCATGCCTTTATCTCTTGCGGGGTAGGCAGAGCGTTAATGATCGTAAAAATACGATTGTTATCGCCACGTCTGACAAGTATTGAGGCCTTTCAGATGATTCGTGTATCACCGTAGCGACAGGTTGTCCCTGTTGACCCTGTCGCCTAAAATTGTAATACACATGAAACCCTCACGTCCCTTAGTAGCCTTTTACAATACCCGCGGGAAGAAATGGGATGATGCTATTCTAAGCTTTTTTAACATAATACATACATATATGACGCCTTTACCCCTTGCGGGGTAGGCAGAGCGTTAACGGCCGCAAGAATGCGGTCGCTATTGCCACGTCTGACATTTTTGAGGATTGTTTTCCAAGCTTGTTTCAGAAAACATGTGTATTACTATAGTGACAGGATGTCAGCCTGTCGCCTAAAAATTGTAATACACCAATACTCTCGAGACCTTTAGTCGCCTCTTATGACACCCGCGATATACCTATCGCTTTCTTACAAATTCATGATCAAACAAAAGCTTCATTAAAACTTCCTAAAGTCAAACACCCTGTAGCGACTCCATTAAAGTCAATTTCAATATCGCTACGAGCAGTGATACCCTCTGCCCTCCTCGCTGCTGCAGGGAGGGCGATGCACCAGCTAACGCGAGCGGAACGGTCAATGCGCACACGCATCCGTGCACTCAAGTGAAATAGGGATTTCTGAATTCGTGCACGGAATTCCACAACGACTGATCATGGTACATTAATTACAATTCCGTTGTGACGCCGGCTTAGAATAGCATCACCAATTTGTTTTCGCGGGTGTTGTAAGAGGCAACTAAGGAACTCAAGGGTTTCATATGTATTACAACTTTAAGCGACAGGCTGATAATCTATCACTACAGTGATACACGAATCAATTGAAGGGGCCCTCAATTCTTGTCAGACGTGGCGATAACGACCGTGGATTTACGATCGTTGCCGCTCTGCCTGCCCCGCTAGGGATGGAGACGTGATTTGTGTGAAAACATGGGAAAATACTAAAAGAGAATTATTCGGTACAATATAGGAGGCCTTATTACCTTGTTTAGTTTGTTAATCAATGATTTGTTAGTTAATCGATATTTTAACCTCTAGGGTATGTGTGAGTTACAATCACTCACACATACCCTAGAGGTGGCCGACGACCGATGTGGCGCAGTGGTAGCGCGACTGCCTTTGACGCAGAAGGTCCCGAGTTCGATTCTCGGTGGGTCACTCACAAAGTTGATATTTATCTCTTTGTGAATTTGTTCCCAGTCTGGTTAGGACATTGCGGGCTGAACCACCCGATTGTCCGTAAGTAAGATGATTCCGTGTTTCGGATGGCACGTTAAGCCGTAGGTCCCGGTTGCTGTCTATATAAATACTTAGACGGCGGTCGTTACACAACCATGTCAGAAGCCTGCTACTTGTAGAAGGCGGTTGAAAAATTCTGACAATAGGGTTCATCGGGTCGTTGGGCGATTCGGTGTCCCACACGAAAAAAAAAAAAAAATACCCTAGAGGTTAAAATTTAAGAAGTGAACGTGTGATACAAGTACGATTCGTAATTTTTTTTATGAATAACTGCTTAGATCACCCAATTTCTACCCGGGAGTGACTAATGGTATCATCAAAGGAATGGGCAGCAGCTATCCCTGTGAATGCAACATCTTACACTGCGCTCGCCAATCCGCCTGTCAAGCGAGGCATTACCCTCCAATAGGAGAAGACCCATGTCCAGCAGTTGACTGTTGTGGCTCTTAAGGAAGGATATCAAGCAATAGATTAACAAAATTGATACATACACACACATATTACGCCTTTATCTTTTGCGGAGTAGGCAGAGCGCTAACGGCCGTAAAAATACGCCCGCTATCGTCACGTCTGACAAATATCAAAGGCCCTTTCGGATGATTCGTGCCTCACTGTAGTGATAGGTTGTTGGGTTGTTGACAATGAAATGATATACCTACTGTACCATGATTCGTGCGTTAATTCCTATTTTATTTGTCGCTTTCTTAAGTAGTGAATCTTCTTTGAATAAGATAAGTTTATCATTGCTAATAGGTATTAGAAAGACATAAAATTATGAACAATAGCAATTTATGATCACAACAACATGTGCAAGGGTGTGTCTAGTGACCCTTTAATAAACAATGAGTAGGAAATATGAGGAAAAGTTATACAGGGGGATAATTATTAATTTTAGCGTTTTTGTATAGTATCAGTAGTAGTAGTAGTATGCCGTGTGATGCCGGCTTAGAATAGCATCACCCCATATCCTTCCCGCGGGTGTCGTAAGAGGCGACTAGGGGACTCGAGAGTATTGGTGTATTACATTTTTTTAGGCGACAGGCTGACAACCTGTCACTATAGTGATACACATGTTTTCTGAAACAACCTTCGAAAACAACAATCCTCAAAAATGTCAGAAGTGGCGATAGCGACCGTATTCTTGCGGCCGTTAACGCTCTGCCTACCCCGCAAGGGATAGAGGCGTGATGTGTGTGTGTATAGTATCAAAACGCAGTGAGTTGTTCATTATAAATAAAAAGTACCTGGTTAACCGAGCATTGCTCGGATTTTCTACCGTACAGAGTGATTATTGGAAAACAAAACTTAGCTTGATCCATTCATCGCCCCCGGAGCCCCGGCCTGAGGTAAAAAATGCTTTGTAATGCTATGTTATGGATAAGCCTATTAACAACTGAGTGTTTATCATCATCATCGTCATAAAAAACTCCTCTTTTCTGGAGGGTTAGGCAGAGACTATTCCCTTTCACTTGCTGCAATCCAGGCATACCATTTTCGTGAAATGTTACAGGACAAAACATAAATAAAATGGATACAACAGGTACTGCATATGTCTTAAAAAGTTTCAAAAACTTAGGAATCTAAAAGGAATCAGAAATTTATCAAACGTTTTCATGCACGCTCGTCGGTTATATTAAGGGGCTGAGTAGAGCTAAAAGCTACTTTTATAAGTGATTTCTACCCTAGATAAATTGCAGAAAAACTGACGAAAAAAAAAGGTAATAATCTTCAGGATATTTGCTGTAGTGTTATTGTTTCCAAAACATGATATTAGTAATTTAGCTTGATAGAAAAACATCGTAAAGTTACCTCTAAAAATCTATTATATCGCAAACTGCATGAACAAAACCCACGCAATAATTAAGTGTTTATTATCAGAATGAGCGCCTTACAATACTCTATCGACATATTGTTTTCGATTTTCAAATAACTTATTTTTGACCGAGTTATCATCGAAAATACGAAAATATCATTGAATCGGCAAGATTCCGTCCCGTTCGCACGCGCGCAGTTTGACATTTGTCAGAAAGGGACCGGTTTTTAGCTCTACTCAGCCCCTTAATAGGTTTAAATATAGTAGATCACTATGTCGCATCGGGTGATAACTAGGCGAAAAATATTCATTGTAATATTTACAAGACATCCTGTATAATGCATAGATTGACGCGAAGATATCTAGAATACGTTGATAAGCAAACGCGCGTCATCCCATTATTGCGACCGTTTAGGTTGATCTAGTATTGCGTAGGTAAAGACTAAGTTACGTGACGTGTATTATGAAGATTATTCCAGATATTATTATAAAACAGAATATTGTATTAATGAACTTATGGTTTGAAACTTCATAAACAGTAACAGAAGCAACAGCTAAAAAACTACCGCGGACGCTTTCAAAACTTGCGCGAATTTTGAATAGCGACGTGGGGGGACAGACAGGAAATGTTTTAGACACAGCGTCGTTATACTACGTACGATAAAGTCACAATTGCCGATTTGTATAAGCAATAATAGCATTGAACACTTTTATTTCATATCTGATTAATAAAATACAACTTTAAAAGAATTAAGGCGGATCGCAAACTTAACGCACGAAGGGGCGCTAAAATATTGCAGCGGTCTGTCAGATCCATACTAGAAATGTCATTCCCCATACTAAAACCGCACTCGACGGACGACGCTGCGATAGGGGATTGACTTTTCTAGTACGGATCTGACAGACCGCTGCGATGTATTAGCGCTCCATCGTGCGTAAAGTGTGCCAGTCGGAAACTACAAAAATTGCGCAACATAAACGGCGTTGATTCTGACAGTTTCTCTTGTCGTCACTGTTTGTGCCGTGTGGTGCCACCTTGGAATAGTAACACCCCAACTCTACCCATGTGTGTCGTAAAAACCGACTACGAGATAATCATCAAGGGAAGGGCAGCAGCGGTCCATGTGAAAGCAAGATCTTGCACAGCGCTCGCCAATCCGCCTACCAAGCGTAGTGAGTATAGCAATATTCCCTCTAAGAAGGAGGCCCATGTCCAGCAGTGGACTGCTGTGGCTGCTAAACTAATGTTAAAATTATTGTTTGGTCCCACTGTATATTCGCTCAACATGGGAATGATTTGGATTGGCTATACCCCTCAAGATAAAATTTTAATTTTAGTTTTTTGACGTCTCTCTGATCCGCTCTGGGGCGCGTTCGAAACATCCCCTTTTATCGAGCTTTTAAATAGCCCTTTTATCAAATGACACATTGTGAAATTTTCTACTTGTCACATGCTTGTCACTCTCAAACGGGGGTTTAAGAACTGTCAATTGAGAAAAAAACAATTTTTGGGGGCATTCACGAACGCACTCCTGTATAATATCATTTTTGCTGTGCCTACAAACAAACTTATCTTCAGAATTTCAGTTCACCGTGAAAGTGACTTCGAACGTAATCATTTTTATGCGAAAATCTTAAATGGCACACACGTAAGCAAAAGGTTATCTCTCATTGATGCTACTGAAATGTGTTGTTCTATTTTGAGGTCGGTCACCCGATTATCTGATGATAGGAATGACTTGTCTTTGTTTAAGATAACTGAATCACGTTTATAACCGCGATGGAGTAAAATATACATACAAACATATATTACGCCTATCCCTTGCGGCGTAGGCAGAGCATTACCTAACGGCTGAAAAAATACGTTTGCTATCGCCACGCCTGATTATAAGAGCCGTTTCAGAAAAATGGTACCTGTACACTATAGTGACAGGCCTGCCGCCTGAAATTATAATACACAGAAAACTCTTCAGTGGATGGGGTGATGCTATTCTAAGCTGGCATCACGCGGCACAACAAAGTTAGCGCAAATTAATTTAGAGCGTATAGGTAATTGGATTCGAGAGTGTCCGGCCGTTTCCAAGTGGTTGGGACACCGGTCTCACAATCGTGAGACCCGAGTTTGATCCCCGCCATGTGTTTCTACTCACGTAGATTTACCGACTGCTTTACAGTCAAATGGGGGAAAATGAGACTAGCAGGTAACTTGGGACATGGTCGACACCAGCATCTATGAACAAGCTATAAGCCTAAACTTTATAACAGGTCGATAAATGTAGAGTCCAAAGTTTTCAACCAGTTACAACGTTATTTAAATTAAAATATTATTATTAACTTAGGTTATAATATCATAATATTTATTATGTGTCACTGTTACATGATTAAATAAATAAATTATAAATATATTGCTGGTTCATAGATGCTGGTGTCCCAAGTTACCCGCTAGTCTCATTTTCTCCCATTTGACCGGTCAAGGAAAACTATCGTAACATATATTTTAAATTCAGATGATTTTTGAATTTGGATTCGGGCTAGTTTAGCCTTCGAGTTGCAGAGTTCAGATGGCAGTCGATGTGTGTAAAAACTTGGTTCCATGTCAAATCCCCTAGGTTAGGTAGCCGTCCCTGAAAGAGGCACGGGATAAGGCAAGGAAAATGAGTGAGGTAGTTGGATTTTGTAGGACATCATCAACACATTACCGTGTTGTGCTTATTACATACATTCTACTACACTTTTCCTTTCAGATGCCCTTCTTCTACTTAGCGAATCGATTCTGACGCTCAAATATATTTGGACCAATAGGTAGGTACTCAGCTACACGCACAGCGTTGTCCGTTGCTTTGTAGAGGTCCTCGCGTGTGCTGGTGCCCTATTCAATGCACATATGTAGGTAGTCGTGAAAAGTGTGATAAGAATGGTTAGACCAATCGTTACGGACTTCCATGCACGACTTCAGATATCACCGTTTGAAAAACCGGGATTGGATGCCCTGGCCCAATCACCCTTTGCTCATCTTATCAATAGCATGCTTTGCATTTGTGACTCCTGTTAATTGGAAAATATTTACCTATCAATAGGTAGTACGTGCGGTAATCAGGTCAATGAGAATTAAAAACCTTGTAGCCGTTCATAAATAACAGACAGTCAGACATTTTATCTAACTAGGCCAGTGTAGTTTATCGATCATTCTCATTAAAATCTTTCTAGGTCGGGATATGCCGGTTTTTCCGCTTGGCAACAGTCTTGTTCACAAAAAATATTACCTACTTACTCTAAAACGTACCTAGAACCTAACGATAGGCGCATCGCACACTTAACGCATGACGGACCGCTAAAATATCGCAGCGGTCTATCAGATCCATACTATAAACATCACTCATCATACTAAAATCGCACTCGACGGACGACACTGCGATAGCGCTGCGTCGACAGCGGTTGAGCGGTTTTAGTATGGGACTGATATTTCTAGTATGGATCTGCCAGAACGCTGCGATATTTTAGCTGTCCGTCGTGCGTTAAATGTGCGGTACACCGAGTTATTCAGAGGATGATGGTTTAATAGTAACTATATGGTCTACTTACCCAGTATTCGCAAATTTTTCTCTAAACATTTCGTTCATATTTCATTACCCAAACCCTCGGCTTGGCAATAAACGAGGTAAATTGTATAATCTAATTGTATTCACTGATAACGGCCGCTAGTTTGGTAGAGAGATTTCCTTCGACTTTTAGTAGGCATCTTTAAAGATAGACTGATACGTATGCTAAGTGACTTGCCTTCTTTCCTACATACGTACTGTCAAACTAAAAAAGCAAGGTCAAAATTAAGTTATAGGTATATTTATCGTCTAGGTAAACTACCCAATGAAACTTCAAAAATACACATACCAAAATGGCCACGGAGGAGAGTAACCAGTGGAGAACGCGTCGGTACGATTTTGTTCAAAACCAAGCTCACTGGTTTTTGCGGGGGGAGAGGTAATTATCGCTAGACGCAATTGGCTTTCGCAATGACCGCATATTTTGTAGAGATGGGAAAAATAAATATGTAAAATTATATCGATATTTTATATCACCGTTTAATAAGTTTACTCATATTATGTGTAAGAAAATTTATTGAAACATGTGCATGCTAATATTAATATAGCGATATATGTATAAAAAAAAAATAAGTTCCTACTTACATTGTAATTTTAGGGTATGTATTGAAATAATTGTACCGAATTGGAAACGACCTGTTACGATCATTTTGGATGGTAGGGCTGGTTGGCGAGACGATGCTGGTCAGCGGACAGACAGACGGACATGACAAGATGATATATTGACCTACCTATTGATATTTTGTTCTGATTTCATAATAAATGAAATAGTTACTAATTGACTCGAGAGTGTTGGTGTATTTTTAGGCGATAGGCTGACAACCTGTCACTATAGTGATGTGATACACATATTTTCTGAAACAACCTTAGAAAACAAACATCAAAAATGTCATACGCGGCGATAGTGGCCGTATTCTTACCATTGGCCATTAACGCTCTGCCTACCCCGCAAGGGATAAAGGCGTGATATATGTATGTATGTATGTTACAAATTGATATTCGACTAGCACAAGATCTTTTATTTATAATAATGAAACACGAAATTTTGGCGCGGGGGGAATGCGTCCGCGCCACTCCATATACCCCGAATGCATTCATTCATATAATATACATTGTAGGTAAGTTGTTAAGTACGTACATTAATATAATTCTTTTATAACGATCTCAGAATTATCGATAAAATCACTCTATACTTCTGAGAACAGTGGTATAGCACTAATACGAAGAAAGAGCCAGCCTACGTATGGACACACCCGTGCGTTAGAAAGGGATAGCAATGAAAGACATCAACGGGAGCGCATCAGAAATTATAAATATGGAATTATTTTTCATTAAAATGAAATTTGGAAAGAATCAAGCATAAAAATGTTTACCTATGAAATGTTATCCCGTCTTTTGCGGAACTTGATGTTGTACTACGCTTTCCACACCATTTCACTGCACAGGAAGGCATTCTTGATTACGTTTATACGCCAAAAAACGAAGCGCGGAACGTCCGTTCTTTCGCACAGTCTCAACCCGACTAATCAAAATTTTGATGCGTCAGCCTTATAGAGCATACATCAAGTGAGTGCGGTCGCCCCCGCATGCGTTCTCCACTGGTTATTGTCCTCCGTGAAAATGGCAGACGTGATATAAGAATATCAATTAATTAACTTTATCAGTGTGTCACAACTCACGAAATTAATATTACGACTAATTTGAACCATCATCGTCTGGGCACATGGGAATATCACGTGATTGAAACAATAAAATAAAACGCAAAAGCTAAATAGTTAGGTACACTTTTTTAACCCAAAATGGCGAGGTCGTAATATCGGTCATCATCATTAAGTAAGGTCAAAGGTGAAAATATACTAAAATATAACGGAAAATTGCATTGGAACATGACGTATCTATATACCTATGAGGTTAAATTTAATTAAGTATACATATTTTGAGGAAGTGTTCTACTCATGAAACAGAAACAGGACAACTATCGCCTGAAACATTTTTTTCGAAATGGAACAAGAAATTCACCTCCCATATAACCTTACATATATCTTGATAGCATTGAAGTATTTCTAGCCATGAATCATCCAATGTTTTGGAAAGTCTTCATCCAAGTCTGTTGTGCCGCTTTTGGCCTTGATCGGACCGACGTCTGATAGCAGCAATCGGACATTTCCTTGATTTTCGACAGGTTACTGGTCTAACTAAATTAACTTTTTAAGCGAATTTGTCTAAAAGTTTTGTGTTTTTATTCTATTGCCAGTATTGCGGATACAGTTTTCTTAGAAAAAAGATCTAAGTATGATTAAATCCACGACTATCGAATCAAATTAAACTATGCATTTAAAAAGTGCCCTTAGGTACCTACTGCAAGCGATTAAAAATTTCAACCTCACTATATTTAAACCTCCTATAGAACATAGATAGAGAAATGGGTAACAAATTCTATTCTCATAGATATGAAAAAAAAACCGTCCACGAACGGATTAGGTGGATCGCACACTTGGCTTACTTGGCTTACGCAGCGTCGTCCGTTGAGTGCGGTTTTAGTATGGGGAGTGACGTTTGTAGTATGGATCTGACTGACCGTTGCGATATTTTAGCGGTCCGTCGTGCGATGCGCCTACTACGACAAAATCGTTGTCTCTCTTAGGAACATTATTTCATTAAGGGGCTGAGTAGAGCTAAAAGCTACTTTTATAAGTGATTTCTACCCTAGATAAAATGCAGAAAAACTGTCGAAAAAAAAAGGTAATAATCTTCAGGATATTTGCTGTAGTGTTATTGTTTCCAAAACATGATATTAGTAATTTAGCTTGATAGAAAAACATCGTAAAGTTACCTCTAAAAATCTATTATATCGCAAACTGTATGAACAAAACCCACGAATTAATTAAGTGTTTATTATTAGAATGAGCGCCTTACAATACTCTATCGACATATTGTTTTTGATTTTCAAATTACTTATTTTTGACCGAGTTATCATCGAAAATACGAAAATATCATTGAATCGGCAAGATTCCGTCCCGTTCGCACGCGCGCAGTTTGACATTTGTCAGAAAGGGACCGGTTTTTAGCTCGTGTCAGCCCCTTAAGGATAACTTTCAATGTGGTAATCTCACGACAACCGCTGACGCAATACTTATCTCAATTAACTCACATAATTAACTAGGTACTTACCTATTTGCAAAATTTTGTCAAAAACCGCAAATGAAAAATTGATACTAACCTATATTATCCTCATTTAAATTTGCCTTAAATTATGATTATTTCGGTTTTTCCGATTAGAAATCCCCTGCCAAAAAGGACTACTTTGGATTTCCTTATTACGAGGAAGCTGTATTTGACTATTTATATATATTTACTTTTACGAATACACCTAATTAGTTCTTAGCATAGTACCTACCTAGAATTCACTTCGTATAGGTTTATTACACCTTAACATAAAGACCGTTCTTACACTTAAAGTTTGCGCCTAAATAACGCACGCGAATGTCAGATCCATACTAGAAACTTCAATCCCCATACTGAAACCGCTGTTGACGCAGGTCTAACGCACGACGTGGCGCTAGCGTTATTTTAGATTACTCAATAATGGGACGGAAGACTGTTGCTCGTTACACTTGAACCAGTTTAATATCAAAATATTATTGGTATTTTGTAACTAATTTTATGCCATAAATTAGGCAAATTAATTCACGTCTCTAAAATGATGTCACATCCAAGCACGGGGAAGCCCAACCAACGCATGGAATTTCGCAACTGCGAACTGCGTAAATTTAAGGCGGAACTCACACTGGCACCGGACACCGCTCCGGTATCAGGAACGACGGAAAGTTTGAGCGGAACCGTGCGGCATCCGTGCCCAGTCCGGATCTCTTTTGTATTGTGGCACGCAAACGCTTCGTGTCGCTCTGTCGATACCTATCAAAACTTGCGAAGCGCATTGTATCTTCGTAGATTCTCACAACGAATACTTTTAGAATATCACTATACTATCACTGAATAGAATGGATTTGTAAAAAAGAGAAAATTCAAGGACATAGTCCGAATATTAGGATATTTGAGAATCGATACGTAAAGTAGAACGTGTGATAAGTACTCAAAGTAGCAAAATTTCGCCTGAAACAAAAACGAACTTTCAGAAATTTAGCTACAGATCTGTCGTTCGTGCCGGAGCCCTGCACGGAAGTGCAGTGTCATTGTGTCATTCCATGCGCTTTTTCTCAAATCTTTACGACTATAGTTTAAAGCTAGTTCACCTCACACCGGCGCCGGATATGGAGCACGGGAATTCGGCTTAGGCGGACCGCACACTTAAAAATATCGCAGCGGTCTGTCAGATCTCTACTAGAAATGTTAATCCCCATACTAAAACCGCACTCGACGGACGACGCTGGGATAGCTCTGCGTCGACAGCGGTCTTGTATGGATCTGACAGACCGCTGCGATATTTTAGCGGTCCGTCGTGCGTTAAGTGTGCAACCCGCCTCAAGTGTGCGTGACATAAGAGCGCGCGTGTGCTACCCTAACCTACTGGCACCTAGCGCCGGTGATAATTTTACTATAATGAATGAGCGTGGCATGAAATGACATTGAGTAGCAGTCATCGAACTGCTCGCACTATTCGGCGGGTTATCATGCACGCGCGAGATAACCCCAGCCTCTATATAAACCGATAGACCTCAATCCAATCTTCATTACACGATCACACGCTGAACGATCAACAATACTATTTTCCCACGCACAAATCGTCTGCCTGCATCGTGTAAATAAATACATCTATCAGTAAATAAATAAGTAAACAGTGTGAAAAATGCGTTTCCTGCGCGTACTAGTTGTGATCTTGGCGGGTCTTCTGCTGGCTGCGCCTGCGCACGCCCGGCCGCACAAACACGTAGAAAAAAGGGCGCTGTGCTTCTTCAAGCTCTGTGGTATGCCAACGGAAGCTCAAGTGGTGACTCATAAAGTGCAGCGGTTGCGGAGAACGTGGTAGCGGCCGTGAACAGTGAAATTTGGTTCTAATTGTTGCAGCCTTTTTGGCTGAGTTCTCTGAAAGATCGAGAATGGTGAAGTCGGTGGAAAGTGCCGAATTTTCCTCAAGGAAGACTGAAACAGCTTTGCAGTGAGGAAGATTATCTACGGAAAGGAGAAGATAGATAGACAACAAGAAGAAGATTTGCTTGATCACATCAAGAAGATGAAGATGGAGAATTATATTTTTGATATAATTATTATTCGGCCTATATTAGGTCTCCCGCCTAACAGAAGTATCATCTGTACTTAAAACAAAATCTGTAGTATTTTTAGTTGTTAATTTAGTTTTTATTTTGGTGATGTTAATGTTAATGATGTTACCGACTGCTCTTACGGTGAAGGAAAATCATCGTGATGAAATTCATTCAAATAAAATTTGAATTAGATGATATTTAAATGAGACTAACCTAGGATTCGGGCCAGGTTAGCCTTCGTCGGGTTGCAGTGGCTCTGTGTAAAAACTTGGTTCCACGTCAAATCCCCTAGGTTAGGTAGCCGACCCCGACAGAGAACGGGATAAAGGATGATGAGGTGATGTTAATGACCTATATGTTTTTTCTTGACGTCAAGATAATTATCAACTCCGCTTACGCAACTTAAGTATTCATTTAGATTGTAATCAAAAATATTTATTGTTTTAGTTATGATAAGATTTGTTTTAAAAATATAAACAATTTTTGATTAACTATGTTTAATCTTTTTTAGACCTATGAATATACCTACTTTGACCAATTAATTACATTGTATAGTCATGTCATGACCGATATCAATATACATAATATACATACTATATAGGTAAATAGGTACATACCTATCTACCGCACTGAATATATAATAGGTAAAAAAGTAGCTGACTGACTACACAACAAAAAAATATTAATACATACATACATATATCACGCCTTTATCCCTTGCGGGGTAGGCAGAGCGTTAACAGCCGTAAGAATACGGTCGCTATCGCCAGGTCTGACATTTTTGAGTATTGTTTTCTAAGGTTGTTTCGGAAAACATGTGTATCACTATAGTGACAGGTTGTCAGCCTGTCGCCTAAAAATTGTAATACACCAATACTCTCGAGTCCCTTAGTCGCCTCTTACGACACCCACGGGAAGGATGTGGGGTGATGCTATTCTAAGCCGGCATCACACGGCATAAAAAAAAATAAATAATAATACAGCTAAGAATATCCATTTTGTAACTTATTTTTAATGGACCATTGACTTACAAAAAAAGTAGATATGTCAATGATCATTATTAGTTATAAAATGTATTAATCAGTTGAAGTTAATGAGAATAAAAAAAAATTGGAAAAAGAAAAAAAGTAGGTAAGTACGGACAAATCCGCTACAGTTTCAAACTTTGTCTGTAAAATATTAATATGTATACACAAACCTACATACATATTCATACACAAATCACGCCTTTATCCCTTCCGGGGTAGGCAGAGCGTTAGCAATCGTAAAATTACAGTCGTTATCGCCACGTCTGACAAGTATTAAGGGCCCTTTTCGATGATACATGTATCACTGTAGTGACAGGTTGTCAACCTGTCGCCTAAAATTGTAATACACATGAAACCCGAGTTCCTTAGTTGTCTTTTACAGCACCCACGGGAAGTAATGAAGGAAGAATAGCATCACCCATGCTATTCTAAGCCGGCATCACACGGCAATGTATGTATAGAAAAATCGCATGGTACCACATCGTCACATCACCGTGCGGGGCTCCGACGGACGCCACTGCATCCGATTTCATCGCACCGGATACCGGAGCGGTGTCCGGTGCCAATGTGAGGTTCGCCTACGCTATGCCTACCCCACAAGGCATAATATGTGTTATGTATAAACTTTTACGATTTTAACTAAAATCATTTAAATTGAAATTGTAAATTGACAGTAAACTATTTTAGGGTAATGTGCATATGATTTGATAATAATACATATTTATCAGACGTGGTTGGTGGCTACCTACAATGACCGTATTCTCTCTGCCTACTCCACAAGGCATATAAATCTCTAATTATTAGTGCCTGTATGTATAAATAGGCATTTATAAAACTTATAAGTACATAAGTACATAAGTACATACAATTATTTTGCTACGGCGTAGCACTAATCTCGTAGCACTCTCTCTACTGATCTTAAAATATACTTTTTAAACAAATTTGCACAAATTGTTACATATTATAAAGTGTCTTAAGTAATAGTTTTAAGTGTCTACATACATATATCACAGCTTTATCTCTTGCGGGGTAAGCAGATCGTTAACGGCAATAAAAAACACGGGTGCAACCGCTGGGCGCTAGTAAACTTTAAGATAAATCACGCAAAGCCGAAAACATTTCAGTAGCTAATAATAAGAATCACATTTAAAACAATTTCACAATATCAATACTCTTACTCACACAGCTTTTCAATGGAAACTGGACTGTAATCTCATTAAGATAAGGGCGGTTACATTTGGTTATATTGTTAGTTGTCTTGACCTGACTTTGCCCTCGTTATTCTCAGATTATCAGCGACTTGGGTGGTAGAATAGATAATTTTCTCCGATACAAACTGAATACGGCCACAGCTGCAAAATAGCAACAATGAAAAAAACTGCAGATTTATTTATCACGTGTTTGCAGGCGACTCGAATCTGGGACAGAAACTGTATTTTTGAGTCACTAGAAAGTGGAAATTTAATTTCGTATTCATCAGACTGCGATATCAAAACTAATAACACCATGGGACTTAAGGTGAAAGCAAACTTATCCGCACCGAACGAACCGAATTTTATAATCCTTTATAAATGAAATCCTATGAAACTCGCACATTTTCCATATTCGACTTATTCGGTTCGGGCAAATGTGAGAGGTTTCAAAGGATTTCATAAAAAGAATTCTAAAATTCGGTTCGTTCGGTGCGGATAAGTGTGCGTTCACCTTTATGATCCCGTTTACTAGATACGGTGAAATAAAAGAACGTGTTTATGAACTTCTTCTGTTCGTTTGAAAACTTTATAATTATCAATATGACATTTCACTACCGGCCAGTATCTCTGAGCCGCGAAACCTCAAATGAGGGCCGGATGAAGCCTCATCCACCGCAACACTGTAGGTATTATATCATCATCAAACTTAAGAGCCTACCCCTATACATGTGAATGAAAATATAACTAATGCGAATAAATCTGTCTCTATAATGAAAAATGAAGTGCAATCGAATTCACAAGTAGATTAGAATAATAAATTAATAAAAGTAGGTATCTATTCTACTACGCTACTGAATTTCGGGATCCCACTTTGTACTCTTTCTGATATTTTTTTTACAAACTAGCTTACATCACGCTATTTACATCTTTATCTATTGATTTGATACAGTACCTACAGAGATGCATCTAAGTGCATGTCCGTGCAAGTGCCCTCGCCCAGTGCATTTGCACTTGCGATCAAAACTGCTGATAAACTACCTAACGTAATACTTGCGTATTTTGCAACGCACGAATACTCTTGTGGACGTAGAAAGCTGTTTTTGTCGCCCTGGGAAATGCCGTAATTCGATTCAGCTACTACTATACTTGTATCACTCGGTTACTTGTCAATTGCCGCACAATATCCTGAAAAACTCACACATAGTTTTGACTAAACATCATATAAAAGAAATTCTCGCTCGAAGCGAAAATCTGCTACTTTGGATGCTTGTATCACATGTTCTAATGTACTTATCGATTCCCACATACCCTCAAAAATTCACACATATTTTTGACTATAAAAACGTGAAGTAAAAGAAATTTAAAAACGTGTGGTTAGACCAGTCGTTGTGGACTTTCGTACACGGAACCGGAAACGAACAATTCAGATATTGAGCTCCTGAACTTGCCTGCCTCGTTTCGTCGAACCTAACCGCTGCGGCTCATATCACATTTTCTACAAACGGGTCCTGTTTGTTACTTTACTACAACAACGTACCAGACCACACCGTAGTAGGTGACATGTAGGACGCACCTTTATCTCTTTAAAAACTAGATCATTTGACCGTCATGTAGGTAGGTAGCTTATTAAACTCGCCCAATCAGCAGTTCGAATGGATCAGAGACTGGCGTTTAAACAAAATTCCCCATCATCAGCTGACTTTCTGTGGAAACTCCAAAAAAATCGATTCCCAACATAGGCTAGTAAAAGTTGTTT
Source organism: Keiferia lycopersicella (assembly GCA_029255805.1). NCBI lineage: Eukaryota > Metazoa > Arthropoda > Insecta > Lepidoptera > Gelechiidae > Keiferia > Keiferia lycopersicella. Next base: position 1,742,185 of record JARACZ010000008.1, read on the forward strand.
ATTTTCAAGACGTGTTCACGCCTGCAAAGTTTTCGGTAGGTACAATGTCCCTGTCTGCTACTTAATTGATACTAGACTAGCAAATCATCATCATCCTTGCATTATCCCTCGGGGTCGGCTAACTAACTTAGTTTGACGTGGAACCAAATTTTTACATAAGTATGCAATCTAACCTCTGCAACCCGAAGGCTAACCGCCCGAATCCTAAGTAAAGTCATATTCAAAGATCATCTGAATATTTTTTTTTTATTTGAATGTATGTTTCATCACGATGTTTTTCCTTCACCGTAAGCAGTCGGTAAATGTACGTGAGTAAAAACACATTGAAACACGGCGGGGATCGAACTCGGGTCCCACGATTATAAGACCGGTGTCCTAACTACTTGGCCACTCTTGCTAGTAAACTATAAATGGAAAATAACGCCTTTTAATAACATCAGATAAGAGATAGCGCGATTCTGATGTGACCTCCAATTACTTTGAGATAATTCTGGACAATTTTGTTATTATTATAGGTACCTACTTAGTTGTGACTCGTGATATGATTTAGCGCTATTGTTCGTTGGCCGATATGTTTATTTTATGAGTAGGTATAATTTCATTGGGCTAAGTTGTTATCAAATAAGTAAACGTACCTACATATATTTTTTACTTCAAATTATCTCGAGGTACTCCTTCATTCTAAATAGGTAGTTAGTTATCTAACTTTCTAGTCGTAATCTCGAAGCAGTCAAAGAAATACCAGAAATAATTGCATTTAAATAACACGAAGAAAACCTCAATATTTGTCAGACGTGGTGATAGCAGCAGCAATTTTTTGGCAGTTAACGCTCTGCCTACTTCACAAGGAACCAAGGGATAATAAAGGCGAGATATGTTTATGTGTATAAGAAAATATAACATCAATAATCTGATTAAGCTAAAGACGTTGAAGCTTATTAACAGAATTTTGGGACACCGCTTTTTAGTTTAAAATCAGTAAAATCGAAATCTGAACAGTACAAAAAAGCTTCTAAGTTGAATTAAAGTATTAGTTTTGTGCCAGTATTTAATTTGTGCTTCTAAGGTGTATGGCGTTCGTGACAGCCGTTTAGGAGAAAATATCATGTTGGTTTTAATAACATAAATTACTGAAATTACTAAAAGGACCCAGGTGCAATATCTATTATTGAAACAAGCAAGTAACTCCTTAAATTAATTTATTGCAGACACAAACTGTTCAGTCCAGTGACCCGCCGGACCGCGTGCGACCCACCTTACAAAACTAGCCGATTGCCTAATATTTACAAGTATTGTTACACCTTTTTGTATTACATGGTATAGCTCATTCGCTTAGATAGTGTCGCGACTGGCGTAGCTTGACCTCAATGATCTATACACGCACGTACGGGCGAGTACTGACAGTTACGCTGGTCGTGACACTATGTAAGCGAATGAAGTATAAAATCTGCGCAAATAAAGAAAGCATCCTGAAAACCTATGGTCTCATTTGACCCCACAAAATTTTTCACTAGTGACAAAAGGGAATAAAAACTACCCCACTCGCGTTTGACGTACGTACATTGCTCTGCCTATCTACATTTTAACACTGTACCACTATAAAAATACCTTTACAATCCATAAATTTAACACACCGCTAATCTATATACTATATTATAGTGGTAAAGTGTTTAAATGTAAATTTTATTGAACTTATGGCGCGCCGACGATTACGCGAGCAATGTACATAAAATGCGAGTGGGGACAAATTATTCCCGTTTGTCACCGGTGACAAATAGGAACATAGGTCCTAAAATGGTCACATTATTGTTGACATCCCGCTCATATGTCATATATATGATAAAGACAAGAAATGTTGCCAATTTGGGATTCTTTCTTTACCTACGCAAGTTATATTGACAGCACTGCGAGTTCCATTTCAAGGACCACCTACCCTAGTTTTTCTAATAAACTGTATGAAAAACCGGAATAATATTGATGATCCCTCAAACGGTAACTTGAAATGCTGTAGTACAAAGTATGAAGTTTGAGAATTGTATGCATGAAATAAATAAGACAACGAAAAGACGTAAATAATGTCAACTGAGTTTGGATTATTTAAAGCAAAAATAAAAGGGAGATCGCTTAAAGCGATAAGGCCGCCTTTTCTTGTATTATGTTGTTTGTCTTTGTTCCTGTATGTACAGAATGTTTGAAAAAGTACTAACTTCGTTTCAAGGGATAAACCAGCCCATGAAGTTGAACAACTTTTTGAAAAACGAAAGAAATTTTGGGCCTTCCGTACAAAATGTACCAGCTGAATTTTTATTTCATATTTCGACCTAGTATGTCCTAGGGGAAAGTTGTTCAGTTTCAAGGGCTGGTTCATCCCTTGAAAGATGGTTATTACTTCTCCTAACACTTGTATGTGTCATGTTTTAATGTGAGCAATAAAATGTTAGGGATGTAGGCGTGCGTGATTTGTGTATATATGTATGTATGTATAAAGTGTTTCTGTCTATCTGTCTTTATAAGACTGAATTGTGTTTTTTTTAGCTGTGGCCTCCCATCTGATGGGATACCTCTGTACTTTTTTTAAGTTATTCTTATCACTTCCTTAAATAGGCAAAGGGAAAGAGACAGTTCATCTATAAGTGTCATACTCGTTCTTAAGTCTGACACGAGCTAAAAACCGGTGCCTTTCTGACAAACGTCAAATTGCGCGCGTGCGAACAGGACGGTATCTTGCCGTATTGATGATTTTTTCGTAGTGTTGATGATAACTCGGTCATTTATTTTAAAGTCGAAAACAGTATGTCGATAGAGTATTTAAAAGTTGAAAACAATATGTCGATAGAGTATTGTAAGGCGCCCATTTTGATAATAAACACTTAAGTATTTTGTGGATATTATTCATACAGTATGCGATAAAACGTTTTGTTAGAGGTAAGATTACGATGTTTTTCTATTAAGCCAAATTATTAATATCATGTTTTGGAAACAGTAACATCATAGCAAATATCCTGAACATTATTTTCGGCAGGGTTTCTGCATTTTATTTAGGGTGGAAATCCCTAATAAAAGTCGCGTTTAGTTTACTAATATTAACTAATATTTACTTATTTACTAATACTTTTTACTTGGAAAAAATGTAAGCTACATGCAGCTAATGCATGAAATATTCCATGAATTTATGGAAATATTTAGGTTTTTTTTCCTATTTTCTATTCTTAGATGTGATAAGAATAACAAAAATTTTGATAAAGAATAATTTTCACCAGAGCCAAAATCAATGTTAATATCGCCAGCGATTAAATATAATAAATACTATAATTAAATAAGGATACCCATCTCAGTTGACTAAATACAAATTCAATAAAATTCAGTTGCGTAATACAAGAAAGCTTTATATTAAACTACGAAAAACTTAAGATAGAATAAATAACCAATTTGTCTAATAACCGTAAGTTTATGTTAGAACTAACTACTTAAATTAATAATAATAATAATAATAATTAATAATAAACTGAAAAACTTTTCTGTGTTAAAAAATAACGAGATCATTGTTTTTGCGTAAGAATACAAAGAAAAAAAATGTGAATTAATTCCGTCCTTTGACACTAGCGAAGGCCGAATTCAAGGGGTAGCGGTATCCGCGACGGTCGTGGGTAGCGGTACTAGCGGTATTCTATCGCTTAACAATTTATAATCAATCATGATACCGCTACTTCAAAATCTTTTCCTCGTGAATTTTGTTGATACCTTAAAAAATCCTACGACGTGTTTACTTTTTGCGCCTTCATAATAGGTTGTGAGAAAGAACTTCGAGACTCACTTTTTTATAAAATCGTGAACACAGCTGGTGTGATTCATTCCATACTTTCAACAAATGCTAAATAATTTTCCCAAACAATCAAAAATGAAAATATTATATTAGACGAATTTTACAAAAAAATAAATATAAGCACTCTTTGTAAACTTGGAAGAAAAATACGAATTGCTTTAGAACGTCCAATTTGACAGACAAACAAAAACACACCAATTAAGTTTTACGTACGTATTGCTTTTTAAAATTCAGGTACTTAAATCTATCTATCAGTAAGGCATATCAAACTACTAGTAAAAAAACGGTGTAACCCCGTTGTCTCCGGTAAAAAATGGGGCAAGGTTCGACAGGGTGGAGCAAGGTGTGACAGGGCGGGGCAGGTGGGATAAGTTGTGGCAGAAGGTTGGGCAATGTCTTAGCCCCGTTTTTATAAACCGCACTCAACTGTTCAGAGCGATCTTGAGTGCGACTCTGAGATGTTGTTAGTATTATTATTATTTTTAATAATAATAATCTATTTTAGTCAGACAATAAAAATCCATTCTTGTTAGTAGTACTTAACCTATGTTAGCTATCAATTTGATAATATAATATAATATTGACTGACATTTGTCAAAATCGTTCTTGAGATCGATCTAAGAGTTGAGTGCGATTTATAGATACAGACCTTCAAGACCTTTTATCTTACGAACGCGGGTTTGCCATACTTGTGTGTGTTATTTCTCTCTCTTTTTGTTTTGGACACCGATTCGTCCAAAGAAAAGAGAGAGAGATAACACACACAGGTATGGCAAACCCGTGCTCGTGAGATAAAAGGTCTGTACCATGTTACACCTTGCCCCACCCTGCCAAACCTTGCCCCACTTTTTACGGGGACACGGATAGCGAGGACAACGGGGACACACCAAAAAGACGTATCTCAAATAATCAATCAACGGAATTCTACCACGAACAACGAGCAAAAAAGTATAACAAATCCTGAAACAAATTCTCGCCAATTAAATGGCTTTTATGAGTACATTTAACTCATTCTTGGTAGTTAAAACATTTTTGTCATAACTTGTACGTTTCTTTGCAGCTTGTAACTTTGCTTTTACACTTATAAAAAGCTTCTGACTTGCGCAAGTTTAGTTACAGCATGTATATAGGCTGACAACCTATCACTAAAGTGATACACGAGTCATCTGAAAGGACTCTCAATTTGTTAGATGTGGCGATATTTTACACTGCCGATTTTATGGCCGCAAACGCTCTGCCTACTTCGCAAGGGATAAAGACCTGATATGTGTTTGTATGTATGTGTAAATTCTGTCTTATGAATGTATCGTTTCGTTTTCTTTCACAATAAGGTCATTGCTACAGCACTTGTCTTAAATCGTTCTGCAGCTTACTATAAAAGCATTATTTATCAAAAATCTCGATTTTCAAATTTTGTGACAATTCTCAATTAAACGACTGCCCCATCTAAACCTATAGAATATACTTTTGTACCTCATATTGCTTATCGCGGATATTATATCACAAATATACGTCTGTAGCTAAAAGCTAACCTTTCTGTCAAATTGGACTTTTTGTACAATTTAGTTTTAGTTCATATTTTGGTCTTACTTTTTAAGGTTGATACAATGTTTTAACAATCAAGTCAACAATAAGATATGCAGCGTTTCGTGTGTGAATTAACACGTTTACACAATCTAGCATCGGCTAAATTAAGTCCATTGTCATTTATAAAGAACACTTTTATAGCTTATTCGCATAGTGTCGCGACCAGCTTATATTGACCTCAATGCATCATACACGCACGTACGGGCGCGCACTGACAGTAACGCTGGTCGTGACATATGTAAGCGAATGAAGTATAGTCTATGGTTTCTAAACCATCGGTTTTAGCTAACCAATCAGAAAAAAGGCTAATGATGGTAAATATAAATTCTGGGCATTGAATATGATTCGCTACAGAAACTTTTGAAATTCTAAATACTTAGCTGGATTGATCAGATCGTAGGTTTACCTATGTTTCTTCAAACACGCAACACTGCAAATTATCATACTACCTTATTATCAGACATTGTTTAAATATAGACAATTACATAACAAACATAAAAAACTTAGCAATAAAATAAAAAGAAATGAAACTATGTTTTAAAACTACTCGTTATGTACAGTATCCTAATCGTGGTAGCGCATTTCATATCAACACATTTTTTTGCAAGAATTATGTAATTTTTTATATAATTATTATTAATTTATAGATACTGTAAACCAATAATAACGAGAATTATTAAAAATAAATAATGTTAAACCTAAACTTAAGGCTATTTACATTATAATAGTTCATACACGAGTACAAACAATAGAAATGAGCTAAGTAAGTGACCTGTGTAACTGTCTGTACTAAGGGCTCGTACACGAAATACAGCGGTGGCGATTGAGTAAGCGCCTTAAAAGTATAAGTCACTGAAAAGTAAAGAATCTCCGTTTTTTTAATGGTAGGAAAACTCAAAACTTTTTGCAAATGGCAGCAGGCGCGACTGTGCCTAAACGTACGAATAAGAAGTAACTGAACTTTGACATTGACACATTTTTGACCAATCACAGAAGGCACAGTCGAGAGTGACGCCATTAGTTCCTCAGTTTCCTACCTCATTGTGAAATGGAAAACATCCGTTTCAGTTATATATGTCTCAAATTTTAAATTATGTATATATGCCTATACTCTTTAGTACAGACAGCATATAAATTGATGGTCACAATGAATAAGTAGCAAATCAAAGTGGTCACACAGTGGGGTACTCATACAGAAATGCCCAAGTAATTCTTCTAATATTAATATAATTGTTACACGCTGCCTCGCGATTATGTTTGTAAACAGATTGAAATAAAATCCTAGTAGACTGTTGAACAATAAATGTAGATAGAAAAACGTCAAATCGTACTTTTAGGAGCATGCCCTATAGTTTATAAAATAGCTTCATACCTGTGACATTTGACAGGTCCATACGAAAAGATAAGTAAACAAAGCAAAATGGACCTTATGTCACAGCATTTGCCCGAAACTGACAGACGTCACAGGTAAGAAGCGAAATTTTGTAAGGTATAGTTGGAGCGTTAAATACGCATCTTTAATACGATAAAATCAACACCAGTTTCTTTAAGTCGATACATTTTTTTTTACAAACATCACCGCGCGACCAAGAATAATTTGTTATTTTATTTATTACTGTAAAATGCTTCACTAGACCCCCCCAATGTACACGCTTGGTCCGTATTTACACGTTCAATTGGAAATTTAGCTATTTATTTACAAATTCCACGCGCATATAAGCCATCGGCATACCTAACACAACCATATGTGTCTGTGGCGTACATACATACATTATACATAGGATGGGTAACAAAAAGTATGAAACAACCATAAAAGACGTCTATGTACACGAAAACTAAACATATTATTTTTTATTTTAATTATTTTGAGCCAGACATGTTTCACTGCATGGGAAAGGCCTCCCTCTCTTTCTTCCTGATATTAAATACATTTAAAAAAAAAACTTTGTCAAGTGTGATTCGCACTGGCACACGTAACTTTCTATACCATTATGTTTAGAGACCAGATATGAATTTGCATATTAGCATAACAATATGCATTGGCATATTTAAGATATTCTCATTGCAAATAACATATTTTCGCTAAAATCTTGTTATGATGCGTATATTTATAAAAAAATCGCGAGTCAACTAACTGGCACTGTATTCACCGACTTTACTTCAAAATAAGTTTAAATATACAAATAAGTAATCGTAATCATTATTTACTATTTAATTTTAATGGAATGATAGGATGAGTATTATCTTTGGTGGAAGTTTAGTTTGTATTTTGTGTCATTTGTATTTTTATTTTACGTTACGTCTTTCAGGATATTTATATTCTTTTTGTTACACCTCGTATAAACTTTTTGAGCCAAATAATTATCTCAAAGAAAACGGAGAATATTCAGAGTAACATACGTTTTTAAAGTCAATATGGAAATAGGATGTGTGATATATTAGAACTAATGTTCAAAATATCCAAAATGTGAATCGCGGAATCGCCGTTGTCATTTTATGGATCATTAATCATAAATCTTTATTAGCTTTCACTTAATTTGACTTAGCCATGCCATTTGAGAGAGGTTTGTCTTTCATTAGAATGAGAACTTTCATCAGAATGACAACTTTCATCAGAATATGTTCTTTCATCAGAATGAGAACTTTCATCTGAATGTGAACTTTCATAAGAATGTGTTATTTCATTAGATGTCGGTCTGTCACTAGAAAGTAACTTCGTTATATTTTGGCGTGGTTTTATATCAGAAAATGGCGTAAACAAAGTAGAAATCAACGCGAAACTCTCCCTATCTTCTTTCCATATCGACCTTAGAACTGCAGTCATTCTATAGTACAAGTTAAGACAACTTCTACACAAAAAAATATCAATCTGCCACAGACACAGTACACTAAAACCTTACGCTTCCGTCGCTATCGGTTCCCGCGCGTGGTGTATCTTCAAATGCTTGTTATGATTCGACTTATTACTCGAAGTTTTCCCGCAAATCGAGCAGGAGAACGGGCGCGCGCCGCTATGAACCTTCATATGCTCGGAGAGATAGTAACTCCTGTGGAACGACTTACCGCACTCGGGGACTTTGCAGACATATTTTTTCGCCATTTCGTGTTCACGCACGTGCCGCTGACAGTTGTATTTCCTTATGAACTGACAGCCGCAGTAATTACAGGTGTAAGGACGTACGGACTTATGTGCGTTCATGTGAGAGATGTATTCCGTTTGTCGTATGAAAGCGCCTTTGCATAGGGAGCACTTGTAAGGTTTGGCTGAGCGGCTCATGTGCGTCCAGCGATGTAGTTTGAGGTTCCACTTGGTGGTGAAGGCTTTGTTGCAGATGATGCAGAGGTAGGGACGCTTGCCGCTGTGCGTCATCAGGTGCGTGCGCAGGTTCGAACGCAGGTACACCTGGAATGAAGAACAATATTGGAATGTGCGAAGATAGACCAGGGGCAGCATCAACATCATGAGGTTCTTCATTTCTTTTCGTATGGGTTACCAAGTCGTCCAACGACCCAATGAAACCTAGTGTCGGAATTTTTCAACCGCCTTCTACAAGTAGCAGGCTTCTGACATTGTTGTGACGACCGCCGTCTAAGTAATCATAGACAGCAAGTGGGACCTACGGCTTAACGTGCCATCCGACGGAACACAACACGGAACCATCTTACTTACGGACAATCGGGTGGTTCAGCCCGCAATGTCCTAACCAGACTGGGAACACATTCACAAAGTGATAAATATCAACTTTGTGAGTGACCGAGAATCGAACCTGAATAGATGGTTAGTGCAGGTCAGTCTTCTTTATGTTACCTGGTTGCAGACGGGGCAGGTGACGTTCTCCCGCTTGGCGCTGGCGTCGGGCACGTAGTACTCGTTGTGCTTGCGGCGCACGTGGCGAGTAATTCTTGATGCCTCAGTGCGTCTTGATGTAGCTCTTTGTAACTCATGGTCGCCTGGTACTCCACGCCCTTTTCCTCCTACCCTATGGATACTTACTTGTAATTCTTGATGCCTCAGTGCGTCTTGATGTAGCTCTTTGTAACTCATGTACGCCTGGTACTCCACGCCCTTTTCCTCCTACCCTATGGACACTTACTTGTAATTCTTGATACCTCAGTGCGTCTTGATGTAGCTCTTTGTAACTCATGTCCGCCTGGTACTCCACGCCCTTTTCTTCCTACCCTATGGATACTTACTTGTAATTCTTGATGCCGTAGTGCGTCTTGATGTAGCTCTTTGTAACTCATGGTCGCCTGGTACTCCACGCCTTTTTCCTCCTACCCTATGGATACTTACTTGTAATTCTTGATCTTTATCCTACCTGGTTGCAGACGGGGCAGGTGACGTTCTCCCGCTTGGCGCTGGCGTCGGGCACGTAGTACTCGTTGTGCTTGCGGCGCACGTGGCGCGTGAGCGAGGCCGCGTGCACGAACTTGTCGCTGCAGTAGAGGCAGCACTTGGGGCGCTCCTCGTGCGTCTCCTTGTGCCAGAGCAGTTTGGCGCGCGAGTGGAAGATGGCGCCGCAGTGGCAGACGAAGTCGCGGATTTTGCTCTTCTTGTGGAAGTGGTGGCGGTCCCTGTGAGAAAATAGGCATGATGACTTGCAGGTCAAATGAGCTCCCTATAAAACAATATATTGTATGAAAATTCTGAGATGACGTCATATCTCTCTACTTTGGATGGATGGTGTCAAAACACGAACTTTGTATATTATATTTCTACTTCTTCATTCAAATTTTGAATATTCCGAAAAATTATAAATGCATTCTGTGGTATTTTTTAAACGTAAAACTTTTGTATTTTATTAATGGCCCAGCCATCTCAAGAAATTTCAGAAATTGAGCTGTAGGTAAAAGATCAAGAGGTTCCCCTAGGGTAGGTTACATTAATCGGGAAGAAAACAGGGGAACACGTTTGTATGAAAAAGCTGAAAGGCGCTCCGGCATGCTCTTAAGTCATATTTAAAAAATAAACACCGGTTACGCAACAAGCCTTAAGTAATTATTACTTGTACTACCTAGCCGTTTTCAAAGACTAATCAAAAGCCTTTGATATCATATATCACGTAATATTCTGATTACGTAACGGATGAGACACTATAACATGTAACAGATTAATTAAATGATGCAAGAAAAAGACTATCGAAAGCATATTTCATTTAGATTGAAGATATTTTATAATGAACAGCGTGAATTTGCATTTTGAGTTCCACAGGGTAACTCTTTGGGGCCTGTATTATTTAATTTGTTCATAAAGGTACAACACATATATCTAGCAATTGTCTGCAAATTATAAGCCTGTAATTCTCAAGTAGGGTGTCCATATTCACCTGTGCTGCGCCATGTTGCTGTATCTGCGGAACGTGTGGTCACAGTGCGTACACTTGACGGGCGCGCGGCCGGTGTGCGTGTTGTGGTGCTCCGACAACTTCTGACGCGTTATGAAACGCTTCTCGCATACTTCGCATCTGAAATTAAAATACAATGTATAAAAACGCGACAGGAATTGCCACAGAAAGTTATTCAATGATCTATTGTGGCTAATTTGGAAGAAATTGCTACTTTAGCAAGGCCAGCTTAACACTTTGGAAAGTGCAGTGTGGAACGGCCTCCTGTAGTTTTATTAAAAACAAATGGTTCCGTGTTTCGGAGGGCATGTTAAGCCGTAGGTCCTTGTTGCTGGCTATGATAACTAAGACGGCGATCGTTACTCAACCATGTCAGAGGCCAGCTTCTAGTAGTAGGCGGTTGAAAAACTCTGACACCAGGGTTCATCGGGTCGTTGGACGACTCGGTGTCCCATTAAAAAGAAAGAAGCAGAAAGATTAAGTCAGCCAAATATCGTGTTTTGAGGTTGTTGATATCTTACTTATAATGTTTATCACACACGTCAGGCATTCCAACAGATGTAACTCGCGATGTAGCTCTTTGTAAGTCATGGTTGCCTGGTACTCCAACGGTACTAAACCTACTTTTTTTCCCACAGCCATTGGAGCGGATGTAATTCGCGATGTAGCTTTCTGTAATTCATGTACGCCTGGTACTCCACGCCCTTTTCTTCCTACCATATGGACACTTACTTGTAATTCTTGATGCCGTAGTGAGTCTTGAAGCACTTGCCACATGTCAGGCATTCAAGCAAACTCGTGATGTAGCTCTTTTTAGCTCATGGCCGCCTGGCACTCCACGCCCTTTTTTTCCTACATTTTCTCACTGACTATGGATACTTACTTGTAATTCTTGATGCCGTAGTGCGTCTTGATGTGCAGAGCGAGGTTGGCGCGGCGCCGAAAGCACTTGCCGCAAGTCAAGCATTCGAGCGGATGTAACTCGCGATGTGCGTGCAACCCTGCCTCTGAGCCTTGATCCTCCTGGAAGATATACGATAGTCTTGAGTATCCGGCCTTGAAATATTAACCTTTTGTGGTTTCATATAAGGCTGCTTTTTCACCAGAGCTGTGCGAGGTAAATTTCTCGTCCGAGCTGTCAAAATGCGCATTAATGTGCGATGCGAGTGCTGTGAAATGTGTAGGGGGATATGCGGTGTAGTGGGAGTTCCTCGCCGCACATTTCTAGCATTTGTCGGAACACATCCGTCGCAACACCCTCGCACACATTTTTGCTTGTTTTGTATGTTAATGACCTCGCTTCGCTAAACCCTTTTCCACCAGAGCTGAGCTGAGTGAGGCTAGGAATATGAAGTGATTCTATTGGTGGATTTTTTCCTCGCACACCGCTTAGCTACCTCGCACAGCTCTGGAAAAGCAGCCCTAATCAGCCGAAATTGATCGGGACCCGAGCCCACAACCAAATTCTAAACAGTTATAGTTCTTTACATAATAAAATTAAGTACTTTTAGTTTTTCTTCAAGTTATGCCGCCGAAATCTATCCTTACCTTGCACACAGGACACACGTAGTCCTTCCGCCTCCTCTTGGTCTCCTGCTTGATGAGCGTGTCGAGCTGCGGCTTGGCCTCCGCCATCGCCTCGTAGACCGACAACATGCTCGCCTGCACGCATTCCTTGTTGTCAAGTGACAGGAGCGTGCCTGCTGACATTCCTGTGGGAACAATGGGAAAATTCGCTTATAAAAAGCATATGTGGAGCGACCTCCTTAGTCCGCCACTATGGCCTGGCCACACGTGACGTCACAAATAAAAAGTCGCGTCACTTGTCTTGTCACTTAGTTGCGAAAAATCATCTTCTTGTCGAGAGTATATAAAATCATTTATTTATTATTAAAGTGCTGTGCTCATTCTTTGTATTGTACCCCACATAAGTGGTGACCCCGAGTGGGATTACCGGCACCACCAATACGCACCATCCCCGAAAATCCCGGACGAAAAATATGGCCAACGAAAATCCGACAGGGCCGCACTCAGGCACCGTGACCCCCCAAGGAGCCCTCTGCAAAGTCGGAATAAAAGTGCCGGAATTCTGGGCAGACCGCCCCGACGTATGGTTTGCACAGCTAGAAGCACAATTTGCGCTGTCAAACGTGACAGTAGATGCCACAAAATTTTACCATGTCGTCGCGCAACTAGGAAACCAGTTTGCAGCTGAGGTAATCGACATTATAACATCACCACCGGCGGAAGGCAAATACGAAAAGCTGAAAACCGAACTTATAAAGCGACTGTCAGCCTCAGCCGAGAAGAAAGTCAAGCAACTCCTAGACCATGAAGAGTTAGGTGATCGTAAACCGTCGCAATTCCTACGCCGCCTGCGCGGCTTAGCCGGACCGGAAGTACCCGAGGAATTCCTGCGAACCATATGGTCAAGCCGCCTACCTCACAACCTACAGTTAGTAGTTGCCACGCAGAAAGACACCACTTTGGACAAAGTCGCGGAGCTTGCCGACGTAGTCCACGACCTAGCCCCGTCTTCACCAGCTGTCGCTTCTACGAGCGCGGACCACAACCACAGTCCCGTGCCACCGTACATGCTCGAGATGTCGAAGCAAATCGCAGAGCTCACCAAGTGCGTTGCTCAGCTGTCCGTCAGAGGACGCTCCAACTCCCGCCGCCGTTCGAGCTCCCGCCACCGAAGCTCCTCACGCCCCCGTGGAAGATCAGACTCCAACTTACAACTCTGTTGGTATCATCGCAAGTTCGGAGAGAAGGCCAACAAATGCGAAGGATTGCCATGTAAACAACACAATGCATCGGAAAACGCACCGGGCAGCCGGAAGTAGCGGCTAGCGACTGCCCCCGTTCACCCGGCCGCTTGTTCATCACAGACAGAAGATCCAAGATACGCTTCCTCGTAGACACTGGATCCGATCTGTGCGTCATCCCACGCTCGATGAGAAGAGGCCACGTTGCTCCAACGGATTACCACCTGTACGCGGCTAACGGAACAACCATCCAAACCTACGGTTTTGCTCATCTCTGCCTGGACTTAGGCTTACGCCGTGACTTCTCCTGGAGATTTGTGGTTGCAAACGTCACCAAACCGATCATTGGCATCGACTTCCTCGCCCATTTCCACTTACTGGTCGACCCTCGATACCATCGCCTGGTTGACGGACTCACTTCACTCACCACACCTGCAGAACCTGTCAAACCTTCAGAATCCGTTCACTCCGTCAAAATTAGTCAGCAATCCGAAACCATCTCATCTTACCAAGCGATCTTGAACGAATTCCCGAATATCATGCGCCCATCCGGAACACCCAAAGCTTGCCCGCACCAGACTATGCATTACATCAAGACGACACCAGGCCCTCCCGTCTCGTGCAAACCACGACGCCTGGCACCGGACAAGCTGAACATCGCGAAGCACGAATTCGAAGAGATGGTCAAGAACGGTACTGCACGCCCATCCGATAGCCCATGGTCCTCTCCACTACACCTCGTACCAAAGAAGGACAACAGCTGGAGACCATGTGGAGATTATCGTCGCCTGAACGCACGCACAGTACCTGACAAATATCCCATCAAACACATTCACGACTTCAACGCAAACTTAGCCGGATCCACCATCTTTTCCAAAATCGACCTTGTGAAGGCGTATAACCAGATCCCCGTCTATGACCCAGATATCCCGAAGACCGCCATTTCTACGCCCTTCGGACTTTTCGAGTTCCCTATGATGACTTTCGGCCTTCGGAACGCGGCACAAACGTTCCAACGCTTCATCGATGAAGTCACTAGGGGTCTCGACTTCTGCTACGGCTACCTGGACGACATCCTGATATTCTCACCAGACCGCCAGGCTCACGAAGCCCACCTACGTCAACTTTTCAAACGCCTCGACAATTACGGCATGGTGATCAACGCCGCCAAGTGCGAGTTTGGAGTACACGAGATAACCTTCCTTGGATACCACGTGTCAGAGAAAGGCATCACACCCTTAGAGCATAGGATCGAAGCCATCAAGAGTTTCCCGGAACCGAAAACAGTGAAAGAACTCCGGAGATTCCTCGGAATGTTCAACTTTTACCACCGCTTCATTCCACATTCCGCAAAGCTTCAAGCTCCTCTCAACGAGCTACTCAAGGGTGCACGCAAAAACTCACAGCCTGTTAAGTTCTCAGAAACAGAGCGACAAGCCTTTGAGGCATGCAAAGAAGGCTTATGCCAAGCTGCCATGCTTGCACACCCGGACTGCAACGCAAAAATTGCACTGGTCACTGACGCTTCAGATTCAGCCATCGGCGGAGTACTACAACAATACCAAAACGACTCATGGCAACCGTTATCTTTTTTCTCCCGCAAACTGACACCGGCGCAGAAAAAGTACAGCCCGTATGACCGAGAGCTCCTTGCCATCTACAAATCCATCCAGTACTTCCGTCACATGCTTGAAGCCCGCCCATTCAGAATCTACACCGATCACAAGCCCTTAACTCATGCCTTCAAAATCAGCAAAGATCACTGTTCTCCACGCCAATTCAGATATCTCGATTACATCGCTCAATTCTCCACAGACATCCATCACATCTCTGGCAAAGATAACGTAGTCGCCGACACACTCTCTCGGATTGACGAAGTTAATGCCATAGATTACGATGCACTTGCCAAAGCACAGAGCACTGATGATGAACTGTCCCAACTCTTGCAAGGCGAAAGTTCCCTGAAAATCAAGAAAATCAACGTGACCGGTAGCAACTTACCCATCTACTGCGACGTGAGCACATCTGCACCAAGACCCTTCATTACTAAATCGCTGAGATACCAGGTGTTTCACGCATTTCACTCTTTGAGTCACCCTGGAGCGAACGCAACCGCACAGCTCATAGCTCAACGGTTCGTCTGGCCCGGCATACGCAAGGACTGCCGAGAATGGGCCAAAAACTGTCTAGCTTGCCAGCGATCAAAAGTAACCCGACACGTCTCATCACCAACTGGCACATACTCCCTACCTCCTGCAAGATTCCTTCACATCCACATCGATCTGGTCGGTCCACTTCCCATCTCAAACGGATATCGTTATGCCCTCACAGCCATCGATAGATTCACGCGTTGGCCTGAGGTTATACCGCTGACCGACATGTCCGCTGAATCCACAGCCAAAGGCCTTGTAGCCGGCTGGATTTCGCGCTACGGATGTCCTGCAACCATCACCTCAGACAGAGGCAGACAATTCGAGTCCAACCTGTTCAAAGCCCTGACGGCATTAACCGGTTCGCAACATAAGACAACGACGGCATACCATCCTGCCTGCAATGGCATCATAGAGCGTTTCCACCGCCAACTAAAGTCGTCGATCATGTGTCACGCTGATCAGAACTGGACCGAGTCACTTCCACTAGTACTGCTCGGAATACGCAGTGCCTGGAAGCATGACTTGCAAGCGTCACCGGCAGAACTGCTGTACGGAGAGCCACTACGCCTCCCAAACGAGTTTTTTAACCCGCAACAAGACGCCCTGCCTGACCCGTCAGACTACGTCACCAGATTACGTGCCCTAAAAGCCAAACATAAGCCAACGTCAGCTTCCCACCATGACAAGAAGTCCATCTTTATATTCAAGGACTTGGCTACTTCTGAGTTCGTTTTCCTTAGAGACGACGCGGTCAGAAAACCGCTACAGCCCGTCTACACTGGCCCACACAAAGTTTTGGAAAGAGGCACAAAAGCGTACAAAATTCAAGTTAACAACAGGACAACAACAGTTTCCATCGACAGACTCAAGCCCGCATATATCTTGACAGATGCAAACAGCGGCGACGCAAATCCTGCATCCACATCACCTCCACCCGCCAACACCCAGAAGACCACAACAACAAAATCCGGGCGTCGAGTCAAATTCACCAATTTTTATCGCCCGTAGTAACGGTCTCGGGGGGGGAATAATGTGGAGCGACCTCCTTAGTCCGCCACTATGGCCTGGCCACACGTGACGTCACAAATAAAAAGTCGCGTCACTTGTCTTGTCAGTTTAGTTGCGAAAAATCATCTTCTTGTCGAGAGTATATAAAATCATTTATTTATTATTTAAGTGCTGTGTTCATTCCTTGTACCCCACACATATAAAAATTCTTCTACATTTCAATACTCTAATAACTACATCTTTTGAGTACCTAGACTTTTGAATACAATCACACTTAAAGAACCGATCTTTTTTACAATGACTAAAACATGACCATCAAAAGCATAAATGTAAAATTTACTACTTTGAATAAATGATTTGAGTTTAGATCATTAGGAGGTAAAATTAGCAGAAGATGAAAGGGAAGTATGGAAAATGCTCCATCTTGCTCCAGAAAGTATTGGAGCTGGTGGGGATGGCTTGCCCTAGCTACTTTTACACCAAACGCTATTTAGAAAAGTATACCTGGCCGGCATAGAGATTGAATGATCAAATCAATTCTCTTAGGGCATAGCGTGATCAATACTAACCTGAGACCACATCTTCAATCATTTCCTCCTTCTAGATGGTACGAGCGGTAACCATTCTACTGTCGGAAGTCTTGCAGCTGGTGTGGATCTCATGTGCCAGTGACTTTTACACTTGGCCGGCATGATAGAAGTATACTTAGCCGACATAGCGAGAACGAGTGACCAAATCAACAGCATCTAGAGCATAGTATGATGAATACTAACCTGACAGCACATCTTTGGTCTTTTCCTCCTCCTTGATGGTACGAGCGGTGACCATTCTGCTGTAGGAAGTCTTGGAGCTGGTCGGTACAAGTGGCCAGCATGCCGGAAGTATACTTGGCCGGCATAGCGAGATTGAGTGACCAAATCAGCAGCATCTAGAGCATAGTATGATGAATACTAACCTGACAGCACATCTTCGGTCTTTTCCTCCTTTTTGATGGTACGAGCGGTGACCATTCTGCTGTAGGAAGTCTTGGAGCTGGTCGGGATCGCGTGCGCTAGGGATTTATGCGCGCGGAGCTCTTTAAGGGAGGTGCACTTAGCACCACATTGGGAGCAAGTGTGAAGCCGCGATTTTGGGAATTGCAGCTCGTCCTCCCTAGAAGATAGAAAGAGAAAAATTTGAGTGATACAAGTGGAGATACAGAAACCAAACTCTGTACCTTGCGGGCTCAGTATACAAATATATAATGCAGATTTGGTCCTATATTTTAGGGTTACTTGGGTGAGGGTAAATATGACTGCTAATTCCGTAAATGTCGCAGTAGCAACTTTATTAATGTTACTGTAGATGGCAATTCTGTAAGTAGTAGTAATTTTTTTAATTTATCTTAAATGTACTAACATTATAACGAGAGGCTTAAAATGATATGACTTTCTCATTTGTTTCTAGATGCTGATCGCTAGACCTCGAGAAATGATTTTGAAATTTCTCATCACTAAAGACTAGAGAGCTAAAGAGCTAGGACTAAAGGCTTAGGCTACTTTTTACCGCGGAAAATTTTCTCATTCCCGTGGTAAAACGGGTAGCAGCGTGTGATAATAGTCGCTAGTGAATTAATAAGTCTGTTTGTGTTTAACCACTACATTGAATGTGTATGTTTTAGCATACTGTTGACTGTTAGGAATGAATAAATAAACTTTGGCAAGGCCGCTGTCTTATCGTAATGTAATTGCGATATTTAAGAGTTATTAAAGTTTTTTTAACTCGTATTTATTGATGAAACTGCATTAGGAGCGAGCGAGCAACACTCGATAGTTCGACAACCTCAAAAGATAAAAAAAAGATGATTAAATTTATTAATTGCAAATAAAATAGGCTGCTTAGTTTTTGCGTGTGGCTAAGACATGACAATCTACATAAGTTTATTGATCTACAAGATGAAAGCATTGCACTACTCCATACCCAGAAGAAGTTTTAGGAAATAAAATATGTACTTACAGCTTAATGTGCGCAATTGAAGACGAGTATAGCATGATTTATTAAAGAAACGATCCCGAAAGGGCAATATTATTGTTGACATCCCGCTCATATGTCATATATTTCGATAGAGTGACAACTTAGTGACAATCAATAATATTGCCAATTCGGGATCGTTTTTATATCTGTACGATATTTTGTTCCCTAGGACTTTGATTCCTGGTACCGACTTAACTTAACGATTTCTTCCTTATAAAGTCAAAAACTATGAATATGAATACTAACAGTGTTTCTCTCTTTTCATTAGCGTCGACATCAGACCCGTCTGAGACCCAGCTCTCACGCGCCATTAGATCGTAGGGCTCCGAAGGGGGCACGTCGGGATACATCTGTAAACATATCATAACAACCAATAAATCTATGGTACATTTTAATCGTAAATTTTTTAGGCTCTTAGTTGCCTAATACCTGCAAATGTGCCGTCAGAAATAGCTAAAGGTGTCTCCCAATTCTGGCTAAAAATCATCATTAGCCTCATAAATCTGTGACAGACGATTTAATCAGTGTTTGAGGCAAGAGAACAGAGACTGCGTTGCCTGGGACGCAATTATGGAAAACGCAGGGTTGCCCAGGACCTGCGCCACCACGGCTTTCCTGGCTGACTCCACATGAACGAGTCGATACGTGCGGAGCCAGGTTGGCTGCAGCAGTATGCCTCACGATAGACCTCTGTTAAACGCGACTAACGGAGACCCCGTCCCGAAAGAAAAGAATGGCGAAAGATAATGCCATAAAAAATTGAGTCTTTGACACGAGAATCATAATATTTTATAAGGTTCTGTCGGCATCCTCACATGTAGTGACGATTTCAAGTAGGTGCCGGCGCTACCAAACGGTATCATTGGAATTGCAATAGATCGACAGTCGTTTTTCTCCGAAACCAGCCATAAATATTTTAGAAATAGCCTCCAAAGATATCCTGTTCATATTGTAATAGCTAGCGCCTAAGCAAAGTTATGAAAACATCGCGCAGTACAATATAATCGATAGTACAATGAAGGCAAGATTACGATTAGTTTGCGACAATGAAGTATTATGCCGGGTACAGATCGAGTCAATGAAAACAAAAATTAGTTGCTTTGTTTTGTCGTGAGACGAAATAGTAAAGACAAGCATAATTTTTTTTCAAATTATTCCCTGCCGGCGGATCTTTTTCCGGAACAATATAACTTGGGCCTTTTTAAGGCAAGAGTGAATAGGCATTATCTAGGCAAGCATGTACCATCTTCGTCTGCATCTCCACTTACCACCAGGTGAGATGGCAGACAAATGCGGGCCTATTACATATATAAAAAAAAAAGTACGTAAATTGGCCGTGTGGTCCCGGCATAGAATAGCATAACCCCATTTCTACCCGACGTAGAAAGCGACTAAACCTAAGGAACGAATCCATGGAACGGTCAGCAGTATTCCCTGTGAATATATCTACAACATCTTGCACTGTACTTACGAATCCGACTGCCAAGCGTGGTATGACAACAATCAATTTGGGGGAGGCCTATGTCCAGCAGTGGACTGTTGTGGTTGTAGAAGGAAGGTAATACGTAAATTGTAGTAGTAAGTGTAATGCTTTTATTTCTTACCTTTAAATAGAACTACCCCATTTTTAGCCGGGGGTTTCGTAACAGGGGACTGTAAGATAAATCCAGGGAATGGGCAGTAGCATCCTCTATGAATTTTACTCCTTGCACAGAGCTCGCCAACTTACCTGCCAATCAGAGGGAATCCATGGCCAGCAGTGGACTGTTGAGTTGATGAGTAGATAAGTAAAAGTGGGAAGGTATCTTAGCCGTGTGATGCCGGCTTTGAATAGCATCACCCCACATCCTTCTCGCGGGTGTCCTAAGAGGCGACTAAGGGACTCGGGAGTATTGATGAATTACAATTTTTAGGCGACAGGCTGACAACCTGTCACTATAGTAATACGCATGTTTTCTGAAACAACCTTGGAAAATAATCCTCAAAAATGACAGACGTGGCGATAGCGACCGTATTCTTACAGCCGTTAACGCCCTACCTACTCCGCAAGGGATAAAGGCGTGATATATGTATGTATGTATGTATCTTACCCCATTCCAAGCAGATTCCATATCGCCATTGCTCTCCTGGCCACTGAGCTCGCCGCGCGGTGGCATCTTCTCATCAGTACAGATGTTCAAAGGTGGCTCTCCCTCGCTCCTACTCTCGCTCAAGACATCCGCTTTACTGTCTCGCTCGCACCCTTCCGCATCGTCCATTCCCGTGTAGTTACTCTCAGCTATCTTATAACTCTCGTGGATAAAATTCGGCAGCACAAATTCATTCTCTTTCTGAGTGGACGGCTCGCCCCATATGTACATCCCGTCTTTTCCAGACTGGTGCGGCGGCGGCCTATCCTCGAAAGATTCAACCCTGTCTGGGGTAAAATAGTCCGCGTAATCTCCGAAGTAGTTTTCGTTCATCATGTTAACGAACTGCTTGTTTTTCGAAGCAGCTTCCAGGTCTAAAAGCTCTCTGTGGTTTGATTCCTCGTCAAATTCTCCTGGAGGCATGTTGCTGTAGGTTATCACGTTGATAGGGCGTAAGGTTTCTAAAGGAGTGAGGTGGCGATCCGAAGAATTAGCTTCATTGCTAAACGCACCTTCATTGCTTGTATTTATCTCTTCTTTGACTTGAACAATGTCCACTGTGGTTGAGAAACTACTTGAAGGAGGAACCAGCTCCAAATCCATTGATTGCTCTTCTGTGTCTGCATCAAACTCGTGATGGTCTTCTGTCAGTTTTTCAATGGAAACTGTATGAAGAGTACTCTTCTCTTTAGTTTCCTGATGCAATTTGTTGATGGAGAAGTCTTCAGGAGCTCTAGCAGTAGAAGACGAAGGCGTAGGCTCCGCCTGCGTCGAAGTAGACGTAGCTGATGCTGTTACAGTTGATTTTGCGTTCTTGATCTGCAAAATCTTCTTGTTCTTCTTCACATAGATATTGTTCAGTCTCAAAGGGTAACTTCTTGATGGACCCCGCGCTCTAGATTCAACAATGGGTTCAACAGGCGAAGTGCGTCTTTGTGATATGCTGTTGCTTTTGGAGCTCTGAATGCTAACGGGCTCTGGTTTAGGAGTCACTGGACGATCTGCCAAGTGATCTCCATTTTCAGACAGCTCACTGCATGGTGAAATAGAAGGCTTCTCATTACAAATCAAGTCTGGCACAGGACAACTATCTGAGAAATCATTTTCAATCTTTTCAACAGACTTTGTGGACTCTTTGTAAGATGGTGGGTTGCCTACATTTTTTATCACAGAGAAGGTGTGTGACACCAGACTGTCTGAGCTGGAACATGAAGGCTGAGTGCTTTCATTTGATATGCTTGTATTATTCACTTCTAAATCTGGCAAAATTCTTTCAGGAGACAGAGACCTCTCCTGGTACTCAGTATCGTTAGGACCAGTGAGGTCCATGATTTTATTGAGCATATTCTTGTTATGTTGAACAGGAACCTCCACCTTGATATTACTAAGTATTTTGAGCCCTTTGGTGGATCCTGGAGTATCATTTCTAGGTTCACTCTCCTCATGTTTTTTGTGTTTATTTGCCCTTGAAGATTCAGGCTGCGGTGGGCCAGAGGCTTGGCTGGTAGCTGGTGCACTTGTGCTTACTGGGGGCACAATAGGTCCTACTTCAATCACTAGAGTCTTGTTGAACTCATTTGTCATGTTTGGTACAGCCTTATTATCCATATGTGAGTTTGAGTGGCTGGACACAGGGACACTGTTGTACATTGAGGAATTGCAACCTTTAGGCATGAGCTGCTGGGGTGCTGTGTACATGCAGGAGGTATTTCCAAACTGATCTACGACCATCACATTTTGGTACATGGAGCTAGTCTGGGCGATATTGGTAACATTATCGTGGCCACTGAGCACAGCGGGCACACTTGATATGAAAGGTTTGCCGTCAAGGCTTTGAACCATTTCGCGGTATATTATTTGCGAGTTTTGTGTTACAACAGTAGTGCCAGGTGTAAAAGTTGCAGATGACATAGGGTTGAATTGATTAGCGGGCATTGGATTAGCAGATTTGTTATCTAGCATCTGAGAGGTAGACATGTTTCCGGCCATTATCATGTTGTTTTGTACATTCTTTTGTACAAAAGTGGGTGGCGAAGGCAGCACTACAGCATGCATAGGCTTGACTCCTGGGGCAATATATTGCACACCGCTCATGTTCTTGACGAGAATATTATTTTGCTTTGGTATTATCTTCACAAAGTCATGGGTTTTCCTAGGTGGGGCTGGTAACATAGCTGGTGGGAGTTTCATACCTGAGCCTAAAGCAGGCATATTGTAAGCAAACACATTGTTTCCATTGTCAATAGCACCATATTCTGGGCTGCGGGAGTACTTTATTTCACTGTCTTCCTGTTGGTCTGGATAGTATACATACTGAGGATCAAAATCTGGTAGTGGAGGATTCTGGAGGTATGTTTGCGCAGTTTTATCAATTTTCATTGGATAAGGAGGTCCAGTAAATGAGCCTGAGTTATTGTTCAAAGGCCCATTATCAAAGTTCATGTCTGTTGATGCTGGAGTAGTGACCCTGGATGGGTTTCCGGTCCGAGGAGTCCTGCTGGGTGTTCTACTCGGAGTCCTTCTCCAGTACCTGTCATGTTCACTGCCTCGGGATCCACTCCATTTCATATTACTATCTTCCGTAGCCGGAGTCCTGGATCTACTTCTATAGGACCTCTCAGAATGCAAGGGGGTTGGTGTTCTGCTACCATAGTTATTTTTAGATAAACTACACAAGGCTTTGATGACCTGGTCTTTAGGGTGCGTGTCCAAATGGGATTCCAAGGACATGCCATTGTGTAGGAAGAGAGTGCACACAGGGCACTGTACTAGCTGATCCATGGTTGTGTCAATTTGTTGAATAGTCTAGTGTAATGCTGTGGCAGGCGCGGCGGGCGGCGACACCCGCGACGTGACGTCGGCAGTCAGCACACGCGCCCCCGAGCGCTCCACACAAAGTCCGTGATACGCACATCTACCACTGACACGTTTTTTCTCTCTCACGGCCAACGACAATACATAACTTCGTTGTAAGTCGTCTCCTTATCGATCTGTCGGACAAAATAAGACTACGTAAATATACATTAATAATTTCACAGCCCCCCGTCTACAAAGTCGTCTCTCCAACAAACAGAGGACAAAAGAAAGCAAAAACCCGAGATAAAGGCCACCAGAGACATAAAAAAGTCGAACGTACAAGGAACGAGTGAATACATTTTATTGTCAGCGAAAGGGAGCGGGGCAAGGGCTTACCTTTTTATTATTTGTCATGGGTAATCCATGGCATGTGTAACTCTAAAATATACTTTTTATAATATGTACAGCCACTATGCTAAATCTAAAAATATTTCTAAATAGTCAGACATATTGCAGAGCAGACACACTTCACACACAAAACTTTTATGTTTCGTTATACGTAATCAACATCACACATGCGCATAAAAATATTTCATGTAATTATTGTTGCCTTGGTGTCTTTATTATTTACTTCATCATTAATTTCATTGAATTCACAATGAAATTATTGCAATATTAGCGCTGTTTATGAAAGAGTTGCAGTAATCAGTGTTTCTGAAATCAAAATAATTTCGACATGTTTTTTGGAATGCGTGGAATGAAATGCAATTGTCATAACTTGTCATCGCATCATTACAACTCTAATAAAAGTTTGCGTACGTTGAATATTCGTGGTTCAAAATACATTGATGTTATTATTCAGAAATTTTCTGTAGTTTTGAAGCAAAAAGACTCAATGTATTGTAAATTGATAAACAATGGGCTTTGTGTGACAACCGTTATAAATATTGTCATGCGTATCAAAAATACACAGGGCATCTCTTACTTTTTCTTAGAAAAAAAGAAGATGGGTATACCAATATGAATGACGGCCGTCAAAAAAAAGGGCTCCGCCAATGTGTGGCCAATGTTCGCTGTTCACAGTGGCAGTGAGTTGAAGTTATCAAAGTGAGAATATTTTATTAAAACTACAGGATAATCTAGGAAACAGCGTAATAAATAATTAATGAAAAGTAACCAATTCATGGGCAGTCCAAGTCTACGCTGACAAAAGCAGTAACATGTCCTACAACTATGATATGAGTCTCAATGGTTTGTATACTCTTATTTCCTAATTTCCATAACTATATTACATTATACTTCTTTACAATGACCCATACATGTCTTGCTGATGTATTGCTATGCTCTAAGAAAAGTTTTAGTTGAAGTATGTGTTTTGTATTATAGATAAATCTATAAAAATATAACCTCAAAAATTTCTCTGATAAATATTTTTCTGTCCCGCAGAGGCTAAGGAGGTGCTCAGGAAATGGCGGGAGACCAACGAGAGGAGGAGTGACGAGGTCATTGACATATGGATCTCAGTGCTCTGTGTCGACAAGGACAATCTGAACTCCCTTGGAAGTGATAGTTAGTACATTATCTTTCCCTATTAGTATAAATTGCACAATACCTATCCTAGAATAATCACGCATTTTTGCCATTTCCCATGGGAATAAGACTCTTTCCCAGAATGTATCACTGCATAGTATAAAGGAAGCTCATTCCCGCGTCTGACTCTTTGTCTATGTGATTAACTAGCTGCCAGCCCTACGGCTGCGCCTGCTGTAACTCATTTTCCTGTGGTAATAAGTTGCTTATACAAATAAACCTTACTCTATCTATTAAAAATAAACTCATTTTTATTATTGCTATTAAAATAAAACTCAATTTTACTATTTTTTATTCTTTCCTTCAAACTATACAGATGTGTCATTTTCCAGAGTATGTCATATTGGAGCAAGTGATATTCGCAGCCCTGGATTGCCACCAGTACCACATAGCGGACACCTGCAACAGAATTCTGAACAAGGAGTTTCCTAATAGCCTGAGAGTGCAGCGGTACCGAGCTACTTGCTTAGAGGCTGAAGAGAAGTGAGTTACAATAAAGCCTTTTAAAGATAATAAAGTGTAAAAGGGCCAAAGTTTTAAATATATGTAAACCTTTTTTATAATGTGCCAAAGTCTTGACATATGTAAAGCTTTTTTAATATTCAATATACATATAAGGTGTAAAAATATTAGCTGCAAATATTTTAAAAGCTGAATCACAACAACTTCAAGAAACATATACCAAAATATAAGAATTTTTTTAGCCCTCCCATATAAAGGTTTGTTGGTAATTTTGTATGGGAGGGCTAAATTTTTTTTCATATAAGTTGTTCAGTTTCATGTACTGGTTCACCCTTTACAATATTTGCAGCTAATATTTTTACACCCTGTATTTGCCTCTATCTTTCTTATAAAGTATCCATACTGATATATCACCAAATAAATTGGTTGCCCTAAAAAACAACAATAAATCTTAAATCCCACATAGTACTTACTGTTTTATATTTCAGATATGATGAAGCTCTGGAAATCCTAGACAGCATCATAAAGGTGGACGAGACGAACGCGGCGGCGCGCAAACGACGCGTCGCCATCTTGAAAGCGCAGGGACTCATCAACGAGGCGATCAAAGAACTGGTTGATTATTTGAAGAAGTAAGTATCAGGTTTTGGTAAAACTTGGCTACTTAAATCTATATGCAGTATACTATAATAATAGCGGCGCACCCAGCGGCTCCGCCTGTTGTTACTAATTTTCCCGTGGGAATCATGTTTTCCGGCATGTACCACACATATAAACCTTCCTCTTGAATCATTCTATCTATTGAAAAAAACTGCATTAAAATCCGTTAAGTGTAGTTTTAAAGATATAAGATATAAGCATACATACAGACGCAAAAAGCGACTTTGATTTATACTATGTATTGATAAATGTAAACACAACTGACTTTGGCAGGACTGAAAATTATTATCCTAGACGAGACTCGCAGACCTCTTTTTCATTTTCACTAAAGTAAAAGAGATGTCTATCTTTTTCCGAAGAAAATCGGAAAGACTGTTAACTGCTGCTAGGTCTTTCTATAACTCGAAAGTTGTTTATTTTTAGGGTGTCATTTCTATAGAAGACTGTATTAGCGTATATAAGGCGTAAAAATATTAGCTGCAAATATTTTAAGGGGTTAATCAGCCCATGAAACTGAACGACTTTCCCCAAGCCATAGGTCGAAATATGAGAAAAAAAATTGCACCCTCCATACAAATTGACTTAGTCGGTTAGTAATTTTGTATGGGAGGTCCAATTTCTTTGTTCATATTTCGACCTATATGCTTTGGGGAAAGTCGTTCAGTTTCATGGGCTGATTCACCCCTTGAAATATTTGCAGCTAATATTTTTACACCTTATATAAAAGTAGTCTTCAAAATCATAGTCGATTTCATAAAAAAATTTTAACTTCGATTCTACACCTTTGGTATTTGAAAACTTTGATGATCCTACCAGCATATTTCTCGTCCCAGATTCATGTCAGACGTGGAGGCGTGGCAGGAGCTGTGCGATCTGTACATCTCTGTGGGGGAGTTCCCGCGCGCCGCCTTCTGCGCCGAGGAGCTGATCCTGCACCAGCCCCACAACCACCTCATGCACCAGAGGCTGGCCGACATCAGGTACACAATGGTAAGAAAATGATGCAAGTAAAGAATATAACATTTTTAAATCACTTCCCGTGTTAGGTATACAATTTTTGAAGTGAATGCCGTACACAAAAGTATAACAAACAACATACATACAAAGAATAACGAAACCTTCTATTTCTGGAAAGAAATATCTTCCAGCTGATCTACAGAAAGTAAGACTTCATAAAACAGACGGATTAGACGTGAACAAAAGAAAAGAAATAAATAAATATACACCAAATATATAACAATAGGTAGATTTAGGTCATCATTATCATCATACAAATTGAATTCAGTTTTTTTATTAAATGAGATTTCAATCCTGATTTTTTTTTCAGGGTGGTGTAGAGAACATGGAAATGGCGAAATCTTACTACAGCCAAGCTCTGAAGCTTAATCCTGACAACATGAGGGCATTACTCGGATTGTTCTTGGTGAGTAACACTAGCTATCATGAGTTAGAAATAGTAGCACAAATGCTATCATGAGTTAGAAATAGTAGCACAAATGCTATCATGAGTTAGAAATAGTAGCACAAATGCTATCATGAGTTAGAAATAGTAATACAAATGCTATCATGAGCTAAAAATAGTTACACAGAAGTTATTATGAACTAAAAATAGTAACATTAGTAGCATTAAGGCCGCCTTATTGTACTGTTTCCTTAT
Organism: Keiferia lycopersicella; assembly: GCA_029255805.1. Classification (NCBI taxonomy): domain Eukaryota; kingdom Metazoa; phylum Arthropoda; class Insecta; order Lepidoptera; family Gelechiidae; genus Keiferia; species Keiferia lycopersicella. The sequence continues at coordinate 1,770,176 of JARACZ010000008.1, forward strand.
TTGTGTTTTCTACATGCTGTTACTTTTTTGTGCAATAAAGAATTTTGTTATGTTATGTTAACATAAAAGTTATTATGAACTAGAAATTCTAACACAAAAGCTGTTGTGAGTAAGAAATAGAAACATAAGAGCTGTTATGGGTTAGAAATATGAACACAAAAAGTTAATTTTAAAACACAATATGTTCTTGAATAAGAAACACTTGACACTAAAGCTATCATTAGTTAGAAAAACGAACCCAAAAATCATCATCCATTTAATTTTTCAACACAAAAACAACTATCATAAGTTAGAATCCTTCACACAAAACTCACGAGTTTAAAACACTACGCATCATAATTAACTATAAATAAATATCACATCAGATAAAGAAAACGATCTGCAAATGGCGGCGGCGACCTAAGTGTGAGGGAGAAAGCATGAACGCCTGGTAGAAGGCCTGGTGTATGTAATGTAAGAGCCTCAGCGGGAGAGGGAAAGTATGACAATCAGCCGCCATTTACAGATCATTTCTCTCTTTCTTTTCGTGTGGGACGCCGACTCGTCAAACGACCCGATGAACCCATACGAACGCTGACGACCGTAAAATTACGGTCATTATCGCCACGTCAGACAAATTTTTGCGGGTCGTTTCAGATGAGTGGTGTATCACTATAGTGACAGGTTGTCAGCCTGTCGCCTAAAATTGCAATACACATGAAACCCTCAGTCCCTTAGTCGGTTTTTACGACACTCATGGGAGAGAAAGAGGTTGATGCTACTCTAAGCCGGCATCATACGGCAACCCTAGTGTCAGGATTTTTCTTTAATCATACGGCTTCTACTTGCAGGTAACAACAAACTTGCTAAACAACTACAAATCCACCGGCAACAGCTCCAAGCGGAAGGAGGTTTTCAAGTTATGCCAGTGGGCGCAAACACAGGCCAGTAAGAAACAACATGGCGCCAAGACCAACGCCTCCCCCGCGCCCGCGCCCGCGCCGCCCGCCATTACTCAAATGATGACCGCGCTGGCTATTACTGATTAGACCAATTTGGACACCAATACATACAGTCTGGCAAAAAGGTGTTTGGAACGGAATAAAATGGAACTAAAAATTTCGTATGAAAAATTGTTGCCATACTTACACGTTATCTGCCAGATTTGACAGATCGCGAATAAAGTGGCGCCCTCATTTTTTCTCTACTCTTTTTTGCCAAACTGTAGTATAAAATGTAGGTTGCTTTCTGCGCTTCTCTGTCGTGTAATGATGATAATTAATCAGTATATTATAAGGTGTATATATTAGCTGCAAATATTTTAAGGGGTGAATCAGCCTTTGAAACTGAACAACTTTCCCCAAGAAACATTGGCCGAATATTCTCATATTTCGACCAATGTTCTTCGGAGAAAGTTCTTGTTTCATGGGCTGGTTCACCTCTTAAAATATTTTAAGTGCTTTTTACATCCTGTATATCTCGCACTAAACAGAGTTTGAATACTGATAGGGTGCATTCAGACCTTGAAACTGAACAACTCTCCCCTAGGAACATAATATTATATCAAGAAAGTCACTGGGTGCGACTAGGCGGGCCACTAGTGTAATTATTAGGCGGGTCTCTACCGGGCAAATCCGCCTCGCACTGCCGGTGTGGACGTGTTGCGCGCGCTCGCTCGAGCGTGACCTGCCGCGGGCTAAAGATGTCCACACAAACCGCGAGGAGCATCCGAGGCTGCTCGCCCGATGGAGACGCACCTATTAAGTGCGTACACACCGCCCGAGCAGCCGCATGCGTTGCATGCTCGGATGTGGCAAATTCTACCGTAGTATGTGGACTAGTTTTTGACGCGCCTTTGAGACACCATATTAGCGACGTCTGTTGGCTCGGAGCGCGCACGCTTGCCCGATCATGAGCAAGCGTTGCCTCAGACGAGACACGTGCATACCACACGCCGCGCGAGGCGGTGAGCACCTGAGGCTGCTCGGTCTGTGTAGACGTACTTACAAAATAAATAGCATTTGCATGTTTATGTAAGTATTGACTAATTAAATGCATTTTATTTATTTTTAAACAATTTGTTTAACCATATAAGTTCGAATAGGCCATATTTGACAGCTGTCAAACCCATACAAAAGGACACGCCATCAAACAAAAATAGACCTTAGACGTAGACATCTTTATTGATAAAATGGATTTATCAAGGGATAAAGGCGTGATTTGTATGTGTGTGTGTCTATGTATGTCTTAAGTCATAGCATTAACATGATTTTGAAAGCTGTCAAATATGCCTATTCGAACGACGCGGGTTTAGGCTGGTATTGTTCTGTATCCCTGAATGTTTATTGTTTTTGTGATAGATAAGATTTATTATTATGATTGTTCACCATGATTATAAATAAATTATGTTACAGACAAAATACAACCTGTATTGATTTTTAATTTTTATTTATTATATCACTAATTATTCTTATTCTTACAAGTAATAGGCATTGTTAAGTAAATATCAAGTGATTTGATTGTCCTGGTTGGCTTTCCGCATCTTATAGATGGCGCTGTTCGCGATTTCTTCCGCTCGCCGCTCTTTCTTTTCCCGGCGAGATATCTCTCCCATCGCGAAGTATTTCTCCCTGCAACAAAGATACATTAAAATATTATAGTCTGTAAGTTTAGGAACTTATCTTTTTGTAAACAAACTTTGTATGAAAGTGACACTTCTGAACTGTCAGTTTCATACAGAATTTGTTTACAAAAAGATAAGTACCTAAACTTACAGACTATAACATCATCATCATCTGCCTACCCAATCCCAATTTGTTTGTGGTCGGCGCAACATGTCTTCCTTCCATTCATCTCTATCAGCAGTCAAATCTTAATTACGCCCTTTTCTCATGTCATCTTTTGCATAAACCATCCAAACTTTTTTAGGCCTTCCTCTCCTCCTGCATCCATCCACATTCATGTTCATTACTTCCTGTAGCAAATGCTATCCCTCCCTCCTCATAGCATGCCCATTCCAAGGTAAACGGTTCCCTCACATATTTTCTGTCACTGGCGCGGCGCTACTTTCAAACACACCGCACATCCATCTCAGCATTCTCATTTCAGCTACATGTTCTCGTTAGCCTTATCGTTTTAAACAGTAGCTCATTTGACTTGCTCAGTTATCCAGCTTATTGTGACTTTGTTCTGTTGACTAACAAATCCTCACCTAAAGTTATGCGGTTGCGCGGGGTCGACTGGCGTTGCGGGTAGGTCGTTCGATATCTTCTCGTAAGTGAGCAGCCTCCGCGCTGTCAGTTTTGACAGCACCTGCTCGGAACTGCTCACTAGACGCAGGCAGGGGTGCGAAGGCAGTTGGGAGTCATCGAACTCGTCTCTGCGAACAATACTTCCTTGAATATTTCCTATTTAAGTTGTATGAATGTCATTTACACATTCGGGTGCAATACCTTGGATATTGCACCCGAATGCTCACAATGCTAGAAACCGGCTGGTGTCAGGTTAATACTACCAGTGGCCTATGCAACGGGTCAAAAATCCTGGTTTTATAATGTCCCACCGGCTACGCAATGTACATCGAATTTGACCTGTAGAATTCAAGAATTTGACCTGTAGCCTGTAGTTTCGAAAAATTAGGCACAGGACCGTCGGTATACCGTTTCCAACAGCCCAAAATATTATCGGATGTTAGGAGGAAATCGGCTGTAACCTATGCATACCAAAAACAGGCAGAACATGGTGGACTACAGATAGAAAAAATCGACACTTGTTCATGGAAAAGGAAGACAGCAACTTGTTGAAGATAACTTGAAACCACTTAGACTTGCAAACATCCCTAAAATGGAGCTAAGCTGGAAATTCACGGCATTTCGGTATGTCCAATTTCACTTTTTGCTCATTCAAAGGTATTACATACATACATACACATATCACGCCATTATCCCTTGCGGGGTAGGTAGAGCAATAATGGCTGTTAAAATACGGTCGCTATTGCAACGTCAGACATTTTTGAGGATTGTTTTCCAAGGTTGTTTCAGAAAACATGTGTATCACTATAATGACGTTAGTCTGTCGCCTAAAATTTGTAATACACCAATGCCCAAAACTCTATACCAAAGGTATTACTTACCTAACCAAAGGGTACCAGCACACTACTCTTCGCCCCATCCTCAAGTGTTTGGCCGCGAAGTTGAGCAGGTCGCTGTAGATGTGCGGCAACCCGTACTCCACCTTAGCGGGGACGTGGTTCACGAGGTGATCCTCTGTCAGAGTGTAGTTCTCTCGCTCTATGCCGATCTTTTCGTTCGGTTCTCTGACTCCGTATGGCGCTGGAATCGCAGATAAAAACAAAGGTCAGGTTTGTGCAATTTGGAGTTTTTATATGCTCAAATGCCTCATGCCGTGTGATACCATCTCACATCATCCTTTTCTTCCCGCAGGTGTTTCATTTGTATTGCCGTTTTATAAGACCAGGCTGACAATTCGACAATATAATATAGTGATACACAATATTTCTGAAACGGCGTCTAATAACTGAAATAATATTTTTTCAGACACGGCGATAACGACCATATTTTTACGGCCTTTGACACCATAAATAGACACTCTGTCTACCCTATTAGAGATAAAAGCGTGATGTGTGTATGTATTTATGTAAGATAAAGAATAATTAAAGATTTACTTCACAATACTTTTTATCGCATAGTTACTCTTATCCTAGTATGGCATTTGCAACAGTTTAATACTTACGATCAGTGATAATAGCATCGAACTGCAGTCCATCCCTCCACAGCGGGCGAGAGAAGTCACTCACGACTACGTCGAGGTACGCAGACTGTATGCCGTATTGCTTCATGTTGCCTCTGATACTTTCTTCCTTCGCTCGAACCTGGTAAACCAAAAATTTAAAATATGACACCAAGATAATGACGGTATAGGGAAAAATAATGTACCAAAACACACACACACAAATCACCCGTTATCCCTGTCGTTTTAGACAAATCGTGTACCACTATAGTGACAAGCTTTCAGCCTGTCGCCTAAAATTATAATACACATGAAACCCTCGAGTCCCTTAGTCCGCTTCTACGGCACCTACGGGAAAGATACGAGGCGATGCTATTCTAAGCCGGCATCACACGGCCTTAAAAGAATGTGTCTTATAAATAAGTTATGTTCAGTTGTTAAAATCTGTTGAAAGCAGTAATGATAATAATGAATTGATGGCGGTAGGGACACAAGAAGAGAAGTTATATTTTAATCAGATAAAGAAACGATCCCGAATTGGCAACATTATTCTTTATCTCTCTATCAAAATATTACATTTGAGCGGGATATCGACAATAATGTTGCCCTTTCGGGATCCTATATAGATACATAGATATATCACGCCTTTATCCCTTGTGGGGTAGGCAGAGCGATATCGATCACCACGTTTGACATTTTTGAGGATTGTTTTCCAAGGTTGTTTCAGAAAACATGTGTATCACTATAGTTTTTCGTCGGATCGTTTCTTTAAAAAATCAAGTTATATGAAAAATGCATGACACCAAGCAACCCGATTTTAATACATACTTTGTTACCTTTTGTCCTACACGTGTCGGCCGCGTTCTCGCGTGCAGCATCATGTAGTCTATGTCTGAGCCCCAAACATGACCTGAAGGTATACATAAAATGCATATCTATATTATAATATTGATGATGAGAACCTTCCAAGTGAACACAGACTATGGAATAGCAAGAAACACGTAAGCATTTTTTTTCAGATGCGTTTCCTGTGCGTGCCTTTTCTCATACGTCAGATAATAATATCAGTATGTGTGACCGCGAAAGTTTGAAAAAGTTAATATTATACATCACTCTCTCGTAAAACAAATTAAAGAGTATAACACAAAGTACCTACAGATGTTTTTGTCTTTTGGTGCGCTGGAGATATGCCTTTATACATACATGTTTTTATTAAAAGGATTTGAAGATATTTATTTATATCTAGTGTTTTTTATTATAAAAAGAACTCTTAAATTATATGAAATATATAAAAACTTTGGTGTTTCTTTACCTCCAAAATGCGCAGAGGCCACCAGCAAAGACCCTGACCCCACAAAGGGATCATACACCAAGTCGCCGGGCGCCACCTGAGCCTGGTTCGCCATGATAATGGCCAGCTGGGCATCCATGCTGGTGTTTCCGATGAACTGACGCTTCTTCAGAGAGTAGCGCTGGATTAGATCACGCTGACCATCAGCTATCTAAGAATAATTGTGGTAGATTAAAGGTAGGTACGGTCTTAGCCAGTACCCTAGCTAAGTATGGCCATTCGAACAGGCCATATTTGACAGGTGTCAAACCCATTGTAAAGGACATGTCAACAAAGAAAAATAGACCTTATGTCATAGCATTTACATGATTTTGACAGCTGTCAAATATGGCCTATTTGAATGGCCATACTTTAGGCATTTTCATACAAACACATTCCCATTTTCTTCCAGAGTAATAGCTATGCCTATAATTCTTTTTTAATTGAATTAAAACTTACTAAGGCATGCATGCCCCTAATATTAACTTTTTTCAAAAAATAATTAGGAGTAGAAAACAATTATGAGGAATTTTCTTGTTCCATAGAAAACTGTAAGAATTTTTAAGTTTAGTTACTTTTTAGAAAAAAAGAAAATGATCTTCAGTAATATCAAATAATATACATATAGCCCGATGGGCCAATTTGACATAGTTGCTTACCATTTTCCCAAAGAAAAGATCATAGGGTTGTTCAGGCACATTGTTAGGATCTGATCCATAGAATTCCAAGTATGATAGCTTCACATCAGGCTTATTTAATTTCACCGGGCCTTCCAAGGGGAGATATTCAAAGTTCTGTAAGTGGCAATAGTGGCAGTTATTGCAAATAAAAGTTTAAATTTTAGTTTTTTTTTTAATGCATACAACATACATAAATCAGGCCTCTTTCCCGTTGGGGTAGGCAGAGACTATTTCATTCTACTTAATACAATCCTGGCATACTTCTTTCATTTCTTCTACATTCATCAGTCTTTTCATGCACACTTGTCTGTTATTCTTTTTAAATAGTGTCTATTTTTAATACTCTTGCTACATCCTATACTTTCTTTCTCTCTCTTCTATACTGTCTATAACCACATGTAAGAAAAATCTGCTGGGTCAGTAGGGATAGGTTTTTGAGCTAAAATGTGTAAAAGTAAGTGCAAGTGCTAAAAATTAATCTTACCTCAATTTTGTCTACTTTTTCCTTCATACTGTAATGTTTGCAAAAGGTTTCAACTTCTATCTTGAAAGATTTCTCTTTTCCGCAACACACATCTATCAAATTTCGAGGGCAGATGTGAGTTTCATTATCCTGGTCACTATTTACAGGTATTATCCATTCTCCTGTTCTATTTTCTAAGGCTTTCTTTAGATTATCATGTAGTTGCGACTCAGTTTTTGCCCTGGACCACAACTCTATGCAGTTCTTGACCAGAACAGAACGTGACGCGATTTTTTTTACGCATTCTTCAGAAGGCAACTCGACTATCCAATAGGGTTTTTGCATACATGGTTTTTCAATGAATTTGATTGGTATGTTGAACATAGAAAGTATACTGTTCATCTCCTGTAGAAAACAAACAAAAATAATGTATTACATGGGTCTGTATTTTCGTCCAAGGTCTGTATATAATAGCTTATGTTAGAAATGTTTAAAAACTAACTTTGATATCAAAAACTTACCGCATGACGAAAATCCACGTGTTCATGAGCGAACCACATTAAATATCGACGCCACATGATGATAATTAAGATTCCTTTGCTTTCTTCATAAATATATACAGTTTTAAATTAAATATTTACTAAATTTCAGTAAAACATGCACAACCAGCAAAACATAACCTCAAAAATCGTTTGACGTTTACGTTCAGAAATCAATGAAGCAAAGGTCACAGCAGTATACAGCCTTGAAAACGTATGCAGTGAGCGGAGCTAGTCAGCACGGCGCAAACGAACGGGAGACAAAGTAGATGAAAAGTGAACAGGGATAAAATTACATATTATTAAGAAAATACGTTTTCTCATCTTAAAATTAATTTATTTACAAAATTTCATACATACAACATCCACACAAAATGCACAAAACCAAAGCTTTAGAATAGTCTCTGAGGTTTCTTAAGCTACGAGTTCTTGGTCTCTTCCCCATCTTCCTTGTTTTCAATGATATCATTATATCTCTCATGCAGGAAGTCCAGGTATGCTTCTTTTATTGATCCTGAGCACGCTACATAATGTCCACCGGAATGCTCAGCCACTACAGAACTTATAAACAGGTTGATTAGGGACTCACTCATTTCTGTAAAAAAGGATAAAATTATGTATTAACAAAATGGTGAAGACTTCTTTATAGTAACGTTTAACTGCCTACAGTAGAAATGCAATAGCTTGGCAATAGCGAAAATTTATATGGCTGATATCGAAAACTATTATTGTATTCCTATAGCATACATTTACTATGAAAAACAATAACACTATTATAAATAGGAGTATAGTAATATGGGTCTTGCAAAGCTGACACACTTTTACTATAGATGCAGTCTGTAACCTAGTTTCATCTCTAAGCCTATTGCTACTGAAGCCTTTGAAAATCTACTACAACTTATAGGCATAATGAATGTCAGGTCAAATGAGCTACTTTTCAAAACGCTATTTTGTATAAAATTACGAATATGTGACGTCATCATGTCTCTGTAGTTTCAATGGGGTCAAAGAACTTACTTTTATATTAAATTTCTGTTAAATAATTCAAACTTTGAATATTTCAAAATACTATAAATGTCCTGTTTTACAACTTTTGTATTTTATTACTAGCTCAGTCATCTGGCGAATTCTGTGCTCATGGGAGAGCATTGTTATAAGACCTTGGTATAAAATTAAGCAAAAAAATCCTTACCTTTGGGAATGATGGAGTCACTCTCTCCATAGACATGGAGTGAGGGTAAAGTGATCTCCTCATCATAGAAGCCTTTGTGGACCAGGCTGCCAGACCTGAACCCTGATGCAAATATTGCAAACTTGAATGTGTAAGGAAGATCTGAAAATAGTTGAATATTTTATTAATGACAAAGTAAGTTTTTATTTCTGCTTATGCTACTATGGGTGTAAAATAATAATACTTTTAAGTATTTTAAAAGGTGGACCTATGATGGACCAGTCCATGAAACTGAACAATTTTTCCAAAGGAACATATGAAAATGTTTAGTATTCTAATAAAATTATGACAAAACACAAAAAATTAGGACTCCTCTTAAATATACTTGGTTGGCTGGTACATTTTTTATTAGAATACCAAAAAACATTTTCATAATGTTCCTTGGAGAAAATTGTTCAGTTTCATAAGCTGGATACACACACATATCACCCATTTAACCTTTGCAGGATAGGCAGAGCATTATCGGCCAGATCATGCCAGAGCTGGATCATCCCTTAAACTATTTGCAGCTTTATTTTTTACACAGTAATAGTACACAGTTATTTTATACTCATTCTACTATACTTACATCCTTTCTGCTGCATAGCAGCTAGGAGACCAACAAGGCAAGCTCCTTGTGAGAAACCCATGAACCCATCAAAAGGCCCGTGCTCAGCCACCGTTTTCTCCACTAGTCGTAGCGTCTCTTCAAACCCTATAGCTGGCCCACCAAGGCACTTGCCACTGAATGTATTGTCCTCAGCATTGAACCACCATGATCTTGAATCTGAAAAATTGCCATTCATGTTTGAAAAATGAGTTAGTATGAGGGTGAGACAATTTATAACAGTTATGTGGGTTTCTTATGAGCCGATTAAGGGACTGGAGGTATAATGTGTATTACAAGATTAGGCGACAGGTTGATAACATCAATACCCTCAATATTTGTCAAACATGGCGATAGCGGCAGTCTTTTACGACCGTTAATGCTCGGCCTGCCCCTTAAGCGATTAAGGCGTGATGTGTGTATGTATAAATAAATAAAAAAATATCCTGGATAATTCACAAAGCGCCATCTAGCCCCAAACTAAGCAAAGCTTGTACTATGGGAACTAGATAGCTGATACTAATACATATATACTTTTTTTTTGTAAATAGATACATATTATACATAGAAAACACCCAGACTCAACACAAATATTTGAAAATTTACTTAACAAATATTTGTGTCCGGTGGGGATCGAACTCACGACCCTCGGCGTAGAAGGCAGGCATACTATCCGCTACGCCATCGGGTCAGTCATGTATGTTATGAGGACTTTACGCATGTTTCATGATTTCTAGTAAGAAATGGCTGTTATACAAGGAGTAGTATGGAACATCGTAATTTAAGGTCAGAGTATATTTTTCGGGGCGGTAATCAATAAGAATATTAAGAAAAGGCTGTTTACCATCGTCACCACCACCGTCTTCATTCATAACTCGATGAGGAGCAGATATGAAGGTTAGTTGAGCGTATTTGTTCACTGCTTTCCTGAACGACCCTATTTTTCCTCTGAACACTGAGCCATTTTGCCGGTACCCATGGAACGCTAGGATCTTCAATTTGGGCCGGTCTGGTTCCTTAGAATCCTTAGCCTTGTTGTTTTCTGCAGCACTTTGGTTAGAATTGGAATTGTGTTCAGACATGGTAGAATATCTGTGAAAGTAGAGCGAAAACCTACTGCAATGTACCCGTAGCGCATTGACTACAAGGTATGGTACAATTTGTAAACTTTTTGTGGCAATTATGAACACTATTACAGAATTTAAGTTTATTTATTTATCGAAACCCACAGAAATCTGCTTCAGCACTTCTCTTTTCAACCGACCATAAACATAAAAATTTTTTCAAGTTGTCAGGAGGTAGACAGTTTATCAAAAATAAATAACGGTATCATATCTGGTTATTTCATTATTTTTTCGTGGCGAGGCTACTACAGCCATTTTTGTAATATTGGCAACATTGTTGCAGGATGACAGAATCGACTGCGTTTACGAAGTTTTCAAACTTTATACATGTCTCGTTTCCAAGCCCAAAAATTATAAAACAAACGAGTGACGTTTTTCGCGGCGAAACGCGAAACAGTTGCTTTTGCTTGATGGTTGCTTGCAGTGTTTTTGTTGTTGTAATCTGCAATTCTCAGGTTTTTTAAACGAGTTATTTGTTGGAAAGGATTGAGAAACTAAGAAGATGTCAACCATGAACAGCACAAGAAGCAGCGTGGGCAGTAACGACCGTAAACTGCGTTACAGAGCGGTTCTTGAGGACTTGTCCACTTTAGGTACTTCCACTTATTATTTTTACCTCATATGTTTTCAATTTCTATACTGCTCGTCTTGCTTGCCTGCACTAGTTACTAGTTTTGTGCAACCAATGTCTACAATTACATTTTCTAAGAAATATACCTCTTTTCCACTTTACGAAAGTTCCTTCCTTTCTTTGTCTTAGGCAGCATTCACGTGTGGTTTGGTTGAAGTACCTATACTTTCGACCCTAGAATATTTCATATTGATTGATCTACCTACCGTAGTCCGCCCAGAACAAACAAAGAAAAAACTGAACTAGAATCCAACCAAAAATTGTTTGAGTCAATACTTAAAATTGGTTTTCCAGATGATGAGACGGCAAATGACCACCGCATGCAGAAGATGGAGAGCGCAGTGACGGAGGTGAAAGCGCTCATTGCCGACGGAGACATCAGTGAAAGGGCTAAGCACCCTGGTAAGGAATACAATTGTATGGTTTAGGAATTTGGGCCGATTTGCCCTGTCATTTCATAGTAAAATCGCCATTAATTATACATATAATATCCTGGACAATTCACACAGCGCCATCTAGCCCCAAACTAAGCAAAGCTTGTACTATGGGAACTAGATAGCTGATACTTATACATATATACTTTTGTTTTGTAAATAAATACATATTATACATAGAAAACACCCAGACTCAACACAAATATTTGATTATATTTGTGTCCGGTGGGGATTGAACCCACGACCCTCGGCGTAGAAGGCAGGTATACTATCCGCTACGCCATTGGGACAGTCAATATTTCCTAAAACATGGTTTTGGTTTATTATTTACTCGAAACAAATCACTTGGATATTTATTATTGTTTCAAACCACTTCCGGGTAAAACATAGCAGTGATTTAAAACAATTTTGGATTTCTCAGTGAATGATTTTTGACCTAATAAACCAAAAAACAAGTCATGTAAAGCAAGTATGACTATATATCTAAGTCTTAATTCTAAATAAGTCTAATATTAAAATTTTGCTGAAGTTTTTAACTTACTCTTTAATTAACAAATGATTTAAAAAACCCTAAAATGCTATAGTATCAGAAACATGTTTGTTAAAAATATCATAAAACATTTTAATTTCAGCTGATCATATCGATCAATCTCTTCTTCTTCTTAGCGTGTCGATGGCAGACACTACACCATCGTAGCCCAGAACTTGGCCACATTAACAGAGCTGGCAGACGCTGTCATCAATCTCTAATATTAGGAAAATGTCTCAGAAACATTTGTTGTAAACTTAGTTGCAATACAAATGCTGCCATGTGTTTTGTTATGAATTTCAGGCGAGGGCTATTTGGACTCCCGAGTGCTCCGAGCGACCAGTGACTTGGCGGTGCGGTGCTCAGAGTCCATCAGTGGAAATGTCAACATCTATGACAAACATGAACTAGCTGAACATATTGTAAGTTATTAGAATTTGCCGTGTGATGCCGGCTTAGAATAGCATCAACCCACATCCTTCCCGCGGGTGTCATAAGAGGCGACTAAGGGACTCGAGAGTATTGGTGTATTACAATTTTTAGGCGACAGGCTGACAACCTGTCACTATAGTGATACACATGTTTTCTGAAACAACCTTAGAAAGCTATCCTCAAAAATGTCAGACATGGCGATAGCGACCGTATTCTTACGGCCGTTAACGATCCGCCTACCCCGCAAGGGATAAAGGCGTGATATATGTATGTATGTACATTTTTACCCCAATTTCATTCTATGTTATATCAATCCTTGTTCTATGTGTATTTTCCTTGAACAGAAAGAAAACCCAGAGTTCTGGGAGTTCACGTTCCCGTTGGAAGTGCCGGCTGTCGCGTTCTTATTCGGAACATTCGCGCCCACTCCGCCCGAACAACGGCCGCGCGCGCCGAGGAGGCGGGTCGAGCGACAGCAAGCAGCTGAAAAGAAAGCTCCGGAGAAAATTGACAAGTAAGTAGCTTATTGTCTCAAAAAGGAGACGCTAGTGTCGATATATTTTTCTCAATTTTTTAATTTGGTAAATATTTGAGAAATTCTTAAACTCAAAACTTATGACAAAAATGCTCCACATCATGGTAAAGTAATGTTTAAAGTAGTGATGGGCCGAACCTTGGTTTCACCGAAACCGAATGTACAGCAGGAAAAGGTCCATATAAAAACAATTCAAAGTGTCTTATTTGCTTGTTACGAAAATTTCACGGATTCACACAGGACTTCTCCCTCTAACTTTTCACCCAAATATGGACAACATAATAATAAAAAAAAAAACTATTGCACTTCTTGTTTTGACACTATCATTTGCAACGAATTATACACAAAAACGTATTTGGTATAAACATATAATACATATTCGGCAAATTCAACGTATAATCGGCCGAAACTAAATAATCGGTAAATCTGCCGAACATGCCGAATACCGAACTTAAACCGAATATTCGGCCCATAGCTATTTTATAGTATTATTTCACTACAGTAGTAGTCATTCCTCTTTTCAGGTTAGAGAAATCCGACCAAGCCTCAGAGACCGTGGTTCTCGTGAAGAAGTTCCTGACGCGCGCCTACCGCGACGGCGGCGACACTCCGCTCTCATACTTCCACCTCGTCATAGACCCTCACAGCTTCAGCAACACCGTGGAGAACATATACCATGTCTCATTCCTGGTCAGAGACGGGCTCGTTAGCATTGAATTGGGTTAGTATTACATATACAGACTTAATATTTCTTTAGGAAGAAAATCATTTAATAAACTTGAGGAAGAATAGAACATATCATGTTAATAATTTAGCAAAGCACGACCATGTTCAATTTAGAGCAACCATGTTTATTAGAAAACAACCATGTTCAATTTGGAGTAACCATGTTTAACCTTTTGAACGCCAATGACCACTATAGTTGCTAAACGCTCGCGTACATACGACGCCACTGACGACTAAAGTAGTCCAAATTTACCTATTTTTATAACTTAAATTCTGTCTTGTTTAAGACACCGGGCTGCTTGCCGATAAGTTTTTACCATCTTCACATTTTTCTATGCTTGGCGTCGGGGGTGTGCCGACGTAAAAAAACTGGCGTGCAAAAGGTTAATATAGAACACCTATGTTGTAAAATAGTTTATTAGTATATGTAGGTATAGTTCGTACATATGCACTATCCCGCTTGACCCTGCGTACTTTTCCTGCCAATAAAAGTTTGCCTGGTAGAAATTGCTACCTCAGCAATAAGGCCGCCTTATTGTACCGAATTTTCTTTTATTGTACTTTTCTTTGTTTTGTGTTTTGTACAAATAAAGCATTTGTATTGTATTATTGTATTGTATGTTCAATATAAAACAACCATGTTTAATAAGGAACAACCATGTTCAATATAGGACAACCGTGTTCAATATAGAACTACCATGTTCAAGAACAACAATGTTTAATATAGAACAACCATTTTCAACATAGAACAACCGTGTTCAGTAAGGAACAATCTTTTTCAATATAGGACAACCGTGTTTAATATACGTACGTAGAACTACCATGTCAATTTAGAACAAAAATGTTTAATATAGAACAACCATGTTCAATTAAGAACAAAAATGTTTAATATAGGACAACCATGCTCAATATAGAACAACCGTGTTCAATAAGGAACAACCATGTTCAACATAGGACAACCATGCTTAATATAGATCAGCCATGTCCAATTTAGAACAACTGTTTAATAAAGAACAAGCATGTTCAATTTAGAGCAACCATGTTTAATATAGAACAACCGTGTTCAATATAGAACAACCGTGTTCAATCAATATAGCACAACAGTGTTTAATAAAAAAAACATGTACTTTAAGTTAAAATAAAAAATAAAGCAAAATTATAATTAACACTAAAATTTTTCGTCACAAAGCTTATTTCATTTCTACCTTACCTACAGACGAGGAATTTGGTCTCCCGTTCGTGCGGCCGATCTCCAGCAAGCAGCGCGAGCAGCGCGAGCAGCGCGACATCTCCGACGAGAACCAGTTCATCGTCTCCATCGACATGGACCTCTGGGAGGTATGTGGAAATTTCATTGCTTATCAATGATAAAGAGAAATAGGGCCTTACTACAAAAAGTCAGACGCGAGTTGAACGAATATCTAGTGCTTTTTAACCGACTTTAAAAAATGAAGTTTGACTCGTATGCGATCATCTCGCATTTGCATAAACTGATTTTGATTAACCGACTAATGTAGGTTGGCACTTGTATACGTCCTATGCATTAGATTCTCTCGTCCTTTTTAAACACGTTTAAAATACTTAAACTGGCAGGATACGAAAATACGCACCCTTTTGCAATGTTTGAGTCTGAAATAAGCAAATATCTTTATATAGATTGGGCTTGAAATTAAAGTCATAAGTAGATACGTTATTGTATTGATAATCGTATACCTAAACAAGTTATCTATATGTATTGACAATTTAACAGCTGTGGATCATGATTGATGCGAATCCTTGCCGTGTTATTTCTTGAAAAATATTCGTCGTAAAAAAGTTTGCTCGCGTATTCACATGCCATACATTTTCGTACTAAAACCATGAATTAGTACCTAGATACTAAGTGTTTACATTGAAGAATAATTTGAAGTTTTTTATGAAGAAATGAGAAGAATCTTCAGCAAGATATTTTTCTTCTACAGGAACTAAAAGAAGCTTTCAACATTCGGAAACCAATGATGGTGTTGAAGAAATGACTTATTTGTTATATTATATTATTATTTGACTTATTTTTAAAGTTGGAATAAATCTGCGACGTGGCGCGATGATGCTTGTAGAATGCCATAACTATACAGGTTATATTTAAGTGGTCGAAAGAAAAGAATCTAAATTTTGGACGTCCTTAGCTACCGTTCAGAAAAATTTTGACCTCCCAAAAAAATCTAGATTCTAGAAACCCTTACCTACCATTATATGTAGTTTGGGAGTCCCATACTAATAATGCTGAATGACGAAAGTATTTTGAAAAAGGAGTGTTGTGTTTTGTGATTGTTTTATTATTATTTTTTTGAGTGTATTTTTTTTTTGCGAAAAGAAACTTTGTTTAACTTCGTAGGTAAGGGTGTCTAGAAACTAGATTTGACCCTCGAGACGGCTTTAGCGTTGATAATACCATCGTCATCTCTTTCAGAAAAATGGGAAAGAAAGAGATTACGATATAGTTTTTTTTTTAAAACTAAAGTCAGTTTTCTGTTTTAGTGATTACACCAAATGATTACAAATTGTGAAAATACTCGAATTAAGGTGAAACTGTGATTCTTTAGAGTAAGGTTCTAAACAAAATAAATGTTAAGATATTTTTAATTATTACCTATCTTTATTTTATGTACACTCCTTTCAAAAACTGAATTTTAAAATGCTAGAGAGCGCTTAAAGTTAGGTACAGTTACCTAATAGGTTATCACATCACACGAAATCGCACAAGTATGTAGTAGTATAATTTTTACATAGGTATGTCAAGTTATCAAGCTAGACTAGATAGAGTAGAAATTATATTAATTAAATGCTTACAATCTATATAACTCATGCTTATTTAACCTACACAAAACAAATAATTTCTACTCGATGTTTGAAAAAATGAATTAACTTTATGTCGACAGAGTATTTATTGTAAGGCATTCATTTTGATAATAAATACGTCATTATTGCGTAGGTATTATTCGTACAGTATGCGATAACATAATTTTAGAGGTTCCTTTACGATGTTTTTCTACCAAGGCAAATTATTAGTATCATGTTTTGGAACCAATAACATCATAGCAAATATCCTGAACATAAAACCTATTTTTTTCGGCAAGGTTTTTTGCATTTTATCTAGGGTAGAAATCCCTTATAAAGGTCAACTTAAGTCAGCCTCTTAAGATAAGGTAAGTTTTATTAGTGTGAAGTCCGCTCCGTACCGCTCCGCTCCGTACCGCGCCGCCCCGTACCGCTCCGTCTCCGTAGTCGCATTCTTAGGGTGCAGTTCTTAAATAGCCATAGTGACTGTAATAGGCCGACGAGACGACAGCACCAGTCTCGTAGATATCCTTTTATCTTTCGGTCTCAATGTGACGTCTTCTGTAACGTCTGGTTGTTGTTGTTCAGATAGTTGTCGTAATTCAATGCTTTCTTCAGGCACGTTGATAAAACGATCGTCCGGTAACAGGAATGCAACTACAGCAGAAACTGTAAATAAAATTACTTGGTAAATAAAGGGTTGGACAGCCAACAGTAGTCCAAGTATAATATGATAAGTATAAGACCACATCATCCCATCATCCCGTCAGCCTATAACAGTCCACTGCTGGATGTTGGCTTCCCTCGGGGTAGGCCGTAAGGCTCGTCCAGCATCGCCACATCAGCCTATAGCAGTCTACTGCTGGACATAGGCCTCCCCCAGGGTACGCCACAATAAACGATCTCCCGCTTTCGTGCATGCGCCCGATTCGAATGTGACTAATCTTTGCTTTGTGTTATTTAACCTCTTGTCAATTAAATCTCGATTCATGGGTCGAGTTATATCTGTGCATCAAAAATGACGTCAATGAAAGTATGAAACTCATAGGCAATAACAGTATTGAAGATGTAGTAAACGTCACAGTGGTTCTCCAGTAGGAAATTGGTGATTTGAGTCATGTAGTTGATAGCGCTTTTCTAGTATACCATTACACACCTATTTGAACGAATGGAAATTAACTCACAGGCAATGATTGATGCGAAGATGTAGAATCCGATGTCACAGTAGTTGTTTTCAAGCAGGAATTTGAGAATCAAGATGCTGGCAAACAGTGCTATGCGGCCGCCAGCCATTGCCAGGGAAATCGCTAGCGCCCTGAAAACATTCATAGCTTCTATTGAAACTGCCTATAAAGGGATGACAAAATATACATGCAAATATATTAAGGGGTGAATCAGCCCTTGAAACAGAACAATTTTCTCCAAGAAATAATAAGAAAATATTTCGGACCTCCCTTGTAAATGTCTTGGTAGATTGGTAATTTTGAATGGGAGGTCCAAATTTATTTAATTTTTTGACTTATAAATGTTTCTTGGGGAAAGTTGTTCAGTTTCATGAACTGGTTCACCCCTTAAAAAATTGTAGCAATTTTATTTACACCCTGTATACTGAAACATACGCACAGAAAACAGCAATACAATTGTTTGTTAACATTAGGTATAGAACCTAGGACATCTACGAACAATAATAGGTTTGTTGCTTCTGGCTTCAAGTTCAAACTAGCGATGACTTGTCATACTCGTATTTACAAAGAGCGTTTGACTGAAGAATTGATTCCTTCAAGCTACAGAATGTTAATGATGAAAAATATTTGAAAGTCTGATGGTAATAAAATATAGACGAGGCTTACCTTAGATGTGTAGGGAAAAGGGCAACAGAAATGGCAGTGTACAGCCCCAGGAGAAGGATGCCCATCAAGAAAATGATGAAAAAGACCATGCTGGCGATAGCATTGGGCACCAGATTGACGATGATCCCGCTTACGAGGGGAGGTCAAAAAGTTCGCGGAATGACAAGGAAGAAGGGTGAAATTAAACATGAAATTATTTTTCCTTTTCAATATATTCTCCCTTAACTCGAATAGATTTATGGGATCTATCAAATAACTTATTAATACCGTCTAAAAAAAATTGTTTATCTTGTGCGTCAAAATAAGCCGAAATCGCTGACTTAACCTCATCATCGTCGTTAAATTTTCTTCCACGCAGCTCTTTTTTCATCTTTGGAAATAAATAATAGTCGCTGGGGGCCAGGTCTGGACTGTAGGGTGGATGGCGCAGTAGTTCAAAACCACATCGGTGAATGGCAGCGGTCGCAACACGACTGGTGTGCACGGGCGCGTTGTCATGCAAAAGCAGCACTCCTTTGGTCAGTTTTCCTCTCCTTTTTTCTTTAATCGCTTCCTTCAATCGATCTAACAAGGAAGCGTAGTACTCTCCCGTTATGGAAAGGCCACGATCTTTATAATCCACCAGAAGAATGCCTTCAGAATCCCAAAATATTGTCGCCATGATCTTTCCGGCCGATTGAGACACCTTAAACTTCTTAGGAGGGGGAGTGCCCTTTTTCTGCCATTGCATTGACTCTTGCTTTGACTCAGGTTCATAATGATGAACCCAAGTTTCATCCCCAGTCACAATACGGGACATAATTTCTTCCTTTTGATCTCCACAGCGGTCCAAAAACTCGCGGCAACAGTCGACGCGCTCTCGCTTTTGAAACGGCGTGAGCATTCTCGGGACCCATCTTGCGCAGACTTTACTCATACCAAGATGTTGATGAAGGATATTCAAAATGGTAGTTTCTGATACACCAACTAATGCTGCAAGCTGTTTCTTCTTCAAACGGCCATCCTCCAATACAAGTTTCTCAACTTTATCGATGATTTCCGGCGTGGTGGCCTCGATCGGCCGCCCAGAACGGGGATCGTCTTCAATTGACTCCCTTCCTTGCTTGAAAAGATTATGCCACTTGTAAATCATAGTTTTTCCAGGAGCAGAGTCCCCGTAAACAGATAACATATCTTGAAAAACAGTTTGCGGCGTTTTTCCCTGTTTGGTGAGGAACTTTATGACGGCGCGATGTTCAATTTTTTCCATACTGCCAACTTTCTTCCCGATTCACTTGTTTAATCGTTGATAACTCAAAGACTAGTGACCCAATTAGGC
Source organism: Keiferia lycopersicella (assembly GCA_029255805.1). Classification (NCBI taxonomy): domain Eukaryota; kingdom Metazoa; phylum Arthropoda; class Insecta; order Lepidoptera; family Gelechiidae; genus Keiferia; species Keiferia lycopersicella. Next base: position 1,790,129 of record JARACZ010000008.1, read on the forward strand.
TAAAACTTGGTATTTATAGTAATAATGAGTTACTCAATTAGCGAGTACCTGGACAAGCATCCCTACCCCCGCCAACCCCTCCATTCCGCGAACTTTTTGACCTCCCCTCGTATACCACATACAGAGGCTACCACCATTACCATGTTACGACGGCCGAATTTTCCGACCAACTGTAAGTTTAGAAAAAATACATAAAAAAACAAAAAAAATGCATAAATTACAATATTGGTAAATTTGACGGTAGGAAAATCTGCAGCTGATTTCAGGCATGATAGTATTCAGTAAGCGAAAACACTTTTTACTAAAAGAGAGCATTTTATTCTCAAGGGAATACCTGGCAGAAGCCTTGTGGGGCCTTGTATAAGGCGGTAAAAAAATTCTGACACTAATGTTCATTAGATCGTTGTACGATTCAATGTCCCACACGAAAAAAGAGATAGAGAGAACCGGAAAACCGATGGGCACGTATATACACTACATACATACTGCATCAAATTGTACTTACAAAAGCTAAAACTGAATTGAAGAAAGACTGCAGAACAGCCACGCCTACGACAATCAGCAAACCAGATTGATTCAAGGAACACTCATTTTTCTCCTTGGTCACGTCCTTCATCAGATTGCAAAGTGTCAGGGATTGGTCGCCACCTGTCTTCAATGTTTCTGTGAAATTGTCTGCTATAGATGGGAGCCACACTGCGAATGCTCCGACCTATTAAAACACGTCATAAACGTCAAATTTTCGTGGTTACAATAGGTAGTGAAAATGTGGCGATGAGTAGGTACTATTTCTATACATGCAGCAGATAATAGAAATTCAGTCATTCAATTCATAATAAAAATTCGAACCTGTAGAAACATTGCTAATATCGTCATTAAGATGAAGTATCTCAGCAGTTTTCCTTTGAATAGTTCTTTGACATTTGGTTTCCGATTTTCTTTATTAATTGGCAGATTTTCATCATTTAGCACTAATCCCGTCACCTGCAAAGAAAACAACATGCTCCTTGTAAGATTTCCTGCAGGAATGTAACTATGATTCTCGTTTTTGTAACAAACTTATCAGTAATCATATCAAAGCTCTTACCTGAAGTTCTTCTTTCGTTTTCAAATGATTGATTCTGTGGATTCTCTTCAATATCTTCAACGCTTTCTCTTCGCCGTACTTCACGAAGGCGTACTTTGGGCTCTCTTGCATAAAGAACATCCAGTAGAAGCAAATAATGCCGGGTGAAGCGTAGACTAGGAGCGTGGTTCTCCAGGGGTTCCAATTGATGCCCAGTGCGGGCATGTAGTAGGAGAAATTCATTGACGTTATTGGCATTGCCATCACTGAAAAATCAACAAACATGATATTAAGGAAATTATCAAATGAATGAATTCCATCCAAACATCCTACATTTGAGGAAAGATCAGTTCAAAGGAAAATGAAGTAGAAAGTTGATGAAGTGGAAATGTACAAACTAAAACCAATTCCTCGTTAGGACGTGATGGGAAATACTCACATGCCATAATGCCCTGTGACAGTAGAAAGAGACTTGCAACGACTAATACAACAGGATTCCTTCGTGCCTGAGGGACGCATTCACTCAGAAGGGTCATTGTTATACTGTACTGGCCTGATGCCCTGAAACAGATCAATAAACTTGGTGAGGCTGAGACATAAAGACACCACGCCCAAAATAGAAGAAATTTTTAGGATGTCAGCCAGGTATGATGAAGGAATACAGTTCATCGTCCAGTCACATAGCCAAAATATTGCTTGAACGATTTCGTAAAGCCTGTTTTACGAGATTTTTAGACAGGATATGGAAAAAAGTTAACGGCAGTGGCTAAGGCAAAGCCTGTCTTGTAACTAAGCCACAGCTAGGCGCTTAATGTTTCATAGTCAGGCACTTACACGAAAGAAGCGATGAACTGACAGACAAGCAGCATGATCCAGTTAACAGAAAGCGTTGCTATGCAGTGGAAGACTGTTGCCAAGAAGAAGGATACTAGCAGCATACGGCGGCGTCCATGCTTGTCCGCCAAGTAACCCCACAGTACAGAACCGAGCACTGCGGCTGTGAAACGTAATGATCAATCAGTCAGTTAGTAATAGATCCATCATCTGTAACGAATGCGTTTGAGAAGGAGTATATTCGATCAACATATGTGGTTAGGCACATGATAGAGTCGAAAAAGCTATGACTTGGCCATGCAAAATCATACATTAGGTAGGTAGCTACATTATTATTAGCCAGTGTCGTCCCACTGCAGGGCAAAAGCCTTCCTCCCTTTCTTCCATTCTTCCCTGTTTTGGGCCGCCTCCATCCAATTCCGGTCTTGCGCTTTTTCATCTTTCCATCTCTTCTCAAGGAATGCAAATGCATCTACTTTTAGTTGTAAAGTTTATAGTAAATGTTTAAGAATGTCAATGCCCCTTTGGGCTTTTCGGCGAGTTCAGGCCATCATAGCTTGCCTCAGCCTTATCTAGGTCAGAGTAGAGTCTGAAGCAAACCCATCACTAATACGGCGAGCTCGGTCCATCATTCAATGCCTCAGTTTTATCTAGGTCAGAGTGGAGTCTGAAGCAAACTTATCACTAATAATAAAACGTCTTACCAACTAAAGGAGCAGCTACAAGCAGCCCTTGCTGGAACGGCGTAGTTTTCAGCTCGCAAGCGCTTGTCTTCACTACTATCGTACTGCTGTACAGAGTGCAAGCGTAGGCGATTATAGACAAGCCGTTGAGAGCGGTAAGCAGCCAGCTGTAGAGACCGAACCCTGAAAAAAATGTCGCTATGTCAATGGGGTAGCAACAGGGGAAGTAATGACGTCTCTGTCGATTGTACTTTTTTCTGTGATTGGTAGAAAATGCGTCAATGTGAAATTCAAATTACTTGTATTGGTGCCTTAAGGCACAGTTGCGTCTGCTCCCATCTGCAGTAAACTTAGAGGTTTCTTCCCCATTGGAGTCATTCAAGCTAGGCGAAAACGTCGGCGTCAATCAGGGTTTAACGAACGCACCACTTTTATACATTTGGTTGGCTTTATCAATAGTTTAGTCCACAATAGTAACTGAAGAGGTAGATATACTACAGAAAAGACTATCATAAAGAGAAGGGTTTGGTACTTACCGGTTTTGTCAAGAGCATCTTCGAAAGGTACCTTCTTGTTGCCATCATGTTTGATGTTATTATTGTTCCTTATAGAATTCTCCATGCTTACGGGGTTGATATCGTTTACCTATTTATATGATATATTCTCGTAGTATTTTAGTATATTAGTTTTTCTCTGTGGTATTTTCAAGATTTCATTTTTTTAGTTATGGCCTATGGGTAGCTACCTGATTTTCACTAAAAGCTTATATCAAGAAGCTATTTTTATCCATCTGATGATTGATTCTAAGATGATTTATTTTGTATTCATCACTGTTTTGTATTTTTGTATAGAATCTCTGCAAACAAAATAATAGTCGTAAAACTATAGTTGAATATTAAAATAAAGACATGATCAAGGAAAACATAAAGTCTATAAATATACAACTATACAGTCTGTAAATAGCTAACCTATTTAGTACGGTTATTGTACTACATCCATACATTTCATTGTAATTATATTGTTCAATATACGTTTTCTTTTAGTTCCCTGATTTTTTTTTTTTTTTAGTAGTCAGGCTAAAAGCTTTATATTGCTCAAAGAATACGACTCTCAGGCAGGTACCTACTCGAAACCATACTTAACTTCTATGTGGCATGGAATTCAAGGGAAATTGGTTCTTGTAATGTGTGCATTACCGACACTAAGGTTTTTTTTATTAGCCTGTTCACCGTCCTAAGGTTGAAACGGGTAGCGCGAGAGAGGGGAGGGCCTTTGCCCTGCAGTGGGACGCTGAACACTAAGGATTACAAGTATACAAAATACAGTACGATGAGATGATAGCACAGAATAATAACCAGTAACTAGCGTATGATAGTATGAAAATTACTGTCAAATCACTCTCGACTTTACGAACGTACTATAGGTAGGTACATCCAGCATGACCAAACTTAATTTTTTTAACTCGCCTACTATTATTAGTTTTATTAACTGCTTATTTGACTCACTTTTGTTCAACTAAACTTCGACACTGTTTTTTTAATTACGACTTATTCATTTATTTAATAAAGTGAAACTGCATTTGTTAACTGTTAAACCACTAATAACACTAATACGGACGCCCCGAGGAAGACAGGATAATATACCAATGCGTAACCCTATTTAATTTTACATGTAATTTATGTTCTATCACTACAGATATAGTCAACAGGTTTTCCTTGTACGATTTTGTTTAATACAGGGTCTTCCGCTCTAAATAAGCTTCGTTCACATCAAACCTGCGGCTAGAGCAATGGAGGAAACTGTTTCCACCCGACGCGTCTCATGTGCCCCCAGCCGAAAAACTACCACCTGGTGGCAATCTCTCCTGGGCAGCCTGAAAATCGCTTAATCGACTCCGGGTTGGTGTTGGGAGATGTCGTGAAAACATGGTAAGGTGGGGCTTTTCGGCTGGCGATAAATGTGACTGCGGCGCCATCCAATCAATGGACCACCTACTGGCCTGTCCCAACTGCCCGAACTGCACACTTCAGGACCTAGTAGAAGCAAGCCCCAGGGGCATTTCAGTTGCCAAATATTGGTCAACGAAAATATAACTGTTACTGTTGCCATCGAATCGATGATGAAGAAGAATAAGCTTCGTAGCAGTGCTACGACAAAGCTACGCTAATGCATTTTGTTTTATTGCTTAGAATAGCATGTGGGTGGATTGGGTGTCATAAAAAACGACTAAAGTATCGCTGTTCTAATAGGCCGTATTTGATTGCTCTCAAAATCATGATAATGCTATGACATAAGGTCTATTTTCTTTGTTGACGTGTCCTGTAGTATGGGTTTGACAGTTGTCAAATATGGCCTATTCGAACGTCCATATTTTAATACAAAATTAACTAATCCGACTGCCAAACGTAATTCATAAAGGATCCCTTGTGTAGGTAGGTACCTACACTAGCTACCCATACTTAATAGGTACCTATCATACAAAAATACGTGACTAGTATTCGGCGTTATTTGTATTACGCAAACTGGACGTAACCACAACACGTAACTACGTCACAGATATTAAAATATTACTAGAACTACGTGCAGTATTGATTTTTTCTATTCCAATTTGCATTTTAAGTACGTGCTTGGTGCAAATGGATTTTTTGTCATCGCATCATCACTCACCTAACTTGACGTCACAGATTCCACGTCATAACTATACATACTTGAACGATTTTATTTTTTTAATTATATTTATATTCGAGTGGCGACCACGCCTCTTGGATGCCCTCCGGCCAGATGGACCGTAGTGACTGGATGGCGAAAGCTGGAGATCGTTTCTTGTGGCGTATCCTGGGGGAGGCCTACGTCCAGCAGTGGACTGCTATAGGCTTATGTGATTGTTTTTATTACATAATAGGTATATGGAATAAGATACAAATTATAATTCTCGTATATTTATTTACACCATTGACTGTTACTGCCGATGACGTGATCAGAGCACTGAACACGTTCCATAGCTCATCAGCTTCGGGACCCGATGGTCTCCGACCGCAACATCTAAAAGAGTGCATATCGTACTCCGCAGGAAATAATGGAACGCGATTGCTCGAACTTTTGACAGACCTATGTAATTTTCTATTATGTGGATCTCTTAACCCCGAAGTTTGTCCCTTCTTGTATGGTGCATCGTTGTGTGCACTTACCAAAAAAGATGGTGGTATACGGCCCATAGCGGTGGGTAGCACTTTCCGACGACTCGTGGCCAAGCTAGGATGCCATGCTGTAAGAGATGAGATGGCTACTCATTTGCAACCCCACCAAGTAGGCTTCGGTACACCATTAGGATGCGAAGCAGCGATCCACGCGACAAGAAGTTTTGCTATGAACCCTGACAATGCGGATTGTGTCATCGTCAAGGTTGACTTAAAGAATGCATTTAACAGTGTTGAGAGGGATACGATGTTGACGGAAGCCAAGGAGTTAGTTCCTTCCTTGTATCCCTTTCTTCACCAATGCTACGCCATAACGAGTAACCTTTCCTTCAATGGGTCCCAAATCCCTTCTCAGGTTGGCGCTCAACAAGGAGACCCTCTAGGCCCACTTATCTTCAGTTTGGCGATACATAAAGTGGTTACCTCACTGAAGTCCAGGCTTAATGTATGGTATCTTGACGATGGCACAATCGGCGGAACTTGTGATTCTGTGGCGGAGGATTTAGGCACTCTTATAGCTGGCTTAACACAAATGGGGCTCCAGGTGAACTCTTCAAAATGTGAAATTTTTCCCTGCGGCGAGGAGGCCAAAAACAAAATTACAACTTTTAACTCTTTACTTCCGGATATAAAAATTTTAACCGAAAATACTTTTTCCCTTCTCGGTGCACCACTCTTCCCTAGCGCCATTCCGACTGCCCTAGAAACCAAACATAAAATGATAACACAAGTAAGCGAACATCTAGGACACCTCTCAGCTCATGTTGCACTTATTCTCTTTCGAACTTGTTTTTCCCTCCCCAAATTGACGTACGTGATTCGTACAACTCCTACGTGGCTTTTCCCCGACGAGGTCTCTGTGGTGGATTGCGCAATCCGCAACACACTGGAGAGCGTCATTAACGTTTCGCTCGATGATAACCAGTGGCGACAAGCGGCGCTGCCTATCAGATACGGTGGATTGGGTATTCGGAGCATCGGGACCGTTGGTTTGCCGGCTTTCATTGCTTCGTCGAACGGGGTTGCTGATCTTGTAGCTAACATACTTAAATTACAAGGTGACAGACTCAGCATCCCCTTTCAAAGCGACGCAATGGAAGCTTGGGCGGCCACGCGCCCTGGCGTCGATCCTCCGTTGAAACCGGAATCACAGAGAGCCTGGGACGACATAAGTTGCAAATTTTTCTTATCAGAGTTGTCAGACGCACTTACAGGAAGCGACGTAGCTCGTATCAAGGCGGCAACCTGCCCAGAGTCTGGAGCCTGGCTCCAGGCTCTGCCTTCACCTCAGCTCGGTACACACCTTGATAATGACTCCTTACGGGTAGCAGTTGCTCTGCGTCTGGGCTGTAGAGTCTGCGAAGCTCACAGTTGCCCATGTGGAGCTTCTGCTGACTCTACAGGTCACCACGGCCTAAGCTGTGCGAAATGCGCGGGAAGATTTCCGAGGCACCACGCATTGAACGAGATAATTCGTCGAGCTCTGGTGTCTGCAAACGTACCTTGCGTCCTAGAACCTCCAGGCCTCTGCCGGTCAGACGGGAAACGCCCTGACGGTCTAACTCTCGTCCCTTGGGATAAGGGCCGAAGTCTGCTCTGGGACGCCACTTGCGTAAGTACGTTTGCAGCATCACACTTGCCGAAAACAATGCGTGAGGCGGGATCTGCGGCAGAATTCGCAGCCGGGCAAAAGCATATAAAATATGCAGAGCTCGAGCGTAATTATTTATTCGTTCCATTTGCAGTCGAAACCGGTGGACCATGGGGCAGGGAGGCCAAAAAGTTCATTCGCGAAGTGGGCCGACGTTTACGCGACCGTGGCTGCGACCCCCGCTCCGGAGCGTACCTTATACAACATATATCGCTTGCCATCCAGCGTGGAAACGCGGCTGGAGTGATGGGTACTTTTGAGCCAGGTACGCTGCGGGGCGGGCTTTTCGACTAGTTTTTAAGTCTATGTTTTAGTTATACATTTCTTAGTTTTAATTTAGTATTAAGTTGTGTATATTTGTAAATTTACTGTAATTTCTTTTGTAAACGCAATTTATGTTTTAAATAAATCTCGTTCTGAATTAAATGAGTTTATTGATATATAGCTAGCTGCCTATATTTACAAAGGAACTGTCACTTATGCCTACCTATTCCTGCACGAAATAAAAACGGTATCATTTTCAAAACATAACAATAGATAATTACGCAATCTTAATCACATCTTTTATACTAAAATCGGCGAAGCACACAACAAACATAAATTAATTTTATTATTATTACTAAATTCATTACTTATTTATAACTATTTAATGAGACAATAATTTACTAACTTATCAACTATCAGTACATTGATGTGTTCAGGTACATCGATTTGGCCTATCAAGTTTCTCTGAAAACTTAAAACGTGAAGCTAAGGCCTAGGCCTAAGACAAAGGTCACTCAGAACTTATAAGCGAGGAAAGGCCCATCGGGTTGCATTCTCTGGGAACTAAAGTAGTTAAGTGGGGTCCTATCAGGCCTTATTCTCTGAGACTTAAGGTATTATGTGGGTCCATCAGACCTCCGGGAACTTAAGTAGATAAAGATCCTATCAGGCCTTATTATTTGTGACTTTAAGTAGGTCCATTAGGCCTCATTCTATGAGAACTACACTAGATAAGTTAGGAACGTGATATCAAGCCTCATACTATGGCAACTTAAGTAGGTTAGTGAGGTTCTATCAGGACTCATTCTCTGAGACTTAAGTACTTCCACAAGTGACTCCATGTGTGTGTTTTTGTTTGCTTTGGGAACATAGTAGATACCTAGAAAAAGGCCCTGGTGCTGGTCTATTCTCTGGGAACTTAGAAGATAAGTGAGGGCACATCAGGCCCTGGTCTCTAGGAACTTATTTCTCTGGACTCGAATCCTCTGGGCTTTTGTCTTTGGGAAGTAACCATGCCATCACTATAGCACCTGAAAGACAAAGAAATAAATGTTTAGACCACAATAAAAATATCAATAATATTAACTGAAAGATAATTAGGCTTTCTAGAATACATAGTGCGACTTAGAAATTGTATTTGTCTTATATGAGTACGAATCGAATCGGTCTTGTATGAACGACCATAATGCCGTTTCTGCGTAAGCATGAACTTATGATTTAAATGTTTTTGGATTTTTGGTGTTGGAATAGGAGAAAATGCTGACAAGAATAAACAGGAGAATGAAAGAAATTAATTTCCAGTACTTACTTATCAATAGGATAGCCCAACCGTAGAAAGTGGCTTCGCAGTTCAAGGACATTAAAGCACCAATCGCGTTGACTCCAACGAAAGCACTTGAGCGTCCCAACATCACTGATAAGCAAGAAGCCATCCCCCTGTAACATAAAACATGCAAATATGAAGAACATAATATGACTGAAATAGCGACGAAGAGCTTTTAAGTGGAAAGGCTTTTGATTCTTACACAAATTGAAGCGATATAAATGTGCAAGGTGTACCTACAATTTTAAATTTTTTAGAAATCTTTCAATATTTTCTACCTATGCAGGATTTGCATCTGAAACTTTATTTGTTAGCACTAGCGGCGCATCTACCATATAGGCTACCGCAGCTCAATCGTTGCCTGCGAAATAACGCAGTGATACACGCGTGGCAAGGCTTCATTTACCATGTAAGTTTTGCAAGTAACTTTCAGCGACTAATTCATTCTTTAAAAATTTCGATTCAGCCACGGTAGCCACGATGGCACAGGCCTCGCAAGCACTATTAGCGAAAGCTGCAGGTTCAAAGCGTGCCTGCAGCAGAGAATTTTGCTAGATCTTAAATATTTAAGAAAAAGACACAGTGTACAATGTAATAGCAGAAAACTAAAGGACGCTTAATTACCTCAAAGAAGTAGGATACATCTCCACAAAGTACACACTCAGAATGCCCATTGAGAGTGCACACAGTAAGAACATGAAGAAGAAGATGCCTCCAGCAATAGGAACCTTCACCACGTTCAAGAGAACTGCTGCTGTAGCGGACGAGGCCAGGATGACCATCATGGCTAGCCTCTTGCGACTCCCGCAGGTCAGGGATAGTACGAGGTTGGAACAGCTGGCCACAGCTCCGTAGGCCATGGCGGAGAGGAGCGTCGTGTCTTGGATGGTGTCGTTGCAGGTTGCAGCTAGTTCCTAAAATGGAAATTTGTTAAACATGAATTTTGTATTCTTGCGTCACGGAAAATTTTTGGTGGATAAGTAACCACATTGTGGACGTCAGTAACAGGAAATATCAAGTTAAATATTTTTCAGTTCAAAACTTTGCCTGCCGTTTTCCTGTAAATCTGTTCTTTTATCAATATCAGTACCCATTTGCAAACTATTGGTTGTTTTGATTGCACTTTGAATAGCTTCATTGGGTCACTGGACGACTCGGTGTCTCACACGAAGAGAGAGTGTATGCAAATTCTTAACCACAAACGTTCCTAAAGTCTAAACGTATGGTGTAAAATATGAAAAACGAAAATAGTATTACTTACAGTGGCGTTGCTGGCAGCAGCAACGTTTGTTGCATGATATTGAATGACAGAGCAGAGGTTCATGCCAACACCGCCGTTGGTCTCCAGCACCGTGAAGAGATTGTTCATGATGTACGGCAACCAGAGGATGAAGCCGCTACCACTGAAGTAAAAAGAACGAATAGGAAATTTACTTCGCCTGATTAAACAAATCAAGTATGAGAAACGAAGCTACGGGTTATATCCCCTGGAAAATGATTAGGAAATTGTTAGTCTGGATGGATATTGGATATGGTGGATACCTTATCGCCTTGGTTGAACAGTCAAGCTTTTTTCAGATATATAAAAATATAAAATAGTGATATAAGATCATTCCTATTAAAATCGTACCTATTAAAATGATAATAAAATGTAGATTATCTACGTTGAATAAATATTTTAATTCTAGGTTCCTCAGTAGTACATAGCGAAGAAGATAATGTGCTCTGATACTTACGTCATGTAAATAACAGCGACCAAATAAAAGAGCTTCAAAGTGTCCTTCAGCAATGGTGCTTGGAACAGGGGCACCGTCTGTAGCCAGAGACTTCTAAAGAATGATACGTTCATCATCGACTGCCCTTCTTGCTCAGTAATAAGCCTTTTCACCTGGAAAAGAGAAATGGTTAGTATTTATGTGATCTGTCTGTCGTTTTAGATTTAAATTGATATCTCAGAATGCGAGAAACTTGCTGTAGATTTAAATTTTGCAGATCAACACAGGCAAACGCTATTTCAGAACTTTCAGAACGCATTGCCTAAAGTTGGTTTTTAAAATGGTATGAAACTGTTCTAAGCCGGCATAGCTACTTACTGGGAAGTTATCAGCTCTGTCTCCAGAATTAAAAGCGTAGATCTTCTTCAAGACTTCCAGTGCTTCTTCGTGACGGCCTCTGGAGGCCAGGAACTTGGGGCTCTCGTGGAAGAATCTCAGTAGACCAGCGGTCGCCAGGCAGGGTAGCGCCATTGCGAAAGCTAGGAGACGCCAAGGTCTGTAGACGATGCCCAGCCAGTTGATGGGATAGGCGAAGGTGAGCGGCAGGATTGGGTATGCAAACACTGTGGATGGAAGAAACAAGTGGAATTATAGCAGACGATTAAAAAAGTCATAAGAATAGAAAGGGTTTTATTTTAAGCTGAGAGGAGATAATTGTGGAAGAATCGGAAGCTCAGCACTAAATAATATTAATTGAGAAGATGAATAATATTAATTGATAAAGACTTAATATTGAGAAGATTGGAAAAATAACATTACGAAAGAAGTTGAAAGGTGCATTCAAAATACAATATTTCTTTCAATTTATATAATACAGGAGTTTTACTACTAAAGACGATTTTCAAAAACACGTGGTTTACATTCATCAATGCATTTCGAATCAACCAATATTTTAGATTTTACAAACCTGCAGAAACCGCCTGGGAGCACATGAGTGCGCAGGTGCAGAGCAGCATCGCTCGTCCCCTGGCGCGCTCTGAACAGCTCTCTCCGAGGAGTGTGTATGCTGCAGAGTTTGTTGCCGAAGTGCTGCAATGGAAAATTGCTTTGTTATGCTGTGAGTCTTCGATAGGGGTAGGTTCCAAATCGGTTATTTTTGGCCAAGGGTAGCGACTAGTAAAGTACTTATCTCAAGGCTTGCGCTCGAAATTTATCGATCTTAAGTGTTTCCGCAGCTAACAAACGTAATTATTAATAGATGATGAAAGAAGACTATACCCCATCTATACATGGTTACTTATCTATACTACTGATATTCAAACACGGGTGTTTGAACTATTTAGTGCATTGTATAGTGGGAAATCCGGATACTGCACGGGGCGGTAATATTATTTGTAGAGTTTTATTAATGCACTCTAATAGCTTATCGGCGTATCTATTAATAAGTTCACGTTTAATGAACATTAATTTATTAAAGCAACAAACGGTAACGGACTTAGGTATTAGTTAGATTTGTGTAAGTACTTTTGTTTTCAACTGATTTGGTCACGCTTATTAGCCTCCACTTCTTTCTGACGGACACTTTTCGATGTTGTCTTCACTTCATTTGTAGCATAACTCTATCTAGATCTTTTTTAATTGCATGTTCCCCAAAATAACTACTTCGTCTATGTGTACCTACTGTATGCGACGTTTAGTTGTTATTGTTTGCTTTTCTATGATGCTGTGGCGGTATGCCCCATGACGTATATCCACACAATCCACTATCTATCATTATCTTGTGATCAAACATACTTCAATTAGATCTGTTGCTTCCGTTAGTTTTATCGTACGGCTAGACTTTCTTAACAAACTGTTTATAGTATTATCAACAAACGTTAAGAGAAATCGGTTAGCTTCTAAATGTTCTTCTACACAGCTAGTCCACTGCTGGACATAGGCTTACCCCCAGATTGGGGGGGTATTGCCATACTCACTACGCTTGGCAAGCGGTCTGGCGAGCGCAGTGCAAGATATTGTAGATAATATTCACAGGGAACATACTGACTGATTGTAATGTACATTCAGTATCTATAATTTGCTCTTCTGTAGACTTGAATTGAAGACTCAAGTGGGTATAAAAAGATGTACTTACAAAGTGGAAGAGATGAGTTTGAGTACGGCCATGGTCCGCCAGTCCGGCGCCAAGCTGCTCAGTGCCGCGAAGACGAAGCCGACTGACATGGACAGCATGAGAGTCAGCCGTCGCCCCTTCGTGTCAGCCACGTAGCCCCATAACTGTGCGCCGGTTACCACACCTGTGTTAGAGAATTTGAAATGTAGGTTATGTTTTACACAAAGCTTTAAAGTGGATGGATCAGAAAGTCGAAGATATGTGTAAAACCTCTTCGTTGGAGGGGCGGTGTGGCGCGCTAAGATATGGGTAAGCCCCCTCCAGGCGTTGGGTGCATAAGTGGCGCGCTACGGCATATTTAAGGGGTATTTGTGGCTAAGCGGCTAATTGCCGTGTGATGCCGGCTTAGAATGGCATCACCCCACGTCCTTCCCGCGGGTGTCGTATGGGGCGACTAAGGGATTTGAGAGTATTGGTGTATTACAATTTTTAGGCGACAGGCTGACAGCCTGTCACTATAGTAATACACATGTTTTCTGAATCAATCTTGGAAAACAATCCTCAAAAATGCCAGACGTGGCGACAGCAACCGTATTCTTACGTCCGTTAACACTCTGCCTACCCCGCAAGGGATAAAGGCGTGATATATGTATGTATGTATTTTTGGCTAAGATATCTGTAAGCGTCTTCAGGGCTAGGACTCATGTGCGGCGGTATAGGATATGTGTAAGCTCCCATCGAATTTATTGGGCATAGGTACCTATGAATTGCGCTAAGACATGATATAAGTAATTCCCTTCAGAGGCAGGGTGCAATGTGTATAATACTCTTCGGAGGCAGGGAACAACATGGTATTATCCACAAATCAAAAAAGGATGCGTCTATGACTGCTTTTGCGAAAATTTGCAGGCTGTCGCAGTTAATGAAATGCTAGAGATTGACACTGTAGTGAGTGATGTAAGCCCCTTCGGGCATAGAGAGCATTATGTGTCCTGTGTTTGGTAGCGTGACTTACCGACTAGGGGCATAGCGGTTAGCAGCGCGCGCTGCTGCATGCTCAGCTCGAGGTCGCAGACGGCTGCTGCCACCACGAAGCTGGTTCCGAACAGGTCCATGCCCATCGCCTGCAACGTCCAGCTGCAGATGAACAGAAGACCGAAGTTGTATCTCCCGAAACCTGGAATTTAATGGATATTATGTTCAAAAACTGCATTCATTTGACATCGCTAGGTTAATTTTATTATTATTTTTTCGCTAGGTTAATATTATGCACAAAAATCGATATTTGTTTGACCTAGTCATAACATTCCCATTATCATGTACAGAGTCATATTGTGTAGTTACTTTAGTTTATACTTAGACACGTATCATGATTCAAAGATCTTTTCTTATGTAAGTCGTAAATTTTTATAACCCGTAAAACTCGTAAACGCGTCGCTCGCTCGTTGAACATTGCAGAATTAGTATCAAATAAGAAAATAAAGTGAAATATTATAAAAACCTCAACCTATTTTTTCACTTTCAATCATGGTCCCGGTAGCTGTTTATGATTTCTTAGACGGCGATTGCTACACAACCATGTCAGAGGCCTGCTACTAGTTAGTAGACTGTTGAAAAATCTGACACCAGGGATTATCGGGCCGTTGGATGACTCGATGTCCCACACGAAAATAAAACATGGTTTACCTGTGAGCGTCAGAGCTTCGTCGACGGTCGCCTTCTGCATGGACACCCTTCTCAGCCTGTCTTCATTTTGAATGTATCTTTCAATTTGCAACTTCATTTTGCTTCTAAAAATCAATATAATTTATTAATTTTTCAATATAATTTTCCTAATTTACTGGAAAAAGGTATACAGTCGGTAACGTAGGCCACAGAAAACAGAAAACTAGTAGTGCTATCTGCCGTAGTCGAAATGGAAAACTTAAAACCCTCTACGAAAACTACCATAAGTAATTACTACCGAAAGCCTCTACCAAATAAAAACAAAGTTGTTAAAAACTACGTAGTTACATGTAGCACATTACATCTTCAAAAAGAGAACTCATATAAAAACCTCTTAAAATAAACCTATTAAAACTCTGTCCTCTTCAAAAAGGGAACTAATATTAACGTATTCGTCGGTAAGAACTACTTAAAATAAACCTATGAAAATTCTATCCTCTTCAAAAAGGAACTCTTATTAACTAATTCTTCCGTAAAAACCCGTTAAATTATAACTATGAAAACTCTTTAAAAAGGTTTTATAGTCTTACCTCTGGTGACTCACTATATTATAGTTTTAAATACCTAAATATGTAGATATAGGTAACGCGCTTATCAATCCACTGCCACGAGCGCGCTCTAATAACTTCTAATTTAAAAAAATAAAAACAAATAATTTATAAAACCTTCTAATCGATTTATAATGTTCTAGAGTGCTAATCGAAATTCCCTTGATGATATAAGGCAAAATAATGAAGAATCCATTTTAATTGTGTCATCTGGTCATTATGAATTAATTATTTTAATCTGTTCTAAATGAAGTCATTTAGTTTCGAATGGTCTGGGAAAAATGAGAAGGCGTCAAACCAAGTTACTTAGAAGAGCCCTTGTATGCAAGGTCAGTATATATTTAGTGAAGGGTAAAGAAACGTATACGTAGAGCTAATGAGCTCTCATTTAGTTTTGAAGCCCAGTAAAATTAGACTCTTATGTAGCAATAATTATGCTTTGTTCTACATAATGTTTTTGAGTTAAACTAACTAAATCATACAATACTAGGCAAACAGAGGGGTTCCACCTGCCGATATCGTGGTAAAAAGTAGCCTATGTTACTCAGGGATATTCTAGCTTTCTAATGAAGAGAGATTTTTTGGAGTAGTTTTGAGGTTTATCGATAGGTACACATAAATAAACAAATTGAGCGGGCGGGCGTATGTGATCTGTAGACCTCTGCAAAAAGGCTGTAACCAGGCGAAACGTAGTGGGCCAAAACCTCTACCAAATAATCAACCAGTAAGTCGCGTAATCCTACATTAAACTCAATCTTTATAATATTATCTTTGAAGAGTATTTCTCAGTTCATGGAAGTCTATTTTTAGAAAACAACTTCACTATTGCTGCTCTACTTAACCTAACCCAAAACTGCACCTGACCAATTTTTCTGACATTAAAGTTTGTAAAGTCGCAACCGGGAGTCGAACCTGGGACCTACGGTTCGTAACCTCAGGAGTCTATAATTCATCATCGTCATGAAATAATCTGTTCAATCTTACCTTAAAAATTATCCCTAAGTGTTACAAGTAAACGCAAAATTTTCGCTAGCTTGATTTAGATGTCGCTGTCTCTTTTAACCAAGTGGTTCCGACTTAGTAATTATCTAGACGATTCCTACATCTTATATACCAGATGCGTACGCGTCACACGAACGCTCGAGATAACCAAGTCTGCTGAGATGATGAGCAATAATTTTGACAAGAGAATCAGTCTAGAAGCCAGCAATATTTGCCATCCGTATCTCTTACCCTTTATTTACTCGTGCGCTCTAAAAATAAGCATTTTGAGTGGAAATAAAATTGAAAGATAAGAGTGGAAATAACAATCAAGTAGGTGTTATTTGGTTTTGTAGATAAAGGCCTATGGGGGGTATGTGCATAACATACCTAGTTTTTATTCACTTATACGTATTTATTTATAGACTAAAGGTCGGTGCAATTTGGCACATTCTGTTTTCGCGGTAGCAAAGAATCCGCTGCAATAGTCTCACCCTCTTTTTTGTGTGAGACCGAGCAGATCTTTTAGTGTGGTGGCCGGTGCCAGAGAGCAGAGGTACACAACCATGTCAGAGGCCTGCTACTAGTTAACAGACTGTTGAAAAAATATGACACCAGGGTTCATCGGATCGTTGGACGACTCAGTGTCCCACACGAAAAGAAAAAGAGAATCGTGTTCTGCGTGTCCTACACGCATGAGCAGCTGTTGATTGCCACTGAAAATGCTGGGAAGATGGTGAAATACAAGGCGATCGAAATCTGATGCCATTGATGCAATAGAAGATGAAGAATAAATACCCCATAGTATATATCCTTTATCGCCGTAAGGAAAGAAGAGTAGAAAAGCCACACCCTCTCTTCCCATGGGAGTCGTAAGAGGCGACCGTGGGATTAACCAGACCCAAAACTGGTCCTGGAGAAGGACATTTCCACATTAAACCCGGAACGGGGTTTCCTTCAGGCGCGTGGTCTGTCGTGCGGTAGACTCCTGCAGCCAACCAGGATCCACACGTATCGCCTCGTCGTACCTGTGGAGTCAGCCAGGGGGACCGAGAGGGTGGCGTAGGCTCTGGGCAAACCCTGCGTTTTCCACAATCGCGTCCCAGGCAACGCAGTGTCTTTGGGGATAAAACTTCATCCGTGTCACGCGAATAAAGTCTTTCCTTAGATACTAATTAAATCGTCTGCCACAGACGTATGAGGCCATGACGATATCCTTCAGAATGTCACAGCTACTGTTGCTGTAGTAGAATAGATACCTAATGATCTTGACGTGTCTAGAAAAAGATTACTCCAAACAAACGAAAAACGTTAAAAACTGTGTCACCTTAGTAACGAGAAATACTGTAACTATCTACAATGTTTGTTAATTAAATCCTTTACCTACATATAGAACCTAACGAATTTTATCTTATCAACCTCCAATCACGAAGTTTCGAGTTATTAAAGCTGAGAACGGGTGTAATTTTTGGACAACTAGAAGCCGTTTGCATTATCTAATCATATTTCATGCATTCGAAAGTGATATTATGGTAGCTCAGTTGTAGGGCAATGTGGGGAAACAACGACCGGTGTGGCGCAATGGTAGTGCTACTGCCTTTGACGCAGAAGGTTCTGGGTTAGATTCTCGGTGGGTCACTCACAAAGTTTATATTTACCACTTTGTGAATTTGTTCCCAGTCTGGTTAGGACATTGCAGGCTGAACCACCCGATTATCCATGAGAAAGATGTTCCCGTGTTTCGGATGGCATGTTAAGCCGTAGGTCCCGGTTGCTGTCTATGATCACTTAGGCGGCGTTCGTTACGTCAAAAGCCTG
The DNA here is from genome assembly GCA_029255805.1 of Keiferia lycopersicella. Classification (NCBI taxonomy): domain Eukaryota; kingdom Metazoa; phylum Arthropoda; class Insecta; order Lepidoptera; family Gelechiidae; genus Keiferia; species Keiferia lycopersicella. Next base: position 1,808,048 of record JARACZ010000008.1, read on the forward strand.
CTACTTGTAGAAGGCGGTTGAAAATCGCTGACACTAGGGTTCATCGGGTCGTTAGATGACTCGGTATTCCACACGAAAAGAGAGACTTCGCTGTCTGTCCGTCAGTCAGTCTGTATCTCCTGAGAGATTTAAATATTTCAGCAAAATATTTTTCTCTATCCTACGCAGCAGAGCTAACGACCTTTCGCGAAAAAACAGGCACGTAGTTATCTATAGGCATCATCTTATTTTCACTATCTTACATACCATTAAATGTACTTATTTGTTTGTGTATTACCGTGTCCGCGGGGGTCTAGATAAGGCAGTGCTTACATCTTCGGTAAATATACGGAGCAAATAAAATTGTTTGAATATGCTCTACAAGATGTTTATCGAGTATTCCCACTTTCTACACATGTCAACATGATGTATAATAAATACCTATGATTTATAAAACATAGCTGTATACCTGCCTGTGTCGTTTGACAGAGCGAACTAAGAGAAAAAAACAATGGGAAATGGACCTCAACTCAAGCGAAACAATTAAAAACAATCAATAAAGGTTCTTACCTTACTCTTCCACATGCCTCAATATCCATTGTTTTTGGGGAAAATATTAAGCGGTTTTATAAATAAATAAATATCTTGGACAACTCACACAGCGCCATCTAGCCCCAAACTAAGCGAAGCTTGTAATATGAGAACTAAATAGCTGATATTATTACTTATATACTTATTTTTGTAAATAAATACATATAATACATAGAAAACACCCAGACTCAACACAAATATTTGAAAATTTTACTTAACAAATATTTGTGTCCGGTGGGGATCGAACCCACGACCCTCGGCGTAGAAGGCAGGGGTACTATCCGCTACGCCATCGGGACAGCTAAAACTGTCCAAAACTACTGCTCTAACCGCTCTAACCACACGTTTTTAAATTTCTTTTACTTGATGTTTTAATAGTCAAAAATATGTGTGAATTTTTGGGAGTATGTGGGAATCGATCAGTAGGTAAAGTAGAACGTGAAATACAAGCATGACAAGTAGGTAGCTGCAGATTTTCGCATGAAACGAAAACGAACGAAGGGAGATAGAGAGAGAAATAGAAATTGTATAAAACTGTACTCACTTCTATATGCTTGTAAAATCTTGTAACGTTCTCGTTATTTTAGGCTTTCTTATGTAGCGGCAGGCCCATGTCCAGCAGTGGACTGTCTCGGCTAGGTAAGGTACCTATATTTACAGTTTTTCAACGCGTCATATTACATCATCATATATCTAGGATCATAATAGATCTATGAGTCAATGATGACAAGATTCACTTCCAAATAATTTGCCAAAAAAATATATGATCAAATATATGACCATTTAAATAATCATAGATAATGTGATAATGTAATATGCCCCACAGCGTAACTCACTCACAATTAAAAATGATTGCGATTTTCTTGAGAATGACACGTTTTACAACAATACTAATTGCTTTTCTAGATGCAAATCCATTATTGCGGTTATTTGTCACAGATTAAAAATAAATAGGTATTAGAAAATTAGTAGATTTTGAAGTTGTTATTATTTAAATTGTTTCCTTAAAATGGCAATACCAAACGCATTGTGTTGAATCTGTATTTGGAGAAAGAAAACTCCACATTTAAACCCGGAACGGGTTCTCCGTCAAGCGCGTGTGACAGAGGTCTATCGTGCGGTAGACTCCTGCAGTCGACCTGGCTCCGCACTTATCGACTCGTCGTTCCTGTGGAGTCAGCCAGGGAGGCCGAGAGGGTGGCACAGGTCCTGGGCAGCCCTGCGTTTTCCATAATTGCGACCCAGGCAACGCAGTGTCTGTACTGTTGCCTCAGACACTGATTGAATCGTCTGTCACGGACGTGAAAGCCCAGTGATCAATCTGTATTCTACAATAAACAGGGAGTTTGGAAATGTACTCCATTTCAAGGGGTAAACCAGCTCATCAAACGGAACAACTTTCCTCAAGTACATTTTTCATATTTCGACTTATGTTCCTTGGGAAAAGTTGTTCAATTCCATGGGCTGGTTCACCCCTTGCAAGGAAGTGAGGTAGTACTTCTTAACACCCTGTACTGTTACTAGCGTAACGTATTCAACAATTAGGTATTTTCAAGTTTGATTAATGCATTCCCTTGCTTTCTTCTCGACTAATACCTCTAGAGCTATACATTTTTTAATTTAATTAATAGCCACTAAAAGTTTGCTATTATAATTTACCTACTTACTGTAATTGAGACAAATGGATCACAATTACGCCGCCTAGGATAGAGCCAACAGTGGTGTAGTGGTTAACACGTCTGACTGGCAAGTCAAAAAACGTGGGTTCGAATTGCGAATCCTATCGTTGGCGTGTTTTTTTCCACTTTACCAGTTTATAACAAATTAAGTAATCTTTTATGTTCCCGTCGCCATATTCCGAACTTTAACCCGACCTCATGTAGGCCCGTATTAATAAACCACACTCAACTCTAAATCGATCTCAAGAGTTACGTGCGGCTCATTAACACGTGCCTTAGATTCTTACTTCCTATATCTATCTACATTATGGGCAAAAAATGCTTGTTACTGACGAAAAATATTACTGACATACCTACCTAATACTTTATCAATTAATTTACTTATTTTTCCTTATTTATCAACAAAATAATTAACAATGTTTGTTGTTTATATCTCAGAGCAATAAGGATGTTTAAACAGTCATAAAAATTAAAGGACAAACAAACCAAAATTACACGAGATAAAAAATGGACTAAGTGAGAACACTTTTACTTCAAAATGCATTATAAATTCTTGCAATCGATTAATTAAACAGCCTATAGCAGTCCACTGCTGGACATAGGCCTCCCCCGGGATACGCCACAATGAACGATTTCCCGCTTTCGCCATCCAGTCGGTACCAGACGCCCTCTTTAAGTCTTCGGTCCATCTGGCCGGAGAGCGTCCAACATTAAGGTACGCTTGCCGAGGCGTGGTCTCCACTCGAGAACCCGCGCCCTCCACCGGCCATCGGTTCTATTGGATTGTAATCAATTAATTTAATTATACATAATTTATTGCCTACATGCACATGAACGTATTGAGGGCGGGGCAGTTTATAAAAGTACAGTGGGCAGTAGCTCGAGATACCATCATCATTCTCCTTGCCTTAACCCGTTTATCTGTCGGGGTCGGCTACCTTACCTAGGGTATTTGACGTAAAACCAATTTTTTACCCAGAGCGACTGCCATGTGACATCTGCAACCCGAAGGCTAACTTGGCCCGAATCTTAAGTCACATTCATAATTTAAAAAATATTTCCGAGATTCCTTTTCTCCTAGGTAATTAAAGTAGGTTAGTTACACCGGGCGTAAGGGGTGGTGGTGTACTGAAAATTTGACATCCTTGATCTTTTCATGAAACTGGACAACTTTACCCAAGGGATGTGTGTAGAAAAAATAAAATAAAAATAAAATAAAAGTAGTATTTATTGTCTTTTAAACTTGTACTAAGTATACATATTTTTATTATTCTAAATAGGAACTTGTTTGCGTATTCGGTGTTTTCATATAAAGTTTGCTATTCATCTATAATTTGTATGAGAGTTTGTAATGTTCTCGTTTCCCATTCAGTATGTTCTTTGGGGAAAGTTGTTCAGTTTCATCGTTAGATCAGGCCAGTAAACTTTCGTACACCGTCTTTACGCCACTTATATTAGTAAAAAAAAAGTTTCTGTAGTCGTCCCCATACTGCTACAGTATGTACTAGTAATAGTAGATTATGTACTGAGGCATGTAACCTATCAATAACAACCGAGGTTTTTTAACGCCCGAGCGGAGCGAGGGCGGTACCTTTCCGAGGTTGTTATTGATGTTACATCCGTGGTACGTATACTGCTTTACATATCGAATGAAAAGTGAGTAAAATAAAGCGATAAATACAAGAAAACGATCCATAAATGATGATTGTATCGTCTGGTAGTCAAATTGTACCACTAAACTTTTTTTTCTATGATTGGAAAATATTGAATTAATATGAAAGAAAAGTATCCTAACATAAAGTAGAAATTTTTTTGATCGTAGGAATATTAGTAATTTTTGCTTTTGTTATAGTAATATAGAGTAAAAATTCGACAAACTCATTTATTGAGGTTATAAAAATACAGATTAAAAATATAATTCCTGCGTTCAAGCAACACAATTCTTATCGGCCTTAACACTATTCATTCGAAATTTAAAATTGTATACAACTAATTGGATGCAACTCCTATTAAAAATAAGAAGAAATTGATTTTAACTTTTTAATTGCCGCGATTCTATTGGTTCTTTTTCTAGTTCTATATTTAAAATTACTTACAGGCTTAGTTTCAAAACCTCGCCTGTAAGTTGAACTTACAGATCGTGTTTTTTGTCAGTAATGACCTACTTACAGAGCATGAGATATGTAAAGTATATATTTTCAGTAGCATTAGATGGAAAATATAGATAGTTAGATAAGATTCGTTGGCCGTCACCTAAATAGTGGAATCTTTATCTTCATTTCTATCATAGTTTTCTGTTGTAATCTATAGTGTCAAAAATACCGTGCCGGTGTCAGATACATGGGACGCCGAGCTTGCGAGGGATCTAATGTAGATATCTATAATATGTAAGTTGGTTGTACCTGGTTGACCGAGCATTGCTCGGCTTTTACTGGCGTTCAGAGTGATTTTTAGAAAATAAAACCTAGCTAGATCAATTTTATCACCCCCGAGTGCCGCTGTATACGAATTTTCATGAAAATTGTTGGAGACGTTTGCGAGATCCCATAAGTATATAATTATATATATATCAGGGTATAAGGGACAGTTTCCCGAATACTGATAGGGTGCAAGCAGACAATGAAACTGATCAATTTTCCCCTAGGGACATATGCCAGGGAACGTCAAAAATTTTTATGATTTCCCATAATAAATGCAGTGAGTTTATCGCGATTTTGTATGGGAGGTTATAATTTTTTTGTTTACGGGATACCGTCCCTAACACCCTGTATATACAATTCTTGCTCGTTTACAGGTATTAGAGAGATACCAGCTATAGTCAAATGTACCTAAAAATCTTTGGTATGATTTTGCTTTAGACTAATTTAATTGATTTCTGCAAAATTGAAAAAGGTGACATTTATGATTCCATTCTCAGTGTTAAACCATGTTATATGAATCACCTACAATTATCTTAGATAAACTACACGTGTAGTGTAGGTATGAAAGGAAACGTTGCGTAAAAACTATTATTTCAAAAACGTTCATCAAGTGTACCTACTAAACTAGTAGGTATAATATTTATAAAATAATTCATAAAACTGTAGTAATCTGTTAAAAATCGAGAAGCTTATAATTTATATACAGTTCCAATTAGTTACATTTATTGTAATTTAGTGATTTGGAATTACGGAAGTGAGTAACTTAACCATCAATCACAATAACAAGTGGGGAATTAAAGAATGTTGTCTCAGCGGTACGTGTGTTATGGCCACTTTAGGTACAGTCAGGCGTATAACTAACTAAACTAACTTCTCTGGTCCAGTGACCCCAAATGGATCTTGGCCTCCGAGCTTCCTCCGCTGACCCCTGTCCTGTGCCACCTTTACCCAACTATTGACTTGGAGATGGCCCAGGTCAGCCTCCACCATATTTTTCCAGCGGTACCTGGGGCGCCCGACAGGACGACGTCCTGTATGACAATAAGGTTGAATTTTTTATAATATGGAAGTATGAATGTACCTACCTGAAATTATTGACATTTGGAATTATTTTCCTTGATAATTCAAAAATGCGGTACTTTATCTGCCGCAGAGACTCTTGAAAATTATAAGTTATTATGATCAAAAATATATTTTTCACGATTATAAGTTTCGCACTTGCTCCTTCATTTGCATTACATCAGAGTTACGAGCCGACGAGTTTTTTCGATGACTTTTTGGATCCAATATATCATCATTTCCATATATTAAAATAATAACCTGTCGAGTGAGAATTTCAGTATGTTAGCCAGATAACAGGTTTCGTTCAAGGTTTCACACATTCGGTGTTCATTAAAGTAATTTAAAACATAAAAATTTTACAAAGTATCCTGGATAGATCAATAAATATTGTTGCTAAGCCTAAACACGTGTAGACAAAAAATGTGGAGCTTCTAGGTGTCAAGGGCAATAGGCTATTGACTGTACAACCGGCCTAAAACGAGTTGATTCAATTCATCCACATATCGATTCCTATACAATAAATTCCAATCTTTTAGAAGTGTCTTCCGATGGCTAACCGCGTTTAGACTTGTTTTTTAAAGTTTGTTTTACTTAATGGATCCTCTAATCGTAAAGTTGCTATCAGTATTTACGCACTTACTTAAATAATATTTTTTTTTAACTAATTTGTGTAAGTAGCACACGAAAATGAGCTTTTTATTAGTTTGTTAAACTACTTAATTTACTTTCTAATTTTCTCGGGAACGGCACACTAGTTTTCAACGTTCTGTTTGATTGTAGACTTGAAGTGATATAATAGTGTTTTATGGAGAGTTCTGTGTAATCCGAAAAAATACATATACCTAAATACCAACGATTGATAAAGTTTTAATGACACCCAACTTTGAAGAAAGATTATGAGCAGTTTGTTGGTAAGCTGAGTACAAGAAAAATTGTTGGACTTATTCTGGTGCCCCAGGATTTCTACCCTACATCCGGCCCTGTGGTACGTACTTACTTTTTTATTTCCATAGTTCAGTGATCCGTTATCAGTAATACCTACTATTCTTAGACTAAGTATCGAATGAGCGATTCCTCTTTACTTTAGTTGTGAGTAGTTGTGTGTGTTCAAAACAAGTTAGCTGTGTAAACAGAATATATTGCTAGTTCCGCAAAATTGCTTGCCTAAGTTATGTTGTAATATCCGTAATACATTTGTTTACGTCTGGATAAAGTGATAAACGTGACTATGAACAAGTAACATAAAAATTTTTGGAAGTGGTAAGTAGGAATTTAATATTAGAATACTTTAGCTTGGCCATGTATGATCGAATAGAGAAAATAAAATTATAAGCACTTTAGGTATTACAATTATCTACCTTAACCTTTTTTGTACGTATAGGTAGCCTGTTCGATGTCTTGCTGCAGGGCAAAGGCCTCCCCTCAGTACTTGACCTCAACTTCTAAAAAACAAAATATTGAAGCGCAAAAAATGTATTGTTATTGCTGAGTTTAAAACAATAGCAAACTCGAACATATGAGGCTAGTCAGTCTTTTCTTCATTTGTGGCTTATTTCATCAGTCGTATGCCGTGTGATGCCGGGTTAGAATAGCATCACCCCACATCCTTCCCGCGGGTGTCGTAAGAGGCGACTAAGGGACTCGAGAGTATTGGTGTATTACAATTTTTAGGCGACAGGCTGACAACCTGTCACTATAGTGATACACATGTTTTCTGAAACGACCTTGGAAAACAATCCTCAAAAATGTCAGACGTGGCGATAGTGGCCGTATTTTTAGGGCCGTTAACGCTCTGCCTACCCCGCAAGGGATAAAGGCGTGATATATGTATGTATGTATGGAACACCCAATATATTTTTTTGCGGTTTCGCAGGTGGCCCCATAATAAAAGTTGTTCAGAATCATAAATAGAAACACCCTATAAAGTTTGTGTACTGACTAAAAAATAACCCTGTATATGCTCAATATTGCTCGAATTTGTTCCCAGTCTGGTTAAGACATTGCGGGCTGAACCACCCGATTGTCCGTAAGAAAGATGGTTTCGTGTTTCGGATGGCACGTTAAGCCGTAGGTCCCGGTTGCTGTCTATGATTACTTAGGCGGCGGTCGTTACACAACCATGTCAGAAGCCTGCTACTTGTAGAAGGCGGTTGAACAATTCTGACACTAGGGTTCATCGGGTCGTTGTTCGACTCGGTGTCTCACACGAAAAGAGAGATTGCTCGAAGATGATATGAATAATGTGGGAAACCCACTGTCAGCATTTTGCCAGACTTATTTGTCTCCAATACGTACCTAATTATTGACTCTACAATTTAACATAACCATATAGTAGTAGGTAGTGCATTTATACGCCAGTTGCCTGTAAACCGTCAAACAAAAAAAAAAGTAATTTTCTCGAAAATTTAAAATAAACAATTAGCATGAAATATTGCTTATTGTTTATTTTTCATTTTTATTAGCATGAAATATTGCTCATTGTTTATTTATTTTCAAGAAAATAACTTGACCATTCTGCTTCCCTCATTTTCAAATACCAGTTCTATTTGCCTGCTTTTTATACTTTGCAGTGAACTAAAAATGGTTTTTAAGATAAGAAACTTGATTTATTTTAGTGTTTTCAAACCAAAAATGACTGAAAAGGTGACTAAACAGGTGGAAAAAGAAAACAACAATAACAAAATGAATGTGGACTTGGAAGACTCCATGGACATTGCAGGTAAGAACTAAGTTTTAACTTTTTATTTTGGGTATGAAGTAGTCCAGAATTATCTAAACGATTTCTCGAAATCTCCGAAAAGGGAGACGAAATTATTTTTAGTACTCCTTCAAGATATAATTACAACGATTTCATAAAGTTGCCTCGATAAAAAAAATACGCAAATTTAGGTCTAATATCTATATTTAATAGGTATTTTAAAAACCTATTAAGTGTTTTCACGCCATCCAAAATGGCGAGATTTATGACGTCATCAACTCATCAATCAGTATTTTTAAAATATCGTTTTAAAAAGTAGCTCCTTTGACCTGCCTGCCATGCCAGTCATATTCTTTAGATCGCAACCTAGGTATGTTTGAAACACTGAAAGTTATAACATAAAGACATACTTATGACTTTATTGTTTACTTATTATTTATTCGTACTATAAATAAAAGTAATATTGTTGGATAAGTTAACTGTATTGGAAAATAAGGAGTCCTTATCTAAGTATACAAGAACATTCATTCATAGTATAAACTACAATAACAATATAGGAAAGTAACTAGAAACATGCCGTGTGATGCCGGCTTAGAATAGCATCACCCCACATCCCGCGGGTGTCGTAAGAGGCGACTAAGGGACTCGAGAGTATTGGTGTATTACAATTTTTAGGCGACAGGCTGACAACCTGTCACTATAGTGATACACATGTTTTCTGAAACAACCTTGGAAAACAATCCTCAAAAATGTCAGACGTGGCGATAGCGACCGTATTCTTACGGCCGTTAACGCTCTGCCTACCCCGCAAGGGATAAAGGCGTGATATATGTATGTATGTAATTAGATACATTCTGGTCATGGTTTCCGATGTGGCGAAGTGTTAGTGCGATTGCCTGCCACGCAAAGGTTCCGAGTTCGATTCTCAGTGGGTCACTCACAAAGTTGATATTGATCACTTTGTGAATTTGTTCCCAGTCTGCTTAGGACATTGCGGGCTAACCAACCTGATTGTCTGAAAGATAGATGGTTCCGTGTTTCGGATGGCACGTTAAGCCGTAGGTCGCGGTTGATGTGTAAGATAACTTAGACGGCGGTTGTTACTTAGCCATGTCAGAGCCCAACTACAATAGTAGGCGGTTAAAAAACTCTGACTCCAAGGTTTGTCGGCGACTCGGTGTCCTACATGAAAAACAGTCTCTTCTTTTTTCGTGTCGGACACCGAGTCGTCCAACGACCCGATGAACCCTAGTGTCCGAATTTCATGAATAACAGTGAAAGGTGATTTCCAAAATTCTTAGGCGCTGGAAAGTATCAGATATTCCACTGCGGGCTGATGATAGCCTGCCTATGCTCTGCACTCCTGGAGCTGATCAGCTACCAGTTCATCCTGCCAGCCGCCGCCTGCGACCTGGATCCGCCTGACAGCATTAGAGGACTTATCGCATCGATTCCTAATATTGGTAAGCCTGATTCATTCTTCTTTGGCGTATTTCATTTATTGAATATGATAGATCCATAAGTGTCGTTCATGATCAATTGATAAGGGCATAGAAGGCAGTCTAGAGGATTCATCATCACATCACAGCACGTCAGCCTATAGCAGTCCACTGCAAGACATAAGCCTCCCCCAGGGGACGCCACAATGAACGATCTCCCGCTTTCGCCATCCAGTCGCTACCAGCTGCTCCGGTCCATCTGGCCAGAGAGCGTCCAACGGTATGCTTGCCGAGGCGTGGCGAGGTGAGGCGTGGTCTAGAGGATTACGAGTATTTATATCTGAGCAATCATACATAATGTAGACATTCCAAAATACTGTAACATTAGGTGCTGTAACCGCAAGATTTGCCACATCACGCCATCTCGGTCTTCTTCCATCTGCCTGCTACTTCCTTGAAGATGATCTCCTAGTGTGGCATTTTCATGCAAACGTATTCCCCGGGAAGGAAAAGGGAAATACTTTTGTATGAAAAGTCTAAAAACCTGGAGCTATCCGGTGTGCTCTGAGCTGATGAAGGTTATCCTTTATTTTCAAATGTCTCTCCCCAGGTATAATCCTCACAGCGCCATTCTGGGGTCGGGCAGCCGACCACTTCGGAAGGAAGCCCATCCTGCTGATATCCTCGGCGGCATGTGGCTCCATCAACCTGCTTTCCGCTTTCATGCCCAACCTGATAACCTACGGCATCTGCAAATTTGCTGGAGCTCTCTTGTAAGTTTTTCACTTTATATTTTACATAAGCTACTTATGTATAGAATGATATTTGAAATGCTTTAGTTTCCCATTATAATTTCTTCACTGTCGACCGGGAATCGTACCTGGGCACATCGGGTACCACAGCTCTGCCACTGAGCTATCGACGCACCGGTCGGCCTTCGTCAACTTCTCAATCACTTGATGCTCATCTCGAAGCGACGATTTTAGCGACATCTAGTAGAAGTACTTACTTAGTACTTACGAATGCTTACTCTTAGGCCCGTATTTATAATCCGCACTAAACTCGGAGCGATCTTGAGTGCGACTTGGAGATGCTGTTAGTATTGACTGGAATTTGCTAAGTCCGCTCTTGAGATCGATTCCAGAGTTGAGTGCGATTTATAAATACGGATCTGAGTACTAGTAAATTTTTCAATTTCTTATTTTTCATTCATGTGTCCAGCATATCCTGCCCCACGTCGCTGGCGTTTGCCTACGCCGGGGAAATGGCGCCGAGGAGACGGAGGGATCTCGCTGTGCTGGTCTGCAACGGCTTCCTCACGCTCTCTGCTGCCTTCAGCCCATGTGAGTAAGCGTGCGTCTCCATTGAAGCGGGGCTGCGCTAAGCTAAGCTAAGCGCGGCATGAATTGACCAATCATGGGCCTCAAAATCCCCGCCCCGCTTCAGTGGAGACACTGGATTGGTTAATTCATGCCCCGCTCAGCTCAGCTTAGCGCAGCCCCGCTTCAGTGGAGACGCACCCAGATTGGTCAATTCATGCCCCGCTCAGTCCAGCTTAGCGCAGCCCCGCTTCAGTGGAGACGCACCCTAAGGGTGTACAGATTAGGCGTCAAAAAGTATTCAGACGAAAATGTTCAGCTCAAAGAGTGCAGCAAATATTTCGCGTCAAGACAATAATTGTGCTTGAGAAACTATCTATCCTTGTACTTTTTTTTTTGAGAGATAGTAAATTAACATTTTGGGTTTGCCATTTTATTTGCAAATGTTAAATAATGATGTGCCAATAATCTGTCAAGTTCAGTGCTAAATACAAAATAACAATTACATCGATGTATGGAAAACCACTGCTGAGCTTTTACATCATTCGCGCGAGCGGCATCTACTAGGAGCTAAAAAAAACAGATTTAAAAAAATCCCATTTCGATAACAACAGTTACCGGTACTGGCACATCACTGATCAAGATTTGCAAAAAAAAATGGCAACTTAAAATGTCAATTTTCTATCTCACAAAACATTAAAATTTAAATTTTAAATATATTATACCAATAGGTACCTATATTTAATGTGTTCAGAAAAGTCTCTTTAAAAACTTTCCGTTGTAAAAATCGCATTCCAAAACTTCTTGACAAATTTATAGCTAACACTTCCACTAAACTAAGAATGTTTTCTTGATTTTATTACTATGGAGACTAAACTTGTTCCTTATCTCTATCTAACGGTATCATTCTTATACAGAAACGTACTATCAGCTCTACTGCTCTATCTCATTTAAGGAATCCACTTATACTAGACTCTCATACAGTTACTAAGAATAACCACTTTAGGTTGAACCCTACGAAAACCGAAACGTAGGTGCTACTGTAGATACGGACCTAGATTAGAATAATCAGTTGCAACTAGAGTCTGTAAAATATAGGATGATCCGTGTGACGTTTATGACCTTGAAGCAAATGCTATGACATAAGGGCCATTTTCCTATATTTGCTCCAACTTCACAAACGTCACAGGGATCATCGTATATTTTACAGACTATAAACGCCTTTGATTCATCCTGATAAGAAGATCATGCACTTGACATCAAAATCGAAATATCAATGAAAGATATTTTGTAACAATCAAAATGATTCAGCTTCATTCATTTTATCACTCATCATGGCTACAAACATTCATATTGACTGTCCTGATGGTGTAGCCGGATAGTACCCATGCCGTCTACGCCGAGGCCACGTGGGTTCGATCCCCACAGGACAAAAATACTTGGTTAATCCAGGATATTTATTTTTTATCGTAATACTTTCTGTTTGCTTGGGTGATAATAATAATAATAATAATAATCTTTATTTGCCGAAAACAAACTTACATTTTACAAATTAACCAGCGGACCCCGCACTAGGAATTAACCTGTATCGCGGGAGTCCATATCTAAGTTACCTAGTACAACATTTCTACGTCAGTTTAGGTGTACCTTCGGATGTATCCTACTTACATAATTCTTGGAATACAGTATTAAGATGAGCTTAGTTTTATTACATGCAATTTTGAAAGAAATACAATATAATATATGTACCTAATATTTAAGATAAAAAGAAAAAGATAAAGATAAAAATAATGATAATAATGGTGAAATATGTGTGTGTGTGTAATGTGTGTATGTGTGTGTGTTATATGTGTGTGTGTTATGTGTGTGTGTGTGTGTGCGTGTGTGTGTGTGTGTGTGTGTGTGTGTGTGTGTGTGTGTGTGTGTGTGTGTGTATTTTCTGTATAAAAGCGATAACATTTGCGGATGAAAAAAGGCAGTCAACGAGAGGGCCAGTTTTTGTTGTAAATAAGATCTTCTGTTTCATCATAAGACAGGGATAGCAGTACTTGGCGTATCTTGGCTTTTGCTTGTCTGGTTTTGCATAGTTTGATATCGCACAGCCTGACAATGCGATTGTAGATATAAGGCTGGTTGAAATTTGGAAAACGGCGACCAAAGGCTGATTTAACTCTGGTTTGCGGGATGGCGTACACTCTCCTCCGAACAAGCTCCGCATAAGTGTGCGAGGCCAAAGTAGTTCTGTGAGTTGCTGTGGCAATATTTAAAATATACAACTGTCGCACACTGAGCACACGGACTTCGGAATACAGAGCCTGAGTTGAGTACCAGGTTGGTTTCCTGAGCATAACTTTGAGCACAGAGCGCTGGGCTCTTTCCAGTTGTAGCATAGCAATTTTACCAGCACAGCCCCAAACACTGACGCAGTAGGTAAGAAGGGACTCGCAGAGGGAAGTGTAAATCATCGTCAGAACCCTGATGTCAGCCGCCACACGGAGAAGTTTCATAACGTGTATAAGTTTACGGACTCTTTTTGATGTTAGGTCAATATGTGGTATGAAGCTCAGGCTGTGATCAATGATTATGCCAAGGTATTTGATGGACTGTGTGTTGTCTATTGCTGGGCATGAACATGATGTTGAAACACAGTTGCCGACAGAATGAATTTTAATGGTTGGCAGAGGGTCTGCGCGGGAGGAATGACTTTTGTGGAAGCAAAGAAACTTAGTCTTTTGAGCGTTCAATGTTAGCAAGTTCATGTCGAACCATGTTGAAATTTTACTGAAACCATCTTCTGCTGCTTTCACAGCTGAAACCCAAGTGGAGCCCCTGAAAACTAGAACAGTGTCGTCAGCGTAGGAGATGACATCAGCAACACCTGAGACGGTAGAGCTAACATCGTTTATGTATATATTAAATAGAGTCGGCCCTAGGACACTTCCTTGTGGAACGCCAAACTCCATTGATTCCATGCTACTGACTACACTCCCCACCCTAACACACTGACTTCTTCCGGATAGATAGCTAGCGAACCATTCTAGGGCTATTCCCCTGACACCAAGGAGCTCCAGTTTCTTTAATAAAATTGGCACTGACACGGTGTCGAATGCCTTTGCCAGATCAAGGAATACACCTAAACACTTTTCCTTTTTATCCACGCCTCCGACACCGTGTCAACAAGTCTCCGAACTGCTCCTTCTGTGGACATGCCATGTCTGAAACCATACTGGGTAGGGGATAAAAGATTGTTGGTTTCAAGGTACGACACGAGGCGCGAGTTAATGACCTTTTCCAGAATTTTTGAAATGATACTTAGTAGGGAAATTGGTCGATAATTTTCAACAGCTCCTTTTGGGCCATTTTTGTGGATGGGTATTACTACCGCCTGCTTCCATTGTTCGGGAAACGTCCCAGAAGACATGCTCAGGTTTACTATATGCGTAAGAGGTGTAAGAATATGCCGTTGAATATTTTTTATTAGAGCTACAGTAAACCCGTCCAAACCTGGGGCACTTGCTTTTTTTAGTTTGCTGATGATTTTGGATATTTCTACTTCATTTGTGGGTCGCATGAAAATAGAGTGAGTTACCGGTTTTTGCATAGTCATTCCTGTGACTAAAGAAGTTTGAGTTAAATTTTGTTTATGTAGCAGTTGATCTGCTAGATTTTTCCCTACCGTAGCAAAATATTTATTACACTTGTTGAGAGATTCTACTGGATCCCCGGGTATAAGTTCAGTAAGCTCAGTAGCAGAGTTCTTCCGGTTCGGACGTTCACTTATTTCATCAATAGTTTTCCAGAGATTTTTAGGGTCATTCTTAGAATCTTCTAGCTTATGATTTTCGTAGTTCTGTTTCAGCGAATATAAGAGTTCGTTAAAAAAGTTTCGGTAACGCGTGAATATGATTCTTTTTACGTCATCTTTTGGATTTTTGCGGTGGTCGAGGTGTAACCGGTCGCGATGTTTCATACAACGTATAAGGCCCGGGGTTATCCAAGGCTTTAACGTGTATTTTGACCTACTCAATCGGACCTCAGTAGAATTTTTACGAATCACCTCAGTAAGAATTGCGCTAAGTTCCTTTGTAGCAATGTTTACATCTGTTGTGCCTAGTACTCGTGACCAGTCTGTGTTATCAAGTTCTTGCAAAACTGAGGCGTAGTCAATTTTTGTGACTGTTCTACTCGGACGTTTCCTCTGTGATTGCTTACAAGATAAACCAGCCATACACATAAGGTGATCAGTGATATCAGCAACTGCAACCAGCCCCGTTACCAGTTCAGACCCAGATTTGATAAAGATATCCAAACACCTTTCCTCTCTGGTACGTTGGGTGATAGCCGGACGCAAACCCGCCTCTGCCAATAGGCACAGATAACTAGAAACCTGATGGGTCAGTTATTGTATTAAAACTTTTTTCTGTCCATATCTTTGAAGTATTTTTAAGTATTTAGGAGCGGTCAAATGGGGGAATGAGACTAGTGGGTTACTGTGGACATGGTCGACACCAGCATCTATGAACGAGCTATAACGTTGTAACTGGTTGAAAACTTTGGACTCTACACTTATCAACCAGTTATAACGTTATAGGCTTATAGCTGGTTCATAGATGCTGGTGTCGACCATGTCTCAGGTTACCAGCTAGTCTTATTTGCCCCCATTTATTTGACTGTACTACGATTGCGAGCAGGTAAACCAAGTATTCAAAACATCGTAATTTTAATTCCAGTATTCGCCTGGGCCATCCTGTCAGCTGACTGGCAATTCAACATAGGCTCTTTAGTCATGCGACCTTGGCGACTCCTGACCATATCCTACGCCTTACCACTAGTTCTTACCTCTATATGGATGACTCAAGCCAAGGAGAGCCCGAAGTTCCTCATTGCTAAGGGCAGGAAAGAAGAGGCCTTGGAAGTACTAAGGCATGTGTACGCGAAGAACACCGGACTGCCTAAAGAGAAGTATGATGTTAGTATGAAGAGAAATGGCATGGGTCATAGGCATGTATCGTTCATTCATAAAAACTAAGTTAGGTTAGCATGAACCTAATTTTTGTAGTCATTATCGTTATACAGGGTTTTAGGGACAGCCCTCCGAATACTGATGGGGTGCATTCAGCTCATGAAACTGAACAGCTTTCCCCTAGGAACAAATGTCAGGAAACGTCATGATTGGTTTCCCATAGTAAATTCAGTCAGCTGATCGCGATTTTGTATAGGGGGTCTTTTTTTTTCGTTTCCTGACATGTTTCTAGGGGAAAGTTGTTCAGTTACATGGTCTGCATGCACCCTATCAGTATTCGGAGAGCTGTCCCTTACGCCCAGTATACTACTCTTTTTAGTATTCTAAAGTTAGACTGCAAAATTACAAAATTTATCCTTACTCTGCGGTAAAATTATAAATAATAAATATTGCGGAAAAAAATGATCCTGTCAATTTTGCCAGAATTGTTATTGGCACGATGGTTATTAATTGTTAGGTATATCATCAAAATAAAACTGCATGCAATTAGCGACATAAGAGGCTTCACATACATAGAATAGAATTTTGGCCCGACGACTGTATCCAATGCCTTGTCGCAACCTAAAGTAGAGTAGTGTGTACCAAAACAGTTCGCTAGATGTGGTCATAATAAAATATAAGGTGTAAAAATATTAGCTGCAAATATTTTAAGGGGTGAATCAGTCCATGAAACTGAACAGCTTTCCCCATGAAACATAGGTCGAAATATGAGAATATTTTTTTGAACCTCCCATACAAATTGACTTGGTCGGTCGGTAATTTAGTGTGGAAGGTCCAAATTTTTTTTTTCATATTTCGACCTATCTTCCTTGGGGAAAGTTGTTCAGTTTCATAGGCTGGTTCTCCCCTTACAATATTTGCAGCTAATATTTTTACACCCTGTACAAAAGTTGTACGCTTAAAATTATTGTTCAAAAATACTACATACTCCATTTACAATGTTTCGAAATACTCAAAGTTTGAATTAATAAACAGAAAAATAATATAAAATTAAGTGTTTTGACACCCTCGAAACTAGAGAGACGTCACGTGACGTCATCTCTCTTCGTATTTTCATACAAAATATCGATTAAAAGTGGCTCATTTGACCTGCCGGCCGTCATGGCTATTCTACTCCGTCATAGTAACCCGAACCTTCTTCTTGAAGCTGCAACTTCCCCAGGTCCAGTCGCTGAGGAAGTGCGCTGACGAGCTGATGGATGGAGACTCCTCAGGGAGCGACGATGAGCTGAATAAGTCGAGAGAGGCGTCGGCGTGGGCGCTGCTGAGGCCGCCTCATCTCAAGTGGTTCACGCTTACGTCTTTCTTGATGTTTGGATTGTTTTCTTCGTAAGCATTTCGATGATATATACGTATATATATATATATACGTATACACACTTATAATAACAAATATCCTCATTCATTCATAGATTCATCAACGCAGAGCGTAAACTACTACAGGTTTGGCTCCAAGTTCATCGTAACCTGAAAAAACAGGTTTTCTTCATTCATTCACTGATTCATCAACGCAGAGCCTAAACTACTACAGGTTTGGCTCCAAGTTCATCGTAACCTGAAAAAAACAGGTTTTCTTCATAGAGCAACATTAAAAGTTTAGTGGTTTTATACTCTTTTAAATAAAAAAATAAACAATTGAAGCCTCTCCGATGCGCTGCCCTGACCTTTCATTTGCAATTTTGGCTTAAACCTGTTTGTTTAGGGTTTGTTAGAACCGGTCACTCTTCAATTCAAATATGCTGTAAACGATTTTTATCAGTAAACCCGCTAAAACCCTTTTAAAAATATATCAAGCCTAGGTCCCTAAATCTGCTAAATGAAAACCATTACAGATTGAAGTAGGTATAGAAAATCATAGTGTCAATGGAATTCCAGTTGAATTTCGATGGCATTACAATGACAAAATAATAGCAGACCTGGGGCTCTGGATTGATTATTTTGATCCTAATCAAAATTTGTTCAGTTTCAAAGTAGCGCCTTTCTCTTACAGCCTTAATCTTGTGTTCCAGGTTGAACGGGCTGTTTTTGTTCGCCACAGACACTATCAACACGGTGCTAAGCGAGCCGGACCAGACCAGTACTATATGTACTATCATGAATCGCCCTGATAACGAGGTAAGTGACGACCGATGTGGCGCAATGGTAGTGCGACTGCCTTTGACGCAGAAAGTTCCGGGTTCCATTCCCGCTTTCGCTCCCGTCCCGATTCCGCTCCCGACACGACCTCGCTCCCGTCACGCGCCGGCTCCGTCACGGTCCCGCTCCCGTCCCGCGTCGGATCCGTCACGGCCCCGCTCCTAACCCGCTTCCGCTCCCGACCCGCTCCCATCCCGTTTCCGCTCCCGCTCCGCGTCGGCTCCCGTCTCGCTTGGTCACGCTCCCGAGTCCCGAACCCGCTCCGTCTCATTCTCTCTAAAATCTCTCGCTACGCTCCTTCGCTCGTGATTCAAAACAACGCCCTCGCTTTAAATATATCACTTTAATCCCTCATAAAAACTACTATATCGTACCTGCTTTCAGACCAGCACAGGAGCATGCGTGGATACAATCTCCCAAGAGACCTTCATTATAATGGTGACCACGACCACCATCTATGGGGTCATTGTCCTCATAGCGAGTATCATGCCACTCAGCAAAAAGACTTTATTAGTTGCTATGTATTTGGTATCAGCAGCGGCGGCGTTCCTGGCCGTTCTTATTACGAACATGTAAGTTTTGAATTTGGAATTTTATTTTTTTCTATAAGAGCATGATGCCTAGATATATATTCAGTCAGCGTAATGCTACTCAGCACGACGTTCCTGGCTGTTCTTATTAAGAAACATTTAACTTTTGAATTTGGAATTTTATTTTTTTCTATAAGAGCCTTCTGCCTATATATAAGGTGTAATTAAAAATATTAGCTGCAAATATTTTAAGGGGTGAATCAGCCCATGAAACAGAACAACTTTCCCCAAGGAACATAGATCGAAATATGAGAAAAGTTTTTGGGCCTCCCATACAAATTGACTTGGTTGGCTGGTAATTTTGTATGGGAGGTAAATTTTTTTTTTCATATTCCGACCTTTTTTTTTTTTTCATGTTCCTTAGGGAAATTTTACACCTTTTTTTAGAACTATACAACTTATTACAAGATCACCGTCTGTTTAGGTACATAATTGAATATTACATACAGAATATTCAAATCAAATAATAAAATCTAATTTAAAAAACTGATTACCTTATTTTTTTTTTTCCAGGGTGGTTGCCGGTGTAGCATTTTCAGCGCTACAGATAGCAGCCCTCGGTATTGGACCTCTGACGGCTTATGCAGTCGAACTATTTCCTACTAATTTAAGGTACAATCTATTTAGGGACCAGTTTCAGGTTTTTTGAAGTCAAAACAAAAATTCTGTATACGTTACATCAGTCAGCCACCATTCTCCTTTCTTTATCCCGTTCTCTGTCGGGTTCGGCTACCTAACCTAGGGGATTTGACGTGGAACCAAGTTTTTACACAGAGCGACTGCCCTCTGACCTCTGCAATCCGAAGGCTAACCTGGCCCGAATCCTAGGTTAAGTCACATTCAAACATCATCTGAATTCAAATTTTATTTGAATGTGGGTTCATCGTGATGATGTTTTTCCTTCACTGTAAGAGCAGTCGGTAAATGTACGTAAGTAAAAACACATTGGTGCATGGCGGGGATCGAACTCGGGGCTCACGATTGTAAGACCGGCTAATAACTTGGCCACCGACGCTCCTAATTTCCAAATTTTACCGGAAGTGTGTTGGTATATTCTGACGGCTTATGCAGTCGAACTGTTCCCTACTAACTTGAGGTAGGTATATAACTTGATATTTAAAAGAAACGATCTCGAAAGGGCAACATGGTTGACATCCCGCTCACATGTCATATATTTAGATAGAGAGACAAACAATAATGTTGCCTATTCGGGATCGTTTCTTTGTCTGTACGAGGTATATACAGGGTGTAAAAATATTATTCTTATTGATTCACACCCCAATTCAATGCCGTGTGATGCCGGCTTAGAATAGCATCACCCCACATCCTTCCCGTGGGTGTCGTAAGAGGCGACTAAGGGACTCGAGAGTATTGGTGTATTACAATTTTTAGGCGACAGGCTGACAACCTGTCACTATAGTGATACACATGTTTTCCGAAACAACCTTAGAAAACAATACTCAAAAATGTCAGACGTGGCGATAGCGACCGTATTCTTACGGCTGTTAACGCTCTGCCTACCCCGCAAGGGATAAAGGCGTGATATATGTATGTATGTATGTTATTGATTCACACCTTAAAATATTTGCAGCTAATATTTTTACACCTTATATTGTTTAAGTAGGTAGTCATTTTAATTATTTGTCTGTACCATACCATAATCAGTCAATCCAATCAAATATGAGTCGTCTATCTAGCTTTTGAATTAGAATGTACTTACTAAATACACTGAGGAAAATATGAAACATATAAAATTATTACATCAAATAAGTACTGGCAAAAATTTATTGGGTTTTAAAAATTCTTGCCGTGTGATGCCGGCTTAAAATAGCATCACCCCATTTCTTTACCGTGGGTGTTGTAGAAACCGACTAAGGGACTAGAGGGTTTCATGTGTATTGCAATTTTAGGCACAGGCTGACAACCTGTCACTATAGTAATGCACGGCTTATCTGAAACGACCCTCAAACATTTGTCAGACGTGGCGATAACGACCGTAATTTTACGGTTGTTGACGCTCTGCCTACCCCGCCAGGGATATAGGCGTGATATGTGTATGCATGTAAAAATTCTTCCAATAATAAAATTGAGTTTTACACATTTTGTACTGAATACAGCTTTTTGGTTGTTTAATAATGTACTTATAAGATATTCGCCGTGTGATGCCGGCTTAGAATAGCATCACCCCACAGCCTTCCCGCGGGTGTCGTAAGAGGCGACTAAGGGACTTGAGGGTATTGGTGTATTGCAATTTTTAGGCGACAGGCTGACAACCTGTCACTATAGTGATACACATGTTTTCTGAAACAACCCTGGAAAACAATCCTCAAAAATGTCAGACGTGGCGATAGCGACCGTATTCTTATGGCCGTTAACGCTCTGCCTACCCCGCAAGGGATAAAGGCGTGATATATGTATGTATGTATGTATGTATGTATAAGATATTTTTTGTTCCAGGGGTTGTGCCGTGGGCGCCGTGCTGATGTGGGGGCGGGTTGGATCTGTGGTGGGGGCTAACCTAGCCGGGTATCTCCTGGTCATCGCCTGCACACCCACCTTCTACGTCTTCGGATCGCTACTCATGGGTTTGTAACATAACATCACCAAATTTTCAACTATATTGTAAGGGGTGAACCAGCCCATGGAACTACAACTTTTCCTACGGAACGTAAGTCGAAATATGAAAAAAAATTTGGTCCTCTCATAAAAAACTACCGTCCGACCAAGTCAATTTGTAAGGCAGTTCCAATGAATTTTCTCATATTACTACCTATGTTTTATGGGGAAAGTTGTTCACTTTCATGCATTGCTAGTTCACCCCTTAAAATATTTGCAGAATTTTTTTTTACACCCTGTAGTATAGGTACAAACTCATCCCTTTTGAAAAAAGTGTAATACGTTTAACACTAGCTTAGTAAAAATGGTCTTAATATTATATTTGAAAAACAATTTTGTTACGTTTTTAAGATTTATTTTATGAACTACAAGATATACTACTATGCCGTGTGATGCCGGCTTAGAATAGCATCACCCCACATGCTTCCCGCGGGCGTCGTAAGAGGCGACTAAGGGACTCGAGGGTATTGGTGTATCACAATTTTTAGGCGACAGGCTGACAACCTGCCACTACAGTGATACACATGTTTTCTGGAACAACCTTGGAAAATAATCCTCAAAAACGACAGACGTGGCGATAGCGACCGTATTCTTACGGCCGTTAACGCTCTGCCTACCCCGCAAGGGATAAAGGCGTGATATATGTATGTATGTATGTAACTACAAGAGGAACTTACGACCAAAACATTTTTTCAGCATGCGCAGCGTTAAGCTTCCTTCTACCGAAAGAGCCGCCGCGACATGAGGCCGAAAGAATAAACAATAACAACAGATGAGGGCGTTTATTGAGGATAGTTTAGTTTTAAGTATCTTTAGTCATTACCTGGAAATATTTAAAGAGTTGAATTAGTCCATTACACTGTACAACTTTCTCCTAAAAACGTAGATCGAAAAATGAAAAGAAAAAAATGTATCCCCCATACGATTCGAACGCCCGGTACATTTTACATATGACGTATTTTTTTTATATTTCGACCAATGTTGCTTGGGGAAAGGAGTCAGTTTCATGGACTGGTTTTTGATAAGCTTTAATTTAAATAAGATCATTATTATATATTTTTTAAAATAAAATGTAGTTTATTTCCGATACCCATCAAAGCTACGATCATCATCATGATCATAATCAGCAGTAGTAATTACTTTTAATTATTTTGTAGAAAAACTTTAATAGATAATATAGAAAAGTATGAATTAGGAAGTAGAAAAGAAAATAACGTGTTTAAAGTTTTTCAACCGCCTTCTACTAGTAGAACGACTCGGCATCCCACACGAAAAAGAAGAAAAGAAAAGAAGTAGTAGGCAGTTGAAAAAAACTTCGGGTCGTTGGACAACTTTGTGTCCCACGCGAAAAAGAGAGAGCTGAGGGGTCGTGTGAGACTATAATTTACTTACAATACATCATTAGCTAAAAGCTGCTACTTACTGAAGTAAACATAGGAAAATATTATAACGATAACGATAAAGGTCATACAGAGTGTAGTAAAAGTGATCACTTTATTTAATTCGACTCACGTTTTCTTAATAATTGATATTAGTGATTATATGAATTGTGATCTATTTCCCGAAAACCTTTATTTAGAGATGCAGGATTTATGTCATAACAAATATTATAAATAATAAAAAAAACAATATTAGTCAAATAGTCACCTCTAGATTGATTTATCCTATTATCGTCCATTCCATTGAAATCGTCCAATTTTAATCCTGTCTCTGTAATTAATTCAATCTAACTTTATAATACTTTTGGTTCACCCTGTACTTGAAAATTAGGAGACGGTAGATAATAACATTTGTCATATAGCCAAATAATTCCATATGCAGTTTACATACAGATATGTAACTTAGCCGTACACACATGTGCAAAAGCTTAGGGACAGTTTACCAATAAGTGGTTCAGTATTAACTTCTTTTCGCGAGGGAAATTGAGTCTTCTAACGACCCGATGACCTACTTATACGAAATATTTATGAGAAGAAAGAGAAGTGGCTATTTGAGATTAGATTTCACACATCGGTAGGTAAATAAAATATAATTTCTTGTACATAAAGTAAAATATAATAATTTATTTGCGATCCGTTCACTAAAATATTATCGTCATTCATTATAGTTTGTATTTGGTCAATAACTAAATTATAAAGAACTAATCTCATCATTAGCACTTTTTGCTTTTGTTTACATCATATCTATAGATACCTTTATAACTACAATATAAAGCACCTATTAGATAATGGTAGTATTTGCTTACCTACCTAACCTAACCTAACCTAACCTAACCTAACCTAACCTAGCCTACCTATTTTTTTGTCTTATAAACTCTACTATTACCTAAATTCAGTGATGTGAAATTGAGAATGAAAGGCGTGGTGTCCAGCTCTCCCAGTGGTAGTCAAGACCTGAAGAAAGTGCCAATGGAATTGGATCCAGAAGATGCATTGGATTTAGCAGGTTTGGACCCAAACAAGTGTTTTGCCGTGTGATGTCGGCTTAGAAAAGCATCACCCCACAGCCTTCCCGCGGGTGTCGTAAGAGGCGACTAAGGGACTTGAGGGTATTGGTGTATTGCAATTTTTAGGCGACAGGCTGACAGCCTGTTACTATAGTGATACACATGTTTTCTGAAACAACCTCGGAAAATAATCCTCAAAAATGTCAGATGTGGCGATGGCGACCGTATTATTGCGGCCGTAAGCGCTTTGCCTACCCCGCAAGGGATAAAGGAGTGATATACATATTATGTATGTATGCATGCAAAAGTGTTTAGCGTGGTTTTAATTCGCAATACCTTCAAGTTATGTCAATCTGCTCCCCAGAACACCTCCTGAGCCGATTGGGCTGGTTTTATGAATCACCACACTAATAAATACCTCAGGGTGATTCGTCCCTCCATACCTGATTTAGGTACATGTTTAATAGTCTCAGGGCTAGAAATGTAGAGGCATACATACATACATATATCACGCCTTTATCCCTTGCGGGGTAGGCAGAGCGTTAACGGCCGTAAGAATACGGCCACTATCGCCACGTCTGACATTTTTGAGGATTGTTTTCTAAGGTAGATGCCGTGTGATGCCGGCTTAGAATAGCATCACCCCACATCCTTTCCGCGGGTGTCGTAAGAGGCGACTAAGGGACTCGAGGGTATTGGCGTATTACAATTTTTAGGCGACAGGCTGACAACCTGTCACTATAGTAATACACATGTTTTCTGGAACAACCTTGGAAGACAATCCTCAAAAATGTCGGACGTGGCAATAGCAACCGTATTTTTACGGCCGTTAACGCTCTGCCTACCCCGCAGGGGATAAAGGCGTGATATATGTATGTATGTTTTCTAAGGTTGTTTCAGAAAACATGTGTATCACTATAGTGACAGGTTGTCAGCCTGTCACCTAAAAATTGTAATACACCAGCACTCTCGAGTCCCTTAGTCGCCTCTTACGATACCCGCGGGAAGGATGTGGGGTGATGCTATTGTAAGCCGGCATCACACGGAACGGCAAATGTAGAGGCACTTAAAAAAAATAGGTTACGTCAACTGCGGGTGAATTATAACAAAAATAAACATTGTTTAATGCATAAACAAGCCTTTTTTGCCGTAATGTATAAAAGCGCCGTGTGATGCCGGTTTCAAATAACATCGCCCCATTTCTACCCGTGGGTTAGTAAAACGCGACTAAGGGATGAAACCAGGGAACGTTCTCTGTGAGTATCTACAATATCTTGCACTGTGCTCGCCAATTCACCTGCAAGCGTGGTGAGTATGGCAATACCCCCAATTGGGGGAGGCCCATGGCCAGAAGTGGAATGTTGTGGCTCTAGAAATGCATAAAAATACGCCTGACAAAAACCACTAAGCAAATATTTTTTTACCATTGCTCTATACAAAATTGCAGGCGTTGGCAAGTACCAGTGGTTGCATTGCGCGCTTATGTTGACGACTCTCGCGGCTGCCATCTTGGAGATGATTGGTATCGCCTTCATCCTCCCAGCAGCTGCCTGCGAACTTGGCGTGCCTGACAGTTATAGGGGCATTATTACATCTATACCTAATATTGGTAAGTGTACATGTAAAACACATGTAAAACCCTCCAGTCCCTTAGTCGCTGCTTACGACATCCGTGGGAAAGAAATCCTAATATTAGTAAGTGTATTTGTAAAAACAAACGTGAAACCCTCCAGTCCCTTAGTATTAGTAGCTTCTTACGACATCCGGGGGAACAAAATAGGGTGATGCTATTCTAAGCCGGCATCACACGACATGTTTTGCAATATTAAGGCGACAACCTGTTTCTATAGTGATTTACTGAAACCGGCCCTCATCATTTGTCAGGCCTGTAACACTCTGCCTACCCCGCAGGGGATAAAGGCGTAATATATGTATGTCTGTAAAATATGTGTGTCTGTATGTGTGTTGCCGTGTGATGCCGGCTTAGAATAGCATCACCCCACATCCTTCCCGCCGCGGGTGTCGTAAGAACCGACTAAGGGACTCGAGAGTATTTGTGTATTACAATTTTTAGGCGACAGGCTGACAACCTGTCACTATAGTGATACAAGACTCATCTGAAACGACCCTCAAACATTTGTCAGACGTGGCGATAATGACCGTAATTTAACGGTCGTCAGCCCTCTGCCTACCCCGCCAGGGATAAAGGCGTAATATATGTATGTATATGTCTGTAAAAGTTTCAAAATCCCTGTTAAAACCATCGTTGGCTGAAGCATCCGTGAAACAATGTACTTATTATTCCATTTCTTTACGTTTATGTCTTGAGTATGTGAAATAACTCATAAAGTATTTATAAGGCAATGTCGATAGTTTTTACGGTTCCTGACTCTCTACCTACACCTTGAGGGGTAATGGCGCGTTTTATGTGTTTTTTTGTAGTTTTCCTAGCTAAATGCTTACATATATTCTTTCTGTTTTTAAAGTAGGCACGTTTTTCAGGTATAATTCTAACAGCACCACTATGGGGCCGCGCAGCAGATACGTTGGGTCGGAAGCCAGTTCTGCAGATGTCCTGTGCTGCAGCCGGGGTCATTGCCCTCGCAGCCTCGCTGATGCCAGGGCTGGTCAGCTTCGCAGTGTGCAAGTTCGCTGCTGCTTTATTGTAAGTCTTTGTATAAGTATGACTTTAAGTTTCAGAAATGTAGACTCTCGCTATGATGCAAAATTGTATAGGTTTTGTCAACCCAGGTAAAAACGCTGTGGAATATTATTGTGGGGGGCATAAGAACTAGGGTTTTCTGTATCGTGCCTTTAATCTCTTACAACGGGCCGTTGGACGACTCGTTGTCCCACTCGAAAAAAAGGACCTCTTTCAAATGTAGGACAGGAGCAAGTCGGTGTACTAATTTGGACCTATAGCTATTATGGCAAAACTTCCGTTCCATTTCAGAAGCAAGCACGATTTTGTTTCTAATTTCAGCCTGGCGTGTCCGTCTTCCCTGGGTTTTGCATATGCTGGTGAAATGGTTCCTAGAAAGAGACGTGATCTCGCCGTGTTGACCATCAGTGGACTCATGACGCTTATCACCGTTTTAAATCCAGGTAAGTTTGAATAGGCAGATGGAGAATAAATGGCTTAGTAGTAGCGCAAAAAGCAACTTCATTATATACCTCTCTTCTCTCTTTTTGTGTGGGACACCGACTCGTCCAACAACCCAATGAACCCTATAGTCTGATTTCAGCGGTTTCCTAAAAGTAGCAGGCTTCTGACATGATGGTTGCGTAACTACAGCAACTGAGACCTATGGCCTAACGTGACATCCGAAACTCGGAACCATCTTTCTTACAGACAATCGGGTGACTCAGCCCTAACCTAACCGGGCTGTGAACAAATTCACATACATACATACATATATCACGCCTTTATCCCTTGTGGGGTAGGCAGAGCGTTAACGGCCGTAAGAATACGGTCACTATCGCCACGTCTGACATTATGAGGATTGTTTTCCAAGGTTGTTGTATCACTATAGTGACAGGTTGTCAGCCTGTCGCCTAAAAATTGTGATACACCAATACCCTCGAGTCCCTTAGTCGCCTCTTACGACACCCGCGGGAAGGATTTGGGGTGATGCTATTCTAAGCCGGCATCACACGGCACAAAACAAATTCACAAAGTGATAAATATCAACTTTTTGAGTCAAATGCAGCACTACCACTACGCCACATCCGTCGTCACATATTATAAAAACTACGTATTGTTTTTTTTATATTTCCAGCACTTGCATGGGCAATCCTACCCTACGACTGGCATCTTAATGTCTCTACCCTCACTCTCCGACCCTGGCGCCTCCTCACATCGGTTTACGCTCTGCCACTCCTGCTTGCCGCGATTTGGATGACCAGGGCTGATGAAAGCCCCAAGTTCCTCGTAGCTAAAGGCAAAGATGAAGAGGCTCTGGAAGTTCTGAAAAGAATGTTTGAGATAAACAAGGGATTGCCTGTAGAGGAGTTCTCTGTAAGTATTGTTAATATCTTCAATCTTCGTTTTTGTGGTCTTTTAAAATCTTAACTGTCCGTGTGGCCACCACACACTACACACCGTAAAATCTGATTTGATACCTGTAACGTTTGACAGATCTATACTAAAAGAGAAGTAAACAAACGAAAATGGACCTTATATCACAGCATTTGCTCAAACCTGTCCTACATCACAGGTGTCAAGCTGTATTTTTAGCTGTATAGTTTCAAGACAGATATACTTAGAGACGTGCTGTTGTCGATAATTTATTCTTCAAGTGGTAATGTGCGGTGGCTCTAACATATTTGAAAGCTGCACTATAATTTACAGGGAGGGAGGAGGCTTTGGTCCGTAGGTTGCTGAGTTACCTTTCCACCAGAGGGAGGCGTACCATGACATCAGAGTTTATGTGATACACACACACACACACACACACATACACACACACACACACGCACACTCACACACACACACACACACACATACACACACACACACACACACACACACACACACACACACACACACACACAAATCACGCCTATATACCTGGCGGGGTAGGCAGAGCGTTAACGACCGTGAAATTACGGTCTTTATCGCCACGTCTGACAATATTTAAGGGTCGTTTCAGATAAGTATGTATCACTTTAGTGACAGGTTGTCAGACTGTCGCCTAAAATTGCAATTTACGTGAAACCCTCGAGTCCCTTAGTCGGATTCTACGACACCCACGGGAAAGACGTGGGGTGATGCTATTCTAAGCCGGCATCACACATCAAATGCAGCAGCAGTTTATGTGATACATGACTATTTCCCTCTAGCTGCGCAAAAATTTTCCGTATGGTGCCAGCTTAGAATAGCATCACCCCATTTCCTACACGTGGGTGTCGTAAGAGGCGACCGAGGGACTTGAGGGTTTCAGGTGTATTAAAAATTTAAGGCGACAGGCTCACAACCTGCGCCTTTAAGTAGACCTACTTATATTGGTCGAAGCTCACAACCTGTCTCTACACTGATACACAAATTATCTCAAACGGCCCTCTATTGTCAGACGTGTCAATAGCGATCGTATTTTTACGGCCGTTCTACCTACCCCGTAAGGGATAAAGGCGTGATTTATGTGTGTATGTTTATTTTTAGGTGTCGTCATTGAGCACATCCTCTGAAGAAGAGGACGACAGCTTTTCAACGAATGATTCAGAAGTAGAGCTGACTGGTCCTAGAAGAAGTAAGACTGCAGTGTCCTTACTAAGACCACCACATTTCAAATGGTTGATGCTGACTGGATTTCTTATGTTCGGACTTTTTTCACTGTAAGTGTGAATTTATTTCCGGCAGTCTATTTATCTGTTCAGTTCATTCGCTTTTTTTACGAATCCTAAGATTAAGATTTACCGATTGATACTTGAATAGCATCATCCGATTAGTATACATACATACATACATACATACATATATCACGCCTTTATCCCTTGCGGGGTAGGCAGAGCCGTAAGAATACGGTCGCTATCGCCACGTGTGACATTTTTGAGTATTGTTTTCTAAGGTTGTTTCGGAAAACATGTGTATCACTATAGTGACAGGTTGTCAGCCTGTCGCCTAAAAATTGTAATACACCAATACTCTTGAGTCCCTTAGTCGCCTCTTACGACACCCACGGGAAGGATATGGGGTGATGCTATTCTAAGCCGGCATCACACGGCCATACATAGGTCGCGTAAAAGGCGACTAATGGGCAGCAGCGTTCTCTGTGAATACAACACCTTGCACTGCGCTCGCCAATCCGCTTGCCAACCGTGTTGAGTATGTAGATATGTTCAGCGGTGCACTATTGTGGCTGATGAAGATTAAGAATAAGGTTATTCTCTTACTCCAGTTTGGTAAATTATTCAATAGGGCGTGTGATGCCGGCTTAGAATAGCATCACCCCACATCCTTCCCGCGGGTGTCGTAAGAGGCGACTAAGGGACTCGAGGGAATTGGTGTATTACAATTTTTAGGCGACAGGCTGACAACCTGTCTCAATAGTGATACACATGTTCTCTGGAACACCCTTGGAAAACAATCCTCAAAAATGTCAGACGTGGCGATAGCGACCGTATTCTTACGGCCGTTAACACTTAGCCTACCTCACAAGGGATATAGGCGTGATATATGTACGTATGTATGTATGTATTCAATAGGAGTGGTAGAGAAACAGGGCTAATCTAACATTATAACATACCTATCTTCTACATAAATAATTCGCGACTTTGTCCCTTAGCATTAACGTTCGTAAAATTACGGTCTTTATCGCCACGTCTGACAAGTATTGAGGGCCCTTTCATATGATTCGTGTATCAGTATCACTGTAATGACAGGTTGTTAGCCTGTCGCCTAAAATTGTAATACACATGAAACCCGTAGTTGCCTTTTACAACACCCGCGGGAAGAAATGAGCTGATGCTATTTAAGCCGGCATCACACGGCATATTTATCACACTCATCTTCTAACCCTGATATAAAAAGGCATTGCGAAGAGGATAATGGAATGTTCGCTTATTACAGGTTAAACGGTTTATTCCTATTTGCCACAGACACAATAAACAAAGTTATGAAAGACAACTCTCAGGAAGAAGGCATCCTTTGCATCCTTATGAACAAGGCACAAAATTCAGTAAGTTTCTACATCAAGTGTAAGACACACACACACAAAACACGCCTATATCCCAGGCGCGGTATGCAGAGCGTTAACAGCCGTAAGAATACGGTCGTTATCGCTACGTCTGGCAATATTGGAGGGTCGTTTCAGATAACTCATGTATCACTATAGTCACAGGTTGTCAGATTGTCTCCTAAAATTGCAATACACATGAAATCCTCGAGACCCTTAGTCGGCTTCTACGACACCCACGGGAAAGAAATGGGGTGTAAAAAAATCACACGGGACAGTGTAAGGGACGGCCTTCTTTATACTGATAGGTAGGTACGTTATGGTAGAAACAATACCCATACAGTCAATAAGGAACCGAAGTTCAGTGATGCAATTTGCGTAGCAGACGATACAATCATAGTTAATAGTTCTTTTTTAAATAAATATACTTTATTTTACTGATTTTTATTTTTTATTTCATTCCAGATATGAATGCTAATATTCTTTAAATCTAACTTACAAATTAGCATTATTTATTATTATAATTAAATCACTGATTTTGCCGTGTGATGCCGGCTTAGAAAAGCATCACCCTACATCCTTCCCGCGGCGGGTGTCGTAAGAGACGACTAAGGGACTCGAGAGTATTGGTGTATTACAATTTTTAGGCGAAAGGCTGACAACCTGTCACTATAGTAATACACATGTTTTCTGAAATAACCTTGGAAAACAATCCTCAAAAATGTCAGACGTGGCGATAGTGGCTGTATTCTTACGGCCAATATCGCTCTGCCTACCCTGCAAGGGATGAAGACGTGATATATGTATCAGGCTTACACAACATTCTTATAAATTGAACTGTAAACAAAGTTACGTTATGGAAAAAACTTACATCTATTGTATTATAACTTAGTTTTAATAAATCATTTTCATTCGATATGTAAAGCAGTATACGTACCGCGGGTGTAAAATCAATTGCAAACTTGGAAAGTTACCGATTTCAATTGATAGGTTACATCCCTAGGTACGTAATCTACTGTTATTACCTTACATTGTCTAGCTGAGTAAACAAAATTTCATACAACGTATAGGTTCTTAATTTTATGCAGATTGGCAATAATCGGGATCTTCGTTTACTACTTGCTCTCCCGACTTCACAGGGGTGGGGTATTTTAGTATTAGTTTATTAGCAAATACTAGACCAAAGTACTTGTCTTAAATAAATCACACAATTCTCTGACGTGTGTCAAGTGCAATAGTATCCACGGTGATATTTGTTCTCCTCTGCATGTATGACTTCCAAAGACGCCTGCTGGCTTTGTTGCAGAGCAATACTATGGTCAGAGGAACCAACCTTAGTTGGAACATGATTTCCAGAATAAGGCATATAGTCTCCTGAACTTCATAATCCGTTTCTCTCTCTGATTATTTATTTATTTATTTATTTTATTTTATTTGACATAGTATACATAAACAAAATAATTAGTCAATGCCCTCGTTAAACCTCGTAAAGGTTTGTCTCGAAGACATAATTCCGCTATAGGTACAATAACAGTAAAACTACTAACATTTAAGCAATAACAATACGTTAGTTACGTAAGGAAGAAGGTTTACAAAGATTTATAATAATATGTAATCAAATCACAGTCCAATAATAATATGTAATGAATCACTATAATGTATGTGGTACGTAAGTATGATTTTACTGATGTGTTCTATTGAGGCCGTTACTTGGCACGTCACTCCAACTCCAATCAACGATACCACATGTCTCCAATTCCTGTTTGACATTCTTACATGACAGCAGGACATCACTCTAGCACATATTATTAAGAACAAAATAATATTTACAGAAGTCACTCCTAACAGCATTAAAACTGAAATTGCATTAAAAACATTGGGTCAACATTAACACGAAGAAAAATATGACACGGGTCACTATCACAAAGGATCAGGTATGTTTGTAGTAGTCCGGCACTTGATATAGTTATAAACGTGAACAATCCAAAGCTGAACGCAGTCGCAATAGTTTTCTCATAGCTTGTCTTCGGTTGGAGCTTAACTAGCTTCAAATAAGCCACCTATGTCGAACACACTGACCAAGAAAACGACATGGCCAGGCATAAGAAGTATGGCGTAAACCAAAACATCCCAATAACATCTACAAATATATCTGAAAACCATATATTATCTAGTATTCTTGGATGGAGCCATAGTGCAATCGTGCCAAAGATGACCTCGTTGAGACAGACGTAGTTCTGCAGCGTTCTCCACCCGGGAAGTAGCGCCCACGCTGTGAGCAGCGCCACCACACACGACAGCGACACAACTGCTCCCATCACACCAATCCATTGTTCTCGAAATCCAGCAAGAGACACCGACAGTGCAAAGTGCAAGATGGCAGTATACACTGTCTCGTCAATTTTCATGTCCACACTTTCGACTGTTATTCTATTGACTGTTTAGCGTGATTCTTGTGTTATGTATGGTTGATATGCAAAAAATATTAAACTGATGTTTTATCATATTGCCCGACTGCAATCTGCGCTGCATCAGTGGGAGGGTTACCTTTTTCAAGGGTATGTACTCGTAGGTATGTGGACAATTTAATTATTTTACACGGGCTACAGACAGAGGCTAGGCGGATGTTAACATGAGATGTCTTAAGATTCGTCTCAGCGGCACGAGAGAGACTGTATTTAAAATATCATAAATACAAAATGTCGGTTTTAAAACGCAAAACATAGAAAATATTGCGGCCGGGTTATTGCTTTTTAATAAATTGTGCTTTTTATAATATTATCAATGTATAAAACAAAATGGATGTCATTAAATTATTTTTGATTGTAGGTATCATGAAATATAATTACAAACCATTAAAAAATCCATACAAGATCTAATTAAACTTAAACCAAATTCACTAATTAGTAAAGCATTCGCTGTATGTATTATGTACTAGGTTTTACCCGCTTTCGTCCGCATTAGATAGCCCCAACACCCACATGCCGTGTGATGCCGACTAAGAATAACATCACCCCATTTCCTACCCGTGGGTGTCGTAAGAGGCGACTGAGGGACTTGAGGGTTTCAGGTGTATTACAAATTTAAGGCGACAGGCTTGTCAGTCAGGGTTGTCACCTGTCACTATAGTAATACACAAAATTATCTCAAACGGCCCTCTATATTTGTCAGACGTGGCGACATCGACCATATTTTTGCGGCCGTTAGCGCTCTGCCTACCCCGTAAGGCATAAAGGCGTGCTATATGTATGTAACTCCCACACAAAAGTAAAAAGTACTATCCCCAAAATATAAAAGTTGATGAAAAAGGAAAGAATCATGACAACTTTTGTTTGGATGCTCGTCCTGTTTTTCATCAGTCTTGCGTTTCATCACTACTTGCAGGAATCGCATCAAAGCCAAAGTTGTATAATAATACAGATTAAATATTGCTTATCATTTTAGCATAGTAAATTTTTATGAAACATACTAGTTCTGGAGTTATTGAGTGTCAAAGTCGGGCATCGAAAGAGACAAAAGTGCTGATATTTGGCGCTCTGTAGTGTATTTAGGTCTAAATACGTTATTTTCGGTAAGCAGTGTAGAAAAGGTTTACGCCTCAGTATTTTTTTTTTTATATAGGTAAACGTAGATTTTCAATTTTATTTGTATTAATTTTCCAGGTTTTTGTGCAACAATTAACGTTGCTATTTTTCATTGAAATTGGCGATATTATATCGACGGGTTCCGGGCTATTTGTATTAACCGACAATTTTTGCGATATAGACTTTTATACATATTTGGAATCAGCGAATTTTTCTGCGTCGTTTGAGCTCGGTTTGGTGATGATCGGAGCAAAAAAATGTCGCTTAATACAACCGTATTTTTTGGGCCTATTTCGAAGTGCAATGTATGAACCGGCACAAAATATTGACAAATTTAAGGCTTGTGTACTTAAGCTCACAACCAAATGACCACACAGTCGTTTAAACCTTTTTGCCTGGAACAATAATTTACAGGGTGCATACGTTCAACCATTTAGCCTGACCTTATAAATATATAGAAATGTCGCTTAAAACAGTTAGCCTCTTAGTAAAATTCATGTCAAATGTCGCTTAATACAATAAGTCGAATAAACAAATGTAGTCATATTTTTAGCCATATTTAGCAGTTTAAGATGTGGTATTTAAATTTATTCGCTTAGGATTAAAATATGAATAACTTTTTGGTAAAAGCAAGTACTTAGAGCTAGTATTTTCAATTCTAGGTACTAGCTTGGAACATGTATTAATAAATCTAGGCGGTTGAGTCATTTAGCCTGGAACAAAAAACCATAACCTCAGGCGGTAAAATCATTTAGCCTGGAACAAAAACCCATTATCTCAGGCGGTTAAGTCATTTAGCCTGGAACAAAAAAATGAAAATTTTGGGTCACTTTGTATTAAGCGCCATATATTTTCGTTAAAAAGAGAAATATCAGAAAAAAATATTAATCAAATTATAGATAATGAGTAACAGGAACAGAAATTTTCTTTGTTGTGATAAAATAATGCGATTTGTTATAGTTATGATTTTTTTTCTGAAACTTTAAACTTTAAACTGCTCTGGTGTAAAGTTTCAAAAATGGCGGTTAATACAAATAGCCCGGAACCCCTCGATATATTGCATTCATTTGTTTTGTTACGCAAGACACATGGTTAGCCCATGTAAGGGCATTCTCCTTTATAGGATAGTACTTGATAATTCAATTTCAGTCTTTTGTATTTACTTTTTCATTGGGTTATGAAATTTGAAGTGTTGGGGTAGCAATTTTGCACTGTTATCCCGACTAGTATTTGATGACCGATTTAGCGCAGTGGTAGTGTGACTGCCTTTGTCGCAGAAGGTCCGGGGTTCGATTCTCGGTGGGTCACTCACAAAGTTGATATTTGTCGCTTTGTGAATTTGTTCCCAGTCTGGTTAGGACATTGCGGGCTGAACCACCCGATTGTCCGTAAGAAAGATGGTTCCGTGTTTCGGATGGCACGTTAAGACTATCGTTCACAGACATGCCGCGTGCGAAATGCGTTTTTCAAATTTTATGTGCTGTCTCGACTCCCGCGCGGCAAGCACCCTAATGTGCGATAGGGACAGCTAGCAGGCCCCCTGAGAAATCGCCTCGAAAACAGAGTAAAATCGGGGTACGGGCGTTAACATACCCCGTTAACATCCCTACCCCTAAATTTCAACCAAATTCTAAAATTTTGGTCTTGATCGCTTGGGTATAAACAGAACTAGGTTTATACGTTTCGTTTCTGACCAAATATTGTACAGATTTGTTGGCTTTCCTGTTCAGGGGATCCGGCTGATTAGCATGTAGCATGCATTTTTTTTTAATATTGTCTTTAATTTAATTGATTCCATAAATTGATGGTGGTGACGTAAGTTACATGCTGTGTGTTCAGCCTGGCCAGCCCCGAGGCAGTACCTTTATTTTTTTTTATCCCACTCGTGCCCCGATTCTATTAGGAACATAAAATTGTTATTGTTTACAATGACTAATTCATTTATTCAGTGACAGTATTGTAATGTAACTCTATGACATTCTAAAAGCATTCATTGTGAATCTACTTGGAAATAAACGATTGAATCTTGAATCTTGAATCTTGTAAGTAACCTCGCTCAAACATAAAAAAAATTCAGTATCAAAAAAGTGTGCTTTTGTGCCTCATTATTTCTGAAACTATAATGTATATCAAAAAAATTAAAACGTATAAACCTAGTTTTTGTGAATTTGAATAAAATATCTAAAAATCAAAACAATTGGTTACCGGTAAGTATGATAAAATCATTAACGTTTTTTGTATGAAAATTTTAAGCTAGACGATCCTCCTAAGCCGTAGGTCTCGGTTGCTGTCTATGATCACTTAGACGGCGGTCGTTACACAACCATGTCAGAAGCCTACGACTTGTAGAAGGCGGTTGAAAAATTCTGACACTAGGATTCATCGGGTCGTTGGACGACTCGGTGTCCCACACGAAAAAGAAAGACCCAGAATATTTGGCATTGGGTTAGATCTTTACTTTCCATCACCAATAACACATTTCGCCATGTTCTATAAAAACATACATACATACATATATCACGCCTTTATCCCTTGCGGGGTAGGCAGAGCATTAATGGCTGTAAGAATACGGTCACTATCGCCACGTCTGATATTTTTGAGGATAGTTTTCCAAGGCTGTTTCAGAAAACATGTGTATCACTATAGTGATAGGTTGTCAGCCTGTCGCCTAAAAATTGTAATACACAAACACTCTTGAGTCCCTTAGTCGCCTATTACGCCCGCGGGAAGGATGTGGGGTGATGCTATTCTAAGCCGGCATCACACGGTTCTATAAAAACTTTTTTCATATTTCAGAGCAACACTGGTTGTGACGATCATATCACGAACGACACTTTCCTTCTAATGGTGACCACTACCCTGATCTACGGCCTGATTGTACTTGGAGTCAGCTTGAGTCCTGTCTCCAAGAAGACGTTACTTTTCGGCATGTTTTCTGTCAACGGTGTAGCTTGCCTCCTATCTGGACTGCTGACCAATCGGTATGTTAAAAATTGATCTTCGTAATGATACAAGTATAAGACTTTGCTGCATGCACAGCCACTGTTGTTTCGTTTTTGTACAAACAATAGGTTTTCTCTTTTTACATGTGTAAGGTTTTATAGTTGCCATGAAGTGAACAATAAAGGATACCTACCTAAGATAATAACGCACCTGACTGACAAATCACCGGGAAATATTCTCACCCCAAATGCCTAAGTTATTACTCATTCAACAAGTGCTCATTCAGGACAAAGTTTTGTAGGTAACTTATTTAGGATTTTAATGCACTCACAGTGTTATATTATTGGCATAAACGATAATAAGAAATTACATACATACATATAATCACGCCTCTTTCCCGAAGGCGTAGCAGAGACTACATCCTTCCACTTGCTACGATCCTGACACACCTCTTTCGCTTCCTCAACATACATCAGCCTCGTCGGTTTATGGTACTCTTTACATTAACTGAGTATAAGTTCTAAGAACCACTACTAGATGTCGCTCATGGCCTATTTATTTATTTAACAATTTATTGTACACAAGTAAATACAAAAATACATGGCACAAGAAACACTGCTTATTTCTCGAGGATATAAAGTTGTATATCGTCGCTTCGAGACGAGCATCACGAGATTGAAAAATTTACGAAGGTCGATCGGTGCGTCGATAGTTCAGAGGCAGAGCAGTGGCACGGTACCCCACGCGGCCTGGGTTCGATTCCCGGTCATTTTCCAATTTCTTATTTTCATTCAATGTCTTCTTTATGCAGGATGTTAGCTGGGGCAGCCATGTCAGCTCTTCAGCTCACAGCGCTTGGAGTGGGGCCGCTGACAGCATACGCTGTACAGCTGTTTCCGACTAGTCTCAGGTTAGTTCCCTTAATATAGGGCGTAAGGGACGGTGTAGCGAAAACTTTGCAGGCCTGATCAAACTTTGCAAACTGAACAATTTTTTCTATGGGGGCTTTGTTGGTAAGCATAAAAAAATTTCGACCTTCCATACAAAATTCCCCATCTGACTGACTTGGTATGGAAACTCGAAAAAAAATTTCATTTCCCAACATAGTTCCATAAAAAAAGTTGTTCAGTTTCATAGTCTGATCACGCCTGGAAAGTTGTCGTTACACCGTCTCTTACACCCTGTAGAGTTTTTGTCTGGAATGCTCTCGTCGTGGATCGTGTCAATTTATATTTTTTCCGGATAGACACATTCGCTTACATAGTGTCACCACCAGCGTAACAGTCAATACGCTCGTACGCGCGTGTATGGAGCATTGAGGTCAAGTTACGCTGGTCGCGGCACTATCTAAGCGAAGAGCTACATTTATTTACATTGTGGTTAGGACATTAATATTATTCCATGTTGAAGCCACTGGATGATGTCTTTGGTTAAGTCTTTAATATACTAATGTAGATAATGTTCCGAGCAGAATTTGGTAGTGGCTATGGTGTCTCTCTTTTCCTGTGACCGAGTCGTCCAACGGCCCAATGAACCCTGGTGCCGGAATTTTTCAGCCGCCTACTACAACTAGCAGGCTTCTGACATGCTTGTGTAACAACAGCCGTCTATGTACCTAATCAGACAGCAATCGTATATATCTACATCATAGACAGCAACTGGGACCTACGACTTAACGTGCCCTCCGAAACACGCAACCATATTTGTAACGGAAAATCAGGTGGTTAAGCCTGCAATGTCCTAAATGTCTGCCGTGTGATGCCGGCTTAGAATAGCATCACCCCACATCCTTCCCGCGGGTGTCGTAAGGGGCGACTAAGGGACTCGAGAGTATTGATGTATTACAAT
Organism: Keiferia lycopersicella; assembly: GCA_029255805.1. Lineage (NCBI taxonomy): Eukaryota > Metazoa > Arthropoda > Insecta > Lepidoptera > Gelechiidae > Keiferia > Keiferia lycopersicella. The sequence goes on from JARACZ010000008.1 coordinate 1,847,095, forward strand.
TTTTAGGCGACAGGCTGACAACCTGTCACTAAAGTGATACACATGTTTTTTGAAACAACCTTCGAAAACAATCCTCGAAAATGACACACGTGGCGATAGCGACCGTATTCATACCACCGTTAACGCTCTGCCTACCCCGCAAGGGATAAAGGCGTGATATATGTATGTATGTGTATGTCCTAATTAGACTGGGAACAAATTCGCAAAGCGATAAATATTAACTTTGTGAGTCACCCATTGAGAATTGAATCCGGAACCTTCTGCGTCGCAGGCAGTCGCATTACCACTGCGCCACATCGATCGTCATACGTAGTGCTGGTGGTATTTTATTTCCTCAATGACACCATCATCATTCCCCTTTTTTTTCTAATTTTTCTCCTTGCCTTATCCCGTTTCTGTGTTGGGGTCGGCTACCTAACCTAGGGGATTTGACGTGACCCAGCATTTACACAGAGCGACTGCCATCTGACCTCTGCAACACGAAGGCTAACCTGGCCCGCACCCTAGGTTAAGTCACATTCAAGTAGGTATCATCCGAATTCAGAATGTGGGTTTCATCACTATGTTTTTTCTTCACAGTAAGAGCAGTCGGTGTAAAATCACAATTACCAACATTTTTACGTTAATCCGTCTGACATTGCCAATAATACGAGTCTGGCTCATTGAGTTTGATTAGGTTATGATTAAACTTTGATGAGCGGAATTGCAAACAATTAAAATTGTGAAGAATGTTATTTTTACCATCTTGTTCATTAGCTTTGACTTTGACAATACTTATAACTTTGAAAGAAGTCATGGCAGTCACTCTGTGTAAAAAACCTTGGTTAGGTAGCCGACCCCGACAGAGAACGGGATAAGGCAAGGCGAAAAATGGTGTCGAAGTGTAGAGTGGGAATTGCATTTATTAAACAACCAATTTACCAATAATACAGGGTGTTAGGGACAGCGTCCCGAATACTAATAGGGTGCAAGCAGGCCATGAAACTGAACAACTTTTCCCTAGGAACATATGTCAGGAAACGACAAAAAAATTTCGGCCTCCCATACAAAATCCCGATCAGCTGGGCTGCGTATACTATGGGAAGCCAAAAATTTTTTGACGTTTCCTGACATATGTTCCTAGGGGAAAGTTGTTCAGTTTCATGGTCAGCTTGCACCCTTTCAGTATTCGGGACGCTGTCCTTTACATCCCGTAGAATTTTGGAGCTCAATTTCTAAAAATGTGACATCTGATATCACGCACAGAAATCGGCAACGATGGGTCTACGATGGACCTGGGTCCTCTCTTATCACACTTTCTACTACTCGAAGATTTAACGTTTTAGAATGATAGCTATGAATGGATTGAGTTAAGTGGTACAATGTGTGCTATAATATAAGTACAAATTATGTAGAAGAATTTCGCATGCAAAAATTCAAAACTTGCTGGAGCTCCCCATTTCATCAAAGGTACAAAACCTCTTTGCCGTGTGATGCCGGCTTAGAATAGCATCACCCCACATCCTACCCGTGGGTGTCGTAAGAGGCGGCTAAGGGACTCGAGAGTATTGGTGTATTACAATTTTTATGCGACAGGCTGACAACCTGTCACTATAGTGATACACATGTTTTCTTAAACAACCTGGGAAAACAATCCTCAAAACTGTCAGACGTGGCGATAGCGACCGTATTCTTACGGCTGTTAACGCTTTGCCTACCCCGCAAGGGATAAAGGCGTGATATATGTATGTATGTATGTACAAAACCTCCAAATCGTTTATTTCCAAGTAGGTAGGTAGATTCACAAATAAAACTTTTACAATGTCATATACAGTAATGTTAATGGATTAGTCATGATAAAATAATACGAAATTGTAGCATAGGTACCTACAATTTTCTCTGTTTATAAAAATGGCCATTTGTGGCCGTGTGATGCCGGCTTAGATGGCCGTGTGATGCCGGCTTAGAATAGCATCACCCCACATCCTTCCCGTAGGTGTCGTAAGAGGCGACTAAGGGACTCGAGGGTATTGGTGTATTACGATTTAAGGCGACAGGCCGACAACCAGTCACTATAGTGATACACATGTTTTCTGGAACAACCTTGGAAAACAATTCTCTAAAATGTCAGACGTGGCGAAAGCGACCGTTTTCTTGCGGCCGTTAACGCTCTGCCTATGCCTATAAAGGCGTGATATATGTATGTTTATAAAAAAAAATGTTCCTAGCTTACACGCGGCTTGGCCATCTACATAGGCAAGTTGTAACGTTCTAAGCCTGAAGGCCCAGCCCAAAGTCTACCTACCTATATTCTACGTATGTCTATCTATACCTATCCAAAACTTATATCCCAAGAGATTAAATTGGCCATTGATCATCTTAGTGGTAGAACCCATTGTTATTTTGAGCAACCCAGAACGAGAAAACAGTCTACAGTCCCTAAGATCATCCCTCAAACTGCATTCGCTTTAAATATTAATCCCGAGAAATAAATAGGCAATATTCCGCATATTCACTTAGCTAAATATTATACTGCACATAAATCTGATAAAGCTGCCTACAAAGCAACAATTTTATTTTACGCCATCTATCGGAAATTGGGCTAACTAACACCATAATTCTAGTCCACAGATAATGATCCTGCAATAATTAATAGATATAAAATTCGATACTCTCAAAAATCATTCATTGTAGTAATTATAAATATATAAAGCTATGTATTCTTTCAAAATTGCTTAGATAATCGTTTCAAAAGTCTATAATCTTTGATACAAAAATATTTACGACGTTTTTACACAAAATACTCAACACAAAAGAAATTCGCGCGTAATTACAGTATAGTGTGAAATGGCCCTAAACAGGTTTGTCTATAGATTAGCTATGTCTATACTCTGTGGTCAGACGGAACACTTCAGCCATGATGAGACTGCTGCGTAGAAGCCCGTTTGTTGTATTTAAATTAACTAGGTATCCTGTGACAGATTATGGAGCTGTTTTACTAAATTAACAGGTAAATAAATCTATTTGTTGTTCATGGTCATGATGAAACACAAGTTTGCTACTAACATTTCTATCTAAAACTACTTTTACTCCGGAAATAATACGTAAATATGTTATTGAAAAAACTTCCTATTTTCTCTGATCAACTGTTTCACAAAAGATACTACAATTTGTCATAATTAATAATTAGATAACTAATCTCAATATTTCATTACAGTATGGATGGATTTCTTGAATCAGAATGACATCAAAAGCGTGCTACTGAAAAACAATGAAAAGGAAACGACCTTGAAACTAGAATTTATTCCTACTCTCTGCGACTCAACAAAGGACTAGAAGGAAAGTCTTAGTTTTCCTGTCTATCTACCACTACAATCTCAGATCCTACAAATGTTATGAAAGGTAAAGATAATAGAATTTTATTAATGAGGCGCCAGTCATTTATCTAAAAAAAAACCTAGTAGTCTTATGTAAAGTAACTACCTATTTTTATTTCTGACAGTATGATCTACTGCAGTGTAAAATAACTAGAAAATTATTAGTTCTTGTCAAACTTATTACAGTGATATGAATTTATTCGACAGTACTTGATAGCAGACAGCACTATAAGAAATAATCTATTTCCTAACTATATTCTAGTGAGTTTCTTTTATTTTATTTTATTTTGTTTCATCTATTACAGGTGGTATAATGGAACTCTCCAACTCCCAAACATTACAAAACTAATTAAGCTTAAGAGAATTTGGATGCCTTGAGCATTTCCTTCAAGTTAGATTTCTGGCTAGAACGGTAAGCAAATTTTAATAATATTGAATCATGATCACTCATATCATAATAATCTAACTGAGCACTTGAACAAATTAAGAAGCTATCAAGGTTACATAAGAATCAGACCACATTTTGGTATCTAGAAAATTGACTCCTAGTTTCACGTTCACGTCCTATATACTAGTATGGAGAACACGCTGTACCTAATTTCCAATTTGTATTTCTACTTTCAGGTTACCTAAGAAGACTGAAAAACCTGACCCACATCCTCAAGATTCAAATTAAAAAATCTTAGCCATAATATTATAAGAGTAATTGATCTTTGACAACTTAAGTTGTGAAAAATTGTTTTTACTTATTTACCTAGTACTTGTGTACTTGCGTTTTTAGATTGCGAATTATAAATAACCCACTGCCTATCTTTTATTGGAAATGGAACCACCTGAAATGGTCCTGGTCTAAGAAGTTACCCTTTTTTCTATTTTAGAAAGATTTTAATACCTAGCAAATCTAGACCTAACTTTGAGCTAATGTATAGAACTGATAGAATTATATTTTCAGAATTTTGTTTCTATGTACACCTATGTAGTAGAGTTACGAATTAGTATTATCTTATCGACTTGAAACCCTATTAGTCTACAGATAAAATCAATTTGAATTCCAGGATGTGACAAGTTCCCAAGTATAATTCTAGATTCTAGACTTGTTTTAGGTCATAAGTCAAAGTAATTTGTAAGCTAATACTCATGATATCTTTTTGGAAGCTGATAAATAGGGGCCCCGCCCCGCCCCCTGGGATTAGTGTATTTTTTCTTTCCCAGTATATCTGTGTTTCAGACATTATAATTTCTGAGGATAGTTGATTTATATGTTCCTCTATTCTGAAATCTCCTATTACAGATACATATTTCGTAGACTTCGTCACCTGACTTGGACGTCTTCCGGCTTCCCTAATTCTCCAGTCTTGCCAGAATTTACATTATTACAAAATAAAGAATGCCTTAGTAAATCTACTTTACAATTTCTTTTGCAAATTTCAAGAGAGGGCTGATAAGAATAAATAAATATATACATTACAAAAAGAGCGAAGTCTGGGCTGTCCAATTCCCAGAAGAGTACTAGCTTTTCTAAGGCATTATGCAAAAACTATAGAAGTTACTTATGGCCAAATGTCTGGAGAATTTGATTCTTTTTAATGAAGCTAATTTACTGAATCTACTTGGAACTTCAAAGATTAATGTCATACAGTCGTCCGTCAAAAAGTCTCTCCAATTCCCAAAGAATTAAAATTCGTTCAGACTGTTGTGTTATAAATATTTTATACTAACTTGTCAAACCCTGAGAAAGCATTCCAATTTTATCTTTTTGGTACTTTGAACAACAAACTAGTAACTCAATAATTTTTCAAGTTACCAAGGATATTTTTATTCTATCCCAAGCTTGTGTCAAATATTGCAAACTCTCTTAGGTAAACAACTTAGATGTTGATAGTTTAGTAATATTTTACTTTCTTTGAACAAATCTTAATCCTTATGGTTTTATATTCATTTACTATAATTTCTTTTATAGTGGATGAACGAGAATCTTTTTAAAGTACATGGGTATATGTACGCGAGCGAATTTTGCTAGCAATTTGCTTTGGGATTCTCACAGAAAATTACTAAACTTTTAAGTAAGTAGATAGGTACTAGACAGACACGTCGTATAGGTACTTTTCCCATGAAATTAAATTGACTGAAACTGAAAGTCTGAACTTTCAGAAAATATAGAAACTGAAATTATTTAGTTTAACTCCGCAAAGATGTAAGAAATAATATGTTTGATGCGCAAGATTATTTTTTGCTACATCAACAATAAATTCGCCTATATTGTACCAAATTTCTATTTATTTGTATATTATACCGAATTCAATCTATCTGCAAACAACGAGTCTTTTATTTTTGAGCAAAGAGTAAGTATTTTAAGGTTTGAATTGGAAATCCCTAGTTCTAGGTATTTTCTAGGTTTCCTACTTCTCCAAAATCATCCGTGACACTCCACAAATGATAGAGGTTCCCTGCCTACGTGGAATAAGCCTATCAGCAACTGAACCCTATTTTGAAACTATCATGTCTATCCTAAATCCTAATCTAATGTGAAGAAAGCAAAACTGTGGCCTGTGCCAACATTTAAAAATTTTAAACGCGTGATGTGTTTTGAATTAGGCTTCCGTTCTGAGTTCAAACCTTCAGCCTCTAATCTTGCTAGGTGTACACGGTTGCAAGCCGTGATTTGTGGACCTAAACATAATGCATCCCTACAAACTCGCCCAACTCATGTGTGGTCCGGAGACCGATATTGAAGGGGTAAGCCGAGCGAGCTTAAGTGAGTTGTGTGATGGAGACCATTACGAATTGACGAACTGATCAAAAATAGGTGAGCGACCAACGAGCGTGGCTGGCCTCTCCCTGATACAAAGGAGGATACATCAGATCGACCTCTACCAGCCTTCTTCGATCAGTCAATTCAAGCGTAATGTGAGGAATTGGCTGTCCCGTAAACGACAGCCCTCAGCCCCTCCTCAAGAACTGAGACCTAACAGGGAAAATCAGAATGTATTCCTAGAAAACTCTGATACCAAAGATACCAGAAAGTTCTAGTACAATACACTTGATCCACTTGCTTGATATATTACATTCACAAAAAGAATCACTCCGAAGATCAAAGAGACGACGTGTATACTAAACCGCGCGCGATGAAGAACTGAACCCAACTGACCCTCTATCCAGGATTTGTATGGCTTATATAAGTTTTTCCTGACAATACCAATTTTACACCTTAACACAAAAGCAGTCAAGGTCTAAATTCAATCACACCTAGTACATTTGCCTAAAGATAACAATAAAATCCACTACTGAACAATTTTAAACCTAAACTCGGAAATACTTTGACGTGATAATATCCTGTAGTTCATTACGCCATAAAGGACATATTCCCTTGTACAATTTTCAGAGAGAAAGTTCCAAACGTGTCTGCACGCTGTGTAGCCTTCGCCAGCCAAATAGATTTACTTTCTTATTGGTTATGCGCCCCTGGTACTTGAAATGCTCTTAAAGCAATTTATTGTGCCTATCTACCTACCCCGCAAGGGACACAGGCGTGATTCATGTATTTATTGTGCCTATCTACCTACCCCGCAAGGGACACAGGCGTGATTCATGTAAGTATCTAAACTACAACCATATTTTCACAGTCGTCACTACCCTGCCCACCCCGCAAGGAACAAAGGCGTGACATGTGTATAAATAGAATTCACTACTGAACAGGACCTCATTTCATATCCCTTAGCCCAAAATTACTTTGACAGGATAATATCCCGTAGTTCATTATGCCATAACGCTCATATTCCCATGTACTATTTCTAGAGAGAAGGTTCCTCAGTATCAGCTCGGCGAGTTGAGAGAGAGAGAGATCGCTATCTCTTTCTAATCCCGTACGCCAGCTAGTAGATTTTACTTCCCTGATGCTTTTGCACTCCTAGTACTTCAAATAGTAGGAATTTGAGGACTGTTACTTAACTACATTACCAGGAGCACAGAAACGTGAAGGACATAAGTATGACCTTTAAGCAAACGCGTGACTTATCAGTACAAAAGAATACCTCAAGATGTCACTATTTTTAGTAAGAAAAAGGTAAAGTTTTATCCGTGAATCACTACATAGAAAGCTGATAGTGATACAACGAAAAAGCTACAGATGTCGTTGAAAGCAAAATTTCTAAATTGTGTTCCAATTCATACTTAAGTAATTTCCCATTATTTTTCGTTAGGTATTGAATATAATAATCTTATTAGGATAAATACCTCCCTACATATTTGTGAATGAAATGGTAGCCCGAATCAGTGGCGTACCATTACATCCAGCCCCCTACAACAAAATTATATAAAATAATGATTGTTGTACCCCAAAAATAAAATTTATTCACAAATATGTCACAACACCCAGCTAGATATTGCAAATTCTATCAAAGAATGTTAATTATGTGTGGTGTGTATCTATACCAGATGTTCAGCATCCATAACCTTTGCTTGCCATCCAAAATCATCAACAACTTTAAGAAAATGTACAAAATTATATTCAACGAGTTACATCCCTGTCTCACGCAAGGAAGAGAGTTGTGAATTCTCTCAGTCCTAACGACACAGCATCCGATTGCATCAGGTGGGCAAATCGCTCGTTTTCTTTTTCGATGATTTGAGGACCGATACAACATACTGCCCTACGAGAAACAACAATACCCTGGTGCCGAATGTCAAATTGTGCATAATTCAAAATTGTCTATTTGAATATCAGAGCTAATTCATTTAACTAACCACCTGGCATAATGTGTGTCACCTATTAATTTATAGATGTTTGTGTGGGGAAGTTTGCGATAGCGCTGGGCGCTGCGTGTATAGTGCAGATTCCATATGAAACATCTGTTAAACACAGAAATGACAGCTGTCTTACTCCTAACTTCTAATTTTCATATGAACTCTTCTTGTATAGCGTAGTGTTTCTTAGAAGAAAGCGCAATATCTGCGTTCACTTATAGATGACCGTTGAAAATCCGAATGAGCCTTTCAAACCATACCTTTGTAAAGTGAATATAAAACGATAAAAATAATACAATAAATATATAAAGTCGATGTAAAGTCTTTCTGGTTACTTTCATAAGATTCATCCTTCCTCAATCTCTGATTCTTTCTCTCAACAGAATCTCAAGGCCTTACTATTCGTGAAAGCTTTAGAAGTCTGCTATAAACTTATTTATTATCACTATTTCATTTGTGATACTCTTTCGACGCAAACCCCTTTCCCTTATCATATTTCACTTTTGATTCAGAAACTCTACATTAAAGACAAAGTTTGCTGAAACAAAACCAGAACTTAAAAATATAATGGACAAACACAATTTTTTTATTGTAGCGAGTGGTGAAAAGTCCCAGAAAAAGGTCCGAGGAAAACTCCTGTAAAGCTCCGAGTGTCTCGTCACCTTAAAACAGAGTAGTCCCAACACCGAGTCGGGTAACTCTTAGCACTCCCGCCCAATTTTCTTAAACTAAACATGCAACATAAATCTCTAAATTTGAAGAAAACACAAGAGTCATGTTTCTCTTATATCCTGTATCATCTTCAAACTCAAAGTTGGGATGTCTAACTACCTTATTCTATCTTGCATGAAGGTACGCAAAATGCAATGCAAAATTGACGCCAAGTGCTTCTGAGTAATGAAATATTTATCTTAGGTACGCTTCGCTATCATGGCATAATATCATATTATGACACCCATATAGTTACTGAATTCCATATTTAGATTTTGATAACTAATACAAATAATCTACGCAAAACTGCTAAGTACTAAAAGAAAACAAATATTTACGCTAATCTGCTCAAGTTCCCTCCAAACGTGATTGGTAGAGATCTCTTAATGGGATAAGTCCGCCTTTGTGCTTACACATTCTATTAGTTTATTTAAGTTTTTCTTTTTTTTTTTTTTTTTTTAACTATTTCTTGTTAGGCACAATAAAGTTATTACATACATACATTCATACATACGTGATAAATGATAACTCAAAAATAAAGTTTCATTTAAAGTACGCATATAAGCATTAAATCTACGCCTTAGGAGCACTAACAAAATTTAGTTTTTTTTAAAAACAAGTCCATGGAAAAATCGCGTAGACACAACCCTCCAGGTTTACATCTGAAACAAATGCATTAAAATCTCGTCCAGTGCAGCGTCTGCAACGAAGAACCGAATGAATACCTAAGTATTCCCGCATCTATCTACCCAGCGCCCTCTAAAGGAAAATAAAAGATTTTTTTATAAACACCATCACACATCAAAATTATTATGAACCCTAACCTTGCTTAAAGAAGAAAGACATTTTTTCTAAGAAGATATTATTTTGGGTGATAAGACCCTAGTCTGGCCCTAGTGGCCCTACTTTGAAAAGTAAAATACCTAATACTACCTAATATACATTTTTCATACAAAACTTGTTCCATTTGTTTCTGCTTTAAAACTGCAAGATGAATCCAGTACCTACGTCTACTCTTCGTACCAGTTTATATATATATATATATATATTTTTTTTAATCACAAGGTTTCCATCAATATTTCAGATTTAATAAAAATGATTTTTATTTCTCCCAGTATAGTATAAGGTAACAACCCAGTAACGCCATCTATTACATTAAAAACTATCCATCAACCCAAAGACTAGAAACCTAGTGTAACGACATGTTGATGGATTTACAAAGAAAGTTATCAAATGAAACAAACCAACTAATTCATAACATGATCATTAGATGGCGTTCTTAATTTTTTTCTCAACTTAAAATGAGTGGAGAAACTTGATAGGTACTTCCCATTATTTCTAAAGTCAAATTCAAAGAATCTGAATTTTACGAACTTATTTAGATTACGAAATTGACTTAGTTACCATTTCTAATGCGCATTTAAACTTTTGGAATATTTTGTTACAACAAGCATGGACCAATAATACTAGAGGACTGACAGCCCCATAGTACCTTACTATTTTGGTCTTAAACCTAGATGGCGCCAAAAAATTGTTTCACAATGAATAAAACTTGCGTATGTTCATGAACTGTGGCTCTTTTTTGGAAGTTTACCTTTAAAAAAGTCGTTTTAGAATTATTTAATGTCACAGAATACTCAGAAAATAATTAAATTCAAATTTTCTTGTAACAACCCATTTCGCAGTAATAGAACCAAATATCAATAGATGGCGGTGTAAGCGCTAAGACAGCTAAGGTCTCAAATCATACTTAATATCAAGGATAGATGGAGTGTGGGGATCTGTCATTTATTGGGTGGACATTTGCGCGGATAAAAATTGCGGTCACACGTATTTTTATTCAAGTGTACAACACTTACTTAATTAAAAATATGAAATATGTGTTCGAGGTAATATGTACCAGTGTACTGGAGTAGTTATTCTCAACGAAAGCATTGCGCGTGACCTTGCGGCGGGGCCCGCGCGGGACACGCGGGAGCGGCGGTGCAAGTCATAGATAACGAGTAATGCGCGCAGATGCGACAAATTGTGCATTACGTCTACTTGACATTGTCAGTAGGAACTAATGATCGAGAATATAATAAAAAGAGTATATTATCTAGTATTATATTTTAATTTTCTTTAAATAAAACAAGTTTTGTAAGTTTTTGTCGTTTTGTGTAGTGATCCGTGAATAATTTGATGGCAACCACGTTTCTTCGCTGCGATCTTTCTGTACAAATTTAATCCACGCCTCTCTTTTTTCATGGCCCGGATGCGGAAACCTTTAAACAAGCTCAAATAAAAATAAACAGCAAGAACGGAAATATTTTTTAATTATGTTAATTTTTGAACCTCATTTTCACTTTGCGTAGTCAGTTACAAGTATAAATATTTACAATACTATACTACAATAACATTTCCTAGCAAATTGACTGCTTTTTATTAAAGTGACTCATCGAAAGTGTCACGTCTGTACATACTGTAATGTTGTTAATCTATGATTTTCGCCGAAATATGGCCGCCGCGTCCGAGCGCGGGGTGATTTTTTTCAAAATTATGAAAATAATATTCCGATGCATGGCTTACTGATAAAATTAGATAACTAACATATAAAATGTTACTCCTTGGGCTTTGCTTGTGGTTCTCGAATTGTTTGAGCAGTATCTTAGTACACAGCCAGGCATTTTGAAACTAGCACTGACACGTGACGTCGCGGCAAGCGGTGGGCTCAAACTAAGCGAGTTAGAGCACATGTACTCTAACGCGTGTTACAAAAAGTGAAGTTGCGCTTGCCTCTAGTACGCTAGTACATATTACCTCGATGATATGATATAGTAGATTTATAGAATATTACAAATTGGACAATATTTCATTGCATATACCTACCGATAAAAATTACAGTTTGTGTTAGTCACACGTTTTTGTGTTTTCTGAATACGTGGTCTATAACTAAGTGGCTCAACATAGTTAATTCTCAGGTCATAATGTTTTCGGTGGCTTCGTCTTATCCCGTGCTAGCTGTTTCATTATGACCTAAGTTTAAACGACTTGCACTACTGTGTTTTGGTGAAGGACCTCTACGTTTTGGCTGTTTACGAACAGCCTTCTTCCGGTGGTCGACAGATCACATACGACCACCTGTCAACTGTGATTGTCGAACATTGTAGCTGTTTCATGTCGGATGTCGGGCTAGCTGTGTCGTGTTTCAAGCAGGAGCAAATTGTCTGTGACTAGGTGCGTCGTGTTTTAACCAAAACTGAGGCTCGAGAGCGTCACTTTGGTAGGCTGCGGTGACTTTTACTTCTATTCTACTTAGTTAAAAACAAAAGATGAAAAACTTTTATTCGTATATTTTGTTAAAATAATTCCTTTGTCACTTGACTGGCGCAAAATGTCACGATGTCAGATGTCACGACTGGCACCTATAATTTCAAAATTGAATTTTGACGAAATTGTGGTTTATTTTAAGTGGATTTTTCGTAAATAACTTTTTCATTAGGTCTTTATTATTATGCAATGATAAAATAACCATAAAACGAAAATATCAAATTTGCCAGGAAAGTGACCTGAAGAACCGTTTTCAAATATTTACCCTTATGAAAATAAGTACTTACCTACAGCCCTGGCTTATCCACTAGGCTGAGTAGGCTAAAGCCTAGGGCGGCAGATTTTGGGGGGCGGCAAAATTCGCCAAAAATAAATTAGTTTCTGGCTGAAATCAACACCCTAATAAAAGCGCAGGCCGGGGCGGCGGCGGAGCGGCAGCAAAGACCGCGCTAACCGCGCGCGGCTCAATCTGTCGCGCTCGTGTGCCCTCGGGAACCGAATGACCCACGCGCCTGTCGTCAAGTCATCGGTTCGACGAGAAACGACGACAACCGCATACAAGTGACGACATCCGACGAGAACCGACGACAGGTTCGGATGTAAGACTGTTGGCGACATAGGTGTGGGTGGGACCACCTAATACTATACATTCAGGCTAGGCCAAAAAAAAAAACGGCTGAGGTGAAGCCGGATGGGATGGGTTGAGAGGGCGGCAAAATTTGAATAGCCTACAGGCGGAAAATGTGCTAAGACGGCCCTGCTTACCTACATAAGATCGTTGAATGCTTGGCACTTAGATTTTACAAGAATTATTTCTGGGATAAAGCTAGTTGTACAGTACACGGTGAAGTGATAATATTTCAAGTGCTAAATTATACATACCTACCATACATATTTTGTATGTTATGATATTGTAAAACCTATGTTTGTTTATAAAATATTAAAGTATCTTCACGATATCCGACGCGCTAGGCATGATAATGTTCCTTTGGTACCTACCTACCTATTCAGATCTGTTATAAAGAGAGGAGTCTTATCGTGACTACATTATTTTGAATTGCTACTACTTTACAATTTTAGGCGACAGGCTGACAACCTGTCACTATAATGATACACGACTCATCTGAAACGACCCTCAAACTTTTGTCAGACGTGGAGATAATGACCGTAATTTTACGGTCCTCAGCGCTCTGCCTTCCCCGCCAGGGATATAGGCGTGATTTGTGTGTGTGTGTGTGTGTGTGTGTGTGTGTGTTACTACTTTCGAAATTATTCATCTAACACTCACACTCACACGAATTCTGAATTTCTGACGCGTCTCATCGTCGTCTCATCTGTGTGTTTTGCGCCCAAGGTGCAGCGGGCTATTCCGACGTGGGGCTATTACTCAATATTACAATAACAAAACAAAAAATTACTAATATCCCTACGATAAAAAAAGAATCTACTTTATGCTAGGATACTTTTCTTTCATATTAATTCAATATTCTCACGCGCTCCGCTCGGGCGTTAAAAAACCTCGGTTGCTATTAATAGGTTACATCCTAGGTACGTAATCTACTATTTTCCATGGCGGTTGTACTTAGACGGTGACATCTATCATAAAAATGTTGAACTATTTCGCACTTGTGTAGGTCATACATGGCGGCTCAGTTTCACAAGTCGAAGTTTGTTTACAAATGCTACTACCGGAGCCATCTATTTTTTACGCGTGAACTAATGAATGAGATTACGCTCTTGCGTATGGGGTTGCAAGTCCTCTAGTATTATTGGTCCATGCAACAAGTTTGAATCTACCTACCTACTCAATCACTCAGCTCAGTACTTTACCTATAAAGCATGGTTTAATATCTATTATCAATCATAATAATGGAAATCAAACTCAGTGTCTTGAATTATTATACTAGCTAGCTCTTATGTTTCAGTTTAAAAACCCCTCAAAATAAAAATCCTCAGAAAGATATTCTCGTTTTTTCATCTTAAATATAGGTATTGTTGACGCCAAATCTACTAAACCGACTAAATCTATTAAAACACAGTACAGCCCCCATCCTAAAAAAACTGTTCCTACGGGTTTAAAACAGACTTCCATGCGGGCGGAATTATGGACGCGCACTGGTTATACAAATATCCTAAATACCTAGGTTTATTGAAATCTGTACGAACTTGTATTGGGTTCGACATGAAATTCATACAGCCCCCAGACCTTACATTTCTACTACCGTTTATCTTGTTTATCTACATACGTAAAATAAAATTCAACTAAACCTTTTAAACTTCTACTTTTTCGAACGTATCTACCATCCAAGACTCAAAGCCACAGTTTTTCATCTTGTTTTCGTGTAAACCAATAAGGTTTTTCAACCGCCTACTACTAATATCATGCCTGACCTGACTGATATGGCTGATTCTCATGGTCGTTCCATCGTGCCCTCCGAAACCCAGAACCATGTATTCAGTGTTAGTTCCTACTTGAGACTTTCAAACATATATCTACTTTGAATCTTTTCCCAAATGTCTTATTTAATTTACACCCTAGACACATACCTCAAATAATTAGATATATAAACTAGCTCAATATAGGTAACTAAGTTTTGAATATCTCGCTTTTCATGCTTAACATAAGTTTATGTTAGCGAAAAGAAACACTTCGATCAATAACTTTACTTTTCTTCTTAATATAGAGTAGAGTTACTTACTAAACAAAACATAATACAGAGTTACTTACTAAACAAAACTAGTTCCCAGAGCCTACTAGAATGAGAAAAGTCGAAAAGTCACAGCTACTTACATACATACATAAAAACTAAACTTCCGTCTACATTATTTATTTATCTATTCAACCTTTCAATATATAATTTTTTTTTTCAACATTTCCTGTCCAGACAACATATCTTGAGATCTTTGCCTGTCCAGAATGAAAGAAAGAACATAAAAAAAAACTAAATTCAATCATTGCTTGCTGTCAAGCAAACAAACAGTGCCTCGTTTTTCGAAACTACAGGTCACAATTCCACCAAAACCGATTGCAATTGATGTTTAACAAAATAATAAAGTGCATCCCAAGTGCTATAAATTAATTCCAACAAGGTACGTATAAACTTTTTTCAAAACCTCCTAAGAAAATATTTTAAAGTACTAATGTTTACATCGCTGTTTTAACGAAATTTTCCTAATTATAAGTTACCCCAGTGAATAAAATGATCTACTATGATGCCCTAAAACAATATTCTTCAAGTTTATTGCAATATTCTGTTTATTTAACTAGGTATTCTTAACTCTTAACCATTTTCCTCTTTTGTTTTTCCCCGATTTTAGCTACAACAACTCTTGTCTTTACAGATATCCACACAATTGTCCTAAAAGAAACCTGAAGTAAAACTATTTTCAGTCGGAAATCATGTTTTCACATGTATGTTCATATGTTTTGCTTCAAGAAAGAAAGACTGAAACTAAAGTTCTGAACAGAACTCTACCGGACCTACTGAACAGTTAAATTACTATCGAAGACTGCATTCCAACTGCATAGCTTAATCCATTGCTATACTTTATTCAGACAGATAAATGTGCTATCCTAATATTATTGTATTTTACCTGAACTCAAAATAAAGTATTCAAAATAGTGAAATATATGTCCTGTGCAATTTTTACAATATGCTATCTAAATTATTACCTATGGACAAAGATCTATTTATATAAAATGAATTTTAGCTCGGTTTGATCGTTCTGTTATGTGCCGCTACAACGAGGTAATACTATTTATTAAGTTACTTAGTCCTAAGTTACTAAAGTAAAGTCTAGATATAAACAAGTTCTTTCAAAATGCTAGTTTAACCAATATAAAGTCCTCTAATATTTGTGGTGGATCTAAGAATTTAATTTTAATCTCCGCTGATTTGGTTTTACTTTTATTTTATTTTCCTATGCATTCAATTTATAAATTTTATATATATACTACAGCCCCCTATGTATAAGACTGTTGCCTATTTTAAATCCACTCATGTCATAAACCCAACAAAAATGCAAGAATTTAATTTTCAGCCCCCCGACTGAAACATTCCTAAGAAAAAGATAATGAAATACCTAAAACTAAAAGTAAGACTGTCCTCTCTATCCGATCACTTTCACAGCAACAAATTGTGATCACAGCCTCCTAAGTAAGGCTATGACCACCGAAGAATCCCTATAACTAATTCCTATGTATATATAGAATATCTATGTATGCATGTATATATTGATACAACACATAAATTTAGCTCAGAAATGAGAAGGAAATCCGTAATAGCCCAGCTATCCTATCCTGGTCATGGCACCCACCAAATTGTAACGTTCTAAGCCTGAAGGCCCAGCCCAAAGTCTACCTACCTATATTCTACGTATGTCTATCTATACCTATCCAAAACTTATATCCCAAGAGATTAAATTGGCCATTGATCATCTTAGTGGTAGAACCCATTGTTATTTTGAGCAACCCAGAACGAGAAAACAGTCTACAGTCCCTAAGATCATCCCTCAAACTGCATTCGCTTTAAATATTAATCCCGAGAAATAAATAGGCAATATTCCGCATATTCACTTAGCTAAATATTATACTGCACATAAATCTGATAAAGCTGCCTACAAAGCAACAATTTTATTTTACGCCATCTATCGGAAATTGGGCTAACTAACACCATAATTCTAGTCCACAGATAATGATCCTGCAATAATTAATAGATATAAAATTCGATACTCTCAAAAATCATTCATTGTAGTAATTATAAATATATAAAGCTATGTATTCTTTCAAAATTGCTTAGATAATCGTTTCAAAAGTCTATAATCTTTGATACAAAAATATTTACGACGTTTTTACACAAAATACTCAACACAAAAGAAATTCGCGCGTAATTACAGTATAGTGTGAAATGGCCCTAAACAGGTTTGTCTATAGATTAGCTATGTCTATACTCTGTGGTCAGACGGAACACTTCAGCCATGATGAGACTGCTGCGTAGAAGCCCGTTTGTTGTATTTAAATTAACTAGGTATCCTGTGACAGATTATGGAGCTGTTTTACTAAATTAACAGGTAAATAAATCTATTTGTTGTTCATGGTCATGATGAAACACAAGTTTGCTACTAACATTTCTATCTAAAACTACTTTTACTCCGGAAATAATACGTAAATATGTTATTGAAAAAACTTCCTATTTTCTCTGATCAACTGTTTCACAAAAGATACTACAATTTGTCATAATTAATAATTAGATAACTAATCTCAATATTTCATTACAGTATGGATGGATTTCTTGAATCAGAATGACATCAAAAGCGTGCTACTGAAAAACAATGAAAAGGAAACGACCTTGAAACTAGAATTTATTCCTACTCTCTGCGACTCAACAAAGGACTAGAAGGAAAGTCTTAGTTTTCCTGTCTATCTACCACTACAATCTCAGATCCTACAAATGTTATGAAAGGTAAAGATAATAGAATTTTATTAATGAGGCGCCAGTCATTTATCTAAAAAAAAACCTAGTAGTCTTATGTAAAGTAACTACCTATTTTTATTTCTGACAGTATGATCTACTGCAGTGTAAAATAACTAGAAAATTATTAGTTCTTGTCAAACTTATTACAGTGATATGAATTTATTCGACAGTACTTGATAGCAGACAGCACTATAAGAAATAATCTATTTCCTAACTATATTCTAGTGAGTTTCTTTTATTTTATTTTATTTTGTTTCATCTATTACAGGTGGTATAATGGAACTCTCCAACTCCCAAACATTACAAAACTAATTAAGCTTAAGAGAATTTGGATGCCTTGAGCATTTCCTTCAAGTTAGATTTCTGGCTAGAACGGTAAGCAAATTTTAATAATATTGAATCATGATCACTCATATCATAATAATCTAACTGAGCACTTGAACAAATTAAGAAGCTATCAAGGTTACATAAGAATCAGACCACATTTTGGTATCTAGAAAATTGACTCCTAGTTTCACGTTCACGTCCTATATACTAGTATGGAGAACACGCTGTACCTAATTTCCAATTTGTATTTCTACTTTCAGGTTACCTAAGAAGACTGAAAAACCTGACCCACATCCTCAAGATTCAAATTAAAAAATCTTAGCCATAATATTATAAGAGTAATTGATCTTTGACAACTTAAGTTGTGAAAAATTGTTTTTACTTATTTACCTAGTACTTGTGTACTTGCGTTTTTAGATTGCGAATTATAAATAACCCACTGCCTATCTTTTATTGGAAATGGAACCACCTGAAATGGTCCTGGTCTAAGAAGTTACCCTTTTTTCTATTTTAGAAAGATTTTAATACCTAGCAAATCTAGACCTAACTTTGAGCTAATGTATAGAACTGATAGAATTATATTTTCAGAATTTTGTTTCTATGTACACCTATGTAGTAGAGTTACGAATTAGTATTATCTTATCGACTTGAAACCCTATTAGTCTACAGATAAAATCAATTTGAATTCCAGGATGTGACAAGTTCCCAAGTATAATTCTAGATTCTAGACTTGTTTTAGGTCATAAGTCAAAGTAATTTGTAAGCTAATACTCATGATATCTTTTTGGAAGCTGATAAATAGGGGCCCCGCCCCGCCCCCTGGGATTAGTGTATTTTTTCTTTCCCAGTATATCTGTGTTTCAGACATTATAATTTCTGAGGATAGTTGATTTATATGTTCCTCTATTCTGAAATCTCCTATTACAGATACATATTTCGTAGACTTCGTCACCTGACTTGGACGTCTTCCGGCTTCCCTAATTCTCCAGTCTTGCCAGAATTTACATTATTACAAAATAAAGAATGCCTTAGTAAATCTACTTTACAATTTCTTTTGCAAATTTCAAGAGAGGGCTGATAAGAATAAATAAATATATACATTACAAAAAGAGCGAAGTCTGGGCTGTCCAATTCCCAGAAGAGTACTAGCTTTTCTAAGGCATTATGCAAAAACTATAGAAGTTACTTATGGCCAAATGTCTGGAGAATTTGATTCTTTTTAATGAAGCTAATTTACTGAATCTACTTGGAACTTCAAAGATTAATGTCATACAGTCGTCCGTCAAAAAGTCTCTCCAATTCCCAAAGAATTAAAATTCGTTCAGACTGTTGTGTTATAAATATTTTATACTAACTTGTCAAACCCTGAGAAAGCATTCCAATTTTATCTTTTTGGTACTTTGAACAACAAACTAGTAACTCAATAATTTTTCAAGTTACCAAGGATATTTTTATTCTATCCCAAGCTTGTGTCAAATATTGCAAACTCTCTTAGGTAAACAACTTAGATGTTGATAGTTTAGTAATATTTTACTTTCTTTGAACAAATCTTAATCCTTATGGTTTTATATTCATTTACTATAATTTCTTTTATAGTGGATGAACGAGAATCTTTTTAAAGTACATGGGTATATGTACGCGAGCGAATTTTGCTAGCAATTTGCTTTGGGATTCTCACAGAAAATTACTAAACTTTTAAGTAAGTAGATAGGTACTAGACAGACACGTCGTATAGGTACTTTTCCCATGAAATTAAATTGACTGAAACTGAAAGTCTGAACTTTCAGAAAATATAGAAACTGAAATTATTTAGTTTAACTCCGCAAAGATGTAAGAAATAATATGTTTGATGCGCAAGATTATTTTTTGCTACATCAACAATAAATTCGCCTATATTGTACCAAATTTCTATTTATTTGTATATTATACCGAATTCAATCTATCTGCAAACAACGAGTCTTTTATTTTTGAGCAAAGAGTAAGTATTTTAAGGTTTGAATTGGAAATCCCTAGTTCTAGGTATTTTCTAGGTTTCCTACTTCTCCAAAATCATCCGTGACACTCCACAAATGATAGAGGTTCCCTGCCTACGTGGAATAAGCCTATCAGCAACTGAACCCTATTTTGAAACTATCATGTCTATCCTAAATCCTAATCTAATGTGAAGAAAGCAAAACTGTGGCCTGTGCCAACATTTAAAAATTTTAAACGCGTGATGTGTTTTGAATTAGGCTTCCGTTCTGAGTTCAAACCTTCAGCCTCTAATCTTGCTAGGTGTACACGGTTGCAAGCCGTGATTTGTGGACCTAAACATAATGCATCCCTACAAACTCGCCCAACTCATGTGTGGTCCGGAGACCGATATTGAAGGGGTAAGCCGAGCGAGCTTAAGTGAGTTGTGTGATGGAGACCATTACGAATTGACGAACTGATCAAAAATAGGTGAGCGACCAACGAGCGTGGCTGGCCTCTCCCTGATACAAAGGAGGATACATCAGATCGACCTCTACCAGCCTTCTTCGATCAGTCAATTCAAGCGTAATGTGAGGAATTGGCTGTCCCGTAAACGACAGCCCTCAGCCCCTCCTCAAGAACTGAGACCTAACAGGGAAAATCAGAATGTATTCCTAGAAAACTCTGATACCAAAGATACCAGAAAGTTCTAGTACAATACACTTGATCCACTTGCTTGATATATTACATTCACAAAAAGAATCACTCCGAAGATCAAAGAGACGACGTGTATACTAAACCGCGCGCGATGAAGAACTGAACCCAACTGACCCTCTATCCAGGATTTGTATGGCTTATATAAGTTTTTCCTGACAATACCAATTTTACACCTTAACACAAAAGCAGTCAAGGTCTAAATTCAATCACACCTAGTACATTTGCCTAAAGATAACAATAAAATCCACTACTGAACAATTTTAAACCTAAACTCGGAAATACTTTGACGTGATAATATCCTGTAGTTCATTACGCCATAAAGGACATATTCCCTTGTACAATTTTCAGAGAGAAAGTTCCAAACGTGTCTGCACGCTGTGTAGCCTTCGCCAGCCAAATAGATTTACTTTCTTATTGGTTATGCGCCCCTGGTACTTGAAATGCTCTTAAAGCAATTTATTGTGCCTATCTACCTACCCCGCAAGGGACACAGGCGTGATTCATGTATTTATTGTGCCTATCTACCTACCCCGCAAGGGACACAGGCGTGATTCATGTAAGTATCTAAACTACAACCATATTTTCACAGTCGTCACTACCCTGCCCACCCCGCAAGGAACAAAGGCGTGACATGTGTATAAATAGAATTCACTACTGAACAGGACCTCATTTCATATCCCTTAGCCCAAAATTACTTTGACAGGATAATATCCCGTAGTTCATTATGCCATAACGCTCATATTCCCATGTACTATTTCTAGAGAGAAGGTTCCTCAGTATCAGCTCGGCGAGTTGAGAGAGAGAGAGATCGCTATCTCTTTCTAATCCCGTACGCCAGCTAGTAGATTTTACTTCCCTGATGCTTTTGCACTCCTAGTACTTCAAATAGTAGGAATTTGAGGACTGTTACTTAACTACATTACCAGGAGCACAGAAACGTGAAGGACATAAGTATGACCTTTAAGCAAACGCGTGACTTATCAGTACAAAAGAATACCTCAAGATGTCACTATTTTTAGTAAGAAAAAGGTAAAGTTTTATCCGTGAATCACTACATAGAAAGCTGATAGTGATACAACGAAAAAGCTACAGATGTCGTTGAAAGCAAAATTTCTAAATTGTGTTCCAATTCATACTTAAGTAATTTCCCATTATTTTTCGTTAGGTATTGAATATAATAATCTTATTAGGATAAATACCTCCCTACATATTTGTGAATGAAATGGTAGCCCGAATCAGTGGCGTACCATTACAAAGTCTACTTATTACTTTCATAGTTACGTCCACAAATCTGTAGGTACGTCCTTTACATACAAACACAACTCGTCATATCAGTTGAGGAGCAATTAACGCAATGTATTTTTATTTATCTTAGTTGAATCTTTAGATAACAAACTCATAAAAGTCAATTCAGCTCGTTCTTGTTAAATACTTACTACTTACAACTAATCTGCGCTACCAGCAATAATTACTTGCCTAGTGGCCTGCCCAGCGGTTGCACCCGCTGCTTATCATTTTCCTGTGGGAATAAGAGGTCTTCCCGGCATGTATTATACTTTGACTGTCCCGATGGCGTAGCGGATAGTACCCCTGCCTTCTACGCCGAGGGTAGTGGGTTCGATCCCCACCGGACACAAATATTTGTTGAGTCAATTTTCAAATATTTGTGTCGAGACTGGGTGTTTTCTATGGATAATATGTATTTATTTACAAAAAAAGTATATAAGTATTAGTCATCATCATAAGTATTAGTATCAGCTATCTAGTTCTCATAGTACCAGCTTTGCTTAGTTTGGGGCAAGATGGCGCTGTGTGAATTGTCCAGGATATTTATTATTTATTATTATTATACACACACACACACACATACACACACAATTACGCCTATATCCCTGGCGGAGTAGGCAGAGCGTTAACACCCGTAAAACTACTGTCGTTATCGCCACGTCTGACAAATGTTTGAGGGTCGTTTTAGATACATCGTGTATCACTATAGTGACAAGATGTCAGCCTGTCGCCTAAAATTGCAATACACATGAAACCAACCTAAGGTAAATCATAGCGGACATTTTCATTTATAAGATCTTTTGTAACTACAACCTATGGTTATACAATAAACGCATTTGATTTGATTTGATTTGATTTACCCTCAAGTCCCTTAGTCGGCATCTACGACACCGACGGGAAAGAAACGGGGTGATGCTATTCTAAGCCGGCATCACACAGGAAACAGTATATTACACATACAGAACATTAGGGGACAGTCCGCCAAATACTAATCGAGTGCATTCAAACCATGGAACAGAAAAACTTCCGCAACAAAATAATTTAAATCAAATTAAATTAAATGAAAATTAAGGAAATGTATTTTTTTTTATTTCCCATAGTAAATGCTGTTTTTGTATCATGCGAAAAAGCTGCAACTTATTATGCTTGTATCACACGTTCTTTTTTACTTATAAATTCCCACATACGCTCAAAAATTCACACATAATTTTGACTATTGAAACATCTAGTAAAAGAAATTTAAATTCGTGCTCGGAATCGAATCGAACGTTTCAGAAATTGAGCTCCAGATCGTGATTTCATATGGGAGGTTGAATTCATTGTTTCGTTTTTAAACAAATGTTCTTGTTCAGTTTTATAGTCCACATGCCTAAATTTTATAGTCCACTGCCGTGTGATGCCGGCTTAGAATAGCATCACCCCATATCCTTCCCGCGGGTGTCGTAAGAGGCGACTAAGGGACTCGAGAGTATTGGTGTATTACAATTTTTAGGCCACAGGCTGACAACCTGTCACTATAGTGTTACACATGTTTTCTGAAGCAACCTTGCAAAACAATCCTCAAAAATGTCAGACGTGGCAATAGCGACCGTATTTTAACGGCCGTTATTGCTCTGCCTACCCCGCTAGGGATAAAGGCGTGATATATGTATGTATGTATGCATGCCACAGTATCAGTAGGTACTAATAGGAACAATATAACTTGGGCCTTTTTAAGGCAAGAGTGAATAGGCATTATCTAGGCAAGCATGTACCATCTTCGTCTGCATCTCCACTTACCACCAGGTGAGATGGCAGATAAATGCGGGCCTATTACATATTAAAAAAAAAAAAAAACACAGGTTCATATCCTACCTGCCTGAAGAAATTGCAAGTTTTCTAAAAATAAGTAGGTATTCACGATACACAGTAGTGGGAGTAGGAAATTCCTGCCATAAACCATTTATTACACTTGATGTAAGAACAATCTTATCTATATGTAGCTTCTGTACACACTTTGTGTTATAAATTCATAACAATACATTATTAAAAGATTAGGTTTGGATTTTAACAGCTTAGTCTAGTCATTCTTATCTTTAAGTTTTATAACTACGTCTACTAGAGAACGTAGGTTCGAAATGAATACTACAATATCCGGAAAGAACACGAAAATTTAAAAATTCGTGTTTTAAGGATACACTGCAAGATTCGAACCTGCTACTTTCGCTATTGGTACTAACGACGATTCTTCTTGCCACCGAGCTATCGCAGTTTACCTACCTATGACGAAATTATGCAATAGGGTTGTAGACTGGCAGGACAAAGAGCTACTTTTTAATACGATCTAAAACGGTATTTTGCATGAAATGTCAATGTCATTTTTCTGTTTATGTTAGTCATGACAACTTTTGTTTAGGTGCTCGTCCTGTTTTTCATCAGTCTTGCGTCACACTTGCAGGAATCGCATCAAAGCCAAAGTTATATAATAATAGCGATTAAATATTGCTTATCATTTTAGCATAGGGATTTTTTATGCAACATACTACTTCTGGAGTTATTGAGTGTCAAAGTCGGGCATCGAAAGAGACAAAAGTGCTGATGTTTGGCGCTCTTAAGTGTATTTAGTTCTAAATACGTTATTTTCGGTAAGCAGTGTAGAAAAGGTTTACGCCTCAGTATTCTTTTTTTTTTAAATAGGTAAACGTAGATTCTTAATTTTATTTTTATTAATTTTCCGGGTTTTGTACAACAATTAACGTTGCTATTTTTCATTGAAATTGGCGATATTATATATTGCATTCATTTGTTTTGTTACGCAAGACACATAGCTAGCCCATGTGTATGCATTCTCCTTTGGGTATATTGAAAAATTATGAATAACATCCGTAATTTTAAGCGTACAACTTTTATAAGCGTACATACATACATACATAAATCACGCCTTTATCCCTTACGGGGTAGGCAAAGCGTTAACGATCGTAAAATTACGGTCTTCATCGCCACGTCTGACAAGTATTGAGGGCCCTTTCAGATGTTTCGTGTATCACTGTAGTGACAGGTTGTCAGCCTGTCGCCTAAAATTGTAATACACATAAAGGCCTCGAGTCCCTTAGTTGCCTTTTACAACACCCGCGGGAAGAAATGGGGTGATGCTATACTATTCTAAGGCGGCATCACACGGCACCTGTGCTCTACTAATTTAAAGTGTAGTGTTAGAAGCGATCGTACACTATCCGTGTGATAGGTAAGTAAAGTACAATTCGGTTGTGGACTGGGTCATAAAACTTGTACGCTTATATGCCGTGTGATGCCGGCTTAGAATAGCATCACCCCTTTTCTTCCTCAGATCATTAACGCTCTGCCTACCCCGCAAGGGACAAAGGCGTGATTTATGTATGAGCACAGGTTTTAAATCCACGGAGTCGCAAAAAAGTAGCGAATGATCTGGGGGCACGGTCGTACCCCCGCCAAGACGAGCCAAGCTCGAGGGTACTACCTATTTCTTGGGATTCTTCCTACAACGTACCTACATTTAACTGAGATACATAGTTTGTGTTTGAGTTGGTGTATATATAGAGCGTATAGACTCAAAAGCTTGGCCCCACTTGAGATCTGTGGCCTATGCAACGAAACTACAGGCTACAATTTTACAGGTGAAATTCGATGTACATTGCGTAGCCGGTGGGACATTATAAAAACAGATTTTTGACCCGCTACGCAATGTACATCGAATTTCACCTGTAATTGTAGCTTGTAGTTTCGAAAAACGTGGCACTGATGTCTTTTACACGAGGAATTCGCTCTCGTGTTAGCAATAAGTATTTTATATGAAAAGAAAATGGAATTGATTGGATAAGATATTATTTTATGACAATTTTATAGAGGTAGGGTTGAACCGTATTTTAAACCGAATTAAAAAAGGAGGTTTTCAGTTTGACATGTATGTATGTAAGTATGTTTGTCCGCGATTACGTATCTTGCGTTTGAATGAAGTGTTTTTCAGAAAAGTATTTGTCAGACTTAGGAGAAGGTGTAAGGCATATTAACCGATGGTGGTGACGTAAGTTACATGCTGTGTGGTCAGCCTGGCCAGCCCCGAGGCAGTGCCTTTATTTTTTAATCCCACTCGTGCCGCGATTCTACTAGGAACATAAAATTGTTATTGTTTAAAATGATTAATTCATTTATTCAGTGACAGTATTGTATTTTAACTCTGACATTCTAAAAGCTATCATTGTGAATCTACTTGGAAATGAACGATTGAACCTTGAATCCGACAAAAAGGAGGTTCTCACATTTATACTACTTTTGAAGTTCGTTCTCTTTTCAAAAAGTTAGGTACTCACTTGGTACTTATTTTTCAGAGGAACGGCGGTTGGCGCTGTGTTGATGTGTGGCAGACTTGGCTCCATAGTTGGTGCCAACGCTGCCGGGTACTTCCTTGCTGTAGCCTGTGCATCCACTTTCCACGCCTTCACTGCTCTTCTTTTAGGTGAGAAGGTTCTTGTGTAGATACAGCCGCTAGCCTGTAGTACCAGAAAACCTGTACACGCAGTCGGTCTAATATTGAAGTAGGGAGTGTAGGCAGACTGCATAGTTGGTTCAGAAGCTGTTGGGCACTTCCTTCTTGTTGCCTGTGCATCCACTTTCCACACCTGCACTGCTATGCTTTTAGGTAGGTAAGAAGGTTTTTGAGCAGATACAGTTGCTAGCCTTGCAAGGGTACCAGGAAACCTGTGGACGCAGTCGGCCAAAAATTAAAGCAGGTAGTGTAGGCAGACTTTTCTCTCTATTTTTTGGAGTGGGACACCGAGTCGTTCAACGACCCGATGAACCCTAGTGTCGGAATTTTTCAACGGCCTTCTACAAGTAGCAGGCTTCTGGGGTGGTTCAGCCCGCAATGTCCTAACCAGGCTGGGAATAGATTCACAAGGTGATAAATATCAAGTTTATGAGTGACACAGCGAGAATGGAACCCGGAACCTTTTGCGTCAAAGACAGTCGCACTACCATTGCGCCACATCGGTCGTCAGGCACACTTGACTGCATAGTTGGTTCAGAAGCTGTTGGGTACTTCCTTGCTGAGGCCTGATCATCCGCCTTCCAAACGTTCACTGGTCTTCTTTTAGGTAAGAAGGTTTCAGTATTGGGACAAGATGCACATACAAGATGAACAGACGATCTCAAGTCCGCGGGGAAATGCTGGATGCAGGCCGCTTCTAATCGGACAAGGTGGAAATGTTTAGGGGAGGCCTATGTTTAGCAGTGGACGTCTTATGGCTGAAATTATGATGATGAGTGCTGGGACTGGGTAAGATACAGCAGAAAATTGGACTCAGCAGACTCAAAATTAAGGAAGCTGGCATAGGACACCACTAACATTCTAACCCATACAACAGATTTTGAGGCGTTTTTTAATAGATAGAGTGATTCAAATCAAAAACGTACTAAACGGGAAAAACGATTTGCAGATGCAACCGCTAGGCAGGTTGCTAGTTCGATAATTTTAATTAATCAAGGTTCAACGTAGGTATGTTATTCCGTCCAGTATTTTATATATGAAAAGTAATGACATACATACATACATATATCACGCCTCTATCCCTTGCGGGGTAGGCAGAGCGTTAACGGCCGTAAGAATACGGTCGCTATCGCCACGGATGACATTTTTGAGGATTGTTTTCCAAGGATGTTATAAAAAACATGTGTATCACTATAGTGACAGGTTGTCAGCCTGTCGCCTAAAAATTGTAATACACCAATACTCTCGAGTCCCTTAGTCGCCTCATACGAAACCCGCGGGAAGGATGTGGGGTGATGCTATTCTAAACCGGCATCACACGGCAAAGTAATGACATTGATAGAATATTTATTCGATATGCGTAGGTAGGTACAATACGCAACATTCTGCAGGTGCATTACAAATAGAAATTTCCGTGTTCTGAAGTGTTTCCTTCCACCCGCATCCACTTTTATTTAGTTCTTCCGTCAATATCGTGTTAAAATAAATCATTAATATTTCCTTAGTTTCTTGTAAATATTTCTTACACCGAGTATATTACTTATACCCGTGCCGCGGTTCCCTATCTATTTGCATAAAAATATTAGGCATAACGTAGGTTGGCACAATGTACATTGAACTAATGATCCTTACGCATTAAAACAGTAGGCATAACACGTTAAGCATACTTTATTAACCTAACCTAACCTAATGTCTATAAAAATACTAAACTGACTTACATTTGCTGCTATTGAAATTGCAAAAAAATTGTTAGACAAAATGAACTGTGTTACTGCAAGATAAATATTATGCGAAAAAATGTTTAAGACAAAGATATAATGCGGGAAATAATTATGTGAAACATGTTATGCTAAAACATATTAGTGGAAAAAACATTGTGCTAACGAAAGGGATCTGCCTTGCCGCATAGTATTATTTCGGTTGAGAATAGCATCACCCCATCAATTCTTTTCCAAGAATATCGTAAGGGACTTTCCTAGCGGAAATACCCATAACATACATATATCACGCCTTTATCGATTGCGGGGTAGGCAGAGCGTTAACGGCCGTAAGAATACGGTCGCTATCGCCACGTCTGACATTTTAGAGGATTGTTTTCCAAGGTTGTTTCGGAAAACATGTATATCACTATAGTGACAGGTTGTCAGCCTGTCGCCTAAAAATTGTAATACACCAATACCCTCGAGTCCCTTAGTCGCCTTTTACGACACCCGCGGGAAGGATGTGGGGTGATGCTATTCTAAGCCGGCATCACACGGCAAAGAGGTTTTGTACCTTTGATGAAATGGGGAGCTCCAGCAAGTTTTGAATTTTTGCATGCGAAATTCTTCGACATAATTTGTACTTATATTTAATTAATTTTATTTGTTGTACCACTTAACTCAATCCATTCATAGCTATCATTCTAAAACATTAAATCTTCGAGTAGTATGATACGAGAGGACCCAGGTCAATCGTAGACCCATCGTTGCCGATTTCAGTGCGTGATTTCAGATGTCACATTTTCAGAAATTGAGCTCCGAAATTCTACGGGATGTAAAGGACAGCGTCCCGAATACTGAAAGGGTGCAAGCTGACCATAAAACTGAACAACTTTCCCCTAGGAACATATGTCAGGAAACGTCACAAAAAAATTTTTTTTCCCAATTGTACACTTAATGGTACTGCTCAAGTGTACAAGTGGTCCTGCGGGTAACCTCAAATATTTGTCAGTTCTGCTTACTCACAAGTGATAACTACATGATAGTTATGATTACTACTAGTAGTAGCCGTGTGATGCCGTCTTAGAATAGCATCACCCCATTTCTTTCTCGCGGGTGTCGTAAGAGGCGGCTAAGGGACTCGAGAGTATTGGTGTATTACAATTTTTAGGCGACAGGCTGACAACCTGTCACTATAGTGATACACATGTTTCACGAGTATAACATATTTAGGCGACACGCTGACAACTTGTCACTAAACCTAGTAATAGGTACTGTACAACATTTTTCTGAAACGGCCCTTTAATAAATTTGTTAGACGTGGAGATAGCGACCGTATTTTTACGGGCGTTAACGGTCTGCCTACCCCGCAAGTGATAAATGCGTGATACTCGTACGTATGTGTGTGTGTGTGTGTATTTATAATTTTTTTGTATATAGACGTAACTACTACAGTCACAATAGTCCACTGCTGGACATGGGTATGATAATAATTGATATTTTTGTTTTCAGTGTGTGCACTCCTAAGTGTTCTGTTACCGAAAGAGGAGCAATCATCAACTTATTCAGAGACCACATATGACAGCACAAGCTCTGGATCATAAATAATTAACAATAAAATAGACCAAATAATATACCTACTGATTAAGAAAAAAAATTCTAATTTGAACAACCCCGAATCATATCCCGTGCATTGCCCCAAAATATAATGGTATAGCGTATCTTAAACAGGTAGTGAGTGAATCGGTCGCTATCGCCACGTCTGACAAATATTGAGGACACTTTCAGATGATTCATGTGTCACTATAGTGACAGGTTTTCAGCCTGTCGCCTAAAGTAGTAATACATATGAAACACTTGAGTCCCTAGCTAGAAGAAATGGGGTGATGCTATTATAAGCCGGCATCACACGCATCACATCCCTTATCTCTAAACTACTTGATAAAAATCTAGGGAACTCTCAAATCTAAATATATACGAGTATCAGTAATTAATCAACCATTATCCCAACATTTTTGTCATTTAACCTGTCACTATAGTAATATACATGTTTTCTGAAACAACCTTGGAAAACAATACTCAAAAATGTCAGACGTGGCAATAGCGACCGTGTTCTTACGGCCGTTAACGCTCTGCTTACCCCGCAAGGGATAAAGGCGTGATATATGTAGGTATGTATTTATGTCATCTAAAGGGTGTAAAAACATCAACTATGTACAAATATTTTGAGAGATGAATCTGTCCATGAAACTGAGCAACTTTCCCCAAGGAACATAGGTCGAAATAGGTAAGGAAAAAGATTGAACCTCTTATAAGTACAAAATGACCTGTGAGTAATAGTAGATTACGTACTGAGGTATGTAAGCTATCAATAACAACCGAGGTTTTTTAACGCCCGAGCGGAGCGAGGGCGGTACCTTTCCGAGGTTGTTATTGATGTTACATCCGTGGTACGTATACTGCTTTACATATCGAATGAAAAATGAGTAAAATAAAGCGATAAATACAAGAAAACGACCCATAAATGATGATTGTATCGTCTGGTATTCAAATTGCACCACTAAACTTTTTTTTCTATGATTGAAAAATATTGAATTAATATGAAAGAAAAGTATCCTAACATAAAGTAGACATTTTTCTGATCGTAGGGATATTAGTCATTTTTACTTTTGTCATTGTAATATTGAGTAATAATTCGACAAACTCATTTATTGAGGTTATAAAAATACAGATTAAAAATATAATTCCTGCCTTCAAGCAACACAATTCGTAGCGGCCAGTTCGAAATTTAAAATCGTATACAACTAATTGGATGCGACTCCTATTAAAAATACGAAGAAATTGATTTTAACTTTTTAATTGCCGCGATTCTATTTGTTCTTTTTCTAGTTCCATATTTAAAATTACTTACAGGCTTAGTTTTAAAACCTCGCCTGTAAGTTGAACTTACAGGTCGTGTTTTTTGCCAGTAATGACCTACTTTCAAAGCATGAGATATGTAAATATTGTAGACATGATATGTAAAAATATCCTAGACAATTCACACAGCGCTATCTAGCCCCAAACTAAGTAAAGCTTGTACCATAGGAACTAGTAGATACCTATATACTTTTTGTAAATAAATAAATAGCATACCTACATAGAAAACGTCCACCTCGTCACAAGTATCACCTTGTTGTAAGTAAGTGTGATTGTCTTGTGTTTTCTCTTGTGTACCTACAATAAACAGTTAAATAAAATAAGTATTTGGAAATTGACTTTACAAATAGGTAATATTTGTGTCCGGTGGGTATCGAACATACGATCCTCGGCGTGGAAGGTTGGCGATTTTACCACTATTGGGGAAGTCCATGTCCAGCAGTGGACTGCTGTAGTCGTTAGACGCAGCAGCTGACGTAGAAAGATTACGTCAAGAAGTCAGCTCTAGGTATCATCTAGCTGACTCCACTATCTCTTACCTCGCGATAACCTTTTAAAATGTTCACGTTATTTTTGAACAGCAGGTCACTCAACTATTTAAATTAAATTATTGAATGAAGTTGAGAATTTTGCGCCCTAAAACAGGCAATGTCAAAAACACTCAAATCGATGACGATGGAGCAAAAACGACCTGTCAGCTGCCACAAGGCAGCGCTAGCGCAGCGTCGTCCGTCGAGTGCAGTTTCAATATAGGAATTGACATTTCTAGTATGGATCTGACAGGCCACTGCGATATTTTAGCGCTCCGTCGTGCGTTAAGTGTGCGATCCGCCATTATTAGAAGGCGTGGACCTACCCCACCTATAGCTTGACAATAAAGAGTAGATAAAAAATTAGGGCGCTACTGTCTTCGCGATCTGTCAAATCTGACTGATAACGTTTAACTATGGCAACAATTTTTTATACAAAATTTTTGGTTACATTTTAATTAAGTTCTACTCTTTCTGGCCAACCTATACCTACCTCACTATTTTTTTCTATACCCCATCAGACGGGTATTATGCATGACTCTACCAAGTGATACTCGCCTCCTACGACAAATGGGATGATGCTATTCTAAGCCGGCATCACTTTATCATCTACTTACCATCTTTTTCGGGACTATATACGCTGACTGATGTGATATGATCGCCGTTCCTGGTTGAGATGATTATTTTATTGATACTTTATAAAATAAAGGCATGGCCTGCCTGACCTTTCCAGTATAAACATTATGGACTGTGATCTTTTTATCGGCCATATTGAGTGGCTCTGATTGGTTTGTTTTTAAGCTCAATTGGCGAATTTCCAATCACTCCCATCTGCGTTATACAAATTGTCTGTGATATGCATATGTACCACGTTGATGACCATCTTTTTTTTGTGTGATGCCGGCTTAGAATAGCATCACCCCACATCCTTCCCGCGGGTGTCGTAAGAGGCGACTAAGGGACTCGAGAGTGTTGGTGTATTACAATTTTTAGGCGACAGGCTGACAACCTGTCACTATAGTGATACACGTTTTCTGAATCAACCTTAGAAAACAATCCTCTAAAATGTCAGACGTGGCGATAGTGGCCGTATTCTTACGGCCGTTAACGCTCTGCCTACCCCGCAAGGGATAAAGGCGTGTTATATGTATATTTTCTAATCTCATATTTTATCCAATGAATACCTACTGGAAAAGTCGATTAAACTGACGAAATAAAAGGTTCAGCATTTTTTAAGACTCCGTATGTATATAGGTACGTAAGGCGGATCGCACACTTGACGCACGACGGAGCGCTAAAACATCGCAGCGGTCTATCACATCCGTCCTAAAAATGCTAATCCTCATACTAAAATCGCTCAACCGCTGTCGCAGTGTCGTCCGTCGAGTGCGGTGTTAGTATGGGGAGTGACATCTCTAGTATGGCTCTGACAGACCGCTGCGATATTTTTGCGCTCCGTCGTGCATCAAGTGTGCGGTCCGCCTAATAATGATGTAAGATTACAGTTTATGAATGAGAACTGAACATCTTCCCCGGCCTGTATCCGCTAGACACCAGTATATCGATGTGACTGCACTGAAACTTATCAGTCTTAATTTCGGTGCCAGTGTGATCGGACGCTCATCCAGTGACAAAAAAATATGTATCGATAAAAAAATATATAACCCGTTTTGTACGAGTGATGTTGAGAATGTCTTAAGAAGAAAATTATAAACTTTCTAGAGTTAAATACAGTTTTTAAAATTTTATTAAAAGTTATTATATTTGGATCTGAAAGCTTTTGAAGCTTATAATCTTAACATTTTTAAAAAAGGTAATTTTTAATTGTTTAATATCAATCTAACGTAATAATATATAATTTCATATAGGTAAGAAATAACAAAAATATTTTAAACAATCCGAAAGAGAGTCTAGATAATATGAAAATCCTTTCAAGAAAGAATAGGTCAGTAAAATTCTAAACATTAAGTTAACCCACTGCAAATATTTTAAGAAGTGAACTAGTCAATTAAACTGAACAACTTTTCCCAAGGAACACAGATCGAAATATGAAGTAACAAATGGATATGCAATTAAAATTATTGACAAGGTTGGACAAGTTACAATGGCGGCCCAAATATTTTTTTCATCCTTAGATCTATGTTCCTTGAATAAAATAGTTTAGTTCGAGGTCATTTAAACCTAGACATATATTTACAGTAATTTATACACTTTATATACCGTGTTTCGGAGGAAAATGTACAAAATTGGACTTATTGCAAACATAGGACATCGTCCTGAACAATTCTCATATGTACACCATAAGCATAACATGCTGAAAACAAAAAAAAAACTCCCATACAAACAGGGTTAGCTTACCGTTTTTGTATGTAAGATCTAAATTATTTTCTCCGGTATTTATTGAAATAATTAAAGGATCCTCACTCACTATATTCACTATGCCACATATTCTTATTAGGTACCTTTGATGATGATAACCTACCTACTTAATCACGAATGGACTCGTAAATGAAGAAACCTAGATTACAAATTACATGATCTACACTAACAACAAGGCCTATCGTAGTATCACATACATACATATACCCAATGATCACTCAATTGTAAAAAGTTAGTAGTTACAGTGCGTCACCGCACGCAATCGTAAGATAATTTCAGTCAGGACGCCATTTGGACCATGGTATTGAACATAACATTATCTGAAGTCCTTATTGTCTACTGTTCTTCATTGTGTAGGAGTGTGCTGTTAAATGCCGTGTAGTGCCTGCTTAGGATAGCATCACCCCATTTCTGCCGGTGGGTATCGTGAATGGCGGGGATGAATCCATGGAACGGGCAGTAGCGTTTCCTGTGAATATCTACAATATTTTGCACTGCGCTCGCCAAGCGTGGTGAGTATGGCAATACCCCCCAATTGGGGGAGGCCGTGTGATGCCGGCTTAGAATAGCATCACCCCACATCCTTCCCGTGGGTGTCGTAAGAGGCGACTAAGGGACTCGAGAGTATTGGTGTATTACAATTTTTAGGCGACAGGCTGACAACCTGTCACTATAGTGATACACATGTTTTCCGAAACAACTTAGAAAACAATACTCAAAAATGTCAGACGTGGCGATAGCGACCGTATTCTTACGGCTGTTAACGCTCTGCCTACCCCGCAAGGGATAAAGGCGTGATATATGTATGTATGGGGGAGGCCCATCAGGCCCATGTCCAGCAGTGGACTGCTGTGGCTGTAGCAGTAGCAGCCTGTGCTATAACCTTCATAAAGAAAGATGCCCTGCATCATGGTTTTTAGAACTTAGGTTCTTATGATTGCTTTGTCAATAATGCCTTTTTGTTGCTGAGCTAAAGGTTTTTTCAGTATTTTGTTGCGTGGTATTAAAAAGTTATGTTATTTTCCTGAATCAGGGTTATTTTTAGTCAATACACAAACTTTATGGAGTGTTTCTACTCATGATTGTGAACAACTTTACTAAGGGGCCACCGGCGAAATCACGAAAAAAATAATACCGAGAATTTTTCTATGGAAGACCCAATTTTTTCTTCGTAATTTCGCAAGTGGCCTCATAGTAAAAGTTGTTCAGAATCATGAGTAGAAACACCCTACAAAGTTTGTGTACTAACAAAAAATAGCCCTGTATTGTCTAAGAATATTCGCTACTTTATTTTTATTATATTTGTTTACTCGAAGTTTTTATTTTTCGAGAGTATATAGGTATGTTTTTATGTGGACGAGAAAATTATTCACGATCTAACAGCCCCAATGGCAGTGGCAATGTGGCATAATGTGAGATGTTGTTAGAATCGTCTCACCAGAATATAAGTTAAGATTACCGCAATCGGTTTTGGTTTTAATAATTTATAATTTATTTATTTTTATGTGATTAGTATTCGCGACATAATAAACATGGAAGTTTTTATTCGAATTCAATCTTTAATTCAAGAAATTTATTAGACGCTAGTCTACAGAGTAAGTAGGTACCTACCTATGTCCAAGCTATTTTTGATCTAATGTAGCTATTTCAATTCACCCATACGTAGTTATACCAGTAATATTAAAAACAACGGCATTATAGAACTTGGGTGAAAAAACTTGTTTTCCGTCTTTAGTTTAATATTTTATACCTATTAACAAATAACATGTTTTGCGAACTACTAGCAAATATATAGTACTTAATCCCAGTCTTACAACATAATAAAATAGTGTTGATTTTAATATTATTGTTTGACATGTGCAAACATCGAGTTGTAAAGATAAATGCCAAGAAATGTCACAATAATTATTTTAGGCTTATTTAAGCAATGAAAATAGGTAAATGATCTTTGATTATTTCGCGAAATAATTTTGTTTTCGTTATCTCATGTGACATTTTGCCTTTGATGAAAAAGACAACAGTTATTTAAAAAGTGTTGTGTACTTTTTACCCGACTGCCTCTAAAACAGAGTTACGTTCATAGAGGGTAACTATGTATGTGGAAAGTTATTTGTTTTTTTACGGGCTACTACAGCTCACAAACGGGTGGGGTTAGGCCTTTCACACTTCAGTGCAAAAATAACGCTGCGCTAACGTAGTGTTGTAAGATTCGTCTCAGCGAGTGACAGACAACGTAAAATATAACTTTGAAATTACCGCAGTCGGGTTTTTATTTTTATATAATTATGGTAATTTTGTACATACACACATACACAAATCACGCCCTTATCCCTCGCAGGGTAGGCAGAATTTTTAGGACTGTGAAATTACGGTAGTTATCGCCACGTCTGACAATAGTTTCAAATAAGCCGTCAATCATTATAGTTATAGGTTGTCAGCCTGTCGCCTAAAGTTGTGATACACATAAAACCCTCAAGTCCCTGAGTCGCCTCTTACGACACCCGCGGGAAAGAAATGCAGTAATTTGGCCCTGTAAAATATTTTCCCTTGTGGTGAGACACATAATATTGTAGTTATTTTGTAGATATAGTATAGATAGTTACTAGGTAGGTACCTTCTAGATCCATTGCTAGCTCAGAAAACACTGACAATAATAATAGATATACAGGGTGTAAGAGACGGTGTAACGAAAACTTTGCAGGCGTGATCAGACCATGAAACTGAACAACTTTTTCTATGGGGGCTACGTCGGTAAACATAAAAAAAATTTGGACCTCCCATACAAATTTCCCAATTAGCTGACTTACTTTGTATGGAATCTTGAAAAAAATTATTCGTTTTCCAACATAGCCCCCATAGAAAAACATATTCAGTTTTATGGTCTGATCACGCATGTAAAGCCATGTTCGTTTACGTGTTTAAGTGTTCGTTACACCATCTCTTACACCCTGTATGTATTTTTTATAGTTATATAACTTTGCAAATAGCGAAATACTTATAAAATAATAACTGTAATTGTATGATATAGTAATTATGATGCGGATTGATTTTGTTTCGTTATTTTCCTATACAGATACCGGTTTTGACGTATTTTCCTCCATGCGTTTTTCTAAGATTGGCATACCTATGACTTTTGCATAAAAAAAATACAAGTTACAAACATCTAGAATGCAGGCGGATCGCACACTTGACGCACGACGGAGCGCTATTAAAACATCGCAGAGGTCTTTCAGATGTACTAGAAATGTCAATCCCCATACTAAAACCGTTCAATCGCTGTCGCCGCAGCGCTAGCGCTGACAAACAGATAGACATTTCTAGTATGGATCTGACAGACGATGTTTTAGCGCTCCGTCGTGCGTTAAGTGTGCGATCCGCCTATGTTTACGTGCATCTGAGAGCCTAAAATTAGTTAGGAATTCAAAATAAACGCAATAATAAATAAAAATAATATGTGGCCGGGTAAACTCGTTTGATATTGGACCCGCCTGGTTTAGGAAGGTTAAATCAAGGACTGACAATATTATTAATAAAACCCTAGTATCAGGTAGATGCGGTGGCGGATCGCACACTTAACGCACGACGCAGCGCTAATATCACAGCGGTCTGTCAGATTCATACTAGAAACGACACTCCCTATACTAAAAACGCACTCGACGGAAGACACTGAGATAGCGCTGCGCTGCGTCGACAACCGTTCCGCGGTTTTAGTATGTAGAGTGACGTTTCTAGTATGGATCTGACAGACAGCTGCGATATTTTAGCGCTCCGTCGTGCGTTAAGTGTGCTATACGCCTTTGTATGACGCTGTGTGGATAATTTCATTATTAAAATGATACTGAAAATCTTCCATTCCATCATGATTCCATCGCATCAGCACACTCGAGTACACACACACACACATACACACACACACAAATCACGCCTTTATCCTTTGCGGGATAGGCAGAACGTTAACGATCGTAAAATTATAGTCATTATCGCCACGTCTGACAAGTATTGAGGGTCCTTTTAGATGATTCGTGTATCTCTGTAGTGACAGGTTGTCAGCATGAAACCCTCGAGTCCCTTAGTTACAACACCCGCGGGAAGAAATTGGGTGATGCTATTCTAAGCCGGCATCACAGGGCAATTCTAAGCCGGCATCATACACTCGAGTAGTTTCTAAAATATTGGAATCTTCCTTTTTCAGATTGTCAAAATGACGGTTAAGCCAGCGAAAGAGAAAGATGCATACGACGTGACGACAGGAGAGAAGGTGATAGCAACACTTGACGATGCCATGCTTATGACAGGTAAGTCGACGCCGCAGTGATAAAGTATCATAGGATCCATCGTTCAAGAGACCAATTTGACATTTTGTCACAACAGTCATCTGTAGTACAGGAAATATGAATTTGCCGGGACAAGCATATTCTGAAAAACGAAAGTAAAATTGATCTATTTAACGCGGGTGGAAAACTCTAGGACGGGTAAACTATAATTTGTGAAATTTGGCTTGACACCTGTGACGTTGGTGACCTTGGAGCAAATGCTATGACATAAGGTAAATTTTCGTTTGTTTACTAGGAAAATGGACTTTATGTCATAGCATTTGTTCCAAGATCACAAACGTCACAGGTATCAAGCAAAATTTTACAAACTATATTGATTAGGGGTAAGGGTAAGTTTCGTAACAAAGACCCTAAAGACGTTGTGTGGAAAGTCCGAAGTTCCAGTCAGTCCAGGAAGGGGCCCAGACTGTCTGTAAAATATAGGATGATCCCTGTGTCCTTATGTCATAGCATTTGCTCCAAGGTCACAAAAGTCACAGGGATCGTCCTATATTTGACGGACTATAGTGGCGAACCTAAAATTTGCAATTTTTCATTGTCTAATAAAATGACAAGAATAGCAACAAAAAGGCCAACTAATGTTAAAAATATAATATTTATTTGGTCCATTTAGTATAATAAGATTACCTACTTTAATTTTACGCTAGTTTCTTACCACTAAGACTAAATACTTATTATTACCACTAAGATATTAAAAAGGTAATAAGTAAATCTGTTAAAAGAGTGATTCGTCGCAATAACAGAATTTCTTATACTGGGCCTGTGAAGACAAAGTGAGGACGCGTGGCGCAAACTCTATGCGATTTCACAGCTTTTTAATTACAATGTAATATTAATATTTACTCGAAGGCTACAGTATTGTCTCCACAAATAAGATCATCTGTTTCATCATCCATCACTTCCTTGATTATGATAATCGATCCATTGTTTTTATGGATCACAGAGAGTTAATACCCTATTACAGCAGGTAATAGTTTGACAATAATTGCATACAATGCAATAGTTGTCAGTTTTTCACTCTAGGATCATTATTGGTTATTGGTGTGATAATTGTTAATCGATTACGCTGTGACATTGTTGAACGATACTGAATTGTATTACATTGTTTAATAATCTAATAGTGGTTGTTTGTTGAGGGCGTCAGATATAAAAAAAACTAGAGTGAACTTATTTGTGAAGATTTCACATAAAAATGATTGAAAAAATTTCTTTTTCCGTTGGATTTTTTTTTATCAGCGGGTGCAACCGCTAGTAAAACCACTACCTTCCATAAAATAGACAGCAAATACCGGATCGGACCCTTTCGTACTTACACACACACACGAGCGCACACACACAAATCACGCCCATATCCCTGGCGGGGTAGGCAGAGCGTCAACGACCGAAAAATTACAGTCATTTCCGCCACGTCTTACAATTGTTTGGGGGTCGTTGCAGGGAAGTCGTGTATCATTATAGTGACAGGTTGTCAGCTTATCCCCTGAATTAACACACACACACGCACACAAACACGCCTCCATTCCTTGCGGGATAGGCAGAGCGTTAACGGCCGTAAAAATACGGTCGCTATCGCCACGTTTGACTAATATTGAGGTCTCTTTCAGATAATTCGGTAGAATAATGGGCATTATCACTGGCAGGTCGAATGACCTACTTTTAAAAACGATATTTGGTATGTAAATACGAGTAGTGAATATGCCGTGTGATGCAGGCTTAGAATAGCATCACACCACATCCTTCCCGTGGGTGTCGTAAGAGGCGACTAAGGGACTCGAGGGTATTGGTGTATTACAATTTTTAGGCGACAGGCTGACAACCTGTCACTATAGTGATACACATGTTTTCCGAAACAACCTTAGAAAACAATACTCAAAAATGTCAGACGTGGCGATAGCGACCGTATTCTTACGGCTGTTAACGCTCTGCCTACCCCGCAAGGGATAAAGGCGTGATATATGTATGTATGTATGTAAATACTCCCTAGTTTCGATGGGGTCAAAACTCTTACTTTTAAATTATTTTTCTGTTTATTAATTCAAACTTTGAATATCTTTGTCGAAATCTATATTAGTATTTTTAGACAATATTTTTAAGCGTACTGCTTTTGTATTTTATTAATGACCCAGTCATCTAGCAAGTTATGATAGCCACTGGATATTAAATTAATTCCGTGGTGTAGAAATTAGTACGTCTAAGAATTATATTATTATGCGTAGTATTGCCGTCCCAGTGAATCTTGCTTATCTGAACACTTGGTCTCTTTTCTCTTTTCGTGTGGGACACCGAATCGTCCAACGACCCGATGAACCCTAGTGTCAGAATTTTTCAACCGCCTTCTACAAGTAGCAGGCTTCTGACATGTTGTGTAACGACTGCCGTTTCTGACCATGGTGGTACCTACTGATAGGCAGTACCGTCTTTACCATAAGGACACAAGGGGCCAGTACCCTGGGCCCCATCCTCAAGGGCCGAAAATTTTTCTCACATTTTACCTCAAAATTTGACTTAATGTCATCCGTTGTTTCATGTAGATTACGATGTTGTCATATATTCACCTAAAATTTGTTTAGACATTGGGGCTGCCAAGGATTCTATAGTTGCAAACTCTCTTGTGAATCAATTTATCCAATCAAACTTTTCTGATGCCGAGGTGTTTTACACGGATGCATCAAAAACGCTTCAGCCTGTCATGGGCGAAGGTGTTGGTGCTGCATTCGTGCATAACAACACGGGTTACTTCAAACTTTTTAAATACCCATCTGTGGTGACAAATTACACTGCTGAGGCTTTGGCTATACTGGAATGTATAAATTATATTATTTTGAAGGGGTACAACAATTCTTTGATTCTGTCTGATTCTTTAAGTTGTTTGAAGTCTGTAGCAAATCCTTTAATTAAAAACGGTGTCTCTCCTCTTACGCTCGAAATTAAGAGTAAGTTGCATTAGCAATTTTTTAGCAAATTATTGTGACAATCGAAATCTAAAGGTTACGTTGGCTTGGATCCCTGGCCACTCAGGAGTGCAAGGTAACGAAATCGCGGATAGGTTGGCCAAATTGGCAACTTCTCAAGGCAACAGCGACAATAATTCGGTTTATGTTCAGGATTTACTCCCATCCACTAGAGCTTTTCTGTATCAAAATTGGAATAATAAATGGTTAAACCCTGAAAAAGGTAAATTCTACAAAAACCTTCAGCCTATTATCCAAAGTCGTCCGTGGTTTTCGAAATATATTGTAAATAAAAAAGTTGCGTCTGTCGTTTCCCGTATGAGGTTGGGCCATTGTTGCACCCCAGTGCATTTGGCCAAGTTGGGTGTTTGCGACAATGGTGAGTGCCAGTGTGGTTTGGGTAATGGCGACATTACCCATATTTTGTTTTTATGTGGTAAATTTAATTCGTTAAGCTTGTATAATATTTTAATTGCGCACAAAGCGCCTCTACCTGTAAATACTTCTTGTATATTAAATTTAACGAATAAGGTGTATATAAAGTGTCTATGTATATACTTAAGCTTCCATGATATATCTATTTAATTTCATTTTCATGTTCATTTGATTTCATCCTCACTGGACGTTGGCAGAAATGTCCCCTGAAAGTAGGGTTGACTATTGCCATACACAAAAAAAAATGCCGTGTGATGCCGGCTTAGAATAGCATCACCCCACATCCTTCCCGTGGGTGTCGTAAGAGGCGACTAAGGGACTCGAGAGTATTGGTGTATTACAATTTTTAGGCGACAGGCTGACAACCTGTCACTATAGTGATACACATGTTTTCCGAAACAACCTTAGAAAACAATACTCAAAAATGTCAGACGTGGCGATAGCGACCGTATTCTTACGGCTGTTAACGCTCTGCCTACCCCGCAAGGGATAATGGCGTGATATATGTATGTATGTATGTATGTATGTACAAAAAAAAAAAATACACTTTTCTTATTGGACACCTGGTAAATTTGCAAGTATCATGAATGTATATTAAGTTAGCAAGTCAAGTTGAAGGTCATACCGATATGCGACTATTGGCAGAATCTTGCTTTTTAAGGTCAATGAATGTGTATTTATCAATAATAATAAGTAGCTGGTTGACCGAGCCTTGCTCGACTTTTTAAAGTGATTTTTAAAAGGCTGGAGCAATTTTTCACCTCCTTATCTTTGGAATCGTTTATTTATTATTTTATATTATTTGGGTAGCTTACAGCCTTAAAAATCATTTTTTTAATTAAAGTATAAACAAATGCCTATGACAAGCTTCCACGTCGTTATAAACCAAAGCGCTATATTATTCTCATATAAGAAAATAAGAAATCGAAAACATTTACAATCGTCGACCGGGAACCGAACCCGGGCCGCGTGGGGTACCGGCCCACTGCTCTGCCACTGAGCTATCGACGCACTGGTTGGCCTCGTAAATTTCTCGTTCTCTTGATGCTCGTCTTAAAGCAACGATCCTCTAAAGCGACATCTAGTAGTACTTACTACTTAGTTAGTCCGTAATGTGGACTCAACTCAAAAATTAAAACCATTATTCATTGGGATTTACCGCACTCACAGTGCTATATTATTCTCATCATCATTAACAGCCTATTGTAGTCCACTGCTGGACATAGGCCTCTCCTAAAGCACGCCACTGAACCCGGTCTTCGGCTCTAACATTATTCTCATAACATAAATGATTTCCGGTCGACGCTTGTCAAATTTTCACACACACACAAATCACGCCTATATCCCTGGCGGGGTAGGCAGAGCGCTGACGACCGTAAAATTACGGTCATTATCGCCACGTCTGATAAATGTTTGAGAGTCGTTTCAGATAAGTCGTGTATCACTATAGTGTCAGCCTGTCGCCTAAAATTGCAATACACATGAAACCCTCGGGTCCCTTAATCGGTTTTTACGACACCCATGGAAAAGAAAGGGGTGATGCTATTCTAAGCCGGCATCACACGGCAGTCGTCA
This sequence comes from Keiferia lycopersicella, assembly GCA_029255805.1. Taxonomy (NCBI): domain Eukaryota; kingdom Metazoa; phylum Arthropoda; class Insecta; order Lepidoptera; family Gelechiidae; genus Keiferia; species Keiferia lycopersicella. Next base: position 1,890,296 of record JARACZ010000008.1, read on the forward strand.
AATTTTCAGGCTTGCAGTAAACTATGTTATATCCTAAAAGTCTAAAGACACATCAGCTGCGAATTTTCCTCCCCTTGACCGACTTATACTTCTGCAGAATGTAAACCGGTATATTAGTGTCGATTCGACATACATATATCACGCCTTTATCCCTTGCGGGGTAGGCAGAGCGTCAACAGCCGTTAGAATACGGTCGCTATCGCCACGTCTGACATTTTTGAGGATTGTCTTCCAAGGTTGTTTCAAAAAACATGTGTATCACTATAGTGACAGGTTGTCAGCCTGTCGCCTAAAAATTGTAATACCTACACATGAAACCCTCGAGTCCCTAAATCGCCTCTTACGACACCCGCGGGAAAGAAATGGGTTGATGCTATTCTAAGCCGGCATCACGCGGGTAATATCTAAGCCTATAGTTTTAGTTAAGAGATACCATTCAATACATACATACATATATCACGCCTTAATCCCTTGCGGGGTAGGCAGAGCGTTAACAGCCGCAATAATGCGGTCGCTATCGCCACGTCTGACATTTTTGAGGATTGTTTTCCAAGGTTGTTTCAGAAAACATGTGTATCACTATAGTGACAGGTTGTCAGCCTAATAATTGTAACACACCAACACTCTTGAGTCCCTAAGTCGCCTCATACGACACCCACGGGAAGGATGTGGGGTAATGCTATTCTAAGCCGGCATCACACGGCGTTGACCATCCAATAGACACCATTCTTAAACTAGTTTTGTAAAGGCTCCATGACATTCCTAGATGAGTTTTCTTTACAATTTTCCTTACACATCTATTAGAGTTAAGTTAATTAATGACCAAGAATCCATACATTATATTACACCGGCTTAGCACAGTGTTAGTGCGTCTGCTTGCTACGCTAAAGTGCCAGGTTCTATTCTCGGCTTGACAGAACCATTTTAGCCTATGATACGATTATACTAAGAATTGTAAGTAAGATAGTTCCGTGTTTCGGATGGCACGTTAAGCCGTAGGTCCCGGTTACTGTCTATGATCACTTAGACGGCAGTCGTTACACAACCATGTCAGAAGCCTGCTACTTGGGGAAGGCGGTTGAAAAATTCTGACACTAGGGTTCATCGGGTCTTTGGACGACTCGGTGTCCCACACGAAAAAAAAAACTAAGAATTGTTCGTCTAATTAGATAGTTGTCGAGATGATGGGGATTGTGACGTTCCAAAAGTTGTTTAATTTTTGCTTCTAAATAAGTTTTAAACAAGTATCACATATACGTATTTTAAGCGGTGAACCCGCTCATTAAACTAAACAACTTTACCCAAGGAACATAGGTTAATATTTAAAAAAAAATTTTGGACCTCTAATACAAAATTATCAACCGACCAAGTAGATTTGTATGGGAGGGCAAAAAATTTTTGTCATATTTCGACCTATGATCCTTGGGGAAAGTTGTTCAGTTTCATGGGCTGATTCAGCCCTTAAAATATTTGTAATAATGCTAATATTTTTACACCCTGTATATAGAAGTACATATTTTACCTGTATCGTATGTCGCAAGCGTACCTAGTTATCTGTATTAGGTAATATTTATTAGACTATTTATAGGACAAGGGCGACCCTTATTTTAAATAATCACCTATTAGGTAAACATTTTTTCTATATAAGGTGTTAAAATATTTGCCATGTGATGCCGGCTTAGAATAGTATAACCCCACATCCTTCCCGCGGGTGTCGTAAGAGGCGACTAAGGGACTCGAGGGTATTGATGTATTACAATTTTTAGGCGACAGGCTGACAACCTGTCACTATAGTGATACACATGTTTTCTGAAACAACCTTGGAAAACAATTCTCAAAAATGTCAGACGTGGCGATAGTGGCCGAATTCTTACGGCCGTTAACGCTCTGCCTACCCCGCAAGGGATAAAGGCGTGATATATGTATGTATGTATGTATTGTAAGGGTTGAATCAGTCCATGAAACTGAACTATTTTAAATTATACAAGGGTCCAAATATGAATAACTTTTTTGGACCTTTCGTACAAATTGATTGGTCGGTTGGAAATGTTGTATGGGAAGTTCAAAATCTTTTTTCATATTTCGAACTATGGTCCTTAGGGAAAGTTGTTCAGTTTCACGGGCTTATTCACCTCTTAAAATATTTGCTGCAATTTACACCCTGTATAATAGCGTTTGCAAGGCAACCAAACGATTATTGGAGATAAGACTCGATTATTATTATGGTGTTATGGTTGTTTTTGACTGTCCCGATGACTTAGCGGACAGTACTCTTGCCTTCTACGCCGAGGGTCGTGGGGTCGATCCCCACAGGACAAAAATATTTGTAGAATCAATTTATAAATATTTGTGTCTCGTCATGGGTTTTTTTTAAGTTTAATATACTTAGTATTTAAAAAACTATTTATAAAAATGCGTTGCGCGGTATGCATAAAAACGCAAAAATGCTCTTAATTTATTATCGTTTCCATAATTAATAATCAACTAGGTAACTGCGAAAAGTAAATACGTCGTAGCACGTGGTAGCACTTTGCTACAACAATACTGAGCAGGAATAATAAATTAGTTAATGTACCTATCACAAAATAACACAAGAAACTACGCATAATAAAAATTGTTAATTAATACATACATACATACATATATCACGCCTTTATCCCGTGCGGGGTTGGCAGAGCGTCAACGGCCGTAAGAATACGGTCGCTATCGCCACTTTTGACCTTTCTGAGGATTGTTTTCCAAGGTTGTTTCAGAAAACATGTGTATCACTATAGTGACAGGTTGTCAGCCTGTCGCCTAAAAAATTGTAACACACCAATACCCTCGAGTCCCTTAGTCGCCTCTTACGACACCCGCAGGAAGGATGTGGGGTGATGCTATTCTAAGCCGGCATCACACGGTTAATTAATGATGATTAGATTAAAATAATATATAATACTGTCATATATTAATTTATTTATCCTATTTATGGTAGGTATTTTTTTTCAATGCCGTGTGATGCCGGCTTAGAATAGCATCACCCTACATTATTTACGCGGCTGTCGTAAGAGGCGACTAATGGACTCGAGAGTATTGGTGTGTTACAATTTTTAGGCGACAGGCTGACGACCTGTCACTATAGTGATGCACATGTTTTGTGAAACAGCCTTAGAAAACAATCCTCAAAAATGTCAGACGTGGCGATAGCGACCGTATTCCTACGGCCGTTAACGTAAGAGATAACCCCGTAAGAGATAAAGGCGTGATGAATGTATGTATTTTGTTTTAACTTTTGTCAATCGCCAACCCTATTCAGGGGATGGTTCGTTCGGTCGTTGAACGACTCGGTGTCCCTCACGAAGAGAAAGAAAGGAAGAGGGGAATGGTTGGTATCATATTGCGGTAAACAATAAAAAATCGGATACGATCCCAAATAAATTTAAAAGACTTTCCGCGCTTGATGTCATATTTTTTGCATAAAATGAAAAACGTGTGATTTATTTTCCAATTTCTGCAATTAATTTACTGCTACGAATTTTCCTGTGTGCATCGGAACTGTATAAAAATTCAAAAAAGGCGCTCCAATCTCTTTCTCTCTCTTTTCGTGTGGGACAGATTCGTCCAACGACCTAATGAACATTGGTGTCAGAATTTTTCAACCTAAAAATTACAGATAGCACTCGAGAGTACTAGTGTATTACAATTTTTAGGCGACAGGCTGACAACCTGTAACTATAGTAATACACATGTTTTTTGAAACAACCTTAGAAAACAATCCTCAAAAATGTCAGACGTGGTGATAGTGGCCGTGTTGCTAAAGGGATAAAGGCGTGATATATGTATGTATATACCTATAAATAGCAGGCTGCTGACATGGTTGTATAACGACGTCCGTCTAATTAATCATAGTCAGCAACCGGGACCTACGGCTTAACATGCCATCCGAAACACGGAACCATTCTTACGAACATTCGGGTGGTTCAGCGCGCAATGTCCTAACCAGGCTTGGAACAAATTCATAAAGTGAAAAATATCAACAACCCACCGAGAATCGAACCTGGAGTCTCCTGCGTCAAAGGCAGTCACGTCTGTCATAAAAAAGGTGCTACCAACCCAGAGTTCCACGTAACAATAAATCCGCGCAAAATGTTCTTAACAAAAAATAAGGTCACCATGGGTTCTAAAAATAAAATATAATTGGATACGTTTTGAATCAATCGTTTTATTTTTTATTCTTTTATATGGTTTTGGTCCCGGGGCCATTAAAACTACGCCGGTCGGCTTGGTTGGGTTTGTTCACCCGGAAATAACGAACTTATTGGCCACAATTTTGTATGTTGACCGCCGTGTTATAACAAAAAAATTAAGACCTGATATGTGACAACGTCAAATAGTTTGGAAAAATTATTTAAAAACACGCGTCTAGCTTTTTTTAATGTTTTTTTTTTGTTGCGCTCGGGGCAGATTTTACAAAATCCGATACGCAATGATGTTGATATTATTATAAGCAAATGATGCAACGATTGACTTCATGAGTGGATATGCGTTCCAACTTAGATAAGCGGATCAAATAGACCTATAATTGTAACAGTTACACATACTGCAGTCAAATAAAAAATTACCAACCAAAGTATTTATTTATTTATTTTATTTAACCATTTATTGTACACAAAAACAGATACAGGACAAATACAAAAAGAAAAAGGACACAACAGGCACTGCTTATTTCAAGCAAGAAATTTCTTACAGCAGACCTATTAGTCCATTGAATAAAAACTTCTAGAGTGCGAGAGTTAGTAACGTAAGATGTTTCTTCGGAAACATGTTAAGAGTCCCTAGGTAATAAACATACTAAAACCCCGGGACACTAGGAGGAGCCCCGGAGTGGGGGGAGGGGGGGAAAGGGTCCATTTTTTCATTTTTCGCTTAAATCTCAAAAACGATACATGTTAGAGAAAAACGTTCTGGGCAAAGTTGAAAGGCCTTAATATTATCTACAAGTTATACCTAAATCACTTTTTCCTATATCCTACCGTTTCTGAGTTACACGCATTAAAAAATGATTTTGGCTCAAACAATTTTCCCATACTACATACCCATGTTTATCACATCAATCGATCAAAAAAAAAATCTTTCTTCCATAAAACTCAAATGTGCAACTTGTGACCGGTACTGATAGATTGCTCTTGATTAGGTCTATCATTGGTAAAATAAACACATTCCTCCATGGAAGCCTTTAGGAGGAATCGATTGTCAAAATATTATATTAGGGTAGTTTTAGTTACTGAACTTGGACTATTTATTTTTTTCTTCCAAAAAAACTCAAAAGTGCGACTTGTGATCGGTACCGATAGATTGCTCATAATTAGGTCTATCATTGATAAAAATACTAGATTCCACCATGGAGGCGTTTAGGGGAAATTGAATTTTATTAGGGTAGTTATGATACTTTATTTTGACAATCGATTCCTCCTAAAGGCTTCCATGGAGGAATGTGTTTTTTTTACCAATGATAGACATAATTAAGAGCAATCTATCAGTACCGGTCACAAGTTGCACTTTTAAGCTTTTTGGAAGAAAAAAAAATAAAATGTTCAGGTATCGTAACTACCCTTATAAAATTCAATTTCCCCATAAACGCATCCATGGTGGAATCTAGTATTTTTATCAATGATAGACCTAATTATGAGCAATCTATCGGTACCAGTCACAAGTTGCACTTTTGAGTTTTTTTGGAAGAAAAAAATAAATAGTCCAAGTTCAGTAACTAAAACTACCCTAATATAATATTTTGACAATCGATTCCTCCTAAAGGCTTCCATGGAGGAATGTGTTTATTTTACCAATGATAGACCTAATCAAGAGCAATCTATCAGTACTGGTCACAAGTTGCACATTTGAGTTTTATGGAAGAAAGAAATATTTTTTGATCGATTGATGTGATAAACTTGGGTATGTAGTATGGGAAAATTGTTTGAGCCAAAATCATTTTTTAATGCGTGTAACTCAGAAACGGTAGGATATAGGAAAAAGTGATTTAGGTATAACTTGTAGATAATTTTATGGCCTTTCAACTTTTCCTTGAACGTTTTTCTCTAACATGTACCGTTTTTGAGATTTAAGCGAAAAATGAAAAAATGGACCCTTTCCCCCCCTCCCTCCACTCCGGGGCTCCTCCTAGTGTCCCGGGGTTTTAGTATGTTTATTACCTAGGGACTCTAGACATGTTTCCGAAAAAACATCTTACGTTACTAACTCACGCACTCTAGACCCCCTTTAGAGGTACTCATTCAATGGACTATATAGTACGTACAGTGATTTGATTCACCGTTCGTTCTATTAAAAAAAGTGCCTCGTTGACCGAGCATTGCTCGTCTTTTTCTGGCGTTCAGAGTGATTTTAGGAAAATAAAACCTAGCTACCTAGATTGATTTATCACCCCCGAATTTCCCTATATATGAGTTTTCATGAAAATAGTCGGAGCAATTTTTGCTCAGATTTTTATAGGTTAAGTTCTACTCGTGCGTGATACTAAAAAACTTTCCCCAACGAATATAAAAATCGACTTCCCATACAAAAATTATGAAAACATATGTCATTTTGTATTGGAGGTCCTTTTTCTATTTCGATCTAACTAGATCGAACTCCTCGAGGAAAATTGTTCAGTTTCACAGCTCCGGAACTCACCGTAAAATATTGGAAATGGTCATAAATGTAGAGTTTACTCTTATGACTCGCATATGCTAATCTAATCTGCTGTGACCCCATAGGGCAGATATAATTGTTTTTGTTGGGATAGAAAATGCAGTATTAAATCAATGATTTTTTCTAACGATGATAAAGGTTACTGCCGTGGCTAAAGGCCGTAAAGGCTAAAGCCGTGTGATGCCGGCATAGAATAGCATCACCCCATTTCCTACCTGTGGGTGTCGTAAGAGGCGACTGAGGGACTTGAGGGTTTCAGGTGTATTACAACTTTTAGGCGACAGTCTGACAACCTGTCACTATAGTGATACACAAAATGATCTCAAACGGCCCTCTATATTTGTCTGACGTGGCGACAGCGACCGTATTTTTGCGGCCGTTAGTGCTCTGCCTACCCCGTAAGGGATAAAGGCGTGATGTATGTATGTATGTATAAAGGTTACTACATTTAGAAAGACCAAAAAATTTTTATGGATTGTATAAAAGATGATTATGAAAGGTCGTAGGTAGACAAAGACCGTAAAATGTGGCGTGAGAAAGGAGAGGCCTATGCCCAGCAGTGGGTTGATGTGGACTGTTGATGATGATGATAATGATACGAAAATTTGACGGCTGATATGGCTGATGTAAATAAATAGTAAAATAGTAAATAGAATGTGAGAAATATAAATATAAAATTAGGGCCGAAATGCTATTTTTAGTTAGGGATTTACCGTGAGAATAAGATGTTTTCCGGAAAAGTATTATACATAAAAACCTTCCTCTTGAATCACTCTATCTATTTAAAAGTTGCATAAAAATCCGCTGTGCAGTTTTAAAGATTTAAGCAAACGTATATACAGATGTGAAAAGCGACTTTGCTTTATACTATGTAGAGATTTTGGACAGTAATATAGAATAACCTAACTAAGCTAACCATAGAAATCTAGACTATTTCCTCCTCTTCGAAAACAGGCTAGCAAAATGTTTTTCGGAAAAACCGTCACATTTAATCTTGCAATAACACAGATTTTTCCATAACATTATTCATTATCTTTAAGCAAGCAAAATAAATTACAACATGATCATAAACAGTGTAATATACTTAGTAGGCATATCTTGTCAGACTTACAAACTAAACTGTCTACGGAGAAACCCACTGCATGGGAGGTTCGCGAATAGATAAGAATGTTATGTCTAGCCAAAGTGGAAATTTTTAGTTCTTAATTAAAACTAACATTTATGACAGCAAGAGCAGTTTAGACCGTTCTCACACTTAACGCAGAACGCAGTGCTAAGATAATGCTGCGTAACGCGTTCATCGTCTGTCACATCCGTACTAGAAACATAGTACTAAAAATAATTTTGTCTCCTTTTTTGGAGATCTCGAGAAATGATTTAGATAATTTTAGACACTACTTCACTTTTTCGGAAAGTTTTTGAGCTGAATTGGCCTTAAGCCTGACTAGAGTGGAATTTTTAAGGGCTTGAGAGGATATGATCCTTAATTCAAACAAGCGTTTACAAACAAAATTTCTGCGTTTATAAACTTTAAGCTCGTTCCAAATATTCCATTAGACGATTTTGTAGACGTTTAACACGTATACCAGGATTTTAAAAAGCTTTTCTTGTGTTTGAAAAACTATTTCTCACCACAATATTTTGTTTACGGATATTGGTTTCTATTTTTTCAGAGCGACTTATATCTTTTGTGTCGCCACTTAGGGACCAGCGTAACTTGACCTCAATGCTCCATACACACCCTTACGGGTTATACTGGTCGTGAGTTAGCAGTATACGGCCACTTTTCATTTCCATCCGATTGTTTTTATCCATTTCATAGATGTTTGATATACCATACGGTGGTGTATCATTTATGTCGAGACGCAAACGAGCTACTTATACTTTTCATTACCGGAATTAATACCTAAACTAAATACTTTACCGATGCCGTGTGATGCCGGCTTAGAATAGCATCACCCCACATCCTTCCCGCGGGTGTCGTAAGAGGCGACTAAGGGACTCGAGGAAGTTGGTGTATTACAATTTTTAGGCGACAGGCTGACAACCTGTCACTATAGTGATACACATGTTTTCTGAAACAACCTTAGAAATCAATTCTCAAAAATGTCAGACGTGGCGATAGCAACCGTATTCTTACGGTCGTTAACGCTCTGCCTACCCCGCAAGGGATAAAGGCGTGATATATGTATGTAGTATGTATGTATGTATGTATGTATGTACTAAATACTTTTATTACTATTGTGTAATTTTACAGGCGCTAGGTGTACAAGGAAAATTTTATTATTATAATGCAGATTACATTTTTATCCCGTAATTTTTTATTAATATTATACACAAATAAAATAAAACTACCGGAATGCGCAGATACTTCTTACTTACCTATGGTCTTAAATGTAAGACCTCGATTAAGACAAGATTTTGGAGATTCGAGAATCAGTCAACACAATTACATACACACACACACACACACACACACACACACACACACACACACACACACACACACACACACACACACACATATACATATATATATATATAAAGGCATAATATATACAGGGTGTAACGGAAAGGGGGTATCAAGCCGAAGTGAAAATTAACTATACCTTTCGTAGATCAGTTATGCAAAATTTCAATCCAATATACCCAACTTTGTAACACATTGAAAAAAAAATCCAGCATACGATTTTAAAGTATTTGCATGTAAACAAATGTGGCACAACACTATTGAGGTCACTGATCTTTATTTCATTCCCATAGCACTATCACTAGCACCGCCCATTACACTTTCTACGCGTCCTGGGCGCCTGTTACCTGACGCTCGCACTTTATTCGCATTATAGCACTGCGCGGGAGGCGCGGGGAAGCGCGGGAGGCGCGGGGAAGCGCGGGTCGCGGGTCGCGGGCCGCGGCGGCATCTTCAAAGGTGTCGGCGCGGCGGCGGCGGCGGCGCACAATCACAAAGCGATCTGCGGCGGCGCGTGGCTATGTCACACGCGGCAGATAGCAGGAATCAGCTCCTGCGTCCTGGTCCTGCGAAGTGATAAGGGTGCTGTCCAGATTCGTGGAACATTCTCGACACTTGTATGTGGTTCGCAGCCCCCAACACCTCGGCACCACGTTGCGTGCTGGTCCGCGGGTTCTCTTCGAAGTGCTCCAGTACGGCTTCTTCAAAATTCGGATCTCGGGTCGTAGTGCGGCCAGACGCAGTTGTCGCGTGAAACGAACCCGTCGAATACAGACGATTCACCATGCGCCTTAAGCACCGCAATAAAGGCAGATGCCTTGCTTCAGCAGCTCGTCTTCCTTCAAAGAATCGCTCACGAGAGAGCTCCCGTGCTGCACTCAAGTTGCCGTGAGTGGCACCGACGCACAGAATCATCTCATAATATTCTGCATTACTCAAAGACGTCACCACGCACGACACAGATTATTTTAACTTTACAATTAGGTACACTAGTTTACGCCGCAGCAGATGAACTAAAGAAACTTAAGGACCTAGGTGTTGCCAGAACGGTCTAGACGATTTAAAAAAATAGTTTGTCATTTTCACCTATTTTATTTCACATATTTTTTTACCTATTTAATATTAACTGTATTACAACGGCCGCAAACGCTCTGACTACCCCGCAAGGTCGTGATATGTGTATGTGTATGTATGGTAATTTTATCGAAATTCACATACCTAAACACCATTAAGTACATACGCCACACAAAATTTTTGTTCTGCCATATTATGTCACAGAATTAGACAACAATTATGAACAAAAAAAATTACGCATTTTGCTCCAATACTAAAGTACTGGCAACTCATTTGGTCCTGCCTACCAGCCCCCACCAACTAGTCCCGAAAGAAAGCGACCGCAGGGATTCCCGCTCCCGGTAGGGCTGTCACATTTACTGATACTTGCAAAATAAATCAAAAGTTACGTGATTCATTTTAGAATAACCTTTAATGATTATTAATATGTCAGTCTCTCTCTTCGTGTGGGACACCAAGTCGTCCAACAACCCAATAAACTCTAGTGTCAGAATTTTTCAACTGCCTTCTACAAGTAGCAGACTTCTAACGTGGTGGTTGTGTAAGGACTGCCGTCTAAGTAATCATAGATAGCAACCGAGACCTACACGGTTTAGGCCCAAAACTCGCTCACGCGCGAGCGGCGAATTCGACAAACCGCGGCGCGGGCACGTGCCTGTTTACCCGTACGTACACGATGACACCCTTGCCATATTACAGCTACTATGCGCCTTATAAATTCGGACTGATAATAAAGGGGGGGCTGTCAAACCGCCGCGCGGGAATCCGCGTAAGGGAGCGTTTAGCCTTAACTTGCCATCCAAAACACGGACCCATCTTTCTTACGGAAAATCGAGTGGTTCTAATCGCAATGTCCTAAACTGAGAACAAATTCACAAAGTGATAATTGAACCCGAAGCTTGCTGCGTCACAGGCAGTCGTGCTAAGTACCATTGCACCACATCGGTCAACGAACACTTCAGTAAAATAGTTGGCATTTATTCAAAACGTTTGGCGTAAAAATTACGCTGGATCCCGAGTTTATCAAAGATGCAAAGATCTTTGAACAACTACCCATCGAATATCCAATATCTAAAATAATACATAGGTACTTTGTTAGTCATTGTGGGATATTATTGTGTGATACACATGTTTTCTGAAACAACCTTGGAAAACAATCCTCAAAAATGTCAGACGTGGCGATAGCGACCGTATTCTTACGGCCGTTAACGCTCTGCCTACCCCGCAAGGGATAATGGCGTGATATGTGTATGTATGTATGATAAGGGCATAATAGGCTGGATAATATGATTTTTTTAAATTATTGGAATACGTGCTTCGGAAGACACGTTAATGATTGCAATCTACTATCTGACAAGTAGTACGTATCGAGTTAAATGCCTGAGGATAGTCAAAGAAGTGCGTTTCGAAACAAAAAATTATCATAATTTGCGGGCAATCAGATTCTTTCCGTGCCTGTAATATCGAACTACCTAGTTTGCTTTACCTAAGGAACACACTGGTTATTGAATCCTTATCCTTCCCATCAAGAAGGAACCAAGCGTTGTGATGATAAAAAATAAAATACCCATCATTATTTTAAGGAAAATCATTAAACGCTATCGTTTAGGTTTTTTGACACCCCTAGCCCCTACCTAAGGGATGGTACCACTATGGTCGGCCATTTTAGTGGTTGATCCTTATTGGTTATTGATTTGATGTTATTATTATTATTGGACAACGGGCGGGACCAATAAATTAGGGTTAAATTTTGAAATTGATACATGACACAGCTTTGACCTCTTTCATACTTATGTACTCCTGGTACTGCCAATCGGATTTTCAGTCTAATAATTTATTTCCTAGGGGTATTTGTGTAGAAATCGACCGTGGAATGTGGAATAATGCGTGCCGAATTTTATTTCAAGTGATGTAGTGTATTATTAAATTTATGCGTGCACGCATTCATCTATCGATTATGAAACCCGTGAGTTTTGATACTTACGAGCGCGAACGATTTAAAAAATACGATTTTCGGTAGCGTTGAATAATATTCAAGTAAGGATCACGGATTCAATCCCTTAGGCCTCAGTCTCGAATTTTGCGGGCAGCAGCGGGGCGGCAGCGGCAGAATCTTTTGCATACATTCAAATGGACCGGTACGGAAACAACAGCGGCGCGGGAGTGGGCAATGAGCGGCGCACTCCCTAGAAAAAAAAGCGACCCGAGAGGCCGCTGCCCGCAATATCCGAGACCGGGGCCTTAGACGGTTGGACAATGGCCCCCTTATCAGGAGCGTTTGCCATATTCACCGGGCTTGAAAAGTGGGTTGGCAAGCGCATCACAATTACATTTACCGGTCACGCTGCTGTCGTTTTCCTGAACGCTCAGTCTTATTGCACTCTATGGGTAATTCTAATCCGGAACCATTTCTATGAAATACAAATACGCACTTGTAGGATAACTAGACCACGCCCTTTTAGGGTTCATTTTGTTGCAGACAATTTAAAGAAATCTACAGTTACTTTCTTTTAAAAAATTCATGATTTATTGAAAAAAAAAATGTAAATGAGATTGTTTCTCGATTATCGCGTGAGGCAGCGTAATTTTTTATTATCTGTCACGACACTCACGACATTTCCCCTTCAAATACAAAATAAAACAATAGGCCGAGTTGGTATCCGGAACCAAATGTGATTTATTAGATTACCAGGAGCACAGGTCGAAGAAAAGGAGGTGGGAACTATTTCGAAAGAGGTGGTCTGAGGTGGTTGACCCCAAAACAGCTGATAGCTCACTAGTGTTGTGCAAAGTCAAATTTTGTAACATCTGGACCTGGATTTCAATAAGGTTTTGTTCATTAAAACGTCAACTTAGAAGTTTAAGATTTTGCTATTTTGTTCTTAGTCAATACCAGAGTTGGTGCACTTCGGCTTGATACCCCCTTTCCGTTACACGCTGTATATGCTTGAGGGGTAGGTAGAGCGTTAACAGTCGCAAATATACGGTCGCTATCACCGTGAACTAGACGATGTCTTTAAATATATTTCTGCTAATTCAATCTCTTCTGTTGTTTGTTCCAGGATTCGGAGTATACAATATCCTGCAGATGCTGTTAGGAGGTGTGATTCTCATGGGAGTAATCACGCAGAGTCTAGCGCTGGGATACGTGCTGCCTGCAGCGAAATGTGACTTGGAGCTGACTCCGCAAGTCCAGGGGCTATTGGCTGCCACGCCATTCTTAGGTGGGTATGCAAGACCCTATAAAATAGGGCCTAGGTTCATATACTTACCTAAAGTATAGCCGTTCGAATCAGCCATATTTGACAGCTGCCAAAATCACGTTAATGCTATTACATAAGGACTATTTTTCTTTGTTGACATGTCTTTTAGTATAGGTTTGACAGCTGTCAAATATGGCATATGCGAACGGCCAGAGGTACTTTAATCATTTTGTGAAGTCATACGTCAAAAGGATGGTAGGTAAAAGATAAATCTCGCTTTAGCAAAATAGCAAAAGATAACTTTTTCCATTTGTAGGTTTTTAGATACAACAATTCTTTATAGGAGAAGACGATTGAAATAATACGATGTTATTTGCAGCAATAATCCTGACGTCGTACTTCTGGGGCTACCTGGGTGACACTCGCGGCAGGAAGCCAGTCATGCTGTACACCATGTGGGCGTCCATCTTCTTTACTGTACTGGCCAGCTTGGCGCCAAACCTGATCTCATATGCTGTCCTCACGTTCTTAGCTGCTATCTTGTAAGTTGTATGCCGTGTGATGCCGGTTTAGAATAGCATCACCCCACATCCTTCCCGCGGGTGTCGTAAGAGGCGACTAAGGGACTCGAGAGTATTGGTGTATTACAATTTTTAGGCGACAGGCTGACAACCTGTCACTATAGTGATACATATGTTTTCTGAAACAACCTTGGAAAACAATCCTCAAAAATGTCAGGCGTGGCGATAGCGACCGTATTCTTACGGCCGTTAACGCTTGCCTACCCCGCAAGGGATAAAGGCGTGATATATGTATGTATGTATGTATCTTGTAAGTTTCCTTAGATAGCCATCTTCAACATCGCCCAACTATATTTCCTATGGTATTCTCACATTTCAAGTACGCATTTTGTACACCAAGATTTTGAATCATCATCATTGTCAACAGACCGAATCAGGCCACTGCTGGGTATAGACCTTTTTTTCTTGAGTTGGTGTTTACGGTTATTTACCTCCATAATCCTCGTCAAGTATTGACCCATTCCAGCCACGGTGCCATTTGATCATCTGATGATTTAATCACAAAAGATCATCTGATGATTTAATCACAAAAGATCATCTGATGATTTAATCACAATAGATCATCTGATGATTTAATCACAATAGATCATCTGATGATTTAATCACAATAGATCATCTGATGATTTAATCACAATAGATCATCTGATGATTTAATCACAATAGATCATCTGATGATTTAATCACAATAGATCATCTGATGATTTAATCACAATAGATCATCTGATGATTTAATCACAATAGATCATCTGATGATTTAATCACAATAGATCATCTGATGATTTAATCACAATAGATCATCTGATGATTTAATCACAATAGATCATCTGATGATTTAATCACAATAGATCATCTGATGATTTAATCACAATAGATCATCTGATGATTTAATCACAATAGATCATCTGATGATTTAATCACAATAGATCATCTGATGATTTAATCACAATAGATCATCTGATGATTTAGCCCTGAGTCTGCTAATGGAAAGCGTTTTAGTTTGATGTCGATTGCATCTCAATTGGATGTTTATAGTAGTTTCGTAGTCTGCTAACAGTTTGAAGTACAGAAAATCACAATGGCAATTGAATGACAGTTGAGTTTCGATGGCTGAAAAAATAGCTGACTTAGTGCCCTGCGAAGTGGCTGTTGGTCTTCTCAGGACCAACCCCCGCTCGATCAAATAATAATCTGACGATTTGCCTTATCTGAGTATTAGAAGTTTAAATACACTTAACTAGCCATTATTTTCCAGCACTGCAGGGTCGACAGCAGTTGTGTACACCTTCATTGGGGAGTTCAACAACCTTCACCACAGAGACAAGATGGTTGCCTTTGGCTCGTCCTTCGTTGGAATAGGAACTGTCGTTCTGCCAGGTAAGCCTTTTTTTTTACCTGCTAAGTAGGTAGGTACAATGGTACAAACCCTACTTTTATATCAGAAATCATTTGATAGTAAAAAAACGTGGTGATCGCATTTGGCGCAAATAAACTTTGCCAGGAAAGAGAGCTTGACTTCATTATAGAGAACGTTTTGTGTAACATAACAAACCCAATTTTTTTTGCACAAAAAAAGAACAATACAAAGGTAGTAACATATACAAGCAAACGAAAAAGTACAACGAATCGGCTTTAATTCTACGTAGCATTCTCTACCAGATAAACCTTAGGGTGAAGGAGAAAGTGCACTAATGGTAGCGTGATAGTGCAATAACAACTACTAATATTAACTGTTATACGCTCTGACTGACTGACTTGCTTATGTCAGTGGTTGACATCATCTTGGTTTCTGTGATGATCCTTTTTGTAATTATTACTCATCTTCTTTCACAGCAATCGGTTGGCTGATCCTGCCTTTCGACTTCTCCTTATACATCGGTTTCCTGGACATCTATTACCGCCCCTGGCGCCTCCTGGTGGTGGCCTGCGCCATGCCCTACTTCTTCTCTTCGATCGTACTCTACTTCACACCGGAAAGCCCCAAGTTTCTTTATGCTGCTGAGAAATACGAGGAAACCATGGATGTACTGAGAGCTATGTATGTGGTGAATAAGAGGAAGCCTGCTGATACTTTTCCGGTAAGCTTTTTCAATCTCCTTTGTCTAATACCTTTCTCTGTCGGGGTCAGCTACCTAGCCTAGGGGATTTGACGTGGAACCAAGTTTTTGCCACTGCGACTGCCATCTCACCTCAGCAACCAAAAGGTTATCCTGGCTCAAACCCTAGATTACGACATTTGAATCTAAAATCTTGACTTTGGTTCCTGTTTACCTGTTTCTTTTGATTGTATTTTTCTACTGTTGTATCTGTTAATATAGTACATAAAAGAATTTTTCTATGTTGTGTTGTTCTCATAAAGTTTACAACATAAAGCCTGCAATACGAATTCCCCTGGTTTTTCAGTGAGAAACTTCCTTCACACTTTTAGTTAAGTACTGGAAATTCTTTGCACTTCTCATACCTAAAAACTGGCAGCATCGCCCTAATAATACTCATCCTCTTATTGTTTCGCAGGTAAAAGCCCTGACACAGCCGCTATCTACCAAAACGGACACTCCCAAACTAACTGGATTGGCTGGACTGTTCAGATCTATGAAGGACCAGACTCTACCTCTGTTCAGAATGCCTTTGCTTCCCTGGACTTGCCTTACTTGCTTCGTGCAGTTCGGGATCTTCGCTGCGTAAGTTAAATACATATACATGTTTAATTAAAGGGCTATAAATAAGTTAAATTGGTGCCTTTCAAATTTGGAACAATTTTTTTAATTGTCAACAAACGCCGTCTTGATAGATGTGTAGAGTACTTCCATACAAACATTATTGGCTGACACCTCGGCTGTCAAGTTTACCATTACGAGATATACGCTTTCAAAATGTTACAACTGTTTTATTTGCAAAACTTCTTTGCTTCTAACTGTCAACTAACGCGAACCCGTGTAGAGTACTTCCATACAAACAATATTTTGTATGACAGCTAAGCTGTCAAGGGTAACCATTACTAGTTATCGCTTCAACACGTTACAACTGTTTTCTAAAAGCATGCATGAAATCTCTGAAAGCGCGCACGGAGGCTCGCAACTACTGTTCTAACCACTTGTATCACACTATCAAAGTACTACTAGAATTTGGTAATTGATTGTATATTAAAATTGATTAGGGTTCACTTAGAAGAGAGAGAGAAGCTGACTTTCACAAGTTAAGACTCAAAAATCGAACCCCTGCATTTTTCAGGTCCATGGCGCTCTACGTAGACTTCTAAATAAGAAACTTCTTTATCATATTTTCAGGACCAACGGTTTCTTCGTATGGTTCCCGACTATCTTGAACGCGCTCGCCACGCACGATGGCCAGGCCACCAGGATCTGTGAGATATTGGAAGCTAGCATAGTGCCTGCTCAGAATGGCACTGTTACGGTAAGACTCACGTTTATTAAAGTAGTAAGTTCCAGATATAACTTGAGACTGATTTATTTCATAGATACGATCCATAAAAACTCACCTTCATATTTTATTTAAATCGAGAAATTTTGAATTACATTTCATTTGCAATGTAATGTAATCAATTCATTTATATACTAACTTTAGATACAGTACAAAAGTGTTGTAAACTGAATGTGTGGCATTGAGCTGGTCACATCTGTCGTAAAATAGAACCAATGGCCGGTGGAGGGCGCGGGTTCTCGAGTGGAGACCACGCCTCGGCAAGCGTAACCTTGGACGCCCTCCGGCCAGATGGATCGTTGACTTAAAGAGAGCGGCTGGTAGCGACTGGATGGGGAAAGTCGGATCGTTCATTGTGACGTATCCTGGCGTATCCAGCAATGGACTGATGTCATGTGATCAAAACAACTTCTCTCGCAGGCTGCATGCAACGACGTGATCAGCATCGACACGTTCATCCGCTCCATCTACATCGGGCTGGTGTTCTGCAGCATGTACATCATCGTGGGCTTCCTCGTCGACTACGTGGGGAAGAAGGTCATCCTGGTGGTGGTGCTGACGGTTACTGGGGCCTGCGGGATCGGCGCACACTTGGCTACCAGTCAGCAGGTACGATTCTTTCTGTTATATGTGTCCTAAGGGTGCCTGAAAGATGTGGTGCTTAGCACGTGGGGGTACGGTCAGGCCCCTGGCAAAGCGATACACGCGAAGCGCGTGGGCACTGCCTAAACTTCGCGACAACTATGTTTTGTAGTCAATCAATAAATCAGTCAATTCATTCTTTTTCTTTCTGCTTTTTGAACCAGCTTAGCAGCCGCTAAGACGGTTTGAAGTAGAGTGAAATCGGTAGTAGGGCCAAATCCAATTCAAAGCCAAATCGTAGTAGTTCAGTTGTAAGAGTGATGAAGCTATACGTATACCACAACTAAATGTATCGGAACAGCGTGTCCCAGTTTCAGACCCTAATCTGTTTTGTTTATCTTTTCCAGGTGGCGGTAGTGCTGTTTGCGCTGTTCCAGATGTCTGGCGCGTGTATAGGGCTGATGAACGCTGTCGCTGTAGAGTTGTTCCCTACTAAGTACAGGTGAGACAAAGAAACTTCTTTCGACATTCGCTCAGATAATGTCTCGACCAGCAGCGTAACAGTTGTGTGACCGTACGTGCGGGTATCGAGTATGAAGAGCAAGTTACGCTGGTCGCAACACTGTCTGAGCGAATGAAGTATAAAACTAGCTTTATTTGAATCGAAAGTTTGATTTCGTCTTCATACATCGAAGCCATAATTAAACTTAAATAGTACGATAAACTTATTCTTTCATGATACTTTTTTTAACGCATATAAAAGACATCAACGAGTTTTGAGTTAATTTTGAATACCAGTCGGTAGTTTGAGCTTAGCTGATTATCGATTTTAGTTATTTTTGACGGGTGCTAGGTTATCTAGGTACCAAAAATAACGCAGGATTCAAATAAATACAAATTGACGCGAGACCCAATTCAAAGTAAAGTCAATTAAAAGACATCAACGAGATCTCCTTAATTTTATTTTTGGGTAGTTTCATATCCGCATACCAATTTCAGAGCGATGGCAGTCTGCTTGTCCATGATGACCGGGCGAGCAGGCTCCATGGTGGGGACCAACCTGATCGGGTACCTCCTCACCTCCAATTGTGGCGCCAGCTTCTACATATTTGGAGGCATCGTTGTTGGTAAGTGCAAACTTATAATAGGGTGTAAGGGCTTTTCGAATACTGTTAGTGTGTATCAGATTAAGAAACTGAACAATTTTCTCCTAGAATTACAAGGAAACGATTGTTTTCTCTATAGTCAGCTGATCTAGATTTTGTATGGGTGGTCATTTTTTTGTAGTTTTTTGGCATAATTCCTAAGCTTTACAGTTTCATTGTCTGAATGCGCCCTATCAGGTTTCGGAGAGCTATTCCTTACACGCGATGCTTACATCCTGTATATTACAACCCACCCCTTGATGTAAAAAAAAAAATAACGCCTGACTCAAAGTGTATAGCAAAGTTGGATTTAACATTTTATGATACTTCCATTTCTTTCCAGTAAACGGACTTATATGCTTCACGCTGCCAATCCCGTTGCTAAGGAGGAACACGAAAGTCGCTCCAGCCCCGGCCACGAACACGGAAACGACGGTTGACTCCACCCAGTACCAAACACATGAGCCTGCGTGAACCAAAACCCTTCAAATCTAGAGCCAAACTAACTAAAGTGAGGCTGTACGGAGTATTTCCGTTGTCACTATTGTTTAAAAAATATTGGATGTTATGTTGGCAACACTGTTTCCGAAACTTTTTGATTGTGTGGGTATTTGTAAACCTGCGTATCTGAGGCAAAAGCTGCCGTATATTTTATAAAACTAACGATTCTCTAGTGTAAGTAAGATAGGCTGCCCCCACATTGGGCGTTGGCCAAGTGTACGCGTTTCCTGAGCGTACTGCCGGCGTCGGCGCGTCGTCGTTCCACGGGCGTTCGGCCGCAACTGAGATGCTAGCGTCGCGCGGGGGGGAATGTGCGCGGGGGACACGGGCGGCCGAACGCCTGTGGAACGCGACGTAAGCGCGGCGTCTGCGCGGCGTTCACGCAGCGCCCGAGCGGCGCTGGACAACGCTGAGCCTGCGCCCCGCAGACGGTGCGCTGACGCGACGTTCGCGCCGCGCCGACGCCGGCAGTACGCTCAGGAAACGCGTACGCTCGGCCAACGCCCAATGTGGGGGCAGCCATAAAGTGATTATTTACTTGAAAGAAGACTGCTTGTGTTACAGTTTGAATTAAATAAATATTTATTTCAAATTTTTAAGTTTATTTTTATTTTATTTTAAGTTTCCTACACATTGTAACGAACTAACGAATGCTTCTATAAATTTTCGTCAGGGGTTTTGTTTTTAAGTTGCTCAAAGGTTGGTTTGGGTTATATTCGTTGCTTTTGTAGTTATGCATGCGTTTTTTCTGCACAACTACGGAACCCTGCGCAAAGTTTATGCGCAAATCTTCTTCTCTGTGCACTCTCCCGCGCTTTCCTCATTTTTATTTTCGAATTATTATATTTTTCTTCATAAATGCTGGGTTTATCCGGTTTACTCACAGCAATGCACCCGCCCGCCCTACAAAGCGGAAGGGAAGGTGAATTCTACTTCCGGAAAATGAAGAGGAGGAAAGGAAAATTTCAGAAACGTGGGCGGCGATACTAGGCGCACAGAAATTGTAGGAGATGGCGGGAAAGAGATTTCTTTTCCACACGCATGCGTACTAAGTATTGATTTTATCACTCTTCGCTTTTTGGTTGCCGGGAAATATGATTTTGTGAGGTCATAATGTTGGAGTATGTTTCTTAGTTCTGTGGTTGGCGTAATAAGTAGACTCAAAACCTATTTAGTTACAAAACAATTTCCATGGATAAATTTCTAGGTAAGTAAATAAAATAAAAAGAAGAAAAATACGAAAGGAAAATAATACACCAGACCAGAATGATATCTTTATTGTAAAAGCCAAATAGAAAAAACTTTACACTCTTTTTTTTGGTTCGCCAGTCGTGTAAAAATATTAACTGCAAAGAAATTAATGCCCCGTTTCTCGGAACTACAGGCTGTGTCAACAGGTCAAATTTAATGTACATTGCGTAATGGGTCAAAAATCCAGGTTTTTATAATGTCCCATCAGCAACGCAATGTAGATCGAGTTTACCGGTAGACTTGTAGCCTGTAGTTTCATTGCATGGGGCACTGAACGCGAACGAGTATTGAACGGTCCATGTGTATCCGAACGCAGATTGTTTTGTAAATGTTGGTAGCACTGCTAAACTGTCACTGTCACACCAAACAGGTTATCTTATCTGTCAGTCGTTCGTATAGGTTTGCGCTGTTTTGTAGTGTAATAAAATCGAAATAAATAGTAAAATGTCTGGTCTAGCCGGCGATAATGCAAAACTTCGAGTTGCCGTCCTCGGAGGTAACAGTTCACCATGATAAATACATGAATATGCAAAAAATTTGTGTAAATTCATTACAACTTTTTAAGTTTTTTTGTTTCTCAATAACTTAACGGTTTCCCGAGTATTAGTCATCAGAGTGTTGTTACCGGCTGGTTTACTTCAGGGTGCGGCTTCATCGGGCGGAACCTGGTGGATCACTTGATCAGCAGCGATTTAGTGAGCTACTTGCGTGTCGTCGACAAAACGCCCCCGCAACTCGCCTTTCTCAACCCACACCACACCAAAGTATTTGAAGACCCCCGCGTAGATTTCAAGAGCGCCGATCTTATTAATCCCAGTAAGTACTGATTAAAACACCCTATACTACATTTGGTTAGTTATTGTCCATAAAAATCTTTAGGTACAGGACAAAACATAAAAATAAAACTAAAACTGCTTATCTCTAAAAAAGAAATAATAAGATAGTTACAAACAATAAATAACATTAATATCTAGGAAGCAATAAACCAATAGGCAGAAAGTTATTTCTTATTTTTATACACAAGTGGAACATCGCATTGTTTGTTTGTACACTCAAGCAGATTATTAGTACTACTGTAGTAGTAATATTTATAAATAGTTTTTAAATTATCCTATTAGTGTGTTTTCTTTTCATTTCTTGAAACACCTATACATAAAATGGGTCACAATACCCTAACAATTAGTGCCCAAGAAAGTGCGACAAGTGTGTATGTTTTAAACAGATTTCAGAACCCAGATCAATTTCGAAAAGGATTATTTACTTAGTCTGTAGTCTATTTATTCTATTTATGTATAGCTAAATACTATTTTTACTGAAAAGTTATAATATTAAACCATAAATAAATTATTACCTATGTTTAGGGGAAAAATACATGACTATTATTTTACCAAGGGTATTCTTACCATGTTATTTATTTACCTGATGAGGAGGACGGCAGAAAAAAAAAAATGCGTTCACGTACCTCAGGAATCTCCAGCTGTTTCAAACAAAGCAGTAGTTAATAATTGTGTTATATCCTGCGTAATTATTTTATCAGGTCTAACACAGTAAAAATTGTATTATAATTTCAGGTAAATTGAACTCCCTATACTTTGGAATACCTATAGCAACAGTCAACACATAATAAGTAATAATAATATTACGACACAGACAAGCAATGTCGCATCCTTTCCCTATGATTTTATCCCATCTACATAACATACATACTAACACATTATATTTGTGTACAGTCACATTAAAAAGTGCAGAGAACCACATCAAATGGTTAGAAATATCTCGTAAACTACATTACTTTAATAAATTATTTCTGTTGTTGTCCATGCAGCTAATGAAACTCTATTTATAAAACTAAAAAAACATTAATGTATACCTTTGGAAAAAAAGTTATTTTGAACCATTTCAGGTAGCACTCTATATGCAATTTTTAATGTGACTGTGTATGTAAAGTTGACTTTGGTTGAGATAACCTTATCATAACTATGACTCACTTCCATAGTAGCGTCGCAGGGATATTTATAGTTATGTTTATAATAAGGACAGATTTGAAGGACAATCAACACACACTTGCATCATCATCATGTTTTATAAAAATTTAATAGTTTTACATCATGTAAGACAGAATTTTCAGGTTTTTACAATATAATGAAAATAATACTTTGCACAGATAAAAGACACATGTAACAGAAATATTATATGTATGTTTTTGTACAAAATATAATTACATACATCTTTTCTAAGATGCAGTTTCTTCCAGACAACCTTAGTGCTATGATTTAAACACCAGAACTCAGATTAATTTTTAAGACCATTATAAGTGCAATCTATTTTTCATACTTAACAGTGGTCATAATAAAGTCATACATTTCAATTCTAACATAGTTAAACTGTTTTAAACTTTCGTGGTCACATACTAAACGTAACTGGACCGCAATATTTGACAAAAACAGTGTTTATTCAAAATAGTGCATCATATTAGGAACCCTGTTTATTTATTATTTTGTTGGTAACATAGTTGGCTTGATGGTTGCCTTGTAAGTAAACAATGGGTTGCATGACACACCAAGATGCCCTGTTATATTATGCACCATTCAAAGTGTGCCATAAGTCCAAAGCCATTAAACTAAACAAGGAGTGTTTTGTGAATTGTTTTGACAACATAGGGTTAAATTCATCATCTCTGTGGTTCATTCTCATCAACTGCATCTATACCAGGCGAGCAGCCTCACATGCTCACTGCCTCACATGCTCACTGCCTCACGCAGCATGCGCCGCATCCCACGGCTGGTGTGGACCATTTTCGCCCGAGCATGAGCAACTATGAGCGATCATGCGCTACCTCAGGCGAAACACGGAAGCGCTAAGCATCTGAGCCTGCTTGCCCAGTATAGATGCACCTATTAGTGAGTTTATTTGTAACATTAACCTTGATACGCTTGGTTTAACTTATGTACAGTTTCTTCTTTAAAAAAGTTTACTTGAAATCTTAAACCAAATTCTATGGCTACAAGATTTGACCAAAATACATGTTACGCTGAACGCAAATGAATTGGGTTAGTTTGCAGTAAAATTACTTTTTGTAAGCGAATAGGCCTCAATTTTCCACGATAAAACTGGTGTAGAGTAAGTAAACTAATGGAGAGAGAATGTCGGTACACCAATGTACCGTCTCGTCCATATGACAGCATGCTACTCCGCCATTACCACATTCGTTACCCCTCTAGGATTGGTGTTTTACCCCTTTGGGGGTAATTACTCCCAGGTTCGGTAGCACTGCTTTTTATATATGACGTGTAAAAATGTTAGCTGCTAATATTTTAAGGGGTGAACCAGTCCATGAAACTGAACAACTTTCCCCAGGAAACATAGTTCGAATTATGAAATAAATTTTTGGACTTCCCATGCAAAATGTAGCAGCCAAGCGAGTCAACTCTATAGGAGGTTCAAATGTTTTTTTCATTTTTCGACCTATATTCCTTCAGGAAAGTTGTTCAGTTTCATGGGCTGATTCACCCCTTATAATATTTGCAGCTAATTTTTTTACACCCTCTATTATACCCTGTTTCAACCTTGTTTTTTCCAGCATCATGCGCCAACGCGCTAGGCCCTCCCGAAGGCGGCTGGGAGCTGGTAGTGAACTGCGCTGGCGAGACGCGAACCGGACAGACGGAGGCAGTGTACGCTGAAGGAATCGTCACGCTCAGCACCAACGTCGCCAAGCAGTGCGCCAAGCTCGGCGTGCCGCGGTTGGTCGAGATCTCTAGCGGCCAGATGTATAGTAGTGACAAGGTAGGAAAGATTGATTCAGAAACCGGCGACATGAAGATATTCCTTCTTTCTTGTTTCATTAGAAGCTGCGTCTATACTGGGCGAGCAGCCTCAGATGCTCACCGCAGCGCGCGGCATGACGCCTCTCGCACTTTTCGCCCGGTATAGACGCACCTAATTACTTTACCTTGGTTCACATGCATCCAATTGATACTCTATCGATTCGGAAATATCTCCTTGCTTTTCCTTTTTCATTCTTCTCTATTTCTTGGCTGACTATAACGTTTCTAACACCTCATAAGGCAGAGACGAACTGGAAGAGGATCCTGGCCATCCTGATCTCAGCCTTAAACCATCGTAAATCTCGTAAATCTTTTACAGAATCAGTCCTTTTTTTCGTGGAATAAATGGACTAGCAAGCAGAGTAATGGTACCAATAATCAAATGGTAAGTTTCTACCTTCGATGTTAGGTATGTCTGCAAGCAAGTGCTTTGAAGAGGTAGCGGAAATGTGTCTCGTCAGGGTGTCCTAAAGGTAGCCGAAAATAATGTTGCATGTGCTCTTAATTGAGAAAAGCACAGTGAATATTTTTGCAGTCGAAGGGATACTTCAGGTTTTGGTTTTTAGGCCTCGGTCTCGCGGTTTTGCGGGCAGTAGCGCGGGATCGGGAAATGAGGGCGCACTGCCTAGAAAAAAATTGGCCCCGCTGCCCGCAAAACCCGAGATCGGGGTCTTAAAGGTTTTCTGTGCTCTGGATGAAGCATGTTATGGCAGAAGCCTAAGGATGAAATAAGAAAAATACTTCGCACGATCTACAAACAGAAAACTTGAAGATTATTTACTAGATCAAAGGTTTCTGGCGTCTGATGTCATGTGTAGAATAGAAACTGGTAGAGGTGGTGGTCGAAAGCATCCTGTATGTTTTAAGTTTGTCAAGGAGCAAAAATACAGCCGGGAATCATCTAAATGGCCCCGCAAAATAAAAATACTAACCTTGTACTGCTACTACTTAGACAGCCACAAAAGTCCATTGCTGGACATGAGCCTCCCCCAATTGAGGGGTATTGCCATGCTCACCACGCTTGGCATCAGTATTAGCGAGCGTAGTGCAAGATATTGTAACCTTTCACAAAGAACGCTGTTGCTCGTTCCCTGGATTCATCCCTTAGTCGCCTTTTACGACTAAAATAGGGTGATGCTATTCCAAGGGACCACACGGCTAACCTTATAACCGCACATTTATTTGACCTTACAGCCCCAAAAAGAGGACTGTCCTGTGGACCCGTGGACGGTCGAGGGTCGGATGAAGAGTAAAGTGGAGAAGCAGCTGAAGAGTCTTGCCCCGGAGCTGAACTACACCATACTAAGGCCAGCCATCGTCTACGGTATTGGCGATCGACGAAGTCTTAGTAAGTAAACATCATCATCATAATTATCTTAGCCTCCTAACTAACTAGAGCCTCCTTCCTCTTGATTCACTCTATCTATTTTAAAAAAACTACATCGAAATCCGTTGTGATGTGACATACAGACATAGTGACAGACGCGGGAAGAGACGCTTTATAATATGTAGTGGTAACAAACAAAAATATGAAATACATTCATATAATTTTTCCTAGGGATTACTTTAAGAAACCAAATTGTTTGTTATAAGCCGAGCAAATTTATAAAATTGTCTATTTATACAGAGACACTGTTACTTAGGAGGTTTCAAAATAGAAACAAGTCGGTAGTTTAGCTGCTTAACTAATACGATTTACAAGCTTGGTTGAACACGAGTGAAACGTGTATATATCGAAGTTTTTTAGCTGGTTGATGTGTTACAATGCATAAGTAGCATAGTATGTAGGTATGGATTAAGATCCCGCCATATAACGACCTTCACCGAACTGTTTAATGGACGAAAGATATTTATTAAAAAAATACTTTTTTAATACTATGGACTGAAATTTTTTAAGCAAACCATTTTTTAAGCTTTACGAAATATATTTATTTGTTAAAGTGGGTGATATTCCTGCGGAAAAGAATAGTGGAGTGGTCCACTCTGTTTGGAATTTGCCCGAGTGGCCCGCAGTCAGTTTAATTAATAAGTTTAGTAGAAAGTGTGATAGAAAATTAGAAACACATTAACTATCAGATTATCGCATGTTTCGAATTACGAAAGTTGAGCTCCTAGCCTTTTTTGTAATTTTATTCTATGCGATATTTTTTTTGTATAATCATTCAGTTTCGAGAAAACAGTTACCTACCTCTTATTGCCCGTTAAGTCGTAAACCCTGTATTTTATTGATGTTACACACTGATGGTTATGGTAATTTAATGGCAAATGTACTGAGATCTTTGCGAATAAATAGTAGATATATGTCGAGTGATGCCAGCTTAGAATAGGTAACTTAACCCTTTTCTACCCGTGAGTGTCGAAAATGGCGACAGTAAGCGCGGCGAGTATGACAATAGCCCCAATAGGGGGAGGCCTATGTCCAGCAGTGGACCGTTATGTCTATAGTATTAGTGGTATACATTCTAGCTTTCAGTCCGATCAGTTCTTCCCAGAACAACTCCTAAGCCCAGTCTCGCCCCAAGGGCGTGATTGGGCTGGTTGTTTGAACAACCAATAAAATATTTCCGGGTGAGCACGTGCTCCCCACCAAGCCGACAGGCGTAGTTTTGATGGCCCCGGGGCCGTAAACGTATAGTCCAACAAAAAAAAAAAAAAAAAAAAAAAACATTCTAGCTAAAGTCCGTAATAGAATTACAAATTCTCTTAAAAATACTATAAGGATACATATCACGTCTTTATCCCTTGCGGGATAGGCAGAGAGTTAACGGACTCTTCTTTCGTCTGATTCTTGTACCACTATAGTCACAGGTTGTCAGCCTGTCGTCTAAGTAAAAAGTAAATTGTAAAAGACATGAAACCCTCAAGTACCCTAGTCGCCTCTTATGACACCCAGCATCACACGGGAACTATAAAGATGATGATGACATCATCTTGAGATAAATCTCATCGGTGGATTAACCTTCCCTTAATGTAACTGATAAGATTTGATAAAAATGTTTACATTGGGCATTCGACTAAGATAAACTTATTAGATAATACCTAACTATATTAAGTTCAAACAAATACCTAATTGTTAACACGTCTGACCCGGCAAATCAGACGACATGGGTTCAAATCCCATCGATGGCGTGAATTTTTTCCCCTTTTTTAATTTTTATTGACTTTTTAACATAAAATTAATATCTAAATTGTTATTTTAATTTGTTTACAGCGCCAAAACTCCTCCTTGGAGCGATATACAAACACCTGAACGAGACTATGAAGCTGCTGTGGACGCCAGATCTGAAGATGAACACCGTCCATGTAAAGGACTTGTGCCGCGCGATATGGACCGTCGGGACCAACCCTCAGGCGAATGGTAAGAGTTCAATCATCATTGGCCTCATGCGTCTGTGACAGACGATTTAATCAGTGTCTGAGGCAAGACTTTTATCCGCATTACGCTGATGAAGATAGATAGATAGATAAATGCTTTATTCATATTCCTGCATCACACACATTTACATTTGAAGACAATAATTATAAAATTAAAACACATTTTAATTCATCCCACAAAAACATGTGTGCTGCAGTGATGTGAAAGAGCTAAAGCTCAGTGTATTTAGCCAGGAGGCAACACTGGTTTTCAGCTGTCGCCCGCGAGTTAAAGCGGGAAACAAATCCGAGCAGAAAATAAAGGTGAAGTTTCCTCTCCACAACCACTGCGTTGCCTGGGATGCAATAATGGAAAACGCAAGGTTGCCTAGGACGCGCGTGTTGGTTTCTCTATCTACGAGACTATGAAGCTGCTGTGGACGCCAGAGCTGAAGATGAACACCGTCTATGTGAAGGACTTGTCCGCGCGATATGGACCGTCGGGACCAACCCTCAGGCGAATAGTAACAGTTAAATATAAGAGGACATAATGGTTAATTTTCTAGCTATTTTCAAATGTCATGTAGAGGGCGCTAAGTTATCCTTTGGGTTGTAGAGGTCAGATCGCAGTCGCTCTGTGTAAAAACTTGGTTCCACGTCAAATCCCCTAGGTTAGGTAGCCGACCCCGACAGAGAACGGGATAAAGCGAGGAGAATGATGATGTAGAGGGCGCTAAGTTTAGTTTAAATAACGTCTCTTCTAACGGGAAATCTGTGCCACTTCATTAATTATTTTTTATTTGTGTTTATTGAATTTGTGTTTATTTATTTTTCAGTTTTTGTTTACTAACATAAAATAAACTCACTATAGTACATAGATTACTATTTCCTACATAATCAAAATACCAGTAATTTGTATAAAAATATATTGGGATATACTTCACTCACAGTGCTATATTATTCTCATGAAAAAAAGAAATTGAAAAATTGACAAGCGTCGACCGGGTTGGTTATTTATACGTAACAACCGACTTAGTTTTATACTATGTAATAATGATTTAGCAAAGTTTTCTGTCAGAAGCCATTATAGTTTTTATATTTGCAGGTGAGATATACAACGTAGTTGACGAAGGGGACAGTACACAAGGAAGTTTAGCCCAGCTAGTGGCCGAGATATTCCACATCAAACACGACTACTACGGCACCGCCATCTCCACACTCGCCAAGGTAAAATAATATGCCTTTCTTGAATATTATGTCTCCGGAAAATACGGGATATAAAAAACAACTGCAGATATTTCAAGGGGTGAACCAGTCCATGAAACTAAACAACTTTCCCTAAGCAACATAGGTAGAAATAAGAATAATAATATTGTACTTCCCATACTAAATGTGTTGGCCTGTTCGGCGAGTCAATTTGTGTTGGAAGTCCAAAATTGTTTTCATACGTTCGTTTCGTAGATTCAAGATTCAATCGTTTATTTCCAAGTAGATTCACAATGAATGCTTTTAGAATGTCATAGAGTTACATTACAATACTGTCACTGAATAAATTAATTAGTCATTGTAAACAATAACAATTTTATGTTCCTAATAGAATCGCGGCACGAGTGGGATAAAAAAATAAAAATATAATAAACGCACTGCCTCGGGGCTGGCCAGGCTGACCACACAGCATGTAACTTACGTCACCACCATCAATTTCTGGAATCAATTAAATTAAAGACAATATTTTAAAAAAAAATGTTACATGCTAATCAGCCGGACCCCCTGAACAGGAAAACCGCCCAAGAACCTGCTCAGAAGTGCTCCTAATTTCAATTTATAATTTGTACCTATATAAGGTCTTATTTTATTAAGTACAAGTATTTTAAGGGTAAGTTCAGAAATATAATTAAAGATGTTTTATGTTATAAACAAAAAAATGTATACGCTAGTTTTTTTTTTCATTTTTCAAACAAATTAAATCGAATTTATAAGTAGCATCCTATGTATGATCACATTGATAAAATTTTCATCATGGCGGCGATACATCGCCCCACCTTCTACAATCCATTCTATTCATAAAATGTGATGTCAAATACATGACAGTAAAATCGTAGTAGAATAGTCCTCGTGGACTACGCAAGCTCTGTACAGGTCGTTCGCTTTTTTTATTTTGGCGAAAATGTTTTTGGCGTTTATTGCGAAAACTAGCGTGTATTTTCTTTTTGTTTTAACATAAAACATCTTTAATAATATTTCTGAACATGCCTTTAAAATATTTGTACTTAATAAAATGGGACCTTATAGAATAGGCCCTAGGCTACCCTAGCTAAGTTTTATAAATATATATATTATTAGCCCAAAAAACGGTTACGCTTAATTAAAATAAAATAAAAGTATTACCATGGACCAATAATATTACAGTAGATAATTCTAACTGTTTCGTCTTCCTTACTAATTATGCCAATTGTAAATTTGGTATTAAAAATGACTGCATGTTTCTTGTGCTGCGCTGGAATTTCAGAGGACCATGCCTCTGTGTCTTAGATTATAAAGTAGTGTGCTTTTGTAAAATTTTATCTTATGTTAATTGATAGCCATATACAAAACTACTATGTAGAAGCCGTCCAATTATTGATTGTCATGCTTTAGAGACTTTTACAGATACCAGGCGTTCATGCTTTTTTCCTCACACTTGGGTAACCGCCGCCATTCACAGATCATTTCTTAAGATCAGGATATGTCATTTCCAGACGGACATAGCCGGCGTGGCGGAGGAGGCGAATGACAAGCACATGACAGCGTGGGCGCGGCTGCTGTCCGCGCACGGGGTGTCACACACGCCGCTGGAGCCGGCGGCCGCGGCGGACTCGCTGCTGCCGCGCGCCGTGTGTCTCAGCGGCGCGAAGCTGCGCGCGGTGCTGCCCAATGTGGAACACCCGCGCGTTACGAAAGAGGCGCTTACGCAGGTCAGTCTTGGACACTTTTATAGCTCATTCATTCGCTTAGATTGTGTCGCAAGTATAACAAGATTTTTTTTAAAGAACTGATCTGTAAATGGCGGCCGATCGTCATGCTCTCTCTTTCCCACTAAGGCTCTGACATTTACAAATCCTTTCTTTAAAAAGTCTTGCTATACGTTTCGTACTGACAGAAACGCTGATCGTGACACTCTATGTAAGCGAATGAAGTATCAAAGCCAATTTTGACAGCTCTCTATCCTTTCTTCCTCGTTCACGTGTCATCAATGTCTTAAAGTGGTAATACATGGGTAATACTAATATACCTGTCGCCGCGCGCCGTGTGTGTGAGCGGCGCGAATGTGGAACACCCGCGCGTCACCAAAGAGTCGCTTACGCAGGTTAGTCTCGAACATTTTTGACAGCTGTCACATTGGTCGTTGACGTGTCGTCTAGGATGTACCAGATATCACTGTGCTTCAGACTTTTTTAGACCTGCTAATAAGTTTTACAAAACTCTGTCCTAGTTTCGTCCGTTAGTATAAGTCGCACTCAACTTTGAGATCGATCTCAAGAGCGATTCTGACAAATATCAGTCAATACTAACAGATTCTCAAAGTCGCACTGAAGATCGATCTCAGGGTTGAGTGCGGTTTATAAATACGGGTCCTAGAGAACTAGTTATAACTAATTTTTAAATAGTTAAGATTAAAAACCTGGCTCAAAAACGTTTACTCAAACCTCGTATTTTTATTATGAATTCGGCTTCCAACTCACAACTGTATTTTGTTGCAGATTTTAGAAGACTACGCTTCCATGAATCTCTTCCCCAAGGAGCTGCTATGACCGCGTTAACTCCGCAACAGACAAATAAACAATACTGAGGAAATAGCACACCCTGACAACAGGGTTCATCGGGCCGTACGAGCTTGTTACCCTATCTAAAACTAATTTCACTTTTTTTTTCAAGATCAAAATTAAAAATGTTTTTTAATGACACGTATGAATATTTAGAACAAAAACCTTACTGTGCTATTTTTAAACTATACAATGCGTTTTAAATCCGTTATTTTGAATTTAAGTTATTTTAATATATTGGGCTGCTGAGGCGAATATAACAAGGCCTCATAATATCAACATACACCCAGCCGTTTAGGCTGCAGCCCATGAAAGAATTGTCTTGTATCAGATACATGCTATTGAAAAACATAACCCCCCCTTCTGAGGCATCTAAAAAAACATTTCTAACGACGTATAATTTCAGAATTTGTGCTATTTCCTTAGGAACATTTTGGAATACGTACTTAATGTTCAGCTTTAGCTGTCAAGAAAACAGAGTCAATTCAGTCAATGCTTTAGATTTATTTTTGCTCGTAATGTTTATAATAAAAGTACTAGAATTTCGAAAATTTTGGTTTACCTTTGGAACGAACAATGTAAA
Organism: Keiferia lycopersicella; assembly: GCA_029255805.1. Lineage (NCBI taxonomy): Eukaryota > Metazoa > Arthropoda > Insecta > Lepidoptera > Gelechiidae > Keiferia > Keiferia lycopersicella. The sequence continues at coordinate 1,922,792 of JARACZ010000008.1, forward strand.
GATAGGAATTTTAAAAAATATTGTAAAAAGTTCTGTGATAAGAATTTGGCCTGTGTTCCCATTTGTCCCCATAAAATCTGTCACTAGTGACAGATGGGAATTTAAAATAATGTCCCCACTCGCATTTGATGTCGTTGCTCGCGCCATAAGTTCAATAAAATTATTTACATTTTAAACACTGTACTACTATAATTTAATAGATAGCGGTGTGGTAAATGTATGGTTTTAAAGGTATTTTTATACATACATACATACATATATCACGCCTTTATCCCTGGCGGGTCGGCAGAGCGTTAATGGCCGTAAGAATACGGTCGCTATCGCCACGTCTGGCATTTTTGAGGATTGATTTCCAAGGTTGTTCCAGAAAACATGTGTATCACTATAATGACAGGTTGTCAGCCTGTCGCCTAAAAATTGTAATACACCAATACCCTCGAGTCCTTTAGTCGCCTCTTACGACACCCGCGGGAAGGATGTGGGGTGATACTATTCTAAGCCGGGATCACACGGTATTTTTATAGTGGTACAATGTGAAAATGTAAACAGGCAAAGCAGTGTACATCAAATGCGAGTGGGGACAAATTGCTTCCATTTGTTACTTGAATTCAGATGATATTTGAATGTGACTTAACCTAGGATTCGCGCCAGGTTAGCCTCCGGGTTGCAGAGGTCAGATGGCAGTCGCTCTGTGTAGAAACTTGGTACCACGTCAAATCCCCTAGGTTAGGTAGCCGACCCCGACGAAGAAAAGGACAAGGCAAGGAGAATAATGATAACAAATAGAATTTTTATTCCCATCTGTCACTAGTTGTCACTAGTGACTAGTGACAACTAGTGGTTTTGTGGGGACAAATGAGAACATAGGTATTTAGTATGAGATACTTTATAGATGAACTTTAGAAACCCGCTTTTGTGATACCTATTTTTATAATGTAAAATAAACGTAACCCGACAATAATAAATAAACGAAAAAGTTTGTAAATGTAACCTTTTTATTTTTAAGGAAAGTAAGACTGGAAAGTACCAAAAAGCAATAACTTTGCTTTGACTTTTTCTAACCTTATCCTTATTTTTTACCCTTTAAGGCGACTCAGTGTATTGTGAAACGATTAAATAAAAGCTAGATTTACATTTAAACTTTGTTTTATTTTATGTATTGCAGTTTCCCAAACGAATAACACGGAACAGCATATTATATTAATAACAGCATGTATTTGCAATTGAGCCAAACTAGTAATGTTTCTATAATCAGCTTAACTTTGATTTGACTCAATTTGAATAATATAACACAATTTTTCAAAGAAAGCATCCCGAATAGGCTACATTGTTTGTATTTCTATCAAAATAGGGATCCTTTTAAAAAATCGTGTTATACATGTCATCTTAACTGTTTGAATGCCAGTCATGAAAACCAATAAAATGCCTGACACGCCAGAGCCACCTATTTATCTACTAAATAATTTGTTCCGTGGCGTAGACATTAGTAATTTGCAAGTGACGTAGAGTTCAAAAGGTTAACAAATAAATAGTGAAAGAGTTTTGTTTCTTTCATAATTATAAAGTAAGAAAGAATACACATAAAGCTACCAGAAAAATAATAACTTTAATACACAGCAGCTGCCTAGCAAGGCATATCAAATTTGATGTTTTCCCCTTGTCCACGGTTTTGGGGCAAAGTTTGGCAGTGTGGAGCAAGGTGTAGCATGGTAACACATTGCCCCACCCTCTGCCAAAACTTGCCCCACCTGCTCCACAAGCCCCGCCCTGCCAAACCTTGCCCCATTTTCTCCGGGGACAGCGGGAACAGACCTCAACACAAACTTTATCATACGTGCACTTAAACAAACAAATGCACACACATTTAAAATATATCAAAAACTCAAGTTTACACTATTCATAGTTATGATTTTAACGGGTTCTCACCAACGACTTTATTTTGTTTTGTAACTCACCTTAACCACTTAAAGATCAACTACAGAGTTAGTCTGTTAAAAACTAGCACTAAAATGGAAAAGGCTTAAGGCTTTTAAGGCAAAAAGGCTTTGACTAATTTAGTTTTCCTAGAATCAAAATCAGTTGCATATTTTCAATTTTAATATTTTTTGCATTCATCAGCGACTTATTTTCATTTTTCAGACAATATGTTCACTCGTCATAAAGTAATTTCCATTGTTATAAACTTGTTTATATTTAGTCAGCTACTTTTTCCATTTGCTAAATAATACTTATACAGGATGTTAGAAAAAGTACTAACTTTCTTTCACGGGATGAACCAGCCCATCAAACTGAACAACTTTCTTCAAGGAACATAAGTCAAAATATGAAAAAAATGTGGAACTCACATATAAACTGACTCGGTCAGTTGGTACAATTTGTATTATGCTTTTATTTACTAAAAATTGCACGCGATTTTACCAATATTTCTACCCAATAAATACTACATCCTTATCTAGAGTAAAATAGTTTAGCAAACAGTATGTAGGGCATATACACAATATGACATGAACTAGACTACTAGACATTCTGAGATAATTGTAGGCACATTAGATACAGGTACTTACAGATAAATATAGCCACTTTGCTATTGTAAAATAGTATCTATTAAAATACCGATCAGCTACACAAATGTATCTATGTATCTACACCGAATATATGATCAATCAAACACAGGACCCCAAAATGGCAACATTATTGTTTGTGTCTCTTTCTGGTAGATAAGATATAGGGTGTGAAGGACGGTGTAACGAAAACTCCCTTACACCCTGTATATGCCGAATATCAACAATAATGTTGCCACTTTAAGTCCCTTTTTTAAATTGATCAAATTAAAGTACTTAAAGGTGAACGTTCACCTAATCGAGCCGTACGCGCTGCATCGGTCGGAGTCCCGACCTTTTTTTAATTTTCCCCTAATTTAGGTTAGGTAGCGACCCGACAGAGAACGGAAGAATGCAAGGAGGATGATAATTCTAGCAGATATCAACCATTAAGTAAATTACATGTATGTATGTCACATCATTCCGGTTAATGCGGCGCGTACGACTCAGCTAGGTAGACATTCATTTTAGTCACGTCATTTTAGATAGAATCCATTGCATACGAATCAAAAAGTCCTCCATGTATCAGTGGCAGTTGAAGCGACCCCTTCTGTTGCGGGGGGAGGGGGAGGGGGAGGGGAAGCAGGGGGGTTGAGGGGTGGGAGGGGTGGGGGGGATGAACCGTCATCCGCTGTCGGGGGTGGCCACGTGGCAGTGGTCCGTTAGGGGTACGATCACTACTTGCATCTGAAAGGGAAATACATGTTTAAATTTCACAATTGTATTCTTTATTTTTTTTAAGGCCGCCTTTGTACATTAATCTATATTTTTTGTTACTTTTGTGCAATAAAGTTTTTTATAACTTACTTAAAATACTACACACACATACACAAATCACGCCTTTGTACGCAGTGTTTAGAGCCATAAAAATGCAGCCGCTTTCGCTACGTCTGACAAATATTGGGGGCCCTTTTAGACGAGTCGCGTACTTTATACTATGTAGTAATAATTTAAATATGCCGTGTGATGCCAGCTTAGGATAGCATCACCTCTTTTTTTGCCGTGGGTGTCGTGGAAATCGACTAAGGGACTCGAGGGTATCATGTGGATTGCAATTTTAGCAGAAAGGCTGACAACCTGTCACTATAGTGATGCACGGCTTACCTGAAACGACCGTCAAACACTTGTGAGACGTGGCGTAACGACCGCACTTTTACGGTTGTTGACGCTCTGCCTACCCCGCCAGGGATATGGGCGTGATATGTGTATGTGTGTGTGATAATAGAGTAGAAATACAGAAACCAAGAACTTGACTCGTGGGCAAAAATATAGGAGAACGAACTAATCTCACTCACCTTTAGCTGGTCCCGGTTAGGTCCCAACAGATGGCGCGGTTCTGGCGCGTCGCAGCCGTCGGTGCATTTAGGGCATCGCCTGCAAACAAATAAAATGTCCATTGCTAGCAAATCCTGTGGGAGATCGAATCGACTCTTGGTTCCCTTTTGCCCCCACGAAATCTGTCACTAGTGACAATTGGGAACGACTTGTCCCCACTCGCATTTTATTTACATTGCTCGCGTCATCGTCAGCGTGCCATACCAGTATAAAAACGTTGTTTAGGATATGGTGCTGAATAATTTTTCACAACGTAAGAAAACGAGAAAAAAATCGACCTCTCATATACAGTTAGCTAATCGTGCATTTCGTATGGGAAGGTCGGAAATTTTCGGTTTTTTAGTTTTGGTCCCATAGTGAGAATTCGCTAGATAAAATAATTCAAACTATAGCCCAAAAATATTACACTCGATTAATAGTTTTTTGAAATATTTCAAAGTTTGAATTAATAAACAGAAAAATTATATATCGTAAGTGTTTTAACGCCATCCAAAATAAAGAGACATGAATCATCTATTCGTATTTTCATACAAAATACCGTTTTAAAACGTAGCTTACTTGACCTGCCGGGAAACACATACATACATATATCACGCCTTTATCTCTTGCGGGGTAGGCAGAGCGTTAACAGCCGTAAAAATACGGTCGCTATCGCCACGTCTGACATTTTTGAGGATTATTTCCCAAGGTTCTTTTAGGAAACATGTGTATCACTATAGTGACAGATTGTCAGCCTGTCGCCTAAAAATTGTAATACACTAATACTCTCGAGTCCCTTAGTCGCCTCTTACGACACCCACGGGAAGGATGTTGGGTGATGCTATTGTTGGGTGATGGTAAGTCGGCATCACACGGCATCCTCGGAAACACAGCCTACTAATAGCCTACTTGTTTGTTGTTACCATTGATAGGTACTGGGTACTCACGCGTGGGTGTTGGTGGCGGGCCCGACGACGGCGGTGTCGCTGGGCGTGTACAGCGGCGTGTTCAGCTCGTCGAAGTCCAGGGCACCGTCTATGTTTAACACCCTGTAAACGATATTGACGATTCTGTATTATTCTTTTAGTGAAAATGTAGTTAGGCCATTTGCATTCCTATTATAAATGTGAACGCACACTTATGCGCGGCGAACGAACCGAACGGACTGATTTTATTAATTCTTTAAATGACATTCTATGAAACCTCTTACATTTGCCCGAGCCGAATCGGTCGAATCTGGCAGGATCCCAGAATTCCTGGACGGAAATTCGGATGAATTACGATGCGCTTATATTCTGACGGTTAAGTGCAACCGAGCAATGCTTGCTTATTTTTGTCAATAGAAAAATGAGTAATACTAGCTTAATAGAGGCAGGTTCACTCATAATTCACGTCATTATGCTGCAAATAAAGGTAAAGAAAAATAAAAACTATGTTTGTTTCGGCGCGTTCGGTTCGTTCGGCGCGTATAAGTGTGCGTTCACCTTTAGTCGCTTTTTACGGCACCCGCGGGAAAGAAATGGGGTGATGCTGAAGCCGGCATCATACAGTCTCTCTCTCTCTCTCTTTTCGTGTGGGACACCAAGTCGTCCAACGACCCGATGAACCCTAGTGTCAGAATTTTTCAACCGCCTTCTATAAGTAGCAGGCTTCTGACATGGTTGTGTAACGACCGCCGTCTAAGTGATCATAGATAGCAACCGGGACCTACGGTATATAACGTATTTTACATATCTCATGCTCTGAAAGTAGGTCATTACTGACAAAAAACACGACCTGTAAGTTCAACTTACAGGCGAAGTTTTAAAACTAAGCCTGTAAGTAATTTTAAATATGGAACTAGAAAAAGAACCAATAGAATCGCGGCAATTAAAAAGTTAAAATCAATTTCTTCTTATTTTTAATAGGAGTTGCACCGATTAGTTGTATACGATTTTAAATTTCGAACTGGCCGCTACGAATTGTGTTGCTTGAACGCAGGAATTATATTTTTAATCTGTATTTTTATAACCTCAATAAATGAGTTTGTCGAATTATTACTCAATATTACAATGACAAAAGTAAAAGTTACTAATATCCCTACGATCAGAAAAATGTCTACTGTTGGGAGAAAGAGACGACTAGTGGATGTGGCCTACTACCTGACAGGGGATCTGACGTCATGGTGGCGTGACTTGTGGAGTGAGGGACGCGTGGAGGGGCGAGAGGAGCTTCCCAAGAGCGCGAGCGCCAGTCTTCGCCCATTCGGATCGTGGCTCCAGGAATAGACGGACGTTGTGCTTATTTTTGCTATCGGCTTGCGTTAATTTTGTGCTAATTAGCTTCTTTGTTCTTTATTTCGGATTATTTAAATTAGTTGTTGTTTAAATTAGTGATTTGCTTGTAAAATACCAATAAAATTGATTTCTCAGTTGTTTCTTTTACTTTTAAAAATATAAATTAGTTCTCATTTGCTAATTCTACTTTATGTTAGAATACTTTTCATTCATATTAATTCAATATTTTTCAATCATAGAAAAAAAGTTTAGTGGTGCAATTTGAATAGCAGACGATACAAACACAATTTATGGGTCGTTCTTGGTGTGCTACTCCCTAGCCGGACCACTATTTAGTACTCACTTACTATTATTGTAAACACATGCTACCTTATGTCTACCTTTACCTCATTAGCATAAAATAAATAGTACCTCCAAGATTAATTAGCTAAAAATTATTGTTTGTGGTTCTGCCACGGAGTACTGCTCTACAGCCGGACCACCATCACACCTCCGAAAGTTCTTTATGAAGCCGATTTTTTGATATGCTGAATAATTGTACCGAAAGTCTACCTCAAGATATAGATGAAACAATTTAAATGTTTTCTCAAATTTGGAAGTTATTAGATAATACAAGTGGTCCAAATAGCACTATGTTGCTTGTAACATTTTATCAGGCACTTGCCGTTTCTATGTTAAATTTTAAAATTGCGAAGAATCCCTTTACCTTTTGAGGATTATATTATGATCATAATAGCACAAAACTTTTGTCTCCTATTCGACGATCGGTAAGTTATCACGTATATTTGTTCAATAACGTAAAATATGCTAGTTAAGAATAACGGAATCGGAGCCTAAACTTTAGTACTAAATTTAAAAAAATTAATACATAGGCAGAGCTAAAAAAACAGCTAATACGAAGAGTATAATTACTGTGGATTTATTTGTATGAACATATTTACGCTGGAACTTTGTTTTAAACATTTTGTGTCGCTGCGGAGCACGCCTCCCCAGCCGGACCACTTGTATTATCTAATAACTTGAAAATTTGATAAAATATTTAAATTGTTTCATCTTTATCTTGAGGTAGACTTTCAGTACAATTATTCAGCATATCGAAAAATCGGCTTCATAAAGAAGTTTCGGAGGTGTGATGGTGGTCCGGCTGTAGAGCAGTACTCCGTGGCAGAACCACAAACAATGATTTTTAGCTAATTAATCTTGGAGGTACTATTTATTTTATGCTAATGAGGTAAAGGTAGACATAAGGTAGCATGTGTTTACAATAATAGTAAGTGAGTACTAAATAGTGGTCCGGCTAGGGAGTAGCACACGTCGTTTTCTTGTATTTATCGCTTTATTTTACTCTTTTTTCATTCGATATGTAAAGCAGTATACGTACCACGGATGTAACATCAATAACAACCTCGGAAAGGTACCGCCCTCGCTCCGCTCGGGCGTTAAAAACCCTCGGTTGTTATTGATAGCTTACATACCTCAGTACGTAATCTACTATTAATTCTAAGTAAACTCACCTATCAAGTGCTGAGAATCGATGTACTCTTTCAACTACATGGGCTACATGCTCCACTCCCTTCTGGACTCCCCACACTAAGATACCGATCTGAAACAATATATTTTATCAAGAAAAACAATACTTTGATATGCGCAGTATTTCATAAAACTATAAAAATGATCGTGGGTGTCGTAAAAAGCGACAAAGTGATAATTATCCAGGGCGCTTTCGGAACGTGCCTTTTTATAGCTCTATAATAGCAGTTCTTAAACCCCCGTTCGAGACTTTCGAGAGTGACAAAGTAGAAATCAACTTGTCACTCTCGAAAGGGGGTTTCAAAATTAAAAAAAATCCTAGTTCGTGGTACATCACGAACGCACTCTAGGGAACGGGCAGCGCGACGTTCCCTGGGAATTAAAAATATTGCACTGCGCTCGCCAGTCCGCCTGCCAAGCGCGCTTAGTATGGCCAGCTCGTTTTCTAGCAGTGAACTATTGTGGCTGTAGGTAACGAATTGCTATTTCCAAGAAATTAAGTTCTAACACACAAGTACACGATTGAGTTGTGTGGGACACATAATCGACAAACAACCCGATGCATCCTGGTGGTATTTACCTACCTTAACTCTGACGTCAGATTCGCAATTCTCCGTCTCTCCGTACTGGTTGACGGTTGGTTCGGGAACACTCTGACTGGTTATTGATATCCGCACGGTTCGTAACACCACCTCTGGGATCTGTGAGTAGAAAAGTATATTTTTCATTTGTATTATTCATAAAAAAAATTAAAGACTTCTAATGAAGCCCAAAAAAAACGTGTTGGGTATACAAATCAATAATAACTTTTCTAAAAAGGGAACCGACTCCAAAGAACGTTTGAAAGTGCGAACCTCTATTTTTGTCGGTTCAAATGCCTAAAGCCTTCTTCTAAGAATGACAAACACTTTGTTGCAAACCGCGTCAAAATCGGTGCAGCCAAACGCAAAATATTTGCGGATAAACAGATCACACTAGAGCCTTCTTTTTTTGAAATCGGTTAAAAACATGCAAAGTTTTCTAGGCAGAATTTAAACTTAATACTAGTGATGTATAACAAAAATCAAGATACACACAATTTTGCAGGAAAAGATTGTAGCACAATTTTGTAGCTCTTTTATACTTACATCGTAAGTCCCTCCCCAAACGATCATTAGACTCTTTTGGAACCACACGCCTTTAGGGTACAAGTCTAAGGTCCATTCTAGAGCCGGACTCGCGGCTGACGCAGCTGCTATTGTTGCCCTGAAAGGAAAAAAAAATCGTATAAAAATAAGAGCAAAATACAGGATGTAAATAAAAATATCTGCAAATATTTTAGAGGTGAACTCGCCTATAAAACTGGACAACTTTCCCCAAGGAACATAGGTCGAAATATGAAAAAAAATTATAATTACCAACCGACCAAGTCAATTTGTATGGGAGGTTCAAATTTTTTTTTCATATTTCGACTATGTTCCTTGGGGAAAGTTGTTCAGTTTCATGTGCAGATTTACCCCTTAAAATATTTGCCGCCATTTTTTTACACTTTGTATTCATTCTTTATCTTATCCATCCTTGTCACTGTCGATACTACAACCTGTATGTCTTACCTGGTGGAGAATATGAATGTCCTAGTGTGGTATGAGGGCAGGCTGTGGAAGTTGTCGACAGTAGCGAGCGAGCCCCACGTGTCCTCCGTGTACAGGCGAGGCGTGAACAGCAAGCGACCGCCTTCCGACTCTTGCACTGATGCTACACGTTCTAATTGACCTTAGAAGATAATAAGTATGTTATCATTACTCTGGAAAAATGGTGTAGCATATATTGTAATATTGAAAAAAAATATGTTCTCTACATATAGTTGAAGAAAATGGTGTGGCATATATTGACATATTGAAAAAAATTATGTTCTCTACATATAGTTGAAGAAAATGGTGTGGCATATATTGACATATTGAAAAAAAATATGTTCTCTACATATAGTTGAAGAAAATGGTGTGGCATATATTGACATATTGAAAAAAATTATGTTCTCTACATATAGTTGAAGAAAATGGTGTGGCATATATTGACATATTGAAAAAAAATATGTTCTCTACATATAGTTGAAGAAAATGGTGTGGCATATATTGACATATTGAAAAAAATTATGTTCTCTACATATAGTTGAAGAAAATGGTGTGGCATATATTGACATATTGAAAAAAATTATGTTCTCTACATATAGTTGAAGAAAATGGTGTGGCATATATTGACATATTGAAAAAAAATATGTTCTCTACATATAGTTGAAGAAAATGGTGTGGCATATATTGACATATTGAAAAAAATTATGTTCTCTACATATAGTTGAAGAAAATGGTGTGGCATATATTGACATATTGAAAAAAAATATGTTCTCTACATATAGTTGAAGAAAATGGTGTGGCATATATTGACATATTGAAAAAAATTATGTTCTCTACATATAGTTGAAGAAAATGGTGTGGCATATATTGACATATTGAAAAAAATTATGTTCTCTACATATAGTTGAAGAAAATGGTGTGGCATATATTGACATATTGAAAAAAATTATGTTCTCTACATATAGTTGAAGAAAATGGTGTGGCATATATTGACACACTTTGAGAAAAGAAATGTAGAGAAGTTTAGTTTCGTAAATGTAAAAAGTTTCAAATTGTTTTCGGACTCCGGCATACGATAAGCTTTCCAGACTTTGTAGGGAAAAATGATGATATTAAAAGTAAAAATATGTGTAGGCTGCAAAAATAAGACTAATTTTAAAGTATGTACAAATGATTCAAAATTATGATTTCCAAGTATATAGGTATCTACAATTTTAAGTACAATATTTTCAGTGGACAGTCGGATTACTCATTAAAAAAAAGAGAAAATTGTAAGACACAAGTTTCTCCTTTTTATAACAAATTTTATGTTCCTAGTATAAACAAGCGGGATAAAAAATAAAAATAGTGGCACTACCTCCGGACTGACTAGGCTAACCACACAGCATGTTTGCCTGTATCACTATAAAAATATCTTTACAAACTATAAATTTAACACACCGCTAAATCTTTGAAATTATAGTGGTGGCGGTGTTAAAATTTAAATAATTTCATTAAACTCATGGCGCGCCGCCGATGCTGCGAGCAATCTACATCAAATGCGAGTGGGGACAAATTATTCCCATTTGTCTCTAGTCATAGATTTTGTGGGAACAAATTGGAATATAATATGTGTGTGTATGTTTACCTGACTGATAGCTCATGGCGATGGCCATCCGCTCCATGAAGAAGTCCTTGTGCTCCTGCGTCAGCGGACACAGCAGCAGCTTCGCCAGCTGGTTGGGGCACATCATCGGGAACCTATCAGAAGAAAAATTAGTAAACAAAACCTACATGTATGTATAAGGCGTAAGCCTAAGAGAGTTCTCGAGTGGTAGTCACGCCGTTTCATGTAAGTATATTACAATTTTAGGCGACAGGCTGACAACCTGTCACTACAGTGATACATGTATCATCGAAAAGGGCCCTCAACACTTGTCAGACGTGGCGATAACGACCGTATATTTACTATTGTTAACGCTCTGCCTACCCCGCAAGGGATAAAGGCGTGATTTGTGTATGTGTATGTATTAATAAATAAATAAAACTTGCCTGACATGGGAAAACACGGTGACGACGAGGTGGTCCCAGTGCGCTTTCCTCTCTTCGGCATTGAATTCACTCGCTTCCAACTTTTCCCGCTGTTTCTCGCACCATCGCACTACAAACCTGAAGTATACAATATTTACTAGCACACAGAGCAAAGAAAAATTATTTGTAACTCTAACAGACAGAGTGAATAATTCAGTAATTTGACAAAATAATAACTAAAGTAAGTAATTAGTACTTAAATAACTATATTAAAGTTATAACTATTATAAAAAGATTAGATAAAAGTCTTGTCTTTCAGAAATTTAAGACCAAAAAGGTGATGTGAAGACATTTTATGAAAAGAACTGACTGCAATAGGGAATATGCATAAAATTTGAAATGGCATAAAATATTTTTTTCTCGAATACTTATTATCGTAATATTATAATGAAAATGATTTTTTAATTTACTTATTATTTAAACCCCTAAAATATTATTCAAAAAGTGCAAAATAAGGGAGCGAAATTCAAACTTCCAAAAGGCGCCGCTATCGGTAGAACGAAATGTGACGTCATCTGACACGACATTGTATTCAAAGTTCACAGAAAACACTAAGGTAAACACTAGACGTCACGCAAAGCGCGCGCAAAATGGCGGCGTTTGAACTGCTTAAATTTTTTAACAGTTTTACATTTCAGTTTTAAAAATATCTAGAGTATTTTGAAGCCCATTAATATTTTTTTCTGCGTTATAAAGTAGTAAACTATTAATTTAAGACAAAAAGTAAAAACATGCATACTCCATATTAATCAGGAGCTCAACCTCTGAAACGTTAGTTTTTATATCATGCGAAAATCTGCCACTTATTATGCCTGTATCTCACGTTCTACTTTACTTATCCATTCCCACATTTCCTCAAAAATTTACACATATTTTTGGACAATAAAATCACCAAGTAAAATAAATTTAAGAACGTATGGTTAGACGGTTGTTTTGGGCTTTCGTGCACGGAAACGAAAAGGAACAATTCAGAAAAAGCGCTCCGTCTAAAAAACTAGTTTTTTACATGAAGACTTGTTTTTTGTTGTTTTTTACTAGTTAAAGTATTCCAACGATAATTGAATGTAAAAAAATGTAAAATAAGATATAAAATTCGATTCCGTGTCACATTCCGTGTTAACTAATAATAAGACTAATAACATATAGATTTTAGAATGCTTACCGGTATAGCGTCATTTCATTGTGAAGAACCAGGTCTGAATGTTGTAACAGGGCGAGCAACGCGTCGGGTTCCAACTCGGCCAGAGCAGAGTCTATGCACACCCATTCTAGGTTCCATTTCACGAAGTTTTGGCACACCTACAAACGGAAAAGATTTATATATATCAATCCTTTCTCCCTTGAAGGGTAGGCAGAGCGTTAAAAGCCGTAAAAATACGATCACTCTCGCCACGCCTGATAAACATTGAGGGCCGTTTCAAATAATTAGTGTAAGAATTACTAGTGAGTAGTGATAGATCGTCAGCTATTGCCTAAAATGAGAATACACATGAAACCCTCGAGTCCCTTGGTCGCTTCTTACGACACCCTCGAGAAAGAAATGCGATGCTACTCAAAAGTTGGTGCTTATCAAAATTAACGCAGTGGTAGTGCAACTGCCTCTGACGCAGAAGGTTCTGGGTTCGATTCTCGGTGGGTCACTCAAAGTTGATGTTTATCACTTTGTGAATTTGTTCCCAGTCTGGTTAGGACATTGCGGGCTGAACTACCCGATTGTCCGAAAGTAAGATGGTTCCGTGTTTCGGATGGCACCTTAAGCCGTAGGTCCCGGTTGCTGTCTATGATTACTTAGACTGCGGTCGTTATACAACCACACGAAAAGAAGAAGATCAAAATTAACCACACTTGCCCAGAGACATTGCCCTTGCGCATAGACAGTTCTATCTTTTCGAGGAGTTTTGCATCTAAGCGAATAAACTATCTGATTACCTTTGCGACATGGTCGTGACCGCAAGCCATGGTGTACTGCATCCAAGAGACCAGGCATCCTAGCTTGGCCGCCTGCGCGATATGCTGAGACATGTAGCGAAGGCATAGCGTCACGAGATCCTGAAAATATCATACATACATACATATTATAAGGTGTAAAAATATTAGGTGAATCGGCCCATGAAACTGAACCACTTTTCCGAAGAAACATAGGTCGAAGTGTGAGAAATTTTTTTGGACCTCCCATCATCTCCCATACAAATTGACTTGGGCGGCCAGTAATTTTGTATGGGAGGTCCAAATTTTTTTTTCATATTTCGACATATGTTCCTAGAGGAAAGTTGTTCAGTTCAATGGGCTGGTTCACGCCTTAACATATTGCAGGTAATATTTTTACACCTAATATATCAATCACGCTTTTATCCCTTGCGGGTTAGACATGATCACCCACGACCAAAGATCCCATGTTTTTGATTTTCTAACATCAATGTCTTGGAAAAAGTTATTAGGTGCGTCTCCACCGGCCGAGCATGCTCAATTGCTCATGCTCGGGCGAAACACGTCTACATCGACCGAGCAATGCGCCGCATGGTGCGCGCGGCAGTGAGCTTTTTGAGGCTGCTCGGCCGGTGTGTACGCACCTATTCACAGGTATATTTTATATAATTATAAAAACGGAAAAGTAACACAATTTTTAGCATATAACAATATACTCACTTTAACATTGTATTTATCAGCTAAGGATAATACTGGTAGGACAGTATGATGTGATATCCGAATTTGGCCCGTGTAGAAATACCTGAGAAAATACAATACTGTCAGGTCAAATGAGTTAATTTTTAAAATAATTTATTTTGTATGAAAATACTGAGTGATGACGACATATTTCGCTATTTTGCATGGTGTCAATACATTTACATAACTATTCTGTTTATTAATCCTAAATTTCAATATTTCGAAAAACTATAAATGGAGTCTGTAGTATTTTTATACAATAGTTTTAAGCATGCAAATTTTATATTTTATTAATGACCGAGTCATATAACTAGTAAAAGACGATCCCTTAAAAGGGCCGGGTAGTCTGCAGTGATAGTGATAGTAGCAAATCTGCTAGCTAACTTACTTGAGAAAGTGTGGGAAGACTTTTGCGGCGGCTGGCGTCTCCTGTAGCAGGATGCGGCTCTCGCGCCATTCTGTCCATTCGCGGCTCATCAACATTACCTACAAACAAAATACAGGGTGTAAAAGAATTTGCTGCGAATATTTTAAGGGGTGAATCAGTCCATGAAACTGAACAACTTTCTCCAAGGAACATAGGTCGAAGTATAAAAAAAAAGTTTTGGATCTCCCATACAAAATTACTGACCAACCAAGTCAATTTGTAAGGGAGGTCCAAAAAAATTTCTCATATCAACCTATGTTTCTTGAGGAAAGTTGTTCAGTTTCATGGGCTTATTCACCCCTTAAAATATTTGCAGCTAATATTTTTACACCTGATATAAAATAAATTCTTACTAATCCACCAGCCAAATGCATTGAACATCAAAATTGGCAGGTTCAACTTGTGTCCAAGTAAGAAAAAAGATTTGTTTGTTTATGTGTATTAATTTAATCAAATAAACTCCCATCTTTTACCATTAGAGAGCTTATAATTAACTTTAATGAGCAACACAAGTTACATTCTCTTAAAAAAATGTGAGCAGTAAGTAAAATTGCAGGGATAGATAATAGTGCTAAATAATATAAAAAAAATACAGTTTTCAAACTTCTATTTTGGCTTGTTAGAGTAGTCAACTGATAGTAAGTAAGGCAAAAGTTTATATGCCATTTTGAAAACCCAAATTAAAAAGCGTGATGAAACAATACATTCTTCAAAATCTTACTATAAATAAATCTTACTATAAATCATGCTACCTGGTAGTAGGTAGTTTCACCCTGTAAAATTATTCCCCGTTTTGTGGGCTCAATCACAGAATACAGATAGACTATTACCTGAAAGACCTCACTGCTAGCGCAGAGAATGAGCCGGTGTGCAGGGAACGTGGCGCCACCTACTTCCAATGTCAAGTCGCTCATCAACTGCTCCGCATACAGTGTGGCTATCTTGTTTAGAACACTCTTTGAATTGTCCACCTGATTTTGATAAGAAAATAATGTTAGTATGTAACAGGGGAACTAAATTAGAATTTGGTTGTGGACTTGGTCATGAATAAAATATAAAAGTTGTACATACGCTTAAAACTATTGTCTAAAAATACTACAGACTTCATTCATCATTTTTCAAAATATTCAATGTTCAAAATAATAAACAGAAAAATTACACAAAGGAAAGTGTTCTGACGCCATCCAAAATAGCCAGTGATGATGTCATACATTGCTATTTTCATACAAAATACTGTTTTAAGATCATTTTAATAAGTAGCGCATTCGACCTGCCAGTCCGCAACCCTATTCATAAAATTGTCCTAAGCATTGCCGTGTGATGCCGGCTTAGAATAGCATCACCCCACATCCTTCCCGCGGGTGTCGTAAAAGGCGACTAAGGGACTCGAGAGTATTGGTGTATTACAATTTTTAGGCGACAGGTTGACAACCTGTCACTATAGTGATACACATGTTTTCTCAAACATCCTTGGAAAACAATTCTCAAAAATGTCAGACGTGGCGATAGCGGCCGTATACTTACGACTGTTAACGCTCTGCCTACCCCGCAAGGGATTAGGGCGTGATATATGTATGTATGTATGTATGTCCTAAGCATTTTCTATCTTAAAACCATACAGGTTCCATCCGTACTGCTGATCAGTGGTGGTGAAAGTGTGTTTCAGTCATGATACACTGGCATTTCCTGTATGTATTTGCCCAGAACTATGTTGGTTTGTAGGTACCAAACATTCTTATAGGAATTTATACAATAGGTAAGAAAGCATTTTTTAAAGTTGGAAGTCTGCTACATTAGTTTGGTAAATTTAAAACAATACGCTGTATGATAATTATGATAAAAAACGATATTTTGCCTATTCAAAACTTGCAGAAAGGCCTCAAAATAGATTTATTCAAGGATACCAAGGAACTTACTTCAAGATCTTCTTGTGGTGTTGCTGTCGTAGGTTCTGCTGTCTTTTCTGACCCTGGGGCAGAGGACGGACGTCCTACGTTTAAGTAATCCATTTTATGGCGTTTTACTTATTATTTTCTATCCATTTTTGTGAAAATAGAATTTCCTCAAAATCTCCTCAAAATAAACACACGACCATAAAAACGTCAATATGACATATTTTTCAATCTGGCAAGAAAAATATAAAGCCCGGCATTCATTTTCCTCGTGCATTGGTTAAAAAAGCCTGTAGCCAAGTCAGAAATTCTTTGCGAAAAACTAACGATGTCACTCTATGGTATTACCCGACTACAAACAAAATATCATTGCCTGATTTGCTTTCTCTTTTCCACATGAATGAAATTCATAAAGGCGTTTCCCAAATACTTATTGTTGTATTTCTCTCGATTTTGTACGGGTTTCACCCATGCTGACATTTTTGACAGTTTGAATTTGATGACGGAAAGAAAAAGGTTATACACAGAAAAAGAGGGAATAGGCTGATAAAAAGATATATTTAATAATAAATAAAGCAAATTACCCTAAGGCAATTTAATTTTTACTGTTCTAGTGTGAAAATATAATCAAAGTTTTAGTTTCGCGAAGCCTGGTACCTCAAACAAAGCAACGTGTCCTAGGTTAGGCCGTTAGTGAAACATGTTAGTACAATATTTATAATAACATGACTGAAAGAAAAATGTGTAAGTTTTACAATTTGAATGTTCCTGAGCGACGGTCCGGGGAGGGCGGGGCACATAACCATGGGGGTGACGAGGAGGAGAGGGACCGTCACGGGCATACAGACGAGGCGTCGCCTCCACCGGTGCCGCCGCACGAACACAAGCTGGAGTACTCTTATTGGATGTGGTTCAGCCGCCGGCCGCCCGCGCGCGAGCTCTCGGCCTCCTCCACAGGCTATGGACAGGTAACATATTGTTCCACAACTTTTTCTACTCACCTTCTATTACAAGTGCTGATCTGTCTAAATAACTCCTAAATACCTACTTCATATCAACATTTTACAGTGTTTTTAGCAATTATTTATTCAAGTCAATCAAAAGAGTGTTTATTGTAAGCTGAGAGTAATGCTATCTAAGTATGAATCAGCTTTTAGTTCCAATAGGGATGTGAAGTAACAGGTCAAATGGGCTACTTTTTAAAACAATCTAAAACAGTATTTTGTATGAAAATAGCAATGTATGTCATACATTGCTATTTTGGATGGCATCAGAACACTTTTATGTCATTTTTCTGTATTCATTCAAACTTTGATCGAACATGTTGAAAAATTACGAAAGAAGTCCATAGTATTTTTGGAAAATAGTTTTAATATACATACAACTTTTATATTTCATTAATGATCCAGTCTACAGCCGCAGTTCCAAATCTCAGTGGATAACATGAAAAAAAAAATTCAAACATTTTCTTATCAGAAACTATATTAACATACCTAACATCATAAAATTGGTAAATATGCCATTGTTCTATATATTTTGTTTAGTGACTGAGTTTAGCAGAAATAGCTTTTTAAAATATTGTAAGAAACTATAAATAATCAACCTACTTAGGAATTACTGTCGGAAATTGCATCAAAACTGAACACATCCTGAACTAGTTAAAATTAAGCCTTATTTTCCACAATTGTTATTTTTCCCATACATACATTTATTTATTTATTTCTATTTTGAAGATTTACAGACAGCTTTTAATTAAACTTAAAAAAAAATAACAAATCTCTGCCGATAGATAAAAAAAATACACAACTTATCAAAGTAATGCAAATTTTTAAGCAATCGCAATTGCTTTTAAACATTCTAAGTATTAAAGTATGTCTACCACAATGATATTTAGGTAAATAATTTTCCTAATGATCTATAACACACAGTTTCATGGGTTGCGTTTTGCGGATTAATTGAGTCACCAGCAACATTCTTGTATGGAAAATGTTGGTCTTATATTGTAACAACTGGGTAGAAAATTTGTATAGCTATGTTTATTGGGGTATAACCAAACTGTAATTGTTGGGAAGAACCTGTCAAATTATAACTGGGAGTGAATAGGGTAATTTAGAGTTAGCTGAAAATGATTCGCTATTGATAATAAGTATTTGTAATCTAATGGCCCGCAAGAGACAAGGAGTGATATGTGTATGTGTGTGATAAAGAATTGCATTGACACTACATAGTATTAAACAAAGTTGCTTTTCGCTTCTGTATGTATGTATGCTTAAATCATTAAAACTACACATGGATTTTGATACAGCTTTTAATAATAGATAAAGCAATTCAAGAGGAAGGATTTTATGCATAATATTTGCCAGGATCTTCTTCCTACAAGAAAATTAGTCCCAGTGGTCCGCTAGTTCTGTATAAAGCTTGACATTCCAGGCTCTACGTCTAGTGGGGCGCGTGGCAACAGTGGAGCAGTGGTGGGGGTTATATAGCCACCTGGCGCGACCCTCAGAGCTGCCCCCGCTGTCTGACCTGCACCTCTTCAAGCTGGGCATCAAGCCCATGTGGGAGGATCCGGCTAACGTCAACGGTGGGAAATGGGTCAGTATTATCAACGTTATTATTCATTAGGTGTATCCACACCGCGCGCATTTATCTGCCCCGCCTGAGGAAGACGAGTGCTCAGCCGCGGGCGGGGCATGTCCACACAAGCAACTTCGCGTGCTCACTGCTTCTCGAGGCAACCGCTTAGTTCAGTCAGTTTCTGTTGCAGAAAATTTTACTATCAAATTTCTGTTGCTACATACCTTACCTTAACCTTACCGACGACTTGACTACTTAGACATTACTTGACCCATGAGATGTGATGTGACGTCATAACTTTAAAAAAACAGAGTATAGCAAGTGACTTGTGGTTTGCAGGTGGTCCGGCTGCGCAAGTCGGCGACGGGCCGCGCATGGGAGGACCTGTGTATGGCGATGCTGGGCGAGCAGTTCATGGTGGGCGCCGAGCTGTGCGGCGTCGTGCTCTCTGTGCGCTTCCAGGTAAAGATTACAGTCTTTCTAGATTCTGTAGCTTAGCAACTAGCATATCATCACCTCTTCGCCTCTACCTCTCTTTTTCTCTCTATTACTCTTCTTTCTCTCTCTCCCTCTCCTTTCTCTCTCTCGCTCTCCTTTCTCTCTCTCGCTCTCCTTTCTCTCTCTCGCTCTCCTCTCTCTCTCTCTCTCTCTCTCTCTCTCTCTATCTCTCACTTTCTTTCTCTCTCTCTCTCTCTCCTTGCCTTATCCCGTTTCTCCGTCGGGGTCGGCTACCTAACGTAGGGAATTTGACGTAGAACCAAGTTTTTACACAGAGCAACTGCCATCTGACCTCTGCAACCCGAAGGCTAACCTGGCGCGAATCCTAGGTTAAATCACATTCAAATGTACACTTACCACTCTTTCTAGATTCTGTATCATAGCACCTACCATATCATTACCTCTTCGCCTCTACCCCCTCTCTTCTCTCTCTCTCTCTCTCTCTCTCTCTCTCTCTCTCTCTCTCTCTCTCTCTCTCTTTCCCCCCCCCCCTCTCTCTCCCTCTCTTTCTCTCCCTCTCTCTACCTGACCTAGGGAATTTGACGTGGAACCAAGTTTTTACGCAGAGCAACTGCCATCTGAGATCTGCAACCCGAAGGCAAACCTGGCCCAAATCCTAGGTTAAGTCACATTCAAATATCATCTGAATTAAAATTTTATTTGAATGTGGGTTTCACCACGATGTTTTTCGTGAAAGAGCGGTCGGTAAATGTACGTGAGTAAAAACATATTGGTACATGTCGGGGATCGAACTGGGGTGTCACGAAAACGATTGAACTTTTGACATTTGAAGCCGATGACGACGAAAATTATTGTATTGTATATATGTTTTGAGATTTTCGCGGTTGTTCACAACACTTAAATTTTTAGTATTAACGGGATTATCACCACGATTATCGCCAAAACAGTCTACTCGTGACCATGGAGCGTGTAACCGCTTCGAAATATCTAGGTAAAAACAAACATAATCGCGGTGATAGTTAATACTAATAATTTAAGTGAAAATTGTATAGTCCCCCAGCTTTACTATAATGTAACATTTTCCAGGAGGACCACCTAGCCGTGTGGCACCGGACGGCGTCGGACACGATGGCGGCGGCGCGCGTGCGGGACGCCCTGCGACGCATACTGCAACTACCGCCGTCCGTCCCCATCGAGTACAAGGCGCACGGGGACTGCCTGCGCGCGTCCGCCTCGCGCAACGATCACAGCGAGGTAATACATCCTCACGAGACCTCAGACAGAAACACTATCTCTAAAATCAACACTCTATAGAGATGTAACGAATTAGCCTTCGCATTCGTATTTGCAAAATTCTTGCGAATGTGAATATCAATAAAATCATGGTCCGTCACAAGGTGTAACTTTAAATGCGCAAAACCTCAACACCGTCAATCAGGAAACTGAAAAACTTTTCCCAAGAAACATATCTCGAAATGTGAGAAAAATATGTCTACCTCCCATAAGAACTGTGGCACTAGCGTGCCACCACAAATAAATCAAAGACGATCTTGCGACTTGATACTTATATTTTAATACGGGAAAAGAAACCCTTATGGGTTCTTTCTAACTTCCGTAAATCCGTTGTAATTTCACATGTACACTTTGTTACATACGGAGCACTAATTTCGAACAAAAAATCATTAATTACGAACTAATCACAGATCACTATAGATACATAATAATTTGTTTCTTTTGGTCTTCGTTGTTCGCTGATTTTATCGCGACTGGATCAAAAAGTCAGAAAAATGTGTGACGACATTCCAAAATCCAATTTGAAATGGTTCGTGAAAGGACAGGTGGTTTATGAAGGATGTGGACGCAGAGGTTCTACTCTGCTACAGAACTGACATGGTCGTTCGGTAATTTTGTATGAGAGGTCCAAAATTTTTGTTCAGTTTGCTGGGCTGATTGAGGGTGTCTGAGGTTTTAGCATTTAAAGTTACACCTTGTATAAGGCGAACGTTAGTGGAAACCGTGGAAGGCCGCGAAAAACCTACCTGGAACAAATCGGGGACGTTTTGAATAAAGATCAGGCCAGAAGTACCCTAAAACGACGAGCGTCCATGAAAAGACTGATGAATGTAGAAGAAGCGAAACAAGTATGCCAGGATCGTCTGACACGATGGCAGCGGCGCGTCTGCTCGCACAACGATCATAGCGAGATGATACATCTTTACGAGACTCTCAGCTGATGGAGATGCGTCTTCTTTATCGAATCGATGATAGTAACTTTGTTTATAAGACCTTGGACTAATAAATTCAATTCTATATTCATTCATGTGAGACTTACTGGTTATAAGGATTTAAACCTTCTTATAACCTGTAAGTCTTACATGAATATAGAATTCTTTTTCTGACCCAAGATTGTTATCGGTCGTTTTAAAAAGTAGCTCACTCGACCCATCAATAAAGTACCCAACTGTTTTCTTACAGGCGAACGACACCGGCCCCCATCCCTTACACGCGGGCCACAATCGCACGCAGCCCGAGCCGCGCTCGTAGCGGCACGCCACCGGCCCCCGCCGCTCGCAGACCCACCTTAGCGCGCCCACAGACGCCCACAAGCCACATGGCGATTACCAGTCGGCACATGGCGACTACCAAACACTGAACACTGCCTGCGAGCCCGCAGAATATCCACAAGATCAAGAATACGATGACTATCTATCGCTGAAAGCCGATAAACTCCTAGAGCCCATAGACTACCAATACAGTGACTATCAAACACAACATGGTGATTTTCAACCCTCACATGATGAATTACAAACTCTAAAGAACGCCTTTCAGCTTGCCTATGAGTCTGCTGCAGATTACCAAACGCCTCAGGATGACTACCTACCACAACAGGACTATCAATCCACAGACGGTGATTTCGAAACGCTGAAAACCGCCGTCAAACTCGCCCACGATGTCTTACGTACATCTTCAGACTGTGAATCGTCGTATGACGACTTTGAACCCCAACATGGCGATTATCAACCGTCAGAATTTGACAGTAACCGCACTCAACAGGCGTCTCCGGATTGTCAAACGTCATATGATGATTATCAAAGTCCACATGATTATCAACTGCCGAAAATTTTCGTTAACCGTGACCGCCAGGAATCTCCTGATTACGAAGCTTCGTATGGTGACTATGAGACGCAATATGATGACTATCATCCGCTAGAAACTGACAAGCATGCCCAAAAAGCTTCTCCAGATTTTCAAATGTCATTTGATGACTATCAACGTATGAAAACTGCAGACAAAATCGCTCATGGGAAATCCCGAGCGTACACTGACTACCAAATCCCCTGTAATGATTACCAGGAACAACATAGCGAATATAAAACGCAGGATAGTGACTATAAACATTCTAAATTTGACGCTAAGTTTGCCTACGGCTCTCCGAACGCCAACGCAGATTACGAAACACCACATAGTGACTATCCACTGCCAAAAACTACAGATAACCGCTCTTTTATCGCTCCAAAGACGTCTCAATCTCATCAGGTACCTCAAAGTGACTTCAAAACGCTGAATAAAACAACTTCGAAAGATGCACAAACGCCGAAAAAGACCAAAGTTTACCAGCCACTATCTACCGACTATCGTTTACCAAAATGTGAATCAGCTCTCACTAAAAACACTACGCAGAGTGCTAACAAAAAGCCTCAAAATATCACCGCGCAGCAAGCATTACAAAAAGCTCTAAAAATACCTCAAAATGATAATTTAGGGTCCCACAAAAAGCACCAATCGACCCATAGTATTAATACTGCCCAGCAAGCACTGAAAAGTGCTCTTAAGACATCAGAAGTCAAACCAATACCAGACACTGGAACTGCCTATATACCTTCAAATGATTACCAAGGGAATTTTGATTATCAAGGGTCGCATGGTGATTATCAGGAGGCATTTACTGACTACCAGGATACTTCCGAACATCATGGTGACTATGAAGGGGCTCATGGTGACTACCAAGAGTCTCATGGTGGCTATGAAGGGGCACATGGTGACTATCAAGGGGCACATGGTGACTATCAAGGGGCACATGGTAACTACCAGGAGCCTCATGGTGACTATAAAGGGGCACAGGGCGACTATCAAGGGGCACATGGTGACTACCAGGAGCCTCATAGTAACTATCAAAGAGCACATAGTGACTATCAAGGGCAACATGGTGACTATCAAGGGTCTCATGGTGAATATCAAAGACCCCATGAGCCTTATTCTGACTATCATAGGCGAGGTGACTATCAAGGGTCACATGGTGGCTATAAAGTACCTCATGGTGACTATCAACCACCACATGGTGACTATCAAACTCCTCATAGTGACTATCAAGCTCCTCATAGTGACTTTCAAGCTCCTCATGATGACTATCAAGCCCCTCATGGTGACTATCAAGCTCTGCATGGTGACTATCAACCGCCACATGGTGAATACCAACCGCCTCATGTTGACTACCAAGGTTATGAGAGTCGCCAGCCTCCGTATGATTATCAAGCACCTGTTTCTGACTATAAAAAACCTTACAGTGACCATCCAGGGACGTATGGTGAATACCATGGGTATGGTCAATTTCACCCGCATAGTGCTCATCAATCACAACAACCTCATGGTGTCCATCAACCGGCTCATGGCACATATCAACCAGCTTATGGTGCCAGTCAACCAGCTGAAGGTACTCAACAACCTGCCTATGGTAGCCATCAATCGCCTTATGGTCAATCAGCTTATAGCGCCCCTCAACCAAGTCATAGTGTCTCTCAACCAGTTCATGGTGTCTCCCAAGCACGACATGGTGTCTCTCAATCAGCTCATGGTGCCTCTCAATCAGGTCATGGTGTCTCTCAACCAGCTCATGGTGTCTCTCAATCAGCTCATGGTGTCTCTCAACCAGCTCATGGTGTATCTCAACCGACTCATGGTGTATCTCAAGCGACTCATGGTGTATCTCAAGCGACTCATGGTGTATCTCAAGCGACTCATGGTGTCTCTCAACCAACTCAAGGTGCCTCTCAACCAGGTCATAGTGCTTACCAACCACCTCAAACTACACCACAATCGTCTCACAGCGACTTCAAACCTTCCCAACGCCCTCTAAATGTCCATGCGCCGCCTTATACAGCTCGACAGAGCACTATACCGCAACCAACCCAAAATGTCTACCAAACGCCGTACAGTCTCCAACAAAAGTCTTACACACAACCAGTCCCGCCTTACGCATTTCCAAGGCCTCCAAACACGTACCAACAAAGTACAACACATCCAAATATTCAAACGTCCCCTGGGCTGAATAAAATAGCCCCGAACGTCGTCCCTACGGTCCCAAGGGCGATTCGCGCGGCTGTAGTAACGCGTTATTCCATTCACACCATTTTTACTCCACGTCAGGTATCGCCACTAATGACGTCACCGCGTGGCGCTTTCCAACCAATGCAACCAATGTTTGGTGCACGTCCAGTGTCTAACTTTCATCAGACACCACATAATGTCAACCAGGCTCCCATAAATACCCACCAAGTGCCTGCAAGTGCCCAAATGACGCCTCAAAGTGCCCATATGACGCCTCAAGGTACCAATTTTACGCCGCAAAGTACTCTTACCCAGCCTATCAAAATGCCGCCTCCAATAGTACAGGAGGCGATCCGTAATGCACATCAGATAGCTGCTCAACGTGCGTCCCAAAATACACACCTGGCGACCCAAAATATTCACCCGACGACCCAAAATACACACCTGGCGGCCCAAAATATTCACCCGACGTCCCAAAATACACACCTGGCGACCCAAAATATTCACCCGACGACCCAAAATACACACCTGGCGAACCAAAATATTCACCCGACAACCCAAAATACACACCTGGCGGCCCAAAATATTCAGCCGATGTCCCAAAATATTCACCAAGCGTCCCAAAATGTTTACCCGACGTCCCAAAATATTCACCAAACACTCCAAAATATTCATCCGACGTCCAAAAATACCAACCTGGCGACCCAAAATACTCACCTGGCGCCCCAAAATACTCACCTGGCGCCCCAAAATACTTACCAAAGTGCCCCAGTTGGTCACTACTACCAAGCGCCTAACCGGTCGCCTGCTTTCCATTCGCTCAGCTCCAGAACTTGACGGCAATAAAAGATAAAACGACGACGGAGCTAGTTCTATGCGTGAATCGCTGAAATATTATTTTATTTTCAAGTTTTGAAAACTTAGACAACGAAAGTCATACCAATTTTTTGTAAAATTCGTCAAACTTGCCAAATTTTCAATTTGTCAGTGAATTACAGTGTTATTGTATCAACATTTTAATTGGTCTAACACTTTAAAGTAATTTTAAAAACTGATGTTTACGTCAAAAGTCAAGGCCCAATATTTACGTGTGCCATACTCTAAAAAACCTCTTTGTTTTATCCGTAAAATCCATCGATTTGCGTGACGAACAGCTCCAAACAATAATCTGTATATTCGGTTGTGAAAACCCTAAATCTGAAAGTATTAGATAATATCACAACCCGCTAAGAATCTGTGTTAAGTTGTAATTGTCAAACCTAAATGTAATAGAGTTATCAATGTTAGAGTTTGCACTTTTTGTGTATTCAAGCACGTACAAAAATACATTTAATTGTATAAAGGGCTTTTTTATCGTGCATGATCTTCCAGAATGTTTTAAATGTGTTTGTATATGTAAGTTTCACTAGTCAAATGAAATTTTTAATCTGTGGCGTTTGAGCATAGTAAAAGATTTGTATTGTGTAGCATTACATTTACATATTTGACGAACTGTGAATTGGCAATAGGTGTTTCTCAAGAATTTCTTTGTAGAAAGTGAAATTGATGACGATTCTTATACTGGGTGTAAAAAATTAGCTGCAAATATTTTAAGGGGTGAATCAGCCCATGGAACTGAACGACTTTCCTCAAGAAACACAGGTCGAAACATGAGAAAATTCTTCTACCTCCCATTCAAATTGACTTGGTGGTTGGTAATTTTGTATCCCCAAATTTTTTTAATATTACGATCTATGTTCCTTGGGGAAAGTTGTTCAGTTTCGTGCGCTTTGTACAACCCTTAAAATATTTGCAGCATTTTTTTACACCCTGTAAACGCATCCTTTAGCTAATTTTATAGTCATCTCATCACTATAAAATTGACAGGCAAATAGCAGCTTGTCTCTTTGCCTTTTAGTGAAATTTGACAAATTGGCTGAAGACAGCGTACGTTAGAATCAACACTACTTCACTTTCGCGAGATTCTATTACGATTAGTGATACAGATAGGTAATTATTGGATGTTATGTAGTACAATCTCTTTTCTGTGCTTTATCTGTGGCAGTTATCGGCGCGGCGTTACCTCCGTGACCTCTGACCGTGTACTCATACGTGGATATGCAGTAATGTACATAACTATAGTGAATCCAGCAAAAAATGCATTTGTAAAGTTTAATTAGATTTGTCACGTTGACCCCTCATTTATCAGGTTTTCCCCGTGTACAGTAAACTGAAATACTGAAAATAAACAAATACACTTTGTATACTTTGAATATTGTTTTTTTTTAAATATCCTTTACATCAAATTATTATTTCAAAAGTGGTTCAACTTCACAGTGCTAGCCAAGCTATACTATACTTTATCGTCATATTTTTATTCTGAATCTTCAAACAAACTGATGCATGACTTCAGTTGGTTCACATGAAATATTTTTAATTGAAACAAATAATAAAAACAAGGACGGTATTAATAAAAGACTAACGCTTTATTTTGTCTAGAAAATATATTTAGATACATCAAATATCAACAGACATTTACGTTGTTAATAAAAATAAATGATAAAAAACTACTACATACGAATTTACGTAAAAGTAAAATAAAAATACCATTATATAACTATATCTAGAACATTCTACGCCACTCATCTACTTCACGAATAGAAGAATTTCCAAACACTGTTGACACGAGAGAACATAAAAAAACTGTTCAGGCACCTAGCTCTTCTAAAAATAGCTATAGCTGCAAAAATATGGCACGGCTCAACCAATATAGCTAGCTGCAAACAATTTATTAGGTACAGAAAAGACGCGAAATAAATTCAGAGGAAATATTTGTAGGTTGAGATTTTACTCGTGAAACTGTATAACTCTCCCAAGATACGTTGCGTTGTATACATACGCTGGAATATGAAAAAAAAATCGTTAAAATAATGTAGGTACCTGCCTGTAACACACCTTTTCGAATTTTTTGATTGTATATAAGGTCGAATTTTTTTTTCATTTTGGCTATGATCCTTGGGAAAAGGTGTACAGATTTACGAGTAAAACCCGCCCTTTGAATATTTACACTAAATTTAAAATAAGTATGATTGTTCCATGAATAGAGAAGTTACTGATCATAGCCAGACCTAAATGGCATGGTAGAAGACAACTTCGCTTTCGCGTTTCATCCGAAGTAAAGTAGATATCACAAAAATAATACTGTCCTTTCGTGTCTCCAAGCTACCTTTGACAATCAGACAAAACTATGCCTAAAACTTACACTAAACTATTTACATTTGGCAACATCCCTTAGTCTATTTTTAGGTGATATGCGGCCTCTATAATCAAATCGATATTTCATTTTATGAATTAAATCACGCATTTTTTGATATAGAACTTTTGAAGTGCGAGTGTTTGAATTTAGGACTATTTTAGAAAGATTGCGACTTGATAACTTTGTGAAACCATCCGACCATCTTTCCCATACAATAACAGCTATAATATGTGTATGTGTGGTGTAGAAAATTGTAGTAGGTAACGATTATCTCACACTGACACGATTTGCACTGAAATGTAATTGAATAGAAAACCTTCAATGACTATAACCTTCGGACTACAATTCTTAACCTTTTGCACGCCAGAGTTTTTTTACGTCGGCACACCCCCGACGCCAAGCATAGAAAAATGTGAAGATGGTAAAACTTATCGGCAAGCAGCCCGGTGTCTTAAACAAGACAGAATTTAAGTTATAAAAATAGGTAAATTTGGACTACTTTAGTCGTCAGTGGCGTCGTATGTACGCGAGCGTTTAGCAACTATAGTGGTCATTGGCGTTCAAAAGGTTAATGTCTGCCTCATTCTTATTAAAATTATTCTTATATTCTAAGATTTGATCCGTCCGTAAATCTAATTATTAACAATGCCAATTCCATTGCTTTTAGTTTCAAAGCACTCTAAGGTCCGTATTTATAAATCGCACTCAACTCTGAGATCAATCTCAAGAGCGATTATGACAGATGTCAGTCAATACTAACAGCATCTCAAAGTTGTGCTCAAGATCGATCTCAGAGTTGAGTGCGATATATAAATACGGACCTAAATATTTCATGAACAAAAGTTTTTTAAATAAAACAATACATTAGACTAGTGAACCCAGTCTCAATCAATTGATGGAACTTTTGGTGTTTTTGAACAATTTAGGCAAGTAAAAAAAATATCGAGTCAATAAACTAAAAAATGCACTGATAAAACACCCTTAGAAATTAGTTTACATAATAAAGTAAACTAACACACCATTCACAGCAGGATTATGATTCCATAATTCAAATAATATAAAGTCATAGACCTACTTGAGCGATGCACGTTTAGTATTAAATTACAATAAAAAAAATATTAATAAGCTGCCTTAAAATTATATTAATTAAACATGACAAAAATAATTAACTTATTATCCTAGCATTAATTTAAAAGTAAATTTTGTTACGAAAATTTAATATTTTACGTATATCTAAACGGCGGCAAAAACACTTGAGTTTATCTACATCAGTCTAATAATAAATGAAATCTTAATATGACGCAAAAATAGATTGGTAGATATTTATTTACATAAAGATTCAGAAATATAACATATCTTTTATTGATTTAAGTGCAACAGTATTGCGTTGATTTTCTTATTGTTATTAAGAGGATACCCTGGATATTTTCATAAAAACGTATTCCCCTGTATTTCATCTTACGAATAATGCCTCTACAGCTATAATTAAATAAATAAGTAAATATCCTGGACAATTCACACAGCGCCATGTAGCCCCAAACTAAGCAAAGCTTGCACTATGGGAACTAGATAGCTGATACTAATACATATATATATATATTTTTTTAAATAAATACATATTATACATAGAAAACACCCAGACTCAACGCAAATATTTGAAAATTGACTTAACAAATATTTGTGTTCGGTGGGGATCGAACCCACGACCCTCGGCGTAGAAGGCAGGCATACTATCCGTTACGCCATCGGGACAGTATGATATGGATATGGAGTGGATTTGTTAAAATAAGGCCTACTAAGAGCATGCCTCTATTATTTTGTTATATTCTTTTTAAAAATAGGCCCGCGTTTGTCTACTATCTCACCTGATGGTAAGTGACGATGCAGACGATGATGGAACATGCTTGCCTAGATAATGCTCTTGCCTTGAAAAGGCCCAAAACATGCCTTTAGCGGGCCTTATACGTATATTAATTTAAAAAAATAGCTATAGAGGCATCTGGAAGAACAGGCGAATACATTTGTATGAAAAAACCGAAAGCCGGAGCACTTTGGTATGCTCTTAATTCACGAATACACCCAATCTGTGGGTATAATCTAATAAAGTGGGGCACAGAGTCGACTTGCGACCCGATAATGTGAGTTGTAAACACTCTCGTCATTTATCAATGGGGCGATTAGAAGTATACGTTTATAAAGAAGGAATTATTTTGGAACTATATAAGGTTACATTTAATTGAATATTTTAAGGGCGTGTTCTACTAATAAAATTAAACAACTTTCGACCCAAACATTTTTTTCGAAAAATGAATAACAAAGGAACTCCCATACAAGATGTACCAGGCGACTGAGTCACTTTGTATCAGAGTTATTTTTTTTTGTCGTATTTCGAAAAAAAATATTAGACTAAAGTTGTTCAGTTTTATGACAAGAACACACCCTTAATATATTTGTACTTAATTAAATGTTACCTCATGTAATATCTGACAAGTCAATGTAAGCTAAAAAAAAAAAGGTAATATTTTTTTACCCATGACGTCATTAAAAGTGGAATTAACTGGACGGGTGACGTCACTGGGAATTTGGGAAAATTGGATACATTTTGTGCTAATAAAAAAAACGTGGATACGATTTGATACGAGATGAAAACTTTCATTAAACTTCATACAAAGTAGATTTACATTATTCCGTGCGTATGTCGTTGTAATTTTGGACAGCATATTTTTATAAATAATGTAATGTTAGTTTAGCCACATTTGATTTTTTATAAATTGATTTTTAATTGCTAGTTTTTTAAATTCCACTCTTGTCAAAACACTCGTCTATGGCACTCCACTAAAACACTGACCTATATATCTACGCACTAGACATGCTGTTCCATACAAATGACAGCGAATGAAGCGCCATTTACGTTATTTCCTCGTACTCTCAGTTTTGCTTTCCTTGCTTCAATATCGGCGTACTCACCGCCCGAGCGGGCTCAAGAGCTCATTGCCGTGCATGCATGCTCAGTTGACGCAAATTCGTCGATATGAGGACGTGTTTCTGACGCGCTTTTTAGCTGACATATTGCCGACACCGATTGGCTCGAACCGCGCGTGCTTGCCTGAGCATGAACATGCGCTATCTCGGGCGAAACACGTCTACACCGCCCGGCGAGGCGGTGAGGACCTGAGGCTGCTCGTTGTAGTAGCATCATGTCCAGTGCGTAGATAATATAGATCAGTGGACTAAACACACCGATCTAGTACTCACTCTTCTATCGTCAATCGAATCTAAAACTATTTCATACAATCAAAATTTATTTTTGCGTTTTTTAATTTTATTTTGTCCTAGTTAGACAGTGCTATTTTGTCCTAATAGACTTGTTTTTTTAATTCATTAGCTGCGTCTAGATCGTGCTCACTGCCTCGCGAGGCATGCGCCGCATGCCGCGGTCTGTGAAGACGTGCCTCACCTGAGGCAGCTGAGTGCTCAACCGCATGCCTCTACCAAAGCACGTCCATACTAAACGACCTCTCGCGACGTATGCCTCGCGAGGCTACTCATGCGGTCTGGACGCAGCTATCGAGATGTATTCTCATATCATTACTAATGTGGAGATTTATATACTTACTTGGCACAAAAAGTACTAAGTTGTAAAATTATTTGATTGATACGTCGGCATTCATTACTTCAACTGTAATTTTATATTCCATAAAAATGTTTTTTTACTGTTGAAACCGAATATTCGGTATTCGGTCCATTGGTAATAAATATTATGATTCTTATTTCTTGTCAACGATTGTTGCACACCGAATTTGGCTGGTAACCTGTCACTATGGTTTCTGAAACTACCCTTAAAATCATGTCAGACGGGGCGTAAGGCTGGTTTCAGAGCGGCGCGTCTCAGCAGCGCTGCCCAGGCGCGCGCGGCTCGGGCGCGCGCCTGGGCAGCGCGTTCGCTGTGAAACGACATTCAGACGCGCGCGCTTCGTTGTGGTGTACGGTCGAGTGCAGAGAATCATTATGCCAGCAAACGTAATCACTATATTCTAATCATAAATATAAACCTAATCATACTAGCCGCGCGTCCGCACCGTGTCTCGCTCTGAAACGCTACTGGCAATCGAAGGAGATCCGACCGCGGCGCGGCCGAGACGCGGCCCAAGACGCGTCACTATGAAACGCTACATACAATCTAGTGTAATGCGAGGCGCGCGCGGCTGGGCAGCGCTGCCGAGACGCGTCGCTCTGAAACCAGCCTAAATGACGTTTACGCTCTGCTTACACCGCAAGAGATATATGCGTGATATATAAGGTGTAAATTAGCTGCAAATATTTTAAGGGGCGAATCAGCCCATGAAACTGTACAACTTTCCCCAAGAAACATAGGTCGAAATATGAAATAAAAATTTGTACCTCCTATAGAAACTGATTTGGTCAAATGCTATGGGGAGTCCAAATTTTTTTTTCATATTTCGACCTATGCTCCTTGAGGAAAGTTGTTCAGTTTCATGGGCTGGTTCACCTTAAAATATTTGCAGCTAATATTTTTACACCTTATATGTATGATTCTGGCGGATACTCCACCGACAAGGGCAATGCCCTTAGATAAATCATGATGATGTATG
Organism: Keiferia lycopersicella; assembly: GCA_029255805.1. Taxonomy (NCBI): domain Eukaryota; kingdom Metazoa; phylum Arthropoda; class Insecta; order Lepidoptera; family Gelechiidae; genus Keiferia; species Keiferia lycopersicella. Next base: position 1,955,384 of record JARACZ010000008.1, read on the forward strand.
AATTTGTATCACCTGCCTCATCAGAAATGTATGAGCGGCAGGTCACAATGTTGTCAGCAGACGGCCGCGCGGTCAGCTAGCTCGTGGATCAGCAGGGGGGTGGTGTCGGGCGTGAGGGGGGTCAGGGGGGCGCGGGGGGCGGGTGTCGGCGCGGAGGGGGGTTTCGCCCCACAGATGCGCTCGAGCACGCAGGAGGCGGAGAGCCGGGCTTCGGCGTCGTGATCCCAACATTCTTCCATCGTGTCGCAGAGGACGGATAAGCCCTGTTGGAGATAGTGTGCCAGTTTTTTTATTATTATTTTATACATTTCCATAATAATAGCTAACTTAAGATATATGACAGGTTTGTGAAGGACACTTTCTATGTAGGTGTAGTATTGTTACTCACGGTATTGTTAATCAATCACAGTCATTGTTATGCCTTGTGATGCCAGCTTAGAATAGCATCACCTCATTTCTTTCTCGTGGGTGTCGTAAGACGCGACTAAGGGATTCGAGGGTTTCATGTGTATTACAAACTTAGCGCTCTGCCTACCCTGCAAGGGATAAAGGCGTGATATGTGATGTGTATACTCACAGGGTGCTGTCTCCATGGCTGCGGTATGTGCGGGCGCATCTTTCTTTGCACGACGGCCTCCTGAGAAAAGATTCTCTATTAGTAAAGCCTGGTTTACACCGTGCGAGCTGCTCTTTAGCTAGTAGACAGCAGCTCGGCTTGTCTAACTCATATGCTAGCAGCTCGGCTCGCCTGTGCTGTCTACAGGACGCCACGCCACGTGAAAGAAACGACACAGGTCACGAAAACATAACCTCAAAATGTATAAAAATTTGGTAAAGATTTCCTCTCTTTTTTTTCTAAGCCTTGAGCTCCCCGCCCCTCCCCAGTAAAATGTGAATTATAAATGCGACCTCCGAGACTGAATCTATATATTTGCTTACCTGCATTTCCTCCAAGCCGGGATGAGAACCCACTTCCTCTTCTAACGGGAGCCGGTACTGCGGGGCCGCCTCCACCGGACCGTCGCTGCATCTAATACCAACAGATACAATATCTTAGATACTGGGTTCATATCTCATAACTAAAGACCGGATTATGTGCAGTTGCAACCTTCTCCTGAGTCTGACAAATACTTTTCTGAAAACTGCATCAAAATCGGTTGATACAAACGCGAGATAATCACGGACAAGCTTACATACATACGGGTTAAACTGAGAACCTCATTTTTTTAAAGAAAATTTTCAGTTTATCTCAGCGCCGTCTTTGAATGTATACTTGAACATTGGCTAAAAAGTTTCCCATTGGTAGTAACTTTGAGAAAGGTCAAATTTTGCGAAATATATGTTGGCGGATAGCGATTTGAAAAATCCCGACAGAGACTCGAATTCGACACTCAAATCCGATCGTATCCACTGAATGTGCAATACAGGTATGTCACAATCCAAGGCTATTTCTAGATGATCTAGACTCTATCGGGACTAGACAGCTGTCCTAACCTATTCAATTTATTCAATACGCTAACTGGAGCGTTTTGTGTCAAAGAATATAAAAGGCTATATCTGGAATAGAGGTTACCTCCTCGTTTATAATTTATTGATTCTATTTTTAAACGGGTCCGCGGTTTCATGAAACAAAAGTATCGGATTGCCGTGTGATGTCGGCTTAGAATAGCATCAACCCAAATCTACCCGTGGGTGTCGTAAACACCGACTTAGGGATATTTACCAAGGGAATGGGCAGCGGCGTTTCCTGCGAATGCAACATCATATACTGCGCTCGCCAATCCGCCTGCCAAGCGTGATGAGTGATGAGTATGGTATATATAGAAGAAGGCCCAAGTCCAGTAGTGGACTGCTGTGGCTGTTAAGGTATTAAATTGGATACTAGCAAATATTAAACGTGTGGTTTTCCCCAGCATAGTCCAGGTGGAAATCCATGGACTTTGAGTATAAGTATAAACGGTGTCCTAGGACGACTAGGTGTCCCACACGAAAAGAAAAAGTATAAATGTAGAATATTTGTCTAAATTAGTTGCACAAAAACCAGATTTTGTCGGGACACCGTGTATATAACCGAAAGAATCTGGCGTGCTGGAGAAAGCCTCTCTACAGCACGGCCCATCATGTATCTCAAGACCCTTACTACGTAGCGTCGATCTGGTTGTTCTAAAAAATATCGTGAATTTGTCGACCAAAATTACAAAAATTCAGAAAGACCGAATGAGCCGTTCGAAAGGTAAAACTAAAAGAATCTGGCGTGCTGGAAAGAGCCTCTCTGCATCGACCACCGATCGTCGATCTAATTATTCCATAAAATGCTGTGAATTCTACCCTAAATCCAAAAACTTAGAAAGATCTGAATAGTTTGGATTACCACTGTGTAGCTTATTCATAATCCGTGCCTATAGTACAGAAGCTGACTTCCATTATACAGAGTGTAAAAAAAAAATGCTGCAAATATTTTAAGGGATGAACCAGCCCATGAAACTGAACAACTTTTTCAAAGGAACATAGGTCTAAATATGCAAAAAAAAATTTCGACATCACATACAAATTGACTTGTTCGGTCAGTAATTTTGTATAAGAGGTCAATTTTTTTTTCATATTTCGACCTATGTTCCTTGGGGAAAGTTGTTCAGTTTCATGCGCTGATTCACCCTTTAAAGTATTTGCAGCTAATATTTTTACACTTTATATAAGAGATATTACAACAAACTAGGGAGGCACATACCTTGAGCTGATCTCCCAGAGCACCAGCGCGCAGGCGTACATGTCAATTCTGAGGAAGGCGTCCTTCGTGAAGTTGATTGCTCCGTCCAGCACTTCGGGGGCCATGTAACGCCGAGTTCCCACCTGCATAACATGTTTACATTATTTTCATAGTGTTGTGTGATTTGCCGTGTGATGCCGGTTTCGAATAGCATCACCCCATTTCTTTTCCGTGGGTGTCATAAGAGGCGACTTAGGGACTTGAGGGTTTCATGTGTATTACAATATTAGGCGACAGGCTAACAACCTGTCACTACAGTGATGCATGAATCATCTGGGTCCTTAACACTCGTCAGACGGGGCGATATCGATCGTTCTTTTACAGCCGTTAATCTACCCCGCATGGGATAAAGGCGTGATACGTATGTTTGTGCTATTTTAAGCCGGTATCACACGGCCAATATAGGTCAAAAGTAGTTCAATCGTAATCGATCAATCTTTCCTTTAAAAAAACCATTATTTAGTGGACATCCTGTTTACCAATAGGCACAGGACCAGGAGCTCTATTTTTGAAACATCGTAATTAGATTCCGTGCACGGAAGTCCGCAGCGACTGGTCTAACCACACGTTTTTAAATTTCTATTACTCGGTGATTTTATGGTCAAAGGTTGTATATGTGTGTGTATTTACTAGGGTATGTGAGCATCGACAAGTAAAAAAAACGCGTGATACAAACATAAATAGTAGCAAACTTTCACATGAATCAATTACGTTATATAAAAACAACAACAATATATCTACATTGCTACTTACTATGTAATATTCGAATCAATGTATTTTGTGAATGAATAAATAAATTGAATTAAAATGAATACAATGTTTCAGAAATTGAGCTCCAGCAGAATTTATGATCAACAAGATGTAATATAATGATGAGTTAAGCAATAAAAGCCTATCTGCATTATACGATTATTGTACGAAGCGAATTGTGATGCATTGAAGATAGTATAATATAGTATGTTTTAGTTGTAGTTTACTGTGAAATAGATAAGCGTCATACGAGAAAACACTCCGTCACAATGTACGTCAACAAAATATTGTTTTGCGATTGCGAATAACATACATAGCACTATGTGTAGACAAAGTACAAAATACTTAAAGTACTTTGCACGTCAATACATAAAGCGACGACGGTGGGTAATTGGTTAGGACACCGGTCTTACAATCAATCCCCGCCTTGTACCAATTCGTTTTTACTCACATACATTTACAGACTGGTCTTACGGTAAAGGAAAAACATCGTGATGATACCCACATTCAAATAAAGTCTGAATTCAGATGATATTTAAATGTGAATTTACCTAGGATTCGGGCTAGATTAGCCTTCGGGTTACAGAGGTCAGATGGCAGTCGCTATGTCTAAAAACTTGGTTCCACGTCAAATCCCCTATAGTCTGTAAAATATAGGATGATCCCGGGACGTTCGTGACAAAAGGTCCATTTTCCTACTAACAAAGGAAAGTGGACCTCATGTCACAGTGATCATCCTATATTTTACAGACTTATAGGTTAGGTAGCCGACCCCGACAGAGAAACGGGCAAGGAGAATGATGATAATCTAAACAGTGATACATACTTGTCCGTGGGCGTCGCCGCAGCCTCTCCCCGGCACAAACACGAGCGCCAGCCCGAAGTCAGCAATACAAGCACTCAAGTCCGACTTCAGGAGCACATTCTTGGACTTGAAGTCCCTATGAGCCACGGCCGACTTCCCTCCGCCTTCTTCGTGTAGATGGGAAAGACCTCGGGATACGCAAAGCGCGATCTTCCAAGCTTCGGGCCAGGTCAGCGTGTGGGCTTTTAGATAGTCGCATAGGGAACCCTGTAGAGGAGAAAGATAGCTAGTTACTTTTTTTTATTTTAGGCAGGCTAATGATATGAAGATCGCTGGACGCCAGTGGATGCAAGTTGCGCAGGATCGTTCACTTTGGTAATCTCTGTGGGAGGCCTATGTTCAGCAGTGGACGGCTTCCGGCTGAAATGATGATGAACGATATGATCTGCCGTGTCCTGTCGGCTAAGAATAGCATCACTCTACTTCTGCCTGTGGGTGTCGTAAAAGGCGACTAAGGGATGAATCCAGGAAACGGGCAGCAGCCTGTAAATATCTACAAAATCTTGCATTGCGCTCGCCAATCCGCCTGCCAAGCGTGGTGAGTATGGCAATACCCCCGAATTAGGGTAGGCCCATGTCCAGCATTGGACTGTTGTGGATGTAGTAATGATGTGACGTACAATATTGTTAATGTAAGAAAAGTACCTCCCTTTTCAGTACTTCAATTCAGCTGGTGTCGACTCAGTGTCCCAAACGAAAAGAGCAAGAGAGGGTAATTCAAATTAATTGTTAATGAGAATTTTTGTTAAAAAAATATGTCAGCCATTCAACTAGAAAATTCATTCTATTAATACCCTTTTTGCTGATGGTACAAATTACAAACATTAGTCAGTATTTTTCTGTTATTCAGTAAATAAAGTAGTAAATGGAATTCTAATGAAACATGAGGAATATGAATCAGCACTTAGATAATCATGCCATGATGTATTTTGCAAAACTAGACGAACTAAATATCAATCAATATCACTACATAGTATAAAGCACGGTCGCTTTTCGCGTCTGTGTGTATGCTTAAATCTTTAAAACTACACAAACGGATTTTGATGCAGTTTTTTTAACAGATATTCAAGAAGAAGGTTTATGTGTATAATATTTGCCGGATTTTTTTTTTCCCACGGGAAAATGAGTTGCAGCGGGCGTAGCCGCTAGTTCATTATAAAATGAAGAGACATTCTGTATTACTTTTTCTATCTGTCTTTGTCTGGACACTGCTAATTCCTACTGAACTATGCAACATGTTTTGATACAGATTTTTTTTAAAGTAATTCAATAGGAAGGTTTATAAAATGACTAGTGGGCGCCAGCGACGCTGCCCGCGTATATGTCGATTTTAGTCCCTTGGCATCCCACAGGATTTTTTCGGGATAGTAACTATCCTATGAGTTAATCCAAGTTACCCTCTGTGTGCCAAATTTTATGAAATGCGGTTCAGTAGTTTTAGAGTGAAGGTGTAACAAACAAACAAACAAACTCTCACATTTATAATAATAATAGGATTAATACATGACAGAAAAACTTTTTATTCCTAAGGAATTATTTGCATGAGGTGCAACAACTTAGCGAGCTACTAGTAAAGAATAATTACCTTCTCATGGTATGCAGTGATGAGCCAGTATTCCGCTTGCAAATTATCTCCTTTCTTATCCACACCGATGTACTGTAGTATGTCCGGGTGATCCATTCTCGGCAGCCTGAAGATCTCTTGCTCGGCCAACCACGACTGCTTATCTTGCAGCGGGAAGACTTTCACTGCAACATCCTTCTGTCCAAGTTTAGCTCTCCAAACAGCCCCAAATCTACCTCTTGCTCGAACTTCGCAAAGAGTAAGCTGGCTGACGAAACCAGAATTCTCATTCTCCATCCCAGGGCCGGCAGAAGGTGGCCGTGACAGGGAAACTTCGCCATTGGCTAGTTCGGCAAAGGAGCCATCTTTACGCTTCCTGTATAACATGTAGCACGCTACGAGAACCACAAATAAGACAAATAACGGTATCAATGTGTATACAATGATTGCAGTTGTGTCGTCTTCTGTAGGTATTGGTGACGCTGGCACTCTATCCGGGATAGACTCTGTAGGTTCTATTCCAGCCTCCATTCCCGGGAAAGTAGCGTTTTCGTTGCACATGTCTCCTTCGCAGCAGCAATGTAATAGCCGTCGTTTTGTTTTGGGAATTCTGCATGGCTTTGGTCGGTCAGAACATCTGACTGTATCGAGAAAGCAGCTTTTTAAAACACTTCTCGAAGTGTTGGTAACTTCGTCATATTCCCAAAGGGTGATGCAGTGGTTGCTTTTATCAGCTTCTGGAGGGGAGCATGTTTCTCTGATGACTTGATTGGTGCATTCAGTATCGGTATTGTTTGTGTAATCGCAAGGTTGCGTGGTGTTGTGGTATTGGCAGAAACTGGTGGTGATGCCGCCTCCTTTCGCTCGAGGAGGAATGTGCTCTTCCATAGGTGGAGCTGATGATTGGCCATGGACACCTGTGAAAGAATTATTATATTTAAAAAGTCACAGTTATGATAATTATTAAAAAATAAAAATGTCTTGTTCTTTTGGAAAAATGGAGAACCCCTATATTTGACAGGCTGACTTAGTGGGTAAATCTTTCAAAATTAAGGTATTAGAATTAGAATAGTTACAGTACCTATTTCTCTTAGCACGATTTTTAGTTTTAAATCAGAAATAAATAGTTGGGAAACAAACTGATTTTCCTATTAATTTTGAAATTAGCATTTGTATCTCACTATAAGAGATGATTTGTACGAATCGAAAATGAGTAGCAATACAAAAATTAAGCATATCCTTTGTCTATTTGATACAGTAAAATGTTGTGTATCTCAAAATTATATAGTATTCTTCCTTTAATATCACATTTTAACCCAATAAAACACCTAAAATAGCAAAGACTCGGTCGACTCTCGCTCTGAAATCAATTCTAGTCCAATTCCAAATATAGACTTGAAGTATCAGGGTCGAGAGGGGTGCATCTTGATGTCTATATGCTTGCTGTAGGTGATACTCACTGAGGAATAGCATCAATACACGGAATAGCGTCCCAGCGGGCGCCATGGTGCCGCCGTGGAGCCCTGTGGACACTCCAGACGCACACAAACCGATGTTATTTTTGTACGCACGACATCAATGGTCTATTTGAATCACACAAACAACGAAGAATGAACCAGCGTAAACCACCCGACCCGCTGCGTAAGCGATTCAGCAAGTTTGTTAACGAAAACAAATCAAATTTCTAGCTTCAATCAGCACGTTTTAATTACAAAATCTTGGAATTTCACTGATTTTATCTCGCGCACAGAAAAAGTGGCTTCGGTCGTCCACTTATCCTGACATTTGTAGGGTTGGGAAAAAACATTGTGAAAATCTGTTACATGTTACATCCAAATAGCAGTTTATTTTTAATACCTAATCGAATTAATTTACATCCCGCTCTCTGACGATGTTAGAGCTCTCAATTGACGCCAAATATTTACTGCATTTTTCCTGTTGAACTTTAACGATTGAATTGTTTTGAAGCGTTATTCCTGCACCCGGCAATGCAACTTTAGTATTGCGCGACATTTGCAACCATTTGTGTCTTCAATAAGAATTAAACGGACAAATGTGATAAAATAATAATATTTGCTGTCTTATCCAGCACCAAGTTTATCTAGAGCTATACTTTTGAGGATCAAATCGTAATAATTTAAGATTAGAACAAAGTGCGTACGCCTGCTATCAACACGCTAAGAAGAAGAAAAGTCTGCCGTTTAAAAATAACTGCTCTCTTCACTCAAGTTTAAAATATTTAAAACATTTTATTTTTGTAACAGCTACTCTGTACGACATACAACACTAGCTGTCTTGCCAGATCCACCACGAGATTAAGCAAAACACGTAGATTCCAAACCTAGAAAAATAATAAAATACGTCTATGGTCAATGTGTTTTTTTGCACCAGCAACACAATAACCAAATGTCACATGAGATTTTGTAAATATTTTGTATGACGCCAGAATTAAAAAAAAAAAAAAAAAAAAAAAAAATATTTTGTGTGGTTTTGTGAATAATCGTGTTTATTTGATAAAATATTACAGATATTGGTAGATTAATGACTTAAATAGGAGTGGTGAAGTAGCGAGAATGTCCTTCTTTTACCTGACCCCTGTGCAGGGTGATATGCCTGTACATTTGCTAGAAACTATCGTCAACAGAAGATTGGACTACTTGAAGACTACTTTACGGGGAGATTTACAGATTTACAATGAATATGTTGTTGAAGGGAGCACCTACGATAATGTTGGACATTTCATGCTTTGCGTGGTTGTAATTTTAGGAGAAAATTTCGGAGTTACACAGTTCTTCTTGAAGGCAGAACTAGAGCTGTTCAAGCGAAGACTGAACTCGCTTTCAGCCTATGACATGCGTCTTTTATGCAAGAAAATATTAAGGACCATCAAAAAACAGGACGACACACCTTTGTTTATTGATCCTTTACAAGTGTTATGTCAGCACTTAGTGCTAAAAGATGTAGCTCACCACATTTGCAGCACACCTCATGATAAAGACTGCAGTAAACACAGTATCAAACTTCACTTCAAGCACTGCCTCGCTTTTGTAGCAAAAAGACAAGTGGAACTTCAGAATGGCAATGTTATTTTACCATGTCGAAAATGGAAACAATACTTAACCCACCTTTTTATAACTAACTTAAAATACAGACTATCAAAGTGCAATTTATCACCACTAAAAAGTGATCCTAGAGTAATGGAAATAATAGCTAAGCTGAAAAATGAATTGCCAGTTATGAGAAGGAACACTGGAGAACTTTTGAGTAAAGAAGTGGACATCACATCAAAGATATTTCCACCATGCATGTTGAGTTTGCATCAATATTTACGCAGAAAACATAGACTATCCCATACACAGAGATTCTACTACAGTTTATTTTTGAAAGATATTGGAATGCCTGTTGAGGAAGCTGTAGAATTTTGGAGATTGGAATACAGGCAGATTGCCAACAGTCACAGTTGCTCACATAACTGGCAAAAAGATGAAAAGAAATATCTGTATAGTGTTAGGCACATGTATGGCTTGGAAGGATGTAGAAAGAACTACTCTTCAGTCAGCTGCCAAAGAATCCAAAGTTCTGACAGTTAATGTTCAGAAGGTGGATGTCCTTTCAAGTCTTTTGATAGTCAAAGACTACTACAAATATTAAAGTCACAAAATAATTTAACAGATTCAGAAATTTATCAAATAAATGAACTGAAAAGAAGACATCAGTATACTTCTGCATGTTTAATGTATCTAAAAAAATCTTTACATAATGTTGACTGTGATAGTAATATTAGCTTTAATTTTTCTCCTGTGAAGTATTACTTTGTTGCTTCTAAAAATAAAACTCATGATTTATGATTCATAAAAGTTTATTATATTTTTTAGCACCTTTTTTGCAAGTCAATAAAAGTTTGCAGATACAGATCCGGCATACCATTAGACATTTTTGAAGGAACTAATCCGAGAGATGGCGCTGTAGACTAAATTAAGAAGGTTTTCTCAATTCACTTGTAGCCTCAGCTTGTAGCATATTTTCTGGCCCTCTATGTTTCGTTGACAGATCACACACAGCTGTAGACTAAGTCAAAGTAATTGTTAAAATTTGATATCTAGAAACGTCGGCGTATAACGCCATCTTTCGGAATAGTTTCTTCAATAGGAATTATTCTTGCAACGTTTTCTAGGGTACGATATATGGCGATACGATAGGATACGAGTAGATGGCGCTAAGCTAAACTGAAAAAGTTTCTTTCCAAGGAAATATATTTTGTCTAGTTGAGTGTCAATATAACTCAAATCTCAAAATTTCAACCTAACGCAACGCCATCTGTATTGACATCATAAATTAGCCCGAGATCTCTCAGATACACGCAGATAGAAAAGTCCCAAAATAAATACCCAAATTTTATCCTTGTACTTGCATAGGAGGGTTAATATTATTATTCATGTTTCGTTAAAATCTTGTTCAGCTATAAGTCAACACAAACTGAAAATATTTGCACTCCTCTGCCAAACATCCTGTATGTATATATCTCTATCCTTGAAATGAATTGAAAAATTATGATCAATACAACCAATATTGATTTACTGAATTTAATTGGCTAAGGAAAAGTACGTAAATATTGAATGCAACTCGTACTGCATTCGTTAATGCGTAAATTTGCCCGTACCGTTGGCAGAAGTTGCTTGCGTTAATATGGCGGTCTTATTGCTAAAGGTAATTATTAAAAAAGATATCACAGAGAGCAAGGGCGGTAATTGCCTTATTCACATCTAACTTTGGGTACAGGACGTTGGGCGACTTACAACTTAAAAAAATGGAGTAGGTAGGTACCTAGTTACTCTCCTACATACTTTTGGTAACACTCTCAGTAGGTGCCGCCGGTGATCATGACAAATTCGGTTTATAAGGTTTCGATTATCTTGTGATCGTTACCAACAAGCCGGATAAAAATTATGGTGTACGTTCAGTAAATGTAACTGCGTAAAGCCTGCGTAGGGCTTAAGAGGATGACCGATAAAAAAAAGTTTATGTTGGTAAATAAAGAAAAAGAAAACTACACTTAAAAAAGTAAAATTTTTGCTGAAAAAAACAACAGTCTCAAAAAAATAGCAACTTACAATTTTGGATTGTTCATGCTTGAGTGACACGAACAGACTGTACCTATCTAAATAAGAACTAACCAAATCACGAAAAATCGCTTCATTAGATTATACTTGATTAAGTAGGTAAGTATTAGCCTCAATAGATCTACAAAGGTCGCGAGGCTGTCTTCTCAGGACCAACCCCTGCTCTATCAAATAATAATATAAAATAATTTAACTAAAGCCTACTACTAAGTACGGGCCTGTACGATACGACAAACCAATAGTAAGGGGCCTGAAACATCTGTTGCTATCACACGGAACTGACAAACTTCCCGCCAGTTTAGCTTCGAACTTGGCCTACACCACACCAACCGCCATGGATTTCCCCGTCCTCCTTTCCGGAGAGACTTACGACATAAAACAATTCTTACACGACCACCCAGGCGGTATCAACACGATCAAAAACTACAAAGGAAAATCTGTCTTACAAGCGATGCAGAAGTTTGAACATAGTGCTAACGCGTACCACTTATTAAATGACTTTAAAGTTGATAAAAAGATTGAAGACAGTAACTTGACTGGTGGAGTGAGTGAGAATGGTAGGATCATAACGAAAAAGGAATCTAAAAGAAATCTGGAAGAGATTAAGTTTTTAGAAGAATTGGAGGTAAGTTTTATGAGATAGGCTCAGAAGGATAGCCTTCTTATAAAAAAATGTAATGTTGATATTGCATTAGGTACCCTACCTATCTCTACCTTAACTACGTATACATAAATACGCACATTCCGCCTCTATCCCTTGCGGGGTTGGCAGACCGTTAATGGCTATAAAAATACACACGCTATCGCCACGTCCGAAAAATATATTCGTGAACTGAAGTGACAGGATGTCTGTCCGTCGCCTAATGTTGATACACAATGTTATTGTAATACACCGAGACCCTCGACTCTGTTACTCTCAATTATTGCACACAAAGAAATTGCGATTTTCCAAAAATCATGGAATAAATTAGTTTCATAACTAGTGGGAAAATTCAAAACGACGAGGTGTAAAAAATAGGTAGGTAGGTAGGTACTATCAGAAGCAAATCAACCTACCTACTTAAGAGTCCAAGTTATACTGGTTTTTCATGCATTTAGTAATTCATACATTTAGCCGTGTGATGCCGGCTTAGAATAGCATCACCCCATTTCTTTCCGCGGGTGTTGTAAAAGGCAACTAAGGGACTCGAGGGTTTCATGTGTAATACAATTTTAAGCGACAGGCTGACAACCTCTCACTACAGTGATACACTAATCATTTGAAAGGGCCCACAATACTTGTCAGATGTGGCGATAACGGTCGTAATTTTGCAATCGTTATCGCTCTGCCTACCCCGCAAGGGATAAATGCGTGATTTGTGTATGTATGTATGTGTAGTAAAGGTGACCACTTACCAGTAAAACTTAGGTAGGGCGCTGATGGTAAGTAGGTACCCAACAAGGTGCTTTTATTCTTTTAACATTGTTTTGAAGAATGGCCCTTGAGTTGTCGATATTTGATTACATTATTATTTTGACGATAGCACAGTGACTCTTTTGTATAGTAGCGGGAAGTAGAGGTGGGTAGGTAAAGGTAAGGATTCGTTCTCGAATTTTGCGGGCAGCGGGGCGGCAGCGACAGGATATTTTGCATACATTCAAATATACGGGTCCTCAAAAACAGCGGCGCGCGAGCGAGCAACGAGCGGCGCACGCACTCACTGGGAAAAAAAAGGCGAGCGCGCCGTCGCCGCTGCCTGCAAAACTCGAGACCAAGCCCTTAGGGAAAACATGCTAACAATGAATTTAGGTCACGGTCATAACTTTGAAAGGCGAAGTCTTTTCATCAATGATTTTAGTGGTTATTTCACTTACCCTAACACCCGATTTGTGATACATTGCTGGTTTTCTTGAGTCAATTATTTTATGATGAAGACGCAAATAAACCTACGATAAATAGCTATGTATGTATCTATGCCAAATTCTGGAAATGTCGGTAGGGTGAAGCTAGTTTGCAAGTAATAGTAGTTTGGCAGTTTGCACACGCCTTTCATGTAATACCGGTTTTCTGCCGGATCCGTTTTTTAATCGACTTCAAAAAAAAGGAAGTTCTTAGTTTGACCTATATGTATGTATGTTTGTCCGCGATTATCTCACATTTACAATTACAGTTTTATTTATTTTACTATTTTTTGTGTATTACAATTTTAGGCGACAGGCTGACAACCTGTGACTACAGTGATACATGTATCATCGAAAAGAGCCCTCAATACTTGTCAGACGGCTATAACGACCGTAATTTTACCATTGTTAACGCGCGGAAGGGATAAAAGCGTGATTTGTGTATGTGTATGTAACTATGTATCTCACATTTGGATGAGCCGATTTCGATGCGGTTTTCAGAAAAGTATTTGAGGTTTTTAGGCACCGACAAAAATGGAGGTTCGCACTTTTTACGTCCGTTGCAGTCGATTCTCTTTCTGAAAAAGTTATTGGCGAAAGGAATTTACGATATTCCACGCCATGATCGAATGGATGGATGCTTGGATGGATGAACGAATGAGCTACTAAACGATAACACAAATTTTATAATTTATTATTTTATTTAACTATAAATACAGTTTTCCTTAAATTCTTAAACAGTTGCTGGGCAGTTTGTTGGCGATATAATGCACTCTTCCTTCCTTCTTAAAATACCTACCTACCTACACGGGGTGTAAGGGACGGGGTAATGAAAGCTTTGCAAGCGTGATCAGACCATGAAACTGAACAACTTTTTCTAAGGGGGCTATATTGGGAAATGAAAATGATTTTTCGAGTTCCCATACAAAGTCTCTCAGCTGATCGAGAATTTTGTATGGAAGGTACAAAATTTTTTTTTTGTTTACCAACATAGCTCCCATAAAAAAAGTTGTTCAGTGTCATGGTCTGATTACGCCTGCAAAGTTTTCGTTACACCGGCTCCTACACACTGTATTCTATACTCTACCTACCTATTCTCCTCATGCCTTGAGTGACAGGAATAAAGATTTATGGACTGTTAGCGTGCTACGCACCAATAGATTAGGTACCTCCTAAAGTAGGTTGAGTCAGAATCAGAGGAATTTAAAAAATATTGGGATATATTTTTATTTATAAAAAATATTGTTTTACTCATGTCGACAGGATGAATGAAAGGAGATTATAAGATATATAAGACGAGTGTTAGTAGAAATGTTGGAAGGGGAAGGCCGCAAAGAACCTATCTGGACCAAAAAGGGGACATTCTGAAGAAAGGTCAGGTTAGAAGTAGGTACTCTAATTCGACGAGCGGAACGTAGAAGAAGCGAAAGGAGTATGCCAGGATAGCAAGTGGAAGGAAATAGTCTCTGCCTACTCCAACGGGAAAGAGGCGTGATTTATATATGTATGTATTTTTTATGCAACAAAGATTTATGTAAAGGAGGTCTGAAATATTTTTGTCGTCCATTGGTGCTTATGAAATTGTTCAGAACAAAGTATACACAACGTGTACAATTTCCTTGTTTAAGGCATTTCGTAAAACATGGTGTACTCATGACAAATTCAGTTTTTAAGGTTCCGACTTCCTTGTAATCGTTATCAACAAGCTGGATAAGAATAATGATGCACGTTCAGTAAATATTAATTAAATTAAACAACTAGAAATAATAATTATTGCTGAAAACCGCAACATTCTCAAAGAAATCCCAACTTTAGATTTTGGATTGTTCATATGAGTGACGCGGAGAGACTGTCCATTAGAACAAATGCAAAAATATCACAAATTGCTGTTGTTTCAGAATAGACTGGACTGGTCGAAGGCGCTTCTACCACAACTGCACCTCATAGCACCTCACTACAACCTGTGGGTACATATAGCCGTGTACAGGTAATACCATAGAATTACTTATATACTCGACAGGCTCGACGACTTCCAGCCTCCCGAACAAGCCGGCTTCCGAAAAGGCTTTAGCACCGTGGATCACATTCATACGCTGAGGCAAGTTATACAGAAGACTGAAGAGTATAACCAACCACTCTGCCTCGCGTTTGTGGACTACGAAAAAGCCTTCGATTCGATCGAAACATGGGCCGTACTTCAGTCTCTTCAGCGGTGCCAAGCTGACTATCGGTATATCGAAGTGTTGAAGTCCTTGTACGAAAGCGCCACCATGTCAGTTCGACTTCAGGACCAGGACACGAAACCTATCCAGTTGCAGCGAGGAGTGAGACAGGGAGATGTAATATCACCGAAACTGTTCACAGCAGCACTGGAAGACGTCTTCAAGCTTTTGGACTGGAGAGGACTTGGCATCAACATCAACGGCGAGTATCTGACTCACCTTCGTTTTGCCGACGATATCGTGGTCATGGCGGAAACCCTGGAGGACCTCGGTACAATGCTCGATGACCTCAATAGAGCCTCCCAACAAGTGGGTCTAAAAATGAACATGGACAAGACCAAGGTTATGTCAAACTCTCTTGTTGCACCCATTACTCTGACAGTTGGGGGCTCTACTCTGGAAGTTGTCGACGAGTATGTCTACCTGGGACAAATAGTCCAGCTGGGTAGGTCCAACTTTCAAAAAGAGGTCAATCGTCGAATCCAACTCGGCTGGGCAGCGTTCGGGAAGCTACGTAACATCTTCTCTTCTCAACAACTACCGCAGTGCCTCAAGACAAAAGTCTGGGATCAGTGCGTGTTGCCAGTGATGACTTACGGAGTTGAGACGTGGCCGCTAACAATGGGCCTCATAAGAAGGCTCAAGGTCACTCAAAGGGCAATGGAAAGGGCTATGCTCGGAGTTTCTCTCCGCGATCGAATCAGAAATGAGGAAATCCGGAGAAGAACCAAAGCCACCGACATAGCTCGAAGGATTGCGCAACTCAAGTGGCAGTGGGCGGGGCATATTGCTCGTAGGACCGATGGCCGCTGGGGCCGGAAAGTTCTCGAGTGGCGGCCACGGACCGGTAGACGCAGCGTAGGTAGGCCTCCCACAAGGTGGACCGACGATCTGGTGAAGGTCGCGGGAAGCCGCTGGATGCGGGTGGCGCTGGACCGATCATCGTGGAGATCCTTGGGGGAGGCCTATGTCCTGCAGTGGACGTCTATCGGCTGAGACGACGACGACGACGACGACGACGACGACGACGAGTGTATTGTAACCTTCTTTACTGACATTCTGAAAGCATTCGTTGTGAATCTACCTACTTGGAATTAAACGATTGAAATCTTGAAAAACATTAAAAAGACAAATACTAGCTATTGATTCGATGATGCCAACAAAACTCCCACAAAAGGAATTTCACGCGAATCGTCTCTCTGTCACTTTATTTAGCTTCATTCAAAGACTTGGAAGAGATCGCTTTTACTGAAAAGATCGCCTTTAGCACGTATAGCTGAAGTCGTTCAAGTGTTCGGTGCATGAAATAATGTTTTTTACTCTCTCTCCTCGTGTGGGACACTGAGTTATCCAACGACCTAATGAACCCTAGTGTCAGAATTACTCAACCGCATCTACAAGTAGCAGGCTTCTGACGTGGTTGTGTAACGATCGTCGTCTAATTAATCATAGACATCAACCTGGACTACGGTTTAACGTGCCATCCGAAACACGGAACCACCTTTCTTGTGGACAATCGGGTGGTTCAGTCCGGAATGTCCTAACCAGACGTTAATGTTTATGGACCTACTAACTTCCTTACAGGAAATGCAGACTGTTTTCAAATCCCATACTGGAGAGTATGACCTTCACCCCATGGTATGTGGTGCCGCTTATCTGGGTGCCCATCATACTCTATCTTGGTTGCCGGGCGTACATGGAATACGTCGGTTGTGGAGGTACTGTAGCGCCCAGTGAAAAGGAAATGTTTATTTAACCACACACACAATAACAACTATAGGAAAATTACAAGAAAAAAAAGGACACAACAGGCACTGCCTATTTCTAGAAAGAATGTGTGATGGTCATTGTGTCGTGTGATGCCGGTCTAGAGTGCCGTGTGATGCCGGTCTAGAGTGCCGTGTGATGCCGGTCTAGAGTGCCGTGTGATGCCGGTCTAGAGTGCCGTGTGATGCCGGTCTAGAATAGCATCACCCCACATCCTTCCCGCGGGTGTCGTAAGAGGCGACTAAGGGACTCGAGAGTATTGGTGTTTTACAATTTTTAGGCGACAGGCTGACAACCTGTCACTATAGTGATACACATGTTTTCTGAAACAACCTTGGAAAACAATCCTCACAAATGTCAGACGTGGCGACAACGGCCGTATTCTTACGGCCGTTAACGCTCTGCCTACCCCGCAAGGGATAAAGGCGTGATATATGTTATGTATGTATGTATGGTCTTTGTGTTTTGGCCCCGGGGCTATCAATACTACGCCGGACGGTTTGGTGGTAAGCCAGGGCCCACCCGGAAATATTTGTAAGTAGGTATGGTTGGTTGTTCAAACAACCAGCGCAATCACGCCCTTGGGGCGAGACTGGGCTTAGGAGTTGTTCTGGGAAGAACGGATCTAACTGAATCTGCCCGGTACATGCCGGTAATTACCAAAAGGGGTATAAATGAGGAACGTCAGTTGATATAAAAACGATAGAGATAGAGAGATAACGGCGTGGTTTTTATATTGAATCTGCACAATGACTTGCGTCCAGTACCTATTTGTCAGACGAGACGGTAAACTTTCGGAACCTTGAACAGCGGAAAATCCCGCGCTAAATTGACCAGTCTAGTTTAGTTAGAGGTAACCTTGATTGCCCTATTAGCCCTTTGATGTCCTCAAGGTCGTATGTATGACAATCATGTTGATTATAGTTTTTACTAAGTCGGGTGTAGAAACTACAAAGGGTCGTTTTTCAACCGACTTCAAGACAGGAAAGAACAAGACAGGTTCTCCCGTATGTTGTTTACATTGTAAATAATAACTTTTCTTTAAAAGGGAACCGCCTTCAAAAAATGTATAAAAGAGTAACCCTTCAATTTTAAGGCGGTTAATATGCCTAAAACCTTCTCCTAAATTTGACAAATACTTGCTGAAAACCGCATCGAAATCGGTGCAGCCAAATGCGAGATTATCACGGGCGAACATACATACATATAAACATACGCACGCACACACACACACACACACACACGCAAACCAACACAATACACACACAGACACACTGAAACTACAGATTAGTTACTAACGATGTGATGATTCCTTTTCTTTTCAGACTCCTGTCACGAAGACCCGATGTCGACTCCCCGCTTCATCTACCACCTGGTCCTGGGGCAAGTGCTCTGGACCTGCATGGAGTACACCCTCCACCGCTGGGTCTTCCACCTGGACCCTGGGAATAACCTCACAATGATGAAGATACATTTCCTCATACATGGATTGCATCATAAGGTGGGTTTGGGTTTGCAGTTTTTCTTTTAAATAGTTTAACCCTCTTGTATGTACTGTAAAAAAACCGCATCGAAATCCGTTGTATGTTTTTAGAATTTAGCGGTGACAGCCATACAGAGAAACGTATAAAGTGATCCTATATACTTAATAGTAGGGTTCATTGAGTCATTGTACGACTCGGTGTCCCACACAAAAAAAAATATATGTTGCACTTTGGGGCGCTATAACTTAAAAGTATAAGGCATTCGTTGTGTTTTAACGTAAACAAAGAAAAGGAAAAAGGTTATCTAAGTTGTTACCATCAACTCGATGAAGAAGAAGAACGTGAACCAAATGGATAAGATTGAGATAAGTTTTTCATGGCTTGATTTTGCGTCGTATGTTCCTTCTGACAAAATCCTCGTTCTGAGCTTAAAATATTATACGTACTTTAGAACTTTGTCACCCTAGCAATTACCTTTATAATTTATGCTTTTCACTGAAATCAACGCATACCTAATTGATAATGATTGATTAGAATGGGGTCTACCTATTTCCATTGTATTGCAGCGAGTTGATATAAAACAGGGTCTTAGTAAAAGTAGGTACTAACTTCATTTCAAGGGATGAACCAGCCCATGAAAGTGAACAACTTTCCCCAAAGAACATAGATTAAGTCGAAAAAGGAAAAATAATTTGGACCTCACATACAATCTGACTCATCGGTTGGTACACTTTGTATGGGGAGTCCAAATTTATTTTTTCATATTCGACCTATGTTCCTTGGGGAAAGTTGTTCAGTTTCATGGGCTAGTTCACCCCTTAAAAGGATCTTAGTACTTATCCCAACACCCTGTATAGTTAATATTCTGTGTCGTATATCAGATTTCTTGGTAATAATAACATGATCGTAAAATTACGGTTTTTATGGCCACGTTTGAAAAGTATTGATCCTTTCAGACGATTCATGGATCACTGTAGTGACAGGTTGTCAGCCTGTCGCCTAAAATTGTAATACTCATGAAACGCTCGATCGTTAACGCTCTGCCTACTCCGCAAGGGACAAAGGCGTGATTTATGTAATAACATGATTTTGGTTTAACCGTTAAATTCGGCGTACTATGAATGGTGACTCATCGATATAATGTTATTTATTATTTTATTTACCACATGCTGTAAAATACTTAGTTGTTCAAATGTACGTCGTAACTTATGTCGATGACATAATATAAAATGGAAGGTCAAGGTGTAAGTGCCTACTTAGCTACTGTCTTCCCGTCTATAAAATGTTTTATTGGTTTTGAAGATGTGCGAACTACCCATCCATTTACTATGTACGCACATAATAACACGTGTACTCTGAGGTCCGACAGACTTGCTGGAGCCCCTGGAAAAGAATTTACTTGTTCACATAAATACGAATCACGACACGAATCATCTGAACCGGCCCTCAAAATTTGTGAGATATGGCGATAACGACCGTATTTTTAACGCTCTGCCTACTTCCCAAAGGATAAAGGTGTGGTATATGTATGTATGGACATCAATACACATATTTTAAGCACCTAATCTTCCCTGAAACAGTCAGGTAAAAACACAAATTACCGTAAATATTATGCACTGCATTCATTAAAAGTTTAATTAAAAAGTAGCTCATCTCTTTCTGACCTTGCTACGAATGGCTACGACGTAGAGGCTTACTAAAACAGGAAATAAATGCATCTTAGCTGGCAGCCGATGACGACCGATGTGGCGCAGTGGTAGTGCGACTGCCTTTGACGCAGACGGTCCCGGGTTCGATTCTCGGTGGGTCACTCACAAAGTTGATATTTATCACTTTGTGAATTTGTTCCCAGTCTGGTTAGGACATTGCGGGCTGAACCACCCGATTGTCCGTAAGTAAGATGGTTCCGTGTTTCGGATAGCACGTTAAGCCCTAGGTCCCGGTTGCTGTCTATGATCACTTAGACGGCGGTCGTTACACAACCATGTCAGAAGCCTGCTACTTGTAGAAGGCGGTTGAAAAATTCTGACACTAGGGTTCATCGGGTCGTTGAACGACTTGGTATCCCACACGAAAAGAAGAAGAAGAAGCTAGCAGCTGTCTACATAGAGTCCACTAGCTACGAAGTAAGATACCTGATGAACATACACAGGGTGTTAGGGACAGCGTCCCGAATACTGATAGGGTGCCAGCAGATCATGAAACTGAACAACTTTCCTTTAGGAACATATGTCAGGTGAACATATGAACATACGACAAAAAATTTCGACATCCCATACAAAATCGCGATCAGCTGACTGCATTTACTATGGGAAGCCAAAAATTTTTTGACGTTTCCGGACATATGTTCCTAGAAGAAAGTTGTTCAGTTTCATGGTCTGCTTGCTTTCTATCAGTATTCGGGACACTGTAGAATAAAATAAAACATTCGTAGCATCAATCGAGTTCGTAGCCGCTTTCTGACCTTGCTACGTTTACCTACGATTGGCTACGGCCCCTAATAAACATAAGGAAAGCCAAAACCCAGGTATTTATTGCACTGTTCTTTGCCTATGTAGATGTATCTAATATAATGCATACCGTGTGATGCCGGCTTAGAATGGCATCACCCCACATCCTTCCCGTGGGAGTCGTAAGAGGCGACTAAGTGACTCGAGAGTGTTGGTGTATTACAATTTTTAGGCGACAGGCTGACAACCTGTCACTATAGTGATACACATGTTTTCTGAAACAACCTTAGAAAACAATCCTCAAAAATGTCAGACGTGGCGATATGATAGTGGCCGTATTCTTACGGCTGTTAAGGCGTGATATATGTATGTTTGTATGTATCTAATTTAATAAGGTAGGTAGGTACTAGATCCGTGGTTAGTAATTGACATATAATCAGGTTTGTGACGTAATGTTTGTAGTTCTCTGTCCGTCACTAATTGTAGCTTTAATGACGTCACTTTCTTACGAGCTTTTAATGTTCAGGCAAACTTTGGATACGTAAAGGTATTATAAATAGTTGACTGTTTATTTCGATAGGTAATTTACTTGTAAAATGGTTGGTCCGTGGGGTGTGGGTAAAAAAATATTGGTGATGAGTTCATAGTTAGGTACTAGAATTTTGTTAATTTGTTTTGATTGTATAGAAAGAATGTATCATTTATTTAAAAAGCCAATACGCGCACAATATCATCACATCGTCGATTTGTTGTGTGAATTTGTTCCCAGTATGGACATTGCGGGCTGAACTACCAGATTGTCCGTAATAAAAATGGTTGCGTGTTTAGGATGGCACGGTCCCGGTTGCTGTCTATGATCACTTAGACGGCGGTCGTTTCACAACCATGTCAGAAGCCTGCTGCTTGAAAAATTCTTACACACTAGGGTTCATTCATCGTCGGACAAAAAAAACGTCGATTGTCATCTTATGGTTCTTGAGTTCATGTTTTTAGACGTGGATGATGATGTGCCGTGTGATGCCGGCTTAGAATAGCGTCACCCCATTTCCTACCCGTGGGTGTCGTAAGAGGCGACTGAGGGACTTGAGGGTGTCAGGTGTATTTACAACTTTTAGGGGACAGGCAGACAAACTGTCTCTATAGTGATACACAAAATTATCTCAAACGGCCCTCTATATTTGTCAGACGTGGCGACAGCGACCGTATTTTTGCGGCCGTTAGCATTCTACCTACCCCGTAATATGCTGGGTGTTTCAAGGTGCCGTTCGATGGGCTGCGTCAGGCGTTTCCTCCGGTCCCAGCGGCTGTGATAGCCTGCATCACATACAGCATCCTGAGCCAAATCGTCGCCTACCCTCCTATCAAGCTCGTTGGAGCTCTGGCTGGTAAGATCATTTACCCAAGAAAAGAAAGACGGCAATGTTTTTTGAGTTTCTAAGCACAAATACATTGTGTGGCATGCCGTGTGATGCGGGTTTACTATAGCATCACCCCATTTCTACCCTCATTCTCCTTGCATTATCCCGTTTCTCTGTCGCGGTCGGCTACCTAACCTAGGGGATGTGAAACCAAGATTTAACACACAGAGCGACAGCCATCTTACCTCTGCAACCTGACGGCTAACCTAGCCTGAATCCTAGGTTAAGTCGCATTCAATTGTCATATAGTAAATTCAAATTTTATTTGAATGTGGGTTTCATCACAATGTTTTTCCTTCACTGTAAGAGCGTTCGGTAAATGTACGTGAGTCAAAACACATTGGTACATGGCGGGGATCAAACTTGGGTCTCACATCGCGAATTATAAAATATTTTTTTTTTCAATAAACTGGGTATGTTTTATTGTTTTCCAGGTTATTTGACCTACGATATGATACACGTGTTTGCACACCGAGGGTCTCCCAAAGATGGTAGCTACCTCTACAATATGAAGAGATACCACTCCAACCATCATTTCTTGAGCCATGACAAAGGTGAGAGTCTTTAGGGTGTCTAATTACTCAAAGGTCAAATATATTTTTTGTCGTTTACTTACCAACAACGTAGCCTCCGTAGAATAATTGGCTTAGTTTCATCGTCAAATTGTGCCTGCAAAGTTAATGGTATAGTGCCTCTTGTAGGTATCATAGAAGAGAGACCGTATACACAATCAAGCCTTTATCTCTCGCGGGGTAGGCAGAGCGCTAACGGCTGTAGAATTACAGTTGATATCGCCACGTTTGACAAATATTTGAGGGTCGTTTCAGATAAGTCGTGTATAAATTATAGTGACAGGTTGTCAGCCCGCCGCAGAAAATTGCAATACACATGAAATCCTTGAGTCTCATAGTCGCCGACACCCACGGGAAAGAAATAGAGTGACGCTATTCTAAGACGACATCACAAGGAATATCCATTGTACCCCCCTTCGTATTAATAATGATTGTAGGCCAGAAAAATAGTTTACAGCAAGTGATACCAAAATAAGTAAATCACACAAACATAACAAAATTTTATCTATCACTTGCGGGGTAGGTAGCGCGTTCACGGACGAGAAAAGGTTAATATCGCCACGTCTGGCAAAAAATTTGGTCTCTTTCAGATGAATCGGGTATCACTAAATCACCTAAAATTGTAATACACATGAAACCACCCCACCCCTATCCTCAAAGAAATAGGGTAATGCTATTCTAAGCCGGCATCACACGGCAATTGCAATACATACATATACATAAGACCCTCGTGTCCCTTAATCGCGTCCCATGTTAAAAAGTAAATCAAATGTCCTTTAGAATGTATGGTAAGTGTTTATTTTTATTTTGCAGCTTTTGGCGTGAGCACTAACATCTGGGACCATGTCTTCAAAACCTTCGTGAACGTGAGGAAGTTAGGGTTTAGTCTACATTGGTGAAAGTGAATAAGATACTGGTGTCAATTCGGTAATTCTCTTAGCTAAAAATAGAGCTGTCACTTTCCGGCAAATAAAAATATTTGCTTAAGAGGACAGTTTATGATATACATAAACTATTTCAGTCATTTCATGTTTAAAAATATCAATGATTCTCTCTCTCTTTTCGCGTGAGACACTGAGTAGGTAGTCTAATGAAATGACCTAATGAATCCGAATTTTTCAACCGTGTTCTACAAGTAGCAGGGTTCTGTTCTGACATGGTTCTGTAAGAACCGCCGTCTAAGTAGCCATAGACAGCAACTGAGACTTACAGCTTAACGTGCCATTCGAAACACGGAACCATCTTTCTTACAGACAATCAGGTGATTCAGCCAGCTGACTGGGAACGAATTCACAAAGTGAGTTTTTTTTACCAATTTCAATTTTAGCCAGCGTTATTCTTAGATCAGAGAATTACCGAATCGATACTTCTATAATAATATTGTTTTTCGAAGGTGGTAGAAAATTATTTTAAATTTTGCCATAAACTTAAATTGGTGATTTATTTGTTAATTGTTTAAAACGTAAATGTACTTACTGATTAATTTACTTAAAACAAATCACCACGTGTCTGTGATCTGAAATCACAGTTGTAACAAACATTATTTTTTTAAAAAACATATAAAATAAATAACATTAAAAAAATATTTATTCAATGTAGGAGAAAAAGTACATAAATACCTAATCTATCTGTGATCTGATTACCTATGTCAGTTGTAATAGTAAGAACATATTTTTATAAATTTTACCTAACTCTATGAACTAGTTCGATAGAAACCTAGATAAGAATGATACGTGATGATTTAAAGTTACGAAATTATCATGACATACTCCTTTGATCAAACAGTTAAACTTTTAAAAATTAGTTTTTTAAAGTTTTCTGCATAGAGTATAAAAAAAATATCTGACGTTAACACTGAAGACTTTTTCGTATAGGGTTTATAGTTCTTTTAATAAGTTTTTAACATTTATAAGCAAACAAAGCACAAAACGTTATTAACTTTTTCCAGCTGGTCAAGTCTGGGAGGTGGCAGTTTATAAAAAAAAAGTATTTAAGGGCGCGTACACGAGAAACAGCGAGGCGAGCCGCCGCCCCGCTCAGTTTTGTGTACGCACCCTAATAGGTGACAATTAATAATACAGGGTGTTAGGAAAAGTACGCCGCGTGATGCCGGCTTAGAATAGCATCACCCCACATCCTTCCCGCGGGTGTCGTAAGAGGCGACTAAGGGACTAGAGAGTGTTAGTGTATTACAATTTTTAGGCAACAGGCTGACAACCTGTCACTATAGTGATACACGTTTTCTGAAACAACCTTAGAAAATAATCCTCTAAAATGTCAGACGTGGCGATAGTGGCTGTATTCTTACGGCCGTTAACGCTCTGCCTACCCCGCAAGGGATAAAGGCGTGTTATATGTATGTACGTAGTCGGTCCCAAAGTTCTGTCATATATGAAAATACTGATAAAATAAAAAGTACCAATCCGTTTTTAAAAATTTATATACCAATTAAAAATACAATTATCGGAGAATCAAAAGAACATAAAACTATTCGAAATGACCTCCCTTGCTTTTAATAACGGCTTTCAACCGCGGCGGCCAGTCGTCTATCGCAGCACGCACCATATCCATGTCGATTTCAGCGACTGCTTTAACTATGGCTGACTTCAGACTCTCCAAATTTTTATGGGGCTTAGCACAGACCTTGCTCTCTAAGACCTGCCAAATTTTATAGTCCAGAGGATTAAGGTCCGGACTGGAGGAAGGCCAATCTTCGTGTCTTATAAAGTCAATGTTTTGACGTTCGAACCAGGCTTGAGTGGTCTTGGCTTTGTGAGCGGGTGCAGAATCCTGCTGGAACACAAAGTGATGTCCTGAAAATAGTGTGTTGGGCAGGTCTTTGACGTACCGATACAAAACCGTCTCTTGGTACACTTTTGCACTGGTTTTGACCCCCTTTTCGCAAAAATGAACCTCAGTTGGCCCATAGTAGGAGACTCCTAACCAGACCATGACTGAAGAGGGATGATGCCCATGTTGCACCCGCGGAACTTTGTTTCCTGCTTCTTCAGAGCTGGTAGCGTACACTCTATCGTTTTGTTTATTATACTTTTCTTCTATATCAAAAATTTTTTCGTCTGTAAAAAGTATATCGCAGTGCCGGTTTTTCGCGTACCGTTTTAACAACACCCGGGATCTTTTGAGTCTAATTTGTTTTAAACGGGCATTAAGTAAGTGCCCACTCTTTTTTTTGTATGCTCGCAGCTTAAGGTCTTCGTTTAAAACCTTTTTCACTGTTTTTCTACTAACCTTCATCTGCAAAGCCATAAGTTTCTGTTTTCGGACAGGATTTCTTCGTATGCGCTCCTTGATCGCTTTGATCACTGCTGGTGTTCTTGCGGAGCGAGGCCGGCCAGTTCTTTTTTTGTCCTCAACACTAGAGACTTCATTGTACCTACTTATAGTACGATACACAAACCTAAGCGTTATTTTCAATTTTTTGAGCAACTTAAAAATGGTACTCGGCGAGTGCCCACAGCGATGCAACGCCAAAACTGCTATTCGGTTTTCTTTCAAAGTCCACTCCATCGTGAAAAATCGCGCCAAATGATCATTTATTGTTTTAAAATAATTGTCAAACATTCAAAAACGGAATGCAATAAAACTTTTCCAAATTCGTGTTCTAAATTCAAAAATAATGTGCCAGTGACAGAACTTTGGGACCGACTACGTATGTATGTATGTATGTTAGGAAAAGTACTAACTTCCTTACAAATGATGAACCTGTCCATGAGAGTGAATAACTTTCCCCAAGAAACATACCGCCGGTCGTACCGGTCGAAATATGAAAAATAATTTTTGGACCCTCCTATAATGTACCAGCAGGTAGACCGAGTCACCTTACTGTACATATAAAAAAAAAGTGGGAAAGAAAGAGGGCAAAAAATAATTTTTACATATCTCATGCTCTGTAAGCAGGTCATTACTGACAAAAAACACGACCTGTAAGTTCAACTTACAGGCGAGGTTTTAAAACTAAGCCTGTAAGTAATTTTAAATATGGAACTAGAAAAAGAACCAATAGAATCGCGGCAATTAAAAAGTTAAAATCAATTTCTTCTTATTTTTAATAGGAGTTGCATCCAATTAGTTGTGTACGATTTTAAATTTCGAACTGGCCGCTACGAATTGTGTTGCTTGAACTCAGGAATTATATTTTTAATCTGTATTTTTATAACCTCAATAAATGAGTTTGTCGAATTATTACTCAATATTACAATGACAAGAGTAAAAATTACTAATATCCCTACGATCAGAAAAATGTCTACTTTATGTTAGGATACTTTTCTTTCATATTAAATAAATATTTTTCAACCATAGAAAAAAATTTAGTGGTGCAATTTGAATAGCAGACGATACAATCATCATTTATGGATCGTTTTCTTGTATTTATCGCTTTATTTTACTCTTATTTCATTCGATATGTAAAGCAGTATACGTACCACGGATGTAACATATAACAACCTCGGAAAGGTACCGCCCTCGCTCCGCTCGGGCGTTAAAAAACCTCGGTTGTTATTGATAGCTTACATACCTCAGTACGTAATCTACTATTGGACCCTCCTATAATGTACCAGCAGGCAGACCGAGTCACTTTACTGTACATATAAAAAAAAAAAGTGGGAGGCCCAATTATTTTTGTATATTTCGAAAAAATGTTTCAGACGAAAGTTGTTCAGTTTTATGAGTAGAATACACCCTAAAAATATTTGGACTTAATAAAACGTAACCTTGTAGATCTGCTCTCTACGCATTTTGTACCAACAAAGATTTAGTGTAATAAAATCTTACTAATTACAAATTAATATAAG
The DNA here is from genome assembly GCA_029255805.1 of Keiferia lycopersicella. Lineage (NCBI taxonomy): Eukaryota > Metazoa > Arthropoda > Insecta > Lepidoptera > Gelechiidae > Keiferia > Keiferia lycopersicella. Next base: position 1,983,055 of record JARACZ010000008.1, read on the forward strand.
TTTCATGTTGGGTCATTATTAAAATGTTTCGAAAGGATTTCAACTTGTTTTCATTCACTTACTTAACACTTGTAACAACCGAACGTGATTCGATTAGATCTACTTTTTGCGATAAATCAAAAATTGTAACACCTTACTTAGTTTTGGTTTAACCTCACTGCAGTATAAACAAAACACATTGAAGACTCTTTTGTTAGTAACATTGGCCGAAAAACTAAGTTCAAAAATAAGAAACAAACTCTTTTCTTAGTGACATTGGCCGAAAAAAGTTCGCAAAGCTATATAAAAAAGAATGTTGATATTTTTCTCACGAGCAAAAGGCTGACAAATATTTTCTTTTCAACAAAACCTGCCAGTTACAATGCGTAAAAACTTTTTCTGTGAAGTGGCCAGAGTTTTTGCAGGAGTGGTAATATTTTTCGGTGTTGTGAATGGTTGTTTCAATAATGGCTGGGAAACGTTGTTCGAGGATCTGATTTGTGATGTGTGTCCGTTACTTTCGAGCACGAAAAGTGCGGTAAGCGAGTTCGTGAGTTTGCTCACTGCAGGTAAGTGGTTTACAGGGAGTAAGAAAAAGCCTTTCGAATGCTAATAGAGTAGGCATCATGAAACTGAACAAATTTGAATATTGGAATGGTAAATAAAATACTGTAAAATCAGTCGGCTGATCGCTGTATCTTATAGGAGGATATTATGTTCCTGGGGAAAAATTGTTCAGTTTAATGATCTGCATCCAATAATGCGGAGTGCTCTCTCAAACATCCCATATTTAGTACCTAACTTTTCTAGCTAATTTTCAAGTGCACATAGATGGCGCTGAAGTAAACTAAAAAAGTTGTTTTTCAAGGAAACGCATTTTGTCCAATTGAGTACCTATAAATTTAATTCAAAAGTCAAAATTTCAACCTAACGCAACGCTATCTGGTAAGGTATCATAAACTATGTAGCTCTAGATATGTCATATAGAATACCTTAAAAAGTCCCCATTGAGAAGCGCATGCTTTTTAACTTCGATTAGGGTGAATATCAACTGCTCTCATCCTGTCCGGAAGCAAGCAAAACCGGGCCAACTCAATTTTGCTGTCTACCTCCGCGACGCCCTTAAAACAAATACTGTGACCTGAGCAACTATACCTGATTGCACCCTTCTAACCCAGACGAGGAACCATCAAAAAAGAACAAAATACCAGCCGACCTGATAGCAGAATGCATGCGATGCGGCCGCGAGCTCACCCGCGCTGCGAACAAACGGGCGAACCAGCTGGTCAAGAGCGGCATCAGCCTGGAAGCCTGCTCGCCAGCCATGCACCACTTCTTCTCGTCTACTCAGCCCTACGAGACCAAGAAAGCGGCGCAGACCTCGCAGGAGATGCTGGCTGCGGCGAAACTGTTGCAGATGAAATTGTGTTCAGGGTAAGTGTGGCAGTCCGAGGAGGCAAATCTGATCGAAGTATGCAGTGGTTCAGGTCATGCCATCTTTTGAGGGATCTGGATTATTTCAATGTAAGAAGATGTATTGTCAATGTAGAAAAAGGAGTGCTAAGATAGTCTGGTTAAGTTGAGAGGATGAATGAAAGAAAAATATAGTAACTAAGCGAGTGTGAATGGAAACGTTGGAAAGGGAAGACCTAAACGAACATACCTAGATCAAATCGGGGACGTTACAAAGAAAGGTCAGGTCAAAAGTACTCTAAACCGACGAACATAATATATGAAAAGGCTGAGGAATGTTGAGGAGGCGAAAGAGCTATGTCAGGATTGTAGCAAGTGGAAGGATGTAGTGTCTGCCTACCCCTCCATGAAAGAGGCGTGATTATATCTATGGAGTTTCGAGTGTCCAGCGAATCTTGATCTCAGCAAATTACTTTCTACAACACGAAAGTGTCAAAGTTTTCTCATCTTGCAATCGTCATATTCAATCAAAACAAAAGCTGTTGCCAATAACTCCGCTTGGAAAATATCCACCTGCCATTCATTATCTACAAATTGCATAATGATTAATGCATGTCTAATCAATACTTACAGCGCCAACGTGACGCCGAACACATTCATGTCGTTCTTGGAGAACCAAGTCGTTCGTGTGAATGACGCCAGCTGGTGTTCTCCCTTGACCTTGAGCTGTAAGAAGCGGGAGCCGTATAGATCTATAGATGGAACTTGCAATAACGTGGAACATCCGAACTGGGGACGAAAGGGAGCGCAGTTAACCAGAATAGCAAAGCCTCGATATGCTGATGGTAAGACAAGCACGTATTTTTCTGGAACCTTTGAATTTTGGTCTTAGATTGATGACCTCCGGCATTCATGGAGAATACTTGAGCTTGAAAAAGAACCATCAAATTAGGGACCAACCAAATGGTTTAAGGGTGTGCAGCTAAAAGGATTGTGGAGGTAGGTACGGTATACTGATGGTAAGACATGGCCATTTCTGTTCTTTCAAGCTGATGTCTTCAGAAGATATCGTTTTTTACCATTCATTAAAAATAGGAAGGAAGATTAGTTGAATAGTCTGACTCTAGTTTTGGCCATTTTCTGATGACTGAATTTATCTAAGTGACTGTCCGTTGTATTAGATCTGTGGTTTTTAGCTGATTAACGTTTGCATCTCGCATCTATGGGTCATCCCAGGTGATCCCAGCAAACTGAAGATCAAAAATTATTTACCAAATATTTTAAGCGTTACAAAGTAAAGTTGATTTCTTACAGGAATATACGCTATGCCAGTGGCAGTCAGCGGCCGTCAACTGCCAAACGCTCGAGTACTTTCAACGAGACTGTTCTACGACCAGCCCATTCCCAGTCGAGTATTGACATACCTGAACATGCAGTGGGGGCAGCTTGTCACACACGATCTTACCTTCCAGATCATGGAGGTTTCAGGTATGAAGAATTTTCAGTCCTGGAGATAAAATGAACCTCTGCTGGGCGTATGTTTATCTCCATATATATATTATATATATTAAATGGGCGGTCGCTATGCTATGGTCGCATTGCAGGAGAATCGACATGAGTGCTGCCGTCCATTCCTTGGATTCATCCCTTAGCCGCTTTTTATTACACCCAGATAAGGGGATGCTATTCTATCAAACTAATAATTTTTTCTGATCCTTCATATCTCTAGATGAAGGTGGAATACAATGCTGCCTCGGCAACAGTGTAGACGTGTTACCACCTCAATGGCTGAACGACAAGTGCATCCCGATATGTGTGCCTGATGATGACCCCTTCTACCGAAGCCACGGCGTGAGGTGCCTCAACTTTGTAAGGAGTGTAACTACACCTAGGGATGACTGCATATTAGGTCCTGCTGAACAGGTATACCGACTTATCTCTTAAAGTATATTTAAAACGTTCGTAACTGCTTTTCTGTCCTTTCTTGAACTTGATACTCTCACTTTATTCCCCCAGATGAATACAGTTACCAGCTTCTTAGATGCATCCACGATTTATGGGTCAGACAAAAAAACGGCACTAAAGCTCCGAAGTTTGTCTAGAGGAAGACTTAAAGAGGAGAAAAGAAAGTATTCCCGAAAAGGATTCCTACCTTCTGTGGACGACAAGTCCTCTGTTTGTGATTTGAGAAATAAATCCGAGCCTTGTTATCTTTCTGGTAAGTTATCTTTACTAAAAAGTCTTCAATATCATTAGTCAACACTTGGTTGTACCTAAGTACGATCGTTTTATGGGTTATATCTTCCAGGCGATGGTAGAATAAATCAAACTCCGACACTAGCCCTCCTCCATACAATTCTTCTCCGCGAACACAACCGCATAGCTGATATCCTCGGCGACCTGAACCCTATCTGGACTGATGAGAAGCTCTACCAGGAGACTCGGCGCATTGTCATTGCTGAGTTGCAGCACATCACTTACCAGGAGTGGCTGCCTCTGAACTTCGGTAAGCGATGACTGATGCAGCTGTTTTGTCTTTTCATAGATGCTTAGAGTCTTGATGTTTCTCGTGTAGGTGTTTGTGTACTTCCATAGTAACCAAATCTGAGTGTAGGCCCTTCGTATGAACGCACATTTATTTTCTCGAGCATCTTCCGCCATCGAATTTGTAATGACTATACCTACCCTACTACATTTTAATTACCCTATCTGTTTTGATGAGAATTCACAACCGGAAACTAGAGTCGCAAACACAATTTGGCAGACTAATTTAGTTTAAAAAAATCTTTCCAGGTGAAAACTACCTTCGATACTATCGCATCTCCCCATCAACCCTATACAGCCACGATTACAGCGAGGAAGTCAACCCTGGAGTGCTCAACAGCTTCGCGACCGCTGCCTTTAGATTTATGCACTCTGTTGTTCCTGACTCCATCATGACTTGTCCGGACACCTATCAGACTGGCTACTTGTACAAGTAAGGATATTTTGTTTGAAGATCAGAGGAAAGCCTTGTGCTTGTCACTTTGAAATTTCGCTACCAAAAGTCTGTGCTGCCTTTGATAAGCGTTAAACGCTTTAAAACTTTATGTGTCAGTCTGGTCATCAGGCCAGGGAAAGAATCTGGATAGAAGAACTTAGAATTACTCATGGGCTAGAAATAATATGCAAAAGCATGGAGATAAAAGATGCTTTATGGACATTTTTTGCCGTCACACTAACAATAAGTTTTCTCAAAATGTATCTTTTTTTTTCAGACTTAGCGACTATTACATGAACCCCAGTCTTCTAGAAGCTTCTGCGACCGCTTTCGAAGACCTTCTCCGCGGTATCCTGACCCAAAGTTGCGCGGAATCCGACCCGTACTGCACCGGGGAGATCACCAACCTTCTGTTTAAATCATGCAACAAATGGGGCATGGACCTCATCGCTATGGACATCCAAAGGGGGAGGGACCATGGATTGGGAAGCTATAATGAGTACAGGTATTTGGTCTTGTTCCTTTAAGAAACTGCAGGGCATTATGTTCAGATATTACAACTACTTGCTTGAGTCTCTCCTGAAGCGAAACGTTCACGTGGCTGCCCAGAAAACGTTGAAGAGGAGAACTATATGGCCACGCGAAAACCAAGGTGCGGCTGGATCAAGAGAGATAAAAATGGAAAACGGGAAGGGATCGTCTTATATATCCACCGGTATACTAACTTAAATGAATGTGCGATATGAATATCTCGATTTGATAACGAAAAATGATAATAATTTTCAGAGAAATCTGTGGTCTGCGAAGAGCAAAGAACTTCCAAGAACTGGCAGGAGAAATATCGCAAGACGTAAGTTCCTTGATCATCTACATTAAATTAAATATAACCTACCTGAACACGCATAAAGGTAGCTGTCGAATTAATGGCATTCATTGGACGGATAGTAGATAAAAACTCTGGAAGCTCCTGGCTAGAGGAAGCAGATTCGTTTTTTGAAGTATTGATATATTTTATGATTAAGAGCCTATGGGCCTATGAAATAGAAGCCTAACACATTGATTTTACTAACTAAACATTCTGTGAACACCTGTTTCCAGCGTATAAATGCTCTCGCCCAGCTGTACGAGTCGGTAGACGATATAGACTTGTTCGTTGGAGGGGCGATGGAGCGCGACGTCGCGGGTTCGATTCTCGGCCACACCTTCCAGTGCATCGTCGCTGAACAGTTCTACAGGACCAGAACCGGGGATAGGTACTTCTATGATAACAGCGAGATGCCACATTCCTTTACTTCTGGTAAGTGGGATTCAAGATTTTTAACAACAACAAATAAATCATTCTGATTAATTTTCCCAAAGTGGTACAATAAATTCGATTTGGTGTTCAGCAGGGGCGTAGCTACCCCCGTTACTATCTGCCGTATAGACGGGGCCCCCGGACAACATGGCACGTCCATATTTTTTTGTGGAAAATCTTTACCAGGGGCCCTAAAATTATCTTTTACGAAAAAACACGGTAAGCTACTGGAGTTCATTAGCCCCATAAAATATTTCGCTCTAGCTATATAGAGAAAACCCGATATATTTCAAATTTTCTATCCCCACAGAACAACTGCAGCAGATAAAGAAAGCCTCCATGGCTCGGTTGGTGTGTGACAACTCAGATGTCCGCTACGTGCAGAAGAGAGCCTTCGAGATGGAAACCTCGTACAATCCCAAGTGCAGCTGCGACGACTACACTTCTATTCCCAAAGTTGACCTCACTGCTTGGAAAAGCTAGATTTCAGTTGTGCCCCATTGTTATGCAACTACAGACTACAAGTTAACAAGAAATTTAATGGATATTGCGTAGCCAGTTATTACGAGACCCGGAGCTCTATTTCCGAAACGTTCGTTTTCGTTACATGCGAAAATCTGCTACTTATTATGCTTGTATCTCATGTTCTACTTTACTTATCGATTCCCACAAACCTTAGTAAATTTACTCACACATACCGTTGGCCATAAAATCATCTAGTAATAAAAATTTGATTTAGTGGTTAGACCAGTCCTTTGGGACATCTCATTCAAAGAACATTAATTGACTCCCTGGAGCTATATTTATGAAACGTCGTAATTCGATTTCGTGCACGGGCGTCCGCAACGACTGGTCTAACCACACGTATTTAAATTTATATTTCTGGATGCTTTTGTAGTCAAGGATATGTGTAAATCAATAGATACAAACGAACATTTTAGAAATTGAGCCCCAGAATTTTTACCTGTTACTCAATGTACTAAAATATAACCTGTAGACTTGTAGCCTGTTGTTTTATAACATGGGGTCTTATTTAATATTTACAACGAACCATACTATGTATATGTATGAACTAAATAAATCTGTATTTTTTACGAATAGGTAGGTATTTATAACGATGCTAGTGGTTTTGGAAATTACACCATTATGTTTTAACTTTTTTAAAGTAAATACAATTTATTTGTAAACGTATAAAAATAGTAAACATGTCAATCTTACGAGTATCTTCTTAAAATGTACAGCTTTTTATAAACAATGCGTTGTAATATTGGCCTCTTATACTTACTTATTATGCACTTATTTATTATCTATCACAATCAATTAAACATACAGTAGGTACTTATTGTCATGTATGAAAAAGATGGGCTTTTCTAATTTTGACGATTAATTAGCGTTTGAAAAAAGATACGATTAGTCTACACTTATTGGTGGCGACTAAATCGACATAAATATAATGATCCTGCTTTTCCTTGCTCAACAACGCGGCTACTTTGTGATGCAAGTCCTGAAACGCGGTATCAAAGTGTTTCCAATGATCGCTATATAAGAAACTTTCAAACAGGACCTAATTGTTGCGATGACCAGTCGGTCCCCAGTGCCCCGTTTTTCGCAACTGTAGGCTACAAGGCTATAGGTGTAATTCGATGTATATTGCGTAGCGGGTCAAAAATCCTGGTTTTATAATGACCCATCGGCTACGCAATATACATGCCTGTAGTTTCATTGAATGGGGCACTGGTCACAACATCTATGAGTGATAATCACGCCTCCTAAACAATGCTCATTCTTGACCAGGTTTAAATATCCACTAGAAGAAAGACCGCTAAAAGGGTCCATAGGCCTTCACTAACTGGACAGTGGTCATACGGGATGTAAAAGAATCAATAATTGCAAATATTTGCAATAAGGGGTGAACCAGCCCATGAAACTGAACAACTTTCCCCAAATATTTTTGGACCTACCATACAATATTACCGACCGATCAGGTCAATTTTATTTATATGGGGGATCCAAACATTTTTATTTTATTTCGAGGGTTCGACCTGTGTTTCTTGGGGAAAGTTGTTTAGTTTTTTGGACTGATTCATCTCTTAAAATATTTGCAGCTAATATTTTTATATTGCGACTAAATCAACCTATTTCTATTATCTTGCCTTTCCTTACCCAACAACTCTGCCACCTTATTGTGTATATTGTTCCAAGAGACAGAAGAGTGTACCATTTTTGAGAGTCCACTTGAACCAGGTTTGATGAGCCGCTCGAAGAAGGGTCGCTTGTAGAGACGATGGGCCTCTGCTCGCTGGTCGTCTGTCACCTTGCGGTCGTCCAAGTGGTTGAGGGAGGGGAATTGGGAGATCACGAATAGTCTGGAAAGAGTTTTAATTTGTTTTATTGAGATTATAAGTTGCGCCATTAGATGAAATGCTACTTTTACGCTTGATTAAAAAATACTGCTTTTTCACCGCACGGTAAACCTATACCTACTCTCAATCTAGGCGCGTCCTTGATTGATAAAAAATATTTTAATGCGAGATATTCTATTCTATCCCGTCAAAATTATTAACCTGTTAAGGATGCTCTCAAGGTTCGCTACTGGGACTTTCTATCAGTAAAAACATGTGAAATCCATGTAACACTAAGTCCATACAAATTGAATTAAATCAGCTGACGATACGATCTATTGGAGTATCAATTGGAGTTGGTATTCACTTAGTCATTGCATCAGATAACGATTACCTACATTGTTTCAATATCTTACACCTAGCTAGATGCTAAGTACTTATTTCCATTCATTCATAGATAACTACGTAAATTGTTACTAAAATATCGATATTACATATGATAATGCGTGACTTCTGTCTGGACGCAATATTTTGATAAACTTGTTTGTATAATTGGACGTAGTTTCGCAGAAAAGACTCAATCCACAAAATTGTCAAAAATGAGTTAGTGTTACCAAAGAGGTTTTTAGGGTCAGCTCTTTCACTCAGCAAAAAAGACTTACGATCAGACAAGCCAAAGGCAGCGTTTTACATACTAAGTCGTTTCTCATTTATTCGGATGCAGTGAAAAAGTTCAACCAAAAAGACTCAAGCTGTCTGAGTCGTTTTAAATAAAACATTATTTGTAGAAATAGTGCAATTTTTTATTTCTCAAAAACGACTCAACCAATTTAGGTCATTTCTCATAATTTGTATGTGGTTTATACAAGACGATGTTTCATTTAGCTGAAAAGACTCAAACTGTCTAGGTCAGTTCTGATAAATTCTACTTGAATAAAACAGGAAAAAATTCCATGCATCTGAAATAACTTAAACTGTTTAATTCTTTTCTGATAAATTGGTTATAGTTCTACTAAGGCCATTTTCGATCCATACGTGTGGACTTTATTTTGTTTCTTGCTACAAATTTTATTAAAAAAAAAACCATTAGTAGATCTTTGCCTTGTCCAATTTCATCCCGAGACCATCCGAAACGTCTCGACACAGTGATTAGACTTGACAGATTTTTTTGCAAGACCTGCTGCGATGCAGCCATTAAGAAGATGTCGTCGACAAAGCGGAGATGTATGAGGTTGACGTTGACGTTGATAGCCCGTCCACCCCCGTGTAACATATCCTCCAGCGCATTGGTAAAAAGTCTGGGTGATGTAACGTCACCCTGTCATACACCTTGCTGGGTGGGTCTTGTTTCTGGTTTTGTACTTAAATGGACATCGTCGCCATTTTATATGGGTTTCTCAGTTGCCATCGCTTGCAGACTTGATGTCCTTGCCTGCAGACTCGCCCAGCTCAGGTTTCTCATAGTCCACAAAAGCCAAACACAGCGGTTGGTTATACTCTTTTGACCTATGTATGACCTGCCGTACAGTATGGATGTGGTTAAGATGTTGAAGCCTTTACGAAACCCTACCTGCTCCGGTGGCTGAAAGGCGTCAACTCTTGATGCCAGACGATTCGTTATGACTCTCGAGAAAGCTGCATGCAGCAGTGTGAACGGCATGTAGTTTTTGAGAAGCGTTTTATCTCCTTTTTTGAAAAACAAATCCACGACATCACTGCTCCACGCCTTCCGGGTTGTCCCATTGGCGATAGGACTTTTCTGCTCCACAAGGACCAGTTTCCCAGTAGCCTTTAGCAGCTCAGAGTCCACCCTATCTTCTATATATCGGGAGTCTTTTTAGTTTGGGGCAAATTGGAGCAGAGAAGTGGCCTTATCATGCGGCACATTCCCGCTTGAAGTTGATATTTATGTTGCCTCTGACAAGTCGGTGATCGCTTCTGTTATTAAGAAGATGACAGAGAGTTCCATAAATATGTGTCTTTTAATCGTCATGATGAATAAAAAGCACAAATGTCAATCCTGTTCTTCGTCTTACCGTCAGAGGTCTTTCGGATCCACTGCTTGGGGCCGGGGCTTTTTCTGAAAAAAGGTGTTCACACAGACAAAACAGCCCTTGTCTGCTGACCAGCATTTGGCCTCTCTGGTTTCAGCTCCCATAGCCATGTTCCTAAGGTGATTCGCCACCTTGTCCCATTTTGGCGTTGAAGTCCCCCATGACAACCGTTAGTGGGTTTCACTCGGTCGGTGCGTAGCCTTCGATACGCCGTCTTATAGGGCCTCCACTTCTTCGTCTGAGATGTTTGAACTCATTGCATATACAAGTACAACCTTGACAGAGTGTCTCTCGGTCAATTTCAGTACGAGGTAAGCTACCCTGGTCAAGACGCAGCAGATCTCCTTCACGTTGTCAGTGTTGTCAGAAAGTACTTTGTTGACGAGGAATCCTATCCTACCCTAACCCTCATAAACAAATTGATTCTGGTTCAAGCATCATCAAATTATTTTATAGCAGTCCACTGAACTGACTGTGCCCGCTGAACGTAGACCTCCCCCAGGGTACAAACTTCCGCTTTCGCTATCCAGTGGCTACCAGCTGCTCTCTTTCTGTCATAGGTCCATCTGGCCGGAGGACGTCCAACGATACGCTTGCCAAGGCGTGATCTCCACTTAGGAACCCGCATACTCCACCGGCCGTCGGTTCTGACAATAACAGATGTGACCAGCCGACTGCCACTTCAGTTTGCTACTCTTTCGGACTATATCCATTACTTTGGTCTTTTTGCGGATAGTCTCATTCCGAACCGCCTGTCCATTGGCGAGATCCTTTTCCGTAGCTCTCTAAGTAACATGTAGCAGTTGGGCCAGTTAAACTGTCAGTTTCCACGTCTCCGGCCCGTACCTATGTCATGACTGGTAAGACGCACTGACCGAACGCCTTGGTCATGAGGCAAACAAAAACGAATTTTAGGCAATATTTGACAGCTGTCAAAATCCTGTTAATGCTATAACTTTTCTTTGTCGAGATGTCCTTTAGTATGGTTTTGACAGCTGTCAAATAGGGCATATTCGGGCGGCGATACTTTACAAGTAATATTCTGGATCGTTATCGTGAAATATTTTTTGTTACCTTTCACTTAATAATACCAATTTATCAGAAAGGACTCAACCCTCCTTTTTTTAAAATAGAAGAGACACGCTTATCAAAACTGCAATAATTTTTTTAAAGATACAATGTAAACTTATTTTGTCATTGATATACAACAGAATAAAAAACCATGAATACGATTATCCTGAAGAATACCAATCCAAACTTCAAAAGCTCATAACTCAAAAGTGACCTGATGTGGCTTGGGTCCTTACTGCGAAACTACGTCCAATTAGTAGATAGCATATTACATTGTAGTTTTGTAGTAGGTACAGATGAAATCAGCTCCATATGCCGCGCACTATAAGAGGTGAATTTGGCTATTCCTACTAATATCAGGAAGTATATATATACGCGCACTATAAGAGGTGAATTTGGCTATTCCTACTAATATCAGGAAGTATATACGTAGTCGGTCCCAAAGTTCTGTCATATATGAAAATACTGATAAAATAAAAAGTACCAATTCGTTTTTAAAAATTTATATATCAATTAAAAATACAATCATCGAAGAATCAAAATAACATAAAACTATTCGAAATGACCTCCCTTGCTTTTAACAACGGCCTTCAACCGCGGCGGCCAGTCGTCTATCGCAGCACGCACCATATCCATGTCGATTTCAGCGACTGCTTTAACTATGGCTGACTTCAGACTCTCCAAATTTTTATGGGGCTTAGCACAGACCTTGCTCTCTAAGACCTGCCAAATTTTATAGTCCAGAGGATTAAGGTCCGGACTGGAGGAAGGCCAATCTTCGTGTCTTATAAACTCAATGTTTTGACGTTCAAACCAGGCTTGAGTGGTCCTGGCTTTGTGAGCGGGCGCAGAATCCTGCTGGAATACAAAGTGATGTCCTGAAAATAGTGTGTTGGGCAGGTCTTTGACGTACCGATCCAAAACCGTCTCTTGGTACACTTTTGCGCTGGTTATGACCCCCTTTTCGCAAAAATGAACCTCAGTTGGCCCATAGTAGGAGACTCCTAACCAGACCATGACTGAAGAGGGATGATGCCCATGTTGCACCCGCGGAACTTTGTTTCCTGCTTCTTCAGAGCTGGTAGCGTACACTCTATCGTTTTGTTTATTATACTTTTCTTCTATATCAAAAATTTTTTCGTCTGTAAAAAGTATATCGCGGTGCCGGTTTTTCGCGTACCGTTTTAACAACACCCGAGATCTTTTGAGTCTAATTTCTTTTAAACGGGCATTAGTAAGTGCCCACTCTTTTTTTTGTATGCTCGCAGCTTAAGGTCTTCGTTTAAAACCTTTTTGACTGTTTTTCTACGAACCTTCATCTGCAAAGCCATAAGTTTCTGTTTTCGGACAGGATTTCTTCGTATGCGCTCCTTGATCGCTTTGATCACTGCTGGTGTTCTGGCGGAGCGAGGCCGGCCAGTTCTTTTCTTGTCCTCAACACTAGAGACTTCAGTGTACCTAGTTATAGTACGATACCCAAACCTAAGCGTTATTTTAAATTTTTTGAGCAACTTGAAAATGGTACTCGGCGAGTGCCCACAGCGACGCAACGCCAAAACTGCTATTCGGTTTTCTTTCAAAGTCCACTCCATCGAGAAAAATCGCGCCAAATGATTATTTATTGTTTTAAAATAATTGTTAAACATTCAAAAACGGAATGCAATAAAACTTTTTCAAATCCGTGTTCTAAATTCAAAAATAATATGCCAGTGACAGAACTTTGGGACCGACTACGTATATACGCGCACTATAAGAGGTGAATTTGGCTATTCCTACTAATATCCTGCCGTGATATGACCAGTGCTGGACATAGCCTTTTAGATAGCCGGCCTTGGGTTAGATGCGCCGAGCTTAGGTACTAGCGTCTAGGTAGGTACTATTCAAACGTTGTAGCAATCGTCTGTTCAAATTTACTGGACCCGATTTTTGCTCCGCTCTCGAACAAAACAAAAACATTTGTACCTAATGTATTTTTTTGTGAAAAATCTTTATCCTTCATAGGGCCCTTAGGGACCTACATGCCTTTACGCCTTTATAGCGTAGGTACAGGAAGCGTTGCGATTTGAAGATAAGTGGGAACCCAAAGGTAGCAACTGGATAGCCAAGACGGGAGATCGAGCCGGATGGTGTATGTCCAGCTGTGGCCTACTATAAGCTGATATAATGTGATGCTCACCTATACTGCAAGTACTCGTAGAAGGTGCCTCCGTTGAGGTAGCTGGGCGCGGCCGGGTTGCCCATCAGACAGAGGTGTTGCAGGTTTGGACACGATTCCTTCAGCTTACCCACCCACGGGTATAGAGACGCGACTTTGCAGTGGTTTAGCCTGAAGTAGGTATAAATGAGTTGTTTAATTTAGATCAGAATTTGTAGTTACTAGACACAAATTTTGATAGTCTCGTGGCGAGCCTCCATTCATCTCACGTAGTAGGTAGGTACTATTAATTTTAAATGATTTCTACGAAGACAATCACCCCTGTACGAGTTTTGTGAACTATGACTATGAATAAGTGGTACGTAGCAAGTTGATCACAAAGCAAATCACAGTTAAAGAAAATTAATTACCTACTAATTACCAGCAATGAATAATTTTCATATGACTTTAGGAGCTCCTCACAATGGTAAATGCGCGAAATTACAATATGACAACAATAGCTCCAATACTAACCAAAGCAGCTGCAGTTGTGGCAACGGAGGTAGAATACAGTTCTCTGTGATCGGGTTGTGGTCGGCTATCAGTGAAGTCAGATGCCTGAAGTGCACTAAGGGATCCAAGTTCCTGAAACCATTTAAAACTTTGTACAGTTGACATAGCAGTTTTTGGCAGAACAGTTTGTTTCGATGGCAAATTATGTTAATATTTTTTTATATCGTTTTAGTACATCTATACGACGACCGATGTGGCGCAGTGGTAGTGCGACTGCCTTTGACGCAGAAGGTCCCGGGTTCGATTCTCGGTGGGTCACTCACAAAGTTGATAATTATCACTTTGTGAATTTGTTCCCAGTCTGGTTAGGACATTGCGGGCTGAACCACCCGATTGTCCGTAAGTAAGATGGTTTCGTGTTTTGGATGGCACATTAAGCCGTAGGTCCCGGTTGCTGTCTATGATCACTTAGACGGCGGCGGTCCTAACACGACCATGCCAGAAGCCTGCTACTTGTAGTAGGCGGTTGAAAAATTCTGACACTAGGGTTCATCGGGTCATTGGTTGATTCGGTGTCTCACACGAAAAAGAAAGAAGTACATCTATAATGAAAATACGAATATGAAGGTAGGTATATTTTAAACTTTGAATGTTAAGCAAAGCATGGCCTCCAACAAATTTGAAGATTTTTCATCCAATTAAGTAACTAATTAATCATTGAATAAAAAATATTAGATAAAATTTCCTAGAAACACTACATACAAAGTAAAAAAGCAAAATCACTTAGACTTTTTTTATAGCTATAACTAGTATGTTTATCTACTTGTTATTCTACAAACTTACGTGATTTTGTTGTGGCTAATGTCTAAGTATTTGATATGAACAGAGAATCTCTCCACAATGGTTTTGGGTATTTCATACAAGTTCTCATATGCCAGAGTTAGTTTTGTTGACTCATCTTCACTTTCCGCTGTGCCGTCTGCTGTCCTGTGAAATTATATTACAATAGTTAGTTATCACTGACAAACAACAAGAGCCTGATAATAAATAGAATGGTCACAAAGTCGCGTTCAGAGTATCTTGAATTTAAAAAACTCTAATAGAGTCAAGTCCACATTTTTATAGCAAAATAAATAATAATGAAAACTCAAAGTATCTACCTATATTTTTTTCACTATTTTTATTCATACATTAATGGGAAGTTCTGACACCAAGGTTTCTTTGGGTTGGGTTGTTAGATGACTAAGTCTCCCACACGAAAAGAGAGGGAGGGTCAGAGAGACGGAGAATAAGTGTGATATTATAAGCTATTCTCTCGTTTTTCGTCTGATATCCAGAGGAACACATGTATGTGGTACCTCTATCCCTTTACTCTTGAAAAATTATATGTATCTATTTCATACAATTCTTAACTAAATAGTTTGACCGCTTGCATTACTAAGGTTCTGTTGCCCTGATAATAACTGCAACTAGATAAATAGGTGAATGAACAAACTTACAATGTCAATAGGTCAGGAGGAACTGGTGCGTCAGCCATATTAGTGACAGAGTCCACCAGCACCGTCGTAGACACGTCTATTGATATCACACCACCACCGTCCGAGCTCTCGTTTCCTCTACAAAATCGAAAATAAGTTACCAGCTGTGGAAAATTTTGAGAACCTAACTTTTTATTTCTCAAGTTTTAGTGAGTTTAAGTTGTTGAGTATAAAGAATCAGCTTGTTCTTACCAATGGTAGAAAACTATTTTAACTATAAGTAGAGAAATGATAATAAAAAGCTAATAAAATCAACAAAACAAAACTCAACAGTGCATTCCTATCAGAAACAAAATGTAAATAAAAGTGTTGCCAGATAAGATTAGATTAGATAAGTCAGTAGTTTTTCTGATAACGTTGATCGATTACCTATGTGAAACAATACGATAACTTGTATTGCTTCATTAATAAATCATTGTGAAATTAAAAACCTAGATACTCACGCACTTACTATCGAGTCACTTATTTCCATTTGTTCACAAAAAATGAAAATAATGAAGCCATGCACTCTTTCGCACTAAGCACTTGCGTTGCGAGCCCTGTGTCTTTGAAATGTATAGGTACTATGTGCGCACTTATTTTAAATATTCAGATGCGTTGCATAGGTCTTGAGCATACATAACCTCTTTGAACGTAAGATAACACTTCGCAGATAAGTAGGTACCTACCTACCTACCCTACCCTTGTAAGCATGAAACCCTTTCTATTATGTCAGGCGTTCCAGTAAAATTAAATTATTTTTAGTAGAGAGAAAAGTTTCGAAGTATTCAGGACTGTTAAATTATTCAAATCAATGGGCCACTTTTTTTTTGTTCGTTAATTTCCTAATAGGTGGCGCCCAGGGATGAGGGAAATGCTTAGTATGGATTTCCCATAAGTAGGGGTAATGAAATTGCGTTAAAAATTGTATTTTATTTTAATATTTTGTAGACATATGTTTTAATTTAGGATAATCAACTCATAATTTATAAAACTGCTTACTTTCCGTACCTCATATCGAAAATATACGCCAGTAAACTTACTTTTGAAGGACTTGCGATTTAGAAAGCGGCAACATTATTGTTTATGGTATTCATGCATGATGGTGCAAGTTGTTATTATTAAGGTTATTATCTGTCCTTTTCCTTCCTGTCTGTCTTCAGTTCAGTCATCGCTTGTCCGCCCATCAGTCGAGATTGTTTTTACGTACTGCTGTAAGCCTGACAACGTTGACTACCTACCGAGAACTCATCATTACCTATTGAATAACTTTAGGAAGAAAGTTACCAAACAAAACCACAACACAACAAAGTTTTTGTTTTGACGTCACGGGCGTCTCGGCTCATAGATAATACCGTAGTTTTTTTTTTGTCAATTGACAGCTTTTCCTCAGTTTAGGAGCGCCATCTAGTTCCACCCAAGGAAGCTACCAGTCCAAAAAATCCTCATTTTCATTTGTAATTAACGTTATTCATGGGTCGCTCGTTGGTATTCCATCATGGCGGGTCGTGTATTGGTTATAATTTGATATTTCTTGTTCATTTGAGTGTTTGGTGAATAATTCTGGTAGTGTATTAAGCAACAAACTATTCTGAAAGTGTTCATTAAATAGGAAATTGTAATTAATGCATATATTCGGCATTTTGCAATAGTGACGAGCGGTCTCCACGCGGTGCAGAAAATTTTACTATCGAGTTTTTTGTACTACATAATTTTGCGCAACACAGCCCCTAGTCGTCAGACTAGGATCACTGTGTTGTGGACTCTCCCTCGGCGTAATGCCACTTAACTTTACATCACTTACCGACGACCTGACTACTTTGACATTGGCAAAATACGTCTCCACCCATGAGATGTGACGCCAGAATTAAAAAAAAGAAAAGAAGAAGAAGAAGAACGTTATTCATTACTTCAACAAACTGAAGGAGATTCTGCGATTTTGATAAAATACAATATGGCAACATTTAAACGTCACTTTGACAGTTATTATCATCACGTTGTCATGACACGTCATTGAGCGAAAGTGGATTTTTGTTGATAAATTCGTTTTGTAAGTGAAAAATAGTGGAATTATAAGAGTTTTCTATAAACTCCACATCGAACTATTCTGCTAAAATGGATGTACGTATAAAACCTCGTTCACTGCTCAGATATTGACTTCTTTAGAAGGCCGATTATTTTAACCATATTTCACGGTAATTTCTCAGGAAAGCAACATCCCGATCGACATAAACATTGGTAAACTGCAAGACTGGCTCGTGAGCCGTCGACACGTGAACAAGGAATGGCAGAAAAGCGTCATAGCAGTGAGAGAAAAGATAAACAATGCCATACAGGACATGCCTGCCCATGACGACATTGCAGCCTTACTTTCAGGCAGCTACATAAACTATTTCCACTGCCTGAAGATCATAGAAATCCTAAAAGAAACAGAGGCAGATACTAAGAACCTCTTTGGAAGGTACGGGTCACAAAGAATGAAGGACTGGCAGGATGTAGTGAAGAATTATGAAAAAGAAAATTTGTACCTCGCTGAGGCCGCTCAGATGTTAGTTAGGAATATTAACTATGAGATACCTGGTCTGAAGAAGCAGATAGCTAAGGAAGAGCAGTTGCAAGCCGTAAGTTTCTTCATAGTTAGTTTAGCCTAAGTTACCACCTGGAAATTATTATTAGTATTCCTGAAGGACATGTCCAGTGGCTACTTATGTAGGTCATGACCTTCAAGAATGAGCTATTGACTTGGAAAAAGAAGAAGATTTGTTACAATTTCTATAAAGTCTATGAGTCCGCACCAGCAGTTTACTAGCTGTTGTTTTTGTGGTAAAGGCATTAAAAAGTGCCTTTATGATCTCTCTCACAATTGTTTTCACACATTTATATGGCTAATCCGGGTCACTTGCATTATATTTTATGATAATATAAATGGAATTGCCTAATCAAAATTATAAATTTCATACAAATAAATAATTTATTTTTTACAGGAATGTGAAAAGAAGCACACAGATTTGCTAAAGAATGAGGCATCAACTAAATCCGAGTTTCTGACCCTCTGCAAGCAGTTGGGCATCCAGGGCCAGAGCATTAAAAGGGAACTTGTTGAGCGACTGCAGGAGCTTCCCGGGATCTATGATGAGGTGATTTAATTTCAGAAAAATTGACCAACATGCAATCGGTCTCTAGATCATAAGTAGTTTTAGTGTTTGGCAGGTAGGCGCGCCTATACTCTGGTTGGTTGCCTTTAATTAGGTGCTTCTCATTTAGTTAGGTCAGCAAAGTTTGGCATTGTCCCACATATGCAGCCATTTTAGGCATCTTGTTTCCTGAGGGGCGCTGAAACAGTAAGCTAAAGGAAAACTTATAACTTTTCCAAATTTCCTCACCAGGAATACTTTGGAGAAAGAGTTTATTGTTGAAAGTCAATGCATTACATGTGTTTTAGTGTTGCAATACAAAACCTATTTTGCTGTCTGACATGGTGTCGCGATGAAACATGGTTTTGTGTTTCAGGCAGTGTAAAAAACAAAGACACGCTGATAGCTAGTTTTTTTTTAGTATGGATTCAGCTCTGGAACTGGTCCTTTTCTGACTAAACTTTCACTAAAGTATTCATTCAAACTAATCCTGTATCTCGGTTTTTTTCTCAGATTGCTAAATCCTTAAAACCTCTGCAACCCTGCATAGACCTATACTCGTCATTTTCGAAGCACATTCTCGGTGACAGAGCACGAGAAGTCCTACCACTTCTGCAATATGTGGTTGAGCATGGCAACACCACAGTGTACGAGTGGAGTTATGGGGAACCCCCGCTGAGTGTTGAACCTGATCCTATACATATTGAGCTGGATGACGAAGAACAAGGGGCTGGTGACCAGGTAGGTAGATCAAGAATATAATACCTCCATAGTTATATCACGCCTTTATCCCTTGCGGATGGGCAGAGTGTATAGGGACGTAAAAACGTTATCGCCTTGTCTAGCAAACTCTTGACGAATAGAATAACTAGCTAACTAGACCTACTTAAAGTTTTTTGATTGTATAATTAACTACCATAAATATTTCCTAAAATTCTGCTACCTGTATAGTATCTTTAAGTTTGTTGCCCCCCACACAAAATAATTTGGAACATTTTCCTATATCCAGGGTGTAAATACATATATCAGGCCTTTATCCCTTGCAGGGTCGGTCGCTAACGGCACGTCTGAAAAATATTGAGAGTCCTTTCAGGTGATTCATGTACCACTGTAGTAACAGGTTGTCAACCTGTTGCCTTAACTTGTAATACACATGAAATACAAAAAAAAAAATAGTTCAAATATATACTTCTAAGCTCTATTATACCCTTCATGAAACAAACTGCAACTTTAAACCTACAGTTATATACTACTTTATCCCTACGTCTATTATCCAGATTGATTTCGGCGACAACAGCATAGACTTCGGCGCGATCGAGCCGGCAGGCGGCGCTGAGATCGACTTTGGAAATGGCGACGGGGAAATTGACTGGGGAAACATTGACAGCGCCGGTTCTGCTGATCTTGTAAGCTTTGAACCTGTACCTATTGCCAAAATGCTTGTATATGAACCATAGAAATCGCATCAACTAAGTACTTAAATCAAATTAGATGAATGAATTCTACATTAAAAATCGCTTCTTATTATGCACTAATTTTAGTCTATTTTAACTAAATAATTTGAGGAATAATGATAGCGCGGAATAGCTCAGTGTAAACGTATAGAACAACTATTAGCATCTGCAGAATTTTCCCATATTAGCATGCCATATCATAATTACGTCACTTCACAAGTTTTTCTGTTCGTGCGTTTTCTTTTAAAAACGATTATAGTTCTACATTTTGGAGCTAATGCGCTTAAGGCGTTTTGAACTACGCTTTGTTATCTGTTAGAAAGGTAGAGCTATAATATTCCTTTTATTCCACAGGATTTATCTGCCGATATAGCAGCGGTATCTCTAGAAGAGTCGGGTATAGTAGTGGAAGGCACAGGCTTGCAAGGGGGCATAGCGCGCGGTCGAGATGCACTCTCGTTGCTTGACAACCCTACCACCAGGAGCCAGATCCAAGACCAGATCGTAGAGGTTTGTTTTCTATTCTTTTCTGTTGTGATTCCCTTACATTCAGTTTTGTTTCATATTGATTCAATTTGTTTTGACCTATACTTCCCTGTCCTACTTAGCGGACTGATTGGCTAACTTTTATCAGCCTCAACATTGGAGTCGTGCCGATACCGATGACAAAAGGTTGGCTTCAACTGTTTGTTCAAATGAAGCCTATGACAATGCTGACGAAAATTAGACAATCAACCCTCTGACCTGTTTTCCTCTGATATTTTCAATGTTCGGTTTTCCTCCGTTCTGATATTTTGACAACTGCAAAACTGAAGTGACAATTTGTAATGACAGAGAACTTCAATCACTTTCCAGTACTTACTCCAGTCTAAACTTTCAACTAATATTTTTTTAATTGCAGCTGGAATCGTTTCTGAAAATGCGTCTATACGAAACGAGCACATCCAATGACAGCACGACATTCTCCCTCTCACAACAAGTGGGCGGAGAGAGCGAGGCAGCGATAGTCGCCATGTTGGATTTAGTCAGAGCAAGCGCGGCGAGACTGATGGCGGCGCATTTACAGCATCTGCATAATGTCAAGCATTCTCCTAGGTAAGTAGACTATCATGGCAGAAAGAGGTAGCATTCACATTAGTAGGAGACGGAGAGAGCGAGAGAGCGATAGCCGCCATTTTGGTATTAGTCGTAATTTAGTGTCAAGCATTCTCCTAGGGTAAGTAAGAAAACTATATATAGTGGTAGAAAGAGAGAACATTCTCATTAGAATTACAAGTTGGTTGAAAAGCGAGACAGTGATAGTTGCTATGTTGGATTTAGTTAGAGCATGGTGGCGGCGCATTTACCTAGGTAAGTAAAATGGTAGAAAGAGACAGCAATAGTCGCATTGTTAGATTTAGTCGACAATTACAGCATCTGTAATGTCAAGCATTCTCACAACAAGTGGGCGAAAAGAGCGAAACAGCGATAGTCGCCATATTGGATCTAGTCAGAGCAAGATGGCGGTCCATGCATGCCAACTGCATAATTTTGTATCCTTTCGAAAAAAAGATTTATCGGCCCGTTTTTCGCTCTTGGTTTCACGTTAAAGGAAGTGATAAGGGTGCTACATGCGTGCTACATTTTTTTTAAATCTATGATGGGCTTACTCTTGACCCCAATCTTACCCTAGAGCAGAGATGGGATCTACGGTGGAGCGAGCTTGCCCAGAAGATGCCTATTCACTCTAGACTTAAAGAGATTCAGGTTATATGCACTCGGAAATACAGACGCAGGCAGGGAATTCCATTCTTTAGCCGTGCGCATAATGAAAGATGTTTTGAAGCGCTTAGTGCGTAATGTGGGTATTTCAACTAAGAACGGATGATAGCCGGCCGTGCGTCTGGATGTCCGATGGAAGAAAGGAGACGGTGGTATGAGCTCGTGCAGCTCACGCGCACACTCTCCGAAGTACAATCTATAGAAGACCGATAGGCAAGCAACCTTGCGGCGGTGAGCCAGGCTGTGAAGCTTGGTCGCCACCAGTTTTTTATCGCCTATTAATCTCTTGGCTTTGCGTTCCACCGAATCCAGTGCAGCAAGTTGGTATTTCGCCGAGCCATCCCAAAGGTGACAGCAGTACTCCATGCAAGATCGCACTTGAGCTTTATAAAGAGTTTGCCAGCAAAGCGAGCTCCTAATTTTTTGTTGAAATCGTCACGTGAGACATATTTTCTATGAAGTAGATAGAGAAAATACAGTAAAGTAGATAGAAACAGTAACTTTATAACCATCAACATTATATCACCTTCGCTACAGGTACGTGGACGTACTAACCGCCCAGCTGAACCAAAAGTTGGCCCTCTGCGAGAAGCTATCCAAACTGGCGACTCGGGCTCAGGAACAACGCAGCGCCGCGGCTTCACGGGCGGCAGAACTCAGCCCGCTACTGGCTAAGATCATCGAGCGGACTAAGGAACTACAGGCTCATGTAAGTTCAATGGTTATGATTGTACTAATTCATAAACTACACGAATCGTATCATTTTTATTTCCCGTAAAAATATTATCATTTCTTCTCGTACAAGAGAATTTGCTTCCAATAGTCCAAGCTAACAAATCAGTAGCTGAAATTGAAAAAAAAAGTTAAGCATATACACAGGCTGTTTTTAGTTGACAAATCCTGTGTCTAAGTTATCAATTAAATAGGTATCTAAGCTAACAAATCAGTTAAATAACATACGCTATCAAATCATTCATCGAAGATATCAAATCAGTTAAATTAGCTATCAAATAAGTTATTTAATTTGTTAAATCAGTTAGGTAACCTATCAAATCAGTTCAATAACCTATTAAATCTGTTAAATAACCTATCAAATCAGTTAAATAACCTATCAAATCAGTTAAAAAACCTATCAAATCAGTTAAATAACCTATCATATCAGTTAAATAACCTATCAAATCAGTTAAATAACCTATCAAATCAGTTGAACAGCCTATTAAATCAGTCAAGTAACCTATCAAATCAGTTAAATAACCTATCAAATCAGTTAAATAACCTATCAAATCAGTTAAATAACCTATCAAATCAGTTAAATAACCTATCAAATCAGTTAAACAACCTATCAAATAAGTTAAATAACCTATCAAATCAGTTAAATAACCTATCAAATCTGTTCAACAACCTATCAAGTCAGTTAAGTCACATATAAATTCACTTATGGAAGCTATAAAATTATTTCAACAAGCTGACAAATCAGTTAAATAACCTATCAAATCAGTTAAATAACCTATCAAATCAGTTAAATAACCTATCAAATCAGTTAAATAACCTATCATATCAGTTAAATAACCTATCAAATCAGTTAAACAACCTATCACATCAGTTATCTAAGCTTGCTATTCAGTTATTCAGTAGGTGAATGTTCTTTTGTTGCAGATTGAAAATGATATCTCAAAGAAATACAAAGGCAGACCGGTAAATATTATTGGAGGCGTCAAATTCTTATAATTTTATAATACATTTTAGGTAATGATAGTACAAAAGTGTTCGTATACATCTGGAAAATTTGTGTAATTGAATTTGAAATACAATATTGTATATTTTTGTTAAAGCGCATCTAATATATTTTTATAACCGTCTATTCGTCTTTTATAATCTTTATCACCGTAATTGTCATATTTCGCAAAAATAACCATAGTATCTAATAAGGCCAGTAGCAGGGTTCATCGAATCGATAGACGAAAAAAGAATAACTATTATTTTGGCCGTTCATACTGGGTTATTTTTAGTCAGTACACGAACTTTGTAGGGTGTATCTACTTTTGATTCTGAACAACTTTTAATATAGGGCCATGTGCAAAACCTAAAAAAAAATTGTTTAGAAAAAACCTTCTTCTTCTTATATTTAAGAGCTCATTGCTCTTGTCGGTGGAGCATCCGCCAGATGTTTCTATCCACCGCCTTGTCCTTTATCTCCCTATACGTCATGGCCATTATTCTTTCCTTCACTTGATCTACTCATAAATAACTTCTTCTTGGCCTGCCTCTCCCTGTCTTTCCTTCGATCTTTCCTTCAATAATTGTTTTGAATAGCTGGTCATGTCGTATCAGGTGTCCCAACATATTTTTTTCTTCTGATTTTAATAGTGCTGAGAAAAAAACCTACTCGGCAAAAATGTATGGAACACCCAATTTTTTCTTTTTCGATTTCGTAGGTGGTCCCATAGTAAAAGTTGTTTAGAATCATGAGTAGAAACACTCTACAAAGGTTATGCATTGACTGAAAAATTATCCAGAATTTGACTACTCACTACGACTACCCAGCAATGCATAAAACCGTCATTACGCTTTTGTACAAAAATTTTACGCTAAAAATGCTATCATGATGTTCCAGTTTAAAAACTAGTTGGAACCAGCCATTTAGTTTCATTAAAACTCTGTGCTTTCTCTCTCAAAACTGGACTAAAAATGCTAATAGGTGTTTCATAAAAGTAATAGACATTACTACCGCGTATGAAGCTCAAAACGAGCTCGCCCGAGGCAATTTGCTGTAATTCATATAGCTTCAGCTTTTCAGGGCTTAATTTCGTGCACGAAATCCACAACGACTGGTCTGACCACACTCTGGCAATCACAATTTCTACTACTCGATACTGTGACTCGATATTATTGAAAGCCACGGTTAAATATGTCTGATTTTTTTTTGGGTATGTGTGTGTGTAAATATATGTATACAAATAGTAGCAGACTTTAGCATGTGAAAATTCAAAAATAGAGCTCTTGGTTTATGCACAAAATTAGAGGAAATAAATGTCTATTTTGTGATGAGGGTTTAACTTTGACCGAAAAGAAACGAGAATGAATACACTTATCATTTTTATTACATGAAAGTGAAGACAAAAAGTGATTCATCTGCCTTTGGTTATGTAGGATTTCATAAAAAAACATTAAAACAGATTGAAGTCTTTTTCTCAATGTAACATAAAGACATAGGTAAAAAGACATAGGTAAACACAAAAGTTCATATTAAGACTACATCTACACCTAGGTGGCCCATTGTCTCATGTGAGGCGATTCATATTTGTTGTTTGAACTATCAGTGTAACGCCACCTGACCTGCCTTTATTGCGGCAGACTGGGTCCTCAGTCTGTTTAGTGATTTCCAAGTCGGCAATCTCCAGGGAAGAGATTCCCTTTTTTCCTTTAGAGTTACTAGTAGAATGGGCAGCTATTTCCATCGGTTTAGTATGGTTTTAGACGGGTCACCTGCAGCTAAGGGTTTCACGTTGTGTCTGAAAATTGCTTACCCACCTTGGCTCGCCCTGGCAAACCCGCCCCACCCTGTCAAACCCGCCCCACCCTGTCGAACCTTGCCCCACCCTGTTAAACCTTGCCCCACACTGTCAAAACTTTATCCACCCTGTCAAATCTTTCCCCACCCTGTCAAACCTTGCCCTTCACAGGGACACGATCACCAGGGACAACGGGAACACAGCGCTTCAGCGGAGCAGAAGAGAATTTAACATTTGCATTTGGGGATTTTTTAAGGATTTTTTGAAAAAAGTATATATTTCTTTTCTTTAAAGTTTTATTTGTAATTGTTTGATTGAATTTTTCATAAAACTTTCTTGACAAACACATTTTTAATTGAAACAAGACAACGAAAGTTTTAATAAAACTAAATTTTAGCCAACTACATAAGGATAGTAGTAATAAGGATAGTAGTAGTATGGATAGTAGTAGGCAAAGTTCGCGGGGTAGTATGAGAAGCAAATTGTCGTTGGGTCTGCTGACTTGCAGTCTTTCTCCTTTCCATCTGGATTAGGTTTCAGTTCCCCAAAATGTAACAGCAGGGATAGCATGATACACACGAATGTCATAGTATGGCACATCTGAAACATTTCATATATTGTATTATTAACTCAGGGTTTTGGTAAAAGCATTATCGGAGACCTACGGATTTTGGGCGTTTTCATGCAAAACGTATTCCTTTGTTTTCTTCCCTTTTTAAGGCCTACTAAGGGCATGTCCTCATTATTTTCTTCTTACAATTTTTTTTTATTTCTTATAATAAACAAAATCTATTACAAATAAAATCTATTACTAATTTACAAATAAAATAGTTCGCCTAAGGCGGCACACCATGGCAAGGTTCACAAAAGACTGGCAGCATTGCCTCTTTGAATGGCCAGGCTAATTCTTTGGCCTAAGTAGCTGCCAGCTTTTGGATCTCCCGTTGCCTCGATGAGACGCCCTGAGAGATCTTTAACAAAATCCTTAGCTGAAGGACCCCAAGGACCCATTGTCTCAAAAGCCAGGGGAACAAACAAAAATATTTCCCCCAGACCTGAATATTTCCTTTTCTTTAAAAGCTCGGCTGCGGTAGCGGCAGCACCTGCCCGCACTGACGTCGCGTCTTTATGAGAGGGAGCCAGGGTATCGGTACAGGTTGCATCCCACACCAGGCTTTTCCCGTTCTTCTTTACTTATAGAAAAATATTATGAAATTAAAAATTTAGGATTTTTATTTTTTATTGGGAAACGTAACAAATTGCTCATTATATTTTTCTCGTAATTATTTTTTGGAAAATGATAGGGGCATGCCCTTGGTGTTAATTACTCTGGAATAAAAAAGCGAATACGTTTGTATGAAATGGCCGCAAACCTGGAGCTTTCCGCTTATCCACTAAAAGATTCGTCAGTTTAGTATTTAAAGCTCGATCAACTGATAATTTCAACAAAAAAAAAATATGTTAAAAAAATATATACAGGGTGTTAGGGACAGTGTCGACCTCCCATACAAAATCGCGATCAGTTGGCTGCATGTAAATGGAAAACCAAAACATTTTTTACGTTTCCTGACATATGTTCCCAGGGGAAAGTTGTTCAGTTTCATGGTCTGCTTGCACCCTATCAGTATTCGGAACGCCGTCCCTTACACCCCGTATAGTATTAGTTTTTGATTTTGTACTAATATACACAATTTATACAAGGATATTAATTGATACTATAGTATAGTATGTATATAGTTCGAAAACTTACAATGTCGAATATTTTACAGAATTATAAAATGAATCTGTTGATTTAGGCGCTTTTTCTGTGCGGGCACTATAACTTTTATTAGGTGTTTAATTTAGAATTTGAATAAGTAAATTGATTCTAAACGGTAAATGTACGGTAAATTGATTGTAGTAGCTACAAGAATTTATAATTTGTTTCAATGTTACAATTAGCCTTTTTGAAATTTTGCCTCATGACGATCTACGCAAACAAAAAAGTTAATAAGAACATAGTAATATTTATTGAAGTATGTAGTCCCATCGGTTTTTTTTCCACTACAGATTCAGATTCAGATCAGATTTTTTGATTGATACAAGTTTGCGACACCACGTGTAGGTACCATATTTTGATCTATATGGATGCTATAGGTGTATTCTTGAATCAGATTTCATCTTCTGTTTTATCGTCTATGTATTCTATCGTCGATCTTTTTTAGGAGTAAAACAATTGCATGACCAAAATCTCTTAGTTCTCCTAGTTTTTTGTGCTGTTTTGTGTTTTAATAATTGTGTTTCTTGTAAGCAATAAAGAGTTTATCTATCTATCTCTTCGTGAGACAAAATATACTTATAAATAAATAGAATACTATCCGTATTCGCTTGAAAACGGTTACAAAGCCTTGCAATAATAATAGAAAATAAAAATTTACGTACTTACCAATATTTATTCTATCATCATTCTTCTTGCCGCTATCCGTAAATGTAATACATTGGATAATAGTAATAAGTATAGTAGTAACAGTAAGGGTAGTAATAAGACGCAGTGACCGGGTACGCCTTGGCTCTCGAAGCAAATTTTCTGTGGCTGAGTGTTGCGACGAAAAAAAAAGGTTAAAAATAATTTATACTATTATTTATTTAATGCTATCCGTACATGTAATACATTGGATAGTAGTAATAAGGATAGTAGTAATAGTAAGGGTAGTAATAAGGCGTAGGACCCGGGTACGCCCTGAAGCAAATGGTCTGTGGCTCGGGCGGCTTGCAACCTTGCGACTGTTCTGTGGTCTTGTCTGGGGCAGTTGTTGTGGGAGCGTCATCTGCTTTAGTAGCATCATCATCTTTTGCTTTTTCTGTAGCACCAGCATCATCATCTTTTCCTTTACTTGTAGTAGCATCATCACCACCATCTTTTGCTTCCGCAGCTCCTTCTGTAGTAGCATCATCACCACCCTCTTTTGCTTCTGCAGCGCCTTCTGTAGTAGCATCGCCGGCATCATCGCCTGCAGCGGCTGTTGTCTCTTCATCCTGGGCTTTGGTTATCATCGACGATAACAAAACCACTATAACTACTGAAGTCCAGATCTAAAATATAACGAGAGTCCACTTTAAATTCACGTTTAACGGCCATATCATTTATTGCTATTGTTACATACATAAACCATGCCTCTTTCCCGTTGGGGTAGACAGAGACTAATTCCTTCCAATTGCTACGATCCTGGCATACTTCTTTCGCTTCTTCTACATACATCAGTCTTTTCATACACTTGCGATGGTTTAGGGTACTTCTGACCTGACGTTTCTTCAAAACGTCCCCGATTTATCCAGGTATAGTTTGACCATAAAGAGTAGATAAAAAATGAGGGCGCCACTTTCTTCGCGGTCTGTCAAATCTGACAGATAACGATTTACTATGGCAAAAAAAAATCATACAAGATTTTTAGTTGCATTTGATATAATTTCTACTCTTTCTGGCAAAGCCATAGGTTCTTCGCGACTTTCTTCCAACATATCTACTAACACTCGCCTTATCTCTTTCGTTATGTGGTTCAATCACAGGGTACAATAAAGTTATTACATACTTCAGTCCACTGCTAGACATGGGCCTCCCCGGATTGGGGGCCTTTGCCATACTCAAAGGCTGGCAGGCTTATTGGCGAGTGTACTGTAAGGTGTTGTACCTTTTCACAGAGGATGCTGCTGCTCATTCCGCGGACTGATCCCTTAGTCGCATTTTCACTCATAGGTAAAAATGTGGTAAAGCTAGTTCGACCCGGCATCATGCAGCATGCAAATAAGTATCGCAACAAATTTCATTGGGCTGCAGCCCCCCCTATCTTAGTAAGGAGCCAGCGGGAAATAAATGGGATGATGCTATTTTAATCCGACACCACGATAGCTACCTACCTATTTATCATTTAGAGAAGAGTAGCAGCAGTTTGCTGTGTGATGCTGGCTTAGAATAGCATCACCGCATTTCTTCCCGGGGTTGTTGTAAGAGACAACTAAGGGACTCGAGGGTTTCGTGTATATTACAACTAGGCGACATACCTGTCACTCCAGTAATACACGAATCATCTGAAAGGGCCCTCAATACTTGTCAGACGTGGCGATAACGATGGCAATTTTACTATCGTTTTCGCTGTGCCTACCCTTCAAGGGATTAAGGCGTGATTTGTGTATGTATATGTGTGTATACAAGAGTAGAAATTAGAACAAGTAACTTTGCCCATTACTTACTCGGAGCATTTTTACTGATGACAGTCAATTTTGTTCCAAAAAAATCAAGGTTCCCTCATCGTATAAAATTTCTTTGCTAACTAGCGTACGAAACCTATCTGCTTTTAATTTTCTCCAAGAAAAATTGATTAGAAACCTACTTGGCCATCCATGTAATAACATGTCTTACGGAGAAATGTTTTAAAAGGCTTTAACCGACTTCAAAAAATGGGGGCTTTACTTTAATTTCAAATAGTGAGATATCTCTTTACTCACACGAACGAAATAAAAAGTAAAATAAAACGTTACAGCTAGATGTAGAAAACGTCCTCCAGTGATTCCGAAAGGCACGAAGCCTAGTAGGTACGCTGATTTTTATAAGTAGGTAATAAACTTAAACGCCAAATTTAGGAAAACTTCAATGAAAATTCGTTCTGTAGTTTTTTTTGTAGTTTATTTTTACGCGAAGAAGGTTTAATATTTTCCGAAGTCAGGACTTGTTTCAAAAGGAATTACAAAGGTGATGTCACAATATACTTAGTTCCGCACTCAGATCATATCATTTTATGCTGGTAAGTTACACCTAGGTGTTCGGGATCGTGGGACACCTAACCTTTTCAACAATAATAAACTCACATATCTGATCCTGTTGTTACGTAGGTATCTGATTAATTACCCGAGTGCGCAGAAACAGAGACTAGTTAAAATGGAAAGTTAATTGCAATGTATGTATATGAAACATTTATTAAAAATAAAGACTCGAACTACGCAATTTAAAAAATATTTTGCAGTAAAATCCGCCATTTTAAATTTATCAAATTTGAATACGCTAGATATATCTAACGGCACTTGTAGATGTATCAAACCGTTTCTATAGGTCCATATATTTTTTTGTCCATATACACTCGAAAACCATACCCTCCTTCATAAGATTCTTTTACGTCAAACTGTTGTTTCAAAATGCCACAAATAAAGTTAGACATGCGTCAATGCTGAGATGAAAGGTAGGTAGATAATACATCTTGATCTTACATGACTGTGTGGACGCACTCGTACACATTATACATTACTGCAATCATCTTTACTACAATTTTCTTTCGTTGCCTCTGCCGTGCATCAGGTTTTGATGAATTTCACGTGGAAATTTTTCGCAGAAATGGGATTGAACTGTAAGTAGGTATTTATTTGACGCCTTTAGGCAGATCGCAAGCTTAACGCACGACTGAGCGCTAGCATATCGCAGCGGTCTGTCAGATCCATACTAGAAACGTCACGCTCCATACTGAAACCGCACTCGACGGACGATGCTAGCGGTGCGGCGACAGCGGTTGAGCGGTTTTAGTATGAGGATTGACATTTCCAGTATGGACCTGATAGACCACTGCGATGTTTTACCTCTCCGTCGTGCGTTAAGTGTGCGATCCGTTTTAGGGCGAAAGTAAAATCAAACGATAAAACATTTTTAAATTGTTCTTTTTTTATTTGTTACGCAGATATAAGTTACTACCTATTATAAAACCTATTATAAATCATTCCACAGGAACAAATTATTTACACAAATAATGGAAGACACATAAAATGTACATTTTAGATAATTACAGATTTATTTAACACAGCTTCTTAAATAGTACCATAGAATAGGCTTGATTCCTGACAGGTCAAATGAACTAATTTTTAAAATGCTTTACAACGGTATTTTGTTTGAAGAACTAGAAGTATGACGTCATAACATTTGTCATTTGAATGGCGTCAAAACACTTTTATATAATTTTTCTGTAAATTAAAATTTCGAAAAATTATGAATGAAGTCCGTAGTATTCTGGACAATAGTTTTAAGCGTACAATTTCTCTACAGGGTGTAAGAGACGGTGTAACGAAAACTTTGCAGGCGTGATCAGACCACACACCCTGTATACTCTGTTTTCTTACACCCTGTATTTAATTAATGACCCAGGAAAGTAGCGAATACCAAAACTATAGCTACTCGCTACTTGCTACTACAGTGCCGTGTGATGCCGGCTTAGAATTGCATCACCCCATATCCTACCCGCGGGAGTCGTAAGAGGCGACTAAGGGACTCGAGGGTATTGGTGTATTACAATTTTTAGGCGACAGGCTGACAACCTGTCACTATAGTGATACACATGTTTTCTGAAACAACCTTGGAAAACAATCCTCACAAATGTCAGACGTGGCGATAGCGACCGTATTCTTACGGCCGTTAACGCTCTGCCTACCCCGCAAGGGATAAAGGCGTGATATATGTATGTATGTATGCTACTCGCTACTTGACAGTTATACTTATACCTAGATACTACTCAGTATTTCACATCTAGTATTTCGTCTACCAATTTATGATTTTTACATTTACAATCGTCAATTTTCAGCACCAATTTACAAATTTATAATATCTTGTAGGTATACATACTTAGTTATAAACCAAACTACGGTGCACACTTAACACACGACGGTCCGCTAAAATATCGCAGCGGTCTGTCAGATCCATATGTGTCCAATGTCAATCCCCATATACTAATACTGCTCCACCGCTGTTGACGCAGCGCTATCGCATAGTTGTCCGTCGAGTACGGTTTTAGTATGAGGATTGACAGAAGGACATTTCTAGTATGGATCTGACAGACCGCTGCAATATTTTAGCAGTCCGTCGTGCGTTAAGTGTGCTATCCGCCTACCATACACAACGAAATGTGTTAAAAATAGGCTGGCGAATTATTTATTTATTTAATTACTTAATTTTGCTAAGTAAATACAATTATTATGAATATGTGAGGGACTAAATTTCTCACGTGAAAGATTAAACAATCACTTTCTCTCTTTTCTAATTTAACTCGAACGAAATGTAGGTAGTTTAATTACAAAATGTTACATAAATTAAAGCAGAGTTACTCGTGTTTTCTTTGGTGATTTAAATTATGTTCCCGTCACGGTTAGTACTTACAATTGTTACGGTACAGAAAGTTAGGCCTTTGTCACACTTAACGCACAACGCAGCGCTAAAATAACGCGGCGGCCTGTCAAATTCATACTGGAAATATCTAAAAATCCCCATATTAAAACCGCTCTACCACTGTCGACGCAGCTGCCTCAAAATAACGCACGTCGACCATCGAGGTAATATGTACTAGCGTACTTTAGTACATATTACCTCGATGACGTCGACAGCAGCGGTTGAGCGGTTTTGTGCTGGTGCATGCACCAGAGACGTCAATCCTCATACTAAAACCGCTGCGTTATTTGCCCCGGATGCGTTATTTTTACGCTGCGTTGTCCGTTAAGTGTGAAAAAGGCCGTATTCACATGTCTTTATTAACTTAGTATCTACCTCTGAGGCAAGTGGAAAATAGAATCAGAAATAACTCGAAACATGAAATAAAAAATATTGGATCTCCAATACAGAACATATTTTCAGCAAATATGTTAAAAACGCAATTTTTTTTGCACGTCCACACAATGGATACGAACTTACATAATCTTCAGTGGTATTATCTTACCTATGGCTTAAATCTACTCATAATAATTATTATTTATATGGCAAATACTCTAAATTAACTACCTACACTAAAATAGTAGATCATATTTTGGGAAGTAAGTACTTTTACTGCTTACTTTTACTTGCAAAGCTAATGCCGTGTGATGCCGGCTTAGAATAGCATCTCCCCATTTCTTCCCGCGGGTGTTGTAAAAGGCAACTAAGGGACTCGAGGGTTTCATGTGTATTACAGTTTTAGGCGACAGGCTGACAACCTGTCACTACAGTGATACACGAATTATCTGAAAGGGCCCTCAATACTTGTCAGACGTGGCGATAACGACCGTAATTTTGCGATCGTTAACGCTCTGCCTACCCCGCAAGGGATAAAGGCGTGATTTGTGCGTGTGTGTAATTGCAAAGCTGGGTGGCGGGCTACTTGCTTTTATTTTGTGTTGGACTCTGCGTTTTTGGCTCCGGGGCCATCAAAACTATGCCTGTTGGTCTCGGCTACTCGCCGCGAGCACGCAGCATATCACACCCTGTATATTAATTTCAATAATTTTTTTTTTTTGTGGCAAATCTGAATCACCTGTGATAAATTATTATATAAGTATCCTGTATCAATGTATAGGTGTTTACAGGCAGTTTTGCATTGTAATAGTTTTGTAAAGCCCTATAAATTAATGAAACTCCCAAAAGTGTCTGGTTTTGCACTTTTACAGTTATATCTTTTGTCATTTTTCCACCACAATCCTTGTACTCGTAGGTACTCCGCACTATAATAATCTCGACAATCCAAAAAAATTACGAATCACTTCATCTCGACAATCCAAAAAAATATCAATCTCACAGTCACTTCAATGTTAATCAAATTGGTTTTTGGATACAATTCACAAATTATAACAAAGTTCCCGTCACATGTATGACTTCCCAATCAGATCCCTTAAATTCTTCTAGATCTTACGCAGCATCATCGAAACATCAGTAGATTCTGCAGCAGCCTCAACAGAGACAAAAATGTCACAACGCCCTTCTTCTAGGGCAAGGGTATCGTGTCACACACTTGGCAAAAACCTCCTGTCACACTTACAACCCTAACTGACAATCTGGTGCCCAATACGAATCACACAGTTTTATTGGTTATAACCATTGTGAGTCACTCACACATGTCTTCATAGCAAAGCTCCTGTCCGTTGACTTCACGATTCGAATCTGGTGTCTGAAATTCTTCTATACCTTAGGCAGTATCACCGAAACATCAGCAGATTCTGCAGCAGCCTCAACGGTGACGAATGACACAGCGCCCTTCTCCTAGGGCAAGGATATCGCTTCACACACATGGCAAATTTCCTATCACACTCGCATAACCGCGCGGCACAACCGTTGATGAACTGGTGTTGGGTGTGGTAGTTCTCCTTGGCGCATAAGGGCTGGCCCTTGTAGCATTTCCAGTAGTAAGGCTGGAAGTAGACCGTGAAGAACGGGCAGTAGATGTTCTCGTAGCATTCGTCGTGCATCTTGCAGCATCTGGGAAAAGGAGAGTCGATGGTAGAGTCAATATAGATAGATAAACTCTTTATTGCTTACAACAAACACAATATTAAAACACTTGCTTACAACAAACACAATATTAAAACACAAAACGGCACAATATACTATAACTAAAAGTAAGCAAAGGCGGCCTTATCGCTTGTAGCGATCAATATAGTGCTTCGAGTAGATCATTTAGGTAAGATCATCAACACATATCGTTAGAGTTTCCCTTGATGCTTACTTAGCCAGCTTTTTTACTGAGGGAATTCGTTTTTCCTCGAAGATACTTACAACAACCCCGCATAAGCTTTCTAACTTTCTTATTATAGTTGGTTCTTACTAAGAAACACAGGAAAACATACTCAATGGATGACAATTTTTTGCGACTTTCCTAAGATTTTAAATGAAAATAAACAAGCATCAGCTAAGAGATATAGATCTACTCAATGTTCAAGAGAATTTTGAAGTCATCGAAAAGAATGGTTTAGTTTCATAGCCACTTTTTAAACAAGTTTTTAAAAGAATTTCGACTTTTTTGCCCACCAAAGGAGAATTTACACGAAATTTTATAACAAAACTCCATGACCTTGGCCTGAATGTTCATGGAAATGATCACGTAACTCCAGATTGAGTTCTCGCACTTCAACCACAAATTGCCGACTAAACGGCATTAAAGTTACGGCTTTCTTTATAATGGATTTCATAACGCTTTGCATCAGCGACAGTGATCAAAGTTACTTGACGTTTATTGTTTACTGTTTCCTTGGTACTCTACATATTACAGAATTTGAATGAGTAGGGTAGAGTATGAACGAAATTATTAGTGAAGTTCCTGGTAGAGGTATTTTAAATTGAGTATTATGCTTAGTTTAGTTATGTATGTGACTATGATAATTCACCTGGTAAGTACTTCAGATTTTTAATTTCGAAGCACATTTGAAGAGTCCTTACGGTCCTATTAATATTTTAATAAAATTTTGCGTCGCCGTAAGAATCCGTAATATTCAGATAACAGACCTGCAAGAGGTTTGCAACCTGTAGCGCTGTTAACATTATTTATATAATTTTGCGTTCGTCCGTTCTCCCTAAGAATCCGTAATATTCAGATAACAGACCTGTCTTCCCGTCTATAGGCCTCCCAGACCCGAAGAACTCGCAGTAGCACCCATAGCCCTTGTAGGCCAGAGGCTCGCAACCTGTAGCGCAGTACATCACGTTGTATACAGACCTGTCGATGCCATCTGTGGATCTGCCAGACCCGAGGAACCCGCAGTAGCACCCATAGCCCTTATAAGCCAGAGGCTCGCAACCTGTAGCGCAGTACATCACTTTGTATACAGACCTGTCGATGCCATCTGTGGGTCTGCCAGACCCGAGGAACCCGCAGTAGCACCCATAGCCCTTATAAGCCAGAGGCTCGCAACCTGTAGCGCAGTACATCACGTTGTATACAGACCTGTCGATGCCATCTGTGGGTCTGCCAGACCCGAGGAACCCGCAGTAGCACCCATAGCCCTTATAAGCCAGAGGCTCGCAACCTGTAGCGCAGTACATCATGTTGTAAAGGTGCAGAACACCTCGTTTGCCGCGATTCTGCTCTTTGCTGATTATTGCTTTAGGGTTCATGTTTCTGAAAGTAAAATGATAATTATTTCTGTGGAGTTATCAATTAGGTGTCATAATACCAGGCTTTAGGCAAAGGTTCGTAGAGTTCGTTGGTCTAAAGTTGTCACGATCAATCAAACGAAACAATCTTGTTGCCATACATTGGCGGCGTGAATATCTGTCACAGAATTTCAGAGTGTTTTTCCACATGACTTGTTCAAGTTGTGTAGGTAAGAATCTAACACAACTGAAAGAAAGCTTAGAAAGGAAGGTACTAACTTAATATATTGAGTATTAAAATAAGTGCGCGCCTCTCTATTTAGTAGTTGGTACTGTTCAATAATAGTTTTTATGGTAAAAAAAAATGTTATATTTCAAAGCTATTAATCGAAAGTGGCTTTCAATCAATTGACAATCTCCTACGAGTCGGAATGATTCTAACTACCTATCTATCTAGAACAGGTCCTATCATTTTTATTATGTTTAAACCTGTTATACACTCATGTTCATGTTCTGATGTATGTAGTGTAGGTACGTATGTAAAATAGATTAATATGTTAATTGCAGTTATTGTGTGTGATCTTTAACTATTATTGATCACGGAAATTTTATACTTAGTATACGTATCAATAATTGCCCTATTATTCATGCAACAAGTTTACGATGTTAAGGTTAGGTTGTGTTATGTAGAGTAATCATAATGATAATAAGCAATTATAGATGTTTTAGGCGGATCGCACACTTAACGCACGACGGAGCGCTAAAACATCGCAGCGGTCTGTCAGACCCATACTCGAAAAGTCAATCCCCATACTAAAATCGCTCAACGGCACAGCGTTATCGCAGCGTCGTCCATCGAGTGCGATTTTATTATGGGGTGTGACTTTTCTAGTATATAGATCAGACAAACCGCTGCGATATTTTAGCGCTCCGTCGTGCGTGAAGTGTGCGATCCGGTAGCGGTTTTTATGACATGTGCATGTTTGATCATTGTTTGATTGATTATTTGCATGCTTGAGTTTAATTAAGTAACATAACATTGTTAAGTTGGTAAGTATTTATTTAATATCTAGGTTTTGAGATTTTGGGCTGGGTCAATTAATGTAGATAGGAATCTACATCACAGAAAACAAATGTAATTTTTGTTCTGTGATCTACATATGGTGCGTGTATTATCTTTGATAATCAAAATAGCTTCGTTACGTTGGCTAAATTAAATATGTAGTAAAATACCTAAGATCATAATTATGGCAAAAGTCTATTTTTCCACTCAAAGGTTTCACTATGACATCAATAATTTTTCATGAAAATTGACATATTATTTCATACAAATCGAAAGTAATTATATATTCATAGTAAAATAATTTATTTACAAGTTTCTTAGCACTAAGTTGGATCGCAAACTTAACGCACGGCGGAGCGCTAACATATCGCAGCGTTCTGTCAGATCCATAATAAAAATGTCAATCCCCATACTAAAACCGCTTAACCGCTGTCGGACGCAGCGCTATCGCAACGTCGTCGGTCAAGTGCGGTTTTAGTATGGGAAGTGATGTTGTAATATGGACCTGATAGACCGATATTTTAGCGGTCCGTCGTGCGTTAAATGTGCGATGCGCCTAAGATGAGCACGCCTGGGGTCGTGCCTGGAGGAAATTTGATTGTTGGGATAGAAATCGAAAAGTGAGCGATTGAACTTTATTTATGGACCAAACTTTTACGAATCGTACCAACAATAATGTTCAAAAAGATGTTTTATCTTCCATCTGGGCTCTGTAACTGAATTGGTATTCGTTTAAAAAAATACAGTGCTTACCTCACTCCCTTTAAATAATCCTCTTCCGGCACCGAATACCGGTATGGATCATGCGAAAACCCCACCAACAGAGGTTCTTTGCTGAAACCTCTGACTGGGGTCTCATAATCGTAATCTATCTCTATCTCGTTCCCTCTGGAATCATCTAGATTATATCTGTGGTTGGGACTTCTATCGTCTTCTATACTAATACTATGGCTGAGATTTTCTATGTTGTATGGCCGCGGTCTCTGTTGTAGTTGGGCGTAGGTAGTTTCATTATATATCTCGTCGAATGATAAGGCTCTGGACCAATCTGGAACAAAATGATGAATGTTTATAATGTGTTCTAAACAAGTTCTAGTTAATGATTTTATTTTAAGGGGTGAGAAAATCACGGGGTGAGTGCGGTAAAGTTGGTATAAAACAGTCATATCATAAGGTGTCAATTATCTTTTAGAAACGCGTCGAACCATAGGTGCGGAAAGTTTATTTAGTAGATTTGGCAGAACGTGTTATACAAGCGCATAACCTTAGATTGTTAAAGGAAGGTAGAAGAAATCTAAGCGCATAACATAGTAGACTTTGCATCTGAAAATTCAAAAACTAGAGCTCCTGATACTACGAGTACCTACTATATTTTTGGACCTTGTGTAATCAATGCTTAATAAGGCATGTTCTTAAGAAAAAAGTTGAGTTGAACCTTCTTCTCCATAAGATAGTAATTTCGAATATTTGGTGTTTTAATCATGTTGATAATACGAGAGGTGTTCAATAAAAAGTGAGAATGAGTATGAAGCAGTAATATTTTATTTCTTATTATTTTATTTTTGGACTTAGTCACCTTTGAGGTTTATTCACTTGATGTATCGTTTTTCTAAAGCTAAGATTCCTTTTTTAAAAAAGTCTTCATCTTGATCCCTTAAAAAATCATGTACGGCGGCGATCACTTCCTCATCATTGGCATATCTGTGACCTCTCAGGTGTTCTTTTAACCGCGGAAACAGGCAGAAGTCACTGGGTGCAAGGTCTGGCGATTATGGAGGATGTTCCATCAATTTAAATCCAGAATCTTGGATAGCAGTCATCGCAACTCGGGACTTGTGTGCGGGCGCGTTATCTTGGTAAAAACAAGACAACTTTAGCGAGTTTGCCGCGGCGATTTTAGCGTATTTCTTGACGCATTTTTTTTTTGTTCTGCGTATAAGGCCCCTGTAATAGTGGCTGCATGACTGAGATATTCAATCATTATCACCCCCTGGCTATCCCAGAAAAGAGAGCCCATGGTCTTACCGGCGCATGGAATTGCCTAAAACTTCTTAGGTGTTGGAGATGATGGCTCTTCCAAGTCATGGACTGTTGTTTTGTCTCAGGATCGTAATGATGGAGCCATGTTTCGTCCATAGTTACAAAGCGAGCCAAAAATTGTTCTGGATCTCTTTGTAACAATTCCAAATTGTTTTGAGAAATCCTCAGTCTCGTTTGCTTCTGCTCGTCTGTAAGCATTCCAGGCACCCAGCGCGCTGACACTTTTTTCATGCCCAAATAATAATGTATAATAGTATGGATACTTCCTATCGAAATCTTTAGTTCTTCAGCTATAAAACGAACTGTAACACGACGGTCTGCCAAAACAAATTTTTCAACTTTTTTTATCATTTGTTCGGTAACTGCCGTCGTAGGGCGACCCGGGCGCGGGTCGTCTTTGGTTGAAGTTCTTCCTCTCTTAAATTCGGCACACCACCGTGCAACCGTAGAATATGGAGGAGCATTTACTCCTCATGTATTTTTCAAATCAAGATTTACTTGCTCAGTAGTAAAAAAATTCAGGCAGAGATATTTTATCACGCCTCGAATTAAAATTTTATCCATTTTTCGCAACCCGCTCCGACACGACGAAAACAAATGACATTCAATTTTAAAATAAAAAAAGAAAATCAATAATTTTTATTTTATTAGTTTACCTAATGTCTGGGCTTTACCTGCCAGTATTTTCTTTTTTGTTTATCAAGAAAATTATATGCCATTCTCACTTTTTATTGAACACCCCTCGTAACTCTCGGAAACGAGAGAAGCGGAAAAAATTCACGCCACCGATGGGATTCGAACCCACGTCTTCTGACTAGCCGGGTCAGACGTGTAAACCATTACACCACCTTCTTCTTCTTGTCGCTTCAATGGTATCTCTTCATATTTTGTGTGACCAGAACCCTAATAAGTTGAACCCCAATATGTGTAGATTGAGGTGCTGCT
Organism: Keiferia lycopersicella; assembly: GCA_029255805.1. Classification (NCBI taxonomy): domain Eukaryota; kingdom Metazoa; phylum Arthropoda; class Insecta; order Lepidoptera; family Gelechiidae; genus Keiferia; species Keiferia lycopersicella. The sequence continues at coordinate 2,023,101 of JARACZ010000008.1, forward strand.
CATAATAATTTTAAATAGAAACAAAATATAGTTCAAAATTTATCAATTATTGCTATTAAACGCTTAATAATTCCCTGCAACAGAAGGCACGCTAACTAATTCATAATTACAGTTGATAAAGATGATTACCTACATAAACGTAAGTTATTAATTACATTATAGTTGTTTACATTCGGTAATTTTCAATTATATAACACCAACTATTATTACTGTGCATGTGTAAATTAGTGAAAACAATGTACTTATGTACTTTTTTTTATAGGACAGTTTAGAAATTTCCTAATTTGGCATCCAATAGGAAAATACTGGGTGTAGTGCCTCATAGGCTAGACGTTTATTTTCTTATTTTTATAAATACAACGATTTTTAGAAGTTGCTACTATGAATTTCACGAAATTTCGTACCTATGTACCTAAAGGTTTTTGGGGTCAATAAGTCATTCAAAATAGGTTTTATGCCGTGTGATGCCGGCTTAGAATAGCATCACCCCACATCCTTCCCGCGGGTGTCGTAAGAGGCGACTAAGGGACACGAGGGTATTGGTGTATTACAATTTTTAGGCGACAGGCTGACAACCTGTCACTATAGTGATACACATGTTTTCTGAAACAACCTTGGAAAACAATCCTAAAAATGTCAGCCGTGGCGATAGCGACCGTATTCTTTCGGTTGTTGACGCTCTGCCTACCCTGCAAGAGATAAAGGCGTGATATATGTATGTATGTATGCAAAATACCCGTTTTACCCGTTTTTTGTGAATTATTTTTTTCCAATTAAGGTCATCGTGGTACCTTGTACATTTTTGTAGTAGAGAGTTACACTAAGTACATGTCTCCCTTTCTTTAAAAATACACAGTAGGTATGTAGCATAATATATTTTATTTAGCACTAGGTAGAGATCTCTTCACGCACTATATGCCAGTAACAATATCGCACAACCTAGTTACCTAATTGCATTGCGAACACAAAGGGGATTGGTTAATGAATTTGCATATACCGGACATGGTATGAGACAATTCGTTTCATCTGCAGTTTTATGAAAAGACGAATCATAATGGGCCATTTTATATCGCGGCAGTTCTCAGCCCTTTTTTATAATTTTCCAGATGGCGTTGCGCTAGGCGAGGAACACACTTGACGCAAGACGGAGCGCAAAAATATCGCAGCGGTCTGTCAGATCCATACTAAAAACGTCACTCCCCATACTAAAACCGCACTCGACGGATGACACTGCGATAGCGCTGCGTCAACAGCGATTGAGCGGTTTTAGTATAGCGATTGATATTTCCAATATGGATCTAGCAGACCACTGCGTTACGGATGCGCTATTTTAGCGCTGCGTTGTGCGTTAAGTGTGAGAAAAGCCTTCGAGTGAATAAAATAATTTACAGTTTTCAGTTTCATTGTAAAACTAGCTACTTAGCGCTGTAAAGGAGCGTGCTCACTATGTCGGCCACTCAAGGGAATTTCTCACTGTACGTGATCCACTTCTGTTGCCAGCCTGCTAGTCTGGTAGTCTGGCTGAGTAATTAAAATGAGAACGTGTTTTAATTCTAGATTTTACAAGTTATCTGCGTTTAGTTAGTGCAGTATGAAGGTATTGTGGTGTGTACCTGACTGAACCATAGTGTTACATACATACATACATATATCACGCCTTTATCCCTTGCGGGGTAGGCAGAGCGTTAACGGCCGTAATAATACGGTCGCTATCGCCACGTCTGACATTTTTGAGGATTGTTTTCCAAGGTAGTTTCAGAAAACATGTGTATCACTATAGTGACAGGTTGTCAGCCTGTCGCCTAAGAATTGTAATACACCAATACTCTCGAGTCCCATAGTGGCCTCTTACGACACCCGCGGGAAGGATATGGGGTGATGCTATTCTAAGCCGACATCACACGGGGTGTTCATCACCATAGTGTTTCCACTAAAAAATAAACTTCTCTTAAAACTACCCGTTTCAACCAACCTGGAGGAAACTGTTGACTTTCATGTGTTGTTTTAACATATCGGCATTTTTGCGGTCTTTTGTTTGATTGCTTAATATGTATGCTTCCTATAACAAGATCTTCTGCGCTAGTTGTCATATTCAATTAAAAATTTGCGACCGAACATTTTAGGATTGTATCAGGCACAAATTATAATATAACTCCTTTATCTATATGACGCAAACAATTAAGTAAGTATTTGTTAGACTCACACAGAATATTTTATATTAAATATAAGACAAATCATCATTTTCCTTGCCTTATACCGTTCTCTGTTGGGGTCGGCTACCTAACCTAGGGGATTTGACGTGGAACCAAGTATACAGGGTGACTGGTAAATTGATGCATTCCTTTCAAGGGATGAACCAGCTCATGAAACTGAACAACTTTCCCCATGAAACACAGGTCGAAAAATTTAAAAAAAATTTGACCCGCCCATACAAAATCACCGAGCGACTAAGTCAATTTGTATGGGAGGACCAAAATATTTTTTCATATTTCGACCTATGTTCCATGGGGAAAGTTATTCAGTTTCATGAGCTGGTTCATCCCTTGAAAGGAATGCATCAATTTACCAGTCACCCTGTATATTAATATAAATCCTTTATATGACGTGAACAAGTAAGTATGTATATATTTGACTCACACAGAATATTTTATATTAAATATAAGACAAATCATCATTTTCCTTGCCTTATACCGTTCTCTGTTGGGGTCGGCTACCTAACATAGGGGATTTGACGCGGAATCAAGTTTAGACACATACTATGCCGCAAACAAGAAAGTACACATCTTTGATTTTTGATTCACAAAGGATATTTTATATTAAATATTCAATCAATCAATCAAATTATTTATTGTTTTGCTACAAGTTTTACGAGGTCGCAAATTTTATATTACAATTAAGCTTCATTACAGCTACCAAATTAGGTGTACAATAATACAGATACAGGCAAAATATGTTTTTTTTTTAAATAAATTTTAATTAAAATCGTAATATCGTAAACAATAGTAAACGTAATATCCAACCATAACTTTTTAACAAATATAGCACTAAAACAGATCAGAAACATTTTTATGTGGTAATCGCACACTTGCAATGCACTACCGGGCAGCCCTAACAATAAGCGTCGACCTTTAATAGTGCGTGAAACAGTTATACCTCCATTGAAGTGAATACACACCGTAACTACGTGATAGAAACGTAAATATTAATATGCGTGTACGGAATCGGTGTCAGAGCGATATCGTTTGATCGTAAGGATGTAACGATAGAGCGGTGTAGAGTAGGATTTATTATTATTAACTTTTTGTTACAAATTCAATACAGATGAATCAAGTGGAAAAAATTCACGCCTCCGATGGGATTCGAACCCACGACTTTTGACTTGCCGGGTCGTAAAATACCTTTTAGAAAAAGTAATTTATTTTTATAAAACGACCTTAGTTGTTCATAATAAATGTGCGTATCGGCTTCCCTTGAAATATTTTGGAAATATGTAAAATATTGTTATTATTTTTCCGTGTGATGCCGGCTTAGAATAGCATCACCCTATATCTTTCCCGTGGGTGTCGTAAGTGGCAATTGAGTGATTCAAGGGTTTTAAGTGTACTGCAATTTTAGGCGACAGGCTGACGACCTGTCGCTATAGTGATACACGACTTATCTGCAACGACCCTCAAATATTGTCAGACGTGGCGATAACGACCGTAATTTTGCGATCGTTATGGCTCTGCCTACCCCGCGAGGGATAAAGCGTGATTCATGTATTTTTCATAATAAGCATCCGTAATGCAGCGATAGCACTTACCCGCTGTCGAGGCAGCTGCGTTATTTTGACGCAGCTAAGTCTACAACGTTTGAGCGGTTTTAGCATGTGGATTGACATTTCTAGTATGGATCTTACAGACCGCTGCGTTATTTTAGCGCTGCGTTAAGTATGAAAAAGGTCTAAATATTCTCCGTACCTATTTATCCGTCCATAGACACCGCAAATATTAATTCTGCATCCACGAGTGCGATATCGTTCGATCATAACCGTGTTGCAATGGCGTGGTGGTCATGGGATCTTGTGCATTTTGCATACAATGGATACTTCATGTCACGACTGGTGTTCATATCAAGTTAATCATAGTGATTCTAACCAGATGCATTGGAATTTATTAATTGCATGCCTTTTTTTCTTCACGAACCCCTAATGTGAAGGGTGTTTTTAATAAAATTGTATTTTTTTGTGCTGTGTGTGTTGGGTAGCACCACCCCATCTCTTCCCGTGGGGGTCGTAAGAAGCGACCGAGGGTTTACCCCGACTCAAGACCGGTCAACTATTAGTCTATTAGATCACACTAAACCGGGAACGGGGTCTCCGTCAGGCGCGTGTGATAGAGACTAGAGGTAGACTTCTGCAGCTGACCTGGCTCCTGAACCACCCGTAAGAAAGATGGTTCCGTGTTTCGGATGGCACGTTAAGACGTAGACGTCCAGGTTGCTGTCTATGATTACTTAGACGGCGGTCGTTACTTAACCATGTCAGATCATAAGCCTGCTACACATTGTAGAAAGTGATTTAAACATGCTGACACTGGGGTTCATTGGGTCTTTGGACGACTCTGTTTCTCACACGAAAATAGAAACAATGTCGGTAATACTAATTTATCTTGCATTATAAGACAATGTTTTCCCAATAAAGTTATTTATTACATAACGTTGGCACTTGACACAAAAATTGGAAGGGTACTTGACTAAGGCCAAACCGTACATCACTCATTATTTTATGAATTGCAGTAATTATTACCTAGCACATTGCAACAACGCCACATCTAATCATGCATGCCTTTGTAGTGTCCGAAACATGACACGCTAGGCCCAAGGTCCTTGTCATAGGACGGGGTGTAGCGTGAGAAAACATGCTTCTAAAAATGGGTTATAAATGTAATGTTTGTTTTACAAGGCGGTTCCCTCATTTGACATCCGTTGCTGTACATTCTTAGCGCATAATACGCATTATGGCAGATGAAATAAACCTGTCTCTTTTGCACCAATGGACGTAAGGTGTGGGATTCGTGCTACTGCAAGTATCAAGTTTGTTAAGTTTGTCTGGGTCGAAGATGTATTTAGGCTATTGGACGGATTATAAAGTGCACTTAGGGACCCAACCTTAAACGCAACATTGTCTCACCTTAACATTATCAATCAGCAGCCTCAACAATCCGCTACTGGACATGGAAATCCCCTACTCACCACATATTTGCCATACTCACCACGCTTGGCAGGCGAATTCGCGAGAGAACGCAGTGCAAGGCTTTATTCACATGCTATGCTGCTGAATTTTCCATACATTCAACCATTAGTCGCCTTTGCCAATACCCACGGAAAATGTAGGTAAGTATACAAAGTTTGTTTGTAGTTAGACAAGTGAGGAAATAGGGAATAGGGAAAATAGGGAATCCTAGTATGAGAATCAATGTACCATGTACCTATTTGACACTCTATAACGCGAACAGTGACTGTGAGTCTTTTAAACTACATTGCTAAGATCGTAACAAATACGGAAGTCTTAACGAATGAAGCATTCGCACGGTAGAGCATAAGTAACTATTATATTATGTCGTCCATATAAGTTCATAAAATGTTCTACTGTCCGGAGAACCAACTTGTTAAGTTACATTCCAGAATAGTGAATAATCTGGACAATAATTATATTGTTTACTACAGAGTCGGTACTATGTTGATATTTCCAGGGTATGGATAATTTTGTTTGTTTCTTCAGGATCTAGTTTATTTTTCTTTGCAGGCCTTATTTCGTGGTATGAACTCTTCCACAGAATAATTACCTAATAGTGCCAATACATGACCTACTTTAACTTCGGCAATCGCCTACCTATACATACACTACCTACAGCTAGACAACCTTCCTACACAGCCTTGCATTTTATTAGTTTAATTGCAAAAGTCCCACATTATAATGTAAACAAACAATAGGTAGGTACACAACCCATGCAAGCATTGCTCAATTTGACATTTGTGTAAGAGCAACTCCACCCAATATGGTGAGTGCTCCTAAAATCTGAACAGCTTCATCTACATTAACGCAACCGGGTCAGTGGCCGTGACAATCTGAATATCATCTTGCATGTGATTGGCAGTTGACTTTGACAATCAGCTATTCTAGGAAGGGATCTCGAAACTTACTATGTAGCCATTATCAGAATAATTAAGTAGGTTCCGAAGTAGTTTACTGAAAAAGTTATCACGGCTAATATTTTAACCGACTTCAAAAAAAGAAGGTTCTCAGTTTGACCTGTATGTATGTATGTTTGTCCGCGATTATCTCGCGTTTGGCTGTACCGATTTTGATTTTCAGCAAAGTGTTTGTCAGACTCAGGTTTTAGGCATATTGACCGCCAAAATGGAGGTTCGCAGTTTTACACGTTCTTTAGAGTCGATTCCCTTTTAAAGAAAGCTATTTAACTAGACAAAATATTATATATCTAGGCATGTTGTAAGGTTTGCCGTTGGAAGACGATTGGAAGAGGTAATTTTTTTTAATATGGGTGCCTACTACACTATGGGCAAAAAGAACAATTACTTGGGCTAAACGCAAAACGAGCACGTGGTCGTCCCAGAAAAAGGTGGAAAGACGAGCTACATATCTACGCCCATGAAGGCGGCCCAGGTTAGGGAAAGAGAGGGAGGCCTTTGCCCTGCAGTGGGGCATATCTGGCTCAAAATAATAATACTAATAAATAGCACTGGGCATTTATCTTAGATACCCCATGGTCATTAAATAGATCACTCAGCATTACTAATAGCACCCATTTTGTGATAAACCTGAACATTTTCATGGCTGAACAAACTCGTTTGGGCTCCATTGAAACGTCGTAAGATTGAAAACTAATGTTCTACTTGGTACAGAGAACTATTTATCACCTGGACAATGGACCGAGGACAATACCTCTGAAACTGTGGGTGGATGCAGTAATATGTATTGTATTACGCCTAAAATAGTGTAGATAAAACCTGGTTATTACGATATCACTTTTTTTTTCCTGTAAGAGCTATATATTCTTGATGTGATATATGAGAATTGGGATCAACAAATAGTTTTATATGAAAATTGTAGTAATTTTTTGATAATTTAATTGCATACGATAATTTTAATAGTGCGGTTTGCGGAGTCTGTGGTCAAAATAAAATACAATGAATTCATTAAAATCAATTTAGTGTAGAGACGGTTAAGCTTTTTTATGTTTACAATAAACAGAATAAAAGAGTATTTATTTACATGAATTTAACGAAATAAAGTTAAGAAGTCGTTCAGCCTAAACTTTTACGTACTACTTTGGTACGTTTTATTTACAAGTATTTTAGGTACTAGTAAGGTACTAGGTATAAGTATATCATTTGTATGGGTTGATCATTTAAATAGGTAGACGCACTGCTATAGGTCCTGACGATAAATTCCTATTAGACTACGTACAAAAATATACTTCCTCCAGCCCGTGAAACTTAACAAGTTTGCTTCTTCTTCTTCTTCTTTTCGTATGGGACACCGAGTCGTCCAACGTCCCGTCAGAATCTTTCAACCGGGACCTACGGCTTGACGTGCCATCCGAAACGCGGAACAAGTTTGCTTAACAGATACTTAGGGTTTTTTTATATAGGGCTCTGGGCGAGGAACACGCGCACGACGAAGCGCAAAAATATCGCAGCGGTCTGTCAGATCCATACTAGAAACGTCAATCCCCATACTAAAACCGCTCAAGCGCTGTTGACGCAGCGCTATCGCAGTGTCCGTCGAGTGCGGTTTTCGATTGGGGAGTGACGTTTCTAGTGTGGATTTGACAGACTGCTGCGATATTTTTGCGCTCCGTCGTGCGTCAAGTGTGTTCCTCGCCTAACTCGGACCTTTTAACTGGTTTATTACATATACTTATGTTGAGTGTTTTAAGATTATATAATTATGTGTGTATTGGATGCCGTGTGATGCCGGCTTAGAATAGCATCACCCCACATCCTTCCCGTGGGTGTCGTAAGAGGCGACTAAGGGACTCGAGAGTATTGGTGTATTACAATTTTTAGGCGACAGGCTGACAACCTGTCACTATAGTGATACACATGTTTTCCGAAACAACCTTAGAAAACAATACTCAAAAATGTCAGACGTGGCGATAGCGACCGTATTCTTACGGCTATTAACGCTCTGCCTACCCCGCAAGGGATAAAGGCGTGATATATGTATGTATGTATGTATGGATGAGATGGAATATAGGTACCATACCTATGCGTGATCTATGTTTCAAGTGGTATCGCAGTGACTCAGACTCTAGCTCAACTCCATCACAGGACACTCAGCTGATTGTGCGTGCGCGCAGCATACAAATGTTCATATACGAGGTCCTTGACCCCTCGCCGCTTCCGTGCATATTGGGACTTGGCTACGGATTCGGAAGTACACAAACCCATACTTTAGTGTTTAACTTGTTTACTTGATTCTAGGAATTTTAATAATTGATGGATTACCTATAGGGTACCGATTATTTATACTAACCTTCATAAGTTCAATGACCTTACAATTGCATAAATCACTATAGATTTTTCCCTTCTTCGTCGTTATGACATTTAAATATCAATATTTAGTAAATGTGTCATGAAAACTACTACCTTCCTATCAAGGGACGAACCAGCCCTTGAAACTGAACAACTTTCCCTGAGGAACATAGGTCGAAAGATGACAAAAATCTTCGGACCTCCCATACAAAATGTACCTGCTAACTGACTCAGTCAGTTAGTATGTAAGGGCCATTTTTTTCATATTTTGTTAATAGTTGTTCAGTTTCATGGGCTGGTTCATCCCTTGAAAGGAAGTTAGTAACCATTCCAATAAAATAAACAATGCATACTTAGTATTGAAATAAGTATAAGTATGAAAAAAAAGTTTGTGATAGCCGAGTCACGTTGTCTATAAGGCTAAGACATTATAAAAATAATATATGAATTAATTAGCTAGTAAAATGCAGTTAGTTAATTACTTTTTCTGACACCCTATGTACATAATATCATAAATTCGTTTATCTTCGTGAGCTGCATATTAGTTTGCGTAATTCTCACCTTCTGTTCTTATGAGATAAAGAACATAAAAGATATGGAACAGATTATGGGTTACACTATAGAATTAGTTTGAATGTAGGTCTTGCATAGATCATGGATTACTAAGAGCAATCTGTTAGACTTTAAGAAGTCTTTACTTGTGTAGCTACACAATGATGTCAATTCGGTAATTTCTTTAAGGTTTAAATAGCGCTGTAACTGTAAATGACTGAAGATAATATTTATTTACAAGTTACCACTAAGATATAACTATCTATTAGTCGTTAAAGGACGTAAATTGAGTAAGCTTAATAGGAGATGATCGGTATTTTTTTAGACCCTGTATAACTTTAATAACGTTTTTGTCTACACGCTTGGTACCCAAATCGGCGCTGAACATAAGGTATAGAAAAAACTCTGTCTTGCCTTTATCTTCGTCTATAACTTTGACAACATATCTTTTTTGTACAAATTATATAATTCGATTTATTAAAAACATACGAAACATTTCTTTGCAGACTGCGAAAGATGTAATTTGCTTGATTTTCGGTGGTTCTTACATTGGACGCACTATTTTGCGGTATTCGACCGGTCCGGTGTTAACAACGATAGGTCACAGAGTAAAAATTACACAGTTGCGGCGCACGCATGACATCTGTAATTGTTTATGCGATAGGTATAATATGAAACCGTATACAGGGTGTACGGGGAATTCCTGCGAATACTGAATACATAAAGTCTATGATACATACTGATCAACTTTTTGCTAAGAACATAAGTGAGGACATCATCTATTAGTCTTCACAGTGAGAAGTCAATAATTCATAGACGTATTCCGACATAGTTATTTTACTAAAGTGGTTTAGTTTCATTGTCTGTATCAGTATTCGGAGGGCTGTCTTTTACGCCCCGCATACAAGCACTGACTACAATCTGGCTGTCAACTGTGAAATACCGACCGCAGCATAGCAAGGCAAATGTGAAGGCCGCTCTAGTGAATCAAGTTGGATCTGTTGCGTAAGTGTCTCAACACACTATGCCGAAGTTACGCGGCCGAGGTTCGGCGGCTGATTTTACGTTCCGACGTATTCAGCGGATATGACACACCATTAGCGCCGAACTTACGCGGCATAAGTTCAGCTGCGCAACTTCGGGTGTATATTTTAGTGTTTCGAGCGCTGTCGTGGCGTCGTGTCGTGTCACCTACACTGTCGGACAGACTGTTTTTATTATTTTAGAGGTGCGAAACCCGAAAAATGAACTATTTTACAGTAACAGCAATTGCCCGTCAATTGCTTCGTCGCCAATCGAACCGAACTTCGGTCGCGTATAATGTGTTGCCGTATCGCCGAATCGCCGCCGAATATACGCCCGACTGATGTTCGGCTGTACGCTGTAACGCGACGTAAATTCGGCTCAGTGTGTCATCCTTCATTCAAATAACATTGCTAGCGTAATTGCGCCGAACTTCGGCGGCGTAGGTTCGGCATGGTGTGTTTACACACTAAGAGAAAGCCGGTGTCGGTTAAAAACTCTGTAGATCACCGTAACGCCACCGGTTGACCGCCAACGAAAGTGGTTTATACCAGCTCCATTCACCAACACGACGCGATAAATCTGACAGCACGTTTATTTTAGCAAATTATATTAAATTATGTTAGTGTGGTTCCTAGTAAGCGGCGCTCGTACGAGTGACGTAAAAGTTTGCAGCGATTTCCCATGGATAAGATTGTTTTTTATTGTGCACTGAACTTGACAGCTAATTCCTCAATCTTCAAAAATATCAACAAGTCACCTGGTTCCTTCAGACAAGTATTTGTATGAACACAAGTGATCCTCATACTTATTCTGTCAGCATTTTTGTCACATTTTTTCTTAAAATAATTAAAGTCACCTTAACTATCTAAAAGACATATTGTGGGTGCATGTTTTTCTTCTACTACCAGATATATTTGGGTTATAGTATCAGTGACAGTTAATAATATATGTATAGGTACCCACTGTTTTGTTTTGATAGTTATTATAATTATGTATGTAGCTACTATAAATTGTTAAATAGTTTTAAGTACAAAATATTTGTATGCTTATAATGGCAAATTATGGAGGACTATTTACTTATCCAACCTGTCATCTGTATTTTATACTTGTACCCATAATTACAAATAAAGTTCTGAGTTCTGAGTTCTGAGTTCTGACAATGAATAAGTATTATAATTTTTCTCGGTATTTGCCGCTGAACGCACAAACGTATAGGTTTTATGATGATGTTCGCTGTTTGTTTGTTTTTAAATGATTTAAATTCATATTAAACTGTTAAATTTTATCTAATTTTTATTTTATTTTATTATTATGTTATTTTATTTTCTGATTATCACCAATAGAGGATTTACCAGCGGCATCTACAATTACTCACCCTTTAAACAAGAACAAGTACCTAAGTGAAAGATAGTTCAATTCAATGTAATTAACCAATATTCAGCCCTGGCTTATCCACTAGGCTGAGTAGGCTTAAGCCTAGGGCGGCAGATTTTGGGGGGGCGGCAAAATTCGCCAAATAAACGGATAAAGTGCAAGAAATCGAAAACAGTCTGCGACATTGTTATGTATTCGAGCTTGTCGTCAAGTCATCGGTTCGACGACAAACGACGACAACCGCATACAATTGACGACATTCGACGAGAACCGACGACAGGCTCGGATGTAAGGCTGTTTGCGACATAGGTGTGGGTGACCACCTAATACTATACCTTCAGGCCAGGTAAAAAAAAACGGCTGAGGTGAAGCCGGATGTTATGGGTTGACGGGGCGGCAAAATTTGAATAGCCTACAGGCGGCAAATGTGCTAAGACGGCCCTGCCAATATTGTACTCGTATGTAACACATTAGCTCCATTCCTTAATGTTAAGTGCAATTTGAGGTGTCTAAAAACTGTTTTGGATTTATTTCTGTGCTTTTTGCAACCACTTTCTAGATAATTTTTACGGCTTAAAACGGTATTATGAGAGAGAAATCTCAGTCAATGTGAGTGAGTGAGTGATTCGCAATATACTATCTTATACAAGACGTCGAGTAATGAACTTCTCATGCAAAAATATTCCTAATCAAAAGGACTTAAAGTTGAATTACCAATGAATTCGATCAGCCTGATAAATTACTTACATACACATAAATAGCCACCTTTGCCATGGCCATTTCTTACTGAAGAAAGTTTGAAATAATTATGACAGAATATTCGAAATTTTGCGTTTAATATTCAAAGGTATCGGCCAAAACGATGTGATATTATTATGTAAGCATTTCTTCATTCGTATTATCAAGATGTACCAAAGAAATTGCTATTTAAGTCGTCAAACGGGTACGGGACATCTGGCTTTGATTTCATAATAGCACATGAATAAAGTCATGAGATGCCGTGTGATGCCGGCTTAGAATAGCATCACCCCATATCCTTCCCGCGGGTGTCGTAAGAGGCGACTAAGGGACACGAGAGTATTGATTGGTGTATATTACAATTTTTAGGCGACAGGCTGACAACCTGTCACTATAGTGATACACATGTTTTCTGAAACAACCTTGAAAAAAAATCCTCAAAAATGTCAGACGTGGCGATAGTGGCCGTATTTTTACGGGCGTTAACGCTCTGACTGCCCCGCAAGGGATAAAGGCGTGATATATGTATGTATGTATGTAATAAAGTCATAAAAAAGCTAATGTTCCATTATGTATCCCATGTTTTGCGGATTCGGTAAATGTGAATTTATACATGTAAGAATATGTATAAATTATCGAGGGTACATAGGTGGGTACAGGATGTGGGCTGATGAAGATGGTAATGATTGCGTACAGGCCTCGTGTTTCGGAGGGCATGTTAATCCATTGGTCTCGCAGTTACTAATTAGGCGGCGGCGGTCGTTACACAACTATTTCTAGAAGGCAGTCGAAAAAGTGTCATCGGGTTATCGAACGACTCGGTGTCCCACACAAAAAGAGAAAAGAATCTAATCTACACTTTTCCAGACTGCAGTACCTACAAAAACATGTTCTATTGTGTCTAATTAAAGCCACAAAAAATTACCAAAAAATCTTTAAAATACATACATACATATAACACGCCTCTATCCCCTGCGGGGTAGGCAGAGCGTTAACGGCCGTAAGAATACGGCCACTATCGCCACGTCTGACATTTTAGAGGATTGTTTTCTAAGGTTGTTTCAGAAAACGTGTATCACTATAGTGACAGGTTGTCAGCCTGTCGCCTAAAAATTGTAATACACCAACACTCTCGAGTCCCTTAGTCGCCTCTTACGACACCCGCGGGAAGGATGTGGGGTGATGCTATTCTAAGCCGGCATTACACGGCAAAAAAAAAAAAATCTTTAAAAAATGCTTCAAATATCTGACCTCACATTTCCATAGCACTAGGTACCTACCAACACAACATTTTTGATCCCCTCATTAACTGCAGCTTTGTATGCGTTGCCGACATTCCGATTTATACACGGGGATTACCCATCCGTATGTGTGTATATTTTGTATACTAAGGCGGATTGCACACTTAACACACAACGGAGCGCTATAATAACGCATCCGTAACGCAGCGGTCTGTCAGATCCATACTAGAATTGTCAATCCCCGTACTAAACAACCGCTCAACCGCTGTCGGCGGATGCGTTATTTTGACGGATGCGTCAACAGCGGATGAACGGTTTTAGTATGGGGATTGACGTTTCTAGTATGGACCTGACAGACCGCTGCGTTACGGATGCGTTATTCTAGCGCTCCGTTGTGCGTTAAGTGTGCGATCCGCCTGTCTTGGTAATACAACAGCCATAACATTTACCTTACCGACAGGCCAAATTCGGCATAAGTGACTTGTTATCTTGAGTTTATTGTTACAGCTCCCATAACGAAACCAGCAATGTAATGCTAAACGAGGCTCTGTCTTCTGGGTAATACTCTATTGCATAAATATAAACTGGTAAAGGTACGACGACCTCACGTGATAATTTTGGCTTATGTTTTTTTGTATGAAGATATTTTTTGACTTGATCCTAACTTTTTGTGGTTAAGTCCCTCATTTTTGGATCTTACACACTGACTGACTCAATTGGTTGGTAGTTTTGTATGGGAATCCCAATTTTTTTTCAAGTTTCGACCTATGTTTCTAAAGCTAGTACTTTTTCTAACAATCCGTATACAGGGTGTAAAAAAAAATACTGCCAATATTTTAAGGAATGAACCAGTCCATGAAACTGAACAACTTTCCCCAAGAAACGTAGGTCGAAATATGAGAAAATTTTTTGGACCTCCCATACAAATTGACTTGGTTGGTTGGTAATTTTGTATGGGAGGTCTAATTTTTTCGTATTTCGACCTATGTTTCTAGGGAAAAGTGGTTCAGTTTCATGGGCTGAATCACCCCTTAAAATATTCGCAGCAATTTTTTTTACACTCTGTAGAGTCGCAGAAATTTAGATTACAATTATGTTATTATGAACTAACATCTGTATTAGCAGTAGCTTTGTATGGGAACTCGAAAAACTTTTTTCGTTTCCCAACATAGCCGCCATAGAAAAAGTTGTTCAGTTTCATGGTCTGATCACGCCAAGATCACGTCTGCAAAGTTTTCGTTACACCGTTACACACTGTATATAATTTATAAGGCACATAGGTAAGTACTTTGGATTGTTGTGTTCAAATTGTTTTAAATTATGCTTCCCAGTTTCGGAGGTTCTTCATAACCCCGAGATGTAGGTAACAAATATACACATCATCATCATCAAATTTAAGAGCTGTGCTCTTGTCGGTGGAGCAATTTCCACTCTTCTCTCTTTCCTGATAGTGTTTTCATCTCTTGGTACGACACGACTCGAGCCTTTTCTTTAATTTGTGTGAAGAATGTGCGCCTTGGTCTTCCCCTTCCTCTTTTCCCTTCGACCTTTCCTTCAGCAATGTTCTTTATGAACTCGTCGTGTCTTAGCAAATGTCCAACCATCTTCCCTCTTCGGTTCTCGATGTTCTCCAATAGACAACGCCTTTCCCCAACCAATGCTAGTACTTCCTCATTTGTCTTTCTTTCCGTCCAACTGATCTTTTCCATCCTCCTCCAGCACCACATCTCAAACGCTTGCAACCTCTCTCTTTCTCTTTGTGTCATCGTCCACGTCTCACATCCGTATAAGGCAATACTCCATATATATGTCTTTATAAGCCTCTTCCGCACGTGTTTTGCAATTTTAGCAATAAAAAGATGTTTTTTATTGTGAAATGCTTTTTTGGCCATTGCTATTCTGGCAACAATATTCAATATAAATATACACATCCGACCTATATTCTGCGGGCCGTGATATGTTTTGATAGGTATGTATACGTAATAATTTCAAAGTTAAACAAAGCAAAATTCCTTTGGGTCTTGTGATCACAACATCAATTAAACTTTACACCCAAAAACGTGTTTCCAAATCGGGCACATATTTAATTTCATAAAATGTTCTCAAAAGAAGGTACCTTCGGCAGATAATCAACCCACTCCTTTGAGGGATCAACCTATGCTCGGTTTTCTTATAAAAAGTGCGATGAACTAATTAAAGTTGATCTCTTATGGATGTGCCGCGGATCGGTACTTGAGCTTGTTGTAATATGACAGGAAAGATTCCTCTATCAGTTTTTAATTAGTATTTAATGCCAAGATTTTTGACGTTTATTCCCCCAACTATGTCAAAACCTGATCGCACACCTAACGCACAACGAAAGCTAAAACATCTCAGCGGTCTGTCAGATCCATACTAGCAATCGCCATACTAAAACCGCTCAACCGCTCTCGACGCTGCGCTATCGCAGTGTCATCCGTCGAGTGTAATTTTAGTATGGGGAGTTACGTTTCTAGTATGGATCTGACAGACCGCTGCGATATTTCATACATATTTTAGCGCCCCGACGTGCGTTAAGTGTGCGATACGTCAAAGCTGCAGCCATATTGTAATCTCAAGTAAAGACCATTCATAGGATATCTTATAGGTACAAAGGGAATGGATTCGATCCAGGGAATGGACAGCAGTGTTCCCCGTTTATGTAGCATCGCGCACTGCGCTTGTCAACCCGCCTGTCAAGCTTGGTGAATATTGCAGATACGACCAAATCGCAAAAAAATAACATCTCCATTGATGATTAAGGCGAGGAACACACTTGACGCACGATGGAGCGCAAAAATATCGCAGTGGTCTGTCAGATCTATACTAGAAACGTCACTCCCCATACTAAAACCGCACTCGACGGCTGACACTGCGATAGCGCTGCGTCAACAGCGGTTGAGCGGTTTTAGTATGGGTATTGATTTATAGTATGGATCTGACAGACCGCTCCGATATTTTTGCGCTCCATCGTGCGTCAAGTGTGTTCCTCGCCTAATGAATGACGAACCTATACATGATTGCCAAAACATTTTATTGCATCAGTCACAACAATATGTGCTGACAAGTTCAATTAATGTTCGAAAGACCATTATACATCTGTTCGGACACAATACATCTTTACTCAGATATTTATGCAATCTGGTCTTCGGATGACCTTTTATTTAAAGTATTGTAAGAATCTGGTTTGGTGTCGACTCATGGGTGAAAAGGGCAATATATCGTGATGCTATAAAAGGCAGAGTCAGTTGACAAAAGATCAAGAGTAATTATATTTACCTACGTACAGGCTATGTAATTATTTTGGTATTTATCTTATTGGAACTTTCCAATTTCCGCTTTGAAGTACAGGGTGTAAAAAAAATGCTGTAAATATTTTATGGGGTGAACCAGCCCATGAAACTGAACAATTATGCCCAACGAACATCGAAATATGCCGTGTGATGCCGGCTTAGAATAGCGTCACCCCACATCCTTCCCGTGGGTGTCGTAAGAGGCGGCTAAGGGACTCGAGAGTATTGGTGTATTACAATTTTTAGGCGACAGGCTGACAACCTGTCACTATAGTGATACACATGTTTTCTGAAACAACCCTGGAAAACAATCCTCAAAAATGTCAGATGTGGCGATAGCGACCGTATTCTTGCGGCCGTTAACGCTCTGCGTACCCCGCAAGGGATAAAGGCGTGATATATGTATGTATGTATGTAACATCGAAATAAAATAAAAATTTGGACCTCCCTTACCTACAAAACTACCTACCAATCGACCAAATCAATTTGTATGGGTGATCCAAATAAATTTCTTACTTTCCAACCTAGTTTCTGGGGAAAGTTGTACAGTATAATGGGTTGATTGACCCCATGAAATATTTGCAGCTTATAGAATAGAATAGAATAAAATTTATTTGCATAATTATATTTTTGCACTTTATACAAACCGACATTTTGTTGGACGAACTATCGGACCCTCTTTTTGCAGTAAAAGATGGAGGTCAATAAGAAGACGAACATCGTATGCAGCTGTGTTGGGAGGACTCCGTCTTCTTTTTGTATGGGACACCGAGTCGTCCCTCGAACCAATGAAACCTTGGGGTCCGATGACTGCTCTCGTCTATGGTCGTATAGGCTCTTCAGAATTTTTTAAGACCATCATCTTCATTGCCTTAGGAGACCGTGTTGTTTATAAAAACCCGTACGTGATATTTTCATCTAGTTTCAATTTGAAATTAACGACGCGTGGTGCCGGCTTAGAACAGCATCATTCAATTTTTCTCCCGTGAATGTCGTAAAAAAAATGAGCTGACTATGGCGCTACAATTTCACGTCATAGGTTGACATAATGTATCACTATAGCAATACATGGCTAATCTAAAGAACCATCGAATAATTTATCAGACGTGGCGATACCCACCCTTGGCCAGACGCGTGATTCGTGTAGTTGTATGTAAAATTTGAACTTTATTTACCTAGTCAAGTTCAGCGTTTCTTCACCTTTAAATCTGGGTACGTCGTATTCATAGTACGGCCCTTGATCTTTTCATGCCGGAGGTGCAGTGAAATATCACAATTTACATAGCCATGTATACACACATTTACACATACATTACATACATTTAAATAGCATATATTTTTTAGAATAGCATCACTCCATTTCTTTCCCGTGGGTGTCATGTGTATTGCAAGGCGACAGGCTGACAACTTATCACTATAGTGATACACAACTTATCTGAAACGACTCTCAAACATTTGTCAGACGTGGCGATAACGACCGTAATTTTACGATCTTTTTACCCTCCAGGGATGTAGGCGTGATTTGTGTGTGTATATTTTTTCGCATCAATGAAAACTCAAAGATACCCTATTTCAAAGAATTTTGACCTTTCCTACGTTCATAACCAAACTAACCTTGACTGTCTAAACCTAATAATAATATGTATTTGAGCACTCAAATATAAAATACAAACTTTTAGCATTGACCTTCGCGTACAAACAACAAAATATTCTTCTATTTTTTGGTAGCCGGCAAATTAAATATTTTCATACAGGGTCTAAAAACAACGCGTAGGTACTTAACTTACCTAAATATTTTGTTAATACATACATACATACATATATCACGCCTTTATCCCTTGCGGGGTAGGCAGAGCGTTAACGGCCGTAAGAATACGGTTGCTATCGCCACGTCTGACATTTTTGAGAATTGTTTTCTAAGGTTGTTTCAGAAAAATGTGTACCACTATAGTGACAGGTTGTCAGCCTGTTGCCTAAAAATTGTAATACACCAATACTCTTGAGTCCCTTAGTCGCCTCTTACTTACGACACCCGCGGGAAGGATGTGGGGTGATGCTATTCTAAGCCGGCATTACACGGCACCATTTTGTTAATGCTTAGAATATAGAACTAAATTGTATTAATGTTCATGTTATTTATTTAAATCGTCCGTTCAGTAATACTTTCTTTAGCTTTTCCCTTTTGGTATGCAGGAAAAAACATAATTTGAATTTAAGAAAATTAAACCGACTTCACAGCTATTTATATAAATGTTTGTATGAACAACCATATGAACCTGGTGTCCGAGGTATAAACCGCCTACTACTACTAGCAGACCTCTGACATGGTTGTGTGAGGGCCGCCATCTAGACAGCGACTGGGACCGACGGTTTAACGTGCCTTCCGAAGCACGGAATCGGAATTATGTACTGATTTTATGAACTTCAGCTTCAGTGTGACACGGGCTGAAATCAAGATAGTTACAACTTTTTTTTTAATTTTTCAAAAATAATTTTATATATGAGAACTCCTGTTGCGTCTTGTATGCTTGTGAACCACTTGAGTGAGCTTCATGTTGTAGCCACCAGAGGTCGCTACAAGTCTATGCATTGACGACCAAATTAGATCTTTATAGCTAGTTTTCCTTAAAGATACATTTTAAGTAAAAATTATTTTATTGTATTGCATTTTTCAGCCCCTGTATTGCTATTATTCACGTGGCGCCGTAATCTTATTTCATTCTTTATTTGGCCCCAAGGCTTCTTACGATCCGTTTTACGTAGCATTACGTATAACATTGCACAAGTAATGAGTAGGTAGTACTTATTTAGGCATTTAGCGGACAAAAGATGCTTTGTGTACTTGAACATCAAGGTTGCTTTTTTTATTTAGTTTTGCTAATTATTTTAACATTTTAAGCGAAAAATTTACTATTGACTGCTATTCCTAAGCACTCCCCCGAAGGCATCTACATATTAGGTCTTCAAACCATAATATTAGTAAGTATAGTTTAAAATGTAACTGCTTATATGAGACAAAGTAATCTTAATAAAATACAAATCATAATATAAACAATTAAAAATCGACACATTACAATTACTTATACTGATATCTGTGACTTAGAAAATTATTATTCTGCATTTTTCAATGACTCTTTAAATAATTATTGGTAACATTTCGCATTGATAAATAATAGAACCTACTACTATTGCTGAATAGAGTTACCTTTTACCAATATCTACGAGTTACATTAAGTTTTAAGTCTCCATCAGATTGCTGTCAATTAAAGAAATATTTATTTGAAATCCTTTAAATTAATTTACGCACATAATCACTCACGCACTGTCATGTCATGACATTTGATGTTAGTAAATACGTAGAGTGGAGTAATTCAAAACATAATATTGCACAATTGTAAGGGTCAATTCAATGGCGGTCGCCGATTGCGTGTCGGACAATCTCGTCGTGCACATTTATTTTTGTACACATACATACGTAATTACACATATATTATAAAATAGTTCTTGCTGTTTTAAAGACAAAACACATAGGTAATTATTCAAATTACTATTTTAATTTACTTGGACGACTCGGTGTCCCACACGAAAAGAAGAAAAAGATTTACTTATATGAATATCCTAACATAATCGGAGAGGCAAGAACTTACAGACTTTGGTGGCTTGGCCATAGAGAGGATGGGAGATGATGAAGCTAAATAAGTGTACGTGGGTCAGGTAATGAGTAGAACATTATTATCATTGAGTAGATCACACCCTTAAAAAAATACTCAATTAAACGTAAAGTACGACTGCCTTTGACGCAGAAGGTTCCGGGTTTGATTCTCGGTGAGTCACTCACAAAGTAGATATAAATTACTTTGTGAATTTGTTCCCAGTCTGGTTGGGTCATTGCGGGCTGAACCACCCAATTGTCCGTAAGTAAGATGGTTCCGTCTTTCGGATGGCACGTTAAGCCGTAGGTCCCGGTTGTTGTCTATGATAACGTAGACGGCGGTCGTTACACAACCATGGCCGAAGCCTGCTACTTGTAGAAGGCGGATGAAAAATTCTGACACTAGGGTCATTAGTACATTGGGTCGTTGGGTGACTCGGTGCCCCACACGAAAAAAAAAAACAATGCAAATGCTTGTAGGCATGCAGGCCAGTGCCAGACATTGTCGTAGGTACTTATAGTTAAATAGTGTTAAGTTTGCTAAAAATTACGACCTTATCTAGATTTATTTTGCCTTTGTTTCGTGTGAAAAAACGCGTACGCAAATACAAAACACATTAAACATAAATATCTACATTATGCTATGATCAAGTAAGTAGGCAACTACACTAAATTACCTCTTTTAGGCACTAAACTAAGCTAGAATGGGGATATTTTCATTGAAACCAAACATGAAGAAATTTTCAGGCCGTAAAAAACAACTTTCCCAAAGTACCTACCTACATGTACGTATAAAATATTAGCTGTATGTCGGCCCAAGAAACTGACTGAACAATATTTCCTTATTTAAATATAAATATGGGAATAAGGCCCCCACACAAATTGACTTGATCAGCAGGTAGAGATACATTTTATATGCAGTTCCAAAAATTTTTAGCAAATGTTTCATCAAGTTTAGTTCTTGGTAAGACAAAAAAGTGTGTGAGTTCTACACCGAAAGAGGCATATTTTATCAGCAAAAAATCATACCTAAAACAGGTTTAAAAACTTAAGTAGATCATAAGGCCACAAGTACAAGTATTTTTAGTTATATTTTTTGCTTTTACAGAAGCACAAATTTACATTTGATTACATTTGTATGAAGATACATATGTAAGTACCTAAACAAGATACAACCGGTGCAGTAGCTATACTGACAACAGCAGGGAATCAAAGTACAACTTTTTTTTTTAACCTACAACGTACATTAGTTCAGTACAATACAACAGTTCTAGTTAAAGTACATTCTTCAATCGTGTGTGGCACCACGCCGACGAAGTACCCTATCCCAAGGTTAAAATACTTACTGACTTATATTAACGTTTTTACTAGTTTTTATGGCTTAACTTTTGGTAATCTCTAAACTATTGCTAGGTTTATATTGCAGGTAGGTGGGTAAAATGTTCAAAAACATGTGTGTGAACAGTTCAGTCACAAAACTTTGAATGTTTCTCAAGATTTCCCCAGAATATAATTTTGTAGGTGAGTAATCCTTTGAAACTTTAAATAAGCTCTTACATTACTCGAAGCTAGAGAAACTGCTTATCAAAAAATCCGGACACCTTGCAAGTTTATGTTTATGTTTGTTTGGATTATCAGAGAAATACGCACAAAAACATAGATAGAAATAAGTATATAAATAAATAAAATGTCAAACGCAGTTTCATACTTCTTTTTATAAGAGGGTTCCGAATACGAATGACATTATTCTAAATTCAAATTCAATTTTTTGATGAGATGTAGAAGTATATTATAATAATTGTCATTGACGTTTGCCCTGACGTGACTCCCCGTAGCAGTCATGATAAGTAGATGTGAGTCTAAGGAGTTCCTAGTTAGTTTGCATATCAATAAGGAAATATGTATTTATTTACCAAACGACGTTGATCGTTATGCCCAGCATAGAAATGTCTCATTGGTTTTTGTTAGCACTTTGAATATAAATGGCTTTTTAATTTCTCGTGGTGGTGTAGTAAATGCTTTAGTGACCCTCAATCTATTGCAAATAAAAGCTGAAAACTGCACTGAAACACAATTTGATCATCGACCATAAGTTGTGTCTACCCCGCAAGGGGTTGACTCTGCAAATAAGACAGAAATAGTAGTTTATGCAACTGTCATATAATAGGGGGCATTAGAATGTGATAATAGCTGACACGAGCATTCTAATGCGTAATTAGAATGCTCCCATCAGAATTGCGATCAGCTGACTACATTTACTATGGGAAACCAAAAATTTTTTGTCGTTTCCTGACATATGTTCCTAGGGAAAAGTTGTTCAGTTTTATGGTCTGCTTGCACCCTATCAGTATTCGGGATGCTGTCCCTTACACCCCGTATAATACAAGGTGAGATTTTTTTCACCAAATCCTGCTGATAAAAGCCTTTGTACAATCATGATTCTAAAACCGCAGAATTTTCGTTCTATTTTTGTGAAATCTCCAAAATATGTCCACCAGAATACCTGTTTGGACAAGTCTCGTTAAAAATAACATCTCTGCTTGCATAAGTAAAGCTCTGGGCGTTGTTTTAAAAACTGCACTTTGAAATGCATTAATTAAAATCAACATTGTCCTTCCATTGCAGGGATTAAAACTGTGCCGTAACTAGGTTACGCTTTGGTTTGTTTTTAGTTTGATTCTAAAGATAGATAATTTTTTATCAAGCAGTGCCGTAACTAGGCTAATAGTTTCTTTTATTTTTAGTTGGATGCGAGTAGTATGGATTCTTTATTTTTATTTTTAGGCTGTTTTCACACTTAACGCACAACGCAGCGCTAATATAACGCAGCGTTACGCATGCGCCTGTGAGATCCATCCGCGGTCGTGCGTTGAACCTGCGTCAATAGTGGCTTTAGTATGGAGATTGACGTTTATATTTTAGATCTAACAGACACCTGCGTTACGCAGCGTTTTTTTAGCGCTGCGTTGTGAGATGATAATGGCGATTGTTATTGCGGTTATGGAGATTGGAGAAACTACCGGTGCTGGGCACATGTGTTTTCCAATAAATAATTAACCTATTTGTTGTTTGCAGCATATTATAACTCCAATAGAATCTAATTATTTTTACTCCTAATTGAAACATAACAAAATTTATATGTCGTAGTAATATGTATGACCGAATCAAGGTATCCGGCCGAATTTCCCAAATTGGCCGATTTGGCCAAACTATGGCAAAATCATAAACTTACTTTGACCATCGTCTTGAACAAATCCAGGAATTCGATTGTATTACTAGGACCTTGGCGGAAGATCCGGTATCTACATTGAAATATGGCAATACGAAGAAGTTCATACGCTCTCTGCCATATTACTGCGAAATATATATTCTCCCAAAAGACGATGATGATGTATTCATAGCAAGAAAAAAAGCTGGGATCTGAAAATAATTCAGTTCTTTTAAAAAATTCAAGACGATACGATACGATCTTACGTACAATATGGAAGACAAATAAATGAGAATGCACTACTCCCATTCACTACGATTCATTCGTAACCACTTTACTTATACGTTCAACCTAAGTGGCAGACCTTGGCAGTGACAGACATGACAGGCTTTTAGAAAACAACCGACTAACTGATTATACATCTTTCAAGCTGCAACATTCTGAATTCTAACATTACTACATAGTATACAGATTATTACATATACATACATACACATACATATATCGAGCCTTTATCCCTTGCGGGGTAGGCAGAGCGTTAAGAGCCGTAAGAATACGGTCGCTATCGCCACGTCTGACATTTTTGAGTATTGTTTTCTAAGGTTGTTTCGGAAAACATGTGTATCACTATAGTGACAGGTTGTCAGCCTGCCGCCTAAAAATTGTAATACACTAATACTCTCGAGTCCCTTAGTCGCCTCTTACGACACCCGCGGGAAGGATGTGGGGTCTTCTTCTTTTTCGAGTGGGACACCGAGTCGTCCAACGACCCGATGAACCCTAGTGTCAGAATTTTTCAACCGCCTTCTACAAGTAGCAGGCTTCTGACATGGTTGTGTAACGACTGCCGTCTAAGTGATCATAGACAGCAACCGGGACCTACGGCTTAACGTGCCATCCGAAACACGGAACCAACTTACTTGCGGACAATCGGGTGGTTCAGCCCGCAATGTCCTAACCAGACTGGGAACAAATTCACAAAGTAATAAATATCAACTTTGTGAGTGACCCACCGAGAATCGAACCCGGAACCTTCTGCGTCAAAGGCAGTCGCACTACCACTGCGCCACATCGGTCGTCGGATGTGGGGTGATGCTATTCTAAGCCGGCATCACACGGTATTACATATACATATTATTGTTAATTCTTGGTATACAAAGTCGCTTTCCGCGTATGTCCCTTTGTCCCTTTCTTTGTATGTATGTATGCTTAGATCTTTGAAAGTATACGGATTTTGATGTTGTTATTTTAACAGATAGAATTATTCAAGAGAAAGGTTTATATCGTCGGCGTACTGTGAAAACCTCGTAAGTACAAAAAACCCAAATATTTTTTTATCTACGTTATGGCTAGAAAACCTCGGAACGCGTCGTTTGACATTAGTCCAATTTTAAATACAACACTCCTAGCGCCATTTATTGTGTTTTATGAAAACCTCGTGCGGATGACGAGACCGCCATTTTTTTGTGAGAAACTTGTATCCGCATTCGCAAGGTATTCAAATGAAAGATTTGCTTTGGAAAAGCTCGTTTATGCATATAAGCCAGGTTAAAAAGACTGTCATCTGTGCGGAATCGGATGCGGACTCCTTGGGAAACAGTATTTAGGACTTCTTTGACTACAACTGCAAAGTTCAAGGCGAACAGTGGGCGCTAGAACACATCCTTGTTTCACCCCACAGGTGACGGGGAAGAAATCAGACTGTTCACCGTCTTTGAGGCGGTTCTGTAAGACTCTGGCAAATACTTTTCCAGGGACTGACAGCAATGAAATACCGTGATAAGAGTTACAGTCAGAACGGTCACCCTTGTTCTTTTACAGGGCACAAATGCGAGACACTTTGAAGTCCTCACCCTCTCCTCCTCCCACATTCGAACGAAAAGTTTCCATACCGACGTGTGCAACTCCGTACCACCATATTTAAGTAGTTCACCCGGTATAAGGTCAATACCAACCGCCCGGTTATTATGCTACTGTCTGATGGCAGTAACAACCTCGTCACATGACAGGGGCTCGTCCAACTCCGTGGCTAACGGGAGTTGAGGCAATAAACTGATATTATGCAGATCAGCTGATCGATCTACGTTGAACAAGTTGTGAAAATGCTCAGCCACACGTTTAAGTACATCCTCCTTGCTGATCAGGAGGTGCATACCGTCTAAAGACCTTAAAGGTACTTTTGTACGGTAGGACGCACCAATCTGCTTACGCACTTCACTGTAAAACTCACCAAGCTGGTCTGTATCGGCGAGCCACTGCACTTGACAAGCCTTGTCCTGCCACGACTTGTATTTTATTTGTCGAGACAGCCTGCGTAATTCTTGGTCACTCTCTTTGACCACCGCAACACTTCCACCTCTTCGATTATGCTGTCGCAGGAGCTGTCAATGTTTGTCGAATGCTGCTTTAAGAGCCTCGCTATTGTCATCAAACCAGTCTTCACTATGCCGGTCTTTAGTACCCAAAGTAGCAGAAGCGGCTTCTATGAGATGACATGACAAAGCTCCCCAAGCAGCACTGACATCACCTGTTTCAGTAATTGGCGACGGCTTTTCAGTTAAGGCTTCTGCATATTTCACCCTAACCTCGCGATCTTTCAGCCTATCCACGTTTAAATACGCAGGCTTCTTCACTGTGGATCTGCGAGGTCGACGGAGGCGGAGTCGTAGCTTAGTGACAATTAGTCGATGGTCAGTCCAACAGTGAGCGCCACGCATGACGCGGGTGACTTGCGTATTATTCAATAAGCAACTTTAATATTAGTAGAATTCCTGGTTATGTGTTAATGGTTAAGTAAGAAAGGCTGATTGCTTTTGGCGTAATAAGTACCTACTTTCTTAATGTTCTGTTTTGATTTTGATCGTTAGATTTTGATCCTTAAATTACGTAAGAAGTCACATTTCAGACTGATTTGTGATTCGTTTCTCAGTATTATGCTTATTAATAACGTACTCCAAAAAAATACAAGCCATTTTGTATTAACTTTATTTACATCGCCGATGACATTTACATTGTTTTTCTGTATATTGCTGACAGATCATAAAGTAAATCACAATAATTTAGTTATGTTCTGACTATAGGTTTAAGAACAATTAAAAAGGCTGATTACTTTGTAGTGAGTAAAGTTTAAATAAAAATGATAATTGTGATTAAAGGCATTGTTGTTTTATTGAAAACCTTGTAAACTTTTGCAAAAAGTACTATGTTTTTCGAGACAACCTCTCAAGTCACATTATGCACTTCTTGGACAGGAATATTTAAAAATAGTAAACACAATCAATGCTTATTGCACACATAAACATAATACAGTCAGGTGTTTAAAAAAGTTTAGTACAAAATTTTTCACCAGGAGGTTTTTTGCTTGTCCTGTAAAATTGTGCTTAAAGTACATACGTGGTTATCACAGTACGCCGACGATATGTATAAAACATTCCGGGAAAATGTCTTATTCTCACAAGAAAACGATTAGCAACCGCTGGGCGTATTTGATAATTTGATATAATGTTGATCTGACTAGGTGTATCTGCACAACAGATCTACATTTACGAAATGTTGCATTTCAAAATACTTATTTATGTGTTAAAAACATACATACATACACATATCACGCCTTTATCCCTTACGGGGTAGGCAGAGCGATAACGATCGCATAATTACGGTCGTTATCGCCACGTCTGACAATATTTGAGGGTCGTTGCAGATAATTCGTGTATCACTGTAGTGACAGGTTGTCAGCCTGTCGCCTAAAATTGCAATACACTTAAAACCCTCGAGTCCCTCAGTCGCCTCTTACAACATCCACGGGAAAGAAATGGGGTGATGCTATTCTAAGCCGGCATCACACGGTGTTAAAAACTATCGAAACAATTTAGATTTTTTTATCGAGTATAGAGAATAATCCAAATCAGCGACACGATTTCTATAAATGAAACAATCTAAATATTATAACAACTACTACCTATTTTCATCTAACTAGTCAACAAAACAGGATGTAGAAAAATAAATTGCAAATATTTTTTTCAAAAAATTTGTTTTTTTTTTTCATACTTCGACCCATGTTACAAGGGAAAGTTGTTCAGTTTCATGCTCAGGATCATCCTTAAGTATTCCCAGTATTTTTTTTCACACCTCATAATAAAAGTTATTTTTCTTAGTAAGTACATATTCAGGCTTAGTGTAGGTAGAGTCAATCAGCTGTTTATGTGTATGTGCGATGCCTATTCGCACGTATCGAGGGTCAATGTCGTTAGCGCAGTAGCGAGTTTGCGCAGGAGAACAATGGCTGCCATAACTGTCTATTTAGTGGTCATATTCATAAAACTTGTGTGTGTTTGGTTATGTCTTTATCATTTGTTGGTACTAAAACTTATTGAGGCAGATCACAAACTCAACGAACGACGCAGCGCTAAAACATCGCAGCAGCGGTCAGTCAGATCCATATTACTAACTACAAGTGTCAATCCCCATACTAAAACCGCTCAATCGCTGTCATCGCAGCGCTATCGCAGTGACGTCCGTCGAGTAGGGTTTTAGTATGTGACGTTTCTAGTATGGATCTGACAGACAGCTGCGATATTTTTGCGCTGCATCGTGCGCTAAGTGTGCGATCCGCCTTATATGTTTTACTTTGCCTCCTGTAAAGTAGAGCAGAAGATGATAAATTAATCATTTGTATGTTTTTTTGTATGTTTATTACTCCTTCACGCCAAAACCGCTGAATCGATTTTCATGAGATTTGGCGCTATTATGCGATAGCTGTTATCCTAAAAAAATATTCCTGTGCGGTGTTACGGGATTAAAAACGACTTGCACGCGGGCGGCGCGGCGCCTACTAGTTTAATATAATTTTATTAAAGTAAGTTTTGTAAGTTTGTTAGTACAAATCATACTGTAGTCTGTAAAATATAGGATGATACCTGTGACGTTCGTGACCTTGGAGAAAATGCTATGACATAAGGTCCACATTACTTTGTTTACTAGGAAAATGGACCTTATGTCCATAGCATTTGCTCCAAGGTTACAAACGTCACAGGGATCATCCTATATTTTACAGACTACAGTATGATTTGTACTAACAAACTTACACAAACAGTTTATATGAGTACGTATGAGAAAGATCCGAACTACGAACCGAAACTTTAGAATTCAAAACATTTAAATACGAGACCAATTTGAATCTAGAACTCTTGAGCAAGTAATTTGCCAAGGCCGAATGGACCCTAAAATTTGCACAGATAAACAAGCGAATCGTATCATTATTCCGGAGTTTCCGAACAATCGATCTCGCATCGGAACCGATTTTGTAATCAGTAATGCGACCGATTACCGAGTCCACTGTTGCGATGCATTGGGAATGCACACACACACACACACAAATCACGCCTATATCCCTGGCGGGGTAGGCAAAGGTGACCGTAAAATAACGGTCTTTTTTTTAACGTCTGACAATATTTGAACGTCGTTTTAGATAAGTAATGTATCACTATAGTGACAGGTTGTCAGCCTGTAGCCTAAAATTGCAATACACATGAAACCCTTTATTGGGATGGGATGGGATTGGCATTATTGGGACGGCACTTTTACGAAAATGGCTCCACAATCCGCCTGTGAAGAGTGGTGAGTATGACAATACCCCCCAATAGGGGGTGCCTATGTCCAGCAGTTGACTAATGGGGCTGTTATAATTATAAGGTATAGGATAAGGGCAAAGGTTATACAAAAGGACAATTCCCAAAACCTTTCTGAAAATTATCAATGAAGGAAGGTCGTTCTCAAAATGATGCAAATATTTTTATTTTAGGATTTATTTGTAAAATACCTAATAAGTACAATAAGTAAGATGAGCATAGCAGTCTCAAATTAAGGCCGATGGCCTAAAATTTATGTTTGAAACTTTCATCAATTATTATAATTAATATATGCCGTAATATTAAATAATATGCCCCAATATTTCTTGCTTTAATATAGGTACTTATTTGGGTCATCGTTCATAGTATGAAACATGTACTGAAAATGCATTCGGCATCTGATAAATTCGTAAGTGTAAATAGAAGAGCATACTGCCTTCTACGCCGAGGGTCGTAGGTTCGATCCCCACCGAACACAAATATTTGTTAAGTCAATTTTCAAATATTTGAGTTGAGTCTGGGTGTTTTCTATGTATAATATGTATTTATTTACAAAAAAAGTATATATGTATTAGTATCAGCTATCTAGTTCCCATAGTACAAGCTTTGCTTAGTTTGGGGCTAGATGGCGCTGTGTGAATTGTCCAGGATATTTATTTATTTATTTTATTTATTTATTAGAGCTTAAGTTTTAAGCTACTTATATATGGAGTAAGGTTGCGAAGCGCTTTTTGATTTCGATACGTTCGTAATAAGTTTGAGTCACTTTTGTGTATAACATTTTGTTCAGTTTGCAATTTGCAACGTGTGATTTCGTGTGATTCAGTATTGATAACGGCACATAAAAATCCTTTTAAAACTTACCTTGGCACAAAACCGATGGCACTAAATACACTATCAGGCACGCATACACGATTCTCGTAATATTCCCGCCATTTCTCATAAACCTCGCAGTTTCAACAACGTCCCTCCTAGGAAATCCAAAAAACTTCAAAATCTCCATAACTGTTTTGTAAGAAGCCAAAAATAAGAACTTATCGTCCCAAAACTACTGGCACACATCAACATGATTCACTTCACGCCTTAAAAAATAAACAAACACTTTCAAAGAAAAATGTTTGAAAAGTTCGTAATTCGAAATTGGCGCCGGCAAAAGCGCGGGAAGACGCGCGCGACGCATGCGCGGTCTGCGTACAATGATGCGTTGTTTTTTCGCCTCCGATCGGCAAAGACCTCCCGCCATACAGCCATGATACAGCCTTTGCGAGTACCAAACAAAAAATCGTGACCTTTTTCTGCTCGGCGAAATGCTAACTCTGCGCAAACGGCGGAAACTGATCACGTATTGTTATTCTGCCTCCAATTATTGTTGTAAACGATGCAAAATTTCACAATCAGCCGTTTCAAACTCGGTCAGATTTAGATACCATACATTTTTATGGAAATTGTAATACTTTTATAGTTAACGTGAATACTATGCGGGACACCGTTAATACCGAAGGTTAATCCCGATATTTATCGTCCACGTTAAACTGATGTTGATATTTTGTGGAATTCTATGAATTTAGGTAAGATATTTTATTTCAGAGATTACGACTATAAACTACCTGTTATCTGTACCCGAGTATCTTAGATCGCATGAGACCATAGGCATGATGACTGGCAGGCTTAGAGCATTAAACCATAATGCTCTAAGCTGGCAGGTCAAAATGAGCTACTTTTTAAAACGATATTGTATGAAAATATCGAGGGGTTCCGGGCTATTTGTATTAACCGCCATTTTTGAAACTTTACACCAGAGCAGTTTAAAGTTTAAAGTTTCAGAAAAAAAATCATAACTATAACAAATCGCATTATTTTATCACAACAAAGAAAATTTCTGTTCCTGTTACTCATTATCTATAATTTGATTAATATTTTTTTCTGATATTTCTCTTTTTAACGAAAATATATGGCGCTTAATACAAAGTGACCCAAAATTTTCATTTTTTTGTTCCAGGCTAAATGACTTAACCGCCTGAGATAATGGGTTTTTGTTCCAGGCTAAATGATTTTACCGCCTGAGGTTATGGTTTTTTGTTCCAGGCTAAATGACTCAACCGCCTAGATTTATTAATACATGTTCCAAGCTAGTACCTAGAATTGAAAATACTAGCTCTAAGTACTTGCTTTTACCAAAAAGTTATTCATATTTTAATCCTAAGCGAATAAATTTAAATACCACATCTTAAACTGCTAAATATGGCTAAAAATATGACTACATTTGTTTATTCGACTTATTGTATTAAGCGACATTTGACATGAATTTTACTAAGAGGCTAACTGTTTTAAGCGACATTTCTATATATTTATAAGGTCAGGCTAAATGGTTGAACGTATGCACCTGTAAATTATTGTTCCAGGCAAAAAGGTTTAAACGACTGTGTGGTCATTTGGTAGTGAGCTTAAGTACACAAGCCTTAAATTTGTCAATATTTTGTGCCGGTTCATACATTGCACTTCGAAATAGGCCCAAAAAATACGGTTGTATTAAGCGACATTTTTTTGCTCCGATCATCACCAAACCGAGCTCAAACGACGCAGAAAAATTCGCTGATTCCAAATATGTATAAAAGTCTATATCGCAAAAATTGTCGGTTAATACAAATAGCCCGGAACCCGTCGATATGAATAGAATGAATGAAAATATGATAGATAACGTCATGTCTTTTTACTTTGGATGGCGTCAAAACACTTAAGAAAGTACTTCAATATTATTTTTCTATTTATTAATTCAAGCTTTGAATATTTCGTTAAACTATAAATGGAGTCTTTTCGGATAATAGACTTAAGCGTAATTATTTTTGACTGAGTCATCTAGCGAATTATTGTTATTTTAGCCAGGTATACCTAGTTACTGTAAAAATTTTCAATAATTTCATTCTGAAATCAGTAAAATCTGCCATGTGACGCTGGCTTAGAATAGCATCACCCCACATCCTTCCCGCGGGTGTCGTATGAGGCGACTAAGGGGCTCGAGGGTTTCATGTGTATTGCAACTTTAGGCGACAGGCTAACAACCTGTCACTACAATGATACACGAATCATTTGAAAGGGTCCTTAACATTTTGTTAGACGTGGCGATAGCGCCCGTATATTTACGTCCGTTTACGCTCTGCCTACCCCGCAAGAGATAAAGGCGTGATGTGAGTATGTAATGTAAATAGTAATTTATTAAAAGGTTTTCTAAATTGGAATTTACTGGTCATATGCATGTATCTTGTAACATAATAGTTACCTAGTAATATTCGTGATGACTAATACTAGTTTATAGCGAAAAATGAACAAACGGAAATTAATTTCTAGGCATAAAGATAATTTAGATATACGAGGTCCTTTCAGTACAAAAACATACATTCATACAAATCACGCGTTTTTATCTTGAATTTTTAATGAAACGGTCCCGACCGAAATGGCAACATTATTGTTGACATCCTACTCATTATGTCATGTATTTTGATAGGAAACAAACAAATGTTGCCAATTCAGGATCGTTTCTTTATCTGACCGAGGTATATCCCTTCCAATAAAACTCTAACTTTATTTGACCTAGATACCATTACGGTCCTTTCAAACATTATATTTTTATATAAAACAAAACAAAAATAATAAGTAAAACTTTTATGTCGTTGAAACCTGTGATTGAAACATACAACATATCGAATAAATTTATGGGATTTTAATGCACACACAAATGCATGATGATGTGTTCTCGCTGAATATTGTATAGAAAGGGCAAGGATCATTCGAAAAGTGTGGATAGCTCAGTGGCTGAGTAGTGAGTCGCAACGCAAGTTCAATCCCCGGCTATCATTTTTTCAATTCCTTATTTTTCAACATATTGAAATGGACTATCTACCTATAATACCTACTGCTAGTGCTATTTATGTTATAGCTAGCATATATATTATAGCTAACGAATTTATGACATTCTTATCAAATAGTAAGAGTACCGTATCGGTGTTAGTATACCTAAGTAAATACTGTGTATAAGAAACTTGAAAATAGCCAATACTGTCAAAATTTTCCATGTGATATTTTACAAGTTCTTTCTTGCCTAGAGCAAAATGAAATTAAAAACTATAGTGATAATATTCATAATTTTAATTTCCTGTATCGTATACAAAATAGATGGTTATAAACATTTATCTCATAACGGAAAAGAACAGTGTTGTAAGAGTAAAAGAAAATGTGGGCAAAATAGAAACTGCAATAAAGACAAGGATACAGTAAAGATTCCGTTACACCCAGTTCCAATAGTGCTAGTCCCATTTGTTCCAGTGATCCCATATCCAGTAGTACCAGTTCCGAAGTTTATTTTACCAGCGGTTCCTGTATTTGGTTGAACAAGGTACTTCCCTAACGGGAACCTAAGCTAAGAAGAAAATTGAGACCAATGTGTGAAACGTGCCATTCTTTCATTTATGATTAAGTAAGCAAAATAAATGGTTGTAACGGTTAGTAAGATTTTTATTCTATACCTTCTTACCTAGTATTTTTAGTACCTACCTAAATAAAAGAATCTTTACCTACTCTGCCTTTTTTAGAGAGAGTAAATTGACATCTTGGGTTGGAATTTTTTTTGCAAATCTTAAGCAGTTTGTTAAGTACTTATTGCCACCACGTCTTATCATGGTGATTTTTGTACCATGTATTGTACGTCTGACTGAATAGCTAGATAGGTAGTAGATATTTACAATCACATTCCAGCTTTAAGCTTTTGTAATGATGATAGCGCCAGACATTGTAATTTGGAGGTCAGTCTATGCCTAGGTTTCAATTTCGAAAGTTTTCTCACCGATTGTACATTTTGCCATCCCAATACCATGACAATCTGTAAGATCCTTACTAGTAACGTCAATCCCCATACTAAAACCGTTCAATCGCTGTCAACGCAGCGCTATCGTAGTGTCGTCCGTCGAGTACGGTTTTAGTATGGGGAGTGACGTTTCTTGTATGGATCTGACAGACCGCTGCAATACTTTAATTTAATTTAATTAATTTAATTATTTAATTATTTCAGACAATTAAAATCCATTTTTGTTATTATTCTTAATCCTATGTTAGTACAAACTATTTAATTAATTAATTAACACATTTAATCAATAGTCCCACCCAGTGGCGCAGTATGGGACAGTCTATTTTGTCAGCAATGACCGACAGGATACTGCTGGAGCTGGCTCGCACTCTGCACAGCAATGAGGCCACTCTTTTGCGCCTAATGGCGTAAAAGTCGTCTGTGCGCTCTTGTGCGAACATGAGTGATGCGCTACAAAACCGGGGCAGCCCCAACAGCATCCTGAAGGCATTGTTGTACTGCACACGAAGAGCATTGTATGCTTTTTGCGTGTAGTTGACCCACAGGCTCCCAGTGTAGAAAACCTGACAAAAAGCTTTAAACAGGGTTATTTTTACTTGCTTCGTACACCGGGAAAACCTGCGAGCCAACATGTTACTTCGCACAGCCAATGCTCTTCGTTCTCTTTCAATATCTAGGTCATCTTTCAAGTCATCTGTAAGTATGTGACCTAGATATTTAAACTGAGTCACTACTTTTAACAAATTTCCAGCAAGTGAGACAGGAGGCACATAGTCACGTTTTATACCACTCGCCGTGAACACCATGACTTCACTTTTCCGCGCATTGTACAACAACCCATGTTCTTCCGCATAGGCTTCACAAACCGCCAGCATTTTTCTAAGTGCACTGATTGAAGGGCTGAGCAGCACCATATCATCAGCATAACTGATGTTATTTATGCTTTTGCCGTCAATATAGCACCCGGTATGCATGCTGCTCAACCTTTCAATCAATCCGTTCACGTACAGCGTACTTTAGCGCTCCGTCGTGCGTCAAGTGTGCGATACGCCGTATACATATAAACCAGGCCCATACACATACCTCGTACTATTATTTATTCTGTGTTCAAATTGTAAAATAAAATTATTTGTAATAAAATATTTTCTGAGCTCTTTCAAATAAAGAAAAATGTGTTTTTCTTCAGTATTGTGTTGAACGATTGATAAAAGGCAATTTTAATAGAAAAATATTGTTTTATGCAATACCTTTAAAATAGGCATAGAATGGGATCCATTCATGCAACATGTTACGAAATATTGTATGTTATTTTATAAGTTTAACATATTGTTCATTGATGGTTATTGGTGCTGATTACTATGAAGGGCCAATTTGGGGAATGTTTGCTCCTCAAAAAGTGAAAATAGTGACCAAATGTGACAATATTCCGGGAAATGCATGCTTGAAATTACCTACAAAACAGGCAAGTACATCACCAGTACCTACTTCGAGTTATCCATTAAGTTAAAGGGGTCAACATATACTGGTTACCTATACAGTTTTCATAGGGCTATCCAGCTTATAAGACACATAATGTGTACGAATATTTTTGGAAAATTTGCAAATTTTCGCCGCAGGCTAGATTTGAACCAGCGACCATCGTTGTATGTACACGACACGAATCACGAATCATCTGAAAGGGTCCTTAACATTTGTTAAACGTGGCGATAGCGCCCGTATATTTACGTCCGTTTACGCCCTGCCTACCCCGCAAGAGATAAAGGCGTGATGTGAGTATGTAATGTAAACAGTACTTATTAAAAGGTTTTCTAAATTGAAATTTGCTGGTCATATGCATGTATCTTGTAACATAATAGTTACCTAGTAATATTCGTTATGACTACTACTAGTTTATAGCGAAAAATGAACAAACGGAAATTAATTTCTAGGCATAAAGATAATTTAGATATACGAGGTCCTTTCAGTACAAAAACATACATTCATACAAATCACGCGTTTTTATCTTGAATTTTTAATGAAACGGTCCCGACCGAAATGGCAACATTATTGTTGACATCCTACTCATTATGTCATGTATTTTGATAGAGAGACAAACAATAATGTTGCCAATTCGGGACCGTTTCTTTATCTCATCGATATGTATCCCTCTCAGTAAAACACCTTCTTTATTTGACCCGTGATTTGGCCTGGATGCGGTCCTTTCAAACATTAACAATTATATTTTTTATAAAAAAAATTACATGATTAGGATTTTAATGCACTCACAAATGCATGATAATGTGTTGTCAAATATTGTATTGAAAATTTGGCAAGGGTCTGTCGAGGCGTATCGATAGCTCAGTGGCACAACAGCGGGCTGGTACCCCACGTGTCCCGGGTTCGATCCCCGGCTATAATTTTTTTAATTTCGCATTTTTCAACATATTGAAATTGACTCTCCCAACGAAAAATGTCCTAAACGCAGAATGACCTAAACGCCTACCTATAACACTTTTGGTGCTGCTAGTAGCTATCAAATTTATAACTTTCTTATCAAACAACAAGTAGGTACGAGTATGTACCGTACCAGTCTTAGTATAAGTAAATACTCTGTATAAGAAACTTGATGATAGCCAATACTGACAAAATTTTCCATGTGAAATTTTACAAGTTGTTTCATACCTAGAGCAAAATGAAATTAAAAACTATAGTGATAATATTCATAATTTTAATTTCCTACATCGTATACACAATAGATTGTTACAAACATTTACCTCATGAAAGAAAAGAACAGTGTTGTAAGCGTAAAAGAAAATGTGGACAAAATAGAAACTGCAATAAAGACAAGGATACAGTAAAGATTCCGTTACACCCAGTTCCAATAGTGCTAGTCCCATTTGTTCCAGTGATCCCATATCCAGTACTACCAGTTCCGATGTTTATTTTACCAGCGGTTCCTGTATTTGGTTGAACAAGGTACTTTCCTAATGGGAACCTAAGCTAAGAAGAAAATTGAGACCAATGTGTGAAACGTGCCATTCTTTCATTTGTGATTAAGTAAGCAAAATAAATGGTTGTAACGGTTAGTAACATTTTTATTCCATACCTACTGACCTAGTATATTTGAGAACCTATCTAAATAGAAGAATCTATACCTACTCTGCTTTCTTTAGAGAGAGTAAATTGACATCTTGGGCTGGCAATTTTTTTGCAAATCTTATACATATAGTTTGTTACTTATTGCTACCTCACGATTTTAGACGTTATTATAATCTGTCATTTTTCATTCTAGACATTAGTCGCATAACTCGTCTTATCATGGTGATTTTTGTACCATGTATTGTACGTCTAAATAGCTAGTTAGGTAGATATTTACAATCACATTTCAGCTTTAAGCTTTTGTAATGATGATTGCGCCAGAAATTGTAATTTGGTGGTCAGTCTATGCCTAGGTTTCAATTTCGAAAGTATTTATTCTCACCGATCGTACATTTTGCCATCCCAATACCATGACAATCTGTAAGATCCATACTAGTAACGTCAATCCCCATACTAACGCAGCGCTATCGCAGTGTCGTCCGTCGAGTACTGTTTTAGTATGGGGAGTGACGTTTCTTGTATGGATCTGACAGACTGCTGCGATATTTTAGCGCTCCTTCGTGCGTCAAGTGTGCGATACGCCGTGTACATATCAACCAGGCCCATACCCAAACCTTCTATTATTTATTCTGTGTTCAAATTGTAAAATAAAATTATTTGTAATAAAATATTTTCTGAACTCTTTCAAATAAAGTAAAATGTGTTTTTCTTCAGTATTGTGTTGAACGATTGATCCAATAAAAGGCAATTTTAATAGGAAAAAATATAGTTTTATGCAATACCTTTAAAGTAGGCATAGAATGGGATCAATTCATGCAACATGTTACGAAATATTGTATGTTATTTTATAAGCTTAACATATTGTTCATTGATGGTAATTGGTGCTGATTACTATGAAGGGCCTATTTGGGGAATGTTTGCTCCTCAAAAAGTGAAAATAGTGACCAAATGTGACAATATTCCGGGAAATGCATGCTTGAAATTACCTACAAAACAGGCAAGTACATCAGCAGTGCCTACTTCGAGTTATCCATTAAGTTAAAGGGATCAACATATACTTCTTCTTAGCGTGTCGATGGCAGACACTACACCGTCGTAGCCCAGAACTTGGCCACATTTACAGCGCTGGCAGACGCTGTCATAAGGTCGTCCTTTGTGCAGGTCTTGGGGCACGCCGGACACGATATTAGGAGGTGCATCGTTTGGACTGCACCACACAAACAGCTTACGTCGGTACCCTCCAAGAAGCCCCACTTGGCCATGTTTTCCTTGCTCCGGCCAGTTTGGTTCCCGATATACTGGTTACCGATAAAGTTTTCACAGGGGTATCCAGCATATAAGACACATAATGTGTACAAATATATTTGGAAAACTTAATAAATTTTAGCCACAGGCTGGATTTGAACCAGCGACCATCGTTGTATGTACTGGCGGCGCCATTAAAAAATTATAGTTACTGAACAAGGTTTTTTTTATTTGTATCGAATTAAATGTAACAATATACAGGGTGTAAAAAAAGCTTTAAATGTTTTAACGGGTAAAACTAGACAACTTTCCCTAAGAAACATTTGTCCGAATTGGAAAAAAAATAGGAGCTCTCATACAAAATTACCAACTGGCCAAATCAATTTGTGTTGGAGGTCCAAAAAAAAAAGATGATTGAAAAACCCTGAACTGGTTACTATCACTTTTTACCCGACTACAGCAAAGCAAAAAGGAGGTATGTATGTTTGTATGTGGCAATAATTCCTTTGTTCCCTCCTAGCTACGAATCTACTTATCAGAATTTGACAAATGAGGTGTCAATAGAAGTGTCTGAACAGTCCGATGGTTATAGGCTATGTCATGTCACAATAAAGTGAACATGGCGCCCTCTAGCGTGCATAAAGATACGAACAAAAAATTTTTTTTCTTCAAGTGATATCGTGTTGGGTATCAAACAAAAGGGCTTAAATAGCACATTTCAAAAATATATATAATGTAGGTGAAAGTTTGAAAATTTCTTGCATTTACGCAATGTCAATTTAGTATGAAATTGGTACATCGGTTTTTCTCTTTCTCTCTTTTCGTGTAGGACGCCGAGCCGTCTAACGATTCACTTTCTTTTTTCGTGTGGGACACCGAGTCGTCCAACGACCCGATGAACCCTAGTGTCGGAATTTTTCAACTGCCTTCTGCAAGTAGCAGGATTCTGACATGGTTGTGTAACGACCGCCGTCTAAAGTGATCATAGACAACAACCAGGACCAACGGCTTATCGTGCCATCCGAAACACGGAACCATCTTTCTTACGGAATCGGGTGGTTCAACTTCCAATGTCCTAACCAGACTGGGAACAAATTCACAAAGTGATAAATATAATATTTTTTATCATATTTAATGGGATCGAAGTAGAAAAGTACCGCGAAAATTATCACATTTAAATTAATTTAACGCATAGATAGGTAGGTACATAAGAGATCCTACTAATCCTTATCCTAATTCCTAATTCCTTTGAAATTTATAAACGCGGATAAGTGTTTGTTAGGACTTGGCGCTAAAACGGCTGAATAGATTCAAATGATACTTTGTACAAAGGTGAAATAATGTTTAGAATAAAACATAGGCTGCTCTTAACTGCGGTTAAATTTCTTATTTTTAGGGGAACACGCACTTTCCAAAATTGTTGAAAAAGGTAGTGCTATTAAGCCAATTCGCGTTTTAGGAAAACTAACAGCGACATCTGTTGTCTGAGACTTTTGACTTACTCAATTGAGTAGCTGCACCAAAATTGACGTTTAAGTCACAATACGTACTGCTACTGCATGTAAAATGTGTTTGAATAAGGTTTATATCGTGTTGGGTATCAAACGAACTGTCATATTTTTCATCTCATGTAATGGGATCCAAGTTGAAGGTACCGCGAATTATTACATTTAAATTAATTTAACGCGTACATAGATAGGTAGGCAGAGCGAAAGCGGGATAAAGGAGTGATATGTGTTTATATGTATTTATGTATAGATAGGTACATGTATGTATGTACATAAAAAATCCTACAACTAATATTCTATAAGCAGATATTTGTGCATTTTTCTTCGAACTTGTCGTTGTAACGCTTCATATATTCATATAAAATTTTATGCGTAGCTAAAATAATAAATGAAAACATCTGTTTCGGTAACGAAACCAACAGACCCGGAGGGTTGAGGGGGGCTTTCCCCCCTCGCAGAAAAAAAAGGAGACATCTTTTTGGTGATGAAACCAGCAGCAAGCATCAACACGGGGGATTGAGGGGCTGGCCCCCCTCACAGAACAAAGAAAATGAAAAACCTGTTTTGGTAACAAACCAACAGCATGCATCGACACGGGGGGTTGAGGGGGGCTTGCCCCCCTCACAGAATAATGAAACTGAAACATTTGTTTTGGTAATGAAATCACACGGGGGGTTACTAGCATATTTTATACACACCTAACAAAATCATAATACAGTTTAAAACTCGTACCTACCTACATCTCCCAACAAACAATCGTGAAAATTTAAGTTTACAACCCCAAAATAATTAAAATAAAAAGAAGTCTAAAAACTAGAACCCGACTACTGAGATTTCGCGCTCTAAAAAGTAAGAAACAAGAAATCTGAAATAATAATACTCACGATTGAATGTGTTTTTCGTCTCCAAAATTCATACAAAGTAAACAGCTATTATAATTTATTTTCATGGCAGTTTAATATAAAGTTCATAGTGGTTTTCAGGTGATAGCTGTGGTCGTTTGCCACGTGCCACTAGTACTATCTAGTTTA
Organism: Keiferia lycopersicella; assembly: GCA_029255805.1. NCBI lineage: Eukaryota > Metazoa > Arthropoda > Insecta > Lepidoptera > Gelechiidae > Keiferia > Keiferia lycopersicella. The sequence continues at coordinate 2,064,091 of JARACZ010000008.1, forward strand.
TAAAATAAATAAGGCAACGTGGCAAACGACCACAGCTTTCACCTGAAAACCACTATGAACGTTATATTAAACTGCCATGAAAATAAATTATAATAGCTGTTTACTTTGTATGAATTTTGGAGACGAAAAACACATTCAATCGTGAGTATTATTATTTCAGATTTCTTGTTTCTTACTTTTTAGAGCGCGAAATCTCAGTAGTCGGGTTTTAGTTTTTAGACTTCTTTTTATATTATACTATAAATAATACCACATTTTGTACTGAACAGAGGAACTGAATACTTTATTTATTTGACCTATGTTATTTAGAAGGAGACATCTCTATAGCGAGTTGTAGTAACCTATAGCGCCATCTGTTGTAAAACTGTCTTCAACATTCCACCCACCAAGGACGTTATTTTTGTGCTTAGTAAATGAATAACAAAATATAAACTTTCTAAAAAAATTCACACTTCAAAATAATACAAAATTTCTGAAGCATCTCAATTCCGAGTTCACTTAAGTAGTTTGCTAACCGCCTGCCTGGTGGGTGGTAATTGTACTGCAAGATGATGGTGACACGTCCCACAGTCAAAGCAGAGACGGTGACTTTCCACCCGTACTACAGGAACGTCGTAGAACAACTCAGGAATTATAAGAAGGGACTAAGAGCCACAATGGCAGAACAGCCTTTAGATCATCTATCCTCGTTCAGTGAAACTTACTCTTATTTCTTTACTAGTTCGAGCTGAAAAATAAAATATTCTTGCAAAATAGGCGGATCGCACACTCAATGCACGATGGACCGCTCCGATATTTTAGCGGTCCGTCGTGCGTCAAGTGTGCGATTCGCCATACATTATATCGCACTTATAAGGTGATATTTCGCTAGAGAAATCAAGATGAGCTAGTAATAATGACCCACGTTCGCCATAACACTAAATATTGTTTTTTATAAGTATTTTTTTCACATAGGTACTAAATATTTAAATAAAAAGAAGTCTAAAAACTAGAACCCGACTACTGAGATTTCGCGCTCTAAAAAGTAAGAAACAAGAAATCTGAAATAATAATACTCACGATTGAATGTGTTTTTCGTCTCCAAAATTCAAACAAAGTAAACAGCTATTATAATTTATTTTCATGGCAGTTTAATATAACGTTCATAGTGGTTTTCAGGTGAAAGCTGTGGTCGTTTGCCACGTTGCCTTATTTATTTTATAAACTAGATAGTACTAGTGGCACGTGGCAAACGACCACAGCTATCACCTGAAAACCACTATGAACTTTATATTAAACTGCCATGAAAATAAATTATAATAGCTGTTTACTTTGTATGAATTTTGGAGACGAAAAACACATTCAATCGTGAGTATTATTATTTCAGATTTCTTGTTTCTTACTTTTTAGAGCGCGAAATCTCAGTAGTCGGGTTCTAGTTTTTAGACTTCTTTTTATTTTAATTATTTTGGGGTTGTAAACTTAATTTTTCACGATTGTTTGTTGGGAGATGTAGGTAGGTACGAGTTTTAAACTGTATTATGATTTTGTTAGGTGTGTATAAAATATGCTAGTAACCCCCCGTGTGATTTCATTACCAAAACAAATGTTTCAGTTTCATTATTCTGTGAGGGGGGCAAGCCCCCCTCAACCCCCCGTGTCGATGCATGCTGTTGGTTTGTTACCAAAACAGGTTTTTCATTTTCTTTGTTCTGTGAGGGGGGCCAGCCCCTCAATCCCCCGTGTTGATGCTTGCTGCTGGTTTCATCACCAAAAAGATGTCTCCTTTTTTTTCTGCGAGGGGGGAAAGCCCCCCTCAACCCTCCGGGTCTGTTGGTTTCGTTACCGAAACAGATGTTTTCATTTATTATTTTAGCTACGCATAAAATTTTATATGAATATATGAAGCGTTACAACGACAAGTTCGAAGAAAAATGCACAAATATCTGCTTATAGAATATTAGTTGTAGGATTTTTTATGTACATACATACATGTACCTATCTATACATAAATACATATAAACACATATCACTCCTTTATCCCGCTTTCGCTCTGCCTACCTATCTATGTACGCGTTAAATTAATTTAAATGTAATAATTCGCGGTACCTTCAACTTGGATCCCATTACATGAGATGAAAAATATGACAGTTCGTTTGATACCCAACACGATATAAACCTTATTCAAACACATTTTACATGCAGTAGCAGTACGTATTGTGACTTAAACGTCAATTTTGGTGCAGCTACTCAATTGAGTAAGTCAAAAGTCTCAGACAACAGATGTCGCTGTTAGTTTTCCTAAAACGCGAATTGGCTTAATAGCACTACCTTTTTCAACAATTTTGGAAAGTGCGTGTTCCCCTAAAAATAAGAAATTTAACCGCAGTTAAGAGCAGCCTATGTTTTATTCTAAACATTATTTCACCTTTGTACAAAGTATCATTTGAATCTATTCAGCCGTTTTAGCGCCAAGTCCTAACAAACACTTATCCGCGTTTATAAATTTCAAAGGAATTAGGAATTAGGATAAGGATTAGTAGGATCTCTTATGTACCTACCTATCTATGCGTTAAATTAATTTAAATGTGATAATTTTCGCGGTACTTTTCTACTTCGATCCCATTAAATATGATAAAAAATATTATATTTATCACTTTGTGAATTTGTTCCCAGTCTGGTTAGGACATTGGAAGTTGAACCACCCGATTCCGTAAGAAAGATGGTTCCGTGTTTCGGATGGCACGATAAGCCGTTGGTCCTGGTTGTTGTCTATGATCACTTTAGACGGCGGTCGTTACACAACCATGTCAGAATCCTGCTACTTGCAGAAGGCAGTTGAAAAATTCCGACACTAGGGTTCATCGGGTCGTTGGACGACTCGGTGTCCCACACGAAAAAAGAAAGTGAATCGTTAGACGGCTCGGCGTCCTACACGAAAAGAGAGAAAGAGAAAAACCGATGTACCAATTTCATACTAAATTGACATTGCGTAAATGCAAGAAATTTTCAAACTTTCACCTACATTATATATATTTTTGAAATGTGCTATTTAAGCCCTTTTGTTTGATACCCAACACGATATCACTTGAAGAAAAAAAATTTTTTGTTCGTATCTTTATGCACGCTAGAGGGCGCCATGTTCACTTTATTGTGACATGACATAGCCTATAACCATCGGACTGTTCAGACACTTCTATTGACACCTCATTTGTCAAATTCTGATAAGTAGATTCGTAGCTAGGAGGGAACAAAGGAATTATTGCCACATACAAACATACATACATTCCGGTCAAAATCATAACCCTCCTTTTTGCTTTGCTGTAGTCGGGTAAAAATATCTTTCATTTCCTGAAAATCCACACCAGAACGTCCTGCATTTTTAGTATTTCAATGTCGGTCACTAGTAAAATTTCAACCTGATATATCTCGGAAGAGTACGTACGAGAAGACTACATCCTTCCACTAACCTGCCAGATCTTCTATTTTACCACATTGCGCGACTCTGTAAAATAAATCTTGTTGTAGTAATTATTTATTTCTTCTTTATTCATAAAATGCAACCCCTATTTTTATACTATCTTCAACCCAGTGAGCTGGCAACAACGGTAGCGTGCGCTGAAACATGCCTTTGAATTTATTCCCATTATTAAATGGCTGTCCAAGATAAAGCATAAAATCGTTCTCTTTCTTGTTGATGAAAATGCGTCTTTTGTTTTGATAATACAGGCTTTTTGTTAATTGCTACATTTCTACTACGTAGCTATCAATATTTCCACATTTTTACAAGAAAATATGTTTCGGTCGTGAGATTTTCAATTTGGTTGTGGAATTTTAGATACGGGTCAAATATGATTCAACGACTATCCAGCTGTCATATCTTTTGCAATCTTAAATTGATCTATGAATTCTAATAAGGCGCATCGCACGCTAAAATATCGCAGCGGTCTGTCAGATCCATACTAGAAATGCCAATCAATCCCCATACTAAAACCGATCAACCGCTGTTGATGCAGCGCTATCGCAGTGTCGTCCGTGGAGTGCGGTTTTAGTATGGGGAGTGACGTTTCTAGTATGGATCTGGCAGACCGCTGCGATATTTTAGCGGTCCGTCGTCCACTTTAGATAAATTAGAAGCATGTAGCGTCTAATATCATCCTCTAAAAGCCATTCGAACACCGTTTGGCAAACTGCTATATTTTTGCATGCCAAATACTGGCGCATCACGCATGTGCGAATTAATGTAATGTCATATTATTACTACTTAAGATCTTAAATGTACCGTGTATATGGGATCGGGGCATTTAATCAAAGTCTTTAGGTAACTTTGCACGTTTATTTGCACTGTAATTACAATAAAACAGAATTTTACACCGGAGAACCTCGTCTTTCCTTGCCCGATCCGCATTGAAAAGTATCCATCTGCTCGGTCTTTCACACTCGTTCATTCAATAATTCAGCTCTTCCGTTCTAACATCATCGTTCAGAAATTCATCTTACTTCCGTCTTCAGTTCAAAAATACTCACAGTCCATTCGTTTCATCATTCACATTATAATCGTTTCATCTTTCATATCATCCCACACTCGGCCTTCCTGCACCATATCTGCCCTCAGATATTCACACATCAGTCGTCAGTCATACATCATCATCATCACATCATCAACAATCATTATACACATCATAACTTATCAACTTATCATGCAATCATCATAACATCATACCTACATTATAAACACTTCTACAAACATTATGCGTTGTACTAACAATTTTACAACTTTTCTTAAATATTTCACTCATAAAATTTAACAGAACTTCTTAGATATATTAACAAAAAATAAACAGCTTTACTTGCACTCTACTTTTGAGATCAAAATAGGACAATTTTACACTTTACTGAAACTTGTAGTTTACAAAACAATTACAGAAACTTTGTTGCTACACTCTTGTGAACAAAACATGAATAAAGAAAAATTTAACAGTACACTTTATTGTTTCATTTAGCAAATAACTTTCTTTTCCTCTTTAGAATAAAATAATAGGTATAATAACATCTTAAGATAAAATAATCTGAGATCGAAACTCTACCAACATCCTTTCATACAAAACCAAACATTCTTATAATAATGAAAAATAGGTAATTAAATCATCCTGAAACAGATAAAAAAAAATTAGGTCAAATAAAATATAAATTTTACCTCAACCTCCATTTGACCATTTCTTCATAAATTCAGCACAAGTAGATGTCCTCTTAGAACCCTCTCCGGCATCAGAAATCTTCTCAACATCATACCGGTCATTGCCCTTTATTCCTGTTATCTTGTAGGGACCAAGAAATTTGGATTTTAACTTCATGGAGGTGCCATATTGAGTTCTCTTGATGGCTACTAGATCTCCAATGTTATATCCTGTACTAGGCTTTCTCTTCTTGTTATAATTTTTCATATTTTCTTCTTGTATTTTCAAAATCTGTTCTTTTGCTTTACATCTTTTTTCTTCTCTCTGAGCTATGAAAGTAGAGACATACTCTTCTTCCAGCATCTGTACCAGTTCAAGATCTTCTTTCTGTCGCATCTTCACTCCAGTAAGCAGCTCAAATGGTGTAGTTTTGATGCTCCTTTGGTAAGTACTGTTCAGTGCTCTCTGTAGCTTACTTGTATGCTTGTACCAGTGTGTAGGTTCTTCCATGCTCATTTTGGTAAGTACTGATATTATAGTGCGGTGAATGCGTTCTACTTGGCCATTTCCTCTTGGTACTCCTGTTGTTATTTTACTGTGCTGTATGCCTTCACTCTCACAGTACTCTTCAAAGTCTTTACTAGTAAATGCTGCTCCTCGATCACTTACTATTCTGGCTGGGTTACCAAACGTCTGTTGCAGAATCTCCATTTTCTCTATGGTTTCTTTTGCTGTGACCGTCTTCACTGGGAATATCCATACAAACTTCGTGAACCCATCCACAATGGTGAGGATGTAGTTATACTTTTTCTTTGTTTCAGCTAGAGGCCCGATGTGATCGCAGTGTAAAGTATGCAAGGGTCCTTCTTCTTTAGAAAGAGGATGTAAAAAGCCTTCTTGTTTACCCTCTTTTCTGCTGCCCAAGATACATGGAACACATGATGCCAATAGATCAGTAGTCTTCTTTTCTAAATTTTCAATGTAGTAGTCTTTACTTATCAGTTCCATAGTCTTCTTCTTTCCAAAGTGTCCATTTTCATGTGCTCTTCTTATTATATAGTCTTCCATCTTTCTGGGAACTACCAGGGATTGCTCTGGGCCTTTGCGTAGTAAGCCTTGAAAAATACAGTAGTCACTGTATGATTTTCCATCTTTCAGGACATCAATGATAGCTTTCAAACCATCATCACTCTCTTGTGCACATTGTAGCTCCTTGTGCAGGTCTGTAGTAATGGCTGCCACATATGGGTTTCGGCTTAATGCGTCAACATGTCGCATCTTGCTGCCACTGCGGTGTTCAACAGTGAACTCATAATCTTGTAAAAGTAGTATCCATCTTGCTACTCTTGTACACAGGACTAAGTCTTTCTTCTTTAATGTCATCTCAAATGCTTTGCAGTCTGTCACAATCTTGAAGGAAATACCATGTAAGTAATGTCTGAATTTTTTAACGCCCTCTATAATGGCTAAAGCTTCTAACTCATAGCTTGTATACTTGCTCTCTGCGTCTGATGTTCTGCGACTCATGTAATGAACAGGATGCAGTTCTCCATCTTCTCTTTTTCTTTGCATTAAAATAGCTGAATATGCAACGCTAGATGCATCTGTGTGCAGTTCTGTCATGTCATTGGCGTCATATATCTTGAGTACAGGTGCACTTGTTAAGCTTTGTTTGAGTGTGTTAAATACCTCTCTGTGTTCGTCATGAAACTGAAATGTTGCATCTTTTCTAAGTAAGTCTGTAAGTGGTTGAGCGATCTGCGCATAACTCTGTATGAATTTTCTAAAATATGAGCACAGTCCCAAGAAACTGTGTAACTGTTTGACATTCTGAGGTTCTGGAAACTTGAGAACGGCTTCAGTCTTATCATGAGAAGGCATAACCTTTCCATCTTCAATCACATGCCCAAGGTATTCAACTTTCTTTACTAGTAGCTGTGACTTCTTCCAGTTGATATTCAAGCCATACTCGGATGCTCTCTTTAATACTTGTTTCAGTCTTTCAACAGCTTGCTGTTCGTCTGGAGCTGGAATTAATAAATCGTCTATAAATATTATGATATTGCCTGATGCAATCATGTCTCTGAAAATTGCTGTTATTAATCTCATGAAAACTTTAGGACATGTGGCCAAGCCAAATGGTGCTCTTAGAAATTCATATTGGCCTGTTGGGGTAACAAAAGCTGTGTATTTGCTTGATTCTTCGTTAACTTTGAGATGAAAATACCCATTCTTTAAGTCCAAAGCAGAGTATATTTTCGCACTTGCCAATTTATCTATGAGATCGTCTACAATTGGTAAGGGATATTCGTCTTTTAAAATCTTTTTGTTCAATAGCCTGTAATCAATACAAATCCTTATTGAACCATCTTTCTTCTTTACCAAAACCAGGGGGCTAGCAAATTCTGAATAACTTACCCTGATGATGCCGTCTTTTAACCATTCGTGAATCTGCTTGTCAACTTCTTGCTGCTCTTTAGGTGAGAGTCTGCGAGGTCGCTGAGCCACTGGTGTCTCATCCAACAATGTGATCTTCAGTTCCACAGGAGCTTCTTTCCTTTGCTGTGGCTGGTAGCTGTCAACTAACCTCACTACTTCCTCTCTCAGACTTTCACTACTGACTGTACCTACAAGATCAATAGTAGAGAAAAAGCAATTAATTTTCGTCATCCATTTCTCACTTTTAGGGAACACGTACACTGTACCTTCATCCATCACCATGAACACAGTGCGCAAAAATTCACTACCTACAATAGCACGGTAAGGTATAGTGTCTCTAGGTACTATGTAGAATGTCTCATTTCCAAAATCACGCCCGTCGATGGTCAGGTTTAGAATACAGTGTCCACGCGAGTTCACTTTAGCACTACCAAGTCCGGTGAGCACAACATCGTCTTCGTATTTTGCCGTCTTTAAGTCCTTGTATACGTCTTCACTGATTAGATTTACGTCGCTGCCGCTGTCCATGAGAGCCGTGGTCTCCATACCATTTAACATAATCTTCTTTAAGGGTTTTTCTTCTTTATTTTTCTTCATAATCTCTTGTTTGTTTACGTTAATCTTCATAATCTGGTGTGAGCTGTCATCTGTCAATGTCAGTCGTTCCAAGTCATTCATTCGCTCTCGCTCAATGTCGCCATCTTGACCGACGTAATCCGAGTTTAGCCGACATGTCGCATCCGGTTCGCCGACAGATCCGAACATCGTACGCTTCATGGTACCGTTTTGCTGCGGTTGGTGGCGCCACAGTTGTACCTCTTTCCGGTCGTTGCCGCTACTTGTACTCGGTCGACTTCCGCCGCCTGCGCCGCCGCTGCCGCCGTATTTTCGAATGCCGCCATCTTGAAATTGTACCACGCCGCCGCTGTTCGCCGTCTTCAGATCACATGTTGATGCTATATGCCCATAAGAGTTGCATTTGAAGCATTTCGCGCCTTTTTCTCTGTTAGGGCAGCTAGATGATGCATGTCCTAGGTCTCCGCAATTATAGCAACGTACCGCATTTCTTCTAGAAGCTGAGTTCGACGGTATACTTGCTCTTTCCGGTCGTTCTTGGGGTTTCTTCACTTTAGATTTGACCAACTCGTAGATTTTTAATTTTTCTTTCAGCTCTGTGTATGTTCTTATACCGTATAACATTATCTTGTTGGATTCGTCGTCGATGATGCCGTCAACAATATACTTTATCGTCACGTAGTCTGCCAACTTTCCTCGTTTGCCCATCTCTTTCATGATAAGTAGGTAATCAAGACAACTTTCATTAGGTTTTTTGGTTCTGGCACTCATGAGCTCGTGCACCGTCTTTGTATCCCATGTCGATGGAAATTCCTTTAGTATCTCTTCGGCCAGCTCATCCCAAGTTTTAAATGGCCGCTCAGATTTTAGCCACAGAAGCGCCGTACCACTGAGTGAGCGTCTCGCAACCAGAAGTTGCTGTAATGGGGTCCATTGGAATATCATACCATTATCTTCTATGTCTTGAATCCACTTGTGAACAGGGTAGTTTGGGTCCTGGCCGGTAAACTTAGGCACTAGGTCCGCCGTCATGTATAGAGTATTTTGTTGAAACTGCGCGTCGCCGCCATCTTTTTTGATCGGTTTGCCGTCTTCGTCGTCGTGATTGCTGCCGGTTCTCCTCGTGTTTCTGCCCATCTTTACGTCGTTTGGTAGTCTTCGTCTTATTGGAATTCTTATTCGTCGTTAACGTCTTGGTTGAAGTCTTATTAGCAGGAAAAATGGTACCACGCCGCGCCGCCTCGCCCGGTCGGATAACCTCAATTTTTCGCCGCACGTCTTTCGTCTTGGAATTTTGAAACTTCTTCTTGGCTAGGACGAGCCCCCAAAAATATGGGATCGGGGCATTTAATCAAAGTCTTTAGGTAACTTTGCACGTTTATTTGCACTGTAATTACAATAAAACAGAATTTTACACCGGAGAACCTCGTCTTTCCTTGCCCGATCCGCATTGAAAAGTATCCATCTGCTCGGTCTTTCACACTCGTTCATTCAATAATTCAGCTCTTCCGTTCTAACATCATCGTTCAGAAATTCATCTTACTTCCGTCTTCAGTTCAAAAATACTCACAGTCCATTCGTTTCATCATTCACATTATAATCGTTTCATCTTTCATATCATCCCACATGTATGCTTGTAAATAAAATATCTTTATCTTTATCTTTATCTTTATCAAATAAGTAGCTCAGAAAAAAAAACCATTAAACACCCACCATAAACACACATTAGGCTTTTAGGATAATTCTAGCGTGATCAGCAGTAACTACCCTCATAAGATCCTTTTGAGATTGCAAAGGCTCAACTAGTAGTGGTTTTAGCCCAATGATGGCCCATAGTGGGCCATTATGTTAGGCCTACTCTGATTAATCGGTACAACAGCTTTGATTACGTTGCGATCAGGGTGCTTTTCCATTGCTAGGTTACGATGTGGCATATAATAATCCGAATACCGTCCGATATAAATCGTCCCGTTGTAGGGGGACGTCCCGTTGTGCTAGTCGTGGAAGCAGACGACTGCAGCTACTAATAATTATTTACAAAAAAAAAATGGATAGTTATAGCAGGATTCGACCGACACCCACTGGTAGAAAAAAATATTTTTATAGTTTGTAAAATATAGGATCCCTGTGACGTTTGTGACCTTGGAGCAAATGCTATGACATAATGTCAACTTTCCTTTGTTTAATAGGAAAATTTACGTTATGTCATAGCATTTTCTCCAAGATCACAAACGTCACAGTCACAGGGATCGTTCTATATTTTACAGACTTTAATCGAGGGTGTCTTAAAAGGTTAGGCGATAAATACAGGATCTGAGCACCGTTCGTTACCTGTGATACGATGCAGTGTAAGAGACACTGCGTTCTCCACTCATGGATATTTGGGCAAATACCTTCTCATCAAAACGTCACCCAAGTTCTCCCATTAAAAGGTTTAGTACCTAACTACTTAAGAGGCAACTGTGGCTATTGATGACAATGATGGTGAAATAATAGGCTTGTCAACGGACGGATTTAAAAATAACTGTCCAGTGTTTGTCCGATGGCCACCGATGGCAATGGAAACACGCCTTAAACCATCCGGAATAAGTAACTAATAGCCTAATTGATGGAATGGAATGGTAGTGTAAGGTCACGGTCGCGGAGTTTTGCCATTTCGCGCCATGAAAGGAGTCTCATTCAAAGAGTACCTACATTTGATTTAATTGAAAACTTTATTACATATAAGGTGAAAAATATTAGCTAAAATTACATACAAAATTACCAGCAGACAGAAAAAAAATAATTCAGTCGTTTTTTTTTCATATTTCGACCTATGTTTCTCGGGGAAAGTTGTTCAGTTTCATGAGCTGATTCACCCCTTAAAATATTTGCAGGCTTTTTTTTACACCCTGTATAACATTGACGACGGTTACCACACCCACCGCATGATTTTCCGATGTTATACCGCATCTGGATTGATAAATTTTACATCGTAGTTGCGCACGGACTTCTACAATAGGAGTTACTTAATTCGTTTAGATCAGGGTTTCTCAAACTTTCGGCTCTACGAACCCCTGTTAAAATTTCCAAGTGACAGCGAGCCCCTTACATAGAATTAATCTGCACCCCCAAGTAAAAAAATGTTTAAGAAAATATGGATTTTATTTGAATGAAAAGTAACACATAAAGTACAAAGGAAATGTCTCTGTATTGTTAATGTGATGAGTGTGTTTGTGTCTTATCGGAAATGGATTCAATGTTAGGAGTAATTTTGGAGAATTTCAACCTAAATTCTGACTCCGTATTAAGTCGATTTCTGTATTTATTTTTTATCATGATCAGGTGTGAAAACCCACTCTCACATAAGTATGTTGTAGCAAAGGGCAAAAGGAAATTCACCGCTTTGCGTGACAGTTCGGAATACTCTGCCCGTCTTGCAGCCCAAAAATCTATCCACCTAGAGCCACCATTACGTAAATCTTGTCGCGAACCCCACTTTGAGAAACCCTGGTTTAGATAGTAGGTACCTACCACGACCAGAGTAACTATCAGTACGCGCCTGTACATGCGTGTATTGAGCATGAAGGTCAAGTTACGCTGGTCGTGACACTACCTAAGCGAATGAGCTACATGATATGGAGGTATTGCCAGAACGCCTGTGAAAAACCTTTTAGTTGCAAGGAAAATAAAATACGAAAATAATATACATGATTTACTATTCATATACCTACAGGAACTTTGGTGAACGTTTACTTTCCCGTAAGAAAAAGAAGTATCATGCACGAAAAAAGTCCATACCTAATAAATAAAAATAATGAAAAATGTTTCGGAGGGCACGTTAGGCCGTCGATCCCGGTTGCTGTCTATGATTATTTAGACGGCGGTCGTCACACAAACATGGCAGAGATCGTTTACTTGAACAACTCTGAAATCAGGGTTCATCAGGTCGTTGGACGACTCGGTATCCTACATGGGAAGAACGAAAGAATCCTGTGTTCTGAGGGCGAAAAACTTCTCATTGGAGAAAGTATAGTAAACAGAAATGAGAATGGTAAGAATAAATTTTCCCTCTCTCTGACTCCTTCAGTTTTTTGCTACATAACCTTCTTCCGACCGTATGATGCCGGCTTAGAATAGCATCACCCCATTTCTTCCCACGGGTGTCATAAAACGCGACTAAGGGATTCGAGAGCTTCATGTGTATTACAACTTTACGCGACAGGCTGATAACCTATCACTACTGTGATACACGAATCATCTGAAAGAGCCTTCAATATTTTGTCAGTTGTGGCGATGGCGGCTATATTATTATGGCCGTTAACGCTCTGCCTACGCCGCAAGGGATAAAGGCGTGATATATGTAAGGAAGTATGTATGTATAACCTTCTTATGGGCAGATACGTGTTGCTTTCGTTTACCAGCGTAGCGCCAAATATCGATACTAGATAGCAGCAGGTGAAGCCACTGGGCAGGCTTATAGCGCTGTAATAAAATAGTTAACAGGTACCTATGTATTTTTTATGGACAGTTTGTGATTAATAACCATTTAATATTATTCTTTAATGCTTTCCATTAAAGATTTTACTACTAAATTATTATACATGTGAAAAAATTTCGTCATGTTTATGCAAGTAAGATTTTCTATTTTTATTTTATATCTTGCTATTATTATCATTTCTTTCTTAAAAATTACTTTAAAATTTAACATTTTCTTTCAAAAAGTTCTGAAGTTTGTTAAGTTAGCTCTTTTGGATAATATCATGAAATCTATGATATCGGAATCAGTAGTTGTTTATTGGCTGTCTCCCTTTCTCTCCTGCTTACCCAAAAAGTTACTTAAACTAGTCGTTTTTGATTTTAACGGGTTACCGACGAATTAATTTTGTTTTAAGTATCCTATATTTTGACGCTATATTTCGACACTGTAGTATCTACGGGTGGCTGCTAGGGGTTAACTTATCTGTCTATTCTTCTTCGTTTATTCGTTTTTGTCGGAACACAATCGTCACTATTGGAACTCACTCGAAAGTCGTCTCGCTACATAAAAGTCGTAAAGTTACTAAAATACAATTTTCGCAGACATGCAGTGTTCTACTGCTGATAACAGCTGCCCAAGTTAATTCAAATCAACCACCGGCTCCAAAAAAACAGTTCATTTTCAATAGGCTGATGACAGTCCCTACTGATGAATGGGCCATGCACGACTGGGTCCCTGAGAAAAACCGGGTCATCAACGAGAAAGGTCTTCCCGTGGGGAAAGGGGAACTTGAGGCTGTGCAGGTAATTTCCAAAGCAGCAAGCAAAGTCGAGATCGAAGAAAAAAAAGTCAGGATTGATGCTGGTAAAGATGATGTCTTTACCAGCATCAATAACCAGAAGGTGTTTCTCACACTTAACGCACAACGCAGCGCTAAAATCACGCATCCGTAACGCAGCGGTCTATCATATCCATACAGCCTCTAGAAACGTCAATCCCCATAATATGCGTTAAATGTGAGAAAGGAACAGTCCACTGCAGGCTAGAAACTGTTTTTTTTTTTTTTTTTTTTAATATTATTCAAAGTAGTAAATTTTACATTTCGCTTTTTGATGGTCAAGAATTAACAATTTTAACAATAACAATTTTATTAACCTAGTGTAAACGCGGCTCAGGTGGACTAAAAACTTAAAACTAGCCCCTAAAGCACTGCCTCGGGGCTGGCCAAGCTAACCAAACAACATGTAACGTTAGGTGGTAAATAAAATAACATCGAGTTCATGCCAAGAGAAAATGTTGTGTTACATGCGTATGGTTAGCCGGACCCCCTGGACAGTAAACCACCCAGAAACCTGCCCAGAAGTGCTCCTATTCTAAAAATACAATTTGTCAGGCCCTAGGCTACCCTAGCTAAATTTCTAAAAATGAAACAAAAATATATTAATAGCCAAAAGCGGCTACGTTAAAAAGATAAAATATATATCATATACAGTAGATAATTCTACCTGTGTCGTCATATAAAGTCTACTCTGTACATTTGTAACTACTCCCATGGAGATTTATCTTGCATATAATCTGATATTTCGTAATAGCCTTTCTTATACAATTTTTCTTTTATCACTCGCTTAAATTTATTTAGTGGTAAATCTTGGATATCTTTAGGAATCTTGTTATAAAAGCGTATACAATTGCCTTTAAAAGATTTGTTTACTTTACTAAGCCTGCTTATATGCGCAGCAAGTTTATCCGTATTTCTAGTGTTAAAATTGTGTTTATCACAATTTTTCTTAAAAGAATCTATATTTGTCTTAACGTACATAATGTTTTCATATATATATTGAGACACAAATGTTAATATGTTAATCTCTTTAAATTTTTGCCTTAAGGAGACCATTGGCCCTAATTTATAAATTGATCGGACAGCCCGTTTCTGCAAAACAAAAATGTTATTCACATCCGCAGCATGGCCCCATAATAATAAGCCATAACTCATTAGGCTATGAAAGTAACTAAAGTAAACTAGTCTAGCAGTGTCCACATCAGTGAGGTATCTTATATTTTTAACTGCGTATGCTGCTGAACTCAGTCTCTTCGACAATTTTTCGTCGATGATTCTTGAAGACATCGCATGGAAAGGTGGAAACAAAAAGTACCTAAAAGATGTGGGCGGAACCTCCGTCTGTCAAGTCTGTTAACTATGGTATCCATAGTATGGACTTTCAATAGGGAAAGGCTCACAGAAGCTGATTTCCGTGGCTGCTCTTTTTCTTCGTGTCAATGGCCGAACTATATCTTTTCCTGTTAGTACTTGGCGTGGGCAATGGCATTATCAGTCGCCAAATTCAGCTCTTCTTTACTACAATTGACCTTTGTACGTTTTACAGAATTCTCGCAGAAAAAGACCTCAATACGGCCCACAGAGGCAACACCACCTTCGACGCAGACTACGACCCGGCAATTACAAGGACTTACTCAAGAAACAGATCCTCGAAAACAGAGAACAAGTGATGAAAATGAAAAAACTCAGTAAACTGGTGAGGAGGACCAACCATGCCAAGCGCCATGGTAAAAATAAGAAACGGGATGGAAAGGTTGTCAGGCGCCGCGGCAATCTTCGAAAGAAAAGCGAAGTAAAATTATTTCCTAAGGAATTTCGGCTTGCTGAGGTTTGCGTTTGATTTTCATGTCAGTAGCTACCTTACCTATTCTTAATCCATTATTCTTCACTAACTTACAACTGCGTGGGTACTGAAAAAAGACAGTTTATGAAAACTGTCTTACGTGGTTTGTTGAAACGTCCTAAGTCCTAAGCTTCTGATCTTTTGGATCTAACTACATCTAGTCGGATATAGACTATCCAAAATCTGGAGCTGTAGCTGCCCTCCACAAGCTTTAAAGCCATCGACGTCCGATGTGGCCTGTGGTAGAGCGACTGCCTGTGACGCATAAGGTTCCGGATTTGATTCGCGGTGGTTTGAACCCACAACGTTGATATTTATCACCTTGTGAATTTGTTCCCAGTCTGGTTAGAACATTGCAGGCTGAACCACGCGATTGTCTGTTAAGAAAGATGGTTCCGTGTTTCGGATGGCACGTTAAGCCGTAGGTCCCATTTGCTGTCTATGATTACTTAAACGACGGTCGTCACACAACCATGTCAGAAGCCTGCTACTTGTAGACGGGGTTGAAACATTCTGAGCTAGGGTTCATTGGTTCGTTCGACGATTCAGTGTCTTACACAAAGAGAGAGAGAGAGAAAAAGCACGCCCCGGCAGGCAAGGGCGTAGAGGTCTCATATTTGAGCCGCATTTTGAGCGTCAAATGCATGTACTGGATAGCTGACTTAAAACAACGCAAAATTTTACTGTAAACTTTTTTTTTCTACAGGAAGCCAGATTCCGTTTGAAGAGCGACATCTGCAGTCAAACCTCGATAACTAACAAACAGTTATTGCTTATGCCGTGGTGGAATCAATACTGCAACCCGTTTGAAGACAAAGAGTCCAAGAATAATTTCCATGCCCGAATTTTCATGCCCAAGTACAGGCAAGTCGTGGAGAACCTACAGAAGTATAAGGATCTTATGGTCGAGAGGAACAGAATGAAGGATCTGATGTCGCAATTAGTAGTGCAGTAGACATGTCATAACGTATATAAGATCCGTATTATAAGAAATGTGAACATTATGAAAGTTGACTTCTGAGAGGCCCTTACGTTAGCGGATCACACACTTAACGCACGACAGAGCGCTAAAACATCGCAGCGGTCTGTCAGATCCATCCTAAAAATGACAATCCCCATACTAAAACAACGCTAGCGCAGCGTCTTCCGTCGAGTGCGGTTTATGGGGAGTGATGTTTCTAGTAGATCTGGCAGACCGCTGCGATATTTTAGCGCTCTGTAGTGCGTTAAGTTTGCGATCCGCCGAGTTATGCTCTTGTCCGGACATGTTAATTATTGTACTGAAATAATAAATTTTTGCTTCCAATTTGTTTTTTTCATTTAGGTTACATACGATATAAATTTTAATTAACTATGTAATATTCTAAATGCGAAATTTTGTAGGTTTACTTTTACTCCTTCTAAATGCGAAAGTTTGCATGTTTGTTTTAACTCCTTCACGCTAAAACTACTGAACCATTTTCCATGAAATTTGACACACAGAGGATAACTTGGATTAACACGTAGGACAGTTGTTATAGTATTGCATTCCCTAATTACTGAACCTTACCTAGCACCTAAGCCGTCCCGGTCGCTGTCTATGTTCACTTAGACGGCGGTCGTTACAACCATGTCAGAAGCCTGTTACTTGTAGAAGACAGTGGAAAAATTCTGACACTAGGGTTCATCGGGTCGTTGGACGACTCGGTGTCCCACGCAATAAGAGAGAGACCTATATCACGTATGCATGGTATGTTTGGTGAACCAAACCGCGTTAGTCGAATAAATAGTGTTGTTCAAAATCAGTGTTATCAGTACTCTGACTAAAATTAACTTATAATCACAGTCAAGTGGAGTTAATAATAACCGACCCTGTTTTGCTAAACACTTGAAATAGGTAATATTGTTTTGATAGCATCATGAAAAAGCTGTTTATATGGAAAATATAGCTATCTATCGATAAGAAGAATATGCCTGTCGATTGTAGTCATAACAAGTTTAAAAAAAAACAATCTCTTTTAAATAGAGTAGTAAGAAACTCGAGCTTTGTAGTCTTATAAAATTAAACTTAAAATATTAAGCTATTTTTGAGGATTTTTATCTTAAAAATAAGACTCAGAGCTCAATTTCTTTATAATCTGGCGCTTTTTGTAGAACAACTAAGGCCAAAAACCAAAGTACTTCAAAGTATCAAATCTTTGGGTCGCGATTACTTTCAAAGTGAACAAATATGATGACGATATAAAATTACCTATTATGATACACCAATTCAGGTTCATGACGTCTGGCTCAAAGGGCTCGAAAAAAAGACTCCAAAAACTCAAAGGTGTCGGACTCATGTGACTAACGAATTCTAGTCTTGAAACTCTAAATAAAGACTAAAATATTTGAGGTTTTTACAAAACCACTTTCAAAGAACAAAGTCCATTTGAAAATTGATTACAGAGTTCACACTTACTTAGGCAACTATGTTTATTTCATAAACGGTTCTGTAATCCTGTTACTGCTACAGTTACAGTTTGGTAGGTACCAAAAATGTGAAGTACCTATGCAAGTTTTAGCTCGTAACTTTGATGTTTTGAAAACAAATAGTAGGTTGCTTTTCCTACATCCATTTGATACTCGATAACACGAGAGTAAAATCGTGTAGTGGTAAATACATTTAGATATAATGAAACTTATTGAAATGGTGAGAAATACTAGTACCTTCTTCGATATTTTGGAAATAAATTATCCGTTTAAGCAAATTTCTAAATCGTCATTCACTTGCCTTATCCCGTTTCTTTGTCGGAGTCGGCTACCTAACGTGGTGGTGTTTGACACAAAAGTTCTAACAACCGTAAAAACTTCTGTTCCAGATAATCATAACTCTGCAAATCACGTCCACATTCTCGAAAAAGAGACACAGACAGCATGACTTGGACAACGACGAGAGCATCGAAAATCTGCTCTACTTCAAAGATTGCCAGCACAAAAATGAAGGATCTCCTATGCCACTAATAATGACTACGGTAGCGCCATCTGCACCTCCAAGAGAACCAATCTGCCCTTGTCCAAGAATGTGCTGTTCTATGTGTTGTGACTGCAACGCTCCTGAACCATTCGCTGGCAGACCGATGTCTCCACTTCAAATGTCAATGGGTCGCGCGCCATCCCCGCAGCAACAGCCTCAACAACAAATGGTTTCCCATATGCAGCAACCTCAAATACCACCAATGGTGCGGTCGAACAAGAAGAAACCGAACATGATGGGACGTGCGAACCCAATGTCGATGTTACCTCCGATTGGCGGTAGGAGAGAGGCCGGGAGTTTTACTAGAGAGAACATAAAGAACTTAATATCGCACGATCAGGATATCAAGAAGATATTGAAGGATTTAGTGAGGGTGACTATGACAAAGGTGGATTTGGTTGAGGCTGTAAACGCTAGGAGGAACATGGAGTTACATAAGTATACCACAACGACTCCTGGCGCAAGAGATGATGATGAGAATTATAGTGACTAAGGGGCATTCCATAGAGAAATAGGCCACATTCCTGAAAGGTCAAATGAGCTAGTTTTTAAAACGATCTAAAATAGTATTTTGTATGAAATACTTAAAGTACGACGTCATGCCGTAAGTATTTGGATGGCATCAAAACACTTACTTTTATATTGTTTTTCTGTTTATTAATTCAAAATTTGCACATTTAAAAAAATGTGTATAAAATCCGTAGTATTTATGGACAATAGTTTCAAACGTACAACTTTTATATTATATTAATGACCGATGCTACGCCAGGAAACTAGCGAATTCCAGTATTATGCAAGGAGTGAGGGGTTGATAAGTGTAAACGTCGAACAGAAGTCGAAGCATTTCAGTGAACTCGAACAGAAATCTGTTATTTCTTCTCTTGTGGGACAACGAGTCTTTCAAAGACTTAGTGAAACCCTGGAAACGAAATGTGCTAGATTAAACTTGCAACGTCACCAAAAGTATTACGTCCTGTGTAGAAGAAAAAAATCTATTCATTAAGCAAGAGATAAAGGCGTGACTTGTGTGTGTTGTTTTAAGGTTAGTTTTTGTAGTATAGAATAATTTGAAAGTACCTAATTATAAAATAATATCAAAACTTGAAGAGTGTTGTGATAAAATATAACGTATATATATTTCTAAAATAAACGTTGATTATTGACCAAGGGTTGTAAACGGCTAATTTCAGGAATGAAACGATAATTTTGTGCTTGTTAAAGTTTATGTTATCATTTGGATATCTCATTGTCTACTTTATTAAATTGAAGAACCAGCTGCAATTTATTTGAAAACTAAGGGTTGCTAGCGGCTCCGCCAGCGTGTAGGTAAATCGGTTTTAATCTTTTAGTTTGCCCGTGTGGTAATTATCCTATGGCATCCCACAGAAACGTTTTTTCGGGACATAAACTATCATTATATGTGTTAATCCAAGTTACCTTCTATGTGTGTGCCAAAGATCATGAAAATTGGTAGTACTTTTTGGACGATCAAGGGCCTTCTGATTGGTTTAGAATAGCATCTCCCCATTTTTACCAGTGGGTGTCGTAAGGTATGAATCCAGGGAATGGGCGTATGGTCAGTATAACAAATACCCCAAAATAGGGGTAGGCCCATGTCCAACAGTTGACTTTTTTGGTATTATAGGTTGTAAAGGCTCTTTGGGCATTCAAACTTCGGTAGAAGAAAGAGTAGTTACTTTTCATGACTACAGATTACATGGTCCGACAGTATTTACTTTATTCAACTTTTCTGTACCTACATCTACGGCGAGGAACACACTTGACGCACGTCGGAGCGGAAAAATATCGCAGCGGTCTGTCAGATCCATACTAGAAATGTCAATCCCCATACTAAAACCGCTCAACCGCTGTTGACGCAGCGCTATCGCAGTCATCCGTCGAGTGCGGTTTTAGTATGGGGAGTGACGTTACTAGTATGGATCTGACAGACCGATGCGATATTTTTGCGCTCCGTCGTGAGTTAAGTGTGTTCCTCGCCTACAGATTTGTGAGAAAACTTTGAGGGAGAATTTGGCTGCCGAAACTTTTGTTGAACAAAAATTATCATGTATTACGACGGAGTGTCCAAACCGACGGACGGCACATTTTGTATGCAGATTTGTAGCGAGAGTTTTCGCTTTTCGTTCTAAATAACATGTACCTACCTGTACACCCGTGTTGCGGATGAAATGCATTAAATTGGAGCCGTGATTCTGAACAACTTTTCCTATGTAACCATTGTTGGGAAAAGCAAAAAAAGTCGATCTCTCATGCAAAATTCATGATCACTGGATATATTTGTATGGGAGGTCAACATTTTTTCCGTTTTTGAACACTGGTCCTATAGGCCTCCAATATAATGCCTTTCCTCCGAAAATGGTGTATAAAATGTGTATTATAAAGCTAAAAGTAAGGGTAATTTTTAAATGCAATAAACAATTTCAGGATAAACAATAAACCAAAAAATCCATGCAAAATTCTAATCCATAATCAATCCATAATAAATCCTTTAATGAATGGAGGGGAGTATTATATTTACGGTCGTTATCGCCACGTCTGACAATAATGTTTGAGGTCGTTTCCAATAAGTCGTGTATAACTATAGTGACAGTTTGTCAGCCTGTTACCCAAAATTTAAATACACATGAAACCCTCGAGTTCTTTAGTCGGCTTTTATGTCACCCACGGGACAGAAATAGGGTGATGCTATTCTAAACCGGCATCACACGGCATGCCCCATAAGCCTTTTAAGCGGTCACGTGTTTCGAACACACCTTTTGAGCTGTGACGTAAGCTTCTATGTATAGTATGGTGGTCCATATACCTACCTATAACTAGTTGTAAACAAAGGGTAAGGCAGTACGCAAATCTAGATGTTTGTGACGTAGATACCTTGGTTACATTTAGCACGTAGAGTAACGAAAGAAGCTATTTCTTAACAAATTGGCTGTAGATAAATAACGAATATTAAATGAAAAAAATCTAGGTAGTTGCCTAGGTTTCTGAACCTCTGTACATTAGTTTAGTAGTAAGCGTTTTCTATAAAAATTAATTGCTATGGGATGACATTTTGCATCTTAAAAATAAAAATACTTGCGTAAAATCTGATAGCGTAAAATATCCGGAAAGTTTTGGTTACGTAAATTGGAATTTCTTACCTTCGCCTTCGTGAGCATTTCCATAAAAACAACACACAAATAACCCGGAAAACTCAATCTTGATGCAAACATTTTAAACTGTTTACAATATTTCTTTCCGCTGGAAAGACGTGGTAGAGGCTGACCTGCGCGATCCTTGTGTCAGCAATGGGCAGGAGATCGCGCAGGACAGGGATCAGCGGAGAGAGCTCGTTTGGGAGGCCAAGATCCTCTTTAGGTCGCTGAGTCAGCAGAGTTAGTTAGTTATAGTTACGATATCTCTTTCATTCTTGCTTGTAGTTCAACTGAAAAGATCATCATCATTTTGATATACATACATACATACACAAATCACGCCTTTATCCCTTGCGGGGTAGGAAAAATCGCCACGTCTGACAAGTATTGATGATTCGTGTATCACTGTAGTTACAGGTTGTCAGCCTGTCGCCTAAAGTTGTAATACGTGGTAATACACATGAAACCATCGAGTCCCCTTGTTGCCTCTTACAACAACCGCGGAAAGAATTGGGTTGATGCTATTCTATGCCGGCATCACAAGGCAATTTTGATATTGATATTATTATTATGTTTTATGACATTCCAGGTGAAACGGTGTACCAAAAACGTGTGGGACACCGAGTCGTCCAACGACCTTCCCCTACACCTAGTATAGGGATAAATAAATTACAAATTCTAGGTGTTCCAGAAATTACTCAGAATGCAGTTTTGTTGCAAAACAAGTTACAATACAATACAAGATATTTTTGTACAAGTCTATTGCAAACAAATGTTAATTGAAAGTTGTTTGAGGTGCCTATTGGAGAATTTCTAGAGAAATGGAACAGGAACAAATGAAATTTAAATTCTACTCGTCACCCTATTGTTACCGTTCTCTTGAAAAAAAAATCCTTATGAATTTTCTGCATTTTAAAACTAACCAGTTCGATTTTTAAAATAAATATGATTGTTTTTATCCGAGATTTTGAATACAAGTTATTTTGATTTTAGATACCGATTTAAAATCATATCGAATGACAAGCAAAAAAAAATAGAGTATGAATGATTTAATGACAGTTCGATATTCAAATTTACTTGCAGGCATAGTCTCAAAACCTTCACAGAAAATTAAACTTAAAGAGGGTTTTTTTGTTAGTATTGACCTATTTTCAGAGCATCTATTCTAATGTGTAAACTAAACCGAGTTGAACAGAAAAACATGATTTCCTACCGAAATAAAAAATGCCACGTTCTGTACCTATTATTAACCGTCATAATTATTAAAGGTCTAATCCATAAATAGATTGTAGGAAAAATGTTTTCATTTTAAAAATAGAGTATAAAATGACTGTCCATTTTACGTGGGAAGCCACCAAGTGGATACAACCCTTAGGGGAAATATCTTTGGTAAATAAAACAAATGCTTCTGCATAAATCTAGGTTTCTTTAAAAGGGGTCCAGTGACCCCTTTAGTGTGGGTGACCCCTTTGAGGTCAAGAGAATGAGAATCAAGGATGAAATAGCACGGCGTGAGATAGGTCACAGTCTGTTAGTCCACCAGAGCCTAGTATAGAAGACTTTTTGCTTCGTTCGCGAGGAACATACCTTGGAGTATCGAAAGTAGGTACCCACAGACCTTTTATCTCACGAGTACGCGTTAGCCATACATGTGTGTGTTATCTCTCTCTCTCTTTTCGTTTTATGCAGATCGCAGACTTGATGCACGACGGAGCGCAAAAATTTCGCAGCGATCTGTCAGATCCATACTACAAATGTACTAAAACCGCTCAACCGCTCTTGACGCAGCGCTATCGCAGCGTCGTCCGCCGAGTGCGCTTTTAGGACGTTTCTAGTCTGGATCTGACAGACCGCTGCGATATTTTAGCGCTCCGTCGTGCGTTAAGTGTGGACTCGCCTATAGGTTTAAATAATGAAAAAATCATCCAAGATAATTCAAAACATTTTTACGGGTTTTAAATTCCCTTACAATTAAGTTGTCAAATATATACCCGATTTCAGCTGTCCAATAATACGTTAAATGTTATTGCTAAAATTATGAAAAGAACTGCAAAAGTTTAAGAAACTCTGGCACACCTCCGCATTGTTTATTCAATGTAAATATTTCAGAAATTTAAGGTAACGGGTCAAAACAATTCCACGTGGATTTTGAGTTTGTTTATATAAAATACAACCTGTGTTATATAATAGAATCCATGGGAACATACATACATACATATATCACGCCTTTATCCCTTGCGGGGTAGGCAGAGCGTTAACAGCCGTAAGGATACGGTCGCTATCGCCACGTCTGACATTTTTGAGTATTGTTTTCTAAGGTTGTTTCGGAAAACATGTGTATCACTATAGTGACAGGTTGTCAGCCTGTCGCCTAAAAATTGTAATACACCAATACTCTCGAGTCCCTTAGTCGCCTCTTACGACACCCATGGAATCCATGGGAACGGTTAACTTAATCCATTATAGTCCACTGCTGGTCATTTGGCCTTCCTCTGTCGGTGGGTATTGCAATAATCATCACACTTGGAAGCCGCGGATTGGCGAGCGCAGTGCAAAGTGTTGTAGATGTTCACAGGGAAAGCTGCTGCCTACTCCCCAAATGAAGTTCCTCTTTTTACGACATCTGCGACAATTGATGCTATTCTAAGCCAGCCACCCACTGACGACCGATGTGGCGCAGTGGTAGCGCGACTGCCTTTGACGCAGAAGGTCCCGAGTTCGATTCTCGGTGGGTCACTCACAAAGTTGATATTTATCTCTTTGTGAATTTGTTCCCAGTCTGGTTAGGACATTGCGGGCTGAACCACCCGATTGTCCGTAAGTAAGATGGTTCCGTGTTTCGGATGGCACGTTAAGCCGTAGGTCCCGGTTGCTGTCTATAATTACTTAGACGGCGGTCGTTACACAACCATGTCAGAAGCCTGCTACCTGTAGAAGGCGGTTGAAAAATTCTGACACTAGGGTTCATCGGGTCGTTGGGCGATTCGGTGTCCCACACGAAAAAAAAGAAGCCACCCACATGCACGACAAACTTTTTTCATCGCCCTCTATTAAAAAAAACTACACTAGGCGCACAGGGCACGTAAGTGAGAATAAAGCGTCATTTTACCCCTGAGAAAAGAAAAGAGAGAACCCTTGGGTACAGATAAGATTTGAATTTGGAACATGAATGTTTGCACGCCGTGTGATGCCGGCTTAGAATAGCACCACCCCACATCCTTCCCGCGGGTGTCGTAAGAGGCGACTAAGGGACTCGAGAGTATTGGTGTATTACAATTTTTAGGCGACAGGCTGACAACCTGTCACTATAGTGATACACATGTTTTCTGAAACAATCTTGGAAGACAATCCTCAAAAATGTCAGTCGTGGCGGTAGTGGGCGTATTTTTGCGGCCGTTAGCACTCTGCCTACCCCGCAAGGGATAAAGGCGTGATGTATGTATGTATGTAATGTCTGCACCTAATGAAAAGCAATTTTACTACGGATGGGAAACATTTTGCTGTAATACTACTAGTATCTGCTATTTTATTGTGTATTTAACACCTAGTATTTACCTCATGCCCACCAAAATTTGAAAACAGAGTCCATGCCGCGAAAAAAGTTTAAATGACCCTTATGGACGTCAGATTAACGTTTTTCGCGGGACTTCTTTCGCGGCGTGGACTCTAGAAATAAATGTGTCACATTTTATTTTTCTTTTGGCGCTATTTATGGCAAGCAATGGTCGTCGACCATAAAGCCTCTAAATTTCTTTGCAATTATATTATGTAAAATGAAACGACTGATGGAGTTTTTGCAAACTTTTCATTTCTATACTGTGATGTTTCGATTGAGTACTAAACAACACATGAAGCAGCTTAATAGACCATCAAAAGGTCATACACAACCACTCGTATTAGGAATTACGTATGTTGATTAAAAGCTCTTTTCGAGTGGGCCTCCAATAAACCACGCGACTACTTCATAATCAACTGATTGCTGGCTTAATAACTTGATACTTGCAGCACAGAAGTGAAAAGTCGTAGATAGAAGTGTCATCAAAATACTTTAACTACTGACGGGTAGGTGTACTATGATTTTGTTAATAAAAGTTCACAGCTTTGTTTGTTTTAGGAAAACGGTTAAAAAAGGTGCAATCGCTAGGCGGGACGCTAGTAAATCCTATTCTACTAATATTATCCTGCTATCCTACTAATATTATAAATGCGATAGTTTGTATGTTTGTTTGTTACACCTCCACGTTAAAACTACGCAACCGATTTACATGAAATTTGGCACACAGTTAGAAGGTACCTTGAATTAACTCAAGAGAGTTGTTATCTCGAAAAAATATCTTGTGGCATGCTACGGGATTACAACCGATTTCCAAACGGGCGGAGCCGCAGGCGCCCACTAGTAATAAAATAAATATGAAATGATATCGAATGAAACATGGTTGTAATTATAATAATTCACTTGTCCTTAAATGAAGGAAACCTACCCTCTTTATTTTTAATCTTACCAGTTTTTATCAACCAAGCCCTTATCACGCCTGTATTCATTAAATTTTTCAAGTATGTTACTATTACCAAACTGTTTTCTACAAACGTGCGTAAGTTTTCCTAGAGTGGGACGGCGATATATCCCGATATCTCTGTCCCTGTCGCACACTTTTCATGTCGCGACTGAAATCTGCGCTACGAGTGGCCGAACAGTGTAGGGCGTGAACGTAGAGCTTAAAATCCTTAGAGTGGGCAATCGTGTATTTTGTTTGATGATTAAGATAAAAATTTAACCAAGTTTATCGATAAGGCGATCTTTCCCTTTGAAAAAAAGCGCGTGGAAGTTTGTGTGGTAAACATGTTCATGCATAAATTAATGCAAGACGCGTGCATATTGCTCATTACTCTGTAAAAATGTATCAAATATCAAGATATCAATCCGTCCGGATCAACACACACTAGTTCCATGAATAGAAAAGTCACAAACTCTACATGTACAACATTAACTGTACATGGCAGTGGCAGTAAATTTTATTTAAAATGTATGTATTGGTCGTTTAGCTTACATAAAAACTAAAAAAACAACCGTTGGCCAATATCAACGGAAATACTTAAAATTCGAATTAGTAAGAGTTAGATCCACAACTTGGGATCAAATTGCTTACATTACAAACATTATAATGCGTTTTATATTATTTTTGAAACGTTTAAACTTTTATTGCATAACTAGCTTTTGCCCGCGGCTTCGCACGCGTTAATATCGTAGTAAAATAATTCCCTGCTGGGAAGAAAGTGTGAAGAACTGATCGGACTGAATCTACCCGGTACCTGCCGGTAATTGCCAAAATGAGGCGTAAATGAGGGACCTCCGCAACCCCGCCGGCGGGGACGTAGGTTGCCTAAAGAGCTTGTGGAGTGTGATCTACTCGCAATGGCTGCAGTGGCGGCTTTGGTGATTTTGTCATCATCATCCGAAAGGACGTGTCTGGGACGGCGTTTGGAACGCGAGGTTGGATAGGGGTAGTAGTTGGACGCGGCAACTATTAGGGGATTTGAGAGCGGCGCGGCGCGCGCTTTGACGCGCTATTTATAGACAGGCACGCGCCGCGCTGCCGCGCTCCAGCCGACCGGTACCTACCTACGGCCGCAAAGACGCTGGCGCCTATATTTTAAATCTGTAATATCTTCGAAAATATTCATCTAAATGACATGCTGTAAAGGGCTTTATTGTTCTATATTAAATGCAAAATTGGTTTAAGTTACTTAATTCGATAAGGATTAATGCTGTATTGCTTAAAATCGCTTCGTAAATAAGCCCGGAGGCAAAGGCGCTGTCCCTATATTTTAAATCTGTAATATCTTCGAAAATATTCATCTAAATGATATGCTGCAAAGGGCTTTATTGTTCTATAATAAATGCAAAATTTGTTTAAGTTACTTAATTCGATAAGGATTAATGCTGTATTGCTTAAAATTGCTTCGTAAATAAGTCATTATTTCTTGTAGAAAGTAAAGTGTAAAAAGTGGTTATTGTGGGTTATCCCTAAGAGGTACACATATACCACCGCGGACTTTTTTGTAGACCTCTTTAAGATATACAATACTTCAGAACATTATTTTGATCTAACTCCTAGATTTCAGCCAGCGTTTGCAATGTAAGCCCAAAAAACTGTGTTTATTTACGACTTCACATCAGAAAT
This sequence comes from Keiferia lycopersicella, assembly GCA_029255805.1. NCBI lineage: Eukaryota > Metazoa > Arthropoda > Insecta > Lepidoptera > Gelechiidae > Keiferia > Keiferia lycopersicella. The sequence continues at coordinate 2,091,728 of JARACZ010000008.1, forward strand.
CCTAAAATTATAAGTAGTTCTCTAATATATTAAGCATGTTATTATACATAAAAACCTTCCTCTTGAATCACTCTATCTTTTGAAAAAAACCTCATCAAGATCCGTTGGGTAGTTTCAAAGATATAAGCACACAAACATACATACATACATACATACAGACGCGCGCGAAGTGACTTTGCTTTATACTATGTAGTGATTTGATTATACTTTAAATACTTAAAGACGAGAAAATGTAAAAACAAAAAATCCTTGATTATAAGAGCATCTAAAACCAATATATTTTCTATCAGCAATCAATAAAAAGCTGTTTCAAATAAATTACCTTATGAGTCATTAACTTTTTACATTGAATCTTTTTGTTACTATACTCATAGCTGTTTTAGGTACACTTTTATAAAAATATGAGACTTAAAACCATTAATAAATTAACCTTTAGTGATCATCGACAGGTAAATTCCGTGAAACCCGTCCCACGCAACCGCTCTATGCGTTGCCTAGCTCTATGAGGCCACTTTATAAACCGGTGTCCCGTCCGTCTTGGCGCATTTGTCCTGACCAACACGCGCTCGAATGTCCTGAATAACGGGATCCCGAATTTCAAAACTAGTACCGCACTAGTCGTTGGAATTTTTGAAAACAGTGAGAATCTTCAGACAAGGCGCCAAAGATAAGAGACTTTTAGTAGTTTCAAAGCAGGACTCAAAGTAAGTAACTTTTCCAAACTTTTGATAAACTTTTTCGTAAGTTTTTTAGATCTAAGTTCTAAAAACCATGATAAGGGAAAGTAAGTTAACAATAGTTTAATTGAATTTAGAAACAAAAATTAAGAGACAAGTAATATGCAACTCTATTTTATAAAAACTTTTCTTTTAAGATTAGGTAAAAGTAACTTGGTACCTGAAAAAATAAGATATAAAGTGTTTCTATCTGTCTATCTGTGCGAAGTTTTAGGCAGTTTTATGAATAAAAACGCTTATCAATGTTATTGTTTGTGGAGATTATAGTAAAAGAAATAACTTGAATGTTATCATCATTGCCGCTTTGAAAACAATACCTAACGTAGCTCTACACATATTTATCTACTATATTATTTATTATTTAATATAGACTAGATATAAGTATGACAAATTTGATAAAATTTCGCACACGGTAGATTTATCAATCCTTGCTGGTATAAATAGTATAATCGCATTTTAAAACCAAAAACGAGCGTAGGTTAAAATTCTCTTTCAATATTATCCGCATTGATAGATTGATTGAAGATTTAAAATTTTGATAATCGCTAATTGAAATTAACGACGGCATCCCATAATAGTTAATGTCGGTGTTAATTATCTCAACAACTCATTTATCAAATTTTGATTTTGACGGAAAGTTCCAAACTTTTCATACTTCGCTATTTCGCGATTAGAATCAAATTAAATTTGGGGTTACCCTTATATCATGTATAATTTTAATTCAAACTAGTATGTAGGTATGATGTGTGAAACCGATCAGAACCAATGATAATACTTTGTGAAACGAGTACAATATTTCGATCGAAACATTTTTTTGACGTGACGTCTTATATTTCGATGGAGCCGGCATCACGCACCAGAAAACGTTACTCATGCAGCGTTACCTCGCTGCGAGGCGTTCCATTTATGGCTTGAATTGCAAGCGATAGCGCGTTACGAGCGAATATATATATATATATATATATATATATATATATATATATATATATAAACCTATATATATATATATATATATATAGGTTTTAATATTTTTCTGATGTTTGTATACAATAAACGAAGTCCACTTCACATACCACAGCTTTCTAGCACTTCAGGAAGTGCCCCAACATTCTGATGATCATCAGTGTGTCAGTGACGAAATCGGCGTATTTAAGACATCAATAAAATCGAAAGTATAAGAGCTACAAAATTTGAACTATGCATGTTTAAAATTACTATAGACAATATTATATCCCGAGAATTTGATCAGTCTAGTAAATCAGGAACCAAAGTTGGGGAGTTCAAAAAAAAAGACAAGGCTCTTCAAGAAAAGGTAGGCATGGCGCCCTCGCGCTTCGCGTTGCTTGCTTCGGCGGGGCCCTTTACCGTGGAATCAGAATCAGAATCAGATTTTTTTATTTGCCAAGAAAATGGTACAATGTAGCAGATAATAGGCTTAGAATTAGTTTCATATTTTCAGTCACGTAAATCGTAACATGCAAATTTAAAATATAATACCATTAAATAATCCAATTAAATACAATCAAAAGTTCAAATTAAATATCAAGTAAATGTCATTTTTCAATGTAAACCATAATAATCAGCATAAAATTTAAAACAATACAAATGTCAACATAATAATAAAAATAAAATCGAATTCAAATTAAACATGTCAATCATAACATAAAGTGGCTTCAGTTCTGTACCCCATGCAACGAAACTACAGGCTACAATTCTACAGGTGAAATTTGCTGTACCTTGCGTAGTCAATGGGATATCATAAAACCAGGATGTTTGACCCGCTACGTAGTGTACATCGAATTTCACCTGTAGACTTGTAGCCTGTAGTTTGGAAAAACGGGGCACAGCTCTCATTCGAGCCTTTACTTCCTTAAAAGAAATGACGCCTATCTTCTCCTTGACTTGGTCTATGTATGCTCGTCCAGTTTGCCCTCTAAGGCCTATCACATTTCAACGCAAAAATTACGCTGCGTTAACGTATGCGCCTGTTAGATCCATACTAGAAACGTCGTTCAATACAAAAACCACTTTACGCCTAGCGTTATTACTGAGCTAAAGTGCGAGTAACACCTAACCTCACATAACAAATTTAGGTGGCCATAATCATTAACACAATCATTACAAATCATTAACAATCACAATTTAATCATGTAAGCATAATCCTAATTGTGTTGAACATACGCAATTATTCATAACTTTACTACTAATTATATCATAACTTTAACAATCGCAATAGCTTTGTCGTAATAATACACATACTCACACAAATCACGCCTTTATCCCTTGCGGGGTAGGCAGAGCGTTAACTATCGTAAAATTACGGTCGCCACGTCTGACAAGTAGAATTCGTAATAATTCTACGGAATAAAAAACTAAAATGAAGGGTTCTTTCCGCGATACAAAATTTTGTTTGATTTGTCAGTAACCGCAAAAAATCAAAACAATATGCTCATATATTAGAAGAGAAGATGTAATATTTATATAAATTATCGTATGTAAAAATACCTACAAGGATAACAAAATGTGGTTATGTGTATGGCGGATCGTATACTTAACGCACTATGGAGAGCTAAAACGTCACAGCGGTCTGTCAATTCCATACTAGAAATGTCAATCCCCATGCTAAAACCGCATTCGACGGACGACGCTGCGTTAGCGGTTGAGCTGAAATATTCTTTACTGCATCTAATTCAGTTCAGCGAAACGCGAGATAATCGCGGACAAAGATACAAACATGAACCTCTTTTATAAAGCGGTTAAAAATACATTATTTTGTCAAAACCATAAAGACAATAATAATTTTTGACTAAATAAAAAATACCTTTACATTTGGATACAGTGTAATTTCGTTAGATGTTCCTTGGAAGATACATTTAATAAGAAGATGCCATAAGAGGATTTGTATAGGTATTTTATGTTTTGCAATCTTGTATCTCTGAATGTTTAGGATATTCTTTGAAATGGTGTCAGAAAATTCATTTGAAACAGGAACAAAATTGTAGAGAAGAAAATCCCGCATCTATCGCACGAGGCTGCGCGTTCTTAGCGCATCCGTAACGCATGCATCTGTCAGACGCAAGGAAATTTTTATCAAAAAGTATATCTTTGTCGTTGTTTGACAGATGCGTCTTTTGGCGAAGTTTGATGCGTTGGACGAGGGCCTGCGTCAACATCGGTTTTTAGTATAGGAAATTTGAAATCTGACAGACGTGCTCTTCGACTTGAAATAGCACCACCTCATGACTACCCGAGGGAGTCTTTAAAGGCAACAAACGGATAAGTTCAGGCAATGAGAAGCAGTTTCCTTTGCTTATATCTACAATATCTTACACTCCCAATTCGTCTGCTTAATATGTGCCTGCATAAATGCATAGTAGAGAGACTTATCTCGCGCCGCGAGTGTGTCAAATCGAATGAATTTTATATAAAAAAAGTGAAGATTGTAGAGAAAATCGAAGTCGCGGTGGACATCATAGATGAGCTAGTGTGAGTCTGGCAAATACGCCTGTGTCCAGCAGTGGACTGTTGTGGTTGTCTTAGTCATTATATTTGTAGGAATGTATTACTTAAATCACAAGCACATCCTTATTCTTTACAAAATCTATTTATTCATGAAAGTAGTAAACATGCATAGGTAATACCGCGGTTGTAGTAGACAATTTCCCTAAGTGCTCTATTTGTGCTTGCGAATGTAATGACATCTATTTCGCACACCATTCAATGTGGAAATCCATGGAATACTACATGCTTAGTAGATAACCCAAATCTGATAGGTCTTACATATTGTTCAACTGAAATATTGAGAATACCTATTATGTTTATATCAGATGTATAAATATTAGCGGCAAATATTTTAAGGAGTGAATCAGTCGATGGAACTGAACAACTCTCCCTAAGAGACATAGGTCAAAATATGAGAATAGACTTTGTTGGTCGGTAATTTTGTATGAGAGGTCCAAAGATTTTTTCATATTTCGACCTATGTTCCTTAGGGAAAGTTGTTCAGTTTCATGTCCCGATTCACCCGTTTAAATATTTGCAGCGAATATTTTTACACCCTGTATACCGAAGATAAAACCTGCGCAACACGTTTATTTTTTGTTATTTTGCAGTTGGCCCCATAGTAAAAGTTGTTCAGAATCTTGATTAGAAACACCCTACAAAGTAAGTACGGACTAAAAATAACCCTGAATGCATCAGGAAGGACGAATAATTTGTCTAAAAATAGGTACAATTTTATTGATATTCTTATTCCTCCTGAGAAGGGCCCTATTGTTTACAGCTATATAAAATTGTTTTATTCATATTATCTTTACGGGGTTCTGCGTAATAATTTTATTGGACCTGTACAATAAAACTGGTCTACCAATTAGAATTTATTGCAATACTTTCCATTATTGCGTTTTTTAATGAGTATCACTCTCTTTGTCTTGCTTTTCGTGTGAGACACCGAATCGTCCAACGAACCAATGAACTAGAGTCAGATTTTTTAAACCGCCTTCTACAAGTATGACACCTGCTTCTTGGAGAAGGCGGTTGAAAAATTCTGACACTAGGGTTCACTGCGTCGTTGTTCGACTCGGTGTCACACGAAGAGAGAGAGAGAGAGAGAGAAAATCTTTGCTCGGTTGTCCGTAAGAAAGATGGTTCCGTGTTTCGGATAGTACATTTATCCGCAGGTCCAGGTTGCTTAGATGGCGGACCTACTTACATGTTATGTGTAGGTATATATAAGAAAAATAAGACTGGCGAGTTATGAAATCACTGAGTGCAGGCAAGACTTAGGAGGTACAACGGCATTTCATGGTTTGAGTTCCACAATAGACATTTTTGCCCTTCTTGTTTTGTTTTGGTTCCTAATCGCTACCTATGTCGAAGTGTGGCCGTAGCCTTCATTTGAGAACTTTCTTATCGAGACAGCTATCAAAAACCATTTCTCAATACTGGAAACTTTTGTACAATCTTATTCTGGCGGATCTGACTTACTAGGTAGCGAATAAATTTGTCCATCCTGATGTTCAAGGCTGATAACCTAACCCTTTAAGTGAACAACTTGGAGTCTCCTGTTTTATCCGACCTCTAAGTTTCACTGTAATATTAGAAAAGTTTGCTAAAGGTTGAGCGCCACCTTTCTTAGATGAGCGACTTTTAAATAGTGTTAAGGGATGCTAGATACTTTTACGTCTTCAAAGAAAAATAAAGTAAATGGCGAATTATACTGTAGGTATTCGCTGGAAGGAGCTAAAACTATATATTAAGCGTACTTTAAAAGTTCACAATGAAATGAAAACGTACTCCGTTGTTTCTTTATACATACATACATAAATCACGCCTTTGTCCCTTGCGGGGTAAGCAGAGCGTACGTACATACATACATATATCACGCCTTTATCCCTTGCGGGGTAGGCAGAGCGTTAACGGTCGTAAGAATACGGTCGCTATCGCCACGTCTGACATTATCGAGGATTGTTTTCCAAGGTTGTTCCAGAAAACATGTGTCAGCTATAGTGACAGGTTGTCAGCCTGTCGCCTAAAAATTGTAATACACTAATAATACCCTCGAATCCCTTCGTCGCCTCTTACGACACCCGCGGGAAAGATGTGGGGTGATGCTACTCTAAGCCGGCATCACACGGCATTAACGATTATAAATTACGGTCTGTGGTGAACAGGTGACTATAACTGCAAAGCTTCAAATAACAGATTTATGGACTATATTTTCAACATGCTACAATAGTTTTAACAGCAATAATAATTTCAAAATGTTATTATTAACCTCCATAAAGCCATTTGCAAATGTTATGCAATTAAATTAAGTGTCTACTAGGTGTATAAGCATTAACACCATTTATGAGGATTTGTCATACAACCTTTCCACCTACGAATAAAGGTCATTTAGTTAAATTGAAACTGAAATCGGCGTTATTGTTAAGCGGTTCGCACACGCACTGCGTAGCTTTGCGGTTTTTATCAGAGTCTGGTATTTTACAAACGGACTGTACTGTATATAGTAAGTCTGTTGACTGTTGTAGTATATTCAGTAAGTGTATTGACTGTCAGTGTCTCGAGCGCATCGTCACCACGGTAGGGTAGGGAGTCTGTCCAGTCAGTCTATGCCCGACCGTTGCCCGGAGTGGTTGTGTGGTGGTGTGTTGGCAAGCCACTTTATGAGCCTTTATGAGCCTATCGAGTCTATCATTAATACGATCCATGTAGTGGAGGGAATAACGGATCGCTCCCATACTAAACCCATTTTTTTTTGTGGAGCAGTGAGCTTCATCTTATATGTTCCTTGAGTAATTCTAAGCATTTCTAGTCCGGGAGACAATAAAAAAGTTTAGTCTGGTCGGGGAGGGGGGGGTACAAAGATGGCCGCCACCCGTCATCTTAAAAAAAGTCTTTTTTCGTTCCGGTGGCTACTATGGCAAGATTGGTATCATTTTCGTATAAACCAAAAACGTAGAATTCATTTCTGATATAAGGATTTTAAAATTCCATAGTAATATACAAATAAAACGTAAAAAGGTAAAAATTTAGGTTGCAGATTTTTGCTTTGAAAACTAATAACTTTTGTATAGTAACAAAAAAATCCTAATAAAAAATACTATAATAAAGCGTAATTCATGCAGATTTTATAAATATACAGTTTTTGCCTCATCTTCATACAAAAAGATGCTGAAAAAAATTATAACCGCAGTGATGTATGCGCGCGTACTCATGTCGCATTCGCGGAGGGAATTACGGATTTAACAAATTTCTTTTTTTGGCGCTATGAATTTCATCTTATATGTTCCTTGAGTAATTCTAAACATTTCTAGTCCGGGAAACAATAAAAAAGTTCAGTCTGGTTGGGTAGGGGGGGGGGGGGGGGGGTACCAAGATGGCCGACACCCGTCATCTTAAAAAAAAATCTTACTTGTCTTGTTGGCTACTAGGGTAAGATTGGTATAATTTTCGTATAATCCAAAGACGTAAAATTCATTTCTGATATTAGGTTTTTAAAATTCCATAGTAATATTATCAATAAAACGTAAAAAAGGTTCTTAAAAATTTAGGTTGCAGATTTTTGCTTTGAGAGCTCATAACTTTTGTATAGTGACAAAACATCCAAATAAAAAATACGGTAATAATGCGTAGTTTATGCAGATTTCGAGAATATTCACATGTAATAATGTTCTATTGTAAAAATATTGTGAAATAAATAAATTACTGCAACCCAGAAGGGTAACTTTACTTGCGTTAGGCGGAATTTATCTTGCAAAATGGTCGAGTAGGTTCATAATACTCGTGTATCTTATGTTAAAGTGATGATGATGATGATGATGATCTCTCCGACCGATTTCGGTCATGGCGACCACTTTGACTCCTAATCAGATCGGCGCTGATGCGCCCGGAAATGGCTATTGTAGCCAATTTTGGCAGTAAACTCCCGTGCACAGTGTGGACACATGAGTTTGTCACTTACATAATTATAGTTAATGGCGACGGGTGGACGGGCTTTCAGCTCATCGCGCTTAGCGTCGAGGTCTGCTTTACGCTGTTCCTCAAACTCGCGGTCTTGCCTCTTAACCATCCCGCGCCATTCGGGGCGCTGTACTGCCAGACCCTCCCATTGAGTGCGCTCAATGTTGCATCTTTTCATGTGTCGTTTCTGAACATCTTTATATCTGAGGAGTTGTCCGCTATGCTTTCGCTTGCCCTCCTCTAGCTCAGAGTAAAAGATGCGCTTCGCCACTCTCTACTCCGACATCATGGATACATGACCGCACCACCGAAGCTGACGACGCATTAGATAGGCCTCAATGCCACCAACATTGGCTCGTCTCAGAACTTCGGTATTGCGCACTCGGTCGGACCATCTGATCTTCATGATGGTGCGAATTCATTTTAGGTGGAAGCGATCCAGAGTGCGTATGTGGTGACGATACACACACCAAGTCTCGGAGGAGTATAGAAGGTTTGGCAGCACAATCGCCATATATACAGAGATTTTTGTGGCTAGCTTTAAGTCGTGCGAGCAGAAAACCTTGGAACACAACTTTCCAAATGCTGCAGCTGCAGCACTGATTCTGCTGTTGATCTCAGCATCAAGGTTACACTCTTCATCACTTCCGTCTTTTTGACACTGATCTTCAGGCCGAATTTACAGCATGCTTGGTGAAAAACGGACATAATTGTTACAGGCCGTCTGGGGATTCTGTAAGAAAGCACAAGTCATCAGCATACATGATCTCAGTAATCAACGCAAACGAGACTTTAGTGCGCGCCTTAAGTCTAGCCAGGTTAAAAAGACTGCCATCTGATGAAACGGATGCGGACCCCTTGGGAAACAGTATTTAGGACTTCTTTGACTACAACTGCAAAGTATAAGGCGAACAGTGTGGGCGCTAGAACACACCCTTGTTTCACCCCACAGGTGACGGGGAAGAAATCAGACTGTTCACCGTCTACGGAGACGCAGCACTGCCAGTCGTCATGAAAATTAAAGAAAATTAAAGAGCACAGAATTATGCATTATGCCTGTGTGCCGGAAACTGCGCTCATTAAATTAAATTATAATAATGTATAGAAAGTGTTTTACTTGCCATCATCAAATGAATTATTAAGTAAGTAATACTTAAACATAGATACACGAGTATTATGAACCTACTCGACCATTTTGCAAGATAAATTCCACCTAACGCAAGTAAAGTTACCCTTCTGGGTTGCAGTAATTTATTTATTTCCAATATTTTTACAATAGAACATTATTACATGTGAATATTCTCGAAATATGCATAAACTACGCATTATTACAGTATTGGGTTGACTGACACTAGGGTTCATCGGGTCGTTGGACGACTTGGTGTCCCACACGAAAAGCAATTACAGTATTTTTTATTTGGTCATTTTTGTCACTATACAAAAGTTATGAGCTCTCAAAGCAAAAATCTGCAACCTAAATTTTTACCTTTTTTACGTTTTATTGATAATATTACTTAGGAATTTTAAAAACCTAATATCAGAAATGAATTTTACGTCTTTGGATTATACGAAAATGATACCAATCTTGCCCTAGTAGCCAACAAGACGAGTAGAGATTTTTTTTAAAGATGACAGGTGTCGGCCATCTTGGTACCCCCCCCTACCCGACCAGACTGAACTTTTTTATTGTCTCCCGGACTAGAAATGTTTAGAATTACTCAAGGAACATTATAAGATGAAATTCATAGCGCCAAAAAAAAAATAGTTAAATCCGTAATTCCCTCCGCGAATGCGACATGAGTACGCGCGCATACATCACTGCGGTTATAATTTTTTTTAGCATCTTTTTGTATGAGGATGTAGCATAAACTATATATTTATAAAAACTGCATGAGTTACGCTTTATTCTAATATTTTTTATTAGGAGTTTTTTGTTACTGTACAAAAGTTATTAGCTCTCAAAGCAAAAATCTGCAACCTAAATTTTTACCTTTTTACGTTTTATTTGTAATATTACTATGGAATTTTAAAATCCTTATATCAAAAATAAATTCTACGTCTTTGGTTTATATGAAAATGATACCAATCTTGCCACAGTAGCCACCGGAACGAAAAATATTTTTTTTAAAGATGACGGGTGGCGGCCATCTTTGTACCCCCCCCCTCCCCGACCAGACTAAACTTTTTTATTGTCTCCCGGACTAGAAATGCTTAGAATTACTCAAGGAACATATAAGATGAAGCTCATTGCTCCACAAAAAAAATTTTTGTTAAATCCGTAATTCCCTCCACTAATGGGGATCGTAAACGGACAAAATGAGTTTACCAGAAATCATATAAACCCGCATATCAGCCGTCATTTGTGGTCGTTTGTGTGCTGGTTTTGAAAAATCGCAATGTCAACCGGCGTGTGTGTAATTCACATTCTGTATCAAAAAAATACGTTTTCTGAAACATGTCTCTAGGGAACGTTTCCTTTCATGATCTGAATGCACCCTATCCATATTCAGAGGGCTGTCCCGTATCCCAGAACTGTGGCATGCCAAATTAGGAGTAACTTTTTGGAACATCTAAACTATAACAACTACACAGTACTAATAGTAGCAACACCACCGCGACATGTAAAGGATCAGATATATCTTGATTTTTCTTTTAAACTGTATGAAAAACCAGTTAAATTTGATCTTTAAAAGGGTAGGCTACCTACTTTGACTCTAGTACAATTTTTGAGCACACCAACTTTATCACCAGATCTTTTATAAAATTCATTAAATACCAAACTTACCCTACCCCTAAGGGACAACAAGGGAGGTTAACACCGTTACGAGTCTCCTAGTGCAACTTAAAAACGATTACCCGTGTAACTATAGCAGTTTGGGGGTTATTTTGTCAGCTTATTAACAGAAATTGGTGTCATTTATTCCCTGGGTCGTCCTGAGAGACAACTGAAACTAGATAAAATGACAGACCGGGACCCTTGAGTCTGCTAAATGAAAATCGTTTGAGTTGCATGTCGATTGGACTTCAGTTGGATGATTTTGGTAGTTTCGTAGTAGCTAACAGTTTGAAGTATAGAAAATCACAAGGGCAATGGAATGACAGTTGAGTTTCGATGGCGTTACAATGACAAAAAAAAAGCAGACTTTGGGCCCAGTTGGAGAACTGAGCATGCCCGGTTTTTTGTTTTTTGGTTTTTAGTTACAAAAAACCACTAATAAGGGATGAAAAACGTTATTTGAGGAATGAAACTTTTTTAGATCGAGTTATCTGAGACCCCCTGCATGGGTTATTTATTATGTTATACAATGTGTGGCCCATAAACACTTTGCAGGGCGAAATAAATTATAAAAAAGGAAAAAACTTGCACAAATAAGAGGTCGAAATATTATTACAAAAAATATCGAATATTATTACAAAAATTTGGACTGCCCCGGTCTCGTACTGTCTCGGTCAGCTGGTACATTTTGTGCATGATGTTTTTTTTTTTAATATACCTATCGACCTATGTTCCCTGGGGAAAGGTTTGCAGCTTTATAGGTAATTTCGCCCTGTAAAATATTTGTCACTGTCACATACTGTATATGTATTTACAATTATTGCTATTTTTATATCAACGGGTTAATTATGGGAAGAATTACAACTTCCGTGTGATGCCGGCTTAGAATAGCATCACCCCACATCCTTCCCGTGGGTGTCGTAAGAGGCGACTAAGGGACTCGAGAGTATTGGTGTATTACAATTTTTAGGCGACAGGCTGACAACCTGTCACTATAGTGATACACATGTTTTCCGAAACAACCTTAGAAAACAATACTCAAAAATGTCAGACGTGGCGATAGTGGCTGTATGCTTACGGCCGCTATCGCTCTGCCTACCCCGCAAGGGATAAAGGCGTGATATATGTATGTATGTATGTATTACAACTTGCTTGTTTTAAATTTGGTTGAGGGCTAGGGCCAACAGGTTCGATACAATTTACGAATCAAAATAGCATGTAAATGTGCACTTGTTTGTCCGTTACAAAGTTAAAATCCGATGAATGGGATTATTCGGGGCCAAAATAAACGTGATTCCATTATAGACTTCGGTTTTAAACAGAAATACCAATAAACATGTTCTAAAACGTACACACACACACACACACACACACACACACACACACAAAGCACGCCTTTATCCCTAGCGGGGTAGGCAGAGCGTTAACGATCGCGAAATTACGGTCGTTATCGCCACGTCTGACAAGTATTGAGGGCCTTTTTAGATGATTCGTGTATCACTGTAGTGACAGGTTGTCAGCCTGTCGTCTAAAATTGTGATACACATGAAACCCTCGAGTCCCTTAGTTGCCTTTTACAACACCCGCGGGAAGATATGGGGTGATGCTATTCTAAGCCGGCATCACACGGCAAACTAAAACGTCATTGGTCGTTTTCGGAATTCCGATGGGAATGCTAAAAAAAAGTTATTCATAATCAGAGTCGAAAAAACACGCAAAAGTCACAATTGCTGACTTCAATAGTGAAACTTTGGATATAAGTTTTAAAAATGTAGGTAGAAGATTTTGCTTACCAGGCGATTATAGTACAAAGTCTAATCAATTTCAATATTCAGTCAAATAAGTCTTCTTTCCGAGTACCTACTATGCTATCAGCACCACGTCAAAGACAAATGTAAAAATGTATTATTTTAATTAAATAATGATTTCATTTAATATTGTACGTACTTGGATTAAGAATAGTTGCATACTTTTATCTCACACGCTGTTGACATTCACTTTTATTGTTACCTTTCTGAAAGTGCTTTTGAGAAAATTCAGTATTTCGCCGGTGAGTCAGGAATCGGCTAGCTTTCGTGGGATTTCTTGATGAAAATAACAGTTTAAAAAAAAAACTATTCTCCTATATTGGTTCTTGATTGCTTGTGTTAGATAGTTTCATGATTTATTTATAATTATTTGAATCGATTCAATTTGCACAGTTCTTCAAACTCTGACATGTTTCATTTGTTTTCCGTACGGGAAAGGCAAAGGTATTATGGCCATAATGCCAAAGAGTTTCTTTCTATTCAGCCAGCTTTCTTCGCCGACAAATATAAATATACTGAATCATAATCCTACACCGTTTTTTTATGAACTGTATAAAAACAAAACCATTTTAATTTGATCTCTTAACGGGGTAGATTGATGAGCTGGTGATAGGTTGGTACCCAAATCAGGATATCTGAGATGAGGTTTCAGTATTCACAGACCAATTCTCGGGTGGCTACCGGACGGAGCAGTGATAATCAAATCTGTGACGTGTGCGTGAATTTGGCCGACAATGCATTTATCTTAGGCGGATCTCACACTGGCACCGGACGCCGCTATCCTGATGCGGTTGCTCCATCAAGGTGTATGACGGCCTGCATGTCGTCCTACTCTGTGGAGATCCCTTGCGCACGTGTCGTTGTCATACCCTCCTGAGCACACCGCACCATCGCTCTATGGTCAGCGGTGGTGGCGTAAGTTACATGCTGTATGGTCAGCCTGGCCGCCGCGAGGCAGTGTCTTTATTTTTATTTTATCTCGTGGCGCGTTTCTACTAGGAACATAAAATTGTTATAAAAAAGAAAAAAATATGTCTGACAATTTTCTCGTTTTTACAATGACCAAATAATTTATTCAGTGATGTAATTTAACAAACTTTCAAAAAATATTCGTTGTGAATCTACTTATTGAAATCTTGATCTGTCATGCGCGCCGGAACCGGAGACAGCGTGTACTAGGAGATCATGCAGTTTTTCTATAATCTCAAAATTTGGCGACTATAGTTAGAAACCAGATCACCGCACATTGGAATGGATTCCGGTGCTTTGTGAGATTCGCCTTAGCTGGAATATCCCTGAATAGCCACCGGGCTGATCCGTTCTCCGGAAAACACGTGGAATTCAAAGGAATAATGCTATTTTAGATTGATGATTTTCTCTCTTTAAAGCCGATTATTGGTTTTGATATTGTTGAGAAAATGGAGGCAGCAAACTGAATCTAAATACTGAAAATAAATTCTGAAGAAATTAACTATCAACAAAATTTTATTTAATACCTTTAAGTCATTACGTTTTTGTAGCAAGGCCGTATAATACAGTTTTTTTGTGTTTTGAGTTGCCTATATTTTGACGTTGTTGCAAGTGTCATGATTACGGCTAAACTGTAATAACTGCAGGTGGCTGTGAGGGGCAAACATTACCCTCTACATTACATCTACCCTCATTCAAATTAATTAGTCGGTTTTTTATAGGAGCTCCAAATTTTTTTTCATATTCCGACTTATGTTCCTTGGGCAAAGTGGTTCAATTTCATGGGCTGGTTCACCCCTTAAAATATTAGCAGCTAACATTTTTATACCCTGTATAGACTTCGCTCTAGTTCATACACAGACGTCCGCTAAAACCTAATTTGCGAGTGATCTGTGGTCAAAAGCTCGCTTTGCTCCGATGTTATGAAATCATTATCAGTAGTGAGTGCACCTTTACCTGTGAAATAACATCGCTAATCGATCGCTTTAGACGTTTTAGTTGACCGTTTATACAGGATGTTGGAGAGCAGAGGTGTAATACAGAGTGTAAAGGACTGCCCTCCGAAACCTACTAACTATAGGTAAAAGGTTGAATGCAGAATTGTTCTCGACCACTCAATAAACAAATTCACGATCAGCTGACTACATTTACCAGAGATTAGAGATAAAATTTACTCCCTTTACTTCGGAAAGTCAAATATTTTTTTCTGTTCCCTGAATGGTACGCGAGCAACGTGAGCAATTTTTTCATAACTGTCATTCATGACGTATCGAATAGGGCACATGGGTTGTAGCTCTCGTTTCGTCCCTACTCATCATCATCATTATCTTAGGGACGATGCCCCTGTTGTTGTAACAGCCACCATTTCTGTCTATCAAGTCTTCTCCTTCATCTTCTGGTACCACTCACTACAACTCCTTTCTTTTATAGTTTCCCTACAATTTTTTGCATATTGTTTTATGTACCTACAATTAACATATACTCTTGTTTAGAAAAAGATATGACAGCTAAAATGATGCTGTTTTTTTTTGCAGTAACAACAATGGCCTACGTGTGCTTCACCTTCGCTCTGCTCGCTTTGCTCGTCATGTCACAAGGAGTCGTCGCTAAACGTGAGTACCCACATAACACACCTGTTTCCCTTAAAGGGTAAGCAGAGCGCTAACGGCCGTTGTAATACGGTCGCTATCGCCACGTCTGACAAATATTGAGGACCCTTTCAGAGGATTTATGTATCACAGTAGTGACAAGTTGCCAGCCTGTCGCCTTAAGTTGTAATGCACATGAAACCCTCGAGACCCTTAGTTGCCTGAAATGGAATGATGCTATTCTAAGCCGGCATCACACGGCAAATATACATACAATTATAATATACATACAATTTTGACCGCTCTATCGTACGTATGGTATGCTCGTAGAATTTGTCTGCGAATATTTAAAGAGACTTTAACTGCAGCTCTGTAGCGGTATCTCAGATAGTATGAAGATTTCTGACACTAGGGTTCATCGGGTCGTTGGACGACTCAGTGCCCCACACGAAAAAAAATTCTATGGGAGCTAGTAACAATATAATATCATTGGTATGGGATATGATATGACAATGTGCCAAAAAAATCTTGGATGTCATATTCATGTCATTTTTATTTCATGACTGGCTGGTGTATCGCACTGAATGTCAAAAATCTAGAATATTTCTCTACTAGAATTAAAACCTGCACTCCTACAACCATAATTTAGGATGTTAGACACAATATTCATTATCTAACATTATTATAACATCACAAACAAATATACATACATAAATTACGCCTATTTCCCTTTAGGGTAGGCAGAGACTATTTCCTTCCACTTGCTACGATCCTGGCATGCCGTGCATACTCCTTTCGCTTCTTGTACATTCATCAGTTTTTTCATTCACGCTCGTGGGTTTAGGGTAGGGTACTTCTGACCTGACCTTTCTTCAGTATTGATCTTGATACTGTCGCGAACCACGTATTTGTGGGTAGATATTATTTGTATGCCGACTATTTAGCATAAGCATACGACCCTTAGCCCCGGGTCTTGCCGATATGTAAGCAAACAGTCGCAAGTTTATAACCAAACAGACAAACACCAAGTTTGCTAATAGCTAAATTAAACATCTAGGCCGAAACACACATGCTCCTAGTCGTAGGTACAAGCGGAAAGCTTAGACTTTCTATCTTTTTTGCAAGTCTTCTTTTCGTGTGGGGCACCGAGTCGTCCAACGACCCAATGAATCCTAATGTCAGAATTTTTCAACCGCCTTCTACAAGTAGCAGGCTTCTGACATGGTTGTGTAACGATCGCCGTCTAAGTAACCATATAGACAGCAACCGGGACCTACGACTTAATGTGCTATCCGATACACGGAACCTTCTTCCTTACGGAAAATCGGGTGGTTCAGCCGACAATGTCCTAACCAGAAACAAATTCACAAAGTGATAAATATTAACTTTGTGAGTAACCCACCGAGAGTCGAACTGGGAACCTTCTGCGTCAGAGCCAGTCGCACTACCTCTGCCTACATCGGTCGTCGTTTTTGCAAGTTGCATGCATGGAAAAGAGTTGGAACTGTCGTTCAAACAGGCAGATTCCCAATAGGTCAAGATTTCGGTTAGACACTTGAACCGCCAATGTGTAGGACCAAAAGTCTAAACTGTCTATTACAGCTTGAGCTTAACAGTATTTTTGACTTTATGATTTTGGCGAGCGTAGTAACTACAGACTAGAATTTCCGGTAAAAAGCCTTCTGTAACTAGTTTAATAAAAGCTAACCAGCTAACCAAGGTACTTACATCGAATTTTGCCTGTAAAGTAGCCTGTCGTTAACAACATTTTGTAAACAATATTGAGCACGGGTGAATATGAGCGTCGGTGGTAAAGTGGTGAGGACACCGGTCTTACAAACGCGAGATCCAAGTGCGATCCCCGCCATGTACCAATGAGTTTTTACTGACGTTTACCGAGGCCGACGTGACTTTCAAATAAAATTTGAATTCAGGTGATATTTGAATGCGACTTAAGCTAGGATTCGAGCCAGGTTGGCTTTCGGGTTGCAGAGGTCAGATGGCAGTCACTCTGTGTATAAACTTGGTTCCACGTCAAACTCTCTAGGTTAGGTAGCTGACCCCGACAGAGAAACGGCGGATAATGCAACGAGATTGACGAATATAGAGCACTAATGGGACGACTATTAAAGGAACTGACGAGCGGTCTCTATCCATTTGTCAGTTCCTAACAGTTATTAGTCTTAGTAGAATGCAGGCAGTAGAAAATCATTCTGCCAGTTTTGACTCTTCTGCCTCATATCCCTTGGTTGTTGACCCGGATGTCAGTGTTTCAATTTCCGCTGAACTCTTGGTTTCTTTATTGGTTGCAAAGTTTTTTAAACCCGTATACGAAAACATCAATAAGGAACGCCATTTTTCGTTTGAGAATATTATATAAGTTCTTTAATTCGCGCTGGACACCGAGTAGTGCAATAACCCGATGAATTTGTAAGTTATAGATACACCGAATTTCAAAGGAAATGCATTAAATTTGGGGACGTTACTTAGGACATCGAACTGAACAACTTTTTCCATGGGACCAGTGCTGGAAAAGTAAATAAAATTTCGATCTCTCATATAAAATTCACCATTACCAGATTAACTTTGACGGGAGGTCGAAATTTTTTTCTCATTTTCCAGCATTGGTCCCATAGGGACAGTTGTTCAGTATGGTGCCCTAAACAAGGTCTCCAATTTTATGTATTTCCTTCAAAACACGTTATATAAGCCACTTACGACGATGTTAGAAGGCTAGGACAATATGAAATGTTAGAAAATAAAAACGAACAATAAAAAAACACATAACAAAAGCCCAACGCATCTCATCAGCGTACAAAACTCATACACCTACGTTCTCTCTCCATTATTATTTTTACAATACGCATTAGGTCTGATTAGACCTTTTCTGGCCACTGCAATTCACACCTGAATAGCTCTGTGTGGTAGAATTAATACCACAGATTCCAAATTCAGGAAAATACTTCGATAAGTAACAGGGTGTAAGAGACGGTGTAACGAAAACTTTGCAGGCGTGATCAGACCATGACACTAAACTACTTTTTCTTCGGGGGCTATGCTGGGAAACGAAAAAAGTTTCCATAGAAAGTCAGTCAGCTGATAGGGAATTTTGTATGGAGGGTCGAAATTTTTTTTATGTTGCAATGACTCAGGATTTGAGTTCGTTCTGTGAACTTCAAATCGCGGTGCTTTGATTTAGGTTTCAAGATAATTCGAAGAAATAACTCGCTAACTAGTTGCATAAACCACTATTATACAATAAGGTACCAAAAGTTTCACAATAACCAGAAAGTTTCATTTGGTTATTTGAGTACACTGCTTATTGTTGTACGACTGCGAATTACATTTACCTTGATCAGTTATAAGGTGGGTGCTCTGCGAGGTCCTTCGAAAAACCCGCAGTATAATTGAATATTCAGGTTTAAAAGCTTTTCATTACAAACATTGTTTTACCCTGGTTTTAGTCTTATAGAAATTGCCAGCTGCTGGTGCCCAGCTCTGTCATTCCTTTACGCGTCTATAGATGGCGTTTTTAGTTAAAGAACAAAAGAAGAAAATAGATATTTCATGAATTATAACTGAAGAAGCAAGTGGGTTAGTTTTGTATGGAATTATTTATGAAAATCAACAAATTTCAAAATCTTGAAAAAATTGCCTAGAGAAATCTTTTGAAAACTCTTATGAAACACAAAATCTAACTTCCTCTCCTTCCCCTAGCCCATATAAAAATGTGTGCTACATCATTCGTCGACGTCCCCTTTCTGTTTTTTTTTTCTTATTACGCAGTTGCGATAACTAGGTACTCAATTTGTGCTTTCAAGGGAACGGGTCATAGGCTCATCGTTTATCTTTCCAACATGCCAAAATAAACAAGGGATAATCGTGATTTACTTTACTTATTGTTTCTGTAGGAGGACATTAATTTTTGATGCCGAAGAATGTCTTTCGAGAAAGAAGTATTTTATCTCCATAAATAAAGGACCTATTTTAAAAAATTACCACTCGTAAGCTAGGTATCTTCTATGAATTCAGATGATATTTGAATATGACTTAACCTAGGATTAGGCCAGGTTAGCCTTCGGGTTGCAGAGGTCAGATGCTCTGTGTAAACACTTGGTTCCACGTCAAATACCCTAGGTCAGGCAGCCGACCCCGACGGAGAATGATGATGATCTTTGACCGCGGGAACAAGTATTTTATCCTCAAAAATAAAGGATCTATTTTAAATGTTTTATCACTCGAAAGCTAGATTGTGTTACATAGGCTTTGACCACGGCAAACTACCTCTTTCCTACGGGAAATCGTAACTGTGTCCATACGTAGGCGGGCCTCATACAAATGTTTGTTTAGATGCCTACCAGCAGATGTTCAAATGTTAAGGCAAACTTTGAACAAACTTAGCTTAACAGCCTTCGGCCTAACATATGCAATAGTTAGAAGGCAACATACTATGAATTATTAATGTCAATCGGATCGTAAAATCATATACTCAAATTAACAGGAGACCTATATAAATGTGATAATACGACTGTAAAGCTTTGGCGAATCGCTTGACGTCTGTTAGTGCAAAAGAGAGATATCTATATTGTATCGACAGTAAGGGAAAGGGAGACAGATGCCAATACAACGGAGCGCAAAAATATCGCAGCGGTCTGTCAGATCCATACTAGAAATGTTAATCCTCATACTAAAACCGCTCAATCTGTTGACGCAGCGCTATCGCAGTGTCCTCCGTCGAGTACGATTTTAGTATGGGTAGCGATGTTTCCAGTATGGATCTGACAGACCGCTGCGATATTTTTGCGCTCCGTCGTGCGTCAAGTGCGTTCCTCGCCTAAACGAAAACAAGCATTCGCAAAAGTTTGTCTAAGGCTGGTACTTCTTTTTTCCTTTATTAAACTTTACGGGAACATTACAGCTTGCACTGTGAATACAAAAATTCTAATTCAACTTTATTATATACACGGATGATCATAATATGCATGAGTAACTCAAATTAATTGTAACATTCGTTACAATGCACGTAAACTGTTTTTGTTTACTTAGGCACGAATAAAATTATTTAACAGGTGCCAATCTGTTGCTATAATAATTTAGAATAGAATAGAATAGAAATCTTTATTTCAAAGTAACTTATAACATAATTAACTTATATACTAGGCACAGTTTGTAGGTAAGTACTTTGAAAAGGGTATGCCACTCAGCATATGCCATAATACGCAGCAGGTATTACAGCGCTGGTATTCTGTGGTACCCATGCGTGCTTTTGCACTGATCGAGACAAGGCTATTGAAATATAAAAGTAGAAAACAAAGACATTATCAATAGAGTTAATAATCACAGTATTAAAGAGCTCACAATTATTATTCATTACATTATAGGTGCAAAACTTTAATGCTATATAGGGTGTTAGGAACAGTACTAACTTCCTTTCAAGGGGTGAACCAACCCATGATACTGAACCACTTTCCCTAAGGTACATAGGTTGAAATATGAAAGAAATTTTGGGACTCCCAAACAAAGTGTACCAGGCGACAGAGTCAGGTTGTATGTGATGTCGACATTTGTTTTTCATATGTCGAACTGTTCCTTGGGGAAACTTGTTCAGCTTCGTGGGCTATTTCACTGCTTGAAAGAAAGTTATTACTTTTCCTAGCACCCTACATCCTACTACTATTATAAAGGCGAAAGTTTGTAAGTATGGATGTATGGATGTTTGTTACTCTTTCACGTAAAAACTACTGAATGGATTTGAATGAAACTTTACCACAATATAGCTTATACATCAGAATAACACATAGGCTATAGCTTATACGAAGACGGGACGAACCTGAAGTCCACGCGAACGAAGTCGCGGGCAAAAGCTAGTATTTGTATAAAACTTGGTCTCGCAGTTGAACTAACTATGGTCAGGTTAGGTATCCTCCGTGTTAAAAAAGTATTTATTGAAATTTTACCCTTGTTATGTTAAGATAAAGTTTTATTTTTAGAATAGATTACCGTAATTTAAAACGGTTTTCGTGTCTTATCCATCAATTAATCAAATTATTGAACTCCGCAGTTATTTACATATTTTTGTGAGAGTAGGTATAGCAATC
Organism: Keiferia lycopersicella; assembly: GCA_029255805.1. Classification (NCBI taxonomy): domain Eukaryota; kingdom Metazoa; phylum Arthropoda; class Insecta; order Lepidoptera; family Gelechiidae; genus Keiferia; species Keiferia lycopersicella. Next base: position 2,113,169 of record JARACZ010000008.1, read on the forward strand.
ATTTTATTAATATTTCATTATTTAAATTGTTTCGAGCAACTTACAAATAATATCACTTTCGATAAATGATACATTTTGGGATGATAATTATGTTGATAAAAAAAATAGGTAGTTTTTTTTTTATCAAAACACCCACGTTCAAATTTTATCATATAAAAGCGAGTATGTAAAATTAATGTAAACATTATCCCAAAATGTATCATGTATCGAAATAGAACTGAATTTATCGAAGTTTCTGGAAAATATAAAGCAATGATGAAGCAGAGAAACTGGCTAAGGCAAGGAAAATGATCAATGACTTAAAGCAATGAAGGGTTTTCCGCTTTGACGTTTCTAGTATGGATCTGACAGACCGCTGCGATATTCTTGCGCTCCGTCGTGTGCTAAGTGTGCGATCCGGCACAAGGTACAATTGAAGCAATTACGGATATTTTCGAGTCCATTACCAATGTCACAAAATGACTTATTTTCATTAGTACAACAACTAAGAAGGATTTCGTCTCCAAAGATTATGACAAAAGCTTAGAAATACAATATGCTTTGAGCGTGTCATATACAATGGACTGCGTGTCAAACTTAGCAGGTAAATACTACTTAACTCAACTTCATATAACTTTGGCAACGTAATGCCGGAGTAGATCAAAATGTTTGAACAAGGGTGGTCTAGTGTAATTTAGGATATAAGTATTGTCACACTAGTCTAATGCCGTGTGATGCCGGCTTAGAATAGCATCACCCCATTTCTTACCCGTGGGTGTCGTAAGAAGTGACTGAGGGACTTGAGGGTTTCAGGCGTATTACAACATTTAGGTGACAGGCTGATATTCTGTCACTGTAGTGATCCACGAATTATCTCAAACGGCCCTCAATATTTGTCAGAAGTGGCGATAGCGACCGTATTTTTAAGTCCGTTAATGCTCTGCCTACCCTGCAAGGAATAGAGGCGTGATATGTGTATGTATGTGTGTGTATGTACAATAGTCTATATCTAGAATGTTCATACTCACTGACTGAAAATATCAATGGCCTAATATCTACCTTGATAGTAGGAGTTCACCTATTATTTAAGAGTTTTATATCTACATATTTAATTTCCTCAAGGACTAAAATGTTGAATTTCGAAGATAGTAAAGTAAGTAGAAGGAAAATCAAAATGTTGTGTTCTTATAAGAACTAACTCTACTTAGTGAATTGCAAAAAGTTAAAAAAGGTAGGAAATTGAGTAACTAATAGCGCCACTCTCGACTGTGTTTCTTTCTGTGATTGGTCAAAAATGTGTCAATGTCAAAGTTCAGTTACTTCTTATTGGTGCGTTGAGGTGAACGCACACTTATCCGCATCGAACGAACCGAATTTTAGAATTCTTTATATGAAATCCTAAGTTTCCCCGCTCATTTATCCGAACCGGATCGATCAAATCGGTCGATTCCGGCAAATGTGCGTCGTCTCGTAGGATTTCATATAAATAATTCCAAAAAATTCGGTTCGTTCAGTTCATTCGGTGCGGATAAGTTTGCGTTCACCTTTAAGGCACAATCGCGTCTGCTTTGAGTTTTTTCACCCATTCGCAAAATCAAAAACAATCGCACAATCTCTCAGTTTTTGAATTTCCCCAATGTTGTCTTTTTTGTAACTTGTAATTTCCATACTTGGTATGTCCAAGTTACTAGTTGGTTTTTTTAATTGCATCCCACGTTCAGTCACTTTAAGCAATACGGAAATTGAAAGAAAACCGAAATGGAATCCAATTATACAAAAGAAATTAAAGTAAAATAATGAAAAAACGGTAGGTGGGTGACGGAAGTAGGTGGGTATAAATTACGTGAATAGTTCGACGATTCAGAATTATCCAAAATCGACTATTTCTGAAATATATGAACAATTAATTAAATAACTTTTAGCCACGGATAGCGACCGCACCTTTTCGCCCGTTAACGCGCTGCCTACCCCGTAGGGATAAAGACGTGACATGTATGTATGTGCGTTTTTTAGTTCAGTTAATTTTATGCGTATCTATATCTTCGTAGGCGTTTATTTTAGGCACACTTTGATTAACATTTCTAGCACAAAATAAATAATGGCTCGCGTCATTCTAGTATGGATCTGACAGACCGCTCCGATGTTTTAGCACTCCGTCGTGCGTCAAGTGTGCAATCCACCTTATTGATAGTTTGATTCAAAAATATTTCTTACCACGAAAAATATGCCTAATAACTTATTAATAGAATTTATGGATTCTGTTTGGTCCTTTGAAAAGGTAAAATGAAAGAGGACTGGTGTTTTCACAGGTATGCGGTTTCGGTGTGACCACAAACGAAAAATTACAAAAGTTTCGCCACAGACAGTTGTTGGGTTTCTATACATTTTGTGACTTGGTAATTATCGTAGATAAAGGTCGTTAGGTCAAGTTAAAGGTTTTTTTGGAATACGAACGTCTAAGTAGGGTTCGACCATATTAGCAATTGTTTCAAATCTTTATATACATATAAAAAATGTGGCTTTTTAGGTAGTATAGGCATTACCGCAAATTTCAATCAATACGTGCTATTTTACTCCATACACCAGCTTTATTAGATAACTCACAAATCTCGCCGTAGCCAAGAGCTACGGCACTGGAAATCTCGTAGCTGTTTGCTACGCTAGCAACCTCTTGCTAAAAAAATGAGACGTCATGATTCAGGCTACAAATAATGAGTATAGGGATGTTTATTCTTGTTTACGAACATCGCACTCATAGAAAAAGTTGTTGAGTTTCTTGATGCGATCATGTTAGCAACGTTTTCGAAACACCTCCCTTACACCCGGTATATTGTCTTACACAATAATCCTCATCAGTCAGTAATTTGTGACCCTGCACGCCATTTGAAAACGAATAGATTTGGTGTAAAGGGACTTATCTCGCGGGCGAGAAGAATTCAGATGAGTAAAATTAAAAGTCGGATTAAAATAAGTGAAGGATTAATAAAGAAACTTGAAGTCGCGGTGCACATCATTAGCTTACAGACGTCATCGTACCAAAAAAATGAATAAAAGACTTAACTGTTTGAGAAACTAGTTTTCTCTGACTACTGATTCCTCTACTGTGCTACCCCAAGCTTCACAGCCGTACATTATGATAGGCCGTATGATGATAGAATAAAAAAATGCACCTAAGTTGAGTTTTATACATGACAAGTTACCGCTGAGGCGTTACCTCTGAGGCGTTACCTTGAAGTGCAAGCGAGAGCGCAGAACGAGCGACAAAGAGGCACAATCGGCCATCGCGTTCGGCAGCGTATATCTATCAAACAAATAAAACTTAAATTTTGTTTTGAAAAGTGCAACCATTCCATCAGTATTTTCTTATGACGTTGTCACGTAATCACGTTCAGCTATCGTCAGAAAACTTAATTTACAGACAACCCATTTTTGTCGAGGAGGTGGTAGGTACTTAAGTTTTTTGTTAATTACTTAGCGCTTAGGTGAGGAACACTTGATGCACGACGGACCGCTCAAATATCGCAGCGTTCTGTCAGATCCATACTAAAAATGACAATCCCCATACTAAAACCGCTCAACCGCTGTCAACTATCGCAGTGTCGTCCGGCGCGTGCGGTTTTAGTATGGGGAGTGACGTTTCTAGTATGGATCTGAAAGACCACCGCTGCGATATTTTACGGTCGAGATCAAGTGAGCGATCTGCCTTTACAGACAACACATTTTTATCGAGGAGGAGGTACTCAAGTTTCTTTGTTTTTTACTTAGCGCTAACTTCCATACAGTACTTATTTTAAACCTAATATCGTGTCCGGCGTGCCCCAACACCTGCACAAAGGACGATCTTATGACAGCGTCTGCCAGCGCTGTCAATGTGGCCAAGTTCTGGGCTGCGACGGTGTAGTGTCTGCCATCGACACGCTAAGAAGAAGACTTATTTTAAAGGCGACACGTAGGCCAGAATTGGTGATAATTCAGTTATGTCAGCACTCCCTAATGCCAATTTTTTCCTGGTCGAGCGGCGATTGTCACTAATTCCATTCACGGTTAATTAATTTACTTTGCCTTTAAGAGGAAACATGTTTTTTCTTCTAATAAGGTAGGCGTTTTATCTGATTTTCGAAGTGAATGCCTATGATAATGGCAAAAAATATATACACAAATCATTCCTATATCCCTGGCGGGGTAGGCAGAGTGTTACGACCGTGAAATTAATGTTTGAGATTCGTTTCAGGTTAGTCGTGTATTACTATAGTAGCAATAATAGACATAACTAAAACCAATGCAATAGTTCATAAACTATAGAAACACATCATGCACATAGAGACTTATGTATTAATTGTGAATACATCCTACATCTCATAAGTTACTTATTTAATCGTATGGCGATTATGTAGAAGGCAAAATAGGCCATGGTAATAATAATATAATGATAATATTGATTTTTTTTATTGGCACCGAAGTGTGTATTTTAACATTAAATTTTGTATTTTTGCATATGAGACGAAAAGTCACATTAACATAATAACACGCCTTCGTCGCTATTGGGGAGGTAGAGCGTCGTCGTCAAAAGTCAAATTCTATGTATAAATAGATGTTATTTTTGGAAAAGTCGATTTATTATCAATTGATGTTTCCTGACTAGAAATAATGGATTATTAAAGAATCTTAATTCTTTTTTGGTTTCTCATAGTAGTTAGTAGCGATGAAATCGCTACTAAAATCTCAAGTGAGTGCCACCATAGGTTTTACCCAAGTTTTTGGAAATTAGGCCTCTCTTTTTGAGTGGGATACCGAGTCGTCCAACGACCCAATGTACCGTAGTGTTAGAATTTTGCAACTATCTTCTACAAATAGCAGCCTTCTGACGTGGTTGTGTAATTATTTATTTAATCGTATGGCGTATACATTGTAGGAAAATATAATAATACTAATTTAATTTATACAAAAATAGCAACTAAATATTCGCTTAAATATTCACATCCAGGCCGCACAGCCAATCCACAGCGTCTGGTGTCAAGTTATAGAGGTCCTTCGGGTCGCCCTGGTATCGTCTTTTTGGGCATCGCTTTACGATATGGTCTATGGTTTGATCTTCTATGCCGCAATCGCACAGTGGGCTATCTGTCCATCCCCATTTGTGCTTTAGATAATTGCACCTTGGTTTTGTAATGACAGTCGAGGAATCATACAGCAACCGGCACTGCGCCATATCGGTCGTCGCGCTGTAGGTGATTTTACTTTCTTCTAAACAACAAGTGTAGGAGCACTGTAACTGTAGTAACACAAGTTCCGTTAAAAGTAGGAAAACAGCCCCAAAGCCATCGAAAGTCCCATTGGCTAGCGACATCGACCTAATTCCGTCCACAAACATTTGTACCACCACCACACCTCTGGCGGGTCGCACACTTGACGCTCGACGGATCGCAAAAATATCTAAAGTCTGTCAGGTTCATACTAGGAACGTCACTCCCCATACTAAAACCACACTCGACGGACGAGACTGCATTAGCGCTGCGTCGACAGCGATTGAGCGGGTTTAGCATGGATCTGACAAACCGCTGCGATATTATTGCGCTACGTCGTGCGTCAAGTGTGCGATCCGCCATGTTACTAGTGTCGATACTTTAGTTTGATTTAGTGCAGGCGTTGAACTTGCAAAATTTGTCGTATACAGGGTGAAAGCACTTTGGTTTCCCTTTTTTGGAGAGGCATTTTCAACATATTATTCTTTAATATAACCATAACCGACTGTTAACGCTTTGCCTACCCCGCAAGTGACAAAAACGTGATATACCTATGTGTGTATGGCGGATCGCCAACCGCCTGTCGACGCAGAGCGAGCGCAACGTCGTCCGTAGAGTGCGGTTTTAGTATTGGGATTGTCATTTCTAGTATGGATCTGACAACCCGCTGCGATTTTTTGAGCTCTCCGTCGTGCGTTAAGTGTGAGATCCGTCTATGTAGGTAGAACCATAAAACGATGAAAAAATTGCGGATACTAAAAATAAACCGGAAATATTAACAGTAATGCCGACAACGCTTTAATCAGTATGAAAATTACAACTCAAAAATATATCGACTGTAAAATATCTATCCATCTGTTTTTTACCTGTTTTTATTATATACTATCAAAATCTTTATTGCGTAGTACTACGATAGGCAGGAGTACTAAAATAGTCTCTATTTGAAGAACTTTCACACACATATATACTAAAAATACCTATTCTTGTGACTTATACCAGAGTAAGGAGATTATTCCATTCAGGTTCGTTAGGGCTAAGCCGATCTAGTGCGCACGGTGCATGGCGCTGGCTGTATCCATCCATCTATACACAGTGTTAGGAAAACTATGGCGTTTATTTATACTACGTTTTGTAGGTATAGTTTGAAATATAGCATCACCGTCATTTCTTAAATTGAAAAAAATAGCAACCCGGGTAGGAATAAATAGTCAAATAAGTGCATTACCTATTTATAGGCACTGCTCTTGTCGGTGGTGTATCTGCCAGCTTTCTCTGTTTTCCGCCTTCTCCTTGAATTCTCTGTACGAAATGACCATTCTTTTCTCCTTTATTTCATCCAAAAAACTCCTGCTTGGTCTTCCCCTTCCTCTAATGGGCGAAGTTTGTGATACTAACATTATGAAGCGAAGAGAATTCAAATTAATTATATATTAATTATATATAGATTTCGAATATTAAGCAATAACTAAGCTCTATAAATATATAACTTCGGCTTTGATGCAAGGCCTGCAAGAGTGACGCAAGACTGATGAAAAACAGGACGAGCATCCTAACAAAAGTTGGCATGATCCTTTAAAAAACCTTGAAACTATTTTCGAAAATCCTTCTATTGCCGATAGAACGGCGTCGACAGTTTTATAAATGCAATGAGCATCGATTGAAATAGTACGGACCAGGAATAAGTAATGAAATCATTCAAATAAATCCCATGCGGCGGTATGCAGGTAAGGCGGATCGCACACCGGAGCGCTAAACTATCGAAGTGGTCTGTCAGATCCATTCTAGAAACGTCACTCCCCATACTAAAATCGACGGACTACGCTGTGGTAGCGCTGCGTCCACAGCGGTTGAGCGGTTTTAGTATGGGGATTGACATTTCTAGTATGGATCTGACAGACTGCTGCGATGTTTTAGCGCTCTGTCGTGCATTAAGTATGCGATCTGTCTGACTCGTCCATGTAGGAGTTATTTTAATAGAGTATACATACATACATATATCACGCCTTTATCCCTTGCGGGGTAGGCAGAGCGTTAACAGCCGTAAGAATACGGTCGCTATCGCCACGTCTGACATTTTTGAGTATTGTTTTCTAAGGTTGTTTCGGAAAACATGTGTATCACTATAGTGACAGGTTGTCAGCCTGTCGCCTAAAAGTTGTAATACACCAATACTCTCGAGTCCCTTAGTCGCCTCTTACGACACCCACGGGAAGGATGTGGGGTGATGCTATTCTAAGCCGGCATCACACGGCATAAAACGGCCTGTTGTAAAAAGTTGCAACAAATCGCTAAGTAGTGGATCTGGCCATTGCCACTGGAAGTCCACCAGTAGATAAGGTAGTCAATAGAGTATTTTTGAAAAAAATATATAAAAAATACTACCTAACTGGTCTGGTTTGCCGTGTTATGCCGGCTTAGAATAGCATCACCCCACATCCTTCCCGCGGGTGGCGTAAGAGGCGACTAAGGGACTCGAGAGTATTGGTGTATTGCAATTTTTAGGCGACAGGCTGACAACCTGTCACTATAGTGATACACATGTTTTCTGAAACTACCTTGGAAAAAAATCCTCTAAAATGTCAGACGTGGCGATAGCGACCGTATTCTCACGGCCGTTAACGCTCTGCCTACCCCGCAAGGGATAAAGGCGTGATATATGTATGTATGTATGTAACTGGTCTGCGTGTGATTGATACCTAAATGACGTACTTGGGACGCGATCTCCTGACGATTCCGTCATCACATTTCAAGTTCATTTTATCTGATTTATTGGCATTTGGGGACTTTTTGTATGAATTTTAGTCAAGTGAATTAAATTAAGTTGGTTTAATTTTTTGGCCAGTAACTGTGAAGTAATGTTTATAACAGTTCAACTATTTGTGATGGTTTATGAATCAATTTTATGAATTTCAAGGACTGAATTTTTACTGTGACACAACCTTAACTATGTCAATATGTTCTAATACCGTTCTTGTAGCATATATTATGTGTTTTAATTCAACACGATAAATGTAACTATTAGCGGATTCAGGGCTCTTTCAGATGATTTGGTTATTACTGTAGTGACAGGTTGCCAAACTGCCGCCTAAAATTGTTATACACATAAAACCCTCGAGTCCCTTAGTTGCCTTTTACAACACGCGCGGGAAGAAATGGGGTGATGCTATTCCAAGCCGGCATCACACGGCCCTTGATATGTTATTCTTATTTTTACGTATTTATTCCTATGTTAATTCGTAATTTGTTTGTTGACTTTATTAGGGCCATTTATTCTATTCGTAAACTGTAACTGACTTTATTTGGGCCATGGACAAATGTATTGTATGAGAAATTCAATTGATTGCCGAATACAATCGATTCAATTTAAGCGTTCTTTGAAAAACCCACCCTACCCACGTAGTTTTGAAAATTCATTGTGAATCCTTTTTTGTAAAAAGGTAATAGGTTACATCGTTTAAATATGGCTACGTGATAAAGTAATTAATTTTAATTATCGGAATCTGATACTGATTTTTTAATTAATGAAGATGGTTTTAAAAAATGTTTTTTTTTATATTATCACAGTTTTCCAGAAACAAGATATTGTTGTACACAAAAAATGCCTATAGATAATAAAATAATCGTAACATAACAGTATATCTGTTATTGTGTTTTACGAGGAAAGAATAATGTTTATCGAAACTTTTCCGCTAAAATATGTAGGCAAGTTACTTTGTGGCAGTGCGGGGTTAAAATAACAAGGTCCCGCCATGCCATGATGATACAATACAATACAGGGTGTTAGGATAATTACTAGGTTTCTGGGATGAACCAGCCTATGAAACTGAACAACTTTCCCTAAGGAACATAGTAAAATATATAATTGTATAATTTAATTTTTATATAATTAAAGTATATAGTTACGCGTGTTAATGGAAACGTTGGAAGGGGAAGACCTAGACGAACGTACCTAGATCAAATCGGGGACGTTCTAAAAAAAGATCAGGTGAAGAGTACCCTAAACTGACGAGCATGTATAAAAAGGCTGATGAATGTTGAGGAAGCGAAAGAGGTGTGTCAGGATCGTAGCAAGTTGTAGGATGTGGTTTCTGCCTACCCCTCCGGGAAAGAGGCGTGATTATAAATATGTATGTATTATAATTAAAATTATAAGTAATATTATATATTTGTTTCAGGTGGATGTTCTGCTTTTGGACACTCGTGCTTCGGTGGGCACGGCAAGAGATCGTACTCCCCTGTAATGGATGTAAGTTACGCTACTCACTATTTTACCACATCACATCAGCCCATAGCAGTCCATACATGCTGGACATTGGCCTTCGCCAGGGTACGCCACAATGAACGATTTCTCGCTTTCGCTATCCAGTCGCTACCAACCGCTTTCTTTAAGTCATCGGTCCATCTGGCCGGAGGGGGTCCAACGGTACATTTGTCGAGGCTTGGTCTCCGCTCGAGAACCCGCTCTCTTTCTTCTCTTTTCGTGTGGAACACCGCGTCGTCCAACGACCCGATGAACCCTAGTGTCAGAATTTTTCAACCGCCTTCTTTAAGTAGCAGGCTTCTGACATGTTGTGTCACGACCGCCGTCTAAGTGATCATAGACAGCAATTAGGACCTACGGTTCAACGTGCCACCCGAAACACGGAGCCATCTTACTTACGGACAATCGGGTGGTTCAGCCCGCAATGTCCTAACCAGACTGGGAACAAATTCACAAAGTGATAGATATCAACTTTGTGAGTGACCCACCGAGAATCGAATCCGGAACCTTCTGCGTCAAAGGCAGTCGCACTACCACTGCGCCACATCGTTCATCAAAACCCGCTTACTCCACGATTTACATTTTAATTTTATGAAATTCTTAGTCAGTAGGTATAGATAATAAATTAAAAATGTCCAAGAATAAATCGGCAAACTTTTTACTTGAGTGCCTCAGCAATATTTCAAGAGTATGAACTCGTATGTAAAGACCGATTTACATTATCTTAGTGTTTAGGAGAGTAATTTACTACAACTTGAAAGGCAAGTACTTTAGTGCTTTAGTGCGCTGCCAGTGAACGTTTACAATGAACGCACAACGACGTCGCCAAATACGCGCTATTCTACGCAAAATGCTGTCTGTAATAAAATAATGGAACAAATAGAAGATGACATTTTATACGAAATAAAAAACCGAAACGAATATGGGAGCATCAATAGATTAGTCGCAGACCCATGCTTGGAGGAAGTGCTTTGTTGCTAAAAGAACTGGCTATCTCACTTGTGCACTCTCCTAAAGATTTGACTAAATTACGTGTTTACACATAACGAGTGAAGAGCCGAGTGACGCGCGGGGGTTGCGCGGGCGCGAGAGGGGTATCACTTGCAACAAAAAATAGAGAGCGATCCTATTCTGATTTACTTGAAAGGCAACTAAAGCGAGTAGAACTGTACTAAAGCAAGTAGCGTTTACACGTTTCAACTAAAGTACTCTCCTAAAGCACTCTGCTAAACACTAAGATAATGTAAATCGGCCTTTATATCTGTGTAAAAGTAAATTCGGTTAGTTATATTGGGAAAACCATTATCCAAAAATACTCCATTTATAGTTTTTAAAAAGATTTATAACAGGAAATAAAAATAAAAAATATTGTTTTACGCCATCAAAAATAGTTTATAATATTTTATTTTTGGTAAAGTACAATGAACGTAACCGTAACGTACAAGTAACCACTTTTTCACATGTCATTCAAGTAGCCATTTCTTTTTCGCCGGCTACGTGCACCCCGGACGCTATGGCGGATGTTGACATATTATGAGTTGTCGTTAGTTTTGTCTCAACGTTGCCAGTGGCTTCAAAATGGCGGAATTATAATAAATATTTAATTTAACTAGGTTTTAAGCACAAATAACTTTATTATACTTGTAAAGACAAATTATAATTTGATGGTTCGTAAAACACCGTTAGCTATAAAATACAATTCGGGTCTAATTTGGTTTAGTACCTCGCAATATCTATAAACTTTGGTTATGATTGTCGTGCGTAAAACGTTTTCAAACAGTTTATAGTCATACTGTTTATAGTCTGTAAGTTTAGGTACTTATATTTTTGTAAACAAACTTTGTATTAAACTGACAGTTCTGAAGTGTCACTTTCACACAAAGTGTGTTTACAAAAAGATAAGTACCTAAACTTACAGACTGTAAGACGTCTGAAAATTGCCAGTTATTGCAGTTATAGGCGAATCTGACATTAACCGCGTGACGCCACGCATTTTAGCACTTAAGTAACGCATGCGTCTGTCAAATGTAAGTAGTTTTAAATTCCTCATATTAAAAACTGACGTTGACACAGCACCAACGGATGAATTTGCGTTGTTTGGCAGACGCATCCATTGACTTTGGACCTCACATAATCAGACTCAGGTACATTTTGTATGGGAGGGTCAAATTTTTTTGGCTAATTTGAACTATGTTCCTTGGGGAAAGTTGTTCAGTTTCATGGGCTGGTCCACCTCTTGAAAAGAAGTTAGTACTTTTCTTTACACCCTGTATATATTTTTTTAACTGATATAGTACAAAAAAGGACTTCCAATTTCCAAGTAATATTTAAATTGTTATCATTGAAAAGCCGTGGAATGGTTCTGGCTAAAAACGAGGCTATTTTTAAACAATTTTCATTAGCGTACCTTTGTATTGATGTAAAAACTTGACAAAAAACTCGTAGGCTCATCTTCATTTTTTACCCTACTGCCTCAGAAAGAAGGTAGTGTTTTTCGAAAATATGTATGACTGCCCTGGTGGCGTAGCGGAGTACCCCTGCCTTCTACGCCGAGGGCCGTGGGTTCGATGTCCCACAGGACACAAAGTTTGTTAAGTCAATTTTCATGTATTTGTGTCTGAGTGTTTTCTATTTAGGTATATTTTGTATCATTATTATTTAAACAAAGTATTAGTATCAGCTATCAAGTTCCCATCGTATAAACTTGTCTTAGTTTCGGGCTAGATGGCACTGTGTGAATTGTCCAGGATATTTTCTGGCCAAGTTAACCTTTAATTAAACCTATTTGCTCACTCCAACAGCCAGCCAGCGAGATGGGCCGCCGTGAGCTGGGCCAAGAAGAAACTCCTCCTCATCCAGGATACCCCCATCCAGCATACAGCGTCCTTACCCCTGGAGACAATATCATACCGGTCAGAGACGGAGGTAATATTTTTTTTTAGCATGCTTTTTCATGCCCTTAAATAGGACATAAACATTAGACGAGGAACACACTTGACGCACGACGGAGCGCAAAAATATCGGAGCGGTCTGTGAGATCAATACTAGAAATGTCAATCCCCATACTAAAACCGCTCAACCGCTGTTGATGCAGCGCTATCGCAGTGTCATCCGTCGAGTGCGATTTTAGTATGGGGAGTGACGTTTCTAGTATGGATCTGACAGACCGCTGCGATATTTTTGCGCTCCGTCGTGCGTCAAGTGTGTTCCTCGCCTTATCCTGCCTTAATCCCTTGCGGCGCTTTAGCAGCCGTAAAAATATAGTCGCTATCACCACGTCTGACAAATGTAGAGGGCCCTTTCAGACCATTCGTGTTTAGAATATGCCGTGTGATGCTGGCTTAGAATATCTATCTTTCCCGCGGGTGTCATAAGAGACGACTATGGGACCCGAGGGTTTCATGTATATTAACCGGATGACAAGCTGTGACTACAGTGATATCTTAAAGGGCCCTCAAAACTCAGACGTGGCGATAGCGACCGTATTTTAAGAGCCGTCAACGCTCTGTCTACCCCACATGGGGTAAAGGTGAGTGTGTACGTGTTTATCGGTTGACGTCTGAAAAAGTCATGGGCTTTACAAAACGTGTCTAGCTTTTTTGTGGTAAGGCCCTATACGGGGTGTAAGGGACGGTGTAACGATAACTTAGCAGGTGTCATCAGACCATGAAACTGAACAACTTTTTCTGTGGTGGCTATGTTGGTAAACGTAAAAAAAAATTCGACCTTCCATACAAAAATCCCGATCAGCTGAGTGACTTTGTAGGGGCACTCGTAAAACTTTTTCTTTTTCCAACATAGCCCCCATAGAAAAACTTGTTCAGTTTTATAGTCTGAACACTCCTGCAAAGTTTTCGTTACACCGTCTCTTACACCCTGTATGTCGTATTTATAATAATGTATAACTTGTTTGTAGGTGCATACGATCACGACGACTCAGCTGCGCGGGAGGTGATTAAGTACAAGCTGCGCAATATTGTCAAAAATTGGGTAAGTACATTAAGAAAAAATTACCCTAATCGAGTCATGCCAATTTTGACAGTTTAGGCGGATCGCACACTTGATGCACGACGGAGCGCTAAGGATAATGTGTCCTCTATTGTATTGTAACATATTAACAACATTTATGACGGAAAATAGTATTAAACTATAATTTATGTATTCAGACTATCCTAATCTTTACTTTCTTTAAAGTGCGTAGTTTAATGTAATATTCGCGAAAAGTTTCTTTAACTTTATTATTCATACCAAACTTGACATTGGCATAAAGAAATTCTACTGCCACAACTAAAAAAAAAACATCTCAGCGGTCTGTCAGATCCATACTAAATGTCAATTCCCATACTAAAATCGCTCAACCGCTGTCGACGCAGCGCTATCGCAGTGTCGTCCGTCGAGTGCAGTTTTAGTATGGGGAGTGACGTTTCTAGTATGGATCTGACTGACCGCTGCGATATTTTAGCGGTCCGTCGTGCGTCAAATGTGCGATCCGCCATCCGAGTAATAACCGATAATTTTAATCGTGATCATCGCCTATCCTTGTTTAAGACTTCAACTGTAAGACCCATCGCTTGTTTTCGTAAAATATAACAAAAACTGCACTTTCAAGTAAAATTTACTTAAGTGTCATAAAATGAAAATAAGAAGTCAAAAAATTTTTACGCGTAGACCGGGAATCGAACTCAGGCCGCGTGGGGTACCGGCCCACTGCTCTACCACTGAGCTATTAACCTTATTTTAATTTTTTAGAAAATTATAGCACTTGGACTGCGGTAAATCCCAATAAATGTATGTCTCCTTTTGAATGAAGAAAGAGTAGGCAGGTATAAATATTCCCAATCATGATTGTACCCCTTTTGATAAAAGGCATTTAATCAGAAAGGATGGACAGACAAATTCAGTCGATGAATAACAAAACCAGCCATTACCGGTTTCAATAACGTTTAGATCGGATCAAAAATAAACGCAAGAGGCGAATGGTATCAGAGAAAATTTACATTTGACTAATTTTCCTGCCGCCATACTACCCTGGGCCATGGAAGCGACCGTGGTCGTGGTGGGTCAGGAGATGCAAAGTTTTTGACCTATAGATAAAATCTTGATTCGAAATCGAAGTCAAATCTGTTAATTAAAATTAGAAGAGCATGTTTATGTGAAGTATCGATTCCATCTGCATACAATAGTTTCTTCTGAAGGATGTATGAAATATGACGCAGAATGGAAATAGTCTGATGACATGCTTGTACATCCTAAAATACACAACTCAAATTAGAACTCGACGTGTATGGAACATGACAACATACCTACACAAAATATTTTTGATGTCATATTAGAACATATAAATCATAGATAAGTTAGGCCATTCTCTGCGTCATTTTCGCACTGCGTTGTGCGTTAAGTGTGAGAACGGCCTAGGTGTATTTTGTTAGTCACGTCACATCCGATTACAGCATTCCGGTGCGTTAAGTCCACTTACCGGAAAGTCCACTCGGTCCTTTCTGCTATTTCCCTGAATGACTATTAACTGGTTATAGGCTTCCTACGGGGTATGGTACAAGGCAAATTTCTCATTATTACCAATGTATATCAGTCGCTCGTATCAGTATTTTTTTTATTACTTACAGATGGAGCAGTACAGACGGTCACAGAAAAACGACGACGCATACAACGTGGACTCTCTGTAAGCAGCCGGAGCCTCCAATGCAATATCTAAGCTTTTAACTTGTTTGTAACAACCCTATCGTTAGGTTCTTGTGATAGCCCCTCGTGATCTTAAGTAAGGATGTCACACAAAGTATCTACGAATTCTATGTAATTTTTTAAAAAGTTTTTTTTCATCGATCTGGTAAAATTGTTTGAAATATTTTTACGTTTACTACATTACCTACTTTGAATCTATTACGTACTTTATTCATTCCCCTTCGGATCAGTAGTACTACCTATTTGTACTACTGGTAGTACAAGTTACGTCAAGTTATTTAATAGGCCAATATTATTTTATTATTTTTATTATTATCAGAGACACACTTAAAATATCTTTGAATAAATAAAAAAACATCTACTTTTAAAAGAATGCAATATGTAGTGAAGTTGTTATAGTAAGTAACCCTTAAATTTTATTGTCAATTATACTATAAAAGTCATATAATATACGTTCATAATAATACCTAATTATATAATAAATGTTTTGTAGATATAAACAAAGCATAGCTTGTGTTAAAAAAACTATAATTTATAAAAAGGCTGGATTGTTTGTTAAAACTATAATTTAAATACTTATTGTAAAAACTTAAATTATAATATATATTGCTTGTAATATAAAAGCTTTGAAAACTTTTTTGTCACATCTATTTCAAATTAATTAATTTCTTCGTTGTAATGTACCTGAAAAATACATTTCATTTACATAAAATTAATATCGAAAAATATTCAATTTCGTATTCAATAAGCATAAGTTTACCATCAAAATTTTATTTATTCTGTGGATAAATAATTATAAAAATATATTAGAAAGGTGACTGTCTTAAGAACACATTGTTTTTTGTGTAATTAATGATAAATAAATGGTTAATTATAATCGATGCTATTGGTATTTTTATTGTTCATATGATTTTTATAAAGCCCTGTATAAGCTATATGAGTATTCTTAATAAAAACACTTTAAAATTTTGTTCCTACTCTAATGCGAGTTATTGTGTTAAAAAAAAAAAGTTACCCCTTCACGTACTTTGCCAAATCTCGGTAAGTCACAATCAGCGATTTCGAACAGTAAAAAAACGATATACCAAGTTACAGGAGACCAACAAAATCTAAAATATCGGTCACTATAAAAAAGCGAGCTTGTAAATTCAAATGGAGGTTTTCCAATCTGCCTCTCTAGGATAGACAACCTGGGGAGATAGATTAAAAAACTAAGTGTAACTAGTCAGTTAGACATTCGTATCCAAAAATTCAGCCCAGGGTGTCCATCCTGCAGTGGCAGAGATTTTAATAACACCAAAAGGATACATTCCAAGCGTCTGTCAAAATAATATCCTCAGAGTATCGTGGCCTCCTTCAGACCTAAGCGCTAAAATAACGCTGTGCTGTCGTATGATCAATACTAGAAACGTCAATTCCCATACTAAAACCGCTCTCGATGCAGGTCCAACGCGCAACGCTGAGCTAGCGCGGCTTTAGCACTGCGTTACGGCCTGTCCACATCAGTACGGTGGCACCGCGCGCCGTGCACCGTGGCGTTATCCGTTACTGCAACGGCGTCGTGATTTGGTGCGTCACGGCAGCATCACGGCAGTGTCAGGTCGTTTTAACTTGACGCGGCTTATCACATCAAACATGTCAGAGACCTATTTACCGTGTCAGGGGCATAGTCAACCATAATTATTGCTAGAAAGTTCTAAATATGAGAAATTGTTAGATCGTTCGTTGACTTATCGCCCCACACTACCGAAAAAATGAGAGATCACCAGTGAAAGACTTAAAGTGCTTAAAAATATATTTTTCTGCTGCCAAAATGCTGCTTAACTTGCTTGCCCTTGCGCAAATAATAATTTTTGTTGATCAAATAATTTTACTCCTCGTTTCTACAGTATGAAAAACCCGTCTCTTTGGAGACTGACATAGCGTCCCGAATGGCGCGGGATGGTTAAGAAGCAAGTCCGCGAGTTTGAGGAACAGCGTAAAGCAGACCTCG
The DNA here is from genome assembly GCA_029255805.1 of Keiferia lycopersicella. Lineage (NCBI taxonomy): Eukaryota > Metazoa > Arthropoda > Insecta > Lepidoptera > Gelechiidae > Keiferia > Keiferia lycopersicella. The sequence continues at coordinate 2,130,345 of JARACZ010000008.1, forward strand.
ACGCTAAGCGCGATGAGCTGAAGGCCCGTCCACCCGTCGCCATTAACTATAATTATGTAAATGGCAAACTCACGTGTCCACTCTGTGCACGGGAGTTTACTGCCAAAATTGGCTACAATAGCCATCTCCGGGCGCATCAGCGCCGATCTGATTAGGAGTCAAAGTGGTCGCCATGGCCGAAATCGGTCGGAGAGATCATCATTGTAGTAAATAATTTTAAACGGCACCGCGACGGGCCACGTCACGCCGTGCACCGTGGATTCCCACGGTGTACGGCGCCGTAATCCGGCGTCGTGACGTGCCACGGCGTCGTGGTGTTTTACGGCACGACGCCGCGCCATACTGTTGTGGACAAGCTGTTAGCGCTACCTTAGCGCTGCGTCGGGCGTTGGACTAGCGCCGAGAGCGGTTTGTACCTATAGAGAGTGACGTTCTTAGTATGGATCTGACAGACGCATACTTTAGCGCTGACTTTGAATAAAGAGTAAAAAGGCCGCAAACTATTACTACTTTCGTTACTTATTCGTCGAAAAAGATCAGGATTTACTTACCAGGCTTAGCAATTTCTATTTTAACAGCACAAAGAAAATCAAGCCTAATTTTTACAAATTTCTTGTTTACTATATTCCTTAATCTGAATTATGTCGTTGTGATCAACTTTTAATCTCATATGCTTTTAATAAGATTATAATATTGCTCCACTCTTGCTAACTAGTAAATTATTATCGCGTTTGCCGAAATTTAATGGAAGTTCTGCAACATATACTACAAGTTTGTAGTTATTTTCGTAAACATATTTGACATTACCAACCAGGAAGATTAGTAGGCGAATCGCGCAATTACCGCACGACGGAGCGCTAAAATATAAATAAATAAATATCCTGGACAATTCACACAGCGCCATTAAGCCCCAAACTAAGCAAAGCTTGTACTATGGGAACGAGATAGCTGATACTAATACATATATACTTTTTTATTTGTAAATAAATACATATTATACATAGAAAACACCCAGACTCAACACAAATATTTGTAAATTGGCTTAACAAATATTTGTGTCCGGTGGTGATCGAACCCACGACCCTCGGCGTAGAAGGCAGGCATACTATCCGCTACGCCATCGGGACAGTCGAGCGGTCTCACAGCGGTCTGTCAGATCCATACTAGAAATATCAATTCGCAGCGCTAGCGCAGCGTCGACCGTCGAGTGCGGTTTTAGTATGGGAAGTTAGTATGGATCTGACAGACCGCTGCGATGTTTAGCGCTCCATCGTGCGTTAAGTGTGCGATCCGCCATATGATAATGGAAATATCTAAATAAGCGAAATGCTTTATTAAGTACTCTGTATAGGTCTTCATTAGTAAGTGAACTGGTAACAAAACCTGTATTAAGCCGAGATGTTTATCCTGAGCTTACGATTTCTATAGACCGAATGGCATCGTCATAGCAGAGAAAAGGTTAAACCTTCGTTTGTGGAAGTATCAAAATATTTGATACTGGTTAATACTCTGAATGCTATTGGTATTTCGGTGCCGCTTTAGAATAGCATCACCCCGATTATACCCGTAGGTGTCGTAATGTAATAATTATCCAAGACATGAGCAGTAGCATTCTACATACACACACACATCACGCCTTCATCCCTCGCGGGGTAGGCAGAGCGCCAACGGCCGCAAGAATACGGCCGCCATGGCCACGTCTGACATTTTTGAGGATTGTTTTCCAAGGTTGTTCCAGAAAACATGTGTATCACTATAGTGACAGGTTGTCAGCCTGTCGCCTAAAAATTGTAATACACCAACACCCTCGAGTCCCTTAGTCGCCTCTTACGACACCCGCGGGAAGGATGTGGGGTGATGCTATTCTAAGCCGGCATCACACGGCACATTCTATGTGAGTTAAAAATCTTGCACTGCCACCGTGAAACTCAAAGGGTAACTCTACTCTGTATAAAAAATAAGTCGCGTAAACCTATGTATCTTGCACTACGCTCGCTATAGGCCTGCCAAGCGTGGTGAGTATGGCAATACAGACATACATATATCACGCCTTTATCCCCTGCGGGGTAGGCAGAGCGTTAGCGGTCGCAAGAATACGGTCGCTATCGCCACGTCTGACATTTTTGAGGAATCTTTTCCAAGGTTGTATCAGAAAACATGCGTATCACTATAGTGACTGATTGGCAGCCTGTCGCGTAAAAATTGTAATACACCAATACTCTCGAGTCTCTAAGGCTGCCCCCATTGGGCGTTGGCCGAGCGTACGCGTTTCCTGAGCGTACTGCCGGCGTCGGCGCGGCGCGAACGTCGCGTCAGCGCACCGTCTGCGGGGCGCAGGCTCAGCGTTGTCCAGCGCCGCGCGGGCGCTGCGTGAACGCCGCGCAGACGCCGCGCTTACGTCGCGTTCCACGGGCGTTCGGCCGCTGAACGCTGAGCCTGCGCCCCGCAGACGGTGCGCTGACGCGACGTTCGCGCCGCGCCGACGCCGGTAGTACGCTCAGGAAACGCGTACGCTCGGCCAACGCCCAATGTGGGGGCAGCCTTAGTCGCCTCATACGACACCCGCGGGAAGGATGTGGGGTGATGCTATTCTAAGCCGACATCACACGGCATATATATATTATGGCAATACCCCCTAAAAAGGGGGAAATCCATGTTCAGCTGAGCAGCGGACTGTTACCAGCCACAAGGCTGTTAAGGTAAAATTAAGAGTTTAACTACATTACTGCCGTTCCTCCGATATGTCGTAAGATTAGTGTTTCTTTTATCCATTGAACAATAGTAAGACGCTCTTAATGTCGAATTTTAAAGAACTCATGACGAATGTCGCAGTTAGCCTGTTCGTCTAAGATCAGTAAATATCACACAATCAGTCTTGATTCACATAATCCTTCTATTATAAACCTGACAACAATACAGAATACGCTTTGAATTCAGTATTAGCAATTTCATAAGACTAAGAAGTTAATTTACTATTATTTAGGATGTAAGCCCACTGAGTATTTCTTTCTTCTTTTCGTTAGGGACAGCGATTAGTCCAACAACCCGATGGACCTAATATTGACCGATATGTGGCGTAATGGTATTGCGACTGCCTAGGCCGCAGAAGGTTCCGAGTTCGATTCTCGGTGTGCCACCTACAAAGTTAATTTTTATCACTTTGTGAACTTGTTCCCAGTCTAGTAAGAGCATTGCGGGCTGTATCCTACGATTGTCTGTAAAAAAAGATGGTACCGTGTTTTGGATGGCACGTTAAGCCGAAGGCTCAGGTTGCTGTCTACGATTACTTAGACGGCGGTCGTTACAAAACCAAGTCAGAAGCCTGCTACTTGTAGAAATTCGGACTCTGGGTCCATTGGGTCCGAGTAATGATTCAGACCATGAAACTGAACAACTTTCCCATATGCCATTACTCCTATATTAGTATTCGGAGGGTAAGTACCTACTGTAGGCATAAGCAGGTACCAACGTATTCTACGCCGGTAAATTTTTGAAAATCTAAAATCAAAAAAGTTTCTTAAATCGAAATATCATATTTAGGTGAAAGGAAAATAAGAGAAAGCACATCACACTTAACGCACAACGCAACGTTAAACGCTTCTGCGGTCCATCCTAGAAATGTCAATGCCCATACTCAATCCGCCTTTTAACTGCTGACGACGTAGCTGCGTTATTTTGACGTTGTGCGTTAAGTGAAAAAGGTCTCATGCATTTTAGTACCTACTCAAATAATAAAATCCTAATATAGTTTAGAAGCAACTTAGGTAATTTACTTTGGAAGATTTTAAATATTTTGCAAATCGTTTTGTATAGTTGAGGTACCATCATTTTCTCAGCTTACAAGTTTTAGTAATTGCACCAATCTGTCGCTATTAAGTAGCTAGTCTGTGTCTAGTCTACCTAAAATTGTAAACAATTGTAGATAAAAGGTGATAAGGTTACAAATTGCTCAAAATAATAATAATTATTGGTATAATAGTAGCTCTACCACTTTAAGCATATCAAACAACCCTTTCAAAGAATTAACTGGCATTTATTTATTATTGTGATATATGTATGTATGTATGTATGTATTATTTATTATTTCGAGTTCCCCCGAGTTCGATCTCCGCCATGTACCAATGTGTTCTTACTCACGTACATTTACCGACTGATCTTACGATAAAGGAAAAACATCGTGATGAAACCTACATTCGAAAAAAATTTGAATTAATATTTGAATATGACTTAACCCAGGTTAGCCTTCGGGTTGCAGAGGTTAGATGGCAGTCACTATGTGTAAAAACTTAGTTCCACGTCAAATTCCTTAGGTTAGGTAGCCGACCCGACAAAGAACGGGATAAGGCAAGGAGAGTGATTATTTATCAGTATATTGTACGCAGTAAAAGACGAAGGACACATCATTCAAACAATACACAATATAGGTCAAATTATATCTAAAAAAAAATTTGTTCCTCTTGAAGAAAGTATACAAGAATAAAGTACAACAATGCAACGTGGCAGCGGATATACAAACGGAGTATGGGAGGTGTTCCAACTTGCGCCTTCGCTGACCGGCGCGATTCGCCAACTTGCTCTGTGCCTACTCGCGCGTTTAGCTTACTGCAGCGGTTCGCCACCTATGCGTTTAGTAAACTGTCATGATGTACCGTGAACATAAAAAATGCGTTCCTTTAGTTCTTTGTAGGTGGCGCTGGCTACGAGTGGAAGCGTTTTTTAAGGTCTGCATATTATTTTTTATATCTGCGATTTCCCATAGATGAGAGTCACTGAACTTAACAGAGAATCCCTAAACAACAACGTCACCTAGACAAGCGCTGCTATCAGTATCAGCGCAAGAAATCCTTCTTGCCTACGTCAGGTTGCGTTCTGAAACTCAAAAGAAATGTGTGTCTAAAAGCTGTCATTAGGGTCGAAAATTGCTTGCACCATATTTTGTGACTCCACTATCGATTACAAAGACATGAGCTGGTGCACGACATTATTGACAGTTTTCAGAATTTCTTGGATTCATGAAATTTTCAAATGTGTATAATGTTAATACGGCCCGTGTACTCAAATATGACAAGTGTCAATACGGTCGAAAATCGCGTGCACCACTTCATTCGCTTTGGAATCGATAGCGGATTCAAAAAATATGGTGCAAGAAATTTTTGACCTTATTGACACTTGTCAAATTTTTGTACAAACTGTCAATAAGGTCGAAAATCGCTTTCAACGCTCTATTCGCTTTAAAAATCCCTCATAAATTAAAATAACAACTTTCTCAAAGAAACTGACAGTCTAACATAATAGTTTCCGAGAAAGTTGCATTTTTAGTTTAACAGCTGTCATACGAAATGTAGATATCTTCAAATAAAAAAAAATACTCGAACAAAATTATAGTCCAAATTGCATCGCATAGTTTCCAAGATAATTTATTTTTCAACTACTTATTCCGAAATGCGAATTGCGAGTAAAGACAGGTGAAATCATAGTTTATCTGGTCGGTCATACCTACTTGGACTATATAAAAAAGTTTAAAGATTTTGTACTTAAATGTACATGATAACTAAAGTTTATCAATCGCGCAGGTCGCGAACCGCTGCAGTAAGCTAAACGCGCGAGTAGGCACAGAGCGAGTTGGCGAATCGCGCCGGTCGGCGAAAGGCGCAAGTTGGCACACTGCTGTCAGACCATACAAACACGTCGTAAGTATCGCAGTGCGTTAAAGGGCACGTTAAGCCGTCTGACCTATCTACTACTAGCTTTTTTTACTTAAGATTGGCCCGCATTTGTCTACTATCTCACCTGATGCTGAGTGATCTATAAATGACTATTAACTCTTGCCATCTCTCTCTTTTTGTGTGGGATACCAAGTCGTCCAACAACCCAGCACCCTAGTGCTAAGTGTAGTGTACTCTTGCCTTGAAATGGCCCAAGTTGTAATGTTCCGGAAACAGATCCGCCGGCAGGGCATTCTATTCACACAACATAGATAAGTAAAGACAAGATAGATAAGTGTGTTGCCGTGTGATGCCGGCTTAGAATAGCATCACCCCACAGTAAGAGGCGACTAAGGAACTCGAGGGTATTTGTGTATTACAATTTTTAGGCCACACGCTGACAACCTGTCACTATAGTGGTACACATGTTTTCTGAAACAACCTTGGAAAACAATCCTCAAAAAAAATGTCAGACGAGGCGATAGCGGCCGTATTCTTAAGGCCGTTAACGCTCTGCCTACCCCGCAAGGGAGAAAGATAGTATGTATGTAGATAGATAAGTCGCTACCTAGCTAGATCTAGCGTCCAGGTAAGTACAGTATCTAGCTTTCAGCGTCGCAGGTTCATTTTCCGGTAGTTACGGACTGTTCGCCCCAATAAGGAAATGAGTCAGTTAACGATCTCTCTATATCGCCGGTCTCATGTCACGATATAGGCAAATCTCACATCTAAAGCACGAGGCTGCGCATTTTAAGCGCATCCGTAACGCGTGCGACTGTCAGATACAGGGCTATTTCAAATTTCCTATGCGATAAACAGACGTTAACGCGTCACCAACGGCTGAACCACCCGGTTGGACAGACGCATCTGTTCACGCAGGTTCATGCGTTCGACCTGCTCATCGTCGGTTTGTAACACAAACTAGAAATGTCATGAGCGAGATAAAGGTCATTTTTAAACAACTTCAAAAAAGCAGGTTATCAGTTTGACCTATATGTATGATTGTCCGCGATTATCTCGCGTTTGGTTTAACCGATTTTGATGTGGTTTTCAGCGAAGTGTTTGTCATACTTAGGAGAAGGTTTTAGGATTATTAACTGACAAAAAATGGAGGTTTTCACTTTTAAACGTTCTTTGAAGTCAGTAAGTACCCTTTTTTAAAAAGTTATTTCTCTGTAGTTTCTAACATGGAAAATTTGAAATTTCCTGACCGACGCATGCGTTACGAATGCGCTAAAGTAGCGCTCGAGTGTGAGAACCACCATACTTGCATGAAAGACTCCAGCTTTTCTCGGCTACACGAGGCTAAAATTAAAACGACTAGGTCGATTAATCACGGAAGTATCTTCTCAATTTTCCATTTGATGAAGTCTCAAAGATACGACTATTTTTGTGTCGAAAAACCTTATTCGAGTCAGTCCAATGGTCGGAATTTTTTAATTTGTCAATCAATTGATTAATTTAAATTTGACATCAAAGACATTCCTCTCGAGATGTCATATGCCTTGGACAGCTTTCTGAGTATGGCAAGGACGCCTTCAGTAGACCATGAAGCTGAACTACTTCCCATAAGAAAATACCTATTATTTAAGGTTTCCTGGAACCTTAAAAAATTCATTGCCATAGTAGTGTTTGCAGTTAGATGATCGTGATTACCTATGAATTGGAGGTCAATCTAAGTATTTCGTAGTACTAAAGTTTTTGTAATGTTTTATATCTGTGCTGTGACAATTATTTATGAATATTTTTTTTTGTAAATTTAAATATCTAGGTTGTACTATCACAGAAACCAATACTCGGGACGAAGAAATTGACATCCGCATCCAAAATGCCTTGCGTTGTAGCGCTGCTCTGCATAAGGTGCTAGGGTCCAAGCTTCTCAGCAGAAACACCAAATTACGTATTTATAAGACCGTCATTAGGCCAATTCTTATGTACGGATATGAGGCTTGGACACTGACGCTTAAAGAAGAAAGAAAGCTCCTGGTGGCTGAGAGAAAAATCCTCCGCAAAATCTTTGGCCTAAGACAGAGGCCGGATGGAACTTGGAGACTCCGTAAAAACGCTGAGATCGAAGAGCTACTGGCTGACTCAAACGTCATCGGAGAAACAAAAGCCCATAGACTTCGCTGGCTTGGCCACTTAGAGAGGATGGGTGAAGATCGGGAAGTCAAAAGAGCGTGCATAGGTCGACCGACTGGTCGAAGACCGGTCGGACGCCCTCGGTATCGCTGGTGTGTTGTGGTGGAAGCAGATCTTCGCGAGCTTCAAGCACGCGATTGGCGGGAAACTGCACACGACCGAGAAAAATGGCCAAATCACGTATCGGAGGCCAAGACTCACTTTGGGTCGTCGAGCCGGCGAAGTAAGTAAGTATTTTTTTTTTGTAGTTATCAACTTTTTGTTAGAAAGTTATTTTTGTAGTTTTTTTATTTTTCTTTCATATGCTAGGATGTTGTTCAGTTTCGTGGTAACAGTGCACCCTATCAGTTTTCAGAAGACTTTACTTTTTAAACATTTAGCATGATTTTTTTCGTGTGGGTCACCGAGTCATCCTACGACACAATGAACCCTTGTGCCAGAATTTTTAACTGCGTTCCACAAGTAGCAGGCTTCTGACTGTGACTTGCATCTTCGTCTCCCTACGGTGGATTGCACACTTAACGCACGACGGACCGCTAAAATATCGCAGCGTTCTGTCAGACCTATTCTAGAAATGTCAAACCCCATACTAAAACCGCACTCGACGTACGACACTGCGACAACGCTGCGTCGACAGCTCTTAAGGACAGGTTTTAGTATGGGGAGTGACTTTTCTAATATGGATATGACAGACCGCTGCGATATTTTAGAGGTCCGTCGTGCATTAAGTGTGCGATGCGCCTACTCGTTGCACCGGTGAGGAATGAAAAGCTTATTTAATGAGAAGGTGATTTGGAATGCAACATATCACTTCTAACTCGCGTAGGCGGCTGGTGGGGTGGCGAGTGCTCGACGGAATTGAATCAGACACGAGTCGAGTCTAATCGACTCGCCGGATATGCACCTGCTATCAACTATCGAGTTGATACTCCTTTCATTGAGTGCTTATTCAAATTGAAGGTAGATCTCAACACATACACAAATCACGCCTTTACAGGGTAGGCAGAGAGTTAACGATCAAGAACGAATGACAAGTATTGAGGGCCCCTTCAGATGATTCATGTGTCACTGTAGTGATAGGTTGTCAGCCTGTAGCCTAAAGTAATACAAATGAAAACATCGAGTACCTTAGTTGCCTCTTTACAACACCCGCGGGAAGAATTGGCGTGATGCTACTCTATGCCGGCATCACACGGCAAAATAGATCTCAGCCGTATTACAAAAAAGTTTGAGATGATTAAAGGTCGTTTGACAAAGTAAGATCGTATGGAATTTATTTAAAACATTGATTGAGCGAGTAGCTTTTGGTATATGCGCACCGCAAATGGTTTTTAATAAAGGAGAAAATAATATGCCGTGTGATGCCGGCTTAGAATAGCATCACCCCATATCCTTCCCGCGGGGACTAAGGGACTCGAGAGTATTGGTGTATTACAATTATTAGACGACAACTATCGAGTTGATACTCCTTTCATTGAGTGCTTATTCAAATTGAAGGTAGATCTCAACACATACACAAATCACGCCTTTACAGGGTAGGCAGAGAGTTAACGATCAAGAACGAATGACAAGTATTGAGGGCCCCTTCAGATGATTCATGTGTCACTGTAGTGATAGGTTGTCAGCCTGTAGCCTAAAGTAATACACATGAAAACATCGAGTACCTTAGTTGCCTCTTTACAACACCCGCGGGAAGAATTGGCGTGATGCTACTCTATGCCGGCATCACACGGCAAAATAGATCTCAGCCGTATTACAAAAAAGTTTGAGATGATTAAAGGTCGTTTGGACTAAGGGACTCGAGAGTATTGGTGTATTACAATTTTTAGGCGACAGGCTGACAACCTGTCACTATAGTGATACACATGTTTTCTGATACAACCTCGGAAAACAATCCTCAAAAATGTCAGACGTGGCGATAGCGACCGTATTCTTACGGCCGTTAACGCTCTGCCTACCCCGTAAGGGATAAAGGCGTGATTTGTGTGTGTGTGTGTGTGTGTGTGTGTGTGTGTGTGTGTGTGTGTGTGTGTGTGTGTGAGAGAGAGAGAGAGAGAGAGAGAGAGAGAAAATAATAAATACCTATTCTATGTTATCAACAAATAGTTAAACTAACGCAATAGTAGTTTCCAACCCTGCGTTTTCCATTATTGCGCCCCAGGCAACGCAGTATCTGTGCTCTTTGCCTCAGACAGTCACAAACGTATGAGGCCAATGATGATCAGTAAAATCACTCGAGAACTATATTGTGGTAAAAGAAAACCGAATAAAAAAAGTGGATATTTAAGTTGTTGTTTGGTTTTGTTAAGTTTAACTACCACCGTGAAATACCTTGAATACACACGGTACTACTCCGTAGTACCTAATTTATTAAAAAAAACAAGCGTATATTTTTTATCAAAGTTAACCTTATTATATATCAAACCTATTATAGTTGCGGTGGGCAGAAATTTGGACAAAGGTAACAAAAAATAGACTTCACAAAGAAAAAAATATACCTACCCATTTATTAATTTTCTTTGATCTTTAACAAAGCTATTTTCCATGAAATTGTAGGTATATGAAAAACAAAAATAATTTAATGATAAGTACTAATGGCTAGTGCCGGCGTATCGCACACTTAACGCACGACGGAACGCTTAAATATCGCAGCGGTATCTCAGATCCATATTAGAAACGTCGCTCCACATACTAAAACCGCATTCGACGGACAACGCTGCGATAGCGCTGCGTCGACAGCGATTGAGCTGTTTTGGTATGGGGATAGACATTTCTGGTATGGATCTGTCACACCGCTGCGATATTGTAGCGGTCCGTCGTGCGTTAAGAGTGTGATCCACCTAAGAATAATATCATCCCATTATAGTGACGTAAAAATGACTAAGAGATGAGTACAGGGAATGGGAAACAGCGTTCCTTATGACCACAGTCTCCAACACTACGCTTGTCAATCCTTGCAAACGTGTTGAGTATGAGAATGCCCCCCACTATGGGGAGACTTATGTCCAGCAGTGGACTGTTGTGGCTATTCAATTTGAAGTTGATGAAACTCTTCTCTTTTCGTGTCAACTAACGATCCGATGAACCCTAGTGTCAGAATTTGTCAAACGCCTTCTACAAGTAGCAGGCTTCTGACATGGTTGAGCAACTACCGCCGTCTAAGTAATAGACAGCAGCCGAATCGATCGAACTGATGTTCATTTTCTTATTCCACAAAAATTCTCTGCGTTTTTTCAAATCTGAATTGTTCTTGACTCTTTTCTTTTCCCATATTGCAATAAAATTCGAGATAAACGCAATATTATTGTCTCAATTTCTTACAATTCAGAATAAATTGTATTAAGAAATGTAATCATACACAATTTACCCCTGAATGGGTGTTTACAGGCAGCTTGTATAAACAGCAGAACAAATTTCTACGAGAAATTTAATGAATTTACATTCAACCATTGTTTTGTAAAAACTTTCCATTACCAGGAAACATGCTGTTACTTACATAAATAGTAAGTAGGTAAGCGTGAGTCGGTGTTCAGGAAATTTCAACAAATAGAAAGACGTTTAAAAAGATTAGTCAGACGTTGACGGCGGTCGTTACACAACCATGTCAAAAGCCTGCTACTTGTAGAAGGTGGTTGAAAAATGCTGACACTAGTGTTCATTGGGTCACATGAAAAGAAAGAGAGAGAGAGGGAGTCGTTGAATGACACGGTGTTGCACACGAAAAAAGAGACAGAGTCGTACGGATTTAAAAATCTACTTATAAGTAAGAAAACTATTTCAAGTATCGCCGCCAGAGTAGGACATTATCTGCCAGCTGTCAAACCCATACTAGAAAAGATTTTAACAAAGAAAACTAGCCCTTATTTCAAATATGGCCTATTCGGGCGGTGGTACTTAAGTAAGGTTCTAATTATTTTCGTATGGAGGTTTTAAGCCTATTTTATCGTCAATCATTATTTGAACTATGTAAAAATGTGTTTTAGCCGTGCAGAGGGGAAATGCTTCTCGCCTCTTTGCTTTGATCTGGCGCGTATGTTTTTATTTGTAGATTTTGTTTGTAAGGAGAATGTGTTAGTTTTTTATGTTGACCTTCTGTGCACGAGATCATTTGAAACATATCTCCATACTGAGAAAATTTCAGACAAACGTTCCACGCGCGTCCAAGTGCATTTGTGGTAATGTCCTATATTTGCAACATGCAATTACACTAACTCATTAGATCACTAAACTGACCAAACATTCAAACCTCAATGGCTGCGCACACATTAGCAGAAAAACCCCCAAAATGGCCGTTCGGCGGTTTACACTTCTAACGTACGACGCTGCGCATTTTTAGTGCGACCGTAACGCAACGCTGTCAGATTCAATGACATTTCAAATTTCCCATACTAAGAACTGGTGTTGACACCTTTACAACATAAACTTGCGTTGTTTGACAGACGCATCGGTCGACGCCAGTATAAGCGTTTCTCCTGCATCACCATCGGTTTTTAATATAGGTAATTCGAAATCCCCTTGCATCTAGCTTACGCATGCGTTAAAGACGCACTAAAAAATGCGCTGCGTCGTGCGTCAAGTGTGGGAGCCGCTTTCGGTCGTAAAACTGGGCATGTACACCGCAGCCGACATTAAGGTGGGTGCCCACTAAAAGCATCGCGGTGTGTTATCACTGGATCACTCCCGCGGGGCCACTAATTACGAGTGCAGAGGTACTATTGTCTGTACATTAACCTGTTTTTTTAAGGATCAACTTAAATTGGTTTCTAATAGTATTATTAAGGAACACTCGTATAAGATGGTTTTAGTACAGTCAACGTCACATCCACTTAAACTGAATGGGAACGGTCCAAAGTCTAAACTCTTTGTGTCCAGCTGTGGACCTTTGGAGTGCCTAAATCAGTTTTATTTTGTTTACTAGTGCTCTCGTCTCCGTCCGCGTGGAAGTCGGTTCTAATCCCATAGCATAAGGAATATTTTTTCGGGAAAAAACTATCCTATGTGCTAATTCAAGTTACCCTCTATGTGAATGCCAAATTTCATGAAGATCGTTCAGCAGTTTTTGCGTGAAGAAGTAACTAAGAAACAAATAAACAAACAAACATAGATCGCAAGTATACTAAAGTAGCCTACTAGGATTTAGTAAAATAACTTGATTTATTTGATAAACCTAGATCTAACACTACATAGCCAAACGTAAGGACTGAAAATAGAGGAGAGACATCTTAGACAGCTCGTTACTAGTTCACAATGCACACAAAGAACACCTGTCCTTTTCACACTTTTACAGAATCCAGCTAAACTATCAGTAGGTAGAGATCGTTATAATAGATTAAGCTAGGATTTTACAAATCTAGTAAAATGTAACTAGCCCTAGTTTTTTAAGTCATCATCATCATCATCATCAAATTAAAGAGCTGAGCTCTTGTCGGTGGAGCAATTTCCACTCTTCTCTCTTTCCTGATAGTGTTTACGACACGACTCGAGCCTTTTCTTTAATTTGTGTGAAGAATGTGCGCCTTGGTCTTCCCCTTCCTCTTTTCCCTTCGACCTTTCCTTCAGCAATGTTCTTTATGAACTCGTCGTGTCTTAGCATATGTCCAACCATCTTCCCTCTTCGGTTCTCGATGTTCTCCAATAGACAACGCCTTTCCCCAACCAATGCTAGTACTTCCTCATTTGTCTTTCTTTCCGTCCAACTGATCTTTTCCATCCTCCTCCAGCACCACATCACATTTTTTAAGTCATACATACATATATCTCTTGATCCTATATCCCTTGAGGATAAACAAAATAGAAACTAGAGAGCCATTTATTCATATTTTTATCCAAAATATCCTTTTTAAAAGTGGCTCATTTGGCCTACCTGTCATCATATTAATTATTCTCTTTTCTTATTGTTTATTGACAGGTTCAAGAGGCCATATGTACCGGAGCTATTTTATCTCTATTCTGACCTATGTTCCTTGTTTCCGTTTTGCCGTGTGATGCCGGCTTCGAATAGCATCACTCTATTTCTTTCCCGTGGGTGTCGTAAAGGCCGATTTACATTATCTTAGTGTTTAGCAGAGTGCTTTAGGAGAGTACTGTAGCAGAGTAGAACCTCTGCGTCCACATCCTTCATAAACCACCTGTCCTTTCACGAACCATTTCAAATTGGAAATTGGAATGTCGTCACACATTTTCCTGACTTTTTGACCCAGTCGCGAAAAAATCAGCGAACAACGAAGACCAAAAGAAACAAATTATTAAATATCTATAGTGATCTGTGATTAGTTCGTAATTAATGATTTTTTGTTCGTAATTAGTGCTCCGTATGTAACAAAGTGTACATGTGAAATTACAACGGATTTACGGAAGTTAGAAAGAACCCATAAGGTACTTATAAGTCTATGTTTTCCTTGTTACGTTTTCATAGTTCATCTAGCATTCCCTAATCACATAATAATATTGTTTTAGGGTTTCTTTTCCCGTATTAAAATATAAGTATCAAGTCGCAAGATCGTCTTTGATTTATTTGTGGTGGCACGCTGGTGCCACAGTACTTTAGTTGAAACGTGTGAACTCTACTTATTATTTTTTAATTTTTTTATTTATTAATACATTAGCCAAAATAACATACAAATTAATGAATATAAAACGCATCAAAAACCTGTCAAAGGTTTGTCCGTGCGTTCTGATATCGCCACTTGCTTTAGTACAGTTCTACTCGCCTTAGTACGGTTTTAGTTGCCTTTCAAGTAAATCAAAATAGGATCGCTCTCTATTTTTTGTTGCAAGTGATACCCCTCTCGCGCCCGCGCAACCCCCGCGCGTCACTCGGCTCTTCACTCGTTATGTGTAAACATGTAATTTAGTCAAATCTTTAGGAGAGTGCACAAGTGACGTGCAACGCGTGCGTATTTTTAAAGATGGCTAAATAGGCGGATGATACAACTTTAAAATTTTTGTCTGAATATGTTGTTCATGAATGTTTATGGAACGTTAAAAACAATTTTGGTGACGTCGTTGTGCGTTCATTGTGGCGGCGAAATGATAATCTACTGGAAGACTGTAAACGTTCACTGGCAGCGCACTAAAGCACTAAAGTACTTGCCTTTCAAGTTGTACTAAATTACTCTCCCAAACACTAAGATAATGTAAATCGGCCTTAAGAGGCTACTAAGGGACTCGAGGATTTCATGTGTATTACAACTTTTAGGCGACAGGCTGACAACCTGTCACTATAGTGTTACACAAATTATCTTAACCGGCCCCCAGACGTGGCGATAGCGACCGTATTTTTGCGGTCGTTACCACTCTACCTACCCCGCAAGGGATAAATGCGTGGTATATGTATATAATGTTCCTTGTTTCGTGGGCATAAGACGTCTGCTAAATAAAAATCGTTTCAGTTGCTTCTCCATAGCATACCAGTTGGATAGTTTGGTAGTCTGCTAACAGTTTCATCATATCAGCCATAGGACGTCCACTGCATGCTTCCCCTAAAGATTTCTGCATACATACATACACATATCACGCCTTTATCCCTTGCGGGGTAGGCAGAGCGTTAACGGCCGTAAGAATACGGTCACTATCGCCGCGTCTAACATTTTTGAGGGTTGTTTTCCAAGGTTGTTTCAGAAAACATGTGTACCACTATAGTGATAGGTTGTCAGCCTGTCGCCTAAAAATTGTAATACACCCATACTCTCAAGTCCCTTAGTCGCCTCTTACGACACCCGCGGGAAGGATGTGGGGTGATGCTATTCTAAGCCGGCATCACACGGCACGGCAAAGATTTCTGCCTTGTTTGTAATTCTAAAATCTAAACGCGTTTGTTTATTTTGAATCACATTTTTTTCTCGCTGGCATTTCATTAAATATTTGTGGGATGTCGTGGCAATGAAATTAAATTCAGGAGTCAGGAATGAAATTCAGCTAGACAGATTTACAAGTAAGTTAAGAAATATTAAAATTTTACCTTCATTAGACAGCCACAGAAAATTTGACTTGCGTTAAACACGTGTCTAAAAAAGTAATCAAACAAAAAATAAAATGCTAAACATACATTCAACGCACGCCTATTCTTTTTTTAAGGATTTAGTTTAAGTTGAAGTTATTCAAAACAAAACAGATTATTGTGCCACCAGATTATTTTGCCAACAAAAACTTCTTTGAGTACACCGTAGTACACCCGTAGCACATTCGTAGCAAATCTCTACGTGATCTGATCAGCACGTGGTAGTAAAAGAATCTGGTGTGATCGCGTCATGCTTGGTATTTTGTTTTCACGCCATCTATTGGTAAAAGTGTTAACCATCACGTAAGAACAGTGTACACTTGGTATTAGGTGAATATGAAACCTAGCTAGATTAATGGCAACTTTTCTGTTTGTATCTGACAGATCTCAAGAAATTTTATGATGTCATACCAGATGGCGTTGCGTTAGGTTGAAGTTTTTACATGTGAGTTATATTGATACTCAACTAGACAATACTTTACCACGGAAATAAACTTTTTCAGTTTAGCCGAGCGCCATCTATGTACAAGAAACGGGCTAGAAAATTTTATATTATTTATCGCCCAAACCCCCTAAAATACAAAATGTAACTATCTGAGATCCTGAATTCGTATATTAACAGGAATAGCTCATTGAAATGTATAAGATACTAAGTAATCAATGATCAAATTAAAAATCAGCATAACCACTGCTTTCCAAACTATTTTCCAAAAAAAGGTATCAAAATGAAGAGAAAATTACCTCTCGATTTCACAGGTTTAATTTATTTAACACCACCAACAACCGTGAAAGTTCTGTTATAATATGCACAAATATAATATTATTATGAAATAAAAAGGTATCTACATTCTGTTACTTAGTTATATTTCATTCCTTATAATAAACTTGTTAGAAAACACTTACTAAAGCAAAAAGTTACGATCTCGTATACGTAATCATTACGACAAGATATATGTATAGCTAATAAGAATAAAATAAATGTTTTAAGAGGCGATATATTTCAAATACGTTCTAGATACAAAAAAATATAGAATAAATAAGTACCTAGTATCAATCAATATTAATATAATTAATTGCCAACGATTAATTACATAATTGTATAGTGATTCACAAAATGGCAAAATCACTCGAAGAAGTTGAAAATCTGTGTACTACAATAATAGATACCTACTCAATAAATTAAATTATTTAAACTTAGGAAATGTTTATAATATTAGTGGCAAACATACAACATAATAAGAAAATGGTTGTAATTTTAGTGGCAAACATACAAAATGATAAGGTAATATTTATAATTTTAGTAGCAAAGGTACAAAATAATAAGGAAATATTTATAATTTTAATGGCAAACATACAAAATAATAAGGAAATGTTTATAATTTTAATGGCAAACGTACAAAATAATAAGGAAATATTTATAATTTTAGCGGCAAACATACAAAATAATAAGGAAATGTTTATAATTTTAGCGGCAAATATACAAAATAATAAGGAAATATTATTAATTTTATTCGAAAACATAGATAATGATTGAAATAGCTACACCTATACTAATTTTTGAAAATCTCTATGAAATGGCACATTTTACCTTATTATCTATACTATACAATCTATTGCCAATTGTAACCCAGCCTTACAATTGACACTGTCACACCCACCGTCGTATCTAATCGCCCAAACTGTTCAAAGAGTGTTGATTTAAATTATTTTCTTTTGTGCTAAAATGTTACTCTGTTATTCTTTAGAAATTTTATCCTCATTGCAAGAAACGCTTGAGAAATTAAAAGTTCAGGGTTGCGACTTTACGAGTCAGTACTGTGTTTCATAAATTATTCCCTTTTTGTACATAATTTTGCATAAGGGTTTGCAAAAATCATAAGCTTTCAACTTCAAAATGACACAGTTTCCTAAACCGGGACCTAATCGCATTTTTTTTGTTTTGAAATTATTCACACCGATTGTGCTATCGCATTTACTTGCCTATTTCAGGGGCCAACTTACACCGATTTTTCATTCATATACTAAGAAAAACTAATGTCAGTTGATCCCTGAAATGGCAGGGTTGGCGATCTTCTAAAGTAACACGTTACGAACACAGAAATACGCGCAATTTCTAATCTTTAATCAGGTGGGTGGTTAGTTGCGACGGCAGCTGTATTTTTAATTAATTTTATACTTGAGAGTATTAAATTAACAAAAATAGAAGATAACAATTTCAAATACACTTCTTTTCGAAATTAAGCACATACTTAACAATGTCAGTCCATAGTTTTATACTTTTCTAAATAGTTACTCCAGCGACGCATCCCTCTGAAAAATAAAAGAGAATATATTAGTCTAGTATTTGACCGCGTTATGCTGAGTTAGAATAGCATCACCCCATTTCTACCTGTGAGTTAAAAGACTACCAAGTAATTGGCTGTAGCATTTCTTGTGAATGTCTATACTATACTTAACACACAGCGGAAAACATATTTTGATGTCACATTCTATACAGGGTGTAAAAAAAAATTGCTGCAAACATTTTGAGGGGTGAACCGGCACATGAAACTAAACAACATTCTTCAAGGAACATAGGTCGAAATAAGAAAAAAATTTCGGACCTCCCATAGAAAACTACCAAACGACCAATTCAATTTGTGTGGGAGGTCTAAAAAGTTTTCTCCTATTGCGACCTGTTTCTTGGGGAAAGCTTTTCAGTATCATGGGCTGATTGACCCTTTAAAATATTTGCAGCTAATATTTTCACACCTTAAATACAACTATAGCCATGTCAAAATCTGTGACTCTGATTTGCAGGGCCTAAATAAATAAGTCATTGCTAGGGGGTAAATTTATTGTCATTTTTAGTATGGATCTGACAGACCGCTGCGTTGTGCATTAAGGGTTAATAAGCCCTATGCTAGTGAAAGAATGGTGTATTGGGAATGGTAGGTAATCGAATCTTTTTCCTGATTTCAGTCAAAGTTACCCCCCAAGGGATAAAGTAACCCGCTGTAACCGCTGCTATTTTCTTACCATAATTTTCCACAATTTCATCTTAGACAGCAGTTCCTCGTCCAGCATCGGTTTGGCTTCGGGATGCCTGTTTGCAGCCACTTCCAGGGAAAAATCTTCGTTGTCAGATCTGAAATTAGCCAGTAGAAAATAGGTTTAAAACTATGAAAATACGTAGAAAAGTCATGAAAAATTAAAATTATACATTTAAGACGTATCGACATTTGTAATTATATTGTTGTATAGCAATGGATATGTTTTTTTATCAGTTTTTATAAATTTGTGCAACCTAACCTTCGAATAAAAAACCTTTAAAAAAAAATTTACGTTCGGCATACTTATCCAAAAACAAATCTTTGGTTCATAAATTAGTCTTTAGGTATAGACTACCCATGTTTCCATTTGACAAATATCGATGGGTCAGTAGAGTAATTCATTTCAGTTGCAGTTAGACATTGTCTGGAGAAGTAATAAAAATAATGGCTTGTATTTAAACAAAAAACCTCGTAGTACGCCATCTGTTGGCAGCTATAAAAACAACCATCCGCCATCGTAGCGGGGGGTGAGAATCGAATGAAAAAGGGACCCACCCTAGTCGGTCGGCGGAAGGAGACTCTATTGCTGTATTCTCCTGATAGATGGCTCTGTCGTCGTCTTTTTTGGGGCCTGACTGAACTTCCTCCTGAAAAAGAACAAGTAACAAAATGTTAATAAAAGTAGTAAAAAAAATCTGCTGTCTTTCAAAAGTTTGTATTGAGCTTTTGATAAGCGGTACTTGACGCACGACGGAGCGCTAAAATATCGCAACGGTCTGTCAGATCCATACTAGAAACGTCACTCCCTATACTAAAACCGCACTCGACCAACGACACTGCGATAGTGCTGCGTCGAGTGCGGTTGAGCGGTATGAGGATTGACATATCTAGTATGAATTTGACAGACCCCTGCGATATTTTAGCGGTCCGTTGTACGTTAAGTGTGCGATCCGCCTCAATTGTTAGAAAGGTTTACAAAAGCTGAATCCTATCAAATCATATATTATTAACAATTTGTTTGAAGCCGTAGGTCTCGGTTGCTGTCTATGATAGATAATTGAGACACCGGTCGCTACGTCAATCATGTCAGTGGCCTGCTACTAGTAGTTTTCTCCCTTTCGTGTGGTACACCGATTCGTGGAAAAAATCAGACACAAGGGATCATCGGGCCGTTGGACGACTCGATATCCCACACGAAAAGAGAAAGAATAAATACAAATTAATTTCGTATAACCGAACATACATACAATGGGTGGGACATATATTTATGAAGTCTTATCTAGACTCTCATAAATTCTGTGAAATTATCAGTCCCGCACATTAGGCATACTTTTCAAATAGTTCAAGTAACACATTCCGTAAATTCTTCGTAATCAATCAATACATTAAATATAGCTGAGTCGCTGAAAAACTACTTAGTATTCCGGTCGGGAGTCGCCTGACACCTCACGTTGATTCTACTGAAAACCACGGTCTAATCACCCTTTCAATTTGACCTCTGTAATTAACTAATCTACAACGGTTTGTGGCGTTGGTGAAACAGTCCGTAAGGAATCTTAATCAGGGCGAAATAACTTCCGTCCAATAAAAAAAAGAAAAAAAAAGAGTAAAATTACTTTTTTTTAAAAGAGATTTCAGCGGACGTAAAAAGTACAAACCTCCATTTTTTGGTGGTTTATACCTATGCCTAAAACATTCTCCTAAGTCTGACAAATACTTTTCTGAAAACCGCAGAAAAAGCTGTTCATCCAAACGCGAGATAATCGCAGACAAACATACATACATACATAAATACATGCAGGTCAAACTGAGAACCTCCTTTTTCAACCAACTTGCTTCTTTCGCCGACCGGCGCGATTTGCTAACTCGCTCTGTGCCTACTCGCGCTTTTAGCCTACTGCAGCGATTCGCTACCTGCGCGATTAGTAAAAGTGTTTTTTAAGGTGTGAACTAGGTAGCCGATGAAACTAGGTAGCCAATGGAACCTAGTTTTTACACAGAGCGACTGCACCCGAAGGCTAACGTGGCCCGAATCCTAGGCTAAGTAAGTCACATTATATCATCTGATTCCAAAATTTGAATGTGGGTTTCATCACGATGTTGTCCCTTCACTGTAAGAGCAGTCGGTAAATGTACGCGTGAGTAAAAACACATTGGTACATGGCGGGAATCGAACTTGGGTCTCAAGATTTAACCACTGACTCTCTTCTCTCTTTTATAGCTGGTATACCTACCCATTATCGTCAAACGAGTAGGTAATTAGTTTGAAACAAAAGGATTATGAATAGAATGATACTAAACGATTGTTCCACTTTTTGCTACTCTACAAAACAATAGAGTTCCGAACATTAACCATTATGCTATGTTTTAGGGAACCCTAATTACCACGCCAGGAAACAACTCGTAAAAGTGCATTGGAAGTGCAGGAGTGTAAGACAAAGAAATGCGAATGTCATTAAGAATAAAAACAGTTTAAGTACTTTGCTAAGCGGTTTCGAAAAAGCTCACTTGTTCGGTCTACACTAAGAAAAATACTGGCCTGAATGTGAGCATACTAATAGTGATTTGTTTGCTGCAATTAAGGACTTTGGTACTAGATACTGATAGAAGTAATTGCAAACAACAAAACGTCCGGATGAACGCGCCAATTATCGCTGAAATAATTAAGCAGAAACAGATATACAGTTGAAGTGATTCACCACCCTGAAAACGACAACTCCAAAACGCGGCACCATCTTTCCTACGGACGATAGTTCAGTCTGAAATGTCCTAATCAGGCTGGGAACAAAGCTAAGTGATAATATAAGTATCTTACTTTGCGAGTTGCCCTATCGGTAATCGAACCCGGAACCTTTGTATGGCAGGTAACCGCACGACCACTTCACCACATCATCGTGCGTCCACAACGCATTAAGTAAGTAATTGGCAGTACATAAGGTTCTTACCATTTCATTATTGGAGTTGCTGAGTATCCGCTGGAAGAGTTTATCGAGGAACCAATCCGGAGCAGCAGCATGCGGCTTCGCTGACCGCTTTCCGTGCGCTGGAAAACCAACAATATCAAGTTAAAGTCAACATAATATAAGTACATGGGTCGATCCATGATTAACCTACGTCACATGACATCTAATGAGACCCATGACAGCAGGTCGGAGAAGATGTGCTAAGCAAAATTTTTAAGAACCACCTCCATTTGTCCCGAGGTAGGAAAAAATTGGTGACTTTCGGTTTTTCTTTACTGACGAACTTTTTACGTCATATGGTATCGTAATGGGTCTTATTTGGATATGACGTGACGTAGGTTAATCATGGATCGCCCATGTACGAATAATTTTTTTTTGAAAACCGCTGCCGCTAGTAACTGATATATTCTATCCTATACTGCCAAAAGTAACTAGTATCTGCGTACGTACGTAGCCCTTCTGATGATACCATAGGTTATCAACAATGTAGACTTTCGTTAACCAATATTGATTTACTCTTAAAACAACTTGGGGCTGACACCACTAAATCAGAATCTTAGGCCTTTCCCATACTTCAGCGCAAAAATAACGCTGCGCCTAGCGCTGGGTCGTGCGTCGAGAGCAGTTTTAGTATGGCGATTGACGACGTTTCTGGTATGGATCTGACAGGAGCATACGTTAGTACAGTGTTATTTTAGCGGCAAAGTGTGATAGAGGCCTTTGATTACGAGTAAAATGAGATGTTTAAACCATCTAAATTTTTGTATAGTATCTAACCAGGATTGCTAATTCAAATGTTTAAGGCATCGAGCAAATCGACTACAATAAGTTTGTAAAAGTTTCTTAGCCCTGTAGTCCTAGCTAGTCAAGTCTTTTCCGGCCTGAAAACACAGTTTATATATTGGAGAACCGGGCCTTATTAACAACTGCTTCAAAATCAAAAGCTAGTGTTATTGTAAGCAAGTTGCAAAGTTTCAGACCTCTCAGCCCATTCATTGATATTCATCAATCAAATCAATGTGCGAGTTGGTACTGAGTTGGCAATACTATTCAAGCGTGGGTTACATAGGCAATATTTAAACGATGGAGCCAATATCATCATCTGCCTGCCCTTATCCCAATTTATTTGGGGTCGGCGCAACATGTCTTCCTCTTCCATTCATCTCTATTTGCAGTCAAATCATCTTTTATACTTTTTTGACTCATATCATCTTTTATTTTTATTGTATTTTTATTTTATTTATTAGGTTACCAACAGAGTAAACATCAGCACATACATAATAAATTCTAAGAGCTAACCTAATGCTACTCTAATTATAGGTAACAATAATTTATACAATCCATCCGAACTTTTTTAGGCCTTCCTCTCCTTCTGCGTCCATCCACATTCATATTCATTACTTTCTTCGTCACATGATTTTCATCCCTCCTCATAACATGCAATAAACGACTAGCTCTCATCTTTTCTGTCACTGGCGCTACTTTCAAACTTCCTCTAATATACTTGTTCCTTATTTATATAATAACTAGCTGGTACCCGCGACTTCGTTTCGCTGACTTAGTATTTTAGATGATAAAATAACCTTGTTTCCTTCACTAACGTCCTAAATTATACATGCTAATCTGGGCCCCTATTAGTGCTCCTTGTGGACTACGTCAGGAACACCAAACCTTCGAAGTCTATATGCCAGCAGAAACTACCCATCAAGCAGAACAACTTTTGCTTTCGTGCCATATCTTTATCTCGTATAGTTTAGGTGGGCTCCTGGTTGTGCACCTGGTGGTCTACATCAGGTACTCCAAACCTTCAAAGTCTATATGCCACCAGAAGCTACCCATCAAGTTAAACATTTTTTGCTTGGTGCCATGTCTGTATCTCCTATAGTTTAGGCGGGCTCCTGGTGGTGTACCTGGTGGTCTACTGAAGGTACTTCAGACCCTCGAGTGGTGAAAAAAAGTAGCCTATGTCCGTTCTCGGTATATTACTAATCTCTGTGTGAAATTTCATGATGATCGGTTCAGTGGTTTGGCCGTGAAAGCGTAGCAGACAGACAGAGTTACTTTCGAATTTATAATATTAGTATGGATGTGGGACAAAAAAAACAATAGTGTTTGTACTCGTAAACCAAAAAGTCCACCCCAATTGGTTTCTTGCTGCAAATGTTCCGTGTTTCTACATCGGGGTTCTATTAGATGTTTTTCAGACACTCCGTCTGATACATTCCTTGACCTTCGCGCACAAAGTAGCACTTACTTCCACAACAAATAAATCAAAACTTTCCTGTATTTATAAGCCACATACAACTGTGAGATCGATCTTGAGTGCGACTTTGAGATGCTGTTAGTATGGACTGACATTTGTCAAAACGCTCTTGAGTTCGATCTCAGAGTTGAGTGCGATTTATAAATATTAACCTAAGTAGCTTTTAATTGAGTGGACTTGAGGTACCATCAAGTACCATTCTGCAGCTTCCTCAAAGGCTCGTACCATACCTGATACCTAGGTGGAATATGCTAACGTCCTTACACCAATTCCGTCATATAAAGTGGTCTAATATTATTTATATTCACCCTCTTTCTTCATAGTCAACCCATTTGTTTGTAATCCAATTGTATAAAACAACTTATTCATATTTTCTTTCATTGCCAACGATTACAATAATGCCACGTGCCGCGATAATACGCCGGTGTATTGTAATCTTCGGATTAAAATGGCAGCAATATACACGATAGCTGAAGCCAGTAAGCTGCGTTATAAACGCATGTTTATCTACAGCTGTTATTATATTACATCAATGGGTGAAAATGACAGCCAACTACTTTGCAGTTTGACTGAAAGTTATTGAAGTTTTTTATTGAGACATGGAGGTGTTTTTAAGTAAGTACATGGACTGATTGCAAAGTTAAGACCCGATTCTATCAGGTGTAAAAATATTAGCTGCTAATATTTTCAGGTATGAATCAGCTCATGAAACTGAACAAGTTTCCCTAAGAAACATAGGTATTTGCAGCAATTTTTTTTACACCTTGTATGACCTTTAGAGATTTGTAAGATTGATCTGAATTTGACATTTGTAAAGTTGGCTTCTTCGGGCTGTAAAAGTGAAACACTTATTGTGACAAAAGCTGAATAATTTTCTTACCTCCCCAACACGAATGTCCATAACTTAGGCAGGATCCTGAAATAAATAAAATTACAGGTATTTTAGTAGTAAGTACCACAAGAGGCACCCAGATTAAACTCTAACAAGTGACAATCTTACAATTAAACCTTAGGAAATATTATAGTTTTAATAAACATACTCGTCTTACAGCGTTTCTCCACTTATCTGCCGGATGTTGGAAGTAGTCTTCCGACAATATTCGAATGCCGGGTGACAATTTTCCACCTATCCGGTAAAAGATGGACAGTAGAATGACGTCGTGGTAGAGTTCAAAGAGCACCTTTTATATACTTTTTGTACGTTTGTCTCTTCGGATCGTTAGAAGCCAAATTTCGGTTTGGAAAATTCTCGGATCGATAAATGCCGGATGCCGGAAGAGTGGAAAAGCATGTATAGTACCTAGTATAATAGATTTCTAAATCGGATCGGTAATTGACGGACCGGCAAATGACGGATGCCTGATAAGTGGAGAAAGACCCTTATAAACACAATATGCATGCTTTTCGTATCACTCATTTTGCAATAAAGTTTATTGCACATAATAAACATAATGATAAAACATATAATAATCATGCTATCGTTTCATATTAACGTATTGTGCGAGGGAAATGAGTTAGATGTGCTTTATTACATGCATATGACTACTAAGATAATATTTAAATGACGTAGCATGTATGCTTTTTATATATTTATTTTTAGTTATTACTTTCGCTCTTTTTACGGGTAAAACACCCTGAACATAAGGCGGACCGCACACTTGACGCACGACGAAGCGCCAAAATATCGCAGCGGTCTGCCAGATCCATACTAGAAACGCCACTCCGCATACTTAAACCGCATTCGACGGACGACGCTGCGCTAGCGTTGCGTCGACAGCGGTTGTGCGGCTTTAGTATTAACATTTCTAGTATGGATCTGACAGACCGCTACGATGTTTGAGCGCTCCGTCGTGCGTCACGTGTGCGATCCGCCTAACTTAAACTTGAAAGGGATCTCACTTCTTTGAATGATGTCGCTATGACTATACTACCATAACTACCTTCTCTAAAAGATTATCGTATGGATTCTTCCAAAATTAAGGGGTAACAACCTGACTCAAAATATATTTTTAATAATTAGTTTAATAGCATACGCAGTTGCATAATGACGACCGATGTGGCGCAGTGGTAGTACGACTTCCTTTGACGCAGACAGTCCTCGGTTCGATTCCCGGTGGGTCACTCATAAAGTTCCCTGTTTCGGATAGCACGTAAAGCCGTATGTCCCGGTCGCTGTCTATAATTACTAAGACGGCGGACGTTACACAACCATGTCAGAAGCCGATCTTGTAGAAGGTGGTTGGAAAATTCTGACACTAGGGTTCATCGGGTCGTTGGACGACTCGGTGTCCTACACGAAAAAGAAGAAGAAGAAGTTGCATAATGAAAATATAAATTCCCATGTACCGGTAAACACACACACACACAAGCTGTATAAGACGCCTCTCTGATGCATTGTAGCTTTCTCCGTAAAAGGTTATAGAGATGACCGATACTGTCGTATATCAGGTACGGAGTGCTCCGTCAGATGTCGTCGTAAAGGGGTATTAGTCCACAGTGTGTGGTCTAATGCATCTGTTAATGCCCCATAAACGTATGCCGTAACTTGATTGGGGGTGCTGGACAGGAATAACCTTGTTGTAAATTTGAAGTATTGGGACATATTTGTAAAGAATAAAGAAGGGGGGGGGGGGGGGGAGAGCGCGACCGTATTTTCGCGGCTGTTAACGCTCTGCCTACCTCGCAGGAGATAAATATGCTCTTATTTCGTGCGGGACACTGACTCGACGTGATAAATATATAAAAGTGGACAAAAATTTTTTCTTTAGTCTCGTAGTCCAGTCCAGCAGCAATACCTACCTAACCTAAAATTGCCAATTTGCATGTTCCTGATTAATTGAAGCCCAATCACACCAACCCAGTAAGGTATAACGGCATTAAGTACCTAAGTGTGAGGGAAAAAGCATGAACTCCTGGCATTGTTAGAGCCTCAGTGGGAAAGAGAAAGCATGACGATCGGCCGCCATTTATGGATCCTTTCTTTAAAAAATCGGATTGTAAACACTTAAAAACTAACTAAGTATGTACCTATTCATTGTCATATTTGACATCTATTTTGGTCATATATGTTCTTATGAAAATAAAAAAAATATCTTTAACAAGAAACATACAGGATTCTTAACTTTACTTTTGAAACAAACTCAAAACTCTGAAAGTAGTAACACGTGTATCTACATAGCGCGTGAGATAAAACAAACAGTAGGTGGAACAGAATTCCGATCAAAGTTGAAATTATAATTAATGGAAGTTTACAGTTCGGGCCTAAAATCTATTCATCGCACAAACTTCTACTTCGTGTAACTAGCTTTTTGAATGTTACAAAAATATATTTGTTACCAGCCTTTCTGCCCGCGTGGAAGTCGAATCGAAATCTATTTTTCGAGATTACAACTAGTCTCTGTGTTAATCTAAATTACCCTCTATCTGTTCGCCAAATTTCATGAAAATCGATGCAACAGTTTTTGGGTGACAGAGTAACAAACAAACATACAAACTTTCGCATTTAAATTGTAGAATTTTATTTCGACAAATGTTTTTTTTTAATGAGACGAAACTACACGAATGCTATGGAAATCTGCGAGGCTACGAAAACGTTTTTTGTAGAAATTATCGAAAATTTAACATGTCTCACAGTTTTTCATTAGTAAAGTATTACCAGCTTCAAACCCCAAAAAAATATTGTTTTTGGTTGCTTTTTCGAAATATCACAGGTAGAAACCAAACGTAAAAGATTGCGATAAAGAATGATGATTCCCCAGGCACAGTTACACCTACTCGACTCATAATAACAAAACACTTTCTCATTCAAAAACACATCAATTTGCCAACTCCTTTGCGACTGCGGTGCTACAAAAGAATGCACTAAGCGACTTTACACTCAATTTGTTAAACACGCGCTCTTTCAAAGGAGAAAAGCTAGAGTTAGCATAAATTGTGTGATTTTTCTCAATCTCTGCTTGCGTGATAACGTCAAAGGCTGAATGGGAAAGCTCTTTGCACCTTTGAAACAAATAAATAATAAACCCTGTCCATTGATTTCTCATTTGTACGTTCTGCGTCATCTTGATTTGCCCAGCTGAAAGAGAAAACTGTATACATCTCTTTTCGTATGGGACACCGAGTCGTCCAACGATCTAATGAACGCTAGTGTCAGAATTTTGCAATCGCCTTCTACTAAATATTAGCAGGCTTCTGAAATGGTTGTGAAACGACGATCGTCTAAGTAATCAGTCAGCAACCGGGACCTACGGCTTCAAGTGTCATCCGAAAAACGGAACCATCATTCTTACGGACAATCGGGTGGTTCAGCCCGTAATTCCCTAACCAGACTGGGAACAAATTCACAAAGTGAAAATTATTAACTTTGTGAGTGACCCACTGGGAATCGAACCCGGAACCTTTGTGTGGCAGGCAGTCGCACTACCATTGCGCCACATCGGCCTTCAAATACATGATAACTATACAAAAACAGAATATTTTGATGTTTTGGATGGGTAACCGAAGCTGCTGCTGGTCGTATTGGCACATTTTTTATCGAACTCAAAGATTTCCCTGTGGAGTCATACATGAACTTTGACTACATACAATTTGACGTAAACCTGAATGTAGTACTGTGCTGGCAACACAATCCGACAAATATACGTCAATAACATGCATTAAAACGGAAAACTTACGAATTTAAGTCATCTAGCAACACCTATTGTGTCGTCAACATTGGTGTTTCTTATACTCTAGGTACCATTATCCACTTTGAGTTTATATCCTAAACTAGCGGCCTGCCCCAGCGGCTGCGCCCGATGCAACTCACTTTCTCGTGGGAATAAGGATTTTTGTCGGCAAGTATTATACAAAAAATCTTCCTCTTGAATCACTCTATCTATTAAAAAAATCTGCATCAAAATCAATTTTATCAATCAATGTATATAAACGATTCTACATACAATGATGTTTGAAAAAAAATGGACTTAAATTTGAGTTAGACACGAAAAACGTCAATCGATTTACATGATTTTGTAATGTAGATGTTTTTTTTCAGTTGCAAAAAATAGTTAAGGGGCTGACACGAGCTAAAAACCGGTCCCTTTCTGACAAATGTCAAACTGCGCGCGTGCGAACGGGACGGAATCTTGCCGATTCAATGATATTTTCGTATTTTCGATGATAACTCGGTCAAAAATAAATAATTTGAAAATCAAAAACAATATGTCGACAGAGTATTGTAAGACGCTCATTCTGATAATAAACACTTAATTATTGCGTGGGTTTTGTTCATACAGTTTGCGATATAATAGATTTTTAGAGGTAACTTTACGATGTTTTTCTATCAAGCTAAATTACTAATATCATGTTTTGGAAACAATAACACTACAGCAAATATCCTGAAGATTATTACCTTTTTTTTTCGTCAGTTTTTCTGCATTTTATCTAGGGTAAAAATCACTTATAAAAGTAGCTTTTAGCTCTACTCAGCCCCTTAAATTACATAGACAGGTTCAGACTTTGAAAGAAACGCAGTTCTCTTAACAACAAATTAAATTTTATGACAATTTCTACTTAAAGCTCATGTTATTTGGATGTTGCCCTTTTCAAATAGGAAACAGTAAACGTTTGAAATGGAAGGACAAAGGACAATGGTCATTTTAGTATGGACATGAGGTGAATTCAAATACGATCGTTTTGTAGGGGTAAATCATTAAAGGCACCGGTTCGATTTTAACCTTTTTGGCTTTACTTACTACCTTACCTTCGACCGGGGTATCGGAATGAATTGAAATGTTTTATGCATAGTAGGGTTAAAATGTATTGAATATGACATTAAAAATTTTCATACTAATTGGTCGTACTCATGCGGACGAAAATTCCAGCGGCCTTTGATCCGAGGACCATATTTTCGATTAGATTTTTCAGTCTAACAACCTATTAGACTTGGTTTTCGAGACATTTTTGGGCGTAGTAGGCCCTCTTGGCAAGCGGATTGGTGAGTGCAGTGCAACTCTGCAAGGCTTTGTATTCACAGGGAACGCTGCTGTCTATTTCCTGGATTCATACCTCATGACACCCATGGACAGCCGAGGGTGATGCTATACTAAACCAACACCACACGGTTCTACGTTTCAAGTTATTATTCGCGCAATATTCTAACATTTCTTAGACTAGTAATATTCAAGGAAGTAGGAGCCCGTTTTATTAAACATTTTACATAATTAAATTTTAGGCGATTGAATGCTAAACATTTGCACAGACGTTTGTGTAGGTAGAACAAACGTTTTAAAAAGATATTAAAAACAAACAATTATGACTTTCCACGTGTATTCTGTAGAAACGATAAAAGCTTCTATTTTAATTACAGACATTGTTGTTTCCATGTTATGTTAGATGTTAGAAAAAATAGTGCGTTCCTAACCATTAAGGGGCTGAGTAGAGCTAAAAGCTACTTTTATAAGTGATTTCTACCCTAGATAAAATGCAGAAAAACTTACGAAAAAAAAAGGTAATAATCTTCAGGATATTTGCTGTAGTCTTATTGTGTCCAAAACATGATATTAGTAATTTAGCTTGATAGAAAAACATCGTAAAGTTACCTCTAAAAATCTATTATATCGCAAACTGCATGATCAAAACCCACGCAATAATTAAGTGTTTATTATCAGAATGAGCGCCTTACAATACTCTATCGACATATTGTTTTCGATTTTCAAATAACTTATTTTTGACCGAGTTATCATCGAAAATACGAAAATATCATTGAATCGGCAAGATTCCGTCCCGTTCGCACGCGCGCAGTTTGACATTTGTCAGAAAGGGACCGGTTTTTAGCTCGTGTCAGCCTCTTAAAACAGGGAACATTTACTTTAATAAATATAGTAGTTTTCTATACACCCGTTGTAACAAAGATGCATCTTCACCGTGTTTCGGATAAAATGCATTAAATTTAAGGCATCTCGTTCGTCATCTTTCTTTAAGGCATCGTACTGAACAACTTTCCCTATGGGACTAGTGCTGAAAAACGGAAAAAAAATTCTACCTCTCATAAAAAATTCACGATCTCCGGACTAACTTCGTATGGGATGTCGAACTTTTTTCCGTTTCCCACCCCAGGTCTCATATGGAAAGTTGTTCAGTATGGAGATCTAAACAACACCTCCAATTTAATGCATTTCCTACGAAACACGACATATCGATGGGTGAAAACGAGAAGGTCGTAACCAGTAAAAAGGTCGTAACCAACTAAGGGCACGCCCTGATCAGCTGATTTTTCTCTATCGAACGGTCCGGGTCTCGTTGCTCTACGACAACATTTTTTTTCTAATTTGGGTTGCATTATGAAAAGCTTTCAGAAATTTTTTGTCGTAAGCCGGTCAAAAACCAGTGTTTTTGAGGCTTTTTGATTTACGCCAAATCAATGTTAGGTATTACCAATCTAGGTCTAGTTACACCCTTCTGGTGGTATGAAAATTTTACCATACTTTTATTAAGCCGTTCTTACTTTTATTTACGCCGTTCATTGTTGTTGACAGTTGATTGCTTACCTGATACTGATGAGGAAGATTAGATTAGATAAAATAGATTTAAAATATACTGACATTTGATCTCGTTTTTAGGTTAGGTAGTAGTTAGTTGAATGACTTGGCATTCACACTGAATGTATTAATTTTAATATGTATTACACGTTAACCTTCTGTTCTAGTGCGATGGCTAAGTCATTCAATTTATTGTAAACATTAAAATACATTGAAAATATCGATATGGTCACTATAAAATAATGCTTATTAACTAATTACGTAATTAATTAAGATAGATCTCTTGAGTGGGGAATGAACAAATCGATAGTTGGTTTCAAATGGATCTCATACCTTTTTACGGTTGAACAGCTCAGTTAGTCCATTGAATAAAAAGTTCTAGAGTGCGAGAGTTAGTAACGTAAGATGTTTCTTCGGAAACATGTCAAGAGTCCCTAGGTAATAAACATACTAAAACCCCGGGACACTAGGAGGAGCCCCGGAGTGGGGGGAGGGGGGGAAAGGGTCTATTTTTCAATCAATTCCTCCTAAAGGCTTCCATGGAGGAATGTGTTTATTTTACCAATGATAGACCTAATCAAGAGCAATCTATCAGTACCGGTCACAAGTTGCACATTTGAGTTTTATGGAAGAAAGAAATAATTTTTGATCGATTGATGTGATAAACATGGGTATGTAGTATGGGGAAATTGTTTGAGCCAAAATCATTTTATAATGCGTGTAACGCAGAAACGGTAGGATATAGGAAAAAGTGATTTAGTTATAACTTGTAGATAATTTTATGGCCTTTCAACTTTTCCTTGAACGTTTTTCTCTAACATGTACCGTTTTTGAGACTTAAGCGAAAAATGAAAAAATTGACCCTTTCCCCCCCTCCCCCTACTCCGGGGCTCCTCCTAGTGTCCCGGGGTTTTAGTATGTTTATTACCTAGGGACTCTTGACATGTTTCCGAAGAAACATCTTACGTTACTAACTCTCGCACTCTAGACCCCCTTTGGAGGTACTCATTCAATGGACTAAGTAGCGAGACTTGGTTTTTTTTTTATATATTAATGTTTTTGAGGGGATAAAAGATATTTCTTTTGAATACATAAATCGTAGTTTTATTTATGCAACCATTTTTAAGCAACTATACTTAACACTTGGACGTTTTTTTCTAGGTTCCATTACTATTTAGAGATAAGCAACAATTCCATCAGAACTTATTACAGAATATTTTGGAATGGTTCTTGTTTACGACAAATGTATAGCAAAAGTAATTATCTTTCTCACACTTACGTCTTCTAAGTCATGTATGTACTTTTCAGCCATCTTAGATACATCGTATCAAAAGTCTGTAAATGGATAGCTTATTCCGACTGCATACAAATGTGCGAACCATTTACGACCTTTTGTCGGTCAGTTAATTGAAAATCTTGGGCGTAAGTAGTACAAAAACATACTTATCGTCACTTTAGATTAAAAATTATGTTTTCAAATAAAGGGTATTATTATAACAAAAACATGTTCTAAAAATCAGCTCTAAATTACGCATACTTTTTGAGTTATGAATTCTTTTGTGATTTTTTTTTCGTTTTTTGGCTCTGGTGTAAAGTTGGCTATTTTTGATTACGACCTTTTCGTTTTCACCCATCGATATACTGCCCATGAAAACTATGAAATAATGTAAAAAAAAAGTAACCGCCTGAAATATTGAAGAGCCGTTTCAGTTTTGTGTGTATTTCTAAAACGGCTCTCCATCATATCGTAGTGACAGGTTGTCAACCTGTTGCCTAAAATTTAATACACTTTAAAACGCTCGAATCCCTTATCTACCAATTCTATATCATACTATACTATCCCTGTTTCCATGGTGAGAGAAGTGTTTATAGCATGGTGAAATGCCTTTGCCGTGTGATGCCTGCTTCGAATAGCATCACCCCATTTCTTTCCCGTGTGTGTCGTAGATATCGACTATGGGGCTCGAGGGTTTCATGTTATTGCAATTTTAGGCGATAGGCTGACAACCTGACACTATAGTGATACACGACTTATCTAAAACGACCCTGAAATATTTGTCAGATGTAGCGATAACGACCGTAATTTTACGGTCTTTAGCGCTCTGCCTACCCCGCCAGGCGTGATTTGCGTTTACGTTTTGAAATGTCTTTGGTCCGAACGCGTGCGAATATAATTCAAATGCAAATATTTTACCGTCTTCGCTGAAATCCAGGAATTGTCGTCTTGATTTACCTACACACGGTTGAAAATACAAACCAATTCTGCATCTAATTCTGAAATATGGAGAAACTGAAGTCGGAACTAGTCTGGAGTGCAACTAAAAAATCGATTTTGCATTGTAATATTTTTATCCAAGCTATTATAACTTCGTCAAGATAGGAATTTGGAAATGTATCTAAGTGCGCTAAGAATGTATGAAAAAAAAAGTATTTTGAAACATTCAAATTTACTGAAAGCTAAACCTTAATTTTCAGAAAAACCCGAGTGGATATCGATTATCGATCGATTCGCAATTAAAGATTAGCTTCTTTTTTACTGAAATAGAACGACCAAGCTGGTAATTTTCCTTTAAGCCGGTTTGACACTATCAAAACATGCTGGGACCAATTAGATTTGACAATCATTTTTGGATGACCAGCTACCAATCTAAGTGGACTAGGATCGCGACCAACTTTTACCCAAGCTACACTTTTCCAAGGCACTTTCTACAGGCCTTTCATAGTGTCAACGTGGCTTCTTACATACATACATCACGCCTTTATCCCTTGCGAGGTAGATTGTCGCTATCGCCATGTCTGACAAATATTGAAGGCTAGTTCAGATAATTTGTGGATCACTATAGTGACAGGTTGTCAGCCTGTCGCCTTAAAGTTGTAATACACATGAGACCCTCAAGTCCCTTAGTCAGATCTTACGACACCCACGGGAAAGAAATGGGGTGATGCTATTCGAAGCCGGCTTCACACGGGTTCTTCCAACCTTGAAATAACCTTGCAGTGCATTCCTACTAAACGTCATAATTTCAATGCTTGATTAATTTTCTAAGAAGGCAAACCGGAACGCTGTTTCTATGAACAGAGCTAATAAGCATCCATCAGCATGCAAACGCTCGCATTGTCGAACGATTTCGTTCTTTCCATCGCGTGTCCAACTGTACACCTTGGGTGAGTACAGTCAGAATCACATTTCGACGTGAAAACTTCATACGATAATATATATTATGATGCATCATTCTCTTTGCCTTATCCCGTTCTCTGTCGGGATCGGTGGATCGGACGCCGGATCGCTAAAATATCGCAACGTTCTGTCAGGTCCATACTAGAAATGTCAATCCCCATACTAAAACTGCTCAATCGCTGTTGATGCAGCACATTCGCAGCGTCGTCCGTCGAGTGCGGTTAGTATGGGGAGTGACGTTATGGATCTGACAGACCACTGCGATATTTTAGGGGCCGGTAGTGCGCTAAGTGTGC
Source organism: Keiferia lycopersicella (assembly GCA_029255805.1). Taxonomy (NCBI): domain Eukaryota; kingdom Metazoa; phylum Arthropoda; class Insecta; order Lepidoptera; family Gelechiidae; genus Keiferia; species Keiferia lycopersicella. The sequence continues at coordinate 2,165,443 of JARACZ010000008.1, forward strand.
GATGCGCCAGCGGCTACCTAACCTAAGGGATTTGACGTGGAAAGAAGTTTTTACACGTAGCGAGTGCTATCTGATTTCTACCAACCGAAGGCTAATCTGGCCTGCATGCACCAAAAACATGATTCATGCGGCGTTACCTCGCCCTTAGGCGTTCAATTTTAAGGTTTGAAGTGTAAACGAGCTAATTCGTCTTCTTCTTCGGCAGCTTTAATGCTGATCTAAGTGAAACTCAGCTACTTATAAATTTAAGAACTTTACACCTGGTTTTGTAATAATTATATATTTTTTGTTCTAGTGCATTGCAAAGTGCCGCGTCGACGTTTCTTAGAGATTAGCTACGTGCAGCGCGCTTTAACTTATATTATAGTTTAATCTGTCGTCGACTGTACTTTTATTAATAATTTCCCCTTGGCAACATTAGCAAGCTCTGAGAATTAATAATAACAAAACAAATACAGAGTAGTGCATTACAAGAACCTCCGTTATTTTTTGAATTAATGAAACAGGTTTTATTTGACTTTTGTAATCCATACGATAATCAAGATTACACCTATATTTGTATGATTATACAGATTAAAAATATTTGTCAACTTATGGACCTTTGTACAGACAAAACTTGAATCAAAGGAGGCTTTAAAATTATATTTACAATCTTTACGACATTCAATTATACAGTGTGCAAGTATAGGTATGTGCAATTTTTATGTACAACAAGAATGTATCTACAGTTGAATTCTACTCTACAGTGCTTAAATTTTGTTGTAATCGTGTGAAAATATGTGCAAATCTTATTTACAAAAAGAAAAGTGTGTTATATTCTACAGAGTACCAAATTACATATTTTTTTTATTGCGTGTAGTGTAGTACAGCGAAGCGCATGCTGTCGAAGAGTAAAAGGAACCAGAGTTGACGAAAAAATACTGTAAAAAAATAATGAGATAAATAAATAATATACTTAATAATAAATATATATCCTGGAAAATTCATACAGCGCCATCTCGCCCCAAACTAAGCGAAGCTTGTGCTATGGGAACTTGATAGCTGATAGTAATACTTATATATTTTTTTTTATAAATACCTATTTTACTTAGAAATCATCCAGACTCGTCATTTAAAAATTGACTTAACAAATAATTGTATCCGGTGGGGATCGAACCCACGACCCTCGGTGTAGAAGGCAAGGATATTAAGGAAGGAAGGAAGGCAAGTATCATATTTGCTCCCGACCCGCTCAGTATGCGGTGATACGGTTGTTTTGGTTGTAAAATCTTGATTGGTATAGAAAATCTGCACGGTACGATCATAATCAAAAGTCTATACAGACTTGCGCTAGCGATGCACATTTGAGATCGTTTGGACGTCGCATACGAAATCAAGTCAGCATTTCCAGCGCAAGTCTATCATGCCGTGTGATGCCGGCTTAGAATAGCATCTCCCCATATCCTTCCCGCGGGTGTCGTAAGAGGCGACTAAGGGACTCGAGAGTATTGATGTATTATAATTTTTAGGCGACAGGCTGACAACCTGTCACTATAGTGATACACATGTTTTCTGATGCAACCTCGGAAAACAATCCTCAAAAATGTCAGACGTGGCGATAGCGACCGTATTCTTACGGCCGTTAACGCTCTGCCTACCCCGTAAGGGATAAAGGCGTGATTTGTGTGTGTGTGTGTGTGTCTAAAATGGACTATTGATTATAACTGTACCACACTCTGACACCAAACCACCGGGCGGAGGCACAGTGCGACTTTTTCAAATCCACCGTATAAACATTGTAGGCCGTAACTTACACGTGCGTTGAATGCGTGTCTAGTTATTTTATGCGGAGATATTTTTAAATGTGATACTACGCATCTGCGCCACCACATCTTATCATGGTGATTTTTGTACCATAACGCGTGCATTCTACACGCGTCTAACAATTTTCCTAAAGCCCTGATATAAAAATGTGTGTTCGATGACGTTTCTCAACTCTGGTTCCACGTTTACTATCACAACATACCTCCTCGCTGACTACGCCACCCGTTGACTTTTCCGATATGGTTCGGCTTGCTGCCTCTACTTAGTCTTTGTTCTGTGGATCACAATAGATGGCGCTGTTAGTTAATAAAACATGATAAAATACAGATTTTCCAGCGGTACGCAATTTTTAATCAGATAAGGGAATGCGCGCCGTATAGTGCCTGCTTAGAATAGCATCGCCCGATTGCTACGCATAGGTGTCGTAAAAAGCGACAGGGATCAATCCAGGGAAGGAGCGTTCTCTGTGAATACAACATCTTGCACTGCGTTCGCCAATCCGCCTGTCAAGCGTGATAAATATGACAAATATTGAAATCAAGAAACAGTAATAGAAGTTGGTCAGGAAGAGGGAAAGGCAAAGATAAACCAAGGAGTAAGGCAGGGCTGTCCACTTTCGCCAATAATTTTTAACATCTTCATTGAAACAGCAATTAAAAAGATTATAGATTCAAAGAAGGGAGGGGTCAAAATTAATGGGGAAGTTATACAATTTATAAGGTTTGCAGATGACATAGATGCAATAGGAAACACGGCAATAGAATTGGAAGAATTAATAACCGAAATGAACAAAACTTTCAATGATTATGGATTAAAAATAAACAAGAAAACCAAAATATTAGTAACCTCAAAACACGAGCAAAGAAATAGAACAATCACACTAAATGATACTCCGCTAGAAGAGGTGAAGAGTTTTGAATATTTGGGCAGTATTATAACAAACGACTCCAGGTGTACACCCGATATTATAAAGCAAGGATTGCAATGGCGAAGAAAGCTTTCAATGGAAAGAAAACCTTACTAAAAGCCAGAATATCATCACATGCCCGTAAAAAGCTTATAAAGGTGTATGTCTGGAGTGTAGCATTGTATGGCTGCGAAACGTGGACCATGACGCAAAGAGACAGAGAGCGTTTGGAAGCCTTCGAAATGTGGTGTTGGCGGAGGATGGAAAGGATAAGCTGGACAGAAAGAAAGACCAATGAAGAAGTGCTACAACTTGTAAAAGAAAAAAGAACGTTGCTCAGCACTATAGAAATTAGAAGGGGAAAGATGTTGGGACACCTCATACGACATGACCAGCTATTCAAAACAATTATTGAAGGAAAGATCGAAGGAAAGAGAGGGAGAGGCAGGCCAAGAAGAAGTTATTTAAACCAAGTGAAGGAAAGAATAATGGTCATGACGCATAGGGAGGTCAAGGAGAAGGCAGAGGATAGAAACAGCTGGCGGATGCTCCACCGACAAGAGCAATGAGCTCTTAAATATAAGAAGAAGATATAAGAAGAAGACCCTCAATTGAGGCAATGTCCAGCAGTGGAATATTGCGGCTTTTGTTTTGAAGTAAGAAATGGGTTTAAGTTTTTTGGGAGAAAGGCAAGGGATTACTTGGAATAACTGATCTCTTCAGTTTTTAAAAAAACAAGGATAGATTTATGAGGCGCAATAACCTGAGATGGTAGAAAACCCATCAAACAAATACACATATACTATACACATATAGTTAAATCACGGAAAAGAGTATTTCACAAACTTTGATGTCACATTTAGATAATCCGAAAATCCGTGGACCCAAAAAGTGTTTATGTATAAATAATAGATCTCGGAGTTGGTAATGTTTTCTTATGAACCGTAAACATAAAAAAATATACAAGGGCTAAGGCGGATCGCACACTTAGTGCACGACGGAGCGCTATAATATCGCAGAGGGCTGTCAGATCCATACTAGAAACGGCACTCCCCAATCTAAAACCGTACGGATGACGCTGCGATAGCGCTTCGTCGACAGCGGTTGACCGGTTTTAGTATGGGGATTGACATTGCTAGTGTGGATCTGACAAACCGCTGCGATGTTTTAGCGTTTCGTCGTGTGTTAAGCGTGCGATCTGCCTAAAATGCAGCCCTCCGAAAATTTATAGCATGTATTCTGACCATGAAACTTAAGAACTGATCGTGATTCTGTATGAGAGGTCGATTTTTTATTGCTTCCTGTCTTTTTTTGTCGCTGTCCTTATTCGAGTGGGTATTATCAACTCTTCTTTTTTTCATTTCGTATGGCACACGAAATCGTCCACCAACACAATAAACCCTGGTTTCACAGTTTTCAACCGCCTAATTCTAGTAGCATGCTTCTAAACATGGTTGTGTTAGCTATCAGATCGCTTACATTGTGCTCCTTGTTTTCTTTCTGTAATGTGCATTTCTTTTGTTATGTACAATAAAGTATATCTATGTTATGTTAAGTAACCGTCGTGGAAGTAATCTAACATCTATGATTCTTTTAGCCACCCGATATCCAATTTAAAATCCTCGTCGCATGGCAAGCCTGCACAGTATTAGCGCTATTGTCTGCCACTTGAGCGGGAAGCAGCTGTAGCCGGCTTGTAACAACCTATCGGCCACATGCAGCTAAACGACCGCACCAGAATTGAAAACGCACTCAATTGCCTACTTGTTTGAACGTTGACTTCGTATGATTAAAATATTTGCTGTTATTGCTTTGTCTTATATCTTTAAATGAGATATGCTATAATTGTATTTATCGGTGATTATGCCGTGTAATGCCGGCTTAGAATAGCATCACCCCACATCCTTCCCGCGGGTGTCGTAAGAGGCAACTAAGGGACTCGAGAGTATTAGTGTATTACAATTTTTAGGCGACAGGCTGACAACCTGTCACTATAGTAATACACATGTTTTCTGAAACAAACTTGGAAAACAATCCTCAAAAATATCAGACATGGCGATAGTGGCTGTATTCTTACGGCCACTATCACTCTGCCTACCCCGCAAGGGATAAAGGCGTGATATATGTATTTATCGGGATCTCGGCAACGACTCTAGTTTTCACAAAATCTCGTATGTAGGAAGTTTTAAGGACGGTACAACTATAAGGCGGATCGCACACTTAACGCACGACGGAGCGCTATAATATCGCAGCGGTCAGTCAGTTCCATACTAGAAACGTCACTCCCCGTACTAAAACCGCATTCGAAGGACGATACTACGATAGCCCTGCGCCGACAGCGGTTGAGCGGCTTTAGTATAGGGATTACAATTCTAGTATGGATCTGTCAGACCACTACGATGTTTTAGCGCTCCGTCGTGCGTCAAGTGTGTGATCCGCCTTATAGCTTTTACCACCTATTCAGAGTGAATTTCACGGATTGGGTAAGAAATATTTTGACATTCAATTCAGGTCAATACCATATTACAATCTGCTTAAAATATTAGCTATAAGTTTTTTGTACTAGTTGGTCGTATTGAGTAGGTTGGTTTTTCCTCGTATCAATATGATGTCTTTCTTTCAGTTTATATGGAATGAAATGTAATCGGCTTAATATGGAGTCGACGGGAATCAATAACATATTGTGGAGTGAAATAAACATTGTGGTTGTATTTTTAGTTTCCTAGAAGATGTATTTATTTACTATTAACTTGATTAGGATGAAATATACAATCTCTTTTTACAAATTATCTTGTAGGTACAGTTTGTAATTATAGAAAAATAAAGTATTTTATGATTAATCCGCGTATATGTCTATGTTGTATTGGAAAATAACGATCGTTGTGGCGTAGTGGTAGTGAGACTGCCAGTGACGCAGAAGGTTCCGGGTTCGATTCCCGGTGGGTCACTCAAAAGGATGGTATTTATCACTTTGTGAATTTGTTCTTAGTCTAGTTATAACATTACGGGCTGAACCACCCAATTGTGTAAAAAAGGTTCCATGTTTCGGATGACACGTTAAGCCGTAGGTCCCGGTTGCTGTCTATGATTATTTATTCTGCATTCGTTACACAACCATGTCAGAAGCCTGCTACTTGTAGAAGGCGTTTGAATTTTTTTTACACTAGAATTCATTGGGCCGTTGGACGACTCGGTGTCCCATACTAAAAGACAGAGAGATTGGAAAATAATTAGGTTGAAATACCTAATAATACCTTAACTCATAGTTACTGAAGATAAGAAACTTAAAAATATACATTGTTTAAGTTTGATCAGTAAGTTCTCAATAATATATGTATATAAACTCTTCCAAGTTTAATCTGACTTAATCACTACTCTATACATTACAGTGTAATGTCGTGTTCAGACCTACCCTAACGTAGAGTGGAATAATTGTACTACCTACGTGTCACTAAGTGGAAAATTTCACGTTACATAGAAGTTCACGACCCAAGCTGATTAATATAATAAAATACTGCATATTCTAGCAGTTCCCTGGAAATAATTGACGGTTTCGTATGTATTTATGAATATAATAATGACGTGAGCAAAACTCATTTGTTTAATTGTTTTAGATTGAAGTCAATCACATACATACATACATATATCACGCCTCTATCCTAGGCGGTGTAAGCAGAGCGTCAATATACGAATATATACGGTTTCTATCGCCACGTTTGACAAAAAATAAGGTACTTTCAGATGATTCGAGTATCACTGTAGTGACAGGTTGACAGCCTGTCGCCTAGCGTTGCAATACACATAAAAACCGTCAATTTCATTGGTTGGCTTCTACACCACCCGCGGCAAAGAGATGGGGTGATGCTATTGTTAGCTGGCATCACTTTCTTACGTTAACAAATAACAGAAAATATCATCTAATCATTCGTTTTTTAGTTTTTGTCCCACCTACCTATGTTTGAATATCAACTTGAGGAAATGTTAATATGAAGTGTAGAAACATTATCTAGAACAAAGACTAAGAAAATAGTGTCTTATCTGAAACGATAGGCCACGATCCATCTGCCTACCCCACTGATGCTATATCCGTGATTATCCTCGAGTCCCACAGATAAGCCAGGCCAATTAGTGGTTCTACTAGTTACAGTTTGACGTCACTGGATATTTATGTGGCCATATTTTTATATTCCCATTAAACCTGGTGGTAATATCCTCAGCAAACACCAGTTTATGATAAGACTGCGTTATAGATAATATGCCAGAAATACTTTAATTCAACCAAAACCAGTTCAAAATAGACTTGCACAATTAATTTGCATCTCTGAAGATGTTCAAAAACAGTTTGATGTAATAGAAAAATATATTCGCTCAGTAAGCAGTCCAATTATGTGATTACATACATACATACATACATACAAAGGCATTTTTTATAGAGAGTGTAAAAAAAAATACAGCAAATATTTTAAGAGGTGAATCAGCCCATGAAACTGTTCAACTTTCCCCAAAAAACACGGACCTCTCATAGTAAGACAGTAATGTAGACAATAATGAATGGGAGGTCCAAAAAATTTATTTATCTACACACGGTTGAAAATATAATGTCTGCATCTAATTTTGAAATATAGAGAAACTTATACACATACATACATACATATATCACGCCTTTATCCCTTGCGGGGTAGGCAGAGCGTTAACGGCCGTAAGAATACGGCCACTATCGCCACGTCTGACATTTTTGAGGATTGTTTTCTAAGGTTGTTTCAGAAAACATGTGTATCACTATAGTGACAGGTTGTCAGCCTGTCGCCTAAAAATTGTAATACACCAACACTCTCGAGTCCCTTAGTCGCCTCTTACGACACCCGCGGGAAGGATGTGGGGTGATGCTATTCTAAGCCGGCATCACACGGCACATAGAGAAACTTAAGTATATAAAACATTGTTGTGGGAAGTTAAGCCCAGTTCTCTGAGTTAAACTTCTGCGCAAACTTTTTAAATAGTTTATTTTGTTTTGATAGATTTGTCATTTTGGGAGTTGATCTAATAATAACTTGGTTTATTTTTTGATGAGGGTGAACACTGAACACATGACTAGAATATTTTTTTATCTTAATCGCCAATGTCTTAATAGCCGTGTGATGCTGGCTTAGAATAGCATCACCCCACATCCTTCCCGCTGGTGTCGTAAGAGGCGACTGAGGGACTCGAGGGTATTGGTGTATTACAATTTTTAGGCGACAGGCTGACAACCTGTCACTATAGTAATACACATGTTTCCTGGAACAACCTTGGAAAACAATCCTCAAAAATGTCGGACGTGGCAATAGCGACCGTATTCTTACGGCCGTTAACGCTCTGCCTACCCCGCAAGGGATTAAGGCGTGATATATGTATGTATGTATGTATGCTTAATCGCCAAGGCTAATCTGCTGTACCAAGTTGAGATGCAATAATCAATCAGTATTCCGCCCAGTTGGACCGATGATTTCAAGATTATTAACGTATTTTTATTATAATTTTATATTTTTATTGCCGTGTGATGCCAGCTTAGAATAGCATCACCCCACATCCTTCCCGCGGGTGTCGTAAGAGGCGACTAAGGGACTCGAGAGTATTGGTGTATTACAATTTTTAGGCGACAGGCTGACAACCTGTCACTATAGTAATACACATGTTTTCTGGAGCAACCTTGGAAAACAATCCTCAAAAATGTCGGACGTGGCAATAGCGACCGTATTCTTACGGCCGTTAACGCTCTGCCTACCCCGCAAGGGATGAAGGCGTGATATATGTATGTATATGTATGTATGCTTAATCGCCAAGGCTAATCTGCTGTACCAAGTTGAGATGCAATAATCAATCAGTATTCCGCCCAGTTGGACCGATGATTTCAAGATTATTAACGTATTTTTATTATAATTTTATATTTTTATTGCCGTGTGATGCCAGCTTAGAATAGCATCACCCCACATCCTTCCCGCGGGTGTCGTAAGAGGCGACTAAGGGACTCGAGAGTATTGGTGTATTACAATTTTTAGGCGACAGGCTGACAACCTGTCACTATAGTAATACACATGTTTTCTGGAGCAACCTTGGAAAACAATCCTCAAAAATGTCGGACGTGGCAATAGCGACCGTATTCTTACGGCCGTTAACGCTCTGCCTACCCCGCAAGGGATGAAGGCGTGATATATGTATGTATATGTATGTATGCTTAATCGCCAAGGCTAATCTGCTGTACCAAGTTGAGATGCAATAATCAATCAGTATTTCGCCCAGTTGGACCGATGATTTCAAGATTATTAACGTATTTTTATTATAATTGTATATTTCTACAATGCTAGTTTAATCACTCTTATTTAGACGAGATTTTTTAAATGTATTTGCATGTTAGTCATAGGTTGGCAAAACATTAATGTACCTTGTTGACCTGTACCTCCTTATTGACAAATGTTTTAAGCAATTAAAGTATCTTGTATCTAAAAAAGTGGCCGGTAGCGACTTGATAGGGTTTATATTGACCTACCCTGTCGGAGGTTCAGGATACGTCCAGCAGTGCACTTCTATCTAGGCTGACCAGATGACGTGATTGTACTATTAGGTAAGTATTAGCTTTTTATTTTTATTTCTTTATGCTGGCAAGTTGAAGGACTAAAATTAAACTCAAAACGTGATAAAACTAAGTTTTCGGCTTTTAGCTACATAACAGGCAACAATTATTGTGTACATAATCAAAGTTATGTGTACCTGAACCCCACATTTGTAACCCGCGTGCAAGCGTAAAATTATGAAGAAAGTAATTTTCACACGTAACATTATCACATATTGTCGTAATGTTCTCGTGACGGGAGTTAGTGTGGACCATTACTCATCCGAATATAGAGCTGGAAGTAAATAAGATTTCCTCAAAGTTGGCAGGATTAGCCTAATTTGGGTTCATGACATTTGCATGTTATATGTTTTTTGGTGAAAAAATGATTTCAACTATGTATACCGAAAAGGTAATATGAGCCGAACCTGCTTACGCAGAAAGTTCGCAACAGGGAATTTTCTTTTTTTTATTATTATCATTCTAGTAGCTGGATAGATGGCGCTGTGTTTGGTATGTTACCGCAAACAACGGAACGTAATATTTATTTATTGTTTTTTTGAAACTTGGGCTCATTTGGAACGAAAATGTCAGTGCATGCCAGACTGTCAGTCAGTGTTGCAATGTTTTTTTTAGTCTTTTGGCTTTGGAATCTACACTAAAGTCTAGTAACATAGTTGGTTCAACGCCATCTATCGAGTTCTTGGAATACTAGTTTTTTTACTAAAACTATAAGACATTATAACGGGTTTTAACTCACGGTAGGGATATATCGAGCACCCAATATTTCGGCGATGTTGCAATCGCCATGATCACGGGTAAACTGGAGCGGCTGCGGGTGACGGCTAAGGGCAAACATATCTGTCTATCCTCATTCTTCTGCGTTTTTTCGGAACACTTTGGTCACTATCGGTACTCACTCGAAAGTGATCTCGACAACACACACTAACGGTATCGCATGATTTTATTGCAGGTTTAGGCACAAACTTATTTTTACACAAATTTACCGCTGGATTCTATGTACTTGACAATTTGAAGCCATCTTCTCTATTGAAATTTTTGTACTTGGTGATTTCAATAGCCTCGCTTACCAGTCTTGGTATGTAGTGGCGTTCGGTCGAAAGTACTTTTGGATTATGTAATTCGATCCAGTGGTTTGGACCAGACTCAAGCAGGTGTTCCGCAATGGCAGACTTATGTGCTTCATTGTTTATCACTGCCTTTATGTGCTCTTTGACACGGATGGAGATGGTCCGCTTAGTTTGACCAATGTAACAACTACCACAACTACAGTCTATTTTATACACCCCTGGACATTCTAATGGAAATCGATCCTTTGGTGACCGTAGAAACTGCGACATCTTCTTGAAAGGAGTGAATACAGTTTTTATCGAATACTTATCCAGTATCCGTCCGTCCGTTAGTGTGTGTTGTCGAGATGACTTTCGAGTGAGTACCGATAGTGACCAAAGTGTTCCGAAAAAACGCAGAAGAATGAGGGTAGACAGATATGTTTGCCCTTAGCCGTCACCCGCAGCCGCTCCAGTTTACCCGTGATCATGGCGATTGCAACATCGCCGAAATATTGGGTGCTCGATATATCCCTACCGTGAGTTAAACCCGTTATAATGTCTTATAGTTTTAGTGATAATAACCACGGAACCTTAAAATCAAGTGTTAGTTTTTTTTAATCTCATAAAGAAAACCTCCTATCGTTTTTGGTACAAATGCTAAGATCTAAGGGGAATCCCACGCTTGACGGACGCTGCACTGGTGTAAAAGAGTTATTGCTGTTAATGCAATTTGTGCCAACGCAAGTTTATCAATGTATTCTGCGTCACCATCGGTTTTTAATATGGGAAAGAAATCTCCTTGCATTTGCCAGATGCGTGCGTTACGAAAAGGTACGCTAAAAATGCGAAGCGTCGTGCGAAAACATTTAGATGTGTGCTAATTAACATTAATGGTGTGCTGAACTTGACATCTTTTTCATCTTTCGTTCCTACAAAGTCGAAACGTTGATGAAATCATTTCAAATAAACTGCGTAATTTTTTAATGGTTCTGAATATTAGGTACTTAACAATGTTATTTTTTTTTGGATTTCAAGGTTTTTTTGCATCTTTTGCTCTGTTTTTTTCAATAAGGAATCCCGCCCATTTTACAAGACATCAATTTCTTGGAGATAAAAGTGACGGCGTTATTTTCAGCAATAAGACTACAGGATGTAAAAAAATTGCTGCAAATATTTTAAGGGGAGAACTAACCCATAAAACTGAACAACTTTCCCCAAGGAACATAGGTCGAAATACGATAAAAAAAATTGTACCTCCCATACAAATTGGCTTGGTCGGTCTTGGTAGTCAAGTCTTCAGTTTCATCGGCTGATTCACCTCTTTAAATATTTGCAGCTACTATTTTTACACCTTATATAAATTGTGCTATTGCTATTATCCATTTACAGAAAACAAAAAACGATGTATCAGGCTTTATTCTTCTTACAAAAAATAGGGTAAACCCACCTGTAGCACACTCCACAAGACATATAATCAGCAGTAGGGCGAACGCTCCGGTGACGGTCGCCGCGGGTGGGCCCGCTCGCCGCCTGTGCCCGTCGCTCCACATCTTGCGTGTCTCAACTGCAACAAAGACCATGGACCATTGTACCTTACGGATATTTATAGCAAGCTTTTTGTGGGGGCTTGAATGGAGTAAGGAGTAGTGTGCGAGTTGTAAGAATTAAGTATACAGGGAGTATATTTCCACCCACACTTTCTGGTAAATTGTGGTAAACTTTTGTCGGCTTTGCTGTAAGCTTGACTCAAACATCTAAAAAATAGATAAATGTAACTGTAACACACATACCTCTTAAACAATGTCTTAATTACGAGTACGTAGGTCACATCACATCGACCTATAGACATACGTTGTTGCAGGTTTTCGACGCTGAAATTTTTTTTTAAAGTATTGTAAAGACGAGCTATATATTTTTGAATGTGTTAATTTCTAGCTATTTAGAATTTTAGAATACCTACAAAAGTAAGTTGGGTAGATGAACAGTATTGTTTATTATTTACAAAGGAAACCCACAAAGATAGAAATATAAGAGATATCTTCTGAATTCATTTCATGCTTATGAATATGCAAATTATTAATGTAAGAATTTCATTTGAAATTATTATAGAACCCTTTCTCCTTATTACTGAAATCACCGTACTTCTTATTTACAAAAAATACCTATACCAAAGAGATAATATATTTCTTTCAATAGGCAGGGCTCGCGGTCGACCACGGAAACGATGGAGAGACAAACTGAAACTAGATGCCCACGCCAAAAACTGGATGGAGGTGGCTCAAGACAGGGATAAATGGAAGAAGGGGAGGGAGGCCTTTGCCCTGCAGTGGGACACTTCAGGCTCATAATAATAATAATAATAAAGCAGACCACCAGCTAGATGGACGGACGATCTAGTGACCATTGCTGACAGACAGTGGATGCAGGAGGCATAGACGGCAGCTCTAACTCTGTTCTTATAACTAACTATTATTTTTTGTGACGTATCAGTAGATCTTTATCAGATTCGCATATCTCTCATGGGAGATTGCATAGCAGCAGGGGCAAGCGCTGGGCGGGCCGCTAGTATTTGATATAATCCTATCAGAATTTCTACGACTGTATCTTATACTGTTAAACTAGTAATATATTCGCGAATAGCCATAATAATGGCGTAGTAAGTGGCCGTGTGGTGCCGGCTTAGAATAGCATCACCCCACATCCTTCCCGTGGGTGTCGTAAGAGGCGACTAAGGGACTCGAGAGTATTGGCGTATTACATTTTTTAGGCGACAGGCTGCCAACCTGTCACTATAGTGAAAAAATGACAGACCTGGCGATAGTGGCCGTATTCTTACGGCCGTTAACGCTCTGCCTACCCCGCAAGGGATAAATGCGTGATATATGTATCTATGTATGTGTAGGCAGTTACAATCAAAGTTTCGTACCAGAACTGTTTGTGGTCCCTTCTCCAGGGAACCCTCGGTGGATGCACCAACTTTACAATAATAAGTTTGTTTTATCCGATGCAATTAGCTTTATGCATGAACTTTGTGATAGTCTCATTACTAAGAATAAACCTGCCTGGTTGCCTACCTACTTGGTTCGTACTGTTATAAATCATTTATTCAAAAAATCAAATTTGTAAATATAAAATAAGCATGTCAAAATTAATAAAATGTCAACTTAAAACTAAAATAAATAAAACAATTATAATAAAAACAAGTCAAAATAAAATAAATAAAATAAAGTTCGTACTGAAATAAATAAAACAGGGTAATTTAATAAAAATACTGTACTTATATTCTGAAATCTATTGTCCAAGAAAACCCCATTTACTGTTTTTCAAAATATTGAAAATTAGAATTTTTTAATCGAAAATCAATTTGAAAGTTACTGTTTTGACGTCATCAAAACAAATGTAATGTGACGTCAGAGTATAATATTTTCATACAAAATCTCGTTTTTGGTCGTCTTAAGAAGTAGCTCATAATTGACTTGTCATTCAATTAACCAATTAATAATAATAGATGACGTCATATCTCGCAATTTTGGATGGCGTCAAAACACTTCCTTTTATATATTTTTCAGTTTATTAATTTCGAACTTTGAATATTTCGAAAAACTATAAATGGAGTCTGTAGTATTTTTGGACAATAGGTTTATGCGTACAACTTTTGTATTTTATTAATGGCCTAGTCATCTTGCGAATTTTACTACCTAGCTAGCATTACATACAAAACGTCTCATGCCAGGTAATGGGAATGAATGTGACAGCATGGAGTATATTGCATGTGCTTGTATGTGGGTAGACGTACTTGTGCATTTTTTTATTAACATAACAATCTGGATATTCCCAATTTATATGAAAGACATTGATGCGTAATGGGAACTTTTCTATCTGTCTGTATCTGTCAGATCTCGAGCTAGTTTATGAGGTCACACCAGATGGCGTTGCGTTAGGTTGAAATTTTGGCATATGAGTTATATTGATAGGTACTCAAATAAAAGAAATACATTTCCTTGAAAATAAACTTTTTCAGTTTAGCTGAGCGCCATCTATGTACACTTGAAAATGAACCACAAAATTTTCCATATAAGCCACTTTCAAATATAATATTTATGTCATAATGCCCAAATGGATCTGAGTTTATCTTTTACCATCGGCGTTTTACTTAATGTCTTTTATCCAGCTCCGTGTTCAAATTAGCCTAAAATGTAAGTATGATGTATAACATACGAATATTTTGTCCTCTGGGATTAAAACTCGGAAAATACACGGATGTATACATGGAAAATTACTTGTATCGTAAGTGCTCCATGTATCTAGCCATTGTTAACATAATATTTTATGTTGTATAACTTTTATTGTATCTACAATAATAGGTAGGTTTCAAAAAATAATTACAAATTAAGTTAGTTTAAGCCATTCAGGTTAAAGCTTTGTGATTTGTATCTCATTATTAAGAAAATGAAATCGTTGGTTTGGACACTTCGGTGCATGCAGTTGCTTTTGAAATAAATAGAAACCTTTTGTCTCATTTCGAGAAAATGTATCTACTGTAAAAATTACTTGGATGAACATAATGAATAAATTTTAATAGATACATACGTTTATTAAAATTACTAGTGACCAGCTGCTAATTACTGTTCAAGAAAAACTGAAAAACCGATTCAAAGGCTGGTTTCAGAGCGGCGCGTCTCAGCAGCGCTGCCAAGGCGCGCGCGGCTCGGGCGCGCACCTGGGCAGCGCGTTCGCTGTGAAACGACATTCAGACGCGCGCGCTTCGCTTGGTGTACGGTCGAGTGCAGAGAATCATTATGCCAGCAAACGTAATCACTATATTAGCTATATACGTTATATGGAAAAGAGTGCAACAACGACGTCTTAAAAGATTGCAAGTCGACGCTACTGGCAATCGAAGGAGATCCGACCGCGGCGCGGCCGAGACGCGGCCCAAGACGCGTCACTATGAAACGCTACATACAATCTAGTGTAATGCGAGGCGCGCGCGGCTGGGCAGTGCTGCCGAGACGCGTCGCTCTGAAACCAGCCAAAGGTCGCTGTGTGGTTGAGGAGGAGTTAGCAGTCTTCATTACAAACAGACAGAAAGAGACCCACAAAACTTAATTTTAGACCATGTATTGATTAATTTCATTACTCAACTTCAGTAGGTACAAATATTGGATCGCACGCCGGCACTTATTTAAAAAAAACTGCCAACTTGAAGCTTTACTGATAAACAAAGCCGAACATAAAATGATTATTTCTTTTTCGCTGTTCCAACCAAACTTTATCTGCCAACACTTTGAGTACAAAGGCAGGGGCCCTCCAGTTGACATGTTTGCCCACACAGTTTTGAACCCGTCTGCTAAAAGCATCAAGCGTCAACTATATTTATTCTATGACGCCTAAGATAAATCGCACAGACGCACGGAACAATTTTGCGGTTTTTGACGTACATACGTACTTGTACTTCACGCCTTTATCCCTTAGGTAGGCAGAGCGTGAAAGGCAGTAAACATTGAGGACCCTTTCAGATAATTCATGTATCACTGTAGTGGCAAGTTTTCAGCCCGTCGTTTAGAGTTGTAACATACCTACATGAAACCGTTAGGTCGCTCAGTCAGCTCTTACGTCACCCGCAGGAAAGAGATAGGGTGATGCTATTCTAGGCTGGCGTCACCAGGCATCATATTTACTCTATGATGCCTAATGTAAATCGCAAACGCACCACAAAATATTGCGGTTCGCAACAGCAACCATATAAATGAAATCTTATGACAGTCAGTATTTGATGCCGATATGTCATTTGAAATCTCGTATGCTGTTTTCGTCAAATAAACGGGTATAGTAAAATCCCTGAAAGTCATGGCATATGTGTGAGAACCACCACCTTCTTCTATGACGCCTTCGTCCAGGTTACACACGGTCAGCCGTGAACGTAGTCTACCAAATTGTAAAGAAATGCGTGAAAACAAAACAGAAAACATAAATACAGAAATAATATAAATATTTCTAGCAAAGCTAGAACCAACCTAGGCTGTCTTTATTAGTAGAATTTTTACGTGACGTATCAGTGCTATATGTAATCTCGTAAGAACCTACTAACGCAGCGATGTCCGTTGGAACTGCATCAACATAAACCGCTGGTAATAAGTATGGCGAATGACGTTTCTAGTATGGATGTGACAGACGTATGTACGAAGCATTATTTTAGCACCTGCGATGTGCGTTAAGCGTGAAAACGGCTTAAAGGACTTAAAGTTTTTAATTTAAATTTTGGAGTTATTCACATTCTGCCATTATAATGATATGGAAAATTTTCTGAAACGTATCTCAAGTATTCGTCAGACTTGGTGATAATTACTATTATTTACTGCTGTTGACCCTATGCCTGCACCGGCAGGAATAAAGGCGTGATTATTATTTCGTGTTATTTGTACCTTTGTTTTTGTTCCAACGCGTGTCCATCTTTTTTTGTTACTTTTCTATACATTACATTTTACTGCTAGCTCAGACAAGGTTTCGTATGAATACCGTTTGGCCTTTTGTAATTACTATGTAGGCTTTTCTTGTCATTTTGATTTCTTTGTGTATCTATCTTAATAATATTAGTTTAGCCTCAAGCAATGTCCTTTACCTACAAATTTCGAAAAGTATGAACTAATCCACCCATTAATGCGGATCGCACACTTGACGCACGACGGAGCGCTAAAATATCGCAGCGATCTGTCAGATCCATACTAGTAATGTCAATCCCCATACTAAAACCGCTCAACTGCTGTCGACGCAGCGCTATCGAAGTGTCATCCGTCGAGTGCGTTAACTTTTTAGGTATACCGATGTACACTATTGTAGCGCAGTGTGCAATCAATAAAATGGTGTTTTGATGATATACCGACCAAACCTAGGTAATTATAGGGCTGGACGAACGATTGTAGTGTATAGCAATTTCCAAATGCATTTGGTACAACATAAACAATTATCTCTTGCTTTATTTCGTTACTACAGTAATATTATAAAAAGGAAAAATTACTTTTATATTTCTGTACGCGCAGGCATTACTGGTCAAAAAAATTCAACCTAAAAATTTCAACATTTTACACTTAACTACACACATAGATGTAGGTAGGCTTGAAGAATATTACTGTACAATAAGTACGTATCTACTAATAAGAGTGGTATTTTCGGTGACCTTATTTTTGTTAATTTAATATGCAATCACGGAGACGATTTCCATCATTTTTGGCGTATCCATGAATATGTAAGATTGCCTACGGCTGGAGTTAACATTAACATATGAAAAAATGCACATATCAGCCGAATAAACATCTCGTCTTGTTCTTGGAATATGTCACGACAGCTAATAAAGGCTATACAGGATGTAAAAAATTTGCTGCAAATATTTTGAAGGGTGAATCAGACCGTGAAACTGTAAGGCAGATGGCACACTTGATGCACGACGGAGCGCTAAGATATCGCAGCGTAAAATATCAGAGCCGTACTAGTAACGTCACTCCCCGTACTAAAACCGCCCTCGACCGATGACACTGCGATAGCGATGCGGTTTTAGTATGGGGATTGACATTTCTAGTATGGATATGACAGACCGCTGCGATGCTTTATCGCTCCGTCCTGCGTCAAGTGTGCGATGCGCCTTACGGGGAATTATTTTAATCTGTTCGTTTAGTTCCTTAGTAGGTGACGCTCGTGCGAGGGATATACAAAATTCAGCAGTAGTTTACCATAGACAGGGATAGGGATACTTAATAGTTTTTTTAAAACGCAATTATTTCAATAGATAGAGTGATTCGAGAGGAAGTTTTTTATGTATAACACTTGCTAAGAAAACATCTTATTCCCACGGGAAAATGAGTTAACGCTAGAGAAAACGCTAGTGACAGATAATTCCTCAATATAAAAAAGAACTAACTGCGCCACCTATTTCGTAATAGTA
Organism: Keiferia lycopersicella; assembly: GCA_029255805.1. NCBI lineage: Eukaryota > Metazoa > Arthropoda > Insecta > Lepidoptera > Gelechiidae > Keiferia > Keiferia lycopersicella. The sequence goes on from JARACZ010000008.1 coordinate 2,183,754, forward strand.
TTGCTGTCACTTCGAAAAGTCTTTATTACGAGGCAATTTTGAAACTCAAACCTACTTTCAGCTGAATTACGTTCCTCTCACTGGTCGAAAATGTGTGAATGTAGAATTTTGTCTTACTGCAGTCCTTTATCAATTAAATAACAATAGATGATTTTAGTTGGATCCTTTTCGTCCGGGTCGATCCGGGTCTTCTGGTCGTTGTAATAATGCCAAACACACCGGAAGTAAGTGAAAACTTTTTTTACCGCAGGCAGGATTAGAAACTGCGACTTTCGCTATTCACACCGGACCGGTGTCAGATGCCAGTGTGATTTCCACCTAAAAAAAATCTTTTATATATTTTTGAGATATCCTGGACGCTGTCCCTTACATCCTGTATACTTGGTGCAAGATTTGATAGCTGACATAATGGAATTAATTTGAACCACGGCTAATAAATGCGCTGGTGGGCTTGTTCGCATAAACTTAATTAAATCATTCGTAAGGCAAAGGTTTAGGGCGATCTACGCAGATGACTGTTGCAGGATATTAGTAGTTCAATAAGGAATAGATCAATTAATAAAACATTTTATAATTATTTAAATTACTGCCACGTGATGCCGGCTTAGAATAGCATCACCCCATTTCCTACCCGTGGGTGTCGTAAGAGGCGACTGAGGGACTTGACGGTTTCAGGTGTATTACAACTTTTAGGCGACAGGCCTGTAACTATAGTGATACACAAGTTATCTCAAACGGCCCTCTATATTTGTCAGACGTGGCGATAGCAACCGTATTTTACTGCCGTTAACGCTCTGCCTACCCCGTAAGGGGTGAAGGCGTGATATATGTATGTGTGTATGTATGTATGTATGTAAATTAGTGAACCTTAATTTAAAAATACATCCCGCACACTTAACGCACTACGGACCGCTAAAATATCACAGCGGCATGTCAGATCCATACTAGAAACGTCATTCTGCGACAACGCTGCTTCCACAGCGGTTGAATGGTTTTAGTATGTGGAGTGACATTTCTAGTATGGATCTGACTGCAATATTTTTGCGGTGCGTCGTGCGTTAAGTGCGCGATCCACCTAAGAGTTTACGCATATTATACGGATGAACGATGGTCAAAAACGGGAATGAAGAAAAATATTGAGCAGAACTTAAGCGTAAAAAGATAAGATTTTCTGTGTAATTTTTCCTCATCAAATATGTTTTAAATAATATTGCTTTTTATAAAAAGATGCCTGCTCATCAGAAGTGTAATACGCTGCGAAACCAGAGTGTTTTTATTTTTAAAATTTTGATATACGGCGTCAAAAAACCCCGGAACATTAAAATGAAAGACCTCTCGTAGAATTATTTTCATAATGCTGGAGTAATTAGGCATGGGAAACACATAAAATACATACATACATATATCACGCCTTTATCCCTTGCGGGGTAGGCAGAGCGTTAACGGCCGTAAGAATACGGTCGCTATCGCCACGTCTGACATTTTTGAGTATTGTTTTCCAAGGTTGTCTCAGAAAACATGTGTATCACTATAGTGACAGGTTGTCAGCCTGTCGCCTAAAAATTGTAATACACCAATACCCTCTAGTCCCTTAGTCGCCTCTTACGACACCCGCGGGAAGGATGTGAGGTGATGCTATTCTAAGCCGGCATCACACGGCACAAAGTATAGTACACATTAATAAAAGGGGGATTGGTCAAAATGTACCCATGTGAAATATTTGATTGGTCATAAAAGGTGGCAATATCAAATCTCTATAGAAAAACCTCATCTGCAAGATGCATTTTTTAAAAGTATACACGCGACTTGTGTTAAAAGTGCGCACTATCGATGTGTGACCAATATGACAACTTCAACCGATAATTACATACATACATACATACATCACGCCTTTATCCCTTGCGGGGTAGGCAGAGCGTTAACGGCCGTAAAAATACGGTCGCTATCGCCACGTCTGACATTTTTGAGTATTGTTTTCCAAGGTAGTTTCAGAAAACATGTGTATCACCATAGTGACAGGTTGTCAGCCTGTCGCCTAAAAATTGTAATACACCAATACTCTCGAATCCCTTAGTCGCCTCCTACGACACCCGCGGGAAGGATGTGGGGTGATGCTATTCTAAGCCGGCATCACACGGCATTTATGTTATGTTATTACAATTATACGAACTGCAAGCTCACGATAAAACGATAAGATAAAAATGTTAGGGCTACCTGTGCTGAATAGAGCATCATTTATAGCGAACAACCCACAGATAACAGATGTCATGCGTGTGCCGTAGCGAGTGACGCATATATAATTTTTGCTCTGTGGAACACAGGGGGAGTTCCTCACCGTTTTCTCTGCTTTTTTTTCTGAATTTTTAAATTAATGTTGCATTTTATGATTGCTGTTCATTATTTTCATACATACATAAATAAATCACGCCTTCATCCCTAGTGGGGTAGGCAGAACGTAAACGATCGCAAAAAGATTTTCATGCTATTGTGTATTGTTGTATGTAATGAGTAAAGTAATGAAGATATTTTTATTTGTAAAAATTGGCTATAATAGCCATCTTCGAGAGCACTGACGCTCTGATCAGGAGTTGAAGTGGTCACCATGGCCGAATTTAGACTAAAGAATCATCATAATGTCAGTAAAGTATATGCTTTGAAAAACGTAACTAAACTGAATTAAATATAAATAAACAACCGAAACGTTGTGCGCTAAGTTAAGTGTGATAAAGACCTCATAATATCTGTTGTGGCTGTTTTAGTATTTCATCATCATCATCATCATCATCGTTTCAGCTATAAGACGTCCACTGCTGAACATAGCCTTCCCTAAAGATTTCCACCTTGTCCGATCAGAAGCGGCCTGCATGCAGCATTTCATCATTTTACGGTCGTTAACGCTCTGTCTACCCCGCCAGGGATATAGGCGTCCTTTGTGTGTGTGTAGCCTGTACACATCTCTGTCTCATCTTCAGTTTGGTTTGCGGTTGCAGTCGGCCGGTGTTCAGATGACAAGGCTAGTTAGATTCGATGTTTAGCGTCTGGTTACCACCGTGTGACTAAATCCTAATTACAAGGCTGTTTGATTGAGATGTTGGTGTTGTCGGAAATAGCATACGTTCAAGCTTAGGTCCGATAGACATACACATACATACACAAATCACGCCTTTATCCCTTGCGGGGTACGCAGAGCGTTAACGATCCCAAAATTACGGTCGTTGTCGCCTCGTATGACAAGTATTGAGGGCCTTTTCAGACGATTCATGTATCATTGTAGTGACAGGTTGTCAGCCTTTCGCCTAAAATTGCAATACACATGAAACCCTCGAGTCCCTTAGTTGCCTTTTGCAACACCTGCGGGAAGAAATGGGGTGATGCTATTCTAAGCAGGCACCACACGGCTAATACAGGGTATAAAAAAAATTGCTGCAAATATTTTAAGGGGTGCACTAGCCCATGAAACTGAACAACTTTCCCCAAGGAACATAGGTTTTAGGAAAGGAAAAAAAGTTTTAGGCCTCCCATATAAAATTACCGTCCGACCTAGTTAGTCAATTTGTATGGGAGGTCCAAAAAATTCTCATATTTCGAAATTTTTTTTCGGGGGGAAAGTTGTTCAGTTTCATAGACTGATTCACCCGTTCAAAATTTTACACCTTATAAACTGAGAAATGTAATTTGAGCGGTCATGTCTTATTTATGAGAGCACAATAGAAGAGAAAAGTGACACAATAAAAAAAACCGTTTAGAAATAACATTCATCGACTCAAATCATATTCTCTCTCAACACTCTCATCACTCAACTATAAAACTTATCATTTGCGAAAATCACAGCTGCTTTTCTCATGTTTCGACCTACGTTTCTTTGCGAAAATTGTTCAGCTTCATGGGCTAATTCACCACTTGAAATATTTGCAGCTAATATATTTTTACACCTTATATTGCCTTTTTTCTTGATGCCAGTATCCTCAGGAAGTTACTTAAGGCGTATCTATGCAACTTTTCTAGAAGGTATTATGATTTTATTGTGTGGCAACATTATTTCCAACTGTGTATGAAAGGGGGGTACGGGAATGGCATTTTCAGTCACAAAGCTTAAAAGAAAATTCGTGTTGAATACCGAACGCATAAAATGCTTTGTGGTGTGTATGAAGTTATCTATTTCTGATAAAATATGTTGAGTATTGCATCATCACCATGAACAGCCAAAGTTCACTGTTTTTCATGAGTTTTTTTTTAGTTTAGTCACACAAGTTCAAATTGTTTTAATATACTTTGAAGGACTTTTTCAGACACGCACTACGGAGTGCTAAAACAACGCATTCGTAACGCAGCGATCTGTCATATCTACGTATATACTAGAAACGGAAATCCCCATACTAAAACCGCCTTTGATGCAGGTCCAACGCTTGTTGTGTGTTAAGTGTAAGTAGGCATTTTTTTATTTTTCATGCTATTATTTACACAGTTTTTTAGTTAATTTAATATGATTATTTGTTGAAGTAAGTTACGTCGGTGTTGGCCCTCGATTTTATGATTGCATAAAGTTATTTTATATGCACGTGAAAAATATTGAAGACCATGAAAGTTTCCATCCGTATTTATATTTAAACAGTTTTAGTGTAGTAAAATAAAACAATAATTTATTGTTGAATATTTTATATCGAGGATAGCTATAAATATCGTATCCTTTAGTTATTTTTATAGTAGAATATATTTGTCGGTTTTGATTGCTTACGCCAAGATCCGATGCCTTCTAGCATATTTTACCGAAATCGGCACCGGTTACTGAAAACGCAATCAATATAAGAAAACTACAAGAAAATACATTTTGATGTGATCTTTAATAGGTACAAATCACGATGTCAGAAAACAGACGTGTTACTTCCATGAATGATGATAACATACATACATATTTCACGCCTTTATCCCTTGCGGGGTAGGCAGGGCGTAAGAATATGGTCGCTATCACCACGTCTGACATTTTTGAGTATTGTTTTCCAAGGTTGTTTCAGAAAACATGAATGATAATTAGTTAATTATTAGCCGCTGGAACTTTGCGTTTAGCGAATCTCTCCGAATTTATTAGTCGTAAAAGGAATATTTTTTCTATTATCAACTTCTAGATGGGTAAGTACTTAATAGTTTTAGGCTAAATTGGAAAATGTGTGTTTTTCCTAAAGCGCCAATCAGATCTAGTCCTGCGCGGTTCCGACCTCGGATTTTTTTTGATAAAATATGTTTTTATCAACTGCTTTCACTAAATTGAAAAAATCGCTTTCTCCACTTTTTAAAAACGTTTTTGAGTTTTACCTTATTAAAATATGAGGTACATCGTTTAAGCGATATACAAAGAAAATATTTAAGCGAGATACAAAAAGTATGGAATTTGTTTAAGATACGTACTCATTAACTTATTTTTCCATGCGACTTGACTTGGTAACTCGTAATCAACGATCAACTTTCTTGTAACAATGCGGTTGTGTTTTTATCATCTTGCTCATTATCATTTTTCAAAATGTTCTCAATTGTTCAATTAATCTCATTAATGAAACGATTTATACAGTTTATACCTACTACACTTTAGCCTAACGGTTTTAATAGTCATTCTACAGTAAGTTTTAGGAATATTCTTTTCTGTCATACATAATTATGCTGATATATAATTAAAAAAGATTTTACTCCAATGCATGACTTGTGCATAAAAAAGCAGGTACCCACTGTGAATGGAAAATTTATTGCCTTCTTTTTTCACACATACAAATTAAAATGCACTTACAAATATATAAAAGTTTTTCACTTACGTAGTAAAATCAGCGGAACCTTTCGTAGCAGCGGCGCACTGGCTGGTACCTAACCGCGGCGCGTAGTTCACGGATCTACGGGCCGTAGACGCCGCGCGTACCTTATATACGGCTACGGTGCTACGGTGAGGCTGCGGGATGTGGTACTTACGCGGGTAAAGGGCAAGGGACATATAGCGTTCTGAAATGCCAGATAAATTGGACCTCCCATACAAAATGCACCATGTATGGGTCCGAATCAGTTTATATGAAAAGTCCAAATAACAAATATTTCGACCCACGTTCGATAAATGATCAGTTTCATGGATAATTTAGACCTGTAAAGCATTTTCCCCATGTTGTGGCCACATGTGTATACCAAACCTTCCTCTTGAAAACACACACAGACATATCACGCCTTTATCCCTTTCGGGGTAGGCAGTGCGTTAACGGCCGTATAAAATAAGGTCGCTATCGCCACGTCTGACAATTATGGGCCCTTTCAGACGATTTCTGTATCACTATCGTGACGTGTTTTTAGCCTGTCGCCTTTTGTAATACAAATGAAATCCTCAAGTTCCTTAGTCGTCTCAAAACCCGTGGGAAAGAAGTGGAGTTCCTCTTGAATCACTCAATCTATTGAAAAAATCGCATCTAAATCCATTGCGTAATTCAAGTAGAATGTTTATTTGTATATATATAGGGGAAACTTCTAATTTCCACGGAAAAACGATTAGACGGGCGTAATCGCTGGGCGGGTTACTGGTACCCTATATTTTTAAAAACTGTTTAATTAAAAACAGCCTAAAGTTCAAGGGACGTAGGTACATTTTACCCATCCGTCAAATGTGACTATCCTACTTGGTTCATATTCATTTTGCTCTGTGGGTTTAAAATAATGTAAAGACATTTTTTATTCTCGCAGTTTTCAGGATGCTCTGCGTATAAAAATACAGGTTTAAAATAATTATATTAGGCACTGCTAACGAACTCATCTGAATTCGTGGTCAAAACTCGATTGACTTTTTTTACTCCTCAATAGATGGCGTTGTTCGTAAAATAAAGAAGGGGAAGAAATCATTTTTGAAACTTATCGATTTACCGCTCCTGAAACCTGTAAAACACAAAATAATATTGAAAGAATTAGGCGAGGAACACACTTGACGCACGACGGAGCGCAAAAATATCGCAGCGGTCTGTGTCAATCCCCATACTAAAACCGCTCTCGACGGATGACACTGCGATACCGCTGCATCAACAGCGGTTGAGCGGTTTTAGTATGGGGATTGACATTTCTAGTGAATCCGACAGACCACTGCGATATTTTTGCGCTCCGTCGTGCGTCAAGTGTGTTCCTCGCCGTAGTTGGGGGCATTATCGATATCAGAAATATGTACTTACTAGCTTTTGCCCGCGGCTTCGCACGCGTTAATATCGTAGTAAAATAATTCCCTGCTGGGAAGAAAGTTGAGAATTTCCCGCTATCTTTTTTGGAATATCTAAATTATACCTACTACATATTTACTTTTTTTTTGCATCTTTTACTTATTTATTTTACCTTTATACAATAAAATTTACTACAGAACCTCTCTATATACAACGTTCACAGCTTTCTTGTCATTAGACAATACAAACATGTTTTCTTTAGAGGTTACTCTTGAAAGAGCGACATATAGCTGACCGTGTGAAAAACACTCAACACTCAAATCTAAGCCTGTAACGATGAAAGTTTGACCCTGCGATTTGTTTATGGTCATCGAAAAAGAAGTCTTTACCGGAAACTGCAGGCGTTTAAATTCGAACGGTAAATCCGATGGTATCAGAGGAATTCGGTGAATCAATACATCCTCCCCACTACCACATCCTGTTAGTATTGTGCACTCTATTATGAAAGTTTTTTAAAAACGTTTTTCCTGTAATGCTGTATTGCTTAAAATCGCTTCGTAAATAAGTCCGGAGGCAAAGGCGCTGTCCCTATATTTTAAATCTGTAATATCTTCGAAAATATTCATCTAAATGATATGCTGTAAAGGGCTTTATTGTTCTATAATAAATGCAAAATTTGTTTAAGTTACTTAATTCGATAAGGATTAATGCTGTATTGCTTAAAATCGCTTCGTAAATAAGCCATTATTTCTTGTGGAAAGTAAAGTGTAAAAAGTGGTTATTGTGGGTTATCCCTAAGAGGTACACATATACCACCACGGACTTTTTTGTAGACCTCTTTAAGATATACAATACTTCAGAACATTATTTTGATCTATCTCCTAGATTTCAGCCAGCGTTTGCAATGTAAGCCCAAAAAACTGTGTTTATTTACGACTTCACATCAGAAATCCTAAAATTATAAGTAGTTCTATAATATATTAAGCATGTAATTATACATAAAAACCTTCCTCTTGAATCACTCTATCTTTTGAAAAAAACCTCATCAAGATCCGTTGGGTAGTTTCAAAGATATAAGCACACATACATACATACATACATACATACATACAGACGCGCGCGAAGTGACTTTGCTTTATACTATGTAGTGAAGTACTACAATGATTTGCGTATAAAATAGGTGTGTATCCAATTGGATAGGTGTGTATCATACGTCATACCAATTGGTACAAAAAAATGAGGATTTTATGGGCTGACAGCAACACTACTCCGAACTAGGTGGCGCTGTCGCCGTTTTTTTAATTGAAGAATTGTCTGCCAAGTTCAGTGTGTAATCAAAAAACGATTACCCCTGTCTATGAGAAAACAACGCTGGGTTATTACACCATTCGCACGAGCGCCACCTACTAGGAACTGAACGAACCGATAAAAAAAATCCCATTGTTTTACATACATAAATACATAAATCACACCTTAATCCCTTACGGGGTAGGCAGAGCGCTAGTTGCCGTAAGAATACAGTCACTATCGCCACGTCTGACATGTTTAAGAATTGTTTTCCAAGGTTGTTTCAGAAAACATGTGTATTACTATAGTGACAGGTTGTCAGCCTCTCGCCTAAAAATTGTAATACACCAATTCTCTCGAGTCCCTTATTCGCCTCTTACGACACCCGCGGGAAGGATGTGGGGTGATGCTATTCTAAGCCGGCATCACACGGCTATTGTTTTAACTGATGTCAAATTCTAATCAAACAAATTGAACTTGTATATGGGACATCCTACAGGGAATACTTTGACGGGTTATTCTGATAAATGTGATATCAAAAGATTTGTACCAATCGCTGTGACGTAGTGAATTAATTGACGTCCTACCTCAGAGTAAAGAGAGTGTCTAGATGAAACCGTAGAAACAGCCACAATAAAGCCATTAAAAATCATCCCAAACAGTCCTGGGGTACCTTATAATTTAATTGTAACAGTTTTTCTGGATATACTGCACTCTCAGTGCTATATTATTCTCATAAATGAAAATAAGAAATTGAAAACTTTACAAGCGTCAACTCTAACAAATAGAAAACTTGTGCCATATTCCGAACATAAGTAAAAAAAAGGTTGTTTCGCAAGAAGTTTTTTTTTGTGGAATACAAAAAAACAATTTTATTCCAATCCGTTGACACCGACAAAATAATTGATGAGAGGACTATAAGATTTTATCCAGAGAATAAAAATTTACAGTACTTTTTTACAATATTTTTAATTAATGAATCTTCCACTGCAAATCATGGCTAGACCGGCAGTATTGTAATGTCCAACAGTAAACCGTTGAAGCTGTTGATATTGATAGGATTCTTATGGCTTAGCTGTCTCTCTCTCTGTAATTTCTCCCTCTGCAACCTCCCTTACTCTGACGCTACGTCATACTTGATGAGAGTCCAAATTGATACTGACAATGATACAGTTTTGATAAGGGCTGTTCAATGTTTACGTTTGGACTTTTGGGAACACATTGTCATAATAAAACAACATAATATGACATAGTAAAAGTCATGGGAACAATCTGAATAAATTATGGGTAAATTGTGGCTAGTTACGAGAGAGACAAAAAGATGTTTATGATTTTCTCTCTCTCTCTCTCTCTTTTCATGGGGGCTTAAGAGACCCTAAATAGATGGCAAAGCTGGGAAGGCCCTCAGAATTCACTGCCCTTTTGCTTAGAACGTTATTTGAAACTAAGAATTGCCATTTTGTATAACGGTTGTCAAGTTGTAGTAAAATTATCGTTGTGTGCTATACGTGTTTACCTCCCCTCCCGCAAAAAGTGTGAATGCTACAAGCATGGGGGACACCGAGTCGTCCAACGACCCAATGAGCCCCGGTGTCAGAATTTTTCAGCAACGATCTCTTGAAGATGCTCCGTGCAGCGAAACACGTGTAGAGTGTAAAACGGTGGCATAAAGGTGTTAGTCAAATGCATCGCTTGTACATCATTCTCCTTGCTTGTCCCGTTCTCTGTCGGGGTCGGCTACCTAACCTACGGGATTTGACGTGGAACCAAGTTTTTACACAGAGCGACCTCTATCTATATCGAAGGCTAACCTGGCCCTAATCCTAGGTTAAGTCACATTCAATTATAATCTGAATTCAAATTTTATTTTAGTGGGTTTCATCACAATGTTTTCCTTTTACCGTAAGAGCAATCAGTAAAAGTACGTGAATAAAACACATTGGTAGATGGTGGGGATCGAACTCGGGTCTCACGATTGTAAGACCGGTGTCCTAACCACTTGGTTACCGACGACCAAATTGCATTTCTAAAGACGTTAGTCGCTAAGATGTCATTCGTGTCGCTCGCTTCGCATGATTGGTCTGTTGACATTCAACAGGCTGCCGGCTGGTCATACGTCTAAGCCAAGCCAATTCAGGATTTCTCTGGTCTGTCAATATTCAGGCGGCTGGACAAGCCAAGACAATTCCTATTGAAATTTAATGATCTTGAGCACCAAACATGTTGCGCCGACCACAAATTAATTGGGATACAGGCAGAGAGATGTCGGTAGTTTAACCCATTTTGCGCTGAGAGGAGCTCAAGGTTCTGACCATAAATAAAATAGTCCAATGGTCAAAGGAACTTAAAAATATACCTTTCGGCTGTCAGGCCCTTCAATACCTATGTCTTTAATCTAAGACCTAAGAATTATCTCGTGTAGTACGGGGTTGAAATGACATAACTAAATATATAGCAAGTAGGGAATAAATTCATAGAAAGCATGAGCAGGGCCTTGTTATGTGAACGCTACATACTTAACGCACTGCGCTTGCTAATCCGGGTACTAAGCTAAATAACTGATGATAATGGTGGTGCTAAAGTAACAAATCATAAAAAATACGTTTCATAATAGCTTCAGTAGGTACTCTCTATAATACAGGGTGTTTTATGTTCTTTATGTTTCTTAATATATACACCTGGGCTATGGGTAACAAATCCTCGGTGTGTACAGACCTTTTATCTCACTAGCGCTGGTTCTCTATAATTTTGTGTCTCTCTATTTTTTGACACTGAGTCATCCAACGAAAAGAGGGAGAGATAACACACACATGTATGGCAAACCCGCACTCGTGAGATAAAAGGTCTGTAACAGATAAGGTCGCTAAGCACGTACGTTAATAAAACATTATTTATTATTTTACGTAGTAATAACATCAAACGATAGCCAATGGTCATACCATATTCAAACAATAAGATATTTACGCACTAATGCTTATCGGTAAATCACAAAGCAAGGCCTGTTTGAGCAGGAGTTTTTATGGAGAACCCAAGATTCGGTTATACCTTCTGAGAATACATTATCTGGTTCATTTCTAAATCTCCAAAGCTTTATTAATACATACATATATCACGCCGTCGTCCCTTGTGGGGTAGGCAGAGCGTTACCAGCCGTAAGAATACGGTCGCTATCGCCACGTCTGACATTTTTGAGAATTGTTTTCCAAGGTTATTTCAGAAAACATGTGTATCACTATAGTGACTGGTTGTAATACACTGATACTCTCGAGTCCCTTAGTCGCCTCTTACGTCACCCACGGGAAGGATGTGGGGTTATGCTATTCTAAGCCGGCATCACACGGCATCTTTATTAATAACTCTAATATGTTAGTATTACGAATTACTCGTATTTCTTCGTCAAACTGTGGCGTACCTACCTATTCAGTCATGCAATGTCTAGGTTTGCTGAAATCAAATAAATTGGTTGGCCTCCCACACTTAACGCACAACGCAGAGCCAAAATAACGCATCCGAAACGCAGCGGTCTGTCAAAACCATACTAGAAACGTCTTTTCTAATGGGGAGCGTTTTTAGTATGAGGAGCACTCCCCATAACATAAACATGTCTGCGTTATTTTGATGCCGCTGCGTCGACAGCAGTTGAGCGGTTTTAGTATGGGAATTGACAGTTCTAGAAGGACCAGACAGACCACTGCGTTATTTTAGCGCTGTGTTGTGCGTTAACTGTGAAAAATTCTAGTGGATGTTGTAAAAATCGAGTAAGGTACTTATATGAATCAAGCGAATTGGCGGCAACGTTCCCTATCTAGCAATCTCTATCTTGCACTGCGCTCGCCAATCCGCATGGCAAGCGTGATGAGTATAACATACCTCCCATTAGGGGGGCCCATGTCCAGCAATGGACTTTTGTTGCTGCTAAGGTTGGTGACGTCATAAATGTGAACTTTCATCCGCTTTTGTTTTCCTTTCATTACCACAAGTTCTAATGAAGTGGATATGAAGTTGGTACATTTCGAAATGCTGCCTACACAAAGGAAATAAATTGATACGAAATTAAAAATAATTTGACATTTAACATGATGCTCGATCTAGTAGTACGATAACGTCACGGGACTAAGTTGATTAGTATATTCTAAGTCTAAGACGTTGATTGACTTTTTTTATACATACATACTTACATACATATATCACGCCTTTATCCCTTGCAGGGTAGGCAGAGCGTTAACAGCCGTAAGGTCTAACATTTTTGAGTATTATTTTCTAAGGTTGTTTCGGAAAACATGTGTATCACTATAGTGACAGGTTGTCAGCCTGTCGCCTAAAAATTGTAATACACCAATACTCTCGAGTCCCTTAGTCTCCTCTTACGACACCCACGGGAAGGATGTGGGTTGATGCTATTCTAAGCCGGCATCACACAGATTTTTTTTATACAGTGGTCGTTTTGGCACTGATCGTTCTATGTTACCTTGGTACCTTATTTTAGCCCCTTTTCATACTTAGTAAAAATTAAAAGGCCCCAACGCTTAAAAATTGATCACTTGAAGAAACCGATGGCAGCATATAGGAAATCAGCTGGTCGACTTCGGTACAAATAGCAAAAGTGCTAAAATTGACACTTATAAACTAGCAGGTAAAACAAGTTACCACAAATAAGCGTGCGTAAGTATCTTTTTTTGCCTATGTTTTCATCAGAGTAGGCTGAATTTACTTGCAAATAAACAATGCATGCTATTTAACTGTTCCTCAATTAATTGTCGTTTTTTCCATAAATTTTTGCCTTTGTTTCATCAAAAATACTGAATGTGCACAAAAATATGCTCACATAAATATACATACCTACATACATACTAATATCACGCCTTTATCCCTTGCGGGGTAGGCAGAGCGTTAACGGCCATAAATATATTTTAATAAACTCCTTTATATTGCTTGATGCAAATTTGTAAAACTAATAGTGCACATAATTAATAAAGTATCATTTTTTTTGTAGTTTTACATATAATAATGTACAGCAAAATATGTTTAAATCAAACATCAATTAAATCTCAATATAGTTTTATTTATTACAATTTATTACAAAATAAAATGTAATGCTCATCTAATCAAACGTTTTTGTACTTATTAGTTTTAATCAAAATAAATCATAATGATTAAAAAAGTATTTGCTATAACGATGTTCAATTTGTCATTACACATAATCAGTTCAGGTTTGAATTTTTTAAATTTTAACAAAATTTCTGATTTAAAACAGGAAAGCACAACTTTTGCGGCGCTTACACAAAAATAGTAAATAAACAAATTCTAGAATGTCGGTAACGTAACGTCGCACGTGCATTTTACATCTCGCTTGCTCCTACATTCCTGCAATATTTCTTATCTCAATTAAAGAGCGGGTCGTGTCGGGCGGCGTAAATACAAACCCGACTACAACACATACATCCATACTCTGTGTTGTAGTCTGGTTGGTACAGAGTTCGGACGCACAAACCCGACTACAACACAGAGTATGGATGCACTCATACCAGTCTCTCCGCAATCACATTAGTTTTCAAATGTCCTCGCTCGGCTCGTGCGTTGTGGACGCAGTTCTAACCTAACCTAACCTAACGCTGCCGGGCGCGTTGCGCAGAAGCAGTTTTTCAGAAGTGTTGTTGTTCGAAGGGCATTATTAGTTGCAGCTAACAAATATTCGAGTAACATATACTTTGTACAAAACACTTTTAAATATCGGTACGGGTCTAGGAAACGTGTTAGATATTATGTTTCAATTTTAAATAAAATGTGCAACATCAGTATTTTTTGGGCAAGAATAAGATTCGTTCTCTAATATAAGAATATTTTCTGCGTAATAAAATAAAAAAGTGGTATATCTTGGTGTAAATTATGAACTTGTTTGGCGTAACCGATTTTGATGCCCAAATAGTTAGATTGTAGCATAATAATTAACAGTGTTTTAGAGTAGTAATTTAGAGGGAAGTACATAGATAAACGGTAAGATTTTTTAATGGACGGTTAATGACTATGTATAAACAATTATCTTAATTTATCAGACTATGATTTTTTTAAGAGCTGGGAGCGGAATCTATATACTCTGGAAACCTCTTAAAACAAATACCTACTTTATTCTCCGTCGTCAACATGTATGAAGGTAGTTGTAGTCTCATTTCCCGGATGCGGTGACACGTGGGATTGCACGACAACACTGCGATTATTTGTATGCAACATACCGAAAACCAGGCTTTGGGGCTTTGCTAAAGAGAAAGCTATAATAGGTACCTACGAACGTATACAATGTGTTACCAGCACGCGAGTATGTATTCAAGCTTATGTATGACATTCACTCATAACAAATTTCAAAGAAATTTTAAAATAAAAATTCTCACATTAAGCGCCTGATCATTTTTATTAGCAAATGTTTGCACGTAGCTTGAAATGTGCCGTATCATCCCCAAACGCGTGCTAATAAAAATGATCAGGCGCTTAATGTGAGAATTTTTATTTTAAAATTTCTTTGAAACCTTTAATGTCATACTATATTTGATAACTACGTTTTGAGGTACAGTTTAGGTACAATTAATTACTATGCATCTAAAATCAAAATTACACGTGTTTGGACGATACGGCACATTTCAAGCTAACCTGACGTCAGAATGGACTGAGTATGACGTTATCTGTTTTTTACTTAATTTCTTAAGGTACAGTTCTTCTTAACGTAGGTACAGTTTAGGTAAAGTTATTTTACATATACATATTTCGTAATTATTTGGCAACCTGTCAATTGGTCCTGACGGACACAAATGGAGTCTGTAGTATTTTTGGGCAATAGTTTTAAGCGTAGGGATGATGTAGGCTAATTAAGATAAGATAAGAAGATAAGTTTTAAGCCTACAACTTTTGTATTTCATTAATGACCTAGTCATCTAGCGATTAGTTTCAATGTTTTTTTTTTATAAATATCCACACTGTAAGTAAGTACATAATATATCATTCTACCTACAATACTTATGCAAATTAAGAAAAATTGCAAAACAGCGATCTTTTCAGCTCATAACGGTTATGTTGGCTTTCAGGCAATAGGCACGCCTACGTGTCTTCATATTTACTTACTTTAGTACAACTGATCTACCTCGATAATCTCTTCTCTCTTTTTGTGTGGGACACCAAGTCGTCCAACGACCCGGTGAACCCTAGTGTCAGAATTTTTCAACCGCCTTCTACGAGTAGCAGGCTTCTGACATGGTTGTGTAACGATCGCCGTCTAAGTGATCATAGACAGCAACCCGGACCTACGGTTTAACTTGCCATCAGAAACACGGAACCATCTTACTAACGGACAATCGGGTGGTTCAGCCCGCAATGTCCTAACCAGACTGGGAACAAATTCACAAAGTGATAAACGTCAACTTTGTGAGTGACCCACCGAGAATCGAACCCGGAACTTTCTGCGTCAAAGGCAGTCGCACTACCACTGCTGCGCCACATCGGTCGTCATGATAATGATGATCTACCTTTTTTTCTCTGCCCATCTTTCATAGGTCCCGTTAACTCCTTGCAACGAATCTAGATGTTGTTTTTTTAATAATTTAATATCATTCAAGAGAAATAGATGCCAGGAAAATGTCTAATACCCAAGGAAAACAATTAGCAGCAGACGCAACCGCTGGGCGGACCGCTAGTTTAATCTATTCCTACCTAATGAAGAGCAATATATCTATGGTGTAATATTTCTTAAGCTCAAATGATATTAAAACATACTCAAAGGTTTGTGGCGAGATCTAATTAGTGAGTAGGTATAACGGAAAAATTCTTAAATAAGTCCTATTTTTTTATTTCTACTACATGAATGTCTGGTCGCTAATTACTTTTCCATATTCAGTACCGCCGTGTGATGCCGGCTTAGAATAGCCTCACCCCACCTTCTTCCTGCGGGTGTCGTAACGTAATAGGCGACTAAGGAACTCTAGAGTATTGGTGTATTACAATTTTTAGGCGACAGGCTGACAACCTGTCGCTATAGTGATACACATGTTTTCTGAAAAAACCTTGGAAATACTTGATTTTAAGGTTCCGTGGTTATTATCACTAAAACTATAAGACATTATAACGGGTTTTAAAACCCGTTATAATGTCTTATAGTTTTAACCTTGGAAATAATCCTCAAAAATGTCTGACGTAGAAATAGCGACCGAATTTTAACGGCCGTTATTGCTCTGCCTACCCCGCAAGGGATAAAGGCGTGATATGTGTATGTCATTGTATGTATGTATGCATATTCAGTACCTAGTTATGTTGTACTAATATTCAAGATGAGTTGAAGGGACGATATCTACATCTCACGACATCGTCAACGTAGAACGTGGAGCCAGTAAGATTTATTTTTTCCACTTTTTGAACTAATGCGCGTAGGTACATCAGCCACGAGACTTTGAAAGAATTTTATGTGAAAATTATTGTTGTTTTTTATGCACTGTTCTTTGATATTGTAGAGGGATAGGAAGGACAACAGGTTCTTTAAAAAAAACGAGTAATATAAACTTTGTAAACGTATTTAATGGCTTTGAGTAACTCAACAAATGGATCCAAATGTTGTCTTTTAATAGTTTGACGCCACATCATTTCAATAAGCATATCTTCAAAATTCCCTTGGTAGTTCCTAGTTTTATTGAATCTTTTTTTCAGAAAGCTCCAATCACTCATTTGGTGCTCTTGCGATACTCTTGGAGTTTCAGAAGAAGTCCCTGGTTCATTTTTAATGTTTTTGCTAGTAACAATTTTATGTGTAAACCCATGAACCTCCAGACCATCATACGCAGGCCAGCTACTAGTGTGAATGATGGATTTTGGCTCAACATGTTTTATGATAGGTATCTGAACTTCAGCAAACGCTTCGTTGACAGGACAAGTTGCCAGCCTGAGCTCGAATGATCTGAGATCGAACATTGCCAACACCCAATGCCCTTCACGCTCTTTCCCTTTACCGAACTTCCTTTCACCGAAAATACCTTCTTCGACTATCACTATTTTATTCTCTCCGCCAATTTTCTCTCTATTCTCCATATGGTCCAATTCATAAACGGCAATCGTTTCGCGGCAGTAGTTAAACCAAGTGCAAATCGTAGGCGAAGACGCGATTTTGTCTCTAGCTTGTGAGTAACACTCAATCTGCGTGGTATAGTGGTCATAGTCTCTTGCGAAACAATACATGATCCGAAATACTGTGGGAAGTGGCAGTTTACAGTCTTCGAACCACGTGCGAGTACTTCTAGACCATTTTTTCCGACATTTAGAGCAAGAAAAGTAGCCCAGTGAGGTCTTGCTTACGATTCTGCAGGGTCTTCTATGCCTGCCGCATTCCTTCTCCATTGGGAGCAGTCCCACAGCTTCGCTGAACTGGATGCATTGCTCCTCTGTATGAAGATCGACTAAAAAGAAATGATAAAAAAGTTAGTTGTACTTGAGGAGAGAATGCACTAGTGACGTATCAAACTTAAGCACATTTTTTTTATGTAGCCTGTCCTGTGTCCTAGCCTTTGCTTAGCACCTAGCACAGGCTACATAAACAAAAAAAAAAAACAAAAAATTTCAAGACGAAAAATGCAGCCAGTATTTGACGTGTGGAGCTCTGATGCCATCAGAGAGCAGGATGGAAATATGAAATTGACCTAAGTGTAACAAGGAAAGACAGATTTTCAGGCAATTTGTATTAACGTGAAATATTTTGCAAAATGCGAAATATTTTGACCTTTATATTTTCTTTTGCATATTATTGTGCGCACCCACTTGTATCGACAGGTGTCGACGACTATCAGCTTATAGTAGTGACAGTGACGTGATGCTTTAACATCTGTAGGCCGTCAACGAGTAGAAAGCAGTCATCGTCATCGCCGAAACTTGATACTGGCGAAATCGTAATGGAAACGCCATAAAACAAGAAATTGAATTGACTGGGTTTGACGGCCATCCGCAAATAGTGGCAAGAGTGGCGATGTGTGTGATGCCGGCTTAGAATAACATCACCCCATTTCTTTCCCGTGGGTGTCGTATAAACCGACTATGGGACTCGAGGGTTTCATGTGTATAGCAATTTTAGGCGACAGGCTGACAGCCTGTCACCATAGTGATGCATGACTTATCTGAAACGACGCTCAAATATTGTCAGACGTGGCGATAAAGACCGTAATTTTACGGTCGTTAACGCTCTGCCTACCCCGCCAGGGATATAGGCGTGATTTGTGTGTATGTGTGTGTGTGTGTGGCGATGTGGTGATCACGTGCAAAACGCCACAACGGGAACCGTCTACATTGTCGATGGTTGCCTTCAAACCATTGGCACTTGGCAACATTATGGCGAGTTGGCAAACTAAATTGCAGGTAGAACCCGTAGGTACAAATAAAGAAACGATCTGTAAATGGCGGACGCTTGTCATACTTTCTCTCGTCCACTGAGTCTCTTGCATATACCAGACGTTCATGCTTTCTCCCTCACACTTAGGTAACCATTTACAGACCGTTTCTATATCTGTACGCGTTATAGACGGATGCCATTCATCTTTCGGCAGCCTTTGACCTCTGCCTCGAATTTTGCGGGCAGCAGGGCGACAGCGGCGGCGGCTCGGTTGCGGCGCGGGCAGCGCAGACTCGTTCTCGAAACCAAATGGCAGATCGCGCGGCACTATAGCGGCGTAGTGTTGTAGTCGTGGTTGTATTTGACACAGTTTTTTAATAGATGAAGTGACTCAATATGAAGATAAAAGTAAGTATAATATTATGTATAATACTTGCCTTTTGTCGGACGTGGCGTAAATTGCTGTTTTTACGGCCGTCTGTGCTCTGCCTACCCCGCAAGGGATACAGGCGTGATGTATGTATGTATATACTTGCCGGAAAAACCACTTGTTCCTACGAGAGAATGAGTTACCTACAGCACCATGAGTTACCTAACGCCAAGCGGGCCGTTAGTACCTACGCAAAAGACTGCGCCGCTGCCGCCGCCCCGCTGCCCGTAAAACTCAAGGCAGTACCTGTGGTTTTCTAAATCAATTATTTCAATACTTACGTATAATTCGTTCCATATTCCACATTGCTTTCATATTATCTACGGTGCAGTGGCGCTTGGCAGCAGGCTCAAAAGACGTGTCTTCAATGTTATTAAATT
The DNA here is from genome assembly GCA_029255805.1 of Keiferia lycopersicella. Taxonomy (NCBI): domain Eukaryota; kingdom Metazoa; phylum Arthropoda; class Insecta; order Lepidoptera; family Gelechiidae; genus Keiferia; species Keiferia lycopersicella. Next base: position 2,203,365 of record JARACZ010000008.1, read on the forward strand.
CCATAGCACTGGTTGAAGGAACACCTATTGGATCAAAGGGTTCCAATTTTATTTCTGGACTTTCTGCCTGCGGATAAATAAATTCTGATCCAAATATAGGCTCATTAGAAAAAGGTTTCGGGTATATTTCCATTTCCATGGTCTCTTTCGTCTCAGCCTTAACAACCGTTGCCTCATTTGAAAACGTTTCTTGTTCTGGTTTTATTTTTTCCTCCACTGACGAAGGAATGTCTTCAGATTCAGCCGTGTCAACTATAGCTTCATTCGAATAAGTTTCCCGTTGTGGTTCTATGGTTACCTCGATCGACGAATGTATCACTTCTGACTCAGCTGTATCCACCAGACCTTCATTTGAAAACGGTTCTATGTTTTGCGCCATCGATGAATATATCACGTCCGGTCCAGCCATGAAATGTTCTAATTGTATCTCTTCACTATCTATCACTGGATAAAATAATTCCGACCCAAATATGACCTCGTTTGAAACAGGTTTTATTTCTATCTTCTCCTGCACTGACGACACTTCCGATCCAGCTATAACCTTATTTGTTACAGTTTTTGGTTCGGTCTGCTCCTCCATCCGCAAACCGTTCAATTCCGCTCCGGCCCCAACCCCATTTGAAAATGATTTCGCTTCTGCTGTATTCTCTATCGACAAATTTCGTTGACGACAAAATTTTGCAGATTTAGATGATAAATTTTCGATAAATTCAACCTTAACTTTCGAAGCCCTGTTTGAAGAGAAACCTAATCGACCTATTTTTATCTCCGGGTTCAATTCTTCACTGTCACTATCACTAAAATCGGCCAACGAAGACATTTTATCTACCTAGTTTATTTAAACGACTCAAAACGCAATCAAAGAAAGGTGTTTACAAACGCGCGTGCGAGCTCCGAATGGCGGCATGACCTTCGCAAAACAAAATGGCGACGACGAATCACGTTTCCGACGGCGCGGCGCGGCGTGGTCAGTAACGTTCCGTTTCAGCATCAAGTTTTAGTTTGGTATGGCATTAGTGCAGTTTGCGAAGCTATTGCTAAAATGGAACGCAATATTTCTTATTTAATTTTTAGTGAGATATAAATATGTACATTAGATTTTTATGATTCTTAGATATAATTTTATATTTATTGGGCTGAGGATGATAATACATAAATTTGACCTTGAGTAGATATTTTTTTTTCTTAGTGCAATAAAATAAGTAGTCCATCTATCACGAGTTCGAACCTTACGAAATGAATAAAGTGCCAATTTTTTATTATTATTTCTTTTCAGTTTATAACTGCTAAAAATTACACGTGCGCGCGCGCAAGTCCAGTTAGTTGGTGGGAGGAGCTAAGGTCGCTTCGCTACATGGGGTCGCTATGATAAAACAGTATCTGTCTCTTTCTAATAACAGAATATATAAAATATAAAAATACAGAATATAAAATTTTTTTTTTATATAGGATCATTTTGGTTGTGGTGTTTTACGTTTGGCGGATCTTGTGTAGGTATTAAAGAAGTAGGTTTAAAAGTTCATTATACCTAATAAAGAGTCTGAAAATATTCTCCCCGTAGAATATAGGAAAAATATTTTAAAATAATTGGAACTCCTTCTTTTTCATATACACAATGCAAGGCGACAAATATTTTGCATGGGAGGTCCAATTTCTTTTATGTTCAATGCGGAAAGTTGTTCAGTACTGAGATGTCTCATTTCGAGTGGGATACCTAGTCGCCCAAAGACCCGATATGTTTAGTATTAGTTAGAATACTTATATTTGACCCTGTTGTTGTTGTAGGCCACACATTGTATAAGTAGAAAGAAAGAAGAAAGAAAGAAAATACGGTTATTTTAGTTACACATTAAGAAATTATCTTAAATTAAAATTAAAATACATAGTTTACATGTGCCTACTCATGTAACCAAAAAGGGTCACCACTCAGCATAAGTTACAAGCAGTGGTGAGCTAGGTACCTATCTATTTTAGTAACTGCTCTTCTCTTTCCGTGTGCGACACCAAGTCGTCCAACGACACGATGAACCCACAAGTACTGTTTGGTAAACAAAGTAAACCTTAGAAATGCCGACCTACCTATCCCCCTGTATCCAAAATTGAGCTTCCATTATTTTTCCATTATTGGACGAAGATTCTTACTTTATTAGATTTTTACATGCTTATCGGCTAGAATCAATATAATTACCTATTTCTTACATTTTTCCTTTCTAGTTTATTATGTTTGGATTGGAACTAATTTTAATTTTAACCTTAATTCATATCCGTATTAAGGAATAGCGGATGTCTATCTCGTATGTACTTACCTACATTTTACTTCTTTTAAAAAAAATATAACAAGATAGAAGGAAACTTTCTAGGCAATCTTTAAGTGTACATAGAGGGCGCTGAGCTAAACTGAAAAAGTTTCCTTTCAAGGAAATATATGTCATCTATTCATCATCTATAATCGCCAGCAAATCAGCCTACCCAAGTTATACTGGATTTTTATAGGGATAAGGCAACTGCAAGGGATAAAGGCGTGATATATGTATGTATGCATGTATGTATCCCTGGCGGGGTAGGCAGAGCGATCGCAAAATTACGGTCGTTATCGCCACGTCTGGTCTGACAAGTATTGAGGGTCTTTTCAGATGATTCGTGTATCACTCTAGTGACAGGTTGCCAGCCTGTCGCCTAAAAACGTAATACATATGAAACCCTTGAGTCCCTTAGTTGCCTTATAACACCCGTGGGAAGGATTGGGGTGATGCTATTCTAAACCGGCATCACACGGTAATTTAATGTGACAACAAATATTTGTATACAATCGCAAGTGCGAAAGTTTCATACGTTTTTTTTTTTTTTGTTTTAGTTTACTTTGTGTTAATGTCAAGTAAAAAGGTAGGGAAACAAAACGCGTTTAAATCATGTTTTATTATAACGAAGAAAAAAAATTGTAAGGATAGTCAGGTATTTCATACGGTTCTGAAACCATGAAACTATCGCACATGAAACGTATTCTATAACAACCAACATCATCTGTGATTTCAAACCATCCATAGACAAGAATCGAACCAGTCGATATTTTTGTAAGGTATGGTTCATGTACGAAAAATCCAGAGGCAGTGTGCGTGTTTGTTTTCGAAAGCAAACAAAAAACGTTCGTTGACAAATATTCAAGAAGCATCACTTTGATCGTATTGAAATAAAAATAACATAAAGTGCCATCTAGTTTCAAAGTCAGTTACTATGTCAGTTGGTTCCCCCAGAAAAGCAACAGCGAGTTCTAGGCGCGAGTTCGCGTGGCAGTCAACACAGGTTTAACGTAGTACTTTACTTAGCCGGCAGATGGCATACTTCACAATATTGTAATAAACACGGCCGAAAGATGGCAGCAGTTATAATAGACTTTAGAATAGATTTTACAGCTGTCAGATGTATCTGTGGGTGTGTACTATCATGGTCTTTGTCATATTTACTTATTATAGAACCTGTAGAAATAATTTTCAGTTTCTTAATTATAATTATAATTTGTTAGAAATAAAATAAATCATGTTTAGTGACCAATATGGTAGGTACCTACCTAGTATTCTTTTCATTTGATGGAATGATTCAGCCTCTGTGGATTAAAAACTCTATTCTCCTCTGACCGGTCAATAACACCACAGGCCATTGGGTCATACATCAACTCTATATTTCACTCGATATTAAATATAAAAACATTAGCAGCAAATATTTTAAGGGGTGGATCAGCCCATGAACCTGAAAACTTGCCCCAAGAAACATAGGCCGATATATGAGAAATTTTTTGGACCTCCCATACAAATTGACTTGGTCGGTTGGTCATTTTGCATAGAAGGTTTAAACTTTTTTCATATTCCGACTTTCGATTTCATAAGTCATAACACTTAAATTATTAGTATTACGGGATTATCACCACGATCATGTTTATTTTTACCTCGATATTAAATCTCGATATTTTTATCTCGATATCGTAAATACTAATAATTTAAGTGTTGTAAACAACCGCGAAAATCTCAAAACATATATTTAGATTTCATGTTCCTTGGGGATAGTAGTTCAGTTTCATGGGCTAGTACACCCCTTAAAAATTGCAGCAAATCTTTGAACACCATGTATCTTTACCTACTGAAGGCACGATACAATTAAAGAGTAACAATCACCATCTGTGAACGAACGCCCGAAGACCCCCATTAGCGAGAACGAGCCTACTAATGCGGGGTAATTTGTTCCCTAATCTAATCAGATCTACGTAGTACGTTCTATTTGGTGTTGTATATATTATTATGTTTTACTGTGTAGTATCTTTAGCTACTCATGTAAATTTACCGACTGCTCTTCCGGTGAAGGAAAAACATAGTGATGAAACCCGCATTCAAATTAAATTAGAATTCAAATGACATTTGAATGTGACTTAACCTAGGATTCGGGCCAGGTTAGCATTCGGGTTGCAGAGGTCAGATGGCAGTCGCTCTGTGTAAAAACTTAGTTACACGTCAAATCCCCTAGGTTAGGTAGCCAACCCCGACAGAGAACGGGATAAGGTAAGGAGAATGATGATGATGACTATGTAGCTTTATTTCTACGCAAGGGTTTGGTAAAAAGCGACGCGACGAAGGAGATGATTTCAGGGCCCTTAGTCTGCTAAATGAAAATCGTTTCAGTTGAATGTCGATTGGATCTCAGTTGGGTGATTTTGGTCATTTCATAGTCTGCTAACAGTTTAAAGTATAGAAAAGCCACAATGGCAATTGAATGACAGTTGAGTTTCGATGCCGCAATGACAAAAAATAGCAGACTTGGAGCCCAGGAAAGAGTATGAAGTCACGGTAATTAAGAACAAAGATAGATTGCAATGGGAAATTTTCTAGCCCGTTTTTAAGGGCACATAGATGGCGCTAAGATAAACTTTCTTTCTACGGAAACGTATTTTGTATATTTGAGTTATATTTTAACTCCGATCCGCCATAGTATAGGTAGTGTAGGGTTGTGAGTGATTGATCCAATCCACGCAGGCATTTAGCCTGGTTCAATATTAATATCGTTCAAATTCCGTTCACAATTTTTGTTTTCATTGCCTTCTATATGAAAATGCCGCTCTATGCCTTTATGAAACTTTTGACGTGAAATTGTTGAAAATCATAAAATTTTTACGATCCTATAGAAATTAGTTTCCAAGCCGAGGTGAAACTCGTAAATACAAATTTTAGAGTTAAATTAGTTCGTTTGATTTATGAGTAGGGTAAATTACAACTTCATAACTTTAATACTGGGTAATAAATTAATTGTGTATTTAGTTAGGCCAACAGTTGTTACAATAGATACAGAAAAATGATTTTAGACCAATACCAAGCCGTGTGATGTCGGCTTAGAATAGCACCACCCCCTTTCCCGCGGGTGGCGACTAAGGGACTCAAGGGTTTTATGTGTGTTACAACTTTAGGCGACAGGCTGACAACCTGTCGCTACAGTGATACACGAATCATCTGTAAAGTTCCTCAATATTTGTCAGACGTAGCCATAGGGACCGAATTGTTACGGCCGTTAACGATCTGCCTACCCAACAAGAGATACTGGTGTGATAAGTGTGTGTATTAATTAAGTCGTCTCATTTTACTAAGGAGATTCAATTTTTTACTCGGCATATTTCCCTTAAGAAAGTTGATCAGTTTCATGGACTCGATTGCCCAGCTATAACTACTAATAGTTAATATAATATAATATAGTATTAAACTGTAGTATAATTCTACAGTGCCTACGCTTATTGCCGTACTTACTAATGTTTTGACGCGTTGTAAGTATTATACAACCTCCATATTTCGACTGATATACTGATATTATAACGTCGCACTGCAGGGAACAGGCCTTCCTTCATTTATTTCCATTCTTTCCTAATTCCTGCTCCATCCAATTCGAATGATATGTTCCTTGGAAAAAGTTATTCAATGTTATTTGCAGGTTCATACCTACTTTAAAGTATATTCGAAGCATATTTATAAGCAAGTCAAGTTTAGATGAGTTTGTTTAACATAGCTAATACGTACTATAAATTCATGTGTTCAATATAGCCATCTCTGGGAATAGCTGCCATCAGACCCAGAAAACCGCAAATGTATCGCCCGCTCCAGACAGAATCAATATGGCCCTTCCACAGTAGAAATTAGACGTCAGCAGTGCCTCGTTTTTCGAAACTACAGGCTACGATTCTACAGGATTCCATGTACATTGCGTAGCGGATCAAAAATCCTTGTTCAAAAAATTGTAATGTCCCACCGGCTACGCAATGTACAGTACATCGAATTTCCTCTGTAGAATTGTAGCCTGTAGTTTCGTTGCATAGGCCACAGATGGCCTCAGAAATACGACTAGAGCATTGGGCAAAGTTGCTCCCACCTGATGCGTCTCATCTGCCACCCGCTGAAAATCTTCCTCCTGGTGGTGACCTTTCCTGGGCAGTCTGGAAGTCGCTCAATAGACTCCAGGCTGTTGTAGGAAGTTGTCACAAAAACAGAGTCAAGTGAATGGCAGATGCGGTTGTGACGCTGTTCAATTCAAACTATGGGGCATTTACTATCCTGCCCTAACAGAACAGCCCAAACTCATGCATGCTTCAAGACCTCCAGGAAGCAAACTCCAGAGGCATTTCCATGGCCATACACTAAATCCACTCCCATTTGTTACTTCTAACTCTTTTTGTGTGGGGCACCGAGTCGCCCAACGACTAAATAAAAAAAAGACATTTGAGATAGTTTACCTACATACTGACCTTTTTTTGCTATGTCTGTGGCGTAGGTGTGTGACGTGATTTTAGGATGCCAATCCTGAATTTCAGACCTAAACGAAGTTTGGAGTATAGGGTAAAATACATTGCAGCAAAACGGATATAATGTTTGGGTTTGGTAGGTAGTTTGTAGAGAAAAAAGTATATTTTGAGATCAGAAAGAGGTGAATCTCACACTTAACGCTCCATTGTGCGCTAGTGTTAGTGCATCCGTCTGTCAGGTGCATACTAAAAACATCATACCCTCACTAAAACGGGTGTCTGACGCATGTCCACTGTGTTGTTTGACAGAGAGATCTGTTACAAAGTTTCTGCGTTACATCCGTTTTTTACCATTGGGAATAGTGTGGCTAAAACAGCGCCCAACGGAGCGTTCGGCGGATCGCACACATGATGCACGACGGAGCGCAAAAACATTGCAGCGGTCGGTCAGATCCATACTAGAAATGTCAATCCTCATACTAAAACCGCACTCGAGGGACGACGCTGCGATAGCGCTGCGTCGACAGCGGTTGAGCGGTTTTAGTATGGGGATTGACATTTCTAATATGGATCTGACAGACCGCTGCGATATTTTTGCGGTCCGTCGTCGTGCGTCAAGTATGCGATCCGCCTTAAGTGTAGAAACCAGCGGAAATGAAAACTTACAAAAGTATGTCTGAAAGTATTGAATAGCTAAATAAAATGGAGTGTCCCCACGCCATGGCAGAAGATGGCAGCGATGCGTCTGTGGGATTTCTTTGGCTCATATTTCTGCTGAAAATCAAAAAAGAGAGTCAAAACCTGGGTCTTGTACCATAAATTTCACGTTACCTTCTGGTTTCTACAAACTACGGCGCTCGGTGTCCTCGTAACTATTACTGAAACAGCTCTCTCAACGGTCTTTATTCGCAGTGGAAAATATACAATACTAGCGGCCCGCCCAGCGGCTGCGCCCGCTGTAAATCGTTTTCCCGAGGGAATAGGTGGAATACTACGCCAATTATTATACATACAGGGTGTAAGTGTAAGGGACGGTATAACGAAAACTTTGCATGCGTGCTCAGACCATGAAACTGAACAACTTTTTCGATGGGGGCTTTGTTGGTAAACGTATATAAATTTTCGACTTTTCACACAAAATTCCCAATCAGCTAAGTGAGTTTGTATTGGAACTCGAAAAATTTTTTACGTCCCAACAAAGCCCCCATAGAAAAAGTTGTTCAGTTTCATGGTCTGATCACGCCTGCAAAGTTTTCGTTACACCGTCCTTTACACCCCGTATAAACATTCATCTTGAATCATTCCATCTACTTTAAAAAACTAGCTAGCTTTGAATTTTAACAACGTGTGGTGTCGGCTTAGAATAGCATTACCCCAAGTCTACCCGTGGGCGTCGTAAAACCGACTTAGGGATAATCATTAAACTGCGCTCGCCAATCCGTCGGCCAAACGTAGTATGTCAATACCCAGGCCCATGTCCAGCAGTGGACTGTTGTGGCGGTTACCGTTAAGGTAAGGTTCAACAACGGTTTAATTCTAGCTTAAAATCCTATAGGGAAAACAAAGGGCAAGCTACATAATTTTTTATCCCTTGGGAAATCTCAAACCTAGAACCTGATGCAATTTCTTCGGTGAATTAAACTTTATAACAAAAGTATCGAGGGAATACCAGAGGCTATCTTGTAATTAAGTTGTTGTCTCCTTCCAGAGTCTAAATTTTCTTAAAATACTTTGAGTATAGCTTGGAATACCTTGTGTGTTATAGGTAGAAAAAAAGGGGGATGCTATTCTAAGGCAGATCGCACACTAAACACATGACGGAGCGTTAAAATATCGCAGCGGTATGTCAGATCTTTACTAGAAATGTCACTCCCCATACTAAAACCGCTCAACCGCTGTCGACGCAACGTGCGGTTTTATAATGGGGAGTGACGACGCATCACGCGGCAAGTTTCTGGCAACACTTCAAAAATTACCATAGATATTGAGATAGGTATAGACTGGAGGTACAAACAACTAGTTACATTATTTATATACTTATTTTTTAAGGTTATTCGGTTAGGTTAGGATAGTCATTGCTTCAAAATATTGAAGAAAGGAAAATAAATGCAAATTCACAAAACAACAATGTTCTGTGTTGTATTTGCATTCCTCAAATTAAATGGAACGGATTGGACAATAAACAAGATTCACACTTTATAAGTGGGCAATGAGAAATTAGAATGTGCAGGAATTTGCTTGCAGCGAGAATGCTCGCCATTTTGTCTGTAATTCGTCTTTTCATTGTGGAAACTTCTTTTTCTTGTATTTATTGCTAATTTTAAATGATATTCGACCATGCTAGAAGTCTGCTACTTGTAGAAGGTAGTTTTGACACCAGGTTTCATTGAGAAAAACAGTTTTCTCTATCTATCCATACATACATACATATATCATGCCTTTATCCCTTGCGGGGTAGGCAGAGCGTTAACGGCCGTAAGAAAACGGTCGCTATTGCCACGTCCGACATTTTTGAGGATTATTTTCCAAGGTTGTTCCAGAAAACATGTGTATTACTATAGTGACAGGTTGTCAGCCTGTCATCTAAAAATTGTAATACGCCAATACCCTCGAGTCCCTTAGTCGCCTCATACGACACCCGCGGGAAGGATGTGGGGTGATGCTATTCTAAGCCGGCATCACACGGCACTCTCTATCCAAACGGTTTAAACCCTAATTCAGCTACAACAGTCCACTGCTAGACATGAACCAACCCTAAGAGGAGGGTGTTGCCATACTCACCACGCTTGGCAGGCGGATTGACGAGCGCAGTGCAAGATATTGTAGATAATCAAAGGGAGCACTGCTGCCCGCTCCCTGGATTCATCCCTTAGTCGCCTTTTACGACACCCACTGGCGGAAATGTGGTGATCCTATTCTAAGCCGGCACCACGCGACAAACCATATCTGAATCTAAAAGACTCTTTTTAAAAGACTGGAATGTTTTTCCGACGACAGCACAATAAATTGCAGATCGTAGCGAAACCGACCGAGAAAAAGCATGAAAGATGCGACCGAGAGATAGCGCTCGGATAGTTTATCAGTGTTTTTACTGATTCAGATACAGTTCTTGATGTTTTTACAGTTTCTTTGATATTTTTACTGCATGCCAAAGCTGATATTATATTATACTAGCGGCACGCCCGGCTGCGCCCGCTTAAACTCATTTTCCCGTGGGAAAGAGATGTTTTCTCTCTTCAATCATCTATCTATTAAAAAAACTGCATGAAAATGCATATAAATATTATGTGTATATAAATGTTAGCTGCAAATGTTTCAGCCCTTGACACTGAACGATTTTCCCTAAGAAACATAGGCCGAATATGAAAAAAAGTTTATGGACCTCCCATACAAAGTTGTACCAAGTTACCGAGTTCTATATGTATGGGAGGGATGACAATTTTTTTTATTCTAGTTCGGCCTGTGTACCTTTGCAAAAGTTAATCAGTTCTGTTGGGTACATAAACCTGTTTTCTCTCCTTACAATATTTACAATATTTACATACATACATATATCACGCCTTTATCCCTTGCGGGGTAGGCAGAGCGTTAACAGCCGTAAGAATACGGTCGCTATCGCCACGTCTGACATTTTTGAGTATTGTTTTCTAAGGTTGTTTCGGAAAACATGTGTATCACTATAGTCACAAGTTGTCAGCCTGTCGCCTAAAAATTGTAATACACCAATACTCTCGAGTCCCTTAGTCGCCTCTTACGACACCCACGGGGAGGATGTGTGGTGATGCTATTCTAAGCCGGCATCACACGGCAAATATTTACTTGCAGCTGTTTTTTTTAACACCTTTCATCGCACCTTCCTACTAAAATTACTTAAGCACCCATCATGATCAAGTATACTTTGAATTCCCGATTCAAAAGAGAACTGAATGAAAGAATTCAAAAGAGGACTCTTTGACCAAATAACATTTCGGCGAAGCATCATTTTTCATTCTTGAGATAAAATTGCTTTCAAAATAAAAGTATTGGGTGTGAAGAACTTTAGTAACTTTGTTTTTTAAGAATGCAGTTATTTGTATGAAATATTGAAAATATAGTTGAAATATTTATTTCAGAGTATTTCATTAAGAGATAGGTAGGTAGTTTTATGTAAACAGTATTTGAAAAATAAAAATATGCAGACCCCATACAAAATGTACCAACCGATTGAATTACTTTGTATAGCAAGCCAAATTTTTTTAAAATTATTATTATTACTAGCCTAACAGTTCCCACAGCTGGGCATGGATCTTCCCCGTGATCTTCCACTTATTGCGGTCCTGTGCAACCTGGGTCCAATCCGGCTTCTTTTAAAATAAATAAAAATGTTTAAGATGGAAATTGAATTGTTGAATAGTCTCATGAGTAGAAAATTAACACCACAGACTACCCCAGAATTTTTTTGTACTTAATTTATTAATTGTAATATTATATGCCATAAACTTCATTTTCATATGTAAAATCTTCGCAAACACGTTATTACTGGCAATAAAAGTTTAAAGCTCGTAAACCGCAGAATCACGCGGCAAATCTCTTTCGAATCCCGTTCCATGTTTACGACCTAATTGTTATGACATGGAAACGCAGTAAAAGTTATCCTGCTAACTTTATGCCGGTACTATCTAATAGATTTCTAAGCCACGTGAATTTAAAGCGCATAATTTTGTAAGTTAGTGATTGCAGAGAATAGGTACTCAGAATGCATTGTTTGTATTTGCTTATAGTGCCGTGTGATGCCGGCTTAGAATAGCATCACCCCACATCCTTCCCGCGGGTGTCGTAAGAGGCGACCAAGGGACTCGAGGGTATTGGTGTATCACAATTTTTAGGCGACAAGCTGACAACCTGTCACTATAGTGATACACAATGTTTTCTGAAACAACCTTGGAAAACAATCCTCAAAAATGTCAGACGCGGCGATGGCGACCGTATTCTTGCGGCCGTTGACGCTCTGCCTACCCCGCAATGAATAAAGGCGTGATATATGTATGTATGTATGTAATCAGTCACTATTTTATTCGGTCCACTTTATGTGAGATCCGAAACATTTTCATGTGTTGATGTAGGTAGATAATATACTGCAAGGGATGAGGGCGTGATATATGTATGTATGTATTTAAGTGGCGAGTAACTTTGGTATTAAAAAAATACAGAATTGAAAAAATAAAGCTTTAATAGTTTTGATTTGATTAAAAATAAAAGCAAAAAAAATGTACTTGTCTCAAATTCCCAGAAAATATAATTTTATGTACAGCAGTCTTACAGTTTAATTCAGCTTAAAAGCCAGCACAGATGTTTTTCATAATGATTACCGAATACAAAGGTCTCTTTCACACTCAACTTCCAACGCAGCGCATTTCTGACGTCCGTGAATCGGACGCTGAACCAACGTAGTGACAGCGCACGACGAACGATCGAAATGTCAGGCAAAATGACGTCTCGTTTGGCACGACGTAGCGCCAGCGCAGCGCTAACGCAGCGTTAGCGATACACATGTTTTCTGGAACAACCTTGGAAAACAGTCCTCAAAAATGTCAGACGTGGCGATAGCGACCATATTCTTACGGCCGTTGACGCTCTGCCTACCCCACAAGGGATAAAGGCGTGATATATGTATGTATGTATGTATGTATGTATTTGCTTATTTCCGTCGCTTTTTAGTTTTGTTTTAGTTTAATTTAAAAAATTACAATTAAGCAAGCTGTGGCCACGACCGATATGTGGCGCAGTGGTATTGCGACTGCCTTTGACGCAGAAGGTTCCGGGTTGGATTCTCGGTGGGTCACTCACAAAGTTGATATTTATCACTTTGTGAATTTGTTCCCAGTCTGGTTAGGACATTGCGGGCTGAACCACCAGATGGTTCCGTGTTTCAGATGGCACATTTAGCCGTTGGTCCCAGTGCTGTCTATAATTACTTAATTAATTACTTCGTTACACAACCACGTTCAGAAGCCTGTTACATGTAGAAGGCGGTTGAAAAATTCTTTAATTATGGTTCACTGGGTTGCTGGACGACTCGGTGTCCCACACGGAAAGAGAGCAAGCTGATTAATTAATGAGATGTCAGTAGCAGGTATCACCTCAGTGCTACGAGCAATTTGTCGGAATGTTATAGGTTTCATAAAAAGCGACTAAGGAAATTCATCCGGAGATAAACAGCATCCTAAATAAACATCTTACAGCGTGCTCGCCACTTATCCTGCCAAGCATGATGAAGTAAAGCCCTCCCAGGGCCCCAAGTCTGCTAGTCAAAACTCAACTATCATTCCATTCCTATTGTGATTTTCTATACTACAAACTAATAGCAGGTTACTAAGTGACCAAAATCATCCAACTGAGATCCAATCGACATCCAACTGAAACGATTTTCATTTAGCCCACGATTTTCACGTAGGGCCCAGGGCCCCGTTCAGCAGTGGACTTTTGTGGCTATTAATGTTAATGTTAAATAAGTTGTTAGATGCCGTGTGATGCCGGCAAGAATAGCATCACCCCACGTCCTTCCCGCGGGTGTCGTAAGAGGCGACTAAGGGACTCGAGAGTACTGGTGTATTACAATTTTTAGGCGACAGGCTAACAACCTGTCACTATAGTGATACACATGTTTTCTGAAACAACTTTGGAAAACAATCCTCAAAAATGACAGACGTGGCGATAGCGACCGTATTCTTACGGCCGTTAACCCTCTGCCTACCCCGCAAGGGATAAAGGCGTGATATATGTATGTATGTATGTATGTTAAATAAGTTTACGCTCAATGGTCTGAAAGAGCAGCCAACGCGACGGAACTCGTTTGCGCTGAAGTGACTACCGGAACACTGACAGCAATAATTTCAACGCGAACAAAAACTGTTGTCGGCATAAAGTTGGCAACATTATAAAGGATGGAAAAAATTGCGCTAAAACAGTTAAAAATACCTGTAGCCCAGGAAATGAAACTGTTGTTGAATGAGCCGTGTGATGCCGGCTTAGAATAGCATCACCCCACATCCTTCCGAGAGTATTGGTGTATTACCACCTTTAGGCGAGAGGCTGACAACCTGTCACTATAGTGATACACATGTTTTCCGAAACAACCTTGGAAAACAATCCTCAAAAATGTCAGACGTGGCAATAGCGACCGTATTCTTATGGCCGTTAACCCTCTGCCTACCTTGCAAGGGATAAAGGCGTGATATAAGTAAATAAAAATAACATTATTCATTGTTTTTTTTTTTTAAACATAAGTTAAGAAATGCAATTTTAGCTCAAATTTGATGTAATGAAAAAATTGACTTAAGGAAAAAATAAACAAAATTTATTACGAAAAGATCTTCTTCTTCTTCATCGAATCGATGGTAACAGTTACAACCTCGCTGACCAATATTTGGCTACTGAAATGCCCCTGGGGCTCGCCTCTAGTAGGTCCTGAAGTGTGTAGGGGTTCGGGCAGTTAGGACAGACCAGCAGGTGGTCCATTGATTGAACAGCCCCGCAGTCGCATTTATCGCCAGTCGAAAAACCCCACTTTTCCATGTTTTTGCGACATCTCCCAACACCAGCCCAGAGTCGGTTCAGTGACTTCCAGGCTGCCCAGGTGAGGTTACCACCAGGTGGTAGCTTTTCGGCTGGAGGCACATGAGACGCTTCGGGGGGAAACAGTTTCCTCCATTGCTCTAGCCGCAGGTTTGATGTGTCATCCGATGCCGGGTAAGGATGACTCAAAAATCCCTTGCGGCTTTTAAGGCGAGGAGATGGAATTTGGTTGTTATGGAGAGGATGGCGACTGTCATTTGTCTGTTTCGCTTTTTCGACTGAACAGGCAGCATATCGGCGAGCACTTGGAGGGGCTATTCCAGCCAACGAGTACAGGTGGGACAGCGGTGTCGGCTTGAGTGTGCCCGTGATAATTCGGCAGGATTCGTTAAGAGCGACGTCGACTTGGCCAGCATGTGATGAGCGGGCCCATACTGGGCTTGCGTACTCGCCGGCTGAAAAGCACAGGGCCAAGCCAGTAGTTCGGAGAACGTGGGCAGAGGCACCCCATTTTGTGGTAGTGAGCCTTTTTAGGATGTTGTTACGGGCATTCACTTTAGACTTTAAGCACGCACAATTAGCTTTATACGTCGGCGTTCGGTCTAGGGTAACGCCGAGATATTTTGGGGTATAATTGTGCTGTATGGGGGTTCCGCACCACTGGATGTTGCCGTGCCGTGCCGTGTGATGCCAGCTTAGAATAGCATCACCCCATTTCTTTCCCGTGGGTGTCGTAAAAACCGACTAAGGGACTCGAGGGTTTCATGTGCATTGCAATTTTAGGCGACAGGCTGACAACCCGTCACTAATGTAATAATACACGACTTATCTGAAACGACCCTCAAATATTGTCAGACGTGGCGATCACGACCGTAATTACGGTTAAAAATATATTACGGTTGTAGCGCTCTGCCTGCCCCGCCAGGGATAAAGGCGTGATTTGTGAGTTTGTGTGGATGTTGAGCACTCTTTTAGCCTCCCTATTGCGCAGGTGGAAAACACAAGTTTCCGTCTTGGAAGGATTTGGCTTTAGAGAGTTCACTTCGTAGTACCCCGTTAATCCCACCAGGGCTGCCGATAGGTGTTTGTCCACGTCCTCAAAGTTCTGGTCTTGACAGGTAAGAGCGAGGTCATCAGCGTAGATGAAGCGATCAGTAGCAGGATGGCGGGGCTGGTCGTTGGTGTAAATGTTGAACAAGGTTGGCGCTAGGACACTACCCTGAGGGAGACCATTTTTTTGTGTTCGCCATCTGCTCTTCTCAGAATTCAAGTGCACTTGGAAACGACGGTTACGCAGCATTTCACTGAGGATACTTACAAAAAGCTGGTCATTTGTAAAAGCTGTTATTTTCCCCAGTAAGCGTTTTATATTCACCGTATCATAGGCTGCGCTTAGGTCAACAAACACAGCGCCGGTGACCAGACCTCTCTCAAATCCGTCTTCCATGTGCTGTGTTAGGCTGAGCACTTGGCCGCAGAAGGACTTTCCAGGACGAAAGCCCGCCTGATCGGGTATCAATTGGGGGTCAATGACATCTGTTAATCGATTGAGTAGGAGGCGTTCGAAAAGTTTAAGGGTATGACACAGCAGAGAAATGGGGCGAAAACTTTTGGGGTCGTCAGCAGACTTTCCTGGTTTTAGCAAAGCGGTGACGAAAAGATTAATAGTTAGTATAAAATGACTCCTCCTCTGGCTCGCACACATGCGGAAACCCTTCTGGGCATGCTAAGAATTAAGTTATCCAGCATTTCTTGTGGTAACCTGTCCCACTCTTCAATACCAGCTGCCCTGATTTCTGCCACTGTTTGAGGAGGTGGCTGACGATTCCAAACAGATCGCTTAAGAGCGTCCCACGCATGCTCGATCGGGTTTAAGTCAGGTGAGCCGGCAGGCCAGTCTAACCGGGTGATGTCGTATTGCTGGAGAGCAGCATCAACACGTCCGTTTCGATGTTCGGGCGCATTAACATGGTTGATGCGGAATGGTCTGACGTATCCATCGATTGCAATCATTTTATACATAGCTCCAGTCATGGTGCCTTGATACGGAATTAAGGGCGTCCTAGCCCCAATCATTATACCGACCCAAAAGGACACCGATTTCCCGCCCTGCTGAACGGTTCCAGTGGCAGTTCTCTGCCTTTCAGAGTCGCCTGGTCTTCTCCAGACACGGACACGTCGGTTATCTGGATGCGTACTAATCCGCGTTTCGTCAACAAAGAGGCAGTTCTGCCAAATGCTTTCGTCCTCAATTTCTTCATTTTGACGGAGCCTAGCCCATCGCAATCTGCGCCGTTTCCGTTGATGTGAGTTCAAAGGTGCTCGCCAGGATCTCCTTGCTCGTAATCCAGCTTGGTGTAAGCAATTTCTAATTGTTTGGGTGCTAACTTCGCGACCGGTGGCAGCTCGCAGTTCTGCTTTTATTTTAGTAGCGTTCATTGTTGGGTCACGGGCAGCCAGTAATCTGATATAGCGCTTCTGAATTGCAGTAAGCACAGTTGGGTGACCACTGCGAGGTCGGTCAGCTAAAATCTTCCATGCCCCGATACCTCTGCAACGTGGTCACCACGCAGGCTTGGGATACATTAACTCTGCGTGATATTTCCCTCGAGGAATAGCCTTCTCCACTTAAAGTTGGGATTCTGGCTCGTAAAACTTCTGTTAATCCTCTCGGCATCGTTACCAACTAAACTTGTTGTGAATAAATTGAAAATATCGTAATTTGCGACTAAGTCAGATTTCTGAATGGTAGCAAGCAAGGGTTGATAGTCTTTTTATATGAAAAAAAACATTTGAATTACGAAATTGTTTATATTTAAATTTCATATTTTTAAATAAGGAATCAAAAAATAAAAAGTGATTGAGTTTTATTCTTTCACAATAAAAAATATTACCACTTTTCCAAGTGATCACAAACTTTTTTTGATGTGTGTATTATTCTTTAAGATGTAACAGTTAATTTAAGGTAGGTGATCTCATAACTATAATGAAGCTGATTTTCAAAGATTTATGGTACATTTTTCTCATCTCAAAATACTTGTAAATTATTTAGCAATAATGTTGTAAGCCACATAGTACTTAATTGCTTTTTACAAAGTAGGATGTTGGTATTTCGCAATAACAGTTTTTCGTCTTTATTTCAATAAATATTTATTCAAAACATCAAATACATACATTACTTAAATAAGGACATTTAGACGCACCTGGTGATACTAAATAATATGAGCTTACGTTCAGGGAGACCGCAGGAAAACTCGAAGGCTCGTAGCTTAATTTGTTCCGGGTGTGGGTTGGTACATAAATGCTAAACAGCGTCCAATGTATGTATGTATGTATTTTCTGCACGAGGAAAAATAAAGTATTACTTGGAGACCATTAGTAGTAATTTCAGTTTGGTACCTCTTTTCTGCGTATTTTTAGCGCATCCGTAACGCATGCGTCCGTCAGAAGATGCAAAGTAAATTTACAATTTCCATAAAATAACGCAGAAACGGAGTCAAGTGTGGTAACCGGCTAAAGTCACTGCTGTGCTGATAATATTGTAATGACTGCGGCTAAAAGTGAACATTTTCTCTTTCGATCAACTAATTACACGTAATGGTTTTTAGATTATCAAAACACGTCAAACATAAAACACATTTACATAATTTATGGTCACATAAATGAAATGGTATACTCGGAAGGTTCCGGAGAAAAACATACATACATATATCGCGCCTTTATCCCTTACGGGGTAGGCAGAGCGTTAACAGCCGTAAGAATACGGTCGCTATCGCCACGTCTGACATTTTTGAGTATTGTTTTCTAAGGTTGTTTCGGAAAACATGTGTATAACTATAGTGACAGGTTGTCAGCCTGTCGCCTCAAAATTGTAATACACCAATACTCTCGAGTCCCTTAGTCGCCTCTTACGACACCCGCGGGAAGGATGTGGGGTGATGCTATTTTAAGCCGGCATCACACGGCAAAAACAAAAAAAAACACACACTAGATTATTTTTAGGAAAAAAACACCGGAAAAAACACACTAGATAATTTTTATGAAAACAGTCGACGATTAAAGGTGTACAAATAAAAACCTCTGGAACAAAACTCATTCACCAAAAACTCTTAAATTACCAAAATTTTCACAATTTTCGAGAATAGTGAAGAACACCATTTTGATGGGTTAGATAGTACCCTGAACTGAAGTCTCTTTACTTCAATACATTTTACTTCAAAGCTATATTTTTTGCTTTGAAAGTTTTTTACTTCGATACTTCTTTATTTCCATTGGCATCTCGAAAAACATAATATTGATTCACGAAATCTCAACAAACTTCGAGACATGGTATCTCGTTACGAAATAAAGAATTTATCGAAGTAGATTTGCATCAAAGAGTAGAGTAGATTCAAAGTTTAGATATATCGAAACAAAGGTACTTCTAGAAATAGTTTCTACGATATTTAGTTTATTTACGACCGATGAGGTGCAGTGGTAGTGCGACTGCCTTTGACGCAGAAGGTTCCGGGTTCGATTCTCGGTGGGTCACTCACAAAGTTGATATTTATCACTCTGTGAATTTGTGCCCAGTCTGGTTAGGACATTGCGGGCTGAACCACTCGGTTGTCTGTAAGTAAGATTGTTCCGTGTTTCGGATGGCACGTTAAGCCGTAGGTCCCGGGGTTGCTGTCTATAACCACTTAGACGGCGATCGTTACACAACCAAGTTAGAAGCCTGCTACTTGAAGAAGGCGGTTGAAAAATTCTGACACTAGGGTTCATTGGGTCGTTGGACGACTCGGTGTCCCAAACGAAAAGAGAAGAGAGTTCATTTACGCAGAATTTGATGAACCAGTATAAAACACGGAAATAGAAAATTAGTTTTACATTACTTTCCGTTATTCGAATGTATGCTAAATTGAAGCCCATCAGAAATTGGCACGGAGCTGGCCATCAAAGTCAGGAGTCAAAATGAGCTTAAATTGCTTAAAGACCCCGTCGCTGGAGCGTTGCCAACAGCTGATATCTTGTAGCTTTTAGAAAGGAAAAAGTCTGTTGCATTTTATCAGATATTTTTTTACCTCTATATAGTACGTCATAATTTTATACCCAATGTTTTGAAAAGAATCTTGATTAGGTATATCGAGGCTTTTTAAGACAAACTGATTATTAGAATTAGAAAATCCATTTTGGACACCCATACAAATTGACTTGGTCGGCTGGCACATTTGTATGGAGGGAGGGATAAAGGGTTTCTAAATTATTTTCAAGTTCCGACCTGTGCTTTTTGGGGAAAGTTGTTCAGGTTTATCTGCTGGTTCACCTTACAAAATATGTTCAGTTTACATCCTGGTATTCTTAAGACATTCATCAAAATCAATAGTAAACATTGTGTTCCGACTATTGCAAACAGCTTGAATGAAACATGATACGGTTCTTTTTCAATTACGTTTGTGAATTTCCAAGTAAATTCACAGAACGTGTCAAAAGAATTTTCTACTGAGCTCCAAAAATCTACACCACTACATCTTAAAAAAAACAACATCCAAAATATACAGGGTGTAAGAGACAAACATACATACATATATCACGCCTTTATCCCTTGCGGGGTAGGCAGAGCGTTAACGGCCGTAATAATACGGTCACTATCGCCACGTCTGTCATTTTTTGAGGATTGTTTTCCAAGGACAAAGGATTGTTTTCCGTGTAAGAGACGGTGTAACGAAAACTTTGCAGGCGTGATCAGACCGTAAAACTGAACACATTTTTCTATGGGGGCTATGTTGGAGAACGAAAAAAATGTTTCGACTTCCCATACAAAGTGAGTCAGCTGGTCGGGAATTTTGTATGGAAGCGAAAAAATTTTTTCGTTTCCCAACATAGCCCATAGCCCCCATAGAAAAAGTTGTTCAGTTTCATAGTCTGATCATGCCTGCAAAGATTTCGTTACACTGTTTCTTACACCCTGTATTGATAGTGGCAGAATAGCATCACCTCATTTTAGCACAATTTTAAAAGGGATAGGCTAGGTTAGTTCCACAAGTCATACGTCTCGATTACGGCCACGGACCTTTTTTTACTACATACATACATAAATCACGCCTTTGTCCCTTATGGGGTAGGCAGAGCGTTAATGATCGTAAAATTACGGTCTTCATCGCCACGTCTGACAAGTATTGAGGGCCCTTTTTGATGATTCATGTATCACTGTAGTGTCAGGTTGTCAGCCTGTCGCCTAAAATTGTAACACACATGAAACCCTCGAGTCCCATAGTTGCCTCTTACAACACCCGCGGGAAGAAAAGGGGTGATGCTATTCTAAGCCGGCATCACACGGCATAATACCAATATATTTTTCAGTTTTCCGGTATCATGAGGTTTTAGTAGGTACAGAATTTTAAGAACCATGCTATAGAACACTGTAAAATTACCCAGAGCAGCCTGAGGCAACGAAGCTTAATTAATTTTGAATATTTCAGTTCAGACCATCGACTTCGCTGAATCGAATTTTTACTTTTTGTGTCCGTGGACTTGAAGAGTTTCAGGAACCCACCTTGGCAAATAAAACTATTCCGCCGTAAAGCCAGATAGCAACTTTCAAGTTACAAGTTTCAAAGTATACACACATACATACATAAACCACGCAAAATTACGGTCTTTATTACCACGTCTGACAAGTATTGAGGGCTCTTTCAGATGATTCGTGTATCACTGTAGTGACAGGTTGTCAGCCTGTCGCCTTAAATTGTAATACACATTAAACCCTCGAAAACAAGTATACATACATATATCACGCCTTTATCCCTTGGGGGGTAGGCAGAGTGTTAACGGCCGTAAGACTACGTAAGGCTATCGCCACACCTGACATTTTTGAGGAACGTTTCAAAGTAGGTATACCTAACTTTTTAATGTGGCATTTTGTTTATCAGACGTTTCACAATTTCTGACGTTTCAAAAAGTGACGTGACAAATATTAAATTAGGCTTAAAATAAGAGCATCCTGTTATAAACTTTTAATTACAGCATCTTATTTACGTTTTACCTATAAATAACCACTAGAACTGAAATACTCCTAAAATTATTGAGCCTGAAGATAATTATGAGTAGAATACACAACCGCTATGTGGTACATTACGTAAAAGTGTTTTTTTTTTCGTTCCATAGGCGGGACGCACACATAACGTACGACGGAGCGCTACAATATCGCAGCGGTCTGTCAGATACATACTACAAACGTCACTCAACGGACGATAGCGCTGCGTGGACAGCGGTTGAGCGATTTTAGTGTGGGGATTGAATCTGACAGACCTTTGCGGTGTTTTAGCGCTCCGTCGTGCGTTAAGTGCGTCGTGCCATCTGCCTAGTGGTTTTATAGCCTGAAAATCATGCCTGCAAAGTTTTTGGTAGACTGTCCCTTACACCCAGTTCAATATTGTAAAGTATCCAACCATCTAGGTCATCTATCATCTAGGTCTCAGCTCTTTGTTGATTGGTTTACGTACGACATATCGCTTCCATTCGTTATAGTCTGTTTCTAGCTTGGATTAATCTCTCTAGCTGTGAAATGTGGGCTCATGGCAACATGTTACATATCTGTAGGAAACATGGGATATTACTTACACGTGTGTTATATACGTAATGCTTGCTTAGTAAAGCATCACCTTGGTGACGCGTCTACCCGCTCGCCAATTCGCCTGCCAAGAGTGTTGAGTACGGTAAAATACCTCCGACAGGGATAGGCCCACGTCCAGCAGTGGACTGTTGTGGTGAAAAATGTAAGATAATTAATGCTGCCCGAGTAAAAAAAAAAGTAGATACTTACCCCTATTTCTTGGGATTTACTGCACCCACTGTGCTATATTATTCTTATAAATGAAAATAAGAAATTGAAATATTTACAAACGTCGACCCTCTAGGTATTGGAACGGAATCGTCACTATGGCGTTTACACAAGAAGTAAGATTTAAGTAAGGTATTGGAAATATGAAAACTATGCTGACCTCCCATTTTCGTTCTCTTAAAATTCCAGCTTAATAGTAGATTACGTACTTAGGCATGTAAGCTATCAATAACAACCGAGGTTTTTTAACGCCCGAGCTGAGCGAGGGCGGTACCTTTCCGAGGTTGTTATTGATGTTACATCCGTGGTACGTATACTGCTTTACATATCGAATGAAAAGTGAGTAAAATAAAGCGATAAATACAAGAAAACGATCCATAAAAGATGATTATATCGTCTGGTATTCAAATTGCACTACTAAACTTTTTTTTCTATGATTGAAAAATATTGAATTAATATGAAAGAAAAGTATCCTAACATAAAGTAGACATTTTTCTGATCGTAGGGATATTAGTCATTTTTACTTTTGTTATTGTAATATTGAGTAATAATTCGACAAACTCATTTGTTAAGGTTATAAAAATACAGATTAAAAATATAATTCCTGCGTTCAAGCAACACAATTCATAGCGGCCAGTTCGAAATTTAAAAATTTTGATGCAGCTCCTATTAAAAATAAGAAGAAATTGATTTTAACTTTTTAATTGCCGCGATTCTATTGGTTCTTTTTCTAGTTCCATATTTAAAATTACTTACAGGCTTAGTTTTAAAACCTCGCCTGTAAGTTGAACTTACAGGTCGTGTTTTTTGTCAGTAATGACCTACTTTCAGAGCATGAGATATGTAAAATTCCATTACGTGGGTCCAGATGTCGCGAACCATATCAAATGTACACTGGGAAGAGAGTCGGTCATAAAACCTATGAACTATAAGAGGTAACCATAATAATTCTGTTAGTCGGCAAGCAGTGTGAATTTAATGGGGCAGTAAAATGCTAAATTACTGACCACATTTCTAGTTTCATGGATATGGTTTAAGAGATAGTTTGTTTAAAGATTTGACGTAATCTAATGTGTATGTATAATCATAATCTTGAAACCTAATTGATGTTATATTCAAACATTTTGATAATAGAATGTTAATTCTGATCGCGGTCAACAATCTGGCTTTTTGATTGCGGTCACAGTAGCATTGTTCTTTTTTTCTTTGCGTGAGGGACACCGAGTCGTCCAACGACCCGATGAACCCCGGTGTCAGTTTTTCAACCGCCTACAAAAAAACATGGATTTTAAATCGCTGAAAGTCATGTATGACACGTAAATACGTCACTAAAAGAGCACCCATGATACTTACGTCGGCTTCTTTTGTTTCATCCGTCAGTGATAGACGTGTCTCCAAATTGATTTTCTTATTTTATATTTATTTCAACATTTAGTGATTATCTTGGATAGTATTTTGATCAGCAAAGTGCCCTTATTGCAAATATTAAATCAAGAATGGAAGTTGAAGATTTTTCTCCACATTTCCGGATGGCTTCAACAGGAGGCCCTTGGATCCTGTAGATGGCACTATCATCCACTACAGGAACCACCACCCGGCGCAGCTGCGCTAGAATCCCTACTTACTGACACTGGCAAAATTACCTTAATGGGTAGAAGTCCATATTATAAAATAATAAACAAATACCTACAACACATAAGATACATTTTTTCCTTTCAATTTTATTGCATTGCATTAGAAACCAATATCAGTAACTTACTCAAGCACGCTGCGGCTTACTGAACACACGTGACAGGAGTGTTCACAGAACCAATCTTGTTACTTATTTGGATTAAATCGTCGAATCCAATCGTTCCAAGTCCAACCTTATTGCGGTATACAGTACAACAATGAAAGGGTTGAACTACATTTGCTAGAAACACACACACATGACAAGTGAGTGATCCTTTAGGGAACATTAGTTATTTACAGTCATGTCATGACTTACAATTTAACTACATTTGCTATTGTTGGTGATCTGTCTTCATTGACTGATTTGAATGTTGTGAGTAGAATGCAAAGTTTTTGCTCTTGTCACAAGAACAAGCAGGATGGATTTTAGCTCACAGCATATCTCAAATATCGGAATTAATTGCGGCCCGCTCAGCGGCTGCACCTGCTGTTAATCATTTTCACGTGAAGATAAGAAGTTATCCCGGCATAAATGATATATAGTAACTCTTCAATAAAACCTGCTCAAAAGAAGCTCAACGTCCAAAACATAAGTGCCTTAACTTATACTAGTGGTAAGTAGTGTTTTTATTTACTTATTCACGCACCTATCAAGTTACCATAAAACCATGGATAAAACTACACAAAAAATAATGGATCAAATGACAAAAAATACATATTTTTTGTCATTTGATCCATTATTTTTACATTAGTAGACATCTACTTATCTTCAAAAATAATTTTAGCTACTGCTGAGTGTAATCCAACCCTAAGTCACTGCTAGATACCAGACAGGATAAGTAATTATAAAATACCCCCGCATTCCCTCAGCGATGTTCTATTATAAAGTTTAATTTTCTAAAGAAATTGTATTGTTGGAAGTTCAGCGAATATCACACTTACCAGACGTAATTGCGGTGGACAGTAACATGACAAACTGCGAGGACGTGTGTCATGGTATCCGGTATGACTTTTCGTAGTTTTCATGCGTCTGACAACCGCATCCGGCAAAACACCGCATAAAAATGCGGTGTTTCATCATCATCATCATTAGCCTCATACGTTAGTGATCGACGATTTAATCACACAGGTGCCGTGTGATGCCGGCTTAGAATAGCATCACCCCATATCCTACCCGCGGGTGTCGTAAGAGGCGACTAAGGGACTCGAGGGTATTGGTGTATTACAATTTTTAGGCGACAGGCTGACAACCTGTCACTATAGTGATACACATGTTTTCTGAAACAACCTTGGAAAACAATCCTCACAAATGTCAGACGTGGCGATAGCGACCGTATTCTTACGGCCGTTAACGCTCTGCCTACCCCGCAAGGGATAAAGGCGTGATATATGTATGTATGTGATTTAATCAGAGGCATGAGCAGAGACACTGCGTTGCCTTGGATGCAATTATGGAAAACGTAGGGTTACTATTCGCCGGTTCTAGACCACCCGAAAACCCCCTTTCGGGTGGTTTTGTCGGTGTCTGCAAAAAGCTCGTCACATATGCTTTTAATTGGCGGTTTTATATCAAATTAATCCGCGGTTTTATATCAACTTAATCCGCGTATGTAATTAAATTAATCCGCGGTCGATATCAAATTAATCCGCGGTCGATATCAAATTAATCCGCGGTTGGTATCAAATTAATTCGCGGTTCCGCGGTTTGATTTCGAATTATTTCGTGCTTCATATAAAATTAAGTCGCGGTCAATTCGCGTTCTTGTTGGTTTGTCATATTAGAATTCTTGTTGGAATTCATGGTTTGTTGTATTAAATCCCTTTTTACTTCTCCAATTTTTGAGTTCATTATATCAATGATACTTTAATTCGTGGCTGAATTTGATATAGGTCGCGGCTCATATAATCTTTTCATTTCATACATGCATTTTGTCAATTCATGGTACCAATAGATACTTCTTAGGCAGTAAAGCGTAAGTATATCAATACGTATGATTATTCATAATATTTTTATATCACCATCAATTTAACTTATACCTACCATTTATAAAGTTCATACCTACCACTGTTGTGTTTCTGTACACCAACAAGCAAGTTTCGACACGTTGAGCCTACTGTATTGTGAACAATGGTTCAGCCGTAAATACAAATCTTTGCCTTGCCGACTTTTTCAATATTTGTATTGTTCGCTAATAGTAAAACCCACTATGTAATAAAATTAAGTTGTAAAGACCCTTGTTTCCTTTTGACGATGCCGCCTGCTGTGTATTTATAATATTTAGAGATAAATTTTGAAATGTGCTTATTGTCTTGTGATTGTAAAGACTAACTTTTTTATAACGGTGTCTTCCGCCCCAACATTTATCTAACAAAGCGAACTTTCTCAAAAATTAAACTCGTCGAGACAAGTATCCACGGTGGGTGGTGGTTAACGATATTGAAAAAAAATACCCCTGTTTGTCGTGGTTTCGTTATAAAAGCGGAACAAGCTTGTCTGTACTCCACAACTTGATTTGGAGTGCGTGATATAGTATTAAAAATCAAATCTAGTGTTCGTGTTCGTTGTGAAAGTTTAACCTAACCTAACCTAACATCATGTCTCGGTCTACAGCTAGCTGCATAGGAAAAATGGAGGTAAGAATCGTTATATTTATTTCTCTCATTTTTGTTCAACACTGTTTGTATTTATCTGACATGTATGTTACGAAAATTACGAGGCCTACGTTCGTCAAAGGACTGGTACATGTGTATGTTATACTTACTTACATACTCTCGGGAGAAATACTTTGTATTTATGCCGTATAAATTGCATTGTGTGTATTGATAAGTAATATATTCGATTGAGGACTAGTACATGTTGATGTGATGTGTATGAAGTAATATTTTTGATTGTTATTTAAGTAAATTTTATTACAGCATAGTTCCCGTTTATAACGCATAATATATATGTCTGTTTTGTTTTAGGGTTCGGGAATAAACGTTGATGACCTACCAAACACATTCAAGAATTATTATTTCGCTGCATCAAGTGATGATGAAACTGCATTTACTATTGTCGAACCCGATCAAAAATCACTAAAACGGGCGGGCAGCGATAATGCTATCGATCAATTTTTCGACACACCCAAAATCAAAAAGCAAAAGAAAACGCAATCTTCAACAGTTGGGATGGCTCGAAACGGCGGTGTATCCTACATATCGTCGAATACCGATGACGCAGCAAACGCCACACATCTAATTAAAGTAGAAGTCTACGATCTCAAGAAATTAGCCAAGGTGTCGTCAAACAACCAGTGGAAAATAGCCGATTTTCGTGCTAAATACTACACAAAGGTCACGGACAATATTTACGACCGCAGCAAGGAATTAATATACGATATCACGAAGAACGTCTCGCAATCACAAGACTGTAAAAAATACTTTTTCGATAACTAATTTCATAATTCTCAGTCATCTAAAACAGAAAAAACAGTACCTAAATACCACGCCACTCAACAACACAGCAACTTCCCTTTCTACCTCAAAAACATCCTAACAATGAAAATCTATGGATGGACAGGACAATAGGGGCGACTTCACTATTCAAGCGAGTGATGTTAAGTTTCGTAAATCAGTCAGCACCAAGCTTGCATTCGTGCCACAAGCTCGTTATTCATTAAAAATGTATCTTTCTAAAAAAGTTATCGCGACCATCTCAAAACAAACTATCCTTACAGAATATTCAAGATATATTCGATTCTGGTATATTAATAACGAATTACCTGAGTGTTTAATTCAAGATGACGACGTAAAGCCATTTTTCACCCCCTGCGAGGGGCACTACTCTTCTTCAAAAGACTGTGAATCACTGGATACAGTTGATGGTGTATTGCCAATGAAGGCATATTGTGCGAATTGTCAAGACCCTCCCAAGACTCAAGAACCTTATTTGGACCCTCTGACGCAGTCTATAGAGATTGTCAATCCACTATCAGTTGATTGGAGTCGAGAAGAAGACGAAGAAGTCGAAGAAATTATAAATTCCATACAGGATAACTATATTTTATCCTCCACAGCATACTCGCCTACTCTTTAATTGGATAAATATGATTGATTTGTTTACTAATTATTTCTGTGTTTTTCTGTTTTAGTTGGCTTTGTTATTTTTAACATTGTAATGTCTATGTCGGTTTAAATTCAATGTAAAATAATAAAATAACATTAAAATAACGTTTGTTTTTTTTTCCTTTTAATAACAGTACCTTATTCTTGTAATGGAAATAAAATTAAAACACCTGTATTAAAATGTATACACCATTTATTTCATAAAACACATATGACATAACCGTTCTTTAAATCTAAACACATTTTAATCATTTTAGCTTAAGTATAAGGGTAACTTCTTATATACACATTCAAATATTACTTAAAGAAAGTTATAAAGAAATCATTTAATAAGAAATCATTGTTCAATGAATCCTTAGTAAATAGGTTATTGAAATCTTCAAGACTTAGACCTCTGTACTTTAAATACAAATACACTAAACAATATTCTCCACACAGAGACGAAAAAATGTTTTGAATAGCTTTATGGTTGTATTTCCATGTTCGTGAATTCCTTTTTAAATAATTTAAATGATGACCTTCAGGTTTACGACCAAAACTGTCAAAATATTCACCAACACCATTTGAATGAATAACAATTGCTACCCAGTGAGACCCTGGTTTTGTGTCTGAGTCTAAATTACTTATCAAATACACAGGTGCTGTCATAAAAATTGGTAGACGATTAGCGGGAAATACATTATCAGCTAAGGAGTTATGAATTGATCTCAAATATTTTTTTATCTCGAAAGTGTTCATACTTATTAAGGTCTAATTTACACAAAAATAAAAATGCATCTGAGAGATAATCAAAGTCCGTTATCTTATATAATTATTACTTAACTACTAAAGTCGACGTTTACATTTCTATTCTTATCTATTTCAATTAAATTATCAAATTCAGCATAAACAATACAATTAATTGTTTCAGTTAGGGCATTTTCAAACCGTGCTTCCAATCTAACACTGCCATGTTTAATCAAGTTCCAGTGTGAAGTTGAATTTGCACATAAATCAGGAGTTAAGTCAAAAGCCATCAAACAGTAACCTTTCGGATATCTACTCAGATTTATACCATTTCCTTCATTTAAAAAATGAATACCAGTTCCGGAAAAAAGCGTATGATACATAATAGTATGCAACCCACTGCTGAATTGTGGCTGTAATGCTTTAGAAGGAATTTGAATCCCATCAATATACAAACTAAACGTATTTAAACCATAGTTATCGAAATCATACGGATTTTTGGTAAAACTTCCGTTAAAAGCTGTATTATTCACAAATCCTATAATACAACGTTTTGGTATCTGACCTAGAAAAACATTATCTAGTGTTTTACCTTGAATACCGGATGGAATGGTCAAAACTTTTACTTCAGCTCGCGTGATTGGATATTTCGCAGTTGTAGTAGCTAATACTTTTTGATGAGCGAGTAGTACACTTGGATTTATTCGAGCTTTACGCACCATTAATGTTGCTTCAGTGATAGCCACTTTGACTTTGATATCATTTGATGAAGACATCAAGTTAAATGATTCCCTTGAACGTATAAGTTTGATGCACATGTCAACTCCATTAATTAAAAACTTTTCTTGGTTAAATATATCTCCATGTAAGTGTCCTATCATTTCGACCTCTTTGCTGTCTTTTGTATATTTTAGTCTTGAAGTGTATCCTTTATTTGAATCATCTGTGTTATTCATTTTTCCTGCAGTGTCTTCATACCACATTGAGCATGTAAGATGGGACTCTTTTGCTGCAGGTGCATAATTCAATAATGTTTCAATGTATGCACGATATCCATATGTGTTATTTGGTGGAGAAACAAGCTTTTGATTTAAGTATACATCTAATTGACTGAATAGCGAATGAAGCCAGTTATTTACTGGAGCTACTGATGTTTTTTCAGAGTCAATATTAGACAAATCTTGGTTCAATATTTTGGCTTTCACATGAAGCAATGTGTGTGTTAAGTCAATATAATCATCCCCGGAACCGGGTATTTGAAATTCTATAGGGCCATCGTCACTAAGAGATGAAATAGGTTTGTAATAAATCCATTGTCCGCTTTCTATACTTGTTTGCGTCGATGGTAAAGCAAATATATCTAATTCTGACTTTGCACATTCACAAGAATGATTATGTAAAAATGACATTTTAAATTATTTTAAGAGAAGATATCATTAATTGTTGAAAATTTACTTTTCCTCGCCTTTTTCACTGTTCTTGCTTTCAAATTCTCCGAGTGAATGAGGGCTTTATGGTTTCGTTTTCTATTTTTATACCCCGACCCACTCATAGCTCTTATAATTTTGTCATCAGCTTTTCTTTTTAAATTAGAAGTAGCTTCTTTAAAACGATTTGTGACAGATTCTTCTAAAGGCCTAGCACTTACTATATCTGATAAAAGACCTACCCCCGCACTCAGAGCTTCTTTACCAATAACTTTAGCTCCATTTGATAAAAGTGGTAGAACAGACCTAAACAAACCCCCTAAAAAGCTTCCTATACCATGACCGCGTTGATGTGACACTCCTTTATAGACTACTCCGATTCCAGTTCCTGCTTGATGAGAATAATAATGATGATATGGACAGATTAAATTATTGTCTCTTGTGTACATTTTGTTTTTATCTTTTTATAAAATGTAGTTTAACACAGCTCGTTCCAAATTGGAATGGAACTTTTCCTCCTGTGTTCGATCTTATATCTATTTCAATTGTATCAAACTCTCTACGCATGACTGGTACATAATGTGGCGGTGAAAAAATATGCATTTTGTTTGATCCATACACATATTTAACTGGATCTAATGATGTTATTCTTAATAAAGGACACATGACGTCTCCAACCATCTGAGGTTCTACAATATCACAATATATGTATAACTGTGATGGTAATCCGAGGTATAAATTAGCTGGAAACTTTCCAGTTGTTTTTGTAGCAATGTTTGTATTAGGGTCAAATCCAAGCTGAAGACTTAAGATAGGGGAAAACCTTAAAGCTATAAGGTTATTCATATCACCTGTGAGTGAAACCAATTTTGTTAATTTATCATGTCTTAATTTGAAGCTTTCTCTCGAATTCAGTGCTGTTATAACATCGTTAATGTTTTCATAACTAGACGTAGGTATGTGACTCTTGTATGTTACTGTACTGAGTTCTTCTTGGTCGGGAACTTTCATGCGTTTGGTGATATACATTATATTATTATTATCCTGAACAGTAAACATAGTGCAAGGATACTGAAATTCAACTAATCCTACCGACCATTCTCCATCCAACTTTATTGATTTTGGTAATTTTGTGGAGAAGTTGGTGGTTTTGTTATTTGGAAAATATGAGAACGAGCTATTACTGGGTAAAGTTAAGTAAAAGTTTTCGCCTTTCATGATTTTTCTAAATCTGATACTAAAACCCAACTATTGAATTTATCAGGATAACCTTTCCACTTCACTAATAGTTCTTTTCTGCGACCTGAATAGCGGGCGCGCAGTATTTTATCTATTTTATACAAAGCAGTGGGGTCGTATGTCACTTTCTGTAGTTCTTTTTCATAAAAAGTCCCAGTAACAATTTCTCCCTGTAAATCTTTTATTGTGTAAACAACAAAGGGTGATCTGTCTATAATCGATGTTATTAAAAATATTTCATCACTCCAATTGGTTTCATAACCTTTTTGAAAAATATGTTTGTACTTAGTTATTCTTACATGATCTCCAACTTTAAACTTAGGTTTGGCTTTAATTTTCGTAGCATCTTCATTTTTTCTCTCATACAAGTTGCGCCAAACTGTCATAATGTTATCAAAGTTTACGTCGCAAGGGCGCATTTTAATACTTCTGTGAAAGCTATTATTGTAGGAATTAAGTAAATCTTGCAAAATATCTATATATCGATACGTATTATTATGAGTAAAATATTTCCACATTTTCATTTTAAGTGTACGTTGGAATCTTTCAACTATGCTTGCTTTGATATCAGGATTATTGGTGGTGTAATAGTTTATACCGTTACATTTAAGAAAAGATTGGACGTCTTTTGCTATAAATTCAGTACCTTTATCGGATTGTAAATGTCTCGGAGTGGCTTTAGCTTCCGAGAATATATCTTTAAAATTTTCTTTTATAGTGGCAGAGTCTTTCTTTTTTATAGGTCTAGCAAAAGCATACTTACTAAAAACATCAATTACGCATAAAATATACTTGAAACCATCGTTATATTCACTGTAACTCCGCATATCACTTAAATCGGCTTGCCAAAGTTCATTAAAATTTGATAGAATGTACTTGTTTCTCGGGAACCGACGACGAACTGGTTTATGTAGGGTGTACGTTTCTTGAGATTCCAACCATTTCTTTGTTTCTTCTTTAGTCATTTTATTTTTCATAGCTGCAGTCAATTTACTGAGACTGCTGTATCCAGCTGGGTGGGATACATCGTAGTAAATATTACGAATTTCTAGTAAGGGGTCCATTTTTCCCAATTAATTCTTTTAGCGGGTTGTGCTTTATTTTGACTGCGACTACTGCCAGCTAATGTTGGTGTGCTGAAATTATCAGGAGTACTGTTTGCTTTCTCTTTTGTTGTTCCAGCACTAGCTGGACTCTGGGACAAAACTCTTATGTATGTGGCTCTTTTAGGATTGCCAATATAAGTTAAGGGGACTGATAGATCTTTGAGTACATAAGCAAAATCTGCCCAACCGCTCGGTGAACTGTTTTTTAGAGGTCTTAAGATATCATTCAATAAGTCGACGATATTACTTCTATGCACTTCTTTATTGCGAACGAACACAGTGCCTTTTTCATTCCAGAAAATTTTATCTTTGTTCTTCAAAAGTATATCTATCAAAAGTTCACCTTTCAATTTGTATGTCTTTGGAATAAAAGCAAGCAACTCTGATTTTGTATAACCATTATAGGTTGCTTCAGTAGATGTCTCTTTGTCATCTGGAGCTTTTTCTGACTTAACTGTTTCTTTTATTTCATTTTCCTTTTCATCAAAAGGTATTATAGGTATTTGTAATGGTTTTCGGTCTTCTCCAATGAAATGTAGATATCTCTGCAATGTTTGCAAATATAGTGCCCACTTTTCCCTGTCATCTATTTTAGTTTTTATTACTTTATGCATTTCCTCATCTAAACGTGACAAATTTTTAGTGCCTGCATTATCTAATTTTAGTCTATCTATGACCTCAGGCTCAATAAGTATCATTTTTTTTGTGTTTTCCATCTTTATTTTATAATTGAACCTAGCAATGCGCTAAGAACAGACCCTAGAATAATAGGTAAAAACGCTCCACCTCTTTGTACTAAAATTTGTTTCCTTGTTTTGTTTGTCCCTTTCGAAACAATTTTCCTCAAAAGATCTTTATGTTTTCTTAATTTACGTGTAGATTTTTTATCCAAGTGCACTTTTCCTTTTAACACATTGAAAATACACTCGGTTATACAGTGGATTTCATCATCTCCACAATTTTTTAACAATGCTTCTCTATACTTTGGTTTTAATGTCAATAATGCTTTTAATAAATCTTTATGAGACGTAATTCTTTTAATCATTTTTTAAACACTAAAACTTCACTTTATATTCTATTTATAATATTAACTAAACAGCATCAGTAGAAACAAAGCAGTTGAATTTGCATATGTTAAATACAGATTCGCTATTTTCTTTTATGGGAATCTTTCCTTTAAAAACGTTTATTATACACTCGCATATTTGCCTTATTTCATCATCATTACAACATTCTAACAAGGCTTCACGATATTGTTCTTTTAATATACTTAAAGCTCTTAAAATATTATTCGTATTAGACGTTTCTACTTCAGACATTATTTGAAACTGACAGAAATTATTTGTTGTGCATCATATTTATACCCCTTTTTTGGTACATAAATTGTACAATGCCCATCGAATGGAAAAACTTTACTTTTAAAGCGACATATTTCATTTGTATTTTGTTTAAGATCAATGAAAAGATATCCATGAGCATTTTTTGTTGCATCCTTGTAAGCTTCTTCAACAAATTTGCTATTTTCCGGAAAAACCTGACGAGCTAAATGTCTTATCTGTGTTCTATCTCGCGGGTTTTTAAAATAAATGATGTAACTTGAATTCAAAGAAATATCTCTTTGCCCTTTCCCTTGGTGAAATATATTTTGTGTTATGTAAAATACACTGAGATTCCTGTGATGGCTTCCTTTTGTAAAAATATCAACTATTCTACCATCTGACTCTCTCATAAGATCATCAATTATGAGTAGTCTTGGAAATTTTCCATCGAACATACTCAAATCAGGAATACCTTGATTGTAATTCACATTGTTTAAATTATATAATGGTTGCATTTCATCATAGCACCATATAATTTCATAAAAATCTACACTGCATATTTCATTACAATGATTTAAAAAACTTGTTACAAATTTTGATTTTCCACAGCTGCTTGGACCTGCCACTATTGCAGTAAACGGGTGGATGAAATGAATCATAATGACGTGTAATTGTCGTGTGACAGTGTTAAGGAATGGAGAATAAAAAATAAGTTCATCGTTATATAGTTAGAGCATTTTATTCTTGGTAAATTAAACAGTAGATAATTAAAAATGAATATAACTTTAAACTAATGTAAACACATTAAACTTAAAAGGTACAAACTTATACACACTTAAATACAAATTATTCTTGTTTATTCTATATAATATTATTTCTTAAACTATAATGACCCCAAGCTAAAGTGTCTGTTGAATTCGCTGAAATGTACCGTTTTGTATCATTATACGACAGACTAACTTTATTTATTTTTTGTGTGAATATTACATGTTTTATCGATCGAAACCGATACATTTCAGCCAATTGTGTTTTTTTATCAAATAGACATGATCTGTAATTATCCATTTTTAACTTTTTGGTAACATTTTTATTTATTCCTTTTGCTTTTGCTATGATTGTATTTTCTACCTGCATGGCGTACATTTTTGAACGCAACCCAACAAATTCCGTAAATATTTTGCCATTGTGTTCGTCTTTGAAACACCCAATTTTCTTCTTATTTACTTGTGGAAAATAAAATCGGTTATCAACAGGATAGTCAGATGTATCAAAATATTTTTCTAGATCCGGTTTAATATCGGAATAAAAGTCTTCTGTAAAAATTTGATAAATCAAACTATCTGTGTCGGTATACAACAGTTTTATTTTATCGTTATACTTCTTTTTCATGTAATCATAATGAAAATCAAACATCAAAGTTTTTGATATATCAAGTATACACAAACCTAAATAAATAGGTTTGTTGTACAGTAATTTGGTTTTGTTTAATTGTACAGCTACTAAATTATCAGAAAAAATTGATAAGCTATGAAATTCAGGACGAGCTATCAGACTTTGAGCCCCTTGTACCTTACCATTATTTTCCCAATGAGTGACTAACTTAACGTTCACTCTTTTTTCAATGTTTTCCATAGTCTTACCAAATATTGAGTTATTCATTAGTTTGTAAAAATCCTTCTCAAAATCGGATTTAGCTTGTTTTCGTAATTGAGTATTTAAATCAATGTAGTTTGCTAACCACGGACTCTGCTGGAATTGAAGTACTCGGTGAACTTTAACGAGCTTCATCCCCTTTTCTAAACATTGAATTAGGTTTCTATAATGTAGAACATATTTTCTTTTATTATTTAAATTCGGTACTAATTTTGATGAATTGCTATTATTAGTTTTAATATTTTCTGGACAAAAGGGGAGATCGGAATGCATATCATGCAAATGATCTGGATAGTCCAAGTCTACTTCTAATATATATCCTATGTCTGAAGTAGGAGAAACATTATAATTTATGTTTTTGTCGACCCACTTAAAATCACCATATGGTAGGTACTGAGACATAGCCCAACCATATAAATTGTTAGCGTCTAAATAAAGCAAATAAGATATTTCAGTTTTGTCGTTAAAGTTTCGCATGTATTTATTGTTGGCTTTAGCATAGCGATTACTACACACTGAGACACCTCCTCTTATACCCGATTTTATAAACGCCACCATATCAAAATCAGTTAAAAGATCTAATTCAATTTTGGTACATTTTAACATTGCATCCCAACTAAGACCAGGGGCTGTATAATAATGTGCAGGATCTAAACCATACGTTTTCATGCACACATCTCGAAAGTTTTCAAAAACATCAGCTAAAAGTAATACATCAGTTTTTAAATATAAATTCGCATAATCTAACATATTTTTACATTGAAAATAGTTCCACACATCTTGAGCTCTACTATAATCTTCATCGGTAACATTGCAATCATTTAAAGAACTATAAAATTCAGACTGTTTGGGTAAGGATGTTACTTTCAGTGAATCATATGATGACATAAATTCATATGGAAATATGCCTTTTTGAATCAATCGCCCAAAGCTTTCTTCGTTAGGTACTTGTTTTCGTAACTCCCTGAGCTGTTCCTTTTTTAAATTCTTAGATAAACTATCTAAACTACATGGCATGAACTTATACGAATCCAAAAACCGTAAATGAACCTCATGTCCATTCACTTTTAACTTTTTTGTAAAAGAAATGTATTTTTCTTTATTTTGTGGTATAATATCAATATCTCCTTCTTTTATATTCAACGCATGCACTATAAAGTGAGCATCATAGTTGCTCAAGTTGTGTAGTAAAACCGGAACAAATTTAGGAGCTCTAAATTTTGAACTGCATAAGGAATGTGCCACTCCTCTAAATAAACCCGTATGCCAATCAAAATATTTTATTGAATCTGCATTTAAGTCTTTTGCACAAATGTAACAAGTTTTTGTTTGAATAATGTCTGCCTCTTGCCAATCTTTAAGCGGCAATGGTTTCTTTTGAAAACTATTTCTTTTATGAATCTCACACACGTCTTTGTACATATTATTCATTAAACTTTCAGCACAGTCAGGACCTGTATATGTCTTATATGTTGATAAACTGTCATCATAAGAACACTTGATATAATAACCATAGCTAAACATTTCATGTTCTTGCATGTTTCGTGTAAAAGACTTTGAACTGTCTGGATCGCAAGCAGCAATGGGTTTAAGAAAAGCTTCCGTATCTGCATATATTACAAATGGTACTTTCATTTGTCTTTGGTATTTGTCAAAACATATTTTATTTGTAGATTCATCTTTTCCAAACCAATTTTTTTTAGTTTGCAACGGACTAGGTAATGTTGTGCAAACATGTCTGCAGTCAAATTTTTGGTGGTTATCCAGTCTCTCTCTAGATGTAAAATGTAATAAACACCCGTCGCAAATGAAAACCGCATGAGCTTTACTCGATAACTGATTGCTAACTAAGCGAGACAAATTTTTTATGAAACAATAATGACCATTACTACCATTTGATATGTATAATAAGTTGATATGTTTTTCTTGTTTATTTTTACTAAAATAAAGTGGGCCCACTACTGAATTCCTTTTTGATATTTCATCGTACTCTAATCCAAAAACATTTATACTAATGTGATTGTTTTCCTCAACCTTGACCATGTCCTTTATCTTAACTGGAAATGGAACATTATCGAAATTGAGCTTGTTTTGATATTTGTAATACGATGAAACCCTATCTTTGTGATCCTCCACTGGGTATAAGGCCGAAAGTAAAGCCCACTTTAAACATTCATGGTCATTATTCTTTACATTAATGACTGCTTTTTTGTTTCGGATGTCTTTCGGTAATACAATATAAGTGGAACCTTGAAGAGGATTAAATTTATTCACATTCATTTCTAAATGTTTCACTAATTTAAAGGACCACCCGCTGTCTTTTTTTTCAAATTCACCCATTTTAGTAGAAATTGTTTCACACAATATTTTGAAATATGGCTCTAAATCATCACCCATGCATATGTTAAAATTTGAGGTTTGAAAATCAAACGTATTGAGCAAATTTTTTGTTTCCTGAACAAATTCAGCATGAATGATATAATTTATTTTTATGGATGTTAGTTCTTTCAGGTTTTCATTTATTAATGTGGAAATTGTATCTTTGACTGACTCGAAAAATTGAATAGGTGTTTGTAAAGTTTCATGGGTTTCATTTGGTAAAGGTGAAGTAATTTGATACGTTATTACTCTACAACCAAATGCAGTATTGATTACAGTCACATTATCATGTCTACTTAATTTTAAAACCTTACTTTTATGAGATGAGCTTCGAGTGTGGTTGGAAAAGTATCTTCGACTCACCATTACTTCACAAATGTCACATTTTATCATATGATTAGCGGAGTATTCCGTTTTTGATGATGATGGTCCAGGACCAGCTTCCATATGAGATTTGCCAATTGTGTCATCATCATCTGGTGATTTCCTCTTCTGCCCTCTTCCAGTTTGCACTGCGTTCCTACATAATAAAGAAAATTTTAGAACAACCATACGTTATTATACAAAATCATGTTTTTTTAAGATACAGTTTTAAAACAACTTACAATAGCTGCTGTTCCATGTTGGATGCAATTTCACATAACTCAGCGTCATTTTCAGATGATAAACTATTGATTGGTACGTTTAACGCGTTCTCATAATTTTTGTTCAACACATCAAATTGTTCTAACACTTCACTGTTAAAGAAATCACAAAACTCAAAGTCATGTTCACTATTTTGCGACTCCATAATGTCGTTGTAGCGAATGCCGAACCGATCGAATAACTGAACCGAGCTCAGCCCTATTGCTGACTGCCTGACGAAGCTTGACATCACTCGCTTATGTATTGAAGTCGCCACGCCACTATTGTTGTATCCTTCCCTAGTTTAACCCATTGTTAGCGGTGCGTAATACAGTAATAAAAATAAAATCTAGTGTTCGTGAACGTTGTAAATATGGGTCAGGTAGAAAGGGAAGTTGCTGTGTTGTTGAGTGGCGTGGTATTTAGGTACTGTTTTTTCTGTTTTAGATGACTGAGAATTATGAAATTAGTTATCGAAAAAGTATTTTTTACAGTCTTGTGATTGCGAGACGTTCTTCGTGATATCGTATATTAATTCCTTGCTGCGGTCGTAAATATTGTCCGTGACCTTTGTGTAGTATTTAGCACGAAAATCGGCTATTTTCCACTGGTTGTTTGACGACACCTTGGCTAATTTCTTGAGATCGTAGACTTCTACTTTAATTAGATGTGTGGCGTTTGCTGCGTCATCGGTATTCGACGATATGTAGGATACACCGCCGTTTCGAGCCATCCCAACTGTTGAAGATTGCGTTTTCTTTTGCTTTTTGATTTTGGGTGTGTCGAAAAATTGATCGATAGCATTATCGCTGCCCGCCCGTTTTAGTGATTTTTGATCGGGTTCGACAATAGTAAATGCAGTTTCATCATCACTTGATGCAGCGAAATAATAATTCTTGAATGTGTTTGGTAGGTCATCAACGTTTATTCCCGAACCCTAAAACAAAACAGACATATATATTATGCGTTATAAACGGGAACTATGCTGTAATAAAATTTACTTAAATAACAATCAAAAATATTACTTCATACACATCACATCAACATGTACTAGTCCTCAATCGAATATATTACTTATCAATACACACAATGCAATTTATACGGCATAAATACAAAGTATTTCTCCCGAGAGTATGTAAGTAAGTATAACATACACATGTACCAGTCCTTTGACGAACGTAGGCCTCGTAATTTTCGTAACATACATGTCAGATAAATACAAACAGTGTTGAACAAAAATGAGAGAAATAAATATAACGATTCTTACCTCCATTTTTCCTATGCAGCTAGCTGTAGACCGAGACATGATGTTAGGTTAGGTTAGGTTAAACTTTCACAACGAACACGAACACTAGATTTGATTTTTAATACTATATCACGCACTCCAAATCAAGTTGTGGAGTACAGACAAGCTTGTTCCGCTTTTATAACGAAACCACGACAAACAGGGGTATTTTTTTTCAATATCGTTAACCACCACCCACCGTGGATACTTGTCTCGACGAGTTTAATTTTTGAGAAAGTTCGCTTTGTTAGATAAATGTTGGGGCGGAAGACACCGTTATAAAAAAGTTAGTCTTTACAATCACAAGACAATAAGCACATTTCAAAATTTATCTCTAAATATTATAAATACACAGCAGGCGGCATCGTCAAAAGGAAACAAGGGTCTTTACAACTTAATTTTATTACATAGTGGGTTTTACTATTAGCGAACAATACAAATATTGAAAAAGTCGGCAAGGCAAAGATTTGTATTTACGGCTGAACCATTGTTCACAATACAGTAGGCTCAACGTGTCGAAACTTGCTTGTTGGTGTACAGAAACACAACAGTGGTAGGTATGAACTTTATAAATGGTAGGTATAAGTTAAATTGATGGTGATATAAAAATATTATGAATAATCATACGTATTGATATACTTACGCTTTACTGCCTAAGAAGTATCTATTGGTACCATGAATTGACAAAATGCATGTATGAAATGAAAAGATTATATGAGCCGCGACCTATATCAAATTCAGCCACGAATTAAAGTATCATTGATATAATGAACTCAAAAATTGGAGAAGTAAAAAGGGATTTAATACAACAAACCATGAATTCCAACAAGAATTCTAATATGACAAACCAACAAGAACGCGAATTGACCGCGACTTAATTTTATATGAAGCACGAAATAATTCGAAATCAAACCGCGGAACCGCGAATTAATTTGATACCAACCGCGGATTAATTTGATATCGACCGCGGATTAATTTGATATCGACCGCGGATTAATTTAATTACATACGCGGATTAAGTTGATATAAAACCGCGGATTAATTTGATATAAAACCGCCAATTAAAAGCATATGTGACGAGCTTTTTGCAGACACCGACAAAACCACCCGAAAGGGGGTTTTCGGGTGGTCTAGAACCGGCGAATAGTATCTACTACCTCCCCCACCCTCTCGGCTTCTCTGGCTGAGGTCTATCGTGCGGCAGACTCCTGCAGCCAACCTGGCTCCGCACGTATCGACTTGTTGTTTCTGTGGATGCGGTGCTTATCTCTCTCTCTTTACGTGTGGTACACCGAGTCGTTCAACGACCCGATGAACCCTAGTGTCCAAATTTTTCAACCGCCTTCTACAAGTGGCAGGCTTCTGACATGGTTGTATAACGACCGCCGTCTTAGTGATCAAGACAACAACCGGGACCTACGGCTTAACGTGCCATCCGACACACAGAACCATCTTACTGCAAGGACAGTTTTCCCAAGAGTTTCATTAAAGGCTGGTTTACACAGGGTCAGTAGACAAGTCAGTCACGGCGCCAGTGGCGGCGCCGTGACTGACTTGTACTGTTTACATGAAGTAAGTAGAAGTGGTGCGTTTTTCATGGTGACCACACGTGTTTGAAGTCAGTGGGAAAAATGAATTCGCAAAAACAACTGAAACCGAAATTTAATTTTTGTTGAAAAATTTATCAAGTTTGCTCTTCAATAAGTTAATAGAAATGGTAGAAAGTGAGATAACTAAAATTGATTTTCATCATTTTTATTGCAGCGAAAATAACGTGGTCACTCTACAACGCAGCGTCAGTGACTGACCACGCACTGACTTGTATGTTTACACGGGGTTTGTTTGGCTGGCGCGGGGGTGCGCGGGTGGCGGGGGGCGCCGACTGACTTCAAAATATTCGCGGCCGAATAGTGTGCTACTCCCTAGCCGGACCACTATTTAGTACTCATTTACTATTATTGTAAACACATGCTACCTTATGTCTACCTTTATCTCATTAGCATAAAATAAATTGTACCTCCAATATTAATTAGCTAAAAATCATTGTTTGTGGTTCTGCCACGGAGTACTGCTCTACAGCCGGACCACCATCACATCTCCGAAACTTCTTTATGAAGCCGATTTTTTGATATGCTGAAAAATTGTACCGAAAGTCTACCTCAAGATATAGATGAAACAATTTTAATGTTTTCTCAAACTTGGAAGTTTTTAGATAATACAAGTAGTCCGAATAGCACTATGTTGTTTGTAATATTTTATCAGGCACTTGCCGTTTCTATCTTAAATTTTTAAATTGCGAAGAATCCCTTTACCTTTTGAGGATTATATTATGATCATAATAGCACAAGTCTCCTATTCGACGATCGGTAAGTTATCACGTAGGTATATTCGTTCAATAACGTAAAATATGCTAATTGAGAATAACGGAATCGGAGCCCAAACTTTAGTACTAAATTTGAAAAATTTAATACATAGGCAGAGCTAAGAAAACAGCTAATACGAAGAGTATAATTACTGTGGATTTATTTGTATGAACATATTTACGCTGAAACTTTGTTTTAAACATTTTATGTCGCTGCGGAGCACGCCTCCCCAGCCGGACCACTTGTATTATCTAATAACTTCCAAATTTGAGAAAACATTTAAATTCTTCTTCTTCTTCTTATCGTGTCGATGGCAAATTTAGATTTTATGTGCCCAAAATTCAGCCACCCGGACAGCATTTTCTGTGGCCTTCATGAGGTCATCAAGCGTACAGGTATTGGGGCACGCGGAGCAGGACAGGAGATGTTCCATGGTCTGAGAAGTTACACCGCATTCGCATATGTTACTGGAGCTATCGATGTAGCCCCACCGAGTCAGATTGTCTTTGCAGCGGCCGACCTGGGTCCGCAATCTGTTTAAAGATTTCCAAGTCGGCCATGTCAAGTCATGACCGGGGGGTAGGTTTTCAGATGCTTCAACGAATGAAGTGGGAACCCTCTCCTTCCAAAGTCCAACTCTGACCTGGCGCGGATCACCGGTGACGGAGAGCACATTTTTGAGGAAACTCCGCCGACTTACGAGCCTAGACGGTATAGAAGAGCTCCCATACATTGGGTGTTGGGGGTCTTGCTCTTTTTTGCTCATCTCTACGGAGCTTGCCACTGTTCTGCGGATATCTGGCGGAGCGATGGCGGCCAATGGATACAGCATACTTAGAGGAGTCGGCTTCAGGCAGCCCGTAATTATCCTGCAAGTCTCATTAAGTGCTGTATCTACTTGTCCAGCGTGCGCTGATCGACTCCACACAGGGCTAGCATATTCCCCTGCTGAGTAGCAAAGCGCGAGTCCGGTGGTGCGTAGGACCTTCGGAGAAGCGCCCCATTTGGTAGTCGTTAGTCGGTGGAGGAGATTGTTACGACTATTTACTTTCTTTTTAATGGCCTCACAGTTAGCCTTATATGTCAAAGCTCTGTTTTAAATTGTTTCATCTATATCTTGAGGTAGACTTTCAGTACAATTATTCAGCATATCGAAAAATCGGCTTCATAAAGAAGTTTTGGAGATGTGATGGTGGTCCGGCTGTAGAGCAGTACTCCGTGACAGAACCACAAGCAATGATTTTTAGCTAATTAATCTTGGAGGTACTATTTATTTTATGCTAATGAGATTAAGGTAGACATAAGGTAGCATGTGTTAACAATAATAGTAAGTGAGTACTAAATAGTGCTCCGGCTAGGGAGTAGCACATGCCGAATTTTCAAGTCAGCGCTGACTTCAAGACGCTGTACTGACTTCAAATCAATTTACACAGGGTTTTTTTCGGGTCAGCACTGACATGCCTCGAATTCGAAGTCAGTTACTGACCCTGTGTAAATCTGCCTTAAGGTTGGCCTGAAACATTTTAAAACGTTATCTGTACTCAATGTCCACTCGGAGCGGGCACTTCAAAGTTATGTAACGCTGCAGCTTGAGATAAGAACAAACTCTGTAAAGACACTTTACG
The DNA here is from genome assembly GCA_029255805.1 of Keiferia lycopersicella. Taxonomy (NCBI): domain Eukaryota; kingdom Metazoa; phylum Arthropoda; class Insecta; order Lepidoptera; family Gelechiidae; genus Keiferia; species Keiferia lycopersicella. Next base: position 2,247,028 of record JARACZ010000008.1, read on the forward strand.
TACAATATTACTACTGTTTTTTTTTATGTAAGTCTATGGCTTCTTATACACCGTGTTTTGGAGATGCATTAAATTGTAGACGTTATTTAGGGCTTCGTACTGAACAACTTTCCCTATAGGAACAGTGCTGATAAACGGAAAACTTTCGACCTATCATATTCATGATCACCCGACAAAGTTTTTATGAGAGGTCAAATATTTTAAGGGATGAACAAGCCCATGAAACTGAACAGCTTTCCCCAAGGAATATAGGTCGAAATATTAAAAGAATTTTGGACCTCCCATACAAAACTACCGACCGACCAAAAAAGACAATTTGTATGGGAGGTCCAAAAAAATTTCTCATATTTTGACTTATGTTCCTTAAGGAAAGTTGTTCAGTTTCATGGGCTGATTTACCCCTTAAAGTATTTGCAGCTAATATTTTAACACCTTATATAATTATATATTATTCTTTTATTTATCTCATCCTCAATACAAAAATACTTTTAAAATATCAATATCAACGTAGCATTTTCTCGAGTAAACAGCAAAACTGCGGTGATACAGACTCGTTCAGGGATCGAGTTACAAAATGTTAGCTTCTCTTGAATAAAGACTACTTGGGGACCCCTTCAGATGTACGGAGCTTACGTCACCACATAGCTGGCTGGACTTCGGTAAATCTAGAAAACCTTTATACAATGAAATGTGCTGGAATAAAACCTATTTTTAACTAAAAGATTGGAGTAGAAATAGTAACTACTGCGTGGTAGTTCAGTCCCATATTTTGGATTGTTTGGGGTTTGGGATATTATGACAAGATTGGAGAAGAAATAGTTCTTCGTGTAGTTCAGTCCCAGGTTATGGGTTGATTGGGACTTGGGATTATGACAACATCACAAAATTGGTGCGCTAAGTGTCACATACAGGTGTAAGGAAAAAACTTCCTTTCAAGGGATGAACCAGCCCATGAAACTGAAAAACATTCCAGGGACATAGTCGAAATACCTATGAAAAACATTTTAGACCTCACATACAAAATGCACCAACCAACTTGGAAGGTCCAAAAAATTTTTGTCAATCTGACAATCTGAAATCCCCCAAATGCAATGCCTTTTCGGCACTTTGCGTACAGTAAACATTCGAAATTCATCTCTAAACTCACAATATATCATATCCACATCTATGGATGGGTACTCTTAAATTTCCTGAAATATAAACTTTGTCCGCAAGAACTCCGAAACCATTTCATATTTTATTTATCATGATGAAGATAAACATCTTCATATACAAGAATATACCTTTAGATACGTATGTTACGCGGTATCTATTATTTACATACTTTTCTCGACGTAACTCAGTGAGTATCGTAAACAAACTGAATTTCAGAATGAAATTGAATTCAATATTGCAAAGGAGCACGCATTTGGATATCTCAAGATGAAGGCGACATGTTTTTATTGCTTACAAAGTGATTCATTGCTGCGTTTATATGCCCAACGTTTTGTTCACTTAATACTCACCAACGCATGAAACTCATCCTGCTATCTTCTTCTTCAACGTACTCGTATAGCCACCCAATGCTGAGTGTAGGTCTCCTCCAACGATCTCCACACTCGACAGTCAAGGGCTTTCTGGCTGTCTCTTCCAGCTCTTCCCACTGACCTGGACAATATCGTCTGTCCATCTTGCTGGCTGTTGTTCCACGTTCAGTCGTCCTTTTCTCGATCTCCAATCGAAACACTTTCCTTCCCCATCTTTCATCAGAAATCATGCTATACTACTTAGCTTCTCAGAACAGAAGAGATATCTGCTAAAAAAAAATTATGTAACACCTTATTTTGTTTTGTGAACATTTCTCATCAATCACCTTTTTAGCTTGTCTTTAGAATTGTTATACACACATGAAACCCTCGAGGACGAAATTTGGGGATGCTATTCTAAGCGGGAAAATTTTGCTTAGAATGCTTTGTATTAAAATATCACTATAGCTTCTTCTTTCTTCTTTTCGTGTGGGACACCGAATCGTCCAACGACCCGATGAACCCTAGTGTCAGAATTTTTCAACCGCCTTCTACAAGTAGCAGGCTTCTGACATGGTTGTGTAACGACCGCCGTCTAAGTGATCATAGACAGCAACCGGGACCTACGGCTTAACGTGCCATCCGAAACACGGAACCATCTTACTTACGGACAATCGGGTGGTTCAGCCCGCAATGTCCTAACCAGACTGGGAACAAATTCACAAAGAGATAAATATCAACTTTGTTAGTGACCCACCGAGAATCGAACCCGGGACCTTCTGCGTCAAAGGCAGTCGCACTACCACTGCGCCACATCGGTCGTCACTATAGCTAAGTATAAAATAAAGAACCTTTGAAGTAAGTAAACAGCAATGTAAATAAAAAATGCGTATTCTAGGCAGCCGTCATAGCATCAAATATGTATGAACGAGGTTACGTCTCCTGCGTACAACGACCACACAGTCAACTAGACGCCTAACGTGCCCAATTTGTCTAAGTAAACAATTTTGACAACTGAATAACGATTGCGCTATGTGTGCGTGCTCATTGGCCAGTAGCCGCGTCATATCATAAATCACCATTGAATGATGAATGGGCACGATCTTACATCAAGGTGGTAGATCTGATGACTCTCCAGAAAAAAAATTGACCTCCTACATTCTACATTGCTTTCTTTGTGCGGTCTATTTACTTGAATTTTGAACAATTCTCCTTCTTTCGTGTGGGCCACGGCGTCGAATGACCTGATGAACATTGTTATCCGAGTTTTTAAATCGTCTACTGCAACTTGTAACGACCGTTGCCGTCTAAAGTATCATAGATAGCGGTTGGAACTAACGGCTTAATTTGCCCTCTAAAGACCGGAACCATCGTATTAGCATGTTACATTGTGTTGTCTTAGAATAGCACCATTTCTACCTGTGGGTGTCGTAAAAGGCGATTAAGGAATGAATCCACTGAACGGGCAGCAGCGTTCTTTATGAATAGTTTCTACAATATAATATACAAGTATTGCGCTGTCTAGTAGGCTGTGTGGTCGTTGCCTGCATGAAACCGTCGCCGTAAATTGAATCCAGTTACGAAATTCCTTCGCATTTTCATTTGAAAACTTTTTTCAACGTTTGATTTCTTCTTTTGGCAAATATTCCTATAAAAATGTTATGAGGATTACCTAATAAAAAGTATTAGATTTGAAAGGTTCTTTGGACGTTTATGATTGTTGATTAGATTCGTTACCAACTTTTTTGCTTAATACCTAGCTGTATAACAAAATCTGATAGTAATACCACGTAATACATGGTAATACTATTAATGTGATGCTCGTTTAGAATAGCATCATCCCACTTTTTCCCAAGGGTGTCCACGTATTACTTAGTACTTTAGGCGACAGCTTATCACTATAGTAATATAGGTACGAGTCATTTGAAACGGCCCTCAACATTTGTCTGACGTAGCGATATTGCATCTTTACGGTTGTCACGCTCTGCCTATCCTGCAAGGAATGAAACCGTGATATGTGTGTATATGTATCGTTACTATAAACTTTGGTTATACTAGGCTTGTTGGATGCTATTTTACTTTTAAGTAGAAGTAGGTCCCTACCAATTTTTAATTAATTTGCTGCAGTAGGTACAAATTTAAGTAGAGATGTCCTAAGAAAGTACCTATACATAAATTCAATATCCAGTACTATAAATTTAGCTTAGTTTTCTATCTGAAAGTTGTGTGAAGATTCGATATAATGTGGATTCCTTAAAAACTATACGTGCTACTGTGTGTAGTAGTATTCTGTATTCGCTGGGTCGTTAGATGACTCGGTGTCCCACACGAAAAGAGAGAGTATTCAAAACTTTTTATGACACATAGTAACAGTAGAAATCTATGTAACTGTGAACTTAAAAAGTAGAAAACTACAGCTAAATAGAAATTCATACGGCTCTGAAAATTTGAATATCCTACTGCTGTGAAAACTGACGAACTCTACAGTAATCAAAAAAACATCACACATTCAGCCGGAACCACCGTTTCCAATCAACTTCCGTTCTCTTTTTGCTGTGTTCAAAAAGTACTATCACGCGCATGATTTTAGTTACTTTCTGAAATCATCGCCTTTTCTGTGTCATTCTTGTGTTTAATGTGTACTTATGTGTCATATTCAAACTACCTGTATTTTTGGCAAAAATTTTTTTTTTATAAATGTCATTTTATTTATTTTTAGACTAACATCAACCAAGCCTACACTAGGGTTATATCGTATCATTAAAGTTTATAGAAATGGTATTACCAAGAATTGCAATCAATTTACAACAAAATAGAAATTCATACAACTTTAAAAAAAAACTACTGCTGTGGAAATGAAAATCGACGAACTCTGCTGAAATCAAAAAAACATCACCCCTTCAGCCGGAGCCACCGTTTCCAATCAACTTCCGTTCTCTTTTTGCTGTGTTCAAATAGTACTATCACGCAGCAAAGATAAACATAACACGAAGGTGTGTAGGTATCTATGATTATCACTAAATAGTAAAAAGAAAAGTCGCTTTTCGCGTCTATTTGTATGTATGTTTGCTTAAATCTTTAAAACGACACAACGTATTTTGATGCAGTTTTTTTATAGATAGAATGATTCAAGAGGAATGTTTTTATGCGTAATACTTGCCGAGAAATCACCTGATTCCCACGACGGGAAAATGCGTTATAGCGGGCGCAGCCGCTGGGCGGGATGCTTGTTCACAATAGCTTTTGATGATAAACGAATATTGTACAACATACACACACACACACACACACACAAATCACGCCTTTATCCCTTGCGGGGTTGGCAGAGCGTTAACGATCGTAAAATTGCGGCCGTTATCGCCACGTCTGACAAGTATTGAGGGCCCCTTCAGATGATTCGTGTATCACTGTAGTGACAGATTGTCAGCCTGTCGCCTAAAGTTGTAATACGTGTTAATACACATGCAACCCTCGAGTCCCTTAGTTGCCTCTTACAACACCCGCGGGAAGAATTGGGGTGATGCTATTCTATGCCGGCATCACACGGCGGTTCACATGTTGTACAACATTTAACAAAATGATATATGTAGGTACTGGTAATGATAATAATATGTACTTACATGCCTAGCTTGAAGTGTAATCGTAAAACTGAACAATTATTTCAAACAATTCCTTCGCACTTATACAGGCTGTAAAATGTTTCGCTGCAAAATATTTTAAGGGATGAACTAGCCTATAAAACTAAACATTTTTCCCCAAGAAACATAGGCCGAAATACGAAAACAAAATTGTTGAACCTTCCATACAAAATAACTAACCGAACAAGGTCAATTTGTATGGAAGATCCAAAAAAAAACTTAAGTAGGTATGTTTTGTAGCTTGAGGAAAGTGGTCCAGTTTCATGGGCTGATTCGCCCCTAAAAATATTTGCAGCTAATATTTTTACACCTTATATTGAAATACCGTGATGCCGTGAGCCGTATGATGCCGGCTTAGAATAGCATCACCCCACATCCTTCCCGCGGGTGTCGTAAGAGGCGACTAAGGGACTCGAGAGTATTGATGTACAACAATTTTAGGCGACAGGCTGACAACCTGTCACTATAGTGATACACATGTTTTCTGAAACAGCCTTGGAAAACAATCCTCAAAATGTCAGACGTGGCGATAGTGACCGTATTCTTACGGCCGTTAATGCTCTGCCTACCCCGCAAGGGATAAAGGCGTGATATATGTATGTATGTACGTGTATGTATTGAAATACCTTCAAACGACCTCAGCTGACCTTGACCTCCGACCTTCCCCTAGCAGACCTCGTATCACGATGTTTGTGTGTGTCTTTGTAAGTAATTTCGCCGATCATTGTGCCCTTGTGACGTGCTACAAGAAAAATGGTAACGATTCTGACATAACACTTTCTGATACCTATGCCTACCATTGTCTTTCATTAGTAAGCAAAATAAAAGAGACAGAAATCTGGAAAGTTTTATTTGTTACTGTGCCATCAAAGTATCTGTTGCATTTGGGTACGAAACAGCCAAATACTGCCCAATATTTCCTTATTTTACTAATCAAAAATTTTTCTGAGGAAGAAAATGATTAAAAAATTATATAAAATGATAATGCTTCTTATTTTTATCGTATGGAACTTCAAGTCAACGAAACCCAGGTGTAAGATTTCAGTCAATGAAAAAAAGTTGAAAGTAAATTTAAGAAAACATTATGTCAGAATCCAAAGCATTACTATTCTTTTACTGAAAACAAAACAAAACAACCACATAGAAACGCGTATCATGTACAAAATTAATCTTTATTTACTATGGAACAGTAATAAAATGTTATTCTGTGGTGTCATCGATCGTGCCATAGATATAAATTCCTTCCCTAAAGAATGTTATAGATGAATTAAATAAACTCTGCCATAATTTAATTAAAATTATTTATATGTATGTGATTATAACAACAAATTAAAACAGAAAAATTAAATAAAAACTGTAGTTTAACTTCATAGTCATAATCTTGTTGTGCCGAATCTGTCGAAGAGCTAGACAATCACGACACAAGTGTATTTTTCGACTACTTTCTGGGAAGCCCCAGCCAAAAGTGAATGTTGATTTACTAAATAAATAAATTTTGTTATTTATTTATTATTTATAGTGCCGCTCGATTAGTGCACTCATACATTACCAATAAACCATAAAGCATATTTGATACATAGTAATTAAACCTTCCACTTGATTTACCTTATCTATTTAAAAATCGCATCTAAATCCGTTTCGTGGGGAAGAGTATAACCTAATTATTTAAAGAAACGATCCCGAATTGGCAACATAAATGTTTGTCTCTCTATCAAAATATATGAGATATGAGCGGGATGTCAATAATAATGTTGCCTTTTTGGGATCGCTTCTTTAAAAAATCTGGTTATAAGCGGTGTCATTGGCATATAGGCAGACAGATAGAGAAATGCAAAAAGCGACTTAATTTTATACTATGTATTAAACATGACATGACCGGAGTAGCCGATAACCCGGATGTGAAACAATTATTTGCAAAAATTACGAAGGAAGTCGAAAAAATACTTAAAAGGGAATTACAGAATGTAATAAAATCAGCGAAATATGCGAGTGATAAAGTCGACGAGTTTAGTTCTGTCATAAAAACGAATACGGAAATTATCAAGAATCTCCAACGAAAGCAAACAGCGATTCAAAACGAGAATACCCACTTAAACACCAAAATAGAGGCTCTCGAACAACGCGTCGAAACAGCTGAGCAGGCCGCTCTAGTCAACTACATCGAGACTGCAGGTGTACCTCCTCTGGATAATGAAAAGGATAATGTAGAAAATATTGTTCAAAATGTAGGAATCGCCCTGCAGGTTGTTGACCAGAACAACGTCACTCAAGCAGTACTTGCAGCCAGACGTTTACCGTCCCGTCAAGGAAAATCTAGTGCCATCCTAGTCCAGCTTCAAAACGAAAGTATCAAACAAAAATGGATTAACGCAAGTCGCGACGCAGGACTAATTCTTCGCAATATATACCCTGAGTTAAAGGACGTGGCATCTGGCTCAAATACAGTCTATGTTCGTGAAGCATTAACTCCCCGTACCAAGTACCTACTTGCTAAAGCCAAGGAATTACTAAAAGACACCAACAAAGTTAAATTTGTTTGGTGTAAGTATGGCAAGGTCTTTGCTAGGCGGTCAGAAAATACCAAAATATTCTGGATCAGGAACGAGCACGACATGAAGGCACTGATCGAGTAAGCACCATGGTCATGAGCGATAATAGGTAGTTTTGTAACTAAGTCTTACATTTTTTAATGGATAGTATCATCCAAGATGTCACTGAACTCTATAACTGCTTGGATATAAATAATTTTAACAGGTATTTACCTACTTCAAAAAATATTATTTGCACACATGTAAACATAAACTCATTAACAAAGCATTTTAGTAGGCTGGAACAAATTGTGTATTCGAGTTCCAACTGTATTATTGACATAATTGTTGTTACCGAGGCTAATATATCAAACAATGTAAGTTGTTTGTTTAATTTGCAGGGCTATAATATGTACGCACAGCTAAGACAAAATCGTAAAGGGGGGGGTATTGTACTATATGTTCATAAAAAACACAAATTTACTGTATTAAAATCAACCACAGTGTATTTTGAATGCTTAAAAGGTAATCTGATAACACCCTCCAATTATAAACTTGATCTGTGTGCCGTGTATAGACCTCCAAATACGAACAAACACTCATTTGTAACAGAACTTGAACGCACTCTTAACTTTTCACCAAAAAATGATCTAATTGTCATTGGTGACATGAATTTGAACTTAAAATCTTCCAATTCTGTAATAAAAGCATACAGGAATGCTATGAGCTCGAACGGTCTTGTAAGCGGTATAGCAGACTATACAAGAGTTGAAATTTTAAAAGATATCGTGACAAAGACTTGTATTGATCACATATTTGTGCGCTCCCGCTTGCAAGACACGTACTGCGGAGCTCTTTGCACTAAACTGGCCGACCACAGAATGACAGCGGTAGCGCTAACTGGGCTAATCCACATACAGGCTGCTCCAACTTATGTGCAAAAAATTAATAATGAAATATTAAAAAAAGAATTGGATTCCATTAACTGGGATAATCATAGCAATTTTAGCTGTCCGTTGGACATTCATAAATTTATTAATAACAATATTTCTGAATGCTATAAAAAATCTACATATACAAAAATAGTTAGCTCTTCTAAACGGAGTGTAGTACCCTGGGTCCTCGGGCCGGTTGCTAGGGAGTGTGAAAAACGTGACTTATTGTTCTTAGATTGGCTAAAAGATAAAAAGAATGCAATAAAACGGTTGAAATATAATAAACAGCGGAACAAAACAAATAAATTAGTGGAGAGACGTAGAAGTAAATACTATAAAAAACAAATTAATCCGCATTCGGGAGATTTAAGAAAACTATGGCAAATTCTGAATCAAATGTCGGGAAAAGTTATAAAATCAATAGATGATGCCATAGTTAAAGCGTTTAGTTCATTAGGATCTAATTCAAAAATAGCTGATATGTTTGGCCATACCTTTAGAAAGGGCGTACAAGATATTATACCTAAATGTCCGAGTAAATTAGTTGACAATAAAAATTATAGAAAGCCGTTGGATAGATCACTCTTATTTAAGAAAGCTACCACTAAAGATATTCAAAAAGTTATAATGAAATCTAATAGTAATAAAGCACCGGGAATAGATGGGGTTAGGGGCGTTGATTTGAAGATGATAGCAGACAAAATCGCATCAGCTATAGCTCACTTGATTAACGCTAGTGTATCAACTGGAACCTATCCAAATGAGTTAAAAATTGGTCTAGTTCGTCCAATTTTCAAGGGAGGTGATTGCAAAGATAGTTCAAAATATAGACCCATAACTATGTTACCATCGCTGGACAAGGTTGTTGAACGTTTTGTAAGTGGTCAAATACACGATTTTTACGGAAAGAACGAGGTTTTATCCAAAAATCAGTTTGGGTTTCAGCCCGGAAAGAGCACAACAATGCTTCTTTCTAGGTTTGTAGATGAAGTCAATAAGCATCTTGACTCTAAAAATCACGTTCTTGTTGTATTAATTGATTACAGCAAGGCGTTTGACACTTTGCGACATGAAACGCTGATAGAAAAACTGGATGACACTGGTATTAGGGGTCAATTATTGGAATGGTGTAGGAGCTACCTATCAGACAGATCTTACCACGTAAAGATCGGAAACTCACTCAGTCAAAGGGTCAAAGTCACAGAGGGTACTGCACAGGGGTCAGTTCTTGGACCGCTGCACTATCTTTCATACGTCAATGATATGAACAATTGTGTAGAGTTTTGCAGTGTTTACCAATACGCGGATGACACGTGTCTACTTATTGCAGATAGAGACCTAAAAACTGCCGAACGAAAACTGCAGTATGATTTTGACAGGATCTGCCGCTGGTCTCATGATGCTGGTTTGGTGCTCAATGCGGAAAAGACAAAATTGTTACATGTACGTTCTGCGCAATCGAGAACTGTTGGCGATGTTATAGTCACGGGACACGGGCATGACTGCTTGCACTTGGTACCAAACCCTGCGTCTTGTGATTGCCCACCATTACAACAAGTTGACGTAATAAGATACCTTGGTCTGTTATTGGACAATAAATTTAGCTGGAAACCCCATGTAGATCTGGTCTGTGATAAGTTACGAGCTTTCTTGGCCAAACTATATGTACTACGTAGCAGGATTCCTTACGACGTGCGAGTTTCAATGTACACTGCTTTGGCACAGAGTATTATACTTTATGGCCTAAGTAGTTATGGCCGTACATTCAAAACTTATTTGGATCAAATATATAACATTCAAGTAAGAATACTCAAATTAGTTGTTCCGTTTGACGTAAAATTGAAAGTTACAGACGACATTGAGCTGTTTGAGTTCTGTAAGGTATTACCTGTTCAAACTCTTTTCAAAATACAAATTCTAAAAGAACAGTACTTCCGAACAGAATTACAGAGCCCAATAAGTCACTTGAAGATCACGAGGCAAGTTACTAATAAACTTTTAAAAATACCAAAATACCACAACTTCTACGGTAAACGAACATCTGAGTACTTAGTGTCAACTCTTATTAATTTGATTCCCCTAGAAACGCGAGAGAAAATATCTAAGAACAATATTTCCCGTATACTTAAGGAAGAACTGCCAATATTGTTATCGAAGGCATAAAAAGTTGATCGAGTGTCTTTAACTAAATGCAACAGCCTGTATAGTGGAATCTGCGGACCGGTTTTACTGACTGGTCGGGATGACGTATTGGTGGCCGCCAACACGCCGCTGCGCTGGCTGACGGACTGTGATTTGATTACATATTATTATAAATCTTTGTATACCTTCTTCCTTACGTAACTAACGTATTGTTATTGCTTAAATGTTAGTAGTTTTACTGTTATTGTACCTATAGCGGAATTATGTCTTCGAGACAAACCTTTACGAGGTTTAACGAGGGCATTGACTAATTATTTTGTTTATGTATACTATGTCAAATAAAATAAATAATAAATAAATTATTATTATTATTTTCAATTTATTCTATCAAGAACCCTATAATTTTCTGACTATTCTGGGAACTTCATAAAAATCTATTTATTAAAGGGCCATATCTAGAATCATCTTTACATCTCTGTATCGGAATAAATATAGCTTGAACGTGATACGCGTGTTTAGTATGAGGCATGTATGAGGGTAGTGCGTTATGTCACATTCCGCTTTTTGCCTTCAAGACCACTGGCATGTGACTTTTATAACCCTTACTTGGAAATAAATCGTACAAAACGTACGTAACATATTTGAAATCGATTTACTCCACATTAGTGTGTATTGAAAACAAATTTCAAGATCGTTGTTTAGTTAAAACCATGTAGAAAGGGGTTGAAAAAATTCTGACACTAGGGTTCACCGCGTCGTTGGACGACTCGGTGTCCCACACGCAAAGAGAAAAGAGAGTTAGAAACGGCGATATTCATGTATTTTCCATAGCATTAGGCTTGATGCCTGTCAAGAGTCGGTGCCAAGTGGCGCATCGCACACTTGACGCACGACGGAGCGCTAAAATATCGCAGCGGTCAGACAGATCCTTACTAGAAACGTCAATCCCCATACTTAAACCGCTCAACCGCTGTCAATGATATTTTTGCACTCCGTCATGCGTCAAGTGTGCGATCCGCCTTAGTATGAGAGTAGTGCGTTATGCCACATTCCGCTTTTTGCCTTCAAGACCACTGGCATGTGACTTTTATTACCCTTGGATGGAAATAAATCGTACAAAACGTATACGAGTATTGCAAGGTCTGGATTTGAAATTGATTACGTTACATACATACATACATACATATATCACGCCTTTATCCCTAACGGGGTAGGCAGAGCGCTGACGGCCGCAAAAATACGGTCGCTGTCGCCACGTCTGACAAATATAGAGGGCCGTTTGAGATAATTTTGTGTATCACTATAGTGACAGGTTGTCAGCCTATCGCCTAAAAGTTGTAATACACTTTAAAGCCCCAAGTCCCTCAGTCGCCTCTTACGACACCCACAGGTAGGAAATGGGGTGATGCTATTCTAAGCCGGCATCACACGGCATTACACGGCATTAGTATCTAATAGATATGCGGCGCGGGGCAAGTGCAAACAACGGCTGCTCGTAGCACACTGGTCTTTATTGTTAAAGTAGTACAGCTTATACGGGCAGGCGCAGCTACCCTTATACACATACCTAACATTTCCTCCCCCTATTTTACAAATACCCTTTATCTAAAAAACCTTCTAAAGTCCATGGGTGCCGTACGTCTCTTTGGCCTTTCCTCTATGTCCGAGTGAGCTTCGTGGAAATCAGGCTCACTGTCATCTGTGGAGTCTGGGGGCGGAGTGATAGTCCGTTCCGTCTCGATTCTCTCGGTATCCAGCTGTGGTGAGATGGCCTGTCTGCGGAGCCTCCTAGCGACATCTTCAACCTGCAGTGACTCATCTCTCTCTGACGCTGAGCTAGGTAGCTCAGAACGGCTTTGATCTTGGCTCTCCGAATCCGCTGAGGGTGTAGGAGGCGACGGTGGCAGTGGCGGTGGTAGCGGTGTCGGTGATGGCGGGGTCGACGGCGGCGGTGGCAGTGGCGATGGCGGCGACGGCGGTGGCGGCGACGGCGTTGGCGGCGACGGCGGTGGCGGCGACGACGGCGGTGGCGGCGACGGCGGTGGCGGTGAGTAAGGTAAGTCCTTTTGCATGCCCCTATATTTTAAGATTTGATTTTTATGTCTTTTGATTTCTCCCATGGTTATACTGTCTTTAATTAAATATACTACTCTCCCTAATCTCTTTACTATAATTCCCTTCACCCAACTAAATAGATTTTTGTTGACATATTTTTTATACAGTACAATTTCACCTTGCACAAAGTACGATACTGTAGCACTTCTTTTATTCTCTGGCGAAGACTGAGAACCACCATTATTATTACTCACGCTTGTCGATGGTGAATGCGATGGTGACATAGTGTTATCTTCGTTAATTAAATCTAACCTACATCTTAATTTTTTTCCGAATACACCTTGTGCCGGGGATAAACCAGTGGTCGAATGTACCGAATTTCTGTAGTCCATCAAATATCGCATAAGTGCCAAACGTTTCTCTGACTCATTCTTTTTTCCATATAAGGTCGATTTAATTCCTTTTTTTACTATTTTAACAAAGCTTTCAGCTTGTCCGTTGCTCGCCGGGTGATAAACCGGTGACGTAATGTGCGTAATGCCATTACTTTCACAAAATTGAGCAAACTCCCGTGAACAAAAACTTGTGCCATTGTCACTGACTATGTACTTTGGTAGGCCATACCTTGAAACAAAATCACATAGCTTTCCTATAACTGAACTTGAGCTTGTAGAAGTGTTCATATCATACACTTCTACCCATTTACTTTTCGCGTCCACAATCACTAAATAGGTATGACCGCTAATTGGGCCCAAGAAATCGATATTTAATCGTTCAAATACCTGCGCGGGAGGCTTCCACGGGGCGGGGGGAACGCGCGCGGGGGACGGCCGGAGTTGTAAACAAACATCGCACGTACCTATCATAGTTTCTATTTGTTCATCTATGCCGGGAAACCAAAACCTAGATCTAGCCTCAGCTTTAGTCTTCACAATGCCCAAATGTGACGTATGCAACTCCTGTAAAACTTTTTTGCGCAACTTTTCAGGGATAATGACCTTATGACCTCTCATAACACAACCATTTTCTAATGCTAATTGAGATCTACACATATGGTATGGTTTTAATTTTTCATCTGAAACCTTCTTTTGCCATCCCTGCAATATAAAGTTAGCTACTTGTTGCAAAACCGAATCCTTACCAGTCTCGTGACGTAACTCCTGACTGGTTATAGGCAAGCTGCCGTCTAACACGAAACAAACATACGCGCTCCGATCTGTGATATCAGTGTGGTCGCCGTATGCACTGTCCTGCTCACCCCCCGGTTTCCCCGCGCTTCCCGAAACTGGTTCCGGCAAACTCGCACGTGATAGATAATCCGCACTGTTATCAGCGCTACGGATGTATTCTATGCTATAGTTATAGGCACTAAGAAACATAGCGTATCTTTGCAGGCGGTTTGCCGAGACTTCGGGAATGCCTTTATGGGGCCCGAATATCGATATTAATGGTTTATGATCTGTTCGTAGAACAAATGGTATGGACCTACCGTACAAATATTGATGAAAGCGCCGCACGCCAAAAATTATGGCGGTCGCTTCTTTTTGTATTTGCGAATAACGTTTTTCCGCAGCATTTAGAGTTCGTGACGCAAAACAGATGGGTCGTTCAATACCTTTTTCATCGGGCTGTGATAAAATAGCACCAAGACCACTGGGGGACGCATCGACTGTCAAAATTAACTTTGCGTTCGCATTGTAATGTGCTAACACTATATCTGAAGTAAGAATCTGTTTAATAGTGTTAAACGCAATTTTATGAACATCGGTCCATGCCCACTTTGTTCCTTTTTTTAACAGATCGTATAGGGGACTTAAAATCGCTGATGCATTTGGTACGAAACATCTGTAATAATTAACTAATCCTAAAAAAGATTGTAATTGATTCGCGTTTGTAGGTACCGGTGCATCCGTCACGGCTTTTACTTTATCAGAAGATTTTTTGAGACCGTGTTTATTTATCACATATCCTAAATAACATATTTCTTCTTTGAAAAACTCACACTTTTCACGCTGAAGTGCCAAACCCGCATCCTCCAACCTTTGTAAAACTATTTTCAGTCTTTCAGTGTGTTCGTAACGATCTTTTCCTGTTATTAGTACATCATCTAGCAAACACAATACCCCATCAAGCCCTGAAAGTATGCATTCCATTGCGCGCTGAAAAATAGCTGGCGCGCATGATAATCCGAATACCAGCCTAGTGTATTTAAAAAGACCGCGATGAGTGTTTATGCAAGTTATTTTTTGTGATTCATCATCTAGAACAAACTGATTATATGCCATTGATAAATCCAGCTTTGTGAATTCCTGTCCCCCATGTAATTTAGAGAATAATTCATTGACTGTAGGTAACGGATACTGATCTACCAAAAGTTGTTTATTTATGGTAACAGAATAATCAGCACAAAGCCTGACTGATCCATTTTTTTTTAGAACTGGCACAATTGGTGACGCATAATCAGCATAATCAATAGGTTCGAGAACTCCTAACTGTACCAACCTATCTATTTCTTTGCCGACGGCATCACGCAAGGCAAAAGCGATCGGCCGCGGTTTGAAAAACACTGGTTTGGCACCATCTTTCAAAACGAGTTTGACTTTGTATTTATTGAACCGGCCTAATTTATCCGAAAATAAAACTGAAAATTGCTTTTGTAGCTGTGTTACAGTTTCGACGGCTTCATTACAATAATTTACTTGTACTAATTGTAAATTGAAAGCGGATATGAAATCCCTACCTAGTAAAGGTGGACCGCCGTCTCGGATTACGTAAACATTTATGTCATTAGTTTGCCCTGCGTATTCAATAGTCAATCGGGAAGTACCTAAACAACATAACCTCTCCCCAGAATAGGTAATTAACCGTTTCGAAGTTCGTGACAATGGCACATTTTTGAAATGCATTTTATACACGTATTCTGATAATACGGTCACTGCAGATCCACTATCGACTTCGAATTTGACTTTTAACCCGTTCACCTTTACAGTTTCAACCATTGGATTTCCCTGCTCTGAACGAATACTATAAACATATAGGAACTCACCGTCATCATCGCTCTCACCATGAACACTCATGTAATTCACTTTATCCTTGCGATCCTTAGTGTTTTCCTTGCACATCCTACGTAAGTGTCCTTTTTTGAAACAGCGCTTACAAGTGTAGCTTGAAAAACGGCATTCTGTTGTTTTGTGAGAGTAATAACCACAAATTTGACATCGCTCCTTCGATCCCTGGATTTTAAACAGCTGATTTTCTGTTAATACTCCGGGCGCTGCTGCGGCGGCGGACGCCGCGCCTGCTCGCGCGCACCTGGTGCTCTCCGCTTGCTCGACTGCGCTCGCCAGCGTTAATTTCGTCAAGTCCTGAGCATACAGCTTCTCCTTTTCAGCACTGGCCAGCATGCCCATTACAAATCGGTCGCGCAACGCTTCTTCAACGTTTGAGAAACTGCAATTTGTCGTAAGCCCGCGGAGCCGAGCTGCCCACTGTGGGTATGACTCGCCTGGCTGTTGTACCGCTGTGTAAAAAATGTGACGATCCACGAATCCAA
Organism: Keiferia lycopersicella; assembly: GCA_029255805.1. NCBI lineage: Eukaryota > Metazoa > Arthropoda > Insecta > Lepidoptera > Gelechiidae > Keiferia > Keiferia lycopersicella. The sequence continues at coordinate 2,263,384 of JARACZ010000008.1, forward strand.
CACGCTTAGGGGTGAAGTGATCATCCAGAAGTTTCAGAATGTCCGCATATGGCACCACCTGTATATCCTTAGGCTGCGCTAGATCAGCAGCCAGTTGATAGGTACCCTCGGCGAGTGCGCTCAGCAAAACCGCTTTCCTTTTGCTCCCGGTCGCATCCTTTGTATCAGTAATATCGTTCGCCAAGAACCACTGCGACAAACGACCTTTGTATGTCTGCCACGATTGTATATTGTGGTCGAAAATGCTCAAAATTCCTATTTGAGCCATTTTACTTTTGGCCTATGTGGGTATTCTCGTCGTCACTAATAGATATGCGGCGCGGGGCAAGTGCAAACAACGGCTGCTCGTAGCACACTGGTCTTTATTGTTAAAGTAGTACAGCTTATACGGGCAGGCGCAGCTACCCTTATACACATACCTAACAGTATCTATTAATCTTGATTACGTTAGTATCTAATAAAACAAATTTCAAGATCGTTGTTTAGTTTAGTTGATATGCATGTATTTTCCATAGCATTAGGCTTAATGCCTGCCTAGTATGGGTAATATTACAAACTTACTTACTTACTTCGCCGGCTCGACGACCCAAAGTGAGTCTTGGCCTCCGATAAGAGATTTTCGCACTTGTTTCTTAAAATGGGTGATCCATTTTGTGTTGGTGTGTCCAGTCCTCAAATTGACGGTGGGATACGGGATCAGAATAGCATCATCTCATTCCTAAATGTAGCTGTCATAAAAAAAACTGAATCTGCAACACCTTGCACTGCGCTCGCCCATTCGCCTGCCAAGCGCGGCATTCTCCCCTAATTGGGAGAGGCACATATTCAGCAGTTGACTATTGTACTGGTGTAATCCTCAAAAGTGATTTTTTTTTTTTAATATAACCAACCATGCCATGACATCGTAGCGCTTTGCTACGCCGTAGACAATCCGTAGCAACTACCGTGATAGAAACCTGCTAACAAAGTCATTTCATTACTCGTAGGAGATCTAGAAAATACGAAGGCATAAACTTGCGCCGTAGAAGTTGAAAATTTTATACCCACAAAAGTACGCGTGTACACTAGCGCCACATACGTATGAGATAAAAAGTTTTTGTATCATTTAGTAATACCCACCCACGTAATACCTATACCAGAGAGTTTTTAAAATGATATAGTTGCTTCACCCAAGCTCTTATAATTTTTTTGCACTTCATTGTGAAGGTATGTTTATTGTGTGTGTTTTATAATTTTCTTTTGTTTCACACAAAAAATGTATTCTATTATTTCTAACAAAAAAATTGTGTTATGCTTTAGATACCTACTTTTACAACTATCTCGTACTAGTAACCTAACCTAACCTAACCTTTTTTTTATTAAATTCTGAGCTAGACTTTTTTCTTAATTTAGTCACTTCAAAATATTTAAAATACTTAACTGGCAACTACAGTCCTAATGTCTTATATGCAGAAAAAAAAATCCACAAAAAAATCTTATTTTTTTTTTTCAAAAGGCGCTAGTGCACACGTGTTTGGCGGCTTAAATCGTTAAGAACTCTAGTGCAGTATTATTATAACTAAGTATGATGAGAGAGTTTCTGCGGAGGATATGGGCTATATATTTCACAGAAACTCCGATTTGAGCTTCGAACTTTTATAACTTTATAAGTCTGCGATATACGGTTTATTGATATGACGGTTGTGAAATTTGTGAATTAAGATATCTTGGTGGTTGGTTTTTTCCGCCGTGTGATGCCAGCTTAGAATAGCATCACCCCATATCCTACCCGCGGGTGTCGTAAGAGGCGACTAAGGGACTCTAGAGTATTGGTGTATTACAATTTTTAGGCGACAGGCTGACAACCTGTCACTATAGTGATACACATGTTTTCTGCAACCACCTAGGAAAACAATACTCAAAAATGTCAGACGTGGCGATAGCAACCGTATTCTTACGGCTGTTAACGCTCTGCCTACCCCGCAAGGGATAAAGGAGTGATATATGTATGTATGTATGGTTTTTGGAATTCATGAGGGTTTTGGTTGACAACCAAAGTGTATGTTGTTTTAATAGGTATATATTATTATATTTTATGTTTTGCTAGAGATTCCACATGGTAATCGTTATACCTAAATCTAAAATTTCACTAACAAGATTATTACTGTTTTGGTTTGGTACATATATTTATAGTTTAGTCACTATAAAAAACTCTTATTTTAAACTGTGTTACAAAGTTATAGAAAAACTACGTGACAGTTCTCTCCCTTTTCATAGTTTAATATCAGATGGCGTTGTTTTAAGTTCATATTTTACCATTTTGATTGTAATGATAATGAACCAAAAAACATTTCTTTAAACTTTTTCAGTTTAGCTCATTGCCTACGTAGATGGCACTTAAAGATTGTGTTGAAAATTTCCCATTGTTTCTAATGGAAAGAAAGTTGTGGTTTACCCTAGAAATATTCCCTTAATATTTTTGTCTATCTAGTTATTAGCCAGCCAATATCAGCGAGCCGGCAAAGTTTCCCGCCAGCAAGATGACAAACATGTCACCTAATAAGAGTTTGCGAAGACAGTTACAACTTGTGTTATTCCAACCAAGCACTGACCTGACATTATCTGTGGACTGGTACTGGACTGGACTGGTACTTGCTATGTATATTGGCGCTATAATTATGTAAATGGCAAACTCACGTGTCCATACTGTGCCTGGGAATTTACTGCCAAAATTGGCTACAATAGCCATCTCCGGGCGCATCAGCGCCGATCTGATTAGGATTCGAAGTGGTCGCTATGGCCGAAATTGGTCGGAAACTCAAACTCAAACTCAAATTATTTATTCAAAGTAGTAAATTTTACATTTAGCTTTTTGATGGTCAAAAATTAACAATTTTAACAATAACAATTTTATGAACCTAGTGTAACCGCGGCTCAGGTGGACTATAAACTTAAAACTAGCCCCTAAAGCACTGCCTCGGGGCTGGCCAAGCTAACCAAACAACATGTAACGTTAGGTGGTAAATAAAATAACATCAAGAGATCATCATCATCATCATCATTGGTGGTACTAATAGAAAATCGCCATATTGACGCTGGCAGTCAAGGATAGCAAACACGAAAGTACCCGGTACTCCCGTAGGTGGCGCTTCAATAAGGGCCGCAAAACTGGCTGTCATTTGTATGAGACAACCTATCTAGTGCCTAAATAACTTCATATCAAAGCATCCAAGTAACAACCAAGTAACAACTTAGTAACAAAATGTAGGAATATATCGTGATGACAAACTATGTCGTTAATTGCAGGTGACGTGTACCATTACGTTAGTTTAATGGGTAATGTGATAAATGATTCGTTTGGTTTGTTTATAAGATGACATAACATAGATAACACAAAAACAAAAAACAAATCGATTTAAAATATGCTCAATCCAACTCTACATACATAACCTACACAAGGTATTAGTGTATTCAGCTGCATATTTTCAGTACGATAACTTCCGTGGAGAGTCTAATTCATATTCAAACAATTGGAAATGGCGTGGAAGTCATCGAAATTAATTTAAAAATACGCCTAAATGATCGAAGCAAATTATCGACATGAATACAATAAACTTTTCACAATGGAACTATACAGTTGTGTTAAGCAGCTGAAATAATGCTCATTCGTTCGAAAATGCTTTCGGCTTTTGACTTTAATTCGGTGACAAATTTTACGGTACATTTAGTAGGAAAAGTTAACGAAAAACTGGAGCAGTGTTTAAAAACGCGTTGGCAAGTTGTTCGCGTCGGTGGCTGTGTAGCGTTGGATTCTTTAAGCGGATCGCACACTTAACGCACGACGGAGCGCTAATATATGGCAGTGGTCTGTCAGATCCATACTAGAAACGTCACTACCTTTACTAAAACCGCACTCGACGGGCGACGCTGCGATAGCGCTGGCGATTGACATTTCTAGTTTGGATCTGATAGACCGCTGCGATGTTTAGCGCTCCGTCGTGCGTTAAGTGTACGATTCGCCTTCGCGTCGGTGGCTGTGTAGCGCTGTATTCTTTATTCGTTCTGCCAGTCTCATTTTAGCATTGCATTTAGACTGTGTTTGTCCTACACTTTATGAGAATTTACTGCTGTGAACATGTTAGAATTTTAAAATGTGGGACACCTACGATGGAATTTCTATAGCAGAATTCTTGTGACGCTTTCTACAAAGTGTGCCATAGTAATCTCCAGACATAATATTATCCATCACCATCAAAATACCTAGCCGTGTGATGCCGGTTTAGAATATCATTTTCATTAGATTCTTCAACTTCAATTTCATCTTCCTTGCTTAAACAAAATGTAGATGCTTGCAATTCAGAATTTAAATTTACTCCTGTGAGTCCCCAGTGTATTTTAAAAACTTTTAAAGACATTAAAGTTAAGAGCACCGAAGATCTATGGGGAATGTCAGTTAAAGTTTGTAAGTCAATGATTGATATATTGGCACCATACTTGGCAGATATTTTCAATGAATGTATTGAACATGGCATCTTTCCCGATTTAATGAAAGATAGCAAGGTAGTTCCGCTGTTTAAAGCTGGCGACAAACAAGATCCCAGTAATTATAGGCCTGTATCTATTCTGCCAGTACTCAGCAAAGTCTTTGAAAAGATCATACTCAATCAAATGCTGTCCCATTTTAATAGCAACAACTTGTTACACAACCAGCAATTCGGTTTTACAAAGGGACGTAGTACCACAGATGCTGGTGTTGCTCTGGTCAAACGTGTATTTAACGCTTGGGAAGAATCAAAGGACGCCATTGGTGTTTTTTGTGATCTTTCCAAGGCATTTGATTGCGTAGATCATGAAACTTTATTGGTAAAATTAGAACACTACGGTATTCGAAACGCAGCTCTGAAATTTCTGAATTCGTATTTAGATAATAGAACGCAAAAGGTACAAGTAAACGGCACCAAATCACAGGGATCTAGTGTTGAAATTGGTGTACCGCAAATGTTCTATATTAGGCCCATTTTTATTTTTAATTTACATTAATGATTTGCCTTACATGGTAGAGAATTTGTCCAAAATTGTTTTATTTGCTGATGACACATCCCTTATATTTAAGGTTGATAGACGAGCGCATAATTATGACGAAGTAAATCACACTCTTGGGCAAATTCATACTTGGTTTACTGCAAACAATTTAGTTCTAAATGCGAAAAAAACTAAATGTGTATTATTCACTTTGCCAAATGTAGTACATTCTTTGAATAACTATGTTGCACTTAATAATGAAAAATTGGAGTTTAGTACCAGCACAGTTTTCTTAGGGATTACTCTTGACTCAAAGCTCCAATGGGGCCCTCATATTACATCTTTATCGGGTAGATTAAGCTCAGCTGCCTATGCGGTACGTAAAATTAGAGAAATTACAGATGTTGCAACTGCACGACTTGTTTACTTTAGTTATTTTCACAGCATTATGTCCTATGGAATTTTGCTGTGGGGCCGCGCCGCTGATATTGAAACAATATTTATTCTTCAAAAAAGGGCCATTAGAGCAATTTATAAACTTGGCAGTCGTGATTCTCTCAGAGAACTGTTTAAGGAAATTAATATTATGACTGTGCCGTGTCAATATATTTATGAAAATATCATGTATGTCAGAAAGAATATTCATACGTTCACAAGAAATCATGAAAGACATAATCGTAATATAAGGAGTAAAAATAAATTAGATCTACCCACGTATAGACTAGCTAAAGTAAGGACTTCATTTGAAGGTTTAAGTATACGATACTATAACAAAATACCGGAAAATATATTATGTTTATCTGAAAGTAAATTTAAATGACGACCGATGTGGCGCAGTGGTAGTGCGACTGCCTTTGACGCAGAAGGTCCCGGGTTCGATTCTCGGTGGGTCACTCCCAAAGTTGATATTTATCTCTTTGTGAAGTTGTTCCCAGTCTGGTTAGGACATTGCGGGCTGAACTACCCGATTGTCCGTAAGTAAGATGGTTCCGTGTTTCGGATGGCACGTTAAGCCGTAGGTCCCGGTTGCTGTCTATGATCACTTAGACGGCGGTCGTTACACAACCATGTCAGAAGCCTGCTACATGTAGAAGGCGGTTGAAAAATTCTGACACTAGGGTTCATCGGGTCGTTGGACGATTCGGTGTCCCACACGAAAAGAAGAAGAATTTAAATCTATTATTAAGAGAACATTATGTTATAAAGCTTATTATAAGTTAGATGATTATGTGAATGACAAGGAGGCATGCTCCTCTGAAATTCCAGCGCAGCACAAGAAACATGCAGTCATTTTTAATACCAGATCGGGACGTGCATGGAATTTACAATTGGCATAATTAGTAAGGAAGACGAAACAGTTAGAATTATCTACTGTAATACTTTTATTTTATTTTAGCGTAGCCGTATTTTGGGCTAATAATATATATATATAATTATAAAACTTAGCTAGGGTAGCTTAGGGCCTATTCTATAGGTACAAATTGTAAATTGAGATTAGGAGCACTTCTGAGCAGGTTTTTGGGTGGTTTTCCTGTTCAGGGGGTCCGGCTGATTAGCATGTAACAAGCATTTTTTAAATATTTTGTCTTTAATTTAACTGATTTCATTAATTGATGGTGGTGATGTAAGTTACATGATGTGTGGTCAGCCTGGCCAGCCCCGAGGCAGTGCCTTTATTATTATTTTTTTATTTTTTTATTTTTATCCCACTCGTCCGCGATTCTATTAGGAACTGAAAATTGTTATTGTTTACAATGACTCATTCATTTATTCAGTGACATTATTGTATTGTAACTCTCTGACATTCTAAAAGTATTCATTGTGAATCTACTTGGAAATAAACGATTGAATCTTGAATCTCATCACCCCATATCCTTCCCGCGGGTGTCGTAAGAGGCGACTAAAGGACTCGAGAGTATTGGTGTATTACAATTTTTAAGCGACAGACTGACAACCTGTCACTATAGTGATACACACGTTTTCTGAAACAACCTTGGAAAACAATCCTCAAAATTGTCAGACGTGGCGATAGTGACCGTATTCTTACGGCAGTTAACGCTCTGCCTACCCCGAAAGGGATAAAGGCGTGATATATGTATGTATGTATGTATCAAAATACCTACTTACATGTTTCTTTTTTCATATAATTAGTAGTTCAAAAACTGCAAATTTAACAAAATACAAATTATGCTTAGTTGTAGGTAGTGTTTCTTCTGTATCATTTTCATCGCAGATTGTTGGTAGCTGAATTAAAGGAATAATATTTGATGATCTGCTACTTAAGAAGAAATTTAAAAAGCAAGCCCTGATTATAAACTTTATGCAAAATTCTTAAGCGAAGACTGTCGACAACTTAGAAAAGACAGGACGCCATTAACAATTTTCCTAAGACAGTAACATCCTTGTTCTTTCAACTTCGTACATTCTACATGATATGAATATGTACAAAGTTAAAACTAACCCAAATGGTTCTTTACCTAACACGGCAGTCTAAAGTCTAACTTTTTAAACGGGTTAAGCAGTTAACGCGGATCGCACACTTGACGCACGACGGAGCGCAAAAATCTGTCTGTCATACAAGAAACGTCACTCCCATACTAAACAGCGATAGCGCTGCGTCAACAGCAGTTGAGAGGTTTTAGTATGGGGATTAACATTTATAGTATGGATCCGACAGACCGCTGCGATGTTTTAGCGCTCCGTCGTGCGTCAAGTGTGCAATCCGCTTTAGCAGTACCGTGCTGTGCTATGCGAACGTTTTATAATTCACATGAGGTCATATAACACGTTGGATGCCTCTTTAAGCATAACACACATACTATACAGGGTGTAAGAGACGGTGTAACGAAAACAATGCAGGCGTGATCAGACCATGAAACTGAACAACTTTTTTCTATGGAGGCTATGCTGGTAAACATAAAAAAATATTGACTTTCCATACAAAATTCCCGATCAGCTGACTGACGTTGTATTAAAACTCGAAAAAATTTTTTTGTTTCCCAACATAGCCCCCATAAAAAAAGTTGTTCAGTTTCATGGTGTGATCACGTCTGCAATGTTTTCGTTACACCACCGTCTCTTATACCTTGTATAGTCCATACAATCCTGTTTTTATTTAGTTTATTATTTTGATAATACTGGAAATTGACGTGAAATACGCTACCCTGCAAAATTACTAGACAAGAGTTTGGCCTTTCTCACACTTAACGCACAACGGAGCGCTAAAATATCGCTAGCGCAGCCTCGTGCCTCGAAAGCGGTTTTGGTATGGGGATCGACATTTGTAGTATGGACTTGACAGACCGCTGCGATATTTTAGCGCTTTCAAAGAGTTGAACACTAGCTAGAGTAGTATAAGGATTAGAATTTTTATCGTCAAGTTCTAAGCTAAATACTATTGTAGGTCATTTAAAGAAAAAAAAAAGTGCAACGTAATATAAGAATGTTTATTTTAGATTCAATATAAAAACCTATGAAAATAACATATTTTTAAATTAATATTGATAGGTTAGACTCTTCTTCAAAAGAAAAATGCGAGGGTAAAATATGTATTGTACAGTCTATATTTACACAAACAAATGTAAACAAAGGTATTTGTTAGGTATAATGATTTAGACATTTTTCTTTTGATTTCATTTTGAAGACAATGCATTATTAAAACCGCACAAGTAATGCCTTTCCTTCAAGAAAATTCCTTAAAAAAGGTTTTTCTTTATTTAATAAGTAATGCAAATATATTTCAAATAGGCATATTTTTCTCTACAATGCTACAAACAACGTTTCTTTGTGATTTTGTAGCTTGAATACCTCGCATTGGCAACGTTCTAACAACGTCGATAGATTTACGTTACCCTATAAAACAGGAGTGGTGCGAGCCGCCCCTCACTAATTGCCACTTTATCGACAAAGGCTCAGAGATCGTTACCTCTAGTGATAGGACTGTATCGATAACGTCGACAGTTGAGTTACTCTAGAAAATAGAAATGGTGTGACACGCTCCTCACTAATTGCCACTATCGACAAAGGCTCAGAGATCGTTACCGCTAGTGATGGGACTGTATCGATAACGTCGACAGTTGAGTTACTCTAGAAAATAGAAATGGTGTGACCCGCTCCTCACTAATTGCCACTTTATCGACAAAGGTTTAAAGATCTTTACCGCTAGTGATGGAACTGTATCGATAACGTCGACAGTTGAGTTACTCTAGAAAATAGAAATGGTGTGACCCGCTCCTCACTAATTGCCACTTTATCGACAAAGGTTTAAAGATCTTTACCGCTAGTGATGGAACTGTATCGATAACGTCGACAGTTTTAAGTTACTCTAGAAAACAGAAGTGGCGTGAGTCGCCCCTTACTAATTGCCACTATATCGACAAAGGCTCAGACATCGTTACCAATGGTGATGATTGATAATTTAATGAAGTCGCATAATAATAATACTTACTTAACTACTTATAATTTATAGGTGTAATATAAAAAAAGTAACAGATCAATTCAGTCATAGCTAAAAAAACGTAAATATGAAGGCTCAAGATGAGCAAAGCAATAAGTTGCTGCAATTTTAGTCATAAAGTCAGTTCACTTGGTTATCATCTAGCCTAAGAGCGGTTCTAAAAGCTGTAATAATTTGAGCTATGGCCCATCACATAACGCACACGCAGCGCTAAAATAACGCATCCGTAAAGCAATGTTCTATCAGATCCATACTAGAAACGTCAACACACGACGCAGACGCGTCAACAGCGTTTGTGCGTAGGACCTGCGTCAACAGCGGTTTTAGTATGGACTGATGTTTCTAGTATGGATCTGACAGACCACTGCGTAGTTTAGCTTTTCTGCCGTAGAGGTGTTGCAATACTCAGTAACGAAAACAAAACTAATTGGGATTTAGTGTATCTATCGCATCACTACTTCTAATAACTCTTAACTGGTACAAAAGATCTTAATGATCCATTTACCCATGCCCTAGTTTGAGCGAGACATTGTAATTATCTGCGAATCGTGTGTTGTCGATAACGCTACGTTGTGTGGCCATCACTATTTTTGAATAAAAACTCTAATTTTCACACGATGTAGGTTAACTTCTTAGAAATAAAGGGACTGGAATTTATTTTAAGAATAGTTCATTTGTTATAGGTACGGTTAACAGGAACTTATTAACTTAGGTTACACTTTATAAATATTTTGAGTGTGTTCTACTCATAAGACCAAACAACTATCGGAAGTAACTTCTTACCAAAATATAAAAAAAAATATGTGAACTTCCCGTCTAAAATGTACCAACCGATCGACGTAGATCTGTTGGTACATTATGCTTCGTCGTGCGTTAAGTGTGCGATCCAAATATTTTTTTTAATATTTGAACTTAATTAAAATGCAAATAGGTAGGTACCTATTCATAATAATGACTTTTGCTATTCGCTACTTAAGTTATTCCGATGTAGTAACCTTAGTAGAATTAGTGCGGTAATCGTCATCATCGTCTTGAACAGGAATTGGCCTTGTTTTTCCTAGTAAAAACCTAAAACTGCGTTCAAATTGACAAGAATCCCTTGAGAAATTCGGGCGGCTCTCTTTCGCCGTTGTTTTGTATATTTTGACTCTTTTCTTGTTTTTTGTGTTTCACAAAAACGCAAACAAGGAGTAACGAGTGTTTTCACTCTGGAGTCGTTGGCTTAGTGATAATTTATTTTAGTTTAGCATAAACAATACTTCTAAGGGCTTTCTCTTGCACACTAAGTACGTAATTATTTTTATTGTAGAACCTGTCTACTATGTCAACGCCTGTCTCCCGTTCCATAATAGGTTTTTTTTTTATTATTTTAATCGCTGGATAGATAGCGCTGTGCTTGGTATGTTACCGCAAAGAACGGAACGTTTTATTTAGTTTTTGCTTTTGAAACTTGGACTCGGATTCATTTGGAACGAAAGTGTCAGTGTATGCCAGATTGTCAGTTAGTGTTGCGATGTTTTTTTTAGTTTTTTAGCTTTGGAATCTACTCTAAAATCTAGTATCAAAGTCGGTTCAACGCCATCTATCGAGTTCTTGGAATACTAGTTTTTTTTTATTCTCAAAAAGAAAACCTTCTATTAAACATAAGCTTCACGCAATGTCAAATATTTTCATTATTTCAGTATAAGATCAAAGAATTTCAGCATTTATTCAATGTATGTACAAAAAAACGAATACAACAACCTTAGGCCTTTCCCACACTTCAGCAAAAAATAACGCTGCGTTAACGTATACGTCTGTCAGATCCGCTGTCATAGCGCGTTGGACCTGTGTCGGGCGAGAGCGGTTTTTGTATGGGGAGTAACGTTTCTGGTACGTATCTGACAGGCGCATACGTTAGCATTATTTTTGCGCTAAAGTATGATAGAGGGCTTATAATTTAGATGCATAAATATTATCGTTGATACTATCATATTTATTAACTTTGATACTATAATATTCCACTGGTTGAAACCGACTGTCAGATGAATACAATATTTTATTTTTCCTATTTATGCTAATATAGATTCCTGCTTCCAAATATCTAATAAACGTTTTGAATGAAATCAAAGTCTAAAAATTAGTTATTCGTCACAAAATCTCCGTGCTTCCTTACTCATTACGTTAAAATACCTTTTTTTGAGTTTACGTTCTCAGCAATGACTCGCGAAATTGGATGTCGAAGCGATTCTAATAAAAGATGATTGAAGCAAATTGACTTTCAAATTCTGAATGGGTACTTAAAGCTCTGAATTTAGTGTAAAAGACTTTCAGGGGCTTAAAAATTTACTTTTTATTTCGTTTGATTTAAAATGTTGCGTTGAACGTTCTCCACCTACCTACATAAATAATAATAATAAATAAATAATAAATATCCTGGACAATTCCCACAACGCCATCTAGCCCCAAACTAAGCATAGCTTGTACTATGGGAACTAGATAGTTGATACTAATACTTATTTACTTTTTTTTGTAAATAAATATTTAACATAGAAAACACCCAGACTCGACACAAATATTTGAAAATTGACTTAACAAATATTTGCGTCCGGTGGGGATCAAACCCACGACCCTTGGCATAGGGGCACTATCCGCTACGCCATCGGGACAGTCAATGGACCAGTGACTTAAAAAAAAGTAGCTGCTAACTGTACTAGCTGATAGCAATTGGAGGCATTAGGAAGGCAACAATAACTGTACATACGTCATGTCCAACAGTGGACTCATATAGATTGATGTGATGTGATGATGTGAGATTTAAGTGGCGGCCGCTGACGCTCTGCCTACCCTGCAAGGGATGAGGGCGTGATATATGTATGTATGTATTTAAGAGGTGAGTAACTTTGGTATTAAAAAAATACAGAGTCGAAAAAATAAAGCTTTAACAGTTTTGATTTGATTAAAAATATACCAAAAAAAGACGGGGTCTGAAATTTCCAGAAAATATAATTTTATGTACAGCAGTCTTACAGTTTAATTCAGCTTAAGAGGCAGCACAGATGTTTTTCATAATGATTACCGAATACAAAGGTCTCTTTCACACTCAACTTCCAACGCAACGCATTTCTGACGTCCGTCAAACGCACGCTAAAATAACGCTGAACCAACGCAGTGACAGCGCACGACGCACGATCTAAATGTCAGGCAAAATTACGCCAGTAGCGCTGCGCTAACGGTGCGTCGTCAATCAACACAGCGGTTCTGCGTTGGGACATCCGTCGAGAGCGGTTTTTGTATTTTATAGACGGATCCGATAGCGCAGCGTTATTTTATCGCTGCGTTGGACGTTGAGTGTGACGCCTAAGAATATTATAAGAGACATTGACCTTCAAGTCTTGTGCTCCTGTTCTTTGTCATTCAGAAACAACATACTAATTAGATTGTACATGATTGCTACTGGTATAAAAGATATTCAAGCTTTTGATGATTTTGTAACCAATTTTCATAAATGTTGAGAGCAAAAGAATACCGAATCTTGAAATTGTGGCTTAAAGAAAATCGTGTTTGAATTGTGTTCAGGGGTTACAGGTAAACAGAATGAAAAACTAAATACAACAGTTCACGTTTTTGCAAAGGAATTTCCTTTATCAAGACACTATCTTCCAGACCAGTAGGTTTTATAAGGTATCTCCTCCTAGAATAACGTGAAAGTGACTGTTAGCTAACCGTAGTTGAAGAAGCCATACATAGATAGGATATTCTACATACATACATACATACATACATATATCACGCCTTTATCCCTTGCGGGGTAGGCAGAGCGTTAACAGCCGTAAGAATACGGTCGCTATCGCCACGTCTGACATTTTTGAGTATTGTTTTCTAAGGTTGTTTCGGAAAACATGTGTATCACTATAGTGACAGGTTGTCAGCCTGTCGCCTAAAAATTGTAATACACCAATACTCTCGAGTCCCTTAGTCGCCTCTTACGACACCCACGGGAAAGATGTGGGGTGATGCTATTCTAAGCCGGCATCACACGGCAAATAGGATATTCTTGGCTATTATTATGCCATCTTCACAGAGCTATAACCCTCCTGGTAAAGTGAAGGCTTTCTTAGCCAACTGCGGGCTTTTATATAGTGTTTTCTCAAGTAAATATGAACCAAATATTTTCTTTATTAACTTTGTTCTTTCGTGTGTAGGCAACGTGACAATATAGTGGCCTTGAAGTTACTTTGCGGACCGAAATGGCGCGAATACCCAGATATAAAAGAAGTACACACATATACAAATCACCCCTTTATCCCTTGCGGGGTAGGCAAAGCGTCAACGATCGTGAAATTCCCAGATATAAAGGAGAAATACTTACATACACAAATACACAAATCACCCCTTTATCCCTTGCGGGGTAGGCAGAGCGTTAACGATCGTGAAATTACGTTCGTTATCGCCACGTCTGACAAGTATTGCCCCTTCAGATGATTCATGTATCGCTGTAGTGACAAGTTGTCAGCCTGTCGCTAAAGTTGTACACATGAATCCCATAGTTGCCTCTTACAACACCCGCGGGAAGAATTGGGGTGATGCTATTTTATGCCGGCATCACACGGCAATGGAAAAATATATGGAGATAATGAACAAGTATATGTCTTATTTTAGCTACAAATACAGGTGACATGAATAGGTGCTATTTCAAGATCTGAGTACTTCCAAAGCACAATATCATGAAATCTTATTCTGAATCCTCATTTTGTGTCGCAGAGAACCTTTGATGTAAGTAATATCCCTTCTACCTACACCAATAGCCAATCACAGGTAAATGTCAAGTTGAGATTGACTTTCACAAGTGGACACAGGCGAACGGCAGTGACAAGAATTCTCTAGTTGACTGGGTCATTCACTCATTAATAAAACACAAGAGTTGTGCGCTTAAAACTATTGTCCAAGAATACTGCAGAATCCATTACATGTTTTTCGAAATATTCAAAGTCCGGATGAATAAACAGAAATATAATAAAAGTAAGTGTCTTGCCGTAAATAGCACTGTGCCGTGTCCTGGTTGCTGCAAATGTTTAACCACTGCCTGGAATCCGCTTCGATCCCCCGTGTCTGGAGGAAATCAAAGGTTATAGCCATTCCAAAGCCCGCAAAACCAACAGACAGTCCCAAAAACTTCAGGCCTATCTCAATCTTGTACCACACTTATAAACTTTTTGAGAGACTGCTGTTATCCCGCTTAACAGGCTTCCTTGACCCCAAATTGATTCCAGAACAAGCGGGTTTCAGACCGGCCAAGTCTTGCAGCAGTCAGACACTGAAACTCACGCAACACATCGATGATGGTTTTGAACTGAGGAAGGTAACCGGTGCTGTATTCGTAGATCTGTCCGCAGCCTACGATACAGTAAATCTTAAGCGACTGTTGTGGAAGGTGGAGACGATGACAGGCGATCCTAAATTCGTCTCAATTCTTCGAGAACTTCTCCATAACCGCCGTTTTCAGGTGCACCTTCTTCAGGACAAAAGTCGTTGGAGGTCGCAAAAGAACGGACTGCCTCAAGGCAGCGTTCTTGCCCCGTTGCTCTTCAACATATACACTAACGACCAACCATCGTGTCCCAACACGTGCCGCTTTCTATACGCCGACGACCTTGCACTGACTTCCCAGGCGACCAGTTTTGAGGAGGTTGAGGTGAACTTATCTGACGCTTTGAGGGACTTAAGCAAGTACTATAGAGAAAATTCACTGAAACCCAACCCATCAAAAACTGAGTCCTGCGTTTTCCATCTCCGCAACAGTCAAGCAGATCGTAGGCTCAATATTGAGTGGCAAGGTGTGCCTGTAGCTCACAATAAACATCCAAGATATCTGGGCATTACTCTGGATAGGCCACTTACCTTCAGTAAGAACTGCCAAAATATAAAAATGAAGGTGTTCGCTCGGAATAACCTTTTACAGCGCCTTACTTCTACTGGATGGGGAGCAACACCTCATGTTCTGCGAACTACTGGGCTGGCGTTATCCTTTTCTGCAGGTGAGTACGCAAGCCCTGTGGAGAGTCGTTCAGCCCATGCAAAGCTAGTGGACAGCCTTAAATGAGACTTGCCGGATCATAACTGGTTGCTTGAAACCGACCCCGGTTAGCCAGCTATACCCACTGGCAGGTATAGCGCCCCCAGCTGTTCGCAGGACTGTGGCTAGCTCCCTTGAAAGAGCAAAGATGGAGTCAGATGCACGGCACCCTTTACACGACCACATCCCAGTGACACAACGGCTGAAAAGCCGCAATAATTTTGTAAAGTGCGTGTCTTCTCTTTGCATCGACCCCAAACAAGCGAGGTGCAAACTTTGGCAGGAAAAGGTAACCCTACCAGCTCCTTTCGTCCCTATCGCTGAAAGCTTGTCGCCTGGTCATGGATTACCTTGGCCAGTTTGAAAGTCCCTGAATAGACTTCGGACCCAAACTGGCCGGAGCAAGGAAAACATGGCCAAGTGGGGCTTCTTGGAGGGTGCCGACGTAAGCTGTTTGTGTGGTGCAGTCCAAACGATGCACCACCTAATATCGTGTCCGGCGTGCCCCAACACCTGCACAAAGGACGACCTTATGACAGCGTCTGCCAGCGCTGTTAATGTGGCCAAGTTCTGGGCTACGACGGTGTAGTGTCTGCCATCGACACGCTAAGAAGATTCAAAATAGTGCATTATGACGCTATAGGCGCATCGCAGAATTAACGCACGACGGACCGCTAAAATATCGCAGCAGTCTGTCAGATCCGTACTAGAAACGTCACTTCCCATACTAAAACCACACTTACGGACGTCAACAGCGGTTGATAGCGGTTTTAGTATGGGGATTGACATTTCTAGTATGGATCTGACAGACTGCTGCGATATTTTAGCGCTCCGTCGTGCGTCAAGTATGTTCCTCGCCACGCCATCCAAACAGCGCATTAAGACGTTATACTTTCAGTATTTTCATACAAAATGTCGGTTTAGGTCGTTTTGAAAAGTTGCTCTTTTGACCTATCAGTCATGTAGCCAAATGTTTTTAGCAGCAAACTAGCGCACGAGTTTAAAAATCGAGCAAACTAACTGTCATTCACCGGCACCACTGACATTTAGCCAGACAATTGACTCAGTAGTCCATTAATTAGGAAGATTTGTCTGTGCAGATAACTGTTCGGACAGGATGCGCCGTACAAACGATCCCATTATATCTGCAAACTTTTAATTAATATTATAGAAGGCAAGTGAAATTCACAAGGAAACGTTAATACCTCAAATTTTGGGTAAAGGTTTTTAGGAAATAATGAACTAAAGCAAATAATACGTAAATTAAATTTTAAACTTACGCGGTTGTTTACACAATTCATAGTTCATATTCATTGGAACTCAAAACAAAAATTCATCGGTAAGAACCCGTTAAAATCATAACTCTAAGTAATAGGTAACTTAACCAGTCTAAAACTGACTTGACATCCTAAGATACAAAGTAAATAAATACCAACTGGTTCGTTAATAAATATGCTGAGGTACTCTACTCTACATCATATTTTCATTACCTTCTTAACACACAAACACACACATACACACACACACACACACACACACAGTCACACAAAAATCACGCGATTATCTCTCGCCGGGTAGGCCGAGCTTACAGGACCGTAAAATTACGAATACGGTCGCTATCGCCAAGTCTGACATTTTTGAGGATTGTTTTCCAATGTTGTTTCTGAAAACATGTGTATCACTATAGTGACAGGTTGTCAGCCTGTCGCTTAAAAAAATGTAATACAGCAATACTCTCGAGTCCCTTAGTCGCCTCTTACGACACCCGCGGAAAGGATGTGGGGTGATGCTATTCTAAGCCAGCATCACACGGCAAATTTTAAATTTGTTAGACCTACATAATATTTCATTAAAGAATTCAATCCTGATTCATTACAACTTTACATAACATGCAAACCAAACATCGTAATTCACCACTAATTTTGCGTAGACCTAGATAATTAGCGTAAAATGTCAACTATTTATAAAGTTCTACGGAATCGAACATTAATCACGATTTGTACTGAATACCGACTGACTACTGATGGATGCATGTCGAATGATGTCGATGCATGAAGTGGCAGTCGAAGATAGTTTTGCTGATAATAATTTTATGACTTATGAAGCGGTAAAGCGTGAATCACGACCAATGTGGCGCAGTGGTAGTGCGACTGCCTTTGACGCAGAAGGTCCCGGGTTCGATTCGCGGTGGATCACCCACTGAGTTGATACGTAGCACTTTGTGAATTTTTTCCCAGTCTCCGAAGATTTTCCGTGAGAAAGATGGTTCAGTGTGTTGGATGGCCCGTTAAGCCGTAGTTCCCAGTTGCTGCCTAATAATAACTTAGACGATGAACCATGTAAAAAGATAAGCATACAGTGATAGTATCACAGAAGCGAGTGTCAAAATACTGTTAAAATCGCATCACACTTCTCTTCAGCCTTTTCAGTTCCTTGTGATCAGCTATTTCACAGATCACTAGACGTAACGTAGGCCTCCCCCAGGGTACACACACACACACACACACACACACATCACGCCTATATCCCTGGTGGGGTAAGCAGAGCGTTGACGACCGTAATCGCCACGTCTGACAAATATTGAGGGCTGTTTGAGATAATTCGTATATCACTATAGTGATAGGTTGTCAGCCTATCGCCTAAAAGTTGTAATACATCTGAAACCCTAAGTCCCTCAGTCGGCTTTTACGACACCCACGGGTAAGAAATGGAGGGATGCTATTCTAAGCCGGCATCACACGGCAAAGGCACGCCAAAAGTAATGAGCCATTTCCGTCATTTAGTCGCTAGAAGCTGTTGCTAAGACATTGCATCGGCCCATCTGGCCGGAGGGCATCAAATGACTCATTTGCTGAGCCGTGGCCTTCACTTAGGATCCCGCTCTCTGCCGTCTTAATATTATACTGTTACCAGCTAGAAATAAAGACATTTAAAGTCAAATAGTTTTGACAATATTTCAAGTAACTGTCGTTGTCGGTGTACGTCTACACTCTTTTTAGGCTTCGTGGTAGACCAGCGCTACGCAATAGTTAAATACTTCTGTTGAAGCATATGCTGAACGAAGTGCCTTTTAGTGTCCTCATTAACAAAAGTATCTATAAGTCTTGTTATTTTCTAAGTGTACTATTTACCTACTACTGTACTGCAATAGACTTGATACTGTCTCAATACAAACTTGTAGTTTCTACACTTAATTATGTTGTATCTAAATTGGTCACTGAATAAAGTTTTTTTTATGACAGACTTTAAATGGCAAGAAAATATGAACAAAGGTTGAATAACCTTTTATTTGAGAGCAGATATCTTCTTCTACTGTGGAAAAACATTAGACTCTCATGAGAAATATCATGAACCAAACAACGAACGAAGAGCAAGTAATAATAAAATTACTTAGATAAAGACAAAGCATTTCAGAAATTGCAATAAAGCGGGCTAGGCTTCTTCCTAACGAATTTAATATCTAGGAAGCTGGGCGGGAGAAAATAAATATTGGGCAAAATATTGTCTGTAGTTTAAGAAAAAAATGATTGAGTTTTGAAAATTTTGATGTTAAGATAATGTAGGTACGTACTACAATAACCTCATGCATAGCTCAAGATTTTACAAGAACGAAAGCAGTAACAACACTGAATATCTCGAAACTCTTAAGCAATCAAGTAACGAAAATAATATGAACGAAATGAGTGGATCACAATTTCGCCGTCAGGGATAGGGACGACCGTGGTATAGTGGTTAACACGTCTGACCCTGCTTGTCAGAAGACGAGGGTTCGAGTCCAACCGGTAGAATGACTTTTTCAACTTGTCTCGATTCTAATAAAAAATTAATTATGCATACCAATACACTTAAAAGTCTCTACATTGATAATTACTACAAAATTACATCCAACATAGTATTTACTAGGTAGTAGGTATTGGATCAATATAATCAATATATTAATATTGATTGACTACCTACTACCTAGTAAATATACTTACTCTCCAGATAGAAGGTAGATACCTATGAACATGCATAATTAATGCAAACGCATAATTCTATTGGTTACCTACTTTGATCCGGTCGTAATTTTCCACTTCTCGTATTTGACTTCATTTGACATACGATCAAATTAATAACAGGTAATCTTATAATGCTCTGGGGGCACAGTCGTGCCTTCACCAAGACGAGGCAAGCGAATTGGTGATCTTATGTTCCTCTCAGCCAACATTCGACATAATTTTCAGTGTTTTTGACCTGCAAATATGCTCTTTGAGGTTTTATAAGCTAGAAAAGCGTATATAAAATAGTATATTCCAGTTAAGGTATTATTTTCCCAAGATTCTATAGATTATGAGGTCATTACTACCTTGGGCCAGTTCGCATGCGCCCTTGAAACGTATTTGTCAAAACAAAACCACTCAAATCACGCGATTTGATAATTTCAATCCAATCATCTTGCTGATAAACTTGGGAGATTGATTCGATTTGGGTAATCACCTCAATATTCAGAACACGAGTGCAAGGAGCCTTTTGTCTTTGAAATGTCGAGTTAGTGATTTAGGTATTATTTCCTATATTTTCAACGACAAATTAAACAATATATCCAACCTTAGGCCCGTATTAATAAGCCGCTCTCAACTTTGAGATCAATCTTGAGTGCAATTTTTAGTTGTCATTAGTACTGCCTGACATTTTTCAAAATCATTCTTGAGATTGATCTCAGATTTGAGTACGGTTTATTACTATAGGCCTAAGTTTCGGAATTACTTTACTTCTAAAATATCTACCAACAAAAATTGAGGATAAATTAAATGAGGTCGTTAAATTCAAGTGTCAGAACTCATCCGGGTATCTGGCAAAAAATTTGGCGCAAAAATCCAAATTCCATATTTATACAAAATGATGATGCCGTGTCATGCCGGCTTAGAATAGCATCACCCCACATTCTTCCCGTGGGAGTCGTAAGAGGCGACTAAGGGACTTGAGAGTATTGGTGTATTACAATTTTAGGCGACAGGCTGACAACCTGTCACTATAGTGATACACATCTTTTCTGAAACAACCTTGAAAAAATCCTCAAACATGTCAGACATGGCGATAGGATTGTATTCTTACGGCCGTTAACGTTCTGCCTACCCCGCAAGGGATAAGGGCGTGATATATGTATGTATGTATGTACAAAATGATCTGGATATCTTTGATGACTTTCTGTTCCAGTCTTCGCACTTATCAAATATCCCACGATTGTACTTTCCACAAATTCGTTAATCTGTTTTTAGCGTGAATCAAAAACTGTTTCGTATAAAACGTAGGTAGCTGTGCATTACTGTGCATAGCCATTCACGCTTAATCCACAAGTCATCGCACGAAATTGATTGACGTAGCCTGTGTGAGGGCTCAGACAATACCCCACAGACAATAATGTTCAGCTCGATGCGATTATAGCAGTACGCCATAAGCATGATGGGGAAATTGGTATGGAAAACAAAAGCTTTCGCAAAACGCTATCGTTTCCAAATATAAAAATTTAAAACACTTCTCATACCGTGTTTCGGAGGAAATGCATTAAATTCACTAAATTTACATTCAATTCATCAAGATCAGATACAATAGCCTAACTATTGGCTAGATTGCATACATGTTTTTTCACGCGTTTTGGCTCGTTTCAAATGAAAATGTTTTGGTGGGATATTTTATACCTTAGTAAACTATTGCTACTGCTCTTGAATTATGATGAATTAATGTTATTGAATTTTAATTTCTAGCAAATTACACCTGCGTCGAGAGCGGTTTTTGTATGGGGAGTGACGTTTCTACTATAGATCTGACAGACGCGGATGTTATAGAGTTATTTTTACGTTATTAGCAGTACCTGGTTGACCTGACTTTTTCTGCCATTCACGAGTGATTTTTGGAAAATAAAACCTAACTAGATCAATTTATCCGGAATCCCTCTATATATACAAATTTTCATGAAAATCGTTGAAGCCGTTTCCGAGATCGTAGTTACATATAAATATACACAATGCTCGCTTTTTTAAAAAATACATCTTAGACTAGATAGACTAGAAAACACACTTGCAGTTGTACTTATTCACACGTAGAACACAAGCTTTGAGGCCACAAGTCATCAGTTGTAATTGATTGACGTTTGAATTCAGGCGTTCCGGTGCGGACAATTCCCGCAGACGATGAGGATTGGCTTGATGCGGTTATAGCTGTGTAGCGGACGGATGATGGGAAAATCGCGCGATTAATCCGAACTGACAATGAAGAGAAAGGCAGAAAACTGTTAAACAAAAACCTCTTAGAGTAGGGCAAACCAACAATAAGGAGTAAAAATATGAGCTGCAAATATTTTAAGGGGTAAATGATTATGAAACTAAACAACTTTCCCCAAGAAATATTAGTAAATTCAGATTTTTTTGTACACAATATATGTTTTGGAGAAAGTTGTTCAGCTTAGTGGGCTGGTTCACCACTGTGGTTACACCGTGTATAATGCTTACATGGGCTTCATAAAATTCACCAGTAGTTAATACTAACGGGTAACTTTTATTTCCATTATGTCATCATGTCAATTACCAACTGCAAAAAATGCCATAATTTTCCAATTATTCATGAACAAAATTATAACACCCATGCATACATTTGTTTGACACGCAAATTTCACACAAACCCCTGATTTCACGCCAACGCCTCGCATTACAATTTCGACGAATCACTCCCGAAGTCTAGTATCAAGCAGCCAGCTATCCTCCGATCAATCTCTTCTTCGCGAATGCAGCGCCTACATCGCTACATGGACTAGGAAAGTAGCTAGGGGTGTACCAATAGTACAGGCGGCCAGGGCTCGCTTGCCGCGCGGCATTCTACGTTGTGCGCCCACCGCAGTCGCCCGCCCAACCCTATTTTAACCAGGTACGTATAGTGCTTTTTTTCGGTCTTCGATTTTTAAAGTGCAATTTTACAATGTTAAAATTTAAAAATAAAAAGTTTCAAAGGTAATTAAAAAAAAATGTGTGACAAAAATGCTACAATAAAAATCCAACAAAGCATTTCTTGTAGTTCCACTTTCAAAATCTTAGATCACAGATCTTGGAAGTTTAAAAGTGCGCCCGCTCAGTTTTTTATCTGAAAGTTGCCAGAACAATTTACTTCTTAAATTGTATGTTTTAAGTTACGAAGTTTCATTCCAATCCCGAGTTTAACCCTGCGATTCTGCGGGGCTTAACAAGTTAGCTGCAAAGTTGGTCGTATTAGCGTAGCTCGCCTCAAACCGGCAAACTTCGTTTCACGAAACTTTTCTTTTACGCCGACTTATTCAAATTAAATGGGGCATAAAGAGCCTATTTTCGGTACACCCGTGATGTGTGGTACTCATTGTGTGGGCCGTTAGGTAAGACGGGCGTTTTTATTAACCGTAAGCGGATATTTGTTTTACGAGGGGGTAATAAATTTCGTGGTAGTAGCACGAAATAAATTACATTCACTTGCTTATAATTCTTTTTCGGGTTAAGTCTATAAGTACCTATTATAGAAATAGATATCTTATAATGAAATTACTTACTAGGAATAGAGAAGTCGTTTTATGGACGTTTTTTCTATGGATGGCACTCTCTTAATTTTAATATATATAATACAATGCAGCAACGTCATACCATAAATAGGTACTAAACTTCTTTAATATTTTTTATATAAAAAAATGCGTTATTGGACTGTACCTGCTAATACATACTCGGAGTTTGAATCAAAGACTTTACGCACGAGCTGTAATTTTTCATACAACTTCAAAATACATCAAAATTTTCTACATATGTGCAACTAGTTTAAAAAACCAGAGTCAAATAACGTCACCGTGGGTCGTGTGTCATATGCAAAAGAGGTCTTAAATTCGTGTGTTGCACGGCAAATACTGCTATCTCTTTGGTCTCTGTGCGGTTTGCCTTGGTCCGTTTTGTTTGCATAACCTAAAGGGGCGTATTCAAATTTTACCTTCCAGCACCGTGTTGCGTAATCGCAAAGGATTTTCTTTTTTCATTTAGAATGAAAATAACTTGAAGATGGGTTTTTAGGGGGTTTTAGTCCATGCAGCCAGGTTACGTGAAACGTTCGTAAATTTTTTGAAAATCATTACTTTGATATATAGTTGGAATAAATGCTAGAATAAAATCGATGAATCTTTAACAATGTAACGTATGTTGCGTAGGTATCTACCGAGGGGTTAATTTGCCTGTCCTTAAAAGTGAATATTTTTTAATATCAAATACGAGCTCCTTACTTTAGTATTAGAAGCTAAATACACTAGTGCAACATTTAATTTTTTAAAAAAGTTTGTGTTGTGTGTACAGTTTTCAGTTTAGAGATACTTTATTCTTAAAAAAGACAATGTTAAAAAGATGTGATTGTAAAAACCAAAGAGTATATTTATAATAAATTATAACATTTATTTATTTCTATTTGTTTTTCTACATTTGGTTTAAAATCAGATCAACAGTTTTCAACTTAACATTTTAAGAGCCAGGCGGCTATTTCTGCAAACATAAATCATTTTCTACTGAACAAGTAATGATTACACTATTTCAAATTTTGATTGCCCGTTAATTACAACAGAGCCTATACAAATGTTTTTAATTATCTGTCGTAATGTTTTCGATGAATTTGCAGGAGCACGTCATTAACAATGTTGGAACAGTACCAAGTTATAAATTCTGTTTCAGTTCTTGAATATACCTGTAGCTACTATCAACTTTATTGGTAGGAAAAAGTGTATCTTAAAACAGTGTTCAAAATAAAATTTTAAAATATCGCGGTAGTTGATACTATTCATATATTATAGTTATGATTCGCATGTAAAATTCGTATTTTGTTCATATCTATAACATCGCATCTTATAGCAGTCCACTGCTG
This sequence comes from Keiferia lycopersicella, assembly GCA_029255805.1. Lineage (NCBI taxonomy): Eukaryota > Metazoa > Arthropoda > Insecta > Lepidoptera > Gelechiidae > Keiferia > Keiferia lycopersicella. The sequence continues at coordinate 2,287,785 of JARACZ010000008.1, forward strand.
GACGTAGGCCTCTCCAAAGCCACGCTACAAGGCATGCTCTTCAATTTTACCATCCAGTAGATCACAGTATTTTACTTCCATATTTTATAAATCGCACTCAACTCTGCGATCGATTTCAACTCAGCGCGGTTTTGATAAATGCCAGTCCGTACTAACAGCATCTCAAAGTCGCACTCCAGATCGATCTCAGAGTTGAGTGTGGTTTATAAAAACGAGCCGTAGTATGGCAGTTCAATCGAATATTTGACAGCTATCAAACCCATACTAAAGGACATTCCAACAAAGACAAATAGATCTTATGTCTGTCCAGAGAGCGTCAGGAGAGGCACACAATAATACTTACAAACAATAGGACTACTACTTCTACAGCCACAACCAGTCCACTGCTGGACATAGGCCTCCCCCAAATTGGGGGTATTGCCTTACCAGGCTTGGCAGGCGGATTGGCGAGCGCAGTGCAAGATATTATAAATATTAACAATGATCGCCACTGCCCGTTCTATGGATCCCTCTCTTAGTTACGACAACCTCAGGTAGAAATGGGGTGATGCTATTCTAAGCCGGCACCACACGGCTAGGTAAGACTACAGTTGGTCCCATAATTTTATCCTCACAAAACGAAAACTTAAACTACTACAGACAGACTGATTTATTTGATACCTTTCTCTTAGAATCGTGAATAATAAATTGCCTATTAAAACCAAAGGAACAAAGAGCCTCATTATCTGTCATAATGTTTCCGATTTAGGGCATCTCCAATTAGAGCTGGACTCTCCCATTAAAGCGGGTGGTGCTTTGACACTAGCGCCACTTCGCAAAAAAAAAAATATACCTTGTAAACATCATGGCAGAATACACTTTCTTCACATTTTTGGTATTACAAGTTTAATTCATCAACATCATTATGCTGATATTCTAGAGTGTTTCTCATTTCACTACGCTTAAAAAGCAGTTCAGTGAAGTTTGTAAAAACTTTATGAAGTATTCACTGTAATTGAAGTTTAGAAATAAGTACTATTCTTAGCACTTTCACTAAGTTTTATTTACAAGAAGTATTTTTCTGAAATATGCGGAATCTATTTTAACAAGGGGCGTCACCAAAAATTTAGGAAAAGCATTCTTATTTTGTTTATAGGTATATTTGTTTGTAATAATGTACGTGTTTTATTAAAAAAGCTTAAAGTGGTGGTGAAATAGTAGAGTGGTAGTGTTAGGATAGCTTTTTATTCCAGTCCACCTTAAACTGTTTCACTAAAAATATAAATGAGCAAATACGAATGTATTGTGTATTTTTTATCATTTCAAAGGCGCTAGTCTAGCAGGGCATCCTCAAACCTAGTTGGAAGCGTACCAGAGAGGACACTCGTCGATTCGCTTTTATTTTATTGTTGTCTACTGTTGTGGACTTCAAGTGGATATCTGCGATGATTTAAACGGTCGCGAGATTAATAAATCTTGTGATACACTAGGAAATGAATGACATACACACGTTGGTACAAAATAAAGAAAAAAATTACATTTGCGTGGGACCGTCTCTGGTACAAAATAGTCACGAACACGTAAATACAAGCGCGCCATAATCATAACAGCCACAAAAGTCCACTGCTGAACATGAGCCTCCCCCTGTTGGGGGGTATTGCTATACCACGCTTGGCAGGCGGATTGGCGAGCGCAGAAGCAAGATGTTATATTTACTACAGGGAACGCTGCTGCCCATTCACTGAATGATAATCCTGTTGTCGCTTTTTACTACACCCACGGGAAAGAAATGGAGTGATGATATTCTAAGCCGTCATCACATGGCAAGATAAATAAATAATATCCTAAATATCCTGGGCAATTCACACAGCGCCATCTAGCCCCAAACTAAGCAAAGCTTGTACTATGGGAACTAGATAGCTGATACTAATACATATATACTTTTCTTTTTGTAAATAGATACATATTATACATAGAAAACACCCAGACTCAACACAAATATTTGAAAATTGACTTAACAAATATTTGTGACCGGTGGGGATCGAACCTACGACCCTCGGCGTAGAAGGCAGGCATACTTTCCGCTACGCCATCGGGACAGTATACAAGTACGGGATACAATTCCAAAAAGCTCTAATACCTATCAAGTTGTCGAATTGAAAACGTTTGTCGACCCATTGTGCTGCGAAATGCGACTAACCGCATCATTACTTGATTGCAGGTGCCGACCCGAGCCGAGTACAAACGAGTGAGTCTTATTAGCTTTCTATTACTGTCTATTTCGCTTTGTATTTTTTGACTGATATTAGAATACGTGTTGTACTAGATTTAATTTGAAAGAACTTCAAAGAATTTGATCTAGATTTAGTTAATATAAAATATACTTTAACGAACGTCAATTCCTACTAACCTTTACTATGCTCAACTAATTTAATAGTACATTGATCACATGGTGGGAAAGGTACCTATTGATTAACGAGGGTGTAGTTTGAGGCCCGAAGCGCAGCTGATGATACATAGTGCTTTATAATACACCTACAAGAATTAAAAAAAACACTAATACAAATAGAACAACAGTTAAATAAACCTACAAAATTACATGAAAAATCCAAAGCGATTTCGCGCGGTATTTTTTTTTCTAAATAATATCGTATAAAGCAACAGCATTAAGTCCATTCAGCCAAGTCTTTCAATTTCCCTGCAAAAATATATCAGATTGACGTTTCGTTTTACGTAACTTTGACAGTTGCATCTTTTCTCACCTGGGGAGGAAGGTCATTTGTATGGATTATTATCTCCCGCTAATTTAAACGTGAACAATGAGTCACGTTCTTCTCTACGTTTCATTAAGCTACAGGACTTTTTCTTTGTAGGTGTAGTACCAAAAAGGAAACCTAAATTAAACTGATCGTTTTTAATATAAATACAGAAATAAGAATCAAATATTCATGCAGACAAAATTCGATAAACGTGATAAACGCGCATGGATTCCCAAACGCAATAGATTTGGAATAGAAAAGAGATGGGAATCTGAAGTGCACTAATACATCTTCTTTTGTTATCGCGAACGACCAATATTTTATTATATTGTGCTCTAGAAAGCACCAAAGTACGTATGCAAAGAAAAATATTACCAAGATGAATCTTTCATACAACCAAAAGATTGTACCTCAGGCGGATCGCACACTTGACGTATGACGCTCATAAATATTGCAGCGGTCTGTCAGATCCATGCTAGAAACGTCACTCCCCATACTAAAACCGCACTCGACGGACGACACTGCAATTGTCAGAAGCCTGCTACTTGTAGAAGGCGGTTCAAAAGTTCAGACACTAGGGTACATTGGGTCGTTGGACGACCCGGTGTTTCACACGAAAAGAGAGTATAGGGATTGACATTTCTAGTATGGATCTGACAGACCGCTGCGATATTTTTGCGCTCTGTCGTGTGTCAAGGTGTCAACTGTGCGATCCTGCTAATGCATATGAGGGCGCATGTTTGATGTTTTTTTATATTATACTTGGAAAGCGTCAAAGTTGATATGAAAAAAGAAATATTACAAAGATATACATATAGGGTGTCAGGGACGGTGTAACGAAAACTTTGCAGGCGTGCTCAGACCATGATACTGGACAACTTTTTGTATGGGGGCTATGTTGGTAAACTAGACATTTTTTTCGTTTCCCAACATAGCCTCCGTAGAAAAAGTTGTTCAGTTTCATGGTCTGATCACGCCTGCAAAGTTTTCGTTACACCGTCTCTTACACCCTGTATATTTTGCTACAAAGACTCCAAAATATTGTGCAATGTATTTTTTTAATCTCTTGGCTTTGGAATCTAAACCGGAATTTAGGAAGTCAGTTCAACGCCATCTATCGAACATCTAGCGCACATTGTATTGGACGAATCGATCTAGAGTAAATCAAATATTTTCAGGATTCAAATAGTTCCAAATGAGTTGTGTTATCAAAATAATAGTTTATGAAAATGACAACTCGCTTATCCGTATTAGACAATAAAATATGGCCAATCCTGTTGTAGGTAGAGATAAGACTTAATAAAATACATACAAAAATCGTATTTATAAAATCTCAAAAAGGAGGATATCTTTTTGAGAAATAAAAAAACTAGTAGTTCAAGAACTCGATAGATGGCGTTAAACCGACTATGTTACTAGATTCCAGTGTAGATTCCAAAGCCAAAAGACTAAAAAGAACATTGCAACACGGACTGACAGTCTGGCATACATTGACACTTTCTTTTCAAATGAGTCCAAGTACAAGTTTCAAAAGAACAAAAACTAAATATTACGTTCCGTTCTTTCCGGTTAGATACCAAGCACAGCGCTTTCTATTCAGCGACCAGAACAATAATAAAAAAAAAAAAAAAAAAAAAATCCCTATTACGTAAACAAAAATGGATTTTCGAATAGTTTTAAACACAAGTAAAAGTTGTATTTCTCTTTGATTTTGCATCAAAAATCTCTCCATATAAAACTCACGTTAGTTTTGAAATACAAATAAGAACTCGAGTTGCAATTCAAAACGGAAATACTTTCAATAACGAGGGAAAGTCTCGTGACTTCCGGAACGTGCAAGACTCGAGTACAGGCTTCCTTTTATTTCCAAGTTATCCAAGTCTTTCTTTTAATATGTTTCTTTTCTTGCATACCGACCGTCAACAGAATATTGAACTTTTATTTACTTGCATCTCATCTATAGATAACAAAACATAGAACATACATATAGAAGTGGAATCTCCATAAAAGATGAAAATGATGAAAGAGCGAGATAGAGACGTATGTAAGGGATAGAGTGAGTTAGTCAAAATGTCAGTGTAGCAAGGATGGTTAGTAAAAAGTTAGTTTAAATTGCATAATTAAGAAGATACACTGAATTTCACTTCTCCTCTTGCCTCCCCGTCTACATACATATATCACGCTTCACCGTAGGGACATCCTTGCGGGGTAGGCAGAGCGTAAATGCCAATAAAAAGTCATTAAATCCATGTCCGATAAAAGTTTAAGAATAATTTCAGAAGAGTGGTCAGCCTGTCGCCTAAAATTGAAATACACATCAAGCCTTAAATCTCTTGTCGCCTCTTACGACACCCGTGGGATAGAAATGGGGTGATGCTATTCCAAGCCAGCATCACATGACAAACATAAAACTGCTTTGAAATCGTGTTTTCCTCTCGCGTAGAGGTAAAACTTGAAAGCGATTCTGTCTTTGCATATAACTGCTAAAACACATACACAAAGATATATTATGACTGAAAAAGATACAAAACACATACACAAAGGAATAAAACGGTTTTTTCTTTTATTTTCATTTGTTTATGCAAAGGTGCTCAGTTGATATCGGTTAGACAGCATAACCCCATGCATATTTCATTTATGGGTTTTATTTTTATTTACCTTGTTCGTGACACCTGTCTAAGAAGGTAAAATGATGGTTCTAGTAAACAAAAATATTACAATAAATATTTACAATAAACAATAAATATTTTAGATTGTATCTATAATAACAAACAACACTTCATTATGACCCTGAAAAGAGTTATATTGTTGAAGGTATAGTCGAAAATAACAGCTTGTATGAAATTACAAATTCGTGAAAAGTTACCGCAAACAACGGAACGTAACATATTTTTTTTTTGAGAACTTGGACAACCGGATGACCGACTCATTTCGAACAAAAGAGTCAGTGCGCGCCAGACTGTCAGTCAGTGTCGTGTTTCTTTTAGTCTTATGGTTTTGGGACCTAGTACCCCAACGCCATCTACAGAGTTCTTGGAATACTAGTTTTTTAATTCCCAAAAAGAAAACTTGTAAAGAAATTCTTATCTACAGAATTGTGATCACATCACATCATATTCTTAACGTAAAGGACAGAAGTAGGTAACTCATTCGACCCAATTCCATTTCCGATGAAGATGGAACTTTCTGACGTCACTTTTAACTTATCTCAACTGCTTCTTAAACGCGGCATGAATTCTAAACAGGCGGTATACTTTTTCCGAGTTTCGTAGGCTACAATAAACCCTTATAATTTCATGAAATACATCTGAAATCTGTTCGTCTGTTTGTCTTTCTTCATACAAACGTCAGATCAAGAAATAAGCAAAACGAGAAAATGAAGAAAAAACTTAGTAACGATTATACACAAGCAAGACACACATGTAGGACGATTATTACATTTATTACCTACTGTTTATTTATATCTATGTTAAGTTTTATTAATGGCACCTCACTTTGTCCTTTGTTTTCTTTTTCGAATAATGGGATTCGTGCATTCTATATTTAAAATTGAAATTCTTTTGGAAGGAGTTTACCAAAACCAAAAACGAAATAAGTTTTTAATTCTCTGAGTGTTTTATAATGATTTCTGTTCGTCCGCTCATATGTCCTTTCTTCGATTATTATGGAAGAGTACAATAAATTCAATTTCCGGAGCAAGATCTTGTAAGAATTTCTAAATAGCTTACATTTCATATTTACGACAGTTTGCAATTTTAAAATATACTGAGCAAGAGACAACATGTATTAACCTGCCTAATTTCTTATATCCCATCTTATGATACTTACCACAATATAATCTTAAGGCTTTACATTAGCCTATTATGAAGATATTTTATTTCAAATTTAGACCACAACATTTTTAAAAATAACAATAACTTCCGCCGAATTGTTTATGGAAAATCGTTTGAAAATCTTTTGAAGAAAAGAAAATATATTTTTGCGCATCGTGGAAATGTTCCGTATATACTTTTTTCGCAACAAAAAGGATGTTTTGTTTAGTCACGATATAGCCGGCTGCCGGGGCGTTCCAAACTAACTTTGAGCTCAATTTCCATAGATAAATTGTCTAAACTTTTTGGTAATTTATCAAAAGTTTTATTCGTTCTCATTTGTGACTTTGCGACAGTAGGCTGTTCGGGACAATGGAATTTAACTGAGTTTGGCTTACGAGAATAGAATAATAAAAGTTCGCGACGGAGAACTCCTTTTTTTACTTCGGCTAATAAATGGGAGCTGTTAGATCTATGCATGCACTGAAGAATTTCATTTTCCCTGCGTTATAGGTACTTGTAAGGCGGATCGTACACTTAACGCACGACGCACCGCTAAAATATCGCAGCGGTCTTTCCGATCCATAGTAGAACCGTCACTCCCAATACTAAAACCGCACTCGACTGACGACGCTGCGGTAGCGGTGCGTCGACAGCGGTTGAGCGGTTTTAGTAGTGGGATTGACTGTTCTAGTATGGATCTGACAGACCACTGCATGTTTTAGCGCTCTGTCGTGCGTTAAGTGTGCGATCCTCCTTATACATACGTAGCGCTCCTTAAATATAATATTCAGTCACGTAATAAGTTCACTAGAACCTCACGTTTATGTAACTGCACGTAACTTAGAGAGTACATAAAGAGGTTTTCCCTTTAAATTTATTTATTTTATTTATTTATGTAGTTTAGGAAAAACCTCAGCTTACAATATCTTAAATAGATCTTATAATAAATACAGAAATCCATTTATGGTTTCTCACTAATAGAAACAAGTTATAAACTGATTGACAATTAATTTAAAAAACAAACAACATTTCAACCAAAACACTAGTAAAATATTGCTTATTAAAGAACAGGGTACTGATAAGACGTCTCACTGTTGCCGCACTCGTATTAAATAGATCTAGATCTAGTTTAGAAAAAAGTTCATTAAATTACAAAGCAAAAACCCTCCAATCCCACTTTTATCACTTGCGGAAGTGGCAGAACAACCATTGTGGTTTGACCACAATCGCTATCGTCACATGCAGAGCAGTAGGTATTTTAACAAACATCTTAAATTTAACTTTAAGTCTACAGAATCTCCTGGTTTAATTCGATCAAGTAGAGAAATGCCAAGCATAGCTCTTCCCATAGCTCGCTGAGTGACCTAGCCTATTTAAGAGGCCTACAGTTAGAGACCACGTCTTGGCACCGTAGGTCATCACTGGCAACACACACTGTTCAAACACCTTCGTCTTGAAGTACTGAGGGAATTTGGACGTGAAGACACTGCGTAATGTCCCGAACGCTGCCCAGCCGAGTTGGATTCGTCAAGTGACCTTTTTCTTAAAGTTACATCTTCCTAGTTGGACTATTTGTCCTAGAACGTATATGACCACCACTTCTCTTAGTCAGTATTTACCATTTCAAAGGGGACAAATACAAACAAAACTATACACAGTTCTCCTCAAAATTGAATAGTTTCAGCTCCAAATCAAAATCTGAATCTGTTTAGGGTACCGCAGTCCCTTATCGAGTCCCTTTGAAGTTGGAGATTTTGACACCATTATCCTTCTGACTATCAATTTGCTAGCCCTTCTTATTAGGGATGCGACTGTAGCTAATAAAAACCGATTTTAGTAATAATTTATTATTTTTTGTCATAAAGGAATCGATTAAAAATTAATCGGTTTTAACCAAAAGGTAATCCATTTTAAAAATAATTGGTGTCCATTTATTTCCAAATGGATTATTCTTTATACAATATAGATACAATTTTTTCCACACTTGATTTTATGCAAAAAAAATACTATGAGATTACTGACAACGTTAAAATATCAACACTTCATACCGTTCATTAAGCTGTCAAAAACCACTATTATATTATATAACAAGAGACCTAAATAGGGTATAATGTATTTTTATTGACGTTACGTAAGATCGTTACAGAAGTCGTTGGTGCGAATACGTTGGGCAAAAAAACGAAATATTGTGCTCGAAATTTTGAAAAATCGATTTTCTATTAATACGTAATTTTAAAGATGCATCATCATTTTTTTTTTAATTTTTGAAATCGTCTTTTTTCACATCCCATCCCTGCTTCTTTAGCTCAATCAGCCCTTTGAGCATTAAGTCAAGGGTTTGGGAGTCAGATCTTATAATCTCATGAAAGGAGTGCGTCACTCAATTTTCGGTCGGATCAGGGAATAGTCAGGCGGAATAAACATGCCTTTGATATTGTGTGACCGACCAAACCTGTGAGGCGTGTGAGGCGCTGAGTGGACGAACGACCCAAATGACTGTTTTTTAAAACTTGCTGACTTTTTTGTGGCCAAAATTTAATTGTATGGTCGAATTGACGAGCGACTCAATTAACCAAGTATTATAAGCTTTGAACCACTTCCTATTGCTCTATAGGTCTTTTATCACGGAGTGTAGACATCGACACAAACCCAAAAATAGGGATTAATGGTGTCTTTATAATACTGTTGAGGATTTGTTATGGTTACTTGATGCTATTTATTATTATCATTATTTTAGCCTTAAGCGTCCCACTGATGGGCAAATACCTCCACTTGATGCTAATAAATAATACTTAAATTATAAAAAAAACATATGACCGGAACTAAAGAATTATAAGAAAATGCCCTTCGACGTGCTAAAACATTTTTACAGATTACGAAGTAGTTTATTTAACAATCATAATTCAGTTTCTTTTAATTTTTATCCAACGTGAATTTTACAATACCATCTATTCGAATATATATTTTTAAATAGTCATGTGCCTAATTCATTTACTTGCCTACCTATAGGTACTCACTCCCTTTTCCGCATTCGTGTTTATATTCCAAAAAGGAAATTCAGCCAGTCATTCCCACTTCAATTTCTGCGTTCCCCCCAATTCCTTTGTCCAACGTTTCGTTTCACGCTGCCTTCAAGGCTGCACCAGCAACACATAGAGTAATAATGCCAGGTTTTTGCGTCAAACGGAACAGAAACACGCCCACGTCATTGATATGTAGTTATCTACGCACTGGATAGATTGTCACATACAAATGACAGCTAGTTTTGCGGCCCTAATTGAAGCACCACCTACGAGAGTACGGCGTACTTTCGTTTTTGCTTTCCTTGACTGCCAGCGCCACAGTGATGACTTCGGAACTAAATTATCTAGTTCCAGGTAGGTACTTACTTTCGTATTTCTTTCCTTGACTGCCACCGCCAAAATAGCGATTTTCAAGGAGTGCCACGAATATAGTAGCATCAACAAGTCCACAGCTAATTTTAGGTCAGTGGCTCACGTAGTCAGTTTCCCGCCCTAATCCGAGGGAAAAAAGATATAAACAACAGAAGGTGCGGAAAAGAAATATAGTGGGAGAAAATGTGTTTTCTATTCAGCGCATTTCAGCTATCAGCTTTGTGGGTGGATACAAGGTCTTAACTTTAAGGGCCTGCGCACATCTCACATCATTATGTTACCTTTACATAACCGGTAAAAATAAATTTTAGTAATTTCCAGATTTTCCAATGAAGATAAAATCTAGTGCTTATTAAATTGCTTATACTTGAGTGAGTCATTAATGTAAATAATAATTATTATTATTAAACCATTTATTGTACACAATATAACACAAAGGACATAATATTAAGAGCAATACACAACAGGTCAGCTTATTTCTAAAAAGAAATCTCTTCCAGCAGACCTAGGGTAGTGAGATGGCATAAAGTGAGGCAGTTGACGTGTACAACATACTAATATACGTATAATAATTTATAAAACAAATATTTTAGAAACTATACCTACTTATATAAATAATATACCTACACTACATAATTATTACATAATAATACCTATATTTATATACGTACATATATACACCATAAATATATATACCTATAGATTATTAACTAAATAACTACTGTTCCGGATCACTCAATTGTCATGTTTGTGTGTTTCCGGGACGTTTCGAACCAATCGGTGGTTCTTCATCGGGCGGAGAGTCGTGCGGGCCTATACGTCCACGCCGCGTATTCCACTGACTGACTTTCTAGTACTTATGTCGTTTTCTAATAACATTTTTCTCAAATTGAATTCCAACTAAGGCGGATCGCACACTTGACGCACGATGGAGCGCTAAGACATCGCAGCGGTCTGTCAGATCCATACTAGAAATATCAGTCCCCATACTAAAACCGCTCAACCGCTGTCAACGCAGCGCTATCGCAGTGTCGTCCGTCGAGTGCGGTCTGTTCGCTGCGATATTTTTGCGCTCATGCCAAAAGACACCAACATTTCTGATTTATATACCTTCTAGATTCGTACAAACTCCACAAGAGGTTTCAAAGCGCGATCCGCCTTCTAATGTGCAAAAGATAGCTCGCAGTCCCCCGGTCTTATCTGAAAGCCGAGCTTGGCAATTCGTCGTTTGCTTTACTGACATATCTTGAGGTCCGCGCCTGCATCTTCGCAGTGAGGCAAATTAGATTCTTAATTACTTTTTACATCTTTATTTTTATATATTTTTTTACAGTATTAGGAGTGCCACTTGAAACGAAACAATCATTAGCGTTCAGATTACTTCTTGTATTTATGGTGTAAAAAAAATTGCTGCAAATATTTTAAGGGGTGAATCAGCCCAGGAAACTGATAATTTTTTTCCATGATACATAAGTCGATATATGACAAATTTTTTGGACCTCTTTGGAATTGACTTGGTCGGTTGGTTATTTTGTATGGTGGCAAAAACTTTTTTGTAGATAAGCGCTACGCACCTATATAGGCACCGGAAGCATTTATTCTAATACTATTAATTCTACGCTAGTGTGAATATATTGTATTGTGGCTCGTACGTGTAATGGGTCGTTTTAACGAGCGGTTAAAGGCACGGCAGTAAATAGAGAGTCTTATCGTGCGTGCAATTTTAATACAAAAGGCTTTCCTTCCCGATTGTTCCGCGGAATAAACGAACTGTTTTTGGTTGGCTGGAACCGGGGTATGCCGTTGGAGGTTCTATGAATAATATTTTCTTACATTTGCTCGTAAAAAAAAGAATAGGTACGTAAATAGAGTCACTTAAGTCAGGTTGGCAGAGGCACGACAAAAATGAAATTCCATACATATTTCTCCGTCCTTGTCCAAAAAAAAGGTTCTTAAACATCACTCTTCATGAATTAGTGTTTTATGGTACACAAGTTTAGATTAGAGGCTTGATGTGCCGCACATTCTTTTTTTTTTAATGGAACGTAAGTAAATCCAGCCCATGCTGCTTACTTATCACAAGATTTATCACGATTAAAATGTGGACTTATGATATTTTCTTGCACATGGAAGAAAAGAATTTTACTAGCCTCAGCCAAAATGCCATGCCATATTTCTGGTCGTGTTTACAATATTACACGGACAGAAATTATTCCATTTTTGGCTACTGCCATAATGTATACGTACAATATTAATTTGCCTCTCTCTTATTCATTGAATCTTATTTGATTTACAAAGTACCATAAATACCTGGTTTGATATTTATCTCGAGCTCAGTTTCTCAAAATTGTTTTTCTTTCAAAACAACTTCGATTTCTTTCAAAATTAATCGCTTGGAAACAAAAAATAGGTAAAAACTTCTTTACGAATTAATTGTTTGAAAAAGAAATATTTGTTATAAATGTTTCTTTTTATCCTTTTGGAGTTATATTCTTATTTTTCCCACCAAATATCTTTTATATTCCTCAGTCCACAGTATCCGACCATTCTTTTATCTCGTGTTCATAAAAGTCAAATTGTTGTGATAAACAAAGCAAAATTTTCAAATTTAATTGACCGTTATTTCAACTTTTGCTTCGCAGGATTTTACGGTATTTTGCTCTATATATTTTTTTTACAATAAGCTTACTAAATCTTATACGAAAACCAGATATTACGGCACATGTTATCGCTGTAAACTGCTGCTATGACATTGATTTATTATTATGGTCTTTTGTCAGAATTTTGACAGAAGAGTCAAGATTCAAAGATTTTGAAGTTGCACGAATGTTTAACCAATACAATACAATACAATACAATACAATACAATACAATACAATACAATACAATACAATACAATACAATACAACACAATACAATACAATACAATACAATACAATACAATACAATCATTTAATCATAAATAAAATTTACATGTCAACCACCTATATGTAGGGCTCTGACGCAGTTGTGTAGGCTTCCGTTTTTTAATTCTATCTTTCTATTATAGGTCTTTTGATGGGCGTTTGAAATCCTCATTGTTATTCACCGGAATTATGCAAAACACTGCTCAAGAGTTTTCTTAAGTAAGGAATAAAATAACATTCGTAAGGATTTGGTCCCGATTTGCCGCAGTTTCAGTTCGTCATATTTTTTGTTCATACAAATAGTCCCGATGGTCCCACTTGGAGTGTGAACTCAAAAGTAATAAATTGTACTTAGGTACTGAGTTTTCTCAGTGACCCAGAGAGGACTCCGACACCAGAAATGAGATTTTTATGTCCCTGGTTGCCACACTTTGATACTTATTTAGTAATAGTAGCTGCCTGTCCTTTAGATATATACGACTTACCTTTAGGCAGACTGCGAAAACCCGGAACTAAGTTTTAATACTCTGACCAACTTTTTTTTTTATGTGTGACTAAAAGATCGTGGCAAACCAGGTCTATCGTGCGGAAGCAACGTTGTGCAATAAGCAAATTAATGTAAAAAACCGCCTTTTGAGTTCCAGATTAAAACTGGAAGAAAACTGGAGGTTTTTGTTTTACTGGACTCTGGAAAATTTTAATGCAGAACTTGAAACACATTTAATTTGATAACTCTGCAGAAATGTGGTCCACGTTCAGTATAATTTAGTCATTAGTGTAATTTAAGAGGTACGTAGTAAACGTGCTTTGGTAATTTGTAAAAAGAAAATTATGTGTGTCGTAGAATTACTCTGAAATTATTATTATACAAATATAGGTACTTACTTCGCTGACTCTACGACCCAAAGTGGATCTTGGCCTCCGATCCGACACTAGCTTTCGCCATTCTTCCATAATGTGGCATCACAAACCTGCCTGGTAAGAAAGCCATTTCAAATCTAAGCGCGTTATCCTGATTGGTACTTCGGTAGGAATATCCTGATACATACAAATCGTCAAGCGATTAGCAGTATACTGATACCCACGTTCCCATCGAGGTCTCACTCATATAAAAAGGCTGTGGCGCGCATCCTCCTTGGTGTGATATCTGGCTGGATACATCCACTGACTCGGGCCTGTTGACAGGCGCCGTGTGATCGTGTTTTGTTCAAGGATATTCGATTTTAACGTCTGCTGGGCAAGGCTATTTTCTATATTATTATTAGTTCTAATAATTGGAGCTATATTATACGCAATTTAACTAGAGTCACGCGTATAATTTCTTAGTACTGCAGCCACCTACGTTCTACTATCGAGACGTCATTATCAGCATCTACGGCACCCTTTAAATGGCCTTAAAATAGATTTATGTGGCATCTTACATATTTCCAATATGGCTACGGTTCCATATGAGGAAACGGAACGAAAAACTGTAAAAAGAAATATAAGAATATAGGAAACCCCATAATGGCATTTCCAATGGTATATTTTACCCTGTATTTCTGAAATATGGAAATATCACACCCCATATAAGTCAGTAAAACAGATAGGCTATTATATATATATCAATACACCCGTTATCCTGGCCCATCCAGTTTGTATTCAAAGGGCGTAGGGATGAAGTGGCTCATAAACTGGGCTACCTCTATCTTCAAGCTTAGTTAGGACAAGTTTGGTGTATCACACACATACCTGACTATAATGCGGTTTATGGCAGCAGTCTACTACTAAATTTTAAACTATCGCGGTTGTTTACAATATTCATAATTATAGTTTTAATGGGCTCTTGCCGAGAATGTTAATGTGTTTTTTAATTGCTAATATTTCGACATTGCTGCAAGCGCCATGACTTCGGCTAAGCTGGAGTATCTGCGGGTGGCTGCTAGGGGCAACCAAAAGTAATCCGTCAGTAAGAATCCATTAAAATCATAACTATGAATACCAGTTTACTACCTGACTGCTACAAAAGTCCACTGCTGAACATGGACTTCCCCTATTAGGTATTTTCCATACTCACCAAGCTTGGCAAGCGGAGTGGCGAGCCCAGTGCAAGGCGTTGTATCAACAGAGATTGCTGCTGCCCATTCCCAGCAGATTTTTATGATAGCTACGGGCAGATATAGGGTGATGCTGTTCTAAAGCCCGTACCACACAGAAAAACATATAGCAACCATCAGTAGCGACGTGTGCTGTCCGGTTTTTGAGTGGGATTTCGTAAATTACGAATCCCTAAAAACTTCGGAGAACTTGCGGCAAATGTGAGAGCCGCCCTAGTTGGGGTGTGCACATGTTCAGTTTCACATGGGTTAATCTTGCCTCCGGTAACTAGTGGGAATGATATATGGTCGGATTATTGGAACTGGGAAATTTGGCGCTATGCAAGAGCGATATGCGATTTTTGGTACTAGTGGAGTAAACTGGAGTATAACATAATTATGAACATATTATACCTACCTACATGTAAGTAAGTAGTTTCATTAGTATGTAGTATAGATCTCTTTTCCCGTCATACTAGCTAAAACTTGGATTGGTGGTTGGCAAAGAAATCATTAGATAAGTTACTCTAAATGGATATGTAAAAATTCTTGTTTCCCATAATTTAACATCCGTTGTTGGGCATTTTCAGCGTTTAAATTAATAGTATTAACGGGATTATCACCATGATTATGTTTGTTTTTACCTCGATATTTCGAAACGGTTACACGCTCCATGGTCACGAGTTTTGGCGAGTTTTTGCAAAACAAACATAATCGTGGTGATAATCCCGTTAATACTATTAATTAAAGGGTTGTGATCAACCGCGAAAATCGAAAAACATTTTCATTGTATCCCTATACGCGTCTGTCAGTTGCAAGGAAACTTCAAACATTGACGCATGAACAACGCATGAGCTGGTGTTGTTCGGTCAGACGTCAAATGTGGGAATCGGCTTAATTTTCTAACTTTACTTAGAAAATTTCAAAACTTCGTCCAGGGTAAAAATGTTAGATGTACCACAATACATACTCGGCAAAAATGTATGGAACACCTAATTCTTTTTTTGCGATTTTGCAGGTGGCCCCATAGTAAAAGTTGTTCAGAATCATGAGTAGAAACGCTCTAAAAATCTAGTTATGACGCGCATCGCGACTTCGCTATTCTCTACACCTTCGGCGGATCCCACACTTGACGCACGACGGAGCGCTAAAATATCGCTGCGGTCTGTAAGATCCATACTAGAAACGTTACTCCCCATATTAAAACCGCACTCGACGGACGACACTGAAATAGCGTGTGTCGACAGCGGTTGAGCGGGTTTAGTATGGGGATTGACGTTTCTAGTATGGATCTGACAAACCGCTGCGATATTTTAGCGCTCCGTCGTGCGTCAAGTGTGCGATCTACCTTCATGTCAAAAATTTTCACATATTTTAATAAAATCGATACGATTTGACATTTCTGAAGCCTGCTTGCGCGCGAGATAAGTCTCTAAACTGTGCATATCATAAGTCTACAAGTGCGTACGGACTAAAAAATAACCCAGTTGACACCCAACCAACGCCCAGTCGGACATTCAGTAGAATGGCGTCCCATTTAATTTGCATTTGGATCGCACCCAGTCCCTGCAATTATCCTGAAAACCCCATTATTATGGTGTCCCAGATATTATCGTTATTCACGACTTTCTTCGGGATGTACTTGGTTATTATTAATGAATTTACTATTATTGCTGAGGACGGTGATTATAACGGACGAAAAGTTTCCTGTAGATGAATTAGTATTTTTCGGCCACAATTTATAATAGTCTGGACCTCCCATACAAAATTTCCAATCGACCAAGTCAATTTGTATAGGAAGTCCAAATTTTTTTCTCATATTTCAAACTATTTTTCTTGGGGAAATTTGCACACATTCACGGGCTAATTCACCCCTTAAAATATTTGCAGCTAATATTTTTACACCTTTTATATATATAAAATTTCAAAAAAAAAATTTCAATCGTTTATTTCCAAGTAGATTCACAACGAACGCTTTCAGAAAGTCAAAAATTTACAATACAATACTGTCGCTAAAAATAAATTAGTCATTGTAAAAAAGAGAAAATTGTCAGACACAATTTTCTCTTTTTTATAACAATTTTATGTTCCTAGTAGAAACGCGGCACGAGTGGGATAAAAAAGGCACTGCCTCGGGGCCGGCCAGGCTGACCACACAGCATGTAACTTACTAGCATGTAGCTATTAAAGTGAATATTTAAAATATATATATATATATATATATATATATATATATATAATTACATGTGTCATGTAAATCAGCCGGACCCCCTGAACAGGAAAACCACCCAAAAACCTGCTCAAAAGTGCTCCTATTCTCAATTAACAATTTGTACCATAGGACCTAAGCTACCCTAGCTAAGTTTTAAAATATATTAATAGCCCAATAGACGGCTACGCTAAAATAAAATAAAAGTACTACAGTAGATAATTCTATCTGCTTCGTCTTATTAAGTCTTCCTTATTACGAGTATTTATGTCAATTTTAAATTCCATGCACGTCCAGATTTGGTATTAAAAATGACTGCATGTTTCTTGTGCTGCGCTGGAATCTCAGAGGACCATGCCTCTTTGTCATTAACGTAATCATCTAACTTATAATAGGCTTTATAACATAATGTTTTCTTAATAATAGATTTAAATTTGCTCTCAGACAAACTTAATATATCTTCCGGTATTTTGTTATAGTATCGTATACTTAAACCTTCAAATGAAGTCCTAACTTTAGCTAGTCTATGCTTAGGTTGATCTAATTTATTTTTACTCCTTATATTACGATTATGTCTTTCATGATTTCTTGTGAAAGTATGAATATTCTTTCTTACATACATGATATTTTCATAAATATATTGACATGGCACAGTCATAATATTGATTTCCTTAAACAGTTCTCTCAGAGAATCACGACTGCCAAGTTTATAAATAGCTCTAATGGCCCTTTTCTGAAGAATAAATATTGTTTCAATATCAGCTGCGCGGCCCCACAGCAAAATTCCATAGAACATAATGCTGTGAAAATAACTGAAGTAAACAAGTCGTGCAGTTGCAATATCTGTAATTTCTCTAATTTTACGTACTGCATAGGCAGCTGAGCTTAATCTTCCCTACAAAGATGTAATATGAGGGCCCCATTGAAGCTTTGAATCAAGAGTAATCCCTAAGAAAACTGTGCTGGCAGTAAATTCTAATTTTTCATTATTAAGCGTGACATAATTATTCAAAGAATGTACTACTTTTGGCAAAGTGAATAATACACATTTAGTTTTTTTCGCATTTAGAACTAAGTTATTTGCAGTAAACCAACTATGAATTTGTCCAAGAGTGTGATTTACTTCGTCATAATTATGCGCTCGTCTATCAACCTTAAATATAAGGGATGTATCATCAGCAAATAATACAATTTTGGACAAATTCTCTACCATGTAAGGCAAATCGTTAATGTAAATTAAAAATAAAAATGGTCCTAATATAGAGCCTTGCGGCACACCAATTTTAACACGAGATCCCTGTGATTTGGTGCCGTTTACTTGGACCTTTTGCGTTCTATTATCTAAATACGAATTCAGAAATTTCAGAGCTACGTTTCGAATACCGTAATGTTCTAATTTTACCAATAAAGTTTCATGATCTACGCAATCAAATGCCTTAGAAAGGTCACAAATATATTATTATTGTTAATATATATATTTTTGTTAATACATACATCCAGACAGGGATTGCCATACGGTATGATGATTATTATTTGCCTCGAACAAATTGCCATCTTAGAAATAAGATCGCCTGTCTGAATTATATTTCATTTTATGTTTCTTGTACAATAAAGCATATTATTTGTATTGTACCTACTATTGTATTTGGTAACGTTTTTTATTGCGAAGAAAAGTATAAATACATACATATGTCACGCCTTCCTCCCTTGCGGGGTAGACAGCTTTAACAAAAAAAAGTATGCATATAAGTAATGGTATAGACTAGCAAGTACGCTCATGATACGATAGATGATGGACTGGTAAATACATATTTGACAAATAACGTCTCATAACTATTGATGTTGAAGTCAAAAACATTATTATTTAACGATAAAATATATTCATAAAATCAGATAAAAAATAGGTAAAAAATACTGTCTTTTCTTGCTCAGTCAAGTCCACGTCTGTCTCGTCTGTCTGTCAAGATCCACCAACCGGCCAGTAGAAAGAAGCCGCAGAAAAGAGTCTGCAACATCCTCACCCCCAGTATTGGAAACCAATACTCAAGGTCTGGCGCTGACCCAAGTCTGTAGAGCCTCGCTACTGATCGTTGGTGCTGTCCGAGTCATGTCTCGTCAATTACCCTATCATGTCAGTCACATATTTGATAAGTCCTCGTCACGTCAGGTTTCTAGTCGTCAGTAACGTCACCTACATGAGGTCTAGGTCTGTCTGTGTCGGTTAGATAGTTACGTTACTAAGTCGGTCATACTAGGTTATGGGTAGTCATGTCAGGTCTGTCATGTAACTGAGCCCACGTCAGGTTAGGGCTTTGGTCTGTCATGCCATGCCGAACCCAGTTACATGACAGCCCGGTCAGATCACTCATCATCAATCTCGTCCAGACCTTCAAAAGAAGTCAACCCGATCATGCCTGCCGCGGTCGCTGCGGTCGAGCAAGCTAGAAGTCGGCCTAGTCATGCTACACAGGCTGGTCAGTTGTTGACTCTTTTATCAGTCTACAAAGGTTTCATAACAAAAGTTGTCGTCATTTATAAGTTCATTAGTAAATAGTCAAAGTTGTGTCACGCACGTCATGTTACTAAGCCCACGTCAGGTGAAGGCTTTGGCCTGTCGGGCCATGCCAAGCCTAGTTACATGCAGACGTGTCATTTCAGTTAGGTCACTTAAGTAAGTTCGGTAATGTCAGGTTGGTCGATTAAGTAGGGTCGAGTCATGGTCGATACGTGGCTGAGCCCGTGTCGGGTGAAAGCTGTGGCCTGTCATGCCATGCTAAACTCAGCCCCGTCACAGTCATGAGTGAGTCTAATATTTGTCTAGGAAGTTGTCGCAATATTAATCACGCCGCCCTATAAGGTCACATACGGAACGGCGTGTTACGAGCGTGTCGGCCCGGTCAAGCTACGAGCGTGTCGGCCCGGTCAAGTTACGAGCGCGTCGGCTCGGTCAAATTAGTCAGTGTCATTACCGTCCAGACGTTGAGGCAGGAGTCGGCCTGATCCGGCCTGCCGCGGTCGCTACGGATGGGCGAGCTGGAAGTCGGTCCAGTCAAGCCCCTCAGGCTGATCAGGTCATGACTCGAGTCTCAGTCAGAACGGTCTAGGTTGGAAATCTTAGTCAGAAAGAAGTCCATAATATAGTTGTCGTGTCGGCACTGGTGGCGCAGTTGTTTGTGTCAAAGTGATACTGTCAGTCTAGTAGTACAAAAGTCGTTTGTAAAGTCCTATAATTATTGTCGTAGTGTGGTTATGTAGCCGTGTCAAGTCGTGTACCACTACCCTATCGTCGTGTCATGTCATGTTATAAACAAAATTACAAAAATATAAACAATGACTCAAAAATGCGATATAAAACACTGATATAAAATCACAACAAATAATTTTCGAGTTGTTCAACTGGCCACGGCCACGAAGCAACGCGGCACGGAGCGGCACAGTACGGAACGGTACGGAGTGGCGGGTACGGAGCGGCGCGTCGCGGCATTGAGCGGCGTGCCATTACGCCACGCAGCGCAGCACAACACGGCGCAGACGTCAACCGGAGCTCAGCGGTATTCCGTAGCTCGAACACACTCGACGCGACGAAGTCCTCCTCGCAGACTACAGCTGGTCTTGGTCGGGGTCTGGTCTACACCGGTGGCGCCGATGTCGGCGGTACATCTGCTGTCCGTAGTAGCGGCGCTGCTAGTCGCTGCGGCACCGCTCCCGTCTGCAGGGACGCTGTTGTCGTCGACGCCTCCCGCTGCAGGCCCACCACCGTGCGATGTCGGTCGCGTTCGCATCGGTGGCGGTCTCATTGTCCTCTTTCGATTTAGGTATTTCCATAGGTTGGTATTTTTTTTTTCGCTCAAAGGACCACTTGTTGAAGTCAAAGACGATAGGATTTCATGTTAAAAATATATTTATAAAAATTAGATAAAAAATAGGTAAAAAATAGGTAAAAAATACTGTCTTTTTTGCTCAGTCAAGTCAACGTCTGTCTCGTCTGTCTGTCAAGATCCACCAACCGGCCAGTAGAAAGAAGCCGCAGAAAAGAGTCTGCAACAATTGATGTCAAAGTATTTTAGCCCATCTCAAATATCTCTAAGGCAATTCGTCTACAACATATGTACCTACCTATTTGACAAAGAAAATAAAAAATGTTTTTGGTCCCAATGGTTCCATCAATATTCTGTCCACTTAATGTGACTCGATTGTCTCACAAAAATTACATTTATTATTCAGTCAACAATTCTGTTACAAATTGTCGCACGCTTTCAAAATGGAAATTCGTTAATTCGTTGCTTATGAATTCATAATTATCTTTTTATTTAGGGCTGCAAATGGAATATTTTTGTTTTTGAATATTTAGAGAATTTGTTTTGAAGTAATTTGGCAAATCATTGAGATAATATTAAAATTATAATTATAACAAACATGTTTTAGAAGCGAAATTTTCAATTTGTTTCATTATGACAACTTGGACAAGACTCTTTGGCGAGGAACACACTTGACGCAGGACGGAGCGCAAAAATATCGCAGCGGTCTGTCAGATCCGTACTAGAAATGTTAATCCCCATACTAAAACCGCTCAACCGCTGTTGACGCAACGCTATCGCAGTGTCATCCGTCGAGTGCGGTTTTAGTAAGGGGAGTGACGTTTCTAGTACAGATCTGACAGACCGCTGCGATATTTTTGCGCTCCGACGTGCGCCAAGTGTGTTCCTCGCCTAAGTCTTTGATCGTATAGAAATTCATCTTCCAGGAGCTCAATTTCTGAAATGTTCGTTTCTCGTTCCGTGCACGAAAACAAACGTTTTATAAATAGAGCTCCAAGTCGTATATGTTCTCACCCAAGGTGAAATTGTATTGGACCCTAAAATGAAAACAAAAACAAATATTCGTATTGTCCGAAACAGGCCACCCTTGAACAAACTTTCAACAAATACTCGAATTTTCCGAAACTTTACATAAAATTTTATCGCGTTTGGCCTCGCACCCATTCAGAATCCATAAATGAAGTTGAAATCGTCCATTTAAGCATACGACGCCATTTTCACAGCAATAAAGATATCCTTCGGGTTTATGTGTTGTGATGTTCAAAAAATCTTATATCGAAAAACTATTGTAATGATAATCGAACTCCGTTTTTTATTTTCCGCTCCTGTGGTGAATAGCATAAGCACTGGAAAATATTGCGGTTGGTGACAGGTATCATACCAATGACAGTTTATTATCTTGAATATTCAGCTTTTGTATAGTACTTCGTAAAAAACCGGTTGTCTGTAAAGTCAGTTTACTGGCTATAGTCGAACCTGACAACATCATAAAAAATACCAAAGGAATAATTGCATTTCTTAAATGAGAATGTTTATTTTATTTGTTGGATAGATATACGCCGTGTGATGCCGGCTTAGAATAGCATCACCCCATATCCTTCCCGCGGGTGTCGTAAGAGGCGACTAAGGGACTTGAGGGTATTGGTGTATTACAATTTTTAGGCGACAGGCTGACAACCTGTCACTATAGTGATACACATGTTTTTCTGAAACAACCTTGGAAAACAATTCTCAAAAATGTCAGACGTGGCGATAGCGACCGTATTCTTACGGCCGTTAACGCTCTGCCTACCCCGCAAGGGATAAAGGCGTGATATATGTATGTATGTGTAGATATACGCTGCCAAACGTGGACACAAATTGGGCTTGCTCGCTCAATGAACGCCTCAGATCTAGGTAACGCCGCTTGAGTTTTGTTTTTTGTGTACGTGCTCCGGCTCCATCGAATTATAAGACGTTGTCACGTCAAAAATGGATCGGGGAAGAAAAGCAATAACTAAGTTGTGCGTGTGAGAACTGCCTCTAATAATAATATCCTAGACAATTTACACAGCGCCATCTAGCCCCAACCTAAGCAAAGCTTGTACTATGGGAACTAGATTTCTGATACTAATACTTATACATATACTTTTTATTGTAAATCAATACATTAGAAAACACCCAGACTTGACACAAATATTTAAAAATTGACTTAACAAATATTTGTGTCCGGTGGGGATCGAACCCACGACCCTCGGCGTTAAAGGCAGCGGTAAAATTCGCTACGCCATCGGGATCGGGACTGTCAAGACAGTATCGTACGAATTACATCCCTTTGAAGGATTACCTACTTTATCTTATCTAGCTTTTCTTAACAGAGAGAGTATTAAGTAAGTCATCTTCCCTCTGAACCTTTCCCTAGGGATCCCTGTAAACGGAGTGGAATTCTTTATGAAGACATCAATCAAAAGTTATTTACGCTAGGAAATATACCTACCAACTCGGTTTTCAGGAATTGTTGTCTGGCAATATTATTTTTTGATAACGAATGTTTTTCCGTAAAGGTCGTCCTTATCTTCTCATTTAGTTACTACTCAGGGCAAATAACATAAATAAGAAGCAGTAAGTATCAATAATTATATCAAAATGTGCAGATACTACTTTGCAGGCTATAAAAACTAATGGCCGTACATCGCTGAAAAATTGTAGTTTTTTCATATACATATTTTACGGGCACGGGAAACTCAAATGTCAGTCAATACAAATAAAAATTGTAAGTAAGTATACCTACCTCATGTTCTATTCAAATAACTTTTTTTAACTCAAATGAGTAGTTTCTTTAGCGTAGCAATCTACCACTTTTAAGTATAACCGCAATACTTCAGAAAGTTTGAATTTACATCAAAAATTATATTTTAGGTATGTAATCTACTCATTTTAAATACCGCAACTAAATTTTCCGCTGGTATAAGTTTCGACCCTCAATTATTCATCAAACAAAGCTTTTATTCATCATTATTGTTCATGTTTTACTTCGCAATTATACTTAATAAGTTCTCAAATATTATTTCCTGCTATACATAGTAGTTTAAAAGGCAATTTCACCGGTTTTAGTGAGTTATTCGGGTAGAAGCGATTCCGGCTTATTTACCTTAAATCGTGAGGTAACGCTCCAATTAAGGGTAGGGTTGAACACACACTAATAAATCTGATTTACTACCCGTTTAACCCATTTAAGGCGGTACACTACTGATGTAAAAGTTTGGGCAATGGGCAATCAACTGGAGTTTAAACTGCATTGTATTGTTCGTAGAAACTCGGATTTCCAGATTGTTTGATAAATTCAGACAGAGTCTGATGCCGGCTTAAAATAGCATCACCCCATTTTTTTCATGGGGTTTCATAAAAGACGACTACAGACTGACAACCTTTCACGATACTTATACACATTTCAAATGTTTTCGGACGTGGCGATAGCGACCGTATTTTTTTAAGGTAGTTATCGGTCTGTGTACCTCGAATGGTATAAAGGCGTGGTATTATGTATGTGTGTACAGTATGAATTTATAAAAACTGTATTATCAAAACAACAAATCTAAAGCATAAATCTTTTGAAACTACAAATTCAAACGGCGTTTGCTCAACCCTATATACCTTATACGGTATACGTTCTAATATCGACAAACATTTCACGTTCACCAACACGTTATACGTAGCCAATGCGAGGCCACGTACATGGCCACGTAGCCGCTTCAGGAAGGAAAACTTTCGGCACGAAACTCCAAGTAAGTAGTGCACGAAAAAGATCCAAAATTATCCAAAGGAAGGCCAAGTTTTTGTTCCGCTCAGATACAATATTCTTCTGCTTGCTACGTTTATTTGCAATTCATACGTTTACTTAGGGCTTTTAAACACTTCACGCTCAACGCAACGCTAAAATAACGCAGCGGATCCATACTAGAAATGTCAATCCCCATACTAAAACCACTCAACCAATGTCGACGCAGCTGCGCCAAAAAACGCAGATTCCAAAATAAACAAACTTTTTCAATAATGTGATTCGTACATAACATAAACTTGCAAGGTGTCCGGGTTTTTTGATATGAAGTATACTATAGTATAGAGAAAGTAATTGTATCAATGTGACACCTGCATGAATTCTCAACGCTGTGTTGAAAAGCTACAATTATTTCTCGAGGTGAAATATGATACTCCTGCTAACTGTAACTTAGTATTGTATCTAATTACATACATACATACATACATACATACACATATCACGCCTTTATCCCTTGCGGGGTAGGCAGAGCGTTAACGGCCGTAAAAATACGGCCACTATCGCCACGTCTGACATTTTTGAAGATTGTTTTCCAAGGTTGTTACAGAAAACATGTGTATCACTATAGTGACAGGTTGTCAGCCTGTCGCCTAAAAATTGTAATACACTAATACTCTCGAGTCCCTTAGTCGCCTCTTACGATACCCGCGGGAAGGATGTGGGGTGATGTTATTCTAAGCCGGCATCACACGGCACTAATTGTATCTAATTAGTATTATTTAAACGTGTGTGTGTGTGTGTGTGAACAAGGTTGTTCGTTAATCATGTATACCACATGCATACACAGTCGCTGTTACTTGGATTCCTTAAACAGAATGTAATAATTGAATTTTAAACCTTTTATACAAAATATACCAGCCGACCGATTATGGAGGGTTCAATGTTTTAATCATATTTCGTTCGACCATCCTTGGTTAGGTAAATCAAACAGATTTATGGGCTGTTCTTCCTTTTATTACATGCTTTGAATATGATGTACAGATATTCCGGGGGTTGTATTCCTGAATTCTGTAACTGCACAGGAGAAAATACATATTTTAGACCATAAACAGCTGCAGATTCAAAAGGAAACGGTCTCAAGATTACGAAAGAAATATTCCCAGCACAATATCGATATTGGTTATGGCTCTAAACGGTTCGACTTCACTTTTGTAATCTTAAGGAGAGAGAAGTTGTTTGAAAAAAAAACCATTTTGTGCATATATTTCCCCCGCGTTTTCAGCGTTCCGTAAAAGGAAATGTGAACCCTATTACCTACCGTTGGCTTAAATGCTATATCTTAGTATGGGCTACTTTAGTAGTATCATATTGTCTGTGGTATGGAGATCTTAGTTTACTTTCATTTCTAGTATGCATCTGATAGATGGGATTGACATTTATAGTATGCATCTGACAGATCGCTGCGATGTTTTAGCGCTTCTTTGTGCGTGAAGTGTGCGATCTGCCTAAAAGAGCAGAAAAAATAATGGGGCTACCATACAACAAACATATTTTATGCCCCTTTGACACATCTCGCGCTTGGTAGTTTTTTTTTTAATGAGGGTGCAAGATTCTGAACAATCCAGTTAGAATTAGTAATAGAACACAGATATATATACCTATTCTACATCTAGTACATAAAAACTGCCACAATGTCGCATGACGCAGCGCAGCTGTCATTTCTCACGGCGAACAATATTTCTACACACGACTATTAATGTAATGACAGGAGAGCGATTGTCCCACACGACACATGATTTTGCGGTACTTTGCCGATCTGTTATTACAAATTGAAGGACTTGTATTGAACCATACGAAGCAAAACTACAGGATGCCGCATCGCTATGTGGCAGTCACACGTCAGCTAACTGTCAAGTTACATGCTCGTGGTTAGCCCGGCCAACCTCGATGCAGAGCCTTCGTATTTTTTTTTTACAAGTGGGCTGCCCAGCGGCTGCAAATCATTTTCCCGTGGGAATAAGCTGTTATCCCGGCAAGAGTTATACATAAAAACCTTCCACTTTAATCACTCTATCTACTTAATGCATCAAAATCTGTTGTGTTATTTGAAAGATTTCAGCAAACATACATACAGAAAGACGCGGAAAGCGACTTTGCTTTATACTATGTAGCGATTCAACCCGAGCAACGTTTGTACTAGGAACATAATTTTTGAATAAGTACTAAAAAAAAAGTAAAAATTTTTAGTACGTAAGAACGTAATCTTTTAATTCATTTATGTGAAAATATTGTGCTTGATTTAAGTATTCATTGTGAATCTGCTTGGAAGTAACATACTTAAAATTTTTAATTGTCGAATATCGGAAGATCTGGTAAAATACTGGGAAATTGTGGGTCATGTGTAGAAACCTTTTAACAGGATCGGCATTGTACTGGTACATGATTACGCGATAAATTATTCCTTGTACAGCGCTGTCATGATTAATTTCGTTGAAAAACCTTTGTTCAGCTGCATGCAGAATGCTTTACGATCTATAATCTAATTTATGATTATAAATTCAATCGATACATTCGATCTAGGTACTTAGGTAGTTTCAACGTACTTTTACATTGTCAATGTGATTCATGTGTTATCACAGATCTAATACTTAAAACCGTAGAAATCTAGTAGCTAGTAAACACAATTGACACATGGTTTTAATTAAACCGGCTCACTCAATACTACCTTCGGAGTATCGCACACTTTTTGCACGACGGAGCGCTAAAACATCGCAGCGGTCTGTCAGATCCATACTAGAAATGTCAATCCCATACTAAAACCGCTCAAAATACTTTGTAAATATTTCTGTTCGGTAAAACTAATGATAAAACTAACGTCTTTTGTTTTTGGTAAACAACATATATACGAGTATATCTATGTATTTTACTTATTTACGCTACATTACACTTTCACCCGAACTTTCAAAACATGTCATTTCCAACGTAAAGACAAGTTTGAACAAGAAACGAACATATAACACGTTCCACCTTGTCGGGCTTAAGCGATGAGACAGGTCTCGAATTGGAACAACAGACTACTATTTACGAAGGGATCATTTAGGTATCAACATGAAAAAGCTTTTAAAAGGATTCCGATACTGCTGCACATCTAAAAATGTTAGGTATTTTTAGAACATCTACTATTTTGTTATCAGAATTTTTGTGAACTTGGAAAGTTTTACCTGTGGCCGTAAAAAATGGACGAATGACATGGGATTACTTTTACCAAAGAAACTGTTTGATATAGAATATGCTAAAATTCTCATTCTAAAAGTATTTATTGTGAATCTAGTTGGAAATACATTTTGTGATTTGATAATAATATAAATTGATTAAACAAATATTAAAAAAATATGGGATATGCAAACGCCTCGTTAAATATTTGATGTCATTTTAAAACAATCCGGTATTACTGCATCTGAAATATTCGACGCTTAATTCTTCTTCTTCTTTTCGTGTGGGATACCGAGTCGTCCAACGACCCGATGAATCCTAGACGCTAATTCTGACGCTTAATTAATATTCATTCTTAAAAACACAAAAAGTAATGCAAAATGAAACAGCGCTCTCGGTACTAAAAAAACAGCAGTAATTTCTTATACAAATATTGAATCGTACAAAACCCGATCCCACCCAACGCTCCAATTTCACCTTTTCATAAAAAGTACTCCACTTGCGTTCGCATCAGAATTTTATTTATATTTTGCTGGAAATTCTTGGGTAATATGAGAATGTACTAGAGTTTAAGTGTACCTGCTTACCAACGTAATAAAGCTTTCTCGAGGAGACTTTCTTTCGATCTGGATAAATCTGGAATTATATTAAGTAGGTATACTCTTTTGAAGAACCGTTTTCAAGCGATTGTGTGAATATTAAATTTATACTGATACCTTCGACTTTCTTTCGATCTAAGTAGATGAATCTAAAATATATCCTTTTGAAACATCATTATCAAACGATTGCCTGATATGAAATTTATACCATTGATAATTCTCTAATACTGTAGTTTCAAAAAATTGTGCCTTCGTTTTACAAAATTCGTAGCAAGCGTAGATCGCTACGAGCACGAGCAGCTACGTCGTAGCGGTATATACACGTAGGTATTAAGTGCTAAAAATAAAACAGCTAAATGACTGAACATAATATAATATGCTGCATCTATGATAGTCAGCATATTCAATCACAATTTAATGTATAGATTAGAACGTGCCTGGATGAGATTCTTTTATAGACATTATTTTGCGCAGAAGCACGAAACATTTCAATAAAAATATCCAGCTTTTAGCAGCTATTGTAAACAAAAATTCAAATTTCGTGTGGGCACGCAAGTTCGAAGCTCATACCTGATTCCGAACACAAGAGAGCTGATCATGCAGATTCTATTATATCCTCGTTTGACGACAAACGAAAATTTGCATAGAAAATTCCTTTTGAATTTAAAATTTTTCGATATCGGATGCAGAGTTGGAGCCGGAGGTTATGAAAATAATTTTGTTACCTACCAATTTTTTTTGTGGGTCACGAAGTTGTCCAACGACAAAATGAACCAAAGTGCCAGAGTTCTACTAGATCATAGAATCATAGATGACAGGATCTCAATAGTGTCGTACGTTTTTACAGTATTGCGCCAATACAAAGTAATTGATGAAGCAGTTACATAAAACTGCCTAGTATCGTTTCGACCCATTCTGACTGCCCTGTTTCATCTCCACATGATAACTTATAAAGAGCTAGGAATCGATACTGGGTCGAGTCGAAACAAAACCTATGAAACCAAATGCAGGTAGTCGATTGCCAATATTTAATAAAAGAAACTGGCATAAATAATGATATGTTTATGTTTTAATTTAATAATTAAAACATAAACATATCATTATTTATAATTACATGTGTATAATTACAAAGACTCAATTACAATTACCGATGGAAACAAACAATTTTAATTATAATGAGGGTACTTAAATATCTGGATTATAATCAGAAAGGCTTTGCTTAAATGGTAGGCATTGTTTTTATGTTCTACCTTCATCAAATTTGTGAAATGAAAAAGTTAAATAACGTCAATGATCCTCTAGGGAGCGATTATTTGTTATTTATCAGACCTCAAAGCACCAGTTAGTATGTAAAATAAAATACATTCAACAAATTAAACAATATTTAAACGTAATGCCTATTAAAAGGGACTTCAGGCGGATCGCACACTTGCGATATTTTTGCGCTCCGTCGTGCGTTAAGTGTACGATCCGCCTCAGTAAACTTAGAATGACAAGATTAGAACCCGGCCAAATCAGGAAATTGAGAGTGCCTTTAATAAATATGCCCTGCCCTTTAAAAAATAGTTTTATTTATTTATGCAACCCCGTAACAAATTTAAAATAAGAAAATGACATACAAACACGCACGTACACAAATCGCGCCTTTATCCCTAGGGTAGGCGATCGTAAAATCACGGTCACTTTCGCCACGTCTGACAAGTATTGAGGGCCCTTTCAGATGATTCGTGCATCACTGTGGTGACAGATTATGAGCCTGTCGCCTAAAGTTGTAATACACATTAACCCTCGAGTCTCTTAGTCGCCTCTTACGACACCCTTGGTAAAGAAATGTGGTGATGCTATTCTAAGCCGGCATCACAAGGATAAGAAAATGAAATGGATTTTTTGCGTACTGTGGGGACAAAGTAATATTTGAAATTTCACAATAAGCATATCACAGCTCAGAGCAAACAGTGTATATTGAGTACTTAATGGGTACCTTAGATACACAAGCTACCATAGCTCCCTTACCTTGAACGTAACAACCGGAAACGTAAACGTAACAACTTAATTACAAACTAAGTCAAAGTCAGAACCCTAAACTAACTGTAGGCTACGCTGATATGGTTTTCACACGCACGCATCGCGTCTTCCGATGTTTTGCCTTTTCCGGATTTTGATAAGAATGGTATACAAAATTCCTTACAAAACCGGATATAACGACACGCTTATCTTTTAGCCTTTAGAATAAAAATTGGTATCGCTGCGCAGCAAGACCATCTAAGTTTTAGCCATTGGAATACAAGCGACAGTCAACTGTTATGTGATTATACAATACATGTGTAAGTAATCACATGTATTGTGATTATATAGTACATCAAATCATCATCACTCTCTCTTTATCTTTTGGTGTACCAAAGTATCCGGTGTACCCAGTCGTCCAACGATCCAATGAAACTCTTATTTATTTAACAAATTATTTTTAATTAGGGCTATTGAAACTTAAGGGCTTGTCCGCGTCAAATTGCGTTGTCATTTATATGATGGCTGTCAAAAGCCGCATTGCCGTCCGGCGCGTGTGCAATGTCCTATAATTACACAGGTGTGTATTACTGATGTGTCGGCAAACCACCGAACCTTCCCGTACTAAATTGGGCCTACATTATTGTGGGTGCGGCTGTGTGCGTAACATGTGGCTTGGGTCTCGACCACACGGGCCCGTTTAAGTCTATATGTTACTGCGAAAATGCATCTACAAAATAGTCCTTAAACAAAATGTTCCTGTCTGTTATGTCACGAGCAGTTTTTAACGTGACAACGTCTCATTTTTTTTTTTGCATGGTTCAAAAATCATAACTCATGCGGCGTTGCCTCGCTCTGAGGCGTTCCATTTAAGGCTTGAAGTGCAAGCGAGAACACGGAACGAGCGACAAAGGTACAATCGGCCTCTGCGTTCAACTATCGTCAGTAACCGAATTTACGACATTCAAATTTACGAATTTCAAAAATGTTCTTTTCACAAAACATTTTACGATTTTTTGCAGTAGTAATTCATACACAGAATTTTATAATAGATAGCATTGAATATAACATTCAAACAATCCAGAATTCAGTGGCTTAATC
Organism: Keiferia lycopersicella; assembly: GCA_029255805.1. Lineage (NCBI taxonomy): Eukaryota > Metazoa > Arthropoda > Insecta > Lepidoptera > Gelechiidae > Keiferia > Keiferia lycopersicella. The sequence goes on from JARACZ010000008.1 coordinate 2,319,415, forward strand.
AGACGTAAACATCGCGACTATATCCTTAAAAAGACCACAGCGGCCGTAAAAACAGCCATCTAACCCACGTTTGTCAAACATACAACATTTTTTCAACTACAGGCAGGTGTGACTCGACCCTAACCTGCCTACACTATGTCAGCCGCCAACCTGCCAAGTACAGTCAGCTCGTAGTTTATGGATGTTTCGGTATTGGGTTAAGGCTTAATTTATGGCTTTATTAACGGAGTACTGCGAATGTACCTCGGTGAAAACCGTACTTTGATAAATGGCTGACTCGGAGGACTTTTATGCACCTAAATTAAATATTGTGTGCCGTGTGATGCCGGCTTAGAATAGCATCACCCCAAATCCTTCCCGCGGGTGTCGTATGAGGCGACTGAGGGACTTGAGGGTTTCAGGTGTATTACAACTTTAAGGCGACAGGCTGACAACCTGTCAGCCAAATTATCTCGAACAGCCCTCTATATTTGTCAGACGTGGCGATAGCGATCGTATTTTACAGCCGTTAACGCTCTGCCTACCCCGTAAGGGATAAAGGCGTGATTTATGTGTGTGTGTGTGTGTGTGTGTGTGTGTGTGTATGTGTGTGTGTGTGTGTGTGTGTGTGTGTGTGTGTGTGTGTGTGTGTGTGTGTGTGTGTAGTGCGAAAGTACCTCGGTGAAATGAAAGCCGTACTTTGATAAATGGCTGACACTGTGATATTGTCATTTTATACTCCCAAATCACGCATTTATCCCTCGCGAGGTAGGCAGAGCGTTTCAACCGTAAAATTACGGCGTTATCGCAAAGTCTGTATTTTTTTTTAAAAGGTATTTTCAAATAAGTCGTGTATCACTCACTATAGTGGCAGGTTGTCAGCCTGTCTTCTAAATTGCAATACACGTAAACCTCGAGTCCCTCAGTCGCCTTTACGGCACACACGGGAAAGAGATGTAGTGATGCTATTCCAAGCCAGCATCACATATTTTTATTTTACCTATTTGTCATAGTATTATAAATTACTATGCTCTATAAAATTTTGCTTTATACCTGTGAGAGTATTAATATCAGTATAAAGGACACTTCAAATGTTTGTATGAAAATGTGAAATTTGTATGAAACCACGCCAATGGGGACTTTTCTATAAGCTTATCAATATGACAGATCTCGAGTTAGTTTATGATGTCACCAGATAGCGCTGCGTAGGTTGAAATATTGTAATTTTTGAGTTTATTGTTGCTCAAATAGACACTAGAACTACATTTCGCACACTTGTCGCATCACGGATCGTTTTAATTACGCCGCAGTCTGTCAGAAATCATAAGATTACTAGTATGGATCTGACAGACCGCCTCGACGATTCCGCCTTAGGAAAGAAACTTTCTCAGTTTAGGTCAACGCCATCTATTTTTACTTGAAAAAGGGCTAAAAAAGTCTTCATTTTGGAGTACTTTAAATTGCCGTATTGACAAGTATACCGGCGAAGGTTAATGAGGATGAGGATATCAAGCTTAAAATTGGAGGAAGCGGATGAGCATGAGGACTTCTTTATGAGGAAGAGGATGCGGATAATGAAGCGTTCGAAAGAGACAAAGAACGAAAAAAGAGCATGGAAAATAATACTTTTCTTCACACTATTTTACATAAACTATGAGGATATAAATTTTCTGTAAGGATGCGAAGCGGACGAGGAATCCTCATCATTACTACTGCGCTCGATTAACTTTTAATCGAAGTCCTTAGCTACTTACCAACAACAACATAACAACGGCATCCCAGAAACCACTATAAAAGTTAAGTTAAACATTTTACCTTAACTACAAGGCACACATTGCTTTCCACACGCTTTTGCAAATCCTCTCGACCCAATCACCGAACTCCAGGGTAAACCATCTCTGTCCCATACAATTACAGTTAAACGTTGAACTAGTGGCGCCTTCAGTCTAAAAAATAAGGGCCTTTCCACATAAAAGTTATACACGAGTCGAACGCGTGTTAAGAAATATCTTCGTAGAAAAAAATACTAGACACGCGTTCAACTCGCATCTATCCCTTTCGTGGAGAGTGGTTTTAGTAAGGGGAGCTTCATGGGGAGTGACATTTCTAGTATGGATCTGACCGCTGCGATATTTTATCTTATTAAGCACTTGATAGATCTTGATGATATTCTTGGTAAATACAACCAAATCAATTTTGCAATCGTATTAAAACAAGAGCTTGATTAATACATACATTGTTTTCTCAAAGTGTTCAATTTTAAAAATTGCCCACGTGCAAGTCTGATTAATCATGCTAAACTTTCAGTATTGTTAAAAATCTAAATATAAAACATTTATGTCATGTTCAGATACAAGAAGATGTTTTGGCCGTAATAATACGTAGTTTTAATTTGCTAAAAATTTATACTTTTGATCTGCGTGAACGACCAAAACGGTTACCTCTTTTAGTAATTTTTGCGAAGATATCTGTTTAATAAAAAATATTTTTAGTCTTAAAATAATATTTGGCATTAGTCATTTCATAATTACCTTTACAAATGAACTGCAAATTTTTAAAAATCTTTATGGCACTAGTATCGCCAACGTTGCACCTTAAGCCGTTAAAACAATTTGGCGCGACCCCCGATCGGGCCCACCTGCGGCTTATGTGCCTAACCTCGATTAACTTGAGATATTCTTCAACAAACTTGATACTTAGGGGCCCTTAAGCTACATAAAGCTGTTACCTTGTCCCTTGGTTAAAGTAACTTCTGTACACCCGGACTTAACGCAAAAAGGAGCGCTAAAATATCGCAGCGGTCTTCCAGATTCATTCTAGAAACAATGCTCCCCATGCTAAAACCGCCCACGATGGACAACGATGCGCTAGCGCTGCGTCAACAGCGGTTGAGCGGTTTTAGTATGGGGATTGACATTTCTATTACGGAGCTGACCTACCGCACCGCTGCGATGTTTTAGTGCACCGTCGTGCGTTAAGTGTGCAATCCTTCTTGTTAAAAGAGACAGGCGTGTTAATATTTACTAACCTGGAACACCTATACTATTATTTTATCCATAGAGCCAGATATTTATCTGTATCCAAACTATCTACTCAATCTGTATGTAAAAGTAAACGGCCTATCAAAAACAACTAGCGTCACTTGCCGCAGTTTTTGTGATCGTTTGAAATATAGTGAGTGCAGTTTTTGAGGGTCGTCAAATAGCGCACATATACGAGTTCGGAGTTTGACAGTCGTTTTATGCAATTTTGAATCCGATAAATAAAACAGCTTTCAACATCGCCCATACGGGTTAGAAAAGTGAATACTGTTTCTTTTAATGTGGGCTATTTCTTTAAATTAAAACATCGAGTCGCCCAACGACCCAGTTCAAAGTTGAAATGAATATAGTTTGAATATGACATAAATAGATTTTCGCGAAAGTTCTAACATTTTTACAATTAATAAACTACACTCACCTGCGTCCCTTCCTTACATAAAACTAGAAGACATGTAAGCGTTTAAAATATATTACCTAAGCTGTTTTTTCGTTACATTTTCTTTTAAATTACCCACCATTTTGTGAGGCACCCTACCTGTGAGGGTCTTCCACACAAACGCGTCTTAATAAAGTTAATCTCATTCTCCTGTCCCGTGTGTCCTCAGTGCAAAGATATTCACCGAGGGAATCCTCTGAACAACAAGCAGATTAACAGAGCCATGGATAACTCATCACAATCACACATGGCGGCGCTGTTTACATCTTATTCTTCTTCACGAATTTATAACAATTAACGCTGAGATAACAGCCTTTGAGACCAAATACTAGCAAATATTGGCCTTTTGGTTGGCGAACGCTAGAATATTACCTACTGAACAATCAATTACACAAAATAACAACTGCTGTAGTCAAGCGTAAGAATCCTTTTTTTTATGTGTATGTTATTGGGCATTTAGAACGCACCAGGTCTGATTGCGTAAATTTTGAGTAGGTATTCTATCTCTTTCCATGTGGGACACCGAGTTGTCCAACGACCCAATGAACCCTACCCAGTTATGATGTGTAACCGCGACTTCGATTTTCTCTACACTTGTAGACAAAATTATTCACTAGTTTTGATAAATACATACGATTTGTCTCTTGTGAAGTCTTTTCGCCCGCGAGATAAGTCTCAGTGCGCATCATAAAGAATTTTTCGTAGGTATTGTTGATAGAGTTCCCTCTGGAATATAGCCAGATATTTACTCAAAGGTGGGTGTCCTCCTAACTGGAGACCCTACCCGGCCGACCATGAAACAAAGATTACGGGTGAGATCCTTCAGCAAACCGATTTCACACGAAAAGAGAACGCTTCAAGAGATAAAGCACATTTTTTCACGTTTTTCCAAGATTTACAAAAAAACGCGCCGGCTACAGGATAATAAAAAGGTCCTATCACACCTGCGTCAAAGAATTTACTGTGTATTTTTTCAGTTTGCGTATGACATTTGAATATGACTGACCTTGACAGTTTCTTTTCAAAATAGTTATAAAAAAGAGAAAACTGTGTCTGACAATTTTCTCTTTTTTCCATTGTCTAATTTATTTTTTTGTGACAGTATTGTAAATTCCTGACATTCTGAAAGCATTCGTTGTGAATCTACTTGGAAATAAACTATTGAAATTTGAAAAAAAAAAGAAAAGTTTGAATTTGAGCACAGCTCGGGTGACTGCTTTTTTTGATACAACGCTAAAATAACGCAGTGGTCTGTCAGATCCATACTAGAAATCTCTATCCCCCAACTAAAACGGCTCAACCACTAGCGCGATGAAGAAAAAGAAGAGTGTGGGGAGTGACGTTTCTAGATCTGACAGACCGCTGCGATATTTTATCGCTTCGCCGTGCGTCAAGTGTGCGATCCCCTGAAGAGTGAGGCCCGCTTTACTTAGGTACTATTCTAAATCACAACTGCTTTAGGAACATTACAAAAAAGGTACCTTGTCTACTCGAATTGTAAAACACAGACCAAACTTCCACAATTTATTTAAACTTTTAATAAAAGCAATAGTAGACCCAATGGTTTCCTATTTTCAGGAAACGAAAGCTTCCAGCGAAATAAAAGCATTTTCGTTTGTGTTTCATTCCACTGAATGAATTTAATCCGAGCTGGTTGGATTATTGGCATGATTGAAATATGTCTGAATGCCTGTTGGCGGGTTTTGGAAATTATATTTTTGGATTTGAAATGTTAAACGAGAATTGTATTTATTTAAATCTGCGGTTTAGTTCAATACCGCTAAATTGCAATCTCAGTGCCAATGCACGAATGTATCCGTAAAATTTTATATCGAATATTATATTCAAAATTTATGTGCCTACATCGTGCCTACGTATAGGTATGGAATGTACTGTACTTTTGTTACTCTATAGTAATGCCTTTCCCACAATAAAAAAAAAACTGCGCTAACGTATGCGCCTGTCAGATCCTTACCAGAAACGTCAGACCCATATGTAAACCCCTCTGGACGCACTACCCATCGCTAACGCAGCGCAAGCGTAGCGTCGTGCGTTGGACCTGCGTCAAGAGTGGTTTTATTATTGGGATTGACATTTCTAGTATGAATTTGACAGGCACATACATTAGCGCACGAAGTGTGATAGAGGCCTTATGTATGCCTGCTGACTTACATAGTATGAATTTGATGCTTATTTTAAATTTTTTACGTAAAATAAAGCTGCTAAACAGTTTTTATTACGAACAATCCGTAATTTTTAATAACTTCGGGCAATTTATTTAATTTCAACAGGTCCTGAGAAAACTTTTCATCTCATTTTAATTTCAAAAGCTTTTAAAAAGTTACCTTTAATATACGCTCAAAAAAGGTAAAGCATTTTAGCTATTTCCAAATGAAAATTTAATCAAATTATGCCTTAAAAGTGCCTTTAAAAAGTCTAATTCAAAGTTGATAAACCTTGGCATAAAACGAAAATACATTGAAGTCCAGTTAATAATTTAATTAAAATTTCTTTACAACGAAATAAATCTTTTGATTCTTCGGACCTTTACCAAAGAAATCAAAATGTCCTGAGCCCAAATCTAGTGTTGCATGAATAGAAAAATCTGCCTAAGAAGAAAATCGTTTTGATAAATACAACTGACATTTAACAAGCACAAAACTCGAAGGTGTGAAAAGCACACTTTTTTAAGATAAAATTGCTTTCTCGACTTTGTCATTCTAATGCGACCCTCTTTTGACACAAAACTGCTTTGTCGGTAACCCTTGGGTGACCCTAGGGACCTCTGAAAACGCGTGTCACGTAAAACGAATAAAATCAGCTGAAGAAACGACTTCGGAATTAGTTCGATCTGAATAAGAATGCGCCGACGGACTGGACAGATGATTGTGCTATAAAAATGTTGAATTGTTTACTATCTTATAGGACCGGCGAACACGTAATGTTATAGTCATTAGATGTTAGTTAGTCCAGAAGCAAATTCAAAATGATTTTTGATCATAAATTGTAACATTGAACATTTTAGTCGAAGAACGATTCACGCTGACTCCGGGAGCTATATTGTTTGTAACACCTTTTTATAAAGGTGTAAAAATATAAATGCAAATATTTTAAGGGGTGAATCAGCCCATGAAACTGAATAACTTTCCCAACATTTGTATAGGAGGTACAAAAAAAATCTTATATTTCGACCGAAAGTTGTTCAGTTTCATAGGCTGGTTCATCCCTTGAAAGGAGTTAGTAATTTCTCTAACACCTTGTATGAAATACGACGATGTGCTAGCCAAATTGCTTTTATTACAAATATCTTTCTACATACAGATCGCACCAAATAGGTCCAAACGTGCGCGTGAAACCTTAACATTTAACTATTGCCTTTGCTTAAACTGGAATACAGAGCGGTGAGAGGTACGGTTTTGTTTATCTTTTTCTGAAAATGGCCGCTCTAGCAGTATCTTTAAAACAGTTTGTATCTTTAAAAACCCAAATACAAACGATAAAAACGAGGGAATCCTTGCATTACGTTACGCATAAACCCTTGAATACTGACCTAGTTCTGACCGCACTGCCTAGACACACTCATAGCTAAGCCAATATTTGCAAGCTGGTTTCTTGGGGCTTGTATGCTTCGTGCGTAGCTCATGGGACGTGACGTAACGCATGGTCATACCAGTACAAACAAAGGCATATAGGCCACACAATGCTTTCAATCAAGGCATGCAAACATGTACATGATATCTTGGTTGTATTATTATATGACCTGTGGCGAAACCTATACCTGACGTCGGTTTAAATATAGATATTCGAACATGCACCTGACAACGCATCGGTTACGGATGCGCTAAAAATACGCAGCATCGTTTGTCATATGTACTGATACCTATCTCAGTTCTATACAACTATCCTGAATCTTGGAAATGTCCATTTCAACGTGAATGCATCTCCAATGAATGTTACCTACTTGACACACTCACTACTACGCTTGCCAGACGGATTGGCGGGTTCGCTAGACATACTAAATCCATTATAGGTACTGTATCCAAAAATACAATGGAAAATAAAAAATGTAAACGTTATTTATTTATCTTATTCAGATATTGTTTTCAAAGCGATGTTTCTGTTTTTTTGAACTCTGTTTATTTTTAAACTGTTTTTAAAAGCTCTTCTCCATAAACTGTTGGTTGATGCAGGGAACTCTCTACGGTAGCTTTTAAACTTTGGTTTTAAAATGTTGTAGGTAGTTTGTCCTACATCCGAAGCGAGAACTATTGTGACCGCTGTGAAGTTTTCAGCGGCAAAAACACTGGCATATTTTGGGTATCTCTCTCTTCGTGTGGGACATGGAGTCGTTGAACTACCCAATAAACCCTAGTGTAAGAATTTTTCAAGCTCTACAAGCAGCAGGCTATTGGCATGGTTGTGTGACGACCGCCGTCTTAGTTATCATAAACAGCAACCGGGACTTATGTGTTGTTTTAAATAATTATTTACCAAGTACCATAGATAAGGTAACAAGATAGATATTTTCCGTTACAGCAATGGGACACAGAATGTAATAGATAACTACGTACATTCCTAAGAAGTGGAAAAATGTAACCTTGGGAATTAGCGAATGAATTTCGTATATGGTGAAATTTCGCATGTGACACAGTCGTAAAAAGTATAGAACTGTGTTCCACAAAAACGAAAAAGAATGAGGGTAGATTGATGTTTGCCCCTAGCAGCCATCCGCAGATACAACAGCCGTGACTATGACGCTTGCAACAGCGTCGAAATATAGGCAACTCAAAAAAAAAACAAATTCGTCGGTAAGAACCCGTTTAATTCATAACTATGAAAAGTATAGATATTCCAATAAAGTCAATCAATCAATTCTTTGTCAAAAAAACGCAAAAAGCGACTTTTTCTAGCTGTACAGTTGCAGGAGCCAATACAGAAATGAAAACATCCAACATTGGAAGCATTCAACCGTTCTCTAGCTTTCAATCGTAAAAATACTGGCAACGGTCAATTGAAAAAGCTACTATCGTCCATATCGATAAAAGCAGAACCTACGTTACGCGGATCGCACACTTAACGCACGACGGAGCGCTAAAATATCGGAGCGGTCTGTCAGATCCATACTAGAAACGTCACTTCCCATATTAAAACCGCTCAACCACTGTAAACGCAGTACTATCGGAGCATGTCCGTCGAGTGCGGTTTTAGTATAGCGATTGTCATTTCTAGTATAGATCTGACAGACCGCTGCGATAATTTAGCGCTCCGTCGTACGTTAAGTGTGCGGTCCGCCTTACATTTATAGTGGTTTCCAACTGAGCAACTGCGAAAACTGTACGGTTAGGAGTTTGACTGTGAATAAGTTAGCTATTTCAGCTGGGATTAGTTCTACGAACTACTAAACCTTTGGCTTCAATATCTTTACTCCGTCTCTCTTCTCTCTTTTCGTGCGGGACACCGAGTCTTTCAACGACCCAATGTACCCTAGTGTCTGAATTTTTCAACCGCCTTCAACAAGTAACAGGCTTCTGACATGGTTGTGTAACGACCGCCGTCTAAGTAATCATAGACAGCAACCGACACCTACGGCTTAACGTAACATCCGAAACACGGAACCATCTTTCTTACGTACTATAGGGTAGTTCATCCCGCAATGTCCTAACCAGACTGGGAACAAATTCACAAAGAGATAAATATCGACTTTGTGAGTGACCCACCGAGAATCGAACCCGGAGCCTTCTGCGTCACAGGCAGATGCACTACCACTGCGCCACATCATCGGTCGTTATTTTACTCCGTAAAATCTAGCCTGATCCCTGTAACAGGAACCAGATGCGGACAATGACTATGACTATGAGGTCCATTCTGTAGATTGTAGATTTTATTCTATGGGTATCTTAAAGGTTGACTGGATCCCGGGATAAGTTCGCCTTTGTGCTTCTTATGTTTTATTTATTTTAATAAAACATAAGGTAAATATTTGAGAGAAGATAAGATAAATGTCTGTGGTAAAATAAATGAATACATACATACAAATACTTCTCATTTTATATTGTTACAATATTTACCTATCTGAGTGACTGTCTACATTTTTAAGTACTATGAAAACATTTGGCTATTCGTCTGTTCGTATTTGTACATAAAAATTATGCAAAATATTTCTTAGTGCTAAGAGACTTGTAAATAGATTTTGTCTTTTCAAAAATAAAAATATTCTTTAATTAAAAATAAGTGAAATACTCAGTTGAGAACTCTACAAAATGATCATTGGTCTTACGTGCCGCTCCAAGCTCCATTCTCTAAATATGTAATGCAGCATAAGTAATTTGCCAAGTTCGTGATGTAGGTACAGAATTGTACTGCACTCAGCATTTAGTAGTGCAACTGTGCCAATTCAGGCGTGCGTATTCTTTTAGTTAGATGAAGATATATAAATAACATCATTATTTTCTTTTCACAATAATCATCATTTTGTTTTGCATAGGCAAAAGAATACCTACGCCCGTATTTAAAAACCGCACTCAATTCTGAGATCAATCTTGAGTACGATTTTGAGATGCTGTTAGTGTTTACTGACATTTGTCAAAATTGCTCTTGAGATCGATCTCGTAATTGAGTGCTATTTATAAATATGAACTCTAGCACCTATATGTACTATCGCCTAAACTCAAGCCTATTTTCGCCTTCACATTCTTTCATTCTTCAATTTTCTTATTTTTATAAAACTTGATAGTATCTCATTCGTCCCGTATGTCCTATAAAAAACCCTTTCTCAGAGCTCTGGGCTTAAAATCAATGCTAAAAGAGGCTAAACATTGTTATAGTAAAAAAAAATGTAACAAGCAAAATATTATGCAGGTAAATTCAGTTGGCGTAGAAAAGTCATCCGTTTTGATTTTTTGCATTATGACATAAAAAAAATATTTATTTTTCCAACGCAACATTCATTAAAGAATCGAGCAATATACTTTATCTATTACTACAAAAGACAAACTAAAAATCATATTGATAAAGTATACAAACAACAACTGTCTAAACGCACGTCAAACTTTAAACTTTAGTTTTATAAATCACGTCTAAAATACAAAGTTTTGACTGAACTATTATACATTATGACGAACATATAAGACCATAGATAGATAGATAGATAGATAGAAAAACTCTTTATTTCTTACGAGAAACACAATATTAAAACACAAAACGGCACAAAAACTATAACTAAAAATAAGCAAAAGCGGCTTTATCGCTTGTAGCAAAATGACAACCTTTTATTTTTACATGTCTGTCCTGAGAGTCATGTCTTGTGCCGTGTGATGCCGGCTTAGAATAGCATCTCCCCATTTCTTTTCGTGGGTATTGTAAAAGACAACTAAGGGACTCGAGGGTTTCATGTGTATTACAATTTTAGGTGACAGGCTGACAACCTGTCACTACTGTGATGCAGGTATCATCGAAAAGGGCCCTCAATACTTGTCAGACGTGGCGATAACGACGGTAATTTTACGATTGTTAACGCTCTGCCTACCCCGGAAGGGATAAAGGCGTGATTTATGTATGTCCTGAGTTTTCTACTTATTTCAGAGACTGCCGAGTCACCTTACTGGTCTTCTCTGACTGTGCCGTTTCTGAAAGTCGTAAAGACCAAGAGCAAGACACATTTGGAATCGGACTGTGCACTGAATTCCTGATCAGGCAGGAACATGTCTCTAACTTGAAATAATCGTATAAGTATCAGGCGGATCACATACTTGACGCACGACGGAGCGCTAATATATCGCAGCGGTCTGTCAGATACGTCACTCCCCATACTAAAACCGCACACGGTGGACGATATTGCGATAGCGCTGCATTGACAGAGGTTGAGTAGTTTTGGTATGGGGATTGACATTTCTTGTATGGATCGCTATGATATTTTAGCGCTCCGTCGTGCGTTAAGTGTGCGATCCGCCTAGTCAGTATATACGTAGAAGTAAGATGGCTTGGATAAGGAAATGATACGCGTAATAAGAAATTAATGAGGTTTATTTTTTGTTACAGGTAAAAATGTCCATCTCTGAATTCAGACGGAAAAAACTCTTGTACGTCTTCAATGTATTCTTTGGTAAGGTTCTTATATATTTTTAAATTTTAATTAAAAACATTCAGTTTATCAAATAAGAAAAAGAAGAAAATAATGGCCACGTCGTACAGAGAAGTCAAGGAGAAGGTGTAAGACAGAGAAAGCTACGACGGATATTCCAGTGACAAGGGCAATGCCCTAAAATAAATGACATGATAGTCAATCATTGCAGTGAAAGAAACTTGCATATGTACGTACATATTATGTACCTACCTACTTTATTATGTTTTTCTTTGCAGACGTGAACCAAAGCGGTACAATAGAGAGAAAAGACTTCGAGCTCGCTATAGAGGTAATAGAAAACCTATACTTCTTTCATCATTCTCCTTGCCTTATCCCGTTTCTCTTCCCGCACACTTAACGCACGACGGAGCGCTAAAATATTGCAGCGGCCTGTCAGATCCATATACTAGCAATGTCAATTCCCATACTAAAACCGCTCAACCGCTGTCGACGCAGCCCTATCGCAGCGTCGTCCGTCGAGTGCGGTTTTAGAATGGGAAGTGACGTTTCTAGTATGGATCTGACAGACCGCTGCGTTATTTTGTAGCACTCCGTCGTTCTTCAAGTGTGCGATGCGCCTAAGTCGTAGAAATTAGTTTTTTCCCATGACATGTCTAGCGTAAAATATTTTCCGTGCAAGTTGTCATTATCCCTTACTATTTGAAATTCTGCGAATGTACACAGTCGAGTTTCGATCGTTGTATGTATAGTAGGGACATTGATCGTTTGTTGTAGATATATTAAGCGCTTGTTATATTAATGTATTTGTAAAACTAATGTGGTGTCGTCTCGTTTGTACAGCAAACGAATCATTTGTCACAACATTATTCATTAAACTAATGTAATGTTTCACGTCACCTGCAATTAACAATATAGTCTGTCATACCAATGTATTGCTGCGTAATAACTTGGAATAACACAAGTTCTGTCTGCCCAAACTCTTATTAGGTAAGGTCGTTCTCATACTTAACGCACAACGCAGCATTAGTTTAGCAAATTTGCAATTTATCAAACCAAAAATACTTTTAATGAGATACTTTCTTTTTTTAACACGCTTTTAATAGGTCGACCCGTATGTATGTAACTATGTAATCAAATCTAAGAAAACTAATTTGACCATCATCTAACGATCGTACCGTCATGAAAATTGGCAGTTTTATGTGATTTTGATGACAATACAATAATATGGCATTGTCGAGCTGATCTGATGATGGAACCGGAAGATATGAATTGAAACATCTTGATGGATGATCGTATCATAGCCGTGTTTGGACTTGTTAGAAAGGTCTTCTAATGTAGTTATGTAATTACAGAATTGCGATTCCACTGTCCTACATTTAACTCTCATTAGTTTCAGTCCAGCACACAATGGTCTATTTAGACTTATCAAGAGACTACTCCTAGTTCTAGAACTCAAACTTGTTTGATCTAGAATCTAGACATTCTAGACTATTTGAGTTTCACTAATTAAAACCCTAGGCAGCCTAAGGTCTCGTAATTAGTTACAGACCTAGTTGGATTTCAGTCAAATGTCTTTGATAGGATTAGTGTTTCTTTGACGTAATTTTTATGTATATTTCATTGTTAAATCCCTATCAATCAAATAATTTACGGGAAAAAAATGGTACAATTGCGAGATTAGGAAGGCTCACAGCCACAACAGTCCTCTCCTGGACATGGGCCATTCACTATGAGGGAGTTGGAAAAAACCGGAAAATCATGCGAAAAATGTGATAACCACCTTGGGTTTCACTATGTAGCCTTGGTGTATCGCACACTTATAGCACGACGGAGCGCTAAAACATCGCAGCGATCTCTCAGATCCATACTAGAAATGTCAATCCCCATACTAAAACCACTTTACCGCTGTCGACGCAGCGCTGTCGCAGCGTTGTCCGTCGAGTGCGGCGGAGTGTGTTTAGTATGGGGAGTGACGTTTCTATTATGAATCTCATAGACCACTGCGATATTTTAGCGCTCCGTCGTGCGTCAAGTGTGAGAACCGTCTTAATTGCGGCTTCTTGTTTCAAAAGTTATTCAGGTTTCTTCTAAGCTTTTCCTTCAGCAACTTTGTATGAAGAGAAAGTAGAAAATAAACAGCAATTAAAGTATACAAGCTCTTGGTCTACAAGAGTCTACGAGAAGCTACGAGCTTTCGTAGACCTCTACGGCGTAGCTCTTTCCTTAGTACTGAAGTTTCTTATCAGAACTTAATAATTTAGTTACAGATTCATTAAAGTTGCGGTTGCTACTTAGTACTTAAGGTTTATAATGGAGCCCCATAATAATCTTTTTTGTGTGGGACATCGAGTCGCCATACGACCCGATGGACCCTGGTGCCAAAGTTTTACTAGTAGTAGGCGGTTGCAACTAGTAACAGAATTTTGACAGAATATTTCCGGAGCGCACAGTTCATTCTAGGTAACGACAATCGCAGAAAAACTTTAATGTCATACTTAAGCACACATCTAGGTATCTTTTGTGTTTGTAAAACTTAGCATACAAAATACATAACATACTTCGTTTTAAAAATAATACAGTTTACTATCCCCTTTATGATGCGCACAGTATAGACTTATCTCGCGCGGGCAAGAAAACTTCATAAGTGTCAAATCGTATGGATTTTATCAAAACAAGTGAATAATTTTGTCTACAAGTGTAGAGAAAATAGAAGTCGCGCATCATAAATATATAAATAAGGTGTTAAAATATTAACTGAAAATATTTTAAGGGGCGAATCAGCCCGTGAAACTGAACAACTTTCCCCAGGAAACATAGGTCGAAATATGAAAAAAAAATTTTGGACCTCTCATACAAAATGTACCCGCCGCCGACCAAGTCAATTTGTAGGGGGGGCATAATTTTTTTTTACATATTTCACATAGTTCCTAGGCTAAAGTTGTTCAGTTTCATGGGCTGATTCACATGAAACATTTGCAGCTAGTATTTGTACACCTTATATACAAAAGTTTCATCAAGACTTTTTTGTTGCGTGTAAAAAATAAGTGTCATCAAGCTTTTTTCTGTTGTATATAGAAAATCTGCGGGCTGCGGGGCTGGAAGCCAGGCGACCCGAAGCACGCTGAGACCCACGAGATCATGATCAGCGTGTGGGACGGGCTGCGGAAGAGAGCTGACTCCAACAAGGATGGACAGGTAAGACCATAGCATACACAGAGCCAGTCCACTGCTGGGCAAAACCCCGGGGTATGCCATATGGAACGATCTCCATTTTCACCATGCAGTAATTTCCACCCTCTTTGAGTCAATGACTACCTACTATCCGGTCGGAATATATCCACTATCATCATTCTTATTGCCTTATCCGGTTTTCTGTCGGGTCGGCTACCTAACCTGGGGAATTTGACTTGGAACCAAGTTTTAACACAGAGCAACTGTCATCTGACCTCTGCAACCCGAAGGCTTACCTGGCCCGAATTCGGGTTGAGTCACATTTAAATATCTGAATTCAAATTTAATTTGAATAAGTATGTGTTTCATCACGATGTTTTTCCTTCACCGTAAGAGGCGGCGGTAAATTTACGTGAGTAAAAACACATTGGTTCATGGTGGGGATCGACTCGGGTCACACCACTTGACCACCGACGCTCTTTTGTACTAATACACAAGAATATAAAATGGCTTCATTGTCCACTTCTACGGTTTGTATGAAATCTAAGACGATCTTTTTACGTTCAATCCGATCTCAATTAGTGGAATAGCTGAGCCGGGCTTATCTACAGGCAAGCTTTTGATGCAATTTCCAGGTAAGGCGGATTGCACACTTAACACACGACGGAGTCTGTCAGATCTATACTAGAAACCTCACTCCCCATACTAAAACTGCACTCGACGGACGAAGATGCGCTAGCGTTGCGTCGACAGCGGTTGAGCGGTTTGAGCGGTATGGGGATTGGATCTGGATTGGAACTGAACATTTCTGGTATGGATCTGGCAGACCGCTGCGATGTTATAGCACTCCGTCTTGCGTTAAGTGTGCGATCCGCCTTAGGATCCACGCTAGGAAGTGGATTCCAAACCACTTTAGAAATCCTTGAGGTTAACTTGAGATAAAGACAATAATAGAATGTGTCTTATCCTATACTATAGAAGGCACTGGCATTTCTATTCAAACACCATAACAGTCACAACAGTCCACTGCTGAACATGGGCCTACTTTTATCGTGGGGTATTGCCATTCTCACCACGCTTGGCAGGCGGATTGGCGAGTGCAGTGCAAGATGTTGCATTTACTACAGGGAACGCTGCTGCCCATTCCCTATATCACAACCCCATAGTCGCTTTTTACAACACCCACTGGGAGAATTGGGGTGGTGCTATTCTAAGCCGGCATCCCGCAGCACACACTAATCAAACACAACACAGTATAATAATAGAGATACCACTATAGAATAGAATAAAGGTTTTTGTGGGATTATGGTCACAAACCAAGTGGCCCTTTACGAACCCTACGTCTTTCTTGCGAGACTTAACTATAAGACAGCTAGATCTTGAACCTACTCAGACCTTTGTGTAGAAGCTTCTAAACATTCCTAAATAGCACTGACAAAAAACAAGTATATAAATAGTGACAAAAACAAATATATACGAGTAGTTCAACCAAGCACTAGTTTTAATACAAGAGCATAATTTATTTTTATCCCACTCGTGCCGCGTTTCTACTAAGAACATAAAATTGTTATAAAAATAATAATAAAAAAACTGATAATTTTCTCTTAGTTTCTTCGACTAATTCGTTAATTCAGTGACAGTATTGTATTGCAACTACTTGGAAATAATCGACCTTGAATCTTGAACCTTCAAGTTATTTTGAAGTATATGATTAAAATAAAATAATCTCTTGATAGATATTAACACCCAACTTACACAACCATGTCAGAAGCCTGCTACTTGGAGAAAGCGGTTGAAAAATTCTGACACTAGGGTTCATCGGGCCGATGGACTCGGTGTCCTACACGAAAAGAGAAAGAACAGCAAAAAAACTATTTGGTTTAGTAAACAAGTGTTTGATTAAATCAAACTATAATTTTAGAGAGGACATGAATATGTGCCGTGTGATGCCGGCTTAGAATAGCATCACCCCACATCCTTCCCGTGGGTGTCGTAAGAGGCGACTAAGGGACTCGAGAGTATTGGTGTATTACAATTTTTAGGCGACAGGCTGACAACCTGTCACTATAGTGATACACATGTTTTCCGAAACAACCTTAGAAAACAATACTCAAAAATGTCAGACGTAGCGATAGCGACCGCATTCTTACGGCTGTTAACGCTCTGCCTACCCCGCAAGGGATAAAGGCGTGATATATGTATGTATGTATGTACATGAATATGTAGAGTAGGTATTCTAAATAAATACAGAGACGACCTTTGCTAAAACGAGCTCTCCAATCCGTATCTAAAATGGCGCCGATCAAAATAAGTTGACCTGAATTTCTGTCCCTAAGCTAAACTTGCCCTCACCAAATCTGGAAATATGTGTTTGTTTACGAGTAGGTTAAACTGACAGAAAAATCTTCATATATACATACATACATCACGCCTTTATCACTTGTGGGGTAGGCAGAGCGTTAACGGCCGTAAGAATACGGTCGCTATCGCCACGTCTGACATTTTTGAGGATTGTTTTCCAAGGTTGTTACAGAAAACATGTGTATCATTAGTGACAGATTTTCAGCTTGTCGCCTAAAATCGTAATATACCATTACTCTCGAGTCCCTTAGTCGCCTCTTACGACACCCACGGGAAGGATTTGGGGTGATGCTATTCTAAGCCGGCATCACACGGCCAAAAAAAATAAGACCAACCGAATATGACCTGAAGCCGTTATATCCATAATAGTCTAGAAGAAATTCATATCACACTTATGAAATCATAAAACCTCATAACAAAGCCTGTCCTGACCTCCTCTCTTTGTGCTATATCCAGTTTATTGCGTCATACGTACGTTTTACATACATCCATAAGTCACGTCTCTTTCCCGTTGGGGTAGGCCGAGACTATTTCCCTCCACTACGATCCTGGCATACTTCTTTCGCTTCTTCTACATTCATCAGTCTTTTCATGCACGCTTGTCGGTTTAGGTGACTTCTGACCTGACCTTTCTTCAAAACGTCCCCGATTTGGTCCAAGTAAGTCCTTCGCGGCTTTCACTTCCAACGATTCTACTAACACTCCCCTTTTATATATCTTTTTCGGTAATATCCTTTAATTCATTCTTTCATCGTGACCAAACCACGCACGTTTTAATAATAATAAATAAAAATTATCACCCCCAGTTCCTAAAATACCTCGTGATCCTTGATGTATACTCGTTAATTTTAAACGCTAACATCGCTGGTTCAGCCAAAAAGGTTATTTTAGTCAGAGCCTAAATCGTATGTGCTTAAAGCTAACTCATATGCCTCACAAAGCCCGTATGAAAAATGTCAAAAAGCTCCTAACCGTGTTTAATTACTTGAAGCTTTTTTGCGTCGTTTTTTTTACCCATTGTCGGGAATAAATTGACGGGGCGGGCGCTTTATTAAAATTTTTGCCGACTAATTTGGTAAGCCTACATGTTTTTTTTTTATTAGGGTGGGTAACAAAAGGCAAAGTAACTTACTTTTGCTCGGTGAACATTCTATTGGACGACTTTTTTGAATATCACTTATTAAGACGAGCCATCGCGCATAAAATTATCGGTTGCAGACTTAATATGACAGTGATTTTATTTGTATCTAATATTTTAGTACCTTAATGCCACGTGAAGTAAACGCTCTTGTCTTTTTGCCTGAGACATCGAGTCGTCCTATGATCCGAAGAACACATTGCATCTATCTGTACTTACGCGTCTGATGCGTAGAAATACATCTAAGAAAAGAAAAGTGGTTAAAAGTTCTGTTTTTAAGTAGTAAATTTTGAAAATGTGACTTATCTTTCAACAGTCCACTGCTGGACATGGGCCCCCTCCAAATTGGTTGGGGGGTATTGCCACACTCACCTCGCTTGTCAGGCGGATTGGCGAGCAGTGCAAGATACTGTACATATTTAAAAGGAACGCTGCTGTCCGTTCCATGGATTCCTCCCTTTCGCCTTTTACGACACCCGCGGGTAGAAATGGGGTGATGCTATTCTAAGCACCACAATGTTTTTGTTACCTGCTATATCTAACACGAGTCTGAACAGACAATAAAAAACGACATCTTACGTCGGCTACTTATAATTCCGTTAGTCTTTTCATTGAGCCACAAAGAAAAGGTCCTCACGGAACAAAAGACATATTATAATCTTTTGAGACCTTGCCTGAAGCTATCTTTGATCATAAAGGGTCTTTAGAATCTTTTTGAGGGGTTATTGCATATATATTTTTTTGCTTAATGTAAGATCCAGTAAATACAAATGATTGAATTTCAATTAGCACTCTTAGAAAGAACTTTAAAGAATTTTTTTTTTGCTTTTTATTTATTTAATCAGTAAATTGTACGCAAGCATTTTAAAGAAAATGGAACAACAGTCACTGTTTAGATTATCTCATACAAGAAAAGCTGGTTACAGCTGTTACCTTCATGACTGATTGTATTTAAATTTGAGGGTCTTTTATTTCTTCTTGCAGTAAAGTACCTACTCTGGTTGTACTTACCTACCTACTAATTTATTTATCTACGGATAGTACTCTTAATTTACCCTAAAACTTCTAATTAAGTTAGAAAGAAAGACGAAACAACAAAAAATCTTGTTGAGAACAATAGAAAAACTTTCTGGGAAACCATAAATTATACAAACGTCGTTCCACTTTGCAGTATGGACTGATTTATTGTGTAAAAGGGGTTTAGATAAAGATATTTTTGCTCCACTATCGCCACGGTCTGCACAGAAGTTTATCAGAAGGCCATCGGCGAGTTTCTCGTTCAATACTTAAGGTCAGCACACATACTGCGGGAACAACGTAGTGCTTTTCAGTTTGCAATTTGTACTTTTCATCAATATTATAAACTGGCTTTGTAGAGAAATCTTCCATAGCACCCTATTTGGTTCCTTCTTGAGGCCAACCCAGTTTTGATGCGCAACCGCGACTTCGATTTTCTGTACACTTGTAGACAAAATTATCCATTTGTTTTTAATAAAATCCATACGAATTTTCACATGTGAAGTCGTCTCCGCCGCGAGATAAGTCTCTATACTGTGCGCATCATAAAGGGGCAGGTCATTGGTATCTGCTGCAGGAGCTACTATTAAATGAACTATTCATTAGCTAGTTGAAACTGCTAGCTTATCTGACCTAGTATATAGACTCGCAATTTTGACGTTATAATGTTCGGCGAGTAACAATCTGTGGATTACACTATCATCCTCTGCAGGAACCTCGACCCGGTGCAGCTGCTGCGCTGGAATATCTTCTCACTGACACTGGCATAATTACCGTAGATAGAAGTCCATATTATTAAATAATACATAAAATAAAATATACAAAAAACCAAAGAAAAAATTACTTATCCATTTTTTTCTTTTCTATAATTTATTCTCTCCACTTACCTAACCTAAAAATACAATTAAAAACACAAACTGTAGTTAGTATGACTAGTTGAAATACGAATTTAAAAATCCGGCATGAAATTGTGCTCGCATTTATACGCAGCATGTGTGCTGACCATTACAGTCCGTTCCCCACGCAATAGATGTCTATCGTAAAATGAAGGCGAGTGCAGAATGCAGTAGAATAGCCACTACTTGATTATGGCGGATCGCACACTTGATGCACGACGGAGCGCAAAAATATCGCAGCGGTCTGTCAGATCTATGCTAGACATGTCAATCCCCATACACTCAAACGCTGTCATCGCAGCGCTATAGCAGTGTCGTCCGTCGAGTGCGGTTTTAGTATGAGGAGTGACGTTTCTAGTATGGATCCGAAAGACCACCTCGATATTTTTGCTCTCCGTCGTGCGATAAGTGAGCGACCCGCCTATCCAGTTCAAATGGAAGGCTATTTTAAACCTCCACTTAACTTGTATCGGTGGGAAACTTGAAAGAGATTTGGCGAAGTCAGCCATTTTATTTTTTACCTTAGGGATTTCTAACTACCTCGTTGGTTTCAGCAGTCTTTAATTGCAGAATGGATTAAATATTTATAGGAAAGGTTGTATAGGGAATTAAGATTCAAGAGTTAAGGAGTTACTAGTGATCTATTCAGAAAACCCAGAAACTAGTGATAAGGATGGACTTTCTCTAAGACACCTATGCTGAAATATGAAAAAAGTGGACCATATTTCGACGTATTATTCCTTAGGGAAAATAGTTTCTTATCACCTATTTCACCTATCACAATTTCATGGGTTTTCACTATTAAAGGTCACTAGTAAAACATATGCATATTTAGACCTTTTAGACAGTGTTTACATTATGTTTCCATACGACTTAACGTTACATTGTGAAACTACTATTTTATACCACGATCGATAGCGCAACTGGTTGGGATCACGGGGCCATCACGCCACTTTTTGCCATAAAACTGACGCAAATAACATACATACATACATACATAAATCACGCCTTTGTCCCTTACGGGGTAGGCAGAGCGTTAACGATCGTAAAATTACGGTCGTCATCGCCACGTCTGACAAGTATTGAGGGCCCTTTTAGATGATTCATGTAACACTGTAGTGACAGGTTGTCAGCCTGTCGTCTAAAATTGTAACACACATGAAACCCTCGAGTCCCATAGTTGCCTTTTACAACACCCGCGGGAAGAAAAGGGGTGATGCTATTCTAAGCCGGCATCACACGGCATAATAACACAAAGGGTAAATTAAAATGCAATCAAATTGCAATATTCTTATCTCTGATGCAATTTGCAATGGGCATTAAAAACATAGTCATTTACCATAGCGTTGGTGCAGGAGATTCCAGTAATGCATTTGCATACAGATTAAAAGCTGCTACTAAACATGCGGAGAATTTTTAAAATGGAGGAGCGTCAGCCAAGTGGTTAGGACACCGGTCTTACAATCATGAGACCCGACTGCGATCCTCGCCGTGTACCAATGTGTTTTTACTCACGCATATTTACCAACTGCTCTTACGGAGAAGGAAAAACATCGTGACTAAACCCGTATTCAAATAAAATTCTGATTCGAATGTGATTTAACCAAGGGTTCATCGGCTCGTTCAAAGATTCGGTGACCCCCTCGATAAGAAGAAGACTTAACCTAGGATTCGAGTCAGGTTAGCCTTTGAATTGCATAGGGCAGATGGCAGTTGCTCTTGTCTTGGTTTAACATCAAATCCCCTAGGTTAGGCGACCGTCCCCGACAGAGAAACGGGATAAGGCAAGGAGAACTTGATTTTAATGCATTCTGAACTTTTCTTTTGAGCATCATTCTGTCCCACTGTTAAATTAAGAGTAAACAAAATCAACCTTCGATGAAAACGTGTAACGACGCTTAGTTACATATACTAACACATACTTTTCTCGCAGGTCTCCGTCGAAGAGTGGGTGGGCATGTGGAACGAGTACGCGCAGAACCCGTCAGCGGCTCTGAAGTGGCAGCAGCTGTACTGCCACTTCATGTTCCAGCTGGAAGATGCCAGCGCTGACGGCTCCATCGACTGCGACGAGTTCACCCAGGTCTGCTCCTCCTACGGCATCGAGCCCCAGGAGTGCAGGGCTGCTTTCAGCAAGATGGCTAAGGTGAGATGCCACTTCATCTTACAGCTGGATATGACATGTCATTGGGTGTGATGAGTACAACCAGGTCTATGCTCCCACGGCATCGAGCCTCAAGAGTGCAGGGCTGCGTTCAGCAAGATGGCTATGGTAAGACATTTCATCTTACAGCTGGATATGACATGCCTTTGGCTGTGACGAGTACAACCAGGTCTGCTCCTCCTAAGGCATCAAACCTCAGGAGTGCAGGGTTTAGCTAGATGGCTAAGGCAAGCAGGATATTCATTCCTATTGGATATCCTTGTGAAGTTGTAAAATTCTATGTTATTTAGCATACTTGTCGTAAGCCTTCTCCACATTTCAGCGCTAAAATAACACTGCGCTAACGTATGCGCCTGTCGGATCCATACTAGAAACGTCAATCCCCATACTAAAACCGCTCTCGACGCGCGACCCAACGGTAACGTAGCGCCAGCGCAGCGTCGTGCGTTGGACCTGCATCGAAAGCGGTTTTTGTATGGGGAGTGACGTTTCTAGTACTTATGGATCTGACAGCCACATACGATAGCGCAGCGTCATTTTAGCACTAAAGTGTGATAGAGGCCATGGCCTCTATCTTGAAGAAAATACCTTAGTTAACCTTATGGTCATACGGGATAAGGCGAGGAGAATGATGATGAGCCTATGGGGTACCTACCTTACAAAGCATGATCTTCCGTTTTGTGATCCAGTCTCTACCAGCCACTCTCTGTATAACGTATATATATATTGGTGCCTATTATTATCCGAGGCATGTTATTATCAAACTCTATCCAAGCAAGGAAAAATGCCATTCAAGATTATATTAAACAAAACAAACCCAACATTTCAAATACAACTATATTTGTAAAGCAAGTTCACATAACTCCGATCTAGCTCTTGCAATTGGAGTAATGTACTTTGCAATAGGAAGTTAGAAAACTAGTTTCAGAAATTCCGAGATAGCCATTTGCGAAATATTCGTGATATACATAGAGCAAGTTCATTTATAGAACCTTGTATTTTGAATATACAAACTAATGTGTAGTTTGTATTTTGCCAGCTTCATTTTAGGAAATAATTTTTTAAGGTCTGAAATCAACTTTACAAATGATAAAAGATGTTTTATGGCTCGTAGTGCAAAAACGTGACTAAAAACTTTATCGCAATGAAAGTCGTTACATAGGCAATACTAAAATAATACATCAAGAGTAGAATTATTTCATGTAGTAACATAATAGCACTGTATTTAAGGAACAATATGAGCATAATTTCGTGGAACTTCAATACGAAACACACACAGTTCTCTGTAGCGTGCCGCTTGGGATTTACCGTGCTTAACACATAATAGTACAGTACAGTCCGCAATCTTGAGTAGAATGAGCTTATGACGCGTTTTAGAAGTGTCCCCCTTGTCCGGAATTGAAGTTTCTACTGTACTCTATCTATTTTAAGATGATACTTTTGACAACAGATCGCTAGAACAGGGATTAATTGTGTACATAATAGTACAGAATCTTGAGCTTATGACGCGGTTTAGAAATGTCCCTTGTCTAAAATAGAAGTTTCTACTCCTCCTTGCCTTATCCCGTTCTCTGTCGGGGTCGGCTACCTAACCTAGGGGATTTGACGTGGACCAAGTTGTTACACCGAACGACTGCCATCTAGGAGTTTCTGCTATGCTGTATCTATTCTAAGATGATACTTTTGATAGCAGATAACTAGAACAAGGATTTAGTGTGTTCATAATAGTACATAGTACAGTATTTTGAGCTAACGACGTGTTTTAAAATTCCTGAATGCCTCTCGGCATTAAATTGAAAAAATCGTGTTTGAATTAGCTTCTACTGTACTCTGTTCATTCTAGGATGATACTTTTGACAGCAATTCAGGGATTTACTGTACATTCACACAATAGTACAGAGTTCACAATCTTGAGTAGAATGTGCTTACAACGTATTTTAGTCCCGTCTGAAATCGATTTTTATCTTTTTGAAATATCTTCAGCTATATTATGTCCATTATAGTATGATACATTTGACAGCAGACAGCTCATGTAGAAAACTTAACTTAAGTGGAAAGAACTGTAGCAATTTCTGACTTCGACTCTACAATATTCGTAGAAGAAAATGTCTTCGATGCTAGGATGTGAGCTCTCGCCTGCTATGAAAAATAGTATTTTTGTAACTAAATGTAACTGAAATAAGAAAGAAACATGCAAGTTCAGTACACAAAGATCGTTTATTAAAAAATAGCCCACATTTACTGAGACGGATACATCATCCATGTAAGTTAAAAATTTTATTTTGTGGCAACAAAGTTGAATAACATTTTACTTTGCAACATAATTGTATTCAAGCTACAACAATGTGTAACAAAATTCAGTTTTCATGAAAATGAGTATGCAAATTTTTCACTAAGCGCCTTTAGATTCCCCCATACAAGAATGTGTTAAATAATGTTAATATTATTTAGTTACGCTGTGTAAACTCTACTTTATATGTATGAAGGCAACGCTCGTATGAGTTAGTGATTTAATTTTCCCCAAGAAATATCTAAAGGGATATTAACTTGAAATAATTGGTGACATAAAGGCTTTAATGGCGCTATTGTGTGATTTTACGAGTATACTGAGATTAGAAATAGCATTTGTGAATTATATTATAGCTACTAAGAAATGGAATCGCACCTGTGGATCGTTTTCCAGGCCATAACTTCAAAGACTTTCGACCAAATTGTCATACATAATTCATTACACTATTGTACCAAATATTGGAAAAACTGCACACAAAACGTCGATACTTAGAAAATTTTTGTTGTTTTATTACCTATAAATTGATATTTACAGCCTTTCTTGGTATCGTGAGACACTTGATTGACGAACGACCTAGGTACTTCTACTTTATATCAACTTTGTGAGTGCCCACCAAGAATCGAACCCTAAACCTTAGCATGCAATCGCAGTACTACTGTGCCATATGGCTGTTATTTAGATTAGCATTGCTGTTTGACGATTAGTTTGATACCACATTGCTAATCATTGCTAATCTGGAATATTCAATGTTTTGCTTTGATTGCGAAATAATTTAGCGGTTTGACGTTCTAATCGCGTAGAGCCACAAATTCGAAACAGTAATTTTAGTAAATTGATGCCTAATGTGCGGAACCAATGAAGCTATTTCCAGTGATATTATTAACGTAGAAAAAAGTTCCAAGAATGTCGCCTTTGTCAAAATAGAAATACATATGTACTGTGTTTTTTTTTATATTGATTTACACAAAAAATACTTTTACGTCAGAGCGAATGCTTTAAGGATCATTCCGTTTTATAAATCATAACATAAAACTCCTTGCACAGTGTATCTGATTTTTGGGAATCAAAAATGTGATGCATTTACGCCACCACGTTTTATCATGGTGATTTTTATACTATGTATGATATATAAAGCACATAATGTACTTACAACGCAAAAACATGCACTTTAAGTATTTTGCTTTTAATTTAATAATCACCATGATAAGACGTGGTGGCGTAGATGCGTAGCATCACAAAATCAAAACTTATCTTATCAAAACTTATATGTTTATATACACGTGAAATATATTTTTATGCCGTGTGATGCCGGCTTAGAATAGCATCTCCCCACATCCTTCCCGCGGGTGTCGTAAGAGGCGACTAAGGGACTCGAGAGTATTGGTGTATTAAAATTTTAAGGCGACAGGCTGACAACCTGTCACTATAGTGATACACATGTTTTTTGAAACAAACTTCGAAAACAATCCTCGAAAATGTCAGACGTGGCGGTAGCGACCGTATTCTTACGGCCGTTAACGCTCTGCCTACCCCGCAACGGATGAAGGCGTGATATGTGTGTGTGTGTGTGTGTGTGTATATATTTTTAGAGATGTTTTAGTGATGACGTTTTTCGTGTTCAGCTATTAACGTTTCATAGAATTAAGATCGTTTTTTCTTTCACAGGGCAAACCCATGGTGTCGTGGGAAGAGTTCCAGGAGCTTTGGAAGGAGTACTTCTCCACTGAGGACCCGAATGCCCCCGGGAACTTCATATTCGGCAGGACAACCTTTTAAAAGTACCAGCTTTTATTCCATTATCACACCTTGACAAAGGGAGGCAAGTTTGAATTGTCAGCAAAAACTTTTATATGAACGGACCCTTGAAGATAAAATTTGACCCTTTTTATGTTCGAAAGTTAAAATTATATAAGTTCGAAATTTTATTACTTTTATCATGTCAACTTGAATGATATTGAAAATTATTCATAAAACCTAACTGTAGCTCTTTATTCATTGCAAACAATGTATGCAAATACGAAAAGGACAAGGTTTTGCACTACACTTGTCATTGTATTTCCAGAGATGAATTGGGGTCCGGCAATCCCGAACTTTGAAGGTCAAGCCTCCCTAAGAAAATAGAGGTCCCGAGCCAAAGCATTTACATACAAAATATAATTAATAGTTAAGCTTTGGAAGCCAGTGCGAGAGGCACACAAAATTATAAATTTTACGTGTGTGTGTTCAGAATAGAGGATAATATTTACTATCATTAATAGTGGATCAAGGGATTTTACTAACTACATCTTTTTCAACATTTTAAGCTCAAGCATTTAGAAACTTTCGTCCTTAGGATTCGAATCTTATGACAACGAACTTTCACTACCTATTTCATTACTTGGAGTTCTTTCCGGTGTAGGCACAGATTCAGAATGTAATCCTACCTATGTTAGACTATATTTTGTGTGACGTCACCA
This sequence comes from Keiferia lycopersicella, assembly GCA_029255805.1. Taxonomy (NCBI): domain Eukaryota; kingdom Metazoa; phylum Arthropoda; class Insecta; order Lepidoptera; family Gelechiidae; genus Keiferia; species Keiferia lycopersicella. The sequence continues at coordinate 2,346,447 of JARACZ010000008.1, forward strand.
AGTTCTTTGAAAAATGTTCCACGAAGTATATAATATTTAGCTTTTTACACGATCGTTGTTAGATTAGTTGTTCTGTCCGTCTGCATCTTTTAGTCATTTTTAACATATTTTGAACTTCATTTGGTTTTAACTCTTTAAAATGCAGTTAATATTGTAATATTGTCTTGTCCTTTTTTATAATCTTCTTTATATGTTGGTAACTTTTTTCCGGAAACGTGGTTATATGTATATGATGAACTGCCTACAACGGGACGTACTAATATTAGCATATCTTTGTAGTCATATCTAAGGATAATTCTATATATCTACGAATATAACTTTGCCACACTTACCCGAATTAAAATTTATATAATTATATTTTTTGGTTATGTTATTAAAATATTTTAATGTATGTTGATAGAAATACAAGTACAATATGAAAGAAATACAAAATTTTTAAACATTTCGCTTTTATTTTTTGTTTATTTAGTATATTTTATATAGTTATATTGTTACTAAATTGTTATTATAATTTAAAATTATATATATTATATAAATGAAACGAACAAGCTGTGGTATATTTCTAGTCAAATCTATAAATCTAAATATATTTCACTGTTATGTTTTCATGAAAACAATTCTTATCTAAAATCTTATGTATATGTGAAGTTCTTTTAATTGTTGTACGAATGATACTGCAAGTTAAGCCGCTACATATTACGTAAGAAACATAGAAATTGATTAAATGTATGTAAATAAAGCACTAATCTTTTTATTTATTCCTGGATTCTTAATAGTTACAGAGTACACCCAAACATATAAATTATATTTTAAAATATATATATTTGTAATGCAAAATATTGTAGCAAATTATTTAAGATACTACCGTAGATAAAAAAATATTCAGTAAGGGGAGTGACGTTTCTAGTACATATAGATCTGACAGACTGCTGCGATATTTTAGCGCTCCGTTGTGCGTTAAGTGTGCGATCGGCCTTTCAAAATAAAATAAATTTTCACATAGCCTTCTTTTCTAAAACTATGCCTAATCATCGTGTTTCGGTCCAGGGTTAGATATAATTTAATCCCCAAAGTCGCAAAGGCAAACTTTATAGAACTTTTTAATCAGTGCTTAGTATTTTACGCTGAAAGGGTCACCGCTCAAACGAAATATTAGGCGTTGCAAACTTTTTAAATAAAATATATTAAAAGTAAAGAAACTTTTTGGATCGTTTTCAATTATGTGTATTTTAAAAAGTTTTCGCGATTTCTTCCGGATTTTAGTATCAGAACAGTACCTAACTAGGTGACTACGAGACAACCGAAAAGTACCTATTTTACTTACTTACTACTTACTACCTACTTTGAAAAATGTAATGTTCCTACTTGATCCGGACTTAAAAAGAGAACAAAATTGGCAAAAAATTATAATCTCCTCCTTGTTTGAAGATGATACATTTACCACATACGTATACATATACACACAAATCACGCCTATAACTCTGACCGTAAAATTATGGTCGTTATCGCCCCGTGTTTGGGAACAGTTTGAGGGTCGGTCAGGCGTGTATCGCTATAGTGAAAGGTTGTCAGCCTGTCGCCTTAAATTTCAATACATAGTCCCCTAGTCGGGTTTTACGATACCCACGGGAAAGAAATGGGGTGATGCTACTCTAAGCCGGCATCACATAGCAAACACAACCAGCAATACATTTACCAACTGTTCATAACATTTGGAAGAATATTCAGAATCAAAAAGATGCTTATATAAGGTGTAAAAATATAAGATGTAAAACAATTGCTGAAAATATTTTAAGGGGTGAATTAGCCCATGAAACTGAACAACTTTCCCCAAAAAACGTAGGTTGCTGTTTGCTGAAAGCTGTTTAGTTTCATGGGCTGGTTCACCCCTTAATATATTTACAGCATTTTTTTTTACACTCTGTATAACATATTACTACGTCATCGTCATCATTGTGGCACACCATAACCCGATAAACCCATGTTGCGTTTTTTTTATAACACAACGCCTTTGATACAGGTATAATAAAAGGCACTAACGTACTAAGAATCCTCATGATTTTTTCAAACACCATTATACGCAGCCTTCGGTGGTTCTCACACTTAATGCACAACGGAACGCTATTTTAGCGCATCGCTAACGCATGTATCTGTCAGATGAATGGAACTTTCAAATTTTATGCGTTACAGATTCATGCATTGAACCATCTGATACGTCTATCAAACTACACAAGTTCATCCGTAGGTGCTGCGTCGTCAGTTTTTAGAATGGGGAATTGGAAATTTTCGCACACCTGACAGACACATACGTTACGGATGCGCTAAACAATAAAAATGCGCAGCGTCGTGCGTTAGATGTGGAATTCGCCTTAATATCCGTTCGACGCGCCATGTGACCCAGTTAACCGGATAATACCGGATATTACAAGCTCATAAAACATGCTATTATGATATCATGCAAAGCAATTGCAACTTGATAGAGAGTTGTTGATAACAACGTGAAAATTCATCGATATTCATATCGTGTGTGACGTCGAGTCTTCCAAAGACCTGATTAACTCTGGTATTAGTTTTTGAACCGTTCTAGGAAATTAGCAGAGCCTCTGGCAGAGTTTTGTAAAGACTGTTATAAATTGGAACTCGGACTGAAAATTCCAATCAAATTACCGATTTCAAAAGAACCAGGTATTTTAGGAACAATCAGGCGGATCGCACAGTTAACGCACGATGGAGCGCTACAACATCGCTGCGTTCTGTCAGATCCATACTAAAAACGTCACTCCGCATACTAAAACCGCACTCGATGGACAACGCTGCGATAGCGCTGCGTCGACAGCGTTTGAGCCAATCCGCCTCAGATTGTCCAGTCTGTTTGTTCTACCTCTATCTAACCAAACTAGGACCAATCTTACAAAGATAAATTGAAGGAATATGTTAATGTCCCAATTTTTATAATCCTTTCCTCACACCATCGTATGTACGAGTACACAAATAAAAGTCACATCAGAATGTAACGAGCATGGCTCTCATGAAACCCTCAGTGAGATATGGCTAACATTACACTCATCGTATGGAAGACTTGTAGCGCAGCTGAACCAGGCAGCTTAGATCATGGAAGTTTTACAGAAGGAACCACGTAAGCAACCACAGCCACAAGTCTTTTATTTCTTTGGCTGTAGCAATTCAAGCTAATTAACAACTGAAAATCTTTTGCCACTAACAACGAATCAAACTTATTTTGAAACTAGTAAAACCATCCAACTGGATGTCTATGAAGACACAACTCAAGCGTTTTTAGATAGTACAACACAGGACTCGATGACGCCCTGAAAAACCTGTGACAATATAATTTCGGTTAAAAACATGCAGGCTCTATTTTGCGTACATACAAGTCTAAAGAACAAATTACAACTTGACGCATTTTTTTACGTTGTATTTAGTTTTTCGAGCTTTTGGTGGCGACTAGTTTTTCATCGGTGCATTCCAGTTACTCGTAGCGTTCTCTATATATATCTTTGATCTGAGACACGGATACGCTTTGTCGTAAAGTATTATCCTCATTCCTCTTTGCATTTTTGAGAAATTGTTCTGCTTGAGAGCAAAATTCAACATTACCTACACCTACGTACGATATAGTTGCCTTTGAATATGACATACAAGATTTTCGACCCTCGTAAATGAATTTCAACCGTTTTTGATAACTAGCGGTCTGTTGCAAAATTCTGAACTAGGTTTGATCGGGTCGTTGGACGACTCGGTGTCCCACACGAAAAGAGAGAGAGCGGTTTATTTTATACCTTTCTCTTTATAAAACACATCAAACTTCGTAACTACTTTAGATTTAGATATAGAGTTAGCGGTGTCTAAATGGATGTACTCGATAGACAGAAAGACACGAGAAACGACTTCATATTAAGCGAATCCTACATCCAACGCAAGACGCTGCGCATGTGTCAGACAATCTGTGAGGAAATTTCTAATTCCCTATAGGTACTAAAAATTACGTTGACGTAGCACCAACAGATAAAATTGCGTTGTTTGACACAAACATCTATTGACGCAGGTTCATGAATTGGACCTGGGTCAACGTCGGTTTTTAGCATTAGAAATTAGTAATTTTCTTGCATTTGACAGACATCTTAAACCGTGTATTATCTCCCTCCCTTATTCTCTCTTGAGATCAAGAATGTTCAAAGTGGCTCTTATGTTGATCTTTTTACACCGTCTGTCTGGTTCGTTCTGTAGATGCTCTTAACTGTGTTATTTCAAAATACATTTCAAATATAGTATTACTAAGTAGGATGACGAATAAAAAGCTTTTAAAGAAGAGATAAAAGTACACATCGTATTATCTTGACTTTAATCTGGAATTTAATCTGTCTATTCTAGTTTAGACAATGCTCTGAAAGAGTCAACGAGAGAGTGATTCAATAATGAGGAAAAATTCGAGTACGCATTTATTCATTTTGTCGTATGGCATTCTACATCAATACTGTTTGGTAAGTATTATAAGAACTGAATGTATTTCCAAAGTTGAATCAGATAGACAGACAGAAACATTTTATTGCTAACATTAAAAACATCACATTACACAGAAACAAAAACAAACACTATAATATAAGCAACGGCGAGGCGGCCTTATCGCTGTAAGCGATGTCTTCCAGGCAACTCAGCACACTAAAAGGAGAACTGCAAAAGCACACACTGTAAGTAGCGGCGGGAACACATATCAACTTGAATCAACCCTTGAAACTAACTTAGCAATGTATGTTATCTACCTACATACATCAACACATGAAAATGTTTCGGATCTCACATAAAGTGGACCGAATAAAATAGTGACTGATTACATATATACATACATATATCACGCCTTAATCCCTTGCGGGGTAGGTAGAGCGTCAACGGTCGCCATCGCCACGTCTGACATTTTTGAGGATTGTTTTCCAAGGTTGTTTCAGAAAATATGTGTATCACTATAGTGACAGGTTGTCAGCCTGCCGCCTAAAAATTGTAATACACCAATACCCTCGAGTCCCTTAGTCGCCTCTTACGACACCCGCGGGAAGGATGTGGGGTCATGTTATTCTAAGCCGGCATCACACGGCACATTCACATGGTGACTGATTCATTATTAGAATATATTTATTTTACCCCGGGAAAATATTTCAGCTTCACGGGCTAATGTACTGCTAAGAATATTTTCCGCGTTCTATTCGTGTAACCATCGATCGTAATCAACACATTTTGCAGCTGAACCATAGCCTTTCGTGTCACCTTGAGGAATTACCCCCATTCGTCTTTAAGCAAAGGCGGATCGCACACTTGACGCACGACGGAGCGCTAAAACATCGCAGCGGTCTGTCAGATCCATACTAGAAATGTCAATGCCCATCCTAAAATCGCTCAACCGCTGTTGACGCAGTGCTATCGCAGCGTCGCCCGTCGAGCGCGGGTTTAGTATGGAGGGTGACGTTTTTAGTATGGATCTGACAGAGCGCTTCGATGTTTTAGTGCTCCGTCGTGCGTTAAGTGTACGGTCCGCTTTGCTCACACATAATGATCATTTCTATGTTTTCGACGTAACTTAAACAGTTACCTTTATAGGGCCAACTTATACTGGCTATCTTAGTAAATATAAGAAAACCCACAAATAGTTGATCCCCAAGATGAGTCTAACCTTAGAGCTAGTCTTCCTTTTATAAATACACAAGAAACTAAAATTATTTTCATCATATTCTTTTTATACATACATACATATATCACGCCTTTATCCCTTGCGGGGTAGGCAGAGCGTTAACGGCCGTAAGAATACGGCCACTATCGCCACGTCTGACATTTTTGAGGATTGTTTTCTAAGGTTGTTTCAGAAAACATGTGTATCACTATAGTGACAGGTTGTCAGCCTGTCGCCTAAAAATTGTAATACACCAATACTCTCGAGTCCCTTAGTCGCCTCTTACGACACCCGCGGGAAGGATGTGGGGTGATGCTATTCTAAGCCGGCATCACACGGCAACACACATTACACCACTCATCACAAAGGTGTTTTATTCGTCACATGGCTTCATCCTCACAATGTCAGTGGCGCTGTATTCATACTCGCCCCCACGCGCTTGCATCCCCGCGCTTAGTGCTCTGACTTTTGTTTACTCCATCTCTTCTAGTGCGTAATGGTATGAGATAAATTTTAGAGTAAATTACGAGTCAACATCACAACCCAGATACAAAGTTCAAACATAAGCAGCGATGGACGCTTTGTTGTGATTGCACTATAAACCATCGTTTTGTCTTCGCTCGTGTTTTTCATTAACAGTTACAAAAGGAGCTGATTAATAACATGGTTCTATCAATTACCCAAACATGAAAACGAGCCTTATTGAAAAATTCTGACACTAGGGTCCATCGGGTCGTAGGACGACTCGGTGTTCCACACGAAAAGAAAAGAAGATTGGCTTACGAATAACGACTCAAAATTTGAACGCACAAAATAAATCTACGACGCAAACGGAAGTACAGTGACCGCCAAAACTGAAGTCTTTTCTTGATGAGTAAATTAAAAGGAAATTATAAGGAAATTGATAATATATTTTTTTTAATAAATTTAGATGACCAAAATCCTAAAATGAAAAAAAATACACCTAAAATAGATATGTAGCTATGTGACAATGTCATCAGCCACCCAGATGGATGGCGCTGTCTGCTATCGGCTTATTGGTTCAAACAAACATATTTGACGTTTGACAAAGTGGTTAATCGTTACGCTGGGAGAATTATTTGGTTTGTGACTGATTTCGGTCAATTTATTTTTTTATTTACGCTTGTAAGTTGATCCCAAAACGATTTTTGACAATAAAGAAACTTTGAGATGTTTTCTTCCGTCTAAAAAGTTTGCTGACCGAGACCGATCCATGAGAGTATGCATTATTTTATTAATAAAATACCCACTCTTGTCGCTAACTGTACCTATTTTGGCGACTCCTTTGTTTCTGATGCCCATCAAACGAAAAGGCCTTCAAAGTTTCAAAATTAACGGGTTTCGTTGTAAGCCGATTTAAAGTTTGTAGGGTCCCTAGGGACACTACATGACTTTTGGATTCGACTAATAACATTTTCAATTCGAAAGTGGAAAGGTTTCATTGATATAGAGATACATATCATCTAGTACCTAATTAATGGCTAAGCGACTGATTCGCGTGCCGTGTGATGCTGGCTTAGAATAGCATCACCCCAATTCTACCCGTGGGTGTCGTCAAAAGCGACTAATGGATAATAATCAGCACTCTCTGTGAATGACACATCTTGGACTGCGCTCGCCAATCCGCTTGCTAAGCGTGGTGATAATGGCAATACTCCCTGATAGAAGGAGCCCATTTTCAGCGGTCGATTCTTTTGGCTGTTTAGGCTAAGTTAAGTTTCATAAACTTTAAGGGCAAAGGCAAACTATACTAAGTAATTGCGATTGCACCAGGTTTCATCTAGTTTTCGGTCGACTCAGTACCCGATAGAAGAAGAATAACTTTGTCTAAACAACGAATCACGAATTCGAGCCCATTATGGTTCAGCTATAACTACTTTCCTTTCCTTATTTATGCATTTACAAATTCTATGACCTAAAAATCCCTATTTTACGGCCTCGAGCGCATAAAATTTGTATTAAAATTAAAATATTTCGGCAATAACAGTCTCGACCGTTGACGCCTTTCCGAAACGTGTCATTTTACGAGCGGGTAATAAGAGTAACGACAAATATTTGTCAACTTTATTGTTCTAGAGCAAAATTTATGGGTATTTGTTTCGGTTTGGGTTGGGAAACAAAATATTGGTAATAATAGGCACTAAAAGTTGGAAATCAATATACAAGGTTTTAGGTAAACTTTCCTTTCAAGGGGTGAACCAGCCCCTGAAGCTGAAGAACTTTCCCTAAGGAATATAAGTCTGAGTATGAAAAAAAATTTGAACCTCCCATACAAAATGTACCTGCCTTATATTTTTTTATATTTCGACCTAGGTTCCTCGGGGAAAGTTGTTCAGTTTCATCGGCCACACCACAGCCCTCAATATATTTGCAGCAATTTTTTATACCCTGCATTTAGAAAATAATTCCCTTTGGAAAACGGTAAGTAGCGGGTGCAAGTTCATATTGTATTGAAAAAAAAAAATGATAAAAGTATTTATTTTCTCCCAATCATTAATTAAATTAATATACACATTTCGTATAGTACATTTTCAGAAAATTTATGATTATTTAATTAAAAGGGAGATATCAGTCCAAACTAGGTGTCCCTGTGCTATGGATCTCCTAGCTCCACCATTTTGACATCAGCAGACAATTAATAAAATGTCTAGTATAAATATTTCAGTGCCGAAATGAAAATTACCTTACAACTTTTAACCAACAACAATTTGTTTAAGAAAAAATCAATACAAAATAAAATAAAAGTGGGCAGTTATAATAAAAATTGAGTTAGTAAATAAACTTAAAATATTAAAATATAGTTAAGTACATAATAGAAAACTAAGTATTAAACACAATGTGTTGCATATGATTCCTAAGTAATTACCTCGAGCAAACTTTCGATATTCTCATAATTAATTTTCATCAGCCACTCAGTGACCAATTGCTTACATTCAAATTTAACTTTACTGTAAGTATCTAGTTCTTCAGTTGCAACATTGTAAAGTTTACTACTTAGAAAAATATAGAAATGTTGTGCAAAGGAGGTATTTACAGGAGGGACTCTGCATACCTGGTGAAAACGTCTTTTACTCGAGTTAGCGTGATTTGACTTAAAAATATCACTGTATATTAACAATTAGTATTAACACATCACTGATTTTGCTACAGTTTGAACAAAATGATGTCTACATACATCATCAAACTGTAACATGCTAAGTACGTGTAGTTAATATCCTATCAATGCTTGATGGAAATTCAAACAAGCTATTATGCAAGTGCTAATTAAGGCATAACAGACACATACGCCTAAGATGATTCTCACACGTGCAGTACTAAATCGACTCGGATCGCACAGTTAACGCACGACGAAGCGCTAAGATATCGCAGCGGTCTGTCAGATCCATGGTAATGGTAATGGTAGTGGTAAAACGGGCTTTTTTTTCGCAACTCGACGTCTGGTGCGCCTATTTTGCGTAAAGGATGGGGACTCACTACTCGAGCCATCCTAGTTCCATATCAGATCTATATTAAAACGGCACACGACGGACGACGCTGCGATAGCGATGCGTCAACAGCGGTTAAGCGGATTTAATATGGGAATTGACATTACTAGTATGGATCTGACAGACTGCCAGCGAACAAACCTAGTTCGAGTCAACCGCACGGATATGCGGCGTCCTGTGCTATATCAATGTTAAATTTTGTATATAGGTTCTTTTATCAGTAAAATCTCAACGGTAAAAAAACGCAAAATTGTACGATATGTGTAAGAACCATCATATGTCTTTAATCTGCATATAGAAGCCGCCGCGGGTCTATTAAGGCTGTCTTAATTAAAGCAGAATCTTAATTACTATAATATGGATTGAGTCTTCTATCTAATGAACTAGAATAAACAACACACTTAAATTGAAAATGACACCATTCACACCTCTATCTCTTACGGGCTATACAGAGCCTAAAAATACTAAATATAGCTACGGTACATAACGTAAAAAAACGCTGTCAGATCGCCTTAGATGAATGATGCTAGCGAGACGGGATCCCTTTCGTTAGCATAATATTTTTTCCACTAATATGTTTTAGCATAACATGTTTCGCATAATTCTTTTCCCCTATTATATCTTTGTCATAAACATTTTTTTGCATAACATTTATCTTGGCATAATACAGTTTATTTATGTCTAACAATTCTTTTGCATATTCAATGGCAGCAAATGTAAGTCAGTTTAGTATTTTTATAGACATTAGGTTAGGTTAGGTTAATAAATTATGCTTAACGTGTTATGCCTAGTATTTTTATGCGTAAGTATCATTAGTTCAACGTACATTGTGCCAACCTGTGTTATGCTTAATATTTTTATGCAAATAGATAGGGAACCTAGCGAGACCTATCAATAATCTAAACAAATCGCCTTCTATATTCGAGAGCCTTTTTATTCTCGGCCCATTATTGCCTCAAAATTTTCATACACACACATGAAACCCTCGATCGCTGAGAAAGTAATAGGGTGATGCTTCATTTATTGGAAACACACCAGTCATATTCAAAGATACTTATTTTAAGAATAATGGATCTAGAAAAGGATGCCAAAGTGTCTGGTCTTCTAACTCTCTCCTTGCGTAGCGCAGTCCAGGTTGGACAGTGCAAGTTGGAAAAATGCATTTGTCGGTAAAAACCCGTTAAAATTATAACTATGAATACTCGTATATACAGGATGTAAGAGGCAGTGTAACGAAAAATTTGCAGACGTGACCAGACCATGAAACTGAATAACTTTTTTTTTCTTTTACCAACATAGCCCCTATAGAAAAAGTTGTTCAGTATCATGGTCTGATCACGCCTGCAAAGTTTATAATATCCTGAAAATAATTATAATAGTACATTTTATGTTACGTTGATAAAAACACGACACGTTGACATACGGTTAAGCAAGCTTTTTGACTGATTTTATGGGTCAATTGATTTTCTAAAGCAAGGTAATTCAAATCACTTCGAAGCTTATCCCAACTTCTTTGCTTCTTTCAATCAGAAACAGGAAAAGCAACTAATATAAATACAAATCAGCAAGGCAGGTGCTTAGCAATATAAGTTGACAAATGGTGCCCTTTAATGTTTGGGACGAACGAAGCCACAGAGCAGAGATAGTAAGACGCCGATAAGAATTAGTATATTAAACTGTTCACTGTTGTTATTTCATACTCCGAGTCTTTTTGATCTTTTATACAAGGCGACTACTTCTAACTATAAGCATAATTTTGGCGCATCGCACATTTAATCACGACGGACCCCTAAAATATTGCAGCGGTCTGTTAGACCATACTAGAAACGTCACTCCCCATACCAAAACCGCACTCTGAGGACGACACTGCGATAGCGCTGCGTCGACAGCGGTTGAGTGGTTTTACTATGGATCTGACAGAACGCTGCGATATTTTAGCGGTCCGTCGTACTTAAGTGTGCGATCCACCATCGGATTGTATCAATAGTTATTATGACATCAAACTTTTCGACGTAAGTTTTCATTTATTCTATACCACCTAAAATTCTAACTATACGCAAGTTTTGAACCATAGACTGTAGATTATACAATATGAGTGTTTATTCCCAGTAGGGGGCAAACGTTTATTCCCAGTAGTCCCTATTAGCAGTTCATAGGGACTTTTGAGACGACGTTGTACCACTAGTTCCTTTGAAATTTTTAAAGGGAACTCTAGGCTGGGACGTAACATTGTCCCTTTATTGAACGTTTTTATCTATGGTGTAAAGGGTGTCATGATAGTTGACCAAGGGATTCAAAACAAAACTTCGCGATGTGCTTGCGTGGTGCGAATAGAATATACCCCCTAATTATGGAAAGCCAATATCTAGAGTTGGACAATAGTGTCTGCCTTTATCTACCTGTATCTCCACGCTTTAAGATCGTCTAAAGATTATACAATCTGTGTCCCTTTAAGACGCGGGGGCAAACATTCAGCCACAAGATAAATCACCTGTCAGCTCCTATACTATTCAGCGCCGGTACAACGCAAGTGCCACAAGGGAACCGGAAGTTGTGTGTATGGTGAAAAGGGTAACTTCCGGGTGTTTTTTCTTTTATAGATATTTTACCTTTGGCCTTTGGCACGTTGAGTTTCTTTCTAGTAAGCGGATGTGTTTTTTGAGGAAGTTTATCAAGAACTGGCACCTCTAGGCTCGAAGCAGAACAGGCTCAAAAAGAGAAGATAAATGTTTAGAACAATTATTAAAATGGTATGTCACACGCTCTATATATCCCGAATTGCCTAAAAATTGTTCTAGTCATATTAGTATCTAAATTAAGAAAGTATTTAAAGATTAAAAATGTCTTGCAGAATATCTTTGACGTCATATCCAAACGCAAATTCCGTAATTGATAGATCGTATCAGCAGAATATTCTTGGATATTTTTCCAGGAACGCAAGCATACTCAGATGTTTCGACACTTAAATCACCTTATCTGTCGTTTTGCTTAGGCAATTTGAGACCCTTTTTCATTGCACTACATCAACAAATCCCACTTTTTTTGACCAAGTTGGCCATACAAACACATTCTCAAACTCAGCTAGAAATCCAAAAGGACTATTAAGGTTGCGCTTAGTATTCAGCCGTCGAAACCTGTATTCAGAGCTAGTTAAGGCGCAGTCAGGTAACGCCTAGACTCACGGACGGATCTAGGGTTGGAAGGCGTGGGGTCATGAACCTGCAAAATTATGACCAAGCTTACTATACTTCTATGCTATATAATCCACTGTTGAAAACGGCACATGTTCTTCATGTTCCTTTGTCATTTTTCATTCTCTATATCTTACCCCGTTCTCTGTCGGGGTCGGCTACCTAACCTCGGATTTGACGTGGAACCAAGTTTTTACATAGAGCGATTGCCATCTGACCTCTGCAAGAAGGCTAACCTGGCCTGAATCTTAGGTTAAGTCACATTCAAATATCGTCTGAATTCAAATTTTATTTGAATCTGGGTTTTATCACGATGTTGCCGTATTATTATGATTTGCAGGCGCATTGGCGAACGCTGTGCAAAGTAAGGGAACGTTGCTGGCTTTTCCCTGAATTCATACCTTGCTCTATTAACTTTTACGACACCCAGGAATAGATGGGATGGGCTATATTGATACGTTCCTTCCTTCTCCCATTTGCAACATGAACGTATTAATTTTCGAAATCCTTATACAACATGAAAAACCTTGCTTGCTATGCTCGCAACACGTGATAACGTGTGCTCTGAAAATGTGATCTTGTACCTGACTCTAATCATGACCCCCACTTAGACTGAAGCCTGAATCCGGCTCTGGCTAGACGTCGTAACTTGGCGTTTCTTATCGGATCAACACGGAGCCAAATCGGCGGCACACCTTCGATAAGCCTGCTCAATACTTACCTACTGTAGCTACCAAAGTTTTATTTCAAGCTGTGTATTTTTTGCCGTGTGATGCCGGCTTAGAATAGCACCACCCCATTTCCTACCCGTGGATGTCGTAAGAGGCGACTAAGGGACTTGAGGGTTTCAGGTGTATTACAACTTTTAGGCGACAGGCTGACATCCTGTCACTATAGTGATACACAAATTATCTCAAACGACCCTCTATATTTGTCAGACGTGACGATAGCAACCGTATTTTTTCGGCCGTTAACGCTCTGCCTACCCCGTAAGGGATAAAGGCGTGATTTATGTATGTATTTTTTTTATAAAAAGAAACGTTTCAAGTATCTACAGTTTCCAGGCATTATGAAGGATATTCCCTATCTATCAACCTATGGTAGGTTTATCTTGAGGGCGAGAAGACTTCACAAGTGTTAAATCGTAGGGATTTTATCAAATTAAGTAAATAATTTTGTCTACAAGTGTGTATGCCGTGTGAGGCCGGCTTAGAATAGCATCACCCCACATCCTTCCCGCGGGTGTCGTAAGAGGCGACTAAGGGACTCGAGAGTATTGGTGTATTTCAATTTTTAGGCGACAGGCTGACAACCTGTCACTATAGTGATACACATGTTTTCCGAAACAACCTTGGAAAACAACCCTCAAAAATGTCAGACGTGGCGTTAGCGACCGTATACTTACGGCCGTTAACGCTCTGCCTACCCCGCAAGGGATAAAGGCGTGATATATGTATGTACAAGTGTAGAGAAAATCAAAGTCGCGGTTGCGCAGCATAACTGGGATGGTTTATGATCCTATGAAACGCTCATAAACAAAGGTCTGTTTTATTTTTCTTTTAAACTCACAGAACAGGTGGGTAACTAAATAGTGTAGTGTAGGTACCTATTGACTGAAAAGAAAACGTGATGACTTGATATTTTCTAGATATATACAGAATTCAGCCTTTCATCTACAGTCTTGAATAAAATACCAGTAATAAACACTACTTACATCCGCAAAAAGTATCCGTAAATTATGGTGACAAGGATTAATTGCCTTAATGAATGAATAACATTAGCTTTCGCAAGTAACGTAATGTACTATAGCCATATCGAGCCTTTAGCTACGAAAATTTGAACACTCTTCTACTACGTAGCAAGAATCTGTACCGCACTACGGCGTTCGTAGAATGTGCTATGCTACTACCTAGTTCAAGCCATAACCGGTTCAAGCGATAAAATATTATTTAGTGTGCTACAACCAGCAGCATAACTCTCAGTATGTGCCCGTGCGTGCGTGTACATTGAGGTCAAGTTACGCTGGTCGTAACATTAAATGAAAGATACTTACTACAAGCAGCACTTTACAATCATTAATATCTAAACAATCAATACTTAGCATAAATAAAGTCGCTTTTTGAATTTCCCTCTGTGTCTGTCATGGAGACCGTGAACTTCTTCTTAAGGCGCTCTGCTGAAGTAAGGCCGATGAAAAGCGTTACTTTCGATCCAGTTTTTAAGCCTGTTATTGATGCTAACAAGACCTCAAAAAAATATATGACATACTCAAAGATATTGTCTAGTAGTAACACTATCGTATGCCTCGATTGGTTAGATATATTTCAATAAAAAAAATCTCAAAAAGAGCATTAAAAATATTTTCAAACCAATTTTATCGTTACTTGGACTACTATTTTGATATAGTTTCTTGATGTAGAATATTCCTCTTTTAATGCCCTAAAAATGACACTATCAGGTTTTAGTGGATGAACAGATTTTAATTCAACAAATCAATTTTTTCCAAAAATTAGAACGGTTCTCGCCGACAAACCAACCTCCCAATGACATCCCGCACCGCCCGCTACCCCGCCAGTACCCAAATGGCTCTTGCCAGCGTCGGTACTGTGTCAAAATTTCCCACAAAATTTACAAATATTTTTTCGTAATTATTACGTCGCTCATTTTACTTATGACGTTTGTGACATGGACAGATTGATTGATAAAATACTTTATGGCTGACACCAGAAGGCGTAGTTTAAGTTTGCGCTTATTATTACGTCGGTTATGTCTTTTGGCGAGACGAGCAACAATTTTATCATAGCTGTCGCTTCAGCTAGCCTTGACGATAGACGATATTTTATCTATAAGATAATGAAAAGCAAAAGTCTAACTGAGTCTTTTTACTTATAATAAGAAAGGAGTGATACATAACTAGTAATTCACTTTAAATATTTTCAGGGTGCATTCTGAACATGACTAACGTTTTTACAGTAGGTACCAAGTAATTTTTAATAAATTTTTTTCGAGATAACTCTGCTTCATCTGAACAATTTTCGCCCGATAACTTATTACAGAAACCGACACAGCGGTGCGTAATTAGATCCAGTGGGTGGTCATTCTACCACAGACCAGAGATATCATGTGCGCGCATGCAAAAATATTTTTTTCTTTGTGCGTTTAACGCATCGGACGGAGCGAGTAGTGATATTTTTTAAATCTGAAGACGATGTTACTTACGTACGCCAAGATCTTGCCACCTGTTGCTGTTCTGTGGTCGGGTTGGTATAGAATTTAGACGTACAAACAAATCTATGCAGAGAGCAGTCTTACCAGCTTCTACACAATTACAATTTTTTTATGTTGCTCTTTGTCACGCTTTTGACAGCTGCTCACTCCGCTCGTCTGGCTCGTGGGTTGAAATCTCGGTTTTATTTATGACCCCTGTGTTCATTTTTAAGACAATTTAAATGAAATGGAAATAGCATGAAAAAATTCATGCATATGAGTATGACCATGAAAATGAGCATGTGTATTAGAAATCATAGACAATAAAATCAACATGAACATATTACAGCATTAAAACTAGCATTGGCGTGAAAATGGGCATGAGAATAAACACGAGATGTCACTACGCACACTCTACACTACACGAACTTTAAAAGACCTTAAAACGTTCCGGATATACTAAAGTAGTTTTACTTTCTTTGGTAAAGTTGTATTTTTTGGCGAATTCTTGATTTAAGGTGACAGCTGTCAAACTAAAACTATAAGTTTTTAGGGTAATATGGCACTTTCTATGTAGGAGTAGTATAAAAGTGAAAATAGATGGCGTGGTTTAGGAGCTAGATATGAACTTTTATGTTCATACTGACGCTTCCATCAAAGAGATAACAATATAGTAATAGTAGTACCCAGTATCCCGTTGCGCGCCATCTATATTTCCTTAATATAACGTGGTACTTGACATATTCTTCAGAACAAAATAATTAAGGGGTCTGTGGCCCTAGAAAGTCCCTAATTGTAGGGCTTGACGAGATATTTTTATACTTTCAATAAATAAATTTCAGTAAATGTAGACCAATTGGTAAATTGGAACAAAAGAGGTAGTGAAATAAATATTAAAAAGAAAAAACTAGAAAAGTAGGCCTTCAATAAAGCGCATAATTATAAGTGAGGCTACGCCTAGGGCAATTGTGGACTAAATAGGGGCCTGATTTTAATTTTAAGATATTGAAACAAGTTCTAAAATATGAGTACCGAAATTCAGTTACTTTTGCACTACTATGCACTTTTTTGAGGTAATTGCACTTATAGTTTGCATTATTTTTTAATTTTCAAAACAGTTATTTTTCTAAAATATTCAATGGCGTTTGCGTTCCAGTTACCTTTACGCGTACTTTTTTCTATTCTTTATTATTATTTTTTTATTTTTATCCGATCGGCTTGGAAAAAAGATTATGTTTTTTATGGGATGTACATACATACATACATACATATATCACGCCTTTATCCCTTGCGGGGTAGGCAGAGCGTTAACGACCATAAGAATACGGTCGCTATCGCCACGTCTGACATTTTTGAGGATTGATTTCCAAGGTTGTTCCAGAAAACATGTGTATCACTATAGTGACAGATTGTCAGCCTGTCGCCTAAAAATTGTAATACACCAATACCCTCAAGTCCCTTAGCCGCCTCTTACGACACCCGCGGGAAGGATGTGGGGTGATGCTATTCTAAGCCGGCATCACACGGCTATATGGGATGTGGCACTTAATTAAAGTCATTTGTAAGTTTCTTAGTTTTATATTCGCGTTAAATACAAAGACCCATGTCCTGCTCCCTGTGGCTATGGAAGTAGAAGAAGGAATAACTTAATTTTCAGATTTTAGACAGAGAACCCCGGGTTTTTCGCCCACCATCGTATCGTACACTTGGTTCATAAAATTGTTATTGTTAAAATTGTTAATACTTGACCATCAAAAAGCTAAATGTAAAATTTACTACTTTGAATAAATAATTTGAGTTTGAGTACTTGAAAAGTGTCTGTTCACTCTCTGTTTCACACTCATTTACTCACCTATATTGCTATTCCGTTCTAGCATCATAGTTCAGAAATTCATCTAACATCTGGCTCACGTTCAAAAATTATTGTCCATTCGTTTCATTATACAGTTGCTCGTCTCATCTTACAAATCATTCCACATACATGATGTAAATTCTAGTATTTCACGGGCTACAGCCCAAGTCTACGGATGTTGGCACTTGAGCCGGCGGCATAAACAAAAAAAAAGCAATGAAGTACCTACCTATAGCAAAAAGCAAGCGTGACAGAGGGCTCCAGCGCAAAACGCCATTTAAAATTTTAGTAGAATATCATTTTTGAATATTAAAAAGGAATGCAAACTAAAAGTGCATATATCTTGAGAACGGTAAATCGTAGAGCAAATGTAACTAAATTTTCGTACTTACTCAACTTTTAGCACATTTTCCGACTTTGGACCATTTTTTATTATCATTGAAATCTTTGTTTATACCTTTATAAGTCATAATTATCTTTTGTACAATCTATTCAATTTTTTTTTAACTACATAGAATCTGAGTCACGTCGGCTAGATTTTTAAACATATTTCAACCTATGTTCCTTGGGGAAGTTGTTCAGTTTCAAAGACAGGCTCATAGAAGGAACTTAGTACTTATACTTATATTCTTTGTAATTAAATTTGTGTGTTTTAACTAGCTATTAAAGTCTTTTTAGGCCTTCCTCCTCTTCTGCGTCTATCCATCTACCCACATTCATATTAATTTCGTTTATAACATTATCACAAAAAATAATAATTCACGAGTAGAAGTAAAAGTTCCACGGCCGGGATAAAGCTAAAAAATACTTAAAAGGTGGTCGGACTGCGGTCATGTCCATAAAACACGCGAGGTGCGAGTGCGTAGTGTGCGAGCGCCAGATGATGTCTCAGAGCGCGGGGAGCGCGGGCGGCCCCCCCCACCTCACCCCCTGAAATTGTGGTTTGAGCACCAGATCCTGGCCTTAACCACGCAACGGATTTTGATGCATTTTGTTTAACAAATAGAGTGATTCAAGTTCTTGTGGCAAAACGTTATGTTCCCACGTGAAAATGGTCAGTAGCGAGTGCAAGTGCTATAAAATATTATTCAATCTATCTATTTCTTGTCACTGACCCAGAGTAGTAAGTTATCCATTGTGGGAATTATTTGAAAGCAGTTTTGCGTATAGTTCATTTCTGAAAAAGGCACTGAAATATTGGTCAAACGTAGCGATAACGATTGTATTTTACGGTCGCTTGCTCATGAATCATGAATGTATGTTTTCATACATTTAATAAGAAATTTCTTATGCTAACTAACTAGCAAATTAAATAAAGTATCACAATCAATACAAACCTATCGTTGCTGTATTCAAATTCTACAATTTTATATTGCGTAGTTTTCCCGCAATTCATAAATAGCGCTTGCAAAATATATTTTACGAAAGCCAAGATTAAAAATGCAAAGTAATATAAATTGCAGTTCGATGGCGAATATTGGAAGCAAGCGCACCATGTGGAGCCCATTATGAGGGTCTGCGGCCTGGCATAGTGAGTTGCACATGCGTTGCGTAGTGTTGCGGTTTTTGACTGCCACCATAGATACCCACTATCTTTTAAAAAAAGGACCTGATTGACCGAATTGCTCGGATTTTTCTGCCGTTTAGAGCGAGTTTTGGAAAAATAAAACCTAACTAGATCGATTTATTGCACCTGAATTACGCCTATACGAATTTACAAAAACGTTGGAGACGTTTCCGAGATCCCAATTCTTGCTCATTTAAAGGTTTAGGAGAAAACTATTTTAATGTTTTCTAATGTCAACCTGTGGCAGTATCAATTTGGAAGCGGTGCAGTGCATTGAGTGATTGACGATATGTAAATATTGTTTGGAATTCCGTGTACATACTTCAACAGTCCACTGATGGACATCGGGCTCCCCCAATCGGGGGGTATTGTCATCCTCAACACGCTTGGCAAGCGGATTGGCGAGCGCGGTGCAACATATTGTAGATACTCACTCACAGTGAACGCTGCTGTCCGTTCCCTGCATTCATCCGGTCGCCTTTTACGACACCCGCGGGTACGATGACATAATATATTTCAAGATAATATCCATTACGAAGTTTCGTAAACATGTTTCATAAAAACTGCATTTGACAAATCATCACAAAACCAATATACAGGGTGACTAGAAAATTGATGCATTCCTTTCAAGGGATGAACCAGCCCATGAAACTGAACAACTTTCCCCATGGAACATAGGTCGAAATATGAAAATAAATTTTGGTCCTCCCATACAAATTGACTTAGTCGGTCGGTAATTTTGTATGGGTGGGCCAAATAATTTTTTTTCATTTTTCGACCCATGTTCCTTGGGGAAAGTTGTTCAGTTTCATGAGCTGGTTCGTCCCTTGAAAGGAATGTTCAATTTTCCAGTCACCCTGTATATCGGCACGTGTGAGAACCCCCCTTAAATGGGGTCATATAGTTTAAAATACGCTGTAAATTATGTAGGAAATATACGTCCACTTTTATTACTCTCTACTATCTATAATAGGCCTATACTTAGTTACTTTTTATTAGGTTAATGATGGGGCAATTTTACAAGTAACTAGCGGGCGCCCGCGGCTCCGCCCGCGTGGATGTCGGCTTTAATCCCATGGCATCCCACAGGAACATTTTCTCGGGATTCAAACTATTCTTTCTATGTATTAATTCAAGTGCCCTCTATTGTGTGCTAACTTTCATGAAAATCGTTCAGCAGTTTTTGCTTGAAGAAGTAACAAACAAACAAACATAAAATACAAAGAAAAATAATTCTTTGATGATGATAACTATTGATAGCCTTATTCTATTAACCTTATGACCTGCCGACGACCTATTTCAAATTCTTAAAATTCCACGTTCAAAAGTATGTAAACGGATGAATTCTGAGGTGATATTTTCAGGATATACTCAGTTAGTATATAAGGCGTATTTATTATATGCCACGTCTGACATTTTTGAGAATTGTTTCCCAAGGTTGTTTCAGAAAACATGTGTAGGTATTATTATAGTGACAGGTTGTCAGCCTGTCGCCTAAAAATTGTAATACACCAATACTCTCGAGTCCCTTAGTCGCCTCTTACGACACCCGCGGGAAGGATGTGGGGTGATGCTATTCTAAGCCGGCATCACAGTAATCATCACGGCTACTCAGTAAGTAACCTATAAGTACTAGGTATCAAATAGGTAGGCTAGGCAACTCGGTACGTACTACAGAAGTACCACTTCAATAGTTACACTGAAACACTTTATTTCCACTCTTCTTCTTCTTTTCGTGTGGGACACCGAGTCGTCCAACAACCCGATGAACCCTAGTGTCAGAATTTTGCAACCGCCTTCTACAAGTAGCAGGCTTCTGACATGGTTGTGTAACGACCGCCATCTAAGTGATCATAGACAGCAACCGGGACCTACGGCTTAACGTGCCATCCGAAACACGGAACCATCTTACTTACGGACAATCGGGTGGTTCAGCCCGCAATGTCCTAACCAGACTGGGAACAAATTCACAAAGTGATAAATATCAACTTTGTGAGTTGACCCACCGAGAATCGAACCCGGAACCTTCTGCGTCAAAGGCAGTTGCACTACCACTGCGCCACATCGGTCGTCAACTTATTATTTTCACTGAAACCTAAAAACCCAGCAATCCAGAAATTTTGTACTCTAATGAGATACTCCAAATGTATTGAAATTAATTCGGCCCGCGGGCGGTCAAGAACGTGGCTTGCAAATGCCACAAGCACGCCTGATTGCTCAAAAGGCGTAATGAAAGTGTTTCATCTTCAGCTAAATATGAATTAATATTAAAGTCTTTTTCAGCTTTCATGATTTTAAGAAACTTCCCTCTCCATTATCTATCAACTTGTCTTTCAGTTGTATTGCTATCCCAGCGATTGCACCCGCTGAGAATGGTTTTCTTATAGAAATAAAAAAAAATTCCAAGCATATACTATACATAATATAAACCTCTGCCTACCCCGCAAGGGATAAAGACGTGATATGTGTATATATGTTTAAACCTTTTATTAAAAAAAACGAGGTTTGCGTTTGAAAGCTAAAGAGAGGCTTAGGAGAAGTTAACGGTAGGGTCAAGTGGGGTAAAAATAAGACATCTGAAACTTTGGGTAAAAATAAGACGCCTGAAAATGTTAACTAAAAGTAATAATTAATTAATTTCTTTTCATATAAAAATGAGCCCTAGTAGTTGCACAATAAGGTACAAAATTTATATTACATTATCTCATTATTATAAATAAATTTTATTACATTTCATTTTTGCTTGATATTTTTGGCGCGAAAACTTTCGGTTCGGGTCCACAAACTTTTGACCTTGTACCTCGCCGGCGCGTCGCGCGCGCGTTACCTACCGTCCGGCGCTCGCGGCTGGGATGAAACTCCCGCAACCGTGCGGCCATTTTAGTCTCGTTCGCGCTAGAGCACGGGACGGACGCTCCGAATTTTTGGGAAAATATAAGACGCCCCTTCGGGAAAAAATGAGACACCTTGTAGTGTAAAAATAAGACAAGCTGATGAAACTTATTAATCAAAATGCCTCGAAATTACGTGAAGAAACCGAAGACATACAGTGAATTAAAATTGCAAGAAGCTTTAGAAAAAGTACAAACGGGCGAGCTATCTTACCGTGAGGCTGAAAGTAAGTACAATGTTGATAAATCATTGTTATGGCGAAGAGTTCATAATTACAACACATCAACGCAAGGAAGAAAAACGGTTCTAAGTGAGGCAGAGGAAGCAGATTTAGCTGAAAAGATTAAGATAATGGCAAAATGGGGCTGGGCGCTTACCAGAATGGAAATAAGAGAGATAGTTCATGCTTACATTTGTCAAAATGACATAAAAAATAATTTTAAAGACAACTATCCTGGGAAAGACTGGCTGCAGAAGTTTTTCATCAGAAACGGATTAGTGGCAAAAAAAATGGAACAGCTAGAAAAATCACGTCGACAAGCCACAAGCGATCCATTTATCATTTATCATTTCTATGAAATTTTGGACGATACACTTACTGCTTTGAATTTGCATGACAAGCCAAATCAAATATTCAACTTAGATGAGACAAGCTTTTCTGCTGATCCCACACGCATCAAAGGAGTAACAGGCAAGGGACAAAAGGCTCATCGAATTATTCAGGTAATTATAAATATTCCTTAAAATGGTAGACATGGATCATGTTGTAAATTATTTAGGTTTGATGCACTTCTTATTTTATTTTCAGGGCTCCGGAAAAGATAACACAACAGTGCTGGGATGCGTTTCTGCAGGGGGAAGACTTTTGCCTCCATTGATAATTTTCAAGGGCCAAAATCTCTGGAACACATGGAAAGGCAAGAACGATATACCAAATACAACATACGTCGTCTCAGAGAATGGATGGATGTTATCTACAATTTTTAATATGTGGTTTGAAAAGTTCTGTCAATTAGTGACGGAGAGACCATTACTGGTCATATTTGATGGACATGTCACCCACCTGGATCCAGCTACGATTGCGTTGGCCGTTCGTGAAAATGTGGCTCTTTTAAAGCTGCCGCCACATACTACCGACGTATTGCAGCCGATGGATCGCAGTCTCTTCGGTCCCATCAAATACAAATGGAACGAACGTCTTATCGACTGGCAAAGACTTAATCAAAGGTCTCTCACCAAATCGGAATTTTCTGATCTTTTGTGCGAAGTTTGGCGCGAGGGCTTATCTCAAGAGGTAATAAAGAATTCTTTTAAAGTCACAGGAATTCACCCAGTTAACAAGGATGCTTACCCAAAGGAACGTCTAGATCCAGTCAAGTTAGACAGATATTATAAACATCAAGCCTCTTCTGCGTCGGTCCCACATCCATTGAACGTATTTGAAGACTCCCCAGATGATAACGCCGATTGTGTTTCGCCTTCACTGTTAGAACCTGGACCGTCTGGAGCATCACACGACGTTAATCAAGAACAGGAAACTCATCCTACGGAAGATTTGAT
Source organism: Keiferia lycopersicella (assembly GCA_029255805.1). Taxonomy (NCBI): domain Eukaryota; kingdom Metazoa; phylum Arthropoda; class Insecta; order Lepidoptera; family Gelechiidae; genus Keiferia; species Keiferia lycopersicella. The sequence continues at coordinate 2,369,899 of JARACZ010000008.1, forward strand.
CGAAACGCCCAATAACGTTCAACCAGAAACGCCTTTGATTACTGCTCCTTCTAACAATAGTACTGATCCATGTTGCTCGTCGGCGTCGTTTGAATCATTGTTACTAAATAAGATAAAATATACAAAGCCAGCAACTGAAAAGAGGCGAAAAATTGATGGAAAAGGAAGACTTTTGACTAGTGAAGAGTATTTAAAAAGCATTGAAAATTTAGAAGCAAAGAAAAAGAAGATAATTAAACCAAAAAGGAAGACAGCTGAACCAAAAAAGAAGATAACTGGACCAAAAAAGAAGAAACAGAGAACAAAGATAAGGGAATCTGATTCTGATACTGATATAGGAGAAGAAGTGCCTTATGCCGACGAAAGTGAAGTGGACAACATCAGTTTATCGGCAATAGCTGGAGAGGAACAAGATGAAGTGGTAGATGAATCCCACAAATATAACCATCTGATCGAACAACAAGACGTGGTGGATGATTTCCACAGAGGTAATGAACTGATCGACCAAGGCGACGCGGTGGATGAATCTTACAAAGAGAATGAGCTGATGGACCAAGATGACGTAGTAGATAAATCCGGCAATGATAATGACTTGATCGAAAAACATGAATTAGGAACCCAACCATCTGAAGTGGTATCTTTGGGAACCAAAAGATTGGACGAGAATCCACAAACCAGCGAGAATCTCACGAGAAAATCACTAGGTGAATTTCAGGTTCAAGATAAAAATCAAGTAGTTGATCTCGAATATGGAATCGGTGATTTCATTCTTGTGGTTCATACAACTAAAAAGAAACAAATTTATTATATAGCAAGAATAGAAGGATCAAATGATGAGGAAAACTTGTCCGTTATTTACTTAAAGCGAACAAAAAAGATCTTCTTCGCCTATCCTGATACTCACATCATTTATTCTATACACAAATGCGAAATCGTCATGAAGTTGCCATTGCCGATACAAAAAAACAAAAGAGGTGCCCTAATGTTCGATGTAGACCTTGAAAAGTATAATATTAAATAGATTTTTGATGTCTTATAATTGACCGCATATGGAAAGTTAAGATTTAATTAATTTTTTTTTGACAATTTTCTAGTTCCTATTCATAATTGTGATCTCTATAACGTAGTCGTACAACTTTCTAGTTCATTATTTTTTATAATATTCTAATAACTAATAATTACATTCCAAAGACTTATTAAATAATACCTAAGCATAATGTATAACTTTTTATTTTTGGAAAAAAATATTCATAATAAAAGATATTTGAAACTTACTTAAACATATTGTATCATTTTTTCCCATTCTGTCTTAAAGTTACCCAGCCGCTTTATAAATGTCTAAGCCATAGAAGTTGTTCACTGTCTTATTTTTAAACTCTGGTGTCTCATTTTTTCCCCATTGAAGCGGAAAAAAATGAAACACATATTTCGGGGGGAAAATGGACTATTTAGGGCACAAACTGGCAAACCGACAGCAATGCAAGATAGATTGTGTAGTATTGCCCAATACGAGTACTTCTCAGATGTTTTAAGACTTTTTTTCTTGGTTAAATTACAAAAGTTCTTATTTTTGTCTCATAATTACCCCACTTAACCCTATCCATGGCAGTTATATCGACAGAAAAACCCAAAAAGCGACTTCTCTTGGAATATATCGCTTCATCATGCGAGCAGCTAATGAATGGAATGCCTTGCCGGCGGACCTGTTTCCGAAACATTACAACTTAGGCCTTTGCAAGGCAAAAGTGACTAGGCATTATCTAGGCAAGCATGTTCCATCATCGTCTGCATCGTCACTTACCATCTGGTGAGATTGTAGACAAATACGGGACTATCTTAAGTAAAAAAAAAATATGATTCAAAGTGCTGACATTCTCTATATAACTCTTTAGATGTCTACGCCAAATCTGATAGACTTCTTTCGTGGCACGGACTATGGGCACTGAAATTGCCTAATTTTGCGTTTATATTAACAAAGTCGGGTAAGTTGAGCCAGTTAAAGTTGGCGGAACTTTTAATTGAAGCCTTATCGGCATCACAGCGGCGGCGGCCGTTAATTTCCTTGTCACCGTTTTTGGGAAAATTGAATACAAGCTATTAAATAGAAAAGATACGATGCTTAATTAATTATTAGTATATTCAGTATTACAATTTTATTTGATATATGACAGTCCGCTCGTATTAAAATGTATATCCCTTTCGACTTATTGTTTTAAGGTTTAAGGGCTTTCTTAGTCTTAACGCACAACGGAGTGCTAAAATAACGCATCCGTAGCAGCAGCGGTCTGTCAGATCCATACTAGAAACACGTCAATCCCCATACTAAAACCGCACTCGACGGACATTTCTAGTACGGATCTGACAGACCGCTGCGATGTTTTAGCGCTCCGTCGTGCGTCAAGTGTGCGATTCGCCTTCGTTGGAATTCGATTTGAGAAAAATGTTATTAGAAAACTACATAAGTACTAGAAAGTCAGTCAGTTGCAAGCGCGGCGTGGACGCATAGGCATGCCATGCACGACTCTCCGCTCGGCGAAAAACCACCGATTGGTTCGAAACGTCGCGAAAACTCACAAACACGACAAGAGAATGATCCGGAACAGTTGACGCAGGGCACTACGCTGCGCTAGCATTCATACCGACAGACGCGGGAAGCGTGGACTTTTATACGTGTATAGGTCATCAGGAGTTCTATTTTTTATTGTTAACACACCTTCTAAACTTATCCATACACACTTTTTAATTAATTCGCACATGACATTAACAAACTCGGGTAGTAGAAAGCCTGATACCAGCCAGTTGCGGGCTTCCGTGCGCGACTTCAAAAATCACACATTCAAAAATGGAGTTCCTGAACACGCTTAGGCATTAATAAAAGATGAAAATGGGTGCGCAAGGTTTATATCAATGCTTTTAATAGACAGAAAGCAGTAAAAACAAGACTTAACGTGAATGTTTGATTGTAAATGAAAATTTGATTTTTATCACCTTTTACACACCACGTTCAACGGTTTGTCGGTTTGTAGTTAGATTCATCTTCTACCGTGTAAGACACCAAGTCGATGAACAACCCGACTAGCTGTCAAGTTCAGATTAAAAAGGAGAGCATCAATCTCAATACCAAATCGGATGGCAAAATCCTAAGGGGCATCGCACACTGAACGCACGACGGAGCGAAAAAATATCGCAGCGGTCTGTCAGATCCATACCAGAAACGTCACTCCCCATACTAAAACCGCTCAACCGCTGTTGACGCAGTGCTAGCGCAGTGTCGTCCGTCTAGTGCGGTTTTAGTATGGGGAGTGACGTTTCTAGTATGGATCTGACTTACCGCTGCGATATTTTAGCGCTCCGTCGTGCGTTCAGTGACCGATTCGCCTAAATTAACATGTTTTTTGTAATTCGAAGCTACTTTTTGAATAGATACCACTATTCTATACTTTACCGTTATAAACTTTTCTTTTGGACAACTCATAGCTTGTTCAATAGATAAAAATGTATGAAAAAACTTCGTATAGACTATGTGAGGGTAACCCAACTTTTCTGGCCGTTAACAAAAGGTATCCAATCCAATTTGCGTTAGTTTGCCATTCGGTCTGCTTTGTGCGCTCCACTAACTTTCTGAACAAAGATAACTGTGTGTAAATACAACGTTATTTTGATGGCAATATAATAAACTAACTTTTCTAAAGTGTGTAGAGAAATTAGGTTGTAATTTTAATTTATTTTACCGTTTATTGTCCACAATAGAACACAAAGGACATAACATTGAAACAATACACGACAGGTCAGCTTATTTCTAAAAAGAAATCTCTTCCAGCAGACCTAGGGTAGTGAGATGGCATAAAGTGAGGCAGTTGACGTGTACAACATACTAATATACAATTTTTTGTTCAACTTACGCAAAAAATCTTTCATGTCAAAATTTTACGATTCATGTATTTTATTTTATTAAGAAACAAGATACTGAATCTTATGACGATTATTAAGTCTTTATAAAACTAATCATCGCGCTGTACCTTGATAAAACTGGAGGTCAAGGAGGATAATGTGAATAGGCTGCAATGCTGTGAAATTCTTAACACATTTATAATAATATAATGATAATTTTTTATAATAACTAATAATAATAATTTCTCTAATTTTCCTATCAGCTTTTTCATATCTCAACAACATTTACATTAGTAGTCGCAACTCGTACAAACTACTAACGACTACCGCCATTTGGTGACAATGTAGACAGATGGCTCATTTGCAAGTCAATAGCAGCTCCCTTAATGAAATCCGCGACACTTCCATTCGACCTGGAACCACTGGTGTTCGAATGGAGAAGAAATTAAGGTCACTTTGCGAGGAGTAGGTACAAAAATATTGTGCCACATAAAAGATAAGCCATTTGACATTATCAACAGCCACAACCTGTGCAAGGTACGCACTACGCGTGAGGTTTTTTTGCTGTAGATGGACACATCGTTTGGTAGGTAGCTCGGCGATAGGTAGTTGTGATAAGATAATTGCTAGAAAATCATAGGATGCGCCTTACCGTTACCTATTTTCATTCCTTGATATCCCACTTTTTCCCTGCGACATAGTTGACATACATAAAGCACGTCTCTTTCCCGGAGGGGTACGCAGAGACTAGGACTTCTTTCCGCTTGCTAAAGATCCTTGCATACTTCTTTCCTGATTCATCAATCCTTTCATGCACGCTCGTCGGTTTAGAATACTCTTGTTTTAAGAACGTTTCAGATTTTCATCTGATAAAGATAATTAAGTAGTTTAAACGAAATTAATACCTATCCTTTTTGCTCCCTACACCCTCTACACGCTTTAACCCTCTGTCGGACATAACGTAGACAAAAATAGTAGCACTTGGTAACACTGAAAATATGTTTTCGTGTAGGGTTTCGTGCAGGTACAGCTGTGCTAAAGTGTAGCACTGAAGAGCTCATTATCTCAACCTCTGCCTGTGAACCTGTGTTGTGTACGGTCAGCAGAACTAGTTTCGTTTGGGATTATATCGTGAAATGGTGAAAAACTGACACGTGTACTAAACTTAGTCCGTGCTCGGAAAATATAGTGAAAGTGAGGTTCGAACTAATGTTGTAGCAAAATATAATAGTAAGCCAAAACCAGTACAATACCAAATTTTATTGAATACCAAACTAAGTATAAGCCAGTACTAAACAAAAACTTAGTAAAACTTAGTAAAACTTAGTAAACAAAGACGACCGATGTGGCGCAGTGGTAGTGCGACTGCCTTTGACGCAGGAGGTCCCGGGTTCGATTCTCGGTGGGTCACTCACTAAGTTGATATTTATCTCTTTGTGAGTTTGTTCCCAGTCTGGTTAGGACATTGCGGGCTGGACCACCCGATTGTCCGTAAGTAAGATGGTTCCGTGTTTCGGATGGCACGTTAAGCCGTAGGTCCCGGTTGCTGTCTATGATCACTTAGACGGCGGTCGTTACACAACCATGTCAGAAGCCTGCTACTTGTAGAAGGCGGTTGAAAAATTCTGACACTAGGGTTCATCGGGTCGTTGGACGATTCGGTGTCCCACACGAAAAGAAGAAGAAGAAGCCAGTACTTAGCTATAGTTAGTATTCTTCGGTATTAGACACTTGTAAATTTTTTATATTATTGTCTCTGGCAAGATCCAAAATTCGATCTTAGCGATCAGTACTGGCAACTATATTAAAACAATTTGGAACCATCATCGGGGTGATACTGCCCGCGAAAATTTAAAAAAGTATATTTTAATTGCAATAGTATGCTTAGCTCTATATGTAGCAGGATTAGTTAGAAACTCCCATGCTATTCGATCAACTGCTTCTTGCTAGATTTTAATTATCATTATCTTGGATGCCAGACCATAACCAATTTTACAGACCATAGCAACAACCCGCAGATAGTTCAGTTTACCGATGATCATGACGCTTACAACAGTGTCGAAATACCAAGAACTCAATCAAATGGATTCGTCGGTAAGAACCCGTTAAAATTATAACTATGAATAGTGTAAACAACCGCGATGTAACAGATTTTAGTTTAGGAATAACTTGAGCTCACGAGATACTCGTAATCTGTAACGTACCTAATATAGTTACAAAATTGCTAGAATAAATACACAAGCACTCTCTTCTTACGTCATATGACGTAGTGTACCCAAAGGAAATCTCATTAAGGCTTATCGGTGCGACAGGCCTGCGTCAGCATTGGGTACCAAGCCATAATAATTTACCGGTAATTCTTTATAAATCGTGGAATAAATTGGAAAAGATCGTGGGTTCTTATTTCCCCGTTACCAATGTGGTTAATAATTATTAACCTGGAAAATAATCTGAAAAACGTTTCCAGATGAATGCTCTAATATTGCAGCATTCACTACATAGTGTCGCAAATCGTAATTTATAGACAAAACATTACGTAGTGTAAAATGATGTAGCTTAGTGCGTTATTCCGTCTGTCTGTCAAATTTATTTTTATTTATAAAATATGCCGAGAAGAACGTCGTATTCCCGCGGTAAATCGGTAAGCAGCGGGTGTAACCGCGTGCCGCAAGTGTATACGCAGGCATATTTTAGTATCGACATAATCACTACATAGTATAAAGCAAAGTCGCTTTTCGTGTCTGTCTGTATGTATGTTGGCTTAAATCTTTAAAACTACTCAACGGATTTTAATGAAAGTTTTTTTAATAGTGATTCAAGAGAAAGGTTTTTATGTATAATACTTGCCGGGAAAACATCTTGTTCCGACGGGAAAATGAGTTGCAGCGAGCGCAGCCGCTAGGCGGCCCTCTAGTGTTGGATAAAACATAATAAGCTGTGTGGTGCTGGCTTAAAATAGCATCACCCTATTTCTACCTGAGGGTGTCGTAAAACGCGACTAAGGGATGAATCCATGAAACGAGCAGCAGCGTTCTCTGTGAATATCAATAATTATCTTGTACTGCGCTGCTTGCCAATCCGCCTGCCAAGCGTGGTGAGTATTACCCCATTGCCCCATTGCGGGCTGAACCACCCGGTTGTCCGTAAGTAAGATGGCACGTTATGCCGTAGCTCCCGGTTTCTGTCTATGATCACTTAGACGGCGGTCGTTACTCAACCATGTCAGTAGCCTGTTACTTGTAGAAGGCGGTTGAAAAATTCCGACACTACGGTCCATCGGGTCTATGGACGTCTTGGTGTCAGATTAGATAGACAGATTACCCCCTAATTTGGGAGAGGTGCATGTCCAGCAGTAGACTTTTGTGACTGTAGAAGTAGTAGTAGAAACGAAATATTCAGTAGAACAAGCTCATAGTAATTTAGTTATAGATACTACGTTGCTACGTGCAAGTATGAACCCGCAACGTAAATTTATGTTCGTAATTTTGGACGATACGTAGGCGATACGATCATCCCCCAGCGTTTGAACAACGAAAGTAGGATTAGGGATGCACCGATACCTAGGTATATCGATTTTCGAAATTATTGACGTCCAAAATTATCGACAATGTTTGTGTAGGTAATTTATACTGATCTTATCTTATAGAGCCTACATCGTCACTGTGTGTGTTGGGCAAAGGCCTCCCTTTTATTTTTCCATCCTGTTCTGCTTGCATCCATACCCATGTCTGGCATACGACAATACTGATATATCGAAAAATATACGATATCAGGAATTCGGTCGTATTCCCAGTAATCTGACCTAACTCGATCATAGCAAACTCTTTAGACTTCATATTAACATCCTCCTGAACAAATCCAGCAGTGAACTGCTTTAAGGCTGATGTGATGATGATGAGAACACATTCTGGAATTTGACCATATTCCTAGGACTTTGGCCGATTTCAATATCGACTAAACTTGATATCAATATCAATATATCGATAGTTGGATAATGCATCCCTACTCGAGGTTGAACATAGTTCCGAATTAGGCGAATAACACATACACCGGAGAATATTGCGGTTTCTGGTAAGCATATGACAACCTGTGACTGACTAATTTATCCGGTAAGGCGGATCGCACACTTGACGCACGACGAACCGCAAAAATATCGCAGCGGTCTGTCAGATCCAGATTACGCTCCGTCGTGCGTCAAGTGTGCGATCCACCTACCGTATCTGCCGTGATATCGGTTTTGTTATGAGACTTCGTAAACTTTAACCGTTAAAAACGGTTCGATAAAACATCGGAAAAGTATGCGGTGCGTGTAAAAACAGCCTTACATGTTTGATCGTGTTACTGCTAGCTTCGTGTGTACCAAACATGTTTGTACTTGCATGCTTAAGTACCTACCAATAGAAGGTAACTTAGTAAGTCCGGAGTACGACAGCTATATCTAGATACTAGGTACTAGTCCCAGGAGTCTTATCCGCTGCTAGTCGTTTTCCTTTGGGAATAAAACGTTTTCCCGCCATGTCTTATAGTCATCACTGGTCTCATACAGACGATTTAATCAATGTCTGAGGCAAGAGCACAGACACTGCGTTGCCTGGGGCGCAATTATGGGAAACGCAGGGTTGCCCAGGATCTGTGTCTCCCTCTCGGCTTCGCTGGTTGACTCCACAGGAACGACGAGTCGATACGTGCGGAGCCAGGTCGGCTGCAGGAGTCTACCGTACGATAGACTTCTGTCACACGCGCTTGGCGGAGACCCCGTTCCGCGTTTAATATGGAGTTGTCGATCTCCAGGACCGCTCTTGGGTCTCGTTAATCCCTCTACCTCATATATAAATGATATAATCACTCTATCTGTCGAAAAACGCATCAATACCTATGTTAATAAGTTCGCCAATTGGACAGTTTTTGTAGTAATATGTTGTTCTACATACATACATACATACATATATCACGCCTTTATCCCTTACGGGGTAGGCAGAGCATAAACGGCCGTAAAAATACGGTTGCTATCGCCACGTCTGACAAATATAGAGGGCCGTTTGAGATAATTTGTGTATAACTATAGTGACAGGTTGTCAGCCTGTCGCCTAAAAGTTGTAATACCTACACCTGAAACCCTCAAGTCCCTCAGTCGCCCGTTACGACACCCATGGGTTGGAAATGTTGTTCTTTTGTGCAATAAAGCATATTTGTATTGTATCAAAATCTGGTGCGTGCTTAAAGAGGAGGTGTGCAAGACAGACAGATAGAAAAACGCAGAAAAGGACTTAATTTTTATTTTTTTATCTAGGTGAACAATTTTTGCTGCTGACTCTAGCTTATAAGGCGGGTACCGAAGCTCCCACTTATTGTACTATTTTTAATTATTCTTGTTATCACCTTGTCATTTCTTGTTCTTGTACCAATTACTAACGCTCTACCTACCCTGCAATGGATAAAGGTGTAATATGATTGGATATGAAGGTATGTTTCTTGCATGCCAAAAAAGGTCTTACTCAGCTGGACCCTATAATTGTAATGTCCCTAAAATTTTACGTTTCCTCCCACCCGCATATATACCTAAATAAATTGCAAGTAATTCATCCCCTGGAATCAGTGACAAACAGCAAAGGGACTGCCATTTGTCAACCTTTTTAGGGTTACTAGGGATGTGGTTTTAGTCGAAAAAAATCGATTATTTATAATCATGTCAAGATAGAATCGATTAAAATGAAATCGTTTTAGGTTGAATAAAATTAAGTTATTATTATTATTTTGAGCCAGACATGTCCCACTGCATGGCAAAGGCCTCCCTCTCTTTCCTCCACTTTTCCCTATCCTGGGCCGCCTCCATCCAGTCATGGACGTAGGTATTTTTGCCCCACAGTGTAGTAGGCATTCTGGCCACATGTCCAGTCCAATCCCACTTGAGATGTGCTGCCTTCTGACCTACGTCGACTATTTGTGTGCGGGAGCGCAGCGTTGTGTTTCTGACTCGGTCAGCCCGAGTATGCTGCGCTCCATGCCTCATTGGCAGACCCTGAGTTTGAACTTCTGGATGCCAGTCAGCGACTAAGTTTGAGCGCCGTATGTAAGGACGGGAAGAATGCACATGTCCATAAGTCTGCGCTTAAGTGTTAATGGTTGCCCTTCATAAGCTCCTTCATAGACCAATAGCTCTTCAAAGTAAGCTAAAATAAAAAAATACCTATTAAAAGACCATATCATTTCAAAATAAGTAATAGTCGAGTGAAACAGCTAGTTCGTAAAATAGCTCTTTGAGCGCCACCTCGTAGTTATAAATAAAAAAGTGTATTTGTAACTTACATGATACCTACATGACATGTTTGCTTGACCCCCAAACTAGGGTACCCTGTGCTATGGGTAGTTAGATCAAAAACTAAATTTTAGCAATTAAACATTTGGAATGCACACCTAATCAATTTCTAAATAGTCGTTTGTCTATACCTGCAGAGTAGCTTCATAAAAAAGAACTACCTGTGTTTTTTCGTAAAAATCGTTTTTCATTAATCGATTATTTGTTCCCATCTCCATTGTCTACTGTCAGATTTTCCCTTTTCATGGCCGTGTTGACTATTTGTCTTTTTGTTCCTAAAAGCGACACGTCACAGATACGTTTTACCTTACCGTCTACCTATTTGTAAAGATATATTTCGAATCCACCCAAACCCGAGGAAAAGGTGATATTTAACAGAGAAAACTTTTGTAAAGGGTTTGGGTTGACCGGATTTAGCCGTTTGCCCGTTGAACATGAAGTTTTTTTTTTATTATTATTATTAAAGTTTTAATCACGCAGAGTTTCAAATTTTTTCTTAAACTAAAGGTTGCGGAAGCCATAAAGGCTTATTTGCAGCCAATGAGTCCGACTACTTAATACTTATTACAAATTATAAACTAAACTAAACACAAAATGTTTCATATTATAGTACATATTCAAAATTACAACATGCTAGAAAATATTTTTTCATTCTATTGTGCGGTTTCTTCGTGTGTAGGTACACATCTTGTATGTCTTTGGGTAGGCTGTTTATTATTTTAGGTAGGTAGTAACTGATAGTTCTCATGCCATATACATTATTACATTTAGGTAGGTTAAATTTCTTATAGTAGGCGAGTGTACGTAGATCGCTACGCCTTTTGTTTACACTTAGATTAGGTATATTGCTATATTCTTCTTTAAGAGTTAATAATTTAACCATGCTTTGAATGGGCAGCACTTTACAGTGTTGAAATAATTTGGAATAGTCATCTTCGTATTTGTTTTTAATATTATTTGGTACTATGTTTTTTAGCAACCTGATCTGTAATTTATATATGAGTTCTAAATGTGTTTTATAGGTCCTACCATAACTACTAAGTCCGTAGCTAATTATTGAATCAGCGAGAGCCAAGTATAACATTCTCAGTGTGCTATATGGTAATTTATACTTTAATATGGTTATTCTACTGAGAATGGATCGCAGTTTGTTACATATATAGTTAATATGTGGCACCCAACTAAACTTGTGATCTATTATTAGTCCAATGTAAGTATGCTCCTTATCGTAATCGTAAGTAAATAATGAAATACTAACTCTATGAAACTGAACCATTTTCTGTCCGTGAGATTTTCCATCTCGATGCACAGTTCAGTGATACACATGTTTTCTGAAACAACCTTGAAAAACAATCCTCAAAAATGTCAGACGTGGCGATAGCAACCGTATTCCTACGGCTTTTAACGCTCTGTCTACTCCGCAAGGGATAAAGACGGGATATATGTATGTATGAGATGCACAGAAACACTGTTTATATTTTTTTGTTGCTAACGCCAACAGAAGCTCCTCTTGGCCACCAAGAGTAACTGCTAAAAACAATTACTTGACATTTAAATTTATTTACGACCGATGTGGCGCAGTGGTAGTGCGACTGCCTTTGACGCAGAAGGTTCCGGGTTCGATTCTCGGTGGGTCACTCACAAAGTTTATATTTATCACTTTGTGAATTTGTTCCCAGTCTGGTTAGGACATTGCGGGCTGGACCACCCGATTGTCCGTAAGTGAGATGGTTCCGTGTTTCGGATGGCCCGATACGCCGTAGGTCCTGGTTGCTGCCTATGATCACTTAGACGGCAGTCGTTACATAACCATGTCAGAAGCCTGCTACTTGTAGAAGGCGGTTGAAAAATTCTGACACTAGGGCTCATCGGGTCGTTGGACGACTCGGTGTCACACACGAAAAGAGAGAGATTTAAATTTTTCAATTTCTGCCTCAACCGAGATTCGAATCTGGAACCTTTGTCGGCAGATAGGCATCACATCAGCAGCCCAAACCAGATTATCTAATTTGAACCTGAATGTGGGCTGCCGATAATTACCTATCAATCAGATAGACGTCCTGCTAATGGCATAATTCCAGGTAGATATTAATAGATCTAGGATCTAGATCTTAGGTCTGATATTGTGCTGTCTTGGGGCTGGTCATTAATCACGCGTGGCTCGAAAGAACGGCTTCTTTGTAAAAAACACGAAATATCACGAACAGTACTTCACTTAGCTGTTAAAAATATATCACGTATATTTCTTTTTTTTTGTGTTTTTTGCTCTTATCTCTACACGTTTTCAGCGGTCAGCATTGGACGACCCGGTGTTCCACACGAAAAAAGAGAGAGGGAGAGCGGTCAATAAAGTAAAAAATATATAATATCACTTTGTTTTCTATTTTATTCATACGATGGGGTGGGAGTCCTATACTTCACCATGTATCACTAAGAGGGAGAGAGAGGGGTTCGAAAATACCAAAAAAAACCTTCACGTGATTAATGGACGGGCCCTTTGCGGTCTTACATGGAGTTCTCTAAACTCTGGTTGGACACTCAAGCCCGTATTTATAAACCGCAATCAACAATCAACTTTGAGATCGATCTTGAATGCGACTTCGAGATTCTGATAATATTGACTGACATTTGTCAAAATCGCTCTTGAGCTTGATCTCAGAGTTGAGTGCGATTTATAAATCCGGAGCTATGTCCACCTATACCTATAATCACATCAGATGAAGAAATGTCTGTAAATGGCGGCGTGACAGAAAGCATGACAATTAGCCGTCATTTACTGCTCGTTTCTTGGAATATACCTACTTTTAAAATTACCATACTGACTCATCAATTTTCCTTTTTACTCACGAAACGCTAAAAATGTTTCACTACAACCAACACCGATCTCATTTACCCTCTTTAAGCTCCCGTGGGATTGTCTCTGAAGGTATCTGTCGTTCGATAAAGAGGTCAAAAGATATTGAAGCGCTTAATCCCAGAGGGAATACTTAGGTATCTCTACTAACACACTTATGTCACAGCAGTATCGTACATAGCAATATAGGTTTTTCCCAGGGAATTAAATGTGGCATCACTTCCCGTTTTCGCCATGCAAACGCTACCAGAAGCCCTGTAACTCGTCCATCTGGGTTGGAGGGCGTCCAAGGCGTAACCTCCGCTCGAGAACTTGCTATTCCGCCGTGCATCGGTTCTGCCAACAGAATTGACTACTCCATCCATATTAAACCTATATGAAATCGTTAGCCAAGAAGATTTGATATTGCGCTTAGTACCTAATTTTAAAACTTATCTTAAGTCAAGTATACAATTTTTAGAAAACTAGCAGTACTGATGGCAAAAGTGACAGGTTCAAATAATAAATTTTAAACTATCGCGGTTGTTTCATAGTTACGATTTATTTTAATGTTTTTTCGTGAGGTTAATGTTTTGTAATTTTCTCACACATATCACGCCTTTAACCCTTGCGGGGTAGGCAGAGCAATAACGGCTGTTAAAATACGGTCGCTATTGCCACGTCTGACATTTTTGAGGACTGTTTTCCAAGGTTGTTTCAGAAAACGTATGTATTACTATAGTGACAGGTTGTCAGCCTGTGGCCTAAAAATTGTAATACGTCAATACTCTCGAGTCCCTTAGTCGCCTCTTACGACACCCGCGGGAAGGATGAGGGGTGATGCTATTCTAAGCCGGCATTACACGGCAGAGTCGGTATCACACGGCAGTTATAATTTTCTAATATTTTTTTTTTCTGTTTTGCAGACCTTACCGCAGGCGGCGTCCGTGTGTAACTGGGCTCGCGAAATGTCGGGCTGTTTGCGTTAATCGCAGGTTTTTGTGTACTCGTACGGTGGCGCCACCTGCCGGGAAACCACATGAACGGAAACACAAATAGCCTTTATTTGCACCTATAAATGAGTTGTCGTGTGGTGGCGGCTAAGATTAGCATCGTCCTGTTTCTCCCCACATGTGTTGTAAAAGGGACAAAGGGTTGAAGCCTGGGAAAAGACCGTAGCATAGGCGAGGAACACACTTGACGCACGACGGAGCGCAAAAATATCGCAGCTGTCTGTCAGATCCATACTAGAAACGTCGCTCCCCATATTAAAACCGCACTCGATGGATGACACTGCGATAGCGCTGCGTCAACAGCGGTTGAGCGGTTTTAGTATGGGGATTGACATTTCTAGTATGGATCTGACAGATCGCAGCGATATTTTTGCGCTCCGTCGTGCGTCAAGTGTGTTTTTGCCGTTCCCTGTGAATATCTACAATATCTTGCACTGCGCTCGCTAAGTGTCAGTACGGATAATATTGTTTGCTTGGCAGTTACCACCCTTTTATTAAAACTAAAATTAGGATCTCACTGAAAATTTGGTCGTGAAAATGAAATTTCATTCTCTTGTGCTCATTTTTGTTGGAAATCTCCAGTCACATTCGTTTTTACGGTTCCTTGCATTTCGTAGTACACGTCTTATTGCATTTTGTTCTGTAGAACATGGATTGGTAGGTACAGTCAGACATCATGATATATGCTTGCTTCATCATATGTGTTTGCTTACAGGATGTGAGTAAAAGTTATTGTTCTTATCTTGGATTGACTTGCATTTCAAGAATTTGAAATGAAAAGACTCAAATGTCTCTGTTACATGCCAAGAATTTGAAATGAAAAGACTCAAATGTCTCTGTCAAAGTCATTATTCCGTCGACCTACTCTTCTAGACGCATTATGACCTAAATCTTAAAAATGACCTAAACGCAAAATGACCTAAACGCAAATGACGAAAACTCTAAAAAGCGAGTAGTAGGTACATCCTTCTGAATACTAAATACTCCAATGTTGTTCAATTTCATTGCTAAATTGTATACTTCCCAGTATTCGAAACAATGTCCTTTACCCCCAGTTTATGTCCGATCTTATCTATTTCTGTACCATTAAATCTAAATAACAGTTTATATTTCGGTGTTTATGTTGGCAAACAGGAACCAAGTTCAGTCCAAGTCCAGTTGTCGACTGAATGCAGTCAACAGATTGTGAACTGAATAGTTGGAAGCTTACAGGACAATGAAGTCGGGAAACTAAAATTTGTGATAGAGTGGACAGCCGTAAATGAAACTAGAGTCTTAAGTAACACTGTGGTATATTAAAATTACGGAAACACACAGCAAACACAACAAATACAAGAGAATGTGCAAAGGATAAGAAATCGAGGCAGAATCTGGGAGGCGCAAGCGCGTGTATCCCGTACGGTGGTGGCGTCCCGACTGAAAGAACGAACGGGTGTTCGGGAAGCGTTAGTACAAACCGGACTACAGCACAGACAGGGGACTGTCTGTGCTGTAGTCGGGTTGGAACATTAAATTATGCTACAAAGGCGACTACAACACAGACATCATCGATAAATGATCAATGCCGAGTTAACGATTGTGATTGTTATTATTTTAGCGATTACCTAATGATGTTTTAATGATAAATTGTAGCTTAATGATATTTTAAATGATGAATAACCAATCATAATGAATAATTACTGAAACGATTAATGATAATTTTAATGATTAATCATACGTAAATGCTTAACGAAATTTTAATGAATAATGGCATTTTAATGATTAATGGCTTTGTAATGATCAATGATATTTTAATGATTAATGATATTTTAATGATTAATGATATTTTAATGTATAATGATATTTTAATGATTAATGATATTTTAATGATTAATGATAATTTTAATGATTAATCATACGTAAATGCTTAACGATATTTTAATGAATAATGGCATTTTAATGATTAATGACATTTTAATGATTAATGGCTTTGTAATGATTAATGATATTTTAATGATTAATGACATTTTAATGGTTAATGATATTTCAATGATTAAGGATATTTTAATGATTAATGATATTTTAATGATTAATGATATTTTAATGATTACTGATATTTTAATGATTAATGATATTTTAATGATAAATACAAAAGCAACTCAAGCTCAAATATAGGTTTGTTAGACACAACCTATCCTAACCTGGCGTTGACGGTTACAACATGGCGCTTGCAAAGGAGGCGTTCAAAGGAACTTCAGTATCCCGTGACGTCATCCGACGAAACAAGACGTGTTCGGATACGAGAGAGGTTCGTAGTGTTACATGCTCCCCCTTTTGACCTAGTTAGTGCCCTCACGATAGGTCAAACTCTTCCGAAAACATGACAAAAAGAACAACATGAAAAATTCGAAAGCATCAAAACTAAAACACAAACTTACAAAGTAAGATAAGCTAAGTGGTAGGCTTGCGAGGACGGCCTCGCTTCTTCTTTGGTGCTACAGGCACAGCTCGATCACACTCATGGCGGGCATGATAGCGCCTGAGGTCCATAGTGTGGTATTTCCCAATTGTTTCACCGGGTGGCTCGCAGTGGCCCAACAGATATGTAGTAGGGCTGACCTTCTTCACAATGCGATAGGGTCCATCCCGCTTGGGTACAAACTTTGAGCTAACGCCCTTACTAGTGCTGCTTAGCACGTGGGTCTTGAGCAGGACTAAGTCACCAGGCTCATACTCCTCTCCTTCTCGACGTGTCGCATCCTTCGCGGCCTTCCGACGATCTTGCTCGTGCTCTATTTTCTCTTTAGCAGTACTTAAGGTGTCTGCAAGCTTGAGCAAATACGGCGTGATCTGAGGCACATAGTTTTCAGACTCTACTACAGCTCGTAGGTCGCTCTGCGCTGCGATAGGTGAACGAAGCTCTCGTCCAAACGTAAGGTAAGCAGGAGTTTGTCCTGTGCTGCTAGTCAGGCCAGAGTTCAGAGAGAAACGTATAAATGGCAATACTTCCGGCCATTTGTTATGCTCGTTCTGAACTAAGATGGCGATCTGGGTCTTCAAATCCCGATTTTTCCTCTCGACGGGATTGGCTTCTGGATGGTAGAGAGGCACCAGGTTCTGCTTCACTCCTAGAACATACATAGCATGCTGCATAACGTCTGCGACAAACTGGACGCCATTATCAGATACAAGGCGCCGTGGTAATCCAAATCGCAGGAACACTTCATCAATGAGTTTCTTGGCACAAGCTTCTGCCGTGGCCTCATTTAGAGCGAAGACTTCTACCCATTTGCTTGCGGTATCTTCGACTATGAGAACCCATCTTTCCCCATTAGGCCCCTTGGGCAATGGTCCAAAAAGATCAATGGCTAATACCTCAAAACGTTGTGCAGGGACTGGTGTTTGTATGAGGCCAGGCGGCTTCTGATTGGAGGGTTTGTACCTCTGACAATCGACGCACGTCTTCAGGTAGTCCTCGACAAAACGACGCATGCCTGGGAAGTAGAACCGTTGCGAGATGCGATGCAGAGTCTTCTCTACTCCACCATGTCCTGAAGTAGCAGCGTCGTGACATTCTTCTAACACCTTCTTTCGCAGGTTTTCCGGCACGACCAGCTGCGGTTCTTCTGATTCAGCGTCAGCATAACGGTATAGTACTCCCCTCGACATATGGTATCCTCTTTCTGTCCATCTCTTTATAGCGACTTCCTCTGTTCCTTCCAGCTCTTTCACTATCTTAGCAACCTCAGGATCGGCGAGCTGATCTTCACGCACAGCAGTAGCGTCCCAGCGCGGCGTCTCTACGATGACGGTGCACATCCCGCACGCATCGCGAGCTTCATCATTGCACGGCGGGCGGCTGAGCGTATCAGCGATTACATTTGCCTTTCCAGGTGTATAGTCCACGTTCAGGTTGAATGACTGCAGCTTCATGGCCCATCTGACCAGTCTGCCGGTGGGCGACTTCAGGGTGAGTAACCACTTGAGCGGCTGATGGTCACTGGCGACATGCACTTCGTGTCCATCGATGTAGCCGCGGAACTTCTCGACTGCCCACACGACGGCCAGAGCTTCGCGCTCCGTCGTAGAGTAGTTGCGTTCCGCTGGCGTCAGCAGACGGCTGGCGTACTCGATGGGGCGCTCCTCACGCGGTGTCTCCCCCTGGAGCAGAGCACATCCCAGGGCATAGTTGCTGGCGTCGGTCCTGAGAATGAACGGACGATTATAATCTGGTTGGGTAAGTATTGGAGCAGAGGTAAGTAATCTCTTCAATTCTTTAAAAGCATTGGCTTGATCTGGTTCCCATTTCCAGGTCTGATCTTTCTTTGTGAGTAAAGTCAATGGCTGGGCAATCTTTGAAAAGTTGGGAACAAACTTCCTAAACCATGAACATGTCTGTAGGAAGGATTTCAGATGTTTCACGTTAGTAGGTTCCTTCATATCGGCGATGGCTGATACCTTGTCAGGGTCTGGAGACACTCCTTGTGGTGTGATCACATGACCAAGGTACTTAACGCTGTCCCTGGCGAACACGCACTTGGCGCGATTGGCTCGAAGGCAGAAGACACGAAGACGGTCGAAAACAGCGCGAAGGTCGCGCAGATGCTGTTCGTATGTCGGGGAGATCACGATGAGGTCATCGATGTAACCTAGGATGGTAACGTCCTTCAAGGCAGCTCCAGTCCTAAAACGGTCGATCAGTCGTTGAAACGTCGCCGGCGCATTTTTCAGCCCAAACGGCATTCGTTTGAAACGATGAACCCCGAACGGCGACACGAACGCTGTTTTGTCCTTATCCTCTTCCTTGACGGCTACCTGCCAATAACCGGATCGGAGATCGATGGTGGTCATGAAGCAGCTTTTACCTGTATATTGTAGCAAGTCATCTATAACAGGTAGGGGATAGGCGTCGCTCTTCGTTATAGCGTTAAGTTTGCGGTAATCCACGCAAAACCTGAACGTTCCATCTTTCTTTGGCACTAGCAGAGCGGGCGCGGCCCATGGGGACTCGCACTCCTCAATAATTCCCTCATCCAACATCTTATTGAGCTGGTCTTCCATCACAGCTTTCTTGGCGGGAGTAAGCCGGTAGGGCGGCACTGCGATAGGCGGATGGTTACCTGTATCGATACAGTGCTCCGCGAACGGCGTAGCTCCTCCCCCTTCTCTGAAGATGTCCTCATACTCCTGCAGCAAGTCAGCTAGGCTGCTCCTCTGCGAAGGTGACAGCATCGATCCCTCATCCGCCCGCAGAATATCCGCGGCGGCGTAGCAAACATAGTTGCGAGTCTCCTCGGTTCGCAACGGGTGAATGACCTCAGGGCGATCAGCTGTAAACCATGAGTTATTGTCGAGATTAATAGTGATACGTGCTTTTCGTAAAAAATCGATACCTAACAAAGTGTCGTTATCTTGTGCATCCGGAAATATAACAAAAGTAGTAGGTATTACTAAACCTTTCAAGTTAACATCTACATCGGCAAGTTTGATCTCCCTATCACACACGTAACCGTCGGCGAGTTTGACCTTCATGACGTCACTACGAAAAGGATGACAGTTCCTTTTGAGTAGGGCGTAAAGGGTGGAGCCGGCAACACTACGTCTCGCGGCATTATCCGCAAATCCCGTTCCCAGTTGTCCGTAAATCTCGATTTCCAACAAGGGACGTCCTCCGAGATCCGCAGCGCTCGATGAAATACACTCGACACTGTTATCATTCTTATCAGTAACAAAATCGTTTGAATACAAACACAAAACATTTGAATTTTTATCAAATTCCATGCGCGGGCTTGCATGCGACGTGTTAACAAACTTTTGGTTAGAAAGCAATGCGCACACCATATCTTTATCATTTGAACATGGACGGTCCATAACAGGGACGTTGACCTTAGGCAAAATATCGTTAGGTACATCGGTAAGCAACGAGTTAAAACATTTGTCAACAGCTGTTTCGTTAGTAAGCAAAACATTCGTAGGTAATTCCGTACGTAAAACATTCGTAGGTATTTCTTTACGAAAAACATTGGTAGGTATTTTGTTAAAGGAAACATCATTCGGTGCAAAATCGGCAGGCAAAGTGTTTGACATAACAGTAGGCAATGTGTAAGTAGGTAAAACATCGTTACGTAACAGGTTAACATTCGGTAAGTTGTCACACAAAGCGTTAGTACAATTTTGAGTGGCCGAAAGAAGCGTATAGCTGGGAGGGCCGTTGACCCTGCGGTCATCGACCTCCGCGATCGAAATATTCGCCGAAATCGAAACATTAGAGTCTCTAGGTTTCACGGATTTGAAATCGCAAGCATAAAAAGCTTCTTTAGGTACATATTTACGAGTACCACCACTGCAATCGCAATTTGACCTAATTACGCCAATTTTACCACACGAATAACACGATACGCCGTCGTCACTTTAATTTTGTTCAGTTTGACGCATGCACTTTTATCGTGAACGGGACGTTTGCAATAGACACAAAACAATTTACCTCTTAGTCCGGGGTTGCTTACGGATGGGTCCATGGATATGGCGTGGTTCTGCTTGGCAGAAACCCCGCTGACACGATGAGCAGATCTCTCGGCGGCCGCCGTCGGGGTCGGCGAGGCGGCGGGCGCGCGGCGACGAGGCGCATCCCGCGCCTCCGCACGACCCGCGGACGACAGTCTCGTATCCACGCCGCTCGGCGCGCCCAAGGACGCGCACGGTGCGCGCGCAGCCTGCGTGCCCGCCGCGTGCGCGCGCTCCGCGCTCGCGCCGGCACACGAAACCGATGAGTCCACCTCCGCCAATGACTCCTCGACTGCTCTGGCCTTCTCGATGAGTTGATCCACTGTAGATACGCTTTCTCTAGTGACGCGCTCGCGAATATGCATATTGAGCGAGCCGTATCGTATATCATATCTAGCTGCATCTCCTCTACAACATCGTAGGGTAACAAGGCTATTTCGGCGCGAATTCTGGCGATGAAGACTTGAGCACGCTCGGTCCCTTGATCGCTTCGAAGTAACCGTCGAAATATCGTAAATGGCGGGCGCGGCACGCCGAACATGGCGCGCATGCGCGCGACCGCGCCGCTCCATGACGCTATTGGTGCGTTTCCACGCTTGCCAAGGCTCGGCAAGCGTTCACAAGCACAAGCGTGTAAAGAGGGCGTTTGGCTTGGCTTGCGTGAGCTTGTAGACGCTTGTATCTGATCCGGTCGAGTGTCGGTTTTTGGACACAGATCAAAGGGCGCTTGCGGCAAGCGTTTGCGACGCGTTTACACGTTGGCGTAATTAGTAGCCGCTGTGACCTCGCGACGAACGCACGTAAATCTAGTTCTGTCGGATTACAAAATGAGTGGCTGGTCAAACGACGAGACTTTATTGTTTTTGGAATATTACCAGACCGAAACATGTATCTGGAACCCCAAAGACGTTAACCATAAAGATAAAAACAAAGTTGCAGATGCTTGGAGTCGTCTTGCCCAGTTAATGGGAAAGCCAGTAAAGGAATTAAAATCCAAAAAAGAAATATTGATGACAACTTTTCGAAAACATTTAAAAAAAAAACAGGATTCTAATCGTTCTGGCGCAGGTATGTACAGTGTTTATTATTTTAATTAAGTTAGCAAGGTGTACCTAAGCATCGCTCTTGTGTAGTTTTAAAATTATATCCTTTTTTACTTGGGAGAATTTTTTTGTTATTCTTTTTATTATTTATTTATTTTTTTAGGTGCCGAAGACATATACAAACCAACTTGGTTTGCTTACGAATTGATGGAGTCATTTTTACTGCCAGTATATACTTGCACTGATGGAATAAATACCGAAACTGTAAGTAAAAAGCAACGTTTATTCTAAATCAATGAAACCACTTTTATTTAAAATATTGTAATTTTAATTTTCATGAACTTAACAATTTCTACTAAAATACGAAGTAAATTCGTCTCTGATTTGTCTGGCATTCAGCGGAGATCTTCGTGGTACGTAAGGCAAATTTTGCAATGCATTATATCCATTGTTTTCATTTCGCCACGAACCAGGGTTCACCATATTTCCACTACTATCATAAACATCAAATGATCCCTGAGGAGTATATCGATTTGAGGAACTTTTACTTGTTCTCAAATAGTTATGTAGCAATACACAAGTCATCGTAAGTTTCGACACAGTTTGTGGATCTAAGTCCATAGGGCGTCTAAAAATTCTGAATACTGAAGTTAAAATTCCAAACGTATTTTCTACTACAACTCGGGATCTGGATAAGTTTTGATTAAATAATCTTTTTGGTGAGCCTACGTCATGGTTTCCAGGGTAGGGCTTCATTAAGTGTTCACTCAATGCAAAAGCACCGTCACCTAAAAATATGTATGGCAGATTTATATTCGACCCTGGAAGTGGACATGGCGACGGAAAATCTATCTCGTTATTACAGATTTTTTGCCATAGTAAAGAATTGTTAAAAACTCCACCGTCACTTATTCTTCCTTGACTCCCTATGTCTGCAAATATAAATTTATATTGACTATCCACTAATGCCATAAGGACAATGCTAAAAGTTTTCTTGTAATTGAAATACTCTGTTCCACTATGATAAGGGCTGTATATGACTATATGCTTGCCATCCAATGAACCTATGCAATGTGGAAATTTGGTCCTGAATCCTTCTTCTATTTTAAGCCATTCTTCTGCCGTGGTCGGCATCTGAAAAAAGAAAAGAAATCAACTGTAAGTAACAGTATGTTGTAATAATTTTTATTTTTTGCAGAAATCACAACAAAATGGTGTACATGAAGAAACGGAAGAAATAGATGGTGATGGTGACCATACGGTCACTACACCATCCAGACCATCGACATCTACTAATAAACGTCGTCGCCCTGTTACTGAAACGGCTGAAATGCAAATGGCCACAGCATTTCAACAACTTACAAATGATATAAGACAAAGGCGAAGTGAATGTAGACCAGCTCACGAAGATGATGATTGTGATTTATACGCAAAGCTACTAGCTATAAAGCTTCGCGAACTGCCAAATGATGAACGAAAACTTATTATGTACCAAATAGACGGGTTGTTTATAAGCAGAATCAACCAAAGGTCAAATGCACGTCATACACCATCCCCTCAATATTATTCTAGACCTTCATCAATGGCCAGCACATATGCACAACATACGCCATCTCCTCAATTCCAAGACATTCCGAGTCCACCAGCATCAGCAAATACCGTTTATTCTGAACGTATCCCAAACACTCAAAGATTTTTTCCATCCCCGCAAACCTCTCATTCAGAGCCCTTCTCAAATATAATAATTGAACATCGATCACGTTCAATTGCTCCGTCTACTTCAAAAGCACCCTCGCAAGTTAATATCATATCGGATCAAATCATCCAGCCTGCGCCGCCGGAACCCAACATTATAAACGAAGCTTTACTGAAAGCTTTCGAAGATTTTCAGTCATCGCCAAATTAAAAAACGGGCAGCACCGTCTTTTTCAATAATAACAGTTGTTTTATTTTACTACTTACCTTAACTTGATCCTTTAAAACTTCATTAAGAGCTTGGCAAACTTCAGGAATGATTTTTGATATCATCGGGACAGATACTTTAAATAAATAGTGTAGGCTTTTGTATGAATCACCAGATGCTAAAAATCGTAGCGTTATGGCAAGACGAAATTTAGCTGGTATAGCGTCTCTGAAGTCGGTATCATGCTTGGAAATCATTGGTGAAATTTTCTGCAGCAAAAACTCAAAATCAGCATAACTCATTCGGCAAAAATTATCGAACTCTCCAGATGGTTCATATAGAAGTTCATTAAATTTATCTTCTATAAATTGTCTGTAACAAATTAAAGCAATTATATAAATTTAATTATTATTATTATTTGCCACGGTAAAAAGTAGCCTATGTCCGTTCAAACTATCTCCATTCCAAATTTCATCAAAATTGGTTCAGCCGTTTTGACGTGAAAATGGAACATACAGACATACACATTTTTGCATTTATAATATTATAGTAGGGATATATAAACTGAAAAACTTATTACTTACCTGGTACGATTTCTATGAATCTTTATCATCCACCATCTTCGTTGTCGTCGGGCTTTCCTTGCTTGTGTTTTACTTTGTTTGTATTTAAAATAAAAGTAGGTTAAACCAAACGTAATAGCTGATACAAGTTCGGTGTCCGCCATGCTTGGATGTACGTAGCACACTGACGCATTCACAAGCGTGTAAACGACTTCCAAATGCCAAGCGAAATTTGTGGTCGCTTGTACCTTGTGAACGCTTGCCGAGCCTTGGCAAGCGTGGAAACGCACCATATGGTAGCCTTTACCCCACGCCACCACACTGCTGCTTCTCCTTCTAGTAGCATTGGCAATCCTTTGAGTGCGTGAGCATCACTCACGTTAGCACATTCTTTGTATGTTTCAACGGCGTCTAAAAATGCCTCCAACAGCTCCGGGTCATTTCGTTCTCCGCGGAACCGTGCGGTGCACCGAGCGAAACTACCGGTCGGCGCCGTGAGCCCCGAAGGAGACGACGCAGACGCAGGATCTGGATTAAATCGTGAAGCCAACAAAGACTTGACAAGCTGACGGTTTGAGTCGGCTTGGATCTGGGCAAACGATTTGATCAAATCCTCCATATTGGTTTTTTCACGCGAGTCCACTGAATCGTTTACTGAACGAGTACGAGCACTTTTACGTACTGGTGCTGCTTTTCTCATTTTAGCGAGCATTACAAAAGTCACGAACACAAACACACGCAATCGTAAGCAAAGTAAGAATCACTCGCGACGGGACGCGCGGTAACGCGGGCACGCCGCGGCCATTTTGGTAGACACAAAACGTCTCAGTTCGTGAATAAAAGTCCGACGTGGGCGCCACTTGTGATAGAGTGGACAGCCGTAAATGAAACTAGAGTCTTAAGTAACACTGTGGTATATATTAAAATTACGGAAACACACAGCAAACACAACAAATACAAGAGAATGTGCAAAGGATAAGAAATCGCGGCAGAATCTGGGAGGCGCAAGCGCGTGTATCCCGTACGGTGGTGGCGTCCCGACTGAAAGAACGAACGGGTGTTCGGGAATGGTCGGCGCGGCGGCAGAGCCGACGCGCA
This sequence comes from Keiferia lycopersicella, assembly GCA_029255805.1. Lineage (NCBI taxonomy): Eukaryota > Metazoa > Arthropoda > Insecta > Lepidoptera > Gelechiidae > Keiferia > Keiferia lycopersicella. Next base: position 2,395,042 of record JARACZ010000008.1, read on the forward strand.
CGCAACATGGCGCTTGCAAAGGAGGCGTTCAAAGGAACTTCAGTATCCCGTGACGTCATCCGACGAAACAAGACGCGTTCGGATACGAGAGAGGTTCGTAGTGTTACAAATTGTAATTCACTTTAAATAGGGCCACCCCAAAATGCTGTCCGGGTGGCTGAATTTAGAGTACATAAAATCTAAATTTGCGATCTACACGATAAGAAGAAGAAGAATAAATAGCCTTTGGAAAGGTTAGTTACCCATGGATTCTTTAATTTAACTTATTATTATTACTTATAACTAGTATCACACATTACCTCAACAGCCAAAACAGTCGACTGCGGACTTTTCCATCAAGGACTGGAGGACACGGAATTTGCCTGTCCTTGGTGAGCGACCTGTGAAGTGCGTTTTATGATTTGATTTTCTGAGAAAACGAAGCTTATGTTATTTATTTATATAATCTTTTGGGTACAGATAGATGAGATTTGCTTTTGGTAAAAAATTACTTCAGACGAAAAAACTGTGTTCATACCCAATTTCCGAAACGAAAAATCTAAAAGCAAATCAAACCCCTGCAAATATCATGCCAGATTTCCAGAAAACTGATACGAAAAATTATCCCCAAACTTGTAGTCTGATCACGCGCGTTACTACCACCAGCACCCTACTTTGCTTGAACAAACTATAACAGAAAACATATTTTTATGTTTACTCTTACACCCAAGTTAGATCCTTGAGTTTTTCTACGATATTGAAAAAGGATGCTCGGGGACAGACTGCGGAGATAAAACATCCCTTGGGTATACATCACATACCTACAACCCTTTCAGAATATTATGACAGAAGTTTTTTTTAGTTGCCAAAATGCGATTGGTTTAGGCCACAAGCAGTTTTTTTTTTCAGGCTTTCATACGCACCTTTAATTTGGTGCCTATCATTTAGTTTGGTTAGTCAAGTTTTGGCGTTATCCCATCTGTTTGAAGCGTCTTGTTTCTAGAGGGGCGTAGTAAAGAAGAGAAATTTATGTGCTGATTCCACTGAATTGGGTGAACTACTCATAGTTACAAAACTAAACTTAGTTGCGGTTAAAATGGGGACAACATTTTATACTCGTCTACCTCGGGGGTTATATTTCTCGACAGGATGTACGAGTATGTGAAGCGTAGTCAAGTTAATTCTTTTTAATGCGTTACAGCCGTATTAAGCGGATGTTGACAATAAGGTCTTATTAGATTAACCTCAGCAACGCAAGTGATACTGCTATCACCATTCTCCTTGCCTTATCCCGTTCTGTGTCGGGGTCAGCTATCTAGCCTAAGGGATTTGACGTGGAACCAAGTTTTTACACAGAGCGGTTGCCATCTGACCTCTGCAACCCGAAGGCCCTGGCCCGGATCCTAGGTAACATGGCTGATACTGCTATCATACATTCAAAATGGCGGATTTTAAAAGTTGTTTATATTTATTGCTTGTTTGAAGACCATCCTCAGCTGCACTTCAAGACGAAGTATGGACTAACTCCAGAAGAAAATTTTTCTTGTCTTACTGTGATCGGTCGAGTGCCATAAATTTCACCGACTGATAAAACTTTCAAGAGTTCCCAATTCAATTTGGCAAACACAGAAGTCCCGTAAAGTGTGTCGCCATTTCGGGACATTCCGGGACATCGGGACGACGGGACAGAGACAGATCGGGACGAGATAAATGTGTTACTTTGAGGTCCTTATGTTTATGTTCTACCCCTGGGGCCAAGATGGATTAACGTACGCTTACGTGTCGTATTTTTTGTTTCTAACACTATTAAGAGACTTTCAACAAGTGCTATTTATTTTTATTCATTTGTAGCATATATTCGTTAAAATATAAGGTGTAAAAATATTAGCTACAAATATTTTAAGGAGTGAATCAGCCCCAGAAACTGTCAACTTTCCTCAAGAGACGTAGGTCAAAATTTGAAAAAAAATATTTGGATGTTCTATAGAAAATAAAGCAGCCGAGCTCTATGAGAGGTATAAATATTTTTCTTCATATTTCAACCTTTGTTCTTTGGAGAAAATGTTTAGTTTCATGGGCTGGTTCACCCCTTTTTTACACCATGTCTGTATATGTTATTATTCTTTTGACAAAGTGTATACAAAAAAACTAGCGTTTTGGATTAACATAATCCTCAACAATTTTGAACTACTTGCAACGCTTGTAAAATACTGGAGAGCATTTATACAGGGTGTAAAAAAAATTGCTGCAAATATTTTAAGGGATGAACCAGCCCATGAAACTGAACAACTTTCCCCAAGGAACATACGTCCATATATGAAAAAAATGGACTTCCCATACAAAATAGCGTTGCCGCTCGATAGTGGACTATCGATAGACAATCGATAGTCTATCGATAGTTTTTCGATAGTAAGAACTATCGATTTTTAATCGATAGTATCGATACTATCGATACTATCGATTGTTCAGAATGAGGCAATACTATCGGTCAGCTTCGATAGTATCGATACTATCGATAGTATCGAAGCTGACAATCGAAAAAACAATCGATAGTATCGATAGTATCGATAGTATCGAAGCTGACAATCGAAAAAACAATCGATAGTATCGATAGTATCGATAGTATCGATAGTATCGAAGCTGACAATCGAAAAAACAATCGATAGTATCGATAGTATCGATAGTTTTGGTCTATCGATAGTCGGCCGATGAGCGATAGTATCGTTCAGTCAGGTATGGATTATTTTACATACATATAATTATCATGACTTTATCTCTTATGGGGTAGACAGAGCGTTCACGGTCGTAAAATTACTCAGTAAAGCGACAGTAATCATTACTGTCGCTTGCTATCGCCACGTCTGAGGGCCGTTTCAGTATATATTATAAATATTCTAAATATATATTCTAAATACAATTGCTCATGCCCTAAGCTACCCTAGCTAAGTTAAAAAAATAATAATAAAAAATTAATAGCCGAAAATGGCTATGCTGAAATAAACATAAAATACAATATAATATATATACAGTAGATAATTCTACCTGTTTCGTCATTTAAAGTCAACTTTATACATTTAAAACTACTCCCATGGAGATTTATCCTGCATATAATCAGATATTTCATAATAGCCTTTCTTTTACAATTTTTGTTTTATTACTTTATGGCGGGTGACAGGATGAATCCAGGTGGTGTCGGGAAAAGGGTAGCTACCCGCCTGGCCGGGTGTTGTGGCCAGGGGACCGACGGGTCCACCTGGATTGGATTGGAAGTTGTATACGTATATATGCGTTGCGCGGTGAACACTTCGATATCGCGTTTCAGGCCCATTGTTCTGTCACGTAGCGCCATCTCTCCGATATGTTGAGAACTCCTGTTGCGTCTTGTATGCATGTGAACCACTTGAGTGAGCTTCATGTTGTAGCCACCAGAGGTCGCTACAACTTGACATGACAGGTGATGCGTAGGTATCTATTGTGATACATCACGTGATGCGTCGATTTCATTCTCCTGTCATATCCATACTATTTTTTCCCGCACGCACGCAGACGCAGGCGCACGCATCTAGTGTGCAAATGCCTTTAAAACTATAGGTGTATTTTTATGTATCTAATTGTATAACTAATTCATTCATTGCTAAATACTATGGCTAAATGAATTTACTTTAATTATTAAAATTTAAAAAATCTTTTAAAATAATCCATATACAATAATTAACCCATTAGCCGTGGGATGCCGGCTAAGAATAGCATCATCCTATTTCTTTCCCATGGGTTTCATGTGTATTGCAATTTTAGGCGACAGGCTGACAACCTGTCACTTTAGTGATACGCGAATTACTGAAACGGCCCTCAGACGCGGCGATAGCAAGCGACAGCAATGATTACTGTCGCTTTACTGAGTAATTTTGCGACCGTGAACGCTCTGTCTACCCCACAAGAGATAAAGTCATGATAATTATATGTATGTAAAATAATCCATACTGAACGATACTATCGCTCATCGGCCGACTATCGATAGACCAAAACTATCGATACTATCGATACTATCGATTGTTTTTTCGATTGTCAGCTTCGATACTATCGATACTATCGATTGTTTTTTCGATTGTCAGCTTCGATACTATCGATAGTATCGATACTATCGAAGCTGACCGATAGTATTGCCTCATTCTGAACAATCGATAGTATCGATAGTATCGATACTATCGATACTATCGATTGGCCTATCGATTGTATGGGGGTTTCGATAGGAAAACTATCGATAGTTTTACTATCGATAGTTCGGCAACGCTAATACAAAATTACCGCCCGACCAAGCCAATTTGTGAAGGAAGTCCAAAAACTTTCTCATACTTCGACCTATGTTTCTGGGAAAAGTTGTTCAGTTTCATGGGCTATATTTGCAGCTAATATTTTTACACCTTATATAGCGGCCACCTCATCGTGAGCGTAAAAGTTCTATTACAAGAATACCTACAAGATTAAAACAAGAACTCATCAGGCACTAGCTTTTTATCGCACTCTTAACGCGCAACGGAGCGCTAAAATACCGTAGCGGTCTATCAGATCCATAATAGAAATGTCAATTTCTATACTAAAACCGCTCAACCGCTGTGTTCCCGATGTCCCCAAGACCCGTGTCCCCGAAAAAACCGCAGAGCGTTAACGATCGTAAAATCACGGTCGTTATCGCCACAAGTATTGAGTGCCCCTTAAGATGATTCGTGTATCACTGTAGCGACAGGTTGTTAGCCTGTGGCCTAAAAATGTTACACACATGAAACCCTCAAGTCCCTTAGTCGCCTCTTACGACACCCGCGGGAAAGAAATGGGGTGGTGCATTCTAAGCCGGCATCACACGGCCGGCATAACCGTAGTATGTACATGTATATTAATCACACATCAACACCACTCACACAATTTTCCGCTTTACCAATATGTTATTTGTGCTATTTATTTATGCTATCGTATAAACAGAGGGGCTAAGTTAATTTCGCCCAACACGCAATCACTTTCTCGCTCTGTTTTCGCTGTAAGAATGTATCAGGAACTCTATTTTAGATTTTTCGCATACGGAATTGTGCTAGAAATTGTGCTTGTATCACAGGTGTTCGAAAAAATCCATTCAATAAATTCACACATAGATATGTGTGGGTAACTAAGTTAAGTAGGTACCCTTCACATTCAAAAATTACAAATTGAAATACGTGTTCTTAGTTCAGAATAAAATAACGCTATAATCTGTAAGTTTAGGTACTTAACTTTTTGTAAATAAACTTTGTATGAAAGTGACACTTCAGAACTGTCAGTTTAATACAAAGTTTGTTTACAAAAAGATAAGTACCTAAACTTACAGACTATAACTACGAAATCACAGAGTAATATCCTTATTAAGCTTGAGTTTACCTTTGACTCCTATAATTCGTAAAAAGTCTGCTTAAAAAAGTAAGTGATTTTAGTCACGGACAATAAGGTTCATCGGGTATTCACTAAGGTTCATCGGGTATGCCGTGTGATGCCGGCTTAGAATACACCTTGTATATTTTTTAATTAAATCTATAAAAGTAAATGATTCTGCTGTGCGCAAAGGCAATAATTATTGTCATAAAATATTCGAACAATCTAATCTGTCAGCTCATATAAGATGCTGCGATGTGTCAGACCCATGCTGGAAATGACAATCTCCATACTAAAACCGCTCAACCGCTGTGTAAGCAGCTGCGTCAAAATAACGCAGTTGTGTCGCCAGCGGTTGAGCAGTTTGGGTATGGGAATTAACGTTTCTAGTATGGATCTGACAGACAGCTGCGTTACGGATGTGTTTCGTCATTTAAAGTCAACTTTATACATTTAAAACTACTCCCATGGAGATTTATCCTGCATATAATCAGATATTTCATAATAGCCTTTCTTTTACAATTTTTGTTTTATTACTTTATGGCGGGTGACAGGATGAATCCAGGTGGTGTCGGGAAAAGGGTAGCTACCCGCCTGGCCGGGTGTTGTGGCCAGGGGACCGACGGGTCCACCTGGATTGGATTGGAAGTTGTATACGTATATATGCGTTGCGCGGTGAACACTTCGATATCGCGTTTCAGGCCCATTGTTCTGTCACGTAGCGCCATCTCTCCGATATGTTGAGAACTCCTGTTGCGTCTTGTATGCATGTGAACCACTTGAGTGAGCTTCATGTTGTAGCCACCAGAGGTCGCTACAACTTGACATGACAGGTGATGCGTAGGTATCTATTGTGATACATCACGTGATGCGTCGATTTCATTCTCCTGTCATATCCATACTATTTTTTCCCGCACGCACGCAGACGCAGGCGCACGCATCTAGTGTGCAAATGCCTTTAAAACTATAGGTGTATTTTTATGTATCTAATTGTATAACTAATTCATTCATTGCTAAATACTATGGCTAAATGAATTTACTTTAATTATTAAAATTTAAAAAATCTTTTAAAATAATCCATATACAATAATTAACCCATTAGCCGTGGGATGCCGGCTAAGAATAGCATCATCCTATTTCTTTCCCATGGGTTTCATGTGTATTGCAATTTTAGGCGACAGGCTGACAACCTGTCACTTTAGTGATACGCGAATTACTGAAACGGCCCTCAGACGCGGCGATAGCAAGCGACAGCAATGATTACTGTCGCTTTACTGAGTAATTTTGCGACCGTGAACGCTCTGTCTACCCCACAAGAGATAAAGTCATGATAATTATATGTATGTAAAATAATCCATACTGAACGATACTATCGCTCATCGGCCGACTATCGATAGACCAAAACTATCGATACTATCGATACTATCGATTGTTTTTTCGATTGTCAGCTTCGATACTATCGATACTATCGATTGTTTTTTCGATTGTCAGCTTCGATACTATCGATAGTATCGATACTATCGAAGCTGACCGATAGTATTGCCTCATTCTGAACAATCGATAGTATCGATAGTATCGATACTATCGATACTATCGATTGGCCTATCGATTGTATGGGGGTTTCGATAGGAAAACTATCGATAGTTTTACTATCGATAGTTCGGCAACGCTAATACAAAATTACCGCCCGACCAAGCCAATTTGTGAAGGAAGTCCAAAAACTTTCTCATACTTCGACCTATGTTTCTGGGAAAAGTTGTTCAGTTTCATGGGCTATATTTGCAGCTAATATTTTTACACCTTATATAGCGGCCACCTCATCGTGAGCGTAAAAGTTCTATTACAAGAATACCTACAAGATTAAAACAAGAACTCATCAGGCACTAGCTTTTTATCGCACTCTTAACGCGCAACGGAGCGCTAAAATACCGTAGCGGTCTATCAGATCCATAATAGAAATGTCAATTTCTATACTAAAACCGCTCAACCGCTGTGTTCCCGATGTCCCCAAGACCCGTGTCCCCGAAAAAACCGCAGAGCGTTAACGATCGTAAAATCACGGTCGTTATCGCCACAAGTATTGAGTGCCCCTTAAGATGATTCGTGTATCACTGTAGCGACAGGTTGTTAGCCTGTGGCCTAAAAATGTTACACACATGAAACCCTCAAGTCCCTTAGTCGCCTCTTACGACACCCGCGGGAAAGAAATGGGGTGGTGCATTCTAAGCCGGCATCACACGGTATTATAACCGTAGTATGTACATGTATATTAATCACACATCAACACCACTCACACAATTTTCCGCTTTACCAATATGTTATTTGTGCTATTTATTTATGCTATCGTATAAACAGAGGGGCTAAGTTAATTTCGCCCAACACGCAATCACTTTCTCGCTCTGTTTTCGCTGTAAGAATGTATCAGGAACTCTATTTTAGATTTTTCGCATACGGAATTGTGCTAGAAATTGTGCTTGTATCACAGGTGTTCGAAAAAATCCATTCAATAAATTCACACATAGATATGTGTGGGTAACTAAGTTAAGTAGGTACCCTTCACATTCAAAAATTACAAATTGAAATACGTGTTCTTAGTTCAGTCGTAGCACATTTCAGTATATGTAATCAAATTAAGACTTTTGAGCCTCAGGAAGCGTATTTTTAAATCATGTAAGTATTTTATAACTTGTCGAATATCACTTAACCAAATTTATGCTAAATACAGCAACGGAATCTAAAATTTAATAAAACAAACCCTTGCTCGTATCACTCGTTCTACTCACGAGCCCATTCACAAATACTTAAATCTATTCACTGTGGTTGAGAAATTCGAGTGAGACTGGTGCATGCGAAAATAATAATATTACTTCATACTGATTCAAAAATACGCCCTGAGACCGAAAATAATGAAACTGTTTGCGTGAACGACCACCAATCATTATTACGAAATTTGATTTACGTTTGCCTGATAAAGCTGTTTCTTTATAAGCATGTGGAATGAAAAAAATAGTACATTTATCACGTGGTGAGAAAGGAACCGATTGCAAACGAGCCGAAACGCAGCTGAGGGCATCAATACACACAAGTTTGCAATGGGACTTTCTTCCGCGTGATACATAGTGCTGTAGACTACACCCGCAGGAATACAAAAAGGGGAATAGATAAATAAATAAATGAATAAATAAATATCCCGGACAATTCACACAGCGCCATCTAGCCCCAAACTAAGCAAAGCTTGTACCATGGGAACTAGATAGCTGATACTAATACATATACTCTTTTTTTTGTAAATAAATACATATTATACATAGAAAACACCCAGATTCAACACAAATATTTGAAAATTAACTTCAAAAATATTTGTGTCCGGTGGGGATCGAACCCACGACCCTCGGCGTAGAAGGCAGGCATACTATTCGCTACGCCATCGGGACAGTCAAAATACCTAAAAAATACTTGAAAAATCCAATGCAAAATATTTGCTTTTTTTTATTATACACGACAAAAATAAATTGAGCGTAAAGTACTTATTATAACAATTTGGTACAGAACAAAACAATGTTATTCTTCCATCACTACAACGCGGAACGTAAAAGTAATGTAATTTTCCATCCCTTACAACGTGTGCTATTACAATAGCATAACAATGAAATCCAGTAAGAGAGTTTTATAAATTCAGTGTGGATTTCTTAGAATGTGGGCGAATCTCACATTGCACAGAATCCGCTCCGGTGTGCGGTTCTTTGGGTACCATCTCCTACCCCAGGTTGGTGGTTATCACAGAAATTTTTGCTTTATCAACGGCCGCTCGAAATGATTAAATTCTGTACCACTCGTTGAGATTTATGAGCGAAAATATTTCATGTCTGCCTGTCTATAGGCGATCTTGAATCTTTCCCTGGATTATAAGTTGCAGGAGTTTATATCTATCACACTGCATTATGTGACCAAAGTATTCGAATTTTCGCCTCCTGATCGTGTTGAGAACCTCAAGTTTTTTTATGACTGTCACACTCTCTGATGAAAAATACACTGACAGTGTATCTCTATACGAAGCTCCTGCGGGTAAGACTGATCCAGACTTTCGGTGCAGGTCAGGGTATGACAGGGACGCGTGCACAAGGGATATCGATAAAGGAGCAAATGCAAGCCGTCGTTCACGATGCTCCGCACGGTTACCGTGCTTCTCCAACCAATACCGGATTCCGTCGATATCCGGAGCGGTGTCCGATGCCAGTGTGAGTTTCGCTTAGCGCGATACAATGTTTCCACGAAATTGAGTTCAACATTCAAAACACGTGAATAACTGAAAACAAGGTGAAATCGAATCTTCTGAATATCTAGGTATCTACTGTTTTCATATTTTATTAGCAGTAGGTACATCAACCTATTCATTTTAGGGATCGACTTAGCCTGGTTTGGCATACAGTTTATAAAAAAACCCAGTATACGGATCAAATGGACAAAATGTCAATAAAATCTTCGTAAAACATAGTACGAAAGTTTGTATGAAGCTTCATATCTTGAAAAGTTGTTAAGCATTTTACTCGTAGACCATTAAATTAAGAAAAAAGCGGTTGTCTGTAAAGTCAGTTTACTGACGGTAGTTGATCGTGACATGATAACGTCATAAGAAAATACTGGTGGAATGGTTGAATTTTTCAAATTAATATTTTAATATCAAATCCATATATCCATCCATATCACTCTTTGAACGTATAGAACCTCCTCACACTCACGTTGAGAATACCTTTTTTTCTTCCATTTGCTCGTAAATGGCGTTAGTATTCCAAAAAAGAATACATAAAAGGATTTAGAGGAAGAATACATCATTTAGCTCGTTAGGTTTCTAGAGGCACGCAAATACGACAATAATGGAATTCCCTACTTCTGTTCGGTCCTGCTGACTCCTGGCCCTCAAAAATCTGTCTTTCTTCACGTTTCTTCAAGTTAGATTTTTTTATCGTACACAATATGTTTGAAGTTTAAAGGCTGTATGTGATTTTCCCGTGCATTTATCTTTTTTTTTTATTGAACGTAGCTAACTCCAACGCAGGCTGCTTTAGTATTTCAAAAATTTTCTCGATTAAAAAATGGATTAGTAATGATATTATCACTAGACCTAAAATTCGCTTATTTTTGGCTTCTGCCATAACGTAGGTACTAATTATTTAAATATGTTAGGAATGTTCCCATTTCTGCTCAAGTTGCTTAATTGAACTTTTATAATAAGTTAAAATGTAATTAATTTATGGGATTATACGCGGTATGCCAACTTGCGCCTTTCGCCGACCGGCGCGATTTGCCAACTCGCTCTGGTCTACTCGCGCGTTTAGCTTACTGTAGCGATTCGCCACCTGCGCGTTTAGTAAACTGTCATGATGTACAGTGAACATAAAAAATGAGTTCGTTTAGTTCCTAGTAGGTGCCGCTGGCTGGGAATGGAAGCATTTTTTTTTAAGTCTGCATCTGATGCAAAATAAATGTATTTGTATTGTTTGTACTAATGTTAGAACAGAAACTGACACATGGCTACACAGTTTTTATTTTCATATTGTGTAATTATATATAGGATTGTACACTCCGGCGCGTCTTTACCTACTTCTACCATTTTCAAGTCATTTAAGTCTACAATAACCATTGTTCTGTAAAGACGAGTGTTTTCTATTAGGTACGTATAATATCTGATTGAAATATATGAAAATAATGAAAAAGTTATCAAAACATTTCACTATTGTCTAAAGTTGAATAAATTTGGATTAGTATGGAAAACTAGGTCATTTCACTCTCTACCATAGTCGAAGCACAATGTGGTCTAGCTTGAAATTAATAATTTTAGTAGCCATTTTAGGAATAGTGTGTGGTTCCCCCAGACGTAGAATTAAAAGCAGGAGAATAAGTTACAGTTCCAGTTCCAGTTCGAATACGACAAATCGGCCTACGGTAACTCATACTCGTAGTAAATATGGTCCTGTAGCAGTACGACGACTCTTTGATAGCGATTACGATATATACTTCGGCAATGCCACCACACCCATCCAGACTAAAAACGAGGATCCAACTCATACTACCACCATAGCTGGTTACTATCACAGTGATTCTAATGTTACAAGTGGTCGTCATCCTTACCCAACTGACGTGATTGGTCCTCATCGCGAAGCAACTGTTGATCATCGTAACGTAACTGGTAATCATCACGAAGTAACTGATTATCACTTGGAACAAGTTACTCAAAGAATAGAAGCTACTATGGACAACAAATATCACTTTGAACCAGTTACTCCAAAAATAGAAGCTACTACGGAAAATAAAGCTACTACCACAAAAAGCATCGTTCCTGTAATATGGGAATCAGCTGAAACACCAGGTTTAAATGCAAAATACAATGGAATTGCTACAGCAAATAGAAAGATAGATGAAACCCCTGAAGATTGTTCATTTTATAAGGCACCAATCGAAACTCAATTTAACTATGATAAAATGGCAGATATATGGCAAACCGCCCATTATAAACTAGACGAGAAACTACCGTGCTTCAAGATATACATTAGGAAGATTACTGAAGATGTAAGTATTATACTTCCAGTTTTATGCTAAAAATAAATAAATAAAAATCCTGGACAATTCACACAGCGCCATCGAGCCCCAAACTAAGCAAAGCTTGTACTATGGGAACTAGATAGCTGATACTAATTTAAAATATATTTTTTTTTGTAAATAAATACATATTATACATAGAAAACACCAGACTCAACACAAATATTTGTAAATTGACTTAACAAATATTTGTGTCCGGTGGGGATCGAACCCACGACCCTCGGCGTAGAAGGCAGGCATACTATCCGCTACGCCATCGGGACAGTCAAATTTTCTAGTGACGAATTCTAAAAGTTAAAGATGGGTTGATTGTTTAGCAACATCTTTCGAAAAGAAGAAAACATAAAAAAAATATTTTGAGCGCCCTTGAATCAGGTCTTGGACAGCTTTGTATATAAAAATGGTATTAAAAAAACTTTTAATTGCAGGAAAGAAATGCTTACAAGAAAAAATATGGCACTTTTGATAATAGATTGAATTGGGACCACGTTTTTCTAGAAGTCAGAGCTTTATCAGATCTTGGCAGGAAACACTTCTTGCAAGGCACTAATGAAGGAAAAGGAGTGATGACCAACATCATCATATCTGAAGGTAATTTACATACATACATACATATATCACGCCTTTATCCCTTGCGGTGTAGGTAGAGGATTTTTTTGAGGATTGTTTTCCAAGGTTGTTTCAGAAAACATGTGTATCACTATAGTGACAGGGTGTCAGCCCGTTGCCTAAAAATTACATTAAATTAAATTAAATTGTAATACACCAATACTCTTGAGTTCCTTAGTCGCCTCTTACGACACTCGCGGGAAGGATGTGGGGTGATGCTATTCTATTCGGCATCATACCGTAACTTAAGTATGATAAAAGTTCATTAATACAGGGTGTAAAAATATTAGCTGCAAATATTTTAAGGGGCGATCCAGCCCATAAAACTGAACCACTTTCCCCAAGGAACATAGGTCCAAATAAGAAAAATTTTTGGACCTCCCATACAAAATTAAAATTACCGACCGACCAAGTTGACTTGTATGAGTAGTCCAAAATTTTTTTCATATTTCGACCAATGTTCCTTGGGGAAAGTTGTTCGGTATCATGGGCTGGTTCACCCCATAAATTATAAATTAATATTTTTAATGTCTTATATTTTAAAATTCATCATACATTTCCATTACTGAATTTTATTATACTTAATACCAAAATTTCCGGTTTCAACCACAGCCAACGTTCGGTTTTCCCATAGGAATAGCATGATTCCCGCAGTAAAAAGTAGCCTAGGTGCTATTCCAAATTATGCTTTGTCTGTATACGTTTCATCCAAATACAGGGTGTAAAAATATTTGCTGCAAACACTTTAAGGGGTTAATCAGCCCATGAAACTGAACAACTTTCCCCAAGGAACATAGGTCAAAATGTGAAACAAAATTTTTGACCTCCCATACAAAATGTACCGGCCGACTAAGCCAATTTGTCGTATGTCGTAGTATTAAAAGTGTATTTGCAACAATTTTTTTTACACCCTGTACTCTTGATTAAATTGGCTAACTAATATAAAAGTAGAAACTGGGTAGGAATTTTTGTTGCTTGACAGACATATACCACGCCTTCATCCCTTGCGGGGTAGGCAGAGCGTTAACGGCCGTAAGAATACGGCCGCTATCGCCACGTTTGACATTTTTGAGGATTGTTCTCCAAGGTTATTTCGGAAAACATGTGTATCACTATAGTGACAGGTTGTCAGCCTCTCGCCTAAAAATTGTAATACACCAATACTCTCGAGTCCCTTAGTCGCCTCTTACGACACCCGCGGGAAGGATGTGGGGTGATGCTATTCTAAGCCGGCATCACACGGCTTTGTTGCTTGTGAATAAAATAACGCTATAATCTGTAAGTTTAGGTACTTAACTTTTTGTAAATAAACTTTGTATGAAAGTGACACTTCAGAACTGTCAGTTTAATACAAAGTTTGTTTACAAAAAGATAAGTACCTAAACTTACAGACTATAACTACGAAATCACAGAGTAATATCCTTATTAAGCTTGAGTTTACCTTTGACTCCTATAATTCGTAAAAAGTCTGCTTAAAAAAGTAAGTGATTTTAGTCACGGACAATAAGGTTCATCGGGTATTCACTAAGGTTCATCGGGTATGCCGTGTGATGCCGGCTTAGAATACACCTTGTATATTTTTTAATTAAATCTATAAAAGTAAATGATTCTGCTGTGCGCAAAGGCAATAATTATTGTCATAAAATATTCGAACAATCTAATCTGTCAGCTCATATAAGATGCTGCGATGTGTCAGACCCATGCTGGAAATGACAATCTCCATACTAAAACCGCTCAACCGCTGTGTAAGCAGCTGCGTCAAAATAACGCAGTTGTGTCGCCAGCGGTTGAGCAGTTTGGGTATGGGAATTAACGTTTCTAGTATGGATCTGACAGACAGCTGCGTTACGGATGCGTTATTTTAATGCTGCGCTGTGCGTTAAGTGTGTAAAAGGCATTACTGTCTTGACATAAGAGTTTTGAAACAGCTAATCTTAGTTAAAAATTCAAAATTAACAAGGTAAAAGGTGCAGAGTGAAGCAAGTGCTAATGGAAAAATATCCGCCTTGTGAATACCCGATGAACCTTATTGTCCGTGACTAAAATCACTAACATTTTTAAGCGGACTTTTTATGAATTATAGGAGTCAAAAGTAAACTGAAGCTTAATGAGGATATACATACATACATACATACATATATCACGCCTTTATCCCTTGCGAGGTAGGCAGAGTGTTAACAGCCGTAAGAATACGGTCGCTATCGCCACGTCTGACATTTTTGAGGATTGTTTTCCAGGTTGTCAGCCTTTCGCCTAAAAATTGTAATACACCAATACCCTCGAGTCCCTTAGTCGCCTCTTACGACACCCACGGGGAAGAAATGGGGTGATGCGAAGCCGGCATCACACGGCATCTGTCGTTACCCAACAAACAATTTTCTTTTATAGAAATCAACCACCACGCACTACGCGAGGAAAGCGCAAACCAATGGTTAGTGGTGCGTCAGCTGCTCATCATGAGGGACTGCGACGCTGGAGGCTACATCGCCTTCAGCAAGGTTCCACACACGCCCTCAAAGATCGACCTCAACGAGGCACTGAAGGATTTCGGCGAACAGTACAGGCTTGGAGTACCAGTGTGCGAAGATGATGAAGATGAAAGATCTAATGCAGCTGAAGCAAGTTATGAACCTAATGAAAACTATGAATAGTTCTTTTATAAAAGAAGGTGAAAACTTTTACACACACACGCATACACACACACGCATACTCACACATACATATGTTATTATGTTAATAGCAAAGAAAACTAACTATAGATACTCGCTGTTGATAGATAAATAAATAGTTATTTTTCAGATAAGTATTATATTTATAAAACTATCGAAGCTAGAATAAACATGTATGTTAACAGTTAATTAAAATACTAAGCTAAACTATACCTAACTATACACGGTGTTAGGAAATGTACTGAGTTCCTTTCAAGGGATGAATCAGTCCATGAAACTGAACAACTTTCCCAAAAGAACATAGGTTGAAATATGGAAAAAATTTTGGACCTCACATACAAACTGACTCGGTTGGTTGGTACATTTTGTATGGGAGTTCCAAAAAAACATATTTAGATCTAAGTTCCTTGAGGAAAGTTGTTGAGTTTCATGGGGTGGTTCATCCCTTGAAAGGTACTCAGTACTTTTCTTAACACCTGTTTATACATTGCCCTAGCAGCTCATGTCTGTTCCAAAAGTACCCATTACACTGGCTGCATTGCCCCGCTGTATTGTAAGGAAAATCTGTTGGACCAGGTACGAGCCGGCACGAAGGTCACAATCGCAGTCCCACAGGCGCTGACCTATCTCCCGAACGAAAGCTCTTGCCGCTGCAACCACACTGTCGAGGTCTCTACCGCGAACGGCACAAAGTCGTAGGACCGGCGCAGATCCGCGTACTTTACAGTCTTCTGCTTTGCTAGAAACTCAACCGAAAGCCCAGATATCCGCGTTGTCCGCGGCAAGTGAGTGGCAAATGTGCAAGCGCAGGTGAAATCTCGTGAGGCCGTCTGGTCTATTTCCAGATTGGTCTTTTGCGCGAGACAGACCTGGTGGTTCCAAGATACGAGTATGGTATGTTCGCAGACAAATATTTGTTCAAGGGTTGTTTTGATAACAGCGTCTATTGCTGCGGTATCCTGGGGAAACATCCAAGTTGGGCAAGTTTTTCTCGTGTAGGTGAGCTTTGGCAAGGACAGGCCAAACGGAGTAGGATAAGAGCCACGTGAGCCGACAGGTGAACTATTTCTTGGTGTGCCTTTTCGAGTACGTATTTTTCATTCTTCATTTGATGTATTTGCTCGTTTGTTTTGATGAGTTCGTTTAGGTTAGGACTAAAAATCAGGGCAACCAATGTTGACTCGAGCAATATAGTAGCGAACATCCTGATACCCTCACTGTTTATGTTGTGTTTTTCATTTTGAGTGATGACTGATACTGCTGTTTTTATGCTGTATGTTGTGTTTTACATTTGTTGATCACTAATGCGGCTGTGTTTAAGAATGCTTTATGATGATTTTTCGTTCTTTGTGATCACTAATACTACTTATAGTCTGTAAAATGCTGTATGTTGTATTTTCATTTTGCTCATTAATGTCTACTGCTGTCATGTAACAATTTATTTAAGATTAGAGTAATAAAGATATTTATATTGTATTAAACCGTTGTTTTTAACATCCAAGTTGCCGTGTGATGCCGGCTTATAATAGCATCACCCCACATCCTTTCCGCGGGTATCGTATAAAGCGACTAAGGGACTCGAGAGTATTGGTGTATTACAATTTTTAGGCGACAGGTTGACAACCTGTCACTATAGTGATACACATATTGTTTTCTGAAACAACCTTGAAAAACAATCCTCAAAAAAGTCAGACGTGGCGATAGCGACCGTATTCTTACGGCCGCTAACGCTCTGCCTACCCCGCAAGGGATAAAGGCGTGATATAGGTATGTATGTATGTATGTAAGCCTTGAGTACAGGAGTCATTGGGCACACTTAACGCACGACGGACCGCTAAAATATCGCAGCGGTCTGTCAGATCCACATTAGAAACATTACTCCCCAAAACCGCACGCTGCGATAGCGCTGCGTCGACAGCGGTTGAGCGGTTTTAGTATGGGAATTGACATTTCTATATCGGTAGCGGTCCGTCGTGCGTTATGTGTGCGATGCGCCATGCCTTCGTGTTATTATTTAATCTTCTTATTTTTTAACCCGACCCACCGGTAGGTACAGTTTAATACAGCTGACATAACATTTATTTTACTTGTTGACAGTATAATTAAACCGTTTATTGTACAAGTTTTTTTGTTTTGGCGCTGTGTGAATAGTCCAGGATATTTATTTATTTATTTATTTATTTTTGCACCTGCCGTACATTTCCACACGCCCTAAGGTAGACTGGCAGATAATGCCATTGGCATTAAGTCCGCCCATGTACACATTTAGTGCATAAAATTTAATAAATAAATAAAAATAAATAAAATAAATAGAACACAAAGGAGATAACATTGAGAACAATACACAACAGGTCAGCTTATTTCTAAGAAGGAATCTCTTCCAGCAGACCTAGGGCAGTGAGATGGCATAAAGTGAGGCAGTTGACGTACCTATATATAACGTCAGCAAGTAAAATACCCCTTTTTTATATGGGTGACGACATGTGGCGACTGATGTGGCGCTGTAGTAGTGCTCTATGTGATGCAGAAGGTTCAGGGTTCGATTCTCAGTAGGTCAGTCACAAGGTTTATATTATCACTTTGTCAATTTGTTCCCATTCTGGTTAGGACATTACGGGCTAAACTACCCGATTGTCCGGGATGGTTCCGTGTATCAGATGGCACGTTAAGCCGTAGGTCGCGGTTACTGTCTATGATCACTTAGACGGCGGTCGTTACTCAACCATGTCAGTAACCTGTTACTTGTAGAAGGCGGTTGAAAAATTCTGACACCACGGTTGATCGGGTCGTTGAAAGGAAAAAAAATTGAAATGTATGATTGAGAGGAGACAAGAGAATTCAACTCTCTTAATTTAGCATTTTCCTATAAATTATTCCACGGCTAAGCGGTGTTTTTTCGCCACCCGCCATTTCCGTTCCCGCGTTTTAATGGGACGCAAACACACTGCTCGAGAAATGGCGGTCGTTTCCTTGAACAATTCCCGCGCAAACGTTATAATTTCGTGAATACGAGTTATGCCCAGGTTGGGTTCGACGCCACTACCCCGGGAACTCGAACGATCAAAGGATTATAGGTAACTTGTAGCGCTATATATCATCAATTCAGCCGTAGGACGTTCACTGCTGTATATAGGCCCTAAAGATTTCCAACTTGTCCGATTAGAAGCGGCCTGCATCCAGAATTTCTTACATTGTTTAGTAGTGTTTCTGTGAAGAACGGATCGGACTGAATCTACCCGGTATGTGCCGGTAATTGCCAAAATGAGGTGCAACTGAGGGATCTCCACGACCCTGCCGGCGGGGAGGTCGGTTGCTTGAGGAGCTTGTGGAGCGTGATCTACTCGCAATGGCTGCAGTGGCGGCTTGGGTGATGCTATCGTCATCATCAGAAGGGACGTGTGTTTTGGACGGCGTTTGAGATTCAAGCTTGGGTCCAAAGCACGACACTGCGCCAGCGCTGACGCGTGACGTTTCTAGTATAGATCTGACGGGCGCATATATTAACGCATCATTATTTTTGTGTTGAAGTGTGGGAAAGGCTAGTTTCATTCCGAAGGCTGTTTACTAAGAACAGATAGATCCGATGATGTAAGTACTACTTGATGATTACCCAGATGAGATGAACAGCAGGACTGTCATGTCACACTCAAGAGAACTAAACATTTCCGTTTCCAGCTCCAGTTTGAAAAAAACCTTTTTTCCCTAAGCAGAAACTCTTGCTTATCGGCCCATTTTGATAAAACGAATAACCGAAACACGAATTTCGTTAGTAGCACAAATCTCTTCAAAGCTCGGTGGTTTGTCGGATCGCACACTTGACGCACGACGGAGCGCAAAAATATCGCAGCGGTCTGTCAGATCCATACAAGAAACATCACTCCCCATACTAAAACCGCCCTTGACGGACAACATTGCATAGCACTGCGTCAACAGCGGTTGAGCAATTTGAGTATGAGCAGTTAGACATTTCTAGTATAGATCTGACAGACCGCTGCGATATTTTTGCTCTCCGTCGCACGGTCAAATGGGAGAAAATGAGACTAGCGGGTAACTTGGGGCATGGTCGACATCAACATCTATGAACCAGCTATAAGCCTATAACGTTATAACTGGTTGATAAATGTAGAGTCTAAAGTTTTCAACCAGTTACAAGATTATAGATGGTTCATAGATGCTGGTGTCGACCATGTCCCAAGTTACCCTCTAGTCTCATTTTCCCCCATGTCAAATGGACGTCAAGAGTGTGCGATCCGCCTTCAGCTTAGTTAAATGTCGTGTCGTGGAAGCCCTTCCCTATTTGTCAAGCCTTGAGATCATTCCGAGACAATGTCAAGTAACCCTCAGGCAACATTTAAGATAACTATTTGGGCCTTAGAAATAGTACACGTGATTAGAACGAGAAAGGATTGCTCTTAGGGATAATATTCAAGAAATTTGAAAATATGTCTTGAACAGTTTTAGGTATTCTATAAAAAGGATGGATTGAGATATTTCCATATGCTTTCATTTTATCATCATCCATCATTATTATCTCTCTATCCGAATGCGAATCACGACACGATACTGTCTGCAGATAGCGCCTTACATGTACCTTCTTTAAAAGTAATAAATAGTATTGGAAATAAATAAATATAAATGAATAAATATCCTGGACATTTCACACAGCGCCATCTAGCCCCAAACTAAGCAAAGCATGTACTATGGGAACTAGATACCTGATACTAATACATATATACTTTTTTTTGTAAATAAATACATAATATACATAGAAAACACCCAAACTCAACACAAATATTTGAAAATAGACTTAACAAATATTTGTGTTCGGTGGGGATCGAACCCACGACCCTCGGCGTAGAAGGCAGGTTTCCTATCCGCTACGCTATCGGGACAGTCAATGTCATATAAATAGAAAATGTGTGTACCCCACACATCCGAATAACATGCGGTAGCGTAGCAGTGAAAACCTAATAACTGGAAATCAAACATTTTTTTAGCAATGCTCTTGTTTATTCCGTTCTTAACGCACGACGGAGTCACTTAAACCATACTAAAATGCCAATCCCCATACTAAAACCGCTCAACCGCTGTCGCCGCGGCGCTGTCGCAGCGTAGTCCGTCGAGTGCGGTTTTAGTATAGGTAGTGACGTTTCTGGTATGGTTCTGACAGACCGCTGCGATATTTTAGCGCTCCGTCGTGCGTTAAGTGGGCTACCTGCCTAAACAATAATAAGAATACTTTAATATAAAATGAATTTTATTCAAAACTAGAACTGGATGTTCCATTTTTCTTTGTCTCAAGTTAGATTAATGAAGAAAGTCGGTGTTGCATGACGGATGCACCAGGTCCATTAACTAGACTTAAAGACGTCTTTCGTATGACCTGGACAAGCTTTGTTGATACCAAATGTACCTAGATCTTCTTTGGAAAGTTAGCTAGGAAACTGTATCGATGTGCTGAATTAGTTTCCTACCCGATATATTTTTCTTCATGGTAAGTCTTTTACTCACTCTCTCTTCGTGTGGGACAGCGGTTGTAGCATGGGAATTGACATTTCTAGTATGGATATGACAGACCGCTGCGATATTTTAGCGGTTCGGCGTGCGAGTGTGTGATCCGCCATACCGTATATGCACGCTGGTAAATTAAGATGGACGGCACTAATACTATTTCAGGAAGCTCTACAGTTGATTTGATTTTGGTAGCATTGTAGCGGGAGTACGGGCGATTTGGTCGGCTTTACTCATCATCATTCTCCTTGCCTTATCCCGTTCTCTGTCGGGGTCGGCTACCTAACCTAGGGGATTTGACGTGGAACCAAGTTTTTACACAGAGCGACTGCCATCTGACCCCTGCAACCCGAAGGCTAACCTGGCCCGAATCCTAGGTTAAGTCACATTCAAATATCATTTGGTCGGCTTTACTGTTGTTTGGAAAAAGAAACTAGCATAAATAAATTTTTCTACAAAGATTTGTACCGGAATAGATAAAATACTACGTAGGTAAGGTTCAAAATGTGATATAGTTAACTGGTAAAAAAATATCCAAGTATGAAAGATGAATAGTTTTTCTAAATAAGTAAGCAACTGTTTCGCCTTTAACATTGCAAAGAGTGATTACACTATGGCCAAAATAATAATAATAATAATAATAAATATTCTGGACAATTCACACAGAGCCATCTAGCCCCAAACTAAGCAAAGCTTGTACTATGGGAACTAGATAGCTGATACTAATACATATATACTTTTTTTTTTGTAAATAAATACATATTATACATAGAAAACACCCAGACTCAACACAAATATTTGAAAATTGACTTAACAAATATTTGTGTTCGGTGGGGATCGAACCCACGACCCTCGGCGTAGAAGGCAGGCATACTATCCGCTACGCCATCGGGACAGTCAATTAATTAGAAAATAAATTCCGTGTTTCGGAAAGCACGCTAATCGGCTGATCGTCAACTCGATAGGCAAGCATGCTAATATATAACCGACTAAAATGGATTTTCATAGAGAGCCTACCTAGTGCGTGCAATTTACATTCCAAAGTTTAATAATTTTTGTTGTAGTAAGGAAATTCAAAATGTTTTTCTTTCGTTTGTGACATCCAGTCAACGTACACCCGACGAACTCTGGTTTTAGAGATGTTCTTGTGTATCTAGTTTCGGCAGAGAGCGATGCCGTTCAAAATAATATATAAAATGAAGTGGTAAAATTGTTT
This sequence comes from Keiferia lycopersicella, assembly GCA_029255805.1. Classification (NCBI taxonomy): domain Eukaryota; kingdom Metazoa; phylum Arthropoda; class Insecta; order Lepidoptera; family Gelechiidae; genus Keiferia; species Keiferia lycopersicella. The sequence goes on from JARACZ010000008.1 coordinate 2,417,020, forward strand.
AAGGAGTTGAATTGTTCAGATTTGCTGACTGATTCTATTTGTTAGCATCCAGCAAACTGAAGAGGTGCAGGTTTGGCACCGCATCCAACTCTTCAATCGCACGGAACCGACCATTTTGAAAATTTCATTGACATCATTATTTCTACTAGATGCCGCTTGTAAAATGACACCATGATTTAGTTATTTTTAGTGTTGCAAGCAAGCTCATTCGCCTATTCCCAGAAAACTACAATAGAAAACGGCGAGAAACACACTTGACGCACGACGGAGCGCAAAAATATAGCAGCGGGCTGTCAGATCCATACTAGAAATGTCAATCCCCATACTAAAACCGCTCAACCACTGTTGACGCTATCGCAGTGAAATCCGTCGAGTGCGTTTTTAGAATGGGGAGTGACGTTTCTAGTATGGATCTGACAGACCGCTGCGATGTTTATGCGCTCCGTCGTGCGTCAAGTGTGTTCCTCGCCAAGTCGTCTGTCTGCCCTTATCCTAATTTATTTAGGATCGGCGCAACAACTTCCTCTTCCATTCATCTCTATCCGCAGTCAAATCTTCGTTTAAACCTTTTTGAGTCATATCAACACGAGTTGTGTAATACTGTTGACGTAACATATTTTTCCATTTGATACATTGTTTTCTAGAAGAGGAAGGCCTAAAAAAGTTTAGACGGATTGTATAAAAGTCTAAACTTTTTTAGGCCTTCCTCTTCTAGAAAACAATGAATAACATATTTTTCCATTTGATACATTGTTTTCTAGAAGAGGAAGGCCTAAAAAAGTTTAGACGGATTGTATAAACTTGTAAAAAGACGGATTGTAAAAAAATATGTTATTCATTGTTTTCTAGAAGAGGAAGGCCTAAAAAAGTTTAGACTTTTATACAATCCGTCTAAACTTTTTTTATTTTTTTAGAAAAATATGTTACGTCAACAGTATTACATCACAACTCGTGTGCATTCAACAAACAATTTCTTTACAAAACAAATAAACCGAGATTTCAGCAAACAAGAGCAAATTTTTCACTTAATTAACTCCAGCGCTTCTGAATCATGGCGCTGCAGAAATTCAGCCTGAAAATTCGCTGGAACTGAATTACTGGCGAAATACCGCTGTATTTTACGACTAGAGGGTTGTTTTATGAAACTACGATTTACAATTTACGAGTATAATTCCATGGTCATTGCGTAGGCTGATAGGCGTTATTAGGTCCTATGCTAACCTGAATACAGGGTGTAAGAGACGGTGTAACGAAAACTTTGCAGGCGTGCTAAGACCATGAGACTGAACAACTTTTTCTATGGGAGCTATGTTGGTAAACGTGAATTTTTTTTCAACCTTCTATACAAAATTACCGATCAGCGGATTGACTTTGTATGGGAACTCGAAAGATTGTTTTCGTTTCCCAACATAGCCGCCATAGAAAAAGTTGTTCAGCTTCATGGTCTGATCACACCTGTAAATTTTCGTTACACCGTCTCTTACCGTCACCGTCCCTGTATGTACACTTATAGTAATCTGTAGATAGGTATACAACTGCCGTTATAAGTTTAATTCATGGAAGACAGATTTTGTTGCCCCAGAAACATGTACGAGCGTTGATTGATGTTTTTTGCTGGGTTATTATATTGACGAGAAGTCTTAATGGTGAACACTTTGGTAAGGGTTTGCACTTGTTTATTGATAATAAGGAAAATTTACATGTTCATTTACATAGGTGATGTTGAAGAGAGTATATTTAGATAGAGGTAAGAATGAATGGAACAATTACAAAGGTGTTGCCATTTAAAATATACATCTGATGTTACCAACAGATTCATCGCCTGCTATTGCACCCTACACACGATAGGTAGGTATTGCAATATTTGACAGTGAGCTAGCAAATGACAAACAGAATAGTAGCCAGCCGTATGGCGTGTCGTCGTGAGTAGGGTATCCAATCTCGGTATACCGAGATCTCGAAATACCGAGATCCCGCATCATTTTGTGATCCCGCACAGTGCGGGATTACGAGTGCGGGATCCGCGGGATTAGCAAGCAGCATAGAAACGTCCTTCTGACGACGCTAGCTTTTTAATAAATAGTTGATTTAAATTTTAAAAAGTTCGTGTTATTATTTTTATCGTATAACTACCTAACTAATTACCATTACACTATATTTAGGCACGGCTCTTATTTATGAATCGTTCTCAACTCTGAGATCGATCTTGAGTACGAGTTTGAGATGTCGTTTAGTACTGGCTGACGTTGTCAATGTCGCACTTGAGATCGATCTCAGAGTTGAGAGCGATTTATAAAATACAAGCCTTAACATTTAAAAGCAGTTCAGGTTGCAGGGCTAAGTTTGTTGGTTATACTTGCGGGATCCCGCAAATGCCGAGATCCCGCGGGATTGAAATCTTCGATCCCGCAAATACCGAGATCGGAAAAAACCTGCGGGACTGGATACCCTAGTCGTGAGTGATTCTCACAGAGCAAAAATGACATTTGACATCGCTTGTCTGTGGTGATTCTTCTTACGTTCGGTTTCATACATCTTTTTTCGGCAATAAGACTGTACCAGCCAAATAACCCCTTAAAATAAGATAATACCAATCTCTCTTAAAGCCTACAAGTATTTCCTGTGTAGCCTAAGAGAATCGACTAGGTAGACTGGTACATAATGCCTTCGGCATGAAGTCGACGCGTGTATTTTTTGAATGAAGTTACATACATAAATCGAGATACCTACTGTTATAGCGGTCATGGGCTTTTTCGTCAAATTTAGTTGAAAAATCTGACATCTCTATTTAGTCCAACCATTTTCCACAAACAATTTCACTGCATTTAAAGTTTGAGTAATTAATGCGGGCTATTGTTCCTGACGTTTCCTGATGCCTCACGAACTGGGAGGGGAGCTGTTATTTTCATTGAAACTTTCTGATCATTAATTTTGTGAATTCCAAATTGCGTGTGACACATCACATTGTAATATGATACTTCTTCTTCGCCGAGTTGTCCAACTATACAAATGACCCCGGTGGTAAAAAAATGTGCTTATTTGCAGTGGGATGCTGGCTTAGAATAGCATTACCCCATTTCTTCCCACGGGTGTTGTAAAAGGCAACTAAAGGACTCGAGGGTTTCATGTATTACAATTTTAGGCGATAGGCTGACAACCTGTAACTGCAGTGATACATGAATCATCTAAAGGGCCCTCAATACTTGTCAGACGTGGCGAATACGACCGTAATTTTACGATAGTTAACGCTCTGCCTACCCCGGTAGGGATAAAGGTGTGATATGTGTGTGTGTCTGTGTATTTGCATTCTGATCTCTTTGAACTGGCTTTGACCCGAAGATTCTCAGTGGAAATACAAAGTGAAAGGAAACGATCGGTGAGTCTGACTTCACGTTGTGGATGGTGTTGCGTAAATAAAAAGCTAAGAAATGACGAGCAATGTAGAGTTCATATATTTATTACATTAGTGTAAGGCATCGGTGGTTCAGTGGTAGAATGCTCGCCTGCCACGCGGGCGGCCCGGGTTCGATTCCCGGCCGATGCAAGAGACTTTTTTGCTGTTTATTTTCCAAATTATTTTCAATACATCAACTCGGCAATACTCCGCATTTAATTAAAAATACGTGCAGTTACAGTTTTTAGGAAGATATACCTAAAACAGTTTCTTTACTCTTTAACCTAACCATAAAAATAAGGAATACCTACAATGTTACATGCAAATGAACACACAAGCATGCATGTATGTATGTGCATACAATTCATTTGAAAACGCGAGCGATTCTATAAGAATGCATTTCAATTTGCATCTCACAAGACCACCTGGATGTGGTACCTTGTGCTACTTCTAGAACTTCAACTTCAAAACTCATCTGAAACTCACCTTTCTTATTTTCGTGTGGAACACCGAGTCTTGCAATGACGCAATGGGTATATTAATGTAAGTTTTAAGTGTAGACATGTACTCAAAATTATTATACCTACTAGACATCGATACCTACTTCATACATTTATGTGTTACTTTTCAAACATGCGCTTATGGCGGGTGACAGGAGGAATCCAGGTGGTGTCGGGAAAAGGGTAGCTACCCGCCTGGCCGGGTGTTGTGGCCAGGGGACCGACGGGTCCACCTGGATTGGATTGGAAGTTGTATATATGCGTTGCGCGGTGAACACTTCGATACCGCGTTTCAGGCCCATTGTTCTGTCACGTGGCGCCATCTCTCCGATATGTTGAGAACTCTAGTTGCGTCTTGCTTGCTAGTGAACAACTTGAGTGAGCTTCATGTTGTAGCCACCAGAGGTCGCTACACGCTTTTTATTTGAGCAACATCTCTATATTACATCATGTAGGTATTATTTTACTGAGATTTTTATAGTAAAATGGATATTACAAAGTAGATACGTGTTCGTGGTACCACTTACGCGATAAAAATAATCTAGATTTGAAAGAAATGCAAGAATACGGACTTGCACACGTATCCAGTATTCTCCGCAAAGCAAATACTTGGGTACTTTTGTAGGTGCAGATCCTTATACATTCGCCTAGCGCAGTGGTGTGTCTGAAAGCTAGCTTAAATTTGCAAATTTACAATAACTAAAACAATTTAATCATCTGATGAATTTTGAGCAAAATATAAGGGCAACCAAAATGAAAAGAAAATGCATACAGCCTGAAACAAATAAATAATTGGTGTATGTGAACTGAAATCTAAAAGTATGATTTATTGTATCTTAGTTTTTTGGATAGGTATTTAATTTATTAACATACATACATCACGCTTGTATCCCTTGCGGGGTAGGCAGAGCATAAACGCTCGTAAAAAAACGGCCATTCACGCCACGTCCGACAAAAGATTGAGGATTATTCCTGAAAACTGTGTATCAAAATAGTTACAAGTTGTCAGCCTTTAGTCGCCTCTTAAGACACCCAAGGGAATATAAGAAGAAATGGGGTGATGCTATTCTAAGCCGGCATATCACGGCAAATTTAACTGGTATGATTTGTCATTTCATAATTAGTATTGATAAATTCTTATGTAAGTAAGTAGTCATTATTCAATCATGTTTAATCAGATGTTCACTCATCGTAAACTTGAAGATGGAACGTTTTAGTGAACGGGTAACGTATGTGTGCAATTATGCTACAAGTAATTTCGACCTTAACACTTTGGGTTAAAGATGTCTACATGAGGTGAAAGGTACTATTACTGGCATCATCATCAGGTATTTTTCTTCATAGATTGGTAGTTTTAGTACTGAAGACATAAGCATCGGTGGTTCAGTGGTAGAATGCTCGCCTGCCACGCGGGCGGCCCGGGTTCGATTCCCGGCCGATGCAAGATTTATTTTGTGCCACATTATTCATTATTAAATTTTTGGTGTACTTTGCTTACTTTAGCTAGTTTTTGGTTTTTGACACTTAGCTAAAGAACTTCTTAAGATATTTTAAAAACAGAGAAATTTAAATTATAGAGCTAAATCCCATTTCAGCACCAAAATAGCCTCTAAATCAGAGTAATCCTCTGCAAAGCCTAGCCTGAATTTCCACTCTATATAACGAAGAAAGCACATAAATCCTAAATTCAGTGATATTGGGTCAGTCCATTTGTCTATCCAGAGCAGGGACAGACGACATCGCTTTTCCGGACCATTGAACATTATTTTCATTTCATTTTTTTTAACTGCTACCACACCCTTATAGAAGATCTAGTCTAGTTTCGAGACCTTTTTTATACAGGGAGTAAGGGACTGCCCTCCGAATACTGATGGGGTGCATTAAGCCCATGAAACTGAACAATTTTTCCATAGAAACATATGTTAGGGAACATAAAAATAATTTTGGTATCCCATAGCAAATGCATTCAGCTGTTCGCGATTTTGTATGGGAGGATTTTTTTCGTTTCCTGACATGTCGGGTCTGTATGGAAGGTCCATCAGTATTCGAAAGGCTGTCCCGCACCCGGTAATATCTACCGTAGCGAAGTACCTGAATATTTCTTCTTCTAGATTCTAACTGCATCTTCAGCTAATAATTTCTACGAACCAAGTATACCTGAGTGACTTTTGAGATGTGCCGTTCCTAGGTAGGGGACCATTTACTTAAAACCAATTTTATGCGAAGTAGGGTAAGTATGTCTGTTTATATGAAGCACCAAAGGTTGTGTCATACATACATATATCACGCCTTTATCCCTTGCGGGGTAGGCAGAGCGTTAACGGCCGTGAGAATACGGCCACTATCGCCACGTTTAACGTTTTTAAAGATTGTTTTCCAAGGTTGTTTCAGAAAACATGTGTTTCACTATATACTAAAAATTGTAATACGCTAATACTCTCGAGTCCCTTAGTCGCCTCTTACGACACCCGCGGGAAGGATGTGGGGTGATGCTATTCTAAGCCGCCATCACACGGCATAAAGGTTGTGTCATTTTACCTATATCCTTGTATACGCCGCCTAGATATAGGATAGGAATAGTGGCTAGAGTATTTTATTTATTAAAAGGTCTCTTGCGTGACGCAGGGTAAAATGAAGGGCCGGGTCTCCGTACGTGTTTCGCCCTTTTTATTTATAAAGGGTCAATTTATATCCGGCTCCACTCATCTAGTAAATATCCTAATATAATACCAGTATGTTTGTAATGTTGCACACCCTAAAGTCAATCCAGATCAATAGTACTACCAAGTTGTACTACTGGTAGTACAAACGACCCAAACTTGTATCATTAGTACTACTCAAAAAATACAAGCTAATCAATGCGGATTTACTTGTACTATAGAATTAATGGGCATGAAGATTGGCAAAGTCAAATGAGATACTTTTTAAAACGACATTTTGTATGAAAATACGAAGAGATGACGTCATGTCTCGCTAGTGTCGATGGGTTCAGAACACTTACTTTTATATAATTTTTCTGTTTCTTAATTCAAACTTTGAACATTTCGAAAAACTAAAAATAGAGTAACATGTAGTATTTTTGAACAATTCTTTTAAGCGTACAACTTTTGTATTTTATTAAAGACCCAGTCATCTTGCGAATTACAAATTACGTATTTGTACCTAGGTACCTATTTGTTGGCCTGTGCCTGCCTAGTCCTACGTTGATATTAATACGTTCAGCAACACATCAACGAATGCTTTCGGGGATCCTCATAAACTGGTATATATTCATACATTTTACAAGAAAATCAGTATAGTTTGATTCCTAAAATGGGTAAATTAATGCGCTGTTGATGATAGACCGTATAAGCGATGCGGACTGTCAGGACAGGACAAATGGGCTACTTTTTAAAACGATCTAAATCGGTTTTTTATATGAAAAGAGGAATGTATGACGCCATAACCATAAGTCACTATTTTGGATTGCGGCATTTTTTAAATATTTTTTATGTTAATGTTCAAACTTTAAATATTTTGAAAAATTATGAATGAAGTCCGTCGTATAGGTACAGTCTCTAAGGGACGAAAAGAAGAAGAAGGGACTGGGTAACGAAAACTTTGCAGGCGTGATCAGACCATGAAACTGAAAACTTTATTTATGGGGGCTATGTTAGGAAACGAAAAATTTTTTTGACATTACAATTTCCATACAATATTCCCAATCAGCTGAGTGACTTTGTATGGGAACACGATAAACTTTTTTCGTTTCCCAACATAGCCCCCATAGAAAAAGTTGTTCAGTTTCATGGTCTGATCACGCTTGCAAAGTCTTCGTTACACCGTCCCTTACACCCTGCATTTGGACAATAGTTTTAAGCGTACAACTTCTATGCCGTGTGATGCCGGCTTAGAATAGCATCACCCCCCATCCTTCCCGCGGGTGTCGTAAGAGGCGACTAAGGGACTCGAGAGTATTGGTGTATTACAATTTTTAGGCGACAGGCTGACAACTTGTCACTATAGTGATACACATGTTTTCCGAAACAACCTTAGAAAACAATACTCAAAAATGTCAGACGTGGCGATAGCGACCGTATTCTTACGGCTGTTAACGCTCTGCCTACCCCGCAAGGGATAAAGGCGTGATATATGTATGTATGTATGTATGTACAACTTCTATATTTTACCCAGTCTACAAGCGAGTTCCGACAAAAAATAAAAGCGTGAATAGTGAAAGGCAGATGTGTTTGAAGGTACACTGGTATTTGTACACTAACTTTATAAGTTCTGACACAAGCATCGGTGGTTCAGTGGTAGAATGCTCGCCTGCCACGCGGGCGGCCCGGGTTCGATTCCCGGCCGATGCATAGTTACTTTTTGCTCATGGCAATAGAAATCAAATCAATTTATTCGAAATAAAATACAATATATGGATAGGAATGGAACGGATCATTGTAAAAGCGTGCAAGATGTGGACTCGCAGGTCAAATGAGCTACTTTTTACTCATAAAACGGTTTTTGGGTGAAAATAGGAATGTATCACGTGTTACATTGGTATTTCGGATGGCGTGAGAACACTTTATGTAATTTTTCTGTTTATTAATTCAAACTTTGAACATTTTAAAAATGGATGAAGACCGTAGTATATGTGCAATAGTTTTAAGCGTACAATTTTATTGTTTTAATGACCCAGTCCTCATCCGGGATTTAAATAAAAACTCTCATCGTAGTTCGATAAAACTCGAGTCGGTAAGCACCTAGCCGTATTTCATTGAGTTTCTCATTTCATTCTGTTTAATTCTAGCAAGCTTCGTTTGTTTTGAAATAAAAGTTTAGCCCGATGAAGCAAAGGAAACGATTGATACTAAGCTATGCTCTTTTCATTTGAGCCTTGTCTATTTTATTCTTCCTACAGAATGAAATAAAGTAGAAAGTTACCATGTGACGTACACTTGACGAACAACGGAGCGCTAAAACATCGCAGCTGACTGTCAGATCCGTACTAGGAATGTCAATCCTCTTACTAAAACCGCTCAACAGCTGTTGACGCAGCGCTATCGCAGCGTCGTCCGTTGAGTGCGGTTTTATTATAGGGAGTGACGTTTCTAGTATGGATCCGACAGACCGCTGCGATATTTTTGCGCTCCGTCGTGCGTTATGTGTGAGATGCGCCTAATTCAGTCATTCTCATAAATGATTCAAAGTTAATTATTCATTCTACAGATTTTTTCATTTCAATTATCCTTTTATCATTTTTACGCACTATTGACTATAGTTGAGTAGCCGAAAGCCATAATTTGAAGGAACTAGAAACGTGAATTTGGAATTATTTCAAATCCTTGGTTTGATAAATTACGTGTGCTCGAAAACTCTACAGAGGCATCAATACTCCAAACTTTGGCTCAACTATTCGAATCGATAGCACCCCGCGCCTTGCACAAGTTTTAACTACCTACTTATTAAGTATGTGCTTAATAAACTTGCTTAGGGGTTTGAACCTACTACCATGCGTACTATAATTTATTTTGCAGTCTGTACCCAACGGCTTAATATTTGGGTTTTTGGCATGTTTTTGTTACCTAGTTACCTAGTCTAGAGGTCTAGGGTAAAGAAGGTAAACAAATAGGACACCGAGTCGACGGACAACCCGATTGACCCTAATGTCAGCGTGTTTCTACCACCTGAAACGACCCTCAAACATTTATCGGCGTGGCGGTTACGACAGTAGTTTTACGTTCGTTAACGTTCTGACTACCCCGCCTAGGATATAGGTGTGATTTGTGTGTGTGTGTGTGTAGGTAGACTTATGACATGGTCGTAGATTAAAATAAACCTAAAGTAATTCGATTTTCAGTACAGAAGGTACAGATGTTTTCCACGTAATGTAATGAAGATTATATGCCGTGTGATGCCGGCTTAGAATAGCATCACCCCACATCCTTCCCGCGGGTGTCGTAAGAAGCGACTAAGGGACTCGAGAGTATTGGTGTATAACAATTTTTAGGCGACAGGCTGACAACCTCTTACTATAGTGATACACATGTTTTTTGAAACAGCCTTAGAAAACAATCCTCAAAAATGTCAGACGTGGCGATAGTGACCGTATTCTTACGGCCGTGAACGCTCTGCCTACCCCGCAAGGGATAAAGACGTGATATATGTATGTATGTAATGGAGATTGCAGTGCAAACACCTTGTCAAACACTACCCTACTCTGCAGTGCTAGTTTAGTCTATCAGTAGACTAACTTGTCAGACAAACAAAATCTAACGAGATTCAAACAACTAGAGAAGCAGACGTCTCTCAATATGCAATTTGACTGCGATTTCTGACGACATTTGCAAGAGTAGAGAGATTTGTGATGCATCCAGCAAAATTGATAAAAAATATCAGTTGTAGGTAAAGGTGTAGATAGAGTGCCGTGTGATGCCGGTTTTGAATAGCATCACCCCACATCCTTCCCGCGGGTGTCGTAAGAGGAGACTAAGGGACTCGAGAGTATTGGTGTATTACAATTTTTAGGCGACAGGCTGACAACCCGTCACTATAGTGATACACATGTTTTCGGAAACAACCTTGGAAAACAATCCTCAAAAATGTCAGACGTGGCGCTAGCGACCGTATTCTTACGGTTGTTGGCGCTCTGCCTACCCCGCAAGGGATAAAGGCGTGATATATGTATGTATGTATGTAGATAGCCGTGTCACCCCGTTTCTAACCGTGAGGATCGAAAAAGGCGACTAAGGCATATCCATGGAGCAGGCAGCAGCGTTTCCTGTGAATACATACATACATACATAAATCACGCCTTTGTCCTTTACGGGGTAGGCAGAGCGTTAACGATCGTAAAAGTACGGTCTTCATCGCGACATCTGACAAGTATTGAGGGCCCTTTTAGATGATTCATGTATCACTGTAGTGACAGGTAGTCAGCCTGTCGCCTAAAATTGTAACACACATGAAACCCTCGAGTCCCATAGTTGCCTCTTACAACACCCGCGGGAAGAAAAGGGGTGAATGCTATTCTAAGCCGGCATCACACGGCATTTCCTGTGAAAGTCTACAATATCTTGCATTGCGTTCGCCGACCCGCCTGCTAAGCATGGTGAGTATTACCTATGGTTTTTTTAGGGGATGCCCATATTGCCCGTGTCCAGCAGTGGCCTATTGTGGCTGTAGGAGTAGTAGTAGTTACATACATGTGACCTGTCAGTATCAAAGGCTGGTTCCCCTCGGATCCGGTTTTTTGTTGAAAGGAGAACACACAGACCAGAGTTGCCATGCGCGCGCAGGACCCGGGCGACGCGAATGATAATATCAAATGGTAGAATTAAAATGATAATATATAAAAAAATATTTTTTATCTATGAGAAAACGTAACCTCAAGCTACAACGGGATGTAATTACAAACGTCGCCGCATCAAATTTCGACTGTTACAGGCTGTAATTTTCATGGTGGCTTTCACAAACTGCAATATCGTCTGGTGTAAGCTCATTCGCTTAGATAGTGTCGCGACCAGCGTAACTTGACCTCAACAGTCCATACACGCACGTACAGGCGCGTACTCGCATTTACGCTGGTCTTGACACTATGTAAGCGAATGAAATGGATTCACATATATAGATATAGCTTGATACATGTATCAAGCTAAATTTTACAACCTATTAAGTTAAGTGCATTAGAAAATTGGTGGCTGCTGCATACAGAATGCAAACGTTGCATCCAAAAATAATCTTTTATACTTTCTTGCAAGAAAATCGTTCTTTCCAGGCCAAGGGTCTTCCCCTTCCTCTTTTGCCTGTTGCGATAGAAAGGCACTTCTTCACGACATGATCTTCGGGTCTCCGCATTACATGGCCGTACCACCTCAACCTCGTTTCTCTGAGTTTATCAGCGATAGGGGCCACTTTCATACTTCCACGGACGTATTCATTTCGGACGCGATCTTTCAGCGTTAGGTACTCCTCCCGACCACCGCAGCATTCGCATTTCCGCAGTATGAAGCTTCTGTGTGTGTATGTTCTTAATACGTTGTTCTTCTGTCGTTCAGAGTGATTAAAAAAAAATAAAACCTAGCTCGAAAGTGTTTTTGTTGGCCGTATGATGCCGGCTTAGAATAGCATCACCCCATAACTGCCCGTGGGTGTCGTAAGAGAAGACTAAGGGATGAAACCTGGGAATGGGCAGCAGCGTTTCCTGTGAATATTAACTACAATATCATGCACTGCGCTCGCCAATCCGCCTGCCAAGCGTGGTAAGTATGGATTACCTTCCGATCTGGGGAAGCCCATTTCCAGCACTGGACTGTTGTGGCTGCAGAAGTAGTAGTAGTAGAACGCTTTAGCCTCGCAAAATCCCCCAATAATCCCACTTTGTATACCAGTTTTCATAAAAATCGTTGAAGCCGTTACCGAGATCCCAATATACAATTCTTGCTCGTTTAAAGATATTACATAGATAGATTACAATATACATAAACGTATCTACCAACCTTTGAAGACTGTCATCATTTAATCCTTTTGAAGTAAGTGTTACAGTGGTTTCTTTGAAACTGATTAGTACGCATTAGAGTATCTTCTCCATGACTCCATCCATCAAAGAATTCCTTATCAAACCGGCTCTTTAACTACCACACGATATTTCAAAGGTATCTTTGTGTGAAACCTTCATTATTTCACCCTTTGAAACAACATTCCAAGCCGTCTTGAGACGCTAATTCAACTTAAAGGCTGACTTTAAGTAGTAATTACAGAGCTACATATTTGATCAGCTGGTAATAATTTTACATAGTAACAAATTACTAAGTAGGTACTTAAAAACATAGCAACTTATAAACCTAATTTCGTTATCTTATATGTAGGTAGGTTATATGTAGGTAAAGTCTCGTATGCATTGATTACTGAGATCATGTATGCTGATGACTTGTGCTTTCTTGCAGAAACCCCAGACGGCCTGCAACAGCTAATGTCCGTTTTTCACCAAGCATGCTGTAAATTCGGCCTGAAGATCAGTGTCAAAAAGACGGAAGTGATGTCCTTAGACTCGCATGGTCGCGAGACACTGGCGATTATGCTTGGTGAGGATATGCTGAAACAGGTTGATAAGTTTCGTTATCTGGGGAACACTATAACATCTAAGTGTAACCTTGATGCTGAGATCAACAGCAGAATCAGTGCTGCAGCTGCAGCATTTGGGAAGTTGTGTTCCAAGGTTTTCTGCTCGCACGACCTAAAGCTAGCCACAAAAATCTCTGTATATATGGCGATTGTGCTGCCAAACCTTCTATACTCCTCCGAGACTTGGTGTGTGTATCGTCACCACATACGCACTCTGGATCGCTTCCACCTAAAATGCCTTCGCACCATCATGAAGATCAGATGGTCCGACCGAGTGCGCAATACCGAAGTTCTGAGACGAGCCAATGTTGGTGGCATTGAGGCCTATCTAATGCGTCGTCAGCTACGGTGGTGCGGTCATGTATCCCGGATGTCGGAGGAGAGAGTGGCGAAGCGCATCTTTTATTCTGAGCTAGAGGAGGGCAAGCGAAAGCATGGCGGACAACTCCTCAGATATAAAGATGTTCAGAAACGACACATGAAAAGATGCAACATTGAGCCCACTCAATGGGAGGGTCTGGCAGCACAGCGTCCCGAATGGCGCGGGATGGTTAAGAAGCAAGTCCGCGAGTTTGAGGAACAGCGTAAAGCAGACCTCGACGCTAAGCGCGATGAGCTGAAGGCCCGTCCACCCGTCGCCATTAACTATAATTATGTAAATGGCAAACTCACGTGTCCACTCTGTGCACGGGAGTTTACTGCCAAAATTGGCTACAATAGCCATCTCCGGGCGCATCAGCGCCGATCTGATTAGGAGTCAAAGTGGTCGCCATGGCCGAAATCGGTCGGAGAGATCAACATCAACATCAATGTAGGTAGGTACTTTATTCATATAATTACTAAGAACAACCGTTTTGAGTTAATCCCTTAAACGTGTAGGTTAATGAGCTACTGATAGTATCTTCTTTCTTTTTATGTGCTCCACCGAGAATCGAACCTAGAACCGTGCTATGCAGTGTCTAAGTAGTTAGTGAAAGGGAAAAGATGACTTGCGTGTCGTGATCTTCGGATGAGGTCAAAAGAAGCGTCTGCGCACAGCACAGGTGAAAGGTAAGGAAGTCAAAATACTACATTATGTAACACTCAGTTTTAGTTTAAGCTTGTGAGAGCATCGGTGGTTCAGTGGTAGAATGCTCGCCTGCCACGCGGGCGGCCCGGGTTCGATTCCCGGCCGATGCATCAAGCTTTTTGCTTTTTTTTTATGCAGATGAGAACGATGCTGCCTGTAGGCAGTGCCTGTTCAGTCCTTTTTCTTCTTGTATTTGTCCTTGTGTCTGTAATTAATCACTTCATAGTATAAAGCAAAGTCGTTTATCGCGTCTGCATGTATGTAGGCTTAAATCTTTAAAACTACACGACGGATTTTGATACAGTTTTTTTAATTGGTAGAGTGATTCAAGAGAAAGGTTTATATGCATACCACTTGCTAAGAAAACAGCTGAGTCCATCGGGAAAATGAGTTACAGCAGGTGGAGCCGCTGGACGGGCGCCTAATGGTTTAATAAATGCTAACAACGATTGACTATTTACAAACTTTGAACTATTTACATAATGTAAGTAACCTATAGGTAATATTATGTCTATTTGTAGAAAAACTTGTTTTACTTACAGACTTGTATAAAAATAGAAAATCCTGGATTTACATATTTTCCAGAGCCATCTTAAATGGGAGAGCGTCTCGCATTCGTTGCATGACAATTCCTTTATAAATTACAATTGAACAAACGCGAATCTTCAATCATCATGTCTGGATTCTGGTGATTTCATGTATATCAATAGATATATTTGTAAGAATCTTCAAGGCCGAGACTGTTCAGCAGTTTTATTTATACGTATGCTCCTAAATTATGTTAAGTAGCATGACCATTAAATTGCATCAGAGGTGGCACATATCGATGAATGTAGATTACTTACATGATAGATTTGTTAACGTCTCCATAGATGGCGTTGTTAGTTTAAAGACATTTCGCAAAAAGGTGAAAAAACTTTTTTAAGACATGCAAGCCCTCGAGACTCATACATACGAATTTTCATGAAAATTATTGGTGCAGTTTCAGTGATCGTTTATGAATAAATGTATATAACTATAACTCGTGTTCCCGTGGGAATAAGTTGTTTTCCAGCAACCTACTTCTTGAATAACTCTATCTATTTAAAAAATCACCAAAATCCGTCGTGTACTTTCAAAGATTTAAGCATACATACATACAGACGCGAAAAGCGACTTTGCGAAGTAGTGATTGTTCATTTATATAGCGTTGTATGTACACTGTACAGGGGTCACAATACCCACGCTCTGAAGCGTGTAATCCTCTTTATCTGCAATCTCATACGCGTTTAGGATTCAGAGATTATCGCGGATTTCAGGTGTCACGATCACAATTTACGAGTACTCTATTCTCCACATTTAATAGCTAAAGAAATAAATCATTGGACTTTTTAAAACTTTTCAAAGCGCACATGCAAACGCAGGTCGTAACAATATTTTATTACTTATATAAATAATACTTATCTATAAAAATATTTTAAAAGAAATTTGTATGAAAAGTATTTTTTTACAGAGTTAATACAACTGAAACAAATATAAAAAATTCACGCCACCGATATGATTTGAACCCACGTCTATTGACAAGCCGAGTCAAACGTGTTAGACCACTACACCACAGTGTCCCAAGCGACGAAACTGTCAACCACTTACTTCGTTCTTATATTTTTGTCACTTGACTAGTAGCTAGTATTATGGGTCCATGCTAGTAGCTAGGAGACGTGTAAGAGTAAAGTAAGAGTACGATTTAAAGTTAATCTCTGCAAACTTACTGTAAACCGTAGCTGCTGTTAACATTCAGAACATCGTCGAACACTGCAGATTTCTCGGTATCCTGATTTACTCGTAGAAACAAAATGGCGTCAGTTCCTTTCAAATTGTTTGAGAAAAGATGCCAGCAGAATTCCTGACTCCTGTGAGGTGTTCATGGATTTATAAGGCGCGGAAAACTGGAAATTGTTTTAAGTTGATGCATATTGATTTATATTTACGAAATATCTTTTCCCAATTAAACTTGAATTTTCTGTAGGTTCCTCTGTTACGTACGCCTCGATGTTGTTAGGTATCCCAATTTCTAAATCACACGAAACCACTTCTAACATAAGTTTACTTTCGGAATCTAGTCAAATATAGCCGGTTACGAGTTTCTGTACGGAAACAAAATGGCGTGACTGCATCGTCTGGAACCGAAATTCTGGGGATCAGATGCGAGAAGAATTCTGGACTCTTATAAGGCGCTATTTATAATGCGCAAACATTTTTGCTGAGAAATAGATAAAAAAATATATCTACATGTGTGGCCCACAACAAAAAACTATGTTGCATCGGCCGGGAATCGAACCCGGGCCGCCCGCGTGGCAGGCGAGCATTCTACCACTGAACCACCGATGCTTATATCATTAAGTCTTAAAATGACCAACTGTATGAAGAAAATTACCTCATAATGACGCTCAATCTATTACCTTTCACCTTCCGCAGACATCTTTGAACCAAAACAAAGTCGTAAGGTCGAAATTGCATGAGCATAAATATACCTAGCTACACTACAGATATATAAGCGGGTAACTGGTAATTACGTTTACCAAAACGTGCCATATTCATGATCACGAACAGTAAAAACATGTGATTAAACACAATTGAATAATTGGTAACTTACTTATTTATGGATAGGTAAGAAATATAGGATGTTTTACTTGTAGTTTTACTAGTGACCGATACCAAAACCGAAAGACGGGATGGTGATAAGGAACAACTTTCGAAATATTCGACAACAAATATCGAAATATTTAAAGAAAAATTCGACGACCCATACAAACAAAACTCTGTCTCTGAGGGGAAAGTCGTTGGTAATTTAACACAGTAAAATAAGAAGTCAGAGGCATGCAACTTTTAGAAGGACCCTGATACCAAGGTTCAGGAAAAAGAGACGCAGTAGATATAAATCAATAATCCACAGTAAATAAGAACACCACCCGATATGAGTTTACTGTAGTTGTACAGACAGGCTAGGTCAGTGGGAGAAGAACAGTTATTTTTATGCCGCCTCGGCCTTCTTCTTCTTTTCGAATCAATGTCAACTATTCGTGAAGCGACGTCTAGTGCTGCTGCTTCTTTATCTCTTCAAACTCTCAAAAAGTCTGCTTGCTCTCTACCAGGGGGTCGAATCTGAAAAACGACTGGAGGGACTGATCTGAAGTGCAGATTTCGTCGAGACTGCTCCGTTCTTAGCCGTTTCGCTGAGTGCTGTTTACACCTGTAGCAAGCCTTTTGGTAGTGACTGTGCTGGGTTTATTTCCAGAACACCTGCGCTCTCCCACCTACTGTGGCCCAAGCCAATAGCACGGTGACCGGGCATTCCAATTTGGCTTGGTTGATGCGAGCTGATCTGAAGTGCAGACTTCGTGGAGACTCCTTCATTCTTAACCGTTTTGCTGAGTGCTGATTACACTGGTAGTCATCGGGTAGCAAGCCCTTTGGTGAGGACTGTGCGGATTTTATCTCCAGAACACTCAAAAAAACTACCTGCTCTCTCCCACCTACTGTGGCCCAAGCCAATAGCACGGTGACCGGGCATTCCAATTTGGCTTGGCTGATGCGGGCTGAGCTGAAGTGCAGACTTCGTCGAGACTGCTCCGAGCCTTAGCCTCTTAGCTGAGAAACGATTGTTGGCCGCTACGCTGAGTGCTGTTTACGCTCGTAAGCTGGCCTTTTGATGGTAATTGTGCTGGTTTTATGGATAAAATACAAATTAACTTATCAAAATTTTATAATAGGTATATGCTTTCAGTTGAAATTTCAGTAGCTTATGGATAAACATTGAAAAGGAACTTCTCTTCTATACCTACTATTTTAGTTATGTACTTAAAAATCTCGCATAATATAGAATTTTCTTGGTACGTCAAAAATATTGGCCAGGCCAATGATAACGGCCAGGCATAGTTTTTCGAATGTGGAAGAGGCTGACTCACCCGATCTTCAATTGTTTTTTTTTGTGTTTTTCAGTTGAACAAGCGATTTTTTTTTATTCTACAACCTAATACATTTTGTAAATCCCATGGTATTTTTCTGTAAGGTGCCAGCTTCGAATAGCATATCCCTATTTCTATCTGTCCCTTTTTTTAAAATCTGACTGCCTCAAAAAGATGGAGTTTTTACGAAGGAGGTTAAATTGATATAAAACTGTAGGTACTTCAATGATGTGGCTTCGATGTTCCGTTTCCAATCGAAGACCCACTTACGATTCCAGGCTCAGAGAGGTGGAAGGAGTGATCAGACGGAACTCTTGGCACCCCAAGTCTGCTATTTCTCATTGTAACGCTATCTAAACTCAACAGTCAATCCATTGTGATTTTCTATACTTCAAACTGTTAACAAACTATCAAAACCATCCAACTGACATCCCATCGAATATGAATAATTTTATACTTGCTGAACTTCAGTCAACCTGGACTTCTAGAGGTGTACTGTTTCTGAAGCTACTTCGCATTTTGTCTAGGGAAAGAAAAGTTTTCAAAAAGTTGTCTATCTGTTTTTCAAATTGACCAGCCAAACAGGCCCCGACACTATGGAATCGTAATAATACTGAAAATCGAAGTATGTATCTATTTTTTGCTAGTTCTCCGCCTATCCTTGAAATTTTAGCATCGTTTGAGCGCGCGCCAAATCTGACTTTGACTAGTTCTGTTACAGGCGACCAAGCGACTGGTAAGGTACTCACAAAGCTCTCTCTGAAAATTTTCTTTGTTCTGAGTTATATTCCATATGCACGTCTCGTAAAGAACCGCGGCATACGATATCGATAAATCACCAAATGTCAAGTATGTTCACATCGAGATTCGAGACATAAGAAATGGCAATGTTGTGCAGAAAGTTACGTACACATGTCACGCCTTTATCTCTTGCGGGGTAGGCAGAGCATAAACAGCCAGAAAAGTTGTAATTTATGGGTTATTAAGAAAATTATGAATGACTCGTCGAAATGAAATCAGCTTGGTTTTGGGCTGGTTACGGAAAGGCAACATACATTTCTTTCTTTTTCGAGTAATATGATCAAATCAACAGGATTAACTTTTCAATGCACGTCTATTGAGATCTATTACTTGCTACTTACTTATAGGTGACACCACCCACCACATAAGTTGTTCCATTCGTTTGCGTGAACCTCACTAGCGTCATCATGATGACAGTGGCGCTGCATCCATGATCCATACCCGAATCCATATATATGTTACAGTAAAAACCCGTTTTTAGTTAAAACGCGTTTTCACGAGTTAAAACTAGTTTTTACTAACTGCCTTTGTAAAAACTAGAATCTCCTAGTAAAAACTAGAATTTACTGATTTATACGGTTGAGTTTTAGGTAAAACTAGTTTTAACTTTGAACGATAGACAAAACTAGTTTTAAGTAGAAAATTTTGTTTGTAATTTGCTTGACTAAAAATGAAACATTAAAATATATTTTTTATTACAATATTTATTGAGAATATTTGTGAATTGTAACATTTCAATAATTCAGTAACATTCATATTTATTATCAATATAAAATTATAAAAAAAAAAATCTCCTTAGGAAGATCAAATAACTAAATTGGCAATTTTACTTAAAGTTTAAATCAAGTCTTACACATTTAACAAAAGTATTTTTTAAATCTTCATACAGGACAAAAACTAGTATTCCACTTAGTGAGTAACTAAGTTTGTGGAATCAGTTTTAACTGATTGGTTTCGTTAAAACGCGTTTTGACTAGTTAAAACTAGTTTAACTGAATTTATTTTTTGAACCACAGTTAATTCTAGTTTGTACAAAGCTATTCAGTTAAAACTAGTTTTAACTCGTGAATACGCGTTTTAACTAAAAACGGGTTTTTACTGTAACATATACACACATACAGACGACCGATGCGGCGCAGTGGTTGTGCGACTGCCTTTGACGCAGAAGGTTCCGGGTTGATTCTCGGTGCGTCACTCACAATGTTGATATTTATCACTTTTTGAATTTGTTCTCAGTCTGGTTAGGACATTGCGGGCTGAACCACCCGATTGTCCGTGAGTACGATGGTTCCGTGTTCCGGATGGCACTTTCACTTTGGCGGCGGTCGTTACACAACCATGTCAGAAGCCTGCTACTTGTAGAAGGCGGTTGAAAAATTCTGACTCCTGGGTTCATCGGGTCGTTGGATGACTCGGTGTCCCACACGAAAAGAAAGACTCACGTATGATTGGAAAGAGACGCGACCCCCACACGTCAAAACATGGTGCTCCGACTTTTGTTTGCGACGTCTGTTCTAGTATATACATAAATCACGCCTTAGTCCCTTACGGGGTAGGCAGAGCGTTAACGATCGTAAAATTACGGTCTTCATCGCGACGTCTGACAAGTATTGAGGGCCCTTTTAGATGATTCATGTATCACTGTAGTGACAGGTTGTCAGCCTGTCGCCTAAAATTGTAACACACGTGAAACCCTCGAGTCCCATAGTTGCCTTTTACAACACCCGCAGGAAGAAAAGGGGTGATGCTATTCTAAGCCGGCATCACACGGCATAACTATCACTGTTCTATTATGTACTTACGTTATTACTTTATACCTCAATGTGCACTTCCTTTGAATTCAAACTTTCCAGGAACAAACTTCAACAATGTTTTCCACTTACAGTAATGAAGACTGAAAAGAACTAAGTAGAACTTCCGCTACAGTTTCAAAGTCTACTAGACTGTGGTAAGACTCGGTCTCGGCGTCTACGAGAACACAAACAAATCTCTTTAATAAGGCTGTTTGATCAGTAGGTAATCTTGGTAATACGGCGGATCGCACACTTAACGCACGAACGTGCTAAAATATCGCAGCCTCTGTTATAACTAGCGCTGCGTCGACAGCGGTTGAGCGGTTGGGGAGTGACGTTTCTAGTATGGATCTGGCAGACCACTACGATATTTTAGCGCTTCGTCGTTCGTTAAGTGTGCGATCCGCCGTATACATAAAGGGATCGCATGTTTTTGCATTATACAGTGCCACAAATTGTAAAGCTGTGTTTGTAAGCTGCGAGTAGGTATAGTAGCTGTTTTTGCCTGTACCTTAATTCAATAGGTACCTACGTCTGTGAGATGAGAATACATGAAAGACGACCAACGTACTCTTCCTTTGTAGGCCTAGGTGGTTCTCACACTTAACGCACGACGGACCGCTAAAATATCGAAGCGTTCTGTCAGATCCATACTAGTAATGTCAATCCCCATACTAAAACCGCTCAACCGCTGTTGTCGCAGCGCTATCGCAGCGTCATCCATCGAGTGCGGTTTTAGTATGGAGTCTGTCGTTTCTAGTATGGACTGAGTGACCGCTGCGATATTTTAGCGGTCCGTCGTGCGTAAAGTGTGTGATGCGCCCTAGTCGGTTAGATTCCAACGGGTATTTACTGTGACCTTCAAGTATTCGTAGTCCTAATGTTTGTGACTAAGTGCGCAACATCAACAAAGTTAGTTAGCAAGAAAGCAACTCGAGTCATTTGTCCCAGTCTGTCCCTGAAAGTAACTGTTATAGCTTTGTTTGCCATGGACCAGGCAAAAACATGTAGTTTTTGCCCTGGTTGACATTGCTACGTGGGTTTTAGTACTGCAAAGCCTACGGCAGGTCAAGTTGTTTTTCCTTCACAAATGCGTAAGTACGAAAATGATACATGCCTATGTTTACTACGTTATTCCATGGTTCATAATATTTACTTACATTTTACTTACATATATTGTAGGTAGGTACAATACCGGCTGCAGGGAGTTTTCATAGAAAGTCCATCAGCTCATCGGGTATCTCGTATTCGTATTTTATCGGTATCGGTATTTCGTATGAGTAGTCAAATAGATTTGACCGAAAATCCATTCGGTACATCGCCCTGTGGCGATGACGTTTCATACAGCCTTTGTTTGACCTCAAACAAAGGCTGTGTGGACCTCCACACTACACATGATGATGATAATGATTATCTCTTCGACCGATTTCGCCCACGGCGACCACTTCGACTCCTAATCAGATCGGCGCTGATGCGCCCGGAGATGGCTATTGTGGGCAATTTTGTAAACTCCGTGGCAGTAAACAACGAGGACACGTGAGTTTGCCACTTACATACCTAATTATAGTTAATGGCGACGGGTGGATGGGCCTTTAACTCATCGGGCTTAGCGTGGACTCCACATACCAGTCCTGAAACGCGGTATCGAAGTGTTTCCGCCGATTGCTCATATACAACCTCCAAAATATGTTAGGTTGGACACATGGTTGGAACAGTCGGTCACCTGGTCACAACTCCCGAACAGGCGGGGAGCTACCCTTTTCCCTCCTCCGTCATCACTCGGCCTACTGGCCTCATCATCCTAAATTTTAGCTCTATAAGCTCTATATTTTATTGTACATACCTATAATAGGAAACTTCATTTTTTTTATTATAATCTGTTTTGCAAGTTCCCTAACACGATTTTGTTTTGTACGGCTATTCGTACTTTACTGCCACATTCAGTTCAGTGAACGAACCCTCAACTCAATGTTGCATACAATAAAGTGTTTTATTATCACATGCGAACTACAACGTGCACCGAATGTCGCGTAATTTCAAACTGTAGTTAACATGGAGCGAGCGAGCAGCGAAGTGCAATTCGGGGTACATAAGCAAGTGTTACAGTGTGACAATTTGTGGCAGATTTCCGCCATTTTGGCAGACTTGGCTTCTTAATTTTATGGCAGATTTTGGCAGAATTCGGGGATCCCAAGAAAATTTTTAGGTACTAATTTAACCGTTCTACTTATTGTACACAGCAAAAGACAGAGGACACAATATAAAAACAATACACAACAGGTCAACTTATTTCTAAACAGAAACCTCTTCTAGCAAACCTAGGGTAGCGAGATAATAATCACTTTTGATGGAATCTCCTTTAATTTTCATTCCAAAATTAGTAAAACATTTTTAAACAATAATATCTAGGCCATGATAACCACAAAAAAGGGCACAAACACGGGTACTGTGTTTTCTTCAAAACAAGAAATAAGTAATGAAAAATTTGCGTCAAAATCCATGTACGCAGAAAAGAAAGATAACGAAGCTAAAGCTAGTACACAAAGACGAGTTTAAGTAAAACTGTAAAAAATATTCTTCATCAAAGAAACTCATTAGTTAGGAAGTCATATTATTGGCAGTTTTTGACGTCAAGTTGGGCAGGTTTCGGCAAATTTGTAAGGCTAATGTGTGGCTGTTTCCGCTCTTTTGAGATGGCCACCCTGACGAGCAAAACGAGCGGCCACGCGCGAGCAACACCTAAGTGACAACGGCGTACGTGCCTTAAGGGCGAATAATGCTCACCTTCCAGTACAAGATGTTGTAAGCGATATATTTTTGGTGTTTGGAATATCTGTTTGTACCACACTGTGTGGCTAGAAGAGCAAGTATCACCCCTATTCTACCGGTGGGTGTAGAAAGAGGCGACTAAGGGATTATCTTCAGGGGAAGGGGAAGCAGCGTTCCTTGTAGTAAATGCAACATCTTGCACTGCGCTCGCCAATCCGCATGCCAATCGTGGTGAGTATAGCAATACCCCCGAGGGGGGAGGCCCATGTTCAGCAGTGGACTGTTGTGGCTGTTATGGTACCACACTGTGTGGCTTAGAAGAGCAAGTATCACACCAATTCCACCGGTAGATGTCGTAAGAAGCGACTAAGGGATTATCGTCAGGGGAATGGGCAGCAGTACTCACTGTGAATGAAACATCTACACTGGGCCCGGAAATCCGCCTGCCAAGAGTGGTTAGTATAGCAATAGGTACCCCCAATAGCGGCGGGAGGCCTATATCCAGCACTGTCCAGCAGTTCTTACACTGTTGTCGCTGTTATGGTAAGAAGTATGACGCTAAGCAGTTCAGTTGCTGATATAAGTACCTATAGTTTGTAAAATATAGACGTGACGTTTGTGACCTTGGAAAATAGAAAAATAGACATTATGTCATAGCATTAAATTTGCTCCAAGGTCACAAACGTCACAGAAATCATCCTATATTTTACAGACTATAATTGATTAAAATTATGATTAAATATGGCCGTGTGATGTCGGCTTAGAATAGCATCACCCCGCAAAAGAAAGAAGCTTACACAGTAAGCGTTACAGTGGGAGAGGAACTTTAAAGCATAACGTCCATTGCTATAACTTTTGTGGCGATAAATTGTCGGAGACATTGTAAGTAAACAGCCATCGTCAGGTGTTGTGCAGTAACGTCTTCGGAACATTGTGACGTAACAGCTTAGTCTGTCTCTTTTCGTGTGGGACACTGAGTCGTCCAACGACACGATGAACTCTAGTGTCAGAATTTTTCAACCGCCTTCTACAAGTAGCAGGCCTCTGATATGGCTGTTAACGACCGCCGTCTGAGTGATCACATTCATTCATTAAAAGTGACATTCATACACAAAGCACGCTTTTATCCCTCGCGGGGTAGGCAGAGCGCTAACGATTGTAAAATTATAGTCGTTATCGCCACGTCTGACAAGTGTTGAAGGCCCTTTCAGATGATTTGTGAGAGGTTGTCAGCCTGTCGCCCAAAGTTGTAATACACGTAAAACCCTCGAGTCCCTTAGTTGCCTCTTACAACACCCGTGGGAAGAAATGGGGTGATGCTGGGGCAATTAACACAGTAATACACATACATAAAACCAGGCCTCTTTCCCGAGGGGTAGGCAGTGACTTCATTCATCCATTTGCTACGATCCTGGCACACTTCTTATTGTAGTAAACTAGCGGCCTGCCTCAGCAGCTGCGCCCGCTGCAACTCATTTTCCCGTGAGAATAAGGATTTTTCCCGGCAAGTATTATACATAAAAACCTTCCTCTTGAATCACTCTATCTATTAAAAAACATCATCAAAATTCGTTGTGTAGTTTTAAAGATTTAAGCAAACATACATATATATACAGACAGACGCGAAAAGCGACTTTGCTTTAATGTAGTGAAGTACTTATTCTATTTACGGATAGGTACATTTAATTAAGTACAAATATTTTGAGAGTGTTTCTACTCACGAAACTGGACAACTTTCGTTAGGAACAAATTTTTCGAAATACATATTATGAAAAAGAAATAGGACCTCCTAAAAAATGTATATATGTATGTAAATCCTATGTTCCTAGTGAGGGGTAACAGGATTTCATCATTATCGACATAAAAAATGCATCAGCCGACCGAGTCACATTGTTTGGAATGGAAGGTTTTTTTTTTATTACGTGCATTTTTGCAGATATTGCGGTCGTCTCGGTCACTGTTTATTTATAAGGCGTGATTACGTACTGTGAGTACCTTAGCGTATAACTGCTACTTTCGCTTGAGTAGTTATAAGCATCGGTGGTTCAGTGGTAGAATGCTCGCCTGCCACGCGGGCGGCCCGGGTTCGATTCCCGGCCGATGCAAGTTTCTTTTTGCTCAATTCTTTTCTTTTGTTTTTTTTTTTTTTTAATTTTATTTAATTAGCAACATATTCATGCAATGTTATGAGATAGCATCCTATGATAACATACATCGATAATATTATATTTCCTAAACGATAACAACATGAGGTAAATTGGTATCTTTTTTGTTCGTTTGGTTCCTAATAGATGGCGCTCGCAGTGAATTATACGGTACAAATTGCCCATAGATAAGGATAACAAATTAACTTATAAAATTGTATAAATAATATATTTATTTTTATTTATGAGAATAATAAAACACTGAACGCATTAAAATCCTATATAATAGAATAAATAATAGTACTAGCGAAGGGTTAGTTTTTATTGGACGGACATTGAACAATTCCTCAATCTGAAATAGCGCCATCTAGTTGGGACAAGTGTTGCTATCAGCCAAAAAAATCCTCATTTCTAAGTTAAAAAAATATATATATACCAAAATTGTGAACTGCCTATATTTAAGATTGAAGTGAGACGTCTATTGGAAGGCTTTCCTTTTAAATTCAGCGGATTGGGTTTGTCAAATTGCCGCAATTTGTGCGGGATCAGATGGATTACGGGAATAAATAATTACATCCGATAAATGTCGTCCCGTTTCATTTAGCATTGCTTCAAGTTCAGCTTGCGCCATTTTTCAATACGAGACGAAGGGTTTTAAGAGCAAGGGATGTTATAGAGGGACTAAGAACAACCAATCGAAGCTAGGTAAAGTAGGTACTAATACAAACTGGACGACGTACGTAATACGTCTTCGCGAGATTTTTTAACTAAAGTTTTCAACCTTGGCTTGGCACAGTATTTGTAGTATATGAGTATAAGGTGTAAAAATATTAGCTGCAAATATTTTAAGGGGTGAATCAGTCCATTAAACTGAACAACTTTCCCCAAGAAACATAGGTCAAAATATGAGATTTTTTTGGACCTTCCATACAAATTAACTTGGTCGGTTGGTAATTTTATATGGGTGGTCAAAGTTCTTTTTCATATTTCTACTTTTCCTTGGGGAAAGTTGTTCAGTTTCATGGACTGGTTCACCTCTTAAAATATTTGCAGGATTTTTTTTCGCCCTGTATATTTTTTATTTAATATTAATTTTTTTTTTTTTTTTTTCCTTTTGTCCATTCTGGACAGGCAAGGGTCTTAAGACCATACAGCCTCGTCTTCAGTGAGTACTTATTGTTAAATATTTATAGATTGTACGTCTTCAGTTAGTTTCCTTTTGTTGTGTATTTTTATCAATAATACGTCTTTAGTATTTTGTCCATTCAGTGTGTTGTTCTTCTTCTGTATTTTCTTATTTTATACGTCTTCAGTTAGTTTATTCTTCTTGAGTGTTTTTATAAATTATACGTCTTAAGTATTTTGTCAATTCCATGTATTTTTATATTTCGTAAGTCTTCAGTATTTTTGTCCATTCTGGGTATTTTTACAATAAAATCGTCTTTAGTTCAACATTCGTTAAAGGTTTCATGTCCATATAAAATGTGTTTGTTGTGTTTACATCTTCTCCATATTTTTCAAATTTAATTTTTATATACAATAATTTCACATTAAATTTATATACAATCGCTAAACCTAAATTTCCTGTACAGTAGAAATTACAAAATTAAACAATGGTACGTATGTGGAATTATTTTGTAGTAATGTTTGTACAGATTGCGGGACCAGATGTGGTTCTCCGTAAATACGGATTAACTCGTCCATCAGCAAAAGGCGCTGAATACCGAAAGACGAGCATGAAAAGAACAAGTGATCAATGGTTTGATCGTCTTGTGACTGACAATGATCGCAATGCGGATTATTTACAATTTTCATACGACATAGGTGATGATTAAGACGACAGTGACCAAACCTCAAACGACTTATTGTGGAGTAAAATTTCTTGCATCTGTATATATTACCGGTACGGAACCAAGAAACGGATTTCAAATTAACATTCAAAGCAGCATACCAAGAACCTTTGTTTTCTATTTGTACTATGTGATCCCAATGTTCCTTCCACTTAACATACATTCTTTGTTTCAGAACAGCAACTACATCGGTATATGGTAATAATAAATTCAAATCATTTCCAACGTTTTGAGAATTTGAAATTGAACGAGCCAAATAGTCTGCTTTTTCGTTACCAGATACTCCTATATGGGATGGAGTCCACATGAATTCAACTGTTATTTGATGATTAGCATAAAGATCAAACCAAAGATCCTTTATACTGTATATGAGGTAGTTTGTATTTGCCTTAATTTTATTATTTTGCAATGCCTTCAAAACACTCA
This sequence comes from Keiferia lycopersicella, assembly GCA_029255805.1. NCBI lineage: Eukaryota > Metazoa > Arthropoda > Insecta > Lepidoptera > Gelechiidae > Keiferia > Keiferia lycopersicella. Next base: position 2,444,809 of record JARACZ010000008.1, read on the forward strand.
TGCTATCACTGACTATCACCCATTTATGAAAACCACAGTTACGATTTAGTATGTGCTTTAGCGCACCAAGTATAGCAACTGCTTCCGCAGTAAATATGCTAGATTGTTTGTCTATTTTATATCCAACACCTATTTTAGTAGTAGGGTCGTATATTGAAAAAGATACATTGGACTCGTTTTTTGCGCCATCAGTGTATAAAAATCTGTATCCATTCCAAAGAGATAATCTTTCGTAAACTTCTTCCTTCCTAGAGAGGTTATTTTCAATCACTATATTCATTGGAATGAATTTACTTTCATACGGTCCATCATAACATGGTAGATAATTATTATTTTGAAAGATAGGAAGATTTTGTAAAGATTCCATATATTCAGAAAAGCCTTGCAAAATATAACATGGTTTTTGAATTGCTGAAATGCTAGGATGGGTAAGCTCAGCTATGAGATGGTTATTTTTCTCAGAGTAGAGTTTAAGAATAAACCTTTCTTTTAGATAAGCGAGACGAATAGCCAGAGGAGGTAGGTTACACTCCACTTGTAAAGAAACAATTGGAGTGGTCCTGAAAGCTCCTGTGACTATCCGCATGCATTTATTCTGTATTTTATCAAAAATATCAATGAGCTTGGAGTCTCCCGCGTAGCATAAGTACCCATATTCAAAATGTGATCTCACGATTGATTTGTAGAGCATGAGCAGAACTTTTGGGTCCGCTCCCCAGTTAGTACCACAAAGTGATTTTATGACATTGCAAGCCTTATTAGCTTTGACTATCAAATGATCTGTATACTTTTTCCATGACAAGTTACGACAAAATACAACGCCCAAAAATTTTGTATCTAAAGAAACTGGCAAAGCTATATTATTGTAATAAATTGGGGCCAGAATGACATTATTATGTTTGCCAAAAACAACAACCTTGGACTTTTGTGGGTTAACATCAAGATTTAAATATGAGAGGTATTTATGAAGGTTAGTTAGAGCCAAATTAATGCTATTTATAATATCTTTAGAATTATTTCCTGACAAATAGACTACTAGATCATCTGCAAATTGTAAATTTTTGATGTTGGGTCCCAATATTAAATTCAATCGACGTACGTACAAAATAAATATCAACGGAGATAAGATTCCACCCTGACATACTCCAACAGAAGACAAACGAGGACCAAATAATTCACCACTATATTTGACGTACACTTTTCTATTAAGCAAAAAAGCACGTATCCACTCAACAAGTTTCAATGGGATACAAATATTTAATAATTCTGTACATAATATGTCTATATTTACATTGTTAAAAGCACCGGCAATATCAAAAAACACGCTTACGAGCTTGTTGTTACTGCCAATGCTTTTCAAAATATCTAAATGTAATAAACTGATACTTTCACGGGCCGAACGGCCTCTACGAAAACCAAACTGATTTATTGGCAACAATCTATTATGTTCAATATAATATTCAAGACGTTGCTTAAGGAGTTGCTCAAACACTTTTTTTTTTTAATATTAATTATCGCCTTCTACCCTATAGGGTTATTCTGCCAGTGTCAGTATGAAGAGAATCCAGCGCAGCAGCTGCGCCGGGTGGTGGTGTCTCCTGTAGGGTATCGAAAATAATCACTGAAGATCTGAAGTTCCAAAAAAAATTTAAATTGAACAGACGTCTATCAATGACGGACGAAACAAAAGAACCCCCTAAGTAGGTGTAGTGTATGTATTAGATCCATAGACTTACACTGAATTTTAGATTGTTTTGGTATGACATAAAATATTTTCGGCGGAACTGTCATACAATATAATCCGCAGCGGAAACATTCATAAGTTTGTTCTGTTCTGCTGACCCTTGTATGTTGGTGTACCTATACCTACCCCAGTTTTTCTGGAACCTGGCCAACCTGGCCGTTCTTCCGTTGTACCTATCCTAACTACCAACTGACTGACTCAGCTTGGCCTCGTTTGGCGATACAATAAGCACCTGCAGAATCAACTTTATTTGGCAGATATCATCTTGGCGCTAGACGCCGCTACTGCACAAAAATGGCGGCATTGTTTCAAAAAAAGAATAGGTAGGTACATAAATGGACTCATTCAAGAATGCACACAGACAAGACAAAAATCGCCAGTAGGTATATATGGACTTCTATGATAAAAATGAAATGCCATACATACATACATTTCAAGCCTTGTCCAGAAAAAAGGTTCTTTTACCTCACAATTCGTGAATAGGTGTTTTACAGTACATAATTTTAATAAGTTTAAAGGCTGAATGAGATTTTGCCGCGCATTCTTTTTTTTATTCAATGGAATGTAAGCAAATCCAATGCTGCTTGCGTATTTGAAAATGTGGATTTATAAAATAAAGATAAGATAATATTACCTTTTATTGGGAAACTTATTTCTATTTCTCGCGATAGACTTAATTTAGCTAGAAACCCAATAAAGATTCCCAATCAAATTTATCTCCATAAATGAAATATGTATCGCTGACACCAGCTTGCGGCGCTATAAGTTTCATTCTCCAATAAAGTTTATTCGCTTATTGTTGCGACCAGCGTAACTTTACCTCCATGCTCAATACAGGCACGTACGGGTGCGTAGAAGCAGTTACGCTGGTCGCGACACTAACTAAGCGAATGAGCTATGGACTCGAGATTAATACTCTTTGACCATACGATTTTCTTTTATTGGCAATCAGATGCCTACTTACATATTATGTAGGTATTATTAATATGTAATTCCTGCGTTTGGAGTTTGATATTATGACCTAGTTGACGAATTGTAGCAGCTGGCGAAGAAATGAGCAAGTTTATGGATTTTGCTTTTCCCAGAAGTGTTGGTGCCTCCGGCAGAAAGTTAGGTAAACGATTACCAGCATAATTTCATACAAGCAACGTATATCACGGGATGCAATTTATTTCCATAAATAGCGGAGTTTTAAAAACTTTCCACGTTTCCGCCAGTCTAAAAGCAATCTTGGCTCATTCTACAGCCATCTTCGTACGTAAACCAAGTTAGGGGAAAGTTAAAGATATTTTTAGTGAAAAGCGGGAAAGTTATGGCCGCTTTGTCATAAATTGTCTGAAGGTCGGAGGCGTGGCTCAGATAATACTGAACAGATTTATATGGCAAGGTCTAGAAGTTAAAAGTTTTTGATATTAAAGAGATGGGTACTTTGATAGAACAAAAAGTTATTGGTGTATTAGCAGTTTAAGCAACTGTCATTAGTTGCACATGAAATACTATAGTCTGTAAAATATAGGATGTTCCCTGTGACGATTGTGGAGCAAAATTATACTATGACATAAGGTCCATTGTCCTGTAAACAAAGGAAAATAGACCTTATGTCATAGCATTTGCTTCAAGGTCACAAACGTCACACGGACCATCTATATTTTACAGACTATAATTTTACTACCTAGGTAGGGCTTATTTTTTTTTTACTGTTTGGGAATGGTCGGAAATCAAATCTTGGGACAAATTTACTCCTAGGGCCTAAAGTAACCCGCAGTGGCGTTAGCTTGGTGATACACCAAAATTTTCGCAAATCTGTGGTGTCGAATCTTCAAGACAGGTCAAAAGGAAAAATGGCGAAACGTTACCTTACGTTACCCTTGGGAACGATATAAATGCGTTTTAGGTACACCTTATGTGAGACATAAAGTAGGTAACGTGTATTATATTGGAGCGTCTGTGGCCAAGTGATTACGGCACCGTTCTTACAATCCTGAGACCCGAGTTCGATCCCCGCCAAGTACCAATGTGTTTATTTTTACCGACTGCTCTTAGGTACGTTGAAGGGTAAACATCGTGATGAAACCCACATTTAAATAAAATTTGAATTCAGATGATATTTGGATCTGATTTAACCTAGGATTCTAGGTTAGCCTTCTCTCTGTGTGTAAAAACTTGGTTCCACGTCAAATCCCCTAGGTTAAGCAATCGACCCCAACAGAGAACGGGATAAGGCAAGGAGAATGATGAATGAAAGTAGGTAAAGTATTTTCAAGCCACTCGTATTTTTCTTTACCAGTTACGGAGTTTGGGTAATTAGGTATGGACGTGTGAGTTAGGACGATGTGTCCATCCATGACAGTCAGTTAGGAATGTGAGGAACTAATGGCGCCACTCTCGACTTTGTCTTTTTTCTGTGATTGGGCAGAAACTTGTCAGTGTCAAAATTTTGCCACTTCTTATTGGTGCGTTTAGGGACAGTCGCGACTGCTGCCATCTGCATTAAGCTTTGAATTTTCCCCCCCATCATAAAAGTTTGCGATGAATCACCTCAATTTTTTTTCGTCGGTTAAAAAGTGACTTCATTTTATTTTTGATGCCCACGATTCCTGGTAAAGCACTATGAAGGCCGCTTGTATGTTTGAAATTGCGAATTCGGTATGGCGGCATGCCCTGAAGGAGACCTATATGTCCAGCAGTGGACTGCTAGTAGTCCTCTGAAATACACAAATATAAAGCCCATGAGACTGAACAAATTTCTCCAAGTAACATAGGTCGCAAAATTAAAAAAAAACCTCCCATACAAAATGTATCAACAGACTGGGTGAGGTTGTATCTAAATAACAAAAAAATTTTTGTTTACGACCTACGTTTGTTGAGGATAGTTGTTCAGTTTCTTGGGCTGGTATATCTAGGAGGTTAGTACTTTTCCTAACATCCTATATAGTATGTTATGTGCGATTATATGATGAAGTAGGTAGGTATAACAAAGCTCGGTTAGTAACTAACCCGATGTTACATGAAGGAAATAGGAAGTTAGACTAAAGTTAGCTAAGGTAGGCTAACACTTTAGCCAAGATAGACCACGCAGTAAAGCTAAATTGCTTTCTCAGAAGTTTAATTACATTTTAGGAAGCCATGTATGTATTGCATACAACCATGTTGCATGTAGGAGCTCAATTTCTGAAAAGTTTTTTTTCGTATTATGCGAAAATCTGTTACTTATTATGCTTGTATCACACGTTTTACTTTACTTATAATGCCCATATACCCTCATAAATTCACACATATTTTTGACTATCAAAACATAAGTACCTACTGGCCGTGTGATGGCGGCTTAGAATACCATCACCTCATTTCTTTCAGTCCGATCAGTTCTTCCTTTCAGTCCGATCAGTTCTTCCCATTCAGTCCGATCAGTTCTTCCCTTCAGTCCGATCAGTTCTTCCCTTCAGTCCGATCAGTTCTTCCTTTCAGTCCGATCAGTTCTTCCCTTCAGTCCGATCAGTTCTTCCCTTCAGTCCGATCAGTTCTTCCTTTCAGTCCGATCAGTTCTTCCCTTCAGTCCGATCAGTTCTTCCCTTCAGTCCGATCAGTTCTTCGATTCAGTCCGATCAGTTCTTCCCTTCAGTCCGATCAGTTCTTCCTTTCAGTCCGATCAGTTCTTCCTTTCAGTCCGATCAGTTCTTCCCTTCAGTCCGATCAGTTCTTCGCAGAACAACTCCTAAGCCCAGTCTCGCCCCAAGGGCGTGATTGGGCTGGTTGTTTGAACAACCAATAAAATATTTCCGGGTGAGCACGTGCTCCCCACCAAGCCGACAGGCGTAGTTTTGATGGCCCCGGGGCCGTAAACGTAATGTCCAAAAAAAAAAAAAAAAAAAAAAAAACACCTCATTTCTGCCCGTGGGTGTTGTAAAAGGCATCTTAAGGACTCGAGGGTTTCATGTGTATTATAATTTTAGGCGACAGGCTGACAACCTATCATTACAGTGATACATGTATCATCAAAAAGGGCCCTCAATACTTGTCAGACGAGGCGATAACGACCGTAAATTTACGATTGCTCTACCTAACTGCTCTGATAAAGGCGTGATTTGTGTATGTATGTGTACTTAAAAGAGATTGAAAAACGTGTGGTAGGACAAGTCGTTTTGAAGTTTCTTGCACGGAAACGAAAACGAACGTTTCAGAAATTGAGCTCCAGAGTAGCTAGCAAAAAACAATAAGTAGTTAGGTAGGTAAACCTATTTAGTTGAGTGCAGGTACGACTGAATAAATTTATTTACGAAGTACATAATTATAAATCTCATTCGGTGTCCTACTACTCTACAAGATGTAGGACAGTATAGGAAAAAGTATATAAGATTTAAACAAAACAAAATAGAATTTAATTTATTTCGAATTAACTTTGAATTTTTTGTTAGTAACGCCATCTGTGATTACAACGATGAAATTGCGACAGCTGAAAATTGTACTGAAAACAGTACCGGTCGGCCTGTTTCTGAAGAGTTCCGCTAGAGTTCGCACACATAGGTTACTATGTTTTACTCACCAACCGTCATAGATGTCACTACGCGTCACGAATATCGAGCGAATTTTTGGCGATTGTGGCCTGTGGGTGGTGGTCGCTTTTCCTATTATTTAGGGCACCATATTAAACACTTTCCCCATGGGATGGGACCATTGCTGCCTGGAAAACGGAAAAACAAGTTAACCTCCCATACGAAGTTAGACCTATTATTTCTTTTGCGTTTTTAGCTCTGGTCTCATAGGGAAAGTTGTACAGTACGATTCACCTCGTTAAAGTGTTTGCAGATAATAAGGGAAAACAGTCTTCAAAAAATTACAGACGTGGCAATAGCGGCCGTCTTCTGCCTACCCCGCAAGGGAGAAAGGTGTGATAATGTAGTACTCGTATGTATCTATGTTATTATAATATAAGAGATTACAGCACAAAATATGTACCTACCCATAGAGAAAGGCGGGCAGCCTCGAATTCTTGCTCCCTGAAATAGGTGGGTAAGTCAAACTGCTGCTGATAGTATAAGATTGACCGCCTTCGCATTTAAGATTCATGACGACCTATGTGGCGCAGTGGTAGTGCCACTGCCTTTGACGCAGAAGGTTCCGGGTTCGATTCTCGGTGGGTCACTCACAAAGTGTTTATCACTTTGTGAATTTGTTCCCAGTCTGGTTAGGACATTGCGGGCTGAGCCACCCGATTGTCCGTAAGTAAGATGGTTCCGTGTTTCGGATGGCACGTTAAGCCGTAGGTCCCGGTTGCTGTCTATGATCACTTAGACGGCGGTCGTTACACAACCATGTCAGAAGCCTGCTACTTGTAGAAGGCGGTTACAAAATTCTGACACTAGGGTTCATCGGGTCGTTGGACGACTCGGTGTCCCACACGAAAAGAAGAAGATTTAAGATTCTCGCTAGGTAGCCTACAATTTTGTCTTATAATAAAAACTTCAAGCAAGATCGTGTTGCTCGAAAAATAAAACTAGCAAAAATAATTTTGTGAATGAAGAAACGGAACGTAAAAAAATATGGTTGGCAAATGGTACCTCCATTGCCCGAAAAAAAGAGACATCCATAGAGTTTTGTACTGTTTGGGATGAATGCATCCTGCATTTCAATGCCTGTTTTGATTTACACCACCGCTTATCTGTGTCACTCTTTTTAAAAATATATGTATGCGCGGTGTTGTAGCCAACAGCGACGCTCGACAGAACGCTAGCGAGTGACCGTGAAGTGGCTTCTGTTCTGTTCTGGCTTCTCGCAAACGTCAAACAAGCCAAACTCTCCCGATGCTAAATATTATTATTGTTTTATGATTGCATTCCGTGATATTTCTCTAAAATGCATCGAGATTGAGTTGATCGCGAATTTTCAGAAATAATGGCTTTTGGGTCATTATTTGCGGTCCGCGTCGCGTCGGTTTTTTTCGCGGATAATCCTTGCAAAAAAGTGTCAAGTTGTTTTTAAGTGTTTTGTGGTTAATTTTTACCTAGATAACAGTTGCCTTAATGTTTGAAAGTGTTGTGAGGTGATATTCCTTTGCGTTATTTCCATTTGTGTTATGTGCGTGGTGTTTATTGTGAAATTTGTGAAGTGTTTTAAGGTTAGTTTTTGTTCCCGCTTTTATCCCCAACTAAGGACCTTTGGTGGTCCTAATTTGTTTGCTGGTCGTCGGTTCGGTGAGTAATAGTGATAAAGTCTGCTGAGGAAGGATATCCAAGGTTTTCTAAAGTCAGAAATACGAAATATTAAGTAAAATGTCTTCATTTGCAAATGTTTGTTATGATTAGTGAAAGGCAGATTTTGAGACTCTAGTGAGCGTTTCTGTGTGATAATAACCATCCTAAGCTCTTCGTATTCTCTATTGATGTAATATTAATCTTAAAGTCATGTTTTTAAATGGTTTTATACTAAAAAAAACGATTGCCTCAGTTTTATATCACCGGGAAGTCAACTTAAGTCAGGTTTCCTTTTCTATATGTAAGTTCTATTTTTTCGAAGTTATTTCATATCAATATCTTTTTTTAAAACATTAGCAAAACATAATCCTCACTCATATGAGGCACCAAGTCTTCCAAGGTCCCAATGAACCTTATTGTCAGAGTTTTTTAAACATTTAGTTTGTAAGTTAACTATCATTATGCATCTATTCAATACTGTGTATTGAATATGATAATGCAATTCAACACAAAGAACACCCAGATATAAAAAGTGAAGCCCAGGTTGGAAATACACACTCATCACCTGCAGGGTAGGCAGAGTGTTTATGGCCATGAAAATAGGGCTGCAATTGCCATTTCTGACATATATTTGAGGGCTATTTCAGAAAGATTGTGTATCACTAAATTGACAGGTTGTCGGCCTGTTGGCTGAAATAGTAACACAGGAAACCCTTGAGTCCCTTAGTTGGATGTTGGTCACCCATGGGAATGGGGTGATTCTATTCTAAGCTGGCTAATACTTTAATGGAAAATGGTTTTCCACATCAGTGGATCACATTTTACATAGGGATTTAATCTAGCTATTTTAAGTAGGCAACAAAACTTATGTTGCCTTCTGGTATGAAAATAATGGTACTAGAAGTAGATTTTATTATAAATAATACTTGCTAGCTTTCTTAGCTTGGCAGTGGATATCTTAATATAGTGAATTTGCCCAGCAGTGGACTTCAGTGGGCACTCAATCGTGAAACTTGATTGAGTGATGTTTCCTTATGTCCAGCAGTGGTATTTTGTAATGTTATGCCTTAGCTTGTCAGTGGATTGCTGAATATGGTGATATTGCCCAGTAGTGGATTTCAGTGGACACTTTATTGTGGTACTTCATAGAATGATGTTTTGTTAAGTCCAGCAGTGGTATTTTATATTATGCTCAGCAGTGATTGTTTACTTATGACAGGCATAGGCCTGGCAGTAATTATTTAACTTGCTAGGCTGACCTGTCTTATCTTCAAGTCAGCAATTGGCCGGAGATCGTACAGAACAGAGATCAGTGGAGAGAACTTGTTTCGGAGGCCAAGATCCTCTTTCGGTCGCAGAGTCCGCGGAGTTAGCTAACTTGCTAGGAATTAGGATCAATAGGCAAAGCCTGCAGTGTAATTGTTATATATTATTATAAGAATGCCTAGCAGTGGATTACTCGATATATTTAAATAGCACTTTTACTGAACAATAAAATAATTAAGTATGCAGTATGCAACAGGTGGATAAAAACAATTATGCCCAGCAGGGATACTTTTAAGCAGTGGATTATAAAGGATATATAGCCTAATATAAACCTAGAATAGCTTATCCAGCAGTGGATATTATTACCACAAATTAAGCATTATTTTGCCCAGTAGTGGAAATATGGCATAGATTGCTAAAGTTGAGTGAAAATGTACCTAATATGTCCAGCAGTGGGTTTAGTATTAGATTGGTATGGTTTTACTCAATTCAATTCCTTTATTTAATGGCGTTTTCATTATGATTTCGCTAGTGTCAGTAAGTAAGGTTTCCAGCACAGCTGCGCCGGGTGGTGGCTCCTGTAGGATGATAGTGTCATCTACAGGATCCGAGATAGAAATGCTTTACCGGCAGTGGATACTAAGAGAAAAGGGAAATTTAAGTAGGTAGGTAAGTTTTAGCATATTATTTGTAATTTTGCCAATGATTTCAACAATTGTTATATCTGACCTACCAGCAGATATTACACATTATGATAATTTAGGAAAATAGTAGGTATTATACTTACATTACTAAAACAAGGATAGTTATTGTCACATTGAATTAAAAATATGCGTTTCACAACTTGGATATCTCTCCCTATTTTATTGTCTACGAACCATGGTGCCAAAACTTTTTGTGTTTAATATGTGTTTTACGTGAACTTTTAATTATCATTTTTATTTTCAATTCTAGTTAGATCATTGAAACTGTTAATTTTTCTACAAAATGTTATTTTTTTAAATAAAGCGAAGAAACCTATCGTCTTTTTATTTAAATAAAGATATGCGGAATGGTTTGTCTATTTATTTCCCTAGCCCAATCCTGATTCCCTCTTGCCCAAAAAGGTTCAGTGTGAAATGCTTTCTTAAAACTGGATTTCATGAACCATTTTAAGGTAGCATTATCAAAAGGTTAAGTAATAAATTGTTTAATCATTCTGTAGTTTTATTTCCCCCCCTAGGTAAAACAAGGTATTAATTTGGTATGGTTGTTCTGCAGCTGTTCCTGCTCAGTTCATCCCGGGAAGAACGGGCGCTGGGTTGTTGATACTAAACGGGTTCACATTTTATATGAAAAATCATCAAGCTCATGGAAAGAAACAGTGGTATTGTTCTTCAAGAGACGTCCATGGGTGTCGTGCTGACGTCATCACATACAAAGGCCTGGACGGGAGGGATTATATCTCGATATTCCGAGGAAGACATATACATGACCCTCCTCGTTTACGACAGTGTCACGATGGTAGATTCATTAGGGAAAAAGACTCAAGAATATTAAAGTTTGAAAAATCACTCAATCAATCAATATAACAAATGTTTTTTATACTTTATTTTTAGGTTTTTAAGTTACTTATTTTTCTACATAATATTTTTCTTTTAAAGTATTTTTGATGTACTTAGATATTATCACTGTTGATAAAAATGTCTTGAACGCATGTTTCTGACGTAGGGACCTGCTAGTAAAAACATAGACAAAGTATATGTGCAAATTTTAGAAATACAGTATTCTAATACTAAAGGGATTTATTTTTATTTCTACAATCCTTCATAAATTAAACAAATATAGTTTCATTTAAATTTTTGCTTATATATAATTTAATAGCGATAGTAATGTAACAGTCATAGGTATAGGTAATAAGTGTACTACATTTTCAGATATCTACTACCTACCGTCCCACAGAACTGGCAGCATGGTGCTGATCTTCAAAGACAACAAGTATTGGATCAACAACAGGTACCAGAATACCATCAACTGGACCTGCAGGGACAGGAAGCGCCTGGGCTGCAACAGCTGCGTCCAAACCACCGTCGAGGGAAGGTACATCAAACACAAGGGCTTCCACAACCACGATGACAACTACACCAAGTATAATTTCAACGACTGATGCCAGGAGAGCTTGCCTATCATCTCGGCAGTAGAAAGCTGTAATAATAAGTAGTTTGTTTAAAAAAAATCCTTTCTGTGTGATTACTTATTAGTGCCAATGCACATCTAAAGACATAAGACTTTTAGCGCGCCGTAATTCAACCCTAAGTTGTAATATACCCTTTACAGACGTAATTATATATCATTCTGTTTTGGACGTGCTATGTGCATATGTTGAAAAAAAAAATTATGAACTATTATTTGTTATTTTTGACCCTTTAAGGTATAAAAAAGCCATACTTTTATTTTACAAATATTTATTTCTTTATTTAGTTACATTACTTTATTCTACGTAAATGACTGTACTAAATAAATATAAGTGGATTTTTTATAAATAAGGTGCTTGACTATATCTCACATTGCCAAAATTTTATAAAAACTGTTTATTGTACTTAGTTTTATTTATTTAACTTTGTAGACTTTATATTGTGAGTGCTGTGACTTTTATTTATATTTTATTATTTGGTATATTTCCTCTTCTAAGTTATTATTTAACTTAGTATATTAGCTAAGAATTAGTGTAAATTTACCCCTTTTGCAATTAGAGACAGCATGACCATTCCTATTAAAAATAAGACATCTAATTTAATAATGTTATACAAACTCTACAACCTACGTGTTTTTCAAAATTTATCAACTTAGCTGGTTAGCTAGTTTTGGGTAGGAATATGATTTTTAACGTGATTTTTTTATATAAATTTTTTGGACGTTGCAATAGCAGCCGTAGATATTGAGGCCGCTGGAGCTCTGCCGCAAGGGGAGATGGGCGAAATATGTGTAAGTATATGATTTTTGCTCAAATTACTACAACGTTACATTCACCAATATAAAAGTACTTCATAAATTGGCTTAGCCGTGTAGCCGTAATATCCTTTATAGTATGTAAGAATAAGTTATAATTTAATATGAAATTAGTTTAATATTTCAACTTCGATATTGTGATGTAAGTGAAAGTGTATATAGTCTGGGCTATTTTATCACTTTAGTTGCCTTATTTATTCACATGCTCATTTAAATTTTAACTCTTAGCATGTCTCAAAAACCTACAGAGTGAAGTATATAAAGTAATCTATCTGTCTTTGTTTACTTTTGTTAAATTATGTTTCTTGAACTGTAATATAGTAGACTCATTTTAGGATCAATACACACACACTACACCCCCAAGTCGATGCGTGAGTTGAAGGGGCGATGAACATATATAAAAACCTTTTTCGTAGACCGTTTTCAGTAGCACGTTGAAACCCTTATCGCAAATATTGTAAAATTTTACTAGCTTACACATAAGATTCAGTTGTTCTTGCAAGCAGACTATAAGCGTAGAATCCAGTTACAACTTGTTACTAAAAACGGTTTTATGCTAAATTGAACTAGAATCGCGCCGGTTCAAAAATGTCAGAATTTAAGTCATTCCAACCGCCTATACAACATAGATACAATTTTGTTAGCTTCAAATTGTTGCGTCGCGGTCTGACTTGAAAGACAGAGCACACCGGCCTGCGTATGCAGCTCGTATGCGTGCACATGTACACGCGCGTTATTAATCCCCACCAAGCCGTTCGGCGTAGATTTGATGGCTCCGAGGCCGAAAGATCCATAAAGAAAACGCGCGTAACCTTGTAATTTATGAGATACGGCACACAGCTTTCCTGCACTACGTTACGCAAACGGTGTGCCGTATCTCATACAATCCCATAAATTACAAAGTACGCGCGTGTATACGTGTACGCATACTAGCTGCATACCCAGCCTTGTGTGCTCTAGCCATTAGTGATAGTAGGTAAGTACTTTAAGCTGTCGTAGAAAACTCCTAGTCATATCCTTGATTTCCTGAATATTTAAAAATTACTAGTGCCAAATTTTGAAATGATCTTTATATATCCTTGTTAAAACATGTACGTACTTACGCCATTTAAAATTTGTAAGATATGTTTAGAAATTGTATAGCTTTTTTATAAAACTTATCATAGTCATATTAAGGTAGCAATAAAGTAGACATATCGTGTAAGATATGCAAACAACTAAAGGTACTTAAATAAATTTATATCAACCATAATGAATACAGACTTTTATTTTAACGTTTTTAACAGTTTGGTTTAAATTTCCTGCTTTGCCATTATATGTATACATATCCATTTATACCTTCATCATTTGTACTTTTTCATCATTCAGCGCATGGCAATCCCTGCTTGGATATTATTATTACATATTATTAAAGTTACATATTATTCATTGGTAATACTCATTTTGTATGGTATCCAACTTTTAGTGGTCCAAAGACGATATCTAAATAATTGGATATCGGACTGATGGATTTTAATGGGATATTAAATTTTTATTCAAGATTGGTTGTTTCAAATGTCTATAGTCTGCAAGTTTAGGTACTTATCTTTTTGTAAACAAATTCTGTATAAAACTGACAGTTCAGAAGTGTCACTTTCATACAAAGTTTGTTTACAAAAAGATAAGTACCTAAACTTACAGACTATAAAATGTAGAATTTTCTTAGAACCGATAAAAAAAAGACACTATACGCATCTGACAGATACCTACCTATAGCGATTCCTTATATTATTTTAATCTATTGCTATTAGCCTTTGATATACTAACTAACCAGGAAGTACATAGGGATAATATTTACAATAATGAAAAAAAGTCTTTTGGTAAGGGTTTTTTTTTATTAATTACAATAAATAACAAGCTTAGTCGGTATACTAGATCCTTAATAAAAAAAAAACGTGTTAGAGCTTAAGATTTCTGCTGGTCATTATAACTGGGCTGTATATCAGTACTTCAAAAATTCTAATAAGAATCTTACTAGAATTTACATATTAGCAGGGCTGAATTCATATGTATGATAACGTATTTATTAAAAAAATATGCGCTTTGTTTATCAGAGTTTTCTCTGGTACTGCTCTCCCACTAATCCCGCTAACACAGGTTTTATTTTGAAAGAAAGAAAAATTATTTATTGAGTATAGGTACAAAAAACATTCATACATAATATGCCGAAACGACAATTTCACACACGGATTATTAACAATTTATACTATATCATAACTTAATTACTCAAGTCCACCAATAAAAAGCTGCCAGTCACCCCAATATTCTAACTTTACTAAAATTGCTCGTTATCTATCTACGAATGTCATTGCTCGTCAAATAATACATCTTTTCACTTGACTCTCCAACTGTGAACTGTGATGATCAAACTAATATGTATGTTAAGGCCCGAGACCGGTCGTTTTTGCCCGAAACGAGTTCTCACCCTATCCTTATCCCTACCTACTTCTACCAGTTGTTTTTAAAGGCATTTTGTAGTGATGTCAGTAGAAAAACTCGCTTACAATAGCCCTTCAAGATTCACTGATGGGTAGCTATTGTTATGACTATGGTGACTTAAAGGACAGCGAGACTTAAGAAAATGATGATATATCCCCCGGCTGGGAACTAAACCTTGAGCTTTTGCAAAGATGAAGTACTACTGCACTGCGCCATATTTATATGAGACTTATGTCGTCAACATAAAGTAAAAACCTGCATCCGTGTAGTTCACTCACTTCATCTAAACCACCCCGGATCCACGTGTAGTTCTTTCACTTCTTAGTATCTACGTAAGTACATAGGAGTCTGTTTATGCTTAGGTAGAAAATTTTGTACCTTAGGTGAAACCACTAATATAAGTTATACAATTTCAGGCGTCGTCCAACTTCAGGCTACCTTCGCTCCCGGCACTACAGATGAGACCTATTACGTGTTCAACAACTGCCTGTACCACAAACACCACAGGGAGATGAAATTTGGAGGCGTCAGGTGGCAGTGTCAAGGCGGCAAGCGGTGCCACGCTTACGTGGTCATAGATCGACAAGGGAAGATCTGTATGCGCAATGATGAACATAACCATAAATTGCCGGAGTATAAAATACAATCGATTCGTAAGGTTAAGACTCGGCATTAGTCTGTGTCACGAAAGAAGTTCAGGCAGAGCGATCTGTCATTGCATTTGCTAACAAACTTCTTTTCGTAGCAAGGACTTTGCCATTTCTCTTTCTTATTCTATATTTTAAATTTTTTATTGGTTTACGCTGATTCTAGTCGAAAAGAGATTCAAAATCCCAAGAAGCCCTGGCATTCCCCTTGTTAAAACTAGGTATTAACCATATGTATAAGGATTCAATATCTATTATCTCTCAGAATATATTAGGTAGATGTTAATGTGCTTATCTGTGTCTCTTATTCTCTATCCCTCATTATTATGTGCTCTACCTTTAGAAAAAACATTGTCAATATGTCGCAAGAAATGTAAAATATAGGGTCCTGATTCTAGGCGAACTTATACTGAAACTAAATAAAAATAATATCGTAGGTCACTGTATCGTCGTACAAAAAAAAATGTAGTTATATAATAAGAAGAACTACGCCGAAGACCCTTCCTATTACTCTCTTTGAATAGGTAGAAGATTGACGCCAGGTGGACCTACCAACCCTTAGGGTTTCGTTCATCTTTTATACCGAATTTTTACCTATAGAGTTTGCAGAGTTGTTTTTTTTTACATGGGAAGAAACTCGTAATATCTGTACTGTCACCTAACTAAAAACAAATTTTAGAAAAATTCAAGGGGTGAGAGATATTCATTGGTTCTAGCGTGTCAGATAATATATATTCTGAGACTACATCTATTCTGTCGAGGTACAAAAACATGTCTAAAAATTACCCGTGTTGCCTTCTACGACATGTTTTTGTATCTTTGTATACACCTTTTTATTTCTACAATAAAATGAGAGATGTATAAGTTTTTAATAGATTTAGAAATGTAAGTAGGTACGTGTATCTAAGTCAGTCGAAAAAATTGAAGAGGTTTAAATTTTTTTATACTCGTTATTTTTCTGTATATTTTACGGTATTGTGCCAAAATACACTTATCTCAGAGATTACATTATACATATGTATATGTATAAGGTGTAAAAATATTTGCTGCAAATATTTTGAGGGGTGAGTCAGCCCATGAAACTGAACAACATTCCCCTAGAAACATTACTGTATAAATATGAGAAAATTTTTGGACCTCCCATATAAATTGACTTGGTCAGTCGGTAATGTTGTATAGAAGGTCCTAATTTTTTCATATATCGACCTATGTTCCTTAAGAAAAGATGTTCAGTTTTGTGGGTTGGTTCACCTCTTAAAATATTTGCAGCAATTTTTTTTACACCTTGTATTAAACTTAAATAATTAGTCTTTAGTGTATTAATCATAGGTATAGTCTTCTGTAATCTGTACATAGTTTATTTATCTACTTTGTCATCAACGCAAATGGTCCACTGCCGGACAGGGGTCTCCCTCTATTAGCGGGTGACACCGGGTCGTTGGATGACTCGGTGTCCCACATGAAAAAAGAAGGGGGTAAATATACGCCATACTCATCTCATTAATGGCAATGACAAGTGTTATGTACTCGTAAATGTTGCATTCACGGTATTTCACGTCTCATAACTGCTTTTTTCCTCGGGTAGAAATTGGCTGATGCCTATGTAATCTGCAACTTACCTACATATCCTGATATTATAAATTATTGATGTAATATACACATATATGGCGTCTTAGATAGATAAAACAGGATCTTACCATAAGTAATTTAAAACGAAATAAGTACGAAGATATGTTTGAAACACGAGATCAATATTTTTTTTGTGGTAAGGCCCTCATAATCTCTGTATGTATACATGTACTTCTTTTTTGTAAAATAAATAACTGTTTTTTTCTGTTACTCATTATTTTTCATTTAACATTAAAATTGTTATAATTTGTAGGGAGGAGTACTCACGACTCCCGTAGTTTCGGCCTGACCTGGCCATGGGTGGAGGTGGGTAGGTAAAGTAGGGTAGGTAACCAAAAATCACAGCTCTAGTGATCTAGGTCTTGCGCGCGCGCACTTGTTACTTATATGGGACTTTATGAGAGACCGGGTACGCAGGCGGTGCGTTCTGTCTTTAATAACTATTAACAGACGTTAGGAGGATATACAGGCTGTAAAAAAATATGTGCAAATATTTTTGAACTGAACAACTTTTCCCAAGAAACAGGTCGATATATAAAAAAAATTTTGGACATCCCATACAAACTGACTTGGTCAGTCGGTAATTTTATATGAGAGGTCCAAAACTTTTTTTGGTATATCGACTTATGTTCCTTGGGGTTGTTCAGTTTCATGGGCTTATTCACCCCTCAAAATATTTGCAACTAATATTTTTACACCTTATATTAAGTCTCACTTGCAGAATAATATTATTTTCAGATCTTTTTGACGACGAAATTGATCTCGAAGACCCATTGAAGATGAAGAGGAGCCGCGGTAAAGCAAGGACTTGGGTATTTCAACAAGAATTCCCGTCCATTGCTGAAGCCGAAGAACACGTGATGGCGGCAAAAACCTGGGGTCTTACACAAAAAAGTAAGACGCAAAAAGGGGAAAAGCATTTCTACAGGTGCAACAAAGTGCCATTGAGAGGAAAACAATGTGCTGCACATCTACACTTGCTACTTGAACCAAAGAGAAAAACTGTAAAACTATACCAAACTGCTTCCGAACATACTCACCATCTTATTGGTAGTAGTAGTAAACCCGGTATTGCCAGAGAGACCAAGGCTGAAATCAACAAGCTTCTCGAACTACACTACAAGCCAAGGGCGATTCTAGCGAGTCTGAAAAAAACTGAGGTTGAAGTACCCACAAAATTGCAACTCTCTCAGTATTTGTACACACTCCGCAGGAAGAAGAAAAATAAGCCATAAGTCGTCCTGCTTTTCGGCAGCAAGATTAAATTACTAGGAATTCGGATAATAGATTTTAGAGGCCGGCTACTGGCAGTGGGCGTTTGAAGAACTCTAAAATCGTGGATCATGAGGTCGTTGGACGAAACTAAGAAGTACATACATACATATATCACGCCTTTATCCCTTGCGTAGTAGGCAAAGCGTTAACGGCCGTAAGAATACGGTCGCTATCGCCACGTCTGACATTTTTGAGGGTTGTTTTCCAAGGTGGTTTTAGAATACATGTGTATCACTATAGTGACAGGTTCTCAACCTGTCGCTTAAAAATTGTAATACACCAATACCCTCGAGTCCCTTAGTCGCCTCTTACGTCATCCGTGGGAAGGATGTGGGGTGATGCTACTCTAAGCCGGCATCAGACGGCACAGTGACTAACTAAGAAGTGGCAGATAATTAATTATAGCATATCGATGCTGCATAACGAAAGCTGCCCCTAAAAGCTAAGGATAATCTATAAAGGATCAAGTAGGCTTAAAGTTACTAATAAATTTCTAAATTTAATAAAACTGTGACTAAAACAGCAGAAAATATTTGTTATCACATCACGCCAATCAAATGGACCATATAGTTGTGCACATTGCTTTCATTATATCTTTGCATGTACTAGAATTGTGACAAAAATTTTGTGGTTCGATTTCAGATTCGATTTTCACAGAAAATTTGGAAGTTAAAACCAGGCGCGGGAAAAGGAATAAGACCTGGATATTTCAATATAAGTTCCCGTCAATAGATGAAGCCGTAAAACAATTAACCGCAGAAAAGTCTTGGGCCAGAACAACTACGCATTTGACAAGAGACGGAGAAAGACGGCTTTATAGATGCAACAAAGTACCGCGTCGGGGACCACAGTGTGCTGCGCAAACATGTTTGTTGACCGAAGCTGATTCCAGTGCAGTTATACTCTATCGAACTGACTGCGATCATACTCACGATTCTATTACAACAAAATACCACTACGGGATTTCTAAAGAAACGAAAGAAGAAATAAAAAAGCTCTATGATCTCTACTGTAAGCCCAAGTCTATTATAGAACACTTGAAGATAACTCCAGGAGTTGAGGTTCCTACGCGAAGACAACTGAGTAATTATCTAGCAGACATTCGTCGTAGAACAGGAAAAATTAAAAAGAGGATAAAATAACGGAATAAGTTAGGTCACTATTTAATCTTTCTTTTCGTGTGGAACACTGAGTCGTCCAACGACCCAATGTACTAGTGTCAGAATTTTTCAACCACCTTCTACAAGTAGCAGGCTGCTGGCATGGTTGTGTAACGACCGCCACGCCGTCTGAGTAATCATAGACAGCAACCAGAAATTACGGCCTAACGTGACATCTGAAACACGGATCTATCTTTCTTACGGACAATTGGGTGGCTCAGCCCGCAATGTCCTAACCAGACTGTGTACAAATTCACAAAGTGATAAATATCAATTTAATAAAGTTACGGGATCTTAGAAAGAGCTATCTTCATTTAAGGAGTATTAAATTGTCTATTAAAGACCATTTATTTCATTTCATTAAACTATCTTTCTTTTTTTCCGAGATCTTCAGGACTTTTCAAATCCCTTTTCCTTTGTTTACTCTTCCAAGGTCACAAACGTCACAAGAATCATCCTTTATTTAACAGACTATAAGTCATGTTTTTTTCTCATTGCCGACGTGAAATATAACTTTACTAAATCATTATGTCTTCCTACCCACTTAATGTTATATTATTTTAACAAATCTTTGATACTACTGTGTTAAAACCTAGATTGCTTTAAAAAACTTGATTTCAATTTATTAATTCGTTTATTAGTTGCTTTAAATTATACCGTGATAGTTAGTTTAAGTTTATTTGAAAGTGATGATGCCATTTTCGTGGCAATCTACCTAATACCATAGTATATATTTCTCATTATAAGTGGATTGTTTTTTGTATGAGAAATAAAATCTTAAACCGAATCCGTAAATGAATAACATGATTTTATTTATTATGAATCTATGTGTTCAAGTACTGTACAAGAACAAGATCTCAAGTATAGGTAGGTATTATAACTTAAGTGCCCCAAGCAGCAAAGATTGGAAAGTAGAAAAAGTAAATTCCTTGAAAGGAAAGCAGGTCCTGTTTACTCTATACAGAAAAGAAAAGATGGACATCTTAGACCCGTATTTATAAACCGCACTCGACTTCAGAGTCTATATCGATCTTGACTGCGACTTTGAGATGTTGTTAGTATTGGCTGACATTTGTCAAAATCGCTCTTTTTTAGTTAGATCGATCTCAGAGTTGAGAGCGATTTATAAATACGGACGTTAATGTCACACAAAAGCGTGCATAAATAGCTCATTAGGATCTATCTTACTATCTAGAAAGATCCGTTTCTATTGATCCTACAACAATGACTGTAGTTAGGTTGCTATATCAGCAAAACAGATGATTTGCTTGTAAACTCTCTTGCTGACAAATATTGTTTCCTGGTTCAGTCATAATCATGTCATAATCATTATGCGCACGGCATAAGAAACGTCCAAAGCCCAAACAGTCTAACCCAGCCTGAGCCTGACTGTACCTATTTTTATTTTGTTCTAGGAGAATATGTTTCCAACAACAGAGGGCGCTTATTATTCATATACAAAGGCTTCTCATATGGCAGACATAGGAAGACCAGCAAAGGAGTACGATGGCGATGTTCTACAAATAGAAAATGCCATGGTTTCGTCTGGCTCGATTCGAATAGGCGTGTATTGAAGTCTTTCGTGAAACACATTCATCCCCCACCGAAAATATTATATGCATCGAGGTAATATGTACTAAAGTACTGGAGTAGCTATTCCCAATGAAAGCATTGCGCGCGACCTTGCGGCGGGGCCCGCGCGGGACGCGCGGGAGCCGCGGTAAAAGTCAAAGATAACGAGTAATGCGTACAGATGCGACAATTTGTGCAATTCGTCTACTTGACACTGTCAGTAGGAACTAATGATAGAGAAATTTTATTTAAAAAATTAGATCTTTTTGTACAAATTTAATCCACGCCTCTCTTTTTTCATGGCCCGGATGCGGAAACCTTTAAACAAGTTCAAATAAAAATAAACAGCAAGAACGTAAATATTTATTAAGTTGAACCTCATTTTCACTTTGCGTAGTCAGTTAAAAGTATAAATATTTACAATACTATACTACAATAACATTTCCTAGCAAATTGATTGTTTTTCATTAAAATGACTCAAGACAATGACTGAAGTGTCACGTCTGTACATACTGTAATGTTGTTATTCTATGATTTTCGCCGAAATATGGCCGCCGCTTCCGAGCGCGCAGTGATTTTTTACAAAATTATGAAAATAATATTCCAATGCATGGTTTACTGATAAAATTAGATAACTTACACATGAAATGTTACTCCTTGGGCTTTGCTTGTGGTTCTCGAACTGTTTGAGCAGTATCTTAGTACACAGCCAGGCATTTTGATACTAGCACTGACACGTGACGTCGCGGCAAGCGGTGGGCTCAAACTGAGCGAGCGTTAGAGTGCATGCTCTCTAGCTCGCTCAGTTTGATCCAGTGTTTCTGTGAGCCTGTTCAGTTTGAGTGTTACAAAAAGTGAAGTTGCGGTGCCTCCTCTAGTACGCTAGTACACATTAGTGAACCTCGATGATTATATGACCCCAATGAGCAAACTGAGATAGAGTCTGTAGATATTAAAAAGATTATTGAAGAAAATATAGTGATGAAAAAAGATTGATGTATAGAATAACTTTTAACGATTTTTTTACTTACGGTTTGTTTGAGTTACTGATATTTCTGTGATGTTACGATCACCATTTTGGAGGGTAAACTGAAGAGACTAGGAGTGGCTGTTAAGGTCAAACATATCTGTCAAGGCAAAAAGCCAGCCAAAGAGAAAATGCATATCCGTGATAGGAATTAGGGACTTCCTAGTGTCATAGATCACTTATATATTTGTTCTGAAGTATACGTCAAGTGCCACGTTATTTTATAGGTGGCATGCATTGGGATACCTACTGGAAAATATTATAATGTTATCTCTTTGATCGGATCGTTAGTATGAAAAAAAAAGTTCATACCTAGGTCCTGAACCGCGCCATCTATGTTCAATTTTATAGTACTCCTACTTAGAAAGTGCCATATTGGACCGGATTTCGTTACTACAACTTGAAAAAGAGCGGCGCAAGACCGCGAGGGTTACTACATGCTGACCTCCAAACTTCAATTTAAAGCTGGCTCCAAATGACGATGATGATGATGTCGGTCTACCGTTTAGTGGAATTCTGGCCCAGTTGTACACTTAAAAGTACGGATCAAGTGTACAACTTGTCCTGCGTGTTTTTACGAAACAGTTTCCCACTATATGAACTCACTCGAAAGTCTTATCGACAATACGCTCACGATACGCACGATTTATTTAGATATGAACTTACCTTACACAAATTAACCACTGGATTCTGTGGACAAGCTAGACAATTTGAAGCCAAATATCGGGAACTCAGTTCAAACAAATCGTGACTAGAAAATTTGTTTATAATTATGTGTAATAGTTTTAGTGATATAACCACGGAACCTTAAATGAAACGTGTGATTCATTGTTGATCGATAAATTAAAGTTTTGAAACTATAACAAAATCTTTTTTTTTTTCATTTTTACTGTTCACGGCTCCTTAACGACTTACTTTCCATGAAATGAGGCTTTTTTCAATACCCCTCCAAACCCCCACAATGTCTAACAAAAAATAATCTTACTCTAATCTTCACAAAAGTAGCTACTCTTGTAAATAGTGAAGATGATGAAAAAGATATAGCAGCACTGTAAAAAATAACGATAACATAGAAAAAATTACGAAGCTGAATATGATGAAAAAGCGAAAGATGTTGATAATGATATTAAGATAGAAGAAAGTAGCGCCGTCGTGGAAGGGGGAGAAGGTAGTCTAAGAAAAACTGTGAGTCAAATAGAAATAGAGATCAAGACTTGATCAAAAAGCTAAAAGATGAGAGTGCGGCAAATTCGTGTAAACTGCGGGAGTCCCTGCCAGATACTGTCCGTGACAGTGTGTCTATTTGCCCCTTGCATGTAATCTTCATTAGATATTTATTAATATTTACTTACCTTATGTTGCCTAGCGAGCAACATAAGGTAAGTAGGAGCGTTGGTGGCCAAGTGGTCAGGACACCGGTCTTACAATCGTGAGACCCGAGTTCGATCCCCGCCATGTACCAATGTGTTGTTACTCACGTACATTTACCGACTGCTCTTACGGTGAAGGAATAACATCGTGATGAAACCCAAATTCAAATAAAATTTGAATTCAGCTGATATTTGAATGTGACTTAACCTAGGATTCGGTCCTTCGGGTTGCAGAGGTCAGATGGCAGTCGCTCTGTGTAAAAACTTGGTTCCACGTCAAATCCCCTAGGTTAGGTAGCCGACCCCGACAGAGAATAGGGCAAGGAGAAAGAAGAGAGACTTACCTTATGTTGCCTATGTATGATAATACCTACCAGTAAACGTGTTACGTGTTTTGTGTGGTCTTGTGAAAGGAGTGCATCATAGAATTATCGTAGAATATAATTTTGTTTTAACTGTTATGTACTTTTCAACTTATTATAATGAATCGCTTTTAATTCCTACATCTGAAATTAGCATTTAAGCTGAAACTATTAGTACCGAAATATTTATTTATCTGTATAATATTTTTTTAAGCAACGATTGTTTTGTTAAATTCTAGTCTGTTTATGATTATGACTTTACAATCATGTAAAGTTTACATGATCTATAATAAAGTTTATATGATTCTGGAGAACATTTACATCTAATGAATCCATTACAATGGTGAGTCCCCAAAGTCCTTATTCCGTTACGCAGGTTAGTAAATCAGTGTCTAATTTAGTAGGAATTTTTTTCAGACGATATCTGCTGGTTGCAAGATAAGAAAGGCAAACCAAAGGCACTCATCGACGGGTATACATTCTATAATGATTCTACTATTACTATGCAAAGAGGGAAAGGGAAGATCTTCTACTGGAGGTGTACTAATAAAAAATGTAGAGCTCGCTTCAATGTTGATAAAAACTCCAAAATGGTAAAGAAATGTATAGAGCACAATCATGAACCTAAATCGTATGTTTTGGAAAGGTTGAGTTTATGGTAGGATGGAAGTGGCTTTTTGTAACCTTAAAACCTCAAAAATATATTTGATCATACAATGAATACTACGGTTATTGTTTTGCGCTCCACTTCATTCCAAATGTTGTTAACAATAAAAGTTTTATTACTATTTGTTCAATATTTCTTTTTCGCTCTCTACTTATATTAGAAAGTACAACTAAAGATCTTAAACAACTTGCTACGTGCATTCGTTCTTTGTTAATGCAATTCACAGCAAGTGAGATCGTTTCACATTCGACTCTCGCCATACCCAGCCCCCAGATGAAGCTCAAGCTAGGTAGATATGAAAAAAAGAACTCCGTTTTATGTTATTGATAAATTTACATATGAGTCAATCCGTTTTAATTACAGAAATAGAAGAATTCACAAGCGAATTCGTCACCACCAAAAGCGGCAACAAACTGTTAATATTCAACAAGTACGCCTATGGCCGACAATACACTGTTAAGAATGGAAGTGTACGATACCGTTGCACCGGCAAGATTTGCCACAAATCCGGAAAACGTTGTAGGTCTTTTCTAGTCATCGACACTGCTGGAACGATTCGCAAGAACTTCTGGGCACACGAACATCCACCGTCACATAAGTATCAGAAACCGATCGAATGGCTTTGATGAAGTCAAGTCATTGATGAAGCTACCCAAACCAAAGATCGACCTAATGGTTTCCAAGCCAATGATGAACCTACGCGAATCAGAGAACGACGCAATCTGTTCCCATGCCAATGATGAAGCTACCCGAATCAGAGTTCAATCAAATGGTTCCCATGCCAATGATGAAGCTACCCGAATCAGAGTTCGATCCAATTGTTTCCAAGCCAATTATGAACCTACCCAAACCAAAGATCGACCTAGTGGCTTCCAAGCCAATGATGAAGTAACTCGAATTCCCTATAAGCTTTAATTGAAGTCTATCACGACTATGATGTACCAGAACTTGAAAACGTCGCTGATCATGATGCCAGGGATCCAGTGGTCTACTGTTTGCGGCCTCAAAACACCTATTCGAATGGTTATTATGTAAATTCTTATTGTAGATAAGATACTCGTTAATATAATTTAAGTTTCTCAGAACAGTTTATTATTTGAAGTCCAATAAACCAAGAGCTTTTCTCACAGAAAATGGCAGAGGCAGGTATTTTGAAGTAAGCCCGGTGGTAGGCGCCTAGGTAGGATCGACAAGGTTGCAAAAATGACAAATCAAATTACCTGTAAAGGCTACTGCTATTTTAATTTCAGGTCTATTCATCACATCTAAGAAAGGAAACAAATTGTTATTATTTAAAAATTACACTTACGGCAGACAATGTAGCTTAAAGAGTGGGTCCTCCAGATGGCGCTGTACGAGTGACAGATGTGGAAAAAGGTGCAATGCATACATTCTTCTAGGGGAAGATGGCACCATAGAGAAAAACAGCTGGACTCACGAACATGATCCACCTCGAAACTATCAGAATTATTTGTTATAGAATTGTGGTAAGGAAATAGTTTATACTTATTTTACTATTATTACTGTTTTTTTGTTATGATATTACACGATTACAAGAATTTTGATTAATCATTGCACTTGGGGCCGAGGTGGATTTTTTAAATGTTCCAACTCCTTACATACTATTCGTCCTTAAATATGTCTTATTTTTCACTCGTAAGGTAACATGAACTTGTTAAGGCAACACTTATTATATTAAAGATAAAAATGTTATCATCACATATACATCCTATTAAACCATTTCTCTTGTAGCCCAATTCATTCGAACCAGCAAAGGCAGCAAATACTTCATGCTTGACGGCTTTACGTATGGGAGGCATTTCAATCTGGTCAATGGTGTCAGATGGCGTTGCACTGGCACATTCAACAAGAAGCGCTGTGGCGCTTTTGTGGTGCTCAGTGAAGAAGGAAAACTAATAAACCAGAAAGGAGAACACGAGCATCCGGTGCCAGGGTATTGTCGTGCGGCTGATGGAGTTTACTACCTTAAAAAACCTTGGCGTTTATGAGCTGGCCGGCTGGTTTCTTAGCAGGCAGCAGGCAGACAAAAAAAGAAGTCAATGTGCGATATTGATTATTCATTATCCTTCTTGCCTTATCCCGTTCTCTGTCGGGGTCGGCAACCTAACCCAGGGGATGTGACGTGGAACCAAGTTTTCACACAGAGCGATATGGATTATTATACATTGAATAAAGAAATATTCATTTGTAAAACCATAACAGTCTAATGTGTGAACATAATAGTATGAATAACCCCACCTAATATCAGGCTCAATAAGCCTGCAATCCTAAAGAAAGAGAAGGGAAGCCATATAAATTAATAAACAGTCAAATTTGGATACTAATTGGGTTGGGGAATCTCACCATCTTGAACTCCACTAATAACACATCGAAAAGGTCTCAATCAAACATACTGCGAAACCTACACAAGATATAGTGAATTCATTTTGCGTAAACCTGGGAAACTACGCAAGACAATTAAGATGAAGAAGGCAGCAGAACAATAATAAAAGCTTTTTCTTTTAGTCCAATACATTCGTACCAACAAAGGCGGTTTATACGTCAGGCTCAACGGCTTCACATATAGTAAGCACTTCGAACAGCTGAATGGTATCAGATGGCGTTGCACTGGCAGCTTCAACAAGAAACGCTGCGGGGCTTTTATACTGCTCAGTAAAGAGGGCAGGGTTATAAAACAGAAAGGGGAACATGAGCACCGAATGCCCGTGTACCGCCTTGCTGCTGACGGGCTGTACTATCTGTGTAAATAAAACAAGAATAAGTTAAAATTTAAGGTTTAAATTGAGTGACAACTACATAATATATTCGTTGTCCTCTGACTCTGTTTATTATTTGACATATCCTTTCATCATCATATCAGTCCATCTACCCACTGTTGAGTAGAGGCCTCTTCTTTTTCTTGCCAACTACAATTCTTGACATATCCTTTATTAAAAAAATAATAATTATCTAGTTACTTTTTGTAATAAAATTTCATCTGTTGCTGGTAACTACCAGTTCTGGTGTAGTTCCTAGTTAGTTCTGAGGGTGGTTTGGTTCTGCTTGTTTTAGTTTTAGGTAGTAAGGCCAAAGAAGTCGTGCGTACTGACGGCTTTGGTCTGTGGGTATTACGAAGGTGGCCCTCCTTTTCATTCTTATACATAATCTATACCGCTGTCTCACAGGAACGTTCATCATAACTGAAAAGGGGAACAGCTTGTTCACATTCAACAACTTCGTGTATGGCAAACAATCCGTGTTGAAGAACGGGAAAGAAAGATGGCGCTGCACCAGCTCGTCCTATGATAATAACAAGAAGAGATGCATGTCTTACGTGATCTTAGACGAAGATGGCAGTGGGAATATCCATAAGAATATTTGGAAGCGTAATCATGGTCCTCCTAAATACCGGACTCGTGTGTTTCGGTATGCTGTTGGCTAGTTAAGTTCGCCAGAGAAAGAGCCCCGCGTATGCAGACTCATGGTACTGGTAAGATAGTACTCCTTCTCGACATAATTCGTTACTCTGTGCTCAGGGTAGGTTGACTTACGAAAATTATACCCTGTGCCTATGACTGCAAGGCGAATTCACACTGCCTACACGCCGTAGATACGACAGGCATGCCTGTCATAGTTATGGCGTGTGAACCTTGTTTTCCTGGGTCGCCTAGAGTGTAAGGGACAGTGGACCAAACACTTCACAGGCACGGGCAAACAATGGCACTGAGCAACTTTTACTGTTGAGTCTACATTTGGAAATGAAAAAGTTTTATCAAGTTTGCATAGAAACTAATATAAAGTCAGCCAGCTGAGCAGAACTTTTTTAAAGGAGTCGGTTTTTTTTTTCTTGTTTACCAACATATATTGGCTCCATAGAAAAACTTGGTCAATTTCATAGTGTAATCAATCATGCCTGTGTGCATTGTCCCTCACACATACGTATAAGTAGGTACCTTGGTACTTAGTATATCATCATCTGCCTGCCCTTATCCCAATTTATTTGGCGTCGGCGCAACATGTCTTCCTCTTCCATTCATCTCTATCCAAAGTAAAATCTTCGTTTACACCTTTTTGAGTCATATCATCTTTTATACAATCCGTCCAAACTTTTTTAGGCCTTCCTCTCCTTCTGCGTCCATCCACATTCATATTCATTACTTTTTTCGTCACATGATTTTCATCCCTCCTCATAACATGCCCTCATAACCTTGATACCTAGTATATCAAACAGTTAAACCACTAGTCTGTATGCGCAGGGCACCCGCTCAACAATTTTTTATTCCTTTATGTTCCTTTTGAGTTATCTTTTAGTAAGACTGTGATTTTCTGTTGTCAAATTAAGTTTACGAATTATCTAATTTAGATTTATTTGATTGAGTTTTTTCCATTTGTTTTTTCAATCGATTATTATACAGGGTGTAAAAAAATTAGCTGCAAATATTGTACGGGGTGAACCAGCCCATGAAACTGAACAACTTTCCCCAAGGAATATAGGTCGAAATATGAAAAAAAATTGGGACCTCCCATTCAGGTTGACTCGTCCAGCTGCTACATTTTGTATGGAAGGTCCGATTTTTTTCCATATTTCGACCTATGTTCCTTGAGGAAAGTTATTCAGTTTCATGGGCTGGTTCACCCCTTAAAATATTTGCAGCTAATATTTTTACACACTATATACCTGCATGCAAAAGCAGTATAGCATTTTAAACAAAGTTTTAAAGGAACAGAAGCTCACGTCCACTCGATCCGTCAATGTTAGTCATATCCTAGGCTGAGCTTGACTGTTTAATTAGTTTTTAGTGCCTATCTGGTTATTAGTTCCTACTTTGTTACAATATGCTGAGGTATATAAAGTTACAAATAAGGAGATGTGAAAGTATGGTTTTGTTTATTTTTTATTGAAGAGATAGTCAACATTTTCTTTGTTCTTATCTATTTCATTTGAATAACTTGAATACATGGTTTTTTTAATTTGTTTATTTTTTTATCCTAATCGTCATCTTCTATCTTTTTATCCCTAATCAAGCGATTGTATACGATGTCCTAACCAAACTTTAAAGTCTGAGTAAGTTACAGAACTGATTCCTTTATTCCCGTTAGTCACCCCTCCAGTTAGCCACCGGGGTGGTCACTGTTCCCGATGGTCACCCCACCCCATTTTTTTTCCATATTTCGACCTATATTCTCTAAGAAAACTTGCTCAGTAAAATAACTGCTTCACCCCTTAAAATATTTGCAGTTGTTTTTTTTTTTTTACATCCGTATTATAGGCATCTACTACCTTTGGAAATGAATCAAGTCGTGCTCTAAGCAGAGTCTCGTATTAAGTGCTTTCGCAGTGTTCATTGAGGCTGGTAAAGTTGTCAGAGAGAGAGGAACATACCCACAAGAAGCCGCTTTACCACCGCGCTGTCAACGGGATCTAACACACTTTTGTACCCATTTGGATTCAAAATAAATAGTCTAATCATCTTCGTACGAGAAAATTTACTTGCATAGCTCTGGTGAAAAACCTGCTTTAGTAACGGTAGGAGCAGGATTCGCTAATACTATTTAATACAACTGTGCCGGCTGCAGTGTAGTGGCATCTTTAATAGATGACAAATCTACGCCCGTTTCCGTTGCATATCTATCACATAATTTCAATCCATTATCGTCTAAACACCTTTCACCCTTACAGCATCTTTCCTTCGAGTAACCGTTCGTAACAAAATCACAACCCTAGTCATGGTCAACAACTACACCTACAGCAGACATGCCCAGGTGAAGCACGGGTACCGCTGGCTCTGCACCAGAAACAGGTCTAAATTCTGCAAGTCGTATGTGGTGGTGAATGACCATGGGTACATCATAAGAGAAAGCGGGACTCACACACACGAACCTACACAGTATGTGTACTCTCAGACCACTGGTACTCACGTGAGGCGATCATAAAGGTAATCACACCTAAAGAATTGATTTCGAAAACGTCTAGTCAAAAGAAGTAATAACTTTGATAAAACTTACGTGAATATACATGTTAGAGAATGAGTTTGTCTTTAAAAATTCCTTTAAAATAGTAATGTGATACTTATATTGGTATTAAGTACATATTTAGTGAGTAACATAGTCATCCAGTTAAAGCATAATAAATAAAATACATATATACGGCATCTTTTTTTGGTATTTTTACAATACTTTCAATAAAAAATTAAAACATACCATTACCAGGAAACTTTATGCTCCACCAGACTACATTTTCAATTTCAATATTTATTTATATTACAATATTTTATCATAAAAATGAAAACACCAAAATTGATTTTTTATGAAATTTTAATTATAAAATCAGTCTAGTATAAATGAATCAGATTTAGCCTGTAACGGGTCTCAGTGTCCGATCAAATATGTTTGCTCCCAAATTGATGACTCAGCGACTAATGTAGTTCGTTTTGAGCAACATTATTTATTTTCGTGTTATAGTATAGAGGAAGTTAACCTCACGGATAATAAAATTACTACGAGTAATTGCCTCAGTGGTAAGAAACGAATGGTAAGGTTGAGCAGGTTGTGTCAGATTGGGGGAAGACTTGGCAGGGTGGGGCAAATTGGAGCTGAGTGGTTTGACTTTTGAGATCTATGTATACACTAGCGGCCCGCCGAGCGCTACAACTAATTTTCCAGGGGGAATAAGATGTTTTCCCGTCAAACAGTTTTGAACACTTAAGCATCCATACATACAGACGCGAAAAGCGACTTTGCTTTATGCTATCTAGTGATACTACTAAATTAATCTAAGAAAATGGTGGCGACAAAATTTAGCAACCCATCTGCGAGCGCTCTTCTAAACATATGATCAAAGAACACATTTTTATCAACAGACATATGGGTTTCTCATGGAATGACAGATGTTCAGCTGTTAAAACATACCACCATGCACGAATGCTGTGCGCTACCACGGGACCAAAACAACCGCGTTAAGAGAAAAAGGTGTGCGATGTGTAACCGCAAAGGAAAAAGGGTGGATACCAACCATTATTGTCCTGAGTGCCCAAAAAAACCAGGCTTGTGTTTGGGAAAATGTTTTATTGACTTTCATAAGTGATTTAATTTTTGCCTAAAGTGAAACAAATTTCTTTGTTTGTGACTCGAAGGTTTCATGTGTATTACTACTTTAGGCGCCAGGCTGACAACCTGTCGCTACTGTGATATACGAATCATCTAAGAAGGCCCTCAATATTTGTGAAGACGTGGCGATAGTGACCGTATTTTTACGGCCGTTTACGCTCTGCCTACCTCGCAAGAGATATAGGCGTATATATGAGAAACAAGTATCCCAAAATTTTAACTAGAGAATAATAAAAATAAAAAGAGATGTATTTAACTATTTTAAATTATATCTCTGCTTTCCTGTAAAAATCTGCTCTATTTGTTTTCTATTACTGTTTACTTACGTGATATCAATAATCAATATATTATATTGTACATACTTACCTAATTATTTTTTATTTACTTACTCTCCCACAATGTCTGACTTAATCAAACTACCTAACTAAACTGACAATAAAAATTTACACCAATACAAAAAAGTCTGCTATTTTATGTGAAAGTTGCAGAACTTACAGACAGTTACAGACTTGTTCAGTCAAATGGACTGGTTCACCACTTTAAATATTTGCAGTTGTTTTTTTTTTTTTTTTTTTGAGTTCGTAGTATATATGTAAACTTTTAGTAGAATCACCGGCGTATAGGGTGGCCAACTATTACCGATGGCCACGGAGTGACCATCGGGAGCAGTAACCACACCGGTGGTCGACAAGGGGGGTGATGAACGGGAATAAAGGAAAATTAACCTTCTCCGTAATTTTCGCGCTGTCCCTCTCAAGCTCTCTTGATGTAAAAAATATTTCATACACCGCATCCTAAGCAGGACTAAGTATCATCGTATTTTTAGCTACACCGATGACCTTAAGCGATGGGAAAATGTTGATGATGTTCAACAATTTCACGTACTGCAAGCACTACGGCCTGAAGAACGGCGTGTACCGTTGGAGGTGCTCACACAGGGCGTCCAAGAATTGCTGTGCATATATCGTGCTAAGAGACCTGAATGTAGTCCACATCAGCAACGAAACTCATAATCATCTCCCTCATCGCTACCACCGGTTGAATAACGATCGGTACATTAGAGTTTGATTAATTTGGGATGTGTTTTTAGAAAATGTACTAAATCTACCAAAGTCTGTGCTAGCATTTTGTAATATTGTAATAAAAACTTCATTGAATGAAAAAGTTTTCTGGAGGAGTTTACTTCTTGTGAAAACAATACGCTAACTTTTACTGAAACTTAAGGTACATTAAGGCTTTTTTATCCTTATCAATGCTTATAAACGATCCGTACATTCCAGTTCTCCTGGTGAAAGGTCGAAACGGGAAGTACCTGCTGATGCTGAACGGCTACACGTACTACCAGCATAAGCACCTCCGCGACGGTTTCCGCTGGAGCTGCACGCAGATGGGCTCCAGGTCCTGCCGCGGTTTCCTTCACGTCACCAAGGAGATGCTGGTCGTGAGAGCACATACAGTACATACGCACCCACCGTCTACATACTTCCTTGAGAGCGTCAAGAGAGAACGGAAAGACGCTGAAGAAGTAAGTAACATTCTTCTTATTCTGTAGCTACATAGTTGGAAGTACGTGACAAAGAATAACATAACAAAATTCTTTGTTGCACAAATTTTAACAACATGTAGAAAACACAAACAAAGGAAACAGTACAACTAGGCGGCCTTAATAAGAATTTAGTATAGTACTGGCTGATATACAGAATCAGCAAGGCATCAGTTTCACAAGTGTCAAGAGCCGAAAGGAAGGTAAAACAGGTGTCAATTTGTTGAAAATAATTACCGTCTTTCTTATTTTCTTACACTTCTTCGTGATTAACGAATTTGTGCCTATTCTTCTTCTTCATCGAATCGATGGCAACATTGACAGTTATATTTTCAGACCAATATTTGACAACTAAAATGCCCCTAGAGCTTCTTCTTATTTAAGAGATAGAAGAAGAAGTTAGCTTAACTGACTACCCTACTAGACTTAAAGATCCTCTTTCATATTTTTCTTTAAACTGTTTTCTTAATATTGCTATTTCTTTGTTCACAGAACGATGAGAAAGACATCCCCAAACCCAAACCCATACCGATATCTGGTTTGCAAGTGAAGATTGAAAACGTACAAGGACGGGCTGGCTTTTAAGTTACTAATACTCGTAGTTATATTTGTAAACATTGAAATCATCTATGGGCAATCAACAAATTCTCTTAACATAATAGTGCTGTGACTACCCGTCAAAAAGGTATAGAAAAGGACAAATGATATCTGAGTCATATAATGTCACGTCTCATAATTTTACGCAAAATGCGCGTTGTATCTGTCAGACGACATATGAAACGATGGCAGTTGAATTGACTAAAAAGGCGAAGAACCTAACCTTATAAAAAATTACATGACTTACATTATCTCCTATCTTTTTCTAAAAGTACTTATTTGACAGATAGTGACAGTGCAAATTTAAGTAAGATTAAGAGAATTGCTTTCCCGAATCACTGTCTTTGTATGCCTTAAAAATAATTCCCGAAGTTTAGTAAATAGAATAAACTTGACGTAGAATATGGTAAGTTAATTAAACATATACTAGTAACGCTTTACGTTAGAAAAAGATAAATTAAAGCATGTTAGATCATAATATACACCTATTACAATATATTGTTATGAAATAACTAGAAAGTATCTATCATTCAACTAAAGTATTTTAAGATTTTATTATTTCAAATGTTGTACATATAAATTTTTAAATAAAATGAATTTTTAATTTCGTGTTAATCAACTTAAGGTATATCGATGTAAACAGTAATTAGGTATATGATAATCATTTTACAGCAATAAATGGGATTAACGTAACCTTTGTGTTCTTTGCGTGTTCATGTATTTACAGTTTACCTGCAATTCAACTTTTTTGCAATAGTCTAATAAACCATAAATAGGTATTTGTGCTGGAAGTAATAAAATTTGTTTTTGTTTTTCTATTCAGTTGAGTTTTACCATACTAAGCGGGGCGGCCTCAATTTACGTTTACAAAATCACAACTTCTACCGCCATACTAAAACCAGAGCCGGTGTTCATCGCTGGAGCTGCACATACTATGCTAGAAAGTGTAAAGCGAATCTCATCATCACAGATACTCTGAACGTCCTCAGAGCCTACACTGAACACAACCACCTTCCCACTGTACCAAAAAAAAACAAAAAAGCAAAGAAACAAAACAACATTGACGAAGCGAAAACTGCGCCAAAACTAACAGATGCACAACTTAAACAGCTTGTTAAAACGCTAACTGACGCAACAAAAAATGAACAAACTGTTAAAGAAAAGAAGACTTTTACGAAAAACTCGAAAGATACTAATGAAAACTGCAAAACAAAACAGCATGGAGTTGAAAAGAAACGAAAAAAGCGTAAAAGAAAACAACAAGACGTAGCAAGTGAGATTAATAAGAAAAGCAAGATTTCTGAAAGCGATTCTACACAGACCATTGAAATAAATACCAGTGTTCAAAATGGAAATAGTTCTGATGAAGATGTCATCGAAGTCGATGTGAGAACTCAACCCCAAAACCGGAATAAGTTAACAGAGAATGAGCTAATGAAAGATCTTGCACAGAACAAAGATTTCGAAGTTCACGTGATTGACGAATCGATATACGAATCTCCTGAAGAAAACTTCGACGGAAATCTATCTGACGACAATCTGCTTCAAGTCCGGTGGGAATATTCAGAATAGACATTTGAATATAATTAATATTTAGTATCAAAAGAGCATAAGATCATATCGTGTTTGGCTTTACGTTCCTACTTATATTTTTTGTTATGTGTTTTATGAATGTGGTTTTTGTGTCTTATTCTTACTATGGTGTGCGACAATTTAAACATACTGTGGAATTAACATAAGATGGGTAGTATTTCTTATTCAATACTTATTTTAGTGCCATGTGGTATTTTATTTGTATTTTCCTGCCGATATTTGTAATCAAAGATTTTTTAAATATGGTATTTAAATTTGAAATAACTGTTGAGGCCAGAGTAAATCTTTAGAAGTTATTACTAAGGTACCACCATACCTCTGTGTTCTTTTCTTCTTATTTTTTCGTCAGATGATCTCAATAACACCTAAAGACTTCTTTTAGTGCCATATTATACGTATGTACCTAGTATTCTAGGTTGTGATTTTCAGTATTTTACTTTTATACTTTATTAGGGGTAAAAACTCAGGCCGATCTGTGAGCCTTAAAATTCTCTGAAAATGATTCTCAAATAGTGTCTTAGTTTTTTGGTTCAACACAAATTTTTAATGTCATTCCTATTAATGGTATTATAAGTTGCGGTTTTTAATGTTTTTAGTTTGTACTTCATTTTAATGGGACTTGACCCGTACTTAGATGTATAACTTTAATGGATTATTTTTATGTTTAGTAGTCTTTTTAGTGCCATAGAATTAGAATTGAAGTTCGGTTCTTGGTTTTTTTTACTTTGTTTTTATGGAAATTGAAACTCACTACAATTTATATTGTGTGAAGATCTTTCAATTAGGGATAAAATTAGTCTTATGAGGCAGCATAATTTTATTATTTGTGTGTCAATTTTTTAATAATTTTTCATACTTACTAGTTTTATACAATAAACTGATTTGAACTTAAAGAGATATTTTAATTGTTATAATTAATTTAAAATCAAGGAACTGTAGCTATTTTTGGATTCTTCATTAAATATTACATAATTATATACATGAAGTAGATATAAATGATTAATGTGAAGGTTTTAAATAACTATGTACTTTATAATTGCGTGAAAAGATATATTTGATTTATTACTATACAACAAGGTAATATTGAATATCGGTATAATGTCCGTTTTGACTGAGCTAAGACGAGTGAAAAACATTATTTCCTTTTAAAAAACCGACAATAATCGAGGGTTTATTGTGTTGCACAGGAATCGAAACTGCATTTGGTGTTGAAGCATGCGATACGTTTATAGGAAGTCAAGATTCAAGAAACAAAATTCCAAAGCAAATATTATCACAAAGCACGAAGACATTGCATGCAAAAATTAGGTTTTTTTTATTGCTAAGTTAGGTGAGATAGGTAATCTCGGTCCTTCTCATTTATCTAAATGTATTTTTGTTTCTGTCATACAGTTGAATTTTACCACGGAGCACGAGGCGGCCTCAACTTACGCTTGGCTGGTCACAGCTTCTTCCGCCACATGAAAACCAAAGGAAATGCCCACCGCTGGAGCTGCAGCTTTATTCGCCGCAAATGCAAAGCTCATCTTATAATCACAAATACTCTGAATGTTCTCAAAAAGTACACTGAGCATAATCATCCCCCTGGTAACACAAGAGAAAGTGACAAAAATGAAACGAAAAAGGAAGATGACCAAGCTAAAACTATGATGATGTCTGACGCACAAAAACTTGAACATCTTGTTGAAATGTTAACAGAAGTAACAAAACATAGCAAAGACTCTAAACAAAATAAAAAAGATGCTGAGGCAATACGTACTACAGCTGCTAAACAGCCAGTGAAACATGACGATGTAGAAAAGAAACAAAAAATTCAGGAGAAAGATCAAGAAGACAAAACACCTAGGAAAAGTAAGACTTCTGAAGATGCACCCAAATCAGCTGATTATCCAAAAACTGATTTGACCCTTGAAGCATCTAACGTTACAACAACTATAATTGATCCAAAAGAAGATAGTTCTGATGAAGATGTTATTGAAGTAGATGTAAGGTCTCAGCCTCATTCCCGAAAGAGAACTACAGAGAAGAAGCAAGCAGAAAGACTTGAGCAGAGTGGAGATTCCGTAGTTCACATTATTGACGATGGGGGAGATGTTAGTACGAGGGCATCTAAAGAAAACTCCGAAGTAAATCTGTCCGATGACGATGATATATTGTTTTCAGGAACCTCATTTAAAATTGATTAATTACATATATTTTAAGTATTATTCATATCATAATAAAAAGACAGTACAAAGTTGTTGTCGTTTTATCCATCAATTTTATGATTCCTTTAATGAGTGCCATACAATACATAATAATCGTTCTAATAGTATTTTGTACGGCTGGTTGTTATTTGGTTCTTGTGCGATATTTCACTCTTTGGCATTAAGTTTATATTGGGTTCTAAGACACTCTTGTTACGAGTACGTCTAATTATTATGAAAAACTCTATTTTTAGATATTTTTTGACAATGATTTAATTTCATTTTATAAGTTTGATTGCGATTTAATTAATGTTACAAAAGTCAGATAAGAATAATACTGTCTTAATGCAAATAATATTTTTAGTTTTATTTTAATATACAGCTTTTTTTTATATATATGCTTCATCAGTACATCATCTTTTAAAACATCATACATTTTATGAAAGACCAAAGCAAATAAAAATTAGTATGTAAATTATACTAGGTAAAGTATGAAACTTAAAGCAAATTTATTACAATTAAGGCAACAAGCTGATACCTGTAACTGTAGTGATTTTTCTGAAATGGGTCTCAAATATGTCTCTGTAGTGTTAATATCGACCGTGGTATAACGCTCTCACTACCCCGAAAGGGATGTACTCGTGATATACATGTGTATGCACGTGAACTAAGTAAGTAAGTAACGAATCCGGAAAACTTATTTTTTTTTACAGTTCAGTTCTACCACAGTCGCCGAGGCTGTCTCAATCTTCGCTTAAACAATCATAGCTTCTACCGTCATCAGAAATCCCGAGGCAATGCTTATCGCTGGAGCTGCACTTCATATTCAAGAAAGTGCAAGGCGCATCTGATCATCACAGATACTCTGAACGTTCTCAAAGCATACACCCAACATAATCATCCTCCTGCTTTAACTGAGAAAAGAAAAGAACTAAAAGCGAAAGATGAAAAACCAAGCAGAACGCCATCTGAAACTCAAGGCCTTGAACATCTTGTAGAACTTCTAACTGATGTAACGAAGCATGGAAGAACTAATAAACAAAACAAAGATGATTCTAATGAAGGCCGTGATAAATGATTTCGTATCACGTGATTGTATTCTTGTCAATTTTCTAGTCAAAGGTGGTTTTAAGCCTGATTTTAAAAAGAAGGTAGTCAACATAGCCAATTTTATTTTCTGTCGAATCACTAATTGTATCCAAGAATGGCCAGCTAAACCTGCTGTACTAGCAAAACCAGATAGCAAATCCGTCTAACACTATATTTCGTCTCCTTCACAATGAATTTTACCATAGTCGTTGAGGTTTCCTGAATTTGCGCTTACACAATCACGACTTCTACAGCTATATCAAAACCAGAGGCAATGCTCATTGCTGGAGCTGCTCCCACAGTCAAGAATGCGCATCTTATCCTCACAGATACTCTTAACGTTCTCAAATCATACACCAAACATAACCATTCCCCTGTTACAACAAACCGATATGGTTGTGTAACGACCTGTGTAGGACCGAATAGGCCAAATATTGATAGTAGAGTTTAAAAAACCATTACAGTAAGTAAGTAGATGTTTGTATCGTGATGTTTATACTATGTGTGTATCGTGTGCCAAAGTCAAATAGTACCAAATTTAAGCATTAGTATATTTAGATCATTGTTAGGTTGTACACTGTTTTAGTCGTTTTTTTCGTTTAGTAGCTATTTAAATAATAATGTCATAATCTATTTTATTATATTTTTAATTAATTTTATTTCTTATGTAAAGTAAATACGCTTAAATATTTTATGCTGAAAATATGTCTTCATCTTCAATCCGTATGTGACAAAAAACTAGTATTGTTTCCATAATAAATGTTTTTATTATAGATGAAAATAATTTTTCAATAACAAACCATAATAAAGGTTTTTTTTACATATACGGGGTGTAAGGGATAGCGTCCCGAATACTGATAAGGTGCAAGCAGACAATGAAACTGAACAACTTTCCCCTAGGAACAAATATGTCAGGAAACGTAAAAAAATTTTTGGTTTCCTATAGTAAATGCAGTCAGCCCATATCTACTCACTGCAGGGTATAAGGCTTCTTCTCATTTGCGCCATTACTCATGCCAATCTTATCCATTGAGACCCGGACGATTTGATCATGTCATCGGACCACTAGGTTGATGGTCGGCCACTTCTACCCATTCCGATTAATTTGGGTCGGCGCAACATGTTTAGTGCTTTTGAAATCGATCTACCTCCCATCGTTTTTCTTTTACCAAATTGCTTTGTTCATCAAATTGATTTGTTCACCAAATTTAAAAAGTTTAAGCATTTGTCTAAGAATCAGGAAATCGGTAGCAGATAGCATGACAGAGTGATACTTGGTAAAAATGGCGATATTATAAAAATAATTACGTAATTTCAAAAAATTAAAATACAAAGCAATAGAGTAATATTATAATTTGTGACAGGTAGCTTGTATCTTAATGAGACAGTTATACGTCGTTGGTGAACCCAATAATTATATCATTAGTATTTTATT
The DNA here is from genome assembly GCA_029255805.1 of Keiferia lycopersicella. NCBI lineage: Eukaryota > Metazoa > Arthropoda > Insecta > Lepidoptera > Gelechiidae > Keiferia > Keiferia lycopersicella. Next base: position 2,484,732 of record JARACZ010000008.1, read on the forward strand.
ACATACCTTTTAATAGTAGAGTTTCAAAGGTGTTCCTTTAATTATGAATGAAAGAATGAAGTATCTATTGTGTGTTGTCTACAGAAAAGCAGTTGACGGTTGATCCCACAGGAAAACTCATTCTGACGACAGAGAACAAGTACTTGTACCTATACGAAGACCACACTTACTTCAGACAGAAGAAACATTTTATTGGCCACAAATGGTTGTGTTCTGAGCCCGATTGTCCTGTCAGTTTGATCCTTAATGACAGATTACAAATTATCCGCCCGCCAGATGAAGAACATAGTCACCCTACATCGAAATACCGTCTCGTTGAAAGAGGGCATGGGCCTCACCCTATTGGCCGGTATGAAAAAATTTAATCCGACCCCAAATAACTTATTTAAGGTGGTATTAATACCTATGTTCACTGGACTATTGTCAGTTTTAAAAACTAGCACAAAATATTGGCAGTAAAAAATTTTCATTGATATTTTCTCGTATAGCCGCATACCAAAGATCCTGGGTAAAAATCCTAGTCGCAGTGAAATGATTTTTTATTCTTATTGGAATCATTACTAATGTAGATAATAAGTAAAAGGCACTTAGATGTGCAAATTACCTTTTACAGCTTTGTAGGTATTTTAGCTTCTAACGTATCCTGCAAGTAGGTGCTTCTAATGACTACATTTATCGATATGGTAATATTTCGAAATTATACACTGAAATAATTTTGTAAGCTTAAAGCTTATATTTACTAATACTCTAATGTCTAGACTAGTTTTAACATTTTACTTAATATTTCGTCTTTATGGACATTATATTAAAGTTTTAAGACCTTACTAAACACACATATTTTTTGTTTGTAACCTAAAATTGCAATACACCTGTCCCTTAAGCAATACACATGAAACCCTGAGGTCCCTTAGTAGCTTCTTTTGGTTTTTTAACAAGGAATAAATATAAATGCCGTGTGATGCCGGCTTAGAATAGCAACACCCCACATCCTTCCCGTGGGTGTCGTAAGAGGCGACTAAGGGACTCGAGAGTATTGGTGTATTACAATTTTTAGGCGACAGGCTGACAACCTGTCACTATAGTAATACACATGTTTTCTGAAACAACCTTGGAAAACAATTCTCAAAAATGTCAGACGTGGCGATATCGACCGTATTCTTACGGCCGTTAACGCTCTGCCTACCCCGCAAGGGATAAAGGCATGATATATGTATGTATGTATAAATATAAATAATTACTATATTTCCAAAAAAAAGAGTCTTTATTTATGCAACTACAGAGATCGCCCAAAAACAAAATAGAAGTACGGACGACGTAGTAGAAGTACTGTACTATTTTATTACCCGGTCTTTTTCTTTAACTCACATTGACACTTTATTTTATTTGTAATGGGTGTCCTTTCTGGCTTCGTATTGCAGGAGGGAAACTCATAACATTTCTAAACGGCAAGAAGTATTTCTATCTCGATGGTTACACTTACACCAAAAGGTACATCATGAAGTCGAAGACCACTTGGGGTTGTTCGAAGACTCGCAGCTGTTCTGCATACCTCCATCTGGATGACCAGCTAAATGTCATACAAGGACTTACGAACCCGCATAATCATCCGCCATCCAAATATCATGTCACCGCTTCAGGACATTACGTAGTTGTTTAACTAATTCAGAGTGAGACTTTGCAATAACTTCTACAAGTTTAAGAAGGTTTAAATGAGTAGCTAAAATATGCTAAAATATCAGAAAAAATACCTTAGCACCTACTGTTGTTTTTTGTTCATTCTTCTATCGTGAGTCAAGATTCTTGAAGCACTCTTTAATTTTTCCTGCACTGGGTCATGATCCTTATTCAAAGTTCCATCAGATCATACATACATAAATCACGCCTCTTTCCCATTGGGGTAGGCAGACACTATTGCCTTCCATTTGCTACGATCCTGGCATACTTCTTTCGCTTCTACATTCACCAGTCTTTTCATGCACGCTCGTTGGCTTAGGGTACTTCTGACATAATTTTTATTTACTAACAGTTCAATGAGCTTATAGTCGAACAGGCGGTTTGATAGCTGTTTGCAAAGGTTTGAGTTTGCGTATGTTTTGTATGGCCAAAATGGTATGTGAAGTAATGGTCTGCGTTGGCCGTACTGGCGGTGTCGCGCGCGCCTCATCAAGACCCTGGGCAGAGAACGGGTCACAACCGCCCACCATCGAAATACTGTACTTGCAATGGTATTTACGAAGGGCATAAGTAAAGGATTGATATAGGTATTCGTAGTATAAATCACGATAACAAAAGGATCCCAGAGCATAATAATACTGTTGCCAAAAATATAATTATCACAATATATATCCTTAAAATATATTATCTTTAAAAAAAAATTAGAAATAAACAGTGCCTTTAGAAACTAACATAACAACAAAAAGGCTGCCTAAATGCACTACCAGTACAAAAGGCCAGTGTGCCATATCTTTACTTGTATAATAGATCGTATTATAAATAAATGAATAGAGGAGTAAAGTTTTTTTCCTGAATTGCTACATTAGCAATTTGTCTTTGCACGCCAATTCTTATTTATAGAATTACTACTTTCTGTTTGAATCCAGGCACTCTTCGCCAAAGACGTAGCAGTCAAAAGACTATTTCATTTATAAGAGTTTTTGCGTATCTTGTTGCAGCAGTGAAACAGTCAAAATCAAAGAAAAAAGTTCAATCTCAGGAAGAGCGATTAAGAAAAAAGCGGGAATACGAGAAAAGACGCTATGAAAGAATTAAACAGGATCCAGAAAAATTTGCCGAATTCAAAGATAAGAGTAAACAAAAATATTTAAAGGACAGAGCTACTGGTTTAAGAAAGAATATTGGTGATATGACAGAGAAAGAAAAACAGCAGTGTCGAAAAGCATGGCGACAGAGAAAAAATAAATACCGCAAGAGCAAATGTATTGACAAAAGAACTTCTACAGATACAGTGATAACAGAGTCCTAAGTCTGCTAAATGAAAATAGTTTCAGTTGTATGTCGATTGGAGCTCAGTTGTATGATTTTAGTAGTTTCGTAGTCAGCTAACAGTTTGAAGTATAGAACATTACAATGGCAATGGAATGACAATAAAATAGCAGACTTGGGTCCCAGACCTGATATGTTTTAATTGTAATACTTTAAAACATTATAACGGGTTTTAACTCACGGTAGGGATATATCGAGCACCCAATATTTCGGCGATGTTGCAATCGCCATGATCACGGGTAAACTGGAGCGGCTGCGGGTGACGGCTAAGGGCAAACATATCTGTCTACCCACATTCTTCTGCGTTTTTCCCGTGATCATGGCGATTGCAACATCGCCAAAATATTAGGTGCTCGATATATCCCTACCGTGAGTTAAAACCCGTTATAATGTCTTATAGTTTTAGTGATAATAACCACGGAACCTTAAAATCAAGTGTAATAGTTTATTTCTATTAATAAAAGGCGGCATTTGAATTGAGTTCGATCTAATAGTCGTGTCTGTTCTCTTAATGATATTTGATTAACATATCACTATCCTTTGCCTATTCTAACTTCTTTCACAATGTGATGACGATGTAATGTGGTCACTATCACTAATGCACTGCCAACACATTAATCTTCCTTTTGTTGTAACTTTTAGCGTAGATGTTCTACAAATATAACAGTTAAATAACTGTGGTAGTAATGTTGAATTATTTTACAAAGGTAAGTAAATATTTTAATAGTAAGTGTATACTCTTTTAACCTAACACGTGCACGACGATTTTACGTTTACCATGTTCCAGGTATAACGCTGACCGCCGCTGATAGTTTCGAATTCGTGTACGAAAACAACTTATTCCGACGTCACCGAGCGCTGAAGAAAGGCTTTAGATACCGCTGCAGCAGACATTTCAAGGGTTGCAACGCCTATGTCCTTGTCGACAATGACATGAGGATCACCAGAATCTGTGACTTCCACAACCATGCGCCTTTTAGGTTTCAGAAGCGGACTTACAAGCAAAGGTTTAAATACTCTAAAAAGAGACAGTACAAAAGTGACGATGATGAGTTTGATAATGAAAAGTAAAAGGTGTCGGAAATGGACTGTGTTGTCGTTACGGAGTTCTCAGACACTTTGTCTGAATTAGGTAGAAAGTATCGATATGTCGATATATTGCAAAGTATTATTAAAACATTCGAAACATACAATCTTCACGATGTCAAATTTTGTTTTATAGAACATAGGAGTTATTTGTTAATACAGATATTTAATATCTTAAATTGTTGTAGCTAGGAAATGAATAAAAATGATATTATTTTTAATTTTTGATATCCTTTCTAAACTTATTATTCCTTTATTATCCTGCAATGCGAATTTCCTGTTCACTTCCAGTCCCGAAATATTAACCTTAAAACACTCCTAGCTTATCCCCTACTAACACAGACTAACAAGGGTGACGGTTTCAGTAAACATATTTATGACGTCACGAGGCAAAGAGCGCCTCGTGTACCACAACTTTACGTACTACAAGCAGAGCAGGACCCGTAGCGGGTTCCGCTGGGGATGCACCAAGAACCGGTGGCACAGGTGCAAGGCGTACCTCCATCTGGCTGATGATATGACCATCGTGAGAAGCAATATGGAGCACACGCATGGGCCGTTCGGTACGGCCGGGGCTTGTTGTGCGCCAGTGCTAGAATAATAAGTGTGATTTTAGACACGTATTTCTAACTGCACTCTTCTCTGAGATCGATGATTGCGATCTTGAGATGCTGTTAGTATTAACTAACATTTGTCCAAACCGCTCTTGAGATCGATCTCAGAGTTGAGTGCGATTTATAAATACGGACTTTAGATTCGCAGAAATTTCAGAGCTAGGCTCATATCATAGTGAGAAAAATATTGAGTTTGAGTTGAGCACACGTCTATAAATATCTTTTGGTATAATGGTAAAGGCTAAATTATGAGTAGCATAATTAAACCTAAGGATCAAAAGGTACATCTTTTGTTAGAGCTTTTTTTTTAAAAAGCTTAGAATTAATTCTCGAGCCGATAGCACATATATCGTTGTAATAGTATAAATTCATACACTCAAATCTTTTGACTTGTAAATAAGTGCATAATTTTTTAAGGCGGGTAATAGGATATGTAAGAGTAACCAACAATGTTAAAATCAGTGATCATATAGTGGCTTAAATCTACGACTGATATTAGAAAACGAATATCATCATTGATAGGCTTTTAATGTTTTTGTTAAACTATTTATTATTGGGAATATACTATACATTATGTATTGTGCGTCCAATATAATTAATAAATTAAGAAAATAATTTGTGATGCTAATACTAGTCTTAAAATACGTAATCTAGAGCTTATGTAGAACATAATATGCCATAGCATTGCATAAAACTTGCGTTGATAAAGAAAATATTCCCGTTATTAATATTACCTTTATTCCTGTTGGTCACCCCCCCTCCCCCAAAGTATCCCACCAGGGTGGTTAATGATCCTGATGGTCACCCCCCCGGGGTCATCGGAAATAGTTGGCCACCCCCCCCGGCCCTCTTTATTTTTCTATATTCTTTAGGGAAATTTGTTCAGTCAAATGAACTAGCTCACCTGTTAAAATATTTGCATTGTTTTTTTAAAATCCATATTTTATGCCTATTAGTAAACTTTTAGTAGAATTACCTGCGAACAGGGTGAAGAATTATTCCCGATGGTCACCCCGTGTCAGTAACCACCCCGGTGGTCGACAAAGGGGGTGACGAACGGGAATAAAGGATTTCGAGATTCTTTCTTTATATTCAAATAGATGCATACTATGTATAATTGTATAATAGGATATTCTGAAGATCTCATTAAATTAAGCTATATTAAATTTGCACAAAGTGATCTATAGAATGCTGTTTTGAATTTTTGTTTTCGTAGATAGTTTATGAATAGGTTATATTCAAGCAATATTGTTATAGTTTTTTCGAGTTGTTCGAAAAAATATGTTTTATTTTAATGTTTACTTATGTGTATTGTATAATTGTATTCATATTCGTATTGTTGTTTCTTATATGTTATGTCTATGTATTTTTTTGCGTTTGTTGATAGTATTATGTTATTAACTTGTTTATGAGCAATAATTTAAATCATTGTAGATTACTTAAACAAAATAATTCTTTATATCAGCGTTGCACAAGATGTCTGTAATACACAAATATATTATTGTTATTAACTTACTAAGTATACTTATGCAATAAGCACATGATCAAAAGTGTTCATATGTATTTAACATATTATTTAAAGAAAAAACTATTTTTAATTGTTCTGTTCTGTTGTTTTTTGTGTGCGTCTTTCACTGTTTCTGCTAAAACCAAATAATAAATACTTTTGTTCTTCATATACCATTTTTGCCAATATACATAAATTGTATCTTTCATCTGTTTTTGATATTATATTTTCTCCTCCGTAAAACACAGTTATCCATTTAAATCTAACAGTAAAGACTTTTATATTCTGTCGTTTTTGTTTTAAAGATAAATTGAATGTAGTTGCGCTGTATGCAATATACAAAAATCACCAATAAGGCGTATCATTTTCAAATTTAAGTTGGAGTTCAGCTCATAAAAAATACAAATAATCATAATATGAAATTTTCTATCCAATCGCAAAGTGTAGGTACATATAGATGGCGGTGAGCTAAGTGGAAAAAAGAATGTGTTTTACTACTAGATGTCAAAATTTTCGCTGGAAATGGATAGAGAAGTCCCCAATTCGGACGAACATGCAGCAGTAGCAAGTGGCAAGTTTTTTTTTTCTGTAACCTATCAAGTCAAGGGGGATAACAAATGTGTTCAGTAAAGGCCGAAACATGGTACGGAAGTATGGAGACTAACCTGGAGTCCTCCCTCATCAGCTTCGCGCTACCGGGCTCGGCGTGCTTTTCAGGCCGTAGAGTGGTCAACGTCAGTGTACCACACGAAGAGTATCTTCACAGAATTTCATAAAATCCATGCTTTGCTTGCATTTCAGATCTAGTCGTTGATTTTATGCATAGTTCAAGATTTTTGTAAAAAATCTATTTTCATTGGGAGCGTCACTCGCGCGGATTTTGTTTGCTCGACCAGGTAGTTCAGTTTTTGGGCGGCAGAGGCGCCACTTTTGCCACGCGTTTTAGCCAATAGACATGAATGAAGAATGGACCAATTAGCCTCCAATATATTGCCTATAGTATCCAGCTCCCGACTTAACAAAATGAAAGATCTTTATGAGTCGATTTCGAAAATACAATGTAGTAACGTGTGACTTTTCGTATGGGAGGCCCATTTCTTTCACATTTCAAGCTATGTTCCTTGGGGAAGGTTCTACACTTAACAAGTACAACTTACAGTGAAAATATTTACTTACAGGGTGTGATGCCGGTATAAAATATCACCCCAATTCTTCCCGCTGGTGTTGTAAGAGGCAACTAGAGGACTCGCGGGTTTCATGTGTATTCAACGTATTACAACTTCAGGCGACAGGCTGACAACCTGTCACTACAGTGATACATGAATCATCTGAAGGGGCCTTCAATACTTATTAGACTGTAATTTTACGATCTCTGCCTACCCCGCAAGGGATAAAGGCGTGATTTGTGTATGTATGCGTTATAAGAAAGTTTACTTAATTCTGCAGCGCAATTCATCACAATACAAACTGGAGCCACACTTCTCATGCTGGACGGGTTTACGTTCTTCCGGAGTGGCAAGATCAAGTGTGGAGGCTCTCGGTACACCTGCTCCAACATCAAGAAGAACTGCAAGGCTCATCTTCATCTCACAAGGAACAACGTCATCATTAAGAAGGACGCCATCTTGGACAAAATAACCACTGGACGCGAAACGTATCGAATTTGTTTGAAAACTCATTCAACCAATATTGGGGGGGAGGGAGGAAAGGACAAATATTATTCTTCCAAATTGAAATGTACACGTATTACGTCATCATCTCTTTACTTCTGACAGTTTTGATTTTTTCCGGTTTATGAAGTAAGTCAAAGATAGTGCTGTACCATAGTCGATAATCGACAACGAATGAATGATTGAATGAAGTTTTGATCAACTTATTCCTAAAAAACATATAACAGGTAAGTACATGTCAAACGTTAAGTGTTAAAAAAATGGTAAAAAAAATGATGCAAGTGTAACTAATAAATATTAATAAATAATTTGTGCGTGATATTTATTGTTTAAAATAGAACGATACACTGTATCTAGTGTTCTGTTTCTGTAGAATGTGAAAAGTCTTTTGAAATGCGCCTGGAAAGTGGCCACCACGTCACAAAATTGCACTTACTCAAAAATGTAGTGCGTAAACAAATACATTTACGCGTGTTTTTAAATATTTCAAACAATTTTCTTCGTCTAGTGTTTGGATCTGTCGCCAGCAGTAGGATAGGTACATAAGGCGCTTGATTCTGCGTATCAGAAATCTAAGCGAGAAAACGCGTCGATGATGGTAAGCTATTTTTTTTTTATATTATGAACACCCATAAGAAAGCGAAATGTGTACCTACATACTTGCAACACAGTTATAACGTGAGGTTTCAATGAAATAAGGCAAAATCTATCGACGAGGTTATCGCAAATGGTTTGTTTACATTTTAGGTCACTTTTAAATAAAATAGACTTTACTATTATTTTTATCGATATCCTTCATCGAAAGTTGAATAGCACTAGACTGAATGTAATTGTTGAACGAATGAAAAAATGACTGATAATAACCGACTAATTAGAGTACGATCAAATATTGGTTGAAATGTTCTATAAAATATGACCTTTTTTATTGTGTCGTATTATACGATCCAGTCCTGCATATTTTATTAATTTTCTACGTAAATAACACAAAATACAGGACAAAAATATACTTATGAGTGAAAAGAAATATTGCTTGTACGATGGCTATAGTTTTTACAAAGCAATACAGCACATTTCACCATTTTTAAAGCGATGTTTTCTCTCGTAGCACTGAAGCGACACTGACGGCTGCGGTTAGATAACTTTGGCAAAATTTCAGGGTTTGTGGCTAGAGGGGTAAAGGGTGAAATGACATCGTTTCGCGTCCAGTGGTTATTTCGTCCAAGGACGCCATGCACACACATCCACCTCCTAAATTCGCTTTGTCCAAAAAGGGAACTTATGTGAAATTGTAAATACAGGATGTAAAAAAAATTCTGCAAATATTTGAAGGGGTGAATCAGCCCATGAAACTGAAAAAATTCCCCAAGGAAAGGTCGAAACATGAAAAAAAATTTTGGACCTCGCATACAATTGACGCTCGGCTGCTACTTTTTGTATGGGGGGTCCAAATTTTTTTTTTCATTTTTTTACACCTTATATAGATCTAACTTATGCGTTTTTATAATAAAGTTCTTAAGGCTATATTTCTGTTTACTATTCCGAACTCTGTACTGTACTTCTGTTAATTTTCTCACGTTGTCGACGTTCGCTCCGATACCTTTTTGAGTTATAAGTATCTTGAAGTATACTCGTATATCAGGAAACTTGTTTTTTTTTTTTAATACTAAAAGAAGGCATGGCACCGTGATTTTTTATCCTACGGGAGGTCTAATTTAACTTTTCGTTTCCTGATATATTTTCTCGGTGGAATGTTTCTGTGTCATGGTCTGTATGCACCTATCCCTTACAACCCGGGTAAAAATAAAGCATTTGGTTTGTTATTTTTAAGTATATTTTTATAATTCTTTTTTTTGTCTTCTTTTTACTAAATTACCTAAGTTTATTCATTTGTCATTCAGCCAGGTTCGTGACTAATAACAAGGGCAAAACGCTGCTCCTGTTCAACGGATTCACGTTCAGCAAGAACTCGCCAATCCGCGACGGCGGATATCGATACGCGTGTTCTAAAGTGGTCTCGTTAAACTGCAAAGCTTACTTACACGTTTCCAAGGACTGTGTCATCATCAAAAAGAACCTGGAACATAACCATAGCTGTCCGAAATATCACGTCACGAAGGACTCACAGTATTTTGTGATCGAAAAAGCAGTGCCGCTTGGTGAACCATATGGGGTAGTAGATAATCTTAGGTATAAGTAGCAGACTTCGCTGCCGCGGTGACTCAGTGGACTTCGGAATGAGCTTTGAATTTATGGGGATAACCCCATCCTGCGCGATTCTCGGTATTGAAAAATTGGCGCATATGTAGCATTTTTTTGCATATTTGCGATCCAGTGAACAAAACACCTCCCTCATACAGCGCCTAACAAGACGCATGCCAAGCGTAAGGAGTATGGCAGGACTTTCTTGGGCCACAGATCACGCCCAGAATTTTATAAATGTTTAGAATATTTATCGTTAAAATTCTTCATACAGCGACTTTGTGGCGCAAAAACTTGGGTGTGCTTTGGTATCACGGCCAAATCAGATGGAATAATATTGTTGAATACTATTTAATTATATTTGATTTACTTAACTAATTTTGTTTGACTATTACTAACAAAAGTAAACTTTCGTAGACCGAATGTATAAAATGGTTTTTAATAAAAGAATGAAAAAAAAATATTATTTCAAAATATGTTTTTTTTTTAAATTTGTTGGATAAGTTAGACTAGCATCCAAGTTATGTTTTTATTTTGTAAGTACATAAAACTGAAATTCAAAGCGCACACATAAAGTATACGGAATTCAATCATAGCCCAGAATATTATGTCGGAGAAGTCTATATAAAGCTTGAATCTAAGGTATATACTATGATCGAAAAACTATAATGCCTCGTGAAAACTGCAGAGTCTCGCACGGTAGAAGTAATCTTAACTTTAGCATTGAAATATTCACTCAGATTCGTTCTTCTCAGAACAAATCTCAAGCCCAGTCTCGCCCTAAGGGCTGCTTGTATGAACAACTATTCAATTATTTCCGGATGAGCCCTCGCTTCCCACCAAGCCGTCAGGAATAGTTTTTATAGCCCTGGGGCCAAAAACATAGAGCCAACACAAAAAAAATATGTTAGCGTACACTTTTGAGGGTATTGGAACCAAAGGGTCGAAAAGGGGACCCTGTTACTGAGACTTTTCCTTTATGTCTGTGTCCGTCTGTCACCAGGCTGTTGACAGTATTAATACGTAGTATTTGAGTATCCTGATTTATTTAGTTTTTTAACTTTATAATACAACATTGGACATCTGTACACTGAATCTATCAATATCTAGTTAATAGGTAATAAAGGAATAACTCCTAATTATAATTTTTCGGTGGATACAGGGCAGTCAAACTGTTCTACATACAAAATTATTTAAACATTATCATTTTTCTCACGGTTTTTCTATTATTAAGGCCAACCAGCAGCAAAACGATTCGATAACCTTATAATCCAATGGTTTATGTTGCAGCTCAATTCGTGAAGAACTCAAAGGGTAACACTATACTATTCTGGAACGGACACACATTCAGCCGGACCACGAAAATCAGCAATGGCGGCTATCGCTACTCCTGCAGCAAGCGGAAGGTCTTAAATTGTGGGGCATATCTTCATGTGTCGCATTGTGGAATGATAGTCAAGATCCAGCCAATACACAGTCACCCCATGGCGTCGTACAAGATCACTTCGGATGGGTACTATTTTAACTGTTAATTCTGTGGCTGACTGTACCAAAGGTAGATTACAAAGGAAGGTAGGCAACATGGGAGATATCGCTACTCTTGCGGCAAATGGAAGGTCTGAAGTTGTGAGGTGTATGTGCACGTGTGATGCAGCTTTAGGATAGAATCACTCCATTTTAGGTATCATAAAAGGTGACTAACGGACTTGAGTCATGTGTATTACAAGTTCAGGTGACAACCTTTCACTATAGATACACAATATTTCTGAAACGGCACTGAAATATTTATCAGACGTGGCGACAACGATCGTATTTTATACGGTTGTTGACGCCCTGCCTACCTCATAAAGGATGAAGGCGTGATATCCGCTCATATGTACATGTATCGCTCTGTGCTGTAGAGTGATAGTGCAGATCTGAAGACGATAGTGTATTTAGAAAAGGTATTATAGCGATAGATGCTTCGCATAACTTTTAGATTGAAATCGATAGTAAGTATCTACCTATCTAGTCAATAAAAACAATAATGTAAAAAGATGATCTCATTAAGTACTTTAAGGTAGGGTAAAATTGTAAAAAAAGTTGTTATTTTTGCTTTAAAATTGTGTGTTGACCAGCTAGAAAAATATGGATGACTATTATTTTTCAAATAGAGTACGGGTAAATACGTTGAACGCAATCTTACTTTAGTTATCTAATAAAATATGTGTGACAAAAAGCACTATCCTTAAGCGCTACACACGGTCAAGAGACACTATAATATTTTATCTTAAGATGCCTACATATATAATGAACATTTATGCCTGTTATTTTTACCGTTTAGTGATGGTCCCAGACATTGGTATAGCGAACGATTTTGTCCTTTAAGATAAAACATTATCGTATCTTTACCGTGAGACGTGCTTAAATGTTTTATTTAATATCTGATTGCCTTTAGAAATGTGGAGTGGATGGCAGCTAAAAATTTAAAAAAGCTCAGATTTGGCGACGAAGGAAACAAAATTATAACCACAGACAAATAAAACTATTGGCAAGCAGGTAATGATGTTTGTTAAAAGTTTTTCTATTTGTGCTCGGGCTGTATTTAAAAAGTTTTAAATAATAATGACACTATTCACACTATATTATTACAGTTACAGCTTACTTCGTGAAAACTCTTAAAGGCGCCCTACTCCTTCGCTTCAAGAACTATACCTTCAGCAAAAGAAGCTGCCTCCGCCAAGGCGGATCTAGGTATTGTTGCAGTAGCAAAAACAAGTGTCCCGCGTTCATACATCTGTCTAAAGACAATTTCATTCTACCCACATCGCAGACGAGCCACAACCACCCTCCACCGGCGTTCGAGTTTACCGAAGACGGGTATTATCATCAGTTTAAAGCACCTTATTATCATAAAAGACTACACTTTAGCCACTTTACTGCCAAACCAATAACCCAATAAACAGACTGCCAACTCGCTACGACATGTGATTCTAGTCATAGTAAATAGTCCATATATAAGGTGTAAAAATATTAGCTGCAAATATTTTAAGGGGTGAATCCGCCCATGAAACTGAACAACTTTCCCCAAGGAATATAGGTCGCAATATGAAAAAAAGAATTGGACCCATACATTTGATTCGCTTGGCTGTTACATTTTTTTATGGGAAGTCCATAAATTTCTTTCATAATTCGACCTATGTTTCTTGGGGAATGTTGTACAATTTCATGGACTGGTTCATCCCTTAAAAGTAACTAATATTTTCACATATAATTTAGTCATAGTAAATTGTAAATGGAATATATAATTTACTATGACTAAATTATATATTCCATTTACAATTTGATTGACATAACACGCGTCACGTCGAGTGTTAGTAGTCTGTTTCAGCCCTAAAAACCGTATGACGGATTGGGAGGAACTTTTGCCCTTTTTGTCCTTTAAAAAGTCAGGTAGACTACCTTGGACGAAAATGTAATCACTTAATAAATGTAAACATAATTCACCATTGCTTTTAATGTTTTATACCAATTTTAGTTGATTAATATTTTTGTCTTTATTTTTGATTTTTCATATGAATACCGATGCAAGCATAAGAAAGAAGAGGAAGGCTCCGAAGAAGTAAGAAAATAATAAGTATCTAGATATAAAAAAATAAGTAATATCATATACTATAATAGGCTAGTGGACTGGCAGGTCAAATGAGCTACTTTTTAAAACGATCTAATGTGGTTTTTATGAAAATAGTTGCTATTTTGGATGACGTCAGAACATTTACTTTTATATCATTTTCCTGTTTATTAATTCAAACTTTGAATATTTCTAAAAATTTTGAATGAAGACTGTAGTATTTTTGGGCAATCGTTTAAAGCGTACAACTTTTATATTTTATTAATGACCCAGTCCACTAGTAAATTATGTAAGTAAGTAGGTACGCTTTACCTAGAGATAATAAGTAAGTAAGACACCGATAAGTAAACTGTACCCACTAGCCGGAATAGCACCTCCGAACATCAGGAGAAATGTGGCGAGCGCCATTGAGAAAGCTACCCAGGAGACCGACGCTAGACACCCTATGTTTGGCGATAAACCGGCACCGCAGAGACTAAGAAGCCGTAAAAGCTTCCTGTCTTCTGTGGCGCTTTTACCAGAAGACCCTGCGCAGGCTAGGACATGCCTGTGGAAAGATGCCGCAACGCTCGAACCGTACATCCCGACACAAGAAGTCCTTCCCCCAGGCAGCGACCTCCAGTGGTCAGTATGGAAGTCCATTAACCGACTTCGTACACAGGTTGGTCGCTGTAGGGAGAACCTTTGTCGGTGGGGCTATAGCGACTCCGACCAGTGCCAGTGTGGCGCTATCCCACAGAGCATGTCTCACCTGCTAACATGCCCAGCGTGCCCCGACTCCTGCACGCTAGAAGATCTATGGGCGGCCACACCGAACGCTATTAATGTGGCCACATACTGGTCAAAAGAAATTTAGTTCGTCTCGACTCGCAAAGAAGAAGAAGAATTATGTAATAATGTAAACAGGTACGCTTAACAGTAGAACAGATAAGTTGGCTTAAAGTCGGGCTGATGGTATTTTTATTCATTTAAATTATACAGATATGCAAGCTGTGAAAAAAGACTAAAATAAAATTATATACTAATAATGATCTAATGTTCACAGTTCCAGCTTCCTTCGTGAAAACTATCCATGGCGCACAACTCCTTTGTTACGAGAATTATACCTTCAGCAAAAGAGGCAGAATCCGCAAAGGTGGATCAAGGTATTGCTGTAGCAAAGCTTTCGCCAAAACCAAGTGTCCTGCGTTCATACATCTGTCCAAAGAAAATGTCATTCTACCCACATCGAGGCCGTGGCACAATCATCCTTCGCCTTCGTTCCGTTTCACCAAACAAGGAGAAATAGTCGTCCTAAACTAATAATAACGGAATGCAGCGGATACAGCAGAATTTTTTTTTAAGGGATCAACATATTGTGGCTATTTATACAGTTAATTTGAGGAACCAGTGTGAAGTGATCCATTAAATGAGTTTGACGTTCTGCTGATAGAACGTACCTTCGAAGAAACGTACTTATAAAAATCTTAGTACTTAAAAAAATAAAGAGATTAATTAGATTTAAGAAATAAGAGATTAATTAGAAACAATTAGATTTAATGAATCATAGATATATCCTCGTACAGATAAAGAAACGATCCTGAATTGGAAACATTATTGTTTGTCTCTCTATCAAAATATATGTCATATGAGCGGGATGTCAAACATAATGTTGCCCTTACGAAATCGTTTCTTTAAAAAATCAAGTTATACATTGAAGAAAAGTATAACGACAATAAATGTGAAGATGAAGTGCATGTTTCTGCGAACTTAAGAAAGTGACGGTGGAAGTATTGGACAAATCCATGAATGTCAATTCGGTAAATTCTTTTAACTGAAAATAGCACTGCCACTCTCCGTCATATACATAGATATAGAAAAAATATGGATAGGAACATTTTACCGCGATATATTGTTTATCGAATTTCCTGGTTCTTCAAACATGATCTGGACCGTAAGGATTGGCGCGGTAGAGAAGAAACATACCTTGCAGTTGGTGGATGTGGGCTGAGAATGCTGAATGAGACGATGATGATAACAATAATTCACTTTCAGCTGCTCAATTCATAACCCTGATTAGTGGGAAGACTTTGCTCATGATAAACGGCTTCACGTTCCACAAGACCTCTCAGTCGAGCCCTGGATGTGGTTTTCGGTGGAGGTGCTCTAACAGGCTCACGCAGAAGTGCAATGCTTTCGTGGTGCTGGGCGCCAATGATGTCATCGTGAGGTTTAGAGGAAGCCATAATCATTCGCCCCCTACTTATAAGATGATTCACTCAGGAAGATTCGTTAGAGTATAGAGGAGCTGCCGACTATACCGAAGATACCTAGTCTTAATATCTTGGCCGTGTCCTTATATTTGATAATAATTTATGTGTGCTCATTGAAATAAAGGCTAGATTAAAAAAAAAAAACAAATATATTTATTCTTGTTCACTGTAAATGTTCTGCCGGGTGTATAGTCGGGTATTATAGCATTTCTGACACATTTGACGTAGATACCTAAAGAAGATATTTTTATAGTTTTCAGTTGTATTGTAGAGTTTAGGATCAAAAATTAGACGAGTAAAGTTGTAAAGTAGAGTTCAGGATCGAAAAATGTGACAGTCACAGTTGAAAAGAAACAGGCTACCTAAATTCGTTCTCATTGTTTACAGCCGCCCGATTCATAAAAGTTGCATCGTCGGGCAAAACTTTCCTCATGCTTAACTGCTATACGTTATTTAAGACGAAGACATATTATACTAAACTTAGCAGATTTCGCTGGAGATGTTCCCTTTAGCAAAATTATGTTGTAATGCTTTCATAGTGTTGACTGATGATGACGGACGGAACCATCTTGCAAATGCCCTATCAACACAGACATCAGCCTTAGTTTCCTTTTGTTGTAGCTGAAATCGGTCCACCCCTGTTCTATCGAGTCCTTCTTTTGTGGACATGCAAATAACACAACGTTAGTCTGACCAATACGGTCGTATACCCTATGAAGGATCAGTCTGGACTTATTGCGATAGTGCGAAACGGTCGTGTGCTATTTTTAGGTCTCAATACTTTCTTGTTTTACTATCATCATCTTCATCATCATAGAGTATGGCAATCCCTGCTTGGATCAGATGTCTATACAAAGGTCTTTAAGCCCTACTATCATATATACCCATTTATCGATTTCATTCCAGGTCCACACTTCATAACACTCATTACCGGGAAGACCTTACTATTTATAGACGGATACACCTTCAACAAATCAGCTGACAAGCTTCGTAGAGGAGGCTATAGGTGGCGCTGTTCTTCCCAAAGGCTGCAGTATAACGGGAGATGTAATTCCTTTGCTCTGATATCTCCAGATGGAACTCGTATCATGAGGCATCCCAGCGCACACACACACCCACCGCCCATGTATGTGGTTACGAATGCAGGAACTTATGTTAGGGTAAAACATAAAAAATTACCAGAGGAAAAGAAAGAAAGGGATAAAAATTTGCTATCAGACGATAAGGCTCTTTAAAATTGCTGTTATGTGTTATCCATATTTGTGGGTAACTATCGTCACTGGTATTGTAACTTGACAGTTACTCTACACTGCAAGTGTAAGGACTTTAATTTTACACCACAGTGCATAGTGATTCCGAAGTTGTATATGTTATTTACAGGAACTCCTAGTACAGTCAGTGTATCTGTGTTTTAATTTATTTTTATACACCATGTATTACTCTACTAGTAAAGTATTTCGAGAACGAATGAATCAAATTTAAATTCTGTCGTGAAGATGTAATCTTCATCTACCAAGAATAAACTCCTCTTTTGTTTTTATATATACGTAGTTGGTTTTATATATGATTTAAGTGAAATAAATATTTCCTTAAAACAAATGTTCCATAGTTTTATTTTTGAATTAACAATCGTGTAGGTACTTAGCTGTAAATATGTAGGTAGAACTTTCTGGTGTAGGTAATGGTAGATATTATAAATTAGTTATGGTAGTATCTACTAGATAGGTGTCAAGTAATAGTACATAATAAAGTATGCATGTTTCAGTGCCTGCTATACCTAAACTCTGCGCAAACTCAGTTAAATTTTTCCTGGTGATGGTAAAAGTAGAAATTCTTTCTTTTCATTTTAGATTTAGATCTGCAGTTTATCAAACTTGGAAACGGAAAGAGATTACTCATAAAAGTTGTAATATGTACTTGGTAATATAAAACCCTCACATGAAACCCTCGAGTCCCATAGTTGCCTCTTACAACACCCGCGGGAAGAATTGGAGTGATGCTATTCTATGCCGGCATCACACGGCAACGACATCTTACGGCATTCATTAGTAAAAAGCAGTAAAAAGGATTTATAAGCCGCCGTACTAAACCATATGCATATGTTTATGCCATTTATTATAAACTGTGACCTTTTTAACAGATGCCCAGTTCATTCAAACTTCAAATGGGAAGGTTCTATTTATGCTGAACGGATATACATTCCACAAGATATCCTCAAAGCATGCAGGCGGATTCCGCTGGCGCTGCTCTTCCAAGTGTACCACCAAGACCAAACATGGCTGTAATGCTTTTGTCGTGCTCTCTCATGATGACCAAAGGATTATTAAAATAAGCGCAAAGCACAACCATGCGCCTCCGATCTACAAGTGTACTAAAGATGGACTGTATTGTAAAATATAATATTTTGAAACTGAAATATATATTTGAAATTAAAAAGTTATAAGACCAAATGCGTTGATACACCTTTCCGATAAGTCTTTTTCGCAATAGGGATGACAGGTCAAATGAGTTACTTTTTAAAACGATCTAAAACTGTATTTTGTATGAAAATAAGAGTGTATGACGTCATTATATTACTATTTTGGATGGCGTCAGAACACTTACTTTTATACATATATTCTGTTTATTAATTCAAACTTTCATTATTTTGAAAAATTATGAATGAAGTCCAAAGTATTTTTGCACAATAGTTTTAAGCGTACAAATTTTATATTTTATTAATGACTCAGTCCACAACCGAATTGTTGTCAATGCACGTTTCTAAATTTACAAACAATTTCAGCTTACAACGCTGAGTTCATAACTACCTTGGGCGGCAGTTGCCTACTCATGATCAACGGCCACACCCTTCACAAGATGGGGGGCAATAAGTACTGCGGGGGTTACCAGTGGAGGTGTTCCGCCAGGCGTAGGGTCAAGTGTAACTACTTCGTGGTACTCAGTGAGGATGGACAGGATATTCTGAGGGTCAGCGGCGAGCACAACCATCAACCGCCCAAATACAAGGTCACCAATGATGGAAAATATGTCAAAGTTTAGGATTAGGAAGATGTGCATCTTCTTAGCAGTGCTTAATGAGGATGGACCAGACAAACTGAGGGTCAGAGGCGAGTACAACCATCAAGCGCCCAAATACAAAATCACCAATGAGGGGAAATATGTCAAAGTTTAGAATTAGGAAGATGTGCATCAACTTAGCAGTGCTTAATGAGGATGGACAAGACAAACTGAGGGTGAGAGGCGAGTACAACCATCAAGCGCCCAAATACAAAGTCACCAATGAGGGGAAATATGTCAAAGTTTAGAATTAGGAAGATGTGCATCAACTTAGCAGTGCTTAATGAGGATGGACAAGACAAACTGAGGGTCAGAGGCGAGTACAACCATCAAGCGCCCTAATATAAAGCCACCAATAATGGGAAATAATGCCAAAGTTAAGGAAGAAGTGAAACTAATAAGTTGTATCAGAATGACCACTGCACAAGCTGGGGGCACCAATAATGATTGGAAATATTGTGTGAAAAAACCAGGATTGACTGTGCCCTTCGGAACATACTTGACTACTCGTGGCACTCGGAATACGCAGTACTACGTAGATAGATAGGATATATATATTATGTATATTGAAGGATAGTAGAAGAAGACATAGAATTAAGAAGGTTCAAAACTATTTAGATACATATTTACACTTTTGCTCATCACTAGTCACTACCTCGTAAATACGAGTAGTAAAAACCTAATTTAAGTAAGAAGAAATGTATATTGATTTTCGAATATTTTTTTAAATGGACCTAGTAAGAAATACATATATTTTGAGATTTATTTTTCTGCAGTTAAACCTTTGGCGTTTTTAAGTTAAGCGTGTGTAGTGTGTAGGTAGGTATTTAGCTGTTTACGAGCTTGATCGTCAATTATAAACGAATCCATGAATCTCGTTATTTTATTGACTTTTTTTACATCGCAACAACAGTATGACAACAATAATGACTGCACAACAGGAACATTTTTTCATTCGTAGATTCGTGTCTATCTCACCAATCTCATAGAAAGTTAGATTTTAATTTGTTTTGATAGAAAGAGGTGGTCAAGATGAATCACATATACACACATAATACATATTTATTAGGTATTTAGTTTATTTCATACCATTTCGTACAAACTAAGCGCGCAAACCATTGAAATTTTTGTCGTACATAGAATGTTCGTTTTGCTTTTGTTGAATATCTTCAGTCTTCACACATGACTTTTTCAGACATAACCGAAGACACGGAGCCGGAGCTGATAAAAATTCGTAGAGGCACACAAGTCAGGACTATACTGAAGTTAAATAGCTACACCTACCACAAGGAATCCATGGGTGAAATTAAAGGGGGGAAACGCTGGCGATGCTCGTCGAGACCCACTCGCAAATGCAATGCCTTCGTCATACTCAGCAAAGATGATCAGATCTTGCTTAAGCATTGTGATCCCTCTAAACATAACCACCATCCGCCATTGTTGAAACGTTTGAAGGACGGGTTTTATACCAAAATATGATGATGTTTGCTACTCTTTGCATTTTACTACTTACATTCGACCCCTTTGACGATCGAACATTTTCAAGATAAACTCCTCAACATGGCTTGATGATTCTTTTTCAAATGTGCCCATAAAAGTTGAAAGAGATTTGGCTAAAAGACCTTTAACCGCCGCCGAAAAATTAATGCGGTTTGGCAAGAAGCTGAGACAAATCTCCCAAAAGTACGAGTACGAAGAGTGGAAGAGGAAGAAACTGGAACATTATTGTAAAGTCAAACCAGTGAAAACTGAGACACGGGAAGACGAAGGTGATACGAACATACTATGAATGGGAAGAAACAATAAAAAGTGAGAAGAGTATGACTATAAAATATGAAATTAACAAACTGTTTGTATCAAATAAAACTAATTTCCAATTTCAATCATCATTATTCGTTCGACAAGGTACGAACATACAGCAGGGTGTAGTTCCCGAAAATGTTAAGCTTTCATCAGGACAACTTTCGCCAAGGAGCAAAGCTAAACTATAATAAAATTTTAGACTCGCCATACAAAAAATTAACTGACTAAGGAATTCTTCGGGAGACAATTTTTTCGGTGAAAGTTATTCACTTTAACCTCTTGAGCTTTAGTGTTTTTGGGAAAGTCCATCGTTCGACATCCTTCCTATGGTTTATTCGGCGGATTTATGAAGTTTCTATTCTATACGGACGATTTTACGATTAATGCGACCACTGTTACTACAACTCTCCTAATAGACGCCTTGTACCTACGATTTTATTACAGACGCTCAGTTCATTACACTCGTCAATGGCAAGACGTTGTTGATGATCAACGGATATACTTATCACAAGATAGCAGCAGTGAGGTACCAGGGCGGCTTCAGATGGCAATGTTCTAGCAGAAAAAGTGAAAAATGCACTGCCTTCGCAGTACTCAGCGAAGATAACCAGATAATCAGATGCTGCGGGCCACACAAACATACGCCCGCCCAATATAGAGTGACTAAGTCCGGACTTTATTTTAAAATATAAAAAATCAATTTTTGGTGGGATATTTCGATATCCAATTCTTAGATATTAAAAAGTAAATTGAGACAAAAAATTAGAAGTGGTTACTTGCTCCTCTAATCTTTTGATTTATAAAATTTATTAAAATAAAATAAAATTAATTAATTAATTACCCGTTTAGAGATGGTCCAAACGTCACTTTAAGAAGCAGAATTATACATCCAGATTTATTTTCTTTTGGCGTTTGACGGAAAGTTTCACTGTCAATGTCTATAGTCGATATGAACAGTTTCTCGGGCATCATGACAAAATTATGTTATAAATTATGAGCAACTTAAGAAATATATTATAAAACCAAAGTCATTAAAATTTTTACTTTTTTTAGGGGGACCCCGGAAAATTTAGAGTAAACTACGCAACTGCGTAATATTGTAACAACCAAGAGATTTTTGTTAAGGCTTTTTTTATATAATATCATTTGGAAAACAATAGCGTGTTATGCTCCTATGCCACATTTTCTTAAAGCTTTTTTTGTTGTAGGTATGGTTCGAAAATATAGGAGAAAGACTCAAAGGGGAGAGTGGGATGAGGATAAAATGAAACAGGCCATACAAGATATTTTAGAACAGAAAGTAGGATATAAATTGGCTAGCAAAATATATACCGTCCCACAAACAACATTGGAACGCAAAGTTAGACTTGCTAGACAGAATAAGAACCAGATACAACACGTTAAGGTTCCTTTGGGCCCACAAAATATTTTTACCGTAGAAGAGGAACGAGAGCTAATAGTTTATTTAAAAGATATGGAAAATGGCTTAACTACGAAAAATATTCAGAAATTGGCTTATCAGTTTGCTGTCCGTAAAAATAAGCATCATAAATTTAATAGCAAAACCAAGATGGCCGGAAAAATATGGTTGAAAGGATTTCTAAGCCGGAATCCGGGCCTTATTTTTCGGAAGCCTTAATACATATTCTATACATACTCTCTGCAGCTCAAGCAGGGTTTAATAATGGTTCTCTGTCTGTAGAATAGGAGTAAAGTTTTAAGCAAGCTTTATATGGCGACGAAATAGGAAAACAGCTCTTAAGCTTTATAACACCAGAGAAGAATGTGTCTGATAAAACTTGTTTTTATGCAATAAAGTATGGTAAATATACAGAATTTATTACTTTATTATATAAATAGAAAATTTTATTTATAACTTTATCGAATGCAAAAAAACCCTCGAAGCGAGAGACAGGTACACCGAGTATACCTCCTACAAGAATAGTAGAGCTGCCATCAAGACCTTAGATGGATATAGATGGCGCTACTCAGTTTGCATAATAGGTGGTATGCGAATGTAGCGAACAGTTGATCGAATTGTAGCGTTATTTTTGAACCAGACTCTTTGATGTAAATTTTTTTTCAATAGGTGTAAGTGTTATATATGAAGACGCAGGAAAAAGTTAGGTATGTGCTTTTAAGATTTTTAATAAGGTACTACCTTTACGGTCGTTTAGGTAAGATATTCAGTGTTGCAAATGGTATGCTGAAATATGAGTGCCTTGTGGGATTTCGTGAGTAAATTTCGTTTTATTTTGCCCTTTAAATGGTATAAATTGGGTAAGTAAACTACCAGACTACATTTAATGGATGACTTACATAGAAAACAATACAATATTATATGACTTAACACCGTGTATGATAAATTATGTACACTGGCGTGTTTTGCATCTATACTACTTTGTTTTTGTTTAAAAGACTAACAGAGGAGAGTGGGATGAAAATAAAATGAAACGGGCAATTATAGATATTTTAAAACGGAAAAAAGGTTATAAATTAGCTAGCAAGTTATATAATGTCCCACATTCGACATTGGCCCGAAAAGTTAGATCGGTTAGACTTGCTAGACAAAATAAGAACCAAGTACAAAACGTTAAGGTTTCTTTGGGTCCAACAAGTATTTGTTACCGGAGAAGAGGAACAAGAACTAGCACTTCATTTGAAAGATATGGAGGCTCACTTAAATGGTCTAACCGCCACAAAAATTCAGGAATTGGCTTATCAGTTTTCTGTCAGTAAAAATAAGCATCGTAAATTTAATAGTACAAACGAGAAGGCTGGAACAATATGGTTGAAAGGGTTTCTACACCGGCATCCAGACGTCAAACTTCGAAAGCCTGAAAATACTCTGCAAGCACGTAGGGTTTTTGAAATACTAAGGGAAAAGAGAGTCTATCGTGCGGTAGACTCCTGCAGACGACCTGGCTCCGCATGTATCCACTCGTCGTTTCTGTGGAGTCAGCCAATGAGGCGGAGAGCTTGGCACAGGCTCAAGATAGCCCTGCGTTTTCCAAAATTGCGTTTTAGGCGACGCAGTGCCTGTGGAGAGCGAAAGTCTGACACTGATTAGATCGTCTATTACAGACGTATGAGGCCAATGATGATGAGGAAAAAAGATAAATGTTTTGAAAAGCACACATTTACACCAGAGAAGGATGTATCTCATAAAGAATGTTTTTATAAAATAAAGTATGATAAAGTAAAATCTGTTCTATCTGAAACTTTAACCTAGATATTCATACAATACAGACATCCCAAAGGAGCATATTTGAAAATACGTTAATAATATATATAAAAAATATATGATAATATATAAAAAATATAATGAACTTAATTTCTTCAAGGTCCTAAGTTTATAACCTTAGCAAGTGGGAAAACCCTCTTGATGATAGATGGATACACATTCCACAAGGGCAGAGGCGCTGCTATGAAGACCTCAGACGGGTATAGATGGCGCTGCTCGGCCTTGCAGAAGAAATGCTATGCGAGTGTAATAGTTTCAGAAGATGGACAGCTCGTGAGGATGACACAACACACAGATCATCAGAAACCTGTGTATAGGCTCATCGGAGGAGTGTACCATAAAATACCATAAAATAAATTAGACAGTCTAACGATAATAGTTAAAACAAGCAAAGAAGGCAAAGATAAAAATAAACACTAGGCAAGGCAGGCGTTGTGTAATATCAAATAATACTATAACTATAGCTACTCGTAGTATTTTACAGCAAAATAGTTAAGCAAGTAATTATTATTTTTTTATCTTCTTCTCTTCTTATTTTTTTATTATATGTTTGCTTTATCTGTATTCATGACATAAATGTATTGGTATTTAAAAAATATATATTTTTCATACATATATTATATGTGTACACATTTTGTTTCATATCATTATTAGTTGTGTGTGTGATTAAAAGAAATGCATCACTATTTCTTTCCCGCGAGTAGCGTAAGGACCTGTGGGTCATCAAAGAATATTAAAGGTTTTAAAAACACTACAGTTCACTGCTGGACTTTAGTTTAGTACGGTTTACCCTCGTTAAATGATGTTTTCAAAATTCACTACGATTACCAGGCGTGTTGGTGAGGACCGTACAAGGTGCTGCATTTCAAATGGAATGCTACTGCCTGCACTTTAAAACTCATAACTGACCGTTGTCGTTCTTTCAACAGCCAAGAAGAATATCATAGGCGGAGTCTTCCAATCGCATTCTGGCAAAAAGGTCCTAATTTTAAAAGGCTTCGCGTACGACCCAGAAGTGTTGACTGGGGCAATTACTCGGTGGAAGTGTGTTGACAGAGAAATGAACAAGTGTCCTGCATTTGTCCTCATGAAGGAACAGAACAAAATGATGACCAGGCATGCTCGACATAATCACCAACCGACAGCACCCAATTTAAAGGAATATTTAAACCACGAATTGAACTTCGCTACTAGAACTAATTCGTCTCAAGATCCGTTGTTCATTTGAAATTGCCTGTGTATGTTAATAAGTTATTTTGTTAAGTCTTTTTTTTATGTTTTTTACTTGAAACTTACTTTTAATCCTTTTTGATGTACGTAAGTTAGTAAAATGTTACTATTTACTGCAGTATTATTTTCAAATGATTATGAGAAAAGCTTGAAATGCATTTAACAAATGTTTTTATATAATGTTACTTAATTCTAGTATCGTTTATTGATATTATTATATAGAAAAATATATTTCTTTCGCTTAAGCTTTTATTCTTGGTCATTTCCAGCATTACATTTGAATTAACGGAACATAACGTTATAAGGTTCATAAAAGTCGAAAAAACGGTTCTAGTTGCTAACTATTATAGCCTAGACGGCGATCGGTGGACATCCTTATTAGATGCCTAATAGTTTGGAAACTGACACCAGGGGTCATTGGTTCGTTCATCGACTCGAGAGAATTTTAAAAGTAATACTTACAAACTCGATTGCAGAGGTACAGATGATAAAACTGTCGAACGGCAAGCAATACCTGATGGTAAACAGTTACACGTTCTCCCCACACGTGAACGTGAAGCTGGGCAAGAGATGGAGCTGTACCTACTCCTCAAAGTGCAAAGCCCACGTGGTGATCTCTCCTGAAGGCACTCTGGTCTACGCCAAAGAGAACCATATACATGAACCGCCAAGATATATCATCAAGCATGGCATTTACTACAAGATGACTAAATAAAATTAGACCACAGAATAATAAAATGTTAATTATAAAAATTTATTTTATATTAAAAAACTACTTAGATTAGGAAGCAGGTTCCAGTAAATAATAAGTAAATTTTTTCAACATTTATTTTCTTCTACAGCTGTTATGATAACTATGAACACCGGCAAAAGGTGCATGCTATTCGAAGGGTACACATTCTTCTACAGGTACCAATTGCGAGTGGGTTTCAAATGGGTGTGCACCAGTTTCCCCAGATGCAAGGCGTACCTTTGTGTGGACGAAAATCTCAGGGTCTTGAAGTGCAACTCGAATCATAACCATGAAGTAAAGGTGCTGCACCAGTTATCTGATGGGAGATACATCAAGTGAAGTAAGACGAAGCAAATTTAATTTTTTGAGTTCCTATGGAAAAAAAATCTGTTGATTTCTAAGGAAGAATGGAAAGAAAGAAAAACCGTCCTTACACACCATAAATATGTATTCTTTTTTAATGTATAACTTTTATGAAGAGAGTATTTAACAAAATTTTCATTTTCAATAATTATAAAAATGCATCGGTTTGAATGTTTTTTTTTGCTTCCGAAACATTAATAAAAATAGGTATTGAATATACTCCTGTACAGGACTTAAGGCCACGTTTTTATGACATACGCCTTATCTCTACAATAGGTCCTTGTCATGTTTAAGCAAAGCATCATGTCAACTGCTTTACTAAAAGATATCTGTTGATCTTTGACTTGAACAGGTGTTATAAGGTCTAAACTACATCTCATGAAAATGGCACTGAACTCCGATGGAGAGGATGAAGACGATAGCGAATACAAAGCTGATTACATAAACGAAAGTGAAGAGGAAACAAAGACGACAGAAGAAGACGACGATGACAATAGAGATAGAGACGTGCCAATGTCTAAACCGCATAGAAAAAGAAGGAACAGGAATCCTGATAATTGGAAACGAGCAGTAAGGAAAAAAAGAAGAAATCAAGGGCTATCATACATAACGAACAAAGGAAAGAAAATAAGAGAAAGAACGTTGCAGCCGGGCTGTAACAAATCATGCACAAGAAAATGCTCAACAAAAATAAATGATGAAGATCGTAAAATACTTTTCGAAACTTTCTGGGACCTTGGTGATCGAAAAAAACAATTTGAATTCATATTCGAAATTATAGAAAAACCAAAGAGCAAACTTCATTCAACAGAACGCCCTCCACTTAGAAATTACAAACTTATCTATAATTTACCCGTAAATGGAACAAAAGTGAGAGTTTGTCAAAACATGTTTCTTAACACTTTTGATATATCATCAAGAATTATAAGAACTTGTCGATTAAAACTGGATAATACTAAGTTAGAATTCAATGATTTAAGGGGGAAACATAAAAATAGAAAAAAGAAAAACTAGAGGTGTAAAATATGTAAAGTTGATTTTGTTGTTAGAGAGGTTAAACGATAGATGTAATTGAAATTTTATTTTTAAGATACTACACTCAAAGCCCTAAGAATTCTAAACAGCCGGAGCTATGATAATCTTGTATGTTGCCAAGACTGAGATTGTTTTCTAGAAAACTAAAGTTAGAGTTAGAATTATTGAATGTTTGGAATCGTAGACGCAAACTGTAGTAAGCTAGTGCTTTTAGTGATTGATTACACTAGTGGTGTCGTACTCTTGTATTATATTATTACCTAATAAGTACAGTATACATACACACGAATGGTAAGCACTGCATTCTCATTTCGATACGATATTCTCACATAGCTAACATGTGTTTGTTTGTCACACAGGCGAAACAAGTTCCCCTTTGCACCAACAATTATTTTACTGCGAACTCACAATGCCGTCTGATCAGGATGAAGACAAATCGGTGCAAAAAGATACCCATAAAAAAGAAAGAAAAAAACACCCGAAGAAGCAGAAAGATAATATAAGACAAATGAGAAAAAATTATGGCCTATCATACATTTCAGGTGAAAAGTTAGTACCAGAGAAGATATTAAAACCAGGCTGTAGCAGCTCTTGTCGAAATCAATGTAAGTCGAAAATAGACGACCAAACACGCCAAAAACTTTTTGAATCCTACTGGAAACTTGGAGATCGGGAAAAACAACTAAATTTTTTAATACAATATCTTGAACGAGTCAATACAAGATATCGTACAACCGAAGACCCTGAGAACACCAGAAGATCCTGTACTGTTATTTATAGGTTACCCGTTAATGATACCAAAGTGAAAGTTTGTCAAAAAATGTTTCTGGATACATTCGATATAACATATGCTACGATAACAACTTGCTGTATAAAAATTATGCATAAGATACACGAATTTGTGGATATGAGAGGAAAACATGAAAACCTCAAAAGGACCCGCGCTCAGAAGGATTGAAAGATAAAAACAGTGCTAATATTATAATTATAAATCCAAGAGTTAGTGTATGTTCGCTATCCTGCTCAAACGGCTTGTCAATTGTCAGTCAGAACACAGTTAGAGTATACAGGATTTTCGGCAGAACGTAGGACATACGAAAATGGTGGATGTGTGGGTGGGGGTGGGCCCATCTGTAACTGATGTGTGTGACTAGGGTGCCGAACACCCTGTATAATAAGGGATAAGATGTCCTTCTCAGCAGAAAACCTAAAATCGGCTGCAGAAAAGACCGCGGGGTGGTAATCTAGTATCGTAGTAAATTATGCGATGTTACAATGTAGTTCATTAAATCTTTGATGTCTTTCTTCTTCTTACCAAATCAATGACTTTATCCTACTTAGTTTTAAGTACCTTTAGCTTATAATATGAAAGAATAAAAACGTATCTATTTAGGTCACGAATATTCTAGTAGTTAACAAAATAATGCATGCATGTGACGCTATTTTAACAAGTACGAGTGTAATAGTAAAAGACACGACATAAATAATAAGGAAAAGGGCACCTGGGAAAAAAAATACTCAAACCAAATATTCAGAAATTCGTGTTCTGTATTTTAGATGAAGGTATAAAAGAATCCCACAACAATGCAGAATTAGACACAAAAAGGAAGAAGGACGCATTCAAAAAAATCATAGGCAAGACGTTTGGCGTTGAATATTTGATATATCAGAAACACGTGTATTACATAGAACGGGAATCTAAGAACAGTAGACGCTGGCGCTGCGTTCGAGGATGCCATGCTTACCTGATTATCACCAAATCAGGAGAGTACATTGTTGGTCGTAGCCATGACCATCAACCATCATGATTCATACCCGCACTGAACATAAAAAAGCGAAACTGGTAACTAAAGGCATCGAAGTACAGTAGAGAACGCAGAATAACATACAACTTTTGCGCTATGTAAACAATATAGAGCGATGTATAATCGTACTTTTCAATCTTATCAAAAAGTAAACTCTCAAAAAAGGATTTCGGCTGACACTTGAACCCAGTCTTTCCCGAGTCCTGACCGTACAAACCTCATAAAAGATACCTCACCCATCTCTGAAGTATGTATCTATATCAATTTTTTATCGTATCACACATTTTCGTGAATTTACTATTTTGATGAAAATAAATCTATAATATAAGAAATCAAAAATTTGTTTTCATGGTATCATAGTAAGTGGAGTGACCTTAAAATTTAAAATATTCATTTAGTGAGCGGTAACAATAGAAATAGTCAGGTACTTAGAATTTTAATTATAAAGTAATGTAAGACGTACTACCTAGATATTTAATTCACTAAAATTCATTCAACTTCAGATACGAATTTACTGTAGACGGATTACAACCTAGCAGAAGTTTTTAATAAAATTCCTCAGTTATCAGAAACAAAAACAGAAGAACATCTCCTTCATTACTATGAAGTTAAATATTGTTATAAAAATAGAGTCTTAATTTTAAAAGAAAAATTGATTGCTATCTTATCAACGGGCCTATGTGTTACCTTGCTGTGTATGATTGTATTTTTTTAAGAGAGATAATTAATTGTTGCAGCATTTTTTTGGAAGAAACTCGCTCCCCAACCTTACAAATCAGAACCTAAGAAAGCAGATAAAAAAGTGCCAAAAACTAAGGAATGTGATGAAGAAGTAATGCAACGTATCGTTACTCTTCAGAACACTATAGGAAATCTAATGCAGTCAGTACATGCATCCAGCAAATACATTAAGCCAATCACCAGCTTAAAAGAAACTGAAGATCTTGAATTTAAATTAAGAGATAAGGATTTCTTTGCTGAACTAGTGACGAAAATATCGTACTACTGTGAAACACCAATAATCGCAAAAGGCTTAACGTTGCACTATCGAATTTTAGATTCCTTTTTTGACCGTCAATTTTTATGCCATTATTCTTGGACAGGCGGCAGTCGTTGTGATGGTGTCACAAAACATGCCTTCAAATTTTTGACGAATATTAGGGCGTGTATTTTGGCCGTAATCAGACAATTTGATGATAACTATACGGAACAAATGTGTGATGATTTCTTTAAATATGCTTTGAAATCTTCTAAAAAGCGAGCTATGGCGAAGTCTAAACAAGCCTTTAAGTCATAAAGTCTCTAGTTTTCAATAGATCATTGATCATCTAAAATAAACAAAACAAAAAAACATACATTTTCAAAATTAATCATTTTTCCCAAAATGCTTATTGCATAAGTTGTAGTAGCAGCTAGTTATCTTATGAAGGTATTATAAACACATTTGTAATTTTTTTTAATGCTGCTCCAGATAGACGACGAAAATCTACAAAAGCTAAACATTCGTGGTCAACTTCCGAAAGTTCTGACCCCGATGTCCTGGAAAAGATAGCAACGCTCCAGAACTCCTTGGAACAGTTACTGCAGTCAGTAAGTCCATCAAAACGTCTCGTTGTGCGGCCAGACATCATTAAACCCATTAGCAACATTGAAGAAGCTCAAGAACTTGAAGATAAATTAAGTCAAGACGACTTTTTTGAAGAAACTGTCACCAAAATGGCTCATATCTGTGGCATCACGGGAGACGCAAAAGGAATATATTCTTGTTACAAGCTCGTAGATCATTTCTTTACGCGAGAATTCTTGTTCCAATCATCATGGTCCGGTGCGAGTCGAGGCGATGAACCTAAGATACCTTTCAAAATGTTTGTTAATATTACCAGATGCTTTTACACTCTTGTCAAATTATCTGATAGCAGTATTACGGAAAAGCAATGTGAGACGGTTCTTAGGACTCTACTCAGAAATGCGAAGAAACGATTACATCCAATAAGGGCGTCAGCTCCAAAAAATCGTAAAAAGAAAGTACGAACTCGAGAAAGCGATTGAAAATATTAGGGTACCTGCTACGAATTAATTTTAAGTCATTGAATAATCTCATTATGTGTGTACTTGTTAAATGTATACACGTGAGTAAGATAAATAAAATAAATTAGTAATGTCTATCACTTTCCTTTTTATTCTTCACCGATACATACTTACATAGTAGTTACATACGTAATGTGCCAAACATTGTAATATACCTAACTCGATTGAACAGTGATTTCTTTTATGATACGATATTTTAATTATTCTATAGTAACCGATAAAAGACAAGCATCCATTAAGTTATATGAGACGACTGTGACGTCATTAATTAGAGTTTGAATATAATTTTGCTACATTTTCCGAAAGTGCAACTTAGGTGGAGTGTATTATGACATAAACATTGCTAGGTTATCTTTATAATTTAGCGGGTTTTTGTCAGTTAAAGGTGTCTGATCGGTAACACCCGTTACATGGAATTACCCAAATTAAGTATTATTTAATCCTACATAGTCGCCTTGTATGCGGTATAAGCTGACCACATCCTACATTAAACACTAAACGGATGAATTAATATTCTGTGCTTTTTCTTTTTAAGGTAACAAAAAGAATTCTTGTAATGTAGGTAAAGCAAGAAAACCACGCGGAAGAGCCAAGAAATGTTATGATCCTTTAATCGATGCGAATACTATTTTCAACTTCGTGAATTCTATGCAGAAGGTGCAAGTACAAGCTAACATCATTAAACCCATCAGCAGTTTCGAAGAAGCCGAAGAACTTGAACGGAAATTGAATAATGCTGACTTTTTCAACGAACTCGTGATAAAAATGAGTTGGGTGTGTGGAAATTCAGGAACAGCTATAGGAATGACCTCATGCTACACTCTCATAGACCATTTCTTCGAACGACAGATCTTATGCAAGTACTCTTGGACGGGCATCAGCAAGGACGGTGATACCAAAAAGCCCTTTAAGTCTCTCTTTAATATTAGAAGATGTTTCTTCGCAATCTGCCGACTTTCAGATTACACGCTCACGGTTGAAGAGTGTGACAACTTCTTTAAAACTGTATTAAGAAATTCAGATGATAGGTTAAAAAATCTAGGAACAAATCGACGATGAAACGAAGAAGAAGATCTCTACAAGATAATTAAAATAGTATGACGTGGTACTTCTTCCTTTCTCCATTTTCTGTGTCTTCTTTCTAATATACAATCTATCCTAGGTCGTTCAGTACTCAGGTTAGAGCGTCGGCTGATGAAAGTCGTGAGTTCATATCCCGGTCGTGCAAATTTTCGGTTAATTACTTGCATAGAATACGTAATAATATCTAATATAAATGTCGAAACCTTAAAAATCTATCTCTTCTTTAACGCACTCACGTAACGGTTGTAATGTTAATGAATAAATAACATCAATAAATAAATAAATCCTTTTATTTCAGGCAAAAAGGTCCATATAAAATATAATAAAACAATGCAATATGACTTAAAACTAAAACAAATACTATAAATAGACTACAATAATGTGACTAACAATACTATATAGGAACTTTACGCGACGGCGACTCACGTTGCACAAAAAAAAATTAAAAAAATAATAAAAAATAATTATAAAAAAACATAAAGAAATAAATAAAGTTGGGTGAAATTTTCCTTTAACAGCCACAAGAGTCCTCTGGTAGACATGGGCCTCAACCGTGTTAACCTACAACTAGTTCTTATTTTAATTTCACTTTTTTTGCTTTTCACAATGAATTTTTTACCTGAAAAGAGTTAGACGTGACCATACGCGTATTTAAAATATCTTCATACAAAAAACACTATACTATACATACACATGCTCAACTCTCGTCTAACATATTTGTGGTAAAGCTTCTGTAGTTTTTTAACTATAAACATAATAATGCATTACTGTTACAGAGTGGCTTTCCCTTAAAACAATTTCGTATAGTAAAGACGAGGCTATTAATAAAAGACGTTTTGAAGAGGAACTTCGTGTATTCTACAGCGACCGGCTGAAGCTAACCAAACCGGAGTGGAGCAGAGAAAGGATTCACGAAGTGATAGGTTATATTGAAGATTACTTGACAGCACCAGCGCAAAACAGAAAAAGAAACCCAAAGAGTTACAGTTACGTGCAACGCTACGACGTCATGCAAGTAGCAAACGAAAAGATTCTCGTATTGAAACGGAAGTCTGATGCTGATTTGTTAACAAAAGTGGTGCCATCTGAGGAATATTACGACATTTTGCTGGAGGTCCACAAAAGAACCAAACATGGCGGCCGCGACAAAATAATATACACTTTGAAAGGCCTGCACTTGTTAATACCGACTCCAGCTATCAATGCGTTTCTCAAGGTCTGTTCAACTTGCAAAAAAAAGAGGAATGTCCTAAAACGATAACCGGACGTTTATCTTAATTTATAGTACATATTCGAGGACTCGAGGGTTTCATATATATTGCAATTTTAGGCGACAGGCTGACATCTTGTCACTACAGTGACACACGACTTATCTGAAACGACCCTCATACATTTATCAGACGTGACGATCGCGACCGTAATATCTCGGTGTGACCGTGATATTACGGTCGTGAACGCTCTACCTACCCTGCCAGGGATAAGGGCGTGGTTTGTGTGCGTTTGTGTGTGTGTGTATACATACATGTTCATTGAATCTTGCATATTCGTGATTATAAGCTCGTACTAAAAACTCGTTGCACGTATTATTAGAAAACTTTTCTTCTTTAACCATCAAAAAGTATTTAATGTAGGTATCTATTGAAAAATCGTTGCCTGTTTTACGAAGAGTTAATAGAATGACTAACAGCTGAAACTGTTGCCTTGTGGACCCAGTACAGAGTCCAGGAGTCTCAATGCTTCTTCTTTTGCACTATCTATCTTCTCAAAGGCTTAGTTAAAATGCACTGGGTGTAAATATTTAAAGGGGTGAACCATACTCATGAAACTGAACAACTTTTCTCAAGGAACATATCATATTGGGTCAGGTCCGACAAATCGACTTGGTCGGTTGGTAATTTTGTATGGGAGGTCCAAAATCTTTTTTTAATATTTCGACTAACATAAATCAGTTGGGAAAAGTTGTTCAGTTTCATAAACTGATTTTATAAACTAATATTTTTACACCTTATAAGCTGCAAATATTTTAAGGAGTGAATCAGCCTATGAAACTGAACAACTTTCCCCAGGGAACATAGGTCGAACTATGAAAAAAATATTTGGACCTCCCATACAAAATGTACCCGCCGACCAAGTCAATTTGTATGGGGGGTCCAAACTTTTTTTTTCATATTTCAATGTATGTTCCCTGAGAAAAGTTGTTCAGTTTCATGAACTGATTGACTCCTCAAAATATTTGCAGCTAATATTTTTACATCTTACAGATTTTATTCCTCAATCCGGGTATTAACAAAGTGTTGCCTTACGTTCCAGTGTCTTTTGCCGAATCGCAAAGAGGTGGCCGCCTCCTAGTATTCCAGGGTTACACCTACAGCCTCCAGAAGATCAGGAACGATGTGTTCCAGTGGAAGTGTACCATGGGGCAGCTAGGGACCCGGAAGAGGTGCACAGCCAAGCTGCTGACCAATACGCATTACACTGTGATTTACTGCCATGGTGATCATAAGCATAAGAAGCCGAGGATGGTGAAGAACAGGGATCAACTTGTCAGAGCTTATTGACGTAAACTTCGTTGTAGAGCTTGACTATAAATAACTATGTATAAGGTGTAAAAATGTCAGCTGCAAATATTTTAAGAGGTGAAACAGCCCATGAAACTGAACAACTTTCCCCAAGGAACATAGGTCGAATAATGAAAACAAAATTGGACCCTCCGTACGAACAAAGTGACTCAGTCGGCTCGTACATTTTGTATGCAATGTCATTTTTTAAAATATATTTTGACCTATGTTCCTTGGGGAAAGTTATTCCGTTTCATGGGTTGGTTCACCCCTTAAAATATTTGTAGCAATTTTTTTTACACCCTGCATACTTACACGGTGATACATTTTATACTAGAAATATTTTAGATAGGACGAGAGTGGGGTGGTTGTTTGAACAACCATTCAATTATTTCCGGGTGAGCCTGCGCTCCCTACCAAGCCGTCCCGCGTAGATTTGATGGCCCGGAGCCTAAATCGAAAAAAACTGCGATGCTTTAAGTTTTATAATCTGGACCAAAATTTATCATCTGTCAAGCTCGAATATTGTAACTAAGACTGAGCCAGTAGGCAAACATAATCAATAAATAGGTAAAGCTTATTTTTTCGTAACTTTCTTACCTGGTCATGGCTGTAACAACAAATTAGAGTAAAGATAGTATTATTTTTACTTGTTGTTGTTTTTTTACAGAATTTATTGTAGGAATAAGTAGTGAATTTCATATCAAACCAAACTATTCAGTTTTTCTAGATATTGTATAGTTTTTTTTTTTAGTTTTCTTACATTATTCGAGATGTAAACATACACAGACATCAACAAACAGACATAGTAAGTTTTGTTTTGTATTATTCGAGAGTATAAATCTAAAGATTTTCATTCCAAGTTCTTTGCGTAATGAGAATGTTAATAGAATACAATAATGTATGTGCAATAGATCTGCTCAATCTAGGCATGTTTTGGAGGTATTTTTTATTAAAATTATTGTTAAGGATAAAAGTGCCTTAAAAACGGTGACCTATGAAAATGTAAGGTTTATAAATTATTGTAGTTAGTATATGTTAAAGTTTAAAAATGTGTGTATTTTGGATATTGTTATTAACGTTATTGTTATACTGAGTATAAAAAGATTTGAATTTTTGAATATTGGTTTCATTGGTCAGTTGCTGTGTGTGTAAAAACTTAGTGCCACGTCAAATCCCTAGGCTAGGTAGCCGACCTCGACAGAGAAACGGAATAAGGCAAGGAGAATGATGGTTTCATTCTCTGCTTCCATTCTAATTATGCCTAAAGTTAGTAGAGGTCACTAGAACAAGCAATATTTTAAGTGAACTAAAAGTTACCGTATTACTAAAGTTAAGGTACTAATTTAGAAATATGTATGTACCTAACAATTCAATAATATTCCAGCAAGGCCAGGTGAACGCGGGAAGTTCCTATGGACGAAGCGTGGGGCCAAACATCCTCTCCTGCTCCTCTCGGGCTACACCTACAGCTACCAGAAAAAGAACGCCGACGGCAGAATCTTCTGGTACTGCTCGCGCCGGCTCAAAGGGTGCCGCGCCTCAGCCATCAGCATCGGCACCACAGCCGTCACCAAGTGCCCCCACGACCACCCGCCGACCAAGCTGCCGGCGCCCAAACCAGAGCCAAACCTCGGAAACCACTTCATGACTGGAACGGCCACGCCACAAGAGAACCTTGGGGGTCACTTTATGACTGGAACGGTGACCCCAAAACAAGAGAACCTTGGCGGTCACTTTATGTCTGGAACTACGACGCCAAAACAAGAAAATCTTGGGGGTCAGTCTATGACTGGCACGGCAATGGCGGGAAGTCTCTTAACGCCTAGACACTACGACTTTGAGAGTCACTTTTTGAGCTGAATTAATATGGCAAATATGACATTCCATAAGCCCAAGAATAATAATCATTCATAAGAAGTACAATTTTCTAATTACAATTTCAATAATTCGTAGAGTATCTGTGTGTTTATTACGAATATATATACTGTTTATTACCTATTATATACACTTTATTAAATTATTATTGAATAGATTAGAAATGATTTCATGATAGTTATTATTATAATCAGTATTATGTTTTGAATACTCTGCTATTTTAATCGTAACATGTCGTAAGTAACTAGTAGGTAATTCTACATTTTAGAACAAACCCTAGTTTAGGTAAATAGTTTAGTATTTTGCTAGTATGAAATGAAGGCAATACACATAATTATGATATTGTTACAAACCCAACGTTTGTTCCACATTTTGATACAATTATTTTGAAACTTATTTGTCTAAACGTAACTTGCGATTTACAGATATTTTTGTCTGCCTACATATGCTAGGGCATTGTAATAATACATACATACACATATCATGCCTTTACCTCCTGCGGGGTAGGCAGAGCGTGTATGGCCGTAAAAATACGGTCACCACCGTCACATCTGACAAATATTGACGGCTGTTTCAGATGAAACGTGTATCACTGTAGTGAAAGGTTGTCAGCCTGTCGCCTAAAGTTTTAAGACATATGAAACCCTCGAGTTGCAATAATAAAGAATGAATAACATAGTTTTGGTCCTTTCCTTGATAACTTGTGCTGCTGATAGTAACAGTCAAAACTAATTGTACAGAAATTAAAAAAGTAACGTGCAATTATCGCATTTAATGTTTTGCTTGAAGGTAGAGTAATACAGTAACGCCCCGCTTTACGCGACCCCGTTTTACGCGGATTCGTTATAACGCGATTTTGAAAATTCGCGCTATTTTACCCCGCATAGCGCGAAATACTATAAAATCATGATATCATGCAGGGATAACTTGCTTTTCATTGCTGTAAGCAAAATAAACTAGCAAAATTACATATTTATAGGACTTGAGGTCCTAGAAGGAGCAGACAATGATACTAATCGTATTTCGCCTTGTAGACAAAACATTCTTAACTCTGTTGTCCTTACTAAAGAATTTTGGCTGAATGCAAGCAAAATGCCACTCAAAAAACTCCTCATGAGTATTTCACTAGGAAAAATTAAAATAAAGCTTATTTTGGTCTAATTTTCTTTGTTATTTTTCATACCCCGTTATACGCGAATTTCGGTTAACGCGATTTTGCGCGGAACGCATCCCTCGCGTAAAGCGGGGGGTTACTGTATAATATACTAGATATAAGTAATAAGAATAATACATGACGCATAAAAAACGTGAAAGCAAGTAAGTAACTATAATATAGCAAAATATATTGTAACGTTTTTATAGAATATAAAGTTGTGATAAGTTATACATTATTTATCTCAATCATGTAGGTATATTTGGAAGAAATTAATTATTAATGTGGCTATTATATTATAGATCTGCTACGACTAATAAGTAGCTTAATATAAGCATTGTCCGCGGTAAACGATCAATGATGAAGAAAAGAAAAAAACGTTAATCTAGAGTGTAGGCAAATCGTGTCATTAGCTTGAGCTTGAAAATACGTCTTTTCATTTTTTTATGTCTTCGAAAACACAAATATTAAAAGATTCTTACCTAGAATGTATTTGCCTAATACACATCAAAATACCTAGAGTAAATAACTACCTGAATTCTAGAGAGACTAGAAAGGGTTTTGAAAGTATTTATTTTTATAAGTATGTACCTATTGGAGATACCAGAAGCGGTATCGATATACCCACATATGCACCGAGTCAATCGAGTTGCTCCGATCGTCGTAACGAGCCGATATCGTCGATAAATATTTTCGCCGGATAAATAGCTTTGGGAATGTCGAATACCATAATGTCGGTATTGTACCAATACATAACTTAGAAAACTATTTACGATTTGTAACGCCCACCTCTGAGAGACTGTAAAAAGGGAGGGAGGAAGGTGAGGCGGGGAGAAGGGAGGGAAATGTTTGGAAAGGGCAAAATGTTATATCCACCAACGAGGTCAGTTCATCCTTGGGGATCCGGAAGGCTTTAGGTTTCATATATACCGGGTGTAAGGGACCGTGTACCTACCGAAAACTTTGCAGGGTGATCATAAAACTGAAAGAACGTCTTTCACTATTGAGGCTATGTTAGGAAATGAAAAAGAACGAGTTTCGATAAAAAGGCAGCTGATAAAATTTGTATGAGGTTGAAATTTTTCCTCGTTAACTAAAATAGTCTCCATGGAAGAAAACTGTTTAGTTTTGTAATCTGATCATGCCTGCGACGTTCGTTAACTTCGTGCCGTTGTACACCGTCCATTACACCCTGCATAAAATAAACTGTACTATCTTAAGGTGAAACTTATTTTTCAAGATAATTTTTATCAAATATGGATCACTTTACCCTATAAGCTGTATCTTTAGTACAAAATTATTTTTCAAGATCGTTTCCATCAAATATGGACTACTTTTTTTACTTTATACCTAATAAACTGTACTACAAAATTATTTTTAAAGATCATTTTTATCAAATATGGATGGATCACTTTATACCTATAGTTTACTTTATGTGCCTACTCCAAAAATCAATTATCGAAAGGCAGTCGGCTGATCGGGAAATCAAGCTAACCTTTACTTGCGTTTTTGTGTAACAATAGAATAAAAGAAATAGACACCTGAAAAACATGATACTTGTAATACAAGTACCTGGTTGACCGAGCTTTGTTTGACTTTTTCTGCCGTTCAGTGTGATTTTTTTGGAAACAAAACCTAGCTTGATCGATTTATCGCCCCCGTATCTTCGCATATACGAAAATCGTTAGAGCCGTTTCCGAAAACCCAATTACACAATTCTTGCTCGTTTAAAGGTATAAGACTTAGTATTAGATGACTTTAAATATAGATTATAAATTACGTAGTACGCCTTGTATTAGTTCCTAGCCATATTTTACTATTTATAGACAAACTTCGATTTATTGCTGTAGTTTATAAGTAGAAATAAATATATAATCGAAACATCTTTGTCTTACCTACCTTTCTTTTTTGAAAAAAGATAGAAGTGTACCACACAACACTAGTATAAAATTATTGAACTAATTAATGTCTTTTTAACTGTGTGATGCCAATTTAACACAACGAGTTTAACCTCTAGTTTTGATAGGATTAATGAGCGATGTTTTATTCACAAGTAACACCATTCCAGTTCATTCCCTGAACGAGTACAATTATTTCACTCACGTGTGTAAAAATAAGGTGTTGCTATTCAATAAATGCCACACAATACATACATAAATCACTATGTATGTATTCACATTATATCACAAGAGACTATTTCCTTCCACTTGCTACGATCCTGGCATACTTACGCTTTTTCTACATTCATCAGTCTTTTCATGCACGCTCGTCGGTTTAGGGTTCTGCTGACACACATTCTACTAATGCCACACAACGCTTCAGTTTATTCCATAAGAGAAATGACATTATCACTATTCACCATTTCGGTGTGTTCCCGTGATCCCAAAGACCCGTGTCCCCGTAAAAAGTGGGGAAAGGTTTGGTACGGTTAGACAAGGCGAGGAAGGTGGAGCAGGTGGGGTGAGTTGTAGCAGAGGGTTGGGCAATGTCTTACCATGCTACAACTTGCCAAACTGCCCTTGCAGTCTGCAGGACCTGCTGGAAGCAAATAGTCAGGCTATCAGTGTGG
Organism: Keiferia lycopersicella; assembly: GCA_029255805.1. Lineage (NCBI taxonomy): Eukaryota > Metazoa > Arthropoda > Insecta > Lepidoptera > Gelechiidae > Keiferia > Keiferia lycopersicella. The sequence goes on from JARACZ010000008.1 coordinate 2,525,272, forward strand.
CCAAATATTGGTCCAATAAATATAGTTGTTGCCATCGTTTTTACAACCAATATCTCGGCGATCTATCTCTAATAATACCGTGCATTATTACAGGCATTCTAATACCTTCGGGCAAAGGCAAGCATCCGCTGATGATGTACAGGAACCACACGTTCACGTTCAAAGTGCTGTCAGCAACAGGAGTCCTATGGCATTGTTCGCGGAGGACCAGGACTGGGTGTAAAGCATTCATCAAGTCCCTGCCTGATAAGATGGACGTCATCATAGCGGCGTTTGATGACCACTGCCACGACGCGAGACACGGCAACCCGAAGGTCGAGTTGAAGCCAAAGTTTCAGAAGATTAACTTGTAGGTGACAAATCACCCAAGAATTATTGACGTTATAAATGGTTATAGCATTGGTATGAATGGGTCGATTCATAGATACTTAAATACATAGTTTAGGTAAGTAAATACCCTAAGAATTGGGCTTCCACCATTTAAGTTAAACCTCGGCTTACCTACACGATGTAATAGGTAGGTGTTATAATTTTTATTATGAAGCGTATAAAATCAAAAGTACTGAAGTAAAATATAATCTAATTTTTGAAATTAGTGACTTCCAACCATCAGTATTCTAAATTGAATATATAATTCATATATCTATTTGTCTGATTTTGGATCAGATAGCTTATACAAGGTAGCCTAAACGTAGCATACTAAATATATGCTTATCTTTGTATTGTATATTTTATGTTATGCCAATAAGTATTCCTAGGTTATGCTGTAATTTCCCGTTGTAGCTAAATAGGTTTTAAGTCTTGGTGACAGAGAAATAGGTCTTACCTTTGTCTAAAAAAAAAAACTACTTAGATTGCTTGTACAAAAAACCATACAGATTTACAGCTTAAAATAGTGGTTTTACGTGCTGGTGGGATCGGACTAAGTAACAAAAATCGAAAGTTGCATAATATTGTTGTAATACTTAATTTTTAATATTACTGTTGCGTAGATAAGTAAGTTGAAATAAAAACAAATGTTGGTTTAAGTTATAAACATTGGTAGTGTGTACAATATAAATACAAATCAATATGTCAGTATTTTTATTAAATTTGTAAGGAGATAGAGGGAAGATAGGTATATATATATCTTCTTTTTACTATCGTACCGATAATCTCATTAATTTTCTTACGTATTTATTAAGCCCTCAATACTTGTCAGACGTGGCGATAACGACCGTAATTTTACGATCGTTAACGCTCTGCCTACCCCGCAAGGGATAAAGGCGTGATTTGTGTATTGTTCTGTTGTTCATCACCTAATCAGTTCGCTATAAATTTAAAATAACCCTTATCTCGCCAGTTTTCTTCAGAACCTCAAACCGAGGCGTTCGCCATTTGGTGGTGGACGGCTACGCCTTCATCTGCAGGAGTTACTGCGTGAACCATGTCAAGAAGATCTGGAAGTGTTCCTCCCACTCCGACTGCACCGCCAAGGTTCACACCTTCATGGACCAGATCGTCTCCATGAGTAATGAACACAACCACCCCGCCGAGCCGATCAGAAGAATCCGTAGAATGGAACCCTTATGCGAATCTAGTCATCTTTTTAAATAAATATACTGAGAATTTGTTTGTATGATTTTGTTTTCTGAATTACTTTCAAAAGGTTCCCTATCTATTTGCATAAAAATATTAGGCATAACATAGGTTGGCACAATGTATATTGAACTAATGATACTTACGCATAAAAATAGTAGGCATAACACGTTAAGCATAATTTATTAACCCAACCTAACCTAATGTCTACAAAAATACTAAACTGACTTACATTTGCTGCCTTTGAAATTGCAAAAAAAAAATTAGACATAAATAAACTGTATTATGACAAGATAAATATTATGCGAAAAAATGTTTATGACAAAGATATAATAGGGGAAAAGAATTATGCGAAACATGTTATGCTAAAACATATTAGTGGAAAAAACATTATGCTAACGAAGGGGATCCCCTTTCAAAAATATATATTACAGCAGTCTCGCTGCAGCATTGTTTTTAAAAATATACTAACCATAACGAGCAATAGAAGTTGGACTTACCAGAGTGTTGTAATAACTTCTAGTAAAGCATACTAACTATAGCTTGCTTCTCCTAAGACGTCGTTATACTTCAATGAGAGAAAGATCGATAATTTCCATATATGGCCGATGGCTGAGGCTTCGGGAGCTTTGTGATGATGAGCGACAAATTTATGTTCCATGGTACAGAGTTTTATACTGTAATATTGAGTGTAGAAGTTCCAAGACATTTTAATGACAATATAAAAGATTTCATTAGTTTTTAATACTTAATTACGATTTAAAACTTGAACTCTTGAATTACCATACCAATTTTTGTGTATGTTTATGTATTTGTTTCGCATCTTAAGCTTACAATAACCACTAACAATATTTTAAGGTGAAAACGCATCAATCTTTTACTATACGACGTCACGAAGAGGCGGCAAAATCCTTCATGTCGGGGATTACACATATAACAAGCGCAATACATCCACCAACGGCGGCAAGACGACCTGGGTGTGCAACAGGTACTACTATGCTGCACCGTGCAACGTCAAAGTGGAAATGATGAATAATGAAATCATCCACATAAGTGGGAAACATAACCATTAATAACAATTATTTTTGCCTTAAATTTATCATTCCTTTTGTGCCATTATATTAGGTATGATACGTTCAGTATTACTAAGCTACACGTCAACGTGGAAATGATGGATAATGAAATCATCAACATAGTGGAAAACATAACCGTTACTAAAGAGATTAATTTTGAGATTTTTTATCATAAGTTCATATCAATTTATTTGAGATTTGTGTGCCATATTATGTTATGATACGTTCAGTATTACTGACTATACTGCACTGTGTAAGGTCAAGGTGAAAATAATGGACAATGAAATCCTCATCATAAGTGGGAAACATAACCATTGATCTTCTTCTTCTTTTCGTGTGGGACGCCGAGTCGTCCAACGACCCGATGAACCCTAGTGTCAGAATTTTGCAACCGCCTTCTACAAGTAGCAGGCTTCTGACATGGTTGTGTAACGACCGCCGTTTAAGTGATCATAGACAGCAACCGGGACCTACGGCATAACGTGCCATCCGAAACACGGAACCATCTTACTTACGGACAATCGGGTGGTTCAGCCCGCAATGTCCTAACCAGACTGGGAACAAATTCACAAAGTGATAAATATCAACTTTGTGAGTGACCCACCGAGAATCGAACCCGGAACCTTCTGCGTCAAAGGCAGTGGCACTGCGCCACATCGGTCGTCATAACCATTGATGAGGAGATTAGTTTTGTTTATTTATTATCATTAGTTCGTCAATAATTTACATGAACTTAAATTCTGAATATCTAAATCATTTAACAAAATACTTGAAAAGCTAGAAACTCGTTGTCGTTGATCGATCTTGAGTCGATTAAAAAAGTGACCCTATACTATAAGTGGTTCAGGATGAGTACAAAGTGTGTGTACTGACTAAAAAGTAACCCTGTATTATTGCCATTCAATTTGTATCTAATAAAATTTGAATGAGATTTATGACTTATTTGTCGGCTAAAGGGCAGTTTTTTATTGTTTTTTTTTTTTTTATAAGTAATAGGCCCGCATTTGTCTGCCATCTCACCTGGTGGTAAGTAGAGATGCAGACGAAGATGGTACATGCTTGCCTAGATAATGCCTATTCACTCTTGCCTTAAAAAGGCCCAAGTTATATTGTTCCGGAAAAAAATCCGCCGGCAGGGAATTCCACTCTTTAGCCGTACGCATGATAAAAGTTGAAGCGAAACGCTTAGTGCGGATCAGAGGTATATCTACAACATAAGGGTGGAACCCCAGTCGGCGCCTCGATCCCCGGAGATGGAATGGGGAAGGGGGTATCAGGTCGTGGAGTGATTGAGCACACTCTCCGAAATGTATCCTATAGAATACCTATAGAATATAAGATTTTTTTTTGTTTTTTCTTACACCTTTACCTATGGGGCAGATAAAACATTAACAGCATGCAGCTTCTTCACATGGTGACAGTTGGTAAGACTTTTGCCTAACTTTGGTGATGAAAGTGATAACTTCATTTCAGATGAACAAACGAGCAAAAATGATCCTATGCAGGAAGACTCGTCCAGTTCTGAAGATGATATGTCATTGATAGTAAACTCTTCGGGCAAGCTGTGCATCAAGCGAAATTATGAAAAGCCTAAAAGAAGCAGACCAGCAAAGGGTCTCACAAGAGAAGAAAACCAAAACAGAAGATACTCGAATAAAAGCTATGTTAATAGCAAAGGCGTTCTGGTAGAAAAAAGACAATTCAGATCAAACTTTGATTGCCGCTGTGTAAAAGTTTGTAAAGAAACTATAACAGAAAAAGAACGATATGCTGAATTTAAAAGATATTGGAAATTAGGATCCTATAATGCCCAAACGCTTTTCCTTGGTAATCTCATTCGTGAAGTCCCGAAAAAAAGTAGCTCAGGCAAAAATCCTAATCTTAGAAAATATCACAGAATTTATACTTTATCCAATAAAACAGTTTGTTATAGTATGTTTAGTCAAACTTTAAATGTCACCTCGTCTCGGATAAACACGGCTTTGCAAAAATGCGCAAATAGGGCTCCTTTATTGGATCAAAGAGGAGGATTTAAAAAAAAATAGACAAAATGTCATGAATACAAAAATCGTACTATCTTTTGCAATGTCTTCAAAATTTAATTTATACCTATAAGCTTACACGCAAGCAAGGTATTGCGACCCTTTAATGGAATGAATGAATATAGATACATACCAAAACATGTTATTATTGTTTCATTTTCACTAAAACTGGTTTTAAATACTGTGCTTTGTGACTTGAATTATTTGTTTTTAATGGTAACAATAAACAAAATTAACAACAAATTAATGTATTATTGTTACAGAATGGTATAGCCCTAAAACAATATCGTACAGTAACGAGGAAATTATCATGAGGAAATGTTATAGAGAAGAACTTACAGAGCTCTACAGCAAAAGACCAAAAAAACCAGAATGGACCAGGAAGAGAGTACGCGAAGTAATACACCATATTGAGGACTACATAATAGCACCAACCGTAAATAGAAGACGGAGTCCAAAAAGCTATTACTTTACCAGGATTTACGAAGTAAAAGAAGTAGCCGGCGAAAAGATTCTAGTACTAAAACGTAAATCGAAAACTGACTCTTATAAGAAAATAGTACCATCTGAAGAATATTTTAATATCATTTTGGAAGCCCATAAGCAAAACATACAGGGATCACGGCGCGATGGAATACTTAAGATATTGAATAAAAAACACTTAAAGATACCTCGAGCAGCGGTCGAATGTTTCCTCAAAGTGTGTTTGTGTACAAAGTGTCAAGAAGCGAGGAAATCTACAAAAAACGACAAGTTTACTATATTATATGTTATAGATGATAAAGAAGACAGAAGTCCATAAGCTTAGATATATGATAGGTCACGCTCGAGCGCAGCTCTCGTAGAACAATTTTAAATTAAGCCTATAGGAGATCATTTAAAAGCAAGTTGACCAAATGTTGCTGATAAAATGTTAACCATTATTTTTCAGATTCTATTACTTATATAATTCAAATACGATTTCTCCAATATCTACAACAGCGTAATGTACCGAACACGAGCGGGTTAGTTTTTCCAGTCAACTGAAGAAATAGTTACTTTTTGAGTCTATTTTTATTTAACTAAATTATCTCTTATCTACCCTTTTATCTAGACATGTGCGTTTAGTGGTAGGTGTTCATAGAAATATTCTAAATATACAGGGTGTTAAAGTAAATGCGTGCCATAGCTTCAGAGCAGTTCCAGTATCGATAAAGGAACCCAAAAAAAAATATTTAAAAATTCTTTAAAAAAAAATTTTTAAAACAACAACCTTGGAAAACAATTCTCAAAAATGTCAGACGTGGCAATAGCGACCGTATTCTTACGGCTGTTAACGCTCTGCCTACCCCGCAAGAGATAAAGGCGTGATATATGTATGTATGTATGTAAATATACAGGGTGTGAAAGTAAATCCGTGGATAAATTTTGAAAAAAAAATTTAATTTTTAATTTATATATTTTTTTTGGGTTCCTTTATCGATACTGGAACTGCCCTGAAGCTATGGCACGCATTTACTCTAACACCCTGTAGATAAACGTTATTTTTATATGTCATTCCTTAATGTTATAATAAACTCGTCATAATATTTTTATAGCTATCATCGTCATTATCATCAGCATGCATCTGTGTTTTTTTTTCAAGAGAATTCATGTTTATTTTTTAGTTTAATTGAATTTCAATTTAACTTTACACGTTTACAGGGTACACTCAAAGCACCCAATTGCTTTTTCAGTTTCGATTTGGATTGAAATCAAAGTACGTAAGTAAAGTACGTACGTAGTTACGCAAAGAATACATAATATTGCCTTAATACAGAGTGTAAAAAAATTTACTGCAAACATTTCAAGGGGTGAATATGCCCATGAAACTGAATAACTTTTTCAAGAAATGTGAGAAAATTTTTTGGACCTCCATACAAATTGACTTAATCGGGCGGCAATTTTGTACGGGAAGTCCTAATTTTTTTTTCCATATTTCGACCTATGTTTCTTGGGCAAAGTTGTACAGTTTCAGGGGTTCACCCCTTGAAATATTTGCAGCTAATTTTTTTCACGCTTTATATTATTGCAATAGCCCCGGTTTAATACTGAAAATATGTAAAAATAATCGCAAATGCGCAACAAAAAATTATGCACAACACTCATGAAAATAAAACAATGTGGACGGATTGAAGTTCTGCTAAGACCTTAAGATAAGGAAATATAAAATTTCAATCATTCTCTTCTTTCTTCTTCCAATCCCGCTGTTCTTGTGCCGGTTGCATCTGGTCGTGACCTCCATGCCGTCAGATGTCTTCCTCGTGGTATGGTGTTGGCTCTAGGTCTCCACTCCAGTATTCTTCGTGTTTAGCGGGTTTCTCTATCGGGACAATGTGTCCCGCCCAGCTCCTTTTATTTCTGGCAATTATTTTCATCAGATTCACTTCAGTTTCTCTCCGCATCCAATCCAATCGCTGCGCTTTAGGTCGCGTCGCGTATAGAAATTCCAATAATAGACAAAAACACGAAATTGTTTTATTTTGAATAGTTTACATATTTTATACCTACCCTCCAATTAAGGCATTATAAATTATAAATCAGAAAATAGGTCTGACACTAAAATGTATGTTTCATGGAACAATCGTGTTAGGGCGTAGGGGGCAATAGCTAATAAGTAAGAAAAAGATAATAAATTAGTACTAATAAGATTTAAGCCATTGGTTTATACAGTTGGATTTAAAGTTTTCTGTCTTATACTAATATACGAATTAGTACTCGCAACGAATTCTAAACTATAACTTGTTTCAGTATAATAATAAAACTTGTTTGCATTAAATCTTGGTTAATATTGTCACAACCCTAACAACTTAATTTTTTTTTGTTTAATAAATGATGCAATATAAAGAAAAAAATAAAACTATTAGGACTTACTAATGAGGAACTTTTGTTACAGAATGGTTCAACCCAAAAACGACATCATATACTGACGAGGAAATTAAGATGAAAAGACTTTATAATGCACAACTTCGACAAGTGTACGCCAAAAGACTGAATAAACCTGAATGGACCAGGGAGAGAATACGCGAAGTAATACATTATATAGAAGAGTGCAAAAAAGGACCAATACTTAATAAAAAACGGGCTTCAAAATGCTATTTCTATATGAGGACGTATAACATCATGCAGGTAGCCGGCAAAAAGGTTCTAACATTAAAACGTAAATCTGCTAATCAATTTACAAAAATAGTACCATCTGAGGAATATTTTGATCTACTTTTGGTAATCCATAAACGTAACGGATACGCTAGGCGCGATGTTATGATGCAGGTTTTGAAAGACATGCGCTTAATGGTGCCTATTCTAGCGGTGGTAAGCTTCCTCAAAGTGTGTATGTGTACTAAGTGCGTAGCCAGGAGGAAAACTCCAAAACGTAACAAGTATACCATGTACTTTAGAGCTGAAGATGAAGAATTTCAATGAATAGGTAGCTCATACATACATACATATATCACGCTTTTATCCCTTGCGGGGAAAGCCGGGCAGAGCGTTAACGGCCGTAAGAACACGGTCGCTATCGCCACGTCTGTCATTTTTCAGGATTGTTTCCCAAGGTTGTTTCTGAAAACATGTGTATCACTATAGTGACAGGTTGTTAGCCTGTCGCCTAAAAATTGTAATATACCTATTCAAATTCCAATTATTTATTCAAAGTAGTAAGTTTTACATTTAGTTTTTTGATGGTCATAAATTAACAAATAATCCTTCAAACATACCCTCAAATCCCTTAGTCGCCTCTTTCGACTCCCGCGGGAACGATGAGGGGTGATGCTATTCTAAGCCGGCATCACACGGTAGATAGTTCGTTGAAAGTAAAATATCAACTTAATTAACCTAATCTGCCATTTTCTAGATTAATAATAAAAAAAAAAACTGGATTATCTGTTATAAAGTTATGTCAGGAAGGAAGGATGATGAAAATGATTAAATATGTTTTTATTTAAAAATAACTAGATATAACCTTACATTTGAATAAAACGCCTTTTTAGTCATGCAACAGTTTTATTTCTTTTAGTTATATTTTAGATCTTTAAATCATTTTTAGGTGTCTTTATTTGCATAAGGTGGTTTGCGCATTGCTACTTTCAAAAACCGGGGGCGACAATGTAAGTATCAATCAGGGATCTTATGGAGCTCCGTAACCGAAACTATCGTATATCCGAAATAAAAACATATCCGTAACGAAAACCGATATTAAAGTTTCGGATAATTTCAGGCGGTGCCTTACTAACCCCCCGTTATGTTTGGTTATTTTTGAAACATGAAAGAAAGAAAGAAGAAAGAAAATAAATTTATTTCGGTTAACACAACATAACGATAAGGAAAAATTTAAAACAATTAATTACACTAGGAACATGTTACGTACCGAAAATGGACCTCACTCAGTGCAATAGATTTTAAGAAAATTGTTGTTTCTAGATAATATTCGTATCCGAAACTATCCGAAACTTACGGATAATCCGAAATAATTCCATATCCGTATCCGAATCCGGAACTATATTTTTTCATTATCCGAATACGTAACCGGCATTCCATATTCGTAACATCCCTGGTATAAATTAAAAAGAAATCAGAAAATGAAGGATCAGTTGGTCAGGATTAGCAAGGTAGGTACTTTGGTAGTAGACCTCCTCCTCCTCCTTGAATCGTTTATCCTCAATGCTGAGGGTCGTGACCTCCTCGAATAACTTTCTCGTGGACTATGTGACGCCATCTTGTCCTATCTTCGGCGGTATGAATGGCTTCGTAAACTGTGGTGCCTAACGTTGTGCGGATCTGATCAGACCAACGAGTCGGGCTTCGGCCTCTGGGTCTTCTACCGTCTACTTTGCCCGTTAGTAGCTGCTTCTCAAGATTGTCACCATTCTTTCGGGCAATGTGGCCAAAGTATTCGAAACTTCTTCTTAGGCATATGGTGGTGAGTCTCATGGGAATCTTGAGTTCCGACAAAATGGATTCATTGGTCCGATGTTCTGTCCAGTGTACCCCGAGCATTTTTCTCCAGCACCACATTTCAAACGCTGCAATGCGCTTGTGGTCTGCTTTTTTGAGTGTCCAGGTCTCGGCTCCATATAGAAATATGGAAAACACAAGGGTAGTGACGAGCTGCTTCTTGGTCTTTCGCGAGATATTTCTGTCTACCCAGACACGATTCAGTTGGGTCATCGCGTTCTTTCCCATGCCAATTCGTCGTCGGATGTCCTGTTCGCACGACCCATCATTTGTTATAACTGAGCCTAGATAGACGAATTCGTTTACTACATCTAGGTTCAGGCTTCCGGTTGTAGTGAGGGTCTTGCTGCGGTCGACTATCATGACCTTTGTTTTAGCCCTGTTTATGAGAAGTCCCATGTCCCTGCTAACTTTCTCAACTCTTTCCAGTAATAATGACATTTCCTCCTCATTGGCTGCAAATAGAGTGACAACTGTTTTTGGTAGTAGACAACTGTTTAAAAATCAATTTATGCACTAAAGTAATACCTCATAACATAACCTACCTACACACTCCAGCAGGGTGTATTAATATCATGATTTGTTTATTTAAGACAGTTTTTTTGTTCTTTTTTTTTTTAATTCAAATAAATTGGGATTTTATTTTATTTATTTGATTTTTTTGTTTATTTATGCTAGAAAATGGTTTTTACCTGATTCTACCAAAAATAAGGACCGTTTTAGAAATATTGTGCATCACTTATAGTGACTGGTTGCAAGCCTGTCGCCTAAAATTGTAATCGACATGAAATCTTTGAATCCCTTAGTCGGCTCTTACGACACTCACGGGAAAGAAATTGGGTAAGCCTTTTTAAGCCGGCATCATTCTAAGCTATGATTATAATTTATAACATAATTATCAAATACAAGTAATTTTAGGTAAATACAGAAGAGTTTAATAAAAACATAACAATAATTAAATTAATATAGTCAAAACTGCACAATTTTATTTAAGTCTAATATTAATTTTGTAATAAATATCAAATTTGAATTAAATCAATGATTTAAATAAAAAATCTCGCCAGATAGACGAAGGCTTCGACTTCAAAGACCTAAAATTATCATTCATTTCCAGATGACAACCGTATTACGTATGTAGTTTCACAGAGGGGCGGGCAGCTGCTGAAATATCAGGAGTACTTGTTCAACAAGCGCAGCGTCTCGCGTTGCGGTGGATTAGAAGGCAGGACCACCTGGACATGCACCAAGTACTACGACCTCAACCCGTGCAAGGTCAAGGTCGTCACCGAGGGCGACAACGTCGTCCTCTTCGTGGGCGAACACAACCACCCGTCGCCGGGGATGGCACGGGAATGCCTACTAAATATGAAGTACCAGCTCGAGAATGCACACAGCAAACGATCTTACTAAGCTGCATCCATGACAAGGGAGTGGTTCAAGGGATTTCTAGACTTTCTAATGTGAACAAATCAATATTAGGGCGCCTAAGGCCGGTAGAGAAAGGCCAACGCTTAGTTCGCCGCAAGTTACAAGACTTTTATAAAAGTCTTGTAGTTAGAAAATCCCCATCCACTCCGACTCAAAATATCAAAGTTGTAAAATAAAATTGGAACAGCATCTACCAAAACATGTATTTTTTTAATGCCTTCTCGCGATTATTCGCTCAAGTTTAGCCGAGACTAATCACGCCAAGGGCTGAGATCTCTATCTGTATCGTATACACTATTTAATGAGTTATTTAACTTGCTAAGAGGTAAAACTATAAGACATTATTACGGGTTTTAACTCACGGTAGGGATATATCGAGCACCCAATATTTCGGCGATGTTGCAATCGCCATGATCACGGGTAAACTGGAGCGGCTGCGGGTGACGGCTAAGGGCAAACATATCTGTCTACCCTCATTCTTCTGCGTTTTTTCGGAACACTTTGGTCACTATCGGTACTCACTCGAAAGTCATCTCGACAACACACACTAACGGTATCGCATGATTTTATTGCAGGTTTAGACACAAACTTATTTTTACACCTGCTTGAGTCTGGTCCAAACCACTGGATCGAATTACATAATCCAAAAGTACTTTCGACCGAACGCCACTACATACCAAGACTGGTAAGCGAGGCTATTGAAATCACCAAGTACAAAAATTTCAATAGAGAAGATGGCTTCAAATTGTCAAGTACATGGAATCCAGTGGTAAATTTGTGTAAAAATAAGTTTGTGTCTAAACCTGCAATAAAATCATGCGATACCGTTAGTGTGTGTTGTCGAGATGACTTTCGAGTGAGTACCGATAGTGACCAAAGTGTTCCGAAAAAACGCAGAAGAATGAGGGTAGACAGATATGTTTGCCCTTAGCCGTCACCCGCAGCCGCTCCAGTTTACCCGTGATCATGGCGATTGCAACATCGCCGAAATATTGGGTGCTCGATATATCCCTACCGTGAGTTAAAACCCGTAATAATGTCTTATAGTTTTAGTGTTAATAACCACGGAACCTTAAAATCAATTGCTAAGAGGTGCCAAATGTATCTAATCCTATCGGTAGTTTCGTTGTCGAATATATATCTTTGCGAGTTTTATGTTTTGATTTCACAAAGGAAATCCGAAGGGATTTAAGCTGAAGAGCTTAAGCAGGTTGACGGCAGTTTCATATGTACTATTTGTTAGATACTTTTTTGTAACTAAGTAGGTACCTATCTATGTGTTGGAGTTCTAGTTACTTAATTGGACGGCGATCTATGCGTTTTATTATTAAAGTAACAAAAATCTTCAGAGCTAAACGGCCAGATCCTGACAACGTCCAAGGGTGGGCAGGTCTTATTGCTGGGTACCCACCGCTTCCACCGGGAGTACGGGCGCGAGGATCGCAGTTACTGGAGGTGCACCAAGCGGGTCGTCTACTCTTGCAAGTGCAACGTCAGGATCATCCACCAAAAGATATACGTCTTAAGACAGCATAACCACCACTGATAGCCCTAGACAATGTGTGATTATGCACTGCTGGTATAACATCGATTTTCGATGTGGAGTTAATAGATATGTCGATACGGCCGCAAATATTTATTTATTTAATAAAATAAACGATTGCAGGTATAGTAATAGTATACAGTCAGTGACCGTTATAGGACCAAACGCGGTAAAAAATTTATTGAGGGTGCTAAATTACGTAGTCGGTCCCAAAGTTCTGTCATATATGAAAAAACTGATAAAATAAAAAGTACCAATCCGTTTTTAATAATTTATATACCAATTAAAAATACAATTATCGGAGAATCAAAAGAACATAAAACTATTCGAAATGACCTCCCTTGCTTTTAATAACGGCTTTCAACCGCGGCGGCCAGTCGTCTATCGCAGCACGCACCATATCCATGTCGATTTCAGCGACTGCTTTAACTATGGCTGACTTCAGACTCTCCAAATTTTTATGGGGCTTAGCACAGACCTTGCTCTCTAAGACCTGCCAAATTTTATAGTCCAGAGGATTAAGGTCCGGACTGGAGGAAGGCCAATCTTCGTGTCTTATAAAGTCAATGTTTTGACGTTCGAACCAGGCTTGAGTGGTCTTAGCTTTGTGAGCGGGCGCAGAATCCTGCTGGAACACAAAGTGATGTCCTGAAAATAGTGTGTTGGGCAGGTCTTTGACGTACCGATCCAAAACCGTCTCTTGGTACACTTTTGCACTGGTTTTGACCCCCTTTTGGCAAAAATGAACCTCAGTTGGCCCATAGTAGGAGACTCCTAACCAGACCATGACTGAAGAGGGATGATGCCCATGTTGCACCCGCGGAACTTTGTTTCCTGCTTCTTCAGAGCTGGTAGCGTACACTCTATCGTTTTGTTTATTATACTTTTCTTCTATATCAAAATTTTTTTCATCTGTAAAAAGTATATCGCGGTGCCGGTTTTTCGCGTACCGTTTTAACAACACCCGGGATCTTTTGAGTCTAATTTGTTATAAACGGGCATTAAGTAAGTGCCCACTCTTTTTTTTGTATGCTCGCAGCTTAAGGTCTTCGTTTAAAACCTTTTTCACTGTTTTTCTACTAACCTTCATCTGCAAAGCCATAAGTTTCTGTTTTCGGACAGGATTTCTTCGTATGCGCTCCTTGATCGCTTTGATCACTGCTGGTGTTCTTGCGGAGCGAGGCCGGCCAGTTCTTTTTTTGTCCTCAACACTAGAGACTTCATTGTACCTACTTATAGTACGATACACAAACCTAAGCGTTATTTTCAATTTTTTGAGCAACTTAAAAATGGTACTCGGCGAGTGCCCACAGCGATGCAACGCCAAAACTGCTATTCGGTTTTCTTTCAAAGTCCACTCCATCGTGAAAAATCGCGCCAAATGATCATTTATTGTTTTAAAATAATTGTCAAACATTCAAAAACGGAATGCAATAAAACTTTTCCAAATTCGTGTTCTAAATTCAAAAATAATGTGCCAGTGACAGAACTTTGGGACCGACTACGTATATAGCATATTTTTAGAATTATATATTGAAGTCCTAGTTTGAGTATGGTGTTCTTTAGGTATCTCTGAAGATAATCTACGGAGACATATACGGAGTGTTAGAAAGAGTACTAAGTTCCTTTCAAGTTGTTCAGTTTAAAGGGCAGGCTCACCCACCCCATACGAGGAACTTAGTAGTATCCTAACACCCTGTATTTGAAAAGACAAATTTTATTAAATATATTGAGAATAAACGAGGACTTGTATTGTCCTCGTTTATTCTCAATATATTTAATGTCCATTGTTTAGAAAAAATATTTTTTTTCGTGTTTTTCTAAATTATATATATATATAATTTCAAAGTTATAACCTTGAAACATTGCGGAAACACAAAAACATGCTAATTTACAGTGTTTTTCCTTTGGTTATACAAGGTAGGTGGGCTACGGTTGAAACCAAATAATTAAGTAGATGTAATTTAAACATAAAATTTAATTTTACTAATTGAACTGGGTAATTCAACGATATTTTATTTCAGATCCGTTGGCTGGTGGCATCATGAACCTGCTTATATCGGGAGTGACATCTCAAAACTCAAATTCGGAACAGCAAGCAGAGAACTCTGATGACGACGTGATTGAAGTAGTTCGCGATGAAGCACCCATAGAAATATTATCAGATGGTGAAGAATTAGAACTTGAGAGAAGATCCCTACCTCAACCTCAACCTTCTGTGATACAAAACTTCCATTACACTTCTATACAGGCTTCTGCTGCAGCAGAACAAACAAAGGCTGTGAAAGATCCGCTCACCAATGCTGCTTTACCCGTTAATGACAAAGTTCCTAATGATAATGATTCTATAATCAGTGCTGTGCCTATACCAGTAATAGCTCTACCTCCACCTCCAACAAAACCAGTACAAGTTACAAATCCTGCAGATATGCTTAGTGTTGACCAAGCAACTGACAGTGTCAAAACTAATATTACTACAGAAAAAAAACCAGTTTCAGTAGCCGATTTAGGAACTGATGGTAAAGATAAAGTCACTGATAAAGAAGAAACCATCGATAGTTTAGAAGAAAATTGTGGCAAGAACTCTATTGATGTGGTGAAAGATTTTGGTGACAAAGCGGTAGAAGGTGACGGTAAAGATAAAGAAAGTAATGATAACGACAATCAATGCGACAATAAAGATGAAGAAAACGACTCTAACATATCTGAAACTATAGAAGATATTGCTAAGTTTCTAAACACGAACAAAGATTAGAGCTGGGTAATTATTTGATCTCGCTTTCGCAGATATTTTGAACAAGTTAATTTTGTATCTTTAATGTTTTTTGTAGCTTATTTTTAATATGCACCTAGTATATAAGAAACATAAAGTGCCCAGTACGAAAACATAAACTTAATTGCTTAGAAAAATTATAACAAAAAAGTATAATTACTAATCTAATAAACATAGAAAAAATAAGCGATAATTAACCGAAAGGTGTCCGATTAACACATAGCAAAAACTATTTCACTGAGTACCTACCTACGTATATTTTGTTTATATTCATTTGCACGCAAAATACTTTATGTATTCTGGTTAATGTTAGAAGTGGTTGAATAAATTATTAATGAATATTTTGTCACTAACGAAAATGATTGATTAGATTTTTAAAATAATAAAAGTTAGAATTTATGAACACCTTTTAAATACCTATTTACCTTTCCGTAATATTAGGGATTCCAAAATTAATAGTATTAACGGGATTATCACCACGATTATGGTAACAAACATAATCGTGGTGATAATCCCGTTAATACTATTAATTTAAGTGTTGTGAACAACCGCGAAAATCTTAAAACATATTCTAGCTATATCTCGGGTTAACTTCATTAACTTACAAAACCATTATTCGAACATATCTAAACCAACAATACGTTTTTAGGCAATCGAGTAGCCGCTTTCATGGAAATGAACGGCCGCAGCTGCCTGATTGTCGGCAGCAACCGTTTCATGAGGCACTACACGAGCCGGCGCGGCCGCACCAGGTGGCGCTGCTGCAAGTCCTTCAACAAGTGTCGAGCCATCGCCATCACCGCTGGCAACCTCATGGTCAAGCTCAAGGACGTCCACAACCACGGCCCTGGAACCATTGGCTTCCCCCCCACCTGGATCGGGCCCGATGGTCCGGAACCTCCCGAAGATAGCGTCCAAATGCCACTCTGCGAAGTCTCCGTCACCTCAGAATAATGTGATTTAAATCTAGTCGAGTTAGTTCTGATATGTCCCGATAGTGGTTATTGACCTTGTTGGTATTCTATCTCTATATTATATTTATATAAAGTGTAAAAAATCATGGAAATATTAATACGGCTGAATCAGTCCATGAAACTGAAAAATTCTCCCCTAGAAACGTTGGTCAAATTAACAAAATCGTTTATGGATAACTCGTAATTATGACTCTGGCGCAACCAGATTTTGTATAATATCCAATTTATTCTGATGTTAAGGAGGAAGAAGGAGATTGTGTTCCGTGGGGAAAGTTTATTGCTTTATGGTCTGGTTTCCCTTGACATATATTAAGCTATTTTAATTGCAATCTTTAAACCACTTATAGGATCTTCCAAATCAATCAGTATGATGTTATTAAGTGTCAACGATATCTAATTTTGTAAAAGAATAACTGCGAAAAAATAAAATAATCTCAAAGGAATATTTTTATTACTAAATATTTACAATATTTTGTTTTATTTTCCTTCAATTTTACTGTTAAATGAATTTCCATTGTTGGCAAAAAAAGTAGAATTAATGAATTGTAGATAATTTGGGTGTATCGTGCAATCATCGTTTGTATTAAAAGCAATAGGCTTTTTGTTAGTTAATGTGATTTTATAATGATAAACGTAAGTATATTTTCTATAGACAACTCCAACGTTACCGAAACTAATCTAGCCATGGTCATTTATGTACCTATATAGGTTGTATGTATCTTCCTAAATATACGGGAAAATATGCCACAATCCTTTTGTTTTTAAATATTAATTGTACGAGTATTGTTTACTCAACTATTTTTGACGTCGTTCTTAAAAATCATGTAGTAATACATTTTTAAAGTTTAATCTTATATTGTAGTACTTATCGTAAATGTATGAAGTGAATAAAAGTTATATATAACGGTGGTGAATGTGGGTATTCTCTATAATAACCTGCAAAGTCCTTTGCTGATATTGTTTAGGATAAATAATTTGTCCCAATTTGCCTTGATGTTTCATATTCGAAACGGCTCAAATTATATTTCCTAAACTATACGTACGTACTTAGGTATCATTAATGTTAGTGAAGTAGTGCAAAAAGTTTGTTATCGAATCGGAATCAGAATTATGTTTTTTGAAAGGTAGATTGTTCAGGAAAGTTGATCATTTTTATTGGCTGAATCACCATCCATATTATTTTTACATGTAGATATAGTTTTTTTTTCGTATGGGATGTTATTTACAAGATTAGTATTCCTTCTAGATGAGCAAAGAGCTCAGCTGGCGGTGTTCGTGGAGCAACGCGGGAAGAAGGTGCTGATGATAGGGAACAACCGCTTCACGCAGCAGTGCCTGGCTGCCGGCGGGCGGATCAGATGGCGCTGTAGTAAGGCGTCCAAAGCACGCTGCCTGGCCACTGCGATGACCAACGGCAATCAGGTAGGATGCTTGAGTCAATTTGAAAGTTCAGACCAAATGTCCAAAAAATTAATTATGAGTTACTACAGGCTTTTTATCTCACGAGTGCGCGTTAGCCATACCTGTGTGTGTTATCTCTCTTTTCGTTGCACGACTCGGTGTCTAAAACGAAAAGAGAGAGATATAACACACACAAGTACGGCAAACGCGCACTCGTGAGATAAAAGGTTTATAACTATGTGATGCATTTTTCGATGACTTGCTCGATAAAGAATAATGGCTTAAACTTAGCCTAGGCGTGCAATATAAAAAAAACAAATCTTCCGCTCGATTGTCCCGTACCTGAATATTCATGTTTGTTAATCATATCCAAAAGAAGAAACAGACTTCATAATATAAGGTGTAAAAATATTTTTTGGGATGCACCAGTGCATTGAAACTGAAAAACTTTCCCCAAGAAACAAAGGTTAAAATATGGAAAAAAATTTGGACCTCCCATACAAAATTAGCAACCGATCAAGTCAATTTGTATGGGATGTTCAAAAAAATTTCCTATATTTCGATCTAAAAGTTAAAAGTTGTTCAGTTTCATCGGTCGATTCACCTCTTAAAATATTTGCAGCTAATATTTTTACACCTTATATTAGGGCATTTTCATTTTCGGTTGCAAAGACAAAAATCTAGCTGTCCCATGACTTTGATCAACTGTTGTTGTAAAACTATTAAGCCTGTGCACTTATTATCAGATATTTCTGATAATTTGTGTAATTTTCTATCTGTTCTGTACAAAATTAATCATTTCTTATCTTAAAATCAATGAATGAATGTAGTTTTTCGTGTTAGAGATTGCCTTTTTTTTTAATGTCCCACCCATATTTTTAAAGTTTCAGCGCGAATTTCAAAATATTCTCGATTTTATAGGCTAAGTGGCAGCCTTTTTTTTGAGGAATATACGCTTAGAAATTCAGTTCTAAACCTTAAACATACATAAAATAGGCTATAAAATAGAATAAATTACTTAAATACGTTGTCCCACAAAATAGCATGAAGTGGAATTCCTTAGTAACGTCACGGGCTATTTTTACAAATTCTTCTAATATTTCTACCAAAACATTGTTGTTTTATAATAATGGTATCATTTATATGATCTAATCGAGTCGCCATATTATGCTAGCGCGTTCAGTGTCAAAAATATGTGGTGAAAAAAGGTTGTGTTTCGTCGGGGCCAGAATCAACATTCCACCTTAGTTACGCAGTTTTTCAAAGTAAGGAGTGCTTATGTATGTAATACAATATTTTATTTACGATGTTGCGCTATACATTATGCAAAACTACTCAGGCTGACTGTCTATTTGCATGATTTATATATTTAAATCATTATTCAAAATAATGTGCACGAATTCGTCACATCCAAACGTCACGTCATTTACATACAAAAGATTTTTTATTTCGTCACTTCCATATACGTCACGCTGCATCCGAAAATGAAAATGCCCATTAACACTTTTCCGTCAGTTGGAAAATTACCTACCAGATGTTTCTTCGACGTATCAATGTTTTGTTACCAACAGGTGGTGCAGCTGAGCCACGGGCACAACCACGAGCCGTACGAGCTGGGGGTAGCTGACCTCAAGTTAGCGGAGAGTCAGCAGGTCACCTGCGACATCGCCGACTGTCAGCCGTGACTCTTAGACGACCCACGACCCATAGGAACCTTACGAGTATACATAAGCAAGCTATAGAGTGACTGTACCGCTCCGGACCATTGTGCCGAACGAAAGAAATTTCCACACATATTTATGTCAAGTCATCATCATTGGCCTCATACGTCTGTGAGTGACGATTTAAACAGTGTCTGAGGCAAGACTTTTCGTGGCTATATAAGCCGATGCGGGAGCGACACAACTATCCGCACGCTCACAGGAGAAGGTGGAATTAGAGACCGGCACATGCATGTTTAGTTGTCGGTTTTGCCTTTTGTTAGCGAGATCAGAGAACCAGGCATCGTCGTGAGTCTTACGCCCGTCAAACACACGTTTCGCCATTCGTCCTTATCCTCAGCAAGCTTCTCCCAACTTTGATGGTCGATGTCGAAAGCAGCCATATCCCGCTTGGCGCTGTCTTTGAAACGCAGCATGGGTTTTCTATATGAAGAGAAATAATAAATATAGAGGTCATTGTTGTTCTGCCACTGTTGGACAGTGAGGCCGTGTTCATATATATTAAGGCACACTCTAGCTTGCTTATATATGCTCTCAGATTGCCAGGCATTTAGAACGTTAACATCATACGTGACCAAGTTAGAAGACCTGCTTATTTCTGATAGACAATATCACCTGGTTTAGTTATAGTGGAACCTGAGTTTCAACTATCAGCACGCGCCTGAAGGTCAGCTATACAGAACGTCCGACTTGTTTGTTGAATGGTAGAGCACATCGGCTGCGTATACGCAACCACGCTCGTACTGCGCAAACGAGCATACGCAGTGTGCTCTCAAAGAGTAAATAAGGTGTAAAAATATTAGCTGCAAATATTTTAAGGGGTGAACCAGTCCATGAAATTGAACAACTTTCAAACAAAGAAACATAAGTTCGCAATAAATAAATTTTTGGACCTCCCATACAAAATGTAGCAGCCGAGCGAGTCAACAGCTGTATGGGAGGTCCAAAATATTTTTTCATATTTCGACCTATACTCCTTAGGGAAAGTTGCTCAGTTTCATGGGCTGCTTCACCCCTTAAAATATTTGAGCTAATTTTTTTACACCCTGTATAATATTACTTATGCTCTGCCTTACCAGTTAACTAGCTTAGAAAATCTACTCTAGCGCTGAGATCAAGCGATCGCTCATAAAAGTGAGGCGATTCGATTCTCGGGTCTTTATTAATTTGAAGTTATATTTTTTCTCTCTTTCATTTTAATCTCGAACATTATTTTGGTTTTAAGGTTAATGTTTATTTCCTTCCGAGTATCATTTCTTAGATGTAATCTGATAAATAATAAAAATACTTTTAAAAATAGTTGTTTTTTTTTCTTCATTCCAGCCTCTCTTCATTATGCCAATTTACCTCCAAATTAATGAAAATGAAAAACTAAACTATCTACGCTTTTTTAAGTATCCAATCCAGTATATGACCAGAATACCTTAGAAGCTTCCATTATAATACCCCATACATATATTTTGGTTGGATCGAACGTTTCCATTTCCTACAAGAAACTACAGAAGACGTTAATATATGGAGATATGTGAATAATTATTTAAACGCAAAACATTCAATGAGTGCATCGAAATTAAATATTCTATTTAAAAAATACAATATTTTTATTTTAAAAAATACATTCGCAAAATACATTAAACAAATACCAAATACTAGGTACGAAAATGCTTCGTGATTTTGTAAGAAAAAGCTTAAAAGGCACAATATTTACATTCTTAAGGCACTTACCTAAACAATTCATGATAAAACTATCATAATTTAAAACTATTGGAATGACTATTTTCGACATAAAATACTTGTGTCTTTAAGACTATGCAATACTTAACACAAAGATACATCCAATAGGTACTTACATAAGTATTTAAAACCACTCGTGATTTTGAAATAGGTGGGTAAAACATAATATGATTAATCAATAATAATGTATAAGTCAGTAATTAATTCCAATATCTTACACCTAACGTCAACAACAGCATACAATAATTCAACAACAACTTCAATGAAAACTTGGGAAATACCTAACTAGGTCCTAGGAAAAAATTACGAAATATAAGATGTAAAAATATTAGCTGCAAATATTTTATTGGGTGAATCAGCCCATGAAACTGAACAACTTTCCCTAAGAAACAGGTTGAAATATAAGATTTTTTTTTACCTTCCAAACAAATTTACTTGGTCGGTCAGTTTGTATCGGAGATCCAAAATTTTTTTTAATTTTTCACGAACCCTTACATTATTGAAGGTCTGAGCGCTAACGAGACCTTCAATAATCAGAGTTTCGACCTATGTTTCTTAGGGAAAGTTGTTCAGTTTCATGGACTGGTTCACCCCGTAAAATAGTTACTATGCTTGCTATGCTTTTTACACCCTCCTATATTACAACTTCAAGTTTAACCCTGAAATACCTAGTGTAATTGATTGTAGTACTTAAAGGTGATCCGTTTTGTCATTCATGCAATAGTGGACTTGTAAAAGAGATAAGGTTCTGATTAAAAAACTAGATGGGAAGTCCTGTGTTTATGATTTTCAAATAATAACAAAATATTTTTTTATCAAATTGCCTGCTAGAACCTATTCGCCGCTTTATTCCAGTAGATGAAGCCACAGGTCCAACAAATAAGTTAGATTTAATAGTGCACGAAATACTAATTTTACATAAATTGCATTGCAACTCAGATTGAATTCCAGTATTTCATTTTGTATCAGAAACGGTACACCTTGATAAAACAAAATTGGACTGAGTGAGACAGACAGTTGTCACTACATAGTCTGTAAAATAAAGCATGACCCCTGTGACGTTTGCGACCTAGGAGCAAGTGCTATGACATAAGGTCCATTTTCCTAGTAAACAAAAGAAAATGGACTCTATGACGTAACATTTGCTCCAAGTTCACTCCGCTCCAAGTCACAGGGATCATCCTATACTATACAAGACTATAAATAGTGCCCCTAGGTTCTATCCCATATGACAATAGCAACGAGAAACATCGTATATCAAGAATGATTATGCTCGAGGTAAGACCGCACGATGCTGGCGTCATGCGTGGTGGTGACATTGGCCTTGCATCCGAACCGGATTCTGCTGGCGCAGGTCCACCTGACCTTCTTCCTGTAAGACTCGTGTTTGATGAACTTGTGCTGCCCCACGAAGATCACCAAGTGGCCGCGTTTTGACCGCCCGAAACGGGCAAAGCCTGAAAGAGATATAGGTGTTAGATTTAAAAAAAAACTTGTAGCGAATTTATTAGGAATAAGCATCAAAATAAACATAGAAATTCTGAATTACCTCTTTATAAGGCGTGCGAATAAAGACAGGATATGTACATGGCGCCCGATAGTCATGCTTTCTCTCGCCTACTGGGACTTTTACGTATACCAGGCCTTCATGCTTTCTCCCTCACACTTAGGCAACTGCCGCCATTTACAGATTCTTTCTTAATGTGCAGGCCTTATGAACATGAGACTTCCATTACATTTACCTGCGTTTTATATACCGTATTTTATTATACCTTTACTCTTATGGTAAGCTTTTCAGACTTGTTTAATATTATTCACTGTAGATACAGTATAGTGGCTCTTTTAAGCTATATTTTGCTTAAGGTCTATTTATTTCTGACATGTCTTCGTGAGCGGCGATATTTTACACATTTACCCAGTACCTCCGAATACCTCTAACCGCAAATTCTTCTTCCAGTGGGTCTGATCGGCTCCGGCATGGACTGCTTCGCCTCCTACTGCCTCAGCAAGCAAGGGAAGATGGGCATCAACGTGGGCGGCTACCGCTTCCGCTTCAATGGGTGCGCAAGGAACGGGAAGATCCGCTGGCGGTGCTCCCGTGGCCCCTGGTGCAAGGCTGCCCTCCACACGTATAAAGGACGAGTGGTCTATATACAGAGCTTGCATAATTGTGGACCGAAGCCCCCAGTAAACTAAGTCTTTTAAGATCAAAGTCGCATGAAAATTGAAATTCAGTCAGTCAAGTTATACGGCGTGTGTTGCCTCATTGTGTCCGTGATATTACCCTATCTAAATTAAGGGTTAAATTTTGTGTGAAGATATGTGTGTACTGTCGGTTGTTGACACTCATATCCAATTAAAAGAGGGAGGGAGCGATGATTTTGGGGTCGTTTGAAAATTACACTCACGATCCAGTATAAACAAAAGAAAGTCTTAAAAAAGTACAGGTTGTAAAAAATGCTGCAAATATTTTAAGGTGTAAATGAACTCATGAAACTGAACAACTTTTCCCATGGAACATGGAAAATTGGAATAGAAAATTAGAAGTTTCCAACTGACTAAGTCAATTTGTTTGTATGGAAGGTCCAAAATAATTTTTCATATTTCGACTTGTTTCTTGAGGAAAGTTGTTCAGTTTCATGACGGACTTACCCTTAAAATATTTGCAGTTGATATTTTTACACTTTATATTTGATAAGAATATCAACCTACACACTATTATCAATTTAGAAATGTTTGCTAAGAATCATAATAATAATTATTATTTGCTACTTTCATAAAACTAATGTACAAAGAATTATGGTTGTTAAAATGTAATACCTAAATATACCTCATAATGTGCCCATTTTAATACAGATTGCCAAAATTATACGTAGATTTTAAGACAATGTAAAATATAAATAAATGTTTAAAAAATATATCATTTGATATTATTTTAGTTTTAAGTATATAGGATATGAAATTGAGCAGTACAAATTATTGAAATTTTAGAACACATTTTTATTAAATGAAAGTGTAACACAGACTGTATTTTTACAATCGGTTTTATATTATTTATGTATTCCCAAGAACGTATAACTAAGTGCATAATATTTTCATATGCGCTACAAATGATAATAATTCCTAAATTATTATAAAACTTATCTATAAATGAACTTTACTGTATTAGATTCTTACTGTTGATGGTGTCATGTAATTTGTATAATTTATGTAGTAGGGTAAAACTATTTGTAAGTAAATTCTTTAATTTGAAAAAGCGGTAATATGTTTTAGATAATATTGACATATCAAGTTAAGAACAACTTCTTTCTATTTATTGCTGTAATATGTTAAAAAATCTGTAATAGGCGTTTGTACATGTTGTTTGTTTTAAGCTGTGCCAACGTGAAGTTCTGTAGATTTTTACGAAGATCTTACAGCTTCGTTCTATACTTTCTGACTCTTAAGTTTAGAATAGAATGGTTAGCCTGATGGCTGGCAGTGGCATACTTGCACAGAATTTTATTTGTACAGAAAGTTCGAGTGTACTACCACCAGCACATCGACTAATATTTAAGGAATCAACTTATGACGCTTTTTCTTCCTACTTGTTTGAAAAACCAAATTAAGTTGGCCCCTTAAATGGGTAGGTTGACGTGCTGGCGATAGTACATACGCTTCAGTTTATATTTATCATGAGAACATTGATTTGTATCAGAGCATATTACCGTCCTAGGATCGTAAACAGGGTCTTTGTTACTATTGTAATTTTAAATTATGTACATTCAAGATGGATGTGGTTTTAAAAACGATAAAAATTTTCCTTGTACCAAAATTTTGAAATAAGTACTATATTTGAATTGTATGCTCTTGTGTTTGATATAAGTTAAAATATAATTTTATTATTCTGAAAGTAACTGAAATAATTTAGGACCTGAATGCAAAAAAGTAAAACATTATGTTAACGCTAGTTCAAAAAAAATCCACAAAAGATTTCCCTGAAAACGCGTTCATCACATATCTCACTTTTTTCTGGTAGAATTTATACCGGGTGTAAGGGACAGCCCTCCGAATACTGATATGCAGACCATGAAAGTGGAAAACTTTCTCCTAGGAACATAAATGTATCAGGAAAAAACAAAAAAAAATCGACCTGCCATACAAAATAGTGATCACCTAACTGCATTTACTACGAGAAATAATAATAAAATTTACAGGCATATGTTCCTAGGGGAAAGTTGTTCAGTTTCATGGGCTGAACGCACCTTATCAGTATTCGGAGGGCTGTCCCTTACACTTGGTATACACTGTTACAAGTAGTATACAAATTGAGTCCATTAAATAAATGTTTAAATTAAATGTATTGTATGTAATGTAACCAAGCTACCTCTCATATTCGATTTGGATAAAATGTGGTTGTGTCAGTAAAGTACCTATATCATCGTATTAGTGAAAATTGCCAAATTATTGTGTAGCAATAAGGATTTATCTTTCGATGTGAAATTCGATGTTTAAAATTATAAGAAAATAAACCTAGTCATACAAAAGTGAACAAGTTAGTTTTATTTATACTTGAAATTCCCAAAAAATTTTGTTTCTTTAGAGATAAAAGAATATTCTGCGTTAAACACATAAAATTCAAATCTATGTGTGCTCGAATATTCTATTTGACCACAAAAACTAAATAAATTGTATAAGTTGCACTCACTTCTAGCTACTAAAACTACACGCCAGTGGCGCTCTCAATAGGGAAAAAAACTTTCTTGACTCCATACGCAAACGCAATGCCCTAGACCAAGCCTGTATTCTTGTTAATAGCAAAAACATTTTGGCACTACTGACTGATACACGAACACGACTGTATTTTCATTTTATACGGGCGTTAACGCTCTGCGTAACCCGCAAGGCGCGATATTTGTAGGTGTGATTCGCTGACAACCAGACAAAGTAGTTTTCTAATTGAGAACGCCACTTGTGCGTGGATTAACCTTAACAAATGAAACATTATTATTTTAGACTCACATTTATTTATCAAAACCAAATAGGTACACTATGTACACTGTGAGTGCAAGAATATTTCTAATATATTTAATACTAATTACAATTAACCAATCTGCATAAACTAATAAATTGGTATTCAAAAATCTACAAATTTTGCTAGTAATCGAAATCAGTTAGACTCTAAAAAATACATAATAAGCCTTTCAAAATTAAACCATCCAACTATGACTCGGATTAATTAAGAATAAAAGTCATACAGGTAGGTATTATAAATGCGAAAGTATTCTTGTATGTCTGTTTATTACATTTTAAGTCAGCTTTATAGCTTTATCTCAATTGTTAAGCAACCCATAACTAATACGTTTTTGAACTGAAAATATTAGGTATTTTTAAGAGAAAAAGGGAAACTTACCTATATTTTTCCAGATACATAGTTATGCATAAGAAAATGCTTATAAATATTAGACATTTTAAACATGATAGGCATACCTTATTGTTCGTATAAAAATCTGTTGAATAACATTATTGATCATATACAATAATTATTCTTTATAAACTTTAAAATGTATAGATAACTCTAAAGGGTCGGCGCATATCCAGAGCCACTTGGCGCAAGTTTCACAAACTGAATTCAAAATGGGATCCTTATGATTGTGTTGCGGCCATACCAAAAACAAAGAAGACAATTCATTTTTACCCGACTCCTAGTTTTTCGAGAGTATGTATGTATGTGGACAATAAATTCTTTTTCACAATTCCTGAACTGATAGGCGAATGTTGACGTGGGTATTGTAGATTAGTCGTGGCCGCACGAGTGATACTGGCTAACTTAATATTACAGAAATTTTAAAATTATTTAGAAAGATAAAATAATAGTTTGAAACGATTATAGTCGGGTTTTTAGTTATTATGCTTGTCAAAACTATGCTAAACGGCGCGCGCCAAATAGCGCTAGAACTACACCAGCCCTACATTAAAATAGAACTTTAAAATCTATAATCCACACAAACTCAAATATTTACACCAACACCTTAATAATAGCCGTAAAAATATGAAAAATGTACATACAGTATTTAGATGACTTCCTCATCATAGACATCGTCGGTATCGGTTCCTGTGATGATCTGGTCTCCGGATATCACTCCATGTTCCAGCCGAAGGTGGTCCAGGATGCAGGCGATTCCTCGGTCCACATCATCGAACTTGGTGCACTGGTATTGGCAGATCTTGCATGTGTAGAAGTCTTCTTCGTGGCAGTCGAATACCTTCCATATCCAGTGGTGGTCCTCTGTTAACAAAACACGCAGATATTAGATATATCACGCCTCGTCCCATGCGGGGTCAGCAGAGCGTAAAAAAAAAACAGTCCCTCTGTTTTTTTTTGTGTGATACCGAGTCGTCTAACAACCCAATGAGCAATGTCAGAAATTGTAAAAAAAAAACTGTGATGTTTAGACTCTTATTCAGATGTTGGGTCGTTGGACGACTATGTGCCCTACACGAAAAAAGAAAAAAAGACTCAGACTTTGTGTATTCGATTTCCATGCATACCTCTGGTTTTACGATGAATCATCTTAAGATGGCGGTTCATGTTGCCAGTGGCGTTCCCTCCGTGAACGTTGTTGCCCTTGCACAGAATGAATAAAGTTGAGCCTGTATCCAAAACTAACATACCTTCGTTCTTGCCATGGCTCATCTTAAGATGGCGATTCATGTTGCCAGTTGTGTTCCCTCCGTAAATGGTTGCACAGATTACACTGAACCATTGTGGCTGAAATGCGATTAAACTAGTCACATACATACCTCCAGTTTACGATGGATCATCTTGAGATGGCGGTTCATATTGCCAGTGGCGTTCCCTCCGTGAACGATGTAGCGATTGCACAGCTTGCATTGAGCGCTCGTTCCTGAAAAGCGATTAAACTAGTCACGTACATACCTCCCGTCTTACGATGGATCATCTTGAGATGGCGGTTCATGTTACCAGTTGCGTTCCCTCCGTGAACGATGTTGCGATTGCACAGCTTGCATTGGGTGCTGGTTCCTGAAATGCGATTAGACTAGTCACATACATACCTCCAGTTTTGCGATGGATCATCTTGAGATGGCGGTTCATGTTGCCAGTTGCGTTCCCTCCGTGAACGATGTTGCGGTTGCACAGCTTGCATTGGGCGCTAGTTCCTGAAATGCGGTTGAAGTACAGCCAGATCCAGCTCCGGCGATGGCGTTGAGTCGCAGGTGATTCAACTGGAAAAATAGTAAGTAAATAAAGTTAATAATTATAAAGAGGAAAGGTTTAAAAGCGTGATATATGTCTCTTTCCCTATCCTTGTTCGTAAACTGGAAGCTATTGGTATAAGGGGTACGACCCTTGACGTATTTGCGGATTATCTGTCTAACAGGACGCAAAGAGTTAAATTAGACTGCCACACTAGTGAGGATGAGGTAGTGTCATTCGGCGTACCACAAGGTAGCGTTCTTGGCCCCACACTATTCCTCATATATATTAATGATTTATGTGCCATGAATATAGATAACGCAAAAATATTTTCGTATGCGGATGACACTGCCATCGTTTTCTCTGGTGACTCCTGGAATGAAGCTAGGGATAGTGTAGAACTAGGTATGCGGCACGTTAGTAAATGGTTGTGTAATAATCTTTTGTCCCTGAACACTGCAAAAACTAACTATATTTGTTTTAGTCTGTATAATAATTCACAACCTAGCGGTGACTTAAATATAAAAATACATCAGTGCACTACAACTCCTAATAACAATGCATGCAGTTGCCCATCCATAAAAAAGGTTGATCAGACTAAATATCTTGGGGTCTTTGTTGACCAGCGACTGTCCTGGTATTCACATATGGAACATGTTATATCGAGAGTCAGGAAACTTATATGGATTTTTAAGACGCTAAGACATGTGGTACCAAGGGCGGTTGCTGGTCGGCAGAACACTGAGAGAGATCTCCTTAGGGAAATATATATATCTTTGGTACAGTCCATCCTGACCTACTGTATCACTGTATGGGGTGGTGCTACAAAAACCCGCTTCTTAGACGTTGAACGCGCTCAACGTAGCCTCATCAAAGTAATGCATTTCAAAAAATTGAGCTTTTCTACCGAATCTTTATACAATTTAAGTGAAGTTTTGTCTGTGAGAAAGCTCTATATATTGCAAACGGTACTAAAAAAGCACAAGTCAGTACCATACAACCCTGATATTGAAAGTAGGAGGCGTAAGGAAAAGGTTGTACGAGGTCCTAGAGTTAAAACTGCTTTTGCCAACAGACAATATAACAAACGTTCGTCTGGTCTTTACAACAGTATCAATATAGAACTCCAGATACACGGCAAAAAAAGCTACGAATGTAAAAAACTTATTACAGACTGGTTGAAATCTAAAACATATAATGAAATAGAGGCACTTTTGGATAGCATATAGTTAATCTCACAAACACACACTCACTCATTCACGCACACACACACACACACACACACACACTCACTCACTCACTCACACACACAGACACACACACACACACACACACACACACATATACACACACTTGCATTCCGTCTATAAAACTAAATTATGTTCGTTGGTTGTGGTACAGATATCATCAATTTGTGTAAACTTTTCAAACTTTGTAAAAACTTTTTAAACTTGTTAACTTATATTGTGTAACTTTTCTTGTAAACTTTTTTGTAATTTTTCGTTAGTTCTAACCTTTTATGCATTGCTGTGCGTTAGCCTTTTCTTTGTGTATTTTATAGACGACTATCTATTTAACGAAGAGCGGTGCCTTCCGACACAGGTTTTAATAAACTTAAAGGAGGACACCGGTCGAAACGCTGTACTGTAAACTCTGTAAAAGCCTAATAATTTTTTTTTTTTTTTTTTTTTTTTTTTTATTATATATGTATGTATAAAGAGGAAATAATTTGTTTTTGTATTATCTCCGAAACTAATGGACCAATTTCAAATGTTCTTTCAAGGTTTGAAAACTACAACATCCCTGACAATACAGGCTACTTTTACCCTATCAAAAAGCCATATTTATTACCATAAGAAAAAAGTCAGAAATATAGTCTAGTAAGAGTCATTTTGAATGCTTGTTTTAGGGTTGTGTGTGGGATTCATATTTTCTTCTGCTCAGTAATAGAAGGGATACACTGTGATGCTAATAAAACTTACTCTTGGGGTAAAATAACTATCCACTCATACAAGCTAACTAGGTCAGAGCTTATTAATTTTTCATCACTTGAAAAAGTTAATGGGAAATGTTGTTCAATCCATCACATACATATGTTCACTTTATGTGTCAAATATGTATGTAACATACTACATAATGTATGCTACTTAGGAAAAGCCAGAACAGACCACTGCAGCAGGGACATACCTCTATTGGAGGGGTGTTTGTCATACCCACTTTGATTTTGTGAACCTAATGTTAAACTATCTACATATATAATTCTATTTCTAACTTACCAAGAGAATCATCATAATCCTTGTCACTGGCAGAAATTTCTTCAGTCTTCACCGCTATAGGGACGACTGATTCTATAAACTCATCAATCTGATCTACTGAGGAGCTCCGTTTCTTAGCCGCTTCAGATTTGTAGATGGCTGGGTGACGGGTGCGAATGTGTCTGTTCATATTGTTGGTGTTGCAGCCCTTTATGGATAGAACTACATTGCAAAGAGTGCAACGGAATATAATGTTGCTCATTTGGTTGAAGTACTTCCACACCCAGCTTCTTTTGCGATTGTCTGGAAATAAAAATAAATAAAATATTTAGTGGTTTAGATTTAGATGTAAAAAACATAATTTTAGCAGCAGAAATTTTTGTAGAAAATTGGAATCTGTCTTTGGTGGATATTATACTGTAAACTATTTTTTTTTGTTAAAATGAAGCCATTATTACTCAGTGATAATGTTGCTTTCTGAAGGTGTTTGAGTTTTTGAATTTGTTCCAAGAGTTTAGGAGATTTAGTTGCATAAAATCAAATCTATTCTTTAGATGTGGTACCAAAATTAGATTTATAATAATGATAATACAACTAATTTTAAGTAGAAAGGTAACATACCCATTTTCTCGCTCAAAGTTTTAGTTTTTTTGCGCTTTTGCACCATGATAACTTGATTCTCTGGAATATCGTCCTCTTTTTCTGGAGTTGGTTGAATAATCTCCTCTGCCGCTGCTTCTTCACACACCTCACCAAGAATGACAGGTTGATTTCTGATTTCTTCGTCATCTTTCAATACATTCAAGTGTAGAAACTCAATGCGAAACCCTACACTTGCTTGAGGGTTCTCTTTGTGAAGATCATGGACATCTTTATGCTCTTCCTTGATATGCTCCAAGAGTTCTAAGTTTTTACCACTTGGTGTTATAATTACTTCACAAATATTGCAGCGGTGCTTATTGTCATCCATCTTCACAAAGTAAATAGAAATCCATTCCGGTAATTCTTCCTCGTGTACATCTAAAATTTTATTTTCAGGTTAGAATTGAGATAAGCTGCATAGACCTACAAGTAGTCTACAAGCAAATAAAAACCCTACAATACTTACTTTACTTATAAAATAAATTAATGAAACAAAATAAGTTTGTGACAATTTCATTTATTATCAATAATTAACTTTGATCTTACAGTAAGAGGAACAATAAAACAAAAAATACTTGAAAACATTTAATATTTATACATAGATCACATTTAATACTGATATTTCAACATTTTTAACCATGTAAACCAGTAAACCTTGTTGTTTTCCTAGAAATCTGGACTTAGTCACTGAACATAGGTTTTTTATGATTGTGAAAGTCTCTAACCACTTCGACACCATTAGTCTGCATATTTATAGTGGAAATACAACCTGTTTTCTGCCGATACGAACAGCACCACTGTTCAGACCCACACTGTAACCTAGCCTTGAACACGTAAGTATAGCCCTTGAATAAAATCTGATGGCCCTTTTTGGTAGGCACGCATTGAACGACATCGTCACCTGTAACAGTTCACAACCAATTATGTATGTACAAATGCACATTTACACCTAAAACATACCTCGCTGAAGCAGTCAAATGCACGAATGCGACGTGATTCGTGTTTATTTCCATTTGCAACATAACCAAGCCAAATGGAGGGAAGTAGTTGACACCAATTAGAAACAATTTTGAGCTACAAACAGATTATGTTATTAGATTATTTTAATTTCCATATAAAAGTAACCCAGATTTCTAATACTAACACTTAAAAATTCTCAAAATAATAAGAATTAGGATAGAAATTCACGAAAATAAATACAAAAGACATGACGCAACAAACTGTCAACGTCATTCTGACATTTCAATCATTTTTGTTTGTCTATGGTTGGCAAATGATCGTATTTTTTCGGTAAACGGAACGTAGTACTTGGCAAGCTCAAGCTTGCCAAAAGTTTCCAACAGATGGCGCTAGTAGTCGCAAAGTGAGTGAATGCGAGGTATCAATCGTCGTATCTAGGCACGGAGTAAAATAATGTACGTCTATGTTGCAAACAGTATAGCGTATTTATGGGACCGAAAAATACTACCTGTACTAATACTAGTACTTACAAATTGTGAGTTTGAGCAGACTATATGGCGCCAAAGCATCTTGTTAAAATGTGGAGAGTATTTTTTTCTGAACTGAAGGAGTTAATGATAATAAAAAATAATAAGAATAACATAAATAGTTTTATATTCAATAAATTTTCAAAAAATACTACAAAATCAAAAGCAGAAATATAAAACAAAAGCATACAGTGCAAATTAAACGTCCCACTAAGTCAAGTGATGGCGCTAGTAGTCGCAAAAACAGATTGTAATTTTGTAAAATAATGATCAATATGTTGAATATTATGAACTGGTGATGAAAAATTCTGAATCGATTTTGATTTTTAAACTATTATAATGATTCAAAAGACCTAGACATTATATACAAAGTAGTTTTTATTGAGTTATTTTTTTATTTTATAGGTACACAAAACAATACTTAAAGGCACTTAAGTATATCCATAAAATAAGTTAATTAAAAACTAGTATTTATCTAATTATTAATATAGACAATATACTTATGTACATATTTTTAACTAATGAAAACATTTAAATTCTGTACTTGTCGTTTTATTGGAAATAAAATGGGCTTTTTTAAAAAACTAATAAGTATGAGGGGTACCTAAACAAAGTATCACTTCTAAATCTTAATGTGTTAGTAGCACGTGGTAGGTTCACACTATACCTACCTAAAGTAAAGCCAACGAAACCAGTTAAAGAATGTAACAATCTTACTACAACTGAATGACAGCTTCTATGATCTGTCGTATGGTATAATACACAGAATAAGTACATAGCTATAGAAACAACAGGTATCATGTAGATTTTGTCTGGGTTCATTTAAAAACCGGCTAAATACGCAAGGTGTCATGTGACAATACTATCGTAATCAAACAGGTAACTCTGACTTTAGTCGTATTTATTATGAGTACTATCATTGATTGAATAATCAACGGGAATCAAAGAGTTTTACACATTAGACTAGCGGTCATGAAGAAGTTTTTTCCTCCATCTATGACACCTTCAACTATATGCATAATAAATAAGACTATTTCTACATGTCCTTATTCTGTGGAATAATGTCAGTTGTCTCTACATAGATTGTTTACATTTTTTACCTCGTTTCTTTAGCTTTACTTTAGCTTTATGCTATGGTTGATCCTTCACTCTATGATACCTGCCTACACTGTCTATCACCATTAAAGGTCTAGGATGATTGTGCACGTTTATTTGTTCCAAGATGTGAGTGTGGTTACATTTGAGTTTGGCTTGGCAACCCCCGCCAGTTTTCGAAGAGCAGTACCATCTTTCTAAGTTCTTGTATTTCGTAGATCTCCAGAAAGTGAAACCATTGTAGCTGAGTAGGGAGGTTCCTCGGTTGGTTTTGATTAGCACCTTCTCTTGGTTGATGAGGTCTATGATTGGCATCACGGCGAATTCTGCTGGTACTTCGAAGTAGTCATCTGCAAACGGAATGGTTTTAGTTTTATGTAGCGATTTTACGGTTCAATAGTCAAACACGCTTGTTTTTAAACCGATATGATATCATGAAAACGCATATTATGATGTTACCTGTATACTTTTAAGGATGGCGACAAAATATAAACTTTTAAAATGTGTCTCTTTATTTATTTTAAAAATAAAATTCTTGTCTTGCTTGCTGCGAATCAGTTTATCTCGCCGTAATTACAACGACGAGGCCTACGACGTTTCTGCGTTGTCTTCCGTTACCAATTTGCACCTTTTTAAAACCATGTGAAAACATGCACAATTTGACGTCAATACCTAATTACGCACTTTTTAGGAGTCAAAAGAAGGAAAATATTGAATAGTTTTTTTTAGTTTAATAATTATCTTGCATACTTTCGTATATAATAGAATGAATACCGATTGTCACTGGATTGAAACATCTAAGTTTCGTATTTTATCAACTGCCCTGCTCAGTAGGTACACGACGACCAAACAGCCTTAATCTGGTAGTATCTCCTGGTTAGCAGGTAGAGAATTATCAACAAGCATTAAAACCTCGACAGATCCCCTCTTCTTTCTTTCCAAATAGCGCTGACTATTTCTTCTCCAATTTTTTCTCCGGATTCGTTGTTCCTTTGGCGTTAAATCTTTAATACTTTTAATTTTTTTCTGATTTTTTCGTTGTCTTTCGTTTTCTTTAAAAATGGCATATTTTTGTGGGTCATTTTTGATTTCACTGTACTTTTTTCTTTTACGAGCTCTATCCAATGCTAATAGTTCCTCTCGACTCTTCTTGTTTCTTACCCGTTTCTTCTTCCTGTTAACATCTGAAAATGTCATTCGATGAAATTTAATAGTGGTCATTTATTAGGCGTATATATCTCTTAGGTAAACAATACTTTAAAAAAAAACTGCACATACGATGACATATAGGTCTGCTGGTGCGTTAAAACGTCCACTTCTAATTTGCATCTTAAATACCTATTTGGGTATCCAATTATAAATTCCCTTGACCTAGTGTATCAGAGATTGCGAATTTTAAAAACGTAAACAAAATTGCAATGTTACCGCATAAACTTTATCACGTTTACGCACTTACTTCTATATCTATTCTATATAGAGGTATGTATAGCACACTACTGTTTACGAAGTGAAATTATCACAATGATATCGCCACAAAGTAGATATTTATGAACCACGACAGAAGTACCGCTAACTACTAGGTATAGGTAATAATAACACAATAATTTATTTACACACCCTATTAAATATAGAATACATTCAATATATCGCGCCATGTAAGATTTATCTTAAGTTGTCCACTGGTAACGGCCGTGTATGACGGGCTTAGAATAGGATCACCCAATTTCTTACCCGTGGGTGTCGTAGAAGCCGACTAAGGGACTCGAGGGTTTAATGTGTTTTGCAATTTTAGGCGGCAGGCTGACAACCTGTCACTATAGTGATCCACGATTTATCTGAAACGACCCTCAAACATTTGTCAGACGTGGCGATAACGACCGTAATATTAGGGTCATTAATGCTCTGCCTGTACTCCGCCAGGGATATAGGCATGATTTGTGTGTGTGTGTGTGTGTGTGTGTGTGTGTGTGTGTGTGTGTGTGTGTGCGGGTCTTGATAGTATCTTCACCGTGTGCGACACCCTTTAATTTTAGGTAGATTATATATGTATGGTAGATGTGTGTATATTGTTAAGCCTCTAATTCTCTGCGCACTTGTTTGTAGACATTGAATAAATTTAAATGTATTCGTAAGTCCAAAGAACAATCGGTCTGTTTAATAACAGGTTCAGTAGGTATATAGCTCATTAGTCTATTTACCCACAGATAATCCACATAACGGACAAGGTCGTACCTAGTAAATATTCGGCAGTGCAAGTTAGAAGAGTTAGCGATTCTTGTAAGTAGTTCATTTTCTCCTTAGCGTCTCGCGGCGATTACAGTTTGGCAAAAAAGAGTAGAGAGAAAATGAGGGCGCCACTTTCTTCGCGATCTGTCAAATCTGACAGATCACGCGTAAGTATGACCACAATTTTACATACGAAATTTTTAGTTCCATTTTATTTCGTTCCAAACACTTTTCGGCCAGACTGTAAATTTTGTCTGTCCAAAAGGTTGCCACACGAACGGCGTTTGCAGTGGCTGCCCAGAGGTCTTCTAGCGTACAGATGTCGGGGCACGCTGCGCAATTTCAGGATGTGAGACATGCTTTGTAGGACAGCTCCACATGGGCAATGTTCGGACTACCTGTAGCCCCACCGACACAGATTTTCCTTGCAGCGAACAACCTGCGTACGAAGTCGATTCAGATACTTCCAGACCGACCATTTGAGGTCGTTACTATTTGGAAGAACTTCTCTTGGTACGTAGGACTCGAGGTTTACGACATCTTTCCACGTACGTGCAAGTAGTTTATAAGACTATCTTATTGAATTAGTAAAATAACATTCATAGTGCTATTCATCTATTGCTAAATATCCCAAACTGTTAATCCCCCAAATAAATAAAATGCCTTAGGTCCCGGTTGCTTGATAACTTAGACTGCGATTGTTACACAACCATGTCAGGAGCCTGCTACTAGTAATAGGCGGTTGAAAAACTTGACACCAGGGCATCGGGTCGTTGGACGATTCGGTGTCCCACACGAAAAGAGAGAGAGAGAGAGAAGATGTGACCCGAATTGGATTGTGGTACGGAATATAAACTCAAAAAATTTCACACGCGGGTAGGTAATATCTTTAGGCACAGTTTTAAAAGGAAACCATCACATCACATCAACTTATAACAGTCCACTGCTGCACATAGGCCTCCCAAATGAACGATTGCAACGTACGCAAATAAACGATCTCCCGCTTTCGCCATCCAGTCGCTGGTAGCGAAAAGGAAGTAGAGAAACATATTTTCGCTATTGCAACTTTTTTCTTTCTTCTTTTTCTCTTGCATAAAATGGCACTATAATAGCCAAAAACTGCAAATTCTACCTCCCTATCTCTCGTAACTTAAACCGATGCGCAAGTTAACGCTGGACTTTGAACATAACTGGCTCAGTGTGCTATCTGTGACGCATTTTGCTGTAATCGTGTTGCGATAACTAAGATAATAATAGCACTGTGATGGTAACTTGGAGGAGCAGACATCTTGCGTTCTTATGTCTGGAACTTATGTTACCAGTCATATAATAAGAGACAAATTTAATATCATCTAGCGGTCCGCCCAGCGCACTCACTGCTAACCGCTTTCCTGTGGGATTAAATTGTGCCTGTGACTTATGCAACGAAACTACAGGTGAAATTCGATGTACATTACGTAGCCAGTGGGACATTATATGACCAGGATTTTTGACCTGCTACGGAATGTACATAGAGTTTCACCTGTAAAATCGTAGCCTGTAGTTTCGAAAAACGAGGCACTACTGGTTTGAGCCTTTTCATACAAACTTATTCTCCCGTTTTCTTTCCAAGCCATATCTAATTCTTTTTTTTAATAATCATGTAATTGTGTGACCATTTCTGTAGAATCACTCTATCTTTTAAAAAATCGCATCAAGAGGATTTTAACTTTTGTATGGAATGAGAAAATTGCTCTTATTTTCTCCTCATAATTATTTTTACAAAAAAAATTTATAATAGGGTATGCCTTTAGGCTTTTGTAAAAAAATAATTTTAGGTCTAGAGGCATTACTAGGAAAAAAAAAACAGGGTAATACGTTTGTATGAAAACGCTCAGCTTGGGTATCCTCTTGAATTTTCCAAGCCACTTAAGGGTAGATACACTGTTTTCCATTTCACGACAATTATATACCTACTAAAATCGTTCAGGGACAAACAGCAAAATGTTATTATAATGACTTACGAGTAGGTACTAGATAATAATATATATCGACAGGATATAATAAAATTAAATGCTGGCGTTGATTCAAAAAGAATATGTTATGAGCATAATTATGCTTGCCACTCTCATCACTACATACATACGAGGGGAGGTCAAAAAGTTCGCGGAATGACAAGGAAGAAGGGTGAAATTAAACATGAAATTATTTTTCCTTTTCAATATATTCTCCCTTAACTCGAATAGATTTATGGGATCTATCAAATAACTTATTAATACCGTCTAAAAAAAATTGTTTATCTTGTGCGTCAAAATAAGCCGAAATCGCTGACTTAACCTCATCATCGTCGTTAAATTTTCTTCCACGCAGCTCTTTTTTCATCTTTGGAAATAAATAATAGTCGCTGGGGGCCAGGTCTGGACTGTAGGGTGGATGGCGCAGTAGTTCAAAACCACATCGGTGAATGGCAGCGGTCCAAACACGACTGGTGTGCACGGGCGCGTTGTCATGCAAAAGCAGCACTCCTTTGGTCAGTTTTCCTCTCCTTTTTTCTTTAATCGCTTCCTTCAATCGATCTAACAAGGAAGCGTAGTACTCTCCCGTTATGGAAAGGCCACGATCTTTATAATCCACCAGAAGAATGCCTTCAGAATCCCAAAATATTGTCGCCATGATCTTTCCGGCCGATTGAGACACCTTAAACTTCTTAGGAGGGGGAGTGCCCTTTTTCTGCCATTGCATTGACTCTTGCTTTGACTCAGGTTCATAATGATGAACCCAAGTTTCATCCCCAGTCACAATACGGGACATAATTTCTTCCTTTTGATCTCCACAGCGGTCCAAAAACTCGCGGCAACAGTCGACGCGCTCTCGCTTTTGAAACGGCGTGAGCATTCTCGGGACCCATCTTGCGCAGACTTTACTCATACCAAGATGTTGATGAAGGATATTCAAAATGGTAGTTTCTGATACACCAACTAATGCTGCAAGCTGTTTCTTCTTCAAACGGCCATCCTCCAATACAAGTTTCTCAACTTTATCGATGATTTCCGGCGTGGTGGCCTCGATCGGCCGCCCAGAACGGGGATCGTCTTCAATTGACTCCCTTCCTTGCTTGAAAAGATTATGCCACTTGTAAATCATAGTTTTTCCAGGAGCAGAGTCCCCGTAAACAGATAACATATCTTGAAAAACAGTTTGCGGCGTTTTTCCCTGTTTGGTGAGGAACTTTATGACGGCGCGATGTTCAATTTTTTCCATACTGCCAACTTTCTTCCCGATTCACTTGTTTAATCGTTGATAACTCAAAGACTAGTGACCCAATTAGGCTAAAACTTGGTATTTATAGTAATAATGAGTTACTCAATTAGCGAGTACCTGGACAAGCATCCCTACCCCCGCCAACCCCTCCATTCCGCGAACTTTTTGACCTCCCCTCGTAGTATAAAACTTGGTCCCTTTCCGCGTTTGTCCTTATGTCTGTATGCTTAGTTCTTCTGAAGAAGTGAAGAAATGTACCGGAAAAATTACACCTGTCTTCAATTTCAATTCTTATCGTATAAGTATTGTATATCCTTGGAAATATTATCAATGTAACAATCAAAACCATTCAATAATACTCGTACCTACTAAAGACTGATTAATATAATCACGCATATTTCGAGGAAAGACAACGTATCAGTATTGTTTACTAAATATGTGAGGTAAACCTACCTACCTATTGCCTATATTACCTCACGTGTGAAATAAATAGATATAAAGATAGTTGGGAAGTTCGTAGGTGCAAATTCCAAAGTATAAGGCCAAAAGAAAATCTTACAATAACTCTTCAAGGTTTTTGGATAAAACGCAACCGTCTATCACGCGAATGTTTTTGTGGCGCAAAATTTTATCAAGAACAAGTAAGGGACATATTTGAGCTCGATTTGGGCTAGACGGACAGTGGTAAAAAGATGTGAGTGATGGCCAAGGGGAGCAAAAAGACTACCAGCCCGATCTGATAACATGACCATTCTAAAAGGTCTCTCTTTTCTCTTTCTGTCTTTTCGTATGGGACA
Source organism: Keiferia lycopersicella (assembly GCA_029255805.1). Lineage (NCBI taxonomy): Eukaryota > Metazoa > Arthropoda > Insecta > Lepidoptera > Gelechiidae > Keiferia > Keiferia lycopersicella. The sequence goes on from JARACZ010000008.1 coordinate 2,565,450, forward strand.
CCGAGTCGTCCAACGACCCGATGAACCCTAGTGTCAGAATTTTTCAACCGCCTTCTACAAGTATCAGGCTTCTGACATGGTTGTGAAACGAGCGCCGTCTAAGTGATCATAGACAGCAACCGGGACCTACGGCTTAACGTGCCATCCGAAACACAGAACCATCTTACTAACAGACAATCGGGTGGTTCAGCCCACAATGTCCTAACCAGACTGTAAACAAATTCACAAAGTGATAAATATCAACTTAGTGACCCACCGAGAATCGAACCCGGGACCTTCTGCGTCAAAGGCAGTCGCACTACCACTGCGCCACATCGGTCGGTCTCTATAGGCCTTGGGGATTGGCGCAATTGAGGTGAGGCCTATACGTACCTACTCTGCAATGGCTGGATATGGGTTCATGATGGTGATGATAAAAAGATGTGGACAAAAGAAGTCACCGAGTCATGGCCAAAGGGAGCAAAAGCGTCAGTGGGCAGACTATCAGGTGGTCTGATGTGTGCCCAATTCTACAGGACTTCTATGAACCTTAAGGATAGACGCAATAGAGAAGAGGCCTATACTATACGTAACTACCATGCAGTGGCTGGATATGGGATGATGATGATGAAAGGATTTAGTTAATCCTAGAAAAAATTGAATTAAATCTTCAAATCCCTCATATTCCGCTATTGGAAAAACGCTTAGTTGCTTGTCGATAATGTCTTGAATGGTTTTGGCTGTTTCTTATTCCGCTATGGAATCAATAAAATACGTCGTATCGTATCGTTTATTAGGCACTTTAATTGCACGTGTACGTGTAGGTTAGGGTAGTGTCTGCCTAACGTGCTGAGACCAATTTAAAAAAAAAGCAAGCACTTCTACAAAAAATAGTAGATTATGAAGCAAGTAACGAGCAGGCGTAAAGACTAACTCTGATAATTTCTTCGATATCAACAAAAATATTTCGATAAGGAAGTTGCCCGACTTGCTTGTCAATCATTTCAGCTCAGTAAGTAGGTACCTACATACTAATTGAGCTAACCTTGACTTCACGCTCGCATTTCGTGTGGCTAAACATCAGCACATTCTTCGTGCCTCAAGCATCATCATACAGGTTATATCGAATCCCATCTTGTGAAAATGATACGATATGTCTTGGTTACCTTGTTTAGGATCTACTTACTTTTAGTGAACAGATTTCACTCTTTAAGGATGACAACGCTCAGTCTGCGAGACATCTTTCGTGGCATGAACTCTACCTTTGACGTGCAGGCTTAGAATATAATCACCTCATTTTTACCCGTAGGTAGTGTAAGAATCCTGGCAGTAGCGTTCTCTGTATATCTACAATATCTTACACTGCGCTCGTCAATCAATTCGCATGCATAGACATTATATGGCTAATACCGCAGCATAAATACTAGTACTACCGTACCCCCCCATTGGAGAAGGCCTAAGTCTAGTAGTGGAATGTTGTGGCTGTTGGAGTGTATACTCTTACCTGACGTGTTGTCTGCTAATGAATTCCACATACTGGCAATATTCTTATTACGGAATAGGAAAAATTCTCAAACTGTTCTTAAAATAACTGACTAAAATTTGACAGCTGTCAAAATCATGTAAATGCTGTGACCTCAGATCTACTTTTCTTTGTTCACATGTCCTTTAGTATGGGTTTGCCATCTGTCAAATATGGCCTATTCGAACGGCCATATTTTAATCAGTTATTTATTACGTCATTATTTTATACGTCATTTAATTATACAAGAACTGTATTTTTACTTTTTCTCTATCCCGAAAAATGACTGAGATATTCAAGATCAAAGTGCGTGTTTAAGGCCGAAGATTTTTAAAAACGCGGGCGAGCGCCCGCCAGCCGATGACGTCACGGTTGTCGTCATTCGGCAGTCGCGCTCGCGTACGCACGGCATCGCGCAGTTAAAATAAAATCTTTAATATAAAATGAGGAAAAAATATTGTATCGTGCCGCAATGTTTCAACTCCACGGTTAAAACACCAGATAAACTCTTTTTTAATGTGCCTTTGGAACCAAAAATCAGAAAAAAATGGATGACAGCCGTAAAAAGAGTTGATGTAATAGGACCTAAAACTGTAGCCTTCTGCTGTGAAGACCATTTTGTTGTAAGTACTAGTTATTTGTAAGTATTTTATCCATTTTCTCTACGTTTCGTGTCACATTTAGCATAAAAAATATATATATTCTTTATTGCATAAATAGTATAGACAATTAATACATTAAAATTTGTCGCAAAGGCGAGCTCATCTCTTAATGAGAGATCTCTTCCAGCCAACCCATGTGTTGTGAGAGAATCTAAAATTTTGGGGCAATTTGGCAATAAAAGAAGTTACATGAAAACTAAACAAATAATAATATTACATATGTAACTACTAAACAAATAATAATATTACATATGTATGTAATATTATTATTTGTTTAGTTTTCATGTATACAGGATGACATACAGAAATTATACTGGGTGATGTGGTCTTAGATGAATCTCACAATGCAATGAAGCCCGCTCCTATATATATATTTATATAAGTGGGTATGTACCCACTTATATAAATATACCTACTTAATATATGTTAATAATGTACTTTCCAAGGACTTTTTTTATTGTTTTCATAGGAACCTCCCTACCTAGATATCTTGTCCTATTCATACCAAAACCTACCTACTTATTCAGCCGGGATAAAATATTTACTCATTAGAAGATTAATAAAGATTAGGTTTGCCTAAATAATTTTGATGATGGCTCATTTTATATTGTTTTCTCTGAACTACAGTAGGTATAAAAACTGCCATGGCTGCGTATGTGGCAGCTAAAGTGGCGCAGTACCTACACTGGTTCTCAACCGACTGTATTTCACGGGTTGCAAAATATTCCTACGAATTATACCTATATTAAATCAAATGCTTTATCAGCAGAAGTGTCCAACTCACGACCCGCATTTATAATTCACTGGCTAGACGTTATTTAATTATTTTTTTATTACAGGTGGAAAATAACATGGAAAACTATGTTAAATATAAACTCGTTGGAGGCCCACTTAAACTCAAGAAAGGCGTAGTGCCTCATAGGTTTGCTTGTCAAAAACAATCAGAAGAAAAACCTGAGCGCTCGGTTGTGAGAAAACTTAAAATTGCAAAACTGAAAAATTCTTCCTTAACGTCTACTAATGAATGTCTTGCGTCTTCTTCTTCACAAGACGTTGAAGAAATATATATTGTAGATTCCGTTCCTCAAGTAGAAGATATCGTGAACGACCCTTTGGAAGAAGTGACAAGTTGTGAAAATATAAGTTGTACCACAGAAGAGGTTTTAAAAACGAGACACAAAAAAATACAAGTGAATATAAAGAATAAAGTTTATCATAAAAGTACCGAGACGGATGATAAATATTTTAATTTGAAATGTTTAGATAAAAAGCAAAAAAAAACCATAAAACAAATTCGGGTTGTAAATGATCCGTCGACTTCCAGTTTTGGAGAATCTTTGATATCGACAAATACTGACAAAGACTACAATGTATCAGATGAATCACATATTACAGATTCTGAGGCAGATTTTGACAACAAATCTTTTAAAACGCACATGCAAAAAGCTGCTCTTTTATGTGTATCTCGGGAACCTCTGATGCTTTTAGGAATCCCAAAGCAGTGGTATTGTTGTATTCAGCTGTTAAGTGAATCGTGCAAATGCGCACCAAGAGATGTGATGATAGTCTTAAAAAAGATCCGCTTATATCAATCTAACGCCTTGCTTGCGCTAGATTTTGGTATCTCAAGTCGTTACGTAGAAACAATTTTTAGAAAAAATGTTCCAATCATTTCCTCTTGTATGAAAAGTCTTGTGTTTTTCCCAGGATCAGCAAAAGTGGTGACTAATATACCAATGCCATTTCGGAAAAGATACAGCAACGTGAAAAGTATTATCGATTGTTTAGAAATACAAATAGAAAAACCGACTGAACCAACAAAGCAAGCATTGACATGGTCAGAATATAAAGCATGTAATACCATGAAGTACTTGATATCCATAACTCCTGATGGTCTTATCAATTTTATTTCTGAGGGATATGGGGGTAGGGCATCTGACACTATAATTTTTGAGGACTGTGGATTTCTAGAATTGCTACCTAAAAATAGTGCGGTTATGGCCGATCGAGGTTTCAAAAATGTAGTTCATCTTTTGCAGCAAAAGGAATGCGCATTAATACGGCCATCCACTGTCAGTGCCAAGATAACTCCAACAAAAAGTGAAGTACTAGAAACAAAGAAAATAGCAGCCTTGCGCATACACGTCGAAAGAACCATTGGCAGATTGAGAAACTTTGGGTTCCTGATGCCACATGCAACTGTAGATCTTAAACAGGTTGATTTGTTAGACTACGTCATGATGATTGCATGTGGTATAGTTAATTTACATAGCCCATTATTTAATTTTATAGAATGATTTATTGAGAATAAAAGATTTTATATAGATATACAAATTTATTTCTGAATATCATTCAGGTACTCCTGTCTTAATAAGTTTTTCAAAAACACACTCCTTCCAAAACTTGCTAATTTTAACAAATAGAGCATCACAATAGTTTTTATCATATAAAACTTCGTAAATGTCTACTTCTTTTGACACCTCAAAATCTACATGTGCAACACAAAAATAACCTTTTTCTTTCCCTACCAAGTGCATCTGGGTCTGTATTTGTGCTAAATATTGTTTACCTAATGATCCGTTATTGTAATATTTTTTTGCCGTTGCAGCTTTTGATGGACACTTTATTTCTATAACATGAGTTTCAGTCACTCCATCTGGCGATGCTCCAAAAAATGGATAACATGCAGTGAGATACAGTCCTGATTGTTTAATCGAAATACTTTTTTTTAGTTCCACTTCTTTTCTGACAACTTCTTCCAAAACTTTCCCTCTTTTCATCGCATCAGTTTCAATCAAAAGCTTAGCCCCGAATATTTGCTCAACAAGAGTTCCATTTTGCGTGCGACATTGAGCCGCTTCATGAGCTTTCGATGCTGTTACTCGGCCATACCGCATTTCGAACCAAAGCTCTGAACTGGCTTGGGCCTTAGTTGCTGATTCCACCAGTTGGCATCTTTCAGGTGTCATTTCAGTCATGCAATAATTTAAAAAAGATTCAAAGCTTAAATTTTCATTGCCTTTTATAAAGGTACATGTAAGATTATGCATAGATAATCTTTGTACCTCTGGTTTATCTTTGACGTTGGCTGAAAGCTGACAATCAAGTCCAAGATCGTTTATTTTTTGCACAATTTTGTCCATAAAGTCATCGTTATTAGGCATTACTGTGTCCATGTTATTTTGAGCAAAATCCTTGGCTTTGATAAATTTCAATGTAGTTCCAATGCCTGAAAACAATAACGAAGTTATAAGCACTGTATTGCATAAAATACACTAGCAGCTGGAGGCTGTTATAATCACCTGAAAGAGTTGACTTCTTGACTTCTTCCAGTAACATTTAACTGAAGTCGGCGAAGGCTCCTCCGTTCTGCGGTGAAGCCACATTAAAAAAGCCACAGATGTTTACATCCGCCTTTGCTAGCTGCGCAATCTTCACAGGATATGTTTATTATCTCTTCTTCTTTCTCGTTGCATTGCAAGACACAGTGGTATGGTTTGGAACGCACTTTGTGTTCAGGAGTTATGCGCACTTGACGGTACATATGTCTCCCTCTCTTTTCAACTGTATGTACCCTATGGCATCATCACCGTAGCTCTCTCTTCCTGACCTAGAACCACGTAACGTTTTCATTTTTTTAAAAAAAACGAAACGTATTCCAAAATATATTTTAAATAACCAACAATGACAATGTAAAACCTTGCGGGCCGCAAGTTGATGACCACTGATTTTATTACTATTATTTAAAAAATAACTTTTAGTTTTTAAGTAAAAATTTGCGGCTCGCAAGTTGAGCAGCACAGATATCACCGAATATCACGCAAGGTAGAAGAACTGCGCTGCGAGCCAGTAGGTATGCAGTAGGTACCGAGGACGATCGAGCAGAACGACGTCGCCGGCCGTGTTGTAGGCACCCACCTACGAGGTTGTGTTGTATTGTAGTTATAGGTATGAGATATGAACCTACTAGCACTAAACGTAGCAGCTGACGCACTGAACCGAGACACATACCTACCTGGTTTAAGAGTAGGTACTAGTTACTTGTTCATTCTGATACCTACTTACTTACCTAGGGCTCCTATTCGTAAGTAGGTATCTCTTTGGGTACTTATACCTAAGTTAGTCGCCATGGTACTGGCGGGTGCGTGTGTGTAAAAGCGGCGCGTACCTTCTTCAGCCACCTCTTATACCTACATTAAGGCACATACCTACCTACTCCATGGCCCATGCACACATACCTATCTACTGTTGCTGGCGGCTGCCTGTAGGTACGTGAGTAAACAGGTATATTTGCGTGGAGTAGGTAGGTAGGTACCTATGCGGCTTCCCAGCGTCACTTCATTCCTGGCATTCGATTGCGATTGCAATGTGACTGTCACAAGTCACAACCGGCATGTTGCTTGGCGGCTATAACAGCTAGCTAAAGTAGGTATGCTGCATACCGTATGCGTCTGCTTTACACACAGGCACTAGCCAGTACCATGACGAGTAGGTAAAGTAGGTAGGTGCCCACTGCCCACATAATAAGTACCTTCGACAAGTAGGTCCATCCATAAGTAGAAAGACAGGTACTTCAGGGTAGTCACGAACTCGCGCGAGAACTGTTGCTTACACAGTAGGAGTAGGTATTTTTTATCATCGCTCATAGTACCTATCTATAGGCATAGATATAAAATTCAAATTACACTTTGATTGAGCTGCGATAACGCTACAAACCGTATTCTCTACGTACTTAAAAAGATCTATTAGGTACCTACATACCTTTTCATCTTTAACCCTCGAATTTCGGCAGCGGTTAAATCCTGATTCTGCATAAAATATTGAGCCACCATCCGGGTATCCACTTTCGGAAGGTTATCAGACTGGCCTTTTAGGAAACCTTCTTCCATTTCATTTGATAACTACACACTGCACTTGACTCGGTAATACAATAACAAGCAAAAAAGAAACGAAATAAGCGGCGCGCTCTGTTGCGGTCGCGAGCTCTGGACAATCGTGACGTCACGGCAAAAGCGCGCGCTATTTCGGAAATTTAAAATGGGGCCATAACTTCTCGCTGTCATAACTTTGGAAATACTGCATGTTTTGAAGTGAAACAAAAACTAATGTAATGTACTTGATCTATTCTTTAATGAAAAGGGTATTTGGAAGTAATATTTTAACCCTGTGCCGTCGTTCTTTCCAGCTATCAGAGTTAGATAACGGCAAATCTTTATCTAGGAATGCATGCCTACTGATCATCAATTTTGTCGCATTCGCATACACGTTTATTACTCAATCTCGAAATAACATATATTTTATCATTGTAGGTACCTCTCACAAATTAGGTAGACGATTGTATTGAGACCTATCACGTAGCAAGATCATAGGCCCGTATTTATAAACCGCACTCAACTCTGAGATCGATCTTAGTGCGACTTTGAGAAGCTGTTAATATTGACTGACATTTGTCAAAATCGCTCTTGAGATCGATCTCAGAGTTGAGTGCGATTTATAAATACGGACCTTAGTTTACCTACGCAAGTCCCTAGTCTAGAGTTTCTATCCCTACCTACATGGGATTGAGTGATCGTAAGAATGTGATCGGTTCGATTTTACTGACAAACCAGTCATCCTATCAGACGACATGTGTCATTCCAATCGAAAGTAACATCAGGCACAAAATTGTTTCGGTCCGAGACATAAAAATATTCACCTTTTTTTTTAGAGTTTACAACACGTTTAAATGAGCAAGGAAGCAACTAGGTATAAAATACAAGTTATTAAGTACTGAAACAATTAATTCATCCGTTAAAACTCGTAAAGGGTAACACTGCGCACTTAGCCAACAGGCGTAGATTAGATGGCCACGGGGCCAAAATAAAAAAAAAAAAACAAAAAAATGCTGCGCACTTATTGCTGCTTACTGCCGCCATGCCGTCGTAAATTTGGAACACTTTTGGAACGAAGTGTACAGTCGTAGGTACCCGCAATGTTCTGCAGTTGAATAATCTCTTATTCTTATACAAGTTGGAATGTTTTATTAAATAAAATCTGTAGATTGTTATTTCAAATATGTATTAAACAATATTAGGTTTTGGTTTAGCTAAACAATTTTAGAAGGCACATTTAAATACAACATTTATTTACAGAAGATTTTGAAATTAATTCGGAATTTTATAATTGTTGATCATATTGATTAAATGTTAGCGTGCCTTAATAAAATAATAAATGAACATCGAAATGCATCATGGTCATAGCACCTATAGCGGGTTCGAATTATGTAATAATTAACTCTATAAAACAAAAGTATACATATATATTTCAAATACTGATACTTAAAACTAACTAAGTATAAAAAGCTATGTTAGGCTAGATACGAAATCGTTTGATTAGCGAAATAATTACTAATTTCATGACCATTGATGTCTTGAAATTTGCTAATCAAAAGAGGTTCAATATTATCTTTTTTCAATCAGTTGAAGATCGAATTGGGCTTGTTTATCGCTTACAAGATGTCAGTTGAGGACTCTCAGATGAGCAGTTATTTCGTTCACTGGACAATTTTTGTTCTAGAGCATAACATATTAATTAAAACGTACACTGTGTAACAGAAAATAGACTTACAAGTATAATAAAAGTAAGTATAAATAGGTAGTGCCTACACACTGTAGTGAAAATACAACTACACCACAGTTATTTACTACCTACCTACCAACATACTATGCTTATTGAAAAATATGGACCTAAAAATGCGAGGTTTGATAAAAAAAGCATGACTTTTATATTAATGACAATCAGTCAAATAGTTGCAATGTCATAAAACAATAATTATATTTGGTACATTTCCTGCTAATCCACATTAGCACAAAACACAGAACATTCCAATTTGTTTGACAAGTCTTATAAATAAAATCTCAACTAATAATTTTATTTTTAATGTAACATAACAGACACAAACGAAATAATTTTAACATAAAAGTATAAGAATAATCTCAAGCTTGCATTTTAAAATTCTAGTTAAACATCAATACTTATTTAATTTAATATTTTAGAATTTTATACTTTGAGAAATTTTCTACAAAGCTTTGTATTACCTAGGTATAGGGAAGTTATTTCACATTTACAAAATAAGAAATTAAGATAAACTTTTCAAACAAAAGTGAATTTAAATCTTATATTGGCAGTGAAATAGACAGAAACATAGTCAAATAGGTCAAACTTGTTTCACTTAAAATGTCATTCAATCTTAAACAAATTAGTACAGTGTAGATTTCAGAACATTTAAAGCTTTTACATGTATACAAATGGCAATACCAGTAAATTACGGAGTACTTCGGTCAGGCAACGGAGGCAGGCTGTAGGATTTGCCATCAGGAGTCATCCAGCAGGTTGGAGGGTCATGGTTATGTTTGCCGATGCTCTCAGTGACCTTCCCGGCATTGTTGATCCTCAGCTTAGCCGGGCAGCACCGGCTGAAGAAGTACCAGCAGTACCACAGCTGACTTCCATATGCCTTCTTATACATGAATCTGAATGTGTGGTTCTGGTATATGAACAGCTTGGAATTCCCTCTGGTATTAATAAAAATACCTGAAATCACCAATCCGCATGAGTCACAAATTATAAAGGACATGTCCTAAACTACTTTAACCTTAAATTAGAGGACAGGAAAATAAAACAAAGTATGTTTTAGATATTTTACTCCTTTAAAGATTTTATGAACATAGTATTACAAATTAGAAACATGATGTAAATAATTTCCCTCTCTGATGTACTCATCAATTGATGTTAGTAACCTAAATATAGTCATATTCATAACTTTGTTCTTGGAAATTTATGAAGTAAAGCAAAAGCTGCAAGTTGCCAACGATAGCTTTTTATTATTTCATTATAAGTCCTAAATAAACTTCTGTGCTTTATACAACGCAAAACAATTGGAGAATTGTGTCTTAGATTCGCAATTAGAATACTACATAATAATTTTAACCACTTAAGATCACCAAAATTTCTGCATCGAGTAAACACATGAAGAATGTAAGTATAAAAGTGAATTTACAACACTGTCCTTGATATTTTGGCACTGAGATCGGAACTATTATCGCTACGTATACTACGATCGATCGTTAGACGAAAAATAGCACAGTTTTTGCTCATTTCCTGATAGGTTTTGTTATCTTTTGGACGAACTTCCCCGTTTTCCACAACATGCTTGACTGGCTGTCATTTAATCGGTGGCCATTGACAAAAGGATTTTATTTGACGTTTGCTGCGTTTTCATTTGCGCGCTGAACGCATTTGCTTGGAACGGAACGTGATAGCGCGACGTTTCGTTCGAGGTGTTTCATATTCACGGGTGGGCTGTGCGCTCCCGCTCCCCTCGCCTCTGCCTGCCCCTCTCCCGCCACGAGCGAAGCTTGTTTTTGTGAAGTGTTTGGCGTCATGCATGCCGACTTGTTGTGATGATTCAGTGCGATTAGAATTTAGGTTTTTATGTATATTGGTAACTTTTTTATTAAATTTACGTGAAATCAGTGTCAACAAAATGTTTTGGTGTACCGTCAAAAGTTTGACGTTCATTGTGCTCCCTCGCCGACGACAGCTTTTTAACCGACTTCGAAAAGGGAGGTTATTCGACTGGTATTCGCCGAGTAAAAAATATTATGTAGTTGTTTGTTGGTCTCGTTAAGGGTTAAAGATAAAATTAATATTAGTGATTTTCCTCGTGTGTAATTTCATAATTAAATATCAAAAGAAATTAGCAATAATTATAAAAAATTGCATTTACTTTTTTTGTAAAAACAGGTAATTTTAGCACCGCTCGGTTCAATATTAAAGTTTGTTATTAAATAGTCACCTGCGATAGATATTAGTTACATACATTACCATCGATTCGATGAAGAAGAAGGTATTAGTTAATCGCTTTCGCTCAATTACCTAATAATTCCTCAATTAAGTTATCACATTATTATTTTTTTAAAAGGTGCTTAATAATAAACTCTTTAATCCTACTAAAAATAAATAAACTTGTAGTTTTATTTACGCAGACCTAGCTACTACTATTAAACAGCCACGACAGTCCATTGCTGGACTTGCACCTTCCATATGACGGGTTTATGCCATACCTACTCCCCACGCTTGGCAGACGGCGAGCCAACCGCAGATTTACAATTGTTATGAATTAAAAAAACTAGAATATATAATATTTTTCTCTAAAAATGGCAATACTTTTTTCAGTAGCCCACTTCGTGCCCACACGCAAAGGCAGTCAGTTGCTCGTCCACGAAGGTTTCGCGTTCCGCCTGAAGAATAAACTCGCATACGGAAAGAGACAGTGGTACTGCACGTCCAGGACCAAGACTGGATGCCGTGTTGACGTCACCACTGTGCTACATAGATTAGGACAGGTCGTGAAGAGGGTGAGGGAGAAACATAACCATCCCCCGCCAGGGTTCTATAGGAGAAAGGATGGCAGCTTCAAGATTGTTTGATGTGATAAAGCAACCTTATACTTTGGATAAACTGTTTTAAACTTTTAAGGTCAGTTGTATAATAATTTGTATCAATCGGGTTCTATATCCGTAATGTATAAAAATATGAAATTCAGGGTACTTATCGCGATACACGACTTTTTGAATTGTCCGATATTTTGTGTAGGAAATGTGTTTGTGTATGTAATATTTCGAGACATTGTATAATGTGTCGGTCTATAACCAGCGCAATCTACGGCCCGTATTTATAAACTACACTCAACTCTGAGATCGATCTCAAGAGCGATATTGACGAATGTCTGAGATCGATCTCAAGAGCGATATTGGCAATGCTAATGACATCTCAAAATCGCACTCAAGATCGATCTCGACTCGAGTTGAGTGCGGATTATAAATACGGGCATAAGTGTTTGAGACTGTTTATAGAGCGTTTATGTAAATATTACTTTTAAGTAGAAAATGCATATTTGTGTAGCTAAGTAATTAAGTACAAATAATAAAGACTGAATGAAACCAACTACCTCAAAAAAAACTATTAAGACTATATTTTAGGAGTAATTATATGCATTGGAGGACTGTGTACCTAATCATATGGAAGACTGAATAAGTAGTCTAAATTTGTCTGTAATTAATGATACTTTACCTATCGAAAATATTATGTATTACGTAATAAAATAAATGCAAGAAAGAATTAACAAACCTACCTTAAAATAAGTTTAATGTTTAAAAAGGAAATATATTAACAGATTTAAAACTGTGCTTAATAAGCTAGTATTTTTTGTTGAACTTGCTAATTTAAGAATTAATTTGCAGTAAGTATTGAAGTTTTTTTTTATACATTTCATTTTACCGACTGATTTATATTTTGTAAGTCAATAGACTGATTAATGAACTGAACTGAGTAAAATAAAAAAATACTTTATTTTAACTATTGATTTTATTTAAACTCTTAAATCCGAACTGCGTCTTTATTTCAAAAGAACCAAACAAAATCATTAGTAAGATAATTTATTTGGCTCTTAGAATCATTACTACTAACTAAAGACGAGGCTGTATGGTTTGTAAAACCTTTGCCTGTTCATTACCCTGTGACCTTTGTATGTATGTGTCAAACTCGAGCATTCTAATGCATTTGCATGAACTAGGTACTATTTTAATACAATAAGTTTTCCACTGTCAGTGATAGTGTAGTTAATTTGTGGGTGTGTATGTTCTTCGCACATTTTTGTAATAACGCCATCTATAAGCTCGATGCAGCTTTCGCAAACGTGGAGGATGCGCTTGGAACAATAGTAGAGACTCCTGTCTGCACTGGCCCGAGAGTAAGTGAAGCCGTTCCGTAAGAGAACTCGGCGACCGCGTTCGTTTACAACAAATCGGTAGTCTTCTGCAAGTTTTTTTTTTGTTTTTATGAGAAAGGCATTCGCCCTATTTAAAAATCTTGACATAACACTCGTATAAATATTAGTTTCTTTTTAATATTGACTGAATTTTGACATTGTTTTATATATCTTAGTATATTGACATATTTAAATTCAATTTCATATTTTGAATGTGAGAATTATTCTCAAACTGGCGCTGCACGCTTTTACACTCTATTTTATACTTATTATAACTTTTATTGAAAAATCGCAGCGTCTGTCCTCAATCTGCATGCGGCGAGTCTTGCAGTATTTCGGTCACATTGCACGAAAGAGTGATGATAACTTAGAGCGCCTGATAGTAACTGGGAAGGTGGAAGGGAAGCGACCTCGAGGCCGAAGTCCGATAAGGTGGGCCGATCAAATATCCGCAAACCTGGATATACCCGTCAGTGCTGCATTACATCAGGCAGCAGATCGCGACAATTGGAGACGGGCAATTGACAGATTAAGGAGTCACGATCCTCAGCAGTGAGGGACCGACTATGGAGGAGGATAACTTTTATACCGTGTTAGCTTGGGAATAAAATATATTTCTTTTCACTTTCCACTACACTGATATTATATTATCTGATCTAAAAATCCGGCAGGAGTAGAAAAAGGGGAAATGACAACATAACATCACCCCATGATAGCACCATGTAAGGCACTACGTAATTCTTATACTAAACTAACGGGACAACAATAAGCTGTTAACCTGTTATCAAGAGCGCAATTTTATCTCTTTTAAGTAAATAAAACAACAATAGGATGTAAAAATATTAGCTGCAAATATTTGAAGGTGTGAATCAGCCCATGAAACTCAGTTTTTCCCAAACAACATAGGTCAAAATATGAAAAAAAATATTGGGCCTCCCCATACTGTTGACTCCCTCGGCTGCTACATTTTGTATGGGAGGTCCAAAAATTTCTTTCATATTTCGACCTGTGATTCTTGGGGAAAGTTGTTCAGTTTCATTGACTGGTTCATCCCTTAAAATATTTGCAGCTTCATCAGCATATAGAATAGTCAAATCTATAATATCTTCAAGTATCGTCCATCAGGCGTGATAAGGTGATCATCATGAGGATGATTGTGTTTCTCGTTCACGTACAAGATGTCGCCACTGTCGTTTATCTTGATGCAGCATCGGCATTTACCGGACACTCGCTTTGAGCAATAGAAGTAGTTCTTATGGCGGTTATTCGGTGTGTACGTATGGTCTTTTCTTAGTAGTAACCATGTTTCATCTTCGTCTAACACAAATTTGTACCCCTTGTCTGAAAATTTGTATTTGGGTAGGTACTTTTATGTATACTTGTATAGGTAGGTGTAGGTAGTAGCTGAAACGCCTTAATGACAACCCATATCTTTACTTGGTTGTATTATTATCGTAAGAAACTAAATGGACAGAATAGATGAAAGGAGAAGTTGGTTAGAAGGAGTAGTTATAGGATCCAGCACTGAGAAACGCCATACGATACGATGATGATGTGTTGAAAGAAAAGTGCTAAATGTGCTATCGTGCTGTTTACCTTGGTCATAAATTAAATGAATAATCAATTTCTGTTTTTTGATTCAAGCTCGCCTTTGTACAATAAAAGAATTATATTCCTTACAGCATGGTTCTAAACAAAAGAGCATGTTTTGTTCTCTTTTCGTTCTTTACATATGAAAACAGTTATTTTTCGCTCTTCCTTCTTAACGCATAACTAGAGCTTACATCGACGACGCTCTGCGTGCACGAAGGTTTGAAAAATGATATTTCGGTTGTAGTTGATTAGATAATCTTTCGACCGAATACAGTAAACTAAACAACTTTTGAGTAAGAAATTATTTTTATTTCAATTCATAATAGTTCGTAATAGTAGTTCATAGTAGTAAGTAGTAGTACGCGTTTATCACAATCTTTCAATATACATCATTAATCTCTTGACTTTTTTATTCAAAATTATTGTTGTAGGTGTCTTCGGTCTGTTGATCTATATACTATAAATTGTAAATTAAGTTACGTTAATTTATAGCCCTCTTGTTTGTCATAATTGCTAGGTTTACCGTACCCTATTCAAATTATTTACTTTTCGTTAGGTATTATTCACTAAATCTCGCTAACAAAAGGCTGAAACGACACCTAAACATGCATGTGTCTGTCTCTAATTCCACCTTCACCTGTAGAGCATGCGGAAAGATATGCCCCGTGGTTATGCCGCTCCCGCATCGGATTATATGGCCACGAAAAGTCTTGCCTCTGATTAAATCGTGTCACAGACGTATAGGGCTCAGTCAGGCCAATGATGATGATGATTCACCAAATATTTAACTTGGAGTGATCCAAAGAAAGTCATACAGTAAGGGAACAATCGCTAATTCGCTACAACAGTTGTATCGGGCTACGACTAAAATAGATATGTTTTTTTTTCCAAAATGTGCGTTGGTTCCATTGGAATTCGCTAAGTTTGCAAAGATTTGATTTTGGAAGGAATTCCATTGTTTTTTTTTAGTGTTAGACTCTACAATTTCGGCCCGGGGGCCATCAAATTTACGCCTGTCGGCTTGGTGGGGAGCACGTGCTCACCCGGAAATAATTGATTGGTTGTTCAAATAACCAGCCCAGGGCGGGACTGGGCTTAGGAGTTGTTTAAGAAAGAACGTATTGGACTGAATCTGCTCGGTATGTGGCGGTAATTGTGTGTGTGGTCAATTACTCGTTAAATTTCATACAACAATGCGATTTTAAAATCAGAACTGCGTAGCGTGGTGCAATTGCGTATTCCCCCGCATATCATATCATTTCCACCTTCAGTCCGCTTCCAAGCAATTGATAAAACGAATCGATCGTCGGTGCACCATCACATTGTGGCCAAACATTAGGCCTATCTGACTCCTTCACCTTAGAGGCATGGTTGTGCCTGAGATCAGCTTTAATGTGCTCAAGCAGGTTGAAGTCCTTGCCGGTGATGACGTATGCCTTGCATTGCTGGGAAATCCTGGAGGAGCAGGTCCATCGAACGCCGGTCCTCGTCACGTGGTGGTGGACGTACGTGTAACCATTGAGGAGCAGCAGTGGACGACCTCGTCGCGACTGAAGGATTTGTACTGTGGAGAAATTATTGTATTGTTTAAGGCGGTAAGTCAGTAATAAAAGCACGAAAAATCTTTTCTTTCCGATAAATTTAGGGGAGAACACATTTATTACGTACATCGCATCGCCATCGCTCTCAGAAGAAATAAACAGCACCATGATAAAACAGAGTTCTATTTAATATAAATTATTATTTAAATTATTTACACCAGCTGAACAATATCACTACATAGTATAAAGCAAAGTCACTTCCAGCGCCTGGCCCTATGTCTGAATGTACGTATGCTTAGATTTCTAAAACTACACAAGGGATTTTAATTCAGTTTCAGTTTTTTCAATAGATAAAGTGATACAAGAGGAAGGTTCATATGTATGATACATTTCAGGAAAATGTGTTATTTCTACGGGAAAACGATTAGCAGCGCCTGGTTCCTAGTGATAAAATAAATTATAGTATATTTAGCTTCAATTAATCTTTTTCGGTTGGGTTGTCATTTGACAAGACTACTCTTAAATCTTTGAATAATCCGCTTTCTAATCAAACGTTACTGTAACTTAAAAAGAGGAAGCAAACCCGGTACCGATCGATGAAGTAAACTGAGAACAAAATGTTAGCTGTAGATTTCCTTTCTATACTTAAATGACTAGAACAATCTTTTTAATACTTATTGAGATATCAGAATGGAGAGCAAACGTGGCGAGAGCCTTCAGTAGATCTCTTTATTTTGTGCTTCAGTTCTCAGCCTCCGCAGTTTTATTGTAGTAAACGAAAACTATCCCTATACGATGTTCCTTATGCAATTTCATAGCGGAATTTGTCTTGTACCGCTTGCACGTTCTATGACAGCGCGTGCAGCGAGAAATTTGATTTTCTAAAGTACACCTTACACCTCCAATGGTCCTGCGTCCCTAACGGTCATCAAGATCACTTCAGATTGAATCGACGGGACACCATGGAAAATGTCACAGTCTCTGCTTTATCTTAGTTTGAGTCTATATATTTATTGACAGAGAAAGCTGGCGGATACTCCACCGACAAGGGCATGATGTGTCTATCGAAGACGGTCTATGCATTCTCTATAGACTTTTTTTCTTTTATAGATTCTTTCTTCTCCTCATCCTCACATATAGGTGTATAGATAAACTTAGAGTAATATTTGGGTGGTTGGTGAGTGTGCTCGTATTTGACGGTACTAATGTCGTTTTCTGAGTTGGTATATACGCAGGCTGGACACTTCTTGTTCGTTGAACACACCCAACGCAGCTTGGTTTTGTTGAACTGCTTGTGTTGAAGCCGGAAGGTGTATTGGCGGAACAGAAGCAACTCTCTGCCTTTGCGGGACTTGATCATCATGGCTGTTTCTTCACCTGGAATAAAGGTTAAGACATAGTAAAAAAGTCAAAGGGAAATAATATCTACTTTCACACCCTTTTATGTGGACAGCCATTAGTTGCAGTCATCCAAAATCTCACGGAAACTACGTCCAAAAGCGGACGTATTGCGACAATCAAATGATAGAGCGTAAGTTGGCAAAAGAATGCCATTCCTACCAGATTTTTTAAGTCATTTTAATTTCTTAAAAGTGCTTTCAAATTTCAAGAGGTACTTATTACCAAACATGCCGAACATATGAAGATGTAGATATCAATTGCAAATGCACTTTATTAACTTAAAAAAAAGTTATAATCTACTACATTTTTAATCTACGACATCCGAAAAAACATATAAAAATCTTAATTTTTGTTATCATCATTTCATATTTCACCTAATAAGTTGGGTACTTACAAACAAAACAAATAGTTTACATAGACAGTGTTGTTGGTGCATATTCGATTGACGGCAAATTAATTACAAACTAAAATCATTAACCTTCCTAATAACCTAAAATACAGTAAACCTAAATGAAATTCTCAAGCTCAATCGGTCTCTATAATAATAGGCTGTCTCAAAGCCTCCAACACATTGTTGGGTTTCAGGTAGTACTTGGGTGGGTCGTGGCAATGCTCCTCGAAGACTGAGGTGATGTCTTGGTTGCAGTCCGTGAAGACGACCGCCCGGCAGTTCTTAAGAGTTGAACACACCCAACGGCAACGGTCGCTTTTCTCGTACTGCTTGCGGTAAGTGTAGTTGCGGAATAATAGCATTTCTTTCCCTTTGCGCGATGTGATTACTAGAGCTGAGTCTGAAAATAATAACGAAATACTAACGTAAAGTTTATTGAACCTTGGCGATCGGATTTGAACTTATTTGACAGGGCTTAAAAATCTTTCGACCACATCGCAGAGCATAGTGGCTCATCTTTTACTGGGAGGAACATCTGCTACTGACTAATGAATCTCAAGTAACGCTGGCGGGCGAGAGATTTACTCCATATCCAAAAGTAAAGTGACCTACTACTCATCATAGTCATGCATGAATCACAATGTTTTAATAAGATGTGTAGCAACCTGACTTTGAACTTCGAATCTTTAAGTAATACGAAATGTAAAAAAACACGATATAACTTACCAACTTGATTAGCATCTACTGTTTCCTGGACAGGTTTCGAATGTATATGGTCTTGATTGCACATTATGATTTCGTCGTCGTCATTCAAATATACAAACGCAGGGCATTTCTTAGATATCGAGCACGACCAGCGGGAGCCATTTTTGTTCACATAAGCTTTTCTGTAGCGGTGACCGTTAAACTGCAGCAATGTTGAGCCTCTGTTGGATTTGATAAAGACTGCTGTGCCCTCCTCAGGGTCATTTTCGTTGACATCTTCAGGGTCGTTTTCTTTTACCTCAAAAGCTAAGTGTTCCTCACTGAGACCATGCTCTTCTATCATCCTTAGTATTTCTTGACTAATTTCATCGTCTTCTGCTACGACCTCTTCGCCTGCTACTTCACCTTTTTCAGCTGCTACTTCCAGAGACGGTTCTACAAAAGTAAAGTATTTTTTCAAATGTGCATCTTAATTTCTAGGTATGTTTTATATAACTTATGAAATAAGAAGTTTACGTAGTGGGGTGTATCGTAAAATAAAACGCAAAATCATTAACAAAATGAGATTAAAGCCATCGTTTTGATTAAAATAATTTCGTTTTGTCAACAACGCTTCCCAAATGAAGTCCAAGCAAAATTTATTTCAATCAATCCAATTTATTAAAAAAATCAACATAAGCTAGTACCTACATTATGCAAAATGTCACATTGAGATCATAATTTGTAAGTATTCATAATTAAAACAACATTCATATAAAATATAATGGTTATTTTTGTGTAAATATCAGCCAATTTATTGTGTGCACATCCAATAGTAGATCTTAGATCCAATAATAAAAATAATAAAAAAATTCTAAAGCAATAGTTTTCTGTTTATCAAACATTAGTTAAGTACGTAAGGGTTCTTTATATTGCATTTACCAGCTAATTGTCTAATGCAGTACCTGCATTACATTTTATTAGACTTTACAGAAGCGGGGAATATTACCCAGTTTTACCCTACACCAATGATTAGTGACATCTGACGATGGGTTTAGCGACGACACTATAAACCTAATTACATGGACGACGTCTTAAAAAATATTAAATTCAATTTCAAACAATCCTCTTATGTAACATGCTACTGAAGATCGGTCCATGAGTGTGCTCATTGACAATATATTCGAGCTGAAACTCTTCGTTGACGACGACAAAGACCCGACATCTCCTCTTCCCGGATTCGTTGCAGTCCCATCTGCTTCCTTGACGGATATATCCAGATCTTCTGTATATGAACCCATCAACGACAAGCAACTTCTCGCCATTAGACAATGAGACAACTGCAACTAATAAAAAACAGGCTTTGGGGTACTAGTGAATTACGGGATAAACAAACATCAATGTAAACAATTTATTTCAACTCGCATAGGCATTTTTGGGTATGATTTCCAGTTTGAATTCCTTGATAACAGTTTGCAGTTGCTGGTCTAAAGTTTCTGCCTAATGTGAATAGTGTAGCTTTTCTAGAAGGGCAGATCACACTGCATAGGCTGCTTTTGCTGTTTTTGATGTGATTTTTTGAGATTTCTAAATTTTTATGTTTCATTTGTTTTTAAAATATCGTAGCAAACCGCTTCGTCATCTCATATTCTTTTATCGCGATAATTATTTAATTTTCCCTGTTTTCTTTTCTTAAAACGTTAACTTTAATTTTAATAACTGCGACTGAGAAAATTCAAGTGTTTTTTTTTATGGGATAATTAAAGATTTTAGAGTGCCTAATGTGCCTATAGTTGAAATGAAAAATAGTACAATCATATCCGTAAACAGATTTGGAAAATGTAATAAATCTGTAAGTAGTACTAACTTATTTTTATTTAACTAAAGTAATTTTAATCAAAATCTAGAGAAAATTAAAGTAAACCATTAAAATAAAATAAAGCTTATTCTGTATTATAATAACAAAACAAATTATTATGTTCAATAAAAATATCGATTAGGTCATGATGTTTTGACGTGATTATTTAGATTCCTATCAATATTACATGAGACCTAAGAACATAAACTTATTCAACAGGAATTTTTAAAGGTTTGGATTTTTTACCAGTTAGATAACAGTGGAAATTGCTCCACCGACAAGAGCTCAGCTCTTAAATTTGATGATGATGAGATAACATATCAACGCATCATGATAAATATTTAAACATATTTGAATTAAGTGTCTACCTACACTACCTAGCCTTCTAAATATGCATTTTATCACTTGGAAATAAATCAGAAAATGCATTGTCTTGAGACTGATCAACTTTATCCGAATCGAAAGCATCAGGCGTGTTGACTTCCTGCTCCTTGGATTTAGTTTTCGATTTACCAGCAATAGCATAAACTTTGTCGATGCGTTTCTGTTCTTTCTCTCCGACTACGCCATGATGGATTCCATTGAAACACGACAAGCAGAAGTAGCCTTTGCATTGCATGCAGTACGTGCTGACTTTAGTGGTCTTGTTCTTGGCAGCCTTACTGCCGAAAATGCCGACGTTGTAGTCGTAGCAGCCCTTGCAGCGTCGGCGCAGACCTTTTGAACTTTTCTTTCCCTCCATTCTTGCCAATACGTGATTCGCCCAATTGCCTACGAAATACATGTTTTTAGAAATATTTCGTGTGTTTTTCTTGTGTAATAAATATCAAAGAGAAATAAATCAAGGTGTTGAAAAAGTACTGCATTCGTAGAGGTGAAACTGTCCATGAAACTGAATAATTTTCCCCACTTTTCTTCACAATTTTGCGCCATTGAACATAGGCATCCGTTTATAGTAGTGTTCGTTCACCCCTTAAAACGAAAGCAGTGCTTCTCACTTACATCATGTACGTAGGTATTAGTTTGCAAGCAACAATAGACATAAAGAAAGACAGATGATGATTGAATCGACTACTACTGTTTTCACACGTAAGTAGACTTTTAATACTGATCCAGACATGTTTTTTTTTCATTCTCAAATAACCCTGTTGAACATTAAAGCTATACACAGATATAACATCAAATACTGAGCCAATTTGACATAAAATTTAGGCGGAACCATACATCTACTTTGATACTGTTTTCTTATAATTGAAAAGTTGCAAGTATATAGAGTATTTTTTTTTTCAATAAACGCTATTCAAAAACACACATTTACATTTTATATTACACGTTAATTCAATTGTAAATTTAAAAAATTTATTTTTACTTTTACCTTAAAATAATCTAACTTTATTATGCTAACCTAGAAAAACAGCAACCAATAATAATTGTCTGGCAGGGACAACGGTCAGAGTACATACCCAAATGAAGGGTAGAACGTAATTCTCTTAGGTTAATTTAATATTAGACAATAATAAATGCTGTCTCTCTTATCTTACAAAACTACTAAAATAAAGGCGCCCGTTACAATAAGACTTTGTGCAATGTTCCAAATCATCATAATTCAACTTTGATTGGATAAATATCAAATTATTTTTACAAGAAAAGAAGCCTTTTCAAATAATCACAACAACAAGTTCGCAATTTCATAGGAACGACACTTATATAATTCACGAATTTTAACAATACAATTAGGTACTCTGTTCATTATATTGCTATTTGAATACATTTTTTTGTATTTCACTATATTCTACAAGCTTTCAATAATCTGAAATTGCTTCTACATTCACAATCACAACACTACTACAGCACAACATTTTAAATATTATTTAAAAATCCGAAATTAAGCCTCCATCTCATCTTAAACCGAACAGGTACTACTAGCTAAATATTTACAAAAATACCCCTGGATGTGCCAGGTGTAGATTTAAAGCTTCAGCCACACCTGCGCGTCAATAACGCGGGACGCGAAACGGCAGCGCCTACATCGTCTACCAAATTGTGGTCGCGTAGGTGTGCAAGGTGCCATAGCTAAACACTAGCAGCGTCCGCCGCGTGTCTGACGCTCCCGCTTCGCAGTCTCTTTGGTCGCTCAGGTTTGGCCGAAGCTTCAAGATACTCCGGACCAAAACTATTAACCCCAATTATCTGAAAGAAACCTACAGCTCATTTTCAGGAGCCACTTCGACATACAACCCATCAACCCTCTTCTCATACACAGGCGGTTTATGCGTATGCTCGTGTGATATGCAGACCAGCTCGTAATCATCATTGACGTGGAGACACACGGTGCAGTTGAACCGAAGGCGGCCGGAGCAGTACCAGCGCTCACCGCCGGATATAGGCGAAGGAGACGTGAAGGAGTAGCCGTTCAGCATCAGAAGGGTTGCGCCGTCTATAGCCGTCACTACTGATACTGGAAGATGTTACGGGATTGGTTAGTAGTTGGGTATTTTACAGATAAGTGTTTCAGAATGGCGCAATGTCAAAGCGAAATTAAAAACAAAACCGCTGTTGTGGTCAGACTGATACCTTCGCCTTACACATCAGATTTTTTGATGGAACCTACGATTTTGACCAAGGGGCCATCAAATCTGCGCCGGTCGGCGGCTAGGGTTCACCCGGAAATAATTAATTGGTTGTTCAAACAACCAGCCGAATCCCTTGGGGCGAATCTGGGCTTTGTTGTTCTGGCAAGAACGGATCTGACTGAACACATCAGACTTCTTTTGGAAGTACAGTACCAGCAGATCTTTCCGATGGTAGAGTGGTGCCTCCAATACGTGTAATTAATTACAGTAGAGCAACGATAGGATTACCTTTTCTCTCTCGGGGACACTAATATGGGGGACAACGGGAACACACCATTTGGGCGGGTAGGTTTATTAACTTCATAGAGAGAAAACAATATGCAATGCAATAAACAATATGCAATGACATAAGGTCCATTTCCTGTGTTTACTAGGAAAATGGACCTTATGTCATATCATTTGCTAAAAGGTCACAAACGTCACAGGGATCATTCTATATTTTACAGACTATACCTACAGGCGTCACTTTACGAGAAACAGTTTCGTTCAGAATTTTAATGGAACGAAGTAATCTTGAAAAGTTCGAATTTGCCTTCAAAACCATGGGAAAAGTAGATCAATTGGTTGACAAGATAGACGCTAGTTGTATATATGTACAGAGCAACGTATAGTAATATAATGAAAATTCAAGAGTGTGTACTTAAGTTACTGACGTTTATTAATTGTAAAACGCCGAGACTGTACACTATTTACCTACTACGTAATGAGATACTTAGATATAAATCCTTCAAAAATAACAGTACTAAAGTAAAAATTACATATAATAACTTATTCTTTCGAGGAGGTAGATGTCATAAAAAATAAAAGTACGTGTACAAAAATTATGCTTAAATGTTGGAAAATAATTTCATTTTGTTTTTAAAGTTAAATTGTGTACGCGTATTTTTTTATTTAATTATTAAAGGAACAGAAATGCCTTAACAAATTGTTTTTTTTTAGGTAGATTTTTCAAAATAAACATGTTAAACTTAAGGTGTTCCAAAAATCTATAAAGAGATTTATGTATGTTAATTACGATGTACTTAAATCCTAACTAAAAGATGTATAACTAACCTATTATACAGGTTAATAATGTAGATATATTTAATACAATTATAGAAAGTAGATAAAAATCTTAACATAGATCTGAATACTTTTGTGTACCTATTTTTGTAACTGCTTATTCATGTTTTTACTATCATGTAACAAGTTAAAATAATGCTGAATGCAGGCCGCTTCTTATTGAACAAATTTTTAAGGGAGGCCTATGTTCAGTAGTGGACGTCTTATGGCTGAAATGGTGATGATGATGAACAAGTACTATGGAAGAATCTTAATAATATTTTTTACCTGCCTAAACTGAAAACGTAACTAAAAAAAACTACTGCGCCGTAGTAAAATAGACATGTTTAGTTTTGGTCTTCTCCACTTCTGGCAGTGGGTGTTGATTGTGGGCTCCCTTCGTCAGCACCACATTCAGGTTGTCATCTGTGGTCAAGCTGGCCGTGCAGCCGTCAGACTTGCTCGCAGTGCACTTCCATACAATCCCCTTTTTGGAGTTAGTCCGTTTGGTAAACGTGTACTGCTTGTAAAGGAGCGCGTATTTTTTCTTAGCAGTTTTTATCAGTACCGGCATTTTTGGCCCTGAAAATGTGTATCTAATTAGGTTGCTTTATACTAAGGATATTTTTGTATAAGGCCATGCACTTATAATAAGTTGCTGTGTCTGATTCAAGTAGTTACAACAATAGGAAATATGTATGATGAATAAAACGAAAAAAATATACTCACACTCCCATTTTAATATCTATATCCGATTATATTAATTAAGAATTTAAATACAAGTAGTAACAAATTCTACAAAAACGTAGGTCGTGATTTTTGAATACATTTTAAAACTGTACATACACGAATTATTGCACATTGTAATTTTAAATTAATAAATACACATCGACTAGATAAACTACACTATCAAATCAGATTCTCTACAAGGTATTTTTACATATTCACCGAAATCATTTTTCACATAGGAAGGGCCATGTGTATGATCACCAGCTATAGACAATACAATATGGTCTAAAGTTGTGTTGATATTAACCTTACAACGTCTGGAGTTTCGCTTCGAACAGTACCATTTGATGTGATGCTCTCGCTTGCTTATATAACCGTTATTGTAAGAAAAATTGTTATATACTAACATAGGCTCGCCTCTGCCGGACCTGATCAAAATGCCTGAAAAAATATCTGGGTTAAATAGAGACAGATGTGATTACATGTTAGAGTCTGGTCAGCAGAATCTGTAAAAATATGACGGTCTTTAAAAAAAGTTTTTTTTTTCACTCAGAGACTTGAAGAAATGATATGGGTTTTTAGATACTACGAAACCCTAAAACGCCAAAGAGAACAATGATTAAGAGCGTTTCTGAGAGCCACAGATTTTCAGCCTTTTCATACAAACGTATTCTCCTGTTTTCTTACCGAATAATGCCAATAGAGCTATAATTTTCTTTTTATTAAAATAAGGCCTACTAAAGGTATGTATATATGTACTATTTAGTTTTTTTCAAAAATAATAATGAATTGGTGTGTTGTATCGAAATAGAAAATTTTCTTATATTTTCTTCTCGTAATTATTTTTCGATAAAAGAAAATAATAGAGTCATGCCCTTACGCCTTATCTTATCTTACTAGCCTTCGGGATCCTACTGCTGGGCAAAGGCCTCCCTCCCTTTTTTCCTTAGCAGGCCTTAATGTAACAAAAAAAGAATTAAAACAATAGAACAGTGGAATGTTTGTATGAAAATTTTATCTTACAGAATTCTCTTAATACTTTTTACTTTCAATAAATCGTCTCTACCTGCCCAACGGCCCCTTTTTTACATTGTGTTGTGTAGGAATCGTAAAATAATCGCTTACACACCAAAGCTCCACCAGACTGAAGTAAGATATTCGAAATAGAATGATACATGTCCATGTCCATAGAATAAAATATGGTATGTCCATGTTTCTGCATGCTATCTTATGGATGTGCCCAGAATGGATCTATATAACTTAACCCTATTACAGACTGCCAACGAAAGAATTGTCATTTTTCTTCTTTTCGTTTTAAATAGTTAGCCCTGGCACAGGCTTTATGCTTTTTGGGCTGCTATTTGACGGGGAACACCCTAATACATGAAAATACATTGAGTGTTTTTGTCCCAGTAGGTGTTAAAATGGACATTAGGTTAAGCAAGAATAAAAAAAAAATACATATGTATTTTTATAGGTTCTACTTGAATCTGGGACTCGTATGAATACTGGCATAGGCAATGTATTTAAAAGAGAAGTACAGTCAAATCACATTTATTAATATTTTATTTAAATTAAATATTATAACTATTTTTATTATACATGAAGTACTACATTTTTGCAATAACTCTTTGTTCTGGCTAGTAGGTATATCGAATGCTTAGGACTAGGAGAATAATCTTCTTTCGTGTCGATGACCCAAACATATTTTGACCAGATATTTGCCACAGCTACGGCACTGTAGGTAGCTTCATATTATAAGTCGGTCATGGTGCAGGTACTAGGGGGATCTCTTTCGTTAGCATAATGTATTTTCCACTAATATGTTTTAGCATAATTTTTTTCCCCTATTATATCTTTGTCATAAGAATTTTTTGGCATAATATTTATCTTGGCATAATACAGGAAATTTATGCCTAACAATTTTTTTGAAATTTCAATGGCAGCAAATGTAAGTCAGTTTAGTATTTTATAGACATAAGGTAGGTACTCGTAAGGTTAGTAAAATATGCTTAATGTGTTATGCCTACTATTTTTATGCGTAAGTATCACTAGTTCAATGTACATTGTGCCAACCTATGTTATGTCTAATATTTTTATGCAAATAGATAGGGAACTGTACTAGGGCACTGACTGCAAGACATCAATTGTGGCATTGTTTGCAAGGCACCGCAGTCGCAATTAGGATAAGAGCTATATCCCCACTTTTTAAAATTAACCCGCATCGGCCGACTTGTGGAATACGTAATAGGAGAATAATAAATATTATATACAAATCCCTAATTCTACATTATCTATCTACTGAATCGTCTCTACTTGTGCTTTAAATTTCCTTATTTTTTATACAATTAGAAGTTTCCCATCTTTTAATATTTATAGCATTCAACATTCATATCATGTGGGAGACCGAGTCGATCAACACCCCTATTGAACCCATAATTTATTTAAAAAAATGATATAGAAAATAATCTAGGTAACTGTTACATTTCTGACGTGGTTGTGTTGTGTTTGTGTGGCGCCGTATAATCTAAAATATTCACAAACCATTAAATTACATCATGGATTGTGAAAATACCTCAAACTCATACTCGATTAGTATACAAGATTGAGAGTTCTTTTCAAACAGAACGCCTTATTAGCTACTTGAACTTTTACGCACTTATCTTACCTAGTAATGTTAAATACATTTTTGTGTAAGTTGACCTTGTGGATTTGATTTGGATTTGCCGTGTGATGCCGGCTTAGAATAGCATCTCCCCATATCCTTCCCGCGGGTATCGTAAGAGGCGACTAAGGGACTCGAGAGTATTGGTGTATTACAATTTTTAGGCGAAAGGCTGACAACCTGTCACTATAGTGATACACATGTTTTCTGATGCAACCTCGGAAAACAATCCTCAAAAATGTCAGACGTGGCGATAGCGACCGTATCCTTACGGCCGTTAACGCTCTGCCTACCCCGTAAGGGATAAAGGCGTGATTTGTGTGTGTGTGTGTGTGTGTGACCTTGTGGATTTAATCAGAAATATCTACGCTATAATAAAGTTTTGCGGTTTCTTTGTATGTAATTGATAAAATCCCAGAAATACTGGATCGGGATTGATATTACAGAGTTATATCGTTACATTCCTGAGATTTTCTTTACTTGTTACATAATACCGCTAATACGACCAGAAAATGGTTCGCTACAATCGAACTCACAATTTTGCACTAACGTGCAGTTTTCGCACCAGTAGTTTACGTTTGACTTGTTAATTTTTCGTGTTCCTCAATTTGTTCACTATTCTCGTTCATATGTTCAACAGACACTTCGTAATAATCTTCTTCCAAAGCTTCTTCATCGAGCACTTCGGTCGTTTCTGTCATTACCTTGGGAGAACCAGTTTCTTCAATGGCCGAAAGTTGTCTCTGATTGAACCTACGGTACTGTCCCGTTTCGTCGACGTAGAAGACAGGCGGTGGATGCGTGTGGACATTGCTGACCACCACCAGCTCGTCCGCTTTGGTGAGGATGATCTGAGCGCTGCATTTCTTGGAGCACCGCGAGGAGCAAGTCCAGCTGGTCTTGTTCTTACTCTTGCAGTTCATCGCGTATGTAAAGTGTTCGAAGACCAGCAAACGGTGACCCTTCTTCGATGTTATGAAGTGAATCTCTATAAGAAAGGTGTTTAAATGAAGATTTTGGTTTGGAAGATTATAATACAACGGTATGTCTAGGCGTAGGCTACAAAAAAAGAAAGATGCACTATGGCATTAGGCAACTTATATAGCTCATTATGTAAGTTTAAACGACTTACGTTGTTGTAGTTTTGGTAGACGATTGGGCCTCTACGCTTATATAGCTTATACTATAATACATCAGCTAATAAATATTTCAATAATATGTATATTCAAAATATTTCAAAAACAACTATTTGGAGAAAAGGTACAGAGAGTTTATCCGAATAACAGAATTATTTACTTAAAGCTTTTCTATAATACATATATAATTGTATTTTAAAGTTTATGTAATACTTACTCCAGAAAATCTGATAATACAAAAATGAAAAAACATTTTTGGTTATAAATATGTTTTGCCCAGTTCATTCAAGGTTGTAGGAGTTAGAGAAACAAAACATACTTGTACAAGACAATCTCAAATCTATTTATTTCACAATGTCTTACAATTTCAATTATTAAAGCATTAAATAAAATGTATAAGTACTTACCAAATCTTACGAAAAATCAGAAAAGTTTGTATTACATAATAGTTTTAGTTACAGGATAATCCCAACAAAATTCGTAAATAAGAGTAATCAGCCTTTGTAGACAGATGGGCAAACTGATAGACGATAATTAAGTAATATAGAAATAAAATTTTATATTTATTGTGATGGTAATATCAGTAATAAAAGGCTTTATAATTATTATTATTATAAAAGAAATCAGAAAACAATAGTTTAGGTTGGGAAGGGTTTCCTTCCATTGGGATACATTTCACTTGATACACTAACACTTGGGACAAACTTTCACCTCACAGACAGTGAACATTTCATATCACAATAAATCAAACTCTTAAAAAACCTAAAATTTGTTTAGAGCACTTACTTACCCCAGAGCACAGCATACCTGGAAAAAGAGATTAATTTTAAATTAAAAAAAATTTAATAAAAAAAAATTAAAAAATCATTTATCTTGTAATCCTGTAGGTATGGTAGATTATTATAATATTATAAATATTCATTTGAATTCGTATTTGTACATGCTCACAATGCTCAGAAATGAAAAATCTTTTCATAGTAGGAATTATTATCTACAATTTTTTATAGAGAGAGTAAATTGACTTGGTTGCCCGTTTTTTCAGATCTTCAATAGTGCCATGCCAATCATCTTTAATCTGACAAGTTCAGCGCGTAATAAAAAACTATACCCCAATCTATGGAAAATCACTGCTGGGCACCAAATGAAAAAATTGTGACTTCTTGGCGTGGTCTATGATGAAAAACATGCAGGGTAACTATTGACTGCATATAAATACAAGGCGTAAAAATATTAGCTGCAAATATTTTAAGGGGTGAACCAGCCCATGAAACTGAACAACTTTTTCTAAGGAACATTGGTCGAAATATGAGAAAAAATTTTTGGACCTCCCATACAAAACTACCGACCGACCAAGTCAATTTGTATAGGAGGTCCAAAAAAATTTCTCATATTTCGACCTATGTTTCTTGGAGAAAGTTGTTCAGTTTCATAGTCTGATTCACCCCTTAAAATATTTGCAGCTAATATTTTTACGCCTTAAATTAAATATAGCTGCAATATAGTACATTAGGTTGTTGGACGACTCAGTGTCCCACATAAAATGAGAGACTGCAATAAATAGTAGATTACGTACTTAGGCATGTAACCAATCAATAACAACGGTACCTTTCCGAGGTTGTTATTGATGTTACATCCGTGGTACGTATACTGCTTTACATATCGAATAAAAAGTGAGTAAAATAAAGCGATAAATGCAAGAAAACGATCCATAAAAGATGATTTTATCGACTGGTATTCAAATTGCACTACTAAAGTTTTTTTTCTATGATTGAAAAATATTGAATTAATACGAAAGAAAAGTATCCTAACATAAAGTAGTCATTTTTCTGATCGTAGGGATATTAGTCATTTTTACTTTTGTTATTGTAATATTGAGTAATAATTCGACAAACTCATTTGTTGAGGTTATAAAAATACAGATTAAAAATATAATTCCTGCGTTCAAGCAACACAATTCGTAGCGGCCAGTTCGAAATTTAAAAAAATTGATGCAGCTCCTATTAAAAATAAGAAGAAATTGATTTTAACTTTTTAATTGTCGCGATTCTATTGGTTCTTTTTCTAGTTCCATATTTAAAATTACTTACAGGCTTAGTTTTAAAACCTCGCCTGTAAGTTGAACTTACAGGTCGTGTTTTTTGTCAGTAATGACCTACTTTCAGAGCATGAGATATGTAAAAATAATAAATACCTATGTTGCCTCTCACAGTCCTTACACATTTTAAAAACGATGTAATGACATTGTTTTTAACTTTCCCAGTCACACATAGTGACTAAAATATTAAATAGTAGTTGTTTTGCGATTTTGGCTCATGTAACAGAGCCGAAATGTTGGATAATTCATACAAAACAGTGTATCATGGTAAAAACTATATTTTGACCTACATGGTGTAAATATATTGCTGCAAATATTTTGGAGGGTGAATCAGCCCGATGAGACTAAACAACTTTCGTCAAGAAACATAAGTAAACAAATATGGGAAAATTTTTAGGACCTCCCATACCAATTGACTTGGTCATATTTCGACCTATGTTGTTCAGTTTCATGGGCTGATTCACCCCTTAAAATATTTATAGCTAATATTCTTTACACCCTGTACAAACAACAAGCTTTTTCTGCTAGGAAATTGGTTCTCCTGGAAAATTATTACCTACTTGTTGATTTGTTTTCTTTAAGGCAATGGGCAATGGCTATCTTTCATTATTTCAAACAAAAAAAGGTATTTATACCGCAATGGAGCACTTTTATTACTAACTATGTTAGGGCACTTAATCAGTAAGTAGTAAAACAAAAATAATTACCTCAGGAATCAAACATACTACAGAGCTGCAACAAACACGTACTCAAAACACCACAATCACACTATTTCACTTAAGTAAAACCGTTGGTCGTATGCAAATCACGTTAAAATTACTTAAAAACACTGAATTTAATCAATTTACACGTAGATAACACAAGAAATCTTAATTAGAGCAACACAAAACATACGACGCAAGTCAAACTAATAACGCAAAATAACAGTACAAACACACAATTTTTATGCCACTAATTTGCCATATATAACACAAAATAACTGTAAATAATAAAATAAAGTCGAAAATATGCAGAATTAGGCAAAATTTCATGCAATAAACAATAAGCTTTTTAGGTTATAGGGAAGCGTCAAGTCAACTGACTGCTTTTTTTTTCACAGAACACGATCAACGTACTTTTTCTGCCAACAAGTCAGGGCGGAAACAGACTGCTCGAATTTTTACGTACGGTAGTAAGCATGTACAGAGACGGTAAAACAGGTAGGTACATTTATTGCGAGTGAAGCGAGCCCGTCTTTTTACATTAAAACTGATGTGGTGTTAGCAACACCTAAGGGAAATCAAGGAGGACGGCATGCCACACTAAACCAAAATAGATTGCGAGCGAAGCGAGCCAGACTTTTCACGTCGTCCTAAGTCCTAGGGGAAACAGAGAGGGACGTCACGGTAAAGTCAGGGTAGAGATATTGCGAACGAAGTGAACCCGTTTTTTTTACGTAGAAATTGGTGTACTAGCAGCACGTAAGTGAGATCTGAAAAAGCGAGAAGGACGCCATGTTAGACAATAGCTATGGTGCGAGCAAAGCGAGCCAGACTTTTCGCAGTAGTGGTGTCCTAACTAAAGGACTCTAAAAGGGATGTCACGTACCCTTGTGTAGATCCAGTATATCCAGCAAAGCGAGCCCGACTTTTCACATTAAAATTTGATACTTATGCTGCTATGCTACTGTTAAAGTACTGTTAGCTAGCAGGGGGATGTGCTGCTACTGCTTGGGGGAGGGAGAGAGGGGGTTATGACCCCTGTGTCCGCCAATGTGGAAACATATTTCAGGAAAATGTAAAAACAAGATCTCCCATCCCACCCATACAAAATGGCAATCTTTTTTTGTTCGTTCAGTTAGTTCCTAGAAGATGGCGCTCGGAGCGAATTATTTGGTGCAATTCAGTAGGTAGGTATTCGTTTTTTGCATTCACGGGTATTACCATTAGATACATCAGGCATGAACCCTGGTAGGGCACTACGTAACGTACTACAACACACCTAGGTACTACATTCTGTATATTTACCTACTACCTTTGATACCTAGGTACTACGGCGGTTCAAGGCGCCAAAAGTCTCAATATGTCACTTCATTGCAGAAGGGGCGGCAAAATTATACGAGTGGCGAATTCGTAAAGCCGGCACTGCTTCTCATTTACTTAATGCTATGAAATATCGAGCTCGCTGAACTCGCTTCATATAGAAAAATATATTTATCTCAGTTGTACGCCGCGTCGTCTGTACGCACACACACTGGCTGGTAACGGAAAAACTAAACGCAAAATGAGAAGGTGTTTATATAGCATTACAATTTAGTGTATCACACCAACGAGGTTTTCATTTTTGTATCCAAAGGTGGTGGTGTTATTTATTTTGTAACGAAGACTACTAGAACTAAGTGTAAACATTTTGACAGCTTGTCAGTAATATTTTGCGCTTTTATTTTGTTACGGCTTTTCGCGATAAATCCGTATTTATTAATGTGTTAAACTAAATATAAATTCGGTAAACTCGCGTGTGAAATATCCGAAATGTGTAGTGAGTGGCAAGTGATCAAAATCAATCTGGTATAACCTAAAAATGTTCCTCTGTGAAAAATGTTTGTTGTTATGGTGGTAATTCTATGTTTTTATGTGTTTCTGGTGTTGTGAGTGAGTGTTTTGATATCTTTGTGTGATGCCGTCAACCCAGGGAGTCTTTTTAATCGACGAGTCCGTGAGTACTAGATGTATAAGGACCTGATAGTTTCTAGACTTCTCTGGGTTTTTAGGTACCGTTATTCTAGTGTTTTTTTCTACCAGCACATTTATTGTACACTTATTTACAGGACCTTTATTTGTTTTCTTGCCCAAAATTCTCTTTTTCTTCGTTTTAATGAAGCTTGTGCGTATTTTTTACCGTTTGTTTATGCTATGGCCATGTGTAGTTGTGATAGTTTTACTGTCTTCAATACTATAATGCTCATGTATTTTACCCACCTGCATTACGGACTTTGTAATTTTATAACCTTTTCTTTATTTTTTTTGTTATGAGCATACTATAGTTTCCAGCCTTTTCATACAAACCTATATTTCCCTCTTTTCTTCCTGAGTAATGAGTAAAGAGCTAATTCGGTTTTTTATTATTTCAAGATCTACTTTCGTTTTTCAAAAAATAACTATGAAATTTTTAAAAAGCATTATTATCTTTTTATGATCATTCTCCTTGCCTCCATCTCTGTCGGGGTCGGCTACCTAACCTAACTAAAGGGGATTTGACATGGATCCAAGTTTTTACAGAGAGCGACTGCCATCTGATCTCAGCAACCCGAAGGCTAAGCTGGTCCGAATCCTAGGTTCAGTCACATTCAAATATCATTTGAATATAAGGGAAATCAAGGAGGACGGCATGCCAGACTAAACCAAAATAGATTGCGAGCGAAGCGAGCCAGACTTTTCGCGTCGTCCTAAGTCCTAAGGGAAACAGAGAGGGACGTCACGGTAAAGTCAGGGTAGAGATATTCAAATATCATTTGAATATAAATTTGATTTTAATTCAGATTTAGACTTAAATGAACAAAAAAAAAGAATTATAGCTCTTGAAGTAATGATTCTGGAAGAAAACAGGGGAATAACTTAGTATGACAATGGCACACCAGGGGATAATCTTAAATTAATAAATTGAATTGGTTTCAAGTTCTAACAGCGAACTAATTTGAATGATATTTATTTATGTGTGATACTCTTTGGTGTATTCAGTATTTAATTGTCACTACTTATTTATGAGTAGTTTGTCAACTTGTTTAGAATAGTTTTGTACCTATTGGTTGAGTTAAAAATTGAGAATCCAAAATAAAAAAGAATTGGATGGTAACAATCCTTTAAATTGTAATTTAGAACAGTGTAAACAACCGCGAAAATTGAAAAGTTCTATTAAATTAACAAAATATAATAAGTATTTTAGTTATATTTTTTGCTAAAGTAGGTGTGATCTAAAGATTAATAAGGCGTCCAAAGTTTGGTCGCCGAACCCGCTTTTCAGTTGCACATATTCGCAGCACCATAAGAAGTCTGTTCGATTATAAGACTGTGTTTATAAGACATATAAAAAAAAAAAAAGGTACATTTAAGTAAATTCAGAAAAACTTTTTTAGGTTGACTATAGTTTCATCTTTTATTGGTAATTCCGAAAATCCCGGTATTTGTAAAGTGTAATCCCGAGATTTTCGGGACTGGAAAATGGTCGGGATCCCGGGATCCCAGGATGGCGGTCGTTACACAACCATGTCAGAAACCTGCTACTTGTAGAAGGCGGTTGAAAAATTCTGACAGTAGGGTTCATCGGGTCGTTGAACGACTTGGTATCCCACACGAAAAGAAGAAGGATGGTATTCCCTAGTTCTGCTCTTACATCAGTCAGCCAGTGTACTTGTGCCTTTAAAATGCATAGGTATATAGAAAGAATATCAAAATGTGGATATTTTTAGTGTTTTATTATGTTTGTTGGAGGTAAGTGTTTACAAAGATATTACTTATTTTTAATAGATAAATAAATATAATTTTAATTAATTATTTTTTTATTATAGTAAAATATAAATGTTTTCTTTTAATCATCACATAGATCTTTTTATAATATTTATTTTCCCATGTGTTTTTAATTCAATTATTTTATTCAGTATTTTCTGTTTTCTGCGCAAGTAGACATCGAGTTGCGGAAAAAGCACTTTTAACTTTTACCACTGTTTTTACTTATAAAGTTGATTTCCGGTGAATTAGCGTTTTTATTTCTACATTTTTAATACTTTTAGTCAGTTATAACATCCATATTGTACCTCTATGAATCAAGTTAGACTCCTACTTATTACATAATTTTGAACTGTAGGCAACTTAAAATTTTCCAGGAAATCGTTCACCACCATATGAAATGATTACATCGCAAAGAGGAAGGAAAGTGCTTGTACGAGCAGGGTACAGATTTCACTTTAAAAGAGAAAATCAAGACGGTATTTTAGTGTGGGCTTGTGCAAAGAGATCAGCCTGTAGTGCTCAGCTCGCTATTGGAAGCAACAACCGTATTTTGCGAGAAGATAGACACAGTTGTGCACCAAATCATGCTGCAAAGCACTAATCTGTAGTCTGTAAAATATAGAATAATCCGTGTGACGTTTGTGACCTTGTAGCAAATGCTATGACATAAGGCCCACCTTCCTTTGTTTACTTTGGACCTTATGTCATAGTATTTGCTCCAAGGTCACAAACGTCACAGGCATCATCCTATATTTTACAGACTATAGCATGCCTAGTTTCCGAGATAAACAAGTATAATGAGAGACACCTGGCATCAGAAATATAGATTTCAGAGGTCTCGAACTTCCTCTAAGAAAGTATGAGTCTAGCGTGCACAGTATGTGTTTCTACAATAAATGAAATTTTATGAAGCAAATCCAAGTGTAAACAAAACTGGGGAATTAGGGATACTTGTGGGATTTGCTGGTCGCACTAGTACCACTAGAGGAATTCTCGGTATCCTAAAGGGATATCTTAAATTTTAATAAACATTTTAAGTTATTTCCATGCTGACTGTACAAAAGTACCCATGTAAGTAGCAGTCTGACGAGTTGACGAATACTGAAATAAGTAGGTAAAAAATTAATTTCTCCATCTCATCTGATACATACTAAATTGTTCTAGATGAGTTGATAAACAACTCTTATATGACTTGAGAAATTTGGAAGTCTGTCTTAGCATGTGATCTACTTATATATTTTTAAAGTAATTTATTTACTGAACGGAGCTATATATTTTACTTTTTTATTAGGTAATTAATTTAAATTAATTATTTTCTTTAATTTGTGTATAATAAATCGTTAAAAAATAAATAAATATATCTTGAAATATGATAAGATGAGAAAATGAACATTGTTTAAAATTAGTTACAATTGGTGACTAATAATGATAACTATAAAGTTGCAAAATTTTACTTCATAGGGTAGATTAGAAGTCAAAACTTACTATTTTTTTATTTTTAAATAAGTGTTGTAGCATTTATAGCAGCTTTGCAAGTTTTTACATTCCACCACCAAAAAATAAATGTGTTACTAAATTATTTTATTCTGTAAAAATATGTCTAACTGTATATCAAACCCAAGGCTTAGCATTTGCAAAGCAAAGCAAAAAAATGACAAAAAATGCAACTTGTTTAAATTTTGAAGATAAGGTGGGTCCAGACTGCCCGAGCAGCCCCGCTTGAAATGTCGAAGCATGCGGCAGAGCACTCAGCTGCCTCAGACAAGGCTGCTCATGCGACGTATGGCTCGCGAGGCAGTGTACACGCGAGGCTGCGCGGGCGTTCATGGACACAGTTAATCCAAACTTTTGCTAATCCATCAAGATTGTATCTGTGGAGAGGTCTGACAGAAAATGTTCTCGAGTTTCAATAAAGCAGTTATGATTAGTTCCTTTGTTCAGTGACACATAGCATTGTTTTTAAATTGTTAATTTCTGACCATCAAAAAGATAAATGTAAAATTTACTACTTTGAATAAATAATTTGAGTTTGTGTTTGAGTTTGTACTTGTACAACATTGTGAGAATGTTTGTGCAATATATCAGAAATCATTATGTAGATTAAAAAATAATTATTTTGGCAGAATAAACTAATTTATTTATGCTTTGTTTCATTTCACCTGTTATGTTACTATCTATGTAGTATTCAGTAATGATAGCATAATGTTACGCATATATTTAATTTCTAACGTAATATGTTTCATTTTAGCCAATAAAGAAAAAGAAGATGCCCAAGAAAAAAATAATGCCAAAGGAAAAAATAGTGAACAGGAGAAAAAAGATGACAAGCTGTCATTTGGACCCGTCTTCATACCCGGTGGCAGAGGAAAGAAACTACTGATGTTCAATGGCTATACATACAGCAGCGAAACCAACAAACTGTATGTTTGTTCAAAAGCAAACTGCAAAGGCAAAGTGCTTCTCCACGGCAAGAACAAAATTATTGAAGTGAAAGAGGTCCACAACCATAAACCCAAAAGTTTTGAGCTTTGTAGTGATGGGACTTCTATAGAGTTGAAGGGACATAAAATTAAAATTGAAAAACCTTGAACTGTAGCTTAGATTGGACCTAACATTGGACCTTAGATCTTGGGCAAGATGGCAGACAGCAGCACTTAATCACGTCTTTATACCACAAAGTATGGGAACAAACTATCATTTCATAGAAATAAGGTTAAAGTACCGGCGTACGAATTTTGACAGCTGTCAAATTCATGTTAATGGTATGATAGAAAGGCTAGTCTTCTTTATTGCGATGTCTTCTATAGTTTATTTCTGAAATAAAGCTTGATACCTGTAACATTTGATATATCCATACTAAAAGAGTAGTAAACAAAGGAAAATGGACCTTATGTCACTATAGCATTTGTTGTGGCATTTGCCCGAAACTAACAGACGTCACAGGTATCAAGCTA
Organism: Keiferia lycopersicella; assembly: GCA_029255805.1. Lineage (NCBI taxonomy): Eukaryota > Metazoa > Arthropoda > Insecta > Lepidoptera > Gelechiidae > Keiferia > Keiferia lycopersicella. The sequence goes on from JARACZ010000008.1 coordinate 2,603,628, forward strand.
AATTTTATAAAAGTATAAGTTTGACAGCTGGCAAAATTGGTTCATTCGATCGGCGATACTTTTAGTACGGTCAGTTTTGAGCAAAAGTGCTCTAGAAACAGGTTTTTATTTGTAATTTCTCTAAATACCTACGATTGGTGTCGTTGGATTCCTTGTGATGTCCACAATACGGAACTGTCGGTCGTAGAGTGCAAAAGTGGGGATAGAGGGTGGGGGGGGGAACCAAAGATGGCGGAAGAGCAGTTTGGTTTTTACGCTATAACTCGACATATACTGTACCGATTTAAAAAATTATAATTGCGTTTTAAAGCTAATAAACTGGTGTATGTTTCGTCCATAGACATATAATACTTATTTATTATAGTTTATGAGTTATCTTCTAAATTAAAGTCTTGCAGTAAATACTCTAGTTTTTAAGTACGGATTGTTCGAAAACCAGTAGCTTTTCGAAAAAAATAGTTCAGTAATAAATTATAGAGCGGACATTCAGATATTCAAAAATGTAAGATTAATTGAACTGGACCCTGAAATCACTAAGATATACCTATTCGCGTGAACCGAGTGGTGTAGTCGCGTACAGATGCGCTTACTATTGACGCTGCTGTCAATGTACTTTCTACGTATATATTTATAAATTTTTTGTTTGTATGACAGGAACTTGCAAGGAACGTATGAATCCATATATCTTAAGAATCCAAATCTCACCAAAAACATTTTGTAAAAAACATGCCAAGTCTCGCTGGAACTGCTTATTTATTTTTAAAAAGTCGTGCCAAGTATAACGTTCCAACTGGCTTTAAAAAGGATCTAGTGAATTGAAACTAGACTGAAATTATAATTTAAGTTAAATATTAAAAAGTATTGAACTATGATTTTGATAATAAGTTTAATCACAATCTTGATTGAAAGGCTCTTCAGAATTATATTGATTGAAACATGAAACAGAATAGATAATATGGCAGACACCCTTCATACTTCGTTGTTCGGCAACCTGTCGCGCATTGGCATGATATTAATTGTATGTCTTTCGTGGATAATGGAGGACGCAAACTAGTCACTGTCCGTTGTCTTCTTCTCGGCGGCTGCTCAGCAGCCGGCGGGGAGACGCCTCCGAGGCTACGGCCTCACTGACGTGGGTGCTAAACGCCGCCTGCTAATACAGGAGGGGCGATGGGGGCACTAGGGTAAGTGCGGTGGTGGTCCGGGTGCCAGGAGGACTTCACGCCGCGGCGAGGTCGTACCAGCCGGGTGATTCCCCATTGGGGGAGGTCCAGCTAGTGCCCATCAGCCAGCGGCCGCTCGTCCCCTGGTGGACTTTCCTGGGCTCGTTGTGCTTGCCCACGATCCTGACTACTCGACACGGAGTAGTGGATGTGGGCAGGCGACGGCCACGTCAGGCTATGCTTAGACAGCACCACCCTGAGCAGATTATCTGAGCGCTTTAGCCTCCAGGCCGCCCATGGCGGTCGTGACGTCGCCGAAGGACGACATCAGGCGCTGGAGGCTATAGCTGATGATCCTTCCTCTCCCCCGGCCCTCTGGCCGCGTCTTCGCCTTCACGGAGTTCGGCCAGAACATCAGTGAGGGTCCTGATCGCCAGGATCAGGACCTGTCTGTCCTCTTGTAGGACGGCTGCTCTTTTCGTCTTTACTCTTAGGGCCGGTTGGGGCTTCGGCTTCTCCCTCTGAGGTTCAGCCAAAGAGGTGCCGACCACTCCGAGCGAACCCGTGGGTGACTCTTGACGCGGCTGGCCCGGCTCTTCCACGTCCTGAGGGGGCGAGGGCGATGGTCGCCTCCTCCGCCTCCCCGGCTTCCGTTTCTTCGTCGATGTTCTGTTGGGGGCGTTGGCGGCTGCCATGAGAGAACCTGCCGGTTGGTTTCTCCTTGCGGTGCCGCTTCCGTCCTCTTCGGCTCGACGGGCTTCGTTGTCAGAGGCGCTGTACCCACTCTCTTGTTCCGTACTTCACGGCGCAGTACGAGGCAGTCAGTGTGGTTGGCGGGGTGTGCCCCGCCACAGTTTGCGCAGTCAGCTCCTTCGCGATGTCTTCCGGTTCCGTGTTCACCGGGAGGCCTCTGATAGCGACCTTCGGCGGACGTTCTTTCGGGGCTGCATAGGCGAACCGGGAAATTCCGGGGCCGGCGCCCTCCAGCTCGGCGGTTAGGTAGCGCTGGTACCCACGGAATTCCTCTTCGGTTTATTTTTCCTCTGTCGTGTCGCGTGAGATAAGATTCAAGTGCAACAAAACTTTTATTTTCGCGCGCTCAAGCATCCACGGCGCCTCGCGCTTCCAGCATCCTAGAATTTATGATAACGTCGAAAAGTCTTTCTTCTTCTTAATCGTACAGGTGATCAATTTGCCCAAATGTTGTTATTTAACATAAACAGGCTGCCTTGAATAATTAATCATTGAGATTTATTACAAAAAAAAACCTCAATTAAGAACACATGATGATATAGATCATCTTAGAGCAGCTATGTTCCAAAGTGTTAATAATCTGGACAAACTACCTCCCACCAAAGGAGCATTAGAGCAACATCTTCGTAGGGCTACTTACCAAACATTTATTTGGGGACAGCACACAAGCCTATACACAATTTACCCCCACCATGAACATGTGGTTCGCAAATAAAAAGCGACAAATTAGTGCCAGTGACTAATTTGCGTCCTCCATTATCCATGAAAGACATACAATTAATATCATGCCAATGCGCGACAGGTTGCCGAACAACGAAGTGCATTTGTGTTATGAAGCGGCTAAATTGTATGAAGGGCGTCTGCCATATCGATTCTGTTTCATGTTTCAATCAATATAATTCTGAAGAGTCTTTCAATCAAGATTGTGATTAAACTTATTATCAAAATCATAGTTCATTACTTTTTAATATTTAAATTAAATTATAATTTCAGTCTAGTTTCAATTCACTAGATCCTTTTTAAAGCCAGTTGGAACGTTATACTTGGTACGACTTTTTAAAAATAAATAAACAGTTCCAGCGAGACTTGGCATGTTTTTTACAGAATGTTTTTGGTGAGATTTGGATTCATAAGATATATGGATTCATACGTTCCTTGCAAGTTCCTGTCATACAAACAAAAATTTTATAAATATATACGTAGGCAGTACATTGACAGCAGCGTCAATAGCAAGCGCATCTGTACGCGACTACACCACTCGGTTCACGCGAATAGGTATATCTTAGTGATTTCAAAGTCCAGTTCAATTATACTTACATTTTTGAATAGCTGAATGTCCGCTCTATAATTTATTACTGAACTATTTTTTTCGAAAAGCTACTGGTTTTCGAACAATCCGTACTTAAAAACTAGAGTTTTTACTGCAAGACTTTAATTTAGAAGATAACTCATAAACTATAATAAATAAGTATTATATGTCTATGGACGAAACATGCAACAGTTTATTAGCTTTAAAACGCAATTATAATTTTTTTAATCGGTACAGTATATGTCGAGTTACAGCGTAAAAACCAAACTGCTCCTCCGCCATCTTTGATTCCCCCCCCCACCCTCTATCCCCACTTTTGCACTCTACGACCGACAGTTCCGTATTGTGGACATGACAAGGAATCCAACGATACCAATCGTAGGTATTTACAGAAATTACAAATAAAAATCTTCATAGTAGCTTGAAGACAAACCGTACTATTTAGATAGTTACCTATAACTTGGGCCTTTTTAAGGCAAGAGTGAATAGGCATTATCTAGGCAAGCATGTACCATCTTCGTCTGCATCTCCACTTACCACCAGGTGAGATGGCAGACAAATGCGGGCCTATTACATATAAAAAAATAATAATAAAAAAAAAAACCTTAGTTAGAATCTATTGTTGAACAATACTTTTTTGCTGCTGCACGTCAACTTGCCCTTACGGGAATGCGCATGTTTTTTGCGGGACTGTTCCCGGTCGTTTTTTGAGCGGGATCCAGTGCGGGATTTACAATAGGGATTTAAAACTTGCAATTGTCTTAATACTTGTCGTTGTATACCTCCAATAAGTAAGTAACTAACTTAGAAGCGCGCATTTTCAGTTACTGAATATATAATTTGTAGAGTGAAAAGGCGTATTTCTTTTCTTATCAAACTAAAGTTTTTCAATCATACTTAATCCCAATTTTTTTCTTTTTTTCCATATTTTTAACCGATGTCTTATAAACATGCGGGATCCCCCGGGATTGACAGTTCCCAGTCCCGCAAATATCGGGACTGAAATTTACTTGCGGGATTGCATTCCCTACTTAAGCTAGATATACAAGGTGTAACTTTAAATGCGCAAAACCTCAGACACCCTCAATCAGCCCATGAAACTGAACAACTTTCCCCAAGAAACATTGGTTGAAATTTGAGGATAATATTTCTATCTCCCATACAAATTGACTTGGTCGGTCCGTAATATTGTATGGGAGGTCCAAAATATTTTTCTCACATTTCGACCTATGTTTCTTGGGGAAAGTTGTTCAGTTTCATGGGCTGCTTGAGGGTGTCTGAGGTATTGCGCATTTAACGTTACACCTTGTATAGGTAGTGTTAAGCTTGCATGCATGGTGGATTGAACTAATACACAATTTTTATATTTTTCACTAAATAAAATCGTTACCTAAGTGTTCGAGTGAATCTAAGATTATATACTTACAAATTATCATGTTAATGTTTGAAATAAGAAATATTAATTCTAGTGTTAAGTGGTACTTATTTTTGAAATCATGGCATCTCATTCATTATAAAATGCCTTGAGATTTTTTACATTAATTTTTAAGTTTAATTCTTTTTAATTATGTGTTAATGAATGTAATAATGTTGAATGATAATAAATATTTCTGATGATTTTGTGCACATAGTTATTTTATTATTTAATTTATTTTCATTCCACTTACAAGTACTTAATATTTTTCATTGTCATTTGTCAGAGTAGCATTTCTTTGAGTTATAAGTCTAAGAAAAAAAAACTTTGGAATATGGCCCGGTGTCCAAGACAACTTAAAAATGTTGCTCGCCTGGAAAATTCGTTGGCCAGCCTTGCTCTAACCATTGTTGTGCTTTGGTGAAGGTACTTACAAGCTACAGCCTTTTCAGGACCAGTATTTATCCCCACTGGCAGGGGTAAAAAACTGTTGATGTACAACGGCTTCACATACAGTCACATATCTGGAAGACTCTACTTATGTTCGAAGAGGACGCGTCTCCACTGCAAGGGGAAGGTGAAAGTGGATTGCTTGAACAATATCGTGGAGCTGGACGAGATTCACAATCATGATCCTCAACAGTTCGTGGTCAGTGGTGATGGCCAGTACATTGCGGTTAAGGGGAGTTTTCTTCGTAGGCAGTTCCTTTGAGATCTGAGAATATAAATATTAGCTGCAAATATTTGAAGGGGTGAATCAGCTCATGAAACTGAACAACTTCCCCAAGAAACATAGGTCCAAATATGAGATTTTTTTTGGATCTCCTATACAAATGGACTTGGTCGGTTGATGAAATATTTTTTATATTTCGACCTATGTTCTTTGGATAAAATTGTTCAGTTTCATGGGCTGGTTCATCCCTTGATATATTTGCAGCAATTTTTTACGCCCTGTTAGGCTTGGTCACTCGGGCCTAAAAACTAATCGAGCGCAGTTAGAAGATTGAAGGGGTCATTGAAAGCCAGTGTCATGAGTCTTTCGTTGACTTTGTGTCCCACAAGATATCGATGTACTGATATTAGTCGTCAGTCAAGAGTATTTATTTATTTTACATTTTATCGTCTGTGTTATTATGATCTAGCCTAGTAACTATAGTCACTTGGTTTAGATATTCGTTGATCTTTGATTTCTAGTCAACTCATAAGTAGGTCTATTATTATTTTATTAACTATATTTTATTTGACAATAATTGTAAATATATTTCGTCGGATACAAATCTTAATATAGTCTAATAAAAAATGTGTATATGTCTTAAAATACTTTTTAAATACCATCCCTCGACCTCGAAATAGCCGTAGGTAGGGCATTTAAAACTTTTTTAGAATTTCACTAGGAAGTCTCAACTTGTTAGTCACAATAACAATTGTTTTAGGTCAAAGTTTAAAGAATGGGTTAACAAAACATTTTTTTTGTTAACAGAAAAAGATCAAAATAGGTCTTCCGTTGCTCTATGGCACCTACCGGTTCGTATGATGCATACGAAAAAATCATCAATGAAGTACCGATTTGTTCAATGTAAGATGTGTAGGAAGAAAGGGTTTCGCCACGAAACTAGTTTCTATTGTATAGGATTCCCTAAGTCACCACCGCTTTGTGTTGGTTGTTTTCAAGAGTGGCAACTAGGATTACAGCCATAGTGTTCATCATGTTTAGTTTCAATCAAAATAGAGTACAAAATAAAATCGCTTTTTGCGTTTCTCTGTCTGTCTGTCGTGGACACCGCTAACTCCTCCTAAATCACGCAACGGACCTTAATGATGATTAGTAATTCAAGAATCTGTACACGTATAATACACGCCGGAAAAACGTTTTATTCCCACGGTAAAAAGATTAGCAGCGGGCTCAACGGCTGAGCGGGCTGCGAGCTTGTTTTAAAAAAGAAAAAACCTATAAATAAATCTATGGCGAATTTTTACACTTGTTTTATAATATTTACCAGTATAAAGGTACGAATTGGTTGTGGACGACATGAGGCAACAAAAACGAGTCCTGATTGTATTTCACTGAAGTTCATACAACCAGTGTCGTCTTGCATCTGCTGCTGCGTCATGTCGTCCTCTGCCTACTCGTACCTTAAGACGTCAAATTCCAATGTTTGTTGGGGCCTTCTATGATGTCGATCTCTTCAACAGACTTCGGCCATGGCGACCACTGCGTCTTCTAATCAAGTCGGCGCTGATGCGCCCGTAGATGGCTATTGTAGCCAATTTTGGCAATAAACTCCCGTGCAGTGTGAGTTTACCAGTGACGTAATTTTAGTTAATCGTGTTGGGAGGAAAAGTCTTGAACTTATTTATTTTATTTATTTATTAAACTTTATGCTCTAAATGTGTACATGGGCGGACTTAATGCTTATTCGCGTAGAAACTATCTAAACTTTTAAAAATTGGAACAGCATCAATCAATTGTCATTAATTACAGCTATAAGAAGACAGAGAGATCGCGTAGAAGCTATGCAAGGTCACTGGCCTTTGCGAATGGAACCAGCACCACATTCAACCAGAAACTACACCTATTTAAAATGTAGGCTTTGTAGAAGGAAAAAGAAGAACAAAGCGACCAGTTATAAGTGCTCAACATGCTCTGGGAACGTAGCTTTATGTCCTGGCTGCTTTGAAGAATGGCATCGGAACATTAAAGTCTAGATTGAACTAAAATGGTAAGCTCAATCAACCCGAAAGTTCTTAGTAGGAACTGAACGATACGCAGTAGCAGCAAAGAATGATTTTTGATTTAAAGGAAATATCGTATGAATGTATCAGAATATCATGTGAAGAGTGGGTTAAACACCCGTATCACACTCAGTAGTAGAACGCGTCAGGGGTGAAGGACATCATGTTGATTGTCGATTAAAAGGGCAGAGCACACCGCCTCCGTATGCAGCTCGTATGAGTGCACATGTACACGCGAGTGACCTTGTAATGTATGGGATTGTATGAAAGACGGCACACCACTGTCCTGCACTACGCAACGCAAGCGGTGTGCCGTCTGTCCTACAATCGCATATATGGTACGCTCGTATCCACGCGCATGTTTTTACGTGCACGCATACGAGCTGTGCTCTGTTCATTAATCTGTGGCCTAAAGGAATATTAAATTATTCATGTTTTTTCTATATTTTTATTGCGTATTGTTTCTGTCTTGCTCTTAGTATACGTATAGATTTTTTATATTCATGCAAAAAATTGGTTGGCTCTCTCTAAAAATATAGAATTGCCTGTATACTTGTAATTAATACGTGATTAATAAAATGTATGTTTTTCCATAGAACCACAACTGACGCGCCCTAAAATATTTCCCTTTGGACCAGGAGAGGTGCTGTACCATAACGGTTACACTTACAACAAAGGAAACCTGTCTAATTGGTATTGTTCCAAACGATTCAGCAGAAAGTGCAAAGCTAAGGTTAAACTAACCAAAGATGGAGAATACATTTTGGCGGTAATTGATATCCATACACACGAGAAAGATAACATTATAGTAACATCTAGCGGAAAACTGGTGAAACTGGCAAGCAAAAGCGAATGGTACTAGACTTGTAAAACCACCCACAGCAAATTGACACCGTGGCAGACCCCTTAGTAGGTGGCGCGGTGCATTGGACATGTTCTCAAGAGATTGGTACGCAGAAGCCCAAGATAGAACTGGATGGAAAGAGAAGTGGAAAGCCTTTGCCTAACAGTGGGATAACGTAGAAGACAAGAATACACTTGTAATGTTTACTAATGTAATTTGTGTGTTTTAAAAGTCAGTAGACTATGGTATATTATAGTCCTTCAATTATTGTAAGTGTGCATTTTTTATTTAAATCAAGATTTGGGTTTCTTCGTAAATACTTTATTTCTTTTCTCCCGCTACCGCCTCTACAGCTATATTTTTATACCAACGCCGACCTCTAAAATTTAGTTTTCCTTGTCGGACAATTTCACGTAAAGTTATATTTAGAATGCCGTATAAATTTCTATATATCTAAATAAACAACTGTTACTGTGGGGGCATCTGCGAAATCACGCAAAAATGCAGCTATATTTACCAAAAATCTTAAAGTATTATTTGCTAACCTACCCACTCAATCAAAATGTATAGAACGCGTAAGTGGCTGGTACTGCTCAAAGCGCATTCGTCAAGGTTGCAAAGCGAAGGTCTCTGGGAAGGAAGACAATCTGGTGAAAATTTTATAGAATTTGAAAATATCAGTTCCGTTTTATAAATTTTAAAATGTTATTTGTTTTATGTGTTACAAATCTCCGCGGTAAAACATTATCCAAAATAGACATCAGTAGTGTAGCAGAAGCGTATTTTGGCCATCCGTTCGAATGTTATCACGTTGGTGCGCTCCCGGAGTCCCCAATAACCGGGGACAGCAGGAATTTAATAAAATACAAAAAAATACTTCCCGTTATCCCCGGTGACCGTGTCTCGGTGATCGAGGATTTAATTAAAAAAAAACCCGTTGTCCCCAATGATCGTTCCCCGCTGAACAGGCACGGTAGTGCCTTATCTCTATAACAGGGACAACGGGAAGTAAAAATAATGACATGTCGTTGTCTCCGTGACGTGGAAACGGTCATCGGGGACAACGGGAAGTAAAATTAATAACGTTCCGTGACGGGGACAGGGTCTTGGGAACACCCCGGGAACACACCAGTAAGGGTGTTCAGTGGCATCGTAGTTTTTTGTATCCACTTTGGTTTTCGTAAAACAAAACTTTTTACTGTATGTACGTCCATCTTCCGCAGAGCTCGTGCATTCGTACATGTATAACAACAGCAGAGGGAAAGTCCTTTTCCTAGACGGTTTCACGTACAGCCGAACGTCGAGAGACCATTGGTATTGCTCCAGTCGCCTCCGGTACCATTGCAAGGCAAATGTCAAACTAACCTCAGATGGAAAACGATTCGCTAAAGTCAACTCTACTCACAATCACAATAGGGATACGTTTAGAGTCACACCAGGAAGATTGCTTCTGAAAATATGATTAAAATACGAGTAGCTAACAATGTGTAATTGTATCTACTTCGTTCCATTGTGTACGTACAGGCTTCCTCTATTTTAAAAAATGCATAAATTAATACAGAACTGAAAAAGTTGCTAAAAGTACAATTTTTAGGGGCTATGAAACTAAACTCTTTTTCTTCATAGTAAGTACAAAGGATGAAATATGAAAAAGTGTTGGGAATTTGATACAAAAAATGACCCTAAGTAATTTTTATAAGAACAATTTATTTTCATAATTCAACCAATATATAAGGTGTCAAAATATGAGCTGCAAATATTTTAAGGGGTGAATCAGCCCCTGAAACTGAACAACTTTCCCCAAGAAACATAGGTCGAAATGTGAAAAAATAATTTGGACCTCCCATCCATACAGTAATTGACTCGCTCGGCTGCTATGCTACATTTTGTATGGGAGGTCCAAATTTTTATTTCATATTTCGACCTATGTTCCTTGGAGAAAGTTGTTCAGTGTCATGGGCTGGTTCAGCCTTAAAAATATTTGCAGCAATTTTGTTGTAAACTTCTCTAAATATATCAGATTATGTTTATCCTTAGCACATTGTTTGATTTGTCCCCTTTTTCCACAGCAGTGCCAGCGCGGCAATACATCTATGAGTACAAGAAAGGGCAAGTCCTTTTCATAGACGGCTTCACGTACACCAAGATACGCAATACTGGATGGTACTGCTCCAAGCGCTTGCGCGAAGGTTGTAAAGCTAAAGTCAGGTTGTCTAAAGACGGTGAATATATAATTTACGTGTTCTCTGAACACACCCATAGCAAGGATAACTTTGTAGTGGCCGCAGATGGAAAGCTGATGAAGGTGAACTGCTGGTCTACAGAAGCCGCTTCTACAGTCGAATCGAATGTGTACCGATACCCATAATTATTAAATAAAGGATCTCACTAAGAACATTTTCGTGTATATACGTTAAGTAAGACGAGAGAAAAAGATATCAGATCTCAAATAGAGTCAAGCTTCTAAACCGACACGCTCCAAGTCCACCAACCCAAGTTTCACAAACTCTACATCTTAGTACTAATGTACCTATGTGAACGTTAATTTATTCTGTAACATCTGGTTTCCAAAACAGCGGTAACTTAACAGGTTCATTTTTACAGAGCTGCCAAAGTTAGCTAGATACAAACGCGGCATATTTTTGGTCTACAAGGGGCAAACCTACCTATACTAGATTCAATATATTTCATTGGTACTGCACAAAACGTACCACAGATAAATGCAAAGCCCAAGTGCAAATGACCCTGGACGGGAAAATCATTGGAAAAATAATGGACCACCATATTCACAATAAGGACCTAGTTTCCTAGGTCATTAAAAAATGTAAAAGTTGTACGCTTAACACTATTGTCCAAAAATACTACAGACTTCATCCATAATTTTTTGAAATATTCAAAGTTTGAATTAATAACCAGAAAAATTATTTTAAAGTAAGTGTTTTGACGCCATCCAAATACTTACGGCATGACGTCATTCTTCTAGTTCTACTAATAAAATTGACCTGTCAGGAATCAAGCCTATTGCACGAGTAAACATTACTTTAGTGATCATATTGAAAAAAAAACAGCTGATCCTTTTAGTCCCGATCGAAATTCATAATTCTGGAGTTTGATTCAACTTTCAGGAGCTGACTACGAATTCATACCGACACAAAGAGGAAAGCACCTCCTGAGGATAAATGGCTACACTTACTCACAAATTAATTTCTCCAACAATTACTATTGTTCTAAAAAGCAGTCCGGGAACTGTCGTGCAAGAGTTAAATTGGATGAAGATGGTACAATTATTAACGCTGATTATAAACATACACATCCACCGCCTAAATATTTGCAAACGTCGAGTGGACAGTATTTTAAACTGTCTTAGGAAAAAAATGCATGTATTTATTTTTAGTAGTATTACACTGACCCTGGCATTGGGTCATTCGTTGACTCGGTGTCCCACACGACAGATAAGAATGCATCACGCAAATCTAGTCCGTATTTTGACGCATTTAGTTTTAATTAGTGACTTCATGATATTTTGTACGTCATGCTACCTAAGACTTCAAATACAATATTTTAGATTCGTTATTACAGTTCATCTTGTCCATATGTATGGATATATATGCATGTATACCTAGGAAAATTATATTAAATACCAAAGCCAGATAATAATATTTGAGAAGAAAATAACATTATGCCAATAGTAGGAGTGATATTTAGTGATATTTGCCAGGTATTCCGATTTTAATCATTAAATCGATGGCGCTTATTATAAGTACTGACTGATCATTAAAATGAAATGAACTGAGACTGTATATAAATATATATAATTCTTTCAAACCTAATGTGTTGTTCTGTAATTTATATCGATTAAGTATGGGAATGTTACGATAAGCGTTATATTCTACTCTCTAGTAATTTCTTCCGTTACTAACAAACCAACCAATTTTCAGACACGGAATCTCGTTTTGGCTACACTTTTGTACCGACTGGACGTGGTGCCAACAGGATGCTGGTCTACAAGGGCTACACCTTCACCCAGAGCAAGATGTCTAGAAACTACTACTGCACTAAGAAAAACGCAAAATGCAGGGCCCGTCTCAAACTAGACGAAGCCGGCAACATCGCACAAATTCAGGACTATCACGTACACGACCCTCCTAACTATATCAAGACTAATATCAAACTTAGGACGCCTCCTCCAACGCCTCCAATGTCAGGCCATTTGCCAGGTATGGCCGGTCTGCCACCAGGGTTGCCATCACGAATGCCGCTTTTACCGGGAAATATTTCAGGATTGCCAGGCATTCTGCCCCTGATTACTTCCGTGTCGTCCGGAGGAATGTCGTTTCCGGATATGATTTCTTCGATCGCTACCATGGCAGGGTTCCCAGGTCGATCTGGAAGCCCGACGACCATTTCTTCGGAACAGACGCTGGACAGCGGCGTCCTTCCCATCCCAGTAGTACAGACCATGACTGTCACAGACAACGTCATCTCACCGGCTATTTTGGACGGTGTTAATATGAAAACCAAGGCCGAAAAACGGGAATCGTCATTTAATGCAAATTAATACGATAAAAATATGTCATATCGGAGCGAAGTTCTACAATCTATATTCTTTACTAAGTAGACTTTGAAGTAAGTTTATAATATTCATTTTTTTTAACAAGTAGTTAGTAATTACAGAAGTTAAAGTAACCTGTAGCTGACATTGCTTCAGGTAAATGCATTTATTTTTGTGTTAAATGATAATCTCAATCATGTTATGACAAAATTATGGCCCGAATATTATCAAATTTGAAATTTATTGTTTTAGTATACACTAACTTTTAAGTGAATTAAGCATCAATGCACTCTTTTATGTAATAGTTACGTAAGGTATAATTTAAGTTTTTTTTTCGTACAAATTAATATCATGTTTAGTTAGTTAGTTTTATATTTAATTTCGATAAGCATTTGAAATTTTTTTAAGGTTTACATTACGTTTATGAAATATTTTCAATTCGCAGGAGGTAATCTATCATTGACGGATTGAGAGCCTTCTGATTTGGGAATTTTTCTCCTTACTATTATTTTACTTAGGATATATACACCGTGTTTTGGAGGATAAATCAGTCACGTTGTTTACCGTAGACAAAAACACTGTTAGACCAATGCTGAAAAACTAAAAAAGGTTTGAATTCCCATACAAACACGCATTTTTGCTCTCGTTTACACTATACAGTGTCCTAAATAACGTGATCCATAAAATCCCATTTTATACATTTCCTTCGAAACAAGGTGCATTAACCTACCGATGAACTGAGCTATGGATAATGTATAGACACCTAAACTTCATAAACCACCAACCATTTTTAGTACATCTATTTATGCTCATTGTCATCTTTTTTTTTTCTATTAACTACCGTACATATCATATCTACATAGTTAACATTCACCGACATTGTATCATTAATTTACAACGTAATTATTTACTTTTTTACATTTACCTTTAGATTAGTTTTGACAACAATGAACAATTAATAAAATACTCTTTTGATTTATTAAGTTAATTCTAATTATTTGATTAAGTTATTTTCTAGAGCTTCTGTAAGCAAGTAAAGAAACGGCATTTGAAAGTGTTTTTCCTATTTAACTAAGTAAGTACATTTTTTCAGGGAACACTTATAAACCTACTAGTATTTAAAACTCATACATTATAGAGATTATGTTAGTACTATCAAATGTAAAAAAAACTGCAAAAATTTTGTCACGTTAGCATAACCTAAAGAACATGTTAACAAGCCGGACTTGACAGATGTTAGAAACTTACGAGTACTAATGTTGTTGCCCAGGCTCGTTGTTGACTTGCTGTTATGAATCCGATAACTGTCAAATCTGATCTGTTAGAATGGTCATATAGGCAGGATGTGTTGATTTTTAGAAGATAAATTGCTTATTGTTCCGACAATCTTTTTAAATAAAGTTCTTGATTAAATTGCTTGTATCCTTTCTCTCAATAAGTAAGGTACTATGTTGAAGCGATTAGATCAACATTGATTATCTAGTTAATGTCCTCATAGCTAATTTAAAGTTCTAGTTGTTGGAAAAAAATATTTTGAATGTGCCTACTCCCTAACTAAAGAAGATTTTAAAGAATTAATTAAGTGTTGTGACACAGATTTAAATAATAGGCAGATAAGGCTGATTAAGATGCAAATAAAAATCCAGTTAATAAAAGAGGCTACACGGGAAAAATAATAGTTTAGTATAATAATTGAAGTTGTCGCAATAATTTAATTATTCGAAATTAAAGCCTCAGTATATAAGGTGCAAAAATATTAGATGTAAATATTTTAAGGGGTGAACTAGTCCATGAAACTGAACAACTTTTTCCAAGGACCATAGGTCAAGATATGAAAAAACTTTTGGACCTTCCATACAAAATGTAGCAGACGAGCGAGTCAACCTGTATGGGAGGTCCAAATTTTTTTCATATTTCGACCTGTTCCTTGGGGAAAGTTGTTCAGTTTCATAGGCTGATTCACCCCTTAAAATATTTGCAGTTAATTTTTTTACACCCTGTTTTGTCCAATTATTTAAACTCGCTACGCTTTTCTAATATTTTCAATATCTTTTCAGCTCTCTACGACTTCAAGTTTATCCCTACAGGGCGCACCAAGAATTTGCTGATGCTGAACAAATACACTTACTCCCAGCTTCGGAACACACCTTGGTATCAGTGCTCCAAGAAAGACAAGGGCTGCAGGGCGAGGGTCAAGTTTGAAAAAAACGGCAGCTTCAAATTGGCAGGCTATCCACATACACACGAACCACCAAATTATGTATTCACAGCTAGCGGAAAGTATATTAAAATTTGATAATAAAGGTTATTTACACCGTGTTTTTGTCCCTTATTATGTATGATTGACTTTACGTCATGGATCCATCGATGTCGTCAATGGTATACTCGTAGTATTCTTGTTTTCCATCAAAGCAGAGTTATTTTGTTGCTATTTCTAAAAATTGTAGCAAATGTTATTTCATAAGAATATTAAAATGTTTGTATAAAACTTGTGTCTCATTTCTCTTCCTAAGCGTAGGTATGCTCATAAATATAAACTGGTACAAATAATAACCTGTGCTTAAATTATATAAGTTCCGATGTTGTCGACACTTTTTATAAGTTTTGTATATTTTAAGGTCGCAAAAGAAGCTTTCTCTGGAATTACTTCAAAGAGCTAGACCAGGTTAATGGTATAGTGAAATGCAAGTTATGCTCGAGGAAATTGAATAAGAATATGGCCAGACACCTGCGATTGAAACATCCAAATGTTTATCAAAAGGCGCATCCATTTTTGGACAAAAGAATTATGAGTAAGTAGAACATCCAATGATTACCTCATATTATTTTCAGCTTCTCATTGTTGTCAATTTTAATTTAAAATTGTTTTTCTTCACAGAACGACCACCGAGGTCAACAAGTTGGATACGAGGAAGCTGGGGCAGAAAGTATTGCGAGAGAGTCAGCGGGAACAAGTACAAATGCAATATTTGCGACACCGTACTTAGTCTATCAAACGGCCTGTTTAGTAATATGAAGAGACACATCAAACACAAACATCCTTTAGTTTACGAACAGGAAGTTGATCCAGAGAGATCTCACGAAAAATTCGGGCAAGCTGAAGTAGGATCAGAATCCGGAGAATATGTAACTGAGTTAGTAGAGGAACTTAATAAAACTGACTACGAAAAAAGCGGAAATGCTGAATCAGATTCTGATGCAACTGTTCGAGATACATCTTTTCTCGATGAAGATGATCCAGATTTTGAGGCAAAAGTAAAATATCTTGTTACAAAACGTGTCGAGTGTCGAAGTAAGTATTGTCTATCAGTTTTCGATAAATTAATTTGCGGGTGCAGTTTTATACTTAACATACCTATCAAGTTCATATTGAAAACAAATATTATCGAGTATCCTGTAAAGCAACTTGTGTCAAACGTGAAATAACTACGAATATAATTTGCAGAAAGGGCCAGAAATTGTATGTGGAATTTCTTCGACGTTGTCAAGCACAATAGTCTATACAAGTGTCTCGCCTGCAACAGAAGAGTGTCTATATTTGCTCACAGCATCGCTAATTTGAAAAGGCACATTAGGAACAGACATAAATACCAGTACAGCCTGATGGTGAAATACATGGATGAATGCGAGGAGAATAGAAGTAAGTTTGGTTTAGTTAAATGATATTATTTCCAAGACAATTTAATTTCCAGTACTCTTTTTCAGTAATAACCTAATTTTTGTTCCAGGTACTTCACCAGTCAGCTTCGAAAAGTATTATTTCGAACAAGAGGGTGACGGTGAATACAAATGTAAAGAGTGTGACAGCACAATCTCTAGCACTGGGGAAGACCAAGTGCCTCTTTTCGAACACATCAAGGAAGCCCATCCTAACCTGATCCTGGCCTTCCAAGAGGAAGATGTAGCCAATGATGACCAAGAGGAAGAAGCAGACAATAATGAACAAGAGGAAGATGAAGACAAAGATAATATTGATAAAGTGAATATAGTTGTTGTGAAAGAAATCGATGGAGACTCCAATGATAGTTTCAAGACTATGTAATCAGATATCGTGTAATATCCCACTACAGGGCAAAGGCCTCCCCCCCACCAAAAAAAAATCAGATATCGTAGACCTGTAAATTATTTTTTTTATTATTTGTCATTGATTTACATTTTCGCAATTTACAGATCATGTTTATATCGAAGCGTTTTATTCATAACATAATAATCTAGTGCGTATAGTTCATAAACTTTATGACATGAAGGATAAAATAGGTGTAAGTTATTGATTTTATAGATAAGATTTTTCTCTATTTCTCATAAGAATTAAAACTAGTGTGTGTATTAAATATTTAATAAAGATAACTTAAAATTACCTACTTGAGAAAAAGCTACTTCGAAATGTAGCCTGACCCGATGGCGTAGCGGATAGGACTTCTACCTTCTACGCCGAGGGTCGTGGGTTCGATCCCCTCAGGACAAGAATATTTGTTAAGTCTTTCCAAAATATTTTGCTTAGTTTGGGTGTTTTCTATCTATTATATGTTTTTATTTACAATAAGAGCATCTAAGTATTATTATCAGCTATCTAGTTCCCATAGACAAGCTGTGCTCAGTTTGGGCCTAGATGGTGCTGTGTGAATTGTCCAGGATATTTATTTATTTAGGTGCGTTTAATTAATGTTGTTACTACACAAGTGTTTGATGAAATATTGTAGGTACTTTTTTAGATGTACGTTAGGAATAAATGTACAGGTTGTAATATATTTAGAAAATAAATTATAGTATCGTAATAAGCTGGCGTGTTGTTTTTTTATTGTGTAAAACTGTTTGCATGATTTCGACTACAAGATTATTTATCATAAATAACATCAAAGATATAATTTTTATTTTATAATCATCTCACTCTTAGTTATTACCGAAGCAATGTGACTTGTTTGTAAAACCACATTACTTTTTCATATACTTAAAATCATAACAATATACTGTAAACATTTTTTTTCTTGCAGATGATTTTGGTTACAGATTCGTCAGTAGTAGCCGTGGCAATGTCCAATTGCTGAGGAATAACTACATATACATCAAGACCAGTAGCCTTGCAATCAACTCCTACTACTGCACCAGGAGGACTTCTAATGGTTGCAAGGGCTGCATAAAACTGGCTCATGATGGCTCCATCAAGCAGGCCAATGAAGAACATAACCATCCACCGTCGAACTATGTCATCAGCCCACAAGGACAGTACATCAAGATAGACTAATTTAGCAATGTTAATGATTAAAGATTGTTGTCTTGATGTTTTATCGAAAAGATTTCTCTAACACGCATAACACTTTTTAAGCTACAAAACTCGTGGTGTAATGCTAATTACTAAAACCTTAATAGTGATTAGTTGAGCTACCTAACTGTGCACTAATATTTTTGGTTTCAGGCACTTAGTTTTGCATAAGGTGTAGCTGCAAATATTTTAATGGATGAATCAGCCCATGAAACTGAATAACTTTTCCCAAGAAACATAAGTCGAAATATGAAAAATTGTTGGACCTCCCATACAAATTGACTGGGTCGGTCGGTAGTTTTATATATGGGACGTCTAAAATTTCTTTTCATATTTTGACCTATGTTCCTCGGGGAAAGTAGCTCAGTTTCATGGGCTGGTTAACCCCTTTTAATATTAGCAGCAATGTTTTTTACACCCTATATAATATTATTTTCTATCAGTATACAATAAAAGTAATTGTACTTAATTACATACAGATCTACCATACAAGTTCATAGAAACTCGCCCGGGACACTATTTGCTCCTGCTGGACGGCTACACATACTCGAAAGATAAGAGAGGCTCGCGATACTACTGCGTCAAGAAAAACAAATCCTGCAGGGCAAGAGTCAAGTTGGATGATCAGGGCCGAGTCCTCACCGATACAGAAGACCATGGTCATAACCATCCGAGGCCACAATTTAGGGTCACTCGTACAGGACTTTACATTAGGATAGGTTAAGATCACTGCATCGGGTCGTTGGACGACTCGATGTCCCACACGATAAGAGAGAGAGAGAGAGAGATCTGTATGCACAGCTATAGATGTGCCGTTGCCGGGTACGTCTATGTACACAGCAGTTGGTATTGATAACAGTCTCTCTCTCTCTCTCTCTCTCTCTCTCTCTCTCTCTCTCTCTCTCTCTCTCTCTCTGTCTTTATCTCTGGTCGATGGTAAAGACTTTTGATAGAAGTACTCTGTATCTTTTTCTAGCATACAGTTTTTTATTAGCATACTATTTCTTACTATTTTTATCCAGCTCAGTACAGTATCATTTGTCATTTCCATCTTTACTTAACCTTGATCCACAAATCAAATTTCGGAGCATTACAGATTTGAAAAGTAATAATTTTGCGGCTTATTTGGCTATCCAAAAATGGAATGCTGCCAGCATTCTGGGCACCACCGTGCCTTAGGAGACGCACTGAATGACGTTTTCTTCATCTAGCTTTAACATTTTATTTCACGTTTGTGCAAATGGATACCTGTTTGAATAAATAAACAAAATATTACAAATAATACGTAGATTCGAACTGTAGTTATTAGTTACTCATTCTTGCCCGAAACCACACTCCTGGGAAGTGATTCTATTAATACTCTAAACATTCTTATTATCCAAACAGAAACTGGCTGCCAATACAAGTTTGTAGAGACGCGACAAGGGAAGAACCTGCTTATGATGGACGGATACACGTTCTCAAGGAAATATGGTCTACTGTACTATTGTTCCAGGAAGAATCGCGGTGGATGCAAGGCTAGGGTCAAGTTGAATGCTCAGGGACAAGTCCTCACTGAACCTGTAGACCATCAGCACAACCATCTACCGTCGAGATACGATGTCATCGGTGGTAAATACTGGTTTTGTCGCTCGTACTCATGAAATGAATGTAATGAAAGGATTTTTATTGACTTCAACTTTATTGGAATTTGAAAAGTTCATTTGGTTTCTCTACATCCGATCATCAGGTGCTGATCTAGTGACTATGGGTTTTAGACCGTCTAATGAGTATTCAGCCTCCTAAATCTTTTAAATCAAAAAAAGTTCTACCAAATTAGGCAAGACATTTTTGAGTTAGTTTCTCCTTCTTTGGAGTCAGTTAAAGGGCAGACCACACCGGTCTGCGTATGTAGCTAGTATGCGTGCTCGTGATCATGCGCGTACGCTGTAAAGAATTGTATGATAGACCTTCCCGTGTGCAGTCTCTTTCTGTGTGCTATGTCCTCAATTTTTCTTTGCGTGTGGGACACCAAGTCGTCCAACGACCCTGTCCTCAATTATAAATGGTTTATTATTTACAAACGTTAACCCATCCCGATCCCGGTTGCTGTCTTATGATGGCAGTCGTTACATAAACCACGTAGGTTGTGAATGGTATAAAAACTCTGAAACTAGGGTTCGTCAGGTCTTTCGTGGACACGGTGTCCCAGAAGAAAAAGATTATGTGACAGTCTATTCTCAGTCTATTCGCGAAACTGAGCAACTTTTGGAAGTGTTTTGTTTCGAAATATTTAAATGTTCTTGACCTCCTATACAACAAAGTTCAATTATTATTAAATTTCTTTATATGAGAATGGTCCAAACTTCTTTATTATATTTGGAAAATCATCATCTGCCTGCCCTTATCCCAATTCATTTGGGGTCGGCGCAACATGTTTTCTTCTTCCATTCATCTCTATCAGCAGTCAAATCCTCATTTATGCCCTTTTTGTTCATGTCGTCTTTTACACAATCCATCCAAACCTTTTTGGGCCGTCCTCTCCTCCTGCATCCATCCACATTCATGTTCATTACTTTCTTTAGCAAATGCTCCTCATCCCTCCTCATAACATGCCCATACCAAGAAAGACGGTTCCCTCTCATCTTATCTGTCACTGGAGCAACTTTCAAACTTCCTCTTATATATTTGGAAAATATTAGCAAGAAAAGTTTTATGAGTAGAACAAAGTAGTTAGTTCAGCGACTGTATAGTTAGTTGTATTACAAAGTCATAGGTGGCGCTAAAGCTACTCATAAGTAGTCAAGTAACATACATATATGAACGAAGTAAGTTAGTCACAATTTTCGTCACATGGGACAAATCCCAGAGCCAACCGAGTTAAGCGCTACGGTTAACACATTTGACCCGTCAAGTGAAAAGACGTGGGTTCCAATTCCTTCGGTGGTGGTGTGAATTTTCTTTACTTGCTTAGTTTGTATTAATTTTGTAACAAAAAGTGAACAAAGTTGTTAGTTTTACTTGTGTTTTATTTGAACTGGGGCATCCTTTAACTACGCGGTAATAAAAAAAAAGATAAATAGAAGAGTATGCTCTGTGAGACGACAGAGGCTAATAATAATAATAAGGAAAAATTCCTCTGAAAATAGAGATAATTCAATTCAATGTCTTTATTAAGGATTACCAGGGAATGTTACATTATACATTTCATTTCTTTATCTTAAGATAAACTAATAATAGTAGAATTAAAATAATAATAATGCTCATTTACGATAAAGTAGTATCTAAGTAGGAATACTAGGAATTATATTTATCAACCAGCTAGGCACCAAACTGTTTTTACTGCTAACAAAACCAAAACAAATATTTATCTTCAGGTGTCCAATACATGGTTCTAGAATCAAACTCGTGCCGGCTTGGTCAGATTCTACTCAATGGCTTCGTGTTTTCAAGATCCTCACCAAACAGCCTGCGATATTATTGCATAAAGAAAAACAGTCAATGCAGAGCGAGGGTCAAACTGGATGCTCAAGGGAGAATCCTCACTGCTGAAGAACTTCGTAAACACAACCATCCACCGCCAAAATTTGATTGCGAGGATGTTATGAAGCTCCGTAACCGAAACTCCGATAAAAAAATATGACGTGTAAAATTATTCGCTGCAAATATTTTAAGGCGTGAATTAGCCCATGAAACTGAACAGCTTTCCGCTAGAAACATAGGTCGAAATATGAGAGAAGTTTTTTGACCTGCATACTAATTGACTTGGTCGGTTGGTAATTTTGTATGGGAGGTCTAAATTTTTTTTTATATTTCGACCTATGTTCCTTGAGGAAAGTTGTACAGTTTCATGAACTGTTTCACCTCTAAAAATATTTGCAGTTAATTTTTTTACACCCTGTATATCCGTAACCGTAACCGATATAAAAATTTCTGATAATTTCGGATAATGGCGGCGCCTCTTAACCTAGTATTATTATTGATGGGTTATTTTAAAATCTTGCTTGTTCATTGTTTGATTTATTCTAGTGCAAACTTAACTCTTACCGATTTTACATTTAATGACACTTAGTGCAATACATTTTAAGAAAATTGTTGTTTCAAGGTAATATCCGTAACCGAAACTATCCGAAACTTACGGATAAACCGCAATAATTTCATATCCGTATACGTTTCCGAATTCGTAACTGGAATTCCAAATCCGTAACATCCCTGTTTGATTGTTTACAAAAAGCGCATTAGTTTAGTATGGTTCACGACAGGTTGACAGGACAGGACATTCTAAAAGTATTCATTGTGAATCTTCTTGGAAATAAACGATCTTCTTCTTTTCGTGTGGGACACCGAGTCGCTAACGACCCGATGAACCCTAGTGTCAGAATTTTTCAACCGCCTTCTACAAGTAGCAGGCTTCTGACATGGTTGTGTACCGACCGCCGTCTAAGTGGTCACAGACAGCAACCGGAATCCACGGCTTAACGTGCCATCCGAAACACGGAACCATCTTACTTACGGACAATCGGGTGGTTCAGCCGGCAATGTCCTAACCAGACTGGGAACAAATTCACAAAGTGATAAATATCAACTTTTGTGAGTGACCCACCGAGAATCGAACCCGGAACCTTCTGCGTCAAAGACAGTCGCACTACCACTGCGCCACATCGGTCGTCGATTGAAATCCGGCCTGACGTTGAGTTCTGAGTTCCGGAAAAACCTGTATAGTGCATAGACTAAAAGCTGTGGTAAAACTCGAGATTTAAAAATAAATAAATATATAAATTTATATTAATTTTTTTTTCTATTCTCTTTTTTTTCAACTAGGTATCTATACAGGGTGTAAGAGAAGGTGTAACGAAAACTTTGCAGGCGTTATCAGATCACGAAACTGAACATATTCCAATAGAAATATAGGGGCTATGTATGGGGTAAACATAAAAAAACTTCGACCTTCCATACAAAATTCCCGATCACTGACCGACTTTGCATGGAAACTTGAAATTTTTTTTGCGTTTCCCAACATAGCCCTCATAAAAAAAGTTGTTCAGTATGAAACTGTCTGGTCTCATCACGCCTGCAAAGTTTTCATACACCGTCCCTTACACCGTGTATAGGTACTATTAATAGCGTAGCTTGTTAATATTCATAACTATGTTGCTTGGGAAAAGTTATTCAGCATCAAGGGATAGTTCAGTTCTACATATTGAGATATAGGTAAATATAAGACATTATCTTGAATTATTTACAGATTCTCAGTACCAGTTTATACAGCTATCATCAGGAAAGTGTCTGCTGATGATGAACAACTATACATTCTCAAAATCCCATGATAGTTCACGGTACTACTGCTCTAAAAAAGACCGTGCTAGGTGCAAGGCCAAGGTAAAGTTGGATAACCAAGGGCATGTCGTAAGCAGAGAAGAGGACCACTTACACAACCACGAACCTCCTAGGTTCAAGGTCCTGAAAAATGGATTCTACGTCAAAGTATCGTAAAAATTTTGATTCTGCCAAACCTACCCAATCAAGGGAAAGAATCGAATTATTTTGGCCTTTCATACAGTTATTGCATGCAAATTATAACTACCTATCTTAACATCTTGCGAGGTGCTAGCTAAGCATAATCCGCAAGGGTGACGCTGACGCATACTTACTTAAGTATACTGGATAGTATATACAGGGTGTTAAAAAAATTGCTTCAAATATGTGAACCAACCTATGAAACTGAACAACTTTCCCCAAGGAGCATAGGTCGGAATTGGAAAAAAAATTTGGACCTTCCATACAAAATTACCGATCGCCGTAGTCAGTTTGTATGGGAGATCCAAAAAATTTTGGGACGACCTATGTTCGTTGGGGAAAGTTGTTCAGTTTCATGGGCTGATTCAGCCCTTAAAATATTTTCAGCTAATATTTTACATCTTATGGGTATGTCCTGTTTTGTGTTTTTATTAAATAAACCTCATAAATATCAATGAACATGTAAATTTTATTTTCATACAGTTTGGAAACTTAGTAGTCACTCTTGAACATAACAAAACAACAATCAACAATTTATTGAACAATAATCAAATGTGATTTGTCTCAACATTTATTGGTACTTGCACGTTAATTTACAAGATGGCAAGACACTATAATAATATAATAATAATAAATGTTATATTATAATGTTAAATTTGATTTTGACCTGAATTTTAATACCTCCGCAAGAAAGCCAGCTTTGATTCTGACTATGACTTAAATTAGATTAATCTACCGCTTGTGCATTATTTTTAAAATTTCCTACGGCTTTTTTTCTTAAACGTTAGTACGCCACCGTACTGTCTTGTGCCGGACATATGGTTTCTGTTTTCGTGAAATACTTCTTTTTTTAAGTGCTCCTCACTTCAAAACTAAACTCAATGCAAACTTACCTACTCTACATCTACAGGCTTCCAGTGCAGGTTTATTCAGACCATGTCAGGGCGATATCTGCTTATGATGAACGGCTTCACATACGCACAAGATAATAAGAGCCCAACAGGCCTGCGGTACTACTGCTCCAAGAAGAACTCTGGCTGCAAGGCGAAGATAAAGCTTAATGCTCAGGGAAGAATCCTCACCTCTGCAGAAGATCACGCTCACAGTCATGAACCACCATTATACAAAGTTGCTAAGAATGGATATTACTTTAAGGTGTCTTAATCAGTCTTAGCATATCTTGCAAAAGAAAGTCAAGGAAATTTATGTCCACTAAATTATGTTTGTTTCGTAAATTTCAAGCAGTAAGCTTTTGGTAATATCAATTTTACAAGAAGTTATCAAGAATGCAGTAAAAGAAATGGTTGTGGTATAACCAATGCTTTAGTAGTAGCGGTTTGGTCACGTTGAGAAAATGAATGAAAGGAGATTAACGAAAGAGACATAAGGCGAATGTTAGCGGAAGCGTTGAACGAGGAACGCCACAAAGAACCTACCTGGACCAAATCGGGGACTTTTGAAAAAAGGTCGGGTCAGAAGTACCCTAAACCGTTCATAAAAAGACCTGATGAATGTAGAAGAAGCGAAAGTATGCCAGATATACCCCAACGGGAAAGAAGCGTGATTTATGTATTACGTATGTATGTTATTTCTTATGAACTGTTTTTTGTACATACTGGGTTAGACTAAGCAGTTTCACAGTTTACTGTTTTGAACTACCACAACTGTTGCCTACTTGACATGGATATCGCTTTATCATCTTTGCTATACTCGTCTACGCTATACGATATAAATGTTAAAATCTCTTCTTTAACTCTAAGTAGAGTAAAAACAAAAAATAAAAATAGATAAAAGTTACTCCAGTTTTGTTTTAAGATAAGTTAAGCATCCTTTAGTTACTCTGCCACCTGTTTTGACAACAGAAAATATAAAACAATTGTAGCTAAATAATTCTCTGAATTTATTTACAGATTTCAAGTACAAGTTTATACCGATAAGCAGAGGACGGACTCTGCTACTGATGGATGGCTACACGTACTCAAAAAAATCAATTAATTCTTACTGTTGTTCCAAAATGCTATCAAAGAGGTGCAAAGCAAAAGTCCTCTTAGGTCCTGAGGGGCAAGTTATGACGGGAGATAAAGACCGTGTTCACAACCATGCGCCTGCGAACTATGTGGTTAATAGGGATGGGACTTATTACATACAGACCAAATAATCTACTGGAAAACATGCACCCCGCAATGTACGAAACCGAAAATTCAGCAGCCGAACCAATCGACCAGTTGGTGGTTCCAATTTAAAGGAAGTGCAATACTTCGCTGCACGGTTCAAGCTTGGTGCAAGCAAGGTGCAAGCTTCGTCTTGTTCACACAATTTCTGAACCCACGTGCAGCGAAAAATACGCACTCAAGCTCTACCAGATCGGAAAATCTTTACTGCTTTTCCAGGTGAAAGAGGTTGACTAAGGCGGGGAAGTCGCTCATTTGCGTTCTCAGGCAAACTATGACTTCCCAGAAAGTATAAAGTCTGCTCTTAGTAAAACCTGGACTGTATCTGCTTATGATGGATGGCTTCACGTACTCAAAGCAGAGCTTGCAGATGAAGGGTCAGAGTTACTATTGTTGAATGCACAAGGTTGCTGAATGAAGGTTAAATTAGATTTGAGAAGGTAGTCGTCACCAAGGCATAAGATTATGTCATCCACAATCATCATCCACCACCAGAATATTTGTTCACTGATAATGGAATGTTTATCAGATTCAGATCTCAGGCCATGGCGACGAATTAAGCGAAGACAAAATTTATGAAAAATTTAACGATCTTTAATTTTTTTAAAGACATACTCACGCTACGATGTACTATTTACACGATGCACTAGTTACAGTAAAAAAAGGGACCTTTAATTTACCCGTCTACCCCTAACGTTTCATTTTAAACGAAGAGGGTTTGTTTCAGAAAACACCTTAACCTTTTTCAATTTTCTTTTTCAACCTTGGAAAAAAATCCTCAAAAATGTCAGACGTGGCGATAGTGGCTGTATTCTTACGGCCACTATCGCACTGCCTACACCGCTAGGAATAAAGGCGTGATATATATATATATATATATATATATATATATATATATATATATATAATTATATATATATATATATATATATATGTATGTAGGGTTTGTTCAAAATCGTGTAGAGACCCTACTCCAACACAAGCCCCACAATATTTGGTCACTCGGAGGTTTCCTCCTGTAATTTTCCGATCTAAACTGAACTAAAATAGGTGTATTGGGACAATTTGAGAGAGAGAGAAACAATTGTAGAGTTTATTATTTATTGACAGCTATTCAGTACAAATTCATACAAACTAGGTACCCTCGGACAGTCTCTTCTCAAAATTGGCTTCACATTCTCAAAGCATAGCAACAGCTAGCCAGTTGCAAGGAAAACACTAAGTTGAGATCCAGAGGGATAGTTTTGACTGACGCAGAAGACCGTGTACATCAATGACCACCATCCACCACCAAATTATTGACTACTAATACTACGAGTAATACATACTAATACAGGAAGGAATGCCAAGCTATCGTAACACGTATGTTACATAAAAATCGTCTGAAAATATGTCAAAAAGTGATGGCACTCATAAACCTGAACGATTTTTATTACTACATTATCCTACCAATTATAAAATGAGTACTTGCACAGGGTATTAGGAAAAGGACTAAGTTTCTTTCAAGGGACGAATCAGCACATGAAACTCAACAACTTTCCCCAAGTAACATAGGTCGAAATATATAAAAAATATATATCTCCTCCTTTCCATACAAAATGTAGCAAACGACTGATTCAGTTTGTTTGTATGTCAGGACCAAAAAATTTTTTCATTCAACCTATGTTTTTTGGGGTAAGTTGTTTAGTTACATGGGCTGGTTCATCCCTCGAAAAACCGTTAGTGATTTTCCAAACACCTTTATGTAATTAATTTGTTTTATTTACTCCTTAAATAGATGATAGTGATAGATGAGTCATGATCCAATTCAAGTACTTTATTAATCGTTAAATCACCTTAATATATAATTCTCGTCAGTAATACTAATCGTAAATTTCCAGAGTACATTTTGATACCTACAGGAAATGGAGAAAATTGTCTGCTTATGTACAAGGGTTACACTTACTCGCAAACAAAACCAAACCATTACTATTGCTCTAAGAAAAAAACAGGATGCAAAGCTCGAGTCAACCTTGCCAGTGACGGGAAAATAAAAAAATCTTATACGGTTCATAGTCATGATCCACCTAAGTATAAGTTGACTAAGGAGGGCAGTTATTGCAAGTTGCAGGGTTGATTGGGTCTGATTAAATAAATTTGAAATTTGCTACAAGATTAATATTATATATTTTTAACAAAATAAATCCCACCAACAACAAAGCGAGAGAAAAAGACATCAGATTTTAAATAGAGCCAAGCTTCTCAATCTACACGCCCTAAGTCTAACAACTTTTTCATAAACTCTACATCTTAGTTAAAATGTACGGCTTGGCCGTTTCTCTTCCATCGAGAAGGCAAATGAACGCATTTTGTCTTTTTTTTTTTTTTTTTTTTATTAGGTTACAAATATGTAGTTTCCACGTGCCATACAAAATTTTTCTAAAGAAGATAGTCATCTACCGAAACAGCCAAGCCATAAATTTTAACTAATAGAGATTATGAAAAATTTGTTTAAGTGCCCCATTGTGAACATTTTAGACGTCTGATGTACTTTATATTAAAAAGTATATTTTATTTCTATGTTTAATTCAATGGTAACACAGCAAGCCTTTTCGAAGATGGCATCATCTATACATTATAAATTTATATAAAATAATATTTTTATTTGGGAAACCAAGAGTTGTACATTATGAGACACAAATATGCATTTCAAACTTAAGGGGCTGACACGAGTTAAAAACCGGTCCCTTTCTGACAAATGTCAAACTGCGCGCGTGCGAACGGGACGGAATCTTGCCGATTCAATGATATTTTCGTATTTTCGATGATAACTCGGTCAAAAATAAGTAATTTGAAAATCAAAAACAATATGTCGATAGAGTATTGTAAGGCGCTCATTCTGATAATAAACACTTAATTATTGCGTGGGTTTTGTTCATACAGTTTGCGATATAATAGATTTTTAGAGGTAACTTTACGATGTTTTTATATCAAGCTAAATTACTAATAACATGTTTTGGAAACAATAACACTACAGCAAATATCCTGAAGATTATTACCTTTTTTTTTCGTCAGTTTTTCTGCATTTTATCTAGGGTAAAAATCACTTATAAAAGTAGCTTTTAGCTCTACTCAGCCCCTTAATAAAAACTTACAAATCAGTTAAAACGTTTTTTCAACTTACAGAATATGTATTCATTCCGACAGCAAGGACCGGACGGAAGAGAAAATATCTGCTAATGTACAAGGGCTTCACTTACTCCCAAATTGGTTTCACAAACCATTACTACTGTTCGAAGAAAGATACTGGGTGCAAGGCACGAATCAAACTTGGCACTGATGGCAAAATAGTAAACGCCAATTCAGAGCATGGCCATGGTCCCCCCAGGTATATGGTGTTAAAAGATGGTACATACTGCAAGTTGTAAATGACCGAAAACATTTTTAAACTTATGTAGTTGCTTCGTGCTTATGTGAACTTTGGGAGTCATGTAACTTAATTGATCTTATTTGCCGTAGACGTAAAATAAGATTTGATGACCGCTATAGTGTAGGTAATTCTATATAATACTCGTAGTCCTTAGTTTGATTTTCGGCCGATGTAGATATTTGAATTTAAATATAGCTATTTTAGGTCGTTTAGATATTGTTTGTCCGTGCTTCTGTCTACCTATGTAAATTAAACAAATAATTAAATAACAAGCTACTTATGCCTTTTTTAAACTCTTATCATGTTGTTACAATCAAGTTGAAAAGAAAGAAATCAATTCGATGTAACTGTTGTCTTGCGATATATATTTTAAATTAATGAAGTTTGATTCGCTTAGCAAAAAGAATACGATTTTCTAAATAACTTAAACACTTCACAAAGTTTTAATATTCATATGGCACAAACATCAAATTATTATAGACAAGCTTCCAGAAAATTAGATGTACCAAGACATAGTCAAAAACTAAACGTAAAATAGGTTTGAACAATATAAATGATAAGTTTTCACAAATATTTAAGTATTTGATTTTATTTTAAGAAAAATGAAAACATATTTGAGGATGAGAATGTAATGATAACGCATGGTTTAAGAACTGAGTACTTTCCCTAACACACGTAATCTTTTTTGCAGAACAATTACGCACGCATATTAACAATCTTCTTCTTAGCGTGTCGATGGCAGATACTATATGGTCGCGACCCAGAATTTAGTCACTTTTGCAGCACTGGCAGTCACTGACATCAGATGATCCTGCGTGCATGTGTTAGGACACGCAGGACACAATGGTATACATAATCCTTCTATACTTCTCATCGGAAAAATCGAGATACTCCAGTTTTTATGGTTTGATGAAACACGAAACCTATTTTGAAACAATAAACGATTTCCAATTTCGTACATTTTTATTAAAAATATAAACCTCATAATATTAAATATTTCACGATATAAAACATTTATTCCAAAATAAACACACTTTTTAAATAATTTGTACGAAACATAAACATGCAAGGTGTCCCGAATTTTCTGATGAGAAGCGTATTTATAGTTAATTCTCAGCTGTGTTTGGAATCTATATACGAAAAAAATACTTTACATTATCAGCTCAAAATCTTTTAAAACAAAATCCGAGGTTGAATCCATTTAAAGATTAAAAAAAAATACATGCATGATGCGCATTATAAGAAATAATCGAAGAATTGATAATTATGTTCTATACGAAAGAAATAAAATTACTATTTCCTAAGGGTACATGTCTAAGGATATATACATAAGAAAATGTTCCATATACCATTTAGGGCATGTCATGTGATATAAAAAAAAATAGACTGGACCACTTTGCATAATTTAATTTTACATTTAGTATAATATGTATGGTACGACAAGTATTATTGTAAGCTAATCTCACTAGTTTTAAGTGTTTAAAATGTTTTAATTTTCTTTAGAATTGTTACTTTGCTTCAAAATATAAATTGTATGTGGCTTGTGTAGTTTTTTAGGTATAACCTGTAACTATACATATATAATAAAATTTTATATCTAAAAGAAAATAAACTTCAATAAAATTGAGGTGATTGAGATCATGATTGAGACAAAATTTTAACGCAGGGAAACTACGTACCTAATCATAACATAGACTACTATTGATCCGTCACAAATGCACAATGAAGCTACTTATTTATCGTATTCATGTTTTCTTTCATTATTGAGACGTTTAGATATAATTTTAAATATATAGGTATGGTATATCCTATATGCAATTTGTTTTTTTTATAAGGTATGAGGATATAAATATTGTTATCTAATATTATGAGTCTGGGTTTTACTTAAATGTCATTAAGAAATAAATAGTATTTACTTGCTGTTAGTATTTAGTTATGTAATTTTTGTAGAAGTAGTATTTTGCTTTGCAACTAGTCTTTCAGCTATAGAATAGTAGTCGCTGTCCTTTAGGTGCAAAATAGCAGTGGACACACTGATGACTGGTACCTTTTTGCGTTACATAAGTTAATTATTTGACTCCTCAGAATACGAAATGGGGAAATCCAGGTCTGGCAAGAAAATGATCCTTCTCGAAGGATTCGCGTATACCCAAAGAAGTAAGAAGTCATATATCTGTTCTCTTAAACCGCACGACTGCTCCGCCAGGTTACTGGTAGACAAAGGTGGCAAGATTATTGACAGTTTTACCAAACATTACCATCCACCAAAGAAATATGTGAAATGTTCTGATGGCATATTTAGAATTGCACGTGCATGTAAAGGTCCTAAAGCGTCTGGACGGAGGTGGTCTATAACTGAATAAAGTAATATCGTAGGCAAACCAGGGCCTAAGTCTGCTAAATGAAAATCGTTTCAGTTGAATGTCGATTGGATCTCAGTTGGATGATTTCGGTCATTTCGTAGTCTGCTAACAGTTTAAGTATAGAAAAATCACAATGGCTATTGAATGACAGTTGAGTTTCGATGGCGTTACAATGACGAAAAAGATGGGGCCCAGATGGACATAGTATGTAAGAAGAGGGCGGCCGTTAGAAACTAGGTGGTGAAAACGGGAGATCGTGTCTTAAGATGGCTTACTTAGTGGGCAGCCTACGTCCTGTAGTAGACTGCCATTACATGATGTGATGATACGAGTACTTGTACTAGCGGTTTTACTTGCTGTCTTCTCTTCCTTTATTTCTGCGATAAAAAGTAATCTATGTCAATCCGGGATATAGTAAAAAATATTTCAATACATTTGGAGTACCTCTGTGTAGCTAATTCATAATCCGACTAAAGGTACTTATTTAAATTCTTAGAATTAAATTATGTTAGAGTTCCTATTATGTTATATTAAGTTGCATATCTTTTTTCAAGTGATCGTAATTATATCAGACTGAATTTGTGATTATGTGGCTCGGTGTTAGGTGATTTATTTGGTTGCTTTTTAAATCATTACCTAACGATTATAAAACTGTTATTTTTGTTTAATGATTGTGCATACTGTTTTCTGTATTAATCATTTGATTTCCTTCAGAAATGTACCTTCATATGAATGAATATTATTTTTGGTTGTTTAGAAACTTCGTATTTGAGTTAATTTGTTTACACCTTTCTACTACCAGATAGTTAAGTACACGTTGTGTATAAAAGTACCTATATTCTTACCTGTTTGCGTAAAAAATCTAAGTAGTCTTGTAATGAAGAAAAGTAGGTACATTTTTCTTTAATTTACAACTTTCATTCTTCATGTCGATTTATACCTAATTATTTTAGGCATTTCGTATGTTACCTACTTATTTATTATATTCTTAAGGTATTGTGCATAAATTATCAATGGTTGATAATTAATAAATGTTGTTGATGTTACTCTGGAAATGTTTCGATTAATGAATGAATGGTTTACCTATACTGCAAAAATTTAAGTCATTAAACATATTTTTGTCAGAGGAAGTAAAATTATAGAAAACTAGTGGGCGCCCGCGGCTCTGCCCGCGTGGAAGTTAGTTTTAATCCCGTAGCATCCCACAACATTTTTTTGGGATAACAGCTATCCTAATACTAATCCAAGTTGTCCTCTATGTGTACCAAAATTCATGAAAATCGGTTAAACAGTTTTTGCGTGAAAGAAAACCAACCAACATGCAAACTTTCGCATTTATAATCTAGCGGGTGCCCGTGGCTCTAGCCGCGTGGAAGTCGCTTTTAATTCAGTAGCATCCCACAGGAAAAATATTTCGGGATAAGAAATATCCTATGTATTAATCCAAGTTACCCTCTATCTACGTGCCGAGTTTCAGAAAATCGGTTCAGTGGTTTTAGCGTGAAAGAGTAACAAACAACAAACTTTCACATTTATAATATTAGTAGAATTACATACGCTCACCCTACAATACATTGTAGAGGGTTTACACACTTATATCTTACTATTACAGACATAATGTACGACGTCGCGACATCGCAACGGGGCAGGGCCCTGATTCGAGTCGGTGGTCACACGTACTCCCAGCTGTACGGGTCCCAATGGGTGTGCTCCATCAAGGTGCCTGGCTGTAAAGGCAAGCTCAAACTGACAGACGGCAGGATCACAGAGATCAACAACAGCCATAATCATCTGCCCAGGAAGTACCTAAAGACCGCTGCAGGGAAGCTTGTGAGGATTTAAGAAACATCGACTTTAGAGATGAGAAATACTCCAGCTGATTGGACTGGCTCACTTCCATCAAAGTGCCTGGCTGCAAGAGAGCTAAAACTGACAGACGGCAGGATCACAGAGATCAACAACAGCCATAATCATCTGCCCAGGAGGTACCTAAAGACCGCTGCAGGGAAGCTTGTGAGGATTTAAGAAACATCGACTTTAGAGATGAGAAATACTCCAGCTGATTGGACTGGCTCACTTCCATCAAAGTGCCTGGCTGCAAGAGAGCTAAAACTGACAGACGGCAGGATCACAGAGATCAACAACAACCATAATCATCTGCCCAGGAAGTACCTAAAGACAGC
Source organism: Keiferia lycopersicella (assembly GCA_029255805.1). Classification (NCBI taxonomy): domain Eukaryota; kingdom Metazoa; phylum Arthropoda; class Insecta; order Lepidoptera; family Gelechiidae; genus Keiferia; species Keiferia lycopersicella. The sequence goes on from JARACZ010000008.1 coordinate 2,637,278, forward strand.
GGCAGGGAAGCTTGTGAGGATTTAAGAAACATTGACTTTAGAGATGAGAAACACTGTAACTGATTGGACTGGCTCGCTTCTATCAAAGTGTCTGTCTGCAAGAGAGCTCAAACTGACAGACGGCAGGATCACAAAGATCAACAACAACCATAATCATCTGCCCAGGAAGTACCTACGTGAAGACCGCGGCAGGGAAGATAAAGATAAAGATATTTTATTTACAAGCATACACGGTACATTGAAGATCTTAAGTACTAATAATATGACATTACATTAATTCGCACATGCGTTATGCGCCAGTATTTGGCATGCAAAAAATATAGCAGAAGTGAACGGCTTATTAAAATAAAAATTTATTAGGATTTACCGCACTCAGTGGTGAAATTGCAATGTCCAATAATAAATAGTCATTAATCATTATAGCAATATTCAATCAAAAATTCAAAGTATATAATAATAATTCATGTTCGGGTCAAAATAAATTAAAAAATTTAAAAAAAGTTAATCAGTGTCATGCAAATATTTATCATTCAGAAATTCATTTATGTCATAATAGCTTGTGAGGATTTAAAAAACATCCACTTTAGAGATGAGAAATACTCCGAAATGGACTGGCTTGCTTCCTTCAAAGTGCCTGACTGAAAGGGCAAGCTCAAACTGGCAGACGGCAGGATCACAGAGATCAAGAATAACTATAATCATCTGCCCAGGAAATGCATGACGCCTGGCGGGAAAGCTATGTGACAATTTAAGAAACATCAACCATAGATCTGATTTACTTCCATCAAAGTGCCTGGCTGTAAAGGCTAGCTCAAACTGACAGACGGCAGAATCACAGAGATCAACAACAACCATAATCATCTGGCCAGGAAATACTTGACGACTGGCGGGAAAGCTAAGTGACAATTTAAGAAGCATCACCCTTAGAGATGAAACCCTTAGGGATGAGAAATACTCCAGGTGTGAGAAATAATCCAGGTAAATGGACCAGTTTACTTCGCCAAGGTGCCCGGCTGCAAGGACGACTCGGTGTCCCACACAAAAAGCGAGACAGAGAGGTCAAGTTCATACTCACAGATGGCAAGATCATAGACTTTTGAGATAAAAATCAAGTGTAGCAACAATTTATTTTCCGTTGTGAAGTGCTTTCTTGAGTTACATGTTTCTAGATTGAAATTTATTTGAAATACGTTAATTGAGTACTTAAGTCGATATCTATAAGTTCTATTTGTTATTGTTTCATAGAAGCAACTTCTTGAAATAATACAACTAATTATTTGTTACATATTAATTTGTTATAAATAAAATACAATGTATGTTTTAAATTATGAAATAAAGAAATAGTGCTATTTAAACCCAACAAAAGAGCAAATTGCTTTTCTATGTGGAACATTCTTGAACATTCATTTTATTTTGTGAACTGTTCTTAGTTCCGAGCTTCAGAAAAATCGTAGATTCTTGTCTATGATTGCTTGGATGGTGTTCCTTAAAAAACCATGTCAGAGCTTACTATTTGCAGTAGGTACTGTAAAAACTCTTAACACCACGGTTCATCGAAACGTTCGTCGAATCATTGCCCCTCCTCCATTGAGAGTGCCACAACGAACATAGTCAAGGTTATGCCATCTGCCAACCTTACAAGAAATACGTTGATAGGTTCATTCAGTTCTACGACTCATTCAGCTTATAATTTTACTGATCCTATATTATCATTCCTAACGCAGAGTACGCTTTCATCAGACCCTTGAAAGCCAAGCACGACTTGCTCCTCTTCGGCGGCTACACGTTCTCACAGCAGCACAGCAGGCGGCACTGGTACTGCTCTAAGAAGAAGATGGGCTGTAAGGCCAGGGTGCGCATGAGCGAAGACCAGATCATCCTGTTCAGCTACAACCAGCACATACATCCGCCGCCTGTTCTGCAGTTCACCGAATTTTAGAAGCTTGCGTTCTTCTTCTATTTCTTTAGACAGCATGACTGTATGTGTCATAAATAATAAAATAAAAATTAATAAAATTTCCTTGTCAATGATAAACTTTAAATGTGCCTAGCTCTGTGTAGTCTGAGATATAATTTGAGCCGATTCGGTTTAGCGTTTCTTAATGAGAGTCCAATAGAACAAAAGACTTACACAATAGAAAACAATACAATACAATACAAATGCTTTATTACAATCCTTTAGAGATAACATTCATCGGCTCAAATTATATTTCTTAAACTAAACAAATATAAATATATTCACTTTGCCAACTTAACGGCTCAAGCAAAACTGTTTCTTATAATAACTAATTATCCAGTACCGTTAGACCTCTTTCATAAATAGGTTTAGGTCAGATAAAAATAATAAAAATTTAAGAGCAGTTGTTTCAGTAAAGAAAGCATTTAATTATTTTTGCTATTTCTTCTTCTTCTTTTCAGCATAATTATGTCCAATGTTGAACGTATGCCTCTTGCTTGATGTTTCATTTTATATCAATAATTTGATCAATAGCATTTCATATTAGGTAAATTGGTATAGGTACCTATAGATGCTATCATGCCTGAATGTCTAGTGATTGTCTTTGAAACCCGATGTATGCATAAATTCATAACTTTTAATTAGTTTTTGTCAGTGGTTTTGCTGTGTATATAATTTACATAATTTTAGCAGGTGCCTAACTTTTGCCATTTATAATAATTTACATCTGTATCTCAGATTCTGTAAAATACCTATCTTCTGTAAATTCACCATTAAATACTTAATATTTTATGTGAGTTTTTATTAAATTGTTATATTTAATATTATTTTACGCATCTCGCAGTATCGCTTGTTAAACTTCTTGTCTTGTTTGAAGTAGATTAAACGAGTTGTAAAAACCTTCTAATTGTTGAGACTAATGTCGATATAATATCAATACGATAATATTTTCCTCAGGTCCAGGAAGGAAAAATATGGCTGATGACCCAAGTAAGCCCAATTTAAGTTTAGATGGATTAGACACCTATGAAGTTCCGTTCTTAGTAAAATGTTCACCCCGCTCATCAACCAGCGAAATTGACGTAGAAAATTTCCAAGAACATATTTCACAACCAGATGCATCTAATACTGAAAGTAATATGAAAGAATGTTTCTTTAGGCAATACATCGACGACGAAATCATCAATGTTATTGTAGAAAAAACTAACCATTCATGGAAATCAAAGACTGGCAAGGATTTGGGGCTTACTGCTCCTGAATTAAAAACTTTAATAGGAATTATAATAATCATGGGGACCATCAAATATCCCACTGTAAGAATGTATTGGCATCATAGATTCAGAATTGCAGCAATTGCAAACAGTATGGCCCGGAATAGATTTGAGAAATTAAACCATAATTTAAAAGTTGTTTTTGATCAAGAAATTACAGATGAAAACCGGAAAGATGATGAATTATGGAAAATACGTCCGTTGCTTAACCAGCTTATAAATGGTTGTCAACAGCAGGAAAGGGACAGGGATTTATATGTAGAAGAAATTGTGCTCTCATACACAGCGCGCACTGCACAAGATCACCCCAACCCCATGGACTTCAGAGCATTTGCATTAAAAAATGAAAATGGAGTTGTTTGCAACTTTTATGTATATGAAAAAGCAACTACCTCTTCAGAATATGATAGATTAAAAGTGGAATTGAGGCACAAGGCCGTTCTCACACTATCAGAAATTCTTCTACCGGGTGACGTTTTGCACCTTGAAAAAAGCTATAGCTCGTCACAGCTTACTAAAGAACTGGAACAAAGAGGTATTATGTGTCAGACTATTGATGCCAAAATAAGAATTCCGAAGATCGAGGACACTTCTATAAATAAACTTTTGTCTTCTTGCCGGTATAAATACAAGACACGAAAATGGACTCAAAGATTTTTCATTTATATGATCGATTTATCAGCAACGTATGCATGGTTGCTATTCCGAAATTATCAGCTTGCGAAAAACGTTGACCTGAAAAATATTGAACCGCTTTCCGAATTCAGAATCGATATTGGTCAGTCCTTAATTGATTCTTCGCTATTCAATGATTATTTTTTACGCGATGAATTATACACTGACAGTTTAAATCAGACTCACAAGAAAGCCAGACCTCCAACTCCAAGTGAAAAGCAAAGAACAAGTGGTGCAATGCATTTGCCAGACATGGGTGATAAGCAGAATCGATGTCGACAAAAGGGTTGCAATTACAAAACGAGGGTAGTATGCACGTGCTGTGGGGTTCATCTATGTATGACAACCAAAAGAAACTGCTTTATTCTTTTTCATTCAAAATTAAATTTCTAGTTAAAACAGAGTAAAGTTTTATAAGGATTATCAAGACTTGTTGCACAAGTAAACCTCTAAACTTGTTTACGAGCGCGTCATTATATTGTGATGATGTTGTGCTGTTAGATTTGATACAAACTGTGTATTACATTTTATTTACATTAAACAATGGCGATGGTTTTATTAAAATAATTTCCTTACATTTACATCATTGTGATACGTTGTCATACCCTAGAGTCCAAGTCTCATTACACCGGGTTTATTCTTAAAAATATCATACTAAAGTAGGCACATAAAAACGTACTTACACATTTTTACACTTCTACAACAACCTCAAAAGTCCACAATGGACATGAGCCTCCCTATGTTGGGAGTATTTGTTTTTATTTTTAATATATGAGAATGTGTAATACAAACAGTAGCTTGGCAATAAATACAATAATGTACAGCTATATAAGGTGTTTTTCTTTTGTCTACAGGTCGTCCGAAAAATCGCTTAGAACTCTTGCAAAACAGCGACAAACCAATAATAGTATACAAAGGCCACACCTTCTTTCGGAAGAATAGCCAAACGAGATGGTACTGTTCTCAGAGAAAATTACTGAAATGCAAAACGATGTTGACTATTAGTTTAGCCGGGCAATTGATAGCGCAAACATATGACCATCATCACGAGCCACCGGAACTGTATCGAAGCGCTGATGGAAAAATCTATCAATTGTAAAATTTCTAAATGTATCTCTATACCTGTAAAAAACGAGTTTCGGAGGAAATGCATTACATTAGAGACTTTATTTAGGGCGTCACACTGAACAACTTTCCCTATGAAACCAGTGCAAACAAGAAAAAACCTTTGACCTCCCATAGAAAGTTAGCCATGAATTTTATATGAGAGGTCGATTTTTTTCTGTTCCAGCACTTGGCTCATAGGGAAAAATTTAATGCATTTCCTCCTAAACACGGTGTATTGTTTAGTTTATAGAAGTTTAAAAAAAATTGCTTTTATAAGTAGTTTCCGGAATTTAAGAAAAACTAAATTTCGTGTTAATTAATAAGTAAACATAAAGCAAGTTTGTATAAGTCACATAAATTAAATTAAATAAAAACTTAGATCAGTATATTATGCAGTGCCAGACGCAGAACTACTTAGATGTTTTTATTTTATGGTGTTTGTGTAAATATAGGTAATGCAGTATCTTTATTATCTACATTCAAAAATAAATACCTACTATGCGATTTGTCTTCTTATTAATCTTACCTACACACACACACACACACACACACACACACACATATCACGCCTTTATCCCTTGCGGGGTAGGCAGAGCGTCAACGGCCGCAAGAATACGGTCGTTATCGCCATGTCTGATATTTTTGAGGATTGTTTTCCAAGGTTGTTTCAGCAAACATGTGTATCACTATAGTGACAGGTGGTCAGCCTGTCGCCTTAAAATTGTAATACTCTCGAGTCCCTTAGGCGCCTCTTACGACACCTGCGGGAAGGATGTGGATGTTAATCTTACCTATCGATCGCTTATTCTTGTCTTAATTAGCCTACATCGTCCCACTGCTGGGCAAAGACCCCTCTTATCTTTCCATCCTGTCCTGTTCTGGATCTCCAGAACCCAGTGGTTCCTAAATGCATCCAGCTCGTTGCGCCACCTGCGACGGGGCCTTCCGCGGCGTTGTCTCGATATGGTGGTTTCCACAGGGTTGCTTTTTTGCCCACAGATCGTTTCGCATACAACATTCGCTTATTGTTGTATATTATTTTATTATAAACTTAAGGCTCCCTCGCGGTTTCAGCTTATTTTATTTTATTCGGGAAACTAACAGTTTTTTACATTTCTTAGCATAGTCTTGGTCAAATAATAATAGGCTTCAAACAGTAAATAGAATGAAATAGTTTTAAGATGAGTCAAATGAGATAGTAATTAAAACGATCTAAAGCTAAAACTGAAAGTATGACGCCATAGTGCACTATTTTGGATGGCGTCAAAACACTAACTTTTACATCATTTTTCTGTTTATTCGTTCAATCTTTAAATATTTCGAAACCTATGAATCAGATCTGTAGTATTTTGAGACAATAGTTTTAACCGTACAACTTTTGTATTTTATTAATGACCCAGGAAACTTACGAATTATTTTCAACCATATCGCCCATGCTGAATGTGACTCTTATTTACTGGTTGGACAAATTTCATCAAGTCTTTCGTGGATTTGGTATCTTATACAGGAAGCTGATTTGTTGTTGTGTGGGTACTCTTTCTATTAATGTGTACTCACTTGCAGTTTACGTTTTCTTTCTTTATTGCAGATGCAAATTTCGAGTACGTGGACGGTGTCAAAAATGGCGCCAGGAATTTGGTTTATAAAAACTACACTTACAATTTGAAAAATAAGGACCAGAAAACGAAGTGGTATTGTACCGCAGGAGTATGCAAAGCGAAGCTGACCCTTACTGAAGAGGGCGCGCTTCTTGAAGACATTGGAGATCATAATCATCCACCACCTGCTTTGTATAGAGATGAGACTGGAAAGCTTATTCGACATGAGAAAAGGACCTTGATACGGAAGAAACAGAATAAACACTCAATAGGTAAGGTTTACTTATCTTTTACTGCTTCTAAAATCCTTGAAGATTTCCTAAATTTGCTGCAAGTTGTGTAAACTTGATATAATCTGCTTTATCTTCGTAAATGCCGTGTGATGCCGGCTTAGAATAGCATCACCCCACATCCTTCCCGTGGGTGTCGTAAGAGGCGACTAAGGGACTCGAGAGTATTGGTGTATTACAATTTTTAGGCGACAGGCTGACAACCTGTCACTATAGTGATACACATGTTTTCCGAAACAACCTTAGAAAACAATACTCAAAAATGTCAGACGTGGCGATAGCGACCGTATTCTTACGGCTGTTAACGCTCTGCTTACCCCCCGCAAGGGATAAAGGCGTGATATGTATGTACGTGATATGTATGTATGTATTATCTTCGTAACGCCCAGATGCCTTTTAAAATGTATGTAGCTCTATAGTAATACAGACCCAAGACATTACAAACATTACATTAGAAAGCCTACTTACTTGGGTCTAAGTTTTTCCCTTAATTATGTTAACTTTAATTTTCCTGGTCTTTTCATATTTTATAGTTCAAACCAATTAATACGGGGTTCCCCGAGGTATTTGATATGGTTTATATCAGTAGACGCAGGATACCCTGGAACTGCGAGTTTCCAGGATAACGAAGTGCTTATAAGGTTCTTTTGCTTTGAAGAATCATGCCTTTTAAAAGGCAGTCAGGCCTAATGGTCGGGTATAATTGTTAGGAAAGCTCACAGAGGTCTAAGCGTTACGAAGGTACGAAGGTTAAGTCTGCAACCCTCATACGTTTTTCTTTCATTACAGAAAACGCCTCTGACTGTTTCGAGTTTTCGTCGTCATTCCTCTTCAAACACTACTTCACATCAACCAAACTGGTGAACAAGAATTTCACCTACTACAGGACCAGTAACAAGCGTGTTTGGTGCTGCAGCGAGACGCCCCAGGAATGCAAGGTGGTACTGCTCGTGTCAGACGCTGGGGAAGTCATGAAACAGCTAGAAGAACATAATCATGGCCCTCCTAGTGGAAGTGATTGTCTTGTAAGACTATCGCCTTTGTTTTATGATGACTTTTGCGATTCCGAATAGGCAGTGCTTAAAATTACCGACCTACGATGTCTCGAGTGTCTATGAGTTTGATCATACATTTACAATAAAGCAAATGGTACAACCATGGTAAGATTAGCAACATAGCCATGATCTTACAAGCCATAATATTTTTTTCGTGATATTATTACCATATTTATGATGAATGTTGTGAAAATTCCTTTTTTGGAAATAAGCTTTATACTATGGTCAATATCCACCTGTGACAAATCATATTTTTAGCCTATAAGTTTGTTAATAGAATTTTGACCAAAGCCTGGCATTTTTCTTCGCCCAAGCAATGTACCAAAGTGAGGCCTTCATCTTAGGTACCAATTATTTTAGAAAAAGCACAACGCATTATCAAAACTACGCTTGTTCGAATCCAATGCCTATTTTTATTTGCGATGTAAAGTACCTAAGTTAACTAGTTACATATTTTAGGTAACTAATCACTGGGTACATAATATACATGCAGGGTGTAAGGGACGGTGTAACGATAACTTTGCAGGCGTGATCAGACCATGAAACTGAACAACTTTTTATATGGGGGCTATGTTGGGATCGAAAAAAATCTACCTACCTATTTATTTCTATGAAGAGCCTAATTTCAACCTTAAATCCTATACTTGAAAATACTTGTTCTTTTTTTCCAGTTTCATTCGTGCAAAGCGTAAACAAAAAGCCGTTGGCTATTTACCAAGGACACACTTTCTATTTACATAGGAAATTTATGTCTACTATCGGCTGGCTGTGTACCAAGCATAACGCAAAACACGGTTGTAAGGCCGGCATTACCACTTCTAGTTGCGGAGACCTGGTACGCGTGAACAGAGATCATACCCATGAGCCCAATCAGTTTATCATCAAAAATGGAATCTATATAAAGCTTTAATGTACATGTATATATTGTGTCTTAATGTAAATAAACCATGAATGACTAAACAAATATTGTTATAATTCAACCCAAAAGCAATAAGCAGTAGGCTATTTATAAAGAACATTCTTTCTTTCGTGTTGACACCTACTTGACGAATGAACACATGAGCCCTGGTTTCAGAGTTTTTCAACCACCTACTACTAGTAGTAAGTCTCTGTCATGGTTGTGTAAAAACTGCCGTCTAACTTAAGTTCTTTGAGCTGAAACGATGAATGCCGTCTGATAGTGGCATGTATCCTAAATAATGTATAACCATGCATCGTAAAAACTGATACACGTTCCTATGTATTTATTATTTCAGTATCATTTGTGAAAACATTGAACAACAAGCAATTGGCTATTTACAAAGGATATACTTTCTATTTACAAAGGAAACATAAGTCGACCATCAGCTGGCAGTGTACAAAGCACAGCGGAAAAATTTGTTGTAAGGCCGCCATTACAACTACCAGTTGTGGAGTATTATTACGTGTAAATAAAGAACATACTCATGAGCCTAATAAGTTTATCATCAGAAATGGAATCTATATCAAGATTTAACACGTATTTTGTTTTTTAATGTTAATAAATCGTCACTCAATAAACGTTTTCATTGATCCGGCCTGTAGATATCTTAATCACATCATCATTGACCTCATACGTCTGTGACAGAGGATCCAATCAGCGTCTGAAGCAAGACCTTTCGTGGCTATATAAGCAGAAACACAGACACTGCGTTGCCTGGGACGTAATTATGGAAAACGCAGAGTTGCTCAGGACCTGCGCCACCCTCTTGGCCTGCCTGGCTTACTGCACTGTAACGACGAGTCGATAAGTGCGGAGTCAGGTTGGCTGCAAGAGTTTACCATACCTCTGTCACCCGCGCCTCATAAGAGACCCCGTTCCGGGTTTAATGCTGAGTTGTCATTCTCCAGGACCGGTTTTGGGCCTGGTAATCCCTCGGTCGCCTCTTACAACCCTCAAGAGAAATGATGGGGTGGTCTACTCTACCGACACCACACGGCGGATATTATTTGCCCTGTTTTATACAGTACTGTAAATACTTCGTGTTATGTAGCTTTTATAAAAGCACGATAAAGCTCACTCTTGTTGAATGATGGTCCAATGCTGTTTATTAAAATTGACTTTCTTAACATTATTTTCAGTTCAATTTGTACAAAACGCAAGAAACAAGCAGTTAGTTATTTACAAAGGGCATTGTTTCCACTTTAGCCAACAAAACAAGTCTACTATTAGATGGCAATGTACGAGGCATGGCCGTGGATGCAGGGCTGGCCTCAGCACCGATAATTGCGGCGAGCTGGTTCACGCGAACCCCGAACATAATCATGAGCCAAATACGTTTATCATAAGAAATGGAATTTATATTAAGATATAAGAAAAACTAATGATAACTTGACAATATAATTACATTTGTTAATATCTTGTTAATTTTTTATAAGGTGTAAAAATATTAGCTGCAAATATTTTAAGGGATTAACCAGCCCATGATACTGAACAACTTTCCCCAAGGAACATAGGTCGAATATTGCAAAAAATGTTGGGCCCCCATACAAATTGACTTGGTCGGCGGGTACATTTCTGTATGGGAGGTCCGATTTTTTTTTTTCATATTTGGCCTTATTTTCCTTGGGGAAAGTTGTTCAGTTTTATGGGCTGATTCACCCCTTAAAATATTTGCAGCAAATTTTTTTACACCCTGTATGTATTTGAAGTAGGATAGGAAGTAAGTAACAAAACAATAGGTAGTGGCTACGATTCGAAGTTTTTTACGATTTGAAATTTGGTTTTTCAGTTAATTTTGTACAAAGCAGAAGAAATAAGCGGTTGGCTATTTACAAAGGACATTGTTTTAACTTTAGCAGAAGCAGTTTGTCTACTGTCAATTGGAAATGTGCAAACCATGGTCGCGGTTGTAGAGTTACCCTTGTCACTATGAACAGTGGCGAAGTTTCTAGCGTGAACTCCGAACATAACCATGAACCCAGAAACTTTGTCATCCGTAATGGCTTTTATTTTAAAATTTAAGAAAATCTGATGCAAATTTATGTCAAACTGAGGACTTATTGTTGATAAGTAACTTACTTGTTGATTCTTTTTAAATTAAGAAAACCGAATTCTTTTTTATTATTTCTCCTCGAACTAAGTAACAAGGCGGACACGACGTGTCCATACTTACGTAGGTATATATGAAAGCTACTTTCATCATTCTCCTTTCTTCTTTCTTTATTTTTCGATACAACATTTAGGTTGATGAGTGTGTATGTCGCAGTAAGATAGATAAAGCCGTAATATAGTTATATCCCTAGGGATATAATTATATACTGTAACATAGTTACACTAATAGTAGTATATAGTAACGGGACAAGGCAAGGAGAAAAATGATTTGTCTGTGTTTCAGTGGTCAGAGTCAGAAGGGCGTTGACGGCAGCTGAAAGAGCAAAAAAGTATCGCTACAGATTGAAAAATGAACATCCTGAAAAATATGAGGAACAGCGTCTTAAAGGTTTAGAACGATTACGCTCCCATCGACCTAGAATAAACGATTTACCTGAACAAAAAAAGGAGCGTTTAAGGAAAAAATGGAGAGAAGATAAAAAGAGACAAAAACTGAAAAAGAAAGCTCAAATGGAAACAGCCCACGTGTTTGTTTTAAATAGAATTTAAAGATGTATGTTTTTGATTGTAATTTTATTGACTTGGAGCTTGCAGTCACATATCTACTTCACGCACACCCTACTGCACAAGGAATAACCTTGAGGGGTACGTAGAGCGTAAACGACCGTAAAAAAATATTCTTTTTTAAAGGAAACCGTCTTCAAAGAACGTCTAAAAGTGCAAGCCTCATTTTTTGTCCGTACATATGTCTAGAACCTTTCCCTAAGTCTGACGAATATGCTGAAAACCGCATCGAAATCGGTTCAGTCAAACGCGAGATAATCGCGGACAAACATACATACATACTTACAGACAGGTCAAACTGAGAACCAATAAATTATTAATTTTGTGCACGTTATCTGCCTCGCCTTATATCATCTCGCTACCCTAGATGTGCTGGAAGATATTTATTTTTAGAAATAAGTTGACCTGTTGTGTATTGTTTTTATATTGTGTCCTCTGTCTTTTACTGTGTACTATAAACGGATAAATGAATAAACCAATTTTTTAAAGTCTGTTAAAAATGGTCGTTATCGCCGTCTCCAATAAAATCAAAGGTCATTTTAGAAAACTATGTAACTATTACTATTGACAAGTTGTCTTTGCAACACCTGAAATTACCTTAAATCGCTTCTGAAAAGAAATGTGTGGCTAAATTTGTTATATTAAAGGAAAAATGTGAAAGTCATGGTAATAGTATCATGATAACTGATATAGACTCTTCTCACGAAAAGTACTTACAAACAATATAAAGAAGATATCAATTAAATTAGTTTTTTAATGGCATTACGAGTCGCTCGTCTACTCGTCCGGACCAGCTTAGTACCTATCGGACGAGATGACGAAATTGGATTTTATTTATTGTACTGTTCTTCAAGTCACCCGATCGTAAAAGTACAGTCAGCTACGAAATTTGAATGTTCAGGTTTACTTCTTATCATATAGTTTTAGTACTATAAGTAGATCCTCAAGTGCCTATTTGAAGTATCTTCATAAAATTTATTCTAATCGTATTTTTTTGCATGTATTGTAGTCTATTGTATTTTAATTATATAGGTATGTAGTGGTATGTGATACACATTATTTTAGTTTATGTTTATTATTTGCTGCACTATCTCGCTTTATTTTATCTATACTCCTCTGCCCAAGGTTCTCTGCTTGCCTGGTAGAAATTGCTACTTTAGCAATAAGGCCGGAAAAATTGTACTATTTCCTGTTATATGTTTTTTGTGTGTGCAATAAAGAATGTTTATCTTATCTTATCTTATCTTACTGGAGCATCACGCTTGTGCTTTGAATGTAGTTTATTACCTACTTTTAAAATCTTCAATGTAACATGAATAAAATATCTCTTTATCTTTATTATTTGGTTATAGTTCAAAGTAATCTAATAAAGTTACGTTCTGCAATTGTAGATGGCGGCACATTGCAGTATATAGAGGAAAAGGTACAGACGTAATCCAAGTTTGGTTTACAAGAACTACACCTACCATGATATGAATAAAGACTGCCTGACTATACAGGGTGTAAGGGACGGTGTAACGAAAACTTTGCAGGTGTGCTCAGACCATGAAACTGAACAACTTTTTATATTGGGGCTATGTTCGACAACGAAAAAATTTTTTGGACCTTCCATACAAAATTACGAAAAAAAAATTACGTTTCTCAACATAGCCCCCATAGAAAAAGTTGCTCAGTTTCATGGTCTGATCACGCTGTCTGTATGGTATTGTAGCCAAAGGTTGAAAGGCTGTTCAAGGTTGGGACTACTCTGGAGGGAGGATTCCCGGCTGCAGTAAATGTCATACCCATCCACCAAACTATAAATACTAATATTAGGAAAAGGGAAAATTACACTAAATTAGAACTACACGCACTATGCTAAATACTATGCTCTAGTTGTATTTTAGGGCCAGAAAACTTAAAATGAAAAAGCAATTCTAAACTAAATTTTAAAATCTATCGCTCTCACCAACGTCTGTTAAGTACACAACAAGTAACGTAAATTTTCTGACCACAGACACAGATCCCGATCCCACCAAACCTGTCAATTTGCTTCTCCACAAAGAGATCAAAGTCAAATGTCAGGATTTCGATGAATCTGTCGAATCCCTCCGCCACAAAGATTACACGTTCATCAGGTCGTCCTGCAAGGGTTTGTGGTTCTGCAGCGAGAAGAGCGAGGGCTGCAACGTGGCTCTCATCACCTCGGGAGGGACGATTGTGCAACAGATGAGGGAGCACAATCACGTACCACCGAACCATAAGCATTCCTATGTGAAATTGTTAAAAACCCTCTATACATATGAGTGAGTTTTACAGTTAGACCAATTTTGTATTTTTACAAATTTGTAAAATTTTAAATACTCTTAGTAAGTAGCTATTTTGTGAAACAGTACTTATTTTATGGTGATTTTCAAATGCCAATGATAAAAACCCTGTATACATGGGAGTGAATATTTTTTGTTACGACCAAGTTTGTATTTTTACAAGTTAGTAAAAGTATTATTAAGTATTTTTAAGGTTTTAGTCATTAGTAAGTAGCTATTTAACGAAATAGTACTTATTTTATGGTTATTTTGAAATGCCAATAGTCAAAAAGGGTTTTTGTCGACTACGGGATCCTGAAGCGCTTATTAGATTTTATGAGTGTTGTCTGATTATTTTAAATAAATTCGTTGTCTCTATAGATAGGTACCTTTAATAAAGTAAGTAAGTAAAACGTATATTACATTGATGATAGGAAAAATACATGTTCGTTTTTCGACATAACATTGGATGTTTCATTGTAATTTATTACTATTTTTACGAACCAATTATTTGCACTACACATTGCTAGATAAATTATCATTCGCGTCGCTGCGCGCTCATGACATCTCTGGTCTGTGGATATAAGTAACAAAGACGAACAATAGCCCTATATCATCTCACCAGCGTCGTAAAGTTCACTATTTGAAAATAATACTAACTATAGAGTTCGCTCGCGCCGCGAAAGAAGTCCCGCGAAAAAAGTTTAAATGACCCTTATAGACGTGAGATTAAGGGTCATTAAAACGTTTTTCGCAGAACTTCTTTCGCGCCACGGTCTCTAGCTACCTACTCGGTCTAGTAGAAAATATTTTGTACAGATATTATCCGATAGGTACTTTACTTTGTTTATTCCACCTTGGTTTAGTTTCATAAGAAGAACTTGTAAAAGTACACATTCGTATCAACATTGTACTCCCTCTTTACCAGGGATGTCCAGAGATATATTACGAAACCTTAAAGCAACGTTTAAACAACTAGGCTACCTAAGCGAGATGAGGAATATGCTTCAAAAATATTAAAGTTTGTTCTTTTTGTTCCTTAACAGATGACACCATAGAGTTCATAGATAACACAAGGGGTGGCTGCAAGCGTCCATCTTTGGTGTTCAGAAACTACACCTTCTCCAAGATCGGGAGGCGGTGGTACTGCTCCCAGAAGTACAAAGGCTGCACAGCAAGGGTGGTGACTGACAACTGGGATCGGTTCGTCCAGCTGCTTGGAGAGCACAACCATCTGCCTCGCAAGCTGTGCAGGACCAGTGAAGGAAAACTCGTCAGATTTTGAAAGATTGCTTAATGGTTGTGAGAAGAATTCCGAGGTTTAACAAACATAGAAGGACAACTAACAGCCGCGGAATCTATAGAACTATACGTAGAACAACCAGTGAAATAGAACTAAACGTATTCTAAGTATCTAAGGTGAAAGCCCTACATGAGACGCCGTCGATATGTCGTCATCGTCGAAAACTATAGAATTGTAATTTTTTAATTTTACTATTCATCAGCCTACCACAGGAACCTTTTTGCCTAACCTTAATCTTTTTTCGCCCATTTCAAAGGCTAGCTGTATTTTCTAGTATTGTGTATTGAATTTTAGTGTCACTGGGACACATATTTTGATTGATATACCTATTAATGATAGAATAATAATGATAGTTTTAATGCATGGTTAGTTTTATTTAGCACGTATCTATAGTATAACATAGTTAAAGAGAGGATGTAAGCAAATAAATAGTAAAATCATTCCCTTTGCCTTATCCCGTTCTCTGGCGGGGTTCTTTTTATTTCACTACGCATCAGCCTATCACAGGAACCTTTTTGCCTAACCTTAATCGTTTTTCGCCCATGTAAAAGGCTAGATGGATTTTCTAGTATTGTGTATTGAATTTTAGTGTCACTAAGACACATACTTTGATTGATATACTTATTAATGATAATATAATAATGATAGTTTTAAGGCATGGTTGGTTTTATTTAGCACCTATCTATAGCAATAATAGAAAATAATGTATTTAAGAAATGACGTAAGCAAATAAATAGTAATATCATTCTTCTTGCCTTATCCCGTTCTCTGCCGGAGTCGGCTACCAGATAAGCAGATAAATAGGATGACTATAATATTATTATATATAGGACGGGTGTACGATTTCGGTTGCTCGTTTACTTACTCCTTAGTTTAGGTTTTTAGTTTAGCTTAGTTTAGTTAAGCTTAGTTTTGTTTATTGTTTTTAGATTTCATTATTATTATTATTCTTTGTTCAATTCAGAAGATACTCTCGAGTTTGTTCCAAGTAGTCATGGTAAGAAGCTGATTCTCATCTACAAGGGCTACACATTCTACAGCATACATAGCGTGACGAGAAGGTATTGCTCTAAGAAGACCAAAGGATGTCAGGCCAAAGTTGTCACTACCAAGGAGAAGGAGTTTGTTGAGATGTTGGGCCAACATGACCATGAAGCTCCAAATCTAGGACAGAGGCTGGTTAAGGAAGGTCTATGGTGTCTATCAGTGGCGAAGGGTGAGATTTTTACGAAGGTAAGCCGGAGCAAAAAACACTTACCTACCCTGTGATGAACTGTTAGGAATTTTTGATAGTCTTCGAAGAATAAGGCCCCACTTTCACCATACATGAAAGGACTGATGTCTTAATTAACATATATCACGCCTTCATCCCTTACGGGGTAGGCAGAGCGCTAACGGCCGTAAAAATACGGTCGCTGTCGCCACGTCTGACAAATATAGAGGGCCGTTTGAGATCATTTTGTGTATCACTATAGTGACAGGTTGTCAGCCTGTCGCCTAAAAGTTGTAATACACCTGAAACCCTCGAAGTCCCTCAGTCGCCTCTTACGACACCCAGAGGTAGGAAATGGGGTGATGCTATTCTAAGCCGGCATCACGCGGCGTAACTTAATTAACAGTGTATTCAAGTTTGATAAAAGTGGCTTTGAAAAAAGCCTTTTATGACGTGCTCCAAATCCACACTTGCATGCTTGTTAAAAGTAAGGCAGCCAAACATTAACTATAAATTTAACAAAAAGGCAAAACAAAATTTAATCATGAATATAGGTAAGTAAGTATAAGGTCCCGGCATCTAATTCTGCGAGCAGTGAGGTGGCGCCGGTAGCGGCAGGATCTTATGCGTATAATCAAATGGTCAAACGAGGGCGCGGGTGCGGTACTTCTTGAGTGAAGTATATTTTAGTATACCGCTCTTTGCAGGTGCCAGCGCCGCTTCTGCGCCGCTTGTCTCGTGGTGGATCGGCCATATGATAAAGCATAAAATTCTGCTGCTGCCGCGCCCCAAAATTGGAGATCGAGATCTCACTACTAAAGAAAACAATAACTATTATTTGTATTCTAAAGCAATGCGTCGGTTCTTTTTGTCAAAAATAGACAAAATTTTGCTGTAAAAGTTTTCATTCTTTTTTCATTTTGATAACAAATGCTTTTCGATGGACATTATAGCCAAATCAGATAATCTTTGCTCTTTTTGGCTATTTTTAATACCTATACTAAGTAAAAGTAGATCGAGATAAGAGTGTGGATTTGTAATTTTGTAAATTTCTGAAAGGGAAGCCGATGGGAATCGGCATGTATGAACCCTTCGCCACTGGGTCTATAAAGATGGTTTTTATTGGATGGTATTTGACCTTTCTTTTTTCATTTTCCTTGCGAATCAATGGCGATCTCATCAAATTTTGCTTGCCCAGAATTCATCAAACTTTGCTTTTGTTCCGCATAAAGTACTGATTGTATATCCAAATATTTAGATTGTGCACCAACATTTTGATCACAAAAATATGCGCACAATTTTTCAGTTGCACACTTGTAATAATCATAATACCTACACCAGTAGTACTGACTAACCTTGATTCTGATTTTAGTTTTGCTTCAAACGATGTTGGTATGTAGATACTAATAACTATTAAATGTGCGAAAAAGTGTATTTGTTTACTAAAAACTAATGAGTTAAAAATAATAAATAACCCACATTTATTTTATTCGCTTTTTAATTTTTTCCCCGTTTTGCAAAATTCGAATTAAGGTAAGTGTAGTGAGTAAGAGACTTTTAAAAAAGGGCATTAGTCAATATTTACGCTGGTTAATGAATCGTGTAAAAATATTAGCTGCAAATGTTTTAAGGAGTAAACCAGCTCATGAACTGAACAACTTTCCCCTAGAAACATAAGTCGAAATATGAGATTGAGAACCTTCCATAAAAATTGACATGGTCGGTCAGCAATTTTGTATGCGAGGTCCAAAATTTTTATAATATCTCGATCTATGTTCTTTGGGGAAAGTTGTTCAATTTCGTGGGCTGGTTCACCCCTTAAATTATTTGCACTTTAAATAGCCAATCTTGTTTTAATGACGTAAATAGTTGTACGAGACAGAATGTATCACACATGATTGTACTGGAATCATCTCAGGCCACATTGTCTTTACTTCTTTACTTTCATCCCAAACAGATCATGTCGTAGAGTACATCCCAAGCAACCGTGGCAAATACAACCTGATTCACAACGGCTACAGTTATTTCTGCAAGAACAGCCGAACCAGGTGGTACTGTTCGAAGACCGCCACCAACGGCTGCCCGGCGAAGGTCATCACAACTAAGGAAGGGCAATTCGTGGATGTGCTTGAGGAACACTCCCATCCGCCACCAATTCTTTATAGGGGGGCCGATGGGAAGGTTCATCGCATTTGATACCAACATCGTTCGTCAAAATGGAGGATTCTACTTATAATCTGATAAAATCCTTATCAATAGCCCTGCTCTGAACTCCATCATGTTTGGATATACGCCCAAGGCGTACTTTTACGATAAGAGCAGTTAAAAAGAACTGACTTCAAAGGACGTATAAAAGTGCGAACCTCCTTTTTTGGTCGGTTGATATGATATCATAAGCCTGACAAACAATTTTCTGAAAGCTGCATCAAAATCGGTTTATCCAAACGGGAGATATACGCATTTTGTTCCTGCTAGCACAACTTTTTAACCTAACTGAGCTGTGTGTTATGATGATAAAGTAAATATCCCCTAAACTAAAGGGCGAATCCAATGTCTAGCACTAGACCCTAAGGCCCCGGTCTTAGGTTTTGCGGGTAGCGGGGCGGCAGCGGCGGCGGCGCGCTAACTTCTTTTTCTAGGAAGTGCCCCGCTCGTTGCGCGCTCCCTGCCGCGCCGCTGTGCCCAAGAACCGGTCCATTTAAATGTATGCAAAAGATCCTGCTGCGCCGCTGCCGCCCTGCTGCCCGCAAAACCCGAGACCGGGGCCCGCTGGCTAATGATGATCAGAGGCTTCAGAAGAAAGAAGTAATGGACTAGTGAGTATCGCGTGATGATACATAAATGGATCTTCAAATTAAACTGTATAATTAAAATCCCGCAAGGGATAAAAGCGTGATTTGTTTTTGTATTAAAATATGTCCTAAACTACTGTTATTATTTTCTTATACTTAATATGATTATTTGTAAACAATACCTAATAAAAAATACCTAAAACAGTAAATCATTTCCTATTCTAAAATCAAATGCAAGGTTATTATTTTTAGTTAAATTGGTAGACATATAAAACAGTTCTTCGATCGAAGTTGATGGAATGACCTATTATAATCGTACATTTTTATTTAGAGTAGTTCTGACAAGCTCTGCGAAACCATCGTAGTAGTGATAGGTACTAGCCGTAGTTATTATCATAAACACAAATAAAATTGCTTTAAAAATACAGCATCAAAATCCGTTGCGTATTTCAAAGATTGAAGCATACATACAGACGCTAAAAGCTACTTTGTTTGATACTATGTAGCGCTTACAGTCACTTTTGTACAGAAAACGAATGGTAAAACGTTAGCCTCGTTTAAGGATTGCACATTTCTGAACGAACAAAGGTAAACCTACTTTATTACAGGCGTATAGCAAATACGACAGTAGCAGGTGCAAAGCATCCCTCAAAACCAATGCCAGATGAGAACTCGACCGATTCAACCCTGAACACAACCATCAGCCACACTGTTTCATCAAACAGAATGGAATTTATATAAAATTATAGTGCCACATAGAAGTTGATTTCTCTATCAACATTATACGTATTTATGCTTGACATAAAAAATGTATTAAAGATAATTCACATGTTTTTAACATCAAAGCCAGTTGCAAGATTCGAGAAGTAAAATATCTAAGTTGAGTATTTTGAGCAAAAAAAAGTGTTTCTTCCTGTTTATTATTCGTCGCAACGTCGCATGTTTGATTTTATACAGAGTGTTAGGGACAGCGTCCCGAAAACTGATAGGGTGCAAGCAGACCATGAAACTGAACAACTTTCCCCTAGGAACATATGTCAGGGCACGACAAAAAAATCGCGACCTCCCATACAAAATGGCGATCAGCTGACTGCATTTACTATGGGAAGCCAAATTTTTTTTTACGATTCTTGACATATGTTCCTAAGGGAAAGTTGTTTAGTTTCATGATCTGCTTGCAACCTATTAGTATTCGGGACGTTGTCCCTTACACAACATAGATTTCGACTACTGTATAATAAATCCCTCTCTATTATTATTTTTATTGATTACAGTGACGTTCGCAAAGAAACCGAATGGTAAGACGTTAGCTTTGTACAACCATTACTCGTTTTACGTAATAAACCGAGGCAAGCAAAATTCCTACTGGGCTTGTAGCCGGTATGGCAGCAAATGCAGAGCCTCTCTGACTACCAATGCCGAAGGAAAGCTCATCCGCCTCAACCCTGAACACAACCATCAGCCAAACCGCTATCTTATCCGAAATGGAATTTATATCAAAATATAGGATGTAAGGTTTATTTTGACATTGTACTTAAACTTTTTTATTTTATCTGTGATATATTATGTGCGTCTTGGTCTTCCCCTTCCTCTTTTTCCTTCTACCTTTCCTTCAGCAATATTCTTTATGAATTCGTCGTGTCGCAACAAGTAGCCAACCATCGTCCCTCTTCGGTTTCCGATGATCTTTAGTCAGACCTTCGAGCATCTGGGTAAATGCTCGAGGTGGCAGGCTAAGATAAACAATGATTTTCGGTTTAACAGCGTTTGACACTGGAGCGTCACTTCTACCACCAGTTAATATTTACTGTATGTAGTATCTAAATACATTCCTATTTACATTACATTAATGCTACACAGATACTTAAAAAAGAATTCATGTTTTTAAAATAAAAAAAATAATGCAGATTTAATTTTATTTTTATTCCATAGTAGTTGTACTATAGGTAGTTATTATATAAGAAAACTACCGGTATTCCTGAACGGGTCGACTTTATCAGGAATCTGTAGGTACTTAAAAACCTTTAAAAATACAGTTACATGAAAAATATGGATATTAAATAAGCATAAAAAATAAGCATATTTTTTGTCAAGCGCCAAAATGTGGAACTACATAATTTTTTTTATTATTATTTATGCAGTCGACGACATCCTAGAGTTTATCCCGAGCAACCGCGGCAAATTCAACCTGATCTACATGGGGCACACGTTCTTCAGCATGCACAGCAGCACCCGCTGGTACTGCTCCAAGAAAAGGGCTGGCTGCACTGCGAAGGTCATCGTCACCAATGAACGGGAGTTCGTGCAGGCTCTGGGGGACCACAATCATCCTCCTCCGAAACTGTATCGGGATCTTGATGGGCAGGTTTATCGAGTTTAGGTACTAAAAGGTTTTTCGAGTTGCCTATTTCATGGAACCTGTTATTCTTAGAAAGAATGGGTGAGGATCGGGGCGACAAAAGAGCGTACAAGGGTCGGCCTCAGGTACCGCTGGAAAGATATGGTGGAAGCTGACCTGGGCTATTTTCAAGTTAATAATTGGGTGGAGGTGGCGCAGGACAGGGATCAGTCGAAGAAGCTCGTTTCGGAGATCCATTTCGGGCCAGCCCGAAAACTTTTCACTGAGCCAGAGAAGTTAGTTAGTTAGTTAGTTGTTATGCATCCATATCTTCCGCAAAAAGTGTCCTACTGAAAATTTGCCTTTCCCCTTTTAAGGGGTTTTGGCGTAGTCATCTCGCTTGGGCGGATTGATAAGATTTATTTTTATTAGTTTGGAAAACTAAGTGTCCTACTGAACATTTGCCTTTCCCCTTTTAAGGGGTTTTGGCGTAGTCATCTCGCTTAGGCGGATTGATAAGATTTATTTTTATTAGTTTGGAAAACTAAGTTTAGTTAATTCATTATATCAAAAATACAAAAAAAGAGATTAAGTTGTAACAGTGTCACAAAAACCTTATAACTAGGTTTATCCGTACACCTATCTTTGGTACTCAGCAGCCAAGTTGATTCATTTAATGGGTAATTTGATAGTTATGTAAAAAATAGAAATGTCCTTATAGAAGCATTCGAGATTTAAACTTTAGCGATATCAAAATACATATAGTGTAAGTTAATCGTAGTCAAAAGAATAGAAAACGTTTGGTCATTGAATGTCAAACAATATTTATAGCCATCACCTTTAAACTTTTTTTAACAAAGGCTTCTTTGATCTTTGTAAGTAGCTAATATACATAATTAATACTGAATGACTTTTATTATCAACCAGATCACACTATAGAGCAACAATATGAAGAACAGATTCTTGTCATAAGTTCTACAGCTGTGGCAGCAAAATTCGGTGGTACTGTTCTAAGGAGAGAGCTAGTTACCCTGCGATGGCCATTGTTGCCAATGAACGGGAGTTCGTCCAGGCTTTGGGAGTCAATAATCATCCCTCTCCGATACTAGTTAGGGCTCCTGATAGGAAGGTTTCTCGTCTAGTGCCTAAAGATGGCAGCTCTCCAAGTGAAGTTTCAGTGAACCTGTTCTGACAATCCTAAAGCTTCACCTCATCGTCAATGGCCACCTCTTTAGAGCAGCTAATGGAAAATTTCACCGTGCGAAATAATTGAAATGTTTGTGTGTTGGCAAAGAATAACTATAGCTACCACCTGTGTTGGTCTTTCTCGCAACGTCTGACAAATTGAGTATATGACCAAACAAGTGTAGCTATTGTGTATAAGTGCGACTACGAAACGTTTTTCAACAATTTGTTTTATTTTCTTACCCGTAATATACCATTTCATTAGTAGATCTAGAATTTTACCTTTTCTTGCGTTGTATCTACATCGGGTTTTTGTTGTTTATTCTATCGGCCTTAGCTTTCAAAAGGATCGGTCAGTTAGTGAGCCTAAGTTGTCTTTCCACATTCACGTCAAATCACTTTTTTCAGACGAAACCATCGAACCAGACTATAGCATAGAATTTATACCGACTCAACGCGGAAAGTTCACCCTGCTCTACAATGGGCACACGTATTTTGCTATGAACAGCAGCAATAGGTGGTACTGCTCCAAGAAACCTACTGGGTGTGAAGCCAAGGTTATCACCAAGGATCGGGAGTTCATTCATGCACTCGGTTCTCACAACCACCCTCCTCCGAAACTTTATAGGACACCTGATGGAAAGCTTCATCGAATCTGAGAGTTTCATCATCGGCATTGACAACCACAACATTCCAGTGCTGTAACTAGCGGCCTTTTCGTTTGCTAAGTACGGTACCTGATCGAAAAGCAGAGATATTGTAATTCTTTATTATTTAGGGATTTTCGAATTGATTTTTTTCGTTGGTTTTGAAAGTCTCCTGTCCTGTCTGCCTTTTTATCCCAGTATTACTTAAATATGTATTGATCAGTCCGAACCAGAGACCGCGGAGAGTGGTGCAAAAGAGAGAAAGCCTTTGTCCAGCAGTGGGATATAGAACAGACTACATATATAAAATGTATTGGTTTATTAACGACCATTAGTGTACCTACATTATGTAATTATTAAAAAAAAAAAACTTCTGGCCACAATATTTTTCTTCTTTGCAGCTTCATAGTTTCTGAATTTCACAGTCACGTTTCTGTATGTTTTATTTTCAAAGCTATAATTTATTGTATAAAATTTTTCTTTTCTTGTTACGCACATTTTTTCAATTGGTAAAACTGATTTTAACTTAAAAATCTAGGCTTAAGTAGTTCTTTTCTCTTAGTTTAAAAATTTAAAATAACAAATATGTTGAGTTTCTTTCTATAGTTACATCGACCAATGTTTTTTTTTGTGATGGTCTATTCGTTTTTGGCCCCGGGGCCATCAAAACTACGCCTGTCGGCTTGGCGCGTGCTCACCCGGAAATGATTGATGGGTATATTACAAAAATGACACCTTATATTTTTCAGAAGATAGCGTAGAATTCATCCCAACTCAACGCGGAAAGTACACCCTTCTTTGCAATGGTTACACGTATTTTGCAATGAACAGTAGCAACAGATGGTACTGCTCCAAGAAACGTAATGGGTGCGTTGCCAAGGTTGTCACCAAAGACCGGAAGTTCATCTATGCACTCGGTTCTCACAACCATCCTCCCCCGAAACTGTTCAAGGCATCTGATGGAAAGCTGCATCGAGTGTAGCGGAAACGCGTCCAATAAACCTTTAAAATTAAATATAGAACCTATTAGAAATCTGAAGAATTAAAAGTTTTTTTACTTTTCTTTTCCTTAGTAGAACAACGACTGCATCTATCAATACGCCTTTTACAAACATTTCGCCTTATCTTTTTCAGACGATAACATAGAATTTATCCCGAATCATCGCGGAAAGTACACCCTTCTCTACAAGGGTCACACGCATTTTATGAACAGTAGCAACAGGTGGTACTGCTCTAAGAAACCTACTGGGTGTAGTGCCAAGGTTATCACCAAGGATCGGAAGTTTGTCCATGCACTTGGATCTCACAACCATCCTCCGCCGAAACTGTACAGGTCGCCTGATGGGAAGCTTCATCGAATCTAAGAGAGTCATTATCATCTCCAACAAGCACATTCCGCTACTTTCTTAACATGACCTATGCTTTCCCCTAGTGGCATGTACGGCCCCTGATGAAAAGCTGAGGCATTTTAATTATTTTTGTTCGTACCCACTACAATTGTAAAAAATACTAAATATACGGATTGGGCTTTGGTTTGCATTTCAATATTATATTTCATTTCTTAAGTCGTTTACTTAAAAAAGGATTACTTGGAAGAAATTAATTGCCATTGTGGCATAATATGCATTTCTCATATCAAAGCACTTTTTACGAAAGTTGCATTTTTTCAGATGTTAGCTTAGAATTCATCCCCACTCAACGCGGGAAGTTCACTCTTCTTTACAAAGGTCATACGTATTTCACTACGAGCAGTAGTAACAGGTGGTACTGTTCCAAAAAACCAACTGGATGCAGCGCCAAGGTTATTACCAAGGATCTGAAGTTTATCCATGCGCTTGGTTCTCACAACCATCCTCCTCCGAAACTGTACAGGTCGCCTGATGGGAAGATTCATCGAATCTGAGAGTTTTATCATTAGCATTGACAACCACAATATTCCAGTGTAACTAGAGACCTTTCCCTTAGCCAAGTACGGCTTCTGATGGAAAAGCTTAGACATTGCCTAGACTTCAGCGACGCCAAGATCGACACCTTAGATATCAAATGCCAAAGTCACCTTAGATATCAAATCCACGCTAGCCGTAGGCTTCCCGGTTCTTCTTGTTGAAGACTATTTGTCTATACTCACTGCGCCTGACAGGCTGACAGGCGATCGGCAACCGAACAACTTGGGACCGCCTCTCTGCCACTTTTCTGGAATAGTTATCTTTTTCAGCCACGGTAAGAAAAGTACCAGATAATAATTACTATGCCGTGCCATTAATACGCTATGAGCATATTTTTTTCGTATATAAGGTTCATTTAATTAAGTACAAATATTTTCAATGAGTGTTCTACGCATAAACCAGAACAACTTTCATCAAAAATATGTTTGCGAAATATGAAAACAAAAAATTGGATCTTCCATACATTTCGGCTGTGCAGTCGGCTGGTACATTTTGCATATGTAGAATTGATTTTTTTTTCATATTTTCAAAAATGATCCTAAAGAAAGTTGTTCAATTATACGAGTATATTCTTTTTATTTTTATTTTTGATTTGAATAAATGCCAACATTATAGATTTTATTCTATTTTTATTAACAGTAGCAGTATTATTTTATTTACAAACAGTTTTATACAGTGATAATAAAAAGTTTATCTACTTTTCCTCGGTAGTACTAGACATATGTATGAAGTAGAGACCTTTACTATATTTCATTTTGTATAACCTCAACATTTCAATCTTATCATCTCCATATTATATCAAAAGCTCAACAACAACTGACATCATTTAAATTGCGAAAACTACAATTTGAGGGATTGTTTCTCCTTATTTATGCATGATAAAAAGTAACGTGCTTCATTACGTACCTTTTCAAATTCAGGTGAATACATAGAATTCTTCCCGAGCGGACGAGGGAATTTCACCCTTCTGTACAAAGGACATACATTCTTTGCTATGAATAAGCAAAGTGGTAACAGATGGTACTGCTCTAAAAGCAAGGTGGGTTGTCCGGCCAAAGTCATCACCAACAACCGGGAGTTTGTTCTTGCCGTGGGCTTCCACAATCATCCGCCCCCGAAACTGTTTCGGGATTCTGATGGAATTGTTTATCGCGTTTAAAACTAAGTGCCTATCGACTGTCCCGATGGCGTAACGGATAGGACCCATACCTTCTACGCCAAGGGTCGGGGGTTGGATCTCCACCGGACACAAATGTTTGTTGAGTCAATTTTCAAATATTTGTGTAGAGTCTGGGTGTTTTTTATGTTTGATATGAATTTATTTACAAAAAAGTATATAAGTATTAGAATCAGCTATCTAGATCCCATAGTACAAGCTTTGCTTAGTTTGGGCCTAGATGGCGCTGTGTGAATTGTCCAGGATATTATATTATTATTACTAGCTGGTGCCCGCGAACTTCGTTTCGCCATATATCATCCATCATATCAGCTATATAAAGGAAGCTCACTGATAAACATAGGCCTCCCCTATAGACTCTAAGAACCATAAAATAATATATTATTAGCTTATATTAAATTGTTGGTAGATAGGTACCCAAAAACTTGGTTTCACCGACTATACAGTGTGTAAAAATATTAGCTGCAAATAATTAAATGGGTTAATCAGTCCATGAAACTGAACAACTTTCCCCAAGCAACATAGGTCGAAATATGGAAAAAAATTTTGAACCTCCCATAGGCCGAGCAAGTCAACTGTATGGGAGGCCCAAATGTTTTTTTCGTATTTCGACCTATGTATTCCTTGGGGAAAGTTTTTCAGATTCATGGGCTGATTCACCCCTTAAAATATTTGCAGCTAATTTTTTTACACTTTATATGTAATTTAAAAAAACTGTTAAATCCTAAATTTACAATTTACACATGCAAAAAAGAGTAAGAAAACGGTGGTTCTTTTATATTATGTTTGGTCTTTTTGAATCCTGTTGGTTGAATTTGCTGAATCAGGTTACAGATTAGTCACTCCCTGTTCCAAATCCTCGCTTTCCAGTTCATTTTAGCAGATTTTTTAAAACCGTGCGTTTACTTCCAAAGGTATCAATTCCGTGAAGTAGACTGATGCCACATTTCTTAACACTGTGATGGATGAATAAAGACCGAGTTCATGAGTGTGAATAAATAAAACATAAGCTTATTAAAAACCAAGTAATCTTACTACAAATCCTATCCTATCCTACTTCCTACTAAAATATTAATACAAAAGATTTGTTTGTTACTCCTTCACGCAAAAATTGCTGAACTGATTTTCATGAAATTGGGCACAGATGATGTGTGATGCCGGCTTAGAATAGCATCACCCCACATCCTTCCCGCGGGTGTCGTAAGAGGCGACTAAGGGACTCGAGGTTATTGGTGTATTACAATTTTTAGGCGACAGGCTGACAACCTGTCACTATAGTGATACACATGTTTTCTTGAACAACCTTGGAAAACAATCCTCAAAAATGTCAGACGTGGCGATAGCAACCGTGTTCTTACGGCCGTTAACGCTCTGCCTACCCCGCAAGGGACAAAGGCGTGATATATGTATGTATGTATGTATGGGCACAGACATAAAAGGGGTAAGTTGTAATAACACGTAGGAAAGTTTTTATCGTAAAAAAAGTTCCTATGCGATGCCACGGGATGACCGATTTCCATACGGGCGGAGCCGCGGAAGTACCTAAGGCTATTTAATTAAGACCGTATGCTACCGGCCAGGGGCGTGCGGTCCATAAAGGCATAAAAGCACTGCTTACCCTGCGATTTTCACCCGCTTACAATTTAATAATTAATCCATTAAATTCATTTTAATTTTTATTATCTTAGAACAACACTTTATCGTAAAATGGAACGCAATTACTGTTACGCGCCACTATTGGCTCAATATCTCTCAAGTACGAAATGTCAATCAAAGAAAATGGAC
The DNA here is from genome assembly GCA_029255805.1 of Keiferia lycopersicella. Classification (NCBI taxonomy): domain Eukaryota; kingdom Metazoa; phylum Arthropoda; class Insecta; order Lepidoptera; family Gelechiidae; genus Keiferia; species Keiferia lycopersicella. Next base: position 2,665,539 of record JARACZ010000008.1, read on the forward strand.
TCGCCCACTGTTTCGCGCCACTATTCGCTGAATCGAAATGTCAATCAGAGAAGGTGGACTCGCCCGCTGCCTAAAAGTATGAATGTGTGAAATCAACGTAACTACATTGTAGGTGTGACCTTTCTACACACACAAATGTTGCAATGGTGCAGTAGTAGTAGTTTTTTGTGTGGCGGAGTATGAAAGCTCAAGAGGCAGTACCTACCTTAGCAACATTTCAACTACAAAACCAAACGAATTTTAAAAAGTAAATCACCATAGTCATCCGCTCGCAAAACGTGCGTGGTGCGTGAGGGATTTTAGTGCGTATTCAAAGTTCGTGTATTTACAAATTGCAAACAACCTCCATTATTTGATGCGTATTGTTTACTAATTGTTTTCGTTGTTATTTAAATTGTAGTAAAATTTAGTATTATGGTTATTTGGTGTTATGGTTTTTTTGACAAAATAAGAATGAGGTCTGTGTTGAAATAAGTTTATACAGATGACATGATTGTGTTTACAAAAAGGGCACCAGTTTTTGTAAAAAGTTTTATCAAAGTGTGATCTGTGTGCGATAGAAGCAGAGATGGATGTGTACCCGATTTGGAAATGACACTCACAAGAAAGGTACGTTTGCAAATTGGCTCGCGATGTTGTGTGGATAAGGTACCAATATAGTTAGATCATTTTGTTCGTTTATTAATGTGACGTTTGCCATGATAAAATCCGGTTAATGTTTCGTTTCCGAAACACCTTTAAAATAGGTACCTACATAAAAAAATTTGAAAAGCATCTTTGTTTTACCTATTGCCTACCCAGTGATGAAACCCTGTGCACGCCACTGCTACCGGCAGAGTAGAATAACTCCTCTTTTCCCGTGGGGGTCGCGTCGTAAGAATCAACCGAGGGAGAAACCCGACCCAAGACCGGCCCTGGAGAAGGACAACAGAGTCTTCATTCAGACCCGGAACGGGGTCTCTGTCAGGCGCGTGTGACAGAGGTCTATCCTGCAGCCAACTTGGCTCCGCATGTATCGACTCGTCGTTCCTGTGGAGTCAGCCAAGGAGACCGAGAGAGTGGCCTTGTTTTGGGCAATCCGGCGTTTTCCAAATCGATTTTTACCTATAGCCACGAAAATTCTTATCTGAGACACTGATTGGATCGTCTGGCACAGACGTATGAGGCTTTGAGACCGATGATAATGACTCATAAAACTAAACAACTTTCGTAAGGAAAATTTTACAGAACATATGGAAAAAATATATCTTCCATAGAAAATGTACCAGCCGATCGAGTCAATTTGTATGAGTAGTCCAATTTTTATTCATATTTCGAATTAATGTTTCAGAAAAAAGTTTGCGCACCCTGAAAATAATGTTGGTATTGTCGGCTAAACATATAATAACAGTATGTAACAGACCAACATTGGCTAGTAACGTAGATATAAAGAATAGCCTTAACAAAATTAGCAAATAAAATTAAAAACAAAAAATTGTGGAACTTCGCTGGTCGACTTACATCATAAGCAGATCCACTCCCGCTGAGCTATTTTAACCATGGTTGGAGCGGCAAAAATAAGGATATCCCTTCACACAAACTTTTGCTTTGAAGCTATTGCAACTTTCCCGCGGTAAATAGTAGACCACAGCCGTGTGGTGCCGGCTTAGAATAGCATCACCCCACATCCTTCCCGCGGGTGTCGTAAGAGGCGAGTAAGGGACTCGGAGTATTGGTGTATTACAATTTTTAGGCGACAGGCTGACAACCTGTCACTATAGTGATACACATGTTTTCTGAAACAACCTTAGAAAACAATCCTCAAAAATGTCAGACGCGGCGATAGTGGTTGTATTCTTACGGCCGTTAACGCTCTGCCTACCCCGCAAGGGATTAAGGCGTGATACATGTATGTATGTATGTATGTAAATAGGAGATTACGCACCAAGAAAATGATCCATAAATTAAGATTGTATCGTCTGGTACGCAACTTACACGTCTTGTACCACGGAACTTTTGTTTTCGAGTGTAAAAAATATTGAATTATTAAAAGTTAAAATTATTCCAATATTAAAGAGATATTTTTGTAGTCGTAGACATATTCGTAGATTTTACTTTTCTTGTCGTAACATTGAGTAATAATTCGACAAACTCATTTATTGAGGTTATAAAAATATAGAATAAAAATATAAATATGGCCTCATGTTATTTTTCTTTCTGCGCGCTTATTCAAAGTGACACAATTCGTGTTGGCCAGTTCGAAATTTGAAATCAATCTCGGGTCCAATAAGCCCATACACGTCTTTTTACTACGCGGCACTGTGAAATTTACGTGATTTACAAACTTATTTTATGTGTAGCAGCCAACCCCCCATTTAGGGGTATGTTTTTTTTAGCCTATAACCTGGTCGGTGATTTACTTGACATTTTGGTACAAATTGCATCAAAATCCGTTCGGTCGTTTTCGCGTGATGCTTCCGCATATCCACAAACAAACATTCAAACATCTAAACATCTAAACATCCAAACATCCAAACAGACAAAAATTTTAAAAATTGCAGTAACGTGTTTTGTTATCAATTTTAAGTATCACGAAACAATTTTTTTTTTGATATCTTGTATGTACAGACTTTCGGTCCTCTTGAGCTTTATTATATGTATATAGATATAGATTATATTATGTAATTGATCTTTGTGATGTTGGTATACTTTATTGAGACTTAGTGACACAAGCAACTACGTATAAGTACTAACTAGATACAACTATGACGATTCATTTATATCAATCATTGGAAGAAAGAATAGGTAGAGCAATAGAAAGTGCATTGGAATGAAAACAGTTTTTGATGCAAGTGGGTTTTAAAGCCTCCTTATGGTAAGTGTATCTGTCGCAGCGATTTAGTCAAAGAAGTTATATTATAACTTCACTAGTGAAATTTTAATTACACAGATTATTGTCAATAACCACAGATTTGTATTATTTCACGGGCTTATTTCTGTGATATTGTAATTTCACTGGACCGCAAAAGTCGTATTATAATAAATTTAGGTTTATTATATGTTATATTTGTGGAGGGAGAACATCGTGATCTAATTGGTCAATAGAGTTAATCAGTCGCCATTTGCTCAGTTTGTAATTAAAGCGGACCAATCAGCGATCGGTCTAATAATCTAACGGCTTTCTCAAACCAGTGCTATTGTCAATATGTCACTGCCTTACAATTTCACTGTATCGGTCGAGTGAAATTATAATATCACTGAAACTAGCCCGTTAAACTGTAAGTAATGAAAACTATTTACTATAAATCAGTGCAATTATAATGGCACTAGTGAAATTTCAATATCACGGCTTTTGTAATAACCCTGCAACATATCTATATCTAGTAGTCGGAAATTGGTCTCATGTAATATGTTTTATATCTGTATATAAAGTAACATTTGGCCATCGTGTTGAAACACTTCCTTTAGTTTGTAAAATAGGTATAGGATGATCCCTGTGACGCTAGTGACGTTGGAGCAAATGCTATTTTTCTAGTAAACAAAGGAAAATGGACCTTATGTCGTGGACATTTGCTCCAATGTCACTTAAGTCACAGGGATCATCCTATATTTTAAAAGAGGTCCTATATTTTTCAAACTATACATGGCTATTCTGTTACACTATTGATTACTAATAATAAAAATACTAAACAAGATTAATAAGTTTCTTTCTCTTTTAGTTTTCTAGTTTTTTGTTTTTCTTTGTTCTAATAAAAAAAAACAATAACACCACAAATATTTAAATTGTAATCGTGAATTGTATCTCTTTTGTTCAGATGCGAACATAGAATTCATCCCCAGCGGACGTGGACACTTCACCCTTCTCTACATGGGACACACATATTTTTGTATGAACAAGCAGCGCAGCAACAGATGGTACTGCTCGAAAAGCAAAGTGGGCTGTCCTGCGAAGGTCATCACGCGGTACCAGGAGTTCGTCCAGGCCATAGGCGTCCACAACCATCCTCCTCCGAAACTGTTCAGGACTCCTGATGGAATGGTGCATCGTGTTTAATAGTACATACATATATCACGCCTTTATCACTTGCGGGGTAGACAGAGCGCTAACGTCCGTAAGAATACGGGTGCTATCGCCACGTCTGTCATTTGTAATAGTATATACATACAATACATATATCACGCCTTTATCCTTTGCGGGGTAGGCAGAGCGTTAACGGCCGTAAGAATACGGTCACTATCGCCACGTCTAAAATGTTTTGAGGATGGTTTTCCAAGGTTGTTTCAGAAAACATGTGTATCACTATAGTGACAGATTGTCAGCCTGTCGCCTAAAAATTGTAATACACCAATACTCTCGAGTCCCTTTAGTCGTCTCTTACGAAACCCGCGGGAAGGATGTGGGGTGATACTATTCTAAGCCGGCATCACATGGCATACTTGTTTAGTAAAGCCTAGTTTTTATAGTATTAGAAAAGAGATAAGCACGAAAGATATGTAGTTCTTTTTAATATTATTTTTATAAAAACAGATAGGTAGTGCATTGGAAAAGTGATATCTTACTTTAATGTAAAAGGATGTTTTAGTTTCCTAAGTAAGGGAAAGCTGGAATCTTGTAGGTGCAAAATCCTTAGACCTTGGTTTTGAAATGGAGGATGGTGGAGCAATTTGCCAATGGCAGTCCTGCTACTTTGTTAAATTATAATTATTAAAATAACTACCAAGTAAAATGAGAAATACATTTATTTTTCTATAAATCAGTCTTCGTTTAGCATTTGATTGCAATCGCATGCAACGAAACAAACCGTACGCTTATGCAACACTTGGTCAAAAATCTTTCGGATTTTATACAAACCAGTCCATTTGATTTGATATTATCTTTTTTTATTACTTTTTCATCTTGATAAACTCATTGAATACATCCCCAACGGTCGAGGATTTTTCACCCTTGTCTACATGGGCTACACGTTTTTTTGCATGAACAAGCAACATAGCAAGAGATGGTACTGCTCAAAAAGCAAAGTGGGGCTGCCCTGCCAAAGTCGTCACCGATAACCAGGAGTTCGTCCAGGTTCTGGACGTCCACAACCATCGTCCTCCGAACCTGTTCAGGGCTCCACATGGAACAGTTTATCGTTTTTTATAGTTCCTCATACCCTTTTCAGGCATTTGTATTATACAATAAAGGGCGCCTTATTTGTACAGAACATTTGAAAAATCATTATAGCAACTGCAAAAGTGCATTGTAAGATAGTCTATAGCAAAAGATATTATTTATCGAAAGATAATTATTATTAAAGACGTATTAAACATTTATCAAAGTGTTAGGATCTGATTAAATTGTATTTTATGTAAACCAGTCAATAAGTCTATTTTTAGATCAACACTTTTATTTTATTTATTTATTTTGTTTATTATGCACACAAACCAAATACAGTTGTTTTAAGTGCAATAGGTAAATAGGAAAAAAGTCTAAAACATGTATGCACAGGCAGCTAGTTAATGAGGCATAATTGAGGGGGTGTTAGTTGTGTTTAACCTAAGTTAGTTATTAGTTTATACAATTCACATAGAAATATAAAGTAGACAATTATCGGATATATGAATTATTTGCTAAAAGTGCTCTGACTGATTTATGTTTTACTTTAGATGAAATCATAGAATACATCCCGAACAGACGCGGGAATTCCAACCTTCTTTACAAAGGCCACACGTTCTTCACAATGGGCAGCAGCAGCGGTAGCAGGTGGTACTGCAGCAAGAAGAGGACTGGTTGCGACGCCAAGGTCATCACCAGAGGCGAAGAGTTCGTCCATGCCCTGGGCGAGCACAATCACCCACCCCCAAAACTCTACAGGGGAACCGATGGCAAAGTACATGAAATTTTAAAACAATAAATAATTATTATAAATATGCTGGACAATACACACAACGCCTTCTAGCCCCAAACTAAGCAAAGTTTCTACTATGGGAACTAGATAGCTGATACTTATACTTATATAATTTGATCATCTTCTCTTTTCGTGTGGGACACCGAGCCGTCCAACGACCCGATGAACCCTAGTGTCAGAATTTTTCAACCGCCTTCTACAAGTAGCAGGCTTCTGACATGGTTGTGTAACGACCGCCGTCTAAGTGATCATAGACAGCAACCGGGACCTACGGCTTAACGTGTCATCCGAAACACGAAACCATCTTACTTACGGACAATCGGGTGGTTCAGCCCGCAATGTCCTAACCAGACTGGGAACAAATTCACAAAGTGATAAATATCAACTTTGTGAGTGACCCACCGAGAATCGAACCCGGAACCTTCTGCGTCTAAGGCAGTCGCACTACCACTGCGCCACATCGGTCGTCAAATGATCTCTGAATGAATCTGATTTGATCATAAAGAGTAGATAATCAATGAGGGCGCCACTTTTTTCGCGATTTCTCAAATTTGTCAGATAACGCTTAACTATGGCAACAATTTTTCATACAAAATGTTTAGTTCCATTTCATTTAATTTCAACTCTTTCTGGCCAAGCTATAGGTAATTTAAAACGAAATATAATGTAGGTAAGGTATATGACCGTGTTTTTGTATCACACTATGTCGATGTGGTAGCGAATGGTACCCCTGCTTGCCACGCAGAGGGTCGTATATCTATCTGATAAATATATTTATTATGGCATCAGCATTATCACCAGGTGTGATGCATTCTCTGCTGGGCATATCTTTCCTATATAAGGCATATTTATCCCGCTATGATTCCACCCGTCTCTACATTGGGTAACATTTTGTAACCGCAGAAGGGTTCACGACATGTCAGTCCAAGAACAAAGCGGTTCTGCGACTGCTCTGCTTTAGGTCCTGAGTGCCCATATCCTCAAAACTACTAATCAATCGTAACAGACGGTACTTGGTTACTTAATGCTCTAAGAAAAATGTAAGTATCCAAGAAATGTGAAACCTGTGGCTCATATTTTTGTTTAAGGTGGACTTTTCCAAAAAACGAAAATTCTTTTAGTTATTTTTTTTTTCTTGATATAAGACCTAAGTTTTAGGCTTTCAAGCGTTGTTATACGTTGTTAGTAAATATAACAATTAAATTAATTAGAATTTTCCCTTATCGCTTCGGATACTGTTTGTTAAAAAACCCTTCTGTGGCATGCAGGTGGAAAAGCAGAATTCCTCCCAACTGTTCGTGGGAACAAGTTTATGCTCATACACAACGGGTATACATTCTACGACAGCGGCTACCGCAAGTGGTACTGCTCCAACCGCGTCTCAACCGGCTGCCTCGCCGCGGCTATCGTGTTGAAGAATCGGCAATTCGTGGAAGCACTGGGATGCCACAATCACCCGCCACCTACGGTTATCAGGAGGGGGGATGGCACATTCATCAAAACGAAAGCAGCCTCGACAAAAATTGTTAACAAATTTGTTGGTGTAGGACATTCGCCCCTATTCTAAGCATAAGAGACCTCCGGCTTCCTCTTACCAGCCATCGTCTTGAAGAACCAGGAGAACACCTACGCTTATCAGAATTCGGCAAATTTATCAAAGCGAAAGCAGCTTCGACAAAAATTGTTAACAAATTAGTAGGTTGTTCGCTCTTGGTCTAAGCATTATGAAACTTCGGCTTGCCTCGCCACAGCCATCATGTTGAAAAATCAGCAGTTTGTGGAAGCACAAGGGCACCACAATCACCCACCACCTAGGATTATTAGGAGACGGGATGGCACATTCATCAAAACGAAAGCATCTCCAACAAAAATTGTTAACAAATTGGTTGGTGTAGGACATTCACCCCTATTCTAAGCATAAGATACTTCCGGCTTCCTCTTACCAGCCATCGTCTTGAAGAGCCAGGAGAACACCTACGCTTATCAGAATTCGGGATGGCAGATTCATCAAAGCGAAAGCAGCTTCGACAAAAATTGATAACAAATTAGTAGATTATTCGTCCTTGGTCTAAGCTTTATGAAACTTCGGCCTGCCCTGCCGCAGCTATCGTCTTTAAGAATCAGGAGTTCATGGAGGCACAGACAGGGACACCACAATCACCCACGGGTCGGGATGACACATGCATCAACGCTGAAGCAGCTTTGACAAAAATTGTTGACAAGTTATTATTATGTTTTATTATGAGACCTGCGTGCTCAATGGAGAAAAACAAGATCATAAAAGACAGCAGACATTCATTGCACAATCACAAAATGCCACAATCTCGCCTAAAAAGTCGCAATAGTTTCATTAGGCATACCTACCCGCAGGAAGATGAAGCCTCGAAAATACGAGTAGAGCATTGGGCGAAGTTGTTTCCACCTGATGCGTCTCATCTACCTCCTGCCGAGAGGCTTCCCCCCCTAGTGGTGACCTTCCCTGGGCAGTCTGGGAGTCGCTCAACCGACTCCGGGCTGGTGTAGGAAGGTGCCACGAAAACAGAGTTAAGTGGGGTTTCTTGAAGGATGACAGTTACGATTGCGGTGCAGTCCAAACTATGGGGCATTTACTATCCTGCCCTAACTGTCCAAACTCATGCACGCTTCAAGACCTCCAGGAAGCAAACGCTAGAGGCATTTTCGTGGCCAACCACTGGAAAAATGTTATCTAAGTTGTTACCATCGACTCGATGAAGAAGAAGATTATGAGACCTGCTAAGTAGTAAAATAATTGACAGCATTTAACTAACAAAATAGGTATAAATTGGTATAACTGATACCCTAGCATTTTTACGTGGATTGGAAAATTAAAAATGCTCGCTTTTATTGTCAATTTTGTTTTATTATGGCATTGTTTCCCATGCAAAAAAACATTTTACATAGGTTATTTTTTTCTCATACAGGTGAAGTTATAAAATTCATTCCGAGCCAACGTGGAGATAAGAATTACTTGCTCCTCCATAAGGAATTCACTTACAGTCAGGCTTGTAAGCTATCACACAAATCACACAACACATACACAAATCACGCCTTTATCCCTGGCGGGGTAGGCAGAGCGTTAATGATCGCAAAATTACGGTCGTTATCGCCACGTCTGACAAGTATTGAGGGCCTTTTTAGATGATTCGTGTATCACTGTAGTGACAGGTTGTCAGCCTGTCGCCTAAAATTGTGATACACATGAAACCCTCGAGTCCCTTAGTTGCCTTTTACAACACCCGCGGGAAGATATGGGGTGATGCTATTCTAAGCCGGCATCACACGGCAAACATCACTAGATGGTACTATTCAAGTAGAAGAGGATGTAAGGTGACCTTCACTGACCAGCGTGAGTTCGCACAAGCCATAGGAGTACACAATCATCCTCCACCGGTCCTAACTAGGACCCAAGATGGGAAGATCTATCGTCAACAAATTGTACGATATAAATATAGAACAGAATGGAAATCTTTATTTCAAAGTACATGAAGCTATACAACATTAGTAACTTAAATAATAGGCATAGGTTATACATTGAAAACGGTATCCCACTCAGCATATGCTATAATACGAAGCAGGTATTACAGCGCTGGTATAGACCTCTCTGGGGTTGAGCACTGCTGGGAGCAAGTGTTCGTATCGTAATAAAAAAAGTTTCACTAATAAAAAGTTATAAATTTTGTTTCAAAAATAGTTATTGAATGTTTTACCCTAAAGACGATTCATACTTAAAACTGATACTCGTGTTAACGTCTGACAAACCGTGACAGTTATAGAATAGTTTTGGTGACGATAACCACGGAACCTTAAAATCAAGTGTGACAGTACTTAATATAATAAATAGTAAGAGTGTGTGTTATATTAAGTGCAAATAAGCTTAGTTCATAATATTGATTACCTACCTTAATATTCATTTCATTATTCACTTATTATTAGGTATCCGTTTCATTTAAAAAAACAAACGTACTTATCAATTTTTTTTTTTTTTTACGTAATTCAACTAGGTTAAAATATAGTTCTCTCTTACAGATGACGTCATAGAATTTATTCCCAGTCATCGTGGCGGTAATTATTTACTCGTACATATGGGGCACACCTTTTACAGTATGGGCAGCAACATCAGGTGGTACTGCTCGAAGAAAAAAGCCGGTTGTCAGGCGAAGGTGCTGGTGACCAACCAACGCGAGTTCGTGCAAGCCCTGGGCATTCACAACCACCCTCCACCGAATTTATATCGCACTCCTGATGGAAAGGTTCATCGCGTTTAGAATGTAGAAACTTTGACGTGAATTGAAAATTATGAAGTTTTTGACTAAAATTTGTAATAGTCAAAAAATATAAATAAAAATCCAATTATTATTTTTTGCGGCTGGTGTGAGCCGGGATGGTATTTTTGACAAATTGGATTTTTATTTTTATTTTTTGACTATTGTGACTATTTTTATAACATTGTTTCATGAATTGAATAAATTTGGGATTATCAGAAATATGTTGCAGTCATATCGATATTCTAACCTTGTTTATAGCGAGTGGAAGTTTTTATTTTACGTTGTATTGTAATTTTTAGTTCTTATGAGTGTTTAAATCAATGACTACGAAGCCGTTGATTTATTCGTGGCATCTGACACGTTCTTGCTTACAATGTTTATTCTTAATTTAAACAAAGTAATATGACGAATCAGAATGTCAGGTCAGTCTGATACCGTAATACCATGTAATACTGTTGCATGGAATATAAAAACTTTTGGCAAAACAAAAGTGGTGCTTTCATTCGTACTGTAGAAATGTTTATACTCTTAGGTTAAAAAGATTCAAAGTAAAAACGAATGAACACTGTTTCAGTTGAATTCGTGCGTTCAAAGCGTGGCACGCCTCTTTTAAAGGTCGGAGGGTATAACTTCTGCTCTCAGATAAGGCAAGGACCGAAGATCAGGTGGCGTTGCTCTACTCACAGCAACAGAGTCTGCCGGGCTTCTGTGACCACTGTAGATCGCAAAATCATCAAGATAAACAATGTTCACAAACATAAATAAATGATATTCTATTGCCGTTACCCAAAATGTATCTTGGTTGTGGTAGTGGACCGGGCTAAAGCTAAGAAGCCAAAAGAGCTTGCTTTTCTCCGTGATGCCAATAACAGATAATTATCTGTTATTAATAATTATCTAAAAGTGCCTGTAGAAACTTGTGCCGCCCTTAAGGCAGTGACCTCCAGTGGTCGGTCTCTAAACTGACTTCGTACACAGGTTGGTCAATGCAAAAAGCAGTAGTAGCGTGGTGATATTCCTGACACTTACTCTTTTGAAGATCGATCGTTGGGAGGCCACGCAAAGTTTGCTACGAAGAAAACTACGATGAAAATTTAAAATATTAATAAAATCTTTGCCTTTATATATTTTTATTTATTTTATCTTATTTTACTAACCTTAACAGATTAAGACTCGAGAGTATTGGTGTATTACAATTTTTAGGCGACAGGCTGACAACCTGTCACTATAGTGATACACATGTTTTCTGAAACAACCTTGGAAAACAATCCTCAAATATGTCATACGTGGCGATAGCAACCGTATTCTTACGGCCGTTAACGCTCAGCCTACCCTGCAAGGGATAAAGGCGTGATATATATATGTATGTATGTAACATTAAGTCAGTTTCTTGTCTATGCCTAAAAAAATTGATTGCTTTACGTACAACATTTTTGGATACGAGAATGATGATGATGATCTCTCCGACCGATCTCGGCCATGGATACGAGAATATTACCATTATTTAGAAGTAGGTAAAGGTATTATGTATATCAGTCTTAAATAATTATTATATTAATGAGTTTTTTAAATGTTAACACTATCTTACCCTCATTTCAACAGATGACGACGATAAGATCGAATTCATTCCAAGCAACCGCAGCAAAGGTGGCGTTCTGCTTCTCCACAAGTCGTACACCTACGCCAAGTACACTAAGACACGATGGTACTGCTCGAAGCTCAGTGCTGGATGCAAAGCGAAGATTGTCACGACAGAAGAAGGACAGCTGGTTCACATGCTGGACTCTCACAGCCATCCACCACCACAGCTCTACAGAAATGCTGATGGAAAAGTGTTTCGTGTTTAACTCAGCAAAATTTCTGCGGCTGTATAGAATTACATTGAAATCACGTCTATCTGGGTCAGCTCAAAAAGTTCTTCACAAGTCGTATACCTACGCAAGGTAGAGTAAGAGACGCTGGTATAGGTTAAAACTGGTCAATGACGGCAAATATCATACATAGCCACAGACGAAAGTTAATATGTGCGGCTGCAACCCCAGAATCATAAATTTTTAAAGGAGAGCTGGTGCCCGCGCTAGCATATCAGAAATCTTGAATATTCCTTAAATGATTATCCGATTCATCATTATCATCCACTTATCATTATGCCTCTGCAATCGCATTGACCACTATCCCTGGTAAATCCAGAGTTTCTATCCTTTTTGCGAAGATCATCGTTCCAACAACAAGAGCCCAAAGAGAATCCGGCTGCGAATATGATATTTTATTCAGCACAACGTTCGGGTTCAGCGAAACATGTCTTTCTTTTATATTTATTAGTAGTTTCTAGTTATATTATTATTATAGTGTGTATTAGTTTATACATTACATTTAATATTATGTGAATAATTGTTTTTTTTTCTGGAATAGTTCTTATTATTCTGATGAGTAGGGCTTTTCTTGTATAATCAATCCACTAATCAAATTTCTTTATCGCCAGAAGAGGATGACAGCATCGAATTCATCCCAAGCAACCGCGGCAAAGGCGTTCTGCTAGTACACAAGTCTTATACCTACGCCAACATGAACAGCAGGACCCGGTGGTACTGCTCGAAGAAAGCCAGTGGCTGCAGGGCGAAGATCCTCACTTCAGAAGCAGGGCAGCTTCTCCAATTGATCGACTTCCACTCGCATCCACCGCCCAGGCTGTACAGAACTAGTGATGGAAAAGTGATACGAGTTTAAGTCTACAGGAGGTTTGTAGCGACAATGCATTCCATACCCTGGCTATGATTTCGTGTAGATTTTGTAAAAGTCTTTATCTATGAATTGTAGTAATTGAGTTATAATATACCTATAAGTATTTTGGTACTACACTCTAACAACTTTTATGAACTTACTTGTACGTATTAAATAACTAGGCTAAAAATTTATCTAGGATAAATTGTATGTAGCAACGAAAAAAAATTATCTAGGCCCAATGTAGTAAGTAAGTATTTTATTTTACATAAAAGAATCTTATCTTAAATTATTTTAATAAAACGAATACATTTATTTTATAAGATTAAATAATAAATAAATAATTTTTTTATTGGACCACCAACAGTTTTTACAAGTTAGGAATTAGAATGCAAGCTTACAAATAAACCAATTACAGGTGTTCACTGAAAAATACAACTAAGCACATGTACGAAGCATGTAGCCAAACGCATGCAGGGCCATTAGCAAAATACCTACATTACGTCTTATACGTGGGCTTACATAAAGTATAGCAACAAGAACAGCCATGCATACGGCCAACCACATAACAACCTTATTAGCTATCCAAAATATACTATAGATTTATACCGAATTTTATTAATGAAATATTTTACTTAGAAGATAATTTTAACTTAATCTGTTTTTTAAATTGATTTAATGACAAATGGAATATGTCTATATCAACATACTTATTATTATACACATAAGTTGCCCTTCGAAAGAAGCAATTACGCACATAATTTGTGTTACTAAAATCATATCGAAATGAAGGTTTAAACCTTAAACTAGATCTGTAAGGAACCGCGAATAAGCATATTTAGTTGTTTAATTTATTTTCTATATTTTTAATCATTCAAATGCTATGCGAAAATTAACATTTATGATTACAAGGTATGCAAAACTCTAGATTAGGGCGTGTCGGACTAGGTATTGGTCACCAGTCGTTTAAATTATTGTATTTTTAATCTTTTCAGCACCTGCTTTTCTTCGCTATTACCGACAGTACCGCAGCAGAAATCCTGAAAGATTCCTGATTAATCCTATTGAAGAAGAAGAACCTCGTGAGGTTAGGAATCCAGTCAGCAGAGTCGCCAACATTCTTAGCTCCATTATTCCAACCAGAAAAAGTCTTTGATGGCTATTTAGAGCTAAATGCGACTACTGGTATTTCTTCTTAAACATTTTTTGAAAGTGACTGTTTTATTTTGCTCTGTGTAGTCGCATTTGCGTCAATTTCAGGACTCAGAATAATCAACACGAGATTCTTGCCACAACATATGGCTTTTGCAAACCCGGGTCAAATATTTTGAGACATTGTTTATTATATTCCTTGTTACTCATCTCTTTTCTAGAACAGTTATACTCCTACATGAATATTTTGTTGTTCCTGTATTATAGCAAGTTCAAGTAGGTTTTGCAGAGTTTTCATATTTTCATACTTAAGAGTGATGAAACAGGACTTTGATGACCTGGTAATTTTTAGTTTTCTTATCGGGTACCCGCTAATTACAGTAAATATAAAGAAAAATTGGAATTTTATTAATACCGAAACCTTTTAACTGACTCAGGTGTTAATTAAATAAAAATTGCATTGTGCTAATAAAGTTCACGTCATCTTTATTCAACAAGAAACTGCCTTTTTCAGAAACTGTTTCCTTTCTACCAACGCATGATGGAAAATACATCATCAAATACAAAGAACACTCCTTCTCCTTCCACAATGGCAAACGATTCTTACGATGTTCAAAGAGAAAGAGAAAGAACTGCCTAGCTACCGTCAAACTCAACGAAGATGGTTCCGTATATTCTGAAGATGGGGTACACAATCATCCGCCTCCTTCATACTTTTTGACTACTTCCGGATACTATTTAAAAATAAATTAGAATGAAAGTAAATTACTAGGCATTAGTTTGATATTTTTAGACATGTGTCCCTAGGGAAAAGTTGTTCAAGTTCATGGTCTGCATGATATTGCATGGTCTGCATTGATATTGGTATTCGGAGGGTTGTTCGTTACACTCGGTATACACGGGCTAAGTTACCTGATTATGTTGTTTTTTGTGTTTTCACTAACTGCTTTGCAGTTGGTGCAGGCTAGAATTATAAAGCAATAAACTGTCTTTGATTACAATTTTATTTAAAACTTCTACCTACCCGTATTAAATATGAACCCTACTTTTGTGTCTCATCAATTTTTGCGGAGACTATAAATAGTCTAAAACAAAGATACTTATCATAATTTATTGATGATGATCTCACCGGCCGATTTCCGCCATGGGACCTCTCATCAAGTCGACGCCGATGCGCTTGTAGATAATTTATTACAGTTTCTTTAAAAATAGAGTAACACTTCGTAGTGTCACTAGTACCATTGATGGTACTAGCGACATAAATCTGTGTCATGGTGCTAATCGATGGTACTTAGTGACCCCGGAGGTAATTCCTCCTTCTCTACTTTAAATGGGTCACATAAAATTAACCGAACAATGCATTTTAGGTGATTGTGTGCGTCACCTTCCTACAGTTGACGGCAGGACAATAATCGTGTACAAAGGCTACACATTTTCATACATGAACCATAAGCGTAGTGAGCTCCGCTGCTCAAGAAGGCTCCGCGGCCAATGCCCTGGTGGAGCGAAGCTGGACAAACAAGGCAACGTAGTGCGAGACAAAGGTGAACACAACCATCCACCGCCCAGGATAATCCGAACTTCGGATGGACTCTACTTCGCTTCAAAACATGCTAATACGAGAAAGTGAGAAGAGTTGACTGTTTATATGTAATGATTGTAAGCGGAAGAAATATGTACAAAGCTTAACGTTAAGATGAGATATACATGTACAATATATGAGATATACATATACAATAAACGTTATGCTTATAAAATTAATACTGTTACATTTCACTTCAAAGTATATATCACTAGGTACACTTAACATTATGAAAGAAAATGGCTTCTTCTGTCTGTCTCTCTGTTTCAATGTTTCTTTAGAACCTTCATGTTAACTACGCAAGGACTATTGTTTTTTTTTTTAAGAAATAAAAGTGATTCAAAAGAAAGGTTTATTACGACAAGTACATGCCAAAACACGGCCTTATTAACACGCGAAAACAGTGGGTGGCCTTAGTGGAAGCTTCAAAAAGCTGCTTTGAAGCGGTTTCCAAGATTGAATACTCCAAGATGATTCTTTCCAAACGTTACAACGATTCTTTATCGGTAAGGACGATTTCATTGTGAGTTATAAAATCCTTTACGCCCACATTTCAGGAAAACGGAAGAAAAAAAGAAAAGCAGATAGCCGAGAAGAAAGATTGTATAAGAAGAGGATCGCAGAGCAAAAAAGAAGAGAAAAAATTATGAGTGATCCATTAAAGGCAGAAGAATATCGCAGAAAAGATCGAGAACGATACTATAGACAAAAGGCAGAAAAGAAAAAATTACCAATGGATGAGATACTAGCAAAACTTCTAAGACTTAAAAAGCAAAAGAAAAAGGTATTAGATGATATATACTGATATTAGCTGCTCCAAGGTGTGTACCTACTCAAAATGTAGCGGGACGGGGAAAAAGTTGCTTGAGACCAATTTTGAAATTATTTGAATCAAATAGACCCGATTTTCAAACATTAAATATGTGTTTCGCTGCTTTTGTATTTTGGCCAACTTAGAATGAATACGTAGATAGTTTCAATCCTATACTTCTCGAAAAGTAAAAACCTTATTACAGCAGTAAATTTTTTGCAGTAATTTGGTGCCACAACAAAGCTGGCAAACCGCTAGGGGTCTACAATGGGTTTACACACTACTTGGACAGAAGAAATCCAAAAACATTCATCTGGAAATGTACAGGATCTGGTGGGGCTGATCAAAATTACTCT
This sequence comes from Keiferia lycopersicella, assembly GCA_029255805.1. Lineage (NCBI taxonomy): Eukaryota > Metazoa > Arthropoda > Insecta > Lepidoptera > Gelechiidae > Keiferia > Keiferia lycopersicella. The sequence continues at coordinate 2,682,314 of JARACZ010000008.1, forward strand.
TGCAATGCATTCATCAAAACTAACACAGATGGACCGACTACTAGACAAGTTATTGAGATTATGTCAACACACAACCATCCTCCACCTAGATTTGTTATTCGCAATGGTGTATTATTGAATATTTGGCCCATAATATCTATGATTACAACGCCTATGAGGTTTGAAATGTAGGAAATACGTTCTATTGCGGTAACAATATCGCACAAATAACTCACAAAACATTCAAATGATGAATAAAAATCACGTGCTACTTACATAACATTTTAAGATTTTTCTGCTACAATTTTGCGATGGTGTACCTAGATGTGTCTGTTAAATGTTTTGTGGTTTGTTTAAAATAATACAGGGTGTATTTTACAGCCCTCCGAAAACTGATAGGGTGCACGCATACCATGAAACTGATCAACTTTTCCCTAGAAACATTATGTCAGGAAACGACAATAAAATTTCGATCTCGAATACAAAATCACGACTGCATTTGTTAAAGAAAGTACAGTAATTTTGCCGTTTCCTGACATAATATGTTTCTATGAGAAAGTTGTTCAGTTTCATGGTCTGAATATCAGTGTTCGGAGGGCTGTCCCTTAGGTACATCTGGTTTGTAGAATTAAAAAAGAAATTTGATGTATTTACTACGTATTGATGTACTCTACGTAAAAATAGAGAAAATAAATATTATCTTCAAACATTTCAATGTTGCAAAAAGGCAAGTATAGTTTTTCTTATTAGACCCATGAAAAAACTGTAATTAATTATTGTTATTCGACAACCTACATATATAGGGGACGACGAGGGAATGACGTGCAATATAAATAAGCGATATTTAAATAAAAAAAAAGAACATAATAATAATAATTAAAATCTAAAATAATTCTCATGTTTATTAGAAACTTTAATGATACTGATTAAAGAAAGAAGATCAATAACATTACACCGATAAGAAACTACTTTTGAAAAATATGAGAAACAGAAAATCCCGCTGATGCTTTTACAGTTTTCACATGTATTTGCTTGCACTGCATTCATCACATGGCGAACCTTTTGACACTATTTTTGTGTCTTTATAAATACATACATATATCACGCCTTTATCCCTTGCGGGGTAGGCAGAGCGTTAACGGCCGTAAGAATACGGTCGCTATCGCCACGTCTGACATTTTTGAGGATTGTTTTCCAAGATTGTTTCAGAAAACATGTGTATCACTATAGTGACAGGTTGTCAGCCTGTCGCCTAAAAATTGTTATACATCTATACTCTTGAGTCCCTTAGTCGCCTTTTACGACACCCGCGGGAAGGATGTCGGGTGATGCTATTCTAAACCGCCATCACACGGTGTCTTCATAGCAATTAATTAAATATTTCTTTTCTTTTTGCCCGCCCTATCCATCGCGCCCGTCCCTTCCCTATCCAAAAATGATATACACGTCAACACGTCTGCTTCACAGATTGTCTTCAATTCCTGCAATCTTCGGAGGGAAAGCGTGTCATCATGTACAAGGGACACACCTTCTCTTTCCGAGGCAGTAAATATGTGCTGCGCTGTTCACAATATCATCGAGGCTGTAAATCACGACTCAAAGTAGATTTTACAGGCAAAATAGTGTTGTCCGCAGATACCAATCACAACCATCCTCCGCCAATTTACCACCTCACTTCGGAAGGCTTGCTTGTAAGAATAAGTAGAGCTGTGTAGGTACGCCATAAAAACAATTATTTTTGTACTATTTTCTTATGGTGTTTCTAAAGTTTATTATATGTAGACTTAATAAAGGTACCATTAGGGTTTACTGCATAAAAGTCCACTTTTCCTCCAGGAAATTATGCCAATTTCAACATGTTTTTGTTTTTATTAAACCACCTGTGTCCAAAAACGCTGTACACGTCATCACGTTTATTCCACGGAATGTATTCAATTCGCTACTTTCCTGCCTGGGTCATTAAAAAATATAACAGTGGTACGCTTAAAACTATTGCCCAAAAATACCACGGACTACATTCAGCATTTTTCGAAATAATCAAAGTTTGAATTAATAAACAGAAAAATAATATAAAAGTAAGTGCTTTGACGCCATCCAAATACTTACGGCGTGACGTCATACTTCTAATTCTTCATACAAAATGGCGTTTCCGATCGTTTTAAAAAGTAGCTCATTTGACCTGTCAGGAAATAAGCCTATTCCTGCAGTCTTGTCCTGTCCTGTAAATTAAATTGTACTGTGCTGTTCAATATTAAGTCGAGGCTTTTAGGCGCGATTCAAATTAGATGATACAGGCATTATGGTATTGGCCGCAGATACTAATCAAAATCATCCTCCGCCAAATTATCGCTTTGCGAAAGATATGTTTGTAAAGGCGCTATGTAGGTAGATACGCCATAAAAACAATCATTTTTGTTCTAAAACAATTTTGCTATGGTGTTTCTAAAATGTTTTGATTAGTTTAGTAGTTTTGACTAGATTGCTTGGATTTCTTTCTTTTCTTCGAATAGTATTATTCTACAACTTGCTTACTGTGTACGCCAACATGTCTGTTTCACAGATTATCTTCAATTCCTGCAATCTTCGGAGGGAAAGCGTGTCATCATGTACAACGGATACACATTCTCCTTCCAAGGCAGTAAATATGTGCTGCGCTGCTCAAAATATCATCAAGGCTGTCCGGCGAAACTCAAAGTAGATCACACAGGCATAATGGTGGTGTCCGCAGAAACTTATCATAATCATCCTCCGCCAAATTACCGCATTACTTCACATGGAGTGTTTATAAAGTTAGTGGACGCAAGATAATTTAGCTTTTTATTACCTACATACTCAGCAAACAAAAATAAAAATTGTAGTGTAGATGAAGTAATGGATGGAAAGAGAAGAGGGAGGCCTTTGCCCAGCAGTGGGATGATGTAGGCTAATAATTAAGATAAGAAGATGAAGTGAAATCGTTAATGTAATAAACACTTTCAGCATAGCAACTAACATTATACAGTGGGCTTGGAGACCAGCAGGACATTCAGCGTTTAGGATATTATGCGTTTAGGACACTTTGCGTTTATGTTATTATGCGTTTAGGACTTATGCGTCTTGGTCATTGTGCGTTTAGAATATTTTTAGGATTTAGGACATTTACCTATAATAATAAATTATTATTTTGTACAGAGTACACGTAATCTGCTTCACCTATATCATCTCGTTACCCTAGGTCTGCTAGAAGAGATTTCTTTTTAGAAATAAGTTGACCCGTTGTGTATTGTTCTTATGTTGCGTCCTCTGTCTTTTAATGTGTCCAATAAACGATTAAAAATGATGTTAATTCATCTGTACCAAAATCAAGTAAGCAAAAACCCACATGCTCATACTGCACTTAGCCGTAGAAATCAGGTACGAGATGGTATTTATTTCTGCCCTAAAAAAAAGGAAGAACACGGACAGACATAACTTGCAATGCAATTTTTTAATTCATTTTTTAAATTATAAGCATTAATTAAACTTTGTTTATGTGAATTATATTTTGTGCTTCAATTGAATTCAATTAAAAAGTTTGCCGTGCGATGCCGGCTTAGAATAGCACCAACCCATTTCTTCCCGTGGGTGTTGTAAAAGGCAACTAAGGGACTCGACGTTTCATGTGTATTATTACAATTTTAGGCGACAGGTTGACAACCTGTCACTACAGTGATACATGTATCATCGAAAAGGGCCCTCAATACTTGTCAGACGTGATAACGACCGTAATTTTACGATTGTTAACGCTTTGCCTGCCCCGGAAGGGATAGAGGCGTGATTTGTGTATGTGTAAAAAGTTTCATAAAGCAAAATAGCTTAGTAGTTGGGTACTGCCCATACCGCCGCAGATTATTGCACATTTTTCTCGCTGAATTATTGAAAGCCACCCGTTATATATATTATCAAAACGAACGTTAAATATTATACTGCCGTGTGATGCCGGCTTAGAATAGCATCACCCCATTTCCTACCCGTGGTTGTCGTAAGAGGCGACTGAGGGACTTGAGGGTTTCATGTGTATTACAACTTTTAGGCGACAGGCTGACAACCTGACACTATAGTGATACACAAATTATCTCAACTGGCCCTCAATATTTGTCGGTCGTGGCGATAGCCACCGTATTTTTGCGGTCGTTAACGCTCTGCCTACCCTGCCAGGGATATAGGCGTGATTTGTGTGTACGTTAAATATTAGTTCTTAACAAATTATTATGCATTTTTAGAGTTTATCCAAGCGCCCACCACGAAATCAGTATGGTATAAAAACTACAAGTATTCATTTTTCGGCCGCGAACATGGTGGCAAAGTACAAGTGAGATGCGCGAAGAAGATTTCCCATGACTGCAAAGCGCATGTGACTGTGGAAAGCGCCACCAATAGAGTTATCTTCGAAGGTGTAAAACATAACCACCCGTCACCAAAGAAGCCTACCAAATTGAATGATAAATAAGGAATTTAAAAAATAGCTTTTTTTTTAATTATTATTCTAGTCGCTTGATAGATGACGCTGTGCTTGGTATGTTACCGCAAAAGACGGAACGTAATATATGGTGTAAAAATATTTGAAGGGGTGAACCAGTCCATGAAACTGAAGAACTTTCCCCTAGAAACATAGGTTGAAATATTAAATAAATTTTTGGACCTTCTATACACAATGTACGAGTAACAGCCGAGCGAGTCAACTCTATTTTTTTTTCTTATTTTTCGACCTATGATCCTTGGGGAAAGTTTTTCAGTTTCATGGGCTGATTCACCCCATAAATATTTGCAGCTAATTTTTTTACACCCTGTATTTATTTTTTGTTTTATTGAAACTTTGTTTTATTTGGAACGAAAGTGTCAGTGCATGCCAGACTGTCAGTCAGTGTTACAATGTTTTTTTTTAATCTTTTGGCTTTGGAGTCTACACTGGAATCTAGTAACATAGTCAATTCAACGCCATCTATCGAGTTCTTGGAATACTAGTTTTTTTTTAAATTCTCAAAAAGTAAATCTCCTATTGAATGATAAATAAGGAATTTGTCTTTGTAGATCTTAATGGATATTAATAAATTATCTCTGATAAAAATCTCTTTTGGAAAATAGGTAATCGTACACTTTGAAACAGGATGTGGTGTTATTCAATTATATATGATAATTTTAGATATTGTAGTTCGTTACATAGTTTTTATTTAAGGCTGTTCCTTTTAAATAGCAATAGCTACTAAAATTAACAATTACTATTAACATTTCAGTTATTGTAGCCGGACGAGATCAGTACGAATTTGTCGAATGGCGCGGGTTCGATCAGCCTGTTCTCCTTTACAAGAATAATTTATATTCGAAAGCGGGTGCAACGAAAAACTGGCAATACAGGACCTGTTCTAAGAAAAACACGACCAAATGCAGGGCCTCATTGAAGATGGACTTTTATGGCAACATCGTCAAGGCCCGCCTAGAGCACAACCACCCGCCTCCCGAACTCTCGAAAATCTATAAAAGAGAGCTTAATCGTTACAAAACAAATACTCGACGGCGGCGGTTGTTATAAAAAAAAAACAGATTTTGGGTATACAATCCGTGATTTTCAATCAATGAAATTTTAGTACTTATGGCCAGTTTTACTCGCGCTACTGAAATAAATCTAACGAATCCATATCCATCCGTTTAGCCGTTTGGTTTGAATTAGGTACTTAGGACTTGACGACATTAATAACATTATTATAATTTTCTTTACCGGCCCTCAATATTTGTCAGACGTGGCGATAGCGACCGTATTTTTGCGGTCGTTAACGCTCTGCCTACCCCGCAAGGGATAAAGGTGTGATATTTGTATGTATCATTTTCTTTATGTACCTTCACCATTCTTTGAACTTTTCCAATGATTATCAAAATTAGCTTAATAAAGTATACTTTTATAAGTTAATCCGCGGAGACCTCATAAACCCATCTCTTTTAGAACAAATTCCATTTCATGTTCCTCCCCACCCACACGACCTGTGTCCCCTTCAAACAGTGACATTCCACGTCACGTACGGGAGCACGCAGTCGTTTTCTACCACAACTATGGTGGAGGCTTTAACACTTCTGAACCAAGTCATGATTCTCACTAATGTGGACATGTTTGCATGTACAAAATACAGATTCCTAGCATCAGCAGGACATTACTTAGGTTACTCTCACAAAAATTTGTTTAATAGACATAGATCTTACTAGTAAGGTATAAAATTTGTTATATAGGTTAAGGCTTATACTTATGTGTGGCTAAATGTAAGTTTTTGAAATAAATGAATTATTAATGATAATACCTATAATCCAAGGCTCTAATTAATTATATTTGTTCTTAGATTGCTGTGTGATGTCGGCTTAAAATAGCATCACCCCATTTCTTCCCGCGGGTGTTGTAGAAAGCAACTAAGGGATTCGAGGGTTTCATGTGTATTACATTTTTATAGGCGACAGGGTGACAACCTGTCACTACAGTGATACATAAAACATCTGAAAGGGTCCTCAATACTTGTCAGACGTGGCGACAACGACCGTAATTTTACGATCGTTAACGCTCTGCCTAACCCGCAAGGGATAAAGGCGTGATTTGTGTGTTCTGTAGATCGCCGGCGACTAGGTCGGTGCATCGCAAGTTTACTAGAAAACCTTAGCAACAAATATATATATAATATATTTTTATATTTTCTTGCAAATTTGCGACAAGCAACCAGGTCGATATTTTCAATATACCAAGACCTATCTGATTTTAAATTATTTCAGATTTCTTATTGTTTGTGTAATTTAGCTCTTACATAAGTACATTAATAAAGCATACATTCGTAAAAAAATACCAATTTGTTAACTAATTATTCAATCCCTTCCATAAAATATTTTTTTAGAACTGGCAAGGTAAGGTAGGTAAGGCAAAATTTTTAGTTTCTTACCTAAAAATATCCTAAATCACTTTTTAACTAACATCTTAGTCAGTCACACAAAATAAATGACTTACGTTTAATCAAATATCGTAATTCCTATCAACGGATGGACACAAACTGATCGCCAAGCATTTGAATTTCAGACTCGTACGAAATCATCGAGCTGGGTGGAAAGACAGTGATGCTGTATAGGAACCACACGTTCTCGAAGAACGGTCCTAATCCATTGGTGAGATATTGTTCAAAGAAGAGAGTCGCGCAGTGTCCAGCTAAGTTGAAACTGAACCAGGCAGGGGAAATAGTGGAAGCCCAGGTGGCTCACAACCACCCCCCGCATAGACTTATGAAAACACCCAGCGGCATGTATTTTAAAATGTCAGACTAATTAAATAAGATTTCCGCCAATATTCCGTGCGTGCTGGAGCCGCCGGGTCTCAGTCGTTCCGACGGGAAAAGACCCGACGGTCTCACATTGGTGCCTTGGCAAAAAGGAAAGTGCCTGCTGTGGGACGCTACGTGCGTCAGCACTTTCGCTGCCTCGCATCTCAGCCGCACGAAAAGAGCTGCGGGGGCCGCTGCTGAGTTTGCAGCCGACAGGAAAACTCTAAAATACTCCGCTTTGTCGGAAAATTATTATTTTGTTCCGCTTGCCTTTGAGACAACGGGTTGCTGGGGGTCAGAGGCGTTAAAGTGGGTCAAAGAGATCGGTCGCAGACTTCGAGAGCGAGGGTTTGACGCCCGCTCCGGATCCTACCTGATGCAAAGATTGTCCATCGCCATTCAACGCGGCAACGCGGCGAGTGTCATGGGCACCTTTGCGGCTGGTGTGAGCCGGGGTGGTATTTTTGACTAATTTGATTTTTATATTTTATTTTTATTTTTATTATTGTGATTAAATAAGAGACTTTTAAAACAATATCAGGGTTTTTTGTGTCCTATGACCAGCGTATCAACCTACCCGTTAAAGAGACCTACTTTTATTGGTTTTGCATACTAATGCTAAGGAAAACCAATATAAGTTAATCCCATAAATGAATACATTTTTGAGATATATTTATTTTAGACAGTATTACATTACACACAGAGTGTAAAAAAAATAGCTGCAAATATTTTATGGAGTAAACCAGCCCATGAAACTGAACAACTTTCCCCAAGCACTATGTTGCTTGGGTCGAAATATGAAAAAAAAAATGACCTCCCGTACAAAATCACCGGCTTACCTAGTCAATTTGTATGGGAGGTCCAAATTTTTTTTTTCATATTTCGACATATGTTTCTTGGGGAAAGTTATTCAGTTTCATGATTCCGCGCATAAGCTTGACAATCCAAAGAGGTTCTGCTGCTAGCGTGTTAGGCGCCGTGCCTCTCAGATATGCACTGGTTTTTTACTGTTACTCTAGTATAATTTATTTCTTATTGTTTGTGTGAATAATTTAGCTCTCACACAAGTACATGAATAAAGCATACATTCGTAAAAAATACCAATTTGTTAACAAATTATTCAATCCTTTCCATAAAATATTTGTTAGAACTTGCAAGGTAAGGTAGGTAAGGCAAAAATTTGAGTTTCTTACCTAAAAAATATCCTAAATCACTTTTTTACTAATATCTTATTTGTGCCGTGTGATGCCGGTCTAGAATAGCATCACCCCACATCCTTCCCGCGGGTGTCGTAAGAGGCGACTAAGGGACTCGAGAGTATTGGTGTATTACAATTTTTAGGCGACAGGCTGACAACCTGTCACTATAGTGATACACATGTTTTCTGAAACAACCTTGGAAAACAATCCTCACAAATGTCAGACGTGGCGACAACGGCCGTATTCTTACGGCCGTTAACGCTCTGCCTACCCCGCAAGGGATAAAGGCGTGATATATGTATGTATGTATCTTATTCAAACACACAAAATAAATGACTTAGGTGTAATCAAATATGGATATTCCTATCAACGGATGGACACAAGCTGATCGCAAAGTATTTCAATTTCAGACTCGTACGAAATCATCGAGTTGTCTGGGAAGCCAATTATATTGTATAGGAACCACACATTCTCTAAGAACGGTCCTAATCCATTGGTGAGATATTGTTCAAAGAAGAATATGTCTCAATGCCCTGCTAAGATAAGAATGAACCAGGCAGGGGAAATAGTTGAGGCTGTACTGCATCACAACCATCCACCACCTAAACTCATGAGAACACCGAGTGGCAAGTATTTTAAATGGTAGTAGACGAATAGAAGTAAAACCCTCATAAAGAATTTATAAAGTTGAAGCAGGCGTTTTTTATTGATTAGTATAATACCTACTTAATATAGGTATATAAAAATTTACATAAGGTGTAAAAATATTAGCTGCAAATACTTTCACGGATGAATCAGCCCATGAAACTGAACAACTTTCCCCAAAGAACACAGGTCGAAATATGAGAAAATTTTTTGGACCTCCTCTACAAATTGACTTGGTCGGTCAGTAGTTTTGTATGGGAGGTCCAAAATTTTTTGTCTTATTTCGAACTATGTTCCTTGGGGAAAGTTGTTTAATTTCATGGGCTGATTCACCCCTTAAAATATTTGCAGCTAATATTTTTACACCTTGTTTATAATACTTAATACTAAATATACTACATATAGTTTGGTATTTAAGCATTTATTTTGCCAGAAAGCCAAACATTATAAAAATAAGTAGATAGATAGATAGATAGATAAATGCTTTATTCATATTCCTGCATCACACACATTTAACATTTGTAAGGAAATATAAAATTATAAAATTAAAATACATTTTAGTTCATCCCACACAAACATGTGTGCTGCAGTGATGTGAAAGGGCTAAAGCTCAGTGTATTTAGCCAGGAGGCAACACTGGTTTTCAGCCGTCGCCCGCGAGTTAAAGCGGGAAACAAAACCGAACAGAAAATAAATGTTTGTAATCGGGTAGTGTAAAAATAAACTCCCGATACATAGAAAAAAAAAATGAATTAATAAAAAACAAATAATACCCAGAACAGTGTGTGCATTTTACAGTAAGTGTTGTGTGCCTACTCAAGTATCTTTTAGCTTTTTAAACTGTGACGGTTATTGTAGTGCAGTGTATTTTCGCCATTCCAGACAACCATCCGGAATCTGCAGTTTGGTAACATTTAACAAATGTTTTTTATAGTGATTTTAAATGAACCCTTGTAGCAAATACTTCTTATTGGCGGTGGAATGTCGTTCCAGCACTTGGTTGCCTGAAAGTACCTTGCCTTGGTTGACTGAAGTAGGTACCGAGAATCGAGTAACGTGTAGCGTATTTAAAACCAATTTTACCATAACAACTCCCTTCGATTCAAGGAAGAAGACCATATCAACTGTACTTCAATTAAAGGAACTTTAGATACTAGATCCCTTTCGTTAGCATCATGTGTTTTCCACTAATATGCTTTAGTTTAACTTGTTTCACATAATTCTTTTCCCTATTATTTCTTTGTCATAAATATTATTTCGCATAATATTTGTGTTGGCATAAGTACTATTTTCGAATTATTTATTTATGACTAGCAATTAAAAACTTTTTTAAAATGGTTCTTGCCATACTGTTTTATGGACTAATATTTTTTTGTGATTTCAATGGCAGGAAATGTAAGTCAGTTTAGTATTTTTAAGACATAAAGTTATAGAAATAATAAGTTTAAGACATAAGGTTAGTTTAGTTTGAGTTAGATTAGGTTTGGTTGTTTTTTTATAAATTTTAATGAACTTTATTCATCATAAGATATTTGTTCCTGTTTCGATTATGCTTTGATTAAATTATGGTTTTGTATTTTATGTTTAAGTATTATTATGGCATTAGTAGTTATGTGTTGTGTTGATGAATTATGCTTAACATGTTATACCTACTATTATTATACGTTAGTATAATAAGTTCAATGCACATTGTGTTAATTTATTATAGCTAGTATTTTTATGCAAATGAATAGGTCACTAGGTGCCGATCAGAAATCAGATCTCTGAGTATCGGAAGCTTATATTAAACCGTAAGTAAAACCCGTTGTTTTAGTTACAAAAACCGCAGAAAATACATATTTATTATTATATTTAGCCAACTAGATCTCACTGCTGGGTATATTTATTAAAAACCTTTTATTTGGTGATTATTTTTATCACATAAATCATATTTATATTTTCAGACACTTATGAAATCATTGATTTAGGTGGCAAGTCGAAAAATATTTTGCTATACAAGAACCACACGTTCTCGAAGAGCGGGGGTAGTGACTTTATAAGGTATTGCTCTAAAAGATTGGCCAAGCACTGCCCGGCCAGGCTGAAGTTAGATAAAGCAGGAGAGATCGTATATGCTGCACTAGATCACAACCATCCCGCGCCCCAACTTATCAAAAATGCCACCGGACAATACTACAAACTGTAAAAAATATCAATAACTCCATCATCAGCAGCCACAAAGGTCCGATGGACGTGGCTATTTACTCACCACTCAAGGAGCTGTATTTACAAGGACCGCTACTGCCAATGGGAAGAAAAATTTTAAAACTAATTCCTGCTGGCAGGATTGAAACTGGCGTGTGCCTAAATGCACCAATAAGAACTTACTGAACATTGATTCACACATTTACGACCAATCACAGAAAAAAGTACAGTCGTGACCTGTTTGCTGCCTCATAAGATTTATCCCTTAGTCGCCATTTGTAACGGATTTTAAAACAGTGCCTCACGAAAAATAGTAATTTACATTAATGAAGATATAATTAAAGTTTTTAATGTGGTATGTTATTAAGCATAGTCAGCTGTAAGAGACATTTTTTATTTCCTTTTGTACAATTAACAATGAAGTAAAATAAAGAAACCATAAAAATTTATAAGTCTTATTTTATATATATATTTTTACTTAATAAGTAGGTTCATAGTAGTGAAATTCACGTACCGAAACATATATTACTTCCATTACAGTGAATACTTTTAACCCACATTATGATACCGGTATCAATTTCAGATTCATATGAAACCATTAATTTGGGTGGAAAAGCCACCAAAGTAATACTGTACAAAAACTAGTACGGTTTGTCTTCAAACTACTATGAACATTTTCATTTGTAATTTCTGTAAATACCTACGATTGGTATTGTTGGATTCCTTGTGATCTCCACAATACGGAACTGTCGGTCGTAGAGTGCAAAAGTGGGGATAGAGGGTGGGGGGGGGGAATCAAAGATGGCGGAAGAGCAGTTTGGTTTTTACGCTATAACTCGACATATACTGTACCGATTAAAAAAATAATAATTGCGTTTTAAAGCTAATAAACTGTTGTATGTTTCGTCCATAGACATATAATACTTATTCATTATAGTTTATGAGTTATCTTCTTAATTAAAGCCTTGCAGTAAATACTCTAGTTTTTAAGTACGGATTGTTCGAAAACTAGTAGTTTTTCGAAAAAAATAGTTAAGTAATAAATTATAGAGTAGACATTCAGCTATTCAAAAATGTAAGTATTATTGAACTGGACCCTAAAATCACTAAGATATACCTATTCGCGTGAACCGAGTGGTGTAGTTGCGTACAAATGCGCTTGCTATTGACGCTGCTGTCAATGTACTTTCTATATTTATAAAATTTTTGTTTGTATATCAGCAACTTGCAAAGAACGTCATTTCTTATGAATCCAAATCCCACCAAAAAACATTCTGTAAAAAACATGCCAAGTCTCGCTGGAACTGCTTATTTATCTTTAAAAAGTCGTGCGAAGTCTAACGTTCCAACTGGCTTTAAAAAGGATGTAGTGAATTGAAACTAGACTGAAATTATAATTTAAGTTAAATTGTTTAATTATTTGTATTAAAAAGTATTGAACAATAATAAAAAAAAAAGTTTAATCACAATCTTGATTGAAAGACTCTTCAGAATTGAAAAGAAGGGTGATTCCCCATTGGGGGAGGACCAGCTAGTGCCCATCAGCCAGCGGCGGCTCGTCCCCTGGTGGTCGTATCCTGGTGGCTGTCTCGCGAGGAAGTCCCGAGGCAGCGGTCATGTCCGGGTAAGTGGCGGGTGCCGGGCTATCCTGGGTTCGTCGTGCGTGCCCACGATCCTGACTACTCGACACGGAGTAGTGGATGTAGACAGGCAACGGCCACGTCAGGCTGTGCTAGACAGCACCACCTTGAGCAGATTATCTGAGCGCTTTAGCCTTCAGGCCGCCCATGGCGGTCGTGACGTCGCCGAAGGACGACATCAAGCGCAGGAGGCTAGAGCTGATAATGGGTACCGCGTCTTCGCCTTCACGGAGCGCGGCCTGAACATCAGTGAGGGTCCTGATCGCCAGGATCAGGACCTGTCTGTCCTTTTGTAGGACGGCTACTCTTTTCGTCTTTAGTCTTGGGGCCGGCTGGGGCTTCGGCTTCTCCCTCTGTGGTTCACTTAAAGAGGTGCCGGCCACTCCCAGCGGACCCGTGGGTGGCTCTTGACGTGGCTAGCCCGGCTCTTTCACGTCCTGAGGGTGCGGCATGACACAGGAAAAAAAACCGAAGAGGAATTCCGTGTGTACCAACGCTACCTAACCGCGCTGGAGGGCACCGGCACCGGAATTTCCTGGTTCGCCTATGCGCCCCCGAAAGAGCTTCTGCTGAAGGTCGCTATCAGAGGCCTCCCGGTAAACACGGAACCGGAAAACATCGCGAAGGAGCTGACTGCGCAAACTGTGGCGGGGCACACCCTGCCAACAACACTGACTGCCTCGTACTGCGCCGTGAAGTACGGAACAAGAGAGCGGGCACAGCGCCTCTGACAACGAAACCCGTCGAGCTGAAGAGGACGGAAGCGGCATCGCAGGGAGAAACCGACGCGGCAGGTTCTCTCATGGCGGCCGCCAACGCCCCCAACGGATCATCGACGAAGAAACGGAAGCCGAGGAGGCGGAGGAGGCGAACATCGCCTTCGCCCCCTCAGGACGTGAAAGAGCCGGGCCAGCTACGTCAAAAGCCACCCACGGGTCCGCTGGGAGTGGCCGGCACCTCTTTAAGTGAACCACAGAGGGAGAAGCCGAACATTAAACCATACATTTTCAAAAAGCGGTGGAAAATGAGATTTTGCTCTAGGAAGAAAGCGACGCAGTGCACAGCCAAGCTGAAGTTAAACTATGATGGCCAGTGCCACGTTTTTCAAAACTACATGCTACAAGTCTACAGATGAAATTCGATGTACATTGCGTAGCGGGTCAAAAATCCTGGTTTGTGATGTCCCACCGGCTACGCAATGTACATCAAATTTCACCTGTAGAATTGTATATATATATTCTTTATTGCATAAACAGTATGGAAAATAAGTACAAGAAAAATTGTTGCAAAGGCGGGCTTATCTCTAAATGAGAGATCTCTTCCAGCCAACCCATGTGTTGTGAGAGAATTCAAAATTTTAGCCTATAGTTTCGTTGCATGGGCCACAGATCGTCGAAGCTTTTGCAAAACACAACCATCCAGCGCCGAATATGATCAAAACGGCGGAAGGGAAATATGTTAAACTGATTGTTCACCCTTGTACCTAGTAGCTAAATTTGTGTTTCAAATGAATAGGGACGACATAAGTGATGAAGCTTATGTGATTAGTTGTTATATGTACGAAAGCAACATGCTCACGTACATTTATCGACTACTCTAACGTTGAAGAAAAAAACATCGTGTTGAAACCCTCATTCAAATAAAATATCAATTCAGTTGATTTTTGAATGTGATTTAACCTGGGATTCGGGCCAGGTTAGCCTTCGAATTGCAGAGATCAGATGGCAGTTGCTCTAAGTATAAATTTGGTTCCACGTCAAATCCCCTATTTTAGGTAGCCGACCCCGACAGAGAACGGGATAAGGAGGATGATTATGCAAGAAAGCAACGATTTGGAACGCAGAGCCAAGGGTGTACAAATCAAAAAAACAGCAGTTGTAATATTTTAAAGTGACAACTATTAAAAATGTTTCAAATCACAAGTGTTTTATGAATTATTGAAAGTAACGTGCCATGTTGGTAACGGTCTTATTCTTTTAAAAAAAAATTGTTGTTGCTATATCTGTTATCGGTAATTATTTATTTTAATGTATACCAAGTTGAAAATATGAAATTATTGACTGGGGTGGGAAACAGTACTGTACAAAACCCACACAATTTATTGGGATTTACCGCTCTCACAGTGAAACAGAAAACATTAATGAGAAACCACACATTTTTCGAGAACATTTTTAAGAAGTAAAATGTGTGGTTTCTGTCACCTACAAGATATTTAGTATCTCGATTCAAAAGATCGATTACACTACAACTTGAAAAGATTATTACAACTTTGAGATACACATTCTTTCTTGTTTTTTCAATCGTGCTAAGTTCGTTACCTTATTTCTTTAGAACGAATTGTGGCTAAATCCGCTAAATTATTTTGATGCATTACAGACTCATATGAAATAATAAATTTTGGTGGGACGGCGAAGAACATAATATTGTACAGAAACCACACATTTTCGAAGAGCGGTCGGAACGCTTCGCTAAGGTTTTGCTCCAAGAAGTTGCAGCAGTGTGGAGCCAAGTTGAAGTTGAACAAAGAAGGAGAGATCATTGAAGCTGTGTTAGATCACAACCATCCGCCACCGAAGATAATGAAAACTGCGAGCGGACAGTACTTTAAGTTGTAATAGACCAGATCAACCTTAGAGTATATCATACTACTATAAGAGTACGCGTATAGTAGGTATGCGTTATGAACTTATGATACATGCTATAGCACACGTAGCTGCTCCGTCCATAAGTGGCAAAACGAGCTAACTATTACCGTCTATTAAACCTTTCTCTATACATACATTAGTCTTCATAAAACTATGCTGACGCTGAGCCCAGCGACTTTGTTGTGTATATGTATAAATAAATAAATGATTCAATGTTTGGCTTGAAATGTTATTTTCGTAAAAAAATTACTGCGACGTCAACTCGGCGCCCAACACGAAAACTAGATAAAAAAATATATTTTATTCATATTTAAATATTTTAATCATTGTATATGTAATGTACTGTTTACTTTTTCAAGATTTTGTCTGAATAAATAATATTTATTTCAGATTCGTATGAAATCATCGAGCTGAGCGGAAAGAGGGGTCTTATACTATACAAAAACCACACTTTCTCGAGGGGTGGATACAATGCTCTTTATAGGTTTTGCTCTAAAAAGTCATTGTTAAAATGTGGAGCAAAATTGAAGTTCAATAACGCAGGAGAGATCATCCAAGCAGTACTGGATCACAACCATCCGCCCCCGAAACTTATAAAAACAGCCAATGGTCAATATTATAAAGTGTAATTATTACAATTAGCTAGATGACTGGGTCAATAATAAAATACAAAAGTAGTTCGCTTAAGGCTATTGCCCAAAAATACTCCATACTCCATTTCTAGTTTCTCGAGATATTCAAACCTTGAATTAATAAACAGAAAAATAATGTAAAAGTAAGTATTTTGACGCCAGCCAAACTCGAGAGACGTCATCTCTTCATGTTTTCATACAAAATATCCTTTTGACAAATAGCTCGTTTGACGTGCCAGTCATCACGCCCATTTGCCGTGTGGTGCTTGCTGGCTTATAGTGGCATCACCACATTTCTTTCCCGTGGGTGTCGTAGAAGCCGCCTGAGGGACTCGAAGGTTTCGTGTGTATTGCGATTTTAGGCGACAGGCTGACAACCTGTCACTATGGTTTTACGCAGCTTATGCTGAAAGACTCTCAAACACTTGTTAGACGTGGCGATAGCGACCGTAATTTTACTCGTAATCTACAATTAAACGACATTTGACATAAATCCGTGTTTCGTTTCTTATAAGACGAATTTCGTACCATTTTTAATGCTTTCAAAAAATGCATTCGCATATCATGATGTTTTTTATATTTTAGTTGTCTACCAAGTGATATGATGAGTGAGCCGCGTTTACACTAGGTTCATAAAATTGTTATTGTTAAAATTGTTAATTCTTGACCATCAAAAAGCGAAATGTAAAATTTACTACTTTGAATAAATAATTTGATTTGATTTGATTTGATTTGATAGATCTGCAAGGCAAGACAGTGATCCTTTGCGGCGGTTACACGTTCAGCAAATGCGGTTCGAACCAGAACGTGAGGTATTGTTCACAAAAGCGCGCGCCTTGCCGGGCGCGGCTTAGACTCGACGCCAGCGGCTTCGTGGTTGAGGCGAATACAGAACACACGCACCCGCCGCCGAGAATACTCGTCACTGCTTCTGGGAAATATGTGAAACTTGGCTGAACATCCCTATAACCACTTTTCAACTTCCGTGAAAGTTGGCTGAACATTACTATGAGCAGTTTTCGGCTTCTCGGGAAATATGAAAAACTTGACTGAATACCAGTATTGGCACCTTTCGACTTCCAGGAAATATGTGAAACTTGGCTGAACATCTTTATGAATGGGCACTTTTCCGCTTCCGGGTAATATGTGAAACTTGGCTAAACATCACCTCAATTTTATAAAAACGGTGGAGAACTGGAATAGTAACAGATTTTTTTGTATAAAAACGAGTGTAAATAAACACGAGTATAAAATGCCTACTGAAAATCAATAGAATTAATAAACCGATTATAATTTTATATCTGTTCTTCTTTGAAAAACTATTTAATTTAATGTAACTAACGATTTCTAAACTGAACTTCCTCCAGCTTATAAGTTTTCATAAACTGGGCCAAAGAAGTTCGTTAGTCATGATTAGAGTTACCTAGAAGATTAATTTACTTCAGACAATTTATCAAAAAATTCAAGCTATCATCTTCTATCGCACAAAAAACCTGCCCTTATAGGCAACTTTGAGGTACTAATGTGCTCAAAGCCTAAACTAAGCACAATTTATTTCTATTTTAGAGCTAAATTGGTACGATTACGAGAATATAACGTTGCATGGAAAAAACCTGATTCTGTATCAAAATCACACGTTCCATAAACGAGGCAAATCGTTTCGCTACCAAACGTGCTCAAGAAAAGACTCTACGAAGTGCCCGGCCAAGCTGCGCCTGGGCCTTGATGGACGTATAGAGCATGCGGAGACTGAGCACAACCACCCTCCACCGAAGTTGATAAAGTGTAGCAATGGACAATACTATAAAGTGTGATAAGAGATTATACAAAAAAAATGTTTCACACTTAAGTAAAAAAATCAACTGTAAATATTTAAAGGGTGAACCAGTTCATAAAACTGAACCACTTTTCCTAAGAATTATACGTCAAAAAATTTTGGACATTCCAAACAAAATCAGCCGACCAAGTCAAATTGTATTGGGGTACAAAACTTGTTATTATATTTCGACCTATGTTCATATGACCTTTCGACCTATATAATGACCTTAGGGGAAGTTGTTCAGTTTCGTGGGCTTATTCAACCCTTAAATATTTGCAGCTAATATTTTAACACATTATACGTATAACTCCGCCGCAGTTGATAATGGAAAATGTTGATTAGGTTGACCTCATTGTGTAAGTATTAATCAACTCTTGCTTTGCAATAGTTGATTTACTTTAAGGAGAACGTAAAAGAGATTTGTTCATTTAAGAATTTCCATTACACTATTTGCGTGTCTCCAAATAAAAGATGATGACAAACACATGTTTTTCCTCCACCTATATGAGTAAGTGCTAAGTTACCTTACTACATTCAATAAATAGATACGCATATAAAAAAATAAGTTCGTGCTGCTTGAGTGTACCTTTACTGGAGGAAGGGTTATAGATTAGTAATAATATTCTCAATGCAAGCACAGGGAACTAATGTTAAAATTCAAAACTTAATTGATTAATTTATTTCAGACCTAATGCGTTACGAAAATATAACAATAAATGGGAAAAACTTGATTCTGTTTCAAAAACACACGTTTTCTAAACATGGACCGTCGTTTCGCCACCAATATTGCTCAAGAAAGGGATCCAGAAAATGTACGGCAAAGTTGCGGCTGAGTGTTACTGGGCAAATAGAATATGCGGAGACTGAACACAACCACCCACCGCCGAAGTTGGTGAAATGTAGCAATGGCCAATACTATAAAATGTAGATGATCATGATGTCAATTAGAGGACGTAAATTTCCAGTTAACGACTATTGAGTTGTGCCTGTATAATTGAAGTAAGTGAAGTGAGGCTAACGTCAATCAATGACTTTTATTCGAACGTTACCATTTTGTGGTTGATGTAATATACTTTTACATATCTCATGCTCTGAAAGTAGGTCATTACTGACAAAAAAACACGACCTGTAAGTTCACATTACAGGCGAGGTTTTGAAACTAAGCCTGTAAGTAATTTTGAATATAGAACTAGAAAAAGAACCAATAGAATCGCGACAATTAAAAAGTTAAAATCAACATTCTTCTTATTTTTAATAGGAGTTGCATCCAATTAGTTGTATACGATTTTAAATTTCGAGCTGGCCGCTGCGAATTGTGTTGATTGAACGCAGGAATTATATTTATGATTTGTATTTTTATAACCTCAATAAATGAGTTTGTCGAATTATTACTCAATATTACAATAACAAAAGTAAAAATTACTAATATCCCTACGATCAAAAAAATGTCTACTTTATGTTAGGATACTTTTCTTTCATATTAATTAAATATTTTTCAATCATAGAAAAAAAAGTTTCGTGGTGCAATTTGAATACCAGACGATACAATCATAATTTATGGATCTTTTTTTGTATTTATCGCTTTATTTTACTCACTTTTCATTCGATATGTAAAGCAGTATACGTACCGCGGATGTAACATCAATAACAACCTCTGAATGGTACCGCCCGAGCGGAGCGAGCGTTCAAAAACCTCGGTTGTTATTGATGGTTACATACCTAAGTACGTAATCTACTATTACGGTAACTTGAAGAAGAGTTATGTATTTAAGAGTTTAAATTATCCTTTAGGAACACTGTCTTTTCGTGTGGGACCTGACCGAGTCGTCCAAATATCATGTACCTACAAATAAAATAAAATTATAACCATATCTTTCTCCTTCATAATAGTTCGTACGTACTAGGTTAGCTTGCTACATACAATATTAACATACGTATAATAAGATTGCCCTTTAATAATATAGTCCATAAAAGTATGTAAATTAAAATTCTAAACTTGATTTTTTTTTTCAGAGCTAATGCAATACGAAAATATAACAATAAATGGGAAAAAACTGATTCTGTTCCAAAACCACACGTTTTCTAAACAAGGACAGTCATTTCGTCATCAATACTGCTCAAAAAAAGGATCAATGAAATGCCCGGCTAAAGTGCAGCTGAGTGTTACTGGGCAAATAGAACATGCGGTGACTAAACACAACCATCCACCGCCTAAGTTGCTGAAATGTAGTGGGCAATACTATAAACTGTAAAGAATCACTAAAATGTAAAGCACGCTTTTCAATTAAGTCCTGTCGTTTCGCCACCAGCATGGTGGCAGCAAATGCTCTAAAAAGTAATCTTTAAAGTGTCTGGCAAAAATTATAGAATATTCCGAAACTGAACATAACCATCCACCGACAAAGTTGATGAAATGAATGTTAATGTTAATCAGCTACGAATTTCTTGTATTTTTCCTGTTTAAATGATTAAAGGGTTTATTTTGAAAGTTGATAATTTCATTCTGGATATATCTAAACCTATAACATTGGATATAGGTAGTCCTATGCCACCCCAAAGCTAGCTGGTCTGATTTCTATAAGCTACTACGAATTCAAATCCAAATAATAGCTTCATTTATTTTATTTCAGATACAATGAACTACGAAACGATATTACTGAACGGTTGCAGACTAGTTCTGTACCAAAACTACACGTTTTCCAAACGAGGCCCATCGTTTCGCTACCAAACCTGTTCAAGAAAATACTCTACGAATTGCCCGGCCAGACTGCGACTGGGCGTTGATTGGCGTATAGAGCATGCGGAGACTGAGCACAACCATCCTCCGCCAAAGTTGATAAAGTGTAGCAATGGACAATACTATAAAGCGCGATAAGCAATTATTAAAATATTTATCTATAATTATGTCCAGGATGTAAAAAAAATCAATTGCAAATATTTAAGGGGTAAACCAGTTCATATGAGACTAAACAACTTTCCCTGAGAAATATAAGGTCGAAATATGAAAAAAAAATGTGCATCCCATACAAAGTGTAATAGCCGAGCCGACCAATTTGTATGGGGGTCCAAAAATATTGATAAATCAGTTAGGTATATCTATATAAAGCTGATAACTCTGGGTAGTAGTCCTAGGCCACCCCAAAGCTAACTGACGTGATTTCTATGTGCTAGTACAAATTCCAATCTTACAGCTTGATTTATTTTTAATTCAGACAGAATGAACTACGAAACGATATCAGTGAACGGCCGTCAACTAGTTCTGTATCAAAATCCCACGTTTTCTAAACGAGGCCCATCGTTTCGCTACGAAACCTGCTACAAAAAGAAATCTCTCAATTACGGATAACTGTTACTGGGCAGATAGACTTCGCAGATACTAAACACAACCATCCACCACCGAAGTTGATGAAATGTAGCAATGGACAATATTATAAAATGTAAATAATGTTTTTAAAAGTGTCTATATAACAAGCGTTACAACTTGCTGCAGATAATCTAAACAAGACATTTTAATATAACAGCTATGGATTTTTTAACTCTAATATATCTACAATTACAACAATTTGATTTGTCAAATACATTTGTTTTCTTTTCATATGCCCTGTAACCTGCAACAGGCTGCAAGGTTACCTATCTAATGCCTACCAAATATATTTTATATACCGCTCGGCCGCTGTTAAAGATGAAGGTAAAAAAAAATTGCTTAGGTTTATTTCACAGACGGAAAAAAAACATTTTCTATTAAGAACACAAATATTTTTCCATGCAACCAAATTTAAGATTGAAATTCTAAACTAAATACCCTCCTTTATTTCAGAGCAATATAAAGATACTTCAGATCCATATGAGCAATATGAAAATATAATACTTAATGGGAAAAAACTGGTTTTGTATCAGAATTACACGTTTTCCAAACAGGGGCCATCTTTTCGCTACCAATACTGCTCAAGAAAGCTATCCCTCAGGTGCCCCGCCAAGCTGCGCTTGAGTGTCACTGGGCAGATAGAGTTCGCGGAGACTGAACACAACCATCCACCACCAAAGTTGATGAAATGTAGCAGTGGACAATACTATAAAATGTGAATAATTTTGATAGCAATGTAAATTTTCAAGCGTTACCGAGTTACTAGCTACATCATCCGATGGAGCTGAACGGTATACCTATTGACTGATAGGGACTTTAGTAATTTTTTTGACACGTTCTATCATACCACAATGCAACTACTGCGAATGAATCAGCTTTGTTTAAAAAATATATTATGTGCCTGGATAACATAAGCCGAAGTGGAGTGATACTGGGTAGAAACTTTATAGAAACTTAAAACAGTTGTCCACCGCCGAAACTGATAAAATGTACATATACATACATACATACATATATAACGCCTTTATCCCTTGCGGGGTAGGCAGAGCTTTAACGGCCGAAAGAATGCGGTCGCTATCGCCACGTCTGACATTTTTGAGGATTGTTTCCAAGGTTGTTTCAGAAAACATGTGTGTCACTCACTATAGTGACAGGTTGCCAGCCTGTCGCTTAAAAGTTGTAATACACCTGAAACCCTCAAGTCCCTCAGTTGCCTCTTACGACACCCACGGGTAGAAAATGGGGTGATGCTATTCTAAGCCGGCATCACACGGCATCGTCGTCACGGATAAAATGTGGCGAGGCATAAATGACTAACTACGCAATTAAGTACCTACTACTTGTAAATTAAAAGTTGTATAATAAGTGTAAGGTTTTTTGTTTCATTAAGTCTGTCCTATTGTTGGACCATCAAAAACTTCCTTAGATTTCTTAAAATTTCCTTTCATTAAAATTTATTTTTCAAGTAAATTGGAAAGTTGTAAACCCTGATTTGCTTTCTATCTTTCAGGTCTGAAGGAGTACGAATTTTTGTCAATCAATGGGAAGCAATTGTTATTGTATCAGAACTACACGTATTCGAAGCAAGGTGCGCGCTTCGTTCGGTACTGCACCAGGAGGCAAAGGGGAAAATGTCAGGCTAGAATCAAATTGAATCACAGCGGGAGGATTCTGTTCGCCGAGACCGATCACAACCATCCGCCGCCGCAGTTAATGAGAGGTTCCACCGGAGAGTACTTTAAAATATGAAGTGAGTATGAAGGAATAAGAGATGTTCCTCATTAACATACATACAGGGACAAAGGGGCAAATGTCAGGCTAGAATCAAATTGAATCACAGCGGGAGGATTCTGTTCGCCGAGACCTATCACAACCATCCGCCGCCGCAGTTAATGAGAGGTTCCACCGGAGAGTACTTTAAAATATGAAGTGAGTATGAAGGCATTAGAGGTGTTCCACATTTAAAATAAATCAATTCTTAAACACGATTTCTTGATATATTTCCTATTAGCTCCCTGACCTAACCTAACGTACGTGTATAAAGTGATTGCAATTAAAATTTTACTTACCCTAAATACATATATACATGCACATACATATCACGCCTTTATCCCTTGCAGGGTAGGCAGAGCGTTAACGGCCATAAGAATATGGTCGCTATCGCCACGTCTGTCATTTTTGAGGATTGTTTTCCAAGGTATTTTCAGAAAACATGTGTATCACTATAGTGACAGGTTGTCAGCCTGTCGCCTAAAAATTGTAATACACCAATACTCTCGAGTCCCTTAGTCGCCTCTTACGACACCCGCGGGAAGGATGTGGGGTGATGCTATTCTAAGCCGGCATCACACGGCATAAGTACATATATAACGTGTAAATAGACAAAATCACAAATAGCAACATGAAGATATACTGCACTAGTATTCTCTTTCTTCTTTAGTGAATTTCGTTATCTTCGGTAAGCAGTGTAAAAAAGGTTCAGACCTCAGTAAAACCTGTGGGTAAAGTAGATAAACGCAGATTTTAAAATTTATTTTATAAGTTTCTCTGTTTTGTGCAACAATTAATTTTCTTTATATAAATTGACGATATTATACATTGAATTGATTTGTTTTGTGACGCAAGACACATTGCTAGCCCATATATGGGCATTCTCCTGGCTTGAGTGCGTTTATCGCACATAATACTAAATAAAGCCTCTTGTTTACGTTTACAGCAGAGCATCTTCGACGGGGTAGATGGGCGGAGAAAAAGTTACAAGCAGCTATGGACGCTGTACGGCTTGGACAGCTGTCGTCGCACGCCGCGGCGAGACGCTATGGCATTCCTCAGAGTACGCTACACGACCATTTGGTCAGCGGATCAACTAGAATACGAATGGGACGACGTGCTGTACTAAATGAGACGCAGGAGGAGGAACTGATTAAAAGAATTATGAAACTTACCAGCGACAGTACACCAGTCACTTCGAAACTCATTCGACGAGAAGCTTTTCTTTATTGCGAAGAACGTAATCTTAGTCACAACTTCAATAAAAAGACATGTCATGCTGGCCGGGACTGGCTGAAATCATTTTTAAAACGGCATCCAAGTTTATTAAATTCTTCTGAATAGTATGGTGTTTCTAGCTCCTAATTAGCATATTGCTTGACCAGCATTTATGTCTCTGTTGAATAAAGGCTCCGCTCTTAATGAAACAATCAAAATATGTGTGAACCTTTTGACACAACGCTGCGTTGCGCGTTTTGTAATCATGTAAAGAACGCGTTGATCCGCGCAATGTGAGTCCCTGCACTTAAAACGCTCTGAAACATAATGACTTGTGATATTTTGCAGCCGCTCGTCGCAAACGTGGCAAATGGTCTGAGAAACAGTTACAAGCCGCTATGACAGCTGTGATGCTTGGGGAGCTGACCGTGTATGCTGCAGTGAAACGCTACGGCATCCCTCGGAGCACGTTACGAAATCACTTGCTCACCGGGAGCCTACACAAACAAATGGGCAAACCGCCTGTGTTGACTGAACAACAGGAAGAAAAACTTATCAAAAGGATTATGAAACATATTTGTAAGGGAACACCTCTCACTTCCCGACTTGTACGCAGAGAAGCGTTTCTTTATTGTAAGGAAAATGGAATAAAAAACAGTTTCAACAAAAAATCTGGTCTTGCCGGTCCAGATTGGTTCCAAGCGTTTTCGAGAAGACATCCGGACGTGATTTCTAAGTATCTTCGTAAAGAATCCTCATAATGTTTGATTCAATTTGATGTTGTAAGATTTTGGCCAGATTTCGGAAAATAATCTCATGAGATAGATAATTAACGGCATTAATAGTGATCCATTGGGTACATTTTGGTTTGCATCGATTCGGGGAGTTGTGATTTTTTAATATATTGTAGGTATGTAACGTGATGGTTATTTGCATTCTCATCTTGTCGCAAGTTTTGTCTTCTTTGAAAGAATTTCGAGTGAAACAGGTTCTTGGTGGTAAAATATGACAAAAACTGAAAAATTCTCAAACATTCGATGGTTTTTCATGAATTTTACAATGTTCCGGGAGATTTTGAGGTTGATAAATTGTATTTACACTACATCTACATGGAAAATGCCCTGTAGCTAAATAAAACCTAGAGAGGAACGTGAGTCATTATTTATACAAGTATAAAAAAATTAGAACTACCCGATCTGATGCAAGTGAACACCCCTTTTTGGTAAGTACGGTTTCCATGGATCTACAATTCAACAGCTGTGATAGCTGATAAGCAGTGGATGTGTATCACGTATAGACTGTACGGGTTTTTCTTGAGAACTTTTTAATTTTATTGTTTTATACTTTTTAGTTTTATAGTGGTTTATATTACATACATATATCACGCCTTTATCCCTTGCGGGGTAGGTAGAGCGCCAACGGCCGTAAGTATACGGTCGTTAGAGCCGCGTCTGACATTTTTGAGGATTGTTTTCCAAGTTTGTTTCAGAAAACATGTGCATCACTATATAGTGACAGGTTGTCAGCCTGTCGCCTAAAAATTGTAATACACCAATACCCTCGAGTCCCTTAGTCGTCTCTTACGATACGCGCGGGAAGCTAAGCCGGCATCACACGGCACGGGTTATTATTAATTTTCTAAAATAATACTAAAATATACAAAACCGTTCTTATTTTGGAGTTTTATTAAATCAGTTAAATCTACTTTAATGTATCCTACGACTGCTCGAATTCGCAGGTGATATTAGTGTTAATTTCTAAATTTTTAAATTTGAACTGTATATTATTACCTGATAAAATTTATCCTGATATGTTTTAAACAGCAGGGTTGATTCTTTCTTCGTTAGTAAAATTTTAATTTATCGAACCACATTTGATCAGCAAATGTAGGATAGTATTTCACAGCCATAACTGTTCTTTGTATACTTGTATCTAAACTAATACAAGTCTTTGGAAAGTACTTTTTCAAATCAATGATATTTAACCGCTCCGGAGATGACTGAAAAACAGTATAATATAGCTAACTTCATCACCTTTTTGATGCGAATCTAGCTAATGTGTTATATTCAAAACTACTTGTATTTTTGGTATCTGAATGAACGTCCTTTTATTTATTATATTTACAGCAGCTCGCCGAACCATCGGAAAGTGGTCTGAAAAGAACTTGCAAGCAGCAATGGCGGCTGTGCAAAGCGGCATGTCGCACACGGCTGCGGCAGCACGGTACGGCATCCCGCGACGCACGCTAGGAGTTCATCTGAAGCATGGCTCCATATACAAAGGAGTCATCCGCAAGCTACAGAAGATGATTTAACATAAAATCGATGTCAGATTGTCATAAAACAAAATTAAGCTACACGGTACGGCATCCCGCGACGCACGCTAGGAGTTCATCTGAAGCATGGCTCCATATACAAAGGAGTCATCCGCAAACTACAGAAGATGATTTAACATAAAATCGATGTCAGATTGTCATAAAACAAAATTAAGCTACACGGTACGGCATCCCGCGACGCACGCTAGGAGTTCATCTGAAGCATGGCTCCATATACAAAGGAGTCATCCGCAAGCTACAGAAGATGATGTAACATGAAGATCATTGTCAGATTGTCATAAAAAAAGATTAAAATTCTTTTATGCGCAAATAAAACATTTTATTGATCGTGCAATGGCTTAATATAGCACATGACTGATTGAGATTGAAACTTTTTATTTATGTTTGGTAAAGTTACAAGAAATAGGTAGCAAATGTGTTTTTCAATCGTAATACGGTTGGTGTAAAATAGGATTGTTAAATTGAATAGTTTGTTTGTAAGTGTTACCTACGAGATGTTCTTTGGGACTGTTTGTTTATTAATAAATGACAAAAATTACATCAATATACGTACCAGTGCTAGTAATTTCTTACTAGACCCGACATACTTACCTACAGTTGGCAATTACAGCAAAGTAAAACATTTCGAAGAACCTGAAATCTTTTTTACCATATTTACGTAATAAATCTCATCGTGGTTATTGATGCTATGACTACCGTACTCTGTTTCTCTTCGTACTTTACCGATTTAAAGTTGTTTTTTTTTTCATGAGTATCTACAAAGTTTTTGCTTTATTTTAACTAGCCTGAATAACCGTTTCAGATTTCTCCCTGGAATTCATAAAAACACCACAACACAAGAACCCTCTGCTGCTGCTACAGAAACACACGTTCGCGCAGACCACCAAGGACCGGCGCTACTGGAACTGCAGTAAGAAACACACCCTCAAGTGTCCAGCGAAACTTCGCTTCGACGAGAATGACATCCTGGTGCATTACCAGCTGAACCACAATCATGCGCCCCCGAAGATGATCAAAACCTCTGCTGGACACTACTATTTCGTACGAACGAAACAGTAGCACAGGATGTAGAAAAAATGCTGCAAATATAAGGGGTGAACCAGTCTATGAAACTAAACAAGTTTTCCCAAGGAACATAGGTCGAAATATGAAAAAAATTGACCTCTCATATAAACTGTAGCAGCCGAGTGTGTCAAGTGTATGGGAGGTTCTTTTTTCATACTTTTGTCCTATATTCCTTTCAGTTTCATGAACACACCTTAAAATATTTGCAGCTAATATTTTTACGCCTTATATATTCTGTTATATGAAGATGACGTAGACAGCTCGAGAATTTATATAATATGATTCAGTTTCAATCTGTTTTAAAAACCATCAGTTTGATTCTTGTTTGTGGTATTTCAGTATCACAAGCTCCTAAGTTTCACTTACGAGTAATTTCTCATTCATTAAGACTCATTAATGAATGAAGTAGGTCGGTACATTTAATAAACTAACTGTTATTTTTATTTATAGTGCAATAAGCAAATATTTGCAATGGTTTGTTAATAAAATTAGCGAGTAAGATTATAACACGATTTTTAAGAAAGGATCATTGGCAACATTAGTACAACATAGTATAAAGCAAAGTTGATATTCGCGGTTGTCTGTATGTATGCTTAAATCTTTAAAACTATTCAACATATTTTAATACAGCTTTTTTTAATAGATAGAGTGATTCAAAAGGAAGGTTCTTATGTATAATACTTGCCGGGAAAACATCTTATTCCCTCAGGAAAATAAGTTGCAGCGGGCGCAGCTGCTGGACCGGCCGCTAGTTCCATATATTTTGATAAAGAGACAAGAAATAAATATTAAAAGATTTATTGCCAACTAGCTGACCCGACAGACTTCGTCCTGTCAAAAAGATTTGTAATGTGGCAGTTTTTTTGCCTACGTATTTAAAAAATGCCGTGCCGTGTGATGCCGGCTTAGAATAGCATCACCCCACATCCTTCCCGCGGGTGTCGTAAAAGGCGACTAAGGGACTCGAGAGAATTGGTGTATTACAATTTTTAGGCGAGAGGCTGACTACCTGTCACTATAGTAATACACATGTTTTCCGAAACAACCTTGGAAAACAATCCTCATAAATGTCAGACGTGGCGATAGTGACTGTATTCTTACGGCAACTATCGCTCTGCCTACCCCGCAAGGGATAAAGGCGTGATATATGTATGTATGTATGTATGTATTTAAAAAAAATCTCCTGAACAGAACCGTCACCCTAGTGATGTTTGTTATGCGCTTACCAACACATTTTGCGATCTATTTTTATATTATAGAAGAAGATAAAATAATAAAACACTGTTGGTAACGCGATTTTTGTTTGACTGATGCAATGACGTGGAAACTGATGCATTTTATCTCGCGTGCCGAAACTAATACAAAAGAAACGCGAGTTTCGGAACGCGACATTAAACTCCTCCACTATGTATTCTGTGCTCGAACGCACACAGGCACAATGTTTTGATAGATATGATCTTTGACGTTAGGAACACACCTACATTGCTTAGACAACAGTGAGTGCTTGTAATTAAATATGAACTTTATACCATAGCAATAAAGCTCAAATTGACTACGTTTTAGTTACAAATCATTTGTATGGGAAAAAGAAAAAGGTTATTTTTAGGGTTTTTCCAGCAATAATTCTAATTTTTCTCGCCGTAAAAACCATCCTTGAACTTCAACGAACATTTTTAAAAAAGATTTGGCCATATTGATCGAGGCGTTGTTGAGTTGTGCGCTTACCAACACATTTTGCGATTCATTTTTATATTATAGATTTGGGGTCCTTTCTTTAAATATCGTGTTATATTATATATTCTATAGAGAAAGCTAACACTTTCGCTTTTTTCATAACCTATATGAGTTAGATGTGATAGATTGGTACCTTTATGTTTACTGTTAAATTAAAATAAATAATCTTTAATGTTATACTACTAAATCTACGGCTAATACAATTTACTGCTTGTTTTTATATAAGTCATAAGGGATACTTGTTTGAAATAAATGAACAAAATATTGCTAAAAAAAGTACATGGATTACAATTTATAGGCATATAAATTAGATAATAATGTATTTCCGTTATACTACTACTATTTAGTTATAATTTAATAAAATCTAAAGTTTTATAATCATGAAGTTTTCAGGTACGATTTTATTGTGTACTGAATTATTGTTTTTAAATAAATTTGGTCGTCTCTTTCTATACTAGTTTTCCTACATAATTCTAGTTTTTCTTCAAGAATGTAAGTTTTATACCCTATTCTTTTGAATTATATTTTATATTCTACAGGGTGTTAGGAACAGCGTCCTGAATACTGATAGGGTGCAAGCAGACTATGAAACTGAACAACTTTCCCCTAGGAACAAAAAACTATCGACCTCCCATACAAAATCGCGATCAGCCGACTGCAATTACTATGGGAACCCAAAATTTTTGGACGTTTCCTGACATATGTTTCTAAGGGAAAGTTGTTCAGTTTCATGGTCTGCTTGCACCCTATCAGTATTCGGGACGCTGTCCCTTACACCCCGTATAGGTTATAATAATTTACCTTCATATAAATTTATTTCAGACTGGCTATACGAAATCCTTCGGACATCTAAAGGCAAGACCATAATGATTTTCCAGAACTACACTTTCTCTAACAGCTGGAACGACAGGTGTTGGTACTGCTCGAAGCGAAGATCGCTCGGCTGCCCAGCCAGGGTGTTTCTGGACAAGCAGAATAACATCTCTAGATATAATAATGAGCATAACCATTGAGGCCCTGATTGGTTATACAGGGTGTTAGGGACAGCGTCCCGAATACTAAAAGGGTGGAAGCGGACCATGAATAAAACTGAACATCTTTCACCTAGGAACATAATTATGTCAGGAAACGACAAAAAAATTTCGACCTCCCATACAAAATCGCGATTGCATTTACTATGGGAAACCAAAATTTTTTTGACGTTTCCTGACATATGTTGCTAGGGGACAGTTGTTCGGTTTCATGGTCTGCTTGCACCCTATCAGTATTCGGGACGCTGTCCCTAACACCCCGTAGACTACACGTCGCTGGCAGAAGACGTACTTTGCTGTTCTAAGCTATTTTTCCCAGAACAACTCCTAAGTCCAGTCTCGCCCCAAGGGCGTGATTGGGCTGGTTGTTTGAACAACCATTCAATTATTTTCGGGTGAACCCTTGCTCCCCACCAAACAGCCAGGCGTAGTTTTGATGGCCCCGGGGCCAAAAACGAATCCCCAAAACATAAGGTTCACTTTTCTAGTAAAGAAAGGAAAATTGACCTTATGTCATAGCATTTGCTCTAAGGTCAGAAACGTCACAGGGATCATCGTATATTTTACAGACTTATAGTCGCGGGGGTCCCTCATTTGTGTCGTTTTTTGGTAATTACATTTTGGCATTATACGGCTGGTGATGATTATCACAAAGATCATAATAATTTTATCATTATTAAAACGTGTTGAAAAATGTAAGTACCTACCTATAGTATACCTTACCTAACACGCTGTTTTACAGATTGTTACTACTTACTTATAGGTATCTACTTATGTATTTAGTTCAGTTTCATTTCTGTGTATTTATGTTTGATTTAATATACCTGTTGTTTGATGTTATTGTTTAATTTCGCAAGTTCAATTAGTTTTCGTAAAGAGATAAAACGAAAACCAGTCGTCCCGGTTTCCTCAAAATTCCAATAGGTGGCATTAGTAGTAACAAAATTAGCTTTCAAATAATGCTTTTATGCCAAATCTTCGTGGCTAATACTAAGCGGCATTTTAAAGAATGCACAAATTTTAATTAATTATATTATTTTGATCTATTCCATTTCGCTTATGTGCCTACAAGAAAGTAATAATATATATTAACTATTTAACATAATAACACAAATAAGTAGTAACCAGCTACTTCCGAAAGGCGCACATAATTATTTGGCACTGACTATACCACTCATTGCCTGTTTTAAGTACCTGCCCTTAAAATAAATAATAGGAAGCAACTAACGAGAAAGTTATAGAGTCACATAGAGCTTTGCGCTTTTTGTGCCCTTTCATTGAATCAAAAACTCGACCCGCCACCGATCCAAACAAAACCTTACCCACCTCCCTACCTATCTATTCTATCTGTATAATCTTGTGGTTGTGGCCTCCTATCGTGTGGGCTAGCGAGTCAACGAACGACCTCATGAACTCTGCTGGGCGGTTTCGAGAGTTTTTTTCAATATGGTAGACAAGGTGGTAGACGCTTACGAAACATGAAACGGAACGAAATCAAAACGCAACGCCACAATCGGAAAAAATGAAAGAGATAGCGCTATACAAAAATAAAGCGGCTGGCAGAACACATTCTTAGTGGCTGTTCCTAAAATGCACCAAATAAGCGCAACTTGACATTTTCATGACTAGTATACTTACAGCTGACAGTCAAAATAATGTTTTTCGTCGCTTTCGTATGTTTTTTACAATAAAAATAATTTTATCCGCCGCGTCGCTTTATTATTTAGAGCGTTCTATATAAATGTGTTCGATTATTGCAAGGAAAACCCGTGGAAAGTGGCCATAACCTCTGGTGTTGTTCATTGGTGAAATTGTGATTTTGCTTGTTTTGTGAATGAGAAAGTGTAGTTTTGTGGATTGTGAGTTTAGTTTTAGAAAGGATCACATTACTAAGTGCTGCAAATTAGTATCTTAGCTCAGGTAAGTGCTTAGAATAAGCATAATAACACTGTCCTACTTTGTGAAATATTGTTTAGCTTTGGAAGCTTGTTTGTGTATTTACACTGTACATTATGAGTATGATCATGGGTATAACTTTAGTCCTGTTATAGTGGCCAGTTATTGAATAATATTAACTGCCAAATCAGTGCCTAAAAAGATCTATTGAGAACACAGTAGGCTGTTGATATAGATTTTTGTAACAACATGTATGCTTAGTACTAAGTTGGTAGGGCCAGCATAAATGTGGTTAACTTTCTGATAAAACTGTGATAGTAACTCAAATACAAAGAACCTTATTGTAACTGTAAAAGGCAACACTACAGTTCTTGAAATATAGCTTGATACATGTGACGTTTGTCAGTTTTGGGCAAATGCTATGACACATGGTCATGGTCCATTTTCCTTTATTTAGTTTATTTCTGTTTTAGTATGGATCTGTCAAATGTCACAGGTATCAAGCTAGATTTTAAGCACTAGTAGAAGCATTACTAACTCTATCAATTGCTGTATTTTTCCTGTTACCTCAGTAGAACAGTTATTTTGTTTGGCTCAGGACTACAGATACTTAAAAAGTCTCATTAATGCAGTTGTGACGTCCACCCGGACTAGTGAGCCTTTATCTGTAGATTAGTTTAGTTAGCGGTTGTTCCATTTTACTATTGTTAACGCTCTGCCTACCCCGGAAGGGATACAGGAGTGATTTGTGTATGTATGTAGTTAATATTGGAAAAAAGCAACTTTGTTACAAATAGTTTCCAATGACTAAAAACCGTTCAATAGATGATTTTTGCTTACATAAGCACAAGTGTAGGTATACAA
Source organism: Keiferia lycopersicella (assembly GCA_029255805.1). Taxonomy (NCBI): domain Eukaryota; kingdom Metazoa; phylum Arthropoda; class Insecta; order Lepidoptera; family Gelechiidae; genus Keiferia; species Keiferia lycopersicella. The sequence goes on from JARACZ010000008.1 coordinate 2,715,635, forward strand.
ACTTGTTACATCTAATATCTATTTTTGGTATTTGTTATGTGTTTTAACAGAACTAAGGTTCACTAGTCCAGTTAGATGTGACAACCAAACTACTGAGAATTTTTATATCAGTAATCTGGGGCTGAACTAAACAACCAAACTACTGCAACCAGCGGGGATTTCTTAATGAACCGAACGGAATATACTCATACCGAACCTGGTGGGTAGATCGTTATAAGAATAACCGGCATGTGCCTTAATTGGTGCTATTGAGTCTTCAGATATCTTCTTTGTTATTTGATACATGTATACGATTAAAAATGAGGTTAAATCAACTTTTTAAGTGCCTGTTTGACATGGTGTACCTATTTCTGATGAAAAACTTTATTTAGAGTAAAAATGCATTTAGTTAATTTAACAAATTGATAGTGTTGTGATAAAGTGATGATTCTAGTTTAAATTCTTATTAATTATTATATGTATGTTAATTTTATAAAAATAAATGTTTTGAAGTTAAAATATTTCTTTATTTACACAATGCTCTCCTAATTACTTTGTATATATGTTGTTATGGTATGTTGTTTAAGAAAGTTGTGTATAAGTAATTATATTTGCAGGATTGAAATGTTTCTCTGAGAGTTATGTTGCTCCTATGAAGGAAGAGTTTAACGAAAAACTGGACAAACTTAAGCAGCGGAAGAAGAGTAACAGCATCAACTTCATGTCCCGGGACCGCTATCAACAGTTCATACAAGAAATTTGGGAATTAAAAAATAAACGGTACAAAGAATTCGATGACTACAAAATGTTAGCTAGTTATGATGTTATTGAACTGAACGGTAAAGTGAGACTTATTACACCAAAGGATGACAACGGCGTAGTGAAATTTTATGTAGCTACGGATGAGTTATTTGGTGTTTTGCACACTATGCATTTATTATTTGATCATGCCGATAAGGAAGTAATGGAAAGAGAAATTAGAACTAAGTATTGTAATGTTTCCAAAGAAGTTATTAGGATATATCTAATGTGTTGTGAAACTTGCAAACAGAAAGCATAGTATTCAAAGTGTTTTAGATATGTATTTGAAATGAAGTTGCTTGGCCTTAATAAAATATTTTTATTTACTTTTTTATATATTCATTTTTATCAATGACAGAAGACATACATTGTTAATTTAACACATCATCACATACCTCATCAGATCTATTAGCCTCGATTCTGGCAGGACACCCTTGCTAATGCCCTGCTTATGGCAATTTCCTCAATTATAAAAAAAAATACAAGTGTACTTAAATCAATAACATTATTGTAAAACTGTAAGTGGATAGGCTCACTAACTATCGCTCATTATTCTGATTCCAGATTTTAAAGTTAAAAATAAAATCTTGTCAATAATCACAATGCCTGAATTGTCAATAAACTGAAGCTATTTAACTGAATTCTGATAATTTTTATAAACTTAATTTTTATATTTTAATACCAAAGCAGAAACAGAATTAGCTACATAAAAAATATTATCAGATCTCAAAAAGTAACTTCGGAATTGATTACAATATTTGTTTAAAGTACACTTAATTTAAAACTAAAAACGCCCACTTTGCACACAACTAACATAATTTCATATTTCTCATCCCTTTTGTAAATTTTCAAGAAAAATGGTAAAGAATTGGCAGAACAGCTTTCAGAATTGAGGCTTCTTCTCAAATATCACTTAAAACGAATGTGAAATATTTTTTATACATTCCTACTTAAATAACATTCTTTGGTTTTGAAAATAGTTTCAATGTTCAGATTTTTTTTTTTTTTTTTTTGTTGGACTATACGTTTACGGCCCCGGGGCCATCAAAACTACGCCTGTCGGCTTGGTGGGGAGCACGTGCTCACCCGGAAATATTTTATTGGTTGTTCAAACAACCAGCCCAATCACGCCCTTGGGGCGAGACTGGGCTTAGGAGTTGTTCTGGGAAGAACTGATCGGACTGATTCAATGTTCAGATTTAAGGAATGGAATGAAGGTGATGGAAGGAATCCGCAATGTTGAATCCTCAAATTACTTCTTTCAAAGTCAGAGTCTGTTTTCTGTACCTATCAAATATTCTTAAAATGTTAATGCATCTTACAATATTTTTTATTTCAGTGAAATTTATGACTTCTCAAGATGGTGAGAAATTAATTAAGTTTGGCGACTTTACATTCACAAAAGCTCTTGGCGATGTCGTAGAGGGTAAAAGCTACTGGATCTGTCACACGCATCGAGGGTGCCCGGCTAAACTGTTCACCGAAAATAAACTGATTTATGCGAAAAATCATCACAATCATCCGCCCACTGAGTTCTTTGTATGACGTTATATCCATGGTTAGGATATAATGCTTAATGCAATACCTAGAGCGTTTGATACTCGTAGTAGCTATGATAACTGCCACCCTAAGTCCACTTAGGAAATATCGGAAAAGCGTGAAGTAAAGTGTGTAAAAATATTAGCTGCAAATATTTTAAGGGGCGAATCAACCCATAAAACTGAACAACAACCCCTAGAAACATAGGTCGATATATGAAAAAAATTTTGGACCTCCCATACAAAATGCAGCAGCTGAGCCAGTCAAACTGTATGGGAGATCCAATTTTTTTTTCATATTTCGACCTATGGGAAAGTTTCCTTGGGGAAAGTTGTTCAGTATCAAAGGATGATTCACTCCTAAAAAAGTTGTAGCAATTTTTTTACACCCTGTAGAGTTTCAGACCTAGGCTGTGACCTAAGAAAGTATATTAATTATATACTGTAATATAGAAGAATGTTGACGTCGGCTTTGAGGCCTATCGTAAAACTATGAGTTCTAGTACAAGACGTGTTGCGCCTGCCCTAAACGGATTGGAATGAAAGCAGGAAGATGATGCAAAGAAAGTGCTGTTATAATAATGAACAAATTGGCTAAAATGTTTGTGATTTTCTGATTGACCTTACCTTTAAATTGTGCAATCAAACTTGTATTGAAGCAGAAAATTATGAAAAGTCAGCGACTAGTCCTGCATCTAGGTAAATATTTTTATGTTACATTTTATAATCTAGTACTGACTCGATTACTAAAGGCCCTGTTCAAAACCGGTATCCGCGCGGTAAGTGGAACTCAATCTCTTGACAATTTCTACCAATAAGGAGACTGCTACCCACGTACCGTACGAATACCGCTTAGGTTTGAAAAGGGCCAAGTTTTGCCAAGCTGCCACTACTTTATCCCTAGTTTAATAAGTTACCTACAACACTCACAAAATATCTTTTGTTCCCGTTCGTCACCCCCCTTGGCCAACGGGGTGATCACTGTTCCCGATGGTCACGCCATCCCAATATTTTTTCCATATTTTGACCTATATACTTCGGTTTACCCCTTAAATATTTGCATATTTTTAGCAGTTTCTTTTTTTTACATCCGTATTATATGCGTAAACTTTTAGTAGAATCACTTGCGGATGGGGTGACAAACTATTCCCGATAGTCGCGGGGTGACCATCGAGAACAGAGACCACCCGTCAACAATGGGGGTGACGAAGGGGAATAAAGGCAAAATACGTCGCTCTCTGATAGCTCACTCACAAATACTGATAGCTCGCTCATTCGTCAATTCGTTCAGAATTTCAGATTGATGTTCCTAACTTTTTAAATTGTATCCTTTTTTTCTCCAGTATTTTGCTTGAGGCTCTCTATCCTTATTATTAAAACGTTATAGTGCCATTATTGTAGTAGATACGGAAAGTAAGCTTTCACATTATTTATTGACAGTTTATATTCTGTACGTCTATTACTGTTGCAAAGTAAGGTGCTAAATATGTAATAAATGAAATACTTGTAGTTTAATAGAGATCAGATTTTTTTAAAAATTTTTCTTTAAAAATATTATAAGTTGTCGTAAAGCTAGTAACATGGATCTCTAATAGGTATAATAATAGTTTATTGTTTTCCAATATTACTTCCTTATTTTCCTTAATAAATGAATAAATATTCCTAATCACACTCTTATTACTAACCATTCAATCTTGATCACATCCCATCAGACTTTATCCACCTTTATAATCCTGTTAGAAATCTAAGACGAATAAGTTAAAAATAGGTGAGATGGTTTAGAAGAATACACCGTGGGTCACCGCTAACGAAGGAGTTTATTTTATTAAATGTTTTTCAGTACTATTTTACGGATTTGTAGCTAATGAATTAGAAAATAGCTACATAACTCGTATCTCACTAATGTAGGAAGATTAGGGGCTTTGTACACTTGTTTGGTTCAAGGGCTCGAACCACAAACTTAGCTCAGCACAGCGAATGGCACAGTCACAAAATAAGTGCCTACGAGATTGTAAAAATCCCAACTACAATAGTTTTCCTGAACCGTGACATGGACCTTTGCTCTGCTAAGCCTATTTCAAAATATTTTATTTGTCCAAGTAGTCGAATTTATAACGCAAACTCATGTAATTTACGTTTTTTTTTACATTGCTAATGATTTGATAAAGAAGTTAATATTTTCTTTAATGTCTTTACTGCAATTTTCTTTTATATCATTTACTTTTGTTTAGGTAGAAAGAAACCATTGTCAGCAGCTGAAAAGCAGAGACGATACAGGGAGAGATTAAAAAAACGTTATCCGGAAAAGTATGAACAACAGAAAATGCGAAATCGAATAAAATGCAAAATAGGAAGAGAACTATCAAAGCTAGAAGGAAAATCTAAGATAAAAACATGTATTCCAATTATACAAAAAAGAGAAAAATATACCAAGTAGTACTGAGTTAAATAAAGAAGACCCATCAGAACAGATAAAGAAACAAGCATTTGAAATTAATTTAAATTTATAGATAAAGTCGATTTTTAAATATAAAAACTAAACAAGAAAGAATATAAATCTGAATTATATGGATCCCAACAATGCTTACGACAATGTAGACACAGGCTGATAATAGTGGGCATAAATAAAAGTAGGTTGTGTTTTTAACACGTACATCAGCTGTAGGATTCATCTATTATGATGCCCCCTTCTTAGCACCATCTCCTATTTTCATTCTTTTTTCTGTCAGCTTTCATCCATCATAATTCAAATTACATCTTCTTGATTTTCCCTAGTTTGTGTTACCCTTCATCTTCACCAGTTCAATTAGTGATTTGCAATTGGATAGTCCAGTCTTTGATCATCCAGACGGACTGATACCACTTTCAAAGTTAACGCTCTGCCTACCCCGCCAGGGATGTAGGCGTATTTTTTTTGTTTTTGTCTCACATATAAATAGTGAACACAGTTAATCCTTTTACCATTTTTGGTATCTGTTGGTATTACTGAATTATTTTTACTAAAACGATAGCTTCAGTATTTGTACTTCATTCAATATCGACTAGCGGTTATTCGATAAATTCATCAATTTGAGAGAGGCCCAAGTCCAGCAGTGGACTGTAGAAGTAGAGTAGAACTAACTTTTTTATTTCGTTTTTATTGGCAGAATAGAAGTAACTTACTCGTATCTTCCGCCTGTTCAGGGTCATTAGAACAACCCTCCAAAGCCTCGGCATCTTGTAGTATATAGTTATGAGAAACCCGTTCTCATCCATGTAATGGACAACTATGTTCTCAATCTTTATGTTGAACTAATGTATAAATAGGTACATGGAACAGGCAGCAACATTGCTTTTCAATATATAGGTATGAACCTACTCGTAGTATAGTATTGTTTTAGTAAAAAAAACTATAATCTGTAATGGCTTTTTTGCAGATAATACGATTAACTACATACACATGAAAGGAATAAATATTTTGCTGTACCGCGGACACCAGCACGTAATGACAAAAGGAAACAAAAATGGCCTCATAGAGTGGCGATGCTATAATCCAATATTAAGCGATTGCAAAGCTCGAATTTTCACGAAAGATTATAAAATCTTTAAACATAAACGTGATGTGCCCCATAGTTTTATGTGCATACCTGACTTTACCTCTGATCCGCTTATGTGCTTAGACTCAAGTTTACTGAAAGACAGTGCTCCCAAAATACTTGAGGAAACTGTTCGTACTATTAAAAAATAATTAGATTAAATAAAAGAACTTGTTACAGCAGCAGAAATGTAAAAAAAAATATGAATAATACTTTTTTACTTATTTTCTTAGGCTAAGTTTCGTTACATTGTTCGTTTCATCAGGTGTCTAGTACTTAATAAACTTATTAACACCAATTCTTATGTAGTTTTACTGAGCATGTTATATAACTAGTTTACTTTAGTAAAAAATACCTACTTTAGTAAGACTACGATATGACAACGTTGTTTGTGTTGCAGTTCGAATTTTTTTGCATGCCGTTCAATTGGAATTTCATCGACAACTAACATGACATGACTATAATTTTCAGGCCGTGCTTTCTTCATACAATCTCTTCGCGGGAAACCCCTGATCGTTTACAACAAGTACTCCTATTGCAAGCACTCCATTCGCAATGGCATAGTGCGGTGGACCTGCTCCACGCACTCTTATAAGTGCTGCAAGGCTGTGGTGAAGACGAAAGGCTCCAGCATCATAGAGATCAAAGGAAGCCACAACCATGATGCGTCAGGGCTGCTCATCAACAGGAGCAAGGTGTCTATGGATTCGTTCAGAGCGGACCAGTTGGTACGCTACAATGCTCACACAAGGAGTCTTCAGGCTTTTGACGATACATTTATTGGATAAAATAAGAGTCATAGTTAATAAGGTCTTAGTTAGAAGTGGCCGGCACGACCCAGAAGCGTTTACACGTAGCTGCACCATATCGCAGGGATGTGCTCGTATTACGTTGAGATAATGTGCCATTTATTTTTAAAATGCTTCTATAGATCGGCCATCCGTCATTTGTATCGTCTTTTGGACTGTTTTTCAAAATGACCCTAATACCAGTAGTGTAGTTTGCTGCTGTGTCGTTTCGTATACACACATTACACACTGTCTATTAATAGCTTCAAGTTTGATGCTGTATGTATACCTACGTTCAAGTTTTTATACAATGGTCTAGAATTAGAATTTTAGTAGATTCGTTGCCGTACCTACATAAATCACTAACAGTATTTTATGTGAGTAATTCAGTATTAGAAAATTCAGGCTGATTTTATCTTTATTTAGCAGTAGTCATAGTTAGTTAAAGTCAACGAACTAGTCAAAAGCAGCTGTAAATGGTTCTAGTCGGAATTATTATATTAACGATAGAGTTCGATTTCAAAGTAAATGTAGTTTTGTTACGTACGTAGTATAGTTACGAGTATAGGTAAGTAAGAGCAAAATAATGAAAGGATACCCTAAACTTGCGCTTTCTACTTCTATCAACATTATATAGAATATAGTAACTAAAACTGCCTCAATACCGTAAAGCAATATGTACATGAGAAATACTTTTACCATTATTTCGAGTTCATTGGGTTGTTTGTAGATTATAAAACCATCAAGATAGTAGATAACTCCTAAGGAGTAATTATGTTTTTGCAAGTCTTTTTATTAACTTTCAATATCATATCAATAATTGGTATATTATTTTTTATTTTTATACAAACTTATTGAATAAAGAAAATATGCGCAATAACGTTTTACTTATTATGTACATAGTTAGTACTGATACTAGTCTTAAGCTGTACAACATACCTAGCTAAATAATATAGGTAGTGTGGTGCAGTATATTTTTAATTCATAATTTATACTAGTCTGGATATAATTTATACTATTTAAGATGACATGAACGATAGGAGGTAGCGGCTAGTAAATACGCCTAGTTGTGATTAGGTTAAACGTTTTGCTACGTATTTAGTTTACGTATTAGCCAAAAAACTGTATATTTCGATCTCCATTTTCGGTTGTGATTTTATTTTTATTTTTATGAATAAAATGTATACCTAGTAAATAGTTTAACTAACAGTACCTTAAAATGAATACAATAAAAATATCGTTACTGTCACTTTGCCACATACACTTAGCTTCAAACTAAGCAAGGATTATGAGAAAGTGTCACTTTGGTGACTGAAATTTCTACATAAATAAATACATCGAAATCACAAGGTGGTTTAAGCCGCTGAGTGCGTAGTAGGTATAAAGCCACCTACCGTCTGATCTTTCCCTAACTTATTTAAAAAATACTTAATAAATAATTATATGGGTTTCCAAACTGCGACCCACAGCGTGACAAGCAATACATAACACATTTTCTAATAATAATTGTCATTAAATTCATAGAATGCCCTCATAATTAAGATTAAATTAGTTTTAGATTTTGATAATGATGTTGACTATTTTTATAATTTCTGTTATTTAATTTTTTAATACTTGTTTTTTTGTGACATCTTTCTTAATGTCTAAAAAACCAAGATTTTTCATTTATGTACCTTTTATATTTTTCCTGGTTTAAGCCATAAGCACAGGATACATAAAAAATGCCATAGTGTTTTTATGAAAGATTCATCTTGAGTGAACTATTGAACTATTTGATATTCGGCTAGTAAAATAAGAAAATAATATGTTAAATGAATTTAGACTGCTGCATAGAGAAATTAATAAAATTTTAACTTGCTAAACTAAAAACTGTTTTTAATATCTATTTTCCAAGTACATACATACATATGTACGGGATAATTTAAGAGAGACTCGAGTCACGTCAGGTACGTATGCAACACGGACACTAAAACTTAATTCTTTTCTGAAAGCTAATATGACAATGTTTTATTGTGGTCAGTAACAGTAGCTGCATAATCAAGAAAATATAAAGTTACCTAATGCTGCTTCACTTTCAGTTTGTCCTATCTGCGGCGACGTGTCCAACGGCATGCACTACGGTGTGCCCACGTGCGAGTCCTGCAAGCATTTCTTCAAACGCGCCATTGCACAGAAAAAGTCACTGACGTACGTGTGCTCGAAACAGAATAACTGCCTGATAACTGTCGCTACGAGGTATAAATGCCAGTACTGCAGGTACCAGAGGTGTATAGCTGCCGGCATGAACCCATTCCTGGTCAGGATGAACAAAGCGGTTGGGGGTAGAACCATTTTGATTTCTGATTCTTACTCATACACAAATTTGAAGAAAGAGTAACAATCGCAGACTTTTACGGCCTCACCACAAAAGAGTTTTGACTCGCGTTGAACGCGCGTGAGTAGCGTTTTTCGTATGAAGATTAAACACGCGTTCGACTCGAGTCTAACTTTTAGTGGTAAAGCCCTTAGTAACTAGTTATTTAGACAGTCTTTGTGAATCATGGTCTTACTAAGTGTTTTTATGTAGACATAATTTTTACTCGTGATCAGTAAACTAATTTAATTTAAAGAAACCTAGTTTAATCAGTAAACTAATTTTGTTAATTAAATATCTAAACATTTATCAATTAAGTTGTGTGTGTAGGTATTTTATATTTTATTGCATTCTATTATTTACATTTATTTTATTAGCTTTGATGGGTCCAGATCCAAAAATTATTATATCAAACTGAATTCTTTAGGGGAGATTGTACGTGTGTTCATCAGATAGAGGATATAAATAGAGTCTTGTTACTTTTTGTAAATAAGTTGTTTCTTAAATTAATAAAGGTTATTTTTACGATTGTATCCGAAATTTTATTATATACTTTATATATTTTAATGTGTTTACATTGTTTGTCCCCAATAACTCCGAAAATTGTAAAGATTGGTACGATAAAGTGTTCTTATAATAAATAAATTTGTCTCAGATTGTTAATAGATATTTGTACTTAGAATTTATTACTTTATTATAATAATTGTTACGACTTTAATAAACTGTTTCGTAAAAATCAGATATGTTTCGTATGAAATTCTATTTTCCTTACTTCGTTAAAGTAAATAAAGGTTAGTGACTGACTTTCTAATGCATTTTAAGTACTTAAGAAGGAGTGCAATCGCTAGGTTTGATAGGTTTACATCATGTGTTTTATGTAACATGTGCAATGTTCCACTGCAAGGCAAAGGCCTCTCCTCTTTCCGCGCCAACCTTCTCGTTTCAACCTATTGGGTCGTGACTGCCTTCAGAACGTGTTCCTCTTTGTTTAAGAGCTAGGCTCTTGTCGGTGGAGAATCCGACATAATGTGAAAAAAAAACAGTATGCATGATCGTCTGGTTGTATATATGTGAGCGAGAAAGAATGACTAGGTATAAAAGAGTGCGTGCATTAAAATTTCAATTAAATTACTAAGTGTATCAAGTGATCATGAAATACTACACTAATTTACACGACATTCACAGGAAAGTACATGCTATACTGTGACCTATGTCCTATCTGCTGCGACGTGGTCTCCGGAGTCCACTACGGCGTCAAGAGCTGCGAGTCCTGCAAGCTCTTCTTCAAGCGGACCATCCAGATGGACAAAGAGGTCTCCTACTCCTGCAGAAACCAGCTGATGCAGTGTGACATCAATAAGATCTCTAGGGCTTGGTGCAAATACTGCAGGTTCAATAAATGCTTGGCAGCTGGCATGAAGGTTGAGATGGTCAAGAAGTATAGGCGTTTTACCACGGTTGATGGAAAAGTTTATTTTAGCCAATAAAGTGTTATCATTGGCACAAATTGTATTTAATTCATTTTTTTTATAAATATGCTGCGAGAAAACAAATATAGTCATGTAACTAGTGTATGTTGAGCGTCGTCGATAATTTTAACGTTTTTACTAAGTTAATTGGGTTATTAATATTTTCAAAAATGTTAAAATTGGCTTTGGTTATTATTTTTTTTGTTTTAGTTAGGAAGATACCATTATCTGTAGCCGAAAGGCAAAGGCGTTACAGGGAAAGATTAAGAAAAATTAACCCAAAAAAAAATGAAGAAATAAAAAAGCACACGCTATACGTATGAGATTGAAATACAAGAAGGTAACAGAACTATCGGAAGCAGAAAAACTTGCTAAAACACAAACAAACATGGAGATTGTATAAAAAGAAACAAATCAAAAACAAGCTTAGAATTCATAAATCAAAGAGACTTTGAAAGTGCTTATTTCTGAATTTCATTTATTTAAAATATAGAAGTGAACTTCGTCTTATTCTGTCAATTTCTGTCGCTATACTAACATTGCTTCACACCTTGCTTGTATGCTGTCAAGTCCCTTTCAGTAGAGCATGTAACCAACTAACCACGCATTGTAATTAGTTACAAAAAAGGTTTAGTGTGTGTGCGAGGCTAATTAAGGCACAAATTAGCGTGGTTCTGTATAGGACATTTCCGAACCTGTCGTTCGGCTTAAGATCCCTTGGTAAAGAAAACAAATAAACTGCCATTCTCACAATCAGTGATCGTTCAAACCACTGTATGTCGATTCAGTGATGTTTTGGACCCGAAATGATACCTTTCGATGTATCGTTCTCAAAAAATGAAAAAGCATTCAGGAAAGAACGCGATGCACGCTCAAAGAGTAAAACTATTTATTCGACTCTATAAAGGTGTCTAGTTGATTTCGAAACGCTACGTCTTCTGTATTTGAAAACAGGCGTGTCGTATTCATGTAACAACTTTCGTGGTAACATTAGCTAGTTTATTTACAGGCCTGGTTCCTCGCTACAGTTGGTCACGGCAAGGGAACGCCATCATAATGATGGGCGAGTACCGGTTCAAGAAACGCTCCAGGCACACCAACCAGCGCCAGGAGATCCACTGGGTGTGCAACAAATGCGATAAAGGATGCAAGGCCAAGCTGACCACCTTGAACGACGCAATCATCAAGATAAACAACGTGCACGACCACGAGGGCTTCAGAAAGGTTAAATATGAAAGTAAAATTAAGTAACTAACTGACACTACAAACACATAAATTTTCATTGTATTTTTTGATAGTATAAAGCCTGCGAAGAGACTATTAAAGCGATTTAGGCACACTCCCACCGAAAATGTGTCAGAGATTACTAACTTCAAGAAGCTTTTTGACTACTAATACGATACAGTAACTGAAATCTCAATGAATAAATGTGCTTATAATAGTGCCTTATTATTTCAATTCAAATCAATCACGTGCCTTGAAAAAGATTACGGAGCCCTAAATTTGTCGGCTGGTCCATAGGTATTAAAAAAAATGAATGTAGGTAAAGGGTTTAAGAAATACCTCTATATTTTGAACACTTGTATAATACGTACGTACTTTCGCGACTTGTCCTCATTATGATGTTTATGTCGGGCTTCCTGCGCCGAATTACTTTTGAATAGATTTAAAAATGTTTTCCTACCACGACGTTCCGCGCTCCGGCCCGATGTGAATAAAAATAATAGAATAGAAAAAATATATGTTTTTGTATAATGGAGAAGATGTGATTGAGTATCTCATTAATTGTCTTTTTTTTGTTATTTTGTAGTTAGTACCTTGATCCCGTTTACCGTTATGGGACTACGTACTTGTTTTGCTTTGCATATGTTATGTAGGTTAGGGACCTTACCTAAAAACCAAAGCATGTATTAATTTAATATAGAGCGCTGAATTATTTAAGATTTATATTTATTTTTTATTGTGTTTGTTTGATATATTGTAAGAAATAAGATTAATTATGACATTTCCATTTGCTTAAGTTCATTCCGTTGTATGTTACCTCCTCCTCCTCCTTGAATCGTTTATCCTCAATGCTGAGGGTCGTGGCCTCCTCGAATAACTTTCTCGTGGACTATGAGAAAATGTTTACCTGCTATACATAAATGTATATAAATGAGATTGTAAAAAAAATAAAGATTTATTTACATAGTTACTCTGTTTTTCTTTTCCTGAATATATTTCAAAATAAAATTTTCTAGCGTGAAAAAGCTTTAGTACTTACACGTTATACAGGGTGTTATGAAAAGTACTAACTTCAATTTCAATATTTCGACCTAAGTTCTTTGGGGAAAGGTTGTTCAGTTTCATAGGCTGGTTCATCCCTAGAAAAGAAGTTAGTAGTTTTCTTAACACCCTGTATCAATCAGTATCATTCAATTTTAGGGTACCGTCTTCGTTAATGTTATGTTTTAATGTTCTCTCTAAAATTACTTCCATATTATGTGATGAACTACTTTAAATTCCATGTCTGTCTAACCTTATTATATTACCATTAAGTCAAGTTAAAGTAATTTACAATTTAAGTATATGTTTTGAACTCTTTTACATGACTTATTATGTTTTCAGAGGTATTTTTTACAAAAAACCGGAGAGGCGGTGAAAATTTATGGAGGGCCGGGTTCAGACACCGTCTACGTCGGCAAAACGAGAACGGAACATCGGTGTGGTCGTGTTGGCGCAAACCCCTCTGCAGAGCAAGCCTGACTTATGACAACGTCAATAAAAAAATTGTCAGAATGACTTCTGTACACACATGCAGCGCTGATTACGTAGCGTTCGAAAGGGAAAAAGTACACGTCGACCTGAGGAACGCGGTGCGCGAAAACACTGCGCTCTCGGTTCGAGATGCCTACGACAATTATGTAGAAACTTACAAATTACTTAACCCTGCGTATGCTGCTCAATTCGACGCCATTTTACCAAATTATAATACGATAAAAGCAGTGCTTTTCAAAGATCGTATAAAACATCTGAAACAAAATGACGAAAATAAGGCAAACGATAATGGTCCAGATCCGACGCATTTTTTGAACGTGACTGATTTCTTAATTTGTAACGCTCACTTTGGGGATATGGATGGTTGAATAGTTCTTCTTCTTGATATGTTTAAACATAAATCCCGGTAACCATGTCCCCTATATAAAACTAAAAGTGATGGACTACTTTGACCAATATGACAGCACTTTGACATTTTAATTCATTAAATATTAAGCAAAACCGCAGTGTACTGCTGTCTCTTACAACCCTAAGAGATAAGCTTGTAGTTTAAATCATACAACACTAATTTATTAACTTTAAGTAGGTATACTCATAAAAATTGTCTAAAATTGTACAGCTATCTGAATCTAGATTTTATTTTAAACAGTCGTTTTTAGGTGGTCCAAATATGAAATCTAGTTGCTGAGCATCTTAATGTAGCAAACCAATGTAGCAAAAAAAAATGTTTAAGGAAAAAAAATTGCACATCCAATACTAATTATTGACTACTGAATTGCTGACCAATAAAACATTTTCTATGGATTCATAAATTGGTAGCTTAGTTACCCCAGAATCAAGATTGTCCTTTGGACCGCTTAAACACGAAAAGCCTTGTATACCTACTTTGTGATGCATGCATCATAATAGATGTAATATGTGTTATTTTATGACACTTAGTTAATGTATTAAGTAAAATATAAAGTAAAAATTTTAAGAAGTTGTTTTCGACAGAGCAACATGTAAGTAATAAATAACAATAGTTAACATTGATTTTAAGAGTAGCTTAATAGTAAGTTGGAAAGACGATTTCGTAAATTTTATACGGGCTGTAAAGGACAGTGCTCCGAATACTTTTAAGGTGCATTTAAACTATGAAACTGAACAGCTTTCCCCTACAAAAATACTTTAGGAAACTTATTTTTTTACTGAGTAATAGGCAGTCAGCTGATCGTGATATTGTTCGTTCTTTTTAGTTTCTGTGCATGCGCTTATCAATATGTGGAAGGCTGTCCCTTATGCCCTGTATTTGAAGATACTAAAGTAAATTGGTACCTATTGAAAGTATAATCTCATACGAATTATAAAAATGGCAACACATAATTATAACTGTACAACGGTAGGGAAAACTTTTCCATCTACCCCTGAACCTGTTATTGGTTTAATGTACTTTGGTGGTAGGTATGCGAGACAGGAATATAAGTTGGATAGATGATTATTGTAGTTCTGGTTAAGTCACAAAAGTAGTTTTTGTAAAAGACTGTTTGGGCTGTCAAAATAAGTCGGGGGTAATAAGGTACGAAGTTTGATAAAAAAGAGACATGTTTGCTTTGATTAATCAAATACATTTAGAAATAGAGAGCGAGTATTTTCGGGTTTACATGTTTCTCGCTTTTATCTGTGGAATAAGGCATTTATCTCATAGTTTGCTACTATTATCTATTAAAAGTAGATTAAATTGTAATATTTCTCGTAGTAACTTTAGTTTCACCAGCTTTATATATGTTTACAACAAGTAAGATAAAAATGATAAGTGGCAGGTAAAAATAACCTAATGAAGAATAAATAAAAATACTTTATGTGTTTGCAAAAATATAATAGTTATACTAATTATGTTACTTTACGATAAGTTAGTTATGTGAAATTCTATGTTAAAAATATTTAATAAACTAAGATAGATTACAGTTTTTTTTTATTACAAAATATTACTTTTGCTTAGCTATAATGTAGGCTTGATTTATTTTTATCTGTATGCAAGTTTTGTCTACTTAATTGTCATAAAAAACTTAACCTTAACCCTTTTTTTAAGCTAAAGCTTTTTGGAAAATTTGTAGCTCAGGCTGGATTCGAACAGCAACTTTCGCAAGTATTACTGGTATTTGCTAGTTGACTCTTTTTATATTTTCCTTTTTTTAATAGCAATATCTGGTGCGACGCAAAAAAATCGCCAGAATGTATGAAGCACTTGATTGTATCCAGATTTCCCCAAAGTTGTTGTAAAATTACCGTTTAAATTTTACTGTATTGAACAAAATCACCCTGTATTTGAACTTACCACGACTTTATAATAAAGTTTTTTGGGATTTTAATAATGCACTCATACTACTCACAGTGCATTATTATTCTTTAAAAAATGAAAATAAGAAATCCAAAAATATCAAGCGTCGAGCATGTATGAAAAGGCTGATGAATGTTAAGAAAGCGAAAGAGGTGTGTCAAGATCGCACCAAGTGGAAGGATGTAGTCTCTGCCTACCCCTTCGGGAAAGAGGCATGATTATATGTATGTCGACCAGGGAGCGAAACCCGGGACACGTGGGGTAATCGTCGCGTCGAGACGTGCATCAAAAGATTGAAATTTTGGGTAAGGTTACTCATTGCATCAGTAACTCAGTGGCAGAGTACGTAGTGGGGCGGTACCCCATGTATTCTTAGTTCGATACCTAGTCGTCTCTCGACAATTATTATTTTTTCAATTTGAGAAGTATAATATTTAAAATTTCTTTTTTTAGTTATAATAATGTTATTTTTATTTTATTATTATAATTATAAAATATATAGTAGTTACTTGAACAATCAACTATTTTCTAGGGTTTTCAGTGGAAGAAGATGGTATTATTGTCGAAAATAAAAGAGGTACTGCACTTTGGGCTGGTGGATACAGATACGGGTTACATCGACGGAACAAGAACAAAATGTCAATTTGGAAATGCTGGCGTCGACGTCACGACAACTGCACAGGTCGAGTGACTTATGATGAAGTCAGAAAAAAAGTCGTAAAAATGAATGCTTTTCACACGGTGTGTTGTCCAGATCCCATGATGTATGAGAGAGAAGTACTTCGTTCAGAATTATTAAGTGCTGTCCGTAATACTGACGGTACTATGACTGTCAAACAAGTTTACGACACTTTTATAGAATCTTACAAATTCTTGAACCCTACTGCTAATTTTGACATTTTGCCTAAATTTACTTCAGTAAAAACGGGACTTTACAGCCTACGGAATACAAATAAAAATGTAATACAAGTAAAAAAAAGCGATGAAGAAAAAAGTGAGATCGTAATGGATCTAATCTAAGTGATGAATAAAATGATTAAAAATTTCAGGACGATATATACGTAGTCGGTCCCAAAGTTCTGTCACTGGCATATTATTTTTGAATTTAGAACACGGATTTGGAAAAATTTTATTGCATTCCGTTTTTGAATGTTTAACAATTATTTGAAAACAATAAATAATCATTTGGCGCGATTTTTCACGATGGAGTGGACTTTGAAAGAAAACCGAATAGCAGTTTTGGCGTTGCGTCGCTGTGGGCACTCGCCGAGTACCATTTTCAAGTTGCTCAAAAAATTGAAAATAACGCTTAGGTTTGGGTATCGTACTATAACTAGGTACACTGAAGTCTCTAGTGTTGAGGACAAGAAAAGAACTGGCCGGCCTCGCTCCGCCAGAACACCAGCAGTGATCAAAGCGATCAAGGAGCGCATACGAAGAAATCCTGTCCGAAAACAGAAACTTATGGCTTTGCAGATGAAGGTTAGTAGAAAAACAGTCAAAAAGGTTTTAAACGTAGACCAGCTCTGAAGAAGCAGGAAACAAAGTTCCGCGGGTGCAACATGGGCATCATCCCTCTTCAGTCATGGTCTGGTTAGGAGTCTCCTACTATGGGCCAACTGAGGTTCATTTTTGCGAAAAGGGGGTCAAAACCAGCGCAAAAGTGTACCAAGAGACGGTTTTGATCGGTACGTCAAAGACCTGCCCAACACACTATTTTCAGGACATCACTTTGTATTCCAGCAGGATTCTGCGCCCGCTCACAAAGCCAGGACCACTCAAGCCTGCTTTGAACGTCAAAACATTGAGTTTATAAGACACGAAGATTGGCTTTCCTCCAGTCCGGACCTTAATCCTCTGGACTATAAAATTTGGCAGGTCTTAGAGAGCAAGGTCTGTGCTAAGCCCCATAAAAATTTGGAGAGTCTGAAGTCAGCCATAGTTAAAGGAGTCGCTGAAATCGACATGGATATGGTGCGTGCTGCGATAGACGACTGGCCGCCGCGGTTGAAGGCCGTTGTTAAAAGCAAGGGAGGTCATTTCGAATAGTTTTATGTTATTTTGATTCTTCGATGATTGTATTTTTAATTGATATATAAATTTTTAAAAACGGATTGGTACTTTTTATTTTATCAGTATTTTCATATATGACAGAACTTTGGGACCGACTACGTAATTTTGTGTGCGTTCCTTTTTTACGATAATGATTAACCTTTTCACCGCCAAAGTCTGATATATCAGACGTTTAAGTTTCGTGCCCTCGCCGCCAAAGTCTTATATATCAGACGCATAAATCATACCAATTCAACTCACTTTTTTCTTATAGTTATGGTACCTGACGATATATGCATAAAATTTGCAGACAGTTCATACTTCAGTTAATCAAAACTATCAATTTTACAATGTATTAAATGTTATTTTAATAATAAATTATTAAAAACAAACCCGTGTTTTATTAGAATTTCCGATTCTCTTTTTATTTGAACCCTCAGCGCCAATGTCTGATATATAAGACATTAGTGATGTTACATTACAATCTTACTACCAAAACTAGAAATCTGGTACTCTAAAAAAAAAACTATGAAATAAAACAAATATACGTTCAGGTTTTTGTTATAAGTATTAAAAAAATGTGTGCCGTAATTTTACTAAGTTTCACCTTAGAAAATGCATTTATTTTCCAATTATATTTTGCATCGAATCCAGGAAATGCATGGTATGTCACAACACTATAGTGAAACGATCATGCATCAGTCTCGTACGCCTACGTCTGATATATCAGACACGGAAGTGACGTCAGAGGCGAGAGATGTTTCTAGAACTATTTATTTTGTGCTGTACAGTGAGGGTAGGAGATATCGATAGATTATTGAAGTACCCTGCAAAATCATGTTTTTACTGGGTTATCATCTTTGCGTTGCTGTTTATTGTTAATTATTGTAAATTAATATTTATTGAAATATGACCACTGCAGAGGAGTTGATAAGGATTTTAGAAGGAACTGATGATGTTGAATTTAAAACCGATGAAGTGTTCTTGTATAATCAACAGGTAAGTTATTAAAAATTATAATACAATACCTATAGTGTTCTCAATCTCAATCTAGTATTGTTACTCTGCTCTCATACAATATCGTGTTTGAAATGTTATTTTTTTTAAATAGGACTATTGAAACCAATACCCATATACCTACTGGGTTACTTTTAGTCTGTACGCAAACTTTGCAGGGAGTTTTCCTCGTGTTTCTGAACAACTTTTACTATGGGGCCACCTGCGAAATCGCAACAAGAAATACCGGATGCTCCATACATTTTTGCCGAGTACGTAGGTGTGAACTTTTCTATGGAACACCCGAATTTTTTATAGCGATTTCGCAAGTGGCTCCATAGTAAAAGTTGTTCAGATTCATTAGTAAAAACACCTTGCAAGGTTTGCGTACTGACTAAAAAGTAACCCAGTAGATGTATTACCTACCTTTAGAAAAAAAATACTGTTCAAATTTTAGTTTTATTTTTATTTCGGTATTTTTATTGGTATTTTATGAGTAATGTACAACTATTGTTTTAGGGAGAAGATGACGATTTAATTGGTTGGCAGGAGCACCGCCGCCTCCAGTTATCGATGAGTTTGATGATTTTACGTCAGGAATATCACCAAGTTTAATATCAAAGGCTTCGTCTGAACTGGACATCTTTGAGCATTTCGTAAATATAGAACGTATTGAACATATTGTTACATGTACTAATCAATATCATCAACGTCTAGTAAGAACTATTCCATTGAAAACATACTCAAGATTACACCAATGGAGTGACGTCACAATTCAAGACATATATATATTTTTAAGTGTCACCATGTTAATGACAAGAAATTCACATTTGTCTATCGAAGAACATTGGTCGACGGACCCTCTATTAAGTGCTCCAATATTTGGAAAGTTAATGACTCGCAACAGATATTGTATGATTTTAGGTATGCTCTGTTTCCATGATCTGACAGCACCAGAATCAACATCTGATTTAAGACTAACTAAGATAGAATTTATTATACAACATACACGTAGATTATAGTATAAAGAATCATTGATTCCTCACAAGAATTTGTGTATCGATGAAAGTATCGTCCCTTTTAAAGGACGCCTTGTTTTCAAGCAATATATGCCCAGAAAACGAAATAGATTTGGGATAAAGCTTTTTGTTTTATGTGATATTGAAACTGAATGCATAGTCGACTTTATAGTATATTGTGGTGCAACCACTGATGCTGCGGATATTCCGGAATTGGGAAAAAGTGGGTCTGTCGTAGTAAAACTCCTTCAAGACTATTTTGATTGTAACAGGTGCTTATATGTTGTCAATTGGTACAGTAGTCCTGCGCTGTTTAAGTATTTAAAAAATAATAAAACTTACGCATGTGGCACGGCAAAAGTATCTAGGCGTGGTATGCCAAAATTTAAAAAAAATAAGAAAGGCGAAGTGGATTCCTATTACTGTGGCTCGCTTATGTCATTAAAATGGAAAGACAAGAAAGATGTCATAATGTTAAGTACAGTTCACGACAGTAAAATTGTGCCATCTGAGAAAATCAATCACCAACGGTCTACCAAAAATGAAACCAGAGTGTGCTTTAGG
Organism: Keiferia lycopersicella; assembly: GCA_029255805.1. Classification (NCBI taxonomy): domain Eukaryota; kingdom Metazoa; phylum Arthropoda; class Insecta; order Lepidoptera; family Gelechiidae; genus Keiferia; species Keiferia lycopersicella. The sequence goes on from JARACZ010000008.1 coordinate 2,735,843, forward strand.
GGCTAGTTTTAAGTTTTTAGTCCACCTGAGCCGCGTTTACACTAGGTTCATAAAATTGTTATTGTTAAAATTGTTAATTCCTGACCATCAAAAAGCGAAATGTAAAATTTACAACTTTGAATAAATAATTTGACTTTGATTTTGACTTTGATTATAGTAAAAATATGGTATCAGTTGATAGAAAAGATATTTTTTATTTACAACGCCTTAAGCATGTCAAAACTTGATTTAGCGCAATTCCATTTGAATGTGATACGGCAACTCATAAGCAAACATAAACCAGCAGCTGATGTATTGAGCATTACAAGACAAAGACAAAGTCTTAATAGTAACCCTTTACGCCTACTTTCAGCTGCGGCTGTAAAGCATATGCCAAAACTCATTCCAAATAGAAAAAGTCAAAGATGCAAAGTTTGCAGTAAAAACAACATCAGATCCCAGACACGGTATTACTGTGCAGAATGCAACGTTTATTTATGTGTAGATCCCTGTTGTAGAGTGTATCATGAAACGAAGGATTTATAAAAAGGAATTGGAGAATACCAACCTGCAGCCTATAAAATATTAACCGTGTTATTACAAAAAAAATTAGACATGGTTTACCTAAGTCATTTCACAATGTTAAATCATATGGAAAAATAAATTAAACACTGTTTAAACACGCGTTTAACTTTTTTGTAATAATGTAGTTTCATCCCTTAAAATTTGGTCAGCTAATACTTTTATACTCTGTTTGTATGACCTACCTACTCACTTAATTGTGTCATTATTTTTTGTTATACATAAGTAACCGAAGAAATAAAAAAAAGTTTTTTTGATTCATATTATTTTTTATTTTACCCAATCAAATTCCTTTAAAACTATTACAATAAATGTAATCATGTTTCCTATTTTCTCAAAAAATAGAATCATAATTACTTATATAACCTACAACTCAGGTGAAGATATTATGTATTCCGACTTATAATTTTTAACAAACCTTACATACTAATTATCAAAATAGTATTAAGATTTGTAATGACTGAAATGATAAGGTAGAATAACTTATTTTTATCTGCTAGATGCCAAATATTAACATAGGTACCTATTATTGTACAATAGAGATTTATGGAACGCGGTTACAGTGTAATAAGATTATTACACTGTAACCGCGTTCCATTGTGTTCTGTGCACGAGCAGGTACATTGAACCTGAAAGCAATTTGACTTTTGCAGTTTTTGGTATAATTAATCCATCTGCATGCCCACGGTACTCGGAGGAACTCGGTTTTAGTATGTTAAATGACCGCCTTATGAGTAGGTAAGTAAGCTAAATCTAAAAATCATGTCAGAAAAAGTATTGAATTAATAATCAAAATAATTATCTACACAGCTAAAAGTAGCTACTTTGATGAGTATTGTCGTTTATTAAACTGAATTATTGTTTTTCAGTCTCGGATAATTCTATATTGTGAGTATGTTCATTTAAAAGCGTCCGTAAAAAATTTAAAATTTTGACGTAACAACGAGAACGCATACAAGGTTGAATATATTTTAATTCCTCGTTGAGTAAACGACAAAAATGATCATTCCTGTTGTCGGTTGCACTAAATGATGCACATTCTGCACATGATTTCACTGTCACTTGTGGTGGGTCTTCTTGTACTAGCTCAGGATAATTTTTTTTCAAATTATTTTGTACCCTATCTTGTAAAACAGATTTGAGGTAAACCGTTTGAGTTGCATCTTCATCGCTGTCTGAAAGATCCTTCCGAACTCGTTTGCTATCTGGAAAATTGGACAAGAGTTTAGAAATTAATTATTGTTTATATAGCATGTGATTCCATAATAGATATTCATTTCGTGTAAATAGTGCTTCAAGCAAGTGATCGTATTGTTGCATGCAAACATATACTTCTCTGTTGTTTCTGGACTTTACATCATCTCGCTACAAAAAGTAATTGAAAACAAATTGTTGAAATATGGAGTAAAAGCTTACCTTTAGCCAAGGCAATTGAAAGTTTAACAAAATTGAGACAACGCAATAAAAAATACACGTTTAGATGATTGAACTTGGTCATGTAGGTAGGCAAGTAATATAGTGTAGGGTTTTTACATACCTTAGCTATTACAGCATGAAATCGTTGTTTGTCTTTGAAATAAATATAACCTAATTTAAGGATTATTAGATATTAATACGATCATCAAAACTAGTAATATAATTATTGTCTCCATCAATTTATTAATTTAATTAATAGGTTAAAAGTAAATCTTTCGTAAGTTATCGAAGTTTATGACCGGAAGTTGACACATCACTAACACTCGCTAAAAAGTCATATTAAGCGTACGCCAATGTCTGATAAATCAGACACGTAGTGATGCAATTAATATCATTATTATTTATGCGTTTTTCGCTGTATTAATACACTACTAAGATTTCAATACATTTTAAAATGTTTCAAGGAGTAAAATAGTAAAATAAACCCCATAAACTTAGAAAAAAATAACAATGGATATATTTTTATAATGATTTATTTAATACAAATTAATGACATCGATAATCAATATCGTCAACACTAGTAAATCAACCACGTGTATAGCTGTGGCGTGTGGTGAACGTTTTTGACGAAAACTCTTGGCGTGGAAAGGGTTAAATTTATCAAAATTGCAGACTGTTTTTTAATTATTATTTTTTTAAAATGTTTTATAAATATTTTATTATAATAATAAAATATTTATATAGTTGTATGGCTCCAGCCAGTTGTCGACAACAGTTATGTTGAGGATCCAAATCAATACAAAAAACGTACAAAGATTCTAAAGGTTACCAGGATATAGTATTCCTATTTGTACCTACTTAATGATTTGAAAGTCTGCGGGTTTATATGTATTTATTGAAGGTAAATGTACCTAAACTATTATCTTCTTTATTTAAAAGCTTGGGCCTTGTCAGTGGAGCATACGCCACTCAGTTCGGCTATGCGCCATTGTTTCTCCTTTTGATAAGACACGACGTTAACCATTTTCTTTTAAATTCTTTTTCGTTCTAGTTTTCCTCTTTTTATGGTCTTTAGAAAATCGTCGTGTCGTATCAAATTTCCTATCCTTTTCTCTCTTCTGTTTTTAACAATGTACTGTTTCTCTGATAGTCTGTAGTACATGAATTCGTTAGTTATCGTCGTATATAGGTATCTTTTTTTAGAAATATTTTGGATTTTATATAATACTGGACTTTTTTAAATCGCCTTTCTCAGATCAAGAAGATGTACTATTTACAAAAAGTCGACGAAAAGGTAAAGAATTGCTCTGGAAATCTGGATATAAGTTTCTTTTACAAAGACGAAATGTTAATAAAACAACTCTTTGGCAATGTGCGGGTAAAAATCGTAATAACTGTAAAGCAAGTCTGACTTTAGATATCACCAAAAAGAGAGTAATAAGAAATAATCCAATCCACGCGGGATGTTGTCCAGATCCAACGGGTTATGAAAAAGAAGTTGTTCGTGCTGAATTGATAAGGTTCGTACGTAACAATACAAGTTTAACGGTACGAAAAGCTTACGAAAACTTCATAAAATGTTACAAATTATTAAACCCTGCAGCAAAACCAGGTAGCACTTTTCCCGATTTTCATGTAATAAAAACAGTTTTGTTTAGAGAACGAAATGCCATTTCTGAAAGAATCGATCAAGAAAATAGTAAATGCTGAAGATAAAAACGTTTTTCTTTAATTATTGCACAAAACGAAGTAAATTCTTGTTAGTATTAAAGACAAGAACACCTGTTCCGATGTGAATGAACAACTAGCAGTTTATGATCATGATTCACGTTTAAAATACCTATTTCAGTTCAGTACCTCACTTAATTTTAAAGCGATGCATATAGTTCATCTGGTCATTCATTGGCTCGGTGAGTCACACGACAGAAGGACACTTATTGTATGAATAACTTCTTATGATTATCTTATTAAAAGTATTCGGTTGAATACAATGTAAGTTTGAAGCCTTTGTTTCACTACACATTCCTATGTATGAGAATTAGTAGCATGATTTGGCAATATTATACAAAACAAACAAAACGTACGTAAACGTAAGGGTACATAACATTTAAAATTTTGTATTGAGTTTGTAATATTTTGTGATAATTTGCAGATAACGAGGATATACTGTTTACGAAAAATCAAAGAGGCGGTGATTTGTTATGGAGAGCTGGCTATCGATACTGTCTAAAACGAAATAATGAACACACTACTGTGTGGAGATGCAGTAACAAAAACCGTGGCTGCCATGGAACCCTCACTTATCACAAAGACAAGAAAAGAGTTATAAAAATTAATTCCATACACAAATGTCATCCTGATCCCATTGCGTATGAAAAAGAAGCAGTGCGTGCTGATATGGTTAGATTTGTTCGAATGAATACTATGAATACAACGATGACATTACGAAAAGCCTACGATAATTTTGTAGCCACTTACAAATTGCTTAACCCTTCTGCTGATTTTGATGTTATTGTGCCTAAATATGACTCAATGTTAAAAGCACTGAAGAAACAAACAAAACAAGAAAATCTTAAAATGAAGAATGAAAATAAAGCTCCCGATGATGATAAAGATCAAAAACATTTATTAGATGTGAATAAAGATAATAAATCTATCAAAACAGAGAAAAATGAACATTTAGCTTTTCATGATGTCAAAGAAGAAAAACCATTCGAAATAGGTAACTTATGGTGTAAAAAAAACATGGGAAATTCCATGGAAGAACAAAGCCATAAAACTGAACAACTTTCTCCAGGTTCTATTTCCGCCACTTGCAAATGATGATCATGAGACGAATGATGCTTAATAATAATTGTGTTAGTGTTTAAGGTATAGAATCCCTTTAATATACATTGTATTGTAAAGGTATCTCACAAATTTCTTTCTTTACATTAAATTATTCAAAAAGAATATCACGTCATGTTGATTATAATTTTATTTAAATCACTTTATTGTATGCCCCTTGAATAAGCAATGTAACAACTTTCATTAGGTGTAATAGTAGATTACGTACTGAGGTATGTAAGCTATCAATAACAACCGAGGTTATTTAACGCCCGAGCGGAGCGAGGGCGGTACCTTTCCGAGGTTGTTATTGATGTTACATCCGTGGTACGTATACTGCTTTACATATCGAATGAAAAGAGAGTAAAATAAAGCGATAAATACAAGAAAACGATCCATAAATGATGATTGTATCGTCTGCTATTCAAATTACACCACTAAACTTTTTTTTCTATGATTGAAAAATATTGAATTAATATGAAAGAAAAGTATCCTAACATAAAGTAGACATTTTTCTGATCGTAGGGATATTAGTAATTTTTACTTTTGTCATTGTAATATTGAGTAATAATTCGACAAACTCATTTATTGAGGTTATAAAAATACAGATTAAAAATATAATTCCTGCGTTCAAGCAACACAATTCGTAGCGGCCAGTTCGAAATTTAAAATCGTATACAACTAATTGGATGCAACTCCTTTAAAAATAAGAAGAAATTGATTTTAACTTTTTAATTGCCGCGATTCTATTGGTTCTTTATGTAGTTCCATATTTAAAATTACTTACAGGCTTAGTTTTAAAACCTCGCCTGTAAGTTGAACTTACAGGTCGTGTTTTTTGTCAGTAATGACCTACTTTCAGAGCATGAGATATGTAAAAAATATTACTCGGTTGTATATTGCTTGTCTTTGGTCGTAATAAAATTTGTCAAAAATTATTTTGCTTGTATTATTTTACTGGATTATGATTGGCCAGGCAAGTGTAGGGCTTGGGTGACAGTTGTATTTTTATGTTAAGTACGTGATAATTTTCAGATCACAAGGTCATAGGTACTATTTACGAAAAGTCAAAGAAATTGCATTTGTTATGTCATAGGTACTATTTACGAAAAGTCAAAGAAATTGTATTTGTTATAGCGAGCTAGCCATAGATACTGTCTTATAAGTTCTAGGATTTCACAAAAGGTAAATTAAAGATACCTCTTGATAGCATAAATTCACCTTTGTTTGTTTTTTTTGTAGGAACTGCTTATATAGCAGTATTGCAAAGTTTGGGTAGTGTTCATATTATTTATAATTAGGGAAAATTTTCAGATCAGGTGGATATACTATTTACGAAAAGTCAAAGAGGTGGTGATTTGTTATGGAGAGCTGGCTATAGATACTGTCTAAAACGAGAAAACAAACAGATATCTGTTTGGAGATGTTATAACAAAAATTTCTGCCATGCAAGCTTGACTTATGATAAAAGCAGGAAGAGAGTTATCAAAATAAATTCTATACACAAATGTAATACTGATCCTGACCCCGTTACGTATGAAAAAGAAGTAGTGCGTGCTGAAATGGTGAGATCCCTCCGCATAAACACTATGAATTCAACACTGACTTTACGGAAAGCCTACGAGAATTTTGTTGAAACTTACAAATTGCTTAACCCGGCTGCTGATTTTGACGTCATTTTGCCTAAATATAGGTCAGTAATAAGATCACTCAAGAAAAAAAGCATTCAAGAAAATTTTGAAAGTGTTAACGAAAATAAAACACCAGGTAGTGATAAAGATCGAAAACATTTGTTGGTTGTTAAAGACAACGATAATAAACCTATCAAAACAGAGACAAATGAAAATTGTATAGCCTTTATTGGTGTTAAAGAAGAGAAACCGCCTTTAGAAGGTAGTAATGATTAGATATTACGCCGATCAAAATTAGGTAATATATAGTGTAAATAAATAAATATTATTTGTAAATTTTCCCTGGTTTTATTTCTAGAAGTTTGTGTCTTTGTGTTTTTTGGAGTTTTGAAACGTGATAAAGTTTTCGGTGCCTATTGACATCTCTTTTATGTACTGTGATTCGGAAGAAATGCATTTAATTGAAAACATTGTCTATAGCATTGTACCATATTGTGCTGTAATAGCATTGTACCACTTTCAGTTTGGAACCAATGCTGAAAATAAAAAAAAATTTCGACCTCGCATAAAAACTTCGCGATCAGCTAACTTTGTATGGGTGTCAAAATTTTTTTCACTAGAAATTTATATTTATTAGTTTCTTATTATAAAAAAAAATTAAACTCCCCCGCAACCCGCTCGAAATGTTGAGGTAAATATTCGCAAGTTTACGTGCCCGTACACCCGATGAACACGATATGTATGATCGTAATAAACTGTTCACGCTAAAAATCAATTCTACATATCTATGGTATTCTGTTTTTGATTGACAAAAATGTTAGGTAAATCTATTAATACATGCTCCTATCTGTTATGCAAAACCCAGTTTTCTCTACATTATGCAAAATCTTAGCTATCTTAACATCCGTGCATTAGATTTGTTTTGGTTAGTCACTAAAAGTTTATATAAAATAAAGTATCTACTTATAAGTTGTTGAGTATTACTTTTTATTTTTGTTAACTGTGGCTGAATGAATACATAAGCAGAAAGTAGCAGTAGTAACTTTGAACATAACCTTCCTCTTGAGTCACTCTATCTATAAAAAAAAACCTCATGTAAATCCGCTGTGTTTGAAAGATTTAAGCATACGTAGGGATATTGGGACAAATAAAGCGACTTTGTATTATGTAGTGACAAGGCTGTTTGTGCCTTTTATTTATCAAAATTGCTCGAATTCTCCTTTTTCTTTCAGTGGCTTAAAAACAGGCATGAAGCTATAAAAAGTAGGTATAGTAAAAATGGTTTGATGTTACAGATATATATTTGGACCAAGATGAAATAATATTTTCAAAAAGCAAAGCAGGTGGTGATATTATGTGGCGAGCTGGCTACAGATATTCTTTAAAACGACGGAACAAAAAAATGACAGTTTGGAGATGTTGCAACAGGAATATTTGCAATGGAAGCTTGACTTATGATAGCGTCAGGAAAAAGGTCACCAAAATTAAGTCGATCCATAAATGTCAACCTGATCCTGTAGCATGTGAGAAAGAAATGATACTTGCTGAGATAAAAAGCGCCGTCCGTAATAACACAACATTGACAGTAAAAGAAGCCTACGATGATTTTGTAAAAACTTATAGATTACTTAACCCTCAGTGCGACTTCGAAGTAGTTTTGCCCAAGTTTCAGCATATAAAGCATCATCTTTATAGAGAAAGAAAAGGAAAACCTGCAGACATTGATGAAAAGAAAGCTAGTATTTGTGATAAAGATGAGAAACCGTTGTTAGATAACAATGAATACGACATTGAGAAAACCATCAAGGCAGAAAAGATTTAAAACAGTGGTATTGTCTATGAAACTTGAGCAATTTTGTCCCTTAGTTACGCATGCGTACCATATGAGAATACCTGACGCTGCATATCGAACTTTATGCATTCTACGGAAATGTACTACAATACGAAAGTAGGTTACACGCGCAGGCTACTCGCGCTACCTACGTGCTGACTTCGCGCAACGTGCAAAGACAACGTGACATACGTCGATTGCGCATCGCCACACGTTCTGCTGCGACAGCGCATCGACGCCTCGGACATTGGAAACTTCCCCACTTCGGTACTAGCATCGTCCGTGGTCGGTTCTATAGTTTTAGTCTATCGTATAAGACAACTTTTGTAACTTTTATCTTAATAAAGTTTATTGTAAAACTGATCGGTTTTTTTTTAAGTCCTCCAGCTGCAGCCTTCGTCACTGGCGCAGACGGTAGGATACTCGCGATCGGGTTTAAAGGACATTTCCAGTGAATTTAAGGACTAAAAACCGTGATACGTGAAATTCGTCAAAGATTTTGTGCTGTGGAGCGTTCGCGACCTGATCGGAAGTTCTTAAACTTCTGCACGAGTATCCAGAACCTGAAGTTGCTGTAGCTGCCTGTTCCAGAAATCGAACAAAGAGGTCTAGAAATGAAACCGTGAGTACATATTAGAATTTCTCTAAGTGTTGCTCTCCTATTTTTATTTTCCTTTCCATTATAAGTTCCAAGATTTTTTGTTTTAAGAAAGACAAGCCGTCTGTCTCACATCGACAGACAAATAGACGTAAAGCCTTAGATTTAAATAGAGATTTAGATTCTAGCTTCGATTTTGATTTTAATTTAGAGAATTTATTTAACCAAACCGAAATGGCACTGCCACCACCACCACCACCAGCTTTTGACCCGGACACTATCTATAAGGCGTTACGCCCTGTGCCCGAGTTTGATGGCAATCCAAATGTTTTACCAAGATTTATATCTTTTTGTGATCGGCTTGTAGTTGACTTTATGAGAGAGGGCGAGCAAAATGAGCTAACTAATCTTTGTCTTTTGAACGGAATCCTTAATAAAATTGTTGGATCTGCGAGTCGAACAATTAATTCGAATGGTATAACTAATAATTGGCTTGGCATTAGGGAATCGCTCATTAATAATTTTGCAGACCAGAGGGACGAAACTGCTCTTTATAACGATCTTATGATTGCCACACAGGGAAATAAAACTCCTCAAGAGTTCTATGATTTTTGTCAAAACCTTTTTGCGACTATCATGACGTATGTAGCTTTGCATGAAACAGTTAATACGACTATTGAAGCTAAACGCACTTTATACAAAAAGTTGACGTTACAAAGTTACGTACGCGGATTAAAGGAACCCCTGGGTTCCAGAATTCGCTGCATGCGACCTGATAGCATCGAAAAGGCGTTACAGTTTGTACAAGATGAGCTTAATGTCATGTACCTACAGGAACGTACTAGCCATGCCAGTGAGAAGAAGTCGCCTTCAGCGCACTCCATGAACCCTATGAAGGTTCCATTTGTAGGACCTTCATTTTCAGCTAGACCAACTAGCTTCAGTTTCCCTGCCAACAATTGGCAACCCAGACCATTTTTCCAACCACAGCCCAGGTTTGCTCCTCAATCGCATCAGCAGCAACCCCAAGCGCGTATGCCCTCACGTACTCAGCAGATGTTTTCTGCACCACCCCCAAATTACAACCCCCAGAGTAATAATTTTAGATTGCAACCCAGATATGCAAATCAAAATGCCGGTCCTAAACCCATGAGTGGTGTGTCCCATTTCATTAATAGAGTCTTACCCTCAACCTCATCAGGATTCGGAGGAGGTCATGACTGGCGCAAGCATGGCAATCCACCACCCACGAACTACTTTAAATCTAGAGACGTTAATGTCAATGAGTGTATGTCAGGAGAAGAGTTTTATGATGGCTCAGGCTACGGGAATTATTACGAACCTGAAAATGCTTACTATCAATATTACCCCGAGAATGATATTAACACTAACAGCGTACTTAATTATTATGTTCAGCCAGAACCCTACTATCCACCCCGAATTCAGGAGATACCTCAGGAGTCACCCGTTGATGATGATGGGGATTTTCAAGAGGATTCTCAGTCCAAAAAACAAAAATAGGAATTAATTTTGAAACCCAGAGAGAGCTTCCGTATATACAGCTTAAAAATCCTCCTTTAAAATTCTTAATCGATTCAGGCGCAAATCAATCTTTTATCAGCCCGGAAGCTGTAGATCGCTATTTTTCAAATTTCAACCTTGATTTTGAGCCATTTGAGGTAACTAATGTTCATGGTACCTCACGTAACAAATATTCTATAACATTACCCTGTTTTCCCGAATTCAACAGAAATGAAGGCATTAAATATTTTGTGTATAAATTTCATGACTATTTTGACGGGCTCCTTGGGTTTGACTTGCTAAAAAAATGGAAGGCACATATAGACTTGGAACATTTTCAGTTAGACACGAAAACCGCAGTAAATCCAATTCATCTGTACAACACCAAAAATGTCAATTTGTACGAACAAATAATTCCCGCGAATTCTTCTAAATTAGTTAGAATTCCAATTAATGCCCCGGATGGAGATGTAGTAGTAGAGGAACAAATCATTTGCAATTGTCTAATTAGCGAATGTCTAACATCAAACTCGAACAGTCGAGGCTACATAGAAGTGACAAATACCTCTGATTATGACATTATTTTCAGCGTAGATCGCCCAGTACAAGCTGAGCTTTTTAATGCTGAATGCTCACAATCCGCCCAGCAACCACCGCTGTCGCGAGCTCAGGAAGTCCTATCTCGATTACGCACTGACCATCTCAATGCGGAAGAAAAGGCCAATTTAACATCACTCTGTTCCCAATATGCTGACGTTTTTTACATCGAAGGTGAACCATTAACCTTCAATAATAAGATCAAGCACAATATTAGAACAACCGATGAAGTCCCTATCTATACTAAAAGTTACCGTTATCCATTTGTTCATCGCCAGGAGGTTAGGGACCAAATTTCCAAAATGCTAGAGCAAAATATAATCAGGCCCTCTGACTCAGCATGGAGCTCACCTATTTGGGTAGTTCCAAAAAAGGTTGATGCCTCGGGTAAGCAGAAATGGCGGTTAGTAGTCGACTTCCGTAAATTAAACGAGAAGACGATCGATGACAAGTACCCCATCCCGAACATCACGGATGTGTTAGACAAGCTTGGCAGATGCCAATACTTCACAACCTTGGATTTAGCGAGCGGATTCTATCAAGTAGAGATGGATCCTGCAGATATCCCAAAAACTGCTTTCAACGTCGAGAACGGACATTTCGAGTTTCTCCGCATGCCTATGGGTCTGAAAAACTCACCATCAACTTTTCAGAGAGTCATGGACAACGTACTCCGAGGCTTGCAAAATGAGATCTGCCTAGTGTATCTCGATGACATAATAGTGTTCAGTTCGTCCCTACAAGAACACATAATTATTAACCTAGAAAAAGTTTTTGAGAGACTTAGAGAGTCTAATTTTAAGATACAAATGGACAAATCTGAGTTTCTTAAACTCGAAACAGCTTACCTAGGTCATGTCATTAGTAAAGACGGAGTGAAGCCTAATCCTGATAAGATCAAGGCCATCCAGGCGTACCCAATGCCTAAAACACCTAAGGAGATAAAACAATTCCTTGGCCTTTTAGGGTATTACAGAAAATTTATCCCAGACTTTGCCCGAATAACAAAACCTTTAACAGTGTGTCTCAAAAAGGGTAGGAAAATCACATTCGATCGTGATTACGTGGACTCTTTTGAAAAATGTAAGCGACTGCTAACAAATGATCCTATCCTACAATATCCAGACTTTTCGAAAGAGTTTCTGCTGACCACCGATGCATCTAACGTGGCGATTGGGGCTGTCTTATCCCAAGGCCATGTTGGTTCAGATAAGCCTATCGCTTTTGCTTCACGTACTCTGAATGAAAGTGAGCAAAATTATAGCACCATAGAGAAGGAGCTTTTAGCGATAGTGTGGGCTACGAAATACTTCCGTCCATATCTATTCGGTCGATCGTTCAAGGTCTTTTCTGACCATAAACCCCTCGAATGGGCCCTGAACATCAAACAGCCTAACTCTCGCTTAACCAGGTGGATGCTAAAGCTTAGTGAGTACAAGTTTACGGTTCAGTACAAAAAAGGGAAAATTAACACTAATGCAGACGCGCTTTCCCGTGTAGAGATACATAATGAGGAGACTAGCTCCATGATTGCTAACGTATCTGAACGTCCCCCTTCCGAGGCTGGTTCATCTACAGCTACAGTCCATACGAGCAATGAAAATCCTATTCTTGAAGTTCCAATCACAGAAGAGCCTTTAAATAAGTATCACCGTCAACTCATTTTATCAGTCGTTGGAGATATAAAAAAGAAACCAAAAACTACTCGACCGTTCGAAAATTTTTCACGGACCACTGTCCAAATATCTGAATCTAATTTAGAAGAAGACGTTATAAACGCAATTAAAGAGTTTGTTAACCCAAAAGTAAAGACAGCACTTTTAATACATCCGCCTTTAGCGATGTACAACATTATTCCAGTTATTCAGGACAAATTTAAAAGCTCTTCTATGAATCTTGTTCTAACTAAGATAGAACTGGACAACGTTAATGACTATCTTAGACAGCAAGAGATAATTCGTAAATATCATGACGGAAAAACGAATCATAGAGGTATTAATGAGTGTCATTTAACTCTATCACGTAGATACTTCTGGCCAAAAATGAGAGATCATATTACAAAATTTATTAATGAATGTACAATCTGTGGACAAGCTAAATATGATCGAAATCCCATCAAGCAACAATTTAATTTGGTACCCCCGGCTACTAAGCCCTTCGAAATCGTCCATATGGACCTACTCACTATCCATAATGAAAAATTTTTGACATTCGTCGATGTATTTTCTAAATACGCACAAGCTTACCATCTTCGAGATGGCACGGCACTTAGTGTTATTCAAAATTTATTGCATTACTGCACTCATCATGGGTTACCTCTTACAATCGTGACAGATAATGGCCCCGAATTTACGAATCAGTTATTCTTAGAGTTCACGAGATTACATGGAATTATACACCATAAAACATTGCCTAATGCCCCTAACGGTAATGGAAATGTAGAGCGGTTTCACTCGACCCTCCTTGAACACCTGCGAATTTTACGTCTACAGAAAAAAGACGAGCCGGCTATCAACTTGGTTCCCTATGGAATATTAGCCTACAATAGCTCAGTGCACAGTTTCACAAAATGCAGGCCCTACGATCTTATTTTGGGTCACTTTGACCCTAGAGACCCTGTAGACATAGATATCACTAAGCACTTGATGCAACAATATGTCCAAACTCATCGCGAGCAAATGCTCAAAGTATATGACTTAATAAATGAAACATCACTTGCAAATCGGGCGAACCTCATTAACAATAGAAATAAGGATCGTGAACCAGAAGCCAGTTACGAACCTTATCAGGACGTCTACATAAGTAACCCAGCTGCTAGCAGACAAAAATTAGCCCCGCGATTCACTAAAGATACTGTTTTAGCAGATCTGCCGATCCACATCTACACCTCCAAGAAACGAGGACCCATTGCAAAGTCACGATTAAAGCGTTCCACTAAGAATCGTACATTGTTACAGGATACTACTCGTAATGCTGATTCTGCCCCTATGCCTAGCAGTGCAGACACTGGAGATAAGACTTGAGGACCTTGGAGATGGACCAGGAATTTTACCTTTTCATTTAGGCCCAATGAAATTGACCACTCACTATCACACCTTTTTGCAGTACATTAATCTTACAGACATTAGAGACAAAATTAACATAGTCAAATCCCAAGTAACCGATATCAAAATTAGTCTTAGTTATGATACTTTCAGACTTTATGAATTCCAAATCAATTACCTTGATAATAAACTAGATGAAATCCTGGACCATGTCAGTAGTCTAGAACCAAGTAGATTTAAAAGAGGTCTTGTAGATGGCCTAGGGTCAGTTATAAAGAGCATAACAGGTAATTTAGATTATTCAGATGCGATTAAATATAATAATGCCATGTCAATTTTGAAAAATAATCAGAATAAAATACTTACCGAACTTAATAATCGAATAAGCTTAAACTCTGATTGGATGGCTCATCATACTCAAATAATAGAACAAATTGTTAAAAATCAGAATAAAATCAATGAAACTATGCATCTTATTTTAGACAGCGAAGCATACAGAGGTAATACTTTAATAAAATATGCTAAGTTTGCACAGTTATTAGTTATCATAAGTGAAAATGTTGCAGATTTAAAGGAAGAATTATTTCGAATCGAAAATATATTAGCTTTTACACATACGTCTAGTATGCACCATTCAATGATTAAAATTAATACCCTTAAAACTATGTTAATTAAACTTACAAAACTTTACGGCAGTGACTGTCTTTTAGATTTGGAGTTGAGAGATTATTATAAAATTATACTTACTGGTTCATATTTTAATTTAAATAGGCTTGTCATAGTTTTTAGGTTTCCCATCATTTCCCCTGCCTCCTACAACCTTTATAGACTTTCTATCCTTCCCAACAAGAAAAATCAAACCATCATTCCACCCTATCCCTTAATAGCAACTAATGAGAATTCTTATGTGTATATCGAGGCAGAATGCCCGAAGCTGGAAAAACGGTACCTCTGTGAAGAAAGTCTTAATCATCAAATCCGAACTCAGACCGACTGCATACACAGCCTCATAGTTCATCAAACTCTCGACAAATCCTGTAAAATTTCGACAGTCAACTTTACTAAGGAGGCCATGGAACAACTGGATGACCGTCACTACGCTATAGTATTCCCGCATCCCACCAAAGTACAGACGATCTGCGAACATGACGACTACAACGTTTTACAAGGAAGCTTCATAGCCACTATTCCTCAGGGGTGCCTACTGAGAACTAACATCTTCACAATTGCTAATATCAATGATAAGCTAGAAGGACAACCTATGAAGATTTTGAAGATCCCTCAGGACAACGTTAACTTCACAAGGAACAATACTACGTTTTTCCTTGATTCAATCGACTTGAAGAGCCTTCATGAAGCCGAGAAGAAAATCTCTCTGCAAACTCCACTCCAATTACCCCAGCCTCCAATAGATGCTATATATCATACAACTATTCCAATCTACATGCTACTGCTCCTGGGAGCAGCCATATTCCTGGCAGTTCTAATCCGCCGCCGAAGCAAACTCACTGAAGAAACCTGTGAACCCGACATCAAAATTGAGAAGGAAATCTCCCCAAAGTACGAAACTATCAAGAAAATTAGTAGAAAAGAGTTTCCATCAACATTTTCTCACAATGTTCCAAAATAGTTGATGGTCTGAGGGGGGAGGAGTTACGCATGCGTACCATATGAGAATACCTGACGCTGCATATCGAACTTTATGCATTCTACGGAAATGTACTACAATACGAAAGTAGGTTACACGCGCAGGCTACTCGCGCTACCTACGTGCTGACTTCGCGCAACGTGCAAAGACAACGTGACATACGTCGATTGCGCATCGCCACACGTTCTGCTGCGACAGCGCATCGACGCCTCGGACATTGGAAACTTCCCCACTTCGGTACTAGCATCGTCCGTGGTCGGTTCTATAGTTTTAGTCTATCGTATAAGACAACTTTTGTAACTTTTATCTTAATAAAGTTTATTGTAAAACTGATCGGTTTTTTTTAAGTCCTCCAGCTGCAGCCTTCGTCACTCCTTAGCTTGAGCCAAGGTCTCTTAAGCTAAGGGACGTACTCTATGGCGCAGTTCCTCGCCATGTGCTCACCCTTTGTGGAACCCACATACCAAATGGGTAAATTACGTTAGATCCTACCACACGGAAAAAGGAAAATGGGCAAATGACTAACTTTGCGTTGTTGGCCTCAATAAACTGTACTTTATATACATCTTACCAGTTAAATAAATCATAAAAAAGTCTATTTGTATTTAATTTGTTTCAAGAGCGCTTTTACTATCGCGTAAGCGTAACTAGTAAGAAGTTTTGTAATGTAAGTGCGTGGTTTATCTAATACTTGGTTTATTGTTACAGATCAAGAAGATATACTATTTTCTAAAAGTGTAAGAGGCCAGGCTGTCATGTGGAGAGCTGGTTATAGATATTGTTTAAGACGGCAAGGGAAGAAAACATCGTTTTGGATGTGTTGTCAAAGGGCCACATGTAAAGGGAGTCTGACATATAACGAAGCTAGGAAAAAAGTCACAAAAATAAATTCTTTACACAAATGTCACCCTGATCCGATTGCGTATGAAAAAGAAGTAGTGCGTCTTGAAATGATAAGATCCATTTGCACGAATACTATGAATACAACGCTGACATTACGACAAGCCTACGATAATTTTGTAGCCACTTATAAATTGCTGAACCCTACTGCTGATTTTGACGTTATTTTGCCCAAATATAAATCAATTTTAAAAGTATTAAAGAGGAAAAGCATTAAAGGGAACTCTAAAAAAATCAATAAAAATAAAGGGCCAGATAATGATCAAAATCAAAAATATTCGGTTGTGAATGATCATGACAATAAAGCAATCAAAACAGAGACAAATGAAAATAAAGTTTTTATTGGTGTTAAGGAAGAGAAACCATCTATAGAAGGCAATGAATAGAGGTCACAACATTCTAGATTAGTATCTAATTTATAGTGTACAAATAGAACTTTAAAATCCTGTAGAAGAACCAATCATTTTTGTTGTGGTTTATTTTTACTTTTTTTCTGCACATATACTTATAAGATATTTGCCGTGTGATGGCGGCTTAGAATAGCATCACATCATTTCTTTCCCGTGGGTGTCGTAGAAGCCGACTAAGGGATTTGAGGGTTTCATGTGTATTGCAATTTTAGGCGACAGGCTGACAGCTTGTCACTATGGTGTTACACGACTTATCTGAAACGACCCTCAAACATTTGTCAGACGTGGCGTAACGACCGTAACTTTACTGTCGTTAACGCTCTGCCTACCCCACCAGGGATACAAGCGTGATTTGCGTATGTATGTATGTATGTTTAATTGTGATAGTGTTTTAGCTCTTAAATATCTATTGTATCAGTATTTTATAAGAATCTCTTATTTCTAATTTAATAAAATATAAATAATTAAGCATTATTTCTCTGTTTATGAAAGTGCACCCACTAGAACAATAAATAGGGAAAGCAGTTATAAAGAACAGACTATTTTTGGACACAATAAAGAAATATTTACCACAAGCAAGTGGTGTTGTGTAGTGGTGTGAGAAGTAGGAAAATTTCAACGGAAGCCTGTCATATGATACCGTCTAAAAAGCTACATGTAACTATTTTAATTCAGTATCTCTGGTCCTGTAAAACATGGAATAATGTACTTTTGTATGTAAACGGATTTGCATGTTTTACCCAAAAGTCTTTTCTATGTTACAGATCATGAAGACATACTATTTTCTAAAAGTTTGAGAGGAAAAAATGTCCTGTGGAGAGCTGGTTATAGATATTGCTTAAAACGGCAAGGGAAGAAGGCATCTTTCTGGATGTGCTGTCATAGAACCGTCTGTAAAGGAAGCTTGTCATATGATGACGTCAGGAAAAGAGTAGTAAAAATTTATTCAATTCACACATGTCAGGCAGATTCCATTGCGTATGAAAAAGAAGTAGTACACGCTGAACTTAGAAGAGCTGTCCGTATTAACACCACACTGACGGTCAGAAAAGCATATGATGATTTTGTTGAAACTTACAAGTTGCTCAATCCAACTGGTGATTTTGATCAAATTGTGCCAAAATTTGACGCAATTAAATCACTACTTTATAGAGAAAGAAACATGAAACCTGATACAAAATATAAAATTAAAGATGCCGATGAGGAGAAAGAAATTCTTCTTCCTGAAAAACTTGTAAACAATGAAATAATTAAGACAGAGATAGATGAGAATCCATCAAAGGATCATAAGCCAATAGTGCAAAATTTTAGTTAAATTTAATTTAAATTTGATTGCAATCTAAGTGAAAGTAATACTGTACTCTTATTTTCAGCATGCGATAAACTGTGTACGTATACCTTAAGGTATTTGCTTTACCTAAACCCCCAAAATATTTTTCGCAATCTTCACTTTACAGCATACAAGTTAGATAAATGCTTAAATATCAGTTAGTATGTTGGTGAATGTGGTTGTAAGACTGACAATTTTTCTTATAGATTTCATAATTTATTATTGGAATAGAAAATGACCGACACTTTTCTCATCGCCATAAGAAATAACCTTAGATTATACTTTTATGTGATATTCTTGCTTTCCTTCTGCTCTTCTTACTATGCTGTTATTTTCGACTTGATTATTTGACAGGAGAATACACTTTATAACCCTGGTCCTTAACACTGAACATTTTGTTACAGATGAAGAAGTGTTTTTCTCAAAAAGTAGTAAAGGTAAAAATGTTATGTGGAGCGGTGGGTATAGATACTGTTTGAAGAAACAAGGAAAGAAGTCATCCTTATGGAAATGCTGCCATAGAGCTATCTGCAAAGGGGGCGTAACTTATGATGACGTACGGAAAAGAATAAAAAAAATTCACACGATTCACACATGTCGTGCTGATTCCATTGCGTATGAAAAAGAAGTAGTACTTTCTGAACTAAAAAAAGCTGTCCGTGTTAACACCACAATGACAATCAGAAAAGCTTATGATGATTTTGTTGAATATTACAAATCCCTAAATCCTGCGGAAAATTATGATTTTATTTTGCCGAATTTTTACGCAGTCAGGAAAATACTTTATAAAGAACGGAATATAAAACCTAAGAATAAATTTGAAAATATAGGTACCAATGACGGGAACAATTTTTGTATTTCTAATGAACATGAGAACAATAAAACTATTAAGACAGAAACAAATTGGAATCTACCGAAAATTGAAAATACGTTCGTAGTGTCTAATTCACAACATTAAAATAGACGTTTTGAAACTTTGTATGAAAAAGTATTGTTGTTATTTTTAACATAATAGCAGTGACAGTTGTTTAATTATTAGAAAACTTGCAAATTTCCTACTGCAGCCAGGATTTGAAGTTGCGACATTCGACATTAGTACTGGCGACGCCTCTTCCACCTCGGGCACCGCAGCTGAACTATTACCTACGAAATTATGCAAGTATATCTTGGCATGGCTATGGAGTAGATGGCTACCGGGAATGCTTTTCGCAGGCCAACATTGAGCCGCGGCAGCTCAGATGGAAGAGGAAGGCTTCGCCAGTACTAATAGTAAAAGGCGCTGGTTCTGCCTGTGGTAGAAAAATTTTAAACTTTCCTAAAAATTGTATACCTAACACAAGAAGTATTTAAAAAAAGTGGTATTAATTAGAAGTTCAGTTTTATGAGTCTTATAAACAAAAAACCTGTTACATTAAAATCTGTTAAATACTCAATTAAGGTTTAAATGGTATTGCTATAGATATAAATGTCGCTACCGATGAGGCGTAAAAAATAATTAAATGACATTAAATTAAATTTCCTCGTGGTATGACATGCGCTGGCGCTGCTGTAGAGAAGAGGCCTATACATATACCCTGCAGTGGGTGAATGATGATGATGATGACGAGATAGATGCTGATTTCAATCCCGACTTTGAATTGAAAATAATTTGAATGATTATTAACTATTTATTTCTGAGTCTGGGTGTTGTTTATGCATGCTTCTGTGTACCTACGTCCATATATATCACTCAGTCTCAGGAACCATAAAGGTGCAGGACATATCTACAGTAATAAGTTTCAGTCTTTTGTTTGCATACTTGATAAAATAAAGAAGAAAAATTGCACATGATGTTTTGTATTTTAGGATAAGAATTATAAACAATTTATTTTCATGTATTTTATATACAGCTGAATGTTATTGCATTTTTTTTTTTTGCCTAAATAATCATAAACATATTGTTTTTTTAGTTAACGTGTCGTTATTTCTGATTTTTGGGTTAAACCAACAATATTGTTACAGATGAAGAAGATGTTTTGTTCTGTAAAAGTAGGAAAGGAAAAATTGCTATGTGGAGGGCTGGATATCGATATAATTTGAAAAAGCAAGGGAAAGAAAGTTCTTTATGGGTTTGCTGGCACAGACCCGCCTGTAATGGGAGACTGACATACGATGACGTCAAAAAAAGAGTTAGTAAAATACATTCAATCCACTCCTGTCTACCTAACTACGTTGATTGTGAAAAAGAAGTAGTACTTGATGAATTGAAAAAAGCTGTCCGCAATAATGCGTCAGTATCAATCAGAAAAGCATACGATGATTTTGTTGAAACTTACAAAATGCTTAACCCTACGACCGACTTCGATGTTCTGTTGCCAAAATTTTCCACAGTTAAAACAATGCTATACAAATTACGAAAAGTAGAATCTGAGCATAATTTTCATGATAATACTAATGATGAGATTAAACGTGATATTCCAAATTTATCCAAATAAAATGATTGTGATACTGAATACTGAGCAAAAAATATTAATATAAGTATTAGTGTGGATCGATCTAATATGTATATTAAATCTGCTTTTCCTGAACACACAATTATTTAAATGTAACATACGGCTGACCTTACAATAATAAGTATCTATTCTTTTTGGAGGATAGCGTCGATGTACTTCATCAGAAGAGATCCCATTACAAGATCGATATTGGCTGTGGTGAATATCGTGAACTGCAATGATTGTCAAGAAAACTTATTTGAGTGATGTAAGATATACCCTGAAGTCGTAGTAATGGAGGATCTGTTAAGAAAATTGTGTTAATATTGCGTCCAAATATATTGTATATTGTCGTCATACCGGTTGTCAGCCCATAGCATTAAATTGCCATAAACAGAAAACCCTCGAGTTCTTTAGTCTTCCTCGCCTTTCCTTTTTTTTTTGTTGGAACCTACGATTTTGGCGCCGGGGCCATCAAATCTACACCGGACGGCTTGGTGGATACGCGGGCTAACCCGGAAATAATAATTAAAAAAAAAAAAACTACTATTTTACTTTATTTAGGAAGTGATCTTATATCGTGCAGACCAGAAAGTAACTACATTTTTTTTTTGCAGGCTCGTTTCTAGATCCAGAAAATGTACTTTTTTCTACTAGTCAAAGAGGTAAAGCTGTCATATGGAGGGCTGGATATCGATATAATTTAAAACACAAAGGAAAAAAGAGTTCTTTGTGGGTATGCCGCTACAAACCCTCCTGTAATGGGAGACTGACGTACGATGACGTCAATAAAAGAGTTATTAAAATACTCTCAATCCACTCCTGTCGACCTAACTACGTTGATTGTGAAAAAGAAAAAGTACTTGCTGAATTGAAAAAAGCTGTCCGTATTAATGTATCAGTACCAATGAGAAAAGCATACGATGATTTTGTGGAAAATTACAAACTGCTTAACCCTACAGCTGACTTCGATGTTATTTTGCCTAAATATAACGCAGTTAAACCACTTCTATATAAACACCGAAAATTAAAACCTGAGCATAAGATTGAAAGTGCTAATACTAATGATGAGACAATACATGATTATTCGAATGAATATGAAGAGAAAAAAGATATTAAGATAGAGAATAGTGAAAATCAATCTAATTTGAGTATAGAATTTTCAGCAAACATATAATTTCTTTAGGCTGATTATAAGTTCACTTTTCTAGTAGCTTAAGCTCCTATAACTCTGGTCGAAAATAAACAATTAAATTTAGCAATACTACTTACTTACCAAATAATAATAATAACTCCGTACAATTATGCGCCGTTTAATTTATTCAACCAACCTTTTCTGGTTTAGCAACGTATTTTTATGTTTTTGAATTTATTATTTTATAAACCAAAACAAATAAAAAATAAAAAACGTCTTTTGTTTACTACTATCAACGAAACTAGTGCAAAGTAAGTTAAATCTGTCGTGTGATACCGGCTTAGAAGCTGCAGCTAAGTTTTTTTTTTTTTACCAAAAATCACTCTGAACACCAAAGAAAGCCGAGCAATGCTCGGTCACGTAAAATAAGAAATGAGAGTACCTGACTACCTTGGTTAAAGTAATAATTGTGTGAAATTAAATAGTTATTTATTTCTCCCTTATTTAGTTAGTAATATTTCGTTAAGTCATATCCCGTAAAGATTGCAAATGTTACCCGGATAAATATAAGTAGCATAATTAGTATTCTTTTGTTTCATGACAATTTAGACCACAAATGCATATTTACTAAAAGCAATAAGGGTGGAAATATAATGTGGAGAGCTGGATACAGATATTGGTTAAAATGGTCTGGGAAAAACACTTCCAATTGGATGTGCACCGAAAGACACCTCTGTAAAAGCACGCTGAATTATGATAAAAACACCAAACGAGTTATTGACGATGAAACTAACAGGCCTCATACATGTAAACCAAATTTTATTGCATATGAGAAGGAACTAGTGATAAACCATCTCAAAAAAGCTGTCTGTATAAATGCAAATGTGGCTGTGAAAAAAGTATTTGACAGATATGTTAAAAATTATAAAAGAATAAATAATAATACAGAGGCTTACAATGATGCAGTTTTACCTTCATTTTTATCAGTCAAATCAATGCTGTACAGAACGAGAAAGAGAATGTTACAAAATATAAATGATGAAGATGCCAATGAAGCGGCGCGACGAACTGAGGCTGATGGTGATAAATGCAATGACCAAAAACGAATCTTAGAGGTGGAGGTAGAAAAATATCATAGTGATTCTGATTGCAGTTAGGATTTAAGAGCTAGATAGTATGCGGGAGAATAATAATGAATTTACAAAAAGTTATGCGCTAAGTAGGTACCTGTTTTAAATTAAGTGACGGAAATACACCTTCTTTCTTCTTTAGCATAATAAAATTGTCACTTTCTTTTGAGTCTTATTTTCACCTGTAGCCCTAACACTAACATAATTTTTTGTAGTATAATTTGCATCGTTACTGATTAGAAAGAAAATTTTCCATCCGTACAAATTTAGTTCAATGTTGTTTAAATTTTCATTTCATTTCATTTATTTAAGCCGTAAATTACATGTTATAAAGTACAGTTGTCAAAATATATCATAAGAATCAATGTAATTTTACCTAGTATTTTAGTTTATGAGGTTACATAGTTTGATCACATCAATAATGTTTTTGTATCTTCTTCAGATTCTTCTACAGATGTGCACCCAGTAACTTTCTTGGAAAGTCAGAAAGGAAAAAGAAACTTATGGCGGGACGGATACCCACACACAATGCTAGTGGAAAAGGGTGGTGTCAGTTCTTGGCGATGCCGTAACAGGAAATGCAAAGGATTTACAAAAATAGACGAAGTTAATAAAACAATTTTAAGAGTTAGACCACACGCGGAGTCGTGTAAGCCAGACTTCGCGTTGTTCCAAAGGCAGAAAATTCTTTCAGTAGTAAAGCATTTTGTAGCCAATGCTGATCCGTCGATACCAATAAAAAAGATCTATGATAACTACGTCAGTGCATACTTGGCGTTAAATCCCAACTGTGAAAATGATTTGCCTAAATATGATCAGATAAAAGATACTTTGCGTAGAAGAAGGAAACATTTGATACCGCCTTCAGGTTCAGGTATCCAAAACGTTAACGTTACTTATGTTGATGAAAGTCCGAATTTGATATTTTCAGACATTAGTCAAAAGAACGCAAATGATCTAGACTATACAGATCCAGATCATGAATTGCCCAACTATTTAGGACTAAACTGCGGTAGTTTAGATAATGGAAAGCAAGAGAATTTAGTACCGACGTATGAAGGAATAAAACAAGAAAAGCCAGATCATGAAAAGCAAAACGATAAACTCCCGTATCAATTCATGCTAGTTAATGAAAACCCTGAAGTGTCAGGCATTAGTAGATCAGACCACGAAAATTTAAATCATGAAGATCAAGGTATTAGAAAGCAAGACTTAGGAGTAAAAGTCCGAGCAGGGCTAAACTTTGGAGGGCCACACCATGGAATTTTAGTACAAGCAGAGTTAGGCTTTGGAGGGTCTAACAACGCAAAGTCTGACAAAGGAATACCGATCCCAGAAGAGCCAGATATTGGGCCGTAGTAAAGTTTAAAATAAATGACATAAGAGCCATTTGTACTTAAACAATGTGCTCAACAAATACTATCAAAGATTTAATAAGGATAGGTGTTACGTTGATAATATTATCGTTGATAAGTTATTTTCTCCCGCAAGTAGATATTTTAAAAATATCCCTAGAAAAGTAAATAAATACGTACGTAAATATGAGTTAAGTTGTTATGTGATGAAGTCATTTAATGTTATATTCCAACGTACAGCGTAGTTAGCTGATTTATTTAAACAATAAAAAACCTGTTTTTTCATTGGATACTTTCTTATTTATGCAGCGAGAGGGCAATTGTTTTCTAATCACCATTTATAAGTTAAAAAATAATGTAAAACAAATGTTTTACGTTATTTTTATTTTGCAACGATGTTAACATTCATAATGTTTTAAGTTACCTAAAGTTACTATATTTTTATGTCAATTATGTTATAGTATTGCAGAACATCTTTGTTTTTTTTATTTAATGTCGATTGCGCAGATTTTTCATTATCTCTTTTTAGTCGTACTTAGTGCGTATTATTTTCTGTTTTGTTTAGTTTCTTCCTAATTTAGAAGGATACTTGGATAGGAGAATATTGTTTATTAAAATATTATGATTCATAATGTAACAAAATTAATCCACTTCTCATGTAGCGACAATGTGTGATGTACTTTTGTCTTTTATTCAGAAATAAATATTATCTCATAATATAAAATACAGTTATTTTTGTATATTACTTTATACAACTGTTCACCTGTGTCTTATCAATGCCCAACCTTTTTTTAAATTCAATAATATCATAACATAATGCTTTTGTGTTTTTGCATAAATTTTATTATTTATAAATTTTAGGAAACAAGCATGTGTCTAGCTTAATACACGTAGATATTGCGATTTACTCCAGATTCGTCATCTTCGTCACTGGTCAATTTCAAAACTTGCCATATTCCAGATTCGTCATATTGCTTCGGCTAAATGGTCATGTTATGTGCTAAAAGGGTCCATGATCACGACGATTGGATGGATTGATTAATTTATGCATTCTTTATCATTTGCTACTACAATACTAAGGCAATATTTATTTTTGTTTTTGGCAGACATGCAACCGGTGACATTTTTGGAAAGCCAAAGAGGGAACAGAACTCTTTGGAGGGCGGGATACCGACACACCATCATTTCATCATACAACTTCCTTTCTTCATGGCGCTGCCGTAACAGAAACTGCAAAGGGTTCATAAGAATAGACGAAGAAACTAACACTATTCTAAAAGCCAGACCTCACTCCAACCAGTGCACCCCAGACTTCGCGATGTTTGAGAGACAGAGAATCACGTGTGAAATAAAAAAAAATATTTCCAACTCTGATCCATCGATACCAGTGAAGAAAATCTACGACGATTTCATACGATCGTACAAAGAACAGAACCCCGAATGCGAGAGGTACTTACCAAAATTTAATATGTTCACGTTTACAAAGAACCCTTTACCAAAGCGAGCACCAGTCAATAAAAGAACTAAGCAAGTGAAGTATCCAAAGTCGGAGGAAGATGATGCAATGATGGAAGACGACGAGGATGTTACCAACATGTATCCTGATCCCGAAGTAATCTTAGAAGAAGGTAATGATGTCTAAGATAAAAATAATGTTAATATAAATCTAAGTCAACTAGAAATTACAAATGATACTTGGTTTTAATGTCACTAAAACCATTTAAATATATTACTTCTATTTTAAGATTTTTGGATATCCCTTTCAGGAGTTTAAGACATACACATATTTAGTGATAATTACTTCTTATAAGTATTTTTGTGCCATAAATATGCAAGAGTAGAAAA
The DNA here is from genome assembly GCA_029255805.1 of Keiferia lycopersicella. Taxonomy (NCBI): domain Eukaryota; kingdom Metazoa; phylum Arthropoda; class Insecta; order Lepidoptera; family Gelechiidae; genus Keiferia; species Keiferia lycopersicella. The sequence goes on from JARACZ010000008.1 coordinate 2,762,092, forward strand.
TCAGGAATAAGTCTTGTTACCGCGAAAGAACAGGTTCAGTCATATTTTCCAAACATAGTATACTGTGTTATTTGTCATTTTATAAAATACTATATTCTGTAATTTCGTGGTTAATCTAAAGTCACGCAGAGTCACGTACATGTCGTACGTACGTGTCGTACATGAACAAAATTGACAAATAACATTTTTTTGTTTATTTACATGTAAGTAATAATGTATGCCTGTCCCGATGGCGTAGCGGATAGTATGCCTGCCTTCTACGCCGAGGGTCGTGGGTTCGATCCCCACCGGACACAAATATTTGTTAAGTCAATTTGCAAATATTTGTGTTCAGTCTGGGTGTTTTCTATGTATAATATGTATTTATTTACAAAAAAAAAAAGTATATATGTATTAGTATCAGCTATCTAGTTCCCATAGTACAAGCTTTGCTTAGTTTGGGGCTAGATGGCGCTGTGTGAATTGTCCAGGATATTTATTATTATTATTATTATTATGTTGGTATCTTATAGAATCTCGGGCCCACAGGGACCCGGTCCTTTTGAGGCATGCGTGGGGCCAAAGCCAACAGCACAGAGGCCTTTTTAATACCATATAATCTAAAGTTGTAAGTGTACACCGTTCAGGACTTATCCCTAAGTACACTAGTGAATGCACTCACGGACAATCCCTGGACGGTGCAGGGTTATTGTGGAATTTATGGAAGCAAATTAAAATAACTGGACTATTGGGGTGGGGTGCCGAAAGGATGGTTAACTGGACTATGGAGAGAACTATGGCGCCTGCCTGATCTATGTTGAAAAACACGAAACAAAATGGCAGACGGTGACTTGCTAACTCGACAGAATGGGCCCCATAAAACGGCCGAACGCACAAGGAACGGCAAAGGGGCAACATTTCTATGAGCAGCTTAGGGGTGCAGAGGTATTGCTGGACTTTAAACGCACGATCATTTGCATCCTTAGAGGGTCCCATCACGTGCGCCCACTCGCCACTTACGCTCCACATGCACTCCTCGAGCCGAAGTTCTCGCGACTCCACTCTGACCGGCCGGTGAAGGCAAGCCAGAGGTGGGGGATCTGCTCCTCGTCATTGTTCACTGCGGCCGGCCGGTGAAGGCAAGCCGCAGGTGAAGAGCAGGGACTTCCCTCGGGAGCACTCAGGTCCGTGGGGTCGCTACTCCCCAACAGCTCGCCACAAGCTGCCCTGCGGGCTTATTTATTATTATTATGCTTGCCTACTTTTTAATTCGTGAATAAATTTGTGGGCAAGGGTAAGTTATATTTCATAAATCATAACATAACGAATATAACCATTTTATAGTAACTGTGTTTTGATCTTTTAAATGTTGTAGAATTATTGTACGTGCATTCATGCCTATGTAACTGCTTATGGTAATGAAATGTATTTAGATATAATTCCATATAATATGAATTAAGTATAAACTAATTGTCAACCTATATTATCGCATCTAGTCGAATAAACCAGTACTCCACCTATTATTTATAGATAAATATCTAGTCGATTAAGGTTTTACGTTCCTATTCCTGTCTGACTTTATCTGAGATATAGTTTATAATATCAGATGGCATTGCGTTAGATTGAAATTTTGATATCTGAGTTATATTGTTACTTGACAAAGTACATTTTCTTGTAAATTAACCTTTTTAGTTTAGCTTAGCGCCATTTATATACACTTGAAAATAGGTTTCTTCTAAGGTTCCCGTTGTTTATAGGACAATGTTCAACCCACAAATATTTTGTGTGCCTAAGCCTGTGTGTGTGTGTAATGTAACGTGTAACTTTTTTAAATAAAGTTTTCTGGAGTCTGTAAGTTGTAGTTTTTTTTAATCCGGTTCTGCATATTCTATAAATATATTATATAAGTTACGATTTCGCCATTAAATTGTGATTGTATTAATGTCGGAAGCGGTGTTGTACCTTTAACTAGTCTTTTTGCGTTTCAAGTTTGTAAGTCTTTATATTACTATTGTATTTTTACATAATTTTAAAAAATCTTTATTAAAGGATTATTGTCATAATTTTACTATGCCCCGCCATTGTTGAACACGTAGTAAATTACAAAAAAAAAGTAGAAAATGAAAACTACATCATGCACTTCTTCATTTATAATTATAGCACTAAATGTTATTAATGTTCTTCTTCATTTATAATTATAGCACTAAATGTAATTACAAATTAGCTTACTGTAGTATTCATGTACCTACTCGACTGTGTTAGTAATAAGCGTACCTAAAGAAAGTTTCTGAATTTAATATAACTCAATTCCAATGTACTCCTATAGTCTATAAAATATAGGATGATATCCCTGTGTCGTTTGTGACCTTGGAGCAAATGTAATTACATAAGGTCCAGTTTCCTTTGTTGACTAGAAAATGGACCTTATGTTATAGCATTTGCTCCAAGGACAAACGTCAACAGGGATCATCCTATATTTTACAGACAATTAGTGTATCCAATCTAACGGTTTTCTTTAATAGAGACGTAGTTTATTTATTATCTTGCCTTTGCATGTATCTATGTGGAGTTTTCATAACTTTTTGAAATAAATACAAAAGAACTTTTCAAAAAATGTGTTTATTTATTTCTTCCTTTACAAATAAAATATAGGTACCAATATAAAATAATAAAGATAATTTATTTCAAAATCAAATGCTTACAAATAGTAAATTTACATGTATAAAAGTAAAGTAGTAATCTCAACATCATCTTCAGATAATCAAAATTATCATTTAAGAAATAAATTAAAATAGCAAATCGAAAACCTCTTCCAGCGCTCCACTGTGGCAACATACAGGGTGTAAAAATATTAGCTGCAAATATTTAAGGAGGTGAACCAGCCCATGAAATTGAACAACTTTCCCAAAGGAACATAGGTCGAAATATGAAAAAAAAATTTGGACCTCACATAGAAATTGACTTGGTCGGTTGGTAATTTTGTATGGGAGATCAAATTGTTTTTTCTTTTTATATTTCGACCTATGTTCCTTGGGGAAAGTTGTTCAGTTTCATGGGCTTGTTCACTCCTTAAAATATTTGCAGCTATTTTTTTTTACACCTTGTATTAAAAAGTACAATTTGTCATTTTTTGTTAGGATCAAATTTAAAGACAATACAGACTTCGGTGGATCCCACTGAAGCAAGAACCTAGGTTAGGTATTCGTCAGATATATTGAAAATCTATTGTTTTGACAATACGTATTGATAGATTTGAGCCTAATTCGCCAGAATGTTGATTCAATCCCCGATGGGTCCCAACCAAGGGTCCCAAGGAGGGCTTTCAACTTTTTCAACCAAATTTTCGAAAATCGTCTTTATAAACACGCGATTTTCTCAAAAGCTATTACGTAAAAAATAACAATATCTTTTACACCTTGTCAAACATATCTTTATCAGAAAAGGTTATATGAATATTTTGTAATTTCAATTTATAAAAGTAAAATCAAAATCAATCATTTTTTAAATAAAAGCAAAATCTAAACAACCATCTCAAAATTCAGGAAAAGACATCAATAAAGCCCGAGGTTTAAAGTTGTAGTAGGTACATTGTAAAAAAAACTATTGATTTTATACATAAACATAGAATATCAATGAGAATAGAGTTTATTTAGTACAATATTTAATGTTTTAAGGAAGTTGTACTTAATCCAATTGCAAAAAAGTTATATAATTTTGATTTTTAATATTATTGTTGAATATATTCCGCGCAAAGACGCTTCGGGCGGTCAGGGTCAGGGCCCCAAGTCTGCTATTTTTTGTCATTGTAATGCCATCGAAACTCAACTGTCATTACATTGCCATTATGATTTTTCTATACTTCAAACTGTTAGCAGACTACGAAACTACCAAAATCATCCAACTGAGATCCAATCGACATCCAACTGAAACGATTTTCATTTAGCAGACTTAGGGCCATGGTGTCACGACCAGTGTAACTGTCAGTGTACGCAAGTAACGAGCATGAAGGTAAGTTACGCTGTCGTGACACTATCTGACCGAATGGAGTCATCCAATGGATCTAAGTGGACGAAAGGGAACGATCGCCGGGCAATTTTTTTTATAAATAACAGCCTTAATTACGAAATGGAATTATACTTAGGTACAAGCAAAACATCAGAACATCACAAAACGCCACACACGTGAAACGTACATTTGGAATGTCAGTGGTTATGTACATTGTGAATTTTCACAATGTCTCCGTCTATTGTGTGCAGGCTAGCTCGACACCCAAATCGGTTGTGATGTGTGGAGCACACCCACGACGTTTTAGACCCACGAGTGAACTTGGAGCGAAATTTGTAGTCTCCAATCCTGATAAGTGGTTTCCCTTTTCGTGACTGTAGATATTCGGCTTCTGAAAATTAAACAATTGAATGTCAATATGACAGTGCTGCTAGGTTTTTGGAGAGAGCTAAATCCTTAAAGAAACCTTTAAGTAAATTAGTAACTATTCTTAAGTTATACCTACTGATTTAGAAACTAGTCATTCGCTAAAATCTTTTATTTTCTTAAATAATGTTTATATTACGTTTATTTACATTTGGTTAACTAAAATTAATGATGGTAGATAGATGTACAATTGGGTATGTAAAATTAATATTTCTAATATTTTTTTCTGAAAATATAAGCAATTTTAAGAAACTAATTTGTTTTTTTTTTTATTATTTGATTATCCCTTATTTTTTAATAATTTTTAAAAGTTTTTCATTGATGACGTCACTACGACACAATTAATGAAACGAACAACCACCATGTAGATTTTATTGCAAATGAAACGAATAAGTATTTCATCTTTTGAAATGTCATGTGTCATGTCATCAAACTAGTGATGCCGCTCGATAATGGAATATCGATAGTTTCGATACGTTATTCATTGGTCAGGTCAAAGTATACTTTTCGGTGCGGTAAAAAAAGTTGCCCGCTTCGGGGCCCTATGAAACGTCGAGAAAACATAAAAATAATTTTTTTTGGTTAAATTTTTTTAGGACTTAGAAAAATTTTGGACATTTTTTTTTTTATAATAATTTTTTTATATATTTTTGTCGTGTAGAGGGGCCTAATCCAAACACCTTTGGTCCTTGGTAATTTTGGTCTAGGACGCACCTACCAAAAGACTATAAGGGCCTATATCTCGGCCTACGTGCGTCTTAGCCTAAAATTACCAAGAACAAAAAGTGTTTGTATTGAGCCCTTTTACACGTTAAAAATACAAAACAAAACGATAGCTAATGACTTCGAAATTTTTTTAAGTCTTTTCCCATAGCTTATTACGACTAACTTATTTTTTTTTTCTAGAAAATCGTATGTTTTGTATTTTTGTCGTGTAGAGGGGCCTAATACAAACACTTTTTGTTGCTCTTTGGCAATTTTGGGCTAGGACGCACCTAGGCCGAGAAATAGGCCCTTAAAGTTTTTGGTCTAGACTTTCGAGGGTCTATATCTCGGCCTAGGTGAGACCAAAATTAAAGGACAAAAAGTGTTTGTATAAGACCCCTCTACACGACAAAAATAAATTTAAAAAACTATTTTCGATATAGCGCTCCACACTAACACTAGATAATACATATTAACGGGTTTTTACTCACGGTATAGGATTGCATTGAGTAAAAACCCGTTAATATATGTTATAGTGTTAGGTAGTTTATTGTAGTTTTTGTTTCAAACACAAAACTATGCACCACCACACATAATATAATACTGCTTGCAAAACAAAAGGAAATTCCATATTTTACAGATAGTGCAGCTGAAATATGCCGTAAAAACTTTGCAAAGTTGGCTGGAAAATTATGAATTCGGGAATTCCATATTGTACACGTAAACAAATATAAACTGAACAGTGTTATCGATAGTAGTAGTATCGATAGTTTAGCAACACTACTTCAAAGGTCAAATTGAAATGACAGAAGCAAGCAAGGGGGAGTTCGTTTTATGAGATACTGTAAGGTTTTATGGTTTTATGCTGTTTTATGCGTTTCGTTTCATTTTTTTGTGTCGTATGTACATCACAAAGGTCAAATGAAGGTTATTTAGATTTTTGCATAAATAAAAGTGATTTTTAACTTTTTCGAACTAAAAGCATGAAAATACTACAATATACTAAAATATCTCCAAATGGATTTCTTATTTTATGTCTTCGAGTTAAGCTTTACATACCGAATTAAAAGTTCTAAGCCCAGCCACAAAATTGAGAACTTACATTCTCATCTAGGTACGTCAAAATATAGTCTTGGCTTTATAATGCATATCGCATAGGTACAGACGTTTTGATCGATTTGGCATTTTTTGAGGGAACGCACTGCGGAGACTTTTCGGCAATTTATCGAAAGTCTCTTTCACTCACGTTGGATAGAGCGAGAGATCCGCAAAAACATGCTTACATGCCTTCTCTGGGAAAAAACTGGTGGGTGCAGCAAATATGTCAGCTATTTTAATGATACGAGACTGTGCAACAAGTCAAGTATTCATTGACGTAATACAATCGGCTTCAAAAAAATCGCACCTTTTAAGAAGTCTATTTCAAAAATCTTTCAATCGTATTTGTATCATGAAATATTGGTAATGTTCGGTATCATTTGAAAGGTAAGGAAACAGAGAATGCAAAAACAATAATTCATTCAAAGTTTTTATTGGAACTGAAAAAAATTTACAAAACAATAAAAATCCTTAAAAACCCTAATGAAATCTGGTTAATTTTTCAAAACAAAGTTGCTTAAAACTAACCTAAAACCTAGTGTTACCCCCCTAGCCCTAATGACGTCTTCCATGCGCTCCCTCATGGATCGCACCAACTTTAGGACCTCTTCTTGAGTGATACTGTCCCATTCCTCAATGACGGCGTCTTGGAGCTCCTGAAGAGTCGCGGGAGCGGGATCACGGGATCTAACCTTGCGTTTCAGCTGGACGACCGATGTGGCGTAGTGGTAGTGCGACTGCCTTTGACGCAGAAGGTCCCGGGTTCGATTCTCGGTAGGTCACTCACAAAGTTGATATCTATCACTTTGTGACTTTGTTCCCAGTCTGGTTAGGACATTGCGGGCTGAACCACCCGATTGTCCGTAAGTAAGATGGTTCCGTGTTTCGGATGGCACGTTAAGCCGTAGGTCCCGGTTGCTGTCTATGATCACTTAGACGGCGGTCGTTACACCAACCATGTCAGAAGCCTGCTACTTGTAGAAGGCGGTTGAAAAATTCTGACACTAGGGTTCATCGGGTCGTTGGACGACCCTGTGTCCCACACAAAAGGAAGAAGAGCTGGTCCCAGAGGTGCTCTATCGGGTTCAGATCTGGACTTTTCGCTGGCCACTGCATGACAGGGATCCCAACCTCTTGAAGGTAGCCTTGCCCAATACCAGCAGTGTGCGCGCGAGCGTTATCGTGCATTAATGTGAACCCGTCGCCAATAAATGCAGCATAGGGGACCACATGTTCTTCCAAGATCTCTGTGATGTACCGGTGAGCAGTCATCGACCCTTGCCCGCGAGCACCGCCGATCCGAGAGATGCAAGAAAGTTCAGTTTTGCCATCGGCAGATATGCCGCCTCAGAACATGCAGGAACCGCCCCCGTATTCTACCGTTTCTTGGATGCAGGCTTGGGCAGAACGTTCCCATTGTCTTCTGTATACTCTTTTGCGTCTATCGTTGCAGAAAAGGCACACTCTCGTTTCGTCTGAGAAGAGAACAGTTCTCCATTGGTCCAGGGTCCAATTAACGTGGGCGCGAGCAAATTACAAGCGTGCTCGCCGATGCGCTGCGGTTAATTTTGGACCCGTGGCAGGTCTTCTAGCCACAATATTTCTCTCCTTTAGTCTTCTTCAAACTGTAGACTCTCACGGCCCTTCTACGAACTGCTTGAAGCTGCTGTTGCAACTCAACAGCATTAGAGAACCGATTTCTCAAAGATTTCGATACGACGAATCGGTCATCTCTCGCAGAAGTGCAGCGATTTCTACCAGACCCACGCCTTCGGACAAAGCCACCGGTCTGCAGGAACCGCTGGTACACTCTTCGAACAGAAAAGCGACTCAAGTGCAATTGCCGAGCAACATCACACTGACGTAGTCCTGATTGCAGTAGTGCGATAACTTGGGCGGCTTCAGCAGCTGTAGTGTCAATCTTCAAGGACGTTTTTCTGATGAAAGATATGCTTCTGTGTCTTCTTCGACTGTTGGTAGCAAATTTATCCCCCAATAAGCTGTATCGACCCTTTTATACCCAAAAAACAAAACAATACAAACAAAATTTGAAGAGGAGAATCAGTTCCATTGTCATTCACAGTGACGTGAAGTGTCAAGCTTTTTCTTTATTCAAATGAAATGGATATTTTTTTTAAGAGTTTTTATAGGGCTCTCAAATGATACTAATATTGCTACGAATAACTGCTTGTCTTAAGGATTACCAGTGCTTGAAGCCTATTTTTACGGACGTGCGATTTTTTTGAAGTCGAGTGTAGAATATTTCGCGACCGAGAAATAAATAAATAGCTTCGAGCACATTTTTTTATAGACAATACTTGATGCGTGTCACTGTAAGACCAATACTGCACGTGTTTCGCTCCTCCACGAAGCATATTCAAGACAGGAGAACTTCAAGTCGAACAAAATAACGCCTGCTACTGATTTTAATGGTTATGGTTGTTTTCAAAGCTGACAACTTCGTTACCTACCATGTAGACATATGCTTTGCAACCTTTCTTGTGGTGAGTGGAGCACACCCATCTGGTCTTCAGTCCGGAAGATGATACTTTATAGAAATTATACAAGCCTATTTGCAGCAAAGGTTTTCCCTTTCGAGACATTACGAATCTACATTCAGATAGGTCTGGAATATACGAAAGATTTAGCTTATTAGACAAATGAAAGGGAGAAACTCGATAGAATAAACCGATGGAAATTCTTTATTGTCCAAATTTTATTTAACGATTAATTGGACAGCTCTACTAAAAATATAATTGGGTCATTCATAGTTATGATTTTAAGGGGTTCTTAAGAAGTGTCCGTAAGAACCCGTTAATATCAAACAATGAATAGAGTAAACAAACGCTACAGTTTAAAATTTTATATAAGACTTTTGGACTTTCTCTTGCGTGTAGGACACCACCGAGTCGTCCAACGACAATGTACTCAAATAAATTTATTCTATTCGCCCAAATTTTATTTGTTTCTAAGTAAAGAAAATAAACCTGTAAAAAGCTCCATTAAAGGACAATAATACCAAAAAAATCCTGGGGGGAGACAAAACGGCAACAAAAACATGGTTGTAATTTTTTGGAATAGAGATATTCTCAAAGCTGAATCTTCCATTCAAGAATAGAAAAACACCCCATCCCTGATGTCGAATCTTGTCATGGGATGTGTGTGGTAACCACTCGTACGGACTACTACGCCATCTGCTAGGGTTGCCAATCGAGCTTTACATCTCTGACTGGAATTCCTTGAACAACGCCAGTTCGTCGTGGCCGAAGATATGCCGTGGATACAGTAGTTATATCCTTGGTAGATTAGTACTGGTTTACCGGCTGAATTTTTCACTATTCGACATGCTGAAAAATGGCATTTAACGTCAATTTTAAGCCTGCCATAACGATACAAGTAATACATAAAAAGGTACTAAACTGAGACTGATTGTGACGCAGAATTAATGATAAACTTGGGTACTAAAAACAGTTTATTTAATATAGGTATTGTGTTCTTTGTAGGTACTACGTATATTATGGGCCTTCGTAGCCGAAACTGAAACTGGCAGATATCCGATATAAAAATATATCCGTAACCGTAACTGAAACTGATATAAAAATTTCGGATAAGGGCGGTGCCTCGCTCATCACGTTATTAACACCATATATACCACACACAAAACCATGAGAAAAATTAACTTGTAGGGTAGTCAGTACTTATAAAAATCAAGTCTGCCTACCCACATTTTACGTAGAAAGTTACCTTGTTCTTTATTGGTCAAAAATTAAATTAGTGTCTAATTAACAACTTAGGGAAAACGAACAACACAGTGCATTGATGTCTAGAAGACATACATACGAACATATATGACGCCTTTATCCCTTGCAGGGTAGGCAGAGCGTTAACCCCATAAGAATACGGTCGCTATCGCCACGTCTGACATTTTTGAGGATTGTTTTCCAAGGTTGTTTCAGAAAACATGTGTATCACTATAATGACAGGTTGTCAGCCTGTCGCCTAATAATTTTAATTGTAACACCCATACTTTCGAGTCCCTTAGTCGCGTCTTACGACACCCGCGGGAAGGATGTGGGGTGATGATATTCTAAGCCGGCATAACACGGCGGCATGTCTAGAAGACACTGCGACAAATCCCTCTTGGAGTCCTGATCAGCTCAGACGGTGGGTGATCATGATCTCCGTTGTATGCTATGACCTCCAGACTCTTCGTGGTGAGGACACCAGCCCTGCAGCCGCGTTGGTAGTGACAACAGTACCAGCGCCAATTCTCCAGAGACTTTTGTTTCCTGTTGTACAAGAAGCTTCCGCACAGCAAAACTTGATTGCCACGCTCCAGTGTTATCAATACCCCTGTAAATTTGTTTTTTTACTACTACACTAGATGTCGCTAAGATAGTCGCTTCGAGACGAGTAAAGAGATTGACAAAATTGACAATGGTCGACCGGTGCGTCGATAGCTCGATGGCAGAGCAGTGGGACGGTAGCCCATGTGCCCGGTTTCGATTCCCGGTCGACGGTTGTCATTTTATCAATTTCTTATTTTCGTTTACAGCAGATTTATCTCAAGAAGATGGTTTCTGTTAACACGTCTTTTTGCTTTTTCTTATGGTAGAAAAGGAACGGCTAGGAATACAAAAAAAAAACGTGCAGCCAGAGTCTAGAGCAGCCGCTTAAGCTACAGATACCTAAGACCAACGCCAGGATTTAATATAGGTATGGTACACGAAAGATACCATATATTACAATTACCTTGTTTCTTAATATTTCGAATCAAATATTAAATTATATTAAAGTATATAAAATAATAACGATAGAAATACTATGTTATTTTATTACGACATTAAATAATGATTTCCGATTCTCGTGTTGAAAATGCAACAAAATGATCTATGGAATACTCACCTTTCATACGCACAGAGTAATAGTTATAATGCTAAATTACGAGTTAAGAATCTAAAGAGTAGGGCACACTGCTTGCGTACGCAGCTCATATACGTGCACGTGTACACGCGCGTACCGCTTGTATTGTACAAGCTGCATATGCAGCTCGAGTGCGCGCACGTGTACACGCGAGTACCGTTTGTAACATACGAGCTGCATACGCAGGCCGGTGTGCTCTGCGCCTAAATTTTTATATACATCCCATTTCGAATAGCGTATTTCTGTGGCGGATGGTTGTGTTCAGCGGTCATGCGGAGAAGATGGCCGTGGGAGGTAGTGGCGATAGAAGCTTTGCATTTTGCGTTGATAGAGTGGTGTCGTGTACACACCCAGCTGTAGACGTTCTTTCCCTTTCTATTGAGGTTGAAACAGTACTCTTGGTAGAGAGCAAGCTGTTTGCCGTTCGTATTTAGAACGAGGAAGACTAAAATAAAAGATGGTGTAAAGTAAATAATACGAATTGAGAACCGCTTCCTATTTTAAGTTTAACATTGGATACCGTAATAGCTTTGAAATTATGGGAAAAACATTGTCAATATTTTTTATTATTTAATAATCAAATCTTATTCTAATTAACAAGATTAACAAAAAAAAACAATTAATACTTTGATACAGATTTAGGTACTATCTTATTGCATACTATTTTATGCCTTTATCTGTTAATAATAACATCACCACCGGTGAAAACCGAGAAAAACAGAATGTTCCTAAAAATAATAATGTACTTACACGTCACACAATTAGATTATTTGGTATAAAAAAGGCCTATGCCTCAAAGGACCGGGTCCCTGTGGCCCGTGATTCGAAAATAATACCAACATAATAATAAAAGTCTTTGTTGTCTCAGCACAACTTGGTGACATATCAAGAGCCTGCCAAACTGCAGGGCAGTTGGTTATCAGAAACACACTTCCGTAAACAACAACTTACAGATCATGCCCAGCCCCCATAACACAATATATCTATGTATTATTAAAAAAAATAAAAACGCTTGTTTGACAAACGTTCCTTAAAGGACTCTTACGCTACCTACGGTAAATACCTGTGATGCTATTCTAAGCCAGAATCAGACACGTAAAAAATCTTTATTTACAAATATCAAAAATTTACAACATTTACAAAGCTTAAAATTTAACTAAAAACTAAAATCTCTCATTACCCTAGGTCTGCTGGAAGAGATTTCATTTTAGAAATAAGTTGACCTGTTGTGTTTTGTTCTCAATGTTATGTCCTTTGTGTTCTATTGTGTACAATAAACGGTTAAATAAATAAAATAGGCGTAACCAATGCGTCACCACCCGACATAGTTCCCGGCATGTCTGCAGCATTTTTCCTTTTGTATAGCCAGGCTAATACACTGGGCATGGAAATTACCAGCTCTGCGGTCGCCTGATGCGTTGTGGAGACGAGAAAAATAATGTTTCACACTTTGATATAAATGCCATCACGCAGAACGAACTGGTTAGGCAGGTGGTTGTGTTCAGGGTTCTTCACGCGACGCAGTTCCCCCTCAGTAGTGGTGTTGAGTTGGAACTTGCAGACAGGGTATCTGGTGCAGAACCAGTTCAAACTGCTCTTCGTTTTCACCTTGAGGTAGAAAGGATACCCCCTGTAAATAGCTTGTGGTTTGCCGCTCACATTTTGCACTATGAATACTGTAATGAAAATACTTGAAACTGAATGTAGAAATGAAAATAAGCTAATTAAAGTATATCAATTCTAAATTACTTAGGTCCGTATTTATAAATCGCACTTAACTCTGACATCGATCTCTAGAGCGATTTTGCCAAATATCAGTCATTAACAGCATCTCAATGTCGCACTCAAGATCGATATTAGAGGCGAGTGCGGTTTATAAATACGGGCCTTAGATATTAGCTATTAATATTGCATTTTTACTCCTGTAACACTGTTTAAGGCAGAGCACACCGCCTTCGTATGCATCTCATGTTACGCATGGGTGGTTGTAATGTATGGGACTGTATATGAGACAGCACACTGCTTGCGTATCCTACGCAACGCAAACGGCACTACGCAACGCAAGCAGTGTCTCTCATACAATGCCATGGTCGAGCTGCATATGCAGGTGGTGTGATCTGCCTTTAAGAGAGGTATCTACTTAAGTATAAGTATAATAATTACTATATAACAAGCTAAGTAGACTACCTAATGTGTCATTCGATATGAATCTGCAATAATTCGGAATTATTTTGAAAGATTCATTCATTTTAGCTTAATAAAGTAGCATTTCGCTTACACTCATTAATTATATATGACCATATTGACCATATTGACCATCAATGATAATTTAGTGTTTATTAGTCCATAAAAACAGTTGGAAATGGAGTGTAGCAAATTCAATGTCATTAATAAAAGACACTAATATTTCTAACTATTTTTTGTATATAAAAGCTAAAAATACAATATAAACTTATATTATCTAGCAAAGATTACAGATTGTTACTGTTAGTGTATAAGGACGCTGCGCCGCCCTGGTTAGGCAGTTGAATAAACGGGCTCTCGGTAACCGGACGTGTTTCTTTGCATTCCCCCCGCACCCCGCACAAGCTAACTAACAGTGGCAACGAGGCGAACTATCGCGTGCTGTGCAAAAACATTATTTTGTGCGTGTAATCATGGCCAAAATATCAATTGGAACATTATCCACATTCAACCATATCAATCAAGACTGGTCTATTTATAAAGAAAGATTGGAACAATGGTTTTTGGCTAATGACGTATTGGACAACGATGACAAGTCGAAAAGCAAACGTCGTGCGGTTTTGTTGAGCAGCTTGGCAGAAAATACATTCAAGTTAGCAAGAGACCTCGCGTTACCCAAAAAAATTAGCGAGTTGGAATATGACGCGATTATAAAGCTACTTGATGATCACTTTGTACCCAAAAAGTGTGGATTTTCTGAGCGGAACCGTTTCTACACATCAACTCAAGGTGAATCGGAGGGTATATCGGAATGGGCCGCGCGCGTGCGCGGACTAGCCTCGGACTGCGAGTTCCCTGCAGCGTCGCTGGATGATACCCTGCGTGATCGCTTCGTCATTGGCATGCTCCCAGGCCCAGAACGAGACAAGTTGTTCACTTCGGACATGGCAAAACTAACGCTGAGCAAGGCGTTAGAGGATGCCCAGGCCATTCATAGTGCGCGACTTGGTGCTGCAGAGGTGACGTCAGCAGCAGGAACTTCACAGTCTCAGCGAAGTTCTCAAGTTCCAGTTTACCGTGTGGCTCCGGCAGCGAGAGGCGCGCGCCTGTCACGTGAACAGCGCGGCACCGGGTGCGCGAGCGGCGGCGACGACAGCGGGCCGGCGGCGGCCGGCGCCTCGGGGGCTAGAGCAGCAGCGTCGTCGGCAGCTTGCACCGTGTGTTCCTATACGGGGCACCGGGCTGCTATCTGCAGGTTCAGGCGGTACCGATGTGGATTGTGCGGCGAAATAGGACATCTACGTCGTGCTTGTCCTCGGAAGAAAGTGCAGCATCACTTCGTCGAGGTCGAGGTACATGATGACGTAGGTGATGACGGTAAGCCAGTAGTTTGTAACGTTTCGTCTTCTTTTTGTGAGCCAATGCGGGAGTCCGTCCTAGTGGACAAGTTTCAACTCACTTTTGAACTTGACTCAGGGTCACCCTACACAATTATCCCAGAGAGAGTATATAACTTGTACTTCAAAACTGTAGAATTAAAGACAAGTGATGTAGACATGTATAGTTACAGTGGTAGCAAACTATTGATTTTGGGTACTCTCTGCTTGCCTTTTACCTACAAATCACAATCCACTCAGTTAGTAGTCTACGTAGTAAAAAGCAACGGACCTTGTTTACTAGGCAGGGATTTCTTTTGTAAATTCGGGTTAGGTATAGCACAAGTAAATAATTGCACGGATGTCCTAGAACAAATGTCTATCAAGTATAACAAATTATTTTCCAATAATTTGGGTTGTTACACGGGAAAACAAATTAGTTTGAGTGTAAAACCAGGTTCAAAACCAATTTTTTTTAAGGCTCGACAGGTACCGTTTGCACTGCGCGAAGCCGTTGAACATGAAATAAACAGGTTGGTAAACATAGGTATTTTAGTCCCCGTTCGTAGTTCAGACTATGCTAGTCCCATAGTGCCTGTTTTAAAAAGTAATGGTGATATTCGTCTGTGTGCTGACTACTCGGTATCTTTAAACAAACAGCTGGTAATTGATAAATACCCATTACCGCGCATCGAAGAGTTGTTTACTAAACTACACGGCGGGCAAAAGTTTTCCAAACTGGACCTGTCACAAGCTTACAATCAATTGGTCTTGGATGAGGAATCTCAGATGCTTACATGTATA
The DNA here is from genome assembly GCA_029255805.1 of Keiferia lycopersicella. Classification (NCBI taxonomy): domain Eukaryota; kingdom Metazoa; phylum Arthropoda; class Insecta; order Lepidoptera; family Gelechiidae; genus Keiferia; species Keiferia lycopersicella. Next base: position 2,777,592 of record JARACZ010000008.1, read on the forward strand.
AATACTCATAAGGGCTTGTTCAAGTTTACCAGACTAGTATTCGGATTGTCAAGCTCAGCAGCGATTTTTCAAAAAACGTTAGAACAAATACTTTCAGGTATGGATAAAGTATTAGTTTTTCAGGACGATATTTTGGTTACAGGGACAAATGAGGAGGAACATATAAAAAATTTACACGAAGTTTTTACTCGGTTAGAGCACGCCGGGTTGGTTTTACAAAAAAGCAAATGTAAACTTTTTCAAGATTCAGTGACCTACTTAGGGTTTATAATTGATCGCGAGGGATTACATAAATGCCAGGACAAAATAAACACCATTCTCAATGCAAAAACGCCAAGTAACATCTCGGAATTAAAATCATTTCTCGGCATGGTGAACTATTACCGTAACTTCATTGAGAATGCGTCGGATAAGTTGAGTCCTTTGCATGCGTTGCTACAAAAAAATGTTCCTTGGCAGTGGAATACGGAACAGGAAAACGCGATGAGACAAATCAAAAATGATTTGGTTTCAGATGTGGTATTGGCTCACTATGACCCACAGGCAAAGTTAATACTTACGGTAGACGCGGCTCCGGGAGGTCTAGGCGCTATTTTATCGCAAGTAGGTACCGACGGTGTGGAGCGACCTGTTTCGTATGCATCGCGCTCACTTTGTAAGGCGGAGGTTGGATACAGTCAGATCCAAAAAGAAGCCACCGCAATTATATTCGGTGTGCGTAAGTACCACCAATATTTATATGGACGGACATTACCGTTCACTCTAAGAACAGACCATAAGCCACTACTATCAATTTTCAACCCTGAAAGAGGCATACCTGAAATTACTGCAAATCGTTTACAGCGTTATGCAATTTTTTTGTCGTCATATAATTTTACTTTGGAATATGTAAGTAGTTCCAATAATGCCGCTGATTTTCTAAGCCGCTCAGTAATTAGCCAGACAGGTAGTAGCGCTGATGACATACACATAAATATAGATAAGGCAACATATATCAACTTCGTATGTAATGATATTCCTTTTATTAGCCTAAAAGAGATTAGTACGCAAACACAGTCGGACCTGATACTATCACAAGTATTTAGGTATGTGCAGTCTGGCTGGCCTACGCGCATTGTAGATAATTCATTAAAGTCTTATTTTAGCTGTCGTAATGAACTATCAATCGAAAAGTCATGTTTAGTTAGGGGACATAAGATTATAATTCCATTGAGTAGTCGTGATAGGATTTTGCGAGAGTTGCATAATGGACACCTAGGTACAAACAAGATGAAGGCTGAAGCACGTAACCGGTTCTGGTGGCCGGGCTTGTCAACGGATATCGAACGGTTTGTGACGTCATGTGACGTATGCGCATCCCTGCGGCCGACTCCCCCCCGCGCCCCCCTCACCGTATGGCGGTTCCCTCCTGAACCATGGTATAGAACTCACATGGATCTACTGTTCCCTATTCCAGGAAAAGCTTATCTAGTAATCGTAGATGCCTATTCGAAATGGATCGAATGTTTTGATGTTAGTACAGGTTACGGAACAAAGGTCGTCATTAGTAAGATGTGCGAAGTAATGGGTAGGTTTGGAATTTTTAATACGGTCTGCACTGATAACGGGACATCCTTTGTGTCAGAGGAGTTTGAGGCTTTTTGTAGAATTAATGGAATTTCACACTTAACCTCACCTCCATATAACCCAAGCAGTAACGGACAAGCAGAGAGTTCCGTCAAGATTATTAAAAGGGCTATTAGGTCATTTATTCTGTCCGGAATTAATAACAAAGATCTCTCAAATAAGTTAAATGAATTTTTATTTCACTATCGGAATTCGGAGCATTCCACAACAGGACGATCTCCCGCTCACATACTGTTCGGCCGCAAACTAAGAAGTAGACTAGACATGTTAAATACGCGTCTAACCCCATCATGTGACCTCGACCTCGATCGTGCAGTGAAAGAAAAACAGTCCTTACAGGCTAGTTACTATGGTGGAAAACGCGTCACCACACTAAATAAAAATGAAATAGTGCTTGTAAAAATGTATAAAAACAATAAAACCTATTGGTTGAAAGGTGTTGTAGTGGACATTTTAGGCAACTCCATTTATTTGGTTCGTGGTTTGGATGATGAGGGAAACAACCAACCATTTAAGAGGCACATCAACCAACTATTGAAGTTTATGGGGGAGGAAGTTCATGCAGATTGCTCGCTCGAGGACACTTATGACAGCGACTCTTCGGAAGTAGCTGACCCTGATCAAACACAAGAAATGCCTCCCATCGTGATGTCATCGTCTTCTGCGTTAGAAAATGAAGCAGAGCAGCCGGCTCCTACTGCGGGTGAGCCGGAGGTTGGTTTGAGCAGCGTGACTGATGGAGGTTCGCCTCCCCCCGCTGTAGATGCAGCAACACCAGGCTCTGCAGAAGAGCACGCTTCTGATGGCAGTACGGAGGATGGCTCAGCTACGCCTGAAGCACCTGCTCCACGAAGACCTCTCAGAGACTTATTTATTTTTAGGGATTATTTGTAAGCTAAGGGTGGAGGGATGTTAGTGTATAAGGACGCTGCGCCGCCCTGGTTAGGCAGTTGAATAAACGGGCTCTCGGTAACCGGACGTGTTTCTTTGCATTCCCCCCGCACCCCGCACAAGCTAACTAACAGTTACCAGCAAACATGAACTCACGCTTCATGAGGCAAACTGTAAAAAAAAAGTACGATGGGTAATTTACCTTGGTTCGTTATGAACCATTTTGTTAATCGACTAGCGTAACCAATCGTGAACCACGGCGGCGCGACCGGCTTTGGCCTACAATACCTATTCACATACGATACTCACATTACATATACAAGTTAGGGCTGGTTCGTTACACTTACAAGGTTATTTTTTAGTCAACCAGTACACAAACTTTGTAGGGTGCTTCAACTCATGATTCTGAACAACTTTTTCTATTGACTACCTGCGAAATCTTAAAAAAATTGGGCGTTCCGTAAAAACAATACATAAAAAAATAAAGAAGTTCATGCCTATTCAGCGAAAAATTGCCCATTCTTTTCGATCGCGCAGGTGGCTCCATAGTAAAACTTGTTCAGAATCATGAGTAGAGACACCCTACAATGTTTGTGTATTGACTGAAAAATAACCCTGTATAAATCTAGAACCAATACTACAAATTCATCACATGGGTACTATTTGAAAAGCTTCGATACGTTACAATCTACTTTTCAATATAGTCAAACAAATCACTAAGCAAATGTCAACAGGCTGAACCCATGTCCCTAATGGTTGTGTACGTTGTCTATTTTGATGATGTCGTCGTCTAAAGTCCAGATAGCAGCTTTACACCCTTGGTTGTTGCGAGTGGAGCAGACCCATCTGGTCTTCCCGAATTTGGTCCTGCCGCCTGTCGCCGCACAAAACGTGTACGCACCAATCTTCAGCAACGGCTTCCCACGTTTTGACTGCACGCATTCCACTGAAAAAATAACCAACCATCATCATCCTCCTTGCCTTATCCCGTTCTCTGTCGGGGTCGGGTACCTAACCTAGGGGATTTGACGTGGAACTCAGTTTTTACACAGAGCCACTGTCATCTGACCTTTGTAACCCGAAGGCTAACCTGGCCCGAATCCTAGGTTAAACAGTCAACTATAGGTACATAATTTATTTATGAATGAAACGTCCAGGCGAATCGGCTCATATTATAATTCCTATACTGTGGTAAAGTGAGCTAAATCACAGAGTATACATAATAATCTACTGCAAATTTTTTTAGAATTACTGTATTATTGTAGACAAATTAATGATTATGATTGTTCACCACACTGATAACTTCGTCAGCAACCATGCAAACGTGTGCTTTACACCCCTTACTGTGGTGCGTGGAACAAGCCCACTTGGACTTCTCCCAGCATCCGGTCTTCTTGAAGAAGCTGTGGCTACCCACTTGCAGCATGGGTTTGCCCCTCCGTGATACAATCATTCTACATTGGCTGGAGTCATCTGCAAAATAAATTTTATATCGTACTAAAATTGTAAATGCGAATGGTTTGTTACCCCTTCACGCTAAATCTACTCAACCGATTTTCATTAAATTTGGCACACAGATATACGTAGAGGATAACTTGGGTTAATACATAGGATAGTGGTTATCACGAAAAAATGTTCCTGTGGGATGCTAAGGGATTAAAATCGATTTTCACGCGGGTGGGGCCGCGGCCGCCAACTAGTTCTAGAATAAAGATAAGTTTGAACTAAGAGTACCTTTTGTAATATGTGTCATTTACTACCATGCTACCAAAACAACTATTTAAATAGTATCTAATTGTTCTGCAAGTCTTATAAAATAATAGTCGAATAACAAAAAGTCTGAACATCATTAAATCACATTTAATTCATTTATTATGCAACAAACAATGAACAACAAACAACAAATGACAAATATTTGATATTTGGCTACCTGAGAGGTAGAATCAGATCTACAGGTACAATTACTTTACATATAAGTAGGTAGATACATACCTAATATAAAGCTTGGAAATTCAAAGAAGTATTAACAAATAAAAAGATGTAGGTACCTTAACATTTTTAAGGGCACATTTTATTTATATAAAAAAAGACATAAATAAAAGAAAAAGAAAGAAAAAAGAAGAAAAAGATATAGAAGATACATATATCACGCCTTTATCCCTCACGGGGTAGACAGAGCGTTAATAGCCGCAAGAATACCGCCACTATCGCCACGACTGACATTTTTGAGGATTGTTTTCCAAGGTTGTTTCAGAAAACATGTGTATCACTATAGTGACAGGTTGTCAGCCTGTCGCCTAAAAATTGTAATACACCAATACTCTCGAGTCCCTTAGTCGCCTCTTACGACACCCGCGGGAAAGATGTGGGGTGATGCTATTCTAAGCCGGCATCACACGGCACATAGATATAGAAGATATATATATTTATTGAAGATATCTGTATAGGTAGAAAAATAAATCTGTGGTAGGTATAAGTATTTCGGACTCTGTCACAAAGGTTGGTAGGTATCCACTATATTGGATTAGTGAAGACGCACGCACCCTTTATTCCATATTTCGACCTCTATTCTATAGGGAAAATTGTTCAGTCAAATGGACTGGTTCACCGCTTAATATATTTGCAGTTGATTTTTTTTACATCCGTATAATATTCTTGACCGTAGAATCACTGGCGGATGGGGTGAAGAACTATTCCCGATGGTTACGGGGGTGACCATCGGGAACAATGACCACCCCGGTGGTCGACAAGGGGGTGATGAACGGGAATAAAGGGCATGCACTAGCGTTGCCGAACTATCGATAGTAAAACAATCGATAGTTTTCCTATCGAAACCCCTATACAATCGATAGGCCAATCGATAGTATCGATACTATCGATACTATCGATACTATCGATTGTTCAGAATGAGGCAATACTATCGGTCAGCTTCGATAGTATCGATACTATCGATAGTATCGAAGCTGACAATCGAAAAAACAATCGATAGTATCGATAGTATCGATAGTATCGAAGCTGACAATCGAAAAAATATATAAAAGTATCGATAGTATCGATAGTATCGATAGTTTTGGTCTATCGATAGTCGGCCGATGAGCGATAGTATCGTTCAGTCAGGTATGGATATTTTATTTTACATACATATAATTATCATGACTTTATCTCTTGTGGGGTAGACAGAGCGTTCACGGTCGTAAAATTACACAGTAAAGCGACAGTAATCATTGCTGTCGCTTGCTATCGCCGCGTCTGAGGGCCGTTTCAGTAATTCGCGTATCACTAAAGTGACAGGTTGTCAGCCTGTCGCCTAAAATTGCAATACACATGAAACCCATGGGAAAGAAATAGGATGATGCTATTCTTAGCCGGCATCCCACGGCTAATGGGTTAATTATTGTATATGGATTATTTTAAAAGATTTTTTAAATTTTAATAATTAAAGTAAATTCATTTAGCCATAGTATTTAGCAATGAATGAATTAGTTATACAATTAGATACATAAAAATACACCTATAGTTTTAAAGGCATTTGCACACTAGATGCGTGCGCCTGCGTCTGCGTGCGTGCGGGAAAAAATAGTATGGATATGACAGGAGAATGAAATCGACGCATCACGTGATGTATCACAATAGATACCTACGCATCACCTGTCATGTCAAGTTGTTGCGACCTCTGGTGGCTACAACATGAAGCTCACTCAAGTAGTTCGCATGCATACAAGACGCAACAGGAGTTCTCAACATATCGGAGAGATGGCGCCACGTGACAGAACAATGGGCCTGAAACGCGATATCGAAGTGTTCACCGCGCAACGCATATATACAACTTCTAATCCAATCCAGGTGTACCCGTCGGTCCCCTGGCCACAACACCCGGCCAGGCGGGTAGCTACCCTTTTCCCGACACCACCTGCATTCATCCTGTCACCCGCCATAAAGTAATAAAACAAAAATTGTACAAGAAAGGCTATTATGAAATATCTGATTATATGCAGGATAAATCTCCATGGGAGTAGTTTTAAATGTATAAAGTTGACTTTAAATGACAAAACAGGTAGAATTATCTACTGTATACATATTATATTGTATTTTATGTTTATTTCAGCATAGCCATTTTCGGCTATTAATTTTTTATTATTATTTTTTTAACTTAGCTAGGGTAGCTTAGGGCATGAGCAATTGTATTTAGAATATATATTTAGAATATTTATAATATATACTGAAACGGCCCTCAGACGTGGCGATAGCAAGCGACAGTAATGATTACTGTCGCTTTACTGAGTAATTTTACGACCGTGAACGCTCTGTCTACCCCACAAGAGATAAAGTCATGATAATTATATGTATGTAAAATAATCCATACCTGACTGAACGATACTTTCGCTCATCGGCCGACTATCGATAGACCAAAACTATCGATACTATCGATACTATCGATACTATCGATTGTTTTTTCGATTTTCAGCTTCGATACTATCGATACTATCGATACTATCGATTGTTTTTTCGATTGTCAGCTTCGATACTATCGATAGTATCGATACTATCGAAGCTGACCGATAGTATTGCCTCATTCTGAACAATCGATAGTATCGATAGTATCGATACTATCGATTAAAAATCGATAGTTCTTACTATCGAAAAACTATCGATAGACTATCGATTGTCTATCGATAGTCCACTATCGAGCGGCAACGCTAGCATGCACCATCCATAAATGAAAAGTTTCTAATAGCTACAGGGTGTCAAAAATTTCTGCAAATATTTTAAGAGGTGAATCAGCCCATAAAACTGAACAACTTTCCCCAAGGAACATGGGTCGAATTAATGAAAAAAGCTGTTGACTCGCCCGGCTGCTATTTTTTGTATGGCAGGTTCAAATTTTCTTTTCATAATTCGACCCATGTTCCTTGGGGAAAGTTGTTCAGTTTTATGGGCTGATTCACCTCTTAAAATATTTGCAGCTAACATTTTTACACCTTATATGCGATACTTCGATACTTATTAAAAGGTACAATGACTATGATTTTAAATTAACACATAATTTTAATAAACATCATTGGCTCGTTTTACGAAACTACAACACACAATTTACCTACATCGATCAACATAAATGCGCAGCTGTGATGCGTTCAGTGGTTATGTATATTTCTCACACTAACGATTTCATTTTCTAAATTCGTGTATAGTTGTGCCTTGCAGCTTCTACTGCTGTGTGAGGAGCAGACCCATCTGTTCTTCTGTCCGCGTCGCTCTTTCTGATAGAACGTGTACAAGCCTACTTGTATCAGAGGTCGGCCTCTTTGAGAGACTTTCATTGTGTATGATTGTTCGCCTGAAATAATAGAACAGTGAGTAAAGACACAAAAGCCGTATTGCACAGACTGCTCTTAGAGCAAACAGCTATTTCGTGAAATATGGTGACTGAAGCAACGGTAATAAAAAATCTAAATAGGAAGTAAAAAAAATATGTTCTAAATATGGCAATATGACGTCCTTTTACTTAAGACCATGATTTAATTATATTATTTTCTTAGTATCTTGTGTCCGTACCCTTACTTACAGTATTTAGTATTTATTATATAAGGTGTAAAAATATTAGCTGCAAGTACATGAAACTGAGAAATTTTCCCCAAGAAACAAAGGTCGGTACTTTTGTATGGAGGGGGGGGGGGGTCGAAATAAGACATTTTTTTGGATATATAAATAAATTGACTCAGTCGGTCGGTACTTTTGTATGGAGGGGGGGGGGGGCGGCAGAATCTTTTTTCATATTTCCGCCTATGTTCCTTGGTGAAAGTTGTTTATTTTCATGGGCTGGTTTCACCCCTTTAAATTTTTGCAGCTATTTTTTTTACACCCTAATACATTTAGGTACATTATGACGCTGACGAGTCGAATCTCACTGTTTGAATACAGACTAAATCTTTAAAAAATATGATATTTTAAAGTCACACAATAGTCAAATAAAACATTTGAGGTAGATAACTATACATACGCATCACACGGAGCACGGATGCTATCTTAGAGGTGCGCGACAGCATGACATCCCTGTTCTGTGCTGTGACTGTGTGTAGAGGCAGAAAAAAAAGTCGCCCACTGTTGAATGATACCTTTAGTGATTGTGTTCGTTTCTGGCACTGATAATAACAGATTCGACGGTGATAATAGAGGCTCGGCACCCACTGTCCCATACATTGTTTTCCAAGGTTGTTTCAGAAAACATGTGTATCACTATAGTGACAGGTTGTCAGCCTGTCGCCTAAAATTGTAATACACCAATACTCTCGAGTCCCTTATTCGCCTCTTACGACACCCGCGGGAAGGATGTGGGATGATGGTATTCTAAGCCGGCATCATACGGATCAGCCGACATCCCACGGTTCCTTTTATTACAAATCCAGCGCTTCTTGGGACCGTCTTTGGTTTTCATCCTCTTGTCCTGACCAAACTTGTTCTTGCTTATTATTAACATCGGGTTGCCATGAACACTTTTGTGAAGAATGCCTTTGTAATAACTAAACACCTATACAGCAGCGCTATTTTGTAAGGACTTTCAGCTAGTGCAGTTAAGACCTTTCTAGGGCAGCATTGAAATTCCTTTTAGTACATATTATGAGCCCATTTCAACCTCATCAAATAGGTTTTAAAAAATCCTCCTAAATGGCTCAACAATGATTATGTTATTGATATTTAAGGTCTATAAACATGGATAATTTATATGCTTCGTTGAAATCAAGCTACCAAGCAATCTAGTTGAGGACCTTTTCATATTAAATAAATAAGTCCTTACGAGATTTCTGGCTCATATCACAATCCAAGAAAGCTTGATTTGTATTTCGACTAGTGACGAGAATAAAAGAAAATTGCAGTAAGATACTCATACTATTTTTAATAAATGAGGAATAAACTTTCAATCAAAATGTTGTTTATTAAAACAGAGCAAACAGTAAGCTTTGTTACACTGACCACAAAAAGTTATAATTTTTTTAGTTCTTTTTGCAGCCTGATTTGCACTTAATGTAAGCCTCAGTTTAACGTAGCAACCAACGCAGCGTTTTCTTTGAGTACCTTTTTGAAACACGTGATCTGAAGATCTGCCGCTAGGAAAACCTGAAAAAAACGTTCACGTTGGGTTTCATTTAAGCGCGTCAGTTAGTCTTCACACATAAAATCCAAAATTGACACGAGGAATATACTGATAATTTTGTATTTGTACCACGATGATGAGGATGACGGCCTATCATTTTTACATTTATTTCGGTGTGTAAGGATGTGTAGCAGACTGGAGGCAGCGTAGCGCAGCGTGCTGCTCTTTCAAAAGTTAGTGCATCGCTGCGTCCTGCTCCGTGCGGCTGTGAGACAATTCATGAGACAATTTTGACCTCACTTTGCATTGAACGTTAATAATTTTCCTTCAGTGCATATGCAGCTTTTTGAAACTCATTATTAGTCATGCCAACGGCATAGACTTCTTAAGAGAAGCTATAATCTGTATTTGTCTCTGTCGTACCAATATAAATTAGATCATAGTGCAGCTTACCAGAGTGAAATAGAGCTATTTTGTCCGCCGCAATAGTGAGCGTGTCTTACGCTGTGGCTTTTTCAACCTCATAATACAAAAAACGTTTAAAAATATGTCTACTTGTACAAATAAAAATAGGTATTGGGTTTAATAAGCAAAACAGAAAAAAAATAAGATTATATTAACTTTGCAACAAAAAGTTAAATAAAGATATAAATCAAACATTACCTCTTGATCTTTCATTAATGTAATAAGAGTTAATAAAGGTTCTCCGACACCGTTTCGCCGAAACTGTACGTTGACAGCTAGCCGACCTAGTTGTCGTTACACTATTTCATATGAAAATTGATTAGGATTCGATTGATATAATTTAATGACTATAGTAAACTAACACATCACACCTATATTTCTTGTGAGGTAGGCAGACCGTTAATGGCCACATCTAACAAACACGACTGATTCGATTACTATACTAAAATATACATACTATACTAATATAATTTTTTTTTACATTTTACTTTGCCCTGCATTGGGACATCGAACTAATATACATACTACACTAATATACAAAACACATCACGGTACGTTGCAGAAAATTGTATTGCGTACAACAAACCAGCCCGTCCTGTGTATACGGAATCGGGTCACTAGTAAAATTTGCCCCTTAATTAAGTAAATGCCAAATACGAGTTTCCAAATACAGGAAAACCAACCGATTTTATAAGGGATAAACCAGTCCATGAAACTAAACAACTTTTCCCAAGGGACATTATGGAATTAAGGAAGGCCCCTAGTCGACAGGTATTTAAGACCAAATTGCGAGAGCATTACTTGCGGCCGTTACAGTTACCTTGGCAAAATAGTTAGAACACCCATAATATTTGTCACATGTCACTTTTATTTATTTCAAAATGTGAAGCTAGATCTGAAGTTTATTCGTTTAACATTTTCATAGTGCCGTATGTGAGGTATATATATATATATATATATATATATATATATATATATAGAGAGAGAGAGAGAGAGAGCGATATATACATATATATATTCTTTATATTATATTTAGTATAAGTAATATTTATGTATTATTTAAGTGTTTATAGGATTTATATATTATTCTTTCATGAATTAAAGTAAGTAATTTTGATTTTTGCACCTGCCGTACATTTCCACATGCCCTAAGGTTGACTGGTAGATAATGCCATTGGCATTAAGTCCGCCCATGTACACATTAAGTGCATAAACTTTAATAAATAAATAAATAAAATAAAAATTATGCTGAATTGTGTGAAAAAGTTTTGGCCCCCATACAAAAAGCGCCAGCCGCCGGAGTCAATTTCTATGGGAGGTCCAGAAACTTTCTTCATGCTTCGACCTATGTTCATTGGGGAAAGTTGTTCAATTTCACTGACTGGTTCATCCTTTAAAATATTTGCACCTTATATATCGTTATATTACATTTAATTAACTAGGTACAAATATTTTCAGTGTGTGTTGTACTCAAAACTGAAAAACTTTCGTTTTAAATTATTTTTTGATAACATATGTATGAGATAGAAAGTACCTCCATATAATGTGTAGTTACTCGGTCGGTTTGCTGTGTATGGTAGGCCCTTATTTTTTTCAAAATTCGGGAAAATATTCCTAACAAAAGTTGTTCAGTTGTTTAGTAGAACACTCCCCCCTCACACACTACTTATAGTTTGTAAAATTTTGTTTGATACCTGTGACGCTTCCTTTGTTTACTAGGAAGCAAATGCTATGACATAAGGACCATTTTCCTTTCCTGTTTACTAGGAAAATGGGCCTTATGTCTTAGCATATTCTCCAAGGTCACAAACGTCACAGGTATCAAGCTAAATTTTACAAACTTAAATTAACCTAACCCTATAATGCCGAAAAATTGGCAACAATTAGTGGTTATGTTCGTTTCTGTAGTCGATGATCCTGTTGTCCATGGTGATGACGAAGGCTCGGCACCCTCGGCAGCACAGGTTACATCGCCAGCGTTTCTTCGGGAAGGCGCTATGCTTGTAGTTGGGGTGGATACCGAACTTGTACCTGCCTATCTGTATTAGCGGGTTGCCTTTGGCGCTCCTTACTAACATTGGCCCTGGAAAGAAAGGATTTCTGTTTTATACTGCTGGAAAAGTCGTTTTGTACTACTTTGTTTTTTATTATTAATTGATCATAGGTAGTATTAATAGTACACCGTCGGGGGCCAAGTGGTTCGGACACCGGTCTGACAATCGTGAGACCCGAGTTCGACATTTACCGACTGCTCTTAGGGTGAACAATGCTCTTTGACCTCTCTCTTAAATCTTAAAAAAACTTTACTACATTATCTTGTTAAAATGTCTCTACTTGGACCAAAATAAACCTGCGCGGACATAGATAGAGAAATAAACACATTAGTAAAAAATATAGTAGAATATATCGATTCAATTCAAAAATACTTATTGAAGTACCAACTAAATACAGATAAACATAACATATTTGAACCGATATATACTTTTAACGATTCATACACAATAATCTTACATACAGGGTGTTAGGAAGAGTACTAACTTCCTTTTAAGGGATGAACTAACTCATAAAACTTTACTAGTTTCCTCAAAAAACATAACATAGGGCTAAATATATATATATATCTATACTCGGGTTTATGAGTTAGTTCATCCCTATATATATATATATATTAATAGCCTATCAGATCCCACTGCTGGACAAAGGCCTCCCCCGCGGTCTTCCACTTATTGCGGTCGTGTGCAACCAGGGCTAAATATGAAAAAAAATTTGAGAATTCCATACAAAGTTACCAACCGACTGGGTCCTGTTGTATGTGAGGCCCAATTTTTTTTTTCATATTTCTACCTATGTCCCTCTGTTTATTGTTCCGTTTCATGGGCAGGTTCATCTCTTGAAAGGAAGTTAGTGCTTTCCCTAACATCCAGTTTAAGTAGATAAGTTATATTCAGTGGTTGTGATAATTTTGGTAGCGAATAATCTCGTTGTCAAGAGTGACAACGAAGGCTCGGCACCCGCGGGTATCTAGGTTGCAAATCCACCGCTTTTTTGGACCTTTACTTTTTTTGTTGAAGGAATGTTGCCGGAATTTGTACCCGCCTATATGCAAAATTGTGTTTCCGTATACGCTCGGTGTGAACATTGGCTCTGAAATAAAATAAAACCACTGTTTTTTATTGAAGTGATTATGAAAGTCTATTCTTTGTTGCTAATAAAGCAGCTTGCTGAAGCTGACACAACCAGACACTATGCGTAAGTACCTTTGAGCCGGGTATACCCAAAGCGTTCTGTGACTACGAGTATTGTCGTATTACCTAGATTCCGAGAGGCATCGGCACTCAGGGAACCGAGGTAACCGCAGGTGAATACTTAGCAGCTATGTTATTGTGGAGTGGTCTCGCTACACGAGTGCCTGTGACCCCGGAGGGCGTGGGTGTTTAAGGTGTGTGTAGAGTGTCCTGTCTGTAGGCGCCCTAACAAGCCTTGTGCCCCACGTAAGTAGTATGGGGCCGCGGCAAGAAAAGAGGAGGGAGTAAAGTACAAGAGTTTATTTAAGATAACCAATCTCCCAGTACCTACGACTGCCGAAAGAGGGACGCACTTACGCACACTTGTTAGCACTCACGCACATCGTATATTTATCTCGGTCTTCGGTGGCAAAGCGGGCCGCTCGACGAAGTTGCTGGAGTCCCCGTAGCTCCGTGGGCAGAACGGGCGCGACGGATGTGTATAAGGACTTGCAGAGACGTTGACTTCAAGACTTTGTAGCTTCTTATAGTTTTATTTCACTTATTTGCTTCTTCAAAGTCAAGACTCGCCCAGGGAAAAACTGGCGTGTCATCAGCTTGACGCGGCTTATATATGCTCGCTCGGCGCTCTTCATTTCGATAGACTTTTTGTCAGTTTCTAGCACCTTCGTAGTCTTCATTTCGATCGTCATGTTTCTAGCTTCGAGAACCTTCGGTGATTGTTGTCCTCTTCATGTTCGAATTTCAAAGTCTGGGACTTGTCAGTGGCCAGGTCAGTCGACTACCAGTTGATGCGCTATCCATGGAGGTTGGTTGTGATGATGAAGTGGCTTGCGTGGGCAGCAAAGACGCTTCGGCAGCTCGGAGGATGCTGAGGTCTCGTTTTCTCCGGTCCAGAGGGAGAGGGAGAGTGCTAGTGCGTTATGAATTTTAGATTCAAGTACCAGGAGATCAGAAATTAGAAAGAGGTAGAATAAAGTATGATAACTTTTTAGTAAGGAACTACGCGTCTCTATAGATTAGCCGTCATAGTTGAAAGGTTGACAATATGTCAACAAAGTAAACAAATCAGAATGAAAACAAGAAAAATATTGGAAATATTTTGCAAAATAGCTAAAAATGAGTAGAAGGACAACCAGAGGCATGAAAATGCTACAGTATGTCTCGGTACGACTAGGCAAAACTCAAAGACGATCTTTCGTGATATAGGACTTAAGATATTATGGCCTATTGAGTAGTGTTTGTAATAGGCTCCGATACTACTAATTCAATAGTATCGAAATCTGTTTATTTAAAAATTCTTTTACTATTTGAATCCCACCTACATTATCCCTGGTAAACATAAACCACTTTTTACTGGGAAAAATTTTGAATTCTACGAAAAAACGAGTAAAAATATCCTTCAGTGCGTATAGTTGCAGTTGGAAAGTTGCGTTGTCAATCATATAAAACAGTATAACAGTATGTAATTCAGTTTACTGACGATAGTTGACCGTAACAACATCATAAGAAAATACTGATGAAATGGTTGAATTTTACAAAAAAAAAAAAATTGTTTAATAGATATACACTGCCGGACGCTGAAGCCGTTTGTGCCTCTTTGTCGCTCGTTTCGCGCTCTCAGTTGCACAACGCCTCAGAGCGAGGTAACGCCTCATGAGTCATACTTTTTGGCTCCATCGAATTATAAGACGTTGTCACGTCAAAAACGTTGAAAGCAGTGATCATGTAGGTTGGCGTAAGAATACGATGAAATTCTTCACATGCTTTATTGTACACACAAGCAAAATAAGAGATACACATACAAAGAATCTTAAAAAACAATTGACATTTATTTCAGATACCTTTTACTACTTCTACTTAGGCACTTATAACTATAAAAAGAAAATTAGTATTTAATGAGTCATTTATTTTCAATACATGCCCTATATCTAGCTAACGAATATGAATAGATTAATTTAGGGGTTACGTGGGTATTATGAGGAACGTCGGTGGCCAAATGATTAGGACACCGTTCTTACAATCGTGAGACCCGAGTTCGCCCCCGACTTGTACTAATTTGTTTCACTCATGTACATTTACAGACTGCTCTTACGGTGAAGGAAAAACATCGTGATGAAACCCACATTCAAATAAAATTTGAATCGGATGAAATTTGAATTTGACTTAACCTAGGATATGGACAAGGTTAGCCTTCGGCTTGCAGAGATCAGATGGCAGTCGTTCTGTGTATAAACTTGGTTCCACGCCATATCCCACCGGTTAGGTAGCCGGCCCCGTTAGAGAACGGGATAAGGCAAGGAGATGATAATTTTAGTGGTTATGCAAGGCAAGGAGATGACAATTTTAGTGGTTATGCAAGGCAAGGAGATGACAATTTTAGTGGTTATGCAAGGCAAGGAGATGACAATTTTAGTGGTTATGCAAGGCAAGGAGATGACAATTTTAGTGGTTATGTTCGTTTCGGCGGCCGACGATACAGCCATCGAAGGTGATGACAGAAGCCCGGCATCCGCGGCAAAGTGCGTTGCACACCCAGCGTTTCTTCGGACCACTTTTATTCGCTCTCTTGTTTAGGCCGAACCTATACTTGCCTATCCATAAGGCCGGGTTGCCGTGAACACTTGTTGTAAAAATTACCTCTGCAACAAAATTCATTCATGTATGTATGTATGTATGTAATAACTTAATTGTACCAAACAAGAAAAAGTTACAAAAAACATACAAATAAGACACACAGAACACCGACTCCGTAATATAAGTTATAAAAATAATATTATACAGTATGTATACATACATAGTAGGTAGGTATATAATGCCAAATGTGGCGATAGCGAACGTATTTTTGCGACCGTTAACGCTCTGCCTACCCCGCAAGGGAAAAAGGCGTGATATGTGTATGTATGTAGGTATTTAAGGAACCATTTTAGATAAGACGTTTTTGGACCTCATATAAAAAAATGACTCAATCGGTTGGTACATTTTGTATGGGAGGTGCAAGTTTTTTTTGCATATTCCGACTTATTATATCCTTGGGGAAAGTTGTTTAGTTTCAAGAGTAAAACTGACAAACAATTGCATTGCAGAAGAATCACGTCATTTAATATTTTTAGCTTGTAACCTCAAATTGTATTAAACCCTCGAAACCCTAAATTACCTCCTACCTCTGACAGGAAAGAAATGCAAATGAAGTTTACAAACTCGTACAAAACTACCCAACATCTTTTAAGACACCCAGATACATACTATGTACTGATCAGTTCACATTCCAGTAGGATGATGATCGCTCCGACCGATTTCGCGACCACTTCGACTCCTAATCAGATCGGCGCTGATGCGCCCGGAGATGGCTATTGTAGCCAATTTAGGCAGTAAACTCCCGTACACAGTGTAAACACCTGAGTTTGCCATTTACATTATTTTCGTTAATGGCGATAGGTGGACGGGCCTTTAACTCATCGCTCTTAGCGTCGAGGTCTGCTTTACGCTGTTCCTCAAACTCGCGAACTTTCCTCTTAACCATCCCGCGCCATTCAGGGCGCTGTGCTGCCAGACCCTCCCATTGAGTGGGCTCAATGTTGCATCTTTTCATATGTCGTTTCTGAACATCTTAATATCTGAGATTCAAGGCATAAAAAGAGGTTTTTGCTGATATAAAATGTATTAGTGGTTGTGTTCCTTTCCGCAGCTGACGATGATGCCATCGACGGTAATGACGCAGGCACGACAGCCGCGCGGTTGCCGGGTACAAACCCAGCGCTTTTTCAAACTATCACTTTTAGATCTTTTATCCTGCTGATAATACCTGTACGCCCCAATCAGTAAGACCGGGTTGCCGCGGATACTTGTAGTAAAAATTAGCTCTGCAACAAAATGCATTCATGTTACATATAAGACACAGAACACTCGTTCGCTCGTTCTCTTGGGAGGCAGACGTGTTATCGTTTCGCTCATAAATCGTACTGTAATAGCTCATAGTAACAAAGTGTCTAAATATAAGTGCATTAGAAATCATTATCCCGTACAGTATCAGTGATAAAAAATAATCGGCGCGCAAAATTCCCCCACGCATCACAACCGAGTGAAGGAAGCAGCTGTACGCGCATCCCGCTTGCACGCAGCACAATATGTCGCTCGACAGGCTATCATCGGCCACGCACGAAACAGCAGCGAATGCGGCAGATGAACGCGATAGACTTAAGAACGCCGCGAACCGTACAAAGCGTTCCCGAGACGATGTCAACAATGATGCTATGGAAACATTAATGGAAACTCGCATGGCTGAACTTAAAACAATGCTGAAAGAAGGGCTTCAAAATCAAAGCGATAATTTCACAGCTATAAAAAGCAGCATGGATGTACTGTCTGAGCAAATCAAAGGACATTCAACGAAACTCACCATCATGAGTTCCTCAATTGCTGAAATACGCAACGATCTGGACTCAGTTCGTTCTCAGTACGAAAAGATGGACCAGTTTCTTTCAGGCATTAAGAATAACTATGACAAGCTGACCGAAGAATTCAAGGGCCTATCTAACAGTCTGGAGTATGTTTCTTCTCAGCAAAAAACTTTTGAAGATCGTCTTAAAAAAGTAGAAGTCGCTGCGACAATTCCCGAAAAAGCTGAAGCCGAACTGGTGTCACTGCGGACACAGGTCAGCGACCTCAAATACGAACTGCAACAACAACAGCAATGGGAGCGCATTCTCAACCTCGAGATATCAGGTATACCTGAAATACGGAACGAGAACCTACCAGAACTAGTAGTGAAGATTGCTCAATATGCAGGCGTTGATCTCTCTCTCGATGACATCGGCCATGTTACCAGGGTTCAACCACGTGTAAAACAGCCAGGTCGTCCGAAATCCATAGTGGTAAAGCTAAAAAAACGCTTACACAAAGACAACATACTTGCTGGTTTACGAAAAAAGGAGCCGACCACTCTAGACATTGGTATGTCTACCGAATCAAAACGTTTCTACGTAAGCGAACATATGACGGTGGACAACAAAATTCTGTATAAGAAATGTCGCGCAGCAGCTAAGGCAAAGGGCTATGAATTCACATGGATAAAAAACTGCCGAATTTTTGTGAGAAAAAACGAGACATCTCCGCATATTCTTATAAGACACGATATGGACCTCAACAAAATTCGTTAATCTGCTCAGAATTATTAGTGCGGAACTTAACCGATGAACACAAAAAACGGGTTATTTGGTTGATACCTCGTTATTGTCATTTTATATATTACTTTATTGTTTGTCTGTGTGGTGCTTTTACAAAGGAAACTATTAACTTACCATCGCCTATTTTATATAGGTTGTCTTTTTGCCAACCAGTGGGTATTACGACTGTCTTAAACTATTTACCTACATGTCTGCTCGATCGGAGCGCCGATAAAACTAGCACATTATTATCCTTATTATGCCATCATATCGCATGCCATTACCTGAGATTATTCTGTTTTAATAATGCTTGCATCTAATATTAACATATACTACCAGAATGTACGCGGGCTACGTACGAAAACACACGAGTGTTATAATAATATCCTAGCAAACAATTATGACCTCATAATTTTGGTCGAAACATGGTTATGTGATGGGATATTTGATCGGGAATTTTGTGACAATCGTTACGACGTATTTAGGTGCGATCGCGATTTGCTGGCAACCGGAAAAAGTATAGGCGGCGGGGTACTCATCTGTATCCGTCGCGAGTTTAGGGCCTTCCTTTATGATATACCCGTGTCTTATAAACCTACAGAGATACTTTGGATTACGATTCCCGCGACTGTACTAAATTATAAATCTGACCTCAACGTCATTGCAACATACGTTCGCGGGGAGTCAAACCCTCAATTATGTGATATAACGCACTTATTAGACATAATAAAACATCGCTTTGCCGATACTACATCACCAAAACTTGATAAAAATAAATATTTGATCATAGGTGATTTTAATCTGCCTTTCGTATCATGGGATGACGCAGGCCCCATCGTGCGCTCAATTAGTGGTTCAGCCGCTCTTCGTGACTTAGTTAGCACAATGTTGGAAACACTAACCTTAAATGGCTTCAATCAGTACAACTTATTTAAAAACCCTAGCGGTAACACACTGGACTTAGTTTTTAGTAATTTTGAAATAGAGCTAAAAATATGCGAATTTCCCTTAACTAAAGCTGATGCTCATCACCCAACTCTTTGTATTGACGCTTCCGATATTACCATACCACCACTTCCCAATGCAAAAATAACAAGTTTTCAGTTTAACAAGGGTGATTACGTCAGCATAAATAACTATCTAAACGCCATCGACTGGGTATCAGTACTCTCCTCCAAATCAGTCGAAGAAGCTTTAGACTTCGTATATGAAGTACTTTATCTGTGCATACAATTATATATACCTATAAAAAATATCAACAATTCCAAACGTTACTATCCCACTTGGTATACAAAAAGTCTCATAAAGATTATTAATGAAAAAGATAAAGTACACAAATTATGGAAACGGTACGGTAACAACAATGACAGAGATGAGTTCAGATTACTCAGGGCGCGATATCACCGTGTCCATGCCGCCAATTACTATAAATTCTTATTTAATTGTCAACACTCATTAGCCAAAGATGCTAAGAAGTTTTGGTCATTTGCTAAAACAAGAAGAGGTGGAAGCGCACATCCAAGTGAATTCGTTTTCAATAATGTCCCTCTAAGGAACGGTGCTGATATTGCAGATGGTTTTAATTGCTTTTTTCACAGCATGTTCTCGCAACCAGCCTCTAACTATTTTCTCACCGATGATGACGCCTTGCCAAATCCTCAAAATACTACTAACAACGTATTAAGTACAATCGTAATCACAAGAGAAAAAGTATTATCTCTGCTAAAAAAATTAGATAAAAACAAAGGCGCGGGCACTGATAATATACCCCCTGTATTCATTCTCGGCTGTTGCGAGTCCTTAGCACTACCTTTATCTATTCTGTTTAACAAATCTTTTTGTGAAGGGGTATTTCCTGTCAAATGGAAAGAAGCGCGTATTGTGCCTATCCATAAGAAAGGCATCAAAAAGAAAATAGAAAATTATAGACCTATCTCAATTTTGAACGTATTTAGTAAACTATGTGAGAAGATTGTCTATGACAGTATCTATTCTATTATTGCTAGATGTATACCTGTCGAGCAGCATGGATTTCTAAAGGGTCGGTCAATTGCAACTAATCTAACATTGTTCACTAAATTTGTACGTGAAAATATGGAACGTGGTCAACAGGTTGATGTGGTCTATACGGACTTTGAAAAAGCTTTTGATCGTGTAGACCACGTCATCCTCTTGTCCAAATTAAAGAAACTGGGTATCCATGGGGATTTACTTCGGTGGGTAAAATCATACCTAACTAATAGGACACAAATGGTAGTTATTGGAGGTCACAGGTCTGACATTGTTTGCATACCCTCAGGAGTTCCCCAAGGATCTCACTTAGGGCCCTTGTTTTATAATGCCTTTTTGTACGACGTATACACTTGTCTCAATCATACGAAATTTCTTATGTATGCAGATGATACTAAAATATATTCCAACATTAGGTCACAGCAAGATGCTATTAATCTGCAGTTAGATCTTGACAGACTTACTGACTACTATCACCGCAATCGTATCTCAATTAATGCAAATAAGTGTCAAGTCATTTCTTTCACACGTAGTCCTACACCGAAAATAAACAACTACTACATCAACGGAACTTTAGTTGCTCGCACAGATTTGGTCCGTGATCTTGGCATACATCTAGATTGCAAATTTACCTTTAATCAACACGTTAACTTAATAACTGAAAAGGCTCTAAAATCGCTTGGGTTCATTATGAGAATATGCTCACCTTTTCGTAACCGCGAGTGTATTAAAAATGTATACTATGCCTATGTCCGTAGTATACTGGAGTTCGGGTCATGCCTTTGGTCACCATACTATAAAAAATATTCAGATCAAATAGAAAATATTCAAAAGAAATTTTTAAAATTTCTCAACTTCAGAACATTTACTTCCTCTAATACATACGTACAAAGCTGTGAATTACACAACTTAATGTCACTTGAAGATAGACGAAAAATGTTGGATATGATGTTCCTTTACGATATCCTAAAATCACAAATTGACTGCCCGGATTTGATAAATTGTATAGGGTACTGTACCCCTTCGCGACGAACACGTCATACCCGCCTGTTACGCGCCCCTGCGCATCGTACTAACTATGGTATGAATGATACTATCACTAGGCTTATTAGGACTTATAATGAGTCATTTAGTGACCTTGACCCTTTTAATAGTATAAACAAACAGTCTTTTAAAAATGCTGTCAAGGGATCTATTCGCTCTAACATTGACACCTAATCTATACAAGTATAGGTAACCTTTAATTTTATTTTATTTAACAAACGTGATAAGGACTTCTTCCTTTATCTCGTTTGATCCCAAGACCCATGTGTCGCAGGGCTAAATATTAATAAATAACAATAACAATATTATATAGTATATAATAATATTATACCTTTTTATATAGGTGTTGGTATATCAACGCCAAGATTATACCTAATCATTCTTCAATTAGGTAGGCACTCGTCTACCCTAACCAATGCCCTTACTCAACACTTTTTACTGCGACACTATAGGTTATATACCTAATCAGTAATAAGTAGTCACCCACCACGTACTTGCCCGCGCATTACTAGTGCAAGTAATGTTTTAGTTTAAAATCAAATTTTATGTGTGCTGTCAAAGGCGCGCCGGCCTGCCTATGGGAGGACCGACTTGTGTTGGTTTCTCACATAGTTTACAAGAAACTATTATACGGGTTGATCCCTTAGAGGTATGGGCTGTGCTACTGATGGCACCTACCGTTTAACAATCTTGCTGGTTTTCTTTTTTTACATTTATTTTCTGGCGATGGCAATTCGGTGTTCTGATGAGCAAGCACAAG
This sequence comes from Keiferia lycopersicella, assembly GCA_029255805.1. Lineage (NCBI taxonomy): Eukaryota > Metazoa > Arthropoda > Insecta > Lepidoptera > Gelechiidae > Keiferia > Keiferia lycopersicella. Next base: position 2,799,888 of record JARACZ010000008.1, read on the forward strand.
GTACCTATACACTAGTTGGACTTGTCTTGCATTGCTTCATACTCATTACAAGCTTTCGTTTTTTAGACACACCACATCAATGACTGGTTGACAGGCTGTAGGCTATTGATAAAATTGCATGATTTCCTTTAATTATTAATCATTTTAGCACACAACAGACAAACAAACATTCAAAAGAAATACCTTCGTAGCATTTCTTATTTCTTATTTTTAAGTTTTACAGTTGCCTTTCGATCTTATAAAAATTCACTAGTGGTTAACACGATTGTTAATTTCAATAACTATGTTAAAGTTTATACTGTACCTACTTAGATTCACTATTTAGAATTACTTTGCCTCTGGTTACCCCGGGGTTATCTGTTATTTGCTCCACAAACTTGTCACATATCTTAAGTTACCTACTATTATGGAAATGAGCTGTTGATAACCTGAATAAAATAAAATAAAATAAAATAAAAATAACACCGATTTTGTAAAATAATGTAAGTTATAAAAGTATTATTATTATTATTATTCTTTACAATAACTATAAGACCATTTTAGACGAGACGTTTTTTGGATTTCACATAATAACTGACTACGTCGGTTAATACATTTTGTATGGGAGGTCCAAATTTTTATCATATTTCGAGCAATGATCCTGGGGAAAAGTTGTTTTGTTTCAAGTGGAAAACTGTCAAAAAAAATTAGGGTATTTTCAGAAGAATCGTGTATCATTATAATATTGACAGGTTGTGGCCTAAAGTTGTAATAAGACAGGAAACCCTCGAAACCCTTAACTACTTTTGACATCCGCAGGAAAGAATTTTTCATATTTCGACCTATGTTCCTTGGGGAAAGCTGTTCAGTTTGAGCTGATTCACCCCTTTATTTTAATAAACTTACGATGTGGAGCAAAATTTATTTTTACTTTTCTTTTAAATGTTCTTTAATTTCAAAATAATCGTGGTTTTCCTGGTCTTCCTGGTCTCCCTGGAAACTTTCGCGCCAGCTTATTTTTGATAGTGCTGCGAGGAATCTGGTATAGTATCGAAGCTGCCCGCTGCGATATCTTTTTAGACTTAACCGCATTGAGACAATCTTCTAGTTGTGCCTGTGTGTACTCACAATATCGGCGACTGCCTGGTTTCTGGCGATATCTTAATAAGAAACGGCCTGAAACAACGAAAATGCCATTTGTATAAGGCCACAGGCCTAAGTTATGTGGAATGCTAGGTCGAAGTTTGGCACTGATATGAAACAGTAAGAAAGTATTTTTTTAATATTTGATGGTTCTGCGTTAATGCTACAAATGCTTGATTCTTCGTCAAAAAAAAGGTGATATAAAAGTCAACCTTTATTTATCAGCGCTTCTTGTTTGCTATTAAAGTAATGTAGGTACATAGAAAAAAAATACAATAACAAATTGCTAGATCCTAAAAAATACGCCATCTTTAATCAGGAAGGTCGGCGATGGATGGTTGTGGTCTAGAAACTCGCGGAGTACCACCAGGTCCTTCGTGGTGGTGACGCGTGCCCCACAGCGCGCTGTGCACACCCAGTTGATGGTATTCAGGCATCGCTTGCTCACGTAAAACGAGTACTCATTGACAATTGCCAACAGTTTGCCTGAGTTGTTACGCACCGTCTTCAGCTTACCAAAACCTGCGAGTAAAATACCCCTTAAAATATTTGCAGCTAATTTTTTTACACCCTGTATTAAGATTTTTTCACGCAAATCAGACAGAAATAAAATTACTAAACCTTATAGGCTTTTAAAATTGTAATGTTAAATCCTTATAAATATGCCATCTTTGATAGTAAATATCGGCGGAGGATGATTGTGATCAAGGAGCTCCCGGATGATGATGTTGTCTTTTGTGGTGGTGATGCGGGCTTTGCAATGGCGCCCCTTCCCTGAAGAAGTGCAAGCCCATCGTAGGGTGTTCACGCCTGATGCACTCACGTAAAAGGAATAGCCCTCGACAAGTGCCACTATTTTGCCTGATGGGTTACGCAACGTCGTCAGCATCACTGCAAACAGGCAAAGAAAATAATCTCATATGCAGGGTATACTTCGTCAGGATGGTGAATTAAGCAAATAACTAAGTGTATATTATCAGCTAATTCATATACAGACGTAAACACAAAGGTTAGTGGAATTTGTATAATAAGTAGAAATTAAAACGAAACTTAATCTAGAAACGTACAAATACAATCTTGACTCTAGTATGGACCTAATCTAGGGGCCAAATAAAGACAAAAGATATTCGAAGATGGAGAGAGCACACACATACACATACACACTGCCTAAACAGGCACACAATGATTGAACACAAGTACATAAGTATCCACGTAAGTGCCATGCATTCCAGACCAGAATCTAAAACTGTTTCAGGATATAAGGGACACACCTGGGCCCTAAGTCTGCTAAATAAATATCATTTCAGTTGGATGTCGATTGAATCTCAGTTGAATGATTTGAGTATTTTCGTAGTCTTCTAACAGTTTGAAGTAAGGAAAATCACAATGGCAATGAAATGACAGTTGAAATGAAGACAGAAAAAAATTGCAGACTTGGGGCTCTGGCTTTCGGTCCTTAGTGCTTCGACCGTCTGAGCGACACACCAGCGCGTGAGCATAGCCGGAACACTAACAGACACTAAGACATTCTCCATATTTGATACTTCATTGTTTTATTGTTTTTTTTTTAAAAACATTTTCTCCTTTCATATTCTGTAGTAGATTCCGTTTCGAATAATGTGTAGTTGTGGCTTATGGTTGTGCGTAGTCTTCTTCTGTCTTCGAGTCTTACGTCGTTTCGAACAATTAGACACTGAACGACTGTCTGTTTCAGTGTTGGAGCGGACGAATTGACCATCAGTGGTAGTAATCAGGCTCGCTTTGCATCCCCCGGTGTGTCTTGTGCATTTCCAATTGTATGTTGTCATGGATTTCTTGCTCATGTAGTAGCAGTACCTTTGGAAAATTACCAGCTGCTTGCCAACTGCATTTTGTACGAACTTGACTGTAACAATAAAATTATATGTGTGGCCACTGGTGCAGATATCTATTGTTATTTTAATTATTCTACAGGATGGGTTTACTCTAGCTAGACTCTAGCCAAAAAGTGAGTCGATAAAGTGAAATATAAATAAAGCGAACGCATCCAATAGAGGGTATGTAATTTAATTACTATACATGTCAATTTGTTGAATCAAATTATCAATTTTATGGCAATCGCTGCTAATAATTTTTCCGCGAGTATAAATTGAATACTACTATGAAATCTATGTATAGTAACCGGTTCTTTTTACTTTAGAAAGAAATCGATCAGCTTATTATCAGGGAAGTCAAAAAAACTTTCTCGTTTATCAACAGCCTCCTTTGTAAAAAAAAGTTGTTTAGTTTCGTGGTGTAAATGGCGACAAAAAAACCAACTGATTTTTTTAATAGCCTATTCAGCGTCCCACTGCAGGGCAAAACTGATCAATTAGTTTTTTAATATTTAATGCAAATTCCATCTTGCACGACGTATTGTTGTTTGTGGTGTGAATGGCAACATAAAACCCGACTGATCAATAAGTAAATAAGTATTTTAACATTTAATGCAGATTCCATCATGTACGACGTATTGTTGTTGCTGATGGTTGTGTATGGCCATCAATCGCAGGATGTCACCCTCAGGAGTGGTGACGAGACTGGCCTTGCATCCGGTGCTGCGTCTGGTGCATTTCCAGCTGAGAGAACACTTAAATGTCTGGAAGAGGAAGAAGCAATGACCTTGATAGAGAACTCGCCGCTTGTCCTTTGTACTCTTCACAAACGTCACTGGAAAGAAGAGGTTTGTTTAGTTTGACGAAATACAGATATTTGCTTTACAACCGCCAAGTAGATTCACAAATAATACTTTCAAAGTGTTACTTAATTACAATACTATTACTGAATAAATGAAGTAGTCATTGAAAAAAGAGAAAATTGTCTGACACAACTTTTTCTTTTTTATAAAAATTTACTCGGTTTCCTGCGATACAGGAATTTCTACAACTATAATTGTAGTACGCGTAAGATTAGTGTTAAATAAATAGACTTTGAAACTTTGAATTACGAGATCTTTTGGTTATGTGTGTGTAAGTATTAATTTCAATTTTATTCAATTATTCTTGATTAATAAGTAAATTACCTTTATTATTTTATAAGTAAGTATTAACAATTAAATTAATGGTACATGACTAAAGTTAAATTGTAACAAATATATATATACATTACCATTCATAAAAAAATAAAATATTACAATCATTGCAGTGTCGAAAAAAATTAAAAGTATTTATTTAAATAAAAAAGTTAAGATAATTTTAACTACATACATATATCACGTGTGATGCCGGCTTAGAATAGCATCACCCCATATCCTACCCGCGGGTGTCGTAAGAGGCGACTAAGGGACTCGATGGTATTGGTGTATTACAATTTTTAGGCGACAGGCTGACAACCTGTCACTATAGTGATACACATGTTTTCTGAAACAACCTTGGAAAACAATCGTCACGAATGTCAGACGTGGCGATAGCGACCGTATTCTTACGGCCGTTAACGCTCTGCCTACCCCGCAAGGGATAAAGGCGTGATATATGTATGTATGTATGCATATATCACGCCTTTATCCCTTGCGGGATGTATCTTAAATAGCGAACTAACCATAAAGTATTCTTATAAAAGGACAATTATTATTCTGTAAAAATGAAGTATCTATACAAATACAATATTTTTAAAAACATAAAACAATTTCCGAATTCCGGATAATAAGGTTTTTATTTCTATGATCATCTCATTCTGTTAATTCTATATTTCTAAACTTTAATATAAATTCCGTTTTTAATGACGTAGCTACTAGGAGGATGGTTGTGCTCGGCATTGACACGAAGGAAGACTCCTTCGGTGCTGGTGGTGAAGGTAGCTTTGCATTTGCTGTGCCTGGTGCATGCCCAGTTGATGGTCTTCTTGCTGCTGTTGATGATGTAGAAAGAATAGTCGTTGAAAACGGCGATACTTTTCCCGTTGATGTTTTTGAGGTAGACCACTGTAATGTACAAGCTATTGATGACAAATAAAACAAGTTAGATAGTAACCGATGAAATATACTACTGAAGGAAAAATACTATCTTGTCATGAGATATGAAATAAAAGTCAGAAAATAGACACACCCTTTTTAAATTCAATTCAATTCGTACTTAATTCGCTAGATGAGTGGGTCATTAACTAAAAACAAAAGTTATAAGATTAAAACTATTGTCCCAAAATACTATCCACAGACCCACAGACAGAGATTAAAAATACAAAAAAAAGTTCAGCTTAAAACTAAATAAAATCCGTCATGTAACCAAGTTAGATTGCAATAACACAGAATTTTTTTATAAAAGTGTTTTGACGCCATCCAAACTAGAGAGACGTGACGTCATCTATTAGTATTTTCATACAAAATATAGTTTTACAAAATAGCTTATTTGACCTGCCAATGAACATGCTTTCCCTATTCTATCATTTAACTTAATATGTACTCGTAGGTTAGCTACAATACAGCCTAGAATCGAACGTAGGTTAGAGGAATCCAGATGGGAGAACTATTAGCTGCAAATATTTTAAGGGGTGAACCAGCCCATAAAACTGAACAATTTTCCCCAAGACACATAGGTCCAAATATGAAAAAAAATTTGGGCCTCTCATACAAAATTACCAACTGACCAAGTCAATTTCCAGGAGGTCCAAAAAAATTTCTCATATTTCGACCTATGTTTCTTGGGGAAAGTTGTTCAGTTTCATGGAGTGGTTTATCGCTTAAAATGTTTGCAGTATTTTTTTACAGCAATAGGTTAGATTATTTAACAGGGTGGTTGTGCTCATGTCTGATTTCTCTGATGACGTCATCGATGGTGACGACGGAGGCGCGGCAAGCGGTCTGGCCCTTGTAGGTACGGCGGCAGTACCAGGTCAGCTTAGAGCCATCACAATGTTGACTTTCGTAGTAGCGGTAGCCGTATAACAACAACACTGGCTTGCCAGCCCTAGTCGTCGTGAATTCTGGACCTGCAAATATTACAGTTAAGACATGGCAAATCTCAGATACACTTATTGAACTAGTAATGCCCTAGCTTGATCATCGGCCTGCCGAATATGGATATCATACATTTCGTACTATTGGTGCATCCGTGCAAGAGCAGGACTTGATTGTTATCAGTTCATAAAATAAAATAAGCATTAAGTCTGTTCAATACTTTTCTAAAATCAATACATTTTTTTAAAAGTGCTTTTATTAGGTCAACCTCTATGTAATGAAATCTAAGAAAACTAATTTAAGCATGTTCTAAAGACCGTACCGTCATGAAAGTTGTATGTGATTTTGATGACAATACAACAATATGGTACTGTCGAGCTGAACTGATGATGGAGGCGGAAGATATGAACTGGAACTTCATGATAAATGATCGTATCATAGACGTGTTTGGTCTTGTAATGAAGCGCATTTTTTAAACTATTAATTTATTTGTAACATTATCATACTCATTACACCAAAAATTTGCAATGCTTAGTAGTGACTATGATCGTTGGTAACGGAGATTATTTCGTCGTCTATGGTGATGGCAAAGGCTCGGCATCCAAGACCCCATTTCCCACAAACCCATCGCTTCCTGGGTCCCTTGTACCCCGTCTTGAGCCCGTATCGGTACTCGCCGATCTGCAGCATGGGGTACCCTCGAGCTGTCGTGAAATGCACCGTCTCTATTTAAAAAATATATAATAATAAGCAGTACCTGTTGTATTTGTGACATTTCTTGTGTACAATAAATTGTTATATAAAAAAAACTAATAAGTTTCTTATTTATAACTTAAAGGTTTAAACTGTTTAAAAAGGGTTTTTACCATGATTAAAAGTAAAAAACCCTTTAAACCCTGAGATTCCTTTAGATTAAGGTTAGCGTACAAAATAGCTGATAATTATGTTAACCACAAATTCTTTCAATAGATTTATTTTCGTCAGTCGATGTACACGAAGATTGATAATAGAAAATAATCAACAATGAGGTTAATATAAGAAAGACTCTTTCAAAAATTCATTCCCTGCCTTTATTCCCATTGTTGACTGATTCCCAGACATTGCAATCGGCCACCACCCCGGGGCAGAAGGCACATGGAGTTTGCAGAGAATAGACAGATTGTCGCGAAGGACAGAATCCAGAATGGAGAGGACAAAAGGTTGAATAAGACAAGGAATGGGTAAGAGCTGTAAAACATAAAATACTGATTTTATTCATGTATGTAGTAATTTTATACAATGTAGCGAAAATTTATTTATCTGCCAGCGATAAACAAGGACTAAGCTGCGTGATCATCATGTCGTATGGCATTCCCTGCCTGGATCACGTCTATGTCAAGGGTTTTTACCCAGCTTTCTGCGTCAGGAGTGTACTTGTGCAGATCGGCTATACCCCCGGGAAAACAGCGAGGTGGACATTCGTGAGCTTAGTGATTATGCGAATTAGTTATCTTTACGATTCGATTGTCCACAGTGATGAAACTAGCTTTACAGCAATGCTTCGACCTCTTGTCACAGATCCATCGCACCCTCGGCCCAGAGTCCTCTTTGAAGGCGCCTCCAATGTACTTGTTGTATCGGTAGTTTCCTAATTTGATCACTGGTCTGCCACGCTTGGACGTCGTGAATTCTAGCACTGGTATTTCTGAACAACAAAAGATTTAAAATGTTATATGTTTTTTTGTGAGTTTAGTTTGTACACGATTAACGCCAAAAGAATACATAATACGGTAGGTCAGGTATCGTAGGCGATAATAAGCACACCACTGATTAGAGTTGTATGTCATTTTAATCAATGCATAGTATAAAATGAATCTTCGCGTTTATCTCGTCTGTATGGCATAGACACCATGATAACTCCTTCCAAACTACGCGACGTATGTTTTTTTATGTGGAACGGAAGACGTAACAGTTAAAACTTCATTTTCATCTTTGACGGCAGTTCATATAAAAGGCATTCTACACATTATGATAGACTAGCGGCCCGCCCAGCGGCTGCGCCCGCTGTATCTTATCTTCCTGTGAGAATCTGGGGGCACGGCAGTGCCCCTGCCAAGTCGAGCTAGAAAGCGGCACAGCCGTACCATCCTTTTCTCGAAGCGGTTCAGGCCATTTTCAACACCTTATAACTTTCTTGTGGATAAAACAAAAGACTTGAAACTTCAGGAATCAATCAAAAGCCCTGTAGATACGGTATATTTCAAATTTCGTTCACTTTGAACCAGTGGTTTAGGAATTATAGCTAGTCTAAGTTCTTAATTTTGTCACTGACTGACTGACTGACTGACTCACTCACTGACCGATCATCAAAATTCTAAGGCACTTCTAGCAGACATAGAGACTTCTTATTTAGAATATAATTTGGGTTTAGTGTATAAATCAAGGAAAAACTTAAAAATCTAGCAATTTCAATGCAGTTTTCTAGATAAACCGATAGTATAAATAACTTTGTAATTCCATAGAAATGTACTGTTTACCAAGGTATATTTTGCTGTCGCTCCTAAAATACTTTGTTTTGGTCCAGCAAAATAATCACAGATGTCGCTGGTAGTTTCTAAAACACGCTATCGTTTTGTTTTCGGGAAAAATATAAGCTGTCGACCGAAATTAATGTCACGGTACCTTTCGCCACCTCTCACTGGTAAGTGCTAATGGTAAGGAGATTAGACTATAGTTCACCAGAGTTGTAGAAATAGTAGTAGGTTGGTAAATTGGGTGAACGCGAATTTTCTCAAAATTTGCTTTCACTCAAGCTCTCTCGCGAACCGGCGGTGACCGTTACTCGGTTGGCACCTCCTCGTAGGAGGAGAGGTCAACAAATTGAACGATCAGCGCCAGCGCGGTAGGAAAGGGAAATTGGATGAAGGCAAATCTTAGGACTTGCCTTCATTCAGCAAGCCCCCCGCTCCCTCCGCTTGCCTTATAGCTTTCCCCCCTCCCCACCCTTTGTATGTACACACACCCCCCACCCCCCCCCCCCGCTCGCCTCACCGAGCCGGGTGCAGCGAGCGACGGGGCGGGGGGTGATTCATCAAACCTTCCCCCCGCGCCCCTGTGCACCCCCCTCGCACGCCGCACCAACGTCACGTTGGTGCAGCGAGCGACGGGGGGTGACTCATCAAACCTCCCCCCGCACCGTCGTCAACCTTCTCCCCGCGCCCCTGACCACCCCCCTCGCTCGCCTCACCAACGTCACGTTGGTGCAGCGAGCGACGGGGAGGTGCTGGGCTATGAGAAGAACCGTGGCTGAGGCTCAAGAAATAGAGCCGCAAAAGAAAAAAAGGAAGACTACCTACAAAAAGAAATGAGATCCCCTCAAAAACAAAAAGAAAACTGCATTGAAATTGCTAGATTTTTAAGTTTTTCCTTGATTTATACACTAAACCCAAATTATATTCTAAATTAGAAGTCTCTATGTCTGCTAGAAGTGCCTTAGAATTTTGATGATCGGTCAGTGAGTGAGTCAGTCAGTCAGTCAGTGACAAAATTAAGAACTTAGACTAGCTATAATTCCTAAACCACTGGTTCAAAGTGAACGAAATTTGAAATATACCGTATCTACAGGGCTTTTGATTGATTCCTGAAGTTTCAAGTCTTTTGTTTTATCCACAAGAAAGTTATAAGGTGTTGAAAATGGCCTGAACCGCTTCGAGAAAAGGATGGTACGGCTGTGCCGCTTTTTAGCTCGACTTGGCGGGGGCACTGCCGTGCCCCCAGATTCTCACAGGAAGATAAGATACAGCGGGCGCAGCCGCTGGGCGGGCCGCTAGTCTAGTATTTTTATCAATGATAGGCCTAATTATGAGCAATCTATCGGTACCGGTCCCAAGTTGCACTTTTGAGTTTTTTTGGAAGAAAAAAATAAATAGTCCAAGTTCAGTAACTAAAACTACCCTAATATAATATTTTGACAATCGATTCCTCCTAAAGGCTTCCATGGAGGAATGTGTTTATTTTACCAATGATAGACCTAATCAAGAGCAATCTATCAGTACCGGTCACAAGTTGCACATTTGAGTTTTATGGAAGAAAGAAATATTTTTTGATCGATTGATGTGATAAACATGGGTATGTAGTATGGGAAAATTGTTTGAGGCAAAATAATTTTTTAATGCGTGTAACTCAGAAACGGTAGGATATAGGAAAAAGTGATTTAGGTACAACTTGTAGACAATTTTATGGCCTTTCAACTTTTCCTTGAACGTTTTTCTCGAACATGTACCGTTTTTGAGATTTAAGCGAAAAATGAAAAAATGGACCCTTTCCCCCCCTCCCCCCACTCCGGGGCTCCTCCTAGTGTCCCGGGGTTTTAGTATGTTTATTATTTAGGGACTCTTGACATGTTTCCGAAGAAACATCTTACGTTACTAACTCACGCACTCTAGACCCCCTTTAGAGGTACTCATTCAATGGACTAGGAATGAACAAATCGATAGCCGACTTGGTTTCAAATGGATCTCATACCTTTTTACGGTTGCATAGCTCAGTAGCGAGACTTGGTTTTTTTTTATATATTAATGTTTTTGAGGGTAAGATGTTTTCCCGGCAAGTATTATACATAAAAACCTTCCTCTTGAATCACTCAAACCTGCATCAAAATCCGTTGTGTATTTTTGAAGAGTTAAGCAAACATACATACAGACAGACGCGAAAAGCGCCTTTCCTTTTTACTTTGTAGTGATGCCAGTAAAACGTCTTATGCCCACTGAAAAACAGTCAGCAGCATGTGCTGTAGTTGTGTGAAATAACAATTCGACTTTCCGAAGGCCACGACCAAGGTTGATGCCTTAGGTAAAGTGATCTTTACCTCTTCTTTCTTTTTCGAGTGGAACACTGAGTCCTCCAAAAGTGATAGCCATTTTGAGGATCTCAGCTGAATAGCTCACATAGTTGCGAAGAACCGCTTTTTTATGTAATGTGGTTGAGTTACCTGCAAAAATGGTGACTTTACTCACGTCAGTCAGTACACGCAGTAGGTACACGTACCGTGTTATGCTGGGTTAGTTTAGCATCACCCCAACTCTAGCTATGAGTGTCGTAAAACCGACTAAGAGGTAAATTCATTCAGGGAATAACTGTTGTACACTGCGCTCACAAAGCCGCCTCCAAGCCTGGTGTATATGGCAATATCCCTTAATACGGGAAGGCCCGTGACCAGCAGTAGAGTTTTGTGGCTGTTTTATGTTATAAGGCTCCGCCCGTGCGTAAGTCGGTTTTAATCCCGAAGCATCCCACGGAGCATATTTTTCGGAATAAACAACTATGTTATCCAAGTTACCCTCTATCTGTGTGCCAAATTTCATAAAAAACGGGTCAGTAGTTTTAGCGAGAAGGAGTAACAAACATACAAAATTAAAATTAGTAGGATAATTAGTAGTAAATTTATAAAATTAGTAGGATACTCAAGTCTAAAATGTATCTACCTTACCTTTCTGCAAATTAACTCTTACTTAATAGAGATCCGAGACGGCGACAAATCTGAAAAGATAGAAAAATGTGTTAATGTCGAGATAATTTAGGAAATACATCTACCTAACATAATAACCATGGTGCCAAAAATTAAACATCAAATAGTCGAATTAGTACCTAATCAGTTGTCTAATATTAATTAAAAGTTAAACTATAGTCTGTAAAATATTGGATAATCCCTGTGACGTTTGTGACGTTGGAGCAAATGCTATAACATAAGGTCCATTTTCCTAGTAAACGAAGGAAAGTGACATACCATTTGCTCCAAGGTCACAAACGTCACAGGGTTTATCCTATATTTTACAGACTTTAAACAGACACAAATAAATCAAATCAAACTAATTGAAATCAATGTGAAGTAAAAGTTAAACTAAAAACTACAAAACATTTTTTTCACAAGTTTTTGTTAGTATTTCATCCTCTCTTTAAGTAATCTTGAAAAGGACTATGATGACATTAGTTTGGCAGTTCTTGAATGTTGCATTGCACATCTTCTTATTCTTGCTCCAGTCGGCTAACGGTGTAAGTATTAACATCTTATATTAGTAGTGTGGGTCTTTCGTCGACTAGTATCATCCCATTGTGAAATTTCCCCTGCTGTAGCTGGAATACAAGAAGGTAGAATTAATAATTTAATCTATAATCGGTGCACGTATGACATAAAAAATACAGTAATAGATGAAGTTTCAACGATATTATTATTTTAATAATAACAGTACCTCCTCGTGTGCGACACGCTTTATAAAAAAAGTACAAGTCAATAAATATATTTTGTAAAAAAGAAAACATAAAGTAGTTCTATTAAAAATACTTGCGTAATATATTTTAAAAATAAATAATATATTAATGAAGTACTTTATAACGACACATTACGACCAGGTTTGGACACTATTGATCAAAATATGTACTGTAGGCACCTACACAGACAGAGAAATTTGTAATTAATGATTGTGATTGTTGTTTATTTTGATGATTTCATCATCCACAGTGTATAAGGCAGCGAGGCATCTCACATGGCGGTTTCGAGTGGTGCATATCCACCTCGCCTTCGTCTTCGAAGCCTTTTGGAAGCCAAACGTGTAACGACCGATCTTTATCAACCGCTTCCCAAATAGCGACCGTACGTACGAAGCTGAAAACAAACAGTAAAATATTTTCAGAATTATATACTTACACACATATATCAACGCCTTTATCCCTTGCAGGGTAGGCAGAGCGTTAACGGGCGCAAAAATACGGTCGATGTCGCTACGTCTGACAAATATAGAGGGCCAATTAGTGTATCACTATAGTGACAGATTGCCAGCCTGTCGTCTAAAAGTTGTAATACACCTAAAACCCTCAAGTGCCTCAGTCGCCTCTTACGACACCCACGAGTAAGAAATGGGGTGATGCTATTGTAAGCCGGCATCACACGGCATAATGAAATACTAACTTATGTCAAATGTAAATACGAGCGAGAAAGCCTGTCGTCAAGACAAACCTTTTCGAGCTAAGTTACGTCGGTTAATGTTTATTTCTTGTACTTACTATGTTAAAACAAAATAAATGAAAAATACTTAGCCGGCTCGACGACTCAAAGTGACTATGGACCTCCGATTTCGCCACTTTTTTCGGAATGATAAAAAGTCACTAAAAGTTTGAGATTTTTAATGAGGCTTTAAGTAGGTATGTACAATTTTATGTAAAGTACAGAACAACTAGGATATCGCATCTTATATCCACTAAGGTTGTCTTGTCAAATTAGTAACATCTATCTATAGTTATTTTATAAGGCCACCTAGTACTTAAAGTACTAGTCAATGGTCAATGTTTTCTTTAGTTATCTCGTTCTTGTTTTCGAGCAAAAAATAAAATCTATTTATTTTTGTCTATCTGAATATTTCACTGCTGCAAAAATAATAATAGTCTCAAAAGACATAGGGCCTTATCACAAAAAAGTTAGACGCGACTCGAACGCGTGTTTAAAATAAAACTCGATACAAAAAAACGCTAGCCTAAAACGTAAGGCCCTTATCATTTTAATAATCAGTGATCATGTTGAGTCATTCTCTTGACGATTCTCTCGTAAAGCGTGGTGAGGGTAGCCCGGCAGTACTTGTTCGTTGAGCATCGCCATCGAATTCGAGGTCCCCTGGGGTTATGCTGGGAGTACGTGAACCCGTCTAGTACTAACTGTGGAGCTCCACGTTTAGACTTTTTAAAGAACACTGTAAAAATTTAAAACATTCGGTACGATTAAGAATGAACTATAACAAACAAAATATCAAACTCCTACGGAAAACTGAGTAGTAGCGCGTGAAACCTCTAGTACTCGTATCATTTAACCCTTAATTAGTCATGGAGAAATAATTTCCCACCATTTTTATGGTTAACCCGGTTTTTATGGTTAATTTACCACCACATCGCATTGAATTTTGAACCTTATGCACCCAATGTAAAAATCGGGAATTCTCTATTTTAAAAGATAAAATAATTATAAAGGGTCTTCGCTCTACTGTAGGTAGTAGGACATACCCACTATTGGTACGTTTTATTATCTACTATTAAAACAAAAAACTTTATTCATAAATCCTTACAAATACTATTGTTAGGGCTTCCCAGTAAGTAGTCATCGACACTTGAGTTGGGAATGCCTCGCTCTTCCAAATTTGTTAACTACAGTTAGGATCGTAATTATAAGAAAACAGGTAAGTAAAAGAAAAGTGCGTTGTATATACTAACTGATCTGTGAGACTCTTGTGTGTTGTATTTTATTGGTGTGTAGAATTTACAGACAGAAAAGGGTAGAAACTGATATTTAATGATTATGATAAGAGTTCATCTTCACAACCTGTTCTTCAATAGTTGTGAATGCAGCGGTGCAGCCTTTCTGGTAGTGAGTGGAACACACCCAAAATGACTTCATTCCTCTAGAGACTTTCATACGGAAAGTGTAGTTTCCAATCTTTATTAGCGGTTTCCCTTTTTTGGATTGGACCACGATCATTTCTGAAATTGTATATAAATTATCATTATTTAGCGTATTACCAAGAGTCTTCTAAATCTTTTATTCTTATGTTATGGATGCTGTCTAGTGTCTGTTACTTTGTAGTTAATTAATTTAATAATCATAATAAGTTTAAAATAGTTGTCATCAGTTTTGGAACTTGCAAATCACAAAACAGATCTCATGTGTCCGTGACAGACGATTCAATCACTGTCAATAGCACAAACACTACGTTGCCTGGGACGCAATTATGGTTGCTGCAGGGTTGCCCAGGACCTGCGCCACCTTCTCGGCCTCCCTGGCTGATTCCACAGGAACGACGAGTCGATACGTGCCGAGCCAGGTCGGCTGCAGGAGTCTTCCGTACGATAGACCTTTGTCACAGGCGCCTGACGGAGATCCTGTTCCGGGTTTAATGTTGAGTTGTCCTTCTCCAGGACTGGTCTTGGGTCTAGTTAATCCCTCGGTCGCCCACCTCGGCCCCCCACAAGAAGAGAGGGGGTTTTGCTATTCTACTCTGACACCACACGGCACACCACTAAGAAGTAAAGAAATTAAATGCCAGTGTTGTTAATTTGGTTTATCGTGACTATGGATATTGTGTATCTTGACGATCTCATTGTTGTAAGTATACACTTCAGCGTGACAGCCTTTGCGACTGTTCATGGTGCACATCCACTCCTTACTGCTGCCTGCGATCCTTCGGGAATAAAATGTATAACCACCCACTTCCAACATCCTTTTCCCGCGGCGAGACATAATGATTTTTGCTAGAACAAAAAATTACATCTTGTTGTTAAAGAGTAGATAGTATATGTAATCATTTCTGGGTATACAGGGTGTAAAAAATTGTGCTGCAAATATTTTAAGCGGTGAACCAGCTTACGAAACTGAACAACTTTCCCTAAGAAACATAGGTTGAAATATGAAAAAAATTTGGACCTCCCATCCATACAAATTGACTTCGTCGGTTCGTAATTTTGTATGGGAGGACCAAATATTTTTTACACCTTATATACTTAAACTTTCTAGATTCTTGTATATGAGGAATCGATTCTAGACTTAACTGCGACTGTGCGGCATAACATTTTTGGAAGTCAACTACAAAATGGAACATAATCATGCCATTTGTGTGTTGCGTTCCTTCACCGGAGCTTATCTTGGTAAGCGATGCACCCAGGTGTATTTTTTTTTACCGCCTACTACATCTATGCCTCCTTAACAAACACTAAACTTACCTACATACTGACACAAACACAAAACAATTTCAGCAGTATCTTATCAATATTTATTGACCAAAAAATACATCTTACACTAACAATGTTTAGGTAGAAATAGTTAATTGAAAAAAATACAAGATATTAGAATTGTGGTTAGAACACCGGTTTTACAAAATGAGTTCCGAGTTCGATCCCCGACATGTACCTACCTATGTGTTTTTATTCACGTACATTTACTGGTTGCTCTTACGGTGAAGGAAACACATCGTAATGAAACCCACATTCAAATAAAATTTGAATTCAATTTGAATGTGACTTAATCTAGGATTCGGGCCAGGGTAGCCTTCTGGTTGCAGAGGTCAGATGGCAGTTGCTCTGTGTAAAAACAGGGTTCCATGTCAAATCCCCTAGGTTAGGTAGCCGACCCCGACATAGAGCAGAATAAGTTAAGAAGAATGAAATGATGACTAGAATTTGATATAGACACCATTCCTAATTATGTATCTAGGAGCAGTATGCTTGTGCTCAATATCGCTGCGGCTTATATTCATCTGCCTGTCAATGATGAAGCGGGCTCTGCAGGTCCTGGTGTGGGTGCATCTCCAGATGTCAGTTTTGATTCCCTTAGTGCTGAGGTAGAAGGTGAATCCGTTGATCAGGGCGAGTTGTTTCCCAGCAATGTTCTTTACCCAGTTCACTGCAACAAGAAACTGCGTTTATAACTTGTATAAATTGTCTACAAGCGCGTTGTTCTTATTGTTGGGAAAAAAATAACAGGCATGATGGACGGAAAATTAAATTTAAAATCATCTAACGGACTATTTATATGGTATATGGTTAATAAAACTAAAATTACAAAAAAAATTACACAGATAGTAACCAACATTTATTCAGCAAATAATGCAACAATTACTGATATGTAAAAATTCTAGACTTTAATGTAGATACCGTTTCTTATTATGTAGTTAGGAGCAGTATGATTGTGCTGCAAGTAAGAGCTGATCATCTCTAACTGCTTGTTGACTATGAAGCGAGCTTTGCAGGTTTTACTTCTGGTGCATCGCCAGAAATCGGTTGTGACTCCTTTAGTGCTGCCGAGATAGAAGGTGTGCCCATTGATGAGGGCACGTTGTTTTCCAGCAGTGTTCTTTATCCAGATCACTGCAATAATAAACTGCTTTTTTGTATTGTTTACACTTTTCTTATAGCACACACACAAACACACACACATCACGCCTCTATCGTTAACGCCGCAAGGAATAGCCCTTGCGGGGTAGGGGTAGAGCGTCGACGGCCGCAATATTACGGTCGCTATCGCCACGTCTGACAAATATTGAGGGCCTTTTGAGATAATTCGTGTATCACTATAGTGACAGGTTGTCAGGCTGTCGCCTAAAAGTTGTAATACACCTGAAACTAAAATAAAATTAAAATAAAATAAATAACTAAATAAACCCTCAAGTCCCTCAATCGCCTCTTACGACACCCACGGTTAAGAAATGGGGTGATGCTATTCTAAGCCGACTTCACTTATAGCATATAAAGTTACTTATTCGAAAATAAGTATTGAACAAAGAGCACGAAGGAGGGATCAGGAATATTTTACAAACACGTTAATAATCGTAATCGACCACGACCAGCGTAACTATCAATGCGTACCCGTGGGTGCGTGTATCGAGCATGAAATTGAATCAATCTGATCCGTTCTTCCCAGAAGAACTCCTAAGACCAGTCTCTCCCCAAGAGCGTGATTGGACTGTTTGTTTGAACAACCATTGAATAATTTCTGGGTGAACCCTTGCTCCCCACCAAGCTGACAGGCGTAGTTTTGATAGCCCCGGGGGTGCCAATAACGTAGAGTTCAATACAAAAAAAAAATTGAATTTATTTGTAAACGTTTGTACGTTGAATACATTGAGATAATTTATTCGCGTAAATACATGGTAATACATTGATGACTATTAATTAGATTAGACCTACATATTCTAATCATAATATGGCGTGAAATATATTTAAATCTTCTTTACTACATTGCTTTTCCGTCAGTATGTTCTCTTTCGATAAGAATGTATTTATTCTGTTTCGCATGGCTTCTTTAAATTCTTAAAAAAACACTGGAATCAAAGGTATAGGGCGATAATTGCTAATGTCCTTCTTATTTCTTCTTTTTATACAACGTTTTTACAATAGATTTTTGAGTTTTCAGGAAAAGTACAAAGCATATGGATAGAGTAATGAGATGTGACAATATATGCGATACTTTGCTTACACGATCTTTAGAATGTGCGTAGACACTTCATCGTATCCTGCAGAGCTGAAAGTCTAGTTACGCTGACACTATCTGAGCGAATGAAGTATATGAATATATATTTAGCATAATACGTATACACACTCCTTACATTGCTAACAAGTGATAAACATATTTGGTACTAGAATTTGATGTAGACACCATTCTTAATTATGTATCTAGGTGCAATGTGATTGTGCTGAAAGTTACAGCTGGTCATCTGGCACTGCTTATTGAGTATGAAGCGAGCCTTGCAGGTCCTACTCGTGGTGCAGCGCCAGAAATCAGTTCTGACTCCTTTAGTGCCGAGATAGAAGGTGAAACCGTTGATCAGGGCAAGCTGTTTTCCAGCACTGTTCTTTATCCAGTTCACTGCAATAAGAAACTGCGTTAAAGCTTTGTTCGCATTTTTCTAATCGCATGTGATGTTTATACGAAAATAATCTAACCATATGGGCGAGTGGAAGGAAAGGTAAAATTATAAGACTTATTATTTCCATCTTTATTTAATAAACCATCCTATTCGATTTTGCTTAAAATCGTGCACCTGTATTCATATTGTCAAATTTAGTATTAAAATTTGTTTAGGGAATTTCGATAGTAGAAATAGTTTTAGTCACATTATTAGTAGGTAGAGCGAATGAGGCTGTTTTTCTTCATCCAGGTTATTTCTCCTGGGTTATTTCATAAAGTAGAGTTCTGACTTCTGACTACTAGACGACTATTGGCCATCTCTTAGTCCGATAGGCCGCGGTTAGGTAGAATCTTCGAAATGCTATTTTCTTTCAGTGGTTAGGTTGGAGTCGATACAAGACGCCATCCTTGATAATGAATTTAGGAGCATTGTGGGTATGCATGAGCTTCGAACTGGTGACGGTTCCATTCTGGTCTAGGCTGAAGCGTGCCTTACACGGGTGGCCCTTGGTACAACGCCAGGCTAAGCCGCCGCTCGTGTTCAAGTAGAAAGTGTATCCGCTAACCACCGCTAGTTGTTTCCCTGATGCATTCAGCACCCAAGACACTACAAAGAAAATCTTGATTATTCGTATGGGAGGAAAATGAGTCAAAATAGGAAAAAATGTAGGAAAAAACACAAAAAGAAACATTGATCAGGACAATTTATATTATGATATATGAACTCCAAAAGAGAAGAACAATCATTTTGATACAAACTTTATTAATACCACCAAAGTTGACACAAATTACCATACGTGTAGTACACAATACAACATTTATTCAACTTATAATAATGCTTCAAAATTGATACTTTGTGAAAAGAAGGTACTAGATTTTGAAATAGACGCCATTTCTGATTATGAATCTAGGAGCAATATGATCGTGCTGGAAACTGCTGCTGATCATATCCATCTTTTTGTTGAGTATGAAGCGAGCTTTGCAGGAAGCACCTTTGGTGCATCTCCAAAAGTCAGTTGTAGCTCCTTTAGTGCCGAGATAGAAGGTATACCCGTTGATCAAGGCAAGTTGTTTTCCAGTACTGTTCTTTACCCACTTCACTGTAATAAAAGAAACAACTGTGTTATTAGCTTCCTTGTTTCTTATCGTCGATTCAATGACCGTTGAGTCGTGATAAGTTGAGGACTAAACTAAGGAAGTCATGTAGTCGCAGCAGAGTCTTATTCATCACAAAATATACTTTGAATCAGATTTTGAAATAGACGCCGTCTTTAATAATAAAATTATGAGCATTATGGGTATGCACGAAGTTGGAACTCATGATGCTCCCACTTTGGTTGAAAACGACGCGCGCCTTGCACGGATGGCCCCGGGTGCAGCGCCAGGAGTTGCCACCGATCATGTTCAAGGAGTAGGTATACCCGCGGATCAGCGCTAGTTGCCTCCCTGCTGCATTCCGGACCCATGATACTACAAAGAAAACTTAATTCATTGATGGTGATAAAAGATGATGATGAAAACAAGGAAAAGTAAGGGAAAGTACTAGGTAGCAACACAAAACTTCTTCTTCTTCAGCAAAAAACAACAAAAAACAAAATAGATCATAAAGTTGATTTATTAGCAAGAAAATAATGTAGAATCGAGAAATATAGTAATTAAAAAAAAAATGGTTTCGTTTATTGTAATTTTTTTAAGTATTATTTTGAATACTATCTTGCTGCATGTGGTGTCATAAATGGTACGAGTCAAACTAACTCCTTTGAAAGAAACGAACCTCGGGCCTGAAGTAGGAAGATGAAATAAATAATATATATATATATGTAATGGACCAGAAGAATTTACCAAACAGTACACCACTGTACACAATATTAACAACGCAAACATTTGAAAATATAAGGTATAAAAATATTAGCTGCAAATATTTGAAGGGGTGAACCAGTCCATGAAACTGAACAACTTTACCCAAGGAACATAGGTCAAAATATGAAAAAAAATTTTGGACCTCCAGTCAGTAAAAAAAGAACAATAATAATTTTATTTATTTATTATTATTATAAACAAACTATTTAAAGGGCAATTAACACAGGCGGCGCACGCATGACATTTGTTGTCTGTGGTATTTAACAAAAAAATCACACAAATCATCACAAAAGTGACAAACACAGTCACAAAAACCAACATTTATTTAGTTTATAATCATTTCAATACTAACAAACTGAAAGTTATATTACATTTTGAAACAGATACCATTTTTTATTACATATCTAGGCGGAATATGATCGTGCTGCAAATAGCAGCTGGTCATTTCCATCTGTTTGTTGAGGATGAAGCGAGCTTTGCAGGTGGCGCCTTTGGTGCATCTCCAGAAGTCAGTTGTGTTCCTCTTGGTGCCGAGGTAGAAGCTGAACCCGTTGATCAGGGCAAGCTGTTTCCCAGCAGTGTTCTTCACCCAGAAAACTGCAAAAACGACATAGAGTGATGATTGAGTGACGTTAGTAGATACGTTGAATACATGAACATCTTTAAATGCTTAGTGAAAGAAGTAGTCTCATATAGCTACGTTGTATATCCATACTAATACAAGGTGTAAAAATATTAGCTGCAAATATTTCAAGGGGTGAAGCAGCCCATAAAACTGAACAACTTTTCCCAAGAAACATTGGTCGTAATATGAGAAAAACTTTTGGACCTCCCATATAATTGATTCGGTCGGTGTTGGTAATTTTCTATGGAGAGTCTAAGTACAGTACACTAAGAAATAAAACTTTTTAAATACTATATGATATATTTTTTAATATTATATACTATATGTCGAAATTAAATTACGAGGTAGGTATTTCGAGAATTTGTGGGTGTGCGTTAAACCTCTGCCTATCCCACTAAGGATATAGGCGTGATTTGTGTTTGTATATTAAATTGAATATATTATTGGGCATATCACCATTCCTAAAAGGTGTTATTTAATAAGTTTCGTATATTGTGTGATGAAACAATTATAACTACTAGTTTTTCAGATTTTGAGCTTCTTAGACAATATGACTATACACACGCGCCCTTTATCCCTTGCGGGGTACTTAGGCAGAGCGTCAACGGCCGTAAAATTTTGACACGTCAGACAAATATTTAAGGCGCTCTGATGAAGTAAGGCCGATGAAAAGCGTTACTTTCGATTCAGTTTTTAAGCCTGTTATTGATGCTAACAAGACCTCAAAAAAATATATGACATACTCAAAGATATTGTCTAGTAGTAACACTATCGTATGACTCGATTGGTTTGATATATTTTAGTAAAAAAAATCTCAAAAAGAGCATTAAAAATATTTTCAAACCAATTTTATCGTAACTTGGACTACTATTTTGATATACTTTCTTGATGTAGAATATTCCTCTTTTAATGCCCTAAAAATAACACTATCAGGTTTTAGTTGATGAACAGATTTAAATTCAACAAATCATTTTTTTCCAAAAATTTGAACGGTTTTCGACGACAAACCAACCTCCCAATGACATCCCGCACCGCCCGTTACCCCGCCAGTACCCAAATGGCTCTTGCCAGCGCCGGTACTGTGTCAAAATTTCCCACAAAATTTACAAATATTTTTTCGTAATTATTACGTCGCTCATTTTACTTATGACGTTTGTGACATGGATAGATTGATTGATATAATACTTTATGGCTGACACCAGAAGGCGTAGTTTAAGTATGCGCTTATTATTACGTCGGTTACGTCTTTTGGCGAGACGAGCAACAATTTTATCATAGCTGTCGCTTCAGCTAGCCTTGACGATAGACGATATTTTATCTATAAGATAATGAAAAGCAAAAGTCTAAGTCTTTTTACTTCTAATAAGAAAGGAGTGATACATAACTAGTAATTCACTTTAAATATTTACAGGGTGCATTCTGAACATGAGTAACGTTTTTACAGTAGGTACCAAGTAATTTTTAATAATTTTTTTTCAAGATAACTCTTTGCTTTCAGGTCATCTGAACAATTTTCCCCCGATAACTTATTACAGAAACCGACACAGTGGTGCGAAATTAGACATTGTGCAAAATCATCTTTTGTACAATCTATTCAATTTTTTTTAACTTTATAGAATCTGAGTCGCGTCGGCTAGATTTTTAAACATATTTCGACCTATATTCCTTGGGAAAGTTGTTCAGTTTCAAGGACAGGTTCATAAAAGGAACTTAGTACTTATCCTAATATGCTTTGTAATTAAATTTGTGTGTTTTAACTAGCTATTACGGTCTTTTTAGGCCTTCCTCCTCTTCTGCGTCCATCCATCTACCCACATTCATATTAATTTCGTTACATTATCACAAAATAATAATAATTCACGAGTAGAAGTAAAAGTTCCACGGCCGGGATAAAGCTCAAAAATACTTAAAAGGTGGTCGGACTGCGGTCATGTCCATAAAACACACAAAGTGCGAGTGCGTAGTGTACGAGCGCCAGATGATGTGTCAGAGCGCGGGGACCGCGGGCGGCTCCCCCCACCTCACCCCCTGAAATCGTGATTTGAGCACCGATTCCTCGCCTTAAGGAACGTTTCATTCAGTAATATTGTTTATCACTATAGTTTTAGGTTGTCAACCTGTCGTCTAAAATTTTAATACACACGAAACCCCCCAGTCCCTTACTCACCTCTTGCGACACCCGCGGGGAGGAAAATGCATTCTTAGCTGGCATCACACGGCAAAATATGACCGTCATTTATTTAGCACACGATAAATAGACCACTTAGAATAATGTAGCTTAGCTATAATAAGTATTCTTTGATAATGCTAACAATGTTATTATTAAAACTGAAGTTACTAAATTTTGATATAGACACCATTCCTAAGTATGTATTTAGGAGCGACATGATCGTGTTGTAAGTTGCAGCTGATCATTTGCATCTGTTTATTAAGGAGGAAGCGCGCCCTGCAAGGATGGCCCCTGGTGCACCTCCAGGAGTTCTTGTTCGAGTAGAAAGTGTAACCGCTGATCAGTGCCAGTGTTTTTCCTGCGTTATTCTGCACCCACAGCACTAAAATGAATAAGGAACATTAATAAACAAACAAGACTGACAAGAATTTCCTGTTCTACTCACTACGTATGTATACCATGATGTTTTGTTTATTTTTGGACGCTCAAGCTGCTTAGCAGGACATTAATAAAACACAAAATCTGGCTTGAGTAACTTATAAGTCATATTTTGCTTCTTCTGAGGCAGTTAGGAAAAACTTTGTTATTCATTGTGCTAGGATATGATGAAACAAACGAAAATGTACCTAGTTGGCCAAACTTTTTCTATAGGTATTATTCTTTATTGCTTAAGGCTCGATTATTATATGTGTCATATACAACACAAGACACACACATTGATAAAAGTAAAACCTAAATCCTAACATACAAGGTGTGAAAAAAATTGCAACAAAAATTTTAAGTGGTGCATAGGTCCATGAAACTCAATCAACGACTTTTCCCAAAACATAGGTCAAAATTAGATAAATTTTGGTCCTCCCTAAAATTGACTTGGTCAGCTGGCGGGTACATTTTGTAAGGTCAATATATGCGTTTTTTCATATTCGGCCTACCTATGTTAGTTGGGAAAAGTTGTGTATCGTCAGTTGGTTCACCACTTAAGGTCTCAAAATCTATTTGTAGTAAGGACTGAATATTTTTTACATCCCGTAGGTATAATACCGTTATTTAAATTGTAATGTAAACCCCATTTCGAACGACGAATCTGGGTGGTGGGTGGTTGTGTTCAGCATTCACACGGATGACTGTTCTTTCCTGGGTGGTCGTGAGACACGCGCGGCACTTGGCCTTCATCTTCATACACGCCCAACGCATATTGGTGGAACTACAACTTTGAACTTTCTGATGATAAAAACTATAGCCACCGTATAAAGCTATCGTTGAATTTCCTCTGCCACTTTTGACCCACCTTACTGAAAATGTATAAACGAAGTTGTTGTAAAAGTAATTTAAAATATGTATGTTTAATGTGAAAAATGGCTTAAACTACGGGGTCCCGCCAAGTTATAAAAAAAAATTGCAAGTATTTTAAGGTGTGAAACAGCTCATGAAACTGAACGACTTTTTTCAAGAAGCGTAGGTCGAGATGTGAGATTTTTTTTTAGACCTCCCATACATATTGGCTTGGACGGTTTGTAGGCAATTTTGTATGGGAGGTCTAAAAGTTTGTCTTTCATATTTCGACCTATGTTCCTTAGGGAAAGTTGTTCAGTTTCATGGGCTGGTTTACCCCTTAAAATGTTTACAGCAATTTTTTTACATCCTGTAGAAATGGCATGCATGAAAAAATCCGGCATGAATTTAAGTAACAAAAAAACATACATTTCATTCACAAAATTATATCTATACTTAGGTACCTAGGTAAAAACTGGGTTCAAAGAACATTTTTCAATTAAATATACTATGTGTAAGACGTTATTAAATTTTGATAATAACTCCATTACGTACGATAAAATCGGGTGGTGGGTGATTGTGCTCAGATTGAATGCGTAAAATACCCTTGTTTTTAGTAGTGAAGATGTTTGCCCTGCACTTTCCGACCCTACCACCTGATTTGGTGCACCTCCACACATCAGTCGCTTTGTTTCTCTTGTGCAGAAAGAAAGTAAATCCTTCGTATACAGCTAGTTCTTTTCCAGCTTGATTAGTTAACCAAACGACTGAAATGTACAAAAATACGAAAAAAGTTATACAAATTGTAGGTAATTTTTGGATTAGTTCTAAAGTATCGCAATGCTACTACATGGCCCGTACAGATATAGAAACGATCTGTAAATGGCGGCCGATTTTCGTGCTTTCTCTCTCCCACTAAGGCTCTTACATATACCAGGCGTTCATGCTTTGTCCCTCACACTTAGGGAATCGCCGCCATTTACAGATAGTTTCTTTATATGTACGTGTTCTATATCATATTATTATGATTACGAAAACAGTACTTCTGTTCGACTATTAGAGCAGCGCAATTACTTGGTTGGATGCTTAGGTACCTAATACCTATGTATAATCAAAAGTGGCCATTTACGTTACGATTATTTAATATTTGGTACAAATTGAATATAGAATTTGTAAATATCCTTATATAGAACGTTAATTTCTTTGTAACACAACTTCTTACTGATACTTACAAGAACATATTGGCACCAGTAGAAGGATTCGAGGGTTTCAGGTGTATTACAACTTTTAGGCGATATGCTGACAACCTGTCACTATATTGATATATATATATATATATATATATATATATATATACATATATATAATATATATGTATATATTTATTTATTTATTTATTCATACAATTTTACAACACGACTTATCTCAAACGGCCCTCTATATTTGTCAGACGTGGCGACAGCGACCGTATTTTTGCGGCCGTTAGCGCTCTGCCTACCCCGTAAGAGATAAAGGCGTGATATATGTATGTAGGTATGTATGTAGAAGCTTTAGTATAGGTACATTAGTAGCTGTATCTTGTAACATAATCTTATATTTTAATATAAATGCCGTTTTTGATGACAAAGTTGGGAGGTTCGTGGTTATGTCCAGGTGTGGTACGCAGCACCTTGCCTTGCAACGTGGTCACGCGTGCCCGGCATCTTACATTCATGGCGGTTGCACGCATACATGCCCAGTTCTGAGTAACTGCATACTCTTTGTCCAGGAAGAAGCAATAGCCCTCGTAGATCATCAGTTTTTTGGCTCTCGTATTGGTGACAAATAAGACTGGAAATGAATAAGGTATTGTGGTAAATCCTCTTGCTGCAGGAAGGACCTGTTTGTAACGGTTGATAATGTCGACAAAAAAAGAAGAAGGTAATAATTATTTATTTTATTAATATCGCAATGTGTCCAACAGAAAATAAAACTACAATAACACAAATGAACTACCTAATGCCACTATTAGTCCAACAGAAATAATTTAAAAAGAAACATCCAGATATGAACGAAAACTGCAACAAACTAAAGATCTATCCTCATCTGTGTCTGCAGTCTTGCCTCAGAGGCCAATGATGATAACTGGACTTACGAGTATGAAAGAAAATACAGAAATGTATGATATGCTTGGTATGCGCGATTGTATCAGGATAGCTACGTTCTCGTTTTGCTCGGAAGAGGTCACCATCACATGAAGGAAGCTTTACATTTATGCTGATCATAGTCCAGCGCCAGATGATTCATGGACCCTTTTGGACCTAGTCTTGTCATATTTTTTCTTCTGGACTCTCAACTTTTTTGTAATATTTTGGAATACGAGGTTTTCTTTTTGAGAATAAAAAAAAATCTAGTGTTTCAAGAACTGGATAGATGGCGTTGAATTGACTATGTTACTAGATTCCAGTGTAGATTCCAAAACCAAAAGATAAAAAAAGACACTGCATAACTGACTGACAGTCTGGCATGACTGACACTTTCGTTCCAAATGAGTCCGAGTCAAGTTTCAAAAAAACAAAAAATAAATATTACGTTCCGTCTTTTGCGGTAACATACCAAGCACAGCGCCATCTATCCAGCGTTTGGAATAATAATAAACAAGAAAATTCCCTCCTCTTTAGGGAGCTATTTTGTAATAACAGCCATTTTTGATAATAAATCTTGGAGGTGGATGGTTGTGTTCAGCGTGTGCTTGCAGCAGATTCCCCGTGAACGAGGTAACGAGGGTGGCCCTACACCTGTCGTAGTTGGCTCTGCAGCGCCAGTTAATCGACTTGTTGCCTCTCCTTTGTAAACTGAAACAATGGTCTTGGTATACTGCCAAGGGTCTGTCGTTGGCGTTTCTCGTGATGAGAACTGTAAACAAACGTTAATCGATTATTGTAGGTAGACTCTAGAAGACCTCCGGGCAGCGTCACCAAACGCCGTGCGTATGGCAACCTCTTGGGTCTCTCTTTTCTTTTTTCGTGTGAGACACCGAGTCGTCCAACGACCCAGTGAACCCTAGTGACAGAATTTTTCAACCGCCTTCTACTAGCAGGCTTCTGACATGGTTGTGTAACGACCGCCGCCGCCTAAGTAATAATAGACATCATCCGAGACCTACGGCTTAACGTGCCATCCGAAGCACGGAACTATATTTCTTACGGACCATCGGGTGGTTCAGCCCGCAGTGTCCTAACCAGACTGGTAACTTTTTCACAAAGTGATAAATATCAACTTTGTGAGTGACCCACCGAGAATCAAATCCGGAACCTTATGCGTCAAAGGCAGTCGCACTACCATTGCGCCACATCGGTCGTCAGAAATAGAATCTAGTGAGCTAAAATTAAATAAATCAACAATTGCAGTGCAAAATCACATAGGATGTGAGTGAGCAGTGGAGACGTCGCCAGTATAAATGGTGATAGTTGCTGGTTCAAATCCAGCATGCGGTGAAAATTTTGCAAGCGTTGCTAAAATTACATGAATTCACAAATTTAACCGATACCAAGAGAACTCCTAAGATTGGGCTGGTTACGGAGGTTGCCGGTGGAGCCATGAGTCCGGAGGGAGATTTTCGGGTGAGCACTACCATCTATTTAGAAACTCATCTTTTTACGATGATTTCTCATAGAAAGAAGAATAGAATAGCTGTACCCATCCAGACATGTTGTAAACGTGTCAACACTTAGTTCATTTCATAACTTTTCTGCAGAAACTGTTTCTTTCTTTCTCTCTTTATAGGATTTACGTAGAGACAAAACGACACTGCTTCTCTTTTATTTCAACTAAAGTCTAATATAAAATCCATTTGTTATGATGAATCTAGCAGGTGTATGGCTATGTTCAGAATGTGATTGGAGCAATTCTCCTGCAAGTGTTGTGGCGAGGGTGGCTCTACACTTGTCGTTGTTCGCTCTGCATCGCCAGTTGACCGTGTGCCTGTTTTTGCCGTTTATATGAAAGCAATATCCTTGATAAATTGCTAGCTCTCTCCCTCTCACTGTCTTTACAATTTTGACTGCAAAAATATGACAAACAAAACACTTAATGGTGATACGCAACTTAGTAACTCTGTCTAGGAACCTTACGTCTTAACGTTAATAGGAACTACCCACATAATTTAATTTCATACACTTTATAAATTTTGTTAATTTAAAAATTCATGATACAAACGAATCTTATCTAAAGCAAAAACAAATGAAGTCTTTGAAACATTTTAATCAAAAGGAATAAAGTAATTGAATTGCCTACTTTTAGGTTTATGTACCTCCAAAGAGAATTTATTAAACAATACAAATAAAGTCTCAGTAAATCTAAGTTTTCGTAATCGAAATCCTAAATCTAATGAACTCCTTCACAAAGAAACATAGAGGAAGAGATTTTAGAGAAGAGTACTTTGCTTGACCTAACATTAGGTAGTACCATAGCGAGAACTATGGTTATTTGAGCCGTACGTACATACATATATACATATATCACGCCTTTATACCATACGGGGTAGGCAGAGCGCTAACGGCCGCAAAAATACGGTCGCTGTCGCCACGTCTGACAAATATAGAGGGCCGTTTGAGATCATTTTGTGTATCACTATAGTAACAGGTTGTCAGCCTGTCGCCTAAAAGTTGTAATACACCTGAAACCCTCAAGTCCCTCAGTCGCCTCTTACGACACCCAAAGGTAGGAAATGGGGTGATGCTATTCTAAGCCGGCATCACACGGCGTTGAGCCGTACGTTCTAGTAATAATGGAGCCTGAAGTTGTGAGCGACGCATTGCAAGGTAAAGTTGCTTTCTTATCGCAAGTCCAGCGAGTTACGTCTCCTTTTACTCTGTCCTGGTAAAACCGAAATGGCCCAACTAAGATTACAGGATTGCCTCGCGATGTAAGTTCATAGCGAACTGAAATAGAGCAAACTTAAAGTTCCTTCATAGACTCTATCAGTAGCATCTCTTTTGAAAAGAGTATCTAGCTAGGTTGATCTTTTCAATATTTTCTCATATTATATCATTCAACAAATAACCTAAGCCGGTTTCTATAAATACTCAAACTATTAATTACTACATACATACATATATCACGCCTTTATCCCTTGCGGGGTAGGCAGAGCGTTAACGGCCGTAAGAATACGGTCGCTATCGCCACGTCTGACATTTTTGAGGATTGTTTCCCAAGGTTGATCTAGAAAACATGCGTATCACTATAGTTAATTACTATCGATCATAAAATCTTGTGTATCGAAGTATTTAATATGTCGAAAAACTAATTATTCATCAACTTCACAAGAACAAATGTGAAAATTCCCCCATCACTAAAAAAAATAACGTGATGAAAACGTAATTAATTGAAGATCCGCTGGAAGTCCAAATGCATCAAGGTCGTTTCTTTTATTCATGTTTATGGTTATCGTTTACTTTTAAGATGACGTCATCGACGGTAATGACGGAGGCTGGACATCCTTTGTTCTTTTGGGAACAATACCAGATCTTCTTCATGCCATTGCATTTGCTGTTCACGTGAAATCGATATTTGGCTATAACTAGCACCGGCGTTCCAAACCGAGACATGACAAACTCAGCCCCTTTGTCTGAAATAATTTTCAGGTAAGTGTAGCGTTTTATTATTTGCCGCTTTACCTCAAACTAATCTAAATCTCTTGTCTTCTTGACCAAACATCCGAACTATATATACTGGAGGAGCGTATCCTTCATTTAATGTTATGTTGATGTTAATTTATGTTGTTGGTTGGTTGTTGTACGGAAGGAAGTCACAATAAAGAAATGCGTCCGGTCCGTAGAGCGTTTAATGTTCACACTGAAGTAAATTGCACAATGAATATAGTAATGCATGGTTTCAATTTAGTGCGCGATCAGCGCGTTTGTATGAATCGCACGAATCCAGAGTCTCATTTATAAATAGGATGTTACAATAATGTCGAGCTAGCTCGTACATATGCGAACTATTAATTGTGGTCAATAATCATTAGAAATGAAAAGCCTTGTGTATTTAATATAATTTATCTTAAAGAAGTTCGTCTGAAAGCTAGCAAATTTTTCCACCGCTGGCTGGATTACTACAGGACGAATACACAACTTACTATTGAGTTCAAATGATCCAATCTTCTTTTCTTTATTCATGGTTATGATTATCGTTTACTTTGACGATAACGTCATCAATGGTGACAACGGACGCTGGACAGCCTTTGACTTTTCGAGAACAATACCAATTCTTCTTAGGGCCTTTCGTCTTGTTTGTTAAGTGGAACCGATGGTTGCATATCACCAAAATGGGCTTCCCAAATCGAGACATTTCGAATACAGGGCCTATATCTGAAATAATTATTAAATTTTAAATTGGAGGTTGTTCATTACTTGTTTTATAAGTAGAATTAATCCAAATCCATCCATCCATCCATCCCTGTCTCCTTGACCCTTTACCCAAAAAATAACATACATAAGATTAATTACGGTAAAAATGTCATCTGAAATGAAAAGTTTTGTGTGTGTGTACCTAAATATTTAATATTTCGTAAATAATGATCAACTGAAAAAAACATTAAACACTCAACGAAACAAGCGTTCTTTCCTTCATCTTCTTCATCGAATCGATGGGCAACAATTAAATTCTATTGGACCAGTATTCGGCCACACTGATTGCCTTGGGGTTAGCCTCCAGCAGGTCCCGCATAGTGCAAGTACTAGGCCAGTTGGGGCAGGAGAGAAGGTGATCCGTGACTCGGTTTGCATAGCACCTTCCTTTCCTTTATTCATGGTTATGATTGTCGTTTACTTTAACAACAACGTCATCGACGGTGGTGACGGAAGCCCTACATCTGGTGCGCTTCCGAGAACAATACCAATTCTTCTTCATGCCTTTGTTCTGGCTGGTCAAGTGGAATATCACCAATACGGGCTTTCCAAAACGAGATAACTCGAACACAGGCCTTGTATCTGGAATATAAAAAAAACACAAATTTGTTCACATAGGTAGTTGCATTTAATTATAAAAATCAAAACCAGTCCGGGACATCTGTTATTAATGAATGTTTACTATCTTGTAGAAATTGTCCACAAGATAGTAACTTTCTACAAAATAGTAACTTCTTGAACACTTAGTGTTTGATTAAAAAATCAAACTCACATGTCTCGTTTGGATTGACTTTGTAACAAAAAGTAGATATCTTTTATTAATGGTTATGGTTAACGTTTACTTTGACAATAATATCATCGACAGTAGTGACGGAAGCTGGACATCGTCTGTTCTTTCGAGAACAATACCTGTTCTTCTTTACGCCTTTGCTCTTGTTGCTCAAATTGAATCGATGGTTGTTGATCACTACAACAGGCTTCCCGAAACGAGACATGTCAAACACAGGAAGTTGGTCTGAAATAGTTTCCGAATAAGATTACCAATTTCAATTGTAATTGTTTCATAGAACTAAAAAAAAAAAAAAGAAGTAAAAGGACATTTATAAAGTTCCAAAAAAATACAGATATTTTGAAATAATCGTACTATTCTTATCACTATTGCATTATGCAATTCCTGCGTTTCGAGTTCTTTACAGAGCTCAGGGTCAGTAAAAAATTAAAAACATAACTCAGCATTAATTCACTTATGGTTATGGTTATCGTTTAGTTTTATGATGACGTCATCGACGGTGATGGCGGAAGCTGGACATGCTTTGTTCTTTCGTGAACAATACCAGTTCTTCTTCATGCCCTTGCTCTTGTTGCTAACATAAAAACGATGTTCGCCAATAACCAGCACCCGCGTTCCATACCGCGACAAAGTGAAAACGGGCGCTGCGTCTGTAATAAAGATATTTTTTAAATAATATTTCGTCAGGTAGGTTTCTCGATAGTTTTATTCGCAACGCAAATAAAACCAATCGACTTTAAATCGGGCAGCCACATGGAAATCTGCGAGACATCAGTCTCACAAGTGTCTTGCGACAACTCTTGTAAGTTTCTTCCATCCATTTCGTGAGTTCATCTAAACTCTATTACATCCTATATGGTTGTAGTATGGTCACTTCCATGCCTGATGATTCGAAATGAAGATGAAACAATCTGGACCTATTGTCTTCAGCATTTCGGTACTCATCGTTTCGATCGTACCTGTCCTTCTTGCAAAACAATACCAGTTTTTCTCTATCCCGTGCACGTGAAACCGGCGTGTCCTAATCACCATATTCTGGTAGGCTTAGACTTCTTGAGACCATTTTGAAGACGTATCCGAAATAATTTCCAGGGAAGCTTACTCTTTACTTTTATACATTGTTTTCTTAACTAACAATCGACTACGTAACTACTACAACTAATAAGGATAGGGGCAAAGAAACCAGTACCCACTTAAGAATAAAATTCCAAACAAAACAGCAAGTTATTTCTTATTTCCTTACATCTAGTCATGATTATGACAGTCATTAACACGAACAATAGTTTCATCTATAGTCACGATCATAGCTCGGCAACAAAGGGTTTTTCGACTGCAGTACCAACTTTTCTTGACACCTTTACTTTTGTTGTTCAGATTGTACCGGTGCATGCCCAACATGAGGACTGGTTTACCAAATCTAGACGTGGTAAAGATTGGACCTGTAACCAAACGTTTGTTTATAGGACCTTAAGGAAAGGTTAACAATACTGCAAAGAAGATTTACAACTTTATTGATTTTATAAATGAAAATAAGAAATCGAAAAATTGACAAGCGTCGACCGGGAATCGATCAATCAATCGATTGATTCATTGTAAATTTTTCGATTTCTTATTTTCATTTATGAGAATAATATAGCACTGGGAGTGCGATACATCCCTATAAATTTATTGATATTCCTTAAATAAAGGTGTATTGATAATGTCCTTTAGTTTGAACTTCTGTTTGCCAACGTGCGTATGATGCTGGTTCATTTTGACGATGAGATTGTCGGCGGAAGGTGAAGCAATGGTGGTGACGGACGCTCTACAGCCTGCTTTGCTGCAAAACCACTGCTTCTTCTGGCCCTTGGACCTGTTGTTGAGGTTGTACCGATACAAGCCCACCAGTAGCACGGGCTTGCCGAATCGAGAAGTGGTCAAGATTGGACCTGTAATCGAAAATTACGCTTTAGCAATCGACTGTGTAGAACTCACTTGACAATCAAGTAATAATAAATAACCTGTTAACGGGAAGTATGAATTTAATTTAACTGTCCCCTAGCAGCCTATAACAGCCCACTGCTGGACGTAGGCCTCCCCCAGAGTACGTCACAAGGCATGATCTTCCCCTGGCTGTTGCTGATGTGATCCACTAGTATCACCGCAGTAGGCATGAGCCATAGCACGCCGAAGTTATACTAATTGTAACACGTAGAAATTAATAACAAAACAATTGTTTTGTTCAAAACAGACATTTACGTATATTTAGTAATCGTAGAGTTATAAGGAAAGTTTACAAAAATATTACAAAAAAAGCTTACCTATCTATTACAAGTAGGCACTGAAACAACTATCTCTACAAGAATTTTAGGAAATGTTTTATTTCTTCTTCTTCTTGCTTCGTCATAAGCTTCTTTTTCAGATCTTAGTACATATTTTTATGTGTTATTAAGAAGTGAGTATGTTTTAATGATTGTGTGTGTTTTGGCAGATGACAATTTCATTGTTGATGGTGATGAGAAAGGCTCGGCAGCCTCTGCTTTGGAATGTGCTGAACTTCCAGCGCTTCTTTAGCCCCTTTGTATGTTTGTTGTTTGAATGTTCACAAAATTTTTTTTTTCCTATGCGAATTTTCGTATAACCTTTGCTGTTTGTTATAAACTCCGGAAATTTATCAGCTGTAAGATGTTAATACCTTATTAGGTTAATATAATTTTATAGCGTGTTTTTGTGAAGTTCAAAGTACGTAGATATGTACAGAAGAGGACTTCTTAGTAAGTCAAGTAACGAAAGATATATGAACGAAACAATTGGATCACAATTATGCCGCCAGGGATAGAGCCGACTGTGGTGTAGTTTTTTAAGTGGTTGACACATCTCACCCGACAAGTCAGAAGACGTGGGTTCTAATCCCATCGGTGGCGTGAATTTTTGCACTTGTTTCGTTTGTAACAAAAATTTAATATCAGTATCTAGTAGGTATTTGATTAAAGCACCAAGTATTCGAAATAACTATTTTGTGGATATTGCTACAAAATAGTAAAAAAATCAAAATTATATTTAATGAAATTCTGTTATTAATGAAGACAATTGAGGCAAGTAGGTAGGTTTTAATGATTATGTTCATTCTTTCTGGTCACTATTTCATCTTCAATAGTAATAAGGAATGCCCGACAGCCTCGCCCTCTTCTACTGCACACCCAGCGTTTCTTTAAAGATTTCTTGAACTTGTTGTCTGAATGTTCGCCAAAGTAGTATTTGCCGATACGAATCGAGATATTCCCTCTGTGACTTGTAGTAAACTCCGGAAGCTCCCAGTCTGTAATATTATGCCATTAATATACCTAGGGCAGGTTTGTATCACGCACCGCGCCTTTTGTGCGCGTATGACCTTTCAATTTCAAACATTTATTGCATTATCACAGATACACTTTAGACACATTTTAGATTATCTTAAAACTAATCATGTGACATGACATTTGATTAAATACGAACCAATTTTATTTTAAAGGCGACTACTTACTTTATTTCGAAAAAAACACAGTAATTTCTAAGGTAGGTACATTAATTTTTACGTTACAATTATTTGTATTGTACCGTACCTTAATATGATTAACGTCAAATGTTCAACGTAGCACTAAAGTATGGCTGTTCGGATAGGCCGTATTTGACAGATGTTAAAATCATGTTAATGCTATGACATGAGGTATATTTTTGTTTGTTGACATGTCCTATAGTATGGGTTTCACAGCTGTCAAATATAGCCTATTCGAACTGCCATACTTTACGCCCTCTAGGGTAGAGTCAGTCAGGTGATGACAATTCTGAAACTGTCATCAGATACTCTCCCATTGGCATCAGCTGAATGCTCTCTAAGTAGGGTAGGTGCGCTCTAGTGATTATGCTCGTTTCTGCAGTTGACGACTTGATTGTCGACGGTGATCAGAAACGCGCGGCAGTCCTTGTTAGAACACCTCCAGCGTTTCTTCGGACCTTTAGTGATTTTGTTGATCGAGTGTTCACCAAATTTGTATTGGCCTAGGCGAATCATTATATTTCCCCTGCGGTTTCTAATAAATTCCGGATAAAAGCCATCTGTAAGCAATAAACCATTTTTAAGCTAAAGATATAATGGTTTACCTACATTATTGACATTGAAGCTCTGTTATTATTTCAAAATATTAACAGTGTCAATTCATATTCATTACTTTTATTATTTACTTTGTTTTTTTGTTAATATTAATACTAACTATTACCTAGTCAGTGTTAATTTTTATTATGCAGGCATGAATTTTCATATCGTGACACACGAATCATCTGAAAGTTCCCTCAATATTTGTCATACGTGGCGATAGCGACTGTATTTTTACGGCCGTTAACGCTCTGCCTACCCCGCAAGGGATAAAGGCGTGATATGTGTATGTATATAAGTAGGAACTTTCATATGCCTTGTATGGTACATTGGTACATCACAGCGTTCTACCTCTCGTATCTTCAATACCATGTTTTTATCTTTGTTGATAAATTAATAAATGATTTATGATTTACATTTTTAATGATATTTTAACATTGAAATATGATCAACACACAAGTAAACAAAGCATACTTTTTATTTTTTATTTATTTGTTTAAACGTTATTGGAAAGTATTGCAGAGCTAAGTTAAAGTAGAGAAAAGCACCATTTTTGTTTCTCACGAAGAATGTTCTTGAAGCATCAACGTTGCTACGTTTAGATAGATAAAGACGCTCTTCCACCTTTCTGCAGGATCGCGTTTTGCGCTTTATACTCGTACAGGGCTATTTTTAGTCAGTTCAAACACTTACAAGTAAGGCATTTCTACTCATGATTCTGAACAACTTTTACTATGGTGCCACGTGCAAAATCGCATTAAAAAAATTGCGTGTTCCATAGAAAAATTCATACCTACTCGGAAAAATGTACCTATGGGACAACCATTTCTATTTCTTTGCGATTTCGCAGGTGGCCCCATAGTAAAATTTGTTCAGAGTCTTTAGTAAAAACACCCCAGAAAGCGTGTCATGAATAAAAATAACTCTTAAAGAATCAAAATTACTTAAACTGGTTATGCAGAGGTGTAAGAAGGCTACCATCATCGTCATCAGTGGTTATGTTCGTTTCGTGTGATAACGACCACATCTCCCAAGGTGACGATTTTGGCCTTACAGCCTTTATACATCATGCTGCAGTTCCACCGTTTTTTGAGTCCTTTAGTTACTTTATTACTTGAATGCTCGTGGAAAGTGTACTTGCCGATGTGAATTCTAAGGAATCCTTTTTGGTTTTTAGAAAAAATCGGTGT
Source organism: Keiferia lycopersicella (assembly GCA_029255805.1). NCBI lineage: Eukaryota > Metazoa > Arthropoda > Insecta > Lepidoptera > Gelechiidae > Keiferia > Keiferia lycopersicella. The sequence continues at coordinate 2,836,744 of JARACZ010000008.1, forward strand.
ATCGCCTGCAATAAAAAGGTATAAGTACTTAGTAAGAAAAACGCGTTTCTGTCTGATGTAGCGTAATAAATATTTTAAAAAAAAACTACAAGTAATAGAAAATAATTTAAAAAATAATAATATTTCCCTTGACAACTCACAATTATTTACTCATTCATTACATAACAATAATACCACAAATTAGGGAGAGGGAGCGCTGGTGCATAATAAAAAGAAAATTGTCAGGCATAGAAAAACTATACTTTTAACAATTTTGAAGGTGGTACAGAAAAAAAGACTTTCCTGATAACCCTAAGCTTGCATAACTTAGGGTTGTCATTTTCCCAAAAGGATTATTTTATTTGATCAACACTTGAAACTGAAGAACTCCCACAGACAAATCGCTCGACCATTGTTTTGTGCGGGAGACAAGAGGTCCATTTTTTTTTATATTGTCATTGGCTTTTCGGGAAAGTTGTTCAGTTTGACCTGTAGCGTTTAGCATTTTACCAGATTGGAAGATTCTAGTGATTGTGATCATTCCGGTAGCTGACAATTTCATCAGTAACAGTGACAAGGTAAGCCCGGCATCCTCGCCCCTTGTGATTGCAAGTCCATCTTTTTTTCACTCCTTTGCAAATCTTGTTGTTCGAATGTTCGCCGAAGCAGTAAGCCCCGATTCGGATCATCGGGAAACCTTTGCTGCTGCTACAGAACTCTGGTATCATTTCGCCTAAAAAAAAAAAAATTTCGTCGTGGTTTGACTTGAAGGTAGTAATGAGGGAAGTTTTCCAAAAATAACAAGTAAGATCTTTAACTACTTATAATTAGCTCCAGAATCGACGGCAATCGTAATAATAACAAAAAAAAATTGCGAGTCAAACATATACACGAGATCCGTGCCATTATGTTTCTAAGTGCAAAAACAAACACAGGTTTTTTATGATAGCCAATTTAAATATTACTATATTCTATGTTATATATAATATTTGCTGTTATAGCGGCAATAGAAATACATAATGCACTATGAAAACGTTGCTTTCTTAATCGATTTTTAAATACAGGGTGTAAAAAAATTGCTGCAAATATTTTAAGAGCTGAACCAGACCACGAAACTAAACAACTTTACCCAAGGAACATAGGTCGAAATATGAAAAAAAAATTGGACCTCCTATACAAAATTAACAACCGACTGAAGTACGGGAAGTCAAAAAATTTATCTAAAATTTCGACCTATGTTCCGAAGGGAAAGTTGTTCAGTTTCATGGGCTAATTCACCCCTTAAAATATTAGCAGCTAATATTTTTACACCTTATATAACTTTAATGGTTATGTTGGTTTTGTATGGTGCTGATTACGTCGTCCACAGTGAAGAGGAAGGCTCGACAACCCTGCCCATTGTTATTGCACACCCAACGCTTCTTCGGGCCCGGCCTGTGCCTATACAGACTATGAATTGTGAACTTGTATTTGCCGATGCGAATCGTAGGGACACCCCTAGGGCTCATGGTGAATTCTGGTAATAAAATATCTGAAATTTAAAGTAAACTTAGTGTTAGTTTTTTTTTCGTTGTTTCGATTGCACTCGCTGCTAATCGTTTTCTCGTGGGTATAAGTTTCATGGTATGTGTAAGGCCTCTATCACATTTCAGCGCAAAAATAACGCTACCGTATGCGCGTGTTAGATCCATACAAGAAACGTCACTCCCTATATATAAACCGGTAACCGTACCGGGTTTTGTATAGGAAGTGACGTTTCTGTTATAGATCTGACAGGTGAATACGTTAGCGCACATGCCTTACTCTTCAATTGCTCTATTTATAAAAAAATCGCACCAAAATCCGTTTTGTCCGTGAGCGGTGTCCGTGATCCATGACAGAGAAACATAAAGCGATTTTTTATACTATACACCAATTCTAAATCAAAATCTCTAGTCCCTAGATGTAATAAAAAATAAGATCTATTTTAATTACTAAATAAAAAATTATTTTATCTACACTCGTTCCTTTTGAACGCCACGCAAAAATGGATGGTACTTTTTTGGGCGTGGCGATTATTATATAGTAGGCTTAATTATTATATAGACCACACTTGTCATGCTGTGTCTTTTGTAAAAATTACTGTTTGTTATTTTATTTGTAAAAGTTAGTCTAATCCCATACTTTACGATGGAATATCAAGAAAGAGGCAGCGATAAAAACATTTGCACGCCACCTGATATATTGGCGGCGGTGTCGGAGCGAAAGAAGTATGCAGGGATTCTAGCAAGTGGAAGGAAGGAAGTATATAGTCGACGACCGATGTGGCGCAGTGGTAGTGCGACTGCCTTTGACGCAGAAGGTCCCGGGTTCGATTCTCGGTGGGTCACTCACAAAGTTGATATTTATCTCTTTGTGAATTTGTTCCCAGTCTGGTTAGGACATTGCGGGCTGAACCACCCGATTGTCCGTAAGTAAGATGGCGCCGTGTTTCGGATTGCTCGTTAAGCCGTAGGCCCCGGTTGCTGTCTATGATCACTTAGACGGCGGTCGTTACACAACCATGTCAGGAGCCTGCTACTCGTAGAAGGCGGTTAAAAAATTCTGACATTAGGGTTCATCGGGTCGTTGGACGAGTCGGTGTCCCACACGAAAAATGAAAAAAAAGTATCCATGTATTTTCACATCCGCTATCTAATGGTTATGTTCGTTCTGGTAGGTCACTATCGCGTTCTCGTAGGTGACCACAAACGCCCGACACCCTCTCCCCCTCGAATTGCAAACCCAACGTTTCTTTCCACATTTTGTTGTCTTATTTTTATACCAAGAGTGTTCACCGAATTTGTATCTGCCAATCCGAATCATGGGAAATCCTCTGGAGTTTGTCAGGAACTCTGGCATATTGTCATCTGTAAAAAGGTGAAAATTATATGAGTAATAATACAATGCCGTGTGATGCCGGCTTAGAATAGCAATCACCCCATTTCTTCCCGTGGGTGTTGTAAAAGGCAACTAAGAGACTCGAGGGTTTAAAGTGTATTACAATTTTAGGCGACAGGCTGACAATCTGTCACTACAGTTATACATGTAACATCGAAAAAGGCCCTCAATACTTGTCAGACAAGGCAATAACGACCGTAATTTTACGATTTTTGACAGTCTGCCTACCCCGGAAGGGATAAAGGCGTGATTTGTGTATGTATGTTATATATGTGTGTAATAATACAATAAACATAACGAAAGCAGGTGGAGGAGAAATATCGTGATGAATGAAACCCACATTCAAATGAAATTTGAATTCAGATGATATTGAATGTGACTTAACCGAGGATTCGGGCCCGGTTAGCTGATGGCAGTCGCTCTTTGTAAGAACTTGTTTCCAAGTCAAATCTCCTAGATTAGGTAACCCCGAAAGACAAACGGGATAATAAGAATTAATGATTAAGAAACTAAAAATTATATTTTGCGTTTAAAATCCGCTATTTTTCATTTATGCAATTTCATTATACGCGGCGTGCCTTAAAATTTGTCGTTTGAATGAAAAATAAACATTTGGGACTTAAAATCGATTTTATTGTTTTTCTAAGTATTCACCACGATATTTTATGCACTTTTTCATAAGCTCGAACCACTTTCTAAAGCATTCGTTCCACTCCGAAGTAGGTATACTCAAAATCGCCTCTTTATAAGCTCCCACCGCCTCTTCACTTGACTGGAACCGTTTACCACGAAGTTTTTTTTTAATTTTGGGAAACGTATAAAAGTCGTTGGGGCTTAAGTCTGGACTGTATGGAGGGTGGTCCAGAATTTCCACGTTTTGCCCCTTCAAATACTCCAATGTTAGCCCAGCGGTGTGCGAGCTGGCGTAGTCATGGTGCAAGCTGATGCGTCGGTTTGGGTTAGTTTTGCGAAGCTCCGCAATGGCCTGTGGTAAACAAACAGTGGTATACCATCTTTGCGGTGACTGTTTTACGATCTTCTAGTTTAATTGTAGCAACATGACCATATTTCGCCACAAACGTGGCCACCATTTTCTTTGAAGTGCTTCTCGAGCGCACCACTTTCGTCGGTTTTGGTTCATCTTGAAAGACCCAGAGAGTCGATTGCTGCTTCGAATCAGGATCAGATGCATAAATCCAAGATTCATCGCCACTAATGATATCGTAGACGTGATTGGATTGTCCTCGATTAAATCGTTGCAGAGTTTTCTTACACCATCTGACGCGAGCCGCCTTTTGGTCGTCGGAGTGCAAATGCGGGATTCAACGGGAAACTAGTTTTCTTACACCAAGGGCTTCATGTAGGATCTTTTGAATTGTAGTCCCTGAAATGCCTAACGATGCTTCAATAGGTTACATGACGGTCTTTGGTTATCAGGTTTCTCACTGCAACGATGTTTTCTTCGGTGAAGGCGGTTTTAGGACGGCCTTCACGAGATCTGTCACTAAGGCTGGTATGCCCACGCTGGAATTCTAAATACCAGCGTTCGACGGTTCTTAGACATGGGTTTTCAATGTAAAAAACTGAAGTCAGCTCTTCGAAACATTGAAGTCGCGTTAGTCCCTTCCGAAAGTTGTAAAGAAGTTTTCCTTCGAGAAATTCATTACGGTATGCGACTATACAACTACAAAATGGCGCTGAGACAAAACAATTGCATGTATTACACTTATTTTTATTTTTTTCAGCTTTTAAATTCTCTAAGATTCGAAAGCTATACCGTTCCAAATTCAAAATAGGCGGGAAATATGCAAATGACAAAACATAAAAGGCACGCCTCGTATACGTAGTCAGTGTCGCTTGCGCAGCTGAGACGAATCTAACGACACCCACCGCTTATTTTATGTCAACATCCACCCAGGTAGCATATCCTTGTTGAGTATGACAATACTGTAGCGACCTCTGGTGCCTACAACATGAAGCTCACTCAAATGGTTCACAAGCATACAAGGCGCAGCAGGAGTTCTCAAAATATTGGAGAGATGGCGCTACGTGACAGAACAATCGGCCTGAAACGCGGTATCGAAGTGTTCACCGCGCAACGCATAATATATACAATACAACTTCTAATTCAATCCAGGTGGACCCGTCGGTCCCCTGGCCACAACACCCGGTCAGGCGGGTAGCTACCCTTTTACCGACACCACCTGGATTCCTTCTGTCACCCGCCATAATACCCCCTAATAGGGGAAGGCGCCATGTCATTCACTGGACTGTGGTGGCTGTTATGTATATGATCTACGCTCCTGTGTTAAGTATACAGGGTGTAAAAATATTGGCTGCAAATATTTTAAGGGGTGAATCAGCCCGTGAAACTGAACAACTTTCCCCAAGAAACAGGTCGAAATATGTACATACCTTCTACTCTACAGTTTTAAAACTACGTGGAATTTATAGGTTCACAAAGGCAAGCGAAGCTTTAAGGATACCAGGTTAGAATTTCAATCGTAAGCACATTTTTCATTGAATATTTATTTCCGACAAATTACTTATTTTAGTTATCAATGGTAATAACAGGAAATCCTATCCTTGTCGCAGACACAACGCAATTTTTTTTTGGGAAAGTCGTCCCTCCTAGGGGCCGAATTAGGTTTTCAGTGTCTCCACATTTCAATCCTTAAATAACGGTCAATTCGTTTCCACATCAGCTTCTTGGCATCCTGCAACAACGTCTTCCTGCTCTTTGCTTCCAATTGGGTGGTGTATATCAGACATCTAACATACCCGAACAATCCCAATTTCATTTTAATGATTGTGTTGAGTCTTCCAGTGAATGATCTGGTCGTCGACGGTGAAGAGAGACGCACGGCAGCCGGTGTACCACTTGATGCAGCACCATTGTACTTTGGGACCCTTGAATGCATGTGTGCGTTTGTTGAACCGGTACCGTCCAAGCTGGATCACAGGACGACCGCGCCTACTTTTCACGTAAATTGGAACTAAAAAGGATTAGAAGCAGAAGTTAGAACGTACACATGGTTGGTCAGTTAGTGGTACACATGGTTTCAGATTTGGTGCATATCCATACTAATGGTACATAAGGTGTTTTAGTTGGTTTTCGTCAGTCGGTTAGTGGTAGTGAATTTTCACGAATAAAGCAGTGAATGTCTTCATTTGTTTTTTTTTTTGTTTATTTCAGGCACATGACATTTACAGTGCAGTCAGTAGTTACTATAAAATTTAAATAAATTCATAATGCAATGAAATCGTGGATAATAATAAATAAGTAACAATAAAAACTATTATATCTACCTGTTAGTATGTATGTCAAATATTTTTTTATTAATTAATAAAAAAAAAGAATAATTTATTATTTACAGATATTATAGTTTATATTTGAGTTTCTGTCAATTTATTATTAATTTATTTATTTTTCGTTTTTATTATTTATTTATTTCTTAGTCATAATAGGCGAATCCATCGGGCTAATCAGTCATTGAGTGACGAACATAACGATTGGATTTGGGCATTTAAAATCATTATAATTTTTTAAATAAAAATTTCAAAATAATTTCATGGTTTAATGATTGTGGTGGTTGCGGCAGTGGACGATGACGTCATCGATGGTGGTGACAGACGCACGGCAGCCGCGTGACGTCAGACTGCACACCCAACGCCTCTTGGGACCTGCAGTTCGCTTGTAGTCGGAGTGCATTATGAACTTGTAGTTGCCGATCTGAACGTTAGGGTTGCCTCGCTCGCTGATTGTGAATATTGGGGTGAGATCTGTGGACGAAAAACGGATGTGTAATGTAATTTAAACTAATATCTTTATCTTACACTTGGAAAAATGAATGTATGATTCAATCAAGCCCTTGTTTTAATACGAGATACTTGTATTTACCAAGAATATTATCAAGATCTACCAAGATCATAAAGCACCCGTGCCATCCACAGCTCTATTTCGAGTACGCGATAAATAAATAAATAAACAAACAGTAACATGATAGTTTATTTATGGTTATGATTGTTAACATAATTTACAATTTCATCATTCAATGTTGTTATCGTAGCTTTACATTGAGTGAACCTTCGGGTGCATGTCCACCGCACTCGAGCGCCGGTATATTCCAACCGTTTGTTAAAACGGTACTTTCCTAATTGGATAACCGGTCGACCAAACCGGGATTGCTTGAATATAGGACGCTGTGATAAGTCCTCAACTGTTGTGTCGAGAAAATAATGTAATAAAAATCTGAATAAACTTTAGCAATTACAATATTAATACGACCTCTGGTGGTTACAACATGAAGCTCACTCAAGTGGTTCACAAGCATACAAGACGCAACAGAAGTTCTCAACATATCGGAGAGATGGCGCCACGTGACAGAACAATGGGCCTGAAACGCGGTATTGAAGTGTTCACCGCGCAACGCATATACAGGTTGACCGGTAAATTGATGCATTCCTTTCAAGGGATGAACCGGCTCATGAAACTGAACAACTTTCCCCATGGAACATAGGTCGAAACATGAAAAAAAATTTTGGTCCTCCCATACAAATTGACTTAGTCGGTCGGTAATTTTGTATTGGTAGGCCAAATTTTTTTTTCATTTTTCGACCTATGTTCCATGGGGAAAGTTGTTCAGTTTCATGAGCTGGTTCATCCCTTGAAAGGAATGCATCAATTTACCAGTCACCCTGTATACAACTTCCAATCCGATCCAGGTGGACCCGTCTGGCCAGGCGGGCAGCTTCCCTTTTCCCGACACCACCTGGATACCTCCTGCCACCCTCCATAATTACTAGATACTGCGGATTTCAATTACCTTAAGTTAACAAAAAAGGCCAGAACGACATACGTTTTATCTTGTAAGTTGTAGTAATGTCCTAGCTTTTAATAGTTATGCTCGTGATCGAATTTCAGGAGCAGCCCCTTGCTGCCAGATCCCTTTTTGTACAGGTACCGGCCTAACGGGAATACCGGTTTGTATATATACTCAGACTGGTTGTCACTTACCGTAAGTATTATCATTATGATGCAGTTTGATTCGTTATATAAGTAAAACGCAATTAGAAAAACAGGCTTGATAAAAAATTAAACATTTATCCACACTGAACGTTTATAATCTGATTATAACAACAAATATTTCTAAATATTTCTTATTATTCTATCTTTTCTATCTGATTATTTTATTAATTTAATTAAAATGTACTGTATACACCTTACACCTTAACAGCCACAAGAGTCCATTGCTGAACACATGTAGCGTACATTATGTAATAAAGAAAACTTAAAGTGATTTACTTTCCAATCCTTAATTCTACGGGACTATTAAACAAATGCAGTGTGTAAAAATATTTGCTGCAAATATTTTAAGGGGTGAATCAGCCCATGAAACTGAACAACTTTCCCCAAGGTAAATAGGTCGAATAATGAAAAAAATTTGGGCCTCTCATAGAAAATTACTAACGGACCAAGTCAATTGGTATGGGACGTCCAAAAATTTTTATCATATCGACCTATGTTTCTTGGGGAAAGTTGTTCAGTGTCATGGGCTGATTCACCCCTTAAAATATTTGCAACTAATATTTTTACACCTTATATAAATACACATATGTAAACAAATTTCAATGGTTATGCTCGTGAATAAAGAAAATTTCATTATTGACTGTCCTGATGGTGGCCTTACATCCTTGCGCGACTCGGCCGCAGACCCAGCGAGCCTTAGGGCCTTTGCTACCAGTCCATTTGTTGAAACGGTATGGGCCCATCTGGATAACGGGCTTCCCAAAACGGGATGTAGTGAATATAGGCTGGTGCTTTCCAGCTGAGGAATAAAAAAAAGTAGATGAAACGTCTTGCAATGTTTTCTTATTTCGGGAAAATGTCAACAGTTAATATAAAATACAAATTTTGACATTCGCGATAGTATTGAGGTAAAGTAAGGCAGTATGAAGGACGGATTTTACGTCGGAAGTAAACTAGACAATCGCGAATGAAAATAAGTATAAACTGTGAGTGCGATAAATCCCAATAAATAGACCATCGCGAGTAACCGGTTAGATAAAAAAAATTGTAAAAAAGTAATCGCGAGTGCAAAACAAGTTAAAAAAATATAATTCACTAGTCATGTATTCAAATGTTGTTTATTAAAATCAACAATTCGAGAAACTGTGCTAAAGGCTCAGAATAGTTAAAATAATGAGTGCACGGACATGCATTATGTATATAAGGTGTAAAAATTTTAGCTGCAAATGTTTTAAGGGGTGAATCAGTCCATGAAACTGAACAGCTTTCGCCAAGAAACATAGGTCGAAATATGAGAAAAAAATTTGTACCTCCCATTCAAATTGACTTGGTCGGTTGGTAGTTTTGTGTTGAAATTATTTTTAATTTTTCGATCTATGTTTCTTAGAGAAAGTTGTATAGTTTCATGGGCTGGTTCACCCCTTACAATATTTACAGCTAATATTTTTACACCCACACACACAGAGATATATCATTGAGTGTATTGGTAAAAGTGTATTATGTCTGGTTAATGTATATGTTGATTCTTGACTTTCACGATCTCGTTGTCGATGGTGGTGAGCGTGGCGCGGCAGCCGGCCTGATTCTTCACGCAGGTCCAGCGCACTTGCGGGCCCCTGCTGCCGCTCCAGCGGTTATACCGGTATTTCCCCATCACTATCACAGGGTTGCCGCGCGGCGTCGTCTCGTATCTTATTTTACACTCTGAAAATTAATAAAAAAAATTGTTTAATATCATCGGGACACATTCCCATCTGGACATTGATTGAAATTATCCTTTACTTACTTACTTAGCATGATTGATAAATACTAGAATGATTTAAGAAAAACACTTATTCTGTTCAATAAAAAGTTACGTTATGTGCTTAAGTTAATACTTTTCACTAGTACTTAATTAGTTAGGGCCTAAATTATCTATAAAACTCACAAAAATATTTTCATTGCACACAAATATAAGTCAATTTATTTCAGACATTTTTGTTCATTAACTAAAACTATGAATTTAATATGTCACAAAAATAAACAGTAATATGACATTCTTGACCATCAACCCTCCCAAGTCAATTGCGATAAATACTTAGTTTTACTTTGGGGTTTAAAGCGCAAATCTTTTTTTAAATGGCAAAGGAATTTACGCGTGTTTTCATACATACATAAATCACGCCTTTCTTTATCCCTTGTAGGGTAGGCAGAACGTTAACGACCGTAAAAAATAGGTTTGCTTTCGCCACGTCTAACAAATATTGAAGGCCGTATCCGATAATTCATGTAGGTATCACTATAGTGACACGTTATCAGCCTAATACACATGAAACCTTCAAACCGTTTGCCTTTTACGACGACCGCGGGAAAGAAATGGGTTGATGCTCTTCTACGCCGGCATCACATGTCACACGCGTATTTTCCTCCTCATTTTTAATGGTTGTGTTCTTTGCCAATCTGAACGACAGCGTTGTTTTGCGTGAAGATAGTGGCCTTGCAGCCGTGGATGGCTTTCACACACGCCCATCGTATTTTAGTGCCGGCGGCGCCCGAGGCCCCCCAACAGCTGGAACTTCTGTTGAACCGGTAAGGGCCGTACTGGATTGCAGGCCGACCGCGCTGTGACATCACGATCTCGGGCTTGTAAGGCCAATCTAAAACTAAGAGTATTACACACCTTTTTGTAGACTTTTGTGCATTGTATGTTTATTTACTAAACTGTGAAATATATTGTCATAAATAGTAACTTAACTAAACAGATTATTGATGAATGATGACTAATTCGAATTTTTGTATATTACTGCAGGTAGATTTTGATGTACGCATGAGTCATGTATGCGTACTGGTAGTTGTCAAGTTCTTTCAATTCGTCGTTAACAAATCAAAATTTGTGAAAAATTCAATCGTGCTAGAAATTATTATAAAGAGGATTAATGTTTGGCGCTATCATAAACCCTACAGTGGGTGGATGTGGGCTGATCTTATACCTACAAAAAGTCTTAAAAAGTTTCAGTGCATGAAGTTGGGGATATTTTAAATAGGTGTCGTAAGATTCACAAAAAAATTCTTAGCTACAAAATCATCTTAATTTCACTTACCTGGGCATATGTACAGGCTTATAATTAATTTGCAATTTTTCTATAGTAAATAATGTACATTTCTATGAAAAATTGTCCTACGGCTCCTATCCGGCTGGATAAAAATCTCGATATACTAGGACGACTCGGTGTCCTATCTATCCTATACGAGAAGAAAGTAGATGAACTCTATTTAGAAGTTGCCTCCGTGGAATTTTCTTCGTTATCATGACTGTATGTTTTGGAAGATCGTGGGTGGTTGTGCTCCTTGTTGATGCGCTGGATGACGTCATCCTCGGTGACGGCAAACGCCTTGCATTTGACGCTGGTGTTGTTGCACACCCATCTGGATATCGAATCGTTTTCGATCCTCACCGTTCGCTTTTGGTATTTGAAAGGATATCCGTTCACGATCAATATTTTGTTGCCGAATCTTGTTTTCGAAAAATAGTATTCCATTTCATCTGCAAAAAGCACATTGTTGTGTTGATATAGCGTGCTCTTTAATAACTAAGAATGGTAGTTACTTATTGAAGTAAGTGATAAGAATAGTAAATTTAATATTTCTCGAGTCATTAAAGAGAGACATTAAAGGGTAAAATCAAAATGTTTTGATTTCCAAGTAGATTCACAAAGAATGCTTTTAGAAAGTCATGACTCGTTTTTTATTAATTAAAAAAAATAGTTTATAACTTTTAACGCGGCACGGGTGGTACAACAGTCTATGCTATTTGGGGGTAATGCCGTATCTACTACGCTTGACAGGCGAATTAGCGAGAGCCATGAAAAATTTTAGCATTCGCTGGCGACCCAGCTGGCCATTTTCTGGCTGAATTTATGTCTTGGTGGTGCTATTCTAAGCCAGCATAGCACGGCATCGCCTCGGCTAGAGATAGGAAGAAAAGAAAGTACTTTATTTCATCAATAATAGATTTTTTTATTAATAGAGAAAGGTGAAATTCATTGAAATATCGGCAACAGAAAGATTTTTCACACTTTTCCCAAGAGTTTTATTTTATATTTTTCTTTTTACTGCCTTTTTGAAGTGTATATCAACAAGAAGATTTCCATGCAGTTTTTTATTCGGATTTTAAATGACGCGATACTTAAACGGTTACCTACTAGGTAGTCAAACTTTATTTATTTATTTAACCATTTATTGCACACAATAACATAAACAGGACAGTAACTAGAATAAAAAGAACACAGTAGGCACTGCTAGTTAGTTTAGTTATAGACAACGAATGATTTGACGCCTTCTCAACTCATTATAATCTTGGGCTCACCTACCAGCTACATTCTATTGACTGAGTTACCTGCAAAGAAAATTTACCATTATTCATTACCAACATAAATTACCGAATATAAACCATGGTGCCAGATAATAGTGCAATGTGAGGCTTGGCTTGCCTAAGGTGGATCGCACATTTAACGCACGACGGAGCGCTAAAATATCGCAGTGGTCTGTCAGATCCATACTAAAAACGTCACTCCATTCCACTCCAGCAACGTACGACGCTGCTATAGTGCTGCGTCGACAGCGGTTTAGCGGTTTTATTATGGGGATTGATATTTCTAGTATGGATCTGACAGACCTCTGCGATGTTTTAGCGCTCCTCGTGCGTTAAGTGTGCGATGCGCCTTAGGGGTCGAACAAACACCAAAATATTTAAAATATTTTATATGTAACGACAATATTACCTAAAAATACACTTTAATTATTAGTATTAACGAGCTTATCACCACGATTATGTTTGTTTGCATGATGACAACATTCGCCAGAACATATATTCGTGACCATGGAGCGTGTAACCGCTTCGAAATATCGACGTAAAAACAAACATAATCGTGGTGATAATCCCGTTTCGAATCCCGTAATCGAATTTAAGTGTTGTGAACAACCGCGAAAATCTCAAAACATATATTACCTAAAAATGTCTAACAGGTGGAGGATGCGTATGCTGCTCTTTCACCTCAATGATGACGTCTTCGTAAGTCCAGACGGCGCCTTTACATTTCTGATTGTGGTGAGTAGAGCATCTCCAGCGCACTTCCTGGCCTTCCCCACCAATGCATGTTGCTGAGTACGTGTAGTTGTTCAGTCTGATCATACGCCGCCCCTTTTGGGAAAAAATGAACTCCGCTCCTGGAAATTGCAAACGATTTTGTAATTGGAGTACTACAGTGGTAAAAGTAGTAACCTATGTTCACACACACACACGCACACACTTATATATCACGCCTTTACCCCTGGCTGGGTAGGCAGAGCGTTCAATGGGGAAAATTGATGATTTTCATAGGTAGACTGGTGCATTCCACTTATCATTTTCATAGGTAGACTGGTGCATTCCACTTTAGAGTTGCACTTTATTCAGGGACACACTGTATTGGGGTGAAGGTATAATTTAGTCTAGACATCGATACAATTTTGTCGCCTACAGTGCATGTAGAGGTTGGTTCATACGAGCTAAGCCAGCCCTAATCTCAGATTAACGTTTCTTTGTCTCCTGTTCGGATCATCCCGTACTTGAAAACCGAAACTACATTTATGGTGTTGCTATAAAAGAAACCAAGTAACTCAGTGGAAAAATTTGGTATTGAAGTAACTAGGTATAAAGTGACTTTCATTATCAGAACAGATATTTGACAATTATTTCCCCTCACTTCCTCTCGTTGTTTTTCACGGATAATGATTGTGATCGAGATTAACTTTGACGAGCTCGTCTTCAATGGTGGTGACGGCGGCGTGGCAACGCTTGTGATGATGAGTGGAGCATTCCCACCTGGTCTTCATCCCGTTCCTTTTCTGCACGGAGTAAGTGTACTCTCCTACTTTCAGAAGCACGTTGCCGCGCCGCGATTTCACATACTCCACTGTAAAGGAATATGACATCGTTTGAAACGTCTAGGATTCATATTATAAAAAGAAAATATGCTTGAGAGTTTTTAATTTTCTACAAAAATATGCTTTAAGAGAGTTTTTTATTTGCTACAGTGATTTTGAAGAAGTGAAGGAAAAGGTCAACGTCGTGTCGTATCAAAAGGTGAAGACATTGGCGAAGAACCGAACTGAATGGCGTATGCTCCACCGACAAGAGCCAAGCTCTTAAATATAGAAAAAGACAGTGATTTGAATGAATTTGAACAAATTTTAATTGATACAAATTCTGTGTTAGTTTTATCCAATGAACTTAAAAATTGAACCTCAAGTAGGCCTGTACCAAGTACTAAGGTAGGCCTAATCGATTCAATCATCTGCTCTAATCGGTTAGGACATTGCGGGCTGAACCACCCGACTGTCCCTAAGCAAGACGGTTCCGTGTTTCGGATGGCATGTTAAGCCGTAGGTCCCGGTTGCTGTCTATGATTACTTAGACGGCGGTCGTTACACAACCATGTCAGAAGCCTGCTACATGTAGAAGGCGGTTGAAAAATTCTGACACTAGGGCTCATTGGGTTGTTAGACGACTTGGTGTCCCACTCGAAAAAAAAAGAAAGATCGATTCCAAACGGAATGTGTTTTGTTCTGCTCACAAGTTCTATGACTCCATGCGCAGCGACAAATTACCTTAAGTGTATCTCCTTATATATACACCGTTCTCTATGATAAATTTTGGTGCTTTATGATTATGATGAAGGACGTATCTGAGGACTGTCCGGTCATCGGCGACACTGAAATTGGCTTTGCAGATGTCACTCCGAGAGCAGCGAAAGAAATTCCCACCCTTCACCCGCGGGGTGAAAACGAAGCCGTCAATTACAGCTATCTCCTTTCCTGCACTATTTCTCACCCACTCTATTGTGTTCAAAGGGTCGTTGTGGGGATCTGTGAAAAGAGAACATACAAAATATACTAAAAGATTTTTAAATAAAGTTTTTACCTGCCTCTTACGTGGATCTTATACCTATAATTTACTATAATATATAATGGATCGAACCAGGCAAGAGATATTAAAGATTATTTATTCAGGAGCATGCGGTACTATTTGGTAACCATCCGTCCAGCAAGTAACTGGTAACAACTGGTAGATACCGGTACATCTATGGTGATAGATCCTTGTCCTGGATGGTGATCCAGCAGGTCCCGATACTTCTCGGCAAAGGTTTGCCAGGTACCATATCGGAACTCTAAAACCGCATCAAATGTCTTAACGGTCTCAAAACCCTTATAGATCTAGGACGAAAACCTCAAAGTTACAAATTGTGCCATGATTGTAGGTAGGTATAGAGCTATTATTTATTATGTGGTGTAGTTCAAAAATGTTCTAGGATTCAAAGAGTGCTAAGGGTTTTCGTAATATCACTATATTTTTACAGAAAGACAACGACGTACTCACACAGAATGAATAATAGTACTAGCGTAGTAATGATCAAACCAATAGCATTCATAGTATTTTGGGATTTCGTGCTATCCCTAGCACGTGGGATTTGATATCTCTAATTAAAAAAAAAACCTGGGACTAACATCACATTAGTCATAAATTTTCATAAAGAGAGAGTACTTTTATGAGCTGTCCGCATACTACCAGTCATCCAAGGTGATAAAAATATTAATCCATTGTATGTAGAATAGAATCTGGTTTATTTAGTTTATAGTAATGTTAATGGTTATGATGGTTATTGAGTTTGATGACTTCATTATCGAAGGTGACGACGATGGCTCGACAACCCTTGCTGCGATGAGTAGAACACTCCCACCTTATCTTGGACCCATAGCGCTTCTGAGAAGAAAACCTCCGTTCTCCTATTGCAAGCATGAGTGCTCCTCGTTGAGATCGCACGAATTCCACTGAAAGGAAGGCAAATCAAGGCTTGTGAACCACGAAGTCTATTAGTGACAAGTTTTTAATTATCCAAGGTCAAAATGCTCTGGAAAATTAAAACCAGACTTACAATGGTATAATTTAATAATATCAATGGAATATCTGACTTAGATCTTTATGAAAACGCCATTCCTAATGACATATTGAGGTGTTTATGGTTATGTGTCAAGTTGTGAGATTTGATCTTCCAGTTGTTGTCGATGCTGAAGTGTGCCTTGCAGAAGCCAATCTTGAGGCAGCGCCAGCACTTGCCCCCTTTGGTGTTTAGGTAGAACGGGAACCCATGGATAATAGCCAACTGCTTCCCATTCACGTTCCTCACCCAGCTGACTGTACAGGTTAAATACAGGTTATTTAAAAGAAGAACATATAATTTTAGAATTGTTTGGGAATTATGTTGGGGAAAAAGGTAATAGTTACGCTAAAGGCGGTTCAGAAACACAGAAACAGTGGCGCATAGAAAAAACTATTTTCTATAGCAACAACGAAATATATAATCAAAAGTGACCAACTTATATAGATTACTTTGGAAGCAACAATATTTGAACTACCACGTAATAAAGGTAAGAGAGAGAGAAGCTAAGCTAGACAGAGATTAATTTTTAGTACCTACAAAACGAAACAGAAGTTCAAACTGCATTTCAAATAGTCTATTATCTTAATATTGACACTAAGGCACTAGACTATTTGGAACGCAGATTAAACCTGCAATTTTAAGACAGGTAATAAGTTGAAAAGGGGTGTGTAGGTAAATAATTTACAATAATAACAATTTGTACTGACGCATACTTAACAAACATTAAAGCTAAAGACAGAGATCAATATCCAGTAAAGGACGAAACAGACAATACTACAAATACAACAGACACAGACACGAACAAATTGCAACAAAAAATTATCTGATTTTCACAAGAATGCCATTTCTAATCTCATAAACGTAGGGAGCATGGTTGTGCTGGAAGTTGGTGAAGACTGTTCCAGCACTAATGAAGAAGCGAGCCTTGCAGTTGCCGCGCCTGGTGCAGCGCCAGGAGTTGCGGCTCCTCGCCATGTTGAGGCTGAACGTGTACCCATTGACGAATGCCAACTTCCTCCCGTCCTCACTCCTCACCCATTGAATCCTGTTCAGGGGGACCTCTGTCGCGGTTGTACTGATGGCTTCATGATGTACTGTTTGATTTGACTCTGAAACTGATGGGCCAACAGAACCGTAAAAATCTATTCCCATGTTGCAACTAACTGGGCGATTCATCTAGTACATACATACACATATCACGCCTTTATCCCTTGCGGGGTAGGCAGGGCGTTAACGACCGTAAAAAAACGGTCGCTATCGCCACATCTGACAAATATTGAGGGCCGTTTGAGATAATTTGTGTATCACTATAGTGACAGGTTGTCAGCCTGTCGCCTAAAAATGGTAATACACATGAAACCCTCAAGTCCCTTGGTCGCCTCTTACGACACACACGGGAAATAAATGGGGTAATGTTATTCTAAGCCGGCATCACACGGCACGGCATTCATCTAGTTGAGGTAATATTTTATTATATTTTATTTTAGTTTAGGTAGTAGTTATCGACTTTGATGAAAAAGGATAAAACACGTGTCTAGTTCCATCGTGGCGCCAAACTGAAAACAGCAATTCCAAAGTATTTAAATAATAAAAACGCACTGAGTAAGTATAAACAGTTTTATTTCTCATTCATAACATTAAAATATTCTGAAGTATTTTTATTCTTAAATTGGAAATAAACATTAAGGGCCTTACCAGAATAAATTAGACGATGATAGATGCGACTTGAATGCGTGCTTTTTAACGCAATATATATAAACACGCGTTCAAATCGTGTCTAGTTTTTTTTTTGTTGTACGGCCCTAACCATTCTTAAACAACTGTAACTTGAAGTAACTTAAAGTACCTTGTACAGTCGAATATACACGCCGTTCTTGATGAGAAACTTTTTCGGAGCGTGGTTGTGATTATTGTTGGCTTTGATGACCTGAAAATTCGTATCCAGGACAATGCGGGCTTTGCAATTCTTGCCATTGATGCAGCGCCAGGAATTCTTGCTGTCCGAGTAGTATGCGTAGTTGGACAGTATGGCCAGCTTTTTGCCAGACTGACTTTTCACCCACTGCACTGTAAATTAAAGAACTTGATAGATAATACACATACACAGAAAACACATACATAAATCATGCTTATATCCGTGGCGGGGTAGGCAGAGCGTTAAAAATAAAGATAAAAAGATAAATATATTTTATTCACAAGCATACACGGTAAATTAAAGATCTTAAGTAGGTAATAAATGACATTACATTAATTCGCACATGCGTGATGCGCCAATATTTGGCATGCAAAAATATAGCAGTGATATTGAACCGCTTATTAAAATAACAATATATTAGGATTTACCGCACTAACAGAGGTGAAATTACAATTAAATGTCTAAAAGTAAATAGCCATAACGACCGCCACGTCTGACAAATGTTTGAGGGACGTTTTAGGTATGTCGCGTATTACTATAGTGACAGGTTATCAGCCTGTCGCCTAAAATTGCAATACACATAAAACCTTCGAGTCCCTTAGTCGCCTCTTATGGCACCCACGGGAAAGAAACGATGCTATTCTAAGCCGGCATCACACGGAAATGTTAGATAATACCTCTACAAAAAATTTACGAAAGCTATTATGGAGCCTAATGATACGTGCAAGTAGTTAGAGGTGTGTGAAAGAAACATATAAACCACATTCAATTTTAATTTAATTTTACTAGCAGCCACAATAGGTACCTATGCTAAAATCTTAATCATTAGAATAAAACTGAACTAAGTCGGTCAACCAGGTACTAACTAGGTACTAACGACCAATAGGAACAGTAATTGCAATACATATTTGACGTGTGAGTCGAGATCATAGAAACTGATATCATTATCAAAGAAAAGACATAAAGCTTCTCCTGACCTGTCCAATCATGCAATCGCAAATAATTTTGTAATGTAATCTTTTCTTCAGCTCTCTCATTTATATTCCTTTCATTGATTTTCATTGACTTTAATCATCATTTTGTCATATTTGTTAATTTTCATCATCTCATGTTCAACGATGTTATATACGTGGTGTAAGGGACATACATACACATATCACGCCTTTATCCCTTACGGGGTAAGCAGAGCGTTAACGGCCGTAAGGATACGGCCGCTGTCGCCACGTCTGACATTTTTGAGGATTGTTTTCTAAGGTTGTTTCAGAAAACATGGATATCACTACAGTGACAGGTTGTCAGCCTGTCGCCTAAAAATTGTAATACACCAACACCCCCGAGTCCCTTAGCCGCCCCTTACGACACCCGCGGGAAGGATGTGGGGTGATCCTATTCTAAGCCGGCATCACACGGCACTAAGTAAGGATGTAAGGGACGGTGTAACGAAAACTTTGCAGGCGTGACCAGACCATGAAACTGAACAACTTTTTCTATGGGGGCTATGAAGGGAAACAAAAATTCAAGTTCCCATACAATGTCAGTCAGCTGATCGGGAACACCGTCCCTTGCACCTTGTATAGGTGGAAAGTTATTAGTTTGACGTCATATATTGGTCTATACTAAGTAATGTACAAAACTGTTAGATTCTCGAATAAAATAAAATAAAAGTAAAATACAATCTTAGTTCGATTACTTTAACAAAGTTTTATGTATATTCCATTTTGTAGGATGTAATGCGGCTTAGGGTGCGTGTGTTGATCTTTGCTGCGCACGACCTTTCCCTCTGCGTCGGCGATGAACCGCGCCTTGCAGCCCTTGCTCCGTGAACAACACACCCAGTTCGTCGAGCTCTTGTTTTTATGACCCAGGAAGAAGTTGTAGCCTTTGTAGAATACCAAGCGTCTGCCATCCAGGCCCACTCCAAACGTTACTGAAAAAGAGAGCGGCCATTGTTAAATTCTGCGGAAAATACCTCGCACCTTTGCCTGTTAATGATGAACATCATCATTATCTCGTTATCCCGTTCTCTGTCGGGGTCGACTACCTAATCTAGTGAATTTGACATGGAACCAAGATTTTACCAACTGACCTTTGCAACCCTGTTAGGTTGATCGCACACTTAACGCACGACGGAGCGCTAAAACATTGCAGCGGTCTGTCAGATCCATTAAAGATGTCAATCCCCATACTAAAACCGCTTAACCGCTGTTGACACAGCGCTATGGCAGCGTCGTCCGTCGAGTGCGGTTTCAGTATTCGTTTCTAGTATGGATCTGACAGATCGCTGCGAAATTTTAGCGCTCCGTCGTGCGTTAAGTGTGCGATCTGGTGATGGTGAACAATCAATAATAAAGAATATCGTGCTGCTTATCAAATTTTAATATAAATTCCGTTTCTAATAACAAATCTCGGTGGATTGTGGTTATGTCCCTCGTGAGTGCGAATCAGCTCCCCGTAGTGGGAGGTACTGAGAGTCGCCTTGCAATTGGAGCTCTTGCGAGTACACCGCCAGTATTGGGAGCCTGCGGCCTTCTTACTGTTAGGGAAGAAAGTATGGCCCTTGTAAATACAGAGCTGTTTGCCGACTGTGTTGTAGACGAAGGCAACTGCAATAAAACAAGTGTTAACTTAATAAAACTTCGTGAGGTACTGTTTAAAATAGACCAATTTATTTGTAGTGCTGCCAACATTTTTAGGAAATACCTATCTCTAGCTGGCTAGAAATAGCTCATCTTTAAAGGTTTAAAAAATACTGACACATGTTTTTTTTTAAATATCTGTAATTCCAAACTTAGGTAAGATGGAGTTAGTAAAGTGTTGATCAAAGAACTTGTCGTCTATCAACTTATTATCATCAATAAAATATTATTTATATTACAAAATGTCCTAATAAAATTGTTTATCAAATCTAATAAGTAATCGGTAAACGTATAGAAAAACAAACAAAATGATTTTCGCAAAAAAGGTCGAAGTAACAGATAGTTTGAAAGTGTAGTAAACTGAAGTGGCAGTGGGCTGGTCACATCTGTCGTAGAACCGATGTCCGGTGGAGTAAGCGGGTTCTCGAGTGGAGACCACGCCTCGGCAAGCGTACCGTTGGACACCCTCCGACCACATTGACCGATAACTTAAAGAGAGCGGCTGGTGGCGACTGGATGGCGAAAGCGGGAGATCGTTCATTATGGCGTACCCTGGGGGAGGCCTATGTCCAGCAGTGGACTGCTATAGGCTGGTGTGATGGAGAAGTGATGATAGAAAAAGAACACGATTTGCTAGTTGTAACAATATTTCAGTTATGATATTTTCCGTGATATGTTCCCTCACAAATTTCAAAAATCTGCGGCCAGTGCGTATGAGACTTATTGATCCGAGAGACTCGTTTTCCTCGTTTTATCGTAGGTGAAGAATGCCGGGCAGCCCATACCCTGCTTGTTCATGCACTTCCATCGCTGAGACTTTGTTCTGTTCACGTTTAGAGAAAACGGGTAACCATCGATGAGCGCCACCGTGCCACCTTTTCTTGTCGGTAGGAATGTCACTAGAAGGAAAAACGTTTTAGATAAAAGATGCCACTTGTATCGCTTGTTCTAAAAATCGTATAATTTATATCACGGGTAAATTATTATGTGTGAATTGATAAAGGGACACGTGTAGAAGAGGGTGTGGTTGGACAATTTGTAGCAGCCTGCATGCGAAATCAAATTTCTGATTTTAAAATAAGCCTATAGAAAAAACGTCTAAAGAAGTATTTGTGTTCGGAGCGCCTGCTGTTTGCGAGCAAAACTTACCTACTTAGTACCTTTTCAGCTCTTCTGATTTGGTAACGTAACGGTAATAGGATCGGGTTGAAAAATTGGGTTTAAAATAAGTAAAAAGGCCAGTTAAAGAAAGGTATTTTGGTTTAATTGTACTTGGTACTAATATTATAAATTTGAAAGTTTGTTTGTTACTCCTTCACGCGAAAACTGCTGAACAGATTTTCATGAAATATGGCACACAAATGGGATGAATGAAAAATGAGGGCAACACATAAAATATTTTTTATCCCGTAATCTTTAATCGATCCTGTGGGATGCCATGGGAATCAAGCCGAAAAACAACTCATTTTGTACGGGACGGCCTACCTTTTCATACTTCAACAAGAAGTTATTTAATTTATTTATTTTATTTAAGTTTATACTCATTTGTACATTGGCGTACGGTCTACAGTTTTTTTTTGTGTACAGATAGATGAGCATAAAGTTAAACCACCCTGTATAATTCTAAGGCTTCTGACAGTTTTAAAATCAGGAATCTTGTTGTAGTATTTCTTTGTTAATTTTTTCTTCAATTTTTTCATTTCTTGCTTGTAAATTTCAGGGATTTGAGTCGATTCAACTCGAGCACGCTTCCTGCAAATATCAATTGCAATGCTCACTTGTTCTCTTTCCACATCTGGAAATGGGGGCTATGTTGGGAAACGAAAAACTTTCTTTCGAGTTCCTGTACAAAGTCACTCAGCTGATGGCGAATTTTGTATGGCAGGTCGCAAAAATTTTTTCGTTTCCCAACATAGCCCCCATAGAAAAAGTTATTCAGTTTCATGATCTGATCACGCCTGCAAAGTTTTCGTTACATCGCCCCTTACATCCGTATATGTCCTAAAGTATACGTCCAGGCCCATATTATTGAAAAGAAATATAGATGGCGCCCTCCGTTCCGCTGCGCTGCCTTCCATGAGACCGTGGCCTAAAACTTCCTTCAAAAAACTAATAGCTGCATACTTAGGTCCGTATTTATAAATCGCATCCAACTCTGAGATTGATCTCAAAGCGATTTTGATTTATGACTTAGTTTACGAAACAAACTAGGTACTTTCTATTTTAACAGCTGCTGTCAAACTAAAGTATTATAACTAAAAATGCTACTTTAATATTATGTAGTGTAGTTCGCGCCAGTACTAGAGGAACGATTTATACCCATACTTAGTATCCTTGGTTTCGTCTAATACCCTGAATCAGAAACCGGAGTCGTCAAGAAATCGTGTGGCACAGTGGGGAAGAGAGTGTGGGTTAAAGAATGTTTTTGTATGTTTTATTTTATAACTGAAACGTTAACGTGAATGTTTTTTATAACTGAAACTATCGTATAATAAACTCACCTAATATATATTTTTGTAGTTGAAATGCCAAATACTCTTCCTTAACTCAAAGTGTTTGCAGTACAGCGAATAGTAAATAAAAAGACTAATTGAATCACACACATTAAGCTTTATTAATTAATAAGTCAAATATTAAGAAAAATACTCAAAATTTCAGGAATAATCATGAAAAAACATTGAATTATGCTAGTTTAGACATAGAGAGCAAAATATTAGCAAAATTATCTACTAACGCATGCATAAAAACATAATTATAAAGGATACCTAATGTACTAAGACAAAAACACATATTAACACACGAAACACACACATTTTATCTAAAATATTCAAAGTAAAAGCACGTCAATTAATGTCTCTAACTAACAAATATAACTAAGTTAGGAACTAATTCGTCTAGATTTAATTTAAAGGTAGAGCACAGCACCTGCTTATGCAGTATGTATCATCATAATTGGCCTCATACGTCTGTGATTATTTTTTTGTGTTGTACTCTACAATTTTGGCCCCGGGGCAATCAAATCTACACCTGTCCGCTTGGTGGGGAGCTCGAGCTCATCTGGAAATAATTTATTGGTTGTTTAAACAACCAGCCCAATCACGCCCTTCTTGGGGCGAGGCTGGGTTTAGGAGTTGTTCTGGGAACTAAACGTAGTCGGACTAAATACCCATGCGAAAGACGATTTAATCAGTGTTTGAGGCAAGATCCGCGTGGATGAAGTTTCCTGTCCACAGACACTGCGTTGCCTGGGACGCAGCTATGGAAAACGCAAGGTTGCCCAGGACCTGCGCCACCATCTCGACCTCCCTGGCTCCGCAGTATATATGCGTGACCACGTGCACGTGATCACGCGCGTACCGGTTGTAATGGCAAATCGCTTGCGTTGCATAGAGCACGCAAGTAGCGTGTCTGTCGTCACGTGCACGCATACGAGCCACATACGCAGGTGGTGTGCTCTGCTCTTAAGGGTACACTAGTTACTAATTTTATATCGTTGAGTACATTTCAGTTATGATATTTTCCGTAGTATTTCCCCTCGTATATCTCGTAAACCTGAGGAGGGTGTGTGTGGAACTTGTTGCATCGGCGGATTTTCTTGGCGGTCAGGTTGTAGGTGAAGTATGCTGGACAGCCCATGGCCTGCTTGTTCACGCACTTCCAGCGCTGCGTGAACTTCCGGTTCCAATGTATGGAG
Organism: Keiferia lycopersicella; assembly: GCA_029255805.1. Taxonomy (NCBI): domain Eukaryota; kingdom Metazoa; phylum Arthropoda; class Insecta; order Lepidoptera; family Gelechiidae; genus Keiferia; species Keiferia lycopersicella. Next base: position 2,860,874 of record JARACZ010000008.1, read on the forward strand.
TACGTGTAGCCATCTACTAGCGCCACCTCGCGGCCCTTTCGTGTTGCCAGGAACGTCACTAGAAAGGAAAGCAAAAGTCGTAAAATCTGTATAGGGCACGACAATATCATTATTGCTATTAATTTGCTTATTTTAAGCAAACAGCTTACTAACTAGGTATTTAATATTAAGTGACAGTCACATATTGAAGGAAGAAAAGTCAATTGTGAATGTCATGTCGTCATAGTAGCCTAAGCTTAATCCTAGAGTTAAAATTATATCTAGAGTACGTAAAGTACACCATAAGAGTAAGCAAAGTAGGGATACATTTTTAGGTGGAAAATAAAAACAATTAGGTAAGTACATATAGTCGTAAAGAATTTTATGTGTGTACTACTTAAGCTTAACATATACACCCTCACTTATAACATATCTGTGTGGTGTATGAGTATGTTCTACATTATTGAGTCGCACAATTTTCCGGTTCCTGTCTGTGACGAATCCTGCCCTACATTTCTGGGAGGTGGACCTAGTGCACTGCCAGCGAAGGTGGTTCGCGTGGGGTTTCCTCTTGTCAATCATCGGGCTGAAGGGATGGCCGAAAAGTATGACCAGCGGCTTACCAGCAGCGCTTGTTACCCATTCCACTGAAAGAAATGTTGACGATCAAGCTTCCTGTTGTTCAAACGATAATAGCTCCAACAAATTAACCTCGCAATTGAAATAACTGGCAAATTATTTTCATATTAACTAGTAACAAGAAACATGCGATCCGATACAAAATCAATGAATTATACCTACTTTATTTATTGATAACATTAATTTTGTATATAAAACCAAGGAATATAATTCTTTGTACACTCGCAAAATTTCAGATCAGCGATGGAAAATTGGGTTCACGGAGAACTTGCAAAATAGAATTTTTAGTTAAGGCGGTTGAAAAATTCTGACACTAGGGTTCATCGGGTCGCTGGGCGACTCGGTTTCTTACAAAAAGAGAGAGAGAGAGAGAGAGAGTACCGAAATCGTATTCTCAGTACCTATGAGCTATGAATGCTCAAATGCAACACAAACCGGAAAACTGTATTCAAATGTCGATGTTGTAATTTTATAGTTTGTCGTTACCATGTCAAAAGCCTGATACTTGTAGAAGGTGATTGAAAATTTCTGACACTAGGGCTCATTGGGCTCAGTTGGATGACTCGGTGTTGCTCACAAAAAAAAAAAAGAATCTTAAATCAGGAATTATTGAAACAATCGAAATCTACCGATAGGACGCATTGATAGATTCTTATTTTCGAAAATCTTTTAATTCTTAAGTAAGTATAATTATTAATTAGTTAACGAAAACACGTTTGAGGAAAACTATATGAGTAAGTAACAACTAAGTAAAAGAATCAATGAAAAGAACAATGAAACAAAAAAGTATTAATCGTGGTTATGTTCATTAGCGCATTGCACGATGAGCTGGTCTTCCGTGGTGATGGTGGCGAGGCAGTAGACTGGTTTGAACCTCTTATTGCAGCGCCAGATGATCTTCGGGCCTTTCTGACGTTTGTCTTTCAAGAAGCGATACTTGCCGACTTGCAAAAGCGGATTGCCGTAAAGGGATTTCGAAAAGAATATAGGCGCTGTAAGCGAACATGCAGTAGCAATTTGGTAAGAACGTACTGGGTCTTTTAGGATAGACAGAAAAGAAAACATAATCAATAATCCAAGCAATTTAAACAACATTCTACTGTCTAACTACTTACACACACTAAATAGTGATATTTGATATGAATGAAATGCGTTGCAAACACAAACATGCACGATACAGTAAGTATAGTACAGTAAATTATATTTCAAATAAATTTTAAACAATCATAAACCTTTATTAAACTTGGTATCATTACAGGATATTTTTGTAGATTCTATACAGTATTGCAGTCTTGCTGATGACGTCTTGCAAAGTAGTGAATATAATTCGCTAGATGACTGGGTCCTTAATAATAATAAATAATAATAAAATACAATAGTACGCTTAAAACTATTGTCAAAAATGCTACACACTCCATTTATAATTTTTCGGAATTTACGAACGTACTATAGTAGAGGCGCGCAAGACTTGTAATTTTTTTTGTGATACTATTTTTTTATTTATTTATTGCGTCACATCTCATGAGTCGAGACGTTCGCTCATACTTCAGTATGACTAAAGAAGCTGAAAAAAGAAAACAATGTAACACAATGAAGACATTTTATTCGGATAAGCAATTATTTATACCTACAAATCAAATACCGAAGACGAATTAAAGATAAAATTTCAATAAATGGACAATAATACAAAAGACGTATAAAATATAAAAATATATATGAAGAATAAGCATATTGAAGACGTAGAAATCATAAAAATACTAAACAAGACATTTACTGAAGACTAGGCTGTATGGTACTAAGACCTTAGCCTGTCCAATGGACAAACAAACAAAAAAAAATTAAGCATGACTATGCTGTCGGGTACATTTGACAACTAAGTTGTCAATGGTGGTGATAGTCGCGCGACAATCAGCAGTCCGCTGCTTGACGCACACCCAGACCGCTTTCGGTCCTTTGCTTCGGCGTTGCTCCTGATTGTAACGGTACCCGCCGATTTCAATGACAGGCATACCGTAACGCGACGTGGTGAAAACCGGCACTAGAACAAACAACATTGTTGTAACATTGAATTCAGTGCGAGATGACGTGGATATCGTACTTAATAGACGCAGTTTTTCAGTCGCGCCTAAGTAGTTTGAATGCCAAGAGGAGCTTCGGGCGGTGAATATACCTACTTACAAATACGTACCTATAGGATAGTATAATAAATACTTCATAACTAAAAAATATAAATGAAAGTACAGTAAATGAATAGAGACATCATCATCCTCAGCCCACATCCATCCACTGCAGGATGTGGGAAACACACTCCTCATGGAAAAAAATAGAGAATGAGACATAAATTTTAAGTACATAAACACGTTTGTATTTGATGATGATAACATTTGATTGGTCAATGAGAATGATTGTTGTTGATCCTGACGATGACGTCATCGATAGTGGTTAAAGACGCTCTGCACTTGGAGCTGCCGAGGCTGCAGATCCAAGAAGCCTTCGGCCCTCGGCTGCGATACCACTTGTTGAAGCGGTATCGACCAATCACGATTACTGGTTTGCCAAACCTCGATGTCGTGAATCTGGGTTTATCTGTAACCACATTACACTTTAGTAATGTTTATCAACCAAGTGACACGTGTGTCGTACAGATGACGAAAGGTGGAGCCATAGAGTGTTACATTGGAGGCCCCGTGTAGGCAGACTACCGGCAAAATAGTCGGACGATATTAAAAAGACGGCAGGGCCGACTTGGACCAAATTGGCCTCTAATAGAACAGAGTGGAGAATGCACAGAGTCATACGTTCAACAGTGGACACAATTATGCTGAAAAGAAGATCATCCAAGTGATTTTCTGTATCATTATAACCACACTTGCCTTTTGCCGTCAATAACGACACAGTCAAGACAGTAGCTACGCGGATCAAAGTTTAGACACAAAAATAATGTCACCTATTTAACATTTTATTGTACACAAGAAAATTCACCATAATACAACACATAAGGAGAAATGATACAACAGGCATTGCTTATTTGTAAAGAAATTTCTTCCTGCAGACCTAAAGAAGTGTGAGACCAAGAAATAGGTCTGATTTGCAATCAAATTGTGTTAAAATGATTGTTTTTTTTTTAAGAAAAACAATGAAAGTAGATATAACATTAAATAATGTTTACACAAAAAAGGAAACGATAAGATAACTTAATAAAATTCTCCTCTGTTTGGAAAAAAAAATCAATCAATTAGTGATTGTGTTCATTCATATATTTAACGATGACGTCATCAACAGTGACGATGGTAGCGCGGCATCCACCCGAGCTCTGCTTGACGCATTCCCAGCGCACCTTCGGGCCTTTGCAGCGGTGGTACCTGTTGAACCGATGCTGGCCGATTTGAATGACGGGCTTACCGAAACGGGACGTCGTGAAGATTGGCTCTGAAACCACAGTTATAATAGCAACAGGCTCTCAGGTCTTGGGAGTCACGTCAATACAAAAACAAAGATGGTAATAAACAAATCTTATATATGAATACTAATACAAGGCTAGGTCAAGAAATGGAGCACGCAGGAAAGACAGTTGGCTGGTCGCAACTGTCGTAAAACCGGCGTGGAGTAAGCATGGAGGAGGCGGGTATCTGTAGGATGATGTGGTGTGATAAATATCAATGATACTATACATCTAATAAGTGAAAGGTATAAGAAAAAGTTTTATTTCAATGACAATAGTTTTTTACAGTGTTTTACATATACTCGTAACTCCTTACTAAAACTCTGCCACGTGAAACTATTAATGTGTATGGAAGTTAGCATGCTTAACGATCTGGTCGTCTATAGTAGTGATGGTGGCGCGGCACTGCTTGTGGCTCCACTTATTGCAAACCCACAGTGTCTTGGGGCCCCTGTTCCTCGAGTACTTGTTGAAGCGGTACTTGCCCAGCACTATCATTGGCTTGCCTTGGCGAGAGCTGGTGAATACTGGAAACTCTGCAACATTAAAAACAAATTTTCTATATTTTTTGGCAACTCAATAAATGTCCTTTTATTTAATTATTAATTAATTCGTTTTTGATTGACCTATTCGGATTATTCTGGATGTTGGGAAGCTACTACTAACGAGAAAAGTAGATGGTCTAGATGCAGAAGTCCTACTCAGATCTGCACCCAATTGGCCAGCACAGTCTACGAAGACCTACTGCCGAAGATAAGAACAAGATGGCGTCACACAGCCAACAAGGTGTAAAATTAAAAAATACCCTACCCACCACCGACCCAGTCAGTTTGTATGGGAGGCCAAAAAAATTTTCTCATACTTCGATCTATGTTCCTTGGGGAAAGTTGTTCAGTTTCATGGGCTGGTTCACCCCTTGAAAGATTTGCACACCATTTGCATTTTTTTTTTACAGCCTGTACTCGACGCCACTATGATCCTCAACATTGTGATTATATGACTTAAGGAGGCGGAGTAACTGGGTCTTAAGAATATTGACTGTACTAATGATATACGTTGGTTACAATACATGTATATTTACACAGCTCCAATTACATTTTACCTACACTTAATATATAGGGTCGTTACGTTATAAACAAAATGACACCGCAAGTTCTGATCAAATATGATTGTGTTCGTTTTTCATATTCACAATGATGTCTTCAACCACCTTGACGGACGCTCTGCAACCTTTGTTCTGACGGTTGCAGAAGTAAGTGGCGACGGGTCCTCGAGTCTTGTTATTCTTTAAGTAACGGTAGGAACCCACGTGTACTCTCCGCCGACCGTTGCTGGTTGTTGAGAAGAAGTACCCTGTTTTGGTAAGAATTAGTAAAAGGGGTTTAAATATGAAACTTTCTTTTACTAAACTTTAATTTTGAAAGATCAAAATTTCCCAAAAGAAACCTCACTGAAGACGTACAATCTTTAAATACTCAAGAATGAAGTACCAACTAAAGACGAGGCTGTATGGTCTTAAAACCTTTGCCTGTCCAGAACGGACGAACAAAAAAAAGCATAAAATATCACTTAAAACTACTTAACCTAAACTACCCGCTCCTCCTCGTGCAGTTTGAAATGTATTAATTTTATATAATATATATAATAAATTAATATATATATATATTAAATTTAAATATAATATATATATATTAGACATGGGGCGGGTACCCGGCATGGATCCGGTATCCGGCGGATCCGGCACTTTTTTGAGGATCCGGCCGGATACCGGGTAATGCGGCTGGGTACCCGGCACTGCCGGGTAATTTCACAAGTCCAGAAAAAAGACAATTAGTATTATAATCATTTATTGGAACACTAATGGTAATCTAATTAATAAGTAATGAAAGGCTGTAATCGACAATTTTTTACGAAAAAACGATATTTTTAGTACTGGTAGTTTAATATTGGTAAATTATGATGCAAAAACGCCAACTTCTCAGCACGAGCAGCATTTAAGCGGCTTCTTTTTTTTCATAAATTAGGCCTGCTTCCGAAAACAGCCGCTCATTGTATATAGAGCTTGCTGGTGTGGAGAGATACTTTGCCCATGGTTTTAGGTATATATCAGTTTCTAGAAAGTTATTTAGTTGAATTCACTATAAATTGATAAAAACAAAAAAAAGTTATTAATTTTTATACTCGCGTCACGCTCGGTCAACGCTAGAATAAACAAAAACAATCCCCCCCGCACCCCGCGGAATACGCAACGCGATCAGCGCGTGGCAACAGTCGGTAGCGCCCGAGCGAGCGGGCAAGCGAGACGCATGACACTCGACCTGTAAGCGCTGCCGGGTACCCGGGCGGGTACCCGGCAAAAATTGTGCCGGGTACCCGCCTGCAGGGTACCCGGCAAAACCACTACCCGCCCCATGTCTAATATATATATATATATATATATATTATATTTATTTAATTATTATTTTGCTTGAAAATTGGTAATTACAATTGGTTTTGCTACATATATCACAGTTACAAACGGGTCAGACAATATATTTGGATTTGTTAATTTTATGGCCTTTTTAAATGTTTTTTGTGGACAGGGAAGTGATAATAGGCACAGGGAAGTGATAATTGAAGTGATTGTTGAGTTGAAGAGGAATTTAATGTGACCATAAGATTTAGTTCAATTTGTGTTTGTTAAAGAAAATCTGCAGTAGCTTTTCTGGCAGCACATTTTTTTTGATAATATTTTCTAGAACTCTCTCGCCACGATTTTCTAGACTGTCGTTTTTCGCACTCTGTCATTTCAGAAACAGTTTTTCTTACTCCAGTAGCTCTTTCCTTTAAATATTTTTGTTTATCCTTTTCTTTATAAGCAGCTAGTTTTTCTGGGTCGTTTTTAATTTTTTCGTAGCGTTTTCTTTCATTTTCTCGTTTTTTTCTTAATACTTCTTCCCGAGATGGAGCTTTTTTCTTTGGTTGACCCATATTGACTTCTGTAACAAAGATACGTAACAATTGAAACTCCAAAAAAACAAGCCTATTATGTTATTCAAGTGGTTAAGATAACATTATCAGTTTGACCAATAATATTTATTTATTTTTTATTTATTTATTTAATAATACAATCTGTTTAGTAGTTTTTACTTATTAACAAACACGCGTTTATTATAGATCCTACGAACTTTGTACAAAGTTTCAGAACGCTAACCAAAAGTGCAGCAATAAGTTATTTTCTTCACATATCGCATGGACTTATATGACATTAATAACTTAAAAACATTACACAACAAGCCGCAACAAGTAGGCATAAGCTATATGAAGCAAACCGTAAACCTACTGGCTAAAATTAAATCACAGCTTCAAAGTATTATCACTTCCCTGGGTTACTCTCATTGCCCTGTCTACATCTATCTAGATCTATCCAGAGAAGTGAGACACAGGGAAATGATATTTTGGATGTTTTTGCGTCAATTCCACAAGTTACCTATATTTAAAATCAAATAGAATTTGATTTGATGTTTATAGCAATCAAAATAAGTGTCTTCCACGATACTTTACACAAATACTTTAAAATCTTAAAAATTATAATAAAAATATGTTACCAGATGAGTGAGAAGTTGTCTGACCCGAACACAGCAATCCACCATGACAGCACTCCTGCGACTGATCTGATCGCTTGAGTTCTCAGACAAAACAAAGGCGTAATTACTCCTCGCTCTCTCTCATTACTTTTGTTCGCCAGAACGGCAACGTCGCTTGAAATTTGATTTGTTGGTGATTTAAACGTAATTTTAGCTGACAGGGAAGTGATGCAGATTATGTGTCGCCTCAATTTAATCAAGAAAAATGTAAAGAAAACATGAAATGATATTAATATTTATAGGTTTATCGACAAGTTTTTACTAATCATTACGTCATCAATAGTATAGTTTTAACGTATAATATTTTATAAAGGTTATTATTATTCGGACTACAGGGAAGTGATAATTTCGACTACTTAGTGACAAATTTAACTAATAAATATTTATCTAATGAGACTGATTTTCAGTGCCCATTTAAAAATCGATGATTACTTTAGTGTAAACGTTTTATAAATCACAAAAATCTATAATTTAAGAATCTGCAATCTGAGCCCACCTAAATTCCTCAATCTGTAGAACTACCCATATAATATAGGTAGAGTACTCGTACATACATACACACACACATATCACGCCTTTATCCCATGCGGTGTAGGCTAGGTAGAGTAAATGTATATAAAACGAGATATAACTAAGAGCAGAAAAATTCAAAAGTATTTATTCAAACCGTATAATTATTTCTTTAACCGGACAGGATATATTATGAGTTTGATGACAGTGTTGTTTTGTATCCGATTATGGTTTCCTCCTTAACAGCCACAACAGTCCACTGACGGGCATGGGCGTGATCCTATTGGGGGTATTGCCATACTCACCACGCTTGGTAGGCGGATTGGCGAGCGCAGTGTAAGATGTTGGATTAGCAGGGAACGCTGCTGCCCTTTCCCTTGATGATTAACCCTAAGTCACGAAACCTACGAGTAGAATTGGGGTGATGCTATTCTAAGCCGACACGGATGGATTCCTCAATAATTTTAATGCGTTGATTCTTGTACCCGATGATGGTTTCTCCGAGGATCCTCGCGGAGGCGTGGCAACCATGACGATTGCAGAACCAAGTAGCGGCTGATCCTTTGCTCCTGTGGTTCTTATACAAGCGGTACCGGCCTATTGCCAGCACTTGTGACCCGGTCTGACTTGTTAAAAATATCGGCTCTGTAAAAGATTTCACGCAGTTCGAAATCACTTGCAAACCGTAATGGTCTAAATAATTAGGGTCTTCCCCCAAAAAAGATAGAAAAATAAAAGTTAAAAAATATGTTTTGTTTAAAAATATGTTACATTTAAATATGTTAAGTTAAAAAATATGTTACATAAGAAAGCTTCACACGTGTTCAACGCGGGTCTAACTTTTTGCGGTAAGGGTAGCTATAGTTCGTATTCTTATTTGGGCCCTTATAGTTTATGTACTGAGGATATCAAAGTAAAAATTAAATCATAAACTCTTAAAAATATTTCATTTACTAATTATCTGTAACAGTAAGAAAAAGTTCAGTAATCGAAAATATAATGTTTTATTATTAAATGGGAGGGAGGCCTTTGCCCTGAAGTGGAATAGTACAGGCTCTTAAATAAAATAACTTATTAAAAGAACAAGTACTCAGAAGCGTCTAGATAGGATCTGTCTGTAACTCTGTACGCTAATTCACACACACACACACACACACACACACACTCACACACACACACACACACACACACACACACACACACAAATCACGCCTTTATCCCTTGTAAAATTACGGTCTTTATCGCTACGTCTGACAAGTATTGAGGGCCCTTTCAGATGATTTGTGTATCACTGTAGTGACAGACCTAAAACCCTCGCATCTTTTATAACACCCGCGGAAGGAAATGGGGTGATGCTATTCTAAGTCAGCATCACACGGCATGCGCTAAATCAAATTACATTATCTTTTTATATTATACTGTCACTAAACTAGACCTAGAAACAACCTACATATAAAAAAGATGCTTATTTTAGTGATTATGTGTATTTTTCGCATGAATGATCTCTCCGTCGATAGTAATAATAATAATAATAATAATAATCCTTTTATTTCAGGCTACTAAGGCCCATAGAATAAAATAATATGATACAATATAACTTAAAAATCTATAAACATACTATAAATACACTACAATAAATAAAACTATGTTGGCACTTTTCGTGACGGCGACTCACGTTGCACGGGGGGTCGATAGCGCCTGAATACGACACCCTGTGGCCAGAAATCTTCTCGCAGGAACCCGCACACATGTTTCTGGGGAACCGACAGAACAAAAGACTTAAAATTGGTAGAAATTTTAGAGTCTAGCTGTCGGATTTCCACCATCAATCCGGTGGGGATCCGTAGAAGATCCCGGTGATGCTTGCACATCTGCTGCACATGCTGCATGATGTCCTCCGCTGTCGTATTGCAGTCCAAGCGGGAGACATACAGCTGCGCGATGGGTTCTGCAGCCTTGAGCGTTGTACAGACTGCGGTGACGGTGCCGCGCTTATTGCGGTTGCGACGAAGTCGATGTTTCCTTGTTTCTACAAGTGTAAAGCCATCTCCGTCAACAATCGGTTTAGACGCAGCATGATATTCCTTAGCCGCAGGGCATCCCTTTTGCTTCCCATTTTGTGTGACAGGAGGCGCAGGTTGACGCTTGCGGCGAGGGCGGCGAGATTTCCGCGGCAGCACGTCCTTTTGCTCCACCGGTATAAAGGGAGCAGCATCGGGATGCAGCGCAGACTCGGGACGGGGCGTTGGAGGCGGCAGTGTAACCTTGTCGCTCTTCCTAGCAGCTGCGGGGTCGCTGACCCGCAGTTTATCATCGGTAGTTGCTCGGCTCGCAGAATTGCTGACGGGTGAGGTTTCGTGTTGCTCGGTGTCGTCGCTAAGTACAGTCACGTTGCACGCGGCGGGCGGAGTCGCTAACGAGGCGTTTTTCCCTCGCAATGAGGTCAACTCGCGTTGCAACTCGGCACTCACTTGCTCGGAAACCTCTAATTTTCTTTTCATGTCTGTGACGTCAGCCTTCAGTAGCAGGATATCTTTCAGCAACGTGGTGACGTCGACATGGTCAAACGTCACCGGCGGCAGCTTACTCAGATCCCGTGCGACATAGGTTGGGACGTCATCAGGATCTTCACCCTGGAACAGTCGGATGATGTCCCGGATGTTTTTCTTCCCACAGCCTTCCCGGTTGCGTGTGCTGAGACGCACACGTTTTGGCTCGGCGGAGTCGTTCAGGAACACCATGGCCGCGTGGATGTCGACGTCGGAGTAGCTGGTGAGGCAGATCTGCTCGAGGCTGACCACGTCCATCACATCTAGCTTGTTCTGCACGAACGCCAACAACTCGTTGACCACGATGGTATCGGAGCGCTTAGGAGGCGCCATTTCGACGAATGCAAATAAAATCACGCTTATTTGCAGTTTACGGCATCGAAACAGTAGACGCTTAGAAATACGTCTGACTGCATCGGAGCTCAGATTGCAACTGATAGTGAAGAGTGAGGCCCTGCAGCCGCCAGACCACCTGGTACAGAGCCACTGGTCTTTGTTACCCTTGCTCTGGTAGTGCTTGCTGAATCTGTAACTGCCTATCTGGATGATGGGTTTCCCTCGTTGGCTCATCGTCATTATTGGTTCTGAAATTAAATCTTCATTTTAATATGTATTTATTTATTTTATTTTATAGAAACTGCTCAGTTAAGCTATTTAAGATCTTTAAAATTAACGAATGCGGATAAACAATAAGGCTCTCACCACATAGTAATTAGACGTAAGTACTTGTTTAAAAATATGTTCATATATAAAAAGTTACACACGCGTTCAACGCGAGTCTATCTTTTTATAAGGGTAGCTTTAGTTAGCATTCTTTACTGGGGCTCTTATAGTTTACGTACTGCGACTATTAAAGGAAAAAAAAAAACATTATCAGTTCTTAAAAAAGTTTAATCTAGTTATCTCTTACAGTAATTCGATATTTTTTAAGCTTCTAGATCGGATCTGTGCACTTATTTAAATTACATTAATCTGTCACTTAGTCATAGAAACAAACTACAAAAAAATGCCCCAGATACAGCTGGAAAAATATGGTGGAAACTGACCTGGGCCATCTTCAAGTCAATAATTGGATGGAGGTGGCGCAAGACAGGGATCAGTGAAGGAAGCTCGTTTCGGTGGCCGAGATCCATTTCGGGTCACTGAGCCAGAGAAGTTAATTAGTTAGTGATTATGTGTATTCTTCTCATGAATGATCACTCCGTCGATAGTGAGGAGTGAGGCCCTGCACCTACAGCCGCCAGACCATCTGATGCAGAGCCACTGTTCCTTGTTGCCTCTGCTCTGGTGATGCTTGCTGAACCTGTAACTGCCTATCTGGATGATGGGCTTCCCTTGTGTACTCGTCGTCATAATTGGTTCTGAAATCAAATCTTCATTTCAATGTGTATTGTATATATAATTTATCTACTTATATTATAGAAACTGCTCAACTAGACTTTTGGTCTCACAGAATACCAGCGCTGTAGATGGCTACTGCTGTCTGCCGCATATGTTGAGTGAGGTCCATTTTCGGTACATTACATGTTCCTAGTATAGTAATGTTTTAAATTTTTCCTTTGTTGTTCTGTTGTGTTAACCAAAATATTTTTTTTTCTGTCTTTCTGTACTATAAGATAAAATAAAACTCAAAACCGACGTATGAGTTAAGAAATGTTTTATTTAGCTACGTCACACTTAGGGTGTGCTTAGAATGGCATATTGTGGGGCTACTTATTTGTATCACAGCTAAATACAGGTGTCCCAGACAAAAAAGAAGAAGAAGAAGACAGGCGACGAACTACATTGTAAACACATATCACCTCTAAGAAACACAATTAGGTGCGCACAATATGCATCAAACATGGTTCAAACAAAAATGTGCTGTAAAAATCTGACGAGCAGTGCTGCCATCATCTGAGAGCAGATGATATGAAATTCGCCTAAACGTGACAAGAATAGATAAATTGTCACTTCCGTTCAATATTTTGTGTCGCATACTGCACACACTATAGGTACACTTGTGTCCTTAGTGACTATGTTCATTCTTCTTACTAATTATGACACCATCAGCCACCCTAGCAGACGCTTTGCATTTGTAGTGGTGGTGCTGACTGCAGAAGTATGTGGCAACTGGTCCAGTACTCCTGTTATTCCTGTAGTATCGGTAAGACCCGATATTCAGCACCGATTGACCACCGCCCGTTTTTGTGAAGAAATATGCTGAGGCAAAGGTAAAAAGCTGAGGTTATGAAATCATAGTCCAGACTTTAAATAGTTTTTAAAAATCTAGAATGCTATTTAACATCAGTTCAAGGCAGGTTTTTATTTTTATACTGCACCTGCATAGAAAGTTTTATTGACTTGATAAAACATAGAGAGGAACGTGAGTTGTTGTTCACGTTTCAGATTAAACAAGGAATAATGCATACAAATCACTTTACTCCTTTTCTTCGTAAAACGGAGCAGCGTATTTTAGCAAACAAAATGGAAGACTTGGCTTAAATTTTTCCTATATTTGTTATCGTGTGCAAGAAATGGTTTAGAAAATATGTAATAAATAAATACTACCTCTTTTAAAGTTGATTTGAGATGCATCCATCACTGGAAAATTTGGGAATTCATGTGGGAGCACTGGTGTGTAATTGGGATTTTAAAAAAGGCTGTGTAAATTGTTTTAATGTAATAAAAAAAGGAAATTGGAAACCACAATTTAAGTATATCAACTATTATTTCACATTTCCAACCCACATGTACAGGTGTGTATTGTTTGTCCTGATCACCTTAGTACCTAATCCAGCCGTCATTTTCTATCATTTACTCGTATGAAAGCCGACAATCCAAAAGCGATTTATACTGTAGCGCCTCGTATCACAAAAGTTACGTTTTTCAATGAAGATATTTTTAACGCGTTCAGCTGATTTGTGATAGACTCGTAGAGTCATGCCCAAATCAATATTTTAATGCGTGTGCTGATTCTTGTACCCGATGATGGTTTGTCCGAGGACCCGCACAGAGGCGCGGCAACCATGACGGTTGCAGAACCAGGTTGCGGCTAATCCTTTGCTTCTATTGTTCTTGTAGTAGCGGTACCGCCCAACAAGCAGAACATGGGAACCAAAAAATATTGGACCTGAAATAGTAATCATATTACCTTTAACTGTCACAACAGTCCATAGATGAACATGCCTCAATTAAGGCTCATTTTCTATGTGTGTAAATTCAAAATGAGTGATTGTGAGCATTCGAAAGTGTTAGAATCAGATTTATCACATTTTTAAAGAAGTAAATAAATTTTTAAAATAAATAATTTTCAAAAACCTGTCTTTTATTTCCGCATTCTATGCTTAATATTTGTTGCTCAGTTGATAGTGAAAGCGGACCAATCAGCGATTGATCTGATAATCTAACGACTTTCCCAAACCAGTGCTATTGTCGATATGTCACTGCCTTACAATTTCACCGTATCGGTCTAGTCAAATTATAATGTCACTGAAACTAGCCCGTTAAGTTGTAAGTAATGCAAACGATTTACAATAAATCAGTGCAATTATAATGGCACTAGTGAAATTTCAATATCACGGCTTTTTTAATATCCCTGCAACATATACAATAACTTGCACTGCGAGCGTGGTGAGCTTGGCGGGCAAGTTATTGTATGCACTGGGAACGCTGCTGCCCATTCCAAGGGATGACCTAACACTAGAGGAAATTTTGTTTGAAAGATAGTAGAGTGTTTAACTACTCAGATGATATACTAACCATATAGCAAACTATACAACTATCTCGTAAGTTGTCTAAAATTTTACTTTTATTAAAGATAAAGATATTTTATTTGTAAAACATGAGTAATAACAATACAGATGTTAGAGTCACATTATTTAAAGATCTAATTATTAGATTAAATAATATTTTTTTTTTTTTAAGTTTTATTCTTGTTTTAATAAAAATAGTAATATTTATTCAAAAAATCCAATTTGTAAATATAAAATAAGCATGTCAAAATTAATAAAATGTCAACTTAAAACTAAAATAAATAAAACAATTAAAATAAAAACAAGTCAAAATAAAATAAATAAATTCAACATAATTTTCGTCAATTAAAAATTCCGCCCCGAATCATTCCCGGTCCAAAAGTACCTAACAGACTAGCGGCATTGCCACGCTGAATAGCTACTGAGATACGTTGGAATAATAATTGCAACAAATTATTTCAGATTATGTGTACCAAACAAATACCTAAACCAAACGCGGAAGAAAATGCAACAAAAACGTCTTGAAGGTGTACAGCGGATTAAAAGTTCTCAGTCCATTTTTCACAGTACATTTTGATTCTATGATTGTGTTGGTTTTGGAACTTGATGATGGAGTTCTCGGCAGTGACGACGAAGGCGCGACAGCCTGTTCTGGTACATATCCAGCGCTTCAGAAAGGAGTTAGGGTTCCGTTTGTTATTGGAATGTTCTCCAAATTTGTATCCACCAAAGATGATGACTGGAAACCCTCTCGAGTTGGTACCAAAGACAGGTTCGATTCCAATATCTAAAAAAATATATAGGTATATTATATCAGTCATATTGATGTAGTAAAAAGTAGTACAGTACAAGACTGACGCGGAATTTTTTTCTATTGTTCTCTCTTTCTTTCTTTTCATGTATGACACGTCTCTCTTATTGTGGGTGGGTGGGGCAAAAGTAATCGTCCTATGTAAGAATTAAATACCTATGATTCATATAATATGATTCGGGACGGTGTACCGAAAAAATTTGCAGGCGTGATCAGACTATGAAACTGAAGGTACACCATGTAGAAAAATTACAAATTAATTTTCGACATCCTATGGAAAATTTATTTATTTATTTATTTAAAGTTTATGATATTATTTTGAATAATAATAATAAATGATTTATGAAAACCTATTTCATAATTAGCAGATAAGTATATACATCGCTACGTTCCGAGAATCAAAACACATTTACTATACATGAGAACGTACGAAATAAAGCGTTACTTTATGAGTTAATATTTTGTTCATGAAAGCAGACCCCGACAAAGAACGGAATAAGGCAAGGAATAATAAGGAAAGGCAGGGAATAATGATGATGACTTTGTTCATGAAATACAAGGGATCTGATCTAGAACACTTCTTGAGATCAATCACTAGGTACTTTATTCGTGGTTGTGCTCGTTAAAGCAGCTGACGATGACGTTGTCAACAGTGAAGAGTTTAGCTTTGCACTTCTTGGAGACCCGGGAGCAGTACCAACGCCCTGAGGTCCCTGTACACTTGACGTTTTTATTAAATCGATGTTTGCCGTACACCAAAACCGGGTTCCCGAATCGTGATGTCGTCATGACTGGGACAATACCTGAAATGGAATCACCTTGTTAGGTACTGCAACTAGAAATACTGATGCGGAAAGGTAGGATAGGAAGTTCCTGTTACGAACATGCATAGAAAATAACAGAGTAAGTACCTACCAAAATCCACATCATCATAATCAATTTGTTTCTATTTCCAAGTAGATTCACAAAGAATGATTTAAGAAAGTCACGTACAATATTATCACTAGGTAGATAAATGGATTAGTTATTGTAAAAAGAGAAAATTTTAAAACACAGTTATCTTTTTATAGGTAACAATTTGAAAGTCTACCTAAGACGCGGTACGGGTGGGATTAAAAGCCAAAGAGAACTGTATTCAGGTAAACCAATTAATTTTCATTACTATTCAGCTTGTTCTTTAAAACTAATCTAAAGACTTGAAAGACGTCTTAGTGGGTATGCTCGTTGCGAGTCCAAATGACGGTCTGATCAACAGTAGACACCATTGCTTTGCACCTCGGATATTTAGAGCAGCGCCATTTTGTTGACGAATCTTTGTTTTCATATCTCGGGTTGAACCGATGCTTGCCCACCAGCAATAGAGGCTTCCCAAATTTCGAGGTCGAGAAGATTGGTTCATCGTCTGCAACAAAACCGAACGCAAATAAATGCGAAGTTGGTAGGTATCTACATAAAAAAATATATACGTGCTTGGTAATCTATTCCTGAAACATAACATATCATCAAGTCGGTGTCACCAATATGGCGGAAGACAGGAGGTATCCAGGTGGTGTCGGTAAAAGGGTAGCTACCCGCCCGGCCGGGTGTAGTGGCCAGGGTACCGACGGGTCCACCTGGATTGGATTAGAAGTTGTATAGTATATGCGTTGCGCGGTTAACACTTGGATACCGCGTTTCAGGCTCATTGTTTTGCCACGTTGCGCCATCTCTCCGATATGTTGAGAACTTCTGTTGCGTCTTGTATGCTTGTGAACCATTTGAGTGAGCTTCGTGTTGTAGCCACCAGAGGTCGCTACATGACGAACTGCGCATTTTTAGCGCATCCGTAATGCGTCAGTAAGATGGAAGGAAATTTCAAATTCCCCATACTTAATAATCTGTTTTAAATAAGAGAACCGAGCATCAGCCTAAAGAAGTCGTCTGCTGGACATAGGCCTCCCACAATGAACGAACGAGTAATTTATGGCAAAATTTATTTACAAGTTTCTTAGCTCTAAGATAAAACTATTAGTCGTTGAATGCCACCTTAGTGGTTATGTCATTAGCATTTTTCGCCGAGTCGCCCAACGACCCAATGAACCCGTATTTTAGTTGATTCATAATTTTACTGTTGCTATCATCTAGTACATTAACAACTTATTGAAGGAAACCACTTTAATGATTGTGCTCGTTCTGTGTCCTTACTACCATCCGACCAATAGTATACACAAAAGCTTTGCACTTCGGATAAGTGGAACAACGCCATTGCCTCCTGACACCTTTGTATCCTGGGCTGAGGTTAAACCGGTATCTGCCCACCAGCAGAAGAGGCTTCCCAAATCGCGAGGTCGAGAATACCGGTCCATTATCTGGAATAACATTATTCATTCATTCATATATCACGCCTTTATCATAGCCAGAGCAGTAACGTCTGTAAGAATACGGCCGCTATCGCCACGTCTGACATTTTTGACGATTGTTGTCCAGGGTTGTTTCAGAAAACATGTGTATCATTACATTATAGTGACAAGTTGTCAGCCTGTCGTCTAAAAATTGTAATACACCAATACTCTCGAGTTCCTTAGTCGCCTCTTACGACACCCGCGGGAAGGATGTGGTTAACATTATTGGTTTGTTTTATGCCAACTTTCTATCATATCTACAGTCATCTTACAATGTAGACCTGCTTTAGGCATTGTGAGGCTTGAAGACCGATTATCCAAAAAAACCTCAATCATTACAAGATATAATGGAGTTCAGATGAACTCTAGAATGCAAATCTGCGAGATATCGGTCTCACGAGTGTCTTGCGACAACTCTTGTGAGTTTCGTCCTCTACGATATGCCGCTTGTACCCAATTAAGGTAATCCTTGATTACTTAGTCAGCATTTAAGCTGAAACGATGAGTACCGAAATACCGAAGACAAAAGGTCCAGGTCTATCTTCGGTAATTCGGTACTCATCGTTTCAGCTTAAATACTGACTAAGTCAATCATAACGGGTTATTAATTATGATGCAGATTTTCATTACCTTCACAAGCAAAAACTGCATTTAAAAAATTATATGCTTCAGCTACCTTACTTTGCCTGTCGACTTCCAAAGCCATATTAGTTATTGTAGAGATACGAGTATATATACTGCATTGAATATTCTCGTATTGAAATATCAGAGCGTAGGTGCAGAGTCTTGGGAAAGTGTACCTACTTGATTTTTCAGATTTTAGTGTAATGACAAAATAGAGTATGCAACTGCGTTTAATTAGTATTAAAATGCTCGTTTCAAACTATTATGACATGACTTTTTATTGACAGGATAAAATAATCGTCAAGCTTGGATAAACTAGCGACTACGTCAGGTTAAAGATGGTTGTGCAGATTATTGGTTTTAACAACGAAGTTCTCGTAGGTGGTGACGGTAGCCTTACACCTTCTAGGTCCTTTAGTACAAATCCAACGGATTCGTGGTCCTTTGCTGCGGCACCATCTGTTGAATCGGTATTTCCCCACCACGAGAATAGGAGTACCACGCGGCGTTTGCTCGAAATGAATATCTGAAAAATCGTAATTTTTAGTAGTCATTCAATTTCGGTATTCTTCCTCACGCGCCACCTGCAGCCAGGCCGTCTGGTGCTGTATGGGCCCAGGATCTTCCGCAAGACTTCGCTCAGCGACTAAGAGTTCGTTCTCTTCTTTTAGGCCGTAGGTAGACTAATATTGATGTCCTGTGGGGCGCCCCACGTACCGCTGGCGAGACGTGGTAGAGGCTGACCTGCGCGATGTTTGTGTCAGTAATTGGCAGGAGATCGCGCAGGACAGGGATCAGTGGAGAGAGCTCGTTTCGGAGGCCAAGATCCTCTTTGGGTCACTGAGCAGTGGATTTGGTTAGTTAGTTAGTAACTCACTTTCAAAAGTTTGGAACTACGTCTTTATGAACTACTGGCGCGAATCTGCGAGGCGTCAGTCTCATAAGAGCTTATTGGAAAAGTAATCGATGAAAGAAATCGAAAGGATATGAAGACGTAGGTAACATAAGAAGATAGTTTATTTAGAAATAGGAGATATACAAAATTACAAAGGGTGTGAATTACCTTCTAACACAAAAGAACTCAAAATTTACTTAGAAACACAAACCAGCTTTGCTGCATCTAAAAGCCCTGTTAAGACCAGTACTAGGTATAGTTTAATTAGGAAATATAAATTGAGCCGATGAATGTTATCTCTAAACGAGTGTTTTCTATTGTGTAAGTCTTTTGTTCTATTGTCTTCACGGTAAGCCGAATCGGCTCAAATTATATTGCCTAGACTACAATTGTCAATGGTTATGATCATTTCTTATCTCCACAATCTGGTCAAAGACAGTGATGACGTAGGCTTTGCAGTTGGTGCTCCCTTTGCTCTTGCTGCAGTTCCATCGGCTTCGCGCCCCCGTGCTGTCCGTGCGACGGTGGAACCTGTGGGTACCAATCTGGATGACTGGCCTGCCGAAACGTGATGTCACCATTACCGGCTCTAAAATGTTTAAAAATGTGTAATCACGCGGAGCTAATTTGATAATGTCAAATCAGGGTCAAGTCTGCTATTTTTTGTCATTGTAACGCCATCGAAACTCAACTGTCAGTCCATTGCCATTGTCATTTTCTATGCTTCAAACTGTTAGCAGACTACGAAACTACTAAAATCATCCAACTGAGATCCAATCGAGATCCAACTAAAACGGTTTTCGTTTAGCAGACTTAGGACCCAGGTTGGGGAATGTGATAAAGAAACACTTAAAAAAGTTTATGGATGTGATTTTATGTGAAATATAGCTAGTCACAATGATTTAAAACCTTCACCAAATTATGAAATGTATAACATACCTACTAAATATGAATGTAAAAGTAATCTTATTACTTTCGAACAGATGCATAAGTTCTGCTTCGTACAATAAAACCCTTTGCAAGCCTGATATTAGAATATCTTAAAAATACTGTCTTAAACTCGGTTGGGAGTGGTATGCGCCATGGGGTCGTGCATGCCCCAGACGCGCACGATGGCGTTGTCGATGGTGTGCAGCGACGCGCGGCAGCCTGCCTTCGCCTTGACGCACACCCAGCGCGTGCGCACGCCGTGCTTGTTCACGCGGTTGAAGCGGTACTGCCCGATCATGATCACCGGGTTCCCGCGCTGCGACTTCGCGAATACTGCACTCAACTCTGAAAATAGCAACCTTCTCAGTTAATAGTACAACACATCAAGTTGCTTTGAGTTACGGGTACGGTATTAAATGTTCAGAAGAACGAAACGTGATTTGAATGATAGATTTATTTATAATAGCTTAATAATATAACGACATAATCATTTAAACGTATAGGTGCTCCCACAAACAAGTGAGACGCGGCGCGAAACACAAAAATACCCTCAGCTCACCTTGTCAGTATTTATACATCGAGAACATTACATAATCTATCCAGAGCATAAAATACTTCTTCCTTCAACAATCAACGCGATCATCATCATCACGGGGTGACATTTTCAAATCGACGTGATGGACTGGTTTGGGGCATTTGGGCGTGATCTTATGCTTCCATATCTTGGGCGGCGGATGGATGTGTTGTACTTTGGATTTGCGGTAGACTGAGTCTCCAATGGAAAAGATAGTGGCCTTGCATCCTTTTTTCCGGTGAGTGGCGCAGCCCCACGTGTATTTGTCCGACTTGGCGATGTGCTTCTTGACGGCGTATCGGTATCCTTGCATCTGGATCAGAGTGTTTCCGTATCTCGACTCGGTAAACTCATACGGAGGTAGAGGGGGGACATTGAATCCTGGAATAATATGTTGTGAATGAGAATAACACTATGAGTTGAATTGTTTATACTTAAGTGAGTCATGATTGTGAGTCGAAAGCGCGGCGTGGACGTATAAGCACGCACGACTCTGCGCCCGACGAAGAACAACCGATTGGTTCGAAAAGTCGCGGAAACACACAAACATGACAAGTGAGGGATCCGGAACATTAGTTATTAACTATGAGTTGTTTTACGCCTGGCTTTCAGTGTTGTATGGGATTACCTTAATATTTCCTAAAAAATAAAAACGAGTATTTAATTACTATTGTATGTATTCATCTTCTAATAATTTTGTAAGTAACTAACTAAACATGTATGAAGGATGCCGTATACATTAAATGTAGCATCTTACTAGCTTAGCAAAATCTTAAAAACTTTTTTCATAAATTTCAAAATAACAAAATAATATAGCTATTAAAAAATGTAATCGTGAGAGATATGATTCAGTTCTTGCCACATAATGTAGAGTAATCAATCAAGCTGATGGTGCCTTGGCGAGTAGGCAGGTGGAGGGTGGTTATGCTGGTTCTTGACGCTGAACAGCTGGTCGTCCACCGTGGTCAGCGACGCCCGGCAGCCGGCGCGGCTGCTGCTGCAGCAACGCCAGGACTTCTTGATCTGTTTCGGTCCAGTACCCATGTGGAACACAAACAAATACTCCTCGTACATGATCATTTCCTTGCCTTTTACGTATTCGAAGCGTCCTGAAAGATGACTCCAAACTTTTCAATAACAATCTAAAAAGACATTTTTTTAAAATATTCTATACATATCAATCTACAAAATATTCTACGTTACATTATATGATTAGTGAATTTTATGTTAAACTGTAGCTAGTGAAATGCTGAGACTTGTGTTGTTAGATAATTAGAAAATTGCAAAATAAAACATTAGTTGATAAAAATATATAAAGTAAATTTTAGTTATCTAGTGATTTAATATTCCTTCCATAAAAATTCATAAATAACAATGTATACGTAGGTATTTTCAACAATAATTATTAATTTATAATTTCAGTTTCGAAGAAGTACGACTTTTATTTTAAACCTAAATTTTGCAATTGATGATTCTATAAATCCGACCAAAATGGGGGATGGCTATGGTCGTTGTCCATAGAGACGATAGTATCGTTTATGGTGAAAAGTTTGGCTCTACATGCTCTACAGCTGGGAGAATTGCGATTAGCGCAGGTCCATCTTATTTTATTGAGGTGGGTTCTTCTCTTGTCCTTGTTCATGCCGAATAAATATCCGCCAATAAGTATTTGTCTTTTCCCCCTAGAGTTCGTTATAAATTTTGCCTCAGCTGTAATAAGAAACAACGGGTAGGTAATTAAAAAATGTTCAAAGCTGCTAATATTTTGTATTTTTGTAAAATAGGTATGAATGGTCGTGAAACTGTAATATTCATCCATTATCAACATTAGTTTATATCTATGTAAAATATTTTATTAAGTAGAGAAGATACTGACATTTTATTAATTATATTGTATGTTTTATAGTGCAAGCGAAACTTAGCTTTGACTGTTTACTTTCTAAATGTGGCGAAATGTGTAAGGACTTTTCTCATGTTACCAACTTGTAAACAACATATTTCAAGCAAATAAATATTTTGTATTTGTATTTAAAAGCAAATAATAAAGACAATATGGAGATGATAAAAAAATCTTTTTTCATTTTTTAACATCAAGATACATAGCTAGTTGAAAAACTCTGACCATAGGGTTTATTAGGTCGTTGGACGACTCGGTGTCCTACACGAAATGAGAGAGATAGGTAGTTGATATGTAGGCATGTCAAGAGACATCATTTTCTTGTATAAAATTTGACCGAGCTCTACTTATTTTTATTTGGCACTGGAGCGTGATTGTGCACGTTGTGTATTTTGACGATCTCCTCGCAGACGGTGTGTACGTTCGCGCGGCACTGCTTCCCGTTGTGGGTAGAACACGACCACCTGATCCTGACGCCATTTTGTCTCTGAACACAGAACCTGTACCCCGCGACTAGCAGCAACGTCTTGCCGGATCTTGACGTTATGTATTCTACTGCTTCTGGAAATACAAGAATAAAATAATGAAGGTATTGTTTGCCGTGTGTTGCTGGCTTAGAATAGCATCACCAGATTTATTATCGGGGGTGTTGTCAGAGGCAGCTAAATGACTCGAGGGTTTGTGTGTATAACAACTTCGACGACGTGACGATAATGACCGTAATTTTGCGATCGTTGACGCTCTGAGTTTCCCGCGAGGGATAAAGGTGTGATTCGGTAGGTACAAGTTTGAGAAACACTAATATATAAATGTGTACTCAATCGCGTAAATTGTAACAGGTTTATTAAGATAAGAAAGTTCTTTATTATTAAACATATTATCAACTTACATCGCCGTGTGATGCCGGCTTAGAATAGCATCACCCCACATCCTTCCCGTGGGTGTCGTAAGAGGCGACTAAGAGACTTGAAAGTATTGCTGTATTACAATTTTTAGGCGACAGGCTGACAACCTGTCATACACATGTTTTCTGAAACAACCCTGGAAAACAATCTTTAAAAATGTCAGACGTGGCGATAGCGACCGTATTCTTACGGCTGTTAACGCTCTGCCTACCTCGCAAGGGATAAAGGCGTTATTTATATGTATATATATTATCTACTAGGCTAGGCACTTTCTGTTTTAAAGACTTTATAATCTCTTCTAATTATAAGGCATGAACATTTCCCTATCTAAGAATAATGCCTCTAATTTCAGTAGATAGATATCTTATGGAGACAGCTAGCGTTTTATTTTTAGAAAGTTGTTATATTCTTTAGAATCTAAAGTCTAAAATATAAAGTTTAGATAAAGGGGCAAGTGGTTGTGGTTTCTGAATTGGAGACGAAATTTACAGTTATCGTAAAGCGCTGCTTGTTGCTACGAGCGGAAATATATTCAATACTCTTATAGAACTAACTTGCTCCCTGTAGTTTTTTTTAAATTCGTGCACAGAAAATTACTTTTTAAGGGCATTATTTTCTGTTTGGCAACGTAGATTAGATTACCTAATTTGTTTACGTTTACCTAATTTGTTTACGTTCATACGTTCTTAATTACTTTTGATCATGGCATTCCTTTTTAAAAATAACGTTCATGGCTCTAAGTTCTTTTCTGTAGAGCTCGTAAGATGCTTTGATGTCTGGGTATTTCAACGTGAAATCATGATACATCTGCCTACCAGAAAGGTCGTTTGGCAATTTTAATCCTAAAGGTGCGTGCTTATCGTTTCCACAAGTAGTCAGATTAAATGATTTGATGTGGTTTATGATTGGCTCTCTATTAACTGATGCAATCTTCTTGTGTTTTCCTCTACGATCGTCATATTTTCCTTTTAATGCATTATACAAAACTCTATCATTCGTCATTTTATAGCCAAGTGTTGTGAGGAAAAAAGTTTTACATACGTTAACTTTTTCTTCATTACGTATAAAATAATATGAGTGTCTAGGACCGCGTTGTGCCTTGCAAGATGCTTTACGTACAACAATACAAGCGTTATTATTTATAAACATGCGTTGTTCTCTTCGAGATAAATTCCAGTAAAAATCGTTTATATCTTTTCTATCTTGCGTACTAAATTTGTTCATACATTTTCTTAAACAAATATCGCTGCATCCAGGTTTGACACGGTGGTCTTCTATATATTTTATTTTTTTACGTAACTGTCTTTCGGCCAAGCTGGTACCAAAGCGTTTTCTCTTTCGTATTTTTCCTGACTTAGTAAACAGTTCACCAATAATAATTGCGTTCAAATTCTGCTCCTCAGTTTCTTGTTCTCGATCATCATTATCTTCTTCATTTCTGTCACTTTCAGTTTCTGATGATGCCAGGTTGTGTAACTTTGTTCCACGGTTCACCTTGTCTCTAGAGGAGAGAAACTGGAACTGATACGGTGGCATTGCTGACTTAAAATGTCGTGTTGTACATCCTTCCCCTAGAAACAGAAATCATTTTTAATATAAATTTATTGATTTATTAAATTTAATTCTAGCTTTCATTTTATAAACTGTGATATTAGTCCATTGAATGAGTACCTCCAAAGGGGGTCTAGAGTGCGTGAGTTAGTAACGTAAGATGTTTCTTCGGAAACATGTCAAGAGTCCATATGTAATAAACATACTAAAACCCCGGGACACTAGGAGGAGCCCAGGAGTTATTTCTTTCTTCCATAAAACTCAAATGTGCACTCAGACATTTTTTAATGCGAGTAACTCAGAAACGGTAGGATATAGGAAAAAGTGATTTAGGTATAACTTGTAGATAATTTTATGGTCTTTCAACTTTTCCTTGAACGTTTTTCTGTAACATACATAGTGTACCGTTTTTGAGATTTAAGCGAAAAATGAAAAAATGGACCCTTTCCCCCCCTCCCCCCACTCCGGGGCTCCTCCTAGTGTCCCGGGGTTTTAGTATGTTTATTACCTAGGGACTCTTGACATGTTTCCGAAGAAACATCTTCCGTTACTAACTCTCGCACTCTAGAACTTTTTATTCAATGGACTTTTTATTGCTAGGACTTGTGTTGTCAGGTACTTAGAACTATAGCAAAATAAAACATTAGCTGGTAAAAATATATAGTTATTTAATATTCTTTCCTTAGATTCATAAATAACTATGTATACATCGACATTTTGAACAATAAAATTATTTTAATACAATTTCGGTTTCGAAGGAGTATGAGTTTTATTTTTAAACCAAATTTTTGCATTCGATCATTCTATAAATATAGCTCCCGCCAAGATGGCTATGGTCGTTGTCCGTAGAACTATTTTATCATAATGATCATTTCCCAAACTAAGAATTATAGTTTCAGTAGACAGATATCTTATGGAGACAGCTAGCGTTTTATTTTTAAACCCTTTTTTTTATTTTTGGTATATGATTGTTACAAATTAGCTCTCAGCGATATTTCTTACTGACAGTTGTTATCACAGTTGTTATATTACTATGTTATATTACACCTATCACTTATATTAGTACCTATCACTAAATTTTAAACTATCGCGGTTGTTTACACAATTCATAGTTATGATTTTAACGGGTTCTTTCCGACGAATTTATTTTGTTTTGAGTTTACGATATATATTTGCCGTGTGATGCCGGCTTAGAATAGCACCACCCCACGTCCTTCCCGCGGGTGTCGTAAGAGGCGACTAAGGGACTCGAGAGTATTGGTGTATTACAATTTTTAGGCCATTGGCTGGCAACCTGTCACTATAGTGATACATGTTTTCTGAAACAACCTTGGAAAACAATCCTCAAAAATGTCGGACGTGGCGATAGCGACTGTATTCTTACGGCCGTTAACGCTCTGCCTACCCCGCAAGGGATAAAGGCGTGATCTATGTATGTATGTATGTTCACGATATATCGAAGCTGTTTCAAGCGCCATGATCACAGAATCACGGGAGTTTACCCGTGATCATGGCACTTGAAACAAGTAACCGTAAGAAACAAAGGACCCGTTAAAATCATACTAGTAATTAATAGTATTAGTATCTTTTTTATCTTTAAACGAAGCGCAGCGCGCCGCCGCCCGCAACAGTGTTCGGCAATCACAGCTGACGAGCGGGCGTATGTGATATTCTGTTGACCTCCGGAAGAACGCTGTTCGTAAACAGCCGAAACGTAGAGTAGGTACGTACCAAATCAACAACAATATAAGTCGTTTAAACTTACATAATGAGTATTAGTATCATTTTGCCGTGTGATGCCGGTTTAGAATAGCATCACCCCATTTCTTCCCACGGGTGTTGTAGAAGCCGACTAAAGGACTCGAGGGTTTATTGTGTATTACAACTTTAGGCGACAGGCTGACAACCTGTCACTACAGTGATACACCAATCATCTGAAAGGGCCCTCAATATTTGTCAGACGTGGCGATAGCGACCGTATTTTTATGGCCGTTAACGCTCTGCCTACCCCGCAAGGGATAAAGGCGTGATTTATGTATGTATGTATGTAGTATCACTTAAATTTTTACATATAATCCATTCCGTACAACAAATTGAGGCGGAGGATGCGTGTGTTGCTCGGATGGTGGACATGCGATCTCTCTGTCTTTGGTTACAAACACGCGAGCCCTGCACTTCCTCACGCCGCTGTTGGAGGTGCAAACCCAGCGGTCCGTGTGCCTCCCTCGTGACTGCAGGCAGTATGGAAACCCGCCGAACAACAGGACTTCCCTACCCGAAGAGTTGCGAACCCAGCTCACTGAAATCAGACACCTCTATTATTCAAGGATTTGAGGGTTTCAGGTGTATTACAACTTTTAGGCGATAGGCTGATAACCTGTCACTATAGTGATACACAAATTATCTCAAACGGGCCTCTATATTTGTCAGACGTGGCAATAGCGACCGTATTAACGCTCTGCCTACCCCGTAAGGGATAAAGGTGTTATATATGTATGTATGTATTATTCAAGAATGAAAGGTTAGGATGAAATTGATACTAGGTTTTTATTTTTTCTCATCAACTTTCCCCGCCAACGAGGCGCAAAAATATAGTTTTTTTTTAGTTTCAGACGAAATTAATGATCATTTTCTTTAAATAAAATATACTCAATAATACAAATTCAAAAACAAAATATTAATAGAAATAAGACTCAATAAACAACTACACTGCTTATCAATAGGTTAAAGTCAAATGGGGGTAATGAGACTAGCGGGTAACTTGGGACATGGTCGACACCAGCATCTATGAACCAGCTATAAGCCTATAACGTTATAACTGGTTCTTCTTTTCGTGTGGGACGCCGAGTCGTCCAACGACCCGATGAACCCTAGTGTCAGAATTTTGCAACCGCCTTCTACAAGTAGCAGGCTTCTGACATGGTTGTGGTTGATAAATATAGAGTCCAAAGTTTTCAACCAGTTACAACGTTATATCTGGTTCATAGATGCTGGTGTCGACCATGTCCCAAGTTATCCGCTAGTCTCATTTACCCTCATTTGACCGTACATCTAGACACACAGAAGTCCAAAAAATATTCCATATTTCAACCTATGTTGGCGGTCAGCTCCGCATATTTCTTTCTATCTTTCGCGAGGCGAAACAGTTCGGCTAGTGTAGCTACCACAAGGTAGGTATTATTTTTTCATCCAACCTTACAAGTTACAACTTACAAAACACAACATCATTAAACCGGATTAGGTTCGTCTTGGCGCTGCACAATACCCTTTAATCCTAATAACTCAAGACTTAAACTAACTCAGGTCCATATTTATAAATCGCACTTAACTCTGAGATCGTTCTCAGGACCGATTTTGACAAATGTCAGACAGTACTAACAGCATCTCAAATAAAACAACGTTAAATAAAAATAAACTTGAAGTAAACAGTATTCTTTGTTATAATTAAGGCTCAAAATTTGATAAACATTCCGTTTTTTATAATAAATTGAGGTGGTGGATGATTATGTGGCTCAGATGGTAGAGTATCAATGGTTCCGTCTTTTTTCATGAAGATGCGAGATTTGCAATTTCTAACCCCGCTGCTGGATGTGCAGAGCCAGCGGTCTGTGTCTTTGTTCTGACGCTGCAAGTAGTATGGAAAACCACCAAACAAAAGAACCTTTTTGCCAGATGCGTTGTGAGCCCATGTAACTGAAATTAAATTTTCAATTTGTTTACTTACTGTACTGAACTGACGGGAACTATGGGAAATGACTGATCAAAAACCAATCGAGAAAGAGATTCGATTGCGGAAATGGCGCTAGATTGGGCATGTGGCAGCGCTCAGTGGACAAGGAGGCTGCATCCACTGGCCTTGGTTGGAAGGAGTTGGAGGCTGTCGCTCAAGATCCAGAGAAATGGAGAATTCTTCTGCGAGCCCTATGTCCCTAGTGAGGGATAACAGGATTTCATCATCATCATCACTGAACTGACGAACGATTTCACTGATCGGAGAACAGGGAACTTGGTTAGGTAGCTGTACGAAAAACACAACATCTATTTAAATAAATTGTAATTAAAACTCAAACTCTGAAACAAATTCCGTTATGTACCACAATTTTAGGCGGCGGATGTGTATGGTGTTCAGGGGACACAGCTGCGACTTTTTTGTCTTTGGTAATTAAGAGGCGAGCTTTGCATTTCCTGGTTCCGCCGCGTGAGGTGCAATACCACCACTCCTTGTCCCTTCCAGCTTTTGGCAAGTAGTAAGAGAAGCCACGGAATATCATTAGTTCTTTGCCAGATGTGTTGCGAGTCCATGTTACTGAAATTATAATTTTATCCTTAGGTGCTACCCAAAATACAGGATGAGTTAATTTTTTTTACACCTTGTAGAAAAAATTCTATATTATTTTTAGGTACCTAGGTATTATTACCCAATGATATTTTGAATGCCCATCACCGAGGTAAGCTCGAATTTTTTGAAATGAGAAGAATAATTGCCAAAGCATTTTCTAATCTGCCATGACAATGAGGGTTTCGTACCCAAGGATCATCAAATGAAGCGGTGCAAGCAGTAGGTATCTAACAAGTAGCCCACCGAGACAACTGTTAATATAGTAAAAAAATAAATTCATCACTAGCTTACTTTCTGACATTTTTAAGTCGAACCCTAAGTTGCAAATTTTAGAACTCCTGAAAAACTTTGTCCTCGGGACATTGTTCTTTTCGTTTCTAAAACGTTTCTTTTCAGTTGCTCTTCTTCTTTTTCTTTGCTCAGTTGCTCTAAGATTGTTGGATTGTTTACAATCACATACGTACATACATTTATCACGCCTTTAGCCCTTTCGGAGTAGACAGAGCGTTAGCGGCCGTAAGAATACGGTCACTATCGCCACGTCTGTCATTTTTGAGGATTGTTTTCCAAGGTTGTTTCAGAAAACATGTGTATCACTATAGTGACAGGTTATCTTTTCAATCACTACTAGAATTTTCAGAAAATTAGGTCTTAGCGGCTAGAAGGCTATTCAATAAGGTAGGAACCTTATCAAAAGCTGTTTTTATAGGAGTTTTTCTTTCCGACATCCCAGCGGTATGGCATGTGGCTTCATCTTGTTGGAACTATACAGTATTTTATACATATTGATTTGCCTATAAAACTTTTAAACCTTTTTCATGGGAATCTAGCAAGAAAAAGTTTGTTCGATTGATTAAATAGTCACGACCTCGTAAAGTGACTGGACGAGATGTTCTGGGAAGATTTGAAATCTAAAACTTGTACTGAAAAAAAAACATTTTTCTACTACTTTTTATTACAAAAAATAATCGTTGGGTACATATTTAAATTTTCATTCGATGTTCTAACACCAAATCCTCTTAAAGTCTTCCCTGTATACTACTATTCCAAAATAAAGACTGCAGTAATTAAAAACCACTAATATGAGCATGTGAAACTGCTGTATCCTCGGAGGTGAACTCATTCTGTCGTCCCACCAGTTTTCAAATAGACCCCGTTCCTAATCATATAATTAGATGCTGGATGTTGGTGGTTCATATTGACGGATAAAATATATCGTCTATCTAGTGTTGTGACTATATTGGCTTTGCATCTGGAGCTGCCTCTGGTACAAGTCCACCGCACTCTCGTTTTTCTTTGACGATGCTGGTAGAAAGAATGGCCCTTGAAGATCAGCAGCGGTTTCCCGGCTCGACTTTTGGCCCACGTCACTGTAATTTATAAAATTATTAGTAATATAACATTAACAGGCTGCAAACAAAGTAGTGTCGGTGGCCAAGTGGTTAGGACACCGATCTTACAATCGTGTCACCCGAGTTCGATCCCCGCCATGTACCAATGTGTTTTTACTCACGTACATTTACAGGCTACTCTTAGAAGTCGATCGAAAAACATCGTGATGAAATCCTCATCTATCTATACATAAAATAAGACAGTAACAAGTCGGTGTCCAATGACCCTATATAATTTTGAGAAAACAATTCGATAGCGCGTTTTAAAAGACGTGTGGCGACACCTATGAACAAGTTTTGTACGATGTTTGGATGTGTATAATGAGGAAGCATCACGCAAAAACAACCGAACGGATTTTGAAGCAAATTGTACCAAAATGTCAAGTAAATCACCGACCAGGTTATTAAAAATAAAATTTCAATTCAGATGATTTTTGAATGTGACTTAGCCCAGGATACAAAGGTCAGATGGCAGTCGCTCTTGTAGAAACTTGGTGCGACAGGTTAGGTTGCTGACCCCGTCAGAGAAAAGGCACGGAGGATGAAACAAAGTAGCCATTTCCACCCAGGTTACTGAAAAGCAAGCCTAGCCGGAATTTTAGAGGTTTAAGTTTTTTATAGTACATACTTATAATCATTCATTGATCAGTCTGTTTGATGCTGTACATGCTTACTACTATAAGCGAATGAGTCTATTTGGTTTCAAACATTTATTTTTGTATATTTATTAGAATAAATTTGAATGAACCACTTCTAAACTGCATGACGGTATCAAACTATAGTAGTCACATATTTTAATGAGCCTTAGCCATAGAAAAATATTACGAGTATCATTGATACTTAGCACTAAAATGTGTACAATAAATTGTTAAACAAATAAATAAAAATACTTCCTAACTGCACCCAACTGTCCCGATGGCGTAGCGGATGGTACTCCTGCCTTCTACGCCGAGGGTTGTGGGTTCAATACCCGCAGGACACAAATATTTGTTAAAAAAGTCTTTTCAAATATTTGTGTTTATTCTGGGTGTTTTCTATGTATAATATGTACTTATTTACAAACAAAAAGTATATAAGTATTAGTATCAGCTATCTATTTCCGTTAGTACATTAATCCGTTAGTACTTAATTTGGCTGTAGATGGTGCTGCGTGAATTGTCCAGGATATTTATTTATATTTATTCTTTCTGGTAGGTAAATTCTTCTTATTCTAGTTAAATTTTCATGTAACATCCATTCCTAATGATGAATTTAGATGGTGGATGATGATGGTCCTCATTGGCGGATACAATTTCTCTATCAAGTGTTGTAAATACGTTGGCTTTGCACTTGGAACTGCCTCGGGTACAGGTCCATCGCACTTTTGCTTGACCTTGAAGATGCTGGTAGAAAGAGTAACCTTTGAAGACCAGTATCGGTTTTCCAGTTGAATTGTAGGCCCATAATACTGTAATTATAAAAATATTTAGTAATTTAACATGATCAGACTGCAAATAAGGTATATCTGTGGGGAGTGGTCCGTTTTATCAGTAAGGCTTTAAGGTCTGTCAGGAAAGTCTTAATCACCATCAATGCGATGAAGACCAACGTGGATTTCGACTTATTTTGATGTTCTGCCGCCAACTGGTTCCTGGTTTCTTCACTGCACTCTTTCTTGCGCAATCTCCTCTGAAGTCAACAAGACTTGGAGAACGCGGAAGTTGCATTCCCCCCGGCTCTGCAGCCGTACTTAAGGCGTCTTCAAGACAGCGAATACACGACCAGGCGTGTGGAGATTAGAGGTCATTGACTCTATTGGCTCGGTCACGTAGAAAGGGTGGGAAGGATCGAGATGAAAATAAAACGCAACGAAATGCAGAATAAAAT
The DNA here is from genome assembly GCA_029255805.1 of Keiferia lycopersicella. NCBI lineage: Eukaryota > Metazoa > Arthropoda > Insecta > Lepidoptera > Gelechiidae > Keiferia > Keiferia lycopersicella. The sequence goes on from JARACZ010000008.1 coordinate 2,893,517, forward strand.
AATTACAGTATTTTGTTGTCAGTACTTCCAGAAGGTTACTGCTTATACATCCATTCCACCGCAAGAACCAGAGGTCGGCAGTAGGCAGCGCGGAACGGACGTATAAGCATGCGCGACGAAGAACCACCGATTGGTTCGAATCGTCGCGGAACACAAAAACATGTATGAACTATTTCTGCTCTAATAACTAAATTTTAGTAAAGATCCCTTTATGAATGACGTATCTTGGCGGTTCGTGGTTGTGGCCAACATTGGCCCGGATCAGTACACCGTCGTTGGTGGTGGTGAGGCGCGCGCGGCACCTGGCCCTGGTGCATGGCCAGCCCTTCGTGGACCGACACACGTCGTGCAGGTAGAACGAGTGCCCCCCATACAGCGCTAGAGTCTTCCCAGCTCTGTTCTTCACCCAGGTTACTGAAAAGCAAGCCTAGTTGGAATTTATCAGTTTAGAAAACCATCTTCGTCGTCGTCGTCGAAAAATGGTTTCTCCAAGGTCACAAACGTCACAGGGATTTTTTACAGATTATAGTTTTTAGCTCCTCCGCTGCCGCCGCTTGATTTGATGGAAGAATTAAAAAACAAGAAGAAAAAAATTAAGACAAGAGAAAACTATTTAATCCAGCTAGAATTAGTACATACATACATAATATCGCACCTATATCCCTTGCGGGGTAGGCAGATCATAGTAGTCCTTATAACATCCATTTACGCCACGTCTCACAAAACTTTTGAGAGTAACAGAAGACTGTGTATCACTGTAATGACTGGTTGTCAGCTTGTCGCCTAAAATTGAAATACACATCAAGCCTCAAATCCCTTACTCGCCTCTCACGACACTTACGGAAAAGATGTGGGGTGAGTGATGCTATTTTAAGCGGGGATCACACAGCAATTAGTTTCCGAGATATTTAGAATTTTTAAAGTGATTCTTATTCAATGCTCTCGAGATTGCTATAGTTGGGTATAGTTAAATTTTAAGGTAGTATCCATTCCTAATGATAAAATTAGGCGGTGGGTGGTGGTGGTCCATATTGAAGGATATAATATTTCTATCCAGTGTTGTGACTACATTGGCTTTGCATTTGGAGCTGCCTCTGGTACAAGTCCACCGCACCGTCGTTTTCCCTTGAATATGCTGGTAGAAGGAGTGGCCTTGGGAGATCAGTATCGGTTTTCCTGCTGCATTCTTCGTCCATATGACTGCAATTTATAAAATGTAGTTAATGTAGCAAATAAAGTAGCTATGTCGATCACCTGATCGAGATATTATTGAGCGTACTACTACATAATATAAACTTCCCTAGGCTAGGTAGCCGACCCCGATAGAGAACGGTATAAGGCAAGGAGAATGATGACTACTACATAATATAAAGCAAACTCGCTTTCCACGTCTATACGTATATATGTACCTATGCTTAGATCTTTAAAATCAAAACTATACATAGGATTCGGATGCAGTTTTTTATTGATATTAAATCGTACGGCGGCAATTAGATACTTGTTCGTATGGCGTCAATAACAACAATAAGTATGAATGAAAAAATATCTACGAAGACAATATTTATTAGTCCTTCAGTCAGTACCAATACTTTAATATAGATAATTACACACTTTATTGCTTACAACAAACGCAATACAAAATGCATAAAACAGTCCAAAAAACTGTAACTATAATTACTTATACTTAGTTACATTATGCATTTGTATTGTGCCGAGGCGGCCTTATCGCTTGTAGCAATCTCTTCCAGGCAACCTCAACCTTTACAGAGACGACTTAAACATATTTTCAAGCAGCTTGGCAAAAGAAAGTAATAGTATTAAACTTTTATGTAAATCCCGTTCCGTATAATGTATTGAGGTGGCGGATGAGTATGCAGCTCTGATGGTATGTTTGCTATTTGTTTGTCCTTGGTCGTCAGGAGACGAGCTTTGCAGCACCTTACTCTTCGTTGACTGGTGCATACCCATCGATCAAATTTGTTTTGTCGCTTTTGTAAAAAATATGTAAACCCGTTTAACAGTAAAAGCTCCTTGCCAGACGAGTTGCGGACCCAAGTCACTGAAATGCGATGTAATAAGTTACTTTTTGGGCTAAAATTCACTAAAATTACTTAAATATGTTTGGATTTAAATACCTGTTCTACCCATAGAAACATACCACGATTATTCATACCATAACGTAATTATTTTATGGTCAAGTCCGCAAGGCAATGCTGGACGCAGGCAGACAAGGTGGAAATCGTTAGGGGAGGCCTACGTTCAGAAGAGGACGTCCTATGGCCAATATGATGATGATGATATTATATTATAACTATGCATGCTAGCCTTTAATGTGTGGAATACTAGTACTCACATATACACACAAATCACATCTTTATCCCCTGCGGGGAAGGCAGAGCGTTAAAGATCGTAAAATTATGGTCGTTATCGCCACGTCTGACAAGTATTGACGGCCCCTTCAGATAAGAATAAGAATTCTCGTGTATCACTGTAGTGACAGGTTGTCAGCCTGTCGCCTAAAGTTGTAATACACATGAAACTCTCGAGTCCCTTAGTTGCCTCTTACGACACCCACGGGTAGGAAATGGGGTGATGCTATTCTATGCCGGCATCACACGACAATACCAGTACTCAATGGTTCCGTTATCATATATTTACTACCGAATCTTTCGTAGGTAACTATGTATAACGAGCCTGAGCTTAGGCAGAATAAAAGTATTAAAAATACACATTTTTCATGTCTTTGTAATGTTAAATTTTAATAAACAACCCATTACGAATAACAAACTTAGGTGGGGGATGGTTGTGTTCGTTCTTGATTTGGACAATGTTGACTGAGTTTTTGTTAGTGAACACTCGAGCCTTGCACCCTTGACGCGAGCTGAAGGACGTGCAGTACCAGTGGTCCAGTACCTTCGTCTGCCGATGTCTGTAGTACGAGAAGCCGCAAACGACGGCCGTTTCCTTTCCGGACCAGGTCCTGTGCAGCGATATCACTGCAATGATAAGTAAGTAAGATATCATATGTATATATACCCTTAGAGCATTTAACTATGTAGGTGGTAAAGAATCAATTACCAAATGTTTTTTTCTGCCACTTTTTGCGAGACAACAAACAAACACGTACAGTGCACAACGATAATTTTACAACTTGCCAACCACATATAAAATTGCAACTGTCAGTTGCATATCAGGTGGATCGCATACTTAACGCATGACGAAAATATCGCAGAGTTCTGTCAGATTCATACTACAAATGTCAATTCCCATACTATAACCGCTCAACCGCTGTTGACGCAGCGCTATCGCAGTGCGGTTTTAGTATGGGGAGCGAAGTTTCGAGTATGGACTAACAGACCGCTGCGATATTTTAGCGGTCCGTCGTGCGTTAAGTATGCGATGCGCCTAACATGCTGGTCAAATGTGCAGTGAATACAGGCAAGAGGGTAAGCCCAGCTTTGCTTTCTCCTTAGATTGAATACTCTAAGTAAGTACCTATCGAAAAGGCAAGTACCTGTCTATTTTTATAGGCGGTTTTATCAGCCGTGAAAAAAGCCGCGCTACTAAATTTCCAACTACATTTCAGAATCATAACGATGGGAATGCAGCTAAGCCCCGACCGCATCTGCTAGTTATTAAAACAGTTTTCTGGTCACCTGTGAAACCTTTTATTATAGAAATAAACATAGATCACATATTTAGTAGGTACACTCAAAAAATCAAAACGAGTCTATCGCGAAAAGTAGAACGTGTGATAAAAGCGTTATAAGTTGCAAATTTTCTCACGAAACCGAAACGAACATTAGAAATTGAGTTCGCTCCTTAGTTGTGACTTGTGATTTCCAAGTAATGAAATCAAACTATTACCTACTACAACGTATTTTCATTCTGCTTGCCTTATCCCGTTACCGTTCTCAGTCGGGATCGGTTACCTAACGTAGGGGATTTGACGTGGATCCAAGTTTTTACACAGACGCTAACCTGGCCCGAATTCAAATCTTATTTGAATGTGGGTTTCATAACGATATTTTTCCTTCACCGTACAAGCAGTCAGTAAGTGAGTAAAAACACTGGTACATGGCGGGGATCTAACTCGGGTCTCAGGCTTAAGAAACCGGTGTCCTAGCCATTTTACCACCGACGCTATCATACGTAATTATATCTTAATATAAAGTCCATCTCGAATGACAAACGTGGGCGGAGCATGGTTGTGGTGGTCGTTGATGACGCGTACCATGACCGGGGCGTCGAGGGCGGTGACGAAGCGCGCCTTGCACTTCCCGCTGGTCCTCGTGCAGTACCACGCCCTTGTCGACTTGCTCTGAAGGTGCTGGTAGAAACTGTGACCCTGGTAGATGGCTAGTTGTTTCCCTGCAGTGTTGCGCGCCCAAGTTACTTCTGAAAAGTATGTATATAGGATGTTAGGAAAAGTGCTAAATTCGTTTCTAGGGATGAACCAGCCCATGAAACTGAACAACTTTCCCCAAAGAACATAGGTCGAATAATGAAAAAAAATTTGGACATTCTATACTAAACTACCGACCGACCAACCAACCCAATTTGTATGGGAGGTTCAAAAAGTTTTCTCATATTTCGACCTATGTTCTTTGAGGAAAGTTGGTCAGTTTCATGGGCTGATTCACCCCTTAAAATATTTGTTAATATTTTTAAACCTTATATTTACTCAACTATAACTAAAGTGGTGTTCATTCATATTTTATACTTCGCTAATATTTTTCAACCTTATATTTAGTACCTACACCGAAAGAATTATATCTTAATGTAAAGTCCGTCTCGAATGACAAACGTGGGCGGAGCATGGTTGTGGTGGTCGTTGATGACGCGCACCATGACCGGGGCGTCGAGGGCGGTGACGAAGGGTGTTACACTTCCCGCTGGTCCTCGTACAGTACCACGACCTTGTCGACTTGCTCTGAAAGTGCTGGTAGAAACAAGGGATGAGCCAGCCCATGAAACTAAACAACTTTCCCCAAAGAATATAGGTCGAATAATGAAAAAAATTTTGAACCTCCTATACAAAACTACCGACAGACCAATATGGGAGGTCCATAAAGTTTTCTCATATTTCGACCTATGTTCCTTGAGGAAATTTGTTCACCCTTTAAAGTATACGCAGCTAATATTTTTACACCCTATATTTGTAGGTACACTGAAAGAATTATATCGTAATGTAAAGTCCGTCTCGAATGACAAACGTGGGCGGAGCATGGTTGTGGTGGTCGTTGATGACGCGTACCATGACCGGGGCGTCGAGGGCGGTGACGAAGCGCGCCTTGCACTTCCCGCTGGTCCTCGTGCAGTACCACGACCTTGTCGACTTGCTATGAAAGTTCTGGTAGAAACTGTGACCCTGGTGGATGGCTAGTTGTTTCCCTGCAGTGTTGCACACCAAAGTTACTTCTGCAAACGATATATTACGTTCAATGTCATCCAAGAACTATTTCTTAGTAATTATCACATTTTTTTCTTACTATGGATCTCAATGATGGATCCTGACTACAACTTCAAAGCTTTATTTGTAAGATAAAAACAACAGGGTTTCATACTTCTGCCATAGAAAGTAAAAAATATATTTTAAAAAAATACAAATTTTATTCTCTCGCTCACGTTTTTAAAGGCGAAATAAAACTCTTCGTCCATATAAAGAAAAATTCAATTAATTGCATTACCAACCAACATAATTTCAAATAAAAATTAGAACTTATATAACATTTTAATTTTAACTTATTAAATTCTATTCGTTAGCAGCAATTCGAGGTATCTGCCCATTGAGGTAAGAAAAAAATAAGTTAAACTGTATGAAAAATAGGTATACATAATATAATTTTTTATTTTCTGTATTTATATAAGTGACATTCAACATTTAAAACTTATACAGAGCAATCATAAATTAAAACTAAAACAACCCTAACAATTTAATTCAAAGATTTTTATAAACACGAATTAAAATTAAGAATAAGAGAACCCTAATGTTTAATCACAATCATACACCTCTATTAACAAATAAAAAATAAATCAGAAAAAATCTGAATCTGAAAAGATTTATTTAATAAATCTGAATTAATTAATTAATTCATTATTTTTTTACGTAGCCTGTTCGATGTCCCACTGCAGGGCAAAGGCCTCCCCAATTTTACATTTAAAAAATATTAATCAAAACTTAACAAAATGTCGACTAAGAGTTTCAACGGCGTCGAAATATCGGGAGCTCATAATAAAAACAATACGACGGTAAAAACCCGTTTTTTTTTTTTAATTATAACTATGAAAGTGTCTTGTATTTTAAAATTCCCGTATTTCCGATCCGCGTTTGAGGGTTTTTTTATTATTTCAAAGTAGTTGAAGTGTGATACCATTTATACCCGTGGGCTCCATGGGTGTCGTATAGGTCGACTAAGGGATGAATCATTGTTTACGGCTTTCTTTGTGATTATGTAAAACAAGAAAGAAAGAATGAAAGAAGGAAAGAAAGAAAAAAATAAAGAAAGAAAAAGAGAGGGGAGGCATTCGCCTGTTGCGGCTGTAGTAGTGACAGTAGTTAGTTTCAAGTTTTAAGATAAAATATCATTACAGGATTTCTAGACAATTTTCGTTTAAAAAAATTTAATATTAACGGCGAAGTAAAACTCCATTTTCGATAAAAAACTTATGTGGTTCGTGCGTATGGTCACTAGGCATCTTGAGTATCTGCTTGTTGTAGTTTGTGACGAACCGGGCTTTGCACTTCCTCGCATTGTTGGAGGAGCAAGCCCACATCATTGTCGTCTTGCTCCTTGATTGAATGTAGAACGTGTAACCATCGAGAAGAGCTATTTCCTTGTTGTTATGATTCAGTAGGTATCGCACTGGAAAATAATGAGTTACTTTTTACTTTCTATACTGTACGCCACCCTCTTTATAATTGATAAAGGGATATATTGCTACTAAAATAAGTATTTTTCTTTCAAAAATCTGACACCAGGCATTACCAAGTCGTTCCTACTTGAAAATAAATCCTTGAATTTATATTAGGTATTGTAAGTATCTTCAAAACTTGATGAAAAGTAAAATGCAAGAGCGATGGTGAATATGAATGTATTTTGATACAAAAAAAAATTGGTAAAAGTATCACATAGTCATAGTCATTCATATATTTTATAGCATATCAATAATACATAATAAACTACGAAAATAATAAATTTAATAAGCACATACCTACAAAATAAATACAAGAAAGCAGGGATGTCTCTAACTTCCATGAACATTTTGTTTTGTACAATTTATATATTTTAAAAATAAGACGGAAATGTCAATAAAAAGCAATACATTTCAAGTAGGTATGCATTCATTTTCTTTTTATTATTATTTGCATAGGTAGGTACCTACTCTTAAAATAATGTAATTTTTATGTAATTCATGTAATTTCATTAAGTTCATGCCTTGACAATATCGTAAAACTGCCTTTATTTGTTTGTTTTCATGTTATATTGCACTTCTACTCTACCTAAAGGGAATCAATTAAGATATAGATAATAATTAAGCGTGTATATCAGGTGGTAACGGCTTAGAATTCACCGTATGGTGCCGACTTAGAATAGCATTTCCGCCCGTGGGTGTCGTAAATGGCGACTAAGAGATGAATCCAGAAAACGGGCGGCAGCGTGTCCTGTGAATATCTAGAAAATCTTGCACTGCGCTCGCCAATCCGCCTGCCAAGCTTGGTATGTATGGCAATACCCCTAATTAGCAGAGGCCCATGTCCAGCAGTAGACGGTTGTGGCTGTAGCAGTAGAGATAAGTATTCAATCTGGGCCCCAAGTCTGCTATTTTTTGTCATTGTAACGCCATCGAAACTCAAATGTCCTTCAATTTCCATAGTGATTTTCTTTACTTAAAACTGTGCAGACTACGAAACTACTAAAATCATCCAACTGAGATCCAATCGACATCCTACTGAAACGATTTTCATTTAGTAAACTTAGGAGGATCGCACACTTATCTTACGACGGACCGCTAAAATATCGCAGCGTTCTGTCAGATCCGTACTAGAACGGTCACTCCCCATACTAAAACCGCACTTGAGGGACGTCGCTGCGATAGCGCTGCGACAACAGCGGTTGAGCGGTTTTAGTATGGGGATTGGCTTTTCTAGTATGAGACTGACAGACCGCTGCGATATTTTAGCGGTCCGTCGTACTTTAAGTGTGCGAAGTAACTAACGAAATAACTACTATATAATTATTTAAGGCGATGTAAAACACTTCCTACGATATAATAGTTGGGTGGTTCGTGGGTATGTTCGCAAGACAACCTGGTGATTTCCTTGTTGAGGGTTGTGACGAACCTCGCTTTACAGTGCCTGGTCCTGTTCGAGGCACACGCCCACGTCAGAGTTGATTTCGTCTTTTGCTGGTTGTAGAACGTGAAACCATCTAAGAGCGCTATTTCCCTGTTATTGTTGTTCAGTAAGTAATACACTGGAAAATAATAAGTAGTTATGTTAGTTGACATAACATGTTAGTTGTAAATAAATGTTAGTTGCACATTCGAAATTCTGAGAAGACACAAAAAGCTTAGGGCAAAATTATTTATTAATTCAGTTTTACTTTTTATTTACATACAATAAGTTTAAATTATCATAATGTCAACTTAAAACTAAAATAAAATAAAAATACAAATAGGAGCTACGAAAGGTAGCCTAGTCAAATAAACCCCCGCACAGTGTCCCCTGACCAAACGTGCCCATAATACTAGCTTCAGTATACCTTAAAAGCTAATTATTAAGTCATTAGTTTCATAAAATATTGAGGGAATTTAGTTATTTATTACTTATTTATTCATTGTTTTGCGTAAAAAATTGCCGTTGTTATTGTTCATTAAAATTGACGCTATTATTACATGTAAACATTGCATTCATTTGTTTCGTGACGGATTAATTAGCCCAGTAATTGGCATTCTCCTTTTAAGTTTGTTGAACCTTTATGAAAACTCCGTTACGAATGATGAACTTTGGTGGCGCGTGATTGTGCGTACCCTTGAAACTGTTAATAATTTCAGTGTCATTCTCTGTGAAGACCTGGGCCTTGCAACCGCCTCGACCTGCTGCCGAACACTTCCAGGTGGTCAATGTTTTTGATTGATATCGTCTCCAATAGGAGTAGCCGCCGGTCACAGCTATTTCTTTCCCTGCCGACGTCTGAAGCACCAACATTGCTGGAATTTGAATATAATAAACAATGATCAGTCAAGTTGAATCTACGAACGTAAAATTGAAAATGATTAAACTAAAGACCAAGCGGGAAAATTGTTAAATCAATCGACGTACAAGACTGAAATTTTAAAATTGTCAGTTACGGAATTCTATATGTACTTAGTAGTTCCACAATGTTTTCCATAGTATTATTCTAGTGGCGAATGACGTGGCACAACATTGTGGTCTTTTGGTAAATAAAATATATTTAAACGACTAAATGAATTACACATACTTGAGTTCATCTTTATTAATCTTATTATTTCTTCAATTTATCTGACGTTTACATTTTCACAAACTACGTGAATATTCGTTTGCATTACTATTACTAATAGATCCTATTCAAACCTTTAATTGATTTATTCACACATTTAGAACTAAAGACTAAAACGCAAAACTAGGTGTATGTATTAAAAAAATCACGAATACAGTTCAAACGAAGTTTGACAGTGTTCTTAATAAAGACTTAATCCAAACAAATCCATCAAAGCTTAATATACACTCCATCCTTAATGATAAAGTTCCTGACGGGCGCGTGGTTGTGATCAGGGTTCTTCTGGATGATAACCCTGGGTTCGGAGACAGTGACGGTGAAGGCACCGCGGCACTTGCGTCCGTTGGTGCACATCCAGCGCTCGATGCCCCCCCGGCGACGCTGCCGGAGGAACGTGAAGCCGTCCAATAATGCCACCGGATTCCCACGGGCGTTCGTCAAAAATTGCACTGTGAAATTAACATTGCAAAACTATAAACTTATCAGCGCTATTTAAACAAAAATATACAGAGTGTAAAAAAAAATTGTATCTCCCATACAGAATTACCGACCATCCAAGGATGAGATGTTCAAAAAAATTTTCATATTTTGACCTATGTTTCTTAGGGAAAGTTGTTCAGTTTCATGGGCTGATTCACACTTAAAATATTTGCAATGTCCAGCGACACTGCTATTGCTTCGCCGCGGTTTTCAATGGCCTCGCCCCAGCAATGCGTTACGTACACTAGAAGAGCCCCAGTGGAACGCCCTCGGCGGAAGCCATATTGACAATCACTGAGAAGATCATTGTCTTAGAGGTACGAAAGCAGTTTGCAGTTCAGAACTCTTTCCATAACCTTACAGAGGAAGTGATGGCGATCGGTCGATAGTTGCTAGGGTCGGCACGGCTACCTTTCTTGGGCACAGGTTGCACATTGGCAAGCTTCCAAGATTTTGGTACAATTTTTGACACGAGAGAGAGGCGGTACAACTCAGGCGCACAATACCTCAACAATCTTGCTGGTATGCCATCAGGACCACTGGCCTTGTTCACGTCCAGACTACGAAGAGCTCTACGGACCTCTTTGTTGTGCCCTGTGATCTCAGACATCAAAGAATCACAGTGAGGCAAAGTGGGTGGATATTTCGAGCCAGCGTCTATACGAGAGTTGCTCGCAAACAGATCGGCAAATAAATTTGCTTTCTCTGCCGCGGTGTGGGCAAGCGACCCATCAGGTTTCTGCATTGGAGGTAGTGTGGGACGGCAGAAGTTGGATTCGACTGATTTCGAAAGGGACCAGAACTGCTTACTACCCGGTGGGTATGATGCAAGCTTTGCCCCAATACCGCTGATATGGTCGAACATAGTTACAACTTTCTTATTACCAAGCATGCCGATTTTTTCATAGGATATCCTCAATTTTATTAGATGAAAAAACTTTGAGAAGGCAGGAAACCGTTCATTATACGTATTTTAATTAAACAAAACCAAATGTTCCATAACATTAACAAAGAATTAATGAATATCAAATCTGACAGCAAATTCGTTGTTTTTAGCATAACGTCTGGGAGGTGGATGGTTGTGTTCGATGTTCATTCTCATGACGACCCTAGGGTAGGTTTTCGTTGTGATTATGGCTGCCCGGCACTTGGTCTTGGCCCGGAGGTTGCATGACCAGCGGTCAGTGGACTTGGAGCAGCGAGAGTCGCAGTAGAATGAGTAGCCGTTGCAGACAGCTCGAGTACTGGAGAGCCATTGCACTGTGAAACAATTGTTCAAAATAACCTTTAAACAAGCCAGAATTGTAATGAGGAGGAATGAGGAGCATGTAACAAAAAAGTAATGAACATGAATATGGATGGATGCAGAAGGAGAGGAAGGCCGAGATAAGTTTGGATGGATTGTATAACAGACGACATGAACAAAAGACGCGTAAATAAGGATTTGACTGCTAAAAGAGATGAATGGAAGAAAAAAACATGTTGCGCTGACCACAAATAAATTGGGATAAGGGCAGGCAGATGATGAAATAATTAATTATATATAATTGGGATCTTGGAAACGGTTCCAAGAGTTTTCATGAAATAACCATTTTTATAGAGGGGGGATCCGGGCGCCAAAAATCGATCTAGGTATGTTTAATTTCCAGAAAATCACTCAGATTAGCAGTAAAAGCCCAGCAATGCTCGGTCAACCAGGTACTGAAAAATATATGAAAAAACACATGTAGAGACACAAAATGTATGTTTTATATTTTTTGTACTAATTTCTTTTGACACAGATACAGAGATAAGTTGACTGCTTCATAAGTAAAAACTATTTCCTAAAGAAAATCATCAAACTTTTATATAAACTCCGTTCCTTGCGCTCTGTCCGTGGTCCTTTGAGAGTAATGAACATAATGGGGATGGATACAGAAGGAGAGGAAGCCCGAGATAAGTTTGGATGGATTGTATAATAGACGACATGAACAAAAAACGGATTTGACTGCTGATAGAGGTGAATGGAAGAAAAAAACATGTTGCGAAAATCATCAAACTTTTATATAAACTCCGTTCCTTATAACAAAGTTGGCAGGCGGATGGTTGTGTTCGGGCATGATGCGGATGAGGCTCTTGGAGTCGTAGCTGAAGGTGGTGAAGTATGCGCGGCACTTGTCGTAGCACCTCATGCAGGCCCAGCGCACGGTTTTGTCCGTTGTCCTTTGAGGGTAGAACGTGTGCCCACTGAGCACAGCCAGGGGCTTCCCACGGGTATTTCTCACCCACTGCACTGCTGCAACATTTTAAATTAATAATAACGAGTCTTATTACGAAATAGGGACCAAGAACAAACACAAAGTGTAGAGGGTATGGCTGAGTTGTTATTATGTTCCCTAGAGCAAGGGATTCCCTTTTGCCGTGCGGGACACCGAGTTGTCCGACAATCCGAAGCACCGTTATAAATGTACATAAATAATCACGCCTCTTTCCCGTTGGGGTAGGCAGAGACTATTTCCTTCCACTTGCTACGATCCTGGCATACTTCTTTCGCTTCTTCTACATTCATCAGTCTTTTCATGCACGCTCGTCGGTTTAGGGTACTTCTGACCTGACCTTTCTTTAAAACGTCCCCGATTTGATTCAGGTAGGTTCTTCGCGGCCTTCCCCTTCCAACATTTCCTCTAACACTCGCCTTATATATCTCTTTCGTCAATCTCCTTTCATTCATTCTCTCAACATGACCAAACCACTTTAGCATTCCCTTTTCAATCCTTGTCACTATATCTTCTTTTACGCCACAACGTTCTCTAATTACACTATTTCGTATTCTATCATTCAATTTCACGCCAATCATGCTCCTTAATGATCTCATCTCTACTGCATTTATTCTACTTTCATTCTTCTTTTGCCATACCCAACTTTCACTGCCGTACATAAGTGTTGGTACTAACACTCCTCTATGCACAGCCAGACGAGCCTTGTTAGACACCTTCTGACTGTTCATAAAGGTGTGCAACGCACCATTCACCATGTTGCCGGCATTCACTCTTCTTTCAATATCACTGTCACACTTCCCATCTGCCGTAAACATTGATCCAAGATATACAAACTCTTTCACTTGTTCCACTTTTTCCCCTTCTATCATAATATTACACTCTGTCATAATATCATCTTTCTCAAATACCATAGCTTTCGTCTTACTTACGTTCACTTTCATTCCTTTCTTTTTCAAAGCTTCATTCATAATATTTACCATCTCCTGCAACTCCTCAGCTGACGACGCAAGTATGACTTGGTCGTCTGCATAGAGAAGGCATTTGACGAGTAAACCTTCCATTTTTAATCCACGTGTACTTACTTTCAAATCTGACAGACAACTATCCATGAACAGATTAAACAGCCATGGTGACGCTACACATCCTTGTCTAACACCTTTCTCGATGTTAAACAGTTCAGTGTACGCCCCGTTTATCCTGACACAAGCACTGGAATCCTTGTATAAGGATTTCAGTGCTCGTATCAAGACACCGTTCACCCCATGCATGGATAGTGCCGACCATAATTCATTCCTCACCACTCTGTCATAGGCCTTTTCCAGATCCACGAACGCGCAATAGACTTTCTGGCTTTTAGCCAGAAATTTTTCAGCTATGCACCGCAAAGAAAAGACCTGATCCGTGCATCCCATCCCCTTGCGAAATCCTGCCTGAGCATCCCATACTTTCTCATCCGTTTCTTTAATCACTCTTTCAATCAACACCTTTGCATATAGTTTGCCGACAACACTGAGGAGGCTTATACCGCGGTAATTTTTGCAGTCTAGCTGTGACCCTTTTCCTTTGTACAATGGCACGATAACAGCCTTGCACCAATCACTTGGCACACGACCGCTTCTCCAACAAAGGTTAAAAAGGAGGTACAGCTGACAGCTGTTATAAATGTAAACAACCTTAAATCGAATTTTCACCGCGCGAACGACGTCGCGGGCACCAAGTAGTTAATAATAATTTTATAATAATTTCACAATATCAATTATCAGTTCAATAAATTCCTAAGAACTAACCATTTTCATTTATCAATTTTATTTATCTAAAAATATAGCGTAAAAGAAAAATATCTGTACACAAAAAAATTATTTTATTAACTTTTCGGTACCTATTCAGATTTCATTTAATTGGTATTAAGTAAAATGCTTTGGGCAAGTTATCTAAGACCTACCCGCCAAATAATTTGTATACTTAGTTAGCCTAAAAATTAATTCAAAATGTAGCGTGTAGCGCTTCGATCGCCTTCGCCTGGTGATCATATTAGAGGAGTGTCCCCAATTCATAAGTTAGCTTCCAGATGAAATAAAATGATGATGATGATGAATACATACAGTAAATAAAAAGTAGATACATAGTATAGATTATTTCTTTTTGAGTAAGGAGTTATTTCCAAAAAATGTGCGTTAAAAATTGATAATTGAATCCTACAGACACGTGGCCTACAACTGACTGCATCTGGCCGCAGTGTCAGCTTGCAGGTCCAGGGCCCTAAGTCTGCTAAACGAAAATCGTTTCAGTTGGATAAGAAGTACCCTAAGCCGACGAGAGTGCATGAAAAGACTGATGAATGCAGAAGAAGCGAAAGGAGTATGCCAGTATCGTACCTAGTAGAAGGAAATAGTCTCTGCTTACCCCAACGGGAAAGAGGCGTGATTTATGTATTTATGTATCAGTTGGATGATTTTAGCAGTTTTGTTTTGTAGTCTGCTAACAGTTCGAAGTATAGAAATTGACAATGGCAATGAAATGGCAGTTGAGTTTCCATGGCGTTACAATGACAGACTCGGGGCCCTGAACGAGTTTCATCAATGATTGTGTTGATTCCTCTCTCTGACGATGACGTCATGCAGCGTGGAGAGCGAGGCCCGGCAGCCGGCGGAGACGCGTGCGCAGACCCACAGCGCGCGTGCGCCTGCGCTGCGATTGTTGCGCGTGAAGCGGTACCGCCCGATCGCGATCGCCGGCATCCCTCGACGCGTGTGGGTGTACACTGCTTCCTCAGAATCGTCCTCTTCATCTTCTGAAAGAATAACTGAATGTCAATGGAAACCTCACTAATACGGTAGGTGCATAAAACATGACCTAAACAATTAAATGAAATAAACGACCTCTTAGGTCAGATTATTAATAATTTATTTATTAACAATCTGGGAGCACGGTAGTGCACTCGCCAAGACGAGCCTTTGTAATACACAAATTATTATAAAAACATGACACAAGAAACAATGGTACAATAGGCACTGCTTATTTCTAAAGAACCTTCCTCCAGCAGACCTAAGGAAGTGAAATTTCATTGAGGACATACAAATAGACAGAGAAAAAGGACATAATACATAGAAATATATATTGTAACTTTAAATCTCAGTAAGATTGTGCTGTTGTACACCACAACCGACATATTAGTGGTTGTGTTCGTTTTTGTAAAAAAGTATTTCATTATGGGCGATCCTGACAGATGCCTTGCAGCCGAACTGCGTGGAGCGACTGCAGAACCACGTGGAGACCAGTCCTTTGGTCCTGTTGTTTTTGTAGAACCTGTGGCCGTCTATGGTGACCACCTCCCGTCCCCCGCGCGTCATGCCGAAGTGCGGTAGACCAGGAATACCACCAGCCAGTGACCATCCTGTTATTAGCGTTTGAGCACCTGTAGGTGGGTAACAAAGTAAGAAGGTGTAATGAAGTCTCTATCAATCACACCCTGTGCAGCACTCTTTCTCTGCGACACCGGGACACAACACCTTAGGACATTTACCTTAAGCTGGGTTTACCCCTCTGCCAGAACTCACTGCCCATTTGCCCAGCACGTAATATGAAACTGACGGTTGCCATTTTGTATGTGGTTGTCAAGTTGTTGTAAAATTATCGTTGTGTGATGTATGTGTTTACCTCTCCTCCCGCAAAAAGCGGCAGTAAAATATGTTCGGTAATAATTGACTGTTTGTTTACCACCTCAATGCTATCAAGGTTGAATGCTAAAAGCGCAGCACTGAACACGGGAATAGCCTTGCAAATGTTTCAATAAAAAAAGATAAATGATTTTCATTAAAACATACTAAACAACAGTGTTTTTGACACTGAACGCATTTTGACAAAATCTTTTTAACTTTTTTATCGGCTTCTCGGCTTGTTTTTTTACACACTTTTTAGTTCGCAATTTTTGATAACATCCGACACAATTTATTTTTTTGTCACTCTTTTCCAAATGGTGTCTATTAGGATTCGGAACAGGCATAAGTCTGCAGATACATACAGGTTTCAGCTCTGAACAATAATATCGTTTTTATTTTGTTTTTAATTGTACGTAAGTACCCAAGTCAGATCCCAGCCTCTTTTCTAAAAGGCTTCGGTACTTTATTCTCTTTCTCTTTTTGACGACCGATGTGGCGCAATGGTAGTGCGACTGGCTTTGACGCAGAAGGTCCCGGGTTCGATTCTCGGTGGGTCAATCACAAAGTTTATATTTATCACTTTGTGAATTTGTTCCCAGTCTGGTTAGGACATTGCGGGCTGAACCACCCGATTGCCTGCAAGAAAAATGGTTCCGTGTTTCGGATGGCACGTTAAGCCGTAGGTCCCGGTTGCTGTCTATGATCACTTAGACGGCGGTCGTTACACAACCATGTCAGAAGCCTGCTACTTGTAGAAGGCGGTTGAAAAATTCTGACACTAGGGTTCACTGGGTCGTTGGACGACTTAGTGACCCACACGAAAAGAGAAGAGGTACTTTATTTACAAGGTAACAAATCTATACTAATAATTTCATATTAAAAGGTTTCATTGTTTTTTTTTATATTGACTCGAAATAATACTCAACACAGACAAAGAAGGTAAATACTTAATTAACTTTTATGGTTTCAATGATATATGTTTTTAAATTCATGCAGGTACCTAGCTTAAAAACTAAAAAGTACTTGGGTTCCTCGATGCTTTTGAGGATTTGACTATGACTTATTATCTCGTTTATTGACTTACTATCAAACATTATCATGAGATATTAAGTTAAAAGTTGGTAGAGTAAAAGTGAGCATTGAAAGTAGAGGTATTACATAGGTAGTAGGTACCTAAGACTTTATTGCACAATGCCTACTCAAAATAAATATTACACCATAATACATAACAAAAACAATAAAAATATAATTGAATATGTTGTATTCTTTCTTTGATTTAATGATTATGTTCATCGTTCAAGCTTACGATGGCATTATCGCGAGTGAAAGCGCTGGCCCGACACCCCATGTTGCGTTTCACGCAGCGCCAGTACATCCTCTGGTTCTCTGCGCTGGTTCTCTGAAGATTGTAACGGTTTCCGCCAATTTGCAATGCGGTCCGCCCTCTGATACTGTTGATGAAGTAGACATCTGCAGACAATCAAATCGAGTTTTACATTGGTACCATGAGACTGTTTAAAACGAAAAGAGAGAGAAAGGCAAATCCGCGATAAAAGTTCTGCACCTACTTACTAATTTAATGAAACAGGTTGTTTTAATAAGACGTTTATAAGGACACAAATTGTGATACCCTTCTGTAATTTAAATGGATCATTATGTTTGCATTTCATCAGGTTCTCAGCCATTACCGATTAGAGAAATTTAGTGGGCCTCAGATTGATTATCTTCTTCGGACAAGGCAAATTTAGACATAGATAGCAATAATAGTATGGTAAGAAGTAATGCTTACATTTACCAACTTAACCGCTCCTCTTCCCGTGGTACATGTTTAAATCTGTACGTGTGTATGTGTGAGTGTAGCAACACTCGGGGCTACCGTATCAGAAAATAATCCTTTAGGCTGTATGCATGACATGACTAACATTATTGCGGATAGGTATTTTATTTTGACACTTTTATTATTTACAATTTAGAAATAGAGATTTTTTACACAGCACAGTTAGAAACCACGAATATAATTTTACTTACTTACAACATGCAAAATTCAAAGAGCAAATGCGCCTGACACTAATTTGAAATGGGTTAAGCATGTCTATCTTATTCTTAAACATGGTTATGTTCGTTCTTCTTGTCAATAATCTTATCGTTGAAAGAGTAGAGCGAGGCGCGGCAGCCGGCAGTCCAGCGGCAGCAGCGCCACAGCACCTTTGACTTCTTGTACTTGGAGTGGCGGTTGTACCGGTAGTTGCCCCAGTGGATCACCACGTGCCCTCGCTGCGACGTCGTGAACTTAGGCCCTGACAGCTCCACGAGTTCTGGAAGACTGTGCACTTCATCAGCAACTCTCGGAGTTTGCACTCCCGTCATTGAATATGATAGCTCTTGTTTTAATGACGAATTGTGTTCTCCTGCTGTTGGCTGTGATGTAGATGAGTTTGAAAACATTGAGAGTCCCGAAAGGAAATGTATTCCCGGTGATGCAGATTCATGCAGCGATGAAGTCGTCGCACCTAGTGTTGGAGATTTTTCTTGCTTCACTGGTATTAATTGAGAACAAGTGCCTGGGAGAACTGAAACGCCTGGAGACTGATGAATTTCTGGTGCATCAGCTGGAGAACCTTGCGTA
The DNA here is from genome assembly GCA_029255805.1 of Keiferia lycopersicella. Taxonomy (NCBI): domain Eukaryota; kingdom Metazoa; phylum Arthropoda; class Insecta; order Lepidoptera; family Gelechiidae; genus Keiferia; species Keiferia lycopersicella. The sequence goes on from JARACZ010000008.1 coordinate 2,912,064, forward strand.
GCCTTAGTCATATTTCGCTGAATTTTTTCTTGCTTGTCTGTTGTTGATTGAGTGCTAGATGGACTCGGTATCACAGAAAGTCCTGGTGGAAGATAAATTCCAGGAAAAGCTTGCGAAGCTTGATTCATATCTTTATTGTTCTCAGTTATGGTTTTGTAGAACGGCTCATTCTCTCGAGTCACGGAAAATCCTTGCGGTATTGTATGTCCTAGAAGTCTTGCAAGTATTCCTGCAAATAAAACAGGACAATTAATTTTTAATTCAAAGGCCTACTGGAAATAGGTCATCGGTGCTGGATTGCGTCAGCTGGTAAATTATGTTTGTGGATGGTCATATTGATTTCTAAGATTTTTTTAATTAAAGAACTGTTACACGTACTTCATGTTTAATTTTAGAAAAGTTAATAACATGTTTACATTCATACATACATACTCATATCACGCCTATATTCCTCGCGGGGTAGGCAGAGCGTCATTGTCATACGTTCATATTTTTTTTTTTTTGGGTAGCTTACAGCCTTAAAAACATTATGAACTTAATATATAAACAAATGCCAATTACAAGCTTCCACATATAGAAAAAAAAAGTTTTCTAACTAAGATTTAAACGTACTTAACATTCTTAAATGAAACAGAAAAAAAATGAAGGAAACTTATCCAACTATTTCTAATCTATAACTTATCAACGAAATTTTTAATAAGCGCTTAAATAACATTATTCCTCTTCAAATGTTTCAGTAGTGACTTTTCAACAAGTAGCATCAGTTTATATAAAATACAATTTTTAGGGAGTCAGAATGATTATCGTGAAGAATGTTTAAAGGTAGGCTTTCGAACTGAGCGTCACAGACGCAGCGTCTATAGCGTCACCAACGCCGCGTCACTAGCGCCGCGACACTGACGCTCTGGTGACTTTGAATACCCACGACAGACGCACAGTCGCATCACACTTTCGCCGCGCACCGCTCTGACCAGATTGATCTTTATAGCAGTCTTATCATAAAATAATATGGATTTGCAACTTGTTTGTGTGTCTGCGCTAAAATTCTCATGAGACGCCATTTTTCTTTCTTTCTATCCTCAAAAACAGCGACGCTGCAAGCGCGGCCGAGCGACTGACGCGGGCGTCTGAAGACGCGCTCACGGCGTCGTTGTGACGTCACAGACGCCGCGTCAGTGACGCTGCGCTCGAATGACGTTCTCAAAAATTTCATACATTTGCATAGAACATCAATCTGTCGCACAGTCGCGGCGTCTCTGACGCTATAGACGCTCAGTTCCAACGGCTACCTTAATGATTGTGGACATATTTGGTCTCTACGATAAAGTCATTCAGAGTGAAGAGGACAGCTTTGCAACCCTTTCGATAATTAATGCAGGTCCAGCGCTTTTTCTTCGACTCTCGTTTCTTGTAATAGTCGTGGAGTTGGTAGCGGTATGGACCCATCACTAATACATTGTTTCCATATTTAGAAACCATGTAACTCGCCGGGATGCCCCTTAGGTCTGTGGAACAAAATGAAGCCATTTTTATTACCTACACAGGATGTAATTAGGGTACAAGGTTTTCAGAAAGCTGGTGAATGAAATAAATAGACTAATGAAGAATACTTTTTGTGTATTTATTTTACTTGCAAAGTTTCATTAAAAGTGTTTTATTACGAAAGGGATCGATTGCCGATTTGATTTTGCCGACAACCGCCGCTTGCCTTATGAATGATTGTGGATATTCTTATAGCCGATGATGACGTCATCAATGGTTGCTAGACTAGCTATGCACCCGTGCCGTCTCGTTTTGCTGCATACCCAGCGCAGCTTCCCGCTCGATGGTGTGGATGATCGCAGGGTATTCAATGTGAACCTGTGTCCTCCCAGTTTTATCATTTTGTTCCCGTATTTAGTCGCGATATACTCCACAGGGGTACCGAGTACATCTACAACAAAGTATTGTCTCATGATTTAGTTATAAGCTGAGGGCGTGTCAGATTACTCGCGCCCAACATAGTAAACCCGCACACGCTAAGTGTTAGGCGATAGATAGATTAGACAAATCGAGACACTTTCGTTTTTATGATTTGTTAAAACACGAGACCTATTAAAAAACTATTACGAATTTGGGACATTTTCACATACATACATACATATATCACGCCGTTATCCTTGCGGGGTAGGCAGAGCGTTAGCGGCCGTAAGAATACGGTCGCTATCGCCTCATCTGACATTATCGAGTATTGTTTTCCAAGGTTGTTTCAGAAAACATGTGTATCACTATAGTGACAGGTTGTCAGCCTGTCGCCTAAAAATTGTAATACACCAATACTCTTGACTCCTTTAGTAGCCTCTTACGACACCCGCGGGAAGGATGTGGGGTGATGGCTGAAACCGGCATCACACGGCATTTCACATACATACATACATATATCACGCGTTTATCCCTTGCGGGGTAGGCAGAGCGTTAACGGCCGTAAGAGTACGGTCGCTATCGCCACGTCTGTCATTTTTGAAGATTGATTTCCAAGGTTGTTACAGAAAACATGTCTAATTGTGTATCACTATAGTGACCGGTTGTCAGCCTACTACATTTTCACTAAAATTTATAAACCTCATTTTACTCACTATTACCCACACAATATCAGACTTTTATTTCAAAATAAACACACTTTTTAAATAATATGATTCAAACGAAACACAAACTTGCAAGGTGTCCCGGATTTTTGGATGAGAAGTGTATTATTACGTATTATAAGAAAAAATAACAAATGTTAGTGCTCTAGTGAACCTAGTAATAAGGAATGTCCCACGGCTATCCATATAGGTAACGAATGAAGAACACAACACAGTTCTAGAATTTATTCAAAGACAAGGAATCCACGCACACAGACGAACACTCACATATATATGTCACGACTTTGTCCCTTGCGGGATAGGTCCAGAGTCAAAGGCCGTAAAAAAATACGTTCGCAATCCCCTGAATCGCTACGTCTGATAAATGTAGGTGTGTTTCAGAATATCGTGTATCACTTTCACTATCTATAGCGACAGGTTGTCGGTTGTCGCCTAAAATTGTAATACTTACATTATAAACCCCAGAGGCCCTTAGTCGCTTCGCTACAGGAAAGAAATGTGGTCATAGCGGCTTATTTATTTTACATTTCACGATAACTTACTTATTTAATTAATATTAAGCATCTATTTATTTAAAAATTTACTGTACACAAGGAATTACAAAAAGACACCACGCGAGACTGGTGCACTTAGGCACTGCTTATTTCTAAAGAAATTTCTTCCAGGAAGTGAAATTTAATGGAGAATATACGGAAAAACGTGCTCAATAATACAATATACTATAACTTCGATATGCTAAAATATAAACTAGTGACTAGGTATTTATAAAATGACTAGGTACTTAATACTTATACAGGATGTAAATGATGTTAGGGAAGTACTCAGTTCCTTTCAAGGGACGAACCAGCACGTCATTCTGAACAACATTCCCAAAGGAACATAGCAGAGCTCAATAGGGGGACTACTTATTTCTTAAAAGTAATACTTTCCAGCTGTTTTGTTAGTTTTTAGTGCGAGACGAGTCGTCAGCCGAGTCATTTATTTTGCCCCATACGTGCACATTGCTTGGTGGGATGAATGGTGATTGTTAACATCGATGATGGCGTTGTCCACCGTCACCACGTTCGCCTTGCACCCGAAGTGCTTCTTCGAGCAGTACCACTTCGCTCGCGACCCTTTGTACTTGCTGTTTCTGTGGAAAATGTTCTTTCCAATAACTATCATCAGACGCCCACTTTGAGTATGGACGAACACCGGAGTCATCTCTGAAAGTAAAAACAAAATAATTCATTTCTGTAAGTACCGGACGGGATAAGTTACTTATATTTTACGACAATATTTGACCGTCATTCTGTATATCAAAAATTAAATCGAATATTATAAAGTACTCGTGGTACTCCTAAAAATAAGATGTACCTTACGTACTTATCTTGGCTGAATAATTTAAGAAAACTTTTAAACTAACTAGATAGGTACGAAAACAATTTATTCACATTGTAGTAATGAACAAACATTTTTCTTTTCTTTCTTTCTTTTTAAGTGACCAACCTAATCGCTAAAATCTGCCTTTCTTATTCGATATAGCCTTTTAAAAATCAATTCAATGATTATGTTCATGAACAAATTTCACTATTTCGTCATTCAAGGTTATGATAGTGCTCTTGCAGCCAATCTTGTGGCAGACCCAGCGCGCGCGCAGGCCCTTGCTGCCGGACCACTTGTTGAACCGGTACCGGCCAATCTGGATCACCGGCTTGCCACGCTGGGATGTAGTGAATATCGGAACAGCGCCTCCTGGAAGATTTGTAGATTTGTAATTAGAATTGTGTATATCTTTAACAGGAATACAAATATATAATTATATTTCATTAACAAATCATCTATTCAAACCTCTATTCGTCGAAACACGCGTCCTTCAAGCTGTATCGTCATCGTCGCTTTATTTTAGTAATTCAAAAAAGTGATCTGAAATAGAGCTAATAATGCTTAAAGACAAGAAAGCTAGTGCTTTTTACAATACGGAAGATTTAAAATCACTAAAATCTATGAATGGTTATTAACTGTAATAAAATGCCTGATCTATCTTGAACAAATATTTTATCAGTTTATTTAATAAAACTGTATGCTACATCAATAACAGCTCACTACACGTCGATAAATTTTAATTCACAAATGCGCACTCACATGTGTCACATACACATACATACAAATCACGCCTATATCCCTGGCGGGGTAGACAGAGCGTTAACGACCGTGAAATTACGATCGTTATCACCACGTCTAATAATTCTATGAAGGTCGTTCAGATACGTACTCCTAAGTAATAAACATTTTCAATCTAAAATTGATGGCAGCATAAATCACTTTTACATAAAATCTAAGGACTAGAAAGACTAGTGGTTGTGCCAGCCGTTGAGCTTGACCATGCGCTCGTTGATGGTGACAAGGATGCAGTGGCAGCCGCCTTTCCTGCGCGCCGTGCACTCCCACCAGGCCTTCTCCCGGCGCTGCAGCTTCTTGGTGAAGCGGTAGCGGCCCCACATGATGATGGGGTTCCCGTGCCTCGTCGTCTCGAACCTGATCGGTTGGTCGCAGGATGCTGCGTTGGATGTGCTGCCGAAAGCTGCTACCAGAGCTATAATTGATAAACATAATTTGTTCTACATTTTAGGGTGTAAATTGTGTTGTGGCGGTAGCAATTTCACCAGTAGAGACTACCAAAACAACAGATGCTTATTTACGAGTAAGTACCTATTATTATTTGTTTAAGGGTTTTAAAATTAAAAGTATATTCATTTCGCTAAATTATCCCAACCCAATTAAGTACTACTTAGGGAGCTATATTGTTTTACACGATCTTATTTATATTGTTAGACACATATCATACAAGGCAAATCTGTTTTCAGTGTGGCTTTTTTACACTTAGGGACCTATTTTACTACCTAGTACTCTACACAACTATTTCATCATTTCGGATCAATCGGGATGTAATATGGTTTCTTGGGGACGCCGCTGCTTTCCGAGCTGGCCACTTTCCTGGTCTTGGCGGAGTTCCCGAGGGCCCAGGGGTGGTTGTGGGTGTCGTGGACCTTCTCCAGGACATCGTCCACGGTTAGGGCGAAGGCCCGGCACTTGTCGGCCGTGTTGATGCAGATCCAACGCTTCCTCTCACCAAACTTTCCGTTGAACTTGAACCGGAAACCGTTCACGACCAACATTTTGTTGCCGAACTTGCTTTTTGTGTAGTAAAATTCTATCTCTTCAGACTCATCTGTAAACATGTAAACATGGGCATGTAAATTATTTTTGGATTTCTTTTGTTATAAAAGAATACGGTAAAATAAGTCAAAGAATATGCAAATACATATGTATTATGTACTAATAATCGCACTCAACTCTGAGATCGATCTCAAGAGCAATTTTGACAAAATGTTAGTCAATGCTAACAGCATCTAAAGTCGCATACAAAATGGATCTTAGAGTTGAGTGCACTTTATAATACGGGCCTTAGTTTGTAAGTATTGTGATATTAAGTTGATTAAATTTTTAATGTGTCATGGAAAAAATATACTAGAGATATTATTTGAACTTACCAGATGAGTTTTTGATGTACATAGGCTTGAATTCTGGGAACAAAACAAAATGTTACAGTTAAATAGGGTGTTCGTGGATATTGTTTAAATCATGTCATTTTATGATATTTTTACTCAATAGTTTCTTGAAGGCAAGTAAATAAGAACCTGTTTCCTTGGGATTAACGAGCCTTTTTTAAATTTAGTTTCAGCAAGATGGAATTCTTAATTCTATATACATAAAAAATAGAGCATTGCCTTTTTTGATAATTAAATCAAAAATCCATTGACATAAATAAAACCTGTGATACAATAAAATCTAAGTCCATCACATCAATGATTGTGTTCATCTACAATCTTAACAATTTCTCCGTCGTATGTGGTGACAGAAGACCGGCATCCTTTTCGTCTTGAACATCGCCACCTGATGCGGGATCCTTTCCTCAAATCTACATGGTAGCAATAACCATCCAGTCTCATCACCACACCGCCACGCTTTGAGCTCACATACTCCGCTAAAATGCGAAAAACAAAATATTCTATTATATCTGCTCAACTGCGGAAAAAACTGAATCAGTCTGCTGTTAAAAATGCCTAGATACTGCAGGCAAGACTGATTTAGCTGTCTCAGCTGGTGGCTCTCATTTTTAATCTTTTTTTTTGTTCTATAACCATATTTATGCAAAAAATATTCCGTAGCGTTGGTTTTATCATAATCTTCTGATGATAGCCTGTAAAACTAGTTTGCCAGTAAAATTGTCCGCCATCTTGGTGACGTCAAAAAAAAATGATACGCTCGGGTAGAATTGGGGTAATGCTATTCTACGCCGACATCACACGACAAAGCACGTGCGTCTTTTTTACCGTCACTGCAGTAAAAGGAAAGGAAGCTCAATTAATCAAAGTACCTACTTACTTACGTATCAAAAGCAGAATCTTTAAAATACTTAAGTGTTTTTATCTTTTTATTTATCAGGAAATACATACGCATACACATTGGACATTGAATACTTGGTTTCACGTCAAATTCCCTAGGTTAGGTAGCCGACCCGGGCAGAGAACGGGATAGGGCAAGGAGAATGATGATACAAATTAAGCATTTTTAAAATTAAGCACTTACTCTTAATTTCTAATAAGTACTTAACTTACCTACCACTTAAAAATTACACAGCATTATCAAAATCTTACGACACCAAAATTAAACTAATTTACTTATAAGAAGCTCGTGGAAATCAATTTTGATCCGAGTTTGTACCTATAGCAGTAACAGCAGTAGCACAAAACAAACACTATTAAATTCTAATTTAAAAAATATATCAAATGAAAATACAAAAAGATTCCTTCGAGCCGGAATTGAACCAGCGACCTGTGGATGCCAGTGTCAGCTTAGCATTACCGGTTTAGAGTCTAACTAGTCAGCTTAACTACACTACATCTACTCACTTACGAACTCTCTCTAAAATGTGGGGGTGAGTAACGCTCTACGTTCTCAAGCAAATCGAGTTCAATCATACAGAGACCCAATTCGTAGGACGTTTCATAATAATACTTAGTTCTTACGAAGATAACTTACTACATAGTTTAGCTTAGACAGTTATTATATTTTAAAGTAAATCCCATCGCGAATAATAAAACGGTTAGGCGGATGGTTATGTTCCGGTCTCACTCGTCGAATTGCGCCTTCAATGGAGGTGGTGATGCTTGCTTTGCAGGAGAGTCGGTGCCTGGTACACACCCAGTTGATAGTCTTCTTGTTTTTACACGAGATATTGAATGGATAGCAGTTGTAAACAGCTATAATTTTTCCATCTTTGTTCTTCAGAAACGTCACTACTGTAATAAATAGAAGAGAAAGAAAGATTAGAACCGGCCTTAGATACATATAGATTCATAAAAGTCCTAAAATTATTGATGTACGTTACTGAAAAAGCAGTGAAAAATATATCAATATAACCGTTTTATTTAATAAAAGGGTAGATTGCGCCGTTTGTATGGGAGATTATCTACGTAAATGCAATCCAAAACCAGACATGGAAATTATTTGCCCGACAGAGCTAATTTTCGGAACATTTTCTAATGATACTTAGTTCCTATGAAGAGAACTAGTTTACTAGTTTTGCTCGACTGACAAGAGCATAGACCTTAAATAAAGAAGATATTATATTTTAAAGTAAATCCCGTCGCGAATGATAAAACGGTTAGGAGGATGGTTGTGTTCCGGTCTCACTCGGCGGATCGCTCCTTCAAAGGTAGTGGTGATGGATGCTTTGCAGGACTGCCGGTGCATAGTACACACCCAGTTGATAGTCTTCTTGTTCTTACACGAGATGTTGAATGGATAGCTGTTGTATATAGCTATGATTTTGCCATCTTTGTTCTTTAGAAACATCACTGCATTAAATAAAAGAGAGAAAGATTAAAATATGGCCTTAGGTACATTGGCCGAGTGGTGACGGCCGGCAGAGTAAAATAGCACTACCTCTCTTCCCGTGGGGGTCGTAAGATACGACCGAGGCAGTAACCCAACCCAAGGAGACCAGGATCTTGGAGAAAGGTAACTCAACTTTAAACCCGGAACGGGGTCTCCGTCAGGCGCGTGTGACAGATGTCTATCGTAGTATTATCGTAGTAAAGCTTTTTTCAGGCAAAATGCTAGATGCAGGTCTTAATACAGCTGTTGAATGACCAATCAAAAGGAAGTGCTTAAAAAGAATAGGTACCTGATTACTAAGGTAAATCACATGCTAACTGAATTTTTAATTTTTATTATTATAACTGTTATTTCTAATGTATGGACATAATTATAATATACAATTGTAATTGTTATTATTTGATCTGAAATAACACTTTTATTTATTTATTATATTTTAAAGTATGTCCCGTTGCGGATGACAAAACGGTTAGGTGGATGGTTATGTTCCAGCACTCCCCGAAGGATATCTCCTTCGGCGTTTGTGGTGAAAGACGCCTTGCAAGAGCGCCATTGCCTCGAGCAAACCCAGTACGTAGTCGTCTTATTCTTATTCTTGCTATTAAATGTGTATTTATAATAAAAAGCTATAGTTTTGCCATCTTTGTTCTTCAAGAACGCCACTGTAAAAAATTGAAAACAATATTGAACCAGAAATGACTACAGACTATTGTTTTTAATAACTCGGCTGGAACATTTTGTGTGAGAGGTTCAAAGCACAGAGAAAAAATTATCTATTTGCATCGCAGGTGCATAATTGCATAAATTTCGTAACTTATTTACATGTAAGTAGTATTGAAACAAAACTCAACAGAAGATTTGTTGAAAATATATAATTATAATTCAATAATCTAGGATCACCTAGGTATACTTAACATAAACAGTCTTCCTCGCACAATAGGGTTTAAGAGCAAGCCCAGAAAGCTGAAAGTGAAACCCGCTCAGCTGTCGAGATTAGTCCGGATCATAACTATTTTCGATCTGACAGAGAAAGCTGAAAGTGAAACCCGCTCAGTTGCCGAGATTAGTCCGGATCATAACTATTTTCGATCTGACAGAGAAAGCTGAAAGTGAAACCTGCTCAGTTGCCGAGATTAGTCCGGATCATAACTATTTTCGATCTGACAGAGAAAGCTGAAAGTGAAACCCGCTCAGCTGTCGAGATTAGTCCGGATCATAACTATTTTCGATCTGACAGAGAAAGCTGAAAGTGGAACCCGCTCAGTTGCCGAGATTAGTCCGGATCATAACTATTTTCGATCTGACAGTTGGGATAAAATTACATACATACATACATATATCACGCCTTTATCCCTTACGGGGTAGGCAGAGCGTTAACGGCCGTAAAAATACGGTCGCTATCGCCACGTCTGACAAAATATAGAGGGCCGTTTGAGATAATTTGTGTATCACTATAGTGACAGGTTGTCAGCCTGTCGCCTAAAAGTTGTAATACACCTGAAACCCTCAAGTCCCTTAGTCGCCTCTTACGACACCCACGGGTAGGAAATGGGGTGATGCTATTCTAAGCCGGCAACACACGGCAAGGGATAAAATTAAAATAAAATTGGTATGAAATTTTTAATGATTGTGATCGTTTCTCAAACTAACTATCTGGTCATCGACCATGTAGACCTGTGCCCTGCAGCCCTTGCAGTGATGAGTGGAACAAACCCATCTGGTCTTCAGTCCGCTCGTGCCTTTGTTGTAAAAGGTGTATGCGCCAATCTGCAGCAACGGGTTCCCTCTTTTTGATGATATCATTCTGCACTCTGGTCCTGAACGGACAAAAGTCAATGTTATAAGGTTAGCTTAGTTCTTCTTATGGTATCAACGCGATACGCCCAATGAAAATTTGTAAGTGCATAGGCATGATGGCATAAGACCGCAAGGAGTGGAAGATTGCGAGGGAGGCCTTTGCCCAGCAGTGGGATCAAGTGGGCTAACTAATAATAATAATGGACATGATGACTGGCAGATCAAGTGAGTTACTTTATAAATCGATATTTTGTATGAATATACGAATAGATGACATCATATCTCTGTAGTTTCGATGGCGTCAAAACACTTACTTTTATATTAAGTATTTTGCTGTTTAATAATTCAAACTTGGAATATTTCGAAAAACTATAAATGGAGTATGTAGTGCTTTCGGACAATAGTTTTAAGCGTACTACTATTGTATTTTATTAATGACCCAGTCATCTTGCGAATTAAATTAAAGCAACAATTGTCAATGCTTGGCAATAGCTTAGATACGTTTTGAGTTGGCTTGAGGCTGGTTTCAGAGCGGCGTGTCTCAGCAGCGCTGCCCAGGCGCGCGCGGCTCGGGCGCGCGTCTGGGCAGCGCGTTCGCTGTGATACGACATTCAGACGCGCGCGCTTCGTTGTGGTGTACGGTCGAGTGCAGAGAATCATTATGCCAGCAAACGTAATCACTATATTAGCTATATACGTTATATGGAAAAGAGTGCAACAACGACGTCTTAAAAGATTGCAAGTCGACGCTACTGGCAATCGAAGGAGATCCGACCGCGGCGCAGCCGAGACGCGGCCCAAGACGCGTCACTATGAAATGCTACATACAATCTAGTGTTATGCGAGGCGCGCGCGGCTGGGCAGCGCTGCCGAGACGCGTCGCTCTGAAACCAGCCTGAGGTCCCCGCCACGTGCGTGCTGGTCTCAAGGAAAGCTGGGGCAGACACGCAGATAATATATTTGTCGTTGCTTGTTAATTTCCACTCTTAGCGGTTTTCCCCACTGCTTTTTAACTACACCTACACGGATTTTTAGTAGACTTAGTTAACTTCATTACTATCATTTCGATGCTATTCTAAGCCGGCATTCACACGGCATTTATTTTACACGTGGCACATTATAATTTTATGTAAAGTCCATTCTGGATGACATGTCGGCCAGGTTGGTGGTTGTGTTCCGGGTTGACGCGGGTCACTTCCCCCTCAATAGTGGTGGTGATTGATGCTTTACACTTAGTGATGTGTCTTGTACACAACCAGTACAAAGAAGCTCTCCCTTTGTGACTTATGTAAAATGCATGTCCTTGATAAACAGCTACCGCTTTTCCTTTCATGTTCTTTACCAATGTCACTGAAAAAACGTAAGCACAGGACTATTTTAAAACTTAACATTGTTTACTTATCGGTTAGTTATTACTTGTACTCTATTAAGAATAGACTAAACAATTAGAAACAACATGAAAATTAAAAAAAAGTTAAAAAGTAATGTAATGAGAGTTGTAACAAGTAGGTTTGAAAGGGAGAACCAAAACTGTTGCTTAAAAAATATGATCGGTATGATCACCGTTGTATCTACAGCAGTAAAAATATTTGTTTGCCTATAGAATATTATACTACATACACACATCAAGCCTTCATCCCTTGCATGTGAGGCAAACATTATATTTTTATATAAATTCCATTATGAATGATGTGTGGTTGAGGCTGATGGTTGTGTTCCGGGTTCACGCGGATCATCTCCCCCTGGGTATCGGTGGTGAGCGATGCTTTACATCTAGAGCTATATCTTGTGCACTGCCAGTTCCAAGTAGATTTCCCCTTGTGACTTATGCATAATGTGTGTCCTTGATAAACAGCTAAGAGTTTTCCATTCATATTCTTTACCAATAAATAATAAATAAATAAATAAATATCCTGGACTATTCACACAGCACATTCCAATGTCACTGTAAAAACGCAAAAACAAGAATAATCTACTTATACTTACTCTTATAGTAGTATTTTGTAATTACCTACTTATGCTTACTCTAATGAGAATAAATTTAATAATGGAAAACAAAAATCAATAAAAAAATTATAAAGTAATGTAATGAGAAGGTTGAAGGAAAATCTAAACTGTCGCTTTAAAAATATTATGTACATACACAGGTATAAATAAATATTTGTTCACCTATGAAATATTATACAAATTCAAATCACGCCTTCGCCCTTTACAGGGCAGGCAAATATTATATTTTTATATAAATCCCATTATCAATGATGTGTGGTTGAGGATGGTGGTTGTGTTCCGGGTTTACGCAGGTCATCTCCCCTTCAGTAGTGGTGGTGAGCGATGCTTTACATTTAGTGCTATGTCTTGTGCACTGCCAGTTCCAAGTAGATTTCCTTTTGTGACTTACATTAAATGTGTATCCTTGATAAACAGCTAACGGTTTTCCATTCATTTTCTTTACCAATGTCACTGAAAAAACGTAAACACAGGACTTTTTGTGATTGGGATTATTTACTTAACTTAGTAATTGGACACAAAATCAATAAAAAAGTTAGAAAGTAATTTAATGAGGGTTAAGATGAATAGTTTTAAGGAGGTCAATAAATTTTTAACTTTTCCACTTACTTACTTACTCCAGTGCCTCAGGGACCCAAAGTATGTTTAATAATTTAATTTATATATATGTAGTAATAGTATGGTTAATAAAAACACTAAGACAAAAATATTTACAGTTTTCTGATTGGGCACTAATTTATTACAATGGCTACTTGCAAAATGGAGATCATTTTATTAGGTAAGTACACTACATTCAAGAAATTGAGAAATTGACGAAGGTTGATCGGAGCAGAGCAGTGGGACGGTACCCCTCGCGGCCCGGGTTCGATTCCCGGTCGACGTTGTAAATTTTTCAATGTCTTATTTTACCGTTGCCGCTTATTATTTATTTGACTGAATTAATGACTATATTCATTACAAATCTGGGGTACCGCCACGCCGCCCGAGCTCAATTCCCGGTCGGAGCTTGATAATTTTTCAATTTTTTATTTTATTTTGCCGCTTATTATTCATTTGACTGAATTAATGACTATGTTCATTACAAATCTGTATGATGGCATCGTCGTAAGTTTGCACGAAAGCCTTGCAGCCGTTGTTCCTGGAGGAGCAGTACCAGCGAGCGTTGGACCCTTTATACTGAGGGTTCTTGTTGAACCGGTAGTGACCGCACAACAGCAGGGGCTTGCCGTAGCGGCTTATGGAGAAACTGAATTGAGAGGACAGCTCTGAAATAAAAAATAATTTAGGTACAGTCTTTTTAACTCACGCGCACTCGTGAGTTAAAAAGACGTTAGCGTTAGCCATACTTGTGTGTGTTGTCTCTTTTCGTTGGACGACTAGGTGTCTTAAATGAAAAGAGAGAGATAACACACACAAGTATGGCTAACGCGCACTCGTGAGCGAGCGTGACGAGCGTACATGAAAAGATTGATGAATGTATACGTAGAAGAAGCGAAAGAAGTATTCCAGGAAAGTAGCAAGTGGAAAGAAAAAGTCTCTGCCTACGCCAACGGGGAAGAGGCGTGATTTATGTATGTACGACCACGACAACTGTGATAAACGACGAGTACATCATTATTAATCATCAACAGAAGTGAGATGTCACATGTTACGTAAGCACGTCACCTGTTCGACATAGGTCTCGCTCAGGCATACCTACATATACATGGTGTTAGGAAAAGTACCAGCCCATGAAACTGAACAACTTTCCCCAAGGAACATAGGTTGAAATATGCGAATAATTTTCGGACATTACATACAAACTGACTCAGTCGACTCGGTATATTTTGTATGGGAGATCCAAAATTTTTATTCATATTTCGACCTATGTTCCTTAGGGAAAGTAGTCCAGTTTCGTGGGCTGATTCATCCCTTGAAAGTTAATGAGTGCTTTTCCTAACATCCTGTAGAATAGAACACGACTTTGAGATGACTCTTCTTCTTCTTTTCGAGTGGGACAGCGAGTCGTACAACGACCCGATGAACCCTAGTGTCAAAATTTTCAACCGCCTTCTACAAATAGCAGGCTTCTGACATGGTTGTGTAATGACCGCCACCTAAGTGATCATAGACAGCAACCGGGACATACGGCTTAACGTGCCATCCGAAACACGGAACCATCTAACTTACGGACAATCGGGTGGTTCAGCCCGCAATGTCCTAGCCAGACTGGGAACAAATTCACAAAGTGATAAATTTTAACTTTGTGAGTGACCCACCGAGAATCGAACTCGGAACCTTCTGTGTCACAGGCAGTCGCACTACCACTGCGCCACATCGGTCGTCGATTGAGATGACTGTATGTAACCGATACCTGCGATTCTTAGAAGGACGTTTCTGCATCTTTTAGTAAGCAGTCTCACCAGATTGCGATTTGCGATGTATACCTACTATAGCACATCTAACCCAAAAATTGCTAGGATTAGGTACTCACCATAGATAATCTGCTTACCCATTTAAATAATCACGCGTTTCCATGAATAGATAAAGTAGTATATTTCAACAAAAAACATAATAATAACTAATAATGATATTGACATTCGTTCACTATAACACAATATAATCTAACCAGAATTTTTAAAGAAAGGATCCCGAAAGGTCAACATTATAATGGACATCCCTCCCGCTCATAATTTTTATAATTATATTTTGGTAGTGAGACAAAGAATAATGTTGCCAATTCGGGATCCTTTCTGTAAAAAATCGGGTTATAACATTGTAGATTCTAGCCTTATCGCCAATAGTTCGGTGGGTGGTTATTTTGTTTCTTCACGGACACTATCTCGTTGAAGACAGTGGTCACCATCACCTTGCAGTTGCGTTACTGGAAACTGCACCTCCAGCTTCTAGCCTTATCGCCAATAGTTCGGCGGATGGTTATGTTGGTTCTTCACGGACACTATTTCGTTGAACACGGTGGTGACCATCACCTTGCAGTTGCGTTTTTGGAGACTGCATCTCCACCGGCGTCTCTCGTGCGCTGCGCCGCTCGCAGCGTGCAGAAAGTGCGTGTAGCCCATGTGCTTTAGCAATACGCCTCCTTTATTGCTGACTATGAATTCGGCTGAAAGGTAAAAAATCGGTTAACAACCTGTAGGTAGTTATCCCAATATATTCATGGATGTGTCTACATGGAAATTTATCGCGACGGAACGAAACCGTAAGCTTTTCAATAATTAAAACTAAATTGAATTTTACTTTCAACCATTTATATTAATTAATTTTACCGTTGAGTATATTATTGGATTAATTTATTAATAGGTATATTCCAATATACGGGCTGACCAGTGATATAAAGTAAAAAATAATATTGTTTGACTATATTACAGTGCTGTATATACCTAATTACTACCAATACCAATCTAGCATAAAAATAATAATAGAAAATTTTTGACATTCCAGCACAAAGCACAATTAGTACTATTACATACGGACAGGTCCAATTTTCCCTTAAAAAATAAATCATTTTTGTGTAACTTAGGATATCCAGAATATAGGTGGATATTTGTAAGTATTTTGTGTTTATTTTTTTTTCTTTCCTACAGAATAAGTACTTTTATGCTATTAACTAGTGACCCGCGATTACAAATAGAATAATTGAAGACATTGATAGACATTTATAAAAGCTTACTTAGGAACATAAACGCTACATAATCATTTTAAGTAGGTACTTACAACGATTCATGATAATATTACATAGACGTTTAATATTACAATGTTTTATATTACAAAATAATAAGTGGTTGTGTTGGTTTCCTAGAAATATATTGTTATTGACGGTGACGACGAAGACTGGCAGGTGAGGTTGCAACGCCAACGCAGCGTCGGGCGCGCGCTCTTCTTGTTGCAAGGATGAAAGCCAAACTTACTTGCCCATATTCATCAGCGCATTGCTATGGGAACTCCTTCTAATTAGTGGTTATGTTGGTTTCCAAAACGGATGATCTTGTTTCCAGGACGGATCTAGAAAGATCTTGTTGTTGGCGGTGACGACGAAGACTGGCAGGTGAGGTTGCAACGCCAACGCATTGTCGGACGCGCGCTCTTGTTATTGCAAGGGTGTAGTCCAAATACTTGTCCTTCCTCATCAGCGCATTGTCGGACGCGCGCTCTTGTTATTGCAAGGGTGTAGTCCAAATACTTGTCCTACCTCTCAGCGCATCGTCGGACGCGCGCTCTTGTTATTGCAAGGGTGTAGTCCAAATACTTGTCCTTCCTCATCAGCGCATTGTCGGACGCGCGCTCTTCTTATTGCAAGGGTGTAGTCCAAATACTTGTCCTACCTCTCAGCGCATTGTCGGACGCGCGCTCTTCTTATTGCAAGGGTGTAGTCCAAATACTTGTCCTTCCTCATCAGCGCATTGTCGGACGCGCGCTCTTCTTATTGCAAGGGTGTAGTCCAAATACTTGTCCTACCTCTCAGCGCATTGCCATAGGAACTCATAATCAGTGGTTGTGTTGGTTTCCAAAACGGATGATCTTGTTGTTGAAAGTGACGGCGAAAGCTCGGCAGCCGCGGCAGGTGAGGTTGCAACGCCAACGCAGCGTCGGGCGCGCGCTCTTTTTGTTGCAAGGATGGAGGCCAAACTTGTACTTTCCCATCTTCATCAGCGCATTGCCATGAGAACTCGTTGTGAACTCTGGCTCTGTGACTAAAGAACAACAAGAAATTAAATAAGGCAGAAATTGTCTCTGAAATTAGTATTGGTCCAAATATATTTAAGAGCCATAATCGATTCGCTAAGAAGAAGCAAGAATCACCTATTTTTATGGAGAAAGTAGCGAAATTACCTAAGAAATAAATCTTATATAGTCATTGACAATCAATTGTGTAATAATATGATTTTGGTTTACATCTCATTTATTTACTAACCATAACAGCCTACATTTTATTTAGTACTTATTATGTAGAACATAAACGCATTACACGGTGGTCATGGGGGATTTCAACGCTAAGCTGGGCAATCGTTGCGGTGACGAACTGAGAGTTGGGCCATTTGGTATTGGGGTGAGGAACAGCCGAGGTCAAATGCTGGTCGACTTCATGGAGAAGGAGGGACTCTTTATGATGAACTCGTTCTTCAGGAAACGGCCGCATCGAAAATGGACCTGGAAGAGCCCCGACGGTGTTACCAAAAATGAGATAGACTTCATCATGACAGACAAAAAACGGATATTCAACGATGTCTCTGTGATCAATTCGTTCAAAACGGGTAGCGATCACCGAATGGTAAGAGGCACGTTGAATCTTAATGTAAAAGCCGAGAGATCGCGTCTGATGAAGTCTACGCTCCGACCAGCACCTGCCCAAATCCAAAACCCTGAGAGCTTTCAGCTCCACCTGCAAAACCGCTTCGATTGCCTGGGTGAGTGTATAGACGTGGACGACTATAACGACAGGGTCGTGGAAACTGTCCTTACGGTTGGCTCTAAGTTCTTCAAACCCAATCGTACGAACAGAACCAAAAAAATCTCAGACCATACTTCGAGGCTCATGGAGGAACGACGCGAGATGATTCTGCAGTCGTCGGAGGATACTTCCCAATATCGGCACCTCAATAGGCAGATCTCTAAGTCTTTGACCCGCGACATACGCCAATTTAATACTGACCGTATTAAAGAGGCAATTGAGCGCAACAAAGGCTCCAAGGTGTTTGCTAGAGATCTGTCGATAGGCCAGAGCCAACTAGCGAAGCTAAAGACCGACGATGGCAGAATCGTATCGTCCAAGCCCGAGCTATTGGAAGAGGTCGAGAAGTTCTACGGACAGTTATACGCGACAACATGCACACCTGTCAATAATCGGGTCGCAGATCCAAGAGCTCGATTAACCCGGCACTACACAGAAGACATCCCGGACGTCAGCTTGTACGAGATTAGTATGGCTCTGAAACAGCTAAAAAACAGCAAGGCGCCGGGTGATGATGGAGTTACGGCAGAGCTTCTGAAAGCCGGTGGTAAACCGATACTTAAAGCACTGCAGAAATTGTTTAACTCTGTCATACTCGAGGGCAAAACGCCACAGGCATGGCACAGAGGCGTGGTGATGCTGTTCTTCAAAAAGGGCGATAAGTCTTTGCTGAAGAACTACAGACCCATCACGCTTCTGAGCCATGTCTACAAGCTGTTCTCAAGAGTCATAACGAATCGTCTCGCACGCAGGCTCGACGACTTCCAGCCTCCCGAACAAGCCGGCTTCCGAAAAGGCTTTAGCACCGTGGATCACATTCATACGCTGAGGCAAGTTATACAGAAGACTGAAGAGTATAACCAACCACTCTGCCTCGCGTTTGTGGACTACGAAAAAGCCTTCGATTCGATCGAAACATGGGCCGTACTTCAGTCTCTTCAGCGGTGCCAAGCTGACTATCGGTATATCGAAGTGTTGAAGTCCTTGTACGAAAGCGCCACCATGTCAGTTCGACTTCAGGACCAGGACTCGAAACCTATCCAGTTGCAGCGAGGAGTGAGACAGGGAGATGTAATATCACCGAAACTGTTCACAGCAGCACTGGAAGACGTCTTCAAGCTTTTGGACTGGAGAGGACTTGGCATCAACATCAACGGCGAGTATCTGACTCACCTTCGTTTTGCCGACGATATCGTGGTCATGGCGGAAACCCTGGAGGACCTCGGTACAATGCTCGATGACCTCAATAGAGCCTCCCAACAAGTGGGTCTAAAAATGAACATGGACAAGACCAAGGTTATGTCAAACTCTCTTGTTGCACCCATTACTCTGACAGTTGGGGGCTCTACTCTGGAAGTTGTCGACGAGTATGTCTACCTGGGACAAATAGTCCAGCTGGGTAGGTCCAACTTTCAGAAAGAGGTCAATCGTCGAATCCAACTCGGCTGGGCAGCGTTCGGGAAGCTACGTAACATCTTCTCTTCTCAACAACTACCGCAGTGCCTCAAGACAAAAGTCTGGGATCAGTGCGTGTTGCCAGTGATGACTTACGGAGTTGAGACGTGGCCGCTAACAATGGGCCTCATAAGAAGGCTCAAGGTCACTCAAAGGGCAATGGAAAGGGCTATGCTCGGAGTTTCTCTCCGCGATCGAATCAGAAATGAGGAAATCCGGAGAAGAACCAAAGCCACCGACATAGCTCGAAGGATTGCGCAACTTAAGTGGCAGTGGGCGGGGCATATTGCTCGTAGGACCGATGGCCGCTGGGGCCGGAAAGTTCTCGAGTGGCGGCCACGGACCGGTAGACGCAGCGTAGGTAGGCCTCCCACAAGGTGGACCGACGATCTGGTGAAGGTCGCGGGAAGCCGCTGGATGCGGGTGGCGCTGGACCGATCATCGTGGAGATCCTTGGGGGAGGCCTATGTCCTGCAGTGGACGTCTATCGGCTGAGACGACGACGACGACGACGATAAACGCATGAATTTGTTGAATTAATACATTTATTATTACTAACACTCATGAAAAATAATTAGTAAAAGGTGAGTATACTATATTTAACCATTTATTGCACACAGAAACAGAAACACGACAAATACAAAAAGAAAAAGCAGACTACAGGCACTGCTTATTTGTGGAAAAATAAGTTTTTTTTAAGAAGTAAGAGCTGCATTGCTTAAGTAAAACAGAACTAAAGCAAGCAAAAAAGGAGACAGATTACCAGGTAATGTTATATGTTTATTTTATAATAAGAAAACCTAACAGCGAGTTATGTCTAGATCTATCATTTATTATGGACAGTTGCGCTCTATATATATAGCGACGTAGATATATTCTGTATAACTTCGCATGAAAAATGTATGCACTCTGTAACTAAACTAATAATTACAACACACATTGGCCTCATACGTCCGTGACAGGCGATTCAATCAGTGTCTGAAGCAAGAGCACAGACACTGCGTTGCCGCAGTTACAGCAACTTTAAAAAATGCGAGAAAAACACAAAGATGAGGAATATTTTTCCAACTTATAATTGCCATTTGGTGTTGTTTGTTTGCTTAATATATAAATAGAGACATATTTTCTATTGGTATTTAAAATTAATTCAATTGCAAGAGAAGTAAAGGTAGAAGGGAAAAAAGGTCGTGGTAGACCCCGACGAAACTAAGAATCTTGAAGTAAAGGAAAAGGTCAACGTCGTGTCGTATCGAAATGTGAAGAGACAGGCGGAGAACCGAACCGAATGGCGTATGCTCCACCGACAAGAACCAATCTCTTAAATGTAGAACAAGAACTTAGTGGTTATGTTCATTCTTGATTGCAACGATGACGTCATCCAATGTGACTATGGATGCACGACAGCTCCCTTGCAGGGAGGGGCGGCGACAGAACCAGGTCACCCTGGAGTCGTTTCGGCCTGCGTTCCTGTAGTAGCGGTACCCGCCCGCCAGCAACAGTGGTTTGCCGGCTTTGGTAGTCGTAAATATTGGACCTGTAAAATAAGAACATAAAGTATTCATTTGAACGCGTATTTTTGTAAACCACTCAGGCGCTTTAATACTTATCAAAATTTTTAGAGGGTGTAAAAAAATATCTGCAAATATTTTAAGGGTTGAACCAGCCCACGAAACTGAACCACTTTCCCCAAGGAACATACATAGGGAAAATATGAAAAAATATTTTGGACCTCCCATACTAAATTAACAACCGACCAAGTCATTAGTATGGGAGGTCAAACAATTCCTCTCACAGTTCGACCTATATTCCTTTGGCAAAGTTCTTCAGTTTTATGGGCTGGTTCAGCCCTTAAAATATTTGCAGCTAATAGCTTTACATCTTATACATCTACATTCTACGCAATATAATATTGGTATTAGCTACCAGATTTTTGAAATATATGCTAGAACTTTCTATGTTAAGCAGTGCTAAATTCTTCGTACTATAACCGCAAACGGCTTAACTAGCCAGTTTGGGCTTCGCTTAACGGGCTGTGGAACGAACACCTATAGTGGCTACTTGCAAAAACACAAATTATAATAACGTTTCTTTTAGTAATATATACATTTACATACAAAAAGTGTAAACAAGTTGCCATAAGAAATATAAGTGTCAGACCAAAGTAATTCTTGGGAAAGATAAGTGGAGTAAGGAAATTTGAATTTCCTTAGATAGACACAATCCACTAAGTATGCCGTTGACGCTGTCTGTCTATTCCACAAGGTATAAAGGCGTAATGTATGAATGTGTATGTTAGTTCCTGCAAACTTGACCATTCGTTACTCGGTACATAGATAACTATAAAAAACCAGTAGGTACAGAAGATGCAGCTTTGGCGATTTAGGTACCTGGTAAATTATTGACTTTTATTTGAAACCATTAATACTTCGAAATCCTGATTATTTCTTTTCTGAACCAGACTCCATTGCGAACAGTGTATTCAGGCGGCAGGTGGTTATGGTCCGTGTTCACTGTGATCACTGTCTTGTCCCCAGTGGTGGTGAGGCGCGCGCGACACTTGTGCCGCATGTTCATACATGCCCAACGCATGTTTGTTTTTGACGCGTTTTTTTGATGATAAAAAGCAAAACCGTTGTGAAGTGCCACCACGTTGCCTGTGCGGCTTTTGACAAATTGAACTGTAAATACATTAAAAATGTTGTGACTTATTTATGTACCTACGGCAAAGCATATAAGGTAAGGTGTGTAAATTCTTTAAGGAGTGAGTCAGCCCATGAAACTAAGGTCAAAATATGAAAAAAAGATTTAGACCTCCCATAAAAAATTGCCAACCAACTAGGTCAATTTGTTTTTCACCCCTTAAAGTATTCGCAGCAAATTTGTTTACACCCTGTATAAAAGGATACCTGAGCTCATCTGAGCTGGGCATGCGATACTATCAAATCAAGCCTTTTTCACTAGCGAAGTAGGCTTTAATGGCCATAAAAACACGATCAATACGGAATATTTCAAATTTTAATGTAAACACCATTTCGAATTATAAAACTAGGTGGTGGGTGGTTGTGCTCCGCGTTGATTCTGATCAACTTTCCTTCTGTGCTGGTGACGAGACGAGCGCGGCATTTCGAAGCCATCTTCAGACATGGCCAGTGCATTGTAGACTGGTATACCTCTTTACTATAAAAAGTGTGCCCCTTATAAATGCCCATCTTCTTTCCCGAGACGTTTACAACCCAGGTTACTGTAAGCAGACCGGATATTTTGTGTTTTAATACTTATATTTTATAGGTAAGGTATAATAAATAGTCGCTTAGATAGACATAATATTAGAACATACTTAAAATTTTCTGTCTGAAATCTTATAATTCTCAAAAACCTAATGAACTAAGTACTATTAACAACAAACCAGCAAGTTTTTGAAGACCTACGGTCTACTACAGAATATTTCAAATTTTAATGTAAAGAAAATCTTAGTTATATACATACCTATTAAAAGTTTACGTTTATTTGATACATACTTTGGAAATAGAATTTTCTGTAGTGAAACTATAATTCCCAAAAACCTAATGACCTACGATGTCCTACAAAATATTTCAAATTTTAATGTAAAGTCCATGACGAATTACAAATCTGGGTGGTGGGTGGTTGTGCTTCGCGTTGACTCTGACCAACTTTCCCTCTATGTCGGTGACGAGACGAGCGCGGCACTTCGAAGCCCTCTTCAGACATGGCCAGTGCATTGTTGATTGCGATACGCCATTATTATAAAACGTGTGCCCCTTATAAATGCCCAACTTCTTTCCCGAAAAGTTTTTAACCCAGGTTACTGTAAACAAACCGGATATTTGGTTCTTTATTCATGCTTAGATACGTAATAAATAGTTGCTTATAGTATTCATAAATATTAGAACATCAATTTTACGTTTACCTGGTACAAACTTTGAAACAGAATTGTCTGTCGTGAAACTTTATTATTCTCAAAAACGCAATGAACTACTAACAAAAATTTCAGCATTTATTTGATGACCTACGATGTGCTACAGCATGTTTTGAATTTTAAAATATACACCATTTCGAATTATAAATCTTGGTGGTGGGTGGTTGTGCTCCGCGTAGACTCTGATCAACTTTCCCTCTATGTTGGTGACGAGACGCGCGCGGCACTTCGCAGCCATCTTCATACATGGCCAATGAATTGTAGACTGGTATACATCTTTACTATAAAAAGTGTGCCCCTTATAAATAGCTTTCTTCTTTCCCGATACATTTGCAGCCCAGGTTACTGTAAACAGATGAGTTGATGTCCTACAATAATGTAGGTATGCAAACTGAAGAGTTTCCAAGTACTCACTTTAATAGAATACATTGCATATCCTCTGAGAATTCCTTAATATCGATTAAAATATTTTTTATGGATTTTGCAATACTTTAATGTTACTTTAAGAGACAAAGATTTCTGAGAAACAATTCACAAAAAATTTTTTACACGATTAAAAGTTGACCTTTGTAGCTTTTTAAACAGTAAGTAATAAATATTTTTGAAATAGGTTTTTAGCTCGAGTCTAAAACTAGTCTACACAATATTTACAGGAAAGGATACATATCCTCATAAATGATGTAATAATTTCGGAAGCAAATTTTTCCTAAAATAAAGAGAGTTTATTTCTTTCGATTCAATTATTTGGATGGTTCCTTTGTGATTTCTCAAACCAAGCTGCTGTCTGTGTCTGACGCGGCCAAGGGCCATGCTGCTTAATGTCCAACGCTGCCTTACGCGGTGCCGCGCGGCGGTTTGACAGCCCCGCCATAAATTCCCGTCCAAATTTAGAAGGCGCATAGTTTCACCCAGCGCAAACCTTGTGTTTTACCAAATCTGGCCCACGCGGGAAACCGCGTAAGGCAACATAGGGCCTGAACGTACTTTATATCTCGCCCGGTCGGGGCTTGCAGCTAAAATGGTAGCTGAAAGGAAACTTACTCAAAAGGATTTATTTCATAGCGGTTTGTTAGATAAAAATATTAAATCTTAACGTATATGCCATTACGGATGACATAAGCAGGCGGCGGATGGGTGTGGTCCATGTTGACGCAGCGTTTGAAGGACCCATCGGTGGTGGTGATCAGACGCGCCTTGCAGGCGCCGGCGCGCGTGCACAACCAGTGGATGGTAGACTTGCTCCTAATGGACTGGTAGAAAGTGAAGCTCTTGTAGAGAAGCAGAGGCTTCCCGGCTGTGTTAGTCACCCTAGTAACTGGAAATTATGGTTCGTTTATTCATATGTAACATTATTTTTTTTGAGCAAACTGTTAATTTTGGCCTGAAATTGGCCGTATATCTACGGCCGCTATAGACAACTCTGGCAAAACGGTCGTTAGTAATTCTCATATTGTGTCTTTTTAAAATTGTAGGAAAATGAATTTAATTTGTTTATACTTAAGTGAGTCATGATCGGGATCCCACTGCTGAACAAAGGCCTCCCTCCCTTTTTTCCACTGATCTCGATCCTGTGCCTCCTCATGCCAATTCTTAGATGGCAAGGTAAGATAAAGATAAGGTAAGAATCATAATCATGAATGTTAATCAGTATGCAATAGAAGAACCACGGATTGGTTCGAAGCGTCGCGGAAACACACAACCATGACAAGTGATTCGTTGCATTACTGATTTACAAATTAAATTCATTTACCAGTACATTATCAAACTTTATACCTACAGATCTACCTCGTTGAATGAAAACATTTTTGATATCTGAAATTTTTCCACTTTGTCTCTAAATTTGTCGGTTTGGGCTGCCTTACTCAAGGTATAACAATAAATAGGTATTTGAAATTATACAAAACGTATAAAAACGGTAAATTTTAACTGCACCTCCGTTTACAAATCACGCTGCAATTGATCCGGGGAATATCCCTTACTTCCACGTTCCTTTCCTTCTGTTTCCAGTAAAAAGAAAATTTATTTGTTTGCTTTACACATGTACCTAGACACTCTACACGAGTAGTTTTTAGATTGATACATTAGTATTCTTTTTTATTTAATTTATTGTTAGTACCTACACACACATATGAGTAAGAAGGGTTTACAATGAGACACAAAAAGTTTGCTTATTTCTAAAAAAATCGTACATCAAACCTACAAATTGTAAGACACTGAACGATCGCGGATATGACGTGTATAGTTAAGAAAATCTACTGAATACTACATATTATAAAGTTATACAGTTTTAGGAAAAGTACCAAGTTTACGTGTTAAAATAATAATATAAAAAAATATATGAACGATATAACAAATATTTTTTGTTATTTACTTTTATTTTATTTTGTAAGTAGAATAATTTAGTAAATACGTTTTTATGTCAATTTGCTGTGCCCTCCCGGGTCTATATGTGATACTTTTTCTCTGTAAGATCTTGCTTACCATATGGTGTGCAATAAACATTATGAATTATGAATTAATTTAGTTAAATACACATCACAATCAGAAATGAGGAAATCCGGAGAAGAACCAAAGCCACCGACATAGCTCGAAGGATTGCGCAACTTAAGTGGCAGTGGGCGGGGCATATTGCTCGTAGGACCGATGGCCGCTGGGGCCGGAAAGTTCTCGAGTGGCGGCCACGGACCGGTAGACGCAGCGTAGGTAGGCCTCCCACAAGGTGGACCGACGATCTGGTGAAGGTCGCGGGAAGCCGCTGGATGCGGGTGGCGCTGGACCGATCATCGTGGAGATCCTTGGGGGAGGCCTATGTCCTGCAGTGGACGTCTATCGGCTGAGACGACGACGACGACGACGACGACGACGAAATACACTTTGCTTTACTTATAGATTGCGTGGTGTAAAGGAAATTAGTACTTTTCCTAACACTCTGTATACCTAACTAGAACTACTAATACCACAATACAATAATTATATATTATAGTAATAAGCAACACGTACACATTACTATAAGGATCAGCATGAGAAGGATAATGCTCTTTAATTATCTTTTCAATATGGAGTTGAACAAACAGTGTGCGTTAGAGACTCCAATGTGTTTTTTTAATGAAACGTAATTTCCATTTTTGCCGCATAATAGATACTCAAACCTCTACAGATATACTCTTTTAAATGATTCTTATTTATCCATTTGTTGAAGGTACACAAAAACATACAACTAACAATGAGACAGGACACAACACAAATATTTATGTCTAAAACCTACACTATGTGACACAACAATGATACGCGGATATAATGTGCACAATGAGAAAATCTACTGAATGCGGTTATAATATTGATAAATATTGTTATTAGAAAAATCACTACATAGTATAAAGCAAAGTCGCTTTTCACGTCTGTATTTACGCATGTTTGCTTAAATATTTAAAACTATACAGCTGATTTTATGCTGATTATTTAAATAGATATACTGATTCAAGGGGAAGGTTTTTACGTGAGTATAATACTTGCCGGGAATACTCTGACTTATCCAGACGAGAAAATGAGTTGCAGCGGGTGCAGCCGCTGTGCGGGCCGCTAGTGCTTATATAATAATGCTACAATACTTATATACCTATGATTATAATAAATGACAGATACATACTTATACTTAAGATACGCAGGAGATTTCAAGAGCGATATTGCCACGACGCGTCAGGCAGTACCAATGACATCTCAATATCGCACTCAAGGTCGATCTTAAGTTTGAGTGGGGTTTATTAATACGGACCAGTGTTCTTTAAACATGCCGATAGATTTTCACAAACAGTGTGCGGGAGAGAATGCCATAATTTGACAGCATGGACAGTAAAAGAATGGAGTGGAAGTCAGTTTCTTGACAGGAGAGATTTGCGGCCATGAAAACGCAAAAACCGCGCGATAGTATGGAGAAGAAAGGTGTATAGTTTGTTAGACATAGAAGAGATACTATTCTTGATGAGAGACTGTGGAAATTCTTGCGATAACGGGTTAACGGGTTAACCAATTAAACTGAGGACGAAAGTGAGAGTTGTGGTCGTATGGTGTATTTTAATACAGTCTGCAAAGAAGTATAATTTTCAGTTAAACCAGGTATTTTAACCCGCGCAGGTTGTGGCGAGAAAATGTAACACGGACTATGTGGCAGGGTATGACATATCCGAATTTTAAATTGCCTATATTTTATTTAATAAATACCAAATAACATATTGTTTTAATATTAATAGCTAGTGGGATATATTAGTATTATAATAAATAAATGTTAAATAATATATTACTATATCTTTATATTTAAATATAGAAATAACAAGTCCGGGTCATTTTAGGCACTGATTAATAGGCGCTTCACTTACAAGCTTAAAAAAAATAGAAAAAAATGAAATCTTAAAAAACTCCAAAAATAAACAGAAACGAACATAAAATAAGATATAAAAAAGAACCTTACATGGTTGCAAAAAAATATAACACCTTATTAATATGAATCAGTATCACGTATTTACGTAACCGAAAGCACTTTGTACACGATTATCTCCGACGCTGGTTGTTGTCACACTACAATCACGTAAATAGCCTATTTCACACACCTTTAGTTGCAGCTACATGGAGCGACAAGAAAAAATTACGGTAGTTTACAAAAATATTTGCAGATAAGCAACAGTCTGGGTATGACATACCCTGCCACATTCTTGGCGGGTTAATAAAAACCCGGCAGATGTAAAAAAATACTTTTAAACAACATCTGCCGGTGTTTCATGAAAAAACTAGTGTCGAGCCTGATTTTAACCTAAACCTGAGCAATACATGCCGTCGCGAATGTAAAAAATAGGTGGCGGATGGTTATGGACCGCGTTGCAGCAGCGGATCAATTTGCCAGCAGTGGTGGTCGTCAGGCGCGCCCTGCAGATGCCCGCGCGTATACAGGTCCAGTGGATGGTCGACTTCTTCAGATTCTTGACGGACTGGTAGAAACTGAAGCGTTTGTGAACGAGCACGGGCTTCCCATACGCATTTGAATACCAGATAACTGGAAATAAGATACCTGGTAAATAAAACTACTTGGTGTGTGTGCTCACATGCAAGTGTGCAACAGCATTTCCTATTATTGGAACACTTTGTTAGTAGCTTTTTGTTACTAAGTTCATACAAACGAAACAAGTGGTAAACTATAACATTTTGTACCAGACTCAAGACGTCAATCCACCAATAAAAAACGTCAATACTTTCAAGAAATCTTTTAATTTTTGGACTTATTCCACCGCAGACTTTGTCCCACAAGGACGCCGGCGCAGAGGGATACCGAAGGAAAGGTAGGGGATGACCTACTCGACTTCGACCCGAACTGGTGTCAATCAGCCGTGAGCCGCTTAGTCTGGAAAGATAAAGGGGGGTCCTTTGCCCAGCAGTGGGACAGTTAAGGCTGATATAAAAATAATAACTCCACCAACACTACAATTTGATATAAATTCCTTTGCAACTGAAACAAACTTGCTTCTCCTCTTTGGTAGTGGTGATGCTGGATTGGCAAGTTCGGCTATTTCTTCGCCGAAAATCCCAGCTCTTGCATTGTTATCGTTCTTGTATCCTTTGTACATTAAGAACCTTCTTCCTATTCATGTTGCTCAGAATTGTAACTGTAAAATGAATAAGACAAGCAATTTTATAACATGAGTGTGAGGGGAAACTATAACAGTAGTAGTAGGCGGTTGAAAAACTCTGACACCAGGGTTCATCGAGTCTCAAGAAACTCAAGAAATTCCGCAAGTATTTCGTTATTGATTAAAATCTCAACAAGTGCAGTTTAGTTCCAATTTTCAATGACGATGGTGGTGAGGATGATGATGGTGCTGATGACTAAAATAAACTTCACAGCAATAAAACTGAAACCCAAAGTGGGTTTCTCTTTTCGTGTGGGACACCGAGTCGTCCAACGACCCAAAGTAGGTATCGCTTAGACACCATCATCCTCTGGGTCACCACCATCGCATGCTCCAATACTGCCTCAGACGCTCCGCCTTACTAAGTGCTTTTTAAATATAAATAAATATTCTGGACAATTCACACAGCGCCATCTAGCCCCAAACTAAGCTAAGCTTGTACTATAGGAACTAGACAGCTAATATGAGTATATTATACCTACATAGAAAACATCCAGAGTAGGCACAACTATTTGAAAATGCCAAAAAAATATTTTTGTATCCTGTGGGGATCAAAGCCATGACTCTTGGCGTAGAAAGCAGGTGTACCACGCCATTGGGACAGTTCTTATATTTTTTTAATTTAGAATAGAAAAAAATTAATATACAAGATTATCAGTTTCAATGGGAAGCATACTTTCAAGTACCTACCTAAGTAGTATACAACTTTGTGTCTTTATACTTACCAGCTTATACTCTTTGTTATGGCGCGTATTAGACCTATCGTCTGTAAAATAGAGGACGATCCCTGTGGCGTTTGTCACCTTGAAGCAAATGCTATGACATAAGGTTCATTTTCCTAGTAAACGAAGGAAAATGGACCTTATGTCGTATCATTTTTCTCCAAGGTCTTTGTGACGCTGGATGATCCCTGTTGCGTTGTTTGTGACCTTGAAGCAAATGCTATGACATGAGGTTCATTTCCTATAAACGAAGGAAAATGGACCCATGGCATTTTTCTCGAAGGTCACAAACATCACAGGGATCATCCTATATTTTGCAGACTAGATACCACATGTACACGATAATTTTGGTTGGTTTTGAGTACCTTACTAATCTTCTTTCTTCTTCTTCTTTTCGTGTGGGACACCGAGTCGTCCAACGACCCGATGAACCCTAGTGTCAGAATTGTTCAACCGCCTACTACAAGTAGCAGGCTTCTGACGTGGTTGTGTAACGACCGCCGTCTAAGTGATCATAGACAGCAACCGGGACCTACGGCTTAACGTGCCATCCGAAACACGGAACCATCTTACTTACGGACAATCGGGTGGTTCAGCCCGCAATGTCCTAACCAGACTGGGAACAAACTCACAAAATGATAAATATCAACTTTGTGGGTGACCCACCGAGAATCGAACCCGGAACCTTCTGCGTCAAAGGCAGTCGCACTACCACTGCGCCACATCGGTCGTCAGTCATCAGTACCTTACTAATGATTATGTTCTTTCCGGCAGTTCACAATTTCATTTTCAATGGTGACGAGGAACGCTCGGCAGCCTTTGTGCTGGAAATTGCTGCATTTCCATCGTTTCTTTGGGCCTCTTGCAAATTTATTGTTTGAGTGTTCACTGAAGCTGTATTTGCCTATGCGAATCATTGTATATCCTCTGCTGTTTGTAATGAACTTTGGGCTTTCACCCGCTGTAACAAGGCATTTAGAGAAAGAAAGAATAAGAAGGTAGGTATAACAATCTATGCTATCTCACTAGGTCTACTTAAAGAGATTTCTTATAAGAAATAAGTAGATCTTTTGTAATTTATTTCTAATGTATTTTTATTATGTACAATAAATAGTTTAATAATAACAACAATCTGACACCACGTGAAACAAAACAACTTGAACGTAAATGGGATTTTTAATTGTACGTCCATTTACAATTTGCAAAAGAGCTCTGTTCTTTGCCTTCTGTTTCGAGTTTGTAAGTAGTAATGTAGGCAGTGTTAACTCTTTTAATAAATTAATAGGTGTAACATTGATGTATTGATCACAGTTTTACTGTGCTCATCTGGCGCCCCGGAAGACCAGCGTTACATGCAGCTCACCACTGCTTGTGACTTATGCTGCGTGGTGACCCTTTTTAGTTACTAAGTAGGCATATTACGCAAACTATTTCAATTTAGAAACTTTGTGAAATTGTTAAACGTTCTTTCTTTCTTAGTAGTTTGATTCTTAGAATCTTGCCTCAGTAACTAAATAAATCGTCTGTCACAGACGTATGAGGCCAACGAAGAACATTGTGTGTTGTATTAAGCAAATTAATGATTGTGCTCGTTTTGGTAGTTGACTATCTGATCATCAATAGTAACAAGGAAGGCTGGGCAGCCTCTCCGTTTCTTATTGCAGACCCAGCGCTTCTTCGGACCCTTGGTCCTTTTGTTCGTCGAATGCTCGCCGAAGTTGTGTGGCCCGATCCGTATTATAGGGTACCCTCTTTGGCTTGTAGTGAAAACTGCAATTCCGCTGTCTGAAAGAACATGTTATGGTTACAATCAAAATAGTAGGCAAGTTGATGATTATTCATCATTTTTAGCATAAAAAGGAGTCAGAGGCCTACTAGATGTTGACGACCGATGTGGCGCAGTGGTAGTGCGACTGCCTTTGACGCAGAAGGTTCCGGGTTCGATTATCGGTGGGTCACTCACAAAGTTGTTATTTTTCACTTTGTGAATTTCTTCATAGTCTGGTTAGGACATTGCGGGCTGAACCACTCGACTGTCCGTAACGTAAGTAAGACGTGGCACGTTAAGCTGTAAGTCCCGGTTGCTGTCTATGATCACTTAGACGGCGGTCGTTAGACAGCCATCTTTATTTATTTTACTTTAACCGTTTATTGTACACAACAGAACACAAAGGACATAACATTGAGAACAATACACAACAGGTAGACTTATTTCTAAAAAGAAATCTCTTCCAGCAGAGCTAGGATAGTGACATGGCATAAAGTGAGGCAGTTGACGTGTACAACATTGATATACCTATAATAATTTATAAAACAAATTATTATTATAATTTTGAGCCAGACATGTCCCAGACATAAAACAAATATAACAGGAATAATACCTACTTATATAAATAATATACCTAGACTACATTATTACATTCTAACAAATACCTACATTTATGTACCTACATAAATACGCCATAAATATATACCTATACCTATAAATTAATATAGGAGAGAAACATACATACCTACATACACATATCACGCCTTTATCCCTTGCGGGGTAGGCAGAGCGTCAACGGCCTTAAGAATACGGTCGCCATCGCCGCGTCTGACATTTTTGAGGATTGTTTTCCAAGATTGTTCCAGAAAACACGTGTATCACTATAGTGACAGGTTGTCAGCCTGTCGCCTAATAATTGTAATACACCAATATCCTCGAGTCCCTTAGTCGCCTCTTACGACACCCGCGTGAAGGATGTCGGGTGATGCTATTCTAAGCCGGCATCACACGGCACTGGGAGAGAAAGATAATATGGTTTTTGAAAATGAAAAGAGATGTGCTGTCACGCACTGTGTGCGGTAGGGAGTTCCAGTCACCAACCATGTCAGAAGCCTGCTACTTGTAGAAGGCGGTTGAAAAATTCTGACACAAGGGTCTATCGGGTCGTTTGGACGACTCGGTGTCCGACACGAAGAGAAAGAAAGCATACAAAGCAGACAGATGCCTGCCAGTAGATATAGGTGGTTTAAAAGGTCAAACATCAGGTAGACTATTTGCCCATATGATATAAGAAGCGAACATAAAAGTTCAATGTAACTTAAATTCTCTTCTGCTTGAGACTTTCTAGCCAGTCTTCGTCATGCTTCGCCATTTCTGCTTGGATATGACGGCGCCATTCAGGTCTTATTTCGGCACCTAACAGATCCTTTGAATTAATGGTTATGTTGGGTCGAACACTCCATAATCATGTCGTCAATGGTGATGAGGAAGGCTCGGCAGCCGGTCTTGCCATTCATGTTACACCTCCAGCGCTTTCTCGGTCCTGTATACTGACTCTGACAGTAGGTAAAGTTGTATTTGCTAATGCGAATAGTGGGTATCCCTTTGGCACTCGTAGTAAACTCGATCCCATCTAAAAAGTAAATAAATACGATCTGTTAGTTTTTCAAATACCTATACAATAGAAAAGATCTTGTCGACTAATATAGGCACTGACGACGGGAGGCTTCCACTCATCGGGTTTAGCTTCGAGGTCTGCTTTACGCGGTCGTCAAAGTCTCGGATTGGCTTTTTTACTAGACTGTGCCGTTCTGGCCGCTGTGCTACCAATATCAAAGAATACTAAATGGGTAGCTACTTACTCGATTTGCTACCACACTCTCAAATTAAGACGGCTCGATGTTGCAACGTTTAATATGTGATTTCTGAACATCGGAGGAGTATTAGAGGTAGGTAATGAAATTACGAGGCGTTTCAAATAGGTAGGTGAACTAGGCTTTATTTGGGTTATTATTCTTATCAGTAGGTCATCGGTTAAAAAGTTACCCTGTATAACTTGATTTTTTTTTTAAAGATTCCCGAATGGGCAACATTATTATTATCCTTTAAAAAATCAAGTTATATGCAGCTAAATTGTTACAAGCAGTAGTGAGTAAGTAGGATAAAATACAGAGAGTAAGTAGGATAAAATACACCATTAGTTTATATTTAGATTACATTAATATTTTGGGAAAATCTAAGCACCTTTACGGGTGGTAAATCTCTACTTATTTAATATTCGGCATTTCACTATAGATCTCGCCTGTCATCAACAAACGCCACACGTTAATGATTATGCTTATTTTTGAAAAGAATAACCTCCTTTTCTAAGGTCATGACGGACGCTCTACATCCCCCCTCTTTCGTTTGGGTTTTGTTCGCTTGGGAGCAGTACCAGACCTTCTTGACGGTTTGACCCTTGGTTTTCCGGAGGTAGTAACGATAATTGCCGATCACAAGTACAGGGTTCCCAGTCCGTGTCGTCATGATCACAGCACCTGTGTAAGAAAGAAATTATTAGTGACTTAGTGTTTTAAACTATTTTATTAAGATAAAATGTTAACTTTTTGTTAGAAAGTACAAACGAAACAAGCGGAAAAATTCACGCCACCGATGGGATTCGAACCCATGTCTTCTGACTAGCCGGGTCAGACGTGTTAATCACTAAGGTAAAATGTTACATGCGGTAATGGTAATGGGAAACTTTCCAGCCAACTTCCGAGTAGGTAAACATAGATGGCAGTGGGCTAGACAGAAAAAGTTTCTCTCCAAGGATTCCAAGGAAATATATTTTATCTAGTCCTGATCTAGTTTAGTATCGAAATTTCCTATTATAAAGCAAGTGTGAAAACATAAAAAAATACTGACTGTATATATTTTTTAAACGGTACTTATCCATCATTTTTGTGGAAACTCATAAATTTCGGATTTGCTACTGATTATATGTATACTCGTATGTGTTTTTATAAACTATGGGACTATTGCCTGAAAATAAAAAGATTTCATTTATATATTTTTTAAGCAAGTAATACCTAGGTTTTAGCGGCGATATCTCTAGGGTAGGGACCCTATATAGAGACCCAACATATTCGGCATGGCTAACATGCGCGCCTCGATAAAATTTTGTCACTGCAATAATATGTCTTCTGCGGCTAACTTCACTGCGAATAAGTTACGCATTCTTCCGTAGTGACATTAAGCGCATGTGAAGCGACAAAATATGTCGTGGCATGTATGTTATATCAATGTTTAGGTTAATAGTTATTTTCATATTTCAGAAAAACCAACAGGTTCATATACTCTTAAAACTTACTCAGGTTTTAACTCAAACTCATTCATTCTTTGAACTCAAAAGTAGGATCTAATGGTTATGTTCGTTCCGGCAGCTGACGATCTCATCTTCGAAGGTGACGAGGAAAGCTCGGCACCCCTTCCATAACATACTACATTGCCATCTCTTCTTTGGACCCTTCGTAATTTTGTTTTTCGAATGTTCGCCGAAGTTGTATTTCCCTATGCGAATCATAGGGTACCCTCTGTTATTTGTAGTGAACACGGGTGTAACAGCCCCTGTAATTTAGTAAAACAGTTAGTTTTTTCGAATTAGATAGGGATAGGTATTAACTAACTAACTACGTATATAATTGGTAACTTTAAAAAACGACAATTCTGTGGAATCAAATATCAATGTTATTAAGCACCTAGCTGTATGCAAAGGTGGAATCAAATATCAATTTTATCAAACAAGAATGTATGTACAGGCTGACAACCTGTCACTATAGTGATACGCATATTTTCTGAAACAACCTTGGAAAACAATTCTCAAAAATGTCAGACACGGCGATAGCGACCGTATCCTTCCTTATTGCCGTTAACACTTTGCTTACCCCGCAAGGGTTAATGGCGTGATATATGTTTGTACCTATATATTTAATATATCTAGCTGTATACAAAGTTATAAGATTCTAATGGTTATGTCCGTTCCGGCGGCTGACGATCTTATCTTCTAAGGTGATGAGGAAGGCTCGGCATCCCGTGCATTGCTTAGTGCACTGCCAGCGTTTCTTCGGCCCTTTCGTAACTTTGTTTTTCGAATTAGATAGGGATAGGTATTAACTAACTAACTATAATTGGTAACTTTAAAAAACGGCAATTCTGTGGAATCAAATATCAATGTTATTAAACAAGAATGAATTTAATATATCTAAGCACCTAGCTGTATACAATGTAATAAGATTCTAATGGTTATGTTCATTCCGGCAGCTGACAATCTCATCTTCTAAGGTGATGAGGAAGGCTCGGCATCCCGTGCATTGCTTAGTGCACTGCCAGCGTTTCTTCGGCCCTTTCGTAACTTTGTTTTTCGAATGTTCGCCGAAGTTGTATTTCCCTATGCGAATCATAGGGTACCCTCTGTTATTTGTAGTAAACACGGGTGTAACAGCCCCTGTAATTTAGTAAAACCGTTAGTTTTTTCGAATTAGATAGGGATAGGTATTAACTAACTAACTATAATTGGTAACTTTAAAAATCTGCAATTCTGCGGAATGAAATCTCAATGTTATTAAACAAGAATATTTTAATATATCTAAACACTACGCTGTATATAATGTCATCATCATTCTCCTTGCCTTATCCCGTTCTCTATCGGTGTCGGCTGACTAACCTGGAGGAATTGACGTGGAACCAAGTTTTTAGACAGAGCGACTGCCATCTGACCTCTGTAACCCGAAGGCGAACATGGCCCGAATCCTAGGTTAAGTCACATTCAAATATCATCTGAATTCAAAATTTTTTTGAATATGGGTTTCATCGCGATGTTTTTCCTTCACCGTAAGAGCAGTCGGTAAATGTACGTGAGTAAAACACATTGGTACACGGTGGGGACCGAACTTTAGTCTCACGATTAAGACCGGTGTCCTGACCACTTGGCCACCGACGCTCGCAATACAAAGTCACAAGATTCTAATGGTTATGCTCGTTCCGGCGGCTGACTATCTCATCTTCTAAGGTGATGAGGAAGGCCCGGCATCTCGTGCGTTGCTTAGTGCACTGCCAGCGTTTCTTCGGCCACGAAAGGGCTTTGTTTCTCGAATGTTCGCCGTAGTTGTATTTCCTATGTGAATCATAGGGAACCCTCTTTTGCTTTCAGTGAACACGGGAGTATCAGCACTTGTAATGTAGTGAAACCGTCAGTGTTCCGTACTTTCAGTAATTCATGTTGTCCTGGACACACTGCACTTCCAGCGCTTCTTCGGCCCTTTTTTAGTATTGTATTATGGAAGTATACAGAGTTAGAAGATTCTTATGGTTTCATTCGTTTCGGCAGCTGACGATCTCGTCTTTAAAGGTTTGGCACCTCCTGATCACACTGCACTGACACCGCTTCTTCTTCTTTATGGTGTAAAAATAATAGCTGCATTTTAAGGCGTGAATCAGCCCATGACACTGAACAACTTTCCTCTAGGAAAATAGGTGGAAATATGCGAAAAAAATTTGAACCTCTCATACAATTCATTTGTTCAGTTGGTCATTTTGTTTGTGTGGATGGTTCTCACCTTAAAATAGTTGTAGATTTTTGCATACTTTATTAGTAATTTTATTAAAGGTAAGATAAGAAGACCCTAATGGTTATGTTCGTTTCGGTAGCTGACGATCTCGTCTGCGACGGTGATGAGAACGGCTTGGCACCTCCTTCCTTGAAGAGTCTTATTGCATTGCCAGCGCTTCTTAGGCCCTTTTGCAGTTTTGTTTATTGAATGCTCACCAAAGCTGTATTTGCCTATGCGAATCATACGATACCCTCTGCTATTCGTAGTGAACTTCGGAATATCAGCACCTGCGTTAAGATGTATATCTGCTTTAATATTGGAGCTGTTTCATGCGTATTTATTGCGAATAATGGTATGTTGAATTTATTTAAAGGGCAGAGCACTCCGCCTGCGTATGCAGCTCGTATGCGTGCACGTGTACACGCGCGTAGGTACCGGTTGTAATTTATAGAATTGTATAGGAGACGGCTCACCCCTTGCGTGACCTACGCAACGCACTACGTAACGCAAGCGGTGTTGTGCCGTCCCCCATACGTCACAACCGGTACGCGCGTGTACACGTTCTGCATACGAGCTGCATACGCAGGCCAGTGTGCTTTATTATTACAATACACAGGAAAAAAAACTAGAAGCCAAAATACAACAGGTTTATATACTGCTTAAAAAAGAAATTCTTGCAGCAAATCTACACAAATGAGTCTCAATACCTGCCTGCAATACCTTCGCAAATATCCTACTAATATTATAAATGCGAAAGTTTGTATGTTGGTTTGTTTGTTTGTAACTCCTTCACGCAAAAACTGCTAAATCGCTTTTCATCACATGTTTTAGGACATCCACGCTGGAGCTGCGGGCACACGCTAGTGACCTATACCGGGTGTAAGGGACAGCCCTCCGAATACTTAGAGGGTGCATGTAGACCATGCAGCCGAACAGCTTTCCCCTAGGAATACATTTACGGCAGCAAGCGACAAAAAAAAACACCTCCCATACAAAATCACGATCAGAATGGCAAGTCAAAAAAACTTCATGTTTCCTGAAATATATTCTTATGGGACTTCCCATATATGTTCAATTTCATGGTCTGATTGCACCCTATCAGTATTCGGAGGGCTGTCCCTTACACCCCGTAAATGTGAGATGGTAACACTTTTTTTGCTGGAATAATCTAAATAGGCATGTTAATACCAAATTGCAGACAGCAAACAAAAACGTTAGAAAAGAAGTTTAACTCCATACAAAAAAAGCCTAGACACGCGTCCAACGTGAGTGAAACTTTTTTGTGGGAAGGCCGTTTTATTTTAACCGTGTGTTGAATTCAATGTGTATGATCAACCATACGTCTGATATCATTGTGGTGATTACGATTGCTTTGCACGAAGGTTGCCTGGAACAGGTCCATCTTACTGTCGGCCCAGTACACTTGACGTGCTTGTTGAACCTGTAACGACCCAACAGCAGAACAGGTTTGCCGAAACGAGATTGCGTGAATATTGTTTCAGGCACTGCGACAGAAACAGTCAATAATTATTAGAAACCATCCGCCATTTAGAATTTTTGGAACCTTTCTATCTAGCAAACTTTCAAGTGTAGGTACATGGATGGTAATGAGCTAAACTGAAAGTTTCTTTTGAAGGAAATGTACCTATATTGTCTAGTTGGAGTCAAATGTCAAAATTTCAACCTAACGCAACGTATCTTGTATGACATTATAAACTAGCTCGAGATCTGTCAGATGGAAAAGTCCCCAGTGTTACTCGGTCTTGTAGAAGGCGGTTGAAAAATTCAGACAATATGGTACATTGGGTCGTTGGACGACCCGGTGTTCCACACGAAAAGAGGGAGAGACTCGGCTTTCTTCTTGCTTTTCGTGTAGGACACCGAGTCGTCCAACGACAACTCGGTCTGCTAAGCTGATACGAATCAAACGTTAAGAAATAATTTTATCTAAATATGTACATACACACACTCGTAAAACATTATCCTCCTAGTGAGGCAGTCGGGTAAAAAAAATAAGGTATTAGGTACTTAGAAAGAAAAACAAGTTGAATTGAAAGATCTTTTTATTAAGTGTTCAATGAGTTATATTAGGTTAGGTGTAGGCTATATGTTTACCTAAGATACAGGAATTCTAATTCTTAGTTTAGGAAATGAAAGCCTCATAATTATTCTATATTAGTGTACCTATTTGTAATTAAGTTTATTCAATAAATAATTATCGAATCGTATCATATTATAGGGATTCAAATAAATGCTTCTAGTTGCTAGGGATTATAATGTACTAGCGGCCCACACAGCGGTTCTTATCGTTTTTTCCTGCATGTACTCTTCTTCTTCTTCTTATCTTGTCGATGGCAAATTTAGATTTTATGTGCCTTAAATTCAGCCACCCGGACAGCATTTTCTGTGGCCTTCATGAGGTCATTAAGCGTGCAGGTGTTGTAGACAATAATATTAAATAAAACGCCATCAAAATCTGTTGCGTGGTTTAGAAGGAGTTAGCGATGTCCGTGACAGGCAGGAAACAGAGAAACGCGAAAAGCGACTTATGTTATTTTAACTTACTCGTAATTAGCCCATCATACATCCTGTTAGTTAGCCTATAGTTACTACATATGATACTGACTAGTAATAAGTTTAATGGCGGTACAGTAAATGTAATGAATACAACAAGTAGTTAATACACACCTACTAATCATCATAACAGCGTTTTGAAACCTTAAAATAAATTTCCTGATTCATCTGTTCCATCCCAAGCTGGGGCCGGCGTGTTGCCGCTGGATTAGGGCTGGACTCTTCAGAAGTGGAGTGTTTGTTCTTGCAGTAGACGACCTCGTTCTCGACGGTATGCACTATGGCCCTGCAGTGGAAGCGCTGGTGGGTCGCGCAGCGCCAGCGAATTTTCGGTCCTTGAGTGCCATTCACCCGGTATTTGACGCCTTTCCAGTGCATCGTTCTCTTGCCCTGGGCTGATACGCTGAATACTGGACGATTGAAGCCTAAAAGAAATCATTACAAAATTAAGATCGTGCTCAAATCAAATATAGTCGTACTTACACTTAGGTGAGATGGATAGGTATACAGTAAAAGTAGGTCATTAAAATAACAAAGTTTCTTATTAGGGTTCGTATTTTACAACATTTATATCTGTTTTCACACGAACTTAATAAAACTATCAATGAATGCCGTGTCGTTCCACCAGTTCAGAATAGCACCCCATTTCTTACCCTCGTAAGAGACTTCATGTGCCAAGGCTGCCAACTTGCCACTATGGAGATACATAATTTTTTGATCGGAGATGACTATCGTGCATATAAGGTAGGACAGGATGGGACAAGGTGAAACAATGTCACACCTTGCCCCACCCTAACAAATCATGTCCCACTCTCGCCGAGGACACGGTCACCGTGGCTAACTGGTACACACGACTAATGTGAATGATCTCCGTTTATGCTGATGATATCGTGCCCTAACATCTTGACGTTGGCGCGGCACTTGCGGCTCAGTCTCTTCGAGCAATACCAGATGCTTCTATCAGCCAAGTTCTTGTTGTACGTGTTGAACGTGTACTGGCCGATGCGCAGCAGATACTTGCCAGAAGGAAGGGGCACTAGTTCCACGTCTTTCACACCTGAAATAACCAAGTCATGAAAAAAAATACTGTCTCCCGAAGGCCCCTTTTACGAACTAACGTTCATCGAGGCAATTCAGGGCCCTAAGTCTGCTAAATGAAAATCGTTTCAGTTGGATTTCGATTGGATCTCAGTTGGATTATTTTAGTATTTTCGTAGTCTGCTATCAGTTTGAAGTTTATAAAATCACAATGGCATGACAATAGAATGACAGTTATGTTTCGAAGGCGTTACAATGACAAAAAGTAGCAGACTTGGCGCCCAGGACAGCAACCTGTCCGACCAAGGCGGCTCCTCTGACTTCTTATTTCCAGTATCTAAATGCTATTATTATCTTTGTTATCAGAGTGGTGTAGAAATTAAAACCTTGAGTTTGGGCTTAAAAATACACATCAAACATTTATTTGAATATTTTGACTAGCACTGACATTTATACTGGTAGAGGGTACAACTATGTTTAGTTGTAAAGTACACAGATGTTTAAAACACCATAGAACAAGATTTCATCATCATTTAGTCACCTACAATAAATATGGCACATAAGCTTATATCCTATGTCACCACATTGAGATCCGACTAAGTCTTACAGTTAGCATTGAATAAGGTACTTATGGATAATGTTCACTGTAGACAAGGCATGCGGTTAAAAATAACAGTGAAGACATGATATAATATATATATCTAATCTTGGAGACTTATCTGTGGATATTTAAACATCATAACACACTATTTCGAGATCATTTTAGTCACCTCCTACATCGAATACACAATTATTTTAATTGTAGGCAGATTAAGTAATATTACATTCTTATATATAACATCGAAGAAATATGTTTAAAACACCATAAATCACTGTTTTGAGATCTTTGTCACCGAAAACATTTATGGCATAGAAAAAAAAACATTTAATTTAATTACTTCAATATTAACAACATTAGTACGTAAAATGGATGTTTAAAACACCATAAAACACATTTTTACGTTTTTGAGATCGTGCGTACGTAAACTACGTAATTTCATTAATTGAACTAAAACACTGTTCCACTTAATAGTACTCTACACAACAGTTCTGGGAGTCAAACTACGATATAAAAAAATAATAATGTGGGAAACCGAGTCGTCCAACGACCCGATGTACCCGATGTCAGAGTTTGACACCAATGAAGAGTGAAGATAATAGGTAGGTATACCGGTTAAGTAGGTACTAAGTACTTATCAACATCGGTGACACCTAGCTTTATCAAATATATTTTTTTGTACTTTAGCTTTTTTCTGTTTTTTTTTTTTGTTTTTTGACATCTTATAAAACTAAGCTAAGGAAATTTTGACTTACCTATCTAGTTAGACAACATAGTTTATCTGCTTGTATAATGAGACAGTAGGTAGAAACATCAATTATATGTATTAAGTACATATACGTAGTTAAATAACGGGCAATGTAAAAATTGCCCGTAGGTACCTTTTACTTAAGAATCCGTCAAATAGACTTCTTAACTAGGCTTAAAAACAAAAACATCAATAACACCAAATTTTTTTCATGTTTTGATGAATTTTGTATTTTTTTTTTTTAATTTTGTTCCTTTTTATCTCGACATCTTGAATAACATTTGTATTCTTTTTTTGATATTTTTCTCCTTTTTAGGTACGACATCTGCTAAACTAAATAATGTTTAAAATGAATTAAACAACATTAATTTTTTGGTACATCTGCTTGGTGCTTACACCGTGATTGTGCTGTAAGTTGAACTTGGTCATCTTCTGTCCAGCCTGGTCGAGCACGAAGCGCGCCTTGCAGCCGCCGCGGCGGGTGCACCGCCAGGCGTTGCTCCTCTGGCTGCCGTTGTTGCTGAAGGTGTGTCCGTTGACCAGCGCAAGTTTCCTGCCGTCCTTACTCTGTACCCATTCGATGGTGTTCAGAGAGGCTGCAGACGCCATCGCACTGCTGGACGTGGTTGCAGCGCTTATTGACGTGGTCGCTCCGGCGGACGCTGTTACACTGGTTGACGTAGTAGCACTGGTTAACGTGGCCGCCCTGGTTGACGTAGTAGCACTGGTTGACGTAGTAGCACTGGTTGACGAAGTAGCACTGGTTAACGTGGCCGCCCTGGTTGACGTGGTAGCACTGGTTAACATGGTCGCTTTGGTTGACGTAGTAGTACTGGTTAACGCTCTGGTAGACGTAGTAGCACTGGTTAACGTGGCAGTTCTGGTTGCCGTAGTCAAACTGGGTAACGAGTCCGCTCTGAATGGCGTAGTCAAACTGGGTAACGAGTCCGCTCTGAATGTCGTAGTGGCACTGGTTATCGTGGTCGCTCTGGTTGACGTAGTAGCACTGATTAACGTGGACGCCCTGGTTGACTCAGTCGCACTGGTTAACGTGGTAGCTCTGGTTGACGTAGTCAAACTGGGTAACGTGGCAGGTCTGGTTGACGTAATCAAACTGGGTAACGAGGCCGGTCTGGTTGAAGTATTAGCATCTGTAATTTGAAACCAAGTGAGTTAGATTACCTGTTCCGAACATAATTATAATTTACTTATTTATGCATCTTACTCATACTTTTAGCTCGATTCATGCATCATACATCAGACATAAATAGGTAGGTAATAAAAAAAGCCAAAGACATATTTGGGCGGTTTTATTGGTACGTGGGTTATTTTTTCGTGTACTTAGCGAGACATTTTATAATCCCATTTCTGATGATAAACCTGTGTTTCTTGTGGTTATGATTGAAATAGCAGTTGTAAGCTCTATCGAGTATAGCAGCTGTGAAGCGAGCAGGGCAGGTGCCTCTGTCAGTGCAGCGCCAGATGACGCTCGCCGATCGCTCCCGGCTAAACGTGTACCCGTTGACTATCGCAAACATCTTCCCCTCTTCATTTTGTATCCACTTAACTGTCGGAAAAACATAGTATGTAAATACTAGTAATGCGGTTCAGTCCGATCCGTTCTTCCCAGAACAACTCCTAAGCCCAGCCTCGCCCCTAGAACGTGATTGGGCTGGTTGTTCGAACAACCAATCAATTATTTCCGGGTGAGCTCATGCTCACCACCAAGACGACAGGCGTAGATTTGATGGCCCCAAGCCCAAGGC
Source organism: Keiferia lycopersicella (assembly GCA_029255805.1). Taxonomy (NCBI): domain Eukaryota; kingdom Metazoa; phylum Arthropoda; class Insecta; order Lepidoptera; family Gelechiidae; genus Keiferia; species Keiferia lycopersicella. Next base: position 2,955,756 of record JARACZ010000008.1, read on the forward strand.
CCAAAGAGTCCAACACAAAAAAAACTAGTAATGCAGAGTGGTGCTGGCTTAGGGCTGGTTTCAGAGCGGCGCGTCTCAGCAGCGCTGCCCAGGCGCGCGCGGCTCGGGCGCGCGCCTGGGCAGCGCGTTCGCTGTGAAACGACATTCAGACGCGCGCGCTTCGTTGTGGTGTACGGTCGAGTGCAGAGAATCATTATGCCAGCAAACGTAATCACCTATATTAGCTATATACGTTATATGGAAAAGAGTGCAACAACGACGTCTTAAAAGATTGCAAGTCGACGTTACTGGCAATCGAAGGAGATCCGACCGCGGCGCGGCCGAGACGCGGCCCAAGACATACAATCTAGTGTAAAGCGAGGCGCGCGCGGCTGGGCAGCGCTGCCGAGACGCGTCGCTCAGAAACCAGCCTAGAATAGCATTTACCATTTGTGCCTACCTACTCATGGGTGTCGTAAAAAAATACCTTCTATTGATCTACTGGATGAATCTTGCTTATTTTGGTAGTTTTCGTGCATATATCATGCATATTTCAGGCATTTTATTTTGCATATAATCCGGTTCTAATGACGATTGTCATCGTCGGTTTGCCCCGCCTGCCGTGATGCAGACCGGTATATTTTTAAATCAAAGGAACAGATTCTAATGCACGTTATGCACCAGATTGCAACGAGTGGTCACTAATCCACTGTACTACTCAAATCGCAGATACCAGAAGGTATCATTTGTTAGTCTGGCGCATACAAACTAAGGTTTAATATTGATTCAAAAACACGCCTGAATATGAACCCTATAAGTAGGTAAGTACTCTTTTTATTAAATGAAATTAATCGAAGATTATTCATGATTGTGTTCATTGCCAATCTTCACAACTTCCCCATCAATGGTGGTCACGAATGCCAGACATCTGCGTTTCGTACATCTCCATCTTGTTCTGATATTATTAGTTTTGTCCACATGGTAGCTGTAATTGTTCAGTGAAAGCAGCAGGCCACCCCGCTTTGATCGGATATACTGCACTAAAATAAACACAGTTAATTGTTAGCTTAGAGCTGGGCCCCAAGTCTGCTATTTTTTGTCATTGTAACGCCATCGAAACTCAATTGTCATTGAACTGCCATTGTGATTTTTCTATACTATAAACTGTTAGCAGAATACGAAAAGACTGAAATCATACAACTGAGATCCAATCGACATCCAACTGAAACATTGAACTGCCATTGTGATTTTTCTATACTATAAACTGTTAGCAGAATACGAAAAGACCGAAATCATACAACTGAGATCCAATCGACATCCAACTGAAACGGTTTTCATTTAGCAGCCTTAGGACCCTGGTACTATTATATATTCTGTGCTTATAGTCTGTGAAATGTAGGCCCTGTGACGTTTCTAACATTTGTGAGCATTTGCTCCAAGATCACAAACGTCACAGGGATCACCCTATATTTTACAGACTATAGAGTTAGTGCGACCAAAGGAGTCTCGCCGCAAATAATAAAATCTAAACAAACTTTCAAATATACTTTAGTGAGTCATGCATGACTGTAAATAAATAGTTTCACTAGATTACTAACTTGTAATTTTTACGTGTTTTTGCTATGTTTCGAACCAATCGGTCGTTCTCTTCGTTTCGAACCAAAAGTCGCGGAAACACGTAAAAATGACAAGTGAGGAAGCGAGTACCTAAACCGGTGAAACTATTTTATTTATATACTTTAAATAGTATATAGCTACATATCTTACCTATATACTTACATCAATTTATGTTGCGTGGACTATAACTACGTACGAGGTATAGCTCCGTTTGAAGGCTTAGTATGATGATCTGTCTTCTTCTTGTTATTGTGTGGGACACCAAGTCAAAGAAAGACCGTGATTCATGTATGCAAAAGACCCTGCCGCTTTTGCTGCCACCGCGTTGCCCGCAATTTTCAAGACCGAGGCCTAACTGGTAACGAACGAAAACCATGTGTGTTATTTATCATAGATAGCAACAGGAACCGACGGCTGACGTGCCTTTTAAAGCACGCAACTACCTTCTTTACTGCCAATCAGTTTTATCAGCAGGTTAGGACATTGCCTGCTAGCTTTAGATCCACTAAAATATAAACGCAAAATAAGGATTATTTTATACAGGATGCAAAATAATCTGCTTTATGGGGTTAATTAGTCTATGAAACTTAACAACTTTCTCCAAGATATTATGAAATAACAGAAAAATATATTTTGGCCTTATTATAGGTACAAAATGTACTAACTGACATTCAAATTGTATGGGAGGTCCAAAATTTATTTTATTTTCGTACTTGCAGGTTGTTACCGCATATATTTTAAGAGGTGCATTGAATATCTCCATGAAATTGATCAACTTTCTCAAAGCAACACAATATTAGTATTTTTTATCATATAAAATAAACAGGAAATTACATTTCAAAATTTATTGCAAAGGTGAATTTGCTTTTTTTTGTTTGACCTACCTAACACAACAAAAATGTTTTGTACCTCTCATACAAATTGCCTTGGTTGACTGGTACATTTTGTGTGGAAGGTTAATTTTTTTAAAATTTATACTTCTATTTTGTTTGGACAAATGGTCCTTGTGAAGTTGGCCAGTTTCTTTCATGCACTGACTGTTTAACCATTTAAAATATTTGCAGTGGATTTTTTATATGCTCAGATACCAACTTTTGGGTAAAAACACAATGAGGTCAAGATTTAATTATGTTAGTGTTATCTGTATGTGTATGAATTCAGTATCCAATTAAGTGTTTCTAGTAGGCTTTTCTTGGTTAAACTTACTTCATCAATATTTTACTGTATATCCCTCTAGCGCTCTGTGTGAAAATTTGATTTCATATCAAACCCCCTAGGTTCCAGGTTGGGTAGACAACCCCGACAGAGTAAAGTGATGAGGCAAGGAGAATGAATGATATTACAGTATATCCCGTTGCTTTGCTCTATGATTTTGGCTGGCAGTAATTTTCAGAAAATCTATCTCATACTTACACTTCACACATAGCGTTGCTCGTAAAAGAAAATTATTACTTCTTATTTCGTGTGCGATCACACTACTGTACAATGGGCCAATGAACACTGCTGTCTTAGTTTTTCTACTGTCTTTTTTGTTTCTCTATTTCGACTAGCAACCAGTAAAATAAGTGGTTTTCACCTGCCGCACTTCCAATTCCACTCTTAATGATGAAGAAGCACCTGTAAACCCAGTGCCATGAACCTGGGAATGAAAGTTCCAATGAAAGGAGCTGGTCACGCACCAACAAACACGGCAGGCATCCCAACTATAGGATGAATGCTTGCCTCTCTATAGAAGTGTACCACTGGAATTTATATACATATCTTTTTCTGAAAACATACTCACATAACATAAATAACATACTTGATGTAAGGTGAAAGTGTCAAATGTGGTTAGTATTATCAGACAGTTAGTAAATTAAAGAATAATTATTACAACAATGTTTTATTAAAATTCTTACAGTATGCCTTCATATTTCAGTTCATCAGGCGGCTCATTTATAACAAAATTTAAATACCTTTATTTTTTTCTTGAGATATTAATGTTTGCTCACCGATACACACAAATTTCTTATTTTATTACGCTTGATGTCCAATTCAATTCAATTTCTTAAAAATATTGTATAATCAACTCAATTAATCTCAATATTTTTTCTTAATTTCTTTATTGAATTTCCAACCACATTACATGTCATTAGTATCTTGTATTGATCAATTGTAATTTAAATGTTGCTCACTGCTTCATTGTTTCTGCATCTCCTTAAAATCTGCCTGCCTATACCATATACATCAACAGAACGCATTGTTCCCATAGTAAGATTATTTCTTGAGAAAACGGCAGTTTCATGTAATAATCCACTTGTTGCATTCTCGACATTTTGGCGGTTCAGATGTAAACCGACGCAAGTGGCCAGCATTTCACGGTCTTTAGGATAACCTAGAACAATAAACCAATCTGTCAGGTAACTGCCGTGATAAGAGTTATATCTTATGAATAATAACATGATAAAAAGTAGATAGGTAAATAGCAAAACTACGCACCGGTGTTTGTTGTGCACAGTTTGAGGTTATAAATGAGAGGCAACAATTGATATTGGACAAAAAACCACTTCACTATAATGTTCCGTAATTTAGCTTACTGTGAGTGTTTTTGGGTAAGTTTACGTTGTTATAACATTATTAAAAATAAGAATAACAACAAAATACTGTCGCATAACCGCCAAACGAAACAAATTGACAATCTATCTGATGATCTGATCTGATCTGTCTGTCACAATCACAAACAAGGAAATGGAGTCCCTATAACTATAACGCGCAGCATGACAATGGCCGACATCGTATTGTACCTTGGATTGTACACATGAGTGCTTTACAGTAGACTTGAATTGAATCTCAAACCAACCATACTACACCACAAAGCTGCACTTGGAAGTGCATTGTTCGAATGATGTTAAGAATAGCGCACATAAATGGAAAAAAAACAAAATTTCAATTATTTTTGTTTTTAATTTTGGTACGCACACAACATGCACGTAACTTATGTGCTATGCCCACAGATAATAAATAAAGACAGCTTAGAAATTAGGATATATTTTGCCCTTAACCCGGCAGAAAAGATGTAAAAGATTGCAAAATTGGTCAGAAAATTAACACTGGCTTTAAAAATCGTTAAATTGAAGCGTTTTTGGCCATTTATGTCAAGTTGTGTTTAGTTGGTTGTGGTTTGTGGTTAAAGTCGAGTAAATGTAAGGTCATTTGACATTACGTCGAAAAAGAGTCGGTTTACACAACACAGTGATCCCAACCTTGCTATTAGGGGCTGAGCTATATAGGCAAAGATTGTTTGGTAAGGTAACAGAAAGGTAACGTGATAGTTAAGTTTCCGCCACACCACGTGCTGATCCTCATCACTAACACAAAGCCAGATTGTATGCCTTAACAAAAGATTGTTGCTTGTAACAGTGTCAAGTATTCAGTTTTTGATTTGCATGTTGTGCACCGTCATAGTGGGTAATTCAGTGTCGACTATTTTCATGCTGTTGCCGGACAATATTGATTGGTCACAGGCGTTTCGTTTCACGTTTATTTTTTTCCCAAAATGTAACGAATTATAAAAGTTTTTATTCAGATTATCGGGACCACGCGCGTACCTATATATGGGTCAATCTCGCCGCAAGGCATGAGAACGCCTTGCGGCGCATGGATCCGGTATCCGGCGGATCCGGCACTTTTTTGAGGATCCGGCCGGATACCGGGTAATGGGGCTGGGTACCCGGCACTGCCGGGTAATTTCACAAGTCCAGAAAAAAGACAATTAGTATTATAATCATTTATTGGAACACTAATGGTAATCTAATTAATAAGTAATGAAAGGCTGTAATCGACAATTTTTTACGAAAAAACGATATTTTTAGTACTGGTAGTTTAATATTGGTAAATTATGATGTAAAAACGCCAACTTCTCAGCACGAGCAGCATTTAAGCGGCTTCTTTTTTTTTCATAAATTTGCCTGCTTCCGAAAACAGCCACTCATTGTATATAGAGCTTGCTGGTGTGGAGAGATACTTTGCCCATGGTTTTAGGTATATATCAGTTTCTAGTAAGTTATTTAGTTGAATTCACTATAAATTGATAAAAACAAAAGAAAGTTATTAATTTTCATACTCGCGTCACGCTCGGTCAACGCTAGAACTTCGAGCAACACGGGTCTCCTTCGGAAAGCCCCGCGTTGCTCGAAGCGCTAGAATAAACAAAAACAATCCCCCCCGCACCCCGCGGAATACGCAACGCGATCAGCGCGTGGCAACAGTCGGTAGCGCCCGAGCGAGCGGGCAAGCGAGACGCATGACACTCGACCTGTAAGCGCTGCCGGGTACCCGGCCGGGTACGTGTATTATTACGTGTTCGATTTCTAAATATGTTGAAATTTGCTTTCCAATTATCATAGAAAGCAATCATACATTTTGTTTAACTCATACAATAGAGTGGCAAAGGCTTCAGATAAGTTTGGTTTACCACCAACCGCTGTGTATGGCTTTTGTGGAATTGATCATCTGGGCAGTATTTTGGAAGATGCGTTATAATCTACATCTTGTCACAACGCTTCAAGACTAAGGCAGCAAGCACTGTAATGTATCGAGGATGAGGAGGTCTAAGTGTGTCCGCCTGCATTTTCGCGAATTTGTGCGCATAGGAATGTATCCTGTGTAACTGACCGCATCTGGAAGCTATTGCTAGCAAATAAAACACGTGATGCCGGTGCTGCCTGAGGAACTTTATCGGGGCACTATGTTAACTTTAACTAGACCGGGGCATTATGTTAGTACATTATACTTCAATAAATTAAGTAGCTATTAATGATTATGTCCATTCTTGACGCTCACGATTTGATCTTCGAACATGCTGACTAACGCTTTGCAGCCCTTAGTGTGATGCGTCGAACAACACCACCTTGTTTTAAGTCCACGAGTCTCCTTTTTGAAAAACGTGTATCCACCAACTTGCAACAAAGGTTTCCCCTTTTGTGACATCACTATATCGTATTCATGGCCATCTGTAAACAAAATTAATAACATCAGATCAGAAACCTCCCCCAAAATCAGCTTTGAAACCTTCCCAAAAAAGTGAAGTAGTGTCCGGAATATTCTAAACTAATTCTCTAAAGCTCCAAAAAAGGAGACAAAATTATTTTTAATACAACTTCAAGATATGTGCTATAAAACTATGGGGCCCAAAACACGATACAAAAATGTTAAATTGCCTCGATATAAAAAAAAAAAACGCAAACTTAGCTCATAAGTATTTCGCGTTTTTCAGCCCGATTAAAGGCTAACAACCAGAACGATTAGATTGTGATACCTATAGCGGAATTATGTCTTCGAGACAAACCTTTACGAGGTTTAACGAGGGCATTGACTAATTCTTTTGTTTATGTATACTATTGTCAAATAAATAAAATAAATAAATAAATAAATTATTAAACGTTTTATTCTGTACCCCCTTCTTATAATGAATCTATGGGCTTACTTTTTCAAATAATTCAATGCTTATATCATTATCATTCATAAAGGCCGCAATAGGTAAGTCATTAGGTAAGATAGTTCATTGGCATTGCTGGATATAAGTAAGTACTATTATTTATTCTGTGATATAGGCCGACACCATCTTATAAGGATCTGTTTTGTTAGAGGTTAAATTTTTAAAAACTCACAGGAAGTCCGCAGCAACTGCTATATTTAAATTCCACACATATTAAAATTTTCACAAATCGCTTTTTCGTGTCAAACGCGTGTGTTATTTATACCTATAGTAGAAAACGTGTGATATAAGCACATTAGCCGTGTGATGCCGGCTTAGAATAGCATCACCCCACATCCTTCCTGCGGGTGTCGTAAGAGGCGACTAAGGGACTCGAGGGTATTGGTGTATTACAATTTTTAGGCGACAGGCTGACAACCTGTCACTATAGTGATACACATGTTTTCTGAAACAACCTTGGAAAACAATCCTCACAAATGTCAGACGTGGCGATAGCGGCCGTATTCTTACGGCTGTTAGCGCTCTGCCTACCCCGCAAGGGATAAAGGCGTGATATATGTATGTATGTATGTATGTATAAGCACAGTTAGTAGCGGATTAACGGTAGAGATTCAGGAACATTGATATTCAGTAAAGAAACAAGTAGCTGCTCCTACTTTTTATGAAACTACAGTCAAAGAATAATAAGTACAGATTCTTCTTTTCGTGTGGGACACTACTCGCTCTACATTGTTATCTGGACAAATATGAAACATATTGTTTTTGTATTTAAAAATATGTCTGCGAATCAATGAAAGGCATTAATTAGATCAAACAGCTTCATTTAATTGAGCTATTAGTATTACAGCTTTAGGTATTTCTTGATTGATAATAAATACTAAGGCCTGAATTAATAAACCGCACTCAACTTTGAGATCTTATAATCGATATTGACAAATAGTTCAGATATTATAGGAAAAATAGTGACCAAATGGTGTAAGGTTTGTGCTAGGAAAGGACCTCTACACTGTAGGTAAAGGGTCAATTCCAAATAAAGGGATTTTATTGGAAGTTGTGTATAAGACCTACTACTACTCGGGGTCGCACACGAAAAAAAGAAATAGACTACACAAGCCATCAAACAACATTTGGCAATTCTGAGATTATTACCGCTATTTCCTAGGAAATTAGATTTACTGGGAAATGTCAAAATCGCTCTCAAGATCGATCTCAGAGTTGAGTGCGGTTTATTAATACGGGCCTAAGAATACAAAATATTAGTTCAGTGATTGTGTTGGTTTCGGTAGATCACAATCTCGTTTTCAAGGGTGACCATGTAGGCTTTGCAGCCATTGCACCTCAAGTTGCAGGACCAGCGCTTCTTCAGAGGGTCAGCTCGTCTCTTGTCGATGTGCAGACCAAACTTGTACCTGCCTATCTGTATAATCGGGTTTCCATGTTTACTCGTTGTGAACACTGGCACTATAAACGAATTGTTCTACTAGGTTAAACAGTACAAAGAATGAATATCAATAAGGAAGGTAAGGATCCATCACTGGAGTCATGCGTCCGTGAAAGACGATTCAATCATTGTCTGAGCAAGAGCACAGACACTGTGTTGCCTGGGACGGAATTATGGAAAACGATGAGTGCCCCAGGACCTGCGCCCGGGATTCATAGGTAGAATAAAAAAAGTGATTCAGAAGTTATTTGTTAAATTGCACAGCAAACACACGAACAGAACAAAATATAAAAAGATGTGGCCTTATTGCTACAGCAGGAATATCTTCTACACAAAAAAAGACAAACAAAATTAAGGTATTTGCCTTATCGATTATATAATATCAGTATATTATTTTTCGACACTCAGTCACAGATAATTCAATGGTTATTATGCTTGCTTTCATGTCGTATGATTTCGTCTCCGATTGTCAAAATGAAGGCCTTACAGCCCCGATGTGTCATGTTGCACATCCAGCGTTTCTTCACTCCACCTCTTTTGTTGTTGGAATGTTCCAGAAATTTGTGTTCGCCAATTACAATCATTGGATTTCCTCTGTTTGTCTTTGTAAATAGCGGCATTTTTGTTGAGCCTGCAAAACCATTGTGCATAGTGTGTTAGTCAAACCATGTGATACTACAGGCTTATACAAGACATTAGATACATAGGCCCCCAACCGTACTCAATTCTGAGATCGAACTTGAGAGCGACTTTGAGATGCTGTTAGTATTGACTGGCATTGGCAAAATTGCTCTTGAAATCAATCTTGAGAGTTGAGTGCGATTTATAAATTAAGGACCTTAGTGCAGCCAAGACCAGGCTCGTATGGAGAGTTTGGATGTTGACGTAAACGTAGGGTCGTTCACACTTACGAGTCGAATTTCTGCGATGCAGACCTTTTCTTTCTAAATCGTAATCAGTTCATCACGTCTATTTTAAAAAAGCTTCCTTCATTTGATAAAAAGTAGAACCCATTTTGCGAAGCATCACCCTTTACACACACACACACAACACGCAATAAGCAACAATATAAGTTACGTCACCTGCTTACCCATAGTAATATGTTATTTAATATGTTAAACTCTGTTATTGGCTATTGAAGTTTTTAAGCTAAAATTGTAATAACCGAATATGTGCTGTTGAGTTTACGAAATAAACAAATTAAATTAAATTGAACTTACATACCAACAAAACTTACCAAATTACAAATATTGGTTGGTATAGTTACCAACCAACATTTCGGTTTAAACCACTTTGTGAGCTATTTCTAACTTTCCGGTTTACACTAGAGTTCTTTGGGTATCCAGGCTAGATGCTGCCATCTACTTCTACTTCTACAGCCACAAAGAGTTCTCTGCTGTGCCCAGTAGGGGGTATTGCCATACTCACCACACTTGGCAGACGGATTAGCGAGCGCTGTGCAAGATATTGTAGATATGCCCAGGGAACGCTGGTGCGTGTTCCTTGGATTCATCCCTTAGTCGCCTTTTACGACACCCATGGGCGGAAATGGGGTGATGCTATTCTAAACCGGCACCACACGGCAATGCTATTCTAAGCCACACCGCAATTTACGGTGATGGAAAAACATAGTGATGAAACCCTCATTCAAACCCTCAGATGACATTTTAATAGTTTAGGGCCAGGTTAGCCTTCGGGGTGCTGGGGTCGGGTCGGGTTTGTGAGGAGTCAGCTAGTAGCGATTGTATAGCGAAAGCGGGAAATCGTGCCTTATAGCATACCCTGAGAAAGGCATACTTCCAGCAGTTACAGGTTACTAGCTATGGGCTGATGTGATGTGGCATAAATGAGTAGGTAAATGTAGGATTTTGCAAGAAGGCACAACAGTTGCTAAGGCACTGTATTATTTAAAGGAATATGCATTTAATAATTTGATATACATGAGTGCGTTCATGAGTGTTCTGGATTTGGGAAATCTTCTCAATTGACATTTCTTAGGCTGCCCCCACATTGGGCGTTGGCCGAGCGTACGCGTTTCCTGAGCGTACTGCCGGCGTAGGCACGGCGCGGACGTCGCGTCAGCGCACCGTCTGCGGGGCGCGGGCTTCGCGTTGTCCAGCGCCGCGCGGGCGCTGCGTGAACGCCGCGCAGACGCTGCGCTTACGTCGCGTTCCACGGGCGTTCAGGAAACGCGTACGCTCGGCCAACGCCCAATGTGGGGGCAGCCTTAAGCCCAATTCATGAGCACACTCCAGACAATAGAACAACTCTATATCCACTCGTGTCGCCGCTAGGGTGGTGGATGGTTGTGTTGGTTCCTCACGGACACGATTTCGTCAAACACAGTGGTGATCATCACTCGGCAGCCATGATGTTTCCGGCTACATCTCCACCGACGTCTCTCCTTCGATGTGCCACTCGCCGCGTGGAGTACATGTGTGTTGCCCATGTACTTTAATTTGACACCACCGCGACCGCTTCGGAGTAATTCAACTGAAAAACACTGGATTTTAAGCAGCAAAATTCAAAATGGCAATATTAAAGAAAACATAGTCATCTTTTCTTGCGAAACTATTATTTAATTTTTCTTTGTGTGTCAGTCAATATTAGAATCAAAAGCGCAATGGATACTTTGTGTAGTTACTAACACTACTGACTAAATACAAATAAGCTTTAACATGAAGTGTTTTCATTTTATTTTCATGGTAAACACAGTTTCAAATAAAATAAAACGCGTTGCAGTTATTTTTTGTCAATGTTTGTTATTGATTATACAGATGTAATACCACGTTTTTTTCCCGGAGGAGTAGGCAGAAACTACTAATCTCTAAAGCTACTACAGTCCTCGTTGGACGATTCGGTGACCCACACGAACAGTAAAAGACTACGATCTTTACAAACTGCTATAGATCTTTAGAAATCGGTTATGCTATTATGTCTTGAAAAATAATTACAAGGCATAGAATCATTATTCTAAACTAAATACCTAATCACAAAAGTAAATTATGCCTTAGTAAATAAGATATATTTATGTAAATAAATAATATAACAACCAGTAGCGCTCTGTACCTACTAGCAGAAGAAAGTGGTCTTAGAGCCGTGACAGTTTGGGTTCATTGCTTTTTTTTACTTAAGGTAGGCCCGCATTTGTCTACTATCTCACCTGATGGTAAGTGACGATGCAGACGATGATGAAACATGCTTGCCTAGCTAGTGCCTATTCACTTTTGCTTTGAAAAGGCCCAAGTTGTAATGTTCCGGAAACAGATCCACCGGCAGGTTATTCCATTTCTTAACTGCTTGCATGATGAAGGGTTTTCCATCGACTTGATGTCCCACGCGACAGAACAAGAAGACCTAAGCACGGTTTAATGATTGTGTTCATCCCGGTAGCTGATGACCTCGTTGCCGTGTGTGATGATGATGGCTTTGCAGCCGCGACAAATGAGGTTGCATCGCCAGCGCTTCATAGGCCCCGGCCTATTCTTGTAGTTAGCATCCAGACCAAACTTGTACTTGCCTACCTGTATGAGCGGGTTGCCAAAGCTACTCGTCGTAAACACTGGCTCTACAATAGAAAAATTACAGTGCATTATCAGTGAATGGTGCTGGAAGCGAACCGAAATGGAAAATTGCTAAAGGCACATTCATATTCATATTCCAATATATATTGGCATTACATTATAGAGGCATTAGATTGATCAAAGTATCCTTTGATCAGTTTTGATAGTAGAAAGGTTTAATGGAGCCAGTCTTGCACGAAGAAGAATAATAGTGAATCAGTAAATACTAGAACAGGATTTACTGAATAGAAAATTCTGGTTAATATACAGGGTGTAAGGGACGGTGTAAAGAAAACTTTGCAGGCGTGATCAGGCCATGAAATTAAATATCTTTTTCTATGCGGGCTATGTTGGTAAACGTATTTTTTTTTAAATCTTATATACAAAACTCCCGATCAACTGACTGGCTTTCTATAGGAAATTGAAATTTGTTTTTACGTTTACTAAAAAAACCGCTATAGAAAAAGTTGTTCAGTTTCATGAACTGATCACGCCTAAGTTTTTGTTACTCCGTCCCTTACACCCCGGTATAGATAGATCTTTTTCGCTAACAGTTTCCCTTCGGCCGCGTACGAAACCAATGCTACGTAACCAGTTACATATGAAGAACTATCTTTCTTGCTACGAAACTAGTTACCTACAAAGAATGTTTTTACTTCCAACGAAACCGACCTATTTTATTTTATTTTTTATTTTCTTAAGTGAAAATATTGGACTTCAATTGGTATCTAGAGTATAAAGTTTAATGATTGTGTTCGCCCCAATAGCTGATGATCTCGTCATCAATGGTGATGATAGCGGCCCTGCAGCCACGTCTGGTCATGCCGCACGCCCAACGGGTCTTCGGCCCCTTGCTGCGCTTGTTGTTGGAATGCAGACCGAAGTTGTACTTGCCTATCTTTATAAGCGGTTTGCCAAATATACTCGTTGTGAATACTGGCTCTTCTGAAGTGAAAAAAACTTTGGTAATCAAAAGTTTATGTCACGCATATTTATTTTTTTACTAAAGATATATAGGCCCGCATTTTTCTACTATCTAATCTAAATCAATTCTAATTTAATAAAATATCAGCTGCTACTTATGAAAACAACAATGTTTTTGTCAGTTTGATTGAACACTTGTTATTTTACCTTATAAAAACTTAATTTATCTTTTCTACTCTTCTTCGATCTTTGACTAGTTGCTACAAAAGGTAATAAATTCTATTGTGTACCTGGTTGACCGAGCATTGCTCATTGTACAGAGTAATTTTTGGAAAGTAAAACCTAGCTAGCTTGACTTGTCGCAGGTATTAGATGATTAAAGAGGTATTAGAGATTAGATGTCATTTTGTGCTTTCGTTTCATCGAAAATTGACTTGTATGACGCCTATGATTAATGATTGTGTTCGTTTCGCCAACTGACGATCTCGTCGTCCATGGTGATAATAAAGGTTCGGCAACCACGGAACATCTGGTTACAAACCCAGCGTTTCGTTGGCCATTTTCTTCCTTTAATGTTAGTATGTAGACCAAACTTGTATTTGCCTAATAATACACTTGTTGTAAACACTGGCACTGCAATAAAAATTCTTGTTAGGGTTCTGACCCAAAGGGTGCCAGAAGGAATCTTATTGATGATGCTTCCGCTCTATGTCTGTCCGCCTCTTTGTCTGTCCCCGCATATGTATTTACTAACTTATTACGCTGACTCAGCGACCCGAAGTTGATCTTGGCCTCTGATACAACTGCACGCCACTCTTTCCTGTTCTGCGCAGCTTGCTTCCAATCAGGCTTTTGGAGGGAGTCTATCAGAGCTTTGTCAGTCCAGCGATATCTAGGTCGTCCGACCGGACGCTTACCCGTCGGCCGACATAAATACATAAATCACACCTTTATCCCTCGCGGGGTAGGCAGAGCGTTGACGACCGTAAAATTACGGTCGTTATCACCACGTCTGACAATATTTGAGGGTCGTTTCAGATAAGTCGTGTATCACTAGTGACAGGTTGTCAGCCTGTCGCCTAAAATTGCAATACACTTAAAACCCTCGAGTCCCTCAGTCGCCTGTTACGACACCCATGGGTAAGAAATGGGGTGATGCTATTCTAAGCCGGCATCACCCGACCTAGATATCCCTTCTTTTTCCTTCCTCTCCACGCGACGTGACCAAGCCAGCCTAGCAGCTTTACTCTCCCCGATAATGTTGGGCTCAGGGACTATTTCCCCTACCTCCAACAAAAACTGGGATATAGAGGATCTGAGGATATAGCCGCATAGGTACACATTGAACTAATACCTTTTCCACTAGCAGACCTGACTTACACGCGTAAGCTTCTTTTCATTAGAGCAATAATAAAATAACATGCTGAAATATTAAAAATCATAGTTTTAATGACAATGATTATCGTTCACTTTAACAACTTCATCCTCAATCATGCATACGAAAGCTCTGCAGCCGACAGGCTGATGCGTGGAACAAACCCATCTAGACTTGAGTCCGTGCGAAGATTTCTTGTAGTACGTATATCCACGGATCATAAGCAAAGGTTTGCCTCTCCGTGATGTTATCATGGAATAATCTGTAACAAAACATTTTTAATTTATCCTTTTATATTTTTCGAATAGACAAGTCATACTCCAAATGCAAGTATTCAAAAATGATCCCGAAAACATGTTATTCATTTATTTACTAGCGGCACGCAGTGCATTTCCGTGTAAATAAGATGGCATCTGTTATACACAAGCCTTCTCCTTAATCACTCTGCGCTATTAGAAAACGTTTTGGAAGGATTTTGCGGTGTGCATGAGACAGAAACAAATGACTTCATTTTAAACAATGTATTGATTAATTGAAAAACAAGCCCAGAGTGCTGGTGGCAAATTCAACTACCCAACGGTTTCCAGAAAAGTCAGGAACATAAAAAGAACAAACGCTGTCTCTAAGGCCCCGGTCTCAAATTTTGCGGGCAGCGGGGTGGCAGCGGCGGCAAGCTCTTTTCGATTTCTTCTATTGTTTCCAAAGCTTTATCCTGTTGTCTTCTATAGTATGCTCGAAAATTGTCTCGATTCCGTTTTCTTAAAATTTCTTTACGCGCAGGAGTTTCTTCATTTAATGGCAAAATTTTTTTTTCACTCTTCCTTTTATAGTACCATTGTCGTTGCTTTTCTTTATATTCTGCGTATAGTTTAGGATCGTTCTTAATTTTCTCCCTTCGTAGTCGTTGTTGTAGCTTTTGAGCTTCTAAAATGTCTTCCTTTCTTTTTGGTTTAGCTGTAAAAATAGAATGATATTTATACAATCTTCACAATAAATGAAAATAATTCATGAAAACGAATGGTACTATAAATGTGTGAGACGGATACTTTAGTGTATCAGCATATTATTTATTGTGTAATTAACTAATATGTATTGGAAGACCGTCACTCCATTTTTTTTTCATTTATTTAAACACCTTATAAAACATAAATGTGTACATACAATGGGATTATAAAACGCTAACACTTTTTTGTCTTGACGCCATATTCCTTTCATTTGCTACAACGTTAAGACAATACATACAAGAATAAAATACTGAATTGTTTCAAATTTACAATGTATCAACGCATAATAAGCCACCCGTCATTCTATCGCGCATCATAAAACTGGTTCCGCATGACCCACTTACAAAGGGTGTTCCATATGAGACTGTAAGTTTGTAAATATTTCTTTACTTAATAGTCTTCTATCCGTGGCGTGGGAGTAAATTGGCAGTGGGAGAATAAAACATGTTGCACGAAATTTAAATCCGCTTATAACGTAAGCACGGTGAGTGGGCTCAAGGTTCCCTAAGAGATACCTATGTCTAGCAGGGGTTCGTTGGGGATGTTGGTGTTATAGTCTGTTGATCACATCATTTTACCTTCACTTACAGCCCAATAACCGCTTAACTAGTACCAGATTAATGTACTCTGCCTCGGGGCCTCCCAGTTTGGAAATTGGTTCAAATGAGCATCCTTGTATGGGATCAGCTGACTAACTGACTGATTTGCTGCGGCATGCGGATGATTTGAACCTCTTATGCCCAGTCGTCATGAACCATGGTAACCTTACTGGACTGTGATTGATCGAAACTCATGAAGGCATTTGAAATGAAGGGATAACCCACTGGCAGCCAATATGATTCTGTAGAAGGTCTCCTTGATTGATTTTGCATTACTCTTACAATAAACATTGGTAATATACGTATGTATTACCCCCCCTTCCTTTTACCCCCTTAAAGAGCGAATTTCCAAAAAAAAGATAGCTTATATGTTAGCGAGGACTAATAGCTATATAACAAAAAAGTTTCATCAAAATTCGTCCAGTAGCATTTGCGTGAAAAGTGGACAACAAACAGACAGCAGAACGACGTACAGTTCTAGTTCTATGCCGCTAATTTGATCGTATTTTCCCCTAGGAATGAATGATTTCACTATGATAAAAATTAACCTAGATGTTGACCAGGCTAGTAGCTATACATTACAAAAGGTTTCATTTAAATTTGTCGTTTAGTTTCGGAGATAAGCGTGAAAAAAAAAACATCAGACGGTTGTACTTATATAACAATAGATGTCGCTGTTAGTTTTCTAAATCACGCTATCGGTATGTTCTTTCGAAAACTATACATGGCTACCTAATACCTTCTAAGTCTTATTATATGTATAGATAGATAGATAGATAGATAGATAGATAGATTTGATTTGATTTGATTGATTGTTTTCTAGGGAATACGTGCTCCGCTAGTTGCCCGCTCCCGCGTCGCTCTGTCCAAGAACCGGTCAATCTAAATGCAAAGGTCCTGCCGCTACCGCGCCCCTGCTGCCGCAAAATTCGAGACCGAGCCCTAAGTTCAATTCAAAGATACTTTATTATCAACAATTCTAGTTTTATAATCTTATCAATACACCGTCGCGAATAATAAAGTTCGGTGGCCGGTGGCTATGCTCCGTGTGCTTTTTTTTGATCTGCATAATATCTCTAACTAAAATAAATCGAGCTTTGCATTGGTGCCCTTTGCCTGAAGAAGTGCACACGTAACGATCAGTCCATTTAGCCTGTCTATGCCGCAGGAATGTGTATCCACCGACTAATGCTAGACGTTTTCCGGTGCTGTTCTTCACGAAACGTAATTCTGAAATTTAAAAAAAAGTCTTGGTACAATACTTATACAAAAACAGATGCGAGCAGAATCATTCGACACAATAAGTCAGAATCAGTCGAGACAATAAGACACTGCGTTGAAATTAAAAACCAAATTATGTTTAAATTTTATTTGTATTACAACGTCATTGAGTCATTGGACGACTCTGTGTCCCAAGAAAAGAGGAAAAAATAAAGATTTGAGTGCAGAAAACGTACATACGTAACGTAATACTTCGTAACTCAGCACAATGAGTAAAAAGAATGTATGATTCAATCGAGCCTATATTTTAATACGAGCGCATCAAGTGATTTGTTTTTGTATTAACGAAGAATCTTATTAAGATCTATCAAGCGCTATTCGTCAAGTAGCTCATTTCTTTCACTAAGATACTTAGCTGCAGAAAAAAAATTGCTTGTTGTGCTCGTATCAAAAAGAGCGCTTAATTGAATCAAAGATCTATTTTTTAGAGTGCGTACGTACGTAAACCGTATTCAAATCCTTATCAATATGCCATTCCTAACTATAAACGGGAGTGGTGGGTGATTGTGTGTAAGAACGGAACGAATCACGATGTGGTCTTTCGTAGTGATGATGCGGGCGTTGCACATGCGCCCAGTTCCACTACAAGTGCAACTCCAACGGACGGTGCTCTTGCTCTGTCTCTTGTTGACGCTGAAGGTATACTTTTCGACGACTGCCAACGGTTTTCCAGATACAGTTCGCACCGTCTGTAGAACTACAAAGAGATACAATAGTAATTAGTATTACGGTTAAGGATGCAACGATATATCGTTTTTTTTCTAAAACTTGCATCTCTAATTACAGGGTGTGTTCTAAAGGATGCAGCATGCATCACCAGCAGAATGAACGTGCAGCTTGTCAGCCGGTTTGGCATATGCTGTTGGCCCCTGCAGCAGATGCTATTAAAAAAGAACAGCGCCTGGTAGCATGTGTTGCATGCACATTTATCTAAAATAAGTTAACTAAATAAAGATGTAAACTATAATTTTTATCCAGATAGACTAAACTGACAGCCAAGAATGGCCTTATTTTTTTAAAATGTTGCAATCATTATTCTAGTGTTGTGGTTTGACTCATTCGTTTTATTCATTGAACTGTTGGGAGATGATTCCTCGATGTAGTTATTTTAATAAATAAATATGCATAATTAGTACATTCTCTTCTCCGCGAGATTTTTTAAAATGGGTAGGTAGGTCAAATAGAAGACTGTAACAATAACCCATATGGTAAACAAACTTTACAACTTACTTCGCTGCTGTGGTGAAGCTGGTAAATAAATTGTAATCCTCTGACGATAACAACAAAAACGTATTGTTGTCAGGTCAGTCAGGAAATAAATGTGAAGTTAGTTTGTTACAAACAAAGTAGTATGTTTATCTTTTAGGCCAATTTATTAACGCAAATTGAAATTAACTAAATTATTTTCAAAAAGTTTTAATGACTGTCTTTGAATTATATAGCTTGACCATTCGGGGTAAAACACTTTTTTATTATTATTTTTAAATACAACGTGACAACCCGCCAAAGGGGGCGTCCATAAATTACGTGAGGTGTTTTTTTTTATTTTCTGCCCCTCCCTCCCCCCCTGGTGAGATGTCGTGAGATTTTATTCAACGCTCTCCCCCATCTCCCAATCTCACGTGAGATTTTTCAAAATGTGAGTTCTTACGTAAACGCGTTGGATTGTTATTGTAAAAAGAAAAAAAGTATGAATGAAATTATTTTCTATTGAACGAATTAGTGAATGATCTTTATCGTATTACGATTACGCTTAAGATTAAATCTTATGCATGTACAATCTGGATTAAATGGACCAAAAAAGTATATATTTTTTTGTTTCAATCAGAAAAAAAATTGCGTGATATTTGCCGAGACCCCCCCTCTCTCCAACGTAAGATTAGATGTGATTTGACTCGACCCCCTCCCCCCTTAAAGACCTCACGTAATTTATGGACGCCCCCAAATGTCGATTTAGTCTATCTGGATAAAAATTATAGTTTAAAATATAGGATGATTCCTGTGACGTTTGTGACCTTGGAGCAAATGTGGCGCTATGACCTAAGATCGATTTTCCTTTTTTTTCTCACGCCACAGGGATCATCCTATATTTTACAAACTACGAAACACTTATAGTGTTTCGCTTCGAATGTGTTTCATACAAATCCATGCAAACCAGTAGTTCTGCTGCAGTCACAACGCTTTAGAGACTTGACAAAATCATTTTCATTCATGTCATGATGATCAACTTCTATACAAAAAATAACACCAGGCCGTGCCATCGCATAAATTGTTATATTTACTAACAAGTTGTTTTACAATAAAAAATTATGGTAAGTACAATTTTATTTATTGTTATTTTTGGTAACGTGTCATTAGCGGCTAACGCATCGCATTCTTCCACATTGCCACATCACTGGTCATCAACTATCACAAATTCCATGTTATCCATTTTCCATTATTCTTCAAAATTTCCATTGACATCATTATTCTTTAAAATTCTACAGGTTTAATAACAAACCATCTACGAGCTGATGATTTGGTTTGTGGAAGCAGTCAAAGTTTTCCAGAATAATCTATCTATAGATTTATCTTCGAATGAGCCAGACGTCAGGCCTGAAAGGATAGTATTCTGATCATGATCACTTACTATGCTCTTCTGAGAGCCTCTATATTGTTCAATTGTTGCCTCTGCGTCCGCAGTGTTGTTCGTCTCCCACACTTGCCGCGGAACTATTGCCGCAGTTTTATAAATGAGCCATTTTTAATCGTGAAAAATGGGGGTGGATGATTATGAACAAGGTGCGTGCGAATGATGACATTATTAATCAAAGTGGTGATGCGGGATCTGCAATGACGCCCTTTTCCTGAAGCCGTGCATACCCAGTTTTTGGTGCTCTGGGTTTGATGGCTGATGTAAAAGGAATAGTAATCGAAGATTCCCACCAGTTTGCCTGATGATTTAGGCACCGTCATCAGTACTGTAAGAAAACGTTACCTTTTATTGTATACATGGGGAGACGTTTTTCCGCCTATTATTTATAACAGTTATAACATAAATATTTTTCACTTTTCTCTCTCAAAATATTTGAGTCGTTATATTCCTTCGTTATTTAAACGTAAAAAGATAGTCGTTATGAATTGCCAAGACCTTTCCAGCCATGCTCTTCCCGAAGGACACTGCAGAAGCGTACAAAAAATTAGGAAGTCTAGAAAACTATATTTCGTTAAAGTTCCAAATAGTTTCATACCGCAAGTAAAATATTGCACTTTTGGATGAAAATGCTTTATTTAACAATTTTGTAAGTATTTGGCTTATTTTTGTATTGAAGAGGTCATAAATTCAGTGTTTTAGTGGTTGTGCTGATCACGTTGCTCGAAGATAGTGTTATAAACAGTGAAAAGTTTCGCACGACAGCCGCAATGGAAGGACTTCACACACACCCAACGCTTCTTAATGCTTGGACTATTCTTAGAGGCTGAGTGCATACAAAATCTCTCGTCGCCTAACTTGATGATTGGGTTTCCTTTACTGGACATAGCGAAAATAGGCACTGAATCTGCAGAACAAAATAATAATAATATAATGTTATTAAGACCTGAGTAGTTAGTCTAGTCACCCTGTAAGGAGTATCATCCCTACATCGTATAAATCAAAGTCGCTTTTTACGTCTGTATGTATTGTATGCTTAAATGTTTAAAAGTACACAACGTATTTTGATGCAGTTTTTTTAATAGATAGAGTGATTCAAGAGAAAAGTTCATATGTAAACTCACTTGCCGAAAAACCAACTTAAACCCAGGGGAAAATGAGTTACGGGCGCAGCCGCTGGGCGGTCCACTAGTCTTTTCTAAAATAAGTAAACGTCACATATTCATCAAAGTACAACATACTATTATAATGTAATATTTCTTTTATCGTTTTTAATACATTTAAAAACATTTTAATTAATGATTGTGTTCATTTCTCGAAACAATAACTTCATCGTCCATGGTGGTGACAGTGGCCCGGCAGCCGCGTGACCAGCTGCTGCAGATCCAGCGCTTCTTCGGGCCAGCGCTCTTCTTGCTGTCTGTGTGGAGACTGAACTTGTATGGTCCCACCTCGAGCATACGATTCCCGCGAGAGTTCAATGTGAAGATAGGGGTGGCTTCAAACGAAAAGGCTGAAATCAAAGCATGATGCTGAGTGATTGTTTTATAGGATACCTATCTGTACATCTAGTGGATTACACAGTAGATATTTCGCCCGAATGCGTGGCATAATGTGCTTAGTTTGAGTTCACTACTTAACTAATGGTTAGGTTGTCTTGCCTGTAGTCGAAGTGAGTCTGTGTGTAAACTGAACTTATATGGTGAGAGTTCAATGTGAAGATAGGAGTGGCTTCAAACGAAAAGGCTGAAATCGAGAGATGATGCTGAGTGCTTGTTTAATAAGATACCTATCTATAAGGGTGCGTCTCCACTGGAGCGGGGCTGCGCTAAGCTGAGCTGAGCGGGGCATGAATTGACTAATCCAGTGTCTCCACTGAAGTGGGGCGGGGATTTTGAGGCTCATTGCACGCTTAGCTTAGCGCAGACCCGCTTCAAGGGAGACGCACCTTAAATCTGGTGAGGTACACAGTGGACCATTCGCCTGAAAGTAGCTAGTTTGAGTTCACTACTTAACTAATGCTTGGCGTTAAGTTGTCTTGCTTAGAGCCGGAGTGATTTATCGTAAGATCTATCACAGTTTCTTGCCAGATTATTGACTTAGTTCTACTTTGGATGTTCCTGCTTTGAGGGCGTTGGACAGAGAATATCACGCATCTCTCATCAAGCACTCATATTTAGTTAATTCATGTTAGCCAGTTAAACATATTAAAATAAAACTTGCTCGGTTGGCGATTTTGATATTAAATGAGTAACTACTTCAAAAAAGTTACCTTTAACAAATTTACCACTGGTTTAGCAAAGAAAGAAGCATAGATTCCATGAGTCCATTTGACACCTATAGATAGATAAATAGATAGATAGATAGACTCTTTATTGCTTACAAAAAACACAATATTAAAACACAAAACGGCACAAAAACTATAACTAAAAGTAAGCAAAGGCGGCCTTATATCTTATTATTTATCAGATCAAAAAAGCTTTTTATGTTAAAGAAACGGCTTATTCTAACATTTATTATTATTCTCTTCACAACTCTATGACATTCAGTGAATATGATCATTCTTTATTGCAACTATCTCGTCTTCTATGGTGACGACGGAGGCTCGGCATCCTCGGCACCACAGTCCGCATACCCATCTCTTCTTGGGACCTTTGTACCCCGTCTTGAGCCCGAAGCGGTACTTGCCGATCTGCAGCATAGGAAACCCTCTGGGCGTCGTAATGAAATGCGGCGTCTCTGTTTAAACAGGAGTAGAAATGAGAATATGATTTATATGACGTGATCTAATCACTGATCAGACTAATCGTAACTCAATCTATTCTAACTTAACTTCTAAAACTATGTCATCTAACTTGTAAATAGTGTAAGTAACTAATTTTAGTAAATAAAACATCTATGTACTCACCCGTGTAGGTCACCCGTATCGAAATCGTGAGGACCTTTTTGGGCCACCTATATGACTTTAAGGAAAACATTGTTGTGATTCAAATTAACATCTGAGTTAACTCAGCAATAAACTCCCTTTAGAAAGAGATTTACCCCCTGAAGGCAAAAAAAAATCACTGATCACTTGGTTTGGTTCCATTCCCACACAGAATACTTCCCATATAATTTAGCACCTACCTTCCTTGTTAATTAATGAGAACATTTGAACTTTTTACATACTTGAATATATTATTTTATTTGATTCAATCTTGGCTTACTTTCATTCAATGGTTATGTTCAGTCATGGTTTTAACAATCTCGGAATCAAACGTGGTGATGTATGCCCGACAGTTATTGCGTTTTGAACATCTCCACCTGACTTGAGGTCCATTGGATCTATGCAATGAATACGTATAAGGACCCAGCAACAGTAGTGGGGTTCCACATTGAGATTTGCCATAAACCACTGTAAAAAAATGAGTATTTTTTTATCAAGTGGTCTTCTATGTACCTACGCAATCTCTTAAAATACTAGGATCTATTACAAGGAAAAGTGCTTTCAATGGTGAAATATCGTTTACCAAAATAATAATGATATTATTACCGAGATCCCACAAAGTAATTATTCAATCAATTTATAAACCAACTCTCCTTTTGGACCTTAAGTACTTGCGGCGCGCCCGGCGGTTGCACCCGCTTCTAATCGTTATCCCTAATCGTTATTCTAATCGATATCCTTTTGAATTACTCTACCTATAAAAAATAGAATCAAAATCCCTTGCGTAGTTCTGCAGATCTAAGCATACATACATACCTACAGACTGACAAGAAGCGACTTTGCATTATACTATGTATGTAGTGATGCTATTGTATATAGTGATATATAGCAGGATGGTTTTTACCACGGCAGTAGATATTATGTTCAACTATTGTATAGGTAGGTTTCAACCAATAAGTAAATTCGAAATAAAAAATATTTTATAAGCAGCACACGACGGCGAACCTAGAACAACTTTTATGAAAGAAAACAAACGAAGTACAAATACATTATAAATAAAAGGCACGTATTGTAATTTAGATTTTTATTAGGATTCCATTCCGTATGATATACCTTGGAGGCGGATGGTCGTGTTTGAAGTTGTGACTGGTGACGCCATTGCTGCTGATGCTGAAGTGTGCCTTGCAGGTCCCCCGCTTGGTGCAGCGCCAGAAGTTACCGCCTTTTGTATTGAGGCTGTAGGTGAACCCGTCGAAAAGTGCTAACTGCGCGCCATTTTGATTTATAGCCCATTGAACTAAAATTATGATATATATTGAGTTTAGTATGTACGAGTAAAAGTATCATAATTAAAACTTACATCTGGGTCCTAAGTCTGCTAAATGAAAATCGTTTCAGTTGGATTTCGATTGGATCTCAGTTGGATGATTTTGGTCATTTCGTAATCTGTTAATGGTAACAGTTTGAAGTATAGAATCACAATGGCAATGAAATGACACTTGAGTTTCGATGGCGTTACAATGACTGAAAAATAGCAGACTTGAGGCCCTGCTATTGGCCTATTTTTTACTAAATTGAGACGATGAAACAAAAACAAATAAAAAACAAAATTATCTTTTCCTCTTTAATATAAAAAAAGCAAACTAAAGACTACTTAGTGCATTACAATGATTATTTCTATATTTTTATAACAACTGAAAGCATAGTACGTAAACGAAAAGATTTTTTGGCTAGGAATTAAAATTTAATGTAGAGACCATTTCTTATAATATACTTTGAAGCCTTATGCGTATGAACGAAGTTAGGTTTGGTGATTCTGGATTGTTTGTCCAGGTAGAACCTGGCTTTGCACTTGTTGCTTCTCATAGTGCAGCGCCAACTGCCGCCGTCGAAGCTAAACGTATAACCATTTACTAGAGCCAACTGCTTCCCAGGCACACTTTTTACCCATTCAACTGTAATATAAAAAAAAATGTTAAATATAAAATTAAAATAATAAATGAGTAGGTGATATTAAATAGGTTTTGTAAGTGCTTTTAACACTTACTTAGAAGATACTCAAAAATCGGCAGAGGCTAATAAAATGACGAACAAATGAGATACACAAATTAAAAAGATATTTATTGCTCACAACAATGCAACAACGTAAAACAATACCTAACTAAAGTCTATTTTTTTTAGAGAGTCCATAAATGTAAACAAACAACTTGCCATAACCACGTCGATAGATTTCGTCATAATATATGAGAACTGCACGTTATAACTGTCATACAAATACATATTTCACTTGTTTCACATCCCACATAACTGAAAACACTTAATTTATGACTCAATTATGTATAATTCTATTACAAATTAATAAAATATTAAACAAACACGGACATTTTGACAGATCGTGAACATACAGCCATCTTTGAATAGTGCTGTGCCACATCATTGAATCCAAAGTTCTGATTCAGTTCAGAGAGTCGGTCAATGAGTCGATTGATTGATTACTTTAAGGTTTATTTTTTTTCTGTTTTAGTCATTATTATTAGGTATGATCAAAAAAGTTCAATCTTATTCTTTGAGATTACGTAAATAACATCTACAAACATTTATTAAAATGCCTTTAATCAGAAAAAATCGCGACTTACGTAAGGATGAAAGTACCGTTAAGGTTAGGATAGGTAAAATTAAAGGTAATCTAACTTGATACCCGTTACGTTTGTCAGATCCATACTGAATGAGAAGGAAAGAGGAAACAAAGAAAAGTTGACCTTGAGCATTTTCCCAAAGCTGACTGATGTCACAAGGTATCAAGCTATATTTAATGTCCGACTCACACACTTCATGAGTTTCAGGAGGCAGCACGAGGGACGAGTGTATGGTGCCTCGAGTTCCTTTTTTTTCCCTCGCCTGGTCTACGTGTCACATATTGTATATCGTCGGTTCAGATAAAAACAACGTCCAAAACAAAAAGCAAACACAAAAACCGAATATCACAGCCAAGTCGTTAGGGATCAAACACGGAAGAGCATTCGGAACACACGACATCGGAACGAAGCGAGGAAACGAATGACGGTCAATCGCAAGCCGTAAAACGCTATTGCTTCAGAATGACTTTCTCTTTCTAACAGTAACAATAGCGAGCGAGAGGCAAGAATTGTTTTATCATGCCGTCTCTATTATTTAGTGTTCCAAGTACAGTGCGACAAAAATAATTAGTAATGAAAAAAAATATTTTCTTAAACTTAGATTCATATCAACGGGGCTTAGAAGGGACGACATTTTAATTACTACTCCTTTTTATAGCACTGTACTTACGCTACTATGAACGGAAAAATTATCCAATAAAGGTTGTTTTTTTATATATAAAAAACAATGATAATGCGGGGAAAGTCACAGGGTATTTGTTTTTAATACAGTATTCAAACAATCAACAAGTTACGATGATCTTACTCGACTCAGTTATAAAGATTTTGAACTGACTCACTCTTGCCCAGCCCTACCAAATCTAATATTAGAGATTTTTAGTCTGTGGAGATTTGTTTGTTTACCTTTCTGGACTCTCTAAGAAAAACAGACTTTAGAGAAATCTTAAAACTAGAATAAAGCAACGGCCATGTTTTTCACGCAACCTCTTTATTTATATATCCTAAAAAAATTGGTAAAAGGCCTCACTATTTTCTCTTCACGTCTTCCTAAGGATTTTTTATTCGCGACTCGAACCTGGGTAAGTTATTTAAACTAAAAGTATGCTTGATTCTCGATATATAGGGTTATTTTTTAGTCAATACACACACTTTGTAGGGCGTTTCTACTCCTCATTCTGAACAATTTTTACTATGGGGCCACCTGCGAAATCGCAAAAATTAATAATGAGTGTTCCATAGTTACATTTTGCCGAGTAGGTATGTTTTTTTATGGAAGCCTCTTTTTGAATCATGAGTAGAAACACCCTTTCAAATGTGTCTAATGACATAAAATAACCCTGTAAGCAACTTAACTAACTAGTTTCAGTGAACTGTTTATAATCTTATGTAAACACCTTCGCGGATAACAAATCTAGACGGCAAATGGTTGTGCTGAGTCCTGGCGTGGATCAGCTTGCCTTCGATGTTGGTGGTGATTCGGGCGCGGCACTCCGTGGACATTCTCTGACACGGCCATTGCATAGTCGACATAGAAGTATTGTGATGGTAAAATACGAAGCCATCAAAGATAGCCAACTTTTTTCCAGAAGTATTCCGTACGAATTGGACTGAAATTAGGTACCTTAAATGTTATTCTGGAAACGAAACCTATTTTATGCAATTATGTTATAGGTAGACATAATAAATTTGATTTTAAGGTTCCGTGGTTATTAACACTAAAACTATAAGACATTATTACGGGTTTTAACTCACGGTAGGGATATATCGAGCACCCAATATTTCGGCGATGTTGCAATCGCCATGATCACGGGTAAACTGATATATCCCTACCGTGAGTTAAAACCCGTAATAATGTCTTATAGTTTTAGACATAATAAACATTCAATAATACACGTTTTATTGAATATAGAAGTTTATAATATCATAATTAATGACTACTAATATAAGAACTAGCATACTTTAAAAATTGATTACGATTTCATTGCTCCAAATAATCTTAAATATCTAAGAATTTTAAATCTAGCATCGATTAATAAAGTTGATAAAGCAATGATTACTGTTCGCCTACATTACTGTAAAACGCGATTACTCTAGCTCTAGCTAGAGACTTTATTAGGGAAGGAAATATGTAGGTACTTAAATTCATTTTTATGAAAAAGTACATCGTAACGTAATTAAAGTTTAATATAAACACCGTCACAAACAATAAATCTTGGTGATGTGTTGTGCTCTGCAGTGACGCTGGTGCCTGCCAAGAAGATGATGAGACGCACCAACCTCAAGTACCTAAATAAATGCATTTAAGTACTTGTACACATGGCCAATGTATTGTTTCTGATCTTCCTATTTATCTATTTACTCTATTATCTCTTGTCAATATTTTATTACTCTTACAGTTTAACATAAACACCGTCACAAACAATGAATCTTGTTGGTGTGTGGTTGTGCTCGGCAGTGACGCGGGTGAGTTTCCCTTCCAAGGACGTAGTGAGTCGCGCGCGGCACTTCAAGTACGCCTTTACACATGGCCAGTGTCTGGCCTTTATATCTAACTTACTTTATTATCTCTATTTTTTATATTTTACTGCTCTTAAAGTTTAACATAAACACCATCGCAAACAAGGAACCTTGGCGGTGTGTGGTTGTGCTCGGCAGTGACACGAGTGAGTTTCCCTTCTAAGGAGGTAGTGAGTCGCGCACGGCATTTTGAGTACGCCTTCACACATGGCCAATGTATTGTGGACTTCGATTCTCCATTGCAATTGAAGCTGTAACCTTTGTACAACGCGATTCTATTTCCTGATTTGTTGTTTACAAATGTAACTGGAATGTAGAAAACAATGTGCTTTATTACGTATCGTACAGCGCAACACATATTACTTACTCTACAATTACTTAATTAATTAATATACAATTATGAATGAGAAATTCTTATGAGAATCATCAAGGACAGTACTAAGTTATTAATTAATTTGGGTCGCGATAGTTTTTGTATTCTCGCGACCATAGTTGATGTAACTTAGCAGAGACATCGGTATCTGGATATCGAAGATATTTATTAATATCATGAACAGTAAATAGCTATTAAGGATGAGCACCACAGCGTAATTTGTTTTTGTTTAAATAGGCAAGCGCCGGATCAATTTATATTATTAAATTAAATTAAAAATTTACAATTTCATGTAAGTTCCATTACGAAAACATTTAACTAAAAAATATTGTTTTCAAAGTAAGTTTTGATTAAAAATAAGAAGAAAGTCATAAAAGTATGTAGATATGTACCATATAATTTAGTTTTCTAAATCATGTCTTCCTAACAAGTTTACAATTTTATATAAACTCCGTTACGAATAAGGAATGGTCTCGGTATGTGATTGTGGTCGGGATTGATGCGCAGGACTCTGCCGTCCGTGGCGGTGGTGACGCGTGCTTTGCACTTGACCCGGCTCGCGCGCGGGCACGCCCGGTTCTGGGTGTCCGCGTTGCTCTTGTCCAGGTAGAAGCAGTATCCATTGCATAGGAGGTGCTTTTTACGTGAACGTAGAAAACATTGTGCTTTATTATGTATTGTGCAGCGCAACACATGTTACTTACTTCTAAAACACATATATGAATGAGAAATTCTCATGAGAATTATAAAGGAAACTACAAAGGCAGTTATTTAACTAAGCAGAAACATCGGCATCTGAAGCCAATGGTTATCTGGCAAGACAAATGATGGTCGAAAGACTGATGATTCTCCGGATCCGGATAAATTGGAGTTATAACTTCATGTTAATTCCATTACGAAAACATTTATAACAAAATATTGTTTTCAAAGTAAGTTTTGATTTAAAAAAAGAAGTAAGTAATAAAAGTATGTATATATGTATCATATAATTTAGTTTTCTAAGTGCCGTCTTTCTAACAAGTTTACAATTTGATATAAACTCCGTTACGAATAAGGAATGGTCTCGGTATGTGATTATGGTCGGGATTGATGCGGAGGACTCTGCCGTCCGTGGCGGTGGTGACGCGTGCTTTGCACTTGCCCCGGCTCGCGCGCGGGCACGCCCAGTTCTGGGTGTCCGCGTTGCTCTTGTCCAGGTAGAAGCAGTATCCATTGCATAGGAGATGCTTCTTACCGGTCGTACTGCTTACGAATGAAACTAAAATATGTTAAAAATGTTAGTACCTGATATTAATGGGGCAATCAAAGTTGAAAGGAAAGGAAAAATGTGTCTCAAGAGAAAGTCTTTATTAGGTATATACATACATACACAAATCACGCCTTTATCCCTTGCGGGGTATATAAATATAAAATGAATCTGTAATATCTGCACTGTATACTAGTCAAATTGTATCGGGTTCTTTGGTAATCCAGTAAAAATGTACAAAAAAGCTCCTGAGCCTAGCTACGACGTTACAGTTGAAAAGATCTGATTCATCCTGATCAGATTCAGATTGTTAATACTACCACATAACCACACGATGTAAGAGGACTCTAAGGACCTAATGATCATTAAGTTTCTTTTCGTGTCTTTCCTATCGCTTTACAATTTGTTTTTATGTTGGTGCAAATGCCATTACTGATAACAAATTGAGGTGGTGGGTGGTTGTGGTTGGTGACCGCGCGGAGCTGGCCTTCCAAGGTGGTCGTGAAGCACGCTCGGCATCTATACTGCATGTTTCTACATGGCCATCGTAACTTTGTCTTCATTACACCTCGTTGATTGTAATAAATATAACCGTCTAAAATAGCAATCTTTGTGCCTGTCTTGGTTTGAGCCCAGAGAACTGAAATTTTAGAAGACATATCATTATGAACGATTTACAATTTCATATGGTCAAGATAATGTATGTAGCTAGGTAATAAGTGGTAGAGGGGATCCCTTTTGTTAGCATAATATTTTTCCACTAATATGTTTTGGCATAACATTTTACGCATAATTCTTTTTCCCCTATTATATCTTTGTCATAAACATTTTTTCGCATAATATTTATCTTGGCATTATCAGTTTATTTGGGTCAAAAAATTTTTTTATAGAGGTTAGGTTAGGTTAGGTTAGGTTAGTATTTTTATAGACATTAGGTTAGGTTAGGTTAGGTTATTAAATTATGCTTAACTTGTTATGCCTACTATTTTTATGCGTAAGTATCATTAGTTCAATGTATATTGTGCCAACCTATGTTATGCCTAATATTTTTATGCGAATATATAGGGAACCGTGGTAGAGTGGTACCTTTATCTTGGACTTCTTGTAGTAGTACAACTTCCATTGGTTCTTTCTTAAATTCTTGTTTTATTTGGTTTTTCAGTGACGTCACAGCTACTACATACGGTGTTGAAACAGCTGTAAAGTCATCTATTCTTAAAATTCCGAATATTTGAAATAATATGATACTAATATCTATGAGAAAACATGAGTGCCATAAATCGTTCGAGGGGACACAGAAGTTGGTATTCATTGTGGGGTTGTCGCATAGAGTAAATCACCTAGGCCCTAAGTCTGCTAAATGAAAATCTTTTTAGTTGGATGTCGATTGGATCTCAGTTGGATGATTTCCGTCATTTCGTAGTCTACTAACATTTTGAAGTATAGAAAATCACAATGGCAATGGAATGACACTTGAGTTTCGATGGCGTTCCAATGACAAAAATTAGCAGACTTGGGGCACTAATTTTTTGTAAAAAAGATTATTCCTTGCTCTAAGTAAGCCATTGGCATTTGTTGTTGCTTACGTTTTTTGTGACGGTTCGCGACACACTCGCACGAACTCTGACACACATAATAAGTACAGAATAGAGACGCCCGCATATACTACTTCATTTTTTTTACGTAGCCTGTTCGATGTCCCACTGCAGGGCAAAGGCCTCCCCTCTTTCGCGCCGACTTAATTTATGTAGGAAAAATAATTTGAGCCGATGAGCAAGTGTAATCTATGTTGTAAGTTTTTTTCTATTGTGCTCAGCTCACGGTAAGCCGAATCGGCTCAAATTATATTTCTCAGACTAATGAAGTACTTACTTAGTCAACTCATGTTACTAAAAAAAAAGTAATTATAATAGAACTTGCTTTCATTTATATTCTTGATAGTGTGGTGTTGGTGCTCATTCAGCTTTCGTATAACATGTTTCATATCTTTGGTAGTAATGACACGAGCTGTGCACTTTCCTTCGACGCTAGAGTATACACAACTCCAATGGTAAGTACTTCTGTACTGTTTTCTTAGGCTGAAGAAATTTCCTTGAAACACAATTATTTCTTTTCCTTTATCACTGCATAGCACTGCAACTTTAAATTGAAATTTGTGAATTACCTACCTACTTTATGAATTGGAATTGAAATAATAGTCGTAGTGCTTTTACACATGGCAGAAATTAAGTGAACTCCATAGAGACAGTCAGCTCGATAGCTATAAAAAATACACTGTATTAAAATCATACGTTTTAAGAGAGGGAAATCGCTAGTACAATCTAACAGAAAGAAGATTTTGTGATCATTCCTTTTTCGGTATAAAAAAAATAAGAAAAACTATTGTACTCGTAGTTGGTAGAGCAATTTTATTTTGTAATATCAGAAAAGAAATGCAGTGCAATCCTAGATTAAATTATCGATTATACTTTAATTTTAATAGATTTTTTTATTACAATATGTACATAAATATACCACGCCCATATACAATATATTTAGAATATTAACATTAGAAGGAGGCAAAGCTTCGTGAGATAATGATAATATACGAGTAGTTTGACACGATCATTCTAATAGTATGCAATTACATAGGTACTTATACAATTTTATCAAAATTCTGAAAAAAAATTGTTTTAGTTTCAGGTTTTTAAGCTTTAGGTTGTTTAGTTTTATATTATTCAGTTTCATATTGTTAAGTTTTAAGTTTGCGCTTAGAGGTTGTTCAATTTTGAGATTGAAATGATAGAACAGGTATAATGGAAACTTGTCCGTTAAAATAAATCTAAAGGTATCTTAAAATTGTACACATTAAAATCCACTAAGAATATAATTTAACTGCTTTACTCACATAATGCGTATAAAGCAGGTCTACTACTTCTACTAAGATGAGTGGAGATAACACTCGTACCTTCATGTAGGCAGATAATGTTTTAGCGAAAGTGAAAACAGTTGTAGGATAAAATACATTTTCAGGCAGAAAGAACGAAATACAAACTTTAATCTTAACACCTACATATACCAATGCCACTTTAATACTATTTAAATAGCTATGGAAAAAAGGTAAACACTACCTTATAACATTTTAATATAGAAGCCATTTTGAATGAAGAATTTGCTTGGTGGATGGTTATGATCCGTGTTCGCTCGGACCAGCTGTCCGTCAAAAGTTGTGGTTATGGCTGCTTTACACCTGGAAACCGTCCTCGAACATCGCCAGTTGATGGTCCTGATATTTTTCATATTGATATTAAAGCAATAGTCTTGGTAAACCGCCACTTGCTTGTTAGCGATGCTTTTCGCCAAAATAACTTCAAAGAGAAAGAGAAATGTTTTCATTAAAAAGTTGGTAGGTACACACGCGGTATCTATTTCTATCTATCTATCTAATAGATTTACGTACCAAACACCTCTTTACCGAAATGAATAAAAAATCAAAATAAAATTAAGTACGATTAAAAATAGTGTTTTTTTTTTTTAATGTAATAGGCCCGCATTTGTCTGCCATCTCACCTGGTGGTAAGTGGAGATGCAGACGAAGATGCATGCTTGCCTAGATAATGCCTATTCACTCTTGCCTTAAAAAGGCCCAAGTTATATACAACAGTAGTATAGTGTTTACAAAATATATTTTTTATCATACAAATGATATAATAAATTAGTACTTAATAATGCAAGAAATAGTAAGACAAACTGAATGAATGGATATTTTTTTAATTACTTATTTGAATCACATTTCCCTCGAATGTCATCAAACAAAAGGATCTACATTTAATTTATTTATTAAAAAATAAAAACTCAATTGCGATAATAATTGGAAAAATATTTACTTGTCTGCATACATAAGCATGTATACAAGTAAGTAGGTTATAGTAAAAAAAAAAACTAGGCAAGACAGTCGAATAAAAAAAATATTCGCTATCATACTTACTTAAGTTTCTCGTGAAAAGGACAATACATTGCTAATTTTATTAAAATGAATCAGGTAACACCGAAATGCATTAATACTAAATTTTTATTAAACAACCGTTTCGAATAATAAATTTGGTAGGAGGATGGTTGTGATCCGTATTCGCTCGTAATAGTTCTCCTTCACCTGTAGTGATTAAGGAAGCCTTACACTTGCTGTTGGTTCTTGTGCAGCGCCAGTTGATAGTACTCTTATATTTCTTGTTAATATTAAAACAATGGCCTTGGTATACCGCCACCTGCTTGCCATTGACGCTTTTCACGAAACTCACTGTCAAAGAGAAGTGAAATGTCAATAGAAGAAAGACGGAAAATAAATTTATTACGGTTATCACAACACAACAAAGGAAAAATTTAACATAAGCTAACAATACAGGTAACCCACTGACTACTTTAGTTTACAAAATAAAATAAATGTTACCTAAGACATTAGGTAGGTACATAGTGCAAGGAAGTCGCTGAAACCAATTATTACATAAGTTTTTTTCAGGATCTGTTCTATTCTGTTCTGTTGTTAATTAATTAGAATTATTGTATTTTTTATTGTATTATATTTTGCATGATGCAACTTACGTGACTGAAATGTTGAACATTACTTTTAAGCCTATTTATTACATACATACATATACCACGCTTTTATCCCTTGCGGGGTGGGCAGAGCTTTAACGGCCGTCTATTTATTACCTGCTATTTATTGTACCATTTTCTTTGCAAATAAAGCTCTGAATCTTTAATTATTCTAGAGAACTGTTACTTAACAGATACGAAAATTGAGTCAAGTTCTGCAGCCGTTTTACGCATGGTTATGAGTGTTGTTAAATTTTAGGATGACGTCATCAACGGTGGTGAGGGTAGCTTTACACCCACTATTGCGAGTCTTTACGCAGACCCAATGGGCCCTGGGTCCACTGCTTCGACAGTACTTGTTGAACCGGTAGGGCCCTATCAGGATCACCGGTTTTCCGAAACGAGATGTTGAGAAAATAGGTTCTGGAAGACATACATGAATTAATAATGTAGGGTAGAGTTTAGGGCATAAATCTCGCTACTAATACTAGGCCAAGCAACAACCAAAAGAAAACGAACATCACATGGAGAAGGTAGTAATATTTATTCTAGCAGTAGGTAGATAGTTATAATTATCATGAATAACTTTCCATACATACACACACACACACACACACACACACACACACACACACACACACACATATATCACGCCTTTATCCCTTGCGGGGTAGGCAGAGCGTTAACGGCCGTAAAAATACGGTCGCCATCGCCACGTCTGACATTTTTGAGGATTGTTTTTCAAGGTTGTTTTGGAAAACTTGTGTATTACTATAGTGACAGGTTGTCAGCCTGTCGCCTAAAAATTGTAATACACCAATACTCTCGAATCCACTTAGTCGCCTCTTACGACACCCGCGGGAATGATGTGGGGTGATGCTATTCTAAGCCGGCATCACACGGCATGTGACTAATAACTTTCCGCAAAGACTTATTAGGTCAAAGTATAAAAAATAGAACTTCCCACAATAATAGCAGAAATTTTCTGTAGATCGTGTCCTTTTAAATATATGAACTACGGTCTTTGGGAAAAGTTGTTAAGTTTAACCTGTTGAGTTTAGCGTTTTTAGGATAGTTGGCTGTTCGGTTATTATTATTATTGTACTTATTCTAATGTTGTAAGGCTACACCGTCCAAGGCAAAAAAGTAGGTACATAAAACTATGAAAATTCCTAAAATTGTAATACAAATCGTTATAGACTTAAAATCTTGTGTTTACAATAAAATGTCTTGCGAGCAGGTTAAAATAAATAATAACAGATAATTAATTTGATGAAGTAATTACCTACACATATTAACAGACTTTTTTCTAACGATTTGTTTAAATTGAGTTGACGAATTTATTTAACGATGAATATACGTCCTCTTCATTGTCTTCCTGCTTCTCGTTTATCAACTTGATTTTTCAGGCTTTTACTTACTTCCTAATGATTGTGTTCGTTCCGGCAGCTAATAATTTCATTGTCGACGGTGATGAGCAAGGCTCGACAGCCCCGGTTCTGGAATGTGCTGCACTTCCATCGCTTCTTTGGCCCTTTCATTACTTTGTTGCATGAATGTTCACTAAAGGTGTATTTTCCTAAGCGAATGATTGTAAATCCCCTGCTGTTTGTAAAATACTCCGGAAACACAGCTGCTGTAAAAAATTTACAATCGAGTTAGATCGTTCTGAAGCTTTAATTATAGAAGGTAGGGATTAGAATTTTAGGCATTAGGTGTGTATTAAAATTTTAGGCGACAGGCTGACAACCTGTCACTAGAGTGATACACGAATCATCTGAAAGGGCCCTCAGTACTAGTCAGACGCGGCGATAACGACCGTAATTTTGCGATCGGTAACGCTCTGCCCATCCCACAAGTGATAAAGGCGTGATTTGTGTATTTATGTATGTAGGCATTAGAAATAGCCCTAGTGTAAATACCTAACAGCGCTGTAAATGTGGCCAAGTTCTGGGCTACGACGGTGTAGTGTCTGCCATCGACACGCTAAGAAGACCTAACACATATCAAAATTATTTGTTTTTTATTGGTACATACATACATATATCACGCCTTTATCCCTTGCGGGGTAGGCAGAGCGTTAACGACCGTAAGAATACGGTTGCTATCGCCACGTCTGACATTTTTGAGAATTGTTTTCTAAGGTTGTTTCAGAAAACATGTGTATCACTATAGTGACAGGTTGTCAGCCTGTCGCCTAAAAATTGTAATACACCAATACTCTCGAGTCCCTTAGTCGCCTCTTACGACACCCGCGGGAAGGATGTGGGGTGATGCTATTCTAAGCCGGCATCACACGGCATCATTTTTATTGGTTTTGAAGTTTAAGTGAGGGTAAGTAAGGTTAACAATTATTGATACACATTCGATACCACGAGAAGATGAAACCAAGCAAACGAACAAAAACATGAATTATAATAAGCGTCATATTGCAAAAAAAATTATGGAACAGATGGTGCGGCTAATTCAAGTCACACTATTCATATCATTAAAAAAAAATCAGTATAATCGGATGTATCACAGCTATTCATAGTGATTTCTGCTGCAAAACCACCTTTTAAACTTAAGCCGATACCGAAGAGTCTGCAGTGGTACGGAGTATACCGTGGCAGCAGCTCTTTGAGATAGTTTCTTCTTTTCCACATCTGCTATTGC
Source organism: Keiferia lycopersicella (assembly GCA_029255805.1). Taxonomy (NCBI): domain Eukaryota; kingdom Metazoa; phylum Arthropoda; class Insecta; order Lepidoptera; family Gelechiidae; genus Keiferia; species Keiferia lycopersicella. The sequence continues at coordinate 2,992,572 of JARACZ010000008.1, forward strand.
AGCCGCCATCTCTTCCTCCGTCCACGATACTTTCTTTCCTCGCGTTTTTGAGCCTATGAGATAAAAGTATAATACCGACTTTTTACATATATTTCGTTGAGATAGGCAATTTTAAGTCAAGGAATGAAGCAGTTTTATTTATACTTATGTGATTTAAGTTTAGTTTGCCGTGTGGTGCCGGCATAGAATAGCATCACCCCAATTCTTCCCGCGGGTGTTGTAAGAGGCAACTAAGGGACTCGAGGGTTTCATGTGTATTACCAAGTATTACAACTTTAGGCGACAGGCTGACAACTTGCTACTACAGTGATACACGAATCATCTGAAGGGGCCCTCAATACTTGTCAGACGTGGCGATAACGACCGTAATTTTACGATCGCTAACGCTCTGCCTACCCCGCAAGGGATAAAGGCGCGATTTGTGTGATTTGTGTGATCAAAGTTTCTAGAACGAAAAGTTAGAGGCTAAAGCGAAGAGTAAGCGAAGAGGTCCAGAGCTAATCCAAACTAAGCAAATAAAGACTCCTTCCTACCTGTCATTTATGCATCTGTGAAAAGTTCTGTCTAACTAGCTACTTTCTGAGTTACGGCTACAGCTAGACAGGGAAGTCTTAAGTAATTGGGTCCCGTTTTAACCTTTACGTACATACATATATCACGTCTTTATACCTTACGGGGTAGGCAGAGCGTTGACGGCCGTAAAAATACGGTCGCTGTCGCCGCGTTTGACAATTATAGAGGGCCGTTTGAGATAATTTGTGTATCACTATAGTGACAGGTTGTCAGCCTGTATCCTAAAAGTTGTACTACATCTGAAACCCTCAAGTCCCTCAGTCGCCCCTTACGACACCCACGGGTAGGAAATAGGGTGATGCTATTCTAAGCCGGCATCACACGGCAGTACACCTTTACATACAAACTCTAAATAAAATGAATGAATGAAAAATACATTTATTTGACACAAAAAACATTACGGATTGTTAATACATCTGCCAAACTTGAAAAAAGTTTATCGGCATTAAGTTATAAGATAATAAAGAAATATAATTCTAACAATGTCAAAAAACTTAGAGGCTATAATAAACTCCTTTCTTAATCATATAGTTTTTCGCATTGTGGTTATGGATAAGTCTGTGTTTTATGATATTCATTTTGTTGTCGACATTGAACGTAGCGTTGCATGTGTTGCGGCTGGAGCAGCGCCACATCTTTGCCCCCGGGGCCCTCGAGCGGAATGTGTAGCCATTAATTATAGCTATAGGTTGCCCTTTACAGTTCTTCGCCCACTCCACTAATGTCTGAGGATCTGTGAACAATTGCGATAACAACCATTAGATCTAGATTGACGACCGACGTGGCGACAGTGCGACTGCCTTTGACGCAGCGCAGAAGGTTCCGGTTCGATTCTCGGTGGGTCACTCACAAAGTAGATATTTATCACTTCGTGATTTTGTTCCTAGTCTGGTTAGGACATTGCGGGCTGAACCACCCAATTGTCTGTAAGAAAAATGTTTACGTGTTTCGGATGGCACGTTAAGTCGTAGGTACCGATTGCTGCCTACGAATAAAAGACAGTTGTAAAATTATGACACTAGGGTTCATTGGGTCGTTGGACGACTCGGTGTCTCATACGAAAAAAAACATTTAGATGACATCTGTACCAAAAAATAAAACATGCCTTATCATTGATTAGTTGATTAAAATCGTTGACAGTAAAGCTATGCCTACTTACTTTGTTAGTTCGGAAAGAAAATAAAGAAGTAATGTGGTTTTAATAATAATAATACGAGTTTTATTGCAGGCATATAAAGCCCACATAAAAATTACAATATAGATACAAAAAAAAAACTTAGATGACAGAAAAGTGATACAAATACAATACTTCCCCTATTTTTTACATATATACAGGATGTAAGGGACGATGTAACGATAACTTTGCAGGCGTGATCAGACCATGAAACTTTTTCGACCTCCCATACAAAATTCCCGATCAGTTGACTGACTTTGTATGGGAACTCGAAAAAATGATCTCGTTTCCCTCCATAGCTTCGATAGTAAAAGTTGTTCAGTTTCATGGTCTGATCGCGCCTGCAAAGTTTTCATTACACCGTCCCTTACACCCTGTATATCAGAAATGTCTGGGGAAACGAGCGAATTTAATAATGATAATTATTGTAATATAATATTAGTGGTTGTGTATATTATTAATTTTGATGATATCATCTTCAATGGTATGTATGACAGCTCGGCAGCTCTTGTCACTGTGTGTTGAGCAAATCCATCGAGTCTTTAAGCCAGTTTTCGACTGAACACGGAATCTGTATGGACCAAGCATCAGCAGTCTTTTTCCCTTCTGACTTTGGCCATATGTTACTTTTAGCGCGTCATCTGAAAATAGAGTTCAAATTGTAAGCGCTGAAGACAATAAATTCAAATGTACTTATACCAATACAGTGGCTTAACTCAAACAGCAGGCGTAGTGTTTATTAACTTAACATGCCAAAAAGTAAACATTTCATTTATTTATGCACAGATGTTAAGCGACAATCAAAAGGAACAATTTGTGTCAAATAAATCGTCAGACTCAGACAAAAGATAAAATCGCATAAAAAAGTTTATCAACAACTAAGCTTAGGCTTTTATGCTGAGAAATTTATTTTAAAATAAAGATACTTCTCATTAGTGAAATCGAGACACTTTCGTTTTTATGATTTTTATGAAATCACGAAACCTATAAAAAACTATTTCGAATTTAGAATATTTTCATTAAGATTTCTAAAGCTCACTTCTTTCTTTTTCGTGTGGGACACCGAGTTGTCCAACGACCCGATGAACCCTAGTGTCAGAATTGTTCAACCGCCTACTACAAGTAGCAGGCTTCTGACGTGGTTGTGTAACGACCGCCGTCTAAGTGATCATAGACAGCAACCGGGACCTACGGCTTAACGTGCCATCCGAAACACGGAACCATCTTCCTTACGGACAATCGGGTGGTTCAGCCCGCAATGTCCTAACCGGTTGGGAACAAATTCACAAAGTGATAAATATCAACTTTGTGAGTGACCCACCGAGAATCGAACCCGGAACCTTCTGCGTCAAAGGCAGTCGCACTACCACTGCGCCACATCGGTCGTAAAACTCACTATTACACGATATCAGACATGCTCCAAAATAAACACACTAAATAATGTGATTCGTACGAAACATAAACTTGCAAGGTGTCCCGGATTTTATGATGAGAAGTGTATGTATGTAGATAGGTATATGTTGGATAATTATGTTTTCATAAACATGTTATTATGTATAGAATGTCATATTATAATTGCAAAAACTGATACATAATAAATGGTAATAAATACAAAAATAATACAAACAATATAAAAAAAGTACTGATAAAACTAGGTAGTTAGGTACCTATCATTATTCCATCTGATATTGATATTATTTTAAAGTTTAAGAATAATGCCTAACATTTATATAATTCTTCGTTACTTGTTAGGAGTAGAGCTTACTTAACTTAGAATATTGCACGGTTAATGAGTATGTTTGTTATTAATTTTAACAATATCATCGTCAATGGTGTGTATGACAGCTCGACAGCCCTTGTGGCTGTGCGTGGAGCAAATCCATCGGGTTTTTATACCACTTTTCGACTGTACACTGAATCTGTGTGGACCAACCTTTAGCTGCCTTTTTCCCCGTTGAGATGTTACATAACAATACTTATCATCTGAAACTAAAATTTATTTTTTTAGGACCAAAGATAAGTAAAACAACATACATAAATATATTACGCATTAATCCCTTGCGGGGTAGGCAGAGCGTTAACGGCCGTAAGAATACGGTTGCTGTCGCCACGTCTGACATTTTTGAGGATTGTTTTCCAAGGCAGTTTCAGAAAACATGTGTATCACTGTAGTGACAGGTTGTCAGCCTGTCGTCTTAAAATTTTAATACACTAATACTCTCGAGTCCCTTAGTCGCCTCTTACGACACCCGCGGGAAGGATGTGGGGTGATGCTATTCTAAGCCGGCATTACACGGCATGAGTAAAACAATATCTACGTTTATAAGCTCCTGGGTACTACTGAAAACCAGCGTTGCAGTCTTGGACTGTGACATATACTGAGCAAGTTACCCTTTTCAGTAGGTTCCGAATGTGATCCGATATTAATTGTAACTGTTTTTGTTTTATTACTACCTAATGAATAAATTATTTCTCTTTCTTTCTTTACGTTATAAAATGGCACTACACAGGTCTACTGAAAGAGATTTCATTTTAAAAGTAACTTGACCTGTGGTAAATTGTTTTCATGTCATGTGCTCTGTGTTTCAAATTATTAAAGACCAGAAAAAGAGAACAGAATTATAGCAAAATATGTTCTATCCATCGCATTTTGACTTCCGGTACCTGTGCATTGAAGACAGATTATCTCCAATCTCCTGATCGATAGCTATATAGCAATTTTTAGTATCTAGGTACTTTCATACCACCAAATAACAACCCTTAGCACCTTTGACCTTAATTAAAATTCGATTTTTTTTTCAAGAAGGTAAGAAGTTATACGAAATGGCATTAAGTATTTTATCAAATTACTTACATACGTATACTTAACTTTCATCAAAGGAAGTAAAACTAAATGGCCTTACTTGTTAGAAGCAGAACTCACTAAAATTATACGATTGTAAAGTTAGTGTTTATGTTTGTTATTAATTTTAACAATGTCATCGTCAATGGTGTGTATGACAGCTCGACAGCCCTTGTGGCTGTGCGTGGAGCAAATCCATCGGGTTTTTATACCACTTTTCGACTGAACACTGAATTTGTGAGGACCAACCTTCAGTTGCTTTTTTCCTTTCTGCGACATAACATAACTACAACTGTAATCTGAAAGTAGTAATTTGAACGTGTGAGAACCAAAGACAAGTAACAATATTCTACGTGTAGGTGATATAACAATATTCTACATGATAATCAGAACAAAAGAATAGACAGAGTTATTGGTAGCAAATTGAGTTCTAATGCATATACGTATAGGTTCCAGATAAAGATAAAGAATATTGAATATTAACCCTCAACGGGCAGACGGGTGATAACGACCGTAATTTTGGGTTTACACACACACACACACACACACACACACACACACACACACACACACACACACACACACACACACACACACACACACACGCGCGCGCACGCACAAATCACGCCTTTATTCCTTAGTGGGGTAGGCAGAGCAATAACAACCTCAAAATAACGACCGTTATCGCCTCGTCTGACTAGTATTTGATGGTTAATATTCAATGTTCTTTATTCAACTAACTTAATTACTTATACATAAACTTTTTGTATAAGTTTGAAGCCATGACGGTACACTGTTTCCTAAACTAAGAATATACTAAGAAATTCCTGTATCTTAGGGTTAGGTATGCTGCTCGTTAGCTATAGCAATTCTTAGTTTCTAGGTTCTACTTAATAGTAACTACTTACAAAAATAAATAAAAAACTACTTCAAAGCCTTTATTTGAAAAATATAAAAAAAATACAAAAATCCGCCAAACTGCATGGCAGTTTATACACGTTTATAGGCAGACATGATCTCTGGTGAAGTTATGTATCTAGGTAAAGATATATGTATAGGTGGGTCCCTAACTACTAACCTAGTCTTACGCCTACAATACAGTACATAAAATTATCTAATGAGGTATAAGTGGGTATTATTTGGTAAATTGAAATTGGTTGTTGATTGAAATCGTTTTAATGTCCTACATTTATCAACACAAAATATCTTAAACTTAGATCTTCATTAAAATTCCACTTTTTATGATAAATTTCCTAGGATTATGACTGTGGACGAGATTTTTTCGGATGATAGTCCTGTTGCAGTCCACAGTGAAGTTAGCTTTGCATTGCCAGTTATGCTGGGAGCAGCGACTATAATTCCCTCTCTTTAGCCGGAAGCACGGAGGACAGTAACCAGTGGAGAACGCATGCGGGGGCGACCGCACTCACTTGATGTATGCTTTATAAAGCACACGCATCAAAATTTTGATTAGTCGGGTTGAGACTGTGCGAAAGAACGGACGTTCCGCGCTTCGTTTTTTGGCGTATAAACGTAAACAAGCATGCCTTCCTGTGCAGTGAAATGTTGTGGAAAGTGTAGTACAACATCAAGTTCCGCAAAAGACGGGATAACATTTTATAGGTAAACATTTTTATGCTTGATACTTTCCAAATTTCATTTTAATGAAAAATAATTCCATATTTATAATTTCTGATGCGCTCCCGTTGATGTCTTTCATTGCTATCCCTTTCTAACGCACGGGTGTGTCCATACGTAGGCTGGCTCTTTCTTCGTATTAGTGCTATACCACTGTTCTCAGAAGTATAGAATGATTTTATCGATAATTCTGGGATCGTCATAAAAGAATTATGTTAATGTACGTACTTAACAACTTACCTACAATGTATATTATATGAATGAATGCATTCGGGGTATATGGAGTGGCGCGGACGCATTCCCCCCGCGCCAAAATTTCGTGTTTCATTATTATAAATAAAAGATCTTGCGCTAGTCGAATATCAATTTGTAACATACATACATACATACATATATCACGCCTATATCCCTTGCGGGGTAGGCAGAGCGTTAATGGCCAATGGTAAGAATACGGCCACTATCGCCGCGTATGACATTTTTGATGTTTGTTTTCTAAGGTTGTTTCAGAAAATATGTGTATCACATCACTATAGTGACAGGTTGTCAGCCTATCGCCTAAAAATACACCAACACTCTCGAGTCAATTTGTAACTATTTCATTTATTATGAAATCAGAACAAATCATCAATAGGTAGGTCAATATATCATCTTGTCATGTCCGTCTGTCTGTCCGCTGACCAGCATCGTCTCGCCAACCAGCCCTACCATCCAAAATGATCGTAACAGGTCGTTTCCAATTCGTTACAATTATTTCAATACATACCCTAAAATTACAATGTAAGTAGGAACTTATTATTATTTTTTATACATATCTCGCTATATTAATATTAGCATGCACATGTTTCAATAAATTTTCTTACACTTAATATGAGTAAACTTATTAAACGGTGATATAAAATATCGATATAATTTTACATATTTATTTTTCCCATCTCTACAAAATATGCGGTCATTGCGAAAGCCAATTGCGTCTAGCGATAATTACCTCTCCCCCCGCAAAAAGCAGTGAGCTTGGTTTTGAACAAAATCGTACCGACGCGTTCTCCACTGGTTACTCTCCTCCGTGGCCGGAAGGTATACCCGTCAATACCCACCGCACAACAACATTCCTTGACAATAAAAATTATGATTGTGACTGCAGAAAGAAAAATTGTTATGATTTATAAATAATTTGTAAGTTAATAAGTTAAATAATAATTATATTTTCTTATTTCACAATTTGCAATTAAAATTATTTATAACTGAATAAAATTAAAATCTAATGTCGATAAGTTTAACGCATACATAAGGTGCTGGTAAATTTACAGAAAATACTATTTAAGCTCTTCGCAATTATAAAAACATATGCTGAGTTCCACAAAAAAAATTACCAATTAACTTGCATATAATATGTAAAAAATATTAACTGCAAATATTTTAAGGGATTTTTGGACCTCCCATGCTAATTGACTTGGTCAGCGGGTAATTTTTTATGGGAGGTCCAACAATTTTTTTCAAATTTCAACCTATGTTCCATGGGAAAAGTTGTTCAGCTATTTTTTTTACATTCTGCATATGAATAGAATTTGTTTTAAAACAAACATAAAAATTAACTCTTTCCTCGTTTAATCAAAGATAATTATTATATCGCATAGTGGATACAAAATGAACTTATTTACTCAAAAGTTGTTAAGTTTGATGGTAATAGGTACGTTACTATGTACAGTCGCTCTATAAGCGAATATAATATCCGTCCTTGCAACACTTGTAAGAGCCTGGTGGATGATTATGCTCGTTGATAATGCTTATCAGGGTGGTTTTATGAATATCAGTGAGGATTCGACCTCGGCAGCTTCTGTCACTGTGAGTAGAACACCTCCACGTGATAACCGATTTATTGTAGTTCTCTCTGACAACGTGGTAACTAAAATTATTTACTAAAGCCAGGATTGTGTTGCCACGGCCTTTGACGAAGTTCAAGCCTGAAACAAAACACATGACAATTAGAATCACGTGGGCAAGAATTCGCCAGAAGATTGGGTCATTATTAAATCACAAAAGTTGTAAGCTTAAAACTATTGTACAAAAATACTATTCACTCCATTTATAGTTTTTCGAAATATTCACAGTTTGAATTAATAAACAGAAAAATTATATAAAAGTAAGTGTTTTGACCACATCGAAACTAGAGAGACATGACGTCATTTATTTGTATTTTCATACTAAATATCGTTTTAAAAATTAGCTCATTTGACCTGCAAGTCATCATGCCTATTGCTGGTTATGTAAAAGGAGTCACGCAGTCCTCATATTTCTAGTTTTGCCTTTAAACATTCTTTCGATCAAAGATCAGCGTACACAAGTTACATGGAAATATATACCTATTAACACACATAAATCTTTATTCAAGTCAGGGCGCGTTACATCATCGTGTCACCTGCACGTCATTCGCATCACTTGCCATTCCGTCTCACTATTCTTGGTGGCCTGGAAGAGATTTATTTATAACCAACTAACTCCGCTGACTCAGCGACCCAATGAGGATCTTGGCCTCCGAAACGAGCTGTCTCCACTGATCTCTGTCCTGCGCGATCTCCTGCCAATTGCTGACTCGAAAATCGCGCAGGTCAGCCTCTACCACGTCTTTCCAGCGGTTCCTGGGACGCCCCACTGGACGCCATCCTGTGGGACGACCCACGTACGCTCTTTTAGCCCCTGGTTATTATCTCCCATCTTCTCTACGTGGCCGAGCCTCGGTGAGCTCTAGTCTCTCCGATTTATTTATAATAGTAACTTTATATTTTTGTGTACACTCACGCTGAAACCCATCCCAAAGATTGGCACTTGGAGAACCAGGGCAGAACTGGATAGAAGTAGAAGAGGGAGGCCCTTATCCTAGCAGTGAAATGATGTAAGATAGTTAAGATGAAAACTTAATGGGAGTGTTCTCCGCTTATACAAATAATATGTTGCTTGAGCATCTTAACTCTGGCAGAGCACTTGCGGCTCTTTCTCTTGGAGCAGTACCAGGTGCTTCTACCGGCGAAGTCCATCCCGTTAGTGCTGAACGTGTTGTCGCCGATGCGTAACAGATACTTGCCAGAAGAAAGAGGCACCAACTCGAAGTTTTCTATGAAATATATTAAATGATTGTCAAATAACAGAGATGGAGGAGGTATATCAACAGCACATTAACTAAATTAAGTAACTAACTTAGGAATATATATTTTTTTGCTAAGAAATATATTTGTAAATCCTTTAATGTTGATGCTTGAAATATAGTAAACACAAATAAAATCAATATCTATATGACCATAAAAGCAAACAATACACATATTTTTACAAAAACAGCAAATTGTGAAACTTCTGGTAAGTCCAAACAGTATTCGGTGATTGATGAAAACTGGAGACAATAAATATACATAAAATCAAAGATGCACAGACTTATTGGGACTGTGCGCCACTCGGGCATATTCCGAACTGATAGTAAACCACCACAACAAATGAAAAACACAAAAGCTACTATACTTTATAAAATTTAGCTTAATACCTGTGACTGTGTGTATTTCCGTAATGAAGCCTGTGACGTCTGTCAGTTTCGGGTAAATCCTATGACATAACGTCCACTTTCCTTTGTGTACGTTTTTAGTATGGATCTGTTAAATGTCACTGGTCATAATTATCAATCATCTACCTGCCTTTATCCCAATTCATTTGGAGTCGGCGCAACATATTGTCTTCTTCCATTCATCTCTTCACGTCACAGGTATCAAGCCATATTTTATAAATTACAAAAATATTCGTTACAAAGTAAAATACACTACTTTGACGCAGGGCACTGCATTGTACATACACAAATCACGCCTTTATCCCTTCCGGGGTAGGCAGAGCGTTAACAATCGCAAACAGTGCATTGTGCTAACATTTATTTTACGTTTGGTTCCAATTTACTCGTCGTAAAACTGCTTTCGAACTGGCATTTGCAAGACGAGGTAGCCCGCGAGCCGCGGTCTGTGCATTGCTGCATTATATCTTAACATACTGGCCATCATGAATACAATACTTGGCAGGCGGGTGCGTGTGGTTGTTGGTCTCTCCCACGACCGCGAAGTTCTCGCTGAGTTTCAGCTTGGCGTTGCATCCCTTGTAGTTGTGAGTGGAGCAGTACCAGTCGAACAGTTTGCTCTTCTTGCATTGTTTCTTGCAGTAGTACGTGTAGTCGTTGTACATTATTATATGCTTGCCCGTGTACCGAGATTTAGCTAGGAGTATCACTGTAAGTTTATAAATTTGTTATTTGGGAATCTAAATACCTTTGCAAATTTTTTGTTATAAAAATATCATGTTACAGTTATTCCAAAATAACTTATATTTTTTTATACTTTATTGATCAAGAATATAAGCCAATTAAGAATGACAATATGTGACACCAAGAGTTCCTACTTCTTCTTTTCGTGTGGGACACCGATTCGTCCAACGACCTAGTGAACCCTAGTGTCAGAATTTTTCAACCGCCTGTTTTCAGAGTTCCTACTGAAAACGTTACTAGGAAGAATATTCTACGAGTCATTAATTTACATAGCTACCATCAGTTACCTACATCCGTGATGAGTAGCACATACAAACAATGCAACAAACTACACACACTTTAATAACATTACAAACATTTACTATATAAGGTGAAAAAATATTAGCTGCAAATATTTTAAGGGGTGAATCAGCCCGTGAAACTGTACAACTTTCCCCAAGGAACATAGGTCGAAATATAAAAAGATAACCCTTACAGTTGACTCGCTCGGCTGCTACATTTTGTATGGCAGGGCCAAAACCTATGTTCCTCGGGGAAAGTTGTTCAGTTTCATGGATAGGTTAGGGAGGTTAAAATATTTGCAGCATTTTTTTACATCCTGTATTACAGCTAATAGATATACGGGGCGTAAGGTACGGTGTACCGAAAACTTTGCAGGCATGTTTAGACCATGAAACTTTTTCTAAATAAGCTATTTAGCTAAACAAAATATTTTATTACGACCTTCCATACAAAATTCCCGGAGAGTTGGCTGACTTTCTTATAGGAGCTCGAAAATTAAAGATAGTACGATGATTTTATTGAGACGAAAAGGGTTCGGAGCGGTAGTATTAATAATTTATAATACCAGCACATACAATATTATTTCAGGGTAGCAGCAGAGTAATAATTTGAGCCGATGAAGGTAATCTCTAAACGATTGTTTTCTACAAGAACGACTTATACAAGTCTTTTGTTCTATTGTGTTCTCACAAAAAAGGCTAATCGGCTCAAATAATATTTCTCAGACTATACTAAAAGCAAGTTGCGCAGGATCCTTCACTTTGGAAATCTTTGGGGGAGGCCCGGAGGCCTATGTTCAACAGTGGACGTCTTCCGGCTGAAATGATGATGATACTAAAAGCAAGCAAACCTACTTTTTATACAACATTAAAACCATTACGACAGTAACTTAATATAAACGCCGTTTTTGATATAGTAGTTGTTTTCTGGATGATTGTGTTCTATGTTGGCTTTGACCATTGTCATGCCTGCCTTATCTAGCAAGAAGCGCGCCTTGCAGTCTCCACGCCTGGTGCAGCGCCAGGAGTTGCGGCTCTTCACGCTGCTGCTGCTGAAGGTATACCCGTTCACCAGCGCCAGCTTCCCCCCGGTCTCGCTCCTCACCCACTCAATGATGCTCGGAGAAACTTCACATGTGCTGGTGCTGTTGGGCTTATTTGAATCTGTTAATGAAAAAGTTTACATATATCACAATGTTTACCATGAATTCGGTAGTGGACTTGGTCACACACACACACAAATCACGCCTATATCCCAGTCAGGGTAGGCAGAGCGTTAACGAACGTAAAATTACGGTCATTATCGCCACGTCTGACAAATGTTTGAGGGTTGTTTCAGATAAGCCGTGCACCGCTATAGTGACAGGTTGTCAGAGGACAAGGACAGTATAGCAAGGTAGTGAGGTTGTGGACTGGGTCATTAATAAAATATAAAAATTGTACTCTTGAAACTACTGTCCAATGTATAATTTTTCGAGATATTTTAAGTTTGAATTAATCAACACAAAAAAAATATAGAAGTATGTGTTCTGACGCCATCCAAAATAACGTATAACGTCATTGATGTTTATATTTTTATAAAAATACAGTTTTAGATCGTTTTAAAAAGTACATCATTTGACCTGCCAGTTTACTACCCTATTGCTGAATTAAGCTCAAGTTAAACCACGCTTTTGCTATCTCGGTACGTCACATAGCGTTATTAAGTGTCTACCAAAAATTATTCATATGAATTCATACAAATGACAGCTAGTTTTGCGAACCCAATTGAAGCGCCATCTACGAGAGTACCACGAACTTTCATATTTGCTTTCCTTGACTGCCAGCGTTACAATAATGGCGACTTCAATTTAGTTCGAGATACTTTCGTATTTGCTTTCCTTGACTGCCAGCGCCAAAATGGCGATTTTCAATAAGTGCCACCAATGCTAATTTCAGGCCAGTGATAAAATGTATGAAAACTGATACATTTTTTTATTTCTATGGCCAGATTTTTATGTAAATTCCATTTTTAATTATAAAATTGGGCGGTTGATGGTCATGTTCAAATTTACAGCTGTGGATGTTCCAGAGATTGTCAACTTTGAAGCGCGCGCGGCAGCTGCCCCTTTTGGTACACCGCCAGGAGACGCCCCCCGCCCGTTCAGGGTTGAACGTGTACCCGTTTACTATCGCCAACAGCTTCCCAGTTGAATTTGTTATCCAGCGAACTGAAAAAGTACATATAATAAGAATGACTGCCAGCGCCAAAATGGCGATTTCCAGTGAGTGCCACCAATGCTAACTTCAGGTCAGTGATGAAATGTGTGAAAACAAATACTTTTTAAATTCATTTTTTAGATTTTTATGTACATTCCATTTTTGATTATAAAATTGGGCGGTTGATGGTCATGTTCAAAGTTGCAGTTGCGGAGGTTCCAGTGATTGTCAACTTTAAAACGCGCGCGGCAGCTGCCCCTTTTGGTACACCGCCAGGAAACGTCCCCCGCCCGCTCGGGGTTAAACGTGTACCCGTTTACGATACAACAGCTTCCCAGTTGGAATTTTTTATCCACCGAACTGAAAAAGTGCATAAAATAAGAATTTTATCCGAGTTGTGGAGAACCGATTGAATTAGTTTTAGTGTCCTCTGCGTGCTCCTGCAAACCTGACGACTTAAGGAGCCCATTAATGACGCCTTCTTCATAAAAATGAGAGAAAAATATATTGTTATTCTCATTTTCAGCAATTACTTGTCTCAGTGTCCAGGTCCTTATTGGTCTCAATTAGTCAAATCAAATCAAATTTACTTTACGGATACTACTACTTTACTTACTACTACCACTTTTTACTTTATTTACTTTTTAGTATGAATTAAGATGAAATTGTCTGAAACATAACACCATCGAATCATTCTTTTATTATTGCAAAACCATTATTTTATAATTTTTTAGTAGTTAACAGTTGTTTTATTTTTTTCTTTCTATACTCTTTTCTCCATATTGATCTTTTTAATTTTTGTTCTTCTATTGACATATCGTTGATGCCTCTTACTTTCTTTTCTTCTTTACGCTTTTGCCACCTTTCTCTTTCTTTGGCTTTTGCAGCTTCATAACTAATTGGGTCTAACTTCAGCATATTTCTTCTTCTTTGCTGAAATTCTCGTTTCTTTCGCCTCCTTTGCTCCTTTTTTCGCTCCGATTCATTTTCCACTAATTTCTGCCATACATCTGTTTTGGAAAACCAAAAAACATTTGTTATACAACATATACAACTTAAACAAACCGATACACAAAAAATTAAGCTCTCTTTTGTGTTACAATGCAGATATTGTAGGAAGTACCTACCGATGCAATACTGACAGAAACAAACAATGATATTACTAAAACGCATAATTTACTTAATTTTTATAATAAATGATAAATACTGACGTAGGTTCACAATACTTATTTTGGCACAAAACACAACACAGAATACAAACAATGTTAATGATATGAGATTCTCCTATACCTAATACAAGTTTTATTTAAGTAATATTAAACTTTACTTGAATTGACAAAGCTATTGACCTAATACTAAGACATAATATAAACTTTTTATTAGGAACTTGTGATGCTTCATTTGACTTTGCTCCAAAATGCAAAGAATGGTAGTAAATAGTGAAAAATTTAGTTATGATATTTGCTGTAGTATCTTCCCTCGTAAATCTCAAAAGCCTGTGGATAGTGCGTGTGGAATCTGTTGATTCGGCAGATCTTTCTAGCAGTTAGATTGTAGGTGAAGTATGCTGGACATCCCATGGCCTGCCTGTTGACGCACTTCCATCGCTGTGTGTATTTTCTATTCCAGTTTATGGAGTACGTGTAGCCGTCCACTAGCGCCACCTCGCGTCCCTTTCGTGTTGCAAGGAATGTCACTAGAAAAATACAAATCCAGTCAAATAAACAATGGTTCAAAAACGTGTAGGTACGTTATAACAAAACTAGTGTAGAAGTTCTTACAGCTGATAGAGATGGATGGCTGGGTACAAGAAAACTGCATGTTGCGGCCGATTGATAATAATTTGATCGTAAAATGAATTGGGTTAGGCGTAGGCAGATCATGTTCTTTGTAAATAAGTCACTCCGGGGTAGCCCCAGGGAGTAAATTGGGCCATTATTTGATTTCCCATCAAACGATCAGAAAACACAGGTTAGTTCTACCTGGAAATGAATGATGATTTGGGCCAAAGTTACCCCCAAGGGATTAAGTAAGCCGCAGTAACTGGTACTAAATTAACTTTAAAAACAGTGATGAATATGATTGGTTGCCTGGTAGAGAATGCTACCTAGCATTAAGGCCGCCTTATTGTACTGTTTCTTTTGTGTTTTCTACATGTTGTTACTTTTTTGTGCAATAAAGAATTTTGTTATGTTGTTATGTTAATATGAATATGTTACACAATTTATTAATTTAACAATGATTATGTTGATGACTACACTTGACAATGACGTCATCAATGGTAGTGACGGTCGCAGGACACCTAGTAGTATTTTTCTTGACGCAGACCCACACCCCTTTCGCATCCTTGCTGCGTCGTAACTCTTTGTTGTACCGGTATTGTCCTATTTCAATAACGGGCTTCCCATATTTCGACGTGGTATAAACAGCCTCTAGAACAGAATGGTATTGCGAAGGTAAAATGTAGTGTTAAGAGTGAGAAAACGAAGTGCAAAGCCTGTCGGTGAAGTAATGAAATTAGTATTTTAATAATTAAAATAGTAAAGTGTTTTATTTCCTAGTTTACTGTTGGGTTCCATCAAGAAATCACGAGTCACGACACAGTGTTCCTAAATAAAAAACAACAAAATTGACATACATGGTTATTTAAAAGATTTAAAATTGAGTGTTCCATACCTACTCGGCAAAAATATATGGAACACCCAATATTTTTTTTCCATTTTGGAGATGTTCGACACCAGTTCGGGTCGAAGTCGACCAGGTCATCCTGCCACATTTTCCTCGATCTCCCTCTGCGCCGCCGTCTTGTGTGACAAATCTGTAGTTACTTTGGCCCACATCTCCGGGTGCATTCGCCATACGTGGCCAGTCCCGCTTGAGTCTTGCGCCTTTTTAGTGACCCGAACTGGTATCGAACAGCCGTCAACCGCTTAGTATGGAAAAAGAAAGGGGAGGCCTTTACCCGACATTTTAGGCTGATATTATAATGAATTTGGAGGTAGCCTCATAGTAAAAGTTGTTTAGAATAATGAGTAAAAACATCATATAAAGTATCTTTACTGACAAAAATTCATAGAAAAATAAAACGAACCCATCTCAACCTAGTGGTTATGCTCATTGATATGCGTTATGATGACTTCGTCCAATGTTACAATAATGGCACGACATTTGAGTTTATATTGCTTGACGCAGACCCAGACTCCCTTGGCTCCTCTGCTGCGCGCTTTGTTCTTATTGAATCGGTGCAGACCGATTTCAATAACGGGCGTTCCGAATCGCAACGTCGTGATCACAGCAACGGGACCTGGAACAGAATGCGGCAATTTATTAATCAGGAAAACAAAAAAGAATTTAGCACCTATACTTACGTATATCCCGATATTTTAAGAAGGATCTGTATAAGGCAGCCGTGGCTTCCGGTAGTGGCAGCAAAATAGATTGCCATGTATAGACTTTTTTTTATTATGTAAGGAAATATGGGGAACGGAACCGGAGTACCTGAGTGAGTAAAAGGGCAAATAAAACTGCATTATTAGAATGTATGAGTATATGTATTACTGTAAAATTACAAACTTCGCTAAATCTCAATATCTACTGAACTGGAACGGATGGTATCGCTCCAAGTTGCCTTCTTCCTCAAAATATTTCACCACCTTATGTAGGTACGATTCTTCGGGCATCACTCTGCAAAACTTTGCCTCGCTTGCTTGTTTTTTCTTCAAAAACTTTAAAACTACGTTTCCACCTAAGTTCACGAAACAACACACAAACCACAACAAACCTGATTTTTTTTTACGGTGTGCGAATATAGAAGCATATTATTATGTGAGTGATACTCACATATATTTTAGCGACAGATCTTACGGTGAAGGAAAAACATTGTGATGAAAACCACATTCAAATAAAATTTTAATTCAGATGATATTTGAATGTGTCTTAACCTAGGATTCGGGCCAGGTTAGCCTTTGATTTGCAGAGGTCAGATAGCTGTGTAAAAACTTGGTTCCACGTCAAACCCCGTAGGTCAGATAGTAGATCCTGACAGAGAAACGGGGTAAGGCAAACTAACTACCACCGCTGACTCAGCGACCCAAAGAGGATCTTGGCCTCCGAAACGAGCTCTCTCAACTGATCCCAATCCTGCGCGATCTCCTGCCGGCAATTGGGATTAGGCAAGGGGAATGATAAATATTCTACTAATGATTATGTTGATTGTAACAGCTTACTATGACATTGTCCAATATAAATACTTTCGCCTTGCACCCGGTGGCGGTGCGGGTGCAGTACCAGCGTGTTTTAGGTCCTGACGAAGGCACAGCTTTGTTGAATCTGTGCTTGCCCACTATCAGTACCGGATTGCCGAAACGTGTTGTGGTAAAAGTCGGTCTATGCTCTGAAAGACAAAAAACTTTTGTTAATGTTATGGCTAAATTACATAATATATAAACTTTCTATAATTATCATGTCCTGCAACAAGGGCACCCCATTCTTCTATAGGTAGTGACTAACTTTTATAAATGATACCCTATTTGACAAAATATCAGAAAAAAAACATTCAGTCATCCTTGTTACCTTCTCCCGTCTCCCTCCACCACATGCTTTCTTTACGGCGCTGCTGGTTCTGCGTCAGGGCAATATGACAGATCCAACGATATCAAACAAAGCTGTTGCCAGAAATGTAAAAAGATACCCTAGATTAGAGGGGTTTTGGTAAAAAATGAACCACATACTTACTTACTTAGTAAGTTTTTATTGAAACAAACTTAGATTCAAATAACAATATAATATCAATGCTAAAGCCTCTATCACTCTTCGGCGCAAAAATAACGCTGCGCTAACGTATGCGCCTGTCAGATCCATACTAAAAACGGCACTCCCCATTCAAATAACGCTTTCGATGCCGGTCCAACCAAGTGACGACACGACGCTGCGCTAGCGTACGTCGTGAGCGGTTTTAGTACGGGGATTACGGGGATTTTTAGTGTGGATCTGCCAGGCGCATATGTTAGCGCAGCGTTGTTTTTGTGCTGCAGTGCAGAGAAAGGGATAAAAGTCTGGGGTGTGACACACACACACACACACACACACATATCACGCCTTTATCCCTTACGGGGTAGGCAGAGCGTTAACGGCCGCAAGAATACAGTCGCTATCGCCACGTCTGACATTTTTGAGGATTGTTTTCCAAGGTTGTTTCAGAAAACATATGTATCACTATAGTGACAGGTTGTCAGCCTGTCGCCTAAAAATTGTAATACACTAATACTCTCGAGTCCCTTAGTCGCCTCTTACGACACCCGCGGGAAGGATTTGGGGTGATGCTATTCTATGCCGGCATCACACGGCGTGTGACGAAATGACCTAATGGTTGTGAACATTGTAACACTTGACGATTTCGTCGAAGAATGTGGTGATCTTGGCGCGGCAGCCGCCGTGATCGCGCGTGCACACCCAGCGCGCGCGTGGACCCTTGCTGCCGGACCACCTGTTGAACCGGTAGCCGCCCAGCTCGATCACCGGCTTGCCGAAACGAGACGTCGTGAATACGGGAATACCATTTTCTGTAAATAACCGATCACCCCAAATTATTTTACTTAGTAAGTAAGTAAAAACACTTTATTATACAATGAGAAATAATATAATACAGGACACATTAAACTAAATAAATGCGCAAAGGCTGCTTTATCGCTAAGGGCGATTACTTACTGTTACTGGTAACCTTTGGGTAGAAGAATTAAACACAGAAAACAGAGCAGTGTGCAAGAGTAATAAATAAAAGAGACCAAAAGCATTCCATTTAACATAAAATAATAAATTATATTTCACTAAAAAATGTAATAAAATAAATAAATATTAAATTTAATAATATTTATAAGAATATATGCCTAATAAAAATACTTGCCTACTTATGTTTACAAAATTTAAGTTATCCCAAGTAGATAATTGGCTTACCTCGATGAGACATCGCGTACGTTAACCTATACCAACACAGCCCAAAAACTGTGCTAATTTTTTCCAAGTACCTATTATTCTTTGGCTTTCCTGATATTGTTGAAATATTATCATCTATGGTAAGGACAAAGAAATGACGAACATTTCTCAATGTAAAAATCTTTATTTGACAATTAATATACGTGCAATTGATTTCAAAACTTTTCTGAGTTCATGGTCAAAAGTTAAAAATAAAACAAGAATCCTCCCTGGGAGACGCTTCTAAACTATACAAATAATCAAAAGCTTCTGTTACGCTTTGTCATTTCCACCCATTTTATTCTCTCTCTTTTTTCGTGTGGGACACAGAGTTGTCCAACAACCCAATTTTATTATTGTGCTACCTTTTTTATGCCGTGTGATGCGATATTAGGCGATGCCGTGGGTGCCGTTGACCGACTAAGGGACTCGAGTGTTTCATGTGCATTGCAATTTTAGGCGACAGGCTGGCAACCTGTCACTAAAGTGATACACGACTTATCTGAAACGACTCACAAACATTTGTCAGACGTGGCGATAGCAACCGTAATTTTACCGGATATAGGCGTGATTTGTGTATGTTTTTTCTAATGATTATGCTCATGAACAAACTTGACAATTTCATCGTCTAGCGTGATGACGGTAGCCTTGCACCCGTAGCAGGCCTTGACGCATATCCAGCGCGCGCGCGCACCCTTGCTGCCGGACCACTTGTTGAAGCGGTACCGGCCCATCTGGATCGCCGGCTTGCCGAAGCGGGACGTCGTGAACACCGGCTCGTGCTCGGAGTAAATAACCTCTTCTGGAAAGAGACAATCGTCGCGAATAAGTGGATCGATGTTGTAATTTATAAATTGTAACTGAATATAAAATAAGAGTAATTTACAATTATTAAGGACATCCCAGGAAGTCAATTTCTGAAACTTCGTAATTGGATTCTGTGGACGGATGTCCGCAACGACTAGTCTAACCACACGTATTTAAATTTCTACTACAAGATGGTGTTATAGCCAAATCTATGTGTGATTTTTGGAGAGTAACTATGTGTGAATAGATAAATGAAGTAGAGCGTGTGATATTATAATAAGTAACAGATTTTTGCATGAACCAAAAACGAACCTTTCAGAAATTGAGCCCCGGGAATCAAATTTATGTAATAAAACTTGAGTAAAATCCGTTTTTATGATCCTTTAATTTTGCGACATGTAAACTTAAGTGAGAGATAAGATATGATATGAAAAGTAAATATTTTTCATCCTAATATGATCACTAATGGATATGCTCATTACAGAACTTAATTATTGTGTTTTCAATTGTTGTCACGGTAGCTTTACATCCACTACTTTTATAAGAGCAAGTCCAGCGCGCTCGGATACCTTTGCTTCTTGGATCTTTGTTAAAGCGATACTTTCCCATAATAATTACTGGCTTTCCATAACGAGAAGTCGCCAATGAAAACTCGTTTGTGTAATCTGTAATGCGCAGGTAATTCTGATAAGTTTATATACAACTTTTGAAAACGGGTATTAGACAAAAAGGAAGAATACGAATTATGCTTTATAGAACCATCATTGGCCTCATACGTCTGACAGAGACGATTCAATCAGAGTCTGAGGCAAGACTTTTAGCTACATGGCGCGACTGAAGTTTAATCTGAACTTGAACTTTATAGACACGGTGGTGCCAGGGACGCAATTATGGAAAATGCAGGGTTGCCCAGGACCTGCGCAACCCTCTCGGCCTCCCTGGCTAATTCCACAGGAACGACGAGTCGGTACGTGCAGACTGCGGAGCCAGGTCGGCTGCAGTGCAGGAGCCTACCGCACGTTACACGCGCCTGACGGAAACACCTTCAGGGTTTAGTCTGGAGATGTCCTTCTCCAGGACCGGTCTTTGGTCGGATTAATCCCTCGGTCGGCTCTTACGACTCTATTACACCTTCCTGTTAATGCTGAAATGTTAATATTGAACTTAAAACTGTCTAATATATTAAAAAAGGCCTCTTTCGGTGAAAATGTGAGGACATAAAGAAAATAAAACAAACATAAATTTGATCAGATTTGTTTAAAAACCTTCACCGCAACATAAAACAAATGAATAACAAAACGTTTGTAAAAAAATAGTTCAGTGTTAAGTAGATCCTTTGCGAATAAATGCATACTTCGGTAGTTAACAAGTTACGTTGAACCCGCTAACAAAACCCATAAATAATAAAAAAGTATTCTTATACTTCTTCTTTCGTGTCGATGACTCATATTTTGACAAGAAGTTTGCCACGGTTACGGCACTGTCAGTGGCTTCATATAAGTCGGACAAGGTGCAGGTGGTAGGGCACTGACTGCAAGACTTCTCATACTCAAATAGTGTCTTAAACCCGGTTGGGAGTGGTATGCGCCATGGGGTCGTGCATGCCCCAGACGCGCACGATGGCGTTGTCGATGGTGTGCAGCGACGCGCGGCAGCCAGCCTTCGCCTTGACGCACACCCAGCGCGTGCGCACGCCGTGCTTGTTCACGCGGTTGAAGCGGTACTGCCCGATCATGATCACCGGGTTCCCGCGCTGCGACTTCGCGAATACTGCACTCACCTCTGAAAACGACATCCTTTTGTCAGAAAATGCCACAACCTTTTGCGACGACCTGCTTCTTCTTCTTTCGTGTCGATGATTCAAATATATTTTGACCTAAAGTTTGCCACGGCTACAGCACTGTCAGAAATCGGACAAGGTGCAGGTGCTAGGGCACTGACTGTAAGACATCAAGTGTGTCTCATCAATTGTCTGCAAGGCACCGCAGTCGCAAGTTGGGTTCGAGCTATATATCCCCACTTATTTAGATTAAACCAGCATCGGCCGATTTGTGTGACCATGGGAGTTTATAACCTTTTGGGAGCTCTTAAATGAAGAAATAAAATGTAAAACTATTCTTCACAATAAAAGTTTTATTCGATAACTTTCATCACAGGGTCGTCGGACGACTCAGTGTCCCACATAAAGAGAGAGATCACAATGTTATTTTAGTTTATTGACATTGCCAGGTAATATTATTTATTCAGTGACATTGCTTCAAAATGCTTTTTCGTCGTGTTCATTTTAGGCGGCGGCGCATGCGTATGCTCATTAAGTCTCCGTACGACCTTGTCTCCGAGGGAGAAGATGGATGCCCTGCAGCCCTTCTTGTGATGAGTGGCGCAACGCCACGTGTACCTGTTGGTATTAGGGTTATGCTTCTTCACCGTGAAGCGATATTCTTGCATCACGATCATGCAGTTGCCGTACTTCGACTCGGTAAACTCGTACGGAGGTATATCTGGAATTGCGTAATATCCTTGATTGAGTAGTACTTACACGGATTACTTTCCTTAAAGGCTCTTTAATAATAGACGTTGAGAGACCTCATGACTGTGGTTACAAGTAAAAAAACCATAGATGTGAACTCCAGGTTTCCGAAGCGTTAATTTAGAAATAATAAATAAACTCTCCCGCTTCCGCCATCCAGTCGCTACCAGCCACACTATAGTCTGTAAGTTTAGGTACTTATCTTTTTGTAAACAAACTTTGTACTAAACTGACAGTTCTGAAGTGTCACTTTCATACAAAATTTGTTTACAAAAAGATAAGTACCTAAACTTACAGTCTATAAGCCGCTGGATGGCGAAAGCGGGTGATCGTTCATTGTGGCTTACCCTGGGGGAGGCCTATGTCCAGCACTGAACTGCTATAGGCTGATGTTGTGAATTAAAACTCTATGAAACATAGTATAAATGTATTTCATGCTTTCATAAAATTATTCGTCACTATCATTCCGCTTTTCAAGTTTTGAATGATTTATATCAGGTGAAATGGATAAGTAGACTGGCGGGTGGTTGTGATTATTGTCTATGGAGATGATTTCATCATCTATGGTGAACAGCTTGGCTCTACAGCTGGATGCCATGCGGTTAGCGCAAGTCCATCTCACCTTTTTAACGTGAGGTCTTCTCTTGTCTTTGTTCTGCCCAAATTTATAGCCTCCTAAAAGTATTTGTTTGTTCCCTCTAGAATTAGTCACGAATCTGGCCTCTTCTGTAATTAAATAATCAGAAAATTAACCTTATGTTTATTTATTACGGTCAGAGGCTAGTACTTTTATTTATTCTGTGTCAGAGCACTGACAGCATTGGTGCAAATGTGGGTTGACGGGCTATTTTTTTTTCTATGGTTTAAATTAGCAATTTCTGCTATAGACAAAAATCAAACAGAAACATTAAAATTACTATAAAAATATTATAATAACCTTTGCTCGTTTAAAAGTATTAAATTAAATATATGCTGGCACCCGCCAGCATAACATCCATAACCATAACCACCCGGTTATGGTTATGGATGTTGTCTTATCATTCTCTTTGCTTTATTCCGTTTTCTGTCGGGGTCGGCTTCATAACCAAGGGGATTTGAAGTGGAACCAAGTTTTTACACTGAGCGACTGCCATCTGACCTCTGTAACTTGAAGGGTAACCTGGACCGAATTCTAGGTTAACTCACATTCAAATTTCATTTGAATTTGAATGTGGGTTTCATCATGATATTTTTCATTCACCGTATAAGCAGTCGGCAAATGTACGTGAGTAAAAGCACATTGGTAGATTGTGGAGATAAAATTCGGGTCTCACGATTGTAAGACCGGTGTCCTAACCACTTGGCCACTTGGTTATGGATGTTATCTATAGAGACGATATCCATGACTACTGTGAACAGCTTGACTTTATAGCTGGATGCTATGCAGTTGCGTGATACATTTTAAATAAGAACTTTAAGACGAATTTATTGTAAAATATTTTCTCTTTAATATTTTTTAAATCTTTACGTAGATTCCGTTGCGTATCCTGAATAGAGGAGGAGAGTGCTCATGAAAGATCTGTGAGCGGATGATGTGCCCGTCGACGGTGGTGATAAAGCGGGCGCTGCAGCGGCGGTTGCAGGTGCAGAACCAGGTGCGGGTAGACTTGCTGATGTGGCGGCAGTAGAACGAGTAGCCCTGCAGCAGCGCCAGCTCTTTGCCTGCCACGTTCCTCACCCAATGAACTGCAATGGAATTAGTAGGCTTTTCCCTTTATAATACAATATCTGGAAGCCGAGTCTTTTGTTTTATTGTTTTTGTCATCCTTGACCGGACTACTGAGGTTTTTTTTTGCATTGTTGATGTTTGACGGTCGTTACACAACCATGTCAGAAGCCTGCTACTTGTAGAAGGCGGTTGAACAATTCTGACACTAGGGTTCATCAGGTCGACTCGGTGTCCCACACGAAAAGAGAGAGAGAGAGCATTGTTGATACGGTGGGACGTATCCCTATCATAGAGCCGTCTTTAGTATCAGTAGTCGATACAAATAGTGTATAATAAATAGTGTATATAAATAGGCCTATACGATAGGCCGAACAAAACAACCGAACTACTGAGACAAGAGAAGTGTAGGTATGGATAAGGTATGGTAAATAATAATTATTCGATTGATATGTGATTGACAACTATACGACATTATAGTTTATTTCCTTCACAGACAAGGCATATAATCACATCATCATCACGATGATATACGATATTATAGTTTATTTCCTTAACAGACAAGACATGTCATTCGCGAACCGCAAATGTCAGTTTTACCCCGTGGTTTCCTTAATTATTTCTATATAATTTAAAGATCTCCTGATAGCGGGAGGCCCATGTTCCGCAGTGAACTGTTGTGGCTGTTATAGTTAAGATTATTTTAAAACTGTTTATAAAAATGGATAAAAAAATACAATACAATCAATCAAAATATAAAAACTACCAGAAATATTAAAGGGCTTTGCGGGAAATGTATGGAGCATTGGTGCCTTTTTTTAAATGCCCATTATTGATGGTCAACGAACGTCACCTTGTTAGATGTGTGAAGTACTTCCATACAAACAATAATTCGTATGACAGCTAGCTGTCGAGTGTAATCATTACGAGATATATGCTTTAAAACATTACGACTGTTTTATATGAAAACCTATTTTATTTTTACTGTCAATGAACACCAACCTATTAGTTGTGTAGAGTACTTCCATACAAACAATATTTTGTATGCCAGCCCAGCTGTGAAGTGTAACCATTTCGAGATATAAGCTTCAAAATATTACGAAACTTTTATATGAAAAACTTCTTTTTTTTACCTGTCAACGAACACCACTCTATTAATTATGTAGAATACTAACATACAAACAATATTTTGTATGACAGCTCAGCTGTCAAGTGTAACCATTACGAGGTATAATGCTTCAAAACATTACGCCTGTTTTATATGAAAAACTTATTTTTTTGAAATGTCAACAAACACCACCCTACTAGTTGTGTAGAGTACTTCCATTCAAACAATATTTTGTATGACAGCTCAGCTGTCAAGTGTAACCATTATGGGATATACGCTGCAAAACCTTACAACTGTTTTATATGAAAAACTTCTTTGCTTCTAACTGTCAACTAACGCCAACCCATTAGACGTGTAGAATACTTCTATACAAACAATATTTTGTATGAAAGCTCAGCTGTCAAGTGTAACCATTTCGAGATATACGCCTCAAAACGTTACAACTGTTTTATATGAAAAACTTCTTTGCTTCTAACTGTCAACTAACGCCAACCCATCACATGTGTAGAATACTTCTATACAAACAATATTTTGTATGAAAGCTCATCTGTCAAGTGTAACCATTTCGAGATATACGCCTCAAAACGTTATAACTGTTTTATATGAAAAACTTCTTTGCTTCTAACTGTCAACTAACGCCAACCCATTTGACGTGTAGAATACTTCCATACAAACAGTATTTTGTATGACAGCTCAGCTGTCAAGTGTAACCGTTACAAGATATAGGCTTCAAAACATTACTGTGAGCTGTCATACAAAATATTGTTTGTGTGGAAGTACTCTACACAACTAATAGAGTAGTGTTCGTTGACAGTTTAAAAAAATAAGTTTTTCATAAAAAACTGTCGTAATGTTTTGAAGTTTATATCTCGTAATGGTTATATTTGACAGCTGGGCTGTCATACCAAATATTGTTTGTTTGGAAGTACTCTACACAACTAGTAGGGTTGTGTTCGTTGACAGTTAAAAAAAAAAGTTTTTCGTATAAAACCGTCGTAATGTTTTGAAGCGTATACCTCGTAATGGTTACACTTGACAGCTGACCTGTCATACAAAATATTGTTTGTATGGAGGTACTTGACACATATATGAAGACGGCGTTCGTTGACAATAAAATTTTAAACGGCACCAACTTTACTCATAGCCCTTTTAATGATAACTCCATCCCGTATAATAAATTTTGGTGGCAAGTGAGTATGGGGTTCGGATGGTAAACTAACGATTTGTCGGTCCTTGGTCATGAGGATCCGGGCTTTGCACTTCCTTAAGCCCGAATGAGAAGAACAAATCCAGCGGTCGTTTTTTCTTTTTTGCTGCAGACAGTAGGAATAACCGTCAAACAACAAAACTGGTTTGCCAGATGAGTTGCGAACCCAAGTTACTGAAACAAACACAATTGTTTAGTAGGCTTCGATTCTCGGTGGGACACTCAGTTGATACTTATCACTTGGTGAATTTGTTCCCAGTCTGGTTAGGACATTGCGGGCTGAACCACCCGATTGTCCCAGTTGCTGTCTATGACTACTTAGGCGGCGGTCGTTACCCGACCATGTCAGAAGCCCGCTACTTGTAGAAGGCAGTTAAAGAATTCTGACACTAGGGTTCATTGGGTAATGAACCCTAGTGTCAGAATTCTGTAACCCTAGTGTCAGAAGTCGTCCGACGACGCCGTCGTTATCTACATACTATTAACTAGGCATAAACAGGTAGGTAAATAATGTTGTGAATATAATTTACTGTATGAATACTTCGTAGCAGTAGTGCCCTAATCTACAGGATTCTGTGTGTGAAGGTACTATCTTTTCGTAACATCCTGTATTTTACTACATGCAAGCTAAAAATCATTATGATTAAGATTTTCGCAGGAAATTATTTTTATTTTTTACACAGGACATGCCCATTAAAACAGGGTCGAAATTTCGAGTAATTCAAAGAAAATTGTGTAAAAATCCCGTTTGATTAGTTAGTTCTTACTTCCGATTTATCGCATATTTATACTATAAAAAGCAAAGTCGCTTTTCGCGTCCGTCTGTATGTATTTTTAGCTTAAATCTTTAAAACTACAAAACTGATTTTGATGCAGATTTTTTATAGATAGAGTGATTCAAGAGGAAGGTTTTTATGTATAATACTTGCCGGGAAAAATCCTTATTCTCACGGGAAAATGAGTTGCAGCGGATGCAGCCGCTGGGGCAGGCCGCTGCTTAAATTTTAAGATAAACCCCATTACTGATCGTATACTTCTTAACAGGCGGGTGGTTATGTTCGAGCTTCATTCGGATGATACTTCCTGGCTCTCCTTTCCTGGTGGTGATTGCAGCAGTGCACTTCATATATCCAGCACTGGTGCATGTCCACCGGTCTGTGCTCTTTCGACGTTTGTCACAGTAGTAAGTGTAGCCGTGCAAAAATGCAATTACATTCCCACGGGAATTTTTCAGCCATTGTACTGCAAAACAGAAAAATTAAGTTTATAGGTTAATCAATTTAGGTACTGCCATCCATTATTCGTAGGTACTGCCAAAGAATACTCACTCTACTGCTAAGTTATTTATTTTCTACAGCTGTGAAGTGACGGTTATGAATACAAAACGACAATATGTCGTCAGTCTGTCAGCATTTTATTAAAACAATATTTTGCGTAGGTAAGTCCAAACTTCTAAATCATGGGATGGGAAATTTATTGTCCCCTGGATAAGGGCATAGTAATAATGAGATTAAAAGGTAATTAAACTTTTTATTTCCTTATTACTAAATAACTTTAAAAACGGTTGATTATTTTATATACAAATCTTATTCTATGTAAGTATCAATACGAGTATTATGGTGAATGTTTAGTAATGGTTCCCTATCTATTTACATAAAATTATTAGGTATAACATAGATTGGCACAATTTGCCTTGGACTAAAAATACTTGCGCTTAATAATAGTTGGCGTAACACGTTAAGCATAATTTAATCACGCATAGCAACTATTGCCGTAATAATATTTAAGCATAAAAATTTAAGCGTAATTG
Organism: Keiferia lycopersicella; assembly: GCA_029255805.1. Classification (NCBI taxonomy): domain Eukaryota; kingdom Metazoa; phylum Arthropoda; class Insecta; order Lepidoptera; family Gelechiidae; genus Keiferia; species Keiferia lycopersicella. The sequence goes on from JARACZ010000008.1 coordinate 3,020,704, forward strand.
ACGACCGAAGTGGCGCAGTGGTAGTGCGACTGCCTTTGACGCAGAAGGTTCCGGGTTTGATTCTCGGTGGGTCACTCACAAAGTATTTATTACTTTGTGAATTTGTTCCCAGTCTGGTTAGGACATTGCGGGCTGAACCACCCGATTGTCCGTAAGTAAGATGGTTCCGTGTTTCGGATGGCACGTTAAGCCGTAGGTCCCGGTTGCTGTCTATGATCACTTCAGAAGCCTGCTACTTGTAGTTGTGGTTGAAAAATTCTGACACTAGGGTTTATCGGGTCGTTGGACGACTCGGTGTCCCACACGAAAAGAAAAAGAAGAGCATAAAATACAAAACCATAAATTATTTTAAATATAAGCAAAACAAGCGTAAACATCTTATGCTGAATAAAGACCAATAAAATTCATAAAAAATAACCTAAACTAACCTTACCTCATCTAACCCAAAGAAAAGTGACCTAATCTAACCTACTATTTAGTAATAATAAACTAATTGGAATAAAACAATATAGGGAAAACCATTATGCAAAAAAAAATTCTAGGCATAAAAAATGATATTTTTTTTTGTCGAAAATAGTATTATGCCAACATAAATATTATGCGAAAAGATGTTGACGAAAGGGATCCCATTAGTAAGGTCCGCATGTATTCTGTGAAAACCTCTGCCCAACTTTTACATGTTTTCTATGTGGCTCAGTTCTTGACCACAGGTTTCCTACAACATTCACAATACAGACAGCCATCTTTTGTGCAGCCTACTTCTTCTTAGATGATGATCACGTGATATAACGACATTTATATAGGTAGGTAAGTATTCTTTCAAGAGGCGCCAAACTCAGTTTAATAATTATGCTAAATTACTAATAATTATGCTAAAGAGGAAAGAATGTATGATTCAATCAAGCCCTTGTTTTTAATACGAGCAATTTGTTGATCAAGTTGATTTGTATGATCAAGTGATTTGTTTGTATTTACCAAGAACCTTGTTAAGATCTATCAAGCGCTTAATAAGATTCGTCATGTGATTGTTTTGCAGCAAACAAAATACTTGATGCGCTCATATTAAAAGAAGCGCCTAATTGAATCAAATATTAATTTTTTAGAGTGATCCATATGTAAAATTACTTGACAACACAAAATCTACATCCTAAAGTTTGATGTACACTCCATTTTTGATGACATAGTTTCTAACAGGCCAGTGATTGTGTTCAGTGTTGCTTGCGAGGATGACTTTGGGGGTAGTTGTTGTGACGGTGAAGGTTGCCCGGCACTTGCGTCCGTAGGAGCATACCCAGCGCTCCTTCGTCTCTTGTCGTTTAGAACAACAGTACGAGAACCCGTTCAACAAAGCAACAGCTTTTCCACGGTAGTTCGTCAACCATTGCACTGAAAATGTCATCACAAGTTAGGAAGTCAGCGCGCAGAGCATTTTATTGAAAGATTATTATGAAGTATCAAAGCGGGAATCTAGGCAGCCATTAATTCGCAAAAACTGACGAACTAAACAGGACAAGAACTGAAAATATTACAAAAAATTACAAAAAACAGCAAAAAGACAATAAAATATAAAGATTCTTTTATTTTACAATAAAGCAGAGCTTTAAGTATATAAAGTTTAGCATGTCCTGCATTTAGCAGTTAGTTATACCTAAAGTAATAAAAAATGTGTGCTAGAATGATAAAAAAATATGTGCAAGTTAAAGGTATGATAATTATCAATTATTCAATCAAAATAACTTAGTTGAATTAATCTGTCTTTGAATTAAGCTTTCCATCTCCATATATATTTATTCTTTCACCCAGTAAGCGACATTTGTTCCCATTTGTCCCCACATTAATGACAATTACGAATAAAAATTCCCATTTGTCACTAGAGACAAATGGAACAATTTATCCCTACTCGCATTTGATGTACATTGCCTGCGCCATCGTCAGCGCGCCATTAGTTCAATAAAATTATTGACTTTAACATTTTTTGACTTTCCATCGTATAATAACTTAACTCAACTACCGTCATTTTACGTCGGATTTGTGTTGTCACATGAGCTTCTATATAATATCACTATCGTCAATTTGCGTTAAAATTGTATAAATGTGTAACTACACAAAACCTTGTAACTGCAGGGTGTGGATTTCAAGTGAAATTAGGCTGCATTGAACCAACGATAGCTTATGATAAACCGAGGCGAAATCAAAGAACAAAGACTTAAGTACCAGTTACGCGATTGTACGTAGTATGGACCGTCGATATGTACTTCCTATTGGGCGGGTGGTTGTGTTCCAGGTTGACGCGGATCATGACGTTGGGCTCCTCCTTGGGGGTGCTGAAGAACGCACGGCATCTGGCGTTGGGCGCGTTGGTGCATACCCAGCGGTTGTTGGACTTGCGGCGGCTGTCGCACGAGTAGGTGTATCCGTCCAAGAAAGCTACAAGCTTCCCACGAGAGTTCGTTAACCAGTGCACTGTGGAAATATAACGCGAGATTTTTATGTCATAATGGCAGGGTGTCTCAATGGGAATGTGTCTCGACAGGAATCTCGTTGGAACCTAACCGAGATTTTGATTGCTGTACATAGATAAGCTATACTAAGGAAGTTTCTCCACGATGTGAAAAGGATAGATTAGGTAAATATGGCGCGTCTTTGCAATGTTCATTCGATATTCAGTTCATCGACTGTTAATTCATTCGAACTACAAATTTTTGTTTAGAAATTCATTCATTATTGAGTTCTTCAAATGAGTATCTCTAGAAATGTGGTTCCTAGTTTATAGGAACTAAAAAATAAGAAACATTATTCGTAGAACAAAGTATCTGATGAATAGTGAAAAAATACTAATAGACCAAAAAATCTTTAAATCTTTAAATTTTTTTTGATCTATTAGTATTTTAAACCGACGTTCATCGCATGATTTACGTATTTATATGTCACATGTATTTAGCAATAAAAGTTATTTTATTATTTAACTTTTAAGTTGAATGTAGTTACTGTTTATTATTATATGCAAAATTTAAAAAAGATTACACTTCACATCAGCCTTTATCACTCCATGCGTCCACTGCTGGACAAAGGGTACGCCACAATGAACGATCTCCCGCTTTCTCCATCCAGTCGCTACCAGACGCCCTCTTTAAGAAAATGACGTCGATAATTAAACATTATTTTGGTACATCTTTATCAATTAATACTTGAAAATACTTGTAATCAAGAAATAGGTATATTTAATATCGAATTAATTTAATATCAGACAGTATTTTACAGCCGTTAACGCTCTAGCTACCCTGCAAGGGATAAAAGCGTGGTGTATTACTTATGAATTTGATGATTTGGCAGTATTATTGTAAATCCAAGAATTTTTGTATGTGTGATTATCATTAATTTAGTAAACAAGTAATGAAAAGATAAGAAATCTTTATTTATCTAATAACTTCCAGTAAATAGGTAATACATAACTAGTAAGTAAATAATAATAGTTACTTTACGATGGGAATAATGGCACTTGAAATAATTCATAACACAATGTCAGTATGTAACTTAAGTAACCAGGGCCCTAAGTCTGTTAAATGAAAATCGTTTCAGTTGGATGTCGATTTTAGTAGTTTAGCAGATGCTAACAGTTTGAAGTATAGAATAATCACAATGGCAATTGAATGACAGAGGAGTTTCGATGGCGTTACAATGACAAAAATAGCAGACTTGGCCCTGGGCCCTAAATCTGTTAAATTAAAATCGGTTCAGTTGGATGTTGATTGGATCTCAGTTGGATGATTTTAGTAGTTTCTTCGCTTATATTATTAAAGGTCTCGCTGAGCGCTAGCGAGTTTCTTAGTCTGCTAACTGTTTGAAATATAGAAAATCACAATGGCAATGGAATTACAGTTGAGTTTCGATGGCTACAATGACAAAAAAATAGCAGACTTGGGGCCCTGTTACTTTCTTCGTTAACTTATTGATGGTTATGGCTCTCGTTGGCTTTAAGCACAGTGCCATTGTAGGTGGTGATGGAGGCGCGGCATCCGGCGAACCACTTGATGCAGGTCCAGAAGACTCGCGGTCTACCCTCCTTGTAGCTGCTGTGTCGGGAGAACCGGTAATGCCCAGCCTTCAGCATTGGCTTGCCTCTGTTTGACGTGATCAGCTCCACCGCCGCTAATAAAATGAATTCCAGAATTAATATTTTGTCTAAGTCATCAAGGAGATTTTTTGTCTGGCATCTTAGGCCCGTATTTATAAACCGCACTAAACTCTGAGATCGATGTTGAGTGCGACTTTCAGATGCTGTTAGTATTGACTGAAATTTGTCAAAATCACTTTTGAGATGCCTGAATAATTGTAGATTAATGTCAAAAGTGCGACAAAAGATAATAGCAATGATTTTCTATTATGCAAGTATTTTATTAGTGGATATCCATCCAATATTGTTACATATGCCATATAACGCTATGCGCTAAATTATTAGGTATATTTGGTATACAGGACGTTTGTATTTTAACAATTTATTTTTAACAGTTTAACAACTACAAAAACTTTTAGTGCGTGTTTCAGACATAAAACTGGACAATCGCAATATAAAAATAAACATTGATCTGTACGAAATGTAAAAATGTATATGTATACAATTATCTACAGAACGACTCTGGCAGGAACAAAAAATTGTAAGAGAAACTAAAACTTTTAAACTTTAAATTTAAATTGTTCAGTTTCACGTCTAGAATAAGCTGTGAAAGTTTATACAGTCCTTAAGCAAAAACACTTAAGGTGGTTCCCAACAAAGCGGCCAACGGCCGAATTGTGTGAAATCCAGGAATTGTATACAATTCCTAGGAAATGTATGCAATTCCGACGCCATTTAGAAAATGTATAAAATATGTTTTGTATACAAATCCGATATCCGCGTAGGAAATGCATTATACAGGGTGACCGGTAAATTGATGCATTCCTTTCAAGGGATGAACCAGCTCATGAAACTGAACAACCTTCCCCATGGAACATAGGTCAAAATATGAAAAAAAAAATTGACCCACCCATACAAAATTACCGACCGACAACGTCAATTTGTATGGGAGGACCAAAATTTTTTTTTCATATTTCGACCTATGTTCCATGGGGAAAGTTGTTCAGTTTCATGAGCTGGTTCATCCCTTGAAAGGAATGCATCAATTTACCGGTCACCCTATATAATGCTTTCTGCGAAAAAAAGAACCTAACCTAACCAAACCTAACATAATCGACAGCGGGGATTATGACTTTATCTTGATTGTTTCAACCAAAGATTAGATTAGGTTAGGTGAAGTTAGACAAGGTTTGGTTAGGTTAGGTTGTGTTTTATGTGTTACAGAAATCATTATTCTATTAATTGTATACAATTATTTACACATATATACAGGGTGTAAAAAAAAATGCTGCAAATATTGAAAAAGGGGTGAATCAGTCAATGAAACTGAACAACTTTCCCTAAGGAGCATAGGTCGAAATACGAAAAAAAAATTTGGACCTCCCATACAAAACTATTAGCCGACCAAGTCAATTTGTATGGGAGAACCAAAAAATCTTTTTTTCGACCTATGTTTTTTGGGGAAAATTGGTCAGTTTAAAGGACTGAATGACCCTTTAAAATATTAGCAGCTAATATTTTTACACCTTATATACACCACGTAACAAATTCTAACATTCAGTGGTTGTGTTGAACAGTGCAGTTGAGCACGACTTCGTCCCTCGCCGTGATGGTGGCTGTACACCCACTGGGCCGCTTCACGCAAACCCACCGCTTCTTGCTCCCTTTCCACTTGTCTAGCACGAAGAAGTGGTTATCCACTTGTATCATTTGCCTATCTACACCTACAAGAGTCAAGTGCGTTTAGTTGTTGACATTCACCGTAGCTGAAATGTAAGTACTGCTTCTAAATGTAAGGTGTAAAAATATTCGCTGCAAATATTTTAAGAGGTGATTCAGTCCATGAAACCAAACAACTTTCCCCAAGAAACATATTTCGAAATATGAAAAAAAATTTTGGACCTCCCATACAAAATTACGCACTGACCATGTCAATTCGTATGGGAGGTCCAAAAATTTTTCTCATATTTCGACCTATGTTTCTTGGGGAAAGTTGTTCAGTTTCATGTAATGATTTAACCCTTAAAGTATTTGCAGCTAATTTTTTTACACCCTGTATACTACTCACTATAATAATGGCATACCTATTAATGTGAAAATACTAAATAAGGTCAAACTAGGGTGTAAACAAAGTGTTACTGGAACGCGGACATCTACTCAAACTGTTGAAAAATCACCAGTATATACACATCTACGTGAACGAATCATAAACTCACGAAAAAAACAGCTGTTTCATACACTTTGGTTGAGTAGGCATTAGGAACGTCTGTTTTTTAAAAACAGAAGCAAGTAGGGGATCCCGCCGTACAATGAACTTCACCGAGCTGTTTAATGGAAGAAAGTTATATAACAATAAATATATTGCGACAGTGATGACAAAAAAAAATCAGTCCAGACTATGATTTACAAAAGAAAACGTTTTTTTATGTAAGGTGTAAAAATATTAGCAATCCCATGAAACTGAACAACTTTCCCCAAGGACCATACGTTGAAATACGTAAACGTTAGAATATCCATGTCAGAAGCTTCCTACTTGTAGAAGGGGTTCTTTGGGCCGTTGGACTACTCGATGTCCCACACGAAAGAGAAAGGAGAGTTAGAATGTTACTCGTAGCTCCGGCCGTAGGAATATGGTCGCAATGTTTGACAAATATTGAGGGCGTATCAAATGATTTCGTGTGTTTCAGTGATAGATTGTCAGCCTGACGCCTAAAGCAATGTATTACAAATACACACGCAACCCTCGAGTCGCCTCTTACGACATCCGCAGAAAAAATATGGGGTGATGCTACTTTAAGCCGGAATCACACGGCATATTATGAAAATATTAGATATGTCACGTCCGTAAGCGTCCGTATTCCATGTAATTTAGTGGTTGTGAATATTTTTGGTGGTTACAATGACGTCCTCAACGGTGTACACGACGGCTCTACACGCGCGCCGCCCGCTTTTGCTGCATACCCACCGCAGCTTCCCGTTGCCAGATGCCTGGTGGTAAGTATACGTGTGCTCTCCAAGCTTTAACATTTTGTTCCCGTAGATTGATGTTATATATTCTGCACGGACACCCCATTGTTCTGTGGATAAAACACACATTTGAACTATTAGTTCTATAAAAACTTAACCATCATCAATGGCTTCATACCTCTGCGATAGACGATTTAATCAGTGTCTGAGGCAAGAATTTTTATCTGCATGACGCGGGTGAAGTTTCCTTTCTACAGTCACTGCGTTGTCTGGTTCACATATTTGGAAAACGCAGGGTTAAAACTTAACTATAGTTTGTGCGTAGACATTTTCTCAGTTTAGTAATTTTTAAACCTCTGTGTTGTTGAATATATGGTAGATAGGTAACTACAAGTTTTACTCTTCTCATGAATCAGCAAAAGGAAATTATTGTTATTTAAAAATGTACAGTTTTTTTTATAAACTTTATTCAAAAACTTATATTTAAAAACACCACATCGTTTGCGACAATTCTTTTTAAGCTTACAACGATAAAACAATAAAATATATGTATTCTTCTTCTCTTCGTGTGGGACACCGAGTCGTCCAACGACCCAGTGAATTTGTATTTACTATGTTGTATGAGTGATAAAGATGATGACAGAGAAATCAAGATTATTGAAATTTAAAATGTGAACATATCCTTCACCAAAAAAATAACTATCACCAAATAGTATAAAGCAAAGTCGCTTTTCGCGTCTGTATGTTTGCTTAAATCTTTAAAACTACACATCGTATTTTGATGCAGGTGTTTATTTAGATTACTGGCCGAAAAAACTTCTTATTTCCACGGGAAAATGAGTTGCAGCGGGCGCAGCCCTTGTGGGCCCACTAGTATACTATAATATAGCTAATATTATAAGCTATAATATTTAATGCCAATAAAAAGTTGTATAACAGGTTAAATACAATTGTTTACTGATAACAAAAAGTTTAATAATATGGGTTACAACTACAAGCGACAAAAGTATAAAGTCGTTCAATGGTTGTGTTCGTGATTTACCTTGACGATCTCGTCATCAATGGTGGTGACCGTCATTCGGCAGCCGGACTTCTGTCTGAAGGAGCACCGCCAGAAGCTTTTGAGGCCGTTAGTGATGTCAGTGTAGAACTTAATGCCATTGATGCTTAATATTTTCTTCTTTGCAGTTTGGATGTAATGAACTGAAACGAATTACTGTAATGTAGTAACAAACAAGACTTGAGGCCGTTGGTGAGATCAGTGTCGAACTTAGTGCCACTGATCACTACTATTTTCTTTTTGCAGATGGATCGGATGTAATGATTATATAATAAAACGATTTACCGTAATGTAGCGACAAACAAGACATTCTCCTTTTAGGAATATTTAGAAAAATAAACAATAAAAATATTAATAGCACTTTATAACATGGTTTTAATGTTTTGAGTGTAAAACCCCACTCTCTTCGTTATTATTCTAACCTTAAATTAGGCGTTACTTAAAGTTACTACGTGTATGACGCTAAATCAGTCTGTCCACAGCCATTTCTCGCATGCTGCACAAAAAGCCATAACTTTCTTCGAGCTCTTTTTAGCTGCTTTACGCTTCATAGTTTCTTTTAATACTTTGCAGCATTGTTTGCAGTTATGTCTTGCTTTCGTTGGACCAGCTGTTTTCACCAGTTCATACCACATTTCTTGATTTATCGTTGCCACTGTGGAATTCTTTAGAAATATAATTAAGACCATATAACAATCTACTTAATTAAAAACTACAGCAGTCTCTGCACTGATAAGACGTCTACATCAAAGCAGCCAAAAAGGACAAAATTCATGCAAATGAGAAATAAAACCAGTATCTTTTAAAGCGAGTTGTATCAGAAAGCCTTTATTCCATACATTACCAGATCGCCGATCCGTCACAGACACAACTTGAACTTGACAACTTATTGTATCTAATATTATAGTAACTGAAAAGTAAAACTACACGCTACCATACTCATGTTATAGTAGATTAGGTAGCAACTGATACGTAGAAGTAATCAGATCACCAAACCAGTTATGATGTGCAACCGCAACTTCGATTTTCTCTACACTTGTAGACAAAATTATTCATTTGTTTTGGTAAAATCCATACGATTTGATACTTGTGAAGTCTTCTCGCCCGCGAGATAAGTCTCTATACTGTGCGCATCATAAAGGGGCATGGCCGAAATCGGTCGCAGAGATCATCATCAATTTGACGCCCGAACATACTAAAACGTTTATTTTCCGAGGATTGTTTGGATTGATGTCACACCCAAACTACTATGCTTTCTAATGAAAATAAGTGTTTTAATTATCGCATGAAAACTACGTGAAATGAAGCGATAAATAAGAAATAAGAAACATAAGTACCTAATGGTAGGTACCATCAATAAGAAATATCCAAATGGAGATTATCAGTTTAGTGAAGAACATAATTTTTTATACTTCATGAGGCCGGTTGGACGATATAATTTTGCAAACTAATTCCAATACAATGCAATTACTATATTGCAATTCCAATAATAAATAATCTCTACCATAATTTTCTTTTCCTGTATTCATAACTACTACATTTTTACGTTGTTTATAAGTAATTAAACAAGGTTTTACCTACTCTACTTACTATAAATAATTTGTCTTACTGTAAACGCTTAAATGTTTTAACATGATGACACTTTTTTTAGTAGGTACCTACTATCTAATTAAGTCTACGTACCCTACCTATACCTATTACACATTCACATATACAATTAGGTATAAAGCAACCTATTATTAATTATTACCTACCGATGTAATATCGTTGACAAAACATAGCTGGCCTATGTTGTAAACTTGGAACTTGGAACGTACAGGAACCAGCGACTAAAATTACTACACTAAGAAGCAAGAAGACTACTCATACACATGCCACAATTATCAAATGTCAACACTCTGGAAAACTTTCACAATAACTCAGAAAATGTATCACTCCACAAACAAATAATCTAGACATAATGTAAACGACACAACACTCACAACTTATCTACGTCTATGACAAACAGATCACCCGACGCATAATGTTCTAAAGCCTAAAAATGTCCTGAATGCACAATGACCTAAACGCATAATGACCTAAACACGTCTTTATGTCCTGTGGGTCTCTACTAAGCCCCCTTAAGACACCAGTACCAAAAAGCAACTGCCAGACGCACGTTGGCACAAGCTCGGCAAACACCGATCCCATACAAATATCCAGGGAAGAGTTAAACTGTTTTCCAAGATCGAAGGCTCCACAACACAAGACTAAGTTAGAGTCAACAGAAACTAAAGAAAATACAAAATTATTTAGCAGTCACTGTAATAGCGAATCTAATACTAATTAGCACAAAACTGGCTTCTGGAAAAGTAGGTGGGCAGGCAAGTGTACCTATTGTTCAGTATTTTGTGAAATAAATTATTATGTTGTGTTAAGTCATAGTTTAGTTAGACAGCCTACAATATACATACTCATATTGTGGTATCTAACATACATTAACAAATCGCACACGATTATAGATGCGATAATATTGCAAATACTAACTGGAATGAATCTTAAATTACATTAACTACAAAATCTGCTAAGAAAGAAAAATCTTAACAGGTAAAATATCAGTATTATAATAGACAGATATTACCGTACATGACAAACAAACTACAGCAGTTTATTCATAGACATACCTAACACGCACAATATTCAAACCACCGTTTAGCCATCAACATACATTGCAATAGAAAATTAAAACAGCAGTGGCGCGTGTAACCGCGCATTGACATTGTCCCCTTCGTACTTTCTTACCGGAATGATATCTATTTTTTTTTGTCAATCTTGAATGTTTCTTCAAATTAAATACATCATACCTAATCCTTACAGAAAGCGACAATGCTCAACATTTGCCACATAACGCTAAAGTTCCCTATGTCGTCCACAATCAGTTCCAGCTCATAATGCTTTGCCATTTCTACTAGTTCAAGGCCTGCCTGGCAGGGTAGGTTCCTTATTGAAAGAGAAGATAAAAAAAATTAAAGAAAATCAACTTAGAGAACTAACGACTAAAATTTTAGTGGTTATGCCAGCCGTTGAGCTTGACCATGCGGTCGTTCTTGGTGACAAGGATGCAGTTGCAACCGTCCTTCCTACGAGCAGTGCAATTCCACCAGGCTTTCTCCTTGCGCTGAAGCTTCTTGGTGAACCGGTAACGGCCCCACATTATGATGGGGTTTCCGTGCCGCGTCGTCTCAAACCTGATCGGTTGGTCACAAGCTGCTGCAGAGTTCCTTGAAGAATCTACAATATGCAATGTTTGTTTTTAGTTGGCTATAGTGTTTTTATAATAAGTAGTTACATAGATTATTTAATTTCACCAAACATGCACAGTAGGAGTGGATTCTAATCCAAGGTAGTGGGTTATAATTTGAGACATTATTTTTAGTTTATTTATTTCCTTGTATTCCTACGTAAATGATTTAATCTATTCCTTTATTGAACACAAAAAGAAATACAATGCACTTGACACACCGTATTACTAAGAATACAATTGTATTTAGAAAGCGCTACGAGAATAAGGTCTGTAGAACTATAACTAGGTACATACATTTTTTTTAAAATATGTAATAGGCCCGCATTTGTCTGTCATCTCACCTGGTGGTAAGTGGAGATGCAGACGAAGATGGTACATGCTTGCCTAGATAATGCCTATTCACTCTTGCCTTAAAAAGGCCCAAGTTATATTGTTAAATGTAAATAACTAATGCTCTGGATCACTCACTTGTCATGTTTGTGTGTTTTTGAGTCGAAAGCGCGGCGTGGACGCATAGGCACGCGCGATTCTTCGCCCGACGAAGAACCACAGATTGGTTCGAATTAATACTCACAAGACAAGTGAGTGATCCGGAACATTAGTAATTTACAGGTACATACATAATTTCATATCTCAAGCAGTTTTAGTTTAAATATCTAAATACAGACGGCAAGTAAGTACTACAACATTACACACAAGTACGATACATTGCATTATTATAAAGGATTTGTGATTAATCGAATTTCATATTTGAAGCACTTTTTACTTTAAACATTTAATTACAGACAGTAAGTAAGTAACACTACGACATTACATGCAGTACAATACATTGCAATATTTTAAAAATGATTAGGTATCAATCGAATTGAATATAAGGTGTTAAAATATTAGCTGTAAATATTTTAAGGGGTTATTCAGCCCATGAAACTGATCAATTTTCCCCAAAAAACATAGGTCGAATTATGAGAAAAATTTTTGGACCTCCCACACAAATTGACTTAATCGGTCGGTAATTTTGTACGAGATCCAAATTCTTTTTCATATTTCGACCTATGTTCCTCAGGGAGAGTTGTTCAGTTTCATGGGCTGGTTCATCTCTTAAAATATCTGCAGCATTTTTTTTACACCCTTTATTTAAAGCAAATTTTAGTTTAAACATCTAAAATACAGCCGGTATTTACCGGTTGGTACAGTAAGAACTACGACATTACACACAAATACAACACATAGATTTCTTTACCATTTAAATAGTTGACTTTAGGATTTGGGATCAATCGGGATGTAATATGGTTTCTTATTGCTTCCTTCCCCGTCGGTGACGGCGACTGTCCTGGTGATGGTGTGGTTTCCGATGGCCCAGGGATGGTTGTGGGCATCCTTCACCCGCTCCAGCATTTCGTCAGCGGTCACAGCAAACGCACGGCATCTTTCCTTGGTGTTCACGCAGATCCAACGCTTTTTATTATTGCCGAGGTCTTTGTTGAACCTGAACCGAAATCCGTTCACGACCAACATTTTGTTACCGAACTTGCTTTTTGTGTAGTAAAATTCTATTTCTTCTGCATCTGTGGAAAGAAAACATTTGTGTAGATAGATATTAAATATTTAAACATATTACTCAAGTTATCTATTCAATTATTCTTACCTTTTGAACTTTTGATATACATAGGCTGGAACCCTGCAAACAAAAAACAAGAATTAGCACCTTTACCTAAGCAAAGAGTATGTACAAACTATAGCTAAGTAAGATTTTAAGTAAATTTACACCACAACATAAAAATTACTTGTTCATAATTTTAGCAATGGTTTCCTTTTTCATTTATAAAGATTAATTTCTAAATTACAGTAACAATTAACAACCAATTTTTATTCTTTTGGGATTAGAATATAATGTGTTATAATACTTGAAAACATACCTTGAAAAGAAAAACAAGCAGTATTATTTTATTAAAAACTTTATTAAAACAATTTTTAATAGGCTTTAAGTACTCGACTTAAAAATATATAAATTCGTTAAAGTATTTTTAAACACGTGGTGTAGCGAACTCTCGCAATTATTTAAAAACTATTTCATTAAATCACCAAACGAATAAAGATCTTCTATCTCACCATTTTGTCACTACATAATAGTATAAAACAAAGTCGCTTTTCGCGTCTGTATGTATGTTTGCTTAACTCTTTAAAACTACCCAACGGGTTTTGATGGAGGTTTTTATAGATTCAGTGATTCAAGGGGAACGCTTTTATGTATATTACTTGCCATGGAAAACATCTTTGTTTTCCCGGCAAGCGAATTCCCAACCCAAGCGAAAATTAGTTGCAGCGGGTTGCTAGTAATTAATATAAACAAGCTTGAATATTACGATTTGGGATCAACAGGGATGTAGTAAGGCTTTTGGGTACTGCTTCCATCAGCGACGGCGACCTTCCTCGTCTTGGCGGTCCTGCCGATCACCCAGGGATGGTTATGAGCGTCGTCGACTCGCTCCAAGACGTCGTCGACGGTGTACGCAAAGGCGCGGCACTTGTCTGCCGTATTGATGCATATATACCGCTTCCTACCATTACCTAAGTCCTTGTGAAACTTGAACCGAAAACCGTTTACAACCAACATTTTGTTGCCGAAAATGCTCTTTGTGTAGTAAAACTCTATTTCTTCTGACTCATCTGAAATTAAATATTTTATTTATATAACTTTTTAAAGACATAAAAGAGAATTTTATTGAACGATTACGTCCCTGTTACTTTTCTTACCAGAAGAGTTCTTGATGTACATCGGCTTAAATTCTGTGGACAAAACATAAAACCTTAAAAAACATACTAATTGACGCGTTGAAATAGCTATAATATGAAATAGCTAGACAAGCCGAGGTAATTTGCCGAAGATATAGTCTGTGATGGAAGCAAAGACAAAACGATTACTTAAACTAATAAATAAAAGATAATAAAAGAAGGGCTTTTATTTTTTGTATGCCTCAAACTTCATAAAACTGATAATACTTAGCTAGCGGTTCATAACATATTTCATAATCGCGCAGCGCAAAGACGCATCGTCGAGGATTTGATTCAATAAATTATTATACTTACTTTACCCAAATGCTATTTCTGTAATTTACATAAACAAAGTAAATAAAGTTAATCACGAAGGGTTCGAATCCCATCAGGGACGTGGTTTTTTCCACGTGTTTCGTTTGTATTAATATTAACTTTGTGTTTGATTAAAACACCAAGAATTCGAAAATGTCATTTGCGTCACATTGCTATCTCGTGGACGTTTCTACAAAATAGTTAACATTCTATACATATACCATAACAACGGTGCTCAAATTACCCTGAATAACCATTTACCTAGCTACTTGAATTCAAACTTCATTTGTAGGCGGATGGTTGTGATTGTTGTTGATCCTCACGACCTGGGACTCGATGGTGACGAGCATGGCGCGGCAGGCTCGCTTGTGATGGCTCCCGCAGTGCCATCTGGTCTTCAGGCCGTAGTAACTGTGTCGGTTGAAGCGGTACCCACCCACGGTTATCACCATCGCGCCTCGAAACTCCTTGAACATAGGCCCATCTGAAACTAATGAAAGGAAGTAAATAAATATTTGGAAAGTAGAGAAGAGAGAGTATTAATTATTTCATTTATTCATTGCAAGTTAAACTTTTCGGGCCTTACCACAAAAAAGTTAAACGCGAGTTGAACGTGAAGTAAGACGTGAGTTTTTAAACACGCGCTTGACTCGCATTTAACTTTTTTGTAGTAAGGCCCATCTTCTCTAAATTTAAAGTGGAGTATTGTCGGTGGAGTAACTTCCAATCTTCCCTCTTCTTTGCTAATGCCTTGACAACCCGATACGACACAACACTGGCTTTTTCTTTTATCTGGGTAAAGTAAAAGCTTCTAAGTCTACCTCTGCCTCTCTTTCCCTATGTACTTTCCCTTCTATGATATTTTTTATGAAGTTGTCGTGTCGTAACAAGCGGCCAATCATTTTTCTTCTTCGATTTTCTAAGGTCTTCAAAAGAAATAAGGATCCAACTTAAAACATTTTAATATAATTTTAAGTTCATATTAATAAACCATAGTGTTCATGTTAATACATCAGTGGTTGTGCTCATTTACGATCTTAACAATTTCTCCGTCGTACGTGGTGACAGAAGCCCGGCATCCTTTTCGTCTTGAACATCGCCATCTGATGCGGAGTCCTTTCCTCAAATCTACATGGTAGCAATAACCATCCAGTTTCATCATCACATACCACCGCGATTCGAGTTCACGTATTCCACTAAAAGTAAATAGATAGAGGTTATTGTTAGGTAAGATGCATAGTCCCGTGATGACACATAGACTTCATGAAACTGAACAACATTCCCCTTGAAAGGAAGTGAGTACTTTTCCTAACATCCCATATAATGCCGATGGCCGGGTTGCACCCGTTGCTTATGGGAATACCGCGTTTCCCGACATATATTATTTACATGTATAAATTGTGCTCTCGAAACATCGTTTCTATAAGAAAACGCAATAAAATCCTTAGGTTTAGCATTAGCGGTGATTATGCAAGATAAGTATAATGCTATTTAATTTAATAAAATGTATTGGTATAACATGACACACAGCATAGTACAGATCATTCGAGGCGAGTGGAAGAAAGAATAACAAATAAATGTGGTATTCCGAATTGAGCAACCGACAGCACTTGTCGGCCGCTCGGATCGAAAAACCACCTGACAAATGACACTCAATTACAACTTTATGTAGACTCCATTTCGAACAACAAATCTGTAAGGCTGATGGTTGTGTTCCGAGTTGGCGCGAAGCAGGTCCCCAGCAGTGGTGGTGGTGAGAGACGCTTTACAGCCGCTCTGCTGCCTAGCGCACTGCCAGTAGCACGTCCTGCCTACTCTGTTCAAATGAAAGGAATGCCCATTGTAGACAGCCAACGTTTTCCCTTGGGTGTTCTTTACGTATATAACTGGAACAGAAGTAGATAACATTAGCAACTATGCATTCAAATTTATGATTTTTCTAAAAAACTTTTGTCAGCGAAGCAATTTATCCTTACCTACCTAATACAAATTTACAAAGTTTCGTAAATATGATAAGAGCAAAAAATAGTACAAGAACTAGGCTGATGGATTTTCCGAAAAAATTCGCCGTCAGTAGAAGTGAGGAGCGGTTCCTACTCTACCGACATGCATTAGATAATACACAGAAGATGAGAGGGGGTCTCAGATTCTTGCACTATTTTATTATTTTATGCTCAGCCAATCGATTTTGTTGCTTTGAGTTTATTTGGACCAGTACTCAGCCAAAATTTTTTATCGGTGAATGGTTAGTTAATCATTGAATAAGAGACAGGTATTTTACAAATCACACTTTTATGACTAAAATTATTACATAGGTAATTATTGCAAGTTCGATGAACACACTAGGTACAAAAAAGGACTAGACACTTACATACGAGATCAAGATCACTAGAATACATTTAAAAAATAGTAAGTAAGTAAACACTTCATTGCACATTCAAAACACAGGAAAACTAATTAATACTAGGAGAGTTTCTAGAATCTAATGATCATGCTCATGATTGACGGCTACGATGACGTCATCGAGGGTCGCAATGGAGGCGCGGCAAGAAGGCTGGCCCTTGGCAGACCGCCGACAGTACCAGGTGACTTTACTGCCGCTGCGAACCGTACTACAGCCCGGGTAGTAGCGGCGCCCGTCCACAAGCAACATCGGCTTGCCAGCCTTCGCCGTCACGAATACTAGGAGAGTTTCTAGAATCTAATGATTATGCTCATGATTGACGGCTACGATGACGTCATCGAGGGTGACAATGGAAGCGCGACAAGAGGGTTGGCCCTTGGCAGAGCGGCGGCAGTACCAGGTGATTTTACTGCCGCTGCGAACCGTACTGCAGCCCGGGTAGTAGCGGCGCCCGTCCACAAGCAACATCGGCTTGCCAGCCTTCGTCGTCACGAAGACCGGATCTGCAAGTAAAGAGTACTTGTGAGTGTTCATTCTAGAATAGGTACAATCAAGGCAAAAGTGTTGTAATGTTCCAAAAGCTATGTTCATGTTGAATTTTTATGAACTAAATGAAACGAATTCCCAATTGAATGAAAATAAATTAATGTATTACATTCAGGCAGGTACAGTAGACTAGAAAGTTCACAAGCAATTTTACTTCTTGCTGTTTATATAGCTCTTAACTGTTCGCTTTTGCGATGCGATCTCCGTGAAAACTAGATAAAAATTGTTTCGCTACCCTCTCAACCGTGGCCGTGTGGTGCCGGCTTACAATAGCATCACCCCATTTCTACCTGTGAGTGTCCTAAAAGGCGACTATGGAATAAATCCATGGAACGGGTAGCAGTGTTCTCTGTGAATATCTACAATATCTTGCACTGCTCTCGCCAATCCGCCTGCCAATATGGCGACAGGGTGAGTACGGCAATACCCTCCAATTTGGGGGAGGCTCATTTCCAGCAGTGGACTGTTGTGGCTGTAAAAGTAGAAGTAGTATCCTCTCAATATAATAACTTAGTATTCTCTTTGGAGTGCAAGAAATGGTTGTGTTTATTGCTGAACAGCACGATTTGCTCGTCTATGGTGTGCAGGAAGGCCCGGCAGCCCTTCCGGCCGTGGTGCGTGGAGCACTGCCACCTGGTCTTCGCGCCGATGGTCCGCTGCACGCTGAAGGTGTAACCTTCCACGCATAGCATCATCGTGCCACGCTGGGAGCGCACCCACTGCACTGGAAGTGATAAAGAAACATCGTATTTTCATGTATTTGTTATTTGAAATATGTGCAAAAATATTAGCTGCAAATATTTTAAAAGGTGAACACGTCAAAACCCCTAGGCTAGGTAGCCGACCCCGACAGAGAACGGGATAAGGCAAGGAGAATGGTGATTTTAAAAGGTGAACTAGTCCATGTCCATGAAACTGAACAACTTTCCCCAAGAAATATGTCGAATTAAGAGAAAAATTTTTGGACCTGCCATAGAAATTGACTTGTTTGGTTGGTAATTTTGTATGGAAGGTCTAAAATATTTTTTTCATATTTCGACCTATGTTCCTTGCGGAAAGGGGGGAAATTCACCCCTTTAAATATTTGCAGTAATTTTTTTACACCCTGTATAAACGCAGGTAAAATATGAACATCAATAACTACCTAATACCTGTTCATCTGGCGGAGTATCCATTTCAAACGAACGTCATGAAAAGAAGAAGTATACCAACCCAATAGCATGTGAGCGAACCTGCTAACTGTAAAAGCTGACCCGCCCGTATAGATCAACACTATTTTAAGTTCCAAAAAAAATTATCAATACCTTTTCAACTTTCAAAATACGAAAAACCCACTTCCAATGACTGTTTCCCGGCATTTTGCTAAAAATAAAAATTCACTTCTATACTTACTTATTGTTCCCGTTAGCCGTTATATCTACCTAAGATATGTCTTCGACATAGAGTTAGTACTTTGATAAAGGAGTAGCTGGGAAAAGGTGACAATTTATGAGTCAGCCCAGATACAGTATAGGTACCGAATATTACGTATACCTACAAAGTGGTAGAAATATAGTACAAACCGGTTTCGCTCTTCATTTTGAAGTAGGTTGAATATCTGAAAAAATGGTTGAAAATAAAACTAAAAATGTAACGGGTAAACATGATATATAATATTATTATGCTAAAAAAGGTAACAATATCAATCACTGCCGTTGTCGCCAGACTTTCGAATGTAAAATCCATCGTCGCAGAGTTTGTAAACACCTGGAGGGTGGTTATGACTGTTGGTAGTTCTGATGATTTCGGTCTGGTCCATGTCGGTGATGACGCGAGCTTTGCAGCCCTTGCCATTGTGAGTGGAGCACCGCCAAGTTATCAGCCTCTTCACCCTGTTGTATATCCTGATGCAATACGTGTAATTGTTCACCAGAAGAAGCTCTCTGTCGAATCGTGATTTGACGAATTGGAGACCTTTAAAAATAGAACGAAATTATAAAACTTTGGATGAAATCGATTTAAAATATCTTCGGAAATCTAACTAAGGTCTACACTTCAGCGCAAAAACAACGCTGTGCTAACGTATGCGCCTGTCAGATCCATACTATAGTCTGTAAAATATAGGATGATCCCTGTGACGTTTGTGACCTCGGTCGGAGCAAATGCTACTACATGTCTACTTTCTTTTGTTTACTTGGAAAATGGACTTTTATTGTCATTAAGGGATCATCCTATATTTTATACAGAGTATAGAAATGTCAATGCCCATACTAAAACCGCTCTCGACGCACGACCCAGCGCTAACGCAGCAGCGTAAACGCAGTATTAGTATACCACAGAGTACTAGCATAGTTTCTAGTATGGATCTGACAGGCACATACGTTAGCGCAGCGTTATTTTAGCGCTGAAGTGTGATGAAGGCCTAAGTATGAGGATGAGAAGTTAAGTTTCATTTGAAAACCAAAGACAAGATCAAATGTGACAGTCTTCAAGGGGTTTTAGAAATCATTTCATATAGTCCTGTTTCCCGTACTGGGCGATTGTGACCTTATATTTACGAAGCGCGAATCCGTACGTGGCTGGCAATCTCAAAATCATTTATCAGATAGGCAATTATAGGTATTAAATACAAATAGGTTAGGTTTATTTTAAAAAAAAACACATCAGGTTTTATTTTTAATCGGCATTGTTTTTGATTTAAAGAGCTTTTTTATTTTTTCAGAGCTTAATATAAAGACCCTTTCGAATAACAAACTTAGGTCGTGCGTGGTTGTGGTCCGTATTGAAGCTGATCAACTTCATATCCAAGTCGGTAGTGAGATGCGCGCGACACCCAACTGACATCTTCAAGCATGCGAACCTCATGGTGGACATAGAATTCCTTTGAAAGTAAAACGTGTAACCGTGATGAATAGCGAGCCGCCGTCCTGAATGATTTTTTACAATTGTGACTGAAATTTTAGAAATGGTGTAACCAAAATTTACTGTAACAATATAGGCCACTAACAAATAGTTCTGTGAGAGTCTCGGTGGGTGAGGTCTCGTCAGTTCTACAACATATTTAGTAAGAGGCAAGGTGGTCTGCGCACTGACCTAGTTAGACTATAAAAACCATACGTTGCTTAAATGGTATTTTTATTAAACGTATATGCTTATAATTCATATATAAGTAGATGCACTTAAATTATTTCAAGAACAAAATTCAGTAGCAATGTATTTAAATCTGCAGAAAAAGCTTTAAATTTAAAAAATGTCCATTGCGACGAATTTGTGTTCAGGAGCATAATTACTAAAATTTTCGTTTTCGGTTCCGTGGACGTAAGACCAAAACAACTGGTCTAACCACACGTTTATAAATTTCTTTTACTTGATGTTTTTATAGTAAAAAATATGTGTGAATTTTTATAGGATCGAATGTGTGATACAAGCATTTAAAGTCACAGATTTTCGCATGAAACGAAAACGCTCATGCGAAAATCTGTTATTCTTCCAGATTCATTAAATTTGTCACATGCTTTTCGTTTTGCCAGGTACCCATACCTACCTACTGTAAGGCACAGCAATAGTCTTACACTTTAATATAAATGCCGTTTCGTATGACGAAGTTGGGTCGCGCGTGATTGTGGTCATGTGAAGTTTTGGAAACCAGGACGCCCTGTTGCGTCGTGGTCATTCTCGCCCGGCACCTTCCAGTCGTCGCGGTGCTACGCTGGCAGGCCCAGTTTTGAGTAACTGTTGACTGCTTGTCTAGGAAGAAACAATAGCCCTCGTAGATCATGAGTCTTCTGCGTCTTGTATTGGTGAGAAAAGTCACTGAAAATAAAACAATTTTAGCTGTTAATTATGAAATGTTTTTTTTTATTATTATTTTAGTTGCGTTACGTTTGTTCATAACTCGAGTAATCTTAATGTAGTCTTTATTGTAATCATATTAACTTTGCTCTTTCCTTTTGCACTGGAATGCACAAATGCAGTACCTAAGCGGTAGTTCTGTAACGAATTTTGCCTTTTCTCATACAGGATTGGATACCTCTCTGCCTCGGTCGCTGCGTACCATTGATACAGACACAATATTTTAGTGTTGAGTTCTTTTGCAAGAAAGTTCTATATCATGAATACAGAAAAAATATTAACAAAATAAAGATTTTAAAAGGACATCCGAAATTTAGAGACGTAATTTTTTAACACGTATCTTTAATACACGTAAATAAGTATACAAATGGTCTTCTTAGATTTAAGAGCCCAGCTCTTGTCGGTGGAGTAACCGCCATTCTATTCGTCTCTCCGCCAGTGATTTGACCTCCTGATACGACACGACATTAACTTTTTCTTTTATTTGGTCAAAGTAATTTCGCCTTGGTCGACCTCGGCCTTCAATGATGTTCTTCAGGACATTATCGTGTCGTATCAGGTGTCCCATCATCTTTCCTCTTCTGTCTTCTATGGTTCTTAACAAACTTCTCTTTTCATCTACTGTCTTAAGGACGTCTTCGTTCGTCTTCCTATCAGTCCAGCTTATTTTCTGCATCCTCCTCCAACACCACATCTCGAATGCTTCGAGCCTCTCTCTATCCCTCTGGGTCATAGTCCACGTCTCGCTTCCATAAAGTGCTATACTCCAGATGTACGTTTTGATTAATCGCTTTTTGACTTTCTTTGAAATTTTGGCTGTGAGTAAATATTTCTTATGTTTGAAGGCTTGTTTAGCCATAGCGATTCTCGCAATAATATCTGCAGTACACCTGGAGTCATGGGTGATAAGACTTCCCAAATATCTAAATTTATCAAATAATATTTATACAAATGGTGTAGGTACCAAAATTGCATTAGAAGGAGATAACTGTCTCCATTACATCATCGCAACGTCAACGTCAAGTACCATGTACCCCTCATTGAATATCAAATACAGGGTCTTAAAAACCAACTGCAAATATTTGAATGGGTAGACCAGTCCAAGACACTGAACAACTTTAGTTGCGCATCTATTTAAATCTTTACGTATTTGCCATATTGTATAACATATTTGTTAGGAGGATGGTTGTGTTCGCTATTAGCGCTGATGAAACGACCCTCCCACGTGGTTATGAGATTAGCTGGGCATCTTCTCGTGCAGCGCCAGTGGATAGTCTTTTTACATCTATTTCTTACATTAAAGCAATAGTCTTGGTAAACCGCCACCTGTATGTTATTGGAGTTCCTCACGCAAAGAACTGAAAATAAACGTTTTAAATTAATGTCGATGTCTTTGTAGGTAATTTCGTTAGACTAAGTAATATTTTACCACTATCTTATCATTACAAAAAAGCATATGACAGATAAAAGTGTTTTAGTTTTATTTGTATTTTTTTTTATTGCGGGGGATAGGCTGAAAGCTTTAAAAGAGACTTACTTACCACGTAACGTTACATTCTATTTGGTTAGCTTGGCCAGCCCCGACGCAGGGCGTTAGGGGCTAGTTGTATTTTTTTAGTACACCTCGGTCGCGTTTACATTAGACATGGGGCGGGTATCCGGAATGGATCCGGTATCCGGCGGATCCGGCAATTTTTCGAGGATCCGGCCGGATACCGGGTAATGGGGCTCGGTACTCGGCACTGCCGGGTAATTTCACAAGCCCAGAATAACAAAACTTAGTACTATAATCTTTATTGGAACACAAATGGTAATCTAATTAATAAGTAATATATTATATTATATAGATTGTAATCGTCAATTTTTTACGAAAAATGTAGAAAATTCTTTATTAATTTTGATGACGGCCATTTTGAATGACCAAGTTGCCAGGCGGATGGGTATGTTCCAAGTTAGCCCGGAGCAGATCTCCCTCGTAGCTGGTGACGAGGGAAGCTCTGCATTTTCTGCTGCCTCTGCATCGCCAGTTTATGGTCTTACTGCATTCTCTGCTTACATTAAACCGGTGGCCTTGATAGATAGCTAACCGGCACCCTTTGATACTTCTTGCAAAGAAAACTGGAAAATAAAACTTCAAAAAAATCATCATCATCGTTGAGCTCACACATCTGTGACAGACGATTTAATCAGTGTCTGAGGCAAGACTTATCCATATGACGCGGGAGAAGTTCACAAAATAGGAGATCAACAAAAAGACAATCAAAGCACTCCCATTTTATGAGATAGCCTAAGAATTTGATGAACAACCTCATTATCCAGTAAATGAGTAACTTGCTACTCCCCTTTTAAGTAACTAGCAAGTATGTAGGTAACAAAACAATCAAACAAGAAAAGATTAATACTTAGTTTAATATTAAAAAGCACTGTAACAGCCATCATCACCTTACTATAAGCCTGTTGAGGTAACCTATCTATTTGCATAATATAGAATGGCATATTTTACAAACATACATACATATATCACGCCTTTATCCCTTGCGGGGTAGGCAGAGCGTTAACAGCGGTAAGAATACGGTCGCTATCGCCACATTTGATAATATTGAGGCATATTTTACATTGAACTAATGATCTCTACGCACAATAATATACTTATATGTAACTAGAACAAATGTAGTATATTATAAGAAGAAAATTATACTTTTTAATGACAAAAAATGAATGTTTAATAATAAGAACTGAAGAAAACCCCACCTGGAAAGTTAAACTTACCAGGTGGATGGGTATGTTCAATGTTGGCGCGTCGCAGTTTCCCTTTCACTGAGTCGTGGAGAGGAAGTCTTTGCAACTATCGTTGTTGAATCTGCATCGCTCTTCTCCTTTCGTGTGGGACATCGAGTCGTCCAACGACCCGATGAACCCTAGTGTCAGAATTTTTCAACCGCCTTTTACAACTAGCAGGCTTCTGACATGGTTGTGTAGCGACCGCCGTCTAGGTGATCATAGACAGCAACCGGGACCTACGGCTTAACGTGCCATCCGAAACACGGAGCCAAGTTACTTACGGACAATCGGGTGGTTCAGCCCGCAATGTCCTAACAATACTGGGAACAAATTCACAAAGTGATAAATATCAACTTTGTGAGTGACCACCCACCGATTATCGAACCCGGAACCTTCTGCGTCAAAGGCAGTCGCACTACCACTACGCCACATCGGTCGTCTGCATCGCCAATATATTGACTTACAAGTTTTTTCTTTCACCCGCCAGTGATAGCCTTAATATAGGTATTGCAGCTAGTTCTTTTCTATATTTTGCAGTTTTCACAATAGTTATAGAAAAAGATAAAGCAAGTAATGACCTCACAACGAATTCAATTTTATATTACATAAAATGGCAGTAGGTACTTAAGCTTGAATGAATACGAAAGTGTTTTGACCTCGAAAATGTTTAATTACAAAAACTAACAACTTAAATAATACAAAAAAAGTTTTCTACAGTCAAAATTTAGCAGATGGATGGTCATGTTTTGCGTTTGCGCGGAGCAGTTCCCCAGTCCATGTTGTGGCGAGGGTGGCTTTGCATTTGTTGTTATTGGCTCTGCAGCGCCAATAGATCCTGTTAGTACGTTTTTTATTAACACGAAAAATGTAACCTTGATAAATTACTGCGGCTAGTTCTCTACCAGAGAAAGTCTTCACAATTTGCACTGCAAAAAACAAATAATAGCTTTACTCCCGTTCGTCACCCCCCTTGTCGCCCACCGTGGTCATTGTTCCCGTTCGTCACAACCGTGACCATCGGTAATAGTTCGTCACCCCATCCGCCGGTGATCCTACTTACTAAGAGTTTACGCATACCTATAGTACGGACGTAAAAAAAAAACAACTGCAAATATATAAAGGGGTGAACCAGACCATTTGACTGAACAAGTTTCCCCAAAGAATATAGGTAGAAATATGGAAAAAATAATTGGGATGCGGTGGTCCAATGTGGGTTCCCGATTGTCACGGGGGTGACCATCTGCAATAGCGACAATAATATAGTCAGAACAAAAATATCATTATCGCTATCATCATTGCGATTGGAAATAAAACAAGCTGCGCTAATCACAAATAAATTTAAACAAAAGCATGATATATTAGATTTTATCTACAGTCGTTTCTTAATTATAGGTTCAAAATCAGTTATAAAATAATCTGCAATAAAAGAATTCAGCCTCAATTTTTTTTATACTAGTGGGCACCCGCGGCTCCGCCCGCGTGGAAGTCGGTTTTGATCCCGTAGCATCCCACATAAACCAATATCCTTATTGACCGTCGTGCCCAGTCAAAACTCTTGTCTGCGAGGAGAGCTCGATACCTGGTCTCCTTCTCTAGCGTCATCAAGTAGTACTGATTTCCTTGTACTGTTCTGCTCCTCGGTTTTCGATGATACTTGATCAATGATTGTGATCTTTGCTGAATTTAATGATGTCATCATCCACGGTGGTGAGGGTCGCTCGACACCCTTCGGCAGTCTTCACGCAGACCCAAAGGGCCTTGGGGCCTTTGCTGCGACAATACTTGTTGAACCGGTAGGGTCCCACCAGTATCACTGGTTTTCCAAAACGAGATATCGTAAAAACTGGCCCTGGAAAATAAACACGAAGGTTGACATTCAAAAACTTTTCAATATATTTTAATTCGACCGGGAATCTTCTTCGTCTTTTACAGCGCCAAAAGTCCACTGTTGGACATGGGCTTCCCCCGATTAGTGGGTATTGCCATACTCGCTACGCTTGGCAGGCGGATTGGCGAGCCCAGCAAGATATTATAGATATCCACAGGGAACGCTACTGCCCATTCCCTGGATTCATCCCTTTAGTCGCCTTTTACGACACCCACAGGTAGAAATGGGATGATGCTATTCTAGGCCGGCACCACAGGGCGACAGGGCACAATGAGATAAAAAACATGGCATTAGAAAGTTAGTGAACGTTTATTCATGGTTATGATTATTATTAATTTTGATGATGACGTCATCGATGGTTATGACAGACGCTCGGCAGCCTCGACTAACTCGGGAACAGAACCAGCTTTTCTTCATTCCCTTGCACTTGTTGTTCAAGTTGAACCGTCGAGAACCAATCACCAGTACCGGCTTTCCGAACCGAGAAGTTGCAAATACGGCATCTGCGAGGATAGTAAATAGGGAATAACCATTGTTATTGAACAAAAATAGAGTTAAAGAAAGAACTAGACTAAGAGTTAAAGCTAGGCTAGATGTAGAAAACGTCCTTTAGTTTGCGAAAGGCATGGTGGTGCCCAGCACGCTGGCAGATTAAAATACATGCGTTCATATATAAAATCCCAAGGTCCCACGTCAAATCCCCTAGGTTAGGTAGCCGACCCCGACAGAGAAAGGGATAAGACAAGGAGGATGATGATCTAAAATAATAGTTACGACTCCTATTTTTTTCGTGTAGGTACCTAATCTGATTAAATAAAGAAAAAAATACCTATGTCATAAACTTATAATTAAATAAAACAAATCATAGTATAATAAATAAGCATACATTACGATTTAATGCACTCACAGTGCTATATTATTCTCATAAATGAAAATCAGAAATTAAAAAAAATACAAGCTTGAACCGGTAATCGAACCCCAAACTGTACCCCATGTGCCTGGGTTCCCGGTCGACGCTTGTAAATTTTACAATTTCTTATTTTCATTTATTGGAATAGTCTAATGCGTATGAGCATTTTTACTACGAATAACCTCATCGTCCAGGGTGATGAGGAAGGCCCGACATCGAGTCGTGGTACAAACCCAGCGTCTCTTCGGCCCTTTGCTTCTCTTGTTGTCAGAATGCTCGCCAAAGCAGTATTTGCCAATACGAATCATTGGGTGCCCTTTAGAGCTTGTTGTGAATTCTGGAACTGGGTACTCCTCGACTGAAAGAAGCATATCCGCAATTAAATAGGGTACAAAGTTTTAAATGGCAGTCAAATCTTACCAGTGCGTTATTTGGTTTTTGGTTCTAAAAATATATTTTTATTCTAATATATCAAAGGTTTTTCAGCTTGCCATGGAACGCAGGTGAGTATGTTAGGTCTCAAACGGACTGATCAGTTCAGGAATACTATACTGCGCTCCAAGACGAAAATATCTGACGCTACCCGTTCCGCAGCCAAGTTAACCATAAAATAATAAAACAATAATCAATCTTCAAAATAACAAAACGTTTACTTAACTTAGATATATTCAGGCAATCCTCACAGATTTTACCTAAATCAACGCAGTTAGCAGATTTCATTACCTCATCATCATCACATCAGCCTATAGCACTCCACTGCTGGACAAAGACCTCCACCAGGGTACGCCACAAAGACCCATCTTCCGCTTTCGCCATCCAGTCGCTACCAGCCGCTTTCTTTAAGTCATTGGTATATCTGGTCGGAGGGCGTCCAGCGGTACGGTACGGTATGGTAATTGGTAGAATTATCATTTGCTTTTTATTTCAATATTAAGGTTATTAATCAAAATGTTTTTCTATTACATTGTTCTTGTAAAATTCATGTATTTAATGAGTGTGTTGGTTGTTGTAGCTGATGATCTCTTCATCCATGGTTATGAGGAAGGCGCGGCAACTCCATTTCCGTCTTGCATTGCACCTCCAGCGTTTTCTCGACTTGTTTCTATAAAAGTGATCTTGTACTGTGAAGTTGTAATCACCAACACGGATAGTAGGCAGTCCTTTAGAACTCGTGGTAAACACAGCCACTATCTCATCTGATAGACAAATAAAAGTTTCCATTTTATTTGCAATAAGCAGAGAATTGGATAGGTAAATTGACTGTCTTAACCAGTTTACATCTGTGAGAACGCTGTCTAGACTAGTAAGTACAAAAACCTTTTAAAAAAGCTTTTATATTTCATCCCTTAACAGGCGGTTAGCACTTTTCCTAACACCCTGTATTTTAGGGTAGTGACGGAAAAATAGCATAACACTTTTCACTGTAATGGCGGATAGCCGCTTTGCCAATTTTTGATTTTAAAATATGTGAAAATCTCGAGTCCCCCAGTCTCTTACGCGGGTAAGGATAATAAGGAGCATCACTAACCTTACTACATAATTGTCTCTATAACGAGGGTTTATTAGATAAAACTAATTTAAAAATCAGGATCAATATTATTATTCCAAGTAGGTTTAAGTTATTTGCAACAAAACACACAAAATTTAATACTCTGTTATTTAATGAGAGAGAGTAAATTGACTTTTTGGGTTGAAATTTTTTCGCAAATCTAAATATTTTAAGGTGGGAATCAGCATACGAAACTGAACAACTTTCCTCTAGAAACATAGGTCGAAATATAAAAAAAAATTTGGACCTTCCATACAAAATTACCAACCAACCAGGTCAATTTGTATGGAAGGTCCAAAAATTTTTTTCATATATAGACCTATGTTCCTTTGGGAAAGTTGTTCAGTTTCATGGGCTGGTTCAGGCCTTAAAATATTTTGACACCTTATATATTCTGAAACAGACAGGAATGGAAATTGCTTCACCGACAAGAGCATGGCTCTTAAGTTTGATTATGGTGACTATACACGCTTGGATTAATGATTATGTTGGTTTTTGAAGGCGAGGATCGTGTTGTCGTACGTGGTGACGGCGGCGCGGCATCCTCGGGACCACTGTACGCAGATCCACCTCTTCTGCTGGCGCTCCTTGTACTTGGTCTTCAGCCCGTAGCGGTAGCTGCCCACCAGCAGCATGGGGAACCCTCGCGTGTTTATTATGAACTGCACCGTTTCTATATCAAATGGGGCAACTGTAAGGGTATTTTTGATTTAGTTGTATTTCGTTAAAACCTTATTCAAAAAAACATTATAAAAATATGTTTGACTTATACTTAAATAACCCTGCGTTTTGCATATTTGCGGTCCAGGCAACGCAGTGTCTGTGCTCTTGTCTCAGACACTGATTAAATCGTCTGTCACAGGCGTATAAGCCCAGTGACTGATACCTATAAAAAATTATAGGTAGATTTTCTCATATCTCAGAAACGACTTCAACAATTTTCACAAAATTTCATTTGTAGGAGTGTTTGGGGTCAATCCATCCAATAAAGTCATCAACATAGGTAATTTTTTTCAGAAATCGTTCATTCACCCGACACTATACAGGGTGACCGGTAAATTGATGCATTCCTTTCAAGGGATGAACCAGCTCATGAAACTGAACAACTTTCCCCATGGAACATAGGTCGAAAAATGAAAAAAAAAAATTGGCCCACCCATACAAAATTACCGACCGACTAAGTCAATTTGTATGGGAGGACCAAATTTTTTTTTCACAATTCGACCTATGTTCCATGGGGAAAGTTGTTCAGTTTCATGAGCTGGTTCATCCCTTGAAAGGAATGCATCAATTTACCGGTCACCCTATATATTAAGGCGTAAATAAAGACAAAAACTGAGCGAGCTCGGTCCACCAGCTGCTTTCTTCATAAAGGCATTTTTCTATGATCTAATAGGTCTAAATGAACACTAGGACAACAGGTATACCAATAAAGTATATTTTATTTTATTTCACAAACATCCACATGTAGACACAGGAAGAGCAACAAGGCCACAAAAATACGGTCGTTGTCTCCATGAAAAAAGTAGATGTTAAGATTAATGACAGTGATGGTTTGTCATACTTAAGATCTCATTGTCAATAGTGACCACGTAAGCTTTGCAGGTAGGTAACCTGGAACAGTTCCATCGCACTTTAGGCCCATTGCATCTATGGTATTTATTAAACCTATAGCCGCCAAACAGCAGCACAGGTTTTCCAAGACGAGATTGTGTGAAAACCGGCTCAAACTCTGCAGCTGGAATATAACATACAAATTAAAATGAATCAAGTAGTCAAATATAAATATCTTAGAACCTCAACCAGATCACAAGGTCCCGTCTAAGATATGAGTACAGAAGTGAGCACTTACCCCCACAGGCCCGAGGTGGTATTGGGGCACTTTAGTACTATTATATATTCTGTGATTGGGGCAGAAAGGGCTTGAGGAGACTGGAAGTCTCTTATCAGACTATAATATAGGGCAGTGTTCAAAGGTGCCAAACATACGTACGTACCGTACATATATAAGTGGAGCCTCTCCGTTAAAGCTGATTGCACACTTCACGCACGAAGGAGCCCAAAAATGTCGCAGCGGGCTGTCAGATCAATACTAGAAACGTCACTTCCAATACTCAAACCCGCACTCGACGGATGACACTGCGATAGCGCTGCGTCAATAGCGGTTGAGCGGTTTTAGTATGGGGGTTGACATTTCTAGTAGGGATCTGATCTGACAGACCGCTGCGATGTTTTAGCGCTCCGTCGTGCGTCAAATGTGCGATATGCCTAAAAGCTTTTTGATTGCATTGTAGAGCAAACAATGGCTTACCTTTCTTGCATTACCTGCCCCTGCACTATTCTTTTACTGGAGACTATTGGTCAGACCACAACTAAGATAAAAATATTGGTCTAACAAGATTTTTTTGTTGCCTATCGTCATAATAAAGCAGAGAGAAAGAAGATCAAGAAGTATACTAAAAATGCTCTGATTCAAAATTCTTTGAATTAAATTATGGGGTCTAAATAGACCTAAGATTCTGAAGAACACCTGCGGACAAATAACCAGCAACCAATAAGACAATTTTTAAGGCTCTTGGAAATAGTGCTCAGTTGCTTCGACTAAATATAAGGGATCAAGCTATTCGCTATAAACGTGGCCTCCATACAAACTGACTCAAATCCTTTGCAAATACATTGTATGCAGACGTATTCGTGCGTATGGTTTTCTTCGAACGACCTACTTATTATGACACGGAGACTTTTTCGATCGACCAGTAGCGACTAATGATTAATGATAACCGCAGTTAACCTACCAACTGATGAAAGAGCATTTAAAGTACCTGAAAAATAAACATGTCGTTATTCATAGAAGCATACTTTACCAAAATATGCACGGTGAACCATGGTGCCAGAATATAAAACAAAAATAAGAAAGAAAACACATTTTAAATAATAGAAGCATAGGTTTAAGAGTATCATTCACAGACATGGCGCGAGCGAAATGCGTTTTTCAAATGTTATGTGCTGTCTCGACGGCCGCGCGGCAAGCACCCTAATGTGCGATAGGGACAGGTAGCAGGCTTCCTGAGAAATCGCCTCGAAAACAGAGTAAAATCGAGGTGCGGGCGTTAACGTTTCCCTACCCCTAAATTTTAAGAAAATTCTATAATTTTGGTCTTGATTGCTTCGGTATGAACTAAACTAGGTTTATACGTTTCGTTTTTGACCAAATTTTGTACAGTTTTGTAAGTATCCTCACTCAAACATGAAGATTTTTCAGTATCAAAAAAGTGTACTTTTGTGCTTCATTATTTCTGAAACTATAATATATATCAAAAAAGTAAAAACGTATAAACCTAGTTTTTGTGAATTTAAATAAAATACTTAAAAATCAAAACAATTGGTTACCGGTAAGTATGATAAAAACGTTAACGCTTTTTGTATGAAAATTTCCAGCTGCACGATCCCCTTAAGAGCAGGGCACACCGCTTCGTGTGCAGCTGGTATGTATGCTCGTGACAAAACGCAAGCAGTGTGCCGTCTCTCATATACGTCCATTCATTACAACAGGTACGCGCGAGATCACCGGCACGCATACAAGCTGCATACGCAGGCAGTATGCTCTGCCGTACAACCGAAAATATAATTTAGCCTGTGGGTGAATGAATACTCCTGGATAAGCCTATTTCCAGCAGTAGACTCTTCTGCTTCTGGTGATCGTCTTCTTCTTTGTGACCAGACCACGTCGTCGATGGTAAAGGCAACGGCCTTCCAGTATTCGTTGGCGGAGCGACACTGACTCCGAGTCTTTGCACCATAAGTCACTTGGCTTGACTACGTGTACCCGGCCAGGTACAATGTACCGCTTACTGTCATCATAATTCGATCTGAAATGCGAACAATAAGAGTTTTAACAAAGTATATAAAATAGCAGTACAGTAGGAGTGTTGGTAATAAATATTTATAAATTAAAACAACACTAGATGGTCAAAAAGTAGTGATCTTGTCTAATCTCTCATGCATGTAAAATTTCTAAATTAATTTAATAATTTATTACTTATTATTTAAAACATAATACGTATACATACATACAATTAGACATAGGTAGATAGGTACATTATCTATATTTTCATGACGTTAACACAACGCTATCTCGCATATTTTACTTATACCGATTGTAGAAAATTATTACAAAAGTCACATGTTTAGAGATCGACAAATCCCCCCGCTGCTTTCATATTGAAAACTTGGTCCTTGATGATTATGGCTGTTGTTTATTTTTATAATTTCGTCTTCAATGGTGTGTATGACAGCTCGGCATCCTCTGTGGTTGTGGGTGGAGCAAATCCACCGGATTTTTACGCCAGATCTTGATTGAATACAAAATCTGTATGGACCGACCTTCAGCAGTCTTTTGCCTCTTTGAGATGTAACAAAAGTGTAAGTGCCATCTGAAATAAAGACAGGCAATATGAAAAGATGCCCTATTAATGATGTGGTGTAAAACAACGAAAGATCATTCTCGAGCCGGCTCAAACCTGGTTCAACAGATTTCCCCCGCATTCAGCGTGACAATGCTGCCAGCGTAATGGGTACTTTCAGACCAGGTACGACCCAAGCATGAGCTAATAGGTAGGTGTGCTTCATTTTGGCAATTACCGGTATGTACCGGGTATATTCAGTCCGATCCGTTTTTCCCAAAACAGCTCCTACGCCCAGCCTCGCCCCAACGGAACAACCATTCAATTATTTCCGGATAAGCCCTTCCTCCCTACCAAGCCGTTCACCCCGGGGCCAAAATCATGTGGAGTCCTTAAAAAATGGTTTTGTTAATATCTATAGTACTACTTAATGAATTTCTTAAGTAAAATGAATTTTACTGTAATAGCTTTCTAATTATTGGTTTTACATTTACAATGTAATGTTACAAACCACGTTTTGCCAATAACATATTATTTTTTAGGAGAAACAAACGATATTTTACACTCAAAGATATATTTATTAGAGAAACATTTTAACACACACTTAAATTAACATTAATTTTCTTATTTTAATTACATATAGGAATATACGACTAACTAGAAAATTGTGTACTTTTACAGGGTTCAGGTAGATAGCTGATTTCCTCTACACCGGGAGACCAAGTTTTCGAGGAAATTGGTTGTTCAGAACTCCTGTGTAGTATAATTTACATACAATTACAAACACATATAAAGATATTCACGCCCACACACTTACGAGTATTTCTATTTAAAACACACAAAGCAAATTATAACAGATCTGTCAAAGATCTCAAACTCTAATGTCAATTATCAATTTTAGTAATATTAAATTACTTACTGACAATTTTAAAATATTTTAAAGTTATCCTATTTCTAATTAAGAATTAAAAAGATACACATTAATTATAATTAATTATATTCTTATAGGGGCAATAACTTTCTTAAAATGGGAAACGACTTCGAAAAACGTGTAAAAGTCCCAACCTCCATTTTTTTATTAGTTAATAATTATGATTAAAACCTACTCCTAAATCTGACAAACACTATCCTAAAAAGCCGCTTTCAAATCGGTTCAGCTCAACGCGAGATAATCGCAGACAAACATACATACATACATACAGGTCAAACTGAGAACCTCCTTATTTGTCACACGTGGCGGTTGCTCCAGCGACAAAAGCATGGCTCTCCAATAAAGAAGAAGTGGCGGTAGCGACCGCATTTTTACGGCCGTTAACGCCCTGCCTACCCCGCAAGGGATAGTGGTGAGATATGTGTATGTGTATCATTTACTTGTGATATTTCCCGATGTATTTCCCTTCAAAAATGTCATACGCCTGCGGAGGGTGCGTGTGGAACTTATTGATCCTGCAGATTTTCTTGGCGGTCACGTTGTAGGTGAAGTATGCTGGGCAGCCCATGGCCTGCTTGTTCACGCACTTCCAGCGTTGAGTGAACTTCCTGTTCCAGTTTATGGAGAATGTGAAGCCGTCCACAAGCGCCACTTCTTTACCCTTCCTCGTTGCCAGGAACGTCACTTCTATAAAACAAAAAAACAAAATTAGCCACACAAATAAACTTAGATATTATGAGTCTTATCACAATAAAGTTAGATGCGAGTCAAGCGCGTGTATAACAATTAATTTCAGACAAAAAAACGATAGACACGGGTTCAACTCGCTTCTAACTTATTTGTGGTAAGGCCCTTTCTGTCTCAATTAGTGTCTATCTTATTAAGATAATCAACTATTTTTATCAATAATGTAATATAAAAAATTTTGTTACACCATATTTAACTAGGTTTTTTGAGAGGGTAGGCCAGTAGACGAGACTCAGCACTCATGTCTCAAACTCACAAAAAGTAGGTACAAAGATAAGACACAGAAAAAATTAAAAAACTTTCATGACAGTTCGTTTTTAATTTCCGTTGCAAAGTTCTAAAAGCTCGCCGGGACTTACTAACTATTTACAATATTAACTTAACTACATAACACAGGACAAGTGCTTCTTGATTCTTAGATTTCAATTTTTCCAAATATGTTTTCTTAAAAGTTACAAAGGCTTGATATTTGATAAAGGAATGCATCACTTAATTTTTTTTTTTAATTAAAAAAAATATTAGTTTAACAATACTAAAAAGAAGAGTACGAACCTAAATTAAACAAAAAAAATAAAAGTTATGAAGTTGATAACAATAATCTAGCTACGTAGTAACTTAAACATGATGTAATAAAATAGTAATTCCATCCCATTTGAAAGTAGGACTCGGTGTTTTTTTTTGTGATGGGCAAGAGCGTAAAGAACGTGGAGCGTGAAGATCCGTAAACGTAAGAACGTTTACGGATTTTTTCCAAGGTTGTTCCAGAAAACATGTGTATCACTAGTGACGGGTTGTCAGCCTGTCGCCTAAAAATTGTAATACACCAATACTCTCGAGACCCTTAGTCGCCTTATACGACACCCGCGGGGAGGATGTGGGGTGATGCTATTCCAAGCCGGCATCGCACGGCAAAGCCGGCATCACACAACAAATTTCAATTGTGGTTATGTGTATGGGTGTATATCATGATGACGTCATCAAAGGTGGTGACAGTGGCCCGGCATCCCCTGGAGCTGTTCTTCACGCAGATCCAGACCTTCTTCGGCCCTCTGCTGCGGCGCTTTTCCCAGTTGTACCGGTACCCGCCGATTTCCATAGCGGGCTTTCCGAATTTGGACATGGTGAAAACAGGCACTAAGAACAGTATAAGAAACGAACACAATAGAAACAAGAAGCGAATAACGTTAGTGAAAGTAACAGTATTTTTACCAGAAGGATATATATGCAGGATGTTAAAAAAATATGCTGCAAATTTTATAAGGGGCAAATCAGCCCATGAAACTGAACAGCTTACCTTAATGAAGATAAGGTCGACAATTGGAAAAAAATTGTGACCTCGCATTCAAATTACCAACCGACCAACATATTTCGACCCATGTTTCTTGGGGAAAGTTGTCTACTTTCATGCACTGGTTCACCCCATATAATATTTGAAGCTATTTTTTTGCACCTGTATAGGTTCGATTTATTATTTATATTTATTCGGTCGAATTGTAGACAACACATTACCAAGTTTTGTTTCATAGTATTTTCAAAATAGCTTTATTACAAGAACAAATAATAAAATACGCATTGAAGAAATAAGTTTAATAATAATGGTTATGTTCATGGTTACATTTGACGATCACGTCATCAATGGTGGTGACGGTGGCTCGGCATCCATTATTCTTCTTGACGCACAACCAGAGCCCTCTAGGACCTCTGCTGCGGTGGTACTTGTTGAAGCGGTACTGACCAATTTCAATGACGGGCTTTCCATATCTTGACGTGGTGAACACAGCCTCTAAGTAGAGCGAGAAACGGAAATATTAGAAACCGATTCCGGTTATATTATACAGTCATATTTATTGTACAAATCCATCTGGGGCATTCTAGAGTGACGGTAAAGTTTACCTAACTTTTCTCGTTTTTTTTAACCTCTAAAAATATAAAAATATACCAACTATGGCTTGGTAAAATCTAAAATATGCTGATTTTTCCACTCGCTCATTCACTCACTACCACACTTATGTGATTATCATTAAAATGGAGATCATTGTTCCAGCCTCAGTACGTCACAAAGAACGATCTCCTGTTTTCGATATTTTGTATACGAACATGTAATAAGTAATAAAAAAATACTCGTAGTGTATCAGGATATTTACTCAAAACACTCGAATCGCTTTCCCTTTAAAAAGGATTGTAGGATTTTGTAGGAGCTTGTCTTACTCCCTGCAAAAATGAATGAAATTTCACTGATAACAGTGTCATAGAATTTGTCGCCAGATGAGACCATGTCGCTTACCCTACGAAAAAGTAGAGCCAAGTTTTGAAAAATATAATACACACACGCCCTACCTAACTCTACCAACCCAAATTTCACAAAATCTACGTCTCAGTCAAAATGTATGACCTTGTCTTGGACTACTCAGAAATTTTAGTAATCAGTGCGTATGCTCGTTGTTTGATCTAACGATGGTTTGGTCGATGGTGGTGACGGTGGCGCGGCACTTCTTGGACCTGGACTTGTTGCACACCCACAGCGTCTTTGGACCCCAATTCCTCGTGTATTTGAAGAAGCTATGTTCTCCGATCTGTAGCGCCGGTCTTCCACGCCGAGATGTTGTAAATACAGGCCAGTCTGAAAAAAAAAACAATTCTACGATAGGTTTAACCTCTTCTTGAAAATATTTAGCTCCCAAGACAAAAAAATAAAAATAAATGATCTTAGGTTTTTTAATTGTATTGGCACAGAATAAAAAAAAAACAATGTGCCCTTAAACCATCCGTTATCGTATGATTCTAATAAACGTTGTGATCTGTCATTTATTCGAAGGAATATTAATAAAGAAATACTTTATATTTATATACATTTTAATAATTTGTGATGTTAATAGTTTGCGTTGTTCATTACATTTTTATTTATACAGGAAATCAACCGTACTTGCCTAAAGAAGATTAAATATTAAAAAATCTTTAATCTTCTTCTTTAAACCATCTGGGGAATTCAGGGGCGACGGTAAGGTTTATCTACCTTTTCTCATTTTTTTAAATCTCCATTACTTTGATTTCCAATGCACTAAATTAATCAAATTCTCGAAATAAGTTGTCATGTAAATAGTGATCTTAAGCTTAAATTTCATAGCTAGAGGCTTACCTTCGATATTAGTAGTATCAAAATATACTATGGCTTGGTAATATCTAAAATATGGTGATTTTGTCACTCACTCATTCTACAAATATCGAAAATCGTAGTAGTAAAAAAAATACTTGTAGTGTATCAGGGATTTTATTAAAAAACACTCGTTCTGCGTTTTAAAAAGAGGATGGAATTTTGTAGGACCTTTTCGTACTCCGTGCAAAAATGAATGAAATTCCACTCAAAACATTTTAATGTAAAATGTCGCTAGACGAGAGCATGTCGCTTACCCTACGAAAAAGATATTATTATTATTTATTTATTCAGAAACAGACAGTCTGTGTGCGAAATAACATTTCAAATTTACATAATTAAATAAATGAAATCAAAATAATACAATAGGCAAAAATGCAATAAAATATAATAACAAATATCAACTAACTTAATTAAATTAAATTAAATAATCTTACTTTCTATAAAAGTCATCAAAACTGTAACAATTACGTTCTAATAAAAATGACTTTAATTTTCGCTTAAACATGTTAATATTTGTAATAATTTTTAATTCGGCCGGAAGTCCATTGAAAAATGAAACAGATTGATGCAGGGGGCTATGCTTTACGATGTCTAGTTTTGGCTTAA
This sequence comes from Keiferia lycopersicella, assembly GCA_029255805.1. Classification (NCBI taxonomy): domain Eukaryota; kingdom Metazoa; phylum Arthropoda; class Insecta; order Lepidoptera; family Gelechiidae; genus Keiferia; species Keiferia lycopersicella. The sequence goes on from JARACZ010000008.1 coordinate 3,058,965, forward strand.
TTATGTTATTTAAGTCTTTCCTCCTAGTGCCATAACGAAAGGTCATTTCATCGTCGGTTTCAAAAACCGATCTATGTTTGACTAAATCTACGAGTAGAACTAAAATATATAAGCTTAGCACAGTCAATATATTATCAATATATTAAGTCTCAAGTAGAGCTAAGTTTCGAAATATACACACACACCCTACTTACTCGTAACTCTACCAACCCAAATTTCACAAAATCTACGTTTCAGTCAAAATGTTTGTATGGCCTTGTCTTGACTGGTCTACTCAGAAATTACAGTGTTCTCTTTTCGTGTGGAACACCGTGTCGTCAACAACTCAATGAGCCAGTGTCAGAATTTTTCAACCGCCTTCTACAAGTAGCAGGCTTCTAACATGGTTGTGTAACGACCGCCGTCTAAGTACTCGTAGACAGCAACCGGGAATTACGGCTTAACGTGCCGTCCGAAACACGGAACCATGTTTCTTACGGACAATCGGGTGGTTCAGCCCGCAATGTCCTAACCAAACTGGGAACAAATTCACAAAGTGATAAATATCAACTATATGAGTAACCCACCGAGAATCGAACCCGGGACCTTCTGCGTCAAAGGCAGTCGCACTACCACTGCGCCACATCGGTCTTCGATCGTGAGACATTATAGTAATCAGTGCGTATGCTCGTTGTTTGATTTTACGATGGTTTGGTCGATGGTGGTGACGGTAGCACGGCACTTCTTGGAGCTGGCCTTGTTGCACACCCAAAGCGTCTTTGGACCCCAATTCCTCGTGTATTTGAAGAAGCTATGTTGTCCGATCTGTAGCGCCGGTCTTCCACGCCGAGATGTTGTAAATACAGGCCAGTCTGAAAAAAAACAACTCTACGATAGGTATAAATAACCTCTTCTTGGAAATATTTAGCTCCCAAGACCAAAAATTAAAAACAAGATGGTTTTTTATTTGTATTGGCGTAGGATAAAACAATAAAATGCAATGTACCCAAAACCATCCATTATCGTAAAATTCCAATAAACTTTGTGATCTGTCATTTATTCGAAGGAATATTAATAAAGAAGTACTTTATATTTATATACATTTTAATAATTTGTGATGTTAATAATTTGCGTTGTTCATTACATTTTTATTTATACAGGAAATCCAACCGTACTTGCCTAAAGAAGGTTAAAGATTAAAAATAAATTAAAATCTCTCAGATAAACACATTTACTTAAGGAAACTCCTATGTGTATGAGTGCCCTTGACGCTGACGATGACGTTGTCCATGGAGTTGACAACGGCGCGGCACCCTTGCGACACCTTGCTGCACACCCACAGACCCTTGGAGCCCTGCATGTACCGCGAGTGCCTGTTGTATCGGTACCCGCCTAGGATCAGCACCGGCTTGCCGAAACGAGATCTCGTCAGGAACGCAGCTGAAAGGTTAACATGTTTTTAATTCTGGCAGGTTTTGGTTCAAGAGGTTAATGTGATTATGATATTATTGATGAATCTTTTTAGAGCGTCGGTGGCCAAGTGGTAGGACACCAGTCTGACAATCCTGAGACCCGAGTTCGATTCCCGCCATGTACTTACCAATGTGTTTTTACACACGTACTCGTACGTTTACCGACTGCTCTTGATTACGGTGAAAGATAAACATCGTTATGAAACCCACATTCAAATAAAATTTGATTTCAGATAATATTTGAATGTGACTTTGACTAGTTTAGCCTTCAGGTTGCAGAAGTCAGACGGCAGTTGCTCAATGTAAAAACTTTGTTACACGTCAAATCCCCTTGGTATGGTAGCCGACCCCGACAGAGAAATAGGATAAGGCAAGGAGGATATTGATGAACCTTTTATGTATCACACGTCTGGAGAAGAAGAAGGTGAGAAAAAATCAAAAAAGTAACAAAACAATTGCGTAATCTATCAAGTTTGTTATTGATCCGTTGACTATGTAATTGAGTAATGTATTAATAAAGGACGTAATGACTGCGAGAAGTTAGTGGCTATGCTCATTCTTGAAACCAACGATGGTGTTATCGGCCACCCTCACGGACGCTTTGCATCGATGCCACGAGCACTGGCGACTGCAGAAGTACGTGGCCACGGAGCCTAAGGCCCTGTGGTTCTTGTAGTACCGGTACCGGCCCAGGGTCAGCACTGACCGGCCGCTGCTTGTCACCGAAAAGTAGGGAGCTGGAAGGAAAAACATCAGTTACAACAACTTTCATAATAAGTTTCAGTTCTTACAAACTACTTTTCAAATAAATTTAAAAAATTGAAATGACTTGAAAACAAGAAATAAGGATAAAATGAAAAAAATATTCCTAATGAGTGAGTCAAAATGTGAAATAGAATCGAAACTATATTTTATTTAGTTTAATTATAATTCAAAGATTGGGATCATTTTAATCACAAAGCAAAATCTAAAATTTCATTGTAGACCATGAATTGCCACTGCAGGTTTTAAATCAATACTTCCCTTTAAACTCTTCATCTGTAAATGGACAATTGAAAGAAACAGACTCATCTTTAGATACAGTTTTCTATTCATACTTCTTTAAGTTAGGTAGGTTACACGACATAATACTTACAAGCTTACAACACACTCTAAAACAACACAACACACTCTACACTTATACTTTAAAACAATTTTGCGTCTTAATTATGGTTATGTTGCATATTGGCTTTGAAAATGGTTCCATCAAATGTGGTGATAGAAGCCCGACAGCCCACTGACCAGCGTACGCAGACCCATAAGCATTTAGGATAGCCCTCTTTGAAACTGGAATGACGCGAGAACCTGTACCTTCCACATCGCAGCATAGGTCTGCCAGTCCTGGACTTTGTCATTTCCACTGCAAACAATACAAATAATGACTGACAAAATAGTGAGATATTCTACTAAGTTAGCTATATATGAAGTAATAATAATACACATATTAGATGAGACACCAGTTAAATCTATTTGAATATCTTTCTTGTGTATACTTATTTGTTTAAAAAACATTTATACAATGATTCCAGGGCCAGCCTAAGACAATCGCATAAAAAGTTTAGCTGAAAACAATCCGATACAACACAAAAATATTTTAGCAATTAAAAAAACAACAAATAATATAAAATTTTGTTTAATGCATCACAAATTAAACAAAAATGTAATATCGGTGAGATCAAGGATATGTAATACTTTAGGTGTATTATTTGTATCGTTTTATTATTTAAAAAGTATTTGCGTAATGTTCAAACTAGAGCGGTATCTGGAAAGGTATGTGGAAGGCGAAACTGAATTTTTTGGCAATTTTGTACCCGTCAGAATAACGTTGGGTTGATGAGGAAGCTGCACGGAGGACAGTTGTTATGAGGAAGAAGGTGTGGAAGAGGAAGCAACAAGCTCCAAGTTGGAGGATGTGGGTTCGATGAGGATTTACTTAAGAGTAAGAGGATGTGGATGAGGAACAGGAAGAAGAAGTGGTTAAAGAAGAAAAAAAACGAAACGGAGAGACTGAACGGTTATTTCAAACTGAAAGATGTTTCATACTCCACATAATTCTCTTTCATAATGTGACTTGTGTGATTGAAGATGGCTCCCTCTTAGCTTCCTCGCAATTTGACGGTTTCGCTTAGTTTAAACACCTGCGGTAGGTATTTTTAAAAGTGATTGTGTACGTTGACGACTTTATGTATCTGGTCGTGGAGAGTGACGATGCCGACCCGGCAGCCCGCGTACCACTTGCTGCATCGCCAGCGTCTCTTGCTGCTGAGCCGCCGAGCCTCCCACGTCAGGTTGAAGCGGTGGCCGCGGTAGAACATGAGCATGCAGCCGCGCCGGGAGTGCGTGAACAAGGGGTGACCAGCAACTGGAAGAAGTAGTCAGTAAAATAGAGCAGGAGCGACCCTGCGCCTCATTCCGTCGTCAGTATTGACTTTTTGTATTTTTTGACTTTGCAATACCTAAAGAGATTAATGAATTATTTGGAAATCTTGACTGTTATAACTTATTAATGTTTGCACACCTTTATACTCGTAAGATAGATTTTGAAAGGGACTAATACAATGTAATAATACCTGTAATGTTCTTACCCAAAACCTTATGCAAATAAATTTTATTATATTCTCTTCAACTAGTACAGTCCGACCCTAATACATTAAAAGATTGATCAAATTGAAAGGTTGTATCGCTTTACTGTATTCTTAAGTTACTTTTAGATGCTACATGTACATTAATATAGAGGTACAATATTTTATATCTTAATGTAAACACCATCGCGTAATATATATTTTTGTGGCGCATGATTGTGCGTTCCGTTCTTCCGAATGAAACGGCCGTCAAGAGTGGTCACCAAGCGCGCTTTGCATCTGTTTTTGCCGCCATTCCTTGTACAAGTCCAGTTGCACGTGTTCCTGCATTGCTTTGATTCTAACCTCAAAGTGTAGCCATCATATATCGCTAAAGCCGTCCCAGATGAATTTCTTAATAGTGTCACTAAAACAGTAACAATAAATCATTAGGATGGAATACAATCTCACAAAAAACTTGTTTAATACATTTGGAAAAAGTCACAAGTCATTCGCACAGAAAAAAAGATGGGAGGATGACATTAGGGAGATGGCTGGAACAACATGTAGGAGGCAAGCAATGGATAGGAAATCATAGAATCTACTAGGGGAGGCCTTTGCCAAAGGGCAAACTGACACAAATAAATAGACTACGGATGTCACCATAAAAAACTTGAAGTGCATTTAGTAACTAATGTAAGTTAATGAGAAATGTAAATAGTTAAACGTCAGTAATAAAGGCTATTTTTATTTTATTATAGGTCATTCGCGCAGATAATGTCATGACCAGCGTAACTGTCTGTGCGCGCCCGAACGTGCGTATATCGAGCATGAAGGTCAAGTTACGGTGGTCGTGACACTATGTAAGCGATGAAGTATATCTAAGAAATAGTACATTAAATAAAGGTAAAGTAAAAAGTAAGTTAAAGTTAAACGTGAAGCTTGTGCGTAAAACTACTGGTGTCCCTTTCATGGCGACTACAATCGAAACGCTTTAACTATTTGATAAATGAAAATAAACTATTTACTTAAATTCTACTTATTTATTAGAGTTTCATACAGAAAATTGTGACGAACTATAACATACCTACGTAAATGTACCTACATTAATGATAGATAAGAAGTTAGGCCCGTTTTTATAAATCGCACTCAACTCCGAGATCGATCTTAATAGCGGTTTTAACAAATATCATTTAATACTAACAGCATATATATGTATTAGTGTAATATATATGTAAGAGAACTCGTCATCTTCAGATAAGCCTGCGTAGGGCTTAAGAGTATGACCAATAAATTTAATAATTGTAAAATGTTTATGTTGGTAAATAAATAAAAAAGCATATCAAAATCGCACTCAAGATCGATCTCAAAGTTGAGTGCGGTTTTTATAAGGTCTAAAAATATTAGCTGCAAATATTTTAAGGAGTGAACCAGTCCATTAAACTTTCCCCAAGAAAAAGGTCGAAATATTGACTAAAATATTTTTGGATCTCCCATACAGGTTGACTCACTCAACTGCTGCATTTAGAATGGGAGTTCCAATTTTTTTTTTCATATTTCGACCTATGTTTCTTTGGGAAAGTTGTATACTTTCATCGCCTGATTCACCCCGTAAAATATTTGCAGCTATTTATTTTTACTAAATTAACTTAATAAAAGCACTTAGCAGCTTTTCTATACACTCCATTAGTTATAGTAAAGTTGGTGGCTGGCGGGTGGTTATGTACGTTGTTGATGGTAAGAATGGTCTTCGGCGAGGTGGCGGTGACGGTAAAGAAAGCCCGACAATGGCGACCGCTGGAGCACGCCCAGCGCTCTATGGTGGAACCTTGATTGATCCTGTGTCGGTAGTACGTGTAGTAGTCCAATAGAGCAATATCTTTGCCACGGGCATTCCTCAACCATAGCACTGTAATTTAAAAAAATATATTAATGCTTATCCAGCAACAATACACTGCAAGTGTTTGGAGTGGAGTGTGACTATTGGTGAACTCTCAGTGCGTCTCCACAAGACACCCGGCGACCAAAGAGCTGGCGGCTTCCTTGCCCAGTGTATCAGCTTAGTTATACAAAGGGGGAACGCTGCCACCTTGTTGGGAACCATGTCTGGTGGGGACGCATTGGGGGGCTATTTTAGTAGGTATATAGTTTAGTTTTGTTAAAATAAATATTGTAAATATGACCTATAATACTCTGCTACCTATTATACTCAATTTTTGTAATTGTTTGTAAATAAATAACTGATAGAATGTAAACGATCTAAACTAATTAGTGGCTATTGTTAGTTATATTAAAACATCTTTTCTTTATACATATTTTTTTCATACTAACATGCATATGGATGTTACGTTTACGTTTTTGTTCAATTTTAATTAATTATAATGACATGCATATTGTCTTGCCAATACCAATAGATCAGCGTAGGTAATAGATATTTTTTATTATGCATTGAACTTGACAGAAATGATTGGCATCACTATTTAACATTTGCGAATAAATTGGCAACAATAAATACCAAATATACTAATACTAGAAAATACACAGTTTAGACTTTAATATAAACTCCATTAGTTACGACGTAGTCCGTGGAAGGTGGATGGTTATGTTCGTTGTTTATGTTGACGATGTGGTTGTTTCCGGTGGTAACTAGCATTACTAGAGTGAATGCGGCGCGACACTTGCGCCCACTGGAACATGCCCATCGCTCCCTCGTCTTCACCGGGACTGGCGGTAGAATGTGTGTTTTATGAAAGTGTTTGAAGCGGTGTGTGACCATTTTAAAGAACATTTTTTCTTCATATATTTTTTTGTTTTTTACAAACACGCATACACATACACTTCTATTCCTTGCAGGCCGGTTGTTACGTTATTGATCAATCTTAATGATCTATAATGACATGCATATTTTCGTCTCAAATTTAACTTTGGACGTCCACTAGACTTTAATGTAAACTCCATTAGATACAATATAGTTCGTGGCAGGTGGGTGGTTATGTTCGTTGTTTATGTTGACGATGTGCTTGTTTCCGGTGGTAACTAGTATAACTAGAGTGAATGCGGCGCGACACTTGCGCCCACTGGAACAAGCCCAACGCTCCCTCGTCTCCCACCGGTACTGGCGGTAGAATGTGAAGCCGCGCAACAGAGCGATGTCTTTGCCGCGGGCATTTCTCAACCACTGCACTGTAAAAAAATATTTGCAGGATTTTTAGAATTTAAAATAATAAATAATAAAATAAAATAATAAAATTTATTTAAAGAAATATTTTTTTCACACAAAAACAAATACCTGTAAGAAATTAGAAAAAAAGGTACAACAAATACTGCTAAATAGGTAAAAGTATTAATTACAGAAACCAGTAGTTACCAACTTAATAACCATCATTTCGAGAAATGCTAGTCGACTACAATGTAAGTAACACTTAAAAGTTTTCATAACTTGTTTCTACCAAAATTATTTATTCTTAGTAAAATACTTAATATTGCTTGTATCCTATTTCGTATGTATGGTGGTTGCAGCTGGATGAAAATGTATTCATAATTCATGTTATGTACATAATTACTCAATTCATGACAGTTTCAATAAAAGCCATGTGCAGTCAAATCATTTTTTATTAATACCACATCCAAGACATCTACATTGAAATCTCGATAAAAAAATAACAGCCGAATATGGCATTTCGTCACAATATTATGAAAATACGGATTCACTGTTTGTCCAGCCAATACCCTACGTCCTTTCTGGTATACCGTCTGCAAGGGAGATGGTTGTGTTCGGTGTTCAGACGAATAATGGTCCTGGGCACGCTTTTGGTGGTGATGAAGAATGCCCTGCATTTGGCATTGGCTCGGTTGGTGCATCCCCAGCGGTCGCTATTCTTGTTCCTGCGGTTATAGCAGTAAAATGAGTAGCCGTCTAACCGAGCCCGAGAATTGGACAGCCATTGCACTGTGAAACAAAAAATATTTTTGCAGAAACTACTAAGGCACGTGATTCGGTTGTACATTTAATTTGAGTGAATCCCATGCGTAACAAATTATAGAAGGTGCCCGCGCCTGATAGTCGGTTTTAAAAATCATCTACCAGGTTACCTATGTGTGTGCCAACTTTTATGAAAATCGGTTCAATGATGGTTGCAAATGAGATGATAAAAAAGCCAGCGTTCGGGTAAAATAAGTTGATCAGAAGTCTTATTCTATGGTAGGTACAGATAAAAATAGAGCTGTTAATGTAGGTACAGCCTGCACTATACGAAAAACAACAATGTTGAGCCTAGTGAATCACTCTACGATAAAAATTGATGAGAATAACTGTTTGTAGTGCTGCTTGCAGTAATGGATGATAATGTTCGTTACCTACTTATTGATAAAACGAAAAGTATAAGAAATAATTCTAATAGATAAGTATTCGAATTTTATATTGACTAGGAGTGTAATTAATAAATGCAACCTTAGATAAATAGTATAAGTAAGATAAGGATCTGAACCATTTGACTCGATGGGAATGTAGAAAACATAGTTTTAAAATGTAAGGAAGGACTAAAGGGACTAGTGGTTGTGCCAGCCATTGAGCTTGACCATGCGCTCGTTGATGGTGACGAGGATGCAGTGGCAGCCGCCCTTCCTGCGAGCCGTGCACTCCCACCAGGCCTTCTCCCGGCGCTGCAGCTTCTTGGTGAAGCGGTAGCGGCCCCACATGATGATGGGGTTCCCGTGCCGCGTCGTCTCAAACCTGATCGGTTGGTCGCAGGATGAGCCTGAAAATGGAATAACGTGTTTAGGTCTCGTAGTCTTAGGTCTTTGAAAAACAACAGCAATAACTACTTTCTCTTTTTCTAAAATTAGGATATATTTTTTGTAATTTTTAATAAAATTTATTGCGATAGGTACAGGGTTTTAAATTATACTTAGACCAACTTAAACGTACTTAACATACATACATCCCTCATGCATATATTTTTGAAACTTCGACAGAAAATGAAATTTGAAAACAGATTTTATTTTACGAAATGTGCTTTAAAAGCTGCGTAAGTGCTGAAAAAGTCAAATGCTTCCTTAAAAATACATTTATTTTTGTATTTAATTCAAACACGATTTACTTAACTATATTATTTTGACAGGACGACTAACATACGTAATAAGATTCATATTTGAAACATCGACAATTCATGATTTATTTGTAGAATATGAGGTTGTACAATGTACACTCACTATTTAATTTACTTATTGATGATCTCCTCGACCGATTTCGGCCATGGCGACCACTTCGACTCCTAATCAGATCGGCGTTGATACGCCCGGAGATAGCTATTGTAGCCAATTTTGGCAGCAAACTCCCGTGCACAGTGTGGACACGTGAGTTTGCCATTTACATTATAGTTAATGGCGACGGGTGGACGGGCCTTCAGCTCATCGCGCATATTTACTTATTACAATACAGATCGTTCTTTTTCCGGGGATGCGTGTGCGTCTCGCTCATGCGAACCAGCACATCATCCTGGGTGACCGCGAAGGCGCAGCAGCGTGCAGCCGTGTTGATGCACACCCAGCGCTCCTCCGAACCACGCTTCTTCATCAGCTTGTACCGGTAGCCCGAAATCACCAGAACCCGGTTGCCGAACTTGCTGCGAGAGAAATAGTACTTCACCTCCTCCTCTCCTGAGTCTGGAAAATTGTTTTAAAGATTTAGTGTCTCGTGTGTAAACCGGTTGAAAAAGAAATTAAAAAACAGACGTCCATTTAAAACTAATATTGCTATCTTATACGCATATGTACTCTAGGATATAATAGAGTTCAAATAAACTCTAGAATGCAAATCTGGGAGGCATCGGTCTCACGAGTGTCTTGTTTATGTACTCGTTCAAGCTCATTCAAATAAAATACCTTTCAAATGTTTACTTTTTATTTATTTAATTATATTATGCTGTGTATGTATCGTCACAGAATTTGCAAACCCTCGTCACCGTCGTCTTCTTTTTTGTCGCGGGTATTCTTTCAATAAAGTGTTTTTCTACCAATCTACGAGTAGTAGCCTTATCAACAAAATGTGGGCTATTTGTTCCATCAGAAGAGCTTGCAGTAGTATCAGAAATATTTTGCACTGAAACTTCTGCACAAGGTCATCAATATTTGTTTCTTAACTTTAGAATTATTTATATTATTATTTAGAAAATTATTGATATTTTGAAATCCTGTAGGTAACTATAACATCCAAAGTCATCAATTACTCGATGCGGCTTGATGAAAGACAAAGTAAGAACTCCACCAGGTGCCCCTTTTTTAAAACTTTCCTCAACACAAGCCGATCGAAGTAAGGCTGACGTAGATCCTGGGAAGGAAGGTAGTTTTCACAATACTTAGTTTAAAAATCCGTATATGCAGTACTTAGATTTAATAATACTTTCAATAATGTTTCCAACAAATATTTTACAAAGTATACACATGAGAAAACTGATCTAATATCCAGCTGGTGGGTGGGTGTGGCTGTTCAGCTTGTCGACTATGCTCCGGCCGATGGTGGTGATGAGGGCGTGGCAGTCCTTGGCGCCACTCTCAGCGCAGAGCCACCTGACCCTTGAGGAGCAGACGGAGTGCCTGGTATAGCAATAACCTCTCAGCTGCATCGCGCGCGCTCCGATGTCGGTCGTGAAGAACCTTGGTCGGTCACCGTAACCTGAACCTGTACAATACCGTCATATCATTAGAACTACCTACAAGCCAGCTAAATATATAAATTTATATCTAAATAGCTATCAGTAGTAGTAGTAGCTACGACAAATCAATGTATTTAGTTAAAAATTAAGAATTCGCTGTTATACTGTCAGCAGCACATTAAACTGTTCCTTTATTGGATCAACGTATACCAGTTTAGGTTAAACCCTTGAAAGTATACTGTAATGTAATGCGTAAAACAGCGTCCGATACATTAATATTAATCTACTAAAGGTGAAATATACGCTGTGTTGAACGTGTCATGTTTCTTTATTTTATATGCTACGAAGTGTAATAAAGGCAATAAATATTTTATTTGGAATATATATCTAAAAGATATTAAATTAATTTACTTACAAAGGTGTCTATAGTTACATCATTAAATAAGCAAGAACAATACAACAACGTTAGTCGTTCAAACCTATATAATGGCTCTCTATTATTCTTGACTTAAGGTGACCTATATTATTCTTTTCTTTTTATTTTTTCTTTTGAATTTAGGTGGTTCGTGATTGTGATTTCTAGCAGCATTTATCATATCCCTGTTAGGACGAAGATCATCACTAATTGTATACAAAGTGCCCTTACATCCTGAACGAATGTGAGTACCGCACAACCACTCTGTCTGGCCTTGGTTTTGTTTTCCAAGAGAGTACTTGTATCCTTCGTAATGCATAATTTTTTGCCCATCCTCGTTTATTTGCATTCTGACAGGTACTTCCAGCTGTGCTATCTTAGCAAATTCTACTACAGGTTCTTCCAGCTGGGATGATTTGGAACTCTGAGCTCCAATTATTTCTGGGCGCCGTGACTTTAAGTTTTTGGATGCAGGATTTTTTGACTGAGATGTCAACGGTTCATCCGGTTCTGACTTGATACATTGCACTTCAGGTTCTATCTGAAGTGTCTTAGGATATTTAGCAGTAAGTTTATCTGACTTAGATGACATATAAGTTTGAGGGGGCAATTCAGAACATACATTTGCAGACTCCTGTAGTTGAGATACTTGAGATATTTTTGTAACTCCCGGTTCTGACTTAACATATGGAATTTCAAATTCAAGTACTATCCGAGGCTGTTTGGAACAGTCAGCCGTTGGTTCGTCAGGGCGAGATAAAATTGAACATTGTACACTAGATCCTTCTAGGCGATGCAACTTTGATTTTGTAGCTATATGTTCTTCTGACTGAGATACTTTAGAAACTTCAGATTCTTTCGGTTTGGAGTAAATGATTTGAGTTACTAAATGTTCTTCCCGAGATGATTTGGGATAATCAGCTCCTGTTTCTTTTGGATGACATGTATTAGAACGTTCAGTTCTAGGTTTCGGCTGAGATGAATAAGAATGGTCAGTTCTGGATTCTTCTCGACGAGGCGAGCAGGGAGGTTCTGCAACAAGTTCTTCCGGCTTATATGAATAAGAATGGTCAGTTCTGGGTTCTTCCCGATGAGACAAGCAGGAATGTTCTGCAGCAAGTTCTTCCGGCTGAGATGAATAAGAATGCTCAGTTCTAGGTCTTTCCCGGCGAGTTGAGTACAGATTTTCTGCAGTAAGTTCTTCCGGCTCAGATAAATAAGAATGGTCAGTTCTAGGTCCAACCCGGCGAGGCAAGCAGGGATGTTCTGTAGTTGGTTCTTCCGGCCGAGACGAATAAGAACAATCACTTTCAGCTCCTTCTAGGGGAGGCGACTGAAAACATGCAGAAGCATGTTCTTCCGACTGGGATAAATAAGAATGTTCAGATTCAGGTTTTTTTGGGCGAGGTGTCTGTGAAGATTCAATAGCAGGTTTTCCCGGCTGAGATGAATATGAATGTTCAGTTCTAGGTCCTTCCAGGTTCAGCGACCGGGAACATTTAGCATCAGATTCTCCTGACTGAGATGAATAAGAATGTTTAGTTCCAGGTCTTACTAGGTCGGACGGCTTTGGACACTTATCTTCAGGTTCTTTGGGCTGAGATGCATAAGAATGTTCAGTTCTTTCTACAGAACCAGGCGATTGGGCACATTTAGCAGCAGGTGTTTCTAGCTGAGTTACATCTGGTTGTTTCTGTTTAGACATGGTACTTTGAGCTGCTAGTTGCTTCTGAGGTGACTTAGAACATTCAGTTAGGACTTCTGAAAAGATGACAAGAAGTAAGAAAATGCTAATACAAAAACCATGATAACTTGCAAGAATTAATAATATGCGTAAGGAAGGTCAAAACCAATAAAAAGACTCATCGAGTCCCACATGATAGAATAAGCAAACATTAAATAAACAAAATTTATAGCAGGTAATCAAAAATATTGTATTCGTTCATCAATCTTTAATAATACATACATAATATAATTGCGATGCATAGGTACTTTTAGTACTTGTGTTGTTATCGTTCACCTCATTTTTTACCAAGCCATAAAGAGTCCCTGCCGCAATATGAATCCTACTAACGTAGGTTGACATCCGAAGGCTTGGATTACCTAAGACTATACAAGACTGCCTCTTGACATAAGGTACAAAGGAACTAAATACTACTACAGCCACAGAAGTCCGCTGTTGGACATAAGCATTCCCTTTTGGTATATATTTGCCCTACTCACCATGATTTGCGGCGGGCCACCAGGCGGATTCGCAAACGCAGTATAAGGTGTAGGTAGGTATTCACAAGAATCACTGCAGCACTTTCCCTATTCATCCCTTAGGCGCTTTCTACGACACCCACGGGAAGATTGGGGATGCTATTCTAAGCCACCACAAGAAAACTTATTCACTATTCGAAATCGATGCCCTATTCCTGAGGGGCGTAACCATGGGGACCGGATTTCCATGCCTTGTGCACTGATGCCTGCAGTGTGACCTTGGTTGCCTGCTGCTCTGTATCGGTCCATCCATTACATGGCCATGATTACAGTTACAAGGGTCATTTTAGTTATTTTTCTTCTAACTTTTTTCTAGTTCATGAGGAGGTGGATGGTCGTGATCATTGATGAACCTGATGACCTTTGAATCCATGGTCCAGATAGCGGCGCGACAGCCCTTCTTGCGATGGGTGCCGCAGTGCCACCTCACCTTGCTGCCTGTCAACTGAGCCTGGCGGTTAAACCGGTACCCACCCACGAAAACCGCCATCGATCCTCGATACTGCTTGAACACTGGTTCATCTAAAACATAGAAACTTTAGAATTATTTTTCTTCTTCTTTGCTTGTCGCGGCGAATAAAATTATTTCGGACCAATAATTTACTACACTAATGGCATTTGGAGTGGCGTGCATGTGTCGGGGTTTTGTACTTGAGAATTTAGACATTTAAATACCAGATGTACTTCAAGAAATACAACTAAATTGCACATTTTTTGTCTCATATTCTTCTGAGAAGTTTTTAGTACTAGTAAAGCCCTAAGCAACCATTTACCGTCGTTCGTTATCATTTGTCGAAAATTATCTTCTTATCCGTCTATTTCTGAGGTTGAGGAAAGTCGTTTCAATGAAATGAGTTTTAAAAGAACCTTTTTCTGTGCTTTACAGAATTCATACAACAAAATATTATGAAAAGAGGAAAATACGCAGCAACTGTTCAAGATATATTTATTTATCATGAAAAAGACACTTTGAGGTAGAGGTATAATAATACAACCCATGTCGATGTGATAGTTTTTTTTCTGCTGCAGGACCCTTGTCCAGGAACCAAACATGAATTAAGGAAACGACGCGTTGTCACCCTAATCTTCTACACAAAATAATTTTCAGTTCCGAAAGGTTTAAGTGCAGCACTTATAACCGACAATATTATAGTATATCTTCATACTTCATGTGTAGGCGGATGATTGTGACACTTGACGTACCTCACAATGACCGAATCAATGGTCCAGAGAGCAGCAGTGCAGCCTTTTTTATGATGACTGCCGCACCACCATCTCTCCTTAACCCCGTCGCATCTTTGCCGGTTGTACCGGTAGCCGCCCACGCATATAACCATCGCGCCTCGAAATTGTTTATACACGGGCGACCCTAAAAAAGTAAGTAGGTACATACTGGTTATTTGAAATATATATTTTTTTGATAACTGAAAAGGTTGTCCAAATACTCATAATACTTTCTACGTATCAAATCCCGATAAAACATAAATGCAAACACGGAACCTAAGTCTTTCTTTATTTTTCTACCTATGAAAAATAACTTATAATATAAAATTCACCCAAGTTTCTGACTATAATATTTATTATTACAGTTACCTCCTGGTGAGATACACACTTATTAATTGGAAAAAAAGGTACTTACTCGCCTAGAGACTAAAGTCTACAAGCTGTTACCTAAGTAAGTTAGAAGTAACTACCTCCTAAACATCGCCCCGTGCAAGATATATGAGCGGGTAGCTACATTATTATAATCTTTGGAATGCGTAAGCTAGACAGTCAATGAGCAGATTACATGTTTCTCATCTGGCCATGAACGTGCCTTCCCCTTGATCTCTCTCTTCTCGGTTTTTTCTCTTTTTCGCCATCGCTATGTAGCTTCTGCTGGTGGTGCAGGTACAGCAGGCACTCCACCGCATCCTGCTGCGTCAGAACTCCTCGATCCACCATCTCTATGGCAGCGGACAACTGCATCTTGGAGCAAAGACCCGATAACTTCTCCATAGACCTCGACGATGATGCTGCAAATTTCCAACAGGTGTATAATCGTGTTTGAATATCGGTGACCGTACTATTATTTATTGTGTGCTGTTATCTTGGATAAAACTTAGTTTACGTGTATACCAACTATTCTAAGAATTCTATCTCTTGTCAACTACTAAACTCTTAGATCCATACATGATATCTTGAACTGTCCTGATCGCGTATCGGATAGTACACCTGCCTTCTATACTGAGGACCGTGGGCTTAAGTTCGATCCCAATAACATACAAATGCTTGTTTAGAGTTTTTCGTCTTACTTATAAGTAGTAGCTACATATACACGTGCATGAAACCGCGGAGAAAAGTTAACAACTTCATGTTTATTCTTATTAATTAGGTTCGTGATTGTGTGTGTTGTTGATGGTCATAATCTCATCTTCTAGCATAATGACGAGCGCTTTGCAGCCCTTGTGTGTGGAGCAACACCACCTTGATTTAGGTCCGTTTAAATTCTTCTTGTAAAACTTGTACCCACCAATTTGCAACAGAGGTTTTCCTCTTTGTGACGTCACAATGTCGTACGCATATTCACCTACAAAATTGTAAACAAAATTGTTACTAGATAATTGGGTTATGGGCTGGCAGCTGAAATGAGATACTTTTACAACTACTCTACTTTTTAGAACGATCTAAACGGTATTTAGTATGAAAATAGGAATGTATAGTCGTACATAGCTATTTTGCATCTTTTTGTCGTACATTGCTACTTTTAAGTAATGTTTCTGTTAATTAATTCAAATATTGAATAGTTTGAAAAATTATGTGTTAAGTCCGAAGTATTTTTGGGCAATAGTTATGAACGTACAACTTTTATATTTTATGAACGACCCAGGCCACAACCGAATTATGTGGCCCGCAGATTATATTGGTTTGGACAACGGCTCAATTGAATTTTAAGAGAAGTAGTAAAGTAAGTTTACAAGGTTCCCACTAAGTAAGGCTAGTCACACATGATCAATGATTTGAAGTAAAGAGGGTTGCCTTTGCCCAGCAGTGAGATTGAGTAAGACTCGGAAAACAAGCTAAATACTTATATAAAAATATTTATTGTCGTCTTTGATTGTATTTTCTTGCGGTAAAAAATCATCAATCATCTGAAGGGGCCCTCAACTCAATACTTGTTAGACGTAAAAACAAAAGTTAGAGATAGGTAAAGTGGCAAAAGCGCATATTTTTTATAAGATATGACAATGGATATGATGTCAAGATTAGTTAACTTGGTGCGTGATAAACTGTACCTCAGTGTCAGACTCACCCTCATCTAACCGTGGTGTGGCACAGCGCTTGTACGCGGTATTTTCAATCTTACTACCTTCACTCAAAGTTTAAAACCACTGAAACATCATAGCAGTTGACTGTCCAGTGTACCACCTAATTTTAAATTAAGGTCCGTATTTATAAATCGCACTCAACTCTGATATCGATATCAAGAGCGAATTTGACAAATGTCAGTCAATACAAACAGCTCAAAGTCGCACTCAAGATCGATCTCAGAGTTGAGAACGGTTTATAAATACGGGCCTTAGAGCTTGGTATAAATTCCATTGTCAACAATGAAGGGAATAGGCTGATGGTTATGTATTGGATTCACTCTAAGCAGCTGGCAGCATGGTGGTGGTGAGGGATGCTCTACACCGCGTGCTGTGACGAGTGCACATCCAGTTGCAAGTCATATTTCTTCTCTTGTTCATATTGAAACAATAGTTCTGGTACAGAGCAAGTGGCCTTCCTTTTATATTTTGTGCGAATGTCACTGAAAAAAATTCAAGTCTATTTAGTGAACATGATTATTAAATTACAAAAAATAGAGATGAAATAATAGGAATCCTGACAGGTCAAATGAGCTACTTTTTAAAACGATCTAAAACGGTATTTTTTATGAAGGACTAGAAGTATGACGTCACTCCATAAGTATTTGGACGGCGTCAAAACACTTACTTCTATATTATTTTTCTGTTAATTAATTCAAACTATGAATATTTCGAAAAATTATGAATGAAGTTTGTAGTATTTTGGGATAGTAGTTTTAAATGCACTATTTTATATTTTATTAATTACCCAGGGAACTGGCGAATTGTTTTGATTTTAATTAGTTAATTGACTGCTACTAAAACGTTACAGGAATCTAAATCAATCAATCAATTCATAAGTAAATGAAACCTTCTCAAGTAAAGAAGAATGCCCATAAAATGGGCTAGCAATGTGTTTTGCGTCACAAAACAAATGAATGCAATCTATAATATCATCAACTTATATGAAGAATAGCAAAATTACTTGTTGCACAAAGCAGAGTAACTTACATATATGAAAAAAAAAACTATTTTACCCAAATATTTTACTGAGATCTGAACCTTTTTACACTGCTATAAGAAGATAACGAAATCAGAACAAAATACACTAAAGAGCGTCAAACATCAGCACTTTTCTTTCTTTCGATGCCCAACTCTAACTTTCAATAACTCCAGAACTACTATGTTTCGTACGAATTACCTGTGCTTAAATGTTAAGCAATAAATAAGCTCTAGAATTATATAACTCTGGCTTCGATGCAAGGCCTGCAAGTGTGACACAAGACTGATGAAAAACGGGATGAGCATCCAAAAGTTGTCATGATCCTTTGATTAAATTTAGTCCATTTTATTGTGAGTACCACATACATACATACAGACATATATCACGCCTTTATCCCTTGCGGGGTAGGCAGAGCATCAACGGCAGTAGAGATACCGTCGCCATCGCCACGTTCGACAAATATTGAG
This sequence comes from Keiferia lycopersicella, assembly GCA_029255805.1. Taxonomy (NCBI): domain Eukaryota; kingdom Metazoa; phylum Arthropoda; class Insecta; order Lepidoptera; family Gelechiidae; genus Keiferia; species Keiferia lycopersicella. The sequence continues at coordinate 3,077,142 of JARACZ010000008.1, forward strand.
GGCCTATCAGATGATTCGTGTATTACTGTAGTTACAGGTTGTCAGCCTGTCGCCTAAAGTTGTAATTACACATTAAACCCTCGAGTCCCTTAGCCACTTCTTACGACACCCACGGGAAGAAATGGGCGGGTTAATGCTATTCTAAGCCGGCATCACACGGCAACTTGTGAGTACTACCTAAAATGATTTAATATTTGATATAAACTCCATTGCGGATGACGAAGCGGCTGGGCTCATGGTTGTGTCCCGGGTTCTGCCGACAGAGCAGACCCTCAGCATCGGTGGTGAGAGACGCTCTGCAGTTGGGATACCTGGTGCATAACCAGTTGCAGCTGTTCATGTTTTTATGCTTCACGAAGTACGGAAATCCTCCATAGAGAGCTACTATCTTGCCTCTTGTATTTTTCACTAGAATCACTTTACCTGGCAAAAAAATATAATATATTACGTAACAATTTTGCTCTATTTAAGTGAAAAAGAAGAGTTGTAAGTTCATTGGTATTTAATTCAATAGGTACCTAAGTAGCTACTGGTTATTTTAGTCACATAAGCAAATCACATTAAATTCTATTTTATTGTGAATAAATACTCTTAGAACGTCATTAAAACCGGTTATTTATAACCAAGTTTAGCAGATATTCGAGGGCTATTTTAGAAAATAACGTAAATTGCGGTAGCCATTTATTATACGGGCTGAAAAAAATCGCTGTAAATATTTTAAAGAGTAAACTAGCCCATGAAACTGAACAACTTCCCCAAAGTAACTTAGGTCGAAATATGAAAAAAAAATTGGAACTCCCATACAAAACTACCTACCGACCGACCAAGTCAGTTTGTACGGGAGGTCCAAAAAATTTTCTCATATTTCGACTTATGTTTCTTGGGGAAAGTTGTTCAGTTTCATGGGCTGATTCACCCCTTAAAATATTTGCAGCTAATATTTTTACATCTTATATTCTGATTCTTCTTCAAGATATTTTTGAAGAAGATATTCTGATATAAATTCCGTTGCGTAAAATGAAGCGGCTGGGAATATGATTGTGTTCCCGATTCTCCCGTCGGAGCTGACCTTCCATGGTGGTGGTCAGGGATGCTCTACAATTGGGGTACCTGGAGCAGGACCAGTTTCGCGTGGATGTGTGCGTTTTATTTATGTAAAACGGATATCCTTTGTAAATGCACAAAGTTTTGCCATTCGCATTCTGAACCAGCGTTACTGTAATGAAAGGAAATGCGATGTAAAATTTTCTCTATAATAGACTGCATTACTTAGATCAAAATTTATGTACGAATATAAGACCCATGCCATGTACTACATACAAGTAAACGTGAAAAACAAAGAATCTAACTCGTAAAAAATAACGTACTACCGACGTACAAGGACAGGTATTGTTTATTTATACTTATAACAAAATTATAGCACTTCTTACTTTATTGGGGATTAATCTACAACACACCCTGGAGGGGTAGGCAGAGCGTTAACGACCGTAGTATTACAGTCGTGATCAACACCCTCTTTCTCTGACAAATCTTTGAGGGTCGTTTCAGATAAGTCGTGTATCACTATAGTGGCAGGTTGTCAGCCTGTCGCCTAAAATTGCAATACACACGAAACCCTCGAGTCCCTTCGGCACCCACCGGAAAGAAATGAAGTGATGCTATTCTAAGCCGGCATCACACGGCAACACTCACTTTCTACAAAGCTGCACATTTTTCATAGTTTGATGTAAGCGCCATCTTTAATGAGATAGCGATTAGGCGGGTGGTTGTGTTTAGGGTTCACTCGGACGATCTCCCCCTGAATGGTGGTGGTCATTGAGGCTTTACACCTCGTCCCGTGTCTTGTGCAAAACCAATTGTATGTCCTTCTACCTTTATTGGTTACGTAAAAAGAGTAATCCTTATAAATCGCCAACATCTTGCCACTCGTGTTTTTCACGAACTTCACTGCAATAACAAGTATTTTTTATTACTTTATCACTAGATACTTTCTTTGCTTCTTCCATCTCAACAACTAAACACTTTGAAAGTCTAGCTAATAAAATGAGAAGGTAAATAAATATAGGGACTATTTTACACAAAATATTTTGCGAATTTCCTATCCACGGCCTTCGACAAACTGCGTTGTTTGTTATAAAAAAGGAAACAAAATTTTACTTTATTGCAATTGCAACTTTAATAGGAAAATAAGATATAAGGTATTTATTAATCTGCTCATAAAAAGAAATCATCATACAACTGTTCATACCCATAGCTGTGATTTCTATAGTACATTATATTATAATGTCAAGTAGAATTATTATATTTAAATAAATTCATTACAAAACGTTTTGTAATCTTATACTAGTGCCTCTCGCATTCATCTCAACCAGTCTCTTGCATTCTTTCATCAGAAATTTCAGAGACAAGTCGCATTGAGGGTTAAAAACGACCAGATGGACCGATGACTTAAAGAGTGCGGCTAGTGGCGGCTGGATGGCGAAAGCGGGAGATCGTGCATTGTGGCGTACCCTGGGAGAAGCCTATGTCCAGCAGTGGACTGGTATAAGCTGATGTGATGAAGGAATTGAGTAGCGAGACGGCATGAGGTGCAAGACGGCATGTTTTAGTGGTTGTGTTCGTTTCGGCATGTAACCACCTCGTTGTCGACGGTGAAGAGCGACGCCCGGCAGCCGCGGCTGCACTCACTACATACCCAACGCTTTTTCGGACCCATGTTCCTCCTTTTGTCGTTGGACAGACTGTATTTGTATTTGCCCACTTGTATGATCGGGTTGCCATACCTACTTGTTGCGAACACTGGCTCTGCAACTGTAGAATTTAAGTAAGACTACTGGCGTACGCATGTATTTTAATTTCTTTGTGGTGTAATTAAATTTACTTCTGACTTTAGTCATTTTATTTCTGATAGTTAAATATGTAAAAGTTTCATTTTCGAAGTCGAGTCTATTAGATTTGAAAGTGTAAAAGTAAAACCAATAATAAAATAAGTAAGTATTTTAATATCTGTACGTTTTCTATTTATAGCGTGTCCCTCTTCAAACGGTCCAAAGAAAAAAAATCTAGATTCTGGACATCCTCGGACACCAATATTGTTCTATAATATTCGAACAAAAAAAATTTGACCCTCCATACAAAATTCTTTATCACTCAGCATCTTTAGTTTGTAGGTCCATTTTTTCTTCGGGTATTTAGACATTTTCTTAGGACTACTCAAAGAGGGAAATCCTAGAAATAACTAAAGAAGAAATAAAAATGGAAACTCAATGATTATGTTCATGCTGATGTCGTATGATCTCGTCTTCAATGGTGACGAGGAAGGCTCTGCAGCGCCGGTTAATCAAGGTACAGTTCCACCGTTTCTTACGCCCATGTTTATACAAAGGGTGCTCCACGAATTTGTAATCGCCAATCACAATCATAGGATTCCCTCTAGCTGTCGTGGTGAACTGTGGCCCTGCTAAAGCTGTGAACACGTTCAAATTAATGTCATTTTAAAACTAAGAATAGGCATACATTTGCTTTAAAACAACCCTGATTACATTCTACTACATACTACATTTCCTCTAAAAAAACTGAAAAGATATCATTATCTACATCATACGAAAAATAATTAATAATCTTTCTCTATTAGGTATTTTATTTATTTTGGGAAACCTATTTTACAGACATATTAGCAATAAATGACGGCGTAACTGATAGACTAAATATTTTTTTATTGCTAGCAACTGTCGAGAAAATTCTATGATCATGAACTTTAACTTCCGCGGCGAACGCATCGAACGAACCGAACGAATCGATAAAAATTGAGAAGGATTGCTCTGTTGCACTCAACTGCCATAATATAAGCGCATTGACCGTTGGTATCGCTCGATCCAAATCCGGTGACGACATCCGAATTTCCGTCTAGGAATTCTGGAATCCTGCTCGATTCGACCGAATAGACCAATTTGGTTCAAATTCGGTTAGAATTTTAAAATTCGGTTCGTTCGGTGCGTTCCTTTCGTTCGCCGTGGATCGTGAGCGTTCACCTTAATTCTAATATACCTACCTATAAGTATCACAAGATGAAAGTTTGCTTGCTCCATAACCTATTGATTGTTCAGTGGTTGTGTTGGTTTCGGTGGCTGAGGATTTCATCGTCAAGGGTGATTAAGACAGCCTTACAGCCACGTTTTTTATGGTGACAAATCCAGCGTTTCTTTGCCTCCTTGCACTTCTTCTTGTAGTATGAATCAAGTCCGAACTTGTAATTTCCTATTTTTATGATCGGATTGCCATGGATACTTGACGTGAATAACGGATCTGTAACATGTGGATAACGAAGAAAATAATGAGAATGGCGGAGAATAGGAATTGGTAGTTATAAAGTAGGTAGTTCTACCATCAATAGTTTAACGCGCTCTTATTACATAGAAGAAAAACAAATATCAAGTAGATACATATAAAGAAAGTAATAAGGTAAGTTTAAAAAAACTATGATAACAAAATAGACGAAAGTTTTTTCTAAAAAAAATATATATGTATTTAGTCAGTACGTGACGGCGGCCGGAACCGGAAGCCGCGACGATATAATCCAAACACTGGTCTTGGTCACGGTAGGTCTTTTAACATTTTTCTCTATTTTTCTTGAACTCTGTAACAATGCAGCTTGCCTTTCATAATAGATTCACGTACCTATATTTTTTGATTCCATTGAGAGGGCCGAGACCGGTATTTTTACATTCCTTCCGACTAATCAGACCAAAACGCCAACCGGCGTCTGGCGACTGGCGGATCGATGCAAATCGACGTGGGCTAGGGTCGACGTCGGTCGTATTTTTGAAGATTTAGGCATACTATGTTGTGATTAGTGGTTGTGCTCGTTTCCGAAGTCAATGATGTTCCCGTGGACGGTGATGACGAAAGACCTGCAGCCGCGGCAGGTCTGGTTGCAGATCCATCTCTCCTTATCAGTCACTTTTTTGTTCGAAACCCGTTGGAACTTGTACTTGCCTATTTGTATCATCGGGTTTCCATAGATGCTTGTTGTAAACACTGGCTCTGTAGAGACACAAACTCTAAATTAAACGGAAATAATTCCTTCTCAGCCCTAGAAGATTCCATTCTCCTGGTGTTTTTGCAAACATTGCCGTTTATCACAATATTAACAGATTTGACAACATACTTACAGTTAGGTAGATTTAAAACGGATCATATTAGTATGGTATAGTTAGAGTTTATCGATAGCTTCTGGTCCGTTATCAAGGCTGCTAATGAATGCTCTACGCTTCAAATTGCAGAACCAGGGCTTCTTTATGCCCTTGAGTTGTCTTGCATTTATGATCTATCCCGTAAACCTCCTAACCTCATAAACTAGAGAAATAACAAGTTCAGTTCAGTTCAGTCTCGTTAAAAACAAGTTCTTCCAACAAATATATTTATCTCGTTTCCTTTACATAACTCACACACGATATTTTAGTCTTTAAAAGTCTAGGTATTAGTGGTTGTGTTCGTTTAGGCAATGAATTATCTCGTCGTCAATGGTGATGATGTCGGCTCGGCAGCCGCGACACGTCAGATTGCAAGTCCAGCGCTTCCTCGGCCCTTTGTATTTAGAATGAATACCAAACTTGTATTTGCCTATCTGTATAACCGGGTTGCCCTGGTTGCTTGTTGAAAACATTGGCGCTGTAAAAGAAGTCCTGTGTATCTACGTAAATCATCTGCAAAAGCAATCCATTACCTACATCATAACTGTCAGCAGCTATCAACTTACTATACTGACGGTAACTTGGAATGCAGACGAGAAAATAACTGAGTCACTTCCAGGCTTGCTTTTTATTTACAAAAAACATATTTAATGGTTGTGTTGATTTTGGTAGAGGATGATCTCGTTGTCGAGAGTGACGAGGAAGGCTCGGCAGCCGCCACTCCTCTTGCTGCAAGCCCAGCGCTTCTTAAAGCCTTGGCTGGACTGCTTATTCTGGGCACCAAACTTGTACCTGCCTATTTGTATAATCGGCTTGCCATGAGAGCTCATTGTGAATATTGCTTCGTCTGTAACAATGAAAATACAATGGTACCAACAAGCTTGAGTTCCCTTGGTTAAAATAGTTTCGATGTAAATTTTATACCTGTCAATTGGTCTAACTTATGGTGGAGGAACTAACACATTAAACCACTTGAAAACACGTTCAATCGTCTCGAGTTATTTAATTAGACAACATTATTGAAAATTTAAGTAAGTAAGTACTAGAGTACTACTACTAGCTATCGCTAAGATCGTCGCTTCAAAACGAGCATCAAGAGATCGAGAAATTGTCGAGGCCAACCGGTCCGTCGATAGCTCAGTGGTAGAGCAGTGAGCCGGTAAAGTAGTAGGTTCGATTCCCGGTCGACACTTGTCGATTTTCGATTTCTTAAATAATATTATCGATTAAATAATATTATATATGTCGATTTGCCGTGTGATGCCGGCTTAGAATAGCATCACCCCACATCCTTCCCGTGGGTGTCGTAAGAGGCGACTAAGGGACTCGAGAGTATTGGTGTATTACAATTTTTAGGCGACAGGCTGACAACCTGTCACTATAGTGATACACATGTTTTCCGAAACAACCTTAGAAAACAATACTCAAAAATGTCAGACGTGGCGATAGCGACCGTATTCTTACGGCTGTTAACGCTCTGCCTACCCCGCAAGGGATAAAGGCGTGATATATGTATGTATGTATGTTAAATAATATAGTACTATGAGTGCGGTAAATCCCAATGAACTAATGATTATGTTCACTCTGATGGCGAATGATTTCGTTTCCAATGGTTATGAGAAAGGCGCGACAACGGTGTCTGTTGATCATGCTGCAACTCCAGCGCTTCTTCAATCCACCTCTCGACTTATTGGTCGAATGTTCCAGAAATTTGTGATTTCCCAACAGTATCATTGGGTTTCCTCTTTCATTGGGTATCAACGGGCGGTCGTTGTGATCTGTGGCATTTCTGATACTACAAAAGTATGAAAAGTCAACACTAAAAGGATGGAGGCATTTGAGTCATGATTTCATGAACCAGGTATGGTCTACTTTGTAATAGTAATAGAGGATGGATGTTTGGCAGATTACTAACTCGGCATTTGTTTGGCTTTTGTACGTGTTAGTTTGTCATAATGTCTGGCAATAAAATACGGTAATTATTACTTTTTTAGCATTTATAAGTGCATGAGCATTACGAAAAAATAAATAAACTTCCATTATCAGTACAGTAAGTGCCTTAACATCTGATGCTTAAACCATTTTGACGCTGTACTTATGTGGGTTATGGTTAAGTTGAGCGTTCGAGGAGTTTCGTCACGAGTAGTATCAAACTTCGTCTTGCACTTGGCGCTGCAACGCTTGGTGCATTTCCAAGTGAAAGTAGTTTTAGAGCAGTAACCAAGATAGATGCAGTAGCCCTGATACATGACTTGCCGCTTGCAGATTTCTGGTAAAAATCACTTGCAAAATGAAAGTATTAACTATAAAAGATCACATTTAATTTTAGCGAACTTTCTATTTGGGGTGCCGCTAGCCACTTAAAATTTTGCAGGTAAAGTATTGGTTGGTATTGGTATTGTTAAATCAATCAAAATAGTTTCGTTAACACAGGGTAAGTACTTTTATTATTTACATGTATTTATTAAATACAATACACTTTAGTCCGTGGTTATGCGCATGCTTGGTTGCTATGATCTTATTATTTAAAGTGACTATAGAGGCACGACAGGTCCCTTGTACTGACGGACGGCGACAGAACCAAGTCACCTTGTTGTTCTTGGTATTAGCGTGCCTGTAGTATCGGTGCCCGCCCACCAGTAACATTGGTTTGCCAGTTTTAGTCGTCACGAATATCGGACCTGGAAAACAAAGAAAAAAAATCGGGTTATATTTTTACGTATTTTAAATAAAACTGGTATTAATATTTATGACGCAATTCTGGTCCTTTTTTTTCTTCTACCAGTGGCATCATGTCATTACTAAAGCCAAACGACAGCACTCTCTCGTTTGGAATACCTAATCACTCTGCAACAAAAATATTTTATTTTTTTCTTTATCATTGGCCAGTACTATATTTATCTTTGGCCAGTACTAACCAAGCGTGTGCTCATCACTACATAGTATCAATCAAAGTCGTTTTCGCGTCCGTCTATATGTTTGCTTAAATCTTCAAAAATACATAACGGATTTTGATGCAGGTTTTTGAATAGATAGAGTGATTGAAGAGGAAGATTTTTATGCATAATGCTTGCCGGGAAAACATTTTATACCCACGGGGAAATAAGTTACAGCGGGCGCAGCCGACTAGTATTATATAAAGTACAATGTAATTCGAAAGAAAACTATAGTTTTCACTTCGCAGTTTTAACATCTTATATGAACTCCATCCTGGACGACGTATTTCTGAGGCTGGTGGTTGTGTTGAGGGTTCGTGCGGATGAGTTCACCTCCATCGGTAGTGATTAGATACGCTCTGCATCTGCTGCTGCGCCTGGTACATTTCCAAGTGACGGTAGTTTTAGATCTCGTAAAGAAAAAGAAGCTATAGCCTTGATACAAAGCGTGTTTCTTGCCAGTCGAACTACCAATAAATGTTACTGTAAAGAAAAAACATATTTAAGTACTTTGATAAAAATTATGTGGGGTGAGACGTATTTTAAAAATTGATTATACATACATACATGCATACATACACAAATCACACCTATATCCCTGGCGGGGTAGGCAGAGCGTTAACGACCGTAATATTATGGTCCTCCTTTTTTCATCTAAGAAATTTTTTTGGCTGCGTTTAAGCCCGCATCTTTTTTAGAGCATTTAAACCTGTCATTAAATTACAGATTCTATTTTTTTTTATTTAGCCTTGTGTGCCACCCTTCAAGGCAATTCATTGTCCTATGTCTTTCCTTGCTAACACACCAGAAGTCAATAAATTTCTCATCTCTTAACCACTGTTTAAGCATATAATCAGTGAATACGTTCAGTTTTTCGTCAGAGTTCATAACGTCCAGAATGTAGTCCCATACATCGTTGATAAAATTTCGGGGTAAAAGATGTTAAGATGATCTTTTAAAGAGTGGTTAAAAGATGGGATTTTTTTTGACGTCCGGTGTGTAAGCGAGGAAAGACATAGGACAACGAATTGTCTTAAAGGGTGACACACAAGGCTAAATAAAAAAAAATTGAGTCTGTAATTTAATGACAGTTTTAAATGCTCTAAAAAAAGATGCGGACTTAGACGCAGCCAAAAAAAATTTTTTGATGAAAAAAGGAGTGAGGATTCTATTAGCAGAGATTTGTGGATTATTTACGCCGTTAACCAATAATAAAAAAAAAGAAATATTAGTGTAGGGCACTGCTTAGAAATGTTAAAATAATTTTTACATTAGAGTTAATTAATAAATTGATTATATTAATCATGTTGATTATACAGTTTATAAATCATGCTGATTCTGTGATATTGCAGTTATTTGTTGTTAATTTTTACGTCATCACCATTATGATACTGTTTTAATTACGCATTGTAAATAAGTATTAAACTTTGATTTGGCACACATGTATCTTTTATTCTGTGAAATAAATTAGGGTAACGTTAGGAACACTGCATCGGGTCAGGTTAGTGTGAGGGTTACGTTCGGAATAATTATGATATTATTTTCCAAGTCCCTAACCTAACCCGGTTGCGGGTTAGGATTTCGGGTCAGGTTCGGAATAGACGGTTCTTGCCACGTCTGACAAATGTTTGAGGGCTGTTTCACATAATCGTGTATTAGTGTAGTGACAGGTTGTCTTCCTGTCGCCAAAAATTGCAATGCACATAAAACCCTCGAGTTCCTTAGTCGGCTTCTGTGCCACCCACGGGAAAGTAATGTGGTGAAATTGATTATACACTTAAATATAAGTAATCAAAAATCACAGTTCTATGATTATGTTCATGCTTGGCTGCTATGATGGTATCATTCATGGTAACTATAGAAGCACGACAGGTCCCTCGGACTGACTGACGGCGACAGAACCTTTGAGTCCGCGCTACATGCGTTTCTATAGCAGCGGTATCCACCCACCAAAAGCAACGGTCGTCGTGAATACTGGACCAAAAACGAATCACACACGAGTGTAAGAGAACACCAAATTTTTAAATAAGTGCTGCCTGTGGGAATATTATTTTCAGAAAGCTTATTTTGCAAGTCTTGTCACGTTTAAAAACTAACGCAAAACATACTAAGATGATGAATCAAACGCTATCAGAGTGGCAAACTATGTATTTATTAATTCCACAAAAATTGAATTCGTCACTATTCGTACAAAAAAGAAAGAAGCACAATAAATATTTGCAAAGTAAGGTCTACAAACTGGCAATCAATACACATACACATACACATATCACGCCTATATCCCTAGAGGGGCAGGCAGAGCGTCAACAACCGTAAAATTACGGTCGTTATCGCCACGTCTGACAAATGTTTGAGGGTCGTTTCAGATAAACCGTGCATAGTGACAGGTTGTCAGCCTGTCGCCTAAAAATAAATCAGTTACAATTTTATGTAGATTCCATTTCGAACAATAAATTTATTAGGCTGATGGTTGTGTTCCGGGTTGACCCGGATGAGTTCTCCCTGAGGAGAAGTGGTGAGTGACGCCTTGCAACGATGAGACTGCTTCGCACACACCCAATAACAAGTCCTGCCTTTTGTGTTCACGTGAAAGGTATGTCCTCCGTATATTGCTAGCATATTGCCTTTTTGGTTCTTCACGAATGAAACTGGAAAAGGAAATAGTGATGTATGTAACTGTGGATTCCTTGCCGGAGACAAAAACTGCTTCTTTATCGCCGATTTGATTGGTAATATCCTCAAATAGCTTTAGCTATAGCTTGCAAACTAAAGCTTGCAACGACTATGGCGATTGCACTAAACTGCTGCAGATCTTGAAGTTTGCATAAACATTGCCTTTTTTAATACGTGTCCCATAGTCTGCACTGCGCTGCAATCACACATGTCACTACTAGACAAACCTCATTCGGTTTTCCCAATATTTTACTGCAATAGCCTGATAACTAAGTCTTCCAAGATTGCCCAGGGTAGATCGCCTACCTGTAGTTGCTTCTCAGCAGGTGGAATGTGGGAAGCCACGAGTGGATCTCAATTAAAAATTACTAGAAAAACATTATGAAAAGTATTTTTTTACAAGAATCAACAATAATTTCATTATTTTATACTATTTTCCTTGCGTAAGGGATAATTATCGAGAGAATGAGCAACAGCGTTCCCTATTTAATCAACATTTTGCACTCAGCTTACAAATCCACCAGCCAAGCGTGAGTATGGTAATATGAACAGGCCCATGTCAAACAGTTGACTATTGTAGCTAGCTGGACTAGCTGGTAAGGTAAGGTCATAAAAAAAATTGACTAAGTTATGCAAGTCTTAGGGGAATAAACCAAATGATTTATTTACTAGACTTAGCAATCTTTGTTGTATGATTGTGTTGACTTTTGTACGACACCATGTCATCATTCAGGGTGTTGACGACGGCCCGGCAGCCGCAGGACCAGCTGCTGCAGACCCAGCGCTTCTTCGGGCCAGCGCTCTTCTTGCTGTCTGTGTGGGGACTGAACTTGTATGCTCCTATCTCGAGCATACGGTTCCCGCGAGAGTTTAATGTGAACATTGGAGTTACTCCAAACGGAGAGTCTGAAAAAATAAACAGGTAAACACAAAAAGAAATAGATGTCATAAAATGAAACGACTCGTATATACCTTATGGTAAGCATAACTAGGTAATGCATTGCGAAGGTAAAGGTTTATTTCTCCAGAAAGAATCAGCATCCGTGTGTGTACGTACATTCTCTAGCGAGTATAGATAGAGTTAATAACTTTAGTGATTATGTTCATAGCTAAAGGTAACTATTTCATCCTCTATGGTGACGACGGAGGCGCGGCACCCATGACTCCACTGACCGCATACCCATCTCTTCCTTAGCCCCTTGTACCCCGTCTTGAGCCCGTACCGGTACTTGCCGATTTTCAGCATGGGGTACCCTCGAGCAGTCGTTATGAAACGCGGCGTCTCTATTCAAAATAATATTAACAAAATAAGCCATCTGTTTTAAATGTTTCGACCACGCGATCAAACCTTTGCGCAGAACAAAATAGAAAGAAACAAAAATTCAATTGTTATCAATAATTTTATTACTCAATTATTATAAAATACAACAATAATAAACGTACAAACAAAAATAACTAATTAAGATATAAAAATACAAATAAAATGCAGAAATTAATAATGTTAGTTATACAAATAAGTTAGCTATTCGTTTAGTCATGCATGATTGATGCTCATCTCCAAAATCTATACAGATTCATCTTAAGAATTAGGTCATAAATTTAAAGTTGACTTTATGATTTTAAAGATTACAGTTTCAATCAGCTTATTCTTATTTGCCAAGAAAGCGCATTTGTGATCTCATTATGTTAAGAACTACGACTTACTTGTTTTAAATTTGGTTGAGGGCTCGGGTCCCGACCAGTTTCGGCTGATCAAGACAGCCTTCCTCAGCTGAAACTGATCGGGACCGGAGCCCTTAACCAAATTTAAAACAAGTAAGTCGCAGTTCTTTATATATCGAGTCATATTAGTTAGTTTAATAATACATTTTTGATCTGCACGATTTTGTTGCGGTCGCATACGTACTGTGCACGCGAACGCGTGCCCGTATAAGTATGATATAAGTTAAAGTGTGCCAGTGTCAGCCACGGGCAGGTAGGTATTCCTGCAGCGGTTGGGGGTGGTGTGGGCGAGGGGGTCGTGCATGCGGGTGACGCGCACGATGGCGTTGTGCAGCGTGGTGAGCGCCGCGCGGCAGCCCGCCTTGGCCTTCACGCACACCCAGCGGGAGCGGTCGCCGCGCTGCTTCACGCGGTTGAAGCGGTGCTGCCCGATCATGATCACCGGGTTCCCGCGCAGCGACACGCTGAATACTGGCCTTAAATCTGCAAGTATCAAGCCGATGCTGAATACAAGATAGGTACAAAAGGAAATGTTAGTTCCTTCTTAGTATGACTAGGGTGATTCGACGGCTATACAAGGTGTAACTTTAAATGCGCAGAACCTGATAATAGTTTGTTCAAAATCACAAGCAGAATCGATTGAACTCTTTATATTTTTTAAATATTTGTTATAAGTGTTGCCATGTCTCTTTATTAATAAACCAATCGACCCATGCTCTCGAAAAGCCGTCTAATGGCGGTGCGCGGTTAAACCTACCTAACGAGTACTACCGACTCCTTAACAGAGCGTATCATCGCTGACATAAGAAACGCCCGGAAAAACTAAATCAGCGCAAAAAATATGTAAAATATATATATATTTTTTTGTAATATCAGTTGGGGTGTCTGAGGTTTTGCGCATTTAAAGTTACACCATGTATACATACCGCTACACGGAAATGTGACATTTAATCAACCAGTAAAGTAAACATGAAGATATAAGATTATGATTTATTGGAAAAAGTATTGTAAATTACCAAATATGAAAACTTACAACATAAATAAAAATAAAAAAACGCAAATACCCATGGATAGGTATGAATGATTGACCATTTTATTCGTAACGTATAATTTACACAATTTATTCGGAAGAAAAGCAACGGAAGTTTTTATTTTGACGATGCAGGACGCGGACATTTGAAATCTCGGAAGAATAGCCATTTTCGTATCCTTGAACTACGGGCGTACGGGCTTATGATGATTGTGATCGTTGTTTATCTTGACGATCTCCTCATTGTAGGTGTGGACAGCAGCACGACACCCTCTGCTGTGCAAAGTGCACATCCATCTGGTTCGAGGCCCTGAAGACTGTTGGGCATAGAAGCTATTGCCATCCAGTACCAACCTCCTTTTCCCGCGGCGGGACACAACGTATTGTACTGGAATTAACAGTATTCGACTTAGTTCTCCTTAAGTAGTTTAGCAGTCATATTGATCTCTAAAAAGATGGCTGAGCATTGTTGGACGATTTGGTGTCCCACACGAAAAAAGAGAGAGAGCATCGCTCGGGTCTTAGCTTGCAATGTTCGCCGAAGTCCGCTGCAGCAGTGCACTTTTGTAGGGGCTCAAACCGGCTGGACGTCCCTGCTGTAAAGCTTTTCGACCGATCGATCCATCACCTGGGTAAAAGAAACCAAATACCTAGGAAGACTCCAGGTTAAACTTTCGTAGCCATATAATGAAAGTCCGCAACCGCGTGGCGTTTCGTTTTGGGCAGACTACATCCGATGTTGAATAAACGGAGCCGAGTCTTCCTTAGAAGTAAGGCGAAAATCTACCCTACCTGCGTAAGGCCCATCATGACCTACGCGACGCATCCTAATATGCTGCAGGTCAAACAAAAGCTTTTTATGTGCAGGGCAACCGGGACTCCCTCGTACCTGCGGAACGCCAACCTCCACATCGACTTAGGTCTCCCCACCATGAAAGATTATATGAAACAAGCGTCTCATCACTTCTTCGCTAACATAAAAACCCTTAAGTCGCCGCGTCCAATTACTTCCCCTATACAACCTCGCGCCTTAATCTCCGTCCGAGACACGTCGTTTCGGATGATGGTGATAGCATCACCCAAGCCGCCACTGCAGCCATTGCGAGTAGGTAAATCAGACTCCACAAGCTCCGCTTGAATGGATTGGTCACGGAGGTCTCTTATTTGTGCCCTTTTTGGCAATTACCGGTATGTACTGTACTAGGTAGATTCAGTCCGACCCATTCTTCCCAGAACAGATTCTAAGCCCTTGATTCGGCTGGTTGTTTGAACATCCATTCAATTATTTCCGGCGTAAATTTTATAGCCTGGGGGGCCTAAATAGTAGAGTCAATAAAAAACCGACTTCAACACATTTATTTAATGATAGGCTCATCTTATTCGCTGCATTAGTAGTTTAAAATTAGTTTACGCTACTTACCGACCAGAAAAGAAGCATAAAAATGAAGAAGAAGGCTGTCGTAATCTTCCGAAATTGGCATCAACAAGCGAGTCGCGTAAACTTGCATAAATAATACTTAGTTATGTTTTGTTCGTTTAGTCATAAAGTTTACATTATTTATTTAAATTCTAACATAAATGCCGTTTCTAACAACAAATCTGGGTGGTGGGTGGTTGTGTTCCTTATTGACACTGATCAGCTGCCCGCCCGCGGTGGTGGTGAGGCGCGCGCGGCACTTGCTCTGCATCTTTAAGCAAGGCCAGCGCATCGTAGAGTTCGTTCCTTTCACTTTTTGGTGATAAAATGAGTATCCTTTGTAAATTGCTATTGTCCTTCCCGAATCATTTCTTGTCCATTTCACTGTAATGTGATGAAAAAATTTTGTGTTACTAAAATAATTCCTTGAGTATTCTTACCTACGCCTAAGCGTAGCGTTTGGACGCCCTCTGTCCAGATGGACTTATGCCTCAAGGAAGGGCACCAAGTAGTGACTTGATGGCGAAAACGGGAGATCGTTCATTGTGGCGTACCCTGCGGGGGACCTTCGTCTAGCATTGGACTGCTATGGACTGATACTTTTGTGTGAAGTGGGTAATGGCAAATATACTGTACTATACGCTTTATATTTATTTATCAAGATGATACCCTACTTAAACACATTTGCGGCGTAGGTGACTAGCAAAGCCATTTAGTTACCAATTCAGGATACAATATGTTAATTTTCACTAATATATTTTAACGTACTCGTGTTATAATAAATGCCGTTGCGAATAACAAATCTGGGGGGTGGGTGGTTGTGTTCCTCTTTGACCCTGACCAGGTTTCCAACCGTTGTAGTAGAGAGACACGCGCGGCACTTGCGGCGGCGCGAGCTCGTGCAAGGCCAGCGCATGGTGGCGTGCTTTTCAACCCTACCCACGCGTTTTTGGTGGTAAAATGAGTATCCTTTGTAAATGGCTATTGTGTTTCCCGAGTTGTTTTTAGTCCATTGTACTGAAACATAATGACAATAAATGTATAAATTGCAGTCTACTAACGCCTTTCTACAGCCTAAGTTTGGGGGAAATTTATCTATTCTCATGTTTATACATATTCAAATTTTAATAGGTATAAGTATTATTTCGTATTATAAAACTGGGTGGTGCGTGATTGTGACCTGCATTGATGCGTATCGGCTTGCCGTCTGTGTCAGCTTTGCGTATGTCGTCGCTCCACCTTGCCACAGGGCGTCCTACGCTACGTTTGCCGATATGCGGTCTCCACTCAAGGACCAGCTTACCCCAGCGGTTATCGGTCCTTCGGCAGATATGACCAGCCCACTGCCACTTCAGCTTGCTAATACGTTGAGCTATGTCGGTCACTCTAGTTCTCTGTCGAATTACTTCGTTTCGGATACGATCCCTTAGAGAAACCCCGAGCATAGCTCTCTCCATAGCTCGCTGAGCGACTTTCAGTTGGTGGACCAGTCGTACCGTGAGTGTCCACGTTTCGGCTCCGTATGTCATGACAGGTAGGACGCACTGGTTGAAGACTTTCGTCTTAAGGCATTGCGGTATTGGCGACGAAAAGACTCGACGGAGTTTTCCGAATGCTGCCCAACCCAGCTGTATTTGTTTGTTGGAGCGTTTGCCCTAGGTAGACATACTGTTGAACAACTTCGAGTTGGATTCTATTTACGGCAATCGGTTCCGGATCAACGTGTTCGTTGAACATGACTTTGGTTTTATCCAAATTCATCCGGAGACCGATGCGGCGAGAAGAATCAGCTAGGTCATCCACCATTCGTTGTAGGTCTTGCAGCGTTTCTGCCATAATGACGATGTCGTCTGCAAATCGTAAGTGAGAGATGTACTTGCCGTTTATATTAATACCACGACCTTTCCAGTCCAGCGTCTTAAACATATCCTCCAGAGCGTTAGTGAACAGTTTCGGGGATATGACGTCCCCCTGTCTCACTCCTCGATGGAGATGGATAGGTTTAGTCCGCTGGTCCTGTACTTTTACGGTCATTGTGGCGGCTTCATACAGACATCTCATCACTTCAATGTATCGCCAGTCGACTTGGCAACGCTGCAAAGACTCCAGAACAGACCAGGTTTCGATGGAGTCGAAAGCTTTCTCATAGTCCACAAACGCTAAGCACAGGGGCCGATTGTACTCTTGAGACTTCTGTAAAATCTGCCGTACCGTGTGGTCTATGGTGCTATAACCCCTTCGAAACCCGGCCTGCTCGGGAGGCTGAAACTCATCGAGTCTTCGCGCAAGACGGTTCGTGATGACCCTGGAGAACAGTTTGTAAACATGGCTCAAAAGCGAAATCGGGCGGTAGTTCTTCAATAGGGTTTTGTCTCCTTTTTTGAAGAACAGTACCACCATGCTTCTGATGATAAAAGGTTTATTGTTCTATAATTTTAAAAAAATACGTTTTCTTCTCAGTTTCGTTTATCACATAGGTAACTGAACAGCATTCCTGGCTTATAGTTATGATGCAGTGACAGATGGAATTAATGTAGAATACAATGACATTAGACCAGACTTTAACTTCGGGCCCTACCACAAAAAAGTCAGACGTGAAGTTAGATTAAAAAATATCTTTATACAAAAAACGAAAAGTGAGGCGAAATTTTTTGTGGTAATAAGGCCCCGAAGTTTTTCAATAGGTACCAACGTTTATCAATAACCAAACCTAGAAGCGCAAATCTAGTCTTATCATTCTTGTCCAATTTACTGTGATCCTGTTACCATTGATTCGACGAATAAGTGATCTAGTCGTATTCATTCTTGTCCAAGTTACTGTGATCCCGTTACCACTGCTTCGTTCTTCAAACTATACTTTGATGTAGACTCCATTGCGTAATATGTATGCCGGTGGTGGATGGTTGTGGTCAGGGTTGGCGCGTACCAGCTGGCCGTCTAAGGAGAGGGTGAAGCGGGCCTTGCAACGGCTGCTGGCCTTCCGCGAGCACGCCCAATTCTGCGTGTGCTGATATGTGGAGTCCAGGCAGAAACTGTGCCCCTTGTATAGAGCTATGCGCCTTCCAGTCATACTCGTTACAAATGAAACTGTAAGAAAACTTTTTTATCTTAAAACGAACTCATTATGGAAGTTTAAACGACCCACGTTGTTGTTATTTTGCTAGAGGATCGGGCCTCTACAGTCACAAGAACAGAACGCAAGAATAGAGAGTAAAAATATATTGGTACATGGCGGGGATCGAACTCGAGTCTCACAATTGTAAGACCTGTGACCTAACCACTTGGCCATCAAAGCGCTCTATAGGTAATAAAATATTAATTGGATAGAAATTATTTAAATAGAAATTTATTAATGCCTGCTCAAGTATTAATAGTATGAATTTCATACTGATTTGAAACCAAAAAGATAGTAACACAACAAACATGGACTAGATAACGATTTCATTCACCGCCGCACATTTGCTGCAGAGAGGGATGACATGCTTTAGGCAGATGAACCTTCGGCATCGTCGACAAGTGTAAGTGGTCTTGCGATCTCTCCTTACTGTTTTACAGTCATCACATCGCTTGCGTGATCCAGTAGTCTTGTTCTCAGAGGATTCTCTGCTTAGCTTATGCGGTAGAGAACGCTTTTTTTTGTGCAAGAATTTACCTGAAAAGTTTGGAAGGATTGTTCAAATTTATTTACTTAGGTACACCATTTATGAAACAAGTAACTGTAACCGGCTGAATTTCTATAGGTACAATATTTTACAACGGTAATGTAGGTATTAGGAACTTAAAGAGTGTGAAAATTTCAAACAATAATGCAGATAACAACAACATAACAATTTCTTTTATTCCACAAAATTAGAACAACAGTAGAAAAACACAAACAAAGGAACAGGACAACTTTAGGCAAAGGCAGCCTTAATGTTAGGTATCATTCTCTGCCAGGCAGCCTTAAAGGAAGTGCGACTATGGAAGCCGATAGGAACAAATACAAGTTAAACTTTGATATAAATTCCGTTTCTAATGACAAAGTTGGGGGTTGCGTGGTTATGCGCAGCGGTGGTGCGCAGTAAACGCTGCTGTGACGTGGTGGCGCGCGCCTTGCACTGCGGGTAGCGCATGCAGGCCCAGTTCTCAGTGTACTTCAGCTTATTGTCGAGGTAGAAGCAGTAACCTTTGTAGAGCAACAGATTTCTGCCTTTCATGTTGGTAACGAACTTCACTGAAAATAAAAGAAAGTTCGTCAGCAGTTGACGGCAATAGGCTGATGTGATACAAACTAAATACAGAGAAATAACAATGCCAATAACGGCTGGCACAGTCAAGGGTTACTTTAAAAAAACATCTTCATCGTTTCAAAATAATATTAATAATAAATGTTTACAAAATATTCAGAAATGCAGTTACGGATAATAAATCTAGGAGTAGTCTATCTGGTAAGTTTGGTAAGTATATTTATAATACTAATTATAGTATCTTTATTGCACACAAAATAACAATAACAAAGGAAACATCAATGAGTAATTTAGATAGTACAATGAGCCTTTATGCTAAAGTAGCATTCTCTTCCAGGCAACCTTTGGCCAAAAAGGAAAATGCGATAATATCGTAACCATATTATGGTTAGCGGGATAGTGCAAACACCTACATATACTACTTAAACTTTTACTATAATACACCTACCTAATATTATACCGTGTAACTAATATAAAGTTTATTATTAATGCCATTTCCAATTATATATTATTTGTTAGGAGGGTGGTTATGATTAGTAATAGACCGAACATAGATATCACCGAAACCGAATGTTCGGCCGAATATTCGGTAAAAAGTTTGGCACAAATTGATGTCTAAAAAAAAAAAAAGCCCTACTTGTTTGCGGATTCACATAGGAAGTCTCCATTCGTTACCCGTCTAACTTTTCACATTAGAAATTTCACATTAGATTGACAACAATTTAAAAAAATGCTTCACTCCTTGTTTTGACATAACCATTTACAACGAATTAGATACAAAAACAGCATCTTTTTATGCGGTTAAATATTCAGCAAAGTATTCAGCATGTTCGGCCGAAACCGAATATTCGGTAAACCTGCCGAACATGCCGAATACCGAACATAAAGCGAATGTTCGGCCAATCTCTAGTTATGATCCACTTTCGCACAGTCGTCCATTCCTACTGGTGGAGAGAGCACCTATACGTTTGCTGCTGTGCTTCAGAGCAGTCACCACTTTATGTATACTATGTCAAAAAAAAAAAAGAGCATATGGATTGGATACTTCGTGGTTATCTTCAAACAATGGCCTTGGTAAATGGGAGAATCTGATTACAGTTCTTAGTTTACACCGGAAGGCGTAGTGCTCTGTTCAATCGTTTATTTCCAAGTTGATTTACAATCAATGCTTTCTGAATTTCAGATAGTTACAATACAATACTGCCACTGAATAAATGAATTAGTCATTGTAAAAAAGAGAAAATTGTCAGACTGGTTCAAAATTGTACGTCAATCTTAACATGTTGGCAATCAGATTTTTGTTATAGGTTCCGGTTCACGTTATGTTCGTACCTAAGAAATTACTGTTATTTTGTTTTTTACCATATAAATCAGTCGCCTAGGTATTAACACTAACTATAGTATTCGTTGGTATTACTTTGAGGGGCATAATTTAAAGTACCTAAACAAAAAATCAAGAATAATTTCACATTATTACAATATACACAAAGTAAAAAATTATTAGTATTTATTATTTAGTGGAGAATATCTACTTTATTTGCACACAAAAAAAAAAACATTACACAAAAGATAAATAGGTGTTTAAGAATTGATTCGACTTTCCGTGTAAAGAAACGTTATTTCGATTAAGCTCAGCGCTCTCTACATACCACTTGACAACTTGATATACGCATTGTCAACGGCTTATCATTCTCGCTTTTCACGGAACACACTTTAAAAACTATTTTATTTTATTTCAGTGGATATGTTCATTCCTTAAAGAAATGATTTTATCGTAATAGGTTATGAGGAAGGCCCGGCAGTCAGGTCGTGAGCTGCAAATCCAGCGCTTCCTGGGACCTTTCCTTTTCTTGTACGAAGAATGCTCTCTGAAGTGGTAATCACCAATCCGGATGGATGGGCATCCCCTGGAACTTGTTGTGAACTCTGGCATCAACGCTTCTGAAATATTAAAAAGGCTTATAAGGGCTTCTAGGCTACAAGGTAGTACGTAAAACAAATACCTACATAGAATACTAATCAATACCATCTACGTTTGAAAAAGGATCAGAAGAAATCGTACGTGATTTCAGCCGGTTTAGGTTTTAGTTATTTATGGAAAGTATAGAAATAGTAATATTATAGGATATTTTATTTCTCTGAAGAAATTAAAATCCATCAATAAGAAGAGATAAATTTCACACTAGTCAATCAGTGAAAAAACTGAAAATTATGACATCCAACATTGTAAACAATAACCGTGCTAGTTTTTTTTTTTTGGGCCGGCTTGACTCTAGTGGTTATGTTGGTCCCGGTAGGTGACAATCTCGTTCTCGACGGTGACGAAGCACACCCAGCAGACCTACGCTCTTTCGTTGCAGTCACTTTTTCTTGGGCAAGGCTTGACTCTAGTGGTTATGTTGGTCCCGGTAGGTGACGATCTCGTTCTCGACGGTGATGATGCAGGCCCGGCAGCCCCGCGCACTATAGTTGCAATTGCAACGCCACCTTTGGGCCCGGCTTGACTCTAGTGGTTATGTTGGTCCCGGTAAGAGACGATCTCGTTCTCGACAGTGATGATACAGGCCCGGCAACCCCGCGCTCTCTCATTGCAACGCCACCTTTTCTTGGGCCCCGGGTTGCACTTTTGAAGTTCGCTGAAGTTGTATTTACCGATCTGAATATTGGGCAATCCTCTTCTACTTGTTGTAAATGTTGGCATCATATGACCTGAAAGAAATACGCTGCCATTAACAAATTTTCATTTTATTTTTTAAGATCTAAATATTGCGACCAAGCAAAACGGGTATCTACCTAATATACATTGGGTGGGTAGGTATCTATAGTTTGATACACATGGACGTGTAAAAACAAAAAAATCTGTTTCACATTTTGGACCACGTATTACATTGTATTGTATTTTAAAATAATTTATTGAGTTTATAATTAAGAACATAACCTTTATTCCAAAGCCGGTACCTCCTAGTAAGTATAATTAACAGCCCTTGTCTCGGTTTTTTCATAAAAACGGACTCCCCTGTTTTCTTCCTGAATAATACCTCTTCAAACGCTTCCTGATATCAGGGGAATAAGTTTGTATAAAAAGGCTTAAAACCCGGAGCACTCAGGAATGCTCTTAAATACCTGTGGCAGAAGATCCCGCTTCACGCTACAAATAGGTACTTAACTACAATAAGTAAAAAGAAAAATAAAACATTAAGATAAAATAAAACCGTAACGACAAATTGTTATTTATGAGTGTGTGTAAATGTGAATCATCAAAGCTCGTTGTACTCTTGAAGCGCAAGCCCTTTTATCAAAATATTTTGTAATTACAAAATAAGTATAGCACCTATAGTTTGTCAGGCGCTGTCTCCATACGAGAGTTGCAAGTTAAGAGACGACGCAACTGTTTTTATAAAATGTATGAAACAAAAGAGACACCGTCTGCACCCCGTTCGACGCTCGTCTCTTCGACGACCACCAGGGCGGCGTGAAGTGTCACGTCTCGCATAGTGAATAGCGCCTCGATATGTCATATTATCCCACTAATGTTACAAATGCGAAAGTTTGTATGTTTGTTTGTTGCTCCTCACGCTAAAACTACTGGACCGATTTTCATAAAATTTGGCTTACAGATAGAGGGTAACTTGAGTTAACACATAGGCCAGTTTTTATCCCGAAAAATGTTCCTGTGGGATGCTATGAGATTAAACCCGACTTCAACGCGGGCCGCGGGCGCTAGTAAAAGGTATAAACAAATGTGTGTAAGATGAAGTTAAAAGATGCCTGTAACAATATTGAATGCTCGTTTTGTTTTTCCTTTTTAGTGGTTATGTTCATTCCTCATAACGATGATTTCCTCATTGAGGGTGGTGAGAGAAGCCCGGCACGAGTAATATGAGCTACTGGAGCACACCCAGCGCTTCTTCGGTCCTTTATTGTTCTTGTACGAGGAATGCTCTCTGAAGCTGTATTTCCCAACACGAATGGCTGGGCATCCCCTAGCACTTAGTGTAAATTTCACCTCCTCCGCATCTAAAATATAAAAATAAAAGCTTAATTTCAGTGATAGGCTGCAGCTCCAGCACATTTGAAGCGAAAAACGGAAGAACAAAAATAATCTGTAAAAGTAACTCTCTGGCTCAGTGACCCGTAATGGATCTTGGCCTCCGAAACGAGCTTCCTCCACTGATCCCTGTCCTGCGCCACCTCCACTCAATTATTGACTTGGAGATGGCCCAGGTCAGCTCCCATCATATCTTTTCAGCGGTACGCTGGTAATCGGTAAAAATCTACTTTTACCTATGGTAAGTTTCAAGTACTGGTTCACACCAATATTTATATCTTGTTTAAGTATTATTAGCATAGGACATAAATTTTATGAATTAGATTATGTAGTGGCATTCCATCTCCCTGGTCCCAGTCCACTCATTAGAAGTCTCATTAGAAGGCGGCAGTATCAGCAGGCAAGGCTTATTCATTCAGCTAATGTGTGGAAGATTGACAGTACAAGCGAGATCCGGAAAATTTGATATAAATTGAACATCACATCAAGTTCAAATTAAGTCTAGGTACATTTTGGTGATTACCTACCTGCTTGAACACTAAGCTGTAAGTAGGTAATAGTGATATCTGAAGGTAGAAATGTTAAAGAAAAGTGTGCTCAAATGCTTACTGTTCGTTTAATCAAAAAATATACATGTACCTATATACAGATAAATTTAAAACATAAAACATTATCTTATGGCTGTTTCACAATAAAAATACTCATGCACAATTATTTCAAGTCAGTGACAGTGATCGTTTGTAATCTGTATGATTTCATTGTCAAGGGTGACTACGACAGCTTTGCAGATAGGTTGCCTGGAACAGCTCCATCGCACTTTAGGCCCCTTGCACTTATAATACTTATAGAACCTGTAGTTGCCCAACAGCATGACAGGTTTGCCGAGACAAGACACTGTGAAAATCGGTTCAGGCACTTCAACTGAAACAAAAGCGGCTGTTGTTTAGTCAATCGAATCAGTCTTAATATGAATAATGCGATAAGTCCGCCTTTGTGCCTACAAATTCCATTAGTTTATTTAAATTTTTTGTAACTACTTCTTTTTTGTTACAGTAAAGTTATTACATACATACATGCATACATAATTACATAGTCAAAACAAAAGGCTGAAAAAAATGTTGTAAGATACCTTAGCCAATTGTTTTAACGTTTCCGTCATTTACCGAGGTACCTTTTTTGTGTTTCTTTGTCTGTCTGATATGGACGCTGCCAACTCCTGCTACATCACGCAACGACTTATGATGAGGTTTTTAAAAATAAAGAGATTCTAGAGGAAAGTGAAATGTATATGCCGCGAATTGGCTTAAGAAAATTGATTAGCAGTGAGTGCAACCGCTGGGTAAGATGCTAGTTTGCCAATAAAGAAACACTGTCAGCAAGTAAATAAAAACACTTTATTGCCTAAAATTAACAACTACAGAAAACAAAAACATTGTCACACAAGTTTAATGGTTATGGACATTAAAACATTTTATTATTACATTGTCAACAGTAGTGATACAGGCTTTACATCCGGTTTTTCTCTTAGTGCAGTACCAGCGCGCCCGCGGGCCGGTACAGTCCGACTTCTTGTTAAAGCGATACGGCCCCATCTGAATCACTGGTTGACCATACCGGGATATCGTGAACGAAAGCTCGTGACCTGCTAATACTGAAAAAAAAAACGTATTTTTCAACATTAAACATGTGAAAAAAGCTTATAAAGCACGTCAGCCACCTAAATTCAGTCTAGATTTCGATGAAAAGAATAACAATCCTTCTGCCCAAGCTGTGACAAAAATACTCGAAGATTTCATAATTTATTGAGTAAAATTGATTTCATCCTCCACCACAAGTAATACTTAGTTACAAACAATTAAAATACTCTTAAAAATCTGTAGTAGTAGCAAAGAATAACTATAACTATAGTTCGGTATAAAAAAACTATACCTATACTTTCATAAACTTAATAACCTTTTCGTAAACAGAATTATATTTTGTGTTTAACGTAATTATACCGTACATACAAAGTGCAAACTGTGCTGTGCTCTTCTTTACGATTGTTGTTGAATGTGCCGCAGTGATATGCATTAAAATCTTATGCCTTACCACAAAAAGTTAGACGCGAGTCGAACGCTCATACATTCCACGTTTTAAAAACTCCATAAAAAAAGCTAGACAGTAGACACGCGTTTTCTCTGCGCGATCAAATCAGAAATAAGGAAGTCCGTAGAAGAACGAATGTGAACGACATAGCTCTCAGGATAAGCAAGTTGAAATGGCAATGGGCAGGCCACATAGCTCAACGAACCGATAACCGATGGAAAAGAAAGATTCTCGAATGGCGGCCACGGGTCGGAAGACGTATACTGTTGGACGGCCTCACACAAGTAAGTAAAGATGATCTGGTGAAGATTGCTGGACGCCAGTGGATGCAAGTTGCGCAGGATCGTTCACTTTGGAAATCTTTGGGGCCTATGTCCATCAGTGGACGTCTTCCGACTGAAATGATGATGATGACGCGTTCAACGCGAGTCTAACTTTTTGTGGTAAGGCCTTTGACACGTATTGAGATCTTATTGCTCAGAAGCGATTGGCAGTAGTGTGTGCGATGGGGTCGTGTAGCCCTGTGACGCGCACGATGGCGTTATCGACGGTCGTGAGCGCAGCTTTGCAGCCATACTTGGCCTTGACGCACACCCAGCGGGACCGGCCGCCCAGCAGCTTCACGCGGTTGAAGCGGTACCGCCCGATCAGGATCACCGGGTTCCCGCGCTGCGATTTCGCGAAAACAGGACTCAACTCTAAAACATATACCAACAGATTCAGATACCAAGTTAGAACGTGACTAATTTACAAATAACTGTTCCTATTTTACAAAATATTTAATTTAATAGGTATTTCATCAAGTTTTAATAATAAAATAATTAAATAAAAACAAGTCAAAATAAAATAAATTCAACATAGTTTTCGTCAATCAAAAATTCCGCAACAATTTCAGAAGTAACCAACAGACTAGCGG
Source organism: Keiferia lycopersicella (assembly GCA_029255805.1). NCBI lineage: Eukaryota > Metazoa > Arthropoda > Insecta > Lepidoptera > Gelechiidae > Keiferia > Keiferia lycopersicella. The sequence continues at coordinate 3,103,387 of JARACZ010000008.1, forward strand.
CATTGCCACGCTAAATAGCTACTGAGATAATAGGACAAGCAATGACTTGACACCTTTCTCTCTCAGTCTTTGTCCAATTTGGGACACAAAAGCCCTGTTCCTATTAAATATAGTTAAACTATAAAGTATTTTTTAGGAATAGTTAATATATTTATATAGTATAGTAGTAGTAGTAGTATAATCAGTCAGTACGAGGTATTCAAATTGGTGGCCATACATAAGCTTCTTCTATTGAGAAATCCACTGGATGATCCTCGTTGATCTGCTGTATGATGTCATCTTGAGTGACAAAAAATGTGGTGAAGGGCTATATTATGTTGGCTTTTGGAAGTATCTTCTGAGTTTTCAAAAATTATACCTGTTTCTTTTAATCACCAAACAAGCACAGAGAAGAGGTACCTATATTTTTATTTTACAATCACATATAGGTACTTCTTCTTTGTATGTCAAAGATATTCAACGAAAATAACCAAACAAGTAAGCAGAAAAAATTGCCTTTCAAATACATAAAATATTTATTCTTAAAAACAAAGATTAATCTTATCAACCGGGTTCTGGTGAAACTTTCCCGATTAACTAAAACATCCCCCTACCTTCTGACCTACCTACTGATGAAAGAGTATAAGAGCGCAATGTACCTGAAAAGAGAATGTCACCATTATCAAAAGTATGCATAATTTACCAAAATATATTTATGCTAAACTCTTATAAACCATGGTGCCAGAATACGAAACAAAAACAACTACGAATAAGTTCAATTATAAATTAAAATAAAATTACAGGTATAAAAACTAAAATAGAAACTAATATGTATCAAGTCGACGGAGCAGGAGTCTTCGCGCCCTTAGACAAATGACGGTGGATGGTTGTGTTCCCCTTTCTGGGCGACCAGCTCGTCGTGGATGGTGATCACGACGGCCTTGCAAGAGTCGTTGCTGACGCGACACCGCCACCGAATCTTCGGGCCCCTAGACAAGTGGCGGTAGTACGTGTAGCCGCCCAGATAAATCTTGCTTGTACCTCTGTTTGATATCAAAATACCTAAAAATAAAAATATTTATATTGTATAGTTCAATGATTGTTAACTGAAGCCTAGACTTATATAGAATATCTAGTTATTTCATGTTTATATTGGTTTGGAGTATTAATAAGCTAAAGAAGCTATTTAATTTTATACATATTTTATACTACCGGCCCGCCACTTTGTTTCTACTTATTGCACCAGTTACAATTTCTTAGTTCCTTCTTATAATATATTACAGTAATTTAATGCCCAAGTATAATTAAGCGAATCACATAGAGAGCAGAGACAGAGAAAAGATACAGACTCAGATCAGATTGTTGTTTACAAATTTTTTACTCATCAAATCAAGAAATGTCTAAATATAATAACATAACAATAAATCAAAGACTAGTTTAGGTACCTATATAACACTGCGACGCACCTTGATTACTATTAATCACGCACTCGATTAATAGTAATAATTTATTTGTTGTACTCAAGTAAATGTACGAAGTTGTACAACAGCAGCTTGGCAAGAAAGAGAAGAAATTAAATAAAATGGCACTAAAATTTTGTATAAAAATGGTTGCCATAGCTAAGCGTTGTCTGCGAGATAACGCTTAACTATGGCAACCATTTTTTGATTTGATAGATCGCGAAAAAAATGGCGCCCTCATTTTTTATCTACTCTTTATGGTCAAGTTATACTAGCGTCATGCGTTGGCTTCTGCTCCACCAGTTCAAACGTAACTAACTTAGGTTGCTGATTTTTTAATAAACCTATTTGTGTAGTAGCTCGAAATTTTACACTTCTGTGAAATAATCTGCTTATAGGTAGTTTTTCCGCTTCCGAATAGGTAGATTAATTCAGTACTATTAACAACGAGGGTTACTATAGTAATACACATGTTTTCTGAAACAACTTTGGAAAAAAATTCTCAAAAATGTCAGACGTGGCGATAGCGACCGCATTCTTGCGGCCGTCAATGCTCTACATACCCTGCAAGGGATAAAGGCGTGATATATGTATGCATGTATTAACAATGAGGTAAGGGACATGCAAGAATTTAAAAGTGGAGGTCCCCTTCATCATGAGCCAGTGAAGCCTGCTAGTACGGTGTGGTTGTGAGGGTCGAGGCCTATCTTTATTCTGACCCCCGTGGTGACCACGGTTGCCGGGCACCCGACGATATCTGCCATAGAGCATCGCCAGAAAGATTTTCGATTCTTCCCTACGCCTATTTGCGTAAGCATTGTGTAGTGATATCCGTCTACCGTCAAAGTTGCATCGTTTGAAGTGGCTGAAAAGAAACAAATATATTATATGACTCTAGCGGCCCACCCAACGGCTGCGCCCACTGTAACTCATTTTGCCGCGGGAATACGATGTTTTCCTGGCAAGTACCTATTATACATAAAAAATCGCCTTGAATCACTGTATCACCATATCCATAAAAAAAACCTGCATCAAAATCCGTACAGGGGTACTTTTTTGGGTAGATTTAAGCAAACATACATACGCGAAAAGCAAGCGGCTTTGCTTTATACTATGGGTGATATTGACTTGTTTTTCTTAATTAAATGAACAGCTGTTTTTTTGCAATGTGATGCCGGCTTAGAATAGCATCACCCCATTTCGTTCCCGTGGGTGTCGTAGAAGCTGACTAAGGGACTCGAGTGTTTCATGTGTATGGAAATTTTAGGCAACAGGCCGACAACCTGTCATTATAGTGATACACAACTTCTCTGAAACGACCCTCAAACATTTGTCAGACGTGGCGATAATGACCGTAATTTTACGGTCGTTAACGCTCTGCCTACCCCGTAAGGGATAAAGGCGTGATATTTGTATGTATGTAAACACCTGTCTTACCAAGGGGGCGAGATAGTTCACTATTACTCGACAACATTTGGTCCCGATCCGCCTCGTGGTTGTGGGTCCGGTGGTAGACAGTCAGGTTCCCGCTCAGGTCGAAGCGAAGCCTGGCTTTGCAGCGCTTCTTCAGCTTCTGTACGCAATGCCAGTACCGGTTGTCGGAGGTGGTCTGCCGGAATGTGTAACCCTCGAGTACTAGGACAGCCCGCTTATTTTCTCGCTTCTGAATGAACTCGAACTTGAGCCCTAAAAGTAGAACAGATTGGGTTGGGAGAGCACATAACACAATTACCTACTGATCACATACCTAATATTACAGTCGATCGTATGAAAATAGGAATACCATGGTCGTTAATTTTTTTTTTATTATTGCTGGTGTAGTATAAAGCACTATCTCTCTCTCGGAAGGAAATCCGATTGCAAACTCGTTTGTATTGCTGCCGTTAGCTGCGCTTCGGGCTTCAAACTACACCCTCTTTAGCAATCGTTTCTTTTCTTACCGCAAGTCCAATGTACTTATGTAAGCATCCCAGAAAAAGAAAAATCAAAGTTAGTCTATCGATACTTTTTTCGTCTTCCTTTTTTTGCTTTCTGGCTTCACTGGATGGTTGTGGGCGGTGTCATGCCAGACAACCCGGTCCCGGTTAGTGGTGACCAGTTTGGCCGTGCACTTGAACCGCTCGCTCCTGCTGCAGACCCATCTGACGCGGTCCTTGCCCACTATCCGTGAGTCTCGCTTCTGCCGTTACCGATGCCCGTCCAGCATCAGAAGTCTGTTTCCTTTGTTTGATTCAATGAACATCGGTACGAAATCTAAAAACACGTGCTAATGTTATCAAAGATTTTATTATTCGGGGTTTTAGATAGACAATAGTACATGGATGTAGAGAATTAATTTTAAAATTAGTTTAATAACAGAACTAATTAATATTTTTTCTAGTTTTTTATTCATGAAAAACATAGAGTACTTACATAGGTAAGTATGTTTAGATTATCGGACACATTATTAAAATGGCTTTTAAAATTCTCCTTTCCCTATTTCTTCATCCCCATTTCTTTCCCGCGCGTATCGTAAAAGGCGACTATTGGACTGGAGGGTTTCATGTGTATTACAACATTAGGCGACAGGCTGACAACCTGTCACCACAGTGATCCACGAATTATCTGAAAGAGCCTCAATATTTTGTCAGAAGTTGCGATAATGATTGTATTTTAACATGTGTGTATGCGTTTTTGAAAACTATTAATTTATTCCATTATTTTTTTATTGTTTTGATCATAAAAAAATTGCAAAGAGTTTTCAGTGAGTGTGTCGTCGTCGTCGTCGTCGTCGTCGTCTCAGCCGATAGACGTCCACTGCAGGACATAGGCCTCCCCCAAGGATCTCCACGATGATCGGTCCAGCGCCACCCGCATCCAGCGGCTTCCCGCGACCTTCACCAGATCGTCGGTCCACCTTGTGGGAGGCCTACCTACGCTGCGTCTACCGGTCCGTGGCCGCCACTCGAGAACTTTCCGGCCCCAGCGGCCATCGGTCCTACGAGCAATATGCCCCGCCCACTGCCACTTAAGTTGCGCAATTCTTCGAGCTATGTCGGTGGCTTTGGTTCTTCTCCGGATTTCCTCATTTCTGATTCGATCGCGGAGAGAAACTCCGAGCATAGCCCTTTCCATTGCCCTTTGAGTGACCTTGAGCCTTCTTATGAGGCCCATTGTTAGCGGCCACGTCTCAACTCCGTAAGTCATCACTGGCAACACGCACTGATCCCAGACTTTTGTCTTGAGGCACTGCGGTAGTTGTTGAGAAGAGAAGATGTTACGTAGCTTCCCGAACGCTGCCCAGCCGAGTTGGATTCGACGATTGACCTCTTTCTGAAAGTTGGACCTACCCAGCTGGACTATTTGTCCCAGGTAGACATACTCGTCGACAACTTCCAGAGTAGAGCCCCCAACTGTCAGAGTAATGGGTGCAACAAGAGAGTTTGACATAACCTTGGTCTTGTCCATGTTCATTTTTAGACCCACTTGTTGGGAGGCTCTATTGAGGTCATCGAGCATTGTACCGAGGTCCTCCAGGGTTTCCGCCATGACCACGATATCGTCGGCAAAACGAAGGTGAGTCAGATACTCGCCGTTGATGTTGATGCCAAGTCCTCTCCAGTCCAAAAGCTTGAAGACGTCTTCCAGTGCTGCTGTGAACAGTTTCGGTGATATTACATCTCCCTGTCTCACTCCTCGCTGCAACTGGATAGGTTTCGAGTCCTGGTCCTGAAGTCGAACTGACATGGTGGCGCTTTCGTACAAGGACTTCAACACTTCGATATACCGATAGTCAGCTTGGCACCGCTGAAGAGACTGAAGTACGGCCCATGTTTCGATCGAATCGAAGGCTTTTTCGTAGTCCACAAACGCGAGGCAGAGTGGTTGGTTATACTCTTCAGTCTTCTGTATAACTTGCCTCAGCGTATGAATGTGATCCACGGTGCTAAAGCCTTTTCGGAAGCCGGCTTGTTCGGGAGGCTGGAAGTCGTCGAGCCTGCGTGCGAGACGATTCGTTATGACTCTTGAGAACAGCTTGTAGACATGGCTCAGAAGCGTGATGGGTCTGTAGTTCTTCAGCAAAGACTTATCGCCCTTTTTGAAGAACAGCATCACCACGCCTCTGTGCCATGCCTGTGGCGTTTTGCCCTCGAGTATGACAGAGTTAAACAATTTCTGCAGTGCTTTAAGTATCGGTTTACCACCGGCTTTCAGAAGCTCTGCCGTAACTCCATCATCACCCGGCGCCTTGCTGTTTTTTAGCTGTTTCAGAGCCATACTAATCTCGTACAAGCTGACGTCCGGGATGTCTTCTGTGTAGTGCCGGGTTAATCGAGCTCTTGGATCTGCGACCCGATTATTGACAGGTGTGCATGTTGTCGCGTATAACTGTCCGTAGAACTTCTCGACCTCTTCCAATAGCTCGGGCTTGGACGATACGATTCTGCCATCGTCGGTCTTTAGCTTCGCTAGTTGGCTCTGGCCTATCGACAGATCTCTAGCAAACACCTTGGAGCCTTTGTTGCGCTCAATTGCCTCTTCAATACGGTCAGTATTAAATTGGCGTATGTCGCGGGTCAAAGACTTAGAGATCTGCCTATTGAGGTGCCGATATTGGGAAGTATCCTCCGACGACTGCAGAATCATCTCGCGTCGTTCCTCCATGAGCCTCGAAGTATGGTCTGAGATTTTTTTGGTTCTGTTCGTACGATTGGGTTTGAAGAACTTAGAGCCAACCGTAAGGACAGTTTCCACGACCCTGTCGTTATAGTCGTCCACGTCGATACACTCACCCAGGCAATCGAAGCGGTTTTGCAGGTGGAGCTGAAAGCTCTCAGGGTTTTGGATTTGGGCAGGTGCTGGTCGGAGCGTAGACTTCATCAGACGTGATCTCTCGGCTTTTACATTAAGATTCAACGTGCCTCTTACCATTCGGTGATCGCTACCCGTTTTGAACGAATTGATCACAGAGACATCGTTGAATATCCGAGTTGAATAAGTGAGTGTGTACATTATTTAATTTAATGATGACATTTTCCACGGTGTGGACTAGAGCCCCGCATCCTCGATGTGGGCATCTCCACCTGGTCTTCAATCCAGTCCTCGAGCGACAGGAGAACGTGTATTCCCCAACCTTCAGCAACGTATTCCCAAACTTTGACAACACGTATTCCGCTGAAACAAATGGAATTGGCATAAGTTTTTAGATTTACTTCTCTTCATCGTGTCAATGACTCAAATATGGACTTATAATAAGGTGTAAAAATATTAGCTGCAAGTATTTTAAAGGGTGAACCAGTCCATGAAAGTAAACAACTTTCCCCAAGGAACATAGGTCGAAATATGAAAGAAATTTTTGTACCTTCCATACAAAATGCCAGCCGAGCGAGTCAACTTTATAGGAGGTCCAAAAATTTTTGTCATATTTCGACCTATGTTCTTTGCGGAAAGTTGTTCAGTTTCATGGGCTGGTTCACCCCTTAAAATATTTGCAGTTAATATTTTTACACCTTACTATAATGTTTTCCCAGAATTTTTCGACGGTTACCGCTCTCTCGGATGCCACATTCAAGTCCTCCTGGTTGCAGATGTTGGGCAACAGAGGGCATAATATCAAATGTGCCATCGTTTGAGGTGGGGCTCCACAGTCACATTCGACCTGTGTATTGTCGGTGAAGCCCCATTTCACCATATTCTCTCTGCAGTGGCCAACTCAAGTTTACTTACTTGGTATGAATAGACAAGTAGACAAAGGTAGAGCAGACCTCAAATCTATCCTATTCTATTTGGCTCTATTGACACGCGGAGCGCATCATAATTTACACAAAAAAATATTTTTTGGGCTGAACCTCACTATGTCTTTTATTAAGGTATTATTAGGTAAGTCAGCTATTTCATAGATATCATGGTTAGTGGATGTGTTCGCTTTTTACTTTTATAACTTGTTTGCCGACTGTGGTAACTGAACCGCGGCATCTTTTTTTTGTTGAACACCTCCATCGTGTTTTGTCCCCAGACTTTCTGTCTAACGTGTAGGTGTATTCGTCTAACTTCAGCAGTACACGTCCTCGTCGTGATTTCACAAACCCAACTGCAAATATATTAAAAGAGTTACGATCTTCTTATTTTTATCTGTAGTAATTTACTCTCTCTCTCTCTTTCTCTTTTCGTGTGGGACACCGAGTCGTTCAACGTTAATTTACTTTATGGATATGATTTTTATTTCGTCTTTCCTACGCTATTAACTACGCTACGCTTTAAACACCAAGTAAAAAAGAAACACAGTTTAAATGGATAATGAATTTAATACGGAGATACTGTATCACGAAGATACTGAACCACTAATTTAACAAGTAGTAAAATGACGTAACGTGCATATTTTGTTGTAAGCGTAACTGTGTTTGATAGTGGATTTTAACTTTATCTGTTTCCTAATTATTATCTACAAAAAAAATATTTTAATAAACATTGCGTTTATTTAAGGGCCGTGAATAACTTTGCTACTAATTCATTCTGAGAGAATGAAAAAACAAATATAATTCTACCTAGTGTAGTATAAGTTAAATATGATCGCGTAAACCTATGGATACATTCTTTAATAAATATGTAGATACTTACCTAATACTACCAACCTAACAATATAAGTATGCGTACGTCTAATAAATATTACCTACATACACTGATTGTATTCAAGTTATTAATCTAGACAATGTTAATAGGAACTTAGATTTTAAAATAAACTCCATTCCTTATCATGTATTTCTTTGCGTCGTGGTTATGTGTAAACTTGTGTTTGGTGATGGTAAAGTTGTCATCGACGGTGAAGTTGGCTTTGCAGATGTTGTTTCTGGAGCAGCGCCATATCTTGCTGCCCTGAGCCTTCAGGCGGTAGGTGTACCCGTCGATCACGGCGATCAGCTTCCCAGCGTAGTTCTTTACCCACTGCACTGAGCTATGAGGATCTGTAACACAATATAGAACTTGGATGAAAGACAGTCCTAAAGATATGTAAATTGATAAGCACGATCATGCATTCACTTATTTATCTACACAATATATATCTAACCGACTCCTGCAGCCGACCTGGCTCCGCATGTATCGACCTGTTGTTCCTGTGGAATCAGCCAGGGTGGCGCAGGTCCTGGGCAACTCTGCGTTTTCTATAATTGCGTCCCAGGCAACGCAGTATCTCTGCTCTTGCTTCAGACACTGATTAAATCGTCAGTCACAGACGTATGAGGTCAATGATGGTGATCAATCTAAGGATGACAGTCAAACAATGCATGGGAAAAACAGTAGATAGCATTTATGAGCTCTTACACACACTAATTACATTTAAAACACTAAAGTCGTCGAGTATCTTTTTTTTGCAATAATTAGCTCATCGGAATTCTGAATGTAGGTATAGTTTAGGAAATTTAATTTGAGCCGATTCGACAATGAAACGTAAAGGCAAATTGGCTCAAATTAAATTTCATAAACTATTGAACTAAAGTTTAATATAGAATCCGTTCCTAATAATATGTTTTGGTGGGTCATGGTCATGACAGAGGTTGTGCCTGATGATGGTCCAGTTGCTGTCGACGCTGAAGCTCGCCCTGCAGGACCCCTGGCGGGAGCAGCGCCAGTACCGCGTGCCTTTCTGGTTCAGGTTGTAGGAGTACCCGTTAATTACCGCTATTTGTCTACCAGAGGAGTTCTTAACCCACTGCACTGTGATATCTGGAAACAATAGGTCAATGGTGTCTAGTCGTAGGCAGATGAGGGCAAGGCAAGGGAAGGCAAATCTATATATATATATTTTTTAATTCTGGCGTCTCATCTCATGGGTGGAGACGTATTTTGCCAATGTCAAAGTAGTCAGGTCGTCGGTAAGGTTAGAATGATGTAAAATTAAGTGGCATTACGCCGAGGGAGAGTCCACAACACAGTGATCCTAGTCTGACGACTAGGGGCTGTGTTGCGCAAAATTATGTAGTACAAAAAACTCGATAGTAAAATTTTCTGCACCACGTGGAGACCGCTCGTCACTATTGCACAATGCCGAATATATGCATTAATTACAATTTCCTATTTAATGAACACTTTCAGAATAGTTTGTTGCTTAATACACTATCAGAATTATTCACCAAACACTCAAATGAACAAGAAATATCAAATTATAACCAATACACGACCCGCCATGATGGAATACCAACGAGCGACCAGGCAAATCTATATGACACATATTGAAGGTAATACTGGACTGGCAGGTCAAATGAGCTACTTTTTAAAACGATAAACCGATATTGTGTTTGAAAATAGCAATGTATGACGTCATTGATTGCTATTTTGGATGGCGTCAGGACACTTATTTTTATTGAATTTTTCTTTTTATTATTTAAAATTTTGAAAAGATATGAGTAAAGTCCGTAGTATTTTTAAAAGTACGACTTTTATATTTTATCAATGACCCATTCCAAGACGAATTAAGTATATTTATTAATATTTCGGTTGTTAAATTTTTGTTAAAATACGTGAGTGATATGAATTTTTAATGGAAGCGAGAAAATATATTTTTTTTATTTAATTTAATACAAGTGAATACGGAGTTCACGGTTTAACAAATCCCTGTTTCCTTCGGAGGATGATTATGATAATTATTTATCTTAATGATTTCATCTTCAACAGTGTGTATGACGGCTCGGCATCCTCTGTTGTTGTGAGTGGAGCAAATCCACCGGGTCCTTATGCCAGATTTTGACTTGATGCAGAACGTATATGGCCCGACCTTCAGTAGTTTACTTCCTCGCTTTGATATTATATAAGTGCAATCTAAAAAAGAGTAAGTATCAACTCAACACATCTTACCAGATTTAAGTTGAAAGCAGAAGTCTCGATCAACTCAGCAGCCCTTTATTTCTTCAAAATCAAACTGTAACATCCCATACTCGCCCACACCTACACAACCTGCAAGCCTAGCAAACAACTGTGGTTCCGCCGTTGATCAAGAGATGGCGCCACTAGTATTTTAAAACGCGCTATCGTTGTGTTCACTGCCATATTATAAGTAACCTCATAGACTTTGGTTTTGTATCCACCGATAGGTAGCGAAGTACGATTGCAGACGGTTCCTCGGCTCTTTCGTCCTTCCCCCTAGAGGGCGCTAGTGTAGTGTTGGGTAGTGTACGGTTTCCTCGGACCTTCCTAACATTGCAGTATTGCTCAGTTCCTAGTCACGATACTGTGTACAGCGTGAACGAATAAACGTTGTCAGTTATCATCCTTCTGGCTTTCTATTGCGACACCTGCGCCCCGCACACACCGCACTCGCCTGCCTTACAACTGGCGCACCAACTTGCGGCCCGAGGTCCTGTTCATCCTGGCATCAGACAACGGTTCTTCGGAGACCCCACAACAAAACTGGCTGACGAGACTGCGGCCACTTGCGCGGCGTATGCTTGTGGCAGACATCATTGAAAGCTCAGAAGAAGAAGAAGTAGAGGAAGAAGAAGAAGTCGTGACAGAAACCAAGATGGCGAATATATCTATGACACCCGAACAACTGCAACAGCTGGTTAACTCACTTACCACAGCAGCAGTCCAGGCAGTGACGGCGACAAGTAGCAACACTTCTCCAACGGCTTCCTTCGCTACCGCTACTTTTCATTATGACGGCGAAAGGGATCACACACGCGTGGAAGAATTCCTATCATCTGCTTCTGTTTTCAAAAGCGTTAATAAAATGTCGGATGCTATCGCAATACAGAGCCTACCACTGGTACTACGCGGTGAAGCAGCTACATGGTGGCTTGGAGTAAAGGAAGGTATTACTCTTTGGGCAGACTTTGAAACACGCCTGCGCCATGCTTTTGCACCGAAGCCTTCAGGATTCCAGGTGTTCCAGGATCACTTCCACCAGCCCCATCCCGACGATATGTTTACCGAAGTATTTGTAGCCAAGAGACGCGCACTTCTAGCACAACTTCCTAAACCGGGATTAACTACAGAGGAGCTACAACTTGACGCTATTTACGGGCAGCTCAACGTAAGAATCAGAGATAAGATTCCTCGAAGTTCAATATCTACTTTTGACGAATTATTGAATGCGGCCAGAAATGTGGAGCAGTTACTAAGAGAAAAGGAAGCTGCTACACTTCCTGCTGCACCTTCTACTGCTGTTTCTGTACGAGGCAAGATTAAGAAACTACGCTGCGAATATTGTCGTATAATAGGCCACAGCGCCGAAGTTTGTAGGAAGAGATTGCGGGATGTACCTACACCCAAAGAGGTACCCCCGCCAAGGAAAAGCGAAGCTGTTCAACATCCGTCACCATCACAGCCCGTGTTCTCTTGCTTTGGCTGCGGTGCTCCCGGTGTGGCGCGTAGCAAATGTCCAAAATGCATAGCAGCTAGACCCATAAAACCGGAGCGAGTTGATTTCTGTTCAGTAAGCGCTAAAGTAGACGCTCGCCCAAGACCTGTAGTGAGCATAGGTATCATGGACTTGATAGGGGTTGGATACCTCGACACATGTGCTAAAACTAACGTCGCTTCGTACAAACTCTATAAATGCCTGCTGCGTAGACACTGCAAGTTTGAGAAGCAGAATTCAACCGTCACAATGGCAGATGGACTTCAAAAGACGCAGATTGTTTTGACGACAGTGGTTTCAGTGAAGATATGCGACCGTGTTGTACCAACTACGTTTGTGATACTCCCAGAAGCCAGGGATAACAAGACCCTGCTAGGAGTTGGATTTATAGACGACGCCAACATAAATATCAACGTTCCACAACGCGCCTGGAATTTTGTCGACAAACCAAACACCTACTATGACCTCATATTCGAGGATGAAATTGATGTGACCAGCGCACTATTTGAGGATGCCAATTGCTCTGCTGTAAGCTTGAAGGACACCAATGTCTCCAGAGTCAGTAAAAACGTTGACAAGCCTGAAATAATCCTCCCAGAGTCAAAGCGTAATCGCCAAGTTTTCGGTGAATACGAAGACGATCAACAGGACTTTATGTATGCTGACGCTCAGCGTACCATAGAAGAAGCTGAAGTTCGTCTGTCTCCAAGATCTCTGGCCTTATTCTCATTTTGTGTTCATGGCGATATCGGAATCAACGCATTTGAGTGGAAAGAAGAGCAAGAGAAAGCCTTCAACGACTTAAAGAAAAGTCTAACTACAGCACCTGTATTGGCTCAAGCGGATGAAACAAAGTCTTACGTCATTAAAACAGATGCCAGCAGTTATGCTATTGGGGCAATTCTAGTGCAGGGGGAGTCTGAGGACGAGCACCCTATAGAATATGCAAGCCGTCTATTGAACCCAGCTGAGAAAAACTACAGCACGACCGAGCGAGAGGCACTTGCTGTAGTATGGGCCTTGAATAAGTTTCGAGGATACATAGAAGGAGTCCCAGTGACAGTTTTAACCGATCACCAAGCCCTGAAGTGGTTGTTTTCAAACAAAAGTCCAACTGGTAGATTAGCCCGGTGGGCATTACTGATCCAGGCCTACAACATTACCATCAAATACACGCCTGGAAAGACCAATGTGGTGGCAGACGCTCTTTCGCGGCCTAGCTGCAATGAAGAAGATAAAGAGTAAAACAGCTGCTACCCCTGCACGTGGTCGTGGTCGACCAAGAAAACCTAAATCAACTTAAGCATCCTGTTCTACTTGTCGAGCCGACGTCGTGAACAGAGGGGGAGACTGTAACATCCCATACTCGCCCACACCTACACAACCTGCAAGCCTAGCAAACAACTGTGGTTCCGCCGTTGATCAAGAGATGGCGCCACTAGTATTTTAAAACGCGCTATCGTTGTGTTCACTGCCATATTATAAGTAACCTCATAGACTTTGGTTTTGTATCCACCGATAGGTAGCGAAGTACGATTGCAGACGGTTCCTCGGCTCTTTCGTCCTTCCCCCTAGAGGGCGCTAGTGTAGTGTTGGGTAGTGTACGGTTTCCTCGGACCTTCCTAACATTGCAGTATTGCTCAGTTCCTAGTCACGATACTGTGTACAGCGTGAACGAATAAACGTTGTCAGTTATCATCCTTCTGGCTTTCTATTGCGACACCTGCGCCCCGCACACACCGCACTCGCCTGCCTTACAAAACTTAATAATCATATAATATTATCAATTTTAATTTTTTCCTTACTTGTGATTTTCAGTTTTTTTTTTTACAAAATTATAGCTCTGCAAACAGCGTGAGCGTAAGTAAAAAGCCAATAAAAATACTTCGAGTTGAACTATGGTTAATTGTTTAATTAAATAAAACTGTTTTATTTAACAAAGTAAAAATATTCCTCTTCAACAACATTTTTTGGTTGTTTATGATGATGATTATGACTGTTGTTGATTTTAATAATTTCGTCATCAATGGTGTGTACGACAGCTCGGCATCTCCTGTGGTTGTGTGTGGAGCAAATCCACCGGGTCTTTATGCCAGATGTGGACTTGATGCAGAACGTGTATGAACCAACTTTCAGCAATCTCTTGCCTCGTTGAGATGTAACATACGTACACGCGTCTTCTGAAAACAAAACCATACAAATATGTTTACAATAAGCAAGTAGTATACATACATATGTCACGCCTTTATCCCTTACGGGGTAGGCAGAGCGTTAACGACCGCTAACGGTCGCTATCGCTATGTCTGACAAATATTGAGGGCCGGTTGAGATCATTTGTTTATCACAATAGTGACAGCTTGTCAGAGTAAGTAGTTTCTGTATAAATATGTCATGTAGATTACAAAATATAGAATAGTCCACGCCGTGCGGCGCATTTAAGGCACTACCTAAGTCAAAGATGTCAAAATACTACAGAAAAAGTAGTATAGGAATCTGCATAAACTATGAAAACAACTAGGGAGACTTTATTTCAATCCTGAGTCCTAATAACGACAACACATAAATATATAAACGTATGCTTATTAGACACTTTCTTATCACTTGTCACTTGAAACCTGTTATTTCATACTTCTCCCCTGCACTCATCATCATCTTCATTGGCCTGATACGTCTGTGATAGACAATTTAATCAGTGTCCAAGACAAAACCACAAACACTGCGTTGCCTGGGACGCAATTATGGAAAACGCAGGGTTACCCAGGACCTGCGCCACCCTCCCGGCTTCCCTGGCTGATTCCACAGGAACGACGGGTCTATATGTGCGGAGCTAGGTCGGCTGCAGGAGTCGGTTACATAGATACAGTGTAGATAAATAAGGCCCATTGCCCAAAACCGCACTAACCAGTAAGCAAACCGGTCTAATGCGAATGGTCTCCGTTAATCTTAATGATATCCTGTCCGAGCATTTTGACATTGGCTCGACACTTGCGACTGATTCTCTTCGAGCAGTACCACGTGCTTTTTCCAGAAAAGTCTTTATCGTTAGTGCTGAACGTGTACTCTCCGACACGTAAAAGATACTTGCCAGTAGAGAGTGGCATCAACTCGACATCTGCCAAACAATGTAGAAAGTTAATAACCAAGATAACATTGGACAAAACGAACAAATTTACAAAGTAACTAACTCCCTTGGCTCAGCGACCCAAAATGGATCTTGGCCTCCGAAACGAGCACTCGCCACTGATCCCTGTCCAGTCCAAATTTATAAAATAGAAAAGGAAAAAAGGAGGAAGTAGGAAAATCTTTAAATTTTAATGTACCGTCCATCATGAATACAATACTTGGCCGGCGGGTGCGTGTGGTTGTTGGTCTCTCCCACGACCGCGAAGTTCTCGCTGAGTTTCAGCTTGGCGTTGCATCCCTTGTAGTTGTGAGTGGAGCAGTACCAGTCGAACAGTTTGCTCTTCTTGCATTGTTTCTTGCAGTAGTACGTGTAGTCGTTGTACATTATTATGTGCTTGCCCGTGTACCGAGACTTCGCTAGGAGAATCACTGTAAAAAAATATGTGGAGTAGAGCATCCAATACTGTCTTAGCTTACTACGATATCAAATGAAACTAGTGGTGGTAATATTATAACTGGAATATGGGAATGGAAAGGAACAACTTGCGCCAACTTACATAGGCACGGAAGAAATAAACCTTCCATTATTGCTCCATTCAAGTTATCGGATGTTTTAAAACATAAATAAAAATTAAAGTAAATGACCACGTCATAACTTTATTGGTAGACTACCAAAGCCTTTGCCCATCAGAGCGATTCAGAAGGCTCAGTAAGATAAGCTACTCCTTATATTAAAAAATCATTCGAAAAAATAAATAACTAAAACAAAAATGCAGTAGTTCCAGTTGTGTATTTTTATTTTGCACTTACAGTAAATGGTGAAATAATAAAAACTTATATTGAAATAAAAAAAATGCATTACAGCCATTTCATATTAGTGATTAAATAAACAAAAGAACTTCCGTTACATAATTCCAAATTATCATCTCACTAATCTCTTTTTTACTTATTCTCCGTTTACATACCTTCTTACAGAATCTAACCTAAAAAAGGGATCTCGATGCCTTCCAGCCAGAGCTATCGTTCATGTAAGTCTGATACCAAAGCCAGAGATTATGCACACACACACAAATCATGCCCTTAGCTCGGGCGGGATGGGCAGAACGTTAAAGACCGTAAAATTACGGTCGTGATCGCCACATCTGACTAATGTTGGAGGGTCTTTTCAGATAAGTCGTGTACCACTACTATAGTGATAGGTAGTCGTCAGCCTGTCGCCTAAAATTGCAATACACATAAAACCCTCGAGTCCCTTAGTGGTCTTTTACGATACCCACGGGAAAAAATGGGATGATGCTGTTCTAAGCATCACAGGCATCACATGGCAACCAAAGATTATCTGTAAGCCATTATTGGATTGGATGTTAGATTTTTATATACAAGCCTCGCTTGACGACGTATTTAGGAGCGCTATGATTGTGCACCTTGTATGAGAAGAGCATCGTCTGGTTCTTGTCCAGAATGAAGCGCGCTTTGCACTTCCGTCCACTCGTGCAAGTCCAGTGGGCGTTGCAGGATAATTTCTTTTTATGATAATACGAATACCCATCAACCAGCGCCAGTTTTTTCCCAGCTGAGTTCATCACCCATTGCACTGCAATTGAAATCATTTTAAATCTTAAAATAGGTACTAGTAATCTACTTACTACACCGATAGTGCCGTCGCCGGCAAATTTCTGATCGAAATCTATTTGGTATTTGTATAAGTCAACGGCATGAAGATAAAGAAGATCCGAATTACGGAAATGAAGTAGAAGGTCCTCGAATAGCTACACGTTTCGGCAAAGGCCCGTTCAACAACATGGACACTTACAACCAGCTCCAAAGATCATAGAGTGCGTAGGAGTGGACTATCTGGACTCTACCTACTCTAAATTGTTACCGTATGGAGTCTTCACTATTAGAACTGATGTAGACACAACCTGTAACTTTTGCCTTCGGTATTAGTTTAAATATCGACTCATCGTTTCAGCTCAAATGCTGACTAAGTGAGCAAAAGTTTAGTAAAAAGTCGTAAACAACTTAGACTGTAAAAATAAGTGCTTCACAAAATTTAGCAACCAAAGTTTATATTTCATAATTTACGTTTCTGCTTTCCTTTGGAACTTGAAATCTTATAAAACACTCCATTTTTGATGACGTAACTGGAAGGTGGATGATCATGGACAAAGTTGGAGGTTTTGACAGTCCACTGGTCGTCGACTATGAAGCGCGCTCGACAGCTTCGAGACCTGGTCGTGCAGCGCCAGGCGAACCCTCCGATCCGCTCACAGTTAAAAGTATACCCGTTCACTATTGCCAACTGTTTTCCAGCTGCATTTCTTATCCATTGAACTGGAAAAAGATGATTTCATGATATATTATTCCTAAAAATATATAAATTTACCTACAATCACTATCATTACATAGTATAAAGCAAAGTCGCTTTTTGCGTCTGTCTGTATGTATGTTTAAATCTTTAAAACTACACATCGGATTTTGATGCAATATTTTTAATAGATAGAGTGATTTAAGAGGAAGGTTTTTATGCATAATACTTCCCATGAAAAATCCTTATTCCTACGGGAAAATTAGTTGCAGTGGGTGCAGTCGCTGGGGCAGGTCGCTAGTTGCATATAAATGCCGTTTTCGATTACAAAGCTGTTCGGTACATGCTTGTGCCTTATGTTGGCTTTGACTAAGTACCTATACACTCTAAAAAAAGAATGTTTGATTTTAATAAGAGCGCATCAAGTAATCTGTTTGCTGCAGCTAATTATTTTCGTAAAAGAAAACAATCACTTGACGGATCTTATTAAGCGCTTGATTAAAACAAAAGTTAGTACTTGATACGCTCGTATTAAAACAAGGGTTTGATTGAATCGTGAATTCTTTTCTGTCAGTGTACGTGCGAGTTTTTGCCTCTCTGGTCTGTGTTGTAAATGCAAGGACATGATCTATACAAGCCAAGAGTAATATGAGGAAGAAATTTGAATCATTATAACTTAAGGGCTTGCAGGTCGGTAAAAAGATGTTATTTTTGAAAAAAAACAAAAAATCGAAAAAAAGAGTTGGTAGGTATACATAATGATACTTTATTTAATTTTACGATCTCGGTTGAAACGTAAGATAATACCATTGCGGATGAGGAAGCTTGGTCGGCTGTGATTATGTTCAGATGTCAAACGGATAAACTGCGTACTGTCTCTAACCAATTGAATGCGTGCCTTACACCCGAACTTGGGCCCATATGAGGTGCACCTCCAGTGATCAGAACTCTGGAACTGCCTCCACAAGTTGAAAATGAATCCATCGAATATAGCCACAGATTTTCCAGAATTTTTCCGAACAATGGTGACTGCAAACAAACACAAGCACTAGTAAAACTTTAACTTGAAATTAAAATAGCTCATTAATAGTTAATTTTTCGTCATCTACACATTTTTATAATTTCACAAAGTACACACACACAAATCACGCCTTTATCCCTTGAGGGGTAGGTAGGGCGTTAACGATCGTAAAAGTCGTTATACATATTTACCATATCAGTACCTACTTATTTGAAGCTTATTTGCCATAGAATCGTAGCTACTTAATATAATATTTTTTTGTTAGTTTCTTGATAATTTGTATAAAATAAAACAATTAGTCTCCATGAACTCATTTCCATGTACTTTCTAAATTATAATTGGCGCCTAAATAGATAGATAGATAAACTCTTTATTGCTTACAAGAAACACAACGGCATACAAAACTATAGCAAAAAATAAACAAAGGCGACTTAAATACCTTTATGTGTGATATGGAAGTGCTTTTATGCGGTTTATTGTCAAGTTAGTATCGTGATAATATTCGAAGCAGCCAAAAACGCACAAGGTTACATGGCAGGTCTTGCAGTAGCTAGAAGTCAGCTTTTTACAGACCTAAGAGTACCGCTGGTGTTTTTTTTTGGTGGTACCAGGAATCAGGCCGTATTGCCCCGAAAAATGCGAGATGCGAGGAAGTTGTGCTGAGAAGTCCCGCACCAAAGACTGGCCAAAATCTCGATGGGGAATTGAGTCGTCCTCGGCATCAGAGTGAGAATCCTTGTCACTGCCTGGAAAAATATAAGACAATAAACACGTCGGTCAACTGTCACAATATATTACATTACATACTTGTTGAACAGCTGCACACGTCACTACGAGAGCTATGTAAAGGCTTATGCTCGGGATCTCTGATGGGTTATACATAATGAGATTATCGGCCAGAAGAATGTGGACTGCAATGTGTATAAGATTGAATTTATAGAACATTAAATTTGAAGTTTATTTCTTTATACAACTTTTTTTTGTGTTGTTTTATTCAAAAGGCATTGTTTATTTCTAAAATGTTATTTTTTGTATTAAAAAGATTAATTATTTAAATTCTGAAAAATTCTACTTGTAGATGAGATAATATTAGGTGATGAAATGAGAACACTTTTACGACTTGCTGCACACAACACTACAGCTTGTCGTAGACTTCATCGCGCTCGGTCTCCCCCTCGGCTGTGGTCACTATGCGAGCGTTGCACTGACACAACACTAGAGCTTGTAGTAGACTCCATCGCGCTCGGTCTTCCTCTCGTTTATTGTCACTATGCGAGCTTTGCAGTGACGCAACACTAGAGCTTGTAGTAGACTCCGTCGCGGATGGTGTATCTTGGCGGCGCGTGTGTGTGCTCGGAGGACGCACGCACTATCTCCCCCTCGGCTGTGGTCACTATGCGAGCCTTGCAGTGCAGGTTCTTACTCGTGCACACCCAGTGATGTGTCGACTTGAAAACGCAGTTGCGGTAGTATGTGTGTCCCTTGTACAGCGCTAGTTGTTTTCCGTTTGATTTCATGGTCCATGTAACTAAAAAATAATAATATAAAAATTGGGTGTATCGTGGGACAGATATTGAACTTGCAGGTAAAAATTTCAGGATGACTAGAAAATAATGATATTTTGCAATTATAATTACCATAATCTGAAAACAAACTAGTTAAGTACTTAATACATCTTCCTAAGTATAGTTTAATCAATATAATTCGAGCCGATTCGCCTTGACGTTTCACAGTGGAATCGGCTCAAACTGTATATCCTAAACTATAGAAACGAAGGTAAGTAAGTAGTCATTTGAAATACCACAAATTATTCTTATCAAATATATTTTTGTAGAATTAAGTAAAGATATTACTCCAAGATCCATTTCGGGTCACTGAGCCAGAGAAGTTAGTTAGTTAGTTGGTTATTACTCCAGCTAGTCATGGCTATGTTCATGGGTAGTCTTAATAATAATGTTATCTATGGTGGTGATGGTGGCGCGACAGTCAGCGGTCCTCTGTTTATCCCCAGACCGCTTTCGGACCCCGGCTGCGATCATTCTTTTTGTTGGTACAACTTAAATTTATTTTTGTATTCAACTTTTTTTTAAAACGATGGGTGGGTGAGTATCCTTTGGTTTAAAAGACATTGTTTATTTCTAAAATGTTATTTAATTAAAATGATGAATATTTGTAGATGAGATAATATTAGATGATGAAATGGGAACATTTTTATGCGAGCGTTGCACTGACACAACACTACAGCTTGTAGTAGACTCCGTCGCGGATGGTGTATCTGGGTGGCGCGTGTGTGTGCTCGGAGGACGCACGCACTATCTCCCCCTCGGCTGTGGTCACTATGCGAGCCTTGCAGTGCAGGTTCTTACTCGTGCACACCCAGTGATGTGTCGACTTGGTCACGCAGTTGCGGTAGTATGTGTGTCCCTTGTACAGAGCTAGTTTTTTTCCATTCGTATTCATGGTCCATGTAACTAAAAAAAATATTATATAAATTGGTGTATCGTGGGACAGATATTGAACATGCAGGTAAAAATTTCAGGATGACTAGAAAATAATGTCATTTTTCAATTATAATTACCATAATCTGAAAACAAACTAGATAAGTACTTAATACATCTACCTAAGTATAGTTTAATCAATATAATTTGAGCCGATTCGCCTTGACGTTTCACAGTGGAGTCGGCTCAAATTATATTTCCTAAACTATAGAAACGAAGGTAAGTAGTCATTTGAAATACCACAAATTATTCTCATCAAATATATTTTTGTAGAACTAAGTAAATATATTATTCCAAGATCCATTTCGGGTCACTGAGCCAGAGAAGTTAGTTAGTTAGTTATTACTCCAGTTAGTCATGGCTATGTTCATGGGTAGTCTTGATAATAATGTCATCTATGGTGGTGATGGTGGCGCGACAGTCAGCGGTCCTCTGTTTATTGCAGACCCAGACCGCTTTCGGACCTCTGCTGCGATCGTTTTTCTTGTTGTACCGGTACCGGCCGATTGCAATGACGGGCTTTCCACATCTTGATGTGGTAAAAACTGGCACTAAAACAGCAAAAACATGACGATCTGAAATACTGTTGGTAGAGATTTAAATTTGATTTGCGATTTGCTTCAACTTTTATCATGCGAGCAGCTACGGAATGAAATGCCCTGCCGGGAATATTACAACTTGGGCCTTTTCAAGGCAAGAGTGAATAGGCATTATATAGGCAAGCATGTTTCATCATCGTCTGCAACTTACCATCAGGTAAGATAGTAGACAAATGCGGGCCTATCTTAAGTAAAAAAAATATTATGGCGGAGACCTACAAAGGAGAATTAAGGTAGGTTAAGAGAAAACTGAAATTACGTCGCGACAATATTATTTATTTTGTTTAATTTGAATTCTGTTGTTGTTTCTTTCTTTGTTTCTCATAGAAATAAACCTATATCTACCCTATCTAACCCCTGTGTATATACTTATGTGTCTAAGTAAAAACGTTATAAAATATTCTCGATTTCTTACTTAAAATTACTAAATCCAAAAATAATTAATACGAAGAGTATTCTATTACAACCATTTTTTCAGAACCACGTGGCTTTCTTAGTATTATTCGCTAATTGCGTTGCTTATACTAACATTTTATATATCTAGTGGTTATGGAAATTGTTGCACTTGACAATGACACCATCGATGGTGACCACGGACGCCCGACATTTCAGCTTGGTGTTCGAACAGAACCAGCTCTCTTCTTCATTCCTTTGCTCTTGTTGTTTAGGTTGTAGCGGTACACGCCGATCACCATCACCGGGTTACCAAAACGAGACTTGATTATTGTTGGCACTGTAGAGAATAGAATATCGTTCAGAGCATTAGGAGCTACAATTTTAGAAAAATGTCATGATCGTAAGTAGTTACTATCCAGGTATTTGCTGATGGCTATCATTAGCTTGTCTTGACGTCAGGTTGTGAATACTGCCCAAAAAACCTAACTCAGTAAAGCTACTCGCTTTACTGGACACTATGCATACTAATCAATTTTTTTTTAAACTCCCATAACTATTGGGATTTTGTGTTGACTTTGTGTTGATTTTGTGTTCACTTTTAAGAGAAATGTTGGAAACTGGTCAGAATAAATGAATATTACAATTGCTGATAGACAGTGGATGCGGGAGGCACAGGACCGGCGTAGATTTCGAGAAAAATAAGAGGCCTATACTCAGCAATGGGTTGATGTAGGCTGATATGAAAAAAGAACATATTTTATTTTAAAAAAATCTTTTTAGAGATAAGCAGTGCCTATTGTGTCCATTGCCATTGTATTTTGTCTTGTAACGTTTCTTGTGTAAAATAAATGGTTAAATAAATATGAAGGTTTTTTCAATGGTTATGTTGGTTCTTTGTGGTGATGATATCGCTGCTAATGGTAAAGACTGAGGCGCGGCATCCTGCAGGCCAGTTGTTGCAGATCCATTGCACCCTGGGGCCCAGCTGATCTCCGCTGCGCTTGACGAATCTATACACGCCGATTTGAATGACAGGCCAGCCATTGACACTTGTTGTAAATATTGGTACTGGAATATTAAATGAACCTAATAACTAATTACCCTTAATATTAATCTTGTTTAGTAATAAAGGAGCGTCAGTGGTTAGGACACCGGTTTTATAATCGTGAGACACGAGTTCGATCCCCGCCATGTACCAAATGTGTTTTTACTCACGTACATTTACCGACTGCTCTGACGGTGAAGGAAGAACATCGTGATGAAACCCATATTCAAATAAAATTAGAATTTAGATGATATTTGAATGTGACTTAACCTAGGATTCGGGCCAGGTTAGCCTTCGGGTTGCAGAGGTCAGATGGCAGTCGCTCTGTGTAAAAACTTGGATCCACGTCAAATCCCCTAGATTAGGTAGCCGACCCCGACAGAGAACGGGATAAGGCAAGGAGAATGATGAGTTAAGTAATGAAAATGTCATTTTCATATATGAAAGAAAACTAAATACTTCCGTTTAAAATGTTATATCTTCTTACAATTTTATGAACATACGGAACAAAAAACAAAAGTAAATGTCAGAACTTAGGATACTGCTGCTGTTTATTTTGAAGTGGATCGTGGTTGTGAGCATATGCGTTTTGTTCTATTATTATGTTACCCACAGTGAGGATTTTAGCGCGACACTTATCACGCCTCTTCTTGTTGCAGACCCAATAGGTCTTACTGGCACTTTCTTTTTGCTTTAAATATTTGTATCCACCGAGCTTGATCACTGGTCCTCCTTTATCTGATGTTGTAAACACTGGCATTGGTCTCTCCAAGAGCAGAAACGTAGAATCTAGATCTGAGAAAGAAATTTTGTTACTTGATAATTGGATTTAGGCGTTACAACCAAATGTAAATTCTTTTAAACTTTTGCTACCTACCCCGCAAGGGATAAAGGCGTGATATATGCATGCATGCATGCTTATCACTCATAATGACTTTAATATCGGTCAACTCAAAGAAAATAGTGTATCGCAGTAAAAGCTTTGTGTAATATAATAAAGTACAAAGGTTTAAATATGCTTTACATATCTCATGCTCTGAAAGTAGGTCATTACTGACAAAAAACACGACCTGTAAGTTCAACTTACAGGCGAGGTTTTAAAACTAAGCCTGTAAGTAATTTTAAATATGGAACTAGAAAAAGAACCAATAGAATCGCGGCAATTAAAAAGTTAAAATTTTCTTCTTAAATTATTAAAATCTATCTATCTAATTAATAATTTTTTTTTAATAGGAGTTGCATCCAATTAGTTGTATACGATTTTAAATTTCGAACTGGCCGCTACGAATTGTGTTGCTTGAACGCAGGAATTATATTTTTAATCTGTATTTTTATAACCTCAATAAATGAGTTTGTCGAATTATTACTCAATATTACAATGACAAAAGTAAAAATTACTAATATCCCTACGATCAGAAAAATGTCTACTTTATGTTAGGATACTCTTCTTTCATATTAATTCAATATTTTTCAATCATAGAAAAAAAAGTTTAGTGGTGTAATTTGAATAGCAGACGATACAATCATCATTTATGGATCTTTTTCTAATATTTATCGCTTTATTTTACTATTTTTTCATTCGATATGTAAAGCAGTATACGTACCACGGATGTAACATCAATAACAACCTCGGAAAGGTACCGCCCTCGCTCCGCTCGGGCGTTAATAAACCTCGGTTGTTATTGATAGCTTACATACCTCAGTACGTTATCTACTATTACTCAGTTTCAGAAATACTTGTAGATTCCATGGTTGTGTTCGTTCCTAATCTTGATGACGGAGGTCTCGAAGGTGACGATGAACGCGTGACAACTTTTGTTGTTGCATATCCAGCGCTTCAACATGGAATGAGGGTTCCGTTTATTATTCGAATGTTCTCCGAATTTGTACCCGCCCAACATAATAACTGGAAACCCTTTAGAGTTTGTAGCAAAGACTATCCCAAAATCTGTAATATGTTAAACATAAACACGTAAGAAACTGATACTTTGAACTGAGATCAATAAGCTCTATACCCAGCCTGATACCACCTGCATAAAATGTAGAATATGATATAAAAGACATTTTTCACATCCAGAATAAGTATTATTTATTTTTAAAAAGTATATCTACTTGTCGGCGAAGACCACTGGCTGAATAGCAACTCCTCGGCGGTATGGCCATTGCCTTTCCTGTACGGAAAACAAATGAGAGTAGATTTGTAAGAACTGTCAAAGAGGTAGCCGCTTTATAAAATTGTATTGAGTCGAATAACGGGAAATAGTGTGGAAACAGTGTGATAATCCTAACTAATTGTTAAAAGGAGACAATACAAGATCATAATTGAACAATTCCGTCGTTTTCCTAACAAAATCCCCGCAAAATACGGCGAATCCTGACTGGACGTCCACATCAGAAGTGGAATGATCCATGTGCTCACAGATGAAAAGAGAAATAAAGATGCATGATACACAAGACATGTGGCAATTTTTTTTCCTACAACAGTCAAGGTCATAAATACGGCGCAAGAGCAGCCCGGTACTTGGGTACATAACCTCCAAATTGGTTTGGAGTGAGCAAACAGTGCACAATATTTGGTCGAATGTGTAACATTCTGAGACATCATGACATTTTGAAGACCTAAAATAGTGTGCCAGGAAGAGTAAATACCTATTTGAAATGAATATGAAACAAGGAATGTGACAAGGAAATTACAACTGAAGTTATACTACAAGCAAATAGCAGGATAAGCTGTTGGACGACTCGGGTGTCCCACATGAAAACAGAAAATTGCAAGACAAGATAACCTCACTAATATGAGAGAATGACATGTACTATGAAAAATGGTGTCCAATATTAAACTACAACTTTCTGCAACACAAACAGACTTGTTCATACCTGAAAAAGAGAAATTAAGTTGTTGCGAGTAACGGAGAAGCAATGATTTTATTATTCAAAAGCAACATTATGAGATATTGCTACACCAGGTTTATGGCATGCTATGCCAACCACCTATCTAAGGATAAAAAAAGGTCATGTTTTAGTTGTTTCATAATTTATTTGGTACTGTTATTATTTTATGGAGCGTTCATACTTTGTTTATGTTTCAGCTATTCTGTGAGATGTATCAAGATGTTGAAAATTGAGTAAACCCAAAAATAGAAATCAAGACAACTGTCAAACATACAAGTGATGGAAGTGCATTAGCCGGACAGCTGTCTCTATGGAAGAGATGTGAAGCCGCTCCGAGTTGATGCAAGATTATGCTTTGATTGGACCATGCTTAATTAGCAACCCCACTGGATAATTGTTTACATTTGGTGAGATGTTTTCAAATTGTAATGATGAGTGAAGTCATCACCTATGTTGTTAACATATGAACAGTCAATCCTTTAATAATCATATTGAAACTAAAATCATTTGGAGATATTTCCAAAATTATGAAAATCAACCCCATTACGTCAACCTGTAAATATGTTCCGAGAATAATATTCACTTTTAAATGATCTGAACCTCACAATTATCATGTTGTTACTGTATTTGTTGACAAATAAAAAGTTGCATGAAATTGGTTGTAGCCAATAGAAAAATAGTGACCTGGTCTAGTGATCCGTCCACTGGTTAAGTGATGTACTAAAACGGTGAACTGGGTAAGGGATCCGTCCGCTGGTTAAGCGAAGTTAGAGAAGCGGTGAGCTAGACAAGTGATCTGATATTATTATTAGTAGCATTCGCTGGTCAAGTGATGTTACAACTATGTGGTTTTGAGGTTTTAACAAAATGGGAAGTAAAATGGTCAATTGATAAAGCAAAATTGTAATTGAATGAAAATTGATGTAATGGAATTGAATTGTTTAATCTTGAACAATATACACTGCCCCTGATTAGTGCTATGTTGAGAACTCTTATGCACTTACTTTTCCCATGATTTGGTCAGGAAAGACCGAGCAGAAGAATCTACTGTGCCTACCCTTGTTTCAGATGAATAACACCCCACACGAGGACGTGTGGTACTGTCAGAATGGCCGTGTCGGCGAAGACCACTGGCTGAATAGCAACTCCTCGGCGGTATGGCCATTGCCTTTCCTGTACGGAAAACAAATGAGAGTAGATTTGTAAGAACTGTCAAAGAGGTAGCCGCTTTATAAAATTGTATTGAGTCGAATAACGGGAAATAGTGTGGAAACAGTGTGATAATCCTAACTAATTGTTAAAAGGAGACAATACAAGATCATAATTGAACAATTCCGTCGTTTTCCTAACAAAATCCCCGCAAAATACGGCGAATCCTGACTGGACGTCCACATACTTATCTTATACACATACATACACACACAGATAGATATAACGCCTTTATCCCTTGCGGGGAAGGCCGAGCATTAATGGGCGTAAATATACGGTCGCTATCGCCACGTCCGACAATATTGAGGGCTCTTTTAGATGAGTGGTGTATAATCTTACAATCCAAAGTACTTAACCAAAAACTATTTTAAAACGCAACAAGATCCAGGAAGATAGATATAGTGCATCTATTTATGATTATGCTCGTTGAAGCAGCTTAGTATTTCCTGGCCAACAGTGACCACTTTAGCCTTGCAGCCGGCGGAGACGCGGGAGCAGTACCAGCGAGATTTGGTCTTGGAACTATTCGTGGCTTTGTTGAATCTGTGCCTGCCGACCATCATCACCGGCTTGCCGAAGCGTGATGTAGTCAGCTTGGGTACTAGCTCTGAAACATGAAAAGTAAAATTTAAGTTAGGAAGTAAAAAATCTAAAAAGAAGTAATGTTAAAAGTGCAAAGAAGAGTCGTAGGTAGTTTGGAAGATAGTCTTCACTTGTTTGCAAAACTTTTATAAATTCTGCAATGCATTTCTGTAAGTACCTATATCACTTATTCTAATTCTGATATTGTTATTTAAACCCGGAACGGAGTCTCCGTCAGGCGCGTGTGACAGTGGTCTTTCGTGTGGTAGATTCCTACAGCCAACCTGGCTTCGAACGTATCAACTCGTCGTTCCTGTGGAGTCAGCCAGGGAGGCCGAGAGGGTGGCAAGTCCTGGGCATCCCTGCGTTTTTATTACGTCCCAGGCATCCCTGCGTTTTTATTACATCCCAGGCAAGACAGTGTCTGTGGTAAATCGGCTTATTAACCACGCAAAGTCTTGTCTCAGACTCAGACACAGATTGGATCATCTGTCACAGACGTATGAGGCCGATGTTGGTAATGAGGATTATCAACAATTATTTAATATCTTTTATTGGATGTTTTTATATTCAATAGATCTCATTCTTCAGTGATTGTGCGCATTGTTCCACTTGACGACGGTATCATCGAGGGTCACGACGGAGGCTCTGCAGCGCGAGCTGGCGTGTTTCCCGCACACCCACAGTTTCTTCGCGGCGTTGCTCCTCCTGCTGTTCGTGTGAAGACTGTAGTGGTACTCCCCGAGCTGAATCATTGGGTTGCCCCGCTTGGATATCACGTAAGTTAATTCTTCTGCTAAATCTGCAATATGTTCGAAAATCATAATTTTTTGTAAGACATGCATGGTTCGAAAATATATATCACAGGATATATACCTATACCAAAAATATAAATAACGACATTTACTGTTTAATATATATCGAGTTATATGTGTCATGGGTATATGTCACGAGATATTATGAAATTAATTTTTTGGATATGAATCACCATCTTTTGGTAAGAAATAATGTACTTTTATGATAAAACTAACTAAAAATTACTCGCTATGACGCTACTAACACAATTAAACCCTTGTGAAAATGTGGCGATAAATACCTTTATTTTATTTTCTGCTGTTGAAACTTCGTACCTCGTATGGGATGGAGGCGTGATGTATGTCTATTTCTTTCTTACTTGTTTTTGATTATTTATCTAGATTAACTCATAAATTCGTTGTGTTTTAGGTGTGGCGGTTAAAATTTAATTCTAATAAAATAAAATACATCGCCCTGAGGCCCCTGTGCACTTGGCGCTTTTATCAAACCGACGTTTTCCGAACACCAACACCGGGTTCCCGAATCGTCATGTGGTCAACACAACACTTGAAAGATAATCACTTTTTCGTATGCCTACTGCAGCTGGAGGAATATATTTACAACATGCAAGAAACAGGAAACTGAATGGTAAGACAAAGACTTCCCAAAGAGATAAATTTATCTTTATTTTGTCTTCTAAGTTCTAGATTTCAAAAAGCCCGGTTCCAATGAAAACAATTCAATGATTGTGTTGATTATCCACGTAGACGACCTCGTCTTGCGCTGTGGTGACCGAAGCCTTGCATCCTTTAGAATTGATCTTGGTGCAGCGCCATCTGTTCACACTGTATCTATTGAACCGATGCTCGCCGATCACCATGACGGGCTTTCCATTGCGGGTCGTGGAGTAGTAAGCCATGGAATTCCAATCTAAAAGTATACGAAAGTGATAAAAAAACTATTTACCGACATTTTGGCTTGCAGAGTCAAAATGCAAGAAAATTTAGGGCTAATTTGGCGCAGTATCTAATAATTACCTAAAGAAGAAAGAATGAGGGCACCCTTGTTAAGGCCTAAGGATTGAAATGATAAATTAATTTTCATATGTGTTCTCAGTACTTCCATGGCACTTTGACACAGGTTAACTTCGTGAGCGCCTGAATGTGCTTATTGTTTTTTTTTTTTTCATAGTAGAGTAGGGAGGTATCAGAGAGTGACTGTAAACGAGAATCCGTAGAAAAAAGTATTTATTGACGTCATGATTCAGTGTAGGTAACACGTCGTCAAGATGTAAGTTAAATAGCCCTCAATGGTTATGCACGTGTCGCTTCTCAAGCATTATGTTGCCGACGGTGATGATGGTAGCTTTGCACTTGGGGTACTTGGAACATCGCCAGCGCCCCCTGGTACCTTTGTAGCCTGGGCTAAGGTTGAACCGGTACTCGTCCACCAGCAGTAGAGGCTTCCCATATCGCGACATCGAAAATATTGGTACATTGTCTGAAACAAAACTGAAATCTAGACACAAACTAAATACGTTATAAGGTTATAAGACGCCTTCAACTTGAGCAATTTGATTATGTTCATAAACATAAGAAGTGATGATAAACGATCTTACTAGGCAAGGACAGGAATCGCCGTTACTCCCAAACACACACACTGGCCTTTTAAGTCTGTGACAGACGATTCAATCAGTGCATGAGGCAAGAGCTCAGACACTGCGTTACCTGGGACGTAATTATGGAAATCGCAAGGTTGCCCGGGACTTGTACAACCCTCTCAGACTCCCTGGCTGACTCCACAGGAACGACGAGTCGATTCGTGCGGAGCCAGATCGGCTGCAGAAGTCTGCCGCACGATAAACCTCGGACAGGATGAGATTAATACCTACAATTCCTTATTCATTGACATTATTTTTAAATTTTCTTCTAGTATGTTTTATATTTACCTAATATTTGTTTGGTAATGGTGCTTTCCAGTTCAATAAATTTAATGTGGGAATAAAAAATAATGGAAACGTAATTAATTACACGTATAATGTAATCTCATAATCTCAAAATAATTAGTGTCAAAAAATCCACCATGGAAACGATCGATAAACCCATCACCTGATTCGTACTTATTAGAATAATAGGAATGCTCATTACATACAAATAAAATAAAAAAATCCTACTTTAAAATAAATACTACACTTCAATTCTGTTTTGTCAACGCATAGCTAGCTACTATGATACAATTTTAAGATATTCTGTCAAATTCCGCGAAAACACTTCAAAAACCAATTCGAGACGATTTTTATGTACTTCAATATTCCTTCTCGTGTTGGACACCGACACGACGGACTTTGAAATACTGTCTTAAACCCGGTTGGGAGTGGTATGCGCCATGGGGTCGTGCATGCCCCAGACGCGCACGATGGCGTTGTCGATGGTGTGCAGCGACGCGCGGCAGCCAGCCTTCGCCTTGACGCACACCCAGCGCGTGCGCACGCCGTGCTTGTTCACGCGGTTGAAGCGGTACTGCCCGATCATGATCACCGGGTTCCCGCGCTGCGACTTCGCGAATACTGCACTCAACTCTGAAAATAGCAATCTGCTTCAGATATATGTTAAGAACATTGCCAAGACCTGCTAAAAATCTAGAAAAAGGTTCAGAAACGCGATAATTTAAACAATAACTCAATTTGATATTGTTTTATAAATAATTTAATTGCTGAATATTGTGCTAGCTAACAAATATATTTTTTAATTGTTTGAAAACCTTCAAACATTACATTACGAGTACTACTTGATAGTCGAGTAGTGTCTCCACTATCCTTGCTTAGAAACCTAGTTACATGTAAAATAAAATAACAATGATCTTTAAAACAAGAACCGACGTTTGAAAATAAATATCACATTTGTATTGTACCAACTACACATACTCTTATTATATTGTAAAGGGTGAGATTAAGCATCCATAATACCTACTGACAGATTATTAAATTAATCTATGCAGTTTGTACCCAAACCGTTTTCAGCTTGTTTTCGGCATGCTATTAATACACAAGATAAAATATAACTTGTATAAAAAGTCTCAATCAAATATTCAATTTGAAGTTATAAGGTATAGATTCAAGTCATGATTAACGAAAAGGACAGATGCAACCCACACATTATATAAGAGAAGCAAGATATTGCTAGTGCATTGTGCGTGAGCCCGAAACATTACATTGGTTACCATGGCGGTAGAACTATAAAACATAAAATTTCTAAGTCATGACAACTAACAGCAATCTATAACTACGAGCTCTGTAAAGAACACGAAACATTTAAATTTTTTTATATCTGACAATAAACAAAAATTACATCTTTTTACTTTTACTGTAATGAGAAGGTATATAATAATTGTGCAGAAAATAGTATGAAAAATCTTATTAAAATTCAACACATCAGAAGTCAATCTGATAAGCAACTGCAGCGGTATACTTGTAGTTGTAGTCATTCTTGTTGAGTGCCTTAGGCGGGTCATGGTTGTGTGGTATGTCTGCTCTGCGGATGACTTTGTCCCCGATGGAGAACATGGTGGCTTTACAGCCCTTCTTTCGGTGGGTGGCGCAGATCCACTTATATCGGTCGGATCTGAGGTTGTGCTTGTGAACCGCGTATCGGTATCCTCGCATCAGGATTAGAGCGTTGCCGTATCTCGACTCGACGAACTCATAAGGTGGGATCCCTGAAAATGGATGATCAGGTTCAGTAACAATTACTTCTCCATAGCAAATTCTGTCTGGCGATAATAAATATGCTGTCACTTATTGCTGTTATCGTTAACTCTCTTGGTCGGTAAGACTTCGGTGGATAGATATTACAAATATGTAGTAATTTTTACTTGAAAAATTAATTTTATAAATTGTTAGACTACTGGTCACGCATCAAATACGAAACAAAAACTCGAAAAAAGTAAAGTTGCATTTACAGCATTTACGCTACGATAACTTCGTGAACGGAAATAGGGTGGGTGATAGTATTCTGAGTAGGATCCCCCAGGAAGTGATATAAAATAATTAATTCTTATTAATTTATTTTATCATACGAGTATTAGACATATATGCATAATAGCTACCTGCTGCTTACAGATAAAATTGCTACTTTTTACTTTAATGGAATAATAAATCCATAGGTACGTGCTTTATAACAATTAAATACTACATTGCCTAGTTAAAATGCTTTTTACGTTCCTTTACATTATATAAAAAAATAACGAACGCAATCTGTGAATAATAACGAGAACAAAGTATTTTCAATAAATTTCAACCTACAGCTCTGATTTAGAGATCGTTCTGATTGAGCGCAATGACTACCTATTGACGGCGTGTAAGGAACAGGGTACCGAAAATTTATGAAACTGCGCAACTTCTTCCAAGCAACATAAAAAACTGTAGCCATCTAAACAAAATACATTATCAGTTGAATGACGCCTGCCCACATTATAACAGAAAAGTCGATTTTCTATTTCATTTACTAAAACGATTGCCATCTATCCCTTGTATAGGTAAGTCAGGCAGATCAGAAGATGACAAAGAATTGCCAGAAGCATTTCGACACCTTACTTTCGTGACTCCTTAGTAAGTTCAGCATTAGAAGGCAGCTTTTCTGCCAATTTACTACTCGAAGATGCTGATTCCTGGGTGTGTTTAGTAGTCAAGCTTAACCCTGAGCTATCTGGTGTACATTCTAACTGCTCAGGAGCAGGGGTTTGCTCAGTTTTAGCATTGGATTCTGAGGTTTCCGGTGTCCATGGAAAAAGGGCAGCTGGTGTCAGAGCAGGAGGAAATTTCAATTCAACCGACACGGAAGTCCACACCTCTTCGTCTAATTTCGCTTTAGCTGATCCTGGTAATCCCAAATGGTCGATGGGTGGAGGTGGATGGTTGTGCACGTTGTCGTAGGCCAGGACCTTGTCTTCCTGGGTGTGTACCCTGGCGCGGCACCCGGTCACGGCGCGCTTGCTGCAGTTCCAGCGCTGCTTCATACTTTTGTTGGGCCACCGCTTCTCCTTGTTCAATGTGAACTTAAACCCATTTATTATGACGTTCCTCACGCCTCTTGCACTTGTCAGAAAAATGGCTTTATCTGTAAGGAATTAAGGGTCATACTTCAGTTCAGTTTACAATTCATGCTAAAACTATACCGAACTAAACTATCTTAAGAAAGACATTGAAAGAAAAATTTTCATAACATATCTTCACTTTACCTGTTTTATCTCATTTAACACAGACACAGACAGTTTGACTACGTGATCTACAAGTGAATGCATTGTGATAATCGCCTTAGACCATATCACCCTTTCGAGGTTGTTTCTTCCATCATCAATCAAACGAGAAGGGAGAACAGCCTCAAAAAATTGTGATAAAATCTTCTTCTAGTTGGAAAACACGGGTAATTTAACATTGTTATTTCTTTTCGTGATTGTGTTCGTTATAGATGGCGACGATTTTGTTGTTGACGACGTGTAGGCACGCCCTGCAGTACTTGTTCTGCGTGCAGCACCACCTCATCCTGTGGGATCTGCTGCTGCCGGGCTTCAGGTAGAACGTGTGCTCTCCCACTTTGATGTTCATCTTTCCTTTCTTCGTCTGTATCACTGCCACTAGAACAATTAAACTTGCGATTAGTACAGGTACAACTTATATGTAAGTAGTTTTTTTTTACTTGTTTATTCCATTGATTAACGATTGAAGAAACGTGATTCTGGATTTTCAAAATTCCACTACAGGCAGGGTTTCAACCTGCGTTGCGACTTCTCTAGCAACTAAGCTGCCGTGATTCATCTGTTGTTGGCAAAACGATGCAGTAGTATCTTAATGACAATAGCGCATCGCATGGACCCTACGGATCCTACTGAGACTTTGAGTTTTTTATTACAGTTAAAAACATTTCCTGAAAGTCGAGTGAATTACAAATAAATAATAAGCTTATATCTTTTCTGAATTTTTAATTTAAACATCAATCGCTGAGACTTACACTTTCTGAAAGATATTTTTTAGTAGAAATAAGCTGTCCTGTTGTGTCGTTGTTCTTTGTATGTGCGTCTCTTATTATGCTTTTGTGTACAATATACGGTTAATGACATAAAGTCCTTAAAAAATCCAGGGGCAAAAAGCGCTCTGTATTTCTGTCATTTACAACTATTTTTCAAACGATATAATTATGCACAATAATAAATTCCATTTTTGTGATTGAAATAATACTTTGATTAGTATATTTATATCAAAAATGTCAACTTAGGATTACATTGATACCTACATAGTAATATGTAACAGAGTGACGTTCTTAAAGAATGATAATTACATAGTATTATGCGAATAGCAGACACAAAAATAATACTGATTCGTAACACTTGACACGTATACTACAATCAAAAGAATTTTAATTTTACTAGAACAACCAGATTGTCTTTAGGTTTTTTTCACTACACTAATAACAACAGCGTATTACGTGGATGATGTACTTCAACATGTGGACATGTGAAGACGAGTTGTAATAGACATGGAAAAGCTATACGCCAGGGAGATTTATCTTTTAGTGATTTTCATGTCACACTTTAATGTAAACTCCATCTTTAATCAAGAAAGCGGATGGTTCATGGTTGTGCTCGATGTTGGCTCGAAGCATCTTCATGGTCTTGCTGATGATGAAGCGCGCCTTGCACTTGGGCCAGCGACTGCAACGCCACGCGAAAGTGGTTGTGGTTTCTATGCCGCAGTAGAAGGAATAGCTGTTGATCAACGCTATCTGCTTTCCAGTGTGAGTCTTCAACCATCGTACCGTGTTGTCTGAAAAATAAATCCCTGCATTGTAGTTCCACATACACATATCACGCCTTTATCCTTTGCGGGGTAGGCAGAATACGATCGCTGTTGCCACGTCTGACATGTTTGA
The DNA here is from genome assembly GCA_029255805.1 of Keiferia lycopersicella. Classification (NCBI taxonomy): domain Eukaryota; kingdom Metazoa; phylum Arthropoda; class Insecta; order Lepidoptera; family Gelechiidae; genus Keiferia; species Keiferia lycopersicella. The sequence goes on from JARACZ010000008.1 coordinate 3,138,550, forward strand.
GGACTGTTTTCCAAGGTAGTTATTGTAGTTCTAGCTGTTGGGAATTATTTCTATGGATATGGATGGATGTATCCAACGCGCCCTCGATACATACGAGTAGATCTGACAAACCACAATCATCGTAAACCTTATGAAGCGATATAAGTACCACAGTCAACGGCACATCTGATCTTTTGCCCTTTATTGCCGGTCATGTGCAACAGGGGAGATCTGATGATAGCAAATGAGAATGGGGTGGCCGTGGCCAAGTATTGGCAAAACAAAATCTAATGCACTCAAAGGATCATTGACACGAAGAAGAAGAAGTACAAAAGAAAAATTCTTACGTATCGTAAACAAAGATTCTAATTTCAAGTATTTTTATCTGAAGTCAACTTTGTGGTGCCTTTAATGAAGATGCCGTTGTTTATGACGAAGAGTGGGGGTTGGTGCGTGTGGTGTATGTCCGCGCGGATGAGCTGGCGGTCCACGGTGGTGACGAAGCGCGAGTTGCAACAGTGGTTGCTGGTGCACACCCAGGTCCTCGTGGAATTGCTGCGGTAGCGGCAGTAGAAGGAGTAGCCCTGCAGCACCGCCAACTCCTTGCCGGACTTATTGGACACCCAGCTTACTAAAATGGTAAAAAGTGGCCGGTTAGTATAATTTCTTAAACAAACACTTCTGTCGAGTAAAGAAAATGTTGTTTCATATTCCGGATCCTGATTCAGGGCATCACGACGAATCCAACGATACCAAACATAGGCATATGGCCGGGTATCAGATGAAACTCAAAATTTAAAGGAATTTTTGTCGAAACTGAACTGCACTAATTGTAATACATAGTTAGTTACCTATAGTAAAATGTTGTATCGAAAATTAGCAAAATATTATTCAGGGTGTAAATATTTAAAGGGATGAACCAGCCCATGAACCTGAACAACTTTCCCCACGGAACAAAGGTCGAAATATGATAAAGAAATTTTGGACCACCCATACAAAATTACCAACCGACCAAGTCAATATGAGGTAATTTTTTTTTTCATATTTCGACCTATGTTCCTTGAGGAAAGTTATTCAGTTTCATGGGCTGGTTCACCTCTTAAAATATTTGCAACTAATATTTTATAGATCAACCAGGAACCTGTCTCCATACTACAAGTTCTAGATTAGATACCCACAACAACAATATATTTATTTCAAAATAAATTTTTGGCCGCATTGTATGATTTCCATTACTTTACATTGGATGCGAATTCACAACCTACTTACAAATTAATTATTTCTAAATTGTTATACTTTGATATAAAATCCATTTCGGAGAAAATATTTTGGTGGTTTATGATTATGACAGTGTGCCTCGCTCGGCAGAGATGTGATTTGTTTGTCATTATTCATGAGGATGCGAGCTCTACAGGACCTGGACCCGCCGCTGGAGGTGCAGATCCAGCGCTTGGAGTTCTTTCCTTGAGACTGCTTGAAATAGGAAAAGCCTTCAAACAACAAAAGCTCCCTTCCAGATTCGTTGCGGACTAAAGTCACTGAAACCGAATACAAAAATTTAAAATTTATAATTCATACATACATATATCACGCCTTTACAAAAATCTATCTATCACTATCTAAAAAGCTTTCGCCACGTCCGACAAATGCTTGAGGGCTAGAAAAATGGAGTATCACTAGTGTAATGGTGAATCGCCCAAAATTGCAATACACATAGAACCCTCGAGTCCCTTATTCGCCTCATACGACACCCGCGGGAAGGATATTGGGGCGATGCTATTCTAAGCCGGCATCACACGGCAAATATTTAATAATTTATAATTCAAGTAGGTAAAACTACAAACTACATACTCTTGCCTAATCAATTACACAAAAATAGATAGATTATCAGACAACTTTTTATTAAAGTGAGATATAAAATCGCAAACACATCGACATAGGAGGAAGTTAGATTTGGTAAAACATTAATTTCTTAAAGAGAATCTTGTAAATTCTCACTAAGAAATAAACATATGGAATTCAATTCAATATATTATATAGTATCAAAGTTGGTAGCGGATACGAATTTTGGTCACACGAAAGACAGTAAGAAAATAAGATATGTTTTAGATACAATCACTTAATACGTAGGCGCTATCACTCACTAACTTTATGTATTTACTATGGAATAGTTATTTCTGTTTTTTTAATACGTATTAAAAGAAAGTTATAGTTTAATAAAAACGCCATTTCGTATAATAAATTTTGGCGGTGGGTGACTGTGGTCCTCACATGGTTGAGAAGCTATTCTTCCATCCTTGGTCATGAGGATGCGAGCTTTACAATTCCTCAACCCGCTGCTAGACGTGCAAACCCACCGGTCAGAGTACTTTCCTGGACTCCGCAGGTAGTAAGGAAAACCGTTAAACAATAAAAGTTCTTTTCCAGATTGGTTGCGAACTAAAGTTACTGAAACGAAATACAACAAGACAACAATTATGAAGGATGAAATAAAGGCTGTATAGGTTAAGTAGATAATAATTACTACGTAATAATTATTATTTAAACATTGAATTGTTGTACCTATTTAATTAATAGGCAATTTTCTTTTATTTCTAAAAATTATTACCCTAGTCGCTGGATAGATTGCGCTGTGCTTGATAAATTACCGCAAAAGACGGAACGTAATATTTATTTTTTGTTTTTTTGAAACTTCGATCGGACTCATTTGGAACGATAGTGTCAGTGCATGCCAGACTGTCCGTCAGTGTTGCAATGTTTCTTTTAACCTTTTGGCTTTGGAATCTACATTGAAATCTAGTCACATAGTCAGCTCAACGCCATCTATCGAGCTCTTGAAGTACTAGTCTTTTTTTTAATTCTCAAAAAGAAAACCTCTTATTGAAAATGTTGGGAATAATAAATAGGTATAGTATGCGTAATGTGAAAAATTTAAATCTTGTAGCACACTCCATTTCTCGTAACAAGCTGCGGAGGAGGATGTGTATGTGACTCGGATGGTAGACTTGCTATCTTCCTGTCTTTGGTCATCATGATGCGAGCCTTGCAGTGCCTCAACCCGCCGAGGGACGTGCACGCCCACCGATCTAGCTTCTTTTGTTTCAGCTGCAGGTAGTAGGTAAATCCATCAGAAAGAAGCAGCTCCTTGCCGGAGCGATTGCGAATCCAGCTCACTGGAATAATAAATCAACGTTAAAATCACTACATAGTATAAAGCAAAGTCGCTTTTAACGTCTTTTTGTATATAAATAAGGTGTAAAAATATTAGCTGCAAATATTTTAAGGGGTGAATCAGCCCCTCACTGAACAACTTTCCCCAAGAGACATAAGGTCGAAATATGAAAAAGATTTTTGGACCTCCCATACAAATTGACTTGGTTGACAGGTCATTTTGTATGGGAGGTCAAAATTTTTTTTAGGCGACAGGCTGACAACCTGTCACTATAGTGATACACGCAGCCGCTGTGCGGGCCGCTAATGTTGTACACTAGGTATTGAAAATGGGCTAAAATGCTACTTACTATTCTCGATTGGTATGTAATTGTAGGGTAGGTCGCAACTTAAAAATCTAAAATAACACAACAGTTATAATTTTTCAACCTGCTATAATTTGTACAGAATGCCTTTCCAAATCCTGACATTGGGCGGCAGGTGAGTATGATCACATTTCATTTTTAGGATTACGGTTTTGTCGAGGGTCGTGATGAACCGAGCGTTGCATTTTTTGCTCTTATTCAAAGTGCAACACCAATTTAATGTTGCTCTTGACTTACTTTGGTTATAGAACGTGTAGTTATTGACAACAGCTACTTCCTTTTTATTTGAATTCAGCACATAACGAACTGAAAAAGAAATGCAATTAAAATCTTGAAATGGAACGGAAGAAATTTGGGTTGGTATCAAAGAACGGTTACCAACTGAGCTGGCTATATTTTTTATTATCGAACTGAACGACTCATGACCATTATTGGAGCCAAATTATCCTACGAATATTATAAATGCGAAAGTTTGTATGTTTGTTTGTTTGTTATTCCTTTATTTTCAAGAAAGGCACACACACATAGAGGGTAACTTGGATTAACACACGGGACCTAAAAATGTTCCTGTGGGATGTTACGGGATTAAAACCGATCCCACGCGGGCGGAGCCACGGGCGCCCACTAGTAGAACTATAACTTGCAGAGAACATGACAATCACAATATACAATCATACACGACGATTCTCTGAGGTCGGTAAAAATGCAAGAGTAATAGTTTTTATAGGGTATTTTTATTTTTTTAGCCGACTGATTGAAGTCACTGAAGTCTTTATAACACAACATCAGCAGACGCAGCCACTTTTAATAATAATAACAATAGATACTTAGTTGTAAATAGTGGTAGTATTTACCTAATAGCTAAATATAATATAGTGTTGACGAACTATCGATAGTACTGTAATCGATAGGTCAAAATGCAAAATTACTAACGAGAAGTGAAATACTATCGACACTATCGATATTACTGGTTCATGATAAAAAATTATCGATAGTGTCGAGAGTATTGCTTGTGTCTGACATTTTTCTCTTTTATACATCGACTTATTCATTTATTCAGTGACAGTATTGTATTGTAACTTACTGACATTCTAAAAGTATTCGTTGTGAATCTACTAGGAAATAAACGACTGAAAGGGATAAAGGGAACGACGTTGGTATTCCATCATGGCGGATCGTGTCTTAGTTACAATTTGATATTTATTGTTCATTTGAGTGTTTGGTGAATAATTCTGATAGTGTTTTAAGCAACAAACTATTTTGAAAGTGATCATTAAATAGGAAATTGTAATTAATGCATATATTCGGCATCGTGCAATAGTTACGAGCGGTCTCCACTTGGTGCAGAAAATTTAACTATCGAGTTTTTTGTACTACATAATTTTGTGCAACACAGCCCCTAGTAGTCAGACCAGGATCACTGTGTTGTTGACTCTCCCTCGGCGTAATGCCACAAATTTTACATCACTTTGACCAACTTTACAGACGACTTAACTACTTTGACATTGGCAAAATACGTTTCGACTCAAGAGATGTGACGCCACAACTTAAAAAAAAAACGATTAAAATCTTGAACATTTTGAACTACCGAGACAATGGATAGTCCATTATCAAGCAGCAAAGCTATTAGAAATATAAGTTAATATTGCAATTTAAGATAAACTCCGTCTCGAATGACAAATTTGTTTGGAGGATGGTTGTGTTCGCCGACGATGACGTCGTTCAGGCAGCCGTCGTGGGTGGTGGTGAAGCGAGCCTTGCATCTGGTGGTGCCGTATCTGCTGCAGTACCACAACCAGGTCGTCATGCTCACCATGTGCCTGTAGAAACAGTGCTCCTGGTAGATAGCCAGCGGCTTGCCTGCCGGATTTTGCACCCACTTTATATCTGAAAAATCAGTTTTATCGTTTTCAAACCATACTTATCGCCTGGTTCAAAATATTATGAAAGAGCAAGACACAGGCCTGTATCTATAAAACGCACCCAACTCTAAGATCAATTTTGAAGATGCTGTTAGTATTGACTGACATTTGTCAAAATCGCTCTTGACATCGATTTCGAAATTGCGTGCGATTTATAAATACGGACGGACCTTAAATCCTGTATAATCGACAGAGCAGAGAGTCGGTATTACGCGTTTAGGGAGAGAGAATACGTGTACGTTTGTGCGAACCAATTTATTTATCTCTAAAACTACTGGTCCGATTTTAAGGCAAACTGCCAGCACGAATGTTACTACGACAGTCGTCGACCATACTCATCTTACTATAAGTAAATAGATAGTGGCGATAGCGACCGTATTTTTGCCTGAACCGCAAGGAACAAAAGCGTGATATGTGTATGTATGTATGCCAGCACGAATTAATGTCGATTGACTAAAACATCTGATTAAAGTGGCTTTCAAAACAGCTAAAATAAAAATCATTAATTGGTTCTTAAAAACTTACATTGTAATTAGTTACCAAGCTTTGTTTGCCTGCCAAGCAGAACGTAGTCATTGATTGTAATACAACGCTATATAGCAGTTTAGTACAGTACCTATAATCTGTAAGTTTAGGTACTTATATTTTTGTAAACAAACTTGTACGAAAGTGACACTTCCTAACTGTCAGTTTCATACAAAGTTTGTTTACAAAAATATAAGTACCTAAACTTACAGACTTATGTGGTGCTGGAGGAGGATGGAAAAGATCAGTTGGACGGAAAGAAAGACAAATGAGGAAGTACTAGCATTGGTTGGGGAAAGGCGTTGTCTATTGGAGAACATCGAGAACCGAAGAGGGAAGATGGTTGGACATTTGCTAAGACACGACGAGTTCATAAAGAACATTGCTGAAGGAAAGGTCGAAGGGAAAAGAGGAAGGGGAAGACCAAGGCGCACATTCTTCACACAAATTAAAGAAAAGGCTCAAGTCGTGTCGTACCAAGTGATGAAAACACTATCAGGAAAGAGAGAAGAGTGGAAATTGCTCCACCGACAAGAGCTCAGCTCTTAAATTTGATGATGATGATGATGATGAAACTTTCAGACTATAGTTTAATATTAAAACATAGGGCATTTAAATAAATAAAAAGTGTAGCATAATCTTTTCGTTAATTTTATTTATAGACTGAGCTTGATTAGTTAGGCAAACTAAACTAAAAGAATAATAAAAATTTAGAAACATTTTAATCACGTCTTTGACAACTAACGCTGTCAGTTTCATCATAAATATCGCAGACGCTCTTTACCTTTATTATGACTTTTCCTAACAAAACCAAGATATGATCATATTTTAGACGTGAAACTAGACTACATACAACAAAGCACGCTAGTTTTATAGAAATAAAAAATCTCTCTTATTTTGTGACTAAGAAAAGTTTATCAGTTTCATTCAAGTCTAGAGCGTAGTTTTCTTTTTCTCTCTTTAGGTACCCTCTTAGCCGGTAGAGAATGCAGCGTAGCATCATGCCAGCATTTAGTCGTCTATGCAAAAATGTATTGAAAAAGTAAAGCATGCACAAAACATTAGGACAGTCATCGACCATACTCATAGGTATACGGGGTGTAAGAAACGGTGTAACGAAAACTTTACAGGCGTGATCAGACCACGAAACTGAACAACTTTTTCTATGGGGGCTGCGGTGATGGTGAACATTAAAAAAAATTCGACCTTCTATACAAAATTCCCAATCAGCTGACTAACTTTGTATGGAAACTCGAAACAATTTTATCGTTTCCCGACATAGGCCCCATAAAAAAAGTTGTTCAGTTTCATGGTCTGATCACGCCTGCAAAGTTTTTGTTACACCGTCACTTACACCCTGTATATCTATTAAAAAAAGATCAATAGTAAACATATTTCAGAAGCAAGTAAGCAAAAAAAAACCTTAAACTAGTAAACATTTTGTAACCTTAACGTAGTAATGACTATTGCTATGGCAAATGAATATAATATCGATTTTTTACTATATTGTGTTTAGAAATATCAAACAGATCTCCTTCCATATGTGTATAGACGCTCTTCTTCAGAATCAGAATACTTGTGCTTATTGTACGTTTTCTGATTCTCGTCAGAAAAATCATCGCGAAGTTCTTCGTCTGAGTCTTTATGCTTCCTTAATTCCTCAAGAACCTTTATTCGTTCGAGTTCTGTTATCTTATCGCGGTTTACTCTTTTTCTTCTTCGATATTCACGCTCTTCATCAGAGTCAGAGTACACACGATCGTCTGCTATCTCCTCATTAACTTCAGAAACGTCTTGCTGCTCAGCCTCAAGAGTATTCTGTTTCTTAAAAAGTTCCTCTCGCCCCAATGCTAGTTCTTCTTGACTGAACCGCTTCCTTCTTAGCTTGTATTCCTCTTCTGAATCAGAGCACACGAGATCACTGAATGTCTTCTTGTTTCCGCTGGTAGGTTCGGGTTTGCGTTCCTCCTGTAGAATAGTGTCGTTATTTTTCTTCTTTTTTTCGAGAACCTTCTTTTGTACTAGTTCTCTATAGAACCGTCTCCTCTCCTGGAACTCACGTTCCTCTTCAGAGTCTGAATAAACGCGGTTACTAACCCCAGCAATTGACTTCGGTGGAGTAGGTGATTCTAGTCGGAATTCTTGCGTTTTAGAATTATGTAGTTCAAATCCATCTGAAAGGTAGAAATGGGTGAATTCCAATTGATAATATTGAACATGTAACTACTACTAAATATAGACAGAAGTACGTATCGTTTGGAGGACAGTGGATGATTGGGTCGTTGGTCGTATCCATTAATATTTGAACTATTTGATTATCCAAAAAACTATGGTTCCGTGTTTCCGAGGGCAAGTTTAGCCATCAGTCCTAGGTCCCTATAGAAGATAACTTAGACCGCGGTTGATTATTATTACACCTTATCATAGTCGCACTAGTAGTAGTAGGAGGTTTAAAACTAACAAGAGGGATTATCCTGTCGTTAAACGACTCGATGTTCCACACGAAAAGAAAGAGAAGAATAGCACCCAAGCATACAAAGATTTTAGCTGGCTAAGAAAATGGTGGATAGGAAAAAAGACAATGTAATCATATTTCAAGGAGTGAATGAGCCAATAAAACTGAAATAGTTCTTCCAAGAATTTTGTATTCCCAAATATACTGAATTTCTTACATTTATAAAACTATTCACTTTGTTCGTCTACGTTGTTTCTTTCTGCTTCTCTTTGTCTTTGCCTTTGTTTCTGTAGTCGCCAATTTCGTCTTACTTTTTCCTGTTCTGAAGGAGTTAGGTTCGATATTCTTTTTTTATCCCGATAAAGACATTTTATTCGCTCTTTATTTTTCATTCTTTGCTCCTCATATTTCTCTGGATTTAAAAGTTTCAAGCGCTCGCGATATCTCTTTTGCTTTTCTGCGTTATACAGCTTTGAAGACTTTCCTGAAAAAAAAATCTATTACTTTTCTAGAAATATATCTAATACATACATCTTCCGATTTCAATTCAATTATAAAACATAGTACCTAATCGACTTTTTATATAGGTACGTACTTGATATAAATAGTTCGATTATTTTCATGATGTATATAATGAAAACTTAAATTATTCTGTAGGGCTATAACGTCTTCATAAACTATACTACATTTTATACTTTTTGGTCGACTAGATTCCTCTTTATAAATAGAAAACTAGTTTTTTTTGCAATTTTCATGATGATCTTACAGTGAAAATTTAAAAGTTGATTTACTTGCCTGTCTTAGAAGATCGCACATTTTTCTTCGGTTTCACTGTTTGCTTCCTCTTCACTATATCTGCACGCCTTTGTTTTATAGTCTCGATTTTTATGATTCGTGTAAAAAAGCCACCTGTATCAATAAAATGTAATTAAATAATTTATCGTAATATTTATTAGAGATGATAATTAAAAGCCTTAACTTTTGCGCTAAATATAAGCGAGTTATCTATGCTACTCTTTAAAATGAAATAAATTATGTGAAATGAAAATTTATAATATTTTGTTTACAAAGAAAAATACACAGTTTATTTTCCTGAGTCTGTATCTGCCAAACCCTGATATAGCACGTTTTTTACTAAGTAGGCATCTATTAGTGGGAACTGAAACATTCTCAAGTAAGTAGTTTGATATTGGTCAACATGGAAGAAATACCAACCAAGCTACAATAAACAAATTAATTAAAAATAGGCAGATGTAAATTAAATCAGAGCAAGGAAATGTTTTCCGATTCTTAGATAAGGAAATGTTTTGATTTTTATGATTCGTGTAAAAAAACCCACCTGTATCAATAAAATGTAATTAAATAATTTATTTCAATATAAGTTAGAGATGATAACTAAAAGCCTTAACTTTTGCGAAAAATATATGCGAGTTATCTACGATACTATATAAAAGAAAGAAATTATATAAAATAAAAATTGATAATATTTTATTTACAAGGGAAAGAAAATACACAGATTATTTTTCTGAGTCTCTATCTACCACACCCTGATATAGCACGTTCTTTACTAAGTAGGCATCTATTAGTGGGAATGGAAATATTCTCAAGTAAGTAGTTTGATATTGGTCAACATGGAAGAAACACCAACCAACCGACAATTAACAAAATAATCTGCAAAATAGGCAGATGAACAGGAAATATTTCCGAGTGATCCTAGAGAAAAATATAATAAAAAAGATATCTTTATTTAGTAAATCAACATTCATTTTTAGCTAGGGCTTCCCAGAAAGTAGTCGAAAAAGACACTTGTGTCGGGAAAGCCTCGCTCTTCGACAGAATCAGACGTTACACAATATTAAAAGGAACAAAAATACGTCAGTGCTAAAGTTTGATATAAACTCCGTTCCTAATAATATAGCGACTAGGCTGATGGTTGTGATCCATGCGCACACGCAGGATCTCACCCTCGGCGGTGGTGGTGAGCGAGGCTTTGCAGCCAGGGTGTCTGGTGCAGCGCCAAGAGAGAGAGTGCATGTTCGAACGGTCTTTGTTCAAAAAGAAGGAATAATCTTTATACAGAGCCAAATCACCGCCACGTATGTTCTTCACGAAACTCACTGGAGTATGAAAAATAAAAGTTAAAAAAGCTATGTAATCTGTAAAAAAAACTTTTCGTAACTAAGAGGGAATAAAACAAAACCATTCATTATTTAGACCTTATATTAAAACACTACAATTACAAAATAACTAAACGATCGTAGAAGAGTTTCACTGATTTCACTAATTTGAATAATATATAATGAAGTTTTCTTCCACTTAAGGTCTGGTCGATTGTGATAATGATAATGAATGAGCATTACATTATACAGGTCTATGATCTTATCAAATACAATCATTTTGTCTTTAATTCACTTAATTTAATCTATAAGAACATTTGATGCTTGTACTATGGGAACTAGATAGCTGATATTATTACTTATCACTATGTCCTTGATTCGATCCGATGTATGGATATCGTACGTACGTAGATACACCCACACCAAACATCACCTTCTATAAAAGAAAACTTTTAATTGTGGTGTCGATGCTGATTCACGGTTTTGATGATGGAGCCGTCGAGTGTGAGGAGGGAGGTGCGGCATCCCGACGACCACTTGACGCAGCGCCACTGCGTGTGCGCAACCCTGCTGTTCGGGCCTTGCCTCCTCTTGTTGAACCGGTGCGCCCCTAGATATATCACAGGAGCGCCTCGCCTGCTCTCTGTGAATATTGGAACCAGACCTGAAAAAGAAATCACGCAATCAATTTTATGTCCGACACTATACATAATACAATACAAACCTTTATTTTCGATTAACATGTTAAAGTTTACAAAGTCTCTTTAAGTACTTATACAAAAATACTTATGTTGGGAGACTCAGCAACTCCATTATAAAAGTTAACAAATATATATTACAAGTACAATTTCAGTTTCTTATGTTCTTATATAACAAACGTCTTTAAAAATGAGCATATAATTATGACACTGATTATAAACAATTTTATTATTTTAAAAGCTTATAAATATTTAAAATTTAAAATAAATTAATGTAATTCAAGTTAGGTAAGGTAGCTAATCGCTATGAACATAGCCAGGTAAGTTCTTAATTGTGTTGTGCTACATTACAAGAGTAAGGTATGTGTGTGTAGGTACCTATTTATTCAAATTCAATGTAATGATTTAATATTTCCGAGTACAACAATACACCACGGCTTATATGTATGTAGCTTCACTTTGTAGTAGAAACTCATTTTTCTTGTTTTCAATGATTATGCTCGTACCTTATACCGATGATATCATTACCGACAGTGAACACGCTTGCGCGACACCCAGAGTTGCGTTTGACGCAGCGCCAGTAAACTTTAGGGTTGTTCGGGTCGCCCTGTTTCTGCCAATTGTAACGATACCGGCCAATCCGTAAAGCTTTTTGATGGCCCTTGTTGCTTATAGTGAATTCGACATCTGAAAGAACTAGGCTCTATCAAAAACGCCATCACACACAAATCAAATCACGCCTATATCCCTGGCAAATGTTTGAGGGTCGTTTCAGATAAGTCATGTATCACTATAGAGACAGTTTGCCAACCTGTCGCCTAAAATTGCGCATGAAACTCTGAAATCGAAGTTGGCTTCTACGACACCCACGGGATAGAAATGGGATGATGCTATTCTAAGCCGGCATAACACGGCAAGTCAGCTAGGGCAAAAACGCCAAATCAGCAAATATTCGAAGAATTGAATTACCAATGCAAATAATAGTGATATTTTCATTTCATAATTTAGTTTATAAGCTCCACATAAAGCACATTACTGATTACAATGATGCAAAATTGAGTTAAAATATTATACTAACATATTGAATTCTTGAAAGTACCTACTTATACTCTATTACACACGTATAGCTACGCCAAATATTACACAACACTGATATGACCGAATATACAGACTAGGTATGTCAAAAAAATACATCACATAATAAAAATAATTTTACAAAATTTTCCACATACAACATAAATACAACACACATTACGATCAAAATTTGAATATTTTTATACGTACCTAAGTAATAATAAGTATCTTACTAAATAGTGCAATTTAAAATGCAAAATGAGATCTGCATAGCAATGCTAAACTCTACTTATTAATTTGTTGATAAGATAATAGGAACAGCCAATTTTTTCAACAATGATTGTGATCGTTCCTCTTGTCAATGATCTTGTCGTTGAAGGAGTAGAGCGAGGCGCGGCAGCCGGCAGTCCAGCGGCAGCAGCGCCACAGCACCTTGGACTTCTTGTACTTGGAGTGGCGGTTGTACCGGTAGTTGCCCCAGTGGATCACCACATGCCCTCGCTGCGACGTCGTGAACTTGGGCCCTGACAGCTCCTCGACGAGAGAGTCCGGGAGACTGTGCCCCTCACGAGACACTTGAGGAGGTTGTACTTCTCCTGCCACAGGCAGCTCTGGCTTGAATGCCGAATTCTCTTCTTGAACTGGATGTTGTTGTGATCCAAAAGAGTTGGGAAATAATGAAAGGCCCGAAAAAAAATCAAATCTTGGTGATGCAGGTACTACTGCCGTTGATGGCGTTGCATATTGCATGGTAGATAGCTTTTGATTGGACAACCAGGACACAGATTTTTCTTGTTTGAGTGGTATTGGTTGAGGAATAGAAGGGCTCGGAATAACTGAAAGTCCTGGAGGAAGATAAATTCCGGGTGGTACGTGAGCTGCAAAATCTTGAGATTCTTTAGTCAAATCTTCTTTGTTTTGAGTTTTGGATTCTGATGACGGCTCTATGAAGTTCTGACTCATTGCCGGATCCGATGACGCTGTTGTCTGAGTCCATGCCAGCCCTTGCGGTGTTGTACTCTTACTTGTATGACCTAAAAGTCTCGAAAGTATTCCTGAAAATGAAACATTACGAATTAACCTCCATTCGACGTATAAGTTTGCTTTTACGTACTATACGCGGAGGGGAAAACTCTGTATCGTGTGTAATCAATGCATTTTTTTATTCCCGCCCGCGCACTTAATTATAACAAGTATATTAAAGTGCAATAAGTTTATATTTATTTTACACTGAGAATCTTTTTTATTTTATTTTAACGATTAGTTACGCCAACGCATTCTAGATTGGATTATACTAACAAGTTTAGTGTCCAAAACGTCAGGTTACCTTCAGTTTATACGGGACCATATTATGACTAGAAGGAAATTATCTTCAAATTTTTCAGTAATATAATAATAGCTAATGACTAGTTTATGATTCTAGACAAAATGCACAAATCAAAATCAAACTAGAGGTACTACTCTCGTTGCTACTAGACTTAGGTATATTGTGCTTACTCTCGTTGAGTATCTCGTAAAGTATTTTTACAAATGCTCATGACTAGACTAGGTACATAACTAACTGTTTAATTTAACCATCAACGGCCAAACGCGTTCGACGATTAATCTCGCTCAACCAGCAACTGATCATGCTGCTGCCACATTTTGTTGGACTTTCTAATGATTGTGACTGTTCTTGAGCGCGACGACCATCTGGTTGCAGGTGATGGCGGAGGCGCGGCAGCCGCCGGTGCCGGTCCAGCGCTCGCACAGCCACTGCACCTCTGCGACCTTCCTGCGATGACGCGACACGCGCTGCCGGTGGTAGCGGTACCGACCCACGTGCAGCACTGGGTTTCCGCGTGATGATGCGGTGTACCAAGCCCGCTCCTCTATGAATTGATGCAAATCATTAATGAAAGTATTCAGCATAAAACATCTACATTGCATATTTGACTGAGGCCTAACTACTCAAAACTCGAATACTACTGCAAACATATTTGAGCAAACGCCCAATTCTGTGTATACCTACGCTTTTACAAGCCTCCAAGATAGTCCGATAGATTACCTCCGAGAATTGACCGGGCTTCGTTACTACCAGGTGAAATGAGCGGCGCAAAATAGCGACGGTTCCTTCATGCTGAAGTCAGAGCTTCAATTTGAAGAGGGTACCATGTTAAAATCACCAAAACTACTCGTTAAGTCTACTCTTTTAAGTCTAGTCTACTCGATTTTGTGACTAGTCGACAGATAATTTTGTTGACTTAAGAATTAAGTTAATCCTAAATCGGTTATGCAGTATATTAGATAAAGACTGAAAACCTTGTTTTCACTCTTTCAGCAAATTTTCAGCTACTTTTTAATATATTTCTAAACGAAATCATTAAGAAGAAGACTGACGTACTTCTAAGAGCGATTGTCCCGCTAGTGCATCTACAAGAAGCTTAGGACGTAACTCAATCGAGTTGTCGTAAGAGGACTCAAGAGACCAAATTCGTACTTGAGACGTCTAAATGGACGCCATTCCAAAAAGACTAACACCATTCTTCTTGCCCTATCCCGTTCTCTGTCGGGGTCGACTACCTAACCTAGGGGATTTGACGTGGTACCAGGTTTTTTCACAGAGCGACTGCCACCTGACCTCTGCAACCCTAAGGCTAACCTGGCAGTCGCATTCAAATATCATCTGAATTCAAATTTTTTATTAAGGAGGGTTTCTACACGATGTTTCTCCTTCACCGTACGAGAAAGCAGTGGATATACGTGAGTAAAAACACTAACAAAGAGTTAATAATCCGTATAATTAGTGAGAATGTTTCTGGTAAGCTTTGAGCACGGTGCCATCGACGGTGGTGATGGAGGCGCGGCAGCCCGCAGACCACTTGTTGCAGACCCACAGGCATCGCGCCTGGCCTTCCTTGTAGCGGTGACGGCAGAAACGATACCGACCTACCCGCAGCATCGGCTTGCCCCGCTGTGACGTGATCAGCTCCACTGAGGATAAATTATACTATGGATATGTACTTATATAAAAAATAAAAATCATAGTAAGAGTAGGCATCACCTCGCTAAGGAAGGAAAAAGAACAAAACAATATATACTTTTTACGGTGCTTTCTATTAACATAAAAACATGCATCAAACTATCAGAAATGAAATTTATACGGTTACGTATTTTAGATACTAACCTAGCATGTTAGAAATCTCAGACACTTAAAAATTAATCGAACAAGGTGACGGCCATGACTGTTGTCTTTATGCCTTTTATCAAGGACTATACTTAATCTTTTTATTATTGCGGTAATATTCTTCCCTCAATATTTCTTCGCCTAGGTAGCGCTTCAAACCGTCCCTTGAGAAAGGTTTGTGGTTGTGTTTGTGTTTGGAGGGGGGACAAACCCTTTCTCCACAGCGCTGTGTATCGTCACTGCGGGAATACACCGTGCCTTTACATTCCCTACGTCTGTGAGTATCGCACCACCACGTGGACCTACTGTTGTATTTACATTTGAGGGAGTATTTGTATCCCTTGTAATACAACATTTCTCGGTTTGCTGTTTCAGAAAACACTGTCACTGGTTCGTCTTGATCAGTCGACTTGGAATATTCAGCAATAGGTTCTGCTACGGTTGTCACAGTACAATCAGTTGTAGTTGTAAGATTATCACGAGATGATTGTACTGCAGGATTAGCTGGCTGAAGCCACTCAGAAGGAATATATAAAATTTCTGAAACGAATACCATTTTATTTAGAATTAAAAACATTAATAACTTGTATCTACATCTTACATTACTATCTCGGTGGGTTACTCATAAAGTAGATATTCATCACTTTGTGAATTTGTTCCCAGTCTGGTTAGGTCATTGCGGGCTGAAGGCCACCCGATTGTCCGTAAGTAAGATGGTTCCATGTTTCGGATGGTACGTTACGACGTAGGTCCCGGTTGCTGTCTTCTACTTCTACTCTCAGGCTTGAATAAAATTGTCTGCCTAAAACTAAAACCTAACCAAACACAAAAACACAATTCTTAGTCAAAAGCATGTGTTATTGTAATCTTTATTTATCAATCTACGATATTTGTTATTTACAATAGCGGCTAGAGTGATTAGTTAAATATTTTCGAAAAAGATAAAACATATAAAGTATTCAATGTACCTATTTCAATTATAAGTACTAACGTTACTACGAATATACATATTTTTCTCTAACTACTTATTTTAATTTAAGCGAAAAAGACACTAGTTCTATTTTATACAATGGGAATGTAATATGGTTTCTTTGTGTCACCGCAGTCGTCAGCGATGGCAATTTTCCTGGTCTTAGCAGCTTTCCCGATGACCAAGGGATGGTTGTGCGTGTCGTTGACTCTGTGCAGCACATCCTTGATGGTGAAGGCGAAGGCGCGACACCTGGACCTCGTGTTGATGCAGAGCCAGCGTTTCCCCTTAGGGCCTAAATCAGCGTGATACTTGAACCGGTGGCCATTCACGATCAACATTTTGTTTCCATACTTGCTTTTCGTGTAGTAAAACTCTATTTCTTCTGGTTTATCTGGAATGTGATGTGTGTGTGTGTATTAATTAGTTTGACAACTTTATTACTTAACATAATATTATGAGTTCAATTTTTTGTTTACCTGATTTATCTCTTTTTTTCTTACCTGAAGAGCTTTTGATGTACATCGGCTGGAATTCTGTGAACAACATATGAAATACTTTTAGATTTATATTTTTCATTTATGAGTATTCTATAAATAAATAATTAATATAAGAACACGGGTGTTTCTACACCTTTCTACACACTTTCTATAATTGTTACCTTCATTGGAAATTCAGAGGCACATTGAGCAAAACAAAAGGCTATATTGAAAAGTTTTTTTTAGAAACTTGCGAATATTAATTAAACAAAAGAAACTCGACACATCAAGTTATATACTGACCACTTTCTAGCATTATCTAATACCTACTAGAAACTTCCAAAAATCAACTATTAGATAAGGTTTAGGGTCTAACATACTTAAAATCTAAAAATTCGAACAATCACTTCAACAAGTGACACCGAAAAAAGAAATAATGAATCACGATCTTGCACACTGTAAAGTCAAGCAATCATGCTAACATGAGGTAAACTAACGATTTTTCTGTCATGGAGTTTTGTTCATTAAGGAATATACTTAATCTTTTGATCCAAACAGATAAATTCTTCTCTCAGTACTTCTTCGCCTAGGTAGAGCATCAAATCTTTCCTTGAGAGAGGTTTGTGGTTGTGTTTCTTGGGTGTTTTAAGCGATTCTCCACATCTCACTGTATAATCACTGGAAGAGTTCACTCTGCCTTTACATCCCATGTCTCTATGTGTAGCACACCACCACTTTGTCCAGCCGGTGTGTTTAGATTTGATGGTGTATTTGTATCCCTTGTAATACAACATCTCTCTGTTTGCTGTTTCAGAAAAGACTGTTACTGGTTCGTCTTGTTCAGCCGTGTGATCATCACGCTGGTCTGAATGGAAAGACTTTACTACAGGATTAGCAGCTGGCTGCATCAACTGAGATGGAATGGATGACGTTCCTAAAATGAGATAAAAGATATTGAGATAAAAATATTTGAAAAAGTAAATAAAAATCTAGCTAAAACTTACCATAACTATCTAACTAAAACTAAGTCAATAAAATAAAACACAAAATATAATAAGTACGTGTAACGCACAGTGTTTGTGTACTTGGAACAAAAGTATGTCATTGCAAATTCTACTTTTCAATTTATGATACTTAATTTGAAAAAAAATATTTGGTCATGTTTCTATTACCATATATTACCATTACCAACCGTGAGTACTAAACCCATAAATATGTGTAATAGTTTTTCAACATGGTACATTTTTTATTTAACTCTAACGGAAAGGGAACAGGGATCAAATTCCGTAACATTTTTAGTTGTTTCACTCTCCACACGAGCACATTGGTCTGCATCGACCTTTAAAAAATGCAAAATTTAGGAAATAAACACACCTCTGGTCTATTCACATATTCCTTGTGATTTAACAATTATTGGTTAATTACTCGATTCCTACTCGATTTGTCATCAGTCGACATCTAAACCTAAGCTAGCATTTTTTTCTTCAAGTAATATCTATGTGAACTTTCCCTGCTTTTCATTCTTGCTATTTTCTGCTGCTTGGGTGTCATTTCACTAACGGGTACAACTTTACCCGTCATTTTCTTTTTTAAATATTTTTCTCTTTCTTTGAGCCGCTGTTTTTCCCTAAGTTCTGGGTTATTCTTAATCCTTTGCCTCCATAACCTTGCAGCTAGCATTTTGTTTACTAATATTTCTTCTTTACTTTGCTTGGTCGAAACACGATATACACCTAAAAAGAAAAATTCATTTTTGTATCTGATCGTAACTAATAACCAAAAATTATGATTATGAAGTGTCCATATCTACAGTATAAGAAATGCAAAATTAGCAAATTGTGGATTAGATTAGACACTTAGGACAATATGCAAAATAGGAATTTGATATTAACTTTGTAACAATAAGTTGGTCCTACCAGTCATGACGTACGGAGCCGAGAGCATGACAGTAAAACTGACCCACCAGCTACATGTCTCTCAGAGAGCTATGGAAAGGTAAATTGTAGGGATCTCGGTGATGAATAGGGTCGCCGAAATGAGATTATCCGCAAAAAGACCAAAGTAACAAATATAACTAGTCCATAAGTGTAGCAAACTGAAGTGGCAGTGGGCTGCTCACATCTGTCGTAGAACCGATGACCGGTGGACCTTAGCGGGTCCTCGAGTGGAGACCACACGGAATGCTATATGCTGATGTCATAATGTTATGAGCAAAAAGTTAATAGAAATTTTGAGAAATGGGAAATAATTACTAGTTTTAGCTGTGTGATTGATATAGACGAATGAGTATTGAGTATATAGACTATAGAGTCAACTTCTTTAATTACTCAGTCATCAGTGTTTGAACCCAAGTCTGAAATCAATTTAGCGTATTTTTTCTTCCAGTAGCGTTTTTTTGCATATTCTCTGTTTTTCTTTCTTACAATTTTCCGGTGTTGGGATTCATTTCGCTAATAGGTACAATTACACCTGCTGATTTTTTCTTGCAATATATATCTTTATCTTTAATTAATTCGCTGCAGGGTTTTCAGTTCTGAGTCATTTTTAATCCTTTGCCGCCGTAATTTTTTTTCTTAATCTTTCTTCTCTACTTTGTTGGATGGAACTGTGCTTCCCTAAAACACGTAAATATTAAGTATTTACTATAGCTCGAACGACTTAGAGGTACTAAATTTTGATAAGGCACTTTAAATATATTAGGGGCGTTTAAAAAAGAACTAGGGACTTACCTATTTTCAAACGACGAGGATGTAATGTTATTTATATTGCATTTAAATCTATAAGTTAATACGTTACATTTAACTCCTATTCGTCCGTTTTTACTAGGACTAAGTATAAGACATACACAGGTATAATCGAATCATAAAAGTATATTTAAAACATGTGACTAGAGATATTACAAAATCATTAAAAAAAAAATCAGAAGATAACTAAGGTATCGGTGGTCAAAATTGCAAAAACTCCTGTACAAGGTATAAGTGTTGAGAACCCATACTTAAGGCGTGAAAGATCAACTACAAATATTTTTAAGGAATGAGCCGATGTATGAAATCGAATACTTTCCCCAGGGAACACGGGCCGGAACATGAATTATATTTGGACTTTAATACAAATCGCCTCGCTCAGCTGCTGCTTCAATGCTTCTTGTGAAAAGTTGTTGATGGACTGGTTCACCCCAAAATATTTCCTCATTTTTATTACATCCTTCATTCATTGGCGGTGATGGTTATGCACGTTATTGATGCTAACGATCTCGTTACCGTCCATGTGCATGTGGATAGCTGCACGACACTGCTTGCTGTGATGAGTCGAGCAGCGCCACCTAGTGCTGCTCTGAGCACTGAATGTGAACCCGTCCACCGAGATAAGTGTCTTACCAAACTTTGACGTCACGTATTGCACTGGAATTAAGTAGCACTTACTAGGTATCAGATGATTCATTTAAATATTTTGGCGTCCAGCCAGGGAAAACGCAAGAATGTCTATGAAAAGTAAAATCCAATATTTCTGTAACATAGTTTGGTCAAAGTCGGAATGTAAATCATCTCGCTACCCTGGGTCTGCTGGAAGAGAATTATTTTTAGAAATAAGTTGATCTGCTGTGTATATTTTCTTGTGTTGTGTTCTCTGTCTTTTACTGTGTAAAATAAAGTAGGAGAATCTGGAATTGAAAATCACTAAGTTTGTATTTAATTTCAACAATCCGCAATGCCCTTTGCTCTGCAGTGGGTCATACAACAGGCTACACAAACGCATAAAATTATTTTCTCGCCGAAGGTTTGTGATTATGGACATTATTGACTTTGATGATTTCACTGTCGTACATGTAGACGGCAGCCCGACACTGTTTGCCGTGGTGTGACGAGCAGATCCATCTGGACCTGCTGCCGGTCGTCCGGTTCAAGTAAAACGTGTACTCGTCCACCTGGAGAAGTGGTTTGCCCAGTCGGGAGCGGATGTACTGCACTGGAAATATATTCAACATCATCATTCTTCTTGCCTTATCCCGTTTCTCTGTCGGCTACCTAACCAAAGGGATTTGATGTGGAACCAATATATTCAACAAAAAACTTAAAATACAATTAGGTAGTTGATAAATACAGAATGTAAGAAGTCAACTGAAACAATTTTAAGGGGGAAGCTATCAATGAAACTAAACAACTTTCGCTAAGAAACATAACTCAAAATTTGAAAGAATTAATTCTTATCATCCCAAACAAAAATTCACATACAAATTTTCATACATCGACCTATGTTTCATAAGAAAAGTTATTCATGAGGTGGTTCACCCCTTAAAATATTTGCAGTTAATTGCTAAGGCTTTCTGTAAATCAATACCTACTTATTGATAACTAAAATAAACAAGAATTTTATTAGGTGCACTTTGTCGATGGAAATGGCCGGCTCCAAAAGATCCTGGTGTCAGATCTCTGTGATGTTCGAACCGGCAAACTTCTTGGCTATCGTGCCAGGTGGCGGGGGCAAGTACCGTCACGGTCCGCACTACCAAAGTTTGGTCGGCGATGTCCAAGAAGTTCGACGGGTATTGTACCACGTTGTACTGTTATCTATACCTTCTTCTTCATCGAATCGATGGGCAACAATTAAATTTTATTGGACCAGTATTCGGCCACACTGATTGCCTTAGGGTTAGCCTCCAGCAAGTCCTGCATAGTGCAAGTACTAGGGCAGTTGGGGCAGGAGAGAAGGTGGTCCGTGGTTTGTTCTACACCGCAGTCGCACATTCATCTATACCTACTTACTTAGAGATAAACTTTAGAGGTGTACAGACAGACAGGCAGACAGAAACACTTTATTGCTGACAACCTCAACACCTCAGTGATTTATCTCTAAGTAGGAGGGTATACATCAGATCTGGGGCGATCAGCTTACTCTAGAGACAGTAGAAAAACTATAATAACATTATTTAATTCATATTTTTTTATTATTATTTAGTGGATAAAATAAAGGTACCTACCTAATAGGTACGGCGTGCCTACAAAATATTAAAAATGAATAACATTAAATTCTTCTATTTAAAAAATAAACGTGCTTTCTGCAACTAAACTTAGTAGGTAATCAAACAAAGAAAAAAGTTGTCGTATATATTAGTGATTATGTTCATCTACAATCTTAACAATTTCTCCTTCAATAGTGGTAACAGAAGCCCGGCATCCATTTTGTTTTGAGCATCTCCATCTGATTCGCACATTATGTTTCTTGTCTACGGAGTAGGAATACCCATTCAGTTTCATCACCACTCCACCACGCTTCGAGCTCACATATTCCACTAAAATATAGAAAAACAGGTGGTTGTTAGGAATAACGTATGAAACATGGATGCATGGTTGAGCACACCGCATGCGTATGCTTGTGCCGTCTCTCATACTGTCCCATACATTGCATAAAACAGGTACGAGCGCGATCATGTGCACGTGCACACATACGAGCTGCTTACGGTGGTATGCTCTACCTTTTTGATGAAAAAATAATAATCGACTAAAGATTTCAAAAAACACAGAAAAACAACGTTTCTCACCATATATCATTATTTAAATTGCTATAAAACAAAAGATTTAATGTATATGTTCATTTTTGATATAAACGATCGTGTCTTCCATGGTGACGACGGTGGCGCGGCAGCCATAATGCCAGCGGGTGCAGACCCACCGCTTCTTGAGGCCCTTGTACCCCGTCTTCAGGCCGTAGCGGTAACCGTTGAGCTGCAGCATCGGGAACCCTCGCGGAGACGTCAAAAAAATCACTGAAATCCAATGATAGCGTTTTTACATCTTTCAATTTCTACCGTGTGGTGCCGGCTTAGAATAGCATCATCCCATTTCTTACTCGTGGGTGTCGTACGAGGCGACTGAGGGACTTGAGGGTTGAAGGATTTTATAACAACTTTTCGCAACCTGTCACTATAAAGATACACGAATTATCTCAAACGGCCCTGCATATTTGTCAGACGTGGCGATGGGGACCGTATTTTTACGGTCGTTCACGGTCTGCCTACCCCGCAAGGGATAGAGGCGTGATATGTGTGTGTGCAATTCCTATTCCTAACATTACTATACAAAGCCGTAGTAACACTAGCTAGGTAGTAGCTACACGGGAACCCATTCCGACAGGCGTAGTTTTGATGGCCCCGGGGCCAAAAACGAATAGACCATCCCAACACTAAAAAAAATATACACGGGAACCCTTTTGGAGGCATCAAAACGTGAGCTGAATCCGACGATAGCGTTTTTCAGCTACTCTTACCTTCCTTACCTTCCTACCATTACTAACCGAAGCCGTAGCTACACTAGCTACACAAGAAATCAATGGCAGGTTTAAAAAAAGTAGGTACTTATAATAATGTAATGAATTGGCAACACGGCCAGCATATTAGGCTTCTTTGCGCCGGGAACGATCCGGGGTGAGTTTATAGTAGACAGGTTAGGTTAATTTTTTGTTTTTTTTTTTATTGTTATATATTTGCTGTGGATCGTATTTTGTTTTTACACTGAATAAAATATTTCTCACAACGTAATGATTATGACGTCTGTTTCTAGAGTTTGGTATAAATTCCATTTTTAACTATAAACCGACTGGGCTGATGGTTATGTTCCGGGTTGGCACGCAGAAGGTGGCCGCAAGTAGAGGTAGTGAGGGATGCTCTACACCTTACACCATGTCTCGTGCAAGTCCAGTTGCATGTGGCTTGGCCTCGCCTGCTCATGTTGAAGCAGTAGCCCCGGTGAAGAGCCAGCTCCTTTCCTTTTATACTTTTCACAAAGGTTACTGGAAATGAGAAAACGATTGTCTGTAAAGTCGATTTATTGACGACGGTTTAAGGTGTCAACATGTTACGAAAAGACCGCTGGAACAGTTGCATTATTCAAAAGAAAATTTTAATTATATTTGTTTGATAGCAGTGCTATTCGCTGCCGAACGCAGAGGCCAATAAAATTGTGACTCTTTCTCGCTTGTTTCAAGTCTCGCTTGCACTTCAAGCCTTTCTAGAACGCTTCAGAGTGAGATAACGCCACATGATTCATGATTTTGGTGCGTGCAACCGGCTCCATCGAACTATAAGACGTTGTCACGTAAAAAAATGCAAATAGTACGCAGGCAGGTAATAATAAAAGACAATCTAAAAGTTGTCAGAATACCTATGCATCTGAAAAATAATTTTAAAGTTGTTTAATAATACGTCATGTTTCAAATAAAATTGATTTATTACATGAATGAAATTAAAGTAAAGGGCCGTACAACACTGTCATTATTATCAACTGGATTGAGCTGCACTAATGGAGATGAGTTTTGGTTCCGCATGATTATGTTCATCGGACGTAGGAAGAAAGAAGAAAGAACATAATTTTATTTCAGTCACAAAAGGAAACAAGAAAAAAACAAGTAGTAGTATAGTGTTTTTAGATTTTCGCACAATACTTAAACTAATAGTATTAACGGGATTATCACCACGATCATGTTTGTTTTTACCTCGATATTTCGCGGCCTCCATACTCGTGACCATGGAGCGTGTAACCGCTTTGAAATATCGAGGTAAAAACAAACATAACCGTGGTGATAATCCCGTTAATACTATTAATTTAAGTGTAGTAGCATAGTATTTGACCTGCCACTCCACAACCCTATTGTAAAAGGTATCATCTACCCAATATTACATTTTTATATACATCCCATTTCGTATGATAAAACTGATAGGCGTATGGTTGTGTTCCGAATTTTCGCGGAGGATCTCTCCCTCAGTCGATGTGGTGAGCGACGCCCTGCATTTGCTGCTGGTGCGTCTGGCGCAGACCCAATTATTCGTCATTTTATGTTTATTGACTATATTGAAAGAGTATCCTTTGTGTATAGCCACCATTTTACCATTCATGTTCTTCAGAAACGTCAGTGTACCTAAAAAATGAAAGTTCCTTTTTATTACAATAAATATTAACCATTCATAACTTTTTGATGTGTTCTGCTAGATCAAACCTGCGCTCTACCACTCCTAAAACTGTGACCAGACAACAAAAAGATTTTCTTCCTGAACTTTTTCTGACCGATCAACTGTACGTTCTGGTCTAGCTCATCTGTATGAACAAAAAAAATATGAATTGTTTTTTCGTATATTCAAAAACAAATACAAAATATTATGTTTTTTAACCATATCTATCTACCTTTAAACGAGCAAGAATTTTATAATTGAATATTAAGTCATGGTATTAACAACTAGATATTATGAATTATTTAAAAATAAAATCAGCCTCCATTTTTATACTTCGAGTTCATTTTTATATTCCTTCAGGTGTTAAATCTTTAACAGTTTTAGTCTGACCCTGCTCTTTCTTCCTATAATAGTACTCTCTATCTTTTCTTCGTTTCTCTGCTAATGCCTCTGGACTTAGCTTCAACTTTTCCCGAAAATTACGCATGAAGAGTTCGTTTCGTTCTCTTTTACTACTCTTCTTATCTGCTTTACGATTTCTCTTATGGGAACCAGAATTAACTAAAAACATAGGTACATGTGAAAACCTAAACTTAATATAAAAGAAGTAAACCATAGGCTACTTTTACCAATATAAGTATAAATTTAACAAGGTATAGATGTTTTGTTGAATACCAATGACGTTTTAAAATACATATAAATTTTCCTTCACATTCATAGTTCTTATAAAAAATCAAAGATTGTGTTCGATCCCTCGGGCGGTAACTGGTAGTTGTGCTGGTTCATGTCAAACACTAACCAGTAAATACGTTCCCTTTCTCAACAAGACGAATTCGGCAAGTCGGTCTCTTTGTTTTCCACAATATTACACTAGTTGACATAGGCCTTCCCCGATTAGGAAGTGTTTGCCATACCCGCCAGGCTTGGCAGGCGGATTGGCGAGCGCACTCGAAAATGTTGAATTAACAGGAAACTCTGCTGCCTGGATGAGTTTAGACTTTTATAGCTTTCTGCGGCACTCATGGGTTAGGGTGATGTTATGCTAAGCCGGCATCGCACTAAGTAAAAAAGCAGAACTAAAATAATATATTTTTTTTAATTGTCTAACACATTATAGCTGAATGCTCTACAAGCTTTTTGCTACGAGGTTTGCAACATCCGTAGCGGTTTGCTACAAGCCTCTACGAGTTCTACGTACCTACACCGCCTGCGCATACATGGTATGGAAGGATATAATTCAATTTGGTTTTTGACAAATTGCACCATGTGACACCGGCTTAGAATAGCATCACCACACATCTTTCCCGCGGGTGTCGTATGCGGCGACTAAGGGACTCGAGGGTATTGGTGTATTACAAATTTTAGGGGACATGCTGACAACCTGATATACGTGTTTACTGCAACAACCTTGGAAAAGAATGCTTAAAGATGTCGGACGTGGCAAAAACGCCCGTATTTTTTTCGCCCGTTAAAACACTGCCCACCCCGCAAGGAACTAAAACGTGATATATGTATATTGACAGATTGAATGAAGTAACGACGATAATTAGATGGCACTGCTACTAGACGATGCTATTGTGAAGTAAACATGATTGTTACTGGTCTCAAATAATACTATAATGATGACACACACTAAAATAATATAAACTACAATTCCAATTATATTTGTTTTATAAATTATTATAGGTATATCATAGTATGTTGTACACGTCAACTGCCTCACTTTATGCCATCTCACTACCCTAGGTCTGCTGGAAGAGATTTCTTTTTAGAAACAAGTTGGCCTGTTGTGTATTGTTGTCAATGTTATGTCCTTTGTGTTCTATTATGTACAATAAACGGTTACATAAATAAATAAATAAACACAGTCGTGAGCAATGAAATGAGTTCTTCAAGTGGTATCACTTCAAGAACTCTAAATATTTCTAAAAGTAAGAATGGCAAAATGACAATATTGAAAAGGAATTATATTTAATGGCAATTTTATCTCCCGCAAATGATGGTATTGTAAATCAAGATAATTCATAAAAATAGTTTCGGTATTTCACATGGTCAGTACAATTATCCTAATATTTCTTCTCTTACCCGGGAACTAAGTACCATGGATATTTCATATGTTATTATTATACCAAACTGATTTACATTTCATCATCATCATCATCATCAAACCAGAAAGTTTGCATCTAGAGCCTTCCTCTCCAGTCAATGGTTATGACCATCATCTACCGTTATAACTTCGTCTTCAATCATGACGACGTAACCCTTGCATCCTCTTGGGTAATGAGTGGAGCAAACCCATCTGCTCTTGGATTTATTGCAAGACTTTTTGAAGTACGTGTATTTACCAATCTGTAGTAACGGCTTGCCTCTCTTCGACGTTGTCAAAGCCCAAACTGCAATGAAACGTTCAGTGAGTCTACATTATTTTAGAACTATAAAACCCTCATTCAAATAAAATTGGAATTCAGATATTTGAATGTGACTTAACCTGGGATTCGGGCCAGGTTAGCCGGTTGCAAAGGTAAGATGGCAGTAGCTCTGTGTAAAAACTTGGTTCCACGACTAATCTAGGTTAGGTAGCCGACCCCGACAGAGAACGAGATAAGGCAAGTCGATCGTAATAGCGAAAAAGATTGTCAATATAAAATAAACCTTTATTATTACTGTTGTTGTTTAAAAAGAATATGAAATTATTTTACTTCTTCATCATTGGACAGGTCTGAGTTAGTAGTTAGTCATAGTCACGTACTACGACTATCCTCCGATAATAAAATAATATGAAAAGTTAACATAGCCATCTATGTATATTACAAAGAAGGCTCGTTGTTTCATGTAAGAACTCGGATTTTTTAAAAATAAGTAAGCTAGGGGAACTTGGAGTGAATTTAAAACATACAGCACTAACGCATTACAAAAAAATTAAGGCAACGTATGAAATATATAGGCAGTCACGTTTTCTTCAATCTCAAGCTAGTTTCTGTGTTTAGCAGCGAGTGATTATGGTCATCCTTTAATCTAATGATCTCATCATCAACCATGCTGACAGAGGCCTTGCAACCCTTTGGGTGATGTGTGGAACAAACCCATGTACTTCTAAATCCTGAGCTGGTTTTTTTGTAGTATCTATATTTTCCAATCTGCAGCAACGGTTTACCTTTCTGTGATGTTATCATTGAACAATCTGTAAGAAGGAAGTTACGTGAAGTAAAATTAAATACTGTGTAAGATAACTAGTCTAGTTGTTGCACTAGCTACCAATTGTTCATTTTCTGGGGGAATAAGACGTTTTCCGGACGTACGAGTATTCCATGAATCTCTATCTATTTAAAAATTGCATCTAAAACAATGTCGAGTCATCTACATCAATGTAGCTGAGTTTTACTGACTGAGAAACCCAAAAAGTAATGTCGTTTTAATGTTATGTAATTTAGTCCATTGAATGAGTACCTCCAAAGGGGGTCTAGAGTGCGTGATTTAGTAACGTAAGATGTTTCTTCGGAAACATGTCAAGAGTCCCTAAGTAATAAACATACTAAAACCCCGGGACACTAGGAGGAGCCCCGGAGTGGGGGGAGGGGGATAAAGGGTCAAATTTTTCATTTTTCGCTTAAGTCTCAAAAACGGTACATGTTAGAGAAAAACGTTCAAGGAAAAGTTGAAAGGCCATAAAATTATCTACAAGTTATACCTAAATCACTTTTTCCTATATCCTATCGTTTCTGCGTTACACGCATTAAAAAATGATTTTGGCTCAAACAATTTCCCCATACTACATACCCATGTTTATCACATCAATCGATCAAAAAATATTTCTTTCTTCCATAAAACTCAAATGTGCAACTTGTGACCGGTACTAATAGATTGCTCTTGATTAGGTCTATCATTGGTAAAATAAACACATTCCTCCATGGAAGCCCTTAGGAGGAATCGATTGTCAAAATATTATATTAGGGTAGTTTTAGTTACTGAACTTAAACTATTTATTTTTTTCTTCCAAACAAACTCAAAAGTGCAACTTGTGACCGGTATCGATAGATTGCTCATAATTAGGTCTATCATTGATAAAAATACTAGATTCCACCATGGAGGCGTTTAGGGGAAATTGGATTTTATAAGGGTAGTTACGATACCTGAACATTTTATTTTTTTTCTTCCAAAAAGCTCAAAAGTGCAACTTGTGACCGGTACTGATAGATTGCTCTTAATTAGGTCTATCGTTGGTAAAATAAACACATTCCTCCATGGAAGCCTTTAGGAGGAATTGATTGTCAAAATATTATATTATATCCCCCCACTCCGGGGCTCCTCCTAGTGTCCCGGGGTTTTAGTATGTTTATTACCTAGGGACTCTTGACATGTTTCCGAAGAAACATCTTACGTTACTAACTCTCGCACTCTAGAACTTTTTATTCAATGGACTAATTGCATTGTATTGAAAAAAGAAAATTGTATGTATAAAAATGTTTCAATACTGACTCTATAGGAAGTTATAGTTAATATTATTTGCTATAGGAAACTACTTTTATGCCTTTTATTTATAAAGTAAATAAATCAGCAACCTCTTATTTCTCAATATTATTTTTAACGCATACACATCACGTCTTCATCCGTTGCGGGGTAGGCGGAGGAGGGTAAGTAAAGCAACATTTCAAAATAGGTAGGTTTAATTAACTTTTATAATAACTAATTGTGGGCGAAATGCCACTAACAAGAAAATGTCCCTGGTAAGTACTTTCCATAAGAATAAATAAACGTAGTATGAAATATATAAACTTTAAATTTTCTTAGTTTTAAGGCCACTTAAAGACTAAAATTTATTCGAGTACATTTTTAATTTACATCAGACTTGTAAGTTTTATCTAGAAGTACTTATGCTACGCTCTGTGTAGGTATCCATAATGTACCTACACTAGACTACATTAACTAGGGTTCATCGAGTCGTTGGACGACTCGGTGTCCATACGAAAAGAGAGAGAGATTAACTAGGTATCAACATACATGGCTTTATAAACCGTAGTGAATACTAAGGAACAATATTGCTGGCATATACATAATGTATAAAAGCTCTAAAGTAAATAAAAATAAAAAAAGTGTTTTCTAACTTAACCTAATAAACTCAAAACGAATTCTGAATTTTTTTTTTACCGTCGGAGGTCAGAGTTTCTTTATACATCACGTTACCAAAAAGGCGAGTTCAAAGTCTCACAAAAATGCCGTTTTTCATAACAAAAGAGGGCGGTGGGTGATTGTGGTATAGTAGCGTCCGGAGCACGAGATGCTGAGTGGTGGTGACGATACGCGCCTTGCACTGCCGCCCGGTACCTGAGGAAGTGCAGACCCAATGCACCGTACTCTTGCTTCTGTACCCCACGCAGTACGAGTAGTTGTCCACCACTGCCAACAGCTTGCCGTACGAGTTCCGCACTGTCTGTAAAACTGTGAAAAAACGTCAAATAAAACAAACAACTCTTTTACCGACAAACAAGCCGATATGTGCTTGGTTAACCAGAAACTACATGAAATAAAAATATTTAACCGTTTATTGTACACAGTAAAAGACAAAGGACATAACACAAAAAACGGTACACAACAGGTCAAATGATTTCTAAAAAGAAATCTCTTCCAGCAGACCTAGGGTAGCGAGATGATATAATGTAAAGCAGATAACGTGTACAAATAATAATACCTGTGTAAAATTAAAGCCATCATCATTCTCCTGGCCATATCTCTTTCTCTGTCGGGGTTGGCTACCTAACCTAGGGGATTTGACGTGGAACCAAGTTTTTACACAGAGCGACTGCCATCTGACCTCTGCAACCCGAAGGCTAACCTGGCCCGAATCCTAAGTTAAGTCAAATTCAAATATCATCTGAATTCAAATTTTATTTGAATGTGGATTTCATCTGGATGTTATTTCTTCACCGTAAGAGCAGTCGGTAAATGTACGTGAGTAACAACACTTTGGTACATGACGGGGATCGAACTCGGGTCTCACGATTTCAAGACCGGTGTCCTAACCACTTGGCCACCTACGCTAAAATGAAAGCCAAACTCACGTAAATATACCTAAAATACACATACAATAAAAACATACTATAAGTATATATGCCATATTTACTATATGCCTAGTTGTTGACGACTTCCAGTGGTTTGTCTGACGAATTACACAACCAAATCCGTGAACCATGACAACGGATGTGGCCTGCAGGTAACTAGCCTCTGCTACGCTTGAGACTTGTTTATATTATTGACAGTAAAATAAGTTACAAATAGAAGAAACATTACTTTTTAACTATATATTTATGTAAGTAAGGATATTAAAAGGGAGCGGAGGGCACTGTCAGTGCGTGGAAATATGCTGGTCCGTAGGTTTTCTTGCTGCACTGTATTAGAAAAATTACTGTGTTTAAGGCATACTATCATTCCTTCTACACGAGCACCTATGTACCTAGTTCATATACCAAGCGCG
Organism: Keiferia lycopersicella; assembly: GCA_029255805.1. NCBI lineage: Eukaryota > Metazoa > Arthropoda > Insecta > Lepidoptera > Gelechiidae > Keiferia > Keiferia lycopersicella. The sequence goes on from JARACZ010000008.1 coordinate 3,169,882, forward strand.
TTTATAGTGACCTCCGCGTATTTACAACAATATCCTCAGGGCCTTGTTGGGCCTCCTATACAAAACTATAATTAATTAAAGCATAACCGAAACCGGCATAAACATCTTATGCTGAATAAAGTCCCTTACCTGTAACTAACCTGTCAGTAAAAATAATAAACTAACATTTGCTGCCATTGAAATTAAAAAATATTAGTCTATTAAACAATATGGTAAAAACCATTATGCAATGAAATTTTTAGAAATAAATAAAGGATCATGACAACTTTTGTTTGGATGTTCGTCCTGTTTTTCATCAGTCTTGCGTCACACTTGCAGGAATCGCATCAAAGCCAAAGTTATATAATAATAGAAATTAAATATTGCTTATCATTTTAGCATAGGGAATTTTTATGCAACATACTAGTTCTGAAGTTATTGAGTGTCAAAGTCGGGCATCGAAAGAGACAAAAGTGCTGATGTTTGGCGTTCTTTAGTGTATTTAGTTCTAAATACGTTATTTTCGGTAAGCAGTGTAGAAAAGGTATACGCCTCAGTATTTTTTTTGTTGTTAAAATAGGTAAACGTAGATTTTCAATTTTATTTTTATTACTTTTCCGGGTTTTGTGCAACAATTAACGTTGAAATTAGCGATATTATATATTGCATTCATTTGTTTTGTTACGCAAGACACATGGTTAGCCCATGTATAGGCATTCTTCTTTGTCGGAAATAGTAATGTGTCAAGATAAATTTTATGCAAAAAAATATAAATGACAAAGAAACAACAGGTGGAAAGAATTTTGTGAAACATGTTATGCTAAAACATATAAGTGGAAAAAATAATGCTAACGAAAAGGATCCCTTGCTAGAGAAATTTATTACGAAAGCGGGATGGTGCTTCTAGTTTTGCATTAAGTTATTTCACATTGTTACTAACACATTATGGATCTAAGCAGTCTGACATAAATATCGTATTACTACATTATTAATAGTTAGGCAGGCCTCGCATTTTCCATGTTTCAATACTTTATCAATATTCCGTCGCGGACGATAAACTTAGGTCGCGGGTGGCTATGGTCAGTCCGCGCAGTCACAATTTCTTCATTGGCTTGTGCTATGATCACTCGAGCTCTACAAGGGCGCTTCCCGTTCGCAGCGGTACACTGCCAATGATCAGTAGTTTTGGTCTGTCTTCGCAGGAAGAATGTGTATCCATTAAGTAAAGCCACTCGTTTTCCGCCGCCGTTATGAATAAAACGTAACCCTAAAAACAACATTGATACACACTTTAAATAATGCTGAAAAATTTAGTAAGTTTAATTCTAAAATAAAGACACTAATGCAATGAATACGGTATACCAACCCAACCAACAACAAGAAATTATTAGTCTTAATTACAAGCAAAGAATATCTTTACATGTGTATAAGGTGTAAATAAATTAACTGCAAATAGTTTAAGGGATGAATCAGCTTATGAAACTGAACAACTTTCCCCATGAAACATAGGTCGAAATATGAGATTTTTTTTAACCTCCCATACAAATTGGCTTGCTCGGTCGGTAATTTTGTATGGGATCTAAATTTTCTTTATATTTCAACCTATGTTCCTTGGGGAACGTTGTTTAGTTTCATGGACTGGTTCACCCCTTAAAATGTATGCAGTTAATTTTATTACACTCTGTGTATCAAGGTCAACTTCCCTAAACGCCTATTTTTGCAACCTTCTCTTCAACTATTTGATCATTTTAAAAATAGGAAGGCCCCCGAATAGGCACTGTATTTTCTGACTGAAAAACAAAGCGTAGTAATATACGTAGATATATATATTTAATTATATTTTAATGTAAATTCCATTCCTAATGATAAAATTGCTGGGTTGATGGTTGTGTTCCGGATTCACGCGGAGCAGTTCTCCCACCGTCGTCGTGTTGATGGACGCTTTACAGCTCTGGCTGGTGCACTTGGTACACAGCCAGATTATAGAACTTCTTCCTCTCTTTTTTAAGTAGAATGAATATCCTCTGTAAATAGCATACAGTTTGTCGCTCTTATTTTTCACGAACGTTACTGGAAGAGAGAAAATGAGTTTCTACAAACGAGCCGGACAGCATAATAATTTTTATTTGTGCATCCCATATCCTTATACATTTATGGTACAGGCTGTAAGCCTATTTATACTACTTATACATACCAACTCTGTGAAAGTTTTAAGAGTAGCTTTATTAATGGAATTTTGTTTCCTTAATTAATTTTGAGTTTGAATTTGCAGGTAAATGTAAAAAATAACCTAGGTAAGTATATTACTTTTAATTTATTGTAAAAAAATTAAGTCGAAACTACACACAGATTAATTTTAATCTATTTATGAAAATCATATTTTAATGTAAATTCCCTTCCGTATAATGTAGCGACTAGGTTGATGATTGTGTTCTGGGTTCAAACGGAGGAGCGCTCCCTCAGGTGTAGTTGTGATACTGGCTCTACACCTGCTACTGTGTCTTGTACACTTCCAGTAAGAACTGCTCTTTCCATTGTTGTCTATGTAAAAGGAATAGCCCTGATAAATCGCCAAGAGTTTTCCAGCTATATTCTTCACGAAGGACACTGCACACACAGACAATAAAAAATATGTATTATAAAAAACAAAAGAACCATTTATACTTCTAACAGCGAGTAAAGATTGTAGACAAACATATTGCGATGTTGGTCAAAAAATTCTCGTACATGACCTTGAGGTTGTCTATTTTAATTTTTTTACCTCTCGAAATATTGTTAGGTTAGATTAGGGTACCAACTACTTTAAAAGTAGGTAAAGGAAAAGGTTATAATAATTAAAATGATAACAGATTAAACTCAACAACTGCTTTAAATCGGATGCTAACTCCATCTTGTAAATGTAATAATGTCCTTATCAATGTCTGATGGTAATGTTGAGTAATGGTTCCAAAGAGCTCACCTCCAGGAAACTTGCTGCTAACCATTCTTTTTACAGTGACCTTCGTAAAAAAGAAATTCAAACAAAGACTAATCCGTAACAAGGATCGTCAGACATTTACCTACTGTTATAAAGCTAATCAACGTTACCCTTCTTCAATAAATGTAACAATAATAACGTTACGCAACAAGCTACGTCAAAACTAGAAGAACAATACTTACTTTCAGCAATATGCGCATAACTTACAGATGTGTTAGAACAGTACCAGTCATGTTTTACTAATAGGATGCCGCCAACGCTTTAAAAAAAATACAAAGATACTTTGCTTATGCTAATTTATTTTAATTTCATAAGTTTATGAGAGATGTTGGTGGATGGTTATTTTACATTGTTACTAACACAATATGGATCTAAGCAATCCGACATAAATATCTTATTACTACATTAATATTATGCGCCGTGTGATGCCGGCTTAGAACAGCATCACCCCATTTCTTTCCCTTGGGTGTCGTAGGAGGTGACTGAGGGACTCGAGAGTTTTAAGTGTATTGCAATTTTAGGCGACAGGCTGACAACCTGTCGCTATAGTGATACACGAGTCATCTGAAACGACCCTCAAACATTTGTCAGACGTGGCGATAATGACCGTAACTTTACGGTCGTCAGCGCTCTGTCTACCCCGCCAGGGATATAGGCGTGATTTGTGTATGTACATTATTATTAGTTAGGCAGACCTCGCATTTTCAATGTTTCAATACTTTATCAATATTCCGTCGCGGACGATAAACTTAGGTCGTGGGTGTGTATGATCAGTCCGTGCAGTGACGATTTCCTCGTTGGCTTGTGCTATGATCACCCGAGCTCTACAATGGTGTTTCCCGTTTGCAGCGGTACACTGCCAATGATCAGTAGTTTTGGTCTGTCTTTGCAGGAAGAATGTGTATCCATTAAGTAAAGCCACTCGTTTTCCGCCGCCGTTATGAATAAAAAGTAATCCTAAAAAATAAATTGATGCACACTTAAAAAAATGCGAAAAAATTAAGTCAGTTTAATTCTAAAATAAAATAAAAATACGGACCACTAATGCACCGAATACGGTATGCCAAACCAACCAACAACAAGAAGTTATTACAAGCAAAGAATATCTACATGTTTCAAAGGTGTAAATAAATTTTCTGCAAATATTTTAAGGGATGAATCAGCTTATGAAACTGAACAACTTTCCCCAAGAAACGTAGGTCGAAATAAGAGAATTTTTTTTGAACCTCCCATACAAATTGACTGGGTCGATCAGTAATTTTGTTTGGGAGGTCAAACTTTATTAAATTTTAACCTTTGTTCCTTGGAGAAAGTTTTCCAGTTTCATGGACTGGTTCACCCCTTAAAATATATACAGCTAATTTTATTACACCAGGGTGTAATATATCAAAACTCTTTGATCATTTTAACAACGTGAAGGCCCATGTACTTTCTGACACTGGAATAATAAAAAACAAACAAAGAGTAATATATATATTTCAATTATATTTTAATGTAAATCCCTTCCGTATAATGTAGCGACTAGGTTGATGACTGTGTTCTGGGTTCAAACGGAGGAGCGCTCCCTCAGGTGTAGTTGTGATACTGGCTCTACACCTGCTACTGTGTCTTGTACACTTCCAGTAAGAACTGCTCTTTCCATTGTTGTCTATGTAAAAGGAATAGCCCTGATAAATCGCCAATAGTTTTCCAGACATATTCTTCACGAAGGACACTGTACACACGGACAATAAAAAATATTTAGTAAAAAAAATAAAAGACACATTTGAACTTCTAACAGCGAGTAAAGATTGTAGACAAACATATTGCGATGTTGGTCAAAAAAATCTCGTAGATGAACCTTGAGGTTGTCTATTTAAACTTTTTCACCTCTCGAAATATTGTTAGGTTAGGTTAGAGTAACAACTAGTTTAAAAGTAGGTAGGTAAAGGAAAAGGTTATAATAATTAAAATGATAACAGATTAAACTCAACAATTGCTTTAAATCGGATGCTAATTCCATCTTGTAAGTGTAATAATGTCCTTATTAATGTCTGATGGCAATGTTGAGTAATGATTCCAAAGAACTCACCTCCAGGAAAATTGCCGCTGCGTCTAGTGCATTTATAATCGAGACTAGTTTTAGGCGAAGAGTTTTAATTGTGTAAACAGGAAAAAACATATTTCGAACTATATTCCTTGATTGGATCTGGAAAGTTGATCAGTTTCAAGGGTTAGTTCACCCCTTGATACAGCTTTATTCACAGGGCAACTATCTTTAACTGCAACATAATTCCACAAACCACTTTCATTGAACAGTTATGAACTTTATCAAATATGAAAAAAAAAAACTTATGTCATTTTTTCCAAAGATTTCAGTTAATCTAATCTACCTACAGATATCGACGTATGACAATCATATTTTGATATAAATTCTATTACGAATTATAAAGCGGTTAGGCTGGTGGTTGTGTTTAAGATTCCCACGGACCAGTTCCCCCTTTTTGGTGGTGGTGAGCGAGGCTCTGCATTTGCTGCTGTGCCTCGAACAGAACCAGTATGCTGTATTTCTTCCTCTGTTGGTGACATAAAAAGTATAGCCATTGTGAATTGCCAAGAGTTTTCCAGCTATATTCTTCACAAAGGACACTGTAAATAATAGTAAAGTACGAGTAAGAAAACAAAAGTATAAAAGAAACTTAGAGTGGATGTGGTCTGAGAATGAGGATGATGAGCAGGTACCTACCCTAAAAACGCGCTCTACTTTTCAGTCCCACGAAGTGATATTTTCCCACAAACAGCTCGGTCGACTAATAAGGGCACCCTGTGAGTAAAGCTGTTTCAATATACAGCTTTATCCACAGGGTAACCAATACCTTTAAGTGCAACATAATTCCACAAACCAGTTTCATTGAACAGTTATGAACTTTATCAAAATGAAAAATAAAAACTTATGTCATTTATTCCAAAGATTTCAGTTAATCTAATCTACCTACAGATATCAACATATAACCATTATATTTTGATATAAATTCCATTACGAATTACGAAGCGGTTAGGCTGGTGGTTGTGTTCAAGATTCCCTCGCAGCAGTTCCCCCTTCTTGGTGGTCGTGAGCGAGGCTCTGCATTTGCTGCTGTGCCTCGAACAGAACCAGTATGCTGTATTTCTTCCTCTGTTGGTGACGTAAAAAGTATAGCCATTGTGAATTGCCAAGAGTTTTCCAGCTATATTCTTCACAAAGGACACTGTAAATAATAGTAAAGTACGAGTAAGAAAACAAAAGGATAAAATAAAGTGAACGGTGATTGTGGGTTGAGAATGATGATGGTGAATTAAACGCCCTTTACCTCTCAGTCCCAAGAACTGCGATTTGTCCACAAACAGCTCCGTCGACTAATAAGCGCACATTTTGTATAGGAGCTTCAATTAATTCCAACATAATACATTTATGTTCCTTGGAGAAAGTTGTTTCCAACCCAGCTCTCGTAATATAATCAGCAATAAGTCGTTTAACATGAGACCAGAAGGGTAGGATCAAAGGAAAAAAATATAGTTAATCTTCTTAATAAGTGTATTAATATCTGATGCTAACTCCGTCTTTGACGACGTAGTTTTGTGGCAGATGGCTGTGTTTGGTATCCGTGCGGACGAGGTTACCGTCAGTCGTGGTGACGAGCCGCGCTTTGCACCCGCTACTGCGTCTAGTGCACTTCCAGTCAAGAGTGTTGATGAACCTTCTAAACAAGTAGAAGTAGTAGCCTTGATACATAGCTTGCTGCTTACCAGCCTTACTTCTTACGAAGGTAACTGTAAAAAGAATGGTTTACATAATACGAAAGAAATTCAAACAAAGACTAATCCGTAACAAGAGTCGTTAGATATTTACCTAAAGTTAAAAAACTAATCAACGTTAAAGTTCTTCAATAAATGTAACAATAATAACGTTACGCAACAAGCTACGTCAAAGCTAGAAAACAATACTTACTTTCAGCATTATGCATCGCCATTACTTACAGATGTGATAGAACAGGACTAGGAATGTTTTTCTAATAGATGCCGCCAACGCTTTTAAGAAATACAAAAATACTTTGCTGATGCAACTTTATTTTAAATTCATAAGTTTATGAGAGATGTTGGTGGATGGTTGTGGTCATGCTTGGCGGCGATGATGACGTCATCCACAGTCAGTATAGAGGCGCGGCAGGTCCCTTGGGCGGAGGGGCGGCGACAGAACCAAGTCGCCTTGGAGTCGCCACTCTTCGCGTTCCTGTAGTAGCGGTACCCACCAAACAATAAAACTGGCTTGCCACCTTTTGTAGTTGTGAATACTGGACCTGAAAACAAGGTAAAACGCGGCATAGGTAAGCTTACTCGTGTTTAAGTATAGCCCCACTGCAACGACCTCAGCTGCAGCAGTCGGTGGAACGGAGATGGGTAACAGAAACGACTGGTGATCGATTTTATGATTGTTTATTTAGAGAATGACAAAATGTCGCAGTTGGCATGGCACGGTGAAATTTGAAATGTGTTGAATGAAGGTTTTGGCAGAATGAAGAAAGGGGGGAGAGGCGAAGAATTGATGATAATAGGTGTTGTGTTACAAGGCGGTGCAAAAAGGAAAGAGACCACTGGTTGATTGATACGAAATGTATAAAAACCTGAATACTTCATAAGGAGTGGCCTTCCATTGCCAGTTGCTTTCCAACTGCAGTCTTCACCAAAGTTACTAAAGTAGAATAGGCCAAAGATTACAGATGTAGGACTGATTTTTCAATTGACATTTTCGTTTCTATTTTGTAATACTTGAAAAGGCATATTCATAAATATTTCATATATACACAGCTACGTATTTATAACTTTAAAATGCAATAACAAAACTTTTGATTTACATTTAATTACACACCATAAAGATATGTCTAGAGAATAACTGTTAATTACTATAAAAATAACGACACATTTTATGAATTCTAATAAAATGCATTTCTACTAAACATATAGGTATAAAGTACATTGACTAAACAATTCAAAAATATTCATGATCTACAATATTAGAAGACGCCTTAAAGTGTTAAAATTGCTATTTAGTGGTTATGCTCATGATTAACGGCAATGATGACGTCATCCAGGGTGACGATGGAGGCGCGGCAGGCAGACTTGCCTTTGGAAATGCGTCGACAGTACCAAGACACCTTGGAGCCCGGTTTAGGCGTGTTGTGAGTGTACGGGTAGTAGCGGCATCCGTCCACCAGCAACACTGGCTTGCCACCTTTGGTCTTCATAAATACTGGACCTGCAAAATTATAGAATATTAAAGAGGAGATCTTCAAGCTGTATGGTGTCGGCAGAGTAGAATAGCACCTCTTTCCTCTTTTCCCATGGGTTTTGTAAGTGTCGACTGAGGGATAACACCGGCCCGAGCATACCAGCGTCCTGGCGAAGGACAACTCCACACTTAAACCTGGAACAGGTCTCAGTCAGGCGCGTCAAAGATGTTTTGCATCTGAACATCAGGTTCAGCAGACTCCTGCAGCTGATTTGGCTCCGCACGTATATTGTCGTTCCTGTGGATCTAGCCAGGAAGGCCGAGAGGGCGGCGTAGAGCTTGGGCAGCTCTGCGTCTTCCACAACTTTTGGTGTGTCCCAAGCAACACAATGTCTGTGGAGTGGCCACTCCATCCACGTCAACTGCATGGATACAAACCTTCTTGACATTGTTTAAATCGTCTGCAATAGTCTAATGATGATATGGAGATCTTTGAATCTTGTCATACTGTTGTATGCCTGGCATAGAACGTCAAAATAATATAATATTATATTGTCGTTCTATAGGCGGAATACAGGCGGAACCTTGTTAATGGCTTAGTACTGTGCTACTGTTTACAAGCCCATTTTTTGTTAATTTAGCTGTAAGATTCCCTAAAATAAATAAAATAAATAAAAATGAAAAATTTAAGTTCTAATAAAAGATTTAAAATAAGCACACTTAATTTATTGCTTAGGTAAATAGAAATTTCATATGGTATTTCATGAGATAATTAGAGGATGACTCTTAAGATCATAATATAATCTTATTCAATACTTAACTAAATATCTAACACTATCAATTAAATTATACTAATTTGCCTAATACAAACGCTCAGATAGCTCAACAACCAAGACAGTCAATCTTTAAAAATAGAACTGCTTGTTATTACTACGCATGCTATAAGTTTAGTAATACGAGCATCTTTGTACGTATTAAAGAAAGAGTTACAAAAATATTTTCTAGGGGTGCTCGGGGCGCCACATCGCAATAAGTTTCCCCTCCGTCGGTGGCGCTGTCTGGGAGTCAAACATGTGAAGTTTTCCATTAGGCATTAGGTAGAGCTGCTGACCCGGCCACAGTCCACGAACTGCGGTGATTTTTCCTTCTTTATCTCGTATTATTTTGATCCGTTGACGTTCTTTTACAACTGGAATGGGCACTTTAGTTGTTTTAACGGTTGAGGTAGCGGTTGAATCCTTGGGAGCGATGGGCAACAGTTTGTCTACCGGTTTGACTCTAATAATTGCAGTGCTGCCTTGCGTCGAGTTTTGCTCACTGGATTTGTTAAAGACACTTCCAGTGTCGGATGCTTTTTTTCCTGTAAACATATGAGATAAACTGTAGGTGTTTCGATGGTACAGATCTGGCGTTTATTGAGAATTAATTCTTACATTGCTAAAGAACTTAAACTTTGACGTAGTGATTATGTTTACTAATCATCTCTATGATTTTGTCTTTGTCTGTAAGGATTCTGGCTCTGCAGCCTTTGCCACCGCAGATCCATCGGGCTCTCGAATTCCTGCTTCGAGAGTAGGTTACATAAGTACACTTGTTGAACCGGTACTTCCCTAGCACGATCACTGGTCTGCCCCGGTTCGATGTCGTGAACTCTACCAAGTCTGCAAACGAAAAAAACAATGGCTAGGCAAATGTGGAGAAAGAAGTTGTTCATGAGGATTTTGTAAGTCACCTCCTAAAAGTGATTCATAAAAAATATGCAAAACTGTGTTGTGTATACCGCTTTAAAACTAAATACAAGTTAACGTTCATAAAAAATAAATATCATGTCTTCATAGATTATGGAGTGCCAGTGTCAGCCACGGGCAGGTAGGTATTCCTGCAGCGGTTGGGGGTGGTGTGGGCGAGGGGGTCGTGCATGCGGGTGACGCGCACGATGGCGTTGTGCAGCGTGGTGAGCGCCGCGCGGCAGCCCGCCTTGGCCTTCACGCACACCCAGCGGGAGCGGTCGCCGCGCTGCTTCACGCGGTTGAAGCGGTGCTGCCCGATCATGATCACCGGGTTCCCGCGCAGTGACACGCTGAACACTGGCCTTAAGTCTGCAAGTATCAAGCCGATGCTGAATTGCAAAATGAGCCATGTGAATTATGATTTAACATCTTGTAAGAAAAAGATAAAATCCAAACAAATTGAAAAACAAACATAATATATAGTAGCAGCCTTCCTAACCTATAGCGAAGCAACTAATGTAACAAAGAACGCTACTCAATACAATAGAGATTAGGATGGGGAAAATGATAGAACCCCTGATACGGCATGACCAGGTATTTAAAGTTACAATCGTTGAAGGCAAGATTGAAAGAAGAAGAGAAAGGGGAAGACCAAGAAGGAGTTATTTGGATCAGATAAAGGAGAAAATAATGGTCTCATCGTACAGAGAAGTCAAGGAGAAAGCGGAGGACAGAAAAAGCTGGCGGATACTCCACCGACAGGAGCAATGCCCTTAAATAAATGATGATGAATGTAGTAACAAACTAAACCCAAATTGTAAAATGCTTTATTGAACCCTTCCAGTAGATAACAACGTAAACTTTAATTATTGCAGAAACGATTATGGAAGATTCAGGTAAACGTAGTCTTGTGTTGGTCTCCCGATAGGGTTGGTGTGCCGGTTTTTGACTTTGTTCTGGATAGTCTGTCGCGGGATTCCAAACAGCTTCGCAGCTGCCCAACACAAGACAAGTTCAGACCTGAACTTTGGACGCTACATAGAATCTTTGGCCACGACTGCAGCAAAAAAGCTTGGTATCCTCTCAAAGGTTAGGCGCTACTTTGCACCAGAACAGCTTCTGCAACTATATCAAGCTCAAGTTCGATCTTGCATGGAGTATTGCTGCCACCTTTGGGATAGATCTGCCAAATACCAACTGGCCGCCTTAGACTCCATTGAAAAACGCGCCAAGAAGCTCATAGCAGACGAAGCACTGGTTGAGACTAAGTTGCAGAGCCTTGCACACGGTCGGTACTCTATAGGATACATTTCGGAGAGTGTGCTCAGTCACTCCACGACCTGATACCCCCTTCCCCATTCCATCTCCGGGGATCGAGGCGCCGACTGGGGTTCCACCCTTATGTTGTAGATATACCTCTGATCCGCACTAAGCGTTTCGCTTCATTTTTTATCATGCGTACGGCTAAAGAGTGGAATTCCCTGCCGGCGGATCTTTTTCCGGAACAATATAACTTGGGCCTTTTTAAGGCAAGAGTGAATAGGCATTATCTAGGCAAGCATGTACCATCTTCGTCTGCATCTCCACTTACCACCAGGTGAGATGGCAGACAAATGCGGGCCTATTACATATAAAAAAAAACACGACATTTCTTTATTCTTTACAATATTAGTAGCCATTTTCAGGATCTCAGTTGAATAGTTCGCGTACTTGCGAACACCAGGTTTGCTGCACCCGTATCGAGGTGTATGTACTCGTATTTAACTGCAAAAAAAAAGATAGCACACGTCAGTAGGTGTATGCAGAAAAATATATCAGAACTGCAGAGACTATTTCTCTCCACTTGCTATGATCCTGGCATACTTCTTTCGCTTCTTCTAAAATCATCAGGCTTTTAATGCACGCTCGTCAGTTTAGGGTACTTTTGACCTAACCTTTTGTTCAAATAGTCCCCGATTTGGTCCAGATAGGTTCTTCGCGGTCTTCTCTTTACAACGTTTCCACTAACACTCGCCATAATATCTCTTTCGGTAATCTCTTTTCATTCATTCTCTCAATGTGACCAAACCACTTTAGCATTCCCTTTCCAATCTTTGTCACTTATCTTCTTTTATTTTATTTATTTTTATTTATTTGTATTTGGAAGATTTACAGACAAATTTCATCTGAAAAACAAAGAGGATAGAATATTACAATGCTATTAACAAATCACCGCAGATAGAATGTAACGATAACATAACATGAAAAAAGAGAACTAAAGTGAAAAACAAAAGGAGAACAGTTGATCAGAATTGACGAAAAAACAAAAAAGAAAAAGACAGGTTACGTACAATTCCCTCCCCTGGTTGCGCCGAAATGAAATTTCGTCAGAGATCGTTTCACTGACGTAGTACTTCTACAAAACAGATCAATCTCGATAGGCAACTTACTGAATTTGGAGCATGATCGAATTAAAAATGAATTACGCCTATAGTTGGTCTTGGCTGCTGGCACGCACAAACTGGTCGCTGTCTAAAGCGACGCTGGTTGGTTCTGAGGGAGATATTACGTAGAAGTTCACTACAGTCGATTTTACCATTTGCTATCTCAATTAAATAACTGATATCGCTTATATGTCGTCTGGCTTCGAGCGGTAGAAAATGGTACCTACTACAACGCTGATCATACCCGGATGTCTTCTGTCGCGTTTTAAAGTCAAGGTATCTTAGAAATCTTTTTTGGATACCTACAATACGCAGATTATACACTTGGTAGTTAGGGTTCCATACTTGCGAGGCATATTTCAAGTGACTCCTTACAAATGAACAATAGATAATTTTGATAGCTTTGATTGGAATTTGAGAAATTGGGATTGGAGAAACTAGCGCAGGTTCTCATTAAGAAACCCATGGCTTTAGATGATTTGGTTACAATGCTGTCTATGTGTTTATCAGATAATAATTTTGAATCAAAGAGCACGCCCAGGTCCCTAATAACTTCCACCTTTTCGACATCTTGGCCTTTTAAGGTATAGGTGTGATTTATAGGAATTAATACTTTTACACCACAACGTCCTCCTATCACATTATGAGCTCGGTACTAACGAGCTCAGAACGGTTCGCCGAAAAACCTTTCAACGATATCACTGTCTTACGAAAGCATAATTCGTCGAAATCATGGTTTGCCGATAGCACAGTTCACCGAAATAATTATTCACCGTTAACACTATTGGCCTTTCTCCGATTTGCCGAGTGTATAGTTTGCCGAAGACATGATTTGCCGACGGCTCCATTCCATACATGCATACTAATATTATAAATGCGAAGGTTTTTGTCACCACTCGAGGGTTAGGAGTAGGTACCTGAAGTAGACCACCAGGAGCCCACCTAAACTATTGGAGATACAGGTATGAGACCAAGGCAAAAGTTGTTCAGCTTGATGGGCAGCTTCTGCTGGCATATATACTTCGAAGGTTTGGAGTACCTGATGTAGATCACCAGGTACACCACCAGAAGCCCACCTAAACTATTGGAGATACAGGTATGGCACCAAAGCAAAAGTTGTTCAGCTTGATAGGTAGCTTCTGCTGGCATATACACTTCGAAGGTTTGGAGTACCTAATGTACACCACCAGGAGCCCACCTAGACTATTGGAGATACAGATATAGCACCAAAGCAAAAGTTGTTCAGTTTGATGGGTAGCTGAGCCAAATACCTAATACATTTCGAAGGTTTGGAGTACCTGATGTAGAACACTAGGCGCACCACCAGAAGGCACCTAAACTATTGGAGAAGCTACCCATCAAGTTGAACAATTTTTGCTTTGGTGCCATGTCGGTTTCTCCAATAGTTTAGGTAGGCTTCTGGTGGTGCACCTGGTGATCTACATCAGGTACTACAAACCTTCGAAGTATATATGCCAGCAGAAGCTACCCATCAAGCTGAACAACTTTTGCCTTGGTCTCATACCTGTATCTCCAATAGTTTAGGTGGGCTCCTGGTGACGCTCCTGGTGGTCTACTTCAGGTACCTACTCCTAACCCTCGAGTGGTGACAAAAACCTTCGCATTTATAATATTAGTATGCATGTATGGAATGGAACCGTCGGCAAATCATGTCTTCGGCAAACTATACACTCGGCAAATCGGAGAAAGGCCAATAGTGTTAACGGTGAATAATTATTTCGGTGAACCGTGCTGTTGGCAAACTATGGTACGGCAAACAGTGCTATCGGCAAACCATGGTATCGACGAATTATGCTTTCGTAAGACAGTGATATCGTTGAAAGGTTTTTCAGCGAACCGTTCTGAGCTCGGTACTAACTACCACGAGAAATTAAAGTTATTTCATATACTTACTTAAAACGCAGTATAAAATCAATCAATGGTGCCAAATAAAAATAAGGTTAAATAATAAAATAAGATAAGATCAGATAATAAAACTGAGTTAAAAAGTATGCAGCTTTTATTCAGATTCTTTATTTACAAAAATGATCACTGCTAAAATTATATTTACAAACTTATATACAGTAAATTTACGCTCTGCCTACCCCGCAAAGGATAAAGGCGAGGTTTACGTAGTTAAGTTTTACACAACTTGATATTAAACTAAAAGTAAGAATGTATAACTAAAACATGACTTTAAAAACTAGTCGAAAAGCCCGCCCCGCAGCGTACCTGGCTCAAAAGTACCCATCATTCCAGCCGTCTTTCCGCTCTATCTATTTATTGTATGAAGTTAGATAATCAATGATTGTGTTCAGTCATGGCGCTAATAATCTCCGAACCCGACATGGCGATTTTAGCTCGGCAGTTCTTGTGTGTTGAACATCTCCACCTTATCGTTGGACCAGTCGGTTTCCGATGGGTGTAGGTATAACCGTCTAATATTAATAGTGGAGTCCCATGCTTAGATTCCCCGAAGGATACTGAAACAAATATAAAGATTTCATTATTTTATTGATATTAATTTCTACATATCATTAATTTCCCTTCCGCATCCAGTCTGCATTCGCTCCAATTGTATAGTTGTATACATCTCATTAAGCTCTTAATAATATTAGTGTCTAGTGTAGGTATAAAACATACATAATCGGTGAAGTAAACAATGAATAGATAGAAATAACGTGATGACGAATTTCTCCTAATCTAAGGTGAATATGATTGCTTATATTTCTAAAGTGTAACATCTAAATTGACCAGCATGGCTAACGTGCCACGATAAAATTTTGTCACCGCAATATGTCACCGCGGCTAACTTCACTGCGAATAAGTTACGCATTCTTCCGTAGTGACATTGTACGCATATGAAACGACAAAATATATCGTGGCACGCATGTTAGCCAGGCTGGAGAGCTTTAGTTTCAACACAATAACGTATTGGTATGGTATAGGTGCAGAGCAAACTTCTTGGTTAAATATAGGAGAAGAAGACTATGTAAATCTCATAAACTTTATTTATATTAGTTTGCTGCATTTCCTAGTTTCCTTTGGTTTCGAAGCTGGCCTCTCATGATGATGTTTAGCAAATCTACTAAAGTTTATTACAACTCATAATCTTTATTTATATTTGTTTGCTGCATCTCCAAGTTTCCTGTGGTCTAGAAGCTGGCCTCTCATGATGATGTTGGTTTCTGACCTTGACGATGACGTCGTCTACGGTGTGCATAACGGCGTTACAGCCGCGGTTGCTGTGAGTGGAGCAAAGCCAGCGAATCTTCATGCCAGTACTGCGGTGTTTCCGGAACGTGAACCCGTCCACACTGATCAACGGGTTGCCACGTTTTGATGTCTTGAAGTACACTATAATAAAAAAACATTGTTGAACGAGCTCTTACGACTAAACTAAACATACTCTCGCAGAAAAAGCAACTGTCCAACGTTGCACACCGCACGACTGCCTGACATCTTCTGGTATTCAAAGAGCATATCCATCTTATCGATATACTCAAGGTTTTGGGAAAGAAGCTTGTTTCAATATCATTTGCTGCTCATCATGATATTTGTTTAGCATCTTTGAACGGGCTATGGCCCTGGGGAGCCTGTTCGCTTACATTTTACGAAGCATGTTAATGCAAGTGATTATTGTGAGAGTTTTGATGAAGTTTGCAGATTCATTCTGCATCTTTTGATTAATGTCTGGCGATGCTCATTGCGGGTTAGTCATGATCAAAACTTCTATTGGATATTTTGAATGAATACTCGTATTTCTTTAACTACAAATTTTTGTAGTGTGTGATGGCTGAGTAACAAAAAATGAGTAAATTTACATATGTAAGCTATTAATACACATAGTTTCGTTGATTTTTAAGTCACTAAAGTTCCCCAAGATTTTGTTATAAATGGATTATTTTATCATTGAACGCAGTTACAAGAAAAACTAGTTTGTATTATTTTTCTATCTTGTTTATTAAGTTGAGCGTTTAGCATCAACAGTTTTGCTTTTTTGGTCGGCAAAACACAGTCGGTCACAGCTGACTACCGTGCGGGCGTATTTTGATCTCTCATCCTCCGCGAAGACTGTAGGTAAACAATTTGAAACCCTCTATTACATAAACAAAAAATAAGTCGCTCGTATGACCATAATGTCACAGATTTTTCTTCTTCATAGCGTATTTGGAATTACAGTTTTATGTAAATACCATTGTGTATAGTGAATTTGGGTGGTGGATGATTGTGGTCCGCGTTGAGACGTATCAGTTCGCCTTCCTTGTCGGTTGTGAGATGCGCGCGGCACTTGGTAGGCTGCCTTAAACATGACCAGCGCATTGTTGTCTTAGAAGTCTGTTTGTGGTAAAAAGTGTAACCATCGCAAATAGCCAGCATCTTTCCGGATTGGCTTTGCACATATTGTACTAAAATTAAAATAAAATTTGTTTTAAGCTATAAACCTGCGGTAAACATTGTAACCATCACAAATAGTCAACATCTTTCTGGAATGGTTTTGCACATATTGTACTAAAATTAAAAGAAAATTTGTTTAACAAACCTACTAAATTTTATTAAAACTCATAATCTTTAAATTTGTTGCTTATATATTAAATTTGTTTGCTGCATCCCCTAGTTTCCTTTGATTTGGAAGCTGGCCTCTCGTGATGATGTTCGTTTTTGACCATGACGATGACGTCACCGACGGTGTGCAGCAGGGCCCTGCAGCCGCGGTTGTCGTGTGTGGAGCAAACCCAGCGACTCCTCACGCCGCCGCCGCTGAGCCGTTTCCGAAAGGTGTACCCGTCCACACTGATCAACGGCTTTCCACGTATTGACGTCGTGAAGTACGCTATAAAAAAAATGTTGCTCGAGCTCTTACATACATACATAAATCACGCCTCTTTCCGGTTGGGGTAGGCACAGACTATTTCCTTCCACTTGCTACGATCCTGGCATACTGCTTTCGCTTCGTCTACATTCATCAGTCTTTTCATGCACGCTCGTCGGTTTAGGGTACTTCTGACCTGACCTTTATTCTCGAAGCTGTTCGAGCTCTTGTGACTTATAATACTTACTTAAAAAAACATACTCTTGTAGAAAAAGTAACTGTACAACAACTACAACTTACCACTGTACATGACATCACTACAATTCAAGGGGCGTATCCACCTGCTACAGAATCATGAAGGTTTTGGGAGTGAAGCTAGTTTCAATAGCATTTGATACTTACTACTGCTCAACATGGTATTATGTTTAGCACCTTCGAACGAGGTATGGCCCTGGGGGCCCTCTTCGATTTAATTTGACAAAGCATGTTGATGAAAGTGATTATTGTGAGATTTTTGATGAAATTTGCAGATTACCTACCGACAATGCTGGTTATATTCGTGGTTTGAATTTTTTGGATAGTTTTAATGATTTTAAGTAAGTACACTCAGCATTTACTAAAAATAATTTGAGTGATTCATTTTTAAGCACTGTAATAGCTCATTGTGAAGTATTAGTATAAGGACGACATTTCGAAAAAATTTAAGTCACTTTTATTTTATTTTTATTTTATTTTTATTTATTCGGGATAACAACAGCCGCTTATTTCTTAAAATAGTACATTTTATGGGTTTGAATATAAGCCAATAACAGTTATCCGCTTTAAATTTACTTAAAAATCCGTTTTGAGAATAATACCATTTTGATACCATATTGATACCATAAAAAAAAATTAAACTATTTTACACACTTAAAATTAAACTATTTTAAGTCACTTAAAAAAAGTAAACTTCTTCGACATTTTGTCATATGTGGAGTATTTTAGTATAAAGAGTGCATTAATCATTAATTTTGTTTATTGAGTATTTATTGTTTATTAAGTAGAGTGTCAAGTACCAACAGTTTTATAATTTAATTTTTTGTTCAGCAATCAGATGTGACCACCGGGTGTATTTTGAGCTCTCAACCTCTGTGAAGAAGACTCTAGTAAACAATCGAAACTCTCTATTACATAAACAAAAATTAAGTAGCTTGTATGGTGAAAACATTAAAATTTTTTGAATCACACTTTTATGTAAACACCATTGTGTATCGTGAATTTGGATGGTGGATGGTTGTGGTCCGCGTTGAGACGTATCAGTTTTCCTTTCCTGTCGGTGGTGAGATGCGCGCGGCATTTGGTAGCCTGCTTCAAACATGACCAGCGTATAGTTGCCATAGTAGTATGTTTGTGGTAAAAAGTGTAACCACCATAAATAGCCAACCTCTTGCCTAAATAATTATTCACATATTTTACTGAAATATTAAGAAAATTTTTCTGTTAAAATTTTCTGTAATGATCCTCAAATATCGCCCCAGTTCACCGCTATGTGAATGAATTTTTAAATATGTGTGTCATAATATGAGAGGGACGATATTTGTACGAAGGCGCTATAATTACCGTTCGAAGGGTTCTAAGGGTATTTGCTCTTTGTCTACTCAGCATGCGTGTAAGAATGTTTTTAGCTAACTAGGGAAGTTAGTAATCAAATATGTATAGGAATAAATAAATCTGTAGGCAGTTATTTTAACTCTTCTTACTTTGTTTTTTTTTTTTTTATTTTCTTACAATATAACATAGAAGACAACAAGTAAAATAGCATAACAATATAAATAAACCTAGAATAATTAGGTAGAATAATTAGCTACATAGAGAAATAACACACATAACAAAATATTTTTAATTATCTAACTTCATTCCAAAAACTCTTATACAACGTGTAACTTTAAACGCGCAAAGCCTGAAAATAGTTTGATCAAAATCACGAACAGAATCGATTGAACCACTTTTGACATAGGTCCCTATTATAAAAAAATATTTATCATAAGTGTTGCCATGGCTATTTTTTACTTAGTTAATCAAACCCATGCATAATTACTTACAGCCGGTAAACGGCGTTGCGCGGTTGTACCTACCTACCGACGACCTTATCAGAGAGTCTCGTCGCAGATATAAGAAACGGCCGGAATTTCCAAAAAAACTTAATCTGCGCTAAAAATATTTAAAACATAATGAATAAGTATTTTTATCTTAAAAATCAGTTGGGGTGGCTGACGTTTTGCGCATTTAAAGTTAAACGTTCTATGTAGTTGGTTTGTCTGTCTTTCTGTCTGTCCGTCTGTACGCCCCGCCTTAATAACTTCGCCAGCTTTGCGTCCAATTAACATATATAGCTTTAGACCGATTAACATGAAATTCGGTGTGAAGATAGATCGTATTAACCCAAAGGACTGCGTTGAAGGAAGAAGGACTAGACTACGATACCCTATTTATGGGCGTATCTTACAGTCTTGGATTTTATTATAGTAGTCTTCTTCTTCTTCGTGGCAATGGCCGAACTATATCCTATCCTGCCAGTACTTGGCGACGGCTATGGCATTATCAGACGCCAAGTTCAGTTCTTCTTTACTACATGTGTACGGTAACAGAGGGCAAGCCAGTAAATGTTTTGTGAT
Source organism: Keiferia lycopersicella (assembly GCA_029255805.1). Taxonomy (NCBI): domain Eukaryota; kingdom Metazoa; phylum Arthropoda; class Insecta; order Lepidoptera; family Gelechiidae; genus Keiferia; species Keiferia lycopersicella. Next base: position 3,189,703 of record JARACZ010000008.1, read on the forward strand.
TATACTACAAATCCAGTGGTTTGGGATTATACTAGTGTTTCATTGGTACTTTAAAGTAAACGCCATCACGAATGAGGAAACTGGGCTTGGGATGGTTGTGTTCCATTTTGCCGTGGAGCAGTTTGCCCACCATGTCGGTGGTGAGCCGGGCGCGACACTTGGCTGACATCTGCTGGCACGGCCACTGCATGGTCAGTTTTGAATTCCTTTGGTGGCTATACGTGTACCCGTCGTAGATAGCTAACATCTTTCCTGCACGGCTCCGAACAACTTGCACTATGGGAAAACGATTTGTTAACGTAGACATGAACAAAAAGCACACATAAACATAAATATACAGGGTGTAAGATGAAATACTGATAGCCTTTCGACAATAAAACTGAACAACTTTTCCCTAAAATAGATTTCCCGTTGTAAATGCAATCAGCTGATAGCGATTACAACCCTGGTGTCCCTGGTGTTAGTTATTTTTTTCCGCGGCCAATAATGGAACGATCGTCATTAAAGTAATCACAAAGAGCATATTTCTGCGATAATATACATAAATTAATATTAATTATATTAATAAAAAAGACATCAACTATGAAGAAAGCTTTCATTTATTTACTGTTAGATACTTAACCTATAAATACAGATATACTTACACAAAGTCAAAATATCTAACATACATACACATACACAAATCACGCCCTTATCCTTGCGGGGTAGGCAGAGCGTTAACAATCGTGAAATTACGGTCGTTAGGGCCCCTTCAGATGATTCGTGTATCACTGTAGTGATAGGTTGCCAGCCTGTCGCCTAAAGTTGTACGTATAATACGTGGTAATACACATGAAACCCTCCCCCCTTAGTTGCCTCTTACAACACCCGCGGGAAGGATTGGGGTGATGCTATTCAATGCCGGCATCACACGGCAACAAAAAACATCTAAACTTTTACTAAAATGCCGTTGCGTATGATGAACTGAGGTTGCAGATGGTTGTGATCAGGTTGTATGCGGATCACTTCCTTGGTCTTCGTGGTGACGATGAGGGCCTTGCAGTTCCCCCCAGCCCCGCCTGACTTCGTGCACCTCCAACTGTCTGAAGATTTATTTCTCTTGTGCAGGAAGTAAGTAAATCCCTCGTATACCGCTATCTGCTTGCCCTGTTGATTATGGAACCAACCAACTGGAACATATAATAATTGTTTTTTACTTATATTCTGATTTGCAACGGAATAAGGGCAGAGCATACCGCCTGTACAGTACACGCGCGTACCGGTTACCCGCATACGAGCTGCGTACGCAGACCGGTATACTCTGCGCTAATAGTTCACTAGATAATATGACAGTGTGTTGACTGTACACTATTTTCGTTTACTAAAAAACAAGGTATAAATAATCACATACACACAAATCACGCCTGCATCACTGGCGTGGTAGTAAGTGGACCGTAAAATTACGGTCGTTATCGCCACGTCTGACAAATATTTCGTTTGTTGAACCCTCGAGTCCCATGGTCGGCTTCTACGACATCCAAGGGAAAGAAACAGGGTGATGCTATTCTAAGCCGGCATCATACGGCAAAAATATAAATCAGTATCTAAAATATAATTATACAAAAAATAAGTATATTACTGAGCAAGTACAATAAAATAAATACAAATCTTTTCTTACAAAAAAATTGTAATATTACTAGTGCAAGAAAGGCATGTAACCCTTTCCTATTCTTATTGTTAGAATGTTCACCGAAGTTATATCTGCCAATTTTTATAATAGGAAACCCTCGTGAGCTTGTCGAAAACTTGGGTATCATATCACCTGCAAGACACGAAATTAATATTTTGATATATATACGTAGATAAGCAATGTATTTGGGATACGAAAAAAACAGTAGTAAAACTTAAAATAATTACAGTCGACAACAAAATAAAAGCAATATTTTATTACATAAAATAGTACAAGTATTAGAGTTAAGCAAGAAAAGCAAGTATTAGGTTCAAGAACTGTCTAATGGTTGTGGTCAAGCTTAGAGCCGATGATTTCTTCTTCAAAAGTGACGAGGGAGGCTCTACACCCTTTCCTTTTCTGGCTGCATATCCACCGCTTCTTAAGCCCTTTGCTGATCTTATTGTTATAATGTTCACCGAAGTTATATCTGCCAATTTTTATGACAGGAAACCCTCGTGCGCTTGTAGAAAACTTGGGTATCATATCACCTGCCAGACACGAAATCAATATTTTTTTATTAGCAACTTATTTGGGATACGGAAAAATAGAATTAGAACTTAAAATAAATAACATAGGGAATAACAGTCTACAACAAAATAAAAGCAATAGTTTATTATATAAAGTACTACAAGTATTAGTAAAGCATGTAGGTTCAAGAACTGTCTAATGGTTATGGTCAAGCTTACAGCTGATGATTTCTTCTTCAAAAGTGACGAGAGAAGCCCTGCACCCTCTCCCCGTCTGGCTGCATATCCACCGCTTCTTCAACCCTTTGCAGTTCTTATTGTTAGAATGTTCACCGAAGTTATATCTGCCAATTTTTATGATGGGAAACCCTCGTGCGCTTGTTGAAAACTTGGGTATCATATCACCTGCAAGATATGAAATTAATATTTTTATATATAGATAAGCAATGTATTTGCGATACGGAAAAACAGGAGTAAACTTAAATAAATTACAGTCCACAACAAAATAAAAGCAATATTTTATTACATAAAATAGTACAAGTATTAGAGTTAAGCATGTAGGTTCAAGGACTGTCTAATGGTTATGGTCAAGCTTAGAGCCGATGATTTCTTCTTCAAAAGTGACGATGTAGGCCCTACACCCTTTCCTTTTCTGGCTGCATATCCACCGCTTCTTAAGCCCTTTGCTGATCTTATTGTTAGAATGTTCACCGAAGTTATATCTACCCATTTTTATGATAGGAAACCCTCGTGCGCTTGTTGAAAACTTGGGTATCATGTCACCTGCCAGACACGAAAAAAGAAGACATTACCTTAATATATAAAACTTAAAATAAATGACATAGGAATCTAAACTTTACACTTAAATAATAACTAATATTTAATAAGTAAAACTGTAGTAAGTAAAGTGTAAGTTCAACACGTAGGTACAAGAATGGTCTAATGATTATGTTCGTTCTTACTCCTTAAAATTTCGTTTTCAAAAGTGACAAGAAACGCCCTACACCCTTGTCCCGTTTGGCTGCAAATCCACCGCTTCGTCGGCCCTTTCCTGACCTTACTCGTATAATGTTCACCGTAGTTGTATCTGCCAATTTTTATAATGGGACATCCTCTTGCGCTTGTTGTGAACACGTGTCTCATTTCACCTGTCAGACATGAAAAGAAGAAAACCTCACTAAACATAATTTTTTTACAGATTTTTAACTTATTTGGGATACGGAAAAACAGTAATAAAACTTAAAATAAATTACATAGGAAAGTAAATTTTTGGTTGGAAGCTTATCATTCATCCTAGAAACAAACACTACCGAGGAAACAAAACTAACTACCTCATCAACAACTAACTGCCGGCACGAATTTAATTATTTTTTTGTTTAATTTATGTTTGTATTTCCTTAATGATTGTGTTCCTTGTGGAAGCTGATGATTTCGTCATGACAATGGCGGCCCGGCAACGCTTACATCTGCTTGAACTGGGTACAATGCTAGCGTTTCCTCAGCTTGTTTTTATAAAAAATATCTTGTATAGTAAAGTTGTATTTACCAATTGGTGGGATAGTAGGTAGTCCTTTATCATTGGTAATAAACTCAAGCATTATCTCACCTAAAACAAGCCATAAAATATAAAACTGACAATCCTACTGAACGTAAACCAAATGAACTCGACACTACTGGCGAAATCACAATGAAAACACCACTTAACAAGAAATTGACTATCTTCCCTCAAGACAAGGACGAACGACACAGTAAACTCATTGGCTTACTGCAAAAGAATTTCAATTGAGGGATGCTGGTCTTTTTTTCATTTCATGTGGGACAGTTAGTCGTAGAATGACATACTTGCTCAAAAAAACTAAGCTCAAAAGATCAAACTGAACAATTTTAATCGAGGACCAAAATAAGCAAACCAGCAATATTTCACGAGATTTGCGAGGTATTAGACCTAACATTGTTTGCGGAAAGTTGTTCAGTTTCACTAGTTGAGTTCAGTTTTATTGGGAGTCGGTCGTTCGGTACCACCCGGCATAAATTGTGATTATACAAGTGTAAGAATAAAGCAAGAAAATACAAGTCTCTATGCATAATAAATTTCCTAATGATTATGTTCGTTCCTGCACCTGATGACCTCTGCTTCAAACGTGACGAGGAAGGCCCGGCATCCTTGCCGCGTCTGGCTGCATATCCACCGCTTCTTAAGCCCTTTCCTGATCTTATTGTTAGAATGTTGACCGAAGTTATATCTGCCAATTTTTATAACAGGAAACCCTCGTGCGCTTGTCGAAAACTTGGGTATCATATCACCTGCCAGACACGAAATTAATTAGAGAATGTTCACCGAAGTGGAATCTACCAGCTTTGATAAGTGGGAATCCTCTTTCGCTTGTTAAAAATTCAGATCATCTCCACTAAAATAAAAATGAGACAAAACATTTTTTTCAAATACTGAGGAACAATAATAAAACTGAGTAAATGACATTGGAATCTTACTTCAAATGATCATTTTAGTTAGATCGAAACCTTAGTCAAAATAATTTTAAAAATATTTTGCGAAAGGAGACAAAACTCTTTATCTAACGGTCATCAACAAAAGTGTGCTAGTCTACGAAACTAAATAAAAATATTTTATGATAATCACAATCACTAAATAGTATAAAGTTGCTTTTCGCGTCTGTATGTATGATGTATGCATAAATCTTCCGAAATACACAACAGATTTTGATGCAGGTTTTTAAATAGATATAATGAGTTACCAAGGTAATAAGACTTGCCGTGAAAACATCTGATTCCGCGGGAAAATAAGTTACAGCGTCCGCAGCCGCTGGACGGGCCGCTAGTGGTAAATTAAAAAACTTACGTAATATTTTATTTCAACAAATATAATTCAAGAAATGTAATATAAAAAGCCACCAAGACAAAATGTCTTAAATTTGATTTCAGGATCCGTAGTTATTATTACTATATTATTAAACTATAGAACGCATAAGTAAAAACTTGAACGTAACGTAACGTAAGTAAAAACCCTGTTATAATGTATTATTGTTTCAATGGTTATGTTCATTGTGGTAGCCGATGATCTCGTTGTTCAGGGTGAAAACAATAGCCCGGCAGCCCTGTCGCCGCTTTCCATTACAGGCCCAGCGTTTCTTCGCTTTGTTTTTATAAAATTTACTTTGTACAGTAAAGCTGTATTTGCCAATGCGGATCGTAGGCAGTCCTTTGGCACTTGTCGTTACCTCAGGTTCCAATTCATCTGCAAGGCAAGAACGAATCACCCTATCAAGTCTGCTTCAATAAATGCTTCTTCAGCACGTGATAGCACGTAGCTATTGATGTATATACTCTCAGACTTAGTTAGTATTTTATGACGTGATGTACATTTTTTGCTACCTACAAAGCATATAAATTATTATGCTCAGTTACACAATTCATCTATTGGTGAATATTGAAACCATTAAGTATGCATCGGGCGTGTGATGCCGGCTTAGAATAGCATCACCCCACATCTTTCCCGCGGGTGTCGTAAGAGGCGACTAAGGGACTCGAGGGTATTGGTGTATTACAATTTTCAGGCGACAGGCTGACAACCTGTCACTATAGTGACAAACATGTCTTCTTAAACAACCTTGGAAACAATCCTCAAAAATGTCAGACGTGGCGATAGCGACCGTATTCTTGCAGCCGTTAACACTCTGCCTACCCCGCAAGGGATAAAGGCGTGATATATGAATGTATGTATGTATGTATTAAGTATGGACAGCGAGGCATTTTTTCTCGTCTCTCGATTTTTTAAAATGGAACCTAACTAGATCGATTTATTGGGATTTACTGCACTCACAGCGCTATATTATTCTCATAAATTAATATAATAAATTTAAAAATTTACAAACGTCGACCGGGAATCGAACCCGGAGCCCATCTAACTAGATCTATTTATTGCCCTCAAATTTCCATGACAATAAAATTGGTCGTATAAACGTTGGTCGTTGAATATACCAATTATATAACAATACAAAAAAGTTAATCAACAAATTTTTATTCCCTTTATAAATCTTCTATTGAACGACAGCTTGACGATAATTCTAATGGTTATGTTCGTTCCTACAGCTGACGATCTCGTCATTGATTGTCACCAGGAAGGCCCTGCAACCCCTGGCTGTGTGGTTGCATATCCACCGCTTTTTCAGCCCTTTCCCGACCTTATTGCGCTTATTGCAAGAATGTTCGCAGAACTTGAATCTTCCTATTTTTATTATAGTAAATCCTCTTGCGCTTGTTGTAAACTCGGGTACAACTAAAATAAAAAATAAACGTTTTTTGTGATACATATTTAGTATTCTTGGGTGATACTAAGAAATATTAACCTAACTAACTCCCATGGCTCAGCGACCCAAAATGGATCTTGGCCTCCGAAACGAGCACTCGCCACTGATCCCTGTCCTGCGCGATCTCCTGCCAGTTGTTGACTTGGAGATCGCGCAAATAAATACACCAGCGGCATCTGGGGCGCCACTCACGGGACGACGTCCTGTGGGACGACCCACGTACGCTCTTTTTACTCCTCGAGAAATATTAATAAAACAAAAAAATTTAGTGGTGATATCGTAGGTAGGTTTGTCAGTTCATTATTCATAATAAATTTCAGCTGTCTCTATTTCTTCTTAAATTTGTTTATCAATTTTAGAATAAACATGGACTTAATAGTCCATGACACTAAACAATCTTATCAATCATATATACAAAATACAACTCTTAAACTGGTTTTTTAATATTTAAAATACAAAACTAGAAATAGTAAGTAGCTGTTTATTTAAAACACGGAGTAGGTAATACGTGCATGGTCGTAATATACAGTCGCCTTAAACACGTCAGACAATTATTTGGGCACCGTTTTAGAAGAAAACCGGTATCATTAGGAATAGTGACCTGTTTCCTAAAATTGCTATACATTATGAAGCCCTCAAATCCCTTAGCTGCCTCCGACACCCGCAGGAAAGAAATAGAGTGATGCTACTCTAAGCCCGCATCTCCCGTGAATGCTCAGTTGTTCTTCAATGGTTATGTTCGTTCTGGTATCTGATGATCTCGTCATCAAAGGTGACTACGATGGCCTTGCAGCGATGCCACCTCCTCATATTACAACTCCAGCGCTTTTTCTTCTTGTCTTTGTAATATTGATCTTGTATGGAAAACTTATGTCGGCCAATCTGGATAACGGGTTGTCCTTTAGCACTTGTTATATACTCCGGAACTATATCATCTGAAAGACAAGTACTTTTAAGATTACAATACTTATGATTATGAGGCATCACTAATTCACCATCATGATGTTTCTGACTAAGAAAGACCATGGCATACTTATGTGTGTGAATATTAAGGCACAACATACAAACTAGCCCAACAAAACCGTCTACCTACATTAAAAAAGTACGGCTACGAAGAACTAATTTGGCGGTTACCAACTCGTAAACGATACAATGAAAACACATCTCAAAAGTTAGAGTTTTAATCAATCAATCATCATCAATCCAATAATGAATTCACAGCATGTTCTTTGACAACTTCTGCATTGCCTTCTGGACAGGATATTATTCTTTTTTCAATTTTATCATATCTGAACACTCGATTAGCTGGCAAAAATGCATGCTTGACCAATAGATCTATCCTGTTCTGGAGTGTAATATATTAATGTGGTACTTGTTTAGATAAATGCCAATGAACAAATTTTGTCTGGCTACTATAACCATTCAATCTTGGCGTGAAAATATTTTGACTCTTTGGATTGGTACTGTTTGAATCAAACAGTGAAACAAAGCACGTACGCGATTTTGTTCGGAGCTTTGCGCAAAAACAAATCAATGGAAGCTCAAAAACATTTTCAAGAATATGTGATCTGACATGGCAGGTTTAATATCAGCTAATTGTTCGAGCAATCGATATCTATTACATGATTTACATGAGGGCGATTGGATGGCGTATGCGGGAGATCGTGCCTTGTGGTGTGTACCCTGGGGGAAGCCTACGTCCAGCTGTGAACAGGATGTGTGTTCACACATCTATCTATTAGTAAGTAAGTATCAATAGGTTTTCTGGAATCCTTTTTAGTTGCAAACTGCTTTCAAACTTAAGATGCGGACTCTTTTTTTTACATTCTTAGCCTATCTAATGCAATAAGCCCAACCATTGGAATCTTTTTCGTATCTATTTTATTCTGGACGCTACCCGGAGCACACATTCGTACACAGACTTCCATAACCAGATACTGTAACTATTAAAAGCCTGCGGAACTAAAATGTATAATTCTTTCCGGCCTTAAATTGTTTGCTTTTGCGATCTCCTCCTCTGCCCTCACTAGCCGATAGACCACTTTTAAAATGACGATTTATCACGCCTAGAACTCTGCCGTTTTTCAGTCCCAAGATATGTAAAAAAGATTTCTTGCATACAGGAACCATAATGTTTCTTCTTAAACAATGGTACACAACATTTATCTGCTTTTTAGTACCGGTACCCGTTCTCGGTCGACGTCTTTGGACGTTCTGAGCTTTGGTATATTTCAGAATAAAATTATCTTGGTCGATTTTTGAGTTGGATTTGTAGAAGGCTGCTTGAAAATTTGCAATATCTTTTTTGCTTAATGAGAAACATTTATATGCTTTTGAATGGTGTTCACAAGGAAGAGTGATGCTCAGAGGGTCAGGACTTGTCCACATATCTGAAATGATGTTAGAAATAAAAAAATAGTATGTATGCAAAGAGTACTAAAAAAATAATATTAGACGCTCTATCCATGATCGATCATAAAACAGAACAACACGGCAACGAATTCATTTGCTTAAAAGGACCGGTATCAATTAGAAAGAGTATTGCCAACATAGACATTCGTTTATTTAATCCTTAAATGCAAGCTAGTGTAATTATATAAATAACTGAATTTACATTCCATTGAATTTTATACTTAACGATTTGTTGAAATGGTATAAAATCTAGTTTATACTGGAGAAAGCACAGAAAATCGTCGAAACTTAAAAATCAAAAAAACTCTCAATGCAGCACAAAATACAATTACTAAAATATTAATGGTTATGCCTGTCTAATTTGTTGATGATGTTTTCCTGTAATGTGACGACGAAGGCCCGGCAGCCGCTCCGGCGCAGAAAGCCACACCTCCATATCACCTTGAGCCCTCTTGTCGTATGGATGAAGTAGCTTTGGTTCCTCATTTTCATTTGTGACTTGTCTTGCAGAAAAATTAGTTTTGTATCTGAAAACAATAACCAGTTTGTGTTTTACACCTTTTAAGTGAATGACAATTCAAACTATATTTATGGGAATATTCTTACCTTCATTTACATTTAAAAAAAAAAACAATTTCGATGCTTGCACTAGGATTTATTCATTCACTCATCAGTACTAAGGATTGTTTTTCGTTTGAACGTTGCCACTTTTAACAGTGCTGAGATACAATCGGAACAGTAAGTACCCCTCTGCCTCCAATAAGAATGTATACTAACAACTTAGATCTTAATATAAACTCCGTTCCTTATGACGTACTTCGACGACTGATGGTTGTGGACGAGGTTGTGCCTGGTGATGGTCCGGTTGCCGTCGACGCTGAAGTTGGCCCTGCAGGATCCTGATCGAGAACAACGCCAGTATCTTTTGCCAGTCGCATTCAGGGTAAACGTGTAACCATTTACGACAGCTATCGGTTTACCAGTGGAGTTCTTCACCCATTGCACTTTCATATCTGCTGGATAGAAATTGATATTGCATATTATTTAACACGTTCTGTTTGAGACTATTTCTAAGACTAGTTGAACTAAACGAAAGAAGGGCGATAAACGAAAGTTTCGTCACTTGCAACAAAGAGAACAGAAGAAGATCTTAAAATTATATTCTAAAAATAAAAAGTCATGATATATCAATAATAAATAACGCACCACATTTATATCTAATTTATTCACACGAACGATAAGTAAAATTTATTTGATGTGAGTTAATTATTGGGAGAAAATAGATATTTTTATCAAACTAACTAACTTCTTTGGCTCAGTGACCCGAAATGGATCTTGGCCTCCGAAACGAGCTTCCTCCACTGATCCCTATCATGCGCCACCTCCACCCAATTATTGACTTGGAGATGGCCGAGGTTAGCTTCCACCATATCTTTCTTTTTATATTTTTATCATTTTATCTTTTTTATCATTATCACTTTTTATATCTTGATGTACATCCCATTCCTTATAACATAGTTTGGCGGCTGATGGTCGTGGGCGAGGTTGTGCCTGGTGATGGTCCAGTTGCCGTCGACGCTGAAGTTGGCCCTGCAAGACCCTTGCTTCGAGCAGCGCCAGTACTTCCCTCCCTTCATGTTCAGGGTAAATGTGTAACCATTCACCACAGCTATCGATTTCCCGGCGGAATTTTTTACCCATTGCACTGTGATATCTGCTGGACAGAAATTGTACTTTGCACTTGGTTGAACAGGAATTGGACAACAGCATTTGTTGCTATAGGTGAAGAATCTTAAGGCCTTAGGCGATCTTTAAACACCACTTCTGCATAATGCGCTTACCTTTATTAGTCTTTTACCTAGGAGAGATTCCATGAAAGGATACATATTATCTAAATTATTATTATCTATTTAAATATATTAAACGCACATACATAAGAGGTCCTAACCTAGAGCACTTTTTCAATCAATCAAAGACAACTGAAACGGTTTTCGGAATTTAGATATAAAATGATTTTAACGGGAATAGAGCTAATCTTCCAAAAATAGAAATCGATTAAAAGATACTGAATTACCACTCTTTGAATAGTTCATATTCACTGTAACTTTATTTTGTAAAAAATTTATATCTTGATGTACATCCCATTGTGTATGAAATATTTCGACGCCGGATGGTTGTGGAGAAGTTTATGCCTAGTAATGGTCATGTTGTCGTCGACGCTGAAGTTGGCCCTACAGGACCCTTGCTTCGAGCAGCGCCAGTACTTCCCTCCCTTCATTTTCAGGGTAAACGTGTAATGGTTTACCACAGCTATCGCTTTACCAGCAGAGTTTGTTACCCATTGCACTGTGATATCTGCTGGATAGAAAAAACTGGTTGAGTCTAATGTTTGGCCATGTTATATAACAACTATATGTTAGTAGATATTAGCAATTAAAAAAAATTGTCTAATGTTATAAAAAAGAAAAAATCTATTAGTAAACCTCTTAGTATCACTTTATCAAATGAGGTGTTCATAGTTCATGATTATGTGTATTTCAACAATTTTATTATCAACAAAATATCTATTTTACATTTTGATATATATTCCATTTCGTATAATAAATTTGGCCGGATTGTGGTCATGTATGAAGTGACATCTAGTGATGGTCCAGTTGCTGTCGATGTAGAAGCCAGCCTTGCAAGAGCCGTGGCGGGTGCAGCGCCAGAAGTTCCCAGCCTTCGTATTCAGCGCGAAGGCATACCCATCGATAAGAGCCATCTCTTTACCTCTGATATTTTTAACCCATTGAATTTTGTTGGCGAAGTCTGATGAACATAATATATATATATCATAATATACATTCTAAAAACGTGTCAAATATTAAAAAACCAAAGCAAATGGTAAAGCATGTGTGTGAGCTTTATTAGTATCTATTGTATTTGTATGCCGTGTGATGCCGGCTTAGAATAGCATCACCCCACATTCTTTCCGCGGGTGTCGTATGAGGCGACTAAGGGACTCGAGAGTATTGGTGTATTACAATTTTTTTTAGGCGACAGGCTGACAACCTGTCACTATAGGAAAACAATCCTCAAAAATGTCAGACGTGGCGATAGCGACCGCCTTCTTACGGCCATTAATGCTCTGCCTACCCCGCAAGGGATATATGCATGTATGTTTGTATGTATTTGGAAATTGACTGTTGTAATCGTGATACCTAGGTAATTGTAGGTTCTAAATTCAAATTATTTGAACGACAGCTATAGTTAGTAGTTATATCTAGTATTTTTTATTGTGACTGAGCTTTTATAATTAAGTATCAGTTATATAATTCAATCACTCGAAATTGTAATGCCTAAGTAATATTCATTTGTAAAGTATAGGATTAACGACTGAAAATTAAAAGTATTGTTTTATTTATTCATTCCGTCAACATCAATCCTAATTATAATACAATTAAATAAACAAATAATCATAACTTAAATATAACTCCGTCTCTTATTATAAACTTGGGCGGAATGTGGTCATGGTCGAGGTTGCACCGGGTGACGGTCCAGTTGGAGTCGACGCTGAAGTTGGCCTTGCAGGAGCCGTGCCGGGAGCAGCGCCAGAACTTTCCGCCCTTCGAGTTCAGATTGAAGGTGTATCCGTTCACAATAGCTACCAGTTTGTCAGCAGAACTCTTCACCCACTGCACTGTATATGAAAAATCTGGTTAAAAATATTAAAGAGGTATTACAGCTGGATTATAAACTGCAACTACAGAATTATTCTCTACTGTAAAGGTCTTCATTTTGAGAGGTTACTCTAGATGGGCATTTTCAAACAAACATTTTCTACTGTTTTCCCCCCGAAACATCTAGCTAGAGCTATATTTTTATTATCAAGTCCTATTAAATATCTATTTTTTTAATATTTAAGAAAATTTAAGCACTTTTTATTCTATAGAAAAAAGGAAAGGAGATTTTGTCGCTTCATAACATTTTTTGGATTAATAAAATGATAGGTGCCTGCCTTTAGTAGGCCTTATTCTAAAATTAAAAAGGAATTATGACTCTGGAGACATTACTTGCAAACAAAACAGAGGAATACTTTTATCACTCGGAGCAGTCCGGCATGCCCTTAATGGTGGGATATTTCAGTCCGTACATGTTCATTGATTGTTAGAAACTACTTATTCCTTGTTGGTTCATTATTATTTTAAATAAATTTCATACATTTTAAAGGACCCGGACGGTAGAAGTAATGTGATAGGGTCTAATGTGTGAATCTGTACTATAATTCGACAAACTATTAATGGTGATGGTTATGATTATTGTTGATTTTAATAATTTCTTCATAAATGGTGTGTACGTTAGCTCGGCATCCTCTGTGGTTGTGAGTGGAGCAAACCCATCGGGTTTTTATGCCAGATCTAGACTTAATGCAGAATGTATATGGACCAACCTTCAGCAATATTTTCCCTCGTCGAGATGTGATAAAAGTACATGTATTATCTGGAAATTATGTCAAATATTTTATAAAGTTGTATAAAAACAAAGAAACGAAATAAAAAGTGTAAATTATTACAATTGTTCGATGACTTAATCTGCAAGTAAATGTATGGCGAAAACGGAAGATCGTGCCTTATGTCGTACCCTGAGGCAGGCCTACGCTCAGCAGTGGACTTTTACATGCTCATGTAATGATAATTACGATCTAAGTACAAACATTACATCGGTAGGAATTTATATGAATTATTTATTGCAATTAATTTGTGATATCAACACAGTAAAAAAACATACACAAATGTACATATCACGCCTGTTTCTCTTACGGGGTAGGCAGAGCGCTAACGGCTTTTGTAATTCGGTCGCTTTTGCAGTGTCCGACAAATATTTTACCTTTTTAGATGATGTATCACTGTAGTGACAGGTTGTCAGCCTGTCGCCTAAAGTTGTAATACACTTGACATCCTCGAGTCCCTTAGTCATCTCTTACGGCACCCGCGGAAAAGGTGGGGTCAAAACCGGCATCACACGGTAAAAAAACTTAGATTCTAAAATAGACCCCGTTCTTGATCGCATATCTTGGCATGTGGTGGACATGGTTGAGTTTGTGTTTAATGATAATGATGGACCTGTTTCCGTCGACCCTGAAACAGGCTTTGCAGGGCAGGTTATGGCGGGAGCAGCGCCAGCACTTATTATAGTACAAGCTGAAGGAGTAACCGCCAATCAAAGCTATTTGTCTTCTTAAAGGAGTTTTTACCCAATGTACTTTAACTATTGAACAATTATATGAGAAGTTATTTATATAGTATTTGTGTATAATCGAATTTCAATATCATAAAATACAACTACATATTAAATTACTGCTATCTGTATAATTTTATGTGAACTCTTCCATACCTACTCTATTTCCTGGTGTTGGTGTATGTAGCGGTATTGTTGTGTTTCTAACTGTATGGGTCATGACCTTATACTTGTAAATTCTTATGCCGCGTATGTGTGACATAACTTTTCATACAAAAACATCTGTGTTCAGTTTATTTATTGAAAAAGTGATTTTCTCTCTGCATTTTATTAAGGACTAAAGAATTAGCGTACACGTCTTCCATTGTAAAATAAATTTATTGTCTCAACTTGAGGACTAAAAAAATTTAATAAAAATGTATTTACTATCAGACGGAGCAGGTACCTACTTACAAAATTAAAGACAATAGTCTGTAAGTTTAGGTACTTATCTTTTTGTCAACAAACTTTGTATTAAATGACAGTTCTGAAGTGTCACTTTCATACAAAGTGTGTTTACAAAAGATAAGTAAATTTACAAAAAATTTCGTAGAACAGTGAGACAAGACCGAAATCCGCTGCGTCACATATCGGTAGGTACTTCGTTTCTGCTGCAACAGTCATCATCATATCTTTATTTCTTAAAACAGTAAGTACAACTGTGTGCGAAATTAAGTAAAAACAAAACTAAATTATATGTCAAATAACAAATCTACCTACACCAAGGAGACGCTTGACCTCGCGAATCATTTTCAATGGCTGTGTTGATCACTTAACTTCACAATATTTCCTTCAATCGTATACACGAATGCCTTGCAACTCTTGCTGTTGTGCGCGCAACATCTCCACCGGACCCTCGCACCAGTCTGCTTGTGCAGAGTGAATCTGTATGGCCCGGCCTCCAGCAGTCTTTTGCCTCGCACAGATGTTGTGTAACTATATGCCATATCTGAAAATAGAACCATACGTTCACGCAGGCAATGATGGAATTGACTTTAGCGACATAAAAAAATCCAATTTTTAGTATCTCTTAACGATTTTTTTCAAATTTATCAATTAGTGACATGACATCTTCGTCGTCATACTCATTTTGAGCCTTCCCTAAAATGCTTTGCAAGAGGATATTTTGAGTAGATGAGAGAAGGAAAGGTCCGATGAGGGTCCTATTTGCAGCGAAAAGTGGGTGGTTGCGCCCAAACGCCGTTAATTTGGCAACTCTTTGGTACGAAAAATAATGATTCACCGCGACACGCAAAGAAGAAGAGGTAAGATATAAAGTTATATAGATTCTAATAATCATCACCTGTTTAGAGTTCCCAAAATTTCGGTGCTGTTTCAAGCGTTATGACCACAATCATAACCTGTCTTCGAAACCTTGAAATAAACTTTCTTATTCATGTGTTCTATTCCAAGTTGCGGGCGACGTGTTGCTCCTGGGTTAGGGCTGGATTCCTCAGAAGTGGAATGGTTGTTCTTGCAGTAGACAACTTCGTTGGCGACACCGCCAGCGGATCTTTGGCCCTTGAGTGCTATTCACCCGGTACTTCTCGCCTTTCCAGTGCATTATTCACTTGCCCTGTGCTGATACGCTGAAAATGAACGATTATTTTCTTTGCCTTACTACATCGAACACATAAGACCTCCAATTCCACTTGTCGTGTAATACAAAAATGTTTGCAACAGACTTACTTCATAAGTAATGATATCAATGACTATGTTGATCATTTACTTTATTACTGTTCTTAGTAGATATCGAGACAAACAAAACGAAGGATAACAATTCCTTCCAGGGTGCTCTTCCTCTTTTAAAACGAATCGGTAACAGATTTCCATAGATTTGTACATCAAATTTTGATGTAGGTTCCATCTCTGACAAAATATTCGGGTGCAGTGTGGAAGTGTTCCAGGTTGCCCCCAAGGATTTCCATCTTGCTGTTTACTCTGAAGCGCGCCTTGCAAACGCGTCCTTTAATGCAGCGCCATGCGTTGTTGTCCCGGTAGAAGGTGAACCCGTTTATTAGACCGAGTTGCTTACCCGTTACATTCTTTACCCATTCCACTGGGAAAATTAGTAATTATATTTTTAATTCACTCCAAGGGCACATATAGTTTGGGATTCTGAGATTGCATTGGTGAAAAGTTTAGGGGATATAACGCCACCCTGTCTTACCCCTCGTAGTAGTTGGCCCAAGTTTCGAAAAATGATAATAAACAAAAATTAAAAATAAACTTTATACTCTTTATTACAATTGAAAGTAGGCCTAATTGCAAAAACGTTCATAGTTTTATATAAACGCCATCTTTTATCATAAATGGTTGAGAGATATGGTCGTGACTGAAGTTGGCTCTGGTGATGTTCCACTGCTGATCCACCGTGAAGTGCGCTTTGCACGTGCGTCGCTTCGTGCACCACCAGTACAGTTTAGAACTGTCACGCGAGTTGAATGGGAAGCCATTGACGAGAGCTAATCGTCTCCCCGATAAATTCCGCACCCAGCTCACTGGAACAATATGAAGACCTATGGAATCACAAGATACTTTTCCGAAGCAATTTACTTTAACGAAATACAATTTTAATGCGCGTTCTATGTGAGCTTTGAACCTTCGAGCCTTGTCTGAAATGAAGCGGATGGTCCGTATTTATGAATCGCACTCAACGCTGAAATCAATCTCAAGAGCTATAATGACAAATGTCAAGCAGTACTAATGACATCTCAAAATCGCACTCAAGATCGATCTCAGAGTTGAGTGCGGTTTACTAATACGGGCCTAAGAAAATTCGAACAGACCGGATTGTTTGGGAAGCCTTTGTTGATACCAGTCAATTGTTTTTTCCAGTCCAAAAATACCAAACAGTCAAAAACAGCTTTATTTATTTCATTGAAGATACAGGGGAATATTCTATTTATTGCAGTTTGTCGGCTTTACGTTGCTCAATAATCACTTAAAATATTATTTTAGTTAATGTTTATTGATTTGACATTTAGATCTAGGAACACCTCTGAATACTTGTTACAAACTCTTGACGAGTTACAGTTCTCTTGTAGAAATTGTTTTACGTAAAGCAAACCATAATATTTGCTTTATACTGTACGAATGACTAGTTCTATGCTATTCTACCATCATGTATGACTTATTTTAGTTCTATGCCCTACTGTAAGTGAATATGACTTATTCTAGTTCTATGCTCTACGAGTGAGTGCGAATTATTCGAGTACTATGCTCTACTACAAGTGAATATAACAAATTCCAGCTCTATGCTCTTGTACAATACAAGTACCTATCATTTATTCTAAATCTATGCTATTCTTCAATTTCAGTAACTTAAGAGGCTTTTAAGCCAAACTGCTGATACCAATACAATCTGTTCTCCTTTGAGCTTTTTCTTTCACTTTCTTGTACCACACACATACTATCTTCGTCTTGACTTGGTTTATCTGATACAGCTGAAGACGTCAATATGCGCCTCCCTGTGTAAGTAGTTGCATTATGTGTATTTATAATTAATAATTATGTTAATTTCATGTAAATGCCATTCTTGATACAATAATTAGTTGATCCGTGGTGGTGTACTAAGTTGGCTTTTTTAATGTTCTGGTGTTTATCCACCAGGAAGCGTGCTTTGCAAGACTTGGCTCTGGTGCAGCGCCACGAGTTTCTGCTGTTCCTGTAGAACACGTGCCCGGAAATTATAGCCATTTCTTTACCCGCCGTATTGTTCACCCAATGCACTGTAAAAAATGCACCATTAAATATACGAGTGACAGTTACAGTAAACGAAATAGAATAAATAATCTAACTTCTAATGATAACATGCAGTGGTATGAATACGAGATTGCTTATAATGAAAAACATTTAAATAACACATAATTTTACTTTACTTTCACAATATAATACGTAGATAAGCTGCTCCAGGATATCATTCAGAATGACAAAGTTTGATTTAAGGTTGCATCCTTTCTTTAACCTTAAGAATCAGAAAATCTTGAAAATATTATATTTCGACCAGATGGCCATCCTTAGTGGTGGTGATGAGTAGGTACTTTGATGCGTTTTACATTGCAAACAAGACCAATGTATGTTTTATTTGCTTGACTTGTTTGAAGTCAATCATTATTTTGCCACGCAGCTATACGATTACCTTTGATGTTTCTGAGATATTTTGCCTTATTCTCTGTATATAAGGTTAACTAGATTTAATTAAATATAACGCAAAGTTTGGTAAAATAATGCAAATCAAAAGGTTGTTTAAAATTATGAAATAAAAGAGCCCGTGGGTATGTTTATCCTATTTAATTTGACTAGAGTTAATAGCAAACAATTTACCAAAAGAGACGAAAGAGAAAATTATGATAATTTTATGTAAATGCCATTTCGTAGCACGTAGCGTGGTTGTCGGTGAGAGTGTTCGTCGAAGGAGCGCACCACCTCGCCGATCGCGTTCACGACGAAGCGAGCTTTGCATCCCTTACTGCGTAAACAGCACACCCAGTTTGTCGAGGTCTTGTTCTGACGACACAGGAAGAAATTGTAGCCCTTGTAGAACACCAATCGTCTGCCGTCCAAGCCCGTGCCAAACGTTACTAAAATAAGGGAAACACATTTTATAACATCTGCAAGAATACCTGATGTAAAGAATGGTGAGATCAATAAATAGTACGAAATACATAATGAAGTCGCTTTTTGCGTTTCTCTGTACGCAAGCTGAGAAAACGTCTCAATTTTTGTGGGAAAACGGGCAGCAGCGTAACAACTGCTGGGCCGCTGGTCGACAATTAATAAATGAAATCGTAATTTTCATCAAACTTTAATATAAAGTCCCTTGCGAATAACAAAATTTGGTGGATTGTGGTTATGTTCTCTGTGGGCGCGGACCAGCTTTCCTTCATGGGAGGTGTATATGGTGGCCTTGCAGTTGACACTCTTCCGAACGCAGCGCCAGTACTGCGTTCTTGCTGTCTTTTTGCTCCCAGGGTAGAAAGTATAGCCCTTACAAATGCACAGCAGTTTACCAGCTGCATTGTGAACAAAGGTAACTGTAAAAAAGTACAAAAAAAAGTTTTCAGTGCCATACAGGTATGAAGAATGTAAGTATAATGTACCTACTTACAGCCCGCTTGTATTCCTGGCGAGTATTATACCTACATATACTCTACTACTCTATCTACCAAAAAACTGCATCAAAATCTGTTGGGTAGTTTAAAGGAGCTAAGCATACATTTATGATACATGATATACTAGACATAGGGAGAAGATACGCGGGAAGATTTTGCCTTAGTGTAAGTTACACTATGTACTTATATTAACAAATCGTGTACCTGAGTGAGCCAAATGTATATTAAAGTTTAATTTATATATTTTAGTACGATACTCTACGATCCTCAACTTATAGTTTTACTACGTTTTGACATTAAATAAAAAGGTACAATGTTACATTCATAAACGAAAAAACTTTCAGATTTCGCGGTTGCGAAGTCGCTTGTAATAGTGGTCAGAGTTGCTGTGTCGCTTCTAAAAATAAGTCATCTTTGTTCTATCAAATACGTTTCTCGTTAGACGACTTAGTGTCCTACTCGACAAAAGAACAAGAATTTGGACTTCTTCTCTATGCTTTGTAGTAAACTCCATTTTCAACGATACACTTCTGAGGTGGAT
Source organism: Keiferia lycopersicella (assembly GCA_029255805.1). Taxonomy (NCBI): domain Eukaryota; kingdom Metazoa; phylum Arthropoda; class Insecta; order Lepidoptera; family Gelechiidae; genus Keiferia; species Keiferia lycopersicella. Next base: position 3,209,529 of record JARACZ010000008.1, read on the forward strand.
GCGTGTGGTATTGATTGATGCGTATGATCTGGCGGCTGCCGGCGCTGGAGGTGACGATGGCGGCGCGGCACGTGCGGGACGCGTGCTGGCGGCACGGCCAGCGCACGGTCGACGGGTACTTGCGACGGTTGTCCTTGTGACGGACGTACGCGTAGCCGTTGAATAACGCCAGATCTTTTCCTGATCTGGTTACTAGCCATTGCACTGAAATGAAACGCCATTAAAAATGCTTCATTGTACTCATTTTTTTTAAAGCTATATTTACGTTCTCAGAAAAACAAACTACTTCCAAAAAATACGTAAGTAATCAAACAAACAATCGAAGTATGTAAGTAAAATTTTGTAATTATCAATTTCTAAGAAAAAATAAAAATGACAGTAAAACACACAAATATTAATGTAAAATCAAACAGAAGCACACAAAACACACACATATTAGTCTAAAATACGCAACTAAAAATACTAAACATAGTCACTTTAAGAGGCCTCCATAGCCTAGATGAAGCCACTAGCAATTAAAAATTAATAACTCGATAGAAACGTAATTAATCAAAAATCCGCTGGTCGAGATTGAAGCACAGACACTGAATATTATTTACACAACGTTGTATTAGTAAAAAATGCTTCAATTTAGTTAAAGTTATCAGAAATGCTTAAGTGTAGGTTCTAAAGGGAGGCCGCCGTTTAGAAAAGGATAGGATTCTCAATATCATGTCTCAAATTATAATTTCCAACTTTTTACTTCTTTCACCTGCTTTCCACTTGCAGCGTAAAATGCATACACTGTAGATATTATGTAATTTTAAAATTGATTCTACCCTTTTCTAAAACCATTTAAAAAAAGAAAAACATTTCAGTCGTGGCATGACACTTAAAATAAGATACTAAACACGAAGGTAGGACAAACAAAACTATCTAAACATATCAACTACAACGATAATGAAAATTATAGGAACATTACGAATCGACTTATAATACTAAACATTTAATTTTTAATAATATCACTTAGGTATCATTGTTAATACTTACTAACAAAAAGGTTGTGAAGTGGCAGGTCAAATGAGATACTTTTTAAAACGATCTATAACGGTATTTTGTATGTAAATAGGAATGTATGAATGACGTCATACACTGCTATTTTAGATGGCGTCAGAACGCTTACTTGTACGTAAGTTTTCTATTTATGAATATTTTGAAAATTATGAATGAAAAATCCGTAGTATTTTTGGACAATAATTTCAAAGCACAACTTTAATATTTTATTAATGACCCGGTCCACAACCGAATTAGTGACGCTGCGCTGTACGAGAAAAACAGAATAAAAAAATTGAAATGTGACATGATTGTTCTAGCTATGTATAAGAAATAGTTATAATTATACTAATAAAATCCACTGGCTACAGTGAAAAGACATAATATGTGAAAATATGGCACTAAAAAACTGTATTACTAAAAACATGTCAGTTATGATATTTGCCATAGTATTTTCCCTCGTAAATCTCAAAAATCTGTGGCGCATGCGTGTGCAGCCTGTTGATCCGACAGATTTTCTTGTTGAAGACGTTGTAGGTGAAGAATGCCGGGCAGCCCATACCCTGCTTGTTGATGCACTTCCATCGCTGAGACCTCTTCCGGTTCCAGTTCAGGGAGTAGGAGTAGCCGTCGATCAGCGCCACCTCGCTGCCTTTGCGAGTCGGTAGAAATGTCACTGCAAGAAGAAAATAACGGTCAGAATCAGATCAATAGATACAGGCAAAATATTTAATCTAACATTGATCTCGGCAACAAGTGACAACGATCAAAACCTTTGGAAATTAGATATCAGCGGCTTGACACATTTCTTAATTGTATAAAAAAATAAATTGGTAAGTGAGCAGATAGAGACACCCCCAATAAATAAAAAACAATTTACTTAGTGTTATTTGTATTATTGTTGTATGATGCCGACTTAGAATAACATCACCCCATTTCTTTTCCGCGGGTGTCGTAAGAGGTGACTAAGGAACTCGAGTTTTTCATGTGAGTTACAATTTTAGGCGATAGACTGACAACCTGTCTCTACAGTGATACACGAATCATCTGAATGGGCCCTCAAGATTTGTCAGATGTGGCGATCGCGACCGTATTTTTACGGCCGTTAACGCTCTGTCTACCTATATCTAAATAACGACTGTCTTCAATATGAGCAAAAGCTCCAAGAGCTTTCTATACTCAATATAAAATACTACATGAGAATTCTATACTCTAAAGTAAATCCCAGAAGATGTCTTAAGCAGTTTAGGCGGCGGATGGTCATGTAGTTCTGCGAACTGCACCGGCCGCAGCGTGTCGGTGGTGACTACGGCCGCCTTGCAGCCGCGGTGGTAGCTGCAGCAGTACCACCGCACGTTGCCACCCATCTTGCGACCTCTGTTGTAAGTGTGTGAGTGTAACAGACGACAATTTAGTAATAAAGTGGTAAGTGAGCAGAGACACACGTAACAAAAAAACTACAATTTTCTTGTCGAATTATTAAATAAATAATATTAAGAACACCTGCCTTCAATATGACTGCAAGTTACATGAGAATTTTATACATACACACATACATAAATCACGCCTTTATCCCTTGCGGGATAGGCAGGGTGTTAACTATCGTAAAAAAACAATCGTTATCGCCACGCATGTCAAGCATTGAGGCCCCTTTCAGATGATTCGCGTATCACTGTAGTGATAGACTGTCAACCTGTCGCTTAAAATTGTAATACACATGAAGCCCTTAAGTCCCTTAGTTGTCTTTTACAACACCCTCAGGAAGAAATGGGGTGATGATAGTATAGTGAGAATTTTATACTCTAAAGTATATTCCAGATGATGTCTTAAGCAGTTTAGGCGGCAGATGGTCATGTGGTTCTGCGAACTGCACCGGCCGCAGCGTGTCTGTGGTGACCACGGCCGCCTTGCAGCCGCGGTGGTAGCTGCAGCAGTACCACCGCACGTTGCCACCCATCTTCCGACCTCTGTTGTACGTGTGTGAGAGCAACAGCATCGTCTTCTTGCCTCTGCCTAAAGAGATCATTTCACCTAGAAAAAACCACGCGTTATAGACTAGCAATGCCGCATGGGAACCAAAATTCGAATTTTGAATATTCACATTTTTGAGACCCATTTCGTCAGTAGGTTAATTAGGGGCTATAGCGACTCCGACCAGTGCCAGTATGGCGCTGTCCCACAGAGCATGTCTCACCTGCTAACATGCCCAGCGTGCCCCGACTCCTGCACGCTAGAAGATCTATGGGCGGCCACTCCGAACGCTATTAATGTGGCCACATACTGGTCAAAAGAAATTTAGTTCGTCTCGACTCGCAAAGAAGAAGAAGAAGAAGTAGGTTAATTTAATCCCATAAATCATGAAACTAATTGTATTTTCAAAAACTCTACCTTTAATGGGTATTGCGTAAAATCTCTGCTTACCACAATATAAGTATGCCGCACACTTGTAGGAAAAGAAGTTAGTAAAAAAGTATTGCCACTGTGGAAAACTTATATTTTTCGTGTTAACAATTTAAATAACATAATAAAAAAAAACTTAACATTTAAAAAATCACTCAAAATAATAACATAATAATTATAATAATAAACCGTATTATGTTACCCACCACCTAAACGAGCAGAGCACACCGCCTGCACCTCGTATGCGTGCGCGTGATCACACGCGTACCAAAATTTTCGGCCGGCGTATTTTTGATGGCCCCGGGGCCAAAAACACAATGACCATCACCAAAAAAACTCGCGAACCACCTATCTGAAGCCGAAGTCTGCTAAATAAAAATCGTTTCAGTTGCGTCTTGATAGCATGTCAGTTGCATGGTTTTGGTAGTTTCATAGTCTGCTATCAGTTTTAAATATAGAAGATCACAATGGCAATGGAACGACTGTTGAGTATTGGCAACAATGACAAAAAAATAGCAGACTAGCCCTGTTGTAATGTATGGGACTGTAATGCCGTCTCTCGTAATCACGTGCCGGCATAGTACGAGCTGCATCAGAATGCGGCGGTGTGCTCTGCTCTTAACTTTAGTCGTCGGTAAATCCTACGGGTGAGAGTGTAACCCTTTGGTGGCGACCAGGATCCCGTCGACGGTGACGGCGGAGGCGCGGCACTTGTGTTTGTGCTTCTGAGAGCACGTCCAGCGCACGCGGTTGCCGAGTAGCGAGCGCGAGTGCCGGAAGTACTTGTGTGCGCCCACGAACATACTGCTTGACTCCGTGAAGCGAGCTTTCAGCAATGACCGGATGTACTCTACAACAAGAGAACATGCAATAGGTATAAGTAATGTACATATAAATGGCTATTTACCTAAACCTAATCTTGTAATCTTGCCTTTATTTAACCAACTTTTAAACTCGGAAATTTGTAGCCAAGATTCTCGAAAGTCTTTTTTCTTTTTCAAACCTTTCTTTACTTTTGCGCAGAAAAGGGAATCACAGACGGTGAAGATAATTATGATAATTCAAAATTTTTGTTAAAAGGTTGTTAGTTAATACTACCATGGTAAGGAATAGATTTCTTAATTTTATGTATTTTCTGAAAAAAATTGTTTTGGTTATTTCAGGTAAATGATGATTATATGCCTTGAACTTGGCTCACAGCATGTTCGTGGTGTTGAAAGAAAAGACGCCTTGGATACCTGTCGTAACATTTTTTTAATAATTTGCATACAACTTTGCTTCCTTGCTTGCTGATGCGTGTGAATGCCAACGTCCGTCCTGAGTTCCACGTCTTGTTCCGGTAGTATACGTCTCCATCCAACACGACCCTCAAGTACTCGCGCACACACCTGCTACTCTCTCAACAACTAATGATGCGTGTGAATGCCATTGACTTTGACCAGCTTGTGGTCGGTGGTGCGCACAGAGACTTTGCAGCCGCGGTTCTTCTTGGCACAATTCCACAGCACCGTGCGTCCTGAGTTCCACGTCTTGTTCCGGTAGTATACGACTCCTTCCAACACGATCCTCGAATACTCGCGCGACAGGCAAGGCTCCTCCTTCTCTTTTTTGACTGTTGGAATAAAGATCAGTATTAAGTGTGATGGATATACAAGCGAAATTATTGTGATTATTCTAATAAGTAAGTAGAAGTTGAATTTAAACTTACAGTAAGTTTCAGAAAAATGGGGTCCCAAGAATCGCAAACCTAGTCGGAACATATTTGCAATTCGGCCAGCTTGCAAGTTGAAACTAATGTTTAAATTAGATTGCAAAAGTATATTATGAACAAAATCATATTGTGAATGTTCGGGCCAGGTCAGTCAGTTAGGTAGCCGACCCCGACAGAGAAACAGGACAAGGTAAGGAGAATGATGGTGTTTTAATCAAACACTAGATATTGATAATTATTATTAGTACAAACGAAAAAAAAAATTTTCAAAATAATTATTTTATCATAACTTTTTATATTTTTTAGAATGTCTTTATACTTTGATGTACATTCCATTGTGAATAACATGAGGTTGTGGCTGGTGGTTATGACACGTCTTCGCGCGTAGCAGATAGAAGTCAAGAGAGGTGGCGAGGCGCGCGCGGCAGGACGACCTCGTACACACCCAGTCGAGACTCGTCCGGTACGTCCTTTTCAAGTAGAAAGTGAAGCCTTTGAAAACCACGATCTGCGTACCTTTCATATTCATTGTCACTTTCACTGCAAATAAAGAAATACAACAATAACCCCTGACTCAAAGTCCGTAGCAATGGAGTTCTTCAAGCGTCTGATTCTGACATTTTGTAAGTAGGTACTGTGCCTACTCAACGATCAACATGGGTTTCCAATTGTTTTTCAGGTTACAGCGGTGAGTGCCAATTTCATAGCAATAGGTTTATTAAGTAGGTAACTATGTTTTTCTATTGTACTACCAACATTTTCCTATTTCTATTTACGTTTAAACGCTTGAGGTCTTTTGTTAAAAGTAAAAAACCTGTTCATTATTTTTAAGTAAATAAAAATCTTACAAGGCATGAAGGAATGATTGAGGGAGGAAGAGAGCAAGACGGAGACCTAGACCAACGTACGAGTACATGGATCAAGTCAAACAAAAAGTCTTCAAAGAAAGGAAGTCCAAGAGAAGGTTCTAAGGAGAGAAGATTGTGTATTACCACAAATTAATTACTCCAAAGACAAGAATTATTATCAAGAAGGCACGATTGAATGTTATCTTAGCAGTTTATTCCCGAATCAACTGTGGCTGTGTACATTATTACACTGGATGATGGTGTCATCAAAAGTAGTGATGGTGGCGCGACAGCCCGTGCTCTGTTTGCTGCAGACCCACTTCCCCTTCGGACCCTTGCTGCGGTGGTACCTGTTGTATCGATGGTGGCCTATCTGTATCGCTGGCTTGCCGTATCGAGACGTGGTGAATACTGCCACTGGAACATTATATAAGCGTACAGGCTTTGAAATCGAGAATCAATGATTCATCTTGTTTTCAGTTGACCAAATTAGTATTCAATTCAGAAATGCAATTCACACGTGCTAGGTAGGCAAACATAAAACAGAAGATATGATTGGTTCTAACTGCAGTATTCCATTTCAAGATTGTTTATATTAATAGTGGAAACGGCACAAAAAAGTAAACACAGTTCCATCGCACACGCTGCAGGTGGACAAATAGTGGAATTGTTGTATCATACAACTCTACAAGCGCTGCAATACCAGAATCCAAGAGACCACGCCAAGAAAAAGGTTCGTCATGCAGAGATATGTCATCGCGTTGAATCATAATAAATCATTATCATGATGTTTAAAACTCTATTATTTATTCTGTGACTACCTACATCCGCATACTCTAAGTCCATTTGTCATTGTGAGCCTCCTGCTTCGCCGCAAACTCTACTCCATCTTTGCATCGCTCCGATTCCTGAAGCCTGCCGGCAGCGGCTTAGGCGTCAACTCGGGCAAGCAAAAACTCGGTCATGGCCGAGTTTACTACTTCTCACAATTGATGTCGTCTTTTCGGCCAATAGATAATTCGTCCTATGCCGAGTTTACACCTCACAATGATCGTAGTAGTAAATTCGGCCACTCTATACGAATTAATTTCTTATCCCGTCCCAATACAAAAGATTTAAAAACGCCAACTGAAATAAACTGTTTTAATAAAACTTTACAAGAAATATAGCAATAGTAGGTATATAAATCAACTAATACTTTGAACTTACTATTTGACCACAACACATTGTTTTAATCAACATTAATGTTTTCTTAAGCTAAGAATTTTAACAAGTAAAAACAACAAGGTATTGATTATTTCAATTATAATATCAATAATTCCTTGATTTAAAAATATAAATCATACAAACTAAATTATTACGCATTGTCTAATATTGTCTATGTGTGTATGCAAAACATAGTTGCAGGACAAATTTTCAAATTTCAATCGTTTATTTCCAAGTAGATTCACAACGAATGCTTTCAGAAAGTCAGGAATTTACAATACAATACTGTCACAAAAAAATAATTAGTCATTGTAAAAAAGAGAAGGACGAGGATAAGAAACGTTTGTGGATGCACTGAGACAGACATTTAACCAGGCACTACCTAATAAAAATTAACAGAGACACAATGCTATTTTGTCAATACAATGACCTATCGATATTTCATTACCAATTAGTTCCTTTAATATAGAGTCTAACTTCTGCTGACGCCTCATAGTTTATTTTGTTCTTTTAGGAACATACTTGTTATTTTTGAAAAATGTTGTGTAATTATTAAAATCTTTTGTAAGGGTCTGCAAAGCCAAGCAAAGCAAAGCAAAGCAAAGCAAAGCAAAGCAAAGCAAAGCAAAGCAAAGCAAAGCAAAGCAAAGCAAAGCAAAGCAAAGCAAAGCAAAGCAAAGCAAAGCAAAGCAAAGCAAAGCAAAGCAAAGCCAAGCAAAGCCAAGCCAAGCCAAGCCAAGCCAAGCCAAGCCAAGCCAAGCCAAGCCAAGCGAAATAGCTGCGCGATGCTAGGTTTAGGTTTCACTTTTTTATTTAGTCTGGAGTTCCTGTCTCAGTTACGTTATTCGTTTCATTTTTTACTTGGTAAAAACACCATTTATCAGCTAAATGCTTTTTATTTAATATCCAGGTTTGTTCAAAATAATCGTTGAATGCTTTGGTTTTCGCATCTTGTATGCATTCACCTAGTACATACAACCAACCATCATCCCTGTACTCAATTGGAAGATATGAGAGAGCAATACAACGCCGTGCATGGGCTTTGAATAATTTAGATTTAACTGAGCCATGTTTTTTAGCTTGTCTCCATACGGCTTGTGAGAAATTAAATAACAACCACGTGTCTTTGCGCTTGGATATATTGCTTGAATTGCACTCATTAAGCCCAATTCAAAGTCAGTTGTAATAATATCCGGGTTAAAATCAGGGACCTGGCTTTTAATTAAATCGAAAAAGATTTCGTAAGTGTTTTCTTTTTTATTGGGTAGCAATCTATAAAGTACCGGCACTACGCTTATTTCCTCACTGTTGGTTGTTCCAAGATCTACATGCAGGCTTAAGAGTTGTGTAAAATGAGGTACTGCGCTTTTAAAAGTGCCGTCACAGTAAGCTTCCTTAATATGCTTCAGGAGTTCTCTGCCTTCTTCATTAGCAAAAAGGAACATTCTAGTCTTCTTGTCGGTATAATCCGCAAACAAAAAATGTTGCTATATACTTGGTATCATAACATCCTTTAGTTTGAAAAATCTAATACGCTCTGCTTGTAAAGCCCTATTTCTGTGTTTCTTTATACTTCCATACTTCGGTAAACTCTGTAATAGATCCAACTCAGCATCCTTCATTTCTTCCAAAGCCTCCGCATAAATAGTTGGCACTGGAGTGGTTTCATTTTTGGCTCATTCGGTGATCTTGTTTACTCAACATTTTATTTAATTAGCAGCTGGTTTCTGTACACATTGATGTCGCTCTGATTTTACTATTAGAGAGTTGCTGTTAATTACTAATGTAGCGTGACATTTGTTTTTCTTGGAGCAAGTCCATATAGAGTGTTCATGTTGATTTTTTCGTCTAAAAGTGTACCGATAACCATTGTACAGTAAAAGTTGGCCACCTCTTTGAGATGGCACTATTGTAAATGCTTCATGGCGATCGTCACTCATGTCTAAAATAATAAAATGAGACAGGCTGTAAGTAATTAAGAAAAATAAACCGTCTTCACAGTGCATAAACACTAAATAGTCTATGTCTATAAAACTACTGGACTGATTGAGATGAAACTTGTTGCGTATCCTAAGTTAGACAATTTCTAAACCAATAAAAAAAGAATCCTTGAAATCGATCAAGTAGTTTTTGAGATATGCGAGGACAAACATACAAACAAACTTACTAACATACATAGTGCATACATAAAAACGTTTCTCAAATTTTACACACTTGCTCAGAGGCCCTAAGTATTTTACAGTTCCGAGCATGTTACATACATACGCATTGAATTGACAACCTCCTTTTTTGAAGGTGGTTTAAATCGTGTCTTAGTCGAGAAAATTATTCAACATCTTATTCTGCGTCAATATACATATGAAATAAAAAAAAAACTTGCCTTTATTCATTGACACCGTGATTGAATTACACTCAATTCTCACAGATTTTTATGTTCTAATAGTATTATATTATAGTCATAAATCTGTAGATGCTTTATATTTAACAGTATTTACATACCTCATGCTCTGATTTTACTGACAAAAACTAACCGACTTGTTCAACTTACAGGCGAGATTTTGAAACTAAGCCTGTAAGTAATTTTAAATATAGAACTAAAAAAGAAAACAATAGAATCACGACAATTAAAAAGTTAAAATCAATTTCGTCTTATTTTTAATAGGAGTTGTTTTAAATTTCGAACTGGCCGCTACGAATTGTGTTGCTTGAAAGCAAGAATTATATTTTTAATCTGTATTTTTATAACCTCAATAAATGAGTTTGTTGAATTGTTACTCAATATTGCAATAACAAAAGTAACAAATTGCGAATATCCCTACGATAAAAAAAATCTACTTTATATTAGGATTCTTTCATATTAATTCAATATTTTTCAATCATAGAAAAAAATGCTTTGCGGTGTAATTTGAATACCTACCTACCAGACGATTTAGTCATCATTTATGCATTGGCCATTTAGGTTGGTTCATTATGGGATAGGAAATTAAATTCGTAAAAAAAGGCCGAATTTACTACTACGATCATTATGAGGTGTAAACTCGGCATAGGACAACAACAACTATCTATTGACCGAAAAGACGAAATCAATTTTAAGAAGCAGTAAACTCGGCCAATGGCCGAGTTTTTGCTTGCCCGAGTTGACGCCTAAGCCCGGCAGCACCTTCTTGTCGTGAGGAATAACGAGTCGACGAACGACTAGCCCTAATAGTGCGACTGGACGTTGGTGTGTTTGACGATCTCCGTTCCGATGGTAGTGATGGAAGCTCGGCACCTGATTTCGGGCTGGCGGTACTTAATGCACACCCAGAGCGTCTTGGGGCCGTGGTTGAAGTGCATGTTAGCCTTAGCATCACTCCGATTCCCGAAGCCCGTCGGCAGCACCTTTTTATGGTCCCGATTAGTCCTAATAGTGCGAATGGACGTTGGTGTGTTTGAGGATCTCCGTTCCAATGGTAGTGATAGAAGCTCTGCACCTGATTTTGGGCTCGCGGTACTTAATGCACACCCAGAGCGTCTTGGGGCCGTGATTCGAGTGCATGTTGGCCCTAGCATCGCTCCGATTCTTGAAGCCTGCCGGGAGCACCTTCTTACCGATCCGATTAGTCCTAATAGTGCTAATGGACGTTGTTGTGTTTGACGATCTCCGTTCCAATGGTAGTAATGGAAGCTCTGCACCTGATTTTGGGCTGGCGGTACTTAATGCACACCCAGAGCGTCTTGGGGCCGTGATTCGAGTGCATATTAGCCCTAGCATCGCTCCGATTCCTGACCCGATTAGCCCTAACAGTGTGAATGGACGTTGGTGTGTTTGACGATCTCCGTTCCGATGGTAGTGATGGAAGCTCTGCACCTGATTTTGGGCTGGCGGTACTTAATGCACACCCAGAGCGTCTTGGGGCCGTGGTTGGAGTGCATGTTGTAGCGGTACTCTCCACACAGCAGCGCCGGCTTGCCATTGCGAGATGTCGTGAAGTGTACTAAAACAAGCGTGATTAGGCCGTTGTATGTGAAATAAACATTAACAACATTCATTACAGTTATTTTTTTTAAGCTCTCGCGATTGTTTTCACGTTTTTCATTTCCAATCATTAAGAGGCTGACACGAGCTAAAAACCGGTCCCTTTCTGACAAATGTCAAACTGCGCGCGTGCGAACGGGACGGAATCTTGCCGATTCAATGATATTTTCGTATTTTCGATGATAACTCGGTCAAAAATTTGTTATTTGAAAATCGAAAACAATATGTCGATAGAGTATTGTAAGGCGCTCATTCTGATAATAAACACTTAATTATTGCGTGGGTTTTGTTCATGCAGTTTGCAATATAATAGATTTTTAGAGGTAACTTTACGATGTTTTTCTATCAAGCTAAATTACTTATATCATGTTTTGGAAACAATAACACTACAGCAAATATTCTGAAGACCTTTTTTTTTGTCAGTTTTTCTGCATTTTATCTAGGGTAGAAATCACTTATAAAAGTAGCTTTTAGCTCTACTCAGCCCCTTAACTTTAATCTTATCTAAAACGTATGCAAACAAATGTAAATACGTAAATATTAAAATATTTTATTACTTATGTAAAGATTATCAAAAACAGTCATTGACGGTTATTTTCCAAAGGATACGTGTGTTTTATACAGGGTGTAAGAGACGGTGTAACGAAAACTTTGCAGGCGTGATCATACCATGAAACTGAACATTTTTTTCTATAGGGGCTAAGTTGATAAACGTAAAAAAATCGATCATACAAAATTCCCGATTAGCTGACTGACTTTGTATGGGAAATCGAAAAAAAATTTTCGTTTACCAACATAGCCCCCATAGGAAAAGTTGCTTAGTTTCAGGGTCTGATCACGCCTGCTAAGTTTTCGTTACACCGTCTCTCACACCCTGTAACTTTTTTTTTCTTTTTTTTTCATTTATTTTCAGGTAGAAGCTAGAAGCGAAGCAAAATCTGACTTTGAACGCAAGTCGCTCCATTTTAGTGGTTATGTTGATGATCACATTTGATGATGACGTCATCAATGGTGACGACGGTGGCTCGACACCCGATGTAGCTTTGTTTGACGCAGACCCAGCGCGCCTTCGGGCCCTTGTTGCGGTTAGACCTGTTGAAACGGTGCTGGCCGATTTGAATGACAGGTTTACCGTATCGCGACGTGGTGAAGATTGGCACTAAACAGCAAAACAAAGCTATTTTATTAAAAAAATTAGCTTTAACTTGCTTGATATTAAGAAGAGGAAAAAGATTTTTTCGGTGGTACGAGAGCATCTGTTAAACTACACAGTTTGATAAGTTCACAAATAACTTCGTTATTCATAGTAATCACTACATAATATAAAGTCAAGTCGCTTTTCACGTTTGTACGTTTAAAACTACACAACGGTTATAATGGGTTTTTTTAATAGATAGAGTGCTTCAAGAGGTAGGTTTATATGTATTACACTTCTTGTCTACTTGACAGGAAGACATCGTATTCCGACGGGAAAATGAGTTACAGCGGGCGCAGCGGCCGGGCGGGCCGCTAGTGATATAATGAACTACTTAGTTTTGAACCGTTGACATACTCCACGTTTATTTCAGAATTAATGATTATGTTGGTTCTTCGTGGTGATGATTTCATTGTTGACAGTGAAGAGTGAGGCCCTGCACCCCGCAGACCATTTGTTACAGGTCCACTGTGCCTTAGGGCCCTTCTGCACGCCGCTGCGCTTGATGAAGCGGTAGCCGCCGCACTGTATGACAGGCCACCCGCTCCTACTTGTCGTTAGGATTGGTTCTGGAATTGTCGATGTAGATGTGTAGGATATAGCAATTGGACCAAATCTGATGGTAAAAATGGTACATAAAAATATAAAATATCCGAAGAAAACTTTATTGAGCAATTGAGTGGGGTGAACAAATAAATAATTAAAATATTACAAATATCAATCAAACTATCTGTAAAAGTTTAACATTAACAACGTGCAAAAGGGCATTTGAGTTCATTTATCATATCCCATAAATAATGATTAAGAATGAGATCCCTGTTTCAAACAATAATTATTTTTTCACTAATTCATTTTACTTAACATAAGATGTTTCGCTTTTTCCCTCCTATCATTTATTTGACATGTTTTCGTACTGCTATATAGTAGATTTTATTTTCTAATAATGGTCAAAAGTCAGCAAAAGCAGGTCGGTTTAGTATTTTTTTTATGGATAATTATTAGGTTAAGTTAAGTAAGATTAGGTTAGTTTAGTTTAGATAAGGTTAGGTTAGGTTCGTTAGGTTGGGTTAGATAATTTTACGATATTTTATGTGTTTTAGTGGCTTTTGTTCTGCATAAATGTTTATGCCTATCATGATTAGACATGGCTTGATATTGTTATGCTTTTAATAATTTATGGTTTTGCATTTTATTCCTAAATATTATTATGGCGATAGTTGCTGTGCGTTAATAAATTATGCCTAATAGCGTTCTTTCAATACTTAATGCGTATGCTGGTAGTTGTAAGACACGACGGTTGTGTCAATGACCCGGACGGAGGCGCGGCAGCCGCGGCGGTTTTAGGGCCTACAGGGTTCTATCAATACTTCAATGTATATTCTGCTTCAATGTGTATGCTGGTAGTTGTAAGACACGATGGTTGTGTCAATGACCCGGCGCGGAGGCGCGGCAGCCGCGGCAGTTGTGGGACCTACAGGGTTCTATCAATACTTCAATGTGTATGCTGGTAGTTGTAAGACACGATGGTTGTGTCGATGACCCGCACGGAGGCGCGGCAGCCGCGGCGGTTGCAGAACCTACAGCGTTCTATCAATACTTCAATGTGTATGCTGCTTCAATGCGTATGCTGGTAGTTGTAAGACACGATGGTTGTGTCGATGACCCGTACGGAGGCGCGGCAGCCGCGGCGGTTGTAGGACCTACAGCGCTCTATGAATACTTCAATGTGGATGCTGCTTCAATGCGTATGTTGGTAGTTGTAAGACACGATGGTTGTGTCAATGACCCGCACGGAGGCGCGGCAGCCGCGGCGGTTGCAGAACCAGGTGGCCGCTGGGCCTTTACTCTTGTTGTTCTTATAATAGCGGTACTGCCCGATCAGCAGTACTTGAGAACCACTCCAACTTGTGGTAAATACTGGACCTGAAATTATTGTTTATCGTTCTATGATTTTATTAGTTTAATTTAGATTTGTAGCTTAGGTGCCTGCAGTTCTACACGTTTTTAACGTTGAGGGTTCAGGGTAAATAAAAATACTAGATTATTTACACACATCATACACTCTAATTACTGATTAATTTAAAAAAACTAATTCGAACCATACATGCACATCAAAAATAGTATTATCTTTTCAATCAGTTTATACGTTAACTTACACCTTAAAAAAAACATGTCAAAAAATAGACCAAAAGAAACATGACAAAAAATAGATCAAAGATTAGGCGAATGGAATCTTGGAATTGAAAGAATTTATTTCTCAATTTTAGTTTGATATCACTTAAAAACCATTAGAACCACTTAATCTATCACTAGAGTTCATTGGGTCGTTTCACGATTAGATATCCCACACTAAAAAATAATCTCACATTATGTCTCATAAACCTACGTAGAAAAAACACTCAGCTTTACAACAAAATATTTTAGTGTCACTTAGTAGGTAAGCTCGATCACTGTCGGGAGATCGTTCATTGAGGCGTACCCTGGGGGAGGCCTATGTCCATCAGTGGACTGCTATAGGCTGGACTGATACATACAGACATATTTCACGCCCCTATTCCTTGCGGGGTAGGCAGAGATTTAGCGGCCGTAAGAATACGGTCGCTATCGCCACTTTTGTCATTTTTGAGGATTGTTTTCCAAGGTTGTTTCAGAAAACATGTGTATCACTATGGTGACAGGTTGTCAGCCTATTGCCTAAAAAATGTAATATACCAATACTCTCAAGGCTGATGTGATGATGATGATAAAGTAGGTAAGATATAAAGCCGATTCACATTTTCAATAACAATTTCAATATTTGAAGAAACTAGTGGTTATGCACGTTGTGGTGGTGGATGATCTCCCCGTTGCAGGTGAGGACGAGCGCACGGCACTTACCGTCCCTCCAGCGGTGACACTCCCAGCGCACTCGCTCCGAGACTTGCCGACCCCACTTCTGGATGTAGCGGTACTTCCCGATCTGGATCAGCGGCCGGCCGCGCATCGTCAACGTAAAGAACGGGTCGAGATCTAGAATATTGAAAACAAGTTTTAAGACCCTTTCCGTGTTAGGTAACGACACAAAAAAATTCTATCGTAGGCAAAATTTGAACCTGCGTCTTAGAATAGTGCCAGCAGAGAAAAAAATGTTTTTTTTTTTAAAAAACGTGTATATTAACCTAGACGTGTTAACTGCGTAGCAAGTAAAGCATGCTTGCAATTTGGCAAAAACAACCATCATACAAAACCATGAATCATAAAAAATAAAAACAGTAAACTGCTGTCATTATTATTTAAAAATTTAATGGTTGTGTTCATTTCTATCGGAAATAATTTCGTCGTAAAATGTAAAAAGCGACGCGCGGCACCCATGAGACCATCGATTGCAGAGCCACTGCAGACGCGTCCTTGAAGTTGTGTAACTTCGTTTCTTAAATCGATACTTTCCCATTTGAATCATGGGCCAGCCTTTTCGGCTTGTTGTGTAAATGGCGCCAAACCCTTTACCTGTAAATCAAGACGTCAACTTATTGTTACAAAGTCAGTACCAACAAAACAAGTGGAAAAAATTCACGCCACCGAAGGGATTCGAACTCATGTCTTCTGACTTGCCGGGTCAGACGTGTTAACCACTACACCACGGTTGACTCTGGTCCCAAGACGTCATACTTAATTTGATCACATATCAGAAGGACGGCTGCATAAATAATAGACTGATCGTTCTAATGAAACCGTTTAATTATCTGCCCATGAGAGTATCTTGATTTTTAAATGTAACAAAGTTTTGTACATTCACACATTTATATCGATGATATGCTACAATAGGGAATTTTCTTTTATTCTTTTTTAATTATTATTCTAGTGACTGGATAGATGGCGCTGTGCTTGGTATATTACCGCGAAAGACGGAAAATAGTATTATTTTTTGTTTTTTTACAACTTGGACTTGGACTCATTATTTGGAATGAAAGTGTCAGTGCATGCCAAACTGTCAGTCAGTGTTGCTATGTTCTTTTTTTTCATCTTTTGGCTTTGGAATCTTCACTGGAATCTGTAACATAGTCAGTTCAACGCCATCTATCGAGTACTTGGAAGATTTTTTTTTTCTCAAAAAGAAAACCTCTTATTACCTTTTACCTATAGTGCGTGTGAGTATCGGTGATTTTGACGATGACGCTGTCGACGGTGGTGAGACAGGCCCTGCATCCGTCGCTCCACTTGACGCACCGCCAGACGGTCTTGGGCCCGTTGGTGGTGTGGTGGTTGTACCGACCCTCGCCCAGCAGAATCACCGGCCGACCGTACTTCGACACCGAGTATACTGGCCCCGTTGCTGAGTCTGATTCCTCCGCGTTATTTACTAACTGGCCTAAAATTTTAAAATACCTACTTTAGTGTAGTGAATGGCTTTTATTTAGCCAACACTTTCTGTAGTTATAATAACTAAGCGAGATCGCGGGCTTTCTAACAAATCAACGGCATAATAAAAATAACAAAGTTTGGAGCGTCGGTGGCCATGTGGTTATGACACTGGGCTTGCAATCATGAGACCCGAGTTCTATCCTCGCTATGTGTCAATGTGTTTTTACTCATGTACATTTACCGACTGCTCTTGCGGTGAAGGAAAAACATCGTGATGAAACCCACATTCAATCAAAATTTGAATTCAGATAATATTTGAATGTGACTTAAACTAGTATTCGGGCCAGGTTAGCCTTTGGGTTGCAGAAGTCATACAGCAGCCGCACTGTGTAAAAATTCGGTTCCACACCCCGACAGAGAACGGGTAAGGAAAGGAGAATGATGCGTCAACAAAATCAGTACTACAATGTATTAAAATGATGTATTTATTTTACTCTCATATCTTCTATAAACCTAAACGTGATTGTGATCGTTGATGATTTTGAGTATCTGATCATTCAAGGTGGTGATGCCGACCCGGCAGCCTGCGTACCACTTATTGCACCTCCAGCGTTGCTTGCCGCTGGCACGACCAGGTTCTGTGATCAGGTTGAAGCGGTGCTCCCGGTAGACCATCAGGGAGCAGCCGCGCCGGGAGTACGTGAACGACGGAGGAGCATCAGCTAAGCAGAAACGGTATAACAATTACACTTTATCATCATGAAGGCTTTATACGTCTGTGATACACGATTTAATCAGTGTCTGAGGCAAGACCACAGACACTGCGTTGCCTGGGACGCAATTATGGAAAACGCAGGGTTGCACAGGACCTGCGCTACCTTCATTACAATTATAATTACGTATATATCATAATATAAAAAAATACTGCGAAATGTTGGACTTACAGAATTTTGCTTTCAACACGCTGGCAATATCAAGGCTTAATAAAAAATTATTAGTAGGTTCACTGTTTTTTGATTGGCAGAAAATAAGCACATTAGGATGTAGTATGCAACAACACATTTACATTCTTTAATAGTTAGCTACCGTAGTGGTGTACTTAGATATTTACTATGTGTTTTTTTAAAACAAGCAACACAGAATGACTGTACACTGCAAGCAAACGCTTTTGATTTTTTTACCCTTCGATAAGTTGTTTTCCTGTTTAAAATCAACCTCGAGGATTCGTAACATCCTGCGCCCTTTTTCTCCTTTCACCTTTCTCTAGTGTATGAAAATATTTCTCGATGAGTTCCTAAAAAACTGTTATTTTCTTTTACCAAAGAACACGAGCAGGTACTACACCAACATCGTCTGCATGCCGTATCCAATTGCATTCATATTTGTAAACCTACGACTTCATAACAATCCTAAACCTTCTACAAATATAGCTTAAGATTATAGCAGGTAAGGCTCAATTTACACCGCCGAGGAATGGAACGGAAGCGCCGAAATTGTACATAGCATGTTGTTGTTGTTGTTGTTGTAGTCCTATGGTACCCCGCTGGTACAAAAGGCCCTGGAGAGTTTCTTCCATACATACATAGTTGTACATAGCATAATGGACTTTATATCAATTACACACAAACTAAATTAATTCTCGAGAATGCGCGAGGATTCGAGGAGGAGGAAGACGCGCGTCTTTCATGGCTCGTATTTAGTTTGTGTGTTATGCAATTGATATAAAGTTCATTATGATATTTACAATTTCGTCGCTTCCGTTCCATTCCGCGGCGGTGTAAATTGAGCCTAAGTTCCCTAGCTATTACTATTACTTTCTTAGATAACTATGCAAAGATCCCCATTTTCTTATTTTTTTATTTAAACCTCCAACATGTTCAGGCAGCCATTGTTAGATGGAGTCGGCCCAAAAAGGAAGTTTATTATGGATGGAGGCGGCTGGGATAGGCAGCAGTACCCAGCAGTGGATATGTCAAGGCTGTTGATAATGATTTCACAGTACACAAGTGTGTTGATTTTTTATGGATAAGATCTCGTCATCTATCAGTACGACGTTCGCGCGGCAGCCCGCAGCCCATTTGCTGCATCTATAGTATGTCTTCGGTCCCGACGTTCCAGTCTTCAAATTATACTGGAAACCGTCCATAGTCAAACACGGATTGCCCGCTCTTGTAGTACTCCAAACGAAACGAGTACAATCTGTAAATAATGAATTACTGTAACGTAAAAAAACACGAAGAAGACAAAGACATACTAAGTTCTGTATTCTGATTTGAAAGCAACAGGGCTCCTTCAGTTTTTTGTTTTTATCTCCTTCGAGATTTATTTGTACTTCGGCTATTCAAAATTGCACTCATTGTAAAGTCTATGTAGTAACTTTTCCAGTTCGTAGTACTTCGTATCAAACACTGTTGCAAGACCATCACCCATAAAAGTTTGCGATGAATAGAGGTTTTTTGTTTTATATCGATTAAAAATACAAAACACATCAACATTTTTGTACAATTTTATTTTACTTTATCTTACCTTACTTAAATGACACTTCGTTCATATATATATCAGTACATAGTATTAAGCATAGTCGCTTTTCGCCTATCTGTATGTACGTATGCTTAAATCTTTTAAAGTACCCAACGGATTTTGAAGCAGTTTTTTCAATGGATGGAGTGATTCAAGAGGAAGGTTTATAGTGCTTGCTGGGAAAACAGCTTATTCGCACGGGAAAATGAGTTACAGCGGGCGCAGCCGTTAGGCGGGCTAGTCATATATGAAGGATACAACTATAACGTTCAACTATAAGGATACAACTATAGCAAATGTTCAATGATTGTGTTCGTTATTACACTTGGCAATGACGTCATCAATCGTGATGATGGCGGCTCGGCACCCTCGCGACCACTTGCGGCACACCCAGCGCTTCTTCGGACTATTAGAGTTCTTGCTGGTAGTGTGCAAACCGAACAAGTACTGACCAATCTGAATCGTGCGATACCCCCGAGCACTCGTTATAAATACTGGGAAGTTGTCACCTGGAAAAAGGAAAGAATTGCTACAGACAACTTTTTGAGGATGTATTTTATTATTGGCTGAGGTCAATAATTGAGGGTATTAATAAAAGTCTAGCGTCTAACTAAGTATATTCCACAATAAATAATGCATGGGCACTAGCGTATACTACAATCCACTATCAAAATAGTGTCGACCAGCGTAACTTGACCATCATTCTCGATACAAGCACGTATGTGCGCGCACTGATAGTTACGCTGGTCGTGACATGACTGACCTGAGCGAGCGAGACGAGCTATAGTCATGTTTAATGTAATGGTAAAGCTCGAGGAAACACGAGACGGACCTAATATATAGGTTGTAAAAAAAATGCTGCCAAGATCTTAAGGGGTGAATCAGCCCATGAAACTGAACAACCTACCCAAGGAACATAGGTCGAAATGTGAAAGAAATTTTTGGACTTGCTCGGCTGCTACATTTTGTATAGGAGGTCCAAAAAAAATCTTTCGTATTTCGACCTATGTTTCTTGGGGAAAGTTTTTCTGTTTCATGGGCTGATTCACCACTTCAAATATTTGCAGCTAATATTTTTACACCTTATATTCACAACAGATGAAATGTCAGTGATTATGTGCAATGTTGCATTTGACGATGGTATCCTCCACAGTAACGATGGACGCCCTGCACCTCGAACTGGCCCACCTGCCGCAGACCCACAACTTCTTCACATCGTTCTTCTGCTTGCTTCTATTGTGCAGACTGAAGTGGTACCTCCCGTAATGTATCATCGGATTACCTCGCTTAGATGTTACATATTTCAACTCTGCTGGGTCTGGAAGATAGCGTGGAGTAGTATCATTTAGTTGAATCAAATGAAGAAGTACAGTTGGACACGACACTCGTAGGATTGCGCCCGCGTTTACATGAATATCCGTAAGAATACGATATTTTCCAATTTATAATAATGATCTAAGGCAGGGGGTAAAAAAAAATGCTGCAAGTATTTTGAGAGGTGAACTAGCCCATGAAACTGAACAACTTTCGCTAAGGAACATAGGTCGATATATGAAAAAAAAAATTTGGACCTCCCATACAAAAATGTGGATAAAGTGAAAATTGCTATGATGATCGCCAACCTCCGTTATGAGATGGTACCTGAAGAAGAAGAAGGGCAGTTAGGCACTGCTTTAGTTTCCTTACTATGCTCTAGCACCGTACATTTTATGGTATACCTTACCTACTGCTGGCTTTTCACCCAGCTTTTTCACTTGCTGCTATTCAATTTCCCGTGGTAAATTAAGAAAAATCTAGAATACTCGTACTAACCGTAAAGAAACTTTTTATGCTTCTAATAGGAGGTTCTCTTTGTGAGCTTTAAAAAAAACTAATATTCCAAAAACTCGATAGATGGCGTTGAACTGACTATGTTACTAGATTCCAGTGTAGATTCCAAAGCCAAAAGAGAAAAAATACATTGCAATACTGACTGACAGTCTGGCATACTGACACTTTCGTTCCAAATGGGTCCAAGTTATAAAAAGACAAAAAAAATATTACGTTTCGTTCTTTGCGGTAACACACCAAGCGCAGCGCCATCTATCCAGCGACTAGAATAATAATTTAAAAAATAAAAGAAATTTCCCTATTATAGTATAATAAAGTCCCATTTTGATAACAATTTTAGTGATTGTGAGTATTATTGCATTTGACGATGGTGTCGTCCACAGTGACGATGGAAGCCCTGCAGCCCCAGCTGGCCGTCTTTCCGCATACCCACAGCTTCTTAGCTCCATTCTTCTGCTTGCTTCGGCTATGTAGACTGAAGTGATACTTCCCAAACTGTATCATGGGATTTCCTCGTTTGGATGTTACGTATGTAAGCTCTGCGTCACAATCTGCAAGATATTTTGTCTTTTCATCATCATCATCATTTTAGCCAGAAGACGTCAACTGCTGAACATAGGCCTCCCCCAAAAATTTCCAAAG
Source organism: Keiferia lycopersicella (assembly GCA_029255805.1). NCBI lineage: Eukaryota > Metazoa > Arthropoda > Insecta > Lepidoptera > Gelechiidae > Keiferia > Keiferia lycopersicella. The sequence goes on from JARACZ010000008.1 coordinate 3,231,272, forward strand.
TGAACGATCCTGCGCAACTTGCATCCACTGGCGTCCAGCGATCTTCACCACATCATCTGTCCACCTTGTGGGAGGCCGTCCAACACTACGTCTCCCGATCCGTGGCCGCCATTTTATCTTTTACCGTCACCTAAAGAAATCTATCGAAGGTAATATTTGCTCTAAGAAAAACTAGGTGGTGATTTTAAAGGACAGGTAAGTATGATTAAAAAACCGTTTTATATCGCACTCTTTGCAGTGTTTAGCTAGAAATATTAACAGATTTGAATGCTGCATCATTCGTGGTTATGTTCGTTGAAGCAGCTGACTATGACGTTGTCAACGGTAAAGATTTTAGCTTTGCACTTCTTGGAGACGCGGGAGCAATACCAGCGGGCTGAGCTGCCTGTGCACTTATTCACTTTATTGAACCGATGTTTGCCAAATACTAATACCGGCATGCCAAAACGTGATTTCGTCAACACCGGGACGATACCTGCAATATATGACTTTGTTAAATATTGCAACTAAATGCGATTGCTTTTTAGTGTAGGACTAAAGGGCACACTGCCTGTTTAAATTCAGCTCGTATGTGCATGTAAAAGCATTGTGTTGTGTCTCATGTATACAGTCCCATATATTACACCAGGTACGCGTGATCTTGTGCACGCACACGAGTTGTACCCAGGCAGTGTGCTATGCCCTCTAGAACGGAAAAATGTCTACCTAAGGGGAGAAGTAATTTCGTTGTAAGTTTCAGGCACAATTCCAATCAAGACCGTTTAATGGTTGTGATCGTTAGACACGTGGATTATTACGTCTTTTAACATGGTGATCGAAGCCTTGCATCCTTTTGAGTTGATCTTGTTGCAATACCATTTGTTCACGCTGTACCGGTTGTAACGGTGCTCGCCGATTATCAAGACTGGTTTCCCATTTCGAGTCGTCGAAAAGTAAGTTTTGGAGTTCCAGTCTGAGAAAGAAGAATATTCTAGCTATACAACAAGAAGTTGCCTACAACAAATCTCTCTCGTTTTTTAGTATGGAAAAAATAACTGAGCGTTTGCATAAACATAATACTTACATGGTAAGCTAGGTAGGTAAAGTAAAATTACATATTTGGTCAGTAATCGGGGGCGATAACGAGATTTAGAAGCAGAAAGTAAAAATACCAATTTAATTTAACATTATGATTTATGCGTATGATTGGCGACATTGTTCAGCGTGCTAATTTGACATATTTCGTAATAGGCTTGTGGACAGGTCAAATGAGCTACTTTTTAAAACGATCTAAAACGATATTATGTTGAAAGTAATCTATGACGTCATACATGCTATTTGGGATGGCGTCAGAACACTTACTTTCATATAATTTTTCTATTTATTAATTCCAACTTTAAATATTTTAAAAAATCACAAATGAAGTTCGTAGTATTTTTGGACAATAGTTTTAAACGTACAACTTTTGTATGTTATTAATGACTCCACAGCCGAATTAATGTGATCCAATTCAATGGTGTATTACAAATTTTAGGCGACAGGCTGACAACTATAGTGATACACATGTTTTCTGAAACAACCTTAGAAATCAATCCTCAAAAAATGTCAGACGTGGCGATAGTGACCGTATTCTTGCGGCCGTTAACGCTCTACCCCGCAAGGGATAAAACCGTGATACATGTATGTATGTACGTATGTAATTCAATGGTTGTGGTCGTTCCTGGTTTGAAATATGGTCTCGTCGATGGTGAGCACGTCAGCCTTGCACGTGGGATATTTGGAGCATCGCCACCGCCTCCTGGCGCCATGGTACCCTGGGCTCGGGTTGAACCGGTACTGCCCGACCAGCAACAGAGGTTTGCCGTAACGCGAGGTGGAAAATAATACTTCATCTTCTAAAAAAACACTGAATTGTTGATCATACTCTTTAGCAATGCATATTCACATAATTAAAAACTTCAACATTAAATAAATAAATAAAATAAAACAAATAAGCTGACGATTTTTAAAATGCTTATTTCATTTACAATTTATTTTAATAGAAATAAATTTATTACGCCTTCAAGTAAAATTGAAATGAAAATATTAATAAACATCTCTATAATCTCTCTCATCTCTAATCATGATAATTATTGTTAATATGTAACATTTGACGAATTCTATGATGGTGCGTTTGCATAAAAACATTAGAAAGATTTATCAGCAACTGGTCAAAATAAAGTTTTAAGTATTTAACATATAAAAAGTGTTAGGAAAACCACTAACTTCCTTTTAAGGGATGAACCAGCCCATGAAACTAAACAACTTCCCCAAGGCACATAGATCGAAATATGAAAAAAAAAATAGTCCTCCCACTCAAAATCTATCAACCGACTGTACGTATGTGAGGTCCAAATATGCTGGTTCCTTGGAAAAAGTTGTCCAATTTCAATGGCTGGTTCATCACTTGAAAATAAATTAGTACTTTTCCTAACACCCAGTATACCGACTCCAAGAAAAAGAAAAATGAATAAGGGAAAAACGTCTACAAATGAATTTGGAATGCAATACAACAAAATAAAAATCCAATTGTGTAAAAAACAAGCTTTATATAAATCCATTGATTTGACCTAATGATTGTGAACATTGTTACACTTGACGATGATGCCTTCCAAGGTGGTGATCGTGGCGCGGCAGCCGTCGTGGTCGCGCGAACACACCCAGCGCGCGCGAGGACCCTTGCTGCGGGACCACCTGTTGAACCGGTAGCCGCCCAGCTCGATCACCGGCTTGCCACGCTGGGATAACGTGTACACTGGTTCGCATTCTTCTGAACATTACAATATTGTATTAGTTTTCATAGTTTAGTTTATTTTATTTATCTCACATTGCAGTAGTCTATCCTTAACGTCAGGTTTTCATACAAACGTATTCCCCTGTTTTCTTCCCGAGTAATGCCTCTAGAGTTATAATACTCTTTTACTTAGATCATGCAGGAGACATTGCAGGGGCATCCCTGCAATTGTGTTCTTAACCGTGCGACCCTCTCCCATCCGCTCCACGAGGTGTGGCCAAGCCAGCACAGTGTAGCGGCTTTACTCTCCGTGATGATGTTGGGCTCACGGACTATTTCCTCTATCTCCCTGTTCTTTCTGATTCTGAAGGTTCTACCCTCATTCTTAAAAATGAACCTAGGATTTTTCGTTGTACTAAGAGCTTTTTTTCGTCCTTCAGGGTTAATGCTCAGATTTCGCATCCATAAATAAGTATGTCTTACGACGGTCTTGTAATATGAACGTTTGTTCTTCTAGTAATTATTTTCGACGTCAACACTTTGTGAAGGACATTCTGAACATCTTAGGGCGTTCTGGACGCGGATTTTGATTTCGTCTTCTCTCTGATTAGTGTCAGTTACTGTGCAGCCATGGTATTTGAATATGGATCAAATTATAACGAAGCTTTTTTTATTTTTAATAATTTTATTTATTTTTTCATTCGTCATTGTTGTTAAAAATACATGAAATGTAAGAGATCAAAGTTGACCTGTCTGTATAAGACCCGGTGCCATTCTAGAGTGTTTAAATTCGATTGGGTTCAAAACATGTCAAATCTTTTGATTCCTACTTTTCATTTATTGACGTCAAATTCAGCATTTCAATGATTATGTTGATGCACAAATTTGATGATTTCTTCATCGAGCGTGATAATAATAGCCTTGCACCCATTGTGGACCTTGCAGCAGACCCAGCGCGCGCGTGGACCCTTGCTGCCGGACCACTTGTTGAACCGGTACCTTCCCATCTGGATCGCCGGCTTGCCGAAACGGGTCGTCGTGAATATCGGATCAGAGTCGCCAAATAAATAATTTCCTAAAAATGTATGATGTTGTGAGTAAATATTTGCCATGTTAAAATATAAGTGTACTGGGTATAATCAAAATGGTTCCGAAAATGGTATATTAAATAAACTTTATTCATTTAAACAACAATATCTAATTTTTCTGAACATCGGTACATTTGATTTAATTAATTACAATCTTCACTCATGGCAACGCTAATGGGTATGCTCAATATTATATTTAATAATATTATTGTCCAATGTAATCACGGTGGCTTTACATCCGTAATTCCTAAAAGTGCAAGCCCAGCGCGCTCGAGATCCTTTGCTTCTCGTATCCTTGTTGAAACGATACTTTCCCATAAGAATCAACGGGTTTCCACGGCGAGATGTCGTCAACTTATACTGGTATTGAGGATAATCTGAATGACAATAAATAATCGTAATAAATACTTTATGTAGCTAATCTCAAAGGATGAGTAAACTTATTCCAAAGCTGTACACGTGACGCGATCTTCAATTGAAAAAGTAGTGCAAAACAGGGTCCGAATGACAAGAACCTTATTCTGGAGACCAAAATGCATTTTGGGACGTTGAGTTAGCGAAATTAGTTGGTCTGTTGAAGACGGACCAATCTAAAACTGATTGAAATAATTGAAACAAACATTTATCTCTTTTCTATAATCAATAACAGCCATTTTATACAAAAGAAAAGGTACTTTGAAAAATAATAAATATGTAGTCACTACTAATTGCGATATTTGTACATGTAGATATTGTGTAGTTTTTCTCCGACAGAGGTTCGGAGGAGGATACAAAAATCTGCGCCAGTTAAGATGAAACAATGAATGACTTAGAAGGATCGCCAGTTTTTAATACGAGTAATAAAATTCATTAGCTACACAACGACTATGGTAAAAATTTTAAGTCATTGGTATATTTACAGCATCAAGTTAATGATTGTGCATATTATTCATTTTGAAAATGACATTGTCATACGTGATGACGGTAGCCGCACATCCGTTTCGTCTTTTGGTGCAGATCCAGCGGATGCGTGAGCCCTTGCAGCCGCTCCATTTATTGAACCTGTACTTCCCCAACACAATCACGGGGTTCCCACGGAATGTTGTCTCAAAACGCACCTGTGACGCTGAAAAAACACATCCTTAGATTGAAGGTAGAATAGATTAATTGTAGAATTCAATAGCCACAAATTGGCCACTCACAATTAAGCGCTAGTTGCCATACACACCAAATAATAAAAAATCGTAACGAGATCGAGTCATTCGTATACTCAGTGAAGAAGAAGAAGCGAGGCGCAACGGTCAGTCTTTACCTTGACGCTCATGCCGACATTTGTTTTTTTTTAGCTATTACCACCAAGTGCCGGGTGGATTCAGTCCGATCTGTTTTTCCTAGATCAGCTCCTAATCCCGGTCTTGCCTCAAAGATCTAATGATCCTCAAAAAAAAGCAATCAAAGGGAGCCCGCGCTGTGACTTCCCGAAAACTGCACTAAATCAATAAGCCTCGTAGTGCTACATAAGCAATGCGATAGATTGACGACCGATGTGGCGCAGTGGTAGCGCGACTGCCTTTGACGCAGAAGGTTCCGGGTTCGATTCTCGGTGGGTCACTGACAAAAGTTGATATTTATCACTTTGTGAATTTGCTCCCAGTCTGGTTAGGACATTGCGGGCTGAACCACCCGATTGTCCGTAAGTAAGATGGTTCCGTGTTTCGGATGGCACGTTAAGCCGTAGGTCCCGGTTGCTGTCTATGATCACTTAGACGGCGGTCGTTACACAACCATGTCAGAAGCCTACTACTTGTAGAAGGCGGTTGAAAAATTCTGACACTAGGGTTCATCGGGTCGTTGGACGACTTGGTGTCCCACACGAAAAGAAGAATGCGATAGACAGCAAATTAACAAAAGTTGAGATATGAAAGAAAAACAAATTCACAGCCAACATAGTTCTATTCTTTTTTTAGTTTAGTAAGGTTTTGGACAACATATCTAAACAAGCATCATTAAAAATCGCGACCACCGCGGTAAGATCCGCCATTTTGAATAGTCGTGCGGGCTGTAATGTAGCCCGTGTCACGTATTTAAAGAATAACACATTCAAAAAAACAATAAACGCATCGTACTAAATAAATATGCGTATGTATCTCCAGCTTTGAGGCTAACAAATAAAAGGCTAAAAATAAAATTGATGTCAAAGGTCATCTCAGATTTACTTTTTTGCTTTCGGTTTAGGTGTCGCATGATTATGTTCGTTCAGTCTTTGGACGACCGTGTCCCCGAGGGAGATGACGGTGGCTCGGCAGCCTTTACTGTGGTGCGTAGCGCAACGCCACGTGTACCTGTCAGTATTTTCATTGTGATGCTTCACAGTGAAGCGGTATCCTTTCATCAGGATCAGGCAGTTGCCTTTTAAGGACTCTATAAACTCGTATGGCGGAATTTCTGCAACAGCATATACACATACGTTCTCGTATAGTAAATGACAAAATTTCAAATAAATATCGTATTGTATCTGATGGTAAAATTTCCGTGTAAACAATAAAACGAGTCTGAGTCAAACATAGTCTACATAATTAGTTAGCGAGTCTTAGTTTGGGGTGGCCCATGTCCAGCAGTTGACTGTTGTGGCTGTAGAAGTAGAAGTAGTAGTCAAACATAAGCAAAAACATATAAATTTATTTCCAATAAAAATTTGGTTAATAATAACTAACGAACAGTATAGATAATTGAGTTCAGTCGGCGTCGGAAACTCACCAACTCTGTTGGCATTTTTATGTGAGCGCGAGCGCAAGAAGTCGTATGGAAATTACGCTATACGACTCGCTAAACTTGTTGCTTATTTGTCGGCAATAAGTAACTGTCACGTAAAACCACTGCTATTTTATGGTAAGTTTCCTGCATCGACTTTACAAGAACAACAATGTGTCATCGTAAGGTGCGTCTTCACCGGCCGAGTAGCCCCAGGTGGTCACCGCCTCGTGGTGGTGTATACGTTTTTCGCCCGAACATGAGCAGTTGAGCATGCGCTGCGTCTGGCGAAACACGTCCACACCGACCGCCCCCCGAGGCGTTGTCCACCTGAGGCTGCTCGGCCGGTGGAGACGCACATTATTGACATAATATTGACCAATTTCAATAAGGTTTCTGCGGAGTCGGCGGGTAGTGTCCGCTAAGTAATGTCCTCCTTTTTTATTTTCTTTTTAGATTCTGTGTTAGGCGGTCTATGGTTATGCATCTTGGATATGCGCACCACCTTATCTCCTATTGAGAATATGGCGGCCGTGCACCCCTTGCTGTGGTGAGTAGCGCAACGCCAAGTGTACCGGTCGGTTTTCACGCTGTGTTTCTTTATGGTGTAACGGTACCCTTGCATCTGGATCACGCAATTGCCGCTTCTCGACTCCGTGAATTCGTATGGTGGTATCGCGGGCAGGTACACAGCTTTTTTTTCTAGAAGAAGTGAATCAGTTTAAATTTTGTTTACATCATTTCGCTACTTAGTTTACACAGAAATAAAAGTAAAAAGGTAAAAACATATTGGCAAACAAAACACATATAAACTTATATCATTTTACTATCCACATATTACTGTGTTGGATGCAAGGGCAGCAGTGAAACGTAAAGAAGGCTTAAAAGGCCTTCGCCATCGCACGCTAAGCGACAGTGACGAGGTAAGGTAAACAAAATAAACTGTAGTGGGCGAGAGACATGTCACGTACAGGTAGGACCGACGAACGACATGCTGAAAATATCAGCAAAAAGCAGCGTTCGAAAACAGCGAAACAGGGCTATGTCTTGCAGTGGACATCTCACAACTTTTACTTATATGATGGTGACATTGGTGATCTGATACCGAAAATTTTCTCCCAAACTTTAATAGAACTTTGCGTTTAAATACATTATCTTCAGCTCCAAATATTAAGCATATCACATTGGCATTCTTCCTAACTTTACACTCTTATATAAATCCCGTCTCTGATGACGAACGCAGATGGCTGGTGGTTGTGGTCGATGTTGGCTCGAAGCATCTTCATGTTCTTGCTGAGGATGAAGCGCGCCTTGCACCTGGACCAGCGACTGCAGCGCCACGCGAATGTGGTGGACGTTTCTATGCCGCAGTAGAACGAGTATCCGTTGACCAACGCTATCTGCTTGCCAGTTCGAGTCTTAAGCCATCTGACTGTGTTGTCTAAAAACATAAATAGTTCCGTTTAAGAACCAACTTTTTTATGTTGGTTGTTACTACATACAGACATATAACAACAACAACACAACACAAATCACGCCTTTATCCCTTGCGGGGTAGGCAGAGCGTCAACGATCGTAAAATAACGGTCGTTATCGCCACTTCTGACAAGTATTGAAGGCCCTTTCAGATGATTCGCGTATCATTGTAGTGACAGGTTGTCAGCCTGTCGCCTAAAATTGCAATACAGATGAAACCCTCGAATCCCTTAGTTGCCTTTTACAACACCCGCGGGAAGAAATGGGGTGATGCTATTCTAAGCCGGCATCACACGGCATATATCACATATATCACGCCTTTATCCCTTACGGGGTAAGCAGAGCATTAACGGTACTACTCTTTCAAATCTCGGTCCATGGAGAACTCGTTCCTTTGAGGCATGATGCAAGTCCGCAGCCAGAGCCTACAGCATAGAGGGAAGCTTATTATTATGGTACGGTGACAGAGGAATTTGTGAACCAGTTTATTATTATTCAGCGCACGCATTTTACAGCCATCTTACATGGTATGTATAGTAAGTGGCGATGTAGTACCTTTTTGTTTGCTTATACCTAGGTGAAATATTACAGAAACCAATCCGTACACAGAAACTGTCAATCTCCGACCAAATAATTAGGATAGAACTTGGACAGAAATCAAATAGCAAATGATAAAGACAGAAATCCAAGAATCACTTCAAGTATTTTTTTGTGATCGTACAGACCATAGCTTTTTTATGAAAGTATAGGTACTTCTTTGCAAGTCTCTGCTCGGGACGGGAAGGAGTTTAAACTTCTCTGGGGAGCCCATTGCAGAATATCGCCTGTGGGCAGCGCTTGTCAGATTTTAAAATATAAAGTATTAATTATGTTTAACTGAAAAGCTTCATTTGTAAGCAAAAGCTACTTGTGTAAATAAAAAAAAATGTTCTTAAACTTCACACTTCGTGAAATTAGGTTTTTTATGGTACACAAATTATGTTTGAACTTTAAAGACTGAATGTGATTTTGCCGCATATTCTTTTTTTTAAAATTAAATTGAACGTTGCTAACTCCAACGCATGTTGCCAGCGTATTTTAAAATTTATCTTAATTAAAATGTCAATTTGTGATGTTTCCTCGCAAATGAAAAATAAACATTATGATTGCCTCAGCCAAAATGCCAATTTCTGTCGTCTCGTCTTTCTTAAATTACTCGACCCAAAATTGGTGTATTTTTGACTATAAGGGTACTATTGTAAAGATCAGAAACGTTAACACAAGAATAATTTATTGTTCGTCATTATTATCGTACATATTAAAGATAATATTTACTTAATAATAAAATAAAAACATATTAACGGTTTCGTTTAGAAACCATTACTGTCAAGATGAAATTAATCAGTGCTTTTGAAAAGACAGGTTCAAAAATACAAATAAAGAAAAAAATACAAAAAAAATACAAATTCATACACGCTCATACTATACTAAAGTTTTATAAGAGCTTTTACCTCGATGTCCCACACAAAAAGGAGAAAAAGATTAAAGTTTATTTAATATAAATGAAATCCTGCATAATAATTATATGAGGTGGCGGATGACTATATGACTCTTAAAGGTAAACTTTGGAAACTAGCATGGGACTTACTGGCCGAGTTGATGATGAAAATAAAATTAAATTTTGAGGAAAATTCCGTTTCGTATAACGTACTTAGGTGGCGGGTGGTTGTGATAATCGGATGGACAACTTGTTATCTGTCTATCTTTGGTCATGTAGATGCGAGCTTTGCATTTCCTAAGCCCGCTACTGGAAGTGCATATCCAACGATCTGTGTGCTTTTGTCGATATTGCAGACAAAAGGAGAAGCCTCCATACAAAAGGACCTCCCTGCCAGATGCATTGTGAGCCCAGGTTACTGAAACCAAACACCAGCACTAAATTCATAGTTCTTACCGACGAATTCATTTTGTTTTGACTAGGTATGGAATAGTGTAAACAACCGCGATAGTATAAAATTTACTAGCACTAAATATTACGTACGTACTATACATGTAGGTACCTAAACTTATTATTAGGTATGCTTCGGTTGAGGGTTTCAAGTGTATTACAAATTTTAGGCGACGGGCTGACCTGTACCTATAGTGATAGGTACACAAATTATCTCAAACGGCCCCCTAATTTGTCAGACGCGGCGATAGCGACCGTATTTTTTTTACGGCCGTTAATTCTCTGCCTACCCTGTAAGGGATAAAGGCGTGATATATGTATGTATGTGTATGCTTCGGAAAATGGCCTGCGAAGTGTAAGGCGAATGAACGTTTTTTATCGATCATCGTTTTAATCCACAGATTCTTAGAGTTTGATAATAATCCCATTCCGTATAACATATCTAGATGGCGGGTGATTATGCTGAGCGGATGGAACACCTGTGATTTGTCTGTCTTTGTTCATGTAAATGCGAGCCTTGCATTTCGTGAGCCCACCACTACGAGTGCATACGTAACGGTCTGTCAGTTTCTGTCGCAGTTGCAGGCTGAAGAAAAAGCCTTTATACAACAAAACTTCTTTGCCAGATGAGTTGCGGGCCCAGTTTACTGAAATGAAATATCAACACTTAATTATGTAATAATCAAATAAAATCAATATGTATGTATAACTATTTATTTATTTTAGGTATTAGGTATGCCGTCACTTCCCGTGGGTGTCGTAAGAGGCGACTAAGGGACTCGAGAGTATTGGTGTATTACAATTTTTAGGCGACAGGCTGACAACCTGTCACTATAGTGATACACATGTTTTCCGAAACAACCTTAGAAAACAATACTCAAAAATGTCAGACGTGGCGATAGCGACCGTATTCTTACGGCTGTTAACGCTCTGCCTACCCCGCAAGGGATAAAGGTGTGATATTTTTATTAATGAATATCTATAACATGTTGCACTGCGCTCGCCAGTCCGCCTGCCAAGCGTGGTGAGTATGGCAAATACCCCCAATACGGGAAGGCCCATGTTTAGCAGAGGACTCATGTGGCTGTTGTTGTAGTAGTATTATGGTATTATTTTAATCATGCTTAGGAAAAGTGATCTGCGAAGTAGGAAGCGGATTTGTTTTTATTCTCAAATTGGTCACCTTTTAACATACAATAAAAAACCTTGTGTTATAATATTTTCAAAGTTTGATGTAAACTCCATCCCGTATAACATATTTAGGCGGCGGATGGTTATGGTTTTCGGGTAATAGATTAGCTATCTGTTTGTCTTTCATCATGGAGATGCGAGCTTTGCATTTCCTGAGGCCGCTATTAGAGGTGCAAACCCAGCGGTCCGTATACTTCTGTCGCACGTGCAGACAAAAAGAGAAGCCTTTATACAACAAAACCTCTTTGCCGCATGGCTTATTTATGAGCCCAGGTTACTGAAAACAATCACCAAAAACACAAGGTAATATGTGGTATTATGACAGTTATCTTTTATGCAAGTGCATAGGTAAAAACGTTTAAAATAGTAGAATCTAATTATATTATTCGAAAAAATAAAATCATAGGGGCATGACCTCAACTAATAACAAAGACTACTAACTATAGCTACTCCTTGATTTAAAAAAATAGAATTATTTACAGCTCTAGAAGCATTACTCGGGAAGAAAGCAGGGGAATATGAATGAAAATACCACACTAGGGGATGCTCTTAAGTTGGACGTGCATACCCAACGGTCACCGGTCTTTTCTTGACACTGCGTAGGAGAAGCCGTCAAACAATAATATACCCTTAGGAGAAGGTTTTAGGCATATTTACCGACAAGCAAATTGGAGGTTCGCACTTTTACACGTGCTTTGCGTGCGTGCGGTTACCTTTTCAAAAAAGTTATTTCCTAAGAAACTCAAGCATGTAGGTACCTGAATAGATTCCTAATCTAATGGATATGTGTTCGTGGTTCGATACTTTGATTTACTTGACACTATTTTCGGTTCATGATAGGAACATTAATTTAAAACCTAAAGAAAATTCCATTTTGATATAAAATTAATGGATCATGGTTATGTTGCTCAAGGGATATTATTAGCGATCTTCCTGTCTTTGGTGACCATGATGCGAACTCTGCAGTTACTGACCCCGCCAAGGGAGGTGCAAGCCCACCTGTCATTCATTCTGTTTCGCTGTTCCAGGTAGAAGGAATACCCACCAAACATTAGAAGTTCTTTGCCGCATCTATTGTGAACCCAAAAAGCTAAAAATAAAGAAACTTTACAGATAAAGTTAACATACATTGAGAGTAGAAACCGATTTAGCTTTAGCTTTAGACAGCTAAAATAGTTTAGAACAAATAACGGTTCTTAGCCCCTGAACTGTCTAAAAGCTAAGAAAACTTGGCCGCCGCCTTTTTGCTCTAAACTGGGTAGGAACCAAGACTTGGTTGCAAAGCATGTTTCGTTCTACCAATTCAGCTTGAGATTGTCAAAATTACTATGGCTAACATATTTATTATCACACAAAATAAAAACTTGTTTTACGATGACCTCCGCAGTATAACATACCATACTTAATGTTTTGAAGAAATCTTTATTTATTTTAGTCAACCGGAGTCTTTCAAGGTAGTAATCCCAAGTTAAAGGGCTCATTTTGTCAATCAAGGGAGTCGGGAGAGTATATAAAATCTAATGAAATAGGTACTTATCACAATTAATCTCAAAGGAAGCAACACCTTGGCAAATTATTGATCAGGTAAAGTTTGGTTCGCCTCGACACGGAAAGAAGAAGAAGGAAACAACACCCGCTAGCGAGTTTTTCATGAAAGCGTCTTTAAAATCATTTCTCCGACTACACTCTTACATAAACCCCGTTGCGAATGACATAGTTTGGTTGCGAGTGGTTGTGTTCGGCATAGATTTTAATCAGTTCCATGGTTTCAGTCGTGGAGAAGCGAGCCTTGCAGTTGCTCCTGTTCACGGCAGACCTCGTACAGTGCCACATTGACGACGTTTTGCCGCGGTATTTCAAGAAGAAGCTATATCCGTCAAGGATGGCCACATCTTTACCAGATACACTAGACGCCAACATTACTGAAAGAAATAAGACCGTACTAAAACTCTGCCTTTCAATAAAAAATCTGTACAAACCTCGGCTATACTAATGAATTCTGGACTTGATTAGTTTTACTGCTCCTATTACCTACTCTTCTAGATTTATTTCCCTTTAAGTAATTATCTACCAGTAGCTATTTCCAAAAAAGTACCAATTGTGCACTTAATGGTACTGCGCAAGTGTACAACTGGTCCTGCGGGGCATTATTCACATTTATTTAGATACGCCCTTACTGACAACAAAATAGGGAGGCTCATGCGAATATCCAGAACTGTGATAGGTTCCTGTCTAAGCAATTTACAAATTCGTTTGGAAAAGCCAGCTCCAGCGTAATATTGACTCGGTCTTCTTTTCATTATAAAACGTGTACTCGTCAACAATTGCTAACGGATTTTTCTTTGAGGTCTTCAAGTACTCAACAGAAAATAGAACGATTTGAATTGGGAAATTGCGACCTTTTAGAACGGATACATACTGATAAATATCTTTAAAAACTGCTGAAATAAAACACACATATCCGTAAGTATCTTTAATTGAAAAACACTAAAACATGTTTTTAATATTTTTTAAAAGTTTTGTATACATTCCGTTTTGAATGACGAATCTTGGTGGTTTATGGTTGTGGTCATCAATAACTCTTAGCAAGAGGCCGTCCAGCGAGGTTGTGAGACACGCACGGCACTTCAAACCTAACCTGGTGCATGGCCAGCGCTTGGAAGACTGGTTCATCTTGTGACAATAGAATGAGTTGCCATTGTAAACCGCTAAAGTCTTGCCAGCTCTGTTCTTCACATAAGTAACTGGAAAGTAAGGCCCATGCCACTGAATGCCGAGAACAGGATTGAATTGATACAATTTGTAATTCAGTTGAACGTATATATTGTATCAGTACAATTTATCAAAGAATACCGACTATAGCTACTCGATTAATACAACAATATTACTTTCTTACAGTAAGGATCAGTTTCCTAAACTTTCATGCTTGCATAGTTTTCAGTACACCGTCCTTTTTCCACCGACTTGTAGAGTGAAGAACTTGTAGCTCATGCAGATCACTGTTGGTCAACTGCACACTCGTTATTCACGTTACCGATAGGCAATGAAAAATTATTATTTAAAATACATTAACTTAAGGACAAGCTAAATCATGCTAAATTTTAAAATAAATTCCATCTCGAATGACGTATCTTGGCGGGGCATGGTTGTGCTGGTGGCTGCTAACTTGGACCAGGGAGCCGTCGATGGTGGTGGCGAAGCGAGACTTGCAGTTGCTGCTACTTCTGGTGCAGTACCAATTTCTTAATGTCATGCTCTTGGATTTCTGGTAGAAACTGTTCCCTTTGTAAATAGCAATCTCCTTTCCTGAAGTATTATGCGCCCAGGTTATTGCGTCTGAAAAATATTTGATTTATTAGTTCACTGTGGAATCAAAATAAGCAAGTCAATGTAGATGGTTTGATAGAAATAGAACACTGTTTTAGACTAGTTTGATTATTTATTGATTAACCTGATAGGCAGACGAAAAAATATGTCCGTAAAAAATCAGTACAACGTACACCTTATACTAAGATCATTATTCACTGACAAAATAATATTATAAGAACTTACTATACCATACCTGTTAGGTAATCTAATAAATGTAATACTGCAAAATATAACAGACATCACAGAGGAGCAATTTTGAACTTAGATACAGACTAGTATCTTAAAAACTACTGAACCGCAATGATCGCAATTCTTAAGTAAGTCAATTTCTAATCTAACTAGAAAATTGTGAGATAAGCGACGAGAAATATACAGACAATGTGTATTATGAGAATATTACAAACTTACGGGAAACATCCGATTTATAAGGTCAATTTCAAACAGCTTGTAGGTACATATGCTAAGCATTACTATTATAAATTCAGTACACACGTCACACAAACACACACATAGCACGCCTCTTGGGTAAAGCACTAAAGAGTATTTAAACTTTAGCTTTGATGTAGACTCCGTGATGAATAATGAAGTTAGGCGGTGGATGGTTGTGCTCTGCTTTGACGTAGGTGAGGGTGCCGTCCGGGGTGGAGATCAGGCTCGCCTTGCACTTGGAGTGCGTCCTGGAGGTGCAGCACCAGCGCCGCGTGCTCTTGTTCTGCATGTGCAGGTAGAAGCTGTGCTCGTTGTAAATGACCAACGGTCTCCCAAATCTGTTCTGCACGAATTGAGCGCCTGTAACAATATCCACTTCTTTTAGTAAAGTCACAAAAGAAAAATGCGTGGATACTAGGCTTTTTGAAGACCTCCGGCGGTTAACGGTGGGTTCAGACGGGTGACTTAGCACTAAAGTGCGTATATATGCTAGACGTTTGATAATAAGCGCTACATATTTTTTTAAGCAAGCGCTTTATTGTTTGTTGCATATATTCATTCATTGCAAGTTTGATTGTAACACAATATGTTGGTAATTTTAGCTTTTACTCGCGTACGGTAAAATTCGCAATTATAAGCATACCTACTAGTATTCGAAAACAATTAAAATGTATTAGGATTATCACATACAGTTTTTAAAACATTCGTTCCTTCCAAGACCACGAAATTCTATGGTAATATCAATCACTTTGTCTTAAATAGACCTCCTCCTCTCAAGGTCCTCAGCACGCTCTCCTTCAGAATCTGAGTGTTTAAGCGTGCTGTACGTTTTCCCATCCACATCAGGATAGTCTCCGTTTGGCTCTTGGTCTGAGTCCTGATATTCCCTAGCCTTCCCTTCAAGTTCGGACTCATCATCACGATACCAACTCCTCCTCCGTGTATATTCTCGTTCCATCTCAAAATCAGAGTACCCGGGGTCATCTGATTTCTTCTCACTACCGTCAGAAAGGATTCCATGCTGCTCAGTATTACAATCCTCACGAGTATGTTTTTCGAATTTTTTCTTATGTTCTGATACTGAATCTGCTCTACGGTCCCACTTTCTTTTTGCCTGATATTTATGTTCTTCTTCTGACTCAGAGGACACAAGATCAACTACTGTTTTGTCATTTCTATTGGTAGCATTATGTGACAGTTTTCGCTCAGTCTGTAATTTACTTTGAATATTTTGTCTTCGTTTTTCGAGAACCTTCTTTTGCATCAATTCCCTATAGAACCGTTTCCTCGCCTGAAACTCACGTTCATCTTCAGAGTCTGAATACACGCGGTCGCTGACTCCGGTATCCGGCTTATGTTGAATGGGTGAGTCCAGGCGGAAATCTAACTCCTTAGCAAGAGGCCTCTTAATAGCTTCTGAAAATGTCAATACTTTGTTAAAGTTAAGGATCACTGACTTAATTTTTTGCCGCGCCACTGATGGTACACTGCCCGACTGTATGGTACAGTGTTTAATGGTTCACTAAAGCCATATATGTTAAATTTAGATAATATCTTCAACAAAGGCAAATGTTTTCTCTTTATTTTTTATTCTTTACACTCATAGTTGCAGGTTCAGAAAATAATCATAGCCTCATATAGATCCCATTCCGAATAACATAATTGTGTGGTGGATGGTTGTGTTCCGCAGTTTTCCGGATGACACGGCCGTCGTGCGTGGTGACCACGCGTGCTCTGCACTTGCTGCTACAGTTGCGTGTGCACGCCCAGTTCCACGTGGCCTTGTACTTATTGTGCAAAAACAAATTGTAGCCCTCATACAACGCTAGGGTCTTGCCGAGAGGAGTTTTTACAAATGTCACTAAAACAATACATTCAATTAATTAATTAATTACTCTGGAAAGTTTAGTTCTCTTGTGCTCCTGGCCTTACAGGACCAACTGGAGGCTATCTTTAAAGGAAACTGTATGGTCGAATACTAGTCTATTTCAATTTAAGGCGTTGCGCATCATCACGAAGACTTTGTCCAATAAATAGACACGGAAAACATTTAACGAAAACATTCTTTCAAATTCGGTTTAGGAAATAATTTTGCCACATAATTTGTTTTGTAGTTTTAGGTATTAGCAATTATGTTTATTTAATAATAAAGAATTTGAACGAAAAGATACAGTCATATATAAACTCCATTCAGAATGATGTATTTTTGTGGCATTTAGTTCCAAGTTTCAAATATTTTTTATGTCACAATTACCTAAGTGCCGATGTAGCTCCCAAACACGTGCGCTCTCCACAGGGATCCCCGCACAATTGGCAGTGTGTCGTTTAAACTCCAAGATGGCGGATAATTTTACATCAAAGTTAAAACGGCACTGTGCCATCTAGCGGCAAATACTGGTAATACAAATCTGGCGTCTTTGCTGCAAATGAACTTATACTCAAGTGTACTTATGCCGTTAAAAACTCAATTTTGAAAAAAATGCAATTGTGCCGTTCTTCTTGCGGATGAGCGATATGTTATATTTGGAAAATATCGTCAACAAAAGCAAATTTATTCTCTTTATTTTTTTATTCTTTACACTCATAGTTGCAGGTTTACAAAAAAATCATAGCCTCTTATAGATTCCATTCCGAATAACATAATTGTGTGGTGGATGGTTATGTTCCGCTGTTTTCCGGATGACTTGTCCGTCGTGCGTGGTGACCACGCGTGCTCTGCACTTGCTGCTAGAGTTGCGTGTGCACGCCCAGTTGCACGTAGCCTTGTACTTGTTGTGCAAAAACAAATTGTAGCCCTCATACAACGCTAAGGTCTTGCCGAGAGGAGTTTTTACAAATGTCACTAAAACAATACATTTAATTAATTGAGTAAATTTTACTCTGGAAAATTTAGGTCTCTTGCGCTCCTAGCCTAGCACTTTCAGGAGCTGCTAAAGGCTATATTTAAAGGAAACTGTGTGGTCGAATACTGATCTATTACAATTTAAGGTGTTGCGCATCATCACCAAGACTTTGTCCAATAAACACATACAACGAAAACATTTATTTACATTCTTTCAATTCGGTTTAGGAAATAGTTCTGCCTCATAATTTGTTTTGTATAGTTTTACGTATTAGCAATTATGTTTATTTAATAATAAAGAATTTAAACGAAAAGTTACAATCTTATATAGACTCCATCCAGAATCATGTATTTTTGTGGCAGATGGTTGTGTTCGCCAGCTTTCCGGATGACTTGGCCGTCGTGCGTGGTGACCACGCGTGCTCTGCACTTGCTGCTGCCGTTGCGCGTGCACGCCCAGTTGCACGTGCTCTTGCATTTATTGTGCAAAAACAAATTATAGCCCTCATACAACGCTAGGGTCTTGCCGAGAGAATTTTTTACAAATGTCACTAAAACAATACATTCAATTAATTAAGTACTCTGGAAAATTTAGGTCTCTTGTGCTCCTAGCCTAGCACTTTCAGGAGCTGCTAAAGGCTATATTTAAAGGAAACAGTGTGGCCATATACTGGTCTATTACAATTTAAGATGTTGCGCATAATCACGAAGACTTTGTCCAATAAATAGGCACGGAACACATTTAACGAAAACATTCATTCACATTCTTTCAAATTCGGTTTAGGAAATAATTCTGCCTCATAATTTGTTTTGTATAGTTTTATGTATTATTAACTATGTTTATTTAATAATAAAGAATTTGAACGAAAAGTTACAGTCTTATATAAACTCCATCCAGAATCATGTATTTTTGTGGCAGATGGTTGTGTTCGCCAGCTTTCCGGATGACTTGGCCGTCGTGCGTGGTGACCACGCGTGCTCTGCACTTGCTGCTGCCGTTGCGCGTGCACGCCCAGTTGCACGTGCTCTTGCATTTCAAGTCCAGCTTCAGATTGTAGCCCTCATATAACGCTAGAGGCTTCCCAACGGCATTTTTTACTATTGTGACTAAAAAAAAGAGACACGTACATCATTTGGCTTACATACAATACCGAATGATTACGACAATTTTCAGCGAACATGTAACTCCCTCGAGAACACTTGCTCAAAAACTGCCAACTGTACCGAGAGAAAAACCGTCATTTTGAAATCGCCATGGACCGAGCCTCGCTATATGAGCCGTTCATCTTCCTAAGTTAAACCCGGTGAAGAATTGTACGAGTATGTAATAAATAACTTGAAAACAAGGGGCCTTACAACGGAAAGTAAAACGCGTTAGAAGCTTCTTTTTTTCCTTTTTAACTAAATAGTTTACACATTTTTTTGGAAAGATATTTCATTTTATTTTACGAAAATCTAAATTTGAAATATATAGTTTAGGCGGAAGTAGTAGATATATATTTTTTGTTTGAAAGGGTGTTTCACCAGGTGGTTTTGTGGTTTACAGGTAAGTCAACTACAAGACAACTTAGACAAGAAACTACCGCAGATGTAAAAATATAAGCTTAAAATATTTGCAGTCGTTTTTTTTACACTACGTTATTAGAGTTTTATATAGACACCTTCGCGGATAACATATTTATGTGGCGGGTGGGTGTGTTCTCCGTTCTTCCGAATGACGTGGCCGTCGAGGGTGGTGGTCACGCGCGCTTTGCACTGCTTGCTTTGCTTCCTCGTGCACGCCCAGTTGCACGTCAACGTGGACTTCTTGTCCAAAAACAAATTGTAGCCCTCGAACAATGCTACAGGATTTCCAGCCGTAGTTTTTACTATTGTGACTGAAAAAATAATAATGAAAGCTTGCGGTGAATTGAGGACTTCACCGGTTTTGTTTTTCGACGGTTAAAATTACCTACTTATTAAGCTACTACTACTACTACTACAACAGCCACAACAGTGCACTGCTGGATATGGGGCTCCCCAATTGAGAAGATACTTGACATATTCACCTCGCTTGGCAGGCGAATTACCGAGCGCAGTAGAAGGTGTTTTAGTGACAGGAAATCCAATTCACTTCATTCATCACTTATCCTCCTTTTACTACACCCACTGGTAAAAATTGGGTGATCGAAGTGGGTCACGGTGTTCTAAACCAGTACCAACTTAATTAATATATTGGCAAAAATTCTTATCTGTCACGTCACGACAAATTGATTTTATTTTAATATTCAATACAAACACAATTTTTATTTTAAAGTCTTAGATAGACACCGTCACGAATAACATAGCTTTGCGGCGGATGGGTGTGTTCTCCGTTCTTTCGAATGACGTAGCCGTCGAGGGTGGTGGTCAAGCGCGCTTGGCATTGTCTGCTTCGTTCCCTTGTGCACGACCAGTTGCACGTGAACTTGCACTTCTTCTTCAAAAACAAATTGTGGCCCTCGAACAATGCTACAGGCTTTCCAGCCGCAGATTGTACTATTGTGACTGAAAAGAAGACAAAAAATAATAGAAGCTTGCGGTGAATTGAGGACTTCACCGTTAAAATTACCTATTAATTAAGCTATACTACTACTACAACAACCACAACAGTGCATTGCTTAATATGGGGCTCCCCAATTGGGGAGATACTTGCCATATTCACCTCGCTGCGCTTGGCAGGCGAATTACCGAGCGCAGTGGAAGGTGTTGTAGTCACAGGAAATCCTGTTACCAATTCATATCATTCATCACTTATCCTCCTTTTACTACACCCACTGGTAAAAATTGGGTGATCGAAGTAGGTCACGGTGTTCTAAACCAGTACCAACTTAATTTATATCTTTGCAAAAATCCTTATCTGTCACAACAAAGAGATTTTATTGTAATATTTGATATAAAACACAATTTTTATTTTAAATTCTTATATAGACACCTTCGCGGATGACATATCTTTGTGGCGGGTGGGTGTGTTCTCCGTTCTTCCGAATGACGTGGCCGTCGATTGTGGTGACCACGCGCGCTTTGCACTGCCTGCTTCGCTTCCTCGTGCACGCCCAGTTGCACGTGAACCTGCACTTCTTTTTCAAAAACAAATTGTGACCCTCGAACAATGCTACAGGCTTTCCACACGTAGTTTTTGCTATTGTGACATACGTAGTTTTCGCGGTGAATAGAGAACTTCCTCCGTTATATTTCGAAAAATTAGACAACTAATCAACACAACTGCTACTACAACAGCCATAACAGTCCACTACCGAACATCGGCTTTCTTCAGTCGGGGGTTTTTTAGCCAGGTATTAAAGGTATTGTAGCCAGAGGAAATCCTGTTGCGAATTCACATTATTCATCACTTAGTCTCCTTTTACGACACTTACCGGTAAAAATTGTGTGATGGTATTCTAAACCGGCACCAACTTAATTAATATTTCGGTTAACTCCTGACCTGTCACAACAAACAGTTATAAATGTTAATAAACATAATTTTTATTTTTATTTTTAAAGTCTTATATATACACCTCTACGGATAACATAGCTTTGTTGTGGATGGTTGTGTTCCGCGGTCTTCCGGATGACGTGGCCGTCCAGTGTGGTGGTGACGCGCGCTTTGCACTGTCTGCTGCGTTTCTTCGTGCACGTCCAGTTGCACGTTCTCTTGTACTGCATACTCAAATTCAAGTTGTAGCCTTCGAACAACGCTACAGACTTTCCTGATGGAGTCTGTAGGACACAGACTGGAAAATGCGAGAACTTTTTATAACACAAATGGTAGGCAGGCAGGAAAAGGTCCCTGGCCGCTAAGTAGTAAGGGGCCAGTTCTGACTCCCTGGATTTTTTAAAAGTGCGATGTACTTTGTGTGACGTTTAGAAAATAAAGAAGAGACAAGGTATCGGTAATGAATAAAATGTATTATTTCAATTAATATTAGTTAAACAATAAGGCAAATACTTAACGAGTAATTCCATTTGGAATTTAACAGAATGAATTATATATTATCAAAACATTTTAATTAGTATTTACATAATACACGCTATGCTTAGTTTAGTGCTAGAACATTGTGTGCCTCGTCCATGCACACTTGTTTATGTACTATGTGTTATATATTATTATTATATAAAATACACTAGCAGCACATAATTATCACCGTATTTATTAGAATTTTTATCAAGTCTTTTTGAAAAGTGTGCACTGAGCTGAGTGTTGCGGTATCTAAGGGCTAACGCTGCGTCAGACGTTTTGTCCACGCGGACGATCCGTGCGTTTAATGCACTTTACATAAACGTTTCAGCGTTTCTTTACTACGCGTGGGTCCGCATTAGCGCGACCAACAACCACGAGCACGACAACCCTTCTTCTTTATTAATATCAAAGATTTTTTTTATTCTATATTATATTATTTATCTATGATAAGTGCTGAGACTTTAATGTAGATCTTTTGGGAGATTTTCACTACGTATAGTGCCCTCCAGTGAGAGCATCTTCCCACTTTTTTTTAGCTTCATGCTGTGTTTTAGTAGGTTGATTATACAGGTTGTAAAAACAATTGCTGCTAATATTTTAAGGGATGAACCAGGCCATGAAACTGAACATCTTTCCCTAAGAAACATAAATCGAAATATAACAAAAAAAATCGACCACCCACACAAGGTTACCGACCGAGCACTTCAAACTGTATGGGAGGTCCAAAAAATCCAGATTTCGACCTGTGTTTCTTGGGAAAAGTTGTTCAGTTTCATGCGCTGATTCACCCCTTAAAATATTTTTACACCTTATATTTTGTAATAAATCCCATCACGTATGACGTATCTGGGGGGTGGATGGACGTGCACAGGATTAGCGCGATAGAGGGACCCGTCGTCGGTGGCGGTGACTAGGCGCGCCCTGCAACGCATGTGCTTGCCTCTCCTCGAGCAAGCCCAGTTTCTGGTGTTGCTGAAAGACGCCTCTAAGAAGAAGGAGTACCCGCCGAAGAGAGCCAGAGTTCTACCAGCACTATTCTTCACGAAGATAACTGAAGGCGAAGAAAAGGGTGTGATTGAGTAACTATAAACAGCTTACAACATTTTAGGGGTAATTAAATTATGGAATTGTAATAAAACAAAGTGACACTGTGACACATTTTTGCAATGGCTAGATTTTTTTCTTTAATTGTGTTTTTATTTATCATTTTACTAAATATGGTTTGCGTTGATATCCTTTTTTAGCGACGTAGCAGTGTCCTTACTACGAAAGCATACGCTGTAGACGTTATGCATAAACCATTCTTTCAACAAATTAAGGTATTTTTCATAAGGTTTACAGCCTTTTTGTGAACGATCTTAACAAATTTCTGATAACATCACAAACTAGGCCATGAAAATGAAAATCTGTCCAACTTCTAATATGTTTAAGTATTTATTAGAGAAGTAATTATCTTGTTAAATGGTGAAATAAACAAGCACTACTTATTTCGTATGTTTTTGGTCGTTTGAAAATATACTTACTTAATATATTTACTTACTTACCTACCAATATACTTTATATTTCTTTACTAGTAACACGGTGTATGTTTCAAATCAGTACGCCGTTTTCAAAAATAGAGAACACGCATAAATGAGAAGAATTTATTCAATTTCAGTTAAACAAAAATAAATTAAAACTATACATGCATAGGTAACTTATTGCTGGTTTTCAGGTGAATTCTTACTAAAACTTAAAACTTAACTCAAAAGAAATCAATGTTAAACCTACAAACTAAACAACATTTCATTTAGTAACAGGTACAATTTGTAATCTACTTTACATTAAAAAAAAATTGGAGAAGTATATACATAAAAAAATATTAAATATCATATAATGTTACATTTAATTAAATAAAAATACCTAGTGTTAAGAACAGCCCTGCGAATACTGATAGGGTGCATGCAGACCATACAACTGAACAACCTTCCCCTTGGAACATAATGTCAGGAAACGACAAAAAATTTCGACCTCCCATACGAAATCTAGATCAGCTGGCTGACTGCATATAAAATTATGGGAAACCACAAATTTTTCGAAGTTTCCTGATATAAAAAAGGAAAAAAAGAGAAAGAAAAAGCAGAATAAAAAGGAGAAAATTGCTCAGTTTCATGGTCTGAAAGCAACCCATAAGAGTTCAGAACGCTGTCGCTAACGCCTGGTATTTAAGGGTGTGTTCTACTCATAAAATTGAATTGCTTTCGTTAATAAAAAAAATCCGAAATATGAAAAAAATTTGAACCTCCCTTACAGAATATACCTAACAGCCGACCGAGTCACTTTGTTTAAAGAGGTCCTAATTATTAAATTTCAAAAAGTATGTTTCAGACGAAAGTTGTTTAGTATATGGTTAGAATACCCTGGAAATTACGTTTGGTAAGCATAGAGTAGAAACTTATAATTTAAAGAATGCTTCCCTGTTATTTTTACAAATTCACATACGAATACATTTGTAACAGCGACAGTGTTTTGTGAAAAAGTTAGAAATGGTTTAAGTTGTTTGATAACGTCAAAACATAATGGAAAAATATTTCGGACTGTGACTGAGCCGCGGTAACCCAGATGGGACAGGCGTCGTCAGTACTATTGGCGAAAGTCGCCGGTTTTGATCCACCCTACTGTGGAAAACTGGAAAGTCAACAAAAATTATCATTCTCCTTAAACCTTACCTATCCCGTTCTCTGTCGTACCTAACCTAGGAGATTTGACATGGAACCTAGTTAAAAAACAATTGAAACGCTGTCTAAACGCGTGTCTAGCATTTTCACATCCTAAGTTTTGAAGCAAACCCCGTTCCTCACGTAAAAGTTCTTGGTCGGCGGATGGTTATGTTCGAGGTTCTGGTGGACGAGGACCCTGGGCTCGGTCTTGGTGCTGGTGAAGGCGGCGCGACACCGCGTGTAGTTGTTGCTGGTACACTGCCACCGGTCGGTGTTGGCGCGCTGCTGGGCGCAGTAGAATCGGTACCCGCACATCAAGGCCACGGGCTTCCCGTGGGCATTCGACAACCATTGCACTGTGGAACGGAGAATAAATTAGTCGCATTTCAAAACCAATTTCTCTTCTCTCTGCTTTCGTGTCGTCCAACGACCCGATGAACCCTAGTGTCAGAATTTTTCAACCGCCTTCTACAAGTGGCAAAACTGCACGTGAACTCGCACTTCTTCTTCAAAAACAAATTGTGGCCCTCGAACAATGCTACAGGCTTTCCAGCCGCAGATTGTACTATTGTGAC
Organism: Keiferia lycopersicella; assembly: GCA_029255805.1. Lineage (NCBI taxonomy): Eukaryota > Metazoa > Arthropoda > Insecta > Lepidoptera > Gelechiidae > Keiferia > Keiferia lycopersicella. Next base: position 3,256,329 of record JARACZ010000008.1, read on the forward strand.
TGAAAAGAAGACAAAAAATAATAGAAGCTTGCGGTGAATTGAGGACTTCACCGTTAAAATTACCTATTAATTAAGCTATACTACTACTACAACAACCACAACAGTGCATTGCTTAATATGGGGCTCCCCAATTGGGGAGATACTTGCCATATTCACCTCGCTGCGCTTGGCAGGCGAATTACCGAGCGCAGTGGAAGGTGTTGTAGTCACAGGAAATCCTGTTACCAATTCATATCATTCATCACTTATCCTCCTTTTACTACACCCACTGGTAAAAATTGGGTGATCGAAGTAGGTCACGGTGTTCTAAACCAGTACCAACTTAATTTATATCTTTGCAAAAATCCTTATCTGTCACAACAAAGAGATTTTATTGTAATATTTGATATAAACACAATTTTTATTTTAAATTCTTATATAGACACCTTCGCGGATGACATATCTTTGTGGCGGGTGGGTGTGTTCTCCGTTCTTCCGAATGACGTGGCCGTCGATTGTGGTGACCACGCGCGCTTTGCACTGCCTGCTTCGCTTCCTCGTGCACGCCCAGTTGCACGTGAACTTGCACTTCTTTTTCAAAAACAAATTGTGACCCTCGAACAATGCTACAGGCTTTCCACACGTAGTTTTTGCTATTGTGACTGAAAATTTTACATTAAAATAACAAATGTTCGCGGTGAATGGAGAACTTCCTCCGTTATATTTCGAAAAATTAGACAACTAACAATACAACTGCTACTACAACAGCCATGTCAGTCCACTACCGAACATCGGCTTTCTTCAATCGGGGGTTTTTTAAAGGTATTGTAGTCAGAGGAAATCCTGTTGCGAATTCACATTATTCATAACTTATTCTCCTTTTACGACACTTACAGGTAAAAATTGTGTGATGGTATTCTAAATCGACACCAGCTTAATTAATATTTCGGCAAACTCCTGACCTGTCACAACAAACAGTTATAAATTTTATTAAACATTATTTTTATTTTTATTTTTAAAGTCTTATATAGACACCTCTACGGATAACATAGCTTTGTTGTGGATGGTTGTGTTCCGCGGTCTTCCGGATGACGTGGCCGTCCAGTGTGGTAGTGACGCGCGCTTTGCACTGCCTGCTGCGTTTCTTCGTGCACGTCCAGTTGCACGTTCTCTTGTACTGCATACTCAAGTTCAAGTTGTAGCCTTCGAACAATGCTACAGACTTTCCTGAAGGAGTCTGTAGGACACAGACTGGAAAATGCGAGAACTTTTTATAACAAAAATGATAGTCAGTCAGGAGAAAGACCCTGGCCGCTAAGTAATAAGGCGCCAGACTCCCTGGATTTTTAGGAAGTACGATGCACTTTGTGTGACGTTTAGAAAAAAAAGAAGAGACAAAGTATCGGTAATGAATAAAATGTATTATTTCAATTAATATTAGTTAAAGACAATAAGGCCAATACTTAACGAGTAATTCCATTTGGAATTTAACAGAATCAAATATATATAATAAAAAAAAATAATTAGTATTTACATAATACATGCTTTGCTTAGTTTAGTACTAGAACATTGTGTGTCTCGTCCGTACATACTTGTTTATGTACTATTTTATATATAATTTTTATATACACATAGTACTATTTGAACACCATGTTTATTAGAATATTTTAACAAGTCTTTTTGAAAAGAGTGCACTGAGCTGAGTGTTGTGGTATCTTAGGGCTAACGCTGCGTCAGACGTTTAGTCCGCGCGGACGATCCGTGCGTTTGATTTACTTTACTTAAATGATCTACGCGTGGGTCCGCATTAGCGCGACCAGCAACCCACTGTGACACATTTTTGCAATGGGTAGATTTTTTCTTTATTTGTCTTTTTATTTATCATCTTACTTAACATGGTTTGCGTTGATGTCGTTTTTAGCGACGTAGCAGTGTCCTTTCTACGAATTTCTACGAAAGCATAGCCAGATTTAACGCTATTGTAGCATAAATCTACGCTGTAGACGTTATGCATAAACCATGCTTTCAACAAATAAAAGGTATTTTCATAAGGTTTACAGCCTTTTTGTAAACGATCTTAATAAATTTCTGATAACATCACAAACCAGGCCGTGAAAACGAAAATCTGTCCACCTTTTAATATGTTTAAATATCTATTAGAGAAGTAATTATCTAGTTAAATAAACAAGGACTTCTAATTTTTTATGGTTTTGGTCGTCTGGAAATATACAAAATATATTTACTTATTTACCTACCAATATATTTTATACTTCTTTATAAGTACAACGGTATACGTTTCAAATCAGTTCCCCGTTTTTAAAAAACAGAGAACACGCATAAATGAGAAGAATTTATTCATTATCAGTAAAACAAAAAAAAAACTTTACATGCATAGGTAACTTATTGCTGGTTTTCAGGTGAATCCTTACAAAAATTTAAAACCTAACCCAAAAGGAATCAATGTTAAACCTACAATCTAATCAATATTTCATTTAGTAACAGGTACAATTTGTAATCTACTTTACATTTAAAAAAATTGGAGAAGTATATACATAAAAAAATATTAAATATCATATAATGTTACATTTAATTAAATAAAAATACCGAGTGTTAGGAACAGCCCTGCGAATACTGATAGGGTGCATGCAGACCATAAAACTGAACAATCTTCCCCTAGGAACATAATGTCAGGAAACGACAAAAAATTTCGACCTCCCATACGAAATCCAGATCAGCTGGCTGACTGCATATTAATTATGGGAAACCACAAATTTTTCGAAGTTTCCTGATATAAAAAAAGGAAAAAAAGAGAAAGAAAAAGTAGAATAAAAAGGAGAAAATTGCTCAGTTTCATGGTCTGAAAGCAACCAATCAGAGTTCAGAAGGCTGTCGCTAACGCCTGGTATTTAAGGGTGTGTTCTACTCATAAAATTGAATTGCTTTCGTTAATAAAAAAAATCCGAAATATGAAAAAAATTTGAACCTCCCTTACAGAATGTACCTAACAGCCGACCGAGTCACTTTGTTTAAAGAGGTCCTAATTATTAAATTTCAAAAAGTATGTTTCAGACGAAAGTTGTTTAGTATATGGTTAGAATACCCTGGAAATTACGTTTGGTAAGCATAGAGTAGAAACTTATAATTTAAAGAATGCTTCCCTGTTATTTTTACAAATTCACATACGAATACATTTGTAACAGCGACAGTGTTTTGTGAAAAAGTTAGAAATGGTTTAAGTTGTTTGATAACGTCAAAACATAATGGAAAAATATTTCGGGCTGTGACTGAGCCGCGGTAACCCAGATGGGACAGGCGTCGTCAGTACTATTGGGGAAAGTCGCCGGTTTTGATCCACCCTACTGAGGAAAACTGGCAAGTCAACAAAAATTATCATTCTCCTTAAGCCTTACCTATCACGTTCTCTGTCGGGGTCGGCCACCTAACCTAGGAGATTTGACATGGAACCAAGTTAAAAAAAAAAAAAACGCTGTGTAAACGCGTGTCTAACTTTTCCTCATCCTACTTTTTGAAGCAAACCCCATTCCTCACATAAAGGTTCTTGGTCGGCGGATGGTTGTGTTCGAGGTTCTGGTGGACGAGGACCCTGGGCTCGGTCTTGGTGCTGGTGAAGGCGGCCCGGCACCGCGTGTAGTTATTGCTGGTACACTTCCACCGGTCGGTGTTGGCACGCTGCTGGGCGCAGTAGAATCGGTACCCGCACACCAAGGCCACGGGCTTCCCGTGGGCATTCGACAACCATTGCACTGTGGAACATAGAATAAATTAGTCGCAAATCAAAACCAGATTCTCTTCTCTCTGCTTTCGTGTGGGACACCGAGTCGTCCAACGACCCGGTGAACCCTAGTGTCAGAATTTTTCAGCCGCATTCTACAAGTATCAAAACCAGTCTAGTATCCATAGTTAGGATTTGAACATGTTCTTACCGATGAACGAATTTTGTTTTGAGTTCCCTGTATTACAACGCAAGCGTCATGATCACGGGCGTAAACTGGAGTATCTGGACTGCTAGAGGCAAATAACGTTGAAATATATATATAATATACATAAAGGGAACTCAAAACAATCGTTTTCAAGATACAAACTAGGTACTCCAATATTAGGTGATTCTTGATTTAAAAGTCGGCTCAATTTTTAAGTTTATATGCAATTTCAATGTTTTACCTAAGCGTAATCAATTCAGTTTCAAATAAGAGCTCATACAAAACAAAAGTAGGGCTTTACCACAAAAAAGCTAGACGCTGGTCAAACGCGAGTCTAGCGTTTTTGTAAACGCCACTTGGATGTCTAACATTTTTGCTGTAAACCCCTTAAACTTTAATGTACACTCCATTCCTGATGACATATTTCCCAGGTGGGTGATTGTGTTCGGTGTTGGAGCGGACCAGGAGCATGGTGGTCCTGGAGACGGTAAAGTATGAGCGGCACCCGCGCTGGGTGAAATTACACCTCCACCGCTCCTTGCTTTCCCTCTGATCCTGCTTGAAGAATGTGTACCCGTTCAGCAGAGCTATAGTCTTGCCACGGGTGCTAGTCAGCCATTGCACTGTGATTGAGTACAAGTTAATATTAGCGAACCCTTGCCGAACTTACTACAAATTAAACAACATCCACGTATATTAACTTTTTGTTTGAAAGTTAATACAATCGGAACAAGTGGAAAAAATCCACGCCAGCGATGGGATTTGAACCCACGTCTTCTGACTTGCCGGGTCAACCCTAGCGGCTAACACAGCCGCTAGGGTTGGCTCCATCCCAGGCGGCGTTATTGTGATCCACCTGTTTCGTTCATATATCTTTCGTTGACTATTCCACGATATTATTATTGGATCTGTATATTCATTGTGAGTGTGTGTGCAAGTGATTGGTCTTGATGAGCTGGTTGTGGACGGTGACGAGCGAGGCGCGGCACTGCATCGAGGAGCGTTTACTGCACACCCACCAGGTCTTCGGGAAGTGCTCCTGGTTCTTCGAATACCGGAACCCCTTGTACCACAATTAGTGCCGGTCACAGACTTTCTGCACTAGAAGGAAGGACTAGTCTTATTGAGTAACAACGAAGATACAACCAATGCCGAACTTTTTCACAAAGAGAACTCATATCAAGATAGTAACTTACAAAGGATTATTAAAACCAAGAAACATAACACAATACACTCACACTTATTTAATTCAAATATCTAAGTGACGTAAAAACTATGACTGATAAAAGTTATAATACTTAATATGACTAGAAAAAGTACTAGTTAAAGACTAGAATAGAATACTAAAAACCATGTCGTATGTGGCGACAAGGAACTAGAGAATGGCATGTGTATTACAATACTTATTGCAGGCCAAGGGCTGACGAAGTACTCGTCACTACTTTGATCAGTACATGTTAGACGCTTGCAGTTGAATTTCAAGTCAAACTATGATTACACTTTTGATTGACCTTGACGATGGAGACACGACAGCCTCTATGAGCTCGGTTACACACCCAGCCCAGTACATCTTCGGCCCTACGATTCGCTTGAAGTTAAAAATCAACTAGATTATGCGTGATTATGCTCGTGGTTGACCTTGACGATGACGTCGTCGTACGTGACAGTGGAGACGCGACACCCCCTGGGCGCGCGGTTGCACACCCAGTAAGTCTTCGGCCCTATGATGCGCTAGCAGTGGACTCCCGGTTTATGTATGATTATGCTCGTGGTTGACCTTGACGATAACGTCGTCGTACGTGACGATGGAGACGCGACACCCTCTGGGCGCGCGGTTGCACACCCAGTAAGTCTTTGGACCTATGATGCGCTTGCAATTAAACCTCAACTCGTTTATCACCAGCAAGGGCTTGCCTTTCTTCGTTTGCAACACTACGGCTTTTGTTGCATTATTGATGAGTCCTAAAAAATAAACTGTGTAGCTTAAATGGTTGCTTTTCTTTCAGGTACCTAAGTTTAGTGCATGTTGAGTAGACCAGAACGTCCAATAATAACACAAAATCTATATCAACATTTTAAAGGAGAAATTTTCGGGAAATGTGAAACGAGTAAATAAATCAATAATTTTTAAAACTAAACATGAATTCATATAGTGATTAATATACATAGATACATAATTTTATTGTGTGTGATCACGGGTGGTCGTGAGCGTAGACCAGATCACTGTAGTTGATGACTTTAGTGGTGGCTCCGTCCGGCGGAGACGGCCGGGGCTGGTGGTTGTGGGGGCCGTTGACCCTGGTGATGACGTCATGCACGGTGGTGAGGAACGCCCGGCAGCCCGCTGAGCTCTTGCTGCAGAACCAGTACGCCTTCGCACCCTTGCTGCGGTTGTTCTGGTTGAAGCGGTACGAGCCCAGCACGATCACCGGACGACCGAACCGCGACGTTGTCAGCAATGGAACTACATTCATATTTGGATTAATTTTGCAAACTGTACAGTAATTTATGAATCTGTTTCAACGCAATAATTACCTGGTGCTTTAGAAGCTGAAGTGCCGGCACTACGAACAGAAACAATTTTGGTGGGAATCGTCGATACAAGAATAGGCTTTTTTGAATCTGAAAGAAAATGTACATTAGTAACCGGTTCCCAATAGAATCCAGGAGTTTCCATCTCACATTTTCTGATCGTAGGTATATTAACATACACAGAATATGCAACACATTCAATAAGAAAAGGATTATTAGATAAACTATTGTTTTTAAATAAAAGACCTGTGGACTATGACTAAATCTCCGCCAGCAGAGATTTTACATGTTATAATATACTGAAAGTGAAAGGGTGTCAATGATTATGTTGAGTCCTCTCTGACGATGGCGTCATGCAGCGTGGTGAGCAAGGGACGGCAGCCGGCGGAGACGCGCGCGCACACCCCAAACTTGAACTCAATTTCATCACTAATCCAACTCGTGATGACCTTAATTCAAAACACGATCGTGATTGTGTTCATTCTTGTAGGAAATTATTTTATTTTCGATAATCCTCACAGAGGCCTTGCAGCCGGATCGGGTCATGGATCGGGTGCAAAACCACGTGGCAGCCGGTCCTTTGCTTCTGTGGTTCTTGTAGAACCTGTAGCCATCAATCGTGGCCACTTCCCGTCCGCCGCGCGTCACGCCGAAGTGCGGTTGACCATGGATGCAGGAACCAACCAGTGACTGCTCCGCCAGGAGAAGCATTTGACCTGTAAGTGGTTAATAAATAATGAAGCCCGCGTAAGTGAGCCACCCCTAGATGGTAGAGGCGTTGCCAGTTGGTACAGATGGCGACTGCTAGTTCAAATGCAGCCAGCGGTGGAATTTTTTGTAAGTTTTCCAAAAACACCGTTTTCCAATATCACTACATAATAGTACAGAACAACGTCGTGTCTGTCTGTTCCTATGCACGTTTTGATTTTGAAAAGTTAGAAAGGTTTCCAAAACCATAAAACTTTATAATTAAGAACATGAAAATTTATTTGTGACAAATCTAACATATAATTGACCTTAAGCCAAGAGACGTTTGTGGTTGTGTTCATTCTTGTAGGAAAGTATTTGATTTACGGCAATCCTGACGGATGCTCTGCAGCCGTAGCCCATAGAGCGACTGCAAAACCACGTGGCGACCACACCCTTGACCTTGTTGTTCTTGTAGAACCGATAGCCGTCATAGATCGCCACGTCCCTCCCGCCGCGCGTTACTTCGAACTGCAGTTGGCCATCGAAGCAGGTAGCAAGCGGTGTGCGTACTGCGAGAAACATCAGCATTTGAGTTGTGGGTGGAGAAACATTACACAAAGGATAAAAAGGTGTGTAAGAATTAATTATCGTACATTAGGCGGCCTTATTGCTAACAGGCAATCTCTTCCAGGCAACCTAGGTACAGAAAATTGTATATGGAGTTGCGGGGGGAATGCATAACAGTATTTTATTTAGGACAATAAACAAATGGTTACAGTAATAATAAACTACATTCTATAGAATACTATAAAATAAAAGTGTAATAACTGCTACTAATATACTACACACTAATAAATACTGACTATACACAAAGTGACTAGATGACTATCTCGGAAGGCAAACAATCGTTAACAGTATCCACATTGAGCAAAGTGGTAACGTAGGAGATTTTTAAAGACAGTAAAGTTGTAGCCTGCCTTATTGACGGAGGCAGAGCGTTCCACTGGTACACCGCGTTGGCCGTGAATGACCTGTAAATGAAGTTGGTGGGCTCTACAGAGCAGACAAGCAGGTTTGCGTTGCTGGAGCGCGTTGGGCGACCATGTCGGGAGGAACGGTAGATTACACGATCCCTCAGATACGGAGGCGCGTGAGGATCTTTTAGGAAAGGAGAGTTAGGAGATGGGTACTACGACGCAGTCGAATGGGCAGCCATTTCAGTTTTGCTCTATAATCGGACACATGGTCATATTTACGTAATCCGGAAACAAATCTGTAAGACATTTTCTGGAGTCTTTAAAATTTATTGACCAGCACTTCAACCGCCGGCGACCTGTCAGATTACTACTACTAACAGAACTATACAGGTTTACCAGAATTACTTCTTTATTGTTTGGTATAGGGTTTAATCCGGGCTAATCGCATAAACCTACATACATAAGGAGTTTTAACTTAAAATTATTATTTCATGCTGGTAGAACGGTTGTCTAATATTATATTAAGTAATTAAGATTGTAAGCTTAAATCACTCTCGTGTACGAGTACACACACCCACACAAATCGTTTACGCGTTACGAGTAATAAACCCAAAAGTATGATTGACTTTAAACAAAGACACGATCGTGGTTGTGATTGTTCTTATAGAGAAGTATTTGTTTGTCAGCAATCCTGATAGATGCCTTGCAGCAGAACCGGCTCATGGATCGTGTGCAAAACCACGTGGCGACAGTTCCTTTGCTCCTGTAGTTCTTGTAGAACCTGTGGCCGTCCCAAAGCGCCACCTCGCGGCCGCCCCGCGTCACCTCGAATTGCGGTTGACCATTGAAGCGGTGAGCAATGAGTGACCGGTGCTCCAACAGAAACGTCGCCTGAGCATCTGTAGGTTGGTGATATAGTATGAAGGAGTATTTATTACTAGGTATTATCTCAACTTACTAAAACTACGTTACAGCGTTAATCATTCTAACATGTTTTATACCTGTATGCAGATTGTAGGATGCCCCATGCAACTGCTCCTCGTAAATAAAACCGCTTGTCATCTCGAGCCTTTAGATTTCTTACGATGCAAAAGCGAATATTTTAAGGCGTTACAGATAGCAGCGGAGATAATTAATTACAAACAAATCTTTCCTCATATCATTATTGTTGTATTTGTATAAATAAATAATAATATTCTATCATTCATGATTATGTTGGTTCTTTATGCTGATGATCTTGTTATCAACACTTATGACGCTCGCCCGGCATCCATAGTTGCGTTTGACGCAGCGCCAGAACGATTTGTTTAATTTTCCAAATCTTTGAAAGTTGTACCGATATTTGCCAACCTGTAAAGCTGTTCGCCCTGCAGTAGTTCTGACCGCTGTGAAAAGTAAATGAAGAATCAGATACTGGCTTAAAATACCGTAAGAAAGCTTCTGAGAGAGGAATCCAGAGAACAAGCACCAGCGTTCCATGTGAATCGACTTTGCTTTTTGTTCTTCTTCTTGCGTGGCGATGACTCAAATGTATTTCGACCATAAGTTTGCCACAGCTACGACACTGCCAGTGGCTCTATAATTATAAGTCGGACACTGCTCTATGCTCGCCAATCCGTCTACCAAGCGTGGAGAGCTTGACAAACGAACCAATAGGACAACACCCGCGGGTAGTTGTAACTGTAATGTCACTAGATATCTATAGGTGGTTCCCTGACGTATGTTGCTAAGGGAAAGTCTTTCAGTTTCGTAGTCAATATAGCATAGAGCTGTCTCTTACACCACGTATAATTTTTGTAAAGTGAATTTGGGCGTTAAAAAAATTAAAAGACATATAAGAGGTAAGAAATCAGCTTGTCACTTTATAAGTATTTCATTTAAAAAAGCAGTTGTAGAGAAGGATTAACCCCTAACCACGACATTTGATGATTGTGCTCGTTCTTGATGGCTATAATCTGATTGTTGGCGATCCTGACGGAAGCCTTGCAGCCTGAGTCGGAGGAGCGGCTGCAGAACCACGTGGAGACGATTCCCTTGCTTCTGTTGTTCTTGTAGTACCTGTGGCCATCTATGGTCACCACCTCCCGTCCGCCGCGCGTCACGCCGAACGTAACTAACAAACGAAATGATTCACTTAGTTTTGTTCCTTAGGATTATAAACCTGACAGAGTATTTCTTGCTGGTTAGTGCTAAATAATACGATATGTAATTTTGTATATGCATGCTTAATGCAATTTTAATATAAAACAGATACTCATTGCCGATTTCTAGTAGGTAATATAGAAATCTATCCATGATTTTTTCAACACATCGTCTTCACCAGGAAGCACTTCACGTGCAGTCACGTCACACAATAAGTCGCAACTGTGTATGACTGTGTACTTCCCAAGTTTTATTTTAAGTATATTCCAAGACAAGATTAATAAATTTAATACTGACTAGATATTTGTAAATACATTAAAAAAACATTCAAATTGAGTTATTGTGGAACTTGTACACCGGCTCATTAGGATTACGGTTTTTACGTTCAATAGTGTGGCAGTGGTCTCCCTTCTGCTCTACCACGTTGCCCTCTATGGTGTAGAGCTTGGCCCTGCAGCCGGAGGTCGGTCGCGAGCAGGTCCACAGTTTCCTGAGCTTGGTCTTGTATGCTGGGCTGAGGTTGTAGCGGAACCCTCTGAACACTATGACGGGGTTGCCGCGACGCGTCTCCAAGAACTCCGGCAGGTCTTTCAGGTACGCGGCGTTGAGGGATTCTACCGCCAGCAAGAACGGCATTTGTAGGTCTGTATCAATAACAAGGGTCATTTACAATGTTCTTACTAATTTTGTTTATTAAGTATAATAAGCAATAAGCAAGGAAATATACTGAAGTCATAATAACTATTTATTATTATTTATGGGAACATAACAAAATCATGATTATAATAAGTCTTAGCCTAAATTTTAACGATCCGCTTAGTAACGTAACTGCTATAAATACGCACAATGTCTTTTCTTGAACTATGACACTCATAATCAAATCATAATCATACAGCGTTACTGGCTGCTTTACAACTTATTAACCTAGTACTATTTTAATATACCTTGTGTTGGATGATATACACTTCTCGTCAGATAATCGAGACATTTTCGTTTTTATGATTTGATAAAACACGAAACCTACCTACAAAAAAACTATTTCGTATTCGGGACATTTTCATTAAGATTTATAAACCTCATTTACTCAGAATCACACGATATCAGACATTTATTCCAAAATAAACACAGTTTTTAAATAATGTGATTCGTACGAAACATAAACTTGCAAGGTGTACCGGGTTTTATGATGAGAAGTATAGATAACACCATTCGATATAAATGTAGTATAATACGCGAGTAGCTATGATTAGTATTATTTGCTAATATCTTGATTTAGATATAGAAATTCGTAAATATCAATAACCTCTATTCTATTGCGAGTCATGCCAACAAATCGTCTTCTTAGTTTGATATTGCCAGATCTACTAATCATGGTGTCGGTGTTCATTGACGGTTTTGATGATGGAGCCGTCGAGCGTGAGGAGGGAGGCTCGGCAGCCCGACGACCACTTGACGCAGCGCCACTGCGTGTGCGCAACCCTGCTGTTGGGGCCTTGCCTCCTCTTGTTGAACCGGTGCTGCCCTAGATATATCACAGGAGCGCCTCGCCTGCTCTCTGTGAATATTGGAACCAGACCTGAAAAACAACAGTGAATGTTACTGATAAGCATATATATTTATCCATATAGTTCTAATCGTCTGTATATCCGTTTACCAATCTCGATCACATTATGAAATAGTGTTGCATAACTTTTTATTATTACAAATTGTTTTTTTCTTTTCGGTAACAAAAAAAGGTAAGTAGCAAATAAGTACCAGAAATTAAGTAATAGTGTAAGTATTGACTAGGTAGAGTCCCTTTAGATACGTATTCTACAATACGATAATATTTATTCACAAGACTAGGTCTGTCACAGCTCATGTATTTTTCTAAAAAGAATGACAAAGATTTACAATAATTTAACTTACGTACCCAGGAACTAAATTAATTATTATTTAACTAAGACGTAAGATGACTAGTACATAGTACGTTGTCTACAGATCAGATCAGAAAGTAGGTATAGTTTAAAAAAAAAATGATCCAAAAGTTTCATCTAAATTCAGTTAGGCGTGGGTATTTCTTTACATCTGCTTGGTAAGATTAAGGTACTTTGTAGGATTAAATCGAGCCCTCTCGATGGGAGGGTTTGGTAGTTTGTTAGGATCACAGCGCCCCGAATGGTGAAAGGCGAAACCGTGAGGAGCATCGCAAAGCAGACCTCGGCGCTAAACGCGAAGAGTTGAAGGCCCAGCCACCCGCAGCCATCAACTTCAACTATGTAGCGGTAAGCTCACCTACACGCACACATTATAGACGAGAATTGGCAAAAGTTGGCTAGTAGCCATTTTCGAGCGTTCTATAACGTCTGTTTTCATTACATGCGAAAATACATGCTTATTATGCTTGGATTACACGTTCTACTTCTCAATTCCCACATACCCTCAAAAATTCACACATATTTTTTAATATAAAAACATCAAGTAAAAGAAATCTTAAAACATGTGGTTAGACCAGTAGTTTTGGGCTTTCGTAAACGGAACCGAAAACGAACGATTCAGAAATTTTGATCCTGATTAGGAGTTGAAGTCGCCATGGCCGACATAGATCAGACAGATCAGTCAGGACTGAGGTAGTAATTACAACGTATATTCAGATATGATTATGATGGTTCTTCGTGCGAATGATGTCATTGTGTATCGTGAACACGCTGGCCCGGCACCCCGCGTTCCGTTTTACGCAGCGCCAGAACAACTTGGGACTGTCAGGTTTGCCGCTCTTTTGCAGATTATACCGAAAATTGCCAATTTGCAACGCGGTTCGCCCTCGATCACTTCTGATGAATAAGACTTCTGGAATAAACATATAATACAAACATATATCCAACGTTATAGTACTACAATTACCTACTCATCGATTCGATGAAGAAAAAGAAGTTTCATAAACTCTACCATACTGCAGGATGGCTATGAATTCGCCATAAATTAATCTATTTATGGTAATAAAACTGTTTGTATATTAATTTATCTGTTTATGCATAACCTTTATTATATTTTCATAAAATTTTAAAACACTAATGATTATGATTATTTTTGAGGCGAACAACTTCAGTTCCTAGGGTGTAGATGGCGGCGCGGCACTTCCTGGAGTACCTCGAACAGAGCCATCTGGTGGCCGGGCCTGTGTTCACGTAGTACTGGTTGTACCTGTACCCGCCCAGCACCAGCATCGGTCGACCCCGTCTGCTCTCGGTAAACTCTGGAACTGGGAATATACAAGATGTAAAAAATCTACTGAAAATGCTTTAGGCCCCGGTCTCGGATTTTGCGGGTTGCCGGTTCGCCGCTCGGTGCCGGCTGTCACGCCGCTGTGTCCGAAAACCGGTCCATTTGAATGTATGCAAAAGATCCTGCCGCCCCGCTGACCGCAAAATTTGAGACCGAGGCCTTAAAGGGTGAAACAATCAAATCCAATAATTATTAATTTCTTTCTCCAACAGGAACATAGATCGAAACATTAAAAAATTTTTGGTCATCTCATACGAAATCTGTTGATTTATGTAACACTTCATGTTTCGTTTCGATCTATGTTTCTTAGGGAAAGTTGTGCAGTTATATGAATTGGTTTATTCCTTGAAATATTTGCAGTTGTTATTTTTACTCCCTGAAGCAACTCGTTACTATCAGTATAAATTGATTTTTGAAGCAACGATCCCGAAAGGGCCACATTGTTTGAAATCCCGATCATAATGTCATATAAGGTCATATACCTATTTTGATAGAGAGACAAACAATAATGTTGCCAATTCGGGGTCGTTTTTTTATCTGATCGAGATGTATCTCTATACTATAACAACCAACCGATGAAAAATAAAATAAATTAATAACTTTTATCGTGTGGACAAGTCAGACATGCGATTAATAAAATACTCATATACCTATTCTAATAGATTCATTAGTAACGGATGCGATGTTCTCCTCGCATTGTATAACTTAAAGTGATTCTGTTTTCTCTTCTTCTCTATGGGTGCGTGTGTTCGTTCCTGGCGCTGAAGATGCGTCCATCGTAGGTGAAGAGGGAGGCTCGGCAGCCGGAACACCACTTGACGCAGAGCCACTGCACCCTGGGCCCTCGACACCTGCTGTGCATATTGAAACGGTGGCTACCCAGTATAATCACAGGTCGCCCATGTCTACTCTTCGTGAATATAGGACCTGAACAAAATAGTATTACAACAATGTATTATTCAAATATATGTACCATTTAAATACCTTATAATTTAAGCACAGTATTTATTCTCAAAAAGCTCGTTGTCATAAAATACGCTACTAAATGTATATATGTAATAAATGTAATGTAAGACTTTGTACTCGTAGGTCCACTCTCGTGTTTACGATAGCTATGCGTGCAATTGACATCGGTATAATATTATTAGGCATGTTCTATTAGACAAAGAAATTACATTACTTCTTTATTATATTAGGTGGTTTTAGTCAATAATTGGGTGGAGGTGGCGCAGGACAAGAATCAGTGGAAAAAGCTCGTTTCGAAGAACAAGATCCATTTTGGGTCACTTAGCCAGAGAAGTCAGTTTTTAGTTAGTTCTTTATTTTATTAAAAGTAAAATAAAACATACCACCTGATACAAGTACTTATATTAAATCATGTTAGGTCTTCATGACCTGACAAAGTTACAAATCACATTAAAGACAACACCAAGAATACACTAAACATTCACTTAAGTATTCTATGAGAAAAATGTGCTAAATGCATAATACTACACTGAGTAGAAATATTTACGATAGTAAGTATGAATTTTGCGAGTTACCGTGTCGTGCTTAAGTTTCACCCAATTGGTGACTGATAACTTCAGGCTATTCTTTAGTTATGCCCTGGGACCCAGCGGGTCTCCAAAAATAAAAATAAAATCTTTTATTTATACTGGCAGAAATTAAGAATTTTGTCCAAACATAAAAATGGTAAATTACTACTAAAAAACATTGTATTGGTAGATTGGTCGGATATAATATCGAAAGCCTTTACCTCGACGGCTGCAACATCGACCACTCGTCATCGAAGGTACGCTACGTCGAATGGTACTTAATATGGTAGGTATATTGTTAAAGAACAGCCTTAAGATCAATTACCACCGAGCAATCAAACTTTAACACAAATCATAACTATCACTTAAGAATTCATAGCTACTACGTACGAGTAATAAAAAGCAGAAGCGTGACAGGAGTGCGCTACACACGATAGTCAAAGGTGAGTAAGTAGAGTACGACAGAATTTTAAACATGGTTATGTTCGTTCTTCTTGCCGATAATCTTATCGTTGAAAGAGTAGAGCGAGGCGCGGCAGCCGGCAGTCCAGCGGCAGCAGCGCCACAACACCTTGGACTTCTTGTACTTGGAGTGGCGGTTGTACCGGTAGTTGCCCCAGTGGATCACCACGTGCCCTCGCTGCGACGTTGCGAACTTGGGCCCTGATAGCTCTTCCAGTTCCGGGAAGCTGTAACCCTCACTAGGGACTTGAGGAGGTGGCATTTCTCCTGCCACAGACAGCTCTTGTTTCACTAGAGACTCAGGAATCACCGAGAACCCCGAAAGGAAATGAAATCCAGGCTCTTGTAGCGATGCCAGATCCGGCATTGGAGGAAAATCTGGGTAACACGTTGTGTTTTCTACCTTAACTGGAATTGATTGAGAGCTGGAAGGGGCCGGAATCATTGATAGCCCAGGAGGAAGGTAAATTCCAGGCGCGTAGGAAGAACTACTTTGCGAATTCACAGCCACTTGTCCTGTATTTTGAATTTTATCGAAGAGTGATCTAACTTCTTGAGTCAGAGAACGTTCCGATGGCGGTTCCTTTCTTACTGAAAGTCCAGGAGGAAGATAAATTCCAGGTCCGTAAGATGAACTGCTTTGAGAACTTACAGCCACCTCTGTATTTTGAGAACTACTTTTAAAGAGCGATGTAACTTCTTGAGTCGCAGAACGTTCTGATGGAGGTTCCTTCCTAACTGATAGTCCAGGAGGAAGATAAATTCCAGGTGCAGATGAACTATTTTGCGAATTTACAGCCACTTCTGAATTCTGAGTGGTGTTTTCGAAGAGCGATGTAGCTTCTTGAGTTGCAGAACGTTCTGATGACGGTTCCTTCCTAACTGAAAGTCCAGGAGGAAGAAAAATTTCAGGTGCAGATGAATTATTTTGAGAATTTACAGACACGTCTGCATTTTGAGTAGTATTTTCCGAGAGCGATGCAGGTTCTTGAGTTGCAGAACGTTCTGATGACGGCTCCTTGGTCACTGAAAGTGATTTCGGTATTGTATGTCCCAGAAGTTTTGACAGAATTCCTGCAAATAAAACATAACATACATGAAATTTCCATAAACAATGTATGTATCTACCCACACTTCCTATGCTGCATGCTAAAAAAAAAATGCATGCAGGGAATTCCATGCAATTTCTTATGAACAAACACCAAAATTAAAAACTTGTTTTGAACAATATTTTAATATAATGTAGGTAAGTACCTATAGCTAATTGAAAAAACACAACACAAATTTTAAACCTGGACTAGTAAGTAAATAAATCTACTACTTATTATACGCTAGGTACCCGCACATTAAAAATATATTTGGTTTGATATCATAGACTAGTGTCACAAACATAATCTAGACTAGACAATAAGTTTAGCGGCACCGGACTCAACTATTACTTTAATACAAGCAAAACGTATTCAACTAATCTGGTCTTTCTTTTCTAAGTCGCTTGTTTAACAGGCGACAGACGCCTGGATGCCCCGACTCGCGGGTCCAGATTAGACTCGCTTCACAAGTTGATGTCATTTATCCCTAATAGATATGTAGGTATACGCTGCTAGTGGTTGTGACTATTCTTGAGTGCGACGACCATCTGGTTGCAGGTGATGGCGGAGGCGCGGCAGCCGCCGGTGCCGGTCCAGCGCTCGCACAGCCATTGTACCTCTGCGACCTTCCTGCGATGCCGCGACACGCGCTGCCGGTGGTAGCGGTACCGACCCACGTGCAGCACGGGGTTTCCGCGGGACGACGTAGAGTACCAAGCTCGCGCTACAAAACCAGACCAGTCTTAAAATTCTCATCCAAAAGTGAAATTGCGACATACACATTTGTTTAAGGCTCGTGCATTGTACACATTATTATGTTTATCTCGGGTTTGATGCTTTCACGGCACTGCGATCTTCATCGCTGCGTCCTCCATCAGTTGCCCTCGCGCCCACGAAAGTTGCAACTCGCTCGAAACGTTGAGGTGGAAAATATCTGATTCCCTAACAATAATTAAGATTGGCCCGTGATAAACATATAATGAGCAACACCATTCTACTGCATTTTATACTGTCATGCGTCTTCAATACGACTTTTAGGATCTACGTATATATACAAGGAATCTTTAATTCCATTCCAGGTCTATGGCAATATAAGCAAGAAAGAAACTACTGGATTCAAATAATATAGGTTTCTCTAACTATTATGGTATAGATATTATACAGGATACTATAATACAACTCATATATACGCAGTTAATGTACTCAACACAACATTGGCCCTAACAGGTGACCCCTTCTCTAAACTAGTGCTTATGGTGTGTGTTAGCTTTGACCACGGTGGAGCCATATGGAGCCATCAGGGTGGTGATGGAGGCGCGGCAGCCTTTAGACCACTTGTTACAGATCCACAAGCAGCGAGGGTGACCCTCCTTGTACTTGCCGTGTCGGGAGAACCGGTACGGCCCCATGCGCAACATCGGTCTGCCCTTCTGTGACGTGATCAGCTCCACTGGCGATAAAATACTTTATCACTACATAGTATAAAGCAAAGTCGCTTTCCGCGTCTGTATGTAAATCTTTAAGACTATACGACGGGGTTTGATGCAGTTCTTTTAATAGATTGCCGTGTGATGCCGGCTTATAATAGCATCACCCCATTTCTCTCCCATGGGTGTCGTAGAAGCTGACTAAGGGACCGGAGGGTATCATGTGTATTGTAATTTTAGGCGACAGGCTGACAACCTGTCACTATCGTGATACGTGGCTTATCTGAAACGACCCTCAAATATTGACAGACCTGGTGATAAAGACCGTAATTTTACGGTCGTTAACGCTCTGCCTACCCCGCCAAGGATATAAGCGTGATTTGCGTGTAATAGATAGTGTGATTCAAGAAGAAGGTTTAATAGTACAATACCATCCGGGAAAACAACTTATTCCTACGGGACAATGAGTTACAGTGGGCGCAGTCGCTGGGCGGGCCCTTAGTTTAAATTTGTCACCACTTTTGTCCAATGGGAGTCTTCTCGTCTAGCCAAGTGTCCTGCCCGTCTTCACTTTAACCTACTTATTCGCTTATTTAAGTCTTCCACCTTAGTCTGGAGTCTGATTTTGGTATTGCGAATGTGATCGAGTAGTTTAATACCTAACATGTAATGTTCCTTGGCTCTCTGTGCTACTCTAACTCTGCCGTATTCAGTGATTGTGACCATTTTTGCTCCATACGATGACATCATCCTCGGTGAAGATGATAGTTTTTCAGGCCCTCTTGCCGCTCAAGCCGCACACCCATCGCAACTTCTTCTGCCCCAGGTTATAGTTGGAGTGCAGGTTATAGTTGAAGTGGAGGCTATAGCGGTACCGCCCAACCTTCACCATCTTGTTCCCGTATTAGGACGTCGTGTACTCCACAGGCATTCCCGATATATCCACACAATTAATAGTTACTGTAAAAACGGACGTTATTTGTAATAAGGGGTTAGGATAATCTAGTTCTTAATCAGGTACATTTCAAGCATAATTCTAAAAGAGTTAAAAAGTGTTTTTAATGTATTGGAAACAACGGTTGAAAATAACTTTAGCCAAGAGGCTACTTTTATTGCTTTGCCCGTGGTTATTATTTGGTAGTTATACAAAAATGTCTTTGACTTTTCATTTCATAGCTAACCTAACCTATAGCACCGAACCTCTTGTTTCCATGAGACAATATCAATGATTATGCGAGTTGTCAACTCTAACGATGGTATCGAGTATGGTGTGCACCAGGGCTCTGCATCCGTTGCGCCTCTTCACGCAGTACCAGCGCACCTTGTCCCCGCCGAAGTTCAGATTCCTGTTGAACCGGTTCTTGCCCAGCAGCAGCACCGGCTTCCCGCAACGTGATGTTCCGAAAACCGGGATTATGACTTCATCTATAAATAATATGGCCATCAGATTGTGAAGAACCTTCTTGCAACTAATAAAAATAGTCATCCACGTTAAAAATCAGACAGAAAAATATATTTTCATAATTTTATATTATAATAGTCACCATGATCCAGGGCATACATATAATATTTTTACTATATAAAGAAAGAAATAAAATAGATTTATTCAGTCACAAAATGCAACAGGTCATTTTTATGCTATAATGGGCCTAATTCTCTAAATTTACATTGCAACTATCCTATTTCGTATTTCATCTTCTTCGAACATTTAGTATGTTGCAGGCAGTAACAATTTTAAAACCGTGCTTTTTGAGTTGAGTTTATTGGCATCAGTAACGTTCCTTTACTACGTAAAGTGGTCATACTTTGCGTAGGATCAATCCACTTTTACGACGCTTCATTATAGAGGTATATAATCTGCAAACTTTGTAAATTTCGCTCTATGGGTGGTATCTTTTCATTTATGATTGTGTTCATTGAACATAGTGACTACATCGAAGCCTTCAGTCTTTACACTCGCTTTGCATCCGGCATTTTTTTTAGTGCAGTACCATCTTGCATTAGCACCTTTGTATGCAGCCATTTTGTTAAACCTGTGTTTTCCCATTTGTAGAACTGGCTTGCCAAATCGTGAGGTTGTCCAAAGCGCTATCTCCTCTGTAGGTGAAAACAAATTATATTAAGATAATATAATTCCAAGGAACAGCGTCAAAACTTATACCTACCTTTGTTGTACTGTAAAGGGTCCCGTTAGTTCCAATATTAATAAAATACGCTATCCAATATATTGTTAATGTATTCTCGGAAAAACTTTTCTGTTCCAAATTTTTTGTTTATTCTCTCTTTTTTGTTTACACCTCGTATACCTGTTCCAACTTTGTGACATTTTTAACCAATATGGAAAAACACGTTGTTAATAGTAAATTTTGTCCCACTATCACAATTTATGATATTACATACTAATTACAAATACAAATACAAAAATTGGTACAAGTGAAACTATACATACCTTTTAAACAAGGTTTATAGACAGATAAACTACAATAAGACACTTAGGGAATTACTACAAAAATGTTAGACGCGAGTAGCGCGCGTGTCTCGGCGTTTATTTTTGTTAGATGTTCGACTCGCGTCTAACTTTTTTGTGGTAAAGCCTCTAAAATGTTCAAGTATAGTAGTATATCCTAATTTGCTTAATCTTAGGTTAATCAAATCATCCTTTTCTTCATGATATCGATTATATTATCCACTACTACTCTAGTCTTCTACATTTATTAAGTGTACTTAATCGGAAGGTATCTTATTGAGTATACTAGTATTCCCTTTATTACTTATTATTACCTTCCTGCTATTTATCAACCTTGCGTACAAAATAAAACTTAAAATAAGTATCATATGGATAAGAGGAGGATTAGCTCTTTTCTTTCGTTCTTCCTATACCTATTCTGTTTAATTTTTTCCATCACTATTCAAATTTATCACAGATTTTCAGTATCAATATCGAAAGATTAATATAATTAATGCCTTCGCTGTCAGTCTGTCCTCTGTCTGTTCATCCAACAGTCTTTCACCCAATGACTTTGTCCGGAATGAGATATAGTACTCGAAATATGTCTTTACACTACAATTAAAGACAATAATTTTATGAAATCAATTATTTAAAAAGAGACCAAATTCTGTGATACACTACAATTAATTCCTTGATGTTATTGTGTTCCACAAAATAGGACTTGTGGTAAAAGTACTAAGTTTGTGAAGCGATAAGCATAATTGAATGTATATAATTGAATATTTATACAGAACGTCAATATGATCGTTCTTTAATTCATTAAACAAGCCTAAACTGACGAAGCTATAGCAGATGTCACCTAAGGAGGTGAGGTATCGTATAATATTTTTCCTTCAGAGTAATGACTTGGTTGGATTTGTAGATAATTTAGTAACCTGTCAATTAGTCCTAGAAATAAGTATTTTCTGTAGTATGCACCGCCATTAGTCTAAAAATCGGAACCTAGACGAAACCCCCTTCCCCACTCCGGCGAGCGTTGTTTATCTGCGAAGGATCCTGAACATGTTTCTAAAGAAAAATCTTACGATAGAGCATGAGCACTCTAAAAATGGCTATCCACAGGACTGTATAAGTTTGACGTGTCCAATGTTCTCTCCCCTATGAGTAGTGGTTGTGACTGCCCAGCGTCTTGACAATGACGTTGTCGACGGTGGTGATGGAGGCGGTGCAGCCGCTCTTCTTCTTGATGCATGCCCAGCGCACCTTGGAGCCCCAGCAGGCGTGCTTGCTGAACCGCCAGGACCCGATCTGCACCACTAAGTTCCCGCGCTGAGACAGACTGAACCTCGGCTCTAAAATAAATTAATTGTTTTGTAGGAATTTCCTATTGTTCATGCTTACCTAGAATTTAGAGTTTGTCTTATCAGCAGAAGCAGCGGTATTATTGGTACTTTCATAGCGATTTTGTAAATTGTTATTGGTGAAACTAGTTTCTAATTTAACAGTTCTGTTTGGGAAAAAAATTAAATGTATACTTTTCTTCAAAAAATCTGAATACTTTAAAGCAATGTAGGGACCTTTTTTACTTTTAATTTTATTTTCATAGGTTGAGTATTGTGATACAAAAAGCGAAAGTGATGCGACTGTTCTGATTGTGAAGTGTAAGTATTTTTCGTTTCAATTTCTGAAAGTGTTGTACAAGCGTAATTAGTAGAAGATTTCCGCATGCAAAAATTGTAGAAAAAGGAAGAAAGCTCCAGATATTAAGATATTTTCTAAAAAATATCATCATTGTTTCAGCCATAAGACGTCCACTGCTGAACATAAACCTCCGCTAAACATTTCCATCTTGTCCGATTAGAAGCGGCCAGATCGTCTATCCCTCTCGCGAGGGGCACTCTACGCTGCGCCGGCCGGAACGTGGTTTCCACTCGAGAACTCTTCTGCTCCATCGGTTATCAGTCCTTCAAACAATGTGGTCTGCCCATTGCCACCTCAGCTTACTGACTCTCTTAGCTATGTCGGTAACTTTGGTTCGTCTACGGATCTCCTCGTTTCTGATCCGATCACGTAGAGAAATGCCGAACATAGCTCTCTCCATAGCTAGCTGAATGACAGTTAGAGACCACGTCTCGGCATCAAGTAATATAAGAAAATAATACAGTAAAAGTAAAAATAATTCAAATATTTATTAACATTAACATGATACACTTACAGGTACAAAATTTAATTTTAATGTTATATATGCTATTAACTGTTGGAAGTTATACTTGTTTATCGGGTAGGTATTAAAGAATGATAAAATAAGTTGGTACAAAGATAATAAATAGAATTATACACAAAAATATTATACACAAACACTTGTTAATAGCATTATATACAAAAGCTTGTTAAACAAAGCAATGAAAACTATATGACTGCATTTTAAACAAACACACAATTGTTATGTTTTATTGATGGTAGAATAAACATGAATATAATGGATAAATAAACGTAATATTAATGATACTTATATGCAGTGGACCGTGATATATTATTAAAAACCCTGATAAAAAAGAGCACTACTCTATTTCTGAGTCAGATTCTGCCGCTAGTTGGAAATAGGTAAAGTGACAATAAGATAAATATAAGTATTAAAAAAATAGAAACTTGTAACTTAAATGAAATGGACTACTTCAAATTCTAAACTGTTAGATATTGTAATACGTAAACTAAAAGCCTAGCGTTCATTGCAGGTACTTTTCGTATTAATACGATGATTTTCCTAAAATACATGTGTATAATACGTTGGTAATTATTTATATATTTTATATTTTGTTAGTAATTTATGTAACTGCTTTATGTAGTCAGATATTAGGATGACTCCTAATATCTTTTATATAATTTCTACATTTTATAATTTGAAACAATTGGAATTAGGTTCAAGTGGCACTTACTTCCACACAATATCTACAATTCTACTCACCCATTCCTTTTATTAAAGTTCAATTTCTCTATATCATACAATTCAACATATATATATTTTTTAAATTATTTAACATACATAGTGCATACACATGTTACATTACACATTAACAACAACACATTTTTAATAATAAAGTGGCCTGTTGTAAAGCGGCTGTGAAGGTTTAAGGTTAAGGGAAACTTATATAAATTTGTAGTGCTTAAGTAATAACAACATTTTATAACAATTTCTATAGACGTAGGTATAGTCCACAGTTAACGCTGTTAGAATTTAGACAATGATTTCTAATTAACAAACTGTCATACTTGCGAAGCCTCTAACCAAACGCATCTTAATATTAACAACACCAGTGGTTAGAAACATCATCGGTAGTACTGATAGCGAAAGTCGCAGGAGCAATAAATCCTGGTTACGATATAAATTTTGCAAATATTATGTTTTAAAATTTGGTATTCATATATTACCAGTTTACACTTAGAAAAAAACCACTGCAAATCTAGGCGAAACAGTTATGGCAAATTAGTATATTAGGCATGCATTAATTGCTTTTATATTGCGCTGATGTCAGCAGCACTGACGAATGACGAACTATATTACTCTCGTTTTTTATTAAAAAAAATTTTTTTTTGAAACATAAAAATACTATTCTGATGAGTGTCGATTCCTCTTTTCGGTACGTTATTCAGCATACTAGAAGATTGATGTATCCTTCATTAGCAATTTCATCTTCATTGACTTGTTGGTTAAGCTTGTGTTAATAAAATGTTAAGGTGTAGTCGATTTTCTTCATTCCTGCGATGTAAATTCGGCTTACATCTACTAAAAAACCATTTGGTATCGATGTTTAAAGTCTAATTTCAAAATTTCAATGTAGTATCTTTCGTTAGTGATTTCCCCTGGGTTTTCAGCCGATCACTCACTAATTCATGGTCGCAACGTATATTTTGTGTTAGGTAGGGAATAATGAATTAGATAATGAATTAATCAATAGGATCATGCTATGAATATCAGTAACAGCAATAGCAAGAGGATGTTAGCGTGATGCAATCCTTCGAACTTTTATTATTTTACTTCAACAACTATTATTTTGGATCAATGGGGATGTAGTATGGCTTGATGGGGTTGCCGCTTTCATCAGTGATAGCAAGTTTTCTGGTCCTGGCCGACTTCCCGATGACCCAGGAATGGTTGTGGGAGTCATCAAGCCTTTCCAGCACGTCGTCGACAGTGACGGCGAAGGCGCGGCACTTGTCCATCGTATTGATGCAGATCCAGCGCTTCTTGTCGCCGAAGTCCTTGTTGAACTTGAAACGGAACCCGTTCACGACCAACATCTTGTTACCATACTTGCTCTTCGTGTAATAAAATTCGATTTCATCTGTCTCATCTGTGAAAGTCAAAACGAAGTAATTTATAATCAAAGTAAAATATAAAATACAGTCAGTGTGGCTATTTGTGCAACTATATTTAAGTATCTGTCCAAATCAAATATATTGTTTTTTGTTTGTTTTTACTATCGTCATTGCTCTTCTAACCTATGCGCTGCTGCTATTTTACGTAGTGGTAGTTGTAACTTCGTCAACAGTTACACAAAAGTCCACCGCTGGACATTGCCCTATAGTAGGTTTTTGCCAAAGTAAGTAGGTAGGTACTAAATAGTAGGTACATAGTTATTTGCAACGATTCTTACCTTTAGCATTTTTAATGTACATTGGTTGGAATCCTGCGAACAAAATACAGACAGCATTAACCATCATTCTTTCTTTCATCATAAAACTGCTCCCATAAGAAATTGATTTTACATGATTTACATTTACATGATTTTACATGATTGATTTTTTATATGTTATGTTTTCAAAAATATGAAATTATCTGGTAATTGAAAGTCTAGTGATATAATTATAGAAGCACTTTATTATAATAATTTCAAAGATGAAATATTACTCACGCTATTCTTAAATAATATATTCTTAATAAGAAGTAAAAAATAACAAATTCACAATTACTATAAAAACATAATTATCATATCACCAATTTTACGTATCGTGTCGAGATATCACCGAAAGCGAAGCTTTAGGAACCTTAATAATAACGAGCTAAAATTTCGAAATATACATTTTATTTACAGGATGTTTTGGAGATCAAAGTTAAGCTACCTAAAAGGGAGACCTGATTTTTTAGTCTTTAGTTAATAACCATGACGCCTAAGTCATCTAGAGATAACAAGGCAGACAATAAGTCAATACCTTATAATTTGAATTTGCATTGCAGCTGAGCTTAAAAGAAAAGAAAGCAGATCTTTAAAATTAGGTGTCTTTTATAAATAACCATAGACCCATAATTACCATAAAATTAACAAGTACCTATAATAAAATTATTGCTCATATTCCTGTTCGTTTACGTTTAGCTAATTTTAAGAAAATCTAGTCTTTCTTATCTTCCGGGTTAGGAGGACGCAACCACAAATCAGTTTTAGGAAATATCCTCGGGAAGTTCAAGGCATGAAGCGCTAAAGCTGCAACGCTCGGTGAAATTATGGGAGAGGGAAGGATTGACGAGTTCGTTGTGATAGTAGAGGAGAGGCTAGCGGACGTTTCGGAGGTGGACGTCATGAGAGATGAGAGTATGGCGGAAGAGGGGTGGGCGGAGGAGGTGGGGGGGTTCCTGGGTCGGAGCTGCACGAAGGCGCCGTTGCCGCAGCGCGCGTGCGAGGGCGGCGCGTGGTTGTGCGCCTCGCCCGAGGCCACCAGCTTGCCGGACGCGAGGCGCACGCGCGCGCGGCACCCCATGTGCTTCGACGAGCAGTAGAAGAACCTGCCTCCCACTTGCGAGTACGTGTAGCCGCGTAATACTAGTATATACTTCCCCTTCTCCGTTGGAATAAATTGCACATCTGCAAAAACAAATCGTTTTAGTACCGCGTTTGGATAAAAGCAATCGCTAATGTCAATCACCCAGTTTAGTAGCATAAGGTAGGTGCATGAATTGTTTTGAGATTAGGTAAATCAATTTCTATTTACACGAAACAATATTGCATTTGAACTGTATTTATTTAGCTTAATATACTATCCCCAATTGCGTTTTGGTGGCGGATGGCTGTGATCTCTGCTTACTCGCACAATGGTGCTGGTTTCGTATCTTCGGAACCTTGCAAGGCAATTCTTCCTCTTCTTGCTTAAACACAATAAGTAGCATGTTTACATAGCACTCTCCAACAACAACCCGAAGTCAATTTAGCGACTTCCGAGCCGAGGGAAGGTTGCCACGAGGTAGTTGTCAACACGTCGGGTGGGAATAGAAAAAACACAATCACATTTATTTCATGGGACAAAATTTATTTTAATCAACGACTGGGTCATTAATAAAATATAACAGTTGTACGCTTAAAAGTATTGTCCAAAAATACTACGGACTTCATTCAAAATTTTTCAAAATATTAAAAGTTTGAATTAATAAACAACAAAATTATATAAAAGTAAGTATTCTGACGTCATCCAAATTAGTTACGTATGACGCCATAGATTCCTTTTTTCATAAAAATACCGTTTTAGATTGTTTTAAAAAGTAGCTCATTTGACCTGCCAGTCCACATCCCTATTCATGGCGATCTTTCCTTTTTATTGGTAGGCTTTGTTTCACCTTCGCACCTGCTGCGGCGGGGGGTGCGTGTGCGTCGTGTGGACGGGGGTGAGCTTGCCCTGCTTGGACCTGCGCAGGCGCGCCGAGCAGCCGGTGGAGCGCGCCTGCGAGCACGCCCAGCGCTCGCTGTGGTTCACCTGCGCACCTGCTGCGGCGGGGGGTGCGTGTGCGTCGCGTGGACGGGGGTGAGCTTGCCCTGCTTGGACCTGCGCAGGCGCGCCGAGCAGCCGGTGGAGCGCACCTGCGAGCACGCCCAGCGCTCGCTGTGGTTCACCTGCGCACCTGCTGCGGCGGGGGGTGCGTGTGCGTCGCGTAGACGGGGGTGAGCTTGCCCTGCTTGGACCTGCGCAGGCGCGCCGAGCAGCCGGTGGAGCGCGCCTGCGAGCACGCCCAGCGCTCGCTGTGGTTCACCTGCGCACCTGCTGCGGCGGGGGGTGCGTGTGCGTCGCGTGGACGGGGGTGAGCTTGCCCTGCTTGGACCTGCGCAGGCGCGCCGAGCAGCCGGTGGAGCGCGCCTGCGAGCACGCCCAGCGCTCGCTGTGGTTCACCTGCGCACCTGCTGCGGCGGGGGGTGGGCGTGCGTCGTGTGGACGGGGGTGATCTTGCCCTTCTTGGACCTGCGCAGGCGCGCCGAGCAGCCGGTGGAGTGCGCCTGCGAGCACGCCCTGCTCTCGCTGTGGTTCACCTGCGCACCTGCTGCGGCGGGGGGTGCGTGTGCGTCGTGTGGACGGGGGTGATCTTGCCCTGCTTGGACCTGCGCAGGCGCGCCGAGCAGCCGGTGGAGCGCGCCTGCGAGCACGCCCAGCGCTCGCTGTGGTTCACCTGCGCACCTGCTGCGGCGGGGGGTGCGTGTGCGTCGCGTGGACGGGGGTGAGCTTGCCCTGCTTGGACCTGCGCAGGCGCGCCGAGCAGCCGGTGGAGCGCGCCTGCGAGCACGCCCAGCGCTCGCTGTGGTTCACCTGCGCACCTGCTGCGGCGGGGGATGCGCGTGCGTCGTGTGGACGGGGGTGATCTTGCCCTTCTTGGACCTGCGCAGGCGCGCCGAGCAGCCGGTGGAGTGCGCCTGCGAGCACGCCCTGCTCTCGCTGTGGTTCACCTGCGCACCTGCTGCGGCGGGGGGTGCGTGTGCGTCGTGTGGACGGGGGTGATCTTGCCCTGCTTGGACCTGCGCAGGCGCGCCGAGCAGCCGGTGGAGCGCGCCTGCGAGCACGCCCAGCGCTCGCTGTGGTTCACCTGCGAGTACGTGTACCCGTTCAGCATCAGCAGACACTTCTTGCCGCTGCGCGTCGGGATCATTATCACTATATTATTGTCTGTCAAAGAGATATTACATTATTTCTGTCAAACACAAAAACTTATTACTGCGTTTTTTTAAGAGATAGAAAAAAAGTTGTAGGCACGATTAAGTATAGAAGGCATATGCGATACACTATTAGGTAGGCTATGCTTAGTAAATTTCTGTCAAAAAAGTAAACGAAAATAAGAGAGTCAGGAAATATTAGTTTCAGTTGTTATTTAGTGAATAAAACACGTAAAGACGAACGTTAATCGTTTTACTTTGGTAGATTACATTTGTAAGAACTAAAATTTATGGCAAGTAGGTAAATCGGTAGAAACTCACACACAAAAACACTACATACAAACAAAGACTTCTACTTTTGTTATACATTATTACATATAAGTCGATTCAAGAACTTCGTGACAATAATTCTTGAAAAAAAATGAGTTATTAGATATAACTCATTTAACACCCTATACGAAACTAACTACATCTTATTCCTCCTTTATAAAATCTACTTTGGAAGCACGATTGCCAGATTAAGACACTATTTATTGTCGTTCATTGTGATTTTAACCTTATCCAAAGCTTCATATTTGTAAAACTATACAAAACATAGGTACTAAATCTACAAAATCCAAAACTATGGCCTATTTACAAACCTTATCCAAAAAAATGTTAGGTACTTTCGTTTCGTTATTCTTTTAACCACGCGAAAACATTTTAATCTCACGAAATATTTTCAGAAGCTCTCTATCGCATATCATGAATGTAGGATTATCCTGACCAGCCCCAAGGCAAATCCTTTATTTTTTATCATACCGAACCCGCTTTTATATTAAGAACATAAAACATAAAACTGTAACTGACTAATCCATTTACTTATTTAGTTAATGACGACACAGGTAGAATTATCTACTGTATATGATATATATTTTATATTTTTAACGTAGCCGCTTTTGGCTATTAATATATTTTTGTTTCATATTTAGAAATTTAGCTAGTGTAGCCTAGGGCAAATTGTATATTTAGAATAGGAGCACTTCTGGGCAGGTTTCTGGGTGGTTTACTGTCCAGGGGGTCCGGCTAACCATACGCATGTAACACAACATTTTCTCTTGGCATGAACTCGATGTTATTTTATTTACCACCTAACGTTACATGTTGTTTGGTTAGCTTGGCCAGCCCCGAGGCAGTGCTTTAGGGGCTAGTTTTAAGTTTTTAGTCCACCTGAGCCGCGTTTACACTAGGTTCATA
Organism: Keiferia lycopersicella; assembly: GCA_029255805.1. Taxonomy (NCBI): domain Eukaryota; kingdom Metazoa; phylum Arthropoda; class Insecta; order Lepidoptera; family Gelechiidae; genus Keiferia; species Keiferia lycopersicella. Next base: position 3,285,955 of record JARACZ010000008.1, read on the forward strand.
AAATTGTTATTGTTAAAATTGTTAATTACTGACCATCAAAAAGATAAATGTAAAATTTACTACTTTGAATAAATAATTTGAGTTTTTTGAGTTTTTTTTTGAGTGAACATAATAATGCCTGATTTTCTAAAAGTAATGATTGTTAATCTACTTGCAAATAAACTATTTTGATTTGATTTGATATCACAACCATATTTATCTATCTTATGTGTTCGGAAATGTGTAGATTCAAAATCCAACACGCTTAAAATAGTAATACTAGGTAGTTAACTGGCTAAGCCTTCCTACCTATATAGCTTGTAATATAAATACATGGCAGCTAAAAAAATACCTAATATTAATTATATTCTGCTATAGACTTGATACTAAAATGTCAATACAAACTGTTTGTTCTTACACTTAAATTGTGATGAATCTAAGGTAGACTTATATTCTAATTTTTGCTAATAATTCTAGGTAAACTAGAATAAAGTTATTAGGTATGTTAATAAATACTGAAGATGACACCGGGTTTCGTCGGCTTTGTGTTCTACACAAAAAGAAAATAGTCATAATCTTATTCATAAGGAATATTAGGAACCATCATAACCTATAGGAATACTAAAAAAATTATCTGTCTGTCTGTCAGACAGTCCGCCAACTCGACCTATTCACGAAAATTGGTAGGGGGATTCGCGGCGATATATCGTTCTAGCTAGGTTTCATTTTCCAAAATCACTTTGATCGACAGAAAAAGCCGAGCAATGCTCGGTCAACCAGGTTGGTACTGTACTTAAAATGTATAAAAGTTTATATTATGGATAAGGGATCATAATGAATATTCATAATATGCCCGCTAAAACATTTAAATAACTAAACTATTAAAGGTACCCAAATATTAAGACAGGTGTTGTGTGGTATCGATTACTTTTTGGTTTCGATTTATTCACAGCTTCAACAAATGTAGGTACCTACGTATTTTACTTAGATAACTACGAAAGTAACTAAAACAATTACCTTTACCTTAAAATATCTAGGTAGGTAACTGAAAACTTTTACAGATGCGATTCCTCAGATAGTTGAGTAGGTACCTACTGTTTGGCTTTCCGTACTCAAAGGGAAACTTAATACTATTACTGAGACTTTGCTGTCTGTCGGTCCGTCTGTCTCACCGCACGAAACATGTATTAATGTTGCTGCTATTACAACAAATATTCAAACAAATATATTCAAGGGGCTCCTATACAACAAACGCGATTTTTATGCTACAAAACCGTATGTAAGCCCGACGCACTTGGCCGATTCTTATTTAGTAATACCACAAAAGGTCTCCTCAACGCCATCTATGATGTCTCGTGGTAACTATACTTAGAACCTTGTCTGCCGAAGCTAGTCGTTCGAGCTTTGGTGTAGAGCTATTTCCAGATCGTAGAACGAGTATAATCTCTCACGCTTCGTCACGCCGTTACACATTCCTGAAATTAAAGAAAATAAAAAGAAAAGTGTTGGTAAGCTGAATATGAAGAATTCTCCTCCTCTGGGATTGATCAGGAATCAACCCAAGTTACTAAAATTTGTTGCAGTACATAGAGCAAAAATAACATTTGTGTCACTCGTAGGGGCAGCCCATGCATGACATCTGTTGTCTGTGGTGCAGTAGCAATAGCTTCATAACTTGCTCCTTTGTATACAACGGTACTCTAAATTGTAGCCTTAGTAAGTCTGTCTGAACTTTGATGGGCGCAAATAGCTGGACTCAAATGGTCGATTATATTTTATTATTTATCTGATGAAAATTTAAAAAATGCTATTTTTATCCAGTACTCACTTCCTATCACAAATATGTGTTCTGTTTTGAGTCAGACATAACGCAACCAAAAATTCAATATTATACTCGGTAGGTAGGTACTGTGCTTAGATTCTTTTTCATTGGGTAGGTACCTAAGCTCAGACAACCCGTTATTAAAAAATATTAAAAAACTGGCACTTATCTCGAACGAAACAAAAATAATGAATCTTCTGCAGAAAAATGGGTTTGCAATATGCCTAAGGGAAGGAATATTGCTAAAGGCCTCCTTAGCGCCATCTCTTATTGCTTTGGATTTCTAGAAATGGGACCATGTCGAGTCGAACAGACTGAGTAAAAACTTATATTAAATTAGCCATCGTCAAAATCATTATTATGTTTGTCTAAAAATAATCAGCGTAGAGTTAAGGTGGAATTCCAAACGAAGCGGAACGAGCGAAATCGACGGTACTACTGGTTTGTATGGATTTCTTGAGACACTATCCGAACGAAGCGTCCGTTGTGACGCCTCCTAGATGATTATCATCGTTAGCAGAGCTGTGTTCTTATACTTAGCTTCTGTGCTTCGGAGGGAACGCTAAGCCGGCTGTCGTATGAAGCTGGTAACTCTCAACTGTCAAATACTCTCTCGGTTTTATGAACATACTTTAGTGATTACTCTAGTGAATACTAAGGAGACAATTATAACACAAACACGTCACGCGGCTTACTTGGTAACAGTTCAAAAACTCTGACACCGGTTCATCGGGTCATTCGAGCTATTGTAGGTAGGTAGTAAACTTAGCCACTATTATGGTGCTGGTGACTAACACTAAGTATGAGAAGATCCACTTAATTTTATCTCTCTATTACCTTTTCTTCTATCGTGTGCGTCGCCAAGTCAAACGACCCGATGAACCGCGCCGTCAGAGTTAGTCAACCACCTAAGTTAGGTACTACAAGTAAGAAGTAGGCCTCTGACATGGTTGTGTAACGACCGCCGTCTAAGTTACCTTGAGAAAATGGTGTACTCTATTTTACTATGTAGTGATCTTAATCCGACAAGTAGGTATTAAGTAAGGAGCTTTCCTTCCAAGAACGCCCATCCAATTCATACAGCTACTAGTAGCTCCATCTAAAGGGAAATATGAGCGGTTATGAAGTGCTACGTAGACGCCTCCCCGTGCCGACCTAGCTTCGTAGCGAGTCGTTGCAAGTGTACACCATTAGAGGGCACCACCAGTAGATTTTTCTGCCGTAATTTACCAAGTTCCACGTGGATCTAAAAATACACAAACAAACAACATGAAGCCCAAGCCCGACTAATTTATTTAGAGCTTTTACGAAACACTACATAGTATTTATTTAGATATTCGCTCGTCTGTTTTGTTGACTAATTTTAGTTTTGTTGCAACACTTCATTCTGAAATTCTTTCATGCCACCTGTGCCTAGCGCACCTACTATTGATTTCCATGGTATCGTTTCCATAGAATTGTAGCGGTAGCTACATATTCCGTCCGTAGGCTGTAGCATGTTGGTATCTGGTAGTTATATACCTACCTATCCAACTGCCTACCTGCCTACAACTACAAGTTTCACATTGGAGATTCGATACGGCGGCGTTTATGATTTTAGAAACGCACCTAAGTACTAGAATTTAGATAGGTACATACTCCGTGAACGTACATTCCTCATTGATGTAGACTAGGTAAGTACGAATCTGTACGAAACGAATTAGTTAAATTAGGCTTAGTAATTAATTTAAATTAATTCATTATCATGGGATTCGAACCCATTTAACCAGTTAGCAGCATTAATTAACAGGTCACATTTTAAAAATTATAAGCTTTAAAATTATTGAGATGAGATATCTAGCCATCAAGTTAAAAACCCCGATGACTAACGCAATCTAGCTAAATGTTAATAACCCTGTTTTGATGGTTCTATAAGCCGTCGTCCGACACGTGTAGGCAAGAGCTAGTAAACAAGCCACACGAAGCTAAGGGCTCCCAGACGAGCTACATTTTTCTCACAGACGAGCAGCACTTTGCCTACAGACGAGCGACACTTCGCCTACGACAGCTTTCGGCGAGGGTCGGCAGTGAACGTAGAGGTCGTAGACAATTGAAAATTTTCAATCTGACAGTGCTCGCCCCATTTTATAATTTTATACCAGATGGCGGTGGGTTAACTTTAGAGTTACTGATACTCAACAAACAAAAATGGATTTCCTTAGAAATAAACTTTTTTCAGTTTAATTCAGGGACATCTATGTAGATACAGTTGAAGATTTCCCATTGACGACCGTCGCCGACAGCTTTCGCGGGCTGTCGACAGTTCGTGGCAGCTTTATCGGCTTTGGCTGCAGGGAAAATGTCGCTCGTCTGTACGAGCCCCAAGATTATTTATTTAGCATTGCCCAAACCTCAGTTGAATATGTTGTTACCTACGCCACCGCCACATAATTATTAACTTTATTACCTAGTAAGTAAAGACACGTGCTAGCATCTATGATATAGGTACATAACCAAAAATGAGAAAAGCACACATCAGCCGAGCAGGCAAGGTACTTCCTAGTAGGTGGGTAGGTAGGTACCTACACGTTTTCAAACCCTACTCAAGTAATATTATATTTTTTGTTTCGAATTTGAATAACTACCCAATGATGATGGTCGAAACCGGTCGCACTTCGTAAAATTTTAAATAAAGTAGATATTTTATACGTACTTAGGGAACTAGTCAAACAAGGGTTTTGTTAATAATCTACTTTAGCTGTCTACCCCGTAACCTAGGCTCGCCTAGGTCTGTGAAATGCAACATTTTTTTATTACCTGCAGCTATAACAACGTTTTCATTACGTTTAGGTTTATGATCTTTACTACAGTATAGGTAGATACCGGAAAACATTCTAGAGTTAGGCCATTGACTTGTTTATCAAAAAGCTATACCAATAACTGTACTTAATAATAGTAGGTATAAGCTGCTTCCAACTATTATCAATGCCTTGTTTTTTTTATATTTTTACAAATTCTATAGTAATTTATTATTCATATAGTTTCTTTTTGTATTCGTGTTATTTATTTTGTGCATTTTTATTTGCATGGAATATATATACATATTTTATATACTTAAACAATTAATTTTTATTTTACTTTTATATACATAAACTGCATTTTGATATTATACCTTTACGTGCCGGATTTTCTAGATCAATCTTGCAGAAATAGCTAACCCTAGCACGGGCCTCGGTCTATTTGGGTTGCTACTGTCATAGCACTAGATAAGTCAAACGAGCTTCTCTGCCTAAAGTCTTAACCAATGTACATAATAATAAAAGAAGTCTAATTAACAAATTTAAAATTAATAATTGTCGGAACTAGTACCTGCATAAGTACTTAGTGAGACTAGGAATTGAGAACAATATAACTGAGAGATCTCTGGTGAACACGGCACATGGCTACAATACCTCGACTGCATTCTCACGGAACGGTAGGCACGTCTTACAATTTACATTCGTTAGGGGTCCGTCAAACATAAAGCATAATCTAACTGACTCGTAGTCGTAACTATTTACCGAGTCAAATCATCTGGGATAAGTTCGGTAGTAACTTCTCCGCAGAGAAAGTCATCTGTAACTTTTCTAAGAGCTACTTATAGAAGGCACTTAATTTTTGAGGAAACATACTTTGAATACCTATTGACACGTTTGGCTCATCTTGTTCTTGGTTGACCGGTTCTGTTGAACTCTAAATGGGGCATGTTACCTCACCCACAAAATTATCGACCTTTAATCACCCGAGTCGAGTTTACAAGTAAACATGTTTTGGTTTCAGTGACCTTATGCCTAATGCTGAGTACCTACTCACGTTACTACGCAGCTACAGAACCTACATGGAGCTGTATCTAATCGCTCGTGTTGTTTTTTCCGTCCCTAGCAAAACATCAATAAGTTCCCGCGAGAGGGAGCGCCTTGCCTGCCTAGCTCCAACATAGGCCTGCGTGCGTGCGCTACACACACGTACACACCCACCCAGCTTCCCACTGAATACATCAAACTCAGTTATTACTAGAAAGTCAGTCATATACTTACTCTCGGTTTCCATAAGCATCCGTACAATCTCATGATCACTAGCAAGTCTAGGAGGCTAATGAATAAAACAGAAAGAAACTTAGGAATGTCTCGGCAGAGCTATCTCCAGACGGCAATTGATTCGATGCACTGAATACTGCGATCATCTAGAACAGCCGGCATTCTAACAAATACTGTAGGTTACTCTCGGCTGCGTCTCCCTACAAAAAAATCGGAAATTTTGGTCAACAGAGTTTATACTGATAGATAAATTTATAGTGATAAGCATATATGTAGTATGTAATGTATAGATATATGTAGTATGTAACTTACCGTAAAGCTCGTAAACATACTCGTACAAACCATGCATGAACCCCGCAGTAGGCTGCAAATAGTAGGCAGGGCTCTATCCAAAAAGTTGAAATCGTTGGTACAAGTAAGCATATAAGATAATTAGCTTAACTAAGGTTTTGTTCAGTCCACACAGCAATCATTTTATATTCAGGCGCTTTATTGCGTTTAAAATGACATTCCGCAAGATGTTTTGCACCTGTGCTAAAAATTTTAGCACTTCCCTAGCACTTTTAGGTGCTTGAATTATTGTTGTGTGAATAGAGCCTAAACTTAGACCTTCTTTTTAAGACCGACCCAGATAAAGTGTGGGTAATTTATTTCACTGAAAATATTATGTACGTATAATTTCATATACCTACCTGAACAATTACTCTGAAAGAGCATACATCGAGTTAAGCAAATAAATCCCAATTTAAAAATTTTCAGTTAATTATTTTTACCTAGTTGTACTTTTACTGACAACCTGATTTTAGTAAAATAAAAATCCAGCTATGTATATCTAGTAAAATAGTAGCAAACTTGGGTGGTAAGGTTAATAAAAACAGAGTAGTAGGTACGTAGGTACAATCACAATTTATTTGAAGTTAACAATCATGTATACACAAATACTGACCTAATTGCGTAATTAGGTCATGGTTTTACACAAATACTTCCTACCTTAAGTATTGTGCGTAACTACATGTACTCCATCGATACATAGGAAATTTAATGTTGTGTAGGTATTCTCTAAAGTTAGGTATACAAAAAACTCAATCACGTCAAGATAGCAGTGTTACTGAACTTAACTACTAGCCTTCCTATAGCCAGTTTGTTCACCGTAACGGTACGCAGAATACCTTAGTACCAGGTGTTTACAAGTTTTGAGTTCACGCAATAGGGCCATGACGAAACGATTGCCTCTTTCTAGGCACACTCAAAAGTTCCTACAGTTTAATGGAAATAACGAACTCGGAACTAGTAGGTCGGTATACGCTTGCGTAAGCCGTGCGTAGATAATTATTTAGTACCGCCGGTAAAGCAAAGTATTTATCTACTCACCAACCCAACTTACAAATTGTATGTACCATTAGGTACAAATTCTATGTACTAATTCTAGGTACTCAAGGGTTTGTAGTCAAGGGTTTGAATTTTAGGCAAACTGTGCAAAGGTCAGGTCCGGGTTCCTTATTTCCATTTGGAGCCTACACGTGCTGAACATTTAGGTAGATATATCTACGATGTTTACGAATTGTAGGCGTACATTTACCTCTATAGGCCGTCCTTGTTCAATAAATATGTAATTCGCGGCATCTCGTTCGCACGCAGCCTGGTTACGAGTATCTAGCTAGCTACGCCGACCACGTGCTGCTGGGAAAATAAATTCTTGATCAACTAGTCTAGCCTGTTCTAACTCGCGCGGGCCGAGTGAGACGGCCTGCGCCCTGCGTCAGTGCTGGGACGAGCGGAGCCCTATAGTACGTCTGTCGAAAATTATTCTGTCCTTGGAGTGTGGGGCATTACGAAACCTACACCGACCGGTGCTAGGGCCCCAGCCTCTACCATCTTCCTACACTTGCCGCGGCATCTTTAATTTATTTTTATACAATCGTCTGTAAACAAATATGTGTTCGAGATTTGAAATAGTAACTTCACAAATCAATACAAATGCTATTATTCTAGAGAACATGGTAGAGATAAAGGCTACCTACAAAACTAACAATAACATTTAAAATTGCTTAGTTTACAAAGTAAAAGGTATCCATTCAGTTGTAACAATGACACCGGAATTACTCTTCACAAATAAGTAGATGCACAGCTAGTTACACAAAAAAGAAGGGCTAGATTCCCAAAAAAATTAAACGTATCTATCTCAACAGACTAGAAGCTTCGTGGATGACAAATAAAAATATATCTTTAGGGACAAGACACAAAGTAGGATTTAAAGTCTCAAAGGGCTTTCGCCTACCTGCACCTGGCCCTAGAATATGAAAGCATCTATCGCATAAAAACCTTTTTGAGTTGAAAAAGCTTCAAAGGGCAGGACGTCTAGACGTTTTTTTTTATTTCTCAGAACTCGCAGCAGGTAGAAATCTGTACAGTAAGGGTGTCAGACCTTTTACTCGAGAAAATAATCAAACGAATTGTAACAAGTACCTTTATTATCATTACAGGTAGGTCTACATATTGAAATCTTTGGCATATTTATTTGACACACAGAAAATTACCTACAATCAAAACAGTAATCAATAGTTAGTAAACAGTAAAGACCGTCAGAATCAACAAAATCAACAAGTTACCCTACTCTACCAATATAAATGTAATCTATCTACGTAGCGTAGTAACATTCAAACTTGTACTTTACACATTTAAATTTGTACTGTAGTATTACTTACTTTAGATTTGGCAATATCGGTCTATTACATTACTTTCTAATATACGATAATTTTGAGAGACTAAAATTATTTCTACAAAATTAATCAACAGTTATTTAAAAAACATAGTACTCACAATTATGTTATTGATAACGACAATTATGTACGAAATATACTTTTGGCAAATCGCTTATCCTACTGCCTATGTATACAGAAATTATTTTATGATTAGGACAATAACATTATTACGATTAGGTACATTATATAAAATAAATAGATTATAATGACTAAATAAATAACTTTACCATAACTTACATCACAAGCAAATACTAATATACAAAGATTCAGATTTTGGTGATCCTTAACAGGCTACCAGCACTAGATATTATCTTGTTTTTTGGCACACGTGTTTCATCATACGGCGTAATAAATTCGTTAATTACGACTAATTTAACCATACCCTACCTGTTTTTTTCATCATCTCTGACTATTTAGCCACCATGATATCTACTATCTAGACATTGTAGCAACAAGTAACATTGGGCAAACAATTTGTCCACCTGCTGCCCATACCGTCGCGCCCTCAGACGCTCGCGCAATGCGTGCTGGAGACTTTTGGCGGGTGCGTATGTACCGGGGGCTGGCCCAGGACCACCTGGTCGTGAAGAGTAAGCAACGAGGCCGGGCAGTTCTTGGACTTCCTCGAGGAACAGTACCAGAGCAGCCGCGCGCGGTCCTGCCGCCGCCGGGAGTTGATGAAGAAAGTGTTGCCTTGGAAGAAAAGCAGCCGGCCCCCGCGCGCTGTTGACAGGTACCGGGCGCGACCATCTACAGAAAAACCACCACCGGTTGAGTCCCACACCACTTCCCAACGGAAACTCAACATACTTACCGTACATACCATAATATAAAGCACAGATGCCTCTTCGTAAAGGGGAGCAAGAAAAAGCAGGGAAACAGTTGTACTGTATTTTTAATTTCAATTATGGACGGCATGCGATCAGAATGAATTATAAAGGCACTGTTATTCCTTTGATGCAAAAAAAAAAACTTTAAACGTATTTACAATACTTACACCCCCTATTTACAATACTTACAGTTAAATCTCCCTACTACTTATAACTGCATTTATTAAGTGTTTGTTTATTTATGTGATGGTAAATAAGTAGAAATAGTTACAATTCATCAGCAATTAGAATGAAAACGTTAATTTCATGACCCAATTCTAGACATTGTGTTTACACACGCGCTAAAAATAATAGGTCTATTTCTAATCTGGTATTTATAAGCTTGATTGAAATATGTGTAAGGTATAAAAAGAAATTGTTAGCCTCTGAGAGATGGTTTTTTTTACTAGTTAGATAAAGTTATATAGGTAACTCTAGTACCCAAAGGTAATCGTGTGAACGGGCGGATGCCTCCATCCGACAGTCGGGCTTTTCATACCGGTTTAGTTAGCATAATATAGCAATAAGAAAAACTGAACAAGTCAAATTAAGAATAAACACCATGACATTGCGTAAATATCTAATACCTTTGGTAATACTTATCTAAACTTTAAATGATCTACAACTCCTACATTTTTTTATTCTTTTTATTAACAATGTTAATGTACCTACTTGTATTCTTTCTAAACTATTAATATGTGGCATACTTATTAACTAAATCAAGTTTAACTTGATTTTTAAAGCGTTACTTAGACCGTCTATGTGAATTGACAGTGGGTAGATTATAAAGCTACAGTATGTATAACTCTAGCCGTGTGGTGCCGGCTTAGAATAGCATCACCCTATTTCTACCTGTGGGTGTTGTAAGGGATGAATCCATGAAACGGGCAGCAGCGTTTTCTGTGAATATCTACAATATCTTGCACTGCGCTCGCCAATCCGCCTGCCAAGCGTGGTATCTCAATACCCCCCATTTTTGGGAGAGGCCCATGTCCTGCAGTGGACAGTTGTGGCTGTAGAAGAAGATGTACAACTAAAGCTGAGGTAACATTGGTCGCAGTAGACAGTTGCAAAGATGTGTGGCGCGCACGGTGACGCGGCAGGCAGGCGCGTGCACGGCGGTGCAGGAGCGCGCGCGCAGCTCCAGCCGGCGCGTGCACGACGTCCCCGCCACCACCCGCGACACCCGCAACGCTCCGCTCCCGCCGGCTACAATACAACCAACAACGTTCCACTACTGTTCGCTTCACAGCCCTCGCCAAATTACATCTACATGGCAAAGAGCCGGCTTTCAGCGGAACTCGGCCCATGCCTCATTTCACTCATTCATAAATTATCACGCAATTCCAAGAGTAAACAATTGTAAAATGAGTGAAAATAATCATCAAAGGCAGGCATTTTAAGTATAGCGCGCTGAATTATTCACGAGCTTGCAACGAAAACCTAAAAGGAATAAAATACAAAGAAACAATTTCTACAGTACCAAAAGTTCCTTTACAACTGCCATTAAAGTATAACGGAAACACATGTACGGATGCTGTAAAGTAAAAACAACCTTATTATTGCAATGGGATGTTATATTTTGACGTTTATGGTGAGCTAGGGCATCGGGAGAGGCATGAAGTGAGAGGGGTTCCCGGAGTGAGATTCTGGGGCATTATCGATTGGGGACACCATCAGCGGGCGGTGGGCGCCGGGCGCTAGGCGCGCATGTCCCGCCGCGTGCCGACTGCCGCGTCTAGCCCGTGGGGCGCTGGGGCTGCTCGCGTGCTGGGGGCCGCAGCCCCGCAGCCCGCAGGCCGGGTAGGCCGCCGCTGCCACCGCGCCAACAGCCCCCCAGGCGCCTGCCGCCGCCTGCCGCCCGGCGACCTAAGTCCTCCACAGAGCGCTACGTAGAAACACATGGGACGCACGCCGTTTTGTTTACCATGCTGCTTTGCGCTTTGCGTTTCGTTTTAAGATAGATAGGTAGATAGATAAACACTTTATTGCTTACAACAAACATAAAATTAAACCACTATACAAAAAACTATAACTAAAAGCAGGCAAAGGCGGCCTTATCGCTTGTAGCAATCTCTTCCAGGCATCCTCTACCTTTACAGAGACAACTTAACATTTTTGTAAGCAGCTGCAGATGCAATAGAAAGTTAAATTTACTTCGTTATTAGCCATTCCTAGGACGATTCACATGAAATACCTAGCTTAGGTAGACTAAATAGAAATCTACGTTCAAAATCCAGTTGCATGTATTCTTGTTAGGCTTACGGGACGGCGAGTCGATCTATGGACGACCTAATAAACCCTGGTGATTGAAGTTAAACCGCCACTAATAAATACCTGCTGGCAGGCCTCTAACATGGCCGTGTAACAATCGCAAATCGCAACCTTAGTAGGTACAAAATAAAACATTCAAGAATTTGTAAAAAATTATAAATCGTTCTCTGAAAAACATTGTAAGTAGGTAAATGGGGCTCGATCAGCCTCTGAAGTAAGTAGTAGCGTAGGCACCTACATTTACATATTTTCGTTTCAATAAATCTATTGCGTCACAACATCTACGCCTACACAAAATCAACATGAAACGATTCCCCGTTTCCGGGATCCTTCAAAACGTAACAACAACAAACTACGTCAGTCTACGTCACGCACCGTCTATAGGGCGTAGCTTAGGGCGTAGGGAGTAAGGGCGCACGCACACCAGCGCGCCCCCGCGACCCGACAAAGGGAGAGAGCGCCAAAATTAGGGCATACAGGGGAAACTAGGCTGTGCGGAGATCGCAGGGCACGCCGCCGCGCGTATGGGCGTGCCCTGCCGAACTTTCTTCTTTCATAACTTCGTAGGTCGTATTGATCCGTCACAACTGCGCAATTCATGTCCTCCGCGGATACGCTTCATTGCAACGTATTCAATAAATTGTATTAAAAACTTCGCTTGCACTGAGACCTAAATGTAATTTGAAATATGAGTATTACAAACATTTGCTCTACATCTGTTGCACTACAGCTTAGACAAGTATTAAGTGCAATCAAAGAATTTGCAACATATCAATTCGTGTTTGCCATTTTTAATGTATGTTGAGGACTAATTAATTAACGTTAGATCTAGTGAGTAGATACGATTTGGTATGTAAATAATATTACCAAGCTAATTTACGGACATTCACAAATTAAGCTACGAAAAACACAAAAACGTACCTATAAATAATGGAATTGGGAAATCTGAATGAAGCGTTACTACGCAACATTTTTTGCACGAGTACATCCTAGAAGGCAGGGGGGTAGAAATTCGGCGGGTTTGGTTGCAAAATCGAGCGTAGTAGGCAAAGGGAGGCGACCCACCGCCTTCTGCGTTTCATCGCTAAAATATGAGAGTTTGAGGAAAACACCCCACAGCCATCGCTCATGCCCTTTAATAAAACTTCCACTAGCCTATTACAGAGTATCGTTCCAACTTAAAATAACAACAATTTTCAATGCACATTCGCAAATTGACAATTTATTTTGTAACTTTCTTCATAAACACTCTTGCTCTACATTGTCAAAATATAACTTAAATATATCTCTGCTATACAGTCTTTCATCAAATAAAAATTTGAGATTCACTAATCATATTCTTAAAATCTAGATGTGTATTAAGAGTCACATTTCACCCGAACCAAGCCGGGTTTTATCTAGTATTCTTAAAAACCTGTTTTAGAAACTTTACAGCAAAATAAAATCCACATCTATATTGTAACTATCCCTTATCAATTATATCACCTTCTACATTACGTAGATAGGTAAGTTAAGTACATTCTAAAAACTGTTTATTTATACCTAGTACCTTTTACTATTGGCACGTTTTGTCAAATTGTAAATAGGAACTACATAGTACGTCAATCCATTGTAAATTTATTTTAATTTCGATTTTGTTAATTAATTGAAATACAGACTCACTTTTACACCGCTTTGCCGGATCTAACTTTTACGGACATTAGCATATAGTTTTTCACTTTTACGGGTGATGCCAACGCAATTTAAAAATTATAATAAAATCTTAAAGTCACTATTGCCGCTGACTTCCTTTTCTAGGAAAGTTGCAGGATAAAAAAAACTATCAAGATTACCATAGAAAATATATCACTGCTTTGAATGCATGCAGGAAAACTGTACGATGTGAGTTACCAACATCAGACAGTCAGTAATTTTAGTACTAGTTATGACCACAAAGCAAACATAAATAAAATAAACGTAAACAAATAAATGCACACCATGATTAGAAAAAAGAATATACCTTTAAAAACAAAACAAAAAAAAAGGTGTCATAAAACTAAGATATAAAAAAATCGTTAAAAAACATAAAGAGATACAAAAAAAAAGCGCATACGAATGAGTAAACAAAACGAGTGTTAAAAGCTACCTGTACCGATGATAAACGTCCTTACGGCGGACGTACTTGCCATCCGGCGTGAAGTAGTAAGATGGCGGTGCATGGATGTGTCTCCCGCGCACCAGGAAAAGCACGTCGCCGTCAGCCGGCGCGCGCGCAGGCGCAGTGATGACGTCGGCGCGGCAGCCGGCCATGTCGCGCGACGAGCAGTACCACTGCTTGCGTCCGTGGGCCTGCAGGTTCTTCAGGTAGTAGGTGTAGCCGTCGTGCAGCAGCAGCGACTTGCCCGTGCGCGACGGCACGTACACCGCCGGCACTGCGCCAACAACCCACACTCATCAACAACAACCAAGTTATCGCCGCTCGAATAAGACATATTTGGCAGCTATCGAAACCGTGGTAATTAATGCCTTAGCATATATTTTTCTTGTATAACATAAGCGGAGGAAATAAAATGGTTGCAAATATTTTAAGGGGTAAACTGACCCATGAAGCTGAACAACTTTCTCCAAGAAATATGGGACGAAATGTGAAAAAACATTTGGAATGCCCATATAAAATTACTAACTGACCAAGTTAATTTGTAATGGGATGTCCAAAAAATTTTCTCGTAATTTGACCTATGTTTCTTGGAGAAAGTTGTTTGCTTCATAGGCTGATTACTACTTAAAATATTTACGGCAACCTTTAATTTATTTTTTATTTTTTTTACACCCTGTATATCTTAGTATGGGTCTGATGGCTGGCAAAATAGTCTTAGTTATTCGAGCGGCGATACTTTACTGATGCTACCAAAACTGACTAGTACGAGCTTACCGCCACCGCAACAGCCCAAGCTACCAATCCAATCCTGAACTATCTTAATAATGCAGCTATTGTTTTCAACAGTATCTAGATCAGAAAGCTACTTCACAAAATTATTTATATCTCTACCTACACTATTATTAGATACCTACACTATGACAAGCTAAATTTATATAACGCAGATAACTTATAAAATTAAGTAAAACACGAAATTAATATAATTATTTATAATTTAATAATTAATTATTACTAACGCTCCTCAAATATATTTCATACGCGGCGATAATGACCGTACTTTTTTACGCCCTTGACGCTTTGCCTACCTCGTTAAGTAAAAAGCGTAAAGGGTGTATGTATGCATTATTTGATACCTAGTTTTGGCACAATAAAAATATTAAGTAGGTATCTACCAATTTATACAAAATTAGCTGTTACCATTAGAACCTACGCCGACTTGTGACTATGAATTTTGAGTTGTACCTACTTAAAAACAAGAAAAATATTAAATGCTGATCTACTTACATTTGTAGGGTTAAAATATACGCACAAAATAGTATGTACCCAATTAACAAGCTACTACTATACAAGGGATTATTATGACATATAACGGGCACAAAAATATTATGATAAGCATGTCTTTTTCGGCAGAACTGATTTAATCATCTGCCTGCTAAAGATAATTTTATTATGAATGAAATGAGCATAGTTAAGTCTACAATTTGATTAAGCCTATTCTACCACGAATTCACATTAAATGTCCAAAATGTCACTCTAACCAGATCCGTCATTAAGTTCAGTCAATGAAACTCACGAAATGATCACCACATGGCCATTTTACACACCACAACGCATCTTTATGAAATGTTATTAGCTTGGCTCCGGAAAAGAATCTAGTTAGGGAGAGCAGCTGTTCTCATGTCGAGCTGTTTGCCGTACATTTGCAGCAGGCGGTTCAGGTGCTGTGCGTCAGCAAAAGTATCTAGTTGGGGAGAGCAGCTGTTCTCATGTCGAGCTGTTCGCCGTACATTTGCAGCAGGCGGTTCAGGTGCTGGGCGTCACGCATGCGCTGCGGGCTCGACTGCGCGAGCGCCGCGTGGGCCTCTTGTCAGCGCTCGTGGTTGTGCGTGCCGCCTATGGCCACCACCTCGCGGTTGAAGGTCCTCAGCTTGGCGGTGCACTGGTACTTGCTGCGCCCGGAGCAGTACCACAGGACCCGGGACTGGTTGCGGTACGCGTTGTGCGGCCGGAAGAAGTAACCGTTCATCGACAGTTTCGGGTACCCCTTCGAGCTGTACAGCACTTCCACTGCAAAGTCGTAGGCTTGTTAGTATACCAACCTACATTTTACATCATCATCAAAAATACCGAGTGTAAAAAAAATTGCTGCGAATATTTTAGGGCGTGAAACCAGCCCATGAAACTGAACATTTTTCTCGAAGGAACAAAGGTCGACATATGAAAAAAAGTTTTTGATTTCCCATACGACATTACCGACCGACCTAATCAATTTGTATGGTAAATTTTCTCTTATTTCGACCTATATTTCTTAAGAAAAGTTGTTTAGTTTCATGGGCTGATTCACCCCTTTAAATATTTGCAGTTAATATTATTACACCTTATATAAATGTTTACCTATCATACGTTATGAAAATCAATTTAAAAAATTTACAAGCGTCGACTGGGAATACTGGGATCGAACCCGGGATACATGATGTACCGTCCCACTCCCACTGCCACTGAGCTAACGATCTCTTGATGCTAGTATCGAAGCGACGATTAAATACCAATAAAATCCTGTATTTACCTAATAAAGGTAGTTGTTGTGGAAATAAAACGTACAAGAAAACGTAATCAACTTTTAAAATATATATGAAACAAAGTTCATGAAGACTTTTTACGAAATTTATTAATTTGATCAAGTAAACCTTATAAATACGAGGTAGGTACCTATACCTAAGTTGATATTTTGCTATTTGTAAAGTTTTTAGCATAAATGTAAAATTACCTATTTGAGTGAACGTTGAGTAAATGCGCACAATAATGCTTCGTATAATAAAGTAACGAAATAAACATAAATCTAACAAAAATACAAAAAAGTGGTGGGATCAGTTCATGTGCAAGCCTACTTGTAAGCTCCAAGTAAAATACAAAACGAATCGAAGACATTGATTTGGGCCGTTTAGGCCAGTAGTCCGATCGAAACCTTTTGGCGGGCTGTCACACTGTAAGATTGACGAGATCGGTCGGGCGACAGCGGTGCCTCAGCTCGGTGAAGACGAGGTGCTTGCCTGCGGTGTGAATGCGGGCGCCGCAGCCGCGCGCGCACAGCCAGCGGCGCTTGCGCAGGTAGCACGCATCCAGCCGGTACCAGTGCGCGCCCATACGCAGCAGTGGACCGCCCTCCGGACCGACACACCCTGCTACACGCAAATAGTACATCAATCTTACAAACATAACAAAAATTAAACAAACCGCAAATTGAAAACTTACAAACGACCGTCGCTGCAAAAGGTTTGTTCCTAAAATGTCTTCTTTTCTTTGACTGTAATTTATAAATACATTTTCCATACTTTAGCAGCTAGATCGGTACGCTACATATATTAGGTAGCATTCAGGCAAACGAAGAAAGTGAGATGGTAATGAATGATCAACGGGACAGGAATGAAGAACAATAGAATCGTATAACTTTTTTTATGAATATTCATAATATGATCATAAATTAATACTGATACAATATACTTAAATAATACGTAAATAAATGTAATAATAATGAGACAGATTACAATATCATCCTTACAAATAAGGAAATTATAATAGCAAACACAGCTACCAATCGCTTTGGTACCTACAGGAAACCCTTAACATATAAAAGTCTTTCAAAAGATATAAAGTACCTAATAATGAGTATTATAATAATATAACGAATCGTTTCGTGATATAAAAAGTTTCAGAGCGATACTAACCTAATACAGTCATGTATACAAAGATGTTACAAAATAAGAAGAAAATAAATTAGATTTGAAGAATGCGAACTGTATTTATCAATGTGTATTGGACAACGAAATTAAAACCTGACCCGAAGTTGATCGCATATTTTTACTATTTCGATCAGTTCTCAATCATTGGGAAACTAACTCATAGTTTCACATAATTATTTACTTGTGAATACGTCAAAAATTACGGGATTTTGCAACAACTTGTATACACGGTAGTCGGTATACACTTCAGTTACAGTACAGGCGAAGGCTATCGGTTACAACCCCTACTATATTTTGGTTCTCTACTATACACGTGGTAGATCTCTACATAATTTATTATCATATCGTATAAGTCTCTAATATAAAAACTATTGCTCGAAACACTCTGTTCATAAGCTGTTATACATATTCTACAGTATACTACGCTACGGCTAGATACAAATCATAAATATTGGAGTATTTCGTAACATCGTCTATCAGTCGGTCCGCAACTACGCAGCGGTCAATAAATAGAATTTTATAAAAAAGCATCAACAAGACGGCTACACTATAGTTAAAGCTATACAGTTTGTATACATAATTTCTAAATACTTTGGTAAGAGAATATTGCACATTCACATATTACAATGAGTATAATATTCATAATCATTGTGTATCTTATGTATTATAATAGCCGCTAAGGCATTGGTACAAGGCGACTTTAAAGCGTCTTCTAGGGCCACCATCTCTGGAGATTTCCTCCAGCAGTCCCCATGTCCCCAAGACCGTATCCCCGTCACGGGGACAACGACACGTTATTAATTTTACTTCCCGTTGTCCTCGGTGACCGGTTCTCCGTCACGGGGACAACGACACGTCATTGGTTTTAGATCCCGTTGTCCCCATTATAGAGATAAGGCACTACCGTGCCCGTTCAACGGAGACACGCTCACCGGGGACAACAGGGATTATTTTTATTAATTTTGTGCAGGATAATTAGGATAGTATTTATTAAATCCCGTTGTTCCCGATCACCGAGACGCGCGCACCGGGGACCACGGGAATTAGTTTTTTTTTTTTTAATTAAATTCCTGTTGTCCCCGATCATTGGGGACACGGTCTTGGGGACACCGAGAACACACCCTCCAGCTAACCAACCTCGCGTGGAGCTAACAAACATAACTTTTGATGCTGCACTTTGGTCTTACTAAGGTCATTGCACTTGTTGCCACGGCAATATATGCACTAACAGATAAATTAATACACATACAAACCATACAAATCACGGGTTGTTATTGCCACGTCTGACAAATGTTTGAGGGTCGGTTCAGAAAAGTCGTGTATCACTATAGTGACAGATTGTCAGACCCTCGAGTCCCTTAGTCGGCTTCTGCGACACCAGATAAATTAGTCCGTATCTATTACAATAGCAAGTAAATAGGAAGTTGTAGGGAAGTTGTCAATTAATTCTCAGTATTTTGTTAACTAGTTTCGTAATTGGCAATGACCTACAGAATACTGATAACATTATCAATTAAAAATAGTATTGATGTCACAAATTCAACATATCTATAGAAGTGTTTTAAAGTTCCGATTTTACTTACGTTATACTAGCCAATTACGTAGCTTTATATTTACGTAATATACCTATCTATTTGGAGGCTACTCATCAATTTAAATTGTCATTCAAAGCGCAGCTTCAACGCAGTATTCAAGCACTTAACTGTTCCGATCTCACTGTATTGTATCAACTACATTACCATCACACTCGGTAGTCAGTCAGGTGGCGTCTACCTGAGGTTCCCGTTACTCCACGCGCTATACATTTCTTTGGAAGATTTCATATCAATATATCTATTCAAGATAATTGAACAACTACCAACTATAAAAACATACAAAACTTTGGCGTAATCTTAGTTCATGGGGAAGTATAGTCCACGAGATAATAACTTAGTAAACATGACCTTTTCGAAATAAATAATTTAAAACCTAATAAATGATAATAATTTTTATGTCTTTGAATGTGTGTGTGAGATAAGAGCTCTTAGAAACATCAGGCAATGATCAGCATGTTTTGGTTGACCTACAATTAGATAATTTTAACCAAGGGAGTTATGTGAGACTTAAAAGAATTACATTTTGCAGATCATAATTGCTTGATAACGTAACTTTTACGGCGGGAGGCAGATATTAAGTCCCGATTAGTAAGAGCCCCTAAAAGTGTCATGACACATACTAAAATGTATGAAGAAAATCTATAAAACATTGTCCATGGGTACACATTTAGCGACACTCCTATTGCGCGGTCACTGCCTGCCGTCAAGCAGGCCGCGCACGAGGAGGTCGCGCCAGGCCTACAGCAGCAGCGCGGCGTGCGGCGCGGGCGCCGGCGGCACCAGCGGCAGCGGCGCAAGCGTCTCCGCCCGAGCCACGCTCGCGGCGCGCGCCGCGTGAGCCACTATCTTGTACTTGCCCATAGGGTCCACCTGAAACCTCCGCGACTCGTGCTTCGCGGGGTTGTAGGTGGCGGGGTGGTTGTGCGAGCCGCGGAAGTAGACGAGGCGGCCGTCGCGCAGGCACAGCGCTACCTGGCAGCGCTCGGCCTTCTGGTAGGAGCGGGCGCAGCGCCAGGTGACGCGGCGCGGGTGCGACCCGCCGTCCTCGTAGAAGATGTGCCCGTCAGCCACCAGGTGCAGCCCGCCGCGCGCCGACCGGATGTAGAACCAACCTGCAACGCACACTCGTCAGACACATGCCACAAGACTTTACTTACTTGACTAGTATAATACTATTTTTATTTTCTTCTTCTACAATAAGTTTAACTTTTTTATTTGCAAACCAAACACAAGAAGCACAGAATTAAAACTTACGTTAAATAGATCACGGTTGTTATCTTTCACTTTTCTACAGTAAGTGATTTAATTTTTCTAGCAAACATGAGTCATTCTTTTATTTCAATCCAGATGGCCTCGCTTCTAGATACAAAAACAACTTCTAGATGGCTTAAAATAAAAACATCTTGAAGCATTTATAGAACTCTTGTACAGTGTGTACATCATGACTTACTATGAAACTAAACACACTGATAGAAACCAATCAAACATGTAGAGCCACCTAGCCCTAAATAACACGCGGAGATGGATAAGAAACTTTACAAGGAAAATTTGGGAAGTAGGATAAAGTATCACGGAAATAGGTATCTTTAAAAGTTTTTCAGTTTCATGGACAGATTATTAAGCATCAAAGTTTTTGTGAAGCCGTTTCTCACAGCCTCTATAAGCTCTGCATTACTTCCAAAAGACTGACAGTACATTAAAGATAGATCGTAGAAATATTTCTGAAAGTTTACACAACGACTAGGACAGGGCATTAGTCCGTTTATATCTGTAGTATGGGTTAAATAAAAGAAGCATGTGATACATCAGCGCAATATAATCATTTCTTTGTACCTATACACGAGAGCAAGTCTCCAACTACCGTATCTTACTACTCAGCGTAACATTCTCCTCCGACTGCTTACAGCTACCTCTATTCCATAATACTTTTGCATCTAAATAATAAAAATAAAATATCTTATCACATACACAAAATAATACTTGAGAATAATACTACAAGGTTAACATAAAATCGTATACATCTGATATGGTACGACCACTGGTACTCGTATGGTAAACGTGTGTCACATATTGTGATTATTCTTTGAATATGCAGGTAAGTACAACCGTAATTAAGTAAAAATTATAAGCTAATCGTATACACTGAGATTAAGTACTCAAAAGCACTGTATAAAAATAAACATCTTAATTAAAATCATAATAAAAAAAGATCTCACTAAACAAAATCTTACGACTACAACGTATACAATGAGTATTATGATAAGTCAAATTGTTTAATAAATGCAATTTCCTACTTTAACATGTTGTTACATTACTTTCCTAATATCGTATACATGACTTGACTTCGTCTAAACATTCTCCGATAAACAACAGAACCAGCATTCTAGACCTCAACCGAAACCAACGTTCAGGAGCGAACGCTCCACCCAACAATCATTTACCTTATGTACATACACGAATAAAATTGTAAAAAAATAATGTAAAAATAATGTATAAAAATACTTAGGGTATCATAAGAGAACTATATCACTTTGTACATCATCTACAACTATGACCGCCGCGGGAGGAAGATCAGATCTGAGACACATCTATCGCATCACGGCAAGGCAAGGGCAAGTATCGTCTTTTGTCCATATTCACCAGCTCGATGGAATTCGTACCAATTATCAGATAATGTTTGGAATAGGTATGGATTCTGCTGATGACACAAAGAAGAAGCAGCTGATGTCAAGTCCAAATCATGGACAAACTGTCACCAAAAGACTTCCGTTGCTGCTTCTATACTTCTCATCAGAGAAATCGGGACACTTTCGTTTTTATGATTTGATAAAACACGAATCCTGTAAAAACTATTTCAAATTTGTGATTTTGATTATAATATACAAGGTGTTAGAAAAAGTATCTACTGACTTCCTTTTAAGGGATGAACCTGAACAACTTTACCCAAGAAAAATAGGTCGAATTATGAAAAAAAATGGATCTTCCATACAAAATGTACCAGCCGGCTGAGTCAGGTTGTATGTGAAATCAATTATTTTTTTCATATTTCGACCTATGTCCCTTGGGGAAATTGTTCAGTTTCATGAGCTGGTTCACCCCCTGAAAGGAAGCCAGCAATTTTCGTAACACCCTGTATAAACATCATTTTATTCCAAAATAAACACACTTCTTAAATAATGTGATTCATACGAAACATAAACTTGCAAGGTGTCCCGGATTTTTTGATGAGAAGTGTATATTGGTAGGTATGTGGATTTACCCTGATTAGTGATTTGAGTATATACGTACAAAAATATGATTAATAGCATACGTAGCTAATTTTGCAAATTGATGTGCAGAGAAAAACTTTATCGCACTGGCTCCAAACCTAACCAAGTCTGTGAATATGAACTTTTACAGGTAAATTAGTATTAAGTGCATCCTTTGTATTTCTACATTTATCTGTATAAAAACGTTTATTTTTATTGGAACATTATTGCACATTCTGTGGTAACTTTTGTATTACTTACCTACTTGCCTTGCTTTAGATAAGAAAGTCTCATTTTGCTTTAGCGCAACGGTCCAACTAGATAATAAAAATAAGCTTATCAATCAATAAATTGTAAAAGTTTCGTATACTTTACACAGCGCAAATATCTACTGTAGGTATATTGTTATCAATATATGTAATGTTAAATTATAAGATCATGTCATAATCTCTTTGGAGAATAATACAAGACAGTTTGTAAACGTGATACAAACCTAGGTATACTCAGTAAAAAGCGTAAGGATGTTGGAGTATTGTTAGCATACTACCGGCGGAAGGCACAAGAGCAAATTTTGACATTCCGTTCGTGTGCGTGCACACAGTAAACTCCACACATCGCTGCCTCTCATCATTTTAATTACCCTATAATAATAAAGCAGTCGCATTGAGATCATGATCTGTGCCAAGCCCATTCTCGATTTCTCGCCGGTAGCGATAATAAAATTGACTCGACGAGTTTAATCCCTACTTCGGAAGTCGTCGATCAGAGAGCTCGGGTCTAGAACATGGGTCTGAGCGGCGTGGCGCGCACTCCGCACGTGTGCGCGCTGTTCATCTGCACGACGCGCAGGCCGAAGGTGTGCACGGCGGCGCGGCAGCGGGGGTTGCGCGAGCACCGCCACCACACCTTGCCGCTGGCGGCGCGCCCGTTGAAGCAGAACCTGTGCGCGCCCACCTCTATCGCCGGCTTGCCGCGCTTGCTCAGGCAGTAGCGGAACTGCCCCGGGAAGCAGGGGAACGGGAAAGGCAACCCCAGCGTTGGAGTCGGCTCAGGGGGAGCCACCGCACCTGAAACTAAACAATATTGGTTAGTTTCAGTATCCTGGTGTTCAGTCTGACGCAATACTGATGACCGAGAGAGGCCGAGAAGTCGGTAGAGCCATGGGAGGTGATAGAACCGAACTAAATAGATATGTTGATGCACACTCAGAATGTAACAGTAGGTATATAACTCTCATTTTATGGAATTAGGTTAATCATCCAATTTATTTATCACCAAGCTAGATATAGAGGTAAACATTGCCAATGTTAAAAGGAAAGAAAATATTTACTTTTAAAAAAACATTTATTTTTTTACGAATAAGAGAGATAGGAGACTAGGTATATTTCTAACAATATTTTACCTTTAAAAAATATTTAATTTTGATAAAATATCACAACAATTTTATGTCTCACATAATTTTTCATTCCAGACAACAATTTCTCTGCAACAATCAATATACCTAACAGCCAAAGTTTTCAAAATAACAACTATATACACCGTGGTGTACTATGGTAGAACTGAATGACACTCACTACTGAAACAAAGGTTACGTACCACTCAAAAATATAGGTAAGAATTCATTCATAAAATCTAAAGTACCTAATAGTTTATTTGTCCCTGATGTAGAAACGGAAAGGAAAGTAATAGTTTCTACAAAAAATGCACGAAAAAGTGAAAACCAACGATGTAAAATGCAAAATCAACGATGTTGCGCAAAATGAAACAAGCATGGGTGTGTGTACGTAACAAATATAAAGTTACAGGAACAATTTCTCACATAATAAAAGACAGTGGCAGTCATTTAGGCACTCGTGCGATGAAAAAATACTAACTACCTACCTAAGCTAAGTATACGTATAAATGCTTAATATTATTTCCCATTCCTCCAACTCTACTGGTTGAAGTACGCAGCGAGTCTCTCCAACTCGCCGCTAAGGGTATCAATGCCATTCACGTATGGTTGGCCTAGTAGCTTCTGAAGTGGCTTTTTTTTCACCGCCATTTTAGGTCTGCCAGCACTTCTTGGTGACGTCTTCGTAACAATTACTCTGCGGTTTCGTACCTGCCTCTTCCTTTTCTTTATATTGTGCGTGTGGGGGTAACCCATCGCCACGATTTGGCCGAATTGTGTGACTGCATAGCACTTGCAGCCGGTATCTGACTTTATGCAGAGCCAGGTGTCTTTGCCGACAGTTCTGCTTCCTTTGCAGATCTTTTTGGGAACTTTCCGGAACCGTTGGCCTTCAATCTCCAGCACGGGGTTGCCCCAACGGGATTGAACCCAACGCACTGAAAAACAAAAACTATTCCACTTTCGGCAATTACCATCCTACCTACCTGCCTACTTGCGAAATGGTAGCGACTTTAGTTCTACGAACTACATAATATTCTTTTTACACCCTGTATAAATTTTATACAGAGTGTAAAAAATAGCTGCAAATATTTAAAGGGTGAATCAGCCCATAAAACTAAACAACTTTCCCCAATGAACATACGTCGAAATATGAAAAAGAAATTTGGATCCCATACAAAATTCCTAACCGATGAAGTCAATTTGTATAGGAATAGGAGGTCGAAAAAAAATTCTCATATTTTGACCTATGTTTCTTGGGGAAAGTCGTTCATTTTCATCGGCTGATTCACCCCTTAAAATATTTGCAGCTAATATTTTACACTTTATTACTTACTAAGTACGATAGGTACCACATTAGGTAGTACATTGAAACAAAATATGTTCGTGGGAAGACAAAGGCATAGAATTTAAGTACAGTTTCGTAGTGGTTGATAAATAAAAGATAGAAATTTAATTAATCAAGCTAGTGTATTTTAAAATATTACATTATTTTTAATACTCTGAGTATCACTTGCTTATAAACACAGTGAAGTAAAGTTGTAGATCAATCAAAATACCCCATAATTTATGTCACAAATAGATTATCGTATGAAAATAGAAGGTTTTTAGGTAAATATACGTAAGTATTTAATTTTGGACAATTTCTTATAGGATAATGAAATTCAGCGTCATCTGGCATGCACATATTTTTTTTACCCTAATGTAATTAATCAATAAAGCTAACACAAGCTTAAAGTGTAAAAAAATAAGAGTTACAAAAGAAAACTTAAATAGTTAAGTGTTTAATCTAAAAAATATCTATCTATGCTTTAAAATGCAGAAAGAAGGGAATGCTAGGTCATTGGAAATGTAATGAGCAAACTAAACATACTAAACCGAACGAATACCACTATTTTGTTTGTCTTGTCTCACAGCCACAGATGCCACTGTAGTGTATAAAAAAATAATTATTAAGGCAACTTCCCTGTAGTCTTATAATCTACATTTTAACTGGAGCAGCTGTACGCTCCACCTTAACCTGTTTGTGCCAGTCTTTCGAGTCTTTCTTGTCTGTGAAGGGCGCGGCAAAGTTCTCGGGGGTGAAGTTGGGCGGATGGTTGTGCGCACCCTTGATGCGTATAAAGCGGCCCTCTAGCGTAGTCTGCACACGACACGTGCACCCGCGCACGTCCTTGTCTCTACACGCCCAGTTCAGCTTGCCCCGATACTGGTTGTTCACCCAGAACTTGTTCAACTGAAATATCAGGACGGACTTTCCCGCGCGCGACGGTAGGAAGAACGCTGAAAACAGTAACATGTTTAGTATAATGCCGGTATTGTTATATTTAATGCCTACCTTTTACCTATTTACACCCAATACCATTTTACCTTTAACTACTTAACTAAAAACCATTTCGAATAGAGACAAGTAAAGAAATAAACAGTTAGAGACAGGTAAAGGAATAAAAACTTCAGGTATTCATTTAAAACATTTAGTGGTGAAACGATATTTATGAAATACAAAACGATGATGTTTAGTATCACGAGTTAGGTATATCACAGTAAGAAAAAAGCTGAATAGTCATGAAATCAAATCTTTCTACAATTTTGTTAACTACGAATTCAAATACCTATCCCGGATACTTCATCAAACGAGCACCTTTAAAAAACCTTCCTAACTTTATATTTATCTTTAAAACTGAAGGAAAATCCGCTGTTTAGTTAATGATACCTAAATATTCCTACAGTTTCGAAAGCCTTGTTTAAAAATGAAGGAAGAATATTTCTTTATTTTTAAAAACTTTTTAGTTTTGGCACACTTGAATCTCGATTCTCGAGCTTCACGAGCCAGTTGTCGAAATCAGAGCTGTACCAACTTCTTAGTGGTAGTCTCTAAAAAGGTTGGCTTCTCGTGATTGTGTTGCCCGCAGTAGCTGACCACCTCGCCGCGTTTGTTGGTGCGCGCCTGAGCCTTGCAGCCCTTCTTGTATCTGGAGCAAATCCAGTATCCAGGTGCGTTCTCCTTGAACGCGAAACCGTGTAGCACCAGGTGCCGCTTACCGCGGTTCGTCGGGATATATGCCGCTACTATACCTGCTAGCATCGACAAAATTAAATCTGTGAAATAATCAAAGCATTGTGGCGATGTCGATATCTGACGGCAAAACATCTCACCTGTTCGAAAAACAAGATGGAAGCGCATTTTTGAATCAGTAGGAATCAGAGTTCGTACGCATGACACCTACATGATGGTAGATCACTCGACGCAGAGACGCCGACTTACGAAAGTACCAACTTATTCAAATAAACTGTTTCTGGTTATATACTAATTTACTAACGAATTTAAGTAAACAGTACTAATACAGCGCACTGTCTTAACCAGGCGAGAGGCTGGTAGGAAATTATTATACCGAGAGGCAGGTAGGGTAATAATTACCCGGAAATATAACAGCCGATATCTCCCCTATATTTATAGAAAATTAATGAAAAATTGTGAAATATATTAACGTTTTACGTAATACCTACTTGGAGCAAAGAGACGTTTGTTACCTTTGAGCCGGGTACGCCTAAAGCGTACTGTTGTTACTTTGAATAATACACAACCACTTATATATTAAAATAATCGCTGTCATTATTACCTAACCTGCCATTCGCCGTGTATAATATTTTTAATAGGTTTTTTCAACCAACACATAACTACTGAAATTCGCACTTAGGTACCTATCAAATCTAATATCTACTAAGTAACTTTACAACTGATGTAGGTAATATTCAAGCGAAAAAGAACAAAACCGTCAATCCATACTAATATTATAAATTCGAAAGTAGCTCTGTCTGTCTGCTACGCTTTCACGGCCAAACCACTGAACCGATCATCATGAAATTTCACACAGAGATTAGTAAGATACCGAGAACGGACATAGGCTACTTTTTTTCACCACTCGAGGGTCTGAAGTACCTTCAGTAGACCACCAGGTACACCACCAGGAGCCCGCCTAAACTATAGGAGATACAGACATGGCACCAAGCAAAAAATGTTCAACTGGATGGGTAGCTTCTGGTGGCATATAGACTTTGAAGGTTTGGAGTACCTGATGTAGACCACCAGGTGCACAACCAGGAGCCCACCTAAACTATACGAGATAAGATATGGCACGAAAGCAAAAGTTGTTCTGCTTGATGGGTAGTTTCTGCTGGCATATAGACTTATAAGGTTTGGTGTTCCTGACGTAGTCCACAAGGAGCACTAATAGGAGCCCAGATTAGCATGTATAATTTAGGACGTTAGTGAAGGAAACAAGGTTATTTTATCATCTAAAATACTAAGTCAGCGAAACGAAGTCGCGGGTACCAGCTAGTATGAATATAATAGTTTATTTCAATCTTAAAGTATAATACTTACTCTTGATTAATGTAACATGTCTTTTTAAACCCATACAGGTACTTAATAAGAATATAAAAATTGTAAAGACCAGGTAATTAGGAATGTTCAGTACATCAATTATTGTAATTGATCTTGGTCCCTCTTACTACCTTACAAGGCACTTGTTATCATATCACTTAATTTTGACAATTATCAACAGGAAATAAATATCGAATATCGAGTTAAAGATAATACCTATCATAAGTACATTATAGTAAAATACATTCGTAAAAAACCTTTATATACGAACTTATCACATAAATTGGCATTTTAATTCCTGTGCATTTCATTTTGCTGTTACGAAATATCGCT
Source organism: Keiferia lycopersicella (assembly GCA_029255805.1). Lineage (NCBI taxonomy): Eukaryota > Metazoa > Arthropoda > Insecta > Lepidoptera > Gelechiidae > Keiferia > Keiferia lycopersicella. Next base: position 3,314,546 of record JARACZ010000008.1, read on the forward strand.
CCACCAATTCTTTTTTTACAAACATGTTGAAATTCATACTTTTCAATTAATAACTATTAAAGCCGATTGCGATGAGAGTAACATCCGTAACAGATCTAGCTATACCTAGGTACTTAACTCTAGTTCTCTGAGAAAATGCTTTATTTTATACAAATGACAATGTTAACAATTCAGTTCGAAAGCACCACACAGTTACAGATACATCAAAAATATGGAATGAAACTGTTTCCAAGATCATCTAAAATTAGAGAAATCTGAGTAAAAACTTAGGCCCCAAGCTGTTACGCCGGAAAAAACGCATTGCACGGCGTTCGACCTTAAAGAGTTATCCTGGAGCTCAATTTCTGAAAGGTTCGTTTTCGTTTCCGTGCACGATAGTCCAAAACGACTGGTCTAACACACGTTTTTCAATTTCTTTGACTTGATATTTTTATAATAAAAAAATGTGTTAATTTTTGAGGGCATGTGGGGATCGATAAGCAGGTTTCAGAAATTGAGGTCCTGGTTTCGGCCTTTTCCACGAGTTTTCATGCAAACGTATCTGTAAGCCTAGTAATGCCTCTAGATATAATTATCATTTGATTAAAATAATTTAATAAAAAAGTTATTGCTCTGGCTGGAGGCATTACTCACGAAGAAAAAAGGGGAATACGTTTGTATGAAAACGTCCAGCTATGGATCCTCTTAAACAATATACCTACGTCTTACCACAATACTTATACGATCACTAACATAACATTATTGTCTTTATTCTGTGAATTCTATACCTATCATTAGCTAATAATATGAGATACGAAAATAAGATACCGAAGAGTGCAGGAATCAATCCAATTCTGAGGAAACCAGAGCCATAGCATCAATTCCTGAAGCAGACATGTGTCCTGTAAGAGCGGAGGGTGTGATGAGGGAGTCTGCGTGTTTCCGCGCGTTGGTGCGTCGCGGCTGCGTCAGGCCGCCAGCGCGCGGTGGGTGGTTGTGCATGCCCTTTACTGCCACCACGCTGGAACCAAGCATGTGAATCCGAGCCTTGCAATTCGTCTTCTTTGACGTGCATCGCCAAATAACCTTGTCACGCAACTTCGACTCCTCGCAGAACGGAAAAGTGTTCACCATCATTATCACCTTACCCCGTCGCGATTTCAGAAATTTTATACCTGCGGATAAAGTACACACGTTAAAGAAAGAACTGGAGGGAAAATATGTCATTATTACATTACACTGTTCCGTAAAGGATAGGGAGTCAAATAAAACTCGCGATAATTATAAGTACAATTTAATATGCTTTCACAAAACGTGGATACCCCGTACAAGAACCGAAAATCTTATCTGAATTAATGGTAAGTATAAAATTACACGATTAAGACTTGTATACGAGTAGTTAACAGCAAAATGAGGTAGATAGTTTCATCATGAGACTTAAAATTAGGCGTGCGCGGCATAGTCATAGTGGGGGTCGCCGCACGGGCCACCATAACGAACTCCGACTCTACAGAATGATACATAAGTGACATCATATGGCTACTAAATGCAATGTACCGATAACTCATGAAAAACACATCAACGTTTAAGATTACCAAATCACTGCAAAATTATGTTACGATTATGACACTCTGATTGACAAGGAAATGGCAGCAACCTCACTCTACCAAGCTCTACCAGTGGTATTATTTCTCGTCAAGAGCTAATCAGCGTGTCATTGTGTAAGTAGGTAACTTTTAAGCTCTCGCGATTCTTTTCACACATTTTTATGGTTAACTCGGGTCACTCGCGATATTTTTACGGTAATTTCGATTATATTACTATAAAAATATCGCGAGTGACCCGGGTTAACCATGAAAATATGGTAGATACATCGTCAACATTCTTCCTCGGAGCAGGAGGTCCGCGGAGATCAGCTCTTGCGCTTGTTGGAATCATTTCACCCACTTCCCTGATTACTCAATTTGTAAACTTTGTGCGATTTTCTGTTTAGCCCGTATGTACCACAATCAGTTCCTACAACATTGCAATCCTGTACGTACAGGTTGCAGTCGACTTCATCCGTAGAGTCGAAGTGATTATGACACGCGCGTGCGACGCCGATGAGGAGCCATGGCGGTAGCACATCCATACAACACATTCATACCTAACCACTAAGAGATTCACAATAATTTAACAACGAGCAAATCGGTATAGTAAAACACTTATTTTATGTTACCAGAACAAAATGACGACTCGGTGTTGCATACGAAAAGAGAAGAAAGAGTATAAAATGAAACAAATATGAGCAAAGTTAATGTATAAACATTGAGCGAGGTAGAATTGTTAATACATTTCAAAAAAAAAATTACAGTAAGTGAAAATTGATTGCGTGATAAATATTAAAATAGTGATCGATAAAGATAAATAATAATTGACGTATATTGTCACTTGCTCTTATTATTACATTTTATTATTATGAATAGGTACTTAATTAAGTCTTAACTACCATGATTAAAGTATAATGATTAAGTAAGTACACCTAATTTTTAAAAAGCTATCGCCACGGATCCTTATTCACGACTAGGTTAAAAAAGTCGCAACGCAAAATCAATAATGTAATATTTGGCCTGACATGTTCACAGGTAAAATGAAGAGAGCGACAAACATGCGATCTTATTACTATTATTATGCGAATTAAATGCACGTGTATTCAATGGTATTAGGGTTTCATCTGTAGTACATATCACGCTAGTAATGTATAGCCTCCATGTTTAATATAATATCTTACTCAATACAGCTGAAATGTACCTACATGATATCCTACTCATTATTTTTTTGTCGCGGTCTTCAAGTCACCTAAAATCATGACTCGTAAATAATCCACGCACTAATAAAATAGGACATAAAACTAAGTAATCTAAATAACAATTAAAATTAGTAAAAATTTGTACTTAAAATCATAGTCATAGATAAAAGCCGGTCCTCTCGTTGAATAATTAAATTCGTTAAGCAACAAATAAGTCACAGAAAACAATCCATAAAATATATTCAGACAACATGCTTAGGGCCTATTCATTCATATATTAAAGTCGTTAACAACGAACGATCGAGTACAAGTTAAAACTAAGCAAAGAGGTAGTTGAGTTTCCATAAAGAGGTAATTATACTTAATGTATGTAGCGCGCCGGACCCTGCGCGGCGAGCCGCCCGACGCGCGCCTACGCTACCTTACCTACCTAACCTACACACCTTACTCGAGTAAAGCTTGTGAGTATTAAAATCGTGTATATAATATTGTATAATTAAACTAATCTGTAAAACCCGTATAAAAAGTGAAGAGGTAGTCGATTGAGCTTAAGTACTTAAATCAATCCTAAAGAGCACAACAACCGTGTATTGTATGTAGCCTGCGAGCCTCGACACGTGTCGAGCGAAATCGTTATTCTACCGAGTACTCAATAAGATTCGATATTTTCAATAACTACAGTATAATTCTTATAGATTAAGGAGGCGGACGTCTAATTGTCTAAGTAGCAAAATCTGAAACATGTAAAGTTTTATTCTCAAAATAAATTAAGTATTTCTAAGTACAGTCATGGGACACCGTATTGCTTTGATCCTACAGTTTTCGTATCAGTCACCTACGCGTAGTCAGCGGCCGCGATGGCCGCCGAGCCTTTCCTGTGCATGCGACTTGCGGACCCGTGCGCCGCGGCCGAGCGGGAGCCGCCGCCCTTGTCATCATCGCTCGTGTGCCGCCGTACCGTCTCAATCCGCCTAACTCTAGTTCGGATCATGTTTTCCGCACCGGCTAAGTAAATCAAACGGTAAAAACCTGTCATGTTCCGGATATTAACCACCTCTCTAAACTTGACATCCTTACGAGCTGACACCACAAACATTCAGATAGTTCTTACTCTTACACATTTAATCCTTATTCAATTCGATAAATAACCCACACCTAGATTGGATAACTTTAAAGATCTCGATAAGACCGCTTAACCTACTTACGTCGCGCCGTGTTCTCCGCTAACTGGTTGTTCGTTCCTTCCACTGGTCGCCGTAACATGCAACACACCACAACACCTAATCTTGATCCAATAGGGTGTAACACACTCACATTACCAATATACATAACCCAACAATAGCCATCGATGAATCCTAACTAAACGGCACCTTATCCCCATTAATATATCTTAACATTTAATTATTCTATAATATTAATAAATTATGCTACTTTTCGTTTGCCAAAAGGCTCTCTGAATTCAGGTCCTGGTCGAAAAAAGTCTTCTTTGTAATAATGATTGCATCGCGCTACATACGAATTCAGCTAAATTCTAAAAGATAATCGCGGTAGCAATTTTTTTCGTGCCAGGGGAGAGCCAATCTTAGTCCTCTTCGGTGCACGGAGTGTCGACCAGCAGCGGCTTGGCGGAGGGCCCGTGCTGGGCGGACGGCGGCAGCGCGTTGGGCGAGGGCTGCGCGCCGGAGCCGCCGGTCGCGCTGATGGAGTTGGCGGCGCTGGCGTTAGCGGTGGCGGTGGCGTGCGCGGTGGCCGCGTACAGCGCGAGCGCGTGCTGCAGCTGCAGCAGCTGGTGGTGCGGGTCGAGCGGCGCGGGCGCGCGGTGCCCGCTCTGGTGCGGCGTGCGCACCACGTAGCGGCCGTCGGCAAAGCGGCGCACGTTGGGCGGCGCGTGGTTGTGCGAGTAGCGGGAGCGGACGATGCGCTCGTGCCCTTCGGGGCCCTCGGTGTTGACGTCGGCGAGGCAGCGCGAGGTGAGCCGCGACGAGCAGTACCACTGCTTGCGCCCGTGTGCCAGGTTGTTCTTCAGGCGAAAGGTGTACCCACGATGCAGCAACAGTCTACCCTTGCCGGCGCGTATGAAGCGAGCTAAAACATAATCATTACATGTAAAATTCGTTCTAAACGAAAATGTGTTTTTATTAGCTAAAACATGCAATTATTAACTACGTAAGATTAATTTAAAGGGTAGGTAATTAGAAATAAAGAACACGAGAATATATCTTTTTCATTCGTTTTATTTTAATCAGGAGGAACTACTAAATAAAACACCAATCCCACCCTCACTTTATTTTCCACGTTTACAACATACGTACAAGCCACGCCACATACACTTCATCTATCAAGAACCTACTTGCATTCTCTATGAGAAATACTAACTGAGCAGGAAAAATTTGGCACGAAGAAAACCTTTAGTTTTACCTTTGCTTGGCACTGAGCAACTTGCAAATATATAGCTAATATACGTTAGAAAAAATATAATGAGAAATATTAAACCAACTTTAAGAGTAGTGGAATGGAAAGGAAAAACGCAAAACTCGGAGTTTGAAAATTTCAAACTTAAGTTCAATTTAAGATCTAATAGAAATCGTTCTAATAGTTCAAGTAGTTCCATCCTATAATTTAGGGGTCGAATTGAGACTTGATAACCTCTTTTGAAATACTTTGGAGGTCAGTTTAAAATTATTTTATACATTTGAAATAACAGCTTAGGATAGAAAAATAGGGAAGACCATTATGATTATGACTAACAAATACGTTTACCTAGTTTTTAAAAATATGTCAGGTACAATAACTTAAACCTAATAATTTGGCACTAAACTTAATTTCGATAATGAGATCATATTAACTGGAATCGCAGCTTTTTTGGCACAAAACATTGGTAACTGATAAAACTACTGATAAGTTTAAATTCTGTAAAAATAGACTAGATTGTTTCACTATGATTAAGATAAAAGGTACAATATTTCCATTACAGTTTCATGCAAAAACATTGTAAAGGTGATTTTTATGCAGCGCGTAAAAAAATCGCTGCAAATATTTTAAGGGGTGAATCAGCCAGTAAAACTGAACATTTGTCCCCAAGAAACATAGGTCGAAATATGAGTTTTTTTTTTAATTTCGACCTATGTTCCTCGGGGAAAGTTGTACAGTTTCATAGGCTAGTTCACCCCTTAAAATATTTCCAGCTATTTTTTTTACACCTTATATACAAAAACAAGAACTGTACAACGAATCTGTGTAAAAAAGACCGAAAAATATTTGATTTTCTAATATTTGACCACCCAAGCATTGGGATCGAAACTGTCGAAGTCGAAGCGAGGCATGCGCGGCAGCAGCAGCGGCGTCGGCGGCGAGGGCGCCGGCGTGGCTGCTGGCAGCTTGACAGGCGCGCGACGCCCGTTGCGCCCCGAGTGGTTGTGCTCGCCGACCAGCTTGTGCAGCGTGCCCTTCTGCGTGTACGCCTTGCAGCCGCACCCGCCCATGGTGCAGCGCCAGCGCACCACGCCCGAGCGCATCGTGTGCGCCGCGTAGAAGCTGCGCCCACGCACCCACAGCCGCGGCCGCCCGCCCGGACCCACGCACAGCCGCACGTACTTCTCTGAATACAACAATCGCATATCTGTCAAGCGTATACCGACACCAACCACAAACCCAATGATAACATGCAACGTGTAAGTCGATTGATTAGTTCCAGACCCTGTTGGGCAATGTGATATTTTTTCAAACAAATTTTAATGTTATATTTAGTTTATCGGTTATAATTTAAAATACATGCAAATGTACATTAGTTGTCATGCGGTTAAATATCAAACGTTAATTTAGTTGTCAAAAATAAACATATACGAGTATCATACCAACAATCAACTTAATTTGTAGAACTTAACTTTTTAAATTTTGTAAAATCGCGTGTCACACAATAATCAATTAAATTACCTACTTATTATTTAAACACACATTTAATTTATAACTATACAATGACTAGAAATTGATAATATAGCTATTAAGCTCTTTCGGCTTTATATTTAGTTAGAACATTATTTTAATATCGAAAAGAGTTATTGCCAAGTCGGTATTATTATTCTATCTATCACAAGAATACCATATTTCTTTATCTATAATATCAGAATCTGCGTTTATACAAACAATGAGTAAACGTGATATTACAATAATATACTTTATATACAAATACTTTTGTTACGTATGACGCAATTAATTAATGTACAAAATTTTAATGAACCGACAGGGACATATCGGTAGGGGCCTCATTTGTGCATACCTACTAACACTAGGCACGTACTTGTACATATAGGTACATATTTCATTAGTTTGTGAAACGACATACTACCTAAATAAAAGAATGAAAAGTATAATAATATAGCTCGTACGGAATGTTAATCAAATTGTCAAGATCAAGGGCACATCCGGTGCCCGCCCGCCTTAAATTAATTGCACCAACAATGTACTACACTTCCCCTACTATCACTGCTACCAATGTAACGTAAGACTATTCTTTATTCATCCCTTAAATTGAAGAAATTCTCAGGGAAATTCCTAAAATGACAACACCCAAGTTGCGTTCATAAGTATTGGAGTTAGATTTTGGACTTCCTTAATATAAATCCCGGTAACAAATAGATTGTTTAAAAAAATTTAAATAGTGTATCTATGTCAAATAGTCTCTCGAATTGAGCTTCAGGAACTGATAGCGAAACGAATTATTAGATCCGTTTTGGTCTCTCTCACTTTTACCTGATAACGAACGAGACGCTGCAGCAGACGCTGGCGTGCATTGGCATGAAGTTCATTCATTCAAAGAGATCAGCTTTTTACCAGCGTAAGAAATGTATGAATGAAAAACTAATAATACTTATAACACTACGAAACCTACATGATTCGTGAGTGTCATACTTCTGGTACAGCATTTGGAGAAACCGTTGAAACGGCCGCTATCGCAGCGGATTAAAAGTGATCTATTATAGTACCTATGATTACAGATTGGTGGAAACAGAGCTGATACCCTATTTTTAAAACAGAAGTGTTTGGCATGTGCCAATCTGTAACAAGTGGTTGTGTTGACCCACTTCTATAACAATCAAATTGAGAATACCAAATTTTAAGAGACTTCTCGTGTTAGGCATAAAATTATAGAAAACTTCCAAATGCCTGCGGGAAAAAAGTTTTCTCTCTACAGAAAGAGTTCACAGCATAAAAGTTGCACTTAATTTAAGATTTAAGTAGCAGAATGTGTGATAAAGTCCAATCTATTCAGACTGGCGCAAGCAAAATCTAATCTAAAGTTTCAAAAACACATCTGTTGGCATTAATACGACTCTCCCTACAAATTGGGGACTAAGACGCTTAAACCCAGAAAGTATATTTAGCCGAGCCTAGGGGCCTGCATTTCGGTTGGGGCGTTGCTAAGGGAGACTCGAACCAGAGTGAACAGACGCGAAGAGTCTAGCTAGCTATGATGGGGTTTCGTTATCGGTCAAGAAAGGGAAAGAAAGCTTGAAGAGCCTGTGAAATTCGATATACTCGCATTATCTTCCATTGTTTTGGCGTATCATACTTAGGCCCGTATTTATAAACCGCACTCAACTCTGAAATCGATCTTGAGTGCGACTTTTAACTGCTATTATTGACTAACATTTGTCAAAATCACTCTTGAGATCAATCTCAGAATTGAGTGCGATTTATAAATACCAACCTTAGAAACGCTCTACTGTAATGATATAGTTAATAAGGTAGTTAGTGAAATACCTCTTGAAAGCTTTGGTATCACTCAATATGAATCTTGAGCAATGTTATTTACTACCATAACATGACTGATTTACGCAACAGAAGTTCTTTAATATCTATAGATATTTAGAAACAGACTGGCATTTGACTATACCTAAGTATACCTACAGTGTAACTTCATGCTGAGCGCAGAGAAGTTCTCACTAAGGAAATGCGGATAGAGCAAAGGATCGATCAATACTTTTGATGCACAGTTTGGTTTAGCGCTGCATATTGCCGATTTGACAGCTGTGACAACTCAACAGGTACATGATATATCAGAAAACCTTAATATTTGACTAGAATTAAATTAACTATCGAAGCAAAATAAACTTTACATTGAACATAACCAATAACACCATCACCGAGGTCCGTCCACCGGGAGTCAACTGTTATGTTAATGATGTTAATAGGTAAGCAAAGCAGCAAGCTTATTCAACCAGCAGCGCCTTCGCCTGTGCGGCGAGCGCAGCATGCGTGAACGCTCGGTGCGCTGCAGCCATGTTGGCGGCGGAGGCGGCGGCGGCGGCGGCAGCGGCGGCCGGCGGGTCGTGCGAGTGCACGTTGCTCAGAGCGAAGATCCTGTCGTGCAGCGTGTGAGCGTACGCGCGACACGTGCGCCGCGTGCATCGCCACCGCACCTTGCTCTTCTCCGGAAACACTTTCTCGGCGTAGAACGAGAAACCTCCGAGCCGCATGTGCCGCCTGCCCCGATTCGAAATCACGAACTCGACTGCAAAACACCGGCCCGTTACCATCCATGCACATAGTTAGTTTTGTTAGTCATGGTAAATGACCGATACGATTCTCATGCACCGGATAAAGACGTAGAAATGTACACGATTGTGCTAAAAAAACAGTGATAATTATACGCAACATTTTTTATTTTCTCTTTACATCGATTCCAATCGAGCCAACACGATCTCGGTTTGTCACGCTACTCTGCGGCCGATATGGTTTCAATGAGACTCTCTATGCGTGCGTGGTCGAGCACGGCGGGTGCGTGAGGCGCGTGGTTGTGGGCGGCGGCGTCGGAGCGCGCGAGCAGCCGCCCGTCCGCGGTGAGAGCGCGCGCGCCGCAGCCGTGCGCGCGCTGCCGGCACGACCAGTAGACGCGCGCGCCGCGTCTCTTACGCGCCACGAACTCGAACCCGGCCAGCAGCAGCGCAGGCGCACCGCGCCGCGTCACCGAGTACCGCACCGCACCTGTCGCACCACACCACCAACCTACACTATACTTTATATTCACCACAAAAATAAAACATCAATTCCAATTCATTTCATTTTATTTCAGCGAAAGAGAACCTATGTTTAAGAAATCACATGTTTTTAAAACTTACTTAACTATAATTATTATTACATTACTACTATGTATAAGGGCGTACAATGTACAGAAAGACTTAACTCTGTGGTAAAGCAATGAAATATGAATTGAAACGAATACGAATTAGCTTCCACTGCTTAGTTGAGTGAGACCATCATGATTATGCCGATTTGATTTATAAGACTGGTGTTTGAAATAATTTCAGAGATCTACCAACTTTATTCCATTGAATCAATCTCCATGTTTCACTCACAGCAATGATCAGTGCTATGGTACAAGAATATGGGGCATTAATTTAATTAAATGATATGACATTAATGCCCAAAAATATCGTAGCTAATTAATAAGAGCACAAATATGTTATTTTGTAATCAAGTACATAATAACATTATGTTCCATACAGAACAGATCTTATCTGTAGACATTTCTGATCATTATTACTTTATTAAAAGCCACAATATATTTGAGCAACATCTGTAAATTTTATTTCTTACAATTTTGCATTTTTAATCTTAGTTAATGAAAGCTCAAATGAAACTATTGAAACTATTAAATAAAAACTTGCTGATAAGTCTTAGGTAATACTTAATTTTATATGTACTTACTAAACTAAATTATCTAAGTAGTAAAAATAAAAATCACTCACATCATGACACAATTTTAGCAAATATTGAAATGTAATGCATGCATATTAAAATTACACCTTCACACTGTAGGACATGTGACTACCTCTCCTTCTTCATATTTTCGGGTAATCTTAGACATATGGTTTTCTACATGATTATGGACAGGGTTGGTTACTCTTAAAATATTATTTTTGGATGTGATCCTGGCTCTGCACCGTTTCCCGTACTCCATGCATCTCCAGAACGTTCGCCCGCTCCTAACACTATCCGTCACAAAGATGTATGGCTCATAAATTAGTTGCAGGTGACCACTTTTTGTTTGAATAAAATGCAGCTCACCCTTAATATTACTGCTAACTGCCCCTAAAACTGAGATACAATATTGTTATTAATAACAAAGAACTTTGCTTCCTATATCCTATTAAAAACAAATACAAAAGTCTATATTTTAATTAGGAAAACAAAATGGTAAGTCATTTGAATGAATAAATTAATGCATGGTTTTAGGTTTTTATTAACACTCTATAGTCTGCAACATCACAATTCAAATTAAAGTAAGCAGTAAGGACCTGAAAAGATAACATTTTAGTTTCATATAATATTGATATATGCTACATTGTGTTTTTTCAATAGTGGCTTTCCCAACTACATCAAGTAATTAATGCATGACAATCACCAACATTCGCCAAAATGCTTGACCAATGTACTTCATAATACTGTAGAGCATGAACATTTACATCCTATACAATTGTTAAATCATTGAATTTGGATTAATTGAATACAAAATTAAGGAGAGAAGCATAATTCAATATAAGCATATTATTATTTTCGTTAAAAGTGGCTCTCATTATTATTATATATATTCTTTATTGTGTACAATTATTAGGTCAGCTTTAAGCATATTTTTCTAGAAATAGGTAATACCTTTTTTTTATTCACATTTGTATTGTAACACACACAGCTGTTATTGACTATTGTGTGCAATAAATGGTTTAATAAATAATATCAATATTTTCATAAATAAAATAACTTTTACTTACCTGTCTCACAAATCCAAATAATACTCATTATATTATAGTTCCACCCCCAGCAATTAAAATAGGTTGGTAGGTAGAGCTACCTACCACATAACCAACAAGGAAATTGAAAATGTATATGAGATATAAATTTTTCCATGAACATGCTGTGTATTTTCACACTTTTGTGGTGGTGTTTATCTTTTTAGCCACTATCTTTCCATATTTTGCAAGAATTAATGATCATAGTATAGTATCTTGTTATAGTTTTATTTCACTGGATGTGTTACTTGAAATATTGGCTGGTGAATAAAAGTGTATTTGAAATAATTTTAATGAACAGCATCTTAGAGCATTCAACCTGTGAAGGTGGTAAACATGTACAGCACACAACAATCATTTTACAACAACTTGACAACCACATAAAAAATGGCATCTGTCAGATTTATATATAAATAATGTGCTGGTTAAATGGGCAGTGAATTCTGGCAGAGGTAAGCCCAGCTTTGCCATCTCCGTAGGTTGAATGCTCTAAGAAGAGCATAGGTATTTTATAGCATAAACTGGTGAAAGATAAAAGATGAGTAATAAAAGATACATAAGTAATTAGTACATGTAGCCTTATAGTTTAGCTATTGTAGTTATGTTTACTAGTCTAATATAAGGGAATACAATCCTGGGATTTATTTTGTATAAATGTATCTCAGGTTTATCACACATACAATGTCAGTACTGTATTTAGCAAGGATAACTTTGTCATATATATATATATAGTTGTAAATACTCAAAATTATGTGTTTTATTATGATAAACTAGTATAGTAAAGCAGTTCAATCATCATTGGCCTTGTACATCTGTGACAGATGATTTAATTAGTATCTGTGGCAAGACCACAGACACTGCATTGCCAGGGACGCAATTATGGAAAATGCAGGATTGCTCAGGACCTGCGCCACCCTCTTGGCCTCTCTGGCTGGCTCCACAGGAAGAACAAGTTGATATGTGCGGAGCCAGGTCGAGTGTAGGAGTCTACTGCATGAGAACTCTTTCACACGCGCCTGACGGAGACTCCGTTCTGGGTTTAATGTGGAGTTGTCCTTCTCTAGAACCAGTCTTGGATCTAGTTAATCCCTTGGTCACCTTTTACGACCCCCAGGAAATGGGGTGGTTCTATTCTACTCTGCCAGCCCCACATGGCTATGAAGCAATATTAATAATAACAAATTGCTATGGATAGAAATTCAGGGTGGACATTAAGTCATCCATGGGCAGAAATTTTGTTTACTATTAGTCAATTTACAGCGAAGTCATATTCAGATACCCAATCATTGCAAAGTAATAACACAGACTTTTTGTTAAGTACTACATGTCATAAAGCAAGTATGTGGTGTATTTTACAAATTTCATGTGGTCTGAAATTAATTTCCACCCAAAAATCTACAAAGAATAATTATAAAACAACAATAAAATGAGCATGAAGAACAATAATCTGGGGAATATTACAATAACACACGAATAACACCCATCGTCGTTTTATAGGTTATGTTGTTTACAAACTAGCAGAAATTACGAGCAAAACACGTAGTATAAAATTGTTTATGATGAAGCGTCATAATAATATCTAAGACGTGCAAAGAACCTGTAAATTTTGTTAATTTTGTGCATCTAGAAATAATCGCAGTGCCTGGTTCCTCCACCAACACTAGTCGTAGTAGGTATGTTTGTCGTGGTACTTACTTTCCCCGATGTCTGCAACGAAATCTCAATATTCCATTACAAAATGCACTGCACAATCACACTTTCATCACTAAATCACTGTTTTTTTTTCCGAAAACACATCAAGGGCCTAAAGCCTAAAACACTCACGTAAACACCTAGATATCTAAAACACCAATACACGTGATGTTTGGCTTCAAACCACATTTTTTTGCACAATACACTTCACTGTTAATAGTCTGATAATAAAATAGAGGCCTCATTTATAAATAACAAGGAAGATTTTATAATAATCACGAAAATAGTAAACAATCCTCGACTGACACAAATTACGACCATAGATCCCACCGCGTAGCGATATATAGGCATAGAGAATATAGAGTCGAGAGTGAACCACAAACAACAGAACGACGATCCAATGCACGCAGAACTGTGTTTATCGAACGCTAGTTATTTATATTTTTAGCCGACGTAAACTAAAATTTAATAGAAGTTATGAAATAAAATAAAACTGAGTTAGAAATAAAAACAAAACTAATTATAGAGATATAGGTAACTAATTTACTGACTGCTTCTGACACCGTTGTGGATTCAGCTCAGGTACCGTATCCTATCCTTGTTTTCTAGAAGATTGTTATGAGCGTTTATCATTTTTTTTGCAAATGGCATCTAGGGCATTGTCCCATGACTTTGAGAACAATTAACAAATTTTTTCAAAGTGTTACGCTGGTTTTTATGCGTTCTAAGTCATGTTTACAAATAAATTTCTCATAAAAAAAATTATAAAAGCGTTTTAATCAGACCATTCTGTTAAAAAACTCAATAATATAAACACCCAAAAATTCAAATGTATGAAAAGCCCTGTGTCCCATGTCATCTTTGTCCTATTTGAAGCTAAATTTTTCCATAAAGTTGTAAGAAACATAACGCACATTTCTATTTTAACCCTTACTCCATTTTAATATTGTCCATATTTCACTGGCGTATCAGTTGCGCTAGGACGTTTAATACATTTAAATTAATAAAACCACTTGTCCCAAGAAAAGTTCCAAAAAAGGAGTTCCGTTTTTGTGACCGTATTTAAGCCTGTGAAATTTCTAAATCTACCAATATTAACAAATCTGGTTAAAAATAGCAACACTTAAATGCCATTTGAAGTCGCCATATTGACATGAACTGTCTTCTGCTTGGGTCAGCTGTGCCGAGAACGCGCGTCTTCAGTGCTGAACACATTTTGCATTCCTAATTTGTGACTGTTTTAAAATGAGTTGACAATAGTTATTTACTTGTCTTTATATTTGGCAAATAGATTATAACTTGGACAACAATAAGATGTGAATTTATTAGATTTAACATCAATTTAGCCGCGGCAATGAAATTTTTTCACTCGTGAATCACGTATTCGTTACTTCCTTTTTTGTTACTTTTCCATAGTAACTTATAATGGGAAATGCTAGTAACAAAAAAGGAAATTATAAGGCCACGTCTATATAACATATTTGGTACTATTTAGCTACATAAATTCTAAATCATTTATTCAAAAAATCCAATTTGTAAATATAAAATAAGCATGTCAAAATTAATAAAATGTCAACTTAAAACTAAAATAAATAAAACAATTAAAATAAAAACAAGTCAAAATAAAATAAATAAATTCAACATAATTTTCGTCAATTAAAAATTCCGCCCCGAATCATTCCCGGTCCAAAAGTACCTAACAGACTAGCGGCATTGCCACGCTGAATAGCTACTGACATTAAAATAGAGATTAATAAATTTTTCAAATGATTATAATAAATACCTAATTGCCTGATTATAATATTAGATGGCTCAACAAAAGACTATCATACTAAGGTATAGATGTAAGTAGGTATGCATAATTATTAAAAGTAATGATTGCACATAATATGTCCTTCTTTTTCTTTTATTATAATAATAATTAAATTAATATAATAAAATATTCCTCTTCTTTATATCACAAAAACAATTAGCAATTTCTTGAAAACTGACATATTTTTCAATCCTGTGAACTCCACCTTAGAGTTTTTATTTTGTTACCAATGACTCCTTTTTTGTTACTGTCCCATAGTATTTTTTCTTGAATTTCAATTTTCTGGTATATTTTTAAATTTATTATAAGTACTGTTTCACACTTAATAATAAGTTAAAAAAGAAGTAAACTATGATATAACTTCAAGCAACTTATATTGTTTATTTTTCATTTGTATGAAACTATTATGTTAGTTTCAGGGACATGGTAACAAAAAAAAAAAAGACTTAATTTTCCAGAAACATTCTGGTTATTTTTGTCCATTTTCTGCGGAAACATAATCATTCGATCTTAAAGATAATGAAATTCAATTTCAAACGTGGGATTATAAGTCAACTTTCCAGGTTTTTTGTGAAATAAATAGTAACAAAGTAGGAATGTTTAGTTTGTCTTCCCTCAATTTTTGTTATTTTTTCTCTATAAATCCTACTCTTAGTTAAATTCTATTTAAATAAAACAAATCTAAATTAAACAGGCTATCAATTTTATAAACAAAACATCAATTTCAATGACTTTTTTTATTTTTGATGGTTTTCAAAACAGTTGCAAAAAAAATAAGAAATGCTCATATAATAAAGTAGAACTTAGCACCTTCTCTACCATAATAAATTCTCTTTAGTTTAAATATACTTCCCATTTCATTTCCATACGTAATTAGGTACGTTGGTACAGTACAATTATTATTACTGTATAATTTATAATTTACCTATTGTCTTATTACTATAAAAACTATGCAAGAATCTTAGCAACAATAACAACATTACAAATTTAATATGTAGTTAAGTTGTAACGCGATTTTGTAGTATTATTATTAGAGGTAAAATTTATTTTCTTCAGCTTCAGCATCTTCTCAAAAACTTTAAAATCGCAGACATAGCGCCATCTGTGAGAGACTTTTAGAACTACCCTTTGCAGGGCGCGCGCGGGTTTAGTTTTGAATCTTGACTTGAACCCGTTTCACATACATACATATATCACGCCTTTATCCCTTGCGGGGTAGGCAGAGCGTTAACAGCCGTAAGAATACGGTCGCTATCGCCACGTCTGACATTTTTGAGTATTGTTTTCTAAGGTTGTTTCGGAAAACATGTGTATCACTATAGTGATAGGTTGTCAGCCTGTCGCCTAAAAATTGTAATACACCAATACTCTCGAGTCCCTTAGTCGCCTCTTACGACACCCACGGGAAGGATGTGGGGTGATGCTATTCTAAGCCGGCATCACACGGCATAAGCACGTTTCACAAAGTAGAATAAATAAAAATATCATTATGGTTGAAATTTTTAGGGGTTAGTTCTAGCTTTTATTTGGTGTAAACTACGATGACTTAAATTAGAGATAAAGTTAAAATAGGTTGCTAATATTTTTACTTAAGCGAGTTATAGACGTATCCCAGCCAGTCCCTGCCTGCACCTACTTCGTTATGGTTAGGTTTGTAAACTTGGGGTTTTCAAAACTACCCAAATTATATGGTTTTAGATATTCATATCAGCTATCTCACACAAGCCGTCGTTGATCCATTAGTAACGGGAAACCCAGTAATATCACTACATATCTAGTAAGTATAAAGCAAAGTCGCTTTTCGCGTCTCGTATGTATGTATTAAAACTACACAAAGTATTTTGATGCAGGTCGACGGAGTTTTTAATAGATAGAGTGATTCAAGAGGAATGTTTTTATGAATGATGATGATGATCTCTCCGACCGATTTCGGCCATGGCGACCACTTTGACTCCTAATCAGATCGGCGCTGATGCGCCCGGAGATGGCTATTGTAGCCAATTTTGGCAGTAAACTCCCGTGTACAGAGTGGACACGTGAGTTTGCCATTTACATAATTATAGTTAATGGCGACGGGTGGACGGGCCTTCAGCTCATCGCGCTTAGCGTCGAGGTCTGCTTTACGCTGTTCCTCAAACTCGCGGACTTGCTTCTTAACCATCCCGCGCTGTGCTGCCAGACCCTCCCATTGAGTGGGCTCAATGTTGCATCTTTTCATGTGTCGTTTCTGAACATCTTTATATCTGAGGAGTTGTCCGCCATGCTTTCGCTTGCCCTCCTCTAGCTCAGAATAAAAGATGCGCTTCGCCACTCTCTCCTCCGACATCCGGGATACATGACCGCACCACCGTAGCTGACGACGCATTAGATAGGCCTCAATGCCACCAACATTGGCTCGTCTCAGAACTTCGGTATTGCGCACTCGGTCGGACCATCTGATCTTCATGATGGTGCGAAGGCATTTTAGGTGGAAGCGATCCAGAGTGCGTATGTGGTGACGATACACACACCAAGTCTCGGAGGAGTATAGAAGGTTTGGCAGCACAATCGCCATATATACAGAGATTTTTGTGGCTAGCTTTAGGTCGTGCGAGCAAAAAACCTTGGAACACAACTTCCCAAATGCTGCAGCTGCAGCACTGATTCTGCTGTTGATCTCAGCATCAAGGTTACACTTAGATGTTATAGTGTTCCCCAGATAACGAAACTTATCAACCTGTTTCAGCATATCCTCACCAAGCATAATCGCCAGTGTCTCGCGACCATGCGAGTCTAAGGACATCACTTCCGTCTTTTTGACACTGATCTTCAAGCCGAATTTACAGCATGCTTGGTGAAAAACGGACATTAGCTGTTGCAGGCCGTCTGGGGATTCTGCAAGAAAGCACAAGTCATCAGCATACATGACCTCAGTAATCAATGCATACGAGACTTTAGTGCGCGCCTTATAGTCCATTGAATGAGTACCTCCAAAGGGGGTCTAGAGTGCGTGAGTTAGTAACGTAAGATGTTTCTTCGGAAACATGTCAAGAGTCCCTAGGTAATAAACATACTAAAACCCCGGGACAATAGGAGGAGCCCTGGAGTGGGGGGAGGGGGGGAAAGGGTCCATTTTTTAATTTTTCCCTTAAATCTCAAAAACGGTACATGTTAGAGAAAAACGTTCAAGGAAAAGTTGAAAGGCCATAAAATTATCTACAAGTTATACCTAAATCACTTTTTCCTATATCCTACCGTTTCTGAGTTACACGCATTAAAAAATGATTTTGGCTCAAACAATTTTCCCATACTACATACCCATGTTTATCACATCAATCGATCAAAAAATATTTCTTTCTTCCATAAAACTTAAATGTGCAACTTGTGACCGGTACTGATGGATTGCTCTTGATTAGGTCTATCATTGGTAAAATAAACACATTCCCCCATGGAAGCCTTTAGGAGGAATCGATTGTCAAAATATTATATTAGGGTAGTTTTAGTTACTGAACTTGAACTATTTATTTTTTTCTTCCAAAAAAACTCAAAAGTGCAACTTGTGACCGGTACCGATAGATTGCTCATAATTAGGTCTATCATTGATAAAAATACTAGATTCCACCATGAAGGCGTTTAGGGGAAATTGAATTTTATAAGGGTAGTTACGATACCTGAACATTTTATTTTTTTTTCTTCCAAAAAACTCTGTGACCGGTACTGATAGATTGTTCTTAATTAGGTCTATCATTGGTATAAAAAACACATTCCTCCATGGAAGCCTTTAGGAGGAATCGATTGTCAAAATAAAGTATCATAACTACCCTAATAAAATTCAATTCCCCCTAAACGCCTCCATGGTGCAATCTAGTTTTTTTATCAATGATAGACCTAATTATGAGCAATCTATCGGTACCGGTCACAAGTTGCACTTTTGAGTTTTTTGGAAGAAAAAAAATAAATAGTCCAAGTTCAGTAACTAAAACTACCCTAATATAATATTTTGACAATCGATTCCTCCTAAAGGCTTCCATGGGCGAATATGTTTATTTTACCAATGATAGACCTAATCAGGAGCAGTCTATCAGTATCGGTCACAAGTTGCACATTTGAGTTTTATGGAAGAAAGAAATATTTTTTGATCGATTGATGTGATAAACATGGGTATGTAGTATGGGAAAATTGTTTGAGCCAAAATCATTTTTTAATACGTGTAACTCAGAAACGGTAGGATATAGGAAAAAGTGATTTAGGTATAACTTGTAGATAATTTTATGGCCTTTCAACTTTTCCTTGAACGTTTTTCTCTAACATGTACCGTTTTTGAGATTTAAGGGAAAAATTAAAAAATGGACCCTTTCCCCCCCTCCCCCCACTCTGGGGCTCCTCCTAGTGTCCCGGGGTTTTAGTATGTTTATTGCCTAGGGACTCTTGACATGTTTCCGAAGAAACATCTTACGTTACTAACTCTCGCACTCTAGAACTTTTTATTCAATGGACTATTAAGTCTAGCCAGGTTAAAAAGACTGCCATCTGTGCGGAAACGGATGCGGACTCCTTGGGAAACAGTATTTAGGACTTCTTTGACTACAACTGCAAAGTACAAGACGAACAGTGTGGGCGCTAGAACACACCCTTGTTTCACCCCACAGGTGACGGGGAAGAAATCAGACTGTTCACCGTCTACAGAGACGCAGCACTGCATGTCGTCATGCAGGAGTCTTTGGAGTCGCACATACTTTTCTGTGCACCCTAACTTTCCTAGCACCATCCAGAGAGCTTCGCGAGGCACACTGTCGAATGCTTTCTCTAAATCAACAAAGCAGAGGTACAACTGGCGACCTTGTTCTCTACTTTTTTCTTGTAGATGACGCACCGAGAAAATAGCTTCACATGTACCTCGGTCAGGTCGGAAGCCGAACTGGGTTTCGGGCAGAATTTTTTCCGACAAATCTTTGAGGCGGTTCAGTAAAACTCTGGCAAAGACTTTTCCAGGGACTGACAGCAATGAATAATACTTACCGAGAAAACATCTTATTCCGACGGGAAAATTAGTTGAAGCGGGCGCAGCAGCTGGGCGGGCCGCTAGTGTTCTCGTAAGTATTGAGTACCTATACAATTCTTGCTCCGTTATTCGTATTACATTTTTAGAATCGGTACTTACCTATACAATATAGAATTCACATCAGAACTAATTTTAGGAACGGAAGTACCTAGATATGTATTTGGAGAACATCTGTCTGGATTTTATCGAGCACATACATACACCTTATGTGGATCATTGACTAGAATCATGAAACAGTCTCCAAACGAAAATCAAGTACCTATGGTAATCCTTCTTGTCAAAAAAGGACCCAAATGAGGGACCTTCCCGAACCCGCGGGCGGTGGTGTGTGATCTACCCGCAATGGCTGCCACTACAGGCTTGGGTGATTCTTATGGCTTAGGCACATCGCACACTTAACGCACAACATACATACATACATATATCACGCCTTTATCCCTTGCAGGGTAGGCAGAGCGTTAACAGCCGTAAGAATACGGTCGCTATCGCCACGTCTGACATTTTTGAGGATTGTTTTCCAAGGTTGTTTCAGAAAACATGTGTACCACTATAGTGACAGGTTGTCAGCCTGTCGCCTAAAAATTGTAATACACCAATACTCTCGAGTCCCTTAGTCGCCTCTTACGACACCCACGGGAAGGATGTGGGGTGATGCTATTCTAAGCCGGCATCACACGACGTAGCCGGCATCACACGACGTAGCCGGTATCACACGACGTAACATCATCACTTAACGCACAACGCACCGCTAAAATATCGCAGAGGTCTGTCAGATCCATACTAGAAACGTCACTCCCCATACTAAAACCGCACTCGACGGAAGACGACGCTGCGATAGCACTGCGTTAAAAGCGATTGAACGGTTTTAGTATAGGGATTGACATTTCTAGGATGGATCTGACAGACCGCTGCGATATGTTAGCGGTCCGCCGTGCGTCAAGTGTGCGACCCACCTTAGGTAATTCTATCATGTGAAATTCTGACGGCCAACGGGCAATCGTCACCGACAGCTAAGTTCAGGAATTTTCGGTGGGATATTCACATAGTTAATTTTATATTTACATATTTTCCACTTCATGAATTTGTTCCCAGTTTGACTAGGACATTGCTGCAATGATTGAACGAGAAGAAAAACGGTACCGTGCTTCGGAGCGTACGTCAAGCCATTTGTTTGGTTTGCTGTCTATAATAACTAACACAACCATGTCAAAGGCCTGCTACCTACTATGTAGACGATAAAAAACTCAGTCGCCATGGATCATCAACTCCTTGGTTGACTTGAGATCACAAGAAAAGAAGAAGAACGCAAATCGAAAAATATTTTCAAATTGCTGCCAAAAATGTCGGGTATCTTTTACCATATATTGATCCAAGTCTTTTACCCCCTTCTGTCCTAACGACCTTCCCAACACTAATTTGGCTCGTATAAAATATTTTTACCAATATCCAATATCTATTAAATACTTGAATCTTGAGTTCTACAGTGCCGCTGCTAGGCGCTACTACCCATATCAGTGAGATACGTTCTTCTCAAGTCCGATACATTCTTCTTCCGTCCGATCCGTTCTTCCTAGGACAAATCCTAAGCCTAGTGTCGCCCCAAGGGCCAAAAACATTAAGCCATCACACAAAAAAATACCCATGGAAATAAGATAATTGATGTTAGCTCTACTAACTTAACGGCTAAGGGAATGAAATAAAAACAAAAGGTTTAATCAACTTATTTATTGTCGTGTTCATTAGTAAGGATTCAAAAATGATGTTGTTAGCGATGCCATGACAATATTTTTAAATTTTTATAGATAATTTTACACTTTTACAATTTTACACAAAGTCATTTTGTTTCGGTTATAAATTAAATTATAAGAATTTAGGGCTTATTTACATGAGTATGGTATCATTGTGACGCCAGAGACCGCGTCGCCCTTGCGTCATCATACCGTGAACAGAGCTCAAACAGGGAGAACGTGCTATGAAATTGTGTGCTCTTAAACATTTTATTATTTTTTCTCAAATGTTTCTAAAATCGGAATCGTAAAGTACAAAGTTATAGTATAGGTAAGTTTAATTATCAACGCGTTATTTTATTCAGTTCTGCTATTTTCTTGTTTTTCGTTTGTACGTAGTGTAGGTGCCTACGTCACGCTACAACATACATACCTAATTACCTACATGTACATCGACTGCAAGCGCGAATGCCTACGTGAGCGCAAAGGCAAGGCGATAGAAGCGCTACCTACAAGCATTTCGCCGTACACCTATCTAAGTCGAACCTACGCGTGTGACGTCACATTCAAGCAGCGAGTATACCTACTGAGCGTGCGAGAAGCAAGCGACGATAGATCTGCTACACAGTAATGAAGCATTACTACAGCTACTATCTACAAGCAAGCACTACGCATTCATCACGATAGATAGACCATTGAAACTTCGCGCCATTCCACGAGGAACAGCTGAGATGGAGCCCTGAAAAGAGCTGTTCGAAACTTAGAATGTAGCTCTGAAAAGAGCTGTTCTAGTGCACCAACGCACGGCAGCAACACGAAGATCATCATCACAGCATCTTCATCTCGACTGGCTTGGTGCGACGCGAGACGCGACGGGACTGCGCAGACGTCCATCTTCCACGGCGAGCGGCGAGCGAATAGGAAGAGCGCTTTTTTTTTTTTTTTTTGTTGGACTATACGTTTACGGCCCCGGGGCCATCAAAACTACGCCTGTCGGCTTGGTGGGGAGCACGTGCTCACCCGGAAATATTTTATTGGTTGTTCAAACAACCAGCCCAATCACGCCCTTGGGGCGAGACTGGGCTTAGGAGTTGTTCTGGGAAGAACTGATCGGACTGAATCTACCCGGTACATGCCGGTAATTGCCAAAGTGAGGCGTAAATGAGGGACCTCCGCGACCCCGCCGGCGGGGACGTCGGTTGCTTGAAGAGCTTGTGGAGTGTGATCTACTCGTAATGGCTGCAGTAGCGGCTTGGGTGATTTTGTCATCATCATCCGAAAGGACGTGTCTGGGACGGCGTTTGGAACGCGAGGTTGGATAGGGGTAGTAGTTGGACGCGGCAACTATTAGGGGATTTTTATGATGGGGAGCGTTGTCGAAGAAGCGACGGGACGCTTGTTTCATGTAATCTTTAATGGTGGGGAGACCTAAGTCGATGTGGAGGTTGGCGTTCCGCAGGTACAGGGGAGCCCCTGTTGCCCTGCGCATAAATCGGTTTTGGATGACCTGCAGCATATTGAGATGCGACTTAAATGTGTGAGCAAAGACTACGCTAGCGTAGGTCATGATTGGCCTTACGCAGGTAGTGTAGATTCTCACCTTATTCCTAAGGGAGAGTCGGCTCCGTTTGTTCAACATCGGATGTAATCTGCCCAAAACGAACGCCGCGCGGTTGCGGACCGTCTTTATGTGACTACGGAAGTTTAACCTGGAGTCGAGGGTGACTCCTAGGTATTTTGTCTCTTTTACCCAGGGGATGGGTCGGCCGAAGAGCTTTACAGCGGGGACGTCCAGCCGGTTAGAGCCCCTACGAAAGTGCACTGCTGCGCTTTTTTCGGGGTTGACCTCGATTCTCCATTTGCGGAACCAGCTCCCGAGGGAGTCTAGCGCGCTCTGGAGAGTGTCGACTAACTTGACATGGTTACGGTTGGATGCGTAAATGGCGGTATCATCAGCGAACATTGCAAGCTGAGATCCAGGTGATTTTGGGATATCGCTGGTGTACAGCGTGAAAAGAAGCGGGGACAGGACGGAGCCCTGAGGTACTCCTGCCTGTATGTGGTGAGGGGACGACAGAGTGCCTTCAACTCTATAGCGAAAACTGCGATTCGACAGAAAGTTTCGTACTAGAAGTACGAGACGATCAGGCACACCGAGCTGGTATAGCTTGTATATCAGCCCGTTGTGCCAGACCTTGTCGAAAGCTTTCGCTACATCGAGGAAGACTGCTCCTGTGGGGGTCTGTTTGCACGAAGCATTTAGCTTGTTAAGAGCGTGTTCGACAATGCGATGCACTTGTTGAACACAAGAATGTCGGTGCCGAAAGCCAAATTGCTCCGCGGGGATGAGGTTATTGTTCTCCGCATGGTCACGCAGCCGAGCGTAGATCATGCGTTCGTAAAGTTTAGCGAGGGGGTTCAAGAGACTGATCGGGCGGTAGGAAGTGGGCTGGTTGGCCGGCTTCCCTGGTTTGTGGATGCCGATGACCGTGGCCTCTTTCCAGCATGCTGGAAAGGTGCAGTGGGCCATGGCGGCATTCAGAATGAGGGTGAGCATGTTGATCAAGTGATCGGGCAGGATCTTCAGGACTCGGTTGGTGATGCCGTCCGGTCCTGGAGCCTTTCTGGGCTTGAGCGCCTTTAAGGCATTGCGCACTTCCATCTCAGTAATGGCTCTGAGCGGAGGGCTAGAAGGCGGGAGGGAGACTAGACGTTCGACTTCGGAGTCGACTGTCGACAGAAAAGATAAGTCACAAGGGAGGGCGCTTGGGGTGCATTGGGCTTCGAGACTGGCAGCCAGACATTCGGACTTCTCGTCGTCGTCAAAGGCTTTGGTCTGGTCGGGTCTGTTAAGTACCGGTATTTCGGTGACGGTGTCCTGTTTGAGTGAGCGTTGTAGCTTCCAGAACGCAAGGTGGGACGGCTCCAGCTCCTCGAGGTGCTGGTCCCACCCTGTGTCACGCCATTCAGCTGCACGTTGCTTTACCTCCCTCTGTAAAGCGCGCATGAATTGTCTGTTGGCATCTGATGGGAAGGCGTCAAACGCGCGAACCGCGGCGTTTTTCTCAGTTATCAGATCACGAAGGTCGCTTGGAGGACTGAATTTACGGTCGTCCGTAATTTCGACTGTCCTAGAACAGCTGTCCACAGCGCTTCTGATGTGATTTGTAACTGAGGAGACGGCTTGCTCGATTTTGGTTACGGTGTCGAGCCTTTCCGGTACTTGGTCAAGGTGGATAGAGCTGGGAGCCTTAAGGGCTTCGCCTAATCTCGTCCAGTCTACAATGGTTTTGGTCGGACCACACAGACCTGAAGGGCCGGGGAAGTCAGTTCGGGGGTCTAGTTGCAGGATTACAGGCCTGTGGTCGGAGTCGAGTTCATGACACACTACGATAGAACTTAAGCGAAGGCTTATGTTCTTTAGCAGGGCTATGTCAAGAACATCGGGTTGATGATTTTCGATGCGGGGGAAGTGGGTTGGTTCGGTCGGAGCGACCAAGTCGAAGGACAGTTCTTCCTGCCAAGAAAAGAGACGATTGCCCCTGGGGTTGGTGGCTGCGCAGTTCCATGACAGGTGCTTGGCATTCAAGTCGCCTGCTATGAGGACTGAGCTGCTGAGATTTAGCAAGGACTCGAGCTCACTTTTAAGAAGTGGCTTTTGCACATTTGTTCTGCTTGGGGGCAGATATACCGACACCAATGTGATGGGTTGGTGTCCCGTCATGCCTATGCGGCATGCGGAAGCCTTGATGTGGGAAAGGGGCGGAGTCTCCATGGGAGAGCAGTGGAGTGCTCGCCTGTAGTAGATGAGGGTGCCGCCCTTTTCTCCCGATACGCGGTCATTGCGTACCGTGTTGTAGTTTGCGATGCGCGGGGGTCGCATGTGAGGTTTAAGGAACGTTTCTTGTACAAGAAGGACGTCCAAACCGTGCTCTTTCAGGAAGTGGCTAACTTCCGTCTTTTGGGAGCTAATGCCGTCGGCATTGAAGTAGCCTAATTTTAGCGACCGAGGCTTGGTCCTACCAGTGCTGGGGTTTCCTAAGTTGGGTGTATTATCCATATTAGGGTTTGAAATTTTTGAAGGCGGTTATCAGATGTGAGTATCTGATGGTTGACTGAATAAGCGCGCTGGGGTTACCAGTGTTGGCTTTTATTTCCCGAGAGTAGGCAATGAGCTCGTCGATGTCGAAGAGGCTCGTGAAGGAGGAGACTACTGAGAGCGCCTCGGCCAGGTCGCTCGGAGAGTCCTCTCTTTGGGAGGTCGGTTTGGGCGGGGAAGACGGCAGGGTTGCCGGCTTCTTGGGGACACTCGGGGGGGACGCCAAGGGCGTGATTGGGGCTGGGGTCGCTTGGCTTGTTTTGTGAGTCCATGCGGGACTTGGCCTGAGGGGCGGGAAGCTAGTTCCTACGCTAGCGGGGGCAACCGGCTGCGGTTTCGATAAACCGGCCAGCTTGTTGGCGTAGGTGGTTCTGGCGAGGATGCGCTGCAGAACCTTCGGGTTTGCTTTGGGGGCTCGGGGGCAGCCACGGTAGTTGGCTGGATGGCCAGACTCGCCGCATAGGGCACAGTTGGGAGGAAGGGTGGGAGTAGAGTTTTCCGCTGCTGCGGGCGGGTCCGTCTTCTTAGGACGTTCACACTCAGCGGTGGTATGATTGTCAGCGCACTTGACACACCGTGGAGCGGCGCGGCAGGTGCGGGAAGAGTGGCCATATAGCTGACAGTTGTGGCACTGGCCGGGGATCCCAGTTTTCCTGGGGGGCTCCATGCGGATGCCCGAGAGATGGCAGATTGTCTTAAGGCCATGGATGGCCTTACCTGCCTGACCTCTTTCTAGGGTGACATGTACCATGTCATAGGTTTTTTTGTTCCTATGGGACGCGATTCTGTGAACATTCGTAACGGGAATGTTCTGCCTTGTGAGGTCGTCGAAGACTTCCTTCTCGGAAATCTCCTTTGGGATGCCGCGGATTACCACGCGGTACATTTTCTCCTCCTCCAGGGCGTACGTATGGTACGGGAACCTGAGGAAGTCCATTAACTTGGTAAGCGCCCGATGGGCGGTTGATGAGGGGACCTGTATTTTGATCCCATCCTTCGACTGGGTAGCCTTAGAGAAGGGGATCTTTTGGGTGGTCATCTGGCTGGATAAAGATGACCATTTGGCATTATCCCGTAGGATAATGGGAGGCGGAATTTTCTCCTTGGCCTCTCTTGCCACTGGGGGGGAAGATATGATCGGCTTGCGCCGGTTGTCGGTTGGCCCGTCGACGCGGGCGGCTTTGACAGAGCTGTCGCGGAGCGACGGGGAGGGTTTCCGGGCCCGTTTTTTGCTGTAGCTGACTCGGGTGAATTCATCCTCCGAGTCAGTTTCGGTCTCTGCAGGGGGCTCGGTGACGTCCATGTCCTCAACGTGGTCGTTGGGGACATGGTCATCATCGGCGTCAGTTGGGGACGGCGGGTCCGGGGACCGGGGTGACTCACTCTCGTGAGTTATTGCCTTGGCGGCAATCGGGTTTGACCCAGAGGGGGTCGGAGGGGGGGCGGGGACCGCTGGCGCGGGCGCGGACGGTGACGACTCACTGTCGGCAAATTTGGTGATGAATTCACCTATTAAGGGAGAGCGCTTCGCTAGGCGTGCGCGGATCTTGTTATCCTCTGCGAGGACGCGAAGAAGCTCCTTTAAGAGCACCGATGCCGTGTCGGCAGCCATTCCTAGCTAAGGAATAAGAAAAACCTATCTAAAATGGGGTTACGCGGCCCTCAGGCGGGAGCAGCCTTCGGGGGAACGTCGGTGTTCCTCCCTGCCGGGTATAGGCAGGGAGGGTGAACTTAACTAATGTGCCCTAGAGTGTCTCCTCCGCCAATCTTATTGGGCGAAGGTTCCTAGCAGGCCCGAGCAAAGAGGAAGTTGGGGCCGGAGCCCTTCTCCCAGACAGACTCTGCTCGGACAGGGAAAAGGAGGTACCAGGGTCGACTTGGGTTCACCCCCAGGGCCGGTGGTGCTGGTACCCGTCCGATTTAAGCGTTGCCCTGAAGGGGCAAAGCCGGTGTATCGGGTCTACACCCCTTGCTTAGCTTCGTTGTACACCGTTAGGTATCCACTGAGCAAGGACCGCGTAAACCGGCGGTTTTGGAGCAAATGGACGAATTGAAACCCCAGACCACGGAGTGCGCCTTGAAAAAGGCACAAACTGTGGCTAGGACTGCGTAGGTCCGGTGAGGCCGAACAGACGCAGGTAACTGCGGGCGATCGCGGGAGCGATAGCGGGGGGCGCGGCCACGGGAGTGGCTGCGAGCAGTCGGAGCGGGAGGCGACCGTTCGGGACGGCTGCTGCGCGGCGACTCACCCTGCGCGGCGACTCACGACTGCGCGGCGACTCACGACTGCGCGGCGACTCACCACCCGACCGCGACCCGCGAAACGCCACGCTCCGCCCCTCGCGTCCCGCGGTTTCGCGTATGTGTGCGCGCATGATTTCATGTGTTTGTAGATTTAATTAGTTGATAAGCTCTGTATGTAAATAGCTAAATGAGAACCTACTTTTGTAAATATAATTAGGCACTTTTTGTAAATAAAACACACATCAATATTCGCTCCTGAATTAGCAGTTTTACTTGTCTACTACCCAGTCTTAAACCGCTAAAGTGGTGACACCCTTCAGAAGAATTCTGCAACCTGCAACCTCAAGATTCTGCAACCTGAACAGTCAAGATGGCCAGCAACGAAAATCCTGGAAACCCAGTAATCGAAGGCGACGCGGGAAACAATGGAGAAAAAGAAACTCCGAAGCCACAACCTCGCACCGAACTCGCCGGCATCGCACTCTCCATGCGTATCCCTAAATTCTGGCGCGACCGCGTCAGGCTCTGGTTCATCACATTCGAAGCCGTCACAGCCGACAGCAAGAGAGGAGAGAAAGAACTCGCGCAGATGGTCATCGCACAACTAGAAAAGCAAGACGTCGAGCAGATCGCAGACCTTCTCTACACTCCATCCGATCCGAAACCATACACCGAACTTAAGGAGCGCCTCATTTCCATCTACGAGGAGTCAGAAGAACGGCAACTACAGAAGCTACTATCCGAAATGGAACTCGGTGACCAGAAGCCTACACAGCTACTTCGCCGTATGAAGAGTCTAGCAAGAGGGAAAATCTCGGACGCAACCCTACGTATGATGTGGATGAACCACTTACCATCCCACGTACGCTCAGTCCTCGTCGTAAGCGATAACATCAGCAAATCCACTGCACTAGACGACCTCGCACTCATCGCGGACAAAATGATGGAGCAACAACAGCATCAGCAAATTTCGTCAATCGCAAGCCCGTCTGAATCGAGTCCAGCGAAGACGTCTGAAACGCAAGCCCTAGTCGACGAAATAAGAAAACTATCACTAGAAGTCGCCGAACTTAAACGCGAACATCATTCACGTTCACAATACCGCTACCGAGAGAAGTCCCCGCACACCCCGCACCCCGCGCGTCCCCGTTCCCGCTCGAGAGGAAATACCTACTACCGTCCGCATACCGATGGCGTGTGCTACTATCACTACAAATTCAAACAACATGCCCGCCGTTGCAACGCACCGTGTACCTACAAGAAGACGAGTACCTACGAAAACCAGCAGCCGGAAAACTAGACCGAACGCTGGCAGCGGCGGACACCGGCGTTCAAGATAAAGAATACCGCCTACTTATCACGGAAAAGAACTCAAAACTTACCTTTTTGGTTGACTCGGGAGCAAACATATCCGTAATACCAAAAAGAAAAGGATGCAACGCACCGCCGCTATCTTTCAACCTGTACGCCGCAAACAACACCGTTATACCTACCTACGGAGAGAAAACAATGGAGCTCAATCTCAACTTACGAAGACCATATCGCTGGAAGTTCATCATCGCGAAAGTCAATAAACCAATAATCGGAGCTGACTTTCTACATCATCATAACCTACTTGTCGATGTCAAGAACCGCCGACTGATTGACGGCCGAACCCTACTCGCCGTGAATCTACCTATCTGCAAGTCGGACGAGCCCAGAATCATGAGCATCGATGAACAGCAAAGCTACCACGATATTCTCGCTCAATTCCCCGGTATTACAAGATTAACATCAATGAAACTCAGTCCGAAGCACAGCGTCGAGCACGTGATCGAAACTACCGGCCAGCCACTACACTGTCGAGCGAGACCCCTCCCACCTCACCGCTACGAACAAGTCAAGAAGGAGTTCGAAAATATGATAGCTCAGGGCCTATGCCGTCCAAGCAAAAGCCCTTGGGCTAACCCTCTACATGTCGTACCGAAGAAAAATGGAGATCTACGCGTGTGTGGCGACTACCGAAGGCTGAACTCTATAACAAAAGCCGATCGCTACCCGATACCTCGCATCAAAGACTTTACCTACCGACTCGCCGATAAGAAGATTTTCTCTACACTCGATCTCAACAGAGCCTACCAACAGCTACCGGTAGCACCGCAAGACATAGAGAAGACAGCCATAATCACACCATTTGGCTTATTCGAATTTCCTCGAATGTGTCCCGGATGCGTAAATACAAACCCGACTACAACACAGACATCCATACTCTGTGTTGTAGTCTGGTTGGTACAGAGTTCGGACGTACAAACCCGACTACAACACAGAGCACTCATACCAGCCTCTTCGCAATTACATTAGTTTTGAAATGCCCTGTGTCGGTTCTGGCACATCGCCGGCCCCTGCCGGGGCACGCTCGCTCCGCTCGCTCGGCTCGTGCGTTGTGGACGCAGTTCTAACCTAACCTAACCTAACCTGGCGTTGACGCCAGGTTAGGATAGGTTGTGTCTAACAAACCTATGTTTGAGCTTGAGTTGCTTTTGTATTTATCATTAAAATATCATTAATCATTAAAATATCAGTAATCATTAAAATATCATTAATCATTAAAATATCATTAATCATTAAAATATCCTTAATCATTGAAATATCATTAACCATTAAAATATCATTAATCATTAAAATATCATTAATCATTACAAAGCCATTAATCATTAAAATGTCATTAATCATTAAAATGCCATTATTCATTAAAATTTCGTTAAGCATTTACGTATGATTAATCATTAAAATTATCATTAATCATTAAAATATCATTAATCGTTAAAATATCATTAATCATTAAAATATCATTATACATTAAAATATCATTAATCATTAAAATATCATTAATCATTAAAATATCATTAATCATTACAAAGCCATTCATCATTAAAATGCCATTATTCATTAAAATTTCGTTAAGCATTTACGTATGATTAATCATTAAAATTATCATTAATCGTTTCAGTAATTATTCATTATGATTGGTTATTCATCATTTAAAATATCATTAAGCTACAATTTATCATTAAAACATCATTAGGTAATCGCTAAAATAATAACAATCACAATCGTTAACTCGGCATTGATCATTTATCGATGATGTCTGTGTTGTAGTCGCCTTTGTAGCATAATTTAATGTTCCAACCCGACTACAGCACAGACAGTCCCCTGTCTGTGCTGTAGTCCGGTTTGTACTAACGCGTCCCGGATTGAAAAACGCAGGCCAAACGTTTCAACGTTTCATTCATGAAGTACTACGAGGCTTAGACTTCGTGTTTCCATTCATCGACGACCTACTCATCGCGTCGAACAATGAAACCGAGCACCGAGAACACCTACGTACCGTGTTATCACGACTCGATGAATATGGAATCACTATCAACCCGTCGAAATGCGTACTAGGGAAGAGCGAAGTCACATTCCTCGGATTCACCGTGAACACTGAAGGCATCAAACCTCCTCAAGAGAAAGTCAACGCCATAGTAGAGTACCCCAAGCCGAAGACAGTCGAAGAACTAAGAAGATTTCTCGGCATGCTAAACTTCTACCGAGCAAATATCCCGAACGCCGCTACTCTACAAGCGCCACTGTGTAAATACCTACACAATTCTAAGAAACGCGACAAGACAGAGATTGAATGGACCGATGACGCAACGCAAGCTTTTACGAACTGCAAACAAAGCATCGAAAAAGCTGCTCTACTCTCTCACCCGCATCACTCTGTCCCTCTCGCACTCATGTGTGACGCGAGCAGCACATCGGCCGGCGCTGTTCTACAGCAACGCGTAAACAACAGATGGCAACCACTCGGATATTTCTCAAAGAAATTCACTGAAGCCCAACAAAAGTACTCTACCTACGACAGAGAGCTACTTGCAATCTTCATGGCGATAAAACACTTTCGTAAAATGTTTGAAGGCCGAGAAGTTATCGTGTTCACCGATCACAAACCTCTTACCTACGCATACAAGAAGATTGGTTCAGACAGCGAGACACCGAGACGCACGCGACAGCTACTTTTCATCAGCGAATTCACCACTGATATTCGCCACGTCAGCGGACTAGAAAACGTCGTCGCGGATGCCTTATCACGTGTCGAAGAAATCAGCTGCCCGACACCTATCGACTACGCCGAACTAGCTAGCGCGCAAGAGCGAGACAGCAACATACCTACCTTGTTGCAACAAGACAACATCAAACTGAAGAAAGTCACGCTACCTACTACAAGTCAACCGATCTACTGCGAAGTATCTACGAGCAACATTCGTCCATACCTACCGCTTGAGTATCGTGAAATCGCATTCAAAGCAATTCACGGTCTCAGTCATCCTGGTACGAGAACAACACGCAAGCTACTTCAAACTCGATACTTTTGGCCATCAATGAACGCAGATGTCAGCAAATGGACTAAGACGTGTCTACAATGTCAGCGAGCGAAGATAAACAGGCATACACAAAGCGCCATATCAACGTTCCCGGCATCACCAAGGTTTACTCACCTACACATCGACATAGTTGGACCTTTACCTACCACTGCTGACGGATACCGCTACGTCGTGACAATGATCGACCGAACGACACGTTGGCCAGAAGCTTACCCAGTACGAGATATCACAGCTGAGACAGTCGCAAAAATCGTCTACGAAGGTTGGATAACACGATTCGGATGTCCACACAGGCTAACTAGCGACCAAGGACGACAGTTCCAGAGTGCCCTATTCATGTGTCTCACTCGCCTAATGGGTATTGAAAAAATCCAAACTACAGCCTACCATCCGCAGTCGAACGGAATCATCGAACGATGGCACCGATCCATGAAGACAGCACTCACAGCTCGACTCACTACCGAAAACTGGGTGACCGAGCTACCTACAGTCATGTTGGGTCTTCGCACTGCATCGCGCAGCGATACCGGTGTCAGTGCAGCCGAACTTACCTACGGCTGTACTATCCGACTACCCGGTGATTTTTTCATACCAACACCTCATGACGTCACCATGGACCACGCCTACGTCGACCAACTTCGAGAAGCGATAGACAAGCTCAAGCCAGTACCTACAGAACCGCATAGCAACAGTCGACCGATTTTTGTCCATCGAGATCTACAAAACTGCAACTACGTGTTTGTCAGAATCGACGCCGTGAAGAGACCTCTCTCACCGCCATACGACGGACCCTACCGTGTGCTGAAACGTACTGACAAGTTCTTCACACTACAGCTACCAGACCGTCAAGCTACTATCTCGATCGACAGACTGAAGCCTGCATACCTACTCGCAGATCACGATCGCAACACGCCGCCGACGACAACCGTCGTACCTACGCCGACCACAGTACCTACTACGCTAGCTGTACCTACAAGTTCGCTAGTCCCTCCTACCGCAAAGCCCGCACTGCAGAGCGCCGACGACCCTACGAAAAAAACACGTTCCGGCCGCACCATCAATCTACCAGTACGCTTCGCTTGAGGGGGTGCACTGTAGGTGCCTACGTCACGCTACAACATACATACCTACATGTACATCGACTGCAAGCGCGAATGCCTACGTGAGCGCAAAGGCAAGGCGATAGAAGCGCTACCTACAAGCATTTCGCCGTACACCTATCTAAGTCGAACCTACGCGTGTGACGTCACATTCAAGCAGCGAGTATACCTACTGAGCGTGCGAGAAGCAAGCGACGATAGATCTGCTACACAGTAATGAAGCATTACTACAGCTACTATCTACAAGCAAGCACTACGCATTCATCACGATAGATAGACCATTGAAACTTCGCGCCATTCCACGAGGAACAGCTGAGATGGAGCCCTGAAAAGAGCTGTTCGAAACTTAGAATGTAGCTCTGAAAAGAGCTGTTCTAGTGCACCAACGCACGGCAGCAACACGAAGATCATCATCACAGCATCTTCATCTCGACTGGCTTGGTGCGACGCGAGACGCGACGGGACTGCGCAGACGTCCATCTTCCACGGCGAGCGGCGAGCGAATAGGAAGAGCGCGGCCGCGATCGCTCTATTTATAGAATCGACAGATTTCGCGACCCGCGAAACGCCACGCTCCGCCCCTCGCGTCCCGCGGTTTCGCGTATGTGTGCGCGCATGATTTCATGTGTTTGTAGATTTAATTAGTTGATAAGCTCTGTATGTAAATAGCTAAATGAGAACCTAATTTTGTAAATATAATTAGGCACTTTTTGTAAATAAAACACGATTCGGGATTCGGCCGCCTCGTCGCGATCGCGTACGGGAGTTTTCGTTTAACCAGTGCTTCCGCCTACCCTCGGTCGTCGCGTAGGGCTCTGTTGAGCACCCCGTCACCCCGGCCTCCCACAAGCGGGTCTCACCGGGGGGGGTACTCCAGGGTCTTGCGTCCCGAGGGCGGGCTACGCTCCACGCGGACCAGGCCTATCGAAGCTGCCTCTTACCTCATAAACATGCCGCCGCCTACTGGCCGCCCACCTGTCCGGCGCACCCGGGTGTTCGTACGCTCGAACCCGGGTGTAGCCGTACAGCGCGTCCTCGGCGCCCTTGCGCCGATGTCGACGCCCGCGCCACAGATCGCGCCGCCCACGCCGGGTCCACCCGTGGCACCCGCGCGCCCCGCTACCACGCCGCGAGCGGCAGCCATCGTGGCGTCGTTCGCAGGCGCACCACCGCTTCCACCGCTGCCTTCTTCGCCTGCGTCTCCTCCGCGAGAGTTGCAGACCGGCAAGAAGGAGCCGGCACGGCGCTCAGCCCTGAAAGCTCTCAGGGAGAGTGTAGCAGCCGTGCAGGCATACGTGCTGAAGGAGCAGGCGACCCCGAAGCGCGCTGAAAAGCGCGTTTACGGATACGGGGGGGGCTCCTCCTCCTCCACCTCACCGACTCCGCCGCCGAGGACCCGCACGGTTCCGGCGACGAGAGTCACGCCGCCGCTGTCCATGCCGCCGCTGGACAGCACACCATCGTCGACGTTGAGCCATCCGGCTCCGTCGACCACCCCGGCAAGGTACGCGGCTGTGCTGACGGCACCTCCGTCGCCATCGCCGCGCATCACCCGCCCGAAGCCGCCCACGCCCACTCTGGACGCGGGCAAGAAGTCACCGCCGCCGCCTGCACCCATGAAACTGACGGGGTGCATGAAGAAGCCGCCGCCGATAGTGGTCGATCTGCTCCCAGAATGGGGCCGCCACTTCGGCAAGCTAAAGGAAGAGCTCGGCTTTGCGCCAAACGTGAGGCCCTATGGGCCCACAGGGTTCAGATTCCTGGCGAAGTCGGAACAGGAATTCCGTGTCTACCAGCGCTACCTAACCGCGCTGGAGGGCTCCGGGACCGGAATATCCTGGTTCGCCTATGCGCCCCCGAAGGAGCGACCACTGAAGGTCGCAATCAGAGGCCTCCCCGCGGACACAGACCCGGAGGAGATAGCGAAGGAGCTGACCACCCTGGGCTACGAGGTGGACTACGTGCGCCCCATCAAGGCCCGCGGAGGACGCCCAGGGTGCATCCACTTCGCGCAGCTGACCCGCACGCCAACCCTCACCCCGGGCATCTACCACGTCACAGAGTTGATGTGTATGCCCGGCGTGAAGATTGAGGGATGGCGAGGCAAGAAGGGACCCCCACAGTGCCATAGATGTCAGCAGTTCCGGCACAGCAGTAGGCACTGCCACCGTAAGCTGGTGTGTGTCGCCTGCGGCGGCGAGCACGCCGCCCGGGACTGCAAACGACCACGGCAGGAACCGGCCACTTGCGCCAACTGTGGCGGGGCACACCCCGCCAACTACATTGACTGCCCCGTACTGCGCCGTGAAGTACGGAATCGGAGAGCGGGTACAGCGCCTCTGACAATGAAGCCCGTCGAGCCGAAGAGGACGGAAGCGGCACCGCAGGGAGAAACCAACGCGGCAGGTTCTCTCATGGCGGCCGCCAACGCCCCCGACGGAACGACGAAGAAGCGGAAGCCGAGGAGGCGGAGGAGGCGAGCATCGCCCCCGCCCCCTCAGGACGTGGAAATGCCGGGCCAACCACGTCAAGAGCCACCCACGGGTCAGCTGGGAGCGGTCGGCACCTCTTTGGGTGAACCTCAGAGGGAGAAGCCGAAGCCCCAGCAGGCCCCGAGACCACAGAAGGGAAGAGCAGCCGTCCTCGCAGAGGACAGAAAGGACCGGATAGACTCTGCTATCAGGATCCTCACAGATGTCCTGGCCGCGCTCCATAATGGCGAAGACGCGGCCGCCATCATAAGCTCTGGCCTCCAGCGCCTGGCGTCGTCATCTGGCGATGTCACAACTGGAGGCTAAGTCTCCTAGAAAGGCTGCTCAGGGTGGTGCTGCACGGCACAGCCTGACGTGGCCATAAACTGTCCACATCCACTACTCCGCGTCGAGTAGTTAGGATCGTGGACACGAACCCAGAAGCGCCCGGCACCCGCCGCTTACCCGGACAAGACCGCTGCCTTGGGACCCCCACGTGAGAAGGACGAGGCAGCCACACCAGGACACGACCACCAGGGAACGAGCCGCCGCTGGCTGACGGGCACTAGCTGGGCCTCCCCCAATGGGGAACCACCCGGCTGGTACGACCTCGCCGCGGCGTGAAGTCCTCCTGGATTCCCGGACTACCGCCGCACTCTTATGAGCGCCACCCATCGCCCCGCCTGTTTTAGCAGGCGGCGTATTGAACCCACGCCAAGGAGGCCATCGCCTCGAAGGCGTCTCCCCGCCGGCTGCTGCGCAGCCGTCGAGAAGAGGACGAACTGAAATAAAACACACATCAATATTCGCTCCTGAATTAGCAGTTTTACTTGTCTACTACCCAGTCACAAACTGCTAAAGTAGTATTGGTAAGTTTAGTTTCCTAATAAAATTTTGTTTTGTTTCAGGTCCTACGAGGAATCGTCGCCATTATGGCGTCGGACGAACAATTTTCATTATGCTGGAACAATTTCCACGCAAATATGTCAGCAGGCTTTCATGGCCTGCTGTCGCGTGGGGATTTAGTGGATGTAACATTGGCTGCTGAAGGCAGATTGTTACAAGCACACAAACTAGTTTTATCAGTATGTTCTCCCTATTTCCAAGAAATGTTCAAAATGAACCCAACTCAACATCCAATAGGTAAGTTTTCCACTTTCTGGAACTTATGCATTTATTACTGTTATTAATCCTTTAAAATGCTCTTGTACTAACCGTTTCTTTTTGTTTCAGTATTTTTAAAAGACGTTAGTCATTCAGCGTTAAGAGACTTGTTACAATTTATGTACCAAGGGGAAGTTAATGTTAAGCAAGAAGAATTAGCGTCATTTATTAGCACAGCGGAACAACTTCAAGTGAAAGGTCTAACCGGAAATCAAAATGAAGAAAGTTCCACGCCATCCAAACCAAAGCCGACCTCAAGGCCAGGCCCGAGGTCGTCACAACAAAGGCAATCTGTAATGACTAAGATAGAGACTGATTTAGATTCTAAGCCCTCCTCAACTCCAGTAGCAGTTAAGCGACCAAATAGGCCATCAATAGCATCAAATAATTCGTCATCTTCACAAAGTGGACCTGCGAAACGGAAATGTGTTGACCCATTAGAAGCCGGACCGTCTGGATCAGCGAAAGAGGAATTTGTGACGATACCAGATGAGGACGAAAACAATGCCGTTGCACCGAAAATGGAACCAGAATTCGTAAATGAAAGTATGTGGGATGATGACGAAGATGGCACGAACAATGATGAAACGAATTTTGGCGAAGATGACTCGAATATGGACATGACTGGTGAGTTTACTGGTTATTTAATCTTCATTGTGTTTTTGTTCACAGCTGCAACATATTCTAATACCATTTCTATATTACAGGTTTTGATGGTTCCGCAACTGGAGATGGTAATATAACTGGAGGAGGAGAAGGTGGCGCCGTAGGGGATGCACAACGTCGGCGTACTGTGAAAACCTCGTAAGTACAAAAAACCCAAATATTTTTTTATCTACGTTATGGCTAGAAAACCTCGGAACGCGTCGTTTGACATTAGTCCAATTTTAAATACAACACTCCTAGCACCATCTATTGTGTTTTATGAAAACCTCGTGCGGATGACGAGACCGCCATTTTTTTGTGAGAAACTTGTATCCGCATTCGCAAGGTATTCAAATGAAAGATTTGCTTTGGAAAAGCTCGTTTATGCATGTAAGCCAGGTTAAAAAGACTACCATCTGTGCGGAGTCGGATGCGGACTCCTTGGGAAACAGTATTTAGGACTTCTTTGACTACAACTGCAAAGTACAAGGCGAACAGTGGGCGCTAAAACACATCCTTGTTTCACCCCACAGGTGACGGGGAAGAAATCAGACTGTTCACCGTCTTTGAGGCGGTTCTGTAAGACTCTGACAAATACTTTTCCAGGGACTGACAGCAATGAAATACCGCGATAAGAGTTACAGTCAGAACGGTCACCCTTGTTCTTTTACAGGGCA
Organism: Keiferia lycopersicella; assembly: GCA_029255805.1. Taxonomy (NCBI): domain Eukaryota; kingdom Metazoa; phylum Arthropoda; class Insecta; order Lepidoptera; family Gelechiidae; genus Keiferia; species Keiferia lycopersicella. The sequence continues at coordinate 3,353,181 of JARACZ010000008.1, forward strand.
CAAATGCGAGACACTTTGAAGTCCTCACCCTCTCCTCCTCACACATTCGAACGAAAATGAAAATTTCCATACCGATGTGTGCAACTCCGTACCACCATATTTAAGTAGTTCACCCGGTATAAGGTCAATACCAACCGCCCGGTTATTATGCTACTGTCTGATGGCAGTAACAACCTCGTCACATGACAGGGGCTCGTCCAACTCCGTGGCTAACGGGAGTTGAGGCCATAAACTGATATTATGCAGATCAGCTGATCGATCTACGTTGAACAAGTTGTGAAAATGCTCAGCCACACGTTTAAGTACATCCTCCTTGCTGGTCAGGAGGTGCATACCGTCTAAAGACCTTAAAGGTACTTTTGTACGGAAGGACGCACCAATCTGCTTACGCACTTCACTGTAAAACTCACCAAGCTGGTCTGTATCGGCGAGCCACTGCACTTGACAAGCCTTGTCCTGCCACGACTTGTCTTTTATTTGTCGAGACAGCCTGCGTAATTCTTGGTCACTCTCTTTGACCACCGCAACACTTCCACCTCTTCGATTATGCTGTCGCAGGAGCTGTCAATGTTTGTCGAATGCTGCTTTAAGAGCCTCGCTATTGTCATCAAACCAGTCTTCACTATGCCGGTCTTTAGTACCCAAAGTAGCAGAAGCGGCTTCTATGAGATGACATGACAAAGCTCCCCAAGCAGCACTGACATCACCTGTTTCAGTTATTGGCGACGGCTTTTCAGTTAAGGCTTCTGCATATTTCACCCTAACCTCGCGATCTTTCAGCCTATCCACGTTTAAACACGGAGGCTTCTTCACTGTGGATCTGCGAGGTCGACGGAGGCGGAGTCGTAGCTTAGTGACAATTAGTCGATGGTCAGTCCAACAGTGAGCGCCACGCATGACTTGCGTATTATTCAATAAGCAACTTTAATATTAGTAGAATTCCTGGTTGTGTTAATGGTTAAGTAAGAAAGGCTGATTGCTTTTGGCGTAATAAGTACCTACTTCCTTAATGTTCTGTTTTGATTTTGATCGTTAGATTTTGATCCTTAAATTACGTACGAAGTCACATTTCAGACTGATTTGTGATTCGTTTCTCAGTATTATGCTTATTAATAACGTACTCCAAAAAAATACAAGCCATTTTCTATTAACTTTATTTACATCGCCGATGACATTTACATTGTTTTTCTGTATATTGCTGACAGATCATAAAGTAAATCACAATAATTTATGTTCTGACTATAGGTTTAAGAACAATTAAAAAGGCTGATTACTTTGTAGTGAGTAAAGTTTAAATAAAAATGATAATTGTGATTAAAGGCATTGTTCTTTTATTGAAAACCTTGTAAACTTTTGCAAAAAGTACTATGTTTTTCGAGACAACCTCTCAAGTCACATTATGCACTTCTTGGACAGGAATATTTAAAAATAGTAAACACAATCAATGCTTATTGCACACATAAACATAATACAGTCAGGTGTTTAAAAAAGTTTAGTACAAAATTTTTCACCAGGAGGTTTTTTGCTTGTCCTGTAAAATTGTGCTTAAAGTACATACGTGGTTATCACAGTACGCCGACGACAAGGTAGGTTCGCAACTTCCTTCTCTTGAACGGCTTTTGCTACGGCAAGAGTCGTTCCAACGTTCACGATCAGCTAATATTTTTCATCGCTGCTGATCTTGGACGTTGCTTAGAATGTAAAATGAAATTTGTAAGTTTAGATGTAAGTAGTTACTGTAGATGTAATTTAGCTTAGTTATTTTAGTAGTTACCTATTTTAATTGCAGGATACGTGTGCAAGGCAATGCTTCATTTGAAACATCGTGAAGCACTGTCTTCGATTCGGTAATAAATGGTATGGTAAATGGTGGTAAAAGGTAACTGGTAATGCTTTATTTGAAATTTCGTGAAGCATTATCTTTGGCAAGAATGGTAGCTATTGGTAAATGGTAACAGGTAAAAATGGTCAACGAGTGTGAACAGGTATCGGTAAAAGGTCTTCGGGTTGAAGAACGGTAAATAGCAGTTGCGCAAATGTGGTATCAGTATGCCACCGCATTTGCAATACAAAGGTAAGAAGGTAAGTTGTAAAATTTGGTATGGTATTCAATATTTTTCGAATTCTCAGGGGGATTCGCATTGGCTATCACAAATACAAGTGACAATTGGGTATAAAAATTCCCATTTGTCACGTAGGCAAATGGGAACAATTAACTTGTCCAATGACTGGGGACAACTGGTAACAAGAAATGCTTCCCGTTGTCCCCAATGAGCGTGTCTCTGATTGGAGACAACGGGACTTGGAAAAAAAGTAATTTTCGTTGTCCCCCGTTAAACGGGCACAGTAATACGGTACATAGTAGTATAAAATTAAGCCAGGAACGCCCTGCCTACCCCGCTAGGGATGTAGGCGTGATTAGTGATGTATGTATATATGATATACAGGATGTTAGGGCTTCCTTTCGGGGGTTGAACCAGCCCATGAAACTAATTTGTACCAACCGACCGACTTCTGGAGAAAGTTGTTTTCACGGGCTAGTTCATCCCTTGAAAGGAAGGTGGTACTTTTCATAACACCCTGTATATTACATATAAATAAATATTCGATATATTGGTGCGTTCTCGGTGATCCCAATACCGTGTCCCCAGTGACTGGGGACAACGGAAATTTAATAAAATAACAAAAAATACCTCCCGTTGTCCCCAGTGAGTCGGTAATACGGTGAACATCAAAATATCGGATATTTGTATGTATCCGATATACATAAGTTTGATTGAACGACATTTTGATGTGCGTTAAGACCACGGGTGTACATGACAGGATTGAGCTACTTTTGTACAGGATGGCGGTACCTGCAGTGTACCTCAGTGTACCTGTAATGAAATTCAGTGTACCTCTTTAAATAAAAAGTTTTTTGATAAAATATGTACACCCGCCATTCTAACGTTAGAATGGCGGGTGTACATTTTTATTTCGGTCAGTAGATACCTATTTTAGTTGTTTCTTTTTGTTATTATGCGTACCGGATATGTACCTGTATATAAAAATATAAACTAATCAAAATGTTGACAAATACGAGTATAAAACGTCAAGACAGCGGCATACCTCAGGTATCATTTCGAAAATGACTGCACACATGTTTGTGTCTTGTTGGGATCGAACCCACGACCCTCGGTGTAGAAGGCAGGGGTACTATCCGCTAAGCCATCGGGCGAGTCAATTATACAATATATTACACGATAGGTAGTTACATGTATATAGTAGGAACAAAAACGGTTCCAGAAATTATACCTAAGGTATGCCACTGCCTTGACGTTTTATACTCGTATTTATCAACATTTTGATTAGTTTATATTTTTATATACAGGTACACATTAGGTACGCATTATAACAAAAAGAAAAAACTAAAATAGGTATCTACTGACCGAAATAAAAATGTACACCCGCCATTCTAACGTTAGAATGGCGGGTGTACATATTTTATCAAATAACTTTTTTTTTAAAGAGGTACATACACTGAATTTCATTACAGGTACACTGAGGTACACTGCAGGTACCACCATCCTGTAGAAAAGTAGCTCAATCCTATCATGTACACCCGTGGTCTTAACGCACATGACATTTTGTATGTATTAATGACAATTTTAGTAAATTTCCGTTGTCTCCAGTCACGAGATACGGTACTGGCCACTGGGGACACTGGGAATATACCGATATTTTTGATACTGTTTTCATGTTATATAAGGTGTAAAAATATTAGCTGCAAATATTTAATGGGATGAATCAGACTATGAAACTGAACAACTTTCCCCAAGAAATATAGGTCGAAATATGAGAAAAAAATTTTGGACCTTCCATACAATTTGACTTGGTCGGTTGGTAATTTTGTATTGGCGGTCCAATTTTTTTTTTTCATATTTAGAACAATGTTCCTTGCGGAAAGTTATTCAGTTTCATGGACTGATTCACCCCTTAAAATATTTGCAGCTATTATTTTTACACCCTATTAATAAGGAGGGAGATTAGGCATATAAGACTATACAGTAAAATACAGCAAGACAGCTTCATATTCTTTTATTTTACATTTTAAGGAATCACAAATTAACAATTGAAATGATCACACACTCTTATAAATCTACAGAAAGCACGTGTAGCTTTTGGATAATTTACCCTCGACTAAAGCTAATCAGCAAATATACAATATAAGGTAGAAGTTTGATCCATTAATTATTTAAAGCGATTATCTATTAAATATAATAAGCAACGAACGAACTTACAGCGAGCAAAGTATCTACTTAACTTTGGGTGGTCCGGCAGCGTGGTGTCACTATCACTAGACTAATTTTAAAGTTAACCCGGCGGTGTCAAAGCAAGAACTGAAAGCGGCGCGAGTTTGAATCCGAGCTATAAATAGAACATTTCCCGCCTATTTTAACTAGGTCAGAGCAGGCTGGCGTTGATGACATTTCTCTGGGCGCGAACCAATAGGAAGCGAGAACCAATAGGAAGCGAGAACCGACGGTGGTGGTAGTAGTGCTGCACCCGACGCGTAGAGATGTACCCATAGTCGATCAACGTTGCGGTGGTGTAACACTATATTTTAAGGGGTGAATCAGACTATGAAACTGAACAACTTTCCTCAAGAAACAGGTCGAAATATGAGAAAAATATTTGAACCTTCCTTACAACGAAACAACACGCTATTACTTTTTTCATTCAACTCTTCTACTATAACTTCATTGTCATTGTCATTTTTCTGATAATTATCTAAATCAAGAATCCCATGGAAACAAGACACGTAGGTATTTGAATCACACTGCTATTAGTAGATATAGGACACAGGACGTTTGAAATAGAATGAAAATAATACAGGGTGGTAAAAAAAATGCTGCAAAGATTTTAAGGGGTGAACCAGCCCATGTAACTGAACAACTTTCCCCAAGGAACGTATGTCGAAATTTGAAAAACACAATTTGGACCTCCCTTACAAAATTACCGACCAAGTCAATTTGTATGAGAGGTCAAAACAAATTTCTCATATTTCGACCTATGTTCCTTGGGGAAAGTTGTTCAGTCTCATGGGCTGGTTCACCCCTTAAAATATTTGCAGCAATTTTTTTACATCCTTTATTACTACCGTATTACCGTGCCCGATCAACAGGCGTGATCAGTCTAAACTGAACAACTTTTACTATGGAGGCTATGTTGGGAAACGAAAACAATTTTTCTATCGTGTCTATAACTTGTCACTGATATTTCAAAGAAGACACTGTCAAACACGCTATTCGCATACAAGTGGGATGACAACTTATTAGGTTTTTTAAGTTTACAATACAAAATCTATCAGATCAAAGATAATGTTGTTTATTTAAATTTTGTTTTCCCGATCGCTACAACTCCATCACTTGAATCGAGGTTCTCGGTGTCGCTTCAATCCCATAATTAACAAGTAGTCTGGCTTGTTTTAGTTAACGAGATGAACGAGTTACTGTCAATTAAAATGTAGATCTCGTCAAGACCTACAATTCCCTCTTAGGAACTGATATCCTAGCATGCATAGTTTGCGAGATAAACGAGTTTAAAGTTTGACAGCTGTCATTTAAAATGTAGATCACGTCAAGACCTACAACTCCCTCTTAGAAACTGATATCCTAGCATGCATAGTTTGCAAGATAAACGAGTTTAAAGTTCGACAGCTGTCAACTGAAATGTAGATCTCGTCAAGACCTACAGCTCCATCTTAGAAACTGATATTCTAGCATGCATAGTTTGCGAGATAAGCGAGTTTAAAGTTTAACAGCTGTCAACTAAAATGTAGATCTCGTCAAGACCTACAACTCCATCTTAGAAACTGATATTCTAGCACGCATAGTTTGCGAGATAAGCGAGTTTAAAGTTTGACAGCTGTCAACTAAAATGTAGATCTCGTCAAGACCTACAACTCCCTCTTAGAAACTGATATCCTAGCATGCATAGTTTACTAGAGAAACGGGTTTAAAGTTTGACAGCTGTCATTTAAAATGTAGATCTTGTCAAGACCTACAACTTCCTCAAAAAAGCTTGTTTAGCATAACTGCATACATGCTGGCCCCTAAGTCCGCTAAATGAAAATCGTTTCAGTTGGATGTCGATTGGATCTCAGTTGGATGATTTTGGTCATTTCGTAGTCTGCCAACAGTTTGAAATATAGAAAAATCACAATGGCAATTGAATGACAGTTGAATTTCGATGGTGTTACAATGACAAAAAATAGCACACTTGGGGCCCAGATGATGGAGCTTGGCCCCTCGATGTATGTGGTCCGATGAGCACTATAACACATTGCAGATTTATATCCATTTTATTATTATTAAGTAGCACTTTTGTGCTCAAAGGTACTAACTTATTACTTATAATTTTAGTGAAGATGAATAAAAAAGGTTACATTTTAAAATCACAGTGGGGTCATCGAAACCATAAATACAATATTTTTTTAAGGACTCATGGCCCCACAAAGAAGTGGAGTAAACAAGACTGAAAAATCCTTATGGCCCCACTAGTGGGGATTGCCGGTGGGGCCACGAGTCCGGAAGGAATTATGCTTCCAAGATTTGACCCGAATAGACTAACCAACAAACTGACAAACGAACCTTCGTTCGCATTAGTTTCATTCCCTAGTTCCATGATGGTACTACTGCGATTTTTTTTTCGCAATAGTTCCAATTTTATAATATGTATATGTTAATGGAACTAGTGCGAATACTTAAATTTGTATTCTCCATAGTACCATTACTTCAATAATAGGTTGACTAGATAAATAATGGACACTTAATGCCTAATTTTAGGGGTTTGATTATCTACGGATTCATTATGGCTAAAAAAAATATAAGAAAATTTATGATTTTTTTATTATTAAATTTCGTAAAAAAAATGAAAACAAGAGAAAAATATTAATTTACTCATCTTTTAATATTAAATTATTTAAATAATCATTTTCATTTAGGTTACATAATTATAGAGATCATTTGGATAATTTACTGAATCATTAGGTTATTTATACTTTTTTTATGAGAATGCATGTCATGTTGATCGGGAACGGTAATACGGTAGTAATAAAGGATGTAAAAAAATTGCTGCAAATATTTTAAGGGGTGAACCAGCCCATGAGACTGAACAACTTTCCCCAAGGAACATAGGTCGAAATATGAGAAATTTGTTTTGACCTCTCATACAAATTGACTTGGTCGGTAATTTTGTAAGGGAGGTCCAAATTGTGTTTTTCAAATTTCGACATACGTTCCTTGGGGAAAGTTGTTCAGTTACATGGGCTGGTTCACCCCTTAAAATCTTTGCAGCATTTTTTTTACCACCCTGTATTATTTTCATTCTATTTCAAACGTCCTGTGTCCTATATCTACTAATAGCAGTGTGATTCAAATACCTACGTGTCTTGTTTCCATGGGATTCTTGATTTAGATAATTATCAGAAAAATGACAATGACAATGAAGTTATAGTAGAAGAGTTGAATGAAAAAAGTAATAGCGTGTTGTTTCGTTGTAAGGAAGGTTCAAATATTTTTCTCATATTTCGACCTGTTTCTTGAGGAAAGTTGTTCAGTTTCATAGTCTGATTCACCCCTTAAAATATAGTGTTACACCACCGCAACGTTGATCGACTATGGGTACATCTCTACGCGTCGGGTGCAGCACTACTACCACCACCGTCGGTTCTCGCTTCCTATTGGTTCTCGCTTCCTATTGGTTCGCGCCCAGAGAAATGTCATCAACGCCAGCCTGCTCTGACCTAGTTAAAATAGGCGGGAAATGTTCTATTTATAGCTCGGATTCAAACTCGCGCCGCTTTCAGTTCTTGCTTTGACACCGCCGGGTTAACTTTAAAATTAGTCTAGTGATAGTGACACCACGCTGCCGGACCACCCAAAGTTAAGTAGATACTTTGCTCGCTGTAAGTTCGTTCGTTGCTTATTATATTTAATAGATAATCGCTTTAAATAATTAATGGATCAAACTTCTACCTTATATTGTATATTTGCTGATTAGCTTTAGTCGAGGGTAAATTATCCAAAAGCTACACGTGCTTTCTGTAGATTTATAAGAGTGTGTGATCATTTCAATTGTTAATTTGTGATTCCTTAAAATGTAAAATAAAAGAATATGAAGCTGTCTTGCTGTATTTTACTGTATAGTCTTATATGCCTAATCTCCCTCCTTATTAATAGGGTGTAAAAATAATAGCTGCAAATATTTTAAGGGGTGAATCAGTCCATGAAACTGAATAACTTTCCGCAAGGAACATTGTTCTAAATATGAAAAAAAAAAATTGGACCGCCAATACAAAATTACCAACCGACCAAGTCAAATTGTATGGAAGGTCCAAAATTTTTTTCTCATATTTCGACCTATATTTCTTGGGGAAAGTTGTTCAGTTTCATAGTCTGATTCATCCCATTAAATATTTGCAGCTAATATTTTTACACCTTATATAACATGAAAACAGTATCAAAAATATCGGTATATTCCCAGTGTCCCCAGTGGCCAGTACCGTATCTCGTGACTGGAGACAACGGAAATTTACTAAAATTGTCATTAATACATACAAAATGTCATGTGCGTTAAGACCACGGGTGTACATGATAGGATTGAGCTACTTTTCTACAGGATGGTGGTACCTGCAGTGTACCTCAGTGTACCTGTAATGAAATTCAGTGTATGTACCTCTTTAAAAAAAAAGTTATTTGATAAAATATGTACACCCGCCATTCTAACGTTAGAATGGCGGGTGTACATTTTTATTTCGGTCAGTAGATACCTATTTTAGTTTTTTCTTTTTGTTATAATGCGTACCTAATGTGTACCTGTATATAAAAATATAAACTAATCAAAATGTTGATAAATACGAGTATAAAACGTCAAGGCAGTGGCATACCTTAGGTATAATTTCTGGAACCGTTTTTGTTCCTACTATATACATGTAACTACCTATCGTGTAATATATTGTATAATTGACTCGCCCGATGGCTTAGCGGATAGTACCCCTGCCTTCTACACCGAGGGTCGTGGGTTCGATCCCAACAAGACACAAACATGTGTGCAGTCATTTTCGAAATGATACCTGAGGTATGCCGCTGTCTTGACGTTTTATACTCGTATTTGTCAACATTTTGATTAGTTTATATTTTTATATACAGGTACATATCCGGTACGCATAATAACAAAAAGAAACAACTAAAATAGGTATCTACTGACCGAAATAAAAATGTACACCCGCCATTCTAACGTTAGAATGGCGGGTGTACATATTTTATCAAAAAACTTTTTATTTAAAGAGGTACACTGAATTTCATTACAGGTACACTGAGGTACACTGCAGGTACCGCCATCCTGTACAAAAGTAGCTCAATCCTGTCATGTACACCCGTGGTCTTAACGCACATCAAAATGTCGTTCAATCAAACTTATGTATATCGGATACATACAAATATCCGATATTTTGATGTTCACCGTATTACCGACTCACTGGGGACAACGGGAGGTATTTTTTGTTATTTTATTAAATTTCCGTTGTCCCCAGTCACTGGGGACACGGTATTGGGATCACCGAGAACGCACCAATATATCGAATATTTATTTATATGTAATATACAGGGTGTTATGAAAAGTACCACCTTCCTTTCAAGGGATGAACTAGCCCGTGAAAACAACTTTCTCCAGAAGTCGGTCGGTTGGTACAAATTAGTTTCATGGGCTGGTTCAACCCCCGAAAGGAAGCCCTAACATCCTGTATATCATATATACATACATCACTAATCACGCCTACATCCCTAGCGGGGTAGGCAGGGCGTTCCTGGCTTAATTTTATACTACTATGTACCGTATTACTGTGCCCGTTTAACGGGGGACAACGAAAATTACTTTTTTTCCAAGTCCCGTTGTCTCCAATCAGGCTGGTTTCAGAGCGGCGCGTCTCAGCAATGTCCGTATACCCAGCGGGACCCTTCGTCGGAATGGTTCAGGACCTATGTGGTCGAATTAGTATTTATTTCTACCTACCAAATTGATTAAGTTTAAATTTCTACCTCCGCAGGTTTTTAAAATAAATGCAAAAATATAATCTGTATAGCCAGCGGGGCCCTCTGTTGTTTGAAGGTTTACAGCTGAAGTAAATATATATTCAAAAAGCTTTATATTTCTACCTTCCAAATATTATTTCTTCTTGGCTCTGAAATGAATAGTTCAAAAGAAATATTGGTACAAAGTTTTCGTCAACCCAGCGGGGCCCTTTGTTAATTGGAGGTTTACTTATGAAGTTAGCACATTTCCATGAAGCCTTATATTTCTACCTTCCCAATAATGCTTACTCATGTCCCTGAAATCATTAGTTTAAGAGAAATATTGGTAGATACAAAGTTTTAAACTGCACAGTGGGCCATTTATGCACATGATATGACATCACGAGTGGATGTTTTACAAGCAGGCTCTTTTTTACTTATTCTAAAGTAATTTATAGTGTATCTAATATTTTACATCATATCTAGGAGTATGTAGATAGTTAATAACACACAAATCACGCCTTTATCCCATACGGGGTAGGCAGAGTGTTAACGGCCGTAAGAATACGGTCGCTATCGCCACGTCTGACATTTTTGAGGATTGTTTTCCGAGGTTGCATCAGAAAACATGTGTATCACTATAGTGACAGGTTGTCAGCCTGTCGCCTAAAAATTGTAATACACCAATACTCTCGAGTCCCTTAGTCGCCTCTTACGACACCCGCGGGAAGGATATGGGGAGATGCTATTCTAAGCCGGCATCACACGGCATAAATAGTTAATAATAAGAAGAAAATGAACATGGGTATATATAAAAAAAACTGTTCAGGTACCAGGCGCGCAGATCTGCGAAGAGGTCATTTTAATTGTACATGGTTAATCAATAAAATTTAGATAAATACGTATAATAAGAGAACTAAAAACTGATTTGTCTTGAGGGTTGCCAGGTTATATACCTATAAAATCTCCGTAAATCTCACGACAGGCCTCAGATATGACCGTATGGATCATGGTTACACATAAAACAGCTCACCGAATGTGCAAATTGTCTCACGATATTTTCCCTCACCGTAAGAGCTTCGGTTACTGTAATTGTCATTTATGTTAGTTTTAAGAATTAAATAAAAACCAGCCAAATGCAAGTCGAAACCTCAGGTCGAAATTCATGATTTGATGGTTTAAACAACCTTACAAAAAAAATATTTTTTTATATAGGATTCCCCCTTTTTTTTTTTTTTTTTTTTTTTTTGTTAAATGTTTATCTCCCTCTGTTTCTAGTATTTGTTGTTACAGCAGCAACATAAATATAACATCTGTGAAAATTTTAACTGTCTAATCATCACAGTTCATGAAAGAGCTTATAACTATAAAAAAAGGCTAAAAATGACGTTTGTTGTATGAGAGTAGCCCCACTTAAATGTTTATTTTATTCTGTTTTTTTTTATCATAGCGGCAACAGAAATACATCATCTGTAAAAAAAAATACTGTTTGGTAAAAATTTTAAATGTCTGCTTCATGAGATACAGCATGGTGACAGACGGACAGCGAAGTCTTAGTAATGGGGTCCCGATTTTACCCTTATAGGTACAGGATTTTTCGATCGTGACTCCGACCCTGTGACCCTATACTGATGCTCCGCTTAACTGAATACCTATCTACTAAAAACTACATGCATATATACATTTAATCGCGCCTGTTTCCCTTTCGGGTTAGGCAGATCATCAAGAGCCTTGAAGCCACTTGACACCACTAAAAACTACCTTAAATTAATAAACTATAAAACACTCATTTTCATAAGTAAACAACTTAAACTATGTACTTATAGAATTTAAACACTATTTAAGTAAATATGAGATTTAAATAATCATCCAAATTTACACTCCAGAAATATAAAAAAGCCAAGTATGTAAAACAATCATTTTAAAATTTTTGTCAAGATGTAAGTATCACAACTCCCATCTTCACTCACCTTTTTTTTTTCAATGAAGCTGGCTTCGTAAACTGTTCAATAGTTTTCTACGATAAAAAATATATGAGGGTAGATTTAGATAATAAGTAGATAGCTAAAATAGTTCATTGAAATTCTCGCTGAATAACATTTGAAGGAGTGTTTTATTTATTAAAACTAACATAAATGACAATTACATTACAGTAACCGAAGCTCTTACGGTGAGGGAAAATATCGTGAGACAATTTGCACATTCGGTGAGCTGTTTTATGTGTAACCATGATCCATACGGTCATATCTGAGGCCTGTCGTGAGATTTACGGAGATTTTATAGGTATATAACCTGGCAACCCTCAAGACAAATCAGTTTTTAGTTCTCTTATTATACGTATTTATCTAAATTTTATTGATTAAACATGTACAATTAAAATGGCCTCTTCGCAGATCTGCGCGCCTGGTACCTGAACATTTTTTTTATATATACCCATGTTCATTTTCTTCTTATTATTAACTATTTATGCCGTGTGATGCCGGCTTAGAGTAGCATCTCCCCATATCCTTCCCGCGGGTGTCGTAAGGGGCGACTAAGGGACTCGAGAGTATTGGTGTATTACAATTTTTAGGCGACAGGCTGACAACCTGTCACTATAGTGATACACATGTTTTCTGATGCAACCTCGGAAAACAATCCTCAAAAATGTCAGACGTGGCGATAGCGACCGTATTCTTACGGCCGTTAACGCTCTGCCTACCCCGTAAGGGATAAAGGCGTGATTTGTGTGTTACACCTACCTACATACTCCTAGATATGATGTAAAATATTAGATACACTATAAATTACTTTAGAATAAGTAAAAAAGAGCCTGCTTGTAAAACATCCACTCGTGATGTCATATCATGTGCATAAATGGCCCACTGTGCAGTTTAAAACTTTGTATCTACCAATATTTCTCTTAAACTAATGATTTCAGGGGCATGAGTAAGCATTATTGGGAAGGTAGAAATATAAGGCTTCATGGAAATGTGCTAACTTCATAAGTAAACCTCCAATTAACAAAGGGCCCCGCTGGGTTGACGAAAACTTTGTACCAATATTTCTTTTGAACTATTCATTTCAGAGCCAAGAAGAAATAATATTTGGAAGGTAGAAATATAAAGCTTTTTGAATATATATTTACTTCAGCTGTAAACCTTCAAACAACAGAGGGCCCCGCTGGCTATACAGATTATATTTTTGCATTTATTTTAAAAACCTGCGGAGGTAGAAATTTAGACTTAATCAATTTGGTAGGTAGAAATAAATACTAATTCGACCACATAGGTCCTGAACCATTCCGACGAAGGGTCCCGCTGGGTTTACGGACATAAAAGAGCCTGCTTGTAAAACATCCACTCGTGATGTCATATCATGTGCATAAATGGCCCACTGTGCAGTTTAAAACTTTGTATCTACCAATATTTCTCTTAAACTAATGATTTCAGGGGCATGAGTAAGCATTATTGGGAAGGTAGAAATATAAGGCTTCATGGAAATGTGCTAACTTCATAAGTAAACCTCCAATTAACAAAGGGCCCCGCTGGGTTGACGAAAACTTTGTACCAATATTTCTTTTGAACTATTCATTTCAGAGCCAAGAAGAAATAATATTTGGAAGGTAGAAATATAAAGCTTTTTGAATATATATTTACTTCAGCTGTAAACCTTCAAACAACAGAGGGCCCCGCTGGCTATACAGATTATATTTTTGCATTTATTTTAAAAACCTGCGGAGGTAGAAATTTAGACTTAATCAATTTGGTAGGTAGAAATAAATACTAATTCGACCACATAGGTCCTGAACCATTCCGACGAAGGGTCCCGCTGGGTTTACGGACATAAAAGAGCCTGCTTGTAAAACATCCACTCGTGATGTCATATCATGTGCATAAATGGCCCACTGTGCAGTTTAAAACTTTGTATCTACCAATATTTCTCTTAAACTAATGATTTCAGGGGCATGAGTAAGCATTATTGGGAAGGTAGAAATATAAGGCTTCATGGAAATGTGCTAACTTCATAAGTAAACCTCCAATTAACAAAGGGCCCCGCTGGGTTGACGAAAACTTTGTACCAATATTTCTTTTGAACTATTCATTTCAGAGCCAAGAAGAAATAATATTTGGAAGGTAGAAATATAAAGCTTTTTGAATATATATTTACTTCAGCTGTAAACCTTCAAACAACAGAGGGCCCCGCTGGCTATACAGATTATATTTTTGCATTTATTTTAAAAACCTGCGGAGGTAGAAATTTAGACTTAATCAATTTGGTAGGTAGAAATAAATACTAATTCGACCACATAGGTCCTGAACCATTCCGACGAAGGGTCCCGCTGGGTTTACGGACATGTCTCAGCAGCGCTGCTCGGGCGCGCGTCTGGGCAGCGAGCGCGTTCGCTGTGAAACGACATTCAGACGCGCGCGCTTCGTTGTGGTGTACGGTCGAGTGCGGAGAATCATTACGCCAGCAAACGTAATCACTATATTAGCTATATACGTTACATGGAAAAGAGTGCAACAACGACGTCTAAAAAGATTGCAAGTCGACGCTACTGGCAATCGAAGGAGATCCGACCGCGGCGCGGCCGAGACGCGGCTCAAGACGCGTCACTATGAAACGCTACATACAATCTAGTGTAATGCGAGGCGCGCGCGGCTGGGCAGCGCTGCAGAGACGCGTCGCTCTGAAACCAGCCTCAGAGACACGCTCATTGGGGACAACGGGAAGCATTTGTTACCAGTTGTCCCCAGTCATTGGACAAGTTGTTCCCATTTGCCTACGTGACAAATGGGAATTTTTATACCCAATTGTCACTTGTATTTGTGATAGCCAATGCGAATCCCCCTGAGAATTCGAAAAATATTGAATACCATACCAAATTTTACAACTTACCTTCTTACCTTTGTATTGCAAATGCGGTGGCATACTGATACCACATTTGCGCAACTGCTATTTACCGTTCTTCAACCCGAAGACCTTTTACCGATACCTGTTCACACTCGTTGACCATTTTTACCTGTTACCATTTACCAATAGCTACCATTCTTGCCAAAGATAATGCTTCACGAAATTTCAAATAAAGCATTACCAGTTACCTTTTACCACCATTTACCATACCATTTATTACCGAATCGAAGACAGTGCTTCACGATGTTTCAAATGAAGCATTGCCTTGCACACGTATCCTGCAATTAAAATAGGTAACTACTAAAATAACTAAGCTAAATTACATCTACAGTAACTACTTACATCTAAACTTACAAATTTCATTTTACATTCTAAGCAACGTCCAAGATCAGCAGCGATGAAAAATATTAGCTGATCGTGAACGTTGGAACGACTCTTGCCGTAGCAAAAGCCGTTCAAGAGAAGGAAGTTGCGAACCTACCTTGTGCATCCCCTACGGCGCCACCTTCTCCTCCTCCAGTTATATTACCATCTCCAGTTGCGGAACCATCAAAACCTGTAATATAGAAATGGTATTAGAATATGTTGCAGCTGTGAACAAAAACACAATGAAGATTAAATAACCAGTAAACTCACCAGTCATGTCCATATTCGAGTCATCTTCGCCAAAATTCGTTTCATCATTGTTCGTGCCATCTTCGTCATCATCCCACATACTTTCATTTACGAATTCTGGTTCCATTTTCGGTGCAACGGCATTGTTTTCGTCCTCATCTGGTATCGTCACAAATTCCTCTTTCGCTGATCCAGACGGTCCGGCTTCTAATGGGTCAACACATTTCCGTTTCGCAGGTCCACTTTGTGAAGATGACGAATTATTTGATGCTATTGATGGCCTATTTGGTCGCTTAACTGCTACTGGAGTTGAGGAGGGCTTAGAATCTAAATCAGTCTCTATCTTAGTCATTACAGATTGCCTTTGTTGTGACGACCTCGGGCCTGGCCTTGAGGTCGGCTTTGGTTTGGATGGCGTGGAACTTTCTTCATTTTGATTTCCGGTTAGACCTTTCACTTGAAGTTGTTCCGCTGTGCTAATAAATGACGCTAATTCTTCTTGCTTAACATTAACTTCCCCTTGGTACATAAATTGTAACAAGTCTCTTAACGCTGAATGACTAACGTCTTTTAAAAATACTGAAACAAAAAGAAATGGTTAGTACAAGAGCATTTTAAAGGATTAATAACAGTAATAAATGCATAAGTTCCAGAAAGTGGAAAACTTACCTATTGGATGTTGAGTTGGGTTCATTTTGAACATTTCTTGGAAATAGGGAGAACATACTGATAAAACTAGTTTGTGTGCTTGTAACAATCTGCCTTCAGCAGCCAATGTTACATCCACTAAATCCCCACGCGACAGCAGGCCATGAAAGCCTGCTGACATATTTGCGTGGAAATTGTTCCAGCATAATGAAAATTGTTCGTCCGACGCCATAATGGCGACGATTCCTCGTAGGACCTGAAACAAAAAATTTTATTAGGAAACTAACCTTACCAATACTACGTACAAACGAAAAACAAGAAAATAGCAGAACTGAATAAAATAACGCGTTGATAATTAAACTTACCTATACTATAACTTTGTACTTTACGATTCCGATTTTAGAAACATTTGAGAAAAAATAATAAAATGTTTCTAAAGAGCACACAATTTCATAGCACGTTCTCCCTGTTTGAGCTCTGTTCACGGTATGATGACGCAAGGGCGACGCGGTCTGTGGCGTCACAATGATACCATACGTAAGTGTGTTTGCCCTAAACTCTTATAAATTAATTTATTCCCGAAATATAATCATTTTGTGAAATTAAAAATATTTATTTAACTCATAAATTAGTTGCACATGGAAAAAAAATATAAATCTTCAGATTTTTTGTTTATTTGTGGATTTAGAGAGTACTCTAAAAAAAATTACGGCTACGGTGTAGTAGCACGACATGATGAAATGTTAAACGTGTAGTTAATAATATTTTTGAGTTTGATACGTAAATACGAAGTATAAAATCCCGTATCACGCTGCTACAAATTTGAGTTTGTGTTAGAAAGATTCCGAATGCTATAGAGAGTTTAAAAATTAAATTACTTAAATCATTTTTGACCGTACAGAAAATCTTTAACGACATCAAGTATAGCAATTTAACGGGTTCACTACGTCATTTCAAAACACTCTTAATCTTTTTACAGTTCTTCTATGACGAATCATCTTAAGTTAATTGAACGAAACATCACTAAACCAAATTATATTATACCAATGCTACATTTCACATAATGACATTTTTTGCGCCTGAGTGCAAAACAATAGTGTACGGGATTATGACACACGCTATCCCGAAAGTGCGTGAGCGCCTGAGTGCAAAACAATAGTAAAATGTAGGCATACTCGTAATTACCGAGAGTAATCGAAATCAATTAACCAAATTTCAGGGGGGTTCAGACCATAAAACTGATTAATTTATCCAAGGAATGGGCAGCTGCGTTTCCTGCGAATGTAACACTGCCCTCGCTAATCCGCCTGCCAAGCGTGGTGAGTATGGCAAGGCAATGCCCCCCAATAGGGGGAGGCCTATGTCCAGCAGTGAACTGTTGTGGCTGTGGAAGTTGAATAAGCACATTTGTTATGGGAGAATGATGATGATTTATTCTCTAGAAATTTATTCAGCTTTCACCTGTACTTTGTTCGGTTTAACTACAATTATTATTATAATTATAATTATATATTTGAATTTTTTGTGTTTTATTATTTCCCCCTTAAATGATTTACAAAATAATCACCCTACGTGACAAGCATAGGCATACAGTGCGAGTCACTTATAGCTTTTGTTTTTGATGTTTACTTATTTCCTACCCTCAAACGCTTTACAAAATACGTAGTCGGTCACAAAGTTCTGTCATATTTAAAAATATTGATAAAATAAAAAGTACCAATCCGTTTTTAAAAATTTATATATCAATTAAAAATACAATTATCGAAGAATCAATATAACACAAAACTATTCGAAATGGCCTCCTTTGCTTTTAATAACGGCCTTCAACCGCGGCGGCCAGTCGTCTATCGCAGCACGCACCATATCCATGTCGATTTCAGCGACTGCTTTAACTATGGCTGACTTCTGGCTGCTAACTTTTCATTAAAATATGATGATCTCTCCGACCGATTTCGGCCATGGCGACCACTTTGACTCCTAATCAGATCGGCGCTGATGCGCCCGGAGATGGCTATTGTAGCCAATTTTGGCAGTAAACTCCCGTGCACCGAGTGGACACGTGAGTTTGCCATTTACATAATTATAGTTAATGGCGACGGATGGACGGGCCTTCAGCTCATCGCGCTTAGCGTCGAGGTCTGCTTTACGCTGTTCCTCAAAC
The DNA here is from genome assembly GCA_029255805.1 of Keiferia lycopersicella. NCBI lineage: Eukaryota > Metazoa > Arthropoda > Insecta > Lepidoptera > Gelechiidae > Keiferia > Keiferia lycopersicella. The sequence continues at coordinate 3,371,553 of JARACZ010000008.1, forward strand.
TCGCGGACTTGCCTCTTAACCATCCCACGCCATTTGGGACGCTGTGCTGCCAGACCCTCCCATTGAGTGGGCTCAATGTTGCATCTTTTCATGTGTCGTTTCTGAACATCTTTATATCTGAGGAGTTGTCCGCCATGCTTTCGCTTGCCCTCCTCTAGCTCAGAATAAAAGATGCGCTTCGCCACTCTCTCCTCCGACATCCGGGATACATGACTGCACCACCGTAGCTGGCGACGCATTAGATAGGCCTCAATGCCACCAACATTGGCTCGTCTCAGAACTTCGGTATTGCGCACTCGGTCGGACCATCTGATCTTCATGATGGTGCGAAGGCATTTTAGGTGGAAGCGATCCAGAGTGCGTATGTGGTGACGATACACACACCAAGTCTCGGAGGAGTATAGAAGGTTTGGCAGCACAATCGCCATATATACTGAGATTTTTGTGGCTAGCTTTAGGTCGTGCGAGCAGAAAACCTTGGAACACAACTTCCCAAATGCTGCAGCTGCAGCACTGATTCTGCTGTTGATCTCAGCATCAAGGTTACACTTAGATGTTATAGTGTTCCCCAGATAACGAAACTTATCAACCTGTTTCAGCATATCCTCACCAAGCATAATCGCCAGTGTCTCGCGACCATGCGAGTCTAACGACATCACTTCCGTCTTTTTGACACTGATTTTCAGGCCGAATTTACAGCATGCTTGGTGAAAAACGGACATTAGCTGTTGCAGGCCGTCTGGGGATTCTGCAAGAAAGCACAAGTCATCAGCATACATGATCTCAGTAATCAATGCATACGAGACTTTAGTGCGCGCCTTAAGTCTAACCAGGTTAAAAAGACTGCCATCTGTGCGGAAACGGATGCGGACTCCTTGGGAAACAGTATTTAGGACTTCTTTGACTACAACTGCAAAGTACAAGGCGAACAGTGTGGGCGCTAGAACACACCCTTGTTTCACCCCACAGGTGACGGGGAAGAAATCAGACTGTTCACCGTCTACAGAGACGCAGCACTGCATGTCAGCACTGCTTTAAAATATGATTAATGTAATGTACTACAATTACTGGTACTTAGTTTGAATATATCTACTTCATTTCTATTATTAATGTGTTTCCGATGATTGAGTGTGTCGAGATACCGTGTGTCGAGGTACCGTGTGTCAAGATACCGTGTGTCGGGATACCGTGTGTCGAGATGACGAGTTTAGGGACTTGTCGAGATACCGTGTGCCGAGATAACGAGTTTAGGGATTTGTCGAGATACCGTGTGTCGATATAATGTACTTCGAGATTCCATATTACACTCTTTCTCTCAAATTATTTAATAATTGGTCATTTTATTTTATTTATTTACTGAGTTGTTCGCACTAATAAATGTGTACATGGGCATTGGGCGGACTTGATGTCAATCTCATTTTGACGAATCAACTTTAGTTAAAATCATGTTTGCCGAATGAACGTTTTATAATCGTGTAATCTGTCGAATAAACGTTTGTCAAAAAATATATCCGGCTCTCATCTCGTCTAGTATAGCATAACAAAAACAATGGACCAAATTTTGTGCATAATTAGACTCATTTCTAATTAATAAATTAAATTAAATTCTGGTCTAAGTAAATTAATTAAAAAATATATTATTCTCGCCAATATTACTTGCAAGTTTGTTGGACCGTTACGTTACGATTGATAGATAGGGTTTGCTTGATCCCATAGTAAAGTACGTGATCGTATTTTTGTATGAGAGGTAAAATTTTTCCTTACATTAATTTAATAGAAAAAAAGATAGCCCTACCAATTCCTTTAAGGTGCATTCATTCGGCCTATAAAATACGCTTTTAATAGTAAGTAAAATGCTGATCGTAATTTTGTATGTGGGGTAATTTAGTTGGTTTTCCCTTACATGTCATTAGAAAGAGGCCGTCCATTAATAACGTTAAGTTTTTTTTTGGCTTTTTTATGTTGCCCCCCTGCCCCTTTATGTTGCATGGTGAGGTTTGTCTAATCCCCCCCTCGCCCATCCTACATCACGTGTATTTTTTGTACCAAATAAAATATGTTAAGTAAGTACCACTTTAATAATAAAAGAAAATATCGATAGCGTATCAAAGTCACACTATATCGCGAGAACTTTAAATTCGCTTGTGGCGAAATAACAAACGAATTTTATTATTTTTAGAAAACGTTTTGTTACGTGAATAAGGGGAAAAATTATGAAGACATCCTGCCCCCCCTTTCGAACATCACGAGATTAATGGACGGCCTCTGTCGCTAAACAGGGTTTAGTCAGTTCAGATCTAGTCTAGATCTAGTGCTAGTTCCCAAACTATATGAGGCATACCTACCCGCAGGAAGATGAAGCCTCGAAGATACGATTAGAGCATAGGGCGAAGTTGTTTCCGCCTGATGCATCTTATCTGCCTACTGCCGAGAGGCTTCCCCCTGGTGGCGACCTTCCCTGGGCAGTCGCTGAAGTATTTTCCTCTTTTGTAAATAAATAATTAAATGTAAAATAATACAACTATAATCTTATTCCTCCACAGTTAGAAAGAGATAGGAATACTTTAGTCCGAAGTTTTGAGAATTTATTATTTTGAACCGTATGTCATTGAAATAAGGTTTAATTTTGCTATAACGTTTTGATTGATATGAGATGGAATGATAACGATAGTGTTGCTAGCCTTGCCGGTGTTGGAAAATTGCTGGGCAACTATTATTTGTAAAATGTTAACGGGTGAGTAAGGCACGGGGGTAATAAAGAATAGTAGAAGGCTGTAGATTTGGAGCTCAATTCCTGAAACATCGTAATTCGGTTCTGTGCACGGATGTCCGCAACGACTGGTCTAACCACACATTTTTTAATTTCTACTACTCGATGTTTCTAAGGTGTGGGGTAGGTGGATATAGCATAGCATATAGATAGGTACATAGGGTAGACTGGTTACGGTTGTAATGGAGACGACACACCGAATGCGTTGCGTAGGCGTGCACGTGCGCCAAATGGATAGGGTAACGCAACGCAGCTCCCGAAGTCGAAAGACAAGCAGTTGCGTATCCTATGCGATTCCGTATTTTCAAATCGCACAGCGATGTCCGTGCGTTGCTTTCGCAGACACGCATCGGTCCGTAGGTACCTATGACGGACGTGTATACGCGGGAGCAGCGGCGTAATGACATCTACGCACCATCTACGCAACGCGTACGGTGTGGCGTCTCTCATTGAATCCCAATATCCTATACATTACCAGTACTACGAGCATGTAGACGTTCTGCGTACGAGCTGCATACGCAGGTGGTGTGCTCTGCCCTTCATACTGATGATCAGACTCACGCTCTACAGTTTGTCTTAAAAAACTTCTATAGTTTTAAATCATCGTACACGTGTTTATACACCTGAATGTTTTTCTCATCATTTCCAGTCTCTCTCTCTCTCTCTCCGTACGCCGAGTCGTCCAATGACCCAATGAATCCTGGTGTCAGAATTGACACAATTGACATGGTTGTGTGTGTAACGACCTAACGACCACGCCGTCTTAAAACAGCAACCGGGACCTAAGGCTTAAGGTGAACGCACACTCGTCCGCGGCGAACAAACCGAATTATTAGAATTCTTTACATGAAAGCATTAGCATCTCAAAGTCGCACTCAAGATCGATCTCATAGTTGAGTGCGGTTTAGAAATACGGGCCTTAGACGGCGGTCGTTACTCAACTAAGTTAGAGGCCTGCTACTAGTAGTAGGCGGTTGAAAAACTCTGACACCTGGGTTCATCGGGTCGTTGGACGACTCTGTGTCCCACACGAAAAGAGAGAGAGAGACTGGTCGAGCATCTTTATACTGGTCGACCATATTTTAGGGCATTTTTATGAGCTATCTCTAGGTGTCGGGTTTTCATACAAACGTATTTCCCTGTTTTCTTACCGATTAATGCCTGTAGTTTTTTTAAAATTATTATTACATACAGGCCTAATATGGCCAAGCCCCTCTATTAGTTGCTTTATCAAAAAAAAAACTACCTACTTGCGAATTCATAATAATTGCAAACTTGATAGCGAAGCTAACATATAACGTGATTTGCGATTAAGCACCAGAATCAGAATATGTGGGAGTCGACTTCCGGACCGGCCTGGTTGGTACCGTAGTAGACTGAAGGCACGATGTGGTGTAGGTTGTGTGTGGTAGTGTCCCTGGTAACCCTGGCAGTGTTCCCGGGGCCGGCCGCTGGCGTGGTTGGAGGTCAGCCAGCAGCGCCTCCTGAACCTGACTCTGCCGTGGTCTTCGTGCAGAAGCATGGCCTCAGCGCCCGTGTTGAGGGACTAAAGGATGACAAATTAGGATACTACAGCTTTTTTGGTATAAGGTATATTGTTTCCTTTCCATTTGGTATTATACGCTGGTCGAAGAACAAATTAAGAACACAGAAGATGTCTACTGATGGAATAAATCTAGACTACCTGGTGATCTACCTGTACACAAAATACCTGTACGGGGCTTGGACCAACCTGAGCGTATTTTCCATACCTACTTAGCAACATTTGTGTGAGATTCGTGAGTTCAGTTAGTAGATAGATACCCATCCCCGTCCTGAGTCCAAGAAGGTGGGGTAAGGTTATCTAACTAATCTCAACAGTAATTTTTAAAATATACCTACCTTTGGGAAGATGCAGGCAGCACATAAGAGTTCAGATCCTTTTAGCGAGACTTTTTATATCTGAGGATAATGTAGTAAATAAAGCATACGTCTATCATTTTTAACATCATATTTTATTGAGCATCTAAAGTAAACCTAAAGTGCCTATGAATTGGATCTGACGGATGTTTGATAAAAACTTCCGGTGTAGATCATCCTCAAACAGAAAGAGCGTTTTTGGCATTGCGGATACTTCGATTCAGTTTGTGATCTGTACTGCCTGAAACACATTAAACCTTTGGACAGACTCCCAAAAAATGAGTAGGTCCTCTCATTACCGTTTATCTTCAGGTATGCAGAGCCTCCGGTCGGCGAAAGAAGATTCCAGAGGCCGGTCCGTCGGCTGTTGGCCGGTGAGATGACAGCGCAGCAGTACTGCAGCCCATGCCCTCAAGTGGACCCCCGCAACCCGTACAGAATCATTGGCAGCGAGGACTGCCTCTGCCTCAATATCTATACGCCTAAAATGCCCGGGGACGAAAAAGGCTAGTCATTCAGCAGCACATTTAAGTAGAAATGTAACTGATTAAGTAGGTAAACCTAATCATTCGCAATTTTTTTATGCAGGTAGTCCAGTGATATTTTTCATTCATGGTGGAAATTACAAAACTGGATCTACATCAGCTTATGGGGTAAGTAAAATATGCAGTTCTTTGTTTAGAGCTTAGGCAGTCTAGTGGTTTCGTTTAAAATCTGAATAAAAATACCTTCGCCAGGGTCAACACCTCACGCAAAAAGACACGATTCTGGTGACTGCTCAGTATCGCCTCGGTTCTCTTGGATACTTCAGCACAGCAGAAAAGGCAGCATCGGGCAACGCAGGACTGTTTGATCTACGAGCTGCTATGTTATGGGTATGTATATTATGTGACTGCTCTTTCAACGAGCAAAGATAAGTGTTTATATTGACCATGTTTATTTCCCAATCTAATTAATGACGGTTATTCGACTTCAGATCAAAGAATACATTGAATTCTTTAACGGCGACCCAACCCGAGTTGTTGTGATGGGTCAAGGTTCGGGCGGTAGTGCAGCTTCCCTGTTAGCCTTGTCTAATGAGGGGCGAAGCGCTACAGGACTGGCAGCACTATCTGGGACGCCACTGTCACCAGGAGCTGTGCGGCCAGACCCTGCTAAGTTTGCAAAGGAGTTAGCCAAGCGGACGGACTGCCCTGAATCTCCAGCAATACGCTTGATCAACTGCTTGAAGAAACTACCGATGGAGAAGATCGTTCTGGTGCGTATGGGTGTTTTGGTTATTGTTTTTACTGCAGATAAATAGTTAAGTAACTTCTAAATCCTGACCTTTATATTTCTCCTCAGGCTGACGTGAATATGACCAGTCACAATGTCGATACAGAGCAGTTTTTGGACGAAGTGTCTGGACGTTCTGGTAAGTAAGACGTCTAGGTACTTACTGACTATCCGTAGTTGATGACCGATTCTACACCTGCTTGAATGTTTTTTATTATTACGGCGAGAACACAATTTAGATCCTCGATCCATGCAAAGACATTATTTTGTTTGTCAGGTGCTGGTGCTCGAGTGGAAGGCAGCGACGACTATCGAGCGCTGCCGCCGCTGGTGGAAGAGCAGCCCGCTGAGTCCATCAAGCAGAAACGCCAAAACGTGCCCATGCTCACTGGAGTCACATCCGCTGAGACCTCACGTGCTGTTTTTGGTGAATTTCCGATCGTTTTTGCCAAAATTTTTCTTTCTCAGCCACCGCGAATGTGTCAGTTTATCCGTACTAGGTTACATATGTAACGAACGATCATCATCCTTCAATATAAACCTAAGTTCGCAGAATGAGCCGGCGGTGGTTTAAAATCAATAATAATAACTTAAGTGCAACGTTCGATTGTTTGTTCATTTACGCAGGCAAATACTCAAACTTCTTGACGGTGCAGTTAACGAACGTGAAGGATTTCATAAAGAAGCAGGTGGTGGGTGGGCTAAAAGATGCAGTGAGCGGCGTGAAGGGGCTGGTGACCGTCGGCACAGACACCGTCAAGCAGGTCGTTCCACTGCCGGACTACTACCAGGCGCTTTTCGACAGCTCCTTCAATGCCATCGATGGACTCGCACAAATCGCTGAAGCTACTGGTACGTGTATGAACGTGAACTACTTATAGTTTGTAAAATATAGGATGATCCCTGTGACGTTTGTAACCTTGGAGCAAAATGCTACGACATAAGGTTCATTTTCCTAGCAAGCTATAGTATACGACTTGACGTTCTATATAACAGTTTCTTTCAAACCATCGATCGATTTGAATTCGAAATGATATCATCTACAAAGATATTATTTCAATCTCTAACAGCTGCAAAACATTTTGAACAGAAACCTTTTATTATAGCAGATGTGGGTTATTATTAGCTCGGTCTACGAAAGGATCCTCACGCGCGGGGAACTTTTATTTTAACAAAAGGACCCTTTCGTTTTTTTTTGCCCCTATTACCGAGCTGGGGACTGGAGACGGGGACCCTTCTCGACTCAGCGGCCGGCGAATGGTTCGGATGGATCAGGTAGTAGATAGATAGTAGAGTCTAATAATAATACGTTAGTATAGTATAATACCCCTATTGAAAAGCGGTAAATAGGTATTCTCAGCATTTATTGGCCTTATGATATGATCATATGACTAATGTCTGATATTGTTACCTCTGCTAGGTGACGCGTTATTCAACCTGCCGGCATACGAAAGCGTCCGAGCTTGGAGCGAGGGCAGCCCGGCTTACCTCTACAGCTTCGAGCATCTAGGAAACCTGTCACGTGGCTCGCACTTCCTGCCTGGTCTCGCTCTCACCTCAGGTAGAAGCGAAAAGCTCCTATTAAACTTATAGCTAAAAAAAAATACTTATAGTAAACCACCACTCTGAAATTATTCAACGTTTCGTTTCAGAAAGCACAGACGAAAAAATGGAAAAAGGACGAGATGCAAAAGCAAAGGGTCCTGCTCACGGAGACGAGCTAGCTTACATCTTTGAACCTCTCGATGATGATGGGAAGTCTGTTGGAGGCGAAGTCTCTAGCACAGATGCTCGAGTACGAAACAATTTCGTCTCCTTGATTGCCAAGTTTGCGCATGACTTGTCTCCTATGGAGAGCAATAACAAGTCTAAAATGGGCTTCTTACCCTTCTCAAAAAAGAATGATCAGTTTCTGAAGATTGGCGAAGAAGTAAAGCTGGATAAAGATTTCAGGTTGGTATTAAAACTAAATGTAATGTACTCGTATTTGCGTAGTACTATTTTACTGACTGGTCGACTGGTTGAATAGAAAATATTACTTACTGGGATTTTGGCGGATTTTGGAGAGTCTTTTGCCAAAGATGCCAAATACCAACTTTTCGACCTACACTCCGGAGCAACCAGTGTCGAAGTTAAAAATGATTAATTTAACACTTGGTTCTTCAAGTTTATGATTCCACAAAAATCTTAAATTGTATCAGCTAGCGTTGGGCGGCCTACCGAAATGGCTACCTAATATCGGTTCTTATCCCATGTCCTATTGGCTAAATTGGCTCCCACCAAAGCAAGTCCTAACACATGGCTATCTCTGGAAACGAAATAGCTAGCCATTTACATAGTACTTACTTGCTCTTTTTTCAGGTTCTGCCAAATCGGACTGTGGGGTAACATGGCCGATCGAGTCACAGGAGCATTTTGTAAAAATGTTCTCGGCAACTTGTTGAATCTTCCGAAACTTCCTGCAAAATTACCGGACCTTGCAGACCCGGTAGTAAATCTACCCGGGACAGTCACGCAGGTCATCCCTAACATATTTGGAATGGGAGGAAGTAAGAAAAAGAATTCTGAACCTGAAATAGTCCAGGTGACCCGAAAACCTAGTAATGGTGGTGGCATTGTGGGTATATTTGGAGTTTAAAGATTTTTTGTGAGGAAGATATTATAGAAAAGGTGCTTTAATGTTAAGTTTTTCAAATACATTAAACAGCGATAAAATGCATTTTTATTTCATGAACGAACAAGCGAGTTGCTTTTGGATCGGTTTTTCTTCTTTGAGGTGAAGGACATGTATTAATTACTTACGGTTAGTATTTAAAACTAAATGTTATGCTATAAATAGATGTATTCGACTAACCCTGACTCACATACATCAGTCAGTAGCGCAATGTGCCCTGAAAAACTTGAAGCGCTGATAAGCTGCAGTCCTATCTAAAAGTTGCACAACTCAACCTTTTGCTGAATGACTGATTACACCTACTGGAAATATTTTAACAGGATAACGAATGTTTATTGAGAGCACAAACAGGGTGCTAGTTTGGATGAGTCATTGAAAAATACGAAACAAAAAATATTAAATGCTATTCAATTCACGTCGCACTTCGTTGAATTTCCTGATGTCTGCATTGCATACCTACAACTGGAATATTGGGTGTATTGCTGAGTAGATAGATATATCGTTTTTACGTTTGTGAGATACCTCTTTAACTACTAATCTAATACAACAAGCTGACAAATCACGATACAGCTAAGTAGTGTACAGGTACACAGTATGTTGTAGGTAGGTCTACTACATACACGTTATACAAAAATACAAGTGCATTACGCGCTGTGTCGCTGACGACGCTGTGTGGGTGGCATGGTTGTTTGATACACTTAAGCCTTAATTTTAATTACCTTGTCGTACTTATTATTTCAAGCCGATAAAAGCAATTTACTTTTATTAGCCGAGGACTATAAAATAAACACTCTGTAATATTTTGTTTACCTCATTCACGTGTACAATACAGCCTAATGCGGGTGGGTATGTATAAAGGCATCGATTGCAGCGGTGTCCCACATTATTCAACATAGTTGACTGCCTGACGATTGACCTACGCTTGATCTAAAATTGCTAAAACCATGTCACGCACGTTTTTATTCTTCCTTGCCTGTCTAATAGTTGGTAACGTTAGCAGTTATTTTATCGGGAATAATGACATTAACAGTAAAGACATCCCAGTGACAGTGAATACGGACGATGAGTTTGAAGGTGATGTAGATGATGTGCACAAAGTGATGGGATACCCACTCTTGATTAACAAAAACGGTGATATTCAACGACAAAACGAGATAGAAAATCTTGAGGGGTACAATGTTGTGGGAAACGAAGCTGTGATGCAAGCTGGTGCCGAGAATGACAAAAAATGTGCAGCCATTGGAGAATTTGTAAGAATCCTTCCTGTTAACAATTCAACCTTTTCTAGATTAAATTTCAATGTAGTTACTATACAGGGTGCTAGGAAAAGTACTGAGTTCCTTTCAAGGGATGAACCACTCTATGAAACTGAACAACTTTCCCCAAGAAATATAGGTCGGAATATGGAAAAAAATTTGGACCTCCCATACAAAATGTACCTACCAGCCCATGGAGTCAGGTCGTATTTCAATTTTTTTTTCATATTTCGACCTATGTTCCTTGAGGAAAGTTATACAGTTTCATAGGGTGGATCATCCTTTGAAAGGAACTCGGTGCTTTTCCTAACACCCATTATAATATAATATTAACGGTACTTTCTCTTTTTGCAGTGTATGAACCATGCAGACTGCTGCACCAGATCTTGTCTGGGATACATGAAGCGATGTGTGTCTTAAAAATCTGTCAGACATAGAGTTGGACAGGCTGAGATGGAGAGGAATAGTCAATTACGTCCAGACCGAGACAAATGAATATGCGGTCAATTCTTAATAGTTTTAATTTGTAAAATAATTTTAAAATATAAGATTGATAATTATTTCAGTAGTGATTATATTACTTTTCTTATTGGATGGATGGGATGAACGAAAGTGATCTCTGGGGGGTTGGCGGCGAAGTGCTGGATCTCTTTCATGGCAGCTTCAGAAATCTCCCACAATTCCGGATAATTCTTCTTGAACTCGTTGTACCATTTTTGAACCTAAAAAATACGTTTCCATACGTTAGACCTACTGGACTTTCACTCCTTTCACTGGAAGGATATTCACGACTTCTGTTGTGACAACGAAAGTGTTTGTTTCTAACATAACACATGTACAGCAATACTTCTTACTTACTTCTACAGCCACAACAGTCCACTGCTGGACATGGGCCTCCCCTAATTGGGGGGGTATTGCCATACTCACCGCTCATATCGCTTGGCAGGCGGATTGGCGAGCGCAGTGCAAGATATTGTAGATATTGTAGATAGGTGATTGTATTTGAAGCCGGCACCACACGGCATTACGCAACACGTGTACAATTCACTCAACAACAAAATCATCAACATAGCTGTTAATGAGTTTATTTATCCGATCAATCAAAACTAAATTAAATAGAGATTTCCTAACGGTATTTTCCTTACCTTAGAATACTTGGAGAAATCAAAATCAATGGCTTCGAGTGTCATAGTGGAATTGAAGAGTGGGAAGTCAGCGATGGTTAGATGATCACCAGCGGCATGACTTCCTCCGAGCCTCGTGAGATAAGTCTCGAACACGTCCAGAGCCATGTGTACCTTTTTTAGTCCGAGGGGCGAGCGCCCGTAGTCGAAGAATATTGGGGCCATCTGAGTTCAAAACAGAAGGAGTTTTTTGATGATGAATATTGGGAATAGATTTCATTGCGGTACTAATATTCTTAGGAATATCATTGACTCACCGTATGGGCAGAGATGTTGGCGTAGTATGTAGACATGTTAAAACATAATCGATGGTTTACAATTGCCCTGAAAACAAATGCGTTAAGTAAGATTTTTTTTGTTGTTGAAAAGAAGACAAGAAGTACAAAAAACAAAGTAAACAAAGTAGTTCTATATACTTATAGAAGTTACTAGTGGTTTTATGGCTGAGAGTTACCTCGCTTTAGGATCCTTGGGATACAGAGGCGAGTCTGGCTTGTATTTGTCACAAATGTACTGCAGTATTGCGTTACTTTCACCCAAGTAGAAACCATCATCATCCAGAACCGGGATTTCTTTTTGGGGGTTCATCTGAAAAATAAATAGATCGGTAGTGGTCGTGGTAGGTAAAAGGGCTATTTACAACAAGGTACCAGCATTTTATCAGATGTATTACAAATTGCGTATGATGCATGATGCAGGTCCCTGCTTTAAATAATTAGCCCTGTGATTATCAATGGTAATGTTGGAAATGGGATTACAATCATTTTCTTGGGTGTCGGTGTTCTTTGTATGTAAATCTGTGTAAGCAGACCAGATATAGCAGAGGCTCAGTGTGATTGATCGTGTATCTTGACTTGACTGAGGTCCGTACCTTGGCATACTCTTCAGTAGTATGTTCCCCTGTGTTGAAGTTGACGTCCACGAGCTCGAAAGGTATCTTCAGATGGGCCAGAGCTTGCCGCACCGACAGCGATGGTGGGCCGTCAGACACCGCGTACAGTTTTAGCACCATTCTGTTGGAGAGTATACATTGGTATCCAGTAGGTAAGGGTTTTATCGACCACACCATAATAGTGCAATATTATGTCTGCCGCTCAAACTACCTGCTGATGAACGCAGTACCATGGCAGTAAGTAGGTGCTAAATGAATACAACGTCATATGATATGAGTCTTGTATGTAGATGTACCAGTGAGAAGTACTCACATGGATAGGAATAGGGAGGGGAAACAAGTTATCTATCATTTTTATTTTTTATTTTTTTTTATTTTTATTTATTAGGTTACCAACAGAGTAAACATCAGCACATACATAATAAAATTCTAAGAGCTAACTTAATGCTACTCTAATTATAGGTAACAACGGCATGCATTACAAAGAAACGAGAATATCAGTTAAAGTGAAATAGTTGGGTTAAAAAGATCGATCAAATTACTTAGTCTAGTGTTAGTGAATACATACAAGATTACATTGACACATTTTTTATAGAAAATTATATATTATTTAAGTTATTTGTTTATTTTTTAATTTCAATATTATTCTTAGGTAGTACAGTGTTTTTGAAAGAGTACATAGAGTTTGAGAAAATGTCAAGGTCTTTGGTTTTGGACAGTGAGTTGTATTGTCTCATGAGGCGATTCATAGGTGAGAAATGCCCAAGATTGGTTCTAGATGGAATTTCTGAAAAAATCTTATGATTTCCGGGTCTAGGCAGATGATATGGAACACGAATATTGACACAACCAACCAGTGCAGGAGAATCTATACCACCATTTATTATTTTCCACAGAAAAACATTATCCAATAAAAATCTCCTGTCACATAACGCGTGCATATTGAAAAAATTTAGTCTATCCTGATAACTAGGAAGCTTTTTAGCCATATAACAGCTGTACGACAAGTGCCACAAAAATCTTTTCTGAACTGATTCCAGTCGCTTCACATATATTTCATAATGAGGGTTCCAAACAACTGAACAATATTCCAAACCAGAGCGTACTATAGCATTGTACAGAATTATTTTAGTGGTAGGGTTTTTGAACTCTTTGACATTCCTTAGCAAGAACCCAAGATTTCTGAATGATTTGGTAACTATATTGTCCACATGAAGATTAAATCGCAGCTGACTATCTATCAAAACGCCAAGATCGCGAATGTTATCCGTAACATCTATGTTCGTACCTCCCAAATGGTAAGGAACGCTATCTAACCGCTTCTTTTTTCTTGAAAAGAGGACGTGATAACATTTATCCACATTCAGACTCATACCATTGATGTCGCACCACTCTACTAAGCGATTTAAGTCAGCCTGCAAAAGATTTGAGTCTTCAGGGGTCTCTATGACTTTGACGAGTTTTAAATCGTCGGCGAACAAGAAGGGCTTAGAATGGAGAAAACAATTACTGATATCATTAATAAAAACATTAAACAAAAGTGGCCCCAAATGTGACCCCTGAGGTACACCGGAAACAGCAGGAAAAGGATCAGACTTGTAACCATCTATTACTACACGAGAGTAACGATTTTGAAGATAAGAAGTAAACCACATAAGTACACTACCGGAAATACCATTTATATGAAGTTTTTCAATAAGAACATTGTGTAGGACTCTGTCGAAAGCTTTACTAAAGTCTGTATAAATCGCATCAACAGATTGTTTTGAATCAACAGAGTGGCATATATTATCAACAAATAATAGAAGGTTTGTAGCTGTTGACCTTGACTTCATGAACCCATGTTGGTTTGGCGACAGAATTTGATTAAAGTGATCAGTTAATAGCGGACATAATAACTTTTCAAATAATTTGGCAAACACCGGAAGTATGGAAATCGGTCTATAATTCTGTGCCTTTTTATCGTCTCCAGACTTCAGCAGCGGAACTACAAGAGCCTCCTTCCAGTAAGATGGAAAAGTACCTGTGGCCAACGATCTATTAAAAATATACGTTAGAGGTGTAGCAAGAGCTTTAGCACATTTAGCCGCAAATATGGAAGGTATTCCGTCCGATCCAGCACCCTTGTAAATGTCCAATCTTTTTAAAGCTTTGCAGACAGTGTGGGTATCAAACGACAAGGCGCTTATGAAATTACTGGTGGAATAACTCGAAGCACTTACAGAATGACAAGAACTAGAAGTATTATACACTGATGAGAAATGTGAGGCGAAAAGATTACAAATGTCTGGCCCATTAGTAGCAACTCTGCCATTCAAAGTGATACTAGAAGGATATGAACTTTTAACTCTTTTTTTGCTTTTAAAATAAGACCAGAGAAGCTTGGGATTCGACTTTAAGCATTGTTCAAGACGGAACATATATTTACCATAGCATGTCGCCTGTAGGGAAGTACATCTTTTCTTCAGAAGGTCAAAAGTTATTTCGTCCAGAGGATTATGATTGTATTTTTTCAATTTTACGCGATACTTGAATTTTTCTCGCAAAAGTCGGATTAAGCTGGGAGTAAACCAAACGGGGTATTTGTGTTTAGAACATAGCTTTTTCCTAGGCACCAATCTATTTATTATTTCACGCAATATCTTATAGAAAACTGAGATCATCTCATCAACATCCGCAGCGCCAGACATCGTTTCGTCCCAATTGATCTTGTTCAATTCTTTCGTGAGAGCCTCGTAATCAGCTTTGTGAAAACAATAGCGATAGACCTCATCATTTGGCGACAAAGTCGTAGATAAAGGTAATGAGATATTGAAAGTTATAGGTGGATGCAGGACATCGACTATCGATAGTGGGTCAGTAGTAACATACAAATCAGATATCTTCAATTGACTTAGAACTAAATCCAGCGTTCTACCCTGGCTGTTGACAGCATGGTTGTATTGTTCAAGACCATTAAGAGACATGAAATCGACGAGTGAGTTTCCAAGCGCACTATTATTTGTGTTAGCTGAAAGATTATCAGAGTCAGCGAGAGGCGACCAAACTGTACTAGTCAAGTTGAAATCGCCAACAATAAGTAACTTATGAGAGTAGGCGTCCGTAACACGATTTACATTGTTGAGGAAATGGTCCAAAATATGAGACTGAAGTGGAGATGGCAGATAAACACAACAAACGAGTAAATTTAAAGTATTTCCATCGACCTGCGGAATTTGCACCAATACCCAGACGTCTTCACAATTGGACTCGGCATCTTGCAAGCGCTTAGAGATAAGACGTTTCGAAACAGCGATCAAAGCTCCACCTCCATCTTTTTTACTGTGGAATCCACTATCAGCACGGTCTCTCCTATATATCTTGTAACGGTCGTCGAAAAGTTCACTGTCAAAAACACTGCTGTTGCACCAGGTTTCAGTCAACAAAACAATATCATAGTTGTTGCAAATGACATTATTGAAAATATCTATAGTTTTAGTTCTTAGACCACGTACATTTTGGTAGTAAAGAGTTACATCTGACATTAAAAATACTAGGAAAGCGACTTAAGTGTAGCAGCGTCACGTATATATATGTAGTTAGAATCTTCAGACTTCCTTGCAAAGATACGACCGTTGCGCACCCACACAAATTTATATCCTAGTTCCTTTATGCACCTTCTTCTGGCTTCAGCGTGAAGATTCTTGAATTCCGGTGACAAGTTTTCAGAGACGTAAATCGGGGTCTTCTTGTCGTCTGCGATACCTAGATGGCTAACATTTAATTTATCGTCTCTATTGGTTTTATTATATTTTATGGAAGCCGCTAGGAAGTTGTCACGAAGCCGCGGGCTACTGAACTTGACCAGAATGTTGCGGGGTCGAGGGCTGTCTGACTTTTGCTTAGCGACTCTAGAACAGTAATGCACGTCTTGTTCTTTAACTGGGCATTTAATTGTAGCGCCCAGTTGTTGTACAGTGGACAATAGGTGCTCGTTGCGATTTTCAGGTACGCACTGAATTTCAATGTTCGTAGCTCTTGAAAGCTGGTCAATTTGTTGTAGCCGTGAAGAAAGATCCCGAATCGAACCGCGCAGAGCCTCGTTCTCTATGTTCAGTTTAGCAACCTCTTCCTTTTGAGCACTAACGTCTGCACGTATCTCCTCGAATGACTTGTTGAAAAACGTGATAGACTTCTCAAATGCAGCAATCTTGCCCTCAATCTTGCGGTTTATCTCACGAAACTCGTTACGTAGTACAGAATTATTAGCTAGAAGTTCACTTCTGAAAATCTCTTTAATCTTGTCGATTGTTAAGCACGAGCAGCTTTCACAGACTATAGTAGAATCGTCCGCCCCAACTGACGACGCTTTTAATATATTCGACTTATTTCCTCGCAAGACTGTTACGTTTTTCGTAAAAGTATCATTCAATACAGATCCAGATCGCACCGGGGTACCGGACTTATTGTCTCTTGGTCTACTGCTAGTGCAAAGAGGACATAGCCAAGACGATTTAAATTCGTCAGAAAAATTATCAAATTGCTCTTTGGTTATATTAAGGCACACCAAGTCAAAAATCAAATTGCATTTGGGTTCGCTTTTGGTGTTGGTACATTCCATATAGTATAAATCGTGGATGTTATTGCCGCATCCACCACATGATGTCATTTTGAGAACAGCAGACAAAAAAAAATATATGTAAAAATAGTGAAACAGTTCGCCAGTATATGCAGGATCGAACCCTGACACCTCTGCACCGGAGGCGCAAGCTTTACCACGGCGCTATATTCGCTACAACTTGTGCGACGAAATTAAAATACTCTATCGCCTGTGTAGATTTGTAGCGGTGAGCCGGCCGGGACGGAAACCGGTTATGCACGGTGGGTATGTCTCTGATCGATCACTGTCACTTCTTTGTTTGCACTTTGTTATAAGTTAATGATTTTTGCGTGTTTGCGTCACTTTTATGCACTGTTTATAACATGTTATTACACTGTTAGAATGGTGGTGAATTACTGAACAAAGTGGTATAAAATACTAGGAGGACTAAGCAGTTTTGACGAACAAATTATTAAAATAACTTGAGAGTGAAAAGCAACACGTCGATTCTCTCGAAGCGCAGTACTCAATGTATCATAATATCATATCACTACTGTTGCCTCAGCGTAGTACTCATGCACATGAACATCCAAAATGTGTTGCAAATATTATACATTTCGGTTTGTAGCAATCTGTCCGTGTAAGTGTGCATGCGGAACACACCTATTTAAAAATGTACGAGACTCCCGACTACCCACCTACTCATGCCTGAACCAAGGGTAGGCGATGTCAAGGTTCCCTCGGCCACACAAGTAATGAATTTGTAACCATGTCCGCATTTTTAGTTCATCAACGTGAGAGACGACGTAATAAGATATGGTAAATAGTGAAATCGAATGATGTTAGTACAAATTTAGTCTTTTTTATAGGGTAATGTACTTACTTCTAGTCTAGGTAACGAAATAGTAACAAGAGTAATGATAAACAACGTTAGCAAAGCTGGAATGTACACAGATAACTGGTGTCGTGTCTACCGGCCACAGCACAGCCTCGCTCGTAATCAACTTCCTTTCACTCGCGTCTTGTCTTGATAATCCTTGGGACAATGAACTTTATTCAAGTGATATAAGAGCTAGGGATTTTGTGGTTGAATGTATAAACCACTTTATAGATGTATTCAGCAGAGTAGGTGCTTGCATAATTTATATCACATATCCTATACCTACTACTATGCATAAACGGGTAGGTACACCAGTTCCTTACATTCTGTCTCGAGCTAAAAAGAACTTGAAAACGAAAAGCATTCCATGACTCATCAAAGAAAACCTTGACAAAACCAGCTAGCTGGAAAGCTGGAAGCCTAGAAGCGACAGAATTTAATTTTCTTGTTTGTAATTTAGGAAAACCGCATAATGACTTTTGAATTTATACCTAGGTAAACAAACAGAAGTTTCGTAACGTCCCAGGACAAGCTTCCTCGGAATTACTATAAATACTATTGCACAAAGAAAGAATCATCTTTTCACGTTTTATGTTCGTTCGACTGATGTTTAAAAATGCGATTTAACTTTAATAGACCTTTCGGTCTATTGATTCAACTGCTAATTTTAAGTTCGAGTTGTACTTCAGAGCCGATACCATATGCAATAGAAAGAATTGACGCGCCACGCTACGTCCGAGTGAAGCGACAAGACGGGTACGTGTACTCAAAGCCGAGCATCCCTTTCAATCTACCTTCAAGACCATCTGTGTCCACTCAAGCCCCTAATGTTGACAGGACACAGGCGCAACAAATGTATTACGCGTACCCAGCGCCTGCAGGCGGCACCGTCAACATCGGTGGTGGCAGCTCCACGAGCACGGCAGCCACCACGGCAGCGACCAGTGGAGGCGGAGGGGGAGGGTACAGCTACGGAGGAGGAGGCGGGCAAGCTGGGGCTGCAGCAGGAGGATATGGCGGTGGTTCAGCTGGAGGAGGTGGATATGGCGGTGGCTCATCTGGAGGAGGATCTGGCGGTGGATACGGGGGTGGCTCTACAACAGCAGGAGCGCAAGCCACAGCTGGTGGTTACGGTGGTGGCGGTGGTGGTTACGGTGGCGGTGGTAGTGGAGGCGGAGGGGGTGGCGGCTACAATTATGGAGCACCTAGCACCACGCCATCATCTACGACCCAAGGAACCACTGCGGGCTCGACAGCTGGTTCCACTGCAGGTGCAGTCTCTACTGGTTACAACTATCCATCCCCAAGTCCAACGAGTGGTTCGACGGGAGCGTCAACCAATGCTCCTAAATATCTGCCTCCTTTAGAAGGGCCAACTCCATCGCCTTCGCCGTCACCTACTCCCGCACCAACACCAGCCCCCACACCGGCACCCACGCCACCCCCGAGTCCTCCATCTGAAGCTTACTTACCGCCTGTGCCTGGATCTAGTCCGAGCCCGAGCCCAAGCACAAATCCGCCGAATCCATCTACAGCATATCTTCCGCCGTCAGCACCTGGGTCTACGAGTCCCTCGAGTACTCCATCGCCCTCTCCACCAACGGAGAGCTATCTGCCGCCTAGTTCTCCTTCGGGCACCGTGCCCACCCCAGCTGCTACTTATTTACCACCGTTGCGGTGAACTTTTTTGTGTTCTATCTATCTTTCTACACAGTTTCTACTACCTACACGATTGTTTTTTTTAATTGGTGTCATCATGCTCAAATCAAACTCTAGGGAACCGTTTAGTTTATGCTCATCAAAATGTATAAATAAATTGAAACAAAGTTGACTGATATTACCAATAAACTGAATTTATATCACACTAAAGACTCAATTAATGTAAATAAAAACTACGGAAATTATCAAATGTTTTATTATTTGTCAAAAAATATGGTTTTAAAAGGAGTAGTCGATAGTAATTTACTCTAGCAACAAAACGCAATTTCGTGGTAGCTGACAGATGACCGAGTGGCTGTCAAACGGACGTGAAACGTCATACAGAAATAGCATCAAAATTGAAAGTTATTTTTAATAATTCCTTTACAAATTGTTCTACTTTTTATTAGTTCAATTCATGGTTATAATGAAGAATTTATCGCAAAATATTGAGGCCTGTTGAATGAATGTGTATTATGCTGCAAATGTTGTGTCTATATTTAGAAGCACAGTTTACATAAATTATGATTTTACTAAAGCAAACACCAACATTTTTTGGATTGAGAAGCTCAGAAATTGGAAGGTATGTTGTGTATTATTTTAGCATACATTTACACTTGATTTAACTGCCACACTCGCGGAAACAGTCTACAAAAAAACAGTAGTCGCCGTACGCTTGTTCAAGGTTCACGACCTTACTGCCTATGTTAATTAAACGCTTTGTCCAGTTATATTGTGACAATTAGATTTATGTGCTTGTGTGTCAAAGAGAATTCTTGTATAGTACTAAAGTAGTGTGTTTCTACATGTGATGTTACCAAATTGGTTGCCATATTTCCAGGTGTGAGGGCGAGGCGGGCGCGGGGCGCGGTGGGGGAGGATGGTGCACCTCGAGACCATGGGTGCACCCAGCTCACACTCACTCACCATAAATGACCTGCCCAATGAAATACTTATCTACATATTCTCTATGATAGATTTCGAGTCACTCTTAGCTGTCGCTAAAGTCTGCATGAGATGGCAACAACTGTGCCTTACTCCATGTGTCTGGGACAACACAAGGTTAATAGTCTGTATGAAGAACTATGTCAGGATAAGTGAGAACATTGTGCCTTTTGTAGCGAAGTATGTCAAGAATGTTAAATTACAGTATTTCAAGTTGTATTCTCAAGTCAGGGCTTCCCTAATAAGCTATTGTCCTAATTTGACTCATTTAGAAATAAGTATATCTCAAGTAGACAGCTGTATATTTGATGATCTTTGCCACTGGCCCAATTTAAAGTTTTTGAGCTTCAGAAATTCTTTGATAGTACAAAATCCAGAAAATGCCAATGGGAACTTTGTGTACCACTTGCCATTTGAAAAATTAAAGTATCTTGAGACTCTGATCTTGTCAAACTTTGCTCTAACCCATGGCAGTTTATACAGCATGTTGCAATGTACTCATCTTGTGAGCATCAACATGGAAAAGATGAAAAATATTCCTGCTGATTTCCTGGAGTCCTTACTGAAGACTAAACAGTCCACACTCAGGGCTTTATACATTTATGGTGACACATTAAATGATGATATAATGAGATTTATATCCAATTGCAGGTTGCTTCAAGTGCTCCACATTATGACATGCAAAACATTGTTTGACTCCAGTTTAATGCATTTGTACAAACTCAAAAACTTGCAGTCTCTCAAACTACGTCATGGATATTTCTCTACTGCTGCTTTGCTTGCATATTTTTCAAACAACACATTTCACCATTTGACATATCTGAGTCTCTCGCGGTGCTTACATGTGACTATGTCTGTAGCTAAAGTAGTCAAAACCAGTGCACCTAATCTCAAAGAGCTCTCATTTTATTTGTGTCCATTCATCATTGCCCCAGATTTTAATAGGGCTGAGTTAGAGAAATTATTTGATATACAGCTTCTACTTGATTGAAATGAGGTTGTTTAGTACCATAGATTCAAGGCATCTTAGGATCCGTCCACCTCTACTTAACCAATATTAAATTATTGCAACTTTCTTTTAGTTGTTGTTAGGTTGTTCTTTCATTCTAATTGCATTATTTAATTCTCTAGTTGATTGGAAAGTAAAAGCAGTTATGTGAAAATTCTGTACAAGCTCAACTAGTCACTGCATGGGAGAGCAGTTTTCAGAATGTTGAAATTCACTGCCTTTTTGTAATGTAATACTTTCCAAGCAGCACTGTAACTTGATACAGAATTTATATAGAAACTAAGCTATTTGAATAGAGCATAGTTGAGTATGTTTGCCAGGAGCATAGTTTTGAAAGAAGAACACATTTTTATATAGATATTAGATAAATGGATGTAGAATTAAGGCCGATTTGTGAAGGGTGTACTATTATTTTACACAGGTAACTTAAATATACAGTATTTGAAGATAAATGAAGTATTAACTGTATGACAATACTCTACAGTGTAGATGTCTACATAGTAGACCATAAAGTGATTGTAGGGGTATTTTCAAAGTAATCTTGCAAGTCAATTATGATGTGCCTTATGATGAGAGAGAAATTTTGAAATGACAAGAAGCTGGGCTTATTATATTTCTGTAATAGAGTGACTAATGTTGATCAGCTGAACTTTTTAGCATAGTTGAAAGCTTTTTACACAATTGTTATATTTGGATTTTCTAATACAGAATACAGGCAGATATAAATAAAGTTGCTATTGCAAGCAAGAACCACAGTGTTCTGTATCACGTATTTTTGAATGTATAGGAATAGAAATTATTCATGTCATTGCTCATTTTATGCAAACCATGATTCAGTTGTCTGATAGGGAGCTGGTTCAAATACCTATGGTAAATATTTGTCCAATAAAACACAATGGGTTTGTTGCACTACCATGATATACTTTGGCTTTTATACATTACATGCTTATATACATCTCTGCCTACCCCGCAAGGGATAAAGGCGTGATTTATGTATGTATGTATGTTTATACATTAGAAAGTAAGTAATGAAAAATATTCATAATATTATTAATAAAATATTTATGGTCGGTGAATTTATTTCGGGTGCAATTTAGAACTAAAATTTACGTGCCTATGCTATAAACATGTAACATGTAACTAAATCGAATGTCAATGATTAATTGGTTATTCATATAATATCAAGTACATTCAGTACTTTTTCTCACTTCAATAGCATTGCATATTGAGATCAAGAGGAAATTAATTAATAATTTATTTACAAGTATTTGTGACCTCAGCGATAGATATATCAACGAAATACTTGTTTGTGTGTATGTATACATGTGACTTTATTTCAATGTTTGTGCTGTTTACTATCATACATAATAAATCGTATTTTCAAAAATTACTATTTATTATTTGTTACAGAAGTAGGTGCTTCTACTTCCTACTCCTTATTTAGTCATTATTCAAATGCGATTAGCTATTTATGTGAGTACATAGGGCACCAGCACCGCCATACTTTAGAGCAGCGATGTACAGACCGCGAATAGTAGCACGTATCGCCATGTTGCAAAACAAAACATAGGTACTTTATTGCACATAAACCAAGAAATGGACATTAAAAAGAAAACAACCGGTACAATGTAGGCGGTCTTATAGCTAGGTAGCTATTTCTGCCAGACAACCTTACAAAAGAGAATGGCCAGCTTCAAGTTTGGACTGCGAAATATTTTTACCGTTTTTTCACATAACAAAGTCGTTTGTTTAATTTGCAAGAACGCTATCTACTAGTGTACTTTTTGCTTAAAAATAATTTTAGGCGATTTCGTGATTGTTATTAGTTATGGTGGCTCGCCATCAGTTCGGAATTTGCCCGCAGTCCCAATAAGTCTGAGCATCCTTGCTTTAGGGAAGTGAGTATCATAAATGTTATCTTCCATAAACATAAAATATCGTAATCCAACAAACACTTGATTAAAGAACCATTAAAATCTGAACAGGATTGCATATAATAAATGATAAAACATATTATTATCATAAAAACTTTAATAAATAAGATAACAATTTTTGAACGTAACACTGCTCAGCAAGTAAAATAACATTAGTATGCAAGGTGTACGGCGGCGATGTGAAAATATTTTTAGGGTGTGTTCTAGACGTTAAACTGAATGAGTCTTTTTGTTAAAACATGATTAGTAAAATTGGACGTCCTGAAAATATTTGCATTTGTCCAAACACCCTTTATATGCTCTATACAGTGCTGCTTTTTTAACACTCTTTACTCAAAATCGATTTTACGGAAGTAAGTACTTTGCTTATCATCTGATATCACAATTTTCCCTACAAGTACGGAATCAATTATATACTAATATAATTATCGTCGTTATAAAATGAGTTATGTATTTAAGAAAAAACAATACGGCCAAGTTCGTATCGGACACGCATGAATCTAGGGTGGCGCTAAGCAAACGAAGCAAGCAAAGAAATGTGGAGAAACGATACAGTCGTAGCGTGTCATTTAAGGTGTCGTAAGGACCGTATGAAGACTTGTCTGAGTGGTAGGTTAATCAGCGCGGCGCTGGCTGGCGAGAATGGTTGTTTGGTACTTGCACCTTGCTGCTATACTGGGTGTAAAATATTAACTGCAATTATTTTAAGGGGTGAACCAGCCCATAAAACTAACTGAACAACTTTCCCCAATAAATAGCTACTTTACAAAATTACCAACTTAATTTGTATGAGAGCGATTTTCTTTTCATAATTCGACCTATGATCCTTGGGGAAAGTTAATCAGTTTCATGGGCTGATTCACCCCTTAAAATATTTGCAGCATTTTTTTTTACAACCTGTATAATACGCAGTTGTATTGTGACTGGTGGTAGTGATGATGCTATAGTAACTACACGAAGGGCTGTATGTTGATCTCTAGCGCGGCCACGGGGTTGGTGAGGTCGAAGGCGGCGAGGGTGGTCGGGTGCAGCACGCCCACCCTACCGATGACGTCACCGTTTAGTATTACCTCGGCGCAGCGCCCGGGGAAGTAAGCTGGATCTGTGAATCACAAAATTTTTTTTTGTTAAGATTCTTATTTTTTTTCGCGCGACTGGCTCAAGATGTTTTTTTATTAGGGAGTATGCATAATATGTAAGTAAGTATCACAATTTTCTTTGTCTTATCCCGTTTCCTGTCGGGGTCGGCTGCCTAACCTAGGAGATTTGACGTTAACATAATATGAAAGTAAGTATATGGACAACTAAATTATTTTTCACAGTCCACAGTCCAGGTGCCAGGATAGAGTACTGCGGCTACTTGGACGGCTCCTCACGTGTGCCCAGAATCGCCTTACTTGTGCCCAGGATCGCCTTACTTGTGCCCAGAGTCGCCTTACTTGTGCCCAGAGATTCGGCTTACTTTTGCCCAAAGTAGCATTACTTTTGCCCAGAGACGCCTTACTTGTGCCTAGAGAGTCGCTCTACTTTTGCCCAAAGTCGCCTTACTTTTACCCAAAGTCGCCTTACTTTCATTTCATTTCATTTCATTTCATTTCATTTATTTAAGCCATCCATACTATCCATACTAATATTATAAATTCGAAAGTAACTCTGTCTGTCTGCTACGCTTTCACGGCCAAACCACTGAACCGATCATCATGAAATTTCACACAGAGATTAGTAATATACCGAGAACGGACATAGGCTACTTTTTTTCACCACTCGAGGGTCTGAAGTACCTTCAGTAGACCACCAGGTACACCACCAGGAGCCCGCCTAAACTATAGGAGATACAGACATGGCACCAAGCAAAAAATGTTTAACTTGATGGGTAGCTTCTGGTGGCATATAGACTTTGAAGGTTTGGAGTACCTGATGTAGACCACCAGGTGCACAACCAGGAGCCCACCTAAACTATACGAGATAAAGATATGGCACGAAAGCAAAAGTTGTTCTGCTTGATGGGTAGTTTCTGCTGGCATATAAACTTCGAAGGTTTGGTGTT
This sequence comes from Keiferia lycopersicella, assembly GCA_029255805.1. Classification (NCBI taxonomy): domain Eukaryota; kingdom Metazoa; phylum Arthropoda; class Insecta; order Lepidoptera; family Gelechiidae; genus Keiferia; species Keiferia lycopersicella. The sequence goes on from JARACZ010000008.1 coordinate 3,396,595, forward strand.
CCTGACGTAGTCCACAAGGAGCACTAACAGGGGCCCAGATTAGCATGTATAATTTAGGACGTTAGTGAAGGAAACAAGGTTATTTTATCATCTAAAATATTAAGTCAGCGAAACGAAGTCGCGGGTACCAGCTAGTAAATTATATATTATAAAGTACAGTTGTCAAAATATATAATTAGAATCGATATAAGTTTACCTAGTAGGTGTAGCTTACGATAGCCCTATCTGAATTTAATTTAACAATAATAAAAATATACTTTGCCCAAAGTCGCCTAACTTGTTCCCAAAGTCGTCTTACTTGTCCCGAAAGTCGCCTTACTTTTACCCACAGTCGCCCTACTTATGCCCAGAAACACGTTGCTTGCACGTGCGTACCTGGGCCCTAAGTCTGCTAAATGAAAATCGTTTCAGTTGGATGTCGATTGGATCTCAGTTGTATGATTTCGATCATTTCGTATTCTGCTAACAGTTTATAGTATAGAAAAATCACAATGGCAGTTCAATGACAGTTGAGTTTCGATGGCGTTACAATGACAAAAAATAGCAGACTTCGGGCCCTGGTCACGCGCGCAGGGAGTAGTGGTGCCTGTACTGCGCGCGCAGCAGCAGCATCACGCGGTCCAGCAGGCCGTGGACGTACTGGAAGCCGGCCGCGCGTGTATACACCTGGAGTAGTACCTGGACACGCGCGCAGGGAGTAGTGGTGCCTGTACTGCGCGCGCAGCAGCAGCATCACGCGGTCCAGCAGGCTGTGGACGTACTGGAAGCCGGCCGCGCGTGTATACACCTGGAATAGTACCTGGTCACGCGCGCAGGGAGTAGTGGTGCCTGTACTGCGCGCGCAGCAGCAGCATCACGCGGTCCAGCAGGCTGTGGACGTACTGGAAGCCGGCCGCGCGTGTATACACCTGGAGTAGTACCTGGACACGCGCGCAGGGAGTAGTGGTGCCTGTACTGCGCGCGCAGCAGCAGCATCACGCGGTCCAGCAGGCTGTGGACGTACTGGAAGCCGGCCGCGCGTGTATACACCTGGAATAGTACCTGGACACGCGCGCAGGGAGTAGTGGTGCCTGTACTGCGCGCGCAGCAGCAGCATCACGCGGTCCAGCAGGCTGTGGACGTACTGGAAGCCGGCCGCGCGTGTATACACCTGGAATAGTACCTGGACACGCGCGCAGGGAGTAGTGGTGCCTGTACTGCGCGCGCAGCAGCAGCATCACGCGGTCCAGCAGGCTGTGGACGTACTGGAAGCCGGCCGCGCGTGTATACACCTGGAGTAGTACCTGGACACGCGCGCAGGGAGTAGTGGTGCCTGTACTGCGCGCGCAGCAGCAGCATCACGCGGTCCAGCAGGCTGTGGACGTACTGGAAGCCGGCCGCGCGTGTATACACCTGGAATAGTACCTGGACACGCGCGCAGGGAGTAGTGGTGCCTGTACTGCGCGCGCAGCAGCAGCATCACGCGGTCCAGCAGGCTGTGGACGTACTGGAAGCCGGCCGCGCGTGTATACACCTGGAATAGTACCTGGACACGCGCGCAGGGAGTAGTGGTGCCTGTACTGCGCGCGCAGCAGCAGCATCACGCGGTCCAGCAGGCTGTGGACGTACTGGAAGCCGGCCGCGCGTTTATACACCTGGAATAGTACCTGGACACGCGCGCAGGGAGTAGTGGTGCCTGTACTGCGCGCGCAGCAGCAGCATCACGCGGTCCAGCAGGCCGTGGACGTACTGGAAGCCGGCCGCGCGTGTATACACCTGGAATAGTACCTGGACACGCGCGCAGGGAGTAGTGGTGCCTGTACTGCGCGCGCAGCAGCAGCATCACGCGGTCCAGCAGGCCGTGGACGTACTGGAAGCCGGCCGCGCGTGTATACACCTGGAATAGTACCTGGACACGCGCGCAGGGAGTAGTGGTGCCTGTACTGCGCGCGCAGCAGCAGCATCACGCGGTCCAGCAGGCCGTGGACGTACTGGAAGCCGGCCGCGCGCCCGCAGTGCACCGCACACAGGCGACGCTCGTTGCGCGCGCCCGTTTCTAGAACACACGTATCAAAAGGTTACACTAGGTTCATAAAATTGTTGTAAGAAATATATAAATGTACTTATCCTACATTTTTCTCTTTTTTACAATGACTAATAAATACTTGACAATCAAAAAGATAAATGTAAAATTTACTACTTTGAATAAATGATTTGAGTTTGAGTTAGGATGCTTAATCAAGATCAAGATGCTAAACCTTAAACAATCAGCATTTTATGAAGTGTTTTAAAAACTTTCATCGATACTACCTGTCTTTTTACACCAACATCGCTGATATAAAACAGCCTCAGAGGCAGTGGCATCTTCTTGTTGGCAGCCAGGGTCTTCATCAGGCCAGGCAACAACATGGTTCTGACCACCTGGAACTCCAGGGTATGAAGAATATATATGAGATCTCAATTAGCCTCAGACGCAGTGGCATCTTCGTATTGGCAGCCAGGGTCTTCAGCAGGCCAGGCAGCAACATGATCCTCACCACCTGGAACTCCAGGGTATGAAGTATTACCTGATTGCTCATCCTGTAGCACCACATCGCTGATCTCAAACAGCCTCAGAGGCAGTGGCATCTTCTTGTTGGCAGCCAGGGTCTTCAGCAGGCCAGGCAGCAGCATTGTCCTGACCACCTGGAACTCCAGGGTCTTTGGGTTGGAGATGTGGACAGCTGGGACGTCTTCTATCTTCTGGCCGAGGCGAGCGGCCACGTCGTCTCTTGAACACTGCAATGGAATCACGTTTTATAGGAAACTTTGTGAAATTCTTAGCAGTAGACAGTATTCAAAGTCGATGTTGCCTGGCATAGGCAAACGGCTTTGGCGTCAATGCTATTATATCTAGGAGTATATTTTTATTTCATTACATTACTTAGACAGCGCGACATTACGCTAAAATGTGACAAGGAAGATAGTTTGGCTTTTAAATAAGATCGCACCATCTCCTATTTGGTGTTCAACTTTCCTCTAAATTTCATACCAAAGTCATCATTTCAAAAAATCTACATCTGAATGACTTCTGAGTGACTTCTTGAACTTAAAATGGAGTGTAAACGCCAAGGGATATAAATATTCAGCGGATGTCTCACAGATGTTTTTCTGATGTCATCGTCTTGTCGGCACCAATATTGTGTTTTCTGTGTATTTTAGTTAAAGCAAAAACTACATGTACCTACTTGTTGGCCACTGAATATACCTTTGATTATTATTGTTATGAAGGTACCTTTTGAATATTGGGCCCGGAAGCGTAAATACAAACCCGACTACAACACAGACATCCATACTCTGTGTTGTAGTCTGGTTGGTACAGAGTTCGGACGTACAAACCGGACTACAACACAGAGCACTCATACCAGCCTTTTCGCAATTACATTAGTTTTGAAATGCCCTGTGTCGGTTCTGGCACATCGCCGGCCCCTGCCGGGGCACGCTCGCTCCGCTCGCTCGGCTCGTGCGTTGTGGACGCAGTTCTAACCTAACTTAACCTAACCTGGCGTTGACGCCAGGTTAGGATAGGTTGTACCTAACAAACCTATGTTTGAGCTTGAGTGGCTTTTGTATTTATCATTAAAATTTCATTAATCATTAAAAATATCATTTATCATTAAAATACCGCTAATCATTAAAGTGTGATTAATCATTAAATTATCATTAATCATTTCATTAATTATTCATTATGATTGGTTACTCATCATTAAAATATCATTAAACTATAATTTATCATTAAAACATTTCATTAGGTAATCGTTAAAATAATAACAATCACAATCGTTAACTTGGCATTTATCATTGATGATGTCTGTGTTGTAGTCGCCTTTGTAGCATAATTTAATGTTCCAACCCGACTACAGCACAGACAGTCCCCTGTCTATGCTGTAGTCTGGTTTGTACTAACGCGGCCCGGAACCTTTTGAAGCATGCTGGTGCCAAAGCCAAGAGTACAGAAAATAACATGTCATTATTTATTTTTCTAATCGTTACCAGTGTGAATGTGAGCGCTTCCGTGTAGCCCGCGTGCGCGCACGCCTGTCGGAGTTGTTCTGTCAGTTTGTTGACAGGTTCTTGCGCGCCTGACGTTACCACACGGCTAGGCCGCCGAGGAATATTGTTGTACCTTAAAAAACGGAACAAATATTAAGTGAAATTATAATCAATGAGGCATATTGGTAGGACAAAGTGATGATAGCATTGGGGAGGTTATAAAGATTAAGGGCCGTACCACAAAAAAGTAAGACGCGAGTTGAACGCATGCCTAGCGTTTTTTTATTTTTAAACACGCGTTCGACTTCCGTTTAACTTTTTTGTAGCAAAGTCCTAATGGGTGAAGTAAACAGCTTTGAAAGACCAGTGCCCTATGCTATGAAACTACAGGCAACAAGTCTACAGGTATAATTCGATGTACATTGCTTAGCCGGCGAGTTATTTTATTATGGGGCCAAGATTTTTAGCCCGCTACGCAATGTGCTGTAGACTATTAGCCTGTAGTTTCATAACATGGCATGGGACACTAGAATCTTACGTTCGCGTACTATAATGGCAGTATTAAAAAAAAAACTTTATTTCAAAATTTATCACGATTAAAATGTGGATTTATGATGTTTCCTTGCAAACGGAAGAAAAGTTTTATCCTAGCCTCAGCCAAAATGCCAATTTCGTCTCGTCCTTCCAATATTACTTGACCAAAAATTGGTCCATTTTTGGCTACTGCCGCCATAATGTACTATAATATTTTTATCTATGGCTGCGGCAATGGGCTCACCCGTAAGCGATGGCGATGTCCTCATACAAGTCGCAGGCGTGGATGACGTCATGCCTCGTGGGCGGGATTCGAACCCGCAACACTGAATTCTCGTGGCTGGTGGTCAGGCACATCCGGGATAACATGGCTGAGATGTTTTCCGCGGTTTCACTGAAAAATAATAATTGTGTACATTATTATATGAAATACCACGAAATACCGATACTTGACGCCGTACAAAGGTGGAAGATGTAGATAAAAGAATAAACAAACCCAAATTGCTTCAAGCTTCATCATGCATCACTTTGTTTAGTGCGAGTATTTAGTAGGTTGCGAAGTAAGAAGAACAGAAGCAAGTTCTATTCTTTTGCGAGTTAACTGCGAGTAGCTCCCCAAACATTTTACTAATCACTCGTACTAATCGAAGTGGATACAGGCCTTTATGTTCAGCAGTGGGCTAGTGACGACCGACTGCCTTTGACGCAGAAGGTTCCGGGTTCGATTCTCGGTGGGTCACACACAAAATTATTGATATTTATCGCTTTGTGAATTTGTTCCCTGTCCTAACCAGGACATTGCGGGCTGAACCACCCGATTGTCCGTAAGTAAGATGGTTCCGTGTTTCGGATGGCACGTTAAGCCGTAGGTACCGGTTCCTGTTTATGATCACTTAGGTGGCGGTCGTTACACGACCATGTCAGAAGCCTACTACTTGTAGAAGGCGGTTGAAACATTCTGAAACTAGGGTTCATCGGGTCGTTGGACGACTCGGTGTCCCACACGAAAAGAGAGATTACTTAAACAGGGAGGGCCGCATGGTGACATAGCAGATAAAATTAAAGAAGATAGTTATGTATGTCGTATAAGGAAGTGAAAGAAAAAGTTCAAAGGAGAGATACCACTCCACAGACAAAAGCGAGGCTCTAGTTACTGAAATTGTAGAAGACCATAGACCTAGAATAAATGATATAGGTGCTTGTACAAGAGCATATGGCTAGAATTTGTTATACTAACTTGCAGTAGAGCGTCGAATAATTCATACTCATTTATAGAGCATAGAACTAGAATAAGTCATAATCGCTTGTAGGAGAGCATACGCTAGAATAAGTCATACTCACATGTAGTAGAGCATAGAACTAAAATAAGTTATACACGGTTGTAAGAGAGCATAGAACTAAAATAAGTTATACACGGTTGTAAGAGAGCATAGAACTAAAATAAGAGTGGGCTAGTAAAGGCTAAACAAGAGTGGTATAACCTGATGCCGATGTATTTGTTGGGTTGGTCCACACACACTTGCTGCTCCCTGGTGTGCAGGCGCGGCGTCAGCTGGTACGTGCCGTCAGGAGCAAACACCTTTATAAAACATCTAGCATTATTTATTGCCTTGGTTCTATATAAATTATGTGTATAAGATTGACTAAGAAAGAAGACTTGACTAAAAAAAAAGCAAAATGTTATGCTTCTTTTGCAACACCATCTTTGGCCTCGTACGTCTGTGACAGACGATTAAATCAGTGTTTGAGGCAAGTCCTCTCCACAGACACTGTGTTGCCTGAGACGCAATTATGGAAAACGCAGGGTTGCCTGCGTCACCATCTCGGCCTTCCTGGCTGACTTCACAGGAACGACGAGTCGATACGTGCAGAGCCAGGTCGGCTCACATAGGGTCATTTTTGCGATCTAGGTGGACAAAATTAAATATGCCTTCTAACTTATTCTATGGGTTGTTATTGTTGGTATTTTATATAAATACGTGCATTTTGTGTATTTAATTAGTCTTAAAAACAAATCCAATCTAAGTTGCCCTCTATTTGCAAGTAACTAGTACGTAAACAGAGGTCACGCTATACTGGTTATTGATGTAACGCACTTTAAAAAAATATTTTTTATGTTGACGTATTATGGGTGATAAATTTCATGATAATAAGAAAATAAAACAGCAAAATACATAATAAAACTGTTATTTATTAAAAAGAATATCACTCTGAATGTTCATCATCGTCATCAAAACTCGGCAGACTAACATTTTCAAAATTTTCTTCATGGCGAACTTTTCGGATGAAATCTAATATTTTTGAATATGTCATCGTGCGTTTCTCTTCTGATACACGATCTAGCTCGAATGCGATGAGTTTTGCAAATGCCTCATTTCTGGGATCTGGCTTGTCGTCGGGTCCAAACTTTATGGTTTTTAGAGAAGTTAATTGTCCTCGTACATCAGTTGGATCCCACCTGTTCCTTTTATAAACGGCACAATCTAAAATATCTCCTTCCTGGACTTGTGTTTCTTTATCCGAAGATAATTGTAATGATGACGATGGTGGCTGCAATTTACGTTTCCGTTGAAAACTAGGTAACACACTCGGAGACTTAGATCTTTCGTCACTAGACATGACCTTTTTTATTCTTTTTTATTTTAATGATTCAAGAATATTTTATTTATTTATGATGTTATTCGGGGAAGCAACAAACGTAAATATATTTTTATATGCAGGTAATAAAATTTTTCGTTTATTCTTCAAGTACCCTACTTTAAACATATCTGCTTGGTAGATTTAAAGTTGCTATTTTTTTTGGAATGCGTTTGTGTATTTGCCACTTTCTTCGTTAAAAAGCAGGAAACCATTGGTTTCACTTCCAATTTATCACATAGATAAATAAAGTGCATAAAGACCCAAAGAGGTCTTACTAGCCAGAGCCCACCTTTTAATTAAAAAAAAATGATTTAAAGACAATAATACAATAGACACAGTTTTTATTGAGGAACTCAATAGTAAATAAGGTAAGAAAAAAAATAACTTACAGGTTTCGGAAAGTTAATAAAACGCTTTCACAAATCTTCACAATATCTTTACATCAGAAATTAATATTTTGTATTAAAAAAGAAACATAATAATAATATCAATATTCCAAGCTACATATCTACATACATAATTATATTTAAAATAGTTATTTGTCGTCATCACTATCCTCTTCATCATCTGTAGAATCCACTTCTGTAAATTCTTGTAAGTCTGCGCTAGTCGATGAGGCCAGAGTTGTATCTTGAGTAACATAATTTTCAACACCAGATCTTAGCAACATCAGTACTTCTGGAGGAAGCTTTCCTGCTTCCTTTTTTGGAATTTCTCTCAGATTGTTAATCACTGGGTCTGATGTGATTATTAACATATTCATTATGTCAGTATTTGTAGCAAGACGCGAAATCCTCCGGGTATGACGTTCCCTAAACCTACGACAATCTTTGTTTCTGGCCTCTTGTGCCTCCTCTGATAGTTGTCCAATTGGTAGCATGTAATGTTTGATAATGTCGCTGCTGTGCACCAAAATTTTATGTACTGTTGGGGGCATGTAATACCATGAATAATTATTTAAATATAGTGCTCTAGTTTCACGAGCGAGATTTTGAAATGCATCTAAATTAATATCATATCCAGAATTTAGAGCTCTAAGTAAAGAACTAAAGTTTTTTATCAGATCCACGTTTAGTCCTGTTATATCTGCGCTCAACTGCGGATTCTCAAAAAATCGACGAGCAGTATTACCGTCGTTACTAGACCCGAAACCCGGTTTTGGCTTGTCGATAATCAGTCCAGTCTTTTCTCTAAACGCTTGCTTGATTACTTCAGACCTTTGCTTCACAGAAGCTTTGTCATCTGCTCCTCTTGCTTGCCATTTTTTTATTTCAAGACGGTAACTAATGTGCAAAAGACATTCAAATGTTCTCATTAAAGCGTGAAGAGTTGATAAACCAAAATTCATTTTGTCCGGATCAATAGAACATTCGTTAGGTGGTTCATCATTTAAGTTTTTCGATGTAAGTCTGCAAAGGTAACACTTCATAGTAGAAGTGGTTTCCGTTAACGCATTACAAACCTTGCCATCGACCATAGTCAATAACAATTTATGTTCAACAGAAACCTCTCTGCCATTAGCTTCAACTGTTGTTGGCGTCAACTGGTTTATTTCTTCTAGGACTTTATTCGTTTCACTTACTGTAAGGTGAGTTGATTCTTTGGCAAAAATAAATTTTATCGGGCGGCAAAACATTGTCGATGAAGGGCGGGGATTTTGCCAAACTACATTATTGGTATCATCGTGTAGTCGAAGTGGTACAAATGAAAAAGTAAACAAATACTCATCTGTGTCGTCAGGATTGCTAAATTTTTGTTTGTAGTTACTGTACCCGGAACTGCCATCACAACCCCATTTGCTTATTAGCGTTAATTTTGAAGGCGGCAAGTTTTTCAAAACATCTGTTTGAATCAAAATAAGACGCTCTGCAGTTTTATTCAGAATTGCTTGAAGTTGTATTTCAGCTCGTGTTTCACTAATTAAAATTTTCTCTTTGGGGGGATAACAAGCTTCTTTTGCTTTTCTTACGTAAAAATAAGCCGGATAAACATTGTGACCGGCTTTCAACGTCCATTTCCGACACTGTTTGTAAGAGTAGCGAGTACATTTAGCTTCTACAAAAAAAGCTAATGCCTCATTTTCGGATAAACGCCGCTGCTGGTGATCAGAAACAGCCATTTTTTTCTTGATTTCAGTAGCTTTTTTCGGGGTTTCAGTAAGACATTTTATAATAACTGCTGCATCACGATTACCAGATAATCTATTACTAATCTGAGCAGCTTCAGACAATTCAGCCAAACTACGAGAGGATATTAAGTCATCAACCCTCCTTCTTTTAGTTTTACTAGAACCCTGCTCGAACTCAATTTTCGGTCGACCTGGAGAAGGTTTAGTTTCTACTGTTGATGACGTAGATGGCTGCAGGTATCGTGTAATAGTGAATTTGTGATCTTGTCCGTGAAACCAATCTTTAGACTCCAAACGGTTATATGTTTTACCACACTGATTCCACTTAACAGTCAATTTTGAAGAAATACGAGAAATGGTCTCCTTAATACTCCTTATGGAATCAGCAGTAGCATGATCTAAATCAAATCTGTTCGAAAAGTATTCAAACAATTTGGAATTCCTTTCAGATTTAGGGTACTTTATCCACTGTTCAAAAAGCTCCTTCCTAGTGATAGACACTTCGTTTACTGAAAAAAAAAAATGATGAACAGCACTCCGCTACCTAATCTTAACATTTTTTTTAAATATATAAACACAGCTCGTATATATAAAAGTTACAGCCCGGGTACAAAAGGGGAGAGGTAACTTTTGCTCCATGAAACATAAAAAACTAACGAAAAAGTGAGTACTGATCATGATCAATGACGATTTTCTATTGCACTGGATAGTTGTTTTCAATGTTAAGAACGGAATTAATAAGTACATACCATTCACTTCCGGATCCATACCGAAAATAATGTTTATAACTTCCGCACTCACTTTAACAAGTTGACGCATCGAAGAAAAAAACGCGATTAATTTCATTGCAAAGTGAGGTATATGCACTACTAATAAAGTCATATTTATTTATAGGAGGGTAGTTGGACAAAATTATCACTGGGGTCGTGACTTCTAGACTACTGGTCGTCTGTTTTGCGTATTGTGGATAAGAAATGAAGTGACCCTTTTTGTCCACCTAGATCGCAAAAATAACCCTATGTGCGGCTGCAGGAGTCTACCGCACGATACACCTCTGTCACACGCGCCTGACGGAGACACCTTTCCGTGTTTAATGTTGAGTTGTCCTTCTCTAGGACCGATCTTCGGTCTAGTTTATCCCTCGGTCGCTTCTTACTTACCCTCTCGGGAGGAATTAGGGTGGTGCTATTCTTCTCTGCCGGCACCACACGGCTATGCAACACCATAGCCTTATCGATTATAGTCATATCTTTCTCGCAGGTCTTTAATATAAAAAGAATTAGAAATGAAGAAATACCTTGCATTGCTGCACTTCGTAAGGTTTAGCGCAGTATTCTGAGAACATGCAAACTATCGTGTCCAGCACCACTTGCGCCTGGGGAAACAAAATAAGGCAGTTTAGTCTTTTAGACAAGTCTTTGAGGGCTGATTCAGAAAAATGGTGTATCACTATAGTGACAGGTTGTCAGCCTGTAGCCTAAAATTTATTATTTGTCAGATGGGGCGATAGTGACCGTATTTTACGGTCGTGAACGCTCTGCCTAACTCGCAAATAATAAATGCGTGATATATGTATGTATGTCAGTGTTTTTTCAATTCAGATATAAACAACTTCGTTGCGCAATGCGTTGCGTTGTGCCCGCGAACAGTGTGCCGTATCTCATACAATCCCATAAGTTACAATTACAACTCGTATGCGCGTGATCACGTACACGCATACGAGCAGCATACGTAGGCGGTGTACTCTGCCCTTTATTATACCCTGATGTGCCTCTTATCTTGACATGGTTCTGTAATGACCGCGCTTTCAGCAATCGTGGCTGTTCAAACCACTCTTTGAAAGGTTATTATAATAACCACTGTCGAACTAATCCTATACAGGACAGGAATCAATGATAGTCACACACAAGAACACTTGTCTTACACATTATAACTTGTGATTGTCAAAAAAATGATTTTTAGGACTGTAAGCAAGCTACCCAAATGACATACAATAAATTAATAAGTACCTTAGTTAAATCGGTAGCAGTGCACTAAATTAAGACATTTTTGGCATGAAGTATCTTGGCTAGACCCTCAGCTAAACCCCATTGATAATGAGTGGCATGGACGGACAGTAATACCCTGTGTACGAGTATATCAGACCTACACCCGGATTCATCGGGTCATCCGTCGATTCGTTGTCCCATACGACAGAATCAGTAATAAGGACACACTTAGGCCTATAGTTTAGGAAATATAATTTGAGCTCATCACTATGAAATGTCAAGGCGAATCGGCTCAAATTATATTTCCTGAACTATACCTACCTTAGTCAAATCAGTAGCAGTGCACTCGATGAAGACATTTTTGGTATTGAGTGTGATCTTGGAGTGGTCTCCGTTGATAATGGGAGGCATGGACAGCACCACCCCATTCTTGTCCTTGATAACCGGGTACACGGGGCTGTCGCGGATTATGGGCAGGTACGCCTTTAGCTGGGCGTGGCTCTGGGAATATGAAAAGCAAATGGTATGGTCAAAGGAATGATGTTCGTAGCGACACAAAGAAAATACGTAGATACAAGAGGTAAATGTTTTTGCTACAAGGAAACATGAACAGACGCAGTTACCAGATATGCAAATATTTAAGGGATGAATTTGTCTATAAAACTGAACAACTTGTCCCATGGAAAGTAGGTCGAACGAAATATGAAGTTTTAAACTCCCATAAAAAATAAACTCAGTCAGCTGGTAGCAGCCTACATTTTGTATCACAGTTCCAAATTTTCTTCCGATAATTTAACCAATGTTCTTGGACAAAGCTGTTCTGTTTTATTAACTGTTTTACAAGATGGTTCACTAATTATTTGCAGCTTTACATCTTTTTTTACATGCTAAAGCCCTTTAAGCTCTTCCGAATTTTCGATCCCTTCTGAAGTTATCCATTTCCGAATAACCTACAGAATACAGGTCCATGAGCTGCGTGGCCGACATCTCCCGGGGCTGGTTGAGAGCCTGGAACTTGATCTGGTCCGGGGGCAGCGCGTCGTACACGAAGGGGCCCTGCAGCGTGTCCAGGTCGTGGGTGCCGATGGCCACCAGCGTGCGCTTCCGGCAAATGTTCTGGTGCAGTTTGTCCTGGACAAAGTGAAAATAATTTAATTTTTTTCACTGGATACGAGACAGTGCTGCTAAATGAAATAGCTGGGTCTCTATTGAACGAGCAGCCTCAGATGTTCACTGCCGCGCGCAGCATGCGGCGCAATGCGCGGTCGGTGTGGACGGTTTTTCGCCCGAGCAAACACGTCCACACCGACCGCGCAATGAGAACGCGCCGCAGTGAGCATCTGAGGCTGCTCGTTCAATGGTGACCCAGCTAATCACAGTTCATTAAAAGTTTTTAAATGTTTATTAATTTGTAGAAATGTCTACAAGATAGTAATTTTGAATACTTGGCGTTATAATCAAACACTAGATATTTATTGATATTAACTTCTTGTTAAAACATCTGACCCAGCAAGTCAGAAGATGTGGGTTCAAATCCAATCAGTGGTGGCGTGAATTTTTTCTACTTGTTCAGTTTGTATTATCTTTAAAAGTTAATTAAGTTATTAAAACATCATCATCATCTGCCTGCATTTATCCTATTTAGGGGCGGCGCAACAAGTCTTCTAAATTCATGCTGCAAGTGGGTTTGGCTTCATATTACAACCGGCCACCTGCCAGATGTCAACCCTCTTTGAGAATGCTGTTGTAATGGATAATCCACATGATTCAAACATTAACTATCCATACAGATTATTTTGACCAGCAAACATTGCATACTCATTAAGTGTCTGAGCCACATGATATTGCCCTGTTCAACTGTAGTACAGAAAATAGTTATATTCATTAGTTACAAACCTGCAAGTCGATGAAACTATCATAAGACTCCTTAGTGAATGTGATATCTTTGAGTATAGCAGCTACGGCATAGGGCCTGATCTGTGCCGTGGCTGGTGTCAGGTGCAAGGAATAACAGTCCTCATATTTTTTCAATTTGTACTCTGGTGGAGATTTCCTGGGGATAATGCAAACAAATGTATGATAATTGTATCATTGTTTTATTGACTTTTTAAGAACTGATATAAAGGTCATCCATCTTGACTGATAAATATAAAATATGTGCAATTTTGTTTTATTCAGATTCATAACTTCAATGGATCAATCATAGGACATCACAGTGACATTGGGTTTCCACTTCGGGTTCCAAAGTCACAGGATTCTTGTCAATCAAGCCTCCTTTACTATATTTTCTTAAGAAACCAACTTTCTCTTGTAATTTTTAAAGGATTTCCAGGTTTGGCATGTTATGCCTCCTCATGATCCTATCAGCCTTTTGCCTTGAATAAATGCATCTAGAACTTGTTATTATTTGATAGAACAGGGGTTGGTCCTGAGAAGACCAACAGTCACTGCGACCTTTGCAGATCTATTGTGGCACATCTAGAACTTACTTGCCCTGGAAGACCAGCAAGCCATTGACCAGTCCTTCCAGGCACAGCAGATCATATCTGTTGGCAGGGATATCGATCCGGTAGAGGATATCTTCAGAGACTCCCGCACCCGCTTGATCCCCTTGCTCCTTTTGAAGCATTTGTTTTTCTGTTGTCTGGAAATTGAGCATTTTCATGAGGCTGTTGCAACAACCTTACAAATATTTACCTTCAGGCTAAAACTACTGAAACAATTTGCATGAAATTTGGCACACAGATAGAGGGTAACTTGGATTAAAATATAGGATAGTTTTAATCCCGAAATTATTAGGAATTTATATAGAAACTTACAACTTCGTCTAGCTCCAGTCCAAATGCAAAGCACAAGTCTTGGAATTCGTCATCCGCTGTGAACACATAATAGGTTAAGTTTAGTATTATAAGCCAAAGAAATAGGTGGAGGGGACACTATGGGTTTAAATACGATTTTATTATAATATTGACGGATTCGAATATATGGTTAATATAGAAATTGTAAATTTACACGAAGTACAGAAATTGAACACTTACTGTAGGTTCTACCTAGAGCTTTGAAAAGAGAATCTCGTTTCACAGATATTGTAGGCATTGTATTTTTTCGAACTAATGCCTGTGATATCTGAAGTTATTAGAGATATAACACTTATTGAAAATTCGTAAAAAACTTTAGATTCGCGCAAGCAAATAACCAAGAAAATTTGACGCGTGGATGTTGACAAATTTAGAGTTGCCAGAGCCATTATATAAAAAGAAGGACTTGATTTTTACTTAATAAAATAAATATAGTTTTTAATATCAATAATATATATATATTCAGCTTCGAATGATTATCTTAGATTAAAAATAGGTCAACATAGACTCCTACTGAAGGGGACTCAAGTTCGAATCCGAACCTCAATATCTCTTTCTTTTTCATTATTGTTTTTAATTATACATTTAATTTATACTTGCGAAATGCGGCACTTGGTGGAACTCCATTGTTCAATATGACATTATTACAATATTATGATTACAATAATCATAATAATAATTATACTCCATGATTGCAATAATCATTATGACATTTTATTATTTAAATATTTTCTTTTAATATATTTTTTGATTTTGTGTTCTACTCGCTAAACTGAACAATTTTCATCAGGCACATTTGATCGGAATATGAAAAATAAATTTAGCCTCCCCAGTGCAGTGGCGTAAATAGGTCACCAAAGACCCTGGGGCAAAATCAATCCTGGCCCTTGATTTCGTATTCCCCGACGTTTAATCACACCTTCATAGCAGTAGTACTCTAAAAAAGCTGTCACCAGCTTAGAGGACTCATTACAAAACTAGCTCGCGAGCGAAGCGAGCGGATTTTTTTAAAATCTTCTATACAGAAAGCAATCGTCTCATAGAGGGTTTTTACAATGAATAATAAATTTCTGTGTATTGACTATATAATAATAAGTGGTACTCTTTAATCATGTACCTATTAATTTTTTGGCCGAGGGCCTCCTTAGCCTTAGCCTTAGGCACTGCCACGTCTTGCCCCTTCGTCGTTACGCCACTGAACCTCCCATACGCCAGTCGACAGAGTCACTTCGTATGTCCATTTATCTAACTAAACGCGGTCCGTGTGTTGTAGTCATTCATTGACAGATGGCGTAAGCCATAATTATGGTTTATTGAGTTTACGCGACATGTGGATATTAGATACTGAAAGAAACAATATACGTTTTGGAGGCAATAAATCCTAGCTAGGCTCGGTCAACCGGGTACTAATATTTACCTAACAATACGTAATATGATAAACAGTAAGTAATTAAAGTTGAGTCTGGCCCAATAAGTAAATTGGGTTGTGTAATCGCTGCTTGTACTTTTAACTTGTTATCTCCTACTAATAACTTGACAAACAGACGGACTAATAGACAGACAGACCTAAAATGTATAGTAAATAATTTTCTTTTGATAGAGATAGTGTACTATCGATTCCTGTTTTCGATCAATTTTCAAATGTAAATAAATCCTATTTAAAGCACGTCACCACAAAATCGACCCAGAAAACTGTTCTATGGGCAGCATATCTAGATAAAATAAAAATGTTGATTTCATATTCCACTTATATTTAAATAAATATGGAGTAGTTTTATATGTCTGGCTATTCTGCGAGGAAAATGTGCTTTTTTGAGACACTTTTTTTCCTTTTATTTTACACTTTACTTCCCCTATTTGCTCCTTGAATGAAAAATATATAGCTGCACAAAGTGGTAGTGTAGGATATAAAACACACCAAATAAATAAAAAAGCAGACCATTTTGTAAGTGGCAACATTTTTATGAATATAGAATAGTGCTGTACCTTTAAAAATCGATGTTTGTAATAGATTTCCACGATGACATAATTGTGTTTGTTGTAGTTAGGCGTGCGTGGCGTACGTGATTTATTTTATTTGTCTTAGCCAAAATTAGTCTCATTTAAATCAGTTCAGTCCACTACTTCTGTCTGCTTAGGTATCTCTTGAAGAATTACAAATAATAGATAATTAGAATAAGAAAAACTTTATTCAGTGACCACCCGATGGTTAGATAGAGGTACAACATAGTGAATTGTAGGAATTGACTTGAATTAGGTTTTGGAACAATATGGATTTTGCAGCAAATGCCTAAGTTTTTCTTTGCATTATGACTCTATATGAGAACAATTTTATATACTTACCAACTGGTAGTTAGTATCGTTGATCATGATAGCATTTCTTATTCTAACAGCTGTTCACTCTCCCGAGTTTTTTTTATTATTACTTAATCTCTTTTTTAATTTAATTTACATACGGTCTCTGATGGAAATGGGGCTCAGAAATGAGGTGATCCTCACACAGGGTTATGCCATCATGCCTTTGTCAAATCCCAAAACTCATCATGACATGACTATGAATTGATTTATTATCATCATGTGATTTGATATCGATTTAATACCCAGCACTATTTTCAGCACTAGCACTATTTTTTTACATATGGCAACATTTTGGTCACGTGACTCAGTCAGGGTTTTGCAAACGGTGAGTGGAGTGCCTTGTCATCAGTCCTTTGAGTTTTTGGATGATTTTCTTTGGAATTCTTATTCAAAGTGAGTAATTTTGTGACGAAAACGTTTGGAAAGCATGTACTCGTATTTTGTGGTGTTTACTTGTGTCTGTGAAATGTGCTTTCTTATGACGAAATTGTACCTTGTTCTGTGACCAGTGATATGACGCCATTTTCTTCGTGAATGCCAATTAGTAAATTCTTCAATAACTTCTTTGTTTCTCATGTTCACCAAGATTTGAGCTTGCAGAAGTGTTGTTTTCAAGAACGGTCATCCGCATGCATTTGGGGTTTTCACATAGTATGTATGGATTTGGCTAAGAAGTGCATGACTGCATTATTCTATTCATTACGCATTTTTTGCATGACAGCTCCATGGAGGCGTACCTGCTGTTTCCTCTTTTCCTTGTTCATTATTTGTGTTTATCTCTAGCTTTCTAGCCACTGTACTATTGTTTGAGTGTGCTAGAATGTTTTCCACTGAAAAATTCATAGTATTTGCAACATATTTCATTCAAGGCAACTTTTTTCAATCATAAGTACCCTCCACTTCCTGTTATGAAGTGATGTGGTATAAAACTTACTTTGTACATACATTTTTGCTGTAAATTAGTCATTCAACTAAAAATAGCTTTATCTTATCATTTAGTATACATGCTTAGATCCAAAAATTCCCATAAGCTTAAATTCTGTAAATTTATTTTTCCTTTCTTTGTGGTTGTCTGGGCAACACCACATGTGTGCTTTGTTACCAATTTTATTACTATCTGCTAGTAATTTAGTGTTTCTATAGAAATAATAACAACATAACTGTTTCAAAATTACAAAGTTGCTCTCTGTAAACAAAATGTGAGAAGTACATATCAAATCAAACTATACCTTTTACCATTAGGCAGTAAATCCTATTCTATTTCTAGTACACAAAATACCCAAATAACAAGTACTTGGGCCATTGGTAGTGATGATTTGAATAAGCTTACAGTATAAACACTTTTTTGTATTTGATTGTCAGCTAATGCTTATGTTATATACTTATGTTAATGCCTGCTTAGATTATTCAGTGAATTGTTATTTAGTAATTATATGTTGAATTAGGTCAAGTAGTCTATCCATTGTAATGATTCAGTAGTCTTCAAAATTACAAAATATGTGAAGTTTGGACTATGGTATACACCATGTTCTGAGGAAATTCCTTAAAATTGACATATTGAGCATGGCTCTGTACTGAACTATTACCATTATGGAGCTAATGCTATAAAAAAAAAATTCAAACACCTTAACAAAGTCCGGTAGGAGTGCATTAAAATTGCAAAGCTGATGGTGAATTTTTATAAGGGAGTTTCAATTTTTCTTGTTTGTTAGCGTTGGTACCATAATGAAAATTGTTCAGTGCCTATCTGAACAATGTGTCCAATGTAATACATTTTGTTCAAAATCTGCAAAATGATGCTGTATATCTATGCCTTAATTTGTGTCACATTTTCCAAATTGATTATTAATAACCATTAGGGCCTGAAAATACCACCCAGCCGGGGTCAGTCATAAAGAATGCAAATGGAGCCTTCTTAATGAAATCACCTCGTAAGTTAATTTGATTTTTGTAAACTATTGGAACAAAGATTGTGGTCTAATTTTTAGATGTTGGTAAATTATACTTACTGCAATCATATATTTTGAATTTGAGATTGTTAATGTAGGCATTACAAGTTTATTGAAAAACTTGTTTGATTGAAGAAACATTTAGTGTAAAATGTTTAAATAACTTTACTAATTAATAATGATTCTAATAATGAAAATGAAGCAATAATATTTCAAAGAGAGCTACAAAAAGCATATTTCCTGTAGTATGCTGTTTGTATTATTGGTACTTACCAATTATTATTACAATAAATGAAAATGTACCAAGAAAAATTCTGACACTAGGATTTATTGGGCTGTTGGACAACTCGGTGTCCCACATGAAAACAGAGAATCAGAATATGTATGTAATTATAATAATATTTTTAACTAAAATCCTAAAGGATTATAAAGCCGTATGTTCGCCCATAGTTTGTCATTGAAGAATGAACCTATTTTACCTTGAAATTGCTGCCTAGTCCCTGGACAATTATTGGTTACTCATTTTTTACACACCCCCAGATACAGTTAGGGCGATGATAATCTAAGCTGGCATCATACACCAAATTCTGTAAATGACCAATGCAATAGAAGTTATTCAAATTAGTTGATAGCTAGCTACCCTCCACTCTACTCTGCCTGCCTGACAAGCAATGTTATCATGTGGTTTACCTCATGATAAACATGTATTGTGATAGATTGTGATAGTGGTTATTTGAAGAAAGACCTGATAATTACATATTTGTAGTTTCTATTCAATAACTACAGAAATATGAATTCTTAAATAAATTAATCAGCATGATTTTAGGGTTTAGGTATATTTTGTATTTTTATAATTTGAAAATACTATAACAAAAGCAAAATCAAATAGAACTATTGGAATAGTGAAAGGTAGTACATTATTCTTTATTTATTTATATCCTAAAATAGCATTGTTTAGTCATGTGTTATTGTTTAGTTATCCTTTGAGTTTCAGAACATTTTTAGTATGATGATGAACTTATTGCATGAAGAATATTTGTCAACTGTACCGTTTAGTATCAATCAAACTAATTTACATTTATCAAGAACATGCATGCATTTCCTTTTTTATGGGACAAAAATTAAGGCATCATATTACTAATATCTCAACTAAATATTTTAAACTATAATTTGCACAATCAATCATTGCAGGTTATATTTTGTATGATACCATCTACCAATGTGTGTTTAGATTTTATTATTGTAGTATGTTTAATTTTATTGCAATAATACTTCATCAATAACTTTGTTAGTAAAATATGAGTTTGTGTGTGTGTCTTGCTTGGTCATTGTGTCCCATATCCACCCTGTAACCGATAACGGCGGCATGTTGACAGACGGTAACGTTATGTTGGTGGCAGGTGGTGTAACCATTCATTGTGATGCCGGTGGATGCTGACCAGCACTGCACAGACGTGGTGTCGCTCGGTTGTGAGTTGAAGGGACTGCGCACGTGGAAAGACATTTGTCTGGTACGCAACTCACTCTTCCAATACCAGGTATGTATGCTAGTCATACCTACTGCACACAAAACTGCAGCGTCAGCTGATGCTTGCTTGGAAAGCTAGAGGCGCACATTTGGCGAGCATATTTTTTTAGTAGCATAGTGAAAATAAACTGTACATATTGTAATTTCAATTTGGATATTGGTCTGGTCGCCAAATGGTTGATTGGAATGGTTTGCTCATGCCATCCAATGATGTGACTTTCAGTAGACAAGGATAGGCGAATAAAATTCTATAGGTAATTCTTTCTGTAGTCTATTCTATAATTCTACGAATTATCTGTGAACAGTAATTGAACGAATAAAAAGATTGACATGGTGGAAATGCGTGAAATGGCGAAAAAACCATTGACATTTTTAAATATGCCATGACTAAAATAGTCTTATGATGTCTACTATCCTTTTCTAAACACATTTATTAGAAAGTGACAGCTCTATTTTTAGTTAACGGAATCGACACCAATATTTTACAAAACAGTTATATTTTCAATTTGCTATTGAAAATTTACGGCAACTGCTAGATGTGCGCAGGCCCTTCCAGTTTTAGAAATGTGATATAAATACATTTCGGTAGTAATTGTACCTATTTCATAGTCAATGAAACTGGCTTGCAGATTTTTGTGCAATCATGCTTTTAACTTGGATTTGAATTGCCATCATTACAGTAGACACATTTGCTTTGGGTGCGACACCACATACCTACCTAGTTAAGATTAAGCATATTTATAACTAACCTTTGAACTTAATGTTAATCAGCAGTAAACAAGTGTAAATTATCTTTTATTAGCAGTTATTAAATGTCTATTTTATTTGTTAGATATTTAACTGTTGTAGAACGCCATAATATTCACGTCACGAGAGAGCTGGCTTTGTTATCAATAGTTATCATATCATTATCATTGAAGTACACTTGTTTCCCGTTAGAAGAAGACAATGTGTGTTGTTCGTGCCAAGTGAATTGCTCGAGCGATTCACACATACCACGTGATGGGTGATCGAGTCTATATTCACAGCGCTGCTGCGTGCTAACTGCTCTGTGTCGCGAAGATTCGTTTTCACATAATAATTTCGTTGAACTCGCATTTTCTTCGTCGTCTTTGTGTCTTTGTCCGAAACTTGGACTCTGATAATTGTTACAAATCACAATGGATAATTATAGGATTAGTCACGTTTGTTTATATAAAGAGGTCGGTGGTATCTGGCAATGAGGGCGGTATTGTGTCGTTGTAGCGAGCAGGGTGTAGTGTAGGTTGTGCGCAGTTAGGGCCGGGATTTATGTAGCGGTGCGGGCGCGTGCGAGGTCAGCGCCCTGGCCCAGGACTAATTCGGGGGAGATCGACGACTCGCGCCGTCGCGGCTTTGTCTGCGCCCGCCGCCGCCGCCGTCTCCGCCCGCTCACCTCCGTCGTCGGCCCATCACTTGCACATGACTTTGTTTTGTGTACGCGATCACCTCTGATGACCTTTCCGACGTTATCGTAAAGTACCATTTTTACTGAACTGCGTTGCATATTTTCTACCTTTAACTTGCCAAATGGAAGTTTTGTTTATCAATGATTCCACGCAGAATACTGTTAAAAATATGTTTTCGTACCTGGGTGTATGAAAAGGAAAACAGTTTGTGTGTAGTAGATGTAAAGCACTCGAAGTTCAATGGTCGTTGACATTGGAATATTGATCCCGGTTTTCACTTTCATCTCTGGAGCACGATGGAGGCAAAGTGCATTGTGCTCACGTCCTGCGTTGCTAGGTTGAGTAAACTGTGGATTTGGAAGTTTCTGCTCTAAATATTTGTTCCTCTTTAGAGTCTTGTTAAAACGTACAAAAGCAGTTATTTATATCAATTACCAATACATTTCAGTATGCGTATCCTAGGCGCCAACGACTTTGTTTTTGATGTTACTTCAAATGTGAATTCCAATTGGAAGACGGGGCCTAAAGTTGAAGCACCTATCTCTAACACTAAAACGGCCGGACGGTCACATAAACTAAATACATTAAGAGGCTGGGGCGTGGGATTATTGCGTTGCCAGACTAGAGGTGGAGTAAGTTAATGTGTGAGACAGCAAAGTCACAAATCGTCCGGAAAGTCCGGATACATTTGTGAGCAATAAATTGTGTTGAGAAACTTCATAGCTTATGTATTTACTGCTCTCCTTAACTACCTATAACTGAGAAATACTCGTTCCTGCGTTATTTCATTTCATTGAAATTAGGTCGGCAGACATAAAGAATGGCTTCTCTGATTCCAACAGCTGTCTTTCTATTCCTCGTTCAATGCCTCTGGATAGATTGCCTTATTCCTGAGTTATTAGCTTTATTGTTTCTGCCACTGTGTTCAGCACACTTGTTGCGTCACAAAATATTTTACGAACAAATTAAGGCTGTTTCGATATGAGTTGTGTCGTGAGGAAAGTTGGTATGATTCATTCTTCAACGATTCTCGATTTCTATTAGGTTATGATGATGACTCATGGGGGGTTATCTGAAAGGCAGTTCCAGTAAGACGCTTGGAGGTAGCGAGTGCTAGATTTCTCGGGAGTCGGGAGTAATGATGATTGCGAGCGTGTTGTGCCAATGTTCATGGTGACGTGGTGATATGATTTGAAGTGTGCTGTGCTGTAGCTGGGAGCTCGAGTCCGGCAGGCGTGTGTTTATCAGCTAGCGGGCAGCGGCTTGTTTGTATTGGTGAGTGCGTGCGCGTGTGGAGTGGTATGACGCGAATAGTTGCAGGCGGCGGCGGTGCGACGGCCGCGCGGGACGGCTGGCGGGCCAGTCGCGTCGCGCTCGGCTCGGCTCGGTTGTTCAGTTCTCGCCAGCAGGCCGCGCGCGTCGGAGCTCGCCCAGCGTGGCCGTTACCCGCGACACATGTGCCAGACGCAGTGTTTGCCCACAGTGCCTGTGACTAGCGCACCTTATCTACCCAGATAATAGTGCGAATTAGTCAGTGATTCTCTCTCCGTGGAATAGAAGTGCTAGTGATATTGTTTTTGTGGCAATGAGGCGCTTTCGAGCGTAGTTTCTACGTGGCCATGGGCTCGTGTTCCCACTCGAAGGTAATATTTGTGTGGTTAAGTGTGCAGTGTTTTTGTGTGCGTCTGTGTCTCGAGATTTGCCCGAGGGAAGGCAGTGTGCCCTAGCTAGACGAGGCTGTTTGAAGGCCGCCGCCCCGACCTTGGGGCCAGAAGGTCAATGGCCCCACGTGTTTAACAACTTTCATAATGCAATTTCTACATCCCGTTGGATCCTTGTTGGACTCGTCCTTGTGTTGTGATTAGTTTTTATGTGACGCTCTTTCAAATACATTATCTTTAATGCGTATTAAGATGATGGACACACACAATCTAAAACAGAATGCCATCATTCCTTGGTAATTAAAACCGGCATGGTTATTTTTTCGTAGCCGCTGAGTCAACAGTAAAATAATGAACGTGTAAATCATTATTGCGAATGGGAAAGAACGTGTATTTTCCTCAATACACTTCCGCAACTCATATTAAATAACTTAAATAAATAATTTACAAAGGCTGTCGCATATCGAACTGGGTTTTATTATATGAACAAAATGTTTACTTGATCAGTTAGTCAGTTACATAAACACTACCTCCTCTAGAATGTTCTCTGTAAGACCCAAGATATAATATCTTAGTATTTATCCATTTATCGCCTCCCAGCCTCGTGTCGTGTCGTAGCTGTTATCAATTCCTTTAGATTAATAGAGTTCCAACGTTCTTTGTTCACAAACACAATGGCTCTACCGTCTACACTACTTCAAATAGGTATTCTAACAAAACAGCCTGTTTGTTGTTCTCTACACGAGTTCAAAATTTTTCACCGAATTTGCACTAAATGGTTTCGAGCTCGAAATTAGAAGGTTTCCTGTTTTGGACTTTGTCACGTTTATGGAGCTACTTATCGCTAAGATTCTGTTTTTCTTGCTGCAACTCACGTTTTGCTTGGTCTTTGAAACTGCTATCTTTTGATGTGCCTTGTCTTACAACACGATTTCAACATTCGTACGCGTGAAGGTTCATAAAAACGCGTTTTCATTGCAGACACCCAAAATGTTTGCCTCCTGGTCCTTGTATGTTTTTAGGGTCTTTGATACCTGCTAGAGAATTGAACTTGCTGCGCAATTCTTTTAAAATTGGTATGTTTATTGTGATCGATTGTGTAGTAGCAAAGTGTATGGCCGCTCATTGTGTTTCAAACAATGACTGAGCGCGCAGCGTCCATTGTGGTAAATCTGTAGGAATGAAAGAGATAACTATACAAGGAGCCGCGTTCGTTCGACAGAACCGTTCACAGCTGCGCTGCGTGTGCGCAATCAGCTGACGCTGCGGCGGCGGCCATCTTGCCGAGCGTGGTCGATTGTCGCCGCGTCATTGTACACGTTTATGACGCATATATTTCCTTTAAATGCTAATGTCATTGTCCTGCTCGTTGGCCGTTGTCCTGAATTCTGATTTCAACTGTTTCCTGAAACTGGACTGCTGTCCATAAATTTTGCCCATCCTGTCGTTCGTTATTCACGTGTTACTTCCCTCTTGAATGTATTTTAATTACATGGAAGGTTGACGAATGACGAGTTATTTAGCCCTGGCAAGGCTACTTTTGGTTTGTGACTTTTCCGCTTAGATATACCTACCTACCTATAAGGAATATTCTGCCTGCTCGAGTATTTTGTAAAGTCTGCAAAGAAACTCTGCCAATTACTAAGTTTTTTGGCCTCGGCTGCGCGTCTTGTGTATGTATGTACAGTACAATTATTTCCGTATTAACGTCTTTGTTGTCTTCATGCTGTTTATTGGCATTTTCATTGCAAATTTAATTTTTCAGTTCAATTACTTTTCGTTTTTTTAACTGCGCTCATTCTGCGATAGACTGCCAGATTATCTGTTTTATTTTGACAGTTAATCCGACTTAGTCTTTAGCGGCTTACAACGTTGTTTCTCAAAAAAAAGCCCACGGACTCATTTTGGGTAGTGCAACCCAAGGCGATGACAACAGCCAGGTTTTCTGGGATTTTTCGTCTGCACGATTTTTGTGCCCGCACCGTTACAGTTACCGTTGATCAAGTGGTCAGACCTGTATTTTTGTCTCAATCTGGCATCTTAAAGTCGGGCAATATATTGGTTAGTTCTATTAGCAGGCTAGCAGCACTTCGAATCGAAATTCCCGTATAAATGATCTGATGATTTATTGCTGGTTATTTATTTTATATTTGTAGTAAGTATTTTTTATGAATATTTTTATTTTTGGCTATACGAAAATAGCTATTGTTTATTTCATGGATACAGACTGAGGTGTTGTTGATAGAAACTGCGTCATACCTACACGGAACGAGCTATGAAAGTTTTATCGAATGCTGCTCCAAGACTGTCGCCCTAAATTCTCCTCGTGGGAGGTAGCCTAATTCCGTGTCTTGTACCTAGTTCACAGTCGTTTAGTCGTTATTTATCTACATTAAATGAGGACGGAGTGTTTAGATTGGCATTAGCACCTTCTTTAGATCCGCGATTTTTTGCGATGATGTTTGTCAAAATTGACAAAACACCTTGTACCCCTTGTATTTGTTATACTGTATAGTATGCCAATGTAATGTATAGCTTATCCAAGGGAACGACTCCATCTTTCAAACATGTCTTACTGTTATGCTCAGTTACGCCTAGTATTATTATATTCATTGCTTGTCTTTGTTCGTGGGAGGCAATTTAACGCTCGACAGATTATTGTTTTATGTCCGTATGGGGTAGCGGTGTGTTAGGTTTGTACATGCGTCGCTGGGGTTGCAGCGAATGGCTGTAGGTGTGGGGAACACGTGCGGAGTGGCTGGCTGGCGGGCGTCGGTCGGCGGTCGCGGTGCAGCGCGAAGCGGGTCGCGGCGCTCGAATTGCGTAGCGAGCACTCGGCAACTGGGTCACCAGGGCACGGCGCACTCACGCCGCGACGACCTAAACACACACATACAGAACACTCGTACATCACGGTGCGGACTATCTTTGAAGTTATCTCCTCCAGAAATAGCGAATAGTGCAATTACGGATATCATCCACATGTTTATTGCACGATTGCTGGTCTCTCTTGTTATGCTTCTGGCCTACATACTTCTTGGAAAGTGAAATATTGCTCAATCGCTAGTATTCCCCAAGATTCGGCTACCTACGTAGCGATGATTTTTATAAAATGTTTTACCGATAGTCAAACAGTCGACCAATAACTGGTAATTTGGCAAGCTCGCCTAGCATCTCCATCATTGTAACGCTATAATTGAACATCACGTTTCCGACTGGGCGGCTGTCGCCTTGGCATACTTATTTCGTACAATATTACATACCTCCGAAATATTTACTAGTAGTGTTCATCGTATGTGCAATTTTTGTGTTTGACCAACTCGTACCTTATCGTATTTACCAAGATAGAGTGCAAAAACACGCTGAATAACGATCTGCACGTTAGCAAATGCCGAGCAAATAACCTTGAATTGTTTCGAAGAGGTGGAGGTCGAATCCTGTCGAATATGAATTACTTGTTACGAGTATTATGCATTCAACTAACAGAATAATATGAAATTGAAGTGTCCTCTACGTGTCTCCATAGTCTAGGCAGCAAACACCGAATCAAAGGTTGTTTGTTAATAGTTCGTATGCCGATGTTACATTTGATACGTAATTGCGGGGTTGGGCGCTGTTGATAATACATGCCTATATACCACAGCGCTGATATGGCACTGTATTATGATTAAAATGGACGTATCTGATTTGCCTCGGCGCAAATGTAACGTGGTACCTAGCTACGCAGTAGTCTGTGCTGTTAGTATTTGTTTCGTGTTAAATTATCAGTTTGCACACAACAACTTGTGTATAACGAACGATCACATTTATCGCTTGTCATGCATGAGAGGCGTCGGCTAGTCGCCGCTTATACTCATATTCATAACTATTTAATTAAGAAATGTAGAGCCATATAATATCTATAGCATTTCACAGTAATTATTGTTAATTAAAGCAAATTCTTATTAAATGTAGCGTCTGCATTTTGATTACTTGTTGCACAGTCTCGAATAAGTAGACCACTAATTGTGGGTTATCCACATTGTGCAATACTTTCTCGATTTCTATATTTGTGAAGCGAGCGCAAGTCTTCGTGCCTAATGCTTTACCAAACAATGCGTCAAAATGCATTTATTAGCAATCTAAGCCAATTCAATGCATGCTCGTGATAAATTCTACTTTTTGTTCCTTTTTCGCTGCGTTCGCAGTTGGACTTCGGCCGTAAGAAAGGTTCGTAAACATGTTTACTAAAGTTATAGAAACAAATAAAGATCATTCCAGAATTCGTGTTTTTGTTTTGAGTGAACAAACATTTTGCGAAAAATAGGTGTAATGTAGGTAAGTAACGATAAGATAATGTTCCATCGAACTGTGCCTGTCAATAACACACTTTATTTGTTAGTTAGACAATGCACAAATAAATTATAGGGAATTACTGGTAGACTCACGTTATCGTACTCGACTGATGTTGCAAACATAAAGGCAGTCATGCGGGTGAATTGATACAGTTGCGGGTTGGGGCAGCACACTGCGCAGTGATAGCGCGAGGTGCGTGCGTGGTCCCGCGGGTCGAGCGGGCGGGCGCAGGCGCGGCGCGGGCGCAGCGGTCCCGGGCGGCGCGGCGCGTGCACCCTCCTGCGTGCGCTGCGGTCGATGACTCTCCCAAGTCCGAGCCCAGTGCTAATGACCCCGCCCGCTCCACGCTCTCCACTTTGAGCATTCATTATTGCAGTAATTAGTGCACATTTCTTTACCATTTCATCATTTTTACTAAAATATATTAAATCTGGGCACGCGCGGTTTTACTACTTGCGTGATTATGTGACGAGAGTTGACACTAGAAACTCCGCGAATATTGTCGGTATGTCTGGATGAAAATGAAACAGAATGATAATGGACTTTCCGGTTCGTAAAGTAAATCTCGTACCTAATCGCTTTCTACGTAGTCTCTACTTTATATTTATTGAGTCGTTCAACCTTCTCGCATATATATTATCTTCTCTACATATAGTAGTTTAATTGCTTCAAGAATGGTAATAGTGGGTAGTCTTTCGCTATGACCTTGTGACAGTTGAGCAACTCTTGAATAGATATTGGTGCTTTCGGGAATTGTGTTACCTCTGTAGCGTGACTGCCTTCTCGTATAGAGTTGACCAAAGCAGTGAGAGTGGCAAGCAAGGGACAAAACGGCCAACAAGGAGATAACTAGCCGACTGTTCTACAATAGAGAGATGTAGAGACAGATTTCGAAAAAAATATGGCGTTGAATCGGGGCACCGTTGTTCATATAAGCAAAACCTAGTAGACATGTTGTCTTTGAAAGGTGATCTGACAACTTTCGAACAGATGAGGCAAGATTCCTTTTGGAACATAATCTGCTAGCAGACGATTAACTAATCTAAATAGATATCTAAATTAAAGGTGATCAGACTCGGCACAAATACGATTACTGATGAGGAAGATACTAGGTACTTAGAACATAATGCTCTACTAATTGGGCACTTACACTAAATAGCGATTCGAGTCACCAATGCCTCCATTCTGAGGGCAGTACTGTGACGTCAGCGCAGTAGGCTTAACTGTAAGCAGATCTAATGGTCGCGACCTTGCAATAGGACGCGGCGGCCCGTTTCGCGGGCGCGTTCCACTTTACCACAGCAGCCAGCCAGCTCTCTCTTGTTACGCAAACCTGTCGTTATGCATATTATGTTTTGCCTGTACGAAATCGAGTTTCGCGCCTTAGATACCACTTTCTATCGAAATCGGTTTCTGTTCGCGTTATTGTGCTGGGTTCCGGTCGATGATGATAATTGATTTGGCCCACGCGTGACTTGTACCTACCTAATACTGCTGGTAATTTTAAACTGAAAAGTACATTGCAACAGAAACAATCCTGTAATTTTAAGTAGAATAGTCTAATGCACGCAAATACAAAGCTTTTACTAATTTGTTCTATCGTCCTGTTTTTAACGTATAATGCTTTGATTGTTCCAGGGCCCTCTGAGATCCTGACACAGAAGGAATAGCATCCTCGTTTCCCGTTGGCAAGGAAAGCCACTGCCGTCGGACAGCAAGCCGAAGACAAATCGTGTCTAAATTGAACAGTTTTTAGTGCACCCATATCGTGGCCGTAGACTATTACGACAAACAAGTGCAATATACTGCTAGTGCAATCGTACTTTTGACATTGTGAAGTGACTAGTTGTTGCGTTGGAGTGAAATTATAGTGAACATTAATTAATAAACAATGGAGCGTGAATCGAATCCCATGGAGGCTTTGTGCCGCTCGGGATGTGGGTTCTACGGAAACCCCTCCACAGACGGGCTCTGCTCAGTATGCTTCAAGGTAAGATCTCGCTTTTGTGTTTTCTTCATGTTAGTTTCATTTAGAGCAATTAGTTAAACGACGCTCTTTAGGCTATTTTACGGCAGATTTCCCAAACAAATATGCATGTGCTGTCTTGGTCGATGGACTTTGGAATGGACAAATACAAACAGCTTGAGATACCTGACACTAAGCAGCCACAACAGTCCACTGCTGGACACGGAGGGTAGGTGGATTGGGGAGCGCAATGCAGGATGTTGCATTGACAGTATGCTGCTGCCTATTCTTTTGATGATTATCCCTTAATGGGTTTTTACGATACGGTATAAATAAGGTGATGCTATTCTAAGCCGGTAAGCTACACGGTAAAGTTGCAGTATAATCTTTGTTTTTATTCATGTATTAAAAAAGTGACTTAGTCAGACTTCAGGATCTTGGTCAGACTGCATATTTTGTAAAGTACAGTCATTTGTAAAAACGAGGATAAATCGCAGTTCCATTTAAATTACAGTCGTTGCGCAAAAACTGTATTTGTTGATCATCATTTTCCTTGCCTTATCCTGTTTCTCTGTCGGGGTCGGCTACCTAACCTAGGGGATAGGGGGAGGGAGAAACTGTATTTGTGAACAGGGTTCGAAAATATCCGATATTTATAATAAATATCAAAATATCGGATATTTATGATATATATCCGATATATATCAACTTTGATATATATCCATTTTGTATGAACTTCAGGTTGTTATTTTATAGTATTATTTATGTATATTTGTTGCATATGTTTTACATAAATATAATAAATTATTTAAAAATGTATTTAAATTGTTAAAAAATAAATAAATAATAATAATAATTAAAAAAAATGTTTTTAATGGTTTTTTATACAGGGCGAATTGCGCTGACTAGGCGCCGTTTGTATTCGATCGTACGTCAGTTGAGTTGAATGTAAATTATTCGTTCTACCCGCGGGTAATTCATAATATCCATATCTAGGTTTATTTACTTGATTTTATATTTGTTTACCAATTTTTCGTTACTCATTTATTTTATTGTTTATTGCGTAATA
The DNA here is from genome assembly GCA_029255805.1 of Keiferia lycopersicella. Lineage (NCBI taxonomy): Eukaryota > Metazoa > Arthropoda > Insecta > Lepidoptera > Gelechiidae > Keiferia > Keiferia lycopersicella. The sequence continues at coordinate 3,427,047 of JARACZ010000008.1, forward strand.
CCTATTAACATATAAGTAAACAAAAAAGTTTGAATTATAACTTTACTACTGGATGTACTATGTATGTAGTATGTACCACTAGATGGTGTAGAAGTAGAAATACACCGAAAAAGACTAAAAAATATTGATATATATCACAAAAAGTCGTTGGATATATATCGGATATATATCGGATATATATCATGATATATATCCATTGATATATATCCTTCGAACCCTGTTTGTGAATGTTGTTTATTAATTGAACAGTTTAATTTACATTTAAAGAAACAGCACGGTTTTCTGAGCAATAAAGGGCGTTACAAAATCGCAGTGCAAAGCAATCTCTGGAACGCATGGGGTTTCTTACGAAGTTAACTACCGATTGGATCAGCGGAACGGATCGCTGGGTCGCTTCGACGGAACTGAATGCTGTGGAACGGATCAGTGGATTGCATCGGCGGTGGTGGGCGAAGAAACACCTTTTTAGTAACTAGAGGTTTATCTAACAACGTAACTTACAGGTGTACTCAGCCATTAAATGAACAGTGGTATTACATCTAGATCGTTGCTTTTTTGCGGAACACTAGTGCCGGATGATGTTAGTTAACTTTTGCGATCGGCTATATAGCATATGCAATCCACTTCCAAACGCCGTTACCGCTAGTGATCGTATCTAGATAATAAAAAAAATGTACTAGTTGAAAATGGAATGTCGTGTCTTATTGCCAAATATCATATCGCCGTCTGATACCGGCCTATACATAATACCATCATTCCACTTCTACCTGTGTGTGAGGTAAAACTGTAAAAACAGACTAAGGGATAAATTCATCAAAAGAACGAGCAGCGTTTCGTGTGAATACACAGTATCGGGCTCTCTTAAATCCGCCTGAGAGTGGTAAGTAAGTAATGTAAGTATGGCAATACACCCTTACCCAGCTCATGTCCAGCAGTGGGCTGTTATTTATGGTGTAATGGAATGGGCGTGTTATCTAGCTGCATTGCGCTGCAGTCACAAGCGGCGAGCGACTGCAGCGGCGCATCCAGGCGTAGGATGTGTGACCGCGGTAATGCACTGCGCGTGCATTCCGGCAGCGGCGGCGCACGGCGGCGACACGTGTCCGCTATCGACTGTCGTGGGCTTGACAGTGTAGTCACCACCTAATAGGCTAGATTCCTGACAGGTCAAGCAAGCTACTTTTTAAAACGATCTACAACGGTATTTTGTTTGAAAAACTGAAAGTATGACGTCATGCCGTAAGTATTTGGATGGCGTCAAAACACTTGCTTTTATATTATTTCCTGTTTATTAATTCAAACTGTGAATATTTCGAAAAGTCACGGATGAAATCCGTAGTATTTTTGTACAATAGTTTTAAGCGTAAAACTTTTATATATTTTGTTAATGACCCAGGAAACTAGCGAATTATCAATCTAAAATGAAGTCGCTTTTTACGTTTCGCTGTGTGTCTGTCATGGACACCGCTAACTCCTCATACACGCAAAAAATATTGCTCTCTTGGCCAAACTTCTCTTATTATAAGTTTCTTCTTTCTATAAACTTTTCTTCTAACTAGTTTGAAAGCTATTAAATATGTTGATTAAGTATTACTCATCTTCCTACCTAATAGGTAGTAATGGTATTAAAAACCTTCTTACAGAAATAAGAGTGACTACATGTTATTCGCGCTTAATGAAGGCATGATAAGATTACGATGCGTGTTATTGTAACTTCACTGTTTGTGTTGTTGATTGTACGTACTGCGCAGAAAAACAAGTAATTTATACCTCAGGACAGAATTATTGAAATTTGGCCGTTTACCTTCTACACGACGCACGAAATCAACAACATAAAATGATTTAATTATATATTTTGACTTTTTTAACACATGATTTCATTTTAAGAAAAGAAATAAACGATACGAAGTTGCTATTGTTGGCTAATAGCTAAACAAAAAACCTCTGTAAAAATAAACTTAAGTAACCAAAGCAATCGCGATTTCAAAATCGGAAAAAATATTGCTAGAGCATTGGTTTAAATGTCGTATGAAAAGTAGGATTCTATTAACTTGGTATAGTGGACAGTAATACTAATACCGTAAATAATAATAGGTTGAATTCCCAGTCAGCCATTATGTCCAAATAAAATGGTTTGAATTACATACGCTATCGTTGTTCACTTCGTCTTCTTTTGTTTGATCCACTATGAGCCTGTTTTTCACCGAACTACTAATAACTTCACTGCGCAGTAGTTTTAAAATGATAAAATACAACTAGAAATCGACTTACCAACGCAGTTGGCAATATCGGAAGTCGAAATCTTGCAAGAGCACATCCGCGTATCCGGTTTAAAATCTGGTGTGAAAAGTAGGCGACGAGGTAAACGGCTTCATTAAAACATTATCCGAGTCTTCCTGTTCGCGACGCGGCGTATGCGCACGCGCAGTATAGCAGTATCTCCGAGCGATCGGCTGATCTCCTTGGACGGAAGGTGACTATACGACCTAGAAGCGAGCCAAACTGAACATTGCATATACGGTGCGATAAAACAAAGATTTATCTCGTCGCCACTATAAAATAATCCTTGGAATGTTAGAATATCCTTGATTTTGTTATCTTCCTTTCATTCTTTATTCTCAAACACTTTAAGAGTTTCCTCAAACTTTGCACATTAAATGGAGTTCACAAAAGCATTATTTCGAAGACCTTGATGTATAAATTAACTCGTGTCTCAATTTGACCGAAGTCAACACGTTACGTCATCGAGTGGTGTGGTGATTTCTATCGCAAACAATTAATACTACACATCTGCAATTTGAAATTACTAGTGAGAACAAAGCACGGTAGTGAATTACAAGTATTTCCTGTTTCATGAATTTGTTGCGACTTGCGACCCTATAGCTCCAAAAAGCCTTGCAAAATCCTTGAATTGAGGATGTGCGAATGAGGTTTGTTCGTGAGATGCTGGTTTTGCCTGCAATGTTGCACGTCAATTGAGCACTTTAGTCATGCAGATGCAGGCTGCACAGAATATTTGAGACGCCTTTCAATTTATACATTTGCAGCATTTGACGTCACCGAACCTTATGCAATGCAATACAGTATCGTGGGTGATGTGTTGAGTTTTAGTAAGCAAAGAATCACATTTGATTGTTATGCCCTTGCGTTGCATAAGTGTTTGTTATCGCTACACGTGCAGACTGCTACCGCACAGTTTGTGTCATGCGCAGTACTTATCAGCAGGACTTAAAAACAACGTTAAGTACGTGATTTTCTCTACTTACGAGGGACTTAGCGATCAATCAGATCAGAGACTTTCGGTAATACTTTTTGTAAATAAAACTGAATGTTGACTCTGTAATTTGAAACAGAAGTTTATAGGTTGAATTCAGGCGGTACAAACATACATATTTTGTTACACCTCATATATTTTGATTGTTATTCCGTAACTTAATGTTCTTTGTTAGTTTGTTAATGTTCTTTGGGATAGGAAACATCTTGATAGGTTGGTACGACCGGCGATTTGTCAATACGTTAATAATTATTTATTTTACCTTGATTGAAGTGTTCTTCCATATGGCGAGGCCGCAACATTTGAGTTTACCCATTTAAATTTGTCTGGAGATAAAATTAGTAAGTAAACCAGATCAAAAAACAACAGAAGTTAAATTTTAGTAGTTATAGGTACTCTATTATGATCAATAATAATGCAGAGAAATAAAAGGTAAATCTTATTTTTGGCTCACCATTGAGCGGCTTTTGCCAAGAGGATATGTAGATTCTTACTGCAAAGTACTAAATCAGACCTAAGTTACATGATGTTACAGTTACATGATAGACTTATGGCTGAAAACGGCGTAGATATTGCTTTAATGTATACGAAAAAGTAGAATTCATAAAACACTTCACGAATATTTTTAGTATGTATTTTGGTGTCCACCTTCATGAAATAGCTCTTAAGATGAAAATTTAAAATGTAATAAACGCACTATTTCTTTTGTAGAACAAAGGCAGAGTCGATTAAGTACCCTGCCTCCAAGTTTCTTTAACTCACCTTTTTTCTTTAGAAAACATATCTTTAATGCATTATTTTACTCAAGAAAATCTCTGCTTTTCTTCTTGATCTTTAGGTAGTAGTGCCTGTGCCAACCTGACTTAAATGAGTCGATTTTGGTATTCTTTTTTTGAAATAATGACGTCATTTAGGAGCAAAGTATTGTGTGTTAAATTAGCTAACCTCCTCGCAGGTTCAGATCCTGTTCGGTGTGACATAATTTCGCAAGAGGTTCTTTTAGTAAAATACCAATGTTTTATTTTCCAGGAGGCTCTAAAAAAGAAGCAGCAGCCGCCGGCGACGACGCCGTCCCCCGTGTCAGCCCCGTTCGTGCCCGCGCCCGCGCCCGCTCCCGCGCCCGCGCCCGCTCCCACGCCGCTCGCCGCCGCCGCACCCACCGTGCCCAGTCTGCCCGCGCACGAACTACTACACACAGACGTGAGGCCACATTTCTATTATCTTACATGTGTGGGCTTCCGCGCAAAAAGGGTCCAGCATTGGGGTTAAGAATAGTTTCAGAAACTAAAGTAGTCTGACTCAGAACAAAACGCTTTCGAACACTATATTTTTTATAGACGTCCAAAAATGTAACTCTGAAAATCCCAATTTCACAAAAATGCATCTGTATGCAACATCTCGAAATTTAAATGACCACAACTGAACCCTTTATGCGCAGAAACGTTTTTCCCCTTTCGATTAGCGGTCTACTAAATGTTACGCCGAAAACAAACGCTTTTGGTCTGTAGCAGTAACTCTAGGGACGCCTTCGATTTGGTTGTCACAGTGGAAGTAAAGCATCGATGGTGCATGATGAAGTATCATCTTGCTATATTTAATCGAATTGATACCTAGGTTCCAAGAGGAATTGGCTCAAATACAAGATGTCTACATAATCAACAAGCACTCAACGTTATAATGAAGCAATTGTCATCACTGTCTTTTTACCCCTGAATGGTGAAAGAGTGACTACTAAATATAACAAACTGTGACCCCAGCGAAACTAAAGGTGTCGGGTGTCATGTTTCGTTGGCCTCTGCTATAAACCAAGTGACATTGCCAGTTGCGGTCAGCAGCACCTTCATACATTTTAGGCGTACAACGACCTTATGTAATTTTACCCTGGTTAACCGGTTATTTAGAAGATTATTCGTCTATGCTTTTATTATCCGCAGTAATCATTTGTTTGTTTCAAATAAACAAGCAAATTTAAGTAACCACTGAACTCCGGTACTTGAAAACATTGTACATTTAAAAAAATTCTTTAGCTTAGGGGTTTTTAAAATATAATGTAGCTTAGGGGTTTACAAAATATAATGGAAGAAAGCTGGTTGTGCAACGCATGTTATCTGTTGTCATAAGATATGCAAGATGTATTATCATAGAAATAGATAAGAATAATATACTTTTGGTGAGATAAAGAATATCAGAATGAATCATCAACAAAAGTGAAGGGCAATTTTTAAACAAAATAACGTAATACGGCAATCACTAAAACAAACCAAACACTGTTTTAAAACATGTAGGAAATTGTTTGAGAAAGAAAGTTGCTCATAGTGCCGGCATTCTACACGCCTGGTTTGTAGATAAATTATCTATTTACTAGCCGTTAAGGAACAAGCCGGTGGAGTTTATATGCGGCTCGTCACGCGAGGTTTCGGTGCGGTTGAGACCGAGACGACAACTGTAGGCAATCGGCATATCAACCTCGCTGCAGGAACGGTTCCAATATTTGAAAATAACATACTTGCAATGGATCACTTCAGCACTTTTGCTTCCTTCTTATAGGCAATGAATGAATGAAACTGTATTGCTATTCGTGCTAACGTGTTTATGGCCTATGGCTAATCAGGGATATACCTCGTGTTGCGATATTGTTAGATTCTATAGATTCCAACTTATTCCGTTATATCTTCGGAGATAGAATCTTTTTAGCTTTAACTAAGCAGATTCTATATTTATGACACTGTCATTGCACTGACGCAAAATATTCGAAACAACAATAAAGTCAAAAGTCATTTAGACGTCGGAAATCTGTCTGAAAAATAAAAAAAATATACAGAAATATTTACATATTTTTTTCGAGTAATAAAGTTATATTCAATATTGGTTTTAAAATGTAAATCATTGTTTTACGAGTTCTATATTGCCCTCCATGAAATGTAGGGCAGCTATATGTCTTAACATGTGGTAAATCTCAACTGCGCAGTGTAATTGTTCAATATATTTCCATCCTAGAGGCAGTAGTTCCAAAGATCGTTTATTTTTCAGTCAAAATGTCCTTCCTGAACCATCCAATAAAGCGCAATAATGGAAAATGACCCTAACAAAAAAGAGTCGAAGGGGAAGAGACTGTTAAAGAAAGCAACGAGACGGAATAGTAAGTCGAGCAACGGCAATGGGAGCCAGTGCTCGGTGGTGGAAGTGACGCGTTCCAAGAGCTTCGAGAAGAAAGCCGGGGCGGACGCAGCGCCGGCGCGGGCCAGCACGCTGCTGCCCGCGCCGGACGGGCCGCGGGACGGCGAGCGGCCCGACGCCGCGCCGCCGCCCGCCGGCAAGATGCTCGCCATCGACGAGGCCATGCCCGCGCCCGCCGCCAAACTAACCTTCGACAAGAACCTGCCCGAAACTAGCCGACGTGGCGTTAAAAGGGTCTGTTTATTGTGGTGCAATAATCTCTGCATCTTTTTATCGTCCGCGTTACGTTATAAGATAGTGAATAGATAAATTGAAATGTGTTGAGCAACGAAGGGCTTATTCCGCAACGAATGTAAGAAAATACGGATAATAGGAAAATAAGGATAGGCTCAAGCACAACGTCGAAGGAGAGGGCCTTAGCTCAACCAACATTAGGATAAATTCTAAAGAAGAGTTTTCTTCACTTGCCCTACTTTACTCTTGCCGTCATATCAGAAGCTTATAGTTATGTTTCGTATTTAACTTTGTTTTTGATACTTTTACTGGTTATGTTGTTCTGATCTACCTTGGTTTATTTTCTATTCGTATTGGACAATTTTACTTTTTTAATTAGTTATCTCCATTCACCTCAAAACTTTTTACTTTTTTAATATTTAAGGTGTAAAAATATTAGCTGCAAATCTTTTAAGGGGTGAATCAGCCCATGAAACTGAACAACTTTCCCCAAGAAACAGATCGAAATATGTGAAAATCTTTCTGGACCTCACAAATTGTCATTATTATTTTTATCAAACCGTTTATTGTATACAAAAGCATAACAAGAGACACATTTACAAAGAAAAACGACACAACGGTACAGCTTATTTCTACTAAGAAATTTCTTTCAGCTGACCTACAGAAAGTGAGACTTTATTAGAAGACTTAAGAGAATTGTCTCTCTCGATTGGTAATTTTATGGGAGGTCCAAATTTTCATATTTCGACCTATGTTCTTTGGGGAAAATTTTTCAGTTTCATAAGCTGATTCACCCCTTAAAGTATAAGGTGTAAAAATATTATCTTCAAATATTTTAAGGCATGAACCAGCCCTAGAAACTGGACAACTTTCCCTTAGGAACATAGGTCGAAATATGAAAGAAATTTTTGGACCTCTCGTACAAAATGTAGCAGCCGAGGGAGTCAACTATATGGGAGGTCCTAAATTTTTTTTCATATTCCGACCTATGTTCCTTGGAGACAGTTGTTCAGTTTCACGGGCTGATTCACCCCTTAAAGTATTCGCAGGGATTTTTTTTACATCTTGTATTTGGAGCTCATATTTTTACACCATGTTGTTTTCTTGTTCTCTCTGTTAACCAGTGTACTGATTGTTTTCCAGAAACTGGAAGAGGAGAGCGGAGCGGGCACGAGCGGCGCGAGCACGGGCGCGTCCGACACCGACGCAGACGACAAGGACCCCAGCAAGGACAAGAAGAAAAAGAATAGGTGCAACGTCTGCAAAAAGAAGGTTGGACTCACAGGTAAGCAAGCTACACATACATATAAGATATGTTTATAGAGAAAGAATCCCGAAAGGGCAACATTATTGTTGGTATCCCGCTCATGTCATATATTTTGATAGAGAGATAAAGAGTAATGTTGCCAATTCGGATTTTTTTCTTATTCCCTTCCGGGGCAGGCAGAGTGTTAACGACCGTAAAATAAGGTTGCTATCGCCATGCCTGACAAATATTGAGGGCACTAACAGATTATTCTGTTGTATAATATTAGTGTAGGGTATAGACAGGTTGTCAGCCTGTTAGACATTATTACGGGTTTTAACTCACGGTAGGGATATATCGAGCACATCAATAATGAGCATATAATGTCTTATAGTTTTAGTGTTAATAACCACGGAACCTTAAAATCAAGTGTCAGCCTGTTGCCTAGAGTTGTAATACACATGAAACCCTTAGTCGCATCTTACGACACCCGCGAAGATACATGGAAGGCAAGCGTGGAAACGCACCATTAGACGGGCATTACTATGCATAGGTAGAATTGAAATTTGTGTGAAATATATAAACGTAATGTGGTATAAAAATAATGTCCTATGATAAATAAAAATCTAGTGGGTTTCGTATTGGAAGTCCATAATTTACGACCTATATTTACTTATTAAATCTAGTTTAGAGATGACTAAGATCATGAGCTCGCCTGCTCCCTCATTGATTTATTACAGCTTTCAACTCATGATATAAATCTTCGTTTATGAGGCAGTGGCGCTCGTCGTTTATCCAGTCACTATAGTGGTAGAGCGTGTGTACCAGTGATTTACCTTATCTTACTTCCCTCTCGCTCAAATATCACAACCTAAGAAAAATCTACATACATATAATATCATCTCCCTTGCGGGTTAGGCAGAGCATTCAGGACCGCTGTCGCCACGTCTGACAAATCTGAAAAATGGTGTATCACTAAAGTGACAGGCCTGTCGCCTAAAATTGTAATATACAGGGAACCCTCGAGTCCTTCAGTCGCCTCATACGACACCCTCGGGAAGGCGGCCGGCTGATTATCATGCTTTCTCTCTCCCACTAAGGCTTTTACATTATATTAGGCGTTCTTCTCTCTTCCACTGAGGCTCTTACATACCAGGTGTAAAAAATTTGCACCAACTTTCCCAAGGAACATAGGCCGAATTATGAAAAAAAAAATTTGGCGTCATACAAAATTACCAACCGCCCAAGTCAATTTGTGTATGGGTTTCCAAAAAAATCCCTTTTATTTTTACCCATGTTGTTCTTTGTTTGTTCATTCATTTGTTTATCTGATGTGATTTTATTCTTACGAGGTATCATAGAGGTAGTATAAATATTGAGTGTGTTGTTGTGCAGGGTTCGAGTGCCGCTGCGGGGGGCTGTTCTGCGCGGTGCACCGGTACAGCGACAAGCACGACTGCTCCTTCGACTACCGGGAGCTCGGCGCGCAGGAGATCCGCCGCAACAACCCCGTCGTCGTCTCACAGAAGATACACAAGATATGAGCCCCCCCCCACCACCCTCCACCGAACCAACACCCTACACTCCCCATTACTGATTTACTCTAAATAAATAATCGATCGAGTCTGTGTCTCTTATTTACGCGTAGTTATTGACTGCTTTCGATTGCTAGTTTCGTTGACGAAGACTATTTTGATATTAGAATGTGACGCTACAGAATAAGATACGCATACTCGATCCGTATATTTAGATATTATCTGTGCGAGAAGTTTACTTTTAAATTTGAAACTGTAGATAATGTTCGTTTCGGGTAGGAATTCTGAATTATTTTTTTCGAGTTAATTAGTAGTTTTGAATAATGTCCATTCACCTCCATTGTAAATATTAGATATAATTAATTATAGAAAGAAATCCTATATATTGTAAAAAATTAAAACTCCAAAAAAAGCTACATTGTTATGATTCCAACGGAGAGCTAGCCGCTTAAACATTCGAGATAACATTGTACGCTCAAGCTCAAGGGGCGGCGGCGGCGTGTGCGCTGCGTGGTCGCTGCGTGACCGCTGCGTGTCCGCCGCGTGGCCGCCCCGCCCCCGCCCGCGTCGCTCGCTAGGTGCAAACTGAACTGAGAAGTCCGCTGCTGACTTGACTCGTGTTTTGTCAGAAACATTCAACTCGTGATAACTACTGGTAGTGGGACTTCTAGAAGATGCCGTTTCTGTGCTAGACAACGATCGGTTCGTTCTGTGCCTCCGCATCGGGCTCTAGGTTGACATCATCTTGAAATCGTTAGTACTGTAACTTTGGTTTGGGAAGTCGTCGCTTTCTCATTTGTCTAACATTCGGCGTAAGTGACCTAGTGTTTAGCGAGATTGTGGTGTGTATCGGCATAAGGTGGGCGAGCGGGGCGCGGCGCCGTGCGGCAGCCGTGCGTGCGTCGTGCGTGCGTCGTGCGTGCGCCGCGCGGCAACCGGGCGGCGTCTCGCCTCGCTCCGCTCTTTGTGTGAAAATTATAAGTATAGTTATACATATTAAGTAGTCGACACTTTATATTATTACACATTATATAAGTAGGAAAGAATTATTTAGCTTTTTTTTCTTTTAATCACAATATTATTCAAAATTGTAAGTTGTATTATGTACCTAACTCGTTCATTTAGTGGTGACCAATGCTACCTATAATCGCTTCGATGTCCACACACACTAGACGACATTCGTTGGACTTAATTATTTAATGACTTTTGTTGTATATTTTGTTAGGTCATTGATTAATTTTGGTCTTTTTGCTTGAACATAATCACATAAAGATGATGTTAATAATGAATGATTTTTCTTCTATCTTGCTGTTTTAATTTAGTTATTCTTCTATTAAAGTCATTAAATTTTCAGGAATATAATCGTTGTTTTTGTTCAGTACTAATACTCCTCATACTTTGATAAAAAACCTTATAAATCCTTTTGTTCAATATTTGTGTATAATATATCGCCCGATCACCTGTTGGTGTGGACGTCCCTCGCCCGAGATGTATGCTCTTTCGCATGCCTCGACCGAGGCAGGTCCTTACTGACCGAGCATTCGACGCATGCGCCGTGAGGCTGCTCGGATGGTCTGCACGCTGGTAATGATATACGAATGCTATAAAGTTGAGGCCAAAATGAGGAACTAGACGTGATCTCGACTGTACAGAACCCTTAACAGACTACAAGTGTATAATTTCACCACTCACTGTTACATAGTAACTGTAACACCAGAAAACAATGATATTATATTGTTACTAGCGTAACCCTAGAGAAGCTACAGTGCTGCGTGCTGTCACGAATTTGCTAGTCTTTGATTCACGAGCTGTGATACACAAATGGGACAAGCATAATATTTAATTGATTTCTATTGCGGCTAAAAAAGGGCGCTTGGCCACGGAGGACAGTAACTTGGCGGACGAATGTTCCTTCATGCTTTCCGTAAACTTTCTGTGAATCGGATATTCTTTGGCCACAAGATGTAAAGAAAAGGGAAGTTCGGCAGATTCGCTATAGGACAGAAACTTGATAAGGCAGAAGCTGGATTGGGCAGAACAGAATCTGGTTGTGGCAGAGTAGTCAGGATGCTTACGTGTAAAAGACGTAAGACTGCCGGACGTCCATTTTATATGATAGTGGAAATGAATTACATTTATTTTTCGATTCTATTTATGGCATATACATGCATTAAAGCATGTTTGATATTATATGCTTTTAGAGTGCAGAAAAAATGCATAAAACAAAGTGTGGTTTAGACTGAAATACTACCTACGCCTCGCAACCATTAGTAGCAGTTCCGTAGCCCGCGTAGGCACTCCTTCAGGCAGGATGCCTTGCGATTACGTGGCGGTTACTAAAAATGCAATGTAGGGACTCGTGTAGGTCGGTTGTATAAAATAAAGCGAGGTTTCGATAAAATTTTTGTTAACTAAACTAAAGCAGCTGTAAAAAAATATTCTTAAATAATCAGTGAAAAAATATTTTTTTTTTTAATAAAACTTAATTCTTATTTAACAAAGAACTGCGACATAGTACTTGCAAATAATTGATTTAGTTTTAATAAAACTTATGGCTCAATTTATTTACAGTAAGTACAAAAACATACCTCCAAATCTAAATTAGATAGGTCCCTATACATTTATTTTTGACGTAGTAGTGTTTTTTCAACATACTATATCATGTCATATCACATAAATATACTTATATTATGTACTTAGATTTACTTGTGCTTATACTATAGGTAGGGACATTAATTGCACTCAATGTGGAACAGTCAACAATTTGAAATATTGATTCAAACTTTTACTCCTATTATAATATTATGCATAGGTATTGATGATCTCCTATAGGTTAGTCTATTTGACTAGCTATAAATTATCGACTCTCAAAAAAAACTCAAAAAAGGAAGCCGCTATGGAGTAGTCAATAAGAGAAAAAGGTAAACGCAATTTTATACAGACTTTGAGAATTAGACCTCCTGCGCCTAACTAGACCCTAAAGGGCTGACTCAGAGTAAAGCATGTCGCCGGAACCAACGTGTTTGAAAGTGCAATAATCAAGCAGTTTTATAACGTCATCATAATAGATTCTTTTATCCCCTGCTGAAGTCCTGAAGGTTTTATAATGCCCAGTGCTGGCGCCAGGCCTGACTCTGAAATCAGCTTTACAACATTGGTACAGTGTGCATGGTCTAGATCCTGGTGACCTGTCGGATCCAGTCCCTGACGGCGGCGACCCTGGAGAAGACGACCAGCGCGCCGTTAAAGCAGCGGTGTGCATCGTCCTGCACCCACGACGCCACGCCGTACAGCTTGCCATTGGCCACCAGACCACTGCCGCTGTCACCCTGGATAATCATAGAGCCCGGGTTAGGATTCATTCTTAAATAGAATCTATCATTATCATACGTATCCCCATCTCATGAAAAACAATGTAATGAAATAATTGAAGTCGGCTTTTACCACATAACAAGAAACTACTTATTCTTAAGGAAGGTAACACTAGCTCCTAAAAGTAATTCGCTTTCCTTTCCGGTGCGTTAGAAACAGACGATGCGATGATAGTTTAGTTCAGGAATTTGAAAAAGTGTGCCCATAGAATCATTACCTACACATTTAAAAATACAGAAAAGGGTACAAAATAAAAAGTGAAACGTTGATTGATTAACAATCAAATCGTTCAGGTTTTTAGAGAGAGAGAGAGAGAGAGAGTTTATAAATTTCGACTTTTGGTGCAGCATATAGCCCTACGACATTTTTACCACAACACGCAACTGTAACGGTGGAGGTATCAGTTAAACGAAGAAACAATGATTTAATCAGAATCAGAAACACAGTTGGTGGAATTGAAGGGGAAGACCGAAGACCAGTGCCTCGTTTTTCGAAACTACAGGCTACAATTCTACAGGTGAAATTCGATGTACATTGCGTAGCGGGTCAAAAATCTTGGTTTTATAATGTCCCACCGGCTACGCAATGTACATCGAATTTCACCTGTAGAATTGTAGCCTGTAGTTTCGTTGCATAAGCCACAGCAGGCTGGTTGTCCAACTCTCACCGATATCATAATCAGCTTCATTTTGACAGTTCAAGTCAATCGGGATGCCATTTTGTGACATTTGACTGTTGTTTACACAATCAGCTTTCAGTGCCTCGTTTTTCGAAACTACAGGCTACAATTCTACAGGTGAAATTCGTTGTACATTGCGTAGCGGGTCAAAAATCCTGGTTTTATAATGACCCACCCGCTACGCAATGTACATCGAATTTCACCTGTAGAATTGTAGCCTGTAGTTTCGTTGCATGGGCCACAGGTGGTTAGACGTCATACGAATGAATATGAGTTCTTGTGACGGTAATGGTAATGGTAATGGTAAGACGGGCTGTTTTCCGCAACTCGACGTCTGCATGCGCCTATTTTGCGTAAAGGGTGGGGGCTCCCTACTCGAGCCATCCTATTTCCCCAAGGAAGCCCAGTACCCCTACCAAATCACTGAGTACCTCGGGGATTGACCTCGGGTTTCCGAGGTATTTTGCCCGGTATGCTGCCACCTCTTTGCAGTGTAACACCACATGGGCGGCTGTTTCCTCTTCCTCCATACATGCCCTACATAGGGGGCTGTCAGTAACACCTATGACTGAGAGGTGCTTGTTGAAGTGTCCGTGACCGGTTATGACGCTGGTTACCATACGAAGTTGGGTTTTCTTCAGTCGGAGCAACTTCTTGGATAGGCAGCTAGATATTGTCGGCAGGGCTTCTCTAGCCTGCCTGCAGTCTTCTAAACCGGTCCAGTGTGTGTTATGTTCGTTTTTGGTGCGTTCTCTTAATAGGGAGCGGATTTTGCCTACCGGGATAGGTATGATCGGTTCCGGCCCGTAGGCTATGGTGTCCGATCCTCTTCGGGCCAGTTCATCTGCAGCATCATTGCCCCTAGAGCCGCTGTGTCCTTTGATCCATTGTAACCTTACTTGGTTGTGTTGACATACCTCCATTAACCGTTGGTGGCATTCGTATATTAGCCCTGAGGTTATTACATGACTGTTCAGTGCCTGCAGTACAGACATGCTGTCTGAGAGTATTCGGATGGAATGACCTTTCACTTCCCTGGCAGCTATGGCTGTTGCGGCTACCGATATCGCCAAACATTCAGCTTGAAAGACTGTGTTGTGGCTTCCCAGTGGTGTAGAGAGTCTGATGTTGAAGTCCTCCGAGAAAACACCGGATCCTGTACCAGACTTTGTCTTAGAGCCGTCCGTAAAGATTCTTGTGACGGAGGAAGATACGTCCAGCAGAGAGAGGTAGAAAGAGAAGACCAGAAAGGCAGATACCACTATTAGATGTATCATGTAGGTACATAATAATTGCCAAGGAGAGAGACAGTTGGTGGAATATCAGCTTACATTGCAAGCGGAGTCGAACCGGGGCGGGCGGCCTTGAGTGCAGATCATGTTGGTAGGCTCGTACTGGACCAGCGCCTGCTTGCACGTGTCGTCCGGCATCACACGCAGGTCCATAGCGTGCATCTCATCTCGCATCACGTCCTGAAAAAAGGATAATATTATTTAAACGTGTTCTTTTGCCGCTCGCATTTTCATTTACGTGTAAAACGTAGCACTCGTAGATGTTATTTTGCGTTTGTGTCATTCGGTATTGCACCTGCGCATTACAATGTTTGAATAGTTACTTTGAATATGACAAAAAAGTAGCTTCCAATAAAGATGACATATAAAAAAAACCGAGCCTTAATTTAAAGGCCTTAAGAAGAAATTGTGTGTTTTATGAATCTAACCGTTGTTGTCAAGCAACTCCATAAAATAAGTGGAAGCACTTTTGGACTCCAGCTCGAACCGTTATTTTGTTAATATATCGGAGGCATGAAACTTACTCCGTTACTACTAGTGTCGTAGCCCGCGTGAACTTCAATTGAAACCGACCTACAGACCGTTTAGGACGGAAGATCGATCGTCTAGTTCCCCTGGAGCCAAATTCTTGCCGTCCAACGGTAGCACCCATCCACCTCCGCTAATAAAAGGTACGACACTTACCCCGTGCGTAGCAGTGCCGTAGCCCGCGTAGCCGACCTCGAGCCGGTCCGGGATCGAGGGTCCGTCATCCAGCTCCACTGCAGCCAAGGTCTTGCCGTCCAGCGGTAACGCCTGTTCAACTCCGCTTATAGAAGGTACCACACTTACCCCGTGCGTAGCAGTGCCGTAACCCGCGTAGCCGACCTCCAGCCCATCCGGGATCGAGGGTCCATCATCCAGCTCGACTGCGGCCAAGGTCTTGCCGTCCAGCGGTAACGCCTCCTCCAGCTCCGCCAACAAGAAGTCCCAGTTCGCTGCCACCTGGAAGATACGACAATCTGTTTTGTAGTCAATTGTTTATACTCGTAAATTTTGCAAGTTTTTACAATAGAACGTTCTGACATGTACATAAGTATGCATGTATGCATACGTATTCTGTGTGTGTATGTATACATATTTAATATTTGTAAATACATTTAATTAAAATATAGATATGATGCTTAATGTGTGTTGTATATACTTTCGTAGTTATAAGCATGCCCTAAAAGGGTGTGTGTTCCATCTACCTATATATAAGATCTGTATTTCACCACATGACACCTAATAAAGTGTATAAACTGCTTACGATTTACTTCCCATAACTAATATGGCATCAATAACTGGGTGGAACGTAATGTTAGGCCTCTATCACACTTCAGCTCAAAAATAACGCTGCGCTAACCTATGCGCCAGTCAAATCCATACTACAAACGTCAATACCCAAACTAAAACCGCTCTCGACCCACCCAGCGTATACGCAGCGCTAGAGTTGGACGTGGATTCAAGATTCAAGATTCAATCGTTTATTTCCAAGTAGATTCACAATGAATACTTTTAGAATGTCAGAGAGTTACAATACAATAATGTCACTGAATAAATGAATGAGTCATTGTAAACAATAACAATTTTCAGTTCCTAATAGAATCGCGGACGAGTGGGATAAAAATAAAAAAATAAAAAATAATAATAAAGGCACTGCCTCGGGGCTGGCCAGGCTGACCACACATCATGTAACTTACATCACCACCATCAATTAATGAAATCAGTTAAATTAAAGACAAAATATTTAAAAAATGCTTGTTACATGCTAATCAGCCGGACCCCCTGAACAGGAAAACCACCCAAAAACCTGCTCAGAAGTGCTCCTAATCTCAATTTACAATTTGTACCTATAGAATAGGCCCTAAGCTACCCTAGCTAAGTTTTATAATTATATATATATTATTAGCCCAAAAGACGGCTACGCTAAAATAAAATAAAAGTATTACAGTAGATAATTCTAACTGTTTCGTCTTCCTTACTAATTATGCCAATTGTAAATTCCATGCACGTCCCGATCTGGTATTAAAAATGACTGCACGTTTCTTGTGCTGCGCTGGAATTTCAGAGGACCATGCCTCCTTGTCATTAACATAATCATCTAACTTATAATAAGCTTTATAACATAATGTTCTCTTAATAATAGATTTAAATTTACTTTCAGATAAACATAATATATTTTCCGGTATTTTGTTATAGTATCGTATACATAGACCTTCAAATGAAGTCCTTATGAATGAAGTGGGAAAGGCCTTACCTGCTTGATATCGAAGCGTTTGGCGTCGAGCCAATAGGGGCCGACGGAGAAGCGCGGATGGATCACCAGCCGCTTGATGTACCTCGTCAGGCCGCTGTCGTCGCTCGAGGTGTTGGTGCCGGCGAGGATGTAGCGCCCGCCGGTGAACAAGGTGCTGGAATGAAGAGAACTAAGATAAAATCAATTAATTTTCCCCGTCTATCAGCCAGCTAGTCATCATTGGTCTCTTACGTCTGTGACAGACGATTTAATCAGGCAATATCATGGCTATATAAGCCGAAGCGGGTAAGGCATAACTTTCCGCACGCTCTACAGGTGAAGGAGGAATTAGAGACCGGAACATTAATGTTTAGGTGTCGTTTCTGTCTTTTGTTAGCGTGATCGTCGTGAGTCTTGCTCATCAAGTACACGCTTTCGCTATTCGTCCCTATCGATGATGGTCGATGTCGAACGCAGCCATATCCCGCTTGGCGCAATCCAGCTAGTATTGATTAAGTAATAGCATTGAGCACCGTACTTTTCTAGACCGAACGAGTATTTATAGTTCTTCTGTTTTGTTTGGGTGTACTGTATACGCAAATGCAATTGTCTCATCATCCTCCAACCTAACCTAACCTAGGGGATTTGATGTGGAACCAAGTTTTTACATACATCTATACTCTGCAACCCGAAAGCTAACCTAGCCGGAATCTTTAGTTAATTCATATTCAAATATCATCTTAATTTAAATTTGATATCTACCAAGTTTTAATGCGTACAATCTTAACATGTTATCTTTTTAGGTACCTAGTCGATTTTATAAACGTTTCTGTAGTACAGTAGCAAGTTGGTATCTAAATTTTTTATTGTTATTATGAATAGCAAACCAGGAATAATATATTGGTTAGTTTGATCATTATCATCAATGTCACGTCATGGTCAGATTTCGGGTTACGGTTGAGGGCACAATACAAATCTAACTCATTGATTCGATGGTGAATGGAATAGTTTATTGCTGTCATTCCTATAGAAAAACCTTTTAGATTACAGGTTTTTTTCAAATATGCCTATGACACACTACGTATCTACATAACAACGGTACAAAAATCTGAATTGCTGATAATAAACATATTCATAGCAACAACGGCCTGAACGTCCTTACAGGCAAAATATATTGCTAGTTAGTTCCCAATATTACTATTGTTATTATTTAGGGAAATGTGTTCAGTTTCAAATAATTATAACACCTGAATATTTTCTTTCAGTGCACCGTTACACAAAAAAGATACGAAATTGTAACTAGGTACCTGCCTATATAGTAAAAATGTGTTGGCCTTATTATGCCTATAGAAGCACCCACCAATTTACTCTGTTTTTAAAACACATTTTATCCGCGAACTCTACATATAAACAAGTTTGATGTGGGCGCACGTCATAGAAATTGTTTTCATATTTAGTACTTACATACATTGCACGCGAATACATACATACATACATGCAAAGCATTTTATGTGATCAAAGGTTATCTCAAATAGTCATGAAATTAACCATTTACTACTAGGAATTTACTACTAGGAATGTGAAGTTCTAGATATCCACCTGACTACCTAGGTAAAAATATTTGTTGACTATTTTATTATTTGGAATTTACAATTTATAATTTAGTTGCATTTTCCTGTCAGAATGTCTCGTTATTAATGCATGAAGCATTAAGTGCGGGACGAGCTATTGATAAGTAACACATTTCTAAGTAAAATATCTTAAAACATGAAAATATTTATCTATCAGTGATTCTTTGTAATGTTAGGTACGTTCTGGAATAGCAATATTATAAGCAGAAATATTAGCAAGTACACAATCTAAGTCGGTAAGTCCGTAACTTAGATTATAATTGCTATTATTGATATAATATTGCTCAAGAGTGTACCTACATACAGAAAAGTCATAGATTGTACGATGGGCGAGGTACCCTAGGTACATACCTACTTCTTACTATATTATAGCGTTAGGTATATGAGGAAATTCAAGTTCTATGACTACAAGACTGTGCATTGCGATTACGAGAGTGAACCATGTGCACTTCGAATTTGCCGTGTAATGGCGGCTTCGAATTGCCGTGTGATGCCGGCTTCGAATAGAGTCACATTTCTGTCCCGTGGGTGTCGTAATAGCCGACTAAGGGACTCAAGGGCTTTGTAAATTACAACTTTTAGGCGACATGCTGACAACGTGTCACTATAGTGATACACAAATTATCCTAACCGGCGCTCAAAATTTGTCAGACGTGGCGATAGCGACCGTATTTTTCCGGTCGTTAACGCTCTGCCTACCCCGCAAGGGATAAAGGCGTTGTATATGTATGTATGTACCATGTGCACGCGCATAACTCACATCACTTACCCAGATGACTTAGTTGTGAATCACTCTCTTTGTTAGCCGACAACCAAGATATTGCCTCATTGGTATGCAGAAGTGGTACATGACTGTGTTCTGTTAATGCCTACCTATTTTATGATGCGGGAATCCCTTTTTGTTTACTTGGACACGAAAATGCAATTAGCGTTCCGGAAACTTGTCGCTATTTACAGACGTAGACCCTAATCATGGAGTTTTCCATATTTTTGATTCGGAAAACCCATGTTTCATAACGGCTGAATCATTTTCCAAAATGAGGCTACTCTCACCAATGGCCAGCAGTCAGGATCCATTTGGGGCTGATGATGGAGCCGCCGCAGGTGCCTCCGAAGAGCACGGCGTGCGGGTACTGCTCGTTGACTGGCCGGAAGGTCGCTGCCTCCTTCAGGTCCGCTGCGGCTGCTTCTGTGCTGGCTTTCACTTCCTTAACCAAGTTTTCGGCATCGCTGGGCTTCACCTTCGGATAAGATGGTTGAATTTCGTTTGCTGGAATTTGAGAATAACACATTCAAAATTACTTTATTCTCGCAGGTTGTCCCTAATGAGTATTTAATGACTTGGTTGATGATGTTTAAATTCAAGTTTATTTTGTAGAAGAAAAATGCTCATATCCTTTATCTTCTAATTCTCTTTACCTGACTGTCTCAGAAGGATGGATTTGTTATTCAAAAGTAACTACCTATGAATGTATAACCGAATTGGTCCTTTTCACTGCTACAGCACAAACTGCCCAGCAGCCCAGCAGGGGAAGAGACATGGACTGTATAACATTTCATAAATTCCAAATAGCACATTTTAAATGCAAAATAAGTATTACTTTGGAATTGCCTCAGTCAGGTTTTTGGATTGTTTGAGTCTGCCTTCTCAATGTTGCAAATTCTGGATTGTCAAAGAAAGGGGCTACATCAAGTTTCAAGTTGATCAATTTCATACCAGTGTCGTGGAGTAATGTTAAGTGTAGGGTAGGTAGTGGAATCAGTGTTGTGTCACCAGTTAGATAGGTATGTAATGCAGCTGGCAATTAGCCCATCTGTCCACGCAACTCAGTGACGTCCATTAATTTGTTTAGTTTTCCGTGTTTTTCTAGTAGGTACCTAGAATAATATGCGGAAACATAACCACAGTTTGCACCCCGCAAGAGGCTCTGACTGAGCAGTACATACTCATGTCAAGATAATATTTCTGTATGCAAAGTATCCATCCATGCCGATTGCCGACCCATAACCACTCGGAATAATTATTTGTACCATCTAACTTTGGGTAGAATAATTATAGGTACTTTTCGAGGCGCCCCATACGAAAGGGGAATATATAATAAATACTAAAGCAATAGGTATACCATGTAAGTTGATGAAAATATTATCATCACTCATGATAACCTCTTTGTGTCGAATGTCGGTTGAGTGTTGACATGGTTGTGATTGTCACTAGGTGTAACTGGTTCGTAATAGCACGCAATTATCGGTGTAATAGCAGAAACGTCTGAGCAGGGAAACGATGAGGTAAAACAAGGTAAATTAAACCAATGATTGAACTGCGTCTCCGTGACGCCCCGCGCCGCTTGGTTCTCCAACAATTAAAAATGTAATTAAAAACAACCAAAACAATTCTTGTGATTTGTACTGGTTTAATTTAGACCAGTCTTCATTTTGATCGTTTCGAAACCTTTAAATACGATATTTGGACAAACTGAATTAATATGAAGTGTAACTTTCCATGTACTCGCGATAACTTTTTCAAATTTAGATAAAACGAGTCTATCACTACGATAATACCGCTATAAAAAATATTGATTAATTTACAATTAATACTGGCGAGGAACATTTTCGCACTCAAAAATGTTTTTGTACTTACCCTTGTTAACCATTCTTAAATATTGAATGAAAAGTAAAGCCAGGTACCTAAGACCGTATATATGCATATCCGTAGACCTAGTGGGTCCCCCTCTGTAATTATGAAGTTTTCAGTCAGTCAGTCAGTCAGTATGAAGTTTTAGGAAATTATGCCATAAAAACTGTATTAAGTAGGCAATAACAATTTAGTGGCAGTACCTACTCACCTAGTGTTCGATTTCATACCTAATTGGCTACCGTTAGGTCCATATGTAGTTGTTGATATCAAATAGGTACTACTAACACGCACATGTAAATGCTAAAACAGATTTGCAGTTTGCAATATAATGCTTTACCTGAGCACAATATTTATCACCATGGCATTTCCTTGAACTCAAAACTGGTTCCGCTTTAAGTGTTAGTGTTACTTTTTTAAACTCCTAAACAGGTTTATATGTGAAGTTGTTTTGATTATAGGTACCAGGAAAAGATAGTGTGCTAAAAATTTTGTATAATTAAATTAAATTATCTGTGTCAAAACAAAATTGGTATAGCTCGCGAATGTTGTGTATTTATTTTATTTGTCAATTTATTTAAGATTTTCAAAAACAGAAAAGTAGCTACTTACGCAAAAATGTAATGCACTGTGAAATTATAAAAATGACTTGAAATAACAAGATAAACGCAAAAATATGTCTCAGTTCTAATAACGTAAACAAACTGCACATTATGCGGGTGGAATCAATTTGCTTTTTTTAACAAAATACAACATTTTATCAGACAAAATACTATGCTAACGTTAAGTCTCCAGAATAATTATATATTTATCTACATTTTATCATACACAAAATTATAATCTACAGAAATATCTGATAAATTTGGAACCACGTGTTAGGTGTATTTGCGGTTATCATGACACAGTTTAAGGCAATCCGTACACGCAGTGAGTAAGAAATGTCAGTATGAAAGTCCACTCACAGGTTTTGGAAGGTTCCACATGGTTGGAGTCCTCCGGGCGCGCGCGGGCGCACGCGAGGAGCGCGCACGCCGCGACCACTACCACCAACTTGCGCGCGCACATCTTACTGGCTGCGGGCACTGCGCGCGATCATCCGCTTTATACTACCATCTGATGACTAGCCGACTACAGCCAGCTACAGCCTAACGTAATGAGGAAACTACTTGAGGGTAATAGTTCTTGATGCTACGACTTGTCATGCCGCTATCTCCGCCATTTTTCAAATTGTTTACAAAATTGTGGGCCTATCTATAAATAAACGGTGTATTTTACTGTGGCAAGTGGGTACTTAATAGGTACGTACTAAGTTGAGGTATTTAGAGATGGTATGTAATTAGGGCTGGCAGAATGCAGTGAGATTTAGAAGATTGTGTTTTTGTATGTAAATTCCATATCATATCCTTAGCCTACATCATCCCACTGCAAGCAAAGGACTCCCTATAAGATTTGAAAAATATACATAGTTTAGTGATACTATTTTGAAATACTAGTTTATGTACGTTTCTTTAGTTTAGTTTATCTACATTTTTAGGTCTATACCTAAGATCAAAGATCGTGAATTAAACTGATCTACTATGAAATAGGTAATCCAGTTATATTTATGTTAAGATTATTAAGTACGATATTTTACGGGCTACTTTACTTATTAAATAATCCTGGCTTCAAGGTATGTGCCAGCATACGGATGCTACCTTATTATTTACGTATTATAGGTTTTATTATCCAAGGAAAGATGGTGCGTCACCTGTTACCTTGTCATGTGGGTGCAGTGTCTCATGTATGGAGGCTTTAGATCTCATCACGAGGAAATATCTACCTACATGACGTCATTCCCTTTTTTCGTGGAAGTCATTAACTACTTTTTTATATTTAGAACGAGCTTACTTCCGTTCGAGTCTTCTTTTTTCAATATCAGGCTGACGACCGATGTGGCGCAGGGGTAAAGCCACTACGTGCTACGCAAAGGTTGCGGGTTCGATTCCCGGTGGGTCACTCACAAAGTTGATATTTACCACTTTGTGAATTTGTTCCCAGTCTGGTTAGAGCATTGCGGGCAGAACCTTCCGGTTATCCGTAAGAAAGATGGTTCCGTGTTTCAGATGGCACGTTAAGCCGTAGGTTACGGATGCTGACTTTAGGTCCCGGTTGATTACTTAGACAGCGGTCGTTACACAACCATGTCAGAAGCTTGCTACTTGTAGAAGGCAGTTGAAAAATTCTGACACAGGGTTCATTGGGTCGTTGGACGACTCGGTGTCCCACTTGAAACAGAAAGAATATCAGGCTCATTGAAATAAAACGAATCGTGAATTCAAATAAACTTTAATAACTCTCCAACGGCTATAGATCGAAATTATTGATCTTCAATACTAGTCCAAGACGAGTGCAGTGTTTAATATTAACAGAGATAAAGTTAACAAAATTCCAAAGGAATGTAGATTACGAATACTGTCATATTGCTTTTCAATCTCTACTATTAAAACCTATTAAAGCTCTATGAATAAAAATGAACTAAGTAACATATTTATGTAAGTAATATTAGCGATATAAAATTGATAGAGAGGGTAACCTTTCGAGGTAATCCTTCAGTGCAGTGCAGAATGAAAAATTATCTAAATGCCGATGATAAAATACAAATCCATACCCAATCAAATATCTCCCATTCTATTTCTGTAGGTATCCATCCATCACAATCTTTAAATATTAAGATTCGGCGGATCGCACACTTAACGCACGAATGAGCGCTAAAATATCGCAGCGATCTGTCAGATCCATAATAGAAACGTCACATCCCATCCACACTACAAACGCACTCGACGGACGACGCTGCGGTAGTGCTGCGTCCACAGCGGTTGAGCGGTTTTAGTATGGGGATTGACATTTCTAGTATGGATTTGACAGACCGCTGCGATATTTTAGTGCTCCGTCGCGCGTTAAGTGTGCGATACGCATATAGTTAGGTACTTACTTTATTTACCCTTGTTAATTTTAGGGTTTTTCATGTTCATCTCACTGAAATAGGATAAAAGATATTTGATGGGTGTAAAACAATTATTTCATCGACTATCTAACGTAACTTGCTTTTGAATTGATTCAAAAACTTAATCCTACGTAGAGTCCGCGCCAGTAAAGAAATCCCGCTGAGAAGAAATTGTCCTTAATACTTACACATTTTATGTCAAGTGACATATAATGTGGAACAGTATTCGGCAATTCCACGTGATGACAGAATATTTTTATGTCAAGTGACATATCATGTAGAACAGTATTCGTCAATTCCACTTGATGACAGATTTTTGTTGGGAATGCTTCATCTGCGGGAGACCTTTCGTGGCGCGGGCTCTAGTTATAACACGACACGCGTGCTTGACAAGTGTGGGGTACGCATTCTTTCAGGTATATAAGTGAAGGCTTCCGGGAACATTAGTCTCATGGCAATAAGATTAGCTTTAGCCTTATTCAAACTACCTACACGGAATCCGGATTGATACATAGGTAGTGGACTGAATCGCCTTGCAACTTGTACCTATTAAAATACCGCAAACCCGCGTACCGCGTGAATACCGCTCAGGTTTGAATAAGGCCTTATATTCACATAGGTAGGTTTAATCGCTTGATGGTTAATACAGAATGTAAGGAAAGGTTTCCGCTTCATGAGCAAAGGAGTGACCTAAACTAACACTAAACTTAGTCAGCATACATAAAAGAAAAACTGAACGTGAAACTCATTTTCAGAACATGTCTGTTTTTCTTTGACTTAGAATGTTATTGATGACATGAACGAATAGCAACATAATCCTTTGGGACACTTTATTATAAAAACGAAAAGTATCTAACATTAGATCATTTGTAACAATTTGGAAATTTGTAACTTTTCATCCGCATAGCCATAACCTATTATAATTTTATCGTCTCGTTCCCGGAGCTACAGCAATCCGAAGTCAAATGCGTGAGAGATCACTAAGTTCAATGTGAATAATTTCAAGTTCGATTATACTTATAATTATAAACATTATCTATCAACAGGGCGGGTCTCGCTCGACTTATGAACTTAATAGATTATACATATCAAAAGTAGTTCAGTATAACATTTTAAACGGTGTAAATAATTGATATTTAGGCAAGTAAACAGTTTCGAATGATACGTATCTACAATTTTATAATATCGTTAACAAACTAATTTCAACGCGAAGATGAAAACATATTTTGGTATTTAACAGGGTATTTTTTATCAAACATGTTATGTATAATTTTCACAGACCTTCCTTATGGATCCGAGTCACCTCGAAAATGGTCTTCCCAATCAATCACTTATCGGCGTGTAATTTTAATGTAAAGTAGGTACAGCGAGTTAAAGAGATGGGTCCATAAGGAAAGTTATTTTTGGTAAAATTTGCTGTGAAGCTGAGTCATTCTCCAGAGTGAAAAAATAACCCAGTAAAATACAGGTACTGTTTCAATGTTGATTTTAAATATGTGTAGTAGTTTAAATATATCTTTATCTATGTTCCATTATCTTTGGCTGCATAATTTGTAGCACAGAAAATCGATACAGGTAGTGCTATTGTTAATTATAGGTAGTATAAATGAAATATCAATTCCAAAAATATTAATTAAGTAGTTGTGTTAATAATGAGGAATGGTAAGGGATGGGGAAAGGTGGTGTGACGGGGTCTCGCCGCGACGGGCCACTACGCCGGAACCGTACAAACCTCAAGTACACTTCCTTTTATCTAGTTTAATACTACTTCATAATAAATTATTTAATAAAACAGCAGAACTTTGACAAAAGTAGGTAAAATTATCAAAAAGATGCAGATAAAAAATTCAACAATATTGCAATTCTTTTGCTCAACTTTGTTACTGCTACTTTTGTCAAATTTCTTAACAATTGTCTATTTATTGCTTGTAATCTACCTAGCTAATCGAACTACAGTACTAGTTGGCTGAATCTAACGATATCTAGCGGAGACGTGTCGAAGGGACGAGGGTGGCCGGGCATGGCCGATGCTCGCTATGCCTTCTAGACTAAAGCCACGAAGCGCACAACATCAAGAATATAAAAATATACCACTCATTGGTCACTGAAATTTTGTGTAATAGTTAATTTTCGATTTATACAAACATACTATGCTATGATAGATCATAGAATCCATAGGATTGCGACGAATAAATAGGTAATTAAGTTATGTTAATAGGTACAATATAACTCGTAACTATGCCTGTGGACTCTACTTTTTTCAGCGCAAATCTGCTAAAGTTTTAGTAATTATCAAAATAGCGCTGTCTTTCTTTTGTTGGTGAAGTTTACTGTTGTTTTTTTTTTGTAATTCTTGACGTTATGATTTTAAAGTTATGTTACAAAGCAAATAATATAAGCCTGTCTCGGCTTATTTTTCTTAAAACTACTTTTCGTTCTTATTTGTGTGTAATTTCAGCAGAGACAGATAATAGGTATTATGATTCTCTTATAACAGACAGGTAGCGTGTAATTTTCATACATAAATCTAGAATTTACTGACTTTGTCTCATGCAGTATAAACATTCCAAATTTGCGTTTGCGTGGCGTTTTTGTCATTGATTTATTTAAGAAGCCAGCTTATTCCAATCTCAAGTAAGTATAATGTATAGTAAAAAACAGCACGAATGGTTTTTTATCGATGAAAGATTAATAATAGCATATCACTCGCATACTTATTACCTAAAAGACGAATCGGTGATCACATTATTCGAAAATTGTATTAATTGTGAGTAATCGACTGCTTAATCGTTCTAGATAATTTTCTACTTAATTGGAGAGCTGGTTTGCTTCAAAACTATTTCATTAACTTGTACTCGAATCTTACCACTATATTATATTACAGCTATTAAGGAAACGACGGGACGCCATCTATAGTTACTCAACTAGTTATTGTTATGACTCTAATCGTCGGGAGTGTATTCTTTATCGTAATTTGTTATGTGGCAACCTATTTATTAAGTCCTACTATTGGGTAGGCCGTGATATTGTCTACTATCGCCGACTAACATTTCTAGCTTGGATTATTTGACCGATCGCCGAAACAGCACTTTCTGGATCCGCGATTATCTTAAACTATGCTTTTGGTTCGTAATATTAAAGCGATAACTTTATTAGGTGAATATGATGAGCACTAGGAATTTTCAGACATTATGGATATGTTTGTGACTAACTAAATAAGCAAAAAAGAATGACAGTGGACAGAAGAGCTTTCAAAAGAATTATTTTAGTTTGCTTCAAATATAACATACCTACATAACAAGTTAGATAATAAATTGTATTAGCAAAATACTGCGTTTCTTTCTTTCAAATGCTGCTGTGTATTCCTTGAAGAGATACGTTAAGCTCTATGTGCTAAACCAATATTGAAAAGATACACGCAGTACATTTCCAACACTATTTGTTAACGAATTTAAGAAAGATCCTATTTTTCTAAGTAAGTAGGTACCTATTTTGAGTTTTCTAGTCCAAATAGGTGTAGCCTTTCATACTCTTCTTTCTGGTAGTTAAATTATAATTTTCTAAAATTTGAGTGGTATCAATTGCCAAACCTACGGATAGTTTTTTGATAGTGGTAATGTTATAAGAGTACATCATGCAATGAAGATAGTTGAAGCAAGTAGAGAGAGAAGAACCCGATGCGATGGTAAATGAGGGCAGGGTGAAGGTTATGATCCGAGTGAGGCGAGTATGGCTCGCATGGCTAAGGAGCCCAAGAACATGGGCTTTGCCGGGGTGACTGTGGTCAGGCTACTGAAGGTTCTCTCGGTGGTGGACAAGTTCCAGCAACCGTGGGTCGCTCTTTGGCTCGTGGGGCTTGTGGGGGTTGAGGGGGTTGAGGGGGTTGGGGGGGTTGAGGGGTGAGCGAGGCGTCAAAGCGTGCGGAGCGGCGCGCGGCAATCCACACGATCCATCCATGCGATGTCGCGTGTTGTCACCTGAAACCATACAAACACTCGTCGTCAATCACAAGCTGAAAACTTATTATCACCATTAAACATGAAAGTCAAACAAATTATTCAGGCCAGGAAAATCAAACAAAAATATTACGATTGCTGCCGGCACATGTCAGGTTTTCAAAAGCAAATTGGAATTAAATAGTATACGGACCCGGTGCCCCAAACAATTTGAATTCAGATGAGATCTAAATGTGACTTAACCTTGGGTTCGGGCCAGGTTAGCCTTTGGGTTGCAGAGGACCGATGGTAGTCCCTCTGTGTAAAAACCTGGTTCCACGTCAAATAGCCTTGGTTAGGTAGTCGACCCCGGTAGTCGACAACGAAAGGGCAAGGCAAGGAGAACGATGATGGACCCGGAGCCCCAAACCTCCTTCCTCCACTGACCTGGTGCATGGAGTAGACGGCCAGCACCACCAGCACGTGCATGATGTTGTGCGAGTTGAGGCAGCGGTCCACGGCGCCGGGGAACCACTTCTCTGGGATGTGCAGCGCGCCGATCACGCCGCCGCCCAGAGACACCGCGTCCTGAAACCACATGCATCATCATTGGCCTCATACGTCGGTGACAGACGATCCAATCAATGTCTGAGGCAAGAGCACAGATACTGCGTCGCCTCGGACGCAATCCACAGGAACGACGACTCGGTACTTGCGAAGTCAAGTTGGCTACAGTTTTATAGGCAAACATACATACAGACGCGAAAAGCAACTTTGCTTTATATTATGTAGTGATATGGAACAGGAAGAGGGGCCGCCTATACACGTGAGTGAGACGCGCGTTTCATCGCCAACGGCCGGCGTCATGTCTCACGTCTCTCCTGTCTTACGTTTCACGTGTGTAGCTAACGCCTTAAATTATTCTATACTTTAAAATTAAAAGGGTCCTGTAATGAGTTGTCTTTTATTAAAATGAAAATTTTTGAATTCTCTTAATTAACACATTATTTCAAGGGACAAAGTAACTAATCTCATTACGATCAAGGTCTGTCATATTTGAATACGTAATACGAGTAAAATTACGAATAAAATTATCTGCAACGACCTTTGTGAAGGCCAGATCTGAGAGGAAAATGCCTTTCATCATGAGCACCATGATTGAAGGTACAATATGAATCAAATTACGGACCATTTACCTGGCTGAATGCTTTGATTGCCACGTTAGGTTAATCAACTTATTTATTCTCTTATATCCCGGAAATGTAATACCCTTTTTCGTGATTTTGTATGGAAGGTCGATTTTTTTGTTCCTACGGGAAAGTTGTTCAGTTTCATGATCGGCATACGCCCTATTGGGTGGATCGCATATTTAACGCACGACGGACCGCTAAAATATCGCAGTGGTCTGTCAGATCCATACTAGAAAAGTCAATCACCATACTAAAACCGCTGAACCGCTGTCGACGCAGTGCTATCGCAGCGTCGTCCGTCGAGTTTGTTTGTCCGTTGAGTCGGTTTTAGTATGGGGACATTTCTTGTATCCGTATTTTAGCGGTCCGTCGTAGGGCATGTAATATCGGATGAAGTTCGATTCCGGAACTGAGTTACGATACTATTGGTTCAATTCCGGAATTATTAGAAAAAGTTGCACATTTAAAAAGAAAAAATACAATAAATCAAAATTAAAATGTTCTATTAAATCAAATCTTATTTAGAAACATGAGATCTACAATAATATTGACTAAGAGATCAATAAAAAAGTCTTATTACAGAAAATAATCAACTTTTCAATAATATTTTAGCAAAATTAACATGTACTTTCTATCAAAAATATAGCTTGTTCAATAACTAAACATATGTCTAATAAAATTATGAAGAATATAACAATCAGTCTCAATAAACTAAATCAACACGTTATCCTCTTTTGAGATCAATAATTAAAATAATTATAATCAATATCCCTATGAAAAAAAAAGTTCTTAAATCTTAAATAACAAAACAAAACGTGCGCTATCGCATTTTTTGGAATTTTTTTTTCACTGTAGTAATGAATAATGAAATGAATATCGGATTGCGATATTAATTCCAATTCCGGAATCGTAATATCGAAAAAAAGCCGCCCGATATTCCGGAGTTACGAAATCTCGGAATTCCGGGATCCATGCCCTAGTCCGTCGTGCGTTAAGTGTGCAGTATTTGGAGGGTTGTCCCTTACACCCGGTATACTTAGCTAAAAAATGTGCTAAGGAAAGTTTCCTGTACCAATTGAGGACACTAAGAGGTGCTTATTCCGAATTATCTTTCCAGGTAAATGGATTTCTGTAACAATAGCACGAAATAAGGCTATTGTATCACTGATAAAGTTCTAAGTATCATCGTTACTCATTAAGAGTTATCCTTAAAGGATAATCTAAGCCCTTAGGTTCGAGTGAAGTGATAAATTCGGTATTTTATTACTCATATTATTTAGGTAAAGGTGATTCAGTATATACTGGTAGTCTGGTAAGGGTCATCTGCTCGTAGATGCAAGGTTTCAGAAGCCATTGTGGACAACACATTATGTATGAGATATGTATTAAACATGTATAGTAAATATCCAATTATAGAAGACTAGAGGCTCGCTCAGCGGTTGCACCCGCTGCTTGATATTTTTCCGGTATACCTAGATTTACACATAAACTTTCCTATTGAATCAGTTTATTTATTTTCAATAAGCGCATCAAAATGCGTTGCGTGGTTACTCAACGTCCAACGCAGCCTATTTCTGACGTCCATCTAAAGGACGCTAAAATAACGCTGAACCAACGCAATAACAATGCACGACGCACGATCAAAATGTCAGGCAAAATCACGTCGTTTGGCACGATGCATCTAACGGATGCGTCGTCAAGCAACGCAGCGGTTGTGCGTTGGGACATCCGCCGAGACCGGTTTTTGTATGGAGTGTGACGTTTCTAGTATGGATTTGACAGACGGATCCGTTAGCGCAGCGTTAATTTTGCGCTGCGTTGGATGGTGAGTGTGAAAGAGGACTAAGGAGGTGGCGTTGCCCATGACAGACAGACAGAAAAAGACAGAAAGCGACTTTATGTCATAGTAAAATTATTCAATTACTAATCCTACATAAATATAATTCAATGTTTATAATCAGTCTACATTTACAATATTAATGGGTCATTTATATTAGGTGCCGTGTGATGCCGGCTTAGAATAGCATCACTCCACATCCTTCCCGCGGGTGTCGTAAGAGGCGACTAAGGGACTCGAGAGTATTGGTGTATTACAATTACTAGGCGACAGGCTGACAACCTGTCACTATAGTGATACACATGTTTTCTGAAACAACCTTGGAAAACAATCCTCAAAAACGTCAGACGTGGCGATAGTGGCCGTATTCTTGCGGCCGTTAACGCTCTGCCTACCCCGCAAGGGATAAAGGCGTGATATATGTATGTATGTATGTATAATAAAATGACTTGTCGCTAAATGTGCATTGTACACGATTACCGCAGTAATAAACATCACTAACTGAATCCGCATTTAAATACATACATACATACATACATAAATCACGCCTTTGTCCCTTACGGGGTAGGCAGAGCGTTAACGTTAATTTAAATACAAATTACGTAATATGTACCAATTATACAAGTTTACTCGATATTATTTACTAGATTTATATATTTTGAGATATAAACCTTTAAGAGAGGCTGATAGAGACTGGAGGCCCACGTCCGGCAGTGGACTGCTATAGATTGACGATGGGTGATGAAACAATTAGAATAATTATGACTGATATTGTCAGACAGAATACATCGGAATTTTGGGGATGTTTGAAAATTACATCAAAGATTTTCTGCAAGAGTTGTCATATCTGATTTTCCAATAAATTCCATAATTAATTCAATAGCGAATTTACCTACTTAATAAGTTACGATACGTGTAATAATGCGACACACGCAACTCATTATTATTTTTGCATTGATAATTAAACGCATTGTTAATTAAGTTGTCAGACATTGCGATGGCGAATTATATATTATGTACGTTGTGCAAAATAAATAACCTTGCATCAATTTTGTTTTGTTAGAGTCAGATATTTTATTTGTAGAGAAGTTGGCAAGACAGGCGCCCGCTTCCTGGCTGTAAATCTAAATCTCCTGAAAGTTTGATGTCGACCTGAGAGCTTTTGTCTTGCCCTCCTTCCCCGCGTTCCGCATATTTACTTGATCAAACAGTCCGGGCAACATTGGGTACTTGTAATTACCACTTCAAATTTCTAAAATAGAATACAAGAAACATGGTTTATTAAAGATGGATATTCTGAAACCTTTTTCTTATAACATAACCATTAAAGTATCAAATGAAAGCGATTCACGAGATAATTTAAAAAGAGGGAATGTGATAGGACATTTGGTACGACGTAACGATTTCCTGAAGACCATCATACATAGAACGAAAAGCAGAAGGAAAAAGAGGTCGAGGTAGACCGCGACAAAACTATTTTGAACAAGTAGAGGAAAAGGTCAACGTCGTGTCGTATCAAAATGTGAAGACACTGGCGGAGAACCGAACTGAATGGCGTATGCTCCACCGACAAGTGCCAAGCTCTTAAATACTTTAGAAGAAAGAAGAGAACAATTTTTTATTATACCTATCTATAAGCGCCTTGATTAGAAAACTTAGTACATATAACGTAGGTGGTATTGTGTCGGTGCCAAGTGTCGACAGCAGTATTCGGGTATCGAATTTATTACATTCTGTGTCGCGGTGTAAGTAGGTACCCCCACTTGGGCAAATGCCAGTGAACTGTGGCGAAAAATGTGGACCACAATCGTAAAAGAGGCTTTTATAAAGCCCCGTAATGTACCTGGTTTATTAAATTCTTTATTGAAATCAGAATATTAAGGTCAAGTCATAAAGTAAACCTACAGCTTAATAACCCATTTTTGAACGGCAATTTGATTGATGGCGCGATAAAGGTTTTGTAAGCGTTTGTAGTTGTAAATTGACTATTAATGTTATTTTAATCACGAAAAATACAGATCAACTCAAATCAAGAAAAATACAATTCCTCAAAACTTCAGTGTTGTTAATTGGTTCATTAGGTAGGTAGGTTAGTTATTTAAGTTGCTCTCTACATTAAATTAGAAATGTCCTATAACTATACGTATAAGATACATGTTGGATACAATCAACTAGTAAAAAAAATCTGGATGTGCCGACGTTCCAACCTTATCATTTGAGAAATTTCGATTTGCATGACCTATATCAAAACTAAAGCATAAATGTTTCATGTAACTTTTTTAGTTGTCAGTTTTGTCCATTTTCCTTGTAGACTTTTCCTAACTTACTAATTACAAATTTATATTCTTCGACTTTCCCCAAACTCCTAGAGCCTGATGGCTATCGGTTCGACACTGTAGGATCTGCATAACCAAACGTCTAGTCCATTACTGGGAGAAGTGCATGATAATAATTGATGAGATTGAGGCGAGCGATCCATTAGTTTGACCGCGATAACCGTCCACAGCAGCACTACTATCTAGCTAGACTCTACTGGAGATATATTTTGCCGGTATACGAACTTAGCCGGTCGCCAGATATCTAGGGGAACTTTTACAATGGCTATGATGAAAAAAAAAATCGATTTCCCATACAAAGTCAGTCAGATGATCGGGAATTTTGTATGGAAGGTCGAAAAAAAATTTACTTTTACCAACATAGCCCCCATAGAAAAAGTTGTTTAGTTTCATGGTCTGAGCTCGACTGCAAAGTTTTCGTTACACCGTCTCTTACATTTTGTATTTTGCCGGTATACGAACTTCGCCGGTAGCCAGATACCTAGGAAGAGTATCAGAAATATAAATTGAGCCGATTCGCCTTGTGGCGATGGGCGAATCGGCTTGAATTATATTTCCTAAACTATACTAACTGCTATATGACATGGTGAATAAGATGTCGATCTTACGTTACTTACTGTTTGTAATGTATTTTTGAAATCTTAAGTAATACACAGCAGTGAAATGCTGTCATAATGTCGGTTTAAGACGCAACTGTAATCACCATATAGCCCGAGTAACTATGATCCGTTCAGTCGATACAATTCTTGTGAATTTGATTTGTTATTGCTCTGTAGATTGCTGCTGCTCCACTCTTTGGACTCTGGCAATACTGCCTCCTTTATAGCTGAATATATGGGTCATCTAGTTGATGTGTTTATGTAGTTGATCTTTTTAAATAAGGATTCATAAATAATTCGGTCTTTGGGTTTATAAAAGAGCAAACTATTGTATCACTGACACAAGATGATTTTGTGTTTCGGATGGCACGTTAAGTCGTAGGTCCCGGTTGCTGTCTAAGATTACTTAGGCGACGGTCGTTACACAACCATGTCAGAAGCCTGCTATTGTAGAAGGCCGTTGAAAATTCTGACACTAGGGTTCACTGGGTCGTCGGACGACTCGATGTCCCACACGAAAAGAGAGAGACAAGAGTACAATAAATTCTTTATTAATATTATTAGCTGAAGTTGCATGAAACTAGTATGAATATATATAATATCATACTCTAAATCCTCAGATTTTTGGCAGGCCTCGTGATTATGCCACAGTGTAAGCGTGTAACAAGATTAACCGGGTATCTGAAACATGACACCGTCTCCGTAACACCTTCAGTATAGACACGATAATTCCCCCGGAGCGTGAGGAAGCCGCAACAATGTCTCGGATTAATTACCACCTGGAGCCCGCAGGCTAGCTGCTAGCCGGCTTAGGAGCATTTAATCTGCATTTTCCTTCGATTATTCGCTAAGCTTGCGATTGATGGCATTATTTAGAATGAGACATACTCAAAAGACAGTTGGAGCTTTGAACCGTTTTTATGCCGGGAGCATAAAACTTACATTGGCAATTCCAGTGTCTAACCGGACGTGAGCTTGACTGTACTTTGTTTTAAAAAGAACTTTTGGGTGATTAATAAATTACCTAACAATTAGCTTCACGGTGATCTTGTTGATCTAGAGCCTGTCCTAAATGTTCTATACGTAGGTATATTATTAACCTCAAACTTATACCTACAAAAAGAAACTTATTTTACTTCTATCGTATTCAGTAGTTCAAAAAGTTGAATGAAAATATACGTTTCAAATGCATTAGATCAATAAAATAGACTGCCTCGTGTACACGAGCGAGCCTGCTACGGCCAAGAGCTCAATTTCTAAAAATGTGATTTCTAAAATCATGCACGAGCATCCGCAATGACCGGTCTAACCACTCGCATAGAATTTGTTAATGTCAAGAGTACGTAGGGATGGATTCTTGTAGTAGATAGTGTGATACTAACACAAATAGAAGCAGATTTTCGTATGCGATAGGTCATAAATTGAGGCTTTTGTATGCCGGCCAGCTGCAGCGCATTACCAATGCCACCACACTGCATTCCTCTCATTATTTATTTATTGACCACCATAATTACACACCTCAGTAGGTAATTCTAGTTTTACAGCCGTTTATTGATTTATTGAAATAAACGAGTGGTCCTTGGTTATTTGTTTTCGAGAAACTTCGATATTCAAATGCAATTCGTTTTATACCATATATGCTGAATATTCTGCATTTTTGTGCAGGATATGACGTGTAAGGTTACATCTGTGATCCCATCAGAAAGGCAGAGCCGCTAAGCACAGCTGTCATCCCCGTCATACACTCTCTATCTACGTGGGCCACTTTCCTATAAGCTTTTGCTTCTCAGAAAAGAATAGAATAGAATAAAATTTATTTGCATAAGCAACCGACGTCCCCGCTGGTGGAGTCGCGGAGGTCCCTTATTTGTGCCCTTTTTTTGCAATTACCAGTAGATTCAGCCCGATCCATTCTTCCCAGAGCAACTCCTAAGCCAAGTCTTGCCCAAAGGGCGCGATTAGGCTGGATGTTTGAACAAAAATCTTATTATTTCCGGCTGAGCTCGCTTCCCACCAAGCCGTCCGGCGTAAATTTGATGGCCCTGGAGCCAGAAC
This sequence comes from Keiferia lycopersicella, assembly GCA_029255805.1. Lineage (NCBI taxonomy): Eukaryota > Metazoa > Arthropoda > Insecta > Lepidoptera > Gelechiidae > Keiferia > Keiferia lycopersicella. The sequence continues at coordinate 3,463,311 of JARACZ010000008.1, forward strand.
CGAATCGCTCTGTTGGACCTGCGTCGAGAGCGGTTTTTGAATGGGGATTGTCGTTTCTAGTATGGATCTGACAGGCGCATATGTTAGCGCAGTGTTATTATTATGTTAGGGCTGAAATGTGGGAAAGGACTTATTATTTAGCAGAGCGCGCCTCACCTGCAGGAAGACGAGTAGGAGAGCGTGCGGTTGCGGCTAGCAGCACGCACATGTAGAAAGCCGCTACCGAGAGACCACAGTATGAGAAACACCTTTATTCTTAGCAGCGTTCGACTCACCTGCAGGAAGACGTGTAGGATGGCGTGCGGGTCGCCGCCGCCGAGGCGCAGCGCGCGCGCACCGGCGAGAAGCACGCGCATGCAGAACGGCGCCGCGAAGCACAGCCGCCGCTCCCAGGGCGACTACAGTATGGGACACACCTTTACTCTAACAGGGCCGACTCACCTGCAGGAAGACGTGTAGGATGGCGTGCGGGTCGCCGCCGCCGATCCGCAGCGCGCGCGCACCCGCGAGCAGCACGCGCATGCAGAACGGCGCCGCGAAGCACAGCCGCCGCTCCCAGGGCGACCACGCGCGCATCGCCTTAACATAAATACAATCGTTTTTACAGGACCCTGATTTCAGTGTTAGGCAGATTGCACACTTAACGCACGACGGACCGCTAAAATATCGGAGCGGTCTGTCAGGTCCATACTAGAAATGTCAATCCCGATACTAAAAACCGCGCAACCGCACTCGACGCAGCGCTATCGCAGTGTCGTCTGTCGAGTGTGGTTTTAGTATGGGGACTGACCTTTCTATGGATCTGACAGACCGCTGCGATATTATTGCGCTCCGTCGTGCGTCAAGTGTGTTCCTCGCCTATCTGGGGCAAGAGCACAGACACTGCGTTGCCTGGGACGTACTTAGTTTACCTACCTACTTAAAGAACATGGTTATTTCTCAACATGTCCCTGAATAATACAAGGATTTCATGACGGACCTACTAATCTATCTTAAATAAAAATCGTCTTGTGGTATTCATGGATTTTGAGATCGGAACGCGCTCCAGATTTATAGCGACCGTTCGGGAGAACAATGTGGTAAAAATTCATCGCTTCAGCTTAACGGCACTATGATCATAAATACATCTATCGTCCTATCGACAGTAGTGGGCTACCATCACCGTTTTGACAAAAAATATGGAGTGATGCTTTTATTTCGTGGCACTAGAATTTTTATTCCCTTTTCTAGAGTATTAAGTTTACTCGGCCTTTTTTACACTTAATGCAATAAGCAGCGTTAAAATAACGTATATGTAACTTATCAGTTTGCGTTATTTTGACGCAGCTGCGTCGACTGCGGGTAAGCGGTTTTAGTGTGGGGATTGATATTTCTAGTATGGATCTGACTGACCGCTGTGTTATTTTTTTTTTAAATAATAATAATTAATTTTAGGTCTGCGTTGTGCGTTCAAGCTTGTGTCATCAAATTTATCAATTGTTTCTTACCTAACATTTCATCTAGCATACAAAATTGACTTTAATTTTGGCCGTTGTCATATTTCATTCAAATCAAATAGTTGACTGAACTTTCATGTTATGAGCTCTGAGAGGATTTCTTTTGCAGATTTCTATATACATAGTATAGGTATGTCATTCCTCATTCGTACAATATACACGGACCAAATTGTAGGTCGGCAATTTACTTATTTGGACTGGCTGTAATCTAAACAAGTGCTCTCTACGAAATGTTTTCTTTCAGAACAGAAATATAAAACCAGGACGCAATGTACATCGAATTTCACCTGTAGAAATGTAGCCTGTTGTTTCGAAAAACGAGGCACAGGTTACCTTGTAAAGACCCACGATGCTCCCCAGACAGTAGACTGCGAGCGCGGCGTACCGCAGCGGCGCCGGCGCACAGTACACCGTCGCCGTCACCATCGGAATAGCACCTGCAACAAAACATACCACCAGAATTAGAGGAGATTAGACCACATCACTAGAGAGGAAATAAAATGTTATCATTCTTCTTGCTTTATCCCGTTTCTTTGTCGGGGTCGGCTACTTTAACCTAGGGGATTTGACGTGGAACCAAGTTTTTCCACCCCGAAGGCTAACCTGGCCCGAATCCTAGCTTTGTGACATTTTAATATCATCTGAATTGAAATTCTATTTGAATGTGGGTTCCATCACGATGTTTTCCTTCACCCTGAGAGCAGTCAGTAACTGTACGTGAGTAAAAACACATTGGTACATGGCGGGGATCGAGCTCGGGTCTCTCGATTGTAAGACCGGTGTCCTAACCACTTGGCCATCGACGCTCCAGGAAAAAAATGAAATATTTAAACAAATGTGCTGGCAAATTCATCGCTTCAGTTTTACTGGACTATGATCGTAAATACAAGATCGAGATTTCAAGCTAATACGTACACGCAATAAGAATCGCGACAGCGGTTGATAAAACAAGTAGGCAGGCTTACCGGTCCTATTTTTTAGTTTTTTTATTCCCATACTATTGATCGTCATGATCGCAGAGAAAAAATTACATTTGCGTCGCCAGCCCCAGGGCGCGCATAACATCTCTGGTCTGTAGTTATGATCAAAGCTGAACATTGTGAAAATAAAACTCTACTTTGTGGTAAAATATAGAGAAATCTGAACAAAACAACACAGGAAACCTTAACTGTTGAGCTGCCTCTCAGAAAACACGAGTATAAATATCAGCTGCATTTGTAAGGTTGTAGGGTGTAGTGTTGGGGAGACGAATGATACCAACAGATGCGTGAGTAAGACTGAATATATTGTCAAAGAATACTACGATTATACATATGTAATAGGCATTGATTTGGTCATACCTTATAGCTATACTTACTACACTACACCTTCCCCGTAAGGGAAAAATAAAATAAAATTACATGTTTATTTTATTTTTTACTATGTACTTATAAGTATATAACAATCGTATTTTGTAATCATATTCAGTTCCGACTTGTTCTTAAATATTCATTTTACATTTCATTTCCTTCTAAAACATATTTTTCAAATTTTGTAAGGCTTTGTGCGATTTTTGTGGACAATTTCCTCTTTACCATTTTTCAATATCTTTACATTACAACCTAAATCATCAATTATTTGAAATGGACCCAAATATATTGTATCTATTTTATCGCCTGTTTCATTTTTCAAAAGTAAATAATTACCTTTTCTGTAATCAACCTTATTTACTTTTCTATCATACACTTCTTTTCTCTTGGCCTTGCTCAGTTCTAAATTACTCTTTGCATCTCGCTGTGCTGTTTGTAACCTAAACTTAAAATCTAGAGGATAACTATTATGGTTATATAAAGGATCTACTCTACCTAAATCGAAATTATTGGGAAGTTTACATGTTTTCCCGAAGACCAATTCGTGTGGCGTATACTGGGTCTCAGTGTGTACCGTATTGTTAAACGAGAAACACCAGTAGGGTAACCAACTACTCCATGTATCTGCATGGTTTTCGCAATTAATTCTTAAAAATGCTCCTAACGACTTGTGCGTATTTTCCAGTGCACCGATCGACTCATGATGGTAGGCTGTGGAAGTTAGCTGTTTGATCTGTAACAATTCGCATACCTGCTTCATGGTGCTTGAGATAAATTCTGACCCTCTATCGGTCGCTATTTCGCGAGGTATACCGAAGCGTAATATATAATTATCTACAAACGCTTTAGCTACAGATGACGCATCCTTAGAGTGTAATGGATACGCTTCCACAAACTTAGAGAGCTCGCACTGCAACGTGAGCGCGTAGCAATAACCTTGCTCATCTTTAGGTAAAGGACCTACTATATCAAGATATATTTTTTGCAGTGCGCTATCGCATGTAGTTGTAATCTCGAGCGGTTGTTTTATTTTCTGAGAGTGTTTCTGCGTTTGACATTGTTTACATTTATTTACAAACTCTGCTATGTCCCTGTGCATGCTAGGCCAATAGTAGATTTTTTTGATATTACTGGTCATTCTTGTAATGCCGGCGTGGCCACTAGTCGGCAGAAGATGAAAGTCATTAATTATGACGCGTCTATCATCAATATTATTTACTCTTTGGACTCCTTTTAGTACGCATATTCGTGGTCCGGACCATTTTACTTGCGACTTTATTTCATTAATTAAACTAGCTATAAATTCTTCGTTATTGGAGTCTCGTATGACGCATATCTCATTTATATTTATTCTTTTACAAAACATAGATAAATCTCTCACCAATTCGACTCGCGTTATTGGTGATCGAGAAAATCCATTTAAGTATATTACTGACTTACTTTTTACATAAATAAAGAATTTAGATTTTTCTATTATTGAGCCATCTAGCTGCAGCTTATTTAATTTTTTTCTACTTATTAATGCTAACTCAACAAAATCTTTCGGTTTTCTAATAATCTCCACAATCCTTGGTTGATCAGGCCTTGGATTTTGAGGATCATTATCAGCCGTCGATTTTATTGTTTCTTGCTTTTCCCTATGGTTTTCTTTCATCCTTCGAGCTTGTGCTCTTGTGATTACGTTCAAAATTCGCTCATTCAACTGTTTTAACTCTTCGCTACTTATTGTTATCCTTGAAAGTGCGTCTGCGGCCGAGTTTTTCGTACCTTTTATGTATTCTATAATAAAATTATATTCTTCTAACTGTAATCGAAATTTTAACAATCTACTTGAAGGATCACGCATTCCAAAGAGATAGACTAGCGGTCGATGGTCGGTTTGTATTTTAAACTTACGGCCGTATAAATAAGGTCTAAAATACTTTACGCTCCACACTATAGCCAAAAGCTCCTTTTCTATAGTGGGATAGTTCTTTTCAGCTTTGTTTAGACCTCGGCTAGCGTAAGCTATAGGTCTACCATCACTGTTACATAATATTGAGCCAATTGCGGTTCCACTCGCGTCTGTTTGTAGTAAAAACTGATTATTTTCCGAAAAGTTTGGATACTGTAGGACTGGTGGCCGTGTAAGAGCGTTTCTCAGACACTGAAATGATTTTTCACAGTCCTCGTTCCAGATAAAAGGTGCATTTTTGCTACATAATTTGTTTAGATGACAAGCTTTCTCTGCAAAATTCGGTATGAATTTTCGGTAATAGTTTGCGAAGGCCACAAAACGCTTAGTTTCGTCGCTATTTTGGGGTCGGGGATAATTTTCCATTATTACTGTTTTTGCTGGGTCGGGAGAAATTCCATTTTCCGAAACTACATGACCAAGGTAAAGTATTTCTTTCTGTAAAAATTTACATTTGGCTGGGTTAAGTTTTAAGTTTACTCTTCTTAACCGGGAAAATACGTCCATTAAATTTTTATTGTGATTTTCTAAATTTCTGCCAAAAACACACAAGTCATCCAAATATACCAAACATTGTTCGTAATTTAAACCAGACATTGCGACAGTGATCATTCTCGAAAAGGCACTTGGGCTTGTTTTGAGTCCCATTGGTAACCTAGTCATTTGGTATTGATTTTTGCTAGTGGTAAATGCTGTATATTTTCGACTGTTTTTATCCAAATTTATCTGATAAAAACCTTGATATAAGTCTAAAGTTGTGAAATACATAGCTCCCGATAGCGAATCTAAAATATCTGTTATATTGGGCAGAGGAAACTTGTCGTCTTTAATTTTGAGATTTAATTTCCGATAATCGATTACAACTCGCCATTTTTTGATACCTGATGAGTCGAGCTTTTTCGGTACTAGTAACAGTGGGCTTGACCAAGCGCTTCTAGTCTCTTCAATTATTCCATCATCTAACATACCTTGAATTTGTTTATCTATTTCTGATTTCTGTGCATGTGGTAACCTGTATGGTTTGACGTATACGGGAGAACTGTTAGGCTCTAGCTCTATTGTTTGTTCATACAAAGAAGTTGTTGTTAATTTATCACCGGGCAGATGAAACACATCTGGAAACTTTGCACAGATATTTTCTATCGACTTTTGTTCTTCCTCATTCAAATTGTTTAATTGTAACAGGGAAAACAAAGATTTGACCCTATCTGAGTTCATAGTTGGCTTATTAAATTGGCAGACATAATATTCATTCAATTTAGTAGTTTGAGGTCTAAAATAATTTAATGAAACATCCAAATCCCTTGTGTTCATTATTTTGACTACAATTTTACCGTTCTCTGGTTTACCTATGCTATTTGCTATAAAAACTCCGTTACATAATTCTTGAGAACTAATAACACAATCATCCTGCATATCTGTATCTAAATAGTAAAACTTTTCGCTTCGAGCTGGTATTGTTAAAAATGAAAAATTCTGTGAATCCGAGTAATCGATGTTAAGTGTGACTGAATGACTTTGAAAAGTTTTCAATAAAAGTGTGTCAAGTTCATAATCTATATGCGCTCTATATTTTTTAAGAAAATTTTGGCCTAAAATTCCATCTGTCTTACAAGGTAATTTATCAAAAACATAGAACTTTTGTTGAAATATGTTTTGTTCTATTTTTAGATTCAAATAAACATATCCGTAGGAATAAACGCTACCTCCAACTCCATTGATACGCAGTTGCTCATTATGGGTATGAATTTGTAAACATCGAACGAGATCTCGCTTGACGACGCAGATCGATGCGCCCGAGTCGATGAGCCATTTGCAATCTTTATCGCCTACTTTAATTGATACATTGTTTAGACTATTGCATACATATACGTAATTAGGCTCGAAAAAAGTGATTCAATGATGATTCGAGATCTTGATTTGGCAACGGGTCACGTTGTTGATGTGACGAGTCACGTTGCGGATCTATTGCATACACGTTCCGTTGCGAGTGCATTGCCCTACGGTATCTACCTCTTGATGTTCTGCCACGTGTACTACGGGCCATACCACCATGGTCACCCCTGTAGTTGGTGCTAAAATGCGGTTGGTTGCCTGGTTGCCTATATGGTCTCCACTGACCTCTGTTCACTAGACTGCGCTGTCCCCTAAATGGTCTACGAAAATTTCCATTTCCGCGTGGAAACTTTCTATATATGCTGTTTACTTGAGCTGATGACGTAGACGCCATATCTTCTTCTTGTGCAGCCTGAATCGCGTCCTTGAGGGTGCTGAAATTACGTGCTGCAATAATGGTGCTCAATCGACTATTTCGTAGGCCATCGGCAAATCTCTTTATTGCCAACTTTTCATTGAGTGGACGGAGCACTTCATAATGTTCTGAGTTTCCGTCGGCCTGCGAAATTGTCAAGTCAACAAACAATTCCGAGATTTCCCTACCGTAATCAGCTACAGACCTCTCTCGCTGTTGAGATGTTTGAAGCTTGGCCTGTATGGCAGTCGCTGCTTTCTGGGGTAAAAGTTGTTTACGCATGTCATCTAAAAGAGCCTTGACAGTTTCATATTTATATGACAACTTCAGTTTAGCGGATCGAGATAGTCGTGTTTTTAAAACAAAGGTAACAAGGTCTTTTTTCGATGCTTCGTCTATGTTGGAGCTGTAATATTCGATACTATCTATCAATTCCCTAGTGATGTCCTCCTTATCGTTCATCACTGGCAGTAGGCTTAATGCCACCTTAAGGTCAAATTTCGCCATCTCGTTATCCGGTTCAGGGTCACTATTACTATTTTGACTTACCTCTTCTTCTTCTTCGACTTCTTCCTCCTCACCGGAATCCTCTAATTCCTCAATAGGGCTGATATCTCCTTCCTTAGGTTTCTTCACGGGTGTGCACAATTCACACACCTCCTGGTATAATTTCTTAAAACGAGAACAAGATTCAAATATTAGTTCTTTTTCTTGCTCATCCTTAAACTGTAATACCTTATTCACCTTATCTATATACGTATTATACTGTAAGAGCAACACTTTAGCTTCTCCTAACTTTTTTGTTAATATTTTCCCTTTCCTTCTTTTTGGTCCAATTTGAATAAGATATCTACGTACTTTATATAAAGCCTCATGTAGCGTCTCTATATACTCAGCCATAAAAATCGCACGTACCTTAATTAATTATTAAATGTAACTTTATAAGTTCGTTATTATTTTCTAAAAAAAAAAAAAAATCTATCATTATTAATTATTTATGTAATTATAAAAATAAAATACCTTACCAAAAATTATTTAAAAATTTGATTCCTAGAAACATTATTTATAATTCTCCGCACGTTCACTTGTTGAGTTGAAGTCTATTTCCATCAGTATTTGACACGAAGATACACTTTCAGTCTATTTTCCGTCACTTTTAGTCTGGTTTCCACAGTCCTAAATCGTTTTCCATCGTTGTCCTTCAATCCTAATCCGAAAGTTCTATAATTCCTATGAAGATTGCCAGTTCCTTGAGTCCACGATGCGAAGTTGTCGTCCAATTCCCATTGCCGAAAATTCCTGTAGTGGTAAACAGCTTTTCATATTTCTTCAGCACAGCGCTGCGAGCGGGCGGATAAGTTGTCACGTTTTCCAAATTCCATAGTCCAAATTTTGTAGAAACTCGACGCGTTGATCCAGAGCTGTTCCTGACGTTCTCAGTACTCCAATATTGTTACATCTGTGTGTTAATGTTGATAACCCTGCGAGCTTCCTGAAGACGGGACGAGGACGGGATCGTCGTAGTCTGGGCCTTCTCATACTCTCTGCATACGCAGCATACCAGCGTCCACTCCACGTTCCACTCGTTTGTTGAAACACTTGATGCAGTAACGGATCGTGAAAACTATACAGACTAATGCAACGATTATAGTGATTATTAACATTCCCCATGACATCATACCAATATGCATCTCAACATTTGTGGTTGATATATTATTGTTGTAACCAATCTGTGTCATAATATCTTGCTGCTTGCTAGCTTCAGGTTTCGATGCGCCTTTTCCCATTTTGATGTTATATTTTTATTATTATTTTATCACTGGTTATTTTAAGTCCACAAGTTCATTTTATTTTATTTTTATGTCCGATTAAATCACATTTACAACACAAAAACGAAAAAAGTTCTATTTTAATTCATAAAGTTCGGCTTTATTATAAGTAAGACTCCGCACGCGCGAACCCATAAATGGCAGGATCGCCATGTAGGGTGTAGTGTTGGGGAGACGAATGATACCAACAGATGCGTGAGTAAGACTGAATATATTGTCAAAGAATACTACGATTATACATATGTAATAGGCATTGATTTGGTCATACCTTATAGCTATACTTACTACACTACACAAACGCAATATTAAACAAGATTAAAAGAAAGCAGTGATTTTGAAAACGTTATTTTTCCATTATTGAGCAACTAACAATAATAACTTTGGTTCAATAGCTACTGGAGGTAGATCTAAAGATAGAATTCAACGCGTAAACTACACAAACAAAATTAGGTTTAAGTATTCATGATTTATTGTTAGATGGTCGACCGTTGTTGTATTAAGGTCACCGTAACACAATATTCCCTAGGAAAAGTAATCAGAAACTGCCGTGTTGAGCGCTTGATAATGGAAGTTAGTATGAAAGGAAAGTTTTCGTCTACAGAAGCGATTTGACTACACTTTGTTGATAAGTGTGGTGTGCCAGTTTGGAATAACATACATACATATATCACGCCTTTATCCCTTGCGGGGTAAGCAGAGCGTTAACAGCCGTAAGAATACGGTCGCTATCGCCACGTCTGACATTTTTGAGTATTGTTTTCTAAGGTTGTTTCGGAAAACATGTGTATCACTATAGTGACAGGTTGTCAGCCTGTCGCCTAAAAATTGTAATACACCAATACTCTCGAGTCCCTTAGTCGCCTCTTACGACACCCACGGGAAGGATGTGGGGTGATGCTATTCTAAGCCGGCATCACACGGCATATAACATAAATAACATCAATAATATCATTATTCAGTATATACCCGTAAGTGACCAGAGTCCAGGGCATAGGCAGCCAGAGTTCTTTGTAATACGAGACCTTGCACTGCGTTCGCCAATCCGCCTACCAAACGTAATGAGTAGGGACCGGATTATATGCAGCATAAAAAACCTGAAATATGCACGAAAATGAAAATATGCTGCAATGTGCAAGATCAAACTACGAGATTCAGATATAAAAACAAAATGTGGGTATATTTTGTTGTATTATATATACATTTATAAATCATGCCTCTCTCCCGATGGGGTAGGCAGAGACCATTTATGTCTTCGAAACAAACCTTTACGAGGTTTAACGAAGGCGTTGACTAATTCTTATGTTTATGTCAAATAAATAAATATATAAAAAATCTTTCCACTTGCATCCATCTTGCGATCCAGGCATACTTCTTTCGCTTCCTCTACATTTATCAGTCTTTTCGTTTTTTATTTTTCAGTTTAGGGTATTTGACCTGACCTTTCTTTAAAACATCCCCGATTTAGTCCGTGAATTGTTATTATCCTTATTTCTTGATAGGGGAAGGCCCACCCATATCCAGCAGAGGACTGTTAGTTATATTTGATTTGGAAGTTTTCAGCTAGTCCACTCAGCCGATGGCACAGACACAAAGACTACACGTTTTCAAACCCTAATTGGTTTCAAAGTTGTGATAGTGGAGTACAAAGTTGGGAAGTTGGTAGTGGATCTGCTGGCCTACTTCCAACTACCCTTGAAAATGAAGCGTCTTTTTCTATACTGAGTGATTTATTTGATGAGTAACGAGTTGAGCAAATCCATAAGAGATTTCGGCTTCAAGTAAAAATTAAGTTTTAGCAAGTTAATGGCGTGTTCGTGTTTAATTAAGAATGATGGAGGTAAGGTAAGGTGTATACACCTGCGTATATTATAGAATATAGAATGCATCCGTTACAGTCGCGGAATTTCTGATTGCTTAATATGACATCAATGTATTGTGCGACTGAACCACAGAGCTGGTATCTGATTTGTGGACTGAACCAAGGACAGAAAAAGTCAGGAAAAAATTCTGACCTCATGGTTTGAATAGACGTCAAAGAATAAGATAGACGAGAAGTAAAATATGTATCTTAACACAAAACGATTCTATATACCTAGGTAGTAGTTTTTTTGTGTCTTATTGCAATGTTGAACAAGTGAAATACGGCTGTAGCAATGGACGGTCCATTTGGCAAATGCGGCCCACTTCGCCGCAGTAGGGCTGGCCCGTGGGACGCGATGTGGAACGAGGCCCAGAGAGCTACGGAACTGGTAGACATGCTACGACTGCTACAGCCACAATAGTCCACTGCTGGACATGGGCTTTGGGGTGATGCTATTCGAAGGACCACACGACATACTATACTATCCGCTACGAAACAGTGTTAGTGTGTAGTTGATGGGTTAAAGTAGTCTCGAGCAAGTGAAATGTGGTAGTAGCGATGGACGGCCCATTTGGTACATGCGGCCCACTTCTACGCAGTCGCGGCGACGGATGAGGCCTGTGGGACGCGATGTGGAACGAAGCCCAAAGAGCTACGAAACTTGTGACACTGCTACAACTGCCTCACTCCGCTACGAACTGCGTAGTTCTTGTGTAAATGCAGTGTTGAAAGATAGGCGGTCCATTTGGTACATAAGACCTACTTCTACGCTGTAGTAGTAAGTGCTGGCCAATGAAACGCGATGTGGAACGAGGCCCAGAGAGCTACGAAACTTGTGACACTGCTACAACTGCCTCACTCCGCTACGAACTGCGTAGTTCTTGTGTAAATGCAGTGTTGAAAGATAGGCGGTCCATTTGGTACATAAGACCTACTTCTACGCTGTAGTAGTAAGTGCTGGCCAATGAAACGCGATGTGGAACGAGGCCCAGAGAGCTACGAAACTCGTAGACACTGCTACGATTACCTCACTGCGCTACGAAACTTGAGTATAACTGTTCTTGTAGAATATTAATTAAAAGACTAGAATTAAATTACCTGAATTCTTCATCAATTATAATAAATTTCAGTAAGACCGTGTTGTATCTTGTTGTTTATTACCCGACTACAGCAAAGCAAAAAGGAGGGTTATGATTTTGACCGGAATGTATGTATGTATGTATGTATGTATGTGGCAATAATTCCTTTGTTCCCTCCTAGCTACGAAGTTACTTATCAGATTATGACAAATGAGGTGTCAATAGAAGCGTCTAAACAGTCCGATGGTTATAGGCTATGTCATGTCACAATAAAGTGAACATGGCGCCCTCTAGCGTGCATAAAGATACGAACAATATTTTTTTTTTCTTCAAGTGGTATCGTGTTGGGTATCAAACAAAAGGGCTTAAATAGCACATTTCAAAAATATATATACTAATGTAGGTGAAAGTTTGAAACTTTCTTGCATTTACGCAATGTCAATTTAGTATGAAATTGGTACGTCGGTTTTTCTCTTTCTCTCTTTTCGTGTAGGACGCCGAGCCGTCTAACGATTCAATTTCTTTTTTCGTGTGGGACACCGAGTCGTCCAACGACCCGATGAACCCTAGTGTCGGAATTTTTCAACCGCCTTCTGCAAGTAGCAGGATTCTGACATGGTTGTGTTACGACCGCCGTCTAAAGTGATCATAGACAACAACCAGGACCAACGGCTTAATGTGCCATCCGAAACACGGAACCATCTTTCTTACGGACAATCGGGTGGTTCAGCCTGCAATATTCTAACCAGACTGGGAACAAATTCACAAAGTGATAAAAATATGAACTTTGTGAGTGACCCAGCGAGAATCGAACCCGGAGCCTTCTGCGTCAAAGGCAGTCGCACTACCACTGCGCCACATGGTCTTCAATGAGCCCTTATGTCAGAATTTTTCAACCACTTTCTACAAGCAGCAGGTGCATTGGTATCGGTATCGGTGTGGTGTCGGTATGTGTCATACTCATGGAGCTGATCTGATGATGGAAACGAAAGGCAGACAAGACGTGATAGCACTACATACGCTAAATATCTGTGTATAAGCTATGGTAAGAAAGAGCTGCTCCTTAGGTTCAGATCTGGCATATTTTTCATCATATTTAATGGGATCGAAATAGAAAAGTACCGCGAAAATTATCACATTTAAATTAATTTAACGAGTAGATAGGTAGGTACATAAGAGATCCTACTAATCCTAATCCTAATTCCTAATTCCTTATATAATTTATAAACGCGGATATGTGTTTGTTAGGACTTGGCGCTAAAACGGCTGAATAGATTTAAATGATACTTTGTACAAAGATTTAATAATGTCTAGAATAAAACATAGGCTGCTCTTTACTGCGGTTAAATTTCTTATTTTTAGGGGAACACGCACTTTCCAAAATTTTTGAAAAGGGTAGTGCTATTAAGCCAATTCGCGTTTTAGGAAAACTAACAGCGACATCTGTTGTCTGAGACTTTTGACTTACTCAATTGAGTAGCTGCACCAAAATTGACGTTTAAGTCACAATACGTACTGCTACTGCATGTAAAATATGTTTGAATAAGGTTTATATCGTGTTGGGTATCAAACAAACTGTCATATTTTTTATCTCATGTAATGGGATTCAAGTTGAAGGTACCGCGAATTATTATTACATTTAAATTAATTTAACGCGTAATAGATAGGTAGGCAGAGCGAAAGCGGGATAAAGGAGTGATATGTGTTTATATGTATGTATGTATAGATAGGTACATGTATGTATGTACATAAAAGATCCTACAACTAATATTCTAAAAGCAGATATTTGTGCATTTTTCTCAGAACTTGTCGTTATAACGCTTCATTATATTCATATTAAATTTTATACGTAGCTAAAATAATAAATGAAAACATCTGTTTTGGTAACGAAACCAACAGCAAGCATCGACCCGGAGGGTTGAGGGGGGCTTTCCCCTCTCGCAGAAAAAGAAACGGAGACATCTTTTTTGGTGATGAAACCAGCAGCAAGCATCGACACGGGGGATTGAGGGGCTGGCCCCCCTCACAGAACAAAGAAAATGAAAAACCTATTTTGGTAACAAACCAACAGCATGCATCGACACGGGGGGTTGAGGGGGGCTCACAGAATAAAGAAACTGAAACATTTGTTTTGGTAATGAAATCACACGGGAGGTTACTAGCATATTTTATATACACCTAACAAAATCATAATATAGTTTAAACTCGTACCTACCTACATTTTCCAACAAACAATCGTGAAAATTTAAGTTTACAACCCCAAAATAATTAAAATAAAAAGAAGTCTAAAAACTAAAACCCGACTACTGAGATTTGGCGCTCTAAAAAGTAAGAAACAAGAAATCCGAAATAATAACTCCTCACGATTGTATGTGTTTTTCGTCTCCAAAATTCATACAAAGTAAACAGCTATTATAATTTATTTTCATGGCAGTTTAATATAAAGTTGATAGTGGTTTTCAGGTGATAGCTGTGGTCGTTTGCCACGTGTTCTAGTACTATCTAGTTTATAAAATAAATAAGGCAACGTGGCAAACGACCACAGCTTTCACCTGAAAACCACTATCAACTTTATATTAAACTGCCATGAAAATAAATTATAATAGCTGTTTACTTTGTATGAATTTTGGAGACGAAAACCACATTCAATCGTGAGGAGTTATTATTTCAGATTTCTTGTTTCCTACTTTTTAGAGCGCCAAATCTCAGTAGTCGGGTTTTAGTTTTTAGACTTCTTTTTATTTTAATGATAAGGTCCTTCGTTTTGAAACGGCCGTTTTAGTTCTTGAACTGTTATCAGGGTACTTAGACCTTGGAACTTTCAGACAACAAGAGAACAACTAAAGCAATTTATCTTTGTGGTCTGCTGCTATAAACATTTTGTAAATGTAATCTACCTAGTGCTTACAGCTATTCAACAAAATGTTGTAAAAAACACGTGGTTTACACACATTTCATATAACTGATAGGCATAGCAAGTATCCATCTCAATAATAATATTATTATTATACGTTGCTTGAAATTTTAATCACCCTTTTTAGGAGAGATACGAAATTATTATTATTAGTTAGCCCACTTGATCCTACTACTGGGCATTGGCCGCCCCCAATAATAATGAGAAAGGTTTTTTTAAAGTGCGCACTTGCATATAAAATACGATTCGTTTGAACTACATCTTGAAATCATTTAACTTTAGGAAGGCATCGTTTGCTTTTTCAAGTTGTTAGGCGTTCAGCGTCGAGTAGCATTTTGTACGATGTGGACGGATGTAACATCGCAGATAATCTCCTCTCAGAGGGCTGGCGGAAGACTCGGGGCTTTCAAGTTCAGTTCAGATCTATAAACAGATAACTTTATATCGGGTAAGAACACTTGTGTCTTGTGATCACTTGAAACTTTGCCTGTGGCGGAGAAAACGCGTCTCTAGAGGTGGCTTATCATTATCAATCGTTTTATCGAAAATGTGCCTGTATTTCAAAAAAAGAAAAAGGCCTCTTTCGCACGCAACGTTTAACGCAGCGCATTTCTGACGTCCGTCAAACGGGCGCTAAAATAACGCTGAATCAACGCAGTGACAGCACATGACGCACGACCAAAATGACGTCGTTTGGCAACGACGCAGTGCTAATGGATGTGTCGTCAAGCAACGTAGCGGTGGTGCGTAGGGACATCCGTCGAGAGCGGGTTTTGTATGGGAAGTGACGTTTCTAGTATGGATTTGACAGGCGGATCCGTTAGCGCAGCGTTATTTTTGCGTTGCGTTGGATGTTAAGTATGAAAGAGGCCGTACAAATAAAATATAAACGTAATACATAAAAGGTTATATAAAAGAAGAGAAATGAATATTAATGAAGGCTGACAAGCAGAAATGGATGGAAACACATGTTGCGCCGACTCCAAATAAATGGGAACGATATGAATGATGGGTTTTATATAGGTAGAAATATTTTACTTGCGATGCTTTGAGCAGTAAGAAGAGTAGGGCAGAGTAGGTAGAAATCATTTTTTTTTTTCTCCCGTCTCAGTAGTACACTAGGGTACAATGAGTCTCTGGAAAACCCGGTGTTCCACACGAAATGAGAGAGTAGTCCGAAGGAAACTTTAATCTCATTCTAAGCGACCAATCCGGCAAAAAGAGGCCCATATTGAATTTAAAAAAAAACGGGTGTGTCTGAAGTCAGTTTACTAACGATAGTTGAACGTGACAACATCATAAGAAAATACTGATGGAATGGTTGCATTTTTCAAAAGAGAATTTTAAAAGAGGCAACGTAACGCCGCATGAGTCACGTTTTTTGGTGCATGTAGCCGGCTCCATCGAATTAGACTTTGCGCTTTGTCACGTCAAAAGTGAGTGCATTCGCATCATTTTCTTTTTATTTACTTGCTTGATTTTTGTAAGCTGACAACCTGTCACTATAGTGATGACACATGTTTTCTGAAACATCCTTGGAAAACAAATCTCAAAAGTGTCAGACGTAGCGATAGCGGCCGTATTCTTACGGCTGTTAACGCTCTGCCTACCCCGCAAGAGATGAAGGCGTGATATATGTACGTATATGTATGTATGATTTTTGTACTATATGCAATAAATAGTGAAAATAAATAAATTAAAAAGAATTGGCTATCCTATGCCCGTCAGTACGTATGAGTATACATGTGAGGTCTAATTTTAGATTAGTAGCTAGGGATATCTGAGAGTGATTATGCCTTTGTTCCAAAAGCGGCATACCCGGTGCGATAAGGAAAGAGGCTAAGAAGGGTGTCCAGGGCTGAATTCAATATTGTGGTGGGTTCTGTAAGCCGGGCTTAGCCGGGGAGGGACGCGGCTTGGCGGTCAGAAAGCGATCTGTAATGCAAACATTGGAGGACGAATTCAAATAACTTTCATAGAAACGAGATAGATATATAATGCTGTCTATGCTTACAGTATACTAGTACTAGCAGCATCTAGCAGCATAGTAACTTCAGTCTCGGGATTTCGGATTGTTTTAATACTATGACATCAATGATTTTTCCGTACGTATATAAGTTGTATTAAGTCTGTTCTAAGGTAGATCGCACACTTAGCGCACGACGGACCGCTATAATATCACATCGTTTTGTCAGATCCATACTAGAAACGTAATAAAACCGCACTCGACTGACGACACTGCGATAGCGCTGCGTCTACAGCGGTTGACCGGTTTTTATGAAAAGTGACGTTTTTAGTATGGATCTGACGCACCGCTGCCATATTTTTCGCACTGCATAGTTCGTTAAGTGTACGATCCGCCTCAGATTTCGCGAACTGTTGTGTGTTTTCCAACATCGTCATGTCTTTAGTAAAATAACGTTTTTTAATACATATAATGAATTCGATATACGGCGCGGCGTATTTTGAGTGTACTAACAGCGACATTTTCTGGAGATTTAATAACTCTACATGTAACTAGGTAAATGTTTGTACAGTATACTCGCAGTCTTTACTTAAGTTTGCATTACTAAAGTTAGCATAATATACAACTATAGTGTACCGTATGCGAAACTGTAGCTCTAGTTAATGGTAAATATCGCGTTGCGTTAATAAATAAACAATTAATCAAGTAACGTGTGTGTTTACGGTACCGGCGCCGTACGTAAGTTTTGGCAGTTGCATCCTTTCTCCCTTAGGGAGAAACATGATTTGTATGGATTTTTGTCTCCCGCTAATTTGAAACGTGAACAATGACTCACATTTCTCTCTACGTTTCATATAGCTATATAACATTTTCTATGTAGGTGTAGTATAAAATAATTAATAAGTCTATGTAGCTTATTGTAGCTGGGTACGAGTAAATGTTTGTAGAGTACAGTCGCAGTCTTTACTTAAGTTTGCTTTAGTAAAGTTAGCATAATATACAACTATAGTGTACACTATGTGAAACTATAGCTCTAGTTAATGGTAAACATCGCGTTTCGTTAATAAATAAACAATTAATCAACGTCAGTCCGCGGGCTATCGCTTGATTAAATTCGATATTAAATTTTGTTATGACATCGTATTCTTGCGATCCTGGTGGAATAATTATGCTAAGGATGTGTGGGATGAGACGGCGGCTCATTCATCATATTTTCTTCTACCAAGGTTACAGTCCTACATATATTTAGGTAGTACTATGAGTAGATATTAAAAGTAACTAATCATATTTTTTTGCGTAGCCTATTCGATGTCCCACTGCAGGGCAAAGGCCTCCCCTCTTTCACGCCACCCGTCTCGGTCTTGGGCCTCTAAATGCCAGTTATATATCATTAAAATAAGACAATTATAAATTGACAAGCATCGACCGGGAATCGAACCCAGGCACATGGGTTACCATCCCACTGCTATGTCACTGAGCTATCGACGTACCGGTCGAACTTCGTCAATTTCCAAATCTCTAGATGCTTGTCTCGAAGTGATTACGAGTATCTCGTCCGGGTTCGAATCCCGGTCGACGCTTGTCTTCTTTTCAATTTCTAATTTTCATTTATGAGAATAATATAGCACTGTGAGTACATTAAATCCTAATAAATTAACTAATCACAGTCCATGCAAAATCAAAATAGCGATTATGCATTTTGTCGGGTAAAATTTGCTAAGCAAGAGTAAAGACTCGAGAAATAATACAAAACGTACAAAATATACGAGGCAAAAGTAGGCACTGCTGTAGGCTGCTGCTGTAAATGTATTTGGCCGCTAATTCACAACTTTTGTTATTAACATATACATTAAAATATCCCTCCATGTATTTAAAGGTAGTTAAGTACATGGAGGGATATGATGTAAATAGAAAAGGCTGAACAAAGAAATATGAAATAATGGGGTTTTAATATAAAACAATATTGCGGAGAATACAATGAAATTAAAGCATCTTATACAGATTAAAATGGAATGCGTAGACAAAGGTCACCCTACAGCTAGAGTGACGTAAATAGATGACCGTATGTCCCTATTGTTCCACCTTACGGTCCAAGTTGACACTTGACGTCCGAAGAGGTTGGCCAGACCGGACAGAGTTGAATTAATTTATTTTTGTATGTGTGGTTAGGAGCCAGGACCCACTAGGCACAAGTGTAATTTAATGAAAGATTCGACCAGTTAACCTTTTAAATAAATCAAGCAGCTGGACTGGTCTCGTAAGTTTTTTACGGCTCAATAGATGGCGTTGTTAGTTTAAAAACAACTCACAAAAAACGGGTGAAAGGACGTTTTTGCTAAATTATCGCTGCCGTAAACCGCTACATTCGCAATTTTGAGAAAATTGGTGGAAATGCTGTTTGTTTAAGATAGAGATGAATACTTCTTAAAAAGATCTCAGAAGTTAGTCTAATTAAAGAAGGCAACTGACTGGTTACTCGATCGGAAGTTAGTAAGTACGAGTAGAGCTTTGCTACGCGGATGACTGCTACGGTGGCGTAGAGTCGTAGCTACGCTGACATCTTGTAGTAGCAAAATAATTATTGGGTAGTATTTAAAGGCAAATCAAAAAATATCCTTTTTCTATGCAATAAGCTTCCAAATTCCCATCAAAATTGCTGTCTTAGTTATTTACTTACTTTTCTTAGTTACAGTCGTCTTTTTATTTATTATTTACCACATAATGAGATCAGAAAAAATAAATATATAAAATTAGATACAAAATTGTAATTTATTGAATTATTAAAGCGGATATTGCTTTGCGGGGCGTCCACGCTTCCTTTTTTGCCCAATAGGCACATTTTTGGCTTCTGCAGGTGGCGCCATGCACTTGAGTCGGATCACAAGTCCGATAATATGCTTGCACATATAGTTCTCAAAAAAAATGGGGCAGGTGCATTTTCCGTTGACCCAGGCGGTTTGTTGGGTGGGCAAAGCAACTCTCCAATATGGGAAAGCGTTTTTTTTTGTAACCATCAAAAGTGTCCCAATCTTGACTAAATGTCATGTCACTTGCTTTTGAGCTTCTAACTATATTAGTCCGGAATCAGATTTAAAAAAAAAATACATTCTTGTCAAGTTTCTAGTGCTATATCTATCTTACTCAATCGCGCCATTGTGCTCTGCACTCTAGTGGCGAAAAAGCGCGCGAAGCCGCGTACCCTTTTTCAGTTAATTTATTCTGCTCTTAGAAATAAGGATCTTTTTTGGTATAATAATCATTAAATTTTCCGAGCATGGCTACTTGAAAACTAAGACAAATATGATGAACAGGTTTTGTTGTACTTACTGGTTTATATGCGACTGGGACAGTTATTTTGCTATGCAATATAGAAAATTTGCTGTGCAGTCAGTATTTATGCTATGTATGTAGTATTTTTGTACAAAAATAAATTTAACTGTATTGCATTATGAGGAAAAATTTTATGTCATATTGATGTAAAATTTCGAATTATCTGCAGTTTGAGTTTTGTTAAACATTTAGTTTATTTGTAGTAAAGTAAGTTATTTGATGTAAAAAAAGAATAAAAATGATGAGTATGACGTATATATTGATAGGCGATTATTTATTTGATATGCAATTTATAATATCCCATAATTATTCTAAAAGCATTTTAGAATCGGGACTAAGCAAGTATTGAAGCATAATTGTATTTGTAACTAACTTGCGCAAATTGCGCATTGTTCAATTTGAGCAGAAAATCTGTGATGCGAGCATAAAATATTACAACAATTCAAACTCTCTCTTTCTTAAAATTCAAACTTGAAAGACTACACACGGGGAATATTCAAAGCTTAAAAATATTGCAGTTTCAACCAGTCGAAAGTGGTCCACAAATTGTTTTTATCTGCATAAGAATGGAATGTGGGATCTAGGACAACTGACAGCCATCGGTTGCTGAATGCCGCGCGAGTCGCCGCCGAATCTGGACAACCTAAGGCCTCTTTCACACGTAACGCACAACGTAGCGCTAAAATAACATAGCGGTCTGTAAAAGTCTCCATACTAGAAATGTCAATACCAATTCTAAAAACGTCAAACGCAGAAGCGTCATAATGACGCAGCTTGCGCCGACAGCGGTGTGCGGGGATTGACCGTTTCTAGGATTCGATGCCCTAAATTTCCTCCGAATATGTGTATAGATATTATCTATGCATTGTTATACGAATTCTGCTTGCGATTACTTCTCTTTACATAGATAATGTAAAATAGCAAGATGAATCCGATATTACATTCTATTGTTCAATGCGCAATATACGTTCCGAGGGCTGTCCTATGTAGGACAAAGGGTGATTCGAGGTTTTCTTTCTATTCTACCCTCTTCCTCTCGAATGGGTTTATTTGTTTTGTATTACAATCGTTCCATTATGGCGGGGGTCGAAATGCTCACTCATCAATTTGAGAAAGGTCTGATATTAATAATGGCCACCGTAACTTAACATGGGCCATCCCAGTATTGGGGCTGTTTGGTTTGCCAAGGTGTTGCCGATATTTACAGGGAACGCTGCTTCCCATTGCCTGGATTCATCCCTTAGTCGCTTTTATGAATGTGTTGACGCTATTCTAAATCAGCACTGCATCAAAAGGCTTTAGGAGGAGTGATGGATGTTGAGGCCAGTAGGCCGAGTGACGACGGAGGAGGGAAAAGGGTAGCTACCCGCCTGGTCGGGTGTTGTGACCAGGGGACCGACTGGTCCAACCGGACATATTTGGAGGTTGTATATATAGCGATCGGCGGAAACACTTTGATACCGCGTTTCAGGACTTGTTCATCGGGTCTTTGGACGGCTCGGTGTCCCACACGAAAAAGAAGAAGGACTTGTATGTGGAGCGCATGCGCGCCGCCACAAGGCCAATAGGCGAAATAGTAGTGGGGGCAAAATAGTAGCAGGCGGTTGAAAACTCTGTATCTAACCACGGTTCACCGGGTCGTTTGTAGACTCGATGTCATACACGATAGAAAAAGAAGAAGGGCGGAACCCATCTGCGTAGAGGTCAGTCGTGAATTTACTAATGTACTCGTTTAAGATATCACAAACTGTGGAAATTCTTTGAAGTCCTATTTTTAAAAGTCTGCAATTCCGTAATTGATCCACAAACGCAGTCGTATTATGGTATTGAACCTTATTTATAGTTCCAATAGTGTAAAGTCACGTTTATTTATCGCTGTCTCAAACAGCCGATAAGTTTATGTTTTATTGTTCCGTTTTCTGCTAGGAACGTTTAATAGGTAACGACATATTACTCTGTCAACTTTTGAGTGCCTTTTACAACCGTCAATATCATACATAGTATAAAATGTAGCCACTTTTTGCGTTTCTCCATTTATGTGTCATTGGCTCGCCTCCTCCTAAACTACGTTACTGATTTTGATGCGACTTTAAAAATAAAAAACTGATTGAAGAAGGAGGTTAGCAATATAATGCAGGCCGGAAAATACCACCAGAAAACGACTAGCAGCAGGTGCAACCAGGAGAGCAGTTTGTTATAAAAATAGAAAGGCCCTAGATAGAAGGAACTTTAATAATATTATACTAGATGGTAAGTAGCTGTACCATTTGCTTCATAAAACGTAATTGCTAGAACATATGCCTACTCGTATCTGGCTGGATTATTTTCAAACGTGTGCAATCACCCTTGCTTAATTGGTTTAGATGTGAGTCGTATGTGTGTCGCAATTTCCCGACCCGGAGCTCTATTTCAGGAGCTCCATTTCCAAAAGTGTGATTTCTGAACCAATTGAATCTCATTTTCTGCTACACACTTTTACGTGCAGGATATTATAGAATTGGTACGACTTCGATTGACACAGAAATCGAGCCCAGAAATCCGCAACGATTGTTGGTTTAACCAGCCGTATCACACTTTCTACTATTACTTATTTATTTAACTAATTATTGTACACAAAAACAGATACAGGATAAACACACAGAGAAAAAGGACACAACAGGCATTGCTTAATTTTTTGCATTCTTTGTTAATTTTAAGGGTATGTGTGAATGGATAAGTTTAATAGAACGTGTGATACGAGCACAATTAATTACGCACACGTCCGTATTCGGAAATTCAAAAATAGGGCACCGGGAGGGACGCTGAGCCTTCCTGTGTAATCATTGTTGAGCAAATATGTACTCGACATGTACTTGGACAATGCTCTTCTGTTTATGATACCATGGAATGTTTAACGAGACGACAGGGATTTATTATTGCACTTGGAAATGTATAGCTGGCGTATTTTATATGAATATAAATTACAGGAATTAACTTATTTTAACCTGTGGGTAAACTAGTCTACATACATGTAGATAGGTATTGTTAATCTGAGGGTAAACCTCATGTAAAAATGTTTGCTGATGTCATGTAAATATTTTGAATCTTAAGTGAGTTCGGAGGGGTGAAACTAATTTATGATGGTGGTATAATAAGCTCATGTCAATGTGTCAACACATGTGACTCGATCTGTTGGCTTTCATTAATACGGAGCCGTGCAGTTTTGGACGCCTTCTGAGGCTGTTATTTTAGGCGAGAACATTGTATGAAAAATATTATAATACATAGAAAATAGCTATAGTAGTGTAATCTAATTGTACGGGGAATCGCACACTTGACGCACGACGGAGCGCTAAAATGTCGCAGCGGTCTATCAGATCCATACGAGAAATGTCAATCGCCATACTAAAACGACTCAACCGCTGTCGACGCAGCGCTATTGCAGTCTCGTCCGTCGAGTGCGGTTTTAGTATGGGGAGTGACGTTTCTAGCATGGATCGGACCGCTGCGATATTTTTGCGCTCCGTCATGCGTCAAGTGTGCGAAGATGTAGTTTTAGATGATACTTTTTAATAAATTTTAACACGTAGGAATATAATAAGTCAATGTAAATCCAAAAAAATCGGTCTCATTCTACCGAAACGTCGAGGATCCATAAGCTTCAACCAATTAGGATGTTTTAAAACATAAAATATGAGTTATCTTTGTACGTTTATTTAATCATTTAACTCAATCTGATAGCAGTCAAATATGTGGCTTATAAAATAAAAGCTGAATTTTATCTGTAGTCCGAGGTCACGCGAATCTTTTTAATGTCTATTAAAAGTTTTAACTACTACAATCCTGACGTCATATTTTTTAAACCTGCAGATAGACTATATCAATGGCAAAGCTTTGATGTGAAAAGATTTGAATATAAATGCAGAGAACAAAGAGTAGAAGTCCAGCGCGCTGCTACGACGTAGACAGAGACAGTCACAATATATAAGGTGTAAAATATTAGCTGCAAATATTTAAAGGAGTTTTTTTAATCAGCCCATGAAACTGAACAGCTTTCCCCAAGAAACATAGGTCGAAATATGAGAAAAAGAATTGCCGCCCGACCAAGTCAATTTTATGGGAGGCCCAAAAACTTTCCCATATTCCGAACTATATTTCCTGGGGAAAGTTGCAAAATTTCATGGTCATTTCACCCCTAAAATATTTGCAGCTTTTTACATCTTACACTAGATAAATGTAGTGGTTAACACGTCTGACCCGGCAAGCCAGAAGACGTGGGTTCGAATCCCATCGATAGCGTGATTTTTTTCATTTTTTTTGTTTGTATAAGCTTTGTAACAAAAAGTTAACTACACAGATAAATCATTTAAAATGACCACGTAACAAAGAATTAATAAAAGGTACGTAATATAAATTTATATCGCTAGCGCCACGCTGCTCTAATTGGCATTCGTTTTAATTTAAACACCGTATTTCAGCCGCAATTACGGTCGACCACAACCAATCTACAAATAATTTCATTCTGCTCTGATTGTTCTCTTGATATATTTTGCCACATTTAACAGATCACTAAGCACACCAACAAGAAATATGAAAATATATATTACATTACTTTTATAACCAAATTCAACATTTCTATCACGTTTCGACAAATAATACGTTTACGGCATACTAAAACCGGTTACGGTTGTACGGACGCGGAATGGCTGCTTTGTGTCGGTTCCACTTCGAATGATTCAGAGTCCTTCCTCGCCGACTCTTGAACACGAGGACCACAGACTACACCACACCCTCTATGCGACCCCGCCTAATTTCAAAGCCATTAAAGCAAAAAATAACAAGAATGAGTAACGATGTTTGACTTTGGACAGTAGGTCGAGAGACAAATTATTAAGGTAACCTTCATTTTGTTTCGCAAAGCCTTATTATGCTTTTTATTAATTAGTCAGAGACGACAGAGGTTTGCTCATTAATTCTTTGAATTTATTACGAGAAATCCTACCTACTTTGAGGAAACGATAGCATCACAGCGGCAGTAACGTTCAGCCCCGAGTATCAGAGCAGTAAATCTTTGATTACTGCACTAGGGCCGTAGTCAGAGTTGGGACGGACGATGGGCGTAACTCCATAAAACAAGCGAGCAGCCTGCATGGTGCGATAACGCTTCGTAAGAGGGAGTGTGTATGGTAGGTACCTTTACTTCACAAATGCTGCGAATGATATCAGCATTGCAGAAATCAAATGATACATACAGCATTGCAGAAATATGTAGAAACTGTAAAATAGATACAAAATCTTGTTTAATCCTCTACTTGTGAAAGACTTTGACCGTAGAAGTTGAGACGAGCTTTGTTATTTAGTGTTTTCGAGAAACTTTGTTTTTCGACTTTGAACTAAACTGCCTATTCTTTGACTCCAGTACCTTATACTTGCTTATACTGTCTTGCAAAATTGATACAATGTTAGGTAGGTACCCATTTCATTATTATCCTGCTGGGTACCTATATAAAATAAAAGAACTTTAGAGTGTGTGAAGACAAGAAAGTTTTGGGAACAAAGAAACGATTACGACAAAACTGTCGGCCTAAAATTGAGTCCATTTTTGCTCTGGTATGAGGGTTTATGTAGGTTTTACTGGCATCTTTCAACGTAAACGGTATTGGGGTAATAGATAACATGCCGACCTTGTTTGCACTTTACGCTTATGCTTCGCAAATACCTTTTATTAATCTGACGACGATTTTCATAGCATAAAATCAACATTTTCTCTAAGAAATAGGTTTTCAAAGATTATTTCAAAACGAATTCAATCGGTATTCAATCATGAATTTTCACTTCAACGTTCAGGCAACGAGTACGAAGCACATTGACTTGATGGCTGTTAATTTCCATTACAGATGGGTCCCAGATTTTGCCGCTTGATTAACCTTAAACATCTCCTTCAGAATGTCTCTCTAGAAATTAATGGGGTGGAAGCCGTGGGCGCAACCCCCGCACTAATCCCATGGCAAGCGTCTGGAGATACTGCCTCCTACAAGCCGCTTGCCATTATTCACAATTATTCTCTTCAGGCCAAGTAATTATGAAAACTTACCTAATTTAACCCTGCATAATTAAATCAGCGCTTCAGCTCTCGAGATAAGTGGATTAGGCTGAGAAAAAGCTGCGTAGGCACTTAAGAGCACTCGGAAGAAGACTAATCCAATGATTATACCTTTTGCACCTACGGCGTATCGCACACTTGACGCTCGACGGAGCGCTAAAACACCGCAGTGGTCTATTAGATCAACCGTTGTTGACGCAGCGCTATCGCAGTGTCATCCGTCGAGTGCGGTTTTAGTATGGATCTGATAGACCGCTCCGCTATTTTAGCGGTCCGTCGTGCGTCAAGTGTGCGATCCGCCTACCTATTATTCAAATTTGGAATTCGAGTTGTAGTTATAATAAGTATCTTACATGCAAAATTCAAATCAGTTCAATACGAGGAATAACTTCCGAAATTGTGTGCGGCGAAGAAGGTCAGGGTTCGTTTAATTAAGGAAAGCTCGTCGCGCGGAGGGGCGGTTGACTTCAAAGGCGGTGGTGAAGGTGAAGAGCTGCACGGTGCACGCGCTATTAAGGTCACCCAGTTACCGCCCCGCCGCCGCCCCGTCGCCCCGCCGTCCCGCCGCCCCGGCACGCCGCCCCACTGACATTTGTGCACATTCACTACTTGGCACGGGCGGCCTAAACCCTCTTATGGAAATTTGGGATCACTGGTGTAGAGCTATGAAGTATGTACTCGTAGGTACGAGTAGCTTCCCTGAAATGTTTTCCTCAGTTACCCAACCTTTTACTGACTTTGACTGTCCCGATGGCGTAGCGGATAGTATGCCTGCCTTCTGCGCCGAGGGTCGTGGGTTCATCCCCACCGGACACAAATATTTGTTAAGTCAATTTTCAAATATTTGTGTTGAGTCTGGGTGTTTTCTATGTATAATATTTATTTATTTACAAAAAAAAACTATATATGTATTAGCATCAGCTATCTAGTTCCCATAGTACAAGCTTTGCTTAGTTTGGGGCTAGATGGCGCTGTGTGAATTGTCCAGGATATTTATTATTTATTATTATTATTACTCCCTGGTTTTAAATAGATATCCTGGACAATTCACACAACGCTATCTAGCCCCAAACTAAGCAAAGCTTCTAATATGGGAACTAGATAGCTGATATTCATATTTGTTTATTTTTTTAAAACAAGTACATACCTACTGTACATAGAAAACACCCAGACTAGACACAAAAATTTACATGAAAATTGACTTAACAAATATTTGTGTCCGGTGGAGATCGAACCCACGACTCTCGGCGTAGAAGGCTATTCAACGCCATCCGGTCAGTCCTCAGTTTCCTGGTTTTTGTAATCACTTTACATTTTCAAGTATGCGATTTAATTGTATGTACTTGTTGTCTGTACAAAGATTTTCTTTTCCCTTGTTTACAGACGTTTACCCCAATCGCAACAAATTACCAAGCGAGCGGAAAATTTGCTTACAAGTCTTACTTACAACTCGAAAATGCGTCTGACAAAGTTTTAAGCACGTTCTCGGCTAAATTGTGTTTCCAATTTTTTTTTTCGAGCTTATTTTAGGACGTTAATAAGTTGTATATGAAATGTTTTAAAAAATGTATTGAGCAAAAGCCCTTCTTTAAATTTATTTAGGAATTTTAATAAATTTAAGTAACTATGTTTGGTAGATAGTATGGAAATCTTTAGGGGGGCCTATGTTCAGTTGTGGACGTCTTATGGCTGAAATGACGATGTTGGTAGAAAGTATATCACGACCGTAGCGTAGGAGAAGGAAGTGGCATTGAAGTGGAAGGAAATAGTCTCCGTCTACCCAAAGGGGAAAGAGGCGTGATGTATGTATGTATGTATAGGTAATAATGTCAAGGCAACTAGTCTAGGGTAAAGATGGCTGGGCTGTATATCCAAAATCTCTAGTTCTTGGTTTCATATTGACTCGGTACTATAAGCAGCAGCAGCTGCATATATAGCCACTGAAGCCATTGCCATAGCCATTGAAGATAAAAAGTTATCTTTAATCATTTCACTATTTGCCTACCTACCTTCCTGTATTGATTAGGTATATTTTAAAAATATTTTACACCTATTTAAAAGCTACAGTATTTACAAATACCTTAAACGTTTCTATCCGAATACCTTGCTTGTATTCAAAGTATTGTACCTATTTTCTAAGTACCTATTTTCTATTAGTGCTAATGGATGTCGGTTTTCGTCTTGAATAGCATCTGCCCCTATTCACCCAGTTTGTATGGCCAAAATAAGCACCGAGTCAAACAGGCTGCCGAGTAGATTTGCGATTTGACATTTGAGACACTGTTGCACCCACCGATCTGGAATTAATCGTAAATCGATCCGCCTCAAAATAATATAGGGTGTAAAAAAAATAGTTTAAGGGGTGAACCAGCCCATGAAACTGAACAACTTTCCCCAAAGAACATGGTTAAAAAAATAAAAAAAGGTTTAGACCTCCCATACAAAATTACTATCCGACCACGTCAATTTCTATCGGAGTTTCAAAAACTTTTTCATATTTCGACCTATGTTTCTTGGGGAAAGTTATTCAGTTTCATGGGCTGATTCGCCCTTCAAAATATTTGCAGCTAATATTTTTACACCTTATATAAAATATCTAATAATGCTTTATTGAATAAACTAGCATAACAGTATGAACGTGACAATACTATTGTATAGTACTAAGCTCTGTGAATGGGATGGATTGCGAAGCGTTTACAGCATTCCTGACAAGCACGAACATTGCGAGGATGTAGCGCTCGAGACAAGCCGCATACTAGGAACTCCAATTTGAAAATCGTGTCACATAAACGTGCGAAACTTCTATGTTGTATTTAAACCCTACATACTAAGTACAGAGTTAGGCGCATCGCACACTAAATGCACGACGGACCGCTAAAATATCACAGCGATCTGTCAGATCCATGCTAGAAACGTCGCTCCCCATACTAAAACCGCACTCGACGGACGACGCTGAGATAGCGCTGCGTCGAGTGAAGTTTGCGGTTTTAGTATAGGGATTGACATTTCTAATATGGATCTGACAGACCGCTGCGATATTTTAGCGGTCCGTCGTGCGTCAAGTGTGCGATCCGCCCCGTGTACTGAATTGTAAGTACTTATTACAGAATTGATAACCCAAAAATAAAAAAATTGGCGTGGAAATGGTAGAAACGCTGTAATAATTTTGTAAGTTGAAATAGGAAACCTAATTGAGGTTCTTAAAATAAAAGCTGGATTTGTCAGACTCAGCCCAACTCGTAACGTTCCCAACTTTTGGGATTCGCGCAAAATTAGCGCGTGGTTTTAAAATATCACGTGCCCTTTATTCTACTGCGTAATTGTGCTACGAGATGTCTACGGGCTACGTTTTATGAAATTTTAAATATTTGTGACGTGACGTGCCACGTAACTAATCTGGGCCGGATGGCGTCCCACAGGGATATCCACAGGTTCTACGCCGTACGCCCTTCGCGCCGAGTTTGAAGCGTTATTGTTTTACCCTCGCCAGCGACCCTCCCGCGGGCAAGAAACTCATCAAATTTATGACTCTGTTATCTCTTGTACTGTAATAGCTGGCCTAGAATCACAGCAGCTTTGGTTACTAGGCCCGGAAGTTATAACGAGGTTATCTGACTAAACTTTCAAGCAATCAACCTAAATCAATGTTCATACAGGGTGTAAAAAAATTAGCTGCTTCTGAAACTGAACTACTTTCCTCAAGGAACATAGGTGGATATATGAAAAAAAATTTGGACCTCTCATACAGGTTGACTCGCTCGGCTGCTACATTTTGTATGGGTGTCCAAAAATTTTCCCATATTTCGACCTATGTTTCTAGGGGAAAGTTGTTCAGTCTTATGAGCTGATTCACCCCTTAACATATTTGCAGCCAATATTTTTACACCTTATATACATTTTTAAAGCCTTTTTTCTAAATAATAGTGTGTGGTGGTTATTGATGAGGGGCGGTGAATTCCGGCCACTACACGCGGTAGGCGGCGAAGTGACATGCGACCATCACCGTTCACACCCAACGTATGATTAATCGCCGTGAATTTTTAAAATCACCTGACGCTTTCAAGCGAGGATTTTACATTTAGAGGGAACCCCATGAACAACAAATTACAGCTATGAGAAACTAATTCCGAATTCCGAAACAGACATGGCACGTGCTAAAATACAAAGAACTACATTCATTTTATATGAATGTGTCAATATTTGAGTGTCGTTTCAGATAAGTCATGTATCACTTAGTGACACGTTGTCAGCCTGTCGTCTAAAATTGCACTACACATGAAACCCTCGAGTCCCTTAGTCGGCTTCAACGACACCCACGGAAAAGAAATAGGGTGATGCTATTATTTTAAGGCACACAGCCTAGCCGGCATCACTCAAAGGATATTTGTATCACACATGGTGTAAAAACATTAGCTACATCGGTATACAAAATATAGTGTGCTTTAGCGCGCAGAGAGTCTGATTGTGGCAAGTTTTTTATTCTGGTTTTTCGTAAAGGTCCTCTGAATTCATTACCTTGCTCTAAGCCCAACTTACACGCGACGCATTAGCTGCCCTGTCACGGTGATGCCTTTGTCCGTTGACAAGCTATAATCAACTAACGCGTAGGTGGAAATTGTTTGGAAACTATGGAAAGTACATCTTGGGATTCACTCAGGCGGTTTTGTTTCGTGAATAGATAGACATTGTTTATTTTTAGTTGGCCTTTGGACTTTGGATATTAGCTGTGGGTAGAGTGTTCTGTGGGTATTGTTGATACCAATATAGGATATCGAAGTACTATAAGCATCTAAATAAATATACCAATATTGTACAGGAATACGGGTAAATAAAATGATACATTTATTAATATCATAGAAAATACGTAAAGTAAAATTAAGTAAGTTTCGTTCAAGAAACTGTAATGTTGCCGAAATTGTTTTGATCGGTCTACAAATCACGCACCATATGAAAATACTTACTACGTATACACCGATGCCGTGTGATGCCGGCAATACCATCACCCCATTTCCCGCGGGTGTCCCGACTCCAGGGTGTCATGTGTATTGCAATTAGGCGACAGGCTGACAACCTGTCACTATTTGTAATACACGAATCGTCTGATACAGCCCTTAATTTGTCAGACGTGGCGTTGGCGACTGTTAGCGCTCTTCCTATCCCGCTAGGGATAATGCCGTGATATGTATATGTATGTATACGTACCTATGCTCTGCGACACCCAGATGCCCAGCATGTCCAGCTGCAGCAGCCGGTGGTACAGCGCCGCGCCCCGAGCGTGGTTCATGAACAGGTGGTAGAGGAAGGAGCCGGCCCAAGGCGCCAGGGCTCCCAGCAGGTGGCACAGAGACAGGAAGGAGGCGCCGCCGCCGCCCCACGGCAGCAGCCCCGGCAGCACCACCACCATGAACACCAACGATACTCCTGCAACAACATAGTAATGTTACAAAACGGTCAAAATACATACATTCATATATCACGCCTTTATCCCTTACAGGGTAGGCAGAGCGTTAACGGCCGAAAGAATACGGTCGCTATCGCCACGTCTGACATTTTTGAGGATTGTTTTCCAAGGTAGTTTCAGAAAACATGCGTATCACTATAGTGACAGGTTGTCAGCCTGTCACCTAAAAAGTGGGGTGATGCTATTCTGAGCCGGCATCACACGGCATCACGGTCAAAATATTCGCGATAACCAACATTGTATCGCTTGTCTCTTATATTAGTCATGATATCTGACCGCAAAAGTTGAGGCGGATCGCATAGTTGACGTACGACGGAGCGCTAAAACAGTAGTTTGCGGTTTTAGTACGGGGAGTGACGTTTCTAGTATGGATCTGACAGACCGCTGCGATATTTTTGCGCTCCGTCGTGCGTCAAGTGTGCGATCTGCCTAACCAAAATATTAAAACAGGGACAGGCTATTTTTTGTCATTGTAACGCCATCGAAACTCAACTGTCATTCCATTGCCATTGAAAATTTCTATACTTCAAACTGTTAGCAGACTACGAAATGACCGAAATCGTCCAACTGAAATCCAATCGACATCCAACTGAAACGATTTAGTAATCTCTGACGTGGTTGTGTGATAGTTACAACAGTGTTACACGTGGGAGATAAGTTAATTTATGTTTAATTGAAACCTTAACAGACACAACATTCACAGCCTACATTTCTAACAATAAAAAAACATTACCTTCCCCTATAAAACACATCATCATTCATTAATCATTGGCCTCGTAGACGGATCGCTAACTTGACGCACGACGGAGCGCAAAAATATCGCAGCGCTCTATCAGATCCATACTAGAAATGTCAATACCCATACTTAAACTGCTCAACCGCTGTCGACGCAGAGCGCAGTGTCGTCCGTCGAGTGCGGTTTTGACGTTTCTAGTATGGAACTGACAGACCGCTGCGATATTTTTGCGCCCCGTCGTGCGTCAAGTGTGCGATCCGCTCTACCTACGTCTATGACAGATGATTTAATCAGTGTCTGAAGCAAGAAAACACAGTAGGTACTAAAATACAATGTTTGAGCCAACGTGAAATTACATACATTTGTCGTAGGTATTACTCGTATATTGCGTAGTAAGTGAAAGAGACGACCCCAATACAACATAACCCTGGGGAAAGATCGTTAACATTTTTTTATTGCTTGCACGTTATGTTTCTGTTTATTTTGCGGTAACAACCTCAATGTCTACGAGTTATTGTATTATCTTCAAGGTATGTACCTATTTTTTTTGTAATATTCGTGTAGGTAAGTATTATTTTTTGAATACTATGCTTTTTATAAATTTGAACTGCTGGTGTACTTCACAGTCACATACATACACATGTCACGCCTTTATACCTAGCGGGATAGGCAGAATGTTAACGGCCGTAAAAATGTGGCCACTATCGCCACGTCTGACAAATATTGATTGATTGAGCCCTTTCAGATTATTCGTGTTTCACTTTAGTGACAGGTTGCCAGCCTGTCACCTAAAGTTGTCACACATGAAACCCTCGAGTCCCCTAGTCGCCTCTTACGAGAACCGCGGGAAAGAATAATAGGGTTATGCTATTCTAAGGCAACATTACAGACACAGTAGGTAAATAATGTTGTATATCCGGTACAGTTCTGTAATTTCTATTCTACGTCTTTGTAATGCGGGTAGACAAGGCAAAGCTTGTCCAGTCAGCCGGAAGCAGTCTGACCCCCGAAGGTCAGCGGGTACAAACAGGAAGACCCTGCAAGTCCGACTCAATAAGAGACCGCATCTATCACCGCACCGCACCACCCCGCGCGCCGCCGGACGGGAGAAACGGACAATTTGAATAAGTGTCTCATTTATTATTGGTTATCCGATTTGGATACGATAATCACATTTACATTCAATGATCTACCAATTCAAGGGATGTTTTTACATTCCAGTATTTGTGTAAATAAATATGACAGCATATGGTTGCAATTTTTATACGCTTTTTTGCATTGGTTAGATTCGAGTTTAAATTATTAAAGAGCGGAGCACACTGGCTCCGTATGCGTTGCGTATCCAGCTCTCTTCCGTAGTGACGCGCGTGATCACGTCCGTACACCCCTGCCACACCGGGTTACGGACGTGGTTACGCAGGTTACGCGCGTAGCTACGGATGCGAGCTGCAAGGGGTCTGTTGCGTACCAACTGTCATATCCAAAAGTTCTGTCATCAGTGTGCAATAAATATTGCGCAAATAAAAGCGCGCATCGCGTTCTGTGCAGCAAAAAGTTGACGACATATCAGTGTAAATTAGTTGCAAATATTTTAAGGGATGAACCAGCCCATGAAACTGAACAACTTTCCCTAAAAAACATAGGTCAAAATATGAAAAAAAAAATGCGGCCTCCCATACAAAGTTACTGACCGACTCAATTCAATTTGTATCAACCAATGTATTTCAACCTATGTTTCTTGCGGAAAGTTGTTCAGATTTATGGGCTGATTCACCCCTTAAAATATTTGGAGCTAATATTTTTACACCTTATATTTGACGCTTACTATAGTGCACATTTTTTGATGCGCATTGTGGTAGCCCGTAGTCCGTACACACGTCCGCACTATGCGCAGGACAGAGCTGTGCGTGTTCGGACGTGTTTGGTGTGACGTCCAACAGGGAATCTCATAGAATACAACGTCATCACTGCACGCAGAGTACGCAACCTGTTTGTCTTTTGGCAGCTGTACGGCGTAACTACGGCGTAACCCTACAATGCGTGCAGCACGCAGCGGATACGCATCACAGGCAGTGTGCCGTATCTCATACAGTCCCATACATTACAACGTCATAAATACATGCGTAACTACGGATGAGAGCTGGATACGCAACGGATACGGAGCCGGTGTGCCTCGTCCTTTAACACAAAAAAATCACGCACATCATTATATCTCATACTCTGGTAGAAATTCTTGAAACATTATTATAAATTATTTCCATCGTATTTCAACCTTACCTGTAATAATTATCAAGCGCTTTTAATGAGAAAACCACATGATAAAACTTAGGCCATTCTCACATTAAAGCACAACGAAACGCTAAAATAACTATAATAAAACCGCTATTGAAGCAAGTTCAACGCACGACAATGCGCTAGAAAGGCTTTATTAAATACTGGTGTCCAAGAGACAATAGCGTTGGTGTAATGACTTGGTCCCTACCCTTGAATCGACATCTCGCAATTCAGGCCCTATGACACGGGACCGCAATATTCTTTCACTCTGGTCGCGTGAATAACCAGGAGCATTGCGAGGACAAGGTTTCTGAGAAAACGACCCAAGGTTTGATATTATTGAAATAAGGCTTAGAACTAGGAGTCAAATGCGTAAAATACGGTCGTAAATGTATTTGAATGAAATATGATGACAATACGTGCAAAATATTTTTGAGATGTCATATACCTGCAAATATTTGAATACATAACACGTACGCTATATAAAGATAAAGATCAAATAAATCTGACTGCATAAATACTTTACCTACGACTACTTTTGTAATGAAATATGAAATAAATGAAACACTCAATGGCGCTCCCAGTAACAGTCACAATGGTAGGAAGTAAACTTTGTAGAGAAGATATATCCAGGTACTTAACAAAAAGTATTGTCAAGGGAAATCACAATACTTTTTATAAATACCTTATACAGCTTTGTTTAATTATTTTGTTGTGCTTTTTCATTTGCAATATATGCAATGTAGTCAGCATCGAAAGTATACATTTCAGACAGATTGTGATAGATGAATTGTACTAAATGACAGGCTATACTGGCACCATAGGTATAATTTTATCGTGAACTACTCTGCATAGAATATAACTACAATAACTATTATTAAATAGTAGGTGAATCATACCAGATACGTCGTTATTGCAGTACATAGCAACATATTTCAGATTTCATTTTAATCGTGTCGGCAACCATACAAATGACAAACTGTGACAGGCGTACTTTGATGTGGCACACCATGACGCCATATTTCAGGTTTTTGTACGGGTTTTCGTAAACAGGCCGATTCTCTCGATTCGGTTTGGTGCGATCTCATGCTCCTAGATTGAAAAAAGTCTGCTTGGTGCGATAAAATGTTTGAAATTTTTTGGATGTAGTCAAAGTGCAGAAAGTCGGTATACAGCGACTAGGCAATCCAAATCTCATACGGTGTAAGTGAGAATCGCCTGTACTAAGAATAGTTTTTTTTTTTTTGACCACCCGATTGTCCGTAAGTAAGATGGTTCCGTGTTTCGGATGGCACGTTAAGTCGTAGGTCCCGGTTGCTGTCTATGATCACTTAGACGGCGGTCGTTACACAACCATGTCAGAAGCCTGCTACCTTGTAGAAGGCGGTTGAAAAATTCTGACACAAGGGTTCATCGGGTCGTTGGACGACTTGGTGTCCCACACGAAAAAAAAATAAAAATAGTAGGTACCTGTAACAGTCAATATTTGATCTGAACTGCTTTCTTTGCAAATAACTGCATTGTTGCAAAATTACTCGAAAATATTTCCTACTCATGATACACTTTTGCTACGCCGTAGCGCTCGTAGCAAGTTGCAAGAACTATAACTATCTGCTATAAAAAATCGACAAACGCCCGATATTTGTTGTTTTGCGTTACTTTTAGGGCTCTATTTCTGAATTGTTAGTTTCCGGTTCCGTGTACGAAAGTCCAAAACTTCTGGTCTAATCGCACATTTTTAAATGTCTTTCACTTGACGTTTTTATAGTCAAAAATATGTGTGAATTTTTGAGGGTATCCGGGAAACGATAAGTACAGTAGATCGTGTGATACAAGCATTCAAAGTTGCAGATTTTCGCATGAAACGAAAACGTACGTTTCAGAAATAGAGCTCTTAGTAATAATTTGAGTTCACAAACAGACATAACCTTTGTCTTGACACAAAGGGCGAGGTGGTAATGTCGTAAATAAATATTTATTAATATCTAAGTCGACTAATGGAACGCGTCGGTCTGACGTTGCTATTTGCGATTCTGTCAGGATATCATGTTTCCATTACGGGCTGTCACAGATACTACGTAGCGAGCTGGCGGTTGATTTATTGCTTTACCTATAACTTTTACCAATAGGTATAAGCTAGGTATTGTATGAAGCGCTTCATGACATGGCTGCTTATGGTGTTCATTCGATATTCGTAGCTTAAAATAGCGCTGTCACTTTCAGTTGAATGGGCTTAGACAGGTTAGAATGATTAAGAATAAAATTGTCTATATTTATACGGTTTTACGCGTTACTTGGCAGAATTAAGTGAAAATTAAGATAGTGACAATACAAGGATATCTGCGAAATGGCAAAGAACTCATTGATATTTACTAGCAGTAGGCGGTTGAAAAACTCTGACACCAGGGTTCTTCGTGTCGTTGGACAACTTGGGTTGGTGTCTTACAATCTTAAAACTTAATACAATAAAAGAAAGAAAGAACCTAACTTCACCAAGTACTTCTGTGATACTTTTCAAAGCATATTCAAGTGGTCGGGGGCGTCCCGATAGCCCAATACAGGGTAAAAGACGGTGAAACGAAAACTTTGCAGGCGTGATCAGACCATGAAACTGAACAACTTTTTCTATGGTGGCTATGTTAGCCCCCCTTACACCCTGTA
Organism: Keiferia lycopersicella; assembly: GCA_029255805.1. NCBI lineage: Eukaryota > Metazoa > Arthropoda > Insecta > Lepidoptera > Gelechiidae > Keiferia > Keiferia lycopersicella. The sequence goes on from JARACZ010000008.1 coordinate 3,500,554, forward strand.
TAAACACTCTGGGGTGGTAGCTAGGACAAAATCAACCCGGCTAATACCCATACGATTTGACGACAACTTTATTGTCATAACATGTTAAGTTTGAAATAGAAGCTGTGACTCGGGCGTACACAGTTATGACGCTTGTATAAATTGGCGGAAATGACTCCGAAACTAGTGAGGACGCGAGCTGATGCCGGGGCGCCCTCTAGTTCGACTGCTGTACTTCATTTCCGGTGCTACGTATCAAACAGATTGCAGGCCATTTTGCGCTTATTGATGGTATGCTTCAGACACGTGTATACAGGCTGTAAGAGACGGTGTAACGCAAAACTTTGTAGGCGGGATCAGACCATGAAACTCAACAAATTTTACTGGGGCTATAGTGGGAAACGAAAAAAGTTTTTTGGCCTCCCCTACAAAATTCATGATCAGCTGACTGACTGTGTATCTCGTGTGAACCGAAAAAAATGTTTTCGTCTCCCAACATAGTCCCAATATAAAAAGTTGTTCAGTTTCATGGTCTGAGCGCGCCTGCAAAGTTTTCTTTACACCCTGTATTAACACTTGCTTGCTTGCTTTCGTGTGGGATACCGAGTCGTCCAACGACACGATGAACCCTAGTGTCAGACTTTTTCAAAAGCCTTCTACAAGCCTTATGACATGGTTGTATAACGACCGCTTTATTATACACTGTGACGGATTATTGCTACTTATTGATGGTATTGCTTCCCTCTTAACCCTTTGGCCGTCCTCACACTTAAACGCATAACGCAGCGCTAATATAATGTTGCGAAACGCATACGTCTGTTAGACCCATACTAGAAACGGCATTCCCCATACTAAGACTGCTGCTGACGTTTTACGTTGGTTACGTTAATTGCAATTAAGGTTTATTTTTAGCCCGGAACAGTTTTCCTTCTTGTTTAAGTTTCACTGTCTTTTAAACTCTCGCCTGGATATTTTTATTAACATCTAAATTTTTTATTTAAAAGTACCTATCACTGAACTAGCATGTTATGCTGGGACAGAGAACGACATCCCCTATCATCTTTTATTTTTAGAAATAAAGATTTCTAGAAAGAAGAGAAAATATTAGATTTAATTTGTCTACGTGTGAAAAATTCACAAGCTTACTGATCCATACAAAAACCTGCTTGATGGACAAAACTTTTAGTCTACTTAATTTGTCTTACTAATTGTATGAAAAACTGAATAAGTTGGTCCTTTAGATGGGTAGGTTAGTGTGCTGGCGATAGTACTAGTTCAAACACGCGTAGAGTTTTTACCGCTTCAGTAAAACTTCGTCGGCAAACTTAGGTACCGAGTAAAGCAAGCAACGCTCACTTTCTTATTTTATTCGTTCCGCTTGTTTTAGCGCCTGATTCGTAAATTCTCGATATATCCACTAGTACATTCTATACACACATCACGCACTTATCCAAGGCGAGGTAGGCAAGGCGTTAACAACTGTAAAAATACTATCGTTATCGCCACGTCTGACAAATATTGAGGACCCTTCAGGTGATTATTACTGTAGTGATAAGTTGTCAGCCTCGTCGTCGTCGTCGTCTCAGCCGATAGACGTCCACTGCAGGACATAGGCCTCCCCCAAGGATCTCCACGATGATCGGTCCAGCGCCACCCGCATCCAGCGGCTTCCCGCGACCTTCACCAGATCGTCGGTCCACCTTGTGGGAGGCCTACCTACGCTGCGTCTACCGGTCCGTGGCCGCCACTCGAGAACTTTCCGGCCCCAGCGGCCATCGGTCCTACGAGCAATATGCCCCGCCCACTGCCACTTAAGTTGCGCAATCCTTCGAGCTATGTCGGTGGCTTTGGTTCTTCTCCGGATTTCCTCATTTCTGATTCGATCGCGGAGAGAAACTCCGAGCATAGCCCTTTCCATTGCCCTTTGAGTGACCTTGAGCCTTCTTATGAGGCCCATTGTTAGCGGCCACGTCTCAACTCCGTAAGTCATCACTGGCAACACGCACTGATCCCAGACTTTTGTCTTGAGGCACTGCGGTAGTTGTTGAGAAGAGAAGATGTTACGTAGCTTCCCGAACGCTGCCCAGCCGAGTTGGATTCGACGATTGACCTCTTTCTGAAAGTTGGACCTACCCAGCTGGACTATTTGTCCCAGGTAGACATACTCGTCGACAACTTCCAGAGTAGAGCCCCCAACTGTCAGAGTAATGGGTGCAACAAGAGAGTTTGACATAACCTTGGTCTTGTCCATGTTCATTTTTAGACCCACTTGTTGGGAGGCTCTATTGAGGTCATCGAGCATTGTACCGAGGTCCTCCAGGGTTTCCGCCATGACCACGATATCGTCGGCAAAACGAAGGTGAGTCAGATACTCGCCGTTGATGTTGATGCCAAGTCCTCTCCAGTCCAAAAGCTTGAAGACGTCTTCCAGTGCTGCTGTGAACAGTTTCGGTGATATTACATCTCCCTGTCTCACTCCTCGCTGCAACTGGATAGGTTTCGAGTCCTGGTCCTGAATTCGAACTGACATGGTGGCGCTTTCGTACAAGGACTTCAACACTTCGATATACCGATAGTCAGCTTGGCACCGCTGAAGAGACTGAAGTACGGCCCATGTTTCGATCGAATCGAAGGCTTTTTCGTAGTCCACAAACGCGAGGCAGAGTGGTTGGTTATACTCTTCAGTCTTCTGTATAACTTGCCTCAGCGTATGAATGTGATCCACGGTGCTAAAGCCTTTTCGGAAGCCGGCTTGTTCGGGAGGCTGGAAGTCGTCGAGCCTGCGTGCGAGACGATTCGTTATGACTCTTGAGAACAGCTTGTAGACATGGCTCAGAAGCGTGATGGGTCTGTAGTTCTTCAGCAAAGACTTATCGCCCTTTTTGAAGAACAGCATCACCACGCCCCTGTGCCATGCCTGTGGCGTTTTGCCCTCGAGTATGACAGAGTTAAACAATTTCTGCAGTGCTTTAAGTATCGGTTTACCACCGGCTTTCAGAAGCTCTGCCGTAACTCCATCATCACCCGGCGCCTTGCTGTTTTTTAGCTGTTTCAGAGCCATACTAATCTCGTACAAGCTGACGTCCGGGATGTCTTCTGTGTAGTGCCGGGTTAATCGAGCTCTTGGATCTGCGACCCGATTATTGACAGGTGTGCATGTTGTCGCGTATAACTGTCCGTAGAACTTCTCGACCTCTTCCAATAGCTCGGGCTTGGACGATACGATTCTGCCATCGTCGGTCTTTAGCTTCGCTAGTTGGCTCTGGCCTATCGACAGATCCCTAGCAAACACCTTGGAGCCTTTGTTGCGCTCAATTGCCTCTTTAATACGGTCAGTATTAAATTGGCGTATGTCGCGGGTCAAAGACTTAGAGATCTGCCTATTGAGCTGCCGATATTGGGAAGTATCCTCCGACGACTGCAGAATCATCTCGCGTCGTTCCTCCATGAGCCTCGAAGTATGGTCTGAGATTTTTTTGGTTCTGTTCGTACGATTGGGTTTGAAGAACTTAGAGCCAACCGTAAGGACAGTTTCCACGACCCTGTCGTTATAGTCGTCCACGTCGATACACTCACCCAGGCAATCGAAGCGGTTTTGCAGGTGGAGCTGAAAGCTCTCAGGGTTTTGGATTTGGGCAGGTGCTGGTCGGAGCGTAGACTTCATCAGACGTGATCTCTCGGCTTTTACATTAAGATTCAACGTGCCTCTTACCATTCGGTGATCGCTACCCGTTTTGAACGAATTGATCACAGAGACATCGTTGAATATCCGTTTTTTGTCTGTCATGATGAAGTCTATCTCATTTTTGGTAACACCGTCGGGGCTCTTCCAGGTCCATTTTCGATGCGGCCGTTTCCTGAAGAACGAGTTCATCATAAAGAGTCCCTCCTTCTCCATGAAGTCGACCAGCATTTGACCTCGGCTGTTCCTCACCCCAATACCAAATGGCCCAACTCTCAGTTCGTCACCGCAACGATTGCCCAGCTTAGCGTTGAAATCCCCCATGACCACCGTGTAATGAGTCCTGGAGGTATGTATGGCTTTGGATATGTCCTCATACATTGCCTCCACGTCCTCGTCGGGGTACTTCGAAGTTGGGGCGTATGCCTGTATGACCTTCAGCGAATAACGTTTAGTTATTCTGAGTATAAGGAATGCCACCCTATTTGAAATACTCCCGACCTGTACTACGTTGTTCACGAGGGACTTGTGGACGATGAACCCGACACCACCTTGGGACAGATGGTCGCCCTCCCGGAAGTAGAGTAGGTTACCTGACTTCAGGGCTATCGTGTCCTCCCCCTCTCTTCGGACTTCGGACAGTCCCACTATGTCCCACCGTAACCTGCTCAGTTCTTCCTCGAGTTCCACTAACTTCTCTTCCGTCCGCAGTGTGCACGCGTTATATGTTGCCAGGGCCAAGGTCGTTCGGCGAGGGATCCACGCCGCCCGGGGATTCCTAGCACCCCTGGTCTCGGAGCCGGGTCGATTTTCGCCTGAATCTGCCCGGCCACCGGGGCCGCCGGGCACTTGGGGCCGATTTCTATTTGTAAAATCCATAAGGGGGGGTACGGGCCGTCACCCACCACGCTGGCCCAGTGCGGGTTGGTGGGGATTTGGTTGCCAGAGCCTCGTTAGTAGTCCAGCAGGGTGCACCGCGAGCAGGAGAGGTTGGCTTGGGGCCCGAGAGATGTAATTTGGGCCCCCTTACACCCCAGTTGTCAGCCTGTCGCCTATAAATGAAAATCTCGAGTCCCTTAGTCGCCACACTCAATCAAATAAGTACCAGTCTTACTTGTAGGTATATGATACAGAAAATTTGTGAGCTCCTTTTATAAGCTTGCGTTAGGTACAGTTTTACAGCTTTTGTTTAGTTTTATTGCGACTTCCACTAAATTGGTAAGATACTGTTATATATTTAAATTAGTTATCAAACTAGAGAAAGTCTTCAAAACAAATTGTACTATACCTTCCGAACTTCAGAGCGTAAAGTGTTTCTAACACTGTACGAATATTTATTTTAAAGAGACAAGCATTATTCATTCATAATGTATTCTTTTCATTTCCATTTGTAAAGGTGCTCAAAATGCGTGAACATGCTCACGTTTCGTTAAAGAGGTCTCCGAAAACGTCACCTCACAGTAACAGGAGTTTAATTTGTAGGCAAATTACATACAGCGCCCTCCACCCCGACTCATTACCCCCGCCCCGCTAGCAATGGGAGAGCTTTGCAGTTTTACTCGATACTTTTTGCGTAAGATATGTATACGTACATGTATGTGCTTTCCTCGTAAGCTGCATAATGTAATCCCATCAATATGTATGTATGTAGAGTACAAAACAAAATCGCTTTTTGTTTTTTTTTTGTCATGGACACCGTTAACTCCTACACCACGCAACGGCTTGTGATGCGACAGAGAGATTCAAGAGAATGGCTTATATTGATGCCGCGAAAACGCTTCTACCCACAGGAAAACGGTTGCCGCGAGTGTAACCGCTGGACGGACCGCTAGTTTTTCTTATGACTCGGCAAAGGCGCAAGGCATAACGTAGAGTTGCTTTTAATGTGTTATTTTTATTATACCCAAGTAGGTGTGACGTAGAATGTAAATGTTTACGACGGCTCGCATTAGTGGCACGTCTTAAATTGTGAGCATTATGGAATTTATTCATAAATATGCGCACGTATAATGCCACTTGGTAATAAATTTTAATAGCCTTAGAGGATGCCTTCCAGCTAAAACACGGGGCACGTTTATTTAGGTTTGTTAGGTGGAATTGCGAACTGGTTGTTTTGATACTAAACGTACTGTGGGTTTTGATAGAATTTCAAGCTAAATGATAATAAAGCCAGGTTGAATTTTCATTTCACCACTCAACTCTCGAGTCCGTCTATTTCTATACAATTTGTAATTAAACTTGTTAGTATTATGTAGAACATACCTACCTAATAAAATCTTAATAGTAAGATTTTTAGAAACATATTTGAATCCCCTATCTTACTCGTATATTAAGGTACCCGTCGTCGTTCCTTCCGCATTAGGTCTCAGTATTCATCTCTAGTATTGGTTACACAACCGCCGAAACAAAGGCAAGGGGTGTGATATCGAGCGCGGTGGTTTCCCCAGCACGGTGCAGCGTGCGCAGCTGCTGGCAACACCGGCGCCCTGCACGTCGCCACTTCCGGACACATCGCTGCGTGGCAACCCTGCCATATAACACAGTGGCACACTATGCCCGCAATGCGCAAGAAATAAAGGTCCGACAACGTCGTCGCCTTTGTTCAAAATAGTCGGCTTTTTTAAACAGCAAGACGGAACTTCTCGACACAATGCTGCGTGGCGTCCTACGAAATTTGCGACCCTACATGCTAACCCCGCAATGCGCAACAAAGTAAAGGTGCAACGCCATAGGTCACAGTGGTAGGCTATCTCGACCTTCTCTCGCAAGCAGGCGGTAATGACTACCGGATTTAAATGATCTTAATTAAAACTTTGCAGGCTGAAGCAATTTCAAGGCTTGATTCAGCTTAAAGTCTATAATAAATACTGTTTGCTGTATACTTACTAATAAGTAAATGTGTGCTTAATAAAATGCATAAACGCGTTTCACTTTAGGGAATAGAAACAAATTAAAATGTTCACTGCTCTACTTTAGGTGAATCCTTCACGATTTACTATGGAGAAATTAAAATTTCCGTGCATCTGACAGACGTATTCGTTATGTATGCGCTAAAATACGTAGCGTTCTGCGGTAGACGTGGGAACCAAAGGTAAAGTCTTGAAGAAGGGGTCTTCATTAGGTGCAGCAATATTAATGAGCGGCAAGAGAAGCAACCAGACTGGTTGAATAGGTAATCTAGCGTCGCCTGAAATAGTTGTTGGTTCGTGCAGCAAATCGCTGCTGAATAAATAATCGGCTCACTTTTACACTGAATTGTTACAACCACTAGGCCAGTATCTTGATTCACAAACACCCTTTGAAACAACATAATACGAGTTCGTTAGGGAAATGATTTCCAATCCAAGATGAGAATTAAAAATATGTCACATTAATTCATAAAAAATGGATTACAGCGTTTTCTATTAGTGCGGCACATTGGAATCACATAGCGGACTTTGTTACGACATCTTGTACTGCACTCACCAATCCGCGTGACCTGCCCAGTGAGGTAAATACGGCAGTACCCCTGCCTGATCACAGGTCTCCTCTAGCACAGTGGACTAATTTCATCAATCGTCCATCTCAAAATAACTTTAGCTATAACTTCATCATTAAAATAAATTGCAGTTGCAAACTTTAACACTCATAATTTCTGAATCAGTAGCTATAAAATAAATAAGTAAACTTTTATTATAGTTACTTTCTTCAGCTTTGATCTTGCTCCATTTTCTCAAATGCATCGCATTTGAATCCAATTGGGTTGATTTACGTTTACTTCAGAACTGAAGGTTCAGTTCTGCATTTGCTTATGTAAATCAGAGGCTACTACATATATCGATTTGAGCGCACTGGGTTGCCTTGTTGATTTAAATAACTACCGAGGTATCTTTGTTTCTTCCTTTTCGGCCAGGGACAATTAAAATGCATTTGAATAATGTTTCCAACGAAGCGACGTTTCTATCTTCTTTGCAATTACTATTATGTAGTATTCAAATTTTGTTCCATTTTTTTTAGAATAAGACACTTCTTTTACCCACAACAAAATGGGGATCGCGCGCGATAAAGCGCTAAAACATCGCAGCGGTTTGTCAGATCCATATTAGAAATGACAATCCCCATACCATTTTTATTTTTTTTACATGTAATAGGCCCGCATTAACTAAAACCGCTCAGCCGCTGTCGCAGCGCTATCGCAGCGTCGTCCGTCGGAAGTGACGTTTCTAGTATAGATATAACATACCGCTGCGATATTTTAGCGCACCATCGTGCGCTAAGTGTACGATCCGCCAAAACAAACAGATATTGTTAATTCACTTATTTTGCTGTTACTAGGAATGGGACATGTAGGAGCTTTCGCCTCGCGTTTTATTGCCAAAGGCTGACACGAATTTAATTTCCAAGAGCGAGCTAGATACGTACTAAAATACATTTTCGTGACTACAAACGAAATGTCTCGTAACGGCTTCGGCAAATAAAGATATTCGACGTAACCCGCGGTCTGTCCTTGCCAAAATACCTGAATCAAAGTGGTGGTAGTTTTTACCTTGATTCAGTATCAGCAATGTCTTAATGTCAGTCATATATTTGAGTAGTAAATGCGTAAAATTCGTAAAGTACCTACGCACAACGCATAAAAGCCGAAACCCCTAACATGCAACTCATAGCTTGTCCCGAAAATACTATTCGATATCCTACTTAGACGCTGTTCGTAGTTCCATGAATACGTATCAAGTAGAATGTATCTGTCTAGGTAGCTGGTAGAACAGCTGGTCTGAATTAAACATGGCAAGATATCACGTAAACCCTGTTTGCACGCCACGCCGCCCGCCGCCCGCCCTGACGCCCGCTGGTCGCCGCCGCGCGGTCTGCCGCCTAAGGCGGATCGCACACTTAACGCACGACGGACCGCCAAAATATTTCAGCGGTCTGTCAGGTCCATACTAGAAATGTCAGTTCCCAAACTAAAACCGCACTCGACGGACGATGCTGCGATAGCACTGCGTCGAGTGTGATTGAGCGGTTTTGGTATGGGGATTGACATTTCTAGTATGGAGCTGACAGACCGCTGCGATATTTTAGCGGTCCGTCGTGCGTTAAGTGTGCGATCCGACTACCCACACACGCGTGACATATCACGGAAATTGCTTTACCATACTGTAATAATGATTATACTTGTCTGGTCCGGTATTGAGTTATTTATTTAACTACCAATATACCAATACGATAGTAGTTTGTTATATCCTATAACAATGAAGCTAGCTACTATTACTTCTACATAATCATGATAACATGCTTGCAATGCGAATATTTCCGCGGAAATTTTATGGAGCTTTAGTTCGTAAAATTATAAAGTTATGGTAATTAAATCAAATCTACGCTAGTCAAACTTCGCAGTATTCCACCTTGGAAGGAAGAACTGTCTGACTGACTCCTCATTTGTTAAATTCGGTCAAGTTATAATTTGACCGAGTTTGTTTTTTGCTTCAGTTAAGCTTTGTTTTTTGCTGAGAACAGGAGCAGGAGGAACAGGTATTCTAGAATTTTCTGAAATCTATCCTTTCATACACACCATACATTAACTAAAACGAGTTGTAGAAATTGTGGTATGTGTCTTACGAGCGTTTAGAGCACTTGAAGCGGATTTCCGTAAATGATTTCGAAAATCCGCGTTTCAGAAATTGATTTTCTGGACTCAACAGCGCGAAACAAAGCGAACCGTAATGATTTTTCGCGTTTCGTTGTTTGATTATTAATTCCCCTCTGCGCCCCTAATAGCGATGAATAGCTAAACGCTGAGCTTATTCATCTTTTGTTTCGATCAGTTTTTACCAAAGCAATTGTAACAAAGAGAAAGTATACTGTTGTTTGTAATTTCCTGTTTTTCACTGAGAGAACAAAAGCCAAGTTAGCCAAGGTCGTGCAGGACGGCCTAGATCCCTGTTCTGGTGACGTAGCATACTCCCGCCAGTCCGCTTGGCTCCGTGTAACAGTTGGCGGGTTGCCAACTGCCATAGTCGGCTTTTACTCTCACCTGTTCCTTAGATAACACAATGAGAGAAATATCCTGGGTATTGGGGGGTCAACAGGTTACTTTACTTCCGTTGGATTGTCGTGTGCGAGGTAGTGTCTACATTACCCTACTACGGATGAATATATAGGATGTGTTCAACTGAAGATCAATAAAAAGCAATTGCTAAGAGCAACTGACCTAAATGTATTTCCGTGTAGATAGGTAATAGATTCTTTGGTATGGCCTCTATGCGCGAACGTATGCGTCTATCAGATCCATATTAGAAACGTCAATCCCCATACAAAAACCGCTCTCGACGCAGGTCCAACGCACGGCGCTGCCCTAGCACTGCGTTAGCGCTGGGGTCGTGTGTCGAGAGCGGTTTTGGTACGGGGATTGACGTTTCTAGTATGGATATGACAATCACATACGTTAGCGCAGCGTTATTTTTGCGCTAGAGGCCTAATTAACAAATAAAACCGTACTAAACTGAAAAATCTCTGCGCATACCTACAAGCGCTTCCAAAAATACGTGACATGCTTTAAACAAAGGAATGTAGCTTGCTTTACGAGTACGTCTCGATATAAGAGGAGTACACAATAAGTTCTTCGTTTTTGTTGAGGCGCCTCGTGGAGTGGCTTTGTGAAAGGGTAACGTCTCGCGAGCTCAGGAGGTACTAAGGCGAGTCTCACATTGGTCCGGGCTCCCGCTCCGGTGTGCGGAGATCCGGTTTTAAACTTTGATCGGACGAAAAAGGGTGTGTCACTCTACGGATCGTAGTACCGTTAGGATTTTTTATACAAAGGACACTAGGGACGGAGGAGGACAAAGTAGAGGCCGTGGCGCACCATGCTCTTGACGAAGGCATGGAAAAAACTGTGTGGTAGTCAGTGAACTATTTTATAGAATAGGCTATTTGCTTACTTCTGAGAGAAAATATCCTAGTGTGTGAGCCGTAGAAGCTACATACATAACAGGTAGGTATGATGAAATTTTTTAAATAGGGGCCATTCCTCTTGAATCTAGATCTGTCTATCGAAAAAATATATATATAACACAATCTAAGATTCGGGGCTCTGTAACTGCGTCCGGATCGCATCGCTCTGTACACCGGAGTGGAATCCGGTGCCAGTGTATGTTCGTCTAAGATTAAACTGACATTCAGCGTGATGGATTACTCCGGCTGACGCAAGAGTCTGCGATTCCAGGTTTATGTGTCGCGTCACGATAAGCACCGCGTCAGATGACGAATTGGTAAAGTTAACGTCGTCTAGTCTGCCTAATGATAACACTTTGATAATTTATTCTACGTTATCTGCGAGTAAGGTGAGACACTAAGTACATGTATGTAGGTTAGGGAACTAGTTGATTTATTCATGCATGCCGGGCCATTTTCATGATGCCTCATTGGATGTCCCATACAAATGACAGCTAGTTGAAGCGCCACCTACGAAAGTACCGCGTACTTTCGTATTTGCTTTCCTTGACTGCCAGCGCCAAAATGTCGATTTTCAATGAGTGCCACCAATATTGTAGCAACAACCAGTCCACAGGTAATTTCAGGTCCGTGTGATGCCGGCTTAGAATAGCATCTCCCCATTTCTGACAGTGGGTGTCGTAAAAGGCAACTAAGGGACCCCGAGGGTTTCATATGTATTACAATTTTAGGCGACAGGCTGACAACCTGTCACTACAGTGATACATGTATCATCGAAAAGGGCCCTCAATACTTGTTAGACGTGGCGATAACGACCCTAATTTTACGATTATTAACGCTCTGCCTTAACCGGAAGGGATAAAGGCGTGATTTGTGTATGTATGTGATGCCTACATGCGGGTGGGTTTGTCTTATTTTTTTTATTAACATGTCTTGTCTAGGAATCGATATGGACACAGTATTGTATTGTGTTGCGGACTGGCCGTGGGTCGACTGAGCAAACTCGATCACTCACTGTCGGGGGCACCCTCGTCCACATGTTTGCAGTGACCACTCCGCCTTATTGCGATCTTTGCCCTAACGCGTTTAAAAATAACACTAATAACCAGCAGATAGGTAGGTATCTATAAGGTGTAAAAATATTAGCTGCAAATAATTTTAAGGGGTGAATCAGCCGATGAAACTGAACAACTTTCCCCAAGAAACATAGGTCGAAACATGTGGAAAATTTCTTGAACCTCCCATACAAAACTACCGACCGACCAAGCCAATTTGTATGGGAGGTTCAAAACATTCTCACATATTTCGACCTATGTTCCTTGGGGAAAGTTATTCAGTTTCATGGGCTGTTTCACCCCTTTAAATATTTGCAGCAATTTTTTTTTACACTCTGTATACAAGGCTAGCGAAAGAGAAATAAAATGTTGAAAAAATGTTATACTGTAGTATCTATTTTGTAGAGTAATAATTATTACTCACATTGGTTATAACCAATACTTATGTGAATAAAAATATGTACATACTAGATGGAAACACGTTCATTGAAATCGATAAAAAATATCGGTAGTCATCAATCAAGCGATGATGTTGTTTTATTAAAGAGACAAGCATAGGCATAGTTATAAAAACACTCATTTACTTGTAATGACAAGGCTTTCAATAGGTGGTGCCTTGAGAGCTCTAGAACATTGTTTATTGAGCCGCATACAGAATCAATGAACGATCAGTTTAGCTTTTATCATATAACTCGGGGCCCACCCAACAGCTGCGCCCGCCGCAACAATTTTCCCGTGGGAATAAAATGTTTTCCCGGCAAGTATTTTACACAAAACCTTCCTCTTGAATCACTCTATCTATTAAAAAAAACCCTGCATCAAAATACGTTCTGTAGTTTTAAAGATTTAAGCAAACATACACACAGACAGACGCGAAAAGCGCCCTTGTTTTATACTATGTAGTGATGTAAGACAGATTACTTACGAAGTAGCATGAATAGGTATCTACGTAACCCAAAATCTTTCACTGCTTTTATCGGAAAAACAACTGCGTCGCAAAATTGCAAAACAGCTTTCTGTTTCAGCTGCAATTCAGTTTAAAACGCCTTGCATTCTTTCATGCAAACCTTTTCCATATTACGTAATACAGCAAGTGTTTTGGCATCAAACTGTGAAAGAAATGAGGAAGTTGGCACACTGTCTATGCCATAGCTAGTATAGATAGGTATTGTATTGCTCCAGTCACAAAGTCTGCTTTTTGAGCCGTGGTCTGCTGAATCAATCAATAAACAATGTTGTTTTAATGATAGAGCGTGTGTCAGTTACTTGGACGATTGTTTACAAGCGAAACAGGTTCCAGTGCTCGCATGAAAAGTAGCTTTAGCAATACGCATGTATTGAAAGTTCAAAAATACAGCTTACGCGCCTACTAGCTCCCAGTATATACACGTTATAAACTCAAAGTAGGAAACCAGTCCTTAAAAGTGAACAAATTTCCCCAATAGACATGATCAAGATATAAAAAAAATAGCCTTATCATACAAGCCGATCTGCCTGACATTTTGTATGGATGCCTGAATATTTTCCCATATTTCGAGTTAATTTCCTTGGGGAACTTATTATTTTCTAATTATCTATTTATTTAGTTTGTAGTTCAACCCTTTCCTGACATAGTCATAGGTAAGTTGCTCAGTTTCATAGTCTGTTTGCACCCCATCAGTATTCGGAGGGCCCATACCCCGTAATTTTAGACCTTATAGAGCGTAAGAGATTATAGAGCCACACCAAATTAACTTACGAAAAACAAAGTGGAATAATTTATGTGGAGGTAATCGATGTTTTGCCTGTGATTGGTTTGTGTGTGTCATTATGTAATACGACGAGCGACGGACCGCTCATTATCCTGCCCTGTCATTACGCCCGAGACATTCCCCTTACCACCACCATGATTGGTCGCCGTAAACACGGTAACTATCTACCTATTTAGCGTTTAGCCACTATAACTATCTAATAACATGTTTGTAGAGATTAAATATTTCACACATACTACGAGTAGCAGTCAAATGCAAAGCTTCTTCCTCTTCTTTTCGTATGGAACACCGAGTCGTCCAACGACCCAAAGAACCCTAGTGTCAGAGTTGTCAATGCATGGCTAAAGTAACTGGTTTCCTTTTTAATTTACCACAATTAAACCTTTCTCTGACTCTGAAATTCATGCTGTACTACCGTCAGCTCAGCATAAGTAGTCTTTCATACAAATTCTAAGCAAAACCAGTTTTTGGTGATCCCTTAAATGGGTAGGTTGATGTGCTGGCTATATCCTAGGTTATCAATACTGTTGGATCTTCCTGAAACCATTTCACATATAAATCATTTATCATAGTCGCAGAACTTTGACGGCGCGGACGACCAATGGGCTAAGTTCGGAAAATGTTCAGAAACAAGTCGCCAGAGGTCGTGCGTGACTTCGCCACACCACTCGCCACACTTTGAGTAGGTATTCGCGAGTTAGCGCATTAATAAATCAAGCGTTACTAGGCAGGGAGGCATGTAATCCCAGCTGAACTGAACTAACACATTTACATTATAAGCCAAACATTGTTATTTCGGATACAGACTGGAATATGTTACTTTCGTCTAGAATTTTATGATGTTCTAGCAGCATTTCAGAGATTAAATATTTTATCTTATGCTGCCTGCCACAAACAATTCATTTTTGTAGTTTCAATGTTTTTCAAATACATAAAAAAATATGTTACTGCAGGTCCAACAATATTACTACTATTGTAGGTTATTTATACTTCTACAATTAATCTGTATCTTAAATTGAACGGCTGTTAAGGCTCTGCCTACCCCGCAATTATTTCTGCGCTATTTGTGTATGTAGGTGTTTGAGAGAGCAAACCACCATCCAAATTCTAGCACAATATTTCTCTGTAACATACAAATCAACGTCTAATTGCTAAACAAACTCGACTATGCAAATATAGCTAACAAGACAAATAAATCAGGGCTTCAGCAATCAGCGTTCAGAGGCCTCCTCTCGCCGAGAGTCTAATGGAATCTACACTTAGCTCTTCAATCTTAGATTCAAATAATCGAATTATGTAAAGTCATTGTCGATTCTTCATGAGTCCTTCATTTTGCTTCTATTTTGGTTAAACCTTTCTCATCATTTTACTGCAACACACACTCGTAGGTACTATTGTAAAGTACGTAGCTTGTAGTAGGTACCTTTTTTAAATATGATTTCAAAGGTTTTCCGTAAAGTTGTCTCAGATCATTGAGATACAATCTAATTATCGTGAAATCCTGACGAATAAGTAACCAATCAATGATTTTGATTTGCTATTATAAAGTTAACTTTTCACACTTCTTCTCCTTGCGTGTCGATGCCTTCAAATATGCTTAGACCAGTGTGTAGCCACACGTACAGCTTCATTGGTGCCATCCCAAAGCGAGCATGTGTTGGGGCTATCTGGGCAAATCAGCAGGCGGGCCGTGTTTTGTGATGTAGCGCCACAGGAGCAGGATGAGCTATTGGAATAGCCTTTTTTAATACCTAAACACGAATTTAAAATTGATAAAGAATGAGAGAGACAATGACGATATGTATAAATTTGCACTAAGTGTTTTTTTATAAAAGTTTAATACGTGTTAATTGGATGAAAAGAAAGTTAACTTACATTACTTGACAATATTTGATTTCCTTTGTTGACCTCAATTCACTGCCACTACTATTCCGGTGCAGGCAGAATGAGGGGTGATTTCAATAATTCATTGAGCCAGCAGCCTTGGGCGTGCCTGACGCCAATAGCCAACGAATAAATAAGATCGTGGATCAGATAGCGCCATATTTACATTTCCTTTCCTTTTACACCCCACTTGTGTTTGATTTTACGACCCGGATCGCGGTTCGCACTTCAATGTCGTGTAAGTGGAGATTTAAGGTGCCAATTTGGAGGAAAACTTAATTGAATGTAATCAACTTCATTCAGCTTATCACGAAAAAAAAAAAGGCTCATTCATTTCTTTAGTTGTAATCACAACACAAGTAAACTTGCTTTGACATATTTTTTGTTCTTACTACTAAATTGAATCACGTATACATTTTAGCAAAACATCAGATTCAAGGTCTAAGTTCTGAAATGTCTATTATACACGACGAAATTAGTATTTATAATACACATATCGTATCGCAAATATTAGTCATACATTTGCATTCATAATTCACTCAAAAAATACTCAGTGAACTAAACTTGCTAGTTTGTAGCAGCTTTCTACGAAACTCGTAGCGGTGCTGCTACGAAGCATACACCGCGATCCCCAGGAATCAAATATTATATTATTTATATTGAATTTTAAACGTCAATCCTATATCTACTATTAACAGTGTGATTCAATCAAATACCTACGTGTCTTGTTTCCATGGGATTCTTGATTTAGATAATTATCAGAAATATGACAATGGCAATGAAATTATAGTAGAAGAGATGAATGAAAAAAGTAATAGCGTTTTGTTTCTCAGAATTGAAGTTACAGCTGGTTGCTAGCGCCTTCTTAGTTAGGCCATTCTATTGTTAGGTGTTTAATAGGTAATTTTGTCCTGTCGCAGCACCACTTGCGGGGTAGGCAGAGCGGTAACGGTCGCATAAAAATATTGTAGGCTCATTCAGATGATTCGTATATCACTGTAATGACAGGTTGCCAGCCTGTCGCCTAAACTTGTAATACACATGTTACCCCATGTAGTCCCTCTGTCGCCTCTTAAGACACCCGCGGTAAAGAAATGGGCGATGCTATTCTAAGCCGGCAACACACAGCCGGTAATTTGTAAATGAATATTACGTTGGTCTATGATATTACCATGTGTGAGTATATTGATGGTCTCGTTGTGGAAGTAGAAGAGGCTGCGGATGCAGTCGGTCCAGCCCTGCAGCGGCCGGTAGCCCGTCAGCACGTACGGGTTGAACTGCAGGTGCTGCGGCATGTCGCGCCAGTGCAGCAGCCGCACGCCGCCGCCGCCGCGCTCGCCGTCGGCCTCCGCCGCCGGCACCACCTCCACCTCAGCACCCTCATCCTCTTTATCACAGATACGCTCTAACGACTTTTTCCTCTTCTTAGGTCCTTTACCGTTCACCTCTTGAATTGACATATCGAACATTTTTGTACATGTATCAGGTACGTGAACGTCTCTCATAACAGCGTGCGAGATCGTCTCTCGCCGCATGGAAGAACTGGAGGCTGGCGGTGAGGCCGCATGGCCGCGGTTTGTACGGATATCACAGTCAGGGAGCCGCGCTCGTCGGATCGCGGGAGGCACGCGGCCCGCTCGCAGTCTCGCGGGCGCGGGGCGGGCGGCGAGCCGCTGGAGCGCGCGACTGGCCTGCCGCGGCCGGGCGCCGCACGCCCCGGCGGCTGCCTCGGCGCCCCCCGCCCCGACCCCCGCCAGATTGCGCACTGCGCAAACACGATCAGCTGATTCCCGCCAGAAGGTCGGCCTGCTGCTCCCTTTTGCAACTGGACTTTCACTCACGCCAAATGAAACCGTGGTGCCTACTTGCAACGGAAAACCTCGTAACTACAATATTGACTTTGACTCTTTTCCGTGTTTTTATTTATTTAGTTAAAAACAGGTTTATTGTAATATTTCTAATTGCTCAACCTCTAGGTATCTAAATAACGTCCGATAATATTAAATTTGTGAACTCTAGTTTTATTATTTCCTAAGCATCTACTTAGGACAGGCAAGTAGTAGCAGCAGGGTACGGTTGTAACATATTTGGTTTGATTACCCATTGCTCATCCACTATGCACAAATAAAGCACATGTGAAGCATTTTATATAAAATGTTGGACATTATAATATGAATTCCGGTCACATCCAGATGCCTACGAAATACAGTTTTTCTGGATAACACGATAGTCCATCCCTGGGGCGATTGGGGACGATTGTAACAGGCAAACACAGTACATCATTTAGGTATTTTAGACGTAATAAGTATGAAAAAATACAAACATCATGTATCACTATTCATAGTTATAATTTTAAGGATTTCTTACCGACAAATTCATTTTATTGTCTTCCCGATATTTCGACACTTGCAAACTTGTGACTGTTGCAAAGCGTCATGTCATGATCATGAGTAAATTGGAGTATGGGCATTGTGCAGTATTGTGCAGGTGGCTGCAATATTGGTGGTGTAATATAATATTATGGTGTTGTTGTTGTTATTGTTAAATTTGTTAATTTTCGACCATCAAAAAGCTAAATGTAAAATTTACTACTTTGAATAAATAATTTGAATTTTGAAAATTTTGAAATTTGAACACCAAAAAAAAATTGACTGACTCAATAGACTCAATAACTTTGAAAATAAAACATGTGGCAATCCTTTGTTCCCATTTGCCCCACATAATCTGTCACTAGACACTGTGACAAAAATACGCTCTCTACAAAAACGATTTAGTCCATCATAATATCTTAAACATATCAGAAACGTATGCAAACGCTTCAGCACAGAGGGTACACCAGTAATCCAAGAATATTGCAAAGAAATTGTGAAAAAATACATGCTATTATATTATGTGAAAAAACACAACAGGGCTTTTTTGGGTCCGTAACGTTCGCGGAGTGCGACGTAACGCCGTGATTCATAGCGAGAGGCTGTCAACACATCTTACTCACTCCTTTTACACCTCACCCTATTACGTATAGTTTCGGTAATATTCGCGCTGCTACAACCTTACCCTGTTACAACCGTACCCAGTCTACCTTACTCTATTAGTTCCAAAAAACAAAATTAACAGATATACCTACCTATAGAACAAAAAGACTAACTTCCTACCTAAATAAAATTTTTATACGCCTGTGCAGAAAAGTGAAATCCTGAGGGTCTTTCACATGGCTTTTCAATACATAATGAAATAACAAATAGTCACGAGTACCCAACCTACAGCAGAGGAAATTCACAAAATAACGTCCAAGACAGATATTAAGACGTCTACGACCACGGTAAACGTAGGTACGGTACGAACGACTGTGGGTAACAAAACAACATACAAGCGTGTAACAGCATCTCAACAAAACGGTATCTCGAACCTCGATGATAAGATGACTAGATCAAAATCCCCTTGCCTTCACAAGGTTTTTGTTTATTTATTATTCCCAAAAGTTTAAATCACTTGAACGGTGCTTGAACGCACCCTATATTTTTTTAAATAAAATGAACGAAGTCATTAGTTTGTTACGTTGGTCACATTGGAGAAGTTTTCAAACAGATCTGACAGATGGTGCTGATGTCAGCCAACTTCCTGTTTGAATAAAATAGATTTTATAATTTTTAGAGATGTTATTCGAATAATTTTATAGTTATCTTCAGATAATTATATTTTACACATATTTAGTATAATAATTTTCCAAATACGGGAGGTTAAATTCACAAAATTTGAATAATTAATATTTTTTTGACAAGGAAGAAGCTGTGGTGCTCGGTTTACGCCATTGCAGTTCAACCAACCAACCAAAGCTTGTGTTGGATTAGGATCGATGTTCGGGCCTCTATTGCGAAGAAGTATTCTTCAAGGCTCTGCATCACGAACTTGGAATTGTCTTACTAATTTCACTCAACTCCTTTGGTGTAAATTGAAATATTTACGTGAACTGAGGGTAAGTCCTACTGAATAACTTTCTAAATGAAAAGGGGGCAACTTAGGGCTCCGCAAACCTGTAGAAATCAACATGGCGTCAGCATGTAAATAACTTGACAGAGTGACATTTACCACATTGGTATTGATATTTACGGACTTCCATTTATATCTCATAAACTGCTAGATGTTTGCTGAAAGGAATAGCCGTAACATGTGTGCTGGAAAACCTACTGAGTCTCCAATTCCCTGTTTTACTACGTAGTAGCAGTGGTTAGAGTATACCTACTTTACTAACACTACAGCTGGTAGAGTTGCATTGATGTTCCACATAAATCCCACCTAGATTTTTGTGCTGTAAAAAAATTATTCAGAAACAGAGTTATAAATAACTTTGGTTTTGTTCTGAATAGCCTGTATAACTTTCATGGCTCAAACTCAGTCATGTCATGGTGCTCTGACTATCACTTACATATTATTATTTTGATTTTCATCTTTTATCCATCATCTTGTAAAAATTATCCTTATTGAGTTTTTGCTTACCATGTTATTGCTGTTTACTTCTATTTTGCTTCAGTTAAGTTTTGTCCTAAAATATCAATATGTTTGAATTCTTCCACAATGGTAGGTTTGTTCTTGGCCAATTCTCCCATTATCTTTTAACCATAAACTACTGGACATATCTACTACTTCTAGACTGCATGTTGGTTTGTACTTTCCTGTCGACCAATCACAATGGTCTTACAATTTTTATGTTTTTCAGCTTGTACTGCTCTGAAACGAGTACCCTTATATGGTAAGTGGAAGTACTAACAGTACTTTCCTACTTGAAGCACTCTGTCACAGTAATTATAAAAGGAGCCATAAATGTTTCCTAATTTTATTTTAAAAAGTATACAAAATACTCATTGAATACTCTTGCTTATAAGCCATCCACACATGTGCTACGATATTGCAGTATTTAACAATCAACAATTGGTACACAGCGGTGAAGTTGTCTGCTTCTTCATGCTGTTTCATACATCTCCCATCGATAACTTCGGATCGGCAGAATACTGCAAAATTCTGCAGCACATGCAATAATCACCTTAGCTACTGTTGTAATTATTGTGACAGGTGCATGGTACAGCATGAAGGTTTTTCTTGATTAGGCTTTTCTGTGCATTTTTCTGTTATAATTCTATAATAATATCAAATAAACTACATCAACAGTAATCAACATCTGTAGCCACATTTAATAAACATGTTTATTTTTACATTAAAGGTACATTCACTATAATTTTTAATGACATAGTCCACCTTCCAAGTTCGTAAAAAGTAGCTTACACAAATTTTTTTTTTCAAACTCTGAAGTTCACACTAATAAAGCTCTAAAGCTGTATGCTCTTAAAAACCTAGATATAGAAATTTGTCCTAAGCAGGTATTGCCATTCAGCTCAGATGATGCAAATTATTTTAATGATCATAATGTTATGTGCTTTACATTTTCTTCCATTCAAAATTGCAAATCCCTATTTTCAATAGAATACAATAGAGGAATAGCTTGATTTTCAACACAATCCTATCTTAAGTGCCCTTTAATAATTTAGTTTGAAAATAGATAAAATCAAATCATTAGATAAAATCAAATCAGGATGTGACTCCTTTCTCTGCCTCTGTATATTTTTTTTTATTGCAAATCAGTTTCCATTTAATTATATTTCCAGACTTCTTACTTGATTATTTACCAAGGAACCTCAATTTTACTTGTATAACAGTAAGCAGTCTAGATCTAGTCCAGCCTTGTACACAATTAAAACAATTTATTTTATTTTATTTTTTTGTAGATTTTTTTTTTCTATTAAAAACCTATCAACTGTAGATTAATTTATTCTCATGAATATTAGATTTTTGACGTGATTTAATTGTATTGCTATTTTTATGTCCATAACTTGTTCAGATACATAGACAGCTAAGATAATTATTATTCTGACTTTACTCCTGCAGCTGATTATACATTAACTTGTTGTGGCTTAATTTGCATCCATAAATTTCAAGGCCTTCAAGAAACTGCTATTATATCTAACTCATACATATCCACAAGTATACAAAAATAGGTTATTCAAATAATAATACCTGAGTAATAAAAAAAGTATTAATACATACACTATGTACCTAATGTGTTACCATATTCTCATATTCTTTTAACATTTCATTAATATTCTGAAATTAAACATGCAATAGGTTATGCTTCATGGCACAAATATCATAACATAACACTTTTCACTCATACACTCATAACATAACCATTACACTACTATTATTCTCATGGTATAGTTATTTTATTATTATCAAATCTTTTCAAATTGACAATTTCCCATGAATTGGCCAATTTTGAAACACCTCACACAACATATAACATCATTGGCCATGGTTAATGGTACTATCGCCATAACATTAACCTGCCCATTTAAGGGATCAACTTATTATGGCTGTATTGGTATATGTATGAAAAACCAGTATAAGTTATCTCATGAAAGGGTGGGTAGGCTTATGTGGTGACGATAGTGCAATCACATCACATTCAACAGTTAAGGATTTTGCACATGATGTAGATTTGCCATAGCCAATGAGAACTTCAAATTACAATACATCAACAGTTTCATCTCTCTCTTTCTTTCGATTCTGCTTAGGTCATAATGGGCTGAGCCACCCGATTGTCTGTAATAAAGATGGTTCCGTGTTTTGTAGGCCCAACCAACCTTTTACAACCTTGTCAGAAGCCTGCCACTTATAGAAGGCGGTTGAAAATTTTTGATACTAAAGATTGATTCAATTCAATTTCCTTAATTACATTTTTTTTGTCATTGGGTTTTTGGATGAATCGGTGACCCACATAAAAAGAGGGAGAGGGAGAGAGAGAGAATGTGACACAGAGTCGTCCAAGTTCCAACTTATAACTATCACTGCAACACTGGAATCAAACACTTTTCATTATAATTGTGTTACATGTACAACTCTTAAACTTATATGTTAATTTACAATAATGTTTATAACGTTTGTCAGTGTTCTGTAAATATAAATGATTTTAAACTACTTTTGTGTCCAATTGAATGGTATTCTTGAGTGAAACCTGCGTGCGGCATTGGCATGGTCATGTGCACATCCTAATCCATTTTCTGCCTTCTAATAGTGGAATTTTCCCTTTAGATGCCACGCACCCGCAGGAAGCACTACGCGTCGCATTCCCGCTCCCGCTCGCGCTCCTACGAGGCCAAGCGCCGCCGGCTCGACGACGGCGACCGCGAGGGCTCCTACAGGAAGCGCAGCAGAAGCAGGGAACGTGACAGGTAAGAGCTTTTATACCCACATATCTACATACACTTGTCACCAAAGTAATCGGGACACTTTCGTTATCAACTACTTCAAATTTTAGACATTTTCATCAAGGTTTATAAACCTCACTACTCTATCACACGATATTAGACGTTTATTCCAAAATAAACACTTAAATGATTTGATTCCTATGAAACATAAACAAGGTGCCCCGGATTTTTGGATGAAAAGTATATTATTACTCAGACCTTATTATAAATCGTTCTATAGTTGTTACGCTATACGAACCACGTTATGTACGCATCATTAATTTTATACAATGAATACATAACATTTTCTAGAACATACCGTCCATTTTGTGAAAACTTCTCAAAGTGAGCGCCATCTAGATTTTCCTATCAGATTCTCGTTACAGTTTACCGCCGCTATCCGTAGCGCGGTAGGTATTGCTATCTATCACACTGCTCGGCGTGTGCCTACTGTTGCAAGTAATACAGCTACTCGACGCCAGATGGCGCTACTTGACAGGTTTTTGAACAAAAGGAGTATAACTTTTTCTGAAATGAAAATTCTTTGGCGCAACGTTTTTCTTCATTAAACGTTTTCGGTTAAATCTTGTATCCGGGTTTTGCATAACAAATGTGTATAACAGAAAAAAAGCAAAAAAAAAGTGGATAACAGAAAAAAAATATATTACATAACTTGCATTTTCATATTTGGATGTGAGTGGTTCGACCTTCAAAATATCTTAATTTAATTAAATTTATCCTTTCATTCGCTGATATCAAAAAGTATTACCTAATGTAGTTGTATTGATGTACAACTTATCAGTATTGCCCATCTCTACGGTGTGAGATAGGTGTGCGATGCACAATTGCACATTATTGAATAGATGGAAAGTAACGGCTCGCGGGCTCTCTAGTTACGGTACCGGGAGATTAGCCTCGGCGGCCCGCGGGCGGCGACCGCGCGGGAGTCGTGCGGGCTAGGCCGCGACCCCGTGATCCCACCCAGCTTCCATACGGGCACATACATACCTGCCTACTAGCATAATGGTGCAGAGTACGCCTCGGGATGTACCACCTGTTTTCTGGTTTGAAGGACGTGGGAACCGATGCTGGCACATTTCACTTTGGTCTCACAGTGTTGTCCTTATCAACGCAGTTTTCATACCCATAGGGATCTAAGTAATTGTATTTGACGAAAGACAAAACGTGACTTACATTTAGAGTAGAAAGAGTACCTACACTGAGACAACATTTACTGCAACTTATTACATAAAAAAAGAAATCTCAAAAGTCACTGAACTGGTTCTTACAATGTCTTGGGCCAGTTTACATAAAATACCTAAGTTTTGATTCACTTCGATTCTACAAAAGGTGCCTGATATTACCAGCGCCTCCTAAATAAAAACAAAGCATATTGAGTGGCGGCAATGTTTACGGCCCCTTTCAAGATAATCGACAGACTGACGTAAGCAACCCTGTAAAATATGCTTTAGTATTGGACAGTAAGATAAATAAAGTAATTTTACTGTGTTGCCATATAAAAGTCGTATTGAATAAATTGAGGCGGCAGCTTTTTGTTGGCTCCCGTCAAGAAGTGCCAATCAATTATTGTATGATTAAAGTAGGTGGGTCTTGTACGAATTGGCAATGCACCGTGTAGTTGGCTGTCATTGAGTGAGTCTGATTAACACAGCGGCCTTCGTAGATCGACTCGTGGGAACACTGCATTATTGTTTCTTATAATAAGTTATATTATCGTTATCGTAAATAAAAAATAAAACTAATATGCCCATGCAACTTCTGACTTGAGCTTATTAACAGCTTATCCATAGAGATGTGTGTTTGGCACTCATATTTATCTGAAGCAATACCTAAGAAAATATTAGCTGCAAATATTTTAATTAAGGGGTGAATCAACATACAATACAAACATAGGTCAAAATATGAGAATTTTTTATAGACCTCCCCACTTGGTATTGGGACTTGGTCGGCGGTTGGTAATTTTGTATGGGAGATCTAAAAATTTCTTTCACTTTTTGACAAATGTTCCAAGGGGAAAATTGTTCAGTTTTATGGGTTGATTCACCCCTTAAAATATTTGCAACAATTTTTTACACCCTATAAGTAAATTACATAGCAGATTAGCGTAGGTTCTGTGATGTCCAATGTTATGAGCGGCTATAGTGTTATGGGCACAAAAAGTAGTAATCGTAAATGACTTTATCGGGGGTGGCGGCGCGCGCGGCGTGTGGAGTGTGGACGTCTGCGGCGCGTCGGGGCAGGCGGGCAGTGCAAACGCGCAGGAATCCAGTTTTGCTGCTGTTCACTGCACATAGGGTTTTTTCCACAGCTTTGTAGCACTACACTCGCTTGCAGCCTTTCTACCGGCGTTGTTTCTATGGAGAATATTCTATTCTTCCTTAATTTTGTAGACTGCCATGCTGTTCTTAAGTTTCTGATCCTGTTTTGGTCATATTGCATATTGATTGGTAAAGAGGGTCCTTAGGTATGCAAATTGCAAATTGTTTTGATGCAGAATCGCCATCATGTTGTCTGTAGTTGTTTCTTAAAAATGTCTGTGGAATTAAGAACTTTTAGTTTTCCATGTATGGTCATCTAAACAGTGGTAGATCGAATATCGGTATCTACACAAGTTGTATAAATCCATTAGTGTCTGAAAAATAAACAGGATAGTTCGTTGAAACCGTGGTCAGCGAAGGGTGACCTGCGTAAACGAGCTCTATTCTAAAGTAGTTATTGCGATGAATGCATTTGCCCAAGGGCCGTTGACCTCCTCCATACGGACCCGGGAGACTTTACGAACCAATTACGTAATAAATTCAGCTCAGTGCGTTATAAATTGATAGTTTGCACAAAGGGCCGGCGACAGTAATTGCAGGCTGTCGGTAATGCAGGGGACGTGTTGTGAAAATCATTCGTTTAATCGCATGTCGCTCTGACTCAAGGATACGATGCAGCTAATACCCACCTAAACCTGCAATTTGTCACAATCAACACGTATGCAAACGTGCCGAATGTAATCACTGAGATTGAGCAACTGAGCAACTCATATTTTTTTCTCGTATAACTGTAATGCGTCGATGCGTTTTAATTTTTTTTAGTAAGAATTGTGTGTCAAGGACCTCTGAAAGGTCGCGCACTAAAACGGCAATCTTTATGTTATCTGTGAGGACGCGAGCGTATTTTGGTTTTCCACTAATGGAGCTCACGTCAGCTCGCGAATTGTTTTTATGAATGTTAGCAGATATTTTGAACAGAAAACGGTACCATGGCCCGTCGTATTCGTGTCATTGTCAAAGAAGTTCAGCAGTTGCCTGGTGTATTGTTTTTGCATCAACATGAATACGGTTACCGAATGAGGAAGCTATATAGTTCCTTTATTTGTTGAAAAAGTATTCTTGAGATAAGTGGCCTGGCATCGTTGCGTAGTAGGCTAGTAGCAAACATCAATTGTCCCGACTTGGTTGTGCTTCAAGCTCGCCAGGTGACAAATAGTGGCGAGACTCGCGTCTTGCGACTTGCGACGGCCACGCGGGGTGGGGGCGAGAGGTTGTTCTTGACACAGTAAAACTAGAAGTGCAGTAGGTGCAGCTGCGGCCCACGTCGAGCTTTTTGCAAACGGATAATCGGCTCACCGCAGAGTCTATTCAAGTTCTAAAGCTTTTGCTGAGTCTTAGCAAGACCTCAAGACAAAGACTTGCCTGGCCTGGCCTGGCTACGTGGGTTGCTTTAATATTTACCGTAGGTAATTACTGAGCTTTCTCATAATTATCATTGGAACAACTATGAATAGAATATAATAATGGTAGTTAGTTGGAATATTTCTTCGTAGCTACGGAAAGATAGTTTTCAGCGATGTGTCTGCACGCTGAGATTTATCTGGCGTGATCCGCGCAGATCTCGGCCAGAAACGCTTTCCATGTCGCGAGGCGGAACGCCCGCGCCGGCCGCTGCGATTTATGCGCCGTATCGCGCGGCCCGGCCGCCGCCCGCTGCCCGCGCCCGGCCCGTGCAGCGCCCGCCAGCTGATACAATCCGATCGCCGATTTATGCTAGCCCGGCTGCCTGGCTGCCCGTTCGTTAGCCGCATACCCACTTCATAGCGGCACATTCACTCGTAAACTTCCAATATTTTCATGCAATGCAATACCGTGAGCCTAGTTGGCTTACGGCAAAAACTTGAACGTTGCGCTTTGTTTCCTTCCACAAGGTTAGTTGGACCACGTTTATGAAACCACTCAAATCTCTTTAGATTATGATTATTTTAAACAAAGCCTAGATGCGGAAATATTTAACACCATGCACGATACGATGATTGATGATCTTCCTCTAAAAACTTAAATTTTTCGTTCGTATTTGCTTACAATATTTTAGTACGAAGTAACATTAGTTTTTTAGCAAGGTGATGATGATCATTTGTATTAACAAAATGATTTCCTCCTGTTGGCACATGGAATTACGATAGCAAGGTTGTGCTCGTATCCTGTGAATTCAACAATGGCCCGCGACTTGGCCTTGTCGTCGAATTGTCGAGGGCCTCAGGGTCCCCTCCAACACGCCGCGCTTCTGAAGATTACACCTTACTGCGCTAATACCATCATGTTCCAAACAAAATGATATCATGCTTCGTAAAACCTAGCTAGGGCAAACATACAACATCGCCGGACTAGGTGCGCCAAAATATTCAGAATTTGGCTGCCGGTACCACATTGCAATACACGAGTGTATCGTATTCTATTGTAATGTCTCTATGAAGTGGAGTTACTTATTATGTGGGTTGGTGGCGTGGATACTATTGTCCGCGAAACTGGCACACAATGTTTAGGTCACATCTAGCCTCTACACATGACAAAGGCGACGAACAAGAACTAGTGAGAGCTCAACGATTTATCGCTACGACGCAAAAAAAAATTGACTGACTAGCCACGCGGAATTTTCTAATTTTAGACTCTTAATTTGATGCCAAATTACCTACTATCCAATTGAATTATATTTAAACTATAATAAAACGAGGCAAACTTCCTACTCTCCTCGTCGTAGTTACGTTATTAAATATAGTTGGTATCTACATATTATTATGTAACAAGGATTCTACTGATATCCTGTGTGACATTTGCTCTCATTTCTTGTGAAAACTTAAGTAACTAGTAAACGTTAAGCTTGTAACGATTTTCTTGTTAAAATTCGCAATGTCCAATTGAACGGTTAAATGATTTTACAAAATACATTCTCCAAATTTTCGCCAACAAGGATACATTGTTAGAACAAGACATTCTGTGTGACACCTCTAATTACGTTCGAAAGAAAACTAGAGCAGTGAACGTTATGCTTGAAAACTTTGCGCTTATCACAATTTTCTTGTTAAGATTCGCAATAAACTCTCCAATTGAGCGGTTAAATGGTTCACAAAAGACATTCTCCGAGGCGGCTGTGGTAATGTCCAAACATACGTAGGTATTTACGAATGGCGAACAATGGGGTGATTGTCACGTCGTCCGAGAAACCGCCCGCTTGATCGACGTGACATTTGACGCCCAGTGGCCCGATCCGAGCGGTTTAGAGGAAATTGCGCGATCTGCGCGTGCGCTTGCAGCCCGATAAACGTTATTACTTAATACTTTGTCTCTGTCCGAATTTACGTAACTGTGTGCAGTTTTAGACAGTGCGCAACTCTTAAACAATAACAAAAGTTACGTCAACTATTAAATGTATGAAAACTCATTTATATATTTTTCGTATTTGAAAGCTGATTAACAATAAAATTGTTAAAAGTAATTACTAAGAAATAAGTACTCTTAGCTTATTGAACAAGAAGTTGATTTTCTCTAAGTCATTAGTATTTCTATCAAACCCTACGCCCTGCTGTTGCCAGGCAATATTGCTGTAATACGAG
The DNA here is from genome assembly GCA_029255805.1 of Keiferia lycopersicella. Classification (NCBI taxonomy): domain Eukaryota; kingdom Metazoa; phylum Arthropoda; class Insecta; order Lepidoptera; family Gelechiidae; genus Keiferia; species Keiferia lycopersicella. The sequence continues at coordinate 3,529,023 of JARACZ010000008.1, forward strand.
TTGGTTGCGATGCAAGTGCAGAAAGTGCGACCGGGCGCGTTACCGGGCGCTGGCGGCGGGTTGTCGAGGAGCCGTTAGTCGTGCTTAGGTGCGGACAGGAGCGCTGGCGCGGGTTCGATTAGCGAACCGGTCCCGCAGTACGTTGACTCCCGACTCCTGCCTGCGCCAGCGCCAGCGCACCGAGGCCCGCAGACGCCGATTGTGCACATTGCACACTCGCCCCCTTTCCCCTTACCCCATACGCCAAACTAACCGCAGCCTTTCGGAGACACTGCTCGTCTAGCCTTTGTTGCGATATATACTATACACTCCATATTGTTGCATAGTTTCGTTACCCGTTTATACCTACCTATCTATAACACTTACAATTTGAGCTATATCAAAGTTTTTCATTAGCATTGTTTTTTACTGGCTTAAAAACAATGAGTAGTCTTAGGAATAGTTCAATCATCTGTGCACCTCTTACTACTTACTATCCCTGTGTGATCTTGTCATCTCAGTTTCTTACCTCCTGCAGTTATACAAGTCCCGTAACTTGTTGGAATAATGTTGTAAGCTGGATTGTCGTGTATCTCGTATGGCATGGACGTTACTTGCCCAGGTTTCTCTCCGATGTCTCCGCGGATGACAGGTTCTGCCGGTATCGCGTCGTCTTAACTGCACACGTCCGCTCAACCGCAATTGCAAGCAGCAGGTGCGCCAAAGCAATTATAGGAAAACTCAGCCTTTTTTCTACACGACCGGTCCCATTTTAACTGGAGATTAGAAACGGGGAACTTTTCTATGATCGAGTTGTTGAAGTTGTCAACTTTCATCAAGTCGTTGACACATAAATCTCCCCACTTTAAGTATTAAATTGATATTGGTTTCATACTTGTTCCTACTGTACTGTACAGAATTATTCCTTTAAACTTTTTGGATAATTTGTAGTACTGCTTGTGATGTATTTATTAATTCTGTCGTGGGCGTTCGTTCCTATTATATTGAGCGGTAAAAGGCAAAACAGGATGCAACGCGGCCAATAAAACACTTCATTCCGAATTGATACGGTGATATATGTTGCAGTCAGTGCATTCTTGAGAAGAGTAAACAAGCAGCGGTCCTGATTAAACATGATAAAGCTGTCTGGTATCCTGCAAGGGGCGCGGGGGTTGCGGTCCGGGAGGGGGGGAGGAGGACGTGAGGACGACGACCCTGTGTGGGTCGGGGGTCAGCGGGCGACACGCGTTCATCAGCGCAATGCGCCTGCGACGCTCCGCACTGTATTAAACGCACTACTAGCTGTCACGCATTCCACAATTCTTTCCCTTTGTCTCGGCAAACAAATGCCTTGATATGTTGAATCCAATGACATGAAATTGAGATATAAATGTCTCGTTTTCGGCATTTCCCACTTCCATGTAAATTAAAATATGTGTCAGGTTTATTGATATTAATGACGATAATAAAATGACCCAAAATCTCAGTACGTTAAACCAATTATACATTTTCATTTAGGCAGGTAAGTAAGCTGTAAAGTGTCTTACGTACCAATTACTTGGATAATATTCATTAGACAATATGGCAGAAATTGCTTCTCGAAGGTCGACAGGGCTGTTTCGGAAGTGACCGCGGAAGCTGTAAATTTTGGTTTCCGCACTGTCCAAACTCTCGCGTTATTAAATACGAGCGGCGTCTTTGCATAAAATGTCCTCTGATTGTTTATTTTTCTTTTTAATGCCTACCCGTGTGGTCCGGTTAATAATTCGTCATTTTCTTTGTGGGGAAGGTGGCTATTGTTGAATTAAAGGCTTTGCGAGGACGTTGGCTACTCAGGGTCGATGTAAAGGTTTCCTTGTGGCTTGTTGACTTTTTCCGATAAAGCCACAAACCTTTGTTTAAATGTTTATGACTTTGAGTGACTGATGGACATTATCAATGTTGATGTAGAAAAATAGTATCAGTTATTAAACAACTTATCATCAATGTTTGCGTAGCGTAATTGTTCGACCTCTACGTCGACGAAACGGTGTCATCGAAAGTTTAGATAACAATATGAATTTGTGCCTGGGGAGGATAATACCAACCGGTATCATTAATCTAATTCGAATCGCTAGACGTTAGCAATGAATCAGTGTGAGTCAATCGAGAAAGTAAACCAGTAAGCATTGTTCCAGTGGATGGTGCTGCTGGTACCGAGTGCGTGGGCGCAGCTCGCAGCCAGGCAGCGGCGCGAATTAAAGCAGCTCTCTATTCATTACTCATCGTTATTGCTATCGCCTTTTTCGGAGACGAAAGCGAGTGTAGGCTTGTTTAACCTCCGTTTTATAAAGCTGCTTAATTATTTTTAAGATAAAAGGGATATTATTTTTGGTACTTTCACGTTGATACTTCCACATGAGTACCTTTTTCTTTTTTCGGTGCGCGAATTGGTTTACGCTTGACGAACTTGCTCTCCGCGCGTGTTAATGGTCTAACGCGCTGGTACAAATTTTAATTGTCTCAAAATACTTGGCATTATTTTAAAAATTGCGCTAAGCGATACCTGCAAAATGCTGCACTCCAAGAGACTACATGTCTTGGACGACGCACATGCCTCGTATTTCATCAGTAGTTAGTGTCGGTTTTCACTCGGATATCTAGCAAGCACTAGTAAAGTTGTAGTATCTATCGCCACGGATATAGGCGTGATTGGTGTGTGTGCGTGTGTATCTATTTTATATAGTTTTGAAACCTTTTTAATCTCAGAATGACCGGTATTTTACTCACTTGATTAATTAAATGAAAAAGTAAAAACATATTCAACATACAGTAACATTTGTAGGTATTCGAGCTATGCTTGTTTGGGGTAGACTAGATAAGATAACACAACCCCACGTCTTCCCGTGGGAGTTGTATATCTAATAGAATATGTTTAAAAAACGTCATAACATCTTGCACACGTACTGCGCTCCCCGATTCGGCTACCAAAGTAGTCAAATAATGACCACGGTGTTTCAAAGACAGACATTAGCTAGTGAACGAAATTAAAACTTGTTCAAGTTTAGCAATAACAAGGCGATGATGACAAGGGTGTTTACTTTTACTAATATACACAAAAAGTCATAATAACGTGATTGTTCATTGTGGAACGTAGAAGGCGAGACTAAGTAGAAAGTACAGGCGCGAGCAAAAACAATAATTGCTACGTCATTGCAGTATTGTTCGTTGCATTCTAACCCTAGCTGTTCTCAATTTTTAATTTTTTTTGTTGGTATCGCAATTAGAGTTTGGATATGTATAGTTTAAGAAATATAATTTGAGCCGATTCGAATATATTTTCTAAAGTCAATTACTACAACAGTCCACTGCTGAACATGAGCCTCCCCTTTATTTTATTTGGAGTATTTGCCATACTCACCCACGCTTGACACGCGAAATGGCGAACGCAATGCAAGAGTGATATTCACAGAAAACACTGCTGCCCATCTCCTTGAGTTCATACCTCAGTCGCCTTTTACTATCCCGACAGATAGAAATGGGGTGATGCTATTCCAAGCCGACATCTGCTGTGCGTGCTTGGTACACGAAATTATTTTCAGTTGGTGAATGCCAAATGCAGTATTATAAGTTTAGACGTAACTGAATTCGTTGCTAGGACCCGGTATATGTAATAATGAAACTTGTCATGCTTATTTGTGACGTTCGTAGTTTAATTGTATTTAGCACGTGTACATATAACTGAAAGCATAACAAAAACTTCATAAATAAGTTAATCGAAAAATCTTTGTTTGTGATATAAGATCAGAGTTATCCAACGCCATACTAAAGTAAAAAAATATGCTAATGTGTTACCAAGTGGTTTGTATCTGCCAATTAGGATTACAAAATCTAATCCAGTCCAGTATTAGGAGCTCCTTTATTTATAGTTCTCGTTAATGATTCATTTTCCATCCACTTATGGAACGAATATAAATTGACAGCTCTTATTCTCATGCCGACATATAAATGACCTTGTAAGCTTATTTTCTGTTAAACCATAAACATAAAATTCCTTTTTAATGCAGTAATATACAATGACTTGGATAAAATAAAATATATTACGAATTATATGGTTGCTTTCTCCGTCGGGGTTACAAACCGTAACATCTTTACTTTACTTTCACTGCTACAATGTCAATCATATTCTGAAACACTTCATAATTAGGATTAATTAGCTAAATTTTAGAATTTGTGGGCGCAGGCTTTGTTTTATATTAGCTTTTCTAAACCTGTGTCCCGCCACTGAGTGCTGATGGCTGTGGGCGGCTAGTGAAAGCTGCGTTATATCTACCTGATTATTTATATCTGCGTATTATTCTCCTTTAATTCAACTTTCCATTTCATGGAATCTGTTGCACTTAATTTTTATGTTCGTCTCAGTTATTTTTTATTGCTAAAGATGTTATTAATTCGAAGATAAATTAATTCATCGCCGAACAGATTTGGGTGACATTAATGATCGATTATGAATGTAACTGTAGATGTTTAAATGACAATTGTTTTTGTTGCTGTAACGGTAAATTTTGAAAATGAGTTACGAGTCGCAGAATATTTCGATAATAGATCTTCATTGTATTCATATGAGTTACGAGAGTTAATCGAATGTGCCAAATATACGCACATGCTAGCTAAAAACTTATTGTTCGCGATTCTGGTGGGATATTCCCTTAGCTAATTATTACTCCGGCTAAATTCAAAAATAAGGTAGGTACACATTGTAAACAATCTGGTGGTGGAATGCTTCATTTATTTCCTAAAGTGTATGGCGAATAAGGCGAAATGAGAGCTTAATGTCTTGAGCATCACTGCGAAATTCTAGGAAATAAACAACAAATGTAGGAACACATGTAAAAAGACAGCTTCGAATTCCCAGACTATTGTTTTACTTAACACCGTGGCAGAAATAATGTACTGGGTCCAGTCTGAATCGAGGCCAATAAGTACATACTAAATTCCGTTAGATATTTATGTTTCGAGAACTGTACCTACACGTGCATATATTGTTGTATTGTTTAGCTCGGTGCGTAGGCTGCTCCGCTATATGGGTCAGAGACACACGCTCAGGTAATTAATTAGTCTGTTTGTTTGGAAGTAAATCGAGTACGCACTGAAATACACCCGCCATGGCACGGCAGTAGGCAGATTGACGTGTGTTTGTAAAGAGAAACTAAATACTCGAGGTATGTGTGCGACACAGGCGAGCGTAATGAGTTCACGAGTATTGTATGTAAGGTGATCTGAACAGATGCAATGTAGGGAACTGGAGCACGCAGACCTAGGCCGGCATTGTTAGCTTTCAGTCCTGACTCATCGGCGCAAATCATCACGCTGACCCAAAAAATGACATGAGCAATTGTCCGTAATGATTGTCTTCAATAGCCGGTATTTGCTTAACGTGGAAACACCCTAAACATGCATCATTTGGGTGATGGCCAAGGTAATGCTATCTCGATTATTACTTCCTACTTTTTGCTAAGTCACTAATTTCAAGGCAGGCTGATTTCACATGGTATCATACTTGTCGAACCTTGAGCGTCCACGCTTGATCTATAGTGTTGATACACGTGCTAGGTAAGCAAGTGGTTCGGTATCATATGTTGGCACTCCCAGGAAGTTGAGCATCGAGTAACTTCGACTAGACACGTTGTTATTGAATCATAGACACCCTTTGTTAGCGAACAACTGCCTCTGTGATGCGCGTGTTGTAGCACTGACATTGACCGCCACTATCCCCATACGAAGCTAATGCACTTTGTTTCTATATACGTCGAAAGCCTTATTAGCATAGTCGTATGATGTTTTATTGATAATTTATTCAACACGATGCAGTTTACTTGTACATGCTGAATTTATTTGCTTTGCGTACTAAATAAAGGCTTACTCGCCTAGGTAATGCAAATGAAGTCACTTATTTCCTTTTTCGAAATCAATTACATCGTATAGGTTATCGATGCAGCAATGATATGCACGGTGTGTACATGGACATAGGCAAGGCTCGGTCACGTCTGCGGAAGTCGAAAACTTCAATTGAATCATTTTAATAAAAAGGCAAGGGGATTGCCTGTAGTAGCTTATTAATTGCGATGTTTAATTCGTCTCATCATAATGAGTAAACCTTGCACTCGCCATCGGCGTCTGCTATTGTAAAGGGAAGACAAGTAGGTAAACAATGTTTCCGTGTTCGGCCGGGCGGCGGGCAGCAGGCAATGCATCGCCCGCCTACGTATTGCTCAAGAACCGATGGAGGCGTCGCACTAAAACAGCCAATGCTCTTTCGGTAATTCCTTCGTTCACGGAAGTGTGCACTTGCTTCTTGTAAACGATTATTTAAAATTCGAGCACATTCGATGGTCAAAGTAATGGCGGCTATGTTAAAATCATTATACGGTACCAGCGAATTGCAATTTATGTGGTTCCATTTACGTAATTTTTTACTTGTTTAGGCTGACTAACTCCCTCTGGAAATTCTTATTCTTAGTCATCCTCTCCTTTCAATGTGTCCTTCAAAATTGGTAAAACTGGGTGAAAAGGGGCCTAAGCCAGCCTACTATGCTATGTTCTATGTATGCGTGCATAATGTCTTACAAACAAATAACACCATTTTACTGACATGATCGAGTTTTGAAATAATATATATCTACTTTTCAACCTTTTATCCGCTATATCATTAATTTTGGGGGAAAGTAAAACCTAACATTAGTCTGTATACGAGCTTGCGGAAGTCTTTCACTTTCTAACAATTTATCCAACTGACGACACAGTCACTGTTTGTTGATTCGGCGCAGTAGCGACATCCTTTATTAATTACAGTAATTTTTCTGCTCAAAACGATACTCGCATCGATAAGGCCGATACTCGCATCAGAGTTCGTGTGGGCTACATTCTTTCGACGCTGTGGATGATCATTTTACGCAATCAGGTATTCACAACCGGCGTAAACCGTGAACACTTTTGTTTTCAACTGGTCGCTCGGGCTCCGCCCCACGAACCCGTCTTCTTTGTGGCCTTGATTGTTCTTTGCTGTTTGTCATCATTTCCCTTTTATCAAAAGAAATATCAACAAGTGAAAGTTACCATATCTCACAATGCGTTATTGCATATGCAGTATTTATGACGGACGATTTAATGCATGACGTGTTGGAAAATAATCGTCAATCGTTTAACCTTCTTGACAAAACCCTTGCTTCCGCGTTGTACGAAGTACATTTCTCTGTGTGAGTCAGCGCTGTCGGCTCAGGAGCTAATGATGAAAGGTGTAATTATTTTTACAGTCGTAATATCCAGGGAACTGTCCCTGATTGTACTGACGGCAATTCCACTCTATTTATAACCTAATATTTACATAAAAGGGTCATTGTCATTGGAATGCGGGCTGACGATTACTCGAGTAGCTTGTAAATTCACTTGTGTTGTAAGTTTCCATACTTTATGACTCCTTCGCTATAAAAGTCGTACGACCACCCACACGATAATGGTTTTTACATTGCAATACAATTGCCTTCTCCTTTCTAATCGCGCATCATAAGTGTGACAGCGACCCCGAATACAAATTATGGGAACAAGTAATTTCGTGTATGAAGGATGGCGATTGGCAAGCGGTGGTAAAGTAGTGACACCTACGCATCTCTTCGCTTCGGCGAATTCAACTGTACGAGATGTACTGGACCACTAAACTGACAGCTCTGGCCCGATTGGCACCGCGGTCACCAACACATCGCAGATCGCAGTTGAACGTGGGCAAGCCTGATTTCCCAGTATGAAATCAGATCTAAATAATCAACTTTACTTGTCATCACCATTACTACTGCCTTTTATTTCGGCTCAAGACATGACGGATACAAAATATTTATGAGTTTCATAAGAAGCCTTTTCATTTTTATTTCACGACGATTCTACTTTCAAAGTTATTACAACAAAAAAGAAACGCCTCTTTTTCTGAGTGAAGTGCTACACTGCATTCGTTATGATTACAAGAGATGCGCGGCTGGCCTCGTAGTTGTTGTTTTTAAATGTCTCAAAGCATTGAAGCGCGTTGTTTTGTTGTCTGGAGCGGAGGCTCTACGGGCTGAGTCACAGACGCGCACAGGATCTTTGTTGGTCTTCCGAGAACCTCAACCGCACGTCCTTTGTGGGAAAGGTTTTTAATGCAGGTCGACGGACTGATTTCTCCTGTCCCGGTTTACGAAGCTTTAAAATAATTAAATGTCTTGTTAAATTTTATGCTCACCAGCTCAGATTAACCGATATCTTCGTGTTACTCAATTCGAAGAAGTACACTTTTTGTACAGTTGCTGGCGAGTTATTTATTGAATCGAAATCTAATGAGCGATTTTAGTTTTGAATTCTTTGAATGTCCAGTGTGTAAACAGCATTGTGGCACGCGACGCAACAAGTGATGCGGCGAAAACTTCTCTCTCGCGCACACATCCACCAAAAATAGAGCACTCATGAATTAGACAAATAAGGCATCAATTATTTAGTACTTTATACCATGACGAGTCAATATCGAGTAATGTCCTGTTTACAGTTAGTGTTTGACGGTTTCTGACCTCAATGATTAATGAGCACCGTTATTTGACTCTGTTATTATTGCGTTACATTTTGCAATTACCGAACAAACACCATACGCGAAAAAGTTTAACATTAATCTAGCAAATCAAATTATCAAGGGGCCCTGTTTTATAAGTATCAACATTACCGTCTGGGTAACTAACTGGCTAGCTAACAGTTAACTTTGGGGCGAGCACTTGTCAGAAGGCGAGGATTCCTAGGGCTCCAGGAAGTCCATTTACGGCAGCTATTTTGATAAATTGTTTAGATTACATTAGACTCGTGGCTGCCAGATCAGGTTTCCATGGGAGTACCTTTTACGGCAATGGATTAATTCGCGGTGTCCATTGCTAGAATCAGAGCAACTTTAAACGTGCGACCATTAGCTACAGATTAAGTTCCTCATTTTTTTTTTGTTTTGGCTACAAACTCGATCATCCTAACTTAATTGTGTAATATAGTTAAGCTCACCGACCTTTCCTTTTATAGATTAAAGGAAGTGTTGTCAAAACTGGTGCGTGATGCATTCGTACTTGCTGCGCGCACTGAACTAATGATCGCGGAAATGAGCTCTCTTGTCTAACATAGTTTATAGAGCTGCTTTTTTCCATTGAAGAGTTAGCTCGCGACCTTAATAGGCAATCGTGCGTGCCAGTCAACTCCTCAAATGATCAACAAGAAGAACGAGAGTGGTAGGACATCATGCTAGTCATTGACCGATTTTTCTTTCGTTGGTCGGTCTGGCTAGGCGGCCTAGTGAACCATTTGGGTCATTGGACCTTGCCGTGTGTCAGATTCCGCCGCCGGCGCTGGTTTTTTGCAGCAATTTATGTATCACAATTTTTTTTGTGGTCTGACACACTCGCCTACCTACGGTCGCAGGTCGAGAACGCATGAGTATTGAGTATATGCTGGTACGTTAACGTGTTTTTCTTCACTTACTCCTAACGGATTGTCTTTGATTGAGGGTTTGCATAAAGAAACGCTGTGTAGGATGTGCGATTCGAGTTCCTATAACGGTAACTTAGGGAAATTGATGGGTCGCTGATTCATCACATGAATTGAGTTCAAATTACGCAAGTGTATTTTATCAGGTCTTTTTCTGAAGTTGTTTAAAGAAAACCCTCTACGTATTTTTTTATTAAGTATTATTCATGGGAAGTCCGCTACTATAAATACCACTAATGCGTGTGTAACAGTCACCAGCGTCATAATACGTTTTTGTTTCCTTGTATTTCCTTGAAATAATTATGTAGAGCAAAATTTATCCTATGGCGCATATTTAATGATGGATAAAGTTAGGCTTGTAAGACGTTTACAATAAAATTCAATTTTGTATCATTTGCTTTATTTTAAGTCCAAATAGGTCAAACCGTTGTTGCGTATCTTAAGCCCTGAGGGGATCAGTCCATACGAGCGTATAATCGCTGGCAGTGACACACATCGCGCTGAATAAGCAATTATGTACCGGTCTAGGCTATGTTTTCTTTCACATATAAATAAAAACATACCCACCCTACATGAATACGATTGACATTATCTACGTCTGTTTAAACAATCGACGCATTTAGGGTAAGCAAATACATACAGCAGTCTTCGATTATTGAGGAACAAATCCATGTTATTGATTTGGCTATCTTCCAACAACTCAATTTCATGAATTTTGTTGAAGTAGGCATAACATAATACTTTGTGAAACAACTTCTGATATAATTTACGGACGCGAGCAAGTTGTGTTTTCTCGAGCTTTGTGTTTCGCGCAATTAATTCTGCTGAGCATTGACGTGTTATTAATTCAATTTGTTTTATATTGAGTTGACTCTCTCTTTTATTTGAAAGCAGGCTGTTTCGTCCTAAATTATATGAGATGGTTTTATGTGCTAGATAGACACGACAAAATATGTCGGGCCTGCATGTTTAATTGTATAGTACTCGATGCATGTATATTTTTGTAAGTGGCCCAAATGCATACATAATCGCGGTTAATGTGTTTCGTTTCGACACCGCTGACCTTCTGTACTTGTATGCCAGTGTGTTTATTTTGGATTAATATCCGTAAATCTTGTACAAATTACTGACAGATATTATGTGTTTTGTTTCAGGTAACCAAAAAAAATTAAGACTGACTGTTTTTACGAAATCATGAAGAAAATCGGTGGGGTTTGTTTGTGTAAGCATTTATCACCCATAATAACGAATATTAGGTATATTTGTGTGTGTCCGGCCCATGACTGGTTTAAATGTTTCTTTTTCCGTAAATTCGATTACAATTTAAATCGCAAAATATATTAATCACGGTACTTTGTAGGTAACTAACTAATAGCCGAATAATGACGAAAGGTCCTCAATACAAATAACATTGTTCCAACATTAAACACAGATTGTTGAAGTTACGTACCTATATCTTCAAGCAAATGCTGACTAGTTTACTGCCTATTTCAAAATACTGCAATTCTACTCCTGCTGGATGAAGTTTCAAGCAGAGACCAGTTCCCAAGTAACATTGTGCAGTATGCGCATGCGGTCGACCCAAAATGGAGGCTGGTAGAGCACAGGCTCGACTGTAAGCTCGAAGCTCTTGCGGTTAGTCAGTAAGTTGCGGCGGGTGCTCTTGCGATTCCACCCGTAGCCCTCTCGAGTTAGAGTCACTAGTGGTGCGCTGGAGAGAGGCGAGAGGCAGCTCTCGGCGGTGGGGTCCTCGCGCTCGCGGGCCGCGCGCCCGCCGGCTCCCTCCGGCACTCAGTATAGTCGCAGCGGTGCACGCACGCCGCACGCAGTTCTCGCGCGCGCAACGAGAAGGTATGCACGGCCGACACGCACTCGCTTCCGGTGGCTGCTCTCCTTTCGGCATAAACGACACAAAGCGACAAGAACATGTTATCGCTCGCCTGCCGCTCATTATGACAAACGATAGTTTTTCTCTTTAAACACAAGTTTAATTTGTGCTGGAAGTGGGTTGCAGCCGCCGCAGACGTCCGTGTGTTGAACGCCGTGGTCGGCGCAGTGATCTGTTCGGATTACTCGAGTGCATGCGATCGGGAATATTTGCCCAGAAATTGTGTTGAGTTACTAGTCACAGATTGGCTGATAGTGTTGTGTGTTGTTAGGGCGGAAACAATGCCAATAAACATGGAATTATTATTGTTATCTTTGATGTTATTGTTGTCTCATTCAATTATTCAACCTTAAAGTACTCATGCATATGTAATGTGCATCGGCCTTACTGTAAACACGCATTACATTTAATCGTATCACGATTTCATAAATCTTGCCTAACAACGCCAATTTCAGTTTTGATTAATAGTAATTCAAATTTAATAAAAGGTTAAATTTGAATTAATTTAATGAAGCTCCCTAGTGAATTGTTTGGATTCCTAATAAGCTATAGAGCGTAAATGCGTTGGCTGAGAATAGTCTTGTGTAGTACTTTAATGTGCAGTGTAGAAGCAGTTGGGAGACAGCCGCTGTGAGGATGTATCCCCGCGGCCATATGGCAACTACATCGACGGCCATATTAGGGACTCGACAAGGCGACACTTGTTGCACTTATACGGCGTAACTGCTCCACAAAACGAGCTAACGCTCGTGTCACATTTTGTCATCAATGTCTACTACTTGTATTATCTACATGTAGTACTTAATGTTAGCGCAACGGTGAATGTTTCGGTAATGTACCGGTTGCTGTGATCTGGCATAACTGCATAAGAGATAAGGCAGGGCAGCGGTTCGCGAGTGCGTTATGCAAGCTGCAAGTGCAGGCGGCGGGCGATGGCGGTTCGTTGACCAGTGCGTCGTCGTCCCGCCGCCTGCCGCCTGCCGCCGCCACTGCACCGCCGCGCGCGCCGCCCACCGCGAAGGTCGCCTGCCTGCACTCCGCCCGCACCACATAACACTATCAGTAATAGGAACCATAACTCAATACATATTCTTGCATTCCCTACAGGTAGAGTCGATATGAGTTCAGTGTGTTCGGTGCTACATAACTTGTGATTAAAGCTTTAACAATAAGTGGAAAATTTGATCTCAAAATGGTGACTTCGAGAATACCGGCTTATTCTCTGAATTCGGAGTTCAACAGGGAGTTCAGAAGTTTCCGCATATCGCGAGCCACGCCACGGTCGACTCTGTACGCGCCCGCCATAGTGCCCATACACGAGTACCCCCGGGTGAGCGTCCACGAACGCCGAGAAGCGCTCAAAGCGGCTCTCGCCAAAGCCTGGTCTTCGAAAAGCAGCGACAAGAAGAAGCACGACACGTGGACGGTGCCTGCCGAGCAGAGCCGTGCACCGCTCTCTGCTGCGGATTTCGCTCTTAAGTCCCACTACAAGAATGGAATGAAGGGCGAGGAAGTATCGCGCGTTGCTCTAGTCAAACATGAACTTGAAAACAAGGGCGTAGACCGCTCAGATGCCATGGACAAAAGACTTGATAACGGCCAGACCGTAAGCTTTGCATACAGTAGACTTAACGGTAATGGCATAGATATACAAGAAACACTGAAAAATGGCTGTGATCAAGGAATTAAATTTCACAAAGAATTAAATTATAGCGACTACTTAAATAATGTTCCTAAATGCAAAACTAGTTTCGAGAATAACTTTATCAAACAGAACCATGAAGATCGTTACACTAAAAGGAACGGGTGCGACACCACATCTAAGCGAGGTGACAGAGACATAAACCTTAATAATGTCGAATATACTAGCCTAAACGGCGACACTTACGATTCTTTAAAGTATTCGCGCACTGCGAACGGAACAGAATCAGTGCAATATAAAAATTACGGTAAGGCGGACACCGTTAAGAGCAAATTGCTCAGCACAGACAGTCCGAAAAGCGTAACGTCTTGCCACGAGGAGAAACTGAATGGATACGGTGGTGTAGAACGACGGAATGCTAAGGAACAGCAGCGAACACTGACCAGCGGACCCAAGTCTCTCGTCGATCAGAGGCTAGCGGAGCGGCTCGAAGTGAAGGTAGCGGAGCTACCGGCTCTGTACCTTGGAGTTGATTCTTGGACGCCGAAATCAGCCGCCTTCCAGAAGAGTATGCGTGAGCACGAGTGGAGTGTATCGTATGTACCTAGAAAGCAATCCAAAAATGCATTACTAACCCGCCCTTCCCATTATTTATCCAATCCCATCAAGTGTGTGCTAACGAGACCAACTTTTCAAACATTTACGTACGTTCGGCTGTACATAAACTCAGGTTATCCCATCATTCAAGTCCTTATACCAAAGTATATCTGCAAACTCCGTAACTGGACGTGATTCCGCAATCAGATTACGGTACTTTTACATGAAAGTGAACAAACATGTTGTGCAGATGTTTATCACAAGTTTAACGTGCACTTTTGGCTGTATCGTCGCAATAAAAATTTATTTTACCAACCTGGTACCGTTACCTGTTGTAATAATAACAGTCTGATCTCGCAAATTGTTTAGGGTCAGTAACGTGATGGCTATCTCTAAGCTAACTGTGGTCTAGATTTTTAATTGATATTTTGTGTCGTCTGAAACATTTTGGTTGTGCTTGCACGACAGTAGCAGCGACTGTCGGGACTGATTGTGCAAAAAGCATTGCACAACTCGTCGTGACTCACCCGCATTGCGCTTTATCCATCCCGCAGCCGTCGTTGCTTAATCTCGCTGCTCATTATCGCTATTCGACCAACTTAATGTGCACCGAGATGAGAGGAGCCTTTCCGATAATCCGCTCCCTCGCCTCGACATTATCTGTCGCCGAGCATTACGTCCACTTCATTAACAAAAATGTCGATTTGCGTTTACAAACAATCGTGCTGATCGTTTTCAGATTGCACAAAGCGATCGCGCTTACGCGTGCAAATGTTCGTGTAAACAAGTGTTGGTTAACTGTTCTTTTTGCGGTTAGCATCATGCATACGCATCACGCATCTCATTCTAATTTTGCATAACAAATAATAAACTGGCTGCAAATTCGTGGGCGTCCGGCAATGCGGCGGCGGGAGATTCGTCTCGATAGCGTTCGTGGTGAATGTTTCAAGGTCCTGTCCTGGTTTGTTCGCTCGCTAAGGATTTGTCAAAGGCGTAGGTTTAGTGACGTAATAAAACTCTTCTATTGTGTTTACTCCTGTCCCTATCGCCGCAATAACAGGGCTGGTATTGTGCCTGTAATTTGCAATTGTCCGGAGAGAGTAATCTTGCGGCTTTAAATGTGGCTTTTAAGATATTGTCATCCGCTCTCACTTTTAATGTCGTTTTGTATCACGGGAAAATTTCTCTACCAAGCACTAATGTTCCTATTCATTCGTTATAGCTGTTGTATGTCAGATAAAAACAAGTTCCAAATAATATCTTAAGTAACACCAAATACTATTTGCTTCCGAGTGTATACCGTACACTTGTACTGCGGGCGACGACTACCGCTTGTTTTATGTAACGTACGTAAATACGGCTCACCGTTTGGTGTGTACTGCCAATACTAATGGTTGCATTAGCAGACGTTCCACGTGCATACGACAAATGTCTCCGCGCTGCTGTCAGTCGTGGCGTCCACGTTGATCAACTTTCACTGGGGACTGGTTGCCACTCTCGTTACTCGTCTGCATCTGCACATTATGAAGAAACATGCATCTACAATCTACTTCTAAGCGTTATTTGTAACGATAACTGCATTTTAATGTAGGTAATCTTAATATAAGATTGCATATTGCGATGCGACGTATGACAGTTGTTCGATACGATTTAAAAGCTATAATACATTTTCTTGGAAGTGAAATATCTAATAACATACATTCGGCTTTAATTAATTTATTTGAGGTTAATGGATTTAAAACTATCTGGTACATGCTCATTGGGGCAATAGAACAAACTCACATTTTAATGACGGATGTTTTTAGACGGGATGTTATTTCGAGCAAGAATAACTTGTAGGTATTAATAAAAACGTGCCAACATAAAATTCAAACCTGCTAAATCTATTATAGAAAGAGCACACCCAAACACGGAAGTATCATAAATGTGGACGTATCGTTTGTATATCGTGAGAGAGAGCCGTGTTGTCATTGACCCGTGCGCGGGCGTCGGTCGGCGGTACGCGGTCGGCCGGGCGGGCTGGGCGCGATTAGTCGCGGCTGCACCGCTGACACGGTTCACAGTGATCGCTCATCCGGCGCGGCCTTGTCGAGCGTTCGCTGCTATTTGCCTGCTGGTCGTGCCCTGAGCCCCCCAGCTCAACACCACCGCTCATACCGCTGGCTCATTGTCTGTTGTATACCAACTCACGTTCCATGCTTTTTTATTTCAAGATCAAGACTGGCACTAGGAATAAACGCGCTATTGTTTATGTTCAGTTACTTGTCATTGTTTATAAACACCTTTGTATGAATTTTTATTTTCTCGTCTAGTTTGATTTGTCGAACAGAATGATCTGAATAAAATTGCATAGTTAGTTTATAGAGCGTTCACTTCAAAGACATAGCGACGTACAGATCGCTTTTTAGAGTTGTTCTCCGTAAAATGCTGCAGAACCATTTTTGTTACCTCGGTCAGCTGTGGCCAAGCATGCGTAGAATCTGTTTGGTCTCAAGGGTTTCGTAACCGGCCGCAGTGTGCACCGACCGATCGATTATGGTCACTGAGCCACAGGCGTTCCACTCTCGCCGCGATTTTGCGTGCTCCACTGCCTCGCTGACCTTTGCACGCTTTGCGAGGTGCCGATTTCTTTAGCCATCGCACAATGTCACCGACGCAATCCGTGTCGCCAACTCTCTATAGCCTACGCCTACTGATACACCTGCGAGCAAATCAAAATTGATGTCCATTCTTTGTAATTAACAGGAAGGAAATATAAGTTATTCCGGTTATCATAAAAAATACAATACGGGAAAACATGCCTATAATACACTGAGTCATGGAAGTCCAGTGTTTTACAAAAAATTACCGTTACGTACAAACTGGACGTTGACCGTAATTTGCAAATTAACATTTGCTCGTATCACTGTTCCCAATTTGTACCAATTATCACAATCTCAATCGTTCTGAATTAGCGAATTGCTCACTCATTGAACTCTTTCAAAGAATACGGAACACTTCTCCTTTTACCATTGAATGTTATTTACGTAAGAATATTTTCTACAAATATTGGTTTGTGTCGTTATCACGAGAGGCTTTCCGGTGGCAGGTTGTTGCGCTGTGCGGAACTGAAAGTACACTTGCCTGAGTGTAAGTACACAAGTCGCGAATTACGTGTGTTCGCTTTCACCTCCCCAGCAGTCTAGCCAAGCCTAGCTCGGGCTACTCATTAAAGGCTACTCGACTACTGCTGCTGGGGCGATTCAAAAGAGAGCTAGATTAATAATTTCACTTCAAATTGTATAAGGGACTGCTTGACACAGATAAATTTTCCGTTCGTGGCAGATGTATTGGCTGGCGAGTGCAGTGCAAAGTTTTGAATTCAAAGGGAACGCTTCTGCCCATTCCTTTAATGAATTTATACCTTTTTCACTTTTCACGATAGAATTATCGTGATACTATCTAGGCCGAAACACACGGCACCACACCAATACTTAATTTGTGCCGCAACATAGAGTACCTTATTTAATTTATGACTTACTTCCTATTTTTGATAGACCAGTTTCTTACAAACGATGTTGTTGCTACAACGCAACTCGCTGACGTACCGTTCTTGTGTTACCAGTTTTTAAAAACCCTCTTTAAGATGCCGGTTTCGGAAGTAGCTAATGCATAACAGAAGTCCCCAATTCGACGAATCGGTGTCGCTGGTTGTCGAAAGTGAACGTTTTACGTTCCGGTGTTTGTTATTCGCGACGCGACGGATCGTGTGACGTGCCGTGCTTTGTTATCGCGTCACCACTTCTACTGTCATCCCATCGCCATCGCCTGTCGCACTACAACGCTGCTCATTTCTTTTGAACCCTCACTTATGCTTATGAGTATTCACACGTAGATAACTTACATTAACTTGTCTAAGAAAATGTTATATCTTCTTTTTACTCGATTGCTTCAGGTCTAACTAGTCTTGTTTTTAATATCGTTAAAGCATGATATCATTGACCTTAGTATTCGTATGTTACTCCTTCTTAATTAAATAATGAACACACATGAACGTAATGCAATGACATTCGCTTTATTGGACCAGATATCATATGGGGCGTGGGCTTGTTCAAGCGAAAGCTAGCCTCGCGGTCTCAAGTTCAACTTCTCTACAGAGCTAAACAATGTGACATTACGATTTACGGTGTGGTATTTATCAAGACTTGCCGCCCGCGCAGTGTACCATCGAAGCCTTCATTTATTTTTTTAGTTTTATTTGGACGCAATATACCTGGAAAAAGAATTCTAATGGCAAACTACTGACAGTAGGTATTTTTAATGTTTATGTATAAACTCATTACGAGTATGTAAGTGCCTACGTAATTAAGTGTTAAATGTCTCCATCACTTACAACACAACAATAGATAAGATTCGTGAGATGTATTAGTTTAGCTACTCGCCACAAGATGCCGTTGACAGTTCGATTATAAAAGAAAAAAAATTTAAAAACTTAAGTTAGCTACAATAGGTGTTCTTATAAGGTGCCACTACAAATGTACCTAGACGTGTAAAGTTGACCTACTCCTACTAGCTAGATAAACCAATTATGTTTAACGTAATTGTATTAAAGGGTGAATGCGTGTATGTTCGCATTGTCGCCTGTATGGTAGCAGTCCAGTTTATTTCAGTTTAGTCGTGGAAGTGCTGAATAGCTTAGATATGATAAGCTTTACTTTGAACAAACGCCCGCAATAATGGTCCGTCTTGATATGGAAAAATTGAAAAGTGCGAGTGTCACGCGTTTTGATAATATTTTACTACTCCATCCACGTAGCTTACGAAATTGTCGGTAAGTAGTAATGGCACGTTTGAATGCATACGGATTCAAAAACATTTAATTTATTCAAGGTTTACTGAATCGCTATTGATTGATTTCTTGTTACAAGATAGGTATAATCCGAAAGAGAATGATCGCAGCCAGTTTCTCATGATACTGCTATTGCTCCGTTGTAAAGTATGATACTTTGGCCGCTAGGTATGAATGACTAGGTGTTAGAAACGAACATTGATCAGTGGCGCTGCGTATCTCGTGCGCAAACGCTGCCGGTGATCTGTCAACGCTGGCAGTTTGTGCGCGACCGGCGACCGCACCGCGCGATGGCCTCTTCGTTGCCTAGCAACAAGCGCCTTCCGTATAGACGATGATTCAGCACGATAAACTCGCGTCATTAACCGCCATTGTAGATAAAATCTTTACCGTACAATATTTTCGCGACATTCATATAATTGAAATCTGATTCAAGGTTTTGACAACGTTGTGCAATGTACTCAGTATTAGAGTTTGTTAAATTCAGTTTCACTTGGTCAGAGCGTTACCTTTGACGCACCGTGTTAAAAAAGAAATAAAGAATATTTAAAGTAGTATTGAAGGGGCGGCGGCGAGGCTGGGCTGCCGTAAGATCCTTAATAGCCGCCTGCTGCCTGCCGCCCAACGACCAGTTCGACAGGCTCGTAGACCCTCACTCCAGCCGCGCTGATCGCTCACCGACGTAAGAACCCTCTCGCTCGCACACACAAACCTCACCGACAAGTATCATGATGCACCACCTGGCCTTACTCACTAACCCTATAGCCTTCCGATTGATGACTTTCACAGCTCGGAGCATTCGTGGAGGCGGAGAAATGAACGCTCCAAAAGATCACATCACCGGCGTTCACCGACGTCGCACAGGCGGCGGAGGCACCACCGCGACGAGTCTTCCACACGTTCACCCCCGGAACAGGTGAGTCCCATAAGTTCCTTATTACTTTTTTTTTATGTGAGAGAAGATTGAAAGGATTGCGTTATTATGAAACCCAACATTCGCCACAACGCCTGTAAAGTGTCCACCCGAAAACCTGTATTTTGTTCACGTGTGTTAGATTTGCTACTATCGTACGCAACGTGCGGAACCAGAATAAAGAATGAACGTCAGTCCCTGTTCGGGATAACACGCGGGACGGGTTTGGCTTGTGAATGCGCGTGCGCGTGCGCCTTCGCCCGTGAAGATGTGCGCGAGAGACGGCGACCTCCTCGCGCTTGCGCCGGTTCTATTTGTGTTCGCCTTCGTCACTTGGTACGCCTTCAGTCAGTCGCAAAGCTCGGCCGTCCGCCCGGCGCGTCTCCCGCCCAAACCGAATTCGTAGTCCGCGCGGCCGGCCTCGGGCGGGCTGGCGTGCGCCGAGCGCCATGGCAGCTCAGCCGCCGCGTCCTCCGCCTAATAATCTGTTATTTTGCGGGCCTCCACCTGCTCTCCCTACCGTAGTTCTCTTGCCCAGTGACCTCGTGCGTGATATTAACTCCCTCGATGCAGCCCCCGACCCTACCTTCACCCAAACATGCAACACGGATGGTTTGCAAGACATAAACAATGTGGGTGTGCCAACGTATGATGGATTTTATGGTGATCAAGTGAATAATAATAGTGAATTGATGGCAGAGCAGCAGTTACCTCCGGATAGCTTTTTAAAACGAACCCAAAGTTTTGATTTTTCTGATATTTACGCTGCAAAACGTGCAAACAGTATTGATCCCAGCGTTTTTAGGCATAGAAGATCTGAACCGGATTTATCGAAGTTTGGCCTGTTTCTGGAAGCTGAAGTAACAGTAGAGTGTGAACCTCAAGAAACTCCTGCCCTAGTGCTCAATAATCCTTTCTACGACGGTTCGTATGCAATAGATCCTGCACAGATAAACCCAGCTATGGTAATGATGCCTGATAATTATATAGCTTTTGAAGATACTTTCGTGCCGTGGAAATACAGACCAGAAGTCCTAATGGACAGAGATGGTAATTCTGAGCTATATTATGATGGGGTACCTTTAATACCCTCTAACGATCCCTGGGCTCCATACGGCGTTGAAAATGCGGGCTACGATTATTACAATCAACAATTTATTGCCCCTATTGGGGAGCAGGATGGCATACATTATATGCCTCTGGCAGATTTTGAGTATGCCATACCACAATACATGAGTTTACCAACTGTCGAACAAGCCAATGTTGAAACGTTTCCGGATAGCAGCTGTCACTCAGAGGATATGTCCTCATCTCATACCAAAGAAATCGGTACACAAGACGAAACTGTTACCAGTTCCCAAACAGAAATTGGGGCTTCATCCGTTCCATCAGCCGTTAGCAGTAATGTAGTTAGTGAAGATGAGAAAACAAGTGTCGTAGATTCATCAGCTACCAATAGAGAATCCTCCCGTAGTGACGAATCGTTCAATGCCGACATTAGTAATGATGTCACTTCTAGTTTAGCATTCATGCCAAGCAGTAAAAGCTCCCAAGTGCCATGTGGTGCGGACGACACGAGTGACGACACCTCCCCGTGCTCCACCGACTACCAGGAAGCGTCTGCTCTAGACCTCGTACAGAGCCTCGATGATCTCTCTTCTGGAAGCACTGACTTCTCTCAGAGCAGAGACGACGCATCGCCAACGTTTCCTGAACCACCAAAACTAAACATTATGATAACCAATGATGTCGACAATAATAAAAATGATAGCGACGGCACCTACGTACTAGAATCAAATGAAACTTTAGCGAATGTACCTTTAAGTAAATTGCCGTCTATTCCAATTCATAATAAAAAGCCATCGACACTACCTCCTGCACCAAATAGCATACTTGAAAAAGATGCACTATCAAATACTCAATCACAACCTCCTCAACAAACAGAGGCTGTTCCTCAAAGTCTAGTCAATAAAAATGAAGTAAAAGAAAATAATAGTAATAATCAACCACCTGAAAATATAGCTCCTGAAATCACTTCTAGTCAAAGTATAACGAAAATAACCCAACCACCTCATCCTCCGGACGTGCCTACTGCTTGGTTGGCGTCGAGACCTTCGAACAGTGAACAAACTGCAACTGCAGTGCCTGCGAGCGTTACATCACAACCGCAAAACAGCGTTACACAAGTGCCCCCTCAAATTCAAGTACAGGGTGCTGAAAAACAGCATTCAGATAAAGAGAGAAGCAAACAGCCTCCACCCCAACAACCTCCTCGCACCGTACAGCCTGCTGTGGAAGTTCAGCCATCCTGCTCTTACGTGCCTCCTGCGCAACCTCAGCCAAACGTGCAGGCAACGCAACTTAAACCGGTAGAAGTCGAGGTCAGTTTAATGCAGTGTGTGATACATATTCAGGAAATTCCATTTGATATAGCAAATGTTGAATTAAAAGTATAAATATGCGCGGAACGCATTGCCAGCAAACGTATTGAGAGCACTGCGCATCTATTTTGGCGTGTATTATTAGGTCAAGGGTTTATTTAATAACCATTCTAGCACATTTTTTGCTTCATGTAAACTATGGGTATTAAATAAACCATAGATCGTCAAAATATGTACTTACAATTTATCGGTCCTTTCGGATATTCTAATATCAAGACATAAATTCATAAATTTAAATAGCTGAGCTTCGTTTACTCACCTCCTTTCATAACTTGTTTCAACTCTTGTATGGTATAAACGTCATCTATTCTGTATGTACTAACGTTTAATTACAACATTAAACATTTTTGTGGGTATTTTGGTAGCAGTGTGGTGGCATAGAACAACAATGAAAATGTTATGTGCATATCAGTGTTGTACAGTGAGTACGAATGTCTAAAATAGATTAGCAGCTGGCACGTACTAGCTTGTACTCCATAGTTCCGATAGCAATGGTTAGATGGCGCCAGTTACGCTGAAAGGAAGGACGCATGCGCACGTAAATAGGTCCGCGACGATCACCTTCACCTAGGAGGATCGCAGAATGCCAGCGCTCTGATAACGAGCGCGCTCACCGCCCACTCGATCACAGGAAGCTCTATACAGAAAACAATTTAAAAAATAGAACTAACGTTTTGTTCAATTCATTCCGGAAAATTAAGAAATATTCACTGCCTACACTTTGTGGTTTCATTGGATATTTCTTACATAGTTTGATTACTGTATCGTTCTTATACGAGGTTTTGCCCAGGACTCTAGTTCGGTGACCAGTTACAACTACAGGTTAACCACACATTTTTTGACGCTGTATAGCTCAAACTAGTTCTGAATTCTAGTTACTGGCCTACCTATTCGCGTTATAGTGTAAATGTTGTATGGACCCACGCGATCATATTTGCCTAATCGAGAATGATCAAGAGGCGTCTGGTACAATTGTTTCATTTGTAGTACAAAATCTCTCAATTGATTCCCGCCACAACCGGATTGCGGCGGATCCACTGGGATGCTTACCAAACCAAACTTGTTAGACACGCAAACTAATGTTAGGAAAGTTTTGTCTTGTTTTTGCTCAGTCACTGCTACAACACTGACATCAGGGTAAATTATTCCATCATAACAAGCACACATTTGCTACTTATAAAACTCTATGATAAACATTATAATACAAAAATAAGTCTCAGAGACTGGTGCCTTTCTATATTTGAAAAGCAACCCTGACAATTACTACTCTATTCGACCGACAACTATAATATAAGAAAGGCAGAAGTGTGTAGACATGTCGTAAGTGCGAATAACATTTTTCATTCTTCAGGATATTATTTTCGCTAAATCATAATATGCTTTATAGTTGCCAGAAGAACAGCGATACCGGGACAGTTTTATCCGTATAAAATGGGCGCTAGGCGTAAGGGTTTAAAAATGAAAACACTGATAATCATCGTCCATTAATAAATTAATAAAAATAAAAATAAATATCATATTTACCTAATTACGACTCATCAGGGCTACGTGATTTGGTACGGGTATTTACTAAACGTCTCCCGATAAGCATCTTGTGACCTTTCTACACCAGCATGCCGAACGCACATGTCTTCTGACTATGGCTAACACACATCTATTCTAACACTTATCTTATTAAGCCATCTGGATCCCACTGCTGGGCAAAGGCTTTTCCTTTCTTTCTTCCACGGATCTCGATCATGTGCCATGCCAATTTTTGGAAAACCCGTCTGTTCGTCTCGCCATCTTCGTCTAGGTCTTATGCGATTACCTTTGTCGAGTCTTGGTTTCCAAATGGTTGTAGTCTTAGTTATAACATTTGCTTTAAAAATATCACTAACTGACGTTTATCATGGTTTGTGTATTGTACGGACTGATAACAGTAAGCAGTCATCATATAATGGAGTACAAAATTATATTACAAAACGTCTTTGAACTCCCTAAATGAAATGACTATCTTTAGTGTTGTAACCGTCTCGTTACAGCCAAGTCGGAGGTCAAGTTCGCAATCTGTATGGCTTATCTCGGTATCGCGGATCATTAATACGAAGCAAGTCGAGATACGTTGTGATAAATGCGCTCCGCCCCGCCGTTTTGTTGCCCACCTATCTATTTGGTAATGCCCAGTTCCTTCCGGCCGGCCTTGCCGATATGCCCCATATTGCGTCGCTTCAACCCGCGCCACGACCGCCCGGCCGCTTCGCCAGCTCTATTTCTAATTACCCCCCGCCAATATCTTAGTAATACATATATCAATATGTGAGTATTACTAAGATATTGGCGGGGGGTAATTCGAATTGGGGTAGGCAGAGCGTTAACTTACGTTGCGTTAACTTCCTTAAAAATTGCTTCGTTACCGCTACGTCTGACAATTATAGTGACTGGTCATCAGCTTGTCGCTTAAAATTCTAATCAAGTAAAAACCCTCATGTCCCTTAGTCGCTCTTACGGTACCCGTGAGTTAGAAACTACAAATGGATTGATGCTATTCCGCCGTGACACGGCAAAATATTGCATCAATCTAAATAATGCACTCGACAATTATATTTTTAACTACAATTTAAACTCTGATAACCATCACGACTTGAGTTGAAGGTTATTATTAATATTCGCTTTCGCTAGTTAATACAGCAATTTTATACAACACCGCCGGGACCTTTGTCCTTGGGTGATAAATATCAAAACAACCCTACTCAGCAACAACTTAATTTCGACCAAATTGGGCAGAAGGCTTCCGCAACTCAAAAGATTTCATAATTATCAGTATGGGGTTGGTAGTAGGCACTCTTTACAGTATTTGTCATCGGTTGCTCACCTGAAATAAAAAATATCACTCTGTACCTACTAAATCGGAGCCTAATTTAACCATGTACGGTACCAAAACAATGGTGGAAGTAGATAACTTGTTTACGTAGTGTCTGAAGGTATGTTTACTAAGAAAACGAACCACACTGTTTGTACTTCAAGGAAGATTTCTCATAATTAAAGAGTTTAGCGACTCACTCCTCGTGTGCAGTTTTATCCTGTTAAAACTGAAAACTAACCACTACAAATTGATTGCTCCAGTTGTCTCGTACTCCATGTTTAATTAAAATGGTGTTCAAACTCTGAAACGACCGACCCCAGTCTACATCGAGACGTTGACCGAATGTGATGTGCGCTTTCGCTCAGTCCAAGTTTGGTATACGATGTCGTGAAATGAAAAGTGAATACAACGGTGTAAAATCGTGGCTATTACTTTTTTCTACAACTGAAATTAGGCGCGTGTGTGAAGGCGAGTCGCACTTGAGTGGCGCGGCGCCATCGCGATACTGCACGGTACAGTTGTTAGTCAACCCGCGTTCTATACACCCGCCCCACACAGATAAGTTACAGTGTCATTCGTAATTTATAAACATTCTGTAGTAATATTTTAAGAACATAACAGTGCGATGGCGGAGTTGACAATAAGAGCCGGCCGGTTACGTGTGCCCCTCCGTCTTAACTCCTTTTATGAACTGTACAAGCGGTTTCTCAAGGAGCACGGGTGCAAGTGGCACGATGTTTCGAAATTGCTCTCTGTACTAGCAGAGATTCTTTTTGATATTGATGCTGCATGCAGTTTACTAGCCGGCAAGGTCAGTCTCATTTCTTTAATGGTCAATCATCATAAATTCATTACATTCTATCTTACCATGCAACATTCTAACTAAACAATGTCTTCAGTCTCTCGTTGAGTTTTAAAAAGGTGTAACTCTAGTTTGATATTGTTTCAGAACTTATTCTCACGTGGTTCTATTAACTATTTAACTTTCTTAAACATTCAAGACAGTCTTGCCCCCAATCGGCCGTATATTATTGGGGGATCGATTGTCGGGCCAATCGCGAGAGCCCTTTTTACCTGCACCCCGTCTCATTGTAACACCCCGACGCGAGCAAAACAGCTGGCAGTGGTGCATTTGCTTCGCTCGTAAACAGTACAGTGATCACCCACCTCGCCAACTCGCCACTGACAGTGTCATTGACCAAAAGTGATAAATAAATACATGTGTTTATGAAATACTCAACTGTGCGCGACTGTGTTATCTCTTATTTATCATTGTGGATCAAGATGAAGACGTACAGTTTTTTAAATGCTTTGACTGAATTAGTTAAATTCAACTATCCTGAGATAGAGGTTAGTTTCCTAGTGCATATTTGGTTTGTAAATTATGTTAGGTACGTACATGACGCATTATAAAACTACGCCTTTAGTAAAAAACGATATTCCGCGTTTAACCAACGGTATTACTTGCATGAGCTGTTTTAGTTGCTGTTGCTGAGCAGTTTACCGGGCCGTAATAGCGTCGGTATTCCGCTGAAATCGATCGTTACTGAAAAATGCCAGTGAAAGTAGAAATGCAAGCACATTGACGTCGAGGCCGGGCGTATGCTGAGAATGTTAGGCAGTTGCCGCGGCTTCCGCTGCGGCAAGCGTTGCCTCGAGCCTGCGTTTAGCTGGAGCGGAGGACGAGGTATTGAACTGACCCACTATACCAATATTACTAAGCACAAACCGATTTGCGTTTTGCCTCCAACTCGCACGCTGTTAATCAAGATGAACCGTAGATTCTTATCGAAGAACGCGAAATGAGCATTAAGAAACTAGACTCAATCTGGACTAATTAATCTTGATAATAGATAGAGCACAGATTAATACTGCTGAGACGCCCACTGCAAACGTAAACAACTTTTAAATCGGACATATCAGTGAACCAATTCCACGGAAATTTGTGTGATTGAGTGACAATGAGCAGCGGATGGGTCTCAAATGATGGAACTGTTTACAATGATAAGCGCGAGTGGCACGGAGGGCGGTCGTGGTTCTTCGCCACGCGACTAAAGATACCGCTATCAGCTCCTCGCTCTTTGTAGTTTACGAGTACACTAGCAATAGCAAGTCATGTGTAAACATCAATGCTCAATTTTGTAAAAATAACAAAATTTATTAAGCCTTTGAACGCCACGCGGCTCACCGGGCCAAATAAGTACCGCCCATTTTTGCGTGGCGTTCAAAGTGACAACGATTAATTTGCTGGATACGCATTATAACGCATCGATTGATTATAGAATATAGATTGTTCACGCCCGCATCCGCTGTCACACGATACATGTTGCTATCATCAAAGATTCGCTTTAGACTGAAGGAGGCGATCGTTGGGAACCGGAAGACAAATTATAGTAGAAACAAGATCATACCATTGTGATACCATGCCCCAGTGCAGTCGCCACTTATCTTATGGCTTAGGCTTATCTGTAAATTCGTAATTGAGTGAACTTTGATGCATGAAGACAATTTTATCACTGACATTACGAATTCGATCGGCTGGCCATGTCATGCTGTCTGAATGTGCATAAAACATACCCAATTACAATGTCTCGACAGAGAAATGCATGTAACCAATATGTATCACGAATAATAAACTCTCCTAATGACATCTGCAGATGAAGAAGAGGTCCACTGTAAAAGCTTGTAGGTATGTCTGACGGATGCGGCAGCAGGCCGGTACGCGGTGGTGGTCGGCTGTCGGCTCGCACGCGCTCCACTGACCCAATTACCTGTCTCTTATTGACAGAAGTGTCTTGGCGCACGAGCTCGCACAGAGAAAGGCAACGCCTCGTAGATGTCGTTAAACCTCCCCGCTTAATTACTCTACATGCACGCTAACCTAGTACTCATGAACAGAAACCTATTTGTGACCGCTCGTCATAAAATAGAAGGAGTTTTGATTTATCCCATAAATGTCTCTAAGACGTGGGAGTACGAAGATTTATTAGAAGCGATTCAAAGCAAATTGACTTTATGTGTAAACCACTTAACTCATTTGCCATAGAGAAATGTCGGTTTTAGCTTAGAACAGTTTAATTGATAAAGAATGATGTGATGTTATCGTTTGCAATTAGGAAGGTGCTAGATACATTTAGCGCGTGTAATGCGACGAAATGCGCGCGCGTCGTAGCGCGGTACCCCTGCTGCGGGCTGCGTGCGCGTCGCGTCGGGACGGCAGCACCGGATCAGCGCGCGGGAGGGCGCTCCCACGGGTTGCCGATATTTTTAGTCCGCCACCATTACTTGGCACTGCCGGCCGCACTCGGCTGCGCTAGTGATCTTTCTGAAATTCGTTCGCGCTTAGGTACGCTCTCAAACTCCGGACAGACCCAGTCCAATGATCGATTACGAACGTAATTGCCGCCGCCTAGACAAAAGCACGCGAGTTACCAGTGAATCTGTGTTATCTTGCCAACTGTGATAGTATGATGACAGCAGAGTTTGTGATAGCTCCGGGATAAAAGTGGTTGTAAATATAATAACACCTGGCCAAATTACACGATGGCTAGTTTAACGACTTCCAGCAATGGGGTGTCGAGCCCGCGGCGGCACAGGTACAATCGCTCGTCCACGACGAGCGTGACTCAGCTGCTGTCGGACGGCTACTCCAGCATCATGAACCGGCTGACGCGACGCGGCCCTTCCGAGAAGTCGGACGTGATCGCTGACTCAAAACTCTCAGCTGCTCGGACCCGCTACGATGATAAGCTCCTGTTAGACAGATCAAACAAAAAATCCACTTTAGCGAGTGTGCATCGATACGAGAACAATAGACACATCTCCCCATACGCATCGTTCGCATCCGGAGTGACGACGCCAGCAGCCGCCAGAATATTAAACGAAGACCGTATGTACTCGAGTTACCTGAACTCGTCCAAGTCCCGCCTCGACACTTCACCTTATCGTGCTACCTCTGGCAGTATAAGCGCTCTCGCTCGTAGTGACTCATTCCGTAGAGCATACGTCAAAGATAATAAATCACCGTTTACCAAAAGATACCCACTCAAAGAAGCCAATAACAATATTGATACAACCATTTCTTTAGGTAGTACGCGCAGTCGATTAGAGGACAAATATTCATCAGTCTTAGACAGAATAGCGCATCAGAAAAAAGAGAGAGCTAGGCTAGATAAAGAAGATCGTGACAAAACGTTAGAACCGGAACCGGCATTCTCCAGAGGCCTTATGCGTAGTTTGACCACTGCCGTGTTTGGAGAAAACTCTTTCAAACGAAACAACTACTCACGCGAAAAGACAAGAGATAAGACGCCTTACAGAAATAACTCAGACCGGCGTTTGTCTTCTAGTCATAAACAAATCGAGAAAAATGAGTACAGAAATGGAATTGATATTCCATTAAAGGATCGAACTTATTATGGAAAAGATAGAGACAGCATCTATAGGAGGCATGCAAGAAGATCTCTTCGAGCTGAAAAAAGCGAAGGGAAATCCGGAAAACTATCACTCCGACCAGTAGACATTAGTTTACAATCCGGAGCGCGCGATTTAGTCTCTCCGATACAACAGTCGGTTAGTGATACAAACATAAGATCAAACACTACTAAAACACCGGCGTCTTCTCCCGTAAGAGAAGTAGGTAGACAAAAACAAATCTATTTCCCGACCAGTGACGAAGACGAGGAAAAAACTCCGGTCGGAGACATGGTGATGAACGAGCGTGAGACACGAAGGAAAGAAATTCAGAGCCTGATAATGAAATATGCAAACGTTGACGAAATGTACGGACGACTCGTGGAGAAGGAAACGAACGGAGCACCACCGACCGAATCTAGTGCGGTAGTTCCTCGCAAGGCCGAGCCGCTGGGTGTCGGCGACGTGGTGATGCTGCCGCCCGAGCTGCGCAGCCGGCAGCGGCCGCAGCGCCCGCGCCACCTCGTGCGGCGCGCGATCACGCCGCCCGTAAGCACAAGCTAACCGCCTGCGCTCTGTGTGCTGCTAACATCACTGGTCCGTCACATTTATGCTATCATTTGCATTCATCGGAACTACCGTTTCCGTAATCATCCACTACACGTTCAAGTTAACTCTTGCTCTTTTCAAAACTTGTCGGTTGTTCCGAATTGTTTGGTTTGCCGATATCATTTCGGAATAATTCGGTACAACCGGAAAGTTTTACGAAGCCTGGAGTTGACTATGTTGAAATATGACGATTTTTTATGTTAACATTTCATTATAATTATAAATTTTCATCCAATAATTTGGACTTTTTTGTTAGTTCGTCAATTTCAATAGAACGTGTGGTGGTCAATTAACTCGATGCGAATCAAATTTTTTAAAGGAAACAATAATGTAAACATTATCAATTGCCAATGACATTTTTATGCCAACGGTAGTTAATACAGCCACGTGAGGGTACATGTTTAAAACTCAACGAGAGTACTAGTTCCTAACGAACTGTTGATTTTATAGTTAATTTATCAAAACAGGAAAAATTTACTGGGAAATGATAGTGCATGTGTTACGCTTTGTTGTTCGTGTGTTCAGAACTAACATGTCACTTTTTTGTATAAAAATATTTACAAGTTCAAAACGTAAACGAAGTTCAATCAAATTTAGAGTTAGTACTGTGATTTTTTAACTATTTATTTATACTAGTGGTTCGGGTGGACATTTATCCTAAACAGCCGGTGTGCTAGGCAACAGTGAAAGCGATCGAGTGAATGTTTAAATGGATTTCCCCATGGAGGGTCCCTTCCTAACCCCGGTCCCGCACCCGCTCCTTGTCCCGCCCGTCCCGAGGCCTGCGGCTGCTGCTGCTGCGCCCACCCGTCCGCCCTCTAACAGCATGTACGACACACCATACCAAATGTCGCTTGTCTGACGGGCAACCGTTCCATTGTCTGATTGTTGGGTACAACACTACTCGGGTCGTGGCGAACGTGGCGCTCTCCGTGCATTGGTGGCGTGGTGCTGATGACGCTGGTGCTGGGTGCGTGCGCGGTGCGGCGTGTGGCGGCGGCGGCGGCGGTGCGGCTCCCGGCGGCGGCGCGGCGCTGGCGGCCTGCAGAGCTCCCGGGCACGCTCCTCCGTCAAGGACGACAAGGACGGACACCTCGTCTACTGGCCCGGATATGTCATGGGAGCGAGATGTTCGTGTCCACAACATAACTTAACGAGACGTATCACACTACACATTCACAGACACTCCACATAAACACTACACTACACTCAGTCTACATATTCCTTACAAAAACTCAATACATTTCAAACTAATCAATGCAGAAATTTCGCAAAACTAAAGTGAAGTTCAAGAGACCCCAAGTGTCATAAAAACAATCACTTTGCAGTTCAAGACATTCGTGCTCAAAGAAGATTTCAGTTTTAAATTTCTTATCTTTTGATTTTTCTTTTCCATTTCAAATTTCATTACCTACTTACCACATAGTACGAGAGTCATGTCGGTGATAGTATCGCTGGCGTGCTCGCGCTTAGTTGTCTCAGGAATTGTTTATAGTTCTCAGAGTCAGTTGTGTTGTTATCGCTGAGCACGGCCGGTGTGGATCCCGCCATGACTTTGATTCCTCGAGCCGGTGATTAATGACAGCTGTCGGTTTGATTGCAGACAAAATCATCGACACGCTCGGTGAAGGCACCTTCGGCAAGGTGGTGGAGGTGAAAGACTTAGAAATGTGAGTATTACAGCTTTTGTTCCACTTTATTATTACTTTGGGTTTATTTTTATTGCTATTGCGAATTGTTGGTTTTTTCCTTATTCGCACAGTATATTTTTCAATAATTGAATTGTTATAGAACGAGACGCTCATAAATTATAGACTGTCCTCATGATAATGGATATCATGGGACTGATCGCATGTTCATGATAGTCTGGTCATGTGCCTGGGGAAAGTGGTTCATAATAACTTAACATGAATACCATAGTTTCAGGGGTCCGTTACTTTGCAAAATTTACACCCTGTAAATCAGGATAGAATAATGTTAAATTACATGTTTACGTTTTTTTTAAAAGATTAAAACAATAGATTGATTAAGTCATTTATACCAAACCACTTTAGAAAACATGTTAATTGATCACCTACGCTTATTCTTTACGACTGCAAGGATACAGTTTGGAATTCGGACGGGTCAACATGTTAATCATTCTCCAACTATTTTAGTTCTGAATAGGTCGATATACCCTCGCCTATAGCTATAAGGTAGGTGTGTTTTGTGTTACAGATTTGTTTTGCCAGCACCTGGTGTCGTTCACATCGCTGGCAAATAATTTTAGTTTGGCAGCACTTTATTTTCATTATTCACTTCTATTTCCACTTTGTTTATGATGACAGACAGCTATTTAATTTTAGAAACTTTATTCCAGGAAATTATCTACGCTTTATTTATATCGATAATAACCACATATTTCGTGTATTCCAGGGAGCACAGAATGGCTTTGAAGATAATCAAGAATGTTGAGAAGTACAGAGAGGCTGCAAAATTAGAAATAAATGTATTAGAAAAGTTAGCTGACGTGGATCCAGACTGTAAGAAGTGAGTACAGTTTACATTGTTTCGATGTTTCCTGTGTAATGTCAATCAGCATTGTTGATATGAGTAAGCCTGGTAGGAGCCGGCGGTGATGCGGCGATCGCGCGAATGTAGCAATATTTGACCTTGCTTTGCTTATACTCCACGCTGGACGCCGCTGGCCGCGCGCCAGCGCAACTCGATGTCAACTCGAACACGAAAATACCGTCCGCCGACCGTCCTAACTTTCTAAATAGACTATTCTCTCCGATGTAGCTATAAGCAAGTGTGAATTGCCCTTGATTTTGCAAATTAATCGTTAGCGTCAATAACGTAGTTAACTCATTTTTGCGGGATTGGCACGCCGTCGTGTGGGATTCCGAACTATTTTTGAGTTGCGAAGATTTTATGCCGTTATAGTGGGTGACTCCCTCCTTGGCCTACTAAATGATCCGGGAGGCCGGTAACAAGGTCTTATCAACATTGTTTCTCTTCATATTCAATCTTATATTAATACCTGTAGGTCAACGACAAACCACTAAAAACTTAAGAGTTTACCTGTAGGATGGAGTATTTTAAATTACCTTTCTATGACCACTAAATAAAGCATGGCTAATGAGAACGTCAAAAAATGAAAAATAGGTATAAAACCAAAATAAACGTCCTTTATTTTTTGGAAACAGCTGATCGGACAAAAGTTTGTCACGGACGTACGAATTAACATTTGTTTACCTATTCAAGACTGTTTTTCACGATTCATGCGTTACATATTTGTTTTTATTTGTTTCCAGTTTATGTGTGAAGATGTTGGACTGGTTCGAGTACCACGGGCACATGTGCATCGCGTTCGAGATGCTAGGACAGAGCGTGTTCGACTTCCTAGTGAGTAATAAACCCCCTTAGCCTAGTTACTAGGCCCTAGTACTTTGCTATTCCAATCACTTCCTTAAATCACTACATAGTAAGCAAAGTCGCTTTTTGCATCTGCATGTTTAAGGTGTAAAAATATTAACTGCAAATATTTTAAAGGGTGAATCATCCCATGAAACTGAACAACTTTCAGCAAGAAACATAAGGTCGAAATATGCGATTTTTTTTATTGACCTCCGAAATTGGACGGTTAGTAATTTTGTATGTGAGGTCCAAAATTTAGACGTGTCTTTATTGTTTGTTTAAGCAAATGATTCTTTGAGAACATTATTTGCAAATTATTATTATGAGTAATAATCATATCAATCAATTTGGTTAGCATATTTCAATATATCAATCAATTTCGCATGGATTCCATCCTGCTTTGGTTGCCATGTTAAGTGTTAAGTCGTTTGGACTTCTTGGATAACAATCACTACAGTCTGGTCGGAGGCTTGGTGGGCTTTTAACATTTCCAATGCGAGGAGTTATCATGTCACTGGGCTATAAGATAAGCAAGACAGATCCTTCACCGCGAATCACCCGCCCTCGCGCTATATCGAGCGCGCGCCGCCCGGATTTGCACAATATTCCACATGCGATTAAATGGCACAATATACCGGTTATGACCTGTCAAACTTTACAATAACATCCGATTCATACTTCGCTTGTTTATTTACTTTATTAATACCGCTACAGTTTGCTAAATAACATATGTAATAAATGTAATCGGACACTGTATTATTTTATCATTATCAGTCATTGTGATATTATTTACACGTATGTCATTTTGGGTTTTTGGCAACAGACAACAAAAGCTATATAATATTGGCAGACCATATAATCTTATTAATAATCGTATTTGATGTCTTGTCTGCAAACAAAACACGTGTATGTTTAAATTCGAGAAAGTTTGAATATTGCGATTTTATTGCAATATAAGTTCACTTTATTTACTTGCTTTAGTCTTCTTTCTAGTGCCTTTCATTTATTTGGGTTCGCCTCGCCTTGTTCTCGGGTGTCATAACGCCTCTACTGAGTTCTATGTCTAGCTAGTTTTCAAACCATTTGTTGTCCATAATATCTCCTACTACTTGAATTTTTTCTTGTTTGAGATATCAAGTGCTCTTCTAGCATGATCTTCATTCCGTTTCATTAGATATTCAAACCATCTAATATGTCTTGACTAATATTTTAACGACTTCTCGACTTGCAGCGATCTCTTTCAGGCAACTTTTACCTTTACATAGTCAATCCAATGCAGTACAGAAAAAGTTGTTTTGAAAATGTTTTGAACCTGTTTTATTTTTCCCCGCAGAAAGACAACAACTACCAGCCATACCCGCTGGAGCAGGTGCGGCACATCGCCTACCAGCTGATCTACAGCGTGCTGTTCCTGCACGACAACAAGCTCACGCACACCGACCTCAAGCCCGAGAACATCCTGTTCGTCGACTCCGACTACGAGGTCGTCTCCGTCTACACCTCCTCCAAGAAGGTAAGGGCACCACCACTTATACACGGGGTAAGGGACAGCGTCCCGCATACTGATGCACCCTGCAAGCAGACCATGAAACTGAACAACTTTCTCCTAGGAGAACATATGTCAGGAAACGACAAAAAGAATTCGGCTGTCTATAAAAAATCGCGATCAGCTGACTGCATTTACTATGGGAATCCAAAAATTTCTTGACGTTTCCAGACATATGTTCCTGGGGGAAAGTTGTTCAATTTCATGTTCTGCTCGGGATGCAGTCCCTAACACCCTGTATTGGAAGATGATATACGGGGTGTAAGGGACGGTGTAACGAAAACTGTAGGCGTAACCAGGCCATCAAACTGAACAACTTTTACTATGGAGCTTAAGTTGAGAAACGAAAAAAAAGAAACAAGTTAGTTTATCAGCTGATCGGGATTTTTTTTGGGAGGTCAAAAATTATTTCTTGTTTACCAGCATAGCCCCCAAAGAAAAAAATGGCTATTTTCAATTTCTGGTCATGCCAGCAAAGTTTTCCGGCTCTTCTCATTTTTTACGATAATTTTGTATTGGCAACCCTACAATTAGTCGCAGACCTGTTGGTTGATCTGTATTATCAAAACCATTTTTAAGTTATTAATTTGATTGAATTCATTATTTATTTATATTATCCATATGATTATGAACTATAATTTTCACAAATATTGTATAAAATTTCAATTTCAATTACATATTCTTTGAATTTCTATCCTACATTTAACAACCCACGACAGTACATTACTTCTTTATTATACTTCTTTTCAACACTGGAAATGTGGTCTGTTTATTTCTGTTTCAAAGGTCTTGTTACTAAAATACAACTTGTGAAATCATCAAAATGAATGAATCAGATGCCTGATATAAAATATCAACATACCTACACATGTTAGTTTTATTTTCACTCGTGAATTGTGTATGGCAAAGTTTATTAACAAAACGAGGAAGTTTTTATATCCTGGTATTTATTTCCATTTCACATGACAAGATGTTGGAATTTCCAGCGATTCTCTGACTGCCATTCTTTTACCACTATGACACACTCAAACTTTATAGCCAATGTCAATTCAGTAATACCTCTTAACTAGAAATAACGCTTTCACTTTTCGTCTATTCCGTCAAATAGGTTTAGAAAAGAACATTTGATAACTTAGTCATGCCATATTTAAATATATCTGTTGTTTCTTTCTCATTTCTAGTCATTTAGTTGCGATCATTTAATTGTTGCGTAATTTTGGAAAACAATACGCTTTTGCGTCAAATTATGACACAATGTTAGTTGCGACTATTCCTGCTCTTTTTAAACCTATTTGATGGGAAGTGACAGTGTTATTTAAGTTAAGGGAAATTACCGCATTGACACAAATACATACCAACTAACGACGCTTGAACCAGACAACTAAGATGCTTTTCAAAAGCGGGTTTTATATGCGGGCAGGATACATACATATACACATATCACGCCTTTTTCCCTTGCTGGGTAGGCAAAACGTTAACGGCCGTAAAAATACGGTCGCTATTACCACGTCTGACAAATATTGTGGGCTCTTTCAGATGATTCGTGTATCACTATAGTGACAGGTTGTCAGCCTGTCGCTTAAAGTTGTAATACACATGAAAGCCTCGAGTCCCCTAGTCGCCTCGTACGACACCCGCGGAAAGAAATGGGGTGATGTTATTCTAAGCCGGCATCACACGGCAATACTGCAACATAGAAGACTATTACAAGTAGAGTTTCCGTCGTTTCCAGAAGCACGACCTGCGGAGAGTGAAGCGCAGCGACGTGCGGCTCATAGACTTCGGCAGCGCCACCTTCGACCACGAGCACCACTCCACCATCGTCAGCACGCGCCACTACCGCGCGCCAGAGGTCATATTAGGTGAGGACACATTCCTCTTCATGTTGTCGATGGTCAATTCGATAAAAAAAGTCTTATTGGGTTTGCTTTTTAACAAAACATTGTACCTGTTCTGGCCGGCAAAACTGAAAGATTTAGATTTCTAATATGCATAGTTATTTCATGTAAAATTGCTAATGATGAAAATAGCATTATCCCAAAATGACGCATAATACCAAATGTTCGTAGCAAAATAGCAAAGTCACATGTCCAATTTCACTCGCAAGTTTCTTTGTTCGAGGTAAATGCGCCACTGTATGACGCGTTAAACACGCGCGACATTTATCAATTATTACTATCGCTTATTATATTGCAACGAGGGGGCATGTCCTAGCGTGGGCGGCTGGGCACATGGCATGACCATATCGTAAAAACTGCATAATATATCCCAAGGAGGCCATACAATAGTACATAATGTTAAAAAATCTAGTACAAGTATTTTCAGGTGTGAACCAGTCCATGAAGTCAAAAAACTGACCAACTTTCCCCAAGGAACATAAAGAAATATGAAAAAACATTAGGACCCCCGCCATACAAATTAACTCAATCGGTTGGTACTGTTTGAACGGGATTGCATTTCATATTTCGACCTATGTTCATTTGGGAAAGTACTGTTTCATGGACTGGTCCACCCTGTTAAAATATATGCGGGAATTTTATT
The DNA here is from genome assembly GCA_029255805.1 of Keiferia lycopersicella. Taxonomy (NCBI): domain Eukaryota; kingdom Metazoa; phylum Arthropoda; class Insecta; order Lepidoptera; family Gelechiidae; genus Keiferia; species Keiferia lycopersicella. Next base: position 3,566,183 of record JARACZ010000008.1, read on the forward strand.
TTAACCTTACTACTCTTATTGCATTATGTTTTATGTAGTGTCATGCGCTTTGTTGCAACATTGATGCCTATGTTTATTGCGCTTCTTTTTCATAACTACACAATATCCAGATGTAGATAAGTAAAATACAGCTTGCCATAATTGTTTCCTCTTTCACGTAATGTGAGCGTCAACAGTTCTTATAATAGACGACAGTGATATATCGGAGTGCAATAACAACGCGTCACGAACACATATATGCGCTTATAGCTCGAAATGTCGCTTGCCAACAACGAAGATTATCATTTGACGTAAAAAGCAAACAATTTCTCAGCGCAATTTGTATAATGTTTTTATTTTTACTTTACATTCGTTGGCGGTTGAGCCGTTTCTCATTTTTTCAAGAAACTGTACGCAACTTCTAAATAATTATAGAGTATTCTTAAACGCTTTGTGATACGTGAGCACCGCGTCTAGTGTCTGGTTATAAAGAAAATGTGTAAGCCAATATTGAGCCTCACAAATGATAAGATGCGCATTTTTTATAACCAGCTTATGGAAGTGCGTACAACGCGCACCATAATCGTTGTAAGATTGTCTACACGCTATGTTCATGCGTAAACATGGGATTATCCACATGCAAGATCGACGGCACTTTTTGTCTGTCTGATCAACGCAGTTTGAAATCGAAACATTTGAAATTAATATTTTTCCTTGTATGCGATGCGCCTTTAAAATATTTCACCCATTTCTTTTTCCTGGGTAACATAAGTGACGATTAAGGGGAAAGGAGGATTAAATATGTATTGCATTTTAGGCGACAGGTTGACATACTGTCAGTGATACGTAACTTATCTTAAAACACTTCCAAATATTGATCAGACGTGGCGATACCGGCCGTAATTTTACGGTAGTTAATGTTCTGCGTATCGTTCGTATTATGTCTATTGTCTGACGATCGCAGTAGAAATGGAAATAGCTGTAATCTAAGTAATACCTTAAACGAGCAAGAATGGCGGAAACGGCTCCAACGATTTTCATGTAAATACGTATGTGGCGATATTCGGGGGCGATAAATCGATTCCGCTAGGTTTTGTTTTCCAAAAAGTCAAGCTCAACGGCAGAAAAAGGTAGTGAATGTTGTACGTCGTGTGATTGCAGAGCTGGGGTGGGCGCAGCCGTGCGACGTGTGGTCGATCGGCTGCATCATGTTCGAGCTGCACCTCGGCATCACGCTGTTCCAGACGCACGACAACCGCGAGCACCTCGCCATGATGGAGCGCATCCTCGGCCCCATACCCTACAGGTAACAACCGCGACGTCATTTTGTTTTTATTTTATAAACGCGTGTCTTATATCTCTTACAAGGGAATCAAGTTTCATAGGCTATCTGATTTTTGTTGACCTAAAACCTATGTGTTAAAGTAAAAGTTCAAAGAAATAATTGAAAAATATGGCCCGGTGCCCATGCAAAACCTAAAAATTTAGCCATTCTCGGAATCCGTTGGCCGGCCTTGCCCTATAGATAACACCACCCAATTTTCCCGTGGGCGTCGGAAAAGGTCGCTTGAAGATGAATCCAGGGTATCATCAGCAATGTTCCCCGTGAATATGTACAACATCTGCTCGGCACACACACATTATTTCGCAAAAACTTGCGAAAGGTTTGATAGAAAAAAAAAACCCATATTTTTCATAATTATGAAGTTAACCATCATCATTGTTCTTTTAAGCGCTTTTGTTCATTTCTCTGGTATCTTTTATCAAATTCACTATGTAAATACCAATGCTCCTATTCGTTTTATTATTTTGTAACGAATACTCAAACTAACATACAAAGGCAACGATCTAATAATTATATCAAAATTCAAAAAGAAAAACCCCAAATGAAGTGAATAAGGTCACTCATTCACCATGCCTGTCATTTGAACCGTTTATCATATAAAAACTAGACCATTTAGAAATTTGATACTTGAAGGACCAGTTGAATGAATACGTAGTTACTCATCAAATGGACAGCAAGTTCGCACAAACACAGATGCAAATTATCAAATGTTTTTATATATTTTATTTCATAACACAATTGACAAATGTGTAATTAATACATTGTGTTTTACAATTTTCAGAATGGCACGGAAAACTAGGACGAAATACTTCTACCACGGCAAATTAGACTGGGATGAGAAATCGTCAGCAGGCAGATACGTTAGAGAAAATTGTAAACCATTATTAGTAAGTAATACTTTATTATCTTAACATTACTCCACAAATACATGCTACTTTATCTTGTAACGTCGGGATATAATAACTTCACGCTATTTCGGCGATTGATGCCATAAAAGGCGACGTCTGCATTGATTCGAAGGATAGTGAGGATAGTAGAGTATTTTTGTGAGACCAAACGGTTCCGCGGATCTTGACGTAAATGAGGTATCGTTAGATTCCTGTCATAAATGCAAGCCTATTAAAAATTCATATACTCAAAATGGCGGAATTTGAACGCAGAATATAATTTCGAAATACTCGCAGTCAGATAATTGTTTTTTTAACTGACTTCAGAAATGAAGGAGGTTCTCAGTTTGATTTGTGTCTATGATTGTTTGCTATTACTTCGCGCTTAGACGAACCGATTTTGATATGGTTTTTAGAAAAGTATTTGTCAGACTTAAGAGGTTTAGGCATATTAACCTACAAAAAATATATACGTCTGTTGAAGTCGGTTCCCTATTTAAAAAAGTTATAGATAACTATGGTTGGTACTCATTGCAGAGGTACATGCAGTCCGCGTCGGAGGAGCACCGGCAGCTGTTCGAGCTGATATCGCGCATGCTGGAGTACGAGCCGGCGCAACGCATCACGCTGCGCGACGCGCTTGCGCACCCCTTCTTCACCAAGCTGCCCAGCCACCAGCGACTCGGTGAGGATGCCACACCACACGACAAAATAATAACAAAAGAAACACTTCCCGTTTTACAAAACTTCACTTTTTAGAAAACTTACAATATCATACGATTGAGCCATGCCACGCGTTTTGTCCAAGATACACTTTCATAATTTCACCCACGACTGACCCGCGGTAGCGAAAGGGGCCAATGTCGCAGGTTCAAATCCTGCCTGCGGTAGAAGAATTTGCAAGTTTTCTAAAATCTTCGTACCAGTCTCCGAAAAAGGAGCTGAGTAGGGGTTAATTCTTATACACAAATATAAATAACAAGGATTAAATTCACGAAGCAGTCAAAAATAGCAAATATATTTAAGACGTGTAAAAATTTTCGATAGATTATTTTACAGTAAATCATAATGGGATGAAGCCAATATCATTATTTTCAAAACTCCAAATTACGTGTAGTTATCATTCATACATTTGTGATATTAGAACCAGGATACTTTTTGCCATCATTTGGACACAAAATCCTAGAAAATTATAAATCTTACGAATGTAAATTACTACCGCGACATTGTTGTGCCGCAGAATTGTGATGTGAAATGTTTTGTTATAGGACACCAGTTTACGAGGCCATCGTTCCTTAGGTCAGGCCTCTTTGTCACTGTTAGACGCTTTACAAGCTTTGTTTCTTTTTCTAAAACATATAGCGACATGATATTCTTACAGTTTCGTTTGATATTGTGTTGTCAGTGTGCTGTTTTATTTCGCTTCAATTCTGTAATTCATGTATTTAACGTTCGTTCATGAATGCATTCGTAACTATCATTTTGTCATAATTTCAGAAGGTTTGCTTCATACACAGCGATGTAAATGTTGTAAAATACCTCATACAAGCAATTTTCTTCAAAATAACGCCTACATTGCCGTTAATTTATTAGCTGACTACTTTTCTGTAGTATGAAGTGATCCTTTTGTATATTATCTTCGTTGTCTTTTTTGTTTTAGATGTATACAGAATGTAAAAAAATGCTAAAACATTTGAAGGGGTGAACCAGCCTACGAAGCTGAACAACTGTCTATACATAACAGAAGGTTGCAAAAAGACTGTAAAAACCTACACCTAATTTGATTAATGGTGTATAGTTATGAGCTTGGCTTACCCCTTGAAGTATTTTCAGGTAGTTTTGTTACTTTACAAAAACTTGAAATTTTACCAGTGACTAAACTGAGAATGGGTTGGTGACAAGGAACCCTCTTTCTCGCTTTTCTGTAACTGTAGAACAGTAAAATTTCAACTTACGGTAAAAACTATCTAGTGCTCGTTAGGTGTCGAAACGGGAGGTTTTTGTCGATTGTGCCAATCACTAAAAGTTTCCTTACTTGAAGAAATACAGGGTGCAAAAAAAATTCCTGCATATATTTGAAGGGGTGAATTAACCCATGAAACTGAACAACTTTCCCCTGATAACATAGATCGAAACATGAAAAAATAAATTTGACCTCGCATACAAAGTTATTGACCCAATAAGTCAATTTGTATGGGAGGCCACCCCTTAAAATATATGTATTTGCAGCTCATATTTTTACACCTTATATAAAGTGTATATTAGCTGAAAACATTTGAAGAGGTGAATCAGTCCATAAAACTGAATAAGTTTCCCCAAGAAACATAGTTCGAAATATGAAAAAAAAATTACCTCCCATACAAATTGACTTAGTCGGTTTGTAATTTAGTATGGGAGGCCTAAAATTTTATTTCATATTTCTCACTATGTTCCTTAGGGAAAGTTATTCCGTTTCATGGTTCATCCCTAAAAATATTTGCAGCAATTTTTTTACACCCTGTATAATTGTGGATAAACTAAACATTCTGATATGAAACCGAATATTAACAAAGTTGTACTATTGCAGGCAATGACCGCGCGCGGTGCAACGGTGAGGGCTCTGGTTCCCGCGAGCGCTCGCACTCCCTCAGCAGGTGAGGGCGGCGCCGACCGCCCCCCGCCCCCCCTCGGGGCGAGCGCCCCCCGCCCCCGCCCGCCTCGCGCCCCGCCGCGCAGACGACTTGTACAGTAATGAAGTGATAAGTGATAATTATTTTGTCGAACATTATAATCTAGGTAATATTTTGTTGTGAATCGGTACTTCTCAATTTGTATTTATAAAATAATTATTATTCAAAATAAAGACTGTTGGTCTGAGTAACGCGAGCCTTTCTTTTCACTACATGGTCTTCCAGTTTCCACTACGTCCAACCAAGTTTAGTTATGGACCCAGAACCTATCAAGAGCTAAGATAAATCATCATCTAACGTAAAATGTCAAGTTATCAAAATCTTTCACAATATGTGAAACGTCCCTGAAACACGACCCTGTCCAAGAAGATTGTATCATAAAACTATGGTGATTTTTAACAACGTCATACGTGATTGTTAGCAACTTCGTAGGTGATTGTTAGCTACGTCATACATGATTGTTAGCAACGTCGTATGTGATTGTTAGTACCAAACAGGAAATAGTTACAAAAAACACTTAAATAGATTAATATAATGTGTAGGCACAAAGGCGGACTTATCCCATTAAGGGATCTCTACCAGTCAACCTTTGAGAAATCCAGAGGACATGGTGTGCGCAGGTGAACTATGGTACAACGTCGTACGTGATTGTTAGCAACTTCGTACGTGATTGTCAGTAACTTCGTACGTAATTGTTGGCAACGTCGTATGCGATTGTTAGCAACTTTGTACGTGATTGTCAGTAACTTCGTACGTAATTGTTGGCAACATCGTATGCGATTGTTAGCAACTTCGTACGTGATTGTCAGTAACTTCGTACGTAATTGTTGGCAACGTCGTATGTGATTGTTAGCAACGTCGTACGTGATTGTTAGCAACTTCGTACGTGATTGTCAGTAACTTCGTACGTGATTGTCAGTAACTTCGTTCGTGATTGTTAGAACAATGACCGATTGGAATGCCTTCCGAATTATAATTAAAGAAATACACAAACAATTGAAATTAAATAATTTATTTAAAAATTTACATGCATACTGCGTACAACATTTCAAAAACTTTTACATTTTCACGAAAACAATGACCTAAGAAGACTGCAAGCAGATATTACTGCCACAAATACAAAATTTCACGTTTTCTAGCCTCAGATTTATTTCTCAATAACTTATTTTTTAATACGCTTGACCAAGAAATAAGTCGCCTATAATTTTTATCATCAATTTATGTAGGTACATACATTTACAACTAAATAATTTCCATATTTTACATTGATTATTCACACATTTACAATGGAATGGTAAATTCAAATTCCTAGTCCTATTGTTTCAGCGTACGTTGACACAAAAAGCATGCTTCATATTTTAGGCTCCTATTCATGACTGCAAATGTTTGCGATGTGATATCGCAAGTATCTGTGGGGGCCATATGGCGAAACAAAACTTTCTAAATGCTCTAGGAATAAATTGGTAAAACCATGCTTGCTATCACGAAATTATCGAGTTGTAACTCATAGATTAAAAAAATATGTATAACAATAAATAAAATTCTCATTTGTCACAATCGTCCCTATCATTAGGAGTCGTCTTATAGACGGTCCCTACGTACAATCGCGTAACTGACACTTAAGTCATTTGCCTTTTTTCTTTGATTTCGCCTCAGTTTATCATAAGGGTATTGTTAGTAAAGATAGCGAGTTTCAATATAGCCTGATTCTACTCGAAATCGACTCCCCGTAACTGCAAAATTTACACAATTCCAACGTAAAACGACGGTAGTGGTAGTTAAAAACCCACGTGACAACACATCTTCCGACGTAAAATGACAGTAGTTACACTACGTTACTTTACGCCTTTACGTCTATCTCGTATCTGGCACTTACGGAGTAAAACCATTTCTTTTAATATTCTCTATACTGTTGATTTTATGAAGGTTAAAGCTGTTCTCAAACAACAAGTTACTTTTCTTTTTACAATTCCTAATCGTATACATTTGTAAAACGTAAAATACGAGGTAAAAACCTATTTATAATTATGATACGTGTGCACTAACTCCAACGTAAAATCTCTTAAATGACAGTTACGATTTTTGGTGGCTTAAAATTTAAACGCATAAAATTTTAAGTACCACATAAGCTTTCTACAGCTTAATTTTTTGTGCCGTAAAACTACGGATGTGCTTATTTTTATAGAAATAATTATTATTTTCAATTTTTTATCCGTTATTCTAATAAATGACGACCAAATACATCTATGTTCAAATTTTCAAAGCTCTATCTATAAAATGACTTGAAATATACTCATTCGAAACTGTAAAACGCTCTCCTGTAAAATTTGAAAATTTCACTTGCGTCATTGTACGTAGGGACTGTCGTTATAATTTATTTTCGTTCCCAGTTTAAATAAGTATAAAACTTTGCTCACTAAATAAGAATACTAATTTTATTTTACTTTCCACGCATGACATTTTATAAAAAGCTAGGAAATCTACTGATAATGGACCGATTAAATATAAATGAGCCACTTACGAATACCCGATTAGACAGAACCATTAGAAGATATATATATAATTAATAGAAAATGTGGACAATAAGTTATAGCATTACCATTATTGTATGCCGGATTTGACAGTCAAATCAGATTTTTAGTAAGTTACTCTACATTAGATTATTCAGTTTTGGTTGTTTCTTGTGAATTCACAAACCTCGTGCTATTAAAAGCAACGTAGTCCGCGCTACGAAAAGAGATCCTCGGAGAGAAGATTCAAGACGATGAGTTTATTTGGATAACATCGCAGGGATTTAGTTTCACTAGTGAAATTTCAATTACACTGATTATTGTCAATAACGACAGATTCGTATAATTTCACGGGCTTGTTTCAGTGATATTGTAATTTCACTTGACCGCAAAAGTGATATTATAATAAATTTAGGTTTATTATGAGTTATGTTTGTGGAGGGAGCCTCGCGTGATCTGATTGGTCAATAGAGTTAATCAGTCGCCATTTGCTCAGTTGATAATGAAAGCGGACCAATCAGCGATCGGTCTGATAATCTAACCAATGCTACTATCAATATATCACGGCCTTACAATTTCACTGTATCGGTCTAATGAAATTATAATGTCGCTAAAACTAGCCCGTTAAATTGTAATAACGCAAACGATTTACAATAAATCAGTGCAATTATAATGGCACTAGTGAAATTTCAATATCACGGCTTTTTTAATATCCCTGCAACATATATGAGACTCCTTTCATGGCGCGGATCAATTCCTCCAAGCGGCTCTCTAGCATTAAGGGCCATAAGTCTGTTAAATGAAAATCGTTTACGTTGAATGTCGATTGGATCTGTTGTTTCGAAGTCTGCTAACAGTTTCAAGTATAGAAAATCACTATGGCAATGAAACGACAGTTGAGTTTCGATGGCGTTACAATCCCAAAAAATAGCAGACTTGGGGCCGAGGTTGTAATGTATTGATGTATATTTCCAGCCTGTTAAAGAAACTATCTGTAAATGGCGGCCGATTGTCATGTTTTCTCTCTCCCACTGAAGCTGATATATATACCAGGCGTTGATGCTTTCTCCCTCACATAGTAGGTAACCGTCGCCGCCGTTTACTGATCGTTCCTTCATCTGATGTTATTATATTGATGACGTGGTTTGACGAGGAGGTGGCTACATGATATCGGCTCGCGGCGCGTTGGCTGGCCACTCGTACACGGGCGGCACGGCCGGCAAGTACCGCCAGTCGTACATCTGCGCGCGGATGAAAGCCTCCGTGTTCATCGGCTGCGGGAACACTGATGCTTTGCCTGTAAACAACCACAGGTGAGCATATCGAAAGATTGTGTATTAACTGGAGGCTACGCGATAACGTAGCGATGATTAAAGAGAGCAGTTGGTATCGCCTGGGTAGCGAAAACGGGCCTTTATTCCCGTTGGCCACCGGAGTGGTCACTGTTCCCGATGGTCACTCCCGTGGCCATCGGAAATAGTTAGCCCAGCTTATCCCAATTTTATCCATATTTCGAATTTATTTATTTATTTCCTTTGGGCCGGGGGAAACTTGTTCAGTCAAATGGACTAGTTCACCTCTTAAAATATTTGCAGTTGAATCACCGGCGGACGGGGTGGCCAACGGGAATAAAAGCTATCTAAAATTTCTGGAGATAATGGGTTCGTAATGCATTATTTACAGGGGTAGGTACGAAACAATAACCTCTGACAAAAACCACAAATAGCAATGTCCCTTAAAGAGAAGAAGATAGAATAACCACACAAATTCAATAAAATAGGTACTCACCGACTCTATAGGCGTGTTCAACGATTTTCTTAGCGATTTGTACGGAGCAGTTCTGGATGTCGGCTAGGGGAGGGTATAGGCTTCCCATCCTCAAGTCATTTTCTGACACCATTTCAGCCAGAGCCTAAAAAAACATAGAACTTTTTTAGTTAGGGTTTTCTTAAAACTTTTAGTTATTTTTTAGTTAGAGTTTTCTTACAACATTCTGTTAGGCTTAGGTATTAGGGCATTTTCAGTGGTAGTGGGTCACATCTGTCTTAGAACCGATGGCCGGTGGAGGGCGCGGGTTCTCGAGTGGAGACCACGCCTCGGTAAGCATACCGTTGGACGCCCACCGGCCAGATGGACCGATGATATAAAGAGAGCGGCTGGTAGCGACTGGAAGGCGAAAGCGGGAGATCGTTCATTCTAGCGTACCCCTGGGGCTTATATATCCAGCAGTGAACTGCCTTACACTGACGTGATGATTAGCGTATTTTTACACGAAAAGTGGCGCCGCTTTATTATCTTGGTTTTTCAGCTTGAGGGTACAATTAGCATCCATATTGTACTACAGGTATCATAATTCAGTGCGTGCCCCGGCGGCACAGTAGTGAGTGACCGACCTCTGCAGCGAGCAGCATGAAGTCCTCGCTAATGTCGATGATCCCGGCGCAGATGATGCCGAGCGCCAGTCCCGGGAAGATGTACGAGTTGTTGCCTTGCCCCGGGCGCAGCACGAACCCGTCCTTCGTGCGGTAGTCCGGAAACGGGGAGCCGCTCGCGAAGATTGCTCTGTCCTGTAAGTAAATATATAAACATGGAAAAATTGAACGATTGTTTTTTTTGCGTCAAAAGTAACTTTTGACGGGATATTCAAGGTGTTTTAATGATTCATACAGAAACCGAGTGCGACTTTGAGATGCTGTTAGTATGGACTGACATTTGTCAAAATCGCTCTTGAGATCGTTCTCAGAGTTGAGTACGATTTATAAATACGGGCCTAATACAAGTCTTAGGGTGCGTGTTCACTGAAGTGGGGCTGCGCTAAGCTAAGCTGAGTGGGGCATGAATTAACCAACCAGGGTGCGTCTCCACTGAAGCGGGGCGGGGATTTTGAGGCGCACCCTTAATCTGAGCAGAACTCACGTCAGTGTTAGAGTAGGCTTCCTCAGCGGTGCACTCAGCCTTGCTGGTGGGGTTGGAGAGCGCGAAGATCACCGGCCGGTGGTTGTTCTGGCCCATCTTCTGCAAGATGGACGGCGTGAACGCGCCTCCGATTGCAGCCGCACCTGCAAGACAATCATTGAGCTACTTCTAATACTTTCAACTTCTACGGCCACAACAGTCCACCGCTGGACAAGGGCCTCCTCCAAATTGAGGGGTATTGCCATACTCCCCACGCTTGGCCGGCGGATTGGTGAGTGCAGTACAAGATATTGTAGATATTCACAGCGAACGCTGCCGCCCGTGCCATGGATTCATTCCTTAGTTGCCTTATACGACACCCACAGGTAGAATGGGGCGATGCTATTCTAAACCGGCACTACACGGCCGACTCACCACAGGGAGATTGAGCTATAGCTGGGCAAAAAATCAACTAGCAGATAAGGTCGACTTTGGGTCACAGAAATCAATTTTCAAATAATATTTCGCTTATGTCTCCTATAGTCTTTTTATACCTATGAGGACGGATGGCCTGGCGGCGTCGACGACTTCTTCAAGAGTGCGCAGAGGCGGGTGGTCGCGTGCGAACTTGAGTTTGTGCTCAGTGAGACCTCCTTCCGGTCGGTCTCTCACGATCAGCCCCTTGCTGTCGACCATCCAGATACGGAAACGGGCTTCTTCGTCCGTCGCGCCTTCCTGCCTCATCGCCATCACGCACAGCTGCGCGATACCCAACGATGCCTGTGGGAGAGGAACACCATTACAACTACGTCAGAGGACAGTGGCGATATCCCACACAAAAAGAAGAAGACCATTGAAGTTCCCGTTGCAAAATCAGAAGGAAAGGGGAAACATGATGTAAATATGTCAAACAAAATTTTCGCCCAAATTAATGTTTGCCCCACAGAAATCATACCCACAACGGTTGTTTTGCTTTATTGGGATTTACTGCACTATATTTGTGCTATATTTTTCTCATAAATGAAAATAGGAAATTGAAAAATTTCATAAAAAAATTATTAGGTACTACTAATAGATGTCGTCGATAAGATCATCGCTTCAAGACGAGCATCAAGAGATTGAGAAATTGACGAAGGCCGACCGGTGCGTCGATAGCTCAGTGTCAGAGCAGTGGACCGGTATCCCACGCGGCCCGGGTTCGATTCCCGGTCGACGCTTGTCAATGTTTCAATTGCGTATTTTCATTGATGGTTGTTTCGCTTCTTACCTCTCCCGCGCCCTGGAAGACGATGACGTTTTCCGAGAGCCTCTTGCCCGTGATGCGTAGACTGGCGATCAGCCCCGCCACGGCCACTGCCGCCGTGCCCTGGATGTCGTCGTTGAATGTGCAGTATCTGGCGAAGAAGACAATTTAAATCATTTACTTCGTGACGACCGATGCGGCGCAGTGGTAGTGCGACTGCCTTTGACGCAGAAGGTCCCGGGTTCGATTCTCGATGGGTCACTTGCAAAGTTGATATCTATCACTTTGTGAATTTGCTCCCAGTCTGGTTAGGACATTGCGGGCTGAGCCACCCGATTGTCCGCAAGTAAGATGGTTCCGTGTTTCGGATGGCACTTTAGGCCGTAGGTCCCGGTTGCTGTCTATGATCACTTAGACGGCGGTCGTTACACAACCATGTCAGAAGCCTGTTACTTGTAGAAGGCGGTTGGAAAATTCTGACACTAGGGTTCCTAAGGTCGTTGGACGACTCGGTGTCCCACACGAAAAGAGAAAGAGATTTACTTCACAGTTTATTTACTCGCTGCGGCGTAGCAACCGAAAGAGTATTATTCTTCTATAAGGAATAAATCGCAAAGAGAACTGCCAATTTTAGAACATTCACCGTGTGATGCCGGTTTAGAATGGCATCACTCCAATGCTACCCGTGGGTGTCTTAAATAGCGAAATATCCAGGGAATGAGCAGCAGCGTTCCCTGTAGTAAATGCAACATCTGTACTACGCTCGCCAATCCGCCTGCCAAACGTAGTGAGTATGACAATTGATATGGATAAGGATAGGGAAGCCCATGTTCAACAGTGGACTGTTGTGGCTGTTATGGTCACCTTACGGTGCGGCGTCGCGTCGGTGTGAAGCAAGAACAAACTTCACAAACCGATGTAAGAGCGAGCGTGAAATAAGCCGTTATCGTCAGCGAGTTTTTGCCCAAGTCTAGAGAAAGAGCGACTCACCTTCCCCTGTACTTCTCGAGCAGCCTGAAGGCGTTCGCGTTGCCGAAGTCCTCGAACTGGATGAGGCAGTTCTGTCCGAAGCGACGCACGACAGCGTGCATGAACTCGTCAATGAACTCGTCGTACTCTACGCCGCGCACGCGCCTCTGACGCAGACCGATGTAGAGTGGGTCGTCCAACATTGTCTGTGAGTTTGTTCCCACGTCTGAAAAGAGATAATAATGTTATTGACAATGACCGGAACAGATAGGAAGGTAAGTATAATTAGGTAGCCTTAAATTACGCTAACTGTTTCATTAAACGATCATAAATTCATAATATGAATGTTTCAAGTCAACATTGCTTTTATCATCATAATTGTTCTTGCCATAACCCGTTTCTCTTTCGGGATGGGCTACCTGACCTACGATAGACCTGGATTTTACGTAGATCCAAGTTTTTTACACAGAGCGACTGCCATCAGACTTCTGCTAACCGAAGGTTAACGTAAAGGTATTGGCACATATTAACTTACCAAGTGTGATAGGAAGGCATTGGTGAGGCTTGATGCCGGCGAGCGCAGTGTAAAGCGCCAGCTTGCCGACCGGGATGCCCATGCCGCACGCGCCCAGGTCACCAAGACCCAGGATCCTCTCGCCGTCTGTCACTACGATAGCTCGCACGTCAGTTTCTGGCCTGGATAGGAAGTAACATTAGATTAATGTTAGACTAAGACTGGTTTCTGGCCTAAGCCTGCGATCAGCTCATTTGAAAGTGCCCTAAACAGTGGGTCGCGTTCCACCCACTAAGATATAAGGTGTAAGAATACTAGCTGCAAATATTTTAAACTGAACAACTTTCCCCAAAGAACATAGGTCGAAATATGAAAAAAATTTTGGACCTTCCATACAAAATTTACCGCCCGACCAAGTCAATTTGTATAGGAGGAGGTCCGAAAATTTTTCTTATATTTCGATCTATGTTCCTTAGGGAAACTTGTTCAGTTTCATGGGCTGGTTTATCCATTATAATATTTGCAGCAAATTCTTTACACCATGCATTTTGATCGTTGACTCACCAATTCTTGAGAATCTCGTAAACGTGTCCCTTGTCGTTTATGGTGATGAAGAGCCCCCTGGGCCGGCGGTACACCAGGCCGTACTTCTGGCAGGCCAGCCCAACAGTGGGCGTGTATACGATGGGCATCATCTCCGCCACGTTCTCCCCCACGAAACGGTAGAACAGGTGCTCGTTTCGGTCCTGGGAACGATTCAAATTAGTTAATATCTTGTGGTAGGTAGTAATTTGGTTTTACGAAGTAATGATTGCCATAATTATGTGAAATACTCGAGAATAGCGGCGCCTTGTCTATAAAGTCAATGAAGGTTTATTTTGTAGGTATCCTACACTTCTACTAGGTAGGATCTTCTACTTCTACAGCTTCAACTGTCCACTGCTGGGCATGGGCCTCCCCCAGATTAGGGGGTATTGCCATACTCACCACGCTTGGCAGGCGGATTGACGATAATATTCACCAGAAAGGCTACTGCCCATTCCCTGGTTTTATTCCTTAGTCGCCTGTTAAGACACCCACGGGCAGAAATGGGGTGATGCTATTCTAAGCCGGCACCACACGGCTTGCTATTTCTAGTACTACGTTAAATAAACTATCAGTGTTATAGCTTCCTCAATAATAATTGTGGAAATAAGTATTAGTTAGGTACCGCAATTACCTTCGTGACTTCATACTATTGTACGGCATAACAAAATCGAGCATGTAGGAGTTAAACGTGAGTCATAAACTCATAATCTCAAGGAAACTTCGAGCCTAAATCTAGCTAGATCAATCTCATATTAGCGTGTCACGTTCCGCACTACGGGTACGCCACGTAGATTCGCACAATCACGTCGTCGAGGGGCGGACTAAGTTTCGTAACCTGCTACCGAAGGCGGTCGCCTTCTGCCTTTTTGCCTTTAGGATTGAAATTACTCTTTATTCTTGAGTAGGGTTATTGAAGCAAGTGCGCCGGTGACCTTGTGGCCGGAGACCGGCAGCGTGACGCGAGGGTCGTCGGATCCACTCACTTGTGGGCGGTTCGAACGAGCCGCGCTATAATTTACCACGGTCCTAACGCAGAATACTAATACCCTCTTCCGTAAGCGAAAAAAGTATAAGTAAATAGGTATAGCAGTGTTTTGCAAGCTGCCGCAATAAACTGCTCATTTAATGGGAATGCTTAGTTCCTATTAGATAGCACTCGAAGCGAATTATTTGGTGCAATTTCCCGTAGATAGGGGTAATAATCTTATTTTATTTTATGACAATAATACATAAGTCAACGCATTAATTACCCATTAAATAGAGGAAATCTATTTTATTGGTCACTAAACTGAACTTGACAATTCCTCAATCTGAAATAGCGCCACCTAGTTCGGACAACTGCTGCTATCAGCACAAAAAATCCTTATTCAAACTAACCTGCATCAAAAGTAATAATTAAACTTGTCGAGTGACGAAGCAGCGATCATGATCCTTACCAGTAGACCCATCAGGTAGATGTATTTGTTGAGCGGGTTCTCATAGCGCTCGAAGGAAAGCCTGCACAGCTCCACCTGCTCCGCCTGGCTCTTGACCCTGGCCGGCAGCAGCCCGTGTATTCCCAGCACTTGCCGCTCCTCTATCGTGAACGCCATACCCTGCAAACAAAAAACATCATGAATTTTTCTTTTTTCAGAAATCAGTAGAGAAAGCACGTTTCGGAGGCCAAGAAAAGTACGACCAAAACTAAAAGAGACTATTTTTACCCACTTAAAACCATTTCAGGGCAATACCCTACAACTAGAACTAACTGATGGAAATGGGCCAAGTGGGTCAAACTCAGCCGATTTAACGTGCTTCGTATTCGAGCACTATGTCAATAGCTCTACAATCCCACAAATACAGGACAATTGCTGGTCCATATTCACCGACGGACTCTAAGATAAAAAAGGGCAATTATTCCAATTTCTCAATGTCCTATTATCAATGTCGAATTTTCAAAGAATTTGATGGTTTAGTAATCGAAATGTTTACAAGAGGTACATTTCGCGTTTGTACTACGCTTTCGCCTTTGGGAAAGTTCCAGTAGGAATATTTGTTTAATGAGTATTGACAAAGCGATATAAGTAGGTAGGTACCATGCGACGAAAAGTGCGATTGTTCGACTGTTAAAACATGAATAAGTTATACCTCTACATTAATTTTATGCAGTGCACTATGTATTGTGCAGAACATAAACATACATTAAAACAATACAAAAGAAGTACCTAGAATGTTCCGCTTTTATCCGCGGGATATTTTCCTATATAGGTAGGTAAAGAAAATACAGAGTGGGTATTGTATGGTTCGCCCACATATCATCTTTACTTTATGACCTACCTATCACACATGTGCAGAATTAAATCTGAACGAAGATTAGCGAGCGGAGCACTACGTATGTTTTATTTATGTTCTTCTACTGCATTGATATGTTGCCGTCCCGTGGCCAGCTGACGCGATTTCTATAGCCACTAAAGTAATATCATAGTTCTTTGACTGCGGTAAATTGGTTTAGGAAGTAATTTGTGATCTAGTCAGTAGTGCTTTTAGCATGGATTGACACTTCCTTATTGCTACCGAGTCCATTTTTGCAATGGACGCCATTGAATATAGTTAAAAATAAATCATACTTTATGATCGAACATTCAAGTTTTAACATTGTTTAGCAACATTCCGAAAACCATTATTTTTACGTAATCGCGCACATTTAAAAGCCGTAGCATCCCAATTTAACGCACCATAACACGAAAAGGCCTTTTATTAAGCAATTTTACACAGAAGGTCTTAAATAAACATCGACGGGACAGGACGAGTAAGAGCCGCGTTTAATTATTCCCAAGTCGATATTTTTACGTCGACGAGCAAAAACAAGCCCACTTCAACTTTCAAGGATCTTGTTACTTTCGGGAAACATTCGGATAGCAAAACAAAAGTAAATGGTAGATGATGACGTCACAGACAAGCGGCGGCGAACCCGGAAGTATTCTCGCGGTCAGCTGTTCTGACGTGCAAAGTGCAGTCAAGGTGACCGATAGCCGTCCTTCCACTGGCTGTGAACTCTCGCACGTAACATCTGACCTCAAGTGCGATAGTACGACTGATAGCGGTTTTTAACTACTGCGGGAAACACGTTTATCATACAGGTAGACTGTCTTGAAGACGTTATACCAGTATGTAGTGAACAGGCGGAAGAAATGAAATAAAAATACGGTGAATGGACCTTTTACAAACACTGCTGTCAGAAAATTTACCTACATTTACAAAGATATACTGCAGAGCGTGTAGGGAGTTGCCAATTTACAGAAAATAATCTAAACTTGCATATAACCAGCCCAAACCAGAACTCTCCCAATACAAAAACATAGTTAGGGAATTCCCAACTTCATTCTAGGAGAGCGGAATCCAATTAGTTCGGGCGTTCTCTTGCTTACTATTCCGGCTTTTGTTCACTCGTATAAACGAATTCTCTCTACGAATTTCCATTTCAGAGAGAACAGAAAGGATTTACGATTTCAATCATCACTCAAAGTCTTTTCTGATCGATTGGCGAATTTTTCTATTGGTAAGGTACGATGGAATCAAAACCGGATGAATAATTTATTGCTCCGCTAGAGAAAATCTCGGAAAAGATGAGGAATAGATTTTGTCCAACTAGGAAATGATTTATAGCTTGATATTTAGGAAAAAATAATCTAACTGTACTGAACAGTCAGTTAATAACGCAGACCTGAGGGCTGAGATATCACCCCTAATTCCTATTAAAGACTCAATCTTTAATGAGTAATGAGATTTAAAATACCAATATAATGAAAATGGTACACAAACAGACAATGAGAAAACTACTCTAGGACCACAGTAGGTAGGTACTTGCTAACTTAGCTTTGTAGACCAAGAATTTTATTAGAAAAGGTTTAAATAAACTGGTTAATACTGTTCGCAGAAGTTCGCACAGAGTAGCTCGGCTCCGGAGTTGTAAAGTGCTCTCGTTAGCAATGGGCTCTACTTTGACTGAACTATTTCTCGCAGTGAAATTTAAAACGGATTGACGTATAAATACAAATTAGTAGCATGAAAAAAGTAGCTTATTAAGATCGTGCCTAGTTTGGGAGTTTTTATACATACGTATTCCCTTTAGGTCTTACTAAAGCACTCCTCTAGATAGATTCTGTGCATTACCGGGAAACACAAACAACGTTTGTATCAAAACGCCCAGACCAAGACCTCTTTTGATCAGTGCAAAAACACGCATGGGTACCACAGAATACCAGCGCTGTAATAACTGCTTCGTATTATCGCATATGCTGAGTGGGATACCTTTTTCAATGTACAACCTGTGTACCTGGTATTCAAGTTACTTATATGTTGTATTGCCATATCATGTACTTTGAAATAAAGATTTCTATTCTATTCTTAAAGATACGAACCCGTGAATCAATGGCTCCAAGACACTCTGGCGCTCCATAGGTCTCCTGTCTTGGTGTCAGACGCCACCAGTCCTTCTCCATCTCTTTTCGATTGCATTCACTTTATCAATTTTACGCACTGCTACTATAGTTCAACTTGTGCTCTCTTCAACATTGGTTTTCCTTTAGTCAGCTCTAACTTGGAAACAACTTTGATTACTCTCGCTTCACTGTGCTTTATAATTGCGATGTGTTTAAAATCACTTGTGATGTTAGTAACATTTTGATCCTTGTCTTTTTTTGGTCTTGAGAACGCGATAAGACAAGGAGAATGATGATTCCCAAACTTCTACTTTCATTCAATTTAAAGCTTGAACGCAAATACTGTTAATCTCAATAAGTAGATTACTGTACTGCGAGTAAATTTAGAGTCGTATTCTGACGGTACAATTTGCTCTGTTTGTGACAATCTCCGTTGATTAAATACTTACTCTTGGGTGAACTTTGTTTCTTTACCAAGACTCTAATTTATGTTTGAAGAAGGTTTATATAAAAAAACTGGCCAAAACAGTATTTGTTTCAAAGAGACCTTTCAAGACCTATTCAACGATACCTTAAGTACATTAGCCAATTTTTTTACGCCTCTTTTGAATGTATGAGAGGTTTTTGGTAACATTTCATAATTTGCGTCATCATCATCATCAGGTCTTCATTTCATGCATACCTATACACGGACAAACTGAATGACTTGACGGAAAGAGTTTGTAGTAGACTAAGAAATCCTAAAAAGATTCCCAAAAACTATTTAATTTTGCCAAGTTCTTACGAGAATTCAGTATTTACGAGACCTACATCAAATACAAATAAATTTCCCGACGACGACGTAAAGGCCTTAGGGATTACGTGCGAAGACGTTTTATCGTCCCCAAGGGGGCTGAGCAAAACCTACTATACTGGAAATACGACGCAAAATGCCCTAATTCAAGGTAAACATGCCCTAATCTATACCAATATTCTCAGCCATTTATGTTAGAGTAAAGTGTTGAACTTTAGTCAGGATCCAGCCAAATATCGACGTGGTGCGGAAACTTGAGAGTTACCTACGGTCTTGCGGTAGTTAGAAATTTAATAAGTTACGTACGTTGCTGTACCTACCTATTATGTTTGATGGTAAGAACAGCCCATCTGGGTAGATGTACAGCGTTTGTTTCTACTTATGATTATATGAATCTTACCATTCTATGAAAAAACAATAGGTAATTTTTAAAGCAATCGCAAATATATTGAGTAAGTACTTCTTTCATAATTTATCGAATAAATATCGGGAAAAACGCGTTATATCAAATATAAAATTTTGGGTTCCACAGAACATAAAAATAGAGACAAGCCTATAAAAGCCACTTTATCAACTCTGATACAAATAATAAAATCATAGTTAAATTATTTAACACAAATTGTCCAGGATATTTATTTATTTATTTAAAAGTTAAATAAAAAAAACTAACAAATAATAACAAAAAAAGGACTACAAAATAAAGACTTCTCATCTTTTGCCGTCCAGCTTGCTTATATCTTATTTTATATCCCCGCCGGCACCAGCACACCACCGAGACCACATACTCCGTATTTTCCACTTTTCACTTTATCGAGTGCAATTGCTATCCGCGCTCATGCGGGTCGCGTGGCTCGCTAGCGGGCCGAGTGACGGAAAGCCGTGTCGAGAAAGGCTTTTCTTCGATATTACAGCAAAGTCCCTGGAGTACTACGATCGATGCTTCGCCAATGTGTCGTTCATTTTTCATTAGTTACTGCAGAGGTTCTATCTACTTTTAATTAGCTGATTGCAGATAGGAAAAAGACCAAAGAGAAACATAGCTATTTCTATAGTAACAAAATTAACTCTGTTTCCTACATCCCAAATGAATATTTCCTCTAAAAAAACGTATACTTAATAAAAATATTATTCGTAAAATAAAGAATATTTTTTACTTTCATTGCCTCAATGTTCTGTTTCAGAAATTCGATGCGAATATGCAATTTATTTACACGTCAAAAAACTGAAATTGCCTGAGGGAAATTTATTCAACGTTTAATATTAAAATGATATGCTTTTCCTACTTCCTACGTGGACGTGATGAAACTACAGAAGTAGCTTTACCATTAGTTTTAAATAAGAAGTGATTTTAAATGTAGAGGTATCATAAAATAGAGGTCTTGCTGCCCCCCTTGGCTCCTATTTACCTATCACTCTGCCTCGACGGGATGGAGTTTCGGAGTTGCTGGAGATATTTTTTTCAGCATTGATTGGTCCCATACTGAAAATAGCTCAGTACGAATCTCTAATGCGATTTTTTTCCGAAACACAGTACTATTAGATAACTATGTCAGTCACACGATGACGTGACGTCATTGCCCATTACGTGGACCTTCAGACCTTCACCTTGCGCTTGACCGAATTACGCCTGGCTGGTGGACGGGCGGCGGGCGAGGCTACCGTAATCACACGATATCTTAACAGCTGGATGGAAATCGAGCGGAAGACAACAGGTCAGTTGAATTTATTGGATTAACAAATCAATGAAAGCGGACTGCCTCCGTAGGACGTTGTGTTTTTCGAGAATATGAATGTAGGTATGTTAAAATGTATGTGTTGTATTTAAATGTATTTAGTGCGTTGTTATTTACGACTACAACTCAGACGGCGAAGCGTATGTTGGCATGATATGAGATGTCGCTTTTGTTCTATCAGCGCAAGTGCTGGTTAAATAGTAAAATAAGATAAACCCAAAATGACGTATTTCAAACACAAAATATAACTTTAAAACTACCGCAGTTGGTTTTTTAAAGGTAATGACGCTACTATTTAGCTAGTACTCAGTCTTTAAGATAGAACTAAAAGGACAAAAATAGCTAGCCCAAGAAATGAAAGTAACACTCGCTAAAATAGATACTACTGTAAGAAAAAACAGTTCAGGTTGAACCCTTGAAGAGGTAAGTTCATGAGCTGCTAAGAGTACTAGGTAGATATAGTTTTAAAAAACATGAAAAATAATTTGAATCGATTCGACAATAATACGTTAAGGCGAATCAACTCGAAATATATTTCGTAAACTATATCTACTCTAAAGGAGACACAAGACATACCTACATAAACATTACGCCACTATAATAAATAACGTACTGCAGGATTCAACGTAAGCTAAGAGCTTTTACAATCAGCTGCGCTCTCACACGTAAAACGTAAAAGCACCGTAAGTAAACGTTCACGTGAAGTAGAGTTAATGGAGCAAACATGAGTAAATCAAGATGAGGGTGGAGGGCTTATAAATTAATTTATAATGACGACGAGCCTTGCTAGGTACTTCATTCCAATCATTCATCATTCTCCTTGCCTTATCCCGTTCTCTGTCGGGGTCGGCTACGTAACCTAGGTACGTGGAACCAAGTTTTTACACAGAGCGACTACCATCTCTCTGAAGGATAACCTGCCCCGAATCCTGGGTTACGTTACATTCAAAAATCATCTGAATTCTATTTGAATATGGGTTTCATCACGAAGCTTCTCCTTTATCGTAAGAGCATTCGGTAAATGTACGTGAGTAAAAACACATTGTACCTAACATGGCGGGGATCGAACTCGGGTCTCACGATACTGTATAAAATAAAGATTGTTTCTCTGTCATGGCCATCGCTGACTTCTTCTAAACCGCGTTTTATTTCGAAAATGCTTTAACAGATAAAGTAATTCTAGACACAGTTTTATAAGTACGAGAATAATACATGACGGGAAAACGAGTATTCCCACGGAATCCCACGGAAAAGCAATAAGCAGCGGGTGCAACCGCTGGGCGGGCCGCTAGTTCTTGTATAAATGAATTTATCAGGTTTTTGGTGATCTAACTAACAACTGATGTTTAATATCTCATACATAATCTGGGTTGACAATTATTGTGTCCGTAATTTGAAAACAAAGGCACAAAGATATAATAAATTATCTCAAAACGGTTTTAACCCCTTTTAAACATTCATTACAATTAACTAATGAGAATATAATTACACTTGTTCGTAATAATTATCGCGTAACTCAGAATTTGAGCGTATTTGATCGCTATACCGGTGTATATTCAATTTTCATTATAATGTTGTCAAAGCCATGTCAAAACTAATGCATAGTGTAATTTGCAACGTGATTAATCTGATGTAATATAATAAGTTTTGGAGCAAGCTTTGAACTGTTTTGGAGGTATATTCACCAGTATTAAACTTTCTACTGAACTAATTTCTTAAATTCAAGGATATTAGGATGTGTGTGAATGTATTTCTGTAAAGTTGAACGTGTGATATAAGTAATTTAAAATGATTTAGTTCCGATCAAGCCTTTCCAGTTTTACAAGACCTATTCATAGATATTCTCATCAATAAGTAGATAGAAAATATATTTTTGCCTCCTTTACACATATGCGTCCAAAATAATTTCGTTTAATTTGTAATCAAAATTTATAAAGTTGCGTCTAGACGATTTATCTTCTTACCTTTCATGTACTTATAGGTACTCGTACGTACGAAACCCTAAAAATGGGGAAAATTGAAACCTTTTAGGGAAGTTAATTAAGCTCAGTACCTATATAATTAAAAGGATCTTTTACTGTTAGTCTTTGTTTTATGGGCATCAGTAAATAATAACTTAAATGTACCGCTTGTATTACAACCTTAATAATTAGGTAATTTAAAAAAATCTGCTCTCTACTTTCTTAGAAATATAATTCCAAGTCCTTATTAAAATACTTTGATTGAATATTTATACATAGGTACATTTTAAAAGCTTTTCTGAAACAACTAAGTATTACGGCTTTAGAAATTAGTTTTAAAATACTTTGAGAATCTTTTACTCCAAAACTTTTTAACGAGATATAATAAATTACCGCTAAAACCTTTTCGTAAGAGGATTATTATTGAAGGTCGGAGAGCTTGATAAATTACCCAAAGACCTAAACCAGAGAACAGATATTGAATTACTAAGAGAGGAAGTATCTAACTCTGCTACAAAACTTGGGAACTAAGGTAAATAATAAATAATTTTAGATGGATAATATTATAAGTAAAAACTTATGAAACCGACTTCAACTGAGATGTGCTGCGGAATCGAAAGAGGACTCCCGATTTCACTAAGATTCAATGGAATATCAATAATAATTTTAATAATAATATTTAGACAATGGTCTAATCCTGACCATAAAATATGACTATGGAACTAACATTTACGATATAAAAAATCCATACTATACGGGTACTATGTTTCATAAAAAATTCATCGGAAAATCTATATTTAACTAAAACCATACACTATGGTCCAACCAAAAAGTCTTGAATTTTTTCTGTAGTTTGTTTTGATAATAACTGCTGTAAGGTGAAGTTTAAAAGTGCAAGTAAAATACTTTCCCAGCAAAGTTATACTTGACAGAGTCTTTCGCTTACAAGTTTGTATGGACCATATATTTGCAATTGCAATACAGGACATTATATACCTTCAACAATTTTTCTTTGATGTCGGCTAAAAAGCTTTTATACCTTTTGTAACGCTATACACACTGCAATTAGTGCCACTTATTATAATGTGTGTATTAAGATCGTGACAAGAAACACACATGGCATTAATGTAGCAGCTTTTAAAAGCAAGGATATTAGTATATGTGACCATGTACGAGACCTAGGCCTAGCACAGGCCTACACGCTGACACTGATTGGCCTAGGTATCTAGAGCCCAAGGTGAATCTAACAGTATTCGCAAACAATAACGCCTTGATAGTGTTTTGCAGCTGAAGATCAACAAAGTGGAAACAAAATAAATATGAAAACAAAATTATTATTATTATTTTGAGCCAGACATGTCCCACTGCAGGGCAAAATAAAAATCGTTTTTTTTTTGTAATTTTATATTAAGTTACTTATTTAATATGCAAGGTATTCTTATTTCATGGTACCTGGTATATTTTTATCTTTGGGATTTTAGTTAAATGTTATTGTATACTTCTTCCTTATTGAATGCATAATATCACTATCCTAGGTATGCTGAACAGATTCCTTTTTAGAAATGAGTTGACCTGTTGCGACTTTATTGGTCTTTAGTCTTTTAATGTAAATATTTGTTTTTCATTACTTTTTTATTCTCCAGTATTTTAATTTTATTTTCACTAGCCTATTTTGTCTGTGATAATTTATATATTTACACCAGTGATTTTAAGTAAACACAAAGCACCAGTAAACCACAAAGCATAGTGTATTGAACTAATAGAGGGAGCTCGTACAAAGGTGTAGTAAGTAAGCTATCGCGTTGCTATGGCAACGTTAATCCTACGCGGTAAACAAATGTTGCGTTTACCCTACTTTGTAAAAATGTGGTTAGTTTTATAGAGGCAATTTTTATTTTTACATGTACTTATGGCTGTTAATTTCATACATATTTTTTCCCTAATGTAGAGTCGAATTTCAGATAAAGCTCTAATTCTTAGATGACAGGTTACCTCATAAATGTATAGTGAGTACTTACTACTCGTGAAACTGAACAACTTTCCCAAACATAGACTGAAAAATTATAAAAATATAGAACTCTCATGAAAAATTACATATTTTGTGAACATTTTTGCAACACCGCGACACCAGACTAATTGGTTTATCCTTACACAATATGATGATGGATGAGTTAAGATAAGAAGGTAAGCTTATTAAATAACGGTTTTATCTTCCGCAACGATAGTCCTGATCCCTATATAATAGGAGCCAAGTACCAATGAAATTCACCTACATTTAGTTACAGGTTCAGGCAATAATTAGGCTGCCGCACTGAGTGGAATAAACAAAAGGATTATCCTCCGCTACAGGGTAAACAAAAGTCGATGTAGTTTGGTAGTTTTAGCGAAATATTTCTGTACACTTTAATACAAGTAAATCTACATTCCCTTCTAACTGAGCCGATGGCTAAATTATTAATTAAACTGTGATTGTGATCAAGTTAAACATTGTTTTTTTGTTGCTTTATTTTAACCCAAAACTTATCAACAAGACGGCGTAGACATAGGATTGCCAATTGTTCCAACAGTTTTCGGGGAAAAATACCTCGCACATCTCTTGACATGTATTACACTCAGAAAACTTACACTAAACAATCAAGAAGATTGATAAAAGATTTATTGATAAAATTCCTCGCTCGCTTCAATACCTCACACAATGGAAGTCGACAAAGTGTGAGGGTTTCTAGGGAAGACAAAGGCCTTTATCCGACATGAAACATTTTTGGCAGGAAATCTTTTTACGAAAAGAAAATACACAAATTCAATTCAAGGATCAGGAAAATCGGACCTATTTTCCCTTTTAAGTACAAAGGAATGTTTTCGCTGAAAAGACTGTCAGCTTTGCTTTTGCTGGAGCTGATCGTTCGCTACTCTCCCTAACTTACCTGACAGGCTTAGGTCACTAATATCAACCAGATTCAAATGTAGATGTAGATATAATTCAAACTGACCAAAAAACAAATTTGTTACGTATTTTTATTGTGATTCTGTAATACAATTTGTAGAGCTGCCAGTAATCCGACCACTGAACAGATTGCTTGTCAGTTGGAAGCCTTACGTCGATCACTCAGAAAACACATACATACCTAAACTACCACACATCATATAACAACTGAGAAAGAATTATTTCTGGAATGTGAATAAAATCTTACTTAAAGTATTACCTATTTCTCAGGAGAGCAATAATTTTTTTTGTAAATGTAGAGTAGGGGTTGGAGACTTTTCTGAACCTGCTCTATTGTGAAAGAAAAATTCTATTGACATAAAAACATATTTAATTACTTACATAGATACATAACCTACATATTGGATCATATATGATATAGCTGCATGTTATGCATGTAAGTAAATAACTACATGAATTCCAATAGTTCCAAGTTCATTACGTGTTCATTTGCTTTAAAAGAACTGCTTAGTAAACAGTAATTGTAGGTGTGTCTCCACCGTCTACTGACGTCAATCAATCATTAGCGTGGGTCAGCTAATAACAATTTGATTGGTAAGTAATGGAATAAATATTTTGACGGCTTTTTAAATACTTATGTATGATGCAATGGAAAAACTTTAACAACTTTTATACCCTCGTACCTATTTCTTGAAAACGATAAGCTCAACAGAAATAACTGTACAACTTTCCCTAAGAAATACAGGTTCAAATAAAAATATATATTATTCCCATATAAAATTGATCAGTCAGCTGATGTTTTGCTGTGGAATGTATATTTTTTAGACGTTGAACATTTCCGGGAAAGTCTGTTGTTCCATAAGGCACCTCGTACCTTCTAAAAATATTGATTAGGTGACTGAAAGATAACAGGAAGGTGAATTTATTTCCCAAGACATAGGTAGTGACTGCACATAACGTATCAATCAAGTGCGCTAACAACAACACATATGAGTCAACACTATTCTGGTCTATTCTTCGCCGGCGGCGCGACCCTGAACTACATACGTCGCTCCGTGGCACGACACAGGTACACCTCCTTTATAACTGCGTGATAGTTCATTAGCTGTTATCTCAGCAGTCAACTTATTAGTATTGGAGAGACAAAGGGACGCTGACTAGGCAGGCTTGGCCACTTAAGATAGAGTGGGAGAGGATCGGAGAGGAAAAGGTGCATATGAGCCAGCCAACAGGACATGATCTTGTCGCTGGAGAGACATGCTGGACACTGAATTGGGCCATGATTATGCCAATAATTTGGCGGGAGGTTATGAAGGCAATGGAACAGTAGAGAAATCTAATTTCAGAGGGATCAAGAAATTGATTTCAAGTCACTGAATCAAAATAAGTATTAGATTCTATGCACACTGCTCGCGGCCACTCAGTCCTCACCCACTTCGCATCAGATCCAATTCTTTGCCTTCAACTGCGTCATTAGCTCACTGGTCATTACCGCGCGTCAAACACATATCGATCACGATCGAGGCCGGTCGCAGCTGCAGGCGATAATCGGTATCTATATGCGCGCGTTGCATAAGTACCTACAACATTTATGTTTAAGTTTCATTTGTAACAATTAGTATAATTGATAGATTTCTGCCAAAACCAGTTCAATGTTACTGTCAACGTAACCATTTGGAAGAGACTTTGTGACATTATCACAAATACTCGTAATGGGAAATAATAAAGTCATTCGAAAGAGTAGCGAGCTGTAGCGAGCAACAGCACGATGATGTGACGTGATTGGAGAAAATATGGAAAATAACCATGACTTCGCAAACCTACCTATCTTGTTTGTTGATCCATATAGGTACCTACTCAAACTACTGTGGTTGGTGCATGCCATGACACAACGCACTACGGCATCGACCACAAATATTTAAGCATGATACTCGTACATAACATACCTTCACATATCACGCCTCTAACCCTCACGCATGATGCAAATGATAAATAAATTTCAATCCATTTTAGTATATTCTATTCTATTTCAGCCTATTGCAGTCCACTGCTGGACGTAGGCCTCCCCCAGGGAACGCCATAGGGCACGATCTCCCGTTTTTGCCATCCAGTCGCTACCAGCCGCCTTTTTCAAGTCATCGGTCCATCTGGCCGGAGGGCGTCCAACGCTACGCTTGCCGAGGCGTGGTCTCCACTCGAGAACCCGCTTACTCCACCGTCCGTCGGTTCTACGACAAATGTGGCCAGCCCACTGCCACTTCAGCTTGCTACACTTCCAGACTATGTCCGTCACTTTGGTCTTTTTTCGGATGGCCTCATTCCGGACTTTATCCATTATAGAGATACCAAGCATAGACCTTTCCATAGCTCTCTGAGTGACATGTAGCCGGTGGGCCAGTTTTACTGTCAAGTTCCACGTCTCAGCTCCGTAGGTCATGACTTTTAGTATATGGTTGTTTTTAATAAAGGTTTATAACTTTTGAATTCTACTTTGTAAGTCAATTTAATGCCTGAAATCTCGCAATCACTTTTATCTTGTATTTTCAAAACCTGTCTACTAATTAAATAAAAACTTCTTCAAAGACAGCAGAATCTAATTTGCTGATACATTTTGGAGCAAAACGAGGATGAAATGAAAGGTCCTACGAACAAAAGAAGAGTATGAAATGAGTCCCTTTCCCAGGGTCACAAGGTGTACTGAAACAAATAAGGAAAAAGGTATTTCACGCCAAATTTACCTTCAATGACATCACAGGATGAAACAACCTGATTACAAAATTACTTTGTAATTCTGGTGATGAAACTTTACAATTTTAGTTAGGGAAAACAAAAGGTAAGTAATTCATTTCGGAACCCGACACTTAACAAGAACATAATACATACTATCACTATCAATGGGGTGAAATAGTGAAATTGGATATGAGATATCAGTATAATAGGATCAACTAGTTCACTAACTATTGATCGATGTAGTCAACTCACATATCGTTGTTTAAACTTGGCCTTCTGTCTAGGTATTTTATAGGAGAAAATAATATGATCATCGACGACGATGAGAAAAATTAACATCTGAACTGAAGAATCTTGGTGGAAATAACCGGAGGCTATTTCAGTTTCAGAAATAATTAGCGTTCTGTAAAGGTTAGGTACCATTGTACCTATCTAAACCATGATTTTTATCCAGATAGACTAAATTGACATTTGGTGGGTTGCCACGTTATTGTATTTAAAAATAATAAAAAAATAGTGTTGTGTCCTGAATGATCAAGTTATATGATTCAAAGATTACGATTGAATCTTTTTGAAAATAAATTAGGCTAATTTAAATTTTGTTTTTGTACTTTGTGATTTCGATGGCTTCACGCACCAAACGCGGTATACCGTGACGTTCCGTTGATAGCACTTGTGGGTTGTGTAATTCTATCCAGTGATTAGTATCCGCTTGGTTAAGGTGTTGCGCTATGTGGCTGATTTCTGGGCATCATTGTTTTTTATAGCTCTGATATGTTCCTTTATGCGGTCGACTATGGTTCGTTTGGTCTGACCAATGTATGAGCTACCACAGCTGCAATTCACTTTGTAGACGCCTGGAGTTTGAAGAGCAAACGAACCATAGTCGCCTCCCCTCTCTCGCGCCACTCATCTCGGTCTTGGGCCTCGGATTGCCAATTTTGGAGAAAAGCGTCTAGATCATCTCTCCATCTTCTGCGAGGCCGGCCTCGACGACGCCGACTATCGGCGAATTCTCTTAATCACTATTTATTTGTGATGAATCCGTATCAGAATCTGAGTCTGTGACATTAATAATATAACTTTCTGTAACGTTATCAATTAGGTGGTCAAGTTGCATCATTTTGCTCTCTTCCTTTATAACATGATCAATTTATTTATTTAAAAATAACTACATCCAGAATTTATCTCACAACAGTTCAATGAATAAAATAAATGAGTCAAACCACAACACTAGACTTATGATGACAACATTTAAAAACAAAAAGGGCATTCTTAGCTGTCAGTTTAGTCTATCTGGATAAAAATCTAGGTATAGAGTCAAGTTTATTTAGTGTAAGTATTTTTAGTGTGACGTTTGATGCCGGCTTAGAATAGCATCACACCATATCTTTCCCGTGGGTGTCGTAAGAGACAACTAAGGGATGTGAGGCTTGATGTATAATTTTAGGCAAGGCTGACTATGGTAATACACAGTCTTCTGAAATTACTCTCAAACTTTTGTCGGACGTGTCGTCACGGACCGTTTTTACGGCCTTTTACACGCTAGGCGTGATATACGAATGTATGTAAGTGTTAAATGAGATTTTTTATATTATATAATCAAGTAGGCACATCCTTCCCGCGGGTGTTGTAAGAGGCGACTAAGGGACTCGAGAGTTGGTGTATTACAATTTTTAGGCGATAGGCTGACAACCTGTCGCCATAGTGATACACATGTTTTCTTAAATAACCTTGGAAAACAATCCTCGAAAATGTCAGACGTGGCGATAGCGACCGTATTCTTACGGCCGTTAACGCTCTGCCTACCCCGCAAGGATAAAAGGCGTGATATATGTGTGCATGTAAAATCAAGTAGGCTGACGATTTATATCGCATCAATTTGTGGTTTCTAGCTTATTGCCACATTCACGAAGAAACCAGTCGAATGATGATGGCATAAACGCGAACATGACGTGTCTGAGGGGAAACGCAATCATGTGGCAATATTAGCAATTACCTAGGAATTTCATAATAATATAATATTTGCGGGAATTATGTACCCATTTGTAACAAAATTGTATGTAATTTTGAAAGCACAATTACCTATCTAGTGTTTATCCACGAAACCTTAAATTGTTACGAACAACCAAGAGACCGCAGTATGAAACGGCCTCTTACCGGATCGTCTGATGACCTTGTGAAGGTCATATACCATGGACTGCCCTTGGATTATGGCGGAAATCGGATCCTGTAGTGAAAACACTTTAGGGGATTTCTCTCTGTTACGATGCCAGTCTGTAAATATGAAATTAGGTACCTATAACAACTGACTTGCAAGTCTGCAAGTGTTTTGCATAGTGTTTTTGACCTATTATGACACGAGCATATTGCAGAGAGAAGTGTATTTGTCCATCACAAATGTATATAAACAGAATCAACCATGATAAAGAACAAAACGACAAAAAACAATAAAACGAACATACCTAGATGTAACAGAATCATAACAGCGTTTTCTATGTATATTACGGGCTAAATTGCGGATATAGTAACACATAATAAATAATAATGCTAGCGGAATAGTAGGAAGATAGTAACAGTTATTTAAAGGACGTAAATATTTGCATTTTGCGCAACTACTAATATTTTCCAACTACTATACTACACAACATGAGAAGGATGATATCAACCTCGAATTGCTTACATGTATAGTGTAATACAACGTCCGGAGGGAAAAATACGACTGTCCAATTTGTCTGCGCCGCCGTAGGTACACTAATAATTTGAAAGAGTAGTAACTAAGACCACATGTACACATATCACACCTTTATCCCCTACGGGGTAAACAGTGTTTGCGGCCGTTAACTTACGGTCGCATCTGGCAATAATTTGAGCACTGTTGAATGAATCGTAAATCACTATAGTGAAAAGTAATCAGAATGATGCCTAAAATTATATAGAACATGAAACCCTCGAGTCCCTTAGTTTTACAACACCCACAGGAAAGAAATGTGGTGATGCTAATCCGGCATTACACGACTATTGTCACGTACCTACAGGTATAAATTATCGTGCTCTCTAAGGCTGAGAACACCCCGGGGCTTGTAAGCCGGTCCTGCCGCGAATTGCTCTTGTTGCGCAACTCAGCAATAGACCCACTTACCCACTGGCGAAGTGGCACGAGAGGTTACCGCATGTAGGAAATTGAAGGGTATTATTAAAAGGGTACTGACGTAAAGTAGATCGAAGTACTTCAACAAGTCGCGAAAAAATAATTGCCCTCTTTGATCAATGAAGTGAGATATCTCATAGTGCGATATAATTTTTATGTTCTCATATTTATATTTTACTAGCGACCCGCTCCACGCTGTACGCGCTGATAATCGTTTTTCCTTGGGAATAAAACATATTACCGGCATGATACATACATATCTTGCCTAGCATCATCCTCTATCTATTAAAAAACCGCTTCGAAATCGGTTACGTTGTTGTTTAGGTAGTTCTAGCATTAGCTTACTTAGTGTCAATTATATTTCGAGTTTATGGGTTGTGTAATGGATTTTCTTGGAGGCGACAAAGGGACTCGAGTGTTTCATGTGTAAAACCTTTAGGCGAGAGGCTGACAACCTGTCACTACAGTGATACATGAATCGTCTGAAAGGGTCCTCAATATTTGTCAGACGTGGCTATGCCGACTGAATTTTTACGGTTGTTAAAGCTCTACCAACCCACAAGGGATAAAGGCGTGATATGTGTATGTATGTACCTATATATATATATATATATTTGTTCAAACATTAGAAATACGTAATACCGGCGATTGCTGATGGAGTGACCAGATATACCAACGTCACGAAAACAAACATGGTGGTGCCAATGGAATCAATAGATAGCCGACCGTGACTAAACATGTCGGAGGTAAATTAGAATTAAACAAATACATGTTGATGACAATTTTATAGGGTACAAAGTCTTAGTGCTACACGTAAACTGTAGGTATAATCTAAGGTAATAATAGTAACTATTTGCTAAGACAATCTCCTAATTGGTTTGTTTTGATTAATATTTTGCATTTTCATGTTTTTATTACCTACATAGCAAGAAAGTACATAAAAGATGAAATTAGAAAAGTGAGAAGCATATATATTCGGAAGCAGACTCGCTGTTTGTTTTTGCTTTCATTATTTTGAAAAAAATACTCTGATACGTCCTGCTGTAATGCACATGTTTTGCTTACTACTATTATACTCAATTCACGTGCATTGAACGTAAAATTATTCCGCGAAAATTACGATTCAACCAAAGTCCAATAGAGTAAAGTCGAAAGGACAATACGAGCGCTGTAAACATCTAAGTATGTATAAGATAGGTATAATCAGGGTTTCCTTAGTCCTTACGTAACGACCCCCGTCGCCGGTCGACCCCAGAACCCCATAGCCCGTTGAATCGTGGCCTCCCCTTACAGACATAAGTACATCTAAACGTCATTATACATACATATCAATACAACCGTTTTAGACCACTTATTGGAAATTTTATCGAGTTTATAACGCATTATAATAACATTTCCGATATACCTAACTGCTCTTAATGTTATTTCGTTGCGTAATTTATGTTCGAAAGTTTAGAACCAATCTAACGCGGTATTTGTACAGTTTTAGACTGTTTATGAAAAATGAAAGTGTTTGAACCCAATCTAAACTATAATATAAGTTGGTATATAACACTCTAATACGTCAGGAGTTTAATTAGTTGAACAGGTAAAGTTTGTTGACACCGGAACGAGCGACCGCGTGACAAAGTTCACACGCGCGGAGTTGAAAACAATCAGCCGCAGCTGCATCCATCAGCCAGCCAGCCAATCAGTCGGGCCAGCTGACCAGCTGACACTGACTTCCACACTTCCACTTCAAACTGGGTCGCGGGGACAATCGCTCAAACAAAAACACTTCCGCAAACCATGACCTATGGGATTAACAAACTTTGTTTAAAGTAGTGACGTACCTTGTTGAGTCCCGGGTGCTTGAGGCGGTCGAGGCCGGAGAGGTTGCTGCCGGCGGTGCCGTCGCCGGTGCCCCAGAAGCCGATGCGGTCGCGTTCCATGGCGTCGTGCGTGCAGCTCGTGCGGCCCGCTGCGAGCGACTGCTTGCCGGCAGTGTACGCCGCGCCGGTTTTGTGCCCCGCGGGCGGCGCCGGACTCATCGCCGCGTCGCTCCTGGGAACACGGGAAACTTCAGATACGAACCGTTTTCAGCGGTCACAGCGGTTTCCGCCGACTGATAATAGATGGCGTCGCGTACTTGACTATCGCGGCAATTCTACTGTACAAAGTTAACCACAATTAAAAGAAAATTGTCGGTCGATAACAAAATTATCAACTGGCTCATTCCACTTATTTGTAGGTCAATAAACTGTGCTATCGATTGCGGCCATGGAAAAACCTTAGACAATGAAACCTCAAAGTTGTGAATAATGTAAAATACTGAAGGGTCAATATCCATGGCAATAAATAATTTACAAGTGAAATCATCTTTTGTGGGCCATTCGTGGTTAGATTTTTAAATTCTTTATCTACGTATACATCTAAATCCTCGTCTTTTGATGGAACGATGAAATTTAATTACTTGAAAGTAAATTGGCTCGTAATTGTAAGCCTGCTTTATAAGCTTTTAACCTTCTCAAAATTACAAAGACACTCTAAGTATGGTACATTGGCTGTTAAATTAATAGCAATTGTAAAATAAATCTTACAAACCACAGTAAAATTTTAAGGGTCTCTTTTACATAAAAGCTCTGTCTACGCGGCTACGCAGGATGTGCTACGAAAGCGCTACGAGCTACGGCGCCCTACGCTACACGGCCTACCAGTGCAGCTAGCATGGAGACAAAAAATACAAGAGGAGAGTCAACCAACTCTAAACTAAAAATCGTAACTTCATTTTACTAACGCCATCAGTTAATACTCCTTTTCTGGTGTATAAGTGAACAAGTTTTCTTTTTTTTCTTGGGGTCTACGTTTTCGGCCACACGGGGCCATCAAAACTACGCCTACGGCTTGGTGGGGAGCGAGGACTCACCCGGAAATAATTTAATGTTGTTCAAACAACCAGTCGAGTCACGCCCTTGCGGCGAGACTGGGCTTAGGAGTTGTTCTGGGAAGAACGGATTGGACTGAAAGTGAACTAGAGTCCAATCCAGCAGCGGCTTCACCTGCTGCTAATCTTTTTCCCATGGTGAAAAAATAATTATTATGATAGTGATAGCTCGGGGATGTTGTGGCTTGAAAATTGTGAAATAGTTTTTGAAAAAAGACCCAGTAGTTAAGGAGCTTATCGATTTTTTATTGTCAGCCTACACTGTCCCACTGCTGGGCAAAGGCCTCCCCACACTTCTTACACTCATCTCGATCCCTACCAATCCCTACCAACCTCCCACCAGTTTTTGTCGTAAACTTATCGATTAAACTTGTTAAACTTAATATTTAAATTGTAAAAGTCACTTATTCGGTATAAAAATCAAAAGAGTTACAGTTTAGGAATGAGATTTATCTAGATTTTCCCCCCTCTGTGCCCATTTACGAGGAAATATGAAGTACGCTATTTAAGCTCGACTCTCTTCTAGTACATTAATTCCTCCATAAAGAAAATAAGATCATAATGCTACCAGTGCAGTAGTTCTATATTGGTTCTATATTGGTAGTAAATAAGATAAATATGCTACCAATGCGGTATCGCGGGACACAGGGTGTCTGCCTTCTCACACACACACGGCTTATGCATTGCTCATTCGGGCCTGGAAAATAATTTATATCGGTGTTTTATTCGCTCGATGGGATCTCTTACGACCTAAGAGCTGGAATTTTAAATTCCCGAGCAGTTTATTCCAGCTTGCATCGGGCAGTTCAGTTGTTTTCATGAGGTCTAGTACGGCTTTTATTAGCAAAAATTATTCAAAACGGTGTCTTTTGTATTATATAAGGTGTAAAATTATTAGCTGCAAATATTTTAAGGCGTGAACCAGCCCATAAAACTGAACAACTTTCCCCAAGGAACATAGGTCGAAATATGAGAATTTCTTCGGCCTCCCACACAAATCGAATTGGTCGGTCGGTAATTTTCTATGGGAGGTCCAAATTTCTTTTTTCTTATTTCGACCTATGTTCCTTGGGGAAAGTTGTTCAGTTTCATGGGCTGGTTCACCCCTTATAATATTTGCAGCTAATTTTTGTACACCCTGTATAATATTTTTCAAAAGCATGAGTGTGAAAACAGACAAGAGACTACACTAAAACAAACTAACAGATCAAAGCAAAATCAAAATTGTTCTAACTGAAAAATCCCGACTATAAAAGTAATTACCCAGTCTTTTTTATATAAGTAGTTACAGCCCTGAGGAACGCTAAAAAAGAAAACATATATAAGATAAGTGATGTGTGTATGTGTCATCATAAAAGCTTTTATAACTTTTTATTAGGTTAAAAAACGCGGTGCCTCACACGAAATGAGATATTGAGTTGAATTTGGTGTTAGATCTGCTAATAGAAACTCTTCGACCTGATCAATGCTGGTGTGATTACTTATTGAAGTCGATTTATTTTATACTATAATTTCTTTGCTAAAAACTTCACAGCATAGAAATTGCATCCATCCATCAAGCCTCAAGCGGCCTAGACGACTACCTACATATCGTTTGATTCAGATTTTCTTGTTGAGATTTTTACATACCGCTTCCAAAACTACTTCCAACCATTTAACGACAACAACTTCCAAACAATGTAAAATTGTATTATTTAAAAAATATGACTTTATGCACTTTGGCTTTTGAAGAAATTTATAAATAAACACATGAATACTGTAATTTTTTTACAATTTGTTTATAATATTTACATCAAAACTCACCTTTCGTTGCGTCCCGCGCCGTTGACGTGACGTGTGTCAAATTCCGCGTTAGATTTGACTTTACGAGACAAAAATTCCATATTTAAAAGTAATTTAAAAGAGATCAAATATCACAGAAAAAAAAGCAGCTGGTTACTGAACAGCCTTAAATATCTTCTAACCAAATGGTTAGTATTTAGATTAAATTTTATTAAAATTTAGTTTTTTAGTTAAATAAAGAGAAATTATGTAACATTTTTGTAAGTGTTGGAGCTCTAACGAACTCTTGGAGACGACTGAAGGACGGAAGAAGATCACGGTAATATCATGCCACGCTTTAGATATCTCGTCATTATCTCTACATGAATTAATTGCAGAATAGGTACGTAATGGGTACGTACGGGTCGACCTGGGGTGACCTCGGGCGGTCACGTTGAAAGAAATATCCGTTACAAAACACAACTTCATAAACGCATGCATGTTCATGTTTTTGAAAACCCTAACAAGTATTAGTATACATATGTCAGTTTTTACCAATATACAGGGTTATAGGTACTTTTTCGTTTCACAATAAAAAGAAATATACAGGCTGTTCTGTAGAACGTTGGATATACGAAAATGGAAAAAATAGGAGTCCTGGAAGTGTGTCCTGAAAGTGTGTCCTGAAAATGTTTCTGTAAGTTTCAGAGCTCATTTTTATCTAGGCGTCATCTACATGGAGCAATCATTAAAATTGATGAGCGTCTGACAGCATTTAATGAACATCTGAACATTAAAAAATGGGTCAAGGTCAAATATTCTGGGAAGTGAGTAGCAGATGTGCCCACCCATCCATCGTTTTCGTATTTCCTACGTTTTACCGAACACCCTGTGTATAGTCGTCTCGTTTAGGCGGGCCAGGCCAGCTGATGTGATTACAATGTAATGTATCAATCTTTAATTTTATGATAGCACACTATTATTATAACATTACTTAATCTAAGGCTCCTAAACACTTTTTCAATTCTTTTAGAAAAAAAAAAACAATCAGCTAAGGCCTCATGTGGTTGTAAAACTCTAGTCTCATGTGAACCCTGGTTCATCAGGTCATTCGCCTCGGTATCCCATCCCACACGATAGAAGAAGAGTGCGTCCGTTGTGCTGATAGTGTGATTCGCGCGTGCGTGCGCCGGCGCAGCCGCGGGTCACACGGAGATCACACCAAGCGCACGGCTAGATTACACTGCCAATGGACTTGCACTTCCTACCCAAATTAATCAGTGTATAGTACTAGGCAAATATGAGCAAAATACCCAAAATACCTGATGTGATGATAGACTAGTTCTTTAGTAAAAACGTAAAATCGAATCTTTTGTATAGCAGATAGCTCATACGCTCTGATAATGTCACGACCAGCATAACTATCAGTGCGCGTTCGTACATGCATGTATCATGTATGAAGGTCAAGTTACGCTAGCCGCGACACTATCTAAGCGAGTAAAGGTACAATAAGTACGGTACATTTTAGATAATTGTGTCGTAGATAATGTTATAAAAAATTACTTTTCACGCACTTTCCTCCACTTCCAGCTATGCCCAATCATCATTCTCGCTTGTGGGCGAAAAATCAAACTCATCACTGAATAATGAAAAAGCAAACAAGTCAAAAGAAGCCAAGGGTCATAGAGCGACTGAGGTTATCACTATCAAGATTTCAATACTACTGATAGTAGCCACAGTAACGTAAGGTAATCATAAGTTTTATGGCTCACCCACCATTATCATCAATGGAACTTGTGCAAGGCATGGAAATTAAATAATTAAGGTCATATCAAATCGAAGAATATTAGGGAAACTTGCAAAATGTTAGCGACGTCTCTAAACACTGGAAGTGTTTTGAATTACGTGCGAAATATCTATGGTTGTGGTATGTTGTGATGATTGTACAAACCACGTAAATACTGTCATTCAACTTGATGACAATGAAGCAACAATGTTCTAGTAGAATTACTATAAGCTCTACCATGAAACTTAACTGATCTATCGTTAGTAGGTAGGTACCTAGGAAATGAAATCAGCGTGGACATAAACTTTAGACTCATTTGAAGAAGGAAGAAAGTTTGATGACAGTCTTCATACCCTATGACGTCCAGTGTATCGGTAACTTTATATAAAAATTACTTACTTCTTAGACTGTCCCGATGGCGTAGCGGATAGTATGCCTGCCTTCTACGCCGAGGGTCGTGGGTTCGATCCCCACCGGACACAAATATTTGTTAAGTCACTTTTCAAATATTTGTGTTGAGTCTGGGTGTTTTCTATGTATAATATGTATTTATTTACAAAAAAGAAAGTATATATGTATTAGTATCAGCTTCAGCTATCTAGTTCCCATAGTACAAGCTTTGCTTAGTTTGGGGCTAGATGGCGCTGTGTGAATTGTCCAGGATATTTATTTATTTATTTATTTATTTATTCAAGTTTACGCCGAGTTATGGCAGAGGTAAGTTGGGTGGGTATAGCAGTAATGTAATTATTTTTGTGCTAATTATTATTAGGAATGCAAGAACACATAAAAATATAGATAAACATCTTATGCTAAAAATATAGGTACTAGACCTAAATGCGTCAATTAGATTGTAAAATCGGCATTTACAATAAAAACATCGGTTTTATCATGATCAAGATTGGCATTGCTATTGGCACCGTTCTTATGAACAAACCAAGGTCCCATAAAAACCAGTGAGTAACCAATTTCACGAACTAATGATTAGTCAGTATGTAGGTATTAAGGGGTCTTTAGTCTTTTGACTAGAGTATTTAAAAAACGATAGTAAACGCAATCGTTATCATAAAAATCGGTTTAGTTCAAAGGGATCGTAATGACTGCTGATAAATATCACAAGGATAGATGTAAATATTTATCATCAAATCAGTTTTTTAGGTTTCCAATAATTTTTATCTATTTTGAAATAAATAAGACCATAACCACACATAAAGTGCTAATTAATAAATGAATGATGTGTAATAAATACTATACGTTTTCTATGATGTAATAATCAAGATAGAATGAAATTGTATTCTATAATAATCACCATGGCAATACTGCGCAGGACTTAAATTTATGAACTATTTATTTACATTTTGTTCTTGCAATAAAAAAACGTTATGTGCTTGATTGAAATAAACCAAATTAATCATCATTACACACCTACAGACATAATTACTTGTACTCACATGTAAAAGTAATACAAAAATTCCATATCAAAATTATCTTTATCAATATCAATAGCGTAACTTTGATCTCTATCTTATCAAATAAAACATTCGTGCGACTTAATGGCTAATAAAATTAGGTTTTCTCCCTTCCTGTTACATACCTACATGTACAAATAGGCATTACCAAAATCTATTTTTGCTACGAGATTAGCGTTTATTTTTTTAAAATAACTGTATTACTGAGTCATTGGATAAATCAACCAGTGGACGGATTAACTGGGGTAATTTCAAAGTATTATATTTTACGTTTAAAATCCGCCATTTTTATGACATTTTAGTATGTTAGTGTCAATCGCGCTGCTGAGACGAATCTTAATAAATAAGTACTTATATTATGTCAACATCCACTCAATAGTCTGGATGCCCATGAAAAAGAATTTGGGTACTTATCCCCATACATACCAACATACCTACCACAAAATAAATACTGCACCTACTCTCAAAAATCATAACACTGCTTCTATGATAGTCGGATAGAAACCAGTTATGCGCTGCAGGCTGAGCTATATTTCTTTAGTTTAATTATTGTCTTAACCTTCTTCATAGTTCTTTGCTGCAGCGGTCAATGTCATTGGAACAAAAAAAATCACCTTAATCCACTCAAAGAACTCAATTAAATACGATTAAATCTTGAGCTAAAAATTCTTGTATTAGGTAGGTATGTAAAATTTCCTATGTACTAGATACTTTGTATGTGTCAATTGTCTATGTAGAGCCAATAAAAATACTGAATGTATCTATTGTCATACATGTACATACTTTTTAAATTACATCATTAATAAATGTCGTGTGATGCCGGCTTAGAGTAGCATCACCCCACATCCTTCCCGCGGGTGTCGTAAGAGGCGACTAAGGGACTCGAGAGCATTGCATTGTATTACAATTTTTAGGCGACAGGCCGACAACCTGTCACTATAGGGATACGCATGTTTTCTAAATCAACCTTAGAAAACAATCCACAAAAATGACAGACGTGGCGATAGCGACCGTATTCTTACGGCCGTTAATGCTCTGCCTACCCCGCAAGGGATAAAGGCGTGATATTTATGTATGTATGCATGTATCATTAAAGTTTGCAGTCATTTTATTTCGTACCTACCGGTAGGCTACCTAGATATGTTTCAGATCAGACACTAAATTCGTGTTTACGTTAGTACCTAAGTATATACGAGACGCGAACTCTGACTCTCGGTCTCCTAAATTAGCTCAGAGTCACTCAGCGAGCTATGGAACAGGAGAGCTCTCGAGTGGAGACCACGTACCGATAGGTGCATCAGCGTAGATATAGAAGATCTGACCAAGTCCGCGGGGAAATGCTGGATGCAGGCCGCTTCTAATCGGCTAAGGTAGAATTTTTTAGGCGAGGCCTATATTCAGAAGTGGATGTCTTATGGCTGATATTATAAGGCAATTTGTTTTACTCAGAAGAATAGTGCTTTTTCACATATAAGTGATGAAATGCTTTCTTACCATTATTATTGTGGTTTATGGCCTCAGTAACTCAGTATACATTAGATTAGAACTATATACAAAAAAAAAACACATTTCTCTGATGGTAATTTGGGAATAGTATGTAGAAAATAGTGTCGGTTGCAATTTTACAGCTGCAGTGGGGTATTTCATACCTTATTGGTTATTTAGAACATCACACCTGAAAGAGCCGACATTGTTTATTTTGTAACTTTGAATTGATTAAAGTAGGTACATAATCTTTCCCAGTATTCTAACTTTGTGTCAGTATGATCTAGGTAAATATCTAGCTCAAAATAAATATTTAATGCGAAGATAGTTTAACTCAGTTGATAAGAAATATTATATTTAGTTATTTATGTAGCATACATAAATAACGTACATACGTGGAGCTATAAACAGGGTAAATACGGTAAACACATAAAATCAACAAGTTTCCTATTACGGAATAAACACACACACACAAATCACGCCTTTATCCCTTGCGGGGTAGGCAGAGCGTTAACGATCGTAAAATTACGTCTGATAAGTACCTTCAGATGATTCGTGTATCACTGTAGTGACAGGTTGTCAGCCTGTCGCCTAGAGTTGTAATACGTGGTTTCATGTGTGTTAGCCTAACACACATGAAACCCTCGAGTCCCTTAGTTGGTTCTTACAACACCCACGGGAAGAATTGGGGTGATGCTATTCTATACCGGCATCACACGGCAAACAAAATTATTATAAAACATGATTATTCTACTATTTGTCGCCTGGGACAACGACTCTACGAACGACTCGATTATCTAATTCAAGGGAAATAGGTATTGAGTGCAATAGCTGACTTTACAATGGACAATCCAGTCCAAGTTATACTGTATTGTATCAATGCTATGTTATGCTGTAAGTACCTAACCTATAGGTAAGTACATTATTTATTATATATTTTGATGGCATTCTTTAAACGTATTCATTTATAAGTTGCTATATAATTTTAGTTTTGAAAATATTGACCGATCTATTGTAGAGTTCATTTAAACAATATGGTTTTAAAGATAACATCTTTGTGTTCAGTTTTAAGGATAAACTGAAACCATTGTAATATGATCCCTATCGTAACTGGTTACATATCGAAAACATTTTACATAAGTGCCTACATACACAGTCCGAGCAAACAATGAAATATTTCTTTATATTATATGTATAGGTATATAGTTAGTCAAAATTCTATTAAAACTGAAAGATGTAATTATTAATTTAATACTTATGTAGACTGTTTGTTAGCAATTGCGATCTTTTTATGAGCTACGTACACATCTGAAAACTTTTCAAACTATCAGAAAGAATGTTCAAAACTTTATAAAACTTACTGCCACTTTTTCTTGTCGTTTAACTTAACAGATGCGGTATTTCCCATATTGGCGGTCGTCTCCGGACGTTGCGGTGTGGTTTATATCACTTATTTATCAACTACAATCACTTAGACGAATAATGCGGTGTATTTAATCGTGTATAGGAACGTATCGCGCGCGTCTTAGCCATTCGAGTCTCCGTCAGGGTTTGAGCCCGGCAGGTGACTGGTGGCCGTGACTTTCCCTCGCCGAACCATTTCCTCCGTTCTTGCGAAAATTCTGGTTGATTTTATCTACTACTAGCTGGTGCCCGCGAACTTCGTTTCGCCATAATATATCTTTCATCATTTATCAGCTATATATAGGACGACCACTGCTAAACATAGACCTCTAAGAACCATAAAATAATATTAGCTAATATTAAATTGTTGGCAGGTAGGTACCCGAGAACTTGGTTTCTCAGACTATATGTAAGTAATTTTAAAAACTGTTAAATCGTAATATTTCAATTTCCACATGCAAGAAAGAGTAAGAAAACGGTGGTTCGTTTATAATGTTTAGTCTTTTAGAATCCCTGAAGGATCAGTTTCTTGAAGTTGTCATTCCCTGCTACGATTTTTTAGCTTTCCAGTTCTCTTCCCTATATCTTCAATTTTCCGCCTCTTATGCCATTTTTAGCAGATTTTTTAAAACCGTGCAATATTTACTTCTAAGAGTATTAATTCCGTGAAGTAGACTGATGCCACATTTCTTGACATTGTGATGGAAAACTGAAGACCGAGTTTATGAGTGTGAATAAATAAAAGCAAAAGCAAGTAATCGTACTACTAATCCTATCCTATCCTACTTCCTACTAATAATATAAATACAAAAATTTATATGTGTGTTTGTTACTCCTTCACGCAAAAACTGTTTAACTGATATTCATGAAATTGAACTCAGACGTAAAAGGGGGTAACTTAGATTAACACAAAGGAAAGTTTTCTTCACGAAAAAATGTTCATGTGTGATGCCATGGGATGACCGATTTCCACACGGGCGGAGCCGCGGCTAAGTATCTAAGGCTATTTAATTAAGGTTGTGTGCTGCCGGCAAAGTAGAATAGCACCTCTCTTCCCGTGGGAGTCGTAAGAATCAACCGAGGGAGAAACCTGACCAAGACCGGCGGCCCTGGAGAAGGGCAACAGAATTTACATTTAAAACCGGAACGGAGTCTTTGTCAGATGCGTGTGACAGAGGTCTATCCTGCAGTCAATTTGGCTCCGCACGTATCGACTCGAAGTTCCTGTGGTGTCAGTCAGGGAGCCCGAGAGAGTGGCGCAGGTCTTGAGCAACCCTGCGTTTTCCAAAATTACACTCCCGACAAAGCAGTGTCTGTGGAAAATCGGCTTATACCTATAGCCACGAAAATGTCTGGCACAAACGTATAAAATATAACTTTCGTCAGGAAAATTTTACAGAAATATGGAAAAAATGTATCTTCTATATAAAATGTACCAGCCGATTGAGTCACTTTGTGTGGGAAGTCCAATTTTTATTAGTATTTCCAAAGAATATTTCAGAAAAAGTAGCTGTATTGTCGGCAAAACCTATAACAGCAGTATGTACCAGACAAACATTGGCTAAATAGCCTTAACCAAATTAGCGAGAAAATTTAAAAACAAAAAAGTGCTTTTGCTTTTAAGTTGTTGCAATTTTCTCGCGTAGATTACGCACAAAGAAAACGATTCATTTAAATTAAGTTTGTATCGTCTGGCCACGTAACTTGCACGTCTTGCACCACGGAACTTTTGTTTTCGAGGGTAAAAATTATTGAATTATTAAAAGTGAAAATTATTCCAATATTAAAGGGATATTTTTGTAGTCGTCGACATATTCATAGATTTTAGTTTCCTTATCGTAATCATGAGCAATAATTCGACAAACTCATTTTTTGAGGTTATAAAAATACAGATTAAAAATATAAATACGGCCTCATGTTTTTTTTTTCTTCCTGTGCGCTTATTCAAAGCGACACAATACGTGCTGGCCAGTTCGAAATTTGAAATCAATCTCATCCTTTTACTACGCGCCACTATGAAATTCACATGACCTACAATCTTATTTTATGTGTAGCAGCCAACCCCCCTTTTAGGGGTATGTTTTTTTAGCCTATAACCTGGTCGGTGAATTACTTGACATTTTGGTATGATTTGATTCCAAATCCGTTCGGTCGTTTTCGCGTGATGCTTCCGCATATACACAAACAAACACACAAACATCGTACAGAACTCATTCATAGATGTCGCCACACGTCTTTTAAAACGCGCTATCGTTGTGTTTTCTCA
This sequence comes from Keiferia lycopersicella, assembly GCA_029255805.1. Taxonomy (NCBI): domain Eukaryota; kingdom Metazoa; phylum Arthropoda; class Insecta; order Lepidoptera; family Gelechiidae; genus Keiferia; species Keiferia lycopersicella. Next base: position 3,610,609 of record JARACZ010000008.1, read on the forward strand.
AAACTATATGGGGTCACTGAACACTGACTTGTTACTGTCTTATTGTATGTATAGATAGATGTATAGATAGATAGATAGATATATGTATAGATAGATGTATAGATAGTCTACGTTTAAAATAGTAGGTGTTTTGACTCAAACTATAACAGTTATAGAAGTAGTTACTACTCCTACTACGGTTTTGGTCTTGCTCTACATTGCTCCTTCCTCTAGATAGCCGAGATAGAAAGGTAGGTATTTTGGTTGTATAATACGCTAATAGTTAGTTACTTTTACAACCTATAATCGTTGTTGATGTTGTTACAGAACAGGAAAATCCTGAAAATATTTAAAGGAGTGGGTCAGCCTACGCTGCGTTAGGAAACTGTTTAGTAAATAGAATCGTAAATAAATAAAATTTTACCCTTGAAACCTTCCTAGAAATAATTTTTGGATGTCCGATACCAAAAAAAATACAAACATTCACACATTTCCGTGCTGCGGAGAGCACGGTGAACCTATGATGTTTCCGGTTGCCCGTGGTTATTGAATCATGAGTTGATTGTCAAGCGCTTAGTAAGCCAAGTTAAATACAACTTTTATGAATACGAGTAACTAGTTATGTGTGTCTAGCTAGGTTGGTAAGTATGTGAATTATTACTTAAAAAACTTTAAAGTTGACGAACTATTGTGAAACAATAATGAAAACCGCGACAAAGTTGCCGTACAAGGGTAAAGTCATGAGTCTATTTCGCGAAAATAATCTGTGAGCCTCCTTTAACACTGGAAATACATAATATCCTTATATAAATCATAATCATAATCATAAACTTTATTAGCTTTCATGTGGTAAATACAGATCTTATATTAAGTATAATTACACGAAACACACACGAAACCCTGTAAGGGCACTGCTAAATAACTACTAAGTAGTTTATAATAAATTATACTAATAACAGTCGCTACATATCCTATATTTTATGTTTAGATATAGGTTATTTTAATAAATAGGTACTCGTAACAGCGTGCGAGAAAAATTACAATCATTAGGTTTACTTATAATTAAACACTCTACTTAGGTATTTTTTACTATTTCTTTTCAAAAAATTCTTGCAAGTTATAAAAACTATTTTCAATTAAATAATTTTTAAGAGTGTTTGTAAATTTATTATCATTTTCTTCTAGTTTAATATCTTTGGGGACCTTATTATATATTTTTACAGCCAAGATATATGTGCTATTTCTATACATTTCCAAATTTATCGAGGGTATTGATAATAAATTATTATTGCGTAGGTTTCTTGCTTGGGTGTGACGGTCTTGTGCCTGTGAAAAAAGATGCATGTTCTGTCTGACGAATTGACTAATTTCCAATATGTACAATGAAGAGAGTGTTAGTATTTTAAGCTGTTTGAAATGTTATCTTCAGCTCTACGTAAAAACTTCATATATGAAAGTAATCTGTTTCTGAACGCGCCTAAAACTAATGTCATTTATTCCGAACGCAGCAAAATCAGCTGTCACTCCTTGACTTGACATTTCAACGTCACGCGAAGTTGAGGTTATGAATACAAAAATTTAATTTACAAAAATAAATTGAACTAAAAGTATCGTTTTACTAGTATTTTCTAGTTGTAGTATTTTACAGCCGAGTATATTAACCATGAAATCGGAAGGCAAGTGTTTAGTTTTACAGTTTCATATCAAGTTTGTTCCATAAGTCAAAAAGTTTTTAGTTTTCTAACAATTGCATCATATTTACGTTGCAGAAGTCCAAGATATCTTCCTGAAGATCCTGAGAGAGGAGGAGGATGTGTCCGCTGCGATAGCTGCTATCAAAACTCTTCTGACTGTTATAGAAAACTACCAAGGTATGAATCTCCCTGTTCTATGAAAACCTTAATTTACCTATATCCACCGAGTACTCCAAAGTACAATTGTGTTGTGCTTCGTCACACAAGTCAATACCTACTTTGGCCTATGAAGAAAAGCCTCAAGCAATGCTACACTATCCTCATAAGGCCCAGGGGTCTGTGAGCTTTTTTCACAAAATGACCCAGATAGCTTTTAAAAGGTATGGTTCTACAGACGAACATGAACTTTATAAGCACTCTTTTGCACTGGAAACTTGCAGTTCTAGGGATCTTGGGTCTACTGATATATAAACCATTTCAAATGCCTGCCCCTTGTTAATTAGTTTGAAACTTATTCTTTAAAATTTACATAATTAAAGGATAAAGAATATGCACAAGTTTATAGCTACAAGGTTGACATCTAAAGCAATGTTTGCAACAGCTTGGGCCTGTACCATTACAGAGCGACATACCTTTTAAAAGGGATCTGGGTGTTACAAGGCTATGCAAACCTTTATTTATAAATTACACGTTTGTTTACAGTGAACACAGTAGGTGAGCTGTACATGAACCTGCGTATAGCGGTGGAAGCGATGCGGCACTGTGACCAGCCCGTCACCGCCATCTCGTCGGGCTGCGAGCTGTTCATGCGGTTCATCTCCTTCACCAAGCTCGACGACAGAGATAAGGTGGGCATGCTTACTTTGCTATTGCTCTCACTTGGAGTAAGATTAACATCCAAGCTAGCTTTTATTACTCTTCTTTTTTCTGTATACCCAAGAGCATCATAATAAACCAAGTTGGTTTTAAATTGTACACCTCTGATATAAATGTGGTGCAATTATATGGTCATCAGTGTCACAGATAATTATGAATATGGTGACGTTTTGTTTACTTTAGCACAAAATTAGGTGTAAATTGTTTTGGAATGCCAGAGAGAGAGAACACCAGCTTACTTTGGAGTGGACATCTATGTGTCTTCTTCTTTTCAGCGTAATTATGTCCACTGTTGATAGTATGCCTCTTGATGCTTTCTGTGTATGAATTTGAGTGTAAAATTTTGGGACCTCCCCATAAAAGTTAACTTGGTTGGCTGGTACATTTATATGGGAGGTCCAATTTTTTGTATATATTTAGACCTATGGAAAGTAGTTAAGTTTCATGGACTGATTCATTCCTTAAATTTTTGCAGTTGATTGTACACCTGTATGTATGTATACTAACATAATTTCCATAAATTGACCAACTAAGCTCTATTCTTCTCTGATTGTTTCCAGACTTACAAAGAATGTGAGCAAGTGATGCTGCAGCGCGGGCGCATATTCCTCGACACTCTTCTGGAGGCGCGGGGGAAGGTCGCAAAACAAGCACTGCCTTTTATTGGGGATGGATGTGTGAGTAGCATATTGTGGGGGAGCATAAAAGATGAAAGATGCGTGTGCAGTTTTATCATGTACCTAGCATACAAAAGGGAGTGATGCGCCAATACAGTACACCACACTTATGAAAAAATTAAATGAAATGTCTATATATTACTTTTTCTTAAATTACTGTTGTATTTGCTAATAAGCTTTCAATTCACCAAATAATGAAATGAAAAGAAATTAAGTTATTTCTTTTACTTTTCAGAAAATTCTTACGCACTCAAGATCTAGAGTAGTTCTTCAAGCCATGTTAGAAGCAGCTAAAGCTAATAAGAGATTTGAAGTGTATGTAACAATGTCCTGTCCTGACAACAGCGGGTGAGTCTAGCGACTAATGTAGTTGTGTTTAAAGATTGATAACTTTTATGTGGTGTTGGATTAGAATAGCATCAACCCATTTCCGCCTGTTGCTGGTGTCGTACGTAAAACTAAAAGGCGACTTAGGGATAAAAATCTTGAATGGGCAGCCACGTGTGATTTGGTGGGAATGGCAGACACCTTTCGTAGTATTGGATACTACAGCCACAACAGTCCACTGCTGTATTCATTAGTTTCCTGGGTCATAAAATATTATTACTTACGGCGTGACGTCATACTTTTCATATTTTCATTAAAAAAAAAAACGTTTTAGATCGTTTTGAAAAGTTACTCATTTGACCTATTAGAAATGTAGCCTATTGAAGGGTATTGGCGAGCACAGTGTTAGTAATGTTTTGTAGATATTTATGAGGAAAGCGGCTGTCCATCCCTTAGTCGCCTTTTACGACACCCACGGGTCGAAATGGGGTGATGTTATTTTAAGTCGGCGCCACACGGCAAGAGACCCGTCCAATAAGAGGAGAGCAATGTCCAGCAGTGGACTGTACCTGTTAATGATGACGATGATTGATAAGGAAGTCTAAACATCAGACAAGACTGTCAAGGCCTTTCTTTCCATACTTCACCAACCTGTTATGAATCAGTGTAGTGAAAGGCTATTCATTAATTTGAACCACATCAAGGTTGACAGGTAGCCTAACCACTGGAACCAACTAGCCTTGGGATAACAACTATACTGCAAGCAAGTTGCCCTAAGACAATGGTCCGAACAAATATTTAATCAGGTAGCCTTGTCACATTGTCTGGCACTTTGGAAATACACTCAGATTTCTAGAACGATTCGCGCATACTTAGGTTTAGAAACTAGTTATTTTTAAAATATCAATTGGCGTGTTTCTTTCGTCGCAGAAATAGTGGCTCAATGTGCCTAAGCCCGTATTTGTAAACCACACTCAACTCTGAGATCGTTCTTGAGTGCGACTTTAAGATGCTGTTAGTATTGATTGAATGACATTTGTCAAATTCGCTTTTGAGTGCCGTTTATAAATACGGACCTTAGTGTGCCACAAAAAGGGTGGTCATTCGTTATCACCACTATATCATTACATAATTTTTCAAACAAAAGACAAAATCTTTGATACATTGCGGCGTAACCGTACACACTTCTGTAAGCAATGTTTTGGTCTAGTGTTTGGAATACACACGTGCAGGAGACGCGCCTTCATGCTTTAACTTAGAAGGTGATTATCCCTGCAGCGAACATATGCACGCGCAGCTGGTAGCGGCTGGTGTAGACGCTACTCTCATCCTCGACTCTGCCGTGGGATACATCCTCGAACAGGTAGGAATATTACATATACAATTCGTAATAAATGGTAATGCCTTCTTAGTTCCTAGATGAAATTTGAGGCTGCTCGTGCCGTGCAGATGCTATTCTAAAACAAGCAAGTAGGTATCTATGCAAGCAAGTAGTAGCGGTTTTTGCGCAGGCGCTCTAGGCCCCAGGCAATGTGCCGTCTCCTTTTCAGCACTTCTTAATTGACAAGATGCATGACTAATTAATTGAGCGTGAACTAATTTCCAGGAGTCGCCATAATAACTACGAAGGACGCGCTCCCCAAAAATTAAAAATGCCATCCTAACATTTTGCCGCTCTAGGGTAAACCCGTCATTTTATGCAGGGTTTAAAAAGATGTGAAACCTAATACTTTTTTACAGGTGGATATCGTGATGCTGGGCGCAGAAGGAGTCGTGGAAAGTGGGGGAATCATCAACAAGGTACATATTTTTCAACTTTTCTCAAATAAAGAATGTAGGTAATAAAATGTCTTGCTGCGTCAGGTTGAAAATACAAAAAATATTACATTCAATTTCATGGTGTGGTCAACTTAAGGTTTCTTTTCTGATACAAGTTCTCTCTTTCCAGATCGGCACTTACGGCCTAGCGATGGCAGCACTAGAACTCAAAAAGCCTGTCTACGTTCTGACAGAGAGCTTCAAGTTCTCTCGGATATATCCCCTCAACCAGCAGGACGTTCCCCAGGAGTTCAAGTACCTGTCTTCAGCTCTGAAGAGCGGCAAGGACCTGTCCAAACAGCATCCGCTGGTAGACTATACGCCGCCCGCGTATATAACCCTTCTCTTCACAGATCTAGGCATACTTACGCCCTCCGCGGTGAGTGACGAACTGATCAACTTGTATTTATAAGTATTTTTAGTGTAGTAATAAAATTGTATTTATATATTTTAGTGTTTTATTTATGGTGTAGGTTGGTTGTATTTTAGTATGTAGATTGCAATGCAGTGTTGTTTTACGGTGTTGCCTTTACTGGCAAAGGGTGTCGGTCGTACAATCCTATCTCAAGTTACCTATAGTAGAATATTGTGTAAATGCTCTAAAAATCTTGGCGTGTTCCGCAGCTCAACAAAAATGCAAAAATATTTAATTAAAAATTGTCTGGCACTTTAATCAATATGTAAGAAAAGTTATATTTACATTCATTTAGTTAGGTCTACATTAAAATACTAAACACTCAACAAACTAACAATATCTCACTTTGTGTTACATCTTATAATTTCTTGCGCGTCAAAGGCAACACGCTAAACATTAGGCACTTTAGTATTCAGTACCAATAATTATCTTGATGGAAGCACGAGATTTCGTATTGTATCACATAAACATACTTATATTATTGCATCATTATAATAGGTTTTAAAATATAGCAACACAATCTGAATATTCAAACAACATAAAATAGTCTGTCCTTATATATGTTATCAATATAAAAGTTATTTATAATCATTTTGAGGATTAATACTTACCTGCAGATAAATATCAAAGTAGTATACGAAACATTTAAATTGGTTTTTACGTACAATATTATGTCACTTTCATCTGCCTTAATTTTACATAACACAGTAACACTTACCTTCTTATAAAATAATACTCGTTAACTTATACAAAATTAATACTTACTTATATAAATTCATAGTACACGAAACAAATTTATTCTTACAAAATAGTACTCTACAAAATACAGACATCAGTCTAGAAATACATTGAATAATTATAAGTTTTGATTATACATCATTCTATTAGACACAGGTTCAACATTTTCATCATCTTGCTAAAAAGTACCATTCGAAGAGATCAGCGCTTGACGTGAGGCATTCCAATAATACTAAAAAACAAGCTATACACACATACATCCCTAAACACTATAACAACTATTTAAGTTATGCATATAAAATGTTTACTATAGATAGATATTTCACTCGCTTACACGATTTTACTTTATCATTGATCACTTTGCAACTAAAAAAACGGTTCAATTCGTTGCCTCGATTTTAGTTCTTTAAATTAATTACAAAAACATTCAAATACATAGTGTCAGTGTTAATTATAAAACTGTAACTGCAATGACACATGGTTCAAGATGATGTATTTCCTATTTAGGCTCCGTGGTCCTGATTTTAGCTATGTCAATATATGAGTAGACTTATATGTTTGAACGCAAGAGGCAAGACAGTCATAGGTACAAAAAATGGAACTAATAAGCAGGTTTGCCGTTATTCAAACACTAAATTTATTGCAAATGGCAGGACATGCGACTGTGCCTAAACGCATCGATAACGAGTAAACGCAACCAAACTTTGACATAGACACATTTTTGACCAACTAAAGACAAAAAGGCAGAAATCTGCTTTGTTGACACATTTTCGAACAATCGAAGAATTCAAACCTGTGTCCACTTTGATTAGTGCGAGTGCGAGAGATTAGTAAAATATTTGGGGGGCTACTCGTCGGTAGTTCAATTGCAAAGAAATAGAACTCTCTTCTATTCTTCTTACTTCGCAACCTACTAAACACTTGCAATAATCACCTGCACTCGCACTAATCAAAGTGAATAACTTAAGGCACAGTCGACAGTGTCGCTATTGTTTCTTCAGTATGCTACCTCATTAGCTGACGCAGCTTCTCGTCGTATCACCGGTTGTATATGGTGTCGATGAGTGTGTAGACCTGGTGGAAATGCGGCCGCTTGTCCGGCTCGTACTCCCAGCAGCGCAGCATCAGCGCGTAAACCTCCTCCGCGCACCCCTCCGGCGCCGGCATGCGGTACCCTGTACACACAACTTCTTAAGTATACGGCCAGTAAACTCATTTGTCAGTTGTCAATATTATACTAGACGACAGTGCAACAAAGAAAAATCGACGGTCTCTATGCCGTATGCCATAGCACTAACATGATTTTGACTGCCACGAAATATGGCGCATTGAACGGCTATACAGTAAGAGTATCTAATAGTGAGTAAAAAACACAAAATTGCCGCAAACTTTGCACTAAGCTGGACATAATTAGAAATTCTCTGAATGGAGAATATTGAAGCTCATCATACTGCTCTGAGAGTTACGACAGAGAACGGGATAAGGCAAGGAGAATGATGAAGTAACATACCGGCGTCGATCTTCTCCCGCGCCCTGGAGTTGCTCATGCCCGCGTAGGGAGTGTCGCCCTTGGAGAAGATCTCCCACATCAGCACGCCGTAGCTCCACACGTCGCACAGGGACGTGTACTTGCCTAGGGAAACCAAAAAGCGAGTTTTTAGTACAGAAATCTTAGTATATTCAAGGCAGATAGCCTTCTGTCATGCGATATCATCATCTCAAATAAGGCAGAAGTTCATGACGAACAGGTCGCATCACTCGGTGTATCTTAGAGGCAGATCTTAGATCATCATCCATCATCATCTTCATCATCAAATTACATCAGCCTATAGCAGTCCACTTTTGGACGTAGGCATCCCCCAGACCACTCCATACCATAAGGCACAATCTCCTGTTTTCGAAATCCAGTAATTATAAGCCCCCTCTAGGTCCATCTGGCCGGCGGGAGTGCATCCAACGCTACGCTTGCCGATGTAACTTACCGAAATTGAGGGCTTCAGGCGCCGTCCACTTGATCGGAATCTGTTTCATGCCACCCGACACGATATATTCCTCTTCTTCCCTGGACATTCCAAAGTCTGATATCTTGACAATATTATCGTCGCCTATGAGGCAGTTTCTCGCAGCGAGATCGCGATGTATGCAGTTCTTGGACTCGAGGTAGCGCATGCCTGCCGCCGCGTCGCGACACATCGCTAGTAGAGATCGCGAATTGAGGGTAGATGACCGCGTGCGCAGGAAGGTGAGCAGGGAACCACCTAGAATGACATTGGTCGAATTAGCCGATATCCCGGCCTTTTTGGGCCAAAACTGCTGCGTTCCTAGACGAAGTTAGTTTGTGTGGTAGGTACTGCGCTGAGGTGACAGATCCTATCCACAACCAACAGAGCAGACATAAACGGGGACTGTTCCATTCGTAACAATAACAGATTCTCGGTTTTCAAACTCCATCTAGGTACTTCAATAACTGAATGCTTTGATATTTGAGTGATGATTGAATTCAAGTTCCAGCATATTTCTAATAATAAGGTCAATTTACGACTATAATAATATGGGTTACAATAATAAAACAAGTTCCCAGTATCCAACCGCAAATGAATCACCCTGACACGGAATAGTCAAACAACATGACGAATTCAACAATAAACCAGCATTTCCTAGCTAGACAGTAAACCTAAACAAAGCATGATTTCAAGGAAACCATGAAACTTGATCACAAGAACGTATTCTATTGGACTTTTCTTCTCTATTTTTTTTCCCATTTCTAGTAAAGTAACTACATAGTATTTTGATTGGATACTAGACTCAGCAAATGTATGTACTTGGAATCAGGGCCCTAAGTCTGCTAAATAAAAATCGTTTCAGTTGGATGATTTTAGTAGTTTCGTAGTCTGTTAACAGTTTGAAGTACAGAAAATTACAATGGCAATGGAATGACAGTTGAGGTTCGATGGCGTTACAATGACAAAAAATAGTAGACTTGGGGTCCTGTTTTTCTACTTGTCGTGAATCCTCCCAAGAAATGGGAGATATTCTCCTTTTCGCCACTATTGCCAAACATACCAATAATAATTCCTAAAAATAATCATTCGTACCTGACACAAGCTCCATGACTATCATGATGGGCTGCTTCTGCACGGCGATGCCGATGAGCCGCACGATGTTGGGGTGCTGGTATTGCTTCAGGATACGCCCCTCTTGCAAGAAGGTTCGCTTCTGCTCTTCTGGAAGAGCTACTCTGCAGGTCTTCACCGCTACTTCTTGGCCGGTAGTCTTCAAGCGCGCTTTGTAGACGTCGCCGAAGTTACCCTGGAAGGAAACATGGGCAATGAGTAAGGAAATAAGCATTATATATAAATGTCTTCGTACCTTATTTCTTAGTTAGACAGCTAAGCCAGCTGTAGTCGGCTGTATTAGAGATCCACGTTACAATATCTCTCATTGAAGAGCCTCACCCGTCCGATCTTGTCCAGCAGCTGCACGTCATCATTATTCAGCTCCCAGGTCTCCCTCGGCACCGCTCGCCTCAGCAGAGCCCCGGAGCGAGCGGTGACCGGGACGCCGCTGGTGCGCTGCCACGCAATCAGCTCGGCCACTGAAGGGAACGCCGCGCCCTCGAAGCGGTAGTGGCCCTGCAATAGCAAAGACTAACTCGTCAATCAAACGATTGTTTCGTCGGTGGAATTTGCGGAAGCGCTTTAGAATTGGTAAAATATTTGCAGAATAAGGGTGACCAGACCAGTAGTTTACATACACCTGATAGTAGGTAGTTATGTTATTGATGTTATAATTGTAAACATTCTTTTTTATCGACATCAATTAATAAATTATACACAGACTTGTTTACAAAACACAAAAGATGAAAAACTCGATTCTCTTAGTGACGAATTCCAGTCTCTAAATTGGGTCAAGGGAAATTCTCCAGCGGCGGCGGTATTGCGTTAGGGTTGCGTCTGTTTTATAAGATGTCTTGCAGTTGGACTTACCTCGGGCGTAGTTTGGACTATGAAGTGTTTGTGTTGTCCCCAACACACCGACAGCACTAGTTGTCTCGCATGATTCCGTGTAGTTTCTCGTACTAAGTAGTCCCCATCTGCTCTCAGCAGTCTGACAACCTCTTCCCGAGGTAACACCCCGTGGAACCATTCTTGGTCAACGAGCGATCGCTCAGTTTCACTTCCGTTCACCTGAAAATTTATACGTTTGAATAAGTTTAGTTAGCTCAGGTTAGTGGGTGAAAAAACAATCCGTGTGGGTGCAACATCCTGGGTGGGCTTCCAGAGATTTAAATAGAGTTGATACGAAGTGCTAAAGTGAACATGTGGCATAACATAAGAATCATAAAATTATTTTTCAGGAAACACGCATTTACATGTTACTGCTCGCAAAAATATTAAATACACAACTAAATGCAATAAACAGAACATCCATGCAAACACACGCGACTGGAGTAATTTTAATAGCTACTGAAATTCACACACTGAAAACGACAAGCGTTACAACATACGGCGGCTTCTTCTTCCAATTCGCGCTGCAGCTCGAGTTGCAGCTGCTTGATGCGCTTCTTGCGCCGCGGCACCACCACCGGCGGCGGCAGCTCCGAGTGCGTAATGTACAGCGAAAACGGGTCCATTGGTTACAATTCTTCGCGCATAATGGACACGTCAACTCCCCGTCTCATGGAGAAAACAAACAGGACGATATTGAAGCACGCGCGGGCGACGCGTGCGCCGCACTCCTCCGCATAAACAGCTGAACATTTCTGGAACGTCGCAAGCGGCTTCACCTTGATTTTGAAACTGAGTTTCAGAGGGACGATGGAGCTATTTTCACTTTACTCGAAAACGTAGTCCGTGGTGAAGTTCGTACGCTGTGCCAAATATAGCCCAACGTCGTCGTTTGCTGCTACGTTCAGGGCACGTTTGTATCTTATATATTGCAAATCTGCTTCTTCGTTTCCGGATGAGGTTACCTCTATGTGTTTAACCATTTTAGAACCATTTTGATTTCTATCATAAACAAAATAATATCCACGAAGTACATACTCCCATTAAACTGCACAAATAAACGTTGCGGTTTATATCTTCCGTTAGAATCTGGCACACAAACGCTATAATTTTGCGTCGTTAACAGCGTTTCCGTTCCTTGCTTCTGTCTTTATAACAGGTCAAGGATAATCGACAATAAATTATGTTCGGTGCCGTGCGGTGCCAACAAAAGCTCATGCATCCATGCCATGCGTTAGCGGCACTCACCACACAACCACTCGGGTTAACATCGACAACAACGCTACGTTTCCTCTTGAACGAGTTCTGTTTGACACGACAATACACATTGGCATTCGCATGTTTCCGCAAGCGTCGCTTCACTCTGAGCCGCGTCTTGCGCAGAGTGGAGACCACGGTTACCGCGTCGGCAGGGCCCTCGCTGCTGCTGCGGAAGGTCTTGGGAGGCAGCGCGGGGCTGGACGGCACGGACTTCCGACGGAACGGACGGCTGAACAGCCGCCCGAAGAACGGCCGAGGCGGGATTATCGAGTGCAGGTGGATACGCAACACGTCCATCGACGCTTTCGAGCTGAGCGACGAACGGTCCTAAAGGTTTAATATCATTTGAAAATCGAACGAACCTAACAAAGACAAAATCCTCTAGCGTTTTATAACACTTCTGATAATCCCTGCTATCTTACCTGATGATCAGGCGAACTACCATCAAGGCTGTCCACGCCGACGGTCTCAGCCGAAAGATCGGGGCAACCACTCGGCGCCTCTTCGCAGCCCAACTCGGCCAGCGCTGATCGGATCATCTCGGCCTGCTTGGCGCACTTCCGCTCCGCTATCCTCAGCTCGAGTAGTTTAACTGGCTCTGATGCCGTCACTGGGATCGGTGGAGGTGAATGCCTGCAAAACATCAAAAGATTATGGATAATGTTCTGTGATACAAATAATACCTAACTTGTAGCCAAGGGAAGCCATAATATGTACTCAAGAAACTATTAGATCCGCTGTAAACGGGCTGCAAACTATACCAAGACAAATTTCTGTTTATGTGATGACGCAAATGCTGCTAACCTATTGACTCTTAAACAACGGCAACAGTTAAATGATGGCAATTAAAACATAGCAAAGAAATGTTCGTTGTCAAGGTTAAAATGGTTTACAACTAAACAACTACATACTTCCATAAAGTTGATTGTGCCCCGCGATAACAAAATTGTTTTGACGTACGTCGACTACTTTTTCCTTTCGAATTCTTTGTCTTTACAATTCCCTTTCAATACTTAATCTAGGAATTTAAATTCCTGATAACGTTCTTTTCCTTTCTCCCTTGTAAAAGCACTTACTATATATTTTTTAGTCCTTTATTCAAGGAGATTTACTTCTTTTCGTTATTTTATGAATTCCTTACAACCCCTGGGCCTGCCTGTTCTTGTTATTTTAGCAGACACGTTCCATGATCTCAGGGCCCTACTACTGCAAATCTGCTGCTCCCTATTACTACTAAGGTTGCCTCCAGCTCTCTCCGTTTACCTGGAGCCACACTATATTTACATTGGTAGCTCTTTAAACTTTTATGATCGTCAGTAGTGTTTTTACAAGCTTTTATTTGACTTTTTATCGTTACCTATCAATACCGTTCACCCCATTCGTGAGACCAGTGTTGTTATTCTTGCAGACCCCGTTTCCTATGATCTCGGGTCCCTGCAGCGCAGTCTGCTTCTCCCTGTTGTCCTGCAAGGTTGCCTCCAGCTCTGTTAGCTTTTCTTTAAGCCACTCTACAGTGAGGTTGTCCACGGTCAGCTGGTTAGGTTGGAGTTTTCCACTGGTGTCTTCCACTAAACTCTCGTCGAAGCTGAAGCACACGGGCGTTGAAGGGGGCGATCTGGAATAAATGATGGATTTTAGGATTATGAGCAAAATACTAAGTAGTGGTAGAAACTATTGTTTGAACAAAATAAGACTCTGCGTTGACATAATCTATGATTTCAAGTTCAAGTTCTTTATTGCATAGTTGCATTTACAGATATACTTGGGCCTAGAATGGTATGGTTACTTACTTGTACTTTTCTATAAATTCTTTGTATTCCTCTTGCGGTTTTAAATTTTGTACAGCCGACTCCATTTTGGTTTGTATTTCCTTAAACTTATCAGTGCCAAAGTCACATTTCTGCACCACCTCCATTAGGATGCCTTTCCTGTTGACAATGTAAATTAAAACATTATTCAACGTAATTGAGAAATCGAGCTTGTTGGTAGACAAGTGAGTCATACTGATCACTTCTCAGAATCTGCGGTTGCACTTAAAATATAAGTAAATGTCGATGACCTAGTGGAAACTGGACCCGTCCCTAGACAATTTGTCAACACGCTTACTCTCGAAATTATAAGCGGTTTCGTAATGTTGAGTCACGCTTCTATGACGTCGGTTGCATACCTAGTGCCTACCACACAGCACCATTTGTCCGATAAGCAAATTGACACGCTCATTTCATAATGTATCAAATCGACACGTACTGAAGGATTTTCTTTTTCCTGCTATTTATAGCCAAACACTGTAGGTACCTACTGCTAATGAACTTTCACATGTTTGCCACGTCAGGCAGCGCCAGTTTTGCCACGTCGTCATGTCTTTAACCCTCACTATACCTAAAAACTGGTCCTACTGCTAAATAATTTGTCCTTAGAAACGGGTTGATATCAATTGGGAGGTACCCTGGTACTCCCTGAAGTACAATGAGCGCATATACTAAGTAATATGTGCCGCCTCGCCCTTTCGCCCTCACACTTCGCGACTTCTTGTGTCCAAGTTACCAGAGACTGGAGTACCAGGCCATGAGATCTTAACAGGAGACCTACGGCGCCTCTACTGCCGCTGCTGCTGGTGTTTCCAGAGCGCGGGCAACGCGGCTGCTTATCCCGCTCGCAATCCGCGGCATCTACTAGCTGTGTCCCAAGTGACTTAGTACCAGGAAATGAAGACTCACCAGGAGGTATGCGCCGCCTCGCCCTGCCGCCGCTGCTGGTCCCAGAGGGCGGGTAGAGCGGCAGTCCGCAGCGCACGCTCGCACTCCGTAGCTTCGGCCAGCAGCAGGACGTACTCGTTGTGAGCTCGGTGCAATCTTCTGCACGCCTTTCCGTACTTATCACGCGTTTCATCTAGCTTTCGGCCTCCTCTACTTGTTGGACCTGGAATGAAGGAACACAAGTGTTTGATTGGTTTGCTATCTAATAGAAAGTCAAATCAAATCATGTATCCATTTCTCACTGGACTGTATACCAGTTTTTTATCTATCGGTCCTAAATAGAATATGGGTTAGGTAGGAAAGCCAACTTACACTTACATTTAAGGTAGTTCTCTTCAAACTTGGTCCTCATCTGCTTGTACGACTCCAAGCACTTCTGGTACTCGCTCTGCTTCCGGGACACCTCCTCAGATAGCTGTGGACAAGAAAAATAAAAGGCATAAGACCAAGTAAGCAATTAAAAGAAAAAAGCATCTCAGTTGTGTCGATAGTGTCTGTTGGAAAATTTGGCCATTTCGTATTCCGCCAAAAGTTAGAGATATAGTAGCATTAAAATAACACTATTATCAATGTTATGTTTCTGAAACAATATGCTTCATAATTTTATTCTGGGGTTTTCCACTGTCGGTAGTAAAACTATCGTTAAGTGATAAGCGGATCGGCTGCATATTTAGTCACGAAATGATAAATAGTTCGTAGCTTGCTATATTTGCCATAATTACATAATTAAAATATAACAACATTCATTTTAAAAATCCTCATCCTTCGCCCACCTATCTACTTGAACGTCAAGCGTGGGTTTGACATAATTGTTAATGATCAAAACAACGAATCTAATTCACTATTTAAATTAATTCAACCAACACCTATGTCCTATATCTACTATAGCTTAACGTGGCCTAACCTTTGGCTATTATACTTATGTTATATCAATATATCACGTCAATCATTTTATTACAGCAAAAACCGTAGCGTAGTAACGAGTTTTAAGCTCGCTATAAATATAATATTTTAATCAATGATTTTAATGTAGGTAAATATTTACAGGAATATTCAGGAAACAGTGTTTACGCAAGTTTCATTTCTGACAACATTGCTGTGGGTGAGAAAATTAAGCGTAATAAAACAAAACATTACGGTGGAACGAAAAATTGTTACCAAAAGTACCATGAAAGTCTTCGCAGATGTCCTTTTCATAATAATTAAATAGCTAATAGAAAGCAAAGGCATTGCTTTGTTGTCAGACAGATTAACATCATGTCGTTATAGAATACTTAGTAGATATTTGTTTAAATGTCTTCCAAAGGTGTCAACCTCATTGTAATCATGTGCTTAAAGTCAGTCTAAACAACTAGACAGAAAACTGTCTAAAATCTATTCAGAAATGTTTCTAAGGCTGGCCATAGCTATAATTCGATTACGAAGCGTTTAGAATCATCAGAATGTTAATGGTTGCCATGACCGTGTTCTCGCCTTGTGTTATGTATACGGCGTCTAAATCAATAATCCACTTGTAACACCATCAGCTCTTATGGGAGATTCCCACGGCAACGGACAATTAAAGGAAGAGTTGATAGCACAACACCATAACTTTTTACAATTACAATTATTGTGTCGTAGTTGTAATAGAAATCATAATTTATGTGTGTCAGCCATTTTTATTGTATATAACCACGTTATTGAGATGAATCTTGGCAATAATCAAAGGTATTTATTTTAATGACCCATCTTATTAACACTTTAATTAGAGGCATCCAAAACGCCAAAAGTACATGCGACGCGCCAAACATAGGAAATTACGTATACCTGTAAAATACTGGGAATTTATTAGAAAATTTGCATTAGTGCCAAGCCAACGTACTCTCTGCATTGAATGCTAATTACCATAAGCAAAAAGTTGGACACGCGCTTGTTTTTATGACTTTGTGACAGGTCCGGAAACGAACCGCATATCTTTCCCATGTAACACCGCGTGCCGAAATCTACACTGCTTGGGAATGGTCGCACAGTTTTTGGCTCATTTTTAGACTTTGGGAGAGCCGAGCAAGATATGTCCACAGATGGATCCTAAAGGATTAACTTTTCTGTGACAACTAGACCAAAAACCCGTCTAAACCATAGTTGGACCTCTCGTAAGTGACACTAATGAGAATGGCCAAAGGTCCTGGGTTCTGACCTATGTTCTGCTTGACTTGTACATTGTGGGAGGAATCTTGTAGTGTATGTTTGTATTATTCAATCCATGTGGAAGCAGTTGTGAAACTATTACATATTTTTCCTGTTTTTCTATCGTAATAATGGTAGACGTAATATAAACTTTAGATAAAAGTCTAGTATATTTTAGGAAAGCATTCGTATGAGATCACAATAAATAATGCTACAACAATTAGGGCATTGTAGCTTCTGTAACAATAGACTGAAATGTATCAAAGCACAGTACACGTGAAATTAGATAATTTTGTACTTTTTACAATTGAAACTCATAATTGATAGACAAATAAAACTAGGTATCTACAGGTAAATATCAATGATCAATACCTATTGCTATAACCATCATGAATCATGCCATAAAACCCAATCTTTCCGGAAAGTCCAATGGACATTTTGAACAATGTGCAAGAATCAAAAACAAAGTTTGCTTTTGGTTTTCCATGCGCTTAAAAGGACTAAACTAAGGAAACTCTTTGATCAACAATAGGTATCCTAATTCTTCAGTTTCCGATGGTTTACGAGTGCAACTATATATATAGTAGGCAAGGATCTGGTGACATCCAGAATTATTTCTGTCATTTTCTAAATTTTGTCTATCCCTCTATACTAATAACATACTAACAGACTATGTCTCATATCAATAGTTTGATCTGTAACTTCAATCCATTTATGATATGATTTCATCCTACCTTCACGACTTCTTAATGATCCTATTTGATTTAATAATGCTCTATTTTATTACTTTATGTAAGTAATCAAATCATACATAAATGGATGACATCATCTATGCAAAGATGATCAAGCTCTAGCGGTTTTTCATAGTAAGGAATTGGTTAATTTATTTGGGTGTCTCCTTACTAAAAGTTCATCCCAAACACAATGAAATCAAGACAACACTTAATGTGGTATTTAATTTGCCAATCGCTGTGAGAAGAGCCATAAACCACGGGCCGCCTCGCGTCGCTTAGTGTTCTGAACTTCACAAATCGTCTGCGAATTTCCAATGTGACCTCGATTTATAATAACAATTTGGACTTGTCTGGTCGTCAGTTCGTCACGCGATGACGACGCGACCAGAAGACGACACGACAAGCGCCCACACCACCGTTACCGACACAATGGTCGTACGGGACCTCAACGTCACTGCCATGTTACCTACACCATTTAAGTGGTATTCAACATACCTACTTATTAGACAACATGGAATCTAAGGAGAAAATAAAAACGTAAAAATAAAAACCATGTTAAAAGTTATATTACTTTGCCCCACGATTTATTTTAGTTTAATAAATGTAGGTATACTTATCTAACAATGTACACATATTGATCCACATGACTGGTTATATTAAGTTATTTTTTAGCTTTTAGTACATTTATCTGCAACATAAAACAAATTAGCTTAAAAAGTTTTTTAACGTTTTTATTTTAAGTTTTTAGTACCTACACTTTACGACACCTTGTAGGGGCGGCCATCTTGGATTTCGATTTTATATAAAGAACTATGTTCCTTTAGATATACATATTGAGGGGATTTAATAAGACTAACTTGTCCGCCATTTTGGAGCGGCGTCCACCTTGGATTTTAAATATATAGTGAATTATATTTTACATAACAAGCCCTTTCATTTGATAGTTGATTTTAACAATATAAGTTTTTCGCAATCTTGTAGCGGCGGCCATATTGGATTCACACTAATATTGAAAC
Organism: Keiferia lycopersicella; assembly: GCA_029255805.1. Lineage (NCBI taxonomy): Eukaryota > Metazoa > Arthropoda > Insecta > Lepidoptera > Gelechiidae > Keiferia > Keiferia lycopersicella. The sequence goes on from JARACZ010000008.1 coordinate 3,629,072, forward strand.
ACGAGAATCAAATCCGTATACCACATTTCAGATCAATCGGTTGACAATAACAGGGTGATATTTTAATTATTTACCAATAAACAAAACAAACGGGGTAAGCTTAAAAATACTACGTATAGGATTAGATGGCTGGAAAAACGTTGGTCACTTAATTTGGTATAGAAATTCAATATGAGCGTGCGAAAACAATTTTTAAATTAGGTAGGTATTTAAAATAACGGAATTTAGTCCAAATCCAAGACAAAGGGAGTAAAACGAATCCCGAGGCATTTTGAAGATTCATCGTAAAATTTTGTGACACGTGACGAATCGTAAATCGTAACACTGTAGGACCAAACGTAATAAATAATTATTGCATTTTTGATGGAACGTCTTTAATTTTATATTTCGCATACTCAAGTTTTCATACGCTTTTTATGGTTTCCAGGATTTAATTAAACAATGCAGTAGTAAATGTCAAGAGTTGGTAACAACATGAAACTGTAAAAAGACGAGTTGAACAATAAAGGACCGAGAGCGGAGCCCTGCGGTACACCGCTAACAGCACATAGTTCGTTGACTCATTCACTCTCGCTCTCGACCGTGTTTACCGGTATTGGTAACCTATCGCCGTCTCCATCGACCCAACTCCTTTAGACACGCAAAATGATGCATTTAAATATGCCAGGTACCTATAAATACAACACATTAAGAGTGTCGGATGCGTTCGTTGTAACTACTTGCTGAACTTTACAGAATATTGTGTTGTTAATTTTTATGCCTTTTCTAAAGACAGGGAGATAAATTCTTACATCAATACAAATAAAATTCATCCATTTATCATATAATGTTATGATAAACTTTACGGAAGTTTTGGTAAACATTTAACGAGGGAAGATTATATTTGACAAGAGAAATCGAAACGCGAAATCAATAATTGCATCTAAAGATAACGGTATTTAATTTGTTTACACGCTATTTGGACTACGTTTAAAAGGAGAAAGCTCTCTTATAATTGAATAATGCATTATGCAAGCTCAGAAACCGGTCATAAGATAGACAAGAGGACTTAGTGTTCAAAACGACCTAGATAGTAGATAATCATTAAATTATACATACATACATACATATATCACGCCTTTATCCCTTGCGGGGTAGGCAGAGCGCTAACAGCCGTAAGAATACGGTCGCTATAGCCACGTCTGACATTTTTGAGTATTGTTTTCTAAGGTTGTTTCGGAAAACATGTGTATCACTATAGTGACAGGTTGTCAGCCTGTCGCCTAAAAAAATGTAATACACCAATACTCTCGAGTCCCTTATTGCCTCTTACGACACCCACGGGAAGGATGTGGGGTGATGCTATTCTAAGCCGGCATCACACGGCGATAAATTATAATAAGGCTGAAAGATACAATGAATCTTAAGAAAACAATGAGGCCGAAATTAGTACGTGTAACAAAGATCTAGTAAACAATCCAAAGATATTATGATTAATTATGTTTTTGAATACGCTGTTTTTATGTTTGTGACTACGTAATAGGCACCGATCAGCATCCCAAACAAATGAGGTAATCTTTAAATAAACTAATCATACCTTAAAATAGAATAACGTAATCAAACCTTTGTAAACTTTTTCCATACACTGCCTTTTTTATGAAAACTAACTATAGAGTACTAATTATAGCTGATACTTGAAAATCATAACGTCAAAATGCCTTTAAAGTAATTAGGTTTATTTTCAATGAACACATTATCAAGACGGTCACTGCAACATAAACTATTGTATACACGTTACGTATACATCAACATTAAAGATCACACAAAGCCATCAACAGCAATGTCTCTTCTCGTAAAAAGCCATTGGTATGTCGAATAGAAAACACGTTCACTGTTTGCTGGAAAGTGATAATTGTATTTTTAATCTGAAGAAACAGGCGGCGTATTGTCATTGGTGACCCAGATAGAGGCAACGGTCGCATCGCATGCCATTCCTCAGAGCTCGCCAGGGCTGGTGGCTGGAATTTGTCTCTTGTAAAATCATATTCTATGAAGACTCTATAGGGGCAAAGCTAGGGGTCTTTCCATACAAAACTAGGATGCGCATTGAGTGCCGGTCTAGCTTTTTTTTGTAAGACTAGGATATAGGCCCTAGCGACTAGTTTAGACCGTAGGCTAAGATTAGACTGTAGAGACACCAAAGTCATCCAAATAGAAGTTTTTATTTAAAGTAAAATCAATATCACAATATCTGGATATATGAATTATGCCCGTCTTTGATTTGATTTGTCATACTAACGCGAATCGAATACGGGCTTGTAGAATTAAGCTTCAGGCTAAGGAATGCCATGACTTTTTCTTAGAAGAGCTTTGCTTAGAAAATAAATATATATGATGGACAACCCTAAAGATATTATAGTCGATAACATTTAGCTCTCATTGAAACCAATAAGGCGTCATCGCAAGCTCGCAAGTTGATGTCACGGAGCCAACTCCTAACAACAAAGCACACCAACAACAAAACGCGTATAGTTTAGGAAATAAAATTTAAGCCGATTCACTGTGACGTTTCATAGTCGAATCGGCTCAAGTTATATTTCCTAAACTAATACAAACACATTGAAAATTGCTTTTGGGTGCTCCCGAGTCTTCATCGTCGTGATCATCTACACAGCCTCATTCGGAAAGATTATGAATTACATTATCCCACTGTTCCCACCCGAAATATCTAGGTGTGATATTGGACAGAGCTCTGACATATAAAGCTAACTGTGAGGCCATTAAAAAGAAAGTAAATAGTCGCAACAATCTCCTCCAGCGACTAACGACTACCAAATGGGGCGCTTCTCCGAAGGTCCTACGCACCACTGGACTTGCGCTTTGCCACTCAGCGGGTGAATATGCTAGCCCTGTGTGGAGTCGATCAGCGCACGCTGGACAAGTGGATACAGCACTTAATGAGACTTGCAGGATAATTACGGGCTGCTTGAAGCCGACTCCTCTAAGTATGCTGTATCCATTGGCCGCCATCGCTCCACCAGATATCCGCAGAACAGTGGCAAGCTCCGTAGAGATGAGCAAAAAAGAGCAAGACCCCCTACACCCAATGTATGGGAGCTCTTCTATACCGTCTAGGCTCGTAAGTCGGCGGAGCTTCCTCAAAAATGTGGTCTCCGGCACCGGTGATCCGCGCCAGGTCAGGGTTGGACTTTGGAAGGAGAGGGTTCCCACTTCATTCGTTGAAGCATCTGAAAACCTACCCCCCGGTCATGACTTGACATGGCCGACTTGGAAATCTTTAAACAGATTGCGGACCCAGGTCGGCCGCTGCAAAGACAATCTGACTCGGTGGGGCTACATCGATAGCTCTAGTAACATGTGCGAATGTGGTGTAACTCCACAGACCATGGAACACCTCCTGTCCTGCTCCGCGTGCCCCGACACCTGCACGCTTGATGACCTCATGAAGGCCACAGAAAATGCTGTCCGGGTGGCTGAATTTTGGGCACATAAAATCTAAATTTGCCATCGACACGATAAGAAGAAGAAGAATTCGGAAAGATATAAATATTTTTATGTAGGCAGATTTCCGGCACAAAGAATAATGTAATCTATACTAATTTTATTACAAGGAAGAAAACTTCCAGACGTAAACAGTGCGAGGATAATCTTGCCTGGAAATACTTTATTGATTTTTATATTTATGCAATTGTATGTAAATGATAATTAAATTAATGAATGGTGTAAGTATACATGAGTACACGTAGATTTTACAGGTAGACGGTATTGATTATTGTACTTTGTTTTGGTTTACTGGTTAGAATATAAATAAGGCCATTGGATGATTCTTTGGGCCAGACGGAAATAAGCGGATTAGAATATCGTTTCACTTAATCATATCATATCACCCAATTAATTTGTGATGATGATGATTAATTATGAACAATGACTATGATGATAGATATTGAAACGTTAGATAGATAATATGTTTTGTTTTGTACAATATTTTATTCATGGTTATAAAATACCACTTATAGTGCCCTTTAGAATCTTCAAAGTGGGCCAAGAACTTCTCGTTAAGAATTTATACACGTTACACGAAGTGAGCATATCAAGCTTGCTGTTTGCAAATAAATTAACTTCATACCGTCGCTGTATCACGGCATCAAGATTCAAGCTAGAAACTATTATAAATTCTATGCTCGAACATAAATATATTTAACACTAAAGTTACCAAGTCAACGAACCTGAGGACTTTGACTGCGGCATAAATATAAAATTGATTACATTTGCAACTGGTCCGGTCGCTGTCGGCTTTCTGCGCTACATACCTAGACGTCGTCAGCTGCTATTTGATAGCAGCCAATCAAATTGAAAACCTAATCAATTGTAGCGGTATTTACTATTTCTCTGTTTCTCTTTTGCCTGGTCGATTGTGCTTTTCTTAAAAACTTTTATAGATTCTTTTTGCAACCGCAAATTATTGCCCTAGGATCTGTGACGAAAAGACACGGAAGACCGCGTTGCTCGAAGGCTTTGGATAATAAGAAAATAGATAAACCTTTTATTAGCCCAAAATACATAAAATCGTAAATCACAGCTCTACATGAAGCACAGGTGAATGGCAAAAGCAATACAGTCGCACAAGAAGCTCAATCACCATTCTTCAATAAAGATACAGCAATCTACAATAATGTTTTTGAGTCGGTCGTCGTTAACCTGCGCGCGCGCTGGTGGCCGGGCGGCGGGCGGCGGGCGGCTAGAGGCAACTTTGAGTCGCCGCCGCCGCGTCGCTCAGAGAAAGCTATTTTCTTGGAAAACGTCGGACACTCGGTCCGCTTTGTGACACCACCGGCTTGTAAATATACCTACTGACATCAATACGCGCGCCGACGATGGATTGATCGCTATTATTGAAGTCCCTAGCGTCTTGCGTAAGATAGAAAAAGATATAGCTATGAAACATGGAACTCATTTTATTAAAAGGTGTTCGTTTGCGGTCTTCTTATTAAAAAGGCAAATTTACACAAGATTACCTTCAAATTACATCATAAGATACAAAAACAGCTTCACAATCAAACAGGAAAACCTGCACAACTCGCCACCTTTGCAAAACCACTCAGGGTACGGATCGCGACTGTCTCGCAGGCTACATTTTAATTGGAAGTATGACTCACCGGGATATGGAACCTGTATGCACTATGTAAGGAACCTGTATGTATGTACCAGTCAATGGGATACGCCTGGAGCCCCAGCGGGTGACGTGGCCCGCTTAACATTCCGCGCGGGAACAAGCTAGCTAACATATTCCATACTACAAACTGCATATCCTATCAACGGCTGCATAGCGATACGGTGAAGCAATGATAATTACGCTCCTTGTGGAATGAAAATTGCCAAATACATCAACATTTTTATCCGCTGATTGAGCGCTGTGAGAAGCGTGGAGAATCTGGATTTTGAAATTAATGATGCACGCGTCATACATATCGTACCAAGTAGGTACCTACTTAATTCAATGTTAATGTTTGAGCGATCATAATTACGAACAGGTTATTTGTTTGTCAATTAGCTTTAGACTATCATAGATATTTGCACACTTACTTTCTAATTACCTACTAGCATTTAGCAATAATTGTTTATCAAGGCGTTGTAAATAATGATAAGTTATCATTTCTACCAATAACAACATAACTATCAAAATTGAATCATCGAATAACTATTTCCTGTCTTACTGCCTTCCCGTTCATTCACAAAGAACAACTTTCACATATTGCGGATCGGTGGACAACCTTGTTCAGTCTGAGTATATAGTTGATGAAAACCAGCTTTCCACTGCATCACAAGCGGCCGTAAAGTATGAAGCAGGAAAGCCTGCAAGGCGTGGCCGGTCGGAGTGGCTTTCTCCAGCCGGCCCGTCGCCAATCGCCATTGCATCGCCACACGTGCTACAACCGCCGCCGCCAGATAGCCGTGACAACCACAAACACGAACAATGCTAACCTGCCAATTACTGCTGCCGATGTACGACAAGACAAACGACAAAAAAGTGTATCAAATCAACACACTTAGGAAAAAAGTTATTGGCATCAAGTCGTCTACGTATGATGTCTAATCAAATTATCATGCGCTAGACCATTAAAACCGTTGCGTTTAGTTTGAGACCAATGCATCGTGATGATCAAAGACGCAGCTGTTGCTCGTGCATCATCCGCGCTCAGTTGGTAAACTTTGGCGCTGATTTGATTTCCTCGGGGTCCATTCACGAGCGCGCCCTCGCCGTCCTGCGCTTGCGCCGCTGCAGGCGTATTCCCACGGCCTGGCCGTCCGCCAATTAGATGCACCACGCCTTCAGCCATGCACATCGTTGCCAATTTTAAAAAGAAAACACTAACTGTTATTTGTACGTCGCTTACGAATTTTCAAACTCTGTGATGAATAACGGTCGAACTGATCCTTGAAGACAATAACGTTTTATATTCTGTACTTATGAATATACCTAACACGACTTTTATTTCTCTTCTCTGTGGTATTTTAATATCAGATTTTTTTGTAGGTATTTGTTCCATTCCACAAACATTTATATCCTCCTACTGCGTCAGTAAGAACCTGCATATAGTAAGTAAACAAACAAAATGGTGGGCCATTGACACAACATGCCAACACGTCCGTGTAGAATGTTATTGCCCTTGTCGCCGCCTGCCTGCCGTGGGGCCCTGTGGAAAAGTACTGCATAGGTACAGTGCAGGTGGTCTGCTCACTCAACTACTTACCTACTTACAAATACATTGCTATTTCACAATCGTCACTACATTGGTAAAAATTAGCAATAAACCGAAGCTACAAAACCACACTTTCGTAAATAAATCAACAGCATAAATATTTTGATGATTTGACGTAATCGAAGTACCTATATCTACCACACACAAAACGTGAAAGTTCTTAGTATCGGAGCACAGCCGCGCAGCGCGTAGTGCTACCAAGCCGACTCTATTTGCACAGCTAAGCAAACTTTACGCGTTTGTTGTTATCGGTGAACCAGCAGAAAATGATCCCTCTTCTTTTACGTACTTAAGTGCTTGAGTCATGAAGCCGCAGCTTGTATTTGTAGTCCCTGGGGAGCTCATGCTATACTGGTTAAATTATATCAGAGTGTAATGACGACGTTACGCCAGCCGAAGGAAAACTGTAAAATAATAGCATCATTGTCGAGTCCGATAGCGATAACTGGGTCGGGTTATTTACCTTACCAGCTTAGCACTTGTATAAATCAGTCTAACTGCATTATGCTATACAACACATATTTTGAACCTGCGAATAAACTAAAATAACTTGTGATTTTAGGTAATCATGCCTGAAATAAAACTGGTCCGAGGAGGCCCCCTTAAGGCACCTCGAAGTAATGACCTTAAGAATACGAATATTGTAATTATTATAATAAGCCTAATATTTACCGTTACACCTAATTAAACTTTTCAGTGCGTCAGTTCACAACTGCTTGCTTATTGTTATGATAATAATGTTGCATAACATAACCCAACAATGTTTGATATCATTGAGATGTCTGTCAAAAGCTTTTTACGGAACAAAATATACAGTGATGTTTCCTATTTATTATGCAATGATGCTTATTCGTGAGTCGTGCCGCACCATGTGTTGTTCCGATGCGCGTAATATTACGTAAAATAGACTAGTAAGTATCTCGTCAAAATTCAAACAGCTTGGAGTAGTGACTTTTACTTTTAATCGATCAGTATGCAGAAAGTTTAACTTTCCCTTGTAACGCGACTGGTGTGTAGGACTATCAATAAAACTACTACTTATACTTAATGTACATTATTACATTACTACTTTTACAAAGAGTTGTGAGTCTATGATGTTGTTACATAAAATACGAAATCAAGATGAAGTTAAGAAAATATTGACGATACAAATAGCGTTAGAACCAATTCAGATACATATTTGGAGAAAAAACGTTACGGTACGAATCCAACCATTCCAAGCTCGGGAATAAGATTAGAGAACTAAACATACATACATACATACATACATACATATATCACGCCTTTATCCCTTGCGGGGTAGGCAGAGCGTTAACAGTCGTAAGAATACGGCCGCTATCGCCACGTCTGACATTTTTGAGAATTGTTTTCCAAGGATGTTTGAGAAAACATGTGTAACACTATAGTGACAGGTTGTCAGCCTGTCGCCTAAAAATTGCAATACACCAATTCTCTCGAGTCCCTTAGTCGCCTCTTACGACACCCACGGGAAGGATGTGGGGTGATGCTATTCTAAGCCGGCATCACACGGCATGAACTAAACAACAATAACTAAACAACAATAAATATACAATAACAACTGTAAAGAAATACGTCGGCCGGTCGGTGAGTGGCGGTGGCGGCGCCGGCGAACTTCTAAACTTACGAGTGTTCAACAAAATGAGTGTGAGCGAGCAGACAGACGCACACATGGCTGCATTAGGGGTGTCAATGTCAAGTCAAACGGCCGACGGATTCAGGATTTTTAAACTACTTGATTTTTTGTAAATAAATACATATGGTACTTAGAAAACACCCAGACTAGACACAAATATTTGGAAATTGACGGAGCCACGACGCTCGGCGTAGAAGGCAGGGGTACTATCCACTATGCCATCGGGTTTGTCAAATAATTCAGTCATAGGATGCCGTGTGATGCCGGCTATAGCACACATCACCCCAAATCCTTCCCGCGGGTATCGTAAGAGGCGACTAAGGGACTCAAGAGTATTGGTGTATTACAGTTTTTGGGCGACAGGCTGACAACCTGTCACTATAGTGATACACATGTTTTCTGAAACAACCCTACAAAACAATCCTCAAAAATGTCAGACGTAGCGATAGCGACCGTATTCTTACGGCCGTTACCGCTCCGCCTACCCCGCAAGGGATAAAGGCTATATGTATGTATGTATGTATAGGATGCGAATGGGGAACCTGGATAATCTCGTACGATCGCCGTTTCTGCCTCATCCTTATCTACCCATTTGATATTCATGAGCAGTAGGTACATCTTAAAACGTACTCGAAACTAAGTTGATCTTTTTTAAGCTAAACCTGTCAATGGCAAGGCAACCCTAGTATCGGTTCGTGCGCGCCCCCGGCAACCGGTGCGCCCGCGCCGCCGACATGGGCTGGTTTACTCAATGAAACCAGCCAGGGATGCCCTTCGTCGCTCTAAGGTTAGGTTAAATGAACAACCCTGATCACATGAATTCGAATACTCGCATGAAGTTGCTGTTGAAAAATAAAACAAAAGATGTAGAAAAATCATTAGATTGGAGATACATATTAAAACACAGAGATGATTTAATAAGACTGAACCTACCTTATTTGGAATTTAATGTTAAATCAATCTTCATAAATTCTATAACGACCTTCTAAACATTAATTACGCTACAAACATTGTTTATTATGCGCCAATTAAAAAGCTGCCAAGACAAGTAACCTTAAATAAGATAATCGCTATATGTGTCTCAGACAAACGTCTATTGCCAATGTATTTTTGTAAATGCGTCATCTTGTTATAATGTGGCCACGACACGAGATACCAACTGACTGATCTTTACGATTGGTCTTGATGTCACAAATTTTTGGTATGTCTAGGAGCCTGGAGTTCGACGTCACATACTGAAATAAAAGTGACTATGTCAGCGATAAATCAGACACTCGTTTTCGCAGAGAAGTCTAAACTTCAGACTAGTCAATTTCACGAAAGCAGAAATCGTTAACTAAATGATATTATGCGCTCTGCTCCATCATTGCCATTTATTTACGTTCACCATTTCGATCGAAATAATGGTTTATATTCATCGCATTATGCAAACATTGAAGTGCGAAAAATAACAATGCCGTTGTCTATTTCTCGTATTTTGAATCGATTGGATGTCCTCATAGTCTCAGACAACCACAACAAAAGCTACAGCACTACTGCTGGAAAGTAGGCGGGATCATTGCACTGCACCCATTAGCGGTGCAGCAACTCCCTCTCACTCGCACTGCCTGGTGCAACAGGATTACAGGACATTTCAGATGTCGGATCAAGAACAGTACCACTTGACTGGTCCACTTCGGTGAATCAGAGCGAATGTCATATATATTTTGCAATGAAGGCGGTGCGCATAATCGCAACGATATATCACGTCACCGACAAGAGCGCTTTCGACGGGTGGTCTTGCGAATCCTAGCCCCAGGTCGGCATCGAGTCGGCGTTGCTAGTCATAAATACAGGCGCGATAACTATCGCCCGTGGTGCGGGGAGCCGGGAGGTTGGGGAGTGCGGCGTTGGGTGGTCGACGCGAAATTCGGCGGAGCGCTGCCCGCGAGACCGGTTCCGAGAAGGCCCGGCAGCGCGGCGTCGGCGGCGACTATTGTGTCTGGCTGGTCGGACGGAGCTGGCTGCCCTCTGCCACACGCGCCGCTTCATTACCCCCCGACCCTCGCGCGCCCTCCTCACGTGTCCTCTCCTCACTCACGGGCAAGGCGCCTGAGCCTATCAGCTCGTGATGTGTTTATTCTATTGTAGTTCACGATGTTCTACCCGTTCATATAACTTCTTTTATTAAGTCTCTCAAAATAGTCATTCGAGAAAAACATAGTTAAAAAGTAAAGATAGAACAGAAACAGTATTATTTGAAAACAATGTTACTTTCAGCGTCACTGCCCATAGTTTTCTAATCTAGAAAAAATACGACATCGGAGCTTTTCTAGATCAAAATACACTAGACCACTCACTGGATTTCATATCACTCTTCCTATCTCAAAAGACAAAGCTTGCCCTAAGAAAACATTTCAACCTTCGTCACAGCTTAACAAGTGATTAAAAAAATAACATGTAGAAATGTTTCAAACAGCAACATGGTGCCGCCGCCGCGATAGCCACAATAGACGAGAAATAATATCGTCCACCTAATCTCTTTTTCGTTAGCGGCACACCATATTTCATTCTGGCAGCCATTGTCAATAAGACCGAGGTCAGAGGCAAATAGGAGAAAAGAACGTCCCTACTTTTGTTTTCTTTTTCCTGCACTCCAACAAAATAAACTCCTCCGGCGCAGTTGCTTGAACGCGCCGCCTTTTTAAAATTCGAATTCTAATATCGTTTTTTTCTTTGCTTGAAGCTTCCATCTTTTCATTAATATATTAGACTGTAAATTTTCGTTTTTTATCAACATGTTTTGGAATCAGGTACCTGAACAGAGTGATCTACCATTTTATGGTGGGATATTATTGTTGAGTCCGTGTGAAACGGCATAAAAATGAATTGGAATTGGTGATTGGTTTTGGGAGTGTTTCTTTTTAACGCTCTTTTGAGGCCAATTGAATTGTAAATTTAGCATTACTTCACGCACGCTTTATACAGTTAGAAGCAGCTAATGGTTCATGATTATTATGATCCAAGTATATTTTAATGAGGCCAGGATTCATTTTAGGCAAATTGAGTAGGCAATTTGGTAGACAAATATAATCGTCACCAATAATGAAATTTCAAATTAAGAGTCTACCACTACTCAACACAAGGTTGCTTCACGAGGAAATGTAAAAACGAACCCATACATTGACGACATTCTTTTTTTCACATCACAATGACAAACACAATCCAACATTCTTATTTCTAATATTGATCGACGACTTTTATGTTAGGACAACCGTTAAACAACATAATTGCTCCAATATACACAATTTCGAGGTAAAACTTTCTCTTGGGACACAAAGGTAAACATCCCATCGTAAACGGTTTATTCTTTATTTGTTCAGCTTTTTAATAGTGGTGTAGTTTGACGGTTCTGTGCAACCATTGAAACAGTCACTATGGTTATGCTCAGAATAATCTGTCAAATAGTAATATTAATGTGTAAAATTGCGACAAGCTAGGCACATGCACTGGGGTCCAAGTCTGCTATTTTTTGTCATTGTAACGCCATCGAAACTCAACTGTCATTCCATTGCCAGTGTGATTTTCTATATTTCAAACTGTTAGCAGACTACGAAATGACCGAAATCATCCAACTGAAACGATTTTCATTTAGCAGACCTAGGGCCCTGAAATGTGTAAAGCAAAGTAGTAAATTAATGCAGATAGACAGAGTGTTAGGAAAAGTGCTGTTTTCCTGTCAGGTTACAGCTATCCCTAGTGTCGGGTTTTCATACAAACGTATCCCCCCGTGTTCTTTCCGATTATAGTCTTGCCAAATTAGTAAGTCAATCGGGAGATTTTGTATGGGACTGAAAATCCAAATAAATATCTGTACACAAGTTAGTTCAACCTATGCGATACACTATACACAGTACCACAGAATACTAACTAGTAACTAGCGTTACAGAATCTTTACTTCACAACGGTTTTCAAAGTAATATGTACTCAATCCGATAGACAATATGATTTAATTTAGCTCGCGTTCCAGTCGAGCACGGGGTCATTTAGATACCTTCTAAATTTTTTTGAGGAAATATGGGCCTTAATTCACTGTACTACGGTTCATAATAAGTTAGACGTGGTTATACGTATTGAAAAAGCCGCGGACTAGGGTTGGTTACTTCGAGTGCTTCGAGAAAATTTAAATAGTTTTAGGGTTTTGAAATAGTACTTTGTTCAACAAAAAAGAAAGTGTTTGTAGTCAAATAGGAACGTAATGTAATCCAATCAAAGTAGATTTTACTTACCTGTCAGCGTCTTTCGGCAAACAAAAAAAAGTTAAATTCCGATCACGATCTGTATTTAAACAGTTAAACACTGCACAGTATTTTTTTGCTTTTCTTTGTGCGTCCATCTTGCAAAAAAATGTCGAGAAAGTTGAACGTAGTCGAACAAATAGCGCGCGCGTGTCGTCTCGTCTTTCGCTTGCGGCAGCCTACTAGATTGGCCCTTTCGCCGTGGCCGGCGCCTGTAGGTACGTTTTTAATATCTACACGCGGAGTGATACAGGCCTGACAGTACCTTAACCTGTAGTTCCAAGAAATGAATGAACAGAGCCGACAAATAATAATCATTTCGGTTAACGCAGCAAAAAATGGTCGTCTATTAGAGCCATTTGTCAAAAAATAGTCTTCTATTAAAGCCATTTGTTGTTGGCCCCTCGTATTCTCAGGCTCAACTTTACCGTATAGTGTAATTTGAGTTAAAAATAAACGCCGATTAGCAAGCAATTAACAACTCATTAGGATGTGCAAAAAGTGTTTGGCTAGTTAATAACGCAAATAATTAAAGTTCGCAACGAATTCAGAACTACACTTCAAACTTTAGAACTTTTTTGAAGTCGGTTAAATACTAACACTCACGACCTATCAGGCAAAATAGAAATTGAACTTGCCTGAACTGTTATGGTAGCAGCTCGAAATATCCAAATTAAGTTAGGGTTTATGAACCATTAGCGATGTAATTCGATGTGTAGTCGACGGTAATGCAAAAAAATTTTCTTTTACTTGAAATCATCGTATCGATGCTAAATAATAATTGAGGACACGGATTCTTTTCTGGCTGGGCAATTAGACAGTGCCAGCCAGGCCAATCTGGAGGAAATTGGCAATTGACCCCCGTTGACTCTTGAATTGGACCAGACAAAGGAGTTAGGATAGGCACGAATGTGCGAGAAGCTGATGAAATTAATCAACAGGAGAGCGCAAGTGCTAAACATTGATGGCTAGGTCGCTAGGAAACACCTCAGTTTAGCCAAAATCGCGGAATTCTGGACAGACACGCGAAGTAAATCTTTACAGAGCAACCGGAGAGCATGAAATGGAATTCTTTATTTTTATATTTCTGTGGAAAGAGAAAATTGCTCTTATTGTCTTTTTGAAAATTAACTTTCGATAAAAGAAAATGATGGGGGCATGCTCTTAGAAGGTTTTAACTCAGTAAAAAAAAGAATAATAGCTTCAGAGGCAATACTCTGGAAGAGAACAAGAAAACACGTGTGTATGAAAATACCACACTAGGGGCTCCTATTAAAATATGTCAACTTTTAGTAGTTCGGTATATGCGGAGTCACACATACACTACGTCATACACTTCTCTTTGTGCCCTTACTCAAGACCAAACTAAACCAACACAAAATACTTTCGTATTCCAAGAACGTATTTACATACAAGTCCAATTGATTTTCCTTGATGTCGGTTATACATCTCAAAAGTTAAAATACTGTGAATGTCGAAAATCCCGCTTACTTCATTCCCACGAAGATTACACAATTTGATAACATTTTTATTATAACATAACCTGTGTTACGATGAATTAATCGCATTGTTAGAATATCTTTAGCGACCGAATTTCATTTATTTTGTTGTTACATTTACATTACATAGTCTTGCTTGTCTTTTTACTTACTTTTGTATAACTGGACTATGGATAAGCACGTACTTATTGAATTTTTAATGATTGCCGGTTTTTCCTTATGCCATATGGTTTTTCCGCGAAAGAGGGTCTCAATGTCACTGATAAGGATATACCTACCTACTTACTTACTTACTTGCAGACACATATGTACTTACTTAAATTAGGTAAATGGCAGCCACTTTAAGCTCCTTTGTAATTCACCGTTTCACAGATTATTTTGGTTGCCATGTTTTTTTTTTGTATTCCATTAAGGGTTGTAAGGTGTAGGTACCTACAGAAAACTCTGCAGGTATGAACATACCTAGAAACTGAACAACTTTTGCTATTGGAGCTATCTTTGTAAAGGATAATTTTTCGACCGCCCCTCCCATACAAAATTGCCGATCGGCTGGCTGACTTTTTATTGGAAACCGAATTTTTTTCTAGGCCTCATAGTAAAAATTGTTCAGTTTCATGGTCTAATCATGCGTGTCTGTACAGATTTCGTTAAACTGTCTCTTACACCCGATACAAACAAAATCTCTCGTCCTAAGGTATTTCCTACATATTTTGTAAAGTAACGTTTTTTCCAAACAAAGAATGAAGTGTAAAGTGTTGCATTGTCCTCTGTTTGGAAACTAAACAGGTTGTGTAACTGTATTGCTGTATCAGTTAGAGATTTGAAACCAATGGAGCGAATGATACTGTTTTTTCTTGGTCCGGTGGTTTGCAAGAGAATAAATATCTCTACATTGTGTAGTGATCTCATCTACAGTGATACAAATTATACTTGTACAAAAGTGTTAACCAGAGGTAGTACCAAAATAAGGCATAAGAAATAGATACCTAGGTGGATTATATGTACATACTTAGATTTAAAAAAGTACCCTTACCCCAGTTAAACCCTCTTTAACATCTGTGAAACACCACACATAAGTATGGCAGTTTGAATAGCCATAAGCCCATACAGAAGAACGTTTCATGTCAACAAAGAATAAAAAGAAGTCTAAAAACTAAAACCCGACTACTGAGATTTCGCGCTCTAAAAAGTAAGAAACAAGAAATCTGAAATAATAATTGAATGTGTTTTTCGTCTGCAAAATTCATACAAAGTAAACAGCTATTATAATTTAATTTCATGGCAGTTTAATATAAAGTTCATAGTGGTTTTCAGGTGATAGCTGTGGTCGTTTGCCACGTCGCCTTATTTATTTTATAAACTAGATAAGACTAGAACACGTGGCAAACGACCACAGCTATCACCTGAAAACCACTATGAACTTTATATTAAACTGCTATGAAATTAAATTATAATAGCTGTTTACTTTGTATGAATTTTGCAGACGAAAAACACATTCAATCGTGAGTAGTTATTATTTCAGATTTCTTGTTTCTTACTTTTTAGAGCGCGAAATCTCAGTAGTCGGGTTTTAGTTTTTAGACTTCTTTTTATTTTAATTATTTTGGGGTTGTAAACTTAAATTTTCACGATTGTTTGTTGGAAGATGTAGGTAGGTACCAAAACAGGTTTTTCATTTTCTTTGTTCTGTGAGGGGGGCCAGCCCCCCTCAACCCCCCGTGTCGATGCTTGCTGCTGGTTTCATCACCAAAAAAGTTGTCTCCGTTTCTTTTCCTGCGAGGGGGGAAAGCCCCCCTCAACCCTCCGGGTCGATGCTTGCTGTTGGTTTCGTTACCAAAACAGATGTTTTCATTTATTATTTTAGCTACGTATAAAATTTAATATGAATATATGAAGCATTATAACGACAAGTTCTAAGAAATATGCACAAATATCTGCTTTTAGAATATTAGTTGTAGGATCTTGTATGTACATACATACATGTACCTATCTATACATACATACATATAAACACATATCACTCCTTTATCCCGCTTTCGCTCTGCCTACCTATCTATGTACGCGTTAAATTAATTTAAGTGTAGGTAATAATTTGCTGTACCTTCAACTTGGATCCCATTACATGAGATGAAAAATATGACAGGTCGTTTGATACCCAACACAATATAAACCTTATTCAAACACATTTTACATGCAGTAGCAGTGCGTATTGTGACTTAAACGTCAATTTTGGTGCAGCTACTCAATTGAGTAAGTCAAGAGTCTCAGACAACAGATGTCGCTGTTAGTTTCCCTAAAACGCGAATTGGCTTAATAGCACTACCTTTTTTAAAAATTTTGAAAAGTGCGTGTTCCCCTAAAAATAAGAAATTTAACCGCAGTAAAGAGCAGCCTATGTTTTGTTCTAGACATTATTTCATCTTTGTACAAAGTATCTTGCCGTGTGATGCCGGCTTAGAATAGCATCACCCCACATCCTTCCCGTGGGTGTCGTAAGAGGCGACTAAGGGACTCGAGAGTATTGGTGTATTACAATTTTTAGGCGACAGGCTGACAACCTGTCACTATAGTGATACACATGTTTTCCGAAACAACCTTAGAAAACAATACTCAAAAATGTCAGACGTGGCGATAGCGACCGTATTCTTACGGCTGTTAACGCTCTGCCTACCCCGCAAGGGATAAAGGCGTGATATATGTATGTATGTATGTATGTACAAAGTATCATTTGAATCTATTCAGCCGTTTTAGCGCCAAGTCCTAACAAACACATATCCGCGTTTATAAATTATATAAGGAATCAGGAATTAGGATTAGGATTAGTAGGATTTCTTACGTACCTACCTATCTACGCGTTAAATTAATTTAAATGTGAAAATTTTCGCGGTACTTTTCTACTTCGTTCCCATTAAATATGATGAAAAATATGTCAGATCTGAGCCTAAGGAGCAGCCCTTTCTTACCATAGCTTATACACAGATATTTAGCGTATGTAGTGCTATCACGTCTTGTCTGCCTTTCGTTATCATCATCAGATCAGCTCCACGAGTATGACACATACCGACACCACACCGATACCGATACCAATGTACCTGCTGCTTGTAGAAAGTGGTTGAAAAATTCTGACATAAGGGCTCATTGAAGACCAATGTGGCGCAGTGGTAGTGCGACTGCCTTTGACGCAGAAGGTTCCGGATTCGATTCTCGGTGGGTCACTCACAAAGTTGATATTTGTCACTTTGTGAATTTGTTCCCAGTCTGGTTAGGACATTGCAGGCTGAACCACCCGATTGTCCGTAAGAAAGATGGTTCCGTGTTTCGGATGGCACGTTAAGCCGTTGGTCCTGGTTGTTGTCTATGATCACTTTAGACGGCGGTCGTTACACAACCATGTCAGAATCCTGCTACTTGCAGAAGGCGGTTGAAAAATTCCGACACTAGGGTTCATCGGGTCGTTGGACGACTCGGTGACCCAAACAAAAAGAAATTGAATCGTTAGACGGCGCGGCGTACTACACGAAAAGAGAGAAAGAGAAAAACAGATGTACCAGTTTCATACTAAATTGACATTGTGTAAATGCAAGAAAGTTTCAAACTTTCACCTACATTATATATATTTTTGAAATGCGCTATTAAAGCCCTTTTGTTTGATACCCAACACGATACCAATTGAAGAAAAAAATTTTTTTGTTCGTATCTTTATGCACGCTAGAGGGCGCCATGTTCACTTTAGTGACATGACATAGCCTATAACCATCGGACTGTTCAGACGCTTCTATTGGCACCTTATTTGTCAAATTCTGATAAGTAGATTCGTAGCTAGGAGGGAACAAAGGAATTATTGCCACATATATACATACATACATACATACATTCCGGTCAAAATCATAACCCTCCTTTTTGCTTTGCTGTAGTCGGGTAAAAATAGGTCTAATGTCAGAGCATCAACATTATTTTGACAGCTGTCAAATATGACCTATTCGAACGGCCATAC
This sequence comes from Keiferia lycopersicella, assembly GCA_029255805.1. Taxonomy (NCBI): domain Eukaryota; kingdom Metazoa; phylum Arthropoda; class Insecta; order Lepidoptera; family Gelechiidae; genus Keiferia; species Keiferia lycopersicella. The sequence goes on from JARACZ010000008.1 coordinate 3,647,257, forward strand.
TATAATTCATTCTTAGTTTCCCTTTCGTGACCATCCTGGTATACTGCTTATACTATCACTTCAAATGTCTTTTACCTTTTCCCGTGTCAATCAAATCCCAGGATTTTTTATATGAATGTATGCCGAAGAGTCCTTTGCCAGTATCGGTAACTATTAGCAAGGTCATTCATTTAGATAGTGTCGCGACCAGCGTAACTTGACCTCCATACTCCATGCACGCACTTGCAAGGGCATACTGACAGTTACGCTGGTCGTGATACTATGTAAGCGAATGAAGTATACTAATACTATCTAAACTGTGATCTAAACTAATAAAGCTATTCGCTCTATTACCTACGTACATGCTCATAGGTAGGTAATGTATAAATTGTTTTGATCTCTGCCTCTCTGCACGTCCTCAGGCAGTGCAACGAACTATTTAGGGCGATGCGACAACCACACGCGATTCTGAGAAGTGACAACTTGTCCCGGCTCTCGGCGGCCGGCCAGCCAAGACACGACGACGATTTAAGGTTAAACACCAGTCTAGAGGCGCCCCCAGACAAGGAAAAAAGACTTTTCAGACAACAATCAAGCTGGTGTTTTGTAACAATCGAATTAACGGCAATAAACTCATTTATAACTTTTCAATTGGATAAAATTTTACACCCTGTGAATTAATTGGAAAGGACCCAATGAACCCATTGAGTCGTTGACGACGCGGTGTCCCGCAATAAAAAAAGAAGAATTGGAATGGAGAACCAAATAAGGACAAACATAGCCAAAGTGTTCAAGTTGAGAAAGTTTCATTGGGTAAATAAATAATCATTATTGAGAAGTAATTCTAGGAATTGTCACTTATCCATTCATAATTTTGATGTCCTATTGAGTTGCATGTTAATTTTTCAGTCAGTAAATAAGTAGTATTTTACGAGTGGCGCTAGTTTCGTCGGTGTTGCCCTTAATCGTAAACGGTACATTTTATGACACCATATAATTAATTTAATTAATTTCACGGACAGATGGCATCTAGACGCGTCACGGCTGCCAGTGTTGGTGACTATCGGTGTATAGCATCAGTACTGTACGGTACGTCGTGTGACTTCTTTCTAATGGAAAGATCTTGAGAGATAGAGGGAAGCTCATATCATTCCTCTATTAAATAGGTATGCGAAAAGCAGTCCGTGGCTCTTTGAATCTAAATCCTTAACTATAATAATTATAAGGCGTAAATATATTAGCTGCAAATAGTTATAGGGGTGAAACAGCCCATGAAACTGAACAAATTTCCCCAAGAAACATAGGTTGAAATATGAGAATTTTTTTTAGAACGCTCATACAAGTTGGCTTGGTCGTCGGTTGGTAATTTTGTATGGGAGGTCCAATATTTTTTTTTTATATTTCGACCTGTTACTTGGGGAAAGTTGTTCAGTTTCATGGGTTGGTTCACCCCTTAAAATATTTTACGTCCTGTATAAGGTGTTATAAGGGATGATGATTTCATCGGTATTACATAATATATGGGTATTACCTACAATTTAAGGCGACAGGCTGACAAAAGTCACTAACATTTAAAATTTCTGAAATGGCGCTCAAATATTAATCAGCTTGACACCGATTTCTACGGTCACTTACACTCTGCCTATCCCGCAAGGGATGTGTGTAAGAAACCAGTTTTGTTTTGACGTGATCATGACCCCTACAATAGCCAAGTCGAGCTAAAGCTACAAGAAAAGCGTTGATCGAACGGGCGTACCAGTTTTAGGCCACTGGTTAGCCGGTCGGAGCGGTCCGCTGTAGATTTCGCCTAGGACCGGTTCAGAGTGACGCAACGAGACCCAAGTCGACAACAGGGACAATAAGTTGCTAATAGATCGGTAAACTTACTTAATTAACAACTGATTTAGTGCTGCCCCTACTGAAAGCTTTACTACTATAATCACTAACTAGGTTTGTTTGAAAAACAGATAGAACAAATCAACCACCAAAGTACACACTAAAATTGTGTAATATGCTTTTAGATGCTTTGTCTTCTTAAGTTAACTTACCGAAACTGTTATAGTTTTAGAAGTCAAAGATAGATGTTTACCTGAAACAGAAAAAAATCAATTTAGAAGAAGAAAGATACAGTTATATACATATACGTAAGATACAGATTTTTTAATCAAAACCACAGAATAAATAATAGTGCTAGCTAAAAACGCACATCTTCATAAAACCTTGTCTGAAGTGGTGCGACATACATTTGTGCTTATTTGCAACGTGTTTAAGCTCATACACGAGATAGATCAGCAATTTACTCTATACGATACGTCTAAACGTGTCTACAGTAGTACAGTACTGATAGTGTTCTGTACTTAAAACGCCAGCAAACAACTAGAAGTCACCACCAGTCGTTGGCCTCAGAGAACTGCACATTGAAGCACGAGCGATCTATTTCAGCGTAAACGCAAATTAATCTCGGAAACACCGCCTGATCTGAGCAGACATCACGATATAGAGGGTATATCTTACTCCCTAATGAATAGAAGCGTGATGAGTGTGCATAATGCGAACAAGCAGATAGCAGTCGTTGTCCTCAGACAAGAGACAACTGTACAAGCGCGAGCGATCTATTTCTGCAGCGCAAACGCAAATTAATACCGGAAACATCGCACGATCTGTGTGGACATCGAGACAGGGTGTAGAAATTATCAGCGAAATAGACCTCTTGTAGACTCGGTTGCAAAACCAAATTTATCTAGGGAAAGCTCTGAAAGAGCTGGTATTTTCGTTATCAAGATTATCTTATCTGTAGTAGTAACTTCGATCGGCAACTTCATGTCATTCTTCCTATACGACTTACCTATCGTAAGCAGATAGATATCTACACACGACACTGTATTATATTTTGTACGCACCGCCAACAGCACACACTGTATGATTCCCATCTGATAGATCTAAACCGATTACCTTCAATATCGTTTCGTAAATTTAGATAAGCTATTCAAATGAAGGGCCAAAAGACTACAAAAGCAAAGCGTGAACGAAAAAAGATTTTCAAGAACTCGACCAATATATCATCATCCAATTTGAACTCCCAAAAGGCTATTTAATTCTCGTAGAGCCTTCCCATTCATCCGGTCTGCGCGGGCGCAGCGCCGAGGCAAAGGCACCGAAGGCTAATTTCACGCAAGATGGAAACCGCCGTATAAAGTTACCGATAGTCTGGCCAGCCGGCTAAAATAACAGGTCTGCCGCTTGAACGATCTAACGAGTTCAGGAGTAGCGAATGTACTACGTGTGTAATATTCAGAGTAAAAAAAATGTTTTTAATTTAACTGTGCTTTTCCTATGGAATTTTAAGAGGTCTTCGATTTTTTTTTTCAGTACATTGAGACCTTGTGCTGTCTATAGGATCACCTGGAGAGCATATATACGATGTTAAACGAAAAAAAATCGCATGATTCAAACATTTTTGAGTAAGTGGCAACATAGCTACTTGCATAGGTATATAAAACAAGGTGACTCGATAGCTAACTTTTTTGAAGTAGGTTGAAAATAAAATAAATGCCACCGATGATGACTGAACAGAAACGAAACCGAATTTCGTTAATGCATCTCACAAAGCGTCAAATTAACAGCTTTTTTCAACCAACAAATTAATCAGTGTAAAAAATTTGCAGTCAAATTAATTACATTTTAATTAACATCTGTATAACGTGATGAGTCTATAATTATGTCATTAACATTACTGAAGCTGTCACAGTTATCTGTTAATGTACTGTTAATTACTTTATCGCAGTTGTAGGTACTATAAATAAGAGACGATCGCAAAATAGTTGAGTTCGCAGTTTCTGCATGGTTGTGGGTGACCGGACAGAGCATATTAGGTGGACTTTCATACGGTTTTGACTTCTATCGAGACACAAAATGAGCTGTTTTATAGGAATACAGGCCCAGATTGTATGACCTGATATACGTCCATCCCCGAAACAGTCGCGTCTGGCAAAATGGCGATCAGACGCATCCGAGGTTCTGGGTGAAATGAGCGGCGGCAGTCTCCAAAGAGCTGGTCTGATTAGAAGCCAGCTATTCCAGCTGATTTACTAGGCGCCAGCAGCTGCACGCGATTATTGCACATTAAAATTATATGAGCGCCGTAGTTCGTATGATGTTCTGTTTGTGGCTAGACTATTGAGCAACGTCTAAGCGGTTCCAATCAAGATTCGTTTGAAGGCCTGCCTAGCGCAGTCAATCGACTTGAACCTTATAACAGAAAGCTGATCAGGATGATAATACTAAAACTATAGTTACTATAACTACGATCGTAAGTAGATTCAATATTGACACTTGGGGTCACACTACTTGCGATACAAATCACTGTTGAGCAATAGTGATAGTATTGACATGTATTTTATGGTAGACGGCCATTCAGATTAATATTTTGAAGACATGATAGTCATAGCGGACAGACAAGTAAAGAGCAGCGACAACAAACAAAACTATTGCAAATATTGCAAAAAATTGCAAACAGAATCAAAAGTGCAAATTAGAATTATATTCTCGACTCGTTAACATCAAACACGGGCATAATAATCCATTGTGAAACATGAAGCCGAGGTGAGGGCACAATGAAAGCACAACGCCGTGGGAAAGTACAGACAGGCCAGGTTGTCAAAGGCCAGGCTGGATTCGAGCTGGCTGGTAGTTCACCATTGAATTTATGGTGTTTCGTAATGGACACGTGCGTGTATAATTGACAATACCTTGTGAGTATAGGCTAGAATCTAGTGCTGGTTTAACCGCAGAGTAAATGGTAGGTACAGTTTAGGAAATAAAATTTGAGCCGATTCGAATATGAAACGTCAAAGCGAATCGGATTGTGCTTCCTAAACTAAACTTACTAAAAGTTCACTCAATCAGGTCAGCACTCTATAACAAAACGTGGGAACAAACAAACGTACTTAGTTATTCGTCAATTCGTCGGGACGAGTTTAGTACACACACAAACACACCTTTATCCCTTGATGGGTAGGCAGAGCGTTCAGTACACTTATAGGAAGGGATGGCAAAACTGGATTTGTATCTATTTTTTATTTTCTTCTAGCAATTTTAAAATGTTGTTGTAATGAAAATTACACAATGGTAATATTTCTTGGAAGAAACTTTTCTTTATCATTTCAATACAACTGATAAAGTTTTATTGCAGGAACTCGAGATTTTTAAGGAGTTGAGTCATATTTCTTCGTAGGTAAGTACATTTCATGGATGTACACTGGATTTATGTATTGTGACCAACGTAGGTATTTGACAGATCTCTAAGTTTAAATAAATAGGCTTACACTTTACTAAATATAAATATGACACCGAATTGTACATGTACATGTGCCATCATTTTACTTACTTGAAAAATTATTCTTGCCATGATGTGCCATTTTACCTTGGTTACGATTTCTATGAAAGCTGTTTCAGACATACGTACATGACATGATCTGCCGCGCCTCGGATCTTGGCAAGGTTCCAGTAGATTAATTAATTAACTGTGTTTGTTTTAAATTCACCATTCTTTTGATCTACGCAAAATTGTTGTAAATTGTGTAGTATAGGCATTGATAGTTATGAAAATTGTTATAATGTAGATGTACATTTTGACACATTGATGACAGCTCTTACCTACTTGTATGTAGGTAAATCACTACCACTACATAGTATAAAGCAAAGTCGCTTTGCGCGTCTGTCTGTATGTATGTTTGCTTAAATCTTTAAAATTACACATAGGATTTTGATGCAGGTTTTTTTAATAGATAGAGTGGTTCAAGAGGAAGGTTTTTATGTGTAATACTAGCCGGGAAAATATCTTATTCCCATGGGAAAATGAGTTGCAGCGGGCGCAGCCGCTGGGAGGGCCGCTAGTAACGTAAAACGTAACATTAAGAAAAAAAATATATAAGATACACCAGGGATTATACTCCGAAAATCCACAGAGTACCTACTTACTCTCTAGAATACTTGTTTTATCTAACTAGGAAGATAATCTAAAACTGGTTAAATCATTTTATCAGACCGGAATTTGTGTGGATAACAAATGAGGGACATATTTATTTACTATTGCCATTTCAGACTAAAATATAGATAAGATTGTGAACTTTCTTATGGATGATTTTACTTCTTCATCTTCTTCTTTTCGTGTCAAAAGTTTAACTGAAACATTTTATTAATATTATGATGGAGTGTATTTCATAAACTAGGTATTTCATTGGCTGTTACCCAAATAAATAAGTAAACCTAGCCTACATACCACGTCTTCAAGAGGCTGCCTGATAGTATGATTATCTACAGTTATTGTCTTTATTATTTTCGTTATTAGAAATTACTTTCCTTTTGTATCTACTCTGGTCAGATTGGGATAAGACAGAGTTAACTATGAAGCTAGTTCACCCAATAGTATTACTATGTTATGTATACTTTGAAAATTTGCCAATAATTTTATTGACAATATGAGATAATACTGTTTGGTTTGGGATTTAGCATCAAATTTGGTATTCGGCCTTGCTATTTGGTGGAAAGGTCGCAGATAGTGTTGCACTTATCGCAAAAGGAAATACCAGGTAGATAAGACTACAGTACTCGTGTCCTGGCTTCTATTGTATTATTGGCAGATTCTACGTACGTACAGCTGATATTGGCGTGCTGACTCAACTACGGAATGTCATTTCTAATCTGGGGGCACGGCAGTGCCCCCGCCAAGTCGAGCTAGAAAGCGGCACAGCCGTACCATCCTTTTCTCGAAGCGGTTTGGGCCATTTTCAACACCTTATAACTTTCTTGTGGATAAAACAAAAGACTTGAAACTTCAGGAATCAATCAAAAGCCCTGTAGATACGGTATATTTCAAATTTCGTTCACTTTGAACCAGTGGTTTAGGAATTATAGCTAGTCAAAGTTCTTAATTTTGTCACTGACTCACTCACTGACCGATCATCAAAATTCTAAGGCACTTCTAGCAGACATAGAGACTTCTAATTTGGAATATAATTTGGGTTTAGTGTATAAATCAAGGAAAAACTTAAAAATCTAGCAATTTCAATGCAGTTTTCTAGATAAACCGATAGCATAAATAACTTTGTAATTCCATAGAAATGTACTGTTTACCAAGTAATATTTTGCTGTCGCTCCTAAAATACTTTGTTTTGGTCCAGCAAAATAATCACAGATGTCGCTGTTAGTTTCTAAAACACGTTATCGCTATTTTAATGTCCATCGCGAACAGTTTCCAATATGTATAGCCTATGCTATAACTATACATAAAAGTCAAGGCCTCAGTCTGAATAATGCGCTGATGGATATAGGTTCAGCTGTATTTACATCTGGTCAAGCTTATGTAGCACTATCAAGAGAAACAAGTCTGGGCGGCTTACATTTTATAAACATAGACTTTGGAAATATTAAAGCGCAAGAATCTGCAATTTGTGAATACAATAGACTAAGAAGCATTTACCGTCCAGACTTGACAAAAATCATTACTACAAAGATTCCGAGAAAACCACATAAAGATAGAGAGTGGGCTATGAGAAAAACCGTGGCTGAGGCTCAAGAAATAGAGCCGCAAAAGAAAAAAAGGAAGACTACCTACAAAAAGTAATGAGATCCCCTCAAAAACATTAATATATAAAAAATTCCAAGTCTCGCTACTGAGCTGTTCAACCGTAAAAAGGTATGAGATCCATTTGAAACCAAGTCGGCTATCGATTTGTTCATTCCCCACTTAAGAGATCTATCTTAATTAATTACGTAATTAGTTAATAAGCATTATTTTATAGTGACCATATCAATATTTTCAATATATTTTAATGTTTACAATAAATTGAATGACTTGGCAATCGCACTGAATGTATTAATTTTAATGTGTATTGCACGTTAACCTTCTGTTCTAGTGCGATGGCTAAGTCATTCAATTTATTGTAAACATTAAAATATATTGAAAATATTGATATGGTCACTATAAAATAATGCTTATTAACTAATTACGTAATTAATTAAGATAGATCTCTTAAGTGGGGAATGAACAAATCGATAGCAGACTTGGTTTCAAATGGATCTCATACCTTTTTACGGTTGAACAGCTCGGTAGCGAGACTTGGAATTTTTTATATATTAATGTTTTTGAGGGGATAGTCTTTGTCTAAATATATTTCGTTTTTATCCGTATTACAATGGTTGAATTCAGCCTACAAAAATGTCATAAAACAAAACCCAAACGCCTAACATACTACATACTATCAACACCCAGGTTCGTACTCGTAATTCAATTATCAAGGAGAGTTACAGTCAGTCGAATGTTTTTCTTTGTGGTATATTTCGTGTTTTACTTGCTAAAATTGGCATAGTAAAGTCTAAGCCATTCATTCTTTATGTCATTCTTGACACAAAAAATATACTTTTCTCAAATGCAAGCAAACAGCGCAAATTGAGAAGAACGAACAATACAGCTTCATCATTGCCTTCAATGAACTAACAGTGGTGTCAATTCAGTAATTTCTATTAGGTTAAAATAGCGCTCTCACTTACTGTCAAATAGGTTTTGAAAAGTATATTAGATGTTATTAGTCATATTATATTCGAAATTTTGTATAGTTTCTTTGCAATTTCTAGTCATTTAGTCGCAATCTTTCTAGTCGTCGTGTGGCCTTATCTGGACAGATAACGCGCAATTATAAGACAATTTTAGTTGCGGTGATCGCGATCCAACCCTAAACATATTTGACGGAAAGTAACAGCTATATTAATTAAGAAAAATTACCGAATGGACATCAATCTAATTATTGCCAAATACTCCAAATACAAGTGATAGCTTCATTAGCTCAGCGTATGTCGGCCACGACGCCGCGTGGTCCACTGAAACCTGTTAGCGTAGGTATCAAAATTATCTAACTGTGACTTTCACTGATCGGAGGCGGCTGTTTTCACTTTCCCTCGTGGCCTAATGAGGTCGATCGACTTGCAACAATGGCTGACTCCCATCGATGCACGGTGCGCATTGTGCACGTCTATCGATACGTTTGATTCATTCACTACTATTGTAGAAGAGCACGTGAGATTTGGAAGAATGTGCGCCAGACGGTCAGATATTGAGGCGCCGTGATTTTGAGGCAATAAAGCCGCTTATAGAGACTCTACTAGAAAGTCACACAAAATAGTTTTAATAATTGTATGTTTGATAAGCAAATATTTAGATTACCGAGTAAATCACAGGCAATAAACCAATTTACTTGTTACTGGTCTCATACGTCTGTGACAGATGATATAATCATCAGTGTCAGACAAAAGGGAAGTTTCCTCTCCACAGACACTGCGTATGATAACCATTATCACACTTAATCCGTACATTATATATTATGTGTCCATACAGATCAACAAAAAAATACCTAACGGAAAAAGTTGTGATGTAATCTCCAGCTTGACATATAATTTGTAAATTATGTAAAAACTATTGCTATTAATATGGCAAATTTCTCCTTGAAATATGCGATACGGAAGCAAATTAATAACTCTTTTGAAAAATCGCACTGCGGACTTTTGCTTGAATTTTAAAAACGATCTCGACTCTCTTTTGTAACGACTACGTATAACATATAGCTGGCACGGGTTCAAATATTTCATACCCTACAAAACGCAAGTGTAATAAAGCGTGCGTGTGTCTTTCGACTACATAATATAATGGAAATATACAATAATTTAGTATAACTTTCTACAGAATCTTATGGATCTTATACAAAAAAGAGAGAAAAGCAAAAAATCACCCTATGTCTACTTCTGTCGTGTGGATCGCTATGTCCACGAACAACCTGATGGTCACTGGCGTCAGAGCTTTTCAACCGCCTGCTAGTTTAATTACTAAGCCTTTGATATATAAGTAACTGCCTATATAAATATTTTCAAATGAAATGACCCTCAAATGTTTGTGATGGCGGGACGATTGGCGATAACGACAGTTGTACAGGGACTACCCCGAAAGGGACTAAAAGCATGTTGTGGTGTATAAATTTTCATGTGTACGTTCTTATCTCCCCATTAAATATGCGTAGGTATATCCGCGAAATATGTTATCTAAATAATGGTGAAGCGCGAACCACGATTTACCCGACTATTTTGAGTTCGCACATTGTAAATTTCGCATGTTTGACCTAATTACTGCGATGACTGCAAGACACTGCGCAATTTGCAGCGGTGGAAATAGTTTACAGTTCATATTTGCTAAATTCTAGGAAATGTAGACGTGTAGGTTTCTAATAAGTACGTACATAACTAATTGTATTTTAGGTTTTTATGTACAGTAACTATCTACAGCGTCGTATGAAGCTCGTGCTGTTCAGATTTCTATCGCCATTTGACATAGTTAGGACGTTCTGTATCCAGAACGCTATCGCAAATTGCTAATTTATTATCATAACATAACATACCTAAAAGAGTTTGGAAGTAAGTTTAAACAATTAAGACAGCTACGTAATTACTCCATAAATGCAGATGCTGATTGATATGCTACCACATACTTACTACAGTGTTCTCATATCAGCTCTACACTACATATAGCGTGTAAGTAGGTGTTTACACGAAAAGTACAGTAATTTTAGATTAAATCTTTACACCGGGTAGCAGTACAATGTATTCATAAAACGGCTTATCATTTTCTCACACATAAGTCAGAAGAAATCAGGTAAGTAGTGGTAGCGAGCATGACAGTTCGGTTTACAAACCGGGCCACATCCGGCGTGGCTGCGCGCGCGCAGCGAATATGAGATGCGATTGACACACGCTCTGCCGAGATGAGGATACTGTGGAGGATATAGTCGAACTGTTGTGTAATACACTGACTGACTTGTTTCGACGAGGGTTTTTAAAATGCGGGATTTCATAGATGCAAAGCAAGCTTCGCGTTTCATTGTCATTGTAAAGAATATTTCGCTATGGGTTTGCTGTTGAACGAGGTCTTGAGGAATCTTATAGAATACCCACTACTTTCCACACTACGATGGAAATCAGCAAGTTGTTTGTTCTGCTTTTGCTTTTGGTAGAATGGGTACCGGTGGAGTGATCTAGTCAAATCAAGTCTAGATTAGGTCTCCTCTCGTCACCTCGAGTAAAAAAGCTTGTTGCAATAAGGCAATAAAAATGAACGATGAAATAAGTGTTGCACGCGCCGCAACTCCGGCGCAGGCCAACGAACGGTGGTGACAGGTGCCGCCAGCCAATCCCGGCCCACCGTCGCATTACGCGCCGCAGTTAGAAATCACTAAAATTACGCTTTACGTCCTTTTCTGCAGCGCAGCCTGGTTATTACGTCAGAGTGAGAGCCAGGATGCGACTCCTCTCACTCTGAACGCGATCCGGTTATCTTTTCACTGCCTTTGTTTACCGGCGATCAATCTGATGCACCTTTTTTGGTTACTTCGGACGTCGACTTGCAAATTGAGAGTAAATTTTCTTCATCCTCATAAATTTACAAAATTACTGTTCATATATAATGAGTGAGACTGAATCTTGTCCGATCTTTGAACGAATTCTGTAACATCTAGGTCGCTCGATATTCCTTTGTCCGCGACAGCCGCCGCTGCGTTAGTTTGTCACGGTACATTTTTATCTCCAAGTAGACAATGACCTGGCTCTATTGTAATTCCGTGGGGATAGGCCCACGCATTCCAGGAGGTCGTTACCGAGTGTAATGTCAGTCATTCATTAGGTGGAGTGCATTCCCTTGCATACAAATGTCCTTCCTGCCGCTTAAAACACAGTCGAACTCTGTGCACTATACTTTCTACAGAGCCTTGCGTACTTCATTTGCTGCTTACGTCTTAGGAATTTGAACCGAGTAACGGATTATGTATCGGAATTGTTGTCGCTGAAAGTTCAGCTTCTGATGCTGTCTTGTACATTTCTTAAAAGTTGTTGGATCCCTCCGTCAATTGTCATACACAGGCTCCTACAACGCCCTGACTCTCTCAGCGACAAACTGATAAAAATTGTAATTGACTACTTCTTTCGCGGACTATTCTGCTGGTGTGGCTTGCATAGGGTTTCCACGAGACACATCAAGACTTCCTAGACTCGAACAAAGAAAGCACATAATTAATAGACAGGAAGCCTCCATTCTAGTTTCCAATTCACCAGCTGTTCTGCTTGCACTGCCGGCGCCAAACCGTTCTTTTATTTACCTATACCGTCGGCAAAAATTGGCAACGAGCCCGAATGTACAGGTCTTGTGGATGTAATGATATCGCCCTGAACTAAAATATGGTTTACAAGTGCAGATACAAGCCACTGAACTCTGGCCAAAGGGTATTGGGGATATATAAATCAATGCGGTGATTTTCCGATCAAAACATGCGCTTCATATTCGCAAACCAGGTGAATCTTCGACGCACCGCACAATTTCGCGGTATTTTCCATCTTTATAGGCAAAAGAAGCTATTATATTTTAACCCATAGTACATTGATAGGACAAGACTAGACACCGCATCCTCGTACGACTATCACAGGACGTCAATTACTTGGTATGGCACCTTTCAAACACCGCAATATTGTCTACTGCATGTGAGCTTCGACCTAAGGCTTCGACCAATATAAGTACATGTGAGCACGAATGAAAACCCATACCTAATACCATGTGCTTCTCTCAACCGTAATTTCAGTGATCAATAAGTGACCGGTAAATTAATATCGTGTTTGTTTTGAAGTCAGTCATTTGTACACATCAAGTTGTCTATTCCACATTAGCCCAGATAAAACGGGGTAGTTGGAAATCAGCCGGGTCTAGCTCAGGGCAATTGAATGTTGTAGAGGGAGCCGGGAACAACCAGAACGACGCCGTGAAAACTTGCCTCAATCAGACTCGGCACATGCTAAAACAGGAATAATTCCGCAAAAAGTAGCTGAAGTCATGCTATGCTAGGCTGTCAAATCCATGCTAAAGTTAAAACAAGAGGTTAATTTTTGTTTGTTATCATCAGCTCCTATAGTGTACAGCTTTCAGTATGAACTTTTAAAAGTGGACAGACTGTATTTTCAGTCATCGCATGTACCTTGACCGAGTAGTATTTATCATTATCAGCTACTAAAATGTAGATTTTACAGCTTCCAGTATGAACTTTTAAAAGTGGCCCAACTTTATTTTCAGTCATCTCATGTACCTTGACTTGACCGAGTAGTATTTATCTTTGTTTTATAGTGCGTCTGATATTATAACGACAATTTTTCTTAGCTTTGGCCTTTCTCACACTTCAGCGCAAAAATAATGCGCCTGTCAGATCCATACGTTTGCGCCGCGTTATTTTTGTGCTGAAGTGTGATAGAGGCCTTTCTTCTAGCTATTCCCTCCGAAACATTTCCCTATTCTAAGAAGCCCAGCTGGTGTCCGGCCTCGACACACTTCTTTCTCGCGCCGCTCGCTGGACCTAATTATGTGCTAGATCGCAGATAGGAAGTAGGAACGCTATAGACCGGTCCGTGAAGCCTGGTTTACATATTACCGGCGCTATGTATTTAGTGGCTATGCACGCGGATGGTCTTGGACGTTCTCGTCTCTGGCATTAATATATAATAACGTGTAATAATAATAACGTTGTTTCTGTATTTCAATTCAACGAGCAGCGAGATATTCATCGATTTGGTGTCACACAACAGGGATTGTACGTCAGAGTACTTTACAATCCCTAGATGAGTATTATGATTTAAGATAATATAGGTTACATTTAAATATTTGTACCTGAAGATATTTGTATCTATTTAAATTAAGCAAGAGATAACTTAGATTTTATTTGAGTCACGATCATTTAAATTTAATGTAACCTATGTACCGAAAACAGCAATGTAGCTAAGTCCTAATTTTGTCGATAAAAAGGAAACCATATGTAATATCTATCACTTTCCTTGAATTGCAAATTGGAGTGTTTAACATATGAACAAAAAAATATGTTTCTCGGAAGACGCAGTTTAGTTATGTTTGCTGCTGTTTTTTGGTTCCGTGCGTGCGTGTGTGATATACTTTCATTTTAAAAAATCTGACACTCAGGTTGATCGGGTCGTTCGTCTACTAATGCGTCAACTTAGAAGAAAAAGGAAGAGGCTAAAAAGTAATCTTTTCGCATTGACAGATATTGTGTTCTACTCATAAAACTGAACAACTTTTGATATGATCATTTTTTAGAAATGTGGACCTCTCATACAAAATGTACCAGCCGACCGAGTCACTTTGTACTTATGGGAGGTCCAAATCTTATTTTCATATTTCGAAAAAATTACAGTTCTTCAGTTTTCTGAGTAGAACACACCCTTAATTAAATGTAACCTTATACAAAAGTGCATTTTCACAATAAAAATGTTAGGCAGGTACTTTTTCTATCGCCTAATGTGAAAACAGCCAATCGTGCGTGACATTTTCACGGATTTCCATTCAAAATACAACCGATATGAGTCAAGCAGCTGTGGACGTATAGACGTGATCGGTCACGGTGCTGGACGCTGATAAGCAGCATTCGTGTTGTCATATGCAGCACCAGTGCCCCGTTTTTCGAAACTATAGGCTATGAGTCTACAGATGAAATTCGATGTACATTGCGTAGCAGGTCAACGACGACCGATTTGGCGCAGTGGCAGTGCGACAGCCTGAGACGCAGAAGGTTCCGGATTCGATTCTCAGTGAGTCACTCACAAAGCTGATCTTTGTCACTTTGTGAATTAGTCCCCACCCTAATCTGATTAGGACATTGCAGGCTGAACCACCCAACTGTCCATAAGAAAGATGGTTCCGTGTTTCTGATGACACGTTAAGCCGTAGGTCCACATTGCTGTCTATGATTACTTAGACAGCGGTCGTTATACAAGTGGAAGGCGGTTGAAAAATTCTGACACATCATTGTGTTTGACAATGACAACTCGGTGTCCCACACGAAAAAAAAGCAGGTCAAACGTCTTGGTTTTATAAGGTCACATCGGCTTCTTTTTCTTTTTTGCGTGTCGAGGCGAATCAAAAACCTACGGAATGTAGATCGAAGTTCACTTGTAGATTTATAGCTTGTAATTTCATTGCATTAGGCACAGGAGGCAAGGTAGCACAGATGCACCGTTTCGTCATCAACATGAATGTGCGTCAGTTTGTGTTTACATTTCTAGGTCAAGTAGGTTGTTAGCTAAGCACTTAATGTGGAATGTTTTAAATATCTTTATTTAATAAAAATGCTACATATGCAAACGCACAACATTTGCGTCAATCCGTGGGGGCGGTTGTCTGTTGATTGTCAAAATGTTGTGGAGAATGTAATGAGCAGAATGGAAGGCGAAATAGTCTTCAGACTATGGCAGTTCAAAGCTGAAGATATCTGTTTTTTTTTGTGTGAGACACTCTGGCGTCTAGAGTTCTTCAACCGCCTACTACGAATAGCAGGATAAAATGAATACATTACAATACCTTTAGATAGTTTTACCCAATCAAATCGTGTGATCTTTACAATTCAGACAAATAACCTAATCAATCCGATCGATTCTTCCTAGAACAACTCTTAAGCCCAGTCCCCAAAGGACGTGTATGGGCTGGTTGTTTGAACAACCATTCATATATTTCCGGGTGAGCCCTAGTTCCTCACCAAGCCGTTCAGCAGCGTAGATTTGATGGCACTGGGGCCAAAATCGTAGAGCCTATCATAAAAAAGAAATAAAAATAATCTAAGCTAGAGCATACCTGCGTGAACTGGCTGGAGATCTTGGTGTGGTCCTCCTGGTAGCTCTTGCGAGCCTTGCGTCTCTCCGTCATGAGCGAGGTGAGCCGGTCCAGCGCGCGCGACTCCAGCGCTTCAGCGTTCGCCTTGATCAGCCTAGCCGTGTTCTCCCACTCCTCGGTCATGGTGCGCCAGGCGGACGCTATCACGGACCCTGGGGACGAACACGTAGATGACAATTGGAATTTGGTTTTCGAAGGGTCAAATTACAAATACTAGTTCCTTATACTGACTGTCCCGATGGCGTAGCGGATAGTATGTCTGCTTTCTACGCCGAGGGTCGTAGGTTCGATCCCCACCGGACACAAATATTTGTTAAGTCAGTTTTCAAATATTTGTGTTGAGTCTGGGTGTTTTCTATGTATAATATGTATTTATTTACAAAAAAAAAGTATACATGTATTAGTATCAGCTATCTAGTTCCCATAGTACAAGCTTTGCTTAGTTTGGGGCTAGATGGTGCTGTGTGAATTGTCCAGGATATCTATTAGCGCTAATTTAAAGCTAATTTTTCAGAGTGATCAGTTGGATCAGACTGCAATATCATTATATTCCTAACCAAATTTAGAAAAATCTCACAAATTAAGAAATTGGCATTACCTACCTTCCACATGTGGTTCAAATCAAACTCTTGTTTGCTTCATTTTAACTATTGAATAAATTTAACATAAGAAGTTTCAAGAATTATTTTATCTTACGGAATATCTAGGTAATACATAACATAAGTAATAAATCGTCCTTATAGTCTGATCTTTTAAAACCCCTATCCTAACAAAATAAACTTAGATAGCTCGCGAAAGTACTTTACAACAAATAATATCACAAAGTAATATGGTACACAAAGGTAAAAAAGTAGATCAACTTTGGATGTGCTTAAATGTAGTTTAAAGCAATCTCATAACGATTAGCAGACACGGCTGCGAGAATTACAAAAACTGGTGCAGAAAAATGATTATTTTCTGCTGTATTAACTTTAGCACGCGTTGATGTCTTTTGTATGGCGCTAACTGTAGTGTAGCTTCGAACTGGTTTTCTCGATTTCCTTCTCAAAAATGAGAATGTCTGAGATCTTAAAAACTTACTGGGTTTACCCAAATATTTCACGTGCCTATTGTAGGAACACAATTGGTTTTCTATAATAGTGATAATGAAAATTTGAGCATTGATCCATCTAATTGCTTTTCTTGTCTCTCGTATTCCGTTGTGCGATTTCGAATCGTTAAAGTTCAAGCTTCAGTTATGATATAAATATGAAACAAACCATCTAGCTATCTAAGTCATCTAATCACCTGATGACAGTCAATGTGAAAACAATTTTAAGATCATAGATGTACTTTTACCCCCTAGAATCCGCTGCTTGCTAAATCGCTATAAAGAATAACACCTACCTACTATTTATTTCCCGTTTCAAGTTTGAAACCAACGGAAATTCAATACTTATATTCAAATTCACAACTAGAATCATATGATCATTGGACCTCGCGCCGTGATCTTATTAGAATTGACCCGTCTAAATTACGACGCCTAATTGACCGGTCAATTAGCGAGTCGAAATATCAGGTTTTTGGTTTGTTTGTCTCGCAACACGTCGTATTATCTTTTGCCTTTCAAATTAGACTGATGTTAGACAGTGCAGAATTAAGAAACAAAGAACAGGCAGGCTAAAAGTGCCGGCTTAGAATAGCTCCACCCCCATTTCTGCCCGTGGGTGTCGTAAAAGGCGACTAAGGGATGAATCCAGGGAATGGGCAGCAGCGTTTCCTGTGAATATCTACAATATCTCTATATTTACGCTCGCCAACCCAACTGCCAAGCGAGGTGTGTATATCAATACCCTCAAATTGTTCGAAGCCCATGTCCAGCAGTGCACTGTTGTGTAGCAGTAGTAGCCTTTCAAATTAGATTGAAGTTAGATCCTGTAACTAAGAAACAAAGGCAAGCTAACCATTGAGATCGTCGCACTTGTCCATCTTCTGTCCGTGCGCGGCCGCGGCGGACAGCGCCAGCGCGTACTCGCGGTCGCTCTTCATCTTGGCCTGGAGGGACCGCTTCATGGTCTCCATGAGACGAAGCTCGGCGTCCTGCCTCGCAAGCAGCGCCTCGTGCGCCGCGCGCCCCGCCGGCCCGCCGCCCGCGCCTGTGAACCCCATCACCATACCGACCACCCGCTACCACTACCCACTACCCAAACACATCGCGTAAACACAACACTGTTCACATCACACCCCGTTATCACCGGCACGGAAGTCACAGATTAAATAATCCGGTGATCGCAAATGTAACAGTGGCTAGCACTCAGATTTTTCGACGACCGAGACCGTGGCTAAATACAACACTCCGAGACAAAAAACGGTATCGATAAATAGCTGGTGTGAGTCGCGAGAGGCGTGCGCGCGTCCGTGCGGCGGCAGTGCGCGACCTGAATGCCATCTACCGCGCGTGGTGCGCCGACTGGCGCTGCCATGGCGGGTGAGATGCCCTATCCGCTGCTTGCTTGCGCTCGCGGTCGTCCCGTACATACATACATATATCACGCCTTTATCCCTTTCGGGGTTGGCAGAGCGTTAACGGCCGTAAGAGAACACTCGCTATCGCCTAGTCTGACAAAATTTTGAGAGCCTAAAAATGGTTAGGTATACACATGAAACCCTCAAGTCCCTTACTCGCCGAGTCGAGTTAGTTTAAAAAATAGGATTATGCTGCTAATCTAATCCGGCATCTCACGGCCTCTACCTTCGCTGATATTATTGTCTGTTCTTAAAAGATACGATTACCTACACCTGTAGGTACTAGGCAGGTAATTGGAAGATATCGGCACTGCAGATGGCGATCATACTCAGATGCCTATACAGGGTGTAAAAAAAATTGCTGCAAATATTTATCCAAAAAAAAATCTCATATTTCGACCTATGTTTCTTGGGGAAAGTTGTACAGTTTCATGGGCTGATTCACCCCTTAAAATATTTGCTGGTAATACCTTATCGGTACCTGCCTCTACAGACCATAATAAATGCAATAGCAGGGGAATAAGGCAATGACGCAGCCTATGACACGTCCAGCACCCCTGTCCTGTATACGTACAATACTAACAGCCCGCTGATTCCCAGACGAAAAGAGAGAGGCCGGTTACACCCTCTGCAAACAGTTTTCCCGTGGGAATCAGACCTTTTTCCGATTTAGGTACCTTACTCTTGGATATTTCGTACAGATAACACTTTGTACAAAAAACTCTAGTATAAGTCGTGGCATACAGAGACGAACAGACGACATACACGGGAAACGACTTTGAAGTAAGGTAGGTATGTAAGTGAACTATATAAGGTGTAAAAATATTAGCTGCAAATATTTTAATGGGTGAATCAGCCCATAAAACTGAACAACTTCCCCAAGAAACGTAGGTCGAAATGTGAAAAAAATTTTTAGACCTCGCATACAAAATGTAGCAGCCGAGCGAGTTAACTAGGTATATCCAATTTTTTTTTTCATATTTCGACATTTTTGTTCCTTGGGAAAGTTGTTCAGTTTCATGGGCTGAGTCACCCATTAAAATATTTGCAGCAATTTTTTTATACCCTGTATAGATACTTATTCACGATTTAATCCACACGAAAAGAAGAAGATTGTCTATCACCCTTTTTATTAAAACCATCAATCATCTCAGCGAGACATTTCGTAAACTCAATCAAGTCTAGCGAGAAAAGCTAGCGAAATCTCGTAAACTTCTTGAAACCATTTTGAAACAAACTGAAAGTGGCCAAAGTTCAAGTTTTAGTCATCGGTAAAAGATTATGAAAACCGACAATTTCGGCATTTTAACTTAATCTAAACCAGTTTTCGAAGACATGGCACTCGGCACAGCACTACTCGACATGTCATTTTTAGAAATGTTGCTAGAGTAGAAATTATTAAATGTAATGTGGGAAAATAGAAACAGCCCGGGGCAGAGATTTTTTTAATACGTTATCCTCCTCGTGCGGTGGTTTCATCCGCAACTATTTTTCGGGTGGGAATGATTATTTTTTTGCCATTCTTCAGTCCTCAAGTAAATCTGTCGGAAAGACGAACATGATATAAAAAAATCAAAGCGTATCCAACAAAAGTAGCGTACACTTTCGGATAACATTAGGAAAAAAATATATTCCTTACCGTTTTGGTATTATTTTAGTTTAGAGACTGTAACAAACTGCTATGAATATCTACCTTATGCTTTTAAATGAGCAAGAATTGTATATATATATTTAGATATGATTGGGATCGCGAAAACGGCTCCAACAATTTTCATGAAAATTCTTATATTTGGGGACTTG
Source organism: Keiferia lycopersicella (assembly GCA_029255805.1). NCBI lineage: Eukaryota > Metazoa > Arthropoda > Insecta > Lepidoptera > Gelechiidae > Keiferia > Keiferia lycopersicella. Next base: position 3,667,292 of record JARACZ010000008.1, read on the forward strand.
GGCGCGATAAATCGATCTAGCTTGGGTTTATTTTCCAAAAATGTTCCTAAACGGCTGATAAACCGAGCAACATTGGTACTAGGTATTAATAGGCAATGTGGGATTTGTATGGGCACGGAATAGAGGCGTCTTCTTAGGTTTTCGTAGTGTACTAAAACCCTTATCATTTCGTTAAGTCTATCTGTCTGTATGCCCCACCTTGATAACTTAGACCGATTAGCATCAAAGGTCTAAACTGACCTAACCTATTCAACACTTCAGCGGGTTTTTAAATATGTTCATTTAGTTCCTAGTGCGACACTGGCTGCTTCTTTAAAAGCTCAGCAGATGATTTCTTATAGATAGATAAGGTTCACTGAACTTGACAGATAATGCCTAAAACTGCAAAAATATCAAGAGCTTCACCTAGTTTTGATAAGTTTTGCTATCTGCGATTTAAATTAAATTTCAATTATTATAAATTTGTTAAATATTTTTTAGCTACATGTGAAAGGTAGGTAAAAAAAACTATATTGTATGTCCATGCTATTTTGTGAATGTAGAGTATCGTTATATGGGTTTTGAAAAACTAAGGGAAGGTTTTTTTACAATATAATCAAATTAACAGGGTTCTTCTTCTTCTTTTCGTGTGGGACACCGAATCGTCCAACGACCCGATGAACCCTAGTGTCAGAATTTTTCAACCGCCTTCTACAAGTAGCAGGCTTCTGACATGGTTGTGTAACGACCGCCGTCTAAGTAATTATAGACAGCAACCGGGACCTACGGCTTAACGTGCCATCCGAAACACGGAACCATCTTACTTACGGACAATCGGGTGGTTCAGCCCGCAATGTCCTAACCAGACTGGGAACAAATTCACAAAGAGATAAATATCAACTTTGTGAGTGACCCACCGAGAATCGAACTCGGGACCTTCTGCGTCAAAGGCAGTCGCGCTACCACTGCGCCACATCGGTCGTCACTAACAGGGTTGAATAACGATTAAAACGAAATAGGCTCATATGACAAAAATTGCCATAACATAAGGACACTCAAGCATGTCTTTGTCTCGTCGCAGCACAGCTGTCGCAGGCAGCTGATCATTTTATTTTTCTCTCGGGAGTTTTAATTTTCCCAATAACTAATGGCCACCCCATGCTGTCAGTGCTGTCAAAATTCAGGGTACGCAAAGTTGCGTCAGTGGCAACACCGGCCCCAGCCTTGTAATATGGCCGCTACAGGTTAGTTCCAAAAATTTTGTCACGTGAAAAATCCAAATTTTCGCTTTTTTTCCTCGATTTCTTGCATATTTTCCTATATGTACAGAGCGTCTTGTGTTACGGTTATTGTTTAAGGAGGTTCCGACTGCTCTACGATGTTATCTAATAATGCTAACGTGTCATCATTTCACCTCTGCGGACGTTTGGATTTACCGCGTGGCCACATTTCTCAACTTTTCGACCACTTTATTTTCGATAATACGTGATTTATTAGTTGTACTATTAGTTTCATACGTTTCCTTTGAGGTGAGAGAGAGTAATCTCGAACAGATGTTTCGTAAGTGTAATGCAATGTAAAGTGTCCTTTCATGTGTCCGCGAATAACCGCTTTCCCAAACCGGAGTAGGTCGTTCACTGTTCTCAAGCTATGCGTCATCATTAGCTCGCCCTCCGCCTGATGTATTAACCGCCCAACGACGCCGACTATGTTTCAACAACAAACATTGGTTATATTGCAGGCAAGAAATCAAAAAAGGCAAAATGGATCCCTGCCAGCATCACAGACATCATTGCAGAAACAACCACAATACCCACCGCAAACAGCTGGGCCGACTCTGTGGAGGAGGAAGGTAAGTCAACAGCCTCAACTGTCATGTTTGTTCAATCTTTGTTGCAACCCTGTGATGATTGAAAGGGAAATGGCAGGCCAATGTTAATCTCGTACTTGGGGCTTACATGCTGAGTGTGTATCACTCCCTCAGCCCCGGGAAGGTCTGAGGAAAGGTCTCTGTGGTATAAACACATTCTAGCCGGATGCTTCCCTCAGAGGGAAGGCGGGGGAACCAGAAATCACGGTGCTATGTCGAACTGGGGAAGCTTGGTGACTGCCAAGTGGAGGTGCAGGCATTGTTACTGTTGGAAGCCCCTGTGACCAGCAATTTTAGCATAATCTATGAGATGGCATCAGCCACAACTCAATTCAGACTAGTCTTTCATTGGCCTGCTCCCTAAATTACTGAGGGTTTTTCTGTTTATAAAGTAATTAAAATACCATTGCATTTTATCTAGTTTGGTATTTGTAACCACTGATTGTAATTTCATCACTCTAAATTAGCTTTGTTAATGATATTGTTAATGATTACATAAATACTTTGTGTGAGTAGCTAATTGCCTGGTAGTTAGGAATTAGTTCCTTGCTGATACTAAGAGAACAAATAATATTGAGCTATGTTTTCACATTTCTATGAATTCTATAATATTTGCGATTTTAACTCTACTGCTCATCTCATCATTGATCTGCCAGAAGGAGGGTTATTTATTTTTCTGTAAATAATAAAATTAAAGCTATTATGATCCCTATATCAATCAAATGCCATGAATTCAAATATTTGCATTCTACAATAAAATTTAATTATACTTCTAGCATTTCAATCTCTCTTTTCGTGTGGGACTCTTGAGTCGTCGCAATGACCCAATGAACCTTGGTGTCAGAATTTTTCAACCACCTTCTACAAGTAGTAGTCTTTTGATATGAAAGCATTTCAGTGTTATCATTGCTCCTGCAATCTTTATCAAAACTACTAAGATTGCAGCAGTGATAAATTGAAACCATACTTAAACCATTTTCATACACTTATCACTCTAAATGCATACACAAGAATTGAACCAAATGTAACTTCCAGGAGTCAGTAGTAACTTGTTCATTGACTCTGTTTTCCAATATACAGTAAAATTTATATCTGCATGGGCAGATTTTTTAAATCCAGATTTAAATTAAGATCTCGTATCAATTTCTCTTGAATGCCAACGCAAAAGCCCAGACTTAAAGGTTTTACAACTGTCAGGAGGTGAGAGCGGCGGCGGCTATGGCACATACTCGTCGCGTCCGCGCGCGCCCATCGTGCTGCCGTCGGCGTCGCGCGCGGCGCGCGGCGGGCTGGCCGTGGACGAGGAGTCCATCCCCACACGACCGCCCTTCATCGCGCACATATCCAACCTGCCCTACGATGTGGATGAGAGCGCCATCACCGACCTCTTCGAGGGACTCAAGGTGAGTCTGCTGTAGCAGTTATTGTGAAATTTACACTACACTAGAATCCAGGGAACAAGAACCAGCGACCTGTCCCAGCCAAATTGAAGTCAAGGGTAGTTGAACTATCACATCATTTGTACTTGTTGTAGTTTTGGAATGCTATCAATTCTAACCAAGATATAGTAGGTAGGCTATTGCTGTTTGAGCCAATCTAAGTGAGAAAACAGAACAACCTTGACCTTTGTTACATGACGATAAAAATCTTTCTGTGTGATGAATACTATAATTTTGAATAATGAGTATTTCAGTGTTATTAACATAAATTATGTTGGATAGCCTATGTAGCAAGAGTAAAATTTTGTGTGTTGACCGGCGTAACTTGACCTCTATGCTCCATACAGGCACATTCTGCCTGTTACACTGACATAATCTGAGCGAATAAGCTACATTTCAAATAATTTTACAATGTATTGTCTTCAGATCACCAGTTTGAGGCTGCCGCGGGAAGGCGACCGCCTCAAAGGATATGGATATGTAGACTTCGCAGACCGAGAGAGTCTCATCAATGCTATGAACATAGCAGACTTGGTAAGTATTCACAGAACAACAGCAAAATATTAATTTTGCAACATCTAGAGCTGTATTTGTGAATAGCAGAATTTTGTTTCAAGAATTTGTATGTATGTATGTAATGTATGTAATGTATGAATTTAGTAAGCCGACCCGAGAACATCTACAACGGATCAAAATAAAACACACATACATGCATGCATTACAATCACTTAAAAACCATTTCTACTGTGATTTCAACACTATTACGTATCGCACCAACACTATATTATTACATCACAATATTATGGTATATTTTAAAACTTTACGTATAAATACATATTCACTTACCACGTTATTGTGCCAATATTCCAAGTACTTGCCGGCTGTAAAGTCTGTTACAATTCACAGGATTGCTTTTATTGCTTGCGTTCTGCAGCAAACTTTTTCTTTCAAATCTTAACATGACGGACAATTGTAAATATCTACAGTTGGGACACTATAATGCCGGTTCCTTGAATACAGGCCATGATAACTTTATTATTGCCATGACTAAGTTTAATTCGGATATCGTGTCGATTAATGAAAGTTGGTTAGATTCTGAACGACTCGCATGCGCCCCGTCCGTGCCTAATTATAGACTGCGATGTACTCCTAGGCCGCTGCACATGAAGGAGGGGCGGGGAGGGGGTGTAGGTTTCTATATAAAACGTAATATACGGGTTCGTTACGAAACGTATCCAATGGCGGACATCGAACAAATGTGGGTTTCTACGAAGGTAAACGGGCAACGGGTGATAATTGGAACAGCGTATAGGCCTCATTGGGTTAATGTGGATAAATTTATTGATGCAATCACAGACTCAGTTACATATTTTTCAAGTTTTGATCACATGGTTTTACTCGGTGATTTCAATATAAACATGATGAAGGATAAAGTAAGTAGTGCGTCGATCAAGTTTCAACAGTTCTTGACTTACATGGATCTACAGCAAGTTGTCACTGAGGTGACTCATTTCACGAGTAACACAGAACCTACTTTAATAGACGTTGTTTGTACAAATGCTCCAGTTCGGGAAGTAACCGTATCGAATATTAGGGGTGATGTCGGGCATGCAATGATCAATGTAACCTTGTTAATTAAAAAAGCTAAGTTCCCTGCCAAGTGCATTACTTATCGGCCAATTAAAACAATAGATCTAGATGCTTTTAATAGCGACTTGAATGATTTGGATTGGGAGTCTATCCTTTCGTTGCCAACAGTCGAAGAGAAGGTGTCTAGCTTAAATTACATGATAGTTGCATTATTTGATAGACACGCTCCAATTAAATCCATTAAATTAAAATATGAACTCACGTTGCCCTGGATCACTGATAATATTAGGTATATGTCTGATTTGCGTAACGAGGCTCACCAGAAATATCATGAAACCAAGGCTGACACTGACAAGAAGGCATGGAAGGATCTCAAAACACTTTTAGCGACTAGTATTTTTAATGAAAAACGTGCCTATTTTAATCACTTTATAAATTCTCAGACCTGTGACGGAAATACATTCTGGAAAAATATAAAATCAAAAATATTGGTGGATCCCTCTCAAAACGACAAGCTGCCCGATTGTTTTAGCGACCCAGATAAAATCAACGACCATTTCCTTTCAATACCATACATAAGCGATGTTCCTTCATCACTTTTGTCATTTTTCTGCTCACAAAGATTTGGAAATTCTATTTTTTCTTTAAAACCGATTTCTGAAAACGATTTATATAAATATATACTTGCGATTACTTCAAATTCATCCGGAAGTGACGGCATTACTAGGGATATGGTCATTTTGACCCTTCCACGGACTCTTGCAGTTATCACTGACATAATTAATGCTTCTATCCTTACCGGGACAGTTCCTGTTCAGTGGAAAGAGGCGCTAGTAACCCCACTTCCTAAAATTAATAATCCCACAGACCTGAAAGACCTAAGACCCATAAGTATACTGCCATTTTTATCTAAGATCCTGGAAAAGGCTGTGTTTTGTCAATTAAATAAATACACTGAAGATAGTAATATTCTACCATTACACCAGTCAGGTTTTAGAAAGGGCCGTGGTACATGTACAGCTTTGCTGGATGTTGTCGATAATTTACTTGCTGAACAGGATGGGGGTCGGGGATCAATCTTGACTTTGCTTGACTACTCGCGTGCCTTTGATAGCATCAGTATTCCTTTACTATTATCTAAGCTTAGGTATTACGGTTGTGATGATCTTTCGGTTAAATGGTTCGAGAGTTATCTTAGTTATCGTGTACAGTCTGTCAAGCTTGCAAATAATGATAATAGCAACACTCCTGTACTTTCGGCTCCCAAACCAATTACGCGCGGTGTACCCCAGGGCTCGATTTTGGGACCACTACTGTTTATAATTTATTGCGCTGATTTGGTGACTGTAATTGAGCATTGTAGGTATCACTGTTATGCCGATGATATTCAGTTGTACATATCTGATACTCCCAATAACATGCCCAACGCCCTAAATAAGCTGAATGACGATTTGGAGAGAATAGCTGACTGGTCACGTAGAAATTCGTTACATCTGAACCCAGCAAAATCAAAATATATGTTTACTGGTACCAAAACACAGGTTTCTAAGATGATGCGTCTGAATCTGATTGTAAACATTAATGGGCAGATTGTGGAGCGTGTAGATGAAACCAGAAATTTAGGCATATTATTTGACAGTAACCTTAGATTTGAATCACAAGTTTTGAATCTCGTAAAAAATAGCATGTACCGACTGAAAGTACTGTACAAAGTCCGTGATCTTCTTAGTGAAAAAGTTCGAATTACTTTATGCGAATCACTGGTTTTATCGAGACTTAACTATGGTGACATAGTCTTCGGGCCAAGACTATTAGAAAAATCAAAACGCCTCCTGCAACGAGTTCAAAATGCATGTTGTCGGTTCTGCTATAAAATACCACCACGCAGCCATATTTCTCCATATCTGAATGAGGCTGGTATGCTAAATATGAAGTCCCGTAGACAGCTTCATCTAGCGAGTCTTATGTTTGACGTCATGCAATTTGGGAAACCCGAATACTTGCGCAGTAAACTTAAGTTTTCACCTTTCTATGATAGGTATCTTGCTAGAAGTACACGTGCTCCCCTTGCTGGTCATTTGCATCGGACTGTCGCTTTCGAGGGTAGTTTTCGGTTTCAGGCAACCAAGTGCTGGAACGACATTCCACCGCCAATAAGAAGTATGTGCTACAAGGGTTCATTTAAAAATCACTATAAAAAACATTTGTTAAATGTTACCAAACTGCAGATTCCGGATGGTTGTCTGGAATGGCGAAAATACACTGCACTACAATAACCGTCACAGCTTAAAAAGCTAAAAGATACTTGAGTAGGCACACAACACTTACTGTAAAATGCACACACTGTTCTGGGTATTATTTCTTTTTTATTAATTCTTTTTTTTTTTTCTATGTATCGGGAGTTTATTTTTACACTACCCGATTACAAACATTTATTTTCTGCTCGGTTTTGTTTCCCGCTTTAACTCGCGGGCGACGGCTGAAAACCAGTGTTGCCTCCTGGCTAAATACACTGAGCTTTAGCCCTTTCACATCACTGCAGCACACATGTTTGTGTGGGATGAACTAAAATGTATTTTAATTTTATAATTTTATATTTCCTTAAAAATGTAAATGTGTGTGATGCAGGAATATGAATAAAGCATTTATCTATCTATCTATCTATCTATCTAAGAATTTGTCTTTTATTGTAAAGACAATAAAAGAATACAGTCCATACAGATCCTTTCTTTTACCTGCTAGTCTTTGTTACAAAATTCTGCATAATTTTTGCTAAAACTTTTTTCTCACACTTACAAAAGAATACTACCTAAGTTTTAGGGGCAGCTTAAAGGAGGTAGTATCCCTTTGTAAGGGTGGTCCCCTAATAGAGTTATAAACCGGTTGTGTATTGTTGTATAGACAATAGGCGGGCGCAGGATAAGAATAGACGTGTCGACGCAGGACAGCGACCGCCGCCGCATGGGGGGCGGCAGGAATGACCGCGACAGGTAAACTTTACTTACCATAATCTGCATTCTCACCAAGCAAATAGATAAACGAAATGTATGATGTTTTCTTTAGCTTGCAAAGAAAAAGATCACGTCCATTTGTATCATGGTGGTTCCAATGTAGTCTAAGTAACAAGCAAGTCAAAAGTAACAACTAGGTAAAAATTCCATAGCCTATCAATAAAGTAGTAGGTAGTAGTTGCAAATGCGAAAGTTTGTATGTTACTCCTTCATGCAAAAACTACTGAGCCTATTTTCATAGGGGTAGCTTGGTTTAACAGATAGAATAGTTATTATCCCGAAAAAATGTTCCTGTGGGATTAAAACCGACTTCCACGCGGGCGCGCCCACTAGTACATCCAAAAAAGTAAGCCAAAACCACAAAGTAAACATAAATATACCTTTGAGTTTGAAATGTAGCATAGCAGACCTATAGAATGAGATCAGGTGATGCGTAGACTTGTCTTCTATGAATAAAATTGTATGGGGATAGCGGGGTCTCAGTCTCTCGCATTTAAAAATTTCGCCCACACTTTTATGGCCAAGCAGTAGAACAAACAAATCCTAAGAAACATTTGCCTTGTATGCAGACAAGAGGCAGCCTCTTTTAAGTATCGTGCTGTAGGAGGGGTCCAGCAGTGGACTAAAGATGAAAATGATGCGGGACGAATGTTTTAAGAGACTTGTCGTTTGTATTTTTTTTTATTAATTGATAAATTACCTATTTATTCATCTGTTTGTAAGTATATTTGTATTGCTCAAGTTTCTTGATGAATTGATTTGTTTTCTCTTAGGGAATACGACCCAGAGCGTACGATGGGCGACTGGCGGTCGGGCCCGCGCGTGGCCGCGGAGCCGCAGCGGCGCTCCGAGCGCGACCGCGACCGCGACCGCGACCGCCCCGAGCGGGAGCCGCGCGGGGAGATGACCAGGGAGGGGATGCGCCCCCCGGACAGGGACTGTGAGTATACTACACCATAGAATACGTATTAGCTGAGCCTTGGATTGCCTAGACAACCAACCAATCATATCTATGTAACCAACTACATGGGGTGTTACGAAAAATACTCACTCTGAAAGGGTCAACCAGTTCATGAAACTGAGCAACTTTCCCCAAGGAACATAGGTCGAAATATGAAAAAAAATTAAAGCTTCCATACAAAATGCACCAGCCCAGACATCGCATCAGCTAAACCGGGGATTGCCTAGATGACCACATAATTATGTAACCAACTATACGACCATCACCCGCCCCGCGCTCGTCCTAGCCAATCAGCTTTCGTGTGCAATCAAGTAATTTTATGTGATCTTTGTCAGAGGGACCGAGTATACTAACATATTATAAAAAACGTATTTAGCTGATGGGTAATCTAATGGGCGAGAAACCTAGAGGGCTCATTGTGGATGTAGTCCACCAACTAGAGGAGTGCATAAGTGTGGCCGACAGAGCTAATAAACTCGCATAATATGCAATCAAATAATGCCAAATAAAACAGTTCACAAACAAAAACGAGTACCACGTTTGACTCTTTAGAGTCTGCTTGTTTGATTATTAAAGCAAATAAAATTCATAAACCATTCTTTATAGGTACTACAGAGAGTTCGAAAAGTATTTGCAATAATTATTCTCGTGAATCTCAAAATACATGTATGTTTAAATTTAAAGGTATTTTTACCAAGTCACAATGATGAAGTAAGTGATCACAAGTATATAGAGCGAGCTGTAATGTCACACTTGGGACGCACACACAGAGCACTATAGCAGATCTCTAACATCACCACATCTTGAGTTGGCCTGGTTTGATTTAGTTGCTTACCAGTTTCGATACCAACTCAATTTGATAGTATCATTGTCATCTATAAATTTGAACCCTCATGGTCCACCAGTCTAGCTTAAAAGTAATATGGCTCTAATTAAAAGACACTTTATTGCCTTAGATCTTAAAAAGGAACAAAGGCATTTTAAAAGACTTGTAATACGAGATCAGCTGTTGCTATTTTCGTCCCGGGAAGGTCTGAGTAAAGGTCTTTGTGCGTTGTGGCCACAGCACCCTCCAGCCGGGGGCGGCGCTCACAGCGCCGGCGGGGGCCCCAGAAACGCAGACCGGGGGGCCCTGTTGGGGACTCCGTTGGACGAGACGGCCCCCCGCGTCTTTGGAAGTCCCCCGCGACCAGCGTTTTCAGTGCAATCTGTGACACAGCTTGCTGTAACTCAATTCAGACTAGTCTTTGGCTTGCTCTAGCTTTGGTCACTTTCTGAGTGACGGATAAAGACTAAACAACCAATGAGCGATTTCTATTGCTGCTATCATGTTATGGCACTACAAAAAAATTTTTGTACATCGGGTAGCAGGTTAAAAATGCCTAGTCTCATAATAATTGACCAGCTAAGCAACATTCATAGATTTTTACCTGTAAGCTTGTCCTTATTTTTATTGTAATACTTGTACATTCACAAATTCTATTGCAGGTTGACCGGTTTCGCTCATATGATCTCTTTAAGGGTATAGTTATTTAGATGCAGCAAGTACAAGTATGTCAATAAAAATAAGTAAACATGGAGTTTCATCAAACGCCGACAATTGCAAGTATTAACTTGTAGCCTGTAGTTTCGTAACATTTCGTTTCCTTTCTAGGGTTTTCGTTAGTCTATTTCCTCGATCTTAAGAGGATAAAGGAAGATTATGAGTTGTTATTAAACGTTATACATATTATTGCAGCGAGCGCAGACAATCGTCCTGGCGCGTGGCGCAGCGACGAGCGGCCCGCGGCGGCGGAGCGCGAGCCGGCGCGCACGCCCTACGGCGGCCGCGACTCCTACGGACGCGACGACCGGTCAGTACATACACCCCACATACTTCTACAGCCATATCAGTCCACTGCTGGATATGGGCGTCACCCAATTGGTATTGCCATACTCACCACGCTTGGCAGGCGGATTGGCTAGATATTCACAGGAAACGCTGCTGCCCGTTCCAAGATTCAACTCACGGGTAGAAATGAGGTGATACTATTCTAAACCGGTACTACACGGCAACCCATATGCAACCGTCAATAAATGAGTTATTCTTCAAGTTGGAGTTAAATTATATTGACTTGGAAATATAAAATATGGTCGGAGATGGCCGATTTCTGCCATCTTATAATGTGAATAGAATAGCTGATAACTTAATAGAAAAGCATAGCGTCAAATTTCCATTGAACTTATTAAATATAATACTTGGAAATAACTTTTTTTTATACGAAAGACCGAACTGAGACTGTTTGCTTACCAGACGAAATTATTCTGCGACTTTTACCACATTGTTGTGTTTGCAGTCGCGGCGGTGGGTTCGGCCGGGACGGCGAGCGCAGTGAGCGGTCGGGCTACGGCGGGCGCGACGGGTTCCGCACCGCGGAGCGCGACGGCGGCTACGGGCGGGACCGCGACCGCGACCGCGGCTTCGGCGGCCGGGGCTTCGGCGACCGCGACCGGGATCGAGACCCGCCCAGGGAAGGTCAGTACAAAATTGGAACATGTTGGCCTTACCACAAAAAAAGTTAGACAGGCGTATTTAAAGTAAAACTCCATATTAAAAAAAACGCTAAACGCGTCTAACTTTTTTATGGTAAGGCCATATCTGTTTACATGGTCATTGACCTGTCCCATTCTTTACTAATACAATAACATACCCTGACGAAACCCTCGAGAACGCGTGTTTTAGCGCTCAGTCTTCTTTTAGCTGTATAGTAAAAGACGCTGACTAAAACATAACGGCTTGGAATCTAAATCCTACGAAAACTCACAACTTGTATTTTGAAGCATTATAAAACTAGTATTCTAAAGCCAAACTTGAAGTTGGCCTGTTAGCTTGGCAATTGGCTCATTTATCACGTATGTAGACGTCGTAAAACTGCCTTTGTCAGATCTGTTACGCTTCTTACTTCACACAAGCATTTGCCTATTATAGCGTGAAATAGATATTGTAAGCTCGAAATATTGAAAAAAATTATACCTCCCATTCAAAATGGACCAACAGACTTAGTTTAAATGTAAGATCCAAATATTTTTTTCATATTTCGACCCCCGCCGAGTAATAGATATTATAAAGACAAAAAGTTAATGGGAGACATTGTCCTAGTGTCAAAATGTATAAACTGCCTAGTGCCAAAATGTAATATTGCCTAAATGCCACTATGATAGAATACATCAAAGCTATAATATTGGGGAAAGTTGTTTAGTTTCATGGGCTTGGTTCATCCCTTGAAAGGAAGTTAGTACTTTTCCTAACACCTTGTATCGCCTATTATAGCGCGAATATTGTAATGTTGTGAATCAGATGCCAAGCCTCGCGAGCGGCCCAAGCTGAACCTGCTGCCGCGCACGGTGCCGCGCGAGGAGGCCGCGCCCACCAAGCCGGCGGACGGCGCGCCGCTCGACGCCGACCGCAAGGAGGACAAGCCGCTGCCCAAGCCCGTGCCCGCCGAGAAGGTGTTCGGCGCCGCCAAGCCCGTCGACACCGCCGCCAAGTATGTGCACTTACCTTTACAGTATATCATACTGACACACGTCTACGATACCTTGTGGTGCCGGCTTAGAATAGTATCACCCCACTTCTGCCCGTCGTAAAAGGCGACTAAGGGATATAAATCTTGGAAACGGGCAGCAGCGTTTCCTGTAAGTATTTGTACAATCTTGCACTGCGCTCGCCAATCCGCCTGCCAAGCGTGGTGAATATGGCAATACCCCCAATTGTAGGAGGCCCATGTCCAACAGTGGACTGTTGCAGCTGTAGCAGTAGTAGTAATAGTAACACGTCTAAGAGGCCATAACCTAAAACTGGAAACTTGTCTTTCACATAATCTTCCTCATAAGAATTTCTTTGAAAACAGAGTTGTAAATTAATGGAATAAGCTACCAGAACAGATATTCACAGCCCCAACATCAACATATTTAATAGACTACGAACATAATCAACAAATAAAAATTAACGAAATGAAAACTAGTTATAAATAACTGGTTACAGGCATTATCAGTCGTACGTCGATTGCCTGCCTGAATAATAATGCCTATAAGAATAATAAAATAAAACAATATAAAAATACTGGAAATATTTGTATGAGTGATCTACCATAAAACGAAAAATATTCCCCGAGTGCCATAGATCCGTTATGTGTAAAAAAGTGACTGAGTATTATGTTACGAAGACTTTTTTCAGTTTCATGAGATTAAAGTATTTTCAACTGTATATTATATCTATTGTCAGTCAATTAGTTGGCAAAATGGCATGCCCATACACACTAAAAAACTCTGGTTCCATGTCATAAAGCCATTATAAAATAAAGCAACACGCATGATAAACTTAAATAACGAATACATTACGGACTTTGATATCATCGTTACGATTACGGATGACGTCACGCGGACAAGGCGATAATCAAATTCACGCTTCAACCGCAAGCTATGCTAGCGCAGTGGTTAGGACATTCGGACTTTGATCCGAAGGTAGCAGGTTCGATCCCCGCATTGCGTCATACTTGCGTCGACTTGTTTATTTATTTATATCTTGTAACTTGTAATGCACAGAAAACAACAATCAAGATCCATATCTTGGGTGTTGTGATGCTTTGTCATCAGTAGTGCGAGAGCAAAGGGTCATCTAGACACCGTGCCGCGCCTAATGCGCGGTTCGGTCGCTTTAAACCAACATTTTTATGATATTCATTTTAATTTATCTTATCTGTCTTTGAGATAAAGTATAATAGATTTTTTACGAATATCTTTTAAATTTAAGATACTCTCTTGAATTCTAAATTCTGAGGATGTCATTTGTAGCATGTTATTATACCAACTTAGAATAGCATCACGCTATTTATTTCCTGCGAGTGTCGTAAAAAGCGAGTAAGGAACTCGTGGGTTTCCTATGTGTTACAATTTTAGGCGGTAAGGTATAAGTAATACACTTTATTTTCTGAAACGACTGTTTAGACCTCTGTTTTATCAATTGTTTATACAGATTTTTGTTTCTAATTCTTATAGTGCCTAAGCGAAAACTAAATAAAGAAACATTTTACAGAATGGTTCCAATTGTAATGTAATGTATTGTGTTGTTTGACAGGGAGCGGGAGATAGAGGAGCGGCTGCGCAAGCAGGAGGAGGAGGCCCGGCGCGCCACCGACGACAAGGAGCGGTGGGGAGCGCGCAGAGTGAGTCATTCTGTCTACTACTATACACAAAATTTTCCTGGACTCCGGTTCTCTTGTTAAACATTGTGGAGATAGGGACACTACTGTCATACTATTGCCACTACTAATACTACTTCGACGACCGATGTGGCGCAATGGTAATGGGACTGCCTTTGACGCACAAGGTTCCGGGTTCGATTCTCCGTGGGTCACTCACAAAGTTGATACTTATCACTTTGTGAATTTGTTCCCAGTCTGGTTAGGACACTGCGGGCTAAACCACCCGATTGTACGTAAGTAAGATGGTTCCGTGTTTCGGATGGCAAGTTAAGCCGTAGGTAGGTTGCTGTCTATGATCACTTAGACGGCGGTCGTTACACAACCATGTCAGAAGCCTGCTAATTGTAGAAGGTGGTTGAAAAATTCTGACACTAGGGTTCATCGGATCGTAAGACGACTTGGTGTCCCACACGAAAAAACAAATTACAGTCCATATCGATCTAGTGTTTTGATTTCATTGCTAACATTCTTGAAGAATGACATCATAGAGATCTACTTGGCCAGGTCCTCGACAGATACATTTTATAGTTCCTGGTTGGAATGTTTTCAAACAAATGTATTTCTGTATATTATTTTTGAGTAATATTTCAACTCTCTAGAACAATATATCTCTAGACTAGAGATCCTGAGCAATATGTTATATTCAATTAGGTTTTACTATAGCCACACTCCTATTTTTTCAGAAAGAAATACAAGATATTTTTTTTATAAAATGACGATATTTTAGGGTTTACAGATTATTTTTTGAAAAAAGTAATTCCGAAAAAACTAAGCTCTACTGGTCAAACTGAACAACTTTCTCTAATATTATCTTCAGTTGTCAGTATGTATGCCTTTTCCTAATGACTTACCGATTATTATCTTGCAGAATGATCATTCCGGAGAACGTCGCGGTGGTGGCAGACGTGGTAAGTAAACCATTAAGCATCTTTGTGGTATTGATAAAGGAATCATGTCCAATTATATTTGATAAACGGAAGTCAGTTTTATAGGTTGGTTCAACTCACAAACCATTTCAACACTCTGATCACGTAAACGAGCCAGTACTATCACCGATAGTTACTGTTGGCATTTGTCGCTTTTATTCTAACGCAAAAACGCGTTTGAGTACAATATTTTTTGGGTATGTTCGGTTCTCCTCATAAAACTGAACAACTTTGGACATGAACTCATGAACATTTCACCGAAATATGAAAATAAAAATTGGAACTCCGATACTAAATGATGGTTCATTTGGACCGAGTCGCGTATAGGAGCTTTTGTTTTTTATTTATTTTTTTGTTTCAGACGAAGGTTGTTTAATTCTACAAGTAAAATTTGAAAATTAACTTTATACATTTTTTTTTTCAACTGTCATCATCTTGTTTTCAGACGACCGTCGCGACGACCGACGAGACGACCGCGACCGTCGTGACGACCGCGACCGACGCGACGACCGGCCGCGCGACTCTCGCAGCTACAACCGCGACCGCCGCGACTACTCCAAAGACGATCGCGATCGCCGCGACTATTCTAAAGACGATCGCGACCGTCGCGATTACAGCAAGGACGATCGTGACCGTCGTGACTACAGCAAAGACGACCGTGATCGTCGTGACTACAGCAAGGACGATCGCGACCGTCGCGACTACAGCAAGGACGACAACCGTCGCGACAACAGGGATGACAGGGACAGGAGAGACTACAGAGATGAACGTGATAAGGTAACTTTGTAGTTTTATTCAGGGTATTAGGATAAGTTCTGCGCTACGTTCCATGTGTGATATGTGTGTGTGTGTGTGTATGTTAATTTGTATATAAAATTTAAATAGTAATTTTGAAAACATTCATTAAATGCTGAAGAAATGCAAAACTTTTCTTAACCCTCTGTTCAAAACGGAAAATTTTAAACGACAAATATATTATTATTATCAAATATATTATTATGATTAAATTAAAATTTCAACCGTTCAAAACAGCGTATTTTAAACGACAAATATAACATTAACTTACCTCAGGCGACTTTCATGCTTGTTCCAGTAGTAATGTTTTTTTTACTTATGCAGGACGGCACGCCCCCGCGGCGCTCCCCCCCTCCGCGCGACGAGCGCAACGGGCGCTCGCGCCCCTCCCGCACCCCCTCCCCGCCGCCCGCGCCCCGCGCGCGCCCGCTCAGCCCCGACCCCGACAAACCGCTGCCCAAACTCAAGGAACAGGACAAACCAGTAAGTACAGTACATCACTACTACAGTACAGACACTACAGTACACTGCTGGACATGAGCCTCCCTCAGTTGGGGAGTTCCAATACTCACCACATTAGGTCGGCAAGCAGTGGACAACAGCTTCAAATATCTACAAAGATATTCACAGGGAATGCTGCTGTTTTACAACACTCACGGGTAGAAATGAGGTGATGCCATTCTAAGCCCGCATCACGTGCTCACCATTCTAAAAAGCCGAAAGCATTGCTGCGACAGAGCGACTTCTTCTGTGCTATACAAAACTGTCCTACATTTTAGACATTAGTCGCTTAACTCGTTTTGACACGATGTCTTGCTAGCGTTGTGCGTCACAGAGCAATTTACTAAAAATCCTGCTTGGTTTTGTTTAAATAACTTGATTCAATTTATTTAAACATAAGTGACTATTTCATTAGCCAGCTTAATTCAAACATACAAGTGAGTGACCAGTTTTAATCATACTGACATTCCTTTTCTATATTTGTTATCGCATATAAACACTTAAATACTGATATTATTTTCTGTTCATCCACAGAACTTCGTAGCATCAAATAAATTCAGCTTCTTAGAGGACGACGTGGACGCGGGCTCGGACTAGCCCCGCCGCGCTGCACGCGCTGCACGCGCTGCACGCGCCGCTGCAGTGTCCGTACAGACCAGAGTGTAAAGTGTAAATTAGCTAGTGTGGGACGCGCGTCGCGCACGGGGACGATCAGTAGTGCTATGTAACAGGACTCGATAGTCATAGTGCGGTGTGGTTAACGTGTATATTAAGGTCGCTACATGCTCGCCGCGCTGCGGGGCGGGCCCCGGTCTCGGCGGCTGGGCTTCAAAATCTCACGTACAAAATGTAATGGACGGATCGTTTTCGATTTACGTACAAACCATAAACAACAATTGGTTCTTAGTTGGTGCTCGGTGTGAACTTCTCGTAGATAGGGTAATAAATGAAAATAAAAATTGAAAAATAAGTTCTGTGAGCGGATTAACATCCCAATAAATACGGGCAATAGTTTTGATGCTGTGCAGTTAATCTATCAATCTGAAATAGCGTCATCGAGTTCGGAAAAGTGTTGCTATTAGCCTATAAAATCCTCATTACTGTTCCCTGTTTTAGTATGAAAATTCGAGACAATCCGTTTATGGCACAATGTATGCGCGGTAAATTTGAAAGCTCAAATATCAGCAGTGAAATGCGAGGTCCCGGCGGCGGGGACTGGGGCTCCGGAACGTGACCGTAATGTACTGATTGGTGTAAATTTTTCTATGGTTTGTTACGTAATAGCATTGAGGTTGCAATCGAATGACGAGAGAAGCAAATATTTAGATATCCAGAACTGGTATTTTGATACAGGTGCTGCTCTCAATTTTAACTTTTTATGTGTATAACCAGCCGGATTTACATTGCTGTAACGGTTCTTATTCATGGATAATCCACAGGCAGGAATCTGCAATGCCTCCATAGGATCTTATGCCTTTACTTTAGTATTTTCTTTATGTTAAATATTTAGTCGATTTAGATTTATAAATGTTAATTGTATGTATTATTTATCTTTACACTCAAAAAATGTTAATTAATCAAGTGCTACGATAATGAGGCGCAGAATGTATAATTTACAAGTATGGAGTGTCATAGAGCGCCTACAATCGTAATAATTGTTAGTTGGTAAAAAAATTGCAAGTACCTATGCCACAGGTAGGGCCTGGTTGGTCACAATGATATTCACCTGCTACAATTTACTGGGATTGAAAACAGTTTTTATTTGTAGTAATTAATATCTCAACACTTTTTTATTCGGTAATTTTGTTCTAATTGTGAATTATAAATAAATTACTCTTTTTACAGCCACAACTACCGACTTTTATTTAACTATCCTGTCAGGTCTTTCACAATTTATCACCTTGACCGCATGAATAGAATAGTTTAAGGTATTTTATCTATAAAAAAAACTGAATCAAAATCCGTTGTGTAGATCTATTATATAGAGACATAATAAGAGACAGTCGCGGGAAGCGACTTTGCATATTATTAGTGTAGGTTGTAGCTCAATAACTAGTTAGGAGAAAAAAAAAAAACTTCAGATAATGGTGTGAGTCTTTTTGGCATGGCCGCCATGGAAAACCATAACTTTAGGTGTGAACTTGAAAACACCAGACAAATGGATAACATTATTGCATATTGCTCTTCATAATTATGGGCTTGGCTAATTCCATATTCACACCCTCTTCTAATTCTATGGTTGGATCTGATTTGAAATGATTGCAGAAGATTTCGAATAGATACATGAAGGATTTCATATAAAGAATTCCAAAATTCAGTTCGCTCGGTCGTTGCGGGTAAAGTGTGAACGGACACTTATCGTTACCGTCAGAATCGCTGGTTCCCTGTGGCTTCTAGTGCGGAGATTCTGTTTAATAATTGCTACTAGATTGCTAGTATTTGCTAGCTGTGATAAATGCAGAGTAATTCGAAAATTATTTTGACCAGCCATTCTGATATCAGAAGGTCAAAATAATTTTCGAATTACTCTGCATTTATCACAGCTAGCAAATAGTAGCAATTATTTTAAACAGAATCTCCGCACTAGAAGCCACAGGCGACCAGCGATTCTGACGGTAACCACTTATCCACATCGAACGAACCGAATTTTAGAATTCTTTACCTTTATAAAATCGTATGAAACCTCGCACATTTATCCGAACCGAATCGATCGATTCCGGCAAATGTGCGACGTTTAAAAAGAATAGACTGATCAAACAAACTTACCTGTAAGTGATGTTCGATCACTATTATATGAAGACATCATCCTTCTATGATCACTATGTAGTAGCGCCCTCAGCGTACGGTAATTAGCACGAATTTTAAAGCGATAATGTAAAAACAAAATCGAGTTCGGTGCGAGATACGGTAGTACCTCTTACGAACCCTTGGTACCACACTTCCCGCTCATTTCATTTAGTTCAAAGTAAATTCAAATAATAAATATGACCCACAATATATGGGTTATTGGGAGCTTATGGGTGGGACTGATCATAGAAGGATGATGTCTTCATATAATAGTGATCGAACATCACTTACAGGTAAGTTTGTTTGATCAGTCTATTATATTTCATACATCATCCTTCTATGATCACTATGTAGGATGTTCAAAGTAAACATATTGTGGGGCATTCAATATTTATTATGAATACCATACTAATAAGTTTATCAAATTAACATTAAATATCATATTTAACAGGTTCAACATTAATTGGTAGATGACATCAAATAGTTGACAAACAAAACAATTGACTGTTTTCTAAGTTTATTAAATTAACATTAAATATCATATTTTACAGGTTCAACATTAAGTGGTAGATGACATCAAATAGTTGACAAAACAATTGACTGTTTTCTGTGTCTAATTACAATTAGTAAAATCAACAATAAAATATTAAGTTTATCAACATTACAATTTTATAATGGATCCACTCCTGCCACAGTATGTGCAAAATCTATATTAATAATAGGGCGGTTATAAAACCGAGCAAAGGCTGATGAATTTATAGACCAAACTGCTGTTCTTCTGATAGTATTTATATCTACTGAAAGCTGCAGAAGTGGACGCATGTCTAGTGCTGTGGGCAGAAAATACACTAGTGTCAATGCCACTATCTCTTAACCCAGCGACTTAGGGTCGACTTTGATGCTTTCTTGTAAGGAGGTTTTGAGGTAATAAACAAAAATTCAATATTTTTGCGGTATGATTGAGCTCTGTTTATATAGTCTAATAAAGTTTTTGCTGGGCAAATTAATGGATTTTCGAGAAAAAAAGGTAAATTTATAAAGGGTTGATATCTACCAGGAGCTGACGTTTTAATAGTATCAGTGATTTTAATACTTATAGGTATGGTCCTTATTTATCTTAATATTTGAATTTTTTATTAAGGACAGGGTCTGCATTCTATGACCCGTAGTCAAGGCTAACAATGTAATTGTCTTTTTACTTAATGTCTGAATAGATGTACTCGTACTATCAGTATTAGATGACAAAAAATTAAAGACTGTTGCCACATCCCAGGTTTCGTGATATTTTGTTCTGACTGGTCTTAATCTAGAAATCCCCTTAAAAATCTTTTAATGTTACAGGACTTACTTAGTTGTTGTTCACTCGATAAAAGTGAGATTACAGATCTTAAAGAATTAAGGGTCCCATAGGAGGCACCTTTATTTAAATGGACCATTAAGAAGTCTAAAACTTGGGGAAATGATGCATTAAAACAATCTACTTGTTGGTCTCAACAGTAAGAAATCCAATTTAAAATGCCTGATTTGTATTGCTTGAGTGTATTGTCTGACAAGGAAGCCAACATGACATCTGTGGTTTTATTGGAAATACCTTGTTTCAAAAAATGCCTCCCTGATAATATCCCTGCAGCTAACTTGAGGCTCTTGTGTAATGGATGTGGGGTCCCCGCACCTGACGACAGTAGTGATCTATGAGGAGGTAGTATAACTAATTCTGAAATTAGTAATTTATTAAATAGTGGGTACCACGACTGTCCTTCCCAAAGTGGCACAACCATAATGCCCACTGCTTTATCATTAATTATCTTCCTCAGTGATTTTAATATTAAACAGAAAGGAGGGAAAGTATAAAAGAAAAAACTATCCCAAGGAATAGTAAATGCATTAATTTTCCAAGCATCTGGGTCTCTGTGCCAAGCAACATATTTGTAACATTTGCGATTTAATCGGGATGCAAATAAATCAACATCAGGTTTAGGTTATCAAAAGCTGATTGTGACAGTTCCCATTCACTAAATATATATTTTCTATGCATTGATTGTGATCTTCGGATATCAATAGGAAATCGTCCAGGTATACTGTTGACATAAATCCTTTTTTCCCTAAGTTTTAATAACACAGGTTTTAAAATTTTCGTGAAAACTAATGGTGCTGTTGATAAGCCAAAGGGTAATACTGTGAATTGATAAATATATTCATAATGAGTCTTAAATATTTTCTATCATCTTCATTTATTGATACCATGTAATATACATCCTTTAAGTAAATTTTTGCTAAAAAGCAAGATTTTGTAATTAACTTACAAGCTGTCTTCTATCTTAAAATGCGCATGTCTTCTAACTTAAAATGGTGAGTCTGTAGAAGGTTATTTAACTTTTTTAAGTTTAAAATAAATCTGTAAGTACCATTAGGTTTTTTAATAACAAATGTATTAAAAAGGAATTGATCATCACATGTAGAGCACTTTTCGATTGCTCCTATTGATAAAAGCCTATTGACTTCACTGTTGGCAGCAGTCATTTCTTCAATGGATATTTTAACCATATTGGGTTCCACACATTGAAATGGTTTTTCAACGAAAGGGAGTTTATATCCGTTGACCTATGATAAAATTGTTTTGTCATAACCTGCAATATCAATCAAGTCATTAAAATAAAATTTTAACCTGCCAACTAATGGTGTGGTCCGGTCCTTCTGGAATGGCTCTGAGATGTTGGTTTTTGATGAGTTTCCATTTTTCATTGAGTTTGGATGCTGTGGGTAGCATTTGGTTTTTTCTGGACTGGGCCCCGCCCCCGTGTCACATTGTTTTTTCCCTGATATTGATAATGGTGATTGTTGTTGCGGAGCACTCCTTGCGAGTTTAAAGTGTGACCTTTATGAGATTTAATTTTTAATTCGTGGGCTGCTTTAGCAATGGCTTTGGCTGTGCGAATGCCTTCTGATAAATTATTTCCAAATAGAAACCCTTCTGGTTGTCGCTGACGTAGAGATTGTCTCATCTCCTTGTTAAGATTTTCTAGAGCAAAGTACCTACGCGCTTTGTTGTCTTCACAAAATAAGTTGCATAGTATGCGACCAGCATCGCTCACCCTTGTAATAATTTCCTTTTTCTCTATATTTTCATTGCTGGAGATGCATTTGGATAGTAGACTTCCAAGAGCTGAAATTGCAACAGCAGCTTGTTTCTGTTTAGCACTGATGCTGTGATCTCTTTTCTTTGATTGATCGGATATGGCTGCTTCAGCTTCAGGGTTTAGTTTAGGGGTTACACTAAACGGGGTACATTTTCTATAGGAGGATATTTATTCATAATAACAAGTTTTTCTTCCTTACCTAAACCTTTTTCCAAGACGTTCATGGATATTAGGAGACTTTTCTTTATTAAATTCTTTCTCCTTCCCCATAAAGGTTTAGCAGTTCTTCATCTAGCTCATCTTCGATTTTTACTTTTTCTATCTCTTCATCCATTAGTTCCTGTTCACAGTGTGCCCCCCCCCTCTTCTTTTGCTTCTAACTCTTCATCACTGATGTCCAATGAATCTATAAAGAATCCAAGAAAATGACTTGAGAATTTAATCAATGTAAGCAAAATCTTCATTGTCTTTTCATTGGTGCAACCGGACCAAGAACATTCACATGGATGATTACTCCTTCGTCAAGATAGGAGATGGGGTTTAAAATTAAAAACAGAATTTTGCAACCATGATAAACATAGTTCAGCTCTTGTAGATATACCAACTGAGAGAGCTAATGACAATACATAGTATTTTTATTTATTATTTGTTTATGAAAAAACCCATTGTCTATCCTCTCGTGGCAGATAAAACCAAAAAACTGTGACAGGTCTCAGGAGCTGGATATAAATAGACAATGTACACAAAAAGAAAAAGAGAAAAATTTCTCAATCATAAACATGGCTGACCCCTTGTGGATAACCAAACCATGACAGCTCTTATGTTATGATAATCCATTGCCTGCCCCCTCGTGGTCGAAACCAACCGTGACAGGTCTCAGGATAGATATGGTTATAAATAGATAGTGTACTCGAAAAAGAAAATATCCTCTATCATTAACATGGCTGACCCCTCGTGGATAACCAAACCGTGACAGCTCTTATGTTATGATAATCCATTGCCTGCCCCCTCGTGGTCGAAACCAAGCCGTGACAGGTCTCAGGATGAGGATTAGTGTACTTACTCGAAAAAGAAAATATCCTCTATCATTAACATGGCTGACCCCTCGTGGATAACCAAACCGTGACAGCTCTTATGTTATGATAATCCATTGCCTGCCCCCTCGTGGTCGAAACCAACCGTGACAGGTCTCAGGATGAGGATGTAAATAGACAGTGAACTCGAAAAAGAAAATATCTTCAATCATAAACATGGCTGACCCCTCGTGGATAACCAAACCGTGACAGCTCTTATGTTATGATAATCCATTGCCTGCCCCCTCGTGGTCGAAACCAAGCCGTGACAGGTCTCAGGATATGAATAGAATATTTTCAGAGTTCTTGTCAGTACCAACCATTTAGGTTCAAATATTCGACCGGCCATTGTTCTGGATCGTTGGATGCCGACGATGATTCTTCACTTTCTTCTATTCTTCTGCTCATGAAGTTGATGAATTCTTCGAAAAGCTGTCTTTTCTTCTCCATATTTTCTTTCTTGAGGTATATTCTTGAAAAATATAATTTTTAAACATGTAAAATACGAAAACACGTGCTTACATACCGTACACGAAAGAATGAATGAAATGAGCGGGAAGTGTGGTACCAAGGGTTCGTAAGAGGTACTACCGTATCTCGCACCGAACTCGATTTTGTTTTTACATTATCGCTTTAAAATTCGTGCTAATTACCGTACGCTGAGGGCGCTACTACATAGTGATCATAGAAGGATGATGTATGAAATATAATTCTAAAATTCGGTTCGTTCGATGCACATAACTGTGCGTTCACCTTAAGTTTGCGTTCACCAACGTTAATACCACAAAATAAATACTGGCTCGCTTAATACGTCTTCAGAGGTTTTCTTGCGATTTTTGGGACTTCTTTTGTTTCATCCATCAATGATGAACGTGTTTTCAATTTAAATTCCTTATTTTATGTTTATTTGTTTCTTCATCTTTAGTGATTATTTTCGATAATATTTTAACCGGTGAAGTATTCTTCTCATTCCAACCATTAAATGAAGAATAGAAGTTAAAGAGTTGACTCCACATTTCCGGATGGTATCAAGAGGACGCCCCTGGATCCTGTGGACGACACTTCACCCTCTGCAGGAACCACCACCACCCGGCGCAGCTGCTGCGCTGGAATCTCTTCTCACTGACACTGGCAAAATTACCCTAGATGGGGTCACATAGGGCAGAAAAAAAGTATGGATGAAACCTTGAACCCGTAGACAGCTTGAACCCATCTTGGACCCTACAAAATACGGTGGAATAAAGTTTTAAAGACTCAATAAAACAAATCATGCCAAAAACATTAGGAAGTGGCGAAAGAACAATCGTGCTAATAGTGAAAGAGTCTTTGGAACGTGAAAAACGCAATGAGGCCCCAATCACAATAAACCTGTTATGAAGTTTTCAAGTTCGAGTTTCCGCCAGACATGCTTCGATTCGAGCAGCAAGCAAAGGCTCGGCTCCACATTTACAGGTTAGTCAAATAGGGTTGCCAGCTCAAGCCGGATTATTCTAAAAGATGATGATGATGATGATCTCTCCGACCGATTTCGGCCATGGCGACCACTTTGACTCCTAATCAGATCGGCGCTGATGCGCCCGGAGATGGCTATTGTAGCCAATTTTGGCAGTAAACTCCCGTGCACAGAGTGGACACGTGAGTTTGCCATTTACATAATTATAGTTAATGGCCACGGGTGGACGGGCCTTCAGCTCATCGCGCTTAGCGTCGAGGTCTGCTTTACGCTGTTCCTCAAACTCGCGGACTTGCTTCTTAACCATCCCGCGCCATTCGGGACGCTGTGCTGCCAGACCCTCCCATTGAGTGGGCTCAATGTTGCATCTTTTCATGTGTCGTTTCTGCTATAGGTGGAAATTTGTTATTAGTTTGACGTTATATATTGGTATATGCTAAGTAATGTATAAAACTGTTAATTTCCCGAATAAAATAAAATAAAATAAATAAAATATCTTTATATCTGAGGAGTTGTCCGCCATGCTTTCGCTTGCCCTCCTCTAGCTCAGAATAAAAGATGCGCTTCGCCACTCTCTCCTCCGACATCCGGGATACATGACCGCACCACCGTAGCTGACGACGCATTAGATAGGCCTCAATGCCACCAACATTGGCTCGTCTCAGAACTTCGGTATTGCGCACTCGGTCGGACCATCTGATCTTCATGATGGTGCGAAGGCATTTTAGGTGGAAGCGATCCAGAGTGCGTATGTGGTGACGATACACACACCAAGTCTCGGAGGAGTATAGAAGGTTTGGCAGCACAATCGCCATATATACAGAGATTTTTGTGGCTAGCTTTAGGTCGTGCGAGCAGAAAACCTTGGAACACAACTTCCCAAATGCTGCAGCTGCAGCACTGATTCTGCTGTTGATCTCAGCATCAAGGTTACACTTAGATGTTATAGTGTTCCCCAGATAACGAAACTTATCAACCTGTTTCAGCATATCCTCACCAAGCATAATCGCCAGTGTCTCGCGACCATGCGAGTCTAAGGACATCACTTCCGTCTTTTTGACACTGATCTTCAGGCCGAATTTACAGCATGCTTGGTGAAAAACGGACATTAGCTGTTGCAGGCCGTCTGGGGATTCTGCAAGAAAGCACAAGTCATCAGCATACATGATCTCAGTAATCAATGCATACGAGACTTTAGTGCGCGCCTTAAGTCTAGCCAGGTTAAAAAGACTGCCATCTGTGCGGAAACGGATGCGGACTCCTTGGGAAACAGTATTTAGGACTTCTTTGACTACAACTGCAAAGTACAAGGCGAACAGTGTGGGCGCTAGAACACACCCTTGTTTCACCCCACAGGTGACGGGGAAGAAATCAGACTGTTCACCGTCTACAGAGACGCAGCACTGCATGTCGTCATGCAGGAGTCTTAGGAGTCGCACATACTTTTCTGTGCACCCTAACTTTCCTAGCACCATCCAGAGAGCTTCGCGAGGCACACTGTCGAATGCTTTCTCTAAATCAACAAAGCAGAGGTACAACTGGCGACCTTGTTCTCTACTTTTTTCTTGTAGTTGACGCACCGAGAAAATAGCTTCACAAGTACCTCGGTCAGGTCGGAAGCCGAACTGGGTTTCGGGCAGAATTTTTTCCGACAAATCTTTGAGGCGGTTCAGTAAAACTCTGGCAAAGACTTTTCCAGGGACTGACAGCAATGAAATACCGCGATATGAGTATATATCTAAAAGATATAAATCATTCCAATATATGTGCTGTGCAATAAATAACACACGCAAGTATGGCTAATCCAGGCTCGTGAGTAAAAAAAAAACTTCTATGGTTGCCAGCGCACACTCAGAAAGTTTCAACAACGCATCAAGCAAGTCCGCGACTCAACCACAGGAGCGTAGGGTGACCACGTCGCAAAGGTTTGTAGAATATAGCATGAATATAGGTTTTTTTTGTTTATGGCACCAGTTAGGTATACTTTGTGCCAATGTCAAATAAAATAGTAAGTAAACAAAATGTGTTGAAATTATGACAGTCAAGCATAATTAAATAGACATACCTAATATTATTGGATAATAAATAATGGTTCAATATGCTAATATAATATTGATGAACTGTTAGCCTCCAGCAAAAAGTGATATGTATTTTCTTATTTTTGCACAACAATTCTTATGTTTGTTTGTATTTTTTGTGATAAATGCTCTATAAGCAAAAAAAAACCTTATATTTCAACCAGCCAATTCTAATATTTATTCCGTGGGGTAAAATAAAAATCAGGTTTTGTATCTATAACAGTTTATTCCACACTAAAATGTTAAATCTTAATTTCTTATTTTATTTTAACAATAAAACCAATTAAACTTTACCGATACCGTTATGAAATAAAATAATAGGTATATTAGGTAATTTATTTACTTGTACTTATTCGTAAATCGTTAAACATTGAGAAAAGATTACAAGATAACTTATTCTGTAGCACATTATACTACCGATGTGTAATAATTATAGAACTCACAAGAGTACACATCTTAATTATATCATATAATTTATAACAACTAATAATTCAACGAAAATATCGTAATAGTTATTCCTAAAATTTTATTCTATCGTCAAATCCGTGTTAAAATAAAATAACATCTATCCATTATCATTGATGACATCCCGAACAAACAGATATGGGTTTAGCTAGTAACAAACTAGACTAGTACCATAAGTTTGTACTATGTTACAACATCATCTCAGTGATAGATCATTAAAAATCCACTGAGCCCGTTAAGGCAACTTTTCAAGCATCGTTATCCTAACGAGTTCACTGCTTTTGTATTATAGCAGACATCAGCGCATCTTTTAACCTTTTTGTCATATCTTCGAGTATATCTGCCTTAACTTTGAGTTTTTTGTTCCTTTCTTCCAATTCTATTGCTAGCTGTTCCATTTGTAACTCCTTAAGTTTTCTATTCATTCTTGATCTTTTAGATGCTTCATTATTTTTGTCTCGTAGCTCTCTGTATTTGTATTCATGTGTTGATGCGCATGATGCATTGTCATCTATACTACAAACCGAAGAGACGTTGCTGTCTCTTCTTTTAGGAGGACGACCTCGACGCGCTTTCGGCAGTTGTTGCGATTCTTGCAGAGCTTGAATTTTATCCTTTAGTTGTAAATTGGATCTTCTTCCTCTCTTCCGAGGTGTCTCTTCTTCGTATGGTGTATAAGTTGCGTCGGAGTCTTCACTGCTGCGTCGCTTTCTTCTTGTGCCCCTGCCAGTACTTGCGCCATCCAGGTCCGATTCTACGCGAGTTTCACTCTTGGGACTAACAGGTTGGGAGAAGTCCGGAGATTCAACTGTCGTATTTAAGGGACAGGAACTTACTGAGATGAAACCTGTGTCTGGTGATGTGTATTCTCGAGCCGGCGTCTGTTAACAAATTAAAATATATCTTGGATTAATAAAAATACTCATTATATTTATAGGTACTTTAATTGAGATTACTAAACTGAAAAAACGGAGCATTACATATTGTTGACACATATACTCTATAGCAACGGCTTTAATGCAAATATTAGTTTTCTGTTACTTTAATATTGTTTGGCTTTACTTGTGATCTTGTGCGAACGAGGCATTTAAAATTTCATAAAGTTGTTTTAGAGTCAGTCATTTCAGCTTCTTTACTAAATTTAATGTCTCTCCACCAGAACGAACTTCAAGAAGAAGGTAGATGGCAGACATACATATGTATAAAATTAGTTAGATGAGAATACTTACTGTGACTGAAGGGTATTTCTCTTTCTCCAATTGCTCGACGTAACTGAGAATGTCTGGGGTGTTGATTGCTGCATTCGGCCATTGCACAGGTGTTGCTGCGACGTTAAGTGTAAGCTGTCGTGGTTTAATCTGTGCTTCTTGAGTCTTTTCATTGTTGAAAACAAAGACATGGTTTTCAACATCCCTCATAACGACGGAACCCAACTTCATGTCGAGGGAATCTTCCTCATCGACATTGTGTAGAAATATTTTGTGTGTGTCAATTGTAGGAATGTTTTCCGTGTTTAGTGTTGTGTTGATATTATAGCCGTCGAATGTCACCACGTTCTGTGGGTTCATATCGATCGTCTCCTCTGAAGCCATATCCCCTATTACCACCGGCAGGTTAAGTATGTCCAAATCTTCTATTTTCTTTTCGTTTTCTGTGTTGTACAGAAATTTGTTGCCTAAAGGTTGCAATCCATACATGTTGGGGGACAATGGACCATTTGGAGTAGAAGAGTAAAGGCCTGCCTGGCCAGGGTAATTAGCGTCTATGACGTCCCAGCTTTGAGGCGAGAATTTTGTGTGTAGTGTGTCGGCAATGTGTGTGGTTTCTTCACGTTTCTTGGGGGGATCTGTAATTATTTGAATCGGTTAATAAATGTTAAAATGATTTAAATCATTTGTAATTCAAGTGTCAATAATAGCCAGAACTTGAACTAGAAATAAGTAGCCAGAACTTAGTAGTGTTCGTATTTAAAGCTTTGTGAATAAATAAGTAATCAAATTTATTGTTTCTTACCAATCGCTGGCTGCTCTGTTGTCGTGGATTCTGGGCACCACTGCACCAGGTCTTGGAAGAACTCGCAGTCCAATTCGTTGAACATGTTGTCTTCGTGTAGAGGTTCTGGTTTCAAGTTGACCTCGTGTAGGGGTTCTGGTTTCAAGTTGTACTCGAGTTGGGGTTCTGGTTTCAAGTAACCCTGAAAATATAAATGTTCATATGAGTACTTGTCGGATATATAGAGGAATAACTAAGATTTAACTTATAATTTAAATACATATATTAAATTATGTTATATTTAAGTTACTCACGGTTCTGCTGAATCTTACCTCCGCAAAGCTGGGTGTGGTCCAGGACATTGGGTACGTTGAAACTCCGCCGGTAATTGTTCCGGTTGTGCCGTTCTCCTTCTTTGGGTTTAAAAAGTTTTGGTCTACCACTTTCAATGATTTGTGGGTAGGTACATTCGTTTGCGAAAAAACAATGCCTGTCTGTGGCGTTCTGACTACCGATATTGGGATCGATTCGACAGTACTGACTCCTGATAGGGTCGCTTCGACTCGCACGGGTGATCTTTGTAGGAACCATTTTGAATAGAACTACAAACAGAAATGATAGGACGTAACCAATATTTACATATTTATTATAAAGCATGGTTTGGATAGAAATAAGAGAACATAAATATTATTTGATTTAGATAACGTGATATCAAATTGTGTCTGAATTTGAGACCGATATATATTTATTAAGTATGAGAGTGATACCTACGTAGAAAATGTAAAATATATAAAAATACTATATATATTGAAAAATTTACATAATTATATGTACTTTTATAGAAATAGGAAGTATGAAACGACTAGACGAATCGAAACTATCTAAAAGTATTTTATTTGTTGTAATAAAACCATTGACTTCACTGTTTAGATAATATATTATGTATATGAATAAGAATGCACTGAAATACTAACTAAACATATGCTTGGATGCATACATAATGTATCATAAATATTTATATGTATAAATAATAAGTAATTCATAAAATTATAATAATGTTCCACAATAACCCGAATCGTTTTTCGTACCCATTTCTACCCAATCAAAATCTATAACGACATGTCGCATCGTAGACGTACATGACTTGCCTTGACCCTTCACAGGCGTTTTTTTGCCAAAGGGAGGTGGTGAAGCGGTTTAGGCTGTTAGTGAAATTCTTATCTATGAAAAATTAAAACTAATATATTATAGAAAATATTAATCTAGGTCTTAATATATGAAGTTGAGCTGCTTCAAGAAACCTGGCTTAAAGTACCCCCGTTCTTTATGGGAGGTCAATTAGCCAACTGGAACACCTAAAAGTTAATCTAAATCTATAATTAAAAACTTATTTTAATCTAAGTAAAGCAGTAAAACTTATCTAATGATTATAATAGAAACTTGTATATAACATGTACGATACGATGAAAATCATTCTAGATTTTGATTTAAATACTTATACACCTGCACTACTGTGGAAGAAATGTTTTCTGAGATTAGATCATCTTTAAAAATTAATGGTGTTAGTTTTAATGAAATGGAGAAAGTAGCAACAACAAAGTTATTATCAAAACACTATAATTAGAGATTGATTAATTTATATTTTAGCCGTGTGTATGGCAAACCGATAATCGAACGGTTCCAGTTATTTTTATATTCTGAATCCGACTGATTTAGACTGAGTTTTAGCGCAATCAAGAATTTTACTATTTTGATTTTTTAACATTAGTCGCCTTTGATCGAATGAGTGAGATATTTAGATGTCTCGATTTAGGGAAGCTATATTTTAGCTGTTTCGGTTTGAATTAATTAAACCAGGGTAAACTGAACATTAAATTTTTGGTTTTCATGTCCAAGTTTAGTCTTGATTGTGCTTCTTGATATTCCATTTCAAACCTGTGGACAGAAGGAACATGGAAAAAACAAGGAATCCAAACTGTTAACTTACTTCTTCGAACTCTTCGCGAGTCCCTAATGAAATTGTAGCTCTTTAAGCGCCTTGCCACGTAATTGTCCCGACTGTAGGCCTGTAACAAAAAAACAGCCTAATTAACACAACGACATCAATGCTCAACTTTTGTATTGTAAATGCAAATGACGCACTTGATTGTCCTATCTACTATTTTATCTTTATATTAATATATATTCGATAGGTTTGCCTAGATGACTAATGCTGTTTTCTACCAGCTACGCTTGAGCTACGCCTACGTATTCATGTACCTACTATCGATTTGATATTCTCAGTACTTTGCCAAACATCTAGGGGCTCTCGAACAACACTTCTTCACTTTATCATAATCAGAATGTTACAGACATGCAAACAAGTTATAGATAAGATAGTAATGCTTGAATTCAATCATAGAGACAGACAATGATACATAATGATGTGATGACCGACATTGTTACATTTTAATTTTTAATACGTATATGAAATAGGTATGAAACGAGAAGTATACTCGCTCTGACAGGGTCAGAGTATATCTCTGTTCCAGTTAACATTATCTACCATCGCAAATGGACCGACTCTATTGGGTACTGGAAAACTGACGTTTCTATAAAACACTCTTTGCAGAGATACAAGTCCGAACATGCTCTCGACATGTTTGAACTTGTCATGACGTGCAAGTAGGTCAAAACAGAAGTTAAACGAAAAAAATAGCGGTTCGTGATACGAAGATGCAAAATAAATGCTTTCATAACGAAATGTTGTCAAAGACCAAAAAGAGCTTGGTTATTACCTATTATTGTACCATTTCGTAAAATTTTAGGTCTATGAAATAATATTGTGCAATAATTTACACTAATGACCTTGCTTACTTTCGATAAACGAAATTTACGTACCTTGTTACGAACAAATACTGTAACGCCTGTAGCCTTTGATAGTTTTTCACAAAACTAGTGTTAAAATAAGGATTCAATGGGCTAGGAACAATTACTGTTGCTCCTAGCGTGACCGCTTAGTACGTTGCAAGATATACCAAAAACCAGCAAACGCGAACGTGCTCTCTCGGGGAGCTGCGAAATTGTTGTGCAATACAAAATTCACGCTGTGTCGCAGCGGCGTTGGAAACTTGTCCGGTTTTCCTCAATCCCCACCACTAAGTATTTGCGTGCTAAAAATAGAATTATACGCAATTTCTATTGGCTGCTAAGGATGACGTCATCAGTGAGAACCAATGAGAGCCATTTGCTGTATCACGAGACCCGTACCATGGTCGTGAAGTTCCCTACATACATACATTGTATAGCTGATAATACAACTGTGTGCGTGAATGTAGACATACATGACGCTACGTAATAGTAGTAGTGAATTGGAGAATGTTGCTGCCGGGGATTTACGTGTTATTTTGATTTGAAAATTTTGTTATTACAAATTTGTAAATAGACTTCAGTCCGCTAGATTTTGATTATTTTAAGTAGGTTTTTTATTTTATATTTAGTAGTTATCCTCATTTGAGAATTTTTAGAAATTGTAATTAATCTAAGTACTCATGCAAGCGCTGCCAAGCATCAATAAACCTGCCTAACACTGGCAAGAACTGTTGGATAACTCAGTCAGGATAATGCCATTCATTAATCATAGATTTTTTATCTTGATTTTTTCTGGGCCTTGAATTGAACTGGGTTGAATAAACTCTCCCAGTGACGGATAGTTGCCGGCAGTCCTTGGGGCAGTCCCTTCAATCAGACGACGTAATGATGACGTAATACCTAAATTATCTAATGTACTAATGCAATGAACAGAGAATGAACATAAATTGACTCATCCATGAAAGTCGATATAAGTGTATACATTTACCTCTTTTTAATCCAACCATACATTTAATTAAAATGTTCTTATTACATTTTTATAGCTTCATCTAATTCAAGTACCAGTGTACCTACTTATCTATACGTGTGAAAAGTGTGTACCTACTTTTATATCTCATTCACAATATTCCTACTGTTAAACAACTTTAGTTAATATGGTCATCCATATTAAGTTAATCTGATCAGTTACATGAACTTATAACTCGATTTTAATAAGGATATTTAAATTTAATTATGTACATAATAGTTTCAGGATTTGTACCAACAGTTTCTTTTTTTCATAATAAACATACTCACAACATAATAGTTATTTATTTGTGTGTCCCATACCTACGAAATAAGTTACTATTCACAGTTGTTGAGTTTTATGAGGAGAACATACCCTGAAACTTTTTATACGTAATTATGTACTTTTTAGCGATGAATTTCTTATTATGTATTTTGTAAAACGGAGCAATACTTACGTACCTAAAATTAAAAAATACGAAATGCTTACGTACGTCTCCTTTCGAATGAAACCGTTTTTACCTTAGACCTTTTATTTTCTTCATGCATACATTCTCATAGTTTACAGTGATTCATACTATTTATGCATACCTAGTTTTTAAAGATTTACTTACTGGAATCAAAATGTACCATTATCTTTTATAAAACCTGACATAAAGATAGATACTATAAATTAAGAATACATTTTATTGACTAGCTCGGAATATGAAAAATAAAACGTATATTTTTATTAGTTTTGGTTTGTAATTTTTCAGTAGGTATGGTTACCATTAAATTTTATAATAGCTTGATTATTCTCTTATCTTATAATATCTTTATTCTCTTATTAAACCACACCATTTAGAATAGATAGACCTTATCTATTTGTTCGTTTTTCTCTTTCATTAAATAATAAGAGAAATCTAAGTACTTGTTGGACAGTTTCTTCTCTTATCTGTTTTATGCTTGATAACTTAATAACATTTTAAATTTTAAGATTTAATTTAAAGTAGGTAGGTACCTCAGCAAATTTCTGTCATCAAAAGTCCTCGTGCCAAAAAGTATGCGTAGCTATTCGCGAACAAACGCTAACGGTAACGCCTGAACCGACCGTGCCGTTAGGTCTCCCGATAGTACTACCGAAATTTTTGCTACGGTTGCATTTTAATACCGGTTGCTCCGCCCCTTTCCTCATGTATTTATCTATAGATTATTTTTATTCATTTTCCTCAACGACAAGTTCAAACATGTGGATGATTCATCGTGCACAGCACATGTTTTGCGCCCGCCAGACTGAATAGGTGTATGAATACAATGCCCTCTCCCTCGTTTAGCGGAGCAAGCAGGTGAGACGGACCGTTTCAGACGGTTCACCCATGTAGGGCCTCAGCTCCAGCATAGAATGACGGCGAAGCGAGAACCACAACCATAAGGGAATGAAATAAGCTACATGATTTACCAATCTATCAGTTTGTTTGGCCTACCTTTATTATATTTTTGTAGAAAGTGGCAGGTCAATCAAATAGATATCGATCCTTTTTATTTCGTTGAAAAAAATACTATGAGGAAAACAGTTTTTTTTTTCACGATATGCTGCAATTTTCATTCAGCAAACAAGACAGTTGGTAAACAAATATATTTACCGTTACAGATACGAGCGAGTTGCAACATGCCACAGGGATACCGAGTAGGAGGAAAACAAACGAATCGGATTCTTTGCCAACTTTCTTTTTAAAAATGTTTTTGGACTTGAGCCGGTTTTTGATTATGATTACCGATTACCATAATATTTAATACACATAAAGATATTTTAAAAATGTGTCTAACTTTTTACTTTAACAAGTTGCCTACAAATTGAATAGAAAAATAAATAATAATATGTTATTTAGATATGAAAAATGTGCTTTTACGCAAATCTTACTTTCCTGGTGAACTTCCTCTGCGCTTTAGTTCATGTTTAAAAAAAACCTTTCTCTACTCTAAATCTGATCTTGACTTGACATCTTTTCTTCGCCTTCGTATTATTTACTGTATCTGCATTATATTGTATAAGGTACCTACATAGGTTACATTCGTACCTCTTTGTGCCGTATAGTAGCTTAGCTTGTCTTGTGCTGGGGGTTCGCCGATAAGTTAATTTCAATTTCAAAAGTTTATTGCAATATCACAGATACATTTTAGATATATTTTAAAGAGTAATCATTTGATTTAATTCTATGAACACATGGTCACCCTACACTAATTCCAATGTTATTTTATTATTGTTTATTGCATTGAATCGAAATTTAGGCTAAAAAAGTTACAGCTGATATAAACTAATATTTAAAAAAAAGGTTTCATGTTTTGTATGTTTAATAGATAAACAGAAACTACAGGACTGGTTCTAAAAATAATTTCTTTACTTACCTATTAGTAAGCTACAATATCCCTGAGTAACATAACACTATTTTTTACCGCGGGAAAACAGTAAACGGTCAGAGTATACTTAACAGTTGTTAAGTATACCTATATAATATAATATTTAAGTAATATCATGGAAATTAAAATAATAATGACATTAGGGTGCGTACTCACTTGCAAATTTTGTTAACCGACTTTTGTATAATTAAATTATAAACAAATTTTGCAAGTGAACATGCACCTCATTTACTTCTGATGGATCATTAATTTATCAGTGTTAAAATAGCAACTATGTACTTACATTTTGACGTGGTGTCTAAAAACTGTTGTCTTAAACTTCTTAATCTTGTCCTTTCTCATACAACGATGTGTCATACGACGCAAAATCTTCTGATTATGTGTCAGGTTCAAAACCGGCATGAAATAAACCGTATTCAAATGTTGGAGTTCTTCAAAATACGCGCCGCTCATTATACTTGAACTTTCAGCACCACTTTCTAGAAATCTCTGAACTTAGGATCTTTGGTTACTTTTGAAACTTTTACGGCGGAGGTCTTATAACTTTTAGTTACTAAGACCGAACAAAAAAAAAGTGATAACGAGTTTTCAGCCAGTATTACTGATTTTACAGCTGAAATACACACAAATTATGGAATGCTCGTTCAAAATTGTTTTATGTGAGTATTTCTGACGTTGGAATTAATAACCACTGCACTTTTCAATCACTTTCGTATTTAAAATCACTTCGAACTTGCAAATCAAACAAGGTACTGCAAACTCTTGAATATCGTGACAATAGAATGAACTCGTGGGGACTGTGACGCGGGAGAATTTGCCGTGTTTGTTCCGCGCGCCTTGGCTGACGCAATATTTACGTTCCGTTGTACGTAAGGTTAATCGATGCCAGATTCTAGAACATTCAGTGCAAGATAAATAAAAGATTTTGAATCTATTTCAAATAATCCATTAGTTTTATTTACTTTTTCTGTTATGTCCGGCGAAGTTTTAATATTATCCGTTGCAGTTGGTTTTATATGGACATAAAATTAAGCTTGAATGTATTGTGGAATTGCGTATAAAGCTAAAATTATCCATGTGACGTATGAAGGTCATTCGTATCTTCTATCACTATCTTACATGATCATTTTCCCAATACTACGTCTCTTTCTATTCAATTAACTACAAAGGCCAAGAAAATGCTTCTTTGATTTTACATTAATCTAAAGCTTGGTTAAAGTTAATTTTGTTGATAATCCACGATAGTTAAGTAATTAATATTGTTCGATATACTTAAAAAGCCACTGTTTTCTACTAAATTGGATGATGCAATATCTTCTAGAATGAAGCGAGATAATACGAGCGAGACAACCTGCTTTCGTCACAAAAAGTTTAGATCAACTTGATTGAACTGAACTTTGAACTTCCACGCAGGGGGCATTTATTGCTGTCACATTTGTAACTTGAAATCAAGACGAAATGAAGTTAATACAAACTAACGATATTAAATAGATAATTAAGTAGATACATATTACTTAAGACAATATCAAACATAATAGCTTTGGTCCATTTAGGAAAATGTAGATGATTTGTCAGTTAAGAGAGCTCAAAAATGTAAAAAAATAAATGACATACTACCATAATGCAAAATTAATGTAATTTGTATTTGTACTTATATGACATGTACTGTACCTGAGTCTATTGATGGAATATTTTTACCTAAATATATGGGTCTCTATGATTTTTATCCTGAGGATTCCTAGTGAGGGTATTGAAAGCTGAACTCACTGGCTAAACTTACCATAGTTTCTATTACACAAACTTGGCGAAAAGACTCGATTTGTGAGACTTAACTAGTCTTTCTATGTTTGTCATTTCATTACAGTTAACATAAGATTACCAGCAACATTTAACTACTCATTAGAACAAGGTAATTTTTTCAATCCAGCTCGAAGGACCATCATGATAAAAAAAAAATGGTGTACCTAGTTTCTTGTGTAACCTTGTGAAGGTAGCTGAGCCACCATTTTTAACCCGCATATTTATAGAATTTCTGATTTTAAAACTGCCAATTTAACAGTGCTGAAATCATTGACTGAAAATTTCAGTCAAACTGTTAGTCTGAAATAGTGGCGACTAGGGAGAGTATTGACACCGTTTGTATGACATGATTTTACAATTTCATTAAAAAAAAACAATATCAATGCGACGTAAAATTACTTCGGCCGTGTGATGCCGGGATAGAATAGCATCACCCCACATCCTTCCCGCGGGTGTCGTAAGAGGCGACTAAGGGACTCGAGAGTGTTAGTGTATTAGAATTTATAGGCGACAGGCTGACAACCTGTTACTATAGTAATACACATGTTTTCTGAAACAACCTTAGAAAACAATCCTCAAAAATGTCAGACGTGGCAATAGCAACCATATTTTAACGGCTGTTATTGCTCTGCCTACCCCGCAAGGGATCAGGGCGTGATAATTCGTATGTGTATGTATGTAAAATTAGTTCTAGATATAGGTTCCTCCTTGTATTCTTAAGGCACTGCTGAAAAATATCAAAGGATAATTATGATACTTTCTTTATGTATAATGTTACGGTTACCTACATTAATTAAGGATATTTTAAGAGAATTGAACTAAAATTTCACTAACCGAGACAGCTGGACTTGTTAACAGATGTCTCATTCCCGTTGTTAACAATACAAAAAAATCTAATAAAACAAAAATGAAATGGGGCTCATACACCAAGCGTGTTTTTTCGCTCAATTTTATCTAGGTGCCTATAACTAGCGGTTGCACATGCAGTTAATCGTTTTCCTATGAGGATGACTTTTTCTGGCAATAAAAATGTGAACGTTTGTATGTTTGTTTGTTACTCCTTCATGCAAAAACTGCTGAATCGATTTTCATAATATTTAACACACGTATATTGGTAACTTGTATTAAAACATAGGATAGTTTAATGTTCATGGGATGTCATAGTATTAAAACCGACTTCTACGCGGGCGTGACCCCGGGAACTCGCTAGTTATTTATATAAAACTTCCTCTTGTATGGATCGGCAGTTGAATTAATGTCCACAGAATACGTACTAACTGTGTACTGGTACTGGTTTCGCTATAGCAACAAATAATTTTATTGTATGTATTCTTCTTATTACTTTAAAAGAAACATAATAAAATGAATGTGACTTTATGCCATTTTTGTACATAATGGTACGGAACCCATCATGCACGTGTCCTATTCGCATTTAGCAGATTTCTCACCCTTTATAAATCGTCCAATTTCATTACTCTAATTATTATTTTTAAAACTATCGTATATGGTAAAATATATTTAGTCAGTATGAAAATACAGTATTCATATCATTATATGAACGCTCTGCCTAACCCGCAAAGGATATAGGCGTGATATATGTATGTTTATATTTCGGTAGTAGGATAATATCCACTTAGGAATGAATACGAATAAATAAACCAATAAATAAATAATGTCACAATAAATAAATCGAAACTTGAAATAACATTTTACAAAAACAGCTGGTTTATAGAAAAACTAATTCGCTACTGAATTTTTTTTCTACAATCATCATAAAACTTGTTTATTCTTATAGGTAATAAAATAATCCAGCATAATATGTTATGAAATTATCGTCATTCTTACTTTTTTGTTCACCATGGTTACCCTACTGAATATTGAATCTGCGAAGGCAGCATGATCATAGCTCCTGTCTAGAAACAGAAGAAAACCCTAAAGTTGCGGGCACACCAGCTCCATCTAGCCTGGAGAAAAGACACATTTTTGTCATTTTTGGACAACGTTGATTGCCAGACTATCTCACAATTGACGGTTCTACTTTATATCCATTTCGCGCGTTCCCTTCGCATAAATTCAAAATTTTACGTTGCACTCAAAGCACATGTCCTATGTCTGTTAGCGTTTTAAATTCTATGGGAGGTAATTTATATAAATAAACAATTTTCTTGTTTACGTATGTTTATTTTAGTACCGACACAATGGTGGCTGGTGGCATTTAACGCTACTCATCACCGTTTCATTCAGATAGCTTTGCTGGCAAGAAACCACTTCATACAAGTACACAGTGAAAAAGAATCTACATATACGGATATACCTATTTGATGCCCTTGTTACTTATGAGATGTGGGAGTGGGACCATTATTCTTAATCTATAAACGCATACAATCGACTTTCTTGATGATAATTTAGTCGAAAATAAGTTATTTCCATTACAATAGAAAACTTTATAGAGTTTTGAAGCAGTTTAATTATTGCGATATTTGCGAGTGTGGTTAGTGGGGTTTTTAAAGATAATATTGCGATTTTATTCAATCGATATGCATTTATCAGTGTGTCAGGATTTCTGTATTTTACTTGGATAAAAACTTAAGAAGCTTTTAAATCTATTCATCTGCCTCATCAAGATTTTCAAAACAATAAATGTGGTTATGTTGTCAGAAATCCATCTAGAGGGTTCTGGCAGCATTACACTACTTTTTTTTAAAATAGATAGACAGCCGCTAGACTAGTCTGTGGACGGACACTAGTGGTTTGGTTATCAGTTATCTGTGCTCTTGTCGTGCATTTTGTTTGTCGTGTTTTCCCGTCGAAATATAATTTTTACCTTTTCACAAAATCGGTAAAGCTAGTGAAATTAGTGCTTGAAGTTTCCTACTTCAAGAAAATTTGAAATTAATGCCTATCGAGTAAAGAGTGCCAAGTTGCGGGGTGGTTCTTCAGTCTGACATCGCGCGATGTCTTTTCACTCTGTGATCGTATTATCATATTTTTTGTAAACATCTGCTGTTAATTTTCTAGGTACGTAATGGAAACACTGTGCTAAATAGTTGATGGTCGTATTTCCAGCTACCTGGATGACCTTGAGCTTGTAGACTGGCGGCCGATTTAGGATTTGCAATGTCAGTAAACCTTGAATTGCTTCTGACGCAGCTATGTAGATAAACCTAGGCATTATAGAACTAATTACTTCCGAGAATACCTACTGAATGGTATACTCTGTCCCTACTTTTTCCTTTCTAAGCTAAACCATGATCAAAATGTTATGTTACTAATGATTGTGCCTGTAAAACTTGTCTCTTATTGCTGTTCAGTTTCTAAATTATGCTGCTATAGCTATGGGTAAACATTACACATCATAATAACTCGTTTCTTGTATGTATGCGTTAGAAACTGACTATGACAACATCTTCGAATATTTGAAAATTATTAATAAAATATTATTTCCAGTGTAAGCAGCTTGTAGTACAGAATGCCATTGATCGAGGGTGTGGGAGACGAAGTGGTTCAATTTGCGGGAGTGGTACTGGTGGTGGTGGTAGCGGCGCTGGCCTGGTGGTCCACCAATGCTCGACCGGACCGGTACCGCACTGTGCTGGTCATGCGCTCTCGGGCACACCATCCCGTCACTGTTAGCATACGAACTAGTAAGTTAATTTTAGCAAGCACCAACACATTTAAAAACAAACTGGATAAACATTTTAAAAAAATAAAGATGGAAAAGAATAAGCGAATTATGAACAGTGGGATATAGGCACTCTCAGTTGCTACAACTGCCTGCCTGATAAAATATATTAATAATAATTTGACGGCCAATGTGGCTCAGTGCCTGTGACGCAGAAAGTCCTGGGTTTCATTCTCGGTGGGTCACTCACAAACTTGATATTTATCACTATGTGAATTTGGACATGCGGGCTGTACCACTCAATTGTTCATAAGAAAGATTGTTCTGTGTGTCTATGATTACTTAGATGGTGGTCATTACACAACCATGTCAGAAGCCTGCTACTTGTAGAGGCGGTCGAAAAATTCTGTACCTAGGGTTCATTGGTCGTTGGACAATTCAGTATCCAACAAGAAGAGAGAGAGAGCATGTTATAATTATTTTGGCATATCTGATAAGGATTTAAATTATGTGATTAAGGACTTTGGTCTAGATGATTGCTTTGCAAGGGTCTCATGGTTTAAGACATTTGAACCCTTTCAGCTTAGTAAGAAGGAAATATATATAAGCCAGCATTAATTAAATGTGATTTAAATGTAAAATAACATGAATTAAACATTTGTTTATTGCAGTACATAAAATCTTTCAAAAACTGTACCTACAATTTTATTTTCTTTGGAGTATTCTACACATTTGTTCTATTATAATATGACACAGACTACAGATAAGGAATTAATTAACATAATAACCCAACAGTGGTCAGTCATTAAGTATAAATCATATCAATAATAAATTGGTATAGCTGATTGTGTGTATACCTTATATATTTATACATACTACAAATTAATTCCACAGCTATTATTTTGCTTTTGATATGTGGTACATTTAGTTTGTCAGTTTTCAAGTAGAATGTATTACCTGCACTTATAAAATTTAAAATAACTTATTATTATTTTAAGCTTCTAACTTTAGACTTCCATAAAATCAAATCTATTGTAACAGTTTCATAATATTACTTTTGTTTTAGGACCAAACTTGATGTTGACAAGTGCACAAGATAATAATAGTTCTACTCCACCTGTATCTGAAAATCTTGGTAAGTATTTACTTATTGTGACTTTTATTGAGTAATAGAATTTTCCTAAGTGTTTTATAAACTAGGTAGTTTACAAAAAGTACTGCTCTCCTTTAATCCATGTGTTCTATAGGTATATAATATATATATATATATATATATATATATATATATATATATATATATATAGGTATTCTATAGGTCTAAAATATGATAAGCATATTTAAAATTTTATATAAAATATATAAGAAGATGTAAACATTTATCAAAATTTTTATAAAATTCAACCCTACAACACAGCATGCAGTGCCAGTCAATTTTATTACAGCTTTCCGAGTTATTACCATTCCTTCACCATATGTAATATGGTCTACAATGGTGCAACCACAGCTGAACTTCATTGAACTATAAAATTAGTAAATTTATTAAAATAGTTCCGACCTCCAGAATATAACAGGTCTATTCTGAATTGACCTTTTCAATTCAACTAGCCAAAGTGCCAAGTTGAAGTAAAACCAAGAATAACCCAAAGAGTCGAACACGAAACTTCTATTTCTTGCTGTAGTTATCTATCTTGAAAATAGGTTATAATTGTCAGGTATAAATCCCCAGTACCCGTAAAGAGTGTCCGTAAGCGATTTCACAACCGACGCGACACGTAATTATGTAAAATAGCGCTTTGTCATTGGTTTGGTGAACTTGCTCCATTTCCTTATTTACGGATATATTACCAACGAACCATATTCCTTCCTGGAACATCCCTTTTCCGACAGTTTTGAGCACCTACTTAGCACTTTTTGAATATATAAGGTATAAAAAATGTACCAGTTTCTAAATCGAAATTAATAAGTCACGCCTATGTCTGTCTGTTACGCGGTAGGCAGAACGGAAGCCTTAGGCCGAGAAATTCGCGGTAGCTGTCGAGGCTTTGGGTAGATAAGTTGGCAGAGCAGTTGGACAGTAGGTACCCGCGGTACTCCAGGGTCCCCGTTTCAAAACCCGTCGGTAACCAAGTTTTTTTATTCCTTTTTTTCATGTATAAATTACGAATTCTGATGGAGTAAACCTGAATATCGTGATTTTACAACTTTATAAACATATTTCATTAAGATAACTATGTACTCATGGATCGTCAAGTCTGAAATAAAGCATTTTTATGCTTATTTTTATTCATCAATCATATCAGCCATAGGACGTCCATTGCTAAACATAGGCCCCAAAAGATTTCCACCTTGTCAGATTAGAATCGGCCTGCATCCAGTATTTATGTATTCGTAGTTGAGTTTATTATATAGAGAATATTGAATTGAATGAAATTGAATTGAATTTCCCCGCAGACAGATCGTATTATTATTATTTCGTTTATTTATATTATCGTTATTCTAAATATCACTGCACAAAAAGCAATAATATTTTGTATAAACACGTAAACATGTCAATTCAATATCATACGCTGCGATAACATAAACTTGATTGTTGGAAATACATTCCATCAGCAGTGTAAATAACTAATTTTATATGCAAAAATTAACACAGCAAGAAGTTTAGTGTAAGTATTCTAATAGTGCATTTTTCGTAGATACACATTCATAAATAGGAACGTAAGTAGAATGTTAGGGTGGTACTAGGCATAAAACTCCGGAATAATAAAAACTATTCGTCAAATAAGAATAACTATTCGTTACGTGCGGGTGTCGTAAGAGGCGACTAAGGGACTCGAGAGTGTTGATGTATTGCAATTTTTAGGCGAGAGGCTGACAACCTGTCACTATAGTGATATACATGTTTCCTGAAACAACCTTGGAAAACAATATCCTCAAATATGTAAGACGTGGCGATAGCGACCGTATTCTTACGGCCGTTAACGCTCTGCCTACCCCGCAAGGGATAAAGGCGTGATATATGTATGTATACACGGAGGAGAGTTATGTATATGTCGCAGGGATTTAGTCACAGACGTTGTATTAAAATTTCATTAGTGACATTTTAATTACACTGAATATTGTCAATAACGACAGATTCGTATAATTTCACGGGCTTATTTCAGTGATATTGCAATTTCACTGGACCGCAAAAGTGATATTATAATAAATTTAGGTATTATGAGTTATGTTTGTGGTGGGAGCCCCGCGTGATCTGATTGGTCAATTGAGTTAATCAGTCGCCATTTGCAAAATAATTGTTGTAAACATTGGAG
Source organism: Keiferia lycopersicella (assembly GCA_029255805.1). Taxonomy (NCBI): domain Eukaryota; kingdom Metazoa; phylum Arthropoda; class Insecta; order Lepidoptera; family Gelechiidae; genus Keiferia; species Keiferia lycopersicella. The sequence goes on from JARACZ010000008.1 coordinate 3,711,577, forward strand.
CGTGCTTTCTTAATATCAGTTTTTTAAATATTTTTGGTGCTTTTGAGGTATTTATTTTTTATAATTCTAGCCAATATCTTCAAAATGAGTGATCGTGAGCATTTGGAAGTGTTACAACCGTCAGATTTATCACATTCAAGTGGAAGTAAGTGTGAAGCTGTGGTGCGAAAACCTAACTCTATGCTTAATATTTTTAGTTGAGTTGGTAACGAAAGTGGACCAATCAGCGATCGGTCTGATAATCTAACGGCTTTCTCAAAGCAGTGCTATTGTTAATATATCACTGCCTTACAATTTCACTGTATCGGTCTAGTGAAATTATAATGTCACTGAAACTAGCCCGTTAAATTGTAAGTAATGCAAACGATTGACAATAAATCAGTGCAATTATAATGGCACTAGTGAAATTTCAATATCACGTCTTTTTTAATATCCCTGCAACATATATATTCGTCAAATTATATGTATAACTAAACGGATCTTAAGTTTTGGTCGAGCATTCGAGTAGAATTCGTAGCAAACACATAATCAATCGCTCGTTAATTTAAGTTTTGTATCTGTATTATAACTACTAAGTCGGCGTCTCCGTACAGGCTCACTGCTCTGCCACTGAGCTATCGACGCACCCGTCAATTTCTCAATCTCTTGATGCTCGTCTCGGAGCGACAATCTTAGCGACATCTAGTACTAATACTTCGTACTTATTAAGTGAGCGATAGTTGATGAGAAAATGATGAGAATAATATAGCACTGTGAGTGCATTAAATCCTAATAATTCGCTTCATTAAAAAAATGCAAAGGTTGTACGTTTAAAACTATTGTCAATAAATACTACATACAACATTTATAGTCATTCGAAGTATTCAAAGTTTGAATTAATAAACAGAAATATAAAATAATAGACAGTGTTTTGAGGCTATCAAGTCCAGAGAGACATGACGTCATCTATTCGTATTTTCATACAAAATATCGTTTTAAAAAGTAGCTTATTTGACCTGTCCGCCATCATGCCTATTTTGTATGTTTGTTTATGACAGTGGCAAGTCCACCAGAAAGCATGGAAGAGTCCCGGGAGAGCGCTCGAGTGATCCCGCTGCAGGAGATGGACAGCATCGTGGACGCCGACGTCGCCATGCTCGACAACAACCGGTTGCACTTCTACAGACGGATCGACTGTGAGTTTCTTCTTCATATAGTAATTTATCACGTGTGTTGCTAGCTTACAATAGCATCACCCCATTTCTGCCCGCGGGTGTCGTTAAATGGCGCCTAACGGATGAATCCAGGGAACGGGCAGCAGCGTTTCCTGTGAATATCTACAATATCTTGCTCTGCACTCGCCAATCCGCCTGCCAAGCGTAGTGAGTATGGCAATACCCCCCGATTGGGGGACGCCCATGTCCAACAGTGGATTGTTGTTGCTATTTGCTTTTAAAAGCAAATAATGCAGTCGCTTTTCGCGTTTCTCAGTCTGTCCGTCATGGGCATCGTTAACTACTTCTAAACCATGGAACGGATATATTATTATAATGCCATAGATTATAATGCCAGCCCGGGTAAACGCTTTGGTATCGAGCTAATGAGTTTTTGTGCTGACCAGCAATGGAGTTGTGTGGATGTTGAGTTAATGGGTGTGGACTCGGGATCCTACACCTACTTGAGTGACAGTCACGGAACATGTAGTTGGTTGGATCACTGTGTGGTTACTCCAGCGGCTAGGTCTACGGTTGGTAGCGTTACAATCAATCATGGTGTGTTTTGGTCTGACCATTTTCCCCTAGAAATACACTGCAACCTACAGTTACTTAAGCCGAAAACAATCAGGTGTAATAATAATAACATAAATCATATTCTATGGGGAGAACGGGATACCAGTGAGATTGTAGAATATACTAAATATTGTAATGATAAGCTGAAATGTATAGATTTCCCAACTAAGTTATCACATTGTGCAGATAGGATGTGTAACGACCCTAATCATCGTATTATATTGAAAAATATGTATGACCGCATAATAACCTGTGCTTCAGGAAGGTGCAGTGCATAGTTCTAAACAGAAAAAACATAATTGTAATAGGAAATATATCTGTGGTTGGAATAAACATGTGAAGGCCGCACATAGTGAAGCTAGGACTTGGTTTAGTTATTGGGTTTTATATGGTAAACCGCGTGAGGGTTATATTTATGACAAAATGTGTGTTTCTAGAAACTTGTTTAAATCCAAACTAAAATGGTGCCAGAATAATGAGAAACAGATTAAGATGGATATCTTAGGCACAAAACATGCAAATAAAGAGTTCTCGAGTTTCTGGAAGCACACAAAAAGGTTAAGCCCGAGACCAGGTTTACCAGTAAGTGTGGACGGAATAAAAGATTCTTCCCAGATAGCTGAAATGTTTAAAGAACATTTTAGAGTTCAACAATCCTCTCACGTGGACCCAGCTGGGGGGGTGTCGGGGGGTGATGATGATAGTGTGTGTATGGGCAAAAGGTCAGTTGTGATAAAGGCAAAGGATATAAGATCTGTTTTGATTAAAATGAGTAGAGGTAAGTCACCCGGACATGACCACTTAAGTGTTGAGCATTTACAATATGCAGGTGTTCACCTACCGCGGGTTCTGGCCATGTTTTTCTCACTTTGCCTAAGTCACAGCTACCTACCCGAAAACATGCTTAAAACTATTGTAGTGCCTATCATTAAAAATAAAACTGGCGATGCTGGTGACAGGTCCAACTACAGGCCAATATCTCTGGCAACAATTGTGGCCAAGATACTAGACAGACTGCTAGACCAGGAACTAAGTGTCATTGTCAAACTCCATGATGCGCAGTTTGGATTTAGGCCTGGTCTCTCTACAGAAGCTGCTGTCTTGTGTCTAAAGGAAACTGTTAGATATTACACTGCCAGGGATACACCCGTGTATGCTGTTTTCTTGGACCTGTCAAAAGCATTTGATCTAGTTCAGTACGACCTGTTGTGGAGAAAGCTTTCTGAGGATACTGATCTGCCTCCAGAATGGGTTAGTATTTTAAAGTACTGGTACTGTCACCAACAAAATTGTGTCAAATGGTCAGGACAGTTATCTAGCATGTACACTTTGGAAAGTGGCGTAAGACAGGGGGGGATAAGCTCTCCGACACTTTTCAATCTGTACATGAACAAACTTATCATTGAGCTCAGCAGCGCAGGTGTTGGGTGTTCTATTGACGGCACATTTGTCAACAACATCAGTTACGCCGACGACATGGTGCTGCTGTGCCCATCGATAAGTTCATTAAATAAACTAGTTGGCATCTGTGAGCGATATGCGGTGGCCCACGGTCTTAGATATAACACTGTCAAGAGTGAGCTGCTAGTTTTTAAAGCTAAAAACCGATCATATAAGGTTCCGCCAGTTAAGCTAAATGGCACTCCTCTCCAACAAGTAGAGACGTTTAAATATCTGGGACATTGGGTCGCCGACTCGCTCAAAGATGACCTCGATTTGGAACGAGAGCGCAGGGCATTGTGTGTTAGGGCTAACATGCTTGCTCGCAGGTTTGCACGCTGTACTAAACAAGTAAAAGTCACACTTTTCAGAGCCTATTGTTCCACCTTATACACGTGCAGCTTGTGGACGAATTATACCCATAAAGCGTACAAGACCCTGCGCACTCAATATTATTATATTTGCATTCAGGATGCTGATGGGGCTGCGACGGCACTGCAGTGCCTCGGGGATGCTGGCGGAAGCCGAGGTTGATAGTTTTACGGCTATTATAAGGAAACGCACAGCATCCTTGATTAATCGCGTACGGAACAGCACCAACAGCCTCCTGAAGGTTGTCGCGGCGAGGCTGGACGTTGACAGCGCTGTTATGCAGCACTGGACGCGCGTACACCTCGCCAAAGACACAAAAATTACGTATTTTAATTTTTGATGTTTATTTATAATTCTATTTCTAATTTTAATACTAATTTCAATTTAATAATTTAATAATTTTAAATATGGATTCTTTGTCCGAAATAAATGATTTTTATTTATTTTATTTTTATTATTATGTAGAATATGCCGAGAAAACCTCTTATTCCCAGGGGAAAACGGTTAGATTGCAGCCGCTGGGCGTCCAGTATAGTCTGTAAACTATAGAATGAACCCTTTGACGTTTGTGACCTTGGAGTATATGGTCACAAGGTCCATTTTCCTTTGTTTACTAGGAAATGGACCTTATGCCATAGCATTTGCTCCAAGGTCACAAACGCCACAGGGATCATCCTATATTTTACAGACTATAGTAGCTCATCTGCTGCATTTAAAATAATGTTTATTCGTGGAGACCTATTTCTTAGCTAAATGTAATTGACATGTTCCACTCACAAAACACATTACAAAAGCGACACAAATACGAAAAATTGCGACACTACGGTAATAAAAGAGAACAGCTAATGAAAATACAACTATTAATTCAGGAATTGTTAGCTGTGAAAGAAGTTTGCTTTTCTTTGAGTGTTTGAGCTAATTCAGCTAAACAAATAAGTCACTACGTTGTTGTACTGTTCCGTATAATATGTGTGTCGACATTGAATCGAATGCATTGTAGTATAATATTAACTTTTTCATTCGCGTTTCCTTTCAAACATTTTAGTTATTATGCCGGATCATTCGCGATAGTTTATTTAAAAGGGAAATATTAATTATTTACATGAATGGATAAAGGAGTCTTATGTGTGTGCGTATGTACAAGTATATAGTGGTTTTAGAAAACTTTTGCAGAAGGCGTAGGCAGAATTTGCTGCTTTCGCCTATGGTACTGGCAACACCTCTTCTGTCTGAAAAATACGAGAAATATTAGCACGTTTTAAAAAAATAGTATACCACCTATCTCCGAAATTATTTTAAAAGTTTTGGGTATTCTCCCTGCGAGTTGTTGTCATTATACTGTAAGTCATCAAGTATAATATTGATCTGCAGCTCCGAGTGCAAACCAAAGTACGGCGGAGTCTTCAAGCGATGAGAGCGCAGTCGTGGAGGAGGGGGAGCCCGCCAGCACCGCGCAGATACGCGAGATGGACAGCATCGTCAGCGCCATGGAGGCAGGTGAGCATCAGGAGCTGTTTAATTTTTATGGGCTCTACAATTTTGGCCCCGGTGCCATCAAATCTACGCCGGACGGCTCGGTGGGGAGCGAGGGCCCACCCGGAAATAATTGAATGGTTGTTCAAACAACCAGCCCAATCACGCCCTTGGGGCAAGACTGGGCTTTGACTTGAATTTTAAATTGGTTCGTAATACTAAATTTTAAACTATCGCTGTTGTTTACACTATTCATAGTAACAATTTTAACGGGTTTAGCAGCACTCCCAGATACTCCAGTTTACCCGTGATCATGACGCTTGCAACAGCGTAGAACTATCGAAAACTCAATAAAATGAATTCGTCGGTAAGAACCCGTTAAAATGATTACTATGAATGGTTCGTAACAGTCTTAAAACTTTTAATGACGGTCCAAGATCAGGACTTTTGATGCACAGGAATCAATGTGCGAATGTCTCTACTGCTTCTTGTTCCTAAGATTAACCTAGGTCACGATACGTTCAAGATAGGTATGGAACTCGGATGCTTGAAAAAAAAAGTGATATTGCCTGTTTAGTTTTCGATCAAAGAGTCGTAATTATTCTCGCGGGTACAAGATATAATGAATGATCAGAACCGTATAAACCGAACCAACAACAGTCTTAGAACAGAACCGAAATTGATGCCGGATCTGCGACTCTATGAAGTTCAAAATAACCAAGTTTTTTATTTGTTGGTCTGCATTATTCCAGATGTAAATACAACCTCGCCTATACCAGACACGAAAACCAAAGCTGAACAAAATAAAAGCGAAGACAAACCTTCGGCGTCCAATGAGAATAACCCAACAGAAACTGTGACCAGCGTCCCCACGGAACAAAATGGCGGCGCTGACTCCAATGCCAAGAAAATACTCATAAAGTTGAAGTATTTGAACGACACGTTGAAAGAGGTCGAAGGGAGCTTAGATGAATTACTTAAGGATTTTAAATGGTAAGTCTCATATTGTAAACAAATATTGTTGGAATAAGATTTTCTGTATTTGTTTATCAGCTCCATAGCTAATTTATCATACAAGGACATTCATCAATCATTATACATACATAAGAAATATTGTTTTGAATCAGAAAAAGGTATCGGTATTTTATAAATTTTCAAAACGTGAAGCGAGCGACGAATCTGTACAACTATCCCTTGGGAACAAATATTTTGCACCTCCTCTAAAATATCGATAATTTACGAGAATTTTTCTCATATTTCTATAAGGTAAGATAAGAGTACTTTATTTGCACACAAAAATTTCACATAAATAACTATGAAAGAATAAGAGTACAATTCAGTGGCAATCTCTTCCAGGCAACCTAGATACAAGAAATTGTTTATCGACCTGTTTTCTAGAAAAAAAACATTTTCATTTTCAGAATCACCTGAAACCTGTGCCCCAATGTTTGTCAAAAGTGGCGATGGCGGCCTCATATTTACCGCCGTTGATGCCTACCCTGCAAGGGATAAAAGCGTGATATGTGTGTGTATTTTCAGTTTCATTTGTTACTAAACAGACGAATGTTTCCAGGCGGCACTTCTCCACGGAGTTGTCAGGCGAATGCCGCGTGCGTCTGATCTTCAACGGGCGCGTGCTGGCGGACGAGGCGGCCACGCTCAGAGCCCTGGGGCTCCACCACCGCGCCGTCGTGCACGCCCTGGTGCACCCCAAGCGACAGACCAACCAGGTTAGCTTACCCCCGAAACAGCTCAACTCACCTAAAACAGCTCAACCACCCCCCATAAACGTCCACCTACTCCCCAAAGCTCAGCACGCCTCCAAAACAGCTCACCTTTCCCCACGTGTCGAACACGAGGCGGCGACGCTGCGAGCCCTGTGGCTCCACCGGTGCATGCTAGGTGCACCTCAAGCGACATACCAACCAGGAGGATATTTATCAATGCCATCGATAAACTTTGTTAAGGTTTAGGTTAGCTCACTTCCCAACAGGTCCAGTTGTCCTCCAGACAGCTAAGCTCACCCTACGTGTCGTACACGAGGCGACAGGGCAACCAGGTTAGCTCACCCCCGAAACAGCTCAAATCACCCCCCCCCCAAAGAGCTCAGTCACCCCCCAAACAGCTCAATCACCCCCAAACACGTCCATCTCAGCTCATCAAAAAGCTCAGTAAGTATTTGGATGGCGTGGAAACACTTACTTTTATTAATTTAAACTATGAATATTTTGAGAAATTATGAGTGAAGTCTGTAGTATTTTTAGACAATAGTTTTAAGCGTACAACTTTTTGTATTAACGACCCAGTCCACAACCGAATTGATTTACACACCTTATTCAATACGGCGTATTCTATATTCCAGGGCCCCACAGTAACGACGGAAAGCCCCATGGGGCTGGGCCCCCGGCCGGAAGTGGTCGGGGAGGGCGGCGCGGGGGGCGCGGACCGCTCCTGGGACCTCGAGAACATTCTCATGACGCTCGTCTCCATAGCGCTCACCGTCGTGTGGTTCTTTAGGTGAGTGTACAAGAGACGTGTCTTATACAGGGTGTAAAAAAAGAGCTGCAAATATTTTAAAGGGTGAATCAGCAGGTGAAACTGAACAACTTTCTCCAAGAAACATAGGTCGAAATATGAAAAAAAATGGTTTTCCCAAAATTACTAAACAACTTTCTCCACAGAACATAGGTTGAAAAATGAAAACAAAATCTTTGGACCAACATAACAAACTTACTCCGACGGTTGGTACATTTTGTATGAGGGGTCTAATTTTTTTTTTTTCATATTTCGACCTATGTTCCTTGGAGGAAGTTGTTCAGTGTCATGGGCTGGTTCATCCCTTGAAGGGAAGTTAGAACTTTCCCTAACACCCTGTGTAGAGTTCTACTCTACTGTACTGAATGTGGTATGGCTTTCTTCTTTTTGTGGTAGGTTTAAAAAAATCTATATTTATTCTGACTTTTGTAGGGTATATATCATATTCATACATCATCGACCTTCTGTTTCACTGTCATGGGAAAAGAAACTGTAATTTACAGTTTACCTGCCTTATCAGGTCGGTTGTCCTTGAATTTGATGTGAAGCTTTTCCAAAATAAATTTGTATCTTCCTCTCAATAGTGGTTGCTCTTTCTTTCTTATCCGATATTTGATTAAATTTAATTTGTTTAGTTCCTCCATTACCATTGATTTCACAGTGTATCAGTCGATCGGCGACAGGCAGGCCCGCCTATTCGCGGAGTTGATTTGATATGACAATCATCTGCGCCTTATCTTTGGCAAGGTGGGAATTAAGAAAATTCAGGAGTTTTAACAAATATTAATCTTTTCTCTTGACTAATTTTTATTCAATCTAAATCCAGCCAGTTAAAGTTGATTTTACTAACTTTTGGGAAAAACAGTCATTATTTGAAAAATAATCCATGATGGTGTAAAATTTTTGATGGATAGGCTTATTTTCAAGTAAAATTACTTAATTTTACTTCAAAATATACAATAAAAAAACAGACTGAAATATTTGAAAAAACCAAATCAATTACTTTATTAAATTGAATTAATTTAATTTTAAAACACTCGCCATGTTAGGCTTAGAAAACTTGCAAAATCTTCTACTGCAGACAGGATTTGAACCTGACTTTCGCCATTAGAATTAGCGCCGCCGCCTTTATTTGGGCTACCGCCGCTCAATTCTTGCCTGTGAAATTATGCAAGTGTATCTTAGACAATAACGCAGGCTATTGCTTCACATGTAACAGTTTGAGCCGTGGTAGAAAATACTGAAAGTTTTTTTAATAGTACATTCTACACACGAAAGGAAACGATTGTTAACGAGGGTTTTTGAGGCCCGAAGCGCAGCTGAGGGCATCAATACACACCGAGTTTGCATTCGGGCTTTCTTCCGAATAATTCATAGCTACATAGAAGAACAGTTCAATAATAAAAAAAAAATATTGAAGAATCCAAAGCTAATTCACGCGCAAAAGCAATAAGTCCATTTAGCTAAGTCTTCCATTTTTCCTGCAAAGTAATTTTTAGATTTAAGTTTCGTGTTATGTAACTTTTCTTTTCCTTTCCAGATGCGAGTACTCAAACATGTTCACGGCGTCTGCGAGCGTGGCGCTGTTCGGGCTGACCGTGTTCTACAGTGTCGCCATCTTCGGCCTCTACCTCTCCGACACCTTCCACATAGACCGCCGCAACACGCCCCCCGCCCCCGCCGCCGCCCCCGCGCCCGCCCCCGCGCCCGCGCCCGCGCAGCCCGTCACTACCAACTGAAACTAGCATATACATACGTACATATGTACAGGGTGTAACCAAAACTTTGCAGGCGTGATCAGACCATGACACTGGACAACTTTTTCAATGGGGGCTATGTTGGTAAACGTGAATATATATTTTTTTTGCTCTTCCATACAAAATTCCCGATCAGCTGACTAGCTTTGTTATGGGCACTCGAAAAAATTTACAAAGAAAAAGTTGTTGAGTTTCATGGTCTGATCATACCTGCAAAGTTTTTGTTTAACCGTCCCTTAGACTCCGTATACTATACGGTCTAAAATAATAAACTGCAAATATTATAAGAGTGAACTAGGTCATGAAATTGAACAACTTTTCCCAAGGAACATTGGTTGAAATATGACAAAAATTGTGTTGGCTGGCCAGGTCAGTTTGTATTGGAAAGCCAATTATTTCTTTGATATTTTGGCCTACGTCTCTCGGTTAAAGTTGTTCAATTTCTAGGAAAGATTCACTCCTTAAAAGTATATGCAGTTGATTTTTTTACACCTTGAATAATTCAGAGGTCCTCTGACGTCATTTGACAGCAGGACAGAAAAATACTACCGAGAGTAACAAGGATAGATATGGCTTTATAATCTTTCTTAAGCTCGTACAAATTCATAAATTCTCTCCAGCTATCAAGATTGCGTCAAAGCTCTACTGAATTTGAAAATCCTTCTGCAGTTTACCCGTGACGTGACCGGTAAACTAACCTGCCTGTGCCCAGCACCTGATCTGATGTGTATGTCTCGCTCGCACGCACGCGCTGGCGCGTACATCTGTCTCGCTCTTACGACGTCGATTGGATACTTGGTAATTTATTTATTTTAAAATATTAAATACCCTTAAATGTATCATTTCAAATGTGTGTAGTCATTGGAATTCGATTGTCAACTTTTGTTGCGCGACATTTTTCTTTCGCGACAATGAAGAACGATTTTTGTATCAGATACATGTTGCGAGTATAAAATTGACGCTATTTTGTTTCGGCAACGTATCTTATACAAAAATATTAGTCCTCTTAGTCACGGAACACTCGGGAATTTTGTTGGTGAACGATGGTGCCTAACAAATATAGCCATGTAAACTTTTAAGTACAATAGGTTCACTGCGAAGGAACTATTCTGAAATAAAACTGGGTCCTTATCTTTACCGTACCCTGACAACCGGCGTTTTAAGAGCAAATGATGATTGTAACTTAGTATCGACCTCATATCTACCTTTCAAACGTGCAATAATACTTGTCGAATGTAGAGTTCGTTGTAATTGGTAGTTTGATTGTTTAAAAAGGATTGTTTATGATTGGCCTGTGAAAATTATGTCGTTTGGTTTGGGCATCCAAAACTGTAAAAATCGTATCAACGCGAAGAGGTGTAATTTTTCGTTAAAGTGCAGAAAATCCTTGGAAAGTGTTCACAATTGTAACTGTAGTCTGTTTTTATTAATACCGTGTGGAGAAAGATCATAGGAGGCTAGGAAAATAAGGCTCGAAGTATATTCCTCGGCCCGCCATTTGCCTCGTCGCGAGATAACAGAAAATGTATGCGAGGACAAATTGACGTCCGCTGGCTGCGCGCCGACGAATATACTTGGAGCCTAAAGGTCTGTGTTCACTTTGACTAGTGTAAGTGTTTAGGCTGCGAAGTAAGAAGAATAGAAGCGAGTTCCATTATTTGCGAGTGGCCCCCCATACTTTTACTAATCACTCGCGCTCGCACTAATCAAAGTGGATACAGGGCTTAAGGTGTGCCAGATCTGGTCAAAAATGGCCACTCTAGATAAAATAAATCAATTATAGTCTGAGTTGTGTAGATTTGTGATGATTAGGCTTGTTGGCATGTTTAGACCTAAACGTAATCGCGATTGTTTTGTAAAGTACCTGTCTTGTAAAGTGTTTCAATAGCTTGCACAAAAGGGAAAAGATCTTAGCCGTCCATCTGTGAAGTACTAATCTTTTTTATTGCTATAAAATAATCCCTCAGTGCTATTTGCAATCACGGCAACATGTAAATAAAATAGGATATTTATGTACCTACTGTTTATATTTATTTAGATTGTAAGTTTTCTAACGTTTCGACGTAAAGTTAAGATTTATTCATTATTTCAACAGTTTAAGAAGTTGTGGGCTTTCAAAATTTCTAGTGATCGATCATATTTACCCAAATACCATGCTACTAAACTATTTTATTGTTATTTATTTCGTAAGGTCTTAGATTTATCAATAAATTTTACTGCTAAGTTCAATGTTTCCTTTACACTCACGGTTATACCTGTTTCACCAACAAATGTAGCCTATACCTGAGGTATGCCGCTGTCTTAACGTTTTATACTCGTATTTGTCAACATTTTGATTAGTTTATATTTTTAGGCTGGTTTCAGAGCGACGCGTCTCGGCAGCGCTGCCCAGCCGCGCGCGCCTCGCATTACACTAGATTGTATGTAGCGTTTCATAGTGACGCGTCTTGGGCCGCGTCTCGGCCGCGCCGCGGTCGGATCTCCTTCGATTGCCAGTAGCGTCGACTTGCAATCTTTTAAGACGTCGTTGTTGCACTCTTTTCTATATAACGTATATAGTGATTACGTTTGCTGGCATAATGATTCTCTGCACTCGACCGTACACCACAACGAAGCGCGCGCGTCTGAATGTCGTTTCACAGCGAACGCGCTGCTGAGACGCGCCGCTCTGAAACCAGCCTTATACACAAGGTACGCATTATAACGAAAAGAAAAAAGTGAAATAGGTATCTACTGACCGAAATAAAAATACATATTTTATCAAATAACTATTTATTTAAAGAGGTACACTGGATTTCATTACTAGTCCATTGAATGAGTACCTCCAAAGGGGGTCTAGAGTGCGTGAGTTAGTAACGTAAGATGTTTCTTCGGAAACATGTCAAGAGTCCCTAGGTAATAAACATACTAAAACCCCGGGACACTAGGAGGAGCCCCGGAGTGGGGGGAGGGGGGAAAAGGGTCCATTTTTTCATTTTTCGCTTAAATCTCAAAAACGGGACATGTTACAGAAAAACGTTCAAGGAAAAGTTGAAAGGCCATAAAATTATCTACAAGTTATACCTAAATCACTTTTTCCTATTTCCTACCGTTTCTGAGTTACACGCATTAAAAAATGATTTTGGCATAAACAACTTTCCCATACTACATACCCATGTTTATCACATCAATCGATCAAATAATATTTCTTTCTTCCATAAAACTCAAATGTGCAACTTGTGACCGGTACTGATAGATTGCTCTTGATTAGGTCTATCATTGGTAAAATAAACACATTCCTCCATGGAAGCCGTTAGGAGGAATCGATTGTCAAAATATTATATTAGGGTAGTTTTAGTTACTGAACTTGAACTATTTATTTTTTTCTTCCAAAAAAACTCAAAAGTGCAACTTGTGACCGGTACCGATAGATTGCTCATAATTAGGTCTATCATTGATAAAAATACTAGATTCCACCATGGAGGCGTTTAGGGGAAATTGAATTTTATTAGGGTAGTTATGATACTTTATTTTGACAATCGATTCCTCCTAAAGGCTTCCATGGAGGAATGTGTTTTTTTTACTAATGATAGACCTAATTAAGAGCAGTCTAGCAGTACCGGTCACAAGTTGCACTTTTGAGCTTTTTGGAAGAAAAAAAATAAAATGTTCAGGTATCGTAACTACCCTTATAAAATTCAATTTCCCCTAAACGCCTCCATGGTGGAATCTAGTATTTTTATCAATGATAGACCTAATTATGAGCAATCTATCGGTACCGGTCACAAGTTGCACTTTTGAGTTTTTTTGGAAGAAAAAAATAAATAGTTCAAGTTCAGTAACTAAAACTACCCTAATATAATATTTTGACAATCGATTCCTCCTAAAGGCTTCCATGGAGGAATGTGTTTATTTTACCAATGATAGACCTAATCAAGAGCAATCTATCAGTCAGTACCTACCGGTCACAAGTTGCACATTTGAGTTTTATGGAAGAAAGAAATATTATTTGATCGATTGATGTGATAAACATGGGTATGTAGTATGGGAAAGTTGTTTGAGCCAAAATCATTTTTTAATGCGTGTAACTTAGAAACGGTAGGATATAGGAAAAAGTGATTTAGCCGGGGCTCCTCCTAGTGTCCCGGGGTTTTAGTATATTTATTACCTAAGGACTCTTGCAATGTTTCCGAAGAAACATCTTACGTTACTAACTCTCGCACTCTATAACTTTTTATTCAATGGACTATACAGGTACACTGCAGAAAAGTAGCTCAATCCTATTTTGTACACCCGTGGTCTTAACGCACATCTCTCGCCGGGTCGAAACGAGACGGAAGACCGTGTTGCTCGAAGCAAAAGTTCCAATACAATTACTTTATGGGAATAACAAAACACTAAGCGCATTTCAAATCCCATTAAAATAAGGGTACCTAAGTTTTTATTGAGAACTGAACTAATTCCTCAATCTGAATAGCGCCACCTAGTTATGACAAGTGTTGCTATCAGCCTAAAAAATCCTTTGGACATTTTGCTATGTTCTTTCGCGGATTGGATATTTTTGGTACTGAACGTTAGGACCGTATACCCGCAAGTTTTTTCCTACTTCGTGTCGGGTGCTTTGCGCTTGTGGTGATAAGTGACAAGATAACGTTTATACTACTGACGATTTAATGGTGCGTTTCCATGCTTGCCAATACTTGACAAGCATCCACATGGTGCGTTTCCACGCTTGCCAAGGCTCGGCAAGCGTTCACAAGCACAAGCGTGTAAAGAGGGCGTTTTGCTTGGCTTGCGTGAGCTTGTAGATGCTTGTATCTGATCCGGTCGAGTGTCGGTTTTTGGACACAGATCAAAGGGCGCTTGTGGCAAGCGTTTGCGACGCGTTTACACGTTGGCGTAATTAGTAGCCGCTGCGCTGTGACCTCGCGACGAACGCACGTACATTTAGTTCTGTCGGATTACAAAATGAGTGGCTGGTCAAACGACGAGAGTTTATTGTTTTTGGAATATTACCAGACCAAAATATGTATCTGGAACCCCAAAGACGTTAACCATAAACGTAATAGCCGATACAAGTTCGGTGTCCGCCATGCTTGGATGTACGTAGCAGACTGACGCATTCACAAGCGTGTAAACGACTTCCAAATACCAAGCGAAATTTGTGGTCGCTTGTACCAGGTCTTTCGACATCGTAGTTGAGGTTGTGTGAGATTTCGTTATTTTGGCATCTTTGTGTATAAAATCAAACAAAAGAATTTCCGAAAAAGTATTTTTTATTAAGGAAAAGTAAACTAGAACAAGTAGGTGCACTACCTTCGGGCAGTTTCTTGGACTTTTGGTGTAAGTACCTGTGAAAAAATAAAAACTGAAATTATTTCAAAGTTCATCTTCATTTGAAACAATTATAATACCTACATACAAATAGTGTGAATGTATCTTGCCGGATTGAGGATTAGTTGAAAATCAAAATATCTACTACCTCACCTTAGACAAGAGCTTACTCTATCCAAATATAAAATTTTGTTAAAAACGAGTCGTAACAACAATCAATTATATTTGGAATACCAAAACAGGTATTCTATATAAATGTAAAAATCTCACCTTTATAAATGAGAGGTCAATCACCACCAGGGATAACTGTAAACAATAAAAAAAGAAATTGTAAATAAAAAAAAACTCACGAAAAAGTAAACAAAATTGATTCACAAAAGTATCAGCCATCCAAGGAAGTTTTAAATGCGTGGTAATCATGGTTGCGCATTCATTATGCATTATATCATCATTGTAAGTTTTAAACCTAATATGAATTAGACTGAAATCATTATCTAATAATTACCTTCATGGAAAGCACATGCTGTTTTCGTGTTTCCTGTTGGTGGATCAAGCATCTGTAAAAGAAAATCGAATTAAAAGAAGAACAAGCCCAACATACATAATGAAACAATCACATCACATTACTTACACTATTCAATCCACTTATAAAACGGGTACAAATAGGACGAGTGATAAAAAGAAAATGTGGATTTCATATTTTATTATCCACTGGCTTTCCATCTGAATCTCAAGTAAAACAAATAGAAAGTCACTGGCGCTGGAGAGTGGCAGCTTATCGCTTGCGGTGGAGCTGCAGCGTGTTGCGGCGGATCCATCTGGCGCGGCGCGAGCCTCCCTTGGTCTGCGAGTAGCGGTGGCCCTTGCCCAGACCGCGGGAGCTGCGTCCAGCGGAGGTCAGACCGCGCATCTCACGGTGCTTGTGCACGGCGTTCACTATCCAGTTGATCTTGGGGTCACGGCGGATAGCCTGGAAAACATATTTTTGTTAGTTAGATATTGGAAAGTACTTTAATCCAAGTTAGGGTAGTTTTGTGTCTTCAGAAAAATGGTAGGTGATTATTCAGCACAAACACTCAGATTGGTGCATGACAAAGTTGCTCATCATATTGTTTTCTATCAAAGCAAAGAAACAATGTAGGCACGTTAATTACCTTGTGTGAAGGATCAACCAAGATGACCTCGAAGTATTTGTAGGAAGAGTCCTGAGCCACCCAGTAGGAGTTCAGCACGCGGAGACCGCCGCAACGGCGACCCACACGCTCCTGTAAGCCATTTACAACAAGTTTAGATACAAGCCTCAATGCTGGGACTTTATTTAGAACAAATGTCTATGAATAGTTAGCAAGTTTTCAGAAAAAAAGGTAGGTGATTTTTCAGCAGAAACAATCAGAATGGTACATGGCATAGTAATTCATCATTAATCAGAGTTTAAAAATCTAATCCTTTAAGGCCTGTATGCAGTTTGATTAGTGCATGTGCATGTGATTAGTAAAATGTATGGTGGGGCTACTCTCTAAAAAAATTTACTCGCTCCAATTGTTCTTACTTTCCAGCCTGCTAAACACTTGCACTAATAACCTGCACTCGCACAGGCCTTAACAGACTGTACCAACTTCTTCAGGCCTATGGATGGGGAAACAGACCAGTAAATAGCTGAGCCTCCATTGAACGAGCAGCCATAGATGCTCACTGCCGCGCATGTCAAAATTATCATGCTTGGGCGAAAAACTTCCACACCGACCGCGCATTGCGCCGCATGCTGCGCGCGCGGCAGTATGCAAGCATGGCTGTTTTCTGAATCCAGATTTTACTAATAGCTAATAGAAATGTAAGTGTTATCATACCTCAGCAATGGACTGCAGGTTGCGGGTAGGCTTCAGCTGGTTGACTCCGTGGCTCTTGGGCTTGCCGTAGGTGGCTCCCTTGGCGACCGGGCGCTTGCGGCCACCACGGCGCACGCGGATTCTGAAGATCACGTAGCCTATGCACAGAAAACACTCATCATTATTCACAAGTTGATGCAAAAATATAGATGCATTTTAGAGGTTAAGGTACTTGACATGTGGTAGATTACCAGAATGGTGAATTTACCTTGCTTGGCACGGAATCCCAGCCTTCTAGCCTTGTCGGGCCTGGTTGGCCTGGGGGAACGGTGCATGCGGGTCAACTGGCGGTACTGCCATACCCTGATGCGCAACAAAAAGCGCATAACATCGCTCAGTTTCTTTCTGTACAACTCTTGAATGTATCTGTACGCGCCCATCTTGGCGAACCTGTGGCAGACCTAGCAACAAAACCAATGCATATTGATCAGAAGTCACATCATCGGTCTGGCCACAAATACAGCGACGTGAGACCCATCATCAACTTTAACATATTTCTGCAATCAAAGTACACGTTAAATCACTGAAATAACTATGCACACAGCTTTTCATAAATGAAAAAGGACGTTTAGAAGAAAGTATTTCACATTATTATAAAGGATCACTAAGATAATTAAAGATATAAAATAAACATACGTCTCGCGCACTCCACAGGCAAATCAAAAAGAAAAACTGTCAGTAGCAGTGATGCCAGATTGCTCCGCCGATTTCGGTCTACGATATGGCCTTTCAAAAAAGATGGTTTTCGATAAAAAAAATCGTTGTTACATGTTGTTGTATATCCCTTTTTTGAATTTTTTTTTTCTACTATTTTAAATAAGCACCTGCTGTCAGCCATAACGTATGAAATACCAACCAATTGATGTACAAAAATACAGTCAATATTTTTAACACGTGAGGTGAGTGGCGCTATCTTGAAAGCTCATTTTGCTTTCTGGTGCATAGAGACAACATTTTCTGCACCGAACATTTTCCAGTCGACAGCATACTGATTCGAATTCGTTCCAAATGGGACAGTAGTTATAAACTGAGACAGGGAAAGGGACGATCAATCGCCTAACCGAAAGCAACGAAAACCATCCGTTTTGGGTCAGTCTGGCAGCTCTGGTAGACGTCCAGAAAAACCGGAAACCAAAATGTCAAGTTTTCTTTTTTATATACCGATTTTCTGGCCTGGAAAACAGCTTTTTGGCCGTTGTTGTTATTCAGTGTTATAACACGAGTTAAAAAAAACTACCAAACTCGTTTTCAGACCAGTTTTTGGTTTTATTGAGCGGGTGGCAGTAGATCAGATAATCATAAGAATATACTTAAGTATTGGGAAATATTATGTTAACAAGCGTCGTCACCACTGACCAGGCTGTGGCTTTGTAGCGAAAAAAAAGTCAGTACAAATATTTCCTATATTTCATTTTGAAATTCTACCTTAAATATTTTTTTTTCAAAACTAGTAACATTTGAAAAATCGTTCTGAAATATGAATTCATAGTTTTTGACTAACACATCCTTCATTGCTAGTAAAAATTCAATACTGCTATCAAGTAATAGCGGTGGTGTTGTCAAGTCTAGAAATCTTTGAACGGTTATCGGTTTTTATTATTGAACGAAAGCAACGGCTACCTTCTGACGCCATCTTGAAAACGGATTGTTGTCATGTTTACGTTGTGTGTGTGAAAGGACAATTTTACAAATTGTTATAAATAATAAGGTGCTTAATCTTTAAATTTAGTGTAATTACTGTAACAAAACTCTGGACAATGTGCTGAAATTAAAACAATAACAGAAACGACATTTACTTCGCTCTTAATACCGTAAATAGATTAGGCGCCAAATCATTCATTGTCGTTAGCAATTACTAGCGTAATCAACCCAAAAGATGCTTTACCAGTGTTTTGTTTGACTTTAGGGTCTCGTTTCAACTTCTATGATGTTCTATGAGGATTGTGTGTTCATAAAATACTGTTTGTATTTCAGATCAATTTGATGTAATTACTGGTTGGACTTGAAGAAACACCATGTTTTATGCACATTTTGTGCTAGCCAAGAAGGGCCCGCTGGCCAAAATTTGGCTAGCGGCCCACTGGGACAAAAAGCTGACCAAGGCTCATGTGTTTGAGACTAACATTGAGCAGTCAGTGGATGGTATCTTGAAGCCCAAAGTGAAAATGGCGCTGCGAACATCTGGTCATCTCTTGTTGGGTGTCGTCAGGATCTATTCGAGAAAAGCCAAGTATTTACTTCAAGACTGTAATGAGGCTTTCGTCAAGATCAAGGTATGTGTGAATTTAGTGATTACTAAGTAGATAAGCATACCTTATTAGTCAGTAAAGTATCTGTTTGACTGCAGGTGGCTATATGTGGTCCCCGATGGAGGTCCATACTCTAGACCCCAAACGTTGTGGCCTTTCTCAGAATGGCTAGAGCCTTGAATAGGTCATTTAAATGAAAGTGTCAGCCACAATAGATCTGTAAAGGACGCAGTGGCTGTTGGTCTTCTCTACAATTATAACAATAATCTTTTTCACTAGTACTTTCCCTCTGTGTATGAGTAGTATCTTTTCAAACCAATGTTGTTTGTAGATGGCATTCCGGCCAGGCATGGTGGACTTGCCGGAGGAGCACCGGGAAGCTGCCATGAACGCCATCACCTTGCCCGAGGTCTTCCACGACTTTGACACTGCTATGCCTGAGCTCAAGTAAGTATTGAATTAATATCAAACATACTTAGATTGTGTCTAAATAAAATAACATTAAAAGTTTTAAGTTGTGAACCAATCTATGAACTGAAGGCTGGTTGTCTAACTTTCATACAGATACTGATGACAATAGTCGATTGATTTTGTTTAGAGAAATTGTATCACAATGGGCATGAAGTGTAAAAATGGTGTTAACTTAACCCCCTGCTGCAGGGTTAATAGCTATTAACTCCAAATGTTAAAAAGAAGTTCATGCCCATACCAGTGAAAGTTAGACAATCAAGGGCTGTACAACTTTTGTTGTTTTGTTAGTTGGCCAATGGAAATTTGTGCAGCAGGATCAAAAACTTTTACCATACTTCAACCCATGTTCCTTGTGGAAAGTTGTTATGTTACATGGACTGATTTACCCCATTAAATATTTGCATTAAATTTTTAACTCTACATATTAACATTTATCTCCTTGCAGTGAAGTGGACATTGAGGCTCAGTTTTCCCTGAACCAGTCAAGAGCTGAAGAGATCACCATGCGTGAGGACTATGGGTCCCTAAACCTGGTCACCCATGATGATGGGTTTGGAGACATGGGATTTGACACTGACAACCCAGATATCATGAGAGAGGCCATTGGGAATGAAGGAGGATTGGAACAGGTAAACATTGCAATATTTTTTTGACACAGAAATGTAAATGTAACAGTATGCAAGACAGGACATTTCAGACAGTAGTATTTATTTTTATATTATGCAAATTAATAAAAAATAAATAGTATGTATGTTTATTAGACATCTTTTCTCTTTAAAATAGGTATAAAAAGTTATGAAACCAAAATTTTCAGCTTTAATTAAAAACAGGATTCTCTATTTACTTTCAACTCATCAATTTTAGTTGACTGATAGATATCATCAAAAGTTTTTATAAGTTAATTTAACCATTTTATATCACTACAGTAAGAGTAGTAATTAATTGTTTTTTGCCTTGCTCTAGTCTTTAGCATTATTCGACTACCGTAAATTCGAACTTATTAGCTTGTCTGGCTGTTTGACAATGTTTATCATATTCGCAGAGTAACCTGTTGTTCGCGGACGACGGCTCATCCCTGGAGCTGGGCAAGGGCGTGGGCGGGGTGGGGCACGCGGCGGGGGCGGGGCACGCGGCGGGGGCAGGCGTGGGGGGAGTGGGGGGCGCGGGGGACGGCAGCGGGGTGACGCTGGACGAGCCCGCGCTGGCGCACTCGCGCCGCATGGAGGCCGCGCCGCACGCGCCCATGGACGACGGCTTCGGGGGCACTATAGGCGACGTGCATGATGATTTCGGACGTAAGTACAGCCAGATAGCCCACATGCTAGAGTTGTCGCTAGGCAAAGTTATTTTCCTTGCCCATCCTCTGCCGGGGTCGGCTACTGAACCTAGGGGATTTGACGTGGAACCAAGTTTTTACACAGAGCGACTGCCATCTGTCCTCTGCAACCCGAAGGCTAGCCTGGCCCGGATCCCATGTCCCTAGGCTACGCTGGTTCAAATTCTACAAAGATACTGTGGCTTATCTCCAAGATGGACCGATATTCACCATAAAATAGTAAAAATTCGTAACCGCTGGAAAAAGTGGAGATTGAAGAAACTCTTAGGAGAACTTAGACTACCATGTAGATCAATTGATCGTTTTTTGAAGAAACATATGTCATAAGTAAGACTGTGTATGAGGGAGGATACATCTAATTTACACTTTTTCTGTATGATGCATTAGGGGCACAAATAACACTTCTTATTTCACATTCCTGGTACCATAAACTGGATAGAATATTTTTATTTATTTATTTATATTAACATCATCCGTCATATACTTCAATGAATATTTTCTCTTTTATAACCAGACCAAGAAGTGGCGACACGTAAGTTATGATGGCAACAGTGTTACAGATGTATGTTATAGTATTATCTGCTGGTTGTCTGTTCCACAACTATCACTAATAAACGGGGTTCCGTAGTCGAATAGAACAAAATTGGCTGTTGTCGTATTGAGTTATAATCGTCGGACTTTTCGTGTCCCACACGAAAAAAAAGAGAAAAAGAAATTGGTGCTAGGACCAATAGACTACAGGATCCTAAGTATGGGCGTGTGATAGGCTAAACGTATTTTTTCCATATTTTTTTATTATCAAAAGGTGTCTGAAAAAGTCGCATAAAGCGATAAGATTACCTTTTAGTTCAGTTTAGTTTTACGCTACTTTATGGTACATTTAAGCTCAAGTCTGGTTAGACCCTCGATCGGCCAATCTATCGGTCGAGAGTCCAAACTTTTTAACCTAGCCTGAGCTTGACTGTACCGCCTAATTTCGGTGTGCAAGCAAAAGTGTTTCAAAGTTTGTTTAAAACGTCCTGCTAATTTCGATAAAATACACCCACATTTTTTATTATTAGTTTGTATCAAACAAGGAAATTCTCAACTCTTCTGCAACTTCAATGTTCCAACAATTTTATACAGACTTGATGTATGAGCACACCCTTAGTGTTGCAATGCAACCTCCATCTAAGCTTAGCATATTTGTATTTCATTGTCTCTGTTGTGGTAGAAGTCACATAGCATGGAATATAAGTAAGACAATAGTGGGGTCAATGGATTCACCTGTTACCACCGCTGTATGATTCTTACAAATGTTATTTTAATTGATTTTCTTAATATACTTTTGAACAATACTTCTATATTTATTTAACGGCGTTAAGTCAGGATTCGCCGTATTTTGCGGGGATTTTGTAAGGAAAACGACGGAATTGTTCAATTATGATCTTGTATTGTCTCCTTTTAACAATTAGTTAGGAGTGACTTTTCTCCCATAGAAAAAGTTGTTCAGTTTCATGTTTTGATCACGCCTACAAAGTTTTTGTTACACCGTCACTTACACCCTGTACAGGGTAAATATTAGCTGCAAATATTATATTCAATTCAATTCATTTATTTCAGACTTAGTCCATACATTACATTGTCATAAAAAAAAGGGGTGACTCGGCTCATGAAACTGAACAACTTTCCCCAAGAAACATAGGTCGAAACATGAGAATTTTTTTTGGAAATATTTGCAGCTAATATTTTTACACCTTATAGTATCGTATAGTAGGGAGTGATTTGTCTGCTCCACAGTACAATAACAACTGAGCAATAACTGAGCAATCAATCTGATTCTTAATGATAGTTAGGTATAGCTTAAACAATGTGTAGCTCCAAAAGACTCCTACAGGCTAACATAACAGTATCGTGACGTGACGTGTGTTTATGTTTGCAGCGGCGGGCGGTTTGTTCGAGGGCGACTTGTTCGGCGAGGTGCCCGCGGGCGGCCCCAGCGGCTCCGGCGCGCTGGCCGCGCAGCAGCAGCAGCAGTCCTTGCAGGTACGTGTCGTACCGTTATCCTATTCATCATCTTCTTCTTCTAAGGTGTAAAAATCTTAGTTGCAAATATTTTAGGCGGTGAATGAGCCCATGAATAACTTTCCCAAAGAAACATAAATCAAATCAAAATGTGAGAAATTTTTGGACCTCTCATACAAATTGACTTGGTCGGTTGGTAATTTTGTATGGGAGTTCCAAAATTATTTCTCATACTTCGGCCTATGTTCCCTGGGGAAAGTTATTCAGTTTCATGGGTTGGTTCACCCCTTAATATATTTGCAGCTAATATTTTTACACCCTGTATTTAAGAGCTTGACTCTTGTTGATGGATCGTACGCCATTCAGTTCGATTCTCCGCCAGTGCCTTCACATTTTGATAAGACACGACGTTGACCTTTTACTTTACTTTGTTCAAAATAGTTTTGTCGGGGTCTACCTAGACGTATTTTCCCTTCATTCTATTCATAAGATGCCGGTATTCGAAATCCCGTCGACAGCTGATTACATTTATCTTAACAGTCGCAAAGTACTGGACATGAAAGTTACATAAAAACAGCATCTAGAAAACTTACGGGTTGAATGAAAGCACATGAAATCCAATGTTCACAGTCTTCAGAAATGAACCTCAAACTTTTGTCGGACGTGCCGTAAGTGGCCGCTTACGCTCTGCCTTGCAATGTGGGCTGTAGAGAGTTCGTAAAGGAAACGTCTGTGTTAGGCTACGATCGTATATTGACTGCCAAACGTGCGCATATTACAATTTGCTTACGAACTACTTATTGCTAATACCGGGAAGGTGATGCCTCTACACTACAGCCTAGCCCAGAAGGGATACAGTAGCGATGTATGTATGTATGTATGCATAATACATATGTTATTTGTTTTATTATTAGGCTGAGATCGACGCGGCGGGCGTGGCGGCGGCGCACGAGGAGGGCGGGGAGGCGGCGGCCGACGCGCCCGACTCCGACGACGACATGGGCGACCATTACGACGCCGGACATTCCCCACAACACAGGTACTGTATATATTTATTGTAATTTTTTGCGTCGGCGGAATAGAATAGCACCACCCCCTCTTCCCATGGGGGTCGTAAGAGCCTCTTACTAAGACCTAAGGCCGGTTCTGGAGACGGACAACTCCACACTAAACTAGAACGGAGCCTTCGTCAGGCGCGTGTGACAGAGATCTATCGTGCGGTAAACTCTTGCAGCCGACCTGG
The DNA here is from genome assembly GCA_029255805.1 of Keiferia lycopersicella. Lineage (NCBI taxonomy): Eukaryota > Metazoa > Arthropoda > Insecta > Lepidoptera > Gelechiidae > Keiferia > Keiferia lycopersicella. Next base: position 3,735,425 of record JARACZ010000008.1, read on the forward strand.
CTCCGTACGTATCGACTCGTCGTTCCTGTGGAGTCAGACAGACAGAGCTGAGAGGGTGGCTCAGGTCTTGGGCAACCCTGCGGCAACCATAATTGCGCCCCACGCAATAACTTGCCTTAGATACTGATCAAATCGTCTATCACAGGCCAATGGTGGTGATAGTATTTTTTTCAAAAATACAGTTCAAAAAACTACAGACTTAAAAAAGAACTACAGACTTCGTCCATAATTTTTCGCAATATTCAAAATTTCAATGTAAAAGTAATGTATTGACGCCATTTAAATAACACAATATGACGTCATTCGCCACTTGCAATATTTTCATACAAAATATCGTTTTAAAAGTAGCTTTTTTGACCTGGCACCCGTGTATGTATACTTATGCCGTGTGACGCCGGCTTCGAATAGCATCAGCCCATTTCTTCCCCGTGGGTGTCGTAAGAGGCGACTAAGGGACTCGAGGATTTCAAGTGTATTACACGACTGACAACCTGTCACTATAGTGATACACAAATTATCTTAACCGGCCCTCATTACTTGTCAGACGTGGCGATAGCGACCGTATTTTTGCGGTTGTTACCGCTCTGCCTACCCCGCAAGGGGTAAAGGCGTGATATATGTATGTATACTAAAGCTATTGTTTGTTTTTTCAGCTGGGGCGGGTCCCCCCCGCCGAGCGAGCGCGTTGAGGCGGGCGCGCGCGGGCTGGACGACCCCGCGCACCTCATGCCGCCCCCCGCCACGCCCCGCCCGCCCTCCACCAGGCCTATGGTGAGTACATTGCTAGATTACACCAGATTCACGAAAATCCACGAATAACTTTGCTAATTGCTAACGAGGGTGTTGACCGAAATTATCCAATCGATATCCGACTGAAACGGTTTTCATTTAGCAGACTTAGGGCCCAGTGATTTTGCACTTTTTAGAACCGAAAACGAACGTTTCAGGATTTAATTCTGTTTTCTAGAGTTTCTCCTAAAGATTGTTTGGAAGAGATCGCTTCTAGCGATAAGGCCGCCTTTGTGCATACTAGCTGTAAATGTTCTTGTTTTCTGTAGTTGTTACTTTTGTGCAATAAAGTGTTTTATAAAGTAAACTTATTTGCGCTTTAGGTGCCATGTTCTTTTCAACCGCCTATTGTTTGCAAATACCAGCGTGTGTTGCCAGTGATGACTTATGGTACTAAGACGTGGTCCCGAACTGTTGACCTCATACACAAGCTCAAGGTCACTCAACGAGCGATGGAGACAGCTATGCTCGGAATTTCTCTGCGCGATCGAATAAGTAATGAGGAAATCCGTAGAAGAATGAAAGTAACCGACATAGCTCTCAGGACAAGCAAGTTGAAATGGCAATGGGTCACATAGCACGACCAACCGATAACCGATGGGGAATAAAGGTTCTCTTCTAGCGGTCACGGGTCGGAAGACGTAGTGTTGGCCGGCCTCCCACAAGCTGGAAAGATGATCTGGTGAAGAACGCTGGACGCCAGTGGATGCAAGTTGCGCAGGATCGTTCACTTTGGAAAAGGCCTATGTTCAGCAGTGGACGTCTTCCGGTTGAAATGATGATGATTGCTTGCAGGAGGTGGACAGCGTGGGCGGCGGCACGGCGGCGGCGCTGCCCGGGTCGCCGGCGGACGCGCGCGCGCCGCACGACCACGAGCGCGACCACGACAACACCACGCTGCTGCAGAACGAGGAGGAGTCCTTCGCGCTCGCGCCCGTCGACACCACAGTGCTCAAAGGTATATAAGGTGTAAAAATATTAGCTGCAAATATTTTAAGGGGTGATTCAGCCCATGAAACTGAACAACTTTCCCTAAGAAACATAGGTCTAAATATGAGAAAATTTTTTGAACTCCCATACAAACTGACTTGATCGGTTGGGAGTTTTGTATGGGAGGTCCAAAATAATTTTCATATTTCGACGAAAGTTGTTCAGTTTAATGGGCTTCTTCTTCTACTTTTCGCGTGGGACATTCACCCCTTAAAATATTCGCAGCTAATATTTTTACACCCTGTAGTGTTTACAACTTTAGGCGACAGGTTGAACTTCTTCTTCTTTGCGTGTCGAGGCGAATCAAACCTTATCTGACCAATCAAACCTTATCTGACCAATAATTTGCCACACTAATGGCATTTGGAAGGACTGCCCAAAGGTCTTCTAGCGTGCAGGTGTCGGGGCAATTTAACCTTTTGAACGCCAATGACCACTATAGTTGCTAAACGCTCGCGTACATACGACGCCACTGACGACTAAAGTAGTCCAAATTTACCTATTTTTATAACTTAAATTCTGTCTTGTTTAAGACACCGGGCTGCTTGCCGATAAGTTTTTACCATCTTCATATTTTTCTATGCTTGGCGTCGGGGGTGTGCCGACGTAAAAAAACTCTGGCGTGCAAAAGGTTAAGAGATGCGACATGCTCTGTGGGACAGCACCGCACGGGCACTATTCGGAGTCGCTGTAGCCCCACCGACACAGATTCTCTTTGCAGCGGCCAACCTGCATACGGAGCCGGTTCAGTGATTGCCATACCGGCCGCTGGAGGTCGCTGCCGGGAGGGAGAACTTCTTTCCACTTGTGACGTCTTTCCACGGCCTGGCTTTCATCTGTACCGTGTCATTCTTGATAGGCGCCACCGAGCCCAGAAATCTTTAAAGTATACTACACACACCATTCTCCTTGCCTTATCCCGTTCTCTGTCGGGGTCGGTTACCTAACTTAGGGGATTTGACGTGGAACCAAGTCTTTTTACACAGAGCGACTGCTATCTGACCTCTGGAACCCGAAGGCTGACCTGGTCCGAATTCTAGGTTAGGTCACATTCAAATATCATCTGAATTACAATTTTATTTTAATATACGTTAGGCACGTTTTTTTTCTATTCTAAGCCGGCAGGCATGACACGGCATAATAATCATCACTACAAACAAAATCCTTATTCACAGGCATAACAAAAACGAAACGCAAGCGCAAGCTGATCGTAGACGAGGTCAAGAACATATCCGGCGAAGAGATGAAGAACCAGCTGTCAAACACGTCTGACATTGTGACAACCTTGGACCTGGCGCCTCCCACGAGAAGACTCATGCACTGGAAAGAGACTGGTGGAGTTGAGAAGCTGTTCACGCTGCCCGCCAGGCCGATACCTTCCAGAGTGCTGTCCAAGGTAAGGCAATACTATGATACTCACCTTTATAGCGATAACGACAGTCTTTGTTAGGGATAGCGATAGTTAAACGACAGTCGCTTTGACTTGCGGCGATCATGGTAGGTGTCTATATAAAGCTCCAACATCGTCACCACCTTAGACCTGGCTCCTCCCACGAGAAGGCTGATGCACTGGAAAGAGACTCGTGGAGTTGAGAAGCTGTTCACGCTGCCCGCCAGGCCGATACCTTCCAGAGTGCTGTCCAAGGTAAGGCAATACTATGATACTCATCTTTATAGCGATAACGATCATCATTTGGTGCGATCATGGTAGGTGTCTATGTAAAGTCAGACTTGGCGCGATGATTCGACTAGGTTCTTGTTATAAAGTGAGATTTTTAAAGGTATTGATGTATCTACTTGTGAATGTTCCAGAAATACCAGCGCAACATGACGCTGCGCAACGAGGCGGAGGAGGGCGAGGAGGACAAGCAGCGCGAGCCCGAGCCCGCGCGCCGCGCCGGCAGGAAGCGCCGCCACGACGAGGTAACGTTACCATAGCAACCAGCGCAACGAGGCGGAGGAGGGCGAGGAGGACAAGCAGCGCGAGCCCGAGCCCGCGCGCCGCGCCGGCAGGAAGCGCCGCCACGACGAGGTAACCTTACCATAGCAACCAGCGCAACGAGGCGGGGGAGGGCGAGGAGGACAAGCAGCGAGAGCCCGAGCCCGCGCGCCGCGCCGGCAGGAAGCGCCGCCACGACGAGGTAACGTTACCATAGCAACCAGCGCAACGAGGCGGAGGAGGGCGAGGAGGACAAGCAGCGCGAGCCCGAGCCCGCGCGCCGCGCCGGCAGGAAGCGCCGCCACGACGAGGTAACGTTACCATAGCAACCAGCGCAACGAGGCGGGGGAGGGCGAGGAGGACAAGCAGCGAGAGCCCGAGCCCGCGCGCCGCGCCGGCAGGAAGCGCCGCCACGACGAGGTAACGTTACCATAGCAACCAGCGCAACGAGGCGGAGGAGGGCGAGGAGGACAAGCAGCGCGAGCCCGAGCCCGCGCGCCGCGCCGGCAGGAAGCGCCGCCACGACGAGGTAACGTTACCATAGCAACCAGCGCAACGAGGCGGGGGAGGGCGAGGAGGACAAGCAGCGAGAGCCCGAGCCCGCGCGCCGCGCCGGCAGGAAGCGCCGCCACGACGAGGTAACGTTACCATAGCAACCAGCGCAACGAGGCGGAGGAGGGCGAGGTGCTCCGCGGACCCCCAGGGGCAATCTCGAACCGAGATTAAGGACTCGATGTCTCGATCGAGATCTCAGGGTTCGAGATTGACCATCTATTGGTCGAGAATTCGAGATATCAATAATTGGTCGGACAGCTCGATCCCCCGTGCCGTACCTCCCGAACCCATTCATAGGTCTTCGTTTTTCTGGAACACAATCGTCCGTATTGGAACTCATTCAAATCTAACATAGTCTAATAACTCGAAATAAACAACCACATATTTAGTGTTATTTATCATTTGTAGAACATCCCGCCCCCGGAGACGCCCGCGCCGCCCTCCGTGGCGGAGTTGGAGCCCCCCACGCCGGTGCCGCAGGAATACGAGCCTTCAGTCGGTAAGCACCACGCGGATACGAATATAGACAACTCCATAATGAGTGTTAGGACAACTACTGCATTCTACCTTTAATTGAGTGAAACAGCTTATGAGAAAAATTTAAAATACAGGGTGAAATAAAAAAATAGCTGCAAATATTTTAAGGGGTGAACCAGCCCATGAAATTAGACTTCTTTCCCCAAGGAACATTAGTCAAGCTATAAAATTTTTAGACCTCCTATACAAAATTAACAACTAACCAAGTCAATTTGTATGGGAGGTCCAAAAGTTGAAAGTTGTTGCGTTTCATGGGCTTATTCATCCCTTACAATATTTGCAGCTAAATATTTTTAAATTTCAAAGAAATGCTGTACTTTTTCTAACACAAAATTAGAAACCGTTCATGGTTTCACTACTAACGTGCACTTATTCATCATCTCACCATCATCAATGGTTGTGGTTTTTCTGATACATACATACATACATACATATATCACGCCTTTATCCCTTGCGGGGTAGGCAGAGCGTTAACGGCCGCAAGAATACGGTCGCTATCGCCACGTCTGACATTTTTGAGGATTGTTTTCCAAGGTTGTTCCAGAAAACATGTGTATCACTATAGTGACAAGTTGTCAGCCTGTCGCCTAAAAATTGTAATACACCAATACTCTCGAGTCCCTTAGTCGCCTCTTACGACACCCGCAGGAAGGATTTGGGGTGATGCTATTCTAAGCCGGCATCACACGGCACAATTCTGATACGATTTTCATTTTTCCAAATAAAATAATTTCATCTGACTCAAATAAGAATAATGCAAATTCAAAATAATCCATCAGTTATCAGCACATGCACCCAAGTATTATGGTTACGGGTTTTTCAAACATTTCTTACTGTTTGTGCTTGTTATGGAAACATAATCTGATCCCATTCATAATCCTTAATTATGTAGGAATAGTTAACTGAAGTATTCAAGCTTTCTAAGTTATAATTCATGGTCGAAGCCTAAATCAAAGCGCTGCGGTAGTGGGGAGAATAATATGTATGAATTTCTATGGGGCGTTCAATTGAAGTGAGTAAAGAGACTTCGGCATGTCTCTCATGTCTCCCGAGACGGTTGCTGTGTCGGGCGGTGTGTCCGCAAGTGAAGCAAAAAATAATAAAAGTCAGTGTTCTGACGCCATCCAAAATTGCATTTTATGACGTTATACATTCCTATTTTCATACAAAACACCGTTTTTGGATTGCTTTAAAAATTGGCTCATTTGACCTGCCAGTCGACAACCCTATTTGCGCGCTCACGCGTGCAAACCCCGACGCGGCATTCACCCTAAACCGTTGTGCTTTTTGTTGAGTACTTCAGTTATTTATTCCTTATCATCTAAAATTAAACAATGCCTGGCACCCGGCCCCACCTGTAACAACCTCGGCTAACGCTTACCATGTACATACGCTGACTAGAACGGTCGCCGGCGGCCGGCGCCGCGTCCCCCGCCTACCCGCTCACGCCGCGCCTCGACGACGAAGCACCGAACACACCAGGTAAAAAACTACTAGAAAACTGCCTTCCTTGCGACGGGCAGACCAGCCTACGAAACTTTGCCTTTGTATCATTCCGATTGTCCGTAAGAATGATGGTTCCGTGTTTACGATGGCACGTTAAGCCGTAGGATTTGGTTGCTGTCTACGATTACTTATACTGTGTTTTTTTATGGGAGATAGTAAATTGACATTTTGAGTTGAATTTTTTTTTCAAATCTTAAGCTGTGATGTGCCAGTACCGGTAACTTGTTATCGAAATGAGAATTTTTTTATCTGTTTCTTTTAGTTCCTCGTAGATGGCGTACGTGCAAATGATCTAAAAGCTCAGCAGTGAATTTCAAAGATCGGCGTAATAGATACTTTTTATTATGCACAGAAATTAACAGATGATTGACACAGCACATCACTATTTAACATTTTCAAAAAAATGGCAACCCATAATTAACTATCTCTCAAGAAAGACGGGGTTTAGGAAAACTGCCTTCCTTTCCAGGTGGCAGACCTGCCTACGAAACTTTGCCTTGGTGTCATACACATTGTTGATATTATTCGTATTTCGACCAAAGAATGTCTGTTGAAAAGAATGCAGATATTATCCTATTGTTATTTCAACAATCACGACTAAATTTCCAACACCATTTTAACTGCCATTAGGTGAAGGTTCACATTTAACAGTTTCATTTCATTTTTCAACTTACTATCATATAAATTGCCGGTAAATTATTCTTAAACTGATGATATCTTGTACCAGTACGACGGTATATGTGACCTAGTCTCCAATCGCAATGTTGACGACCGATGTGGCGCAGTGGTAATGCGACTGCCTTGGAGGCAGAAGCTTCCGAGTTCGATTCTAGGAGGGTCACACACAAAGTTGATATTTATCACTTTGCGAAATTGTTCCCAGTCTGGTTAGGACATTGCGGACTGAACCACCCGATTGTCCGTAATAACACTAATAACATCTCAAAGTCGCACTCAAGATCTATTTCAGAGTTGAGTGCGGTTTATAAATACGGGCCTTAGTTTCCAATCGCAATGTTAACAAGTGTTCTGTGTGCAGGCATGCTGAGCTCGCTGGGCGCGCCGCTCACGCCTGGTACCCTCGGTCCGCTGACTCCCGGCACGCTGCTGCAAGGCGGCATCACCCCAGGTATGAAAATCACCACTTTTTTTTTTATAGAAGTACCCTCGACTAAATTGAAGCAGAATGAGGCAGTTGAGATCGTTTGAGAGGAAACGGACGTTTCGAAGACATTAAATATGTAAATAGTCGAAAAAGTCTCTAGGAATTAGTTACTAAACTAGCCCGGTAGATGGCGTCTTGTCATGATTCCTTGCATGGTTTTGTAAGCTACGATTGGGCCGCGGTAGCCCAGATGAAAATGGAACCCTATGTTCCCATTTGTCCCCACAAAATCTGTCACGTGACAAATAGGAACAATTTGTCCCCATTCGCTTGACGTACATTTTTTTCGCCATCGTCGGTGCGCCATAAATTCAATGAAATTATTTACATTTAATAAATACTGTACCACTATGAATTATTAGATAGATTAGCGGTGTGTTTAATTTATTGTTTGTAATAGTAGTTTTTGTAGTATAACCAAAATGTAAATAGGCATACCAGTGTCAATCAAATGCGAGTGGGGACAATTTGTCAAAGGTGACCAATAGGATTTTTTCCCGTTTGTCACTAGTGACAGTTATTGTGGGGACAAATGGGAACATTTGGACACAGGGATGCAAGAGGCGTCGCCAGTACTAATGTTAAAAGACGCAGTTCCAAATCCTGCCTGCGGTGAATTATGATTAGATTATAATAGTGAAATGTTGTTCAGGTGGTCTCCATCACGGCGGCATGACGCCCGCGGGGCTGCAGCACGGCGACGCGCCCGACCTGGCCGGCATGACTCCGGCAGGGCTACATCACGGTAACTATACGCCTTTTCTGTTGGGGTATATGGTTAGCAGAGCAGACGCAGAATCAAAGTTATAACAATTTTATATATATTTGTATCAGAACATCTGTTGCTCCTATGTCAGCTGCAGCTTTATTTTAAGTGCAGTTCGTTTATCTTTCACAAACTTTAATTTAGAACGTCATGCAGAAATGCATCTGCCAATATAGGTATAGCAGCCAACAAAGCTTTGGCTTACACGGAAAGTAGTATTACCTCCAATATTTTCACCGGTATTTTTGCTTAGGCATTCACACAAATTCGACACAGTGACTCGGTGTCCCACTTGAAAAAAAATATGACAAAAACCATGAATGTTACAGGCATGGTTCCTGGAGGAATGACGCCCGGTCTCGGGCTGGACGGCGGCATGACTCCGGCAGGGCTGGTGCATGGAGGCCTCACGCCCGCCGGCCTGCACCACGGCGGCATGACGCCAGGTAAACACTCAATACACATGACGGCAGGTAACCACTCAGTACACATGACGCCAGGTAACCACTCAATACACATGACGCCAGGTAACCACTCAGTACACATGACGCCAGGTAACCACTGAGTACACATGACGCCAGGTAACCACTCAATACGCATGACGCCAGGTAACCACTCAGCATATATGACGCCAGGTAACCACTCAATACACATGACGACAGGTAACCACTCAGTACTTCAGTGCACATCACGCTGTATACAGTATAGGGTGAACAGTACAAAAACAGCGGTAACACGTTTGGCACGGCATGTCAAAAGACGTGGGTACAAATCCCATCGGAGGCGTAAATTTTTTCCACTTGTTTCGTTTGTAACAAAGAGTTAAATACAAAACTTTTTTTTACGTTCCGCGTTTGCGTTTGTATTTTTTATTTCGTTATCTTACGTATAGGATAGTAATGCAATACATCGCTATGTTATTCTCATAATTTTTTGACGGTCGTTAATGCTCTGCCTAACCCTGTAAAGGCGTATATGTATGTAAAGCATTAGCCGGAATCAAACCTGGGACGCGTGTGGTACCGTTTGGTCTGCCACTGAGCCACCGCCCACCGTCGCCTTCTCCTTGCCTTTCAATCTCTCTATGCTCGCCTCAAATCGACGGTTTAGCAATATTTAGTTGTAAATATTATAAACTGATTTTCAAAAGCAAGTATCCCAAATTGGCAACATTATTGTTTTATCTTGCTGGAAACGTTTAATTGGCAACATTACTCTCTATCAAAATATGTTGCCTTTCGGGGTCCTTTCTTAAAAAAAAAACAGGTTATTTAAATCAAATTATTTTCTTTTCAAAATATTCAAATAATTTTTATTTTTATTTAGTTACCTTGTTTTTCAATTTTATTAGCTTGCCTAATTTCTGTTTTGTAGTACGTTTCTAATTTAAACAATTTGTATGCGTAATTAAGCCGCATATTCCCCAGGCGGTCTGGACCACGGCGGCATGACCCCCGGCGGGCTCGCGCACGGCGGCATGACCCCCGCCGGCTTGGGGCACGGCGGTATGACCCCGGCTGGCTTAGCACATGGAGGAATGACCCCAGCAGGTAATAATTGTTTTATATCCATTTTTAAGGGATTCGAGTATATTGCCAAAATGTTATGTACCATCTTTTGTACCATATTTTATGCAAATAAAGTATCATTATCATTGCATAGTTGAGGGACAGACTGACAGGCTGTCACTAGTGATGATATATAGGGTGACCGGTAAATTGATGCATTCCTTTCAACGGATGAACCAGCTCATGAAACTGAACAACTTTCCCCATGGAACATAGGTCGAAAAATGAAAAAAAAAATGGCCCACCCATACAAAATTACCGACCGACTAAGTCAATTTGTATGGGATGACCAAATTTTTTTTCATATTTCGACCTATGTTCCATGGGGAAAGTTTTATTCTTTTTTATTTACTATTGAATACAATGTATAGTTACAGGTTATACCTAAAAATACTATACAAGGAACATAAAATTTATATCAAAGAAAAAATAACATATAAAATTTGAACAAAAACGAACAAGATAATGACTTAAAACTAATGAGATCAACTTAAAATACTTGTCGTACCATACAATATGTCATGGGTTTTCTCGCAAAATTTAAGACACCTCCTACTCAAGATTGACATGCTTTCGGTGAATAAATCCATCTCTGGCGTCTCATTCAAGAGCTGTCCAATGAGGCTAAGCCCTCGTTGAAGAGGTGACTGTCGTCGAGCCTCCGTGCGACACTTCTGTATAGCTAGGAGCTGATGTCCACGAGCACGCATGTACTTGTCCGGTACATAAAGTGACAAGGCACTCGACACCAGTTCCGGATTATCATACTCCCCACGTAGGATACGGCAGGTTGTTACCATGAGTTGGTAATCTCTCCTTGTTTCCAGTGAGTTGAAACCCGACATACCCTGAATAAATTTAGTTGGGTAAAGGAATGGATAGTATCCAAAACTTTTCTTATAAAGCGACCGTAGGAATGCTTTTTGGACTTTTTCAATCAGCAAGCAATAGGTGCTTTCATGTGGCGCCCATATGATAGATGCAGTTTCTATTTTGGCACGTACTACAGCAGAAAATAGTAATTGGATCGTATTTCTGTCACTAAAGTCCCTCGTGTTGCGAACTACAAATCCGAATCTTCGATAGCATTCGACTGCAAAATGAAAAAAAAATTTGGCCCACCCATACAAAATTACCGACCGACTAAGTCAATTTGTATGGGAGGACCAAAACTTTTTTTCATATTTCGACCTATGTTCCATGGGGAAAGTTGTTCAGTTTCATGAGCTGGTTCATCCCTTGAAAGGAATGCATCAATTTACCGGTCACCCTATATATTACTTACTAAACAATGTTTTTAAAATGTGGTCTACTTGTATGCCTGTGTAATATAATGAGGAAAAATTAATGATTAGGTCTGGCGCACGGTGGCATGACCCCGGCAGGGCTAGGGCATGGAGGGATGACGCCGGTTGGGCTCCAGCACGGCGGCATGACGCCAGGAGGTAAGAATAACACCAGAACTATGTTATCCCCTGAACTGGCTAAAAGACAAGTCTTGGCCGCCGCCATTTTGCCGTAAACTGGGTAGGAACCAAGACTTGGCTGACCATATTATTTGGTTATACCACTTCAGCTTGAGATCGACAAAATAACAATGGCTAAAATGTTTATATTATTACACAAAATGGAGGCTTCTTTCACGACGAACTCCGCATAACTTAACGTTTCTCAGAATTCTATATTTACGTAACCGGAGTCATTCAATTCTTGTAATATCAAGTGGTCCGCAGTTGAAGGTTTAAGTAAAGATATCATCATCATTGGTTTCGAAAAACTGACCCGTCTCAACAATCTGTGGCCTATGCAACGAAACTACATGCTACAATTCTACAGGTGAAATACGATATACATTGCGTAGCCGATGAGACATCATAAAACCAGGATTTTTGAATCGCTACGCAATGAACATCGAATTTCACCTGTAGAATTTTAGCCTGTAGTTTCGAAAAACGAGGCACTGGAAGTTGTCCTAGACGAAGTATGATTTTTTACGATTAAACACAGTGGCAAAATATCATTTAATTTTAACCTTACACGTTTTACTAGTTTTAACATTTTCCCGCGAAGTTTTATCACTTTGACGTTATGCATTTTTGACATTTTGCCGTTTTCTTATTCTCATCTTGAGTGGCAATAGTCCGGTTGTCCTTAGCCAGCGGGCTACTAAAACGACTTTTGTTTTAATGTAAACCCTTTATTCCCGATGGTCACCCCCCACGCTTCAACCATGTCAGTAGCAGACGTTTGAAGAACTCTGACACCAGGGTTCATCGGGTCGTTAGACGACTCTGTGTCCCACACGAAAAGAATGGAAAAACACGTTTTAAGGAGTATTGTTTCTCGCAGGTCTAGCACATGGGGCGATGCTGTCTCACAGCATGGAGCAGATGCCGATGATGCCGCAAGTTGGCAGCGACCGACCCGACGACCAGATGCTGTCAGGACTGCTGCATCCAGACTACCAGGTCAGTAGCATCACTAGTCACCACCTCGTTGACGACTGATGTGGCGCAGAAGGTTCCGAGTTCGATCCTCGGTGGGTTACTCACAAAGTCGATATTTATCTATCACTTTATAAATTTGTTCCCAGTCCGGTTAGGTTAGGTTGCCGGTAAGAAAGATGGTTCCGTGTTTCGGAGGTCACGCGTAAGTACCGGTTGCTGTCTGTATCATAGACAATTGTAGATATTCACAGTGAACCCTGTTGCCCGGTCCCTACATTCATTCATGTTCATGTTATGCTGGCCGTGTGCCGTGTGGCGCCGGCTTAGGATAATAACACCCATTTCTACTGGTGAGCGTCGAAAGCGGCGCGGCGACTAATGAATGTATGGCGAAAATGAATGTAGGGAACGGGCAACAGGGTGATCACCAGTAAATAAGTTATTGAATTCATCACCAATGATAATATCACATATCCCTGGTGATGAATTCAAGAACATAACCCGTTTTTTAAATAATTACGGTAACATGAAGGCAATAAGAAATAACACTACTGGTTATATGACGTACCTCATATCCTTAGTGATAAAATATAACACATGTTTACTATGACATTTTCCTGACTGACTCACTTTGTTTCCAGAGTGGTATGCAGAGTATGCAGATGACAAATTTAGGATACGACGACCAACATGGCCACCACAGCCCGCCGCACGACTACGACCTGCCGCTTAGCAATGAACAGGTAACTTTATCAGATAAACATGTCTAAAGTCTGTTTTTTCTTGTTTTCTTCTTAAATTATAGGTATGTATGTATGTTTGTCCGCGATTTTCTCGCGTTTGGATCAACCGATTTTGATGCGGTTTTCAGAAAAGTATTTGTCAGAGTTAAGAGGTTTTAGGCATATTAACCAAAAAGAAATGGAAGTTCGTACTTTTTACGGCCGTTGAAGTCGGTTCTCTTTTTAAAAAAGCTGAAAGAATAAATACTATAGACTATAGTATGTAAAATTTAGCTTGATAGCTGTGATGTTTGTGACCTTGGAGCCAATGCTTGGACCTTATGCATGCATAGCATTTGTTTATTAATTAAGTCACACTTTGAATATTTCGAAAAATTGAGAATGGAGTCCGTAGTATTTTTTGACAATAGTTTTATATTTTATTAATGACCCAGGAAAGTGGCGAATTTAAACCAAGATATACAAGTTTAGATTTCCTTAACACCGTGTATATTTCCCCCAGGCGGAGGAGGGCGAGCGCGAGGCGGGCGAGACGGACGAGCAGTTCGAGGAGCGCGTGCTCAACAGACGCGCGGCGCAGCTGTTCGCCGTGCTGCGCCCCAAGCTGCTCGCGCGCGCGGACCTCAGCTTCGCCGAGCTGGCGCCCCGACACAACAACAGGAAGCAGGTACATCCCTACATACTATACAGTGTGAGGAGCAGCTGTTCGCCGTGCTGCGCCCCAAGCTGCTCGCGCGCGCGGACCTCAGCTTCGCCGAGCTGGCGCCCCGACACAACAACAGGAAGCAGGTACATCCCTACATACTATACAGTGTGAGGAGCAGCTGTTCGCCGTGCTGCGCCCCAAGCTGCTCGCGCGCGCGGACCTCAGCTTCGCCGAGCTGGCGCCCCGACACAACAACAGGAAGCAGGTACATCCCTACATACTATACAGTGTGAGGAGCAGCTGTTCGCCGTGCTGCGCCCCAAGCTGCTCGCGCGCGCAGACCTCAGCTTCGCCGAGCTGGCGCCCCGACACAACAACAGGAAGCAGGTACATCCCTACATACTATACAGTGTGAGGAGCAGCTGTTCGCCGTGCTGCGCCCCAAGCTGCTCGCGCGCGCGGACCTCAGCTTCGCCGAGCTGGCGCCCCGACACAACAACAGGAAGCAGGTACATCCCTACATACTATACAGTGTGAGGAGCAGCTGTTCGCCGTGCTGCGCCCCAAGCTGCTCGCGCGCGCAGACCTCAGCTTCGCCGAGCTGGCGCCCCGACACAACAACAGGAAGCAGGTACATCCCTACATACTATACAGTGTGAGGAGCAGCTGTTCGCCGTGCTGCGCCCCAAGCTGCTCGCGCGCGCGGACCTCAGCTTCGCCGAGCTGGCGCCCGGACACAACAACAGGAAGCAGGTACATCCCTACATACTATACAGTGTGAGGAGCAGCTGTTCGCCGTGCTGCGCCCCAAGCTGCTCGCGCGCGCAGACCTCAGCTTCGCCGAGCTGGCGCCCCGACACAACAACAGGAAGCAGGTACATCCCTACATACTATACAGTGTGAGGAGCAGCTGTTCGCCGTGCTGCGCCCCAAGCTGCTCGCGCGCGCGGACCTCAGCTTCGCCGAGCTGGCGCCCCGACACAACAACAGGAAGCAGGTACATCCCTACATACTATACAGTGTGAGGAGCAGCTGTTCGCCGTGCTGCGCCCCAAGCTGCTCGCGCGCGCGGACCTCAGCTTCGCCGAGCTGGCGCCCCGACACAACAACAGGAAGCAGGTACATCCCTACATACTATACAGTGTGAGGAGCAGCTGTTCGCCGTGCTGCGCCCCAAGCTGCTCGCGCGCGCGGACCTCAGCTTCGCCGAGCTGGCGCCCCGACACAACAACAGGAAGCAGGTACATCCCTACATACTATACAGTGTGAGGAGCAGCTGTTCGCCGTGCTGCGCCCCAAGCTGCTCGCGCGCGCAGACCTCAGCTTCGCCGAGCTGGCGCCCCGACACAACAACAGGAAGCAGGTACATCCCTACATACTATACAGTGTGAGGAGCAGCTGTTCGCCGTGCTGCGCCCCAAGCTGCTCGCGCGCGCGGACCTCAGCTTCGCCGAGCTGGCGCCCCGACACAACAACAGGAAGCAGGTACATCCCTACATACTATACAGTGTGAGGAGCAGCTGTTCGCCGTGCTGCGCCCCAAGCTGCTCGCGCGCGCGGACCTCAGCTTCGCCGAGCTGGCGCCCCGACACAACAACAGGAAGCAGGTACATCCCTACATACTATACAGTGTGAGGAGCAGCTGTTCGCCGTGCTGCGCCCCAAGCTGCTCGCGCGCGCAGACCTCAGCTTCGCCGAGCTGGCGCCCCGACACAACAACAGGAAGCAGGTACATCCCTACATACTATACAGTGTGAGGAGCAGCTGTTCGCCGTGCTGCGCCCCAAGCTGCTCGCGCGCGCGGACCTCAGCTTCGCCGAGCTGGCGCCCCGACACAACAACAGGAAGCAGGTACATCCCTACATACTATACAGTGTGAGGAGCAGCTGTTCGCCGTGCTGCGCCCCAAGCTGCTCGCGCGCGCGGACCTCAGCTTCGCCGAGCTGGTGCCCCGACACAACAACAGGAAGCAGGTACATCCCTACATACTATACAGTGTGAGGAGCAGCTGTTCGCCGTGCTGCGCCCCAAGCTGCTCGCGCGCGCGGACCTCAGCTTCGCCGAGCTGGCGCCCCGACACAACAACAGGAAGCAGGTACATCCCTACATACTATACAGTGTGAGGAGCAGCTGTTCGCCGTGCTGCGCCCCAAGCTGCTCGCGCGCGCGGACCTCAGCTTCGCCGAGCTGGCGCCCCGACACAACAACAGGAAGCAGGTACATCCCTACATACTATACAGTGTGAGGAGCAGCTGTTCGCCGTGCTGCGCCCCAAGCTGCTCGCGCGCGCGGACCTCAGCTTCGCCGAGCTGGCGCCCCGACACAACAACAGGAAGCAGGTACATCCCTACATACTATACAGTGTGAGGAGCAGCTGTTCGCCGTGCTGCGCCCCAAGCTGCTCGCGCGCGCGGACCTCAGCTTCGCCGAGCTGGCGCCCCGACACAACAACAGGAAGCAGGTACATCCCTACATACTATACAGTGTGAGGAGCAGCTGTTCGCCGTGCTGCGCCCCAAGCTGCTCGCGCGCGCGGACCTCAGCTTCGCCGAGCTGGCGCCCCGACACAACAACAGGAAGCAGGTACATCCCTACATACTATACAGTGTGAGGAGCAGCTGTTCGCCGTGCTGCGCCCCAAGCTGCTCGCGCGCGCGGACCTCAGCTTCGCCGAGCTGGCGCCCCGACACAACAACAGGAAGCAGGTACATCCCTACATACTATACAGTGTGAGGAGCAGCTGTTCGCCGTGCTGCGCCCCAAGCTGCTCGCGCGCGCGGACCTCAGCTTCGCCGAGCTGGCGCCCCGACACAACAACAGGAAGCAGGTACATCACTATACAGGGTGTAAAAAAAATAGCTTCAAATATTTCAAGGGGTGAACCAGCCGATGGAACTGAACAACTTTCCTCTAGAAATATAGGTCGAAACACGAAAAAAAAAATTGGACCATACAGACTTACCGACCGAATTCGTTCGCCGGTGTGCGTTCACTTTAACTGACTAATTTTTAAAGAACTTCTTACCGCATAATTTACATGCTATCATTATCGACCGAGCCACCTTTCGCGGCTGACATTTTGTCATCGGAGATTTTGCGACTTTGACATTTGCAGAGTTGCAAGTATTTTTAACAAAATTTAATTTTGTTATTTTTTGGATAATATTTCGATCTTACGTATGGCCCGATGACTAAAGTACTACCCTTCGTAATTCTTTTGACCCTATAGATTGCACCCTGCTCAATTAAATTGCGTTTGCTTCTCCGAGAAGTTTAAGTTCCTTTCTTTTTCTTTAAATGTTCTTGTGAAGTCAACTTTATAACATTAATTTAACTGTATAACTTAGACCTATTTTTTCTTTTGATTACAGGTTGCACAAAAGTTCTACAGTCTATTAGTTCTCAAGAAACATCAAGTGTTAAAATTGCAACAAGAAGAAACATATGGACCCATCATTATTAGTAAAGGCGCCCAATTCGAAACAGATGCGATTTAAGTGAATATGAAGTAATTTATATTATTGTGTAATATAAAAAATATCGAGATAGTTCGTAAAAGAGTTATAATATTAATAAATAGTTTTAAAATTATGGACTTTCGGGCGTAGATGGAGCCAAAAATAATGTGTAAGTTTGCCTTGTGGCTCGAGTTCAGGGAGCATCAATAGATAACTCTAATGGACCAAATAATTTTACGAGTTTATGATCTCATAACAACCAGATATCGGACGTTAACTGCACTTACATTCCCGCGGACTCGACCCATAAGTGAATGTTCATTTAGTGATGGAAATTATGTTTGATGAACCTGATTATACAAATGCCTTATTTTGTTTTGCTCTAGAATAAGTGAAATTATTGTAAAGTTGTTTACAAATCGTTTCTAGCTTCTCATGCATAGTATTTGCTATATTGTTACTTATATCAGATCCATATTCCATACGTCACGAATTATTGCGGCGATTTTGCGTGATTGATTAGGTTTTTTCTCTTCTCAAAGAAGTGTAGATATATTTATTATAAATAAGTTCGCGGATAGAATACATGCACAAAATAAATAAAAATACTAGTGCTAAGGCAATTTTTTTTCTATTTCATTAGAAAAATGTCTCATGTTGCAACTACAGTCCGCGACACGAAAAAACTCCCGCAGGTGCGGCGCTGCCACTGCATGGAATAACATTGATAAACACTCTTCCTCCGCGGGACTTTTTTTATGGTGTGGACTTTTCCGATTTTTAATTAGTTTGAATAGTTGGTATATTTATTTTGTGATTATGTAGCGAAACTTTTTTGTATTGTGTTAGTTTTTTGACTGTCTTTTTTAGTTAATTTAAGAATTTTGAAACAGGTTAGGATTCCTAGCATGCTAGAGTAAATTTTATAAAGCATTTCAGGCAAATGTTCAAAAATCTAGCGGTTATTTATTATTGAGAATCGGTAGATTGTAATTTATTGTAGGTCTAATTACAAATTAATTTACACCAAATTGACATGTTATAAGAGGATACGATTATGGATTACGTAGTGTTTAGTGTGATTGTGTTTTTACATTTCTTTGAGAACAGTGTGTATTGTTGTATGTAAGCAAAATGAATACAAATCAAACTATATCTTAATTTGTATGCATTTTGAAGAGGAAAATTCTAAAGCATTTAGAATGCCCGATCATTTAGTAAATTAGCAAGTATTAAACCTTTTTGTAAACCCTAATCTAAGTATCTATTTCTGCTCTGTGAGTAATAATCTCACTCGGAAGTATTCACTTAGATGACTTTCATTACACATTTGCAATAAACTTGTTAAAATAAAAGATGAACGTGGTTTGTTTTAAATCCTACAACCATTTATTAGTGGAAACTAGGCTGATGTTAGCCATGGAACTAGTATGCACTTCCTACGGTCGTAAGATCACGCTAATTCCATGATGTTACCACATTCCGAATTATGCACCTACAAACGAAACGAAATGATAAATAATAAGAATTAGTTGCAATAAAATCACACAAAAATAACAGAGGAGTGCAAAAAGATATACAAAGACAAATTAAAACCTTAGCATTCATTGAGTGGAGTCGCAAAATGCAGACTCATCAGTATTTATGACGAGTAATAATAGTCTACATTCTCAAGTGAAAAGTAATTTGCGAATCCGAATGCTTTCTTCCTAATTTTGTTCACATTCTGGGTATTCCAGTAAATAAACTTTCACCGATCATAGAACAAGCACCCTTGAATAAATAATGTGTATTCTCTCCTAGATATTTACTTCCTCAAACTGATTGTTTTACTAGGAAAGCAAATCGACGTTTTCTTCCCCTCACCCTATATAGTAAATACTTACCTATTTTAACCGGTGGTGGTGGCGTCGATTTTGTTTGGTATCAAATTTGCTGTTTTAAAAACGCCTGAAGCCAGGCGAATAGCAAATGATTTTTTGTTGTGGGCGTCTTGCTTCGCGTCTTGGGGCGTCCATCGTCCTGCGTTGTGGTCTAAGATACCTGTCCTAGCCAGATGACGAATATGACGATTGCTGGCAATGCTACATATTAAATAGTACTAGCGAAATGCTGAAAGACCAACTGCAACTGCTATAGATGAGGGATGGATGCCCGAGCAATAACCGCGTAACGTTGCGGAACGCCCCAAAAAGGATATTTTTAGTACTTTTATAAACCACATCTTGCAATAATTTAGACATGCATGATTTTCAAATTCAGCACTTATATTGCTTCTACGCTTTATGCAAATTTTCAAGAATTTCTTGTGTTAGTAATTAAAACATTTGCCGTGTGATGCCGGCTTAGAATAGCATCACCCCACATCCTTCCCGCAGGTGTCATAAGAGGAGACTATGGGACTCGAGAGTATTGGTGTATTACAATTTTTAGGCTACAGGCTGACAACCTGCCACTACAGGGTTTAAAAATAATTGCTGCAAATATTTTAAGGGGTAAACCAGTCCATGAAACTGAACAACTTTCCCTAAGGAGGAATATAGGACGAAATACGAAAAAAAAATTTGGACCTCCCATAGAAAATTACCAGCCGATCAAGTCAATTTATTTTGTAATGGGAGGACCAAAATTTTCTCATTTTCGACCTGTTACTTGGGGAAAGTTATTCAGTTTCGTGAGCTGAATCACCTCTTAAATATTATTACTAATATTTTTACACCTTATAGTGATACACATGTTTTCTGAAACAGCCTTGGAAAACAATTTTCAAAAATGGCGATAGCGACCGTATTCATACGGCCGTTAAAGCTCTGCCTACACCGCAAGGGATAAAGGCGTGATATATGTATGTAAAACTGCAAAAAGGGTTGAGGTCAAAAATATATTATCAAAACTCTCAGATTGTTGATTGGTATCATTTAATCGCCCTAAAAATGTACAGTACAGATGCCAACAATCTCGAAATATTATTTAAAAGACGATGAAAATACTCACACGCATTCACGCGATCACTGGCTTAAAATATTATCATCGACTTTACAATATTTTACTGTGAGACAATGCATAACATGATTTTAGATAACAGTCTACAACAGAATCAGGAACGGAAATAACTGCAGCATCCAAAGAATGTTTACATACATCATTTTATTTGCATGTTTCTGTATATACTACATAATTAAATAATTGCATTCCTGATGACGCACGCCGGTCAGTGTAACACATTTACACATCAGTCCTTGCATCACTATGAGGGTGAGGTTTCCACAACTCGATTCCAAGGCCGTCCAATTAAGATGGTACACACTTAAACCTCATTATGCAGGATGGCAGTGGTGTTCTTATAAATAATTAGATTAGAAAGCGAACAACAGCAGGAAGGCCATCATAAGACAGAAGAGACCCATAGCCTCAGACAGGGCGAAACCCAAGATGGCGTATGAGAACAGCTGCTGCTTCAGGGAGGGGTTCCTGGCGTAGCCGATGATGAGGGAGCCGAACACCGTTCCGATACCCGCACCTGTCAACCAACAGACATTTACACATAAATTTGAGGACTATCTAGCTCAAAATTTTATGGTCAAAAAAATATTTTACATACATTCATTCTTAGCTAATTTGGTTACATGTTAAACACAGAGGAAACATGAGAATGATGAGGAAAAATAACAAAATAAAAGCCAACAAACGTTATCAAGCATCAGTGTGTTAAAAAAGTGCACAACACAAGCATCAAGCTTCTCTTATGAAATGCAAAGGGAATAAATGGTGAAATGGCGTGGTTAAGTATGTAGTTGCAAATTTTGTTAGTAGCACAGTATTGACAGGGTCAAATATAACATAAATAATTATGAACCATTGAGATGAATGAGTAACCCATTAGCTTGATTCTTCATTTATCTTGAATCATACTTGTTTTTCAATATAAGTTATTTTGATTATGAAGATCAAGGCTAATTGCACTTCCATTTCTTTTTGGAAATAACAGCATTACAAGGATTGCAAAATGTTTATCAGTGGAGAAGAAAAATGTGATCGCAGTTGATAAAATTTAATGTGCAGTGATGAAAGTGAGCCAGAGTGGAAATCGTGTACACAGACTAAGCCTGTTAAAATTAGAAATATACATTTTCGTATTTTTTGCATGAATACTAGAAACTGTTAGTAGACCTGCAGCCATATTGACTTTCTTATTTCTTACAATTTTTGTTCCCTCAATGAAGTTCCCATGACTAACCAAATTCCAATATTTTTTTCTATGAACTCAATTTTTACTCCCGAAACAATAATATTATCCAAATCATGTTACTTTATATTATTTTGTTTGATACTAAATCATCAATACATCAATAACAATAATAGGCAGAGGAAACGGCATAGCAACACTACTGAATCACATTATTTTTTACAGATATAGGGTAGACTGAATGACCTACTTATCACTTCCTAAGGGACAGGAAACTAACTCAGAAAACAGTAAATCTGCAAGTAGATTCACTGAAACCACTGCTTAAAATGTTAGATCCGTAAAGTTGATCTTAAACTAGACCAAAGGTTGTCTGGGTTATTAATGATAGAGGATTTGTCATAATTCATCACTCTAGAATCATCAATCAACCCTGCAGTCAGCTGTGAACAAGATTAAAGTTTGTGAAGTGCTCTTCTTCTTTTCGTGTGGGACACCGAATCGTCCAACGACCTGATGAACCCTGGTGTCAGAATTTTTCAACCGCCTTCTACAAGTAGCAGGCTTCTGACATGGTTGTGTAACGACCGCCGTCTAAGTGATCATAGACAGCAGCCGGGACCTACAGCTTAACGTGCCATCCGAAACACGGAACCATCTTACTTACAGACAATCGGGTGGTTCAGCCCGCAATGTCCTAACCAGACTGGGAACAAATTCACAAAGAGATAAATATCAACTTTGTGAGTGACCCACCGAGAATCGAACCCGGGACCTTCTGCGTCAAAGGCAGTCGCACTACCACTGCGCCACATCGGTCGTCGTCGGTGAAGTGCTCAAAGATCTAGGAAAAGCAGCACAATAGGAAACTAATTGAATAAATGTGTAAGATTAATTGATAAATGATGAGAATGTTAGGGATCTGATAAGATTCAAGCATGCTCTTTTACTGTTTCAAAGGTTAGGTTATGCAATGCAATGCCCAGATACATTTTCACTGCCAATGTTAATGAATAAAACATGCACATTTTTTGGTAGGCTAGACCTAAACCCATAAAATAATGTTAGTATTATGCCCAAGTTCTGTACATATAGTGTATTGAGACATTGGGTCTTATCAGGACTCATACTATGTTAATGTTAGTCATCCTAATATAAAAGCTTGGTAACTAGCTTACCTGAACCCGCTACTCCTACTGTCGCTGCACCAGCACCAATGAATTTGGCAGCAGAGTCAATGTCCTTTGTGACGGAGGTGGTCTGGAATGACCGCACTGCCGACAGTTGTGGGGCTACAGGCACAATCTGTTTCTGTGTGGGCACTGCTGCCAGAGGTCTGACCAGGGCTGTTTTGCTGAACACCTGGAAAAGACAGATTATTTACTTAGAGCATGTTAATTAAAAAGGACTACTGTCTACATTGTAAGCTACTCTTTATCCACTAAGAAAATGTTGTAATTTCACTCATTTAATGTTTGCAATATGAACCAAGTAAGTATTAATCCTAAATTAAATTACTCTTTAAAATTTCTTCACTTTTCTTTCTCAAATATCAGAAAGGCTGTAAGGGATTTTCATTTTCATCTTATATTAGATAAGTAGCATACAAAAAAGTGGTTACATAAAAGGGCAGTAAGATTTAGTTCAGAGGTACAGAATATTGTTAATTGAAGTTGTGACCAATCAAACACCTTTAATTTTGAAGAAGTTATAACCTAAATAAACAGGAACACCCTGTTATGTAATTATCTAACAAGGTTAGAACAAAATATCAGATCAATAAGGTGTTAAGATCTGCAAGATAAGTCATAATTACTGAAGAATATCAGTGAAATAAGTTGAGACCTTATTGCAAGGTCAAGTTAGGGTTGTCCCAACCCCAAGGATATAACTTGTTGAAGGACTAAGTACCACTCGCAGTTATAGTGTAAGTTTAGGGGTTTCAAAATCAGCCCCGGAATAGGAAAAAAATAATTCTAATAGGGATAATATGAAAAGTACTTACGGCGCTCCTGGCGGCGGGGGCAATCAATCTAGCGGCAGACAGCATTTTGTGTGTCTTTATTTTGGGTGCGGCGAGCGACAACTGAAAGAAATATGAATGAATATCAAATGCCAGTCGCCCTGTTGCCTGGTGCTCTATCGAACTACTAATGAAATGAAATCTTGTAGCGTACGAACTTGACGTTTGACCACCGACCGCGGATCGTTACGTAATTTACGGGACTACGTAACAAGACGCCGAAAGTAACCAATTTTCACTTTTTCACAATTCCACAAATTGGTGAACTACTGACAGCAGACTTTTACGGAATAATAACATATATTTTCACTAAATGACAAGATACGATGACGGAAAATGGCCGAGTTGCCGACTTGACATTCTACATAAAAATCACCTAGCAATTTACGTACTCACAAGGAAATATTGTCACTATCACACACTGTACTCTTATATCAAACCGTTTTATCACTTGATTTTCTAGGATGGCTTGTAATATTAGCACTTTTTCACGATTATTTTATTCACAATTATACCGCACTTACCAAAGAACACCGAGAAGGAGGAGACCGGCCTTTGGAATGTTCAATTTCTGAATGCTGAAGCGAAACGGAGTATGGAATCTGCTTTGCTATTGGTTGAAACAGGCACAAGACAGATCGGTACCACCAACTATTGATCAGTCTGCGCGAAATGACAGAAACTATCAATACTCTTTTTACGTGCTGAGACTTAATTGTATAATGATAAAGTAAAGATAATTTTGAAAATATGCTTCTAATATTACATATTGATTAGTTTATATTTCAGATTTTACATTAATTAATTTCAAATAGTGATTTCAAATATTATTTCCGAATTGGTACAGTCGTGCAGTTGACTCGTGCGTTCCCTCTCAACGACATGGCCGTCTTCATGATAAACATCTGTAAATTCGACGGCTGTGGTATAACATTTCCAAGACTTGGGGATCTAATTGAACACATTGAAGACGTGCACATAGGTAAATATCAAAGATTCATCTTATTACCAAGCCAATGCCTATATTTTATGTGTGTAACATAATCCATTATTTGTCTCCATTACGTCTTATCAATGCGTTTATGTTGGCAGCATTGATAACTATAATCATGGTATGTAGAGCGCGGACTATTTGAAAGTTTATATTATTTCTTTCGATTTTTATTATATTACTCACCTTGGCTTCAATAACTTGCTCGATTTGCTATAGGTTTACTTTGTCCAAAAGTAATTATTATTTTTATTATCATGCTAAAACGCATTTTAAATGCTCTACTGCTTATTTATAGCTAAGCCACAGTTTAGTACGCAGTTTAGCCCCGACATGTACGGAAGTGCCATTATACCTCTCTGGGAAGTGTAATGAAGTTTTAAGAAAATTTTCAGGCATGATACTGAATTTTATTTCTATGGGGGTTGAGTTGGTAAACGATAATAAAATTTCGACCACACCGTCACCGTTGATACAAAATTTCCGATTTGCTGATTGTTTTTGAAAAAATATATCTATTTCATTTACTAACATTTACTAACATACATATTTGCTAAATATCTATCTCTCGCGAACATCTCTCGATTTCGGGTTGTTTGTTAGGTAACTCATTCCGAGCCGAATTCACAACACAAAGTACAATATCCTATCCAATTCGTCTTCGCCGCGATATGCACATCCTATCCACTCTCTACAACATCCTTCACAATCCTGCCACTCCCGACTATCTCCGCAATCGTTTCCATTCCCTTCCTCCACATCCTCACCCTAGGCGCGCCCGCATCAATAAGATGTTGGTGTGTCCTAGAGCGAACACTAAATTCCTTTTTAACTCTTTTTCTGTAAGAGCTGTACAGCTATGGAATAATCTCCCTATGTTTATACAGGACAGTCCCTCCATTTCTACATTCAAAAATCGTGTAAAAGAGCACTTTATTTCCCAACAACCTTGATATCGTCGGTGTTTTGTAGAAAGGGCGAATACGCCTTTTCAAGATTTGTGCAGGAGAGCAGTTTTAAAGTTTTAATCACTGTTTTCAATTATTATATGATCAAGTATTTCATAATTTTTATTTCTATAAAATAGGTTTAGTATCTTACAGATATTTCCTACTAATCGTTTTTTTGCAAATAATCTGTATAAAAAGATAAATGAAAAATAATGGATATTCGCCCTTTATACTGCAGCGCTTAAGTGAGCTTTTTGTACATTCGCCCCATGTTTATTGTAAAATACTGATAGTAAGAGATCATTTCTATCGAAAACTGTTAGTTATCCATCAAAAGCAATGATTAAATAAATAGTTTGGAATAAATTATGTCGCTCTCTACTTTCAGATAATTAGTTTTTACTACTAGGTGGCAATGTAAGTCAGTGCTATTCAAACTTTATATCGTGAATCCCAGGGGGGTCGCTCGTTTTTATTTGCTTGGTTATTATAGTAAATAAAAAAATAGTAGATGACTAACTGTTTAATGTTATAAAATATTACATTTAAGCTTAAAATAATCCAATAGAACTATGTAAATATTATGCTATTTACTCCAAGCGATGTGGGAGTTCTTGGTAATAAGAGTGGTGACTTCGTGGAATAACACCGGATTTGCATAAAGACACCAAATCAGCAAACTTAGCCTTAGTGATAGGCAATCGCTCTTGATATGCCTTGGGCAATTCGGTTTGATTGGCGCGTCTTCCTCTAAGACCAGGTTTACCACCCACAGTCATCGTCATAAAATCAGAATCGTAATCATAACGGTACTGTATTTTGTTAGGTTCGGCTTTTGAATAGCGCAGCCATTTTATGCGTAGCCATGAAATTGCAGTACTCTTTTGAATTGGATTATTTTTGGCAATTTCTTTGAAGTCTATAAAATCGTCATGGTGCACCTGCAGTGCGTAGGAGTAGAAGTTTGATTCGTCCTGCGTGTCATTTTTGAAATACAATGTATTGCTGCGAAATTTGTTGTTATTTTCAGAATTTGTCATTTTATTTCTTGTTTTCTTCATTACTTCACATCCAGTATCAGAAGCTGCCCGTTTCAGCTGCCTCATCCATGATCCTGTCCTGTAAAAAAAATAATACAACTATTAATAATAATTCTGACAATACATAAAGACAGTTCCTCTAATAAAAGCTATCAAAGTACCATTAAAATAAATACAATCTGTTTTTTAATGTTGATAAATGAGTAACACTAAAAATAAATTGAAAGAATTGAAATATAAAAAAGCCTATCAAAAAGAAGATAAAGATAACATCAAAAAAAGATTAATGCAAGACTTGAAAAATAAACAGGTTTAAATCGCAAAAAACTGGCCCCATGCCGTCAACCCCCCACGTGGGTTTCGACCCAAAGTTTGACAAACACTGAATTACAATAATATATTTACTTATTATTATAAGTAAGAACGCAGCTATTGATACTACACACTGACAGGTTTATGGTCCTGATACTCTATTAAAACAATAGTAATATAGCTTGTAATAAAGAATTCGTCAGTACCCGTTTAATCATAACTATGAATGAATAGTCTTAACAAAACTGCTGTTTCAGCGAAAAAATCCAATCAGATGACATTATAGGCAAAACCATAAAATAAATACAATAAGTTCAGTACTTACTTTTCTCGTTTCTCCAGTTCCTCGTCCATTGTTTGAAGTTTGAGGTTAATGTTTTGTTCCCGTCAAAAAATACTTATTTAACTATTCGCCGTTTAAACTTGACGTGTTTTTGGTCTTATGTTTTGAATTAAGGGCGAATGTGACATATACGCCTTTTTTAAGGAACAAGAAGTGGATATTTGCCGTTACACATATTGAATTTCGGACTGTTCCTGTAGTAATTAAGGTTCACTGATGAAACTAATCTGCCTAAAAACGAGCCCTAATCATACCAAAGCAAACATAAGTTTTTGAGTAAAATGGCTTATTCGCCCTTTCTACAAAACACCGACGATATGTTTATGTATTTGTTTGATATGTATTTAAGTATTGGTATTCTATTTATGTGGATTAAATAAGTATATTTATTTAAGTAGGTATGTAAGTTATATTATTTTATAGCATTAGTTATTTATTTATTTTTCATGTAGTTTCTTTTATTGCCTAATTGCCCCAAAATTATAGATTCTCTCACAACACATGGGTTGGCTGGAAGAGATCTCTCATTTAGAGATAAGCCCGCCTTTGCAACAATTTTTCTTGTACTTATTTTCCATACTGTTTATGCAATCTTTCTTTCTTTTCGTGTGGGACACCGAATAAAGAATATATATATATAATATCCTAAATTCATGATGCTTAGGCATTTTGGGAGTAGTTATTTTACTAAAAGGTTGAGAAATTTCTCGCTCGTCTCGCTCGTGGTTTTCTTTAAATTCAATTTTGTTTTACTGAGTATTGTTTAAAAATATTGGAGTAAAACACTTTGGAGTCAGTTAATAATTAAGTGGAAAGAATTAATAATAAAATAGAAAAGTATACTCTGACCAAATCATCATTCTCCTTGCCTTATCCCACTCCCTATCGGGGTCGGCTACCTAACCTAGGAGAGTTGACATGGAACCAAGTTTTTACACAGAGCGACTGCCATCTGACCTCTGACCAAATATTGTTTATATTTTCCTGGAAAATCCTACTTTAAAACACAAACCATGCTTATACCTACTGATTACGTTCTCTGCAGACTATGACCCAGTAGTAGTGGAACAAAAAGAAGCTTCGCAGCCAGCCTGCATTCCTCTGAGCTACGTGCTAAGGTTCTTCACTGAAGCGACAAAGCGCGAGTTCCAAAATATGCCGCCGGTGCCAGAAGTGCGCAGTCGACTTTTCTCAGCGCCTAAAACTCCGTCAGTCCGCAGCAGCACGCCTACTGGTGAGTAGTTGGATACCCGTTAGTAGGGTGCTGGAAAAAATTGCCACCAACCAACGGCCGTATCAATGTAAGATCCCGGTCCCGGTGCAAGGCAGCGGCGGCAGCGCGCTCGCCTTTTTTTCTAGGGAGTGCGCCGCTCGTTGCTCGCTCCCGCGCCGCTGTGCCCGAGAACCGGTCCATGTAAATCTATGAAAAAGATCCTGCCGCGCCGCTGCCGCTGCCCGCAAAACCCGGGGGCCTAATATATACAGTACAGTAGTATACCTTCGCTTGTCTCTTACCAGTCCCACCTAAGCTATAGATACCTAGTTACATACTGTTTTGATTTTAATAAACAGTTCAATTGCGATACGGAGAAATCTTCTTTACACCAGCATTATTAGTCGTAGATGAGGATAGAAGTTCATTAAAATTAGCTACAAATCTAAATCAAGTTTATGTCTTTATATGAAATTGTACGGCAGATAATACCAATCTGCTAATTTTCTGTGTACCTATATTTGTACAGGCAGTGAGATGGATGAGGACGAAATGATGAGCCCGTCTGAAGACAGTAACGATTCGTGGACCACCGTCGAGGAGTATAGCTCGGAATATATACTGCGATACGGCGTCAAGTAAGTTTTTGTATTTAAGAATTGTATCACCCCTTCCTACTTATGATGACTAGTGTATACCTACTATGATATTAATGCAGAAAAGGGACCGCAGCATTCCCTGTTAATGAAACGTCTTACGTGGTGGGTATAACGAATAACTCCCAAAAGTAAGAGGTCCAGTAAATGTTCTTTTTTGGCTGTCAATGAATAAGAGAAGATACGAGTAATAGGTAGGTACCTACTTATCTCTCCTTCTCAATACCTCATATAAATACTACTTACGTCCCGGGAGTTCATGACTTCATGGGTAGGTTAGGTATAACAATAGTTTTTGTCGTTTATGGGTGGATATCGCGGCACATCCTAATTTTCAGAAATCCGATTTCACTGACAGAACATATTTTTAGACGAGGCAATATTTAATGTACAGGCTCTTTTTTTATAAACCCATGAGAACCTTAATGCTACGGGAAATCGTACTACCAAAGTTCTGACATACACTGATTAAAATTTAGCTGTCGTCTCAGGTCGTGAACGATTGCATTTCACGTCCCGTTTCAGACTGACGGGAGCAAACGCTGGAGCCGGGCCTGTGGGGCATCGAGGGATGGTACCGGCGGGTCCGCAAGATAAACCCTTCGCCTGCCCCGTGCCAGGCTGCCTGAAGCGGTACAAGAACGTGAACGGCATCAAATACCACTCCAAGAACGGGCACAAGAAGGACGGCAAGTAAGTAACGATCGATACTGGAAATATTTGTAGGTTTGACCACTGACGACAATAACCGACAGTGGGATTTTGTGCCGTGATGGCATGGATGTGGTACATGTCTAGGTTGGCGATGTAGACTGATATGAGGTCCCGGAATCTATATTTTAATATTTCGATCTTAGAAAATAAGAGAACAGAAAATTTATTTAAAATTAACATGAAATTACAAGAATAAATTAAAGAACAGTTCTTGAGTCTGCTTTGTATCGAGCCTAAAATGGTTACAACGTAGTTACCTAGTATAATTGCTTTTGTAATACTTTCAAAGAAGATACCCAATGTTGCCGGCTCCCAATTACTACACTAAAAAGTTTGGTCCTGGGATAAAGAAACGTCTTGCTGCTCATGGTGCCCCTCAAGAGTATTACTGGAAGAAATGGGTACCTACTTGGTTCATTGCACTCTAATAAGCTCATTGTAATTTTGGTGATGGTAGTCCGTCATAAAATAGATTTAGGATAAGATTTCTACGTAATTTAGACAGTTATTTTGAACTCTACTAGATATTTAAGTTTATTAGTCTCATTGCTTGTTTATAAGCTTGTTGTAATTTTGGTGATAGTAGTCTGCCACAAAATAGATTAAGAATAAGATTTCAAATGTAATTTAGACAGTTATTTTGAACTAGATATTTACATAGTCAATTCTAGGTCAATGCTTGGATAAAGTAGAGCTGAAGAAGGATCATCCTATATTTTACAGACTTACTAGAAAAATGGACCTTATGTGATAGCATTTGCTCCAAGGTCACAAACGTGACAGGGATCATCCTATATTTTACAGATTTGTAGACTGTATTTTTGGTTGGTGATGTTACGTTGATGTTGGATTACTGTAGCTAAATCTAGCTATCGCCGTCTTGTAAACTATCTTCTTCAGTCAAGTCTATTTAAATCTGATCTTAAATTTTGTACAGTGTTAATAGATTATATATTTTTTGTTGTTTGGCCACTACATAAATTTTTATCTTGCCTAGTTCGACAAAGTTGATACAGAAAATATTGAAATAACCATTTGTAGTCAAAACACGAGTGAAGTGAGCAAAAAGTTTGTCGATATCTACTATTCCGAACCGATGCCGATACCGTGCGATACAGGCTTTGAATAGCTGTCATAAGGGATGAACCCAGGGAACGGGCAGCAACGTAGTAAATGCCTATTCTGTTACGAAAACGTAAAGTATGATGTAAGATTTTGGGCAGCATAATTTGAATTTTTATTATTTGTTTACAGGATAAAAAAGGCTTACAAATGCCAATGCGGCAAAAGCTACAAAACAGCCCAAGGACTTAAGAGCCACGCCATAACCCACCACATAGTCGCGAGCAGTTCACCATCCACATCAGCCGCAGCTGTTACCTCAGCCCCCGTGCAGACCGTGAGTGCCCCCTCTGCCCCCCCTGCCCCTCGTGCCAACGCAGCCCCCCTCGCCGGCTTGGTGGTCACCGCCGCGCCGCACCGTCCGCTCAGCATCATCGACGGAGTTGACGGTAACAAACTAGTCCGCATCTATGACAGCATCAAGGCAAAGGATCTCCCCACGTTCACCATACCGAAGCACGGCCTCACCAACGTGAACATTGTCCAGGCTAGACCGGGGACCGTTGTCACTCCTCCCAAGGACCGCTCCCCGCGTGTCACGGTCCACCCGGCTCACAACCATACTTCCTACACCCAGATCCCCTACTAGACCAAACCCCACCATAAGACTAATCCTTTCCCTCCTTCGAGCCTGATTATGCATAGAAGAGCAAACGAATTTAAGTCATTAGATATAAGTGTTAACAGTCATGTGGACGAAAAGTTCCTATCTGAAAAAGAGATAATTATAATATGATATTTATAGTTTATTTATATAATTAAGTTGTTAGATTTTCATGCCTGTTATTTACATATTTTAGAAGTTGCCACATTCTCTCATAATTTGTTAACTTAATGCAATAGATTTGGGTGTTATTTTTCTTGCACAACATTTTCACTGCGGTCTGCAACTTCATCTAGTAAGTAGGTAGTTAGAATTTATGATTAATCACCACAACGATAACTTGTTGATTGTTTTTGCGATTTATATTTTAATTTAGTTTGACATTTAATTTGTTTTTGTTTTCGTTGATTGACTAATGATAATGAATGATAGTTTGAACATGGTTTGAACCATTATAAGGAATTATTATGGTTCAAACGAATAAAATAAATACGGAATAGTAGAAAGTTGATCTTATTTACCTACTAGTTTCGTAATTTAAATTGATATCCTTGAATATTTACCGAATGATAGATAACTAACATTGAATTGTCTTCCCCTTAAAAGGATTAAATTGTTTTATCATAAAGCATTATGATGAAGGTAAGAGAAGTGAGCTTTAAAGCCTAGATATTTCAAAATAGTTCATATATTTCCAATTTTATGTAATTGTTAGATAATAATGTGAACGTATATGTACGTATATTGTACTTATACGACGTGTTTGAATATACACGGTGTTTTAGGGTTATAAATGTTATAATATTTCAAAAGATTTAAATTTTCCTTATTTTTTTTTAGTCTTGTGATCTAATTTTGTCAAGGCGAACCAAAGATATAATTTAATAGCCAATAGCTGCTTTGGTTTTACACACCATCAAGCTGTTCTTGTACGTTTGCCATTGTGCTTAATTTACTGGTACTGAAAGAACATTCTTTCGCATGTCATTGATTTGTGTCGATTTTCTTTGAAACTAAATATTTATAGCCCTACTAAATAAAGCATTCTAATTAGAGTTACGTACATAAACATTTAAAAAATCTTAAAAAATGCTCTTCAATATCGTTTGAAACTAGGATAGATAAACATATACTCCTAAATGTGATAATATTAATAGAAAAAGTAAAAAAAAAAATGCATGTAAGCGTACACGTATTTAAAACACCTAGTTAAAAAGCTGACATTAATTTTGATTTTTGCAATGTTGATTTATTGGTGTTCTTGTTTGTATATGTTATCGAGTGTGATTTTTGTGTAATGTTTGTAGATTTAACGTAAGTAATCGAAATTCTTGTCACAACCCAATTACAAGACAATTTTTGGAAATTACTTTAAAACTGTAGTTACACATTTACCTAATTGAAAGGGTAATAACAAAGTATGAATGCGGAATGCCAAATGAAGCATGTATTCTTAAGAACTTGGATAATAATATGATTTTATTTAGTTAGATTTATCGATATAGAACTGATATAGCCGCTTAGGTGCTAAAGGAACAAGGGTATTATTAGCACGGGACTAGATTCGGATGAGTTGATCCATATGGTTAGTAAACAACTTTGGATTCAAGGTTATTGGTGCTAAAGTTAATAAAAAATATTCAAGAACCCTACATGGATAGACATAATATTATGCCATGAGATGTCTACATCGTTATAGTAATATAATAATTTAGTTCTTTTACAAAATAAATTGTAGAAAAGTGGGTCTGTTAACGGGTAAAAGAAAGAGTGATAATATAGTTGAATGCCTAAGAAACTTGAAACGGGACATGTCATTGTGAGTTAGGTATAAGTTATGAAAGATATTCGGAACTCATCTAGTCTGCTAGGCGTCAAGTTATGTCCCTAACTAAAAGGGGTTTGGTCTGGCATTGGTAGCTAGTTTTATAAGAAAAGACTTATGAAGAAATGGTTAAATGTACAAGCCATTGAAAAAAAGAAACTAAATATTTAAGATTGCACTATATTATCAAAGCCGAAAGGAATATAGATTCTTATGACAGGATTTTTGGGATGATAGCAACACTTCTCCACT
Source organism: Keiferia lycopersicella (assembly GCA_029255805.1). NCBI lineage: Eukaryota > Metazoa > Arthropoda > Insecta > Lepidoptera > Gelechiidae > Keiferia > Keiferia lycopersicella. Next base: position 3,768,765 of record JARACZ010000008.1, read on the forward strand.
CATCAAGTTCAGTTCAGTGCCCAAAAAAAATTATACTTCAATGCGCTCGGCGCTTTATTATTCTCATAAAAATAAAATAAGATTTATATAATTTATTAGATATTAGATCTATCTATGGGAAATTGCATCATATAATTCGCTCCGAGTGCCATCCTATTAGTAACTAAACACATCAGTTTCTTTGTTTCTGACACATCATATGATTAAAACACATCAGTTTCTTTGTTTCTTTATTGAATGGCTTTTTTTAAAATGTTTTGAATATGCAAGATTTTGCATTAGTTGTTACATTTTTATTATTTATTATTAATACATAATAAAAGAAACTGACGTAACGGGTTCCCTGTGTCGCGACAATAAAGCGACCTAGCATAGTGCGTACCGCATTCGTGACATTTTACATGTTGGTAAAATTTCCTGCTCGCTTCGCTAGCGTTTTATACAGCTTGCTTTATTTTGTTTCCGTAAAATTTTAATCACAGTTCAGAACTCGTTGGACGGGATCTGTGTGTGGTGTCACGGTATTGAAAATCCTACGTTTAGAGTTGAAACGATAGAAATATCGCGGGTTTATAGAGTGTCATTTATAAACATAATCATAAATATACGTTACTTGGTCTGCAGATATTCTTGTTATTTTGTCTGTTTTCTAGTATTCATACTAATATATTAGTTATTATTTCATTCAAGACTGATTAACTTATGTCATGATTTCGATATAACCATTACGATCACAATATCATAGTAATCCAATCCTACCGTATAAAATTTATAGATAGGTAAGTATCAGGGTAAGGTTCATTTTGGACTTAGCAGAATGCTGTCAAGCTGAGGCTTCTTGCGTAAAAGGCAAAATAACTAAATTACGATAGTGTGAATACAAGCCTTTAGGAAAATAGCGCATACTTTACCTTTACTTTTATAAGTTGATGACTGCAGGGGCAGAATAAGTCTACCTTCGACAGAATTTGCGCTAGTTCTTTCTTTATCACCTTGTATTACTACATTTTACTCTATTTTGTATTTTTGTTCACTTCGCCAACTCCTAAATTTATCATGCTATAGTTTGTAATTTAATGTTGATTTGACTAATTTATTGTGAGTTTATAAAGACATTGTTAAATTGCTCATATAATTTATTAATATTATCATAATTATTTACCTACTTGTATTCATTGTATTCCATTACATGTTACTTTATTATAAGATGTAAAAGATTCTGTAATATATTTAAACGGGTTAACCAGCCAGTATTCCTCGGGGAACACGTATAGCTGCTTGGGATGGCTCAGCTCGTAAAATATCTTCGGATTTTTTTTACACTCTGTAATTGTTTGATTTATGATAACCGATACCATTTCGTAGCCAAAAAATTAATGATCATTGTTGTTTGTAGTAGTGTTTGTCACATGGTTCTTTATTTTACTGGTTCCGTTCAATCTAATACTACTTGTTTATAAATTATTTGTTTTGAAAAACGATATCTTTCGATTATGCAAGGGATTATGGAACTGAAAATATTTAATCTGTGCTGTGGCTTTGTCAATTATTAAGAAATGACCAATTTTCAATGTTGAGTAGGTTCGTAATCGTAAAGATGGAATATTGTATGATTCACCATGGTCGTCGTACTTATCTCAAAAAATGTGATGTAATGTGTTGCGTCACAAATAATAAGTGCTACTATAAAGTAGTACGTAAAATACTAGAGGTGATCTAGATTGATATCTTGGAAGTATACACCGTGGTTCAGAGGAATGTACGGAGACTTAAAATGTTTGTTTTCGACTTTCATAGACATGAGCTAAAAATTTCTTTGATTGGTCCTAGACCTCTGTTTCGTACATAAACTTGTTAAAAAGTTTTAGTACGATGTTCTATAAACGAGTGTCTCAAATTTAATGATTTTGCTCCGAAACACAGCGTATTGTAAAAACAGAAGATAGGTGATTTAAATGCTAGTATAAATTTGTAGTTTTTTTGTAGTTCAATTAAATGAATGTTCGATCAGAATTGTATTCTGCTAAAATCACATATCTCTTGTCATGCTGGTTGAAAATATGTAATAGAAAAGGATACAATTGTTCGCATTGGTTGATTGATTGGCAATTAATGTTTTTCACTATTTAGCTGACTACGAAATTGCAGTTTTCATGTACGGTTGTGAGTAGTATGCGATTCAAAAACAAAATTTTGATCAACGGTTAAACCAAGGTTTCCTTCAGAGAGCTTCAATTTCATCAATTTAAGAATAGCCATAATGATTATTGTTAGCAAATTGGTGTTGATTCTGTATTGAAATAATAATTAGCTTTTATGTGATTTGATGTGTCATACATATTTTTTGGCGTCATGTCAATATAATAAAAGCATCCGCAACCGATTTATGTTTTTTATTTTAATTGGTAACAAAAGGTACACATAATACGTTACTTATATCAAAGAATACTAACTATAGCTCTTATACATGGAATCCAATATACATAATCAGTTCTTATATGCAATTTACCTAGAAATAAATACATACCTTATAACTATGGAATATATAAAACAAAACGATGATGATAAAATAAAGCTTAGGACAAAAAGCGTACACTTTAAGTCACACCGACTTATTCTCTTCCGTCAGACATTAGAACACATTTCCTAGCATGTTTCGCCGCCATCTTTTTCTTGCGTAAAACTTTAGGCATTTCTAGTCATCATTTTCTGTCCTTTTCATATTCTGTAAAAGTGACAGGACTAGATGCTTGAGTCTTGTCTCACTGTGAGTCTATTACCTAACGTCGACTAGTAGCTTCACTTTCTATTGGCGAGTTGTTCCATGAGCGCATTGATTCGCTCGTGCTTGATGGAATCTCTGAGCGGGCACTTTCCCTTCACGAACGCGAGTGCGCGGTCGTCTTTCAGTTCAAACGCTACTTGGGCTGCCTCTTCGTAAAAACTGAAAACGAGAACATTTCATAGTCAGGCGATCAAGGTTTAGAAAAAGGCTCGTAATCAGTAGAGTATTTTAAAGTTTGGGCGCCCGTGTTTGGTGTCCATCAGAATGGCGGGTGTATAATATCGAAATAAATCAATAATTAATGAGTTAAATGTACACTAAATGTACGTATTTGTACTTAAGTATTCGCGTCGTACATTCATTGGTTTATTAGAAATATCGATTTCAAAGAGAGCAGCCATTCTGACGCCAGGATGGCGGGTGTATTTTAAACGGATGAACCAAACCTGACTATTCATGTATCAAATAAATGTACGAGAAATGTACGCATCGCATCACATATAAAAACACTATTTTACTATCAAAATAAGGCCTTTAAATAGGTATCAAAAGTTAAATCTGCATGGCTAACATGCGTGCCACGACATATTTTGTCGTTTCATATGCGCACAATGTCACTACGGAAGAATGCGTAACTAATTCGCAGTGAAGTTAGCTGCAGAATAATCTATCAAAAATTATTATTATAACTTTGATAAATAAAAAATTATGGATCTTTGAATTAAATACTTACTGAGTATGTGAAATTAGAAACAGTATGGTACCTACTTTGGTTTATTAAATTAATTCAAATATTATTATTAGTGATAATGATAAATTAAATCAAATACTTAGAATTTTGTGACATTTAAAGAATTTGATAATCAAATTATATCTATTATAATTAACGAGAGATATTTATGAGTGATTTCTATAGATCAGAGTTCTGATTTAACTTTTGATACCTATTTAAAGGCCTTATTTTGATAGTAAAATAGTGTTTTTTTATGTGAGGCGATGCGTACATTTCTCGTACATTTATTTGATACATGAATAGTCAGGTTTGGTTCATCCGTTTAAAATATACCCGCCATCCTGGCGTCAGAATGGCTGCTCACTTTGAAATCGATATTTCTAATGAACTAATAAATGTACGACGTGGATACTTAAGTACAAATACGTACATTTAGTGTACATTTAACACATTTATTATTGATTTATTTCGATATTATATACCCGCCATCCTGATGGACACCGTGTTTGTTGTGCTGTGAAATAAATCATAATCTTCACGTGCTTTCATGTTTTAATTCGTAGTAGTGCCGCGTTATATGTACACAATACGTATTACGAGGGGCACAATACTTAATTTGTGAAATGGTTGCACGTCAAAGCATATCTGTTTGGTATGCGAGCGAAGCGAGCAAGATGTTTCACGCTTCGCTCACAATACGAGTTGCACTCTAGTTTCAATCAGGGATGTTATGGAGCTGTAATAATTTCGTATACATACATAAGCAAAAATCTTCCATTGAATGGTTTCTTTAGTCATACTTAGAAACTGTTTGTTACGAGTAGTTTAGTTAATTACCCAACTACAGATAATGACCCACTAGTCCGGTTAGACGTCACAACCGAAACTAATGAGACTTTTTTAGTATCAGTAGTCCGGGATCCAACAAAACAACCAAACTACTGTGACAAGAGCTACATGTAGAGGCAAGATAGGCGTTTGCTAGCCATATATAGGTATAGTGTTTTAACGAGCAGCTATATCGGTGACTTACCCAGCCTTGACGTAGTATTTGACTTTGATGTCCTCACGGCAGCGCGGCAGGTACTTGAGCGCCTCGTCGTTCTTGCCGTGCTTGAGGCAGGCGTCCACGAATGGCTCGTAGCCGACCGGCGACTTCTTGGCCTTCGAGAACTTGTCCAACTCGCCCCACTCGTCGCGCTCTGCTAGCGTCAGTATTCTCAGCCACCAGTATCTGGAGGAAATATAAGGTGTAAAAATATTAGCTGCAAATATTTTAAGGGGTGAACCAGTCCATGAAACTAAACAACTTTCCCCAAGAAACATAGGTCCGAAATATAAAGAAAAATTTTTGGACCTCCCATACAAAATGTAGCCGAGCGCGTCAACTGTTGGGAGGTCTAAATTTTTTTTCATATTTCGACCTATATTCGTTGGGGAAAGTTGTTCAGTTTCATGGGCCAATTCACCCCTTAAAATATCTGCAGCAATTTTTTTTTACACCCTGCATACGTAGTTAGTTGTAGCGAAAAATTGTTATAAAAACACTTGCAACAAAACAACCACATAACGTAGTCAAGTCTTTCCTACCGTCAGGCAGTTTCATTCGTTATAATCTGCGACGCAGATATGTGTTTCAAATTGAGTCGCGGTAAAATATTGCTTGGGATAAGTCTTTTTGCTCCTTTTTAAATAATAAAGTAATGTTTACAAATTAACAGCTTTCTAATCTAGTTTTTATCTTATACATATCGATAGAATGTCAAAGGAAAGAAAATACGACGTGGAATTATAAATCTTGACTTCAACGTCATGAAAAGAGAGCTAATAAAGCTAAGCTAATAGCTTTCGAAACTGTCTTATTCCAAAATTATCTACATATTTGATTATAAATATCTACCGCCTATGTATACAAAGATGTCTTGTTGTGACGACTAAAATAGCTTTTGGCGCGCGAAATTGCGTAACGCAGAGTAAAATCGGTATTCCCTCGTGATTTTATAACACGTCAGCGTTTTGGCAAACATACAAATAAAAAGTTATCGTAGTTGCCAACAAAACCATCGATCATTCATTATTCCTCGCGTTTTTCAAGAGGGTTAAAGACTATTTCCATAGTTAAAATATATACAGACCTTTTGAACTACTATTTTGGGATACCTTCCTAAGATTTTGTTTTATTTTATATCAATTTGTTTGTAGTTTGTCATCAAGTCCGACTTCTTCTTGTAGTAACAACTTCTTCACGGTATTGCGTACAGAAGCCGACTTCTTTGTCTCCCATACTCGACTACCCTTGCCGTCCTTGTCTAACTCTCTTATGGTACCTACCTACCTACCTCCTGTCAGGCATCTTATACTCAGAGCGCAGTTTGTCAGCGAGTTTGACTTCTCCTTGCAGTAACAACTTCTTCACGGTGTCGTGTAGAGAGAGGCCTACAAAGCTTTCGACATCTTTATCTCACACAATCAACTACCCTTACCGTCCTTTTGTAACGTAACCAAGTTTCTTACCTACCTTCTGTCAGGCATCTTGTATTCGGACCGTAGTTTGTCAGCGAGTTTGACTTCTCCTTGCAGTAACAACTTCTTCACAGTAACGTGTAGAGAGAGGCCGTCGAAACTCTCGGCATCTTTGTCTCACATAATACATTACTCTTGCCGTCCTTGTCTAACTCTTTCTTATATTACATACCTTCTGTCAGGCATCTTGTATTCGGACCGTAGTTTGTCAGCGAGTTTGACTTCTCCTTGTAGTAACAACTTCTTTACGGTATCGTGTAGAGAGAGTCCGACGAAACTCTCGAATTTTTTTTTTTATCTCACATAATCAGCTACCTTTGCCGTCCTTGTCTAACATAACCAACTCTATGTTACTCACCTCCTGTCAGGCATCTTGTACTCGGAGCGTAGTTTGTCGGCAAGTTTGACTTCTCCTTGCAGTAACAACTTCTTCACGGTGTCGTGTAGAGAGAGGCCGACGAAACTCTCGCCGTACGTCTCTTGCAGGCTGGATTGTTGCTTGCACAGTTTGCGGGCGTCTTCGCATATTGATACGCCTGGAAATAAGAACAATAACATTTTAGTAGAGATAGATTTATTCGATTCATGTTTGACATTGGGCGTGTTCGCCAGATTTACCGAATAGTATTATTTCATTTGGTAAAACCTATGTTTGCCCCATTTCAAAATTTCAGATACCTTGATATTTATTGATATTTTGGCTAAAAGATTAGAGAAACAGATGATAAATCAACAGTCCCTTGACAGGAAAATTTTTCTTAAATGTAAAAGGTCGTTATTTAGCTGAAATAACGTACCTAAATCATTCTTACCCTTCTTATAGTACTCTCTAGCAGATATCAGCGAGTGTTCCGTAGAGCCCGGATTGGTTTCTTCCAAAGCGTCTCGTACATGGGTAGCAACTTGTCCTAAGTTGTTAAAGACTTGCTCTAGTGATGCACATTTGAAATCCTTTGGGCGTGTAAACGATTTCAAATGCGCACGTCTAGCACAAGTCTATATGGCCTATTGATTACGACTGTACAGTACACGTTACTCATTTAGAGAAAATAACTTACCCAAATCATTCTTGCCCTTCTTATAGCACTCTCTAGCAGATATCAGCGAGTGTTCCGCCGACCCCGGGTTGGTTTATTCCAAAGCGTCTCGCACATGGGTGGCCGCTTGACTTTACTCACTTAGAGAAAATAACTTACCCAAATCATTCTTGCCCTTCTTATAGCACTCTCTAGCAGATATCAGCGAGTGTTCCGCCGACCCCGGGTTGGTTTGTTCCAAAGCGTCTCGCACATGGGTGGCCGCTTGACTTTACTCACTTAGCGGAAATAACTTACCCAAATCATTCTTGCCCTTCTTATAGCACTCTCTAGCGGATATTAGCGAGTGTTCCGCGGACCCCGGGTTGGTTTGTTCCAAAGCGTCTCGCACGTGCGTGGCCGCTTGACCGGCGAAGTTGTCCTCCTGAACGTAGACTTTGCGTAAAGCCTCGCGGTTGTGACTCGCACAGTACTTTATGTATAGCGCGTGTGCGAGCGGGAAACTTCGGATTGTTAGCTGTGAAAAGGAAACATCTTGATATTATAACCAGTCTTTTAAATGTTTATAAATGATTCATAGTTATAATTTTAACGGGTTCTTACCGACAAATTCAAATTATAACTATGAATAGTGTAAACAACTGCAATAGTTAAAAAAATTATGTGATGCAGAACAATGTCACTTATTAAAAACCTTAAGAAAACTGTCTTGAATTAAATTCTAATTCTAGCATAGGTACAATAAGGAAGAACCACGTCAAAGATGGAAGATATCTTCTAAGCAATAAAAAAGTGATTTAATTATCTTTACATACTAAGAAACAAATGATTAGCATCACTACACTATGGCGAAACCATGTTATGAATACTTTCTAACCCTGTGTCCCAAACCCTAGAATAAACAGAAGAATTTAGAAGCGTATCATAAGGTGTTACCTCAAACTCGTGTTTCCCCATCTTCTCCTTGAGATGCAGTAGCACTATGTAGACCAGGTCCGTGTCTCCGCTGGCCGTAGCCTTCAGGAGGGCGGTAGGACCTTCACCAAGGTTCAGTAGCAAGGGCACTTGTAGTTTACTGTGCGTTTCATATTCTAGAATCTGGAAATTACATACAAAAAAGGTATACATTGTGAGTTGAAGAAACCAGGGTGTAGTCATTACACCTTGCAAATTATAGGGCATCAGATTAGTGACTTCGGCTCAATAATTATTAAGAAAACAGGTGCTTTTTCTAAATGGTTCCTTTTAGTTTGAACTTTAAAAGGAACCATTTAGAAATAGCAAATATTCACTTCTCATCAGAGTCGATACATTTTCGTTTTTATGATTTGATGAAACAAACCTATAGAAACTATTTCGAATTTGGGATAGATTAATAATCCTCATTTTATTCACTATCACACGATATCAGAGATTTATTCCAAAATACATAAACACACGAAACCTAAACTTGCACGGTGTCCCGGATTTTTTGATGAGAAGTATAGTTGCCTATTCATTGGTATAGCCTGATGGCTACCAGTCCTGTGAAGGGATATAAGAGCCTCCAAAATTGTCAGTTTATTTACTGACCTTGATGGCTAACGACTTGCGTCCTTTCTCAGCGGCCTTCATAGCGATAGTGGCGTAGGACACGCCGGGCACGTTACGCAGTTTCTCCCCGATCTCACGCGCCGCACTCTCGTTGTCCAGGTGCGGTTGTGATACCTAAAACATCATCATCACACATTAACACATCAGCCTATAGCAGTCTACTGCTGGACATAGGCCTCCCCCAGGGTACGCCTCAATGAACGATCTCCCGCTTTCGCCATCCAGTCGCTACCTAAAGTAATATTCAATTTTAATTGATTAATCGTTTTCATGGTTCGAACATTTGCCTCAGGATTCGTAGGTCCCACTCACAAAGTTGATAGTGGACTAGTAATGAACTCTCATACCTAGGAATTGGGTCATGGGTCGACTCGGCCCACTGGACAGAAATCTAACGATTCAGATAAGTTACACAGATAGCGATATTTGTATAGGTACTCGTATTGCAAGCGCAGCGAACTAGAGATTTCTCGTCAAACTAGGCGATGTAATGAGCACTCGTATTGCGAGCGTAGCGAGCTTTTTTGTTACACAGAATAAACGAGATTAAAATAAAAACAATTCGCTAGACGACTGGGTCATTAATAAACCACAAAAGGTGTAGTCTAAAAATACTACAGACTCCATTTATAGTTTTCCGAAATATTAAAAATTTGATGTCCCGATGGCGTAGCGGATAGTATGCCTGCCTTCTACGCCGAGGGTCGTGGGTTCGATCCCCACCGGACACAAATATTTGTTAAGTCAATTTTCAAATATTTGGGTTGAGTCTGGGTGTTTTTTATGTATATCACGTATTTATTTACAAAAAAAGTATACATGTATTAGTATCAGCTATCTAGTTCCCATAGTACAAGCTTTGCTTAGTTTGGGGCTAGATGGCGCTGTGTGAATAGTCCAGGATAATTATTTATTTATTAGAATTAATAAACTAGATCCTATCGAAACTAGAGAGATATGACGTCATTCATTCGTATTTTTCTACTAAATATCGTTTTAAAAGTAGCTGATTTGACCTGCCAGTCATCGTGCCTATTCATCAGCGAAGTACGCGTGTTATCTTGTAGCAAGTCCAGTAGGACAGGACCCTCGTCTGCCCCTCCTTGATCTGCAGGTAGGAGGCGATGTGCCCGGCGAGGCAGTGCAGGCGTCGCCAGATCAGCCGGTCCAGCAACACGCGTGTTACCTTGTAGCAGGCCCAGTGGGACAGGACCCTCGTCTGCCCCTCCTTGATCTGCAGGTAGGAGGCGATGTGCCCGGCGAGGCAGTGCAGGCGTCGCCAGATCAGCCGGTCCAGCAACACGCGTGTTACCTTGTAGCAGGCCCAGTGGGACAGGACCCTCGTCTGCCCCTCCTTGATCTGCAGGTAGGAGGCGATGTGCCCGGCGAGGCAGTGCAGGCGCCGCCAGATCAGCCGGTCCAGCAACACGCGTGTTACCTTGTAGCAGGCCCAGTGGGACAGGACCCTCGTCTGCCCCTCCTTGATCTGCAGGTAGGAGGCGATGTGCCCGGCGAGGCAGTGCAGGCGTCGCCAGATCAGCCGGTCCAGCAACACGCGTGTTACCTTGTAGCAGGCCCAGTGGGACAGGACCCTCGTCTGCCCCTCCTTGATCTGCAGGTAGGAGGCGATGTGCCCGGCGAGGCAGTGCAGGCGTCGCCAGATCAGCCGGTCCAGCAACACGCGTGTTACCTTGTAGCAGGCCCAGTGGGACAGGACCCTCGTCTGCCCCTCCTTGATCTGCAGGTAGGAGGCGATGTGCCCGGCAAGGCAGTGCAGGCGTCGCCAGATCAGCCGGTCCAGCAACACGCGTGTTACCTTGTAGCAGGCCCAGTGGGACAGGACCCTCGTCTGCCCCTCCTTGATCTGCAGGTAGGAGGCGATGTGCCCGGCGAGGCAGTGCAGGCGTCGCCAGATCAGCCGGTCCAGCAACACGCGTGTTACCTTGTAGCAGGCCCAGTGGGACAGGACCCTCGTCTGCCCCTCCTTGATCTGCAGGTAGGAGGCGATGTGCCCGGCGAGGCAGTGCAGGCGTCGCCAGATCAGCCGGTCCAGCAACACGCGCTCGCCGAGGTGTTGCACTCTGGAGTCAATTAGTCAAGGAATTCACTTGTGGACTGGTTCTTTAATCCTACTAATCTTACTAACATTATAAATGCAAAAGTTTGTATGTTTGTTTGTTACTCCTTCCTTCACAAAGTAGTTTTATACTTTCTACTCTCGTTCTGCTATGCTAGATTTCTACAAATATTGAATTTACAGTTGAAAAACACACTAGTTTTTTGTCAATTTTGTCTAGCTTTTCTTGTAAATAATGTTTACAAAAATATAGTTATAAGTTTATATAATAGCATCCTGAAACGGTACAGAAGTTAGCTTGTACGTAGCGGTAATCTTTAACAGAACCGGACTAAAGTCATTGAACGACTTTTGGGTCCCGAATGGCATTTAAAACCCCTAGCCACCGAAGTCTTGACATAATGGTCAGTTAAAACTGGATCAATAATGAATCCTTTGACGAGCTGCGCGGCGTGAATCAGCACTTTCTGGACTTCAAACCAAATCAGGTTTCTAGTAAATAATTATCTATGTACTTACTGAGCGTGTAATTCAAACAAACTTAGGAAAATTTCAAAAGGATACTGCATGAAAGTCAGCGGTATGGCAACCTTCGGGTCTCGTATAGCATTCAGCACCCTCAACCATCTACAAGTCTTGACATAATGGTCAGTTAACACCGGGTCTATTATGAATCCTTTGCCGAACTGCGCGGCGCGGATTAGCATTTTTTGGACCTCAGGGGTGAATTCGAAAGCAGCCGCGTCGATGCAGTCTTGTACGGCGTTTGGGAGGTCCGGTTTGACGAGACGGATGTACTCGTCGGCGCGGTGGCTGCGTTTCTGAGAACAAAAATGAGATCTAAAATTGTAAATTCTCATCGTTCTCCTTGCCTTATCCCGTTTTGAAGTGAAACCAAGATTTACACAGACCGACTGCCATCTGGTCTCTGCAACCCGTAGGATAACCTGGCCCGAATCTAAGGTTAAGTAAAATACAAATATTATCCGAATTCAAATTTTATTGGTTTCACTGCGATGTTCTTCCTTCGCCGTAAGAGCAGTCGGTAAATGTACGTGAGAAAAAACATTGGTACATGGCGGTGTTCGAACTCGGGTCGCAAACAGATAAATATCGCAAATATTTTCAATTTACCCATCACGGCTCGCACCAAATATATCTAAAAACTACGTAAGTTTTTAACCCATAACAGAGAAAGCTTATTATACTATTTTACTTATTTCAAAATTGTGTACCGAAATTATCTAACAATGATGATATTGAAGGTACTTACTTGGAATTGCTTCGATGCTTCAACTAAGTAAGACCCGGGCGCGGTGCTGTTTATTCGGAATATTTTTTCCACTACAACTGGCACCTTTTGTATCAGTTCATGAGTTGTTTCTGAAAAAAATGTAAGTACAATGATAAAATAAAATGCATCAACGGTAGAATACAATCAACTTTTGTTACAAGATTACGTGAATATTTTTTTACTAAAATTATCTGCATATCTTAACTAACCAAAACTATCTACTCAAAAGTAATCTTTAGAAGCCAAGGTTCATCGGGTCGATTGTCGTCTCCGTGTTCCCTAGAAAGAAGAAGTAACCTAAAAAGAAAAAAGACATGAAATAACTAAGGTACCTGAGATCACCCTGACGCAGTCCATCTCTGGAATGATGTGGAAGGGGCCGTCGTAAGGGTAGGGGTAGGCGTTGCCGTTGAATCCATACACTACCATCGTGTCGTCCCAGTGGGCGACTATTGCTTGCGACCCACACCTGAGAAATGAATTAAAAATTGGATGGATGGCGTCAGAACACTTACTTTTATGTAACTTTTCTGTTTATTAATTCAAACTTTGAGTATTTTGAAATATTATGATTAAAGTGCGTAGTATTTTTGGACAATAGTTTTAAGCGTAGGAAACTTTTATTTTATTAATGACCCAGGCCATAACCGGATTCCTTAAAAAAAAGCCGATCGGCTTGGTCATCGGTATCGGCTTCAAGCCGATTACGATACCGATGGAAGTTAAACAATCAGCCTGCGGATTTACTTAAAATAAAGTGAAGTTCTAAACACTTACCACACAAGCTCCTTAGGCTGCTTGATATATCCCGTATCAATTTCGCAGTACTTGCTTTTGAAGTCTGATGAGCCGAGCCACAGGAACCCTGAGTCCGTGAAGAGAGCGACGTGACGCCCGTTTTGAGACGGAACTATTGACAGGATTTGAGTGTATGGGTTTCTGATTTCTGGCCGCTGGAAAGATATAGTAAACAATAATGAAATGACAATAAAGTAGAAAACAAACATATTTTCAGCTAAAATGGTACTGTATGTATCACGAGCGTGACACACGGTCAGGCGAGCATTGCCTGTGTTTTAAAGGCTAATAAATCCAGGGAATAGGCACGTGGCTAGTTATAAAGGCTGACAAGAACAGCCCCCAAAAGGGTAGGCCTATAAAAATTGTAAAAAAATAAACCGCATATATTATAAGGGGTGAACCAGTCCATGAAACTGAACAAATTTCCTGAAGGAACCTAGGTGGAATACAAATTGACTTGGTTGGCTGGTACATTTTGTCAGGAAATTTCAAACTTTTATCATATTTCGACCTATAGTTTCATGGGCTCATTCACCCCTTAAAATATTTGCAGCTAATATTTTTATGCCTTATAAAGTGCAGTATTTGTAATACACTGTAATGCTCTTGCACATATCACGCCTTTATCCCATGAGGGGTAGGCAGAGCGTTAACCACCAAAAAATACGGTCGATATGGCCACGCACGTCTGACAAAGTACACTGTAGTGGCTGTAAATGATGTAACTCACCATAAGAACAGCTCTAGTCTCCCCTAGCTGGCACTTGTACACCTCCTTGTCGCGACACACGAGGAAACAGAGCACAGCTGACGTGCACAATCCTGAACTTAGCACACACCATGACGTGATGGGCTCATTCGCTCCTGAAATATATTATGTGAACATGAGCATAGCAATGAACACATAGCAAATCTCAAAAAAGAGCATAAGTAAAAAGACGGGAAATTTACAATTGTTATATGCTTACATAATGTAGGTAAAATGAAAATATTCCACTAGACGAGTAATGGACTAACTATAAATAAATTTTATAGACCTGAACTTTATGTGTGTTGGTTGCCATTGTCTGATGTTTAGTGTTTTTAGTGTGTACTTAGGTAGGTCAAATTTGAAAAATCATGTCAGTACAGACTGGTTCATGGCAGTGGGGCATCATGAACTAAAGGACTCGAGGGTTCCATGTGTATTACAATTTTAGGCGACAGGCTGACGACCTGCCACTATTGTAATACACTATTTTTCTGAATCAGCCTCCAAAGATTTGTAAGACGTGGCGATAGTGACCGTATTTTACCGATCGTGAATGCTCTGCCTAACCCGCAAGGGATAAAGGCGTGATTTACGTATGTTTGTTCAGTTATACTTACTGGGTAAATCGGGTACAGCCCTTGCTTGCTTGGGTTCTGCAACATTGCTAAGCAGGAACATTCTGTTTGTAGTAGTGATCACAGCCAGTCCTTTTCCATATGGGTTTGGGAAGAGGGCTGCTTGCTTCACCTGAAAATTTCAGACACAATAATTATAATTTTGCCTATAGTTTGTGCTCAATTTTTCGTCAAATAAATGAACGCAGTAGCTACAGCATTGTAGATAACGAGAATCTATGCAGTATAGATAAGAAAGAAAGAAAGCAAAATAATTTATTCAGTAGGTAAGTAATCAAAAAAGCAATTACAAGTAATATGGGATCATATTTGGTAGCTATTGAAAATACATAGATACCTACCTAGATATATAGGGTGACCGGTAAATTGATGCATTCCTTTCAAGGGATGAACCAGGTCATGAAACTGAACAACTTTCCCCATGGAACATAGGTCGAAATATGAAAAAAAATTTTGGTCCTCCCATACAAATTAACTTAGTTTGTCAGTAATTTTGTATGGGTGGGCCAAATTTTTTTTTCATTTTTCGGCCAATGTTCCATGAGGAAAGTTGTTCAGTTTCATGACCTGGTTCATCCCTTGAAAGGAATGCATCAATTTACCGGTCACCCTGTAGACTGATACTTTTTTATATAAATAGCTGGGTCAGGTTGGCAAGACATACATTGAATTTTGAATCAAGTAACTCTTTGAAATTTAAATCAATAAATATTATACCTTTGTATCCCGGACCTCTTGTCCCAAGCTGAAAGTCTTCTGGTAAGCTCCGAACATGTCATAGATGAGAACATCTCCACTCTCCTGAATGCAGAGCAGCTGTTCAGCATCAGACCAACCCATGTGCACCAGTACTCCACTGTTCCACTGAAAAAAAAAAACACTTTACTCAGGACATTTATATATATATTTTTCTTTTAAGAATAATGCCAACTATATACAATAGAATACATTCTGACTTAAATATATTTTTCGGTAGAAGAAAATTAATGTGATACACTGCAAATATTGCTAGTGCTTTTGATATTAAAACTAGTTTACTTTTGTTATACTATTACAGCCAGAAAACATTTTGCTACAATAATTTCATCCTTATAATAAGAATTTGAAGTAACATAATTTTGGAGCAACAAAAGTTTCTTCATTATTAGGACAAGCTTTACATCATCATTCTCTTTGCCTTATCCCGTTCTCTGTCGCTCATCATCATTCTCCTTCCCTTATCTCATTCTCTGTCAGCAGGGTAGATTACCTAACCTAGAGGATTTGATGTGGAATTAAGTTTTTACACAGAGCGACTGCCATCTGACCTCTGCAATCCGAAGGCTAACCTGGCCCGAATCCTAGGTTAAGTCACAATCAAATATCATCTGGGGAAAGGTAAGTGTAATTAATGAAATCTTACCAAAAGCTTTGAAATAATATTTCCAACACAGTTGTAAATAGTGATTACAGGTTTTGAGGTGCTTAGGATTTTAACATATTTGGTTTTATCCCTCGTCACTGCTATGGGACCTCCGTAAGGGGCTCCACTCACTATCATGTTGTCCAGACCTTCGTCCATCTCCCAGTTCATGTTGTAAAGGTCGAATTTCCTGAGTAAGAGAAAAACAATTCAATAAAGAGGCTAGAAAACTGCTGGTAATTTTTTTATGATAATATATCTTTGGAAGTAGTTATATCGGTTAGGGCACACATAGCGGATGCCTAATTTTGATAAGCAAAGGGAGGGCAGAGGTAAATAGCAAGATCAGGGCTTCGTAGACTCTGAAAACGCCCATTTGCTTCCTTGAAACAAAATAGTAAAACTAACCTGTAGTAGGAGTCTAGTTGAAACCAATCGGCTGTTAGCATCGCCGACATTTTCGCTTTTAAATATAGTGATACTTCTATCTGAAATGCTATAACTTAGTTGATAATTTCACCAATAACCACCAGATTTTCCTCAACGAAGTATCAATGCTAACATTTTGCTGATAACAACATTTTCACACTTTATATGTTACTGTATATCTTTTCGACAGAGAGAAATTGTTGCAAGGCAACTGTATAGTGCAATTACTCGTTTAAATAAGTAACATACGCTTCTACACTGCAAAAATATTTTTCAATAACAACAAAATATATCGTCGTCGCTGACGTTTGGATTTTTGACACTGACGTTTGATTTTTCGTTCGGAAATTTCTCAAACGTTCACGAATAAAGTTATAGAAAGATGTTTTGTTTGAGTGATGGAGGCGAGACGTATTTTTGAATTATAACATTGAATAGATAGCCCTTGGTCCATGGTGAGTTTGTAACGTAGGTATCTTAGGAGCAAGAGACATATTTTTGTATAATGAATTTGAAATCGGATGCGAATAATGTGCCACTTATTTGTACCTACCTACCACTGCACTCCACGCCACACTCCATGCTATAAAACCTATACCCTGTATATGCTATCGAGCAAAGCTAATTCAAGTAAGTAGGTAGGTACCAGAATCTAGCCAGAACCAGCTATTCATTACAACTTCCAAGAACTGGAAAGACAGCGTTGAGGACTGGACAACTCTTGCTCTTGGAAACTATTTAACGGATGTTGACTGGTCCTCATAATATCACCATGCTTGGTAATGGAAAACCGTAAGAAACGCTAACTTTCTACGTTACTTATTTACTTTGTCATTTAGACCCACTTTTACGTATTTATCTTGTTTGTCGTGTTGTCTTACTTATTTTGCTTATGTATTTTTCCGTTGATCAGTTTATTAGTACCTGCCTAGCATGGAATAAGTCAGTATTCTAGTACCAGCAGGTACTATTTCTAATCTAATATCTAAAATAGTATTTATGTAAGTGCCTATAATAAATAAAGTATTTAACAAGTTCTCGGAAATGACCCTAAGTTTGGTATATGGGAGCTTCCGGAGGCAATACATCGGTCTAGCTGGGTTTAATTTTCAAATCTTAGTTTTTTGTTAGTTAGTTTCTTTTTTACGAACAACGCGGCGGTATAAAAAAACAATATCGGTAAGAACCAGCTGTAGTTTAAATGGACTTGTATACAGACTTTAAAATAAGGGCACCAAAACCAACTCAAACTCATTTCGTTGCAATACGTTCGTCCTGCACTTTTTGCTTATTTGTCGTTTCGAGTAAGTAGAAAATAAAATAAGTAAAAAGCTGGGATCTCATTAGAGACGAGTCGCCCGGGAGCTAAGAGCTGCATGCAGTAATCGGATTGCAAACGCCCTTGGACAGGGTTACTGCGCTTACAGTGGATGGATATTATTATAAGCATATATTACAATAGTCCACTGTTGGACATGCCCCCCCCCCTTTATTGTCATACTAATGGGCCGCCCACTAACGGGTGCGCCCACTGCAACTAATTTTCCTGTGGGAATAAGATGTTTTCCCGGCAAGTATTATACATAAAAACCTTCCACTTGAATCACTCTATCTATTTAAAAAACCTGCATCAAAATCTGTTGTGTAGTTTTAAAGATTTAAGCAAACATACACACAGACAGACAGACGCGAAATGCGACTTTGCTTCATACTATGTAGTGACTTAACATGCTTGGCAGATGGATTGGCAAGCGCAGTTGCATTTATAGGCAACGCTGCTGCCCATTCCCTCGATTAGTCACTTTTTACAATACCCACGATTAGGATTGGGGTGATGTTATTCTAACCCGGCACCACGCAGCAATGACAAACACGGTATTAGACAAAGGATCAATTTTGTAGACACAACATACATGAACAGTCTACAAGTTCAAAAAGGACTCAACAAAGAAGTAAATAAAACAGCAAACTGGATCGGAAGAGTATAAAATACAGGTGGTGTCACGGTATCAATCGTTAAGAATCTCAGTACCGATTGGTAATCACATGAATACATTGAATGTTTTTGACGTAATATTATTTATCCTGTCCTACAGAAAGGTTCTTCCCATTTTCCACATTCAGCGACAAGTACGCAATAAGCAACTCACATAATTTTATGCTCCAGTGTGCAGAAGTGCTCATTAAATTACAGTAGCTTTAAGAGCTGCAACATTTTCCCCAGCATTTTAAGTGTTCAGAATTCCCGTCACATCCAGCTTAATGGGCACCTTCTCTTCGCGTAGAAGCAAGCACCCAAGCTCCTAAGCACCCTTGCATTTCGCTCAGCTCCCAACACCCAGGAGCTCTATTTCTGAAACTTCGTTTGGTTCCGTGCACGAAAGGCTGTAACGACTGGTCTAGTACAGCATACAAACATAATAAGTAGCAGATTTTTGCATTAAAAAAAACGACATTTTCTGAAATTAAGCTGTTTCATTTCAAGATATGTATGAGTTGATTATCGCCTAGCTGACATTTGTTGAAGAGATAGATCATCATGAAGAACGGTTTAAGCGAAGTTATGCGTGGATGCGTCTAGCAGGACGCTTGTATGATACGAGCGTTGTCTTTTTGTCAATCCATAGTAAGCTTATGCATGTGAAAATGTTTTCAAAATTGAGCCCCAGGAGGCGCATATTTTAAACAGAATTACGTTTTCGCATGTGGAATGCAATGAATAGTCTAACAACTTATTTAAACACTCTCGGATTTGTAAATTTCGGAGATATGTGTGTATTATATAGTATGTTATCTGCAACTAGATTTGTTAAGTAGACCGCGCGGGCTGATTTTCATAGCGAAAATTCAAAAATACGCTCCCAGATCCAGCACCCTGCAATTTTCTCACGACTTGTCTCGTCCGCAGACTATTAAGTAGTCACAGGAATTTGCATCCATAATGAAAATAATCTGTCTCGCTCTAATCTAGGATGGCCGTGTGTGTGCGAAAGGAAGATCGTAACCACGAAAGCGTGGCCTCATCAGAATTAGCTGTTGTTCCGCGCAAGTTGTTTCTAAGTGGATGAAGTGTCTTGTTTTCTATTCAGATGGATCTAACATTTATTGCTTATAGTTCCGTGATTTGGAGAGCATGTTGCACCGTCTTGGTCACGGTCAGACTGAGTCTGTGTTTGGTACACGACCACGTCAGAAGTCTAGTATTAGCGCATTAGCCGGTTTTAAACTTTGAGTCTCGGATTTATCGGGTTATTCATTCATTGGTGAACTAGGTATAAGAGCGAGTAGCTATAAATTAGAATACCATACGATATATCATACATAGCTAGAGTCAATTTCTACATATTACCTACCAATTACTATTTCTGTGTGTGACATTACAACAAAATTGTTCCGGTACCTACTACTCTACCTACGAGTGGGTCCTACTTACTAATATAATCTTATCACTGTGTGTTAAATATCACGCATTGTGTGTTAAATATTTTTAATTAGTTATAGGTAATTGAACATAAATTGCCTCTAAAGTGAAAATGTAGGTACTTTTATCCAGTTATAACTAACATTCGTAGCGCAATGCGCGCGTTGATGTCTTTTCTATTAGTTCTGTAGTTGTGCAACGGCGCATCGCACACTTAACGTACGACGGACCGCTAAAATATCGCAGCGGTCTGTCAGATCCATACTAGAAACGTCACTCCCCATACTAAAACCGCACTCGCAATCTGCGATAGCGCTGCGTCGACAGCGATTGAGCGATTTTAGTATGGGGATTGACACTTCTAGTATGAATCTGACAGAATGCTGCGATATTTTAGTGGTCCGTCGTGCGATCCACGTACTAATATCATGCAACTTAGCATGTAGTTTTTTGTCTTGTAAATTCAGTGCTTATGAATAGGCCATTTCAGTAATAAGTAGGTATTCTTGGCTCAAAAGAAAAGGCCCTATTTTTTTTATTTTTTTTTACTAAGTTAAGGCGAGACATATGGGACTCATTATGGATAATTTATTACGCGGTTTGCCGGCTAAGGGCCCGGACGGTAGAAAATGCGAGGACTAACCTATTATATCCCCCAACTCTTATTAAACTTGATTGAATCTCATTTGATAAAGAGCTTTCTAAAATTACTTCATTTCCTACTATTTTGGTTGCGGAAAATATCTTTCAGTCTATCTACGATTTATTATGTAAGTGTTTACTATATAGTTGGTCGGCTGAGATCGATCGGTATTGTTTTTTAACACAACGATAGGTGGCGTTGCAGGTTTAAAAACAAGTAACAAAACATCTGTGAAAAACTACCTAGATCGATTTATCGCCTCCTAAAAATGAAATTTCATGAAAATTGTTCGAGCCGTTTCCATAACAACGTCTTTTTTGTCGACGCTCTTTCATACTATCAGACATGGCACATGTTCAAAAAATTATCATGGCGAATTATTATTTGTTCAACCTTCGCTTTACATCCCTACTAATGTATGGAAACTTTGGAGTAAGTCTAGTTCCAAAGTTAGAGTTTGGTTCAATATAGTTTGTTGGTCTACTTCGTAGAAGTGTGTGTCGATCTGTCGGTCGATTGATCGGCAGCCATTATACTGAACTAAGCGAGTACACAGCTTCTGTAGTGCTCTATTAACTGTTGATAGAGGTTAGATTGCGTCGAGATTTTAACGGTTTACTCTGCTGCAGGGCCAGATTCAGCACACATTGCTGGTTATCTTAAGTTTGGTGTAACAGCACCCATAATATACTTAGAAATGTATCCCAAATCGGGCCCAGATGGTTTTGCTTTGAGCCCACTTTTGCTTGCCTATGGACTTGGACACGTAGAAGTGCGAGTGACCATTGAGTTCCCTTTCACGAATCTGTATCTCGTCCTACATCTAAGCTCATAATTTAGTAGAACTAGTTTTGCTTGAGTTTTTGGTTTAGACAAGCAAGTGTCTTAGGGCCGTGGGAACATGAAGTGACTAAAAGTTTTGTCGCATTTTGATTTGTTAGCTTGTTGACATTTATTTTTAAGATTTCACTTTCTTCCTTCTTTCCTCTTTTTTATTCCTATTATCTTGTTTCTTTTCCTTTCAGATATTACCATCATCGCAAACTTGTAGGTACAAAACCCGACTTCCTATTGTCACCAATTATATAGGGTTCGAAGAGTTTTTTAGAGTCCGGATTCCCACAAACACAAAGGCAGTTTGTCAACAACCTAAAATTAAGAGTAATTTTCCCTTCGAACAATTTTACTAACAATGGAACAGACGCCCCAAACAACTTTTACTGTCGCCTTTGTCACGATTAATGATAGCCAGCTTCCATTCAGTGGAGTAGTGACCTCTTATTCAAGGCTCCGGCTCTACATTTCACGATAAATGCCAAAATTCCGGTCGCTATTGTCGCAATCTATGCCGGCACAACAATACAGTCATGACGTCGGCAAACGTAACGAAACGTTTGATGTTTGTCTGAGAAATGTCAAAGGTGGAACGCGACCTCGGACCGCGGTGTTTGGTGTTCCTTTCCCACTCTTGAAGGTGCGCGTAGCCCGGAGCAACAACGGTACCGGCGCCTCGCGCTCAGTCCGCCACGCTGCGCCCGCGCACACGACGGGGTCTCTGCCCTCTGCCGACAGCGCTCGCCGCACAGCGCTCAGCCTGTACGCGTCAGTGGCTCCGCATTCCTCACAGATACATTCCCTACCTACTCCAATATTCCCCTTTTGGGAAAGAAAATTTGAAGAGTTTCGAACAAGTTTTAATAGCGCCTATTACTGTACGCGCCGGTGTGGAAGCAAACTTTTCTCAATAAAGCCTTTTAGGAGACGACATATTTCGCGAGTTTGAAGTGATTTGTGAATGTGAGTTATGGAGATTTGTGTATCGACAAGGTGATATTTTTTGCGTGTCTCGGCTGTGAAATTTTGTGGAGTTTCAAGGAGACGTGATTGGACAGAAAAGCTCCGACATCAAAGGTAAGTCGAGCTTCAGTTAAGAATTTTAAGCAAGCACTTTTCAATATGAATAAACGACTTCCAACGTTGTGCTGAAACGTGTCCCTTGAGGAATACATTTGTGTAAATTTGGTAAGTTGATAGCGGAATGACTCTGATGTTTGAATAAATGAATGTATTGTCTTGATAATTACGGAGAAAATTTATGTAGATAAGAGTGGGAACAGGAGGCAGTTCTCTTTCTTCGCGAACAAGGGAAATTCTAATTGGGATCTTATGTAGATGAGCTATAAATTAAGTGGTAAAAGATAGCGGTAATACCTACCTTGGAACAAGCCTAATGTCAACATAAAAGCTATACAAGTAAGCAAGCAGTAAGAAATAACGGGTATTGGTCTAATGGTGTAAGAAATTGGGCTAAACCCGCGCTTGAGAAGCGTTTTTCTCAGTTTGTTGAACGTGTTATGAAATGACCTAGATCAGATCGGTTGTTACTCCATTCAGGTTCATTTCTTGTGAACGTGACTGAGTTGAAACGGTCTCACTGAGCCAAAGATCAAAGGTTTGGATTATTCACTGTAAAGTGTTGTTTTGTAGCGAGCACGATTTTCGGTAAAAAAGAATTCGATTGATTTGCCTATTGGTAGGAGAAGAGACCATAATATCAAGTCAAGAGTCTAATTATATGACAAATACTGTCCGTCGAATTGATTAAAGAACGGAATGCATTTTGAATACAAAATCAATTGTGAATTTGACAAAATGCCGATTATTCAGTCAAACCGTAGAAACTGTGTATTGAGTACATACTTACTTACCTCCTTAGTTTATCTTTGATTGTAAACTCTGGTACAAATCAATGTCTTGGCAAATTTCTTATCAAACAACTAATATGCTAATTATTTAGAAATGCTCTATCTTCTATTTACCCTACCCTATTTTAGTAAGTACCTCGCGCATGATATGTATTATCATGAATCATAAACAAAGACAATATCATTGTCATACTGAAATTACATTAGGACAGTAGAACAAAAACAAGAGGCTTACACCAACACCTACTACTATACTGGGATAGTAGTAGGTGTTGCTTACACTAAGCGTTTCACGTGTTCCAGAAATTTCTTCGAGAACTATTTTGTACAAACAACAACAAAGTAATAATGTACTAAGTTAGTACAATGAGGGTCCAGACATTATTATGGCCATCTATCAAAGAACGCTCAAATTAAGGTCACAGCCTTTTCTTTTTGTTAGTGTTGCTTATGCCCTACAAAGGAGAACGTGATCGTTTAGAAAATGGGCCTTTTGAGTTTCGTCTTCAGCGAAATATGTTTTGTATCTATGAAATGTTCGGTTTGCTACCTTTTTATCTCACGGATTCATCTGATTGTTCGTTGGATGTATTCCATATCTCACATGATATTATTTTGACAGAATAGTTTCTTAATTATGTTATACTGCGGCTTAACTATTCTCGCCACTTTCTGAAATTACCAAAAGAGAAGAGATATGAGACCTCATTCATCATAGTCTATTTAATACGTGTTTCGGAGGAAATTCATTGAATTGGATAACTACGTTGTTTGGGAACATTTGCTGGAATACAAGAATATATGCTTTCGACCTCTAAAACAATGATAAATATAAAAAATTGCAAAATATTGGTGGCAGAATCATCGCGTTGATGTCTTTTGTATTAACGAGTTGTCCCCCACTCATGCGCATGTTTTTAGTAGGTACTTTGTTTTCTTTTCGCCATAGCTATATTGGTATTGCAGTTGGCATACGGTTGGATTCTGAATTGCTTTTTGATTGTGATATAGCATACGTTGTCCATTATATTCCCATCGGAGTATAATGTATGTGTACATATAGGTATACATATATGTATAGGAGCACAGCAACGGCCGAGTTATCTTATACTTTTTGTCTAGGTGTATTCCAAACAGGTTTGCTCATCCAACTGGTCTTAAAAAGATCTTATTACCTGCAAGGTGTCCTTGTTTACCAGTCTCACTTGCTAGGAAAGTTTTCTAAAAGGCTAAACGACGAGCTTCAACAAAAAAAATGCTAGCTAAGATTTTCGACTGAAAACTTGTAATTTTCTCTTAGAACTTGTTCAAAGTCGTTCTCGATTAACTGTATTTTTAGGAACCTGTATAAAAAGTCGTCAAAGGTTGTTGACTTTTCTCATCTAGAACTAGTATGTCTTGTTTATGTTAGCATCTTGTTCATTTTGTATAAGCACTGTATAATGCTCAACTCGCTGTCACTCTGTCACTACGAATTAAGATTGTCATCAGCCATTATTTTATGATTCTATAACGAGATTAGTGATATTAAAAAACCTTTTTGTCACGGTTTTTATAATGCCCTAAACAATCAAGTCTTTTCATCATGATAATATCAGATATCTATATAATTCTATATTGTATATGCTCATGTTACGATTATAAATCCAAGGCCGGTTGGTTAAAAAGCAATATCCATTGACTTTGAACGGTATATGAAATTTCATACGTATATTGAAAGCGAGTGCGTATTACATTTAGATATGTGGTGTACAACTATGCATACTATACATAGCTAGGATTACCTAATTATGAGTAAAACAGAATGAAACCCATAGAAGTACCTAGGCACTGTATAGAAACGCAGAGGATATTTACGTGATTTTTTCACAGATGTATGACAGAATATTTTACAAACAAGTTTTCGACGTCACAATTCTTATGTGGAACTATCATTTTTCTACAGATAAACCGGTCGATTCTGAATCAAATATTATTCAAATATCTTTTACATAAGTTTCACAGACATTACGTATCTACTTTGTTTTACGGCGTTGTTTAAAGGTAAAAAAAGTCTAATCGTATAACTCAGGTAACTTTAATTCAGTTAGTAAATTAGATTAATATTCATTGTAAAATGTGGCAAAAAGTTTCTTATTTCAAGTAGTACAAATACAGCAAAAGAAGAGCACAAGTAGAGTTACTCGCAACAAGAATTTATTCTCCCCTCGAGTATTCTAACTTGAAACAAGAAATACTAACAAGAATTATAAGTAGACTAAAATAACCCGTGAAAACCAGCTTGGTGCCAACTTCAGCCATATATTATTTTTAAATACGAAGAGAAAGGCGCCAAGAATATAATATTTTTCCTAAGTTTACGCGAGCTGTAGTCAGTTACAAGTTTGTTTTGCATTTTAAGCGTTTACTTTCTTGGTGGTTGACGCTTTTAATTAAGTCTGCGGTAGATGAGTTTTGATATGATAACTGTCAATAATAAATTGACAATAATTTTTCTCCTTTGAGAATTTCATCTACCTACACGTAAAGTTAGTTCAGTTGTAGAATAAGATATAGCGCGGAAATAATTTTACGTCAATTTCGTCGTAAAATACTTTTGTATTTGTCTGTATTTGACAAATCTCGAGTTAGTTTATGATGTTATGCTAGATGACGTTGCGTTAGGTTAAAATTTTGACATTTGTGTTATATATTGATTCGAAGTATATTGATATTAATCTAGACAAAATACTTGGAAATAAACTTTTTCAGTTAAGCTTAGCGCGAACTATGTACACTTGTCAATTTTCTATTGGCACTAGTGAATGATCTACTATTCATATAAAATACATTGTACAATATATAGTGGAGGGAATTACGGATCGCTCCCATACTAAACCCATTTTTTTTTTGTGGAGCAATGAGCTTCATCTAATATGTTCCTTGAGTAATTCTAAGCATTTCTAGTCCGGGAGACAATAAAAAAGTTTAGTCTGGTCGGGGAGGGGGGGGTACAAAGATGGCCGCCACCCGTCATCTTAAAAAAAAGTCTTTTTTCGTTCCGGTGGCTACTATGGCAAGATTGGTATCATTTTCGTATAAACCAAAGACGTAGAATTCATTTCTGATATAAGGATTTTAAAATTCCATAGTAATATATAAATAAAACGTAAAAACGTGAAAATTTAGGTTGCAGATTTTTGCTTTGAGAGCTAATAACTTTTGTATTGTAACAAAAAAATCCTAATAAAAAATACTATAATAAAGCGTAATTCATGCAGATTTTATAAATATATAGTTTATGCTACATCTTCATACAAAAAGATGCTGAAAAAAATTATAACCGCAGTGGTGTATGCGCGCGTACTCATGTCGCATTCGCGGAGGGAATTACGGATTTAACAAATTTTTTTTTTGGCGCTATGAATTTCATCTTATATGTTCCTTGAGTAATTGTAAACATTTCTAGTCCGGAAAATAATAAAAAAGTTCAGTCTGGTCAGGTAGAGGGGGGTACCAAGATGGCCGACACCCGTCATCTTAAAAAAAAAATCTTTACTTGTCTTGTTGGCTACTAGGGCAAGATTGGTATCATTTTCGTATAATCCAAAGACGTAAAATTCATTTCTGATATTAGGTTTTTAAAATTCCATAGTAATATTATCAATAAAACGTAAAAAAGGTTCTTAATTATTTAGGTTGCAGATTTTTGCTTTGAGAGCTCATAACTTTTGTATAGTGACAAAAATGTCCAAATAAAAAATACTGTAATAATGCGTAGATTATGCAGATTTCGAGAATATTCACATGTTATAATGTTCTATTGTAAAAATATTGTGAAATAAATAAATTACTGCAACCCAAAAGGGTAACTTTACTTGCGTTAGGTGGAAATTATCTTGCAAAATGGTCGAGTAGGTTCATAATACTCGTGTATCTTATGTTAAAGTGATGATGATGATCTCTCCGACCGATTCCGGTCATGGCGACCACTTTGACTCCTAATCAGATCGGCGCTGCTGCGCCCGGAGATGGCTATTGTAGCCAATTTTGGCAGTAAACTCCCGTACACAGTGAGGGCACGTGAGTTTGCCACTTACATAATTATAGTTAATGGCGACGACGGGTCTTCAGCTCATCGCGCTTAGCGTCGAGGTCTGCTTTACGCCGTTCCTCAAACTCGCGGTCTTGCCTCTTAACCATCCCGCGCCATTCGGGGCGCTGTACTGCCAGACCCTCCCATTGAGTGGGCTCAATGTTGCATCTTTTCATGTGTCGTTTCTGAACATCTTTATATCTGAGGAGTTGTCCGCTATGCTTTCGCTTGCCCTCCTCTAGCTCAGAGTAAAAGATGCGCTTCGCCACTCTCTCCTCCGACATCCGGGATACATGACCGCACCACCGAAGCTGACGACGCATTAGATAGGCCTCAATGCCACCAACATTGGCTCGTCTCAGAACTTCGGTATTGCGCACTCGGTCGGACCATCTGATCTTCATGATGGTGCGAATGCATTTTAGGTGGAAGCGATCCAGAGTGCGTATGTGGTGACGATACACACACCAAGTCTCGGAGGAGTATAGAAGGTTTGGCAGCACAATCGCCATATATACAGAGATTTTTGTGGCTAGCTTTAGGTCGTGCGAGCAGAAAACCTTGGAACACAACTTCCCAAATGCTGCAGCTGCAGCACTGATTCTGCTGTTGATCTCAGCATCAAGGTTACACTTAGATGTTATAGTGTTCCCCAGATAACGAAACTAATCACCAGTGTCTCGCGACCATGCGAGTCTAAGGACATCACTTCCGTCTTTTTGCCACTGATCTTCAGGCCGAATTTACAGCATGCTTGGTGAAAAACGGACATAAGCTGTTGCAGGCCGTCTGGGGATTCTGCAAGAAAGCACAAGTCATCAGCATAGATGATCTCAGTAATCAATGCAAACGAGACTTTAGTGCGCGCCTTAAGTCTAGCCAGGTTAAAAAGACTGCCATCTGATGAAACGGATGCGGACTCCTTGGGAAACAGTATTTAGGACTTCTTTGACTACAACTGCAAAGTATAAGGCGAACAGTGTGGGCGCTAGAACACACCCTTGTTTCACCCCACAAGAACGGTGACGGGGAAGAAATCAGACTGTTCACCGTCTACGGAGACGCAGCACTGCCAGTCGTCATGAAAATTTAAGAAAATTAAAGTGCACAGAATTATGCCTGTGTGCCGGAAACTGCGCTCATTAAATTAAATTATAATAATGTATAGAAAGTGTTTTACTTGCCATCATCAAATCAATTATTAAGTAAGTAATACTTAAACATAGATACACGAGTATTATGAACCTACTCGACCATTTTGCAAGATAAATTCCACCTAACGCAAGTAAAGTTACCCTTCTGGGTTGCAGTAATTTATTTATTTCACAATATTTTTACAATAGAACATTATTACATGTGAATATTCTCGAAATCTGCATAAACTACGCATTATTACAGTATTTTTTATTTGGACATTTTTGTCACTATACAAAAGTTATGAGCTCTCAAAGCAAAAATCTGCAACCTAAATTTTTACCTTTTTTACGTTTTATTAATAATATTACTATGGAATTTTAAAAACCTAATACCAGAAATGAATTTTACGTCTTTGGATTATACGAAAATGATACCAATCTTGCCCTAGTAGCCAACAAGACGAGTAGAGATTTTTTTTAAAGATGACGGGTGTCGGCCATCTTGGTACCCCCCCTACCCGACCAGACTGAACTTTTTTATTGTCTCCCGGACTAGAAATGTTTAGGATTACTCAAGGAACATTATAAGATGAAATTCATAGCGCCAAAAAAAAAATAGTTAAATCCGTAATTCCCTCCGCGAATGCGACATGAGTACGCGCGCATACACCACTGCGGTCATAATTTTTTTTAGCATCTTTTTGTATGAAGATGTAGCATAAACTATATATTTATATAGTCTGCATGAGTTACGCTTTATTCTAATATTTTTTATTAGGAGTTTTTTGTTACTATACAAAAGTTATTAGCTCTCAAAGCAAAAATCTGCAACCTAAATTTTCACGTTTTTACGTTTTATTTGTAATATTAATATGGAATTTTAAAATCCTTATATCAGAAATGAATTCTACGTCTTTGGTTTATACGAAAATGATACCAATCTTGCCACAGTAGCCACCGGAACGAAAAAAGATTTTTTTTAAAGATGACGGGTGGCGGCAATCTTTGTACCCCCCCCTCCCCGACCAGGCCGAACTTTTTTATTGTCTCCCGGACTAGAAATGCTTAGAATTACTCAAGGAACATATAAGATGAAGCTCATTGCTCCACAAAAATTATTTTAGTTAAATCCGTAATTCCCTCCACTAATATTTTACACACATGCATACGCACTTGCCCCGCATAGTTGTAGAGAGAACCGTTAAAATGACTATGTTTTTTTCTAGTACAATAATTACACACGCACGTTTTTTATCGTTTACCAGCCATTGGGGTAAAGAGAATAATAGAACGTTAATATTACATTAACAAACTGAACAAAGACGCATATAAAATACCTACCAAGAAGAGACTCTTTTTGGTAGGTATTGTAGTATTTAAGTACCCATACCTACCTATTAGTGCATTTCAGCATAGGCATTTTGTGTTTTCGGTGACAGAAATAAAAAAAAAACACGTTTTGTCAAACTTTTTCAAAAATATGTTCGTGTCTTTGTAGATATACCGAAGAAGTACCTAGTATACATAAGATATGTAGATGAACATTTTGTTGCCGCAAAATTCACATTCAAACATAATAATACGTAAAAGGGCTATGCTCGGAGTTTCTCTCCGCGATCGAATCAGAAATGAGGAAATCCGGAGAAGAACCAAAGCCACCGACATAGCTCGAAGGATTGCGCAACTTAAGTGGCAGTGGGCGGGGCATATTGCTCGTAGGACCGATGGCCGCTGGGGCCGGAAAGTTCTCGAGTGGCGGCCACGGACCGGTAGACGCAGCGTAGGTAGGCCTCCCACAAGGTGGACCGACGATCTGGTGAAGGTCGCGGGAAGCCGCTGGATGCGGGTGGCGCTGGACCGATCATCGTGGAGATCCTTGGGGGAGGCCTATGTCCTGCAGTGGACGTCTATCGGCTGAGACGACGACGACGACGACGACGACGACGAATACGTAAAACTGTATCTAACTAAAAGTAAGCAAATGCGGCCTTAAGGTAGGTACGTCTAATATTCAGATTATGTCATTAGCAGGGGTCATGCATGTAGGTACTTAAAGCGCGATAGCACCCAAAATACGATAACAATCTGTAATTGACAAACTTAACCCGTTGTACCCGACAAACTTACTTATCTTAAACACGAAATAGCGTAAGCGTTTAACTTAACACGTTTTAAACTTTAATCATGCCTTCTACATTATCAAACTTAATACAGTTAATACAACAGTATTTAAGGGTTAAGTACTTAGTGCCGAGCTGGCAGGATCTCGGCAGAATCTCGGCAGGATCTCGGAAATCTCGTTTATTTCACAGAATCTGCTACAGCTCGCCGGGTTGCGGAGATTAGCCGAACTTTGGAATTCACTAATTAGTTTGAAAGAAACTAGCCACTCTTAAATCTTTAAGCTTTGTCTAAGATGGGGCTTAAAATAGTTTTATAAAGTAAGAAACGGCTTCCTTGAATGGGTGGTCAACGTAACCGTACTTTAGTATAACAACTACTATATATTCTGTGACGTTACTTAAATATTTTTGCAAAGATACAAAGATAGGTATTTTCAGAACGGTCTTGGTATACCGTATACCTACCGAGCACCTAAATATTCATCGGGTTCGTCGGGTCGTTGGATGACTCGGTGTCCCACACAAAAAAGAAGAAGACCTAAATATTGTAGATTTCATTAATAATAATCATAGAAATATCGAAATCTAATCAGGGCATTCAAATTTCCGAATCACGGAACAATATTGTGAACTCGTTTTTTCTTTTGTTGCTGCAAACAATTATGTCGAAAAAGTATTAATTTTGGAGACAAAATTAATTTGACACGGTGCGGTACAAATTTTTACGTAAGTAACCTGTCAACTTCCTTCTTGATTGTCGATAACAGCCGCAGGCACGAGCGCGCTCAGAGAAAGTGCAAAGATATTCCAATTTCAAAATTAAACGGCAGCTCTGCGCTTGCGCAACTGTTTTATTGCATGATACAGATTGTTCTCTCATAAAACTGTGGGAAATTGAACAAAACAGGTACTTACTTACTGCAAACAGAGCGAATGCACTTGCTTCATGTCGCAAGAAGATGTGAGACATTCTCATAATTACGAGTAAGTGGCCATGAACCTATGACAGAGGTTAATTATTATTGCTCTAGGAATAAAATTATCTAAAAGCAATTAGTATTCTTTGCTAAAAGCTTTCGTTGAATAAACACTGCAATCAATCATTCTATTTACGAAAATATTACTTGAAATTTTCTATATCGTGATGCAATGCCACGCATATACAATTTTTCTTTAATAAGTAAAGAATAATTCGAAAACAATTTGAACAATCTGTAAGAAAATTGGAAATGGTTTGAACGAGCAAAATATGTATTAAAAACATACCAGACAGAGTGCTCCGGGTTTCCAGCTTTTTCATATTTTCCCAAGTTATGCAACTTGAGGCAAAATCCTTTTTAAATTCACTAACTAAGGCCTACTTAGGGCATGCCTAGTTATTCTCGTTTTTTGAAAAATAAATCTATTTTCATACGTTTGTATGAAAAGTCACAGTATGGTATCCTCTTAAGATTTTATGACCACAATTACAGCAAATATGTATTCTTTTAAGACCGTTATCGTTAGCAATCAACAATCAACAATCTAAAATAGCAATTACGGTCCAATACACATATTACGCTATCACACGACGATCTGCAAATAGGTAGGTAGATAGCTACACACAGATATGTTGAACAATTATTTCACTTTCTTTCCAACGCGGAATGTAGGTACTTTCTCACTGCATAAAACATGTCTTTTGTAATTAAAATTTCAAGCCACGTAGTTTTATTGATGTGGTGCGGCTTAGAATAGATTCATTTCTACCCCATTATTATTATTCTAACCCATTTCTACAAGTACATAAAATAATAAGAGTGAGGGATGAATCTAGGGAATAGGCAGTAGATTTTTTGTAAATCTAACTCCTTGCGTTGTGCACGCCCGCCCATCCGCCTCCAAGCGCAGTGAGTATGGCAAATTCCTACTTGAGGAACGCCCATGTCCAGCAGTAGAATGTTATAGTAATATGGGTATAACTCGACCAGATAAAGAAAAAATCCCGAAATAACAACATTCTTGTTTGAAGGTTCGTAGAGATGTCATCTTAAATGAAACACGAGTGGGATGTCAACAATAACCTTGCCACTTCGGGCGTCCTTTCTTTAGTTTTCGGGAGTTTAGTTAAGTCATCTAGCAATATACGAATGAGTTCTTATGATTAACGGGTATTAGTAAATTATTTCGTAACATGCGTAACTGTAATGGTTTTGCAGGTGTTCCCTGTAATCAACCGCCATTTCGTCTCGCAGTGTAACCGCAGAAAACTCTTTTATGACTTTCTTACGCAATATTTTGCTGTGTTTTGGAGATCAGATTCTAAGATTATACAAGTGTATACAGCCATAAAGATTTGTAGATATCTATGTCATCATCACGCATCATGTAAGACACACCAAGATTTTTCTCGCCGTCAATGAGGATTTTTGGAGTGACAGCAAGACTAGTCCGACAAGTTCAGTGAATTCAAAAATTCCTATCAATGGGAAATCAGTGATGAGTTTTTACATCATTTGCACGAGCACAACTTATTAGCGATGAACTAAATGAACAGATTAAAATTTTCCATTCTATTTGGTTGTTCATCTCATCATGATTTACTAATGCAGAGTGCCCTTTTTTTATATGCCAAACTAAAGTATAACTATAACCTCTCGAATCAGTCAATTTTGGCAGCTGTGAAACCCATACTATGATGTCACATGTCCACCACGGATGTTCACAAAGAAAAATAGACCTTAATATGTCATGACATTTAACATGAGTTTGACTTATTCGAGCGCTGTTACTCTAACAGTTTCTTAAGATGTCGTGTAAACTAGCTATATTGAGTGTACTACAAGCTACGAATGCTCTGTAGTCAGACCATCGCGCTGTGGAGGCAGTTAAGCAGTTAAAAAGCGGAACAGACAACTGACGTTCAATGCTCAGTGCCCTCGATTCTAGCAAGACGTTTATTCAGCTGATCATATTTTTTCTTAATAGAGAAGACGTCGTAGGTCCGTATTTATAAATAGCACTCAACCCCGAGATCAATCTCAAGAGCGATATTGACATATGTCAGTCAATACTAACAGCATCTCAGAGTCGCACTCAAGATCGATCTCAGAGTTGAGTGCGGTTTATAAATACGTCCCTAGCCAGTGAACTGATTTAAATTTGTCGATTCGGTTATTTTTCTTAATTTAAATTAGCGCTGTCGCTTTCAGAAAAAGAGGATGGTAGATTATTGTTAAAAATGTCGATGGTTTCTTTGCGATTTCTAGTCTTTTAGCCGCCATTTTTTTAATCGACTTTGACAGAAATCGCGTATTTTTCGTCAAACTACACGTCAACTTTAGTCGCTACTAAGTATATCCTATCCTTTTTGAAACTAATTTGATAGAAAGTAACAGCATTATTGTAAATTGAAAGAGCCGAATTGACACCTATGCCTGGTGAGATAACGTTTGATTCCTTGAATAAAGCAACACTAAAGAAAAAAGTTAAAGTGCCTCGGTAATGATTGAAACCAGCGGCTATTTTATGATATAAAATATGACGGCTGTACATTTTTATTTGATTTAGTTTGTGTTTATAAATATCTAAGGAAGTGTCTGTCAGAATCGAGGCGAGGTGTTTATTAGGTTTTTCTGACACGAGAAATACCAGACCGCTATATACTACCATTTTAGGTGTTTATGTCTCTTGGACATACACCAGAAAGTTAAATTTTAGTCATAAATTATAATGTTTACTTACATACAATTTTTTTTTCAGTGTATTAAGTTTGTACATAACCGCGGTACATAAATGGAAAACGAGTAACACCTTAGGCATACTTTTCGACAATTTTTGTAAAAATGGTTCTTCTAACGGTACAAACAATACGTCTTCATTCTCATGCATAAAGCTGGCTGACATCATGAAATCTTTAAAAAATAAAACTAACTGTCACATTTGCATTTTCATCAAAAAATGTTGGGCAGTTTCGGCCAGTTTCGTACAATCTTTATGTAAAACCTTATTTGCTGATTTCTTATAGCGATTTTAAAATAGGAACACACTGGCTGTTGCCATAAAGTTTAAATAAGAAAAAACAAACGTCATAATCGTAATTTTATTTTTCAGTCGCAATAGCCAGTTCTCTAGTCAACATCGTAATAATAATGAAATTGAAAACTTTTTGTTTACATCGCTATTCAGCAAAGAAATAATTTATTTTATATTGTACTGCGAGCCAGAGTTACGAAATTACAAAAGTTATTCGAAAATCACATTCCACCCGCGATGTATTCCTATTTCATAGGAAGGAGTCAGTTCTTGGTATTTCAATGAAAATAGATATACGGATTACGGCGCTCGAGACTTTGGAGAACTATTGCAAACCGAAGTAGCTAAATTTTGAAATTTCGCCAATACATGCATAATCTGTTAGAGGAAGATATTCCAATCAATGCTAGGTTACTTTGACGTAGATAGTTCATATACTACCTCAGACAGATAGAGCATATCTGTGTACCTGGTTTATTGGTCTGAGAAATGGTCCCTGGGTCTAGAGGTCCCGAGTTTGATTCCTAGAGGCAAACGAAAGTTCAAGACGATTTGTCTTGTTCTTTGGTTAGGAACATTATGTAATTATAGAAGGCTATAATGTGGCTGTAAATTCGCAAATATGTCAGGGGCCTCCTATTTATGTACCTAGTAATTAGGCTTCAGTATTTTTTTCTATAAAAAACAATTCGATCGATCAATCGTGACGTTCGGAGCTAAGTAAATAAAGCGCAAAATTCACCAATACTTCATAAAGTACACTTTCTCGGATCTAAGAAACTCTTTTTCGTAATTTTTTTATGTAATTTATTATTTTTATCAAATTCTCTTGGATATGATAACCACAAATTAAAATCTTTTGAGAATTTCTCCGAAGTTATCGTTCATTCACATTTGTACTTTGAATACATATGTGTGAGGTTTTTGAATGATTTTTCAAAAGCCGTGATGCATTTTAAACAAGCCTGTTATGTGATAAGAATGTTAAAGCCACTGGGCCCTTCACACTCACAGCATTTTGTAGTAAGAACGTGGATAGAATTATCAATACAGAGTTCTTATTTGTCATTCAAAACACAATGGGTAAATTCTTATTTATACCTAGGTATACTCGGAATCATAATGATTCATACAACACACTCAATAACGACAAAAAAATAAATAGTTAACGAGTAAAACACAAAATATTATTGACCAAATGATTTGGTAGATTTTTGAAAGTAGTAGCCTAAGAAGGTAGATAAAGTTATCTACAATTTTATTTATGAGTAAGAAGTTAAGTTTTAATTTCTAAGATAGCGAAGGGTTTGCTTGAATTATCACAAGCTTCACAAAGTTGGTTCGTAGAAACAAATTTTGAGAGTACTTTTAGAACTTTGACGATAACTAAAATATATATCACGCCTGTATACACATATCACGCCTTTACGGTCATTATCGTTGCGTCTGCCAAATATTTCAGATAGTATGATGTGCGATGATGTATGGCTGCCTAATCTCTTTAAAATAAATTATTCTATAAAACACTTATACTTAGACTTATACTTAGAAGGAAAATGGAATAATAATGGGTAAAGGAATTTAGTGTAATTTACATACTGTGTTCACGATGAAACACTACATCAGTTAATTAAAGATACGTCAAAGTCACTTTGACTTGACTTTCTGCCGAGATTTAAATAGAAATAGATATTTCTATTAATACTTGAGCTCCTCATTATGTCTGTCACGATATCGATTGAAGGGAACTTCACTTGACCTTGTTCACGATAATGCCTTTTCTTAATTAAATGAGTTTCGAAGTTTCCAGACAGGAATTGAGATGCCGGACATCTTGAGTTCATTACTCGAGCTTTGTAGACGGGACTGATTACTGCTAATGTAGCTATTATTGGGGTCATGTTGTTTGTAGAAGTCAAAGAGAAGGCAGAAATTGAGAGACTCGAAGTTGCTTTATTGACAAAAGTGACGCTGTCGTTTGATGGTAATCTAATACCTTAGCGAGGAAGATTTGTATATATATAGGGTGACTGGTAAATTGATGCATTCCTTTCAAGGGATGAACCAGCTCATGAAACTGAACAACTTTCCCCATGGAACATAGGTCGAAAAATTTAAAAAAAATTTGGCCCGCCCATACAAAGTTACCGACCGACTAAGTCAATTTGTATGGGAGGACCAAAATTTTTTTTCATATTTCGACCTATGTTCCATGAGGAAAGTTGTTCAGTTTCATGAGCTGGTTCATCCCTTGAAAGGAATGCATCAATTTACCAGTCACCCTGTATATATGTATATTGTATAATTATATATATTTATATTTGGGATTTCGGAAACGGAGCCAACGATTTTTATGAAAATGCGTATATAGGGAGATTCGGGGGCGATAAATCGATCTAGCTAGGTTTCATTTTGTAAAAGTCACCCTAACGGCAGAAAAACCCAAGGAATGCTCGGTGAACTAGATACTGTTGTTTAATTTTATGTCTTATTAGTCCATTACATTCTAAATTAAAGTTACTTCTAACATCAAAAAAGGCCCCGGGTGAGTATGTGCTCCACACCAAGCCGACAGGCGTAGTTTTGATGGCCCCGGGGCCGTAAAAAAAACAAAAAAGACCAAGCACTGCGCTCGGTTTACAATTACAAAGTATTTAAGAAGATGAGGTGCTGCAAATAATCCCTGGAACAAATTATTATAAATTTTAATCTTACAAACAATTATCGTATCAAAAATTACAATTTCATTATAGAGCCCGATAAAAGCCGATGAAAAAATATCCCAAAAAGCTGAAATTGTGGTTACATTGGCGCTCGTCGGCATTCCTCTTTCATGTCACGCGTTCGTCTGCGGCGCATATCTCGCCGGCATTAATGCCTTTTTCCATGCCTTCAGCCATTTAACCGACGGAAAACGGTATTTCCGATAATTCGCCGCTTTTTCGACGTGTTCGCTCATTATTGGATTTCATTTTCTTTTTGACGTTGAACGGGGTTTAAAAGGCTCGAATGCGGAGTGTGTCTTTTTTTAGGTCGCGCTTGTGTTGTTCAAAACTTCCTTCATATTATGATGTTATGCTACATACCGAATTAGGCACCTCCCATATATACATATCTCCTCTCATATCACCAAATCACCTCCCATACACATATCACACCTATATCCCTGGTGGGGTAGGCAGAGCATCCAATACAGTGGCATAAGATTATGCTAATAAATATAGGTGTTGAGATTTTTACAGCCAGCAAGAAAACGACTGCCTGTGAAACTGACAAGGCGCTACGCTTCGGCGGCGTCTAATATGCACCTACTTACATGCGCCATCATTTCATTTTGTGATTTTTCCTAATGAAACTCGCAACATCATGCGGAAAATGTGAGAACCATCTTCGAGCAGTGTAAAAGTAGTGTGGTCGACGAAGCGAAACGGATCGCGCCTTTGACGGTAAAGAAGCTTTTATTCCCTAGATGTGAACGGCTTCACGCCTCTTTCCCGCTCCGTGGCGCCGGCACTAAGCTCGCTATTACTCGAACAATCGGGAACTTCATAAGCTGCTCTTGGTCGCATTGTCTGGGATAAAACTGCAATAGCATGACAGGGAAATATAAAGACGTTTGAAAAGTACTGATGTAGTAATTCAATCGAACAAAATAACAGTAATTATAGGTATTTAAAAGATTTCAAGATCAAGTTCGAAAGAACATCAAGAAAAAAAAGAATTGCTTTTAAAGTAATTTTAGTAGTCATAGAAGGTACTTATTGTCGGAACACCGTTCAGTTAAGAATGAATGTAATGAACGAAATGTCTTTCAACGATAAATAGATAGATTGTTTCACTAACATATTGAAGATGATAGATTTTACGAGCAAGTTATTTATATCTCATTACTATCAAACCCAGCGACAGAAATGATATGTAATTTAGAAAAAAAATCACCTTAGGCCTCTATCACACTTCAGCGCTAAAATAACGCTGTGCTAAAGTATGCCCCTGTCGGATCCATACTAGAAAAGTCACTCTCCATACAAAAACCACTCTTAACGTAGGTCCAACGCACGAGGCTGCATTACCGCTGGGTTCGTGCGTCGAGAGCGGTTTTAGTAATGGGGATTGACGTTTCTAGTATCCATACCAGCACCTGAAAGGCGCATAGATTAGCGCATCGTTATTTTTGCGCTGAAGTGTGGGAAAGGCCAAAGTAATTCGTTGTTTCAAAAATAGATAAACACTGTTATATAGAAATTTTTGAATGATTCACTATAATTTTTATTTTTTATTATTATTATTAATTAATTGTTACACTGACATATTATTGCTTGACATTGTTTAAATTTAGGACATATTGTAAATTATCATTTGTATGCTGGAAGGCAAAACATGAAGAACTGTGATTTGACACCAACAACTGTATATTATTACTCATGTTTTAACAAATAAAATATCTTTATCTTTATCTTTAATATCTGCAACTGCAAACAATGGAGAATGTGTTACGTACACGGGGTCAGATGATATTAAAATAGCTCTGTTTATGTATGCCCCGAAACCTTTCATTTAGATCCAAATCTGACGGAGTTCGGCGTAATTACATTTTTACATGTCGGATCTGTATTCTTTATGTTACTTTAGTAACATTTTTGTTTCTTTATGTGAACTATTGCGTTCGTACTTTTAGAGAAGCATTTTAGTGCTGCCCAGCTTTTTCACTAGCCTGGTTTCTGAGGCCATAAGATTTGTGCCGTCTGGAAAAATAATCGAATTCTGTGGTTTTTGAGATTGTTTTGAACAATTTTTAGTGTCTTAATCGAGTTCCACGCGATAAAAAAATATTTAGAAATATTGATTGAGGCGGATTTAATTGAAGATGATAACAATTCATCACCTCATTTTGTAATAATTTGGCAAATATCTCATTTTTACCCGACTACAGCAAAGCAAAAAGGAGGGTTATGATTTTGACCGGAATGTATGTATGTATGTATGTATGTATGTGGCAATAATTCCTTTGTTCCCTCCTAGCTACGAATCTACTTATCAGAATTTGACAAATTTTAATGAGGTGTCAATAGAAGCGTCTGAACAGTCCGATGGTTATAGGCTATGTCATGTCACAATAAAGTGAACATGGCGCCCTCTAGCGTGCATAAAGATACGAACAAAAAAAAATTTTTCTTCAAGTGATATCGTGTTGGGTATCAAACAAAAGGGCTTAAATAGCACATTCCAAAAATATATATAATGTAGGTGAAAGTTTGAAACTTTCTTGCATTTACGCAATGTCAATTTAGTATGAAATTGGTACATCGGTTTTTCTCTTTCTCTCTTTTCGTGTAGGACGCCGAGCCGTCTAACGATTCAATTTATTTTTTCGTGTGGGACACCGAGTCGTCCAACGACCCGATGAACCCTAGTGTCGGAATTTTTCAACCGCCTTCTGCAAGTAGAATTATGACATGGTTGTGTAACGACCGCCGTCTAAAGTGATCATAGACAACAACCAGGACCAACGGCTTATCGTGCCATCCAAAACACGGAACCATCTTTCTTACGGAAAATCGGGTGGTTCAGCCTGCAATGTCCTAACCAGACTGGGAACAAATTCACAAAGTGATAAATATTAACTTTGCGAGTGACCCACCGAGAATCGAACCCGGAACCTTCTGCGTCAAAGGCAATCGCACTACCACTGCGCCACATTGGACTTCAATGAGCCCTTATGTCAGAATTTTTCAACCACTTTCTACAAGCAGCAGGTACATTGGTATCGGTATCGGTGTGGTGTCGGTATGTGTCATACTCGTGGAGCTGATCTGATGATGAAAACGAAAGGCAGACAAGACGTGATAGCACTACATACGCTAAATATCTGTGTTTAAGCTATGGTAAGAAATAGCTGCTCCTTGGGATCAGATCTGACATATTTTTCATCATATTTAATGGGATCGAAGTAGAAAAGTACCGCGAAAATTATCACATTTTAATTAATTTAACGCGTAGATAGGTAGGTACATAAGAGATCCTACTAATCCAAATTCTAATTCCTTATATAATTTATAAACGCGGATATGTGTTTGTAAGGACTTGGCGCTAAAACGGCTGAATAGATTCAAATGATACTTTGTACAAAGATGAAATAATGTCTAGAATAAAACATAGGCTGCTCTTTGCTGCGGTTAAATTTCTTATTTTTAGGGGAACACGCACTTTCCAAATTTTGAAAAAGGTAGTGCTATTAAGCCAATTCGCGTTTTAGGAAAACTAACAGCGACATCTGTTGTCTGAGACTTTTGACTTACTCAATTGAGTAGCTGCACCAAAATTGACGTTTTAGTCACAATACGTACTGCTACTGCATGTAAAATATGTTTGAATAAGGTTTATATCGTGTTGGGTATCAAACGAACTGTCATATTTTTCATCTCATGTAATGGGATCCAAGTTGAAGGTACCGCGAATTATTACATTAAAATTAATTTAACGCGTACATAGGTAAGTAGGCAAAGCGAAACCGGGATAAAGGAGTGATATGTGTTTATATGTATGTATGTATGTATAGATAGGTACATGTATGTATGTACATAAAGGATCCTACAACTAATATTCTAAAAGCAGATATTTGTGCATTTTTCTTAGAACTTGTCGTTTTAACGCTTCATATATTCATATTAGATTTTATACGTAGCTAAAATAATAAATGAAAACATCTGTTTTGGTAACGAAACCAACAGCAAGCATCGACCCGGAGGGTTGAGGGGGGCTTTCCCCCCTCGCAGAAAAAGAAACGGAGACATCTTTTTTGGTGGTGGAACCAGCAGCAAGCATCGACACGGGGCTGGCCACCCTCACAAAACAAAGAAAATGAAAAACCTGTTTTGGTAATAAACCAACAGCATGCATCGACACGGGGGGTTCACAGAAGAAAGAAACTGGAACATTTGTTTTGGTAATGAAATCGCACGGGGGCTTACTAGCATATTTTATATACACCTAACAAAAGTTTAATAGTTTAAACTCGTACCTACCTACATCTTCCAACAAACAATCGTGAAAATTTAAGTTTACAACCCCAAAATAATTAAAATAAAAAGAAGTCTAAAAACTAAAACCCGACTACTGAGATTTCGCGCTCTAAAAAGTAAGAAACAAGAAATCTGAAATAATAATACTCACGATTGAATGTGTTTTTCGTCTCCAAAATTCATACAAAGTAAACAGCTATTATAATTTATTTTCATGGCAGTTTAATATAAAGTTCATAGTGGTTTTCTGGTGATAGCTGTGGTCGTTTGCCACGTTGCCTTATTTATTTTATAAACTAGATAGTACTAGTGGCATATTTTGTTAAACTTTATATTAAACTGCCATGAAAATAAATTATAATAGCTGTTTACTTTGTATGAATTTTGGAGACGAAAAACACATTCAATCGTGAGTATTATTATTTCAGATTTCTTGTTTCTTACTTTTTAGAGCGCGAAATCTCAGTAGTCGGGTTTTAGTTTTTAGACTTCTTTTTATTCCTTTTGTGCCTTATATAATATAATGATATGATGAAGAATGTTGAATGCGTTTTAGATAATTTGTCAAATCGCTACACGTAAAATGTAGTAGGATGAGTAGGATTTACCACAAGATGTTTCCTTTGATCATCAATCATAAAGTAGGGTCCGAGTCCGACCGTGACCTTAAAACTGGGGTTCTACTCTCTTTCGAAGAAAACAAACGCCAAAGAATATTACAAAAAGGAGAGACCCTTAGCCCTTTGAAACGGAAGCAGGATAATAACAAGTAAACAGAAAACCCTTTTATTAATATCGAATAACATCCTTATGAGAAAATTATAATAGGGTTCGGTTCTTTTATCAATGTGGCCACTCACCACAGCCCTACATAACGGGGACTGAAAGTTGACAAGGGTACCGGGTTTAAATGCCCCTTCGTGCGGAAAATCTTTGGACTCGCGTACGACTTTGTACTATTTTGCCTTTTTGGTGATGCAAATAACCCTTTTCATTGTGTGTCTCAATAAGTAAGGATCTTTTTATGGAATAATTTATTTGTGGCCGCTACCCACGTCGTGTTTTGCATGTGCTGATGGCAGTTTCATCGGACATTGTGTTGTTGGAACATAAAATTGATGGAACTATAAGAAGGGTGCAACTATATTTACGCGACATTTCAGACGGTGTTATTGTGATCTGACCTATAAGAATATCTGTTTTTTTATGTCATAACATAATTTATAAATTTAGAATAGGGATGTGGACTGGCAAGTCTAATGAGCTACTTTTTAAAACGATCTAAAACGTAATTTGTATAAAAATACGAATACATACACACATACATTGCTGTTTTGGATGGCGGCAGAACACTTAATTTTTCTGTTTTTTTTTTATCTTTAGTAGAATGCTAATAAATAAATATGAAATAAATATGAAATGGGTGATTCCTGGAGAGGGTAAAAATTGCGGTCACACGTTAATTTCTTCAAAAGTATAACACTTACAGGTTTTTACTAACTTTCACACGAAATAATGTTAAATTGACTATTTAGAAACTAAAGCTCCATCCACAAATTATGAAATATGTTTAACTAAAACTTAATCTGAAACCTAAAATCGGGGGCAAAATACGCGTTCTTCGCGTGTCACACTCAGCTGTTGCGAAATTCAAACTTAAGTAAAATTTTATCTAACTGGACATGATATAACTTTTCACCCATCAAAATAATCCTTGTATCATGTAGATTTATAGTAAACTATAATATTGACAATATTTTACTGGGCACACCGATAAAAATTACACTTTGTGTTGGTCACACGTTTTTGTGTTTTCTGAATGTGTGGTCTAAAACGACTGAATCGCTGAAACTAATAGAACTGTGAGCTGAGTCTTGTTTCTGCCTTCTGCCAGGATTGCTTATTCATCCCTGAAGAGGGGGCATATAACTCCTGGGCACATCTAGAATGAAATAGGAGGTGTTAAATTTTTATGGCCTATTTTTGCACCTGCGCCAGGTCCCTTTCCTGTGCATGTTTTCTTCATGAAAGAGTTATTACAGAGGATTTGTTTTAAACAAATAATGTCGCATAATAAAGCGAAATTTAAGATTCGTTTACAAATTTTGATTACATTCAAGCATTTACCAATAAATCACTAAAAACATAGAAAATTGTCCCTTGACTGGCTTCATTTGACTGGCATTTTTCCCAGTCAAGGGACATTTTATGCCAGTCAAGTGACTAATGTTATTTTAATGATTGTTTTTGCATTTTTTTGTGTAAAGATGTGCCTGCAGAGTAGAATAGCACCACCCCATATCTCCTCATGGGTACTGTAAGTTAGATTAAGGGTTTCCAGGAGGTGAACAGCATTGTTTTTCGTGCAGATAAAATAGTTTAAAAACACTTGCTTTATGTCTCTAGGTGTGGCTGCGTTGTATCTAAGGGAGGCTGCGTTAAGTCTCAGGTTAATTTTGACGTATCTTAAGCTGACTACGGTGTATTTCAGGGTGGTTGTGTTTTATCTCAGGCTGACTGCGATGTCTCTTAAGCTGAGTGCGTTGTATCTCAGGTTGGCTGCAATACGTCTCACTCAGGCACATTGCGACGTATCTTAAGATGACTGCGTTGTATCTCAGGTTGGCTGCGTTTTATCTCACTCAGGGTCATAATGCGAAGTCTCTTAAGTAACTGCGTTGTTTGTATCTCAGGGTG
The DNA here is from genome assembly GCA_029255805.1 of Keiferia lycopersicella. Lineage (NCBI taxonomy): Eukaryota > Metazoa > Arthropoda > Insecta > Lepidoptera > Gelechiidae > Keiferia > Keiferia lycopersicella. Next base: position 3,812,661 of record JARACZ010000008.1, read on the forward strand.
GCTGCGCTATGTCAGGCTGATTTTGACGTCTCTTAAGCAGACTGCGTTGTATCTCAGGGCGGTTGCGTTATGTCTCACTAAGGGTGACTTCGACATCTCTAAAGCTGACTGCGACGTCTCTTGACCTACTGCGTTGTATCTCAGGTTGGCTGAGTTATGTCTGAGGTTGATTGCGACGTCCCTTCAGCTGATTGTATTGTATCTCGGATGGCTGCGTTATGTTTTGAGTCAGTTGCAACGTCTCTTTAGCTGAGTCTGTTGTATCTCAAGGTAGCTGCGTTATGTCAAGCTGATTTCGACGTCTCTTAAGCTGACTGCGTTGTATCTCAGGATTACTGCGTTATGTCTCAGATTGCTGGCGAAGTCTCTAAAACTGTCTGCATTGTATCTCATCATGGCTGCGTTATGTCTCAGGTTGGTTGCGTACGACGTCTCTTGAGCTGATTGCATTGTATGTCGGAGTCTTTTTAGCTGAGTACATCGTGTCTCAGGCTGATTACGTCGTCTCTAAGGTGACTGCGTCGTGTCTCAGGTTTTAGTTACGTTATGTCTCAGTCTGATTGCAATGTCTCTTAATCTGATTGCGTTGTGTCTCATGTATACAGCGTCGTGTGTCAGGTTGCTTGCCTAGTGATGTCTCAGGCTATCTGAGTCATGCATGTCTTAGGCTGAATGCGTCAACTTTAAGGTTATCTTCGTCTGTACAGTAGCAGAATGTACAATTCGCAAAATGTCTTAAGTGGCTCAATACAGTTAATTCTCAGGTCATAATGTTTGCGGTAGTTTTTTCTTGTCTCATTCTAGCTGTTTCATTATGGCCTAAGTTTAAACGACTTACGTTACTATTGCTTTGGTGGAGAATTGGGTCTACGTTTCGGCTGTTTACGAACAGCCTTCTTCCGGAGGTCGACAGATCACATACGCCCACCTGTCAACTGTGATTGTCGAACACTGTGGCTATTTCATTTCGTATGTCGGGCTAGCTGTGTCGCGTTTCAAGCACGAGCAAATTGTCTGTGACTAGGTGCGTCGTGTCTTAACCAGACTGAGGCTTCAGGGCGTCAGTCTGGTAGGCTGCGGCAACTTTTACTTCTATTCTACTTAGTTAAAAGCAAAAGATGAACAGCTTTTATTCATATATTTTGCTAAAATAATTACTTTGTCCCTTGACTGGCGCAAAATGTCCCGTTGACTGACACCTCAAATTTCAAAATTGAATTTTGACGAAACCTGTGGTTCGATTTAAGTGTTTTTTCGTAAATAACCTTTTCAATAGGCCTTTGATATTATGCAGTGATAAAATAACCATAAAACTAAAATTCCAAATTTGCCAGGAAAGGGACTTGAAGAACCGTTTTCAAATTTTCACCCAAATATGGTATAAACATAATTAATAGTACAACTTTTATACTTTATTATGACTAGGGTATCCAATCCCGCAGGCTTTTTCCGATCTCGGTATTTGCGGGATCGAAGATTTCAATCCCGCGGGATCTCGGCATTTGCGGGATTCCGCAAGTATAACCCTACAAACTAAGCCCTGCAACCTGAGCTGCTTTGAAATGTTAAGGCTTGTATTTTATAAATCGCTCTCAACTCTGAGATCGATCTCAAGTGCGTCATTGACAACGTCAGCCATTACTAAACGACATCTCAAACTCGTACTCAAGATCGATCTCAGAGTTGATAGCGATTTATAAATACGTGCCGTGCCTAAGTATAGTGTAATGGTAATTAGTTAGGTAGTTATACGATAAAAATAATAACACGAACTTTTTAAAATTGAGATCACCTATTTCGCGCCTTCAGTAGAACGTTTCTTTGCTGCTTGCTAATCCCGCAAATCCCGCGGATCCCGCACTCGTAATCCCGCACTGTGCCGGATCACAAAATGATGCGGGATCTCGGTATTTCGAGATCTCGGTATACCGAGATTGGATACCCTAATTATGACCCTGTTTACAAGCCTACTCAGAATAATGTGATTACCTTTTTATGTTTAGCACAAAAGTTGTTTGGGAACGGAACTAGTGACCGAGCTAAATTTCCGGCGTCAAAACCAATAGAAAAAAGTTCCCTAGTAGGTCAGGGTTTGTTCATCCGTTACTACCACTACAGTCCACTGCTGGACATGGTCCGTATTCAGGGGTATTGCCACATTTGCCATACTCACCACGCTTGGCTGGCGGATTGGCGAGCGGAGTTTAAGTTTCACGGATATTTGACCCAACAATGCGTATTTTAAGACAACAAATAAAGAACTAAATTCACAATCGTGGTTTATACATGTACGTTGTTTAGTTATGTCTGTAATACCATCTCAATTTCAAATACCCGGAAGGAGTAATTTCATATTATGTTACGACTATACACACACGTGAACACGGGAGTAACATTAAGGATAGCAACTGATTTTTTTTTATTAATCGATTATTTCTAGCCAGAAAAAAAGAGATCTTAGGCGAGGAATACGCTTGACGCACGACGGAGCGCAAAGATCTCGCAGCGGTCTGTCAGATCCATACTAGAAATGTCAATCCCCATACTAAAACCACTTAACCGCTGTTGGCGCAGCGTTATCGCAGTTTAATCCGTCGAGTGCGAATGTTTATGTAAAAAAGTCGTTTTTCAAATAATCTTTTAATTTACACACACATCTATTTTTTTATTTTACTTGATTTTATGCAATACTAATATTTTATCATTCAATTATCGACAGAGGTACAATACATTTCATACAAACGAAACAGAATGATACTCGTCCACATATAAAAGAACTAAAATGAGATGTCATGTTATGTATTGAAATTTATTGATATTGCGCAAGACCCGAAACAATTAATTGGTGCGAAAATGAGGCGAAACAAAATTGAATTTATGCACTTGAAAAATTTAAAAATCGATTGATTCAAATTGCATAACCGGTTATTTTTATCGATTCTTTTCCACATCCCTAGTTTCAACTACGGTCCTTCCACAAAAACAGGCGTTCCAATATCGCTACGAGTTGCTACGGCATTTTCCACACAAAGTATTAAGCTACGATTCCCTACGTCTCTTATTTCACACAATGGCGGCTAGAACAATGGGGTCCGGATGCTTTGTGTCGGACAATGCGCGTCGGGCATCGGCGCCAAACGCCCATTGCCCAATTAATTTGAGTGAGATGTTACTAGTGTAAAAGATTTTCGTGCAAACTCACGTCTCAGTTAGAGGCTAAAACAGAGCAGCGACGGTCTTCGGTGTGCAAAAGTTTAAAATATATATATTTCAATATTAGCGGCCCGTCCAGTGGTTGTATACGCTGCTACCTATTTTCCACTGGTTATGAGACGTTTTCCTGCCATGTACACTTCTCATCAGAAATCGAGACACTTTCGTTAGTATGATTTGATAAAACATGAAACCTGTAAAAAACTATTTCGTATTTGGGACATCTTCATTAGGTTTTATAAACCTCATTTGACTCGCTATTACACGATATCAGACATTTATCACTACATAGTATAAAGCAAAGCCGCTTATCGCGTCTGTCCGTATTTCAAAACTATACAACGGATTTTGGTGCAGGTTTTTTTAAATAAATAGAGTGATTTTAGAGGAAGATTTTTATGTATAATAGTTTTCGGAGAAACATCTTATTCCCACGGGAAAATGAGTTGCAGCGGGCGCAGCCGCTGGGAGGGCCGCTAGTTCCAAAATAAATAGACTTTCTGAATAAACAAACTTGCAAGGTGACCCGGATTTTTTGATGAGAAATATATTATACTACATGTAAACCTGATTTGGAAAGAGTTAGCACGTTGTTCATAATGACGGACAGAGAAACGTAAAAAGCGATTTAATTCTATACAACATACTGATACGAAATAACCGATATAGCTGTAGGTAGAGTCTTCTCAGAATGAGAACCTTCATTTCTGAAATTTTCTACGTCTTTACTCGTTTTCAGTCTATCGTCTAAATTAATATAAGTACTCCCTAATTGTATCAAAACACTCTGGCCTAAGTGCTTCTAATAATACCTGTATTTTTATCTTACCTTCCTTATAAATTAGATTCTTTCATAGTAACAGATCTGTTATTTGATCTTGAATTTGATAATATTCATTACTGTATCCTGTAACATCCATCTATTTAAGTAGGTTCATAGTTATTTTTAGTCCCCTTCATTACAGAAAGGTTAACTACCTACGTATTGAGTTTTCTTTGAAGTGGGTGATATTTTTGAGATTTTAGTAATGGTCCAGTGTTCCACTGGGTCGTTAGACGACTCGGTGCCCATACGAAAATCATTTTCAAAGTCTGCGCTCGCTAATCCGCTTGCCAAACGTGGCTAGTATTATACGAGTAATATCCACCAATTTGGGGAGGCCCATGTCCAGCAGTGGACTGTTGCGGCTGTAGTAGTATTAAAAGCTGTTACCTGCTTCGTCACCAACCTACATAAACTTATTAATCCACTGAAACAATTAAAACAATATGAGAATAGGAAAAATATTTTTTTTGCTGGTAAGGTACTTCTTTTTGGGTATCATCATCATCGTTAGTCTCAAACGGTTGTGACAGAAGATTTAATCAGTTGCTGAAGCAAGAGCACAGACACTGCGTTGCATGGGACGCAATTATGGAAAACGCAGGGTTGCCCAGGACTGCGCCACCTCTCGGCCTCCCTGGCTGATAAGACACCAATTTCTCCAACGACCTGATAAATCCTTGTACTTACCAGCCTTTTTTTATAACAAGCAATAATATAAAGCTTTTCATGATTTTGCAATTTTTCTTAATTTAGTGAGTGGACAGCAACAGCTCTACTTCGTTTAATTAAATAGAGTGGTTAGGTACCCTAGAAAAAATATGGCGTGGCTAAAAATATTAATAATTTTATCCTCCAAAAACATAACATAGGCAGATCGCACACTTGACGGACGACGGAGCGCTTAAATATCGCAGCGTTCTGTCAGATCCATACTAGAAACATCACTCCCCATACTAAAACCGCACTCGACGGACGACACTGCAATAACGCTGCGTCAACTGTGGTTGAGCGGTTTTAGTTTCAGGATTGTCATTTTTAGTATGGATCTGACAGACAGCTGCGATGTTTTAGTGCTCCGTTGTGAGTCAAGAGTGCGATCCGCCACAGCAAAATGAACAAAATTATCTAAATAAGTACCTACGTAACACCAACTAGTTAATGAAAATGAATAAAATATGTTGCACTCACTGAAATTCAGGACTAAGTTTGAAATGGGATGTTGTAATTAGCTTTTAACTGGAAACTACTCTCTTTACAGTATTAAATATTTCAATGGTATTAACACAATAGTCGTAAAATTGTGTAACTTTACGAGACACGTAAATGAGATAGGATATTCTAACTAGGTTTAAATGAGCATTAAATTGTTACAACTCCCATTTTAAGTGATTAAAATTTTCATAGCTAGGTGAAAAATTAAGGTCGCCGTGTGATGCCGGCTTAGCATCACTCCATTACTCCCCGCGGGCGTCGTAAGAGGCGGCTAGGGTTTCGTGTGTATTATAACTTTAGGCGACAGGCTGACAACCTGTCACTACAGTGATACGCGAATCATCTGAAAGGGCTCTCAACATTTGTCAGATGTGGCGCTAGCAACCGTATAATTTACCCCGCAAGGAACAAAGGCGTGATATATGTGAAAAATGAACAATGAGTAGCTGCAAAATTTTATGAACCAACTTGTTGAGCCACCGCAAAATCTATGAGCACTTCTCTTTAAAATACTGAACAGATGGATACAAAGGTAGGTATACCCTACAGGCTTATAAATATAATAGGGATTAACAAGAAATGCGGAAACGCAAAAAAATTACGCGCTATGTTCTACTATCGAATTACATACAAGCAAATATGTATAATATAAATGTATATAATGTAGAGTAAGAATTGTGTTATGTGCTGTCTCTATGTTGCTGTACGCTAACTAACAGGGTGTCGTTTGTATCATCTTTGTATGTGAATTTGACTATGCAGTAAAAGAACTTAAACTTGTTGGTAAATATGAGGGACAGTCTTAGCGGTACACGAGAGGTAACTGGAGTTCCCTGGGACTGGTTTTTAGACTTGTCATATGTTTACGAGTAAAACAACGATAAATACAGGCAAAGTCAGTTATTTATTTACCTATGAGAATATCTGTAGTTTCCTGTGAGGACATTCGTAAAACCTTTATTTTAGCAAATTTCTTTAGCCTAGGCAGTTTTTAAACCCAGACCTTTCTCTTCTTCAAACATAGCGTTTAGTCGTACCTGATTGCGTAGTATGCGCGCGGTAATGTGCGCGTGCGATCATGTGCGCGTCTGAGTGCTACTTGCGTGTGCTCTCGTGCGCGAAATGTGCCAGTCCCACTTGCCTCGTTCACGCTCGCTAAGAGTACCAAAGTACCTATGGTTTGTGTAGTAGGGTAGTAGTTATATGGTGGTTATTTGGAAAGATGGTTGTTATGCGAACCGAGAGCAGGGAAACAACCTTTAAAATAGTAATTTAGTCTTCCAGTCGGTCATGGTGTCTTAAATTATGATGCCCGTAATTATAGTCATCTTGTCATCGTGTCATCTTTATTATTTTACATATCTTATTCAATTTAATAGTAACCATAATCTACAGTATGTTTAACAGATGAAATTGTGTTACGATCGTTTTGGACGGACGCTGGCTGGCGCGGGGACGATGATGATATGCTGGTCTGCGGATAGACAGACAGACAGACAGGACACGTTGACTATCTTTTGTTGTTGTAGTAAAAAAGTAGTTGCAAACGAAAACAAAAAAAAAACATTTTACTTTTGCCCATAGTTTCAACACATTGGAACTACATATCAAAACAAAGTTATTTTTCATACATTTTCATTTTATAAACTAGGTACCTAAAGTTTTCGATAGCCTTTTACTTGTTTGGTAGGTGCACCTACTTGCTTGAATTGTGAAAGGTAAGTCAAATATCCATCCAGTATGTTATATGATGATGATGATGAAGTCAAATATATTTTATCTTATTTATCAAGGACAAGCACTCATTCAAACAAAAAAAAAGTTAATATCTAGAGTTTCCCTTTTCATTTTAGTACTTGAGGCAGAATAAATAATAGTAGGTACTAGCGTCTTGTAGATACTTTTACATTGAATGTATTTGCTGTTCTCATTGAGCAAGTTCGCATTGCGTAGGATAGATATGTCCTCAAGGTGGGTCTATTGACAATATTGACATGCATATCGAATGTACAGCCGTGGGCGATGCTAATACGAACCTTGAACAACAAAAAGCTGCCATTTCTAAACTAGGTATTAACAGCTAGGGATGAATTTATACTGGTGAATCTAGACAACTCTATGGAAAACCAGTGAACGTAGGTCTTTTAAATTTGGGTAGCTTGATTGATATGCTAGTAGGTTTCTGGTTTAGGCATTGATACGCGGATGTTATGGCATTATTTGAATATAAAATGATTTTGTGAGATATTTGATACCTACCTAAAATTTTAACCGTCATCAGTTTTGGGAAAAAAACATTGTTGGTTCATTGTGATTATGACTAATCTCCACAAACATTAGGAACGAAAACTTAATTGTACATTTTTTGTGGGTTAAAGCTTCCTTGTAAAGTTTTTTGGGATTACGTAATTTTGGACCAAAAGTAAAAATACCTGTTATTTGGTTTGGCAGAGCTTCATTTTCGAGCGCTTTTGTAATATAGGTAGGTAGGTATTCTTGGAATTTTAAAATTATAACCTCTTTGATATTTATGACTTATCTCTCTACTTAAGAGAGACAAGGTAGCTATTGATCTATCACCGAAGCAAAAAAAAAAGATGTGCTTGTAAATGGTAAAAATTGTTTAAATTACAGTATACAATTTTTTGGAGACAGGCTGACAACCTGTCACTATAGTGATACACAAATTATCTCAAAAAGCTCTCTATATTTGTCAGACGTGGCGACGGCGACCATATTATTACGGCCGTTAACGCTCTGCCTACCGCGTAAGGGATAAAGGCGTGATATATGTATAAGTATCCTACAAAGTTTCTGCTATGCCGAGTCCTCTTCACTACAAATTAGTATCTCCGCAATGATACTACGCTGTTGAGATAAGTTTCTAGCAGTTTCTAGTGTGTATAGTTAGTAAGTTGGTCCAGTGTATCCGTGTACACAGTACCGTTAGCGCATTCCTCTCTGGACGTGCCAGCGGAAACTCCTCTTAATTGCAGCACTACAGCGTGTTTTATCGCTTGGCACATATATTTCGTGTACGTTTAGTTGCACAAGAATGCGACAGTTTCGCCGAAAGAAGTTTGTTTTGTTCATTAGAAATATTTGCTTCAAACGCTTCTAATTTAATAAAAGATGCTGCGATACTCTCTAATGAAGGTTTTTGTTTCTATCGGTCTGGCGAAAAATTAAATTTACCAAATTGCCCGCGCCGGCTGTTGGAGGGTTGGATCCGAACTATTACGGGATGGGTCAGGAGTTGGTTTTTAAAAAACAATTTTTAATTGCTGAAATAATAAAGTATATTCAAAAATCACGTAAACACAGAAAAGTAGTGTGAGCCCGACGGGAGTCCAAATCAATCTGAATAATTAATCATTTACAAGTTTTACGAAAACAGCGGTTTCCTATTGCATTGACGTCAATGCAATAGGTAACGCATTCAGCACTTTTCTATTAAGTGCATGCCCATATAATTTCGTTATAACAACCCCCCCGTTAAGATCGATCATCACATCTTAAAGTGATGAGAGATTTAGAGGTTTGGACAAGCGTTTGGCTAAAGAATACAATAATAGAAGAAAATACAAAACTTATAATAACTAGCACTAAATGATTCATTGTTCATGGCTCTTATGGTTAGAAATAAAGATGTTTCTTTTAACTGGAGAAGGAGTGACTCTAACCTCATTCTCTTCTGAGGAAGATTCTGAGATATCCATATTTTTGTCTTGAACTATTACCATAGGCATAACGGACTTTTCTCTAGTAGTTTTATTATGACACTGATTAAATATCTGTATACAGCAGCCAGATTCTTTCTTTTTACAAAACATATTTCTGCTTCTGTAAAGTAAGTAAACAAAGAATATAATGGTAAAAACATAACTCAGTGACATGTAGTGAATACCATATTTTTGGAAATGAGAGGGGTTTTCTAATTTATCTAATTCTTTTTCAAAAGAATTTAAAGTAACACTAGCATGAACAAGAGAATCTAAACTATTTATATTATCTAATTTATTAAAAGGTAATTTAGCTAAAGTTTTATTAAGTTTAGACTTTTCGCAGCAATCATCCATAATTATATTAAAATCTGAAACTACGTTGGTCACATTAACTATAGGTATTTCGTAAACTGGAACAAACTGTTGTGTCTTATAAAATGCTTTACAATTTTTAGGGATGTTTAGTATACCGGTTCCGAATAAAATTACATCTAAACTGTTTGGTTCAGAATTACAAGTGATATGACATTTTCCAGGTTCTGATTGCACGTAAATCCAACGACTACCACTAATTTTATGAAATAAATCTATAGATCCATGAATTAACCTAGAGGAACACGACTCGGGCAGACTACTTACTGCCTCAGTTAAAAGTGTTGTTTCGCAAATCGGGTTTGCTATGGTCGAATACACGTTCACCAACACACACAAATAGCACTTTTCACTGATGAGCTTGCATTTGTCTATGTCTTTTATCTGTGAGTAAAACATATGATCAACAGTTATTGCTATATAAGGCTCAGATGGAGCAATGAGTACATAAGTATCTGGTTTCGATATATCATACGGCACAGGTAAAGGAATGACATTATATAAGTTATAGGCATTTGGCAAAACAAGAGGTATCTTTACTACAACTATAATTCTATTAAAGTGGTAATAGCAAATTAATTTAGAAATGTCAATGATTTCATGCATATTTTGTGGTGTTAGAGACACTGGGAGCTCATAGTGCTTAGGTAGGCTATTTCGGTGTTTATCAAGCTCGCTATACAGCTGATGTGGGTTAAGTACAGTCGGATGCAAAATGTTTAATTTAGAAAAAAGTATAGCGTTATTAATATCATCAACATCGAGAGATAATGTCATTATAATCGATTCTAATGAATTTAAAAGTGAGTTTAAATGAGTTGAAATTTCAAGTTTATCATTGGTGGTTGTAATTTTATCCAAGGTCTCATGTATAACTTCCATGTTCTTTAGAAGGTGGTTTTCATTTTCCGAAACCTTAGATATAGAGTTATTAAACGAGTATATAGTTGACTTTATGACATGAATGTTATCCTTCATTAGATGAGCAAGACGTTTTTCATCTGACTGTACATCATCGATTGCTTTAGAGAATTTTACTGCGTCTTCTGAATCTAAAGTGCCAAAGAAGGTTTTTAATAACGAACCACCAAAGTCCATGAGTCCTCTTTTCATACGTTTCTTAGGTTTGTCATCAACGAGCAAGAAAGAGATAGAAGAAAATTTATTGATGTTACTATTGTGTAAGTTATGTAAACTGGAGAGAGAATTCCTGCAGTCATTTTGTATTTTTGACGACGCAAAGGAGTTACAAAGAATATTTATTCTTTCGAATAAAAAGTCTATTTTATCTAGGTTTGGCTTAATATGGCTAATATCAACGTAAGTAATAATATTCCAATCATTATTAGTAAATTTAACGTCTAGAAGCTTATCGAAATATAAACCTGGGCTTCCCTTAATCGGTGACACATAGTTGCTCTCAGCTGATGAGACTCTCAGCCATCTGAAATAGATATACAATGACTGACTATAGGTGCTTATTTACTATAGAGTCTTCTGTTTTTATGACGTGAGCGGTGCAGCGAGTTTTATTTCATCATAATGATGACGTACATGTTTGCGGCCCATGAGGAGCGTAACTGTGTGTTTACCGTTAAGCTTGATTATTTTGAATGGTCCTTTCCACACTGGTAATAAGGCTTTGTTTTGTTTGTGGTGGCATCGAACATAAACCATATCGTTTACTTGGTAACTTACGGGTTTCGTATGAGAATCATAATAATTTTTAGACTTTTCTTTTGATGCACTTATATTTTGAAGAGCCTTTTGACGGCAATAGTAAAGCCGATGATTAAGTGCACGTACGTAATCAGTGTAGGTATTATGATCTAAGGTATCGATACTACTGGGTATATATGGCTTAAAACCGAATAAAAGTTCCCAAGGGGAAAAGCTAGTTGTGCTGTGCACATTAGAATTATAAGCGATCATAGCACTAGGGATATAGAGATCCCAAGTATGTTGGTTTTCTCCGATATATGATCTTAAATATTCCTTCAACGTAGAGTGACTTCTTTCGAGTGCACCACTAGTTTGAGGATGATGAGGGGATGCGAATATGTGTTTTATGCCAAATAATTTAGTTAGTTGTTTGAAGACTTCAGAACAAAAGTTAGTGCCTTGATCGGATACTACGAGTTTTGGAATACCTACATGGGAAATGTAAATAACGAATGTTTTGGCAGTTTCTTCAGCGGAACAGGTTTGCATCGGGTATGCTTGCGAAAATTTCGTGAGATCATCTTGTATCGTAAGTATAAATTTGTATTTATGTTCATGGGTTTCAGGTAAGGGACCGACTAGGTCTAAAAAGATTTTTTCGTTAGGTCTAGTGGAAGTTGACGTTATAATCATGGGAGCACGATTTGTTTGACGTAATGGTTTGTTTATTTGACAAGATCGGCAGTTTTTTACGTAATTTTCTATATCTTGCCGCATGGATTTCCACCAGAATTGTGATTTTATTCTGTCTAACATACGTGTAATACCGGGATGACCAGCAGATGCGGAGTCATGATTTTCTTTTAGAATTTGCTTAACTTCATCAGGTGTTGGATATTTAATACTATTATGAAAGATATTGACCTTGATACTAGTATTATGAAATAAAAAGGCTAACATATTGTATATTTTGGTAAATGACAATTTGCTGAATGGATCATTGAAATCTGATATAGCAAACTCTTTTTCTTCTGCGTACCAATATTTAATCATGTCTCTATATTCGCGTAGGGCATGAAAAATATCTTTATATGTCATTTCATCGAAATGATTGACGCGGACAAATAGATGTGTAAACACGTGTTTATCGTTGGAAGTAGAAGAATAGGTATTTAACTCGCGTTCGATTTCACGTATGTCTGGTTGACTAGTGGAGGCGTTGATAATTTCAGAGCAGTATGGAACAGATTCATCTAAATCTATTGCGGTAGGGTAAGCGATTAGTTTGCATTTAGCTCTGAGTAAAGAATCGTTATGCTCTTGAATTTCAGTATCAAATTTTATTCCTGGCTGTTTGCTGATTTGTAGAAACTGCTCATATGTTTCAGAAATAGACGGCATCGAATCGTCATGTGTGTCTACATGTACATCAAGTGTTGGATTACATGACATTGAATGTGGGGTGCCTGATTCTACTGAGTCGGTTAGAGTGTTTATAGGAAAGCGGGACAAGGCGTCGGCATTAGCATTTAGTTTACCCTGTTTGTAAACAATTTTATAATCGTATTCTTCTAATTTCAGGCGCCACCTCAGCAGCCTGGAACTAGGGTCTTTTACATTCATAAGCCATTGGAGTGGCTTATGATCAGAGACGATTTGGAAAGTGCGGCCGAATAGGTAAGGTCTGAAAGTTTTTACTCCGAATATTATGGCTAATAGCTCCTTTTCAATCGTGGAGTAATTACCTTCTGCCTTGTTTAACGTGCGCGACGCATAGGCGATTGGTTTATCTTTTCCAATCTCGCCTTGCGATAAAATAGCCCCCACAGCATAATTTGAGGCATCTGTCGTAAGGACAAAGGATTTATTAAAATCAGGATACTGGAGAAGAGGCGCTGTGGTCAGTTTGTGTTTTAGAAGTTCAAATGATTTAGCTTGTTCAGGACCCCAAAGGAATTGAGCATCTTTTTTGAGAAGTGAAGTTAAGGGTTTGGTGATTTTAGAAAAATTTTCAATAAAGCGGCGATAATAACCCACTAACCCTAAGAATGATTTAATGTCTTTAGGAGTTTTTGGAACAGGAAATGCAGAGACACACTTGATTTTGTCAGGGTTTGGGGAAACACCTTTGTCAGTGATGATATGGCCAAGATAGGCAACTTCACGCCTTAAGAATTCGCACTTGGCGGGCTGTAGCTTTAAATTGAATTGACGTAGTCTGTCAAAGACTAGTCGTAGTTTCTCCATGTGAGACTGAAGGTCATGGGAATAGATGATACAGTCATCCAAATAGACATAGCAATGAAGACCTTGTAATCCAGTAAGAACTGTGTTCATAAGTTTTTGAAAAGTGGCCGGAGCGTTTTTAAGCCCAAACGGCATACGAGTAAACTCATAATGACCAGATGTGCCATTTGTCATGACTGTAAAACCAGTTTTAGGAGCGTCTTCAGTTTTGATTTTGATTTGATGGAACCCGCTGACTAAATCAAGTGTGGTGAAATATTTTGAATGGCCTAATTGGTCCAAGATATCTGTTATCAGCGGAAGAGGATAAATCTCAGTGACAGAGGCATCGTTAAGCTTTCTGTAGTCTATGACGATCCTCCATTTTTGTTTTCCGGATGCGTCTAGTTTTTTGGGTACTACCCAGACTGGGGCACTCCATGGTGAAATAGAAGGTCGAATGATTCCATCATCAAGCATTTTCTTAACTTGATTTTCAACTTCGTTTTTATGACACTCTGGGAATCGATAGGATTTGACATGAATAGGAGCAGCATCTTTAGTGTTAATGGAATGCTCGATGGCATTAGTATGCGTGAGAGGCTCTCCTTCTAGATAAAATATATCAGTATAGTCAGAGCAGCATTCTAGAAGAGCTTTGATTTCTTCATCGTTAAGGTGAGAAGTTCGAATTAGATCAAGAACCTTTTGAGATCTGTTAACTGACGACTTAACTTCGATGTTATACGAATAATCTACGGTATTATGAGCAATTTGTTTTGCTGACTGAACATCGAAAGGTAAGAGGTGAACCTGATAGTCTTTTATAGAGATTTCATCATCAGTTGTATGAAGGACAGAAACATTAACTCGCCGATTTGATTTGGGTTTGACAATGCAATTCGCGAGATAGACTCCTTCAGAAATTTGTTGGTCGAGAATTAAGCCTTCAGTTAGGTTGTAAATTTCTGATGAAGGGTTTGCAATTTGGCACTCAATGATTGCTTCTGATCTAGGAGGAACAACGTAAGTAAGCTGATCGTAAAACATTGGGAATGAGTGTCCTTCAATATTCAGACGATCTAGGGAATATCGGATATCGGCACGATAATGTTTCAGGAAGTTATTGCCGAGGATACCATCGTAATTAAAATCTACATCTTCTGCAATGACATGAAAATTGTAGGAATAAAAGAATGTTTCTTTATTAGCTTCCGTGAATTTTAATTGTAACTGTAATGATCCTAGAGTTTCGCAACAGGAATTATTATTAGTTAAGCCTTTGAGGTTAACTATTTCGTCTGAAAGTGAAGGTTTAATGTCAAAGCTTACAAATTTGATGATGCTGACGGTTGATCCTGAATCGACAAGAAATCGTAAAGGTTTCCTGGTATATTCAGTTTCGATAACAACAAAAGGTAGAGTTGTTCTCTTAATTGAGGAGCTTATCTCATACATAGGAATAGGTTTTTGTGGCTTAATTGCATTGTTAAGACTCAGTGAATTAGAAGATTCTAATAAGGAATATTGAGGTAAGGGTAAGTTATGGTTTAAGGACTCAGAGGCTTCTGGTAAAGAGAGTTTAGATTTGCATTCAAAATTCCTTGATACAGCGGCTGCGTAAGAATATGGTAAAGAATTAGAAAGTTTAGAATTCGAAGTCGATAGAATAGTTGCTTTAGGCTTGGACGTTTGACAGTGGTTAGATTTAGAAGTCAACGAAGCAGCGCTTCCTGAAACGGAGATTCCCTTTGAATTGGGATTCAACGAAGAAGAGGCTACCAATACAGAGGGTTGAGATGGATTTGAATTAAGACTCAACGATACGGAGACTCCTGAAATGGAGGGTTGAGATGTATGGGACTTAGGACTCAACGAAACAGAGACTCCTAGAACGGAGGGTTGAGATGCATTTGATTTGGGACTCAACGAAACAGAGGCTCCTGAAAAGGATGGTTGAGATGCATTCGATTTAGGACTCAACGAAACAGAGGCTCCTTCTTCTTCTTTTCGTGTGGGACACCGAGTCGTCCTACGACCCGATGAACCCTAGTGTCAGAATTTTTCAACCGCCTTCTACAAGTAGTAGGCTTCTGACATGGTTGTGTAACGACCGCCGTCTAAGTGATCATAGACAGCAACCGGGACCTACGGCTTAACGTGCCATCCGAAACACGGAACCATCTTACTTACGGACAATCGGGTGGTTCAGCCCGCAATGTCCTAACCAGACTGGGAACAAATTCTCAAAGTGATAGATATCAACTTTGTGAGTGACCCACCGAGAATCGAACCCGGGACCTTCTGCGTCAAAGGCAGTCGCACTACCACTGCGCCACATCGGTCGTCAAACGAAACAGAGGCTCCTGAAAAGGAGGGTTGAGATGCATTCGATTTAGGACTCAACGAAACAGAGGCTCCTGAAAAGGAGGGTTGAGATGCATTCGATTTAGGACTCAACGAAACAGAGGCTCCTGAAAAGGAGGGTTGAGGTGCAATAGATTTAGGACTCAACGAAACAGAGGCTCCTGAAAAGGAGGGTTGAGGTGCAATAGATTTAGGGCTCAACGAAACAGAGGCTCCTGAAAAGGAGGGTTGAGGTGCATTAGATTTAGGACTCAACGAAACAGAGGCTCCTGAAAAGGAGGGTTGAGGTGCAATAGATTTAGGTTTCAAAACCTTGTTACAAGCGTTGTATCGGCTTTTAATAAAAGATTTTGTGCCTTGGACTCTCGGAATACGGCGGCACGAACTCGTAACCCGGTCACTTAGTTTAAATCATTAGTAGAATCGTATCCATAATCGCATGACACATGCTCAGGTGTCGGCGACGAAGCTAAGGACGGCGGTTCGAGTGTAACATGATGCACCGCTTGAGCATTATTCGAATTCCGGCTTTTATCATTATTGAATTTCCTTTTGCGACATTGTGAAATGTCATGCCCCAGATTTTTGCAGTACCTGCAGAAAACTTTTCCCTGTAAATTGGAATTTTGGAATGAGGTTGAAGGTTGCGATTCAAATTGTCTGCGCGATGGGACAAAGTGGCGTTTATTTGGACATTCGGGTTCAGAATGTCCATGTTTTCCGCAAATTCTGCATTTTGGTTTAGATGACGATGGATTTGTTTTAAAAATAAGGTTTTGAATTTTTTCCTCTTCAACAGCGATGTTAATAGCGTTATTCAGATTTTTAGGGCTTCTACACCTAACATTGTTGCCTAGACGCGGATGCAACCCAAGACAAAATGTGTGAAGAGTCAGATCTTCTGTCATCGCAATGCGACCCGGTAAATCTTTTTTTAAAGAATCCGAGTTATGTATCTCGGACTGCAGATCGGTTAAGCAGCTTTCGATCCTAAGGGCAAACTGCGTAACTGTTTCATTCGGCTGTTGTTTGCAGGCTTGAAGTTCAATTAATAGGTGATTATAATGTTTTCTCTCTCCAAAGTTTTGCTTTAAAAATGTCTTTAAACTATCAAAATCCTCGAAGATTTTGTTAGAACAAGCTATTTGAGCTTTGCCTTCCAGCCTGGCGAGTATGTATTTAAACAAAAGGACCTTTTGACTCGCTGATGCCAAATCTAACGCATTTTGACAATTGGTTAGAAAAGCAGTGAGAGTTTCTCGGTCGCCTTTATACGAGGTGATGAATTTGCATAAAATACCAATGTCAAAAGCAGGAGCAGGGTTGCCTTGATCTTGATCGCCAGTTTCTGGTTTAGGCGGCATGCTAACGATTTTTATTTTCGTAAAAGGTTGGAAAAATTTACAAAAATATAAAAGTGATATGATCAAATTGCTTGAAGCAATCTAGTTAATAATATAACGAATGATTTATCGAACCAGAGAGAAAAAAAAGAAAAATAGTATGAAAAAATTGCAGCAATAACGGAAAATTGTATGTTTTACTTACAGGGTCAACAGGAAAAAGAGAAGACGTATTTTCATTTCTTCAGTAGCGGAGAAAACTTTAGGACAGGAGCAGACGTGGCAACGGTAGCAGCGTTGGCGAGTAGAGCCAGCAACAAGGAAAATTTCCGGCGGGATCGACGTGAAGACGGCGGCGACAGTGGCGCAGTGTTATTTGCAGAACTAAGCGCGCCACACTAGATGGGACGACGACGATGCAGCGGCAGTGGCAGGATGTAGAGCGGTTTTCTTGTCGATAGTCGGAAGGATTTCAAACTACGGCGATGGCGGCGACAGGATGCAGAGCAGATTTCTTGTATCTGGCGGGTTTACGGGCCACGACAGTGGCGGCAGCGGCGGCAGGATGCAGAGTAAACTTCTGTAGCTAGTTTACAGTTTAATAAAGGCTGTCACTACCCAATGACCAAGGACAGCAGGAATTTGACGAGGCAGGAAACGGCGGAATAGCTAGGAAGAATATGCCCCGGAGATTGAACGGCGTCACACAGCGGTACACGTGCACAAAGTTTATTCACTAAGTCAGTTTTATTTTTATTTTACGCGACGCGCGTTTATGGAATACAGCAGATTTCACGGGAAAATCGATGCTGTATCCCACTTCTGACACCACTATTACGGGATGGGTCAGGAGTTGGTTTTTAAAAAACAATTTTTAATTGCTGAAATAATAAAGTATATTCAAAAATCACGTAAACACAGAAAAGTAGTGTGAGCCCGACGGGAGTCCAAATCAATCTGAATAATTAATCATTTACAAGTTTTACGAAAACAGCGGTTTCCTATTGCATTGACGTCAATGCAATAGGTAACGCATTCAGCACTTTTCTATTAAGTGCATGCCCATATAATTTCGTTATAACAGAACTCTTTGTAAAATTAGCCAAAGCTTGTACAACTCCAAAAAGGTTTTACATTTCATAATTCCCGCGAACACCGCCGCAATGATTATAAATCGCTTATCAAAGTATTTCAGCGGAGCTTGCACTGCGATATTGGAAAACTTTGGAGATTTCGAGTTCCCGATTCCCGCAATTCGTGAACGTCTAAGATATCAGTCACAGTGTTTGAGTTAACGATGAACATTCTTTGATCAGTCTCCAACTATTCGCGGTACGCAAATAAAATTAATGGAATCAGCTTCAAGTTTTAATCAATCTTCGTGAATATGACTTTAGTTTTGGGAAAGTGAGTGTTTGAATCTCATCTTGACGTAGATTGTATGAGTAAAATGTTTGATGTCATTCGAACAATTTGAAATTCTGCAGCTGCAGACGTGTATTTTTATGCGAGAAAATTATACAATAGATCTGCTGTTTGCCTTGCTAATTCTGATTGTTTTTGTTACAGGTACTAAAATGACGGCGATACTTTAGTTTCGAGACACAGAGGTTTGTTAACTTAAAGTGTATCTATATCACAAATTACAATTTCTATTACAATTAATAAGAATACTATAACCATAGCGATCTGACAGTTCGTGACCGGAATATTGGCTGGCATAAACGGCACCCCTGCGTTTTATCCAACGTGAAATCTCGCCCTTAAATTCACCAACCTCAGGCGATCTTATCCTAATCTGTTTACACTTTAAAATTTCGCCGTTACCGGCCTATGTAAGTAAACTTGAGGCACGTCCTTATCTCCCTCTTGAAGGCTAAGGTGGTTCTCACGTGCACCGTTTGCGGTATTCGACCGGTGCGGTTTTATTTCTGGAAGAAGTAATTCGAAATAGCATGGATACCTACGCCGCACATGACGCCTCTGGCGAGGAACACACTTGACGCACGACGGAGCGCAAAAATATCGCAACGGTCTGTCAGATCCATACTAAAAATGTCAATCCGCATACTATAACCGCTCAACCGTTGTTGCCGCAGCGCTATCGAAGTGTCATCCGTCGTCGTGTAGCTGTCAGGTCTGGCCCCGGTTCTCTCAGCTGTCATTCTATTACAATTGTGATAAAATAGCGCAGTTTGGGCTCACATTCGTTTGCTGCTTCCCAAAAACCGCAATATTATGCTGTGCGTGTGAGAACCACCTGTCTCCCTGTTGAAGGCTAAGGGCAATCTTTTGCGGGATTGTCAACAAGGGAAGAAAAGTAAGAAAGGCGATTATGCACAATGCTGTTGGATGTGTAAACAGGGCTGGGGGTTCAATCTTGGCTAGGCAAATAGCATGTGCGCGGGCTACGAACCAACCACAAACTACAAGGTAAGATGTTTGAGAGGGAACCCTTCGAACAGAAAAGAAACCTTGAAAACTCATCGCAATCAGACTTGATAAGCGCTAAACACTACTTTTTTAAAAATTAATTGCGCAATGATAGTAGTTCTATTTAGGCCTGTAGAGTCCTAAAGAATTTATCGGTATTTTGTGCATTAGTTATGGTTTAGCGTGCGCCAAGTAGTTTCATAGCTTCATTAAAGTTATTAGTAGGGCTCCCTGTGAAAATGATTGCTCTAAACAAATACGCAAATCGAGCCTATATTTAAACTCCAATGGACTTTTTGTCAGGGCTTTGTAAGTCGGGTAAATAGAGAAGGGTCTATAGGGTTTCCACAGGGTTCTGTATTTGTGTTTGAAGTGTTGAGTTGCTTTTTATTTGCATGATGCTTGCCATTACCTACTAGAGGCACATAAGGCCATATCGCTAAACCTTAGTAAGCACGGAGATTGTCAGGGATGAAAAGATAGTATAGTATGTATAGGTAGTATTATAGTTACCTAACTTTTTCTTTAAGTGTCAATAATGGTATATTATGTAGGCGCCAATGAATTTTTAATATTATCTTTCAGGACGAAGCGATGTGAAAAGTTATATCCATAATTTATCTGTATACCTACATATTTCGATGAAACATATTTGCTCTTAGGTATAGGTCCTAAGTTCAAAGCTGGCTTTCCCTTTGAACTGTTTTTAGGAAAAATAAATAAAACCTTGACATAAATATTTACCTCAGCAAGTAGTCGTTTGTAGAAGTAAGTATCTGGTAATGAGGTCAAAAGGATCCGAAGGGATTCAGCTATTATTTTGGCTGATATTTATATGTTAAATTATGTAGAGATTCCTTTTTCTACGCTGAAGGTTATTATTAGTCTTTCTTTCTTCATACTTTCAGGCTGTGAATTTGAACAAGCTTCGTATCACGCGTTTGAGTTGCAGGCAATATTACTTACACACCACGAATTCAAAAAGCTATAGAGATCAAATGAAATCTTTAACATAAAGGAATAATTTGACTCAGGTTTTCAAACAACCCGAAAAGCAACAAGCAGGTTATTGAGCGCACAGGAACAACAAACCTAGCTCTAATGAACTTCTTGGAAACTGGGCCTTCTATTTGCATATGCATAAACCACAGAGAACCATTTTCAGCTGGATTTATTTATAAAATGTAGAGCACCTTCACTCAATACAGAGTGAGATCCATGATCACTTTATCGATGGAAAGTATTGCCGTGTCAAAAAAATATGGAAGGAGTTATTCAGCTGTCAGGGTGTGGCCGCGTTCGATCTATCAACGTCGCCACGAGGTCAACACCTGCCTAAATCCTGGTTTCATACTTCAAATATCCCGATCAGATATTCCGATTACATATCCATACCCGCATACTTACCTATTAAATTATTTAAGCGAGTTTAATTATTATTCATCTTATAAAAAACTGGGATATTTGGATAAATGAAAATAATCTGACACATTTTTGCTAAGGAGTGATGCGTAAAGGGATTTATTTTGATAAAGGTCAGATAACGTCGGTAAAGGCGGTCCTTTTTTATAATTCCATACCAGATGTCGCTCTGTTAAGTTGAAATTAGGACATGAATTTCCTTCAAAAGAAACATTTTCAGCTTAGCTCAGCTCCATCTATATACACTTGAAGATTACCTAAGAAAAATGCTATGTCCTAAATAAAAAAAAAGGTTTGCTTCTTGCAAAATTTCAATAGCAATTCCTCCTTCTTCTTTTGTTTAAACATTATAGATTCAGGAAAGTTTTGAATTCATTGGAATTTAAAGTGATTTTGCAGCTGCTTTGACTAGGCCTATCCAGAGTTGGCACGGGCAGGCCTTCGCTAAGCCACTGACCCATAAACGAACAATGTGCCACTTCGCTTCATGACAGTGAATAGCACTCGGATACTTCCTTGCTTTCAGAGCTGTTTGCATCGATAGACACTGGCTTTACCTTTACCTAATCCTGTCCTGGTACAACAAAGTTTAAATTTGTTCTGCATTGGAATAGTCTCAGTTTTAGATAAATTTTCTTGATGTGTGTGAAACTAGATCGAGGACATGAAAATAATAACTAAGCTAAAATGCAAAAGTCTTTCTCTCACTTAACGCACAAAGCAGCGCTAAAATAACGCTGCGCTAACGTATGCGTCTGTCAGATCCATACTAGACGCAGGTCCCAACGCATAACCGCTGTTGGCGTAGCGTTAACGCAGCGCCGTGCGTTGGACCTGCGTCGAGAGCGGTTTTAGTATGGATTTTAGCGCTGAAGCGGTAAAGAGCCCTAATATCAAGCTACAAGGTATAACAAGTTATCAACTTCATTCAAGCTTAATTAGTGAACAAAATAGCAAAATGGACAACACGGACCGGTCTTGTTAATGTGAATAACTGCCGATAGCATGCTCTACGGACGACTGAGCGGATATACAGTCGAATTACCGTGAGACAGGCCAATAAATAAATTGCTTGAATATTTGCGAATCCATTTACAATAAAACGACTTTGAAGCGGATCTACCTTTGAATTCTATTTGAAGATGGATATTGGGTTATAATATAGCATCATCTCTTGGCGCGGGTGTCGGAAAAGGTAATGGAAGATACAATTTCTTTCTGCCCGACACTAGAATTATAATTATTAGTAAAAATAAAATTTTATTAAAATATTTGTTAGACGTAGTGGGACACTTCAGGCTCATAAGAAAGAAGAAGAATTTGTTAGACGCTTTTTACATAAATTTGTCCTTATTTTCGGAGTCTGTCTATCCCGAAGTCATAATGGCGTGTGAAACAGAGGCTCGATACATATCTATATCACACTTTTTCTCCTTTTAAAATACTGAAATATCAGTGTAACAAATTATTGGCTAATACACGACCATTCACACTAAATCAGGGATGTCAAGAGTCCAATTTGCGGACGAAATCACAGATCCGAAAAAGATACACACAGTAACAAATTGCCAATAAAAAGCTAACAAA
Source organism: Keiferia lycopersicella (assembly GCA_029255805.1). Classification (NCBI taxonomy): domain Eukaryota; kingdom Metazoa; phylum Arthropoda; class Insecta; order Lepidoptera; family Gelechiidae; genus Keiferia; species Keiferia lycopersicella. The sequence continues at coordinate 3,835,049 of JARACZ010000008.1, forward strand.
ATGCTGTGGGTAAGCATTTCGGTCAAAGCTGTAAATCCCGGGACTAGGGTGATAAATCCCGGGAAAAATATCGAAAGCCATGTAATACAGTTAGAATAGGGCGTACGCCGCGGGACTGGGACTTTTCGTCACCCGACGGTACAAAGCTCAGATTGTGTATTGTCCGCTGTTGAGTCTGTGGTCTTGTATAGTAAGGAAACTAAGTATTGTTACCAGTTCCCTACGTGTATCCGGTGAATTGAGCTATTAACTACAGTCGCGGGAAAAGTCCTACAGTTCAAGTTCAAAGTTCTACTCTGTTCAACATGTAACAGTCAAGCTCAAGATATGTTAGTTAGACAGTCAAATCGCCAATGTAAATTTTATGGCATAAAAACGGTCCGAAGTCCAAACTGTCTAACGCTGCCATATGTTTGACTGTACGCCACAGTAGCCATTTGAAACTCTGATGCGAGATGATGTCATTTGCATGGTCGACTTTTTCTTGCCTGTTAACCACACTTAGCTACGTATTAAATATATATATCTCTTCTTATTATGATGTTAAACTTTATTCCACGTGAAATCCCCTAGGTAAGGTAGCCGACCCCGATACGACAGAGAAACAGGATAAGGCATGGAAAATGATGATGATTGATGTTTAAAAAATCGCCTAGTCATATTTATCATATTTTTAGGTCCAGCTCAGAAATGAATTTGGTACTTAAAATTAAGCCGTTTTGAAATTTCTCGGAAAATAAATATCTATGGTACAGCTGTATACGACTGACGCCCATGGGAGAGCCTATCTCCTGACAATTCAATTTAAAATGTTAAAATGCGCGTTAGATGATTGCGCCTTTCATTTGGTTTTTAGGGTTGATAAGGGGTCTCCCTCTGTCCCTATTTGTTTATTTCGTTTTATTAAAAGGGAGGTTCAGGCTTTCAGCATTATTCGCCCTTGTAACACTGGAAAGGTAAATCTTATTACATTTTATTCTTTCAGATGTTTTCTATGAAATGTGTGTGTAACATATAATAATGTTTAGATTGATAGCTGTTTATATATACGTGTGTATATATAGCTGTTTATTTATATGTGCTTACCTATAAAAAAATCTTGAGTAAACCATTAAGAGCTCAGGATATTCTGGTTACTCTTAATTATTACGTGAATAGCCATAAAAATCGGTTGTCTGTAAAGTCGGTTTACTGACGATAGTTGAACGTGACAGCAACGCCATAAGAAATACTGATGGAATGGTTGCATTTATATCGAACGCTGTAGAACGCGGAGACCGATTGTGCCCCTTTGTCATTCGTTCTGTACTCTCGCTTGCACTTCAAGCTTTAAATAGAACGCCTCAGAGCGAGGTAACGCAGCATGAATAATGTTTTTTTGGTTTAGCTGGCTCCATCAGATTATAAGACGTTGGCACGTCAAAATAGATCAGTGCTGCTGCAGTGCTGTATATAGCAAGAATCTGAGACTCGCCCTTTTAATTTTTATTTGAAAGAAGGAAAGAAGGCAAAATCATTTATTCAAATATTGTGACAAGGTACACACTAATATGTAAAAATAATATCCATTACACTTAAAAAATAAAATTTTAAAAATGGAATACTAACCTATACTCTACATTAAAGTATGCAACAAGGCACAAAAGTGAAAAGGTCACGACTCAGCATAATGTCTATCTCGGCATGAGCTAGACGCTGTTTTTCAGTCGACCCTCTTTCGTCTACCGTCTATTTGAATTTGAGTCGTGTTTGATTTACTTATAATATTTAATATACAACGTGTTTCGGTATTAATTGTACGTCCCACGGTATAAATTGTTGAGTACGATGCCCTAAGCAACGTATCAAATGTAATAAATTGCACGGTGTATAATATTTAATTTCATTTTATACCTCATTTGTCTATCAATATAAGCACGAGTACCGTGAAAATAACAGTACGGATAATCAGCAGTTTTTGCCTCCGTCGCTTTCTTCTGATCGGGTCGGGACGGACCAAGGTTGTGTGCTGACTGGTGCCTTCCGATAAACCGGTTACCCGGTTATGCGACCTTCATTGAGACAGGCGCAGACTACATTGTAACTTGGAACAGTTTGTCGTACTGCATTTAGATTTCAAGGCATCCGGAACGGAGATTGAGTATATGAAAAAGAAATGGACGTGAAATGGAAATTGGCTCCGTGGCTAGCTATGTTTATGTGGCGGTAATAAGCTGTAAGAATGACTAGTATGTACTATACACGCTGTAGCACGGATTAATGAGGCTTTAAAAATGATGCAACAGCGGCAAGGTTTTGCAAGGTAATAATAAAGACAAATTACGACAAAGTTTTGATTTTTTTATATAACTGTTTCAGTAGAGGAGTCAACCACATCAAAACACAATTTAATAATTGTCAGTTTTCTGAACCATCTATTTACAGGCCGGATCGCGTCAGCTATTTAAAACTTTCCGATAGTAAAATCAATAAAATCCATACCTGAAAGATAGTTCTAGAAACTTTTCCATACCCTTTCTATCTTTTATCTCGTGCTCATTCTCGTTCACGTTGTCTACGTGTCGTTCACGTTGTTGAAGCTACACATTGGCTACTAATCTCCCGCTGGCTGTGTTCGGGGATTACCCAGCAGAAGCGCCTTTCGATAATTGCTTTTAACAGACCAACACCGGCTTAGTGTAATCTGGTTTGTTGCATTTCTATCGTCTTGTAAAAGTAGCAACGTCGATATAAAAAAAAAATGGTTGATATCAATTTGACATGTGTTAGGTTAAAATGCATACAATTTTATGTGACGTTTTGATTGTGATCATAGTGCCTGGTTGGTGTATTACGTAGTTATACACTACCTTGACTACTAATGTAATAGGTACTTTCTACTCTTTATTTATTCTTTTCTGTGGTAAAGTAGGTACAGGAAGATGCTGTTTTATTACGTGCTAAGTACTTGTAGATAATTTCTAGAAAGTTAAAGAGAACCGCAGTAACCAACACCACAGTAACCAACATAATATAAGTGGAAGAATACACATTTAAAAAAAATATTGTTAGTTGGATGGAGCTGCCGTGTAAATAAAAAAATAAAAAAAATAATTATTTTTCTAAATAAACCTATTTTGAATGGTACAATTTATAAACACGTAGACGAAAAATATGTTGGTAGGTAAATACATGTGTAACATTTACGTTTCGCTCTACGTTTAAAATGTGTTAAACATTGCTCAAATAAACTCAAAAGGTATCACCTGGAAGAAGTATATTAGCTAGTTGAGCTGACAAACCTGTTCACAAGCAGGTCGTCTATCCGTCAGAGGATCATGGTTACCGCTACGCACCAACACGGCTGTTTGTCTAACTGTACCGGGGACGAGAGAGAATCTTCACCTGATTTGTGTCACCGACTGTACCTAAAGGCTAGTTTAAGTAAATAATTTGTCAGTCACTTTGTCACCTATTGCAACATAAAATATTTGCTTAGTTAGTTTCTTGTAGATTAAGTAGGTTTGGTTAGGCTTTTCCCGCACATCAGTGCAAAAATAACGCTGCGCTAACGTATGCGCCTGTCAGATCTATACTAGAAACGGCAATCTCTATACAAAAACCGCTCTCGACGTAGGTCCACGACGAGTCGCACGACGCTGCGCTAGCGCTGTAGCTTACCTAGTAGATAGATAGGTATATTTATTTAAAAGGACGTCCAGATTTTTTGTTTTGTTTCGGCTCAGGTAGGAAGCATCTCTTTAAAAACAAGTCCTTAATAGTCCTTATCTTATTTTTTGCCATAGAAATACACAGCTGTCCTTGTAATGTGTGTGTGCAGTTTAATATATTTTCAGGACGTCGTAAGTCTGAACTAAGTAAGTAGGTCCCAACCATCTTGAAACTTTAATAATGTTTCACAGCTTTTAAACACAGTTTTTATCTTTTAAACGAACTCATTTTTTATGTTCACTGTACATCATGACAGTTTACTAAACGCGTAGGTAGCGAATCACTGCAGTAAGCTAAACGCGCGAGTAGGCACGGAGCGAGTTGGCGAATCGCGCCGGTCGGCAAAAGGCGCAAGTTGGCACACCGCGCATACTACTTTATTAAGATCGTCAAAGAAACCCTAAACAATAAAATAGGTAGATTATAAGGCAGATACACACCTATCTATTACTGTTGCTTTGTATTATTTTTTAGTCTTATATTTTGTTTTATACATGAATTTCTTTGTTACTGTTATTTTTACGGTAATATGTACATATATTATCTAGGTACTTACTGTTTTTAACAAAAAACGTTGCCGACTTTATTTTCTACATGCTCATAAGAACCGTGCTGAAAAAAATATACAAACGAGAAACATTAATGACACTAATTTAAAGAAGACAACTTTTAATTTGAATTCTAGCCGTTTCTGACAAATTAATACTATGTAAATTAATATCTTCCTAGTTTGTCTTTAAGACAAATTTTAATTGAATTTTAGCCCTTTCTGACAAATTAATAATAAGTAGTATCTTCCTAACTTGCGGTTTGCAGAAAAAGAATTCCAAAAAGCGGAGTGAAATTATTTCGTGAAACACTTCTTAGGTAGATCTGATAGCAAGTTGATGTAGCCTCTTTTGCGTCGTGACCTCGTGACCAGGTAGGAGTTCACTTATATAGCGTCTTATACAGCTTTATTTGTAGGTTTTGTCCTTTATACCTATCTTGATAATTTGAATCTATTTTTATTGAGGTATACATAATTATCTTATAATAAATTACCTAACAACTTAGATAAAAGAAATTAAACTAGAAAAATGCGTGACTCTAAAAACGAAAACGATTTACATAAGGCTCAGAACACGCATGCGGAAAGTTTAAATCGTATAAATATTACAACTTTTGCAGAAAATCTTGGATTGACTTCGTTAAATGAACAAATATGAACTATAGCTACTAGCATATGACGTGGATTGAATTATTTTGAAAAATGGACTGAAGACTTGCGAGTAAAATTAAATTTGTCAATAATTTATTAAGCAAAATCATATCATGTGGGAATCCTTGTCAATAGAGGACCTATGTATCAGTGTTATTAGTTACAGAAAAAAAGTTTATATTCATGACCCAATTTTGGCAATCATAGATATTGGGAACAATATAAGAAAGTTAATGGTTATCTGCCTTATATTTATAACAGTATTGTATCAGAAGCTAAGACTCGCAATATGTGACGAAAGACCTGACCTAGTATTTAGCCCAGTTTTTGTTTTGGCAGCAATAACGAAGTGAAGTGGATGATGGATGACAGTGTGCGAAGACACACGATGGCCGTGACTCCGGTAACTCAGTTGGCTGTTGGAATCGCTCTTTGTAGTCCCTGGTTCTAGTTCCAGCTAATTATTTTTCCTATTTCTGAATTAGTTTCTAATTTTGAACTCATTAATAATGACTGAGACACAGAGTTGATAAAGGATGATGCAGCACTGCGCGCAACGTCTATACCTGCCAATTGGCAATCCAATCCTCCAGGACATAAACTGCAGTGGCCAACATGGAAATCACTAAACCGACTACGTACCCAAGTTGGCCGCTGCAGAGAGAATATGGCGATACGGGGTTTCACCGACAATACACAGGTCGAATGTTACTGTGGAGCCTCACCTCAACCGATGGCACATTTGATATCATGCCTTCTGTTGCCCAACACCTGCAACCAGGAGGACTTGAATGTGACGTCAGAGAAAGCGGTGACCGTCGCAAAATATTGGGAAAATATTATATAAGTCCATATTTGAGTCATTGACACGATGAAGAAGAAGGCAATAGACATAGGTGGCCATTGTTGATTCACCTAATGAGTAATAGTTTGTTGTGTTAATTAAAAGAATAAGGTATTTTATTTGTAAAACATATATTCTGTCCAATAATAAACTCAACTTAAATCCGTTAAAATTGGTTTCAGTTGTGCAAAATCAAGAAAATATAGTTTACCGACCTAATATATTCGCGGCGTGGGCTTCTGGTCAATATTTGGCTTTTGTAATACGTAAACGTATGTCCGTGGGTGTAACTATTGGATGTCGGAATGTTACATCTCAAAGAGTCCGTATTGTTATGCAAATTGGCAGATTACTTGAATGGTCAAACGGTCGGCTGCCTTCGGGCCCATTGTAAGATGGCTACTTGTGTTAAACCTTTTTGAGGAGAAGAATTAGGGTCTTTTCTTTAGTAATGCGCAGCTATAAGGCGAGGAACACACTTGACGCACGATGGAGCGCAACGCTATCGCAGTGTCATCCGTCAAGTGCGGTTTTAGTATGGGGAGTGACGTTTCTAGTATGGACTGACAGACCGCTGCGATATTTTTGCGCTCCGTCGTGCGTCAAGTGTGTTCCTCGCCTTAAGCTCAACTTGAAATAGGTAAAATGTATGAAAATAGGCTAGGTTTTCAGGCCTAGAAGTTGCTCTCATGTATATCTCATAACAAAGAGCCTAAAATCAGTTGCGGTATTTTAGATACGGTGGTGACTTTTTTATGATAGCTTGCATGGAAAATATTTGATGTAATTTCGAGGGGATACAGATAGAATTTATTATCTGTAGCTACGTACCTACTGAATTTGTATGGTTGTTGATTTACAGTCGCTACCTTCGGGTTAGTCAAGACATAAAAAAAATCCGTGACTTCCGGTTGCACCCTATTAACTATGGCTAAGAAACGTAATACCCCCGATTGCACCCTTTTAACCATAACTAAGAAAAATAATACCCTATCATTATAAAATTTTAATAATCATGCTAGCGTAGGTAGACCCGTGTTGTTTATAGAATTCACTGACATTCTTTTCAAATTACTTTCTACACTTTTTAAAAAAACGCACCTCACAAACTGACTCTAAAAAGAAAAAGCCGCTACAGGAAAAATATTTCGATGTTGTTTTTCATTGCATCGGTCTGCAGAGCGGCAGTTTGCAATCCATGACAGCGGCCTGCATCTGTCGGGAATTCTTATTTCATTTCCCAGATATTCTTTTCAATATAAACCTGTAACAGGAGCGTTCTAGTTCGTTTTGCTCTATGCGATCGACCTTACAGCGTATATTGGTGAACGGTGTAGTAAGCGAATTTAAAATCTGAACTGCACATTTCTGTGAGAAGTTTTCTTCGTTTTTCGCTGCCAATTTATTTTATGAGTGGCTTCTGTAAGCTACCTTTGCGTGCACGTTCCCTATATTATTTTCACTGAGTATGTAGATTATACCATATACGTAGATACGAGGGTTTTGTGTATGTATTAATAATTCGTGGTTGTAGGTCAATATCAAATTGCAAATTACCGGGACCAAGGGGCGGTGTATCGAAGACTTTGCAGACGTGCTCAGACCGTGTAGCTAAACAACTTTAGGCTATGTTGGTTAAAGCGATTTTTTAAACTTCCCATTCAAAAATCCCATCCAGCCAAAAACTAAAAAATAGTTTCTCAACTTAGCCTCCATAGTAAAATTTGTTCAGTTTCATGGCTCGAACATGCTTACAGCGTTTTTGAAATATATTTTACTCCTGTAAATACTTTACTCATAAAATGCAACAAACAAATAGTAAGCTTAAAAGATTGCGTTTTTAAAAGAATTCAGATACTTTTTAGACAATTTTCATTTTAGCTGAACTCATTTCAGATTTCGGAGCTTTGTGTCGAAATTTCTTTTGTGTTAAAAATGTGTGTTGTGTCCATCCAGTCCTGTTTAAACTTTAACGAAGATAAATGGACATGAATTTTTTTAGAAAGTGTTTTAGCAAAATGATGAATTTTCAGATAACTTAATACTTGCTTAAGTACTCTCACAAAAGGGTCGACATCGGGTCGACGAGAAGTACTTTCGTACGTAGAAGTAGGTACATAAGTAATATTTGCTACTTTTAAAAGTAATTAGGATGTTGGTACACCTAACGCCTTTTATAGCATCATCCTATGTTGGTATCCATATTTTAATTCTCGGTGGGTCACTCACAAAGTTTATATTTATCACTCTATCAATTTGTTCTCAGTCTGGTTAGGACATTGCGGGATAGACCACTCGTTGTCCGTAAGGAAGATGGTTCCGTGTTTTTCGCGGTTGCTGTCATGATTACGTAGACGGCGGTCGTTATATAACCATGTCAGAAGCCTGCTACTTGTAGAAGGTGGTTGATAAATTCTGACACTAGGGCTCATTGGGTCGTTACACGATACGGTTTCCCACATGAAAAGAGAAAGAGAGAGAGAGAAAGAGGATTGTCAGTATACTGTTGGTTAACATATTCTGCGGTGTAACAGTACCGCCGTCACATTTTTCCTGTAATCGTGGCGACGCCTTAATGAAGTTAATGCGGTTCTTAGGAACGAGTATTTACTGTTTAACTGGTGATGGTTAGTGCCAGTTCTTGACATTTTTAAATTGAAGTAATTAGAAAACTTTGACACCAAGGTGTGAACCTTCGGGTCGTTGGATGACTAGGTGTCCCTTAATAATATGAGAGAGATTAGAGATCAATTCTGTTTGTTAAAGCAAAATGCCACTTTTTGTCATTTCTGAGTCCTGGGATATTTACCGGAATGTCCACTCGGTCTATTAAGATTGTTTCCGCTAATTCGCTTTTCAATGGTGCTGAAAACGGAAAATATCTTTGAAAATTATATGAAAAGCCCATAAATGAAAATTGCGTTCTGCAACGCTGTTTGGTTTTGTTAAGTTTTGTGAATATTACGGTTTGTATATTATGACTGAAATTGAAGAAGTTTTAATTTGAAGCCATCTGCATGCAATAAAGCCTTTCCCAAACTTTAGCAGTAAAATAACGCTGCTCTAGTGTGTGTGTCGAGAGCGGTTTTAGTTTGGGGATTGACGTTTCTACTATGAATTTGATAGACGCATACGTTGGTGCAGCGCTATTTTTGCGCTGAATTGTGGTTTCATATTTTCATTCATTTCAGAAGCCTAAGTAAGTAACCAATTTCTCGCAAATGAACTCTGATATCTGCTCCTGGCAGTTCCCAGTTCTCACCTACATTGCTTTCGTATCAACTGTGTAAGCGAGTCGAATCTCTTAGCTAACACTATCGATAGTTTCATATCTGCGAGAATGAAGGCATGCAAGAGGAACGCAAAAACTGGTCAAGTGTGAGTCAAGACTTGAGGAGATGGTTCTGTAACTATTCATGTAGACGCTTTCAATTTCAAGTACCTTGATTAGCAATGAATCCTTTTTGTAATGTACAATGCCTAAAATATATTTAGAACGAACTAATAAATCATCTTCTGCCTTCTATCTATTTATACTCTGACGGGTCTATTGATTAGTGGTCGATACAAAATACCTACCGACATAATACCTTCACACAAAAATATCTATTACTTTTTGTCACTAAAACAACTTTAAAATTATAAGGTTTCTGAGTAAACTAGATAGGTATCAAACCTTCGTGATCATGTCATGTTATTATAGTTCTAATAAAGAATCACAAGCAAAGTCAAACCATTAGGTAAATCGAGCCACGGAACCCTAATTTATCAGATACTGTTGCATACAGGGTGGCCATAAAAACCGGCAAGCGGTGAGACGGTGCAGGGAGATTGCAAATAGCTGCATTACATTTCTTGCATCGGTTTAATGCATTCGTAAGTGCAGCGTAATATCGGAGTGGCTGCCGTAAAGTGTTGCTTTTGTTTGGAATGCAATATGTATGCAATCGGTGTTATTTTGTGCAGTGAACATCGTAATAAGGAAGTTGGTTCAGAGCATTTGGAACAAAAAGTGGAATAGATGAATAATGGAGTATAGTATATTATTATTGCTACGAACCAAGAGAAAAGAAGATTAAGAAATGGGAGGTTATTACTGCAACAAAGTATCTTTAATAGCCTTGTGCATTATGTGAATGCTGATGACAGAATCACGTACGCACCGATTAGTTTATGAAAATTAAGGTTGTTGGAGGTATATTATAAATTTTACTTTAGTGTAAAACATTGTTATGTATGCTTAGTCGAGTGATTTGGACTGACTATGAAATCAAAGAATTTCCTTTGACGTTGTCGTATCTTGTTGAATAATATTTCGTGAGTCGTGTAGTCGCTCCCTTCGACACCCTTCGGAAGCAAAGGGGTTTCGGGTTTTTTAATTCAGCATCACATTCAGGCCGATCACGATGCCGTGTGATGCCGGCTTAGAATAGCATCACCCCACATCCTTCCCGTGGGTGTCGTAAGAGGCGACTAAGGGACTCGAGAGTATTGGTGTATTACAATTTTTAGGCGACAGGCTGACAACCTGTCACTATAGTGATACACATGTTTTCCGAAACAACCTTAGAAAACAATACTCAAAAATGTCAGACGTGGCGATAGCGACCGTATTCTTACGGCCGTTAACGCTCTGCCTACCCCGCAAGGGATAAAGGCGTGATGTATGTATGTATGTATGTATTCAGGCCGATGAACAAAGAAGATTAATTTGCGACCACCTCGCATGTGCGGAATCTTGTGTATGCATTGGCGGGACAATAAATTCAAGACTTTCACAAAGCGACAGAAACAGCTAATACTGAGCATTGATTGAGCGTGTAACTTGAGAGATATATTGCTGTTATTGCATTCAAAATTATTTTTTCCGGTCTATAGAGCCTTCTTTCACCAAAATAAAAAACTTTTAATGTCGTGTCGTATCACGAGGTAAAAGTGCTGGCAGAAAACGGATGGAGTTGGATATTGCTTCACCAACAAGATCATCTTAAATGAATGAATGATGACAGGTAGTGCACTTTAAAAAAAATTTTGGACATACCGGCTTTTTAATATGTAGGGCAACACTTTGGATTAATTCAAGATAACATCAAAGGTTTTCGCTTGGGTTGTCATAACTTATAAAACCTAAAACGTAACTGAAATAGACATATAATGCAGGTGATTTCAATTTCAGTCTTGCGTAAATATCAAAATCAATTTGTGTAACTTGTAATATTACTTATAAGAATAAACGAGTGTCAAATATATATAGTGTAACTTGTAATATTACTTATAAGAATAAACGAGTGTCAAATATATATAGAAAACAGAACTTTAATAACCAAAGTGCTTCAGAATGTTCGTATTTATCGTAAAAAAAAAATCCTATATAACAACGAGCTAGAGACACTTGGAGTGGATTTAATAATATTGATACAAAGACTTTGCGCAAAGGGTCGTAAGACTCAATTTTCCATTTTTCCGACCGAATGCACTAATCCAAATGAGAATTTTACCTTACAAGATTCGTACACTTGCCACATCATGTTGCGGTATTTGACAGCCAACAGGCAGATGATAACTTGTAACAGCATCATGATAATCCCGCATCGCATTCCATATCATACGATATCATTATGTAATTGCAGAAACTCCTTTTGACACTAAATTCGACAATGACAATTTGTCTATTTTGACAATATTTATATTTTTTTCTTTTGACAATTTAATACCGTTCACTACACCCACATCACGCCTATAGGTTCTTATTCTACGCCTATAGAATACAGTCGTCATCGCTACTACTACTACAGCTACTGTATAAGTTTATCTATTAGTAATAAAGTTAATAAATAAAGATTTATCGTACCTGACTGACAAATATTTTATGATCATTTTAGAAAATTATGTCCAGCCAAGTGCCGTAAAATCTAACAGAGCGTGTGATAACCATCCTACCGGAGTAATCCCCGACCGCGTTGCGAGTAACAAAATAATTTTGAATAGATTAATCGCCTTAAAAAGGGCTTTTGAATGGCAAATCTATTAGAGAAAGCCTATTTCTAAAACGATCGGTGCAAAAAGAGAAATAGAACAAATGCCTAATGAATTAATTAAAGATTGTTAGAATGTTTTAAGGCTAATATTTTATTCAAATTTATTGGAGGGGAGCCTAATTACATACTCGGAGTACAACATCCTATAATTGCTTTCATTTTAGAGGGAGGTATTATTAATTTTGTGATTTAGTGTGACTATGAAAACGTTTTAGACCGTGTTGTACACGCCTCAACACAGACAGATAGATTTGACAAAATAATAACAGGTAGTAGTAAACTAAGAAACAATTTTTGCAGGAACTTGCCTTCGTATTTTGGTAAAATGTGTACAATCATCGACAAGTTTAGAGACTCATAGGCAAGTTTGGATCGAGTATTAATTTTAATTTTATCACTACATAGTATAAAGCAAAGCCGCTTTTCGCGTCTGTCTGTATGTATGTTTGATTAAATCTTTAAAACTACAAAACGGATTTTAATGCAGGTTTTTTAAAAGATAGAGTGATTCAAGAGGCAGATTTTTATGTGTTATACTTGCCGGGAAAATATCTTATTCCCACGGGAAAATAAGTTACAGCGGGCGCATCCGCTAGTTTACTATGTTGCTAAACTGAAAGTGAAAAAGTCTGTATTTATTAAAATCCTGTGTCTTAAACTGTGAATTTGAGAGACAAGTCGTAAACGAGCTAACTCCTATTAAAGTAACGATAAAACGTTTCGTATCGTACATAAAGATTCTGTGCGGGAGCTTCTAATTTATCGAACAATTGTGCTCTCCGAATAGCTGTAACAGTATTGTCGTGAATTGGTTTACAATTTGCCGGCGCCAATAATGGCACGTGCGGTGGCTGCGGGCAGCTCCGTAACACTACAAAATCTTCTCAAAAATACGAGGATTTTTTGGACTGACAGCATGCAACACTAGTCCGAACTGATTGGCGTTATTGGCGCTTTTTTAGATTGAGGGATTCTGTCAAGATTAGTGCACAATAAAAAAATTGGCGCTAACTATGCTGTCAATCGCTACCAAGCTCTTTTATCATTCGCACGATCGTCACCTATTAGGAACTAAATGAACCATAAATAAACAGATTAAAAATGTTTGATTAGTATGATAACGTCATTGAAAGGTCGTTTAATATAAAGTACTTTGTTCGTTTCATGTGCATTATATTACTTAAATTGCACTCTATCATCATAATAATAAAGCGTGATGAATTCATTAGCCTCCTAGTAAGCCTCGTATACGTACAGCGCAAGCTGCTTAAGTAGCATGGTTTTATGGTAAAAGTACCTCTGTTTGTAAATAATAATAAAAATTGCGGATCGCACAATTGACGCACGACGGAGCGCAAAAATATCGCAACGGCCTGTCAGATCCATACTAGAAACGTCACTCCCCATACTAGTCGATAGTGCTGCGACGACAGCGGTAGAGCGGTTTAAGTATGGGGATTGAAATCTCTAGTATGAATCTGAGAAACCGCTGCGATTTGTTTGCGCTCCGTCGTGCGTCAAGTATGCCATCCGCCTAGAGTCAGCTGGGACTTCATCCGGGTTGAAGTACGTTTGTTATGGTCCCAGAGCTCTGCCAACTGAGCGACCGGCATTTCTTCCAAAAAATGCTATAATTTCAATGTCACGAAACTCGTTACTCAACACCCGTCTCGAAGCGACGATTTAGCGACATCTAGTAAAAGTTGTTTTCAATATCTGTTTATTCCACATTTCAGTTCAGTGCACATTTGGAGCTCTATGGAAGCGCCCAGCACATGCCGGACAGTGATATCATTGTGATCGCTGCAATTATTGCGATACCCGGTAATGGTGCCTCTGTTTGCAGCACAGTGGTGCTTCTGTTTACATTAGATGCCCAGATTCTAAGTACATACTTGTCCTACTAATATTGTAAATGTGAAAGTTTGTATGTTTGTTACTCCTTCACGCAAAAACTACTACTACTAAAACTACTGAACTTATATGTGACATCGGTTAAGTTAAATCCCTTGCAAATCTCACTCATAATAGTACGTCCATTAGATCACCACAGAGATACCTACTCAAAAAAGTCACAACGTATAAAAGTAGACTGTTGGTTCCTCATCGGAAACGAAATTGTATGCTAAAAGCGATATTGGCCTATGATAGACTAATGAGATGATGCGAATCGTTACACGTTTTACTCATATCGTACGTCCATTAGGTTAGCTAGCCTTTTGCAAAAGAGCTAGAACGTATGTATAATGTGGTATTTGATACCTCGCCGCAAGCGAAAGTGTCTACCTGATGCGATGTGTGATTCTAATAGAGACTAATGTGAATCGCGTCATGTTTTGCTCATATTCATATCATAGACTGACAGCCCTAAGTGTAAAAAAGAGCTAGAATGTGTAAAAAAGTGGAATCCGATTCTTTGCCACCAACGAAAGTGTCTGCCTGATGTGATGTGTGACTCTGATAGACTAATGTGAATCGCGACATGTTTTATTGATGTCCATTAAACGCGTTCTCGTCTCGACTACACGAGCGGAAAATTTGCGCACAAGTTTGGAAGATATACGAAGATATTGATAGAGAAGGGAGGCATAAGGAAAATGGCTTATTGTGGCTGATCTTGTTGCAAATATCTATAGCCTTTTAAATTTGTCTATAGGCTAAGATACGCATGAAATAGTTAAGTCCTTATGACACGCGCGGGAAAGAAATAGGTGATGACAGGCCGTTTAAGCAGATACAGCAGACAATATGAGTACCAAAGAAATAAAGAATAGGTATACAAATGCGAAAATAAATTGCCAAATTACTTTCAGTATCTACTTCTCATCAAAAAATCCGGGACACCTTGCAAATTTATTTTTCGTACGAATCACAATATTTAAAAGAGCGTGTTTATTTTGGAATAAATGTCTGAGATATCGTGGAATAGTGAGTAAAATGACATTTATAAATCTTAATGAAAATTTCTCACAGAACTATATTTTTATAGGTTTCGTGTTTTATTAAATCATAAAAACGAAAGTGTCTTGATTTTTGATGAGTGTATAATATTAAACCTTTCTAACAGTGTGCTTCTATGACATCCAGGAACTTCCTTCTATGACAAATAACCAGTCGTTTTGGATCCGGCCGGACATAATCCCTCCATTTAACTTATAACTTCGAGAGTGCCCTGCTCATTTACATTAAATCCATCACGTCCAGTTAAAGTCAAATGCTAAAGTTATTTATCGCAGTAGGTCAGCTGACCACAAGCCTTCATTGTACTGATCGTGAAATCGTTTTATTTGTTTTAAATGTGAAATTGTTTGGCATCACAGAGCAAGGTCAAAATTATTACTTCATCTTCTATATATCGCTACATTAAACAAAATTAAAATACGGGATTTAATTTACACCGTCCCGAATACTGAGGGTGCATTCGGACCATGAAACTGAACAAATTTCCCCTAGGAACTTCTTTTGACGTGAAACAATTAGTCATCCAATGAACCGATTAACCCTGGTATTAGAGTCCTTCAACCACCTAGCCTAGCCTTAGTTAACCTCTTTAAGTCACTGCTACGCACTAACACAGTGGCTACGTCGGAGTATGCGTGGTAAGTCAACTTGTTCGTTTCGCCGACCTGTGCGATTCGCTCGCGTGTTTAGCCTACTTCGTCGTAGCACGAAAATAATGTCTGTAGCAGAAGTACTAAGTACTTTAAATCAACCACAGCTGATAAACCGGAATCCTTCTAAGTCTGTTGAGTTCATAGGCAAAATGGGTCGACTTTCCTTTAGTTGACTAAAGAATATATGAATATCATTGATCCATTTCATATATCAACAAATCGATAGAGCAAATTGATAGCACATCTATTCCGAGGTAAACCCTCCAACAACTACGCAGGTTTCATGGTAAACCATCGGTTCCAATGCAATCCCATAAAACGGATAACGTGTGGTCGCGATGTCATCATTTCTATTTCGCGCTTGGATTGGTTTAGCCTGTGCTTCACTGTTGTTGGTTAGTCTGTGACCACCAAAATAATTTGATGTATAGGATCAAAAAGACGAAAATATAGGGATTCCAACAAAAATTAAACATCTACATAGAGCTATTCCTTTTTTAAACAGACGTAGCATTTCATAAAAAAGAAAATCCTGCTAAGTAATAGGTTAGGTACGACCGCTCTTTCCTGTTCTAGACCAAACTATGTGATACTTTTGAAGCAGGTTTGATATTATAAACTATTTTTATAAGCTTGTAAACCTGCCATGCAATGAACCTACAAGCAACTTACCACCTTGTTATAAAGTGTATGTTCCCAACTCGCATGTGAAGAGCGAGCGTGCGACACAAAGCCGAGTTAATCGCTTCGAACTCTAACCAAGTTTTACAACTAACTAATTGGGTTCTAGGCAAGCGTAAATTGGCTACGGCTTAGTTATTACGCTATAGGACTGTTAGTAAACCGATTAGCTATAAGATTCCCGGCCTATTTTTCTAATCGTTTTGTAGCATGTTCTTTTCTGACGATTTCCGAAATATATATATTTTTTATCAATTTGTTGTGTGGCGCAGTGGTAGTGCGACTGCCTTTGACGCAGAAGGTTCTGGGTTCGATTCTGGGTGGGTCAAGTCACAAAGTTGATATTTATAACTTTGTGAACTTGTTCCCAGTCTGGTTAGGACATTGCGGGCTGAACCACCCGATTGTGAGTGATCTCCTCGTGCATGCCACCCACCTATGGAGCGAGGCTATCGAGAGAAATGGCGAAGCCCTCGCTGTGTCTCTGGATATCTCAAAGGCATTTGACAGGGTCTGGCACGCAAGCCTTATTAGCAAGCTGCCCGCCTACGGACTACCTGCTGATCTTTGCAACTGGATCTCTGACTTCCTGAGGGGACGGTCGATACGAGTGGTCCTAGAGGGCCGCTCCTCGGACCAACAGGCCATAGATGCTGGAGTCCCTCAAGGATCAGTTCTGTCTGCAACACTATTTCTGCTGCATATCAACGACATGCTGACGCCCGACACCTTTGGGTACGCAGATGATAGCACGGTTGTTGACAGATACCTGTCCAGTGCAAAGGCCAGCAGTGAAACCACCCAGTCTTGTCGAGAGTCCATAGTCCAACATCTGAACTCTTCACTCAAGGCAATATCCGAGTGGGGTGATGCCAATTTAGTGAAGTTTAATGCAACAAAGACACAGGCTTGTCTATTCTCGACTAAACGGAGTCCCTTCACACTTACTCCGACTTTCCGAGATGTATCCATACCGATTTCTGACCACCTTGATCTTCTTGGCATGACTCTTACGTCAGACCTGAACTTTGGACGCTACATAGAATCTTTGGCCACGACTGCAGCAAAAAAGCTTGGTATCCTCTCAAAGGTTAGGCGCTACTTTGCACCAGAACAGCTTCTACAACTATATCAAGCTCAAGTTCGATCTTGCATGGAGTATTGCTGCCACCTTTGGGATGGATCTGCCAAATACCAACTGGCCGCCTTAGACTCCACTGAAAAACGCGCCAAGAAGATCATAGCAGACGAAGCACTGGTTGAGACTAAGTTGCAGAGCCTTGAGCACCGTCGTAAAGTAGCATGCATGTCGGTATTCTATAGGATACATTTCGGAGAGTGTGCTCAATCACTCCACAATCTGATACCCCCTTCCCCATTCCATCTCCGGGGATCGAGGCGCCGACTGGGGTTCCACCCTTATGTTGTAGATATACCTCTGATCCGCACTAAGCGTTTCGCTTCAACTTTTATCATGCGTACGGCTAAAGAGTGGAATTCCCTGCCGGCGGATCTTTTTCCGGAACAATATAACTTGGGCCTTTTTAAGGCAAGAGTGAATAGGCATTATCTAGGCAAGCATGTACCATCTTCGTCTGCATCTCCACTTACCACCAGGTGAGATGGCAGACAAATGCGGGCCTATTACATTAAAAAAAAAAAATTGTCCGTAAGTAAGATGGTTCCGTGTTTCGGATGACACGTTAAGCCTTAGGTCCCGGTTGCCGTCTATGATCACTTAGATGGCGGCCGTTACACAACCATGTCAGAAGCCTGCTACTTGTAGAAGGCGGTTGAAAAATTCTGACACTATTCATCGGGTCGTTGGATGACTTGGTGTCCCACACGAAAAGAAGAAGATCAATTTGTTCAAAAGTTAAATTTCAAGTTTTTGCGATTCTAACAACTCAAATTGAAAACTCGCCCCGTTTCAAATTGTATGACTATACATGACATCAAACTTTTACCCTACAACGTCATAATTTACGCAACTCGTGCTCTTGAATTTTAAAAGATTTCTGCGCCTTTAAGGGTACAAAATAGAGAAACTTAAAAATCTTGATAAAAATATCGCACTCTTATTAAGACAACGACCGAAATCAAAAATTGGCGAAACTGAGTTAGGTGCAAAAATCGACAGCAAAGAGCATGTCTCATAACGTAGTGTAAAGAAAATCAACCTTTTTCCCTTAACAGTTAGGTAGAAAATAGAGGAGTCTTTATCTTACTATCCCCGCGCCCCTGCTTCATTCGTCTGACAACGACCGATTTAGTCTTGCGCCGGCCACCGCGAGCGGAGGTTGTGTCGAACATCGCCCGATTTCGGGATACGTCGTTGTTTCACTTAGACTTTGGAAAAGTTTATTGAACATACTTAAGTAAGAGAACGACCGATTTTGAAATACGTCGTTGTCTTACGAAAACTGTTTGTGATTAAGTTGACTGATTTTGTATTCAGTCGTTCTTTTACTTACATTGTGTACAGACGAAGAAACGTCGTCTTGTATAGACCACATACAATTTAAGAGAAATGACCTAAATTGGTTAAATCGTTTTTAAGAAAATAAAAAATTGCACTGTTTCTACAAATAATGTTTTATTTAAAACGACTCAGACAGCTTGAGTCTTTTTGGCTGAACTCCTTCACTGCAACCGAATAAATGAGAAACGACTTTGTTTGTAAAACGCTGCCATTGGTTTGTCTGATCGTAAGTCTTTTTTTGCTGAATGAAAGAGCTGACCCTATAAACCTCTTTGGTAACACTAACTCATTTTTGACAATTTTGTGGATTGAGTCCTTTCAGCGAAAATACGTCCTATTATTAAAAAAAAATAAAAAAAAATGGTTTTTATTTACACGACATCATACATACATCTTAAGTTATCATAATAAGTATTTATTTTGCCATTTATAAAACACTTTACTGTAAATCATCAGCATCTTCTGGTACTAAATTTTGACATAAGCCTCTAAATATGTGGGATTTTTTGTCAAATAACGACTCCTTTAGTAATGTTTTACACTCTCTTCTTAAATTTAAGTAATATAATGACTGAAAAAAAAATTGGTCACCTCTGCACTTCAATAGTTTAGTAAGATATAGACTTATTTGTAGATTAGACACAATTTTTTAAAATATTTTAGTAAGACAACGACCGATCTCAAAACTTAAGAAAAAAACTAAAAATATATGTATAATAGACTAACAAACATTAACTTGATTTACTAAATCTAATAGAAGGTACTCTTAGGAATACACACCTTTTTATAGATTTTGGATATCTTTATTTGTCATGATTTTATAGTGATTTTACTATTTGCAACAAAAATCCAAAAACATTTTTGCTGTTTCCCAAAAGTTTGCAATTTTGCATTCGGTCGTTGTCTTACTAAGAGTGCGATATTGGAAGTTCTTTTATAAAAATCGTCAGCATCGTATATTTCTTTGACACTTTGCTGCATGAAATTCACTAATTAGGTCATATAAAATTTTACCGGTCTTTTCGAGGAAACATTAATAAAAGCCCCTCACTTTGTTTCAGATACTGCAGTTGACAGAAAAGGTCAGTACGTTGCTGGAAAATATGAAATTTCCAATATCGAGTGTTCTTCTTCTTCTCCTTAGCCTTATCCCATCATCTGGGGTCGGCTCTCCTTGTCTGTCTTTTCCATTTGTTTCTGTCCTGTGCGGTTTCGGCGTCCACATTTGCCTCTTTCAGATCTTTCTCGACCGTCGTTAACCAAGTGGCGGGGGGTCTTCCGATATCGAGTGTTATAACTCGAATTTTACCGCCAAATATACCGTCGTCGAGCACCAAGACACAGTACATGCATCGGATAACAGCAGTAGGGAAGCTTCGTACAATCGCTTAGAAGCTTATACAGGGTGTAAAAATATTAGCTGCAAACATTTTAAGAGGTGAATCAGCCCATGAAACTGAACAACTTTCCGCAAGTATCATAGGTTGAAATATGAAAAAACATTTTGGACCTCCTATACAAAATTATTAACTGACCAAGACAATTTGTATAGGAGGTCCAAAAAATTCTTATGTTTCAACCTATGTTTCTTGAGGAAAGTTGTTCAGTTTCATGGGGTGATTCACCCCTTAAAATATTTGCGGCTAATATTTTTACACCGTATATAGACGCACCACACGAAGTCTCTACACGGTATCTCACTGATTCTCGCTAGGCGTACTTCGGGCTTGCTGCGCCATCGATTAACTTGATAAGTGACAACAAAAAGGAAATAACACGTTCTCACATCAAAAAGTAGTCTGCGAGCTTGAGCGGTGAAGGACATTCATTTATTTTGCTGTGTTTGAACTTTCAAAATGGATTTAAAAAGGCACTTGAACTTTTCCTTGAAATCTTCAACTGATAGTAGTTGTACCTAGAGAAAGGGTCAAGAGTCATTACTGCTTTATTTGTACCAACTGTGTCCAAAGCACCAAGTGGTTCGACGTAAAATTTCATTGCTACCTGTTCGAGTTGTAAAGTCATAACCTAAATGTACTACGTGACAATCTGGCGACTTTTTATTGGCCGAGTTTCCAGTTTGAGAGTTTCTCAAATTGCTACATACACATGTAGGTAGGTATCACAACAGTAAATGATTATAAAACCTTCGTACTCTAGTTTGTATATTACATGGATCGTACAGTTAGCAAAAGCAGCTAGACGTATATTGTAGAATCTAAAGTATCTTTATATGTTGAAAACGTTTCTGATATCAAAGTTATGCTCATTGATTTCTTTAATTACTGTTTTCAATTAAGGAATCCTAATTAATTAACGGCGTTTCGTATTTGAGCTTACAAAGGACGCGACGGTGCTGACAATGATTTCAGGAATAAAAGACAAGAACTATTTGATTCGGTGTGAAAGAACGAAAAGAAGTAAAATTGGAAATATCACAAGAAAAAACGATGAATATTGAAAATTTTTAAACCATGTTGAAAATGTGTAGCTCCAGTTCACATTTTTTGTTTGTAAAAACACTTAACGCACGACGGAGCGCTAAAATATCGCAGCGGTCTGTCAGAGCCATACTAGAAATGTCAATCACCATACTAAAAATTCTTAACCGCTGTCGACGCAGCACTGTAGCATCGTCGCCCTTCGAGTGCGGTTTTAGTATGGGAAGTGACATTTATAGTATGGACCTGACAGACCGCTGCGATATTTTAGCGCTCCGTCGTGCGTTAACTGTGCGATCCACCTAAGCCCTACTGTCTCGCTAATAGAGTACATACAAATTGATCGAATTACAGTAAAAATGATCTACGAGCTTCTCAGCGTGAATCAGTAATTGTGTAAACACAATGGCTCACAACACAAATGATTGTTTATGAATCCCATTCAAAGGGTGCTTCGAAGTTGCTTGAGAGGCGTCTTAAATAAGCTTTGTGCTTTCGTGAACGAGCCCAATTTGATTTACACTTCGCTTTTGACGAGTAAATAATGAAATCACCTGACCGGATTTCTTGCTCGATTGTTCATGTACAAATTAATTTAAGCAGTGAAACAAAAGCCTTTTCATCCGACTGCCTCAAAAGGAGGTAATGTTTTCGAGAGTAGGTATTAAAGAGCAGATAAAAAATGAGGGCGCCACCTTCTTCGCGATCTGACAGATAACGCTAAACTATGGCAACAATTTTTCATACCAATTTTTTATTTCCTTTTTATTTCTTCTCTTTCTGGCCCAGCATATATGTATGCATTTTTCACGGGCTACAGCCCAAACAGCTTGGTGGATGTTGACATATGAAGGTGTCGTTTCAGCAGCGCGATTGACACTGGCTATATTAAAAGTAGTTGATTTTGTTTCTTGATAATTATTCAATAGTATGCTATTGTCCCTAAACCGGCGAGCGTGCATGGAAAGACTGATGTATGTAGAAGAAGCGAAAGAAGTATGTCAGGATCATAGCAAGTGGAAGGAAATAGTCTCTGCCTACCCCAACGAGAGAGAGGCGTGAATTATGTATGTTTGTATTATGCTATTTGTACAGGGAAACAATGCAATCGATATTGAAAAGGTAATTCAGAGCGGCACTCGAACCGACCAATTTTAGCGTATCGGCATCAAAATAGAGTTAAGACGAGAACGCAACTATTGTTCAGTTCTGACCAAACTGTCCTCAGCCCCAGTTCAATATTGTCGTTCCAATTAGCCAACAATAGTCGCCAGAACAACACCTTAAGTCCTGTCTACACTGACTACGACTACACTGCTGCTGGTAGTGCAGTGCACACATTGGACGTACCCTCAGATCAATCCTGAATGGTCCAGGATTCTGTGTTCAATAGATGACAGTCTGATTCTGGTATTAGTAGAGAGATGTGTTTCTACATTTGGCAAAATACAGTGAAATCAAACTATTATGATAAAGTAAGTTTCCTAACTCGTATTCAACTGCTGGACATGGGCCTTCCCCGATTGGAGGTACTGCCATACTCAACACGCCTGGCAGGCGGATTGGCGAGCGAAGTGCAAGATGTAATTCTGGACACTGTCAGGAATATCAGCAATACGATATTTGATTATTAGTATGATCAACAAAATTAATCGTCAAAAATGTGAAATACAAATTCATTACGGAATAGAAGATACCTAAATATGTTTTAGCCAATCGATCCAAAACAGTTCCGTATTTCTTAGCGAATGTGCCAGCGAGCATTTTGTACGGGTAGACGGTGAGCATGTAGGAGAATAGCTCTCCTTTGTCCGTCTCCACGGCAACGATCACACAGCCTACTCGACGGCAGACTAAGGCCTCTATCATACTTCGGCGCAAAAAAAAAAAAAACGCTGCGCTGACGTATGCGCTGCGTAAGCACTGGGTCGTGCGTCGAGAGCGATTTTAATATAGGGATTGACGTTTCTAGTCTAGTGCATCTGACAGGCGCATACGTTAGCGCAACGTTATTTTTACAATAAGTGTGGGAAAGACCTGAAGGCGTGTATACATTAGGAGCACAATTTCTGAAAGTCTAATTTCTGAAATCATGTCAAAATTTCAAAGCTCTCAGCTCTTTTTTAAAATTTTCTTTTGCTGGAATTTGTTAGTAATTGTGTTTACATTTTAGTACAAACATTTATTTACACATACCCTAATAAACTCTCACATTATCCATGACACAAAAAATCAAGTCCTAGAAATTGTTATACAGTGATTAGACCAGTCGATGCAGATTTCCGTGCACGATTTCAAAATTGCGATTCTGCTCTACAGTTCTGTTATTGTTGATGTAAAATTACGAATTGATCATTCAGTAGTGATTTATTCACGCATGTGTGTTACCTAAGTACCTCAGCTTTTGTTTGCTTAGAGATTTTTTTTTAAAACGTTACCGCTTAAATCCTGCTGAAGTCAATTTTTATTTCTAGATTCTAGACAAGTCAGCTAGATTTAGCAACTGTCACAATTGGCTACACTGCAGGCGTCTAATAGGTAGTGTAGTCTTTGGTCTACGTTTCCTACGGTCTACTGTACGGTATTGTGCAGAACGGACACTTCACGGCTCACGGCTCCTGCCTATTGTGGTCGATTATTGATAGAAGCCTTTAATGCACTGCAGATAGATAACCAACGTGGTTTTCGTGTGCACTACTAGTATTGGTCACTGAATATAGGAATAGAATTTAGTTTCAGTTAAGGCGGATCGTACACTTAAAGTACAACGGGACGCTAAAACACGCAGCGGTCAATCAGATTCAAACTAAAAACGTCAACGGTTTTAGTATGGGGATTAATATTTCTAGTATGGATCTGTCTGACCGCTGCGATATTTTAGCGCTCCAACGTGCGTTAAGTGTGGGAAAGGCCTTAGATACAAATAAAAATGTAAATCATTCCTAGTATTTTGTTTATTTTTTAAAACGTTAAGCTATTAAAAAAATCTCATTCGAAATATTATTCTGTAGAAGTTTTATTAGAAACTGAAAAACAGATAATGTACCAACCATATACAAACCCGCAACTTTGTCAATTTATAATTTATTATGGCAACTCCGACTGCAAAATCTGTCCCGTTTCATCCAGCAAATATTAGAAAAGCTTTTCAAAATTATAGCCGCTGTGTTTTCAGACAAGGCTCAGGTCCTAAAATAATAACGGACATAAAACAAACACTGACAAGTTTATAAAGGCCTGTCCTCGTAAGCTTGAGAGCTTTTAGTCGCATACCTACCTAGTATATGTAGATACTCCTGTCATGCAACTTCACATACAGGGACTGACTCAGATATTGTGGAATTTTGCTGTAGAAAATTCAATGGGCTAGGAAAATGTTCGGAAAAAGTTTTTTTGTCACGGCTTCAGTCAGACCTACATATAGCTCTGGTGTAGCGCACACCAGAGGCTAAAACATCGCAGCGGTCTGTCAGATTCATGCTAGATATGTCGAGCGCAGCGTCGTCGTCCGTTGAGTGCGGTTTTAGTATGGGGAGGGACGTTTCTAGTAAGGATTTGACAGACTGCTGCGATATTTTAGCGATCCGTCGTCCGTGAAGTGTGCGATCGGCCTCTGTAGTACGATTTTCATATTTAGAAACTTTCTGCAAAGTCTGCCTACTGACTAAAAACAACCCATTCATATACCACACATTATACAACGAGAATAATATTCCCTGTCCTTTTCGCTCAAAATGCAGTTTAAATCAAACTATCTGTCATACGTTATGAAAATTATATTTAGTTCACTAGTCTAATATATTTTTTGCCTTTGACCACAGTTTTCATTTATTTTCATAGTATGTTAGACGAACTGAGCTTTGTAAATGTTTCCACGCAAATTCATTCACATTAAGAACGGTGTGCGTTATTTTTAATTAATTATTGTGAGTTATATCGCAAGCAAATTAAAAATAATTACTAACTTTTTAAGAAGCTCTGTTTTAATATTCATTTGCGCCTACTAAATACTTCGGAAGTTGTCTTGTCTTTTGGGTAAAAAAAAC
The DNA here is from genome assembly GCA_029255805.1 of Keiferia lycopersicella. NCBI lineage: Eukaryota > Metazoa > Arthropoda > Insecta > Lepidoptera > Gelechiidae > Keiferia > Keiferia lycopersicella. The sequence continues at coordinate 3,860,107 of JARACZ010000008.1, forward strand.
TCCTTTGAATTTCTGAAAATGTACATAGAGTCTGTGCGGAAGGAGAACCAGCGTCGTCGTAACAGGCGGCGTGGAATTTGCGGGCGCTTTTGTGCCTTATTATGACTTTGACATTTGTCGATCGTGGGTTTTAATTTCTATGTAAAATGAATAGTTCACTATTTTCCCGTGACGGTTCGTTTTCCGCACAGACTCTATAGGTATTATGAAATCTTGTACAGAAGCCCGCAACGACTGATGTAACTACTCTACTACTACGTATCACACTTTCTGTTATGTTTTTTATAATGTCTAAGCTTTGTGTGAATTGATCAGAGTATGTGCGATTGAATTGAGTTGTAGAAGAACTTGCAATACAACCACAATATTAGGTGAAAATAGAGGTCCTGATCATTTCGCACGTAAATTGTAGATCGCATTGTACTTTACAATGTGATACCGTGTGCCGAGTGATGCTGGCTTAGAATAGCATCACCCGTTTCTTCCCGCGGGTGTTGTTAAAAGCAACAAAGGGACTTAAGGGTTACAATTTGAGGCGGCAGGCTGATAATCTGTCACTACAGTGATACACGAATCATCTGAAAGGGCCCTGAACACTTGTCAGACGTGGCCTTTATCCCTTGCGAGGAAGGCAGAGCGTTAACGATCGTAAAATTACGGCCGTTATCGCCACGTCTGACAAGTATTGAGGGCCCCTTCAGATGATTCGTGTATCACTGTAGTGACAGGTTGTCAGCCTGTCGCCTAATGTTGTAATACGTGGTAATACACATGCAACCCTCGAGTCCCTTAGTTGCCTCTTACAACACCCGCGGGAAGAATTAGGGTGATGCTTTTCTATGCCGGCATCACACGGTGGACATTTTCTAGATTTCCATTTCCATGATTGTAGGATATTTCACAAAACACCTACCTATGTATTATTTCTGTATAAGCGCTTCAGTTGTTCACAACAATGAATTGATATTTCCATAATTAGCTATTTCTGCTTATTCTCATCGCTTTTGCTCTAGCTTTGTTTGTCAACCTTTTGTAGGTAATTATTTATCAAAGGGTTTGGTTAAGCTGGATCCTTTAGTAGTAAAATTAATAAATTACGTACAATAGGCATCATCTTTTTTTTTTCTTTTTCGTGTGGGATACCAAGTCGTTCAACGACCCGATGAACCCTAGTGTCAGAATTTTCCAACCGCCTTCTACAAGTAGCAGGCTTCTGACATGGTTGTGTGTGTAACGACCGCCGTCTAAGTGATCATAGACAGCAACCGGGACCTACGGCTTAACGTGCTATCCGAAACACGGACGAAAAAAGAAAGAATAGGCATCATGTTTGTTTTGTACAAGGCATAATTCGCTAGATGACTAGGTAATTAATAAAGTACAAAATTAGTAAGTACGCATAAAAATATTCAAAGTTTGAATAATAAACAGAAGAAATAATATAAAGTAAGTGTTTTAACGCCATTCAGAATAGCAAGGCGTGATATGTGTATGTTATGTTTGTATATATGTAAAATAGCGAGATATGACGTCATCTTTCAGTATTTTCATACAGGATATAGTTTTAAAAAGTATCTCATTTGATACGCCAGTCATCATGCCTATTAGAGCCAGTTGAAGTTTACTGTCATATTTTTGCTAATGCACTTTCAACAAGCGCCGGAAATATAAATATAATTTAAGATAATTTTTTAGTCATAGCTAGGAATAAAAGTTTCTCAAGATTCCAGTAGTATGTATAAAGAGGTGAAAAATTAACCGCAAATTACGAATCGACGGGACGCCGTACTAAGAACTACATAGTATCCAGTTTAATAGAAAGAAAACATCGACAATTCAATAGGAAAGTTTACTCACACTCGGCTTTGCTAAGCTTTTCGCACAACACTTGTTTGTTTTGTCCATTTATACAAGATTCACGACACTGCACGGAAGCGGAAGCAGAACCGACAGGGATACAGAGATAAGTCCATTTGCGACAGATTTGGCGGATCTCACGCGTGCCGCATGTGTTTGCGGCGTTTTATCGGGTCCGTTTTACAGCGGCCATTAGCACTCTGACTACCCCGTAAGGGGAATAGGCTTGATATATGTATGTTTGTATGTTATAAATCGAGGCCGCCGCTTAATCCGGTGTGTTGCCGGGTGCGATGTGTTTAAAGTCAAAGGCAAAAATCTTTACCTATTCAGTAGTGCGTTCGCGATGTTCTCGATTTGTGACTTGATTCTTAAATTCCTGTTCGATAGTCACAAGTAGTTTTTTTAAAAAATTTCGTATACTTGTCACTCTCAGATGGGGTTTAAGAACTGTCATATAATAAAAGGGCTATAAAAATTATTTAAAAGAGGATATTCTGAACGAGTAGGATTAATAAGAATGAGTTGTTGCCGGGTCCTGTATTCTGCTGGGTATTTCGAAGAAAACAGCTTACGAAATTACATACGAGTAGCTACAACTCCTGGATATCAGGGCACACTTCACTGCAACAAATTGCGACTGTCACAGACTGTCAATTTTTAAATATAGTAGCAATTACGAACCGCAATGTCGTCCAGTGCATGTGGGACTCACCTTTGCGTTCATGCTGCAAGCCTTTCCGAAGAAAGCAGCTTACAGTCAGAAATGGAAACTTGAGGCTGTTGAGAAACAGAAATACTCGTAACTGGACGGTGAATGGATAAGATTAAAAAAAAAAGTTCTTCTCATTTTTCACAAACGTAATTTTTTTCTAGGTTTTACTTTTTTTTATACAAGGAAGGTGGATTAAAATGGTGATCCCATTTTTAGCTAGATTCCACATATTGTATCATTCATTCTTGTTCATTTAAATCTTTAAAAAAATCCTAGATACAAAAACACACTAAATATGAATTATTCTTACTTTGAAAGTGTGATGCGATATGGTTTAGAAGTGGTTTTAATATGGTGATTCAGATTTCTAGTATGGATCTGATAGACCGCTGCGATATTTCAGCGCTCCGTCGTAAGTTAAGTGTGCAATCCGCCTTATTAATCATGCCAGAATTATTTCCTAAAACAACATGAAAAAGACTTATCCGCAGAATTTTTCCGTATTATAACGCAGATTTTATTTTCGAGTTTCTAATGTAGCGGAAAACGTGTATTGAATTTTGCTTGATAGCTTTATTTTTGGCGAAACATCCGTTTTCCTTATAGAAGCTTAAGATCATTACGATTATTATTGAGAAACGTATTTTGCTTGATTCTAAGGCCAATTTAAGCGCTTTGAGATCCAATTAGCATCAGGCAGCAACACCATATAGGCTGGAACAAATATAAATTACCTTGTGATCGTGACCCAAATATTCGTATACCTTAGTACTTACCTGTTGATACCTACCTAGTACCTGTTGATTATATTTAAGTGTAAATTGCGTGTTTCGGAGTTAGGTATCAAACTCTGTAAATATAAAATAATTCTTGTCTGGACTCTGTCACTATACTTATGGCATTTGCAGGAAAAAATCAGGTTTTAAGATCTAAGATTAACTTTAAGGTTACCCAGTGAAGTCTTAATTGACCTAAAGATATTTTAATACCTATTTCAGCAGGGCTTTGGGATAGATAGATGATAAGGGTTCCCTCATCCCCTGTTTAAGAACATAATTCTTATCGGAAGATAGTGTAGGAGACAAGGGTTTTGTTACATGATGCATGTTATTGACTTTCTTCATTGACTTTGGGCCCTTTATTTTATAGGAAAATCCAATATATTTTACTATGGTTATTACAAAGAGTAATAAGTACTTACTCACCGTCGTAAAGAACGTTGAATTAGTGAATAAACGCTAGAATTAAATTTCAAGTTTACGATATTTTCCTTAGTACCCAGAATACCCAGTTTCATTTTAGCAGTTAACAATCAACCAACTATAAAACCAAGTTCAAAATAGCTCCAAGTTATTAAACGGGGCTTTGATGAACCCAGCTTATATAACCCGTCTTGGAAGACAATCGTGCCCCACTGAGGGTAGAATAAATCCTCATCTTGAGCGGGATATTGAAGATCGGTCTTCCAATATAGAGGCGGTGAAAAGCGTCTATTTTTGAAAAGCAATAAAGGGGGATAAAAGACAGATGCATCGCCTCACTCTCACATGTTGGACAGGCAGTTTGCTGTCGTGTGAATATTGTCTACCGGTGGTGAGGTAAATAAAAGTTCAGCAAGGAGTAGGTGGTTTTTGGAGATATGTAAGGCGACAAGTTTGTCACGTCTTCAAATATTTTTGACGTGGGTTTTTATTGGCTAATAACAGTGGCACAGACTATCATTAGCGTCTGCTTTCTCTGGCCCTCCGATCTCTCTGTCCTTTGAAATCCATGCTAAAATTAAAGAATCTCGTGGATCAATATATTAGAATATTGTGGTGGCACGCAATGACTGAATCAAAGAAATGAGGTATTTTGCCCCAGTCTGTCTGTCTGATATAATTGGAACACAGATGACGAGCTGTTATTCGAATGCTTATTTTTAAACGGTTTAATTTAAGCTTACCCCGTTTGCTGTGTTGGCTGTGGTGGGTCAAATAAAATTTCATCCTTTTCCTGTCAACCGTTTGATCTGAAATTTGGTATACACGATTTTACTTTTGTTTAACCAATGTACACATATTGGTACCAATGACTGTTTCCATTAAATTATTTTTTAGCTTTTAGTGTATTGTCTGCAACATAAAACTATTAACTAAAAGTCTTATTGTCCTTTTTTATTTTAAACTAGATTTCCTAAGGCCTTCCTTAGGTGTAGTTTTTAATGGCTGGATAAAGGAAGTATTAGAGGTATTTTGCGGTGTGACCTAGTCTGTCTGTTATAATTGGAACATAGGTGACGACCTGTTATTCGAATACTTATTTTTTTAAACTAGATCTCCTAAGGTCTTCCCCAGGTGTATGTGACCGGGATTGTCTTGTCTCCTCACCCAGCGGGAACAGCTGTAAATTGAAAACTGAACGAGTTACGGCCCACGCGCCTCCAGGGGTCCTATTGGGATTGCGATAGATACTCGTACGTCAGGTGGATCGCACACTTAACGCGCGACGGACCGCTAAAATATCGCAGCGTTCTCTCAGATTCATACAAAAAATGTCAATCTCCAAACTAAAACCGCTCAACCGCTGTCGACGCAGCGCTATCGCAGCTTCGTCTGTCGAGTGTGGTTTTAGTATGGGGAGTGACGTTTCGAGTATGGAAGTATGGATCTGACAGACCGCTGCGATATTTTAGCGGTTCATCGTGCGTTAAGTGTGCGGTGCGCCTCAGCCGATACACTATTATAAAACTGTATCGGGGGAACCGTCTGCTTGGCGCAGATAAATAGAAAAATCGATGGCGTTGATTCGGCGTTGATTTCAGCAATGGGTATTGATATTCTAGCTTTGGTGTTGCCGCGTTTAAACCAAGGACATGAAATTGTTATAAAAAAGAAATTGTTTTGTTATTGTTACGATGACTAATCCATTTATCAGGTGAAATAGGTATTATGTTTGTCTTTCTAAAAGTGTTCATTTTTGAAATGTTGATGTGGTCCGGTAGATTTTTTGCTGGCTTACAGCCACAGCAACTTAAGTTGTACTTGTAATATGATCCTAAGAGATCATAAAAAAGTAGATTATTTATATTGGACACTATGCACAAATTGCTTAAATAATCTTGAGTATTATGCATTACATATTATTCATATTTATAGTTTTAATTTCATATGTATTTTTTTATCCTACCTATTTTATTTCTGTAGCAGCATGAAATTGAATAGATATAACAGATATTGTCTCATAGTTTACAAATAGAAATAAAACAACTCGTAAACTCTATTATCTGGATGGGCACGGTAAATATCAAATTGCCGGGCCTTATTCTTCTTAGAAAATATCATTTTCTAAAGTTAATGAAGAACTACGTATACTATATAAAATAAATGAGAAATTTCAGTTTTGTAGAAAAGCACAGGATTATTTGAAATTCGAACATGTGAATGGGAAATTGGTGGTTCTTGTAATTCTATCTGATGGTTCTTTACCGTTTTTACAGTTTCCTGTCAGATGGCATTGCGTTGAATTCGAATTTTGACGTTCAAGTTATTTGGATTCTCAAATAGATGAAATACATTTCCTTGGGAAGAAACTTTTTCACTTAGCCTTAGCGCCATCTATATATTGTTGAGTCAGTAAAAGTAAAAATGTGTATTGCAATTTTAGGCGACAGGCTGACAACCTGTCACTATAGTAATGCACGGCTTATTTGAATTGACCCTCAAACAATTGTCAGACTTGGCGATAAGGACCGTAATTTTACGGTTGTTGACGCTCTGCCTACCCCGCCAGGGATATAGGCGTGATATGTGTGTGTGTAGTACAAGTATTCTAAAAAAAGTCCCTATTTTATTTAATTGTGTTCGAATTCCCGCGCATCTGCTAAAAAGAACGAAACGTAAAAAGTCTATCAAAAGAGGAAACCTGCGGTGTTTTCCAAATGTTATTCTTTTTACCTGGCGTTTGGTAAGCTCGGTCTGGGAGCAGTCAAATGGCTAATACGTTGTGATTTTGTTGCTTTGGAAGATACATGTGGGAATGCTGCTGTTTAGTATGTATTTTTAAATTGTATTCTATCTAATCCAAAGTGTAGTTTTTACCAGCTGGTTTCGTTGTTGCTACGGCGGCGTAGTAAAGTGCTACGGCGTAGATGGATTGTAAAATACGGATCCGGTAGCAATAGTAATATTAACTGATGATTATGATACCCGCCAAATCCATCTCACTTACCACTGGCGGAGCGGCTACCACTGGGAGCAGATCTTCCCTGGACAGTTTGGAAGTCTTTAAACAGACTCCGAGCTGGTGTTGGAAGGTGCTATGCAAACCGAGTCAGGTGGGGCTTCTCCGGCAGTGCCCTCTGCGACTGCGGTGTAGAACAAACCATGGACCACCTTCTCTCCTGCCCCAACTACCCTAGTACTTGCACTATGCGGGACCTGCTGGAGGCTAACCCCAATGCAATTAGTGTGGCCGAATACTGGTCCAATATAATTTAATTGTTGCCCATCGATTCGATGAAAAAGAAGAAGAAGAACTGATGATTATTATTTTTTAATGTATTACTTCTCATAACTAGTTTTAAAAAATAATAATGCACTTCGTACCTTCAGCATAAAAACAAATCCGCGAAATGTTTTTTACCTATTCAAGGTCGTCGTATTTCTTTTAAAGACGGCAGTGCACACTACTTCTACTTTGTTCAAGAACCATTCTCATGTCATGTATCTTTTAGCAACCTTCAAAATTCAAATGTCAAAGTTTTACACCTATTAATTTGTTTCAACACAACTAGACATAACACAAGTTTCTACAATGTTTGTATCTACTGTTGAAATTCTAGATTCAAAATGTGTCTGTTGAAAGTCATGGATGGTTCTAGTTAGCACTACCTGCCCCTTTAAGGGATCCACCAACATTGGTTATTCCCATAAAATGTATGAAATACCAGTTCAAATTGGTCCCTTCAAGTGTTATGAGGCCAACTGAGCTTAGCTGGCGCTGTGCCAGGCAGACGATCCGTAATTACACTCTGTTCACAAAACAAACTTGCAATTAGAATGAAGAACCGAATAAAATTCAATTTGAGACCTGGGTGAAAGCTGGGATTTGTCTGAGTGCGGTGGCCACACAAAAACTACGGATTAAAATAACAAAAGACTGTTTTTTTTCAAGTCAGTGAGATAGAACATATTATTTGGAATTTGCATTTTGTGAAGATAAAACTTTATCTGTGGCTTTTATTTAGTGAAATATATTAGATTTATATTAAAATATGTTAGACACTGACAATAGTATTTTTAATACAGATATTTCAATTTCTAAACCATGTGGTTGACAATGTATTGGCGTCAGTAGCGTAACTTTAATAGGAACCCGTATTACTTTTATTCTTTTTTTATAATTTATTTCACATAGTACATATATATACATAAACATAAGAAAGCGCAATTGTATGGGGGGACGGTTTGGTTAAGACATTGCGGGCTGAACCACCCGATTGTCCGTAATTAAGATGGTTCCGTGTTTCGGATGGCACGTTAAACCGTAGGTTCTGTCTATGATTACCTAGACAGCGGTCGTAACATAACCATGTTAGAAGCCTGCTACTTGTAGAAAACATATGTCATTGCGAACGTAAGATCATGCATTAACCAATAAGCATCCGTAAATAGCAATTTACTTGAAAACCTATGATCTGTGGATTATTTTTGTTGATAATCTACCATATCGTTGTAAAAAGCATATTTGAATTCAACAAATAGTCTGGGAGCTGTGCTTGTAGTATGAAAATGAGTTGTGACGGCCACCCCGCGAACACCCAACTTTGATGAGTTCCGTCATTTAGATTCATAGCTTCCCGCTCGTCGTGAATTGCTACTTTATTTTATTGTACATCAACCTCAAGGAACCTTGATTTGGAAAAAAATGTGAGCGAAGAAAGACCCAAACAATATCTACCAAAACATATGTTACTAATCTAGTTAATTATGATTACATGTTTAAAAATATGAGTTTACTGAACTCAGCTTTTTGTTATTTATTTTCTTTTATGTTATTTGATATTGTAAATCACAATTAAGGATTTAAAAAATCTAACTTTTAAAACTCGAGAATTGTTTGCACAAATAAATTTTGCAGCCAAAATTAAAACCAATGTTGTTCATACAACAAATTCTAATACAAGCATTTTACTTTCAATACATCATGTTTTATTATTGTTTCTTTTTCAGAGTATTGCAGTTTTCGTAAAATAATGGCTTCTTTATAATTCCGTCACGTCTGCGCCTGACTAGCGGCTCACCCTGTCAGAGGCATGACGGAGCACCTTTTTCAATATTGGCTCGCTCTAAAAACCCTTCATGTTGACCCAAACAACCTCCCCAAGCAATCAATGAGCTAAAAATATTCAAAATGTCTAATCAATCTCCTCCAGTGCCTCGGCTCTTCTTTATGCAAATTTTCAAATATTTACTCAATCCTCGCGCACCTCAGGATACCAGTAATTTGAAAAGTTTTGTTTAGTTAAGGTTCATCGATTATTGGCGGCACTTAATGAAAACTGAAATAGTATCGGCAATGTGCTTCATCTCGCCGGAAACACAAAATATGCAAATCGCTTTAAAATTGACTTGGAGATGGCGCTCAAGTTAAAATTTGTTTGCTTTAATCTGAGGTTATTTTAACTTCAGCAAGCTGGGGAGAAAAATGCTAGGGAGATTACTTCTTAAGACCGGCTAATATTGCGACGAGCTGATAGGCAATTTTATGCGACCTCCTTTAACTTCGGTCAACAGTTTCAGGGACACCCGATTAATGAGTTCGATCCCTATCTCTTTTGTTTGTTGTTTACCGGCGGCTTTGGGTACGGCAAATAGCTTTTGAGATTTTCGATTTGCGGAATATCTTGTAAGAAAACCACTTTTATAGTGGACTGTCGACGTTCCTTGGTCTGGGCTTCGCCTAAGGATGTAAAGCTCTCAGTATTGGTTTCAATCGGTTTGTTTCCAGTTTAGTGAAGCTATTGCAGGTTGAACCATTGTCCTATACAGATATGGTTCCGTGCTTCAAACCAGTAGCGGTCATTGCAGCTATGATGAACGACGGTCGTTACACAACCGTGTCAGTGCAGAAGCCTATTACGGTTTTAAAATCTGTCACTAGGGTTTATCGAGTCGCTCCTCGGCCAGTGTCCTACAGGATAAGAAGAAAAAATAAAAACCTTGACGACAAAATCGTTAACAAAGAGTAGAATTAGAAATGCGCAGTCGTGTCTTTGCGTCATGTAGAGCAAATGAAAGAGTAGCTCAGTGATCACGCGATGGCTCAGCGCAACGCAAGTTGCATGTTGATTAATGAACATGGCCTAAAGGGGAAGTACTTACAAATTACATACATACGTAGCTAATGGGCGTAAACAGCACACAACGCTGGTAATCTTAGAACTAGATTCACTTCAAACTCAACAAATGCTATGCTGCTGTTTTTCGTTGATGAAATTAAGAATACGTACTGGTTTTCGGATGAACCAACCATTGCAGTCAAGGTAAAACTCAAGACAAAAATAACAGATATTTGTACGACGGTAAACCGCAAGCGATTCCTGAATATTTTCGACGTAGTTATCTGTTATAAACATCTTGGAGATTTATCGAATGAAATAATACTCCCACAAAAAGAACTGTTGTTATTCTCATAAAATTAGGTGCTTAACTAAAATGCACAACCTCCAACGCTAGCAAAACTCTTCCGGCAAAAAGAGGTATAAGAAAAAGTACCAGGCAAATATAAATTCCAGGAGCTCGCTTCTAAGAGATATTCGCGAAATGTGCAATAGACTCGGTAAAGCTGAGGGCATATGTCAGCCGGGTCATGGGATGAATTGGTGTATGGGGCGGGCAGTGTGTCTCCATAAAGACTTTATGTTGCGTGAAGTGGACGCCCACATTCCACTGGGGCATACACTTTAGCTTCACAGGAAAAAGTACGAGTAAATGTTTGCAAGCAATACAGCTGAGTTTCAAACAAATAGCGCAACATCGGATTAAATAGTTCAAGTTGATTTCGTAGCAGGAGCGGTTATTGTAAAAACGTTTTTAGATTGCCGTATTTGCCGTGTGATGCCGGCGTAGAATAGCATCACCCCACAGCCTACCCTTGGTTGTCGTAAGAGGCGACTAAGGGACTCGAGAGTATTGGTGTATTACAATTTTTAGGCGACAGGCTGACAACCTTTTTCCAAAGACAGGGTTAAGCGATTTCATAATATTATTATTACGAACAGAATGCCATGTTTCTTGAATAGGATGGGACGTCAGCACGTAGGTTAGATCTAATGTAGTAAACTTTGTTTAGATCTTCGAAACTGATAGATAATTTTGGTAAGGTGGTTTTCACACTTAACGCTCAGTTGCGCGCTATTATCCGTAACGCATCCGTCTGTCAGATGCATACTAAAAACTGTAATTTCTTTCCCCAAACTAAAAACGGATGCTCGGTGCAGGTCCAACGCATATACTTGCATAATGGATCCATCTGTCAAACAACGCTGGTGTCGGATATGCGTGAGGCACCCGAATTTAGTATGGGGAATGACGTTTTACCTATGCATCTGACAGACAGCTAAAATAACGCACAACGCCGCGTTAAGTGTGAGAACCACTTACGTATTTATTATTAGTAAAAGAACCAGATTTTAGTTTGCAAAAAAATTCTTTCAGTTCTTTTGGAAACTTCATACTACATATTTGACATTTAGAAATAGCATCAAAGACGAGCAATATAGAAAGAACGCAAGCAAACTTTGTTATTTAGTTCATATTTCATATCGCACTAACTTGGCCGGCTAAGTTACCATATTCCCCTGAAAATGAACCTTCACAATGTATGAAGTTTCCTTACAATGTATTTCTTCATCCATCTAAAGTTCGGATGACTCGTTACATTATGCTAAATCTAAAAGTTCAGAGGGTTACTTAATATTAATGTAAAATTTTCCTACATTTAGAAACTCTAACTAGACGTGAGTTTTATTATAGCTGAAGCTAACTTTCTTGAAGTTTGAAGCTCATGGTGATAGGTGAGTTAGGAGCTGATTTTCTACTCAAGGCTACAAATAATGGTAGGAGGAATGTTTAGATTGCGCACACCATATGATCTTACGAATGATAATCTATGCCACAGTATCCGGTTTTCATATGGAATAATGTAAACAATCTACGTCAAAAAACTCTAACAAAACCGCACCGTTTGATGCTTGTGAGAACCGCGTAAGTATTCTTATTACGTTTTCATAATACTCTAACCAAATTTCGTACAGTGACAGATTCTACTTTCATCAAAACAAAAATATTTCATTCTCGATGCACGTAGTCGAGCGAAGCAAAATTTCATGATAATCATAATGAAAATGCAAATGGATGAAAGAAAAACACGTAAAATAAAGTTACTTCTAAGAAAAGCTTTTAAAAATGTTGATGTGTAAATGTACAGGCGTGCCTTATCAGAAATTTCCCTTCCCAAAGAAATTTTTCCTGAAAACCATTTGGGTTGTTTGATCAATAAAATATTTAAATCATAATCAAGATTCGGTCCGGAGAAAAATTATTTGAAATTTATTTAAAATTCGTTTGACGCTATCTCACGAATACAAACATGTGCTTCACATTTACCATATCAGCTAACATTTTCTTTTTCTGGTCATCAGATTAAGCTGGTCCTATCCTAGTTGGTCGACTACCACCGATGTGACGCAGTGGTAGTGCGACTGCCTTTGACGCAGAAGGTTCCGGGTTCAAATCTCCGTGGGTCACTCACAAAGTTGCTATTCATCCTTGAATTTGTTCCCAGTATGGTTAGGACATTACGGGCTGAACCACCCGATTGTCCGTAAGTAAGATGGTTCCGTGTTCCGGATGGCACGTTAGTTCGTAGGTCCCAGTTGCTGTCTATGATCACTTAGACGTTGGCGTTACACAACCATGTCAGAAGCCTGCTACTTGCAGAAGGCGGCTAAAAAATTATTTCACTTCATGAGTTCATCGATAGGGACTTGATGTCCCACACGAAAAGAGAGTCTACTGGTAGTTTTACTGCTCGCTACCACTTCTCAGTTATCGCTTTGGTCCACCGTCGATCATCCTGTCTAGCTAAAACTTTACTTAGAACTTCATTTTGTTAAAGATGTTCTTCCATTTTTCATTACTTACTTAGCACTCCTAATGAATCCCCTCTAACTTATTCAGTAGTCATTCTTTATCTGAATACTGAATTTAAATAAGTATGCAGTGGCGTTCTTGTGACCCTTAAAGGACGATTGTAGGTTACTTTCATATCTTTTTCACCTCAAAGACCTACTCATTGAAGGGATCAGCTTTTACTGGTTCTCTTCAATATCTGTATGTAATACCAGAATAAAATGAACCTTAATGAGACGTCAAACATGTATGACACATTCAAGCTTTTCATTTGGCAAAAACGTACGTCACAGCGGGATTCATCATAGTTTATTGCTTAATTTCTAGTACTGTAATTGAGTTTTCGCTGCGTAAAAATTGGATGCTCTGTAGTACCATTAAAATGCGTCAAATTACAAGCCAGACCAATAAATACTACGGAAAAAAGTAAAATGGAAACAGCACGGGAGATGTCAAGCAGTAGATGGATGTATGCGTTGGCAGCAGCAAGGTCCAAATTGACAATTGACGACACGACGCAGCAACATACGTCATTTGTTATGTCATCAACACATGTTCAGTGATCATTGCGTTGCATCAGTAAAAGGTGTAAATTGTTTTTTTATGACATACTGATTTGCGGTCATCTGACTCTTGCGTTTGTGTCTTGTTCTGGAGCTCAATTTCTGAAACGTCGGCATTCGTGTCACGCAAACATCTGCGACTATTTGTTTATTTAATTTAATTATTAATTGTACCTTGCGTTTTAGTTTACGTTTTACGATTCCCATACGGGTATACAGCCTAATAAATTCACACATATCCTTGACTACAAAATCAAGAGAAATTTAAAAACGTGTGGCGTGTCGCGTGTTTAAGAGTCATAGCGGACATCCGTGCACGGTATCCAATTACGACGTTTCAGAAATTGAGCTCCTTGCCGGTATCCCAGTATGGCTGGTAATTCATATAAATCAAAGAAAACAGTAGTGTCTTCCCAAACTTGCATCTGCAATTGTGATTGCGATTAAAGTATGCTGCATAGACGTGACGTGCATTCGAAACGCAGTATAACAACACTTCAGCCTTTTTTACACTTCATTGCAAAAATACTTACGCGCCTGTCAGATCCATACCAAAAACGTGACTCCCCATATAAAAACCGCTCTCGACGCGGGTCCAACGCACGACTCTACGCTAATGGTCTACGCTAGTTTTAGTATGGGAATTGACGTTTCTAGTATGGATATGACAGCATTTTAGCTGCGCTGAAATCTGATAGACGGCTCTCGGCTGCCGCTGCGTCACGCCGTCCGTTGTCAACTGGTACCTTAAAGTTGTCCCGAATCATTGATTGATGCCGCGCCCTTTGATTGCGTTGCAGCCGCACTGTTGCCGACGAACCGGATTGAACCGGTCGAATGAATATGGCAAAGTCGAACTTTTTGTAGAAAAAAGCACAACAGTAGATAAGTTCTAAGATTCTCTAACAGAAAGAACAAACAATTCAAAAATAGTCGAATATTTTTGGTATGTAATAGGATACGTGTTCTTTTTCAAATTTGTCTCTTCTATTACAGTGAAAATGATTATTGTTTATGCACGAAAAGTTAAATTAACTCGGAGTAAACTAGTAACGCATATTTACATACCTATGTATATTCATCTATTCTTTTCGCTCGGAAAAATTAATACACCTATTTTGTCAACTAATTTACATTGCTGACGGTTGCAACTAAATTATTGTCGCATCCTATCAGCATACGCAAAGTTAATAACCATATTTGAATATTGGAATATTCGAAATTTGTTTCCTAAAATTCATGAGCTTCCTAACCGATGCCCCGAACCGTGTCATCCCACTGAGAGCTATATAAAATATGCAGATTGATTTTTAACTGGCAAACGCGAGCCTCAACTTAGATGGAATTTCAAATAATATTAGATTCATAGATTTTGCGCAAGTTTTAATTTAAACTGGATGAGTAAAATAGTGTTCCGTTGAAGATTAGAGCGGAATCACACTTGAAGTCCATTGCTGCGTATTTTTATGAATAACGCTTGTGACTGTCAGATGACAGAAAATTACGAATTCCTCATGTCAAAAATGGATGTTGGCGCATGAGCTTGCGTTGTTCAATGCGTGGGTCAAAAATGCAAGCTCATGCATTACTCATGCGTTTTTAGTATTAGGAACTTGTAATTTCCTTGCAAGTGATAGACGCATGCGTTACAGATGCGTTAAGTGTGATTCCCGCCTAAGTTTACAGCCTCAGTATTAAAATGTTTACAGGCAATTTGGAGTAAATTTTCAAGTCATCGGCAAGCTAAGGCTTTTACTCAGGGAAATTCATTTTAGGGTTTCTGCTTTATTGAAAACTTGGACCTTAATTTTAGTATTTTCCGGAATTACTTTTACTCTTCTAGGACAAAATATAAATACTCAGATGAAAAAATATTTGATGACTTACGAAGTGCCATTGTTTTTAAACTGATATCTAATAAAACATGTTTGTGGCTAATTTAATATTAAATTAACCCACAATGATTCGCCAGTAGAGAATGTGATAGATTGACTATTGACTGTCATTAGGAATGCAAGTAGTAATCGATTAATCACAGACCAATTATACGCAGACTTGACTATGTCTAGTGGGGATTTCCAATTTTACCCAGTATTTGCGTAATGTTTGAGGTAAGTTCATAAAATACATTTTATTGGCACCTTTGTGTTACCTCTATACATAAGTATGTACATAAATGTAGAGCCACGTAGGTAGGACTGAAAGAGAGTAGCATACTCACCTAATGTTAACACGAGAAAATTGTAACTATGAACTAAAGTATTTAAGAACACTTATTTTTATATTATAAATTTACGTACTTGTAAGTGAACTTATCTCAATGTAGCTACAAAAGCGGCTAAAACTAAATCGATAGGTATTAGCACTTACAGGCACTGGACGATGCAATATTAATTGTAGGGGTTTGTTATTTTCGGGATAAAGCATTGTATGCGTTAGATCTTATTTTTTTAAATTTAATCCACAAAATTACAATGACATACTTATTAAGCACCAAGTTTCTCGACTATTCAGCATTTTAAGTTAATTTTAATAGAAGCCCATAAAGCTTAATACTGTATGGCTAACTATAATATAAAATGACTATGCAAAACAAAAAATCATTTTAATTGTGTACGTAAATGTTATTGGATCTGCGGAGTGCTGTATCCGTAGATGGCAGGTCAGTGGACAGGTGCGATCCGAGGTTGACAAATTGTAACCAGTTATGTAATTTGGCCTAATTGTTTCGCCACGAACTTGACAGATGATAATCAGTGCATGTTCGGTCTGTGGTTGGTGGTGCTGTGATTCAGTAGCGTGAGATCATTGGTGTGATGTGATATTTGGTGATTTTATCTGTGTGAATGTTGTGAGATTCTGGAACAGTTTTGTAAAGTAAGTTGTAGGACTAGTTAAAAAGGACTGTTATTGTTAGATATATACATAAAGTCTTTATTTCTTACAACAAACACAATATTAAAACATAAAACGGCACAAAAAACTACAACTAAAAGTAAGCAAAGGCGGCCTTAGCGTTTGTAGCGGTCTCTGCCAGGCCACCTCTACCTTTACAGAGACAGCTTAACAATATTATTATCGTTATTAGTATGTGTATTTCATGACACTCCCGCATCGGCTTATATAGCCACGAAAATTCTTGCCTGAGACACTGATTAAATTGTCTGTCACATGAGGCCAATGATGAATGATGATGATGATTTTGAACTTACGCTTATACTTTTATTTACTTTGTCCCGCGAATTCATCCGGTGCGTGTGTTCACCGCATATTTATTACTTCAAAGATTTGTAGTCTATTGAACTGTCAATATGATTAGTCAATAATGGTGCGAACTGACACTTGCGTATTGTTTTTCTACTTCAGTTTGCATTACGTATACATGACTCAGGAAGCGTATGTTACACAGAATTACTTATATATACGATGATAAAAGAAAACATTGATCGTCTGTTACTACAAACGGGAAGTTATAAGACTCCTGTTCCGTAGTTGTTGACAATGTCTGTATCTTACGTAAAGCCACAGAGTAGCACCCACATAAGAGCATCATCTTCTACTATACAGTATTTTACGTGATACTAGGTCACCAGGCGGCTGCACCAGCTGCTAATAGTTTTCCCGGAATGAGACGTTTTCGCGGCATAAATGAAACAATAAATGCACAAATTACTCTCTCGATTTAGGAGGAGTTAGTGGTTTCTATAACAGACAAACAAAGAGGCCCAAAAAGCAAATTCATTCGTGGACTTAGGCGGATCGGATCGCACGCTTAACGCACGACGGAGAGTTAAAATATCGCAGCAGTCTGTCAGATACATACTAGAATTGTTGTAAGAAAGAGTCATCCTACATTTTCCTCTTTTTTAAAATGACTAAAACATGACCATTAAAAGGATAAATGGAAAATTTACTACTTTGAAGAAATGATTTAAGTTTGAGTTTGACTTTGAGTCAATCCCCATACTAAAACCGCTCAATCGCTGTTGACGCAGCGCTAGCGCAGCGTCATCCGTCGTATGGGGAGTATTGGGGACTGACGTTTCTAGTATGTAGCTGACTGACCGCTGATATATTTTAGCGCTCCATCGTGCGTTAAGTGTGCGATCCGCCTTTGTGTCAATATTATGATGTCTTTTTCTGTCGTGAGGGGCATCATGTCCACGAATGACCTGGTGAACGCTTTAATATAAACGGTGAAGCTAAGTTCAAAGATATTTTTTGTCAACCGCTTACTTGCCAGCTTATTATTTATTCACTAAATTAACATCAATTTATTTTTGAACATCTTTCAAATCTTCTGAGAATATTTTAAGTAGGTACGCGCCACAAGTTTTAACTACTAAAGGCTTGGTGAATACTTTGACGTAGTTTTAAGGGCCGTTGACGCTCTTAATCCACTTTATAAGTTTTAAATTTGTTCGAATATTTATTTTGTAAGCAACAGGTACCAAAAAAAGTAAAAAATAGGGATTAATAAGTAAAACAATAATTATACTCATCGTAGTATTAAAATTGCAGATGACATCTTTATTATTAACAGCTGTTAACGTCTGATTGGTTGATAACATTTCTATGGCATCCTTCATCTTCTATTCCGTGTTTCGGATGGCACGTTAAGCCGTAGGTCCCGGTTGCTGTCTGTGATTACTTAGATGGCAGTCGTTACAGAGCTATGTCAGAAGCCTGCTACTTGTAGAAGACGGTTGATAAATTCTGACACTAGAGTTCATTGGGTCGCAGGAAGACTCAATGTCCCACACATAAAGAGAGATCGTTTTGTCCACGTTTCACATTGCACCTTCCAAAAAATCAAACAATCTTGAATTTCACAGAAGGTACCGATGCAAATAATTTCATTCTAAGATCTTTCCAAACCTGCATTTGAAAATATCAAATGCCGTTCGCATGAGTGAGATTGTGATGACAGTTGGAGAGTTTCGGAATAAACTTGGATTTATCTGGAACAACTTTCCACATAAATAAATCGGGATTCGTTTATAAATTACCCTTTTAAAATTCATGAGCTCAAGTTTTCTACGAATTCGTAGGATAATGACGAAGTATCGGATAAGATTTTTTGAAGAGTCAGCCGATTACTAATGTGATAGTTACCCAGTTAGCTTGTCGACTTGGCAGATCGCACACTTAATGCACGACGGACCGCTAAAATATCGCAGCGGTCCGGCATATCCATACTAGAAACGTCACTCCCCATACTAAAACCGCACTCGACGGACGACGCTGCGATAGCGCTGCGTCAACACCTGTTGAGCGGTTTTAGGAGAATGACATTTCTACTCGTAGTATGGGTCTGCCAGACCGCTGCGATATTTTAGCGGTCCGTCGTGCGTTAAGTGTGTGATCCGCCGAGAGACCCAGAACCTGATGATCGAAGTTAATTCGTTCCTTCAAAAACTTTCAGCAGAATTTCAAGTGTTCATTCAAATAATGCAATTATTTATTCTCTTTCTGTATTATGTATTAATAAAAGACAACGTATTTTGAGGGTAAGTGTCGAGCGGTATGGAAGTACGGAGATATCGAAGGATAAAATAAACAGGCAGCCTCTGTGTGGACCGGTCGTAAATTCGGACGCCTAGTGCTGTGCTTAGGCAATTTTTGGAAATCAGGTGTTATTTTTCTAAAGAACAGAATATATCCGCGAAACTCACGCAAAACGTAGGCAAAAATTCCTGAACTTTTTACATGTGAACCAACCCTTATTGTGGTGGTAGCTAGGAATTGTAAGATACTTTTGCAAAGACCGTTCATTGGATCGTTGGATGACTTGGTGCCCCACACGAAGAGAGAGAGAGAGAGCGAGAAAGAGGTACCTATATAAGAGTAAGAGTTTAAGGTCCGTATTTATAGATCGCACTCAACTCTAAGATCGATCTCAAGAGCGATTTTGGCAAATGACAATCAATACTAACAGCATCTCAAAGTTGCCTTATGATCGATGTCTGAGTTGAGTGCGGTTTATCAATCCGGGCCTTAGAGAGAAGCGCGGTAATGAATAGCTAGGCAACATCTCTCTACCATTTGAATGACCTATTGTTCGTCGAAAAGTATATTACAAGTTGCAAAAAAGGGAGGTATAGCAACTAGTAAATAACAAACAGTACAAAATATACCAGGCTAGCAGAAATCCCTAGGAGTAGGTACTCGTACGCTCTCAGTTTGTTTACGAGATATTCGACTCTTTTATGTTTGTATCAGCCGGCCGGCGCGCGTTTATGGTAATGAACAGCCGTGTTGCTATTGCAAATGTATGAACGGGATACAGGGTAACATCTCTCTACCATTTGTATGGCTGGTTTTCATTCTACAATATACAAGCAGAGAGTTTCGTTTGAATAAGGAATGATAACTCTGATATTATGCTACCTATGCCTTTGAACTTGTCCCATAGTTGGCTGGTGGGTAGAGCTGATTTGCGCCTACATCGAATTGTCCTCCTCCATTTTCTTTGCCTTATACCGATCTCTTTCGGGGTCGGCTACCTCCTAGGGGATTTGGCGAGGGACCAAGTTTTTACACAGAGCGACTGCCATCTGACCTCTGCAACCCAAAAGCTAACCTTGCTAAAATATTAGTAATTCTAGATATTAAGGTAATTCAAGATAATTTATATGTAGGTAAAGTGAGTAGGAACTAACTTAGCCTAGAAGTTAAAACCGGCTACATGCCAAAAGTTCGAATCTCGTTTCTGTGAAAATTTTGTGTTCCACATAAACTAATTAAAATAGTTCATCAAATGCTAAAATTATTTACATACATACATACACAAATCACGCCTATATCCCTGGCGGGGTAGGCAGAGCGTTAACGACCGTAAAATTACGGCCGTTATTGCCACGTCTGACAAAATGTTTGAGGGTCGCTACAGACAAGTCGTGTATCACTGTAGTGACAGGATGTCAGTCTGTCGCCTAAATATGTAATACACGAAACCCTCGAGTCCCTTAGTCGCCTCATACGACACCCACAGGAAAGAAATGGGATGATGCCATTCTAAGCCGGCATCACACGGCAAATTATTAATAAAAATTATTTAAAGTTGTAATTTTAATTCCAGACCACCATGTGGATCCTGCTGCTATTATTCATGGTGCCAGCGCTGGGTCAGCAGCAGTGGGTGCCTTGCTCCGAGCTGAACGATGACCTTCGCTACCCTTGCCGGTGTCGGGTGCAGGTGGACCGAGCCCTGCAGCTGAGGATTCTGATGGACTGTGACCGCGTGGTCTTCCCAGGCGACTTCCCTGCCTTGCCGTATGGAGCGCCGATCATATCGTTCAGTCAGCGTTGGTCCGGCCAGCAGGCATTACCGACTCAGGTTCGTGTTTATCTTTCTGTCTTTTCAAATACCTTGTTCTAGTAATAAACGAAAAGGATATGCTGCTTTATCTGCCAAGTACTCGTTTTTGCATTAAATTAATAAATTTTGTAATATCAGAAACATTATTAAGCTATACCTATTACTACCTACTTATTAATTATTACCTACTTACTTATTAATTGTTCTTGATAATTGGATCGAAAATCTGAATATATTCCATTTATTTCTTCAATTTGTATGTCGCGGTCTTGCTTTTACGTACCTTTGACCTACCTACTGTAAAAATATACTGAACTGTTTCGACAGAAAAACCCTTTGGGGCTATCCATCAGGGCACCCGATATAAACTTTGATTAAAAATATATCGTAACGAACGAATGGATGAGCAAAACTTTATCACATCGCAAAAAAACAGATAAAAAATATCGATATTTCACCCGCAGCTTAAAATGTTATTTGACTGCGATAAAAATGTCGGCTTCATTTCTTTTTTAGGGCAAACATAATATTTCCATTGTCTCAAATATTTTAATACGGGTTTATGGCAGAATATTTCCTTTGTTGAAGGGTGATTGACAGTTTTTAATCATCCATGAAGATGTTGGGGGCAACATTCCGAGGATTTTTATTGCTTCTGCCAACGACACACATAAAATATAAAATTATCCAAAAATAAATCATTTAGCTTAAACTTTTCAGAGAAAATCCACGTAACGGAATAAAAAATATAGGTAACGGATATTTCGTTTGGGCTATTATTTTGTTTTTGCCATTTTAAAATCGTTGAAATTTCTACGGCCGGTCGATAAGGCCATATGTGACAGCTGTCAATCCCATAATAAGGAATTGTCAAAAAAGAAAAATACACCTTATGTCATAGCAGTAGCATGATTTTGACAGCTGTCAAATATTATGGCCTATTGAAACGGCCATACTTTAGTGGAAGGATGTACTTTCTGCCTCCGGAAATGTATGAATAAAATCGTTAAATTTCGCTTAGCCAAAACAGCTACAAAAATATTAGGTACGGCACGATATTTTGCAGACCTATCTGCAATACTCGAACAGCATTACCGGAGTGGAGTCGAAGGTAGCAAGCGCTGCAGTTATCAGATCATGAACGATCGCGTGCAGTCAGCTCCTGGTGTATATCATTCACAGGTGCAAGAGATATTACTCGAGATTCGATTTCTCCACGTTCCAGCAAAACTCTACCTAGCGATACATTCACTTCCATGTTCCATCTACTTCAATAAAAACACAAAGGTGGCGAAACTGTGCCTATATTTAGGTTTTGTGTTCTTGGTCTTTGTTTGCCATCATTCGTCATTTTGTGCCATCAATAAACTAATATTATAATATTGTTAATTTTAAATTTGGCACGCCCAGAGTAGGTTAAGTGTGTGAATTGTAATTAAGAACATATTATTTACCATATTTGTTGCAAATAAACTACTTAGGTACTACAATAGAATTACATATTTTGCCTGTTTAGGTACTTATGTTAGTAAATGTGCAAATTCCATTAGATGTCAGAAAGTCTAACCGCACCTAAATACGTTTTCGGAACCACTATCCCAAATAGAACCCTGAAAACTTTGTGGTACACTGTTGTATTCGTACTGTAATTCTGTTTAGTGAAATCTAATATGAACGAAAGCGGGGATCAAGGATTTACGGTAAAGCTTCACCTCGCAAACCGTATTCCCTTCCAACATAAATGAATCCATGTCGAATATCCGAGCTTGTACACGATCGGAATCGGATTTGGTACACGGCGGGCTTCATACGCGAACATTCCAAATGAAACTGTAGTTTAACCAACGTGCACGGATTTCAATTCCAATGCCACGAGCCATATTTCCGAATATAACGCGTAACCACCAGCCTCATTTCGAAGCCAAGCATACAAATAGTCCGTTTACGCGATCAAATAATTCTATAGCTTTTAATACTCGCGCTGAACACAAACCAAGTTCAGTAATTTATTCATTTTCACAATAGTAGAATAGGTAAGCGCCGCTTTGTTGGGTATAAAGTATTATACTTGGGCAGGAACTCTAGGATCTGCATAATAAATTGTATTGTAACTAAAGCCTCAGCAGCCACTGTTTATTCATCCAGTGTTTATTTTCGTTTCAAACAACACTTTCTAGACCAAAGTAAGGCGGTTAAATGAAAATGCAGACACAAATAAACGAGATTACAGAATAGAGTTCAAATAACTTGAGAAAATATACGTAAATGCTTCAAAAAATATGCTAATGGAAATCATATTTTCGTTTTCAGATTTTTTCATCATACGGGCTGCCGCTTAAAGAGTTGGATTTCTCGCATAATGGTCTTCGGCGGTTGCCGGACCGACTGCTGGCCGGCGTCAGAGGCAACCTCACTCGCCTGGTGCTGTCTGACAACCTGCTTGGAGACAACCTCAACCCGATTTTCTCCACCGCTGAACTGCACAACCTGCCAGCGCTGGAAGAGCTCGAACTCAGTGGAAATAACATAAGGGGAATCGAAGAGGGGCTGCTTATAGGCTGCGAAGTTCTAAAGGTAACAAAAACATATATAATTTTGTGTATTGCGTTGCATATAAAAATAATAATTCGACTGTTATAATTGTTTAATATCGTTGATAAAAAACAATCAAAATATACGTCATTTTTATTCTAAGATGTACCTTCTTCTTATCCTAGGATACCTAACGTGAATTCAAAATGTGAGTTCTATTTTTAGGTTCTCCGACTCGACCGAAACAATATGAACTCCGTTCCATCCACATCGCTGAACGGGCCCCAGGCGCTTAAAGTTCTATCTCTCAGAGAGAACAGAATAGGTACACTATACGAATAACATTTATTTACTACCGGGCAATAACCTCTTGGCTTCGGTCCCAGTCAATATTGCTTTTGAAATGGTGTCAGCTACAAAGCTTAACGCAAATCCATGCTCATATCGAGGAATCGGTAAATAATGTTTGTATCTTTTTTCAGCTTTGATCCGGCAGGCGTCCTTCGTATCACAAAAGACATTAGAGGAAATAGATTTGCACGGCAACATGATATCGACTATAGAGGGAGGGGCTTTCATCGGCTTGAACGCTCTGCAAAGTCTGGATCTCGGTCGGAACAGGCTCTCCAAGTTCAACAGCGACGTGTTCCAAGGAACCGAGAACTTGGAAAAGTTGGATCTGTCCGAAAACTTCATCACGGACTTCCCGACGGTCGCGCTCAAATCGTTCGCCGCACTCAGACATCTTAATCTTTCCAGCAACATGATCACGGTGAGCACTGAAACTTGCTAATTTGTTTCAATTTCGTTCATTCGGAATTAAGGCTTCGCGAGGGTTCGGATTGTCGCGCCTCTGGCCGACGACGCAGTAATGGAAAGGGTTTGGGTATAATTATCAAGTTTCTTGAATATAAATTGTCCATTTCCGCAGATTTGCAATTAAAAGTTCGAAAACTAAATTATTTCACAGAGTGCCTAATGAATTTTGAAGTGATTTTCAACTCGCCAAAATGAAGTAGGAATCACAAATAGGAATAGGAAGCCAGGCGTTCAATTTATGAAAGTATGATATAAGTCTAACCGCCCGTATGACCTTCTCTACTATTTGTTCCTTTGTACTATGTGTCCAAATCAATAAGAATTTGTGTGACTGTATTTGAGTAGCAGAACGCGTGCAAAAAGTAATTAATTAGTACTAGACTTCCGCGTGCAAAAATTCAAAAGCATATCTCCAGGTATAAATCTGTCTATAGAGTTAGTATTTTACTTAATTTGATTTAAATACACACATACCGGAATATTAGAAATCAGGATCCACGTTCAATTAAATCAATTAATACATAGTATTAAAAATATGAATTAAATAACGAAATATTTTACATTAGATACGTGCGTTCTCCATTTTTCCGTGGTTTAAATTCCGCGATTTGTGTGAAACACTTATGACATCAAATTGCAAATATTTGATGTCATATTGTGTCATAAACTGATCTAGATTATGCGGGTGTTAGAAAAAGTACTAACTTTCAAGGGACAAACGAGCCTATGAAATTGAAAAACTTTCTAAGGAACATAGGTCAAAATATTAAAAACTTTATGGACTTTCCATACAAAATGTACCAACCGACTAAGTTAGTTTGTGTGAGAGGTCCAAAAATTAAATTCATATTTCGACCTATGTTTCTAGAGGAAAGTTGTTCATTTTTATGGACTGATTCACCCGTATTTATTATATTTGCAGCTAATATTTTTACACTTTATATACCTACTTATTTTAGTTGGGATATGTGATTTATTGTCAACTTATTATTGTTCTTTTGTTTTCCAGAACATCGACAACAGCCACCTGAGCTCGCTGGTGGCCTTGCAGGTGCTGGACCTCAGCAGGAACAACCTGGTGAAGCTGTCTCCGGGCACCTTCGTGGGCCTCACAGAACTCAGCTACTTGGATGTGGGCGTCAACTCTCTTAGGACTGTAAGTAAAATTCGTTTTGTTAGCCTAGATTGATGACATAAATAATAATAAAATCTAGACAACTATGAAAAATATGCAATGTTACTTTGATTTTTAAGATCCACTACTGAATTCGCTGACGCACTCAGCTGAGATTAACTTGTCAAATAAAATAAATGTGCGCCTTTATTTGGAAAGATTTTACTTGGTTTGTACTAACGTAGGAATTTATTTTTAGTTTTCTCTTATTTAAACCATTAATGTACGGGCACTTTTCTTTGTTACAGGTGGAAGACGATGCTTTCGACGGACTGACGAGTCTTCAAACTTTGTTACTGCGAGACAACAACATCCTTTTAATCCCTGCCATGGCCCTCTCCCGTCTGCCAAACTTAGTTTCCGTGCACTTAGGATTCAACAGAGTCACTGCCTTATCCAGCGACATACTCAGATCTGTCTCAGACAGAATAACTTCTCTAGTTCTATCTAGAAATGTGATTAGGGAACTTCCCGCAGCTGCTTTTAATCACTTTAAGACGCTGAACCATTTAGATTTATCAGGAAATCTGCTTAACTCGATATCGGCCGAAGTGTTCGATGGATTAGAAACATCCTTACAGTTTCTATCCATGAGCCAGAATAGAATATTAGGTTTCACGGGAGAACAGCTTAAGTTCGTGAATTTATGGTTCTTAGATCTTTCGGACAACCAGCTTGCAGAAGTGCCAGTCAATGCGTTCGAAAGTATCCCCAGCTTATCTCACTTGAACATGAGTAGTTGTGGTCACATGAGCACGTTACCTCAAAATATTTTCCAACACAATCAAGCCTTATTGACAGTGGATTTGAGCCAAATGGGATTGAAGGTGTTACCTGTAAATTTATTTTCTCGCAACACTAACTTGGAACAAATATACTTGTCAAATAACCATTTCCAAGAGATCTCCGAAAATAGTTTCAAAAATCTTAGAAATTTAACGTACTTGGATCTTTCTTACAATAATATCGTCAATATAAGAACACCAGCATTTGTTAACGTAATGTCGATAAAATATCTGTCTCTGAAAGGCAATCAATTAAATGCATTTAAAGGAGAATTCTTCAATACCGGCACGAGTTTGGAAGTCATCGATCTTTCTGATAATCAGTTAAGCTATTTATTCCCGTCTTCGTTCAAGATCCATCCACGTCTACGCGAAATTATCCTCGCAAACAATAAATTTAATTTCTTCCCATCAGAACTTATAAGCACTTTGCAATATCTGGAATTAGTGGATTTGTCTGGAAACTCTTTGAAAAACGTCGACGAGCTCGACTTTGCGAGACTGCCGAAACTGAGAACTATTCTGTTGGCTCGGAACGAACTCGAAACAATAAGTGAAATGGCTTTCCATAACTCGACCCAGATTCAGTACTTGGATCTGTCCAATAATAAAATCGATCGGCTGGGAGATAGACTATTTGAAGGACTTATCAGATTGGAGCTATTGAATTTAGATGGAAACTTGTTGACTGAATTGCCTGAAACCATATTCGAGAGATCGAGATTGCATATGCTGGAAAAAATAATATTGAGTGACAACTTATTTGAACACGCACCATTAAAAGCTTTACAAAAACAATATTTCTTTGTATCGTCTGTTGATTTATCACATAATCAAATTGTTGACATACCAGCCGAGGACAGTGTATTAGTCAACATTAAGAAATTGGATCTTTCGTTCAATCCACTTTCTAAAAAGTCAATAAACAGCATTTTAACTGAACCAAAAACAGTGAGAGATCTTAACCTAGCGGGAACAGGCATCACAGAAGTGGGTCAACTTGAAACTCCGTTCTTGTACAGCTTAAATGTATCATACAATAATATAACAAAGCTCACTGAGAAGACATTCGCTAGAACTACACTTCTGGAGACACTAGATTTATCAAACAACCAGATATCGGATGTAGCCAACTCTCTTTCCATATCTTGGCCTAAATTGAAGAACTTGCAGCGATTGAATGTTTCTAGTAACCCCATTACTGTTATCACTGATGGTAATTTTGAGGGTCTTTCTTCATTAAGAGTATTAGATATGAGATACCTTGATAAATGTTCAAGAATAGAAAAGAATGCTTTCAGAGCTCTTCCTAATCTTGTTGAAATTCGGGCGTACGGATACCCGAGACTTGGTTATTTTGATGTGCAAGGCGCGTTGCAATATTTAGTTGCTCTTGAGAAACTAGACGTTGAAGTGAAAGATACAACAATCGGCTCAGATCAGTTGCGCTCTATTTTGCACCCAAGACTTGAAGAGTTAGGGGTGCGAGGATCGCGTTTGAAGACTGTATCAGCTGGTGTTCTTGCGGGATTAAAAGCTCCAGCCATCACAGTGCGATTCCGGAACACTTCTGTTACGAATTTACCACCAGCTTTATTGTTCCCCTTGCCAAGGTCTTCCCAGATAACTATTGATGTTACTGGAAGTCAATTAGCGACAATTCAGCCTCAACTGCTGGTGGCTCTTGATGACCGCAGAGCAGATTTATCTATGTCTGGCTTAGAGACGAATCCTATTCATTGCGACTGTAATGCGCGAGCACTGAGAAGGTGGCTCCCAAATGTAGGAATTGAAGATGTAAAATGTAACTCACCAGAACACCTATCAGGTTTTCTACTGGTTGAAATAGGTGATGATGAGCTGTCGTGTGATACACGACGAAGAACTACTGCCACGTTATCGTCCAGTAGTGTTAGCACCACCTCACCTCCACGTCTAGTTCACCGCACTTCAGCCGAGCCAGACATAATTTGGTCAGTAGCGCCGTCACACGAGCGGCCCAAAGTAACGGGTGAACCCAAAGGAGCGCCTGTTGTTGGTGTCGCTTCATCAACTAATGACGATAACTTGATTATCGGCATTGTGGGTGGAGTGGTGGCATTTATAGCTATATTAATCGTAGTGATATGTATAGTTAGGTTGAAGATGACGTCGACGTCGTACCGTGGGGGTCCGTTGGCTAATAGTCCCGCGGGCGCGGCGCCACTATGGGGTGCGGCGTGGCCAGGGTACGCGGCCACGCTGCCCCCGGCGTCGCTATCTACGGCCACTTTGCCGCACAAGGTGCAATCGGGTCCCGGCTCCGTGCGATACCTAGCGCCGCCCCCTCCGGCACCATACTTTATAAGTATGCCACCGCACGATGATAAAATTTATCGGTAGGTAGGCTAAGTCTCTCAATTTAACTTAGAATAATAATCTATGCCAGCAAAATGTACATAGTGTTTTTTACTCCAAATAGTAGGTAAGTCTGACTGTTAACTCATATCGTTGTAGATATTATCATTTAGATTCTGTCCGTCCGAATATTTTTGTAACGAAAAACGATGTTGGGCTAGGTTGCATTTATCTAGTCACCAGTGACAGTCGTCGTGTGAGTGCCCTTGGTAGTGCAGTGCGATACACCTTTAGATGGTTCACACACTTGACGTCCGTTGCATCGTAGCGCATTTGTAACACGTGCGTCGTCAAGTGTGAGAACCGACTGTTAGAACGCGCACTGCGTATAGTTCCATTACAGAATTTTACTAGAAATATAATGACGCGCTAGTTGTCGTACTTATTGTTATATATTTTGTACAATTTAAAATTCGGCGACTGGGCTATACACAGATGAGTTTCTGTCTACATGTATACCATCTTAGATTACACATTTTATTATGTTATTTATGAAATTAAATGTATTTTCGAAAACTACTGAGTGCATATTACATGTACACAAATAGAACTCTAACAAATAAAATTTTATAATATAAATATTTATTTAAAGTAGCGTTAGTTTACATTATGTCGCTATATAAGTAAAATTCCATCATAAGTTAGTTTTCTAAATCCTATTATAATAAAAAAATATTCAATAAAATATTTTTATTTCTACCTTCTCCTTCCTAAATGTACCGTTTCAGTTAATAATAAAATTAAAAAAGGGGAAAAAGTAATATTTACATTATCATCGTTTTTAGGTCAAAAGGACAACGTACTAAAAGATTTTTGAATAGGCATTTTAATCCCAAAAGACTGCCTTTGATTACTTTTCCCTCTGATTGTAAATACAAAATAGCTTCCGCTTTCCTCATCATTATTCATATCACAGAAACAAAACGAAATAAAATACCTATTTTTTTCCCTTCCAACCTTTTCTATAAAATTTTTGCAACGGTTAATTTTAGGTTTAACAATGACTGAGAATTTTAATATCAATCGAAATTCGGAACCATGTTTCCAAGCTCCATTGTATTCCGTGTTCCGGAGAAAAATATCCCGGAAAATGGTCGCTTTGTGTACATTGTGTGTGTACACATTGCTTGCTCAGGCTTTTGCTGATGATCAGGAAAATCAGAATGGAGAGCCGACGCGACCCACGTAGGCATGGTATTTTAACAGCACAATACTGGAATGATCTCCAAATATAATATGTTGTTTAGAACGTTAGAACGTTAGGTCTGTATCGAAATGATTTACTGACTCACTCTAATGTTTAAGTAACATAGTAATAAATAAGTATCATTTATAATAAGTAACATAGCAAAACAACATGATAATAAGTTTAAACGTTCCTATATTATAGTTCCTATCCCGATGGCGTAGCGGATAGTACCACTGCCTTCTACGCCGAGGGTAGTGGGTTCGGTCCTCACCGGACACAAATATTTGTTAAGTAAAATTTTCAAATATTTGTGTTGAGTCTGGGTGTTTTCTATGTATAGTATGTATTTATTCATAAAGAAGTATATAAGTAATAATATCAGCTATTTAGTTACCATAGTAGCGGCTTTGCTTAGTTTGGGGCTAGATGGCGCTGTGTGAATTGTCCAAGATATTTATTTATTTATTATAATACAATCAGGCTCATAACGATAACTTAAAAAATAAATATTTCACGCTCCTGATTGATATAACTGCAAAAAAGCTTTTAAATATTGAACAACTATATTTCAGTATCAGCATCTGTAAAAAAAATATTATAGTTCAGCATCTGTAAAAAAAGGATAGAGCGAAGATTTTGCTTTGATCATCGACCTTTGATCGACGTTACTGGAAATATGATACCTATTCGCTACAGTCTCCTTGTTTACCGACGGAAAATAAATATTCGCTACGAATATTTCGCTATGAAACTTTGTTACGCTTTTCGGATGTTTGTGTAGGCGTATCTAGGGTTGCCAGAACCTATATACAAAGGCTGGACTTGGATCTGAAAAAAGCCAGAAATATTGTTAAAAGGAGGTAATATTTAATCAAAGCCGGACATCATCTTAAATCTATTCTTAACTCGGATAAAACCTGGATTCTTCGCTTAGATGAACAAAAATAAGGAGCGAGACAGCACCAGCAGCGTGTGACTTTACCCAAAAACTAGAGCCGGACTAGCCAGACATTATTAACATTAGACTAGGTCATCATCATTCTCCTTGCCTTATCCCGTTTCTCTGTCGGGGATTTGACGTGGAACCAAGTTTTTACACAGAGCGACTGCAATCTGACCTCTAAAGTTCAAAGGCTAAACTGCGTGGGCCCGAATCCTAGGTTAAATTACATTAAAATGTCATCTGCATTCAAATTTTACTTGAAAGTGGGTTTCATCACGGTGCTTTTCCTTCACCGTAATAGCAGTCGGTAAATGTACGTGAGTAAAACACATGGGTACATGGCGGGTATCGGGCTCGGATCTCACGATTGTAAGACCGTTGTCCTAACCACTTGGCCATCGACGCTCTTAACTTATTAACGTTTGACTACGAAAGGCCTAAAAAATCCGGACATTTCAGGTCAAAGCCAGACCCGTGGCAACCCTAGGCGTGTCGCTATTTATGCGATTCAATAGCTCGTTCCAATTGTGGATTTGATTGATTTATCGTTACACAACGAGTTGATGTTGATTTACCCTTCGTAGCAAATGTTTTGATTTGTCGATTGCAAATATGATGACTTTTGAAGTTATTAACTGCGTGCATTGTCTAGAGGTCTGTGCTTGGTCTCATCTGGAGGTTTCTGTTCGATTCTTTGGGTGGATTATATAAAACACTTACCTACACAAATCGACTCTGTCGTGAACAAATGATGAGAATAATATTGAAAAAAAAACCTGCTATCACTTCCAAGTATCATGCTCTGCATGATTTATATCAAAGTCGAAACCAAGACTGAAACGAGAATGTTAACAAACTATTTTATATATGAAACTAGATAAGTAGGTAGGTAAGTATGATGTATATACAGACTTAGGTGTGTACGCGCACGTTGTCTAACCACAGTTTAAGCAATGATAAAGTAGCAGTCTTTGGAAGCGGTTGTTTACTTTCATAGTTAGTTACCTACCTACCCACGGATAGTTCAAAAAATTACACTGTTTTTCTGTACCAGCACCGTTTGCAATTTCCATTTTCATAATTTGCATTTACAAAAGTGTGTTGGTAATAGAAATTTAATCTAAACGTACATTTATTCGTAGCACCCCATTTCCGCACTCGAATATGCAGCATATTTTCTAGAAATATCCCGCGCATAGAATAGAGTAGTGCAATCTGAATGCAGTCCGCATTTCGCTTACATAATGCAGGTAGCTAGTTAGAAAAACTTTAAAATTTGTTTGGTAAATTATTGAAAAACTTCTATCTATTAGTTTATTTTGGTTGTCACGCGAACTACACAAAGAATGATTAATAACTATTTGCATTTTAAAGGATAAATTTCCATTTGTCAACTACATACAAGATCAAAATTTATTAGAAAGTAAACACTATAGTAGGTAGATTTTATCTTGTTACCTATATAAGAATCATCATCATCTGCCTGCCCTTATCCCAATTCATTTGGGGTCGGTGCAACATGTTTTCTTCTTCCATTCATCTCTATCAGCAGTCAAATCCTCATTTATGCCCTTTTTGTTCATGTCGTCTTTTACACAATCCATCCTAACCTTTTTGGGCCGTCCTCTCCTCCTGCATCCATCCACATTCATGTTCATTACTTTCTTTTTACCTATATAAGAATAAAGTTTAGTAAAATGTTACATTTTTAGTTATTAATTATTTACTAATTATTAAAGTAATAATTAATTAGTAACCAAGTCCGAACTCAAAAGTGGATCTTGAGCTCTTGACTTGATCTATGTATAATTATCATGAAATTATGGTAACGAGTACGGAAAATTTTTGGCGTTGTATTGATTTCATATCGAAACATGCTTGCTTTCAAAACTTGCTCTTCATATGCGTATCCAAAATTGATTTTGCCCTAATTAAGTATTTCAAAGGAATACACTATGCTCGGTATCCACACGTCGCCTATACGGCCGCGCTTCAGTCCGATCCGATCTTCCCAGAACAACTCCTAAGCCCAGTCTCGCCCCAAGAATGGCGTGATTGGGCTGGTTGTATGAACAACCAATCAATTTATTATTTCCGCGTGAGCTCGAGCTCCCCACCAAGCCGACAGGCGTAGTTTTGATGGCCCCGGGGCCGCAAACGTAGAGTCCATAAAAAAAAAAGAACACGGCCGCGCGGCTGCCAGTGTGAATGCGCTTACAAGGAATTTCAATCGCAAGGATTACCTTGATTCACTTCTGCGAGGTTTTAGATATTAATGGACTTTGTATGTTCGAAACGTTCTAAAACTGAATTTGACGCAAATCGGCAGCCACCGGCACTTTTCACACGTACAAAATATTTTCCAGCGATCCATTAAATTGTTTGCTAAAAATGCACTTTGCGTTTTATTTTTTGATTGCTGATAGTGCTCTAGATAATTGAAATATATTCATTAATAATTGACGTGATAATAAATCGTCAAAAATATAGCCTCTTTTCGTTAACTGACTTCTAAAAAGGAGGAATGATAGGACTCAGTCGTATCAAAATCTAATAAGTTCATTGTGATGACGACTCAATGATTTTTAAATTAATTATGGATTTAAGAAACTCGATCAAATAATAAATCATCTTGGTTTGAATATATACACCGAATATGCCATAAGCACGAATAAATGAAAAAATAAATGTCTTTAAAAACATATAAAATGAAATGAAGATCCAGAACGTAAAAGTCAAAGCACTTTGTCTCCATGTCGAAGAACCGACGAACTTATAACACGGCAAAAGGGTAAAAGTCCTCAAATTAAATCACTACAAAAGGCGCAGAGTTCAGAATCAAATTAAAATTATAAAGTAAAAGGAACCCAGCAAACAAACGATGTAGAGCCAATAAAATTTGGTGTCAAATAAAATCTTGGCTCCTAAATGATGTTGTTAAGAAGAGAGTAAATATAACTATGCAAGGTCAATCAGAATTGTTTCTTAGAACAACCAAAATAACCATAGCTAGCTATATAATCACCTAAGCTAGGCTAATATATCATTTAAAGAAAAAGAGGCACTAGATTTTAGTATCAAACTTATGCCTACCTCAACTATCTTCTTCTTCGCGTTCCTACATAATAAAGTTCGTCCGAGAATACGAGACTCGTCTTATCAGCTTTTCAGTATTCTTTGTGTTTGCAGAACTCTCTCTACCTTATTTTTGATTCGTAGGAAAGAGCAGATAAGTTTTTAAAGTTATTTCACTTATCTACTTGTTTGAGGGTTCCAAAGACTTTTCGACTCGCTCCGAACTTATGATTGAACATCTCACTAGGGAGGATTTTAGGGGACTTTTGCAGATAAAATCTGGAGGACAATGGGACCAACGATCGAAGGTTTAATTTATTGAAAGAAACCTGTGTTCTTGTCAAACTTTAGGGTTGTTCTATATATAACCTTAAACGAAAAATCATCGGGTCGTTCGCCTCGGTGTCCCACACGATATAATAGTAGAAGAAGGCGAAAAGTTAATAACAGACAATTGTTAGCTATTGTTTATGAGCTAAGATCTAACAATTATAATTTGATAGTATGCAACTATTCAAGGAATTCCAGGTTAAGATTAAATTGAACATATCCCAATTTATTCGATTTAATGACTAGATCAAATAATAGGCAGAATTAAAGCTTTGCCTACCCCGCAAAGGAGACGAGAGAGATAATATGTACCTATGTATACTCGTACAGATAAAGAAACGATCCCGAATCGGCAACATTATTGTTTGTCTCTCTATCAAAATATATGACATATGAGCGGGATGTCAATAATAAAGCTGCCCTTTTGGGATCGATTCTTAAAAAAATCAAGTTATATGTATATGCATCGTGTACTTATTAGAAGATTGCTGAAGCGCTACAAAGCATCTTCCCTATAGCCTCCTCAAAGAGGTAGATATAAAGTGCTGAATCGCATAAAAGGTCTCAAATCCTTGATCAAGTGATATGATCCGTAATGCGAGTGCTTATCACGAGAAGAGAACACAAACGGGGGAACGCCGTCAGCAGTTCCGCCGTGGCATGCAATCGAGACAACGACTTTCCTCTACATTCAGTGTTGCCAACTCGAAAGTATACTTACTTTCTCAAAAGTATACTTACTTTCGAGATGGCGATTAGGTACTGTACTCCTAATCGAAGTAGATAATAAGAATAAGTAAGGGACTCAGAATTCAAAATTATAAGTATTCTTCGTCATACAAAACTCTCACATGATTGGATAACAAAATATGCGTTGTTTTTGCTTAGTCTAAGTTTATGCGACAGTAGGTATGCGCTGGAAAAAGTTTTGGTTTGCTAATTCCACGTTTACTAGTGGTAAGTAGCTAATAAACTTAGTAGCAATATTTTGAATTTGTATGAAATATGACAGTTGCTAAATCGTTGATGTTTTATATAGGTACGTCATTCTTTGATGTCATAGTCTTTGTCATTTCATACAAGAAAAAATCGACTGCCCGTTTTCCCGTGGGATTGAGGCGTTTTCCCGTGTCTACATATTAATCCGTAGCGTGATCGAGGAGTAAGCGAAGTCTATGACAGAGAAACACAAAAAGCGGCTTCATTCTCTATGAATTGATTTTTAAAAATCTGGCTGAAGAGAAGTGAGAAGTAGCAACACTCACATCAAACCATAGTTACGTGAAACGAGCCTATTTCTCGTCGGGATACGCAATGGTGTGCAGTCACGCGTTCAATTGATGAAAAATACCATCATAAAGACGAACAGCTGAATCGCCTCGTTGATGGCACCAACTGCTATCTCGCTTCCAAATTCGAATTAACTCAAGTAACGGTCATTTACTTTTTTCTTATAAAAGCCGCCAGCATTCTTGTGAAAAGAAAATAGCCTGTGATATTAGGTTTATTGAATGTGTCATCGGTTTTGTGGGTAATTTCGTGCCTTTGTTGATATGATTCGGTCCAGATTGGGTCTAGAATTTCTTTTGTATTTGAACGTTTGAATGGACCCTAAGTTGCTGCTACGTTAAGTGAAATCGTGTTGAATGAATTTCAGATTTATAAATTTATTATCCACCGTTTAGCCTCTACAATACCAACTTTTGTTATGTTTTTCATAAATTACAAACTTTATGTGAGGGTTCTAGGGTTAAAATCACTGGTACCACAAAGAACACAGTTATACTCGTACGTACAAGTGATATTATGTGTATTTTGTAAAATGTACTTTGTGCGAAAGGACTGTTTACTAAAATTATAAAGATTTTTTTTTAATGATATACCAAAGTGCAAATTTCCATTTAATTACTAGACTGCACAGCAAAAAACGAAAAGAAAATGTAGTCTCAAAAATATAATTTGAGCCGATTCGGTTTAACAACTTCTTTATGTGAGAACAAAAGACTTACACCATAGGAAACAATCGCTTAGAGATAACATTCATCGGCTCAAATTATATTTCCTAGATTATACTGCACATATTTTTCCTATTGACAACGATCGAAGTAATGACCAAATATTGGAACTATACAGCAAACACGGCGCGTAAACATGCAGTACACGCGTATAGAATATGGCGCTGATATTGCGCTCTCGTTCAGAATGACATCAACACACGATGGCACGGCAAACATTACGGGCCGGCGTGTTTGTGAAATCTGAAAGCGATTTTACTATTTCAATGAGTCTCTTTTTTTACCTGCCTCAGAAGGAGGGTTATGTTTTGTTATGTAGGGAGAGTATGTAGGTATGTTCTGCAACGCAAACCACTAAGGTGGACGGAGTGCAAAAATATCGGTCTGTAAGATCTATACTAGAAACGTCCCTCTTCAAAGAAACAGCTGTCGACGCAGCGTTAGCGCAGCGTCTTCCGTCGAGTGCGGTTTTAGTACGGGGATTGTCATTTCTAGTATAGATCTGACAGACCGCTGCGATGTTTTAGCCTAAGGGCATGTTTCACCTACCCTCAGAATCCCCGGTATTTCTCGTGTAAGCTGGGTATCCAGAATCAGTAGATAAATATTGAAATAAACGTTTAGCGTACAATATAGGTAAAATATAACCGTTGAATATAACTGCGCATACAAACGGTTATCAGCACCGAACAGCCGTTAAACGTACGATTTGCGGTACACGACCGTTTTTGCTGTATTTACATTTTACACTGGGGCGGGAATGGTAGGCACATTTTGTGAATTTTATTTACAAAATAAAAAAAAGGAAGTTCGGGTTTGAACGTTTTTTATTGTCAAAAATTTCGCTATTTCGAATTTAGCATATACCTACACAATGCACAAATCACACCTTTATCCCTTGCGGGTTAGCAGAGCGTTAACGATTGTAAAATTACCTTCTTATCGCCAAGTCTATACATACATATACCTCGCATTAATTGTTAATCGTTTTAGAAAACCTACGCAACAACGCCTTTCATATTTGCAATAAGTCGTTTTTTAAATATGTAGGAATATGTAAGTCTACGATACAAAAAGAATAATCTTGTTAATTTAATGGTACTATGTATCTATTAAGTACATATTCTAGAAATTTGATTTGAAATCATAACGATCCTTTTCAAATTAAACAAGTTGGAATTAGCTTGACTGTAGAGTGACCAAGCGTTCGGGTAAAATCATACAGTCACGGGTTGCCCCTTCAAAAGCTCGTTTTTTCATTTAAGTATGTGATTTATGTGGTAAGGTAATCTTTATAGAAATTAAATTAAATATACAGTAAGAGAACTTATATCATCAGCCAATATTATGTGTAGACACATTTAGGTATCTTAATCTTAAGAAAACAGGTATTGATACGTAAAAGGGCAAATAGTAAAGCGACAGGAAGGCGAAAATGGGAAATATTTGCTAGCAATATACCGTGAGGATTCTAACGTCCAGCAAAAGACTGCTGTAGGTTGATGTACGATGATGATGAGTGTAGATAAGTAGCAGAAAAGTCCAGTTCTCCGACCACAGGAGTTGGAAACCTTACTCGGCTTGAACGAGGAAAAGTTGGTAGTCGACTACAAAAGAGCGAGCGCGATCTTGTTAGACAAGAACTCTTAAAGGAGAATCAGTGAAAAAGTTAAAATTAAAACTCATTGTTCGTGTTAATAACAGCTGGAGGAGTTTGCCCGCTGCAACGGTTTTGTTAGCTAAATAGCTTTTGCTTGTTCGTTACACGCTGTTGAGCTTACGTTCGCTTTTGCTGTTTCTAGTCTTAAGTACCAAACACGTTTGAAAATTTGTTCATATACGTCATTTTATTTGTCAAAACTCCAAACCTGAAAATTAGGAAACCATTCCATTTTCTTTTGCTTAAGTATGAAAATATGAATGGCGCGTAAAATTTTGAAGGTCAATACGGTGGCTGGATTTTATGCAGGTTAAATTCGAGCCTAAATAATTTTCCCTTTCATAAACACGAGTCAAAGACCAATTTCCTCTCTTTTGAGGAGGGCCAACTTCGCTAAGCGTGTTACGTACCGAGCCCATAAAAATTACTTAGCGAGCTTGTTTAAAAGTTGGAACAGATGTGGTGCTGGTGTCCGGCGAACCCGCTCGATTTATGGGAAAACTTCCTTTGATGCGAAATTCTACCCAGCCCCTGTTTTTGATACATTTTCTTGGTTAAGTGAGTTACTGAAAGTGTTTGTAGGGAAGTGTGCCGCTCTCAAAGTAAGCAACAGAAGCACTTTCCTTGTCTATAATAAGGCGTAAAAAGTTGCTGCAAATATTTTCAGGATCAACACCTCATGATGAAATTTACAGCATTATTCCGAAACTCTTGGTACTGGTCCATTTTTTAACAGTTGCAGACATACATAGACGTTGTCTATTATATATTATGTGACGTTAGATACTTGTTAAAAAGGAAAACGGCTTATTTGTATAGCAAAATGAGTAGTAGTATTATAATCTCACTAGATTATACTTTAAACGTGTAAGTAGCTATGTATTCCAACCTATTAAAATCTATATTGCTTACCTAGTATAAGGTTGTATAAACCTTACATACGAGTGAAATTTTATAACCCTATAAACCGCTTTCGACGTCAAAACGTATATATGAATTTGATTTTATTGAAGCACCTGTAAACATAACAATGAAATTTACGATCTGTACCGGACAGAAATTCACACACAAATAAAAGAATCAGGTAGACCTTTTTCACACTTCACGCACAACACAGCTGAAGACGCAGAAATTTCAATGCCCATACTACAACCTCTCAACCGCTATCAACGCAGCTGCGTCAGAACAACGCAAATGCGTTATTTTATGACAGCGGTTGAGCGGTTTTAGTGTGGGATCGATGTTTCATTTGACAGACAACTGCGTTACGGATGCGTTATTTTAATGCTGCGTTGTGCGGTAAGTGTAGGGGAGGCCGTATATCGAAATACCTGTCTGCTGACTAATGTAAATAGGTAGGTACATTTGAAAAAATAAAATGCAAATACCTAAGTAGGTTATTTAATAGTTATTATTGCTTTTATACAAGAAAAGCAAAAATCTGTCAGGATGACTACCTATCCTCACATTCCTCATCTTCAGAATAGTTGTTAGATAGGTATAAAGTAATCATTGTATTTTTGTCACCTAATCAAAGGCTACAGAGTAACAAAATGTAGCTAATAGCTACAGATGAAAACATTGGAGCGACTGCTACTAAATAACGTACCGAGTACAAGAAATGCGAAATAATGTGTCATTTTTGTTATTTTCTGTAGTTGCGAAATACATTACCAACTTAACGGAATTAATAAAAAAACATCAGTAAAATAAATTAACTCAATGAAGACACTTCTGATTAACGTAATTTCAAGCAAGCTCTTTGTTTTTTCAGCAATCAACTTAAAAAGTTTATATAAACATTTCACAACACCGTGTCGTGCCGTGTGATGCCAGCTTAGAATAGCATCACCCCACGTCCTTCCCGCGGGTGTCGTAAAAGGCGACTAAGGGACTCGAGAGTATTGGTGTGTTACAATTTTTAGGCGACAGGCTGACAACCTGTCACTATAGTGATACACATATTTTCTGAAACAACCTTGGAAAGCAAGCCTCAAAAATGTCAGACGTGGCGATAGCGACCGTATTCTTGCGGCCGTTGACGCTCTGCCTACCCCGCAAGGGATAAAGGCGTGATATGCGTATGTATTCACAACACAATAAAGAGTTTCTTCTGAAATAACGGAGCGCGTTTAGATAATATTATAACGCATTATATACTTTTCTCCGCACGAAAATATGTCGTGAATGGGGTATGGAGGCATTCGTGATTTCAAATTGTAGGCATTATGTAGCACAAGTATCTCTGTATGTGTTATTCTTATTACATTCCGACGTAAGCGAGCGATGTACCTCATGCCTCGACGGTATATTGTAATATTTGAGTATCCGAGAAAATATCGCTTTACGGCGAGATTATACGCAGACGTCTCTTGCAGGTAAACGTAGAAGATATTGCTCTTCCTATTTTTAGGTACCTTCTTGTAGTTGGCGAGCGAATCTTTTTATTGAACAATTTTAATATCGTTACTGAACTTTTACTTCCTGGTGTACTCTTTTTACGAGTAATATAGTAATAGGCATGATGACTAGCAGGTCAAATGAGCTACTTTTAAAACGATATTTTGTATGAAAATACGAAGAGATGACGTCATGTCTCTCTAGTTTGGCTGGGATCAAAACACTTACATTCATATAATTTTTCTATATACGGGGTGTAAGGGACAGCGTCCCGAATACTGATGGGGTCCAAGCAAGCAAAAATTTTTTGTCGTCTCCTGACAATTTCAAGGTCTGCTTGCACCCTATCAGTATTTGGGACGCCGTCTCTAACACCCTGTATTAATTCGAACTTTGAATATTTGGAACATCAATAAATAGAGTATGCAGTATTTTCGGACAATAGTTTCAAGCATACTACTTTTGTATTTTATGAATGACCCAGTCATCTAGCGAAAAACTTTTCGGTTCTTTTAGAAGCTTCAATGCAACTCTGTATTTATGACAAAAGTTTTGGTCTTGAGTAACACAGAACTTTACACAACAGCTTTTTAATACTGTACGACGCAAAGGACATTTTCGCGGAAATATTTAAGTTTCAAGCATCTTTGTTCAAATTGTCGCTACTTGTAATTTCACCTTTTAAATATTATACTCACACACACAAATATCCCTGGCGGGGTAGGCAGAGAGTTAACGGCCATAATGCCACGTCTGACAAATGTTTGAGGGTCGTTTCAGATAAGTCATGCGTTACTATAGGGACAGGTTGTCAGCCTGTCGCCTAAAATTGCAATAGGTACACATGAAACCCTCGAGTCCCTTAGTCGGTCTATGACACCCACGGGAAAGAAATGGGGTGATGCTATTCAAAATCGGCATCACACAGCAACACGGTGTTTATCTTATTATACTGGCAAGTTGCTTTTAGATCACCGTCGAAAAAATAACTGTCTATCAATGAGTTACAGAAAAAAGCGGATAGAATCAAATCATTCCGGCGTACGTCTGGGACGAGTGCAAAAAGAACAAGAATGATTCATTACAAAGTAGGTCTTTCATTTTCATAAAGTTCTGCGGGCAAAAGTGTCGGCACTTGGCTCTCTTGCAATTTGGCCCCGGGCCAGCTGCTATATTACACTAGCTGCCTGCGAAAGCTAAGAACCCCTTCATTTAAGCTTATTACCTTTTAATAAGCACCCTTTACAGTTTTTGGGTCACAGTGAAACTGGGAGTGATATTTCTGTTTGAGTAATTAACCGAATTTACTGAATTCCCAAACTGAAAACTTTTGTAGTGAAAGTAAAATGATATTTTAAAAGCTATTTCGCCTCTGAAGAAATGTAATCTAAATCCTCTAAAAGTTACAGGATTCCTAATTAAAAGAGATATTTTGGCTTCGCAGTTATTTGAAACAACACGTAATACTCGACATGTTTGTTTTAATTACGACTGGAAATACAAAGAAAACATTTCTCCATAAAGCTTAGTATTTAAACGTGAAACGTAAAGGTGCTCTTTTAGTAGCGAGTGGGCCTAAATGCAGCGTGGTTTTAAAAGTATTTGCATGTTTTGTTTAATAGAAGCTGCGAGTATTGTTAATTCGTAATTAAGAAATTATAAACTTATCGGACCTATTTTCTTTATTTTACGATTTAAACAGTTCATCGGGACGTTGGCCGACTGGGTGTACCACACAAAAAATAAAATTTTTTGAAACTCCTCGATAACAATATTTTTTTTTGTCCAAAGACCCGCTATTGAGATGGAAAGCGTATTGTAATTTTTGCCAATTTTAATTCAGAAATTGCTGCTATGTTTGGAAATGAGGTGGAAGAAGTCATTCCATGTTGAAGGAATTATTTTGTTACGAGTTGCAATTTTATTCCATTTTATAACTGTAATAATAATGGCGCTTTAGTGAATACCAGTTGGTGCCTGCGATTTTGTTCATGAGACTTGAAATCTATTAATTGTTTAAGGTGAATCACACACACACCGGACGAAGGCGGGCCGCACACCTGACGCACGACGGAGCGCAAAAATATCGCAGCGGTCTGTCAGATCCATACTAGAAATGTCAATCCCCATACTAAAAACACTCAACCGCTGTCATCACAGCGCTATCGCAGCGTCGTCCGTAGAGTGCGATTTTGGTAAGGGGTGTGACGTTTCTAGTAAGGATCTGACATACCGGCTGCAATATTTTTGCGCTCCGTCGTGCGTCAAGTGTGCGATTCGCCGAAGCTGCAATTCGTGACAGCTACCGTACCAATGCAATGACAACTTGTGACTGTGACTTGCGTCATGATATCTGACTTTCATACCTGTTTGTACACCTTTCTTCAAAAAACCGGATCCCGTAGAACACCGCCAAATATAAAAATATTTGTGAGAACTGATTGGTGTGTTTGGTATCGAAAAAGATGCGCCCAGCTTTATCAAAAGGTACAAGAGATCTTTACTTTTATCACAGTTTTATTTTACCCATAATATCGGTTTTATATAGCGTACTGCTTGTTGTGGATGAGGTGATGTTATTAACATGTTAATTCGCTCATCAATTCCTGTGCAATTTTCGTACAACACGTCATTATATCAGCTTTTCATACATATTTTGCATAATGGAATTGACACGAGCAATGCAGCTCTGTTTTTGAATTTTCGCATATGAGAGTCTTTTATTAGTTGTGCTTGTATCACAATTCACAAATTATACGACGCAATCTTTTTACCTACACCCGTGGTATTAACAAAATTTGCCGCGTGATGCCGGCTTAGAATAGCATTACCCCATTTCTTTCCCATGGGTGTCATGGGTTTCATGTGTATTACAATTTTAGGCGACAGGCTGACAACCAGTCACTATAGTGGCACACGACTTATCTGAAACGACCCTCAAACATTTGTCAGATATGGCGATCACGACCGTAATATTACGGTTTTTAGCGCTCTGCGTACCCCGCCAGGGACAAAGGCGTGATTTGTGTGTGTGTGTGTGTGTGTATTAACAAATTTTAAGCGACAGGCTGACAAGCTGTCACTATAGCGATACACCATTTTTCTGAATCAGCCCTTAAAGATTTGTCAGACGTGGCAATAGCGACCGTATTTTGACGGGATAAAGGCGTGATGTATGCATGTATGTTTGTATGTGATACGAGTGGTTAGAGCAGTAGGTGCAGACCCAAAAACGGCTGACACTGTTTCAAAAATGCGTCGCGGAAGCGTATTTTAAAATTTCGTATGTGAAACTCTGCTCATATCAAACGTCAGCAAATTCTATGCATAATTTCCACTCATCACAAGCCCATGCTCGATTAGCTTCCAATTGATTCGACATCGATGACTGGGCTTGGTTGTGGAGCACCATCGTTCAGCCGGAACCAGCAATCTACATTCGATTTGCATGTCTACTGCGAGCATTTGGAAGCTCAATTGATATTACTGCCAAACGGAAGTAGCCCTTTACATGCTCTCTGTTTGAATTTAGAATATTGGAAATATATGGACGGAAATGTTGAAACCCGGGGACTTGTGGCAGCCAGCACTCCCAATCGTGCCTTTTTTCAGTGATTGGTCGAAAATGTGTGAATGTGTGAATTTAGCTAAAAGGTTTGTAGTTTCTTTTTTGCCATTGCATTTTACTATCTGATGAATTTTCAATTTAAAAGTAAACCAATATTTTTAAAATTATATTATTGGGTAGGTATAGCTATTTACTCTTCTAATTCTAATTTCATTTTAAATTCCATTATGAACATGAAATATAATTGACACAGCTGTCAAGCTCCCTCCAATGACCCAATTCTTTTATCTGATAAATCAATTACGAAAAAATATATGTATATCTACAAAAATGAAAGTAGTTTGTTAAATAAAAGGGACTACGCACAATACGACCCTAGAAATGGTCGTCTGTAGTTACATTTTGTTTATTCAATA
Organism: Keiferia lycopersicella; assembly: GCA_029255805.1. Classification (NCBI taxonomy): domain Eukaryota; kingdom Metazoa; phylum Arthropoda; class Insecta; order Lepidoptera; family Gelechiidae; genus Keiferia; species Keiferia lycopersicella. Next base: position 3,904,041 of record JARACZ010000008.1, read on the forward strand.
TAGTTATTTAATGCATTAAATGCTTGTTAGATATAGTGACTGGATGGCGAAAGCGGGCAATGCTTGTGCGTACCTTGCGGTAGTCCTACGCCCTACGAAGGATGCTTCGCACTTGCGCCATCTAAAATGCTAAATTCCTCGAATAATACTGAGGGTACATGTTTGTACGTTGCACGTACTACGTAATGCACTAAAAAAGTAAAATACACGGTAAAAAAACACTTTGATTAAGCGCGATGGCGTCGCTGCGTAGTATCACACATACACGCACACATATCATGCCTTTATACCTTGCGAGGTAGGAAGAGCGCTAACGGCTGTAAAAATACGGCCGTTTTAGCCACGTCTTGAGGGCTTTTTCAGATGATTCGTGTATCACTGTAGTGACAGGTTGTCAGCCTGTCTCCTAAAGTTGTAATTCACATGAAACCCTCGAGTCCCTTAGCAGCTCCTTACGACACCCGCGGGAAAGAAATGTGGTGATACTATTCTATGCCGGCATCACATGGCGCTATATCACATCTTATTCAAATTCTGTGTATGAATATGATACAGGTATGTTTAAGTGGAGGCCTACGTCTATATCTTTGAAATTCAACAGGCACACACGACAGGTGTCTAACAAGGTAACTAGTCTTACCCATGTCAAAATTACTAATAAGATAACGCTTAACGAATTACGACCAAAACTTAATTAACAGGTGAGTTTGGAAATATACCAAACTTGAAACATGATTTGAAATGGATATGAAAATAGATTGTATAAAATACGTACTCCATTATGGATCGGAATAATCTAATTATCAAGTGTGATGCTCTACGAGTACTTGCGACACGAATGACATTTTTCTTTGTAAATTTTTCTTTTGAAATAAATATGCTTTTTGTATCAAACAGGCTGGACTAAACAGTGAAGCTAAAAGAAAAAAAAACTCTTTCAGTCCTTTTTTACTATTAACGCACAACGCAGCGCCTGAATAACGCATCCGTAACGCAGCGTTCTTTTAGATCCATACTAGAAAGAAACTTCAATCCCCGTACCGCTCAACCTCTGTCGACGCAGCTGCGCCAAAGTAACGGAGCAGTCGTTTAGATTGCCGTTTTTAGTATGGATCTGACAGACCGCTGTAATACAGATGCGTTATTTTAGCGGTCCGTTGTGCGTTAAGGTGCATTTTCACGTGATAGACAATCTAGGTAATTGACAATTAGTTAATACCTAAACCGGCTTTGCTCAGTACCAGTCAATATCCATCCATTACTGTGATTTAAGCTCGCTGACTTGATTGATTCCATAAATTGGTAGACTACAGATGGTATTTGGACAAATCGTGGTTCTACTGGTAATTGCTTCAAGTTTGTATGATTATGATTACGTGAAATAAATACATACACATACATACATACACAAATCACGCCTTTATCCCTTGCGGGGTAGGCAGAGCGTTAACGATCGTAAAATTACGTACGCTAGCGCCACGTCCGACAAGTATTGAGGGCCCCTTCAGATGATTCGTGTATCACTGTAGTGACAGGTTGTCAGCCTGTCGCCTAAAGTTGTAATACGTTGTAATACATATGAAACCCTCGAGTCCCTTAGGTGCCTCTTACAACACCCGCGGGAAGAGTTGGGGTGATGCTATGCTATGCCGGCATCACACGGCACTAAATACATACACGGGGTTAAAGGAAAAACATGAAAGAAGGGGAGGGCTGTCCCTTACTACGTCCTGTATATTATTAGGTAAATCCATTAATGAAGATCAACTTAAACTGACTTTCATATCTTTCTTAGTTTATAGAAAAACAAGTTTAGGCTTTTCCATACTTCTGGCTTCTGTCTTTCTTTTCTTTTGGGACACCGAGTCTGATAGTACTTTTAAAAAGGTCATTTAAGGTCCAAGGCAGTAAAATTTTCTAATTAAGTATTCAAATCCCCTAGGTTAGGTAGCCGACCCCGACAGAGAAACGGGATAAGGCAAGGAGAATGATGAATGATCAGTCCGCTTGCCGTGGCTTTATATTATAACTACATAAAGATGTATCATCTACCAATTGCATTAATTTGTCCTTTTGTGTATTTTTTCCTGTACATTTTTCTGTTCTGCAATAAAGTGATTTGATTTAGTTGCCTCCACAAGTTAATGATCTAAATATGCCTTAGGCACTCGATTGTTTTGTCAAATAATGTTTTTAAAAATAAATAAATTAAACGTCATCGCTTTATGAAATCAATTTACTTTTATCTTTAACCCTTATAAATAAATAGAATCTGGGCGTACGTACGTGCTCCGGCCAAGTCGAGTTAAGCGCAGCCTATATATAACACAAAATGCGTTCATTTGACTTTCTCAACGGTGTGCGATGTTAAGTCTGTGAAAGGCTTGGTGGAACTAGTAGGGCGTGTAGAATTAGAATTTTGACTCCGTTAGAGATCAGGGCCCAAAATCCGCTAAATGAAAATAGTTTTAGTTGGATGTCGATTGGATCTCAGTTAGATGATTTTAGCAGTTTCGTAGTCTGCTAACAGTTTGATTGAAGTATAGGAAATTCCAATGGCAATGGAATGACAGTTGAGTTTCGATAGCGTTACAATGGCAAGCAAAAGACTTGGGCCCCTGATGCCTTTGGGGAGTAAGGTAATATGATCTCTTCTTGGCAAAATTTTACACGAAAACACTTTTGGTGGGACACAATTTTTGACTGTACGTTGTTTTTATTTTTTCATTGGAAATTCTAGCTAATACGAGTACATGATATTTTATTTTGCGTTGTCAAGTTATTTTTCTAAGGTCAAAATAAGTTGGGGTACTTAAGCACTTTTATTTAAGAAGAGTTGAGGATCACAAATTGCTTTTTGTGTTTTATCGTAGAATTCAGAGAATAATTTATAGCATAGTTTTGTCAATTACGTCGTACTTACTTATTTTAAAGTAAAATTAGGTCGTCTTTTATTTATATCTTCAGACAACTTTTTCAATAGACGATGCTAGTTACTATTTTACCTTAAAGCTGTGTTAGTGTTAATAAATAACAATTTTTTAATTCATGCATTAAAAAAATATTACGTTGACACTTTTAAATTATTCAGTATCTAATAAAAAAAAACTGCACAAATGGTTGGCTTAAGTTAAAGTGTACTAATCAATGTGACTTGAGGTGCTGGCCTAAAGTAGCATCACCCCATTTCTACAAATGGGTGTCGTAAAAGGCGACTAGGAGAAAAATCCAGAGAATGGCCGGCAGCGTTCCCAGCGAATATTTACAACACCTTGCACTGCGCTCGCCAATCCGCCTGCCAGAACGGACGAGTATGGAAAATACTGCTTGAAGGAGGCCCACGTCCAGCAGTGCACTATTGTGTCTTTTGTATTTGTAGCAACCAATGTGATCCCAACAGGGTTTGATAGTTACATAGCTTTTGATGACAGCTGTCAACATTGCTTTCGATGACAGCTGTGAGAATTCCCTGTGCCCATATTATGAATCAACAGACGACAAGTCTACAGGTAATATTTGATGTACATTGTGTAGCTATTGGGTTATTGTGAGACCAGGCTTTTAAACCCGCTACGCAATGTACTAAGAATTTTACTTGTTGCCTGTACTTGGCACTTTGGTTGTGGTTACATCAATAGAACACCGGTGGCAATCACTAGATTGAAATCTTACGTATAGTTAGTTTGCAATGCTAACTAGTAATGTATTTAGTTGAATGTGGATCTGTATGGGGTTGTTAAAACTCTTCTCAATAGCTTCTTACGTGGTTAAATGAACATACTTCCCAAATGTCGTATTTCAAGAAGTTATATGTAGTAGTTTAGGCTCTGCATTGATGGTTTCGTCCTCAGTCAGAACATTAAAATTTGTTTTATAAGTATCATTAGGAAAAATTTTGAATATTTTTATTTAACAGTCAGTATGTTGTTGTGTTTTCTACAGTGAGATAATTCACTAACTACGTAAAAATAAAAGGCACATACCTATACCCAAACTTAAACTAAATGAGAAAAGAAAAACACATAAAGGAACAGCGTAGAACTTGTAAGAAAACTAGCTATAGCTATTATTTCGACCTAGCAGACTCCTAAAAGCGTTGCGGTATTTCCAAACAAGTCTTGTTTTCTCAATTTTTAGAGCAAAAACAGCTCTATATACATAAATTCGTTCGTTTCCTGATATTCAGCGGCTAGCAATCAAGATATGTTAATAGCTTCTTTGATATTCAAAGGCCTGTGCAGACGAGGCGGTTTACAAGTGGTATCTGACCGCTTGCGCCTGACAGGGCCGCTGATCACTATTTGTCTGAGTAGAACTTAATGGAGATTCTATTGAAAAATAAAAGGTGTACCTACCCATCTAATCTAGTAGAAAAGTATTTTTCTGATAGACACAGTTGAAATAAAATCTATAAATATAATCATTCCCTTCAGATGATAATAAAAGACCTCGAAAGTTTGTCATGATACCAAAGTTTTGGTCAATGAGTCCTTGAATGGCTCATTAGCAATTAAGTCTCGGTTATTACCATCAAAACTCCGATTTCTATTCCCGGGGGCCGCATTCAGAACCACCATTAGGTATAAGTCAACTGATTTCGTGGTCTAGTGATCTGAATGTTTGGTGAGATGTTAGTCATAATGTTTTTTTTATCATTCTGTGATTTTATTTTCCAGTTTTGTATACACTTTGCAAGCTCAATCACCGGACAGTATACAGAAAAGATGGTTTTTCCATCCGTACTTCAAAGGGCACGTTATGCAGTCAGCCCCGGTTGATCACCTCGGATAGCGGTCGTTACACTATCATGGCAGTTTTTAACTCGCCTTCTAGATAGCGGTAGCTGGTTCAAATACTTTGACACCAATATTCATTGAGTCATTCGTCTACTTCATGTCCCATACGATAGTAGAAATGCTCCCATTCTTATTCCCGGAGGCCGCATTCATCAACTGATTTAACAATTCGCCCTCTACACTAGCTATTTTCATTATTTTCTCAGTACAATGAACTATAGCACCATTGGTTCTGAGAATGCAATATAGATCAAATCACTACCACTGCCAGTTTATAAGGAACATGGGTTTTAGGAAAATGTGCTTATTTTGCAGGGACCAAAACGGAACATTACTTGTCGAAGACCACCATTACCGGAAAAGTGCCTATCAAGATCCTAAAGAACGCAATTGGCAAGTTAGCGTTTCACGGGTCTTCAGATCACGATTGTTGGAACGCCAGCCAAAGTGCCAGGAATCTGGATTACACGCTATTTCCGAATTCCCCGGAATGATAATGTTCAGGCTGATAACGATAAAGACTTCATTTGCAAATGAGCCATTTTAGCTTCGTAGTAGAATTACGTTCCGTTTTCTTTGATATAGCATTACTTTCGTAGCATTAATACATTGTATTGTTATCGAGAAAATTACTTACAAATATGTAACTATAATTATTCAGTATTGTTAAGTAGCCATATACAGTAAGGCGGATCGCACACTTGACGCTCGACGGAGAGCAAAAATATCGCAGCGGTCTGTCAGATCCATACTAGAAATATCAATCCCCATCCGCAGCGCTATCGCAGCGCCGTCCGTCGAATGCGGTTTTAGTATGGGGAGTGACATTTCTAGCATGTATCTGACAGACCGCTGCAATATTTCTGCGCTCCGTCGTGCGTTAAGTGTGCGATCCACCTAAGTTGTGATATGAGTGTAGCATGTTTAGTATAGTTTACCTAGTTTGTAGAACTTCAGAAGCAGAAATGCGAAACAGATACTATAATGATTTGCCGCAAGCGCTATTTCAACTCCGTGTGCACAACTGCGATGGCCTAATTTAGAAACCATTACATCCTCAGATAGATCTACCTAATTACCTCCCTGCCACAGTACACACACATCAGTACAAGCAGATTGCGCCGCGCCACAGAATAGATAATGGCACCTACTGTGTAGAGAATTAGTCGCTACACATCGTGGTTTAATTTAACTAATGCGGAGAATATCGTAGACTTTGGAGCCAAAGTTTGCTTTTTCGTGGAACAATCGGGGATTAATAGTGTTATCTTAGGAATAGAACTACATTGTTGTTGCTACAAAAATCCGAATTAGTGTAAAAAAAGTCTGGAAGATGAGACGAGAGGGACAATCATATTGCGCTAACCTTAATTGGGCGGCGATTGAAGTTTTAGTAAAAGATGGTTAAATGTATGCCGTGTGATCCCGGCTTACAATAGCATCACCCCACATCCTTCTCGCAGGTGTCGTAAGAGGCGATTAAGGGACTCGAGAGTATTGGTATATGAAAATTTTTAAGCGACAGGCTGACAACTTGTCACTATAGAGATGCACACGTGAAACAACCTTGGAAAACATTCCTCAAAAATGTAAGACGTGGCGATAGCGATCAATATTCTCACAACCGTTAACGCTCTGCTTACGCCGCAAGGGATAAAGGCGTGATATATGTATGTATGCAAATATGTTTAAATGTAATATCAAATATTTAAAAATCAGCGACGACTAAAACCGCATTGCCACCCTATACCTCATACCTCAGCACAGCATGCATTAAAGTCATATACGTATACATCTGGGATACAACTGACAGAAATTTAAATAATTTTCGCAATAAATAGGTTACGGGTTGAGTTTTGCAGTTCCTCCGTCGCTGGTCGCCATTAAATGTGGACGGGCAATTTTACTGCCTCCACAGATGTCAGGCTAAGTGCCGAAGTTGCTCCACTGTTCACAGCGGCTACTCTGATTGTACCTCACAGTTCTGTGAATTCCTACAGACAGGGCGGAGTAAAATACGAACCAAACTTCCGTCTACAGCTTGGACTGTACGTGGCATTTAGTGTTTTTCTCTTAAAACATAAGTTTTACAGGAACAGGAAAATTTAAAAATATATTGGGATTACTCACTCACAGTGCTGTATTATTCTCATAAATGAAAATAAGAAATTGAAAAATTGACAAGCGTCGACCGAGAATCGAACACGGGCCGCGTTGGGTACCGACCCACTGCTCTACCATTGAGCTATCGACGCACCGGTTGGCCTCAACAATTTCTCGATCTCTTAATACTCGTCTTAAAGCGACGATCTTAACGACATCTAGTAGTAGTACTTTAGTACTTACCACCAGTAAACAGTGCTCAGTGGTAGAGCAGTGGGCTGGTACCCCACGCGACCCAGATTCTATTCCCTGTAGACGCTTGTAAATTTTTCGGTTTCTTATTTTCATTTATTTAAAAATAAATGTTTTTAAGGCGTATTTAATTTCAAAAAATTACCGAAATTCCTCTTGCATTGCGTAGCAGACAAGGCTAACCGCATGATATTTTTACATGCCATATATGGCAACCTGTCCATTCGAGTATTCTATTTTTGGAGAATTTCGGGTGACATTGTCTTATATTATTTCGGTTGTCTGCGTCTAAGTACAAATCCATTTTGTACTCATCACATTAAGGTCTGAGATGTTGTTGTAACGAGATATAACGTTTTATTGTGTTTGCAGCCTCGAACGAAGATTTATTTTTCTTTTATATGTTTTGCATTTGTTGGTACTGTGTGGGCGTAAGGGAAAGATGCGAAATGTACATTGTGCTATTTATATGTAAATATAATGCAGAAGTATTTGTAGATTTTTGTTTATCCAGCTTATTAATGGTCTTTTTACTAAAATAGGGAAGTACAAGATTTTAATAGGAGTAATTTCAGGGTAATTTCGCCAGTATTTTTTTTCTTTTTCGTTAAGAAACCGCGGATGGTTGCGATTGCGACTATTAGATATTATTCACAGAAAAAAAACTGTTCAGAATCAACCAACGTTTTACATATGGTTTTACTAACGCTCCGCAGATACTTGCGTAACAGATCCATCTGTCAAAAAACGACATTCGTTGGGTGGGCATCCGATTATTAACGCATATGATGACAGACATATGCGTTAATGATGCGTTAAAACAGCGCACAACACGGCATTAAGTGTGAGAACCACCTTACTGTAAAAAAAAGTCTGCTTATTCAATAACTTAGAAAATGATGAAAAGGTAAAATGGTTAAAACTTTGCCCTGTGGTGCCGGCTTAAAACAGAATCAACCCTTTTCCGCCCGTGGGTGTCGTAAAAGGCGATGGATGAATCCAGGTAGCGTTCCCTTTGAATATCTACAATACCTTGCACTGCGCTCGCCAATCCGCCTGCTAAGCGTGGTGCGTATGGCAATAGCCCCCTTATTTGAGGAGGCCCATATCCAACAGTGAACTTTTGTGGCCGTAGATGTAGTAGTAGAAGTAGATAAAATGGGGACAAGTTTTTTACACTTCTTATGTGACAAGAATTGCGATATATGGCTGGTGATGTCTTCTGTTCCCTGTATTCAATTTAGATCGAGTTCCTTTGTGAACGGCACAAGATAGTGTGCAGAGATGTATCTAGGATCGATTTTAAAATTCATTTTATGACACAACATATGAAAACAACGGGTACGGGAAATCTGGTATTATGTATAATACACATAAAGTAATACCGGTCCTGGAGAAGGATAACTCCACACTAAACCAGGAACGGGGTCTACGTCAGTCGCGTGTGAAATAGGTCTATCGTGTGGTAAACTCCTGCAGCCAACCTGGCTCCGCACGTATCGACTCGTCGTTCTTGTGGAGTCTACCAGGGAGGTACCCTATCGGTGGCGCAAGTGATGGGCAACCCTGCGTTTTCCATAATTGCGTCCCAGGAAACGCAGTGTCACAGATGTATAAGGCCAAAGATAGAAAGTAATACCAAATAATACTCAACGAGGAATATTAGCTTGCCTGTGTATTCTTCGCAGGCAACCATTGAGCCGCGGTAATGCAGACGGAGGATGGAAAAGGCTTCGCCGCTAGCCAGTAGGCCTACTTATGGCGAAAGTTGCAGGTTCAAATCCTGCCTGTGGAACAAAATTTTGCAAGTTTTCTGAAAATGGTTATCTGAATACCTGTCTGCCCTTGCACAGCAACTTCCACTTTGCAATGCATGCGAGTATCAGAGATCGCGATCGCTGAAGCTTCTGTTCAATTTATACTCTATCGGAACACTTCCCCAGCTGCAGGTGTTGTTTTATGAAACGCTATCTGCATCGCGGTTTTCCACACCTTTGTCTTGGGGTTTATGACGTGGAACGCTTCCGTAATGGAATGCTAGTTGGATAGAGATATAGTGCAGGATATAGTTTGCTAGAATTCTTGGAAGCTTATTTATTGAACTGTGCATTGTGTTGGAAAAGTTATATTTTTGACTTGACACAAGATTTATTATTTCTCACTGCAAGTTTACTAATGCCACAGATATTTCACTCGAAATAATTTGGTCAAAAAAGTAATTGATCAATGAGTTAATGAACTTTTTGAACCGCCTCAATTAGCCCCTACTACAAGTAACTGCAATTAACAATCATAATGCTGCCTTTACAAAATATGTATGTTCTAAAGAAATTAACAAATGCATTAAAGAAATACAACATAAGAGCGCATAGGCGGACAAATAAATGGCAAATATCATCCGAACTATGTGTCATATACTACTAGAAAACTACAGTCAAATAGAGTAACATTTAAAAAAAAAGTGAAATAAAATTAGTACTGAAACTAATACTGATTCATTTAATTGACCAGCACTTGTTACAACCACCACTCAGCTGTAGAACACGTGCCCGATAAGGAAGTTTGCGAACTAAATAGAGAGTATTAATAACCGGTTCGTGCGGTAACTTCGCGGAACTTTGCCCGGTTTAATCACCAGGGGGCGCTACCTTGAATCGAACTTGCCAAAGAACTTGCCAAGCGATCGGTTAGCCCGCGGTTATCTGGCTCGTTTGCAGACTTTCGATGGATTTTGTTCAAGTTACAAAGTTTGGGAAACCGTTGGATTGTTGTTTGATTTGTGGCAAAGATGGTCATAAATTCTCGCATAATTCAACTGTACGAGTAAAAAGGCCTTAAAACTAAATTTACTGACTTAAACCAATTTCGTTGTGAAGTATCCACGTATATTAAAAAAAAAAAATTGTCGAAGTCACGGAGATTACTGTGAGGGTGACTTTCCAAGTCACATAATGTCAGTTGGCTTCTAGCGAAGACGTATAATTCGTTGACACATTTCATTTCCAACTTCAAAGTATACTCAAAATAAGTTAGAATTGATAATATTTTGACCTACTTAGGCGAGGAACACACTTGACGCACGACGAAGCGTAAAAATATCGCAGCGGTCTGGCAGATCCATACTAGAAATGTAAATCCCCATACTATAACCGCTCACCCGCTGTTGACGCAGCGCTACCGCTAGTGTCATCCGTCGAGTGCGGTTTTAGTATGGGGAGTGACGTTTCCAGTATGGATCTGACAGACCGTTGCGATATTTTTGCGCTCAAGTGTGTTCCTCGCCTTACCTTGTACTGCTTGTACTAAACGTTGTACTAAGATTAGATAAACTTTTACGCTGTACCCACCGCAGTAAAACTTTTTTTTCTATTTACCCCTGGGCTATTCAGGTACACCGGAACCTACTAGCCCTACTACGCGCTGGTACATAAACGTGTCCTTTTTTATCGAAAGTACTGTTTGTTGCTGCCCGTTTCGGGTTTTATGGCTCACCCCGCGATAATGGTGAACCCAGACTATCTAAGGCGGATCCCATACTTAACGCACGACGGAACGCTAAAATATCGCAGCGATCTGTCACATCCGTACTACAAACGTACGGGTCTGACAAACGTACGTCAATCCCCATGCTAAAACCGCTTAACTGCTGTCGACGCAGCGCTATCCCCATACTAAAACTGGGCTCGACGGACGGTATTATTCTTGCTTAGAAAGTGGGATGGGGTATGGTTTATAAGCGGTTTTTGTATGGGGATTGAAATTTCTAGTATAAATCTGACAGACCGCTGCGACGTTTTAGCGCTCCGTCGTGCGTTAAGTGTGCGATTCGTCTATAGGTCGGTGTTGATATAAGGTTTTGCTTTTGTTAGAAAACTGCCAGCAGTTGTAAGACAAACTATTAGGTTTACGCAAAGTTCGTAGACGTTGTAGCATTTTGCTACGGTTGTACCCCGAGGGTCCGCTTTTGAACTAATTTCCATTAAAGGCTGAGTTAAAATAAACTTTATTTAAGTGTCCCTACTGAATTTAATACTGTCACATACTTACCTAGTTTTTTCAGTCATGTCAAAGTATCTTTGTAACGCGAGGTTGGAGTTTTTTCGAGTGAATCAAATAACATGAGACAGGCCGTTGCTTGGACATTAAAATGAATTACGTTTAATTATTTTGACAAAACTCGTGTCAAGTAAGAGAAATGGAAATTTTAAACTTTGTAAGTAATGTGAATTTCATTAAACCTCAAAGTTACGTTAAACGTAAATTAGAAATCTAAATTTAATGTGAGTCTTACGTCACAGTGTCTATAATAGCAGTGTATGCAAAATAAGAGGGAACAAAGTCCTGTCAAACGAATTCCTTTTTTTCGACCGAAGGATCCTGCCTAAAGCAAATATTAGTATTTTCGTCAAACACAGACCCTTATCATCTTCATTCTTTACGTCTTTTTCAAACCAGGGCCAACTACATATTTTCAACCTGGAAAATTTCAGCGGAAAAAAATTTTTCTTGAATAAATGATATACATGACAGGAGAATAATTTTTGTCCAATAAATTCCGTATGACAGAAACTAACTATCTTGATTGAAGTAAATGTGATAGAACAACTCAGACTCAGATAAACATAAAATAAAAAAAATATTTGAAAAGGCGTCTATCACACTTCAGCGCAAAAATAACGCTGCACTAACGTATGCGCCTGTCAGATCCAGACTAGAAACGTCACTCATCGGTCTTGCGTCGAGAGCGGTTTTGTATGGGGAGTGACGTTTCTAGTATGGGTCAGACAGGCACATACGTTAGCGCACTGTCACTTTTGTGCTGAAGTGTAAGAAAGACGCTGATTGACGGACGCAACAAAAGAAGTTCTTCCCTAAACTCTATTGGCAAGTAACCAAATTCGAAAAAAATACCAAAAAATTAATGCGGTGCGTATGAAAACAAAAATATTACTTTGTAAAGTTCATCCTTCCCGCAGGCACGTTTCTGTTTCTGACATACAGGGACGACTTACTGTATCCGAGATTGCTGTAAGTTTTGGCAGAAATCGTATATCAGTTTCTAGAGAGCTTGAATATAATGGTTGAAAAGCATTGAGTAGATTACGTTACAACAACTATTTGAAAGCTAAAATTAACATAAAATTAATTTAGTATATTACAACTAGGCCAGAGACTACGTTATTTACCTGGTTATTAAGGCGTATCGGGCTTTACGTCGATACGATCGAAACGAGGAAAAGTAGTATTCCGGTATTTGTTTATCTTTACCCCTGAGTGCAGATCTACACAATGACATCTGCCTCTACACTTATCGAGATCTTTAGCTATGACATTTACATTAACAGCCACAACAGTCCACTCTTGGAAATACCTTAGATGCCCAACTTATCTTAATTAGCCTACATCATCCCACTGTTGGGCAAAGGCCTCCCTCTTCTCTTTCCATCCAGTTCTGTCCTGGGCTTCCGCATGCCAGTCTTTTAAAAACTTGTACAATAAACTTAGTTGCCCATATAAAATTAAAATATAAAGGTATTATCTTTGCCGTTAGTATTTTTCTTAAGAAATCTTAACACGTGCTGCACTCAAGAAAAGTGTTTATTTTATCCCAAAACGTCTGGGGCGAGAAGTAAGACAACCGATAGGTGTATAAGAGTTTCTGCAAACAACTTGACGACGCCGCTTTCCAACGGATTTGCAATCATCGTTGTTTACTTCGGAACAAACCTTTGTAAACAGCCTGTTTCTACTCATTTAATTCTTCTGGAGTTGTTTTTTCATGGATTGTTTAGGCACGTTCAGTATTGAAATTTGGATTTTTTGGCGATAACCACCGCATTTTTACAGCCGTTGATGCTTTGTCTACCCTACTAGGTTTGAAGGCGTAGTATGATGGCGTTTGCAGGCTCGTATCCTACTAATATTATAAATGTAAAAGTTTTTATGTTTGTTACTCCTTCACGCTCAAACTACTGAACCGATTGTGATGAAATTTTGCACACAGACAGAAGGTGACTTGGATTAACATCTAAGACGGCTGTTTTCTCGAAAAAATGTTACCGTGGGATGCTACAGGATTAAAACCGACTCCCACGCCAGCGGAGCCGCGGGCGCCCACTAGTCTTGTTATAATTGTTGTGATGTGCACTATTATTAAACACGAGGCGGCAACAGTCAGACCACTACTGTGTCAGCTTATATATAATATAGGTAGAACTATTATTGTTCGTACACAGTGTTTATTCATAATGTTTTTGTAGTGGGTAGACTAAAGTCAGTCGAATAAACGGTGCTTACGATACGGACGTGTTGTCATTTCTCTCGCCCTGCGGAATATTACAGTGGCGATCGAGGTGGTTTGCGGATTTGGTTGGCGAATATTGGACTTTTGCGGACTGGTGAAACTGTGGACGAAGTGCAATGTCGGTTGGAAAAGTTGGAAGTTTTGACATTAAAAATGGCATGTGGTCGTCATATGTGGACCGACTCGATATGTACTTTTTGGCTAATACAATCAAAGATGACTTAAAATTGGCTACCTTAATTGCTTTGGTGGGTGATGAGACATACGAGCTACTAGTAAATCTAGCCGATCCAAAAAAACCTAAGGATTTAACATATAAAGAGGCGGTAGATTTATTACGTAATCACTTAGAACCTTCACCGTCTGTGCTCGCCGAGAGGTATCGATTCCGTCAAAGAAGGCAATCGAAGGAAGAAAATTTATCAGACTACTGTGCTGAATTAAAGAAAATGGCCCGTCATTGCAAGTTCGGAACGAATTTGAACGAGAATCTTCGCGATCAGTTCATATGTGGATTGCACAGTGACGTCATACGCCAACGCTTGTTTGCGGAAAAGGACACGGTTACCTACGTGGAAGCTGTTAAATTAGCGACATCACTTGAAGCAGCGGAGCGGGATGCAGCTGCAGTTGAAGTTAAGAGGATTCCGGAAGAGGGTACTCAGGCGGTACACGCGTTTTTCCACGGCAACAGTGGGAGGGGCAGCGGGGCGCGGCGGCCGGCCGCGCGGGGTGGCCGCGGCGCCGGCTGGTCAGCGGTGTCGGCTAGGCGTGGCTGGGCCTCAAGCGGTGGCAGCGGCCCGGGGTCTGAACGGCGCCAGCGGTGCGCAGGTTGTGGAGCACCGGACCACGACACAACTACGTGTCGTTTCCGGGACTACGTGTGTAGCTGGTGCCGAGGAGTCGGTCATCTTCGTCGCGTTTGTCCAGACCGGGAGCAAGCGAGCCCAGCGGGCGGAAGCGGCCAAAGACGTGCGAGGAATGTGCAGGCGAAAATGTATTTCGGAGATGCGAGAGAAGAAGATGAAGGAGACAACCAGCACCGTGAAGATTTTCACCATTTGTGTCTGAACGACTACCCGGCGGTGAGTTTACCAATTAACGTTCAAAACATAGTTATACCTATGGAAGTGGACTCTGGTACGGCTGCATCTTGCATAAGCAAGGACACATACGAACGGTTTTTCAGTAACATTCCAATGGAAAATAGTGATCTAGTTTTTAATTTTTTTGATGGTTCAATCGCCTATCCAATAGGATTTATTAAACCGGTGGTTTCGTATGGTCAAATAAGTAAACGATTAGAACTATTTATCGTTGAAGGCGGTACCACCTCTTATTATTGGGTAGACAGTGGATAGCAGAATTAGGTATTAAAGCCCCAGGCTTATGTGCTTGTAATAAAATTCGGGTTGAACAAAAGAATTTATCTCAAGATATCAACGATTTGATTTCCAGGTATAAAGAGCTATTCAGTGGCGGTTTGGGGCGGTACACGGGTGGCAAGGCTACGCTCAGAGTGCGGGAGGGGGCAATTCCAGTATTTCACCGGGCAAGACCGGTTCCCTATGCCCTACGCGAGCGTGTGGATGAGGAACTGAACAAGATGCTGCGCGACGGCATCATCGAGCCCGTCGAGTCATCCGACTGGGCTTCGCCGCTGGTACCGGTAAATAAATCCGACGGATCCCTAAGAATCTGTGCTGACTACAAAGGTACTTTAAACCCAGTATTACACGTTGATCGCTATCCATTGCCCCGTATTGACGACTTATTAGTAAACATGAGCGGAGCCCAATATTTTTCTAAAATAGACCTATCTCAAGCGTACAATCAGATAGAACTGGACGATTCAAAACAATACACAGTTATAAATACGCACCGAGGGTTATATAGGTATAATCGATTAGTGTACGGTTTATCATCGAGCCCGGGAATATTTCAAAGAATAATGTGTACTTTGCTTAAGGGGATTCCGAATGTGGAGGTATTTTTGGATGACGTCATCATAGGTGGTAGGAGTAAACAAGAACATCTGTTAGCTTTAGAAGCTGTCTTCCGTGTGTTGCATGAAAATGGCCTAAAACTGAAAACTAACAAATGTGTGTTTCTGGTAGATGAAATTAAATATTTGGGATTCATATTGAGTAAGAATGGGGTTAAGACGGACCCGGATAAAATAGAAGCTATTTTAGGGATACCTAGACCTTCTAACATTACAGAGTTGCGTTCATTTTTAGGTATTTTAAACTTTTACGGGAAGTTTATTCGGAACATGAGTGATAAGTTGGTACCGTTGTATAATTTATTAAAAAAGGACAGCCCATGGGTCTGGTCACAAGAGTGTCAGGATACGTTTATAGAAATTAAAAAGTTGCTAACCAGTACACGTGTATTAGCTCATTACGAACCGAATAAACATTTGTATTTGACATGTGATGCCAGTTCCCGCGGGATAGGGGGGGTACTTAGTCAGTTCAGCGAGGACGGCCAACAGGAACGTCCCATTGCATACATATCGCGAACTTTGACCGAAGCAGAGAAAAATTATTCTCAAATTCATAGGGAAGCGCTGGCTATCATATTTTGTGTGAACAAATTTCACCAATATTTATACGGAAGGCATTTCACTTTACGCACTGATCACAAACCGCTAGTGTCAATATTCGGTCCGAATAAGGGTATACCTACTATGGTAGCGAGTCGCATGACGAGGTGGGCGATTATATTGTCTGCCTACTCGTTCGATATTGAATTTGTGCGCACAGATAAGAACGGAGCGGACGGATTGTCGCGCCTACCTATCGCGTCGGGCAAGAAACAGGTTCCTATGCTACCGGAACAAACATACCTACACTTCGTGCAACAGGAGTTGTTGTTAGATGGTGTAGAAATTAAACGGTTAACAGCACGCGACCCAGAGTTATCAAAAATTTTAAGTTACTTACGTGATGGATGGCCCGTACAATGTGAATTTTCAAATTTAAAACCATTCTTTAATAGGAAAGAAGAACTTTACGAGGAATTAGGGTGCGTTATGTGGGGCCACAGGCTTGTAGTGCCAGGGAAATGCAGAGAAAAAGTACTTACCATGATACATGAGCCACACATGGGTATCGTTAAATCTAAAGCTTTGGCTAGAAGTTACGTGTGGTGGCCTGGAGTGGACGAGGCGGTGGAGAGCATGTGTCGTACATGTGAGGTGTGTGCAGCCCAGGCGGACGCGCCGGCCCGGAGTGTTCCACGGATGTGGCCGTGGCCAGAAAAAAGGTGGAGTCGGTTGCATTTGGACTATTTAGGCCCCTTGCATGGCAATACCTATCTCGTCGTGGTCGATGCAATGTCGAAATGGATAGAAGTTTTCAAAGAATCTAGCACATCAGCTTCTAGTCTTATAGTTAGGTTATGGGAACTGTTCAGTAGGTGGGGAATACCAAAACAAATAGTAAGTGATAACGGACCGCAATTCGCTTCTAAAGAATTCGAATATTTTACTAAAAGTAATGGAATTGAGCATATTTTCACAGCCCCGTACCACCCGGCCTCAAATGGTTTGGCGGAAAATGCCGTGAGAACCATTAAAAGAGTAATTAAGAAGGCGGTGCAGGGTAAGCAGGATGTGGACAGGGCACTATGTACCTTTTTAATGCATTATAGGAATGTCGAGCATTCGACGACGGGGGAAAGTCCAGCTATGCTATTGTTAGGTCATCGGATACGTACTAGGTTAGATACGATAAAACCAGATAGGGAAAGATACGTAGGTAAGAAGCAAGATTATCAGAAGGAGGCAGCTGGCGGGGTTCACAGGGGATTACAGGTTGACAATGAAGTGTGGTACAGGCAGTATTTAAAAGGGGAAAAATGGGTTCCGGGCCGAGTGATTGATTGTTATGGGCCCAGTAATTTTAGAGTTTTAGGCGAAGACGGACAATCGGTTCATCGTCACATTGATCAATTGCGGAAGCGTACTTCCGATAGGCGTTTGTCAATTGTTTACAACACACCTCAAGTTCAACAGTCTAGCACAGATTCTAGGGTAGATACGGATAGTGAACCGGGATCAGGGGCGGAGAGGTCGGGTGGCTCGCCGGGGGCGGCGGGGTCGCCGCGCCAGCAAGTTTCAGTACCTATAGAAACAGAGTCTCCTCATTCTTTTAGTACAAGAGAAGAGCCGTCATCTCCAGAATGGCAATTTGCCTCACCTACCGTGTCATCGCCCCAAACTCGGCCTGTGAGGAAGTGCCGCCTCAAAAGTGTTAATTATAAGGTGTAAATTTAAGATTGTCATTTAGGTTAAAACTGTTGCTACAAATTTGTCAATTATCAGTTTGAATTAGTGTTAAGTTATTTAAAAACTATGTGTGGAGGAGTGTAGTGGGTAGACTAAAGTCAGTCGAATAAACGGTGCTTACGATACGGACGTGTTGTCATTTCTCTCGCCCTGCGGAATATTACAGTTTTATTCCAATTTTTAAAAATTAATGTTTAAATACCTCCTTAAAACGTTTAACCTTGTGTAAATCAAAGATTTTTGAAATCCAACTCTGACGTAGTACCTACGTTACTTTATTGAGCGCAACATTAATTCTTTAGCTACTGTACGAATTATCAAAGAAAAAATCAACATCGGTTTTTTTTTTAATATAGAAAATATCTTGGGGAATTTATTACTGCGCCAACTAGCCCGAAACTAAGCAAAGCTTGTACTGTGGAGACCATGTAGATAGTTAATTTTACGTAAAAAATACATTTATTTTTTACACGTAGAAAACACCCAGACTAAACACAAATATTTGAAAATTGACTAATCAAATATTTTAGGTCCTATGGGGATCAAACCCACGACCCCCGGTGCAAAAGGCCGGTTTATCATCCGCTTCGACCTCGGGAGAGAATTGTTATTGTTGATTGAGAACTGATCCGCCTCTCGACTTGTTTGCGAGCGTCGGTAAACAGCTTAGCGTCGGGGCCGCTTTCAACGAATTTACAATTACCTTTGTTTACCCCATCGGAATCACCGCCTGTAAACAACTAACCAAGGAAAGTTTGAGGTGTATCGCACACAAACCGGACAAAATTGCGGTTCGTAACAGCCACCGTACAAATAATGATAACTTGTGACAGCTGCAGTCTGAGGACATAGAGACAAATGACTCGGTGATCCCTAGTGACAGACTCTGATGCAACGTCTACTATCTTTTTCTTTTCATTTGGGATACCGAGTCGTCTAACGACCCGATGGAGCCTGGTGTCAGAGTCTTTCGATCACCTATCACTAGTTGCAGGTTACAGCAGGTTTCTGACAAAGTTGTGTAACGACAGCTTTCTGAGTTATCATAGACAGCAACCGGAACGCAATGAAGTAAACTCCTTTAGAAAAAAAACGAATCCAGTAAAACACTGAAATGCAAAAACCGCCTACTTAAATATTTTGTTCATTGTATTGAGTCGCACCTGCTACGGTTGTTGTGTCAATCGATTCCTCCTAAAGGCTTCCATGGAGGAATGTGTTTATTTTACCAATGATAGACCTAATCAAGAGCAATCTATTGGTACCGGTCACAAGTTGCACATTTGAGTTTTATGGAAGAAAGAAATATTTTTTGATCGATTGATGTGATAAACATGGGTATGTAGTATGGGGAAATTGTTTGAGCCAAAATCATTTTTTAATGTGTGTAACGCAGAAAGGGTAGGATATTGGAAAAAGTGATTTAGGTATAACTTGTAGATAATTTTATGGCCTTTCAACTTTTCCTTGAACGTTTTTCTCTAACATGTGCCGTTTTTGAGACTTAAGCGAAAAATTAAAAAATTGACCTTTGCCCCCCCTCCCCTCATTCCGGGGCTCCTCCTAGTGTCCCAGGGTTTTAGTATGTTTATTACCTAGGGACTCTTGGCATGTTTACGAAGAAACATCTTACGTTACTAACTCACGCACTCTAGACCCCCTTTGGAGGTACTCATTCAATGGACTAAGTAGCGAGACTTGGACGACTTTGTCTAGGTTTCATTACTATTTAGAGATAAGCAACAATTCCATCAGAACTTATTACAGAATATTTTGGAATGGTTCTTATTTACGACAAATGTATAGCAAAAGTAATTATCTTTCTCACACTTACGTCCTCTAAGTCATGTATGTACTTTTCAGCCATCTTAGATACATCGTATAAAAAGTCTGTAAATGGATAGCTTATTCCGACTGCATACAAATGTGCGGACCATTTACGACCTTTTGTCGGTCAGTTAATTGAAAATCTTAGGGCGTAAGTAGTACAAAAACATACTTATCGTCACTTTAGATTAAAAATTATGTTTTCAAATAAAGGGTATTATTATAACAAAAACATGTTCTAAAAATCAGCTCTAAATTACGCATACTTTTTGAGTTATGAATTCTTTTGTGATTTTTTTTTCGTTTTTTGGCTCTGGTGTAAAGTTGGCTATTTTTGGTTACGACCTTTTCGTTTTCACCCATCGATATCTGTCGTGGAACGTTGGGCGCGGAACCCACATTGCGATTCGGGATATACACGATCAGCAAGTTTCTGGAGTCTTAGCAAGACTAACCGAGCAAATAATTTACCTACTATACTTAAAAGAGATATTCCACGGTAACAGTTACAGTCACCGCGGTCACCTTTGCCTTTGTATAGGGTAACGATGTTAGCATCACGCATATCCTGTGGTATATATCCCGCTTCCCAACATTTACATAACAGATTGTGCAGAATAGGTAATATGCACTTGAGCCTGATAAGTTCGGCGTGGGTACCGTCGTTTCCAGGAGATTTTCCAATCTTAAGCTGCTTAACAGCCTTGTGGTATTCCCTTATGGTAGGAAGATCATCTAACTCAGACCAGGTAGCTAGTTTCGGCATGCAATTTGCAGCTTCTGGCATTATATTTACTGGTTCTGAGTAGAGACCGATATAATGTTCTACCCATCGTTCGAGTTGACGTTGAGCATCTGTTATAACAGTGCCGTCCGCTTCTTTAAGGGGGGCTGTTTTTTTTGCCAGGGCCTTTTTAATGCCAGCGTAGACACCACCAAAGTTCCCCACATCAGCGCACGATTGAATGCTTTTACAAAGTTCGGTCCAGTACGCATTAGCGAAGTACCGTGATGTGCGTTGTAAAGCTGACTTTGCGTCCGCTAGATCAATACGTGACTTTTCAGATGGGTTAAGGCGATGTCTTAGCGCAGCTTGTCGTTTGGACTCGAGCAGGGGTGTAATGTGCTCGAAATTTTCGGCGAACCAATCCTGGTTTTTGACCTCCTGATAACCGAAAGCCGTACCAGCTACTTCTGTAAGTAGCTTTTTGACTTTGCCCCATTCTTCCTCGATATTAGCGTCTACATCCCAGGTGGCAACTTCGTCCCGCACCAGCTCCTCAAACTTTCGGACCAACTCATCGTCTCTGGTTTTGGGAAGATCAAGCTTCTTCTTACCGGGCAATTTGGGTGAATGGATCTTTTTGTGTGCTATAGCAACATGTGAAGCCACCAAGGAGTGATCTGTGTCACAATCAGCGCTATGAAAGGTTCGCGTGTGCAGGGTCTCGCGGAGATTTTTCTTTCTTTTTGGTCCAGTTGATGCCAGTGGCCAGAACGCGGATGTTTCCAGGACACTTTGCGAGTTGCTTTGCCTTTGAAGTAGGTATTGGTAACACACAGTAGGTGTTTAGAGCATAACTCTAATAAACGCTGTCCGTTTTCGTTTAACTTCCCTATACCATGGTTACCTATACAATCTAGCCAAGCAACGTTGTCCTGTCCGACCCTAGCGTTAAAATCGCCCAGAACGTATAAGCGGTCAGATGACTTTATGCCGCGTAAAGTCTGGTCGAGCTGGTCATAGAACTGTGTTTTAGCTTCATCAGTTGAGGATAATGTTGGTGCGTAAGCAGATATGATTGTTACGTATCCGTGATTCGTATTTAATCGCAGCAACATAATATCACTACTAACTACCTAATATTATTATAGGACTGACTACATAAAGTCAGAAACTTGAGAACAAGAAGTCGATCTGGTAGGTATAAATTCCAAGAACTCCATCGCCCTCGGGCGCGCGATTTCCAATCAGTGCAGTTATAGTTAAAGTTCCAGACTCGGTAATAGCGGGTAGCTATACTTAGTAAGTATTCTTTGGTAATAGGCAGCAGTCAGCCTTCGAGGCGATATCGCTATGAACTACTAGCTAATTTAACTGCAATATTGTACATATATACATACACGATATCACGCTTTTATTTTAATCCCTTGCGATCACGCCTCTCAAGCCTCAATCAATGATCAATGCCTATCAAGGCAGAGCGTAAATTACTGTAAGGCGGATCGCACACTTGACGCACGACGGAGCGCAAAAATATCGCAGGGCTCTGTCAGTTCCACAGTAGAAACGTTACTCCCCATACTAAAACCGCGCTCGACGGACGACACTGCGATAGCGCTGCGATGACAGCGGTTGATCGGTTTTAGTATGATTATTGACATTTCCAGTATGGATCTGACAGACCGCTGCGATATTTTTGCGCTCCGTCGTGAGTCAAGTGTGCGATCTACCTATGACGGTCGCTATTGCCGCAACGGACAAATATTGAAAGCCGTTTCTGATAATTCGTGTATCACTATATAGACAGGTTGTCAGCCTGTCGTCATAAAAAATAATACGTACATGAAACCATCGAATCCGCGGGAAGGAAATGGTATTATACTATTATAAGCCAGCATCACATGGCAAAAGTGTAGATAGACCAGATAGATAAACAAATTTACCGTGTTTTACATAATATTTGTTCTAGTTTTTGAGAATGGGGAGGGAGAAACAGCGGTAGCAAACTCTAGACATAATGAGAAAAAACAATGAGAAAAAACACTTTACCGGAGTTTTTGGGTAAAACAATTTACCTGAAGTTTTCCTTAAAATCTGCGTAGGTTATATGAAAAAACAATATTTTAACAAGCTTTTTCGTAATACTGAATTATTTTTCGCAGAAATCTAGTATTTTTTTACGGGTAAAAGTTGTTACAGTAATAAGACGAAAAGAACCATGACCATTTTCTTCAGTGGTTTTAAAGAAAAAGCTGACGAATTGAGAGGCGAAAAAAAAGCTTTTGTTTTAAAAGCGGATCCACCTTATCTCGGAGGAAACGAGTTTTCCCAAAGCTTTTTATGCATAATTCTGTTTGTTTGAATTTCGTTACTTTTGTGGCTGCTGCGTAGAAACGTAGTAAAAATATTTTATTGTTGGTGTATATTTTCTCAATGTAAGGAGCGTATCTTTGCTTCTGTACGGTATAAATCTGGATAAAACATTTTTTTATCCCAGTAACAAATTAATAGATTTGGCATATTTTTTTCATCGTTTTTAATTCAGTTAGGCGGATCGCACACTTAACGCATGACGGAGCGCTAAAAAATCGCAGCTGTCTGTCAGATCTATACTAGAAACGTCACTTCCCATACTAAAACCGCACTTGACGGACGACTAGTATGGATCTGACTGACTGCTGCGATGTTTTAGCGCTCCCTCGTGCGTTAAGTGTGCGATCCGCCATTAGTTTTTGTTAGTTTCATACATGAAGTTACGTCTCAGATTGAACATATTACGACACACTATATGAAAATTCTCAAATGGACTATACCTAAGCATAGAGTTGTTGCGACACAAAGTATGTAATAGCTATAGGATAGGTAATAATTACAATTTCCAGTTTTTCACACACAAATTTTCGGTTTCTTTTAAGTCTAGAGTTCTGAAGTGAAACCGACTAACGAAGTTTTGTGCTGTTACGCTCACTTTAATAAAATCTGGATAGATGTACATATTTTAAAGTCAAAGAAATTCATTTACAAATAACGATGAAATCTCGCTTGGTGCATAGTTGAAAAGCCATTCGCTGCAGCTCGCTCCCTCTGTCGGCCACGCCGGAAACTTCCAGATTCCTCCGATTACAGTCTTACTTATGAATGGAAAACTTTCCCTGCTCCTTTGATGCATTAATTGTGCCAAGCTTTTAGCTGACGACAGAAAATGAATAAGTAAAAATTATTACTTGGGAGAGTTTTGCTTCCGTCGCAAAGAAAATTGCATGAAAGGTTTTTTCGAAAAGCCGGTACAACTTTAGTACCCTGAGAAGAAAAAAGTAGCTTTAATGAAGTATTCCATCACATATTTATATTTTTATATCACTCAACAGTAAGAAGAATAAGAAAAACTGACTAATGGGTTCCAAGATTTTTTAATGTGTGCACAATCAAAATATACTAGGTATTGGTAGGCTAGAGTCTAACTTTGACCGGCGAGCTGGCAGCTAGCCATTCAAAAGGGAAACGCTGCCGGCAAATTGGGTACCATGTTTCATGGGGACGCTCTAGACGGTTCTTTTTAGGTTAATTATATTTAAGTTGGGTAAATTTTTATGACTTATTCATTCTTAACTGTTATTATCTTAGTGATTTTACTCGCCACCTAAAAAAAGTACAGTATATTTATGTACTATTATAAAGATCAAGGAAGTAGTTCTAATACTAAATTATCAGTCCTGTTTAACAGTTACAAAACTTTAAATGTTATTAAAAAAAAACACTAATATTAGATTCTGAAAAACAATCATTTCGGTAGTTGAGTACCATTTGTGTTCATTATTATTAGAACACAAAAAAACCGACGAGTAAACATAAGCTTCTCTTTTCTAGACCATAAATTATGTATTTGGCGGTCTAGACGAGATCTCATTTGTAGGCAATAAATAGACCAATGGTATAACAGAAGATAATTTAAAAAACTGGGTCTTAGATAGGTAATCACTTATTGGGTATTGGACGAACGGTATCAACTCATTTTCTACATGCAAACAACTTGACTCTCCAAATACAAAAGAGTGTTGTTTAACAAACTTAAAAATATAAAATTTCGGCATTATACTTGCCAGCTGATAAACTCTCGAAACGAACGAACGAACGCATACCTATTTAAAAAAATATCATCATTCATAAAAATAAGCTGCACACGGATAACTTGTATCTAATGTTTATTTGATATTTTTTTAAATAGGTATGCCTATTTAAAAAAATATCATCATTCATAAAAATAAGCTGCACACGGATAACTTGTATCTAATGTTTATTTGATATTTTTTTAAATAGGTATGCCTATTTAAAAAAATATCATCATTCATAAAAATAAGCTGCACACGGATAACTTGTATCTAATGTTTATTTGATATTTTTTTAAATAGGTATGCCTATTTAAAAAAATATCGTCATTCATAAAAATAAGCTGCACACGGATAACTTGTATCTAATGTTTATTTGATATTTTTTTAAATAGGTATGCCTATTTAAAAAAATATCATCATTCATAAAAATAAGCTGCACACGGATAACTTGTATCTAATGTTTTGTGGTAAGGCCCTATACAGGGTGTAAGGGACGGTGTAATTAAAACTCTGCAGGAAACTGAGCAACTTTTTCTATGGGGCTATGTTGGGAAACGAAAACAAATTTTCTAGTTCCCATACAAAGTCACTTAGCTGATCGGGAATTTTAAATGAAAGGTCGATTTTTTTTACGTTTACCAATATAACCCGCATAGAAAAAGTTGTTCAGTTTCATGGTCTGAGCACGCCTGCAAAGTTTCGTTACACCGTTCCTTACACCCTGTATAGGGCCTTACCACAAAACGTTAGATACAAGTTATCCCTTACACCCTGTATATCTTGTGGTCACGTAGCGGCTATGACTCTTGTGACAGATGCACTCACTCCATTACCTTAACTGCTCCGCCCACAGTGCTGAGGTAAGGTAGTCTACGTGAGAGTGCTACTTGCCACTTGCAATTGCAACTATCAAATCAGGGAGACGGTGCGCAATGAGAATAAACTTTCAGCAGTCTTCTCCTTTTTATTTACATGTGGGAGGGACACCGAGTCGTCTAAAAGCTGATGAACCCTGGTGTCAAGAGGTATTCAACCGCCTACTAACTAGTACAGCAGGCCTCTGACTAATCATAGAGTGTACGGGGACCGACGGCTGCGTTTCCTTCAAATTCAAAGAACGGCACAATTTTTGTAACGGATAAACAGATGATTCAGCCTGCAATGTCCTAACCAAACTGGGGACAAATTCACAAAGTAGTAAATAACTAAATATCAACTTATGACTGACCCACCGATAAACGAACCCGGAACCTTTGCATGGTAGGCATTTGCACTACCACTGCCCCACATCGCCAGCTGTCCACATAGGTACTTTCAGCTGTCATACTCCGTACGTCTGGTATTGAGGTCACGTCGTGGCAATAAACCCTGCGACAGATGCAGCCTATGCATTAATTCAACTACAGTGCCTACAGGGCTCATCGGGTCGTTGGATGACTAAGTGTCTCTACACGAAGAGACAGAGGGTGAGATTGCCTATAGCTAGAGTCTACTTAGGTAACTAATCTATTTATTCAGTGATAGTATTGTGACATTCTAAAAGTATTCCTAGTGAATCTACCTATAAATAAACGATTGAACTGAAGTGCCCTAAACAAAGTCTACAGTCTACGTCTTGAATCCAGAAAACGTCAAGTTTATTTCTCACCACTTATACTGATTTTAAACGTAGTGTCTTATTAAAAATAGTAAGGTACGTTACAAAAGTAATAAGTGTAGATATTTTTATTAATTTCTTTACGGTTCTAAAACTAAACCTAATGCGAATGTAAAGTACATGGATAGATCTACGTTCTACATATTATCTGATATCGTTTTCGACGTGACAACATCTTATAATTTGATGGAGCCAGCTGCACGTACCAAAAAACATGACTCATGCGGCGTTACCTCGCACTGAGGCGTTTCGTTAAAGGCTAGAAGTGCAAGCGAGAGCGCCGAACGAGTGTCAAAAAGGCACAATCGTCCTCCGCGTTCGGAAGCGCATATTTATCAAACAAATAAAGAAAACTTTTCAAAAATGCAACCATTCCATCAGTATTTTATTATGACGTTGTCAAATTCAAACGTTAGTAAACCGACTTTATAGACAACCGTTCTTTTTATCCTATCAAAAGTACCTAATAAATAAGATTAAATAAATCCGTCTTATCGTGAACATATCTCGCTTCGTGTTCAGTCTTATTTCTTGAAAAGCTAGCTGGAGCGAATTAAGTCGGGGCCAGTTAAGCGGATTAAGCTTAGTAAGCGCGCCCTGGCCTTGAGGTGCAGTTAAGCAATTAAATTCTTTCTCCGTTCTTCTTAATAAACTTCTAAGCTATGCATTTTAATCCAATTACTACAAAGGATTTTCCGCTCGAATGTTCATAATATTACGTAATATTTGCACATATAAAATATTCAAATTTTTAAAACATTCACTTAAAAACACACACACGCACATATACACACAAATCACGCCTATAGCCCTTGCGGGGTAGGCAGAGCGTTAACGATCGTAAAATTAAGGTCGTTATCATCACGTCTGACAAGTATTTAAGGCCCTTTCAGATGATTCTTGTGTCACTGTAGTGACAGGTTGTCAGCCTGTCGCCCAAAGTTAAAAAAAAGTAGGTAAATTATTGATTTCGGTCGTTGATGTGTTGTCCCATGCAAAAGGAGGTGGAAATAATTTAATTCAATTATATTAGCAATTATTAGCAATTGGTGTATTACAATTTTTAGGGCGACAGGCTGACAACCTGTCACTAAAGTGATACACATGTTTTCTGAAACTACCTTGGAAAACAACCCTCAAAAGATGTCAGACGTGGCGATAGCGACCGTATTCTCACGGCCGGTAACGCTCTGCCTACCCCGCAAGGGATAAAGGCGTGATATATGTAAGTATGTATGTATTAGCAATCCTAGTGTAGCTACTAAGCATAGACAATATATCCACAGAAATTAAAACAAGCTACATAGACACAAATTATAACGTCGATCGCTGACGTCGACGCATAGCTGCGCTATCTGGAAAATCTCCGGCGCTGGAAACATTTTACTTTCATTCTGGCGCTAACTTGCATTTGTAGCAGATTTTCTGACTCGACCCGTGTTGGGCAGAAATAAAAGCAGCGCGTTGTCAGATCGAGCTCCAAGCGATAAGGATATCGCGTGATCAGCGTCCGACGTCGGCTGTCGAACTGTCGACTGTGGCACAGTAGAGAAAGGGTGGAGTATAGTGGACAGAAATTCAAACTACGTCTGCTAAGGCGAGCACTGTTCTGTCCGCTGTAGAATGAGATTGTCAGGATGTTGTTGGTATTTATTTAGCAACGATAGGTACCTCATTTATAGCATTGAAAAATTTACTGCCCGATGATGGACCGAGACCGGTCACATTACAATTATTTAAATATTGAATGAATATTATGTCGGTGAAAACAGCTGCCTGAATAGAAACTACGTGGCAGTATAGCCATACTAATTTTGCCTTTCCCGTACGGACACAAATGAAAACTTAGATTTTGAGGGAATATCAATCAACTAGCCGCTTGCTTAAATTGTATAGATTCAAAGTAGTATGCAAATAATGTGAAATACTGTGGAAAAACTGTTGTGTTAATCCTTACAAATGTGACATCGACAAAACAAGGGCTTTGTTAAACAATTCCGTCGTTTTTACAACATTCGTCGACATGGCGTCGTAAAAGATATTAGTGGAACATTTTTTAATTTAATTTAAAGATTTTATTTCCTTTTTTACCGATTACGATTAAAATATAATGAGCAGTCATTACGATGTCGATACACCCTACTGCATTGCACTTCTACCGCGGCCCCTAGTCCGGTTCGAAATTGTGAAAATCGTTGAACGATTCACGTTAGAATCACACGGTAAATGTATTTCAAATTAAATCGCACGTTTTCTTCGGAATATGGAACTGCTGACGTGTACATTAACAGTTTTCAGATTCTGCTTTTCCTCGAATTGCAGAGAAATCGCTTACTCACTGACACGTGTTTTATAATGCCAACACATGAACGAACATGACGTTGTTAGTTAATTAAGTTTAAATTTTTGTTCTGTAATTTGTATTATAAAGCCTTTCCCACACTTAACGCACAACGGAGCGCTAAAATATCGCAGCGGCCTGTCAGATCCATACTAGCGTCTGCACCGACAGCGGTTGAGCGGTTTTAGGTTTTAGATTTGTATCAAACTCGTTAATACTCAAATCACACCCAGATCGCATATTGTAACAATTATTTACCGTGTGGAAGCACTTTTTAAGTTATTTTGAGACACTGGCAGCTTTACAAAATTTTCCCTAATTCAAATTCAAATTCCGAATAAAATCCCGCAAACTTCCACATTAAAGAACTGGATAGGGTATCGGCTCATTCTTCATTCAAACAGCTCGGTCTAATTCGGCATTTCCATCGGGATCGAGACCGAAAAATCTTTCATCGTGTCGTTTCGCAGACACGGGGATATAATGAATTACTCAGTATCGAAAGGCATTGTCTATAGACTCAGCACTTCATGGCAAACTCAATATATTATTTGTCGCAATCTAACCATAATTAAGCTTACAGTAATAGGTCTGTAATAGCACACTGATTAACTTTATAGTGAAAAAGACCTCCACATTTTGACCGTTTTGATTTTTTAAATGTAATTCCTAAGTTCTTACATACACATACACATATCACGCCTTTATCCCTTGCGGGGTAGGCAGAGTGTTAACAGCCATACAAATACAGCCGTTATCGTCACGTCTGACAAATATTAAACAGCAAAAAATATTGACTAATAAAAAATTCAGTTCCGATAATATAAGTAAAACCTAACATTAGTCCGCTCCTTTTGTAAGTTGTCCATGCATGCTGATAATATCTACAGTACTACATGTTTACTGGTCATGTAAATCAAATAGTCGACATTTGGTACTGCGAATTAAGGTTTTAGAGAAAGCCTCGTCCATTGATAGCAGGTCTCCGTTAGTACCCAAGATCTCCAACAATGCCTGACACCGCGCAAAAATCGGTAATTGAAAATAGCCTCGGTTTTCATCGCCGCCCGTATTGGGGATCGCCTTTTTATGACCCAATTTTTCACGTCGCCCTTTCCTTCTCATTCTGCTTGATATTTTCCTTCGATTTAATATTCCAATTTTTAGGCATAATATGATTTATTCAAGCCAAGTTCTTTCATCGCGAATTGATATAGGTACGGTCGTTATATTTCAAGAGTTTTGCTATTTTAAATAAGTTTATTATTTAAATTTTCGTTTTTCTTTCTCAAAATATGTTTCTGTAATGTGCAATCTAATATAGGCGGAATTATGAGTGTTATGAAAACGAATAGCATAGCTGAATAACTCTGTTCTACCATTTCAACAGTTCCTTACCGTACTCTATTCAAACCTTTTAAATAAGAATAATATATGTATGTCACTGGGTCAAATACACCTACCTTTGATCATTAGCGCAGCATCGTGTATAGTTTTTTGAATGTACTAGAAACAATAATTTGTATGTTCTAACATTTAAACCTTCGTCTTATCTTCTATCACCTCTATTCATTAAAAAGTCTCAAAATACTTAGCGCGGTTATGATGTAAGGTGTCCACGACAAACAAACAGAAAAACACAAAAAGTGACAACTATTTTTATTCAGGTGTTAAGGTCTGATACTGATTTATAAGCAGACCGTATTCTGTAAGTTTCTTCTGTAGATCCATTTAACTTGGTTCAACTCATATGGCTACCTCCCGGCTGCAACCGAGAACCTTTTAACAAGTTCCGTCTTCGTAACTAGAATGGGATCTTTTAATCGAAGGAACAAATTCAGGGTTGGCAGGAAGATGATAATATGAAAAAATGTGCATAATGGGATTTATTTTGTCATTGCGGAACTGATAAGAAATGGTTTCAGGAGTAAAGTAAAAATTACCTACCTACGTTTTCTTAGGAATCGCATGAAAAGTGTCAGTGAGTCAGGTAGAAAATGTTGTGTAACAAAACTTATAGTAAAAATATCTGTCTTGTTTGTATTAGCGTTTAAAACTACGAACTTTCGCCCAATGCCATTTCCCTCCTGTAGGTCTGCTGTAAGAAATTTCTTTTTTAGAGATAAGTAGTGCCTGTTGTGTCCATTTTATTTATGTTTTGTCCTGTAAAATTTCTTGTGTACAATAAATGGTAAATATATATATATATATATAACTTTTTAAAGAGATTACTAAGTGAAAGGCCGCTTAACAGTGGCAAATAAATTACAAAATGTTGTACAAGAAATTAATAATTGGACCTCCTATGCAAAATAACTCGTAGATCAAGTAAATTTTTCGTAAGGGAGGTTTTTTTTTTAAATTGACCTATTCTGGTTGGCTTGCTTATAGGGTTCTTGCAGCTAAAAAGTAATCCTGCAGCCCTATTCTAAGGTGAACCAAGAACAAATTCGCTAGGGTAAGTATATCGCTTAGCTTAAGTGGACGGAATATTTAATTACTTTATGAACATACTTTCCGCTGGTAATAAAACTTTGTCGTTGGTTCTGCTTGAAACTTACGGAACTTACAACAGCGTGTAACTTAAAGGCTTCAGTTCATCAGGTCGTTGTACGACTTCGTGTCCCACACAAAAAGAAAAGAGAAAGAAAGGGTTCAGTGACTAAAAAACTGTCTAGCAAACGCATTTTAGGCCACTGTCACACTTCGTATGCGCCTATCAGATCCATACTAGAAACGTCAATCCCGATTCTAAAACCACTCTCGACGCAGATCCAACACACGACGCTGCGCCAGCGCTGCTGAAGTATGGGAAAGGCCTTAATGCTGTTTTTTGTGGCAGTTTTAGAGCCCGTGATATTCGCTATTATGCCTAGCGACACTTCTACCATATGGGCTATCGCGGCATAATCATTGCCTGCGAAATCATACGAGTGTATCTTGTCCCATAACGCGTGATATGGCTCCATATACCGGAGTAGTTTGGCAATTTGTACTGTGACTAACTAAATAATCTTTCTACAGCCAAAGCGATGAAAACCCTCAATAAAATGAGCACCAAAATGTTTAAACATTCCGCGTGTTATGTGAACAATCTGAAATCTCCCACACGATCAACATCTCTGATCACAATCTCTTATGTCCCACACGAGTACAGCAAAAAGAGATTTTCATCTAGTTTTAGTCCTTTTCCATACATACATATTTGAAGAAGATACAGGTTGTTTAATTATTTTAACACTTCATTCATTAGCCATTCAGTTACGCTGATTGCAATCACTGTTGGAGCTACAGTTGCTAGTTGTGTGTGGCTAGGAATTATCTATACTCTGTACAAAGTTCTTCCAGCAGAATAGTCAGGTACAGTTCACGCGACAAACACAC
This sequence comes from Keiferia lycopersicella, assembly GCA_029255805.1. Lineage (NCBI taxonomy): Eukaryota > Metazoa > Arthropoda > Insecta > Lepidoptera > Gelechiidae > Keiferia > Keiferia lycopersicella. The sequence goes on from JARACZ010000008.1 coordinate 3,935,832, forward strand.
CTACCGTCCGTTACTGCATATCTTTAGCGTATCCGTAACGCTTGCGTTTGTTAGAATTTTCAAATTCGCTTGTGGACTGGGTAATTAATGAAATATAAAAGTTTTACGCTTAAAACTAGTGTCTAAAAATACTACGGATTTAATTCATATTTTTTTTAAATATTCAAAGTTTGAATTAACACACAGAAAAATCATTTAAAAGTAAGTGTTCTGACTCTATTTAAAATAGCAACGTATGATGTTCTACACTCCTATTTTCATAGAAATTATCGTTTTAGACCGTTTTATAAAGTAGCTCATCTGACTCGCCAGTCCACACTTACTTTTATATAATTTGATTGACACCACTGTTGATGCAAGAGCAACGCAAAAAACTTGCGTTGGCATCAGTCTCTGTTACACCTATTACGATAGATGCAATGTATCTCTTTAGCTCCAACGGGCGTCACGAGTGAGATTTGCGTTAGCGAGTGCAGTGGAGAATAATCTCATTGAGATCAGCCAACTGCGGACTTTGTTCAGCGGTTGAGTGAATGCACATTACATTGACAAAGAAAAGTGCTTGAATTTTATTTTACGGCTGTTTTATATTGATTTCAACAGAGTTGGAGCGGTCTTTTATCGGGAAGTACACTTTCCTTTAGCAAAAAGTTTTACCAATAATTTCTGAAAGCGTTTAGTCGCAAAAGGCAATATTGAAATTCTATTTGAAGACATCCGTTGTGTCGTAGCCTTCTCGTAGCACCGTGCTACAAACTACAGTACCCAGTCTTCTCTCTATCTCTCTCTAAAGTGATACATGACTTATCAGAAATGACCCTCAAATATTGTTAGACGTGACGATAAAGACCGTTATTGTACGGTCGTTAACGCTCTGCCTACCCCGCCAGGGATATAGTATTGATTTGTGTATTTATGTGTGTAAATTATTAGAATGAAGGCGCTGTTTGGTTGTCTCATGAACATCGCTAACTCCTTTTGAACCACGCAACGGATTTTGATGGGGTTTTTTGGAATAGATGGTGTTGTATTATTTATTCCGGGAAAACGGTTCTGCTACAATTTGCTTGGCAGGCCACTTAGTATATTACAATTTTAAAAGAAACTCATTATACCTACCTAACTGTTTGTTAATATAATGAGTTCCTTAATTAACAAAAACCAACACCGCAACCAACTTGGAACAACCAACCCTTGATTGTAGTATTTAAAGCATGAAACTGTTGATTTAATCTAGGCCGCTGCTCAGGGCAATTCCATTATGTAAAATACGTACGAAATGTACGCCGGCGTATTATGACGCTGTACGCTCTACGCTGTACGAAGCATGAGACCGCATACCCCTAATTGATGAGCAAATTTACATGGTAATAAAGCCCATCACAGTAGGTTGCAACCAAACTGATAATGCAAAGCAAAAGAGGCTATTCGTGTCGTTCATCATCAAATCATTACATCAGCCTATAGCAAACCCCTGCTGGACATAGGCCTCCCCAGGGTACGACACAATGAACGATCTCCCGTTTTTGCCATCCAGTCGCTACCAGTCGTTCTCTTTAAGTCATCGGTCCATCTGGCCGGAGGGTGACCAACGGTACGCTTGCCGAGGCGTGGTCTCCACTCGAGAACCCGCGCTCTATATTGGCACTTCTGTTTGCTACACTTTTGTATAATATTCGTGTTGTTATAAATCGAAAAATCCTGATCTTTATAACGACATATACATAGATTTCTTTCACTTCAACATTACGGGCGCTAGCTCGTAGGAAAATGGGCTTGGTAACATGCGGTGATGTTATAGAAGGCTGGCCCCGTGGCAGTGGCTATATTTTACATTTTTTTATACAAACTGTGGCGACATCGAAATAAGAATTTTCTTGTAATAAATAGGCAGAGGTGACGTTCAATGTTTATTTTATGGAAAATATATCGACGAATAATAAATCATTTATCGCTTATTGAAAAGCTAAGCAAGAGAAGACGTTTCACCGGATGGAATGTTTAGTGTAGTTTTGATGGCCCTGGGGCCAAACACATAGAGCCGACACATAAAAAAGAAAATCAGATCGATTGACCACCTTTTAGCGACTGCGGGCAGTCAGTAAGATGCAGTTTCCCTAACATTGTGGTCTATAAAAGCCCCAACTGACATATTAAACAAGAACCCGAACTGGTATCCTAGACATTTCCTAAAATAATGTACAAAAATAGAATTAAAACTAAGTGCTGCGTAATCTCGCTTGAAAATAAACGGTAATGCAATCATGCAAATAGGTACATTTGCAATGCTCATTATTGTATTCACGTGGAACGCATTAAACGCTGATATAAAGCTAGGAGGCTTCGCTCGCTAATTTGTGGTGGCCGGAATGAATCTGAACCCAATTTGGCAAACCGATTCAAACCAGTTTTAGGCTGCCAAATCCTACCGTTACCACATGCGAGTACATGCTAATTGGCTATGAGGCGATTCATTATTGTTATTTCAATTTCAATTTCAATTTCATTTATTTCATTAAATTATAGTTTACAGCATAAACCAAAGCACTATAACATTAAATTCGTATACATTACATTTGGAACAAATTAGTAAATAAATTATATAGATTTAGTAATTAGTATACAAATTAGTATATAAATTAATTTTATAACTTATTCAGAAATTCGATAGCAATATTTTTAAATTCTACATGGCTTGAACCAAAAAGGTCGGCATTGTGTTGGTTCAAAAGTAGTGAATTGAGGACGGCGACAGCCCGCACCGTCGGTGCATACCTCCCGCGCACGGTGTGCGTGGACGGGCCCGCCAGCAGCGCGCGGCGATAGCGCGGGTTGGCTGCCCCGCCACCGCGCTTGTACGTTGGAGGTACACTCAGCCCTACACGCTCCCTCACATTTGGGTTGTCAATTATATTATTAAGCGTACAGTAGTAATGTGCCAGAAGAGACAATTTGCGTCTCACTTTCAAGGTATCCAGCCCCACCATTCCGGCCACAAACAAAGATGGGTACAAGTATGGATAATAGCCAAACTGTTTTTTATATAGAGATCTTGCAAATTTTCTCTGGACCTTTTCAATTATTGAAGTACATATCCTACTGGTAATAGCCCCAGCAGCTCTGCAACAAGTATATCCGCTATTTATAATAGAGGTATCTACAAGGAGAAACTTAGGTTTGAAATACACCTGGGTCTGTGATTTCTTGTTTGAGATAATGACAGCTAATCCTGAAAATCTTTGATGTCATATATCTTTGATCGCATTTCACAAGGGATACACCTAAACACAGGAGCCCCCGTACGTCGTCTCCCTAATTTGTGACTATACGTAAGAATGATTTCATTTCTTATTATTTTAATTCTATTACGTATTAGAATTAGGTACGTAAATAGGGTAAGAACCTACTACTTACCTAGTTTTTTTAATATGCCCAAGTAGTAAGGGCGATATGCCTTAACATCATAATATTAAATTATCTGCAAGTCTGATCCTATTTTATTTCCATTAAGGAACTGATTGATAATGTAACACTTAAAATTTCTTTGGGTCAGGTCGTTGAAAGATTCGGTGACCCAAACGAAGATATTTTTTAAAACACCTTTATGAAAATCGCATAGTAAATTCGCTTCACGTCGTATAATAAGGCGATAAAAAGTTTGGCGGTAGATGCGTTCCCGGCAGTTTCTGGAAACTTCTTCCATAAATATGGCTGCATTGAGGCTCCCAGCGGAGCCTATAGCACAAGTTTTTATGAGCTCTCCACAGCGTATTTCATCATTTCAGCTGCATAGAGTGCAGTGGGGATTTTCTATAGGAATAAAGATGAAACGAACATGTTATACAACAACAGTCAGTAGACCATTGACGACCGATGTGGCTCAGTGGTAGTGCGACTGCCTTGGACGCAGAAGGTTCCGGGTTCGATTCTCGGTGGGTCACTCACAAAGTCGATATTTATCACTTTGTGAATTTGTACCCAGTCTGGTTGCGGGCTGAACCATACTATTGTCAGGAAGTAAGATGGTTCCGTGTTTTGGATGGCACATTAAGCCGTAGGTCCTGGTTGCTGTCTATGATCACTTAGATGGCGGTCGTTACACAACCGTGTCAGAAGCCCGCTACTTGTAGAAGGCGGTTGAAAAATTCTGACACTAGGGTTCATCGGGTCGTTGGACGACTTGGTGTCTCACACGAAAAGAAGAAGACCAAATGCAGTGCCAGTCTTGCATGTACTGGGAACGCTACAGTCCACTCCCTGGGTGACTTTATTTCTAAAACGCTACTGAAATATATTTGAGAACAACAAGTGACGTTATGGTGCTTTGTGTTATGTTCTCAAGTATTCGCATCTCGTACAATCATAATGTGATTTCCAATATTCTTGTACATACAGTGGCACATTTCACGACTTAATGTCTACAATTTGAAAGCGCAAATGTCCTCCACTCCCATTTGCGGTATATTTTTTGCGACTCCAAAAATATATAAAAATCTAATATCATCCTTAAAATACTCGTTATGACAGCGTTGAATGCGTTCTTATTGGTTTTATTTCTGAAAATAAATGCCTTTATCATCATTACATCAGCCATAGGACGTCCACTGCTGAACATAGGCACCCCTAAAGATTTCAACCTTGTCCGATTAGAAGTGGCCTGCAACCAGCATTTCCTCGCGGACTTGACCAGATCGTCTGTCCATCTCGCGGATATCTTCAGAGGCCTTTTATTTTTGGTTTCTAGCAACGTTAATGTAAGAAAAGAAGGTAACGACTACAATCAAAATATCATAAACAACATTATAGGTATCTAGCTTACATACACATGTTTTCTGCAACGACCTTGGAAAACAATCCTCAAAAATGTCATACGTGACCGTATTCTTACGGCCGTTAACGCTCTGCCTACCCCGGAAGGAATAAAGGCGTGATATATGTATGTATGTATGTATGTAGCTTACATAATTTGCTTATAGTCAAGTAAATTGAGTAGGCACCTATCAAAAACAAGGGCAGCAAACTTAGCTCATAAATTGAGCAGGTTCGTCCAACACTTCAGTAACACCGTATAACTTTTAACAAGTTCGTTAAGTAATTTTTATGAGCCCTTCATAATAATAATACAGAAGGCTGGTGAGCTCAACAGAAATTGGCGTTCCTTCCAACTCTACCATGATGAGACATTTATTACAGTGGTGGAAATTGTTTAAAAAATATGTTTCCATTGGCTGACAACACAAATAGGTATTTATTACTTGCTTAAAGAGCTAGAGCACTTGGGTAGAGTCATCAAAGTCAAATAAATGGCAATCATCAGGGTATACACCGATCCTCAAAGTCACCGATAACTGGCGAAAAAACAGTCTCTTGACAGATATTTCCTAGAAACATTCCAATTTGCTAAGATCGTACTGAGAAAACAATTTAAAATTACTGTTATAGAAACAATAAAAAATTGTTGTTATTCATGCCAAACAGAATTTTAAGTAACTTTTACGGATCGCACGTATTGAGGTATAATCCTTAAAATATTATAATAATATTACATTACACAACCATGTCAGAAGCCTGCTACTTGTAGAAGGCGGTTGAAAAATTCTGACACTAGGGTTCATCGGGTCGTTGGACGATTCGGTGTCCCACACGAAGAAGATATTATTTTTACGAAAATCTCTATTACCGATGACGGCGCTGTCTTTAAACAGTTTTGTCTCAATTGGGCGGAGACCCTTAGACCTCGGTCACGGGTTTTGTGGGCTGCAACGGCAGCGGCGCGGCAGCGGCAGGATCTTCTACATACATTCATATAGCGCGGTTCTCAGACAACAAGTTGCGTACTCCTTAGAAAAAAAAAGCAAAACCTGCGATGGGGGCCTTAGTACGTAATCTGCAGTGACTGCATCGATTCTACACTGCAGCTGTAACCCATTAACAATAATTTTAAGTTTTAATTTCTTCCCGGAGTTCTTGCTTAACACGATCGCGCTTGCTATTTTGTATTCTTCACAACTTCCCTTGTTTCAGCCGAGCCAATTTCAACTTCTTTAATTTGAAAAGCATCGTCGCATTGCAAATCAGACGTCTAGATGCTTCTGAACTTTGTAAGACGATATTAATAATTCAAGTATTTTAACATAAGTCGGTAACAACTTTGTCATCTAAAATTAAGGTTAAAATTGAGGCCATAAGAAATTAACCCACCTCATATGCAATAAAAATATATCTTAATTATCATCATGCTGCAAATTGCAAAAAAATATATCTTAATTATTATTTGCGATACCGGCTAAGAATAGCATCACCCCATTTCTTCCCGCGAGTGTTGTAAAAGGCAACTAAGAGACTCGAGGGTTTAATATGTGTTACAATTTTACTTCAGTGACGTGGCAAGAACGACCGTAATTTTACGATCTTTAACGCTCTGCCTACCCCGCAAGGGATAAAGGTGTGATTAATGTGTGTATGTAGGTAAGTAAATTGTAAAAACAGCCATCTAAGTGTATAAACAAATCTAGGTGTAAAAAACATCCAAAGTTCAAGTTGGTAAACGGTAAAGCGAAACGTTTGTAGGCGAACAGAAGTTGGCGAAACGAGTGTTGCACCGATAGTTTACATTCCACCTGTGCATGTCAGCATTTGCTCAACCATCGTGGTCAACCAACGCGAATGTAATCAGGGCATAGATTACTTTGAACTTCGTTATCCAAACATGGCCTTAAAAATTAAATGCTCGTCAGTTTCACGAATAAACGCAAACATTGGTTGCGCGCGCATGACGTCTTTTCTCTGTGGTGTCATGAATCGTATTTTTAGGATTGAGAGGTAACAAACAGGACTGGTTTCAAATTCAAAATTCAAATTCAAATTCTTTATTATAAATAAACCTAATTACTAATAGGTAAAACTTTACAAAACAATTATGAGGCTAAATTATTTCCTAAACTAAGAATAGTAATTCTTGTGTCTTAGGTAAACAGTTAACCAACATAATTGTTCTAAATAATAAAATAAAACAATAAGAATAATACTGTACAGTTAAAATAAACTGAACTTTGTGAGGCTATATAGGGTGACCGGTAAATTAATGCATTCCTTTCAAGGGATGAACCAGCTCATGAAACTGAACAACTTTCCCCATGGAACATAGGTCGAAAAATTAAAAAAAAATTTGGTCTACCCATACAAAATTACCGACCGACTAAGTCAATTTGTATGGGAGGGCCAAATTTTTTTTCATATTTCGACCTATATTCCATGGGGAAAGTTTTTCAGTTTCATGAGCTGGTTCATCCCTTGAAAGGAATGCATCAATTTACCGGTCACCCTATATAGGTAAGCGGTCAGCAGTGGAAGAGGAAGATTTAGAAAAATATTTAAATTAGTTCCGCAGTACCTAGAAATACATTGAAAAATATATGCAATATTCGTAAGAAAAAACATTGAAAAATTTGAACGGTGCAAAAGGGCAAGACGTAGGGATATGCTAAAGCTACCAGCACCAAAGATGGAAATATATAAAGCTAGTCCATATTATCGCGCAATTACCATCTACAATGCATTACCTAAATATATAAAAGATGAAACAAAACCCAAACTATTTCAAAATAAAATTAAACAATTTCTAGTTCCAAAAGGATACTATACCGTAGATGAATTTTTAAATGACAAAAATAAATAAATTAATCTTACTTAAAAACAAATTAATTAATATTTTTTAATAATAATTAATAAATAATAAAATACCTATCATCTATTAATATAAAATAATAATTGATTTACGTCATGTTTCTCCTTAAAGTATTTATATTCAATTGAAATTAGTTTAAGCATTTTTATAATTTGTGTGTATTTATTGTGAAATTGTTACTAATTTATTTTTTGATTTTATGCTAATTGTGTTTATTTTGTAACTAGTTAATTTTATAATTTAAGAAAATGTTCAAGGGTGGTTGAACACAGTTGGAAAACAGGGTTCATGTACCCACTAACATTAGAATCATAAGATCGTAATATCCATTGTACATGAAAGCGAAATAAACAATCTAATCTAATCTAATCTAATCTAATCTAATAGTTTTTTGTTCTTGTTTTTGGTTGTTATGCACAAGCAAAGAATTATGACAAAGTCGTTACCACAAAAGCTGTATGTGCCTGTACTACGAAATATACAAACATACATATATCACGCCTTTATCCCTTGCGGGGTAGGCAGAGCGTTAACAGCCGTAAGATTACGGTCGCTATCCCCACGTCTGACATTTTTGAGTATTGTTTTTTAAAGTTGTTTCGGAAAACATATGTATCACTATAGCAACAGGTTGTCAGTCTGTCGCCTAAAAATTGTAATACATCAATACTCTCAAATGCCTTAGTCGCCTCTTACGACACCCACGGGAAGGGTGTGGGGTGATGCTATTCTAAGCCGGCGTCACACGGGATATATAAATATACAAACTCTTTAACAAAATTCGTAAGAGAGGTTGTTTTTTTTCAGCTCTAGTCCCGTTGTAAACGTTATTTTGTACGATGCCCTAAACAATGTGTCCAATTTAATTCGCTTCCTCTGAACGCGGTGTACACACTACACACCCGTTTTGCAATTGCAATGTTTACTTGGCTATCAAGCGCACGTGTAATTCTGGGTGGTATATCAAAGCTTTTGTGAAGGTACTATAGCCAGCACATCAACTTACCCCCTTAAGAGACCAATTTATTCTGGTTATTCATACATATACTACGAAAATCCAGTAAAAGTCGATCCCTTAAATAGATAGTCCTAGTTATTGATGTAAGCACTGTTACTTTTGCATTATACTGTTGCACTATATTCGTTACGATTTGACAAGTGACATTTGCCTCAATGTTTCCAGTATGCCTACAAGAATGTTAAACAAGAGTGGTACCTATAGTATATTACTGTATTTTGACACGTGGACAAATAATGTTATATCCCTTTCTTTTGTTTGTCATCTAACAAAGATAGCACTATCGACACAGCCTTTGGCCCAAGTATGCATCACAATGCAATACTAGAGGAATACACGGTGGTAAATATAATAATTGTGGTTAAAAATAAAATATGAAGGTACCCACTCATTCTAGATTAGGACATATCGGTTGATATTTTTTAAAATTAACAATAGGTTGTTGTGGTGGCGATAGTACCTACTATTGAAATACATCCGCGAGTTTATTTTGTGTTTACACATTTGGTTTTGTCTATTTCACCCAACATTTGCAATCACGGACGAAAACACATACCCGAAAATAGTATCTGATATTTGATTTCATTACAATGCACTTCTGCCTAAAAATAAACAATGAACCCATGTTACACATGCATAAATAGGTACATCGCGCCTTTATCTCTTACGGGAAATACGGTCGCTGTCGCCACGTCTGACAAATATAGAGGGCCGTTTGAAATAGTTTTGCGTATCACTTTAGTGACAGGTTGTCAGCCTATCGCCTAAAAATTGTAATACACCAATACTCTCGAGTCCCTTAGTCGCCTCTTACGAGACCCGCGGGAGGGATGTTGGGTGATGTTATTCTAAACCGGCATCACACGGCATGATTGAAAGGTAATGTGGTATACTAACCCGAAAGTGATACAGTGTCCAGCTGTGAGGATGTGCATCTCGGTGATGATGGCGCCGCCGCAGTGCAGCTTGGCGCCCAGCATCAGCGACACGAGCCACGGGTACTCGTGCGGCTGCACCGTGGTGCCGCCCACTATGCGCCGGTTCTTGCCTGCTATCCCACATGCTAGAATACCAACAACATTATTACTAGCAGTATTCACAAGCAATATTAAATATAAATAAATTAATATTGCCGAAAGGATTAAAAAACCGGCATCACACGGCATATTTATAACTATTTAATGATTAGAGATATGTTAGGTTTCTCCTTCTAAAAATTCGAATTAGTTAACCAGGTAGGTCACCTACCTAATGAAGTTCTACTTGTATAAGAAAGCTATTTGTATTTGTATATTCTACCAGTCATTGCAGACTTCCGTGTACGGAACCGAATTACGACGTTTCAGAAATAGAGCTCTAGACCCACGGCAACACATCGGCCGTTCTTATCGCAACAATGGGATATGCATAATTGTAAATACTGCTTTTATTACCTTTTGAAAACGTTTTAGTCATAGATATTCAAACAATAAATAATACCAATCAAACTAATTTGATTTGGTTTAGACCAAAGTCAACAATTAAACAAGGTTCTTTAATTTCACACTTAATGAAATTAGGTTTTTTATGATACACAATATGTGTGAAGTTTAGAGGCCGAATGTGATTTTCCCGCGTGTTTTTGTAACATTAAACAGAAAGTTGTTGCTAACTCCAACGTATGCGGCTTGCGTAGTTATTTAAAAAAATATGGGTTGGTGATGTTTTCTCGCAAATGAAAGAAAAGCATTAGTAAGATTTTCATTAATCTACTGATAATGCTATAAAGAATACGACCAAGTCTAAAAATCTCGCGGAACAATGCCTGGATTGGCGAGACAGCGGCTGTGGGTAAAGGCGGTTCGCATACCTGATGTTCGTTGCTGCGCATTTTCAAAGTATCAGTAACGCATTAGTCTGTCAGATGCAAGGAAATATTGAAGTCTCCATGCTAAGAACCGTCGTATACGCACGAGCAACGCTTAAATTCACGTCCGCATCTATCTCTATTACACTCATTATTGGTATGTGCAAATCTTTTGTGCACCAACGGACGTCAGGTGTGAGGTTCGCCTGAGACTATAACGAAATTAATGATCGTTAAATGGAACACAAGAGCAAATACGCCAGAGGCATTGATTCCTGCTAATATCTGTGTCAACTATTATCCGACGATAAGCCTATCTCGATTTCAAAACGGCTACATTTCAATATGGCGGATCAGGGATTACGCTGAGCGATAATTGAATATCATTTTCAAACGACGTGGTTCGAATATTAGACAGTTCAGTCTAGTCTAGTTTGGATATTCGGTCCTTGCATTTGATATTTGTTTGACGAACCAAAAGTTGAATAAAGTTATTCGTGTTTAAGGTTTTGAGTTTGCTATCGATGGACTCTAAAACAATCGTAGCTGAAAAACGCCCGGAACGGAGACGTCTTGTCAGGCAAAATATCGACGCCTTTGAAAAACTGCGCCAAGACGAACTTGACGCTAAAAGAGACGAGTTAAAACCGGACCACCAACGGCTTTATCATACCACTATAGTGGCGGCGTGCTCACTTGTCCGAAGTGCTCAAGGACCTTTAAGGCCAAAATAAAAATAAAATATAAAAATAATAAATAAAAATAAGCTATCAACGAGACACCAGCTGCTGAGCCTGTCCAGCAGCCGCTGTAGCCGAAATCGGTTCGGACAGATTTTTATTATTAGTTTTCACAATATTTAATCGAATCTCAAAACACGTTTAAAAAATACTTCTGTATTCTGATGATATGTACCGCGACATAAATTTTCTCCACACCTTTACACTACACCACATAATTCAGGCAAAACTTATCTTAATTCGATATCGTTGATGGATATGTAAGTATTGACAATAAAAATACCAAGAAGTCTTCAAAACGATCCCTTTTGCTTGTTAACCTTCGAAGCACAACTTTTTAACAAGCTAAGAAGTTCGTAACCCTCATATTACCAGCTGAAAGTTTTCCATTGTCCCTTTTGTAGAAATTTAATTTGTTTTAACCCTTTTTAGGCGTAGTTTAGATGTTAAAAATTATATTTTTCTGTTTATACTTACATTAAACTAAAATGTAATGTATGACAATTATATTATAAGAAGTCATATTTTAATTCTATGAGTGAAATGTATATGTGTATGTATACACTATACAGGATGTAAAAAAATTGCTGCAAATATTTAAAGTGGTGAATCAGCCCATGAAACTGAACAACTTTCCCCAAGGGACATAGGTCAAAATAAATCTTTTTGGACCTTCTATACAAATTGACTTGGTGGGTCGTAATATTGTATGGGAGGCCCAATTTCTTTTTTATATTTCGACCTATGTTCCTTGGGGAAAATTGTTCAGTTTCATAAGCTAATTCGCCCTTTAAAATATCCGCAGCAATTTTTTTGACACCCTGTAAAACTATTAGTAAGTAATGTAAATGTTAAAATAAGTGCCACTATACTTAAATGTTTCTATTCAGTTGCCTAATTTATTTCCACTTTATTCGGTTTCATAAGCACTGCACGTTTTTCTTTTCATCCCTACATTATTATACAGAATGTGTAAAAAATCGCCTACATTATTATACACTATTTGTAAAAAATCCATTCATTCGTCACCATTCTGATTGTCGTGATCATCAACAAAGCCTCCGCAAGCAGTGTGTGATACAGGGTGTACACAAAGCGAACATTTTCCGGGACATTTTTCTCCCGTTTCGACGACAGGGACACAAAAGCGGGAAAAACAGGGATCCAATTAATATTACAAAGTCTCGGCCATTGTTATAATCTGAAGTTAACCGCAGTGGAAAATTTATATTTTTGGTAAGGGCAGCTATTAAAAATGGTTTTGTAATTTTTTTTTAAACCTTTTAATTTTAATTTACATTTAAACGATTTTTTGACAAAAAATCTATGGCATGTTGGTTGATAGAGTTGCTGGTAGTTCGCAGAACAGAGCTGGGTGTTCGTTCACAGACTCTTGATTTGTTAAGTGAAACATAAAGTAACACTACATAGTATAAAGTTGCTTTTCGTGTCTGTCTGTATTTATGTTTGCTCAAATCTTTAAAACTTTTTAATAGATAGGGTGATTCATGAGGAAGATTTTTACGTATAATACTTGCAGGGAAAACATCTTATTCCCACGGGAAAATGAGTTCCAGCAGGCGCAGCCGCTGTGCGGCCCAATAGTGTATCTAATAATTCTAATTAAACTCTATTAGCCAAGAGTGATATAAAAAAGTAGCGGTTATCAAGTTCAATAATTCCTGACACAACAATTTTTTTGTGGAATTGCGTTTCGATCTGGCTTCAATACTGTATTGCAATCTGTTCAGCCGGGCATTTTGTCCATCACATCGTCGGTGGGTTTTCGGCTCATTCGGTTTACAGTAATGCGTCACCAATTCGCTGCAAAAAGGCAATTCCAGCTTTCGACACGCGAATTGTGATGCTGAAATTGAGATGTTTTACATATTTCACTTTTTAAATGACTGAAAATTTAAGTAAGCCACCTTTTTGATTTACTCATGTTAATTCATATTAATTCAATGTTTGACGCTTTTTAGATGCACTTTCTCCTAAGTATCAACAACATCAAAAGCCACATCAGTCTATTGCTGGACATGGGTCTTCTTCAATAAGAGGGTGTAGGTGTTTAGCGCATTTTGTTTTGAATCATCAAAATACTCAGACCGAAGTTTTTTGCTAGATCTACCTACTGACTGCTAGCAATTTCAGTTTTTTTGTGCAATTCCAATACACAAATATAATTTCCGTTGCATGGCTATGTTAAAAACAACTCAAAAAACTTTTTATTTTAGATGCTTCAACTAATTATAAGACATGAAAAATGTAATAATCGTCACCTTTAGGAAAAAATTGTTGTTCAAAATTACTCTTCTCGTGAATATTGAACCAAAAATTGACATGTTGTCATGTGAAAAATAGTACAGAGCTAATATTTTATTTCACCAAAGTATATAACAAAACCACGAAACGATCTGTCATTAAAGTTATCTCTTACAGCGAACAGTAAATTAAATAAAATGGTGAAGGCTCGACTATCGCACCTCGGCCTGTGAGTAGGGTTGTCAGGGATTAAGTAAAAAAAGTGCTTAACTAGGCACTTTATCTTGACCACAGAATATTATACCCAAGAGTGTATTTCCCAAGGCGAGCGTTTAAAGAATCTATCATTTCACTCCTAATAAATTATATTTTTACCCATCGTCGTCGTCGTCGTCTCAGCCGATAGACGTCCACTGCAGGACATAGGCCTCCCCCAAGGATCTCCACGATGATCGGTCCAGCGCCACCCGCATCCAGCGGCTTCCCGCGACCTTCACCAGATCGTCGGTCCACCTTGTGGGAGGCCTACCTACGCTGCGTCTACCGGTCCGTGGCCGCCACTCGAGAACTTTCCGGCCCCAGCGGCCATCGGTCCTACGAGCAATATGCCCCGCCCACTGCCACTTGAGTTGCGCAATCCTTCGAGCTATGTCGGTGGCTTTGGTTCTTCTCCGGATTTCCTCATTTCTGATTCGATCGCGGAGAGAAACTCCGAGCATAGCCCTTTCCATTGCCCTTTGAGTGACCTTGAGCCTTCTTATGAGGCCCATTGTTAGCGGCCACGTCTCAACTCCGTAAGTCATCACTGGCAACACGCACTGATCCCAGACTTTTGTCTTGAGGCACTGCGGTAGTTGTTGAGAAGAGAAGATGTTACGTAGCTTCCCGAACGCTGCCCAGCCGAGTTGGATTCGACGATTGACCTCTTTCTGAAAGTTGGACCTACCCAGCTGGACTATTTGTCCCAGGTAGACATACTCGTCGACAACTTCCAGAGTAGAGCCCCCAACTGTCAGAGTAATGGGTGCAACAAGAGAGTTTGACATAACCTTGGTCTTGTCCATGTTCATTTTTAGACCCACTTGTTGGGAGGCTCTATTGAGGTCATCGAGCATTGTACCGAGATTCTCCAGGGTTTCCGCCATGACCACGATATCGTCGGCAAAACGAAGGTGAGTCAGATACTCGCCGTTGATGTTGATGCCAAGTCCTCTCCAGTCCAAAAGCTTGAAGACGTCTTCCAGTGCTGCTGTGAACAGTTTCGGTGATATTACATCTCCCTGTCTCACTCCTCGCTGCAACTGGATAGGTTTCGAGTCCTGGTCCTGAAGTCGAACTGACATGGTGGCGCTTTCGTACAAGGACTTCAACACTTCGATATACCGATAGTCAGCTTGGCACCGCTGAAGAGACTGAAGTACGGCCCATGTTTCGATCGAATCGAAGGCTTTTTCGTAGTCCACAAACGCGAGGCAGAGTGGTTGGTTATACTCTTCAGTCTTCTGTATAACTTGCCTCAGCGTATGAATGTGATCCACGGTGCTAAAGCCTTTTCGGAAGCCGGCTTGTTCGGGAGGCTGGAAGTCGTCGAGCCTGCGTGCGAGACGATTCGTTATGACTCTTGAGAACAGCTTGTAGACATGGCTCAGAAGCGTGATGGGTCTGTAGTTCTTCAGCAAAGACTTATCGCCCTTTTTGAAGAACAGCATCACCACGCCTCTGTGCCATGCCTGTGGCGTTTTGCCCTCGAGTATGACAGAGTTAAACAATTTCTGCAGTGCTTTAAGTATCGGTTTACCACCGGCTTTCAGAAGCTCTGCCGTAACTCCATCAGCACCCGGCGCCTTGCTGTTTTTTAGCTGTTTCAGAGCCATACTAATCTCGTACAAGCTGACGTCCGGGATGTCTTCTGTGTAGTGCCGGGTTAATCGAGCTCTTGGATCTGCGACCCGATTATTGACAGGTGTGCATGTTGTCGCGTATAACTGTCCGTAGAACTTCTCGACCTCTTCCAATAGCTCGGGCTTGGACGATACGATTCTGCCATCGTCGGTCTTTAGCTTCGCTAGTTGGCTCTGGCCTATCGACAGATCTCTAGCAAACACCTTGGAGCCTTTGTTGCGCTCAATTGCCTCTTTAATACGGTCAGTATTAAATTGGCGTATGTCGCGGGTCAAAGACTTAGAGATCTGCCTATTGAGCTGCCGATATTGGGAAGTATCCTCCGACGACTGCAGAATCATCTCGCGTCGTTCCTCCATGAGCCTCGAAGTATGGTCTGAGATTTTTTTGGTTCTGTTCGTACGATTGGGTTTGAAGAACTTAGAGCCAACCGTAAGGACAGTTTCCACGACCCTGTCGTTATAGTCGTCCACGTCGATACACTCACCCAGGCAATCGAAGCGGTTTTGTAGGTGGAGCTGAAAGCTCTCAGGGTTTTGGATTTGGGCAGGTGCTGGTCGGAGCGTAGACTTCATCAGACGTGATCTCTCGGCTTTTACATTAAGATTCAACGTGCCTCTTACCATTCGGTGATCGCTACCCGTTTTGAACGAATTGATCACAGAGACATCGTTGAATATCCGTTTTTTGTCTGTCATGATGAAGTCTATCTCATTTTTGGTAACACCGTCGGGGCTCTTCCAGGTCCATTTTCGATGCGGCCGTTTCCTGAAGAACGAGTTCATCATAAAGAGTCCCTCCTTCTCCATGAAGTCGACCAGCATTTGACCTCGGCTGTTCCTCACCCCAATACCAAATGGCCCAACTCTCAGTTCGTCACCGCAACGATTGCCCAGCTTAGCGTTGAAATCCCCCATGACCACCGTGTAATGAGTCCTGGAGGTATGTATGGCTTTGGATATGTCCTCATACATTGCCTCCACGTCCTCGTCGGGGTACTTCGAAGTTGGGGCGTATGCCTGTATGACCTTCAGCGAATAACGTTTAGTTATTCTGAGTATAAGGAATGCCACCCTATTTGAAATACTCCCGACCTGTACTACGTTGTTCACGAGGGACTTGTGGACGATGAACCCGACACCACCTTGGGACACATGGTCGCCCTCCCGGAAGTAGAGCAGGTTACCTGACTTCAGGGCTATCGTGTCCTCCCCCTCTCTTCGGACTTCGGACAGTCCCACTATGTCCCACCGTAACCTGCTCAGTTCTTCCTCGAGTTCCACTAACTTCTCTTCCGTCCGCAGTGTGCACGCGTTATATGTTGCCAGGGCCAAGGTCGTTCGGCGAGGGATCCACGCCGCCCGGGGATTCCTAGCACCCCTGGTCTCGGAGCCGGGTCGATTTTCGCCTGAATCTGCCCGGCCACCGGGGCCGCCGGGCACTTGGGGCCGATTTCTATTTGTAAAATCCATAAGGGGGGTACGGGCCGTCACCCACCACGCTGGCCCAGTGCGGGTTGGTGGGGATTTGGTTGCCAGAGCCTCGTTAGTAGTCCAGCAGGGTGCACCGCGAGCAGGAGAGGTTGGCTTGGGGCCCGAGAGATGTAATTTGGGCCCCCTTACACCCCATACCTATTAATAATAAAATACCTATATTTTTACCCATACCTTGTAATAAAAAGACTTATTTCAAATCTGTCAGCCTTGCCAGCCAGAAACTGAGCATCCACATCGCATACTTATTATAATCATTAATTGTATACCTAATAATCTATCAACTTATCTGCCCCCCTAATTCGCATAGAATAGACGATTTCAAAGTGAATTTAGATACTCGTATTAATTGTACCAAAACAACAGCAATCGAATTTATTATGTTAGGGGAGAATAATTTCAATGACAAGATGAAAAGACTTTGAAATAAAATTGTTATGTTACATCACAATATTGAGACAAGCCCTGTTAAGAGATGAAAATCGCAGCAACCCTACTAAGAGCAATAAATTATGGAACCTATAAAATGTCAGATACCCGCCGAACACTAACGAGGTGCACTTGCCAACCACCTTTGTAATTTTATGACCGCCATCAAATTTTAAAAATAGATTTCTTAATTTTCGTGTCATAAAAAAATTTAGCTTTATTTTATAATAAGGAGGTACTGAGAACTCAAAAATGAGGAGGATAAAAAAAACTGGGAGATATTTCACTGACTAAAGTGATCCCCATAAAGATTTTAAAATGAGATAGAAGTAAGTATAATAGGCCATTTGTCTATAATTATTATTTTTCGAAGAACTTTCTCTTTTTCAATCAAACATATTCATTTAATCAGTAAATCTTGTTGATTCCTAAAAAAGAAATTTTAAGATATTTTTTACTTAAATGTAACATAAAATACGAGGTTGGTAATGTAGGTAGCTTAAAAATCTATTCATCGTTGGAAAGTACCAAACTATTTATTAAAATGGAAGAACACTCTTGAGCATTTGTATAAATTATCTAAAATTTTAAAAGTAACTTCATCTATGCAGTTGCCGTTGTGAATTCATTCTGTTTCGAAGTAGAAATTCCGAATGGACGAATTACAAACGAATTTCGATTTATGTGAAAAGTTTCGCTCAAAATGAATTCGTAACTGGCCAACTATTCGGGAACTAGAAAACTATCATCAACTCTCCCGCGGACGATATTTGATATCTTTGAGTTTCTTTTCGAACATCAATAAAATATTTGTACAGTATGTGACTGAAAGTAGAGCAAAGTTATCCAATAAACAACCTTGATAAAATTTATTTGACGCACTTAATATTTTAACGAACAAGTTTGACACATTGTGGTTTTACGATAATCTTATGAATCAAATATAGGATTGCAAATGAATTCTTCTTAGCTATTAATAAAACTCTATATTCACACGTGAGATGCAAGATATAAGACATGAGACGTGACCGATGACGCCGACCGTTGGCGGTGAGACGCGCGTCCCACTGGCGTACACGGCGCGTCTTCTATTTCATACATTTTAAATAGATAGGTTTCGAGTGTCACGGTGCTCACGAGCACAGAACCATTTTTGCTTAAGAACAGTCAGGTGGTCCAGCCTGCAATGCAATATTGCATATGAGTGAATTATAAACGTCAAACACCATCCATCGCTCTTAGTTCGCCATTCATTACAGCAACAAATCCTAACAAAGACTATAACTCAGCTCAACAGACGCAGCGACTACAAATCTCTGAGGCAACAGTTAGGTACTGGTCGCAATCGCAACATGCCTGGGAACATAAACTACTACTACCAGCTAAAAGTACAGTAAAGACAATGAAGTATTCCAGGCGGCAGTGTTCTGTCAGAGACTAAAACCACAGTGGTCCAAAAACGACCATTTTGAAAAAATATATTTTGCTAAATGCTAAATTTCGTGCTTTCGACCCACATTTTAATGTTGATATGTGGTCTACATTCAGAATAATGCAACAGAACACGGTGTAGTCTGTAAAGATCGAAATCGGCAACCAACGAAACCGAAAAAATCACAGAGAATGATGAACTGGCAACAATGACCTGAGATGACAAACAGTAAGCTATCAATGATCCCAGTTTGATATTTCTATTTTAAAATGACTAGGCATACAGACAAAAGTGTAGCAAACTGAAGTGGCAGTGGGCTGGTTACATCTGTCGTAGAACCGATGGCCGGTAGAGTAAGCGGGTTCTCGAATGGAGACCGCGCCTCGGAAAGCGTACCGTTTTGGACTCCCTCCGGCCAGATGTACCGATGACTTAAAGAGAGCGGCTGGGTAGCGACCGGATGGCGAAGGCGGGAGATCGTTCTTGGTGAGGCCTATGTTCAGCAGTGGATTGCTATAGATTGATGTGATGGTGATGATGTGTGATGAGGTGTACAGTATTTTTTTTTACTATTCTGAAAACGTGTCACTGCTCTAAACTGTGTCTACTGTGCCTCCGACCTACGTGCGCCAACTACAGGCAGCCAAATCCACTGGGGGAACGGCCAAATTGCAGCATCAGGCTAATATTTGATAAACAGCTTAGATTGGGCTCGTAAAATGCACCGGGTAAAGGCTTATTTATAGGTTATCTTCTTAGCAGTCAACTTTTAAAATTGCTTAGCTCAAAAAAACTACTAAGCTACTAATCTACTAAGACGTACGACGTCGTTTCTGCAGTTTAAAATTGCTTTTTTATTCAACTGGGATATATTAGAGATAGTAAAAATAAACTTTGAATAGTGATTCTATTTCTGATGAAAAACGATTATGAACAACTTATAGGGCTGTTGGACAACTTGGTGTCCCACATTAAAAGAAAGAAATACTATGGGGCCTTTGGTCAAGCACGCTATATTTGTATTACCATTGTTTAATACAATAAAGCCTTAATTTTTTTGAGATTCCTGACATGACCGCATTGAAAGTTATTATATTGGAAAAACCAAAATATTTGACTGGTTATACTACTTTTATGAGTGATGGATCACCCTGCATAGTTTTGTTACTGACTATAACTGGCGTAAAAAATGCAAGTAGATTTTCAAATCTCGTTAAAAACCTATGAATCTAGATTACTCTTAAATTCCATCTAAGGGTCTCGGTCTGTTGGTAGTTAAAAATCAATCTGCATATTTTATGTGGCACTCAGCGGTTTGGAATACCCATAGGAGCTTAAATATGTAATTTAAATTTTCTGATCGATAGCAAAAAAATACATTACCTAGTAGAATGCAATCCTAGTTTGCCTTTTCTTAAGAAAAAATACAGAGAAAAAGAAACAAATTGAATCTGCTGGAGAACTTTAAAAGCGTCTCTCAAAAATATTCTCTTACACCTAGATGGCGCTAGTAAATAAGAGATGAAAAGGAAAGGCTTAGTCTCATAAAAGTTGGATTTTTAGATTTTATAAACCAAAATGGCCTTTAGGATTATTAGGGCTTCACAAGATAGGTATATCTCAGTGTAATAAACCAGTATTTTGCTACAGATGGCTTAATGAAGTAGAGTTACGTCGACTTTACAGAAATAGCTTTCTTGCCACGTCAAATGCCTTATTGTTCTAGTGTCTAAGTTTATACAAAGGATGAAAAAGTACCTGCACATTATGTGATTTCTATGATTTCCTTCGAGTATTCGTAGGCCATACGACTTACAAGTATTGATTTTGTTGTCTAGTGTACCTTACATCCAAGTAGTTTAAAATTCTCAAGCATGTCACTGGCAATAAGTGGTATATTTGTCAATGTGTGGCATCTATCAATCAAGTCAGATGCACGCTGCAGCTGAAAGCCACGCATCCATCACTCAAACTCGCCCCACAATGCGACAGCCTGTCTATACCT
The DNA here is from genome assembly GCA_029255805.1 of Keiferia lycopersicella. Taxonomy (NCBI): domain Eukaryota; kingdom Metazoa; phylum Arthropoda; class Insecta; order Lepidoptera; family Gelechiidae; genus Keiferia; species Keiferia lycopersicella. Next base: position 3,956,649 of record JARACZ010000008.1, read on the forward strand.
ACCTTGAAGTAGCTATATGCGTAACTAAAAGGAGCTGGTAGGGACCTATCTATACCTAGAATCATAGTGCTCAAGGAAATAATAGAAATCGTATCAAATCAAAAGGTTTTGGGTGGTCTAGCCAGCACCCATCTTGGACTCACTTTTTGGTGTTGAGTAACAACTTTCACCATGAACATAGGTCGAAATATTAGAAACATTTTTGGACCTTCCATACTTGATGACTTGGTAGGTTGGTAATTTTTTTTGGGAGGTCCAAAATTTTTTTCGTATTTCGACTTATTTTCACAGGGAAAGTTGTTCAGTTTTATGGGCTGGTTCGTCCCTAAAATATTTGCAGCATTTTTTTACACCCTTTAGATGATAGCTCATCTTGGACTCACTTTTTGGTGCTGAGCGACGCGTACAGAATCAAATCACTCTTCAATGTTCATAGCGTATGATATGTTACATATACATAGATGATAGTATGATAGATAGAAAACAAGACACCGTTTTCTACATTGGAGCAAATAATTTAAATCTCAGTTAACATTCTGCAATAAAGTCCTGTTAAATCTGACAACAAGTCACAAATAAAAATTAAATCGCCAAAAATAAAGCCGAAAATCGAGAAAGTCCAACACAAATCGGAAACAAAAATTTTTAGTTGTTCCAGGGGCCCGAATCTGTTGCAGCATTTTGACATATCGTGAAAGCGATATGCCCTATAAGGCTTCGGTTACGGTTTTTACCATATTGGGAACAGTCCATTACAGTTTTTGTTACTAAAATCATACTCAATTTGCTTAGAGCCAGCAATGTAGGACCTTATCGCAAGCTATAAACCGTAAATACGCGCGTTTAAAAAGTTGTCATCTAACTGCCAAAAAAAAGAATAAGTCAAAAAACGGTATGGGCCTATTCTGGCTTGATTTTGGCGTAATCGGAACCAAATCGTATACACCGTCCTTTTCAGTATTTATGACACCGGTAGAAACAGAAAACATTTCCGCATATTGGTTCTAATACCGGTCACTCATAGTTCTTTCCATTCATTCAATTTCCTGTCCTAAATTTTCTTCTGTCAGTTTTAGCTTTGTTTACTTTGCAATAAATTGTATTTGAGTATGTGAAAATTCGAAATATTCATTATATTTTATAAGTAATTGTTATATAAGAAATACACATGGGTTTCACGGACCACGGATACATACATACGTATTATAATATGTACGTGCGACGATGTCTGTGTCGATTGTTAAAATAGGTACAATTTTTTAAAAGTATTTTGCTTTAGTTTTTTACTTATATCTTCCTCATCCATTAACATGATGGAGTGTCATGCACAAATCGAACCCCGAAAAGTATACTCTGAGTGAAGGTTGGTACTATATTGAGCTAGAGCCTGATAAAGTGATAATGATAAGTCACCACGCTAGGATCGGTTCCGGAACAAAATATCAGTTACATTTTTTGATATAGTGGCAATTTGATGAATTGACTGTCTTTCTCACTCTGTATGTAGGTAATCATTGAAGCATTGCACCGATTCTTATTTTCTTTGCTTGAGAATCTTACTATGGCTTATAACCCATTATTTTCTCTACCAACTTCAGATATACCTACGCTATCAGCCTGCCTACCTTACAAGTAAAGATAGTAAAGGGAGTAAATTTTGTAAAGGAGAACTTCTCGATGAATATTTGAAGATAAAATTTAGTAAATAAAACTAATAAAGGTAACTTAAAACTATACGATTAGAATTTCTGAGTAGGAGCACCTGGAGCTCCATTTCTGAAACGTCGTAATTCGATTCATGCTGTAATTTGTTTCCTTCTAATTATGCTTGTATCCCACATTCTACTTTACATATCAATACCCACATATCCTTATAAATTCACAGAAAGGTGAGAATTAAATCTTAGAGTAATAGAAATTATAATACATTGGACCAGTCGTTGCGGACTCCCATACACGGAATCAAAATAAGCAATTTACGAAAATCTTTAAATTCTATCACAGTACCAACTGATTTTGATACACACAACAGTCTAGCTAGCATAGTACAGTTACAGATCACAGCGGCAGATAGAAAAAAGAACAAAGTAATAATATTAATTTCTGATTCCATTTTAGTTGTCATAAAGTGGCACGTGCGTTCTACCGATGAGGAAGAAGATTGTGCCGATTTCATTACCGAGTACCAGTTTAAACACAGGTGGTATGGATGGTATTCGCATTTAATCCACCACCACTGCAGCGAACGAAAAGCAGTGCTTCTTTTCAATTTAAAGGAGAAGCGGAATGCCTACTGAAAAAGATATCTCATCTAAAGCGTTTTTCGGCTGGAATTGCTACGTGAGGATGATAAGAGAAACCAGGAAGTAATAATAGATTTCGTCGCTGTTGACCAATCGTAGCATTTCCAGTAATCATCATCGTCGCAAACCTTGATTTACTTTGAAACTGTTTGTTTCCTGACGTGGTTTAATAATTCTTCACACATAATAATGTTATTTAGCGTTTGATCTTGTTTTTTTTTTCTATGATTGTTGGTAACCTGATGAATATATTTTTTCCTATTAATTTTGTTATTCTGTGTAGTCTCCTATAGTATTCCTCGTAAAGTCCAGATGCTTTTTAAAAGGTATGTCGATCTATAGTGGTGCAAACATCACTTTATAAAGCAACCTTATAGCTATAAACTTGGGCATAGTGTTTATCCTTTAATTATGTAAAATTTTAAAGTACATATCTCGTCTATTAATATTTTGTAAGGTCAATGTAGGGAAGTCCGTCTACAGGGCAACTCCGTCTAACGACTATAACTGCAGCATTTAAATATTGGCGCGGATTGCTTTGTGGTCGATAAAACACTTATGTGGTGATAGTTCAAATCTAGTTTTATGGATGGCGCTAGTAGGCTTATGAGGCTAGAAAATTGTCAGCCATTTTTTTTGCGTTTTGGAACAGAGAACCGCGTGATGAGCGTCGTCAAATTTAAATGAAAAAGTGGTGTTCTTGAAGGAGTTTTGACATAAAGTGTACTGAGGTAAGAAGTTCAATTACTTTTGTACATTTTCCATGAATTGGATTGTTAAGAAAGCCCAAGATTCTGTAATAATTCGGCATTGCATATTTCTAACTTAAAAATGACATGATTGGGAAGTCCGTCTATCGTACTTTAGGGAAGTCCGTCATATGCCGATCTTGCCCTGAAGCAGATGTTGACAACCTTTTAAAAGTAGTGTGAAATTAAGAATCCCCATGCAAAATGCGACCCAACGCATTGTAATAAATTTTTGGCACGCAGAATCTTGAGTCTATAAAATTGGTCTGTACGTTTTGATTGATACGATATGTGATAAAGTAGTAAATTAAAGTCATAATTAAAGCAAAGTAGTGTAGATAACAATGAGATTTTACTTAAACCAAAATTTTAAACGCTTGTATTTTCTGTATTATATCTACATTATATCAAAAAATCAAAGCTTACAGACCTAGTTTTATAGTCTCAGGTCTCAAACTTTTAGGTTTTGAGGTGAGCTTTTACGGATTTAGAAATGCATATCTATAGAATTAATTTTGTTTCTAATATTGATTGATCTCTTATAATAATTATAAGTATAAAATAAAACTGAGATCTTATTTTACTACTAACAAATGCTATTGTTAAATAAATGTTTATTTGTTTTGATTTCTACACGTTTCTTTTTAATAATATTATGAGAAAAAATGTTCACTATCCCTATTGTGACGGTATGCCGGTCTTACCCTGTAAAAAAGAAAATAAATAATACACGCCAATTTCAACCTTATTTAAATACTAGTAAAACACAAAATTGGAAGAAAAAAATTAGCATATTACACACATTACACATTATACAGATATACCATTAGATCTCTTGTCAAATGACACCAGACGGACTTGCCCTGAATACTAGGGCAAGTCCGTCTACATGCCGAATTTTTAAAAAGAGTAAAATTTATTATCCAAAAGCAATGTAATAGCGATGTCATTTGCACTTACTTGTAATTATTTAAATATATTTTTTAATGGAAATATAAAGTTTACTAGAGGTTGAAAAATTCAATAGATATTATTATTTGAAGTCTAACATTTAATGAAGTATGCCGGACTTCGCCGCATTGACCTTAGTTCAAACTAAATAATTAACAAAGGGCTCTGCTGGAACTGCAAGTTTCTGGAAAAACGGTGAGCTTATAAGGTTAATTTTCCATTGTAGAATCATACCTTTTAAAAAGGCATTCGGGCCGTTATATGAAAAATTCTCACGAACTCCTGAGCTTACGAGGTTAAAGTCCTCCTATAGTAGCATCATAGATACTACAAACACTTGGGCTCCTAAAATTATGAGACTACGACAAGAACACGCATTTCGTTCTTTTCCTTTCCCTATCTATTCGTATGCTGCTGGCACAAGGACATTGTTATTTTGAAAAATAGATAACTATGAACAAATAGGCACCGAAATGAGCACTAAAAGTTTTAGAAACCCCTAAACGATATTCCTACATATTATAAAAATTCATAAAAAGCAATGAAATAACAGCATGATGTGATACATATTATGATTCAATAGATGGCACTGTTAACATTTAAAACGCGATATCAAAATCAATCCTATTTAGAATTATGGTTTCCTTAGCCTACTACAAAGCCTATTATGCTTTAAACCATACTACCTCCTTCTAATTTTGTTTAATTTGTCTGCCTGTGTTCGAAAATGTCCGACTCCAATTCCTTCGTTAGTTTTACACCTATGTAGTATCATAAGAATAGTATTGAAGAAATTTTAGAACCGTCAGCAATAAAATAAAAAATGTTTGTTGAATCTTCCCTCATACATACAAGTGTTCAGACGACAGGAGCTACCAGTATTGTTAGTCGTTAAGCAGCCTATTTTGTCACGAAGTTTTTTGTAACTTTATCATCTCGGTGAAGGTCGTTGATGGCGGAATCCCCTACTATATACGGAGGGCAATCAAGGCAAACGCTCTTCAACTCTCCGGTAAAATTGTTAAGTAGGAAAACAGATTTTATTTCAAACAGATTTTTTATTGGATCAATAACAGACTTTAGCCCAAATTTACTTTTACCAGCAGTTCTTAAAGTAACTTCTTTCAGAGAGCAGCAGATGTTTTCTTATATAAGTTTCTTATTATTGTATTTGAAGTACTTGCAATTAAAGCAATATTTTCATGTTTTGTAATAGGAACAGTGCCAGATGTTCTAAGATTCACATTTATATATTTTTTTGAGGACATCGTTCTGCAATAAATAATTGAAGTTTGTTAATATTTGGTCAATATTCTCACTAATAATCTACTATCCAACAATATATTCAAGCATCTAACCCAGTAGTGATATTTGCTAGCGTTGCTAGCATAATTTTATATTTTTTGTAAATAGGTATAGATACATACAAAACACCCAGACTGGATACAAATATTTTAGAATTAACTTAACAAACATTTATGTCCTGTAAGGATCGAGCCCCCACCCAGGAGGAACCCAAGAGCGTAGAGCGAACCCCACATTTAAATGCCAATTTCTTTTATAAACCATAATATTTGTTAAATGTATGGTTTGCTGTTTCAGCAGAATGAAGACAATGACAATTTGACTGCGGAAATTAGACTAAATGCGCCTTTTCGAAGGAAGAAGTTTTTCTTCCGTTTGGCCTAGCCGTATATTTTAACTAAGATGTAGGTAAAGTTTGTAAGACAGTTGGTGTACTTAGGGCGCGTAGATTGAGAAGCTTGGCTCTTTTTTGAGGTCTGATGTCTATTTGTTGCGCTTTGACTATATCTTGACATGAAAATGTTTTTGGTGGGATTTGTTTTTCGTTATATCATAGGTTTGTTTAACGTTTAGCAACACGCCGGGACTGGAGGCCGTGTTTACCATGTTGACTATATCGACGTATCTATCAAGATTCTGGAGTACTTGATTTAGACCATAAAGAAAGTCCACTTTAACAAAAATAAAACAAAAACATATATTTTGATATCGCAAAGGGTAACTGGAAGAGATCTCATAACGGGATAAATCCGCCTTTGCGCCTTTTATGTTTTACAATACTTAAATTAATAGTATTAACAGGATTATCACCACGATTATGTTTGTTTTTACCTCGATATTTCGAATCGGTTTCACGCTCCATGGTCATGAGTAGACTGTTTTGGCGAATATTGTCATCCTGCTAGCGGCAAACCTATCTGTCTACCCTCTTTCTGATACATCGACTGCGATCCGTTCGGTTGCTCGTACCACTACTATCTTATGTTTCACTTATTTTATTGCTACTGTTAACTTCTGTGGTACAATAAAGTTATTACATTCTACTACTGCTACAGCTACTTCAGTCCATTGCTGGACATGAACCATACTCACCACGCTTGACAGTCGAATTGGTGAGCGCAGTGCAAGATTTTGTAGATATTCAGCGGAAACGCTGCTGCTCGTTCTTGGATTCATCCCTTAGTCGCCTTATACAACACCCACGGGCAGAAATGGATTGATGCTAATCTAAGGCGACAGTCGATGTTATTCGAACTTATTACCTCCATAATATAAAAATGGAAGTCGAAATCAGATTGTCGATCAACTAAACTATCCTACTCTTCTGCGGAGACTCAACATTCAAAGCTAAAGTTGTTCAACATAATGAGATGTTTTTGCAGATCCATAGCAAACGAGCATCGTGTTGTTGAAAGTCTGAGAGCTCATCACTTCATAGTATAAAGCAAAATTCGCTTTACGTGTCTGTTTATTTTAAAAGATAGAGTGATTCATGAGGAAGGTTTATATGTACAATATTGGCACAAAAACGACTACTTTCAACGGGAAAACGAGTTACAGCGGGCGGAGCGACTAGGCGGGTGGCTTGTCTTACCTAGAGATATCACTGCTGTGAATAGAATGTATAAAAATGTCTCAGTTCTGCGGAAAACGAGTAGAAGAAAACCGCCGCAAAATCCCTTACGTAGTCTTAAAGATCTCGTATAATGGAACCTTGGTAAATAAAAAGACATAGTTCCTACTCAATGGTATTCTTGACGTACAAACAGCTTTAGAAATAAATACATGTCGGGACTGAAGTTTGCACCCATTTTCAAGCAACACTATTTTTAGTTAAACATTGAACTTGGCTACCAACTTCTACATTTATGTTTGTGGTGGGACTATCTTTGTTTCAAAAAAGCCTTACTAATAACAATTCTCCTTGTTCAGTCGATCTTTTTTGTAAAAAAAATTGCCCAACACTTCGCCATATCGTTTTGGACCCCATCACTAAACGATATCGTTTTTTTGACATAAAATAGCTATTGCAGTGTATCTTATTTTGACGTAAGTTTATGCCAAAAATATGTCCTAATTCGGGTAAATCATTCAAAATTGAGTGAATGATATGAATTTTTTGACCTACGTTTCGAACACACAGACATATGCAAAAAAAAAATTTTGTATACATAGACTGCTATTAACCATATATATTTTGTGTTTACTACAAAACTATCAATGTACTGCTAATTCAGCGCGATTTGTCGTCAATTAGCCAGAAACTACCCATATGGTTTTCCATATCGTTTTTTGACGTATCGTTTTTCACACAGATTCGACCCCCAGTGCCTCGTAAAGGTACATTTCTGCAGTGCAATCTCTATTGCTTACAGGGAATAAAAGAGCTAAGTTTTTCCGTTGTGCTATCGAGGCATTGCAGGCAGCTGGAGGGATCTAGATAAAGCACGGTGTGCTTCGGCACAGGAGCTGTTAGATTTCTGAACATACATACATACATATATCACGCCTTCATCCCTTGCGGGGTAGGCAGAGCAATAACGGCCACGTCTGACATTTTTGAGGATCCAAGGTTGTTTCAGAAAACATGTGTATTACTATAATGTCAGGTTGTCAGCCTGTCGCCTAAAAATTGTAATACACCAATACTCTCGAGTCCCTTAGTCGCCTTTTACGACACCCGCGGGAAGGAGGTGGGGTGATGCTATTCTCGGCCGGCGTCACTCGGCAGATTTCTGAAGACCCGTAATTTGATTCCGTGTACTGAAGTTCACAGCGACAGCCACGCAAATTTAAATTTTCACTACCAGGGATGTGTGTAAATTCATTACAGTACTTGTGAATGGATTTGTGTAGTAGCACGTGTTTTCGAATGCAAAAGTTAAAAATAGAGTTCCAGTTAGGAACTCAGCTAAGCTGGACGTGCGCTTCACTTGCTTTAGCTTAGCAGGCTGCTCCAAAAGCTGGACATACAGGATATTACAGATAAACAGAGTGTTTAGAAAATGTAGCAACTTCCTTTCGCGCGATGAACAAACAGCCAGTGGAACTATCTTTCCTCGAGGAACATTTAGGTCAAAATAGATAAAAGGGTTTTGAATTTACAAACGTGGTGATAACGACCGGAATTTTATGGTTTTTGACGCTCTACCTACCCCGCCAGGGATATAGGCGTGATATGTGTATGAATTTACAAACTGACATTTTGTATGGGATATTTTTTTCATATTTCGACCTGTGTTCCATGGGGAAAGTTGTTTAGTTTCATGGGCTGGTTCAACCTTTGAAAGGAAGCTAGTGCTTTTCTTAATGCATATTATGGCCTTTATTCCTTGCGGGGTAGGCAGAGTGTAAAAGTCTAACTATTCACCCTTCGTTTTTTCATTTTCTTTTTTTTTTCGTGTGGGAAACCGAGTCGTCCAGCGACTATTCTACTATAATACTTACCATGTTTGCTAAACTGAATGCTTAATGTTTCTTGTTTCGAAACAAAAAACATTTTACAGGTTTTGCTACATCTTCTGATCTTTTGATCATAATACCTACCTACAGCTAGTAACGAAACCGTAAATATCAATACTGTGTTGTATCTTTTCCGTATCCTCAATAGCATTTGCAGGCACGTCTCGTTCCTCTTCCCTATGTATCCCTAACGAGACACGTTTGTGTACGAAATCTGTTGTGGGTACACCAAATCTACTTCCTGCCACCCTTATTTCCTGCAACTAGGTCGTAAGAAGTACTAGCGTCAGAGAAACAAATTCCTTTCATCTACATCGGATTCTTAGAGAGAAAGTTCGCAGAAGCGCTGATGACATCGGTTGGACCAACTTTTACGCTGACGCTACAAAACGCTTGGACGAGAAAAGTTGTTGTTTCGGCCTGCCATGTAGTGGCCAAGTAGGGCAGCAAGCCTTATCTAGGCATATCAATTACGTTCTAATAAACATATTCATAGAACGGCCTAAGTTTTTTTTTAAATTAATTTTAATAGGTAGAAAATAAATGGCTATATTTCTTTTCAAAAATTAAATACTTATTTCAAAATCGTATACTTTCTTCGTTAAAAAATAGTAAAGTACCTATTTGACTTGAAAAAAGGAGCGGAACGTGGGCGTCCACTTCACGCAACATAAAGCCTTTATGGAGACACACTGCCCGCCCCATACACCAATTCATCCCATGACCCGACTGACATATGCCCTCAGCTTTACCGAGTCTATTGCACATTTCGCGAATATCTCGTAGAAGCGAGCTCCCCGAATTTATATTTGTTTGGTAGTTTTCCTTATTTTGGTATGGAGCTTGTTCACTAAAGCTTTTCACAAGTTTTGGAACTTTAAAGTTTTCATAAAAGCTGCTATCGAGTGAGCCGTCAGTAGCGACAAAACGGGAGGCGGCGTTAAGTAAAAAAAAAGAATATAAAAAGTTTAGTTTAGTTCACAAAATGTTAAGGGAAAGATTCACGACTTAGTAGGTACTTACTAAGGAGTGCCAACATTATTGTGAATACGATCCTAGAGTTTGTAACTATTATAGCGGGTAGCTATAGTTAGTATTCTGCGCTATGTATCGCTAGTTAAATTGACTAGAAATGGTAAAGAACCCTTCGTCGTTTTATGTTGTACTTAAAATGACGATTTTTGAACAGCAACTTAAAAATACGTTATTAAGCCAACAGAGCGATTATTTACGAACATAATTATCATTTCGTAAATGAAAATCAAATGGTGTTATCTAGATAAATGAGATACGACGCACACAACAGCGTTGCAGTTTGGTGCTTTCCAACTACTAGCGGTAGCGGTGATGAGCTGCTAGATAGGTACCTCGTATATTAGCGGTATCGACGGTATATAGTAATAAATAGATACAGGAATGAGCTGGATGATGGATGGATGGATGATGGTATCTGGTAAAAAAGTTACAATCAATATACACTGATACCATGCAGAAGCAAAATCCGGTGTCTTTCCGCATTGATAGCACTAGATATGACGGAACAAAAGGTTTCTTTGAAATTGTAAGTACTCGGATAATTTGATCCCAAATATTTGCACTGTTTAGAATATTTTCCAGATTAGTAGACTTAATTTGGCTCCAAAGTAACAGTTTATAATAATTTCATAAGTAGTTAGAGCTTAAAGCTTTTCAGCTTGTATTTAGCTGATAAATTGAGAATTTACTCCTTAAAAGAATCGGGTTTAAAAAGAAAAATGGTTTTTATTCTTCTTTTTCTATTTGATTGAAAAGCCCAAATACATTGTCTTATGTTTGATATTTTATTTTCTAGGTCTATTGATCAAACTTTCGAAATCATATTTTTTCAATGACACCGTTTTCTCTCTATTGTTGTATTAGGTATGCACTAAAAACTTGGGTTTTATCAGGATCGGGTATTATTTAGTCGTTAGGAGAATTTTTCATGATAGCATATAAAAAATTAACAATGCCAGAACGAATTATGAATAGGCAAATTTAGCGGTAAATTGGTTCACGGTATTTTTTCAGCTGATACAGTTTAGTATAAATAATAAGCAAATATCCTTCCAATTCAGAATAAGATTTCATATTCAAGTCTCAGGTAACATCAGAAGCCAAAATCATGAAGATTGTACTAATATTGGCGGTATTTGCATTCATTTTCGTTGCGGAGACAATGGCTCAAAATGGTAAGTTTTCTTAAAATTTTAGAATTAATCTTTTTTTTTCTGTATAATTTTTAAGAAGTTCGATTCAAAAAGAGATTAAATTAAAGTCCTATCGTAACATTTTTACTTACTTTAACTTTACATTCTTAACAATAAATAAATCGATACCTTTTGATTTCTTGAAATCACCATGTGATGCTAGTTTAGAATAGCATTACCCTATTTCTGCCTGTGAGTGTTGTAAAAGGTGACTAAGGGATGAATCCAGGTAATGGGCAGCAACTTTCCCTGTGTATGTCTACAACAACTTGCACTGCGCTCGCCAATCCACTTGCTATAGTGGTGAGTATGGCAAAACCCCCGATGGGGGTAGGCCCATGTCCAGCAGTGGACTTTTTGTAGTTAGTCGGATCCCCAAATGCAAATCCAAACGTGGTTGTAACTAAATCTCTTGAGTGGCTTGGTTATAAATGTATTTAATTATTTTTTGCAGATTTTTGTCATGAGTGCACTCCTGGCTTACCAGGTGCTTGCTGGGAGTATTGCTACCCTGCCGGTGGCAAATGTTCATTCTTTTTACCAATAGGTAAAAATTGCTGCGTTTGTAACCGTTCATAATACTGCAATAGATCCTATGTGCTGCTGCTACCAGGTGGTGTCGCCTTCGACACCATCTGATCCGACCAAAATTGCCTGTTTTTCGCTCAGCGGTTCCATTTTCGTATTTATTTCAAAACGAACTTATGTCATGAAACAGAACATGCCTTCTTTTTTCACAAAGTTTCTTTCTCTTCTTTAAATATATAATTATAATAAAATCTTTGCAATATTAATTTTTATCTTTTATTTCACCTACACCTTATCTAGTTTGGATTACACTAATTTATATGTTGTTTTTGACCCTATGCCTTGCAGTAGGTACCTACAATCTACTTATCAAATTCTATTCTATCTTTGATTATGGCGTCATATCTACATTTGAGACGTATTTTTTCAACATCAGAGTACAAATATACACATATGTATAGATTGCCACTTATCCAAAGTGGCGGATCACTCGGTCGAGTGAGAGTCCACAACATAGGAGATCAGGAGATCAGGAGATCATGTTGTAAAAAATCAACTGCAAAAGAGGTGAACCAGTCCATAAAACTAAGCAACTTTTCCCAGGGGACATAAGTCGAAGTATGAAAAAAGAAATTGTACCTCCCATACAGACTCCAGCCGATCAATTCAATTCGTATAAGTGCTCCAAATATTTTTTTTACATTTAGACCTATTTGCCTTGAGGAAAGTTGTTCTGTTTGGCTTTGCCGTGAATATTTACTAAACCTTATATTTTGTAGTGGAAAATAAAAGATTGTAACTTGTAAACTATATCGTACCTGTAGCTCAATTTCTGAATAATACGTTTTCGTTTCCGTGCACGATAGTCTAAAATGACTGGTCTAACCACGCGTTTTTAAATTTCTTTTACTTGATGTTTTGATAGTAAAAAATATGTGTAAATTTTTGAGGGTATGTGGAATTCGATAAATAAAGTAGAACGTGTGATACAATTCAGTTCGGCCAGCGCACGCGCAGCGATCGGTCACGCACACGGCCCCGCTAGAGAGTGCTATTTCACCTGTTACGCCGCCGAGCGATTTTGTGCCTTACGTAAAACTGTTAACGACCAAAATGCCTAAATGCGTGAAATGCAGCAAACTCATTTCGAAAAAAGTGCCTGGGATCCAGTGCGGCAAGTGCAGCAAATGGTACCACGCTTCCTGCGTTCCCATATCAAATGAACAACTAAACACTTTGTGTGCTACTGACGCAGTGGAATGGAAATGCAGAGTCTGTATCAGTCAATACAAGCAAAAACGACTATCTGCAATTCTCCCGGATCCAGACGAAGAAGAAAACTCGGATGCAGAACAAGTCATCGTAATGAAGGACAACTTCAGCGAGGATTTTCTGAAGGAACTGCGCAACGACATTCGCAACGCCATAAAAGATGAAATGCAGCGTACCCTCAAATTCTACTCGGGAAAAATTGATGACTTTCAACATAAAATGGAACAATATGAAGAAGACTTTAAACACCTGGAAAAACAGCATAAAGAGTTACAAAACAAACACTCAAACCTACAACTAAAATACGAAACGCTAAACCAAAAAATTAACTCCATGGAACAGGGACAACTAGAAAACAAAATCGAAATTTGTGGAATAAACAAGGAAGAGAATGAAAATATCACCGAAATCACAAAAACAATTGCACAAAAAATGAATATAAACCCTAACGACGTCATCACCGCATACAGGAAGGAACGCCGGGCTGCAGCCGCCCAGCAGCGAGTACAGTCCACCATCGTCGTTACCTTGAAGGAGGGCCGCCGCGACACTTGGCTGGAGACAGCCAAGAGCTGCACCGTGACCCCCCGTGACCTCGGGAAACAGGACGACGGCAAGATATTCATGCGTGAAGCTCTCACTCCGGCAACTGCGTTTCTATTGTGGAAAACCAAAACCGAATTGAAAAAGGACAATCAGTATAAATTTGTATGGTGCAAGAGAGGTACAGTGCTCGTCAGAAAAGATGACAATGCCAAGATACAAACGGTAAGGTCAGAGAATGACATCGTGAAACTGAAACAGGCTACCCGCGTAACCTAAAATCAGGCAAGTCAACTCTGGTCGCTAAATTGATCTTTTGTGTAGCATTTCTTATAACTTAATTCTTAACCTATTTAATCTTACGCCATTAATTGATGGATGAAGAAAATTACATAATTGAAAACAATTGTCTTACTTGGAACGAGTACGTAAGCTCGCTTGCACCTCATAAACAATACCTAATAACTCTTCATGTTAATATACAGTCTATAACGAAAAACTTTGCACACTTAGAGTATATAACGAGTAGTAGTAAACAAACTATTGATTTGATTGTGCTAACAGAAGTTAATATCAGTGAAAACTGCGTTAATTTTTTTAATATCCCTAATTACACTATATTTCATAGTCTGCGACAAAATAGAAAGGGCGGAGGTATAATCTTGTATGTACTTAACAAACATAAATTTAAAACACTTTCCACAAACACCAGACACTTTGAATTATTACTGGGCACTATAGAAACAGAAAACTTTTACAATTTAGACCTTTGTGCGATATATAGACCACCTGATACTGATCGTACGTGCTTTATACAGGAGTTGTATGGGTTACTTAGTCGGAATTGCAAGAGCGATGCACTTTTGATAGGTGATATAAACATTAACCTAAAATTGCCGAATAAGGGTAAATGTAAGATGTACCTTGATAACATGAGTGAACTAGGTTTCCTATGTGGCATAAATCAGTACACTCGAGTTGAAAAAAAAGGGGATCTCATCTGTCGCTCCTGTATAGACCATGTATTCATGCGCAGCGTCGGCTGCAACGATACCTACACGGCAGTGATAAACATAGCGCCAGCTGACCATTATATAATAGGATGCGCATGCACTATACCTAGCGCGCACGCCCCGCCGCCCGCGCCGCCTGCCGCCGCCGCCGGGCAGCCGCGTCTTATCACCAGACTAGACAACAAGCGCGTACTATCGGGCCTAGCAACAGTCGACTGGAATGCAGCGCTCGCTTATCACTGCCCTGATCAAGTAGTAGAATTCATCTTAGAAAAATTCCAACAAATATATAATGAATGTAGGGTAACCATAAATCAGAATGAACTTAATAAAAGAAAATCTTGCGAATGGGTGAATAGCAAAATAAAATACATGTGTAAAAAAAGAAATAAACTATATAAAATATGGAAAAATGATCCAACTAACTTAATAAATAGACTCTTATATAACAAATATCGTAACAAAACAAATAAATACATAAATAATGTAAAAAATAGATACTATAAAAATAAAATAATAGAAAACTTCAATAACTCTAAATTAATTTGGAAAATTATTAACACCCTTTGTGGAAAAATAACTAAATCAGTTGAAGATATCATACTGAGGGCATTTAATTGCCATGAAAAAGAACTTACCAATAACTTTGCAAAAGCTTTTGAGAAAAATGTTGAATCTTTGACAGAAGCTTGCGACTTGCCTATTTTAGATACCTCAACATATTCAAATGACCCTTACCTAGCTATATTAATAAATAAAATCACCAATGAAAAAACCCATAAAATTATCAGTAAATTAAATTCCAAGAAAAGCCCTGGATACGATGGCATTCGCGCCTCAGATATCAAAAGTATAAAAAATCAAATAACACCTTTAATTACCCACTTAATCAATACTAGTTTTACTACATCTAAGTATCCTAATCAATTAAAAATAGGCACCATTCGCCCAATTCATAAAAAAGGATCCAACACGGATTACAATAATTACAGGCCCATAACCATCCTATCCTGTTTAGATAAAATAGTTGAGCGGTACATAGGCGATGAAATTAATAACTTTTTACATAAAAATGATATAATTAACCAAAAACAGTTCGGCTTTCAAAGAAAAAAAAGCACCACACAACTTTTATGCCAGTTTACTAATGAAATAAATAAATATCTCGATGAAAAAAAACACGTCTTAGTTATATTTATCGACTTTAGCAAGGCGTTCGATACTTTAAATTATAACACCCTATATAGTAAATTAGAGCAAAGTGGAATACAGGGCCCTCTTCTTGAGTGGTTCAAAAGTTACCATAGCAATAGAATGACCACCGTTAAACTTGGCAACTCGTACAGCGACATGATTCCTACGACAAAAGGCACGGCCCAAGGGTCTGTTATCGGTCCGGCTGAATACATATTATATGTTAATGACATGTGCAACACAATAGAGGAGGGATCTGTATACCAATTTGCTGATGATACTTGTATAATAGCTGCCGATAGGGACCTGCATAATGCACAAATCCAATTACAAAAAAACTTTGATTTAATATGTAAGTAGTCACATGATGTTGGTCTGATCATAAATGCTGATAAAACTAAAGCTATGTATATTCACTCTTCTCAAAATAAGTCACTTCATCAACCCGTAATAATTGCCCATGATCACAACTGTATGCATACAAAACTCACCTTACACACCCTATGTAATTGCTGTACAATAGAATTAGTTAAAAAACACACATACATAGGTTTAGTCATTGACTCAAGTTTTAATTGGGAACCCCACATAACATACATATGCAATAAACTAAGATCCATTTTGAGTAGACTCGTAATTTTAAAATACAAAATTCCATACGATACTTTAAGATTACTTTACCTAGCTCTTGCTGAATCAATAATAAGTTATGGCCTCAGTAGCTATGGTAGATCCTACAAAACAAGCCTAGAACAAATTTACAAATTACAAATAAGACTATTAAAAAATATTGTACCTAATAATATAAGGTTAAAGTATCGCGAGGACTACTCGGAGCTATTCACACACTGTCAAGTATTACCTATACAAAATATGGTGAAACTATCCGTATTAAAAGAAGAATATGATCAAATAACATCCTTAGTTAAAAAACAACGTTATAAAAACTTAAGAATACTCAGTGATAAGATCACATTCAAATTACCTACTTATAATAATACATATGGAAAGAGAACCTGTAACTACATTTTACCTAAAATAATTAATGATCTTTCAAAAAACTTGCAAGATATGTACCTTGCCAGCCCTAATTCTATTAAAGATGTTAAAAAATACTTCATAACAGTTAAAAACTTGGATTATATTTTGTAATTATGATTTATACCTACTTATTATGTTTTGTCATTATGATTTATACCTACTTAATTCCGAACTCACTAGCTGTTTATAAGCCTTCGTTGGTTTTTACGGCTTTTAGACGTAAGTTTTTGAAACTCTGTGTTAATTTAGATCTTTAAATAAATGAAATGAAATAAATGAATGAAGCGCTCCAGTAGCTCAACTTCTGAAACGTTCGTTTTCGTTTCATGCGACAATGTGCTACTTATTATGCTTGTTTCACAAGTTCTACTTGTCTTATAAATTTCCATATTCCCTCAAAAATACACACTTATTTATGACTATGAAATATCAGGTAAAAGAAATTTAAAAACTTGTGGTTAGATTTTTTGGACTTTCGTACACGGAACCGAAAAATAACTTTTGAGAAATTGAGCTCCTGTGCGTGTGCGTGATATCACACGAGCCCTTGTACACTGTTCTCTGTTTGCTTTGTGTCCATTATTGTTTTAGGGCTTGCCGGTGTTTTCATACAAAATATTACGTAGGTATAGCTCAGAAGGTACTAAAATTTAAATAACTTAAAATTGCATAATGTACATATGCTTTAAGCCCGTTTAAAAAGAAGTAAACAAATATATTTTTACTTTTAATACTGTTTAACTTCTCTGCTTTTTGTTTGTTAAATTCGGGGATAGCGCAGCGTTGACAGCCGTTTACGGTTTTAGTATGGGGACTAACATTTCTGGTATGGATCTGTCAGAACGCTGCGATAGTTTAGCGGTCCGTCGTGCGTTAAGTGTGCGATCCGTCTATGTAAAAAAAATATTATTATGAACCGAACAAATAGGTATTACTCATAGGTGTACGCGACAAGTTAATTGTTGTTGATAATTTGTTAGACCACATAATCAATAATTAAATCGCTTAAACATAGGTATGAATATAAATTATATTTACCGTTTTTTTAATAAGCTACAGTGAAGCTCGATAATTGACAGACGAAATGTGAACTGAATATTTTTCGACAGAAGGCTGGACCAATTTATTACTGAAATAATTGGAGCACAAAGTATGCTGGTAAAACCTGAGTCTGTAGCAGGTATATCGGTAAAATTCACGACATCTGACTACAGTTCACCTCAAGCAAACGTTACCCATGTCTTGTCTTCTTTCGCTTAGCTACTCAAAACTGCAAATTTAGAAATAATTGAAAAAAGTCTTTCATTTCATCGTTTTGACGTATTAAAGATCGCCTTTTTGTGACCCAATTTTTCACATTGCCCCTTTCCTTCGTTCCGCTTGGCATCCTTGTTCGATTTAATATTCCTCTTTTATGGCGGAAAATGATTTATTAGAGCCGAGCGGGGCGTCGCGTTGATATTAGACTTAAGCAAATTGTAGACTCTACCAAAATCATCGCTTCGGGTAGATTGCTCTTCTTACGGTATGATGATAATGTTTTTGTCGCCCTATTCCTTAGAGAAAATATTCATGTAAGACAGCTAGTTTAATTGAATATAAGGTGTAAAAATATTAGCTGCAAATATTTCAAAGGCTGATTCAGCCAATGAAACTGAACAACTTTCCTCAAGGAATATAGGTCGAATATGAGAAAATTTTTTGGACCTCCCATACAAATTAGCTTCGGCGGTTGGAAGCTTTGTATTGGAGGTCCAATTTTTTTTTCATATTTCGACATATGCTACTAGGGGAAACTTGTTCAGTTTCATGGGCTGGTTCACCCCTTTTGCAATTGACAATATATTCGCAGATATTTTTTTTACACCCTGTTTAAAGCATAATTAACATATTTTCAGGTTTTAAGTGACATCTGCATCTATTGGCTGCGATGTGACTAGCTGTCAGGAGGGCCGCATGACCAAGGCACCTCTAAAGATACAAAGTTGAAGAGACCGCCAGCAATGTATATTCATAGTTAGCCTCAAAGAACACCACTCTATCCAACAGGTTTAGGAATTGGTTCCCATGAAGTAATTTCTTAACACGGACTATAGATTTTAGGAAGTGAGTAAGTACCTACCAACTGGCAGAATATAATGATGCTTAGCTGCACTGTCGCAAGATTGATAGCCAGAACGTGCCCGTTGTAGGTACCAGAGTTTCGGCAGGGCTCGTGAGCTTCACGTATTCATAGTACCAACACAGATTACACGTGCTTCCTCAGACACATGTGTTCAAATCAACCCGAATCTAACGATGTTTTTATGAAGCAACACACTTTGCTCACTTCTTTTGCGTAACGCTAAGGCGAGGAACACACTTGACGCAGGACGAAGCGCAAAAATATCGCAGCGGTCTGTCAGATCCATGCTAAAAACGTTACTCCCCATACTAAAACCGCATAACCACTGTTGACGCAGCGCTATCGCAGTGTCATCCGTCGAGGGCGGTTTTAGTATGAGGATTGACGTTTCTAGTATGGATCTGACAGACCGCTGCGATATTTTTGCGTTCCGTCGCTAATTTAACGTTTTGTAAGTGTTATGTAAATAGTTTTGAATGCATTTTCTTCTCTATGCAATCGATTACTATGTGTTAATTTATAGAATTTTCCAAGATTAAAACTCATTCTTACCTAGAACCTGAACTAATGCAATGTAGCAAAGTTTGCTATTCTTTGTATTTGCTCGTGATATTTTGAAAGAAATACTTACATTGTTCACTTACAATTCTCAGAAAAAGTTGCGCCCATTTTCTCACAATTCTACTTTCTTCTTGACCTACTAAAGTTGGTAAAACTTCTGAGCGAAAAGGCAACGCAAACGTTATCAAAAATTCAAAATGTCGATAGTCCCTGGATATTAACATTACGTAATTCATCTTAAAAATTGATGAAAATCTTCGTGTTCGAGGCACAAATTCCTCTCAAGCAGATTGTTACTTTAATCTTTTATTCCAATTCTTTAGGATTCTTTTCGTCTTCATTAGTCATTCTTTAGAGGAGATAAAATGATTTATTAGGGGAGGGGAGTTTTCCAGAGTTGGGCCACGATTGATGCGAGTTGTATGCTAATGAGCAGTTTTTCTGACACTTTTCTCGCCGAATGTACTCTCATGCGTGAGATGAGAACAGTTTTTAAAAGATTTGGAACGAATTGCTTTTTCCTATCTTCTAATATGAGTAAGTTATAACAGAGGATACAAAGTAGGTAAATACGCTTTAATAGCAACAAAGAAATTAAACTCGCCACCAGAACTCAAATACAAAAATTATAACGCAGCGGACAACTATGGAGTAGTTACGAAGTACTTATTGGGTATAAATGACTACTAAGGTATCTACAACATAAAATACAGGCGGATATTTTATACTTAGTGCTCGATAGCATACCGATCTAGTAGCTAATGTTAGTATTCTTTGAAAAATAACATGTATAAACATCAATAAATTTGAAAAAAACGTGTATTTGGTTCGTCCTTATAGGTACAGCCAATAAGCTAGAAAAGGAAAATTTTGTAGTAGGTCAAGTAGGTACTTATTTTTGTTATACTTTTTCCAAGTTTCTCGGGAAAAATCATTTCTTCAAACCAGCTCATCTTCTGTTTCGATATCCGTTACTACCACTTTCTTTCTATGACACAGATAATACGGATTTTAAAAAAATATCTAAGCGTTATTCAAGTTTAGTGACTCAGTGTTTGGTTAGGATTTTGCTTGTCTGATGAAAGGATAACAACTCACACACAGCAGTATCATCCTTTTGGCTTAAGGATGTATTTACACGTAATGTAGTACAAACCGAAATTACATGCAACATCAAAATGTTCACTTACTGTAGGGAAATGAGGAATAATTCTTGAGCCTTCCAAGGCTGTCACTGCAACCTGGCGGATCGCACACTTAGCGCACGACGGAGCGCTGAAACATCGCAGCGGTCTGTCAAATCCATACTAGAAATATCAATCCCCATACTAAAACCGCTCAACCTCTGTCGACGCAGCGCTGTCACAGTGTCGTTCGTCGAGTGCGGTTTTAGTATGTTAAGTGACGTTTGTAGTATGGATCTGACAGACCGCTGCGATAGTTTAGCGCTCCGTCGTGCGTCAAATGTGCGATCCACCATGAAACAGAACTTGATCAAATAGGGCTTATTAACGATCTGTTTCCAAATTTCTTAAGTAATTTGTGGTTGTATGTATCGAGTCATGCCGGTAATAGGTAATTACTATCAACAGCACATAACTAATTATTCGTAATGAATATATGGACAACCATTTGGACGAAAGGGACAGGTTTTGTTATATTTTAAAGGGTATTAAGTATCGCTTCGAAAACTGGAGTTTATTTTACCTGGTAGCTACACAAATATTTCCATTACGATTCGTTACGACCTCAAATTCGGTCTGGATTTGGGTATTTAACAAACGTATTTTTGTGAAATCCAGTGCGATACATACAATTTCATGAAACATAACCAAGTTGTTGCATTTTATAAGTACAATCAAAGCTTTCTAAAAAACTCATTTCCTCAGAGATAATTTAATTTTTTTCTTCTCTCAATTCGTCAGTTTTTTCTTTAAAACCCTCTGAGGGGAGAAAGTCATTGTTTTAAGGGTCGTTTCAAAGAACATCGTGACTTTACATTTCTTAAATTGTGACTTCGAGTTTGAGGAAATTGACGCTGCCATAATAACCAATCCGGAAAAGAAATTTGGTACAAACCTAGTACATAAAAGTGGATTTTCGCAATTAAATATTGATAAAAAAGGATTAGTGATGAAATGAAAAATAAGCGTCGCAATATACCTTCAATTATTTGACAAACCGTGCAAAACTAAATATAACAGACACACATTGTTTAAAAATGGATTTTTAAAATTCTTTTCGCCATAAATCCTCCAACAAAATAAAGTAATCGCTTCTATATTCGTAGAAATAGGAAGTAGCGTTCATAGATATACATAGAACATGCATGAGTAAATAGGTAAGTATATTGATTAACATGAAGTCACTTTTTTCGTTTCTCTCTCTATCTATCCATCAGTCGAGGACACCGTTATTTCCTCCTAAACCACGCCTTGTATATGAATGAAATTTTTTAATCAAGGGAAAAGTCAGGAAAGTCAGTTGCAGCAAGTAAAACCACTGAGAGGCTGCCAGCGAGGAATAATAGGAACCAGGGTAATATCGTCGCCACAAACAGATGAAGACGATTCCACCTGCAATAGATACTAACATGCCGCTTAGCTTGTGACACATTGCTACTGCGATCAACGCTCTCTGTGGAATAGCAGCTTAAGTTTGTTTTTTTGGGACCCCTGAGCCCAGGTGCGATTATTTGGGGGCACAATCAACGTGATTTTCATCAGTACAAACTGCTTGTACACAATATTGTAATAACAAAATTTTATAACTCACGTAAACCTGTTATAAGATTATGCTACAATGTAAAGACACTTTAGTCAAAGATACTTTCTTGCACATATTATAATGTTTTACTTTTTACTGTAAAACAAGTCAGTGGATTATTTAAAATTGTGTTTAATATTATAATATGATTTACATTTTCTTTTAACCTTTAAATTACAATTTTCAATCTGTCATCTATTTGATGATGATGTTTCATACACTTAATGGTATTAAAACACAATACTTTTACATTATCGCTATTAGAGATAAATATTTTTATTATTTGTTGCAAACAAAATCGTTGAGAAATGATTTGGCAATCTTGTGCCTCGTGTGTGAAACCCGCTTGAAACTAATCTTGCATTTGCAAATTGAATACAATTTGAGAACGTACGTTTATGACGTCATCAAAGGACGTCCTATCACACGAGAGACGTTCGCAATTAGACAACAAGGTGATACAAAGTTATATACCATGCTTATTGTGTAGATCCTAATTAGGTTTTACTTAGTTTTGTGCTTATGATTTTGTACTCACGCCAAAATCTGCATGGACGTGGCTCAAGCCAGGGATAAATGGAAAATAGGGAGGGAGGCCTTTGCCCTGCAGTGGGACACTTCAGGCTCATAATAATAATAAAAAACATTATAAAACCGGCTTTATAAAAGTCGAGACGGTAAAAACCAACCAATATAAAAATAATAATGATATGATTTTTGAATTATGACGATGATTATTGGATTCAAAGGGCACGAGATCGCCTAGCATGGAAATAGCTGGATGACTTCTACATCCAATAATGGACAATGATTGGCTGATAATGATGATCTTGGAATAAATAAATAGCTCAGTTTGTTGTACCTTTGAATTTCATGCCGCTATCATGTCTCACGCAGTAATATTGTGAGTATCGTATCCTATGACCTCGGCATCAAAAGCATTCCCGCAGTTGAGTTCCAATTCAATTTGTTTTAGGTACTCCACCTTAGATTTTGTTGCTAGTCCCTCTCTCGTATGGTAAACGTTTGTACAACCATTTTTGTTATTGGTGCATGCACCACATATCCAGGATTTGAATTTTAAAACATCCTGAATTCAAAACAGGAACACATACCAACTAAATATCTCTGTTCATACAGGTCTAATGAATGGCTACATGAAAAATATAAAAAGAAAATAAAATGCTTCTAGTTTGTGGCAGTTCAGCATCCATACTGAGACCTCTAACTGCCCATTCTCTGGATTCATCCCTTATCCGTTTTTAACGATACCTAGTAATTTAATTCGAATCTGCAAAGTCGGACTAAAATAGGTACTGTTAAGTTGAATCTTGCTTTTTCATTTAGTAATTTAAAAAATATTTACTAAGAACCACAATATAGACTCTGTATAAGAACTCGTATCCTTCTGGACTTTATTGAATTCAGTTTACCTGTAGAAACATAAAAATCTTTACAGCAGAAGGTAGAACAAATACATCAGCTATTTCGGGGCGGAAACAGCCCATAAAATGAATAGGTACGTAACTTTTGTTTGGGGTGAACAAGAGGGCGGAAGTAATTTTTAGTGTTATATCTGTGGTTATACACCTATAGCCGCTACTCTCACTCGGTATATTGTTATTATTACGTAGCGTAGATAATACATATACATATCACGCCTATGTATTGAAAATAAGTAAGTAATTTAAAATCTAACTTCCAAATGAGTCTAAGTTCCAAAAAAAAAATACCAATAGGTTTCGTTTTGTTCTTAGAAAAAAAACCTATTCTGAGAGTAGGTATATCTTGTTATGACATGATGATTAAACTTGCCGAATTTGTCTGATACTCCTTACAGCTCGTAATTCGGAATTGAGAGGGCAGTGAATTTTTAACTGTAGCAATTCGACTTGTATTTAGATTGCAAAAATATTTCGTTCAAAATTATTTTCTTATTCGACAGTGACATTTATTGCAAAAATATTTAGCTTTCATTTTACCTTTTTAGACCATCCCACTCACCCTCGCTCGCCCGCTCCTCGCCCAAAACGGAATGTCACCAGTGTCGGTCGAATGCTAAACATGAATAAAGAATAAGGATATCTTTGTCGATCCGTGACGTCAGCAAAGCCCTTATCCTAAACCTTCGGCGATCCCGTGCGTCATCCATCACATCACATCAGGCAAGCGTTCGTTAGCAAGGGTAATGTCTATAATAAGTGAGTGAATGTGCGTATGTGTGCAGAAATACAATACGAAATTTAGCTATGTAAACAAAATCGAAAGCCTACCTCGTGTCTTATTGCATGTTCTGTTCTTATGATACATAAGTCATTTAAAAAAATAAAAAAATTGTCAAAAATATACATATATATAAAATGTGATATCCAAATATACAATTTGTAATTTTTGACATAGTTGTAACTTCCGTGTGATGCCGGATTAGAATAGCATCACCCCATTTGTTTCCCGTGGGTATCGTCGTAGCAGTCTAAAGGACTCGAGGATTGCAATTTTAGGCGACAGGCTGACACCCTGTCACTACAGTGATGCACGACTTATCTGGAACGACCCTCAAACATTTGTCAGACGTGGCGATTTGTGTATGTATGAGTATGTATTCTTACTTCCTGGACTGACGAATTCAGAGATGCAATTTTTTATCAGAGGATAAGAATATATGCGTTTCTCTGTTTGCGACTCCTGCCGTCACGCTGCATCCCTTATTCTAGCAATCACTTCGGAAACTTATTGTAATTCGAAACAATCGGGGCTGCAATTACGTTCGATGTTCAAATGGTGCTAGCTAAACGCGGGTTCTCATTTACTCTTAATTGGCAATTAGTGCGGTCGTGGCTCGCGCCTTTGTGGTTCTGCCGTGCGATCGGCTTCGGCCCGAACAAATACGCCTTGAGGTCGTTGTATAGAATAATACCACCAGCAGCCGTAGCATGCAGCTATTGAATGACAGGCTCACGTCCTGTTAGACACTCGAACCGCCAATGTTGGTTCTATACATACGGATTAAGAACAGTCCAAAGTTCTTACATTAGATCTAGTTCTCTGATCTCGCCGGCAAAAACTACAGCTAAACATGGATGTTCCAGTCTATAATTTCCACTTTCATCTATAGTGTGTGCGGAAAGTCATGCCGCTCCCGCATCGACTTATATAACCACGAATAGTCTTGCCTCAGACACTGATTAAATCATCTGTCATAGACGTACGAGGCTAATGACGATAAGTTCTACCCTAACCTTGAGGCTACTGTAGGTATTGGATTGCCTCAAATTACCAATTTGTGGATCCTTATGGTCGGTTTGGAATCGTACTCTACATTCATACTAAAATGTACTAATTCATACAGTTGCTCAAAATATGGAAATAATTTTCTGAAATGTCCAGCACACTGTTAATTTTTTGAAAAAAGATAAATATCACTAAAACTATTCCTCTGTATATTTTATAAGGATAAACAGTTGGTCCTTTATATATTCCTATATTTTTAAATTAATTTCAATAGTACAAGATCTAATTATCTCAAGATGTAAACAAAAAACCCAGTTTGGTAAAACTATTTTTTTGTTAAATTATTATTTTCGAATATATTTCATATGAAAGACGTGCGTTTTTATATTTCTTTTATATTACTACGTCTCATCTAATCAAGTTTATAACAATCTCAGTTTATGTTGCAGCTTTTACTTTCATATTATTACAGTTGTTAAGAGACGCTTGTCTTTTGTTTATGTTGTTATCATTACGTCTTTTTATTACATGGGTTGAACGATCCTGTACATTATCCTTTGAAAGAGGGTCTTTGATGTTTTTTATAAGGGCAAAACATAATATTTCTTTAATTTGGAAGGAAATGTTTTGTGTAACAACGGCTAAGGGCATTAAGAGCAGCCCTTCAGGCAATAAAATGGCATCCGTGGAATTTGGGATTAAATTCGTAATTTTGCATGGATGTGGCCTTACTGTGAATTAGGTGTATAGATCGTCGTTGTATTTACTCGCTTAGTTTATTGTCCTAAGCTACCTACCTTTACCTACCAAGATTACTGTTTTGATAATTAAAATAGAAAGAAAACAGATTCTTTCTTTTTTAAGTAGGTAGGTAGGTGTGTCATTTTACGAGGATATTTATTTTTGATTTGACAGGTAGTTTTCAGTTTTAAGATTTTATTTATTTATTAGGTGACAAGGTATATTTTTTACTGAATAAATTGATTGATTTCATTATTTGTTGAATTGCAATATGTATTCAAATGTTTTTCATATTTTACACAATCCAGATACTTAATAATTAAGTAGGTACATTATTTCTATCTATCTTTATTCAGAACGCTGTCCAACCTTATTATAATAATTAAAGTGGCTTCACAATTAAGTAATAATGCTGCTAATGACAATGACGTTAATTACAGGGAAAGTTAATAACATGGTTCATCCACAGTAAAGCTCAATGCAGTCAAATTTACGACAGTCATTTTATTTATTCAAATTAACGACAGTTTATGATTAATGAGAGCTACCTGCAATCTGCTTACAAAATTATCAAAATTAAATTATCAAAACGGGTAAGTAAACTAGGATGGCTTCTTAGAAGTGATGAACTGCATTACTAATTATGTTGCTATTATACAGGATGTAATGGTGCGTTTCCATGCTTGCCAATACTTGACAAGCATCCTCAAGGTACAAGCGACCACAAATTTCGCTTGGCATTTGGAAGTCGTTTACATGCTTGTGAATGCGTCAGTGTGCTACGTACATCCAAGCATGGCGGACACCGAACTTGTATCGGCTATTACGTTTATGGTTAACGTCTTTGGGGTTCCAGATACATGTTTCGGTCTGGTAATATTCCAAAAACAATAAACTCTCGTTGTTTGACCAGCCACTCATTTTGTAATCCGACAGAACTAGATGTACGTGCGTTCGTCGCGAGGTCACAGCGGCTACTAATTACGCGAACGTGTAAACGCGTCGCAAACGCTTGCCGCAAGCGCCCTTTGATCTGTGTCCAAAAACCGACACTCGACCGGATCAGATACAAGCGTCTACAAGCTCACGCAAGCCAAGCAAAACGCCCTCTTTACACGCGTGTGCTTGTGAACGCTTGCCGAGCCTTGGCAAGCGTGGAAACGCACCATTTGAGACGGCGTAACAAAAACTTTGCAGGCGTGATCAAACCATGAAACCGAACAACTTTTTCTATGTTGGGAAACAAAAAAAAATTCGAGTTTCCATACAAAGTCAGTCAGCCTGCAAAGTTTTCGTTACATCGTCTTTTACACCCTGTATTTACGCTTGAAACAGCTAGTAACTAATTACTCAATTTTATTTTGTTGTTTTATAAAATAATATTTGGTATCATAAGTTTCGTTTATAGTTTTATATGAGGAAGATCGTTCGTTAGTTCGACGCAAAGGTCGTGTAAGGTCAGTGACTGTTCATACAAAGGTGACTTTATTTTTATACATTCCGTGTGATCATCTTTCTTAAGCTTTATTCTGCTAGGCACAGACAGATATGAGAAAAATCCTATACTTTACCAGCGGCTGCACCCGCTGTTAATCGTTTTCACGTGAGAAATAAATAAACCATCCAAGTATTATTAACTTTCTTCTTGATTTACTCTACCTATTAAAAAAAAAAACGTTTCGTAGTTAACGTTGTCAAATAATTTCGATGCTTTAGAAACAGGAAAAAGATGTGGGTGCCTGTTCTGTTTCTAGATGAATCATCATTATTGGTTTTTTCCACAAAATAGTATCGTTCGTTCTAACTTTTAAACCCAAAACCGCAAAAAACTTCTCATCCTTGCTTGCCACCTTTTTAGACATAAGTTGTTCATCTGTTTGGTTACTAACAAATCGCAACGCAACACTGTGCGGTGCGTGTGTAATTCACCATTCGACTTCCGTAATATTAGTTCTCTGAATACCTATGTTGATTCGCCATCTTAATGGCCTTCTCCAATTAGCAATACAGCAGACCAGAATACACGTCCTGCTTCAATACGATCAGATTGTATTGCGGTGCATTACATAGATTTGTATGCAATAGCCTTTACTAAGGATAGATAAGTCGTAATTACCACCTCTGAAGCTTATTAATGTAGGTCAGGCAGCAGTGACATCAGTACTGGCGGCCGAAGATATGGTATTAGGAAGAGCTCATGACCAGATAACATGGAGAGGGGCAACTGGTTTCATGCACTGAGGCATGAGGGAAACCACCACACTACTTTCCCTAATAAAGATGTATTTATGACAGAGAAAGCTGGCGGATATTCCACCGACAAGGGCAATGCCCTTAAATAGATGATGATGAGCTTTAAAACTTCTGGCATCAGGCTTCATCTGGTCGATAGTTGAGTAGGAGAAAACGCATCAGTTGTCGTTGTCGGCCAAGCACACAGCAGCCACTTTTTTGTGTTTGACGGATCGCACACTTAACGTACGACGGAGCGCTAAAATATCGCAGCGGTCTGTCAGATCCATACTGGAAATGTCAATCCCCATACTACAACCGCTCAAACGCTATCGACGCAGCGCTATCGCCGAGCGGTTTTAGAATGGGGAGTGACGTTAGTATGGGTCTGACAGACCGCTGCGGTATTTAAACGCTCCGTTGTGCGTTAAGAGTGCGATCCGCTTTGGTACAACTACTTTTTTTATTTTTTTTTGTTTCATGTTTTATATCCGACATTATTATTATTCAAAGCAACCGGATAATAAATATTTACGACACGAGTTTTATAGTTGTGCCGGCGCTGGACGTCGTTAAAGGAGAACGAGCAATTTCACTGCCCCTACAGATGTTAGACCAAGTGCAAACCTACCTCCAGATTGCGCCAGTTTCATGAATTCGTATGAAAAGTTATTTGACAGTCCTACGAGTTGGTTAGAAAATTTTCATATCGTCACAATGAGTAATTATCGCAAAATTGTGCGAAATTTTGTACAGTGAAATTAAAAGATAATACAGATTATAGATACACATTAAACCTAGGATTCGGGCCAGGTTAGCCTTCGAGTTGCAGAGGTCTGATGGCAGTCGGTCTGTGTAAAACTGGTTTCACGTCAAATCCCCTGGGTTAGGTAGCCGACCCCGACAGAGAACGGGATAAGGCAAGGAAAATGATGACAAATATTATAGATACAGATATAAAAGTGTGCCAGGATTGTAGCAAGTGAAAGAAAATAGTCTTTGCCTATCCCAACGGGAAAGAGGCGTGCATATGTATTATGTAGACACATATACAGAAGAACAAAACAATTAAATATCTGCCTTTTCAATTGCTGAAATCAATTGCTGCATACGTTAATATGGAGGGACTTACTTGCCTAGAAAATATCTTCTCACTCTTCACTTGAAAAGGCCTCACATTTTTATATTGTGTGTGCATTGCGCAATGCACTGTAAATATCTTGCTATCTGCAGACTCAGCTAGTTCATACTTTATAGATGGAGCATTTTCCTCACTTCAGTGGTTCCCTGTTATTTTATGAAACACAAGCTACTTCCAGGTTTCCTCACCTTTATCCAGGAGTTTATGAAGCGGGGATTTTGAGCGGATGCTGCAGGTAAATTGCTGGAAAGTCGATATTGTTGGTAATTTATATGAGAGCTACTAAAAGCATGGGTTTACTTACACTTGACTTATGATTTGACTAGACACAATTTTTTTTTTTTAACTTTTTGACTTCTAACCTAATAGCCAATAAATACATAAATCACGCCTTTATCCCTTACGGGGTACGCAGAGCGTTAACGGTCGTAAAAATACGATCGCTATCGCCACGTCTGACAAATATAGAGGGCCGTTTGAAATAATTTGTGTATCACTATAGTGACAGGTTGTCAGCCTGTCGCCTAAAAGTTATAATACACCTGAAACCCTCAAGTCCTTCAGTCGCCTCTTACGACACCCACGGGTAGGAAATGGGGTGATGCTATTCTAAGCCGGCATCATACGGCAAAATAGCCAACTGAGATTGTGGATTTTGAGAACTAACAAGCAAATCACAACCAACACATACAATCGTTTATTTCCAAGTAGATTCACAATGAATGCTTTTAGAATGTCAGAGAGTTACATTACAATGCTGTCACTGAATAAATAAATAACTCATTTGTAAACAATAATAATTTTATGTTCCTAATAGAATCGCGGCACGAGTGGGATAAAAAAAATAAAGGCACCATTTCTAGTATGGGTCTGACAGACCGCTGCGATGTTTTAGCGCTCTCTAGTGCGTTAAGTGTGCGATCCGCCTATGTTGCAAATTGCTACGGCGTTTCTATGCCATTTCATACTACTATTTTTTGTAAATAAAACGAGACCGACCGTAAAATCGTGCGATGAGAACCACACAACTCTCATAAAATTTCAAGTCTTTTACCTTTGAATTTACACTTCAAATTCTGTAAAATACAGCCGCAATTCACTAGAACAGTATTAAGGAAGTAGCATCACAATTTGCTGTGTTTTACTGGCAGAGTATAAACTTTACAGGTTGGTTTGTATATCAACTTTGTATCCATTGACGCTATCTTAATGGTCATAAAGGTTTGAAGTGGAGTAAATTACTGCTGTTCCCTCGGGAGACATACATTGTTGACAACTGTTTTGTTCCCTTCATAAACGCAAAACGTATAGAACAACAATGCTTTCTATATTTTCCATCTACGACGTGTGTCGATAAAAATAAACTTTGCTAAACGTTCATGACCAGGATCTATGCCAATCCAAGAGACTTTTACAGACTTTGAGCATGAACAATGGAACATGTACATTTAATAAGCCATTTGGCCTCTATTATGCTTCAGCGCAAAAATAACGCTGCGCTAACGTATGCGCCTGTCAAATCCATACTAGAAACGTCAATCCTCATACTAAAAAACTACTACTACTACTCTTTTCGTGAATACTATCTGTTTTTGTGTACAAAACATAAATTATTAAATAAATAAAAAAACCGCTCTTGACGCATATGACCCAGCGCTAAAGCAGCGCTAGCGAAGCGTCGTGCGTTGGACTTGCGTCGAGAGCAGTATGGGGAGTGAAGCTTCTAGTATGGATCTGACAACTAGTATAAATGATTGGAATATTGTGCCGGCTAGGTATGTAAACAGTAGTTTCATGTTTTCGTCAGCAATATAATTATGGAAACTATTCGTCATGTTCGTGTAGCGCAACATGACATGAGCAGCGTAATATTATGATCACGATCGCGTTACGATAATCAAAATGTCAGCGTGCTTCGCCGTGATTGATAGTGGAAAACTATATTTTGGGAATGGAGGTTGGTTTTTTTTTAAAATGGATATATTGTAAGGGGATAAAACTTCATGAAAAGGTAGGTACGGTCAAAAACTCTTCCAGCTCAGCTACTAATCAATTGTCGGGTGCTAGCTGTCGCACTTCTGAAGACACTATGTTTGCACATCAAATTAGCCTGTTTCTAGGGATAAACTTATAGATAATGGTTTTTCATAAAGCTACCAATAATTACCAGCTTAACTTGATCTCTTTAGTACCCATTTATTTACTTCGGTTGATGTGCTAATTATGTGCTTACTAGACCAAACATAATGAACGAAAGTCCCGTACAAGTTACAAGTATATCGTTTTTAAAACATAATCAATAGAGTTGCCTAATCTGCTATATGAAGATTTATCTGGAGATGTATCTTAACTTACCAAGTTAGTCAACGTATGTAAGCTAGTGTACGTTAAACTGGAAAGTTCCGTCTTACTTGCATGTTGACAAGTTTAGGGAGGCTAATCCAGTTTGGAAGGACGCTCACGAGTTACCTTGTTATAGTCGGGTATACCTTGTCAATTTGCATCGGTATCGAATAGTATCGGTCGATCTTGTGAAGGCACCTGTTATAAATACATGTCAAACTTCTTAAAGACAGATGTTTTGATTCCATGTTTTTTTAAACTTACCTAGATTATAAATGAAGCATTCGGTACTAATAATGTAATGAATGAATATTATTGTTTTTAGTTTATGCGTCACATTTGATTGTAAAATCACATCTCGAATGGTTACGTACGTATCCACTAGGTACCTATTTTACAAAAGTGGGAACTGGGTAGGTATGTATGTAACATTAATAATTAAATAACAATTTTGTTATTACATCAGATAGAAAAGCCTCTAAGAAATGCTGACCCCTGAGAAAACTTCTTGTTCTGGCTAAACAAAGTTGTTACAGTAAGTTGAAAGATCAACAGACCTTCCATCGTTTTGCCAATCTAGGAGCAACCCAAACCTTAACTAAACAGTTCAAAACTTATTCATACCTATCAAGTAAAATCAATACATATCAATTAAACTATTACAAAATTAATCAAAACTGTACCAAAATCCTGAAACTTGAGAAGCCGAGCCGAACCCAATTTGGGATTCCAAATATGTATTTAAGCTCCTGATAAAGTAAATAAAAGCATAATAGTTACTGCTTTAGATACCTAATACAGGGTGTAAAAAAATATATATATTTCGACCTATGTTTCTTGGAGAATGTTGTTCAGTTTCATGGACTGGTTCACCCCTTAAAATATTTGCAGCTAATATGTTTACACCTTATATAGTTAGTTTTCTACTTTGGATTAGGTACTTAGGTTTTGTATGAACTATTTAGTCCCTGGTTGGAAGAAATCACAATCAAGGAAAACTTTTTTGATTCATGAAATTCATGAGTAATTTCTAGAGATAACCCTAACCAGACGAAATCTCGTCTAATAATTATCTCATAAATTTCCAATTATTGCAGATAGTCAAAGTGTAAAATCTTTGACATATATCTGTATCGATGATAAATTCAAATTAATATAGTGACAACAAAGTAAGTCAATAAAATATAGATACGAGTTTTTAAACTTTGTAGTTCTTGTACGAGCATACACGTTTTTTTAATGGCACGTTTTTTTAGAAGTCAAGAAGTTAAATATTTATGTGCTAGAGCAGTAGTACTTGTATACTTTAGAAAGTATAATTAGATACGAGTTCCTTGCCCTCAGTTTCGGCTTTCCAATCAGAGTAGTTCAAGTTTGGGACTCTGCAATGAGTACCCCTCGGGGCGTGCGAGCCACCCAGAGAACGATAACTTTATTCTGCCTGAGCTAGATCCTGTGGCTAAATTACTCCTCTCCTGTGGCTAGGTCCTTGCCTCTACAATAGAAATATTTGGACACAGATCTTCCCCAGGGTACTTCACTGGGCACGGCTTTCCGTTTTTGCCATCCAGTCGCTACCAGACCCTGGATCCTGGACAGTAAAACTGCCTGTGGTATAAAATATATTTTATTAGGTACGTGAATATGATGATGTAAAAATGAACAACATTTATTGAACCGTTAATTTCCATTGAAACTGAATAGTTAATTAAATTAGAAAGCTTTGATTGTCGATATTTCATATTTCAAATTAACATGTATTTAATAAGCTTAAAATAAGGTGAGTACTTGTTTATTTCTAATACAAATGTACAATATTCGCTAATTAATAACGTAGTATTTTACGTTTAATAGAAGCCTGCGCACACTATCGTCAAAACAGTCTAAAGACAGATAGAGATCTGCCATCGTCCAAAATAAGTTCGAAGTGTGAATATTCCCAAATTAATTTTCGCTCTTCGGGAACATTACAAATTGCTGCAAATATTTCAGGAAAACAACATAAAACTGGTATAATCCTTAAAAAATCATTTTTTGTAAGGATTATACCGTAAATCATACGAGTACGTATGGGCGATCCGTTACAACTTACTTATGAATAGAGGCATAATTTTAACAAAAATATATAATTTTTGTTTTTCCAAAACCTTTTCAGCAATTTGGTATGTTCCCGGACAATGGGAATTTCTTTTGGAAATATTGCCATTCATGCCTTTTTTCTGACAGCGTCACTTCTCTATCTGTTTTTGGACTGTTTTCAGTATAGTGTGCATGGCCGTAATAAAATAGGCACGATTAGGACCTAGGCCATGTCGGTATATTTTGTTAAAACAGAGTTTTTCTAAGAAATCAGCTCCTACAGTTTTGTTTCCTAGAATATTGTATTTGTAGCACAAATTAGGCAGACGGCGGCGGCTTTTTTGTAGCCCGTAGCAGCTCATGTTGACATTTACCTACATCTTCAATTTCTTTTTAGAATTAGTATTTATACATACATACACATACATATATCACGCCTTTATCCCCTGCGGGGTAGGCAGGGCGTTAACGGCCGTGAGAATACGGTCGCTATCGCCACGTCTGACATTTTTGAGGATTCTTTTCCAGGGTTCTTTCAGAAAACATGTGTATCTATATTGACAGGTTGTCAGCCTCTCGCCTAAAAATTGTAATACACCAATACTCTCGAGTCCCATAGTCACCTCTTACGACACCCGAAGGATGTGAGGTGATGCTATTCTAAATCGGCATCACACGGCATAAGTATTAGTATTTATGAACAAACATAATCCTAGTTTTCATTTAACCACTAACCAATAACCTATTTAAGAGCGTCTGGGAGGCCTATGCAACGCGAAAAAAGAGGTTAAGAGCACCACACTGTTTCTGTGGGGTGGGGGCCACTGGGGGCCATTGGGGGCCATAAAGAGGCTAACGCCTTTGACGCTGTCGGGGCCGAGAGCACTTGACTTGACTGCCAGCTAATTATTGCCAGCGTGAATCAGGAAAATGCAGCTTTTTTCGTAACGAGTAGAAAAAAACTCAAGGACGTATAAAAATTTAGATTGATAAAATTCTGCCTGGATCAGCAGCGAAAATGAAATTTCACTTGAATATTTTCCTTGTAAGACAAAATTTAAGTAGTCACAGGTTTATTTCCATGGATACGTACGATCATACTTTTTTGCCTACTCACAATTTTCCTTAGGCACTCTTGTTTTCGTCTACCACAAAGAAAAATCTCAAGTCACTTAACAAATAAAAATCGGCTGACATTTAGAAGGAATGTCCGAACGAAGTGGTGCTATTTATGTTTCTATTCAGTACAAAGCTTTGGACAAAGTGTCGTCATAAATTTGGTTTGGCGAGAATACAAGAGACGCGCTTCGTGGACATTGGGACACTGCGATGAAATATGCAGGAGGCATCTCTTTAGAGAACGTACGCCGTACGTCCAATTTGACCGACGGTGGCCGTTTGGGAACTAAAATTTTGGACATTGTATCTATTCGGTTTTAACACATCGTTATATCAATATTTACAAAATCAACATAACTCACAAAACGAGAAAGTTAAGAAAATAACAAAAAAATCAAGGAGGGAAGTCAAATTTACTCGTTCAATTTTATGAATTTTATCAGTCTTTTTTTGGTCCATACACTGCAATATGCAGCTCAACTTTTTGTAAAAATATCAATTAAGTACACTTTTACGCAAACGATTAATAAAAAAATGTTTTATACCTCCGTATAAAGTTAATATAACTATGACGCCTTTACGAATGGATGGCGGCGTCATGCGTCATAAATTCAGTTTGTATGTAAATACAAGGAAGCGTGGTCTCTGCAATGAAATATGCAGGCGGGGCTTGTGTACACTCGCCTATGATGCATAGGTGCTAGCCATGTTGTGTCCTGTGTGGTTGTGTCATAAAAAATGGCACTATAAGACTCTGATGGCAAGGTATTAGCGTCGATACTCTCCTGTTGTCTATGTTGTAGGCTGGCTATCTGGCGGCCAGTGTTGGTAAAAACGGCTTACTCTGTAGTATGAGGTTGTATTAAAAAATTAAGATCCTGAAAGCTCAAAAAACAGTTGATGACAAATGAGTGGGTGAGAGGGCAGATAAATTGTGATGTTTTGTGGTTATATTAGCATAGTTCACACCATCTCAGTCTCAATTATTTATCTTTTAATTAGGTTGTGTAGTTTTGATAAATTATTTCCATCCAGTTTCACAATTTTAACTTAAATTCAATTCATGTCTAAACGCGTTGTTTTTGCAACTCCGAGTCTGTTTATTTGCGTTGATTTGTATGGAATCATTGTTTACAGATTAGACGTAATCATTAATTTCAGGTAAATAAGAGAGAGGTAAATAAAAACAGAGGTTAAAAAAAGAAGCTAGTGGTACCAAATTTTTGAAATATTGTTCATGGGTTCAGCGAGTAACAGCAAATAGCTATCTATAGCTTGGTGTAATGGCAGCAAAATAATTCCAAACAAGTTACTTGCGCAATTATATGGCCACACAACGTAAAACTTATAGGATTCTTTTTTGTAAGAATTGAACTTTTTTAGCTAGGTATCCTTAAAAAAATGCATCAACACAGGAAATATCCTTTAGAAATATTTGCAAAACATTTCAGCTGTTATTGAACGACGACATCGGATGCACGAGGGGCGCTAACACCACGTCGAAGCTGCAATGAAATATGCAAGAGGTGTCCCTCCACGCTGTTTGGGCAGATGCCGCGAAACTCATTGGACAGTTGGACATATACAACCTTACTATAGACGATTTGCACGCGCGTTTAAAAGTACAAAACAATCGCTAGACATTCAAAGCGCGTCTAACTTTTTAAAGAATTCTGGATCTTAGGTCTCTCTCTATCACATTTCAGCCCGAAAACAAAAGTGTGAGAAAGGCCCTAAGTTTTAAAATATCGCGGTTGTGTACAGTAGGTACACTATTAATAAATTCGACGGTAAGAATCCGTTAAAATCAAAATTAATAGTGTGGACGTTAGTCCTCTCTTCAGTATATGATTAAAACAACGTAAAATTTATTATTGTAGGGTTGAGGTTTTGCAGACCATTTTTCGCCAGGTAAGGGGACGTCTATAATGCATGCTGAAACCGAGAATTTGTAAAGAGATTTAACTTGAACGGGAAATCTTTAATTTAATATCAATTAGTAAATGAACTTTATGGAGTACTAGCTGGTGCCCGCGAACTTCGTTTCGCCATAATATATCTTTCATCATTTATCAGCTATATATAGGACGACCACTGCTAAACATAGACCTTTAAGAACCATAAAATAATATTAGCCAATATTAAATTGTTGGTAGGTAGGTACCAGAAAACTTGGTTTCTCAGACTATATGTAAGTAATTTAAAAAACTGTTAAATCGTAAAATTTCAATTTCCACATGCAAGAAAGAGTAAGAAAACGGTGGTTGGTTTATAGTGTTTAGTCTTTTAGAATCCCTAAAGGTTCAGTTTCTTGAAGTCGTCTTTCCCTGCTACGATTTTTTAGCTTTCCAGTTCTCTTCCCTATATCTTCAACTTTCCGCCTCGTATGCCATTTTTAGCAGATTTTTTAAAACCGTGCTATATTTACTTCCAAGAGTATTAATTCCGTGAAGTAGACTGATGCCACATTTCTTGACATTGTAATGGAAGACTGAAGACCGAGTTCATGAGTGTGTAATATAAAAACAAAAGCAAGTAATCATACTACTAATCCTATCCTATCCTACTTCCTACTAATAATATAAATACAAAAGTTTATATGTTTGTTTGTTACTCTTTCACGCAAAAACTGTTTAACTGATATTCATGAAATTGAACACAGACATAAAGAGACAAAGAAAAAAGACATAAAGACATAAAGGAGGTAACTTGGATTAACGCATAGGAAAGTTTTCTTCGCGAAAAAATGTTCCTGTGTGATGCCATGACCGATTTCCACACGGGCGGAGCCGCGGCTAGGGTTACGTTTAATTAAGTACCTAAGGCTATTTAATTAAGGTCGTGTGCTGCCGGCAAAGTAGAATAGCACCTCTCTTACCGTGGGAGTCGTAAGAATCAACCGAGGGAGAAACCTGACCAGGACCGGCGGCCCTGGAGGAGGACAACAGAATCTACATTTAAACCCGGAACGGAGTCTTTGTTAGACGCGTGTGACAGAGGTCTATCCTGCAGTCAATTTAGCTCCGCACGTATCGACTCGAAGTTCCTGTGGTGTCAGTCAGGGAGCACGAGAGAGTGGCGCAGGTCTTGAGCAACCCTGCGTTTTCTAAAATTACACTCCAGACAAAGCAGTGTCTGTGGAAAATCGGCTTATACCTATAGCTACGAAAAGTCTTATCTCAGATACTGATTTGATCGTCTGGCACAAACGTATAAAATATAACTTTCGTCAGGAAAATTTTACAGAAATCTGGAAAAATGTATCTTCTATATAAAATGTACCAGCCGATTGAGTCACTTTGTGTGGGAAGTCCAATTTTTATTAGTACCTATTTCCAAAGAATATTTCA
Source organism: Keiferia lycopersicella (assembly GCA_029255805.1). Classification (NCBI taxonomy): domain Eukaryota; kingdom Metazoa; phylum Arthropoda; class Insecta; order Lepidoptera; family Gelechiidae; genus Keiferia; species Keiferia lycopersicella. The sequence goes on from JARACZ010000008.1 coordinate 3,994,926, forward strand.
GAAAAAAGTTGTCGCACCCTGAAAATAATGTAGCTGTATTGTCGGCAAAACCTATAACATACTGCATGTACCAGACAAACATTGGCTAAATAGCCTTAACCAAATTAGCGAGAAAATTTAAAAACAAAAAAGTTATTGCAATTTTCCCGCGTAGATTACGCACAAAGAAAACGATTCCTATATGAAGTTTGTATCGTCTGGCCACGCAACTTGCACGTCTTTCACCACGGAACTTTTGTTTTCGAGGGTAATAATTATTGAATTATTAAAAGTGAAAATTATTCCAATATTAAAGAGATATTTTTGTAGTCGTCGACATATTCATAGATTTTAGTTTCCTTGTCGTAATCATGAGCAATAATTCGACAAACTCATTTGTTGAGGCTATAAAAATACAGATTAAAAATATACGGCCTCATGTTTTTTTTTCTTCCTGTGCGCTTATTCAAAGCGACACAATACGAGCTGGCCAGTTCGAAATTTGAAATCAATCTCAGGTCCAATTAGCCCATACACATCCTTTTACTACGCGCCACTATGAAATTCACATGACCTACAAACTTATTTTATGTGTAGCAGCCAACCCCCCTTTTAGGGGTATGTTTTTTTTTAGCCTATGACCTGGTCGGTGAATTACTTGACATTTTGGTACAATTTGATTCAAAATCCGTTCGGTCGTTTTCGCGTGATGCTTCCGCATATACACAAACAAACACACAAACATCGTACAAAACTCATTCATAGATGTCGCCACACGTCTTTTAAAACGCGCTTCTTCTTCTTATCGTGTCGATGGCAAATTTATATTTTATGTGCCCAAAATTCAGCCACCCGGACAGCATTTTCTGTGGCCTTCATGAGGTCATCAAGCGTACAGGTATTGGGGCACGCGGAGCAGGACAGGAGATGTTCCATGGTCTGAGAAGTTACACCGCATTCGCATATGTTACTGGAGCTATCGATGTAGCCCCACCGAGTCAGATTGTCTTTGCAGCGGCCGACCTGGGTCCGCAATCTGTTTAAAGATTTCCAAGTCGGCCATGTCAAGTCATGACCGGGGGGTAGGTTTTCAGATGCTTCAACGAATGAAGTGGGAACCCTCTCCTTCCAAAGTCCAACTCTGACCTGGCGCGGATCACCGGTGACGGAGAGCACATTTTTGAGGAAACTCCGCCGACTTACGAGCCTAGACGGTATAGAAGAGCTCCCATACATTGGGTGTTGGGGGTCTTGCTCTTTTTTGCTCATCTCTACGGAGCTTGCCACTGTTCTGCGGATATCTGGCGGAGCGATGGCGGCCAATGGATACAGCATACTTAGAGGAGTCGGCTTCAGGCAGCCCGTAATTATCCTGCAAGTCTCATTAAGTGCTGTATCTACTTGTCCAGCGTGCGCTGATCGACTCCACACAGGGCTAGCATATTCACCTGCTGAGTAGCTAAGCGCGAGTCCGGTGGTGCGTAGGACCTTCGGAGAAGCGCCCCATTTGGTAGTCGTTAGTCGGTGGAGGAGATTGTTACGACTATTTACTTTCTTTTTAATGGCCTCACAGTTAGCCTTATATGTCAAAGCTCTGTCCAATATCACACCTAGATATTTTGGGTGGGAACAGTGGGATATTCGCACACCGCGCCATGATATGTCTAGCGTGCGGTTGGCCTGCTTATTGCGTAGATGGAATGCGCAAGATTGTGTTTTGCTAGGGTTAGGCCTTAAATCGTTCTCGGTATAATACGTACTAAGGTTGTCGAGAGCATTTGTTAAGTACTCTTCGACGTCCTCGAATGATTTGGCCTGTGATGCCAATGCCAGGTCGTCGGCGTATATATACCGGGATGTGTCGGGTGTGGATGGCTGGTCATTTGTGTAAATATTGAAAAGCAGAGGTGCGAGTACACTTCCTTGCGGAAGACCATTTTTCTGCGACCGCCATCTACTTTTTTCCTTCGTAAGCTGCACCTGGAACCGGCGATTTGATAGTAATTCCCCAAGCACCTTTACGAAACCTGGGTCATTGGTCATATTGGCAACTTTCCAGAGCAAGCGATTTAAATTCACGGTGTCGTAAGCTGCTGATAGATCGACCAGAACTACACCAGTCACATGACCCTTCTCAAACCCGTCTTCTATGTGCTGGGTGAGATTTAGAGTCTGATTACAGCACGACTTACCAGGTCTGAAACCAGCCTGCTCCGGTATAAGTTTTGGGTCTACGACTTTTGTAAGACGATTTAGGAACATACGTTCGAGTATCTTAAAGGTGTGACATAGTAAGGAAATCGGACGATAGCTTTTTGGGTCATCTTCTGGTTTCCCTGGTTTAAGCAGCGCAATTACGTTTGTTTTTCTCCACAACCGGGGGATCTTAGCAGAAGCGACGCAGTTGTTAAAAAGTTAAAGCAGCCAGGAGACAGCGATGGGTCCCAGATGTTGGATTTGTTCTACCGAAATATTATCGACTCCAGACGCCTTTCCAGTTTTAAGGGCTTTGATAACGCTTATAATGTCAGAAAGAACAAAGGGATTGCTGATGTCGCTGTTTATATCCTCTTGATACTGTGGTTTTAGCTTGTCTCGTCGACGCTTTGCAGGTTTCCCATTTATAAGCAACTGATGCGCGATCTGATTTGCTGTTACCCGGTTAGGGGATGAAACTGGTGGGGGGTCGCTAGTTAGAGTGCGTATAGTTGACCACGCCTTCTTACTATTATGGGTCATGTTAATGCCAGTGACAGTAGCGATCCACTTATCGCACCTTTTCTCGCTGATATGTGCTAATAGGACTTCTCCCATCTGCACCGTCCTTTCAGAGAAAGGGTCATTGTGAAAGGAGCGTTCATACTGTTTAAGTAGTTCTGCAGATTCTTGTGTAAGACCTGGGATGTAGGCTGTTCGACATCCTCTAGGGATGAACCTCCTTGACAGGACGGCGACTAAACCGACAAACTGATCGTAGTTTTCAGGGACTGGAGTAAGTTCGAGAACTCTTTTGTCTATTGCCCTCGAAAACTGTTCCCAGTTCGCCTTAGCATAGTTAAACCGTCGCTTGAAAGGTACGTTGATAGGGCAGATCACAGGTTGGATGGTGCAAAGGATGGGCCTGTGCTGCGTTCTAGGGATCGGCTGGCATACGCTTTTAAGAGTTTGTGAACTGACGCTTGAGCTGGTAAAAATAAGGTCGGGATTGTATCCGCGCTTCCAGCGTCCGCTGTTAAACGAAGCTTGGTGTTTAGCGCTGTGAATCAAGGTAACATCATTTGCGTCTGCCCACTCCTCGACTGCTTGACCGTTAGCATCTGTTTCACTATAGCCCCATTTTGTGTTATGGCTGTTGAAATCGCCGACAATAATCTTAGTAGCATGATTTTCGAAATTCTCGGGCTTAGCGAAAATGAAAGGTTCTTTAGGTGGTTTGTACACTGATGTAATTGTGCAATTTCCGGTATCAACTGTGATGATTTCAACAGTGTTGCAGGATGTGAAGCTAGTACTAACTACATTAACTCCAGGCCTTGTGAAGATAGCGCTTCCGTACTTGGAGTGTGGAGTTTCAGCGACAAGTGTTAGTCCGGGAATCATTGGTCTAATTTGGGTAATACTGCGATGCGTTTCTTGGACGCATACGATGTCGCATTGCAGTTTTCGAGTGAGCTCGGAGAGTATCTCTGATTTGTCATGTGAAAATCCTTCGATGTTGATAGACATCACTTTCAGAGCGTGTTGAGCGATCGGTCCTTGAATGGACCTGTGAGGTGGTTGAGGTGGCCCTGAAAAGGGCCTTTGATTTAATTTGATTGCCATCGTGGGGAAAGGATCAGCCAGTCTGCGTTACCGACTCACTGTCCTCGCAGACTGTTGCCCAGGGTGCGCCGGGCGTATAGAAATTCAGATACGCCACGCGGGGAGGCTCCTTTCATGCACCCCAACGCGCTATCGTTGTGTTTTCTCAAAATTATATAGGGTCACTGAACACTGACTTGTTACCTACTGAAACTTAATATTATAGCCTACTTGCACCTTTCAACTATGTGATATATCAACTATAGTACGTTTGTGATTATGAAGAACGAAGAGCAAAGCCAATAGGAGCCTTGTACGACGTCACGTACCTTACAAATAGATAACGAATACATGATATTGTCAAACTCAAACTGGAATGTTTCTTCGATTCGAAGCAGTATATATAAGACATGCGACGAGACGAGAACGCGTCTTTACTTTTAAACAGAATAGGGACGTGTGCGGATTATCTATGCTGCATTATTATTCAAATAGCTTGAAAACTATGGATTCCATTGGACTATAATGCGGGCTTTGAAACACATTTCGAACTGAAAGTTTATCCAAGATTGCGATTTGAAAGTTCGCTGCGATTTCAACTTGGGTTGGGTACGTATGTAGTTTATTCGTCTTTGTTCAATACAGATTTTTAACCACCAGCCACGGAGGATACGTTAAAATGAGTAAAACATTACGTACTGGCTTATTAGCATAGAAAGGCAGTCTATGAGTCCTTTTATTATAGAAGTTATTTGTTCGTCAACTTATGTTTTACAAACGAGTACATAGCTTAATAGTCTGTTAGCCAAAAATTCCATAAAAATGCCGGTATTATCAATCGTTTCTAAAATTCATGCTTATTTCTCTCCGACAAAACGTAATTCCTTAAAATCCGTATAAGGCGTCAGGTATAAGGCACGAAATCGGCAGCTTTAAGCAATTTCATAGTGGAGATTAATGTAATGTCTCATAAATCTTACCAGCTAACACAGGTACTGCGAAATTCTTGTATATTCTATACAGGGTGTCAGAAAATATCAAAAATGTTGTGCCGGCTTAGAATAGCATCACCCCAAATCTTATCGTGGGTGTTGTATAACCGATTAAGAATCATCATCAAGGGGATGGGCAGCAAGCAGCGTTCCCTGCAAATGCAACATCATACACCGCCTGCCAAACGTGGTGAGTATGACAATACCCCCCAATAGGGGGACGCCCATGTCCATCAGTGGACTGTTGTTGCTGTTAAGAGTAAGCACCTTTGGAAATGGTGTTCTAATAATCACTTATAGTGTTTCCTCATTGGCAGGAGATCGCGCAGGACAGAGATCAGTGGAGACAGCTCGTTTCGGAGGCCGAGATCCTGTTTGGGAGGCTGAGTCAGCGGAGTTAGTTGGTTAGTGTTTTCTCCAATGTTACTACAAAACTTTCAATGAATTAAACATTTGCAAAAAAAAAATACAACGTCTCCATTATCACTCAAACAAAATTTAATTTATTTCTTAAGACTCCGTGTTTTCCAACAGGACTTACACTCTATGGTCCATATTTTACCTGTCCAGAACAGCATCGCCTTAAACGCTGGACCACCATCTGAAACCTTATTGAAATGCTCTATAAATCTCGAGCAATTCAAAAGTATTAAAACGAGAAGAATGGAATTAAGCCATACATCAAATAATCTTAGTGAATAGATGGAAATTTATAAGAGGCAGGTAACACAGATGGAACAATAAGAATTTTTCGTAACATTTTTCAAGTCTTAAATTGGAATGATTTGGAAGGTTCTTCTACGCGGAGTCAGTATTCAGAACGACTGTTTATAAACGAATTTCAGCAAAAACCCACAATAATGCAAGAAAAATGTTCGTTTGGTTCCCAGTAGGCACTTGTTGCCAATGATATGAACACTAAGCAGCAATTTCCCATAGATAAGATAGTACTTTTTTTATTGCGCACTGAAATTGACACGGCCGTTAGCACTCTGCCCACCTCGCAAGGGCTATAGGCGTAATATATGTGTGTGTGTGTGTGTGAACTTGACAGATGATCACTCAATTATAAAAAATCGACAGTGTCACCTAGTTTTGACAAGTGTTGCTATCAGTCCAAAAATCCTCATTGACAACAATTTTTTTTGAGTCACGGGTCGGGTAATATGTATTTGCTTACTTTATTTTCCAAACATTTTCTTCTTTCTTCCTTTCACTATTAGGCTACTTCTGCATAAACTTCATGAAAATAATATTTTTGTAAAAAGAATTTAGGTATAAAGAAAGATAAGAAAATATAAGATAGCGAAGAAAAATGGTGTAGTGAAAAAACATGGCCGGAAACACAGACATTTTCAGATTCAATTCCCATCTGCGGGTACGTACACGACATAAAGTATTCTGCAAGCACGAGAGAGCAAGAAAGATTGTGCGGCATACTTCACACATTCATAACCATTTTCCCAGACATTGGTACCGCCAAAGAATATGTAAAAGTACGGGTGTATAGAATAATAAACGACGTGTTATCATTCTTGAGGGTTATTCTACATGGCTACAAAGTTATGTAAAACTTCTATTATATCCGAGTATGAGTAAGAATTGTCACATAGATTTGACCAATTAAGATTCTTGTAATGTATAGTAGTGTTGACGTTTATGAATACTATTGTTAGTTTGCTAGCAGGTACTTTAAGCAAGCATCCTCAATAAAATGTACCTCTCATCAGAGAAATCAAGACAATTTCTTTTTATGATAAGTTGCAACACAAAACCTGTAAAAAAATATTAACCTTATTTCGCCTTATCCTTGGGCAAACTTCAAGATAAGAGGGACCTTACGTTCTATGATACTTATTTTATTGGTATTCATGTTTTTAAAATAATTGAACCTTGTAATTTATGCTTTTGGTATTGCAATGATCTTATACTCAGAGCCAAGTAAAACTTTTGTAGTGCAATAGAACAACCCATTTCACCAGAAAAGAAAATACGACACGACTGTTTTTTCTCGACCATTAGAATGCTTTTTGCCCAAGTACTCGTACTCGTCACGGTGTGAAGACTGGCAGGTACAAAACATTGTTGTCTATTTATTTCATTTATGCAAGAGAACTAAAATGCTACTTTTTATCGTTAGGTTTTTTAGAAAAGGCATCAAATTGTCGGATGTATCCAGCAGCGCTCCTCGTCATTCTCTTTCGGATAAGGCTACCAAGGGTGGTCAGTACAGCAACATCAACTTACTATAGGTTTATTTAAATAAAAACAAAGATATAAACTAAAAATAATTAAAAAGTCCTCTAATGCTCCACGTCGAGGCAACGACCCCAGTAAACTAACCGCATTCCCTCTTTGCACAGCTTGACATGCATTCAACGCATTTACAGACTAATACGCTGTGCAAAGAAGAAACTCTTGTGGTCCGACGTTGCCTCGATGAGGCGCACTGAGATGCTTCTTAGGAAGCTTCGTACCCTTGGACCCCATGTATCCATCGTCTGTACGGGAAGGTCCATTTACGGTCGAGATAGAGCTGCGGTGGAATTTTAGAAGTTTCTTATATTTCTATTTTAATTGTCCCCATTTCAGCATGAAAGCAATAAAACAAACGGCTTGTAATCACCAATAATGGCAGTTGGCGGATAAGCAGGCAATCTATTGGAGTGTAGCGTGACCACGCCGTGTACGTCCGACCTAATACCCTCAATAGCTCGTGTACACTTAGCCTAATAATCGACCCCTCAATAGCCCGTGTACACTTAGCCTAAATAATCGACACCAACCCAAGGCTATTGGTGTAATAAAGCGACTTCAGAAAAGGAGAAAAATAACGGCCTGCAGGTTTAAAAAAAATAGGGTTTTTGAATGAACATGTGAAAATATAGGTTTGTAGTTTTACGTATATTGCTTAAAATCTACTGAGTGACTAATATTGAAAATTGCTTATGATGATGATGATACTGAACATTGCTGATTATCATCGATATCATTAGTAATGAATCATAAATAAGTATTATAGATAGATGTTACCAGATCATATGATCAGTATTAATCCTGCTGATTATCAGCTAGGAAAAAAAATACCCAAAGAACGCAGGTCAAGAGCAATATTATTGTGACTAAAGTCAAAGAAAAGGATGTATGCTTGGAAAACAATCCTCAAAAATGTCAGACGTGGCGATAACGATTGCATTCTTGCGGCCGTTAACGCTCTGCCTACCCCACAAGGGATAAAAGCGTGATTTATGTATGTATGTAAAAAAGAACAGCCCTGAGATAAAACGGAAGTCGTAAATCAGTGTAAACGGAAGTATGTTTAACACGAAGAGCGGTAAACGAACAGCACCCTGGGGAACTGTTAAATTCTTCCTCCCTGCAATCAGTACACGGACAGAGGTTCAACTCTACCGATGATATTCAATTTCCTTTGGCGAAATTGATGAGTGCTCGCTGGTACAGGAAAGTGGGTTTTTAAATTCCTGGTAGAATTGCTTAATAAAAAATAGGTCTACTGTTGCTGATACTATGCAGAAGGCGTGCTTATAAACCTACCTATTTCACAGTTTCTTAAGCGCAGCGCACATTTAACGCACGACGGACCGCTAAAATATCAGAGCGGTCTGTCAGATCTATACTAGAAACGTCACTCCCTATACTAAAACCGCACTCGACGGATGACACTGCGATAGCGCTGCGTCAACAGCGGTTGAGCGGTTTTAGTATGGGGATTGACATTTCTAGTATAGATCTGACAGAACGCTGCGATATTTAAGCGGTCCGTCGTGCGTTAAGTGTGCGAACCACCTTACACTCACTAAATAAATTGGACCAAATAGAAAATAATTTTAGTCACAGTAGGAAATAGCCAATAGAAGAAACGTCTTGCTAGTAACAAAATACCTACCTACCAAATCACGAAAAGAGTATTTTTTTTATCACTAACTACTTTTCCAAGTTAATACAAGTGTCTGAAAGTGCTTTACTGATTACACCTCTCAATATAGAAAGATCTCGTAAGTTAAAGTTTAGAGATGGTGCAGCTAATAACAGCTACTGAGGAACAACTTTTCTATTGTGTTGTAATGCCTTTTCTGGAATTATATAAGTAACAGTAAACATTTATCTAAAATCAAGAAGCCATATACTTTAAGATACCTTTATGTAAAAAGAAAAAGAAAATGTAATAATACGTTACTAGGCTTGAGCGTGATGAATATCGATAAATAATATATCTCCATTGGATTAAACAGTCATCCATTTCTCACTAGCATATCATACCACATTCACTTTTTGGAAACTCATTTCTTCGTGTGATGCCACTCTACCGTTGCAGAGCGCTAGTCTCTTCGATAATCTGGAATGTTCACCTCAACACCTTCAGCATCAGAGCTGTCATGAAAAGGAATGAAGCTTCGACACACTCATCCTGTACCTATTACTTCCTAGTTCGGCGAGTTTATTCGATCATGCGATAAGCTCCCTCAACGCCTTCGGCACCAGAGCTGCTAATAAAATCAAGTCTCTAGTCACTAATTCTGTATCTATTACCAGCAGCTATTACTTCCTACCGCGTTACAGCTCTAGCGTTGCAGAGCGGCTAGTTTATTCCATCGCGCGAAGGATTCCCTCGACGCCCTCAGCACCAGAGCTGTCATAAAAAGGAATGAATCTTGGACTCTCTCATTCTCCAGTGCGATAAAGGTCCTCGCTAATCTCAGTGAAGGATAACTATGGACATCCCTATATCTTCCTACACTGAGAACACATTACAGGGTGGAAAAATATTAGCTGCAAATATTTTAAGGGGTGAATCAGCCCATGAAACTGAACAACTTTGAAAGCATGAAAGGAACATAGCTCGAAATATGATAAAAAACCTAGTACTTTCCATACAAAATTACCAACCAAGTCAATTTGTATAGGAGGGCCAAATTTTTTTTTCATAATTCGACCTATGTTCCTTGGGGAAAGTTGTTCAGTTTCATGGACTGATTCACCCCTTAAAATATTTGCAGCTAATATTTTTACACCTTATATACTTAATAATTACTTGCTTGGCGTGGTATATGTATGTATGTATTACTTCTTAGAAACTTTGAAGAACTGACTTAAAAATTCATTTCCTGAATTCCGATCCTGACCGGACGTTGAACCGTCTGGAGAGTAGGTGTGTTCTTTACAAAGTAATCTTACTTCGGGCAGGCGTCAACGAATATCCGGTAGATATGTCACAGGATTTTGATTAAATCAAGTTGTCAAAAGCCCAGGTCTACGAGGAAGCAAACTCATATTTGTAGCAAAAACTAATTTATGTTAGGTGCATGATGAATTTGACTTTATAATTTGTCATCTGCAAGTATTTATCAAACACCCGATTTTATTAAAAACACTGTAACAGATCACCGGGAAAAATATCTTAGTTCCCCAATTGCATACTTTTAAAAGCAGAGAGAAAAGCCAGTAATGCTTTGTATCATCGTGTCTAGCCAGTTGGAAGATCTGTTGACTGTACAGCAAAATGAGGTTCCTTACTCAAACGATTACGACTTACAACTCAAGGATTCTCTTTGGCTGAAATGCAAACAGCTTATTTCACGTTACTGCGGAAAAGAAATCCGTAGCTCAGATCCATAGTTGCGTGCTGACTTATTAACTCACTTTCTTATGGACTCAATTTCACTCAGTGTAAGTAGTATTTCTACCAGTTTGCGTATTGTGATTACTTGTTCTTTTAGTCAAACCTTTACTGATAACTAGAATGTAAAAAAAATAAGTAGCTTTTTTCTTCTTTTCGTGTGGGATACCAAGTCGTTCAACGACCCGATGAACCCTAGTGTCAGAATTTTTCAACCGCCTTCTACAAGTAGCAGGCTTCTGACATAGTTGTGTAACGACCGCCGTCTAAGTGATCATAGACAGCAACCGGGACTACGGCTTAACGTGCTATCCGAAACACGGAACCATCTTACTTACGGACAATCGGCTGGTTCAGCCCGCAATGTCCTAACCAGACTGGGAACAAATTCACAAAGTGATAAATATCAACTTTATGAGTGACCCACCGAGAATCGAACCCGGGACCTTCTTCGTCAAAAGCAGTCGCACTACCACTGCGCCACATCGGTCGTCAATAGGTAGCTGAAATAAAACATGATTCCAATCACCTAAAATAAGCTCTTACTATTTATTTACTTATTCATTCATATGCTTAGTGCCAATAGATAATATTGTATCAATGGGGCTCATCAGGCTTCCAATTGTTCTACAGCCTCGATATATCTGACGTGAATGGGCTGAAATTAGCATGGCCGTTATTATAGGCTTAGTTGAATGTAATCTAGACATTAGGTACTACGCTCTGATTTCGCTAATAGATGATTGATATTATCACAAAGGTTGGTGTTATACTACGTATAGTTAGTTTGCGATAGAGATTTGATTACATTTCTTGTATCCAACAATCATTAAAATAAATGCTTTATAAAAATTTGACATTTTACACAAACTGCTTCGTCCAGATAAATAACATTCGTACGTCGTATTTATTGTATAAATCATCTAATAAGTGTCGACTTCATATATAAATGAAAAATATGCATCACTTTGACAAATCCTTTTACATAATATTGACTGCAACAGTGTATGAATAAGGATTGGTCAGCACTATATCAGTGGTTAATATGACTCCGCAGGACCAGTAGTACACTTGGGCAGTACCATATTGGAACAAAAAAGTACCAATTGGTACTAAAATTGTACTAAAAGGGTACTACTGGTACTAAAATTGTCCCAGTTGTACCATGACCCTACATAGTACATACAAAATCACTTAGGACAAAAAAATCCAATACAAAAATACTACATTATAGCTATAAAGCGGTCCGGCTGGAGGATGAGGGGTTACAATAAAATCGTAAATGAACCAAAATTACCAATAGTGACAAGATTGCTTAGAGAGATTCCAATCTAATCAAATTATACTACAATAAAACACAAATTAAGAAACCAAATAAAAGGACAAACTAGTTACAAAATAATCGTAATCTAATAGTACTATCTATAGGTACCACTACCTAATGCTACTATTATAATTGCTTCATTATTTATAGTTAACTAGGCCCGTAATTGAATAGAGCAATGTAACTTAATTATTAGACAGTAGAAATAGCTTCCTTTGTAAGCTTACTCTATAATCACTACGCTTAATTACTAGATAAATAAGTCTCCAAGTTTGTGCCGTGTGATGTCGGCAGAGTAGAATAGCACCACCCCCTCTCTTCCCGTGGGGGTCGTTAGAGGCGACCGAGGGATAAACCAGACCCAATACCGGTCCTGGAGAAGGACAACTCCACATTAAATCCGGAACGGGGTCTCAGTCAGGCACGTGTGACAGTGGTCTATCCTGCTGCGATAGACTTCTGCAGCCGGCCTGGCTCCGCACGTATTCACTTGTCGTTTCTGTGGAGTCAGCAGGCTGAGAGGGTGGCGCAGGTCCTGGACGGCTCTGCGTCTTCCATAATTGCGTCCCAGGCAACGCAGTGTCTGTGTTTCTTCTCAGACACTGATTGAATCGTCTGTCACAGACGTATGAAGCCAGTAATAATGATGAAGTCTCCAACAAAACGCAAACAACTTATGTCTAACATTTCAGTTACTCTATTCTTTTTTTGTTAAACAAATAAAGTTACTTAAAGAATATACCGCAAATTGAACTTCAGTTTAGTGCTCCTTTTATTTTTTACAACTGGTTCTCTTTTGTTCGCTACCAAAAAACCACAAAACAAACCTAATCTATTTGACTTAACAGGCCGATAGGACAGCTTAAACGCGAAGCTATCGATAAATAACGCCGTGAACCAAAAAAATAAATGATAGTAGAGCTTAGCCTAAAACCCGGGTAAAAACGTGGATTTTGCCAGTAAAAAACGGCTAGATTAGTGGGCATTACCCCGCTGACCCCGCCATTTTGGTCTTGGCCGGATGTACAGACAACAAAAAGGGCAAACTGTTTCACTCAGAGTAAACAAGCTTGAAAGATTAATGCGATCACTTTCTAGTAGGTAAGCTCGTTATTTGAATGATACGTCTTTTACATTTTTAATATTAGGTAACAAGAATTTTTTTTTTTTTGCCAGCTGTACCATAGTAGTTGTAGTGCCTGCTTGAAGTGTGCTTTTGGGCAAGATTATCTGAAATCCCGGTTTTTAACGTGCTCTCGTTAGCCCATAACTCTTTGCGCTGGAAAGCGTATTTTCCCCGATTTTCTTATTGTTGTTGTGTTTAAGATACAATATGCGTTTAGGTTTTTCTCAAAAAAATTACACAAATTATATGAAATTGCTAAAAGCGATCAGTTTAATCCAAACGCCTTATAACAAAAAAATTACGCGTCGAGAGTTCTAATTAAGAATGTTACAGTTTTTCTGTAATTTTGTGCCTAAATTACTTTCTGTATTGTATATATGAAAATCTAGAACGGTATTGTATTTCGTAGTTAGGTGTGTAGCATCGTAGCATTAAGAAAGTAAATGAGAATCAGAACTTAGAATTATAATAATTTTCTTGACATGAAATATCTGACAGCGTAGGCTAGCACCACCCCCTCTCTTCCCGTGGGGGTTGTTAGAGGCGACCGAGGGATAAACTTGACCCAATACAGACATACATACATACATATATCACGCCTTTTTCCCTTGCGGGGTAGGCAGAACGTAACGTAAGAATACGGTCGCTATCACAAATACAGGTCTGTATAATATCTTTAATTATATTACAGCATGACAATTATTGTCATCACAGTTTTAATATCAAATATCTGTCAAATGCATACAAAAGCAGTACTATAGTTAAGAAGTTCAGTACTTCTTGCTGAACCGACTCCATTACGATCGAGAGCCAAGAGACCCGTCACATCATTGTCCTGAAAACCGAACGAAGTAAAAAACTCATTAAAACTTTCCTTTTTCATCGCGGACAAAAATGCCTTTACAATGTAAATACATTGGCCCTGACATTCAGAGAATTCATTATATCTTTATATTTCGTATTGTCGTTCTCCAGACAAGTAGGTATATTACAATTTTATCACGGCGTATTTCATAGTCGCCGTAAAATGTCCTTGTTTGCTTTACTTCGTTGTCAGTACAATAATGTAACTTATTCTTCTAATACCTGATTGATGATGAATGACTTATTTCTCATGACAATAATAGGTGAACTGGGAACAATAATAAGTGTATTCTATATGTTGTCTATAATTTCCCATTTACCGTGAGTAATATACTGCTAAGTACATTAACAATTCATGCAATCATCAGAGCGGAGTATTGTTTGCTTCGAGCATTTGTTACAAATGAGTTACGTGCTTATGTTGCTCACTTATGACAGGAAATAGACGATTTATCGGTTTACGAAAACTGTTATTTCGCAGGACTAATATTGACTAATAGTTTCCTTTGCTGCACATTCGTTCGGAAAAGATATTCGCAGGTCGCCGTCTGTGCTGCAAAAATGAATTATTTATTTCACGTTTTAATATTTCTCTGGATATTTTTACGCGTGAACGGAGCAGGCTTTGACAGGTACAGCGGGAAGGAGGTGCAGGAGGCTCTGAAGACAGAGTTGCGCCATAAAAACGCTTCCGAGTAAGTTGCTCAACATACCTCCTCAACATATAATATGTTGAAATTTTACAAGTGACCGATATCGAAAACTCAAGGTAGGCTGATGATAAGGACTAGCTTTTCCTAAGGAACATAGTTTTGTTTTTATCAGCCTACACTGTCCCACTGCTGGGCAAAGGCCTCTCCGCACTTCTTCCACTTATCTCGATCCGTAACTAGTTTAGTATAATAGTTTAACATAGTTTAATATATGAAAAAATATTTCGACCTCAAATATCATATACAAATCATCTTAATCAATTTGTATGGCAAGATTTCATATTTCGAAGTTACTTCCTCGTCGAAAAGTCATTCATTATGACCAGCCCGTCTCAATTATTTTGTATCAATCGCTAATAATATTTTAACCTATATTCTATTAGGTGTATAGTAGTAGGAATATGAGTATATACATCGGTTTACTAATTAACTGATTCTTATTCGGTTCTATTTATTTAGATTTTACAAAAGACATATCCAAGATTTTTTGTTTGTTTAGTGTGTGCACAATAGAAATAAAAGCATGCACTCCGCACGAGGGCAGCAGAATAGATGGGACCTGCAACAACTTCAAGCAGCCTACCAAAGGGTCCGCAAAGGGACCTTACTTGAGGCTTCTACCTGCAGACTATGGAAAGGATAGTAAGTGGCTACAAAACTATCCCGTGGTGTCAGTAGTTCTATTAAGTTGTTCTATTGATAGAACTAGTGACACTGATTTAGGTCAGTAGTTCTATTGAAAATAAGACTAGTTTTAGTTTATGGATTCACTTTAAAAAAAAAATTATTATAAATTTATTTGTTTACCATTTTTATAGCGGATTTGAAAGTAATATTGATGACCGTTGTATAATAACACTTTTCCACGTCCACGTTTTAATATATTTATTTCAGTATCACCCATTTTCCGATTTGGAAGAATCGCAATTTGATGGACAAACTCATAAAATAATCCAAGAGTTTTTGAAATCAATAGGTTTGGCGCCAATAGATGACGGAACAATATGATTCTAATTTCCCGCTCAAAATTAGAAAATCTCATTCTGACGTATATGGGGGTCAATTTTCAAAACTAGTTTCTCACTTAGTGGTATTTAAAGGGATTTGATTTTCCGTATTTTTTTACACAATTCGTGCATTATTCCGTTCAAATTCTCACCCAAAAAATGTCGTAAATAACTTATAATCGTAAAGAATATTATAAAAAATGGTTTTACCTGAAATTCATTTGTGTTAGTTAGTTTTAATCACCATTCTATCATTAGTGACTTTCAAGAATAAGTCCCGAATTGGTGTGTTCGAAGTTCGAAATTCAAAATTTATGAGGCGCAGAAAAAAAAATTCAAAGATGCGTTCCGATTTATTTTTCCTCGTTTATATAGACCACAGAATGTTACAGTGGCCCACACTACAAGAATTGTATTATGCCTTAGAATTGAATTACCCCATTCCTTACCCGTGAGTGTCGTTCGAGTCGAATGAGGGCTTCATGTAGGTGTATTGCAATTTAAGGCGACAGACTGCCAACATCTCACTATAGTAATATTAGTAATACACGATTAATTTATTACAGTCCTTAAATGTATTTTTGTAAGACGTGGCGATAACAACCGTATTTAACGGTCGTTTACGCTCTGCCTACTCCGCAAGGGATATTATGTATGGATGTATGTAGCTTTCCGCGCGGCGGTTTCACCCGCTGATACCTATTTTCCCGCGGGAATGAGACGTTTTCCCGCAGTAAAAACTAGCCTATGATACTCAGGATGAATGTAGCCAGCCTATTTTATTAGTTTTTGAGTTTATTGGTTTATTGGAATGGATACTTGTAACGTGACTTTCATTAAGACCGTGGATCCCATCTTAGCTCTTAGAGTAAGATCGAGGTCAAGAGTACGCCCATCACAAAAAAATATGTACCTACACCACTTTAAACCTGCTATTAATTTGACCCCTAGAAAATTTTAATGTACCTATGTATTATATATAAGTAATAGAACTAGTGACACTTAATAGTGTCGCTTGTACCATCAATAGAACTACTGACCTAAATCAGTGTAACTAGTTCTATCAATAGAACAACTCAATAGAACTACTGACACCACGGGAAAACTATATTATCGTATTAGCTGAAAAAAAAATGTAACTATTTCAGAAATCAGAAATCAGAACGTCTTTATTTGCATAAAACACTGTATAAAAGATGTTACAAGGGATCCCTTTCGTTAGCATAATGTTTTTTCCACTAATATATTTTAGCATAACATGTTTCGCATAATTCTTTTCCCCTATTATATCTTTGTCATAAACATTTTTTCGCATAATATTTATCTTAGCATGATACAGTTTATTTATGTCTAACATTTGTTTTTGCAACTTCAATGGCAGCAAATATAAGTCAGTTTAGTATTTTTATAGACTAGGTTAGGTTGAGTTAGTTTAGGTTAGGTTAATAAATTATGTTTAACGTGTTATGCCTACTATTTTTATGCGTAAGTATCATTAGTTCAATGTACATTGTGCCAACCTATGTTATGCCATATATTTTTATGCAAATAGATAGGGAACAGACAGAGACATGGACAGAGCAGCGTTCCTTGTATATGTAATATCGTGTGTTGCGCTGCCCAGCAATAATCATATTTTCCTACTTTAGAGAAAGACCTCCGACGAAGCAAGAAAGGGGCTCCACTACCGCCAGCGCGGAAGGTCCGTACAGAACTGCAGACCACGGGCCGTGTGGTTGATAAGCACTCCTTTAACATCGCTGTTCCTCACTTCCTCGAATTCATTGCTAGAGATGTCAGCGCACTCAATGGGCCGAGTAAGTAAAATCTCTCTTTATTTTAGTCTGGGTACAGAGAGATAAAGTCGAAGATATAGCGAGCTCGACCAGACATGATAAGCCCAATAAAACACTACCAAGGAGAAAATCGCAAGCCTTTTGCTGCCGAACTTCAATGGTTACAAAGTCAGGCAGTCTTAGTAGCCTGTCACAGCCTAGGCTTATGTAGATCTAATTATTAGCCTGTTCAATTAAAAAACTTATTTTTGGAGGGTCAACATGCTTCGAATTTATGCATAAGTACCTAATCCACGACAGCAATCTATAACGTATAATTCAGAGGGGACCTTTATAATTAAACTCTCAGTCAGCTTAATGACACCTATGGGAGTGCAGTTAATGCGCATGCGCAATAACCAAGACGGCAACAACAGATTAGAAAAAAGGAAGTAAGCTGCATCATTATTCTCGTAACATAATATATTTAAGCAGGCAAGCATACATAAGCTGGTACCTGACTAGAGGGGAACATTTAATGCTATTTTATTTTTTATTTTAGACTTACGAAATGCATAAAGTTTCGAAAGGAAGCATAGGAGAAATGAATGGTTACATTTGCAATTCACGGTGTGTGCAGACCAATGAAAAGGGGAACGGATTTTCTCTTGACATTTTAAGATTCTTTACGGTGGCAAATATAAAAGGTTTTCTTATTGCAGTTCTGTTAAAACGGATGCTATTTTGTAAAATACACCCGAGATTTCGAAGTTCCGTAGACTCTGAATGGCTTAGTATGTACATTAAAGGAACCAAGCAAGCGGGCTAATTCAGTTGACCCATTTCAATTCAACTAAACTTGTAAACTACTAGTGGCCGAGTTAACAAGTTGCAACATTCTAGGGGACTATCTAAGGAAGCGGCAGAACTGCTGTCTATCTGCGGGCAAAAAAGATCCTCGGTGTAGGCCCATAAGGGTGCCGGAGGACGACCCGTATCTGAGAGTGACTGATATCCGCTGTCTAAACTTTTCACGTGCCGAAACTTTTCAAGACGCTGGCTGTACGCCTGAAACAATACCTCCTGAACAGGTTAGAACAACTATAAGTTTGATGCATGCAAGTTTTCCTACGAATAAAACTTCCGAAGGAGCTCAAAGTAGGTACTCTGAAATTTTATACGACTAGCTGTGGGGACAATGTGATAAGTTTTCAAGTTGATCTTCAGTGTTGAAGTGTTGAAACTTTGAGTGCAGCTTCTTTGCTTCATAAAATATAAAAATATAGGGTACCTAGTGGCATTGTTATTTCTAGTTTCATAAAAAAATTACAATGAAACCCAGGTCGTGCGTACGCTCTGAAAATGGTTATTGCATTTTTTTGCAGATAAACTTCCAAACTCCACTTATAGATTTGTCAACAATATACGGCGTTGATGAAAAGGCTCTTGACTCCGTGAGAGTATACGAAAACGGACTCTTGAAACTCGAGAAGAGAGGCGAACGCTACGTACCACTTGATATGTCAACACCTGTCACTAACGCTACTTTGTCAAATAACGCTATTAAGAATACTACTAAAATTAAAAAGTTGCTGGATGAAGTTAGCATGCTTACTATGGAGACTCAAATTCTGAAAGCGAGTGATATTTGCTTCCAAAACAAAGCAAACTACACTAATTGCTATAAATTTGGTAAGAATGACGTTTTTAAGTATATACATTAGTAAGTAGATACCATTTTCATAGTTGATTGTAAAAAAAAAAACAAGACTTTTTGAAGCTTAAAAGTAAAATTTGGTGAAAATATTTTAGACAGTTTCAATCAATATCAAGTTTTTCTGTGCACCTGTTGCTGACACAATCGAACCCAGCTTTGGGTCTTACGAAACTGTTACTGTCATACCCTGAAATATAATAATGTTCAAAGTTGCCGTAACGTTTCCCCGAAAAGGTTTCCCCGAAGTCGGGAACTACGACTTGAGAACAACAACACTTGGGATATTCTTCATGCGTGAACACAACCGCTTGGCCAAGGAGCTGCACCGACTGAATCCCTGCTGGAAAGATGACCGACTTTTCAAAGTGGCTCGCCAGATCAACATAGCTACGGCTACTAACATATTTATGTATGAACTACTACCGTTGCTGTTAGGTACGTAATGTTACTTTTAAAGTGTATTTTTAAACAACGGTGAATTTAAGTTAATAAAAGAAAATGTTGTCGACGGACACTAATGAGCAAACATTATGAATATTTTACTGATTTTCGAATTCATTATCATGAAAGGTTTTCAAGTTATTTAATGGGTCAGTTATTTAAACTATTTCATGAACCAATTATTTTAAGTTATTTCATTATTGTGGAGCATTGACGATTACCACTCACCATTCAAAAACAATTACCATACGACTCGCGTTGCAGTACAACTGACATAATTTCAACGTTCAGTTCGCTCTAGTGATTGCTCTGGTTTGATCAAAAGCCAAACTATTAATAAAATTAATTTTGCAGTGAAAGCTGTTTCACTGGTCACCAATTTATGCTTATAGCAGCTTTCCAATAATTTTAATTCATTAATGTTGGGCAATGAACTATTTTTGACAGGATATGATAATATGGTGCGTTATGGACTAATATCCGATCGAACAGAGCAGTTGACTTCGTATACCGAGGATGAAGTACCATTAGTGTATGCGGAGTATGAGATCGCCACCAGATATTTCCACACTTTAATGGACGGCAGAATCAAGTATTATTATCTTAAGCTTTTAATATGAAGTAGCTTATATTTAATCTTCTTTTGATTAACTATGACCTATATTATGTATTACAGACGGTACGACGAACAATATAATCCAGTCGGAGAAATGCCTATAAGTGAAAATCTTTATAAACAAGGCATTTTAGAGCAAAACAAGAACTTTGAAGAAATAAATCGGGGAACGTTTTACCAACACGCTGCAAAAGTAGACGACATTCAAGACCCAGAGGTGCCTGCTGAATAACTCCTATCTTTAGCCTTAACTTGTCCGCCCAGCCACTAGATTTAATCTAAAGTTGCCGTAAAATTGAAAGAATTCACGATTCAAACTACCTACTTTATATAAACTTCCGAACTCTAGACAATAAGTTAAAAGTTTTTGACGCAAATCACGTCTCTGTTCCACAGATTTCAGAAAAGTTTTATGGGGAGCTACAGAAGGCTCACGACTTAGCGGCAGCTGATATACAGCGCGGGAGAGATTTGGGAGTCCGTGGATATAATGAGTACCGCCATCTTTGTGGAATGAAGACTGCCAAAAAATTTGAAGACTTTGCCGACGTAATGGATACGGAGGTAGAAATAACAAAAAGGTATAACATTTCATTTCACTTACTTCAAAACTTTTAGAAGTAATAAAACTTTTTTTTCAGAAAATTCTGGCATTAAAACAACTTTATGAGGAAGTTGAAGACGTGGAGCTTTTAGCTGGAATAATGAGCGAAAACCTTATCAAAGGTACTGCGGTTGGGCCAACGCTATTCTGCATTATGGCTAAACAACTTCAGCTTTGGAGGTTTTCAGACAGATTTTGGTTTGAAAGAGGCGACCAGATGCATAGCTTAAATCTAGGTAAGCCGTGGTCAAATTTAATCTACTCTAATACGTTCTGTGATTATAAGCATGTTTAACATGAATTTTTAGACGTATACTAGTAATTATGGTAAGTTTTCGTCTCATCTGAAATTATAACAAAAGAAGTTTGAGATCTCGCTGCATAATATAAGCCATAAATATGACAATGTGGGGCAGAAATCTTTTTACGTCATTTGTAAATATTGCACTCTTGCTTAGTGTCAAATTCATTTGACGTCAGACTGCGAGTGTCACACTACGCGTAGTTTGGCATTCCCCTTTTATTCACTTCACTAAGCAAGCATAAGCACCATCATCACAGGAACGCGCCGAATCCCAATTAACACACGTTCACAGTTCGTTGTGCACTTTGACAATTTCCTCCAAACTATGGAAACTACACTTTGGAAGCTGAAATAAAAGGCCTGTCAAAGGTAAGGCGGAAATCCGAGTAAACACCAGTTATTGCCTGGGTAGCTAAGCAATATGTGCAACTGGACAATTTTTTCGGGGCATCCTGTTCGGAAAAAGTAATATATGTCGGTTTTTAGCAATAGTTTCTTTCCATTTCCGCATTTATTCCGAATATAAATATCAAGCGGGTCGGAATGTATCTATCTGCGTACCTATAGTAGGTACAGTCGCGTAATTTTATGGCATATGTTATTCCGATGATTTAAATTGTTTTGACACTTGAGCTTATTAATCACCTTACCACCTTGTTTATTTAATGCTTTCCAGTCCCTTTACACTGTTTTTTTTTCCAGTCCAATTGAATGAGATAAGGCGTACCAACATGGCGCGGCTGGCATGTGACAACGCAGAGGGCATAAAACACATACAACCTAGAGCTTTCCTTAATGTGGGCCATGCGTAAGTCCTAATAAACACAATGTTAACTATTGTCTAAAATATGTTTTATATTATGCTCTAGGTATTGCTTGGAGCAAGCTTTTTGCATTAGTAGCACACGCATTAATTAATATTACATGAATAGAACTATTTCAAATTACGGGCATATATCAAGTTTCGCTTATAATTTCATGTTCAGTTTATCATATTTAAATATAAAGTGTGGTAAAAGAAAATAATCGTACACTAATCATGCAAGTGAAATATTTTTTTGTCTTCTAGAAATGCTGCTGTGCCGTGTACCCATATCTACGGACCAGACTTAACCAGATGGCAAGATTCCAGCTGTTACAACCAACAACTCCTCGAGTACCAACTAAAGATCGGATTAAAACGCAAAGAAAAAGAAGACTTGCAGAAAGATAAGACAGATAATAAAGTCAAGGACAACAAAGAAAAAGAGAACGATAAGAAAGAAAAAGATGAAAATAAAGAACAAAAAATCAAATCAGAGGATGAAAAAGGTAAGGCTAGTAGAATTACCGATCCAAACAATATGATAATAGATTATAGCAGATTCTTTGATTCCTTTCTTTCTTTTAAACCAGAAGATCAGAGAAGGTCATTTTTTGGCTAAGCAATAATTTACCAGCCATATTATCTAGAAACTTTTAGTTTTACGATTTAACTCTGTAGTATTAGCTCAATATTTCAAATCACTAAGCCACCTGGTTATTATATTATTTGTTTAAAGGTGGAAAACCAATACTGTATACCTTATTATAGGTAGGACTTATAGTACTTATAAGTGGTAATGATTACTCAATTTGATAGTAATTACATATATAGATAATTAAGTCAAAAGTAGCTAAATAACATGTTCGTGTATGCTTGTTTACAGATTGATTTATAGTCATTTATGATATAATAAAATATTAAAACTTTTGCGTACTTTAGTATAGAATAAGGTTTGTAGCATAGAATTAAACAACAATGTAGAAGTGTTAAACTGTTACTGAAACCTTGAATAAACGGGAACGTTGTGCGCTCGTGTTTTCATAATTTCGCTGCAATTCGCCGTGTTTTCCACTCTATTTTACAGCTTGCTCAACCGCTATGAAAGGACGGACGGACAAAAACATTGTCAGGAATTCTGCGCATGATTACTGTATCACACGATCACGCTCAAGTTCACGGTACAGGGACTCCGGCGCCTGTATTCAGTTCTGCAGCGTTGAGTAAAACACACCTCGCCCTTTCTATACAGGGTGTTAGGTAAAGTACTGAGTTCCTTTTAAGGGATGAACCACAGGATGAAACTGAACAACTTTACCCAAGGAACATAGGTCGAAATAAGGAAAAAAAATTTGTACCTCCAATACAAAATGTACCAGCCGACCGAGTTAGTTTGTATGTGAGGTCCAAACATTTTTCCATATTTCGACCTATGTTCTTTTGGGAAAGTTGTTCAGTTTCATGGGCTGATTCATCCCTTGAAAGGAATTCAGTAGTTTTCCTAACACCCTGTATATACAGTAGTTCAATTGACAGTCATTTCTGAGTTTTACTGTGACAAAACTATTTTTTAAAATGTATTAAGTACCTACGTCACAATTGGATATGTCATATTCGAATTACCTACAGTTTTATATTAATTATTCAATCCGTTTTTAATTCTGCAGTTCTTAATCTCAAAAACTTGATAACAACGTCATAACTTTCATTTATACATAGATATGGATAACCCTTAATTGCACTTCTGATAATTAGTACCATCCCCTTGTTAGTATATGACGTCAGAGAACTAACTCACAAGTTCACATCACATACAATCATTTCATTAGGTAACGACCTAAAAAAATATATAAATACGAAACTGGAAACGACGCACGTCAGATTTTCTATAGGCCTTTTACCACAGTCTGAAGTACCTCTCCTCGGCTCTACTGGCGTGATGCCAGAATGGGCCAATCAAAGCTGGCTGCGACAAAGTAGAGCACAACTCAGTCAAAACAAAACGTGGTAAATTTTTACAAACTTTAGTTATCGTATTATTATTAAAAATAATAAAAAGTATCAAATAATCAATAAAATCGCATATGTAAATATTAAACGGATTCTCGAGCGGAGGTCATGCAGTGATGTTTTAAAGAAGATGACTGATAGACAAAAAGTAAGATCATGCCATAAGATTTACTAGGTAGGTCTACATCTAGATGTGTACTGATACAAGCTGTTGATGTAATGCAATGATGAGTGTGTGAACCCGTTCATTCGTGCTATCAAAATTACACGGAGAAGCTCTTGTGACTTGGCAGAAAGTGTTCTAAGAAATAATTAGGTAATTATTTTCCAGATCCCGACCCAAAGCGTATTTGATGAGATTTTTTTGCATTTCAAAGTTGAACTAGTTAATCAAACTCTCTACTAACAGCGCTCGAGAACCTACCGAGATCTCTTTGGCGGTAATAAAATAAATGTAAAAAAGTCCAGCGAGTAGTGCAACAGTCCTCATTTATTCAAAGAAGGGAATTGGAGTAATTTCCAGCAGGAAAAATTAAAAAGAAACGAGCTTATCTTGGCGAACCCTCGGCGCAATTACAGTCAGGCTAAACAAGTTCAAAGTCCCTTTTAAATGGCAACGTTAACAGGCAAATTGCAATCACCTTGGGTTCCATTATTCCCTCACTGAAGGATGTTTCAACAGAGTTCATTCTTGAGACAGCGTTGTATGTTGAAGTTTTGGAGATTGCTAAGTTTTCGTTTTTCGCGGGAAGAAGCTAGCTCAATTTTTTGTCCGCATTGGCACAACCTCTCTCGACGGACTTTATGCGGCGGCAATATTCAAAGTGCCAACCTTTCCAGTTTATTTTTAAATTATATTCCTACTTATTTTATGCCTATAAATATATAGGAACCTTCAGGGTTAAAGTATTTCTATTTAACATATAATCTATAAGCTATTACTCTATAATGTCTTCCAAATTATTGTTTTACAAGAAATTAATATTTTTTAAAGTAGAAGTATGATTATTTCTTTTAGTATTAAGTTAATTACTTTATTAAATCAAACGACAATTTGGATCACTTGTGCTTTCAACTTCTATTCAAAGCAATTTTATTTTTGTGTACGAGTTTTAATGACATTGTTATCATAGCTATCTAAAAAACATACTTCAAAACACATTTTGTTCAGAAGCCACCAAGACTATAAGAGCGAGTCATGTCAAGGGTCGAGTTATGTAATGAACTGGGCAATAAACTAACAACACTGAGTAGGTACTTACGCAATTCCACGGGTTGGGGTCATCTCATAAATCTCAACATATATTACATTCACTTATGCCTGTGAGTCTATAGGCGGGTTAACAAAACTTTTAAGGTCGTCTACATACACGACAACCAAATAAAACTAATCTTTTTTTTATGAAATAAGATTATTGTTGATGTCTAGGTAAGATCAAGCACAAATATAGAATTTATGTATAAGGTATATATAAAGTCGCTGGAAAGGTATCGAAAAACTCTTGAAACTACTTACATGGTTAGCTCAAGGTATGAGTAGATTCTGTTTTTATCAATTATGCCTCGTACCTACTGACTTGGTTAGCAAACGTAATTTCAAAGTTATTTTTATTTATATTTTCAAAAATTGTATTTATATTATTTCGTATATATATTTTAGTTTTATTTACATTTTACTGATATTTCTTAGCTTTATTTTTATCATTTATTTTATCAACTTACTACTCGTATGATTTAGATTATGTAAGCGTTGTATATCTTGCCTATATTATGGGTTTGACCTTAGACAAAACAGTTTCAGCCATAGTACCGCGCCAGATGGCGCAAATGTAGGGTCGACATACATGAAATAATATTCATACGAAGAAAACAGCACCAACAATACTAACATGCCGACAGGTTTTGTGAACATGGACTCAAATAAATCTACCTACCTACCTATTTCTATATATATACGAGTAACTGTTAAATTGCGTATTGACTACAAATTAGTACTTGTAAAAGCTGCTTAGGACTTGTCAATAACTTTGAGTTACTTTTCGTCATTGACATACTTTTTATTTATTTGACAGACATACCTACTTTTACATAATATTAAATATTGCACAATGGTGCTCAAAAAACTGATGATTCCAAAACTTTGTAAATTTAAGAAGAAACTAAACGATAAATGTAAGACCAAGCCGATTGAAAATGCAATAACAATTAAAGAAAAAATCAACTAAAAGCTGCCTAAACAGATATCTGCATTAAAAATCATAAAAAAACTTCAAAGTAAATACACCTGTGAGAATTTTCCGGACCTCATCAAAGGTTTCCATTAAAAAAAATACCGTGACCCTTCCACCGGCCGGAGATTGAATGGCCCGTTTTACCCCGTTTGGCGTGGGGATGCGCCTTCGGGGCGGTGCAAAGGGTAAATTGGTACATTTGGGGCCACATTTCGTACGAACAACCCATTATCGGAGGCGAGCTTAGGACGAAGGAGCCGATTTACGAGAGAACTCCGAATGCTTGTTTACTTTGCCATGATCAATGCGGAGTGTGCTTTGCTCTTTGTTTCCTAACATTACGTCTACTTTTGGATCTTATGTAGGTAGTAACTGGTTTTGTTATAAATAGTGATTGGCGTTTTAAAAATGTCGTATCCATTAAGCAACTTTATCAATACCTGTCATCGTCATAAACCATTTTTTAACTGATGAGGTCAGAAAATTTCTAACAAGTGTATTTACCTTCAATTATTTATAATTTTAGATGTAGATATGTAGGTAGCGGCTTTTCGTTGTTTTGAATTGAATACCCATCAAAAACAAAACTCTCTCAATAACTAATGGATTTATTATGTTTAAACTAATTATTAAAATTTGTCAATTATAAGTTAGATTTTAACTGTTAGAGTACCTAATCATACGAGTGGTAGTATTTCTGTATGATAGTATTGAGACTTAATAAAATTATATGATACATGTTTGAGTATTTATATCACATAGCACACGAACAAAAGACTCGGTACAAAAATATTGGGGGATGAAACGCTCTTTCACATAGTTTTCTTAATATTCATGCGTGTTTCGTGCATAGGGAAAACAGGCGGGACGTTCTACGTGATAGGGTTGTATACGACCGCAGAGTGTGAGATAAACATAAAATACGACTTCATTTCCACAACGAACCCTTCTGTCGACATCATTCTACCACGGTTTACCATTTCAGATTTTTGGAAAATACTATTCTCTTTTTGTCTGGGACACGGAGTCGTCTGATGACGCAATGAACCCTGGTGTCAGAATTTTTCAACCGCCTTCTGCAAGTAGCAGACTTCTGACATGGTTATGTAACGACCGCCGCCTAAGTGATCATAGACAGCAACTGGGACCTACGGCTTAACGTGCCATCCGAAACATAGCACCATCTTTCTATGGACAATCGGGTGGTACAACCGGAAATATCCTAACCAGACTGAGAACCAATTCACAAAGTGATAAGTATCTACTTTGTGAGTAACCCACCGAGAATCGAACTCGAGACCTTCTGCGTCAAGGGCACTACCACTGCGCCACATTGGTCGAAGTGGAAAATACCTACTGGATCCAAACAGTTTTTGCTAGTATTTGAAGGTTCATTCCATAATACTGAGAAACTTTTAACCAAAGCGGTAGGTGAAAAAATACAAGATCTTCATAATTTGAGGTCTAGGTAGGTGTTTCTTTAGATTATTAAACCTAGATAATACCTGGCAGGGACAAGTTTTAAGCATTTGGAGAGGATAGTATTTTTAATTAAATAGAAACGTACTTTTATATCAAAATTCACACTTGTAATCACATGTAAAATTAAGAACTACTATATTTTGGATGTAATAGTGAGTATGTACGTACGAAAATTATCTTGAAAAGCAATTTAACATGAGAACTTACAAAGGTAGGTAGACAGATAGGTAGAGATAGGTAGGTAGATGTTAATTAAAAAACAAAAACATGCTTACACAAGTTTAGTCAATGAACTTGGAAAACTGGATAATAATGACGAGATAAGTGGTGCAAAGACTAGCATAACTGAGTGGCAACGACATGCTGAGACGAATGACGCCCCACAGTGCGTAGGTAAACTCATTATCTTGGGTCAGCTGGAAGAATGCCTTGATCTTGCGGCGTTCTATCTTATCTGCAACGAGAAAAACCTAAATAAGGAAAATCCCGGTATGTATGGAAGTTTTTAAATCTAAGAAAGTAGGTAACACTTATTGAAGTAAAGTAGGTCCAAATAACGCTATATATGCTGCTACTACCAACTAACTAATTTAACTAATTTTGAGAGCATTAAGCGCCATACAAAAGCAAAGAAAAATTTCATACCCAAACTAAAAGTGTTGATTGCGTTGTGGAGTACAGTCCGAATGTTCATGACCTGCCGTGTGGTGATACTGGCGTAGTAGCTGGGGATGATGACCAACATCGTGTATTTGAAACATCTCACGGTTGTGTAGGTTAAAAGAGCATTGAACATCTGAAATAAAATAAAGACGTATTATTTGAAGATATAAGTTTTGTTTCAACATACATACACATATCACGCCTTTATCCCTTACGGGGTAAGCAGAGCGATAACGATCGCAAAATTACGCTCGTTATCGCCACGTCTGACAAATACAGAGGGCCGTTTGAGATAATTTGTGTATCACTATAGTGACAGGTTGTCAGCCTGTCGCCTAAAAGTTGTAATACACCTGAAACCCTCAAGTCCCTCAGTCGCCTCTTACGACACCCACGGGTAGGAAATGGGGTGATGCTATTCTAAGCCGGCATCACACGGCATTTGTTTCAAGTATAATGAAATAGATATTGGTAACAAATTACCTCATCTCTGTCACCTTGCGATATTTGGAAAAACTTCTTTAATAGAATGGTTGTGCTTAGACCTGAAGTAAATAGCATGACAACCATCTGAAATAAAAACATTGTTGACTATCAAAAACTCAATTTCTGCAGTAATAGATAAAAAGCTTCTTCTCCTGACTTAATTTGTACTTACGGGAAAACTCATGGCTGAATTAAGTTGTTCAGCACATTTATGCAAAAGTTCATAAGCCCTGTGCATTTGAGTAGTGTCTAGTTTTATATTGTTAGCCAATCTTTCGATTTCATTAGATTCATCAATAATGTCAGAATCCTTTTCAGTGTTGAATGCCTTAGCAATGTGAGCTTTTAAAATACGAACACGTATCATGATAATTTTTATCAGCACCACGAAGAAGATCTGTTCACTGTCATGAGCAAGGATAGTAACGTAGATGATGAGAACCGAAGGAGCGAATTTGAAGTCCAAGTAAATGTAAAATATCATGATTTCAGCAATGCAGTAGATTACACTACTGATCATCCAAATTACTTCACTTTTAACTTTGATGACGACCACTCCATTTATGTTCAACATATCATCAAAAGAGGCAAGATTTTGGAAAACACTCCTCTGAGTATTCTTATATGTGAAGGAGGATATGAATATAAGCATAAGATATTCAATTATGCTTATTTCCTTGAAAACAGCATAAGAGCCAGAATAAGGATCAGCTAGGATCATGCAGAGTAAGGCCAATAAGAACAAGAACGCACTGTATAGGTAAGACAGCCGCAGTGTCAAAGTTTTATAATCCAGCAAGAATAGACGATTGATGCCCACGAGAACTTGCAATATAATCAGGAATTTTATTTGTTTGAGAATATCAATACCTTTTCTGATGTAATTGTTTTCTTTTGGAGTTGGAATTTTAAGATCAAACGGAGCCACTTTAGAAGACATGCTTAATTTTTTGAGATATGTATGTGAGCAGCTAGACACGAAAACTGTGAATGATAGAAAAAATAATAGTACAAAAAGTAATACTATTACGTTAAAAGCATTTGTTCGTTATTAAATTACCTACTAGCATTTATGGAAAGGTCCTTTGATATATTACTTTTTAATAGTTATACAAATTAACGTTTTAATCCAATGGGGAAGCCGCATTTTTATCTAATAGGTATTTTTTGTGTTTATATCTTCCTATTCATATTGATGTTTGACTTGATTTTACCTATTTATACGATATACAAAGATATGATTTGATGTAGCGATTGTATTCCTTGTATTTAAAACTACGTGTTCTGTAGTCACAGATTTTTTTAAACATTTGCAAGTTGTGTTCCCACTTTCCATGGAGTGGGCTAGTAGTAGATAAAATGCAAAATCGAACTACACTTTGAATCATACTCGTACACACTCTTTCATTAGTAAGCTTGGTATTAAAAAAAAAATTACAACCTCCTATTTGAGACAAAAAGAAAATGATAGATTTACATAAAACAAAATAGCTATTTGAATCAGACCGGACCATCCCCCGAACCCATCGAATTTCAGATCTTTGTGTCTTGTTCAGCCCAACTAAATACGAGAGAAACTTTACGTTTTTGTACATGAAAAGGGAGGGGCTTTAAGGGCTATACAGACGGTGTTTTGCAGTTTACACAATACAACACACGTTGCAGTGAATGTAAGTCTATTATTCAGTCACAACTTTATAATGGTTTTCCTTCAATTCTTGATATCAGCATTTTGATAAATGAACTGTACAATTCTGTCACAATCACTTTTTTAATGACTTCATAGCTTTTTATTTGAGATATATTTCGCCAACCGTAGTTCGACTTTAATTTGAGGAATTCTTCGGTACATTAACACTTTACTCTTAAAGCAGGTACCCAGAATTGGATTTTTAAAACTGTACGATAAATTAAGTTTCATCTTAATAGGTAGGTTATTATGCTGTGATAGGACGTGAAAAGTTTATGTATTCGAAACTGTCGGGTTTCTTAATAGCTAGTTATCTAGATATACTTTATAGACGGCCGCCCGCAAGCCTTGTGCCGTCGCCCTTAGAAAAAGGAGTAAGGGGTAAAAGAGAATACGTGGAACTGGTAATTAATGCGAAACAAGGAGAAATAAAACACGTATTGTGCGCGATATGTGCCCGTCGAGGCGCGTAATTAAAACATCGCTTGGGCAGAATCAACCAAAAGAGTTTGCCTTTTCTGATTCATCTGCTAATTTGTTTACAACACGCTGTTGCCAACCAACCAAAGTTTCATGATAAGTAAGGAATCTGTGATCTTTTTACGTACCTAGAGACGATCCTGCATCATCAAGATTTTTTAAGCTTTGCTTTGTGTAACATTTACAAGATTGTTTAAACGGCCTAATTTCGACTCGACCCAGTTTCAATGCTTGTAAATAATCGAACAAGCCCTTCAGAGCAGTGTCTATAAATTCTTTGTTTTCTTAACCTAAACACTAAAAGAAATATAAAAATGCTCTCTTTTGAGCTAAGTTGAAGGTCAAAATCACTTAAAATTTCTGAAATGTAATTTCCCTTGTAACTCGGCGCAGAATTTGATTTAGGTGAGACAAGCGGACTGAAGCTAATAGAAAAAGGAAGATACGTCGAAATGGAATAAAATTTATTACAACCAGCCGGGGGTTACTATTAGTTCGGTATCGACAAAGGAAAATGGTATTTTATCGGAACAAGACGACTGGCGGAAATATTTGTGATTTTAATATGAATTTTTCGCTGACTTCAAAAAAGTGTTGATAATTTGGTCAAATGGAGCTGTATGTACTTAATTTTAGAATCACAAAATATTTTGTCGTGTCTTAAGGCTTTCTCAACTAGTAGATCATCGATATAGTATAAGAACTGTAGTATCGTATGTTTGTTTAGATGTTGCACCTCCCCTTACCTTAGATGACTAATAATCCAACAATTTTTACAACAAGTTTCACTCAGTCCCCAAGAACTAAAATACTCCTCGGTATGGTCCGATTTTCACTTTGACGATTTTTAATAACAAATCCTGCAACTTTAATAACAGTTTTCGTCGTAAAGCCATTGTCCCTAGTTTATTAACCTAGCGGGTGGGATTAAGCATCGCCACTAATTTTCCCGTGAAGACAATAAGTAAAGCTGACCCAACTGGCCGTTTAAAATTATAAAGCAACCATTTTTGATAGAGCTTGGATTCTTTGTTTTCTTAGTACGGATGTCGCGGGTTTGAAAGCTCCGATGTGGTTGGTTGGCGGGCGAACACGGGTGCGCAAAATTGTGACTCTGAAACGTGCTCATTATCCGTGCACTGTAAGGGGTGGCCTTTGATATATTTTCTGTAGACTACGCTTTTCTCGACGAGTATAGTATCTATTACATCCAGCCAGGCTATCGCAACAAGCCTTTAAGAATATTAGACGCCATACTTACGACAATATCGTCGCATTTTTGGTTAGTTCATTCCAAATTCAATTCTACCTAAGCCTTCATAACCTTAGCCGTTTACCTTGTTTTCATATTCTAGCCCTGCATCAGGCCTATCATGTATCATTTCTCGTAAGAATTAGAAAGCAGTGTCCATATATCAGATTCCAGGTCTTTGGTAAATGACCCTGGGCCTGGGACGGGGCAACCCTACTGGCGACCAAGATTAGTCCCTCATACAACGTTTTAAATTAAACGCGGGACAAGAGAAAGGGCAGCAAATTCAAACTTATGAGCGTGCTTTTGTTCTTCTTAATTATTTAAAACTCCTAAAGACAGTAGTTAGGTTTGAAGTTCTTTGTCACAGATGACGGCATTTATATCTTAGTAAAGAAATCTTTGAAAGCTGTAAATGTGCTAACACACTGGAGCCTTAGGTAGATTTCTTCGTGGCATGGCAATCGATTTACATAAATAATCGATTTTTTTTACTAGTTTGCAATACCATCATATTGGAAATGACCTTTAGTTACACTTTTTTACAGCTCTTTTGGTTAGATAGTGTTTTGGCCAGCGTAACTTGATCTCAATTCTCCATAGACGTACGGGCGCGTACTGACAGGTTGTGCTGGTCGTGTCACTATGTAAGCCAATGAAGTATAAGTACATGTTTCTTGCCATAAAGTCTATGTTGAATGCGAGAAGAGCGTAACAAAAGAAGAAATTAGCGAGATAACATTCAGTTTTATTGCGCGACGTACATCAGTCTACGACAAAATTCCAAGCTGACATAAAAAAATTGCGATGAATTTTTTGTATCTGCGCACGAAAACAGCGAGAACCAGTGCTTTTTCTGTTGTCTATATATACATTGGGTTCTAGGAACTCGTTTGGATTTGAATTTCTGCGTATTTTTTTCTAGTGGGCACCCGCAGCTCTACCCACGTGGAAGTCGGTTTTAATCCCGTAGCATCCCACAGGATAATTATTTCGGAATAACAACTATACTCTGTGTTAATCCAAGTTACCCTCTATCTGTGTGCCAAATTTCATGAATATCATTAGTTTTAGCGTGAAGGAGTAAGAAACAAACATACAAACTTTCGCATTTATAATAATAGTAGCATTTGAGGGCCAAAATCAGTTCATTACTTGACACGACGCAGAGTACTTTCTGTGATGTTCATTAACTTTTCAGTACTAATCCAGTATGTTCAAAATAATTAGCCAGTGTAAATAAGTATACATTTTCTTTATATCAATGATTTTCACATCATCACATCACATTATTTAAACAAAGTGTATCTGTAGTGTTATTCGATACAGAAAAATAACAAAAAAACAAACTGGCTGGCTCATTATATCGAAAAAACACGATGCAATAACCCAAAACGAAGCTTCATATTGATACGACCCAATTTCATTTTATTAAAGTCCCAAACGGCGCCGTGGAGTTAATCAAGGGGACGCGCTGGAAACAATTTGTAGGCAATTTGACCCTTCATAACAGTCAACACAACAGCGGTAATAAAATGCCTTTTTGAATTTACAATTTACAATGGAAATGACTACAATATTAATGTTAGACTCGAAATAAATTGTTTTCGTTTTGCAACACCCATAAAAAAATGATATCGATTTTTAATGGGTGATCCATTTTTTTTTTTCAAGTAAAGTTGCTCAGATTCATGTGATAGTTATATAGGCTCCAAAGGAGTTTTTTTTCCATCGCGCTTAGTAGGCGGCAGTTTGGCGAGCGCAGTACAAGTTTTGACAGGGAATGCTGTAATTCGCTGAATTGTCCATCCCTTTAGTAGCATTTTACGATTTTCAACGGTAGAAATAGGTTGATGTTTAATTTTAATAAGAGACTCAACTCAACTCAAAATATTTATTCAACGTTATAAATTTTCATGTAAAAGAGAGAAAATTGTAAAATCCACCATCGGTCGCGTGAATTTTTTCCGCTTGTTTCGTTTGTATTAGCTTTCTAATGAAAAGTTAAAATTGTAAAACATAATTTTCTCTTTTTTAGAACAGTTTTCTGATCCTAGGTAACGCGGCTGGGCTCGACTATATCTTTGCATAGTCAATAAGAGTCAATACAGGTACTACGTAATATATACGTACTAAGTACAAAATGAAGTCGCTTCTTGTGTTTCTGTGTGTATCTGATCTTGTGGACAAAGCTAACTCGCTAAGTAGTTGGAGTAAGGATTATTATGTGTGTAGGTATTATTCCTACGGGAAAACCATTTGCAGCGTGTGCAACCGCTGAGCAGGCGTAATAAAGAAAACCTTATTGTGATTGATACGTTGAGCGGTGCCGGATCACTTTGCATCCAATTTACGTGATAGATAACATCGCCTTGTGGGCTGTGATTGATGGGTAATTTTGAGCAACCCCACCTTCACCCCCGTAAGTAATACGGGTTACGCCTTTTTGCAACACAAGCGAAGTCTCTATGGGTGGTGTGTAGTGGTGACGAAGGAAACAGGCTTGATAGATTTCACAGAGTTTATTATCACCGTACACACTCCCTATTTGTACAGAAGTTAACACAACTTGCGCGTTACAGTATGAGTTCGGACGGACAGAGCAAGGCGAGACGAGACGTGTTGCGTCCGCGCGTGTCGTGCTAGCAGAGGGGCAGTGAACATGGCCGACAGACGATACCGGAAGCAGAGGGCTTCCGGTTTCCGGTAGGGCCCATGTTCACGGCCGTACATTAGAAAACCATGTTGACGGTGGTTACTAAAGTGCAGTGGTGTTGCCAATGCAACGCCACATCTCTATAGCGAGAACTTAGGCGAAGCCCGTATTGCACTGGACCTCGCTCCCGTATGAAGTGATCCGGTTTTAAACTTTGGGCCGTTGAACGACTGGTTGTCCTATACGAAAAGAGAAAGAGAGACACTTTGGTCTTAAGATTTTAGATCAGTATACAAAAACCACATATACCTCTCACTGACACCTGTCACTCTCTCCGAGCGGGGCTCCAGCGTGCGCGATGGATCCGGACCCCGAGATGTATGACAAGGACACATGAGCAAAAGAATATATCGACACAACAGGACGGTGCACATGTAGCTGCCCTTGTTCAGCGGCACTCATTTACATTTGTTATACCATCGCATCGGATTTCGTAGCCAATGTGGAGTCCGCCTATATAATAAAAGGAGTTGTGTAAGAGAAACCGCATGAAATAGAAGCTTTCGTCCTGTGGCGTCCATGCCATTTGCTTGCTGGCTGTCAAATTCAGCAACCTCTTGGGAAAAACGTAAAATGTGAACTTATCTTATTGGTTTCGCAAAACAAATCAAGATTTGCTATGGCGAGAATTTATCTTCATGTTTCCAAAAGGACTGTCGCGCCTACACGTTTGTTACAAAAATAAGGATTGGAAGTTATTTTGGCAAGGTATTTATAGTAGACATTTATTTATCTACCAAGAACTGGACGAGATTTACCGCTTTACACACTCGGTATACCATATGCAAAAGTCAAAAACGATGCCTGAACATGAATGTGCCGGTCCCTAATTCCACCTTTTACGTGCAGAACGTGCGAAAAGTTATTTGGCTCTCGCATCGGCTTATATAGCCACGAAAAGTCTTCCATTTGCAACAGGACATAGATAATGATGATGATACCTTATGCATGATTTTGGCTATTTATAGAAGCTTTGAAGTTAGAATTAATAAAAAATTAAATAAATAGCAGTAAAATTAAAACTCCGGTTGAAGAACTTAGAAATAGAAGTTAAAAAAATAACCGACAACTTTTTCAAAGCATACCTAACACAATTTTCGCATTAAACTTTGAAGGGTTTTATCTTCCATTGGAGTGAAAAAAATAGTATAAAAGCAAACTCTTGTAGCGGAAAGTCGTCGAAGGATGAATAATAAAGGCGGTTGAATAAATTTCAATATCAATCTAGTTTGTTCAGTATCTGTAACTAAGTGGTTGGAATCACTTACAAAAACGAATACAAAATCATTGAATAAGCAGGAATCAGAGCGATGTGATTGTCGCAAGCTGCAAACTGGTGATAGGAACAAAAAAATATTGAAAAGTTTTTGCGGAATAATATTTAATTGTAAAGTTTTATATTTTTTTTTTTAAGGAAACACACTTTCACACACCTATGTGGTTTGAAGGAAGGCGG
Organism: Keiferia lycopersicella; assembly: GCA_029255805.1. NCBI lineage: Eukaryota > Metazoa > Arthropoda > Insecta > Lepidoptera > Gelechiidae > Keiferia > Keiferia lycopersicella. The sequence continues at coordinate 4,031,095 of JARACZ010000008.1, forward strand.
ATTGCACACTGAACGCACTACGGAGCGCTAAAACGAGTCGAGTGCGGTTTTAGTATGGGGAGTGACGTTTCTAGTATGGATCTGGCAGACCGCTGCGATATTTTAGCGCTCTGTCGTGCGTAAGTGTGCGATCCGTCGAACGCAGTACTTTTTATAACAAACTGTATAAAGACATAACCAGCCATATACACTTATATTAAAAGTGATGTCTACAAGAATGTGAATTTCGTACCAAGGTTCAAAATTGTAAGCAATTTAGTCAGATAATTAATGTGAAACAGAAAGACTTGAGATAAAAGAGTTAGTAAATAGGAATTAATGGTCCAGTATTTACGCAATGGACAAAATATTTACCTAGAAAGAGGTCATTAGCGGTCATTAGCTTTGTTTTGCCGCTGACTAGATAATTACGATAATTTTTCTTCCTTGTTTTCCCTAGCTAATTATTTTATGCTAATTTTATCTTGTCCGCTCCTCAGATAATTGTCTCGGGCTTCGGGTTCACCTGCCTGTCCAAATTGTGGAAGGTCGGAATAGGCACCAGAAAATTAAGGTTGCTTTTTTTTCTTTACGCATGACAAAATCCGCTGGAAAGCCTTCGTGATGTGGAGATAGGACTCTGTCCCCGTGTCCACCCCCTTTATAATATTCGTCGCCGCTTTCTAATGTAATTGAAATATTATCCCTGTGGTTTTCCTTATTTAACTTTTTGCCAGTGTCTGCTGTCGAGTAATCCGTTCTCATCCGCGTATTATCCCGAATTTCCATTTTAAAACGGAACACGGAGCGGAGATTTAAAGTGCTCGGAGTAAGTAATTCCCTTCAAAAGGTGGTTTAGACTCCGCACCGCCGTCATAGATGCCGTCGCGTAAATTTTTCAAGGTTAAATATTGCATGAAAAATCGCTTTTCTATGAACTAAAATATGGTAAAGAACGCGTTTTAGAATCTTTGAAGACCTATTCTCGTGAACAGTTTCCATTTGAAGTGTAATGGACCGGCGGATGGCACACTTGACGCACGACCGAGCAGCGGTCTGTCAGATCCATACTCGAAACGTCACTCCCCATACTGATCTGACAGACCGCTGCGATATTTTTGCGCTCCGTCGTGCGTCAAGTGTGCGATCCGCCTTCAGTTTCCTCTCTCACAAGATGTCTGATACAGTTTTTCTTTATGATGGATGATATATTAGGCATGAATCGTATCACAACTTCACGTTATTTTGGAATACAAAAGATATAAACTACGGACAAAACACGTTCACGGCGAGGGTCCGGCCTTGTGTATCGGGGCAGTTTTTTATATGGCCGGCAATAAATCAAATGGACCGCCTTTATCTAAAAAATATACCTTACAATAGGATGTTGTAAAAGAGCGATTTTTCTTACAGCAACTCGGTTTGTCGGATCCAGCCGGGTGTAATGGACAGCGCTTCACCATTATCAACTATTTATTAGGTATCAGGAGAAAAATATCCGTTGGAATTGTCGACTCTTTGTGTTCTTGGCTATAAATTAAGCAAAAACATTGGTTTTGGTTGTAAACAAAAGTTAAGTTTACCTGGGCCTTTCGACTTCGGTATTTAGGTATTTACCGTTTCAGCTTAAACTCTAACTAAGTAAAATTAGAATATTTATTTATGAGCATTATTTTCATTTACTTTTCAAGTTTACAATATAGTTTTAAAATTTACTCATTTTTTACTTTACTCACTTTGTAATACTTTACTCACTTACTTACTTACTTTGTGATTTACTCACTTTGTAATACTTTTCCTATTTAATTAATGGTTTATATGCTTTTGTCTATCTTCCTATCTTTTCAGATAACTACATTTTTCTTTCGGTAGATACTGCCAAATAAAATTCATTATTTTTAGGTTATCGTCTTCATATCGCAAGGCAAATATGCCTGTGTAGATCATATATTTATGCCAGTATTTCGATTTTTTGTATTTATGCGTGAGATAGGAGTAAGAAATAATTTGGGAAACAAAAACATCAGCCAGGCTGTAGAAAATTGCCATGTTCAGTGAGTTTACATGTGTCGTCCTGGGGGATGAGGGCTCTAATTGTTGAGATAACCAAACTCAGTCAGACTGTGGAACTAACGAGGAGCAATGACCAGACATCGAGCCGATTAGGCGGATCGCATACTTAACGCACGACGAAGCGCTAAAACATCGCAACGGTCTGTCAGATCCATAGTAGAAACGTCAATCCCTATACTAAAACCGTACTCGACGGACGACGCTGCGCTTGCGCTACGTTGACAGCGATTGAGCGGTTTTAGTATGGGGAGTAACGTTTCTACATAATATGGAATAGTGTGGATCCGACAGACCGCTCTGATATTTTAGCGCTCCGTCGTGCGTTAAGTGTGCGATTCGCTTTAGTAGTCCTGGCTAGTTTGGCGTCGATACGTGAACAAGTATCTATTTGTAGAAGAATCCTTAAATCACCGGTCTAAAGTAACAATCGCTTAAAATTATGAAAATAAAATATGGGTAGGTAGCTAAATAAAAACTTTTTATGTTCTTTAGATTTTCTTTATGTTCATGCCATGTAGACGGATGATTTCTTGAGACTTGTTGAAAATATAAGAAAGACTCAGAAAAAGTTTTTTTCGTAATACCAGTAATTTTATGTAGTAAAAGACTTTTAATTTGGCTAAGTGTTTCACTTTGTGGTGTTTTATTAAGTAATCTCTGATGTAATATCATTTAATCTTATGAAAATTTGGCTCAGTAGTATTAAGAAAACAAGGTTAAATGTCAGAGGGTTAAAAGGTTATATTTATTTTGTGCAGAGAAGCTTATATATTATACAAATTTTTACGGTTTCACACCTAACAAGTCTTTTACCTCTTGTTTTTTATCTGTCAGCGACCGGTCAATTCGTGTGCCTAACAAATCACAGAAACTCAGAAATCCGATGAAAAACTATTTATTTTTGAGTAAAGATACTTTTCAGAAAGTATATACACTTCTCATATAAGACATTTTCACAACCAACCTCTGCTAGCAGGGCTGGCAACGTTACACAAGAAAAACCAAATGAGGTTACAATGCAAACAAATGTTAGCGCCATCTATCTCCACTACGCCAAAACCATAAATATTCGCAAGATATTATTAGATTAAGTTAATTTGTAAGGTTGCTATAATAGTTGTATAATTGCACAAATGAGTTTGTTTAGTGATTAGTTAGTTTATCTTAATTTTATTATGTACTTAGGAGCATCATACAATTATTTGTTTTCAAGTGGCAACACTGGGGTTGATTTTGTAATAAAAGTCGCGGTTAGACAGGCAACGGGTCTATTGTAATTTTCGATTTGTCAAGAATACACGTGCTCACCGATATCAAAGGATTTTATTCTAACTTTCCTGAAGCCTCCAGAAGCCCCGCTACGCCTGGACCCTGTATCCGCGTTTCATCTCAGAAGTGGGATTTGAAGAAGATGTCTGGCCCGTACGTCGATGGCTTAGGAAGGAAGCGGAAGAAAAGCGAGGCCACGTGCTGTCCCAGTGAACAAGAAAACGCGGATTTTTTTTTTCTTCGTCATCGAGTAACTCTTCTCCACCCCGTCTAACAACCAAGCGACGACGAGATAATGACGAAATATTTCCACGATAAGCTGTCGTTACTAAAAAAAAATGTAAGGTTTACAACGAAGACGCCATAACCTGCATTGTTAAAGGCTTACCTACAGAATTACGAGCTAATGCCAAAGCCTATCAGTAGTACTACAGATATCTATCATCCCTGGAAAATTTTCGGCGGGTAGAGGCTGCTGCCACTGCGAGAAAATCTACATGGAAACGAGGACAGTCTACTCAGTTGCTGCCGAAGATATGCTACGCCTGCCGAAGATCAGGCCATGAAGCACGGGAATGCAGAGCTCATCTCCACTGCGAGGTCTGCCAGCGCAGCAGTCACCTTGGACTGGTACCTCGAGACAGCAACCACATCAAACACCAAAGGTCAGTGCCATTTTTCATATCACTTATGACGTTTACTTAGAGGTGTATTTAAAGAACGTGCCTGTGAATGGACGCGAGATGAAAGACTACATAGACACTGGCAGTAATCTCAGTATACTCGCGGTTGATAAAACTAAATCATAAGAATTGGCCATTTCACCATCTACTGTTGTGATGAAAGGCTTTAGACGCGCACATTCACATTCACAAGGGACTGCGGGAGTAGAACTATGTGTAGATAAAGGATAAAGTCATAATACGCGGCTGTGTAGAATTGACTACGTACAACTTAACAAAATCGACTTGATAATCGGCGAAACAATGATAAATCAAGAAAATATTAGTTTTTTTACGACATCAAACTCTGCCGCGCTTGTTTACACGTCCGAGCTATACAAATATGTTCTAAAACGAATACAGTTGCAATCGACAGATTTTATTTCGAAATACCCTGTTTATCTGCGTGATAGTTGTGTTGTACCAAAACAGAGTCATGCTTTCCTTAATGCGTATATTGATTGTGACGAGAGTGAAAGAGAATACACGTTTTGATGCGTCCTGTGTACTATGAACTAGGCAGTGTGTCCTACTTTATTCCCCAGTCTGTACTATCGACAAAAAATTGTTTGCTCAAAATAATTAACGTTGGAGATCAGGAGCTACAGTGGGAATCAAACAGGCTAGTTGTCCGTGCGGAACTACTTGATACAAATACAAGCGATAGCCCTAACGCTTTAATGATTGAGAAACGTGCCAGTGAACGGCTGATAACAGCCGATGATATTGATGTAGGTAATCTTTGCTCCAGCGAATTGACGAGACTTTTAAGCGTATTGAACCGATTCAATTCGTCTTTCTCGAGAGGCACACATGAACTGGGTTGTACTGATTTAATTAGTATGCACATTAAAACGACGACGGACGACCCAGTGTTTTGCAAGCCGTATAGATTATCACATAAAGAAAACGATATCGTTAACGCAAAAGCCCAAGATTTATTAGACGCAGGTATCGTTCGCGAGTCATGTTAGATTACTTGAGTCCTGCAGTACTTGTAAAAAAGAAAAACTGTGACCACAGGCTATGCGTGGACTACCGCGCATTAAATGCTCGAACGGTAAAGATAGGCTCCCTTTGCCCGATTTCGAAGATCAACTTGCACGTCTGTCGGGAAAAGTTTATTTCGCGGCTTTGAACCTCGCACGGGTTATATGCAAGTACCTATAGATGAAAATTATATTCACAAGACTGCCTTTGTAAAGCCTTCGGGACAATTTGAGTTCTTAAAAATGCCATTTGGCCTGGCTAACGCACCTGCTGTGTTTTCCCGCCTAACCAAAATGGCGTTACAAGGTGTGAGTAACGAAATTGCGTTGTATGTATTTAGATGACGTCATGTTGCCTACAGTTACAATCGAGGAAGGACTGGATTTGCGGGAAGGGGCACTAAGTTCATTGGAAAATGCTAACTTGAAATTAAATTTAGAAAAGTGCTCGTTTCTCGAATCCAGTGCTAATTACTTGTGCTACGAGATTACTGAAGGGAAACAACCAGGACAAGCAAAAATCGCTTGCGTGGGTCAATTCAACAAGACAAATAACGTCTATGAGATACGGCAGTTTATCGGTTTGACATCGTACTTCAGAAAGTTTATTCGAGGGTTCGCTGAAATCGCGCGACCTTTAACAGAGCTCACAAAAAAAGATGTATCGTGGTGTTGGGGACAGGAGCAGGAACAGGCGTTTCAATCACTGAAACAAAAACTGACAGAGCGACCTGTTTTAGGAATATATGATAGAAATGCTGTAACTGAACTTCACACCGACGCGATTAGCAGGGGTCTAGGTGGTATACTACTCCAGTATCACCACGACAGTAATCTCAGGCCTATCGCGTATTTTAGCAGGGTCACCAGCAAAGAAGAGCGTTTTTACCACAGCTACGAGCTCGAAACTTTAGCGGTCGTGGAATCATTGAAACGATTTCGCGTCTACGTAACTGGTATACCAGTCAAGTTTGTGACGGACTGTAATGCCTTGCGTGCGCATCTTCGCGAAGGTACGGACAATCCGAATATTGTTTCAAACTACCTACTTAAAGAAGGTATTTTATACAGAAAATCCTTGGACGGTTTGTCATACCTAAGCTTGCAAAATACGGATTATTGCAAAAATACCACGATCAGATAGGTCACCCTGGCTTTGAAAAGTGTGAAAAAACAATAAAAGCTCAATTCTGGTTTCAAGGCATGTCAGAAATTACATAAATTTGTGTTTACAATGCGCATATGGAAAAGGAAACTTCGGCAGGGTAGAGGGTGAACTGCACCCTATCGAAAAGGCACCGCTTCCTATGCATACCGTACATGCTGACCATGTGGGCCCGTTTGTCAAAACACGGCGCGGTAACTGTTACTTGTTTGTGGTCATTGATGCTTTCACGAAGTTTGTTTTCGCGAAGCCCGCCAAGAATGCGAGTTCCGTTGAAACGATAAAACATTTCAAAGATGTTATAAATCAATTCGGAAATCCTAAACGAGTTGTCACGGATCGCGTTAAGGCATTTACAATTAGATATTTCAAACAGTTTGCGGAAGAACGCGTTTTAAATGCCATAGCATGTCCACGTTCCAACGGTCAAGTTGAACGTGCTAACCGCACTCTAATCAACGGACTCAATACAATGTCGGAAAGATACCAAAGTATCCGATGTAGTCTGGGGTATCAATAATACACCAAACTCTACGACTGGTTTCACACCCTTCAGACTTATGTTTGGCCATAGCAACTCTCGTCGGCCAGGTTATCCCTCTTCCGACCCTACGGATGCCGGTTCTCAGCAACTGCAATTGGATTCACGAAGGCAAACAGCCAAAATACGTATCGATCGCAACATGACCGAAATGAAAAATAGGTTTGATAGGAAACACAAACGTGTAAGAAAAACAACGTGGGTCAGTTAGTGTTATGAAAAGGTGGGTCTGTGAGGGACCCTCGAGCCAAAGTCACGCGAAAACTCGATGGATTGAATACGGGACCTCACAAAGTAATTAAGAGTGATCACGCCTTAGATAGATATACAATTACAAGTATATAGGGCAGGAAGGGTTGCAAACAATTTTGCGCAATAGTGAGGACTGAGGTTTTCTGGCCGTACAAAACCAGTTGATAGTTGCTCAGGAAGTGACCGTGAAATTGATGGAGACGACCTTATTGATCTATTAGAAAGTTAATTATCCATTTTTGTAATTATGTATACATACAATTCCAGTTAGAATACCTACTAGGAACCTAGGTAATACGTAATAATAATAATAGAGGTTAATCGTCTAATTTAAAATAATAAGGCGTATTGTGCGTCCTGTGAATAATAGGTACAAATCATGCCAATAAACGAGCCTATAGTTCAGTGTTAGATTACATATTTTATAGTGTGTAGATAGTTGTTCATCAACCTGACCAACTGTGAATGATGTAACTGTAGTTAGCGTAAAATAGGTAGGTAACTAGTATGATTGAGGTATAGTTATGCTGATTGCTAGTTAGTATGTAAAAGGGCGTTGTAAAGAAAATTTAGGGATAAAGCTTAATCATGAATTATTTAATCATTTATGTGAATATGACGTCAATTTATGTTTCAAAAGGGCAAAATCTAGGTACCTAATGAAAAAAAACAATGTAGGTAAAAAGTAATAGGTACGTGCGAAATGTGTAAATAAATAATAATAATAAATTTGGGATTCCGAAAAAGATAGCTGTCCTTTGTTCCTGGAATTATTTCTGGAAAGTAAATCATAAAACTATAATTATGGCTGTGTGAGACGAGAAAGCAGAGTAAAATAAGAAAGAAAAAGATGCTTGTTGAGGTGATCTAAATAATTAATAAAACTTTATTACTAAAGATAAAATATGTTTTCTTTTCTGTGTGATCTACGTAACGTTATTGACTCAAATTTATAAAATTCTAAATCATCTGATCTGTGTGAGAACTGGAAAAATAATAATCTATGTGCTCTGTGTGATGATGCTGACTCAATATAACATATGTGATCTGTGTGATGATGCTGAATCAATATAATCTATGTGATCTGTGTGATGATGCTGAATCAATATAATCTATGTGATCTGTGTGATGATGCTGAATCAATATAATCTATGTGATCTGTGTGATGATGCTGAATCAATATAATCTATGTGATCTGTGTGATGATGATGCTGATTCGATATACTCTGTGTGATCTGTGTGATTATGCTGACTCATTATAATCTGTGTGATGATGCTGGCCTTTACATGATACGCTCATTAAAAATATACCTAACTATAACCAAGCAATGCATTAGACTATGTGAAAGATAATATCACTGTATCTTCCTGAATTTTAAACATTTCCTGTGTGCATCCCTGATCTTTTATACTTAAGTTTAAGTGAACAACATACTGTGCTGCATTTTCCTTGTTTTAGAATATTGGTGCAGCTGTCGACAGGACTACGGCTGGTTTCAGAGCGACGCGTCTCGGCAGCGCTGCCCAGCCGCGCGCGCCTCGCATTACACTAGATTGTATGTAGCGTTTCATAGTGACGCGTCTTGGGCCGCGTCTCGGCCGCGCCGCGGTCGGGTCTCCTTCGATTGCCAGTAGCGTCGACTTGCAATCTTTTCCATATAACTTATATAGCTAATATAGTGATTACGTTTGCTGGCATAATGATTCTCTGCACTCGACCGTACACCACAACGAAGCGCGCGCGTCTGAATGTCGTTTCACAGCGAACGCGCTGCCCAGGCGCGCGCCTGGGCAGCGCTGCTGAGACGCGCCGCTCTGAAACCAGCCTACGACTACGACCAATGTGGTGTATTCTACAGCTTGTGAAGAACGCCGCGGGGCGCGGCCATGGCAGGATGGCCGAGTGTTAGCGCCATCTATCTCCACTACGCCTAAACCATAAATATTCGCAAGATATTATTAGATTAAGTTAATTTGTAAGGTTGCTATAATAGTTGTATAATTGCACAAATGAGTTTGTTTAGTGATTAGTTAGTTTATCTTTATTTTATTATGTACTTAGGAGCATCATACAATTATTTGTTTTCAAGTGGCAACACTGGGGTTGATTTTGTAATAAAAGTGGCGGTTAGACAGGCAACGGGTCTATTGTAATTTTCGATTTGTCAAGAATACACGTGCTCACCGATATCAAAGGATTTTATTCTAACTTTCCTGAAGCCTCCAGAAGCCCCGCTACGCCTGGACCCTGTATCCCCGTTTCACAAAGTATTATATAATTCGGACACTATCCGTCTACAATCAAAAGTTTGACTAGAAAATAAGCAAAATTAAAGTCTCTCGCTCTAACTTAGCTGAGGTTCATCTCGCCCCAAAGATCAGGGGTCTGCCGTAAATCAGGGGTGAATTGTGAGTCGTGGTTTATCACACAATTAAGGCACCGTATCTGACTATATATCATCGTGAATTACACGAAAATTGTCTCCCATTTATTTTGCAAAGTTGGAAACTGGTATAAGTGACTACCAGTTTAATGGCGATTTTGTTTTGTTTAAAGTTTCTTTTATTTTTGGAACATGCGAAAAATACCAAAAAAAATTGTCATCGTGACACTACTCACGCTACAACCTGTGAAACAGGAACGCTTTGGGAAGTAAAAATCTATGATTAACAAACATGAAATCCAATAGTTTAAGACAAATGCGGGCCTATTACATATTAAAAAAAAAAAAAAAAACAACAATGACTAACACTCCGACTATCGGGACAGAAGACCGTGTAACTCTAAGTTCCATTGTTATAAACGTGGTCCATATATATTTGGCTCTTTGGTACATATTAGCATGGAAGTATTATGTGAGTGCACTATAAAAGCAACTGTGACAGAAGAATGGCGTCGAACAATCAAGCGAGACACTCAGTGTGATGACAACACGACTACTAACATCATGACCACGGCCTCTCTGCCAAGAGTGTTACGACCTTAGTTAGTTGTTAAAGAAGAATTATAGTAATGTACTCCCTACGTTTCAGTGGTTTCAAACTAATTCTTCCATGCTTTATGAATTACAGAAAGGAAAGTAGACAAGTAGTAATGTAGAAATTACCGCAGCCGTTTTTTGTTTTAATGATTCTTGTACTTAAAAAGCTGGTGTCATGTCAGAATCGAGACCGATGTTCACGTAATAAAGCTTTCAAATAAACAAGATCTTCGCGTCGAATTGCGTAATCCACCTTAAGGCGAGGCTTTTCGGGAGCGAGATAGTGTGATGTGTGGGACGGAGCAACGAGCAAACAAAATGGTACCAAAGGAAAATATTGGGTTAGTGTGAAAATCTAGACATGAAATTTTTGAAGATGACAAATTATTCACTTTTTTTTTTATTATTATTCACTACGTCGATGGCTTGGTGGCTTGGGTCGGTGGCCAAGTGGTTAGGACGCCGGTCTTACAATCGTGAGGCCCGAGTTCGATCTCCACCATGTACCAATGTGTTTTTACTCGCGCACATTTACCGACTGCTCTTACGGTGAAGGATAAACATCGTGATGAAACCCACATTCATATAAAATTTGAATTCAGATACCTGTGACTTAACTTAAGATTCGGACCAGGTTAGCCTTCAGGTTGCAGAGGTCAGATTGCTGTCGGTCTGTGTAAAAACTTGGTTCCACGTCAAATCCCTTAGGTTAGGTAGCCGACCTCGACAGAGAACGGGATAAGGCAATAACGATGATGAATTCAAAATGTTAACTACCTTAAGTCTCTCTTTTCGTATGGGACATTGAGTCTTCCAACGACCCAACTTGTGTAACGACCTTGTCGAAGTAATCATAGACAGCAACCGGGACCTACGGCTTAACGTGCCATTTAAAACATGGAACCATCTTTCTTAAGGACTACCTTAAATTTTCACATACACCGTATGGTTTTCTAGTGTTTCGCTGGGCATGATTTCTGACGAAGAGAGAACACAAAGTTATTTATTTATTTAGAATTTCATTTGTCTAAATCAGAGTACAAAAAGTAGGTAGGTACTTATCATTTTTGATATAAGGATGATAATTACTTGACATACTCCCGCCATCACCCGATGCTACTCATCCCCACATTTCATCATCACCTCTAAAATTCTGGCCTTTATCAAGGGCCGTATCACACGTTAACTGGTGCGAAACGTTCAAACTTGCCGTATTTGCTCAAGTAATTCTACGTGTAGGTGGAATAATTTATGAAAAGCTAAGCGGTCGCTGCGCGTTTGCGGATTCTGCGCCACATCAGACATTGGATCAAGTGTTGTCTCAATACTACACTTTGAAACAAACCCATGGTAACCATAGTACCATGGTGATTATTCATTAAAAATATTTTATACGAAGCTTTATCGGGTGGATTATGGCGTGTGATGCCGGCTTAGAATGGCATCATCCCATATCCTTCCCGCGGGTGTCGTAAGGGGCGACTAAGGTACTCGAGAGTATTGGCGTATTACAATTTTTAGGCGACAGGCTGACAACCTGTCACTATAGTAATACACATGTTTTCTTAAACAACCTTGGAAAACGATCCTCAAAAATGTCAGACGTGGCGACAGTGGCCGTATTCTTACGGCCGTTAACGCTCTGCCTACTCCGCAAGGGATAAAGGCGTGATATATGGATGTATTTATCGGGTGTAGATGTGGTAATCCTTCCTTCCTACAGACCAGATATGCCTTTTTGGTGATATTTTTTCTCTTTGTTTCTAACTTTCATATGGGATACCGAGAAATCGTCCGACCTAACAGCGACCCGATGAACCTAGTGTCAAACGTATACCACGCACTACGTACTGACGTGATGTCGATGTTGCAAAATAATTCTTCGTATGGAACACCGAGTCTTCCAATGACCCAAGGACCTCTATGTTGTGTCAGAATTTTTCAACCGCCTTCTACAAGTAGCAGGCTTCTGACATGGTCAGGGCCGTCTTAGCACATTTGCCGCCTGTAGGCTATTCAAATTTTGCCGCCCCCTCAACCCATCCCATCCAGGTGTCTCTCAAACTTTTACACGTAAATTTCCTGTAGTAGCATGAAAATCGACAAGCCTCTGTAAAAGATTTAGCAGCAGCACATGCCGCTAAATTTAGAGGATCTGCAGAACAAGGCACGTAATCGGCAAAAGGGGCTTCGTTTTTAATCTTTGCCTGTAAACCGTTGTATACGCCATATCCGCCATACGCCGCGTTATCATAGGACATTCCACGACAGTCTTCAATATTTATTTTTAGCGTTTTGAGTTCCGTAATAACGGCAGAAAACATTTCTTCAGCCTTATGCCTGATTGACGGCATAAATTTGAGAAATCTTTCACACGGTCCGCCTGTTCTTAAAATATATCTAACAACAAGAGTAAGTTAATCCCATCGAGGTAATATGTACTTACGTACGCTAGTACATATTACCTCGATGGTTAATCCACGTGTGCTAGATCTGGTATGGAATCGATGATCAGGGAAAAATATTTCGCTGTTGTTATCTCGTTTCCAATTTTGCCGCCCCCCAAAATCTGCCGCCCTAGGCTTAAGCCTACTCAGCCTAGTGGATAAGCCAGGGCTGGACATGGTTGTGTAACGACCACCGTCACCGCCAACCGATTATAAAGTACTATAGTCTGTAAGTTTAGGTACTTATCTCTTTGTAATCAAATTTTGTATGAAAGTGACACTTTAGAACTGTCAGTTTAATACAAAGTTTGTTTACAAAAAGATAAGTACCTAAACTTACAGACCATAATATCATTTTTATGCAATTACTGTTTTCGGGCGTCAAAGGCTCCACTTATCCTACGCTTTTCAGCCAATAGGATCGCTCGGCTTACATGAATGAGGAATAGACCAATCAGCCTCCATGTACCGTCGTTTAAGTTTTTTGTTGCAAAGGAATTCAATAATGTTCAGCCTTGTCTATGAAGTTTCATTTCGTTATTGCCTATAAAATCCAGCTCCCTACTCAACGAATATTGTACAATTGATCGTAGGTATGTAAATAGCTTATGAACTGACTGTACATGAGTACATACAACAAACGTTGGAACAAATGTTTGCTCCCCAAAGGCTACATATTTGCGAATAATTAAATTGTAAGGTGTCAGTGACCTGCGCTGCGGGCCTTGCTTATTTACTGAAAGTTCATCGACTTCAGCCTTCCTCACACTTAACGCATGACAGAGCGCTAAAATAACGCACCCGTAAGGCAGCGATCATCTATACTAAGCGTTAATCCTCATACTAAAACCGCTGTCGACGCAGGTCCCAACACACAACCTCTTTTGACGCAGCGCTGGCGAAGCATCGTGCGTTGGACCTGCGTCAACAGTGGTGATTGACGTTTCTAGCATGTAATAGATTCTAGTATGGATCTTACATACTGCTGCGTTACGGATGCGTTATTTTAGCGCTGCGTTGTGTGTTAAGTTAGAAAAAGGCTGCTCGTGTTTGTCATGTATGTTGTTGAAGTTACCATTGCGAAAAGTATTCCATTAAAAACTAAAATGTTCACATTTATAGCTATGTCTAATGTTCAACGGACAAATAAATTCAGGTACGTACCTAATTGATAATAAATAACCATTTTTTTTAATATAAAATAACGCAAACAAATTGATAATTAGTATCAACAGCACCTGAGGTTGATTTGGTTTTCTTTGCCCAAGTAAAACTAAAACAATAAATTGAAAATTAAGTTATTTCGGAGCAAGTTATTAATATTTCATTAGTAACGTCAATTTGCGAATCAATCATTCAATGACAGCTAAAATTAAAATTTAGTTTGGCAGTGATTTAATAAGTAATTGTTTACTTCAAAAATAAAATTCATAAAACGACGAGGCTACGTTATTATGAAAGTTGTAACTAAAGGAAAACCTTCTTTTATGAAGAGAGTTTTCATGGCAAGATAAATTAACTTTAAATGTTAAATACACGCACACACTCCCTTTTAACCCTTGCGAGGTAGGCAGAGCGGTAACGGCCGTGAAAATACAGTCGCTATTGTCATGTCTGACAAATATTGAAGGCCCTTTCAGATTCGTGCAGGTATCACTGTAGTGACAGGTTGCCAGCAGCTAAAGTTGTAACAGGTTGTAATACACGTAAAACCCTCGAGTCACTCTTATGACAGCCGAGAGAAGAATTGGGGTGATGCTACACTAAGCTGGCATCACACGGTTAAAAATACATACATACATACATATATCACGCCTTTATCCCTTGCGGGTTAGGCAGAACGTTAACGGCTGTAAGAATACCGTCGCTATCGCCACGTCTGACACTTTTGAGGATTGTTTTCCAAAGTTGTTCCAGAAAACATGTGTATCACTATAGTGACAGGTTGTCAGCCTGTCGCCTAAAAATTGTAATACACCAATACCCTCGAGTCCCTTAGTCGCCTCTTACGACATCCGCGGGAGGGATGTGGGGTGATGCTATTCTAAGCCGACATCACACGGCAAAAAATACATTTGTACATTTGATTCCTGATCGCATCTTCAGGGCCGTACACAGTGTGCCTACTTCGTAAGTAAAAGCACGATTATGTTGTGTACCCACGTGTAGATTTATTTTAAGTTGGTTTTTGTTTTGTTTGTAAGAATAAGAGTGTTTGTAATTTTAATTTTGACAAAATTTTATGTCAGAGACATTCATCAAAATGACAAATAGGGAAAGAGGCTGTGTTTTACATTGATTCAAGAAAGGCAAACAGAGAAAAGCTAATAGAAATAGAGCAGATACCAGTAGCAGGGAGGTTAATGAAATTTATTACGACCGTCCGCCATATCGACTAAGAAAAATGGCGGCCAATGGTAAGCTTTATAAAAAAACATCTAGAACGCAGGGTTGGCGCTTGGCAGTTATTTACCAACAAGCCAAGTAATAATACCCTATTTATGAGTATAATTTTATAATTCGGTTGTGGACTGGGTCATTATTAAAATATAAAAGTAGTACGCCTAAAACTATTGTCCAAAAATACTACGGCCTTCATTCATCATTTTACAAAATATTCAAAGATTGCATTAATCAATAGAATAATTACATAGAAGTAAGCGTTCTGACGCCGTCAAAAATAGCAATGTATGTCAGCTAATCTTATTTTTATACAAAATATCCTTTCGGATCGTTTTTACAAGTAGCTTATTTGAACTACCAGTGAACAACCCTATTATAAGTTACTTGATAATATTGATCTTAACTCAAATCATTCAGAAAGTTGTAAGAGTTGTAAACAGTCAAACTAAACAAAGTGACGTAATTCGCAACAGCTGGCTCCAATCGACACAACCTAAAGCCCCCATTCAATCGTAATGAAATAAACCTGCAATGGACGTGAATGCGGCCCCTTCCCCTAGTGGCGACCAATACCTATTGTAGTGTATTTACAGTGACCACACAACTTACTAGACGGCACAAGTAAACATTTACCGAATGGTTGAATTTTAATGGTAATACATCAGTAATGGTATCAGATTTACAATTCTGGCAAAAGATCGCGCGCATTGGTAAGATTGGGATGACTCCAGACTGGCCTTTTCATCAGCATGACATGACAACATGGTAAGTGTGACTGACTTTAATTGTGTTTAACCAATAAATCCCCCTATTTAAGGGTAATTTCCCCGCGGTAGGCAACCCGAAATTATTAGTTTTTTTGTATTTTAATTATTTATATATTATAGACAATGTGAGTGTATGTTACTAAGATGCTTATTTAAGCGAATCCGCTCGGGACTAAAAATAAAATATCGTGAAACGTACAAGTGTTTCCATCAAAAATCAAAACTCCTTCACAATATACATCATTATTGGTCTAAATGCGCTCTATCAATATTTGGAGGGTGGTCCTCTACGGGATACTTACGTCAGTTCTATGTTCATTTCCGAATTTAGGATTCAATAAATCGCCCAAATTACCATTGGGCGGCTAGTAGCCTGTTTGGTCGTTTCAGTCGTATTTACTTTTTGTAACGGCGCCTATTGTTGTTCCGTGTGGGTTTGGGTGGACCGCCGTAGCGCCGTAGTGGACGTGTAGTTCTGATTTACGATATCGTAGCAAAATACGCGTAGCAGCTTGCTACAACGCGCTTATATTCAAGATAGTTTTTCAGGAATAGTTGCAAATGGAGGTGGGTATAATAATAGTACTGACCTCTTTTACTTTATTACGAGCTTATAATATGCTTTGAAAGAAATATAGTAGGTAGGTAAATAAACATTAATTGCCAGTGACAAAACACTTATTATACGTAGATTATTGAAGGTCTCGCTAGTTATTATACAACAACTTACGAGTTCAAAATTGTAAAGTTAAAGTAAAGTAGGATATTGGTAACACTAGCAGTTTTATAATTCTGTACCTTCGTTGTGGTTTAAGCGAACAACGGCCCGCCCAGCGACTGCGCCCGCTGTAACTCATTTTCCCGACGGTATATGATATACATATAAACCTTTCTCTTGAAGCACTCTATCTATTAAAAACCATCAAGATCCGTTTGGTAGTTTTAAAGATTTAAGCATTAATACAACTAGACGCGTGGGAAGCGACTTTGCTTATGTAGTGATAGTACCCGCACCACATAATTAATTGGATGTTTTGACGGCGCCCGTCGGCCTGTCCACGCGATTCTGCGGTGTAATTGTGATTGATATGCCTTCGTGGCGGGGTGAGCGCGAAAATATCACAACATCATGTAGGTATGTATGTACACATTGTTGCCTTTATCGTGTTTGCTGAATGACGTGACATGACTGCTATACATTTAAGCAGTTTATTTATAATCAGGTTTCATTTATTAAAAGTCGTCGTTTCATACGTGTATCCGAACTAATGGAGTAATCTTCTTTTATCGTGTTTAACACTAAATCGAAAAAACTGGTTAACCCTAGTATAAGAACTTTTCAACCGCCTACCACAGGGCGCTCTCTGACATGGTGGTGTGACGACCACCGTCTAGGTTATCATAGACAGCAACCGAGACTGACGACTTAAGTGCCTTCTTAAATGCCTCCAGCTTTCTTTTCGGACATTCAGGTGGTTCAGGTTGTTATTATTACCATACTTACGACCAGAGTGATGATACATATCAACTCAGTGAGTGCCCCACCGAGATTAGAATCCGAAACATTTGCGTCACAGGCAGTCACACTACCATTACACCACATCTGTCGTCATTTAGTTCTCTGTGAGCGTCACATATTCTATTCCCCCACGAACATCTACTATAAACTTCCTGCAGCTATTTGGCTCACATTAGTGTGACGTCACACAACTTCCGGGCACGACCCTGGGCTAAATCGAGGGCGAGATGGTATCAGCAGCCCGCTGAGGTCATTAAAATGAAATTTGCCTCCATATTAGCCCGGCGTCGTCGTGGTATACAGAACACCAGGCTCCTTTGGTTAATAGACCACTTTACAATGGTTTCTGATATGTTTACGTTTTGAATAACCAGAGCTAGGTGATCTCTCAAAGGCGAGGGGTGCCGTTGATAGTTTTGCACCGTATTACAGAGAGCGGTCTTAAAATTTACCTATTGGTACATTATTATAAATAAGTATGAAGTTAAGTTTTTTGTGGTATCAAATCGGTTTACGGTTTCTTTCAGTTCGATAAAATGTTTTCAAGCGTAATTCTCACTGTATCATATACATTGTAAATTACGAATCTGATACATTAGCTAGGTTATGTGAGTATCATTGTTTTGAATTTTCATGTATGAATAGGTCATAGAAGTCATTTAAGTAAAAATGTTTCAATAGACAGACAGGTTCTTAGTAATAGCAAAGAAAAATACTCGGTAATAGTAAAACATTATAGTGAGCCTCACCTAGAACTTTCACAATACTTTATCAACATCAGTCACGTTCATTTTGATCTCGTGACCTTAACGTGATTCAATTTCGAATCAGCTCGCTACATGTATTCTATATTCCATCGTCACTCTTATTTTTATTTTTTTATTTTATTTTACCATTTATTGTACACAAGAAATTTTACAGGACAAAACATAAATAAAATGGACACAACAGGCACTGCTTATCTCTAAAAAAAGAAATTTCTTACAGCAGACCTACAGGAGAGAAATGGCACTCTTAGTGATTGTCAGCCTAATTTTCAGATTCATATTCAATAATGATTACCACAGCACCATACAAAATGATTTATTACTCGCAAACACGCAAGTTTGTTAAGAGAATCACAATGAATATGTGCTGCCCCCAATACCTAAAAATTCAAACTCGATGAAAACGTAAATTATAGAAAATCAGCCGGTCGAAAGTGAAGTTTAAATACACAAGCTTTATATAATGACGATATTGCATTAGCTCAAAATAGTTAAGTGTTGTGACATAGAGCAAAAGTGCTAAAAGCAGCCACCTTTAACTTTATTTGGGGTTATTATCAAAACAACATTCTATAAAAAAAGCTCTAGTATCTGTACTTCAATTTTAAACAACAGATTTTCGATAAATTACTTTTTCAACAAGTTTATTAATTTATGAGTGTTAGCGGCAGCACATCCCTATGCACTGGGGTCCCCATTAAGTGGACTTTGAATTTCTAATGTATGTACTGCGGTACTTATTGTTACTATTCAGTCCAAATGTTTCTCTCTGAATGCCAGTCGGGAGGATTATTCCATTACGGCTACTAAACAAGCTTAGTGCGCCATTAGGCGTGCAGATAAGGCAATGGGCGTATACTTACCTCTATACAGTTTACGCCTAATCTGTATAATATAATATAACCCTGCATAGATAGGACACAGTTCGCATTCATGTTAAAATAGTGGGTTGTAATACATTGAGCAAATGCTCGCATCCTAAACAATAATCGCTTCGTACGTATTTACTGAATCGTGTAAAGACAAAAATACTTTGTTATGGAAAAACTAAGCACGTTCTTAGGCGGATCGCACATTTGACGCACGACGGAGCGCAAAAATATCGCAGCGGTCTGTCAGATCCATAGTAACGTCACTCCCCATATTAAAACCGCACTCGACGGACGATACTGCGATAGCGCTGCGTCATCAGCGGCTGGACAGTTTTAGTATAGGGATTGACATTTCTAGTATGGATCTGACAGACCGCTGCGATGGTTTAGCGCTCCGTCGTGCGTCAAGTGTGCGATTCGCTTTAAGTACCAAACTGAAAACGATATTAAAGTTTTAGTTCCGTTATTTATTTAGCTAATTTTACTAGCCAAGATAGATAAAAGATATTTGTCCCATAGAATGAATTTTATTGTAGAAAGTGTTTAGCTTTTTTAAAGTATGTTTTTTTTTAAATAATACGATTTGTATACCAGTCACTATGGTAATACACAGTCTTATGAAATTACCCTCAAACTTTTGTTGGACGTGGCGTAAACGACCGTTTATACGGCTATTTACGCTCTACCTAGCCCGACAGGGATATAAGCGTGATTTATGTATGTATCTATGTATGTATAACAGAAGTGGTAGGTTTGATAACTGTGTCAATTTATTGATACCTAATAAAAGAAAAGACGCGATAAGTAAGTATGCTTTCTTTTCTGATGGTAGATATTCGATAGACTTCAAATTAAATTGAAAGTTACACCTTTTTATTTGCGTAAGACGAGTCGGTAAATTAAATACACTCGAGTTTTGAATACGAATTGTTTAACATTGATTCGAAATGTTTATTTAACAAACATTTAAATACCAGACGAAACATTATCTTCTAGAATTAATTATACGTCGATAAAGGTTGAGTTTCGTAATACTGTAGTGGTTCTAGTGATTGTAATATTTATTGAAAACTCGACTTGACTGAACTAACCCATGAGACTGAACAACTTTCCCCAAGGAATGTAGGTCAAAATATGAAAAATAATTTTAGATTTCCCATAAAAATTACAGTCGATTGGTACATTTTTTGTTTCTAATGTTTCTGAAAAATTGTTTAGTTTCAGAGAAATTTTTACATCATGTAGGTATTTTGAATTGGGTTTTATGTAACTTATATCCAAATCAATTTAAATTACTTTTACTGCATTTTTTCAACCACTTAAGAATTGGTGAGGGTCAAAAGAACGTACATGGGTCGTCCTGTCGGGCGCCCGAGGTACCGCTGGAAAAATATGGTGGAGACTGACCTGGGCCATCTCTAAGTCAATAATTGTGTGGGGGTGGCGCAGGACAGGGATCGGTGGAGGAAGCTCGTTTTCAGCCAAGATCCATTTCGGGTCACTGAGCCAGAGAAATTAGTCAGTTAGATACTGCATTTTTAAATTTTAACTTATTAATACTATATCCACATCGATCCTCTTACCTTTCTTGATATTTAGTACCTAAATACATTATTCACTTATTGACCCAACATAGACATTAACTTCGTAAATGGAGCAGTTAACAAAACGAAACGTGACAATGGTTGGGAGAAAAATACAATGTCGGAAATAAAAGAAAGAAAGACACGCCATTTCAGCGATAAGCTACAGTCTGCCGAAGCAAATGGATATTTGCGAAATTGTTCCATTCAGAATTATCGGCTGGAGGCTTTCAGACGCGCAGGTCGAATGCCTTATCTTTGGAAAAAATTATAGAATGGAAAATAAAGTGCTCCGAGCAATAATAGCAATTTTTTCAGTTAGATGTTTTTTTTAAGGCTTAGGCTTAAAATTGTAATATATAGGGCGTCGGTTGAGGAATCAGTGTCTAGACCCTCATGCTGGCTCGTTCCTGGTGCAAAGATTGTCCATTGCAATGCAACTTGGTAATAATAGTAATTCGATGGGCACCTTTGGGCCGGGGGCATCCTAGGGAGGTATTTTTAATTACTTAAGTTTATTTTTGTTGTATATAATTGATTTGCGACTGCATTTTGTAAATGACTGTTTTTTTTTTTTAAATACAGCTAAATGTAAAGAATACTTTTTGTAAATAGGTATAAATTGATTTTTGATATCACATCTACAAATAGAGACAACAACGATCGGCTTTTGTGTTTTCCTATCTCAAACTATACGTTGACTTGTTTTTGGTACGTAATTGTTTATTGGTCTACTCTAAGGTCATCTAAACAATACTGTTATTCAGTTCGGCGTACAAAAAGTTACCCTTTAATTTCTGTACACTGCGGATGTTTCTTTCACGAGCATCCCAAATGGAACCAAAATAAAATATCCTTAAGTTAGGAAGCCCCTTAACCTTGTTGAAGATTGGGGATTTTTCAACGAAATTTCAGAGTATCCCGCGGAGAGAGTATTACGGAATGAATATAAAATGTGACTTTTAGGAGCTCTCAAGGGAATCGGCAACATTCGACGGACGATCTTATTAAGAAGAACATAGGATAGGAACTGTAGATAAGTAGCTATACTCGAGTATTGACCTAAATTTTATAGATGATCAACAAAACACGTACTTAAAAGACATCAGTAAGGCAAAATTTACATTACCAAAATGGGTTTTATAGATCTCAAAATTAAATTGTACTAAAAGAATATCAAAGTTCTTTTTTGAGGTTTGAGGGAGTGAAATAAAAAACTGAAATATTTAAACTTATTTATTCAATGTGCACAATTAACAAGTAGCTTGAATTATTTCATATTTACAACTTTATTTTTAATTTTACACACGTTGGTTACATTTTAATTAAAACCAGTAAATAGATGTGTACCTATGTATATTTTGAAAACAATCGTAGTTATTCATTTCAATTGTCTTATTTGTAAGTAAAATAATTACCTAAAAGTAGGTTAAAAAAAACAATACGGAACACAGGTTAAGTACGTACCGAAAAAACCTGAAGCTGTCAAATTGTAAGTTAGTTCAAGTTTTAAATATCAACATAAATTATGTACAAGCTATTAATCAAAATAAGGAAAATGTTTATTTATTTACTTGTCTCAACAGAAAACTGATCAGTTCGATAAATAATAGTAATTAGATACCTATAACAAAAGCTCTTATTTCATTGAGAAAATGTTGTATGTAGATACAGTCAGCAGCACACCGGCATACCCATGTATAGAATCTTTAAGTTGACGCCTTTAACGTGTAAGTTGATGTGCTGTTGGTAGTACTGTTAAATTTAAGTTAATAAACTCAAACTATGAATTGGAATTTGTCGTGTGACATACATTGGAAAGTTATTTACCAGTACTATATACCTATATATTTCCGAATTTTGAACACACATAATTATGATTAGAGGTTTGTCTATTAAAATGTACGCTTAAATCGTCTTGGAAAAGTAGAAAAAAGAAAACCATTTATAATTAAAACGAAAACTAAGTTTTAAAATCAAATTAAGCTAATGGAGAGGAAACAAAAAAGGTGTACTATAAATAATGTTGTATAAGGTATTTATATACCTAATTAATCTACAGCTATCTATATCTACCTATACATACAAGATAAAAATGCTAATTTCCATAATATTTACAGAATTAATAGAACAGTTTGTCATAAATACAAATGATACTACGTATTTAGGAAATAACGTGAAAGTTTCTGTGCCTCATAGTTTATTTACTGTCATATAATAAGTAAAGTCTGAGTTTAAAACTTAAAATTTTAAGATAAAATAAAAAGATTGAGACCGTTCAAAAAAGAGGTATAAGTTTCCCAATTTCATAGAACATAAGATATTATTATTATCTATTATATTAGGTAGGTATGTATGTTCTTGTTAATTTATGTTTTAGCGGATGTTTTATAACCATTTAGGTAAGTTGAGTTCGTTGATATGTTGTGCTGCGACTATTTATATTGGACTTGTGTCTGAAATAAACGTATTTAAATTTAATAACTTTCACGTTATTTTCTAAATACGTGAAAAGAAACATTTACGCCTAATGATGTAGCTTGGAAGCACACTGAAATATAGATAGTTACAATTTTATGAATTTCGTAACATTGTCAAATAATTAACTAGTCTTAATAATAACTATAACACCTGTCTATATATGAGTATAGGTACTATTACGAGGATTACACAACATTCATCTTGAAATAAATCATGATAATATATACGAAAATTTCAAATATATACACTTTCTGCATTACCACGAAATAAATTGAAAATGACTACTTTTCTTTTACAAAAATAAATCTTTATCATACTTATCTATTCCTAGATATAGTTACAATATTTTGAAACATTTATTGCATTATATCAAATAACTTTGACTATGGAGTTACTTTAAAATAGAAAAATGCGTGTCAAATTTCTTGACATCCATCAAGCTGTCAAATAGATGATAGACTCAGATCATAACTACATGATGTATCATAGCAGAGGGTCTAATTTTTGTATGTTAATAAAAAAATATTATTATGTAACGAAATCTTATTAAAAAAACATGTACTAGCATGTAGCAAACATGTACTGTACTTTGCACTTAGTTCTATTGGAACATTCCAATAGAACTAAAAGCAAAGTACATAACAAAAAATATTTTCCAGCGCACAATAAGTTTTTAGTTCAGGTATCAGTTATCAGTCCAAGACACATGCAAATAATCACACACACACACACGCACATCATACAGTCACTCACTGCTCTAAGTCCCGTATTTATAAACCGCTCTCAACTCTGAGATTGATCTTGAGTGCGACTTTGAGATGCTGTTAGTATTAACTGATATTTGTCAAAACCGCTCTTGTGATCGATCGCAGAGTTGAGTGCCATTTATAAATACGGACCTAAGTTTTTAGTCGGTGAGCTCACACTTCTATGATAGTGTATTGGTTTTGTGACCTGGAAAAAATTAAGGCGACTGAGGGACTTGAGGGTTTCAGGTGTATTACAACTTTTAGGCGACAGACTGACAACCTGTTACTATAGTGATACACAAAATGATCTCAAACGGCCCTCTATATTTGTCAGACGTGGCGACAGCGACCGTATTTTTGCGGCCGTTAGCGCTCTGCCTACCCCGTAAGGGATAAAGGCGTGATATATGTATGTATGTATGTAAAAAATTATGGCATTTTGCAATACAGAATTGCAAATCAGAGGATAATTTCATTATTTTGAAAAGTATGATTGTTAGAGTTCTTTAAACAAAAACCTAGATGTGTAAACAACAATTAATAAACAAAATGTGTGAGGACACGTTAATTTACAAAAACAATAATTAGGTATAATACTTTTGTTTCGCACGGTCTCCATTACATAAACCTGAAATCAAAGGAAAAGTTGGGTTATCTTAGCTATGTTTTTATTATTTTGTATTTTTATTATTATTATTTTTTATTGTCATAAATTCATTATTAACTGATTTCAATATCCTAGGATATTCTAAATTTTAACTATAGTCAGTATTTTTGTACCTACACACATTTCGTAGCTTGTTTCAATGTTGATTTGCTTAAAAATAAATATATATGGTACCTACTTTGACAATAATTTGTACAGTTTGTATTTGACTACAGAGCAACAATGTAAAAGATGTCCGTCAGAATGACTGCCCAAAGTTGTGACTACAAGTTTAGATATTATCATAATTTAGTACCAATATGGTACTATTTGGTACCTATGCTTAAATATTTAGTACCTACGCAATTAAAAAGATATTGAAATAATAAAGAGGCCAGTCATTCTGACGTCAGAATGACTGCCCACATTTTATATTTTCATTATTAAGGCTGTATTTTATGTTTTTACCTGTGCATTATTTAGTACCTATTTAGTACCTGCACATATATTATTTTCAGATTTTTCAATCAAACCAAACAGATTTTATAAGCGTTTTTTTTTTTGCGTGAGTCATTATGGGCACGTTTATGACGGTCTGGCAATAGTTCCTTCGTCGCTCTGTTGTCCTATGACAGCGACGAAAGTATGGCGGGTGTGCAAGAACAAGAACGTGGGTTCACGAAGTGCCATCGAACAAAAGTTGTACGAAAGAACGATTCTTGAACGAACAAACATCTTAACTTAGACGTGCCGTTAGGACAAAAGAGCGACGAAGGAACGATTGCCAGACCGTCATGAATATGCCTATAAAAAAAAACGCCTGTAACATCTGTTTGATTTGCTTGAAAAATCTGAAAATAATATATGTGCAGGTAAGTACTTAATAGGTACTAAATAATGCACAGGTAAAAACATAAAATACAGCCTTAATAATGAAAATATAAAGTGTGGGCAGTTTACTAAATTATGATAATATCTAAACTTGTAATCACAACTTTGGGCAGTCATTCTGACGGACATATGTAAAAGAGCGCTACCGGCGCATTTATGACATCTGTTGTCTGTGGACTTGAGTCATAGGGATCCTGTAGACAGCTTTTATTTTACTAAATATTATAATACTGTGTTAATTCTAGTAAAGATATTATTCGCAAGTTTAATCAACTAAACCAGATCAGATATTTTCTATTCTTTACCTACAATTTCGTATAACAAATTTTATTAATCCAGTACTGAAAGCTGTTCCTTTTGCAAACAGATTCAATTTAATTTTATATCTTCCTGGTTTTAAATCTCACCGCAGTCATTAGCGCGGCGCGTACCTTGATAAATATTTATACTCAAGTTTAGACTTTATTGCGTGGTAAATCCACCAGTTTGCTACGAGTTTTGCAAAACCCTTTCATACAGACCCTCAGACTAGAGAATTAATGCAGATCTAAAACAAACTACTTGAAAGGTGTAACAGAAATGCATTTAAAACTTACTCCCAATTTACACTCGCCTGCATTCACACAAAATAAAGCATTTTTGAAAGAAAGCTTTTGTAAAATTTTGGTTGAGCTTTTATTATATTTGAGTGTAAGTTTTTTTTGCAATGGCAAAAGATATGCATTAGAGGTGTATTTATTTGACAAACTTAATGTCATCAACAAATTAAGTTGAAAAAAGTGTTTTTAATATTATGTGAGTAATAGTAAAAGAAACATGTTATTTTCGGTTTCGTTTGTCAAAGTCCTGCTAATAGTAGTAGGAGGAGAGAGAACTCTGACACCAGAGTCCATCAGGGCATTCGACAACTCAGTGTCTCACATGAAAAGAAAGATTATTTTTCCTTCACTAGTTGGCAGTGCTCTTTCTGTATCTTGTTTCTCTAGTCTGAGGATGCGTGTTGTGCGGGATCTTTTCATGGCTCTGAATGGGGATATAATGAGGCGAACACAAAGCTGATTTTATCACCCCCGGTGCCGCCACATTAAAACCAAATTTGCGCTCTCCATAAAGAACAAAATGTAACCAAGTCGATTGCTTAACAGGTTGATATGTTAAGTTTTTACACCTTTCAGCGATGAATTATTTTTATTTAGATACGAGTAAGTACTCAAAAAGAAGTTGGAAGGTTTTCCAAAAATGTTTTCTTTTCTCACAAATGGTACGCATTTTTTAATTGTAGGTTCTCAGATAAATATTCCTGTCCGAACTTTAATTAAAATGATAGCTTTTCTGTTCATAGAATTTTATCCAAGCTAAACGAAAATCTGGCTTTTAAATACAATTCCCAAGGACCACTTGTGAGATCTTTGAATAACTTGATAGTCTTCAATCATAAATTACTCGACTTTGTACTCCCTGGAGATTGTGAAGGAGTTCAACGCCTTGTATCATGTTTATCTTGAGAAACATTAAACAACAAGCAGCTATAGTTTTACACAATACAATTATATACACAGTAGAAACGCCTCGGCTGGAACTATCAAATGAACTAGGAGTATAAACAAGTGAGCCCCAAGGACGTAATAAAATAGTAAGTCTTCGTGATAAGTCATTGTCTATTTACGAGGCTATAATTTTGTTTTGTCTTTTTCAATTTAGGGCTTTGATTTTCTGATTCCCTATTGTTCCCTTTTATATCTTTTTACACAAAAAGTAAATAGATACATAAATAAATAAAGTGCAAATTAGTAAAGTTGAAACAACCTTCACTTGGCGGCTAAATTATAAAACAGTAAAATATTTTGTAGATTTGGCATTGCACGCATAAATTGTAATGAACATAGCTCTAAAGGGTTTAACTTTGTATTATTACAACAGAAAAAGTAAAAAGTGGCAACCAAGTGCCTAGCTATCAAAAAATAACTAACCAGCTTTCTTCATAAGGTAGAGAAACAAAAAGCTCACCTTTGCTATTCTGTTCCAACGCCATGAATCCTCCATACCTAATTTATTGTCAAAGACAAAGGGGTCGTATGCCTCGGATCTATACTGGTCCTCATATTCGCTACGTCGTCGGAGATATGTTTGATTTCTAACACTCTTATGTACATTATATTACAGGGGTGGCGGGTGACGGAGGTTCACGTGATGGGCGAACATGAGCCCTCGAAGCACTTGAGACCAGGCTCACATGTCCCTCTGAAGCCTCCGCAGTCTTCGCCCATCGTCCTCGCGCAGACTTTACAGCATCTGGAACAAAGTAACTTTTTTTTTAATATTCAATATGATGTAGAAGAATGTTAGGCTCGTATTTATAAACCAGACACAACCCTAAGATCGATCTTGAGTGTAACTTTGGGATGCTGTTAGTATTGATTTGTCAAAATTGCTTTTGAGATCGATCTCAGAGTTGAGTGCGATTTATAAATACTGAGCTCACACTTCTATGAAAGTGTGTTAGTTTTGTGACCAAAAAAAAATATGCCATTTTGAAATACAGAATTGGAAATAAGTAGATGACTTTTAGTCAAATATACATTTAACACATTTCGATAAATAGGTACGTCATTGTTTCTTATTTCAACTGCTAAACTAAACAGACTTGCTTTAGCTACCGTAAAAACAAAACTAGATACAAGTAATCATTTAACTAACATGCATGCTTTACGTATTAGAGGAAACATGACCATTGTCATGATTTGATAACTCTTGTTCCCATAATTATATTTGTTGGGTCTATGCGTAGGTAGGCAGCAAGTTTTCCAATATCCTACAATCTAATCGATCAAAATGAAAATAGGACTGATGATGCTATTATTATAGTTAAATAATTCATAGGTACGCAAGGGCCTTTATTTTTTGCCTAAAATATTTAACTTTTTTATTGGTATCCTGAGTTGTCCAGTTTCTTTAGATCACTAGAAACGGCACCCTATGGTATTTGCAAGAAAAACAACATAAACTATTTATACGAGTAGGAGTCACTGAGAATAGGTTTCAGCCTGACCTTTGACCTAGATGTCACCAAACAGATCTATTTCAGAATTCCAGGCCGCTTCGTATTTTGAAAAGCATTTCCTACTACGAACCTGGTTTGTAACGACATTGGATCAAATGCGGATCGCACACTAAAGCACGACGGAGCGCTAAAATATCGCAGTGGTCTGTCAGATCCATACTAGAAATGTCATTCCCAATACTACAAATGTTCATAGAGACCCACAAGTAGAAATGCGATAAAGTTTTTCTAATCTGGCACCACACGAGTGGAAAAAAGTACATTGATGTTTATAAACACAATGGGCTTTGCTTGTAGATATTACTACAGCATTGATCTGAAAGGCACACGAAGCGTACCAATAATAGAACAACAAAATATATTTTGTAAAACAACATCATGTTACAAGCTTTCTCGTAAAAATGTATTCCCGTACCTTGCAATATGGAAAAATAGTCAGCGAAGTACACCACTTGCGCTACTGTATAGAATATTTACGACATCATCTTGTAGAAAAGCTTTGTTTTACATACAAACATATTTATTTAGTCTTGTCTTATTTTCCGTGTGGTTTCTGATTAAGAGAGCTTAAACTCGGTAATGGGCAGCAGCATTTCCTTAAATACAATACTTTGCGCTAAACTCTTCAAGAGTGATATACAAAGTGTTAGGAGATGAATTAGCTTATAAAACTGAACGAGTTTCTCCAAGGTCGTTTTTTTTTTTAAATGGGGCCTCGCGTACAACATAACTCGGTCGGCTGGTATATTTTGTCCGGGAAATCTATTTTTTTTACATATTTCTACCTATGTTTCTTGGGCAAAGTTGTACAGTTTCAAGAGCAGGTTCATACCTTGAAAGGCACTTAGTAGGTACTTTTCCTAACATACTGTATAGGTACGAACCAACAGTAGACTTAAAAGATGATCTCTGTGCCCAAGGAATCCCTTAGTTAAAGTAACTTTTTATAATTTTCAATATAAATGATTTATGTTGATACTTATTCGTATTTCAATGCATAAACATTATTCCAATCCCATATCTCATTTATAAGAAATAATAAGCAGCTATTAAATAAAACTAAGTAAAACTTAAATAATCATCTCTGCAATATCAGATTCTAATAAGAACGTAGTTCATAAATAAACTCATATGAAATTCCAATTCAATTTAAAATGAAAAATTCAACAGCTTCATTTTCTTCGAGACTTAACAAAAACAAGGTATTAGCAATTATTGGATAAGTTTTTTAGCGATTGATTCGGTGAAGTTTTTCATCTATGCTTAGATTACACTTACTTAAGTACAGCTACGTCCTACATAGATGACTTATAATTAATTTTGTCTCTTCGTGATTTCTGAAAGCTTCTCGTGACTTTTCTCGTGGCTGTTTATATTTAGAAATGAAGAAAGTTCTTAGATGGAAGTTGGTAAATTGCATTAGTCGTCCCACCGACTTTTCTATTTTGAGGTTCCCGGGAAAGAATAAGTCCCGGTTTCCCCACTTGGTCCGTCCTGATTTTTTTTATTCTTACATACTCTTTGTTCCACACAATGATAAACAATAAGTACATTTTTTGCACATATTCAACAATCTATAACATTTTCGCCGCATGTTTATGATCTAAGATAATCAGTTATCCAGGAAGAAACCTTTTTTTTTTCGGTAATCAATGTTCGCAATCATAGACCAATGAAAGTTCTCTCGTCTACAATTTTAGCAAATTGTGCGTATTAGATGAGAATAGGGACGAAAAAAAAAACGCACTGCGTTCAAAAACTATCAAAAATATGTTATAAAATATGCATCACCAGTTAAGGTTTTAGAGAAAATATGCTATTTGCCATTAAAATAGCTTAAATATGCAAATGCGTATAATCCGGTCTCTACTAATAATAAATAATTCACAATTTTGAAGTGACAGCATATTTTCAGTGTTGTGCCTGCCTTCCTTAGAATATAATCGAGCGGGACAAAAATTGAGCTCTGTTTAGGTCTTGTTTTTTATGTGGGAAGAACTGAAGCCTGACTCACGGGCAACTTCCTAAGTGGATCAGTCACTTGCCGACGAAAAAGCGACTAATAAAAACTTTTCGGTAAAAGCCGAAGGTAATTTTAGCGAGATTTCACCTTCAAGTACGCCTCGAAGTGCTCTTGTATCTTGGCAAAAATACTTTGCAGAAATATGAAGGAAAGTTAGAGCTTTTTCGACACTTTTATTGTTTTGTTGCCGTCTGATATATTTCTCTGGAAATTGATTTCGTAATTTTCTTTCTAGATTTTCCGATGTAATGTGGAGTAGCAATTTTCAATTCCGGCCGTTTGATCGATATTTGAATGTGACTTCACCTAGGATTCGGGCCAGGTTAGCCTTCGGGTTGTAGAGGTCAGCTGGCAGTCGCTCTGTGCAAAAACTTGGTTCCACGTCAACCTGGTGACAGAATTTTTCAATCGCCTTCTACCTACAAGTAGCAGGTTTCTGACGTGGTTGTGTAACGACCACAGTCTTAGTGATCATAGACGGAAACCGGGACCTACAGTTTAATGTGCCATCCTAAACACGAACCATCTTACTTACACACAATCAAAGTGATAAATATCAACTTTGTGAGTGACCCACCGAGAATCCAACCCGGATCCTTCTGTGTCAAAGGCAGTCGCACTACCACTGCGCCATATCGGCCATCAAGGAGAATGATGAGCTATCATTTACTTCGCATTTTTAACAATCATGGCTCACCTGCAAGGATCCCACACGACGATGCCCATCCCCGGGCACCCGCTCGGCTCCAGCGCCTCGCACTCCCTCGGGTTGCACACGCAGTCCCAGCCGCGCGCGCCCGCCGCCAGCACCAGCACAAGCATCGCCAGCACTCTGCCGCTGCACATAATGCCTTCACATCACACGGGCCAGCATCGCGACCTTATATCGTCCTACACTCATGGTCGCACATTTGTGGTTACGGTTCACACTGACACTTCGTTCGGCATCCTGTAACAAGCAAAAAAGTTTTATTAGTATAAGGATATTCATTCCTACAGTTCGTTCAGCTTTGCTACATTACCGCTATCACAGAGAAAAACTAATATACTAACGTACAATGCCGCTATGCATCAATTTTAAAGTATTAACATTTAACGCACAATGCAGCGCTAAAATAACGCATCCATAACGCAGCGGTCTGTCAGATCCATACTTGAAACGTCAATCTTCATACTAAAACCGATCTCTACGCAGGTCCCAAAGCGTACGGTCGTGTATTAGGAATGCGGTATTTTGGCGCGGCATTGTGCGTTGAATGTGAAAAGGCCTTAGATGGATTTTTGGGGAACGATGAACCGAAAATAATTGAAGTTGACTTCAACACAAATCTTACATCCAAATTTGGAAATTGTAAAAGGTCAAATCAAAGTACTTATTTATTCATCAGTATATCTTATAAGCTGACTACCCAATAAATTTCCTATCCCTATGTATAATATGAAAGGCAAATTAATTTACATTTTGTTTGCGTTTACCCTAGCAAACCAAAGTAAGTAAACGGTTATGAAATTGCTGGGCAAAGTTAAATAAGAATATTTGAAATAGATTTCTCAAGCAATTTACAGTACGGACCGTAACCAACTACCACTCTAAGTAAATACCTTTGAATAAGATCAAAGCAACTTCTCAAAATTTAATTCACTCGTAGCAAGAGCCGGAAACCGAGTAGCTTGTGCAAAATCTCAAGTCTCTTCTGAAATGTATGATTTCTAATTAAAGCGGACCTATTCGGTAATTTTCGGTTTTGGTTTACTCAATGGAATGGGTTTAGACCTGCATATTTCAATCAAATGTTATGAAAAGTAATATTCTAACCGTTAGGTATATTACCAAATGCTTAATATTTTGGTTTGCGTATACAGTATACACATACATTAGGTAGGTAATGGTATTTCATATTTCTCTGACCTTTTTCTTTTGGCTTGACTTGATAAACTCTGAGCAAACGTACGATATTAGGTACATGTAAAACATTTTTCTTTATATATTTTGTTTAAAATTCATATAATGATGTCTAAAAAGTCTCACAGTTTTCGTAATGTTGAAGTTTATAACAACAAAATACGCACAAAGTTTTGCGTTTCGTAAAATAAACTTCAAAATGCAGTTGCGTGGCGCTTCTAACAAAATAATAAGGATTGGCTTGATAAAGCAAACAGTATTCAAAGATTTTTCGAAAAACTCTTTTTCTTGCTATATTCAACTGACAGTAATTTAAAATAAGACCGGTAAAGATTCGCAGGAGAAGCTGCAAGATCTGTGTGTTTGTCTGCATTGGCCAAACAGCTACTCAGACATTTTTATGCCAACAACGGAAAGATCCTTGTTGGCGCATCCCGACCCGGCTCCACGCGGCGTAATGTAATATATCCCAAGCCCAACATAAATAACTTGATACGATGTTAGATAAACACAATGGCTCACGTCGAATACTGTTCAAATATTGTGACGAAATTTGCCCTACGTGCTCACGGTAATGAACACAAGTTTCCTCTTACTTGACCCATATTGGTACCGCACAACACAACTAGACTTCGTATCAAAGAAATTTCTAAGTCAGATATTTATATACGAAGGTATAGTATCAAAGAAACTAAAGTTTTATTGAGTATATACCTGTTCATCGGAAAGAGTAAACCAGTTCAATTTGACTCATGAATCTACTTTTCCTATTGTACATGCTTTGATATTACTTACATTTTAAAGGACTACTTCAAACAATACTTATATAGTATTTGGTAGGTTTGTCAAACAATCAGAAATAGGTGGTTAGAAAATATTTGGAAAAGATCAAAATAAAAGTGAAAACGCGAAGAAAGAAATTCTGAGCGTCAAGAAAAGAAAAATCTAAATGTTCCCGATAGCAAACTTGTACACGATATCAAGGGCCCGCAGATAAATGGCCCAATTCTGGTGGGAGCGATCGCCGTCGATAATAAAGGGTGTGACGTCACCCGAAATCGAGGTCTGACGAACGCCATTATTATCTCGGAGAATAATATTTCTCTTTGACAAAAATCCTCGGGAAGTGAAACGAACGTAATAAACGAAGGAAAAAAATACGTTTACAACCAAGTCACTACACATAAATTTTAAGCTTGGAGCGGCAAACAAATTATTACTTGCCGGCAGCTTTTTATCAACTGATTCCTAGAAAATGGGACATCTTGTTCGAGAGCCGTGAATATGCATTTTGGGAGATACAAGGTGACGTTGCGACTTGTATTGTAACGTTCTATGAACTCGGCTTGACTTGGCAAATCAATCTTGCTTGCGTAGGTACTTCAGTCAAATTCTATCACTAGCATCAAAGTTTTAAAAGGCCGTGTCTGGGCAGCAAGTCTACCTACATCAGACCGCAAATATCGACAGTATCCTTGCGGAACGCCTGACTCTTGAGTCACAACCACCTTTATCCCTATTTGCTCTAAGCCAGTGTAAACCAAGCTTCCTCTGTAACCAACAGAGGCGATTTACTATTCGCCCAGCTTGCCGGCTGCACATAATTCAGCGTATTTGCAACTGTAATTCGCAGCTGATTGTGCACAATCGAGTTTGCCGACTCGATGCCTCCAAGGAATACCTGTTCTGATTGGAGCCAAGAGGAACGTTTCATTGTCTCTTAGGCTTTCCCTTGCTAATGTGGCTGGATAAGGAAATGCCTTACCTACTGTCTAAAATCTGCCTAATAAACCCCGGCGGAGTTCAAACTTGTGGACACGTCACAAATAGATAGCAAAGCTAGTTTGTGCTAGTTTGCTTTTGAGACTGCTCAAAACTTAGTTCAAAGTTATCTACTTTCTTTGGAAACGTATCGCTAATTATATTTCACTTAGTTTCTATTTCGCGAACAATGCAGATCACAATTTAGCGCCTATTTTAAATAAAAAGAAATATGTTGAAAGTTTATTCAAAGAAAATATAACTACTAAAGAAACTGTTTTAAGATAATATTGGTCGGGTCGTTGGACGACTCGATGACCCACACGAAAAGAAGAAGAAGAGAATATTTACATAGACTTTCACAGATGATTGGCTGGAGACGTCTAAACTCTTTTGAAAGGTAACTAAGGCATACTTTCACCGAATTTGGTATAGTATAATATTATAAGCTAAAGAGTATGACATATTTCACAACATCATGTTAATTACGAAGTGTATTGAAGCGGCGCCTCATCCATCCCGTCTAAATCAATTTTGTACTCACTGATCCATAATCTTTGATGAGGTAAATACCTAATATATTCTTATTTGGAGGAGTTGAGGGGAGTATAATAAGCTGATGAGACTTTTAGCCACTTTATGGTTGGCTACACACGGTGCGTGTCGTGCTTTAAGTTTTTGATAAGCTTTCTTTTAAGTAGAACCTATTTCAACAGAATCTCTTGAATTGAGAAATAAACAGGAACCGGTTATCATTGTGACTATTCAGGTTGTAAGGAACGGTGTAACGAAAACTTTGCAGGCGTACTCAGACCATGAAACTGAACAACTTATTCTATGGGCGCTATGTTGGTAAACGTGAAATTTTTTTCGGCCTTCCATACCAAATTCCCGATCAGCTGAGTGACTTTGTATGGAAACCCGAAAAAATGTTTTTCGTTTCCCAACATAGCCGCCATAGAAAAAGTTGTTCAGTTTCATGGTCTGATCATGCCTGCAAAGTTTTCGGCACACCGTCCCTTACAGCCTGTATATAAACGGCATACATCAAGCCCCTTATAGTGATGCTACTTTGGTGACGTGTGGGCGAATGTAATGTAACTAGTTCAGTTGTTGACTTACAACTTCTCGTACAACACAAGTTCACGAAGTTTGTTAGTGAACATTACTTTATTCTGTGCCCGGAATATTTATTAGTTACACACGTGACTTATTCATTAAATCTCGCCCAATTTATACAGATTGTGGGCGTACAGGGTATGGGTGATTGGATATGCGGAAGTAATTTAGCCAAAGGAAACTAAGCAAAAATAAGTATGGACGAACTTGCTTTTTATTACGAATGCCATTATGGTCCAACATATACGTACGTAATGGAAAGGAATGGTGATGTTGTAGGTATGATGGCTGGAGTCCAGGTTCTTCTATGGTCAGCGCTCCAGCGCTTATAGAAAAAGTAACCTGTTTCATATACCCTTTGGTAACTATAGATATAATATGTATCATATAATTTTAAATTCAATGCATGTAAAAAGTGGTAAAACAACAAGCATATAGATATGTATATACTTACTTTATTAAAAATCTCATGCAGATTTCTCATTTGACAAAATAATGGAAGATCTCAGCGACGAAATTGATTTCATAATAAGCTACATATTTATTATGCGAATAAGGTAACTTATTTTGAATGTATTTTCATCATTCAAGTGCCTTTATTCTTCACTCTCTAGAAACGTTGTTACGTCGTGAAGATAAGAGGGCAATTTATTTGAGTACATACTCTGATTATTACCTACCTGACGTGAGTGCGTAAAGATTGTTTAAGAATAAACGCCTTAAATAGATATTTTTAGACAAGCTTTTTTTCATACGTACATACACATATCACGCCTCTATCCCGTGCGGGGTAGGAAGAGCGTTAACGGCCGTAGAAAATACTGAGCCGACAAATATTGAGGGCCATTCGAGATAATTCGTGTATAACTATAGTGATAAGTTGTCAGTCGGTCGCCTAAAAGTTGTAATACACCTGAAATCCATTCTTTGTATTAAGTAAAATGTATGGAGACTAGCTATACATATTTATCGGCTTTGAAATAGGTTCATTCATAAATCATTCAATAATACGTGGAAGAGACGCATCATCCTTGAAACTAACGACTAAATAGTGGGCGTGTGTAGAAAAGGGTTCCTTTCCGAACTACTTTCTTGGACGCTAAATATTTAAGCACCTTGTAGTTTATTTTCGTAGCAAAACTTGAACGATATCGATTAAAACCCATAGAAACAGAACGTTGAAATGTTAATGTCTCAATGTGTTAATATTCTTGTTACACATGGCTGAAAATCAGTATTAAAGCCTTTGTAATATAATGTAAAAAAAATGGTTCAATTAGGACCTCATCACAAAAAATTTGATACGCGTTTATGACTAGCATTTCTTGGTATTTAGATACTTTTAAAACAGGCGCGTAACTTTTGTGTTTCTAAGTCCCTATAATATTTAAATCGCCCGCCAAACTGCGTAAAACATTTAAAGCGCGTGTTTGGTTTGCGCTAATAGAGTGAGGTTGATAGAGTTTCAGGGGTCAATTTACGAGTGAAACTGCGAAGTTAACAAATCGCGGCCATCAGTTATAGCACGAAGTTTCCCTATCAGCAATTTGGCGCGGCGATTACGTGGATAATAGGCCGAGTTGGGTGTGGGCCGAGTTGGTTGTTGGCGAGCCAAGCTCTGTGAGCTGTGTGAACTTCCACGTGTCTATTCACTGCCTAATGAAGGCGGATTCACGCCTGGGGTTAGACTACAAAGTCAATCAATAGCGTCAACGTTCTTCAGTTAACTAGAATGTCTATACTTAGTCTTCCAACCTTTTCATTCTTTTTATTAATATAAATTTTATTGTACATGCCAAGTGTCTTACAAAAGACAATGATTGATAAATCTCTTTCTTTTCGTGTGGGACACCGTGTCTTCCAACGATCCAATGACCCCTAGTGTCAGAATTTTTCAACCGCCGATGAATGAAGGATATAATGAACAGATACACTCAAATCAGTGAAAATGTAACATTATAATAACATGTAACTTTATCCATAATCACGGCAATACTTTTTATTACTGTGCAAGGTACTATATGGTACATTGCAGAATCATCGCCTAATGTGATATTCAGTTCACGGGTGCCCATTAGGTGGATTAAATCCTACCTTCTTATATTTCAGTAATTTTATTAATCCCTTTCAGGGCGTTGACCCTCTTACTCACCGCACAATTACCTTCTCATATTTCAGACGTTTTGTTAGTAAGTATACATTTGAGGACGTTGACCCTGAGCCTGACGCCACTCAAATAAAATCAAATATCCATATAAATCCACAGCACACACACACACATAATTATGCCTTTATTCCTTACGGGGTTAACAAAATATGGTCGCTATAGCTGTGTCTGACAAATATTGAGGGAACTTTCGGATGGTTCGTGTATCACTATAGTCAAGAAATTGGGTTATGTTATTCTAAGCCGGCATCACACAAATCGATATCGTTATCAACATATTGCAATCATCGAATAAAGAGCATTTTAACTATGAGGCAGTTCTAAAAAAATCTTTTTACTAGTTTAGTAGAATACAGATTCAGATTCAGATATTTATTTGCAAAGAAAATGGTACAATATAACAGGTATTAGGCTTAAGATTAATAATAATGTTCAACATTTCCAGTCACGTAAATCGTAACATGCAAATTTACAATATTAAAATACAAAACAAATGTCAAAAAAATAAAACAATCAAATATTAATCACATGTCAGTCAAAATTACATAATTTCCAGATTACAATAATAAGTCACAATATAATTAAAATTTGAAATTTAAATATTCATTGATGCTATAAAACATTTTCTCCAGTAGCAGATTATATAAATTTACTTTGAACTTGTTTAATGGCAGTTCTTTTATATTTTTAGGAATTTTGTTATAAATGCATACGGACATATAAGTGCAGTTTTTTAAAATCCAACTGTCTTCGGTCGATCATTATGCTCAATTCTGTTGGAATACCTTGTACTTCTAAAAGGGTTCAGATCCGGAGTGGTCATGTACAGGTGACTATTTTGCTTTACAAAAACAGACATTTCATATATATATAAACAGGGAAAAGGCAGAATTCGCAATCTCTCAAACAAAGGCTTGCAAGAATCAATCGGTGCTGCTCCACAAATTGCGCGGACACATTTTTTTTGAGCAATAAATACCTTTTTAATGTTTGTTCCATTGCCCCAAATAATTGTACCGTACCTAAGAACTGACTCAACATATGCATAATAAGCTATCATAGCAGCATGTCGTGATGCAACTTTTTGTAGCTTATATAAAGGATACACAAAACTATTAATCTTCTTACATACTGAGTTTGAGTGTAGTTTCCATTTAAATTCTTTATCTAAATTGATTCCGAAAAATATCACATTTTCAGCCTCATTTAT
This sequence comes from Keiferia lycopersicella, assembly GCA_029255805.1. NCBI lineage: Eukaryota > Metazoa > Arthropoda > Insecta > Lepidoptera > Gelechiidae > Keiferia > Keiferia lycopersicella. Next base: position 4,069,435 of record JARACZ010000008.1, read on the forward strand.
GATTTGTCCCTTATAATTAATATTAGCTTCATGAGTAACGTAATCATTTCCAAACATTTTCATTTACAGGTGTGAACACACCATAGCTGATTTAAGCACACCCTATGTCTTCAATTCAAACCATTTACCCTGAAATAGTTCTGTGGTAATGCAATTAATTCACTGGAATAGGACTCAGTTGTCTGTTATTTGATTTGACTGGAACAGAGAGCTGGAACAATAAACCAATGCAGCTTTAAATACTTATTTGAAATTTAAATACTTATCTATTGTTTCAGCTGCAGTTTAGGTATAAAATTAAACAGCTACTGCCTTTACAGGGATTGTTCCTTGATAGGTTTTGGGAATAGCCAGATTTGGAGACTCATTTGATTGTTCAGCTGTAATAGTAAATTCAATGAAATTATTTTTATACTATACCTATTTTATTTTACTTTCTTAGATTGTTTAAGCACACTTTTTTAAAAGTAATATTTATTTATATATTTAACCAATGAATATATACACAATAAAAGACAAAGGACATAGCGCAAAAAACAAAGCACGACAGGTTAACTAACTTCTAAAAATAAATCTCTTCCAACAGATGTAGGGTAGCGAGATGATATGAAGAGATAATGTGAAGTAATTTTGAAACATGTAAGTTAACGTCTACTCTACTTCCTTGTGCCTTCGGGATTATAAGATTTGTAGAATTTTAAGTTTCATAATATAAAATGCATCACCTATCAGTTCCGCGAAAAAAGCTTTATTTTCTAAAACAGTTTCCTAAAACTCGTACCGAATTTTCCTTGAAGCCCTCGCGTCTACATTGAACTCTCGACGGGTAAAATCTGAAAAGCCCGTAAGCTTCCTAACGGACAATGCACCCTTGTACTGTCGTCGAGCCGGGTTGACGAGCGACGGGCCAGCCAATCAGGGCTGCTCAAAGGTCCACAAATATAGCCACTATGATAATCTAGTAAACAAAGTCAATGATGCTGATAATCAATCTCGCCATAAGAGTATGACTGTATTAGACTGCGTTGTATTTTGTTGAGTATGGCAATAACACTGATTCTGTCAATCCGCTGACATGGCTGCGGTGAGAATTAGAATAATTTATTAGCCGGTATCGCTTTAATAAAGCTACTTAGACCAGTTTTACAGTGATAACTAACTTGAATTAATAAAGAGCAGGAGTAGGATTTAATAACTTTTAATACGTTTGTTCTTTATAACTCAGTTATTGAGAAATTTTAATTTAACCAATTGCTACAAAATTATTAATACAGGTTTTTGGATAACAAAGCACAATTAACCTGTGATTTCCTATTCAGATAATAATAACAGTGTAAAGCACTTGTCACACACGCCCGATAAGGCCTCAAGATGACAAGAGCACTCCAACTTGGCCACAAACTGTTGAACTTGAACCAAGAGCGGATCTCCCCAGGATTATTCTCCCGTGAACTTTATGTACTAACAACAACTTTGATAGTTTGCTACTTCTCTCTCTGTTTGTCCTTATATTATCTTGCTATGGACTCCTAAGTGGGTAAACTGTGAGTACCAATGTGGCGCAGAGGTTGTGGGATGCCTGTGACGCAGAAGGTTCAGGTTTGATTCTCGGTGGGTCACTCACAAAGTTGATATTTATCACTTTGTGAATATGTTGCAAGCCTGGTTAGGACATTGCGGGCTGTTTCGGGTGGAACGTTAAGCCGTAGGTCCCGGTTGGAATAAATACTGAGACGGCGGTCGTTCAATGTCACACAAACATGCTTGCTTGCTTGTGCTAACTTGTAGAAGGCGGTTGAAAAATTGTTGACACTATGTCGTTGGATGACCCACACAAAAAAGAAGGCTGTGAGTAATAAATAGGTTTAAAGTTGTTCTTGCTGTTGGCAGACATTTTCCTTCCTTTCTCCAACCTTCATCAACCTTATCATAATTATCAATTCAGTAAAATAGCAATACAAATTGCAAAATACCAAGAGGTACTCTAACATCCAAATGAGCGCCATTTCTTGGTATAGTCTTGTTTTATCACAAGAAGGCATCTTTACTACTCTACCTTCTGCCCCACTGCCAAAATTACTACTTGACCTAGTGAAACACAACTCTACGAAGGATGTTAGTATGTACTAAAACATATTGCGTCCTTGATTTTAAAATTGTAAAATTTAGGAGCTAAAGCCCTCGTAGCTTGTTTAGGATAGAATCATTATTCTCTTTGCCTTATCCCGTTTTTTGTCGGCATCAAAATTATATAGATACTAAAAAAACTCTGTGTGCTGCTTTTAAGTTGGTATTTTATCTAGGGTGGAAATGCGATATTTTAAAAAAACTTTATAACTAACGAATTTCTCATTTTTTTATAATTAATCCTACAGCTAACAGTAGTACTGACATTAATAGCCACTTCAGTCCACTCCTGGACACGGGCCTCTCCCAGGGGTAATTAACCATGCTCACTTCAATTGGCAGGCGGATTGGCGAGCGAAGGACCAAGTAGTGTATTTTGAGACTGTGCCGATAAAAGAATGTGTCCCGTTCGGGATGTGTCTCGATAGAACCAAACCGGATTATATAGTTACAACTGTTCGGACTGATAATCCGGTCAAATTATTTTTTAAAGGTCGTTTTAAATGATAGCTACGGAATATACATCGATATCTATATAAGGTGTAAAAATATGGGCTGCAAATATTTTAAAGGGTGAACCAGTCCATGAAACTGAACAACTTTCCTCACAAAACATATGTCGAAATATGAAAAATAATTTCGGATACAAATTGACTTGGTCGTTCAGTAATTTTGTATGGGAGGGCCAATTTTTTTTTTTTTCATATTTTGACCTATGTTCCTTGGGAAAAGTTGTTCAGTTTCATGGGCTGGTTTACTCCTTAAAGTATTTGCCACAATTTTTTTTTCACCCTGTATAAGGTTCTACAAACTTAGATGTAAAACAAAAGTAAGTAAACTGCAGTAAAATCAAGGACTATGTAGTTATTTTGAGGCAAGCCTGTCTAATAAGAAAGTCGCTTTGTGCGAGACAGAGAAACTGTCTGTCTGTCATGGACTTCTCCTTTTGGTCTACCAAATAACAGATTTTAATGCGGTTTTTTCAAATATGTCTAAAGAGAGGTTCAAGAGAAAGGTTTATAAGGATACCGTATGCTGGTAAATTATTATTCCCACGGGAAAACGGTTTAATAGCGGGTGGAGCCACTTGGCGTGCCCCTAGTATAAACTAAAATACAACTGCCGTTTGGTTGAGACCCTCAGGGAGTCACGTTTTCTATCGTTAAGGTTTATGAAGGGCCCGAAAATAATGCCCTCAACTTTACACTGACGGAAACCCTTAGTTAATTAATTGCAGATGTTCTTTAGATTAAAGTTTCGTTGTCTCAGGAAGAAACCCTTGGGTATTTGTCCTGGAAACTTACGCAATTATTATTCCAAAAATATTCCTGTAGGTGATAGATATATGGTGTAAAAACATTAGCTGCAAACATCTTAATCTGAATCAGTTCATGAAACTACACAACTTTCCCCAAGGAACAGGTCGAAATAAATTGACATGGACAGTCAGTAATTTTGTAAGGTCCATATTTTTTTTTTCATTTTTTGAACTATGCTCCTTGGGGAAAGTTGATTAGTTCCATCGGCTGGTTCACCCCTTATAATATTTTCAGTAAATTTTATTACACCCTTTATATGGATTATAGTTAAGTTAGAACTGTAGTTCTATTGCAAGCCTACAATTTGTAAGTTTACCAACCCGAATCTTGATCAATGGAGATTTGTGATGTAACTTTACGCCGAAACTCATTATGCGGATCTAATCGCTTGTCGACAATAGATATTTGTCGTCGTTTCAAAGTTCAATACCCTTTGCTGATCTTCAAAATAGTGAACAAAACTTCTTTTTCTAGATAGGGCTTTAATAGTGCTCTGATCTATTTTTTAGTTTGAAAAAAAGACATTAGTCATTAATTGCTATTTTGGATTGCTTCTGTTCAGAACACTTGTTGTTGTTGTTGATGTCCTAGGGCACCCCACCGGTGCATAGGTCCTTTACAAGATGTCACCATTTCCCTCGATACTGAACTAGCCCTGAGCAGCAATTTTTGCTTCAGGCCATGACGGTCCAGCTACTTTCAATTCGGCGTCAATTGTGCGTCGCCTCGTGTTATGTAATTTTGCTGTTTATTAATTCAAATCTTTGAATATTTAGAAGAATTACGAATAAAGTCCGTATTATTGTTAGACAATAGTTTTAAGCATACAACTTTTATATTTTATTAATGCCACAACCAAATTCCTCATGAAAGCAACGACCTCATTTGATTTTATTAATAAAGCTAAAAAAAGACCCAACGCCGATGGACTTGGATTTCACCCAGCGGATCAACGAAAAATGAAATTGACTTTGTCCTCACTTCCGACAAAACCATAGTAAGTAACGTTAATGTAATAAACAATATAAGATTCTATTCTGACCATAGACCACTTCGAACAACTATTTTGCTCTCCTCAAAAATTCTTCGAAAGCGAACCTTCACTTGCCGAATAAAACATTTAAATAGAAACATTTTAATAAATAATGAGGAACAGTTCAACATAGAACTTAAAAACAGTTTTGACATCTTCAAAGAAGAAGAGTTAGGAAGTGTTCAACAGCAGTACAAAAATATAGAAAAATGCATTGAAACAGCTAGTAATAAAATTAAGGAAACAAGAAATAGAGTCAAAAAGCTAACGAATAAAACATTAAAATTGATTGAATACAGACAAGAACATAAAAACAATGTGACAAGTACACAATATAGAGCAATAGATCGAAAAGTAAAAAGAAATATTAGAAAGGACATCAGGCAACATAACACAAAACTTGTTCAAGTGGCCCTAGAAACTAACAGTTCTCTTAAAATAGCCAGAAAAGGCATATCAAAGGGTAAATCATGGATAACCGCTTTAAAGGACAAAGATGGAGTGAAACATAGAGACAGACGTAAAATAGTAAGCATTAGTACCGAATTTTATGAACAATTATATTCTGAACCCACAGTAGAATCCACGCCATCTGACGACCCATACGCATGCCCAGAAGAAATCCCTCCTATTACAGAACAAGAAGTTCATTGTGCACTTGGTAAAATGAAATACAACAAAAGCCCCGGTCCTGATGGCATATCCACCGAAACCCTTAAAGTGGGTGAACCAGTACTTCTTCCCCTGATCACAACCTTATTTAATTCAATGTTGCAAACCGGACAAATTCCAGACGGGATGTGCCACTCGGAAATAATCCTTCTCCACAAAAAGGGTGATAGGGCAGATATTTCTAATTACAGGCCAATTAGCCTTGTTTCTCACCTTTATAAGGCATTTATAAAAGTAATAGAACGTAGAATATCTGGCCCACTCGACTTAGCTCAACCACCGGAGCAGGCCGGTTTTCGACCTGGCCTTTCCACAACGGATCACCTTCATTCCCTCAACCAGATCATAGAAAAGCACCACGAATTCCAGTTACCGCTGTACCTGGCATTCGTGGATTACTCTAAAGCTTTTGATAGTTTAACCCATTATTCCATGTTCCAAGCTTTGAAAAATCAAAATATTCACCCCACTTACATTAGTCTTTTAAGAAACATTTACAATAACATCACCGCTTCAGTCAAACTACAAAATCCCGGACCATCATTTCCCGTACAAAGAGGCGTGAAACAGGGTGATCCGTTGTCCCCAAAACTTTTTACATCTACGTTGGAGGAGGTGTTTCAGGGGTTAAATCCAAAATGGGAAAATAAGGGCATTGCCGTCGGTGAGGCGAGGCTCACGAACCTTCGCTTCGCCGACGATATTGTCTTGTTTTCTTCAACAGCCTCTGACCTACAACAAATGCTTCAAGATCTAAGCAGGGCAAGCTTTGAGGTTGGACTGAAGATGAATATGTCGAAGACTAAGCTGATGACAAACGGTGTTGAGCACAGCGTTGATGGATGGCGAAAGAATTGCATATGTCAATGAGTATATCTACTTGGGCCAAATAGTCTCCTTCCAGTCCAGACAGGATAAAGAAGTCGAAAGACGTATCGAAAACGCCTGGAGGAGCTATTGGTCCATGAAAGAGCTTATGAAGGGCACCCTTCCATTGACACTCAAGCGCAAACTCATGGACATGTGCATTCTTCCCATCCTTACCTACGGAGCTCAAACTTGGTCTCTGACTGACATCCAGAAGTCCAAACTCATGGTCTGCCAACGAAATATGGAGCGCAGCATACTCGGGGTCAGGCTTCTAGACCGAGTCAGAAACACAACGCTGCGTTCCCGTACACAAATTGTCGATGTAGGTCAGAAGGCAGCATTTTTAAAATGGGATTGGGCTGGTCACATCGCCAGGATGCCGAATGAACTTTGGGCAAAAACATGCACAATTTGGGTCCCTCCTAACGCTAAGCGGGCGCGCGGTAGACCTCGAAAGAGATGGAAAGACGAGATACATGCGCAAGACCGGAATTGGATGGAGACGGCCCAAAATAGGGAAGAATGGAAGAAGGGGAGGGAGGCCTTTGCCCTGCAGTGGGACGACAGTGGCTAATAATAAAAAAATAATAATAATAAAGCTAATGTGACTTTTATCACGTCATCTAAGCAAGTATGTTGGCTTAATTAAAACCACCCTACTTAGTGTGTGTTGTACAAAAGACCCTTATAACTTCATTGACCTTACTGTTAGCTTACTTTGTAAGACAGAGTTTTGTCCCTTGACCATTTCATACCTACAGCAGCCTTTAATAATATGTCGTTATATTTGACTCGTTATACAGGGTAAAAAAAAAATCATCTAATAGTTTTACATCTTATATAAGATGATTTTAACTTTATGTTATGTTCGGTGATTTCTATACGTGAAACTGAATATCCTTCGTCTAAGAAAATCGAAAAAAAAGCCAAGAAAGTAATATCCAAGAGATGATCAGCCCTTTATTAGTGAAATTAAACACTACACAAATAAAAAGTAAACGCACGAACCTTTTGCACAATTCCATGAATTTAATATTTTTTCAGCTTAATAAAGATTAAACATTCGCAAACACACACGTAGAGATTAGGCTTTTTTCACACTTTACGCACTACGCAGCGCTAAAACAACGCATCCGTAACGCGGCAGTCTCCCAGATACATACTTAAAACGTCATTCACCATACTAAAACCGCTCAACAGCTGTACAGGCAGAGCGTTATTTAGAAGCACATGCGTTATTTTGACGCAGCTGCGTCCGTATGGGGATAGACATTTCTAGTACGGGTTTTAGAGACCGCTGCATTGTGCGTTAAGTGTGAAAGAGGCCTTGATCGCATATGCACCGGATGAAATCGCGGTGTGTGTAATCCGAAATTTGGTGCGGCGTCGAGTTCTTTTATAGTTATCTAGATCATGCAATTTCCTTTCTTCAAAAATCCGGATCCGGCAAAAGACCGTAAAATTATGCAGTCATGCGTCAGTAAACCGCCTCTGCACACGCATACAGGCACACAACACACAAACATACACACACACACACAAACAATAGCAAACGTGAGGCAGATTGCGGCTGGCTCATTTGTTTGTCAAGTTATACGCTGCTCTGTGAATTATTTATTAGGGGCAGCGAACTGAATTCAGTGGACGATTAGACAATATATAATACATTGATATGGTAGGTGTTTTGATGGGACTAAGTATAATAAAAACTAGGGTTTATAAACACATGAATACGCGTGTACGCAAGCACACACACAATTGAGGCGAATACCACACTTAATGTCTGTAGGCGCAATAGAAAGGCATCTAACATAATAATTATAATAGAAACATAATTATTAAGCGTAACAGATACAAATGCCAACGCAAGTATTACGATACTCCTGCGTTATTAAGGCGCATCAACGGACGTCAAATGTGGGCGCCTAATGGTAGACGTGAGTCTCATTTGTTAGTGAAGTTATATGCTTGTGAGTAATTTATTAGCGGCAGCCATCTGATACAGTGGATGCCTCGAGAGTAAGTTACGTTTAATTTGTATTTTAATCACAGTGCCATAGACAGGCTGAATGAACAATTAAGGGCGTGTGTTAGTTAGTTGTGAGTTATTTGGGTGCCTTAAGTGAAATGTTTTTTGTAACTTAAGACTCCACAAATGTATATAGGATGTTAGTACAACGTACTAACTTCTTTTCAAGGCATGAAACAACCCACGAAACTGAATAACTTTCCCCATAGAACATAGGGAGAAATAAAAAAAAATTTTGGACATCCCATACAAAATGTACCAACCAACTGAGTCAGGATGTATATGAGAAATTTTATCGTATTTTGACCTATGTTCCTTGGGGAAAGTTGTTCAGTTCCATGGGCGGATTCATCTTGAAAGGAAGGTACTACTTTTCCTAAAGCTCTGTCTGCATGCGTGGAGTCTTTAATAAGTTACCTACAAAAAATATTTCACTTAAAGAATTTTAAAATATTTGCAGCAATTTTTTTACACCTTGTACACAAAATAACAACAACAAAGAAAACATCAATGAGATATTTAGATAGTACAATAAATATATGTATAGTAATATCTATATCAAATGAAACTGAAATTGTTAATGATAAAAAGACAAATGATAATAATTATGTTCCGTAATTAAAAGAAGCCTGGGGCGGCATCCTGATCATTAACTTTGTTTCCTCAAAACATAACAGATACATTTCCATTGTTTTGTAATAATGAATTTATTTATTCTTTTTGTATTTTTTTTTTTTGTTTTTAGATAGTTATGTCTAGTATTTCGAAATTCATACATAACTAACATAACTGAACCTGTGCCTAAACTTAGTTATCTACTTCGAAGTAGGTCGTTGAACGAACCAATGTCCCACACGAAGAGACAGAGATAGAACATGATTGAATGAACTTACTTTCAGAACTAAAAGTAAGTTTATGTACTCTGCAATATTGCTACGCATAGTCTACGAAGCTCGTAGCATTGGGGCTACGGACTACATTCCCCGTAGCACGCGGTATATCTTTTATGAATGCGACAGTTTTGTTCTGTTCTACAATATAGGTCAATGGCTTGCTGCTATTTCGTGAACTGCATCCGGCCTGAACAGGAAGGCGGATCGCACATTTGACGCACGACGGAGCGCTAAAATATCGCAGTGGTCTGTCAGATACATACTAGAAACGTCACTCACCATACTAAAACCGCACTCGACGGATGACACTGCGATAGCGCTGCGTCAACAGCGGTTGAACGGTTTTAGTATGGAGATTGACATTTCTACTATGGATCTGACAGACATCTGCGATGTTTTAGCGCTCCGGATTGCGTCAAGTGTGTGTTCGCCCGATGTATTATAGTAGTTTTATATTTCAGTAGAAAGAACTCTAGTGCACTATTAATCAAGAGTTATGACTCCGTAAAGAAAATTGTGATGTTTCCTTGAAACTATCCTAAACAGACTTTATCCATAAAACTAAGTAACTTGACGCTTAAAATATGAAATTTACGGTCCAGCAGTAAACACCGTTTATGTTTATTTAAATAAAAACCTTCAACGCTTGTTAGTACAGTCGCGTACAAAACGCTGAAACTTCTCCTGTCACGATACACTTAGCACAGTTTAAAGTTGCAAAGGCTTTATCATCGCGGTCTGTTGCGGCTTTTGTTTTATCGTCCCTCGCGATTAACTCACTTGATACGAGCGCACGGCAGTGCCACCGCTAAGTTGTATACAAAATATCAGAACACTGAAAATGTGTCAAGCAAGAAAACAGGCTGCTTTGGCCCAATAACCTACTCAATTATATAATGATATTTTATTATTACCAATCAGAAATGAATTTAAATCAGAAACGATCTTTTAATCGCGTTATAATATATTACATAAATGAATATAATTATATTTTTATCTCATACAATATAATACCTAATAAACCTACATAATACCACGTATTTATTTTGTGATAATACATAAAGTAAGTTGAGTCAGGTAATTTTTATAAATAAAATTAAAATAATGTCAAACATCAAGCAGTAAACACAAAAATGTACACCACACTCTAACTCTTGCATTTATAGTACAATGTATGTACCAGTAGTCTTAAATCTGGACTCAAAATTCAAATTCTATGAAAAAATACAACAATAGGTCTGCTTGGAAAGGTAAAAATAATTTCGGTAATGTTTCACAGTTTTTAATAGAATTTTCTCTTACATCAAAGTAGGGATGAGCACATTTTTACTTAATCTAAACCGGTAAATGAACGCTACGCATAACGAACTTGGCTCGTTTTTACGCGTCCCTTTTATGTGATTTATTATTAACCGGTTAACTCATGAGCACTTAACGTGTACAAATATTTTCGCTCGGTTTTTGCGACGGCTTTTTGGACCCTGACTGAGTATGACTTTGATGTTAATACGAGTGGGAGCCGCTATTTTGTTTTTGCTTTATATTTGTATACAATAAAGGTATACCAGGTTATTGTGTTATAATTTTACGCATGATTCAATTTCACAAAAGATTCGTGTTAGGGAAAAAGGTTTTTATCGTTTTTTTTTTACAATTATGCTTTTCAATTGTAGTCAAAATGTCATAAATAAAGCTACTATAATATGGTATAACATTTCCTTTATCACAAAACAATATTAAAATAGGACGGTGGCATGGCGGTTTAATCACTTTCATTCCATTCTGAAAGCGGAAACAGGCGTACACAGTGTTTTAACTTTTATCTTAAAATAGAACAGTATTCAAAGGGCAGAGCAGGAAACTCAAACAGACCCCAACATGATACTTTTTGCTTAAACGTCACTGGTAACACCGGGTTTGACCGCTCCCACATTTTGACGTTCGTTGCTGCGTTTTCTGAGCCAATCCTTTGACGCATAAGCGACGCAACGACTTGTTATTTGACAGACACAGCAAAAACCACTCATGCGTTATTCATGCGTCCGTTTTTTTTAATACATTTGACAAAATCATGTGTTACAGATGAGCTAAAATAACAACGGACGTAAAGTGTGGGAATCGCCAGTACAGAATCACACGTGTAAGCAAAATTCAATAACCCTTCCGTTGACACAGGAGTCACCGACAACTAACAAGGGATAATGCTTGCCTGAGACATTAAACTAGAAAACATCTGCCAACTGGATTCTCTTGGAATATAAATAAATTATAAGGTGTCTATTGTTTTTCTTCCCTTTTTGACTTTATGTGCCTTATCACATAAAAGTTCATTTAGCGACTGTTTTAAAATACGAAAAAATTGTTGAATACGCGTCTAATTTTTTGTCATACCCTATGTTTTTTGTGAAAATATATATCGCTCGGTAATTATGATAAGCGGTGACTCCACTTATATTGGTTGAATTTTTTGCTTTTAGTTACTCCTACATATCAACTTTTAATCTTTTTTACGTATTTTTTTCTACCAAAGAATATGGTTTGTACAAAATACCTGAGTAGGTATTTTATAAATAATAAATATTGTGCCTGCCCCTCTCAATGCCATTGGATTGAAGGCCGGAAATATCCTGTATTATGCGGCGTAAAATGAAAAAAGAAGGTAGAAAAGTTTCGTCTGCGGCTAGAGTTTACGAACTTACACTGATAAAGAATTCGTCAATAAGATATTATTTCGTTGCTTTTTGCGTTTCCCTGTCTGTCATTGACACCGCTAATTTCCCTTACACTTAAACGCAAGGGTTTTTAATAGGTAGACAAATTCGAGGGGAAAATGTAATACAGCCAACGGAAAGGCGGGCGCTACCGCTGGGTGGTTTGCTAGTAATTTCTATTAATGCACGCCACTGGAAGATAAACATCGAAGAATGGTTTTTGTCATTCGGACAATGACCGCCAATACGAATATGATAAAAAACGGTCCCAGGTTCAAATCCTGGCTGCAGGCATTTTTTTGTATCTGTTATTTTCTTTTCATGGAGATAATTTAGCTGTGCGAGTGCAAAAACGACCCTACTATATCATGTTACGTGTTGTTTCACGACTGCAGAGTAAATGTATTAACTTCCGACTTTGTTTATTATGTCCACTGCGGACCGGTCCAATTGTTTGTTCAACCTCCGCTCCGTAATATCATTTTTATAGCTCTCTTTTATCGCCCATCTTTAACATCCTGACGTGGCATGTTTGCTTTTTTCAATTTATTTTTTGTCAAATAGTACTTGGCTTTATAGCCAGAAGTATACTCTATTTACCTACAAAAAACCGTTATAAAGTAAGTAAGGAATACGACGAACGATGAAAGCAAAAAGCCTTCTGATTATAAGACATGAGAATCAAGTATTATCGTCAGCCTTGGCGCTACATGTCTTTAAGACATAGCTAATAAGCAGGCATTATCAAGATTAGCATGCTCCATCATCGTATGCATCGTCACTTACCATCAAGTGAAATAGTAGACAAATGCAGGCCTATTTATGTAAAAAAAAGACACTATCAGAATCAGTATTTAATATGTGTAAGAGTTTCAGTATCGACAGTTGACAGCCAGAGCCAGACATTAGGGTTGTATCGGATATATTTGAATAAAGATTTGTGCCGTAGCGCCAGAGATAGAACCACAGACAAAAGATTTTAAGCGGTAGCGGGGGACTAAATGTCATTTTTGCTCTATTGGTAGAACTATGTTTATTTTTTTATGACAAAGTCCACCATTTAAAAATGTTTTGTTCATGGTGTTTAGTTGTGTGTTATTTAATATAAACAATAGGTACTTTTATCTTTTTAAGCCGATTCGATTAATGACTTTTTCGGAATAATATTTTAGAATGTTACCTAGACCTGAATGTTTTGAGAAACTTTTAGCATCCGCAATAAAAATGAAGGAAATATGACATGTAAAACAAGTGCTGAGCGTTGGTTTTGTTGTTATTCAATTCGTTGTTTGTCACATAAAAACTCTTCCGTATATTATTTTGTCATTTTGTAGAAGGGCTAAATTATAGCGTTGTACCGGCGCCTGATGAATATTTCACGTAGAATTTGGTACCGGGTATTCTGTCGACCACCCCGCTGTACCCACGTTAATATTTATGTATGCAAATATGAGCATTACCATGAACTGACGCTTCTTTTACCACCACATGTAAATGCGACACATATTACGGATAAAACATATTGAATACTTGGTGTTTTCGGACAGTTATCGGATTTGTTTTGTTTTCGAGACAAACGAAAATGATATCAAGTTTTTTTTATTTATTCAATGAAACAACGTTACATGGATGGCTTTGGCCTTCCCCCCACCTCTGTCAGATTAATACTAGAAACGTCACTCCCCATACTAAAACCGCTCTCGACGCAGGTGCCAACGCACAATCGTTGTTGACGCAGCGCTAGCGTCGTGCGTCATTGGACCTGCGTCGAGAGCAGTTTTAGTATGGGAGTGACGTTTCTAGTACCTATGGATCAGACAGACGCATACGTTAGCGCAACGTTATTTTAGCGCTGAAGTGCGGGAAAGACTTTTGTTTTTCACGGAGACAGCGAAGTGACATCAAGTTTTTTTCGGTTAGTCTTCATGAAGCTACATAGATTTATTATTATGCCGTAGTGTCGATGAATTGTGTATTTTTATCACAGCTTTAAATATTCTTCTCTCTACGTCGGTTGTCACCGTCGGAAAAAGAATGGAGATTGAGCAGGTGATTCAAATGGAAAAAGGAGCCAATTCCACTGTGACAGTTGACGTGGGTATGTGAGCATCGCACTCTGACAAATCTGATTGATTCGCGGACGAAAACCGGCTAAACCGTATTCAATACCCACAAAAGGTTACCTGTGAAATGCTTCATTGAATAAGATAAATTACTAAGGATATAACTCCAGTGGAAAAGGTATGTTTCTCAAATATGCTGAAGGATTCTGAGGTGGATATCTATTTGCCTATTTGGCCGGCCCAGTGGTATTACACAAAGATGTTATATAATGCCTAAAGAAATCGCAACCGGGACGGCTACGTAATATTGTTGATAAAACCACATATAAAGTTCACAAGACGACACCGCACCACCGCGATTGCCACAAGTTGTCATCTGCTTACTGGTTGTCAATTACTGTACCTAAAATATAAACACACACACAAATCACGCCTATATCCCTTGCGGGGTAGGCAGAGCGTTAACGGCCGTAAGATTACGGTCGCTATCGCCACGTCTGACATTTTTGAAGATTGTTTTCCAAGGTTGTTTCAGAAAACATGTGTATCACTATAGTGACAGGTTGTCAGCCTCTCGCCTAAAAATTGTAATACACCAATACCCTCGAGTCCCTTAGTCGCCTCTTACGACACCCGCGGGAAGGACGTGGGGTGATGCTATTCTAAACCGGCATCACACGGCATAAAATATAAAATATAAAAAATATGCGAATATCATATTTACTCGCTTTTTTCATTTACCGATGCGATTGCTTTGTCAACTGTTTTGATTATTTGATTCACTTGCTAACATTGTGGTTGATATTGTGTTGTATATTTAATTATAAATCCATTTGGTCATAATTTTTATCAGAGTTCAAACAATTACATGTTCCTGGCAAAGTATAGCCGTAGGGGTCGTAACATGTGACTAAGTACCTAATGTGTCTTTGCCGAGGGTTGAGCAGCAATGTTCCCTGTAAATAAAACACTTTCACTGCGCTGGCCAATCATCTTGCTTACTATAGTATGGTAAACACCCCTTAAGAGGGGCACGGCGAGTAAGTAGAGGTAAGCAATGGACAGTTCTTGCAGTGTAAAACTTGTTAAAGCTAACCTAACGACAGATTCCTCATCATTTTCCCCGTCTTATCCCATTCTCTGTCAGGGTCGGCTACCTAATCTACCGGATTTGACGTAGTAGAACCAAGTTTTTACACAGAGCCACTGCCGTCTGACCTCTGCAACCCGAAAGCTAGCCTGCCCTGAATCTGGCCTAGGATTAGTCACATTCAAATATCATCTGAATTCAAATTTTATTTATATGTGGGTTTCATCATGATGTTTTTCCTTCACCTTGAGAGCAGTCGGTAAATGAACGTGAGTAATATGTTTTTAACACATTGGTACACGGCGGGGTTCGACCTCAGGTCTTACAATTGTAAGACCGGTGTCCCAACCACTTAGCCACCGACGCTCAACTACACATACCTAAATACTACATATTTAAAATAGAAGGCATCAATCAAGGTATGAAAATACATGACACGACACAACAATAGACTCATCATAAATGTAACAGAATCGACGCTGTTGTCAGAAATAAAACGTTATTCCTCGTTCGAAATTCAATAAAACATGTAAATACGATTTCGTTTCCTGCAGTTACAATAGTTGCAAAATTATTTGACAGACGTAGAGTGACAATCGAAAAGCTAGTTTAATTACAGATGTAGGTACATAACTGTTATTTTATCTGATATTGATTATAGAATTCGATGTCATAGATGCAAACATTTTTATTTATAGCTTTCCGACTACGATATTCAAATATTATGTTTTGCATATATTTTCTGCTTCTTGCGTGACAGGAAAAAGGGGAAATTGCGCTATTCGCACTCTTCTGTCAAAGATCTAGAACGTATCAAATAAACGATTAAGAAACATGCAAGTCACATCTCATCATCATTACATCGGCCTATAGCTATCCTCTGCTGCACATAAATGAACGACCCAGTCGCTACCAGCCGTTCTCTTTAAGTCATCGGTCCATCTGGCCGGAGGGCGTCCAACGGTACGCTTGCCGAGGCGTGGTCTCCACTCGAGAACCCGCTTACTCCACCGGCCATCGGTTCTACGACAGATGGTCGATGGAGGACCAGCCCACTGCCACTTCATTTTGCTTCAGTTTTTAATGAAAATATAAGGTGTAAAAATATTATCAAAAAATATTTTACGTGGTAAATCAGCCCATGAAGCTGAATAATTTTCCACAAGAAATTTTTTGGACCTCCTGTATGGAATTAACTTGTCGGTCGGTCACTTTGTGTGGGAGGTCCAATTTTTTTTTCATAGATAAACCTATGCTCCTTGGAGAAAGTTGTTCAGTTTCATGGTCTGGTTCACCCTTTCAAATATTTGCAGCAATTTTTTTCAAACCCTGTATATATTATTTTTTCTTTAAAATTATCAAAATTTTAGCATCTAATCATTACGAACCCAAGCAATGTAGGTCAGACTATAATAACAGCATGGCCCGTAACTAATTTAAATATTTTAATCAAGCCGACACCCGTGCGGAACGCTCCTACAAACAAATTCACACTAAAAGGTACGTTTAACGTTACAATTCATTTTGCACGTTCACACCATAGTAATAGAGATAACACATTTGGGGAGTGTTTTAAATACAAGATGTAAAAGAAATACTGTGAGTATTAAGGGGAGAAACAGTTTACGGATGTGAATAACTTTACCCGAGGACTTTAATATTATAATGAAAGTTTTTTTATTTCCAAAGTTAAACTTTTAACATACCTTTAAACATGGTATCAAGAAATTTATTTTATTTTTAGCTGTCAAATTACTGAATTATTATTGCACTACATATAAAATAGCTGATAATATGTCATTGTTATGGTGACTGATTTATGTTAAATAAACTAATTGGCTTGTGGCGCCGGTTTAGAATAACATCACCCCATTTCTACCCGTGGGTATCGTAAAAAGCGACTAAGTTTCGAATCCAGGGAATGGGCAACAGCATTCTCTGTGAATATCTACAATATCCTGCACTGCGCTCGCCAATCCACCTGCCAAGCTTGGTGAGTACAGCAGCAGCTATACTCCCCATTTTGGAGTAGGTCCATGTCCAGCAGTGTTGTGGCTGTAGAAGTCGAAACTAATTCATATGGTTCGTAAACTACGCTGGTACACTACTGCTATAATAAAGTTTTCAGAACGTAGCAATTTGGCGTAAATAATACAATTAATTATGTTTTTATATTTCCTCGCCCGTTTTGTATTCAAGCTTTAATGGTTTAATAAATAAAGGTCGTTGTAAATGTAAATTTTACTAAGGGTTTCAGTTTCATACAACGTTTATGTTTCCTATAATTTACCGTTAAATTATAAATTCGCAAGAAAAAGGCCCGTGGCTGATGTTTTCAGTTTTTATTTTAGTCTGATTCATTGACAAAATCTCAGGTATCAGAGAGTTCTCTTAAAGAAAAATATTCTCTTAAATTAAAATGCGTTTCAAATTCATAAAAGTAAAAACTTTCAATAATTTCAAACATAACCCAGAACGACACATGTAAGTAAGTTTAGTAGGTGCATATTTAAGGAACAACTTCAAAATCCTATTAGATGGGTAAAGAAAAGAAAGAAAGAAAGAAAAAAACACTTTTACAATTTTTTACTTTTACAATTTCTTCCAAGAACGAGATGATATACAATATTGGACAATTTACAACATTTTCATGTTCTTTATCATTAAGACGATTTTTAACGATAGTTTTTAAAGTAAAATTTCTGCCGCGGCAGCTTCTTTTGAGTACTCCACGGTACGAAAGCGAGGTACTTCAATTCTACTGATTCATTAATGATGAGGCTTAAGACAGTCACTCTGTAATACGTCTTATTCACGAGGAATGCCGTAGATGGGACAAACGCCGGGCTTCGAAACACCACAAGGACGTTTGAGTACACATAAGAGCACCAAAGCTGGGTAGAGCCCCTGAATTATTTACCAGGGCTTAATTCCACACAGGTAGTCAAAACATAACATGCTAAAATACGAAACGGCTAATCTTTACAAATTTTTAATGATAGCTGCGAAAAATGTAAACGTTTAAAAGTCTTTTGAACCGTATGAAAAATCAAGGTAGATAAATAAATACGGCTGCAGAAAATCAAAAGAAAATTTACCTGTTTAGAATTCAAAGCATTCCTTATTCACGGTGAGTTCACAAAACAAACAGCACAAGGAACGTTATATAATGTGTAGAGTCGCGTGCGAACACGTCAGGTCGCGATTCGCGCGAGCAACACGTCCTCCCCCGGCGGCGTCCTGTGGGATACTGACTGGCTGATGGAGGCTCACGTCACCGCCGACCGGCACCGCCACCAGTGGCAAATGCGCAAGTCACGCGGCGCTAACTTATCCACCTACTTTTGAAATTCAAATTGTCATTTATTCGGTCTTATTATGCAGTATACACGCAAAGTGGGGACCTTGGCGGGGGTAAATTTCCTGTGTTCGGGTCGACGCGTTTTCACGCTTCAACTTCTCCCCTCCGCACCGCAAATGCAGGAAACGTGTTAGCGATACAAAAGTTTTTGCTATCTGTTCAGTGGGAGGCTTTTCTGATTGAACTGTGATGGGATTGACAAGGTGAAAGAAAACTTTGCCCTCTTTTGAGTGGGAAAAGATTGCCCTTTTACGTTTGTATTGTTTTTGAGCTTTTCGTAGGTATTTGAGCTTTTTTACCAGCTGCTACGTTGCTACGGCTACAAACTCGTAGCGAGTTCGTAGCTGTTCGTATTTTTTTAAATCACTTTTACTGAGTTTAATAATAAGAAGCACAGTAAAAAAATTAACTCCATCCCGTGTTGGCAGTTGTAGTCAACAGTCTTCAAAATTATGAACAGTCTGTTGAAATTACAAAGTACGCCTAAAGTTGTTGTCACGGATATTGAGCGACTGTTGCCAGCACGTATTGTGGGAGCAAAATTTTTATATAGAAAGTTAAAAAATTCAGACACTAGGGTTCATAGGGTCGTTGGACTGCTCTGTGTCCCACACAAAAAGGGAGAGAGAGAGTGCTTCTAGTACCTCTGAGGAGATCTCTAAGGTAAATAGTAAAATAACGCGAAGACCTCTACAAAGCAACGGACAATGCTGTACGTGTAGCTGAGTATTGTTCCAAATATATTTAAGCGTCAGAATAGATTCGCTAAGAAGAAGAAGAAGTAAAATAATTCGTTTGGTCAAATTTTTGAGACACATTCAAGATATTAGGTAGTAAAAAGGAACTGAGATCAGTAAAAACATAATGAATAGGCTAAATTCATGGTCCCACTTCAATAAAAGCTCCTCGCAATAGTGAGGCTCTCAAAAAGGCGGAGCATTCCACTTTTACTGCTAATGAATAATAAACTCAACAATTCTTTGTTATCCAGGCAGGTAGATACTCACAAAAATGTTAATAAAGGAATATTGAAGTAACTACAGTAACTTAATTAGTTAATTAGGTTTTTCATAAAACAAGTGGTGTCGGCTAAATCGAGCGGTGCCCGCTTAGAATAGCATCATCCCACATCACCCATGGTAGAGACCAATGAGTGTCGCAAAAGGCAACAGGGGAAGCAATTCAGAGAATGGACAGCTGGATTTCCTATGAATATCTAAAGCACTGCGCTCGCCAATCCACCTAACAAACATGGTAAGTATTTGTGGAGACCCATATCCAGTAGTGGACTGTATTGGCTGCAGTGTTTCACAAAAATAGGGTTTACCGAAAACTTGGCAGGCGAGACGTATCTGAATCAGAACTTCTATGGAACAATATTTTTTATTCTTTTTATGCCTCATCTGATTATGTCAACAAAGTTTTCTTGACGCCATCCCTTCTTATTTAAAAGTGAATACTAAATACTATTCACTTCAACAATTATAATAACCTATCCAATAAAATAGAAATTAATACAAACTATCCATCAGACTACATAATCATTGTTGCCTACAAAGCTTGAATTTTTGAAGCTAAATACTCGTTAATAATCCACCAGACCAAATAGTAAACATTGTCTAGCCAACATTATAGAAAAACATTTATCAATATCAGGTTGCTTGTGGGTAAGCCAGCCCTCATAAGGGTCGGATTTTGAGTAGAGATTAATTAAAAGCCCGAAGGTATACGATAGGGCATTCTATCATTTTAGTATCATACCCAGTCTTGAAGGGACCGTTCCTTTGAGATTACTTGAGTTACACACATTAATATATTGAAGACCAGTACATCGAGACCTGTATAAGCCTTTCTGCAGATTTAAAGAATTTACATTATGAGATGTAGAGAAGCTCAGATTATATTGGTCAAGTATAGATAGTTGTAGTAAACCAGTGAGGCTGTGCAGATCCGTTCGCTCCCCGAGGGCCAGACCGCCGTCAACATAAACAAAATTCTGTTATTGCCTGTATCTTATCTCGGAGAAAAAATATCGGGCGTAGGTTTGGAGAACGTAGCATTCATTTGGAAAGCCTTAGCTTTTTGTAGGGCCTTGTATTTACGCGCAGATGTGCGCGTTTTTTAGATTTCGGTTTCGGTTTGTTTTGTTGCGGTAAAAATATAAACAGTTGGAATCTGATCGTAAAGTTTTCTGTTATAATATTTTTTTCGGAAGGATCTATGAGGAATTATTGTCATAAGATTGAAAGCAACTAAAAATACACTCACGATTTTATTAACCGCGTCACTTACCCAGCTGAAATTCTAAGTATTAATTCGCTCTGAAAATTTTCATTCAAACTACTAACTGCGTGACCGAGAGAAGTTGAAAGGTCAACACTAACCTTTGTTAAAATTTCTAAATTTTAATTGAAACTTTCGTCCGTATTAAGTGTTCAATTTTCAGCTAATTGGACATCAAATGTTTTGTGTTTCGGGTTATTTATACTTTGGATATTTTGTTATCAATTACCATTTCAACTTGTGTAGTTTGAGACATGATAACTCACGTTGAAAAAATGTACGACATATATTAATCAAAAATTCACCTTGGATGTCAAGTATAATATAACTTCACATACGACAAAAAACGTAAGTTTGGTACGCAAAAAACATTTTCGTCTTTTTCGATCAACTTTGTAATCAGTAGGCAGTACCTACGCAAGTCGATTTGTGTCCTATTTTTGGCAACCCTTTCCAAATAAGCGTGCTCATTATAAAGCGATTACTGAGTGGAATAGACTTGGTATAATCCCGTCGAACGGATATTACGAGGAGGTGCGTCGCAACGGAGGAAATTGGCAATACTACCCTACAAGTCCCACCTCTGCCTTTGTCGTCATCGCGAAAAAAAACAACGCCTCTACCCTACACGTCTTACGGAAATGACTCCAATTTGTGGTGGAGATTAGTCCGTCGAGCCGCGGAAGGCAAGGAGCGTTACTTTGTTGCAGTATAGGAACAAAACACACACACAAATCACGCCTTTATCCCTGGCAATATTACGGTCGTGATCGCCACGTTTGACAAATGTTTGAGGGTCGCTTCAGATAAGTCGTGTATCACTATAGTGACAGGTTGTCAGCCTGTCGCCTAAAATTGCAATACGCATTTTCATGCCCTCGAGTCCCTTATTCGGCTTTTCGACACCCACGGGAAAGAAATGGGGTGATGCTATTCTAAGCCGACATCACACGGCGTAAAACAACACAATATAGCTTATAAAAATATTTTATTTTTTTCTTAAAGGATAGGTGAAAAGTCGATTTTGATCATTTTTAATTATAAAAAAGTCAAAGATATTACAAAAAGTAGAAAATACGTACTTAATAATTCGTTATCAATGTTCACGAATCTTACATCTCAACTTTATATTCATTTTACCTGATTATATCCGGAACAAAGTAAAATTTTGTAGAGTAGGAAAAGAAATACCAAAAAATACTATAACAAAAAGTACTTCTACATAGGAGGGAAGACATTTTCCATACGAATAGTACTTACTGTTTCGGAAGTACAGGGTCATTTTGTGTTTGAGCTTATTTCGTGTGATGTCGTCAGAGGACTTTTGGGAGGTCGTTTTTATGTATGGTAGATCCGATTAGAACAATATTGTTTTTACCCTGCCATCAGAAAGCTTTTTGTGGACGCCCTTCTAGTGAATATCTTTATCGTTATGTTTATTATTACAATCTTAGATCAAAATATGAACTGAAATTGAAATTTAGAGCCTTATAGCGATTATTGTATTCTTTTCAATCATTTTTTATTTATTCAAAACTTCACGCGCTTAACTGCTTCAGGTAACATTAAGTTAATACTAAGCAGGAAGTTAGCCTGGTATCTAAAAATAAACCTATTTTTTTTTGAGATTTAAGCTTTTATTTATGACCTTTTAAGAATCTAAGTGCAATGGTTAAAATGTGTAGGTATATTTCACTACAACAGGATTAACAGAAATTATAAAAAAATAATTGAGCCAAAATAAATTGTTCTCTTCTAATTATTTATTAATACTCCTGAAAATCCTTACTTAATTTCTGCCTGTTAATTAATTGCCACATCAAAAGGTTTTGTTCCAGGTAAGGATTAAAACAGCTTTAGAAATTTAGTCGACTTTATTATGCTTTGTTAAGAGGTATCTTACTTTTAAGGATTAAGGTGCTATTCCAAACCGAGCGCCCTACGGCGACAGTCGACGGCACATGCCGCGGCTTTTGGCCGCCGGCCGTCGATGCATGTGCCGCAGCGGCCAACAACATATGCTTACGCCGCGGCATATTTTGTCGGCCGTTGCGGCATTTGCAGCAATTTTATCTCTTCGTTGTGTATCAGAAAATGATTATCAAGTGCCTATATTTGAAACTAGAATTCGATGATCTTTACCAATAGATGCTCAGTGGTGAGTTACTAAAGACTTCTATGTGGGCTGGTGTTTATGATAGGTGAGTAGATAAACACTCTTAGGCCTTTTCACACTTAACGCAGCAGTCTGTCAGATCCACTATCAACGTCAACCTCCATACTAAACCACCGTCGACGCAGCTGCGTTATTTTGACTCATTTGCATTATTTTGACGCAACTGCGTGATCAGGCAGCTGAGCAGTCCTATTATGGATCTGACAGACCACTGCGTTGTGCGTTAAGTGTTAAAAATGCCTTACAGTATTTCTATATAAAAGGTATCTATTGACTTATCTACATAGGGCTAGCCTAGCAGCGTCTCTGCCTATCAAATTGTACGAAGAAAATTTATATGTGCTTTGAATTTAACATAAAGCAAATCTTTTAGCGCTGTCACGTCGCTCAGGTTAAAGGCGAGCGAGGAGTCTTGAGTCGGCAGACGTGACTCTACATGTGCATGAACTTGAGACACTTACTGTATGCTTATAAAATGGTTGTAAAAGTAGCAAAGTAATTTTTTTTTTTGCCTTGAGGCTGAAAAGAAAAGCAAAACCCCCTGTCTTCCCGTAGGGGTCGTAAAAGGCGACCGAGGGATCTACTAGACCCAAGATCGGTCCTGGAAGATGACAACTCCATATTTATCCCGAGCGGGGTCTCCGTCAGGCGCGTGTGACAGAGGTCTATCGTGCGGCAGACTCTAGCAGCTGGCTTGTATCTCGTTTTTTTAAACTACAGGCTACAATTCTACAGGTGAAATTCGATGTACATTGCGTAGCGGGTCAAAACTCCTGGCTTATAATGTCCCACCAGCTACGCAGTGTACATCGAATTTCACATTTAAAATAGTAGCCTATAGTTGCGTTGCATAGGCTACTGGTTCCGCACGTATCGACTCGTCGTTTCTGTGGAATCAGTCAGGAAGGCCGAGAAGGAAGCGCAGTGCCTGGGCAACCCTGCGTTTTCCATAATTGCGATCCAGGCAAGCAGTCTGTGCTATTGTCTCAGACACTGATTAAATCGTCTGCCACAGACGTAAGAGGCCAATGAGTGAATGATTTTTATACTCCCTTTTTATTCCCAACTACTCATAATTTGGTAATAAAGCATTAAACTTATAAATGAGTACCCAGTCGACAAAGCTCGTGATCATAACATGTTTTATTGTTTTCATTTCAGACATTTAATTTTATCGTAGCCATAACGTACTCGAATGACGTATTTTATCTACAATTAATGAACTGAATGATGTTTGCCCCGAGGGCATTGATTTGGAAAAATGGAATATCATCCTGAAATGACATTGTCAAACAAATTGCGTTTTGTTCGCTTTTGGTTATTAATAACTTTTTGCAATTAACTGAAATAAAACATTAAAGACAAAAACATATTAATATTGACTTTGACGCTTTGTTTGGTAAATAAGGATATTTCAAGAACAAAGTCTGGAAAATAATAACAAAGTCTTCCGCTAATAACAGTTGTTCCCTTTGATTTCCATAATGTCGTAATCTCACAAAGACTAGTTTTTAGAAAAAAATTTAATAAATTTGTCTTAACCAACTGAATTGTAAAGTTATTTGGTTAAACAATATAAAATGGTATCTACCGTCAAAATACAAAAATGAAAAGGCATTTTGAAGAATACAGAAATGCGTGAAATAGGTAATATGAATATTATACATTATAAGACAAAAACAAGCATTCGAGTACTCATATAACATAAAAGGCGCTCGCATATTCTGTCTACGCACGGACAAGGATTTTTTACTACACGGATATAAATAAAAACGGGCCTAGGGAAACAATTACATGCCCGCTACTAAATGAGTGAGTGAGAGGTGGGCTCGTTTAAGAGCGCGTTAGGGCACGTAATTAAGTACGCTTTTTTACGCACTCTAGTCGGATTGTGAAAGAGCAAACTATATTGTTTTTAGCTCTAAATAAAAATAAATGATGTCACCTGTCACTATCTAATGTAGGTGCACTATAAGTGATCATGAGTATTTGGAATATTTGCATTGGTCTAACTACTATCTCTAACCTACTAGTTCGCAAGCACCTCGGAGTCATTTATTACGTCGCTAAATAGAAGAATGTCGCAATAAAAGGTTTATCGTATCATAATTTTTGGTATTTGGAAAGCTACGATATGGGTACTATTGCGTACCCCAATGAAGACACAAAGTGCGCAGGTACTCAATTAGTCATTTTTCCTTGTAGCAAGGAAAAAGTCTCAACAGCCTTATTCACGAGGGATTGCGAAAGGCAGTTTAATTATGGAAGCCGCAGATGTCCCCTTGCTCACAAGCAGCCTTTGAAATGCGAATTGCTGAAAAATACGATACAGCAATCTTAGAAAAAAAACCTAATTGAAAAGTCGTCCTACAAGCATAATTATTACAAATCAATTTTGTGTTTATTATTATTCTGTGTTTGAAATCCACTACTCTAAAGACACTTCAATCTCAATATCCGCCTAGTAACCCGTAAATAATAAATACATAATCTCGAAGAACACACTCCTTCTGAGACAGTCGGGTAAAATACATAGTAGTGTTCTAGTAAGTATGTGTGAGAAAAAGAATAGAAAAAAAACATAAAAATGTTAGGAAAAAGCAAATTTATTTAATGATTTAAAGCTAAATGATTTTAGCAATCAATACACACCAAATCAATTAATAAATAAATGTTAAATTATATTAAATTAATTAACTACATACCTGACGACTGACAGAGTGACAGTCAAAAGAAAACCTATGACAGTTCAGAGCACTGGACAACGTGCCGTGTCCGCAGTCAGACAACTTCTGATCTGTCGAAAGGCCGGTACGGCCCTTTTATAATGCGGCGTAAACAACTGACGTCTGGTGGGGCGGTGGGAACACGTGCGCAGCAGAAAGACTGCGCGCGCTGTTCAACAACTTATTTTACGATTAGATCAAATCCATTTTACTCAATAAATCCTCTGAATTTTATAGCAATAAAAATATTTAAAAAATTAAAATATTTAAGTTCATTAAAACGTATTATCCCACACGACCATCCTGACGTGCAGCCGATAGGCTCGCGTATATTACATTATTGTTATTTGAATATTATGTCATCATTATTTGATCATAAAACATATAAAACCAAATCGCATGGTGATAGTTTACATAAATCATTTTAACAAAAAGTGTCAAATTTATTGATCTTAATCAAATCACATGACAATCTTGACAAGGGCCAAATCACATGACCATGGCCAAATCACATGACCAGAGCCAATACTCATGGCTAATGAAATTAAACATCGATATTTTATTAGTAGTCAAATCCCATGACTACAAATGCCAAATCTCATGGCTTCAATTTAACATAGAGTCAAATCACATGACCCTGAATGCCAAATCACATGGCTATTTTAACTTAATTAATGTTACCAAAAATCATGCATACCAACGAGAGCTGGCCAGACACCCATTGTGTATGCAAAACCATTGATAACTTACTAAACACAAAAAAATTAAATAAAAATTGTATGTACATAAGAAAGATAAATCATTTATCATTTAAAGAATCTATGAGTTCACATCCTACGTTAGGTCTAACCAAACGTAGATTATCATGTGATACATACAGTTCATTACCAGTTTCATAAACTTTAATAGTGTATCTGTCGTTGTCATTGACTTGAGTTATAACGCATGGACCACGATATTTACTATCAAGCTTGTTAATAGCCCGCGGATTTTGCTTTATCAAAACTACGTCGCCAACCTTAAATGGAATAATTTTGGCTTTGTTTTTATCAAACTGTTCTTTCATACTAAGACTTCGCTCATCCATCCTTTGTTTTGCTTCTTCACGGCAAATATCAATATCTAAGCGTTCAACGTCTTGTAATAAAGCCGATATGGCTGGAGGTGACTGATCACAACCCATGAGAAGCTGGAAAGGCGTGCGGCCAGTACTTTTATTAAAAGTACTATTAATAGCGAGTTGCACTTCGCCAACAGCATCCTTCCAACTCCTCTTCGAGGTGTTTTCGACAATAGTGAAGCAATTAGTTAAAACTTTCATCATCCGTTCCACCTGTCCATTTGCACGACTTACGCCACTTGCAATAAAATGTAACTCAATTGACCAACGTTCACAAAAATTTTTTAGCTCTTTGCCAGTATAGGAAGCAGCTTGATCACAAACAATCCGTTTTGGGGTTCCAAAATTGTAGATAAAGTCCTTTAAGCAATTGACAGTTGCTACCGCCGTAAGATTGTTTACAGGTTTTAAATAACAAAATTTTGAGAAACCGTCAATAAACACGACTGCATATTGTTTGGTAGGTTTGTTGCCGCTTAATTTGCCGGTGGTGTCCATGTGAACGGTATGGAAAGGTACAGGGGGCTTATCAATTGGATGTAATGAAATCTGACGAGCTCCAGATTGACTTTTATTGACCTGACAAGTTAAGCAGCTCTCAACATATTTACGAGTGAATTTAGTCATATTCGGGAACCAAAATTGTTCGCGGATCTTTTCCAATGTTTTTTCCCAGCCAAAATGTTTTAACGCGTCATGATAAAGTTGTATTATGTGCCAACGGTAACTTTTAGGAACAAATAAACACTTTTTTATTTTGTTGTCTTTAGTAGTGAATTTTTTATACAATAATCCATGTTTTATTTCATAAGTAGATGCTAAATCTTTGTTAATACTACCGTCTTTGATTGATTGAATTAATTCTTTTGTCTCCGTGTCATTATTTTGTTCCACTTCTAGCCATTGACTATAGTTCTGAACATTATTGATGTTAAGGTTTATAGGGTTGCGACTTAAAAAATCTGCATGAGGTATTCTTTCTCCCTTACGATACTCAATCTCAAAATCAAATGACTGTAGGTATGCCCACCACCTATGGACTCGGGGAAGTAATTCTTTTTTATTACGCGAAGCTTTTAGAGAGTTGCAGTCTGTGACTACTTTGAACTGTCGGCCAAGTAAATAGTGACGAAAGTGTTTAATTGCTCTTACGACAGCTAACGTCTCTAATTCGTAAGAATGATAACGACTTTCAGTCTCCGTGGTGCGCATGCTAAAATATTCTACAACCTTTAGTTGTTTGTCATGTTTCTGAAAAAGTACTGCCCCGAATCCAGCCGAACTAGCGTCAGTATGAAGCTCGCATGGTTTGGTGGAATCGAACAAAGACAAGACTGGTTCTGAAGCTAGGTGATTAAGAACTTTGGTCCTAGCAGCATCATGCTCTGGCGTCCAGCTCCACTTGGTATTACTTTTTGTGAGATTGTATAACGGTATCATGGTTTGAGAGAAATTTGGAATAAATTTTCTAAAATAACCTGCTAAGCCGCAAAACTGTCGGACTTGTTTTACAGAGGTCGGGATTGGAGAATTTATAAGAGCTTGAACTTTGCCCGGACTTGGTCTAACTTGCCCATTTGAGACAATTCTGCCCAAATATTCAATCTCAGTTTGCAAGAACTTGCATTTTTTTACGTTCAGGGAAAAGCCAGACTTTTGCAAAGCATCAAGTACTTGCTGCAGATGAAAGAGATTCTGCTCAGGAGTTTCAGAAAAGATAACAACGTCATCAATATAAATAAGAACAAAATCATCGATAAATGGTTTTAAAGCCGTGTTAATGGCTCTCTGAAAAACAGAAGGTGCATTGCAAAGACCAAAAGGCATACGCAGAAATTCATACTGCCCGTCGGGCGTGACGAAGGCAGTTTTTTCTATAGAATCGGGAGCTATGGGGATTTGGTGAAACCCAGCAGCCATATCCAGGACTGTAAAGAACTTAGCTTTTGACAATTTAGCAATGTGATCGTCTATAAGTGGTAGGGGAAAATGATCTCGAACGGTGTTGGCATTTAATTCTCTATAGTCAATACACATTCGGTCGGTGCCGTCTTTTTTCTGGACTAATAAAACTGGACTTGCGAATGGAGAGTTACTATCTTGGATTATATTATTTTCCTTCAAATCCTTTATCATGGATTTGACATGTTCACGTTCTACTGGAGCTAGACGATATGGCCGTCTCTGAACAATTTTTTCGGGGTTTTTGAGTCTGATAGTCAGTTCACCTGTGGTGACCTGAGACACCTTGTTACCAGATGTAAACATGTCAGATCGTGAATCAAGGATTTCACGTAAGGTTCTCTTGTGCTGGGGATCTAAGGCTTCATTAATAACTAAAGTGTCCGGATCAAAATTTTGAACAAAATTGATATCATAGGTTGTGCGAACAACTTTTTTACCATTTTCAGAGTGTACGACCTCAACACCGTTCTTAATAATATCCTCACCAAGGTACATGTCGAATTGAATGTAAGAACCAGGGACAAGAACAAATTCTACCTCAAGATTCAAGCCGTCAATAAATACCATACAAATCTTTTTCCGCGATGACGTGTAGTAAGAATTGTCTCCAAAGCCGCGTAAATAGGTATTTTCGTAAGTAATTTTGCCTTTAACAGAATCGCCTACACTTTCACGCAATAAGGAACATTCGGCACCACTATCCACTAGACACGAAAAATCGCGGTCGTCAATTTTTGCTGTACTAGATTTTTTATTTCTATTTACCAAAGAACTTGCATTGACTGATTTTGACGTCTCTTGTCTAGTTTTATTAGCTCGCTTAAAGCAATTTTCTACAGTGTGCCCGGATTTGTTACAAAAAGTGCAGCTTACACCAGAATTTATTTTGGTACGCACATCGTTTGATGTGGAAGGGAGATTATTTTTATGTTGATCCGTTGTAACAGATGAACGACAATCTTTTTGTAAATGTCCTGGCTTACGACATTTATGACAGTGTTTTTTACTGATATCATTTGAATGATTCGCTTTGGTTCGTTTATTTGGGATGTTGTGATCAGCGTCCTTAACTGGTTTCTTGCGTTTATAAGAATTAAGACTCTGAATTAGCTGTGGCAAGTTTTTTGGAGTAAGACGTAACAAATCTGAACGTATTCGGAAATCGGACATACCAGAAATCACAGCTTCCACCAAGCGTTGCTCAGTCATCTCCACACCAATCACTTTTTTCGCCAACTCCCATTTTTTCGTTGCATATTCTGCTAGGCTGCTGGTTTGATCGCTGGTGTACTCCATGAATTGGGTGAGGTCATCATAGTAACGGGATTCATCTGAAAATGTTTCAATTAACCCATCCTTAAGCTCTGACCATTTGGTAACTGTAGTATAATTACGTCGCGCCCACTCAGAGGCGCGTCCACGCAAATTTTTTCTTGACAAATTTAGAATTTCACGATCAGATAACGTATACTCAATTTTGAGTTCCTCTAAATTACGACACCAGACTTGAATGGTATCAGTGCGATCGTCAGGATCAAAAGCTGGTACATAAATATGCTCAAGGCTTCGAACACGCGGCTCAGGTGGCTTAGAAGAATTAAAAGCATTAGCAGTTGTTTGTACAAGCTTAACCATCATTTCTTGCATCATATTTTGCATAAAACTGAATGGAACGAAACCTGTCCTTGAGTCCTCCCGGTAGCTGGTAGACGCTGGGCCACTGCTGCTCTCCGAGCCTCGGGCGCTGCCGCCAGACCATGGGGCGCCGCTGCCCTCGCAGCCTTGGGCGTTACCGCCAGACCCTGGGGCGCCGCTGCCCTCGCAGCCTCGGGCGTTACCGCCAGACCCTGGGGCGCCGCTGCCCTCACAGCCTCGGGCGTCATCGCCAGACCCTGGGGCGCCGCTGCCCTCGCAGCCTCGGGCGTCATCGCCAGACCCTGGGCCGCTGGCACGGCTAAGGATCGGTGAACCCGACCTGGTGTTCATGGTCCCAAGCCTGGGCTTAGGAACTCCTTTCGGGTCATCAGATCTCATCTGAACCTGAAAAGTGAAAATTCATAGGCGTAGTTTGGGTTTACGAATCCCACTTCTGATGTGAGAAAAGGAATAGAAAAAAAACATAAAAATGTTAGGAAAAAGCAAATTTATTTAATGATTTAAAGCTAAATGATTTTAGCAATCAATACACACCAAATCAATTAATAAATAAACGTTAAATTATATTAAATTAATTAACTACATACCTGACGACTGACAGAGTGACAGTCAAAAGAAAACCTATGACAGTTCAGAGCACTGGACAACGTGCCGTGTCCGCAGTCAGACAACTTCTGATCTGTCGAAAGGCCGGTACGGCCCTTTTATAATGCGGCGTAAACAACTGACGTCTGGTGGGGCGGTGGGAACACGTGCGCAGCAGAAAGACTGCGCGCGCTGTTCAACAACTTATTTTACGATTAGATCAAATCCATTTTACTCAATAAATCCTCTGAATTTTATGGCAATAAAAATATTTAAAAAATTAAAATATTTAAGTTCATTAAAACGTATTATCCCACATATGGATACAGACGAATATATTGAATTCCACACTTCTTTTTCGTGTGGGACACCGAGTTGTCCAACGTCTTACTTATTTCTCTACTTATTGCCAACCAAGAGTTGTAGATAGTGAATTCTTTATTTTGTGAAATCTTGCTCAATCGAGGATTTCCTTCTGTATCATATCACGAGATATGATTTTGTCATGCAGAATCTTTTTGGTATTGCTGCTTTGGTTCGGTGGCATTCTTATTTAGGGTCCGTCTAGATTATCCATTATTCTAAAAGGGGCTATAAATCGTGGACCCATCAATTTGCATGCTAATGTAGAAGGCGCCGGGGGCTAGGGCTATTGAGTGACAAGGCCAGCTCTATCCATTAGAACCATAAGTACCATGAAGGAAATATTTCCAATGAAAACAAAATATCAATATGCAATTTTAATGTACCCATGCACAGTGCAGCTTTCTATCTCATGAATGAAAATATGAAATTGAATAAGTAAATATGAAAGTACAATTTATAAAAATAAATAAAGTAGATGTCGGTCACAAGTGTTTTAGATTGCACCTTATCACCTGAAATAAAAATGACGCACTATGTGTTTTTTCAGGTCCGGTATGTGTATTACCTACCTAAAACATTTTACGGACTCTAATAGCACACGTCACCAAAGCAATCATAGCTTGTTATATATCTAGTGGCTGTGTGACACCGCAATCATATAAATACTACCATTTTTTACGAAATTATTACAATTTTGTCTGAATTTTTTAACCACTTAATTTTTTTTTCTTCTGTCATGTCCTGAAGGTTGAACAAAGGTAGAAATAGTCACGGTCACGAAACAGAATTCCCGTGGTGTGAATGTTTTGTATTAATAATTGTCTTTACCAAATTAATATTTTTCTTCTGTCACCCAGGTTTAATTAAAATAAAGGTAGAAATAGTGTTTGCTTGCAGCAAGGTCACTTGCCAAGTAAATGACGTGACAAGCACCCTTCTCTACCAATTGTTTACTAACCGTACGTCGTCCGACAACACTACAGGCACTACTGCAGTACTGTCGATGGCACACAAACAACAATCCAATCAGCTAGTCTGATTGTGTCTTTGTCCAGGGGTACATTTGTAGAGTTTTGTTCCGTTCCTCAGTCGAGGTAGGTATACGAAATGTGACAAAAAAGTAACATATACCTGTGTATTTATGTAATTTATAGTTGAAATAAGTAGGTAGAATTAGGTAAGCATGACAAAATGTCTCTATCTTCAGTCCGAGAGAGCGTATAGTATATGCTTCAGAAATCAATTTTTCCCGCTAAGACATCTGCGGTTGTCCACTGAGCTCCGAGTCGCGACACACTGCTCCGTCCGCAAATTCAATTTTATATACATACACATATCTCGCTTTTATCCCTTGCAAAATATTGGAGGGCCATTTTAGCGATTGACGTGGCAAATTGTCAGCGTGTCACCTAAAATTGCTACTCGTATATCTAGTTATCTAGGAACACATGAAACCCTCGAGTCCCTTAATCGCTTCCTACTACACCCTCAGAAAAGAAATACTGTGATGTTCTTCTAAGCCGGCATCACACACGGCATCCAATTTAATGCTCTGTTAAATCTGGAGAAAATAAACGGAAAAGAGTACGCAGCTTTCGCCACAATAGCCGTCTCGTGAAATAGTCAAGCGACGGCGATTTTATTACGTCTTGCATGTGGGCTCTCGGAGTTTTCTGAACTGTTGTAAAGTCTGGAAGTTACTGGGCCGTAATGCCAGAACAAAATGAAACCACTGTTACTAGCTTGTGACTAGTAAAGGCGAACATTTTATTGTTGCTCTACCTACAACCCACACGCACATACCGGGATCTAAGTATCGCATAAACAGGTTGCTTTTTACACCTAGTTTATCTTTCCAGGTAGGTATATTTTTTTAAATAAATACGCATTGTTTTTAATAAGATGAAAACTTAAACAGCGCAGCGCTTAGATATTACCCAAGTTGCAGTCCACTACATCCAGTATAAGTACTGCAAGACTACTTAGGCAGATCGCACACTTGACGCACGACGGAGCGCAAAAATATCGCAGCGGTCTGTCAGATCCATACTGGAAACGTCACTAGCCAGATCCGTCGCTCCATACCAGCTCTGTCGTGCGTCAAATGTGCGAAGAAGATACGGTGAGAGTATTATGTGTAAATCTGTTCATGCTAATACAAGCGTTCAAGATATAGATAGTGGTAGAACACAGGCCAAAAATGTCATGCGCGCACAGCCGCAACGCAAATGTAGGTATTTTTTCTCTGTGTGGTAGAACAATAATAACAAAATAAAATACTTACCTAATAGAAAAACTTCTTATATTTCTTTCTAACCACTATCCTTTCTGTTTCTTTGAACCTACAAAATGCTTAAGTATCAGGTGCACGTAGTCTCATCATTACGAAGCAACCTAAATGTATGTACTCCGGCACAGGGATTCAAAACTCTGGATAATGTATGCGAACCCTCAACTTCACGTGGCACGTTTACATTACACGCGTGACACGTCAACGCTACGTGTTGACACGTTCGGCACAAAGTGTGCCTTGACACAGTAAAAATAAAGCAGTATGTACTTGACTGTCTACAGTGACAAGTTTGGGGTTCAACCCCATTGCAAACATCAAACATCATTGCCCTATAGAGCTTTTTCTTTTTGTGTTGGACACTGAACTGTCCACCTGAGCTAACTTAGCTGAAGTCACAAAATTAGAGATTAATAAAAACAGGTAATACTGGTTGAATGAATTAAGGCCTCTATCATCCTTAAGCCTAAAAATAAACGCTGTGCTAACGTATTGTTTTGTATTGGGAGTGACGTTTCTAGTTTGGCGGATCGCACACTTAACGCACAACAGACCGCTAAAATATCGCAGCGGTTTGTCAGATCCATACTAGAAATGTCAATCCCCATACTGAAACCGCTAAACCGCACTCGACACAGCGCTAGCGCAGCGTCGTCCGTCTAGTGCGGTTTCAGTTTGGGGATTGACATTCTTAGTATGAATTTTGTTGTACGTTAAGTGTGCGATCCACCTGTGGCTCTGACAGGCGCATACGTTAGCGCAGCGTTATTTTGTGCTGAAGTGTGGGAAATACCTTAATCAAAAATCATGAGGTGCATTTAGTAAGACGTTATACTTTCAATTTCGAGTTGTGTATTGAAATGTCGGTAGGTGTCCAAGATATTTCACACTACAAACGCTTGTCCAAATATTTCAACACCATTTTTCCTTTACTGTGACCTTGTTGCAGTACTACATCCAGCTTCAGTCTGAAATATAACCGCTTTCATTGCTTACACCACACTTGCGGATTTCACACTTAGTCTCAAAATTAATTCGAACAACAGGTTGGGAAACGTAACTTTTGTTTAAAAATTTAGGGTATTTTTTTATTATAAAATACAACATTTAGTAAACAATATTGGCCCTGCCACAAAAATGTTAGACTCGCGTTGATATATCTTTCAGTGTTTATTTTTATTGTATGGAGTTTGATTTTAAACACACGTTGAACTCGCGTCTTACTTTTTTGTATAAATTTTCAATAAAAGCCACAAAAAAATCAAAAAAAAGAAGGTATTACTATATACCTTCTTGACTAGTCAAATAGATTATATATATAGATTTAAAAAATAGAAAATAATAGATTTTTATTATTTTTTATTTGTAAATAATTTTGCTGTAGGAATCCATGAAAATGGACTGAAAAAATATGGACCTCCCAAACAAATTGGCTCGATTGACTGGTAGAGAGGTCTGGGTGAGAGGTTCAAAATTTTTCATACTTTGACCTATCTTTCTTGAATTAACAAATCGTCGTTTAGAACATCTCTGTGCAAAATGTTTTAGGGTATCAAATTCACAACTTCCGGCTTGAAACCCATAAGTTCGGACGAGTAGTCCAAAGAGGCAGTTATTCGCATAAAATAATGGCACCGTAATTGCGAATATTCGGTTAAACGAGGCGGCAATTAATATTGCTTTCTGACGTCACTCGCATTAATTTAACTTAATTCAAAGTCGGCGTTTAGCGCAAGGAAATGGGTCAAAGGCGACTAAAGTCAATGTTAGCAAAAAGTGATTAATTGTTAGAACGTAGTGGGATGGCATTACCCTGTATTCTGTCTGAAATATTGTTTATACTTTTTTAATGTAGTTGAGGAACAGTCAATGGTCATACTTGTAATGCTTATAAAACAGTTTGTGTTATATAGTTTAGATAATAAAATATGCAACGCCCTAAGCACAATAAAAATAGTGCGAAACTATTATTCTAGCCAGAATCAACCGGAAGAGTTATACTTGGTAAGTAAATAATTTTTCGATCAAACAGGGTAGTTGCGTTGTAGTGTTTTATTGAGGCGAATAGTTACAAACGATAGTGTAGCAGCAACTACCCCTACATTGACTTTTGTCGTTATCCATTTGTTAATAGTAAACCCACAAAACTTCGTATTTTGTTTCGAACGAACAGCAAAACTGAAACGAGGGAGTATACAATTAGCAACGTGAAACCGTACACGTATTTATCCATATTCACTGCGAAAACAAAGCTGAGTCGAAAGTTAGACTTTAATACAAGTTACTGATGCATGAGTGTGGTGTGTACCGCTGCCTCATGTACGCGGTGATGCTTTGGGAACTGAATCTCAATGTTATGGGTACATAATTGATAACAAGACCAACTTGGATAACTTTTCTTCATTATTCAATTGCTGTGAGCAAACTAGCTATTGCCATGTGATGGCAAACTGTAATCAGTCTAAAGAAATTCATTTACACTTGTGTATTTTGTTGTACTTAGGTTCGTCATGCTGCGAAAATACGAGAAAAAAGTTCTCTATGAATACAACACCTCGCTCCGCTCGGGCGTTAAAAAACCTCGGTTGTTATTGATAGCTTACATACCTAAGTACGTAATCTACTATTACTAACAAGCTCAGATCTCAATAAATCTCAAGATAGTTCTTTATAAAATTAACTAGCATAAGCTGTTGGATTAGTTATGTCAAAAAGATATGAAATAAGTAACTAGATGTTATTTTATTAAGATTTCCAGTTATGAAAAGTAATTAGAAGAATTTTAAACTTTCTTTAGTTAAATTTAAACAGTAGTGTCCTCTACTAGCTTACACATTGCTGTGCCTTTACGAGATATCACAAAGATTTATGTATGTGCCTTATTGATTGTGAGATGCAATAAAATTTATGACTATGACATGATGAGATGAACTGTTAATCTATTTCTATTTCAGGCTATTGCAGTCCACAGCTAGACGTAGGCCTCCCCCAGGGAACGCCATAAGGCACGATCTCCCGTTTTTGCCATCCAGTCGCTACTGTCAATGGTCTCGTAAATTGGCGACATCGCGGCCGGAAGCAGTAATGACACTCCACATGAATAATTTAACCAGTTCGTAACTAGAAGTGTTGCTCGGATCCAGCGAGAGAGGGAAACTGCTGAGTTTGCCCCAACTTATCTACAGCCAATGTGAAGCAAAAGTTTTCTCTTCAGAGGTCGGAACAGAAGTGAAAAACAGAAATGCATAACCTAATAGTTTATTGTAATTTCAGATACTTAAAAATATTGCGATAGATGGCGTATAGGTCGACCGCTATGCCGACTGTCTTGCGAACTGGCTGGTAAAATGCCACTGGATGTTTTCTGTAATATTATTTATCTCTCTCTACCTTTGCTAGCGAATGTTACCTGCACCTCCTTGTTTGTTTAAGCTACATGATACATTATAAAATAATTCTTAGTTTAACTAGCGTCCCTACTAGCTTATCCCTAGCTCATACTGTCTTATCTTTCACGGAAGTATACCCATTTACTTCTATGAGATACCTTTGTACTCAATAGCTAAAACTAACCTCTACCTTACAGCGCAGTCTACCTTCATGTAGCTATTATCATAATCGCAACACATCTGGCGTAATATATGGCGTTACAAAATGAAACAAGGGGAAAGTGTTTGTTGAAGATAACCGAGCAAACAATTTAGAGTGCAGACAGTTTCCCGGGGGAAATTCGCAGCCACCAGCGATCCAATACGATAGCACCCCTCATATTTCTGCATTACTGACCTATTTTATTTTGTTGCACGATATTATGAGCTGAATATGCTGCCGCCGCAAAATTTGTGAAGCTTTCTGATTTTCATGTATAAATAACTTAGAAATCTACTTGTTTACACCTGTTAGGCGATAGCTCGATAACGATAATACATAAATACAATAAATTCTACTTTACACATACCTAGGTAAGTACCTAATAATAAATAAAAATATCACACTTCAAGAAACCCGAACAACATAATACTATGCGATACTAGTCTACCTATAAGCAAGTATAATGAAGGAAAAATAGATGCAGGTCTAACCCTTCGAGATAGGTAAAAAAATTACCCAATCGTTTTGAAGGGCCAGCATCTCACGAATCCCTCATCGAGAGAGTTTCAATAAACCCGAAATTAATACTACTCGTAAAGACGTGAGTTGACTTTCAGAAGAATATATTTTTCAATAATTCTTTATTCCTTAGACCTTGAAACTGCTTAAAGGCCCTCTCTTGTATATGTACTTTACACGCCCCCGCTTAGAGCTCAATCGTAACTCAGCATAGTTTGAATATGCAATCGAAGAATTTCTGAGCAAGTTGTTATATTATTGTCTAACAATACCGCAAAAGATAAGGGATCCTCTGAATGATATGCTAATACCTAATAAATGATTTTTAATCAGCCTATTTGCGTTAGATGCCCGCTATGAGGATGTATAAGGTTTTCTATTCTAGCTCACATATTTATTATATATCTTTCTACCAGAACGCAACATCCACAAAAATCAATGTACACGTACATCTCGCAAAGTTAAACTGAAAAGAAAAACTGCACCACAAAATGACGAGCGCAGTTGAAAAGAGAAAAATTTTCATAAGTTTTTAGAATTTCCTGCCAAAAAGAAGTTAATGAGCGAGCTTCATTATTTGCAGAAAGGAGCCATATTCTATCTGCATTCGTATGCAGTGCGCTAAAACTACTCATTTAATTTTGTGCCAAGTTTATTTCTCGCTTTTTCGTAGATATTTCTAAAGTTTTTCCTGGTTTTATATTGTGTTTACAAAAATATTTGCCGCTATTTGTATTTTAAACCCAACTTAAAGTAAGATTGATGGATATGGCACATACCGCGCTATAGTCAGAAATAAGTAACCAATTATGCTGGTAATTTTCAGTATTAAATAAACAGCCCAAGTGTTTCCCATATATTGGTAAACCAAACTGCCACTAACGGAAATTGAAATATACTCTATGTAAAAATTACGGAAACATTTATTAATTTCTCACTTTAATCTCATCCTAAAGACGAATTCAAATAACAAACAAACAGAAATAGGCGAGATATTGAGGAAAAATGTAATTAAGCGGGTCTCCGCGGCTGATCCCTGTTTGAACAGACCTCAGAGTTGTCTCATCTTCCCGTCCAATGACAAATGGAAACGTGCTCGAAGTGCTAACTATGGGATGTAACTATTTATGGACGACTTCAAATTAGATACTTAAGATAGATTAGTTTCTGTCTAGTTATTTAATAACAGACTACCGGCGGTATGAAAAGTTTTATGTTTTAAGCATGCACGTTTTTGGAAACTTCGTGCTAAGATGATAAATAATAATGCATAGTGGCATGGCATGACCACAGGAAAATTTGCCTTGTATCGAGTGGTTTTTCAAATCGATGAACCCTATAGCCAGTGTTACGATTACCACAAAACAAACCTTAGATGAATTATAGGTCTCGCTAGATCAATTTTTAATCTAAGCAATTTACTTTTGGCGCTCTGTTGGATGGTGGCGGTACACCTAAGTCCTAGAAAAGAATACTAAATCGCCGGGAATAAAGTAAGTGGTACTAATAGCTGATATATAATACATACATACCTACCTGACGTAGCGATGTGAAGCTTTGGAGCACCAAAGCATGAATGACTTGTATTAAATATGTTTCTCTAGAACGTCCCTTTACAAAGTGAACTGCAACGTTTTTATTTTTCAAAAACTTTATAACATAGAAATGATTTGTTAACGTCTTCCGAAGATGAAGGAGCCACCTAAATCCGCGAGATTAAAATGATAGCGCCACCATCTCGTTACGCCGAGACCGTGAAGCGTTTCTTGAAATTATTGCCCTCAGCCGGCCGTTTAAATAATCTCAGCTAGTAATAAAAGCTGGCAATATATCGCTTGTTCAGCGGAGCCATTAGGAGCAGCAAACATCTCCTGCGGAGTAATGCCGCCTGACCGCAGCGAGCAAACTTAGCGCCCCACGTCGGGGTTATTGCACACGTACGTCGTAAGCGCCCGCGCAGCTGACCCTGTGTTTTAGCTACCTAAATATTTTCTAGAGGTAAAACTGAGTCCAAAACGGAGCTTGCTCTAAAGGCACATTTTCAGTGGGAAAACTCCGCTATAGACATTTGTTCCAATCAGGGAATCCATGAATACCTATCAGAACAACTGCTTACTTAATGCACAACGCAGCGCTAAAATAACGCAGCGATCTGTCATTCCTTTAATGCATCTATGTTATTTTGACGCAGCTGCGGTGATTGCAGGAGAGCGGTTTTAGTATGGGGGTTGACGTTTCTAGTATGGATCTGACGGACTGCTGCGTTACAGTTGCGTTATTTCAGCGCTGTGTTTTGCGTTAAGTGTGAAATAGGCCTTACGTGGCTACGACAATGCTACAGTTATATTTTTTTCTTGACATCTTTCTCCAAAGACGACTTGAATTTACTGTATTTATTGGGCCACTGCATGTCTGCTCGACGAACTAACTTCTCAGATCGAATCACTGAGCTACGTTTGAAGTTGTAAACTTTAATACGAATTGTGAATTTCACAGTTATCGGACGGAGCACAGAAAACCACAGTACAAGTTGAAATTCAAAGATTTATCTGATATTTTCTTATAACTCCAGACGCTGGAAAGTACGTTGCACGGAGCTTCCTGGGAAATAGGGGTAGTTTGCACTTTGTAATATAACTTCCGACTGTTTTGCACCACACAAACCGATTATGTTCTACAATGCGTATCTGTTATACTTAGGAGGAGAAAATCTTTTGTCGGAAAAGCTACACTACACAGTGTTGGTAATTTGACGCGCTAGTGTTCTAAGTAGGTTTCTTTGTTTTCTGAAACTGACTCTTGTTTCAACGACTGATTTACCTACTGAATTTATTTCTGCGAAAGCTTCTGCGATAATTTTCAAGTCCCTTTTTTACTTATATAAGAAGGCGTAAAAATAGTAGCTGCAAATATGGGGTGAATCAGATCATGAAACTGAACAAACGAAAGTCGAAATATACCCACAATGCCTATACAAAATGTAGCAGCCGGGCGATTCAACTATATTCCCATATATTTTTTTTTGGTTTATTTCGACCTATGTTCCTTGGGGAATGTATTTCAGTTTCATGGGCTGGTTTACCCCTTATTTATTTATAAAACTTAGCTAGGGTAGTTTAGATATATTTATAAAACTTAGATAGGGTAGCTTAGGGCCTATTCTATAGGTGCAAATTGTAAATTGAGCTTAGAAGCACTTCTGAGCAGATTTTTGGGTGGTTTTCCTGTTCAGGGGGTGCGGCTGATTAGCATGTAACATGCATTTTTTAAAAATATTGTCTTTAATTTAATAGATTCCATAAATTGATGGTGGTGATGTGCTGTGTGGTCAGCCTGGCCAGCCCCGAGGCAGTGCCTTTAATTTTTTGATTTTTTTTATCCCACTCGTGCCGCAATTCTACGTATTAGGAAAATAAAATTGTTATTGAATGACTAATTCATTTATTCAGTGACAGTATTGTAATGTAACTCTCTGACATTCTAAAAGCATTCATTGTGAATCTACTTGGAAATAAACGATTGAATCTTGAATCCTTAAAATATTTACAGCCTGTATAAGTAGAGCGTCATAATCTTTTGATGACTGATTCGCCAAATCCCATAATCAGTGGAATATTAGGATAGACATTCACAAGATGTACAGTCCTGGCATCAGGGTTCATCGGGTTTTTCCAGGACTTCGAGACAACGATGTCCAGTACAAGAAGTAGTACAGCAATACTCATTACACACTGCCATATTGCAGTCACGTGCTCAGGTCACGTGTCTGTGGATTAATCAAATCTGGCATCCGGTGCGGCGTCCGGTCCGCATTTCCAGGCTGGCGTCTAGAGGAGAAACACGTGTTCATGTGTAAATTTTAGTTTGTGGCAATTCAAAATATTAAATTGAAACAAATGAAAGTGAGAAATTGAAAGAAAATGTTTTTTTATTTAATTGATTCTATTCGAATTGATACTCTGTCTGCCGTGACTGCAACAAAGCAATGCACTAAGGTACTCTGTTCTATAAATAAGTACTTTCAAAATAATATCTTTGGCACTTGCCACGCTTGATTTCCATTGCAGCGCATTTTTAGCGCATAAGTAAAAAGTCCATGCTTTTGTTGATGTGTCAACGTCCGTTTTTTGTGTGGGAAATTTGATTACTTGCGTCTCACGCTACGGCTGCACAGCAACGGACGTGTAGTGTGGAATTCGACTAAGCATAGCACCAACTGAATCTCATACTCATTCAACATTTATGCAGATGTATCATAAAACAGGTACTTATGATTTTGTACATTTTTTGCATGCCAAACTTTGTCCATTCTGCTCCGGCCAACTATTCCGCTGCGTATTTTCTGAGCGAATGGCCGCGGCTTATCTCTCGTCCGCCGACGATGCAGCACTCTACATTTACGCAAGTTTATACGTGAGTTTGGTGGTTCCCCTACGCTAGATTATTTATGATAAGAATATGCCCACTATCGCCCCGTCTGACATTTTTGAGGATTGTTTTCCAAGGTTGTTTCAGAAAACGTGTGTATGAGTATAGCGACAGGTTGTCAGCCTGTCGCCTAAAAATTGTAATACACCAATACTCTCGAGTCCCTTAGTCGTCTCTTACGACACCCACGGCAAGGATGCGGGGTGATGCTATTCTAAGCCGGCATCACACGGCAACATATAACGCTATTAGCAATCACCACAACTGTCCCTTTCATGTTTTTTACAACACAGGAACAATGCAATTTTGCCTAGGTAGGCACTATTTTTATGAACTGTAGAGCAAGTAGGTAGTCAAAATAAGAGAAGAATTTTCGGGGTTGACGCTACAACGTAAAATATGTGATAAAAAATTTGGCAGGTAAAATGTTTTAAAAATAGCACCAAGGACGAAAATAATCTGATAACCATTTCTCTAATTTAACCTCGCTTTGCACCTCGTAAAGTAGCTTAAAATGTTGTAACACGAACTGGCCTGGCGTGTCCATAATGGGGTTTAGCTGCCCAAAGAACGGCGGTTTTTATAAAAATAACTCGCTTAGTCGCTTACGAAGGCTGTTTCGCTGGTTTCGTGATGTTTCCTAAAAAGTGTTTAGTCGAAATAATTTACTGAAAATAAGTACGAAATTTACTGTTCTGGGAGTCTCTGAAGTAAAATTTATTGTACGCAGTGCAATTGTGGAATTTTAAACAGTCAGGCCCAGTCGCAGTGCAGGGTGGAGGTACCCAAGTTTTTGAGAGGCGCTGCGACGGGCGGCGGCTCCCGCGAGACCACGACTGTTGTTTCGTCGCGCTTGCTGAAATGCCCAAGAAACAGCCAGCTATATAAGTTTGCCAGTTTATCTTGAGTAGGTTGACTCCTCCGAGACTGCTATACGTCCGAAATGAGCCAACAAATCTGAGAAATGCAGAGTGTTCTGAAAGCTAAGAAAAACTTTTTCCATCTCAAATCATGTTTTATTCCTTTTTCGTAAGTGTTTTTAAAGGCTCTTTAAAATGGCACACGAGCTGATTAAAACTCAACCGGTATTGGTGTTTACAATTAGGAGTTGCGCAACTTTTTAATGGAGTTGTGGGACGCCTCTTGTGGCAACTTGAAATTTAAATCGATGTTGTATTTTCCTAAATTTGCATGTGTTTTGACTTTAAAAAGGACTTACTAAATAACTGTGGAGTTGCAATGGCTACGTTCTATCGTTTCAGTTGATACCAATTACATCATTGTGGCGCAAATAACCTACAAATTATACAAAACAATATTTTACTTTCCTTGTGTCCTTATAATGTCTCGGAATCACGAAATAAAAGCCTTTATCCACAATTTACGCCAAGAAAACATAACAAAGCGTCAACCTTCCCCATTTCGTGCGAGAGAAGTCAAAGGCAAACGCAATATTACTCCGTGGAAACACGCATTGTCACATGAAATTATGGTTTTCCCAGTGGTGAGCCCGAACATAAAATTAACGTTTATTTTACCCTGCGGTAATTCCGGTAAGAGGTGTTGCTTTTGGATTCAGTCCCGGCTTGCCACAGTCCCGATTCGTCATGTAAAATTTCACTCATCAATGAAGCCTTGTTCGTCACATTCGATGGTGATAAGATTTACAATTTAACTTGTGTTGTATTCCTGGGGTTGCACCAGGAGCAGCAGCGGCTAATCGCTTTCCCGTGAGAATAAGATGATTTTCCAGTATTAGCCTAATTTTCTTCTTAAATCATCCGATCTATAAGAAGAACGCAGGAGTAAGTGTTCATGAAAGACAAACAGCAAAACGAATAAACTTACTGCTTTTTTACTTTGTGTATGTCTCGCTCCGTAGAATTTATTTAGTAGATATGTTT
Source organism: Keiferia lycopersicella (assembly GCA_029255805.1). Lineage (NCBI taxonomy): Eukaryota > Metazoa > Arthropoda > Insecta > Lepidoptera > Gelechiidae > Keiferia > Keiferia lycopersicella. The sequence continues at coordinate 4,113,212 of JARACZ010000008.1, forward strand.
AAATGCTTTGTCTGACTGTAATTTACAAGCCATTTACATTTTGTGAAACCGGAACTAAGATCATTTGGGACACGTTTCGTGTGACGAAGAGGTACTGTGGCAAACCGGGATTCACTGGGCTTACGTTCCACTCGCGTCACATTCCGAAAGCCAAATTGCGTCTCGTTGTAGCGATATTAGCCGCGGCAATTACGTTTATAGCTGGCCGGTGTCACGCCAATTGGATAGAGGACATTGCCGCATTTGTTATTGCCGGATTTAAGGGCCTGGACAAACATGCCAAGAAATAGCCACAACCTTAAGGGAAACTGTACACTAGAAGATATTGCGGTTCGTGACAGCCTACAAATGAAATTACATCTTCCGACAGGCCCGTAGACAGTCAGACGTGGCAATAGCAACTGTATTATTACGCCATTAACGCTCTGCTTACCATTTGGATGCTACAACTAGTGCAATTTTTTGAATGTGATTCCATAGACCCCTGTCGTCAAGTAAACAGATTGATTCGAAAAAACTGCGGCAGGTGTGAAAATCGGCTAAATATGAACGTAAATCTCACTAAGCAACCATATTTTATCTGTTGGAGAGATCTTTCTCTCTTGCCAAACCGTAACATCGTTTTCGTATATAAAAATGTGAAGGAAAACAGTAACAGACCTATTTTAGCTCGTTACTCATCCATGACGTAACTATAAAAATCTGATATGAATTATTTAAACATACTTATTAAATATGAAACTCTCATATTCATGTAAATATAAGTAAGTTACTGTTAAATTTCAGATAACACTGCAGCTTACACAATGAGCTTCACCAAATTACAGTTGATAAAGCTTCGTCGGATAAAAAAAGGTTCATCGAGCTCGTTCCAGCTCCGGACACGATATCCAATATCCAATCAGTTGGAAACAATGACGTAATTTTATATCCATTAACATCGCTTTAAATTACGAACGAGTAATTTTGTGGACAATCAGGCTGACAAGGGTTTTTAAAATATTCGATTTCACTCCAGTACGCCCAATAACAAATTTAATCGCCATTGAATCAATATTGAACAGTTGTAATTAAGTGGTTTGGGAATTTCATTAACAGTTCATTAGTCGTTATAAATGTTTCAGAGACAATGTTATTTTGTAGATTTTTTTTCTAGCTAGAGCTTCATGTGCAAAATCTTTAATTTTTTATTTAACAGCCTGTTCTGTCCCCTTTTTCGCACGCCTCTCGGGCTAGCGCCAGGTTGGCGTCAATCTTGTAGGTGTATGTTTAGAAGTAGGTAAAAACATTTTGTTTGATAGGACAGTTTCATCGTATCGATTTTCTAAATACATAGTACTGAGCCTATCAGAAACTCATCAATGAAGAACAGCCACCAGACTTTCTTAGCTACGAATTCTACAAACTTGCCCACATTTAATCTGTTGCAAAAAACTGTTTCTGAATTTGCAAGTATAAGCCAATAACGTTGGGCTTGTTTTTAAGGGCACGTCCCCGTATTTCCCGATCGCGCGCAAACAGGTATTGCTTTACTTAAAACTCAAAGTAATATAAATGTAAATTCTGTGGAACAAAGCCGATGCGGATTAAGCAAGTTCCCTTGATATTACTCCAACCTCAACTATTATGCAACTAAACTGGATGTCACTTCATAAATAATAGTCTACGCTTTTTTGTACGTTTTTTCCTGGTAATACAGGGTGTAAGGACAGCTTTCCGAATATTTATAGGGTGTATTCAGACCATGAAACCGAAAAACATCCGAAAAGAAAATGTTTCCGGAATCAGCGCCCATCTGATTAGGAGTCCAAGTGGTCTCCATGGCCGAAATCGACACTAATACCTACTTGAGAATGGGCATTACATCGATCTTCTTTTGAGTAACATTCAAACTGTCAATATTTGATTTACTTAATTATGTTATCGTATACGTTCTATTTGTCAAAGATATAATAATGTCTAAACTGACAAACAACCCTCCAACTCATTATAGACCTGCAGCCAATGGAAACAAAAAGTTTTGCATAGATTTTGCACTCCCAAAGAATTGCATGTCCCTACAAACTTTTTCAGCGCACATTTCTACTTCAATAATTACGTAAAACGATTCCAAAATCTTCACACAGCCAGGTATCTTTTCTGCTAGGCTATTATTTGGCAGGCAACACGATTACGCTGATGTCCGAGGATTTCCCAGGTGGTATTCAGGGATGTCACATTCCTTTCGCACCTACCTACATTATTGTTCCTACCCGGGGATAAACTCGAGCCGAATCTGCCACTAGGCTGGAATGCTTGTGAAGGGTACGTATTTCAAAAATGTCAGCCCATTAATTTGGCTCTGATATCATTATAGAGTTGCACATTACAATGCAGGTAATTTGAAGTTACGGTCACGGTTTGACTTTCTACACTGCCGACTATTTAGATAATATCCTGTGTTAAATAAATCGCCTTTGACAAGTGACAAAGTGAGAGAGAGTATTTGATTTTACGGATTTTACGGTCACCCTCACCGTCATATTGGGACGCATTCTATTTATGGAAAATTTAATCGCCACTCTGTTGTGATTAGTGTCAACTGTCAATGTAGATTAGAGTAATATGAGATGGTGTTTGAAAATTGCAAAAACGCGTCGTTGCACTCTGACTACGAAGTATTCTCGCCTTTAAATTCTAGTTATAGCAAAGACTAGCACTATTTGGTTGGAATGTGTTGCCCGGGTTCGTGTTTCAAAGATGTTCGCTCAGCGCATTCCTACTAACTTGGCTGACATTTGCATAGTTCAAGCCCGTTCTGCAGGCAGTTCAAAGTCCTTGGCAAATATATTCTTCTAACTAAATACTAAATATATTACGATACGTGCAATTTCCTCTGCGTTTGCAGAATATAGATACGGAATTGATGCTAATAATTATGATAAAACCTATGAGGAGACATGCTTGTTTCTGCATACCTACTCCGCACTAAATAAAAGTAGGCACGTAACAAAAAGTATATGAACGAAACAAGTGGTTCGAAAATTGGCCGATTGGACAGAGCCAAACGTGGTGTAACGGTTAACACGTTTGACCCGGCAAGTCAAAAGACGTGGGTTCGAATCCCATCGGTAGCGCGAATTTTTTCCGCTTATTTCAATTTTGTAACAAAAAGTTAACTTAAAACGTCTAAATTATTTGTAAGAGGATCCGGTTTAGCAGGAACACTGGCACTTAAGTTTTAGTTTTAGGCACTTCGCTTGTTATCTATTCAGAAGCTGTAGTCCACATATACGATGTCTGAAATTTGTTGACATAAAGAGCTGGCTGGGTGCTTTTAGTCCAGCTTTGTTGACTCCGCACCCAGGAGGCAAGTTGCTCTGCAAGCGAAACGTTTTATAATAGCGTTTATATTTCATAGAATGGTTGTGCTACTTTGGGCTGCCTTGCTAAAAGGAAAGTTGCCATAAAAAGTGCGCTAGATTCCAAATCATGGTTTGTGTAAACATTTTTAAACCTAGTTTTAAGCCTCGTGCATCGAGCTAGGCCAACTTTTGAGGAAAACATTCAAAGATGAGAACATAAAGGAAAATTTCTGTTTTTAACTGACTTAAAAAGAGGTTCTCAGTTTGACGTCAGGTTTTGAGTTGAGTGACCTTGAGTTTGTTCTCAGGTTGTTTGTATGTATTTGTCAGCGATTATCTTGCATTTGGCTGAACCGATTTTGATGCGGTTTTTGACAAAGTATTTTGTTAGGAGAAGAGTTCAGGCATATTAACCGACAAAAAATGGAGATTTGAACTTTTTTATGCTCTTTGAAGGCGGATCCCTTTAAAAAAAAGTTATTTTTCTCTAATGAAGCGGAAAATCAATATCATTGAAATTATATTCCCTCAATCAATTTTATCCACGATTTTGCCGGTAATGAAGACAGCTTTAATAGGGACTAAATTATGTTTTGGTTTTCCGGCTCTAGCCAGTAGCACACAACAGCGGGAAAAGCTACGATATTTCACATCTGTGTGTGTGTGCTGAGTCATTATTTACTGAAAATCAGATGTTAGTTGTGTTATTTTTCTTTTCTCGTCCATGGCGTGCCCAAAATTTTACCACTTAAAGCGCTTTCATTTTTTTAATAATCAGAATATAAGTACATAGATAATGTGTGAATTTGAGTGCAGCACCGCCAAATTATAATGGTAGTTTGCGTGAGTGTTTTTTGTAAATTTTTTGAAACTTTATTATCATGATTCTCCTTGCCTTGTCCCGTTTCTCTATCGGGGTCGGCTACCTAACCTAAGGGATTTGACGTGGAACCAAGTTTTTAAACAGAGCGACTGCCATATTACCAAATAAAATAAAATTATTTTATAACAGAAACGCCCCTTTGTGTAACTTCCAAATATTTCGCTTGTAAAACTAACACCATTGTGTACTGTGACATTTTGTAACTTTTATCTCAAAACTAAAGTTAAGCTCAGTGATTGCGTTATAAACTGTCTCATAAACAATACAAAGTACTTACAGGTTATTGCATAAAGCTGTTATGTTCGTGTTTTATAGCGCTGCACCCGCTTGATAATAAGGAGTGATTTGCTTGAAACCATAGACTTTTAGAATAATCCTCAATAATATATTGATGCTTTTTTGAGACCTTGATATGGAGACTAGGATGATGTGCATCATAAATATTCGATTTGTGTATAGATACAGTATAGCTAGTCGCAGGACATAGGAGTAGGTAGGCCAAACATCCATAAGAATCTGTTATACCTGAAGAACTCGTGGCCTAATACTCTTACACCCTAAGGTGTCTTAAAATTGACCAAATGTCACATTTAGTCTAAATAATCGATTAAAGTGAGGTAGTGGTTTATTGTTTTGTATCGTGATTTAAATGAAAAATGATTTAAAACTGACAGCAAACTGAGCCAGATAAGGCTTCCTAGTCTAAGGAACTCTAAAAACGGTGACGTGACCGGATGTCGATGTGGAGGTTACTTCCCTAGGTGTCCTATTTTTGCAGGACTTTAGTCCGGAAATCTTTGCTAAACTACCCCCCTACGGGTCCCATTCGTGTGACCTGCTAGACGCAATCTCCGGGCGACAGTCGGGAAGTCACCTCGCACTAAAATACTTTTTGTTGCTTATGAAAATAGGTGTAATTAGGTTTCTAGAGGTGTAATGCGACACAATTTGGAGTTCCTTAAATAGGACATAAAATTTTATAATATTTCTTACAAACCAGTGGTTTCGTCTTGTTGTGTCATATATCTACAAACAATGTAAAATACTGCCGCACATTGAGTATCAATAAGTCTTTTTGATCTTCCATTTTTATTTTCAAGTGCTGCCAAATCCTTATGCATACTAAAGACATCGGTTACAAATACCTAAACAAAGGGGAATGTGCACATTGAAGGAAATTGAATTTCATTGGAAAGATCCAGATAAAGATTGTGTACAATTCCCCGGAGTGGGGTTTAGGGTAAATACTTAAAGTGGCTTACAGTTTGCGATTGCGTGCGATAGGCAAAGCCCTTGATCGCCTTTCCAATGATAAAATTTTCGTACAAAATGGCTTTACATTTTGTGACAATAAATATAAATTGATTGTTCAACAATTGAAATTAGTTTAAGCAAAATTTTACTGTGATTTAGTTTCAAAGTGTCAAACTTTCAAATGCCTAGATTATTTAGCATGTTTGTCACAGGGCGTTTTTCGAAAACAATTTTACGTAGCAACACCTGCGTTTGCACGATACGCGTGGAAATACAACGCAAAAAATTATCATTGAAAAACGGTCCGTGGTTAATAAATCAAGAGTTTAGGTTGAAGAATTGGCAAACAGTATATTTTCATTCTGTAAAATTCTATGAATCAAATATTTAACATAACAAATAACGAAAGTTCGATGTACCTATGAAAGATTCTGATAACAGACTGCGACTAAACCGTAGACTCTGTGTTAAAACAAAATAATACTTATATTCAGGAGACTTTATTTTCAGTTTTCTCGGATTATTATGTTGTTAAAACTGACAACCGGAGATTGTAGGAACATAATGAAAACGTCGTTAACCCTTCTCACGGTAACTGCGCTAATAAATACAGACTTACCGCAATTTCTGAACAAGGACCTGCTGACATTATCAGAACAAGCTGTTAAAATCAGTAAAAAGTATGAGGTAACACCTTTTGTTTTAATACCTATCTGGGTACAAAATACAAAGAATTCTTTTAATTAAATAGAATGATAGCATCCCAATCCACAGAAAACCCTTTCGCAATACCTAAAAACATACAAAAAAATCGATTAATATATGTATAGGGTACATGTTTTGACGAACATAGATGGCATGCAATCAAAATAAAGGTATTTAAAAACCTGATCGCTAAATTCAAGGTAAAATCGTTTTTTTTGCAAAAATCACAAGCAATTTTTTTAAACCAGCCACCAGCCAGCTGCAAAATCCTACAAAAGAGCAGTCGCATCACTTGCACTTATTTTAGTGAATTTGCATTTATATTACTCTCCTTAGTTTATTCGCTTACCTACTGCAAAAAACCGCTTTGCTAGACCTAAAAAAAATATTCGCTTCTGGCATATGTTTTTTACAAGACGATTCATGATCTGTGAAAAATCTTAATGATGCGATATTATTTTCTATGCCATCATTGCCAACGTGTTAAAAAAAACTTAAATAACTTTCAAAATTATGTAATCTACCTACAAATCTGTGCCTGCAAAAGCCTAATTCTGATGTCAGAAACTTGTAGCAGCTAGTTTGTCCACAGAATTACAAAAGAAAACGGTTTCACCAACATTATAGGTACTTGCCTGACTTACCCGCGGGCCGCGTTACTAAGGGCAATAAAAGGCCCATTCTAAAGATAGTTGCCCATGTAAATGTTTAACAATATCGCCCAGGGATTAACAGTATTTATTTTATGAAAATCTTTTTTCCAAGATTCGGTCAATGTCAGATTATACAGCCTTATAAAATTTTCTATAAGACTGTGTAGGTAGAAATATATTTTTGTTTGTAGAATTTCGGATCGTGTAAAAAACTTTTAAATTTCTATACCTACGTAAGTTTTTTTCGGCCGTAAGTTAGTAGCATATTTTACAAAATAGAATTTAAAATCATACGTCCGAAAATAACGTTTAGATATTTATCTTGATTAAAAACCTTGTTGCTATTCATAAATACCTACATACAATAAGCAGTTTTGGTTAAACCCCAAATAAAGCATCGTAGTTTTAAATTAATTTCTTTCTAGACTGAGCTACGTAAGTGCGTGACGCGTCTTGCGATTTTCTCTTTTTTAGAATTACTATTTGTGAATTTATAACTATTTATTTTTTATAATAAGTGAAATGTAAATTTTCTGCGGTGAATAAATACTTTGAATTTGAATTTAAGAGGTAGGTAAATACGATTAAGCGGAGCAGGCTTGGTTAGACAGTTTGGACTTCAGAGCTTTTTATGCCGCGCGTACGTATATGACTTACACTGGTGGCTCAGTTGACTGTACACAATATTTCGATTCTCCACCGAGTACGGATATTGCAATATTCTTCGCCATCCCAGTCATGTAACGTCAAAGGAATCTGAAGCTCGCACAAGCAACTCAGCTATTTTGCATGAACACGCCACTTTGAGAAACGCAAGTGTTCTCAAATGGGAACTCGCGCCACTTACATCACCTGCAACATTCACAACTTCTCAACAGAGACATTCAATAAAGTTAAAAGAATGTTTTCACCGAGGTCTTGTGAAAGATTCACAAGATGCTATCATAATAATATATCTTCGTATATGTGGTTACCTCTTTCCGCGGATTCTAAGGTAGTTTTGGATGTAAATCGTGGCGGTGAACTAAGAATTGCCGCATTTCTGCTCCTTACGTGATTTGTAGCTTGCTCCTCGCCCGCTCGCTCGCTCCGCTAACACCAATTTTACGTAGATATGTGTTGAGTTTTCAAGAGCACCAGGTTTTCTTGAGAATTTTTCCTTTCAGCGTCGAGTGAAAAAGTGTTTAATATGTGCCTCGAGGTACTGCCCTAACAATCTAGCAAAATTAAATTAGATTTTATCACAAAGGTGCAGAAAAAAACATATGGATTTATTTGTGATTTGATGATAAACTACCCATAAGATTTGACATGTCTAAAATCTACTCGCGCGTGAGATTAGTCTCTCTACGGTGCACTTGTCATACACTGCATTTCCACGTGGAGTGCACATTTTGACACGCGGTGATTCGACACGTATGCCAGAGCCCCGCTGGGACATGCGGTGTCAGTATTCCATGCGGTTTTTCTATACAAATCAAGACTTTAAATCTGGATTTCCGCCGACCGGAGCGGGGTCCGGTGCAATGTGAGGCTGGCTTTTATTTCTATTCTATGTATCTTTGCCTAGTGGACTAAATCTGTATTAGATTTCGGCCAGTTCCTTGCAGAAATGTAACTTGGTTACGACAGACTGCAGTTAGATAACGCGACTGCCGGCAACGAGTTGTTTTAACTGCGATTAACGATGTTTTACTGCTCAGCTTGCCCCCGCAGTCGACTTCTGCTTTGATGAAGTAGTAATTGTATACACATTTTGGGAGCTTTCGAGTAAATCCGTTTAGGTTTTGATCATTTAGTAGGAGTTAGATTGATTTTAAATGTGGCTGTAGTCAAAGTTAATGACCTGATGTATGGATTATGTTAAACGTCATCTCATTACGTGAGGGGTACAAATGTACATACAACTTCTAACGACTTTTCTGTGCTTGATAGTTAAGTTCGAATCTAGCAAGTATATCTATGTAATGAAAGGAAAATTTAGGTTATTATGTGTCATAATTTATTAAAAGTCCTATTTTTGGCTTAAAATACGGTTTTCCATTGCTTCAGAGACCGGGCCTACGTGCTACTACTACTTTGGAAAGTCTAAAACGATAACTTATGTTCAGCTTTAAGTAGGTCCAAAGAAAGTTCGCCTATCGATCAACTAGTTTCACAGCTAAGAAGACGATAAGGGCCACTTACTCGGTAATGGAGTTCTCATGTATTATTTAAAAGTTACTTCCACAAGACGAGCAGAGAACAATCTACCAAGTAGATGCTATTCTTTTACAAAAGCAAAACAGTTTAAAAACTGCAATCCGACTGCGGAAATTGCTCCCCGGTTGAGGCTTGTTACCGACTATACTCTGTAAGTGATGGAGGGATACGAAGCTAAGGAATTAAATATTATATAGAATATTTTGCATTTAATCTTATGCTTAGACCAGACAAGGTTTGTGAATACCATAAGAAAGTTGTTTTATTCCTATTGATAACTCAATAGTTTGTTCATAAATTGTTGGCCACATCATCTACCTAATCTTAACAGACCTTCTTCTACATCCTGTGAAACACCGAATAGAGGAACGACCCGTTAAAACCTGTGTCAGAGGTTTTAAACCACCTACTCTGTGCAGCTACTACAACCTAACAGTGTAGATACGGTTTAATCAGATGAATTAGAACTTTTCGAGGTTAGATGATACCATAGATATTACCATAGAGCGCTATTATCACCACATTTTCCACTTCGCCTTGCCTGGATCGGGTAAAAAGAACGCTCTCCATTTTGTCATTTCCTTAATTTCAGTAAAACGCTCTTGCGAATTCTTTGTCGGAACAAAGGTCGGCCTGCAGAGGAGATTAAATGTCATAACCATTTATGACATTTAATTAAACACAAAAACTTTAAGTAGAACCACGTTTTCAAGTGTAGGCTGTTGCCTGTTTGAGTCTAGAGTAAATGGTGGAAGTTTGCTGCTCACTCTGGGGCCTGGGGCTTTGTTACACGGCAAAAGTTTGTTTTGACTCTGGCTGGATATCGCTTTCCTTTTGGCAACAGTTTTGAAAAAAAAAAAACATTTTCATGGAAAAAATATATCTAAAAGAATTTCCTTAGGCCTCTTTCACACTGAATGTCCAACGCATCGCATTTTTGACGTCCGTCAAACGGAAGCTAAAATAACGCTGTACAGCGCACGACGCACGATCAAAATGTGAGGCAAAATTACGTAGTTTGGCGCAACGCAGCGCTAGCGCAGCACTAACGGATGTGTCGTCAAGCAACGCAGCGGTTGTGCGTTGGGACATCCGCTGCGTTGGGTAGTGACGTTACTAGTATGGATTTGACAGACGGATCCGTTAGTTATTTTTGCGCTGCGTTGGACGTTGAGTGTGAAAGAGGCCTTATAAACACGTGGAAAGCCTCAAAGGACTTGTATATTACTTATAAGAATCATTTCATTATTAGTTACGGAGATCAGATCAGATATGGAGATCCGCGGTTGCTTACCATAGGTAAAGCGTCTTTTACTGACACTAGAAACTTCAGGGTAGGGCGGTGATAAGGATATATTTTCCCCATAGAACATTATACCTAAATTTAAAAAAGAAAAATTTTTGAACCTACTTGCCACATAAATTGAGTTAAACCGGCTGGTACTTTTCCATCTAAGATTAAATTATTCCTACCTATAAATAGTCGTCATAGCGTGGATAAGTTGATGCCTAGCCACAAAAAGTGCCTTTATTTTTAGAATCTGACATTGACTGAGTCTTGGGAGAGATTTTCGTAAAATAAATATTGTTAAACTCCCACACAAAGGATAAAAGTGGAAGACTTATTTTAGAATTTCCTATAACTTTAGATGTTTGTGAGCGCCTCAAACAGAGCTTCCTGTCTCGGTAAATGGGATAGTTTGCACTTTGTAACACTACTACCGACTTCCTTCGTGCTGCCAAAACCGATTACGTTTTCTGCAGGTTTTTTTTTCGCTTTTATGTTGTTATTACACTACTTAATATTTCAGCAAATATTATAAAAGATTGTATTATTAAACTTTTAAGCAACGCTTGCAAGATTGTCGATTGACTTGGTGATATACTTCTGAATTACGATTTTTGAATTTGCCGTAGGTCCAGGTTGCTGTCTGTGATCTCTTAGACGGCGGTCGTTACACAACCATGTCGGAAGCTTGCTACTTGTAGAAGGCGGTTGAAAAATTCTGACACTAGGGTTTATATGGTCGTTGGAGGAATCGGTGTCCCATGCGAAAAGTGAGACTTCTGAATTTTTGTATGGGAAACTCTGCTACTAACTCTGCTTGTATCACACGTTCTACTACTGAAATCACGCTATACTATAGATACAAGTGTTTTGACCATTGCGGACTTCCGTCCACTATTTCCAGAATGACACAAAAATTAAGCTTTTTGTTAAAAGTTACCCCACGCTGCGTTGTCCTGTGCGTGGCCACTACGTTCCTGGACCGACCTCATCAACCCTTGGTCGCTTTTATAACTCTCCCTTCTGCCACTTCAAATCTCAGTATGTCAGTCACTTTCATTTATTTACAGATGTAGGTATCTTCCGTATTTTGAAAGTATATCGAATGCAGTCCACTTCGTATTTCCTGAACAAATGGCCGCGGCTTATCTGCCTCTGGCCGCTACTATACTGCACCGCTCCATTTACGGTAGTTTATTCGCTAGTTTACATTCTCCCACTATTGTATTTTTACAGGAACTTACAACGCCAATAGGCAATAGCTGCAACGAGTCTATTTTTTAAGTTCTATAAGGCTTACAAAAAATGTATAAATTCAAGCTAAAAAAGACGGTAGATCTTGCGTAAAAATTTTGCTGGAATATACTCATAGCTGTGTACATGTGTAGGTAAAGGGAAAACTTATTATTTATCTGCTCTTCTATTGTCTTGTCTGGTAAATTACTACAATACCTAATACTCCCGCTGATTTTTGGCGAATCGTTCAACAACCTCTTATATCAACAAAATTAATCTCGTATCAAATATTTGCTTACTAAGTTCATTCACCTGTCTGTTAATTATTTCCAGAAGATATTGAAAGTGGATTCGAACAATTGTTTATCTTTACTGTTATGTTTTCGTGTGTTCGTGTTTACTTTCGTGTACGCTTATAAATATTCTTATGCTATAAAGAAATGAGCAAAATGAAATAAAATTACATTAACATTTGCAGATAAGGCAGTTAGATACTATTTTCATTAATTGACTAAGTCTTTATTACTTTTATTTATGTAGTACATCTATCTGACTTATGCCATGTGATGACGCCTTAGAATAGCATCACCCCATTTCTTTCCCGCGGGTGTCGTAAGACGTAACTTACGTCTTACGTCGAGTCTCTTACGTCACGTAAGAGACTCGAGGGTATTACTGTATTACAAATTATAGGAGACAGGCTGACAACCTGTCACTATAGTGATACACCTGTTTTCAGAAATAACCTTGGAAAACAATCCTCAAACAATGTCAGACGTGGTGATACCGGCCGTCATTGTTTAGCGGACTTTGAAGATCTGCCTGCCCCGCAAGGGAGAAAGACTTGATATATGTATGCATTTATCTATCTGACTTATTCATTGAGAACTTATGACTATTACGTAATTTCAATCGGAAAATCCAATACACTCTCTCAGAGCCACTAGAGAGAGAAGTTCTAAATAAATTCATGCAAATGCCTGCGAACTATTCAGGCTCCGGTTCATTGGAGCCTTTTCAGCGCGCGTGTGGGCGCAGCGACTGCAGCAAGCCTTTCATATTTCACCATTCACTGAATACCAGCACATACCTGCCTTTGGCCTTTCCGCGAGTTATCAAGTTGCGCGGCTTTGCGCCTCTTGAGAATTTCCTGTACGTTTTACAGTTTTGGAGCTGTAGATGTCATACCGAAGTTAAAAAAAGGTTTTATAGGGTCCGTATTTATAAATCTCACTCAACCCTGTGATCGATCTCAAGAGCGATTTTTACAAATGTCACTCATACTAACAGCATCTCAAAGTCGCACTCAAGATCGATCTCAGAGTTGAGTGCGGTTTATAAATACGGGCCTAGATATTCCAATATGCGTGTGTGCGTGTGAAGTTAAAATGCTAACATAGGTACCTATAGAAAGTGCCAATCGGTATTACAATTTTACATAAACAAATAATAAGTAATTTATAACAAATAATTGCCTACTAAGTTTAATTTCAGCAAGGTTCCATTTTCTATACAATACATAACCAAAAATAGCAATTAAGTACACCGAGACGAAAAACCTCACTGCAAAATATTATTCCACGTAGACATTTCGATTAAAGTGCAAGGAGCGGAAAGTGCCATCACAGTAGTACCTAGTAGCCGTGTTTCATATGCAACACGTAAGCGAGTAAACTCGGGTAATATAAATGTAAATTCAGTAAAAGAAAAGCAGGCGGAGCGTCAGGTTTTTGCTGAGCCGAGTAGCTGACTGGTGGAAAACACCTGGCTGGTACAATGCGGTTGAAAAAAAAAACAAAATTTGAAAAAGGAATTTGCCTGCGCCAATGTTGGCTGAACACACACGACATAATGCTGAAGAGTTTTGTTCACATAGAAGAAATGACATTTGTGTCGCTTGCTACTACGCACGAATATCTTGTCTGCAGATTTATTATTGGTTCATTGTTGCTTAATTATAATTTTACTCTCTCTTTCTCTATTCGTGTGGGACACCGAGTCGTCCAACGGCCCAAAGAAACCTGCTTGGTGTCAGAAATTTTCTATCGCCTTCTATAAGGTAACAGGCTTCTCACATAGACAGGAACCGGGACGTGCCCTCTGAAACACGAAACTATCTTTGTTACGGACAGTTAGGTGATCATTTTGTGAATATTTTGTTGAAGCACTGTGCTGCAATTAAGAAATATCAAATAGTATTTAATATTATGATTTCAGATAATACATCTACCTATATTATTAAACTTCTGAATATTTTTGAAATATACCTATTAAGAATATTCAGAAATTCGTTAAAAAATAAAATAATCTGGCTATCAGAATTTAATGTTTGATCGCAAACAAACGAGAAACATAAATTATTTTCTAGCTAAGCAAGTTTTCTCATTTCATTCCTGTACTTGTTTTCAATCACTGGTTCAGAACTTTTCACGACGAAACCCAACTAGGCTTGAGGTTTGCGAAGTTGAGGACTTTAACAAATTAGGTACAGATAGTTGAGCTATGTTCCGTACAGTACAACTACAGTACAACACATTTCTAGGACGATGAATTGCTTTTAGTTTTGAAGTCAATAACGAATCTCACTATTAGGTCGGTCATACATTGACGGTGGTGGCGTAAGTTACATGCTTTGTGGTCAGCCTGGCCAGCCCCGAGGCAGTGCCTTTATTTTTAATTTTTTATCTCACTAGTGCCGCGTTTCTACTAGGAACATAAAATTGTTATAAAAAAGAGAAAATTGTGTTTGACAACTGTAATTTTTTACAATGACTAATTTATTTATTTAGTGACAGCATTGTATTGTAAATTCCTGACTTTCTAAAAGCATTCGTTATGAATCTATTTGGAAGTAAATGTTGAAAATCTTGGTTGTTAATTGACACAACTACAGAATTAGATACAGTCAACAGCTTTTGCGTACTTTTAATACAAATTCGAAACATTTTTCAATCTTATTTTTCAGAAAGTTCAGCATTCAGAAAATTCATCTTCATTTTGTTCGAAGACATTTAGAAAATCCATGTCTATTCAAAAATGAGTTTTTAAAAGTAACAGCATGTCCACTTTAGCAAGTCTATAGCTAGACGTATCTACCCTTGGGAAATACAGTATTGGACAGTTTCGATCAAGATGGATAAACCTGCGGTACCTCTATTGGGAATGCTACAGTTTTGAACTACTTGCAGAGAAATCTCTTACGTCATTCATGCTTTTAGTTTGTATGAAGACAGAATTAGAACTAATATGCTTATTAATTAGGTATTTAAAAAATATTTTATCAAGCGTCGCAATGCTACCCAACACACACCAACGTAACTATATTTCAATATGACGTCAAAGAATTTGTCATATTATTGTTTAGTATTATTTTTCTTCAGGGTTTAATGTGTATTACAACTTTAAGGCGACAGGCTGACAACCTGTCACTATAGTAATACTAAGAAATTTTCTGAAATTTCAATAATAGTCACACGTGGCGTTTGCGACTGTATTTTACGGCCTTTAACGTTCTGCCTACCCCGCAAGGGATAGAGGCGAAATATAATGTGTGTTTGTATTGTGTCATGATTGTACCTACTCAAAATTTTATCATAATATTTTGGGTCACTAAATTGTATTTTGTTCATGCACGTATAAGATGATTCACATCTTATTTCTTTGTCTTACGCAGACCGTAAGACACTACAAGTATTTCCTTAAACCCCACTCCCGGAAATTGTACAAAATCTTTGCCTGGATTTTTACAATGAAATTCAATTTCCTTCACTGCGCACATTTTCCTTTGTTTAGACATTTCTAACCCTTGTTTAGCATGGATTAAGTTCAGGAGCTTTAAATAAACCTTTTTCAATGTAATTAAATAAAATTAGAAGCCGCGTCAACAAGCCCAGAAAATAAATGCCGCATTTTTGTGCCTTTTTTCAGCTACCACATACGGCTTAGGCAGATTGCATACTTGACGCACGATGGAGCGCTAAAATATCGCAGTGATCTGTCAGATCCATACTAGAAAGGTCACTCCCCATACTAATACCGCACTCGACGGACGACACTGCGATAGCGCTGCGTCGACAGCGGTTAAGTGTGCGTTAAGTGTGCGATCCGCCTTATGGAGCGAAAAGATTTCTAGTGAGAAGCTAAATTTGTTCATTTATGGGCTGCTGAAAAGCCAACTGTCGTCTAGAGGTGCCGAAAGCACCACTGCCATTCGCCAAGGGAGTAGTTTAGCCCAAACTATACGAGATAAGCCTGTGAAAAATTGTGGACACATTCAGCCTATAATTTTTCATCATGAGTCGGTTCCTGCCGAGCCAGATCAGCTAATAGACATACTATCCTTGCGATCGGGAAGACATCAGATACGTCAAGATGTATGGATTTTATCAAAAACAAGTGAAGATTTTTTACAATAACCCCTCGTACGATGCGTACAGTATAGACTTAATTCGCGGGCGAGAAGACTTCACAAGTTTCAAATCGTATGGATTTTATCAAAACAAGTGAATAATTTAGTCTACAAATGTAGAGGAAATCGAAATCGCGGTTACGCATCATAACTGGCTAAGTAAAAAAATGCTCATAGTGTGTTGTTAAACAAACGGATTAGTTTCAATTTTTTTTGCGAACACTATTTTATAGTTCCATTTTTTTTCGATTTCATTGTACAGCCATTTAGATAGCCGATACATCAAATGTTCCGGCGTTTGACAGCCGGAGCGCTGTCGACTACAAAGTGGGCTGTCGATACACCCTCTTCATGCTCATGTTCGCTACACCGCCAGCCAAACTGTCAACTCTCATACGTGAGCAATATTGTACGAGAGATCATTTCCTCTCTGAACGTCGTGACGTGACATTCTCATCTCACAAACGGCTAATCTTTTGTGACGATGCGGTTGCTGTTTTGTGAAACTCTTTTTTTATTGTGATATGAGCAAATAAGATTAGTAATGTTGTAGGTACTAATCTTATAACTAGGTATTTTGTATTAAGTTTTTTTTTTTAATTACCTTGTTCAGCGTCCCACTGCAGGGCAAAGGCCTCCCCTCTCTCGCGCCACTCGTCTCGGTCTTGGGCCTCCGATATTTTTATCTACATAAAAATGAATAATGATCTATTTAATTAAAAAAGATATCCTGTCGCCCTCGTTCCATGTTAATCTGACTAATGAAATACAGACTCGAAGATCAACCTAATTATATAAGCCATAATATTTTGTTCCAAATACATTTATTAGGAACAAATTATTAAAAAGTCATTGACTTTACCTTTCCTTGCGTATGCCTATTCACTGTAGGCGCTTTCTTTTTCAAGGTTCGTTCACAAATCCATTCAATATCCTCAGCACACGACTCTAACATGCCATAACTCCAATAGAACACACTCGTTCACGTGGCCACGGACGGCCTCCTATATATCGCTGGACCCCTGTCAACGACGACCCCAGGGACAGATTAAAATACTTTATGCATCGCGGTGGATCGACGGCGAAAATGTCTTTTTTATATAAGCAGCCCTCCTTTTTCGGGATAAAAAATTGGTTGTCTGAAAAGTCGGTTTATTGACGATAGTTGAACGTGACAACGTCTTAAGAAAATACTGGACAGACTTGTTGCATTTTTCAAGATAAAAAATGCGGAGGCCGAATACGGAATAAATATAAATATGCTGGATATTCTTTTGTTTTCATTATGTACCTACAGAACAAAATAACGTCCGCGAAATTAATTTAAATATATTCTTGGAAGAAACCCTCTACGATTTATACTTATACCAACCTACTGACAAAACATCTCATTTTACTAAGAAGAAACCACGCAACCGTATAAAGGCTGGCCAGAGAATTTTGTTGCGTCAAAGCGAAAAATACGGTAGAGAACTCCTGGCCAAAAAAACTCACATTATTTAATAGTGCAATTCAAATTCCGAAAAAGTGCTCTAGATTTTCAGTTTTGTGTGACACCCGGCTGTATGCCAATGTTTGGTATCGTTGGATTTGTCGTGATGCCTTGAATCAGGATGCGAAGTCGTCAAGAAACCGTGTGGTGAAGGGGGGACAGAATGGGGGTTTAAAATGCGCTAGTGCGCCAACCACAGTGTTATTTGCTCGCACTCAGAATATTTCAAATTAATTACCTAGCTCAGCCGATATGCGCACTTTATAAGAACAGTGATAACTACCTATACTTAGTAGGTAACTAGTTTATTTTTGTTTGTTTTGTGGATTTTTTACAGACCTCCGTCTTTCTAATTATTCCACTCTCAATTTCCTGGCGCCGCCGTAATGAGCCCGAAATTGAAGAACGCAGATTGGAAGCCCTAAACGACTTTCCAACTTAAATTACAATTTCAAAGGTCATTTCAATGTTATGCTTCGCTCAGGCGCTCGAAATAAAATGAGAACAGAATACAGGGTGAAAGGAAATACGGTTTTGATGTTTTAGTAAAAGATATCATTTTCAACAAGAATATCTACTTACCGAAGATATCGAAGGTCAAGACGCACTTTAGCCTAGTACTACATTTGTTTTTACTATATTTTGTGCTTTGGGTTGTACCGGGGTATCTAAGTACCATTTTCAACAGACAGATGTTGCTGGTTACATAATTTGGGTTCGGAGCTCACCTGCGTACCTAAAGTTCAAACATGGAATATTGTTTGGTACATATACGAAAAAGTTTTCATGACTAAACAGTCTGAAATCTCAAAACCGTCAAGTGTTACGCTTATGTCTCAAACTCTGTACCTATATCTTTTGTCTGTATACCTCCAAATCGGGGGAGGCCTATGTGCAGCAGTGGACTGTTGTGGCAAATTGAAACACTAATAAAATTGTTATGTTTCAGTGTATCGCTTTGATCATGAAGCGGCTGCAGCGCTATAAAGCGCACTCGCAGACCGCTTTACGCAATAACTCTTACTTTGTATTGTTTATGAGACAGTTCTCAACACAATCTCTTCATGGAGTTAAACTCTACAGTCTAGTCGAGAAGATGTTAATAAAAATGTAGCTAAAAGTGTGAAATGTGAGCTTGTTATTAGCGTTTAGGTATTACGATATGCTTGATGCCATCAACAATAATAATAATAATGTTTTCTTCTCCATCACAAACTTTTAAACTTTTAATTTAGGCTTCTAAGCATTTCATTCACGGTTGCATTTATTTTGTGGCAAAAAAAAGTACTACGTCTCTCTGGGCCGCCAGTTTAGTAGTAGGTACTCCTTCCCTCATGTACTTTGTATAAAGATGGATAGGCACAGGCTTCGTGAAGTTTTCTTCCATGGTAATATCATATACAATTTCCAGCGCGGCGTCGACGCGTAATAGTGTACAAGTAAACAGGTCTTAAGTGTCGGTCGAGAGGTAAAGAGCGCTTATTTTCCGCCCCCAAGCGTCCGTACAAGAACACTCAAGAAAATCACCGTGCCCAGGAGTTTGTTGAGAGGAAACTCTGGTCTATCGCCGCTTGGTACGACCTATAGCAAGCTTGCGAACTTATTCTAAGGCAGCTATACTTTATTATTTTGTAATTTACAACCTATTTATGTTCTTAGTTTACCTAACTAAAAATTGGACCTGAGCTCTTTAAACAAATCAAAGTACCTATTCATCTTGGAAAATTACACAAAAATGAACAGTTAAATGAAGTAGCAATTTTTTATTAAAAACAGTACTGTTAAAGTGACCTCATGATAACCTCTAGCTCATGAAACAAGGTGACCCGGTTAAAACAAAAAAAGAACAAGAAAACTAGAAAATAATTAAAACGGGAAAGCATTCAGACTATGCTCGACTCAAGAATCACGGCAGACATTGCGAAGCAGGATTTGTACTCACCAGGAGTCAGTGATGAGAAAAACACTTGAAATAAATCTTAACCTATGCGATTTATATTATCCCATATTGATTTTGTCAAAGACGATAAAAGACTGAAAGAACCCTAGGGTTAGTTTATAAATTACAGTTTTATTTAAGCCGCTTGACTATGGTGTCGGGTTGTTTGTAATCCTACTAATATCATAAATGCGACAGTTTATATGTTTGTTTGTTACTCCGTCACGTTAAAACTACTGAACCGATTTTAATGAAATTTGGCACACAAATAGATTTACCTTGGATTAACACATAAGGTAGTTGTTATCCCAAAAAAATGTTCCTGTGCTACGGCATTAAAACCAACTTCTACGTGGACAGAGTCGCGGGCGCCCTCTAGTTTCATAATAAACTGCAGAAAATATTCTTTTATCAGTCCCTTAAAATCAAAATTGTGTTTTATCGATGCACTGTAATCCATAGCATTGCATAAGCCAATAATTTCTGCTTATTTTACATGACTTCCTCTAGCTTTTGTAGTGTGTTCGTACTGTCAAAATGTTGTATTGAAATGTTGTGTTGTTGTCAAAATGCATACCAGAGCGGTGGTACGAAACTCCGTCCCCCCTTTATTCTTGTGATAAGGCCGAACACCGTCCGAGTCTTTGTCTCGGCTGTGTGCCTCTGCTTCCACAATGGTACAAAAGACCGTCAAAACATAATTTTCGCTCAATTAAAATACGCCCGCATTCTGACCTAGCTTTGAGTTGGCAGGGGAGAATTAAGTGAAGACATACGAAAGTTGTGTCTTCAGAGGTTTGAGAACATGCTGATTATAACTTTATACTGACATATAAATATTAATACAGCAGAAATAATTCTATCGCTAAACGAATAAGCACTAGTTACACACAATGATCATAAATAACTTTCCCCTAGGAGCAAATGTTGGGAAATGGGTTTTATTTTTTAGAAAAATAGTCGACTAACTTGCTGACTATCAATGCAAATTCGATTGATGGCCAGAAAAATTGTGCAGTTCTGTGATTACCCCGTTAAAGTTTCCGATCCATCGTGCCTTACACCCAGTATAATTCAACAAAAACATAAAATCTCATCCCGAATCCGTACCTTTCTTACCAGGAACACAAACACAGACGCTCTCTCAAACAATTGAAGGCATAATTACTCCGGAGACATTTCATTTCAATGTTATCTTATCAGGTTTTGGCCGTGAGATATTTTTGAGATACCGACTCTTCTTCTTAAGAGATATTAAAAGGGAGCTTGTAAATCAGCCACATTTTGAGGAAGCCAAATAATAACTAAGAAAATTCATTAAGTACACCATATACTTATTTGAAGGTCCATTTTCGCAGATTCTTTTGATTTCACTAGATTTTTCAATTACGAAAATTCTTGATTTACAAGCAATGCAGGCACACCTATCATTGTTCATATATTGTTAGCCATAAAATGCGATGGATAAATTGACCGTGCCGTGTGAGGCCGGCTTAGAATAGCATCACCCTACATCCTTCCCGCGGGTGTCGTAAGAGGCGACTAAGGGACTCGAGAGTATTGGTGTATTACAATTTTTAGGCGACAGGCTGACAACCTGTCACTATAGTGGTACACATGTTTTCTGAAACAACCTTGGAAAACAATCCTCAAAAATGTCAGACGTGGCGATAGTGACCGTATTCTTACGGCCGTTGACGCTCTGCCTACCCCACAAGGGCGTGATATTATGTATGTACGTATGTAAATTGACAGTTTGTGTGAAATACGGACTATTAATAATATTTTGTAGTTATTAGCCACAAAAGGTTTTCTATAAGCATTTTGCTCATACACGACCGAAACACGATAGGTAAGCTTTCACGTTCGTTCCGCTGACGCGGGCGCCTCCTGGGTGTTCAGTCAACAACGCCGGACTAAAAGCATCCAGTCAGCTCTTATGTCAACAAATTTTAGAACATCCCTCTATGGACGCCGGAATCTGCAAGCCACGGTGAGGTAAGGTGGATCGCACACTTAATGCACGACGGAGCGCAAAAATATCGCGGCGTGCTGTCGGATCCATACTAGAAATTTCAATCCCCATACTAAAACCGCTTAACCGCTGTCGACGCAGCGCTATCGCAGTATCATCCGTCAAGTGCGGTTTTAGTATGGTGAGAGACGTTTCTAGTATGGATCTGACAGATCGCTGCGATATTTTAGCGGTCCATCATGCGTCAAGTGTGGGATGCGCCTTATGCAGCTTGTGCGTCTCGGTTTGTGAGCTGTTGCATTAGAAGGCAGGTTTTTGAGGTCCAATTCAGATATTATGTAAACTGGACGGAATCTGTTGACAGATTGTTATGTAAGGAATGATAGAATATCGAGATATTATGTAGGTCATATTTGCGATTACATTTAGTATTGTACGGACATGTACGGAGGGCGAGAGACTATGGTCATGTCATACATTGAATAGGTATCTAGATTCTAAAGAAAAGATAAACGTAATTTTTCACAATCATTTTGGCTCTCTAGGTACAGATCTAGCAGAGGACCTCCACCTAACGGTTAATGCGCACGCATTTACTTGCGCTACATTAATTTAAACAAATCTGACTTAGACTACGACTGAGAACTAAATACTACTAAGTACTACAGCCACAGCAGTCTACCACTGGACATGGGCTTCCAACTTTTACAAAATCTATTTATGTAGAAATCTCCTACACATTGTATATCATACAAACTTTCGTAGACACTCCCATTGCCATCAATGTAACTATGTACCGCCATTACTTGTGTCCATCGAAAGCGAACATTCTCTGCCATCGACGTGGGTAACATCGCCGGATAATGTTGTTCCGGTCCAACGCAGTAACGGTGGCTAGGGAATGGAAACCGGAATACTGGAATATTGAAAATCGGTTTAAAAAAATAATAATGCTGGATTTGGGAAAACAATATGTTTTTGTGGTTTATCTATTTAATATTTTATTTTATTTGCAATTATATCTCTAACATATACATAACATTACTTCTGTAAATTGGAAGTGAACATCGGCTGCCATTGAAGAGGATAACAACGGTGGATAATATTGTTCTGGTCCAACGCCACGCAGTAACAACGCGTGGTTATGGAATGGACACCAGAATGTTAAAAATGTGAGTTGATTCAGGAAAAAATAACGGCTATTTGGGAAAGGCAAGATGTTATTGTGGTAATGTCTAGGGCATTCTCTTCCATTAAAAATATATTCCACTTCCACTTACAATATTTATTTAACGTATAGATAGGTACTTAAACTTTCTTTGCACACTACATTTTATGAAGATAATACAAATACATATTTATCTAACCCGCGTGCAATTCTTCAAATATTTACATCTTTTAAATTTTATATTAAAATTTACAAAAACCGGAATAAGAACTAGAATTCTTGAAATTTTTAATTGTTAATGTATATATCATTTAATGTATACGTAAATAGTCTGTTAACGTTTTAATATTCTGTAAATAAATGGTTTGGATTCTTGAATTTATCTCCCAATAATGGAATTAAAAACCGGTCTCGTAAACTTTCCGATTTTACATGGCCTAGCGATAATGGTGCGCCGGTCCGGCACGGCGCCGTTAACGGGACGATATCCCGGGAATGAGCCCAATAATGGGGAATCACGGAGCTAGTGTCGGGTATTGATTCTAGAACGCCACTGGATGCTTTTATGGGAGGGATTATGGCTGTAGGTTTTTCAGGGAAGAGAAATTTTACTACTACCTACTCTACTCTACATCTTGATTTTACACAATACTTAATCCTTAATCTTATCACTTCTTTTATTAATTGATAAAAGTAGTTCGTTTAAGTAGATAATTAATTAGTATAAATTAGGAGTGCACAGCGCAAAACCGACTCTGGTTTAATGGTGTCGCTAAGTTGTAATATTTTAGTTGTAAAGTTATGTGAAATATAGGAAAAAATATTTAGCATCCTTAAAGACATTTTTTCGCTGTTAACACAAAGAAACAGGAATATTAGGACACTTCCACAAACACGCTTTTCCAGTGCTTTTTGGCTAGGCACGATCTTTATTGTCGACATTCCTAATCGTTAGCACTGTTACACTCTTTTGTAAACAAATACTTAATGTTTTCAGTGTTTTTTGGATAAACACGATCTTTATTCTCGACATTCTTAATTGTTAGAACTGTTACACTCTTCTGTAAACAAATACTTAATGTTTTTGTGTCTCTCTGTAAAGAACGCCACACGACTTTATTAGCAGCCATCAAAGCTCGTGGGCACATCCGGTTAATTTCAGCCGCACGCGCGAATGTTCTCGCACGTGACAGTTGTGGTTACCGCCATTTTGACCGGCATGTGGAGTTTTTATCGGGTTTATAACCCGGCCCAGGTCCCACTCGGCCCAGGTCCCACTCGACCCAGGTCGCACTCGGCCCAAAGAAAATGAACTAGCTAAAGCGTGATCTCTATCGTATCTTTTAGGTTTTTTTTTACTTTATTGTTCAATACAAAAAAGAAAAACAATTTTTAGCAGTAAGACACTTATCTAAAACCTAAATAGGTTTATGCGAGTAGTGAATGTGTTCGAGCTCGCAACATTATTTAAGCTTTTAAATAGAACTTCTTTAAGTTAGTTTTACAGTCCACAAAATGTTATTATTATTAAATATTGTTATGTTAATGTTATGTTGGTAAAATGTTATTTAATATCTTTGTTTCGGAATTATATGTTAAGACTGAAAAAGTTGACTACAATGATAACGATGTGACTTATTAATAGTGATACGCATTAATAGATGTTGTGTGCTAACGATACTGTTTTTGAGGCATCAAATGCCACGTAGGTTTTTTCGCACAGACTTTTTATCAATTTTAATGTGTGATTTAATTGTTTTGATTTTCTCTGTAACAACCCCTTTTTTACTGAATAATACTTTTTTTACATCTTTCAGGCCGATTTGAACCTGGGCCGTGAGGGTACGGACCCATTTTACGGTCCGTTATACGTGAGAATCGGGCATTTTTAGCCAAAGTTACTCGTAATAAATGCGCTCGGGGGCAGTCAGGTGAATTTTTATGGCACACCGTTTGTGTCGACGAATAAAATAAATCACGTCGCTATTTAAATGGACCGTACTGTGTCAAATAAAGTGTTTTTAATATTTTTATTCTGTCGCACTTACGTTTTAAAAGTTGTTAACTTCAAACAATTGTATATTATTGAATAGGCCAAAAAGACTAAATTTAAGGTAGAGTAATATGGGAAGGTAGAGTAAACGAGACTAAAATTTGTCATTTTGACCGAGGGTAGTATATTGTGTTTTTCTTCCATTTGCGAGGAAACATCGTAAATCTGCATTTTATACCTAATAAATTTTAAAATACGCAAGCAGAGCAGCATGTATTGGATTTGGTTTCGTTCCATTTATAAATAACACACTGGTGTACAATTGAGTCATAGTATTTTGTATAATTGATATCAAATATTTTCCGCTCCGCATACCTACCTAAAATCTCAACATGAAGGAACTATTTACGCATGTGAGATTATCTTGTGGATATATTTATTCGTGTTGTTGTTTCAAATGTAGTAAGAAACGTAACTTAGTAGCTTTTTGTTAGTTTTCCATTCCGGAACTCTCTTAAGTGGCAATGTGACAGACGAGTAGTTCATCCCATCAGTTTATTTACCATCTGGCCGGCCGGAGCCTGGACGACACTTAAGGACCAGCCAAACAACAATCCAATCAGTTTGCTTTGATTTAAGGGCAGTTGCGGTCTGATTGTGTTGTGTCCCCTTTGTTCAGAGGTGTACGCTTGCAAAGCTTTGTCTTATAGTACTGTTCTATATTTGACTGATCTATTGGAGAAGAAGGCGTACTAAAGTACAAATGTTTATTGATATAGAGTTTTAGTTATTTAGTTTTCTCTGCCTTATTAGTCATTCTCAAGAAGTATTTATTATACCAAATTACTTGTATAATAACATTTGTTGTAAGAGCAACATAACAATATACAATTTTATCTATGTAGGTACATATTATACTCACATCCTAGTACATGAACTTAAGTACGTTTAATGGTAAGCTTAAGTCTTTAAAACTGCACAACGGATTTTGATACATTTTTAATAGATGGAGTGATTGAAGAGGAAGGTTTAAATGTACAACACTTACCGGGAAAACAACTAATTCCCACGGGAAAACGAGTTACAGCGGGCGGAGCCACTAGGCAAGTTCTTAATAATAAAAAGAGCTGTAAAATTAAAAGCTATAAAAGAACAAGATGTAATACTGCCCATTCGTACTGATTAATAACAGGTGAAATGAAAATTCTTGTAGTAGCTCCACTCGAGCGCTCGCCAACCGAAATCCACCGCGCGCGTGTCGCAACGCGCCCCGACGAGACTTATATTCACGAAAAATTTAATTTAAAAATAACTCCGCGCGCGTGCAGCCGCACCGCGACGGTGACTGCGGCGCAGGGTAATGGTGCACAATACAGGGTGTAAAAAAATTACCTAAATATTGTAAGGGTGAACCAGCCCATAAAACTGAACAACTTTCCCCAAGCAACATAGGTCGAAATAAGAAAAAAATCTTTTGGATCTCCCATACAAACGGCCAGCCGACCAAGTCAATTTGTATGGGGGTCCAAAAATTTTTTTTTTCCCACCCATGTTCCTTTGGGAAAGTTGTTCAGTTTTATGGGCTGGTTCATCACTTAAAATATTTGCAGCTAATATTTTTACACCTTATATAGGTAATTCATTCGCTTACATAGTGTCACGACCAGCGTTAGGCCTTTCCCAAACGCGCTAACGTATCCGCCTGTCAGATCCATACTAGAAACGTCATTCCCCACACAAAAACAACTCTCGACGCAGGTCCAACGCACGACGCTGCGCTAGTGCCACTTTAGCGTTAGTTCGTGCGTCGAGAACCGTTTTAGTATGGGTATCGACGTTTCTAGTGTGAATCTGACGGGCGCATATGTTGGCGCAGCGTTATTTTCGAGCTGAAGTGTGATAGAGGCCTAATTTACTTTATTTGCTTACAATGTAAGTCTTACATAGTGTCACGACCAGCGTAACACGTCAGTACACGCCCGTACCTGCGTCTATGGAGCATTGATGTCAAGATATGCTGGTCGCGACACTATCTAAGCGAATGAGCTCTAACCGGCTGTATCCTCTTGAGTTATGAGTATTCTAATAGTATGAAAGTCTAGGTTACATAATCAGTCTTAAACGCCTAGTGTACTTATATAGAAAAAACTAAGAGTGGATTTTAAACCCAACTCACAATTAACTAATTAATGTGTAATGTAATTAATGTTTTTTTTTTCTCTAAGCACAGTTTCACAAAACATCCGGACTTAATAAAATTATATATCAGACTTCGTTCAGGACTCGGGAGGACATACCTAGTCGAGATAGAAAAAATAAACAATAAAATAGGCTAAGAAAGTTACATGTTTTAGCTTCTTCATTGGACACTATGGTTCATTGGGTCTTTGGATGATTCCGTGTTCCACGCGAAAAGTGAAAAAGTTTTTAGATTAAACTGGCATGCAGCTTTACCAAAACCACATTATCCTGTGCCGAAAATTGAAATTAATGATTTAATGAGATTGCTAACGTGGCAAACGCTACGAGTCTGCTAAGAGTCAGCGTGACTAAAGTTTATAAAACCTTGTAGTACCTAAAGTAAGCAATATTTGGTGCATTCTAAATAATATTTGGAGCTTCCTATAATGGAAAACTCGTAATGCACCGTCCCGCTCACGTGCAGGAGGAGATTGGGAAAATACGCGGTCATGCCACAACTAGGTTCATATTTACGTGCACTTTTATGCACATAACCGTTTTGGGCACGTTCTTCGTATGCATCCCGCCTGCATTTTGTGCCAATTTTTTCTATTATGCAACATTTTAAACAAAATTGTGCACTATATTTTTATACGCATATAACCGAACTACTAACTAATTATATTATTTAGCCGAAATATTATTATGTTTGGCAGGTTAAATAGGCGGCTTACATACGTAAATCACGCCAAAATAACTATATTTTTATTTACCTAACTTATTTTTCTTGCAGTGCGGAACATCAAATCATCGATCGATCGGTTTAGCTCTGGTGTCAGAATTTTTAACTGTTTACTTAAAAGAGTAGTTTTGTACATGCTCTTTTCCATGTAACAACGCCGTCTAAGTAAACATTGACAGCAATGGAATAGAGCTTAACGTGCCCTCCGAAGCACGGAGCCATCTTACCAACGGATGATCAGGATGATCATATCAGTCAAGGTAGTAGACGATCATCATTTGCAACATCTAAATTCTATCCAATCTAGGAACTATTTCACAACAAATTGACGGAAAGTTTATTTGAATTAATTTTACATGTACAATTTGTGGCAGTTGCAATCATTTTTTACGTACCATGGAATAGACTTTTAATTGTAAAATCAATAGATGTTCTGAATTTCACGGAACTAATGCTCTGTTATTGTTAATATTCATCAATTTAGCTAGTCAGGGAGGCAAATTGATGAGAATATGGAACATAATCCCGGAATCTCTCCTAGTTATATCTTGTTAAACACTATTCGAGAAAATCTAATTGTTGCCTCACGGGTTGAGACTCATCTCGTTACGAATTAGGATTATACAAGATTAGGAATTTCCCACACTTAACACACAACGCTGCGCTAACATATGCGATTGTAAGATCCATACTAGAAACGTCAATCCTCATACTATAACCGCTCGCGACGCAGAGCCAACGCACGACGCTGTGCTAGCGCTGCGTCGAGAGCGGTTTTATTGCTGCGTTGTGCGTGTGTGGGAAAGGCCTGATATAACATGTTGGAAAATCTTTGATGTCGTATTCAATTAATAAGCAATTCTGCAACTGAGCTACAGTTATAGTTTTGACATACCTTTGTATATACTGTGACACTGATGGATAACAGCAGTTGGTGCAATTAATAGCTCAACCTACGTACCCATTTATGGAGCCAAATGATAGTGTGATTTTGCTCTCTTACTTCTTGAGGAACACTCACAGATTTGATACCACTACCAGTGCGCCTCATCAACCGTCAATACCTATTTGATCTGAGGTAAAATAGGTAATTAGATAGTTTCTTGGGTCATTAGTAAAATAAAAGTTATACGCTTAAAACTATTGTCCAAAAATATAAATATATAAGTAATATATACAGACCTCATTCTCATTAAAAAATGAGAAAAAAATGTAAAAACAAATATTTAAAATTTGAATCAATAAACAGAAAAATAATATATAACTGAGTGTTTTAACGCCATCCGAATACTTAGTTTCAGTTTTTCACATAAAAAACCGTTTTAGGTCGTTTTAAAAGTACTACTACTACTACGTATTGAACTCATCGCATGTTTAACAATGAAGTAAATAAGACTTCTTATGTACATTAGTAGAATATCGTAGCATTAGCTCAAAGTACGGACGGATTCAGACAGAACGGATGCTACGTGGACGCTGAACTCGCTAGCTTTTAAAACTTTCAAGAGCTGAATTCTTCCAGTACCTACAATGAAAAGACGTGTTGTTCACCCTTTCAATTCAAATTTTAGACCAAAGATTATCGAAGATAGAACGCCAGCAACTAAGTCGGTATTACAAAAAAAGAACATTTTATAGCTGAAACTGTCAACTGCTGGCGGCATCAATAGGGATTGGTGTGTATTTGCCATATATGTTTCGAGGTGTATCGGTAAGTGCAGTGCAGAATCTTGAATTCGCAGGGAACGTTGCTGCCTATTCCCTACAGTGAATTTTATGACTCAGTCTCAGATGCAGCGATGTTGACCGATGACTTAAAGAGAACGGCTAGCAGCGACTGAAAAGTGAAAACGTAAGCATGAGTGCTAGGGTACGACCCAGGGAATGCCTTCGTCTTTGTATCTATCCAAATGTTCGTTTTAGTATATCTAGGAAGCTAGCTAAACTTGCATGAGCTTATTTTTATGACTTTCTCATAAAATAGCACGGTCCCCGTGTGTATTTTTTTTATCTGAGCCTCAACTCAACTAGAGCGATGTTTTTGTAAAACAGCTTTTAGAAACTCCCGTCGAAAACATGCTAAACCTAAAATGCTTTGTAGTGTTACTAGTAGATGTTACTCGTTCTACTAAATGGTACTAAGTCAAGATTAAGCGTAACTGGTGTAGGTACATTCTATAAGCGCCAACTAAAAGCTTGTGATTACGTCATTAATTTTAATTGCTAGTTACGTAGGAATTCATTATTGGGAATCCGATATTGTGCCTACTTAGGATCGAAAATGTTTGGAAATCCATAAGCCACGTTTACATGTATGTTTCAGATAGGGTCAATGACAAGAGCCGTTCGGTTTTGTTTGAAAGAATTGTTTAAAAATGGGCGTGAACTATAAAAAATTACAAAATGGCGTCGCTATCTGCTTCAATTGTTAAAATGTCTGCCTGTGGTTCCACTTTTGCACTCAGAGTGCTCCGTATCTAGGCAATATCCTTTGATGCTGGCACCGTTATCAAGCTCACAGTTCAGGCGGATCTTACACTTGACGCATGACACTCGGTCAAACATCGCAGCGGTCTGTCAGATCCATACTAGAAATGTCAATCCTCATACTAAAACCCGCCGCCCTAAATGTATCACATGATCGTACCCTCAGATTTGGTAGTCAACCTACTTTTTGCGACACCTTACTACCTAATAGAGAACGGGCGAATTAAAATAATGTCTAGAGACGAATCACTGGCAGAAAAATGTAACAAATTTCACAAGAAAGAAGGGGTTAAAAAATTTAATACAAGAATGAAACTGGTACAAATTAGTACAAATTAACGTTGAGCGCGACCACGTCTCAACGTCACGTGCGCCAGAAAAATTTGAAGCTCAAAATGAAAACAATAAATTCTGGGATGAAAAAAAACATGCCAAATCTTTTTTTACAAATGCTTACACTTTCTTCATTTAAATTATGTTGGTGGACTTCCCAACAAGATTAAAATTACAGTACCCCTATACAGATTAGATATTGTAGTCTTCTTTCTTTACGTGTTCCAGCACCGTGTCGTACAACGACCGAATAAACCCTAGTGTCTGAATTTTTCAACCATCTTCTACAAGTAGCAGGCTTGTGACATTGGTTGGCTTTGCAATAACTGTAGTCGAAATTGGTTAAAATAGAAATGCAGTATACATTTCTTTCCGCAGAATGTTTCCCTGTCTCGTAGCAGCACACGACTTCAGCACACTTGGCTCTGAAATATCGCTTCGTACGAGCACTTGTGGATTTCTCACGTACTTTTACAATTAATTTTGTACAACAGGTTGCATTGCTGGGAATTACCAAGCACATGCTTACACAATTGTTAAAACTACGGAGGGGTTCTGAACAAGATTTTGCAGTTCGTAGCTCTACCTTGGGCTTAGTTTGTTATCTTTTGATATTACCGTTTCTTATATAGTAATACAATGCATGTTTTTTATTCAAATAACTAAATCTAGAGCAACAGTGTACCCCTTAAAATACAACACCTTCACCGCACTCGTGCATCCACTTACTAAGCGTGGTGAGTACCCTACTTCATACGTAAATCTCCTACACGTATAAGTAGGTCTGTGTCCAGCTGTAGACTGTTGTGCACTTACGCTACCTACGAGATTTAAACTTTTATCTTGCTTATTACAAACAGGTATATAACAAACGAGCGCTTACTTCTGTGGTAAAAACAAAAGACCCATTGGTGGAGGCTTTTCCAACTTCAGCTGTCATCGTGCTACGATACTACTCAAGAGAAAACTTTATTCCCTTCATTGGCTGTAAGTTGGAGCAAACTCAGCCGTTTCCCGCTGTCGTTGGCGCGTGCTAGTAACACTTCTAGTTGGGAACTGGCTAAATTATTCATGTGGAGTGTCATTACTGTTTCTGGCCGCGATGTCGCCAATTTACGCTACCATTAGCAGTTGTGAGACAAGTTGTAGGAGAGAAGTCACTCTAGGGATCTTTTTGTTCTAACGGTAATGGACTGCAGAGGACAAACTGTTTATTAGTCTTGGTGTCCAAACAAAAAGAAAGAGAGTCTTCATTCAAACATCTGCTGAGCACCTGGCTACAACTAAATAGTATTAACGTGTGATGTTTTTCTGGAGACTGTTGTTATCAAAAACATTCGAACCGAACTGAGAAACGAAATATAATTTTCTTCTTATCGTCAACACGTCATCAAAGTTCTATTATTATTTACCAAACCAAAACTGAAATGAATCCAACTCAACAAAATAATGATTTTGGTTATGAACAATCTCGAACCGTGTAATGAGGGTATTCTAAAAGTTTATTGAGCATAGCATTGGCTTCACCGCATGGTGGCATTGTTTTTAATTAATTCGAAAACGGTCGCCAGCTGGCATCGCGTCATTAAAATAGGAACGTTGATTTGAGCTCAATTTTCAGCCAGGATTTGTTTCCAGCCAGAGTTTGCGGGTCGCACATTCAAAATTGGAAACTTCTATAACAGCTCTCCCCGTTTTCAACCTAACATAGCTTTGCGCTTTCTGTGTGTGTATGTTGCTTTATTCTCAAAGCTTTCTAGATTCTATCAAGCAAGATACAAGGAATCATTTTGGGTGACGACCGATTTGGCGCAGTGGCAGTGCCTTTGACGCAAAAGGTCCCGGGTTCGATTCTCGGTGGGTCACTCACAACGTTGATATATAATCACTTTGTGAATTAGTTCCCAGTCTGGTTAGGACATTGCGGGCTGAACCACCCGATTTCCCGTAAGTAAGATGGTTCCGTGTTTTGGATAGCACGTTAAGCCGTAGGTCTCGGTTGCAGTCTATGATCACTTAGACGGCAGTCGTTACACAACCATGCCTGAAGCTGCTTGTCGAAGGCGGTTGAAAAATTCTAATTTGAAACCGTTGTCCGACAATCGATTCAACTTTGAATCGTTCTCCGGCAGAACAGTCCACATAAGAATGTTTCTTCAACATAATCTTCCAACGATGAACTTTTCGCCAACATTACATTTCGCCGGCGAAAATTTCGCCACAAAATTGTTCGGAAATGAATATTTAGACAACGAACACCTCGCCGTAGTAATGGTTCTTCAACGAACGTTTCGCCGAAAATTTTTTCGCCGGAGTAACAGTTCAGCACAGGTAAGTTCCTGACAAAGATGCCTTTTTATAGACCCAGCCTTTGACAGGTACCTGATATTTTTTTAAGATAAAATAATTTTCTTAAAACTTTTCTCTATTCTATTGTAATAAATTCTGTTTATTATATATTTAAAAATTGTGTTTGATTGATTTCCAGATTTGAAGAAACATTCTTATGTGTACTGTTCTGCCGGAGAACAATTCAAAGCTGAATCGATTGTCGGACAACGATTTCAAATTCCCAATTATCAGCTGGCACTTGCTGCCTGCAAATTTAAAACTGCCCATTCTATAACAGTTTTTTCTTACTCTGTATATATAGTGTACGACGTATATTATACACGCGGACTAGAGTTGCAATCCTGTACATCTGCCAAAGAGTAATAGTGTTCTGTGCTGTACTTTCACATAGTTTCAAAGCTAGATAAGTAGCAAATAGCTATGTATACTAGTTTGACTACTTACAGACCGGTATAGTACTCAAAGCCACGTAACTATCGTTATCAAAGAAGTTTAAGAAAGAAGTGTTAGTTTTCATGAATTTCATTTTTATTGCTTATCTATACCGTAGTTAATTAAGTATTATGCATAAGTTACTCTTATTGTGTTGTGTTAATAACGATCTCACGTTTTCTCTAAACCTCCTTTCGTTGCGTACTTATCATTACTAGATCTCAAAGGTTAAAAAGGTACTGAACCGTATTTGATGTAGGCTCACCAAGAACAAGGAACAAATCTAAGGCTGTAATCACAACGACTACGGTGACAATGGCAGTCGAAGGACCTTTCTCGAGAGTTTGAAGTTTAGTGAGTAATACCTAATACTGAAAATTCAAGGCAAATTGGGAACATGTTTCATGAAAAATAGGTCGAATTAAGAACATAAAAAGAAAACGAACTCAATGATATTCAATACATATTTTATAATCTAACCTATTTGTTCTGCTTGCCTTATCCCGTTCTCTGTCGGGGTCGGCTACCAAACCTAGGGGTTTTGACGTGGATATTCATAAAAAAAATTCATACTCCATGCTATGCTAAAGACGAAATGGTGACGTGGGAAACTACGAGAGTTTCATTCATTCATTCTACGATTAAACTACATCAAGAGCGTTTCTAGAAAATAATTTTCTGTATGGACATATTTTTTAAAACTCGTACCAAACTTTTTAGTATCATGAATCACCCTTGGTTTCAATACACAGTAACAGATTGTTTGAACGCCGTCTTTTCAAGCAAAGTTATCATACTCATAGGCACAATCTTAACTTTCTCAAATAAAATGAACCAGACGCAAATGAGTCCCTGCCCTTAGGCAAGCAGAGTTCTGTCTCTCCCAACGCAACTTCCGAGACACATCACGCATGAAACAATTTCTTAATGAAGCACCACACGGTTGTGTGTGACTTAAGACTTGCTACTTCTCAACTCTCGAAAACTTATTAATAGCTTTTAATGAAGAAACGTTTTGTTTCTTCAAATTTGGTGCCGTGAATTTCTCACGTCCCCTTTATTTCACACACATATCACTCCGTACGGGTACGCAGAACGTCAACTTAAATATAAGGTGTAAAAATATTAGTTGCAAATATTGTAAGGGGAGAATGCGCCCATGAAACTGAACAAGTTTCCCCAAGAAACATAAGTCGAAATATGAGAAAATTTTTTGGGCCTCGCATACAAATTGACTTGGTCGGTCAGTAATTTGGTATGGGAGGTCCAAAAATATAAAAAATATTTGCAGCAAGTTTTTTTACACCCTGTATATTAGTCGTCATCACCACGTCTGACCGAATATGTATTTGAAGGCCGATTCGTAAAAATAATTAAATACTTAGGTGGTTAAGTAACTCTGACATTAGGGTTTATGGGGTCCGTAGTCGACTCGCAAAATATATATTGCAAGCTAATATCACACACATATCATATCACGCCTATATCCTTGGCGGGGCAGGGAGAGCGTCAACAACCGTAACATTACGGCCGTTATCGCCACCTCTGACAAATGTTTGAGGGCAGTTTTAGATAAGCCGTGCATTACTATAGTGACAGGTTGTCAGCCTGTCGCCAAAAAATTTGCAATACACATGTAACCCTCTAGTACCTTAGTCGGCTTCTACGACACCCACGGGAAATAAATGGGGTGATGCTTTTCTAAGCCGGCATCACATGGCAAGCTAATATCAAATAATAATAATAAGTTTGTATAACTATACGTATATATACATAATGATGTATGAAGCTAAATATCTCCCCAAAGAATAAAAACATTATGGAATAAAAATCTTTTAAACTTATTATTGCCGCATTAAAATGATTTAATTACATTACAATCTTATCAGGGGTAAATAATGGATTTTCTCAATAATGAATCTCACAAATATAATAAGCTTAAATTACCTTCTCAATTTAGGTTAACAATACACAGGTTTATAATAAAGAGATGGCTCCATAAACCAAGAAAGCTCCCTCAATACCGAAACCTCTTAAGATGACTACGATTAATCACTTCTTGCTTACATTAACTTAAGGCACAGTAGGTAGGAAAGGAGTAAGTAAACGGTCATACTTTGTTCCTCTTGTAGTTTGGACAATAGGACGAGAAACACATTTATAAGGAAAATAACTAAATAGTCACTTATGAATTATACTCATTTATGAATTTGTTGAAGGCTTTTATTTATATAGACACTCAAGGCAACCAAATATATTTCAAAGAGTTTAATACACAAAAAACAAACTCATTTTAATATCAAGATAAAAGTTATGCAAAAATTTTTTCGCCATCTACGTATCAAGCTTAAATTAAATTACCTCAGAACTGGAGAGAACCTACGCAACATTCGGAACCTTTT
This sequence comes from Keiferia lycopersicella, assembly GCA_029255805.1. NCBI lineage: Eukaryota > Metazoa > Arthropoda > Insecta > Lepidoptera > Gelechiidae > Keiferia > Keiferia lycopersicella. The sequence goes on from JARACZ010000008.1 coordinate 4,148,681, forward strand.
CAGAATAACATTTTTATTGAGGACACTGACGAAACAGCTCACTGCTGACTAAAGGAGTTTTCTCGTCAGTCGACTATATGGTATACCATACAAGAAAAGAACTGGTACTTATTCCTACTGTGGTCTCGGCACATACCTTACGATGAACGCCAACTTTGTATTGTTAAGTTAAATTTATACGAGTGACGCCACCAAGCGAAATTAATTGTGACCTCATTTTACCAAATATACACATTCCTAATATCAGATAGCTGCAAGATTTTAATTTGGAGGCCGATGTGTAGCAGTAGACTGTTGTAGCTGATTGATAAGAAGAATTAAAAGAATGAGTTAACCTGTTGTGTATTGTTTTTTGTGTTCTTTGCTTTTGACTGTGTACAATAAACGGTAAAATAAATGAATGTGTTTATAAAACTCTTATAGTGATATATGGGAATGTATGTGCATTAGTTCTGACTTTCTATACCACCGTTACGATAGACTGGTGACCTCCTGCCAGGTAGACCTTATCAATGAAATGGTGATACTTTGATCATACTAGGGGGGTAGCCTACGTCCAAGTGGCTTCACGGCCGTTCGTCGCTACAAAGTCGTTTCCCGAGTCTGTGTCCATATTTGTATGTAGGTATGCTTAGATCTTTAAAACTACACAACGGGGGATAAGGGGATTTAAGAGGAACCTTGTAGCAGAGTAGAACCTCTGCGTCCACATCCTTCATAAACCACCTGTCCTTTCACGAACCATTTCAAATTGGAAATTGGAATGTCGTCACACATTTGTCTGACTTTTTGACCCAGTCGCGATAAAATCAACGAACAACGAAGACCAAAAGAAACGTATTATTACATATCTATAGTGTTCTGTGATTAGTTCGTAATTAATGATTTTTTGTCCGTAATTAGTGCTCCGTATGTAACAAAGTGTACATGTGAAATTACAACGGATTTACGGAAGTTAGAAACAACCCATAAGGTACCCATACGTCTATATTTTCCTTGTTATGTTTCCATAGTTCATCTACCATTCCCTAATCATGTAATAATATTGTTTTAGGGTTTCTTTTCCCGTAATAAAATATCTCATCATCAAGATCGTCTTTGATTTATTTGTGGTGGCACGCTAGGACGCTAGTGCCACAACCTTTACAATGCATAATTCTTGCAGGGAAAACAACTTACTCCAGCGATAAACTTTTTGTTAGAAAGCTAATACAAACGAAACAAGCTTAAAAATTGACGCCACCGATGTTATGAAGTTAATATCAATATCTAGTGTTTCATTAACACACCAAGTATTCGAAATTACTATCTTGTGGATATTTCTACAAAATAGTAAACATTTACTCCAGGGAATAAATTAATTACAGCAGGTGCAACCGCTGGGCGGCCAACTAGTGATGATAATAATGAAATCAAATTTTAAAAAATACAAATTCCATCAATACACTAAATACTATACAAACGTGATTTTCAAAATCTGTGCCAATGTTTCCCGTCCCGCTGAGTATAATTTACCCGATTTTCTTAGTCTCAGTGTCTTGTAATTACGACATTAATATTTAGGGAGCCCTCACAAGATGCTCTGATTTATGTTTCAGACACGTGCCTATTATCTTATATCTTGTATATCAACATCATGTTTAGCCTTTTGTGTGTTTGAGTTGATATGTAATGTAGCATGTCTTTTGTTTGCTCCAGTGAGCTTGTGTGTATAGGTTTTCGCTCGACGTCGTCGTCTGGATCGCTAGTACTACTGGTACTGTTACTAGATTGTCACTAGTACCATAAACTTAGGCGAGGAACACACTTGACGCACGACGGAGCGCAAAAATATCGCAGCGGTCTGTCAGATCCATACTAGAAACATCACTCCCCATACTAAAACCCTGCGTCTTACAACATCCGCGGGAAAAAAATAGGGTGATGCTATTCTATGCCAGCATCACACGGCAAATTATAAGCAAATCACTACATAGTAGAAGCAAAGTCGCTTTTCGCGTCTGTCTGTCTGTATGTATGTTTGCTTAAATCTTCAAAACCACACAACGGATTTTAATGCAGTTTTTTTTATAGATAGAGTGATTCAAAAGAAAGGTTTTTCTGTGTAATACTTGCCGGGAAAACATCTTATTTCCACGGGAAAATAAGGTACAGCGGGCGCAGCCGCTCCGCTGGGCGGGCCGCTAGTAAAATATAAAATCACAAGCATTGCACTTGCCAAACAAGACAAACACCCTTAAGTCGCTAATATTACAAATAATAGTTGACTTAAATAATCATATCTGCTTATTTATTCTACGGTCTCAATCACTCAAGCTTACTTCCAAATCAACAAAATGTACCCCAAAACACTCAATAAATCACCTTTATTCATCTCTCCAAATTATATTTTATCTTATCCATCAAAGTAAATTGAATCAATTAGATTTTGTAGTGAATTTTATTTAAGAGGCTTGAATAAAATATTTAGCTAGCTAGGTACTTATTTTAAGTAGGCAAGTCATGTTTCAAGATTATTTTGTGAAAATATTACGAGTATACGTATAAAACAAAAATAGGTAGGTACGTTCACGTTGTAATTTTTATGTCAATTATGATGAACTTGTCAAAGATACACGTAAAAACTTACATAAAATGAGACTCCAATATTGCATTTATTGGAATAACAGATGTCTATCCCCCAAAATGGCGAATTGAATTATGAGAATATTTGGCTGGTCTAAGCAATATGTAACCATCATCCAGACTAAACTATTGCGCCTTACTCATAGTTAAGTAGGTACTTAGTAGAATTTTGCAAAGTACGGAATATGACAACTAGCGCGGAAAATATTTTATATATTATATGTCATATTCTAACGATCAATACACCGAGAGACGTGGAAAATGAGGAAATCCTTTGCCCTGCAGTGGGACAGTACAGGTAATGATAACAATAAAATTCTAACGATCCAAAATTTCCATGGAAAATTCCGCAATAGGCACGTGTTTCTTTTTTCAGACTAAACGTGCAAACCTGCCAAAGGAGACATAATAGAACGAAATGAAATGGCTATCACTAATGAAAGGTGCGACACGAGGGGCCAGTGGTTGGCAGTTGGCTCCTAAATCACGTTCCGCCAATTGATACCCGATACGTGCCACACTTACGACAACATTTAGTGTAAACTAGTATCTAGCTAATGCAAATACTAATAATCATATTGCAAGGTAGAGTGGCGCGATTGCGCGAATGTTTTGGTAGAAATTTACTTTTCTGTGTTTTATGGCCAATGCAAATAAGAAATTCTCTTTTTACATACATACATACACAAATCACGCCTTTATCCCTTCCAGGGTAGGCAGAGCGTTAACAATCGTTGAAGAGATTGTGAAATCTCTTTTTGTCTAGAGAAATATGGTCCTGATATAAACAATAATATATAACTAAATATATATTTACACTTTTTGTATATATTAATAAACTAAATACTATACAGGGTGTAACGAAAACTTTGCAGGCGTGATCAGACCATGAAACTGAACATCTTTTAGTGGGGGGGGGCTATGGTGGGAAAAAAAAATGCTTTTCGAATTCCCATACAAAGTCAGACAGTTGATCGGAAATTATGTATGGGAAGTCGAAAAACTTTTCACGTTTCCCAACATAGCCCCCATAGAAAAAGTTGTTCAGTTTCATGGTCTGAGCACGCCTGCAAAGTTATCATTACTCCGTCCCTTACACTCTTTATATAATTATTATTTTAATTTATATGGTGAAAAGAGCGTTCCACAAGCGGCCTGAATATCAGCAGTGTACTTGGAAGTGCCAAAATTCACAAAGCACTACCCTTTACCCAGTTCATTAGGAGCTAATACGCAGCAGAAAACGCCGACTACCAATGAGCAGGCAGAGCAGAATCTATTATCGTCCCCATGGGTTTGCGGTTCGCAAGTTGGCACCTGAATCACGTTCTACAAATTGATACAGGGTACGTGCCACACTTAATGTGTAGGTATTGGAAAAGCCGAGTTAAGCATTAATCGATGAATATTTGTACCTCTATATGTACTGGTTTTTCATACAGCTATTAAGAATTGAAGCTCTTAGAGACGATCCTTTCTCTGACACTGGTCCGGTCCGGATCCGGAGCAACGGAATCCGGATGCGATTGCGGAGAATAGGAAACGCACGTTTGAAGTCCCAGTGTACGATGGCTTGCATTCGCTCCGTTCTGCTCTGTCGACATCTTTTGCGTACGCGTTCTTTTCACACCCTTTTATCACGATCATAATCCGTTCCGGAGAACTCAATTATATTATAATGATTATATACAGGTACTCGTCCTGTCATCATCAGGTCAGGTATGTGCCGTGTGATGCCGGTTCAGAATAGCATCACCCCATATCTACTTGTGGGTGTCGTAAAATGCGACAAAGGGATGAATCCAGGGAACAGGCAGCAGCAGAAATATCTACAACACCTTGCACTGCGCTCGCTAGCCCGCCTGCTAAGCGTGGGAGTGGGAGGCCAATGTCAAGCAGTGGACTTTTGTGGCTGTAGTTGTTGTTGTTATACAGGTACTCACTCATTTGCTCACTTAACTAATCTAGATAGGCACCTATACTATACTCAAAATAGAAGAAATCTTCTAATAGTACTCAAATAGCTTAAGCAATAGGACATAGAAGATAATGCAGTTAGCTTTAATAGTATCGGTTAGAGGTCAATTGGATTGAATAGTAGTTTGCAGATAGCTAAAAGCAAATTAGACTAGATTAGACAGTAAGTGGAGTAAGCTAAGTGATCGGAGAATATATCCCATCAACCAACTAAGGCTCAATTACGGAGATCTTATACCTACTAGCCAGATTGTGGCTTTTGCGAGCTTCAACCCAATCGAGACTGACTATATCGGATGACGTAAGCTTTTTAACGCTAAAAGAATTTTCAAAATTGGTTTCGGTTATACGATTATGCACAAGAAAATCTGTTCACTAAAAAAATGTGAAGCGTTCTTCGTGGACTCGCCATACCTGTTTCTATCTCTAAACCAAGCAGATTTTTAGGGCGCAGTATATTTCTAAACGAATATTTAGAATTGCCGATGTTTAGCCTAGATCACTGTGCAAAATACCCCTCAACATTTCATTTCTTTAAAACCTCACCATGATGGGCCATTCTATTAAAAATTTCAAGTTTCAGGCATTCAATGTTAAAAGTCAGTCAGTATTTAATTACATTCAGCGTTGAATAAATTATTTATTACATTTGTTTTAGGAACTTTTCAATATTGGGGCTGCTTAAATTTGTATCAAATATCAAAGTTTATTGCATAACTTTCTAAATTAATTAATTAATTTTAATGTGTTGGGAGCGGGAGTTACAAAAACAAGCAAACTAATTATTCTGAATTGAAACATACTTTCCTATTTTCGAGTCATTTTGCCCACTTAATATTGTTTGTTTTTGGTAATATCTTTATTTTATACTTATATTTACTTCTATGTTACATATTTAAATGTGACTTAACCTAGGATTAGGGCCGGGTTAGCCTTCAGGGTGCAGATGTCAGATGGCAGTCGGTCTGTGTTAGGTAGCCGACCCCAACAGAGAACGGGATGAGGCAAGTAGAATGATGATCTACTTCAATGCTAGTTAACAATTTAGACTTTTTAATCGTATCGTAGAGACCAATTGGCTTTAAAACTATTGGTTTTAAAAAACCATTTGAACACTCAACGTTCATAAGTTACATTACTATTTCTTGTGACGGGGAGTCTTGTGTGTCAGCGGACTTTGTAATGTTACAAAGAAGACTCAAGAGTGTATTAAAGCCGATACAAAAAGGGTGATTCTCATCTAGTGTCAGTTCCGCCGCAATGAGTGGGTATCACCTCTGAGTGCGTCACGTCGCCTGTATCAATTTGCGGGACGTGAGCGAGGTAGCAACTGGCAACACCGACCGCCGCCGTGTCGTGATCAGCGTGATATTGCCCAGCCTTATTATTAGACACTGTGATCCGCTACACTATGCTACTTGTTGCTACTCGTTTAACTGAGCAGTGTTTCACAAGGATTGAAAATACCTTCCGATAAGTAAACACCCGTTACAAAACATGTAACCAAAAATATGTAATACGCTCCTTAAATTTTTCCAACAACCACATAATGTTTGTGTAGTATAAAATAGAAATTTTTATCTGTAAAAAGAATAGCACAAAGTATCGCTTGCACGCACAGCTTAAGGGTTTATCGGGTCCTCGGACGGTTCGGTGTCCCACTTGAAAATAGTACATAAAAAGCCTCAAATAACTTCACAAGGGGCAACGGAGCAGGAGATCAAAGATATAAATTAATGGAAGTTACTTACGTCTCTCGGTAAAGCCGCAAAATATAATTAAAACGTGAGAGAATCGGATGGGTTTTGAGCTATTTTAAACTTCCCGCCTACGTAATTGGGAGGTAGTATTTTGACCCTTCATAGCATAAGAACTCTTTGCTCGTTTGAAAATGATGAAACAATCTTTAAGCCCTACATTAGAAGTATCGGACACTTGTCAGACAATGTTGCGGTACGGGACAGCCAATATGACAACTTGTAACAGCCACAAACTCGAATTATGGTACTTTGATGGTGTGGTACGATTATGGTCTTTAGTGAGCTTTCGTTATGTCTAAGTATAAATATGACAACCGGATCCAAAAAACCACCGGAATAACGTACTGTAGGTGCGAGGGTATGGTGTGGTATGATACGATTATGGTATTTTGAGGGATTAGGTACGTCATTTCTGTCAATATGACATCCGGATTTAACAAAACTCCGAAATAACATACGTATACAGTAGGCGTGGAAACCACTAAAAGAAGAATATTAGACAAGACCGACCCAATTTTCTTAAGTGAGGCCAATTTCACGGGTCCCTTATCAAGTGTACGGATTGGCTTGGGGGTCACGTATTATTCAATAAACCCAAAATTAATACTATGGACGTGAGTCGCGTATGAGAATCACTCTTTGTGTTGGTTATTTTGTGGGCACAAGATTGGTCAACTTGGACTTAATTATGAGGAAAATGAGTATCGAAGATGAGATTTTCTTATGTCAGGATATTTATAGTGAAATGACTAGCATACATGTATGTACATGTGGTAATACTTACAGCAACTCTTTGTCTTTGAAAATGTTTACTATTCTGTAGAAATATCCATAACATAGTTATTTCGAATACTTGGTGTTTAAATGAAACACTAGATATTGATATTAACTTTTTGTTAGAAAGCTAATACAAACGAAACAAGCGGAAAAAAATCACGCCACCGATGGGACTCGAACCCACTTGTTTCGTTCATATATTTTTTCCTTTCTCCAAGTGGATCACAATTTCGTCGCCGGGGTTAGAGCCGACCGTGGTGTAACGGTTAACACATCTGACCCGGCTAGTCAGAAGATGTGGGTTCGAGTCCCATCGGTGGTGGCGTGAATTTTTTCCGCTTGTTTCGTTTGTATTAGCTTTCTAACAAAAAGTTAATATCTTTGTCTTTGGTTTTGCGCCATTCGTCACCACACTTTTGTTTTTACTCTTAGCTTATTCCAAGGATTTTCTGATTTTTTAAGTATTTTGGTAACTTATTATTAATCTGTGGTGTTGGTCTGCACCTTGTATAAGCACCTGGTGTGCCAAGTTGAACCATATTAAGCGTTCGCTTGCACGTACTATTTTAATCAACGAACTTGCGTATGAGCCCGCTTAACACACTTGCCAAGTTCACTTCCACTTTGAACCACTTATTTCATACTTATCTTTATACTTAAGATAAAATACTCGCTGTCGTAGGTTATTAAAAATACAATTAAATATAGGGTGTTATATAAACCCTGTGAACATAAGAAGATAAACTTTATATTTGACTGATTAATTCAGTCTGTTTCAATTACGTCCGTTATACAGTACATCCACAGACATTTTTTTAAATCCACTCTACATGTTATGGCATTTGGGATTTCTTACATAAAACATTAGGCTTTAAAATAAAAACATGCATATAAAATCTTGTAGAGTTCCTCCTATAATCATAGGAAGTAAAAACATGCAAATAACTTCCCATAGCCAGCAAAATTAAGTGGATTCGTCATGCCGTAGGTACTCCTGGGGAAACCCTGGTCACGTCTCTTATTAATTCCCTGAAGTTTCTCACAAATACATTTGAATAAGAAAAATTAGGGGACAGTCCAGCGTAAAAATTATTTCGTAAAAATGCTTAAGTATTGCTTTAGGCACATTATGATGGTGGCAGCTTCTTTTACCATATTAAAAGAGTCTTGAAAAAATGTAGGATCATCTTGTCTTTCCTTATGGAATAGGTATAAGTTATCTTTATATTTCCTTGAACAATTTCACTGAATGCTGATGTTTTGTTAATTTAATTTCAGTATTTATCTGCGATATAGCTTCAGGTTTCATAAACCGACCACGTCGGTTAAAACCGATATAAGTAGGTAGGCAAGGTACGTATACTCTTGCCTCCCTATTATCCGCACATCGATATTCGTTCTTGATAATTTTATTCTGTAATAAGCATAACATTATCGAAAAAAGCTCATCGGGACGCCCTGAGGCAGTTACACAATTTTCCTTGTCGTTACGTTCGGGCTCTGCAAATTGAGCACATTTATTTATTTATTTATTTATTTATAATAAGGAACACCAACAGTATAATAAGGGATATTTTTAAAAAAGCATTCGGGCCAGATAACCACAAATTTTTCAAGAAAAGTCAACTCGCCCACGGCCCAGATTTTTTGCGGGCGACATGCCTCCTAAGGGATATATGGCATATGGGCTATTTTACATTCTTTAAAATTATTTCTAACATTATGTTCTAATATAGTATATACCAGTTACAGGTGTACACAGCGTTCTCTATAAACTTACAACAGTAAACATTAGTATTATAAGTACTAAATTGTGGGTAATCTTTTAACAACATTATATTGGTTTTATAATTAAACTTATATATTCTAACTTAAATATAATTGAGATCAATGAGGAACCAAGTTAACTTAAATTAACTATAAATCAAAATCTTACGTTTAAATGTTACAATTGAATCATTGAAAATATCAATATCTTGATGTTTATTTTGTAGTTCGTTGTAATAACTACACATGCGTATTAATGGTGAATGTGCACCAACATTAGTGCGACAGTACGGGGTATGCAGTATGTTTCTGATTGTGTGTCTTGGATATTTATAAGGGACAGAAAGAGAAATATGTTCAAGAAGATCTTGACAACTAATATGTGAGTTTAAAATTTTATGTAGAAAAACTAAGTCATGCTGTTTTCGTCGAGTTTTTAGTGGTTCCAGCTTTAAGAATGATAAGCGCTGATCGTAGGGGGCTCTATGAGAGACACCTGGTGTATAGAAAGCAATATGACGTGTAAAGGACCTTTGAACCGTCTCTATTCGCTGCGAAGCTACACTATATTGAGGGTTCCAGGCAACGCTCGCAAATTCGAGTTGACTACGTACAAGTGCATTAAAGAGAGTAATTTTTGTTTGGGGAGTACGAAAGTCTTTCGTATTTCTTTTGATGAAGCCTAACATTTTATTAGATTTCCGGACTATTGTATCAATGTGAGAGTTAAAATTTAGTTGCTGATCCAAAATAACGCCCAAAGCTCTAATCTAGCGAACTTCTTGTAGCGGTGCTCCGTTTAGTTTGTAAGTAAATGGAGTAGGGATTCTTTTCCGAGTAAACTTTATATGATAGCATTTTTTAATATTAAGTACCATATTATTAGATGTGCACCAATTCCAAACTCTATCTAGATCAGACTGAAGAAGATTACAAGCGGTAGGTGAAGCTATGGTGTAAAGTTTTAAATCGTCAGCAAATAAGGAGAATTTCGAATATTTTATAACTGAATTTATGTCATTTATAAATAAAAGAAAAAGGATTGGGGCTAAATGGGAGCCTTGCGGTACACCTGACAATGCGTAGTATGTATGGGATTTATAGCCATTTGTAGTTACTAACTGTGTTCTGTACTCCAAGTAAGACTTAAACCAACCAAGCAGTGAACCGCATATCCCACAAGATTTCAGTTTCTGCAAGAGTAAAAGATGGTCTACCTTGTCGAAAGCGCTTTTAAAATCAGTATATATAGCATGAACTTCTTGTCCTTTGTCAATTGCACTGCTAACATCTGTTAAATAAGAGACTAAATTAGTTTGTATTTATACACATATTTGCAAGGCTATAATAAAATACAAATTATTGAATTTACATTCATAATTTTGCATAAATAAGTACCTATCATAATGAAATATAATGAAAGGGACGATGGCGGGCTGCGCTTCAAAACAAAATACAAAATAGGAATGACATTTGCCAGTATCTTTGATGCTTTTGTGTATATGTTTGTTCTATTTTTCATGGCATGTAAAATCGGTTCAAACCAACAATATATCATTCTATTGCGTATTTGATAAGAGCAAAGACAATAAACAAATGAAGAAACCTTTTCTCATGTCTACAAAACTCGCGCACCGACGGACACCTTCCTTCATTTCAGCTATCTCAGCAAGCAAACGGGCCCCTAAGCAGCCGCTGATAAGTAGGAATAAAAACAAATCTCTACTGACAGGGGCTGAAGGGGGGCGGGGGGTTTTGCTCCCACGGGATGGAATTACCGGGATCTGGCGAGCACTCACAATATTACCCTATCGAAACCGATTACGAGGCTTCTCTGATGGCTGCTAGCTGACTGTGGATTTCATGACACGCCACTTGATGTATTTCCTCTTTCTTTAAAATTAGGTTGTGTCTTTTACTCTACGACGCAAATTGAGCATTGGTAGAAATGTTTGACTTCTCAAAAAGGTGAGTATCGCCTAGAAAGAAAATTACTTTATCTTAATTTGATAAAAGCTTTCTGCTGCGTAGCAATAAATTGACTTTTGGACAGGAAATCCGTCAAAATATTTTTTTGTCATTAATTATTTTCGAAAATACCTAAAAACGACGTCCAAGCTTATATTATATTTTTCGTATTCTTTGAATGAGGTTTGAGCACTGCTGAAAGCAAGTCTCTTTAAAGAAACAGAATAGGTTACGTATTAGATATCTTTACCTACTGTACTTACAAACTTACGTGATACGTACTGTAGGTAGTTGTACACCTATCTACTTGAAAAGCTACCTCAGCACGTACCGATAACATGCTTACAAATTCCCCACGTTGTGCAACGCTTGTTACTAATACAAATTTGCTCAGCGAAGCCACTTTGACTGATAAATGTTAACCGTACAGCTACGAACACAATTTTCAATTCCAACGAAATCAAATACTCCACGCTCCTTCCCGTTTAAGTTAAAGAAACTGAACGAGCGCCCCCAACTTTATAACATTGTCTTAAGACTTTGAATGCATAAGCGAGTAGTTCCGAATACCGTGTGCGCTAAACATAATTTTCTTTTATAGAGGAAGTTTTGAGCGCGAGTGTCCCGGGCGGGTTTTACTTACGCCGAATGTAGGCAATTATGCCACGACCTGCCTACCAGGGTCGTTCACAATTCGTCCCCTTAATCCCAACTGGTCACAGTATGTGTTTCCATTCGTAATTTGTCCACCATAGTCTTGATAAAGAGATTTCAAGTTACATAGACTTTGATTTTCTCTACACCCTTATGTCAAAAAACCTTACTGGTTTTGATAAAATCCATACGATTTCACGCGTCTGAAGTCTACTCGCACGCAAAGCAAGACCAATATGCTACGTGTGTGGCTACAAATAGAATCAAAAAACTATTGAAAAGCAATCTTTTCTTTTTATTACAGGTATGATTTTAGACTTAACTTAAACTTGACCAGTTGTAAGTGCGGAACGTGATACAAATGATATGTAAGACCAATTCCTACAGTTTCAACCGCTTGTTTATTAAAGAGTAGCGGTACCGACATGACACTCACTGAATTTAAATTTGGAATACACGGAGAAGATTATTCGGTTACGGATGACATTATCAAGCCCAACATCTCGAAGCCCAACGCGCATAAATTCTCGTATTTCATCGCGTTATCCGAAGATACACGACGAATAATTTATCCGGCACTTTCATCCGTATCTGCAGGGGGTTGATAATTTACAAGCCTGTAAGATGAAACAGGTTTAAATTTTTGGCCTTTGGACGCCAAGAGAGTTTTACTTTTTATCACCATTTACATCATCCTAACCTAAGCTTTTTAAGAGATCGCTGCGGACTTTTTCAGACAGTTTATAAGCATAAATCAGGGGTAATTTGATGTGCTAGGTGAATCCTGCTGTTCTTTTCTTAAGGATCAGTCCATACAAAGAATTTTACACGTGCGATTTTATTCTAGTTAAGTATTCATAAAAACGTGTATGCGATTATGAAAAAATTGTGATGATATACAAAATAGTATAGACCGTAAATAAAATCGTAACTCTAGATGAATGGATAAATTTCCATACTTTTTTCCAAAATCCATACCATGCTATATCGAGAGGTGAAACAATCAAAAGCTCAAATCATTATTATAGACTCCAGTAACGACTCCACTATTTCTCAAATAACTCTTAAAACTAGATACCAAAATACCGGGAAACGAAAAACCTGTCCAACAGTATTTTTTCACTAAACAAGTCACTCAGCTGGCGTTAGGGAGCTCGCCGATTCGCAAAAGAACGCGCCAACCAATCATTTTAAGATTCTTTCCTGGAAAATTTCATTCAACAGTAAGTAGGTTCTAGTATCAGCCACATTTTCTTTTCGTGAAAATAGCTTTGATATTCTTTCCGTTTGAAGATTTTTCTCAGTAATAGATAGTATTTTACAATTAAATTTTCCGTGAACAGTAAATTACTTGGCTACCATTACTCATATTCTTTTGCAAAAGAGTATTTTAATAACAATGTCATACCTTCAACATCCTTTGCGAAGATCATTTGTGATTAAAGTAAAATAAAGTAGACTTAAAATTAAGTATACTTTCGTGCATATTCAAAAATCTGAATCTGTTTTACTCTTCCCCCGAATTTCAGGTTTTTAGCTCGTTAATATCTCATCTAGACTATGAAAAATATTTTTCTTTTATACCCCTTCACGTGGAGTTTTTTTTAGTTTGAAAATAATGAAGAACCGCTTTGAAAAGCAATGTGGTGTACGGTATTGTATAATGAAGAAATTGAATGTGTAAACAAAGATTTTTACTCTGTTCAATCTAAGAGTAAAAAGGTTCAGAGAAAATGAAAAAGTAGTGACGTTGTTTTTAAAAACTTACTGAGTGTAAGACACAGCACTCCGAATGGTGATAACGCACATTTAGACCATAAACTGCAAAACTCAAAAAAGCCAAAAACTACCTTAGTCGCTGAATTTGATATAAGTAGAATGGGATATACATATATGACAAATCGCGCGGCTATTAGATGTCATATTCAACCCGGGATCCTAAGTTAAAAAATAAATATTAATTTTTAGTTTCTTCTATTTTATTAATTTCAAGATTTCATGTACATTTACCATATTAATGAATAGTTGTTAAAGTCAGATACGAAGTCAACTCCTACATAATATCGAATCATAAAACAACTAGGGTAGGCATTATACGTAAATCCTAAGTTTTAATATGTATCAATTCTTAATACTAGTGCTACAAGTAATGCGAATCGTACACTTAACGCTCGACGGAGCGCTAAAATATCGCAGCGGTCTGTCAGATCCATTAGTTAGAAATGTTATTCCCCATAGTACATCCGCACTCGACGGACGACGCTGCGCTAGCGCTGCGTCGACAGCGGTTTAGCAGTTTTAGGTATGGGGGATCGACATTTATAGAATGGATCTGACAGGCAGCTGCAATATTTTAGCACTCCGTCGTGCGCTAAGTGTGCGATCCGCCTAAGTTTGATAATACTGAATGTCATAGTCATAACTTTATTGACGACGAAAGAATATTATAGTATTTCTTTGACAAATGTCTGATAATTCCATTAATAGCAAACCTTAATTACCTACCGGGTAATATCTAAGTAGATTATATTTTTAGTGAAACAAAAACACAATACATATTAAGTATGACAAGAAGACAATACAATGAATCTCGATTTATTACATGATCGTTAATCTATCGATAAAACTTCCAAGTCGTCAACCGGGCTGGGACTGCAACAAAAAAAAACATTTTATAAACGGAATCTATTCTATTTGTCATAATAAGAACGTTGGTCCCATTTATAATAATCTGGGAAAGTTCTAGCAGGTACACATGTAAACAATATATAAGGTAAATGGAACCAATATTGTACCCAATGTACCCAAGAACATACCTATGAATAACAATAAATATTTTTGTCTCACATAAATATAGTAAGACAACTTCAGTAGTAAATAGAAGATAGTAGATGAGAAGGAAATAATAAAGATAATAATATAAGCCGGACCATAAATCAACATGCAAGTAACGTGTCTTTGAAATGAAAGTTATTATGTAAGAAGCATACCTATTACTATGAGCACCACTCCTACTAGCCGTACGGACAAAAATTACCCTCCCTGTAATATGCAAACAAGGTATCACGCGAACACATCATTAGATCAATGATAATTAACATACGATTATAAGCTACTGAAAAAATACTAAAGTCAGAGCAAAAGCCGTGAACCAGGCAACGGCAAACAAAACATCACAAAGCACTCATTTGATAAAAGAAAAATTGTTTCGAACCAATGAAAAGCTAGTGTTTTTACAGACTTCTATTTGCTAGATTCCTTCGCAAAAGGAAAGGTAAGTTTTCATTCAAGATAAAACCAATAACCTTGCTTTTAAAGTACCACTCGGATGTTTCCAAGTTCCGTAGCTAGGTAAATAAACCAAACCAGATTTGTTAGAAATTTCAAAAGAAGTTCTAAAATTTTATGTTTTTAGCTATAAATTTCTTCAAGCAGTGCACGTAGTAAGGATTTTGTCGCGTAAGCAGCTGAGTGCAGCTCGAGACTGGGAGTGAAAGGTAAACATAAACGTCGGGAAAAGTGGTTTAGGGTGGCTTTAGCCAGCCCGCACTTGTTGACTGGGATGCCACAATTATTGAGCTTGAACGAGCTTACTCACATTAGGTTTACTAAATCGATGAGCTTATCTACCTACATCGTCAAACAGCACATATTGATTTAACAACAGAATAATTTTACATAAGTGTGTGAGTTTAGTGAGAGCAATACGAGAACAAATATGTCACTCACGTATTATTTCGTACTTTTATGTTACTCTAAAACATAATACGTATAAAAGCTTTAAGAATATCATGATATAATATTACAAATGCAAGCAAAATGTAGATGCCGCGGAGTGAAAAGCAGCTTACGTAGGTTTGCCGTTTGCTTGGCTACCCTGGTTGCTGGCAATTAAAGCGTTAACCGAGACCTCACACAGACTCTACCGTATTCGGAGGGCTGTGTACACGCAAGACTGAATTCTCTGTGCGACAGTACTTTAGATATGATTATGTGTCACCAAGTGGAATTCATTAGGGCATAATATCAGCTCTCTCAAGGCCAATAATATTTTTTTATATCTGAACTTTAGTGCTAGTATTAAAATGATATTTAACTGCAGCGAAAAACTTGTAGATGAAGTGCAATACAAGAGTCATAAACTATTATGAAATTACTACTAGTATAGCGAATCGCACACTTAACGCACGGCAGAGCGCTAAGGCGTTGGCGTACCGCTGTCAATGCAGCGCTATCGTATTGTCATCCGTCGAGTGCGGTTTTAGTATGGGGAGTGACGTTTCTAGTATGGATTTGACAGACCACTGCGATATTTTCGCGCTCCATCGAGCGTCAAGTGTGCGATCCGCCTAAAATATCGCAGCGGTCTGTCAGATCCATGGGGATTGACATTTTTAGTATGGACTTAAAAGACCGCTGCGATATTTTAGCGCTTCGTCCGTCGTGCGTTAAGAGATTTAAGTCAGTCATCCAAGCAATGATAAGTAATGAAACGCAAAGTCAATATAGTGGTTCTCACGTGTGATAGGAGTTGTGTTTTCCCTGCAGCATGAGCGCCAGGGCAGTCTTCGAGCCGCGCTTGTTCGGTGGCGCCTCGCCCTCCGGCCAGACCAGCTCTTTGCTCAGCATGTGATCTGAAAATACAACCAGAAACAAAATGAATTTACTATAGTTTAACGACTTTACAGCAAATCTTGAGAATTACCGACTTTCTTACAACTTAAAACATTACATTGCCGTGTGATGCCGGCTTAGAATAGCATCACTCCATTTCTTTCTCATGGGTGTCGTAAGAGGCCAATAAGGGACTCGGGGGTTTCTACTGTATTACAAGTTGTAGGCGACAGGCTGACAATCTGTCGCTATGCACAAATTTTCTGAAACGGCCCCTTAATTGAACTGTTTAAATACTCTATCTAACATTGTTTGTGAAACTAGAGTCTTCTATTTGTATGACGTGCGAAAAGTTTAAATAGAGGGAGAGGGAGGGTTAGGAACAGCCCTTCGAAAACTGATACGGTGCATTCAGTCCATAAAACTGAACACATGTGTCAGGAAACATCAAAAAATTTTTGGTTGGCCATAGTAAATGCAGTCCACTGATCGCGATTTGTACGGGAGGTCGAAGTTTTTTGTCGTTTCCTGAATCCTGATATATGTTTCTAGGGAAAAGTAGACGGGTTTCATGGTCTGCATGCACCCTATAAGTATTCGAAGGGCTGTCCCGTACATCCGGTATTTTTACATAAAGAGTATAGAATTTTAACTACCTAGTTTTGATTTAGTATTTTTCAGACGTGGCGATTGCAATCGTATTTTCATGGTTGTAAGTGCTCTGCCTGCCCCGCAAGAGATAAAAGCGTGATATATGTAAGTAGATTTAACATGGACTTACTTTTAAAGGCGTTTCCAGTGCGCTTCCTGTACTCCTGCTCCAGAGCTGGAAGCAGCCCCGGGTACAGCTGGACTGGGGTGCGGTAGAAATCTACAAAGAAAAAACACACGTTTTTACGTTCAATAACATCTAGATGAATTACAGCAGTGCTGATGTAAGAGAAGAGATTCTCCGTCCCAGATCCAACTACGGAGAATGACTATGTTTATTAATTTTTATTCTATTGTACACGCCCAATCCACCTCATCT
Organism: Keiferia lycopersicella; assembly: GCA_029255805.1. Classification (NCBI taxonomy): domain Eukaryota; kingdom Metazoa; phylum Arthropoda; class Insecta; order Lepidoptera; family Gelechiidae; genus Keiferia; species Keiferia lycopersicella. The sequence continues at coordinate 4,165,853 of JARACZ010000008.1, forward strand.
GATCCTTATCCGTCTAATCGTCTTATGAAGTCTCACTTTCTGTAGGTCAGCTGGAGTAAAATTCTTAGCAGAAGTAAGCTCACCTGTTGTGTCGTTATTCTGTGACTCTTATTATGCTTTTGTGAACATTAAACGGTGAATAATTATAAAATAATGAGTGATTTACTAGATACTCTGTGTTTTCCCGTGGGAAATCTTTTTACAGACAGACACAAAAAGAGGCTTTTCCATAAGCATTTGTTCACTGTTACTAAGCTGCCAATGATGAGTATCTAATGTCTTTTAAGCTCTGCTCAACAGAAATTCAATTAAAGGAAAATGAACAATAGTTATCAATTGTAACAACAACATTACTGGCTACAACAAGATTGTTAGAAAGTGACCAATTAGTAAGAAATCCAATGAAAAAACATCTAACTAATTGGGAATGTTTGTTTTGCTGGAAACAATAAACTGCCCGAAATAAGTTAACAAACAATCATCAGCGTTAATTGATCTGCTTCCTTTGTTAAGAAAACGAAACGAATAAATTTTTCCTGTTACTAGACTCGTTATAATCATAATATTTTCGCCAACCTACGTGAAATCATGCTTATGGGGAAGGCAGAGTGTCTTCAGATAAATAAATCCTAATAGAATAAAACTTAAATTACCCTTGATGTAGCAATACCAAAAAACAGTTTGGTGCGCGTTAAACGCGTGGTCTAGCATTTTTTTAAAAGGAGCCCTTGCTTTTTTAAAGTTGACGCCGTCTCAATTAGGTACCTATTCAAGAAAAAACTGTATAAACTTACAAAATGTGCGCTCGCTCCCTGGGCCCTCAGGCATTCCATCCTCCGACCTTCCACGTAAATAATCTGGAATAAAATACACACTGTCTTCAGACAAAGTAAAATATAAGCAGGTATTCAAAATCTGCTAATAACAATCTTACATGTAAAACACTAACAGAATCTACCTCTGGTACATGCCTACTTATTGTATTAAGTTCATTGTATATTGTTTATTTTTATGTGATAAAATAAACCCGTGTGATGCCGGCTATACCATTGTCCCATTTCTTCCCGCGAGTGTTGTAAAAGGCAACTCAGGAACTCAAGGGCTTCATGAGTATTACAATTTTAGGGAAAAGGCTGACAACCTGTTACTACAGTAATAGATGAATCATCTGAAAGGGCCCTCAATACTTATCAGATGTAGCGATACCGTTATTTTACGATCGTTGACGAAATGCCTACCCCGCAAGGGATAAAGGCGTGATCAGGTGTGTAATAAAAAACCGGTTTAGATACATGAAACAAAAAATGAGAAAATGTCATTCTAAATGTGTAATTAACCTTATTTCATGTAATACGCGAAATGTCTTCAAAACACAAGATTGATGAGTAAATTATAGTTTATCCCAGTATACGTACTGAAATAAGAAAACTTTATTTTATTCATGTTTACAATTCCATTTCACAAGAAATTTCCAGCTTATGTACTAATATTGTGTACGTAGGTAATTGATGACTCCCAGTACACTGAACTTAACACGAGATAATATTTTCGCTAAACTTGAATAAGGACTGAATCGTACAGCAAGATTGATCTCCTGAATAATACCATCCATCCATCAACGTGAAAAACTTGGGTACAAACTTTCACTACACAGCTTTGTTGTTCAAAAGTATTTTTGTAAAGCAGAGGTGAGGTTGAGCGATTGAATATTTGACGATAAGACGTATAATGTATCATAAACTTATTCAAGATCATTACGAACTTCTGAGAAGATGTATCCACATAGCTCAGATAATTCGAAGAACTCTATTATTATACACACACAATATGTACATAATTACCTTGCCTTTATTATTTGCTTTTCTTATTTATTTCAGCCAACAAATAGGTTTAAGGTTCCATTTAAATATTTGACTAAGAACAACAGCTTTAATTTTTAATGAGTGGAACACACTTTGAAAATGTTCGACCGATGTGGTGCAATGGTAGTGCGACTGTCTTTCACGCAGAAAGTTCCGGATTCGATTCTCGGTGGGTCACTCACAAAGTTAATATTTATCACTTGGGGCCCACTGGGTCGTTGGACGATTCGGTGCCCCTACCCGAAAAAAAAGAAAGAAAGTCTTAGAAAATATTTGTATTTCGTATCGAAAATTAATCTTGTTCAAGAAGGTCTATAACGTAATCATGTAACATAATCATTTTGACGATAGGACCCTAAGGTAATGATGACATAACAATGATGAAACCTCTTCAGAGACATACTATGATACATACATACACATATCATGCCTATATCCCTAGCGGGGAAGGCAGAGTGTCAACGACCGTAAAATAACGGTCGTTATCGAAACGTCCAACAAATGTTTGGGTCGCCTAAAATTGCAATACACATGAAACCCTCGAGTCCCTCCTTCGGTATTTACGACATCCACGGGAAAGAAATGGGGTGATGCTATACTAAGCCAGCATCACACGGCATCTGAGACACTGTAGTTATTAGTAAGCCGATCGCTGCTTTAACGAACCTTCGAGCCGGCAGTTGCGATAACTTTCCCTGTAGTCATTTGTTTTTAGTAGCCTATTCGCCTGGGGCTTACGGGTTATCTGCGGCGGGTAAAATACGGCGTTGCTTTTCGAACTAGATATCTAGCGAATTCCATCGAAAATTATCAATTTCATCGTGATGTTAGAAACTTTTGAACGTGTTTTTAATTTTTTTTAAATAACTTGTGCTACCTACTTAACGTGCCAGTTTTTATCAGTGATGTGCTGAACTTAGGTTTCACCGAAATCGATATTTTGGCCGAATATTCGGTAAAATGTTTGCCAAATAATATAAATAATATTGGGCCGAATATTTGAGCAAAATTTGATGTCTATATAAAAACAAATTAAATGCCTTGCTTGTTTACGAAAAGTTCGCAGACTCACACAGGACCTCTCCGATTGCTATCCCACTAACTTTTCACATTAGAAACATTGACTGACAACATATTTTAAAAAACTACTACACTCCTTGTTTTGACATGCCTAATCATTTGCAACGAATTATATGCAAAAACAGTAGGTACGTTTTTATTCGGTCAAATATTCGGCAAAATATACCGATTATTCGGTAGACCTGCCGAACATGCCGAATGTCGAACATAATACTTTAAAGGTGAATTATTTTATTTTATTACAGCTACCAGCACCTACACCTTAACGTTGCTACAAATTCTTATTCAATTTTAGTCTTAAGAAAATGAAATTAATAGTCATAAAATCGCTGTGTCATCCTCAGCTAAGAAGTATGGAAATTGATATAAATGGTTCTCGTTCTACCTTTATTAAGACTAATGAGAAAGGAACTGATATAGCGGAAATCCGAGCCAGCGCTATATCGGTAAACATAAAAATAAATAGCCATGTTTAACAAATAAGCAAAGAAATTGTATATTGTTGATAAGGTTAACAAAAGAAGACTTTGATGGTCGAGTATAATTTCTATGCCGTGTGATGTCGGCTTAGAATAGCATCACCCCACATCCTTCCCGCGAGTGTCGTAAGAGGCGACTAAGGTACTCGAGAGTATTGGTGTATTACAATTTTTAGGCGACAACCTGTCACTATAGTTCCGAAACCACCTTGGAAAACAATCCTCAAAAATGTCAGACGTGGCGATAGCGACCGTATTCTTACGGCCGTTAACGCTCTGCCTACCCCGCAAGGGATAAAGGCGTGATATATGTATGTATAATTTCTATCTCCCTTTTCTTGTAGGATATCGAGTCGTCCAACGACCCGATCAGTATAATTGAAGCCAAAAGTGGAGGTAAGGTCATTGTTTAAACGAAGCTTTTAAGTCTCTTCTTCTATCATGTGAAATCAGACAACATTGATCTTAGTATGTACCGTACCAGTGGAACCGTGAAAAAAAAACGGTTACGACTTCACAGCAATGATTATACCTAACGCTTTATTGTTTAGACTTGTAAGGAAAAAACTGCTCTTGATATTGGGCTAGCTTTCTCAACGTTCATATAAAATACAAATTCATTCCAAACCAAAGCAGGAAATTCAATAAAAGTTCTACGTATAAAAAAGTTAATTCTTAGAAACGTAGCTAGCTATAGCTAGCTTCTACGGCGTAGCTGCTTGCTACGAAATTATAAGTTTCTGGCAATGAACGTTTTCTGTTATGGCTGATACATATTTAGTATACCACAAAAGATTACATAAAAAAATCTCGTGGAAAATTCCTCTATAAACTAGACGGAAACATACGCGTAAAAATATGCAACTTGAGTTTTGATATGACAGGGTGAACGAAAATATCTTTGATCTCTGTATAATAAATATGACAATTTGTACTTTCTATAGGACAATTTAAAATATAAAATACCTTTGTAAAAATTGAATCCATCCTTATCGGAGCAGCGCGCCGGTGTCGCAATCACCAAAATCGCCAATATTGACACAATCGTCTCCCGCATTCTGCTTATATTCAACAATCCTCGCACATAAACGGGGAAAAATGAAGTAAGAGAAGTAATGTATTGCACTGGTATAGACGTACTGGCAGCAAAAAAACAGTGTCCGCCTTTATATAATATCTTGAAGAAAAGGTAACTCGCAGCATGTGGAGTATTGTAAAGCCGCGGGGCAGTCTGCTGCTGACAGCCTTTCAGCCTTCGGAAGAAATTTTTTTATAACATTTTTATGTTGGGGGCAGTCGCGGTATTAGTAATTTCATTCAAATTCTTTTACATTTAAGGATATATTTTACAAAGGAAGTTTGTACGTTCCTCTTTGTGAATTCAAGTATAGGCATCCCAGACAGGTACTTTTTGTTAAACATAAGATCAAAGGATGTGTATACGTCAAACCCTATTTCACACTCACAACACACATTTATCTGAAACATGGGTCGTAAAACGTAGCCCTCACTAAGTCCGTTCTTCCGCTTCGCCTGAAGAAACTGGCACTAAAATAGACAGGAAATCTCATCGCTTTTCAACCATAAAATCACAGTGATGCTACCTCAAGGATAACAATAAAAACAGTATAAAAGATTGGCAAGAGTAAAAGATACACCTATCAATTTTGAAAAGTTCTTGCTTATTTGAAACTAGCGCCCACCCAGTGGTTGCACCCACTGACGGTAGTTTTTCCATGGAATTTAGACATCTATAAAGCTTTTTCTTGATCCATTTTATCTATTTTTTTAAAAACGCATTTTGTTGCGTGGTTCGGGAGGATATAGCGTTGGTCCGATCATGGCAGATAAAAAAAGATAAACTCAGAAAGCGGCTTAATTTTATAACATTTGACGATGCAGTCGAACGGTTACCTCATTTAGATATCTAACAATGGTTCTTAATGTACATTTAGTTGAAACACAGAATAGAGTAAATGTTCACCGTTTTCAAGTCACCTCCGCGGGCGATCGTTTGGTGTTTTTATTTGTTTAGCCACGGGTAATGATGATTGCGTTGGGTGGCGAGAAGGGGAGAAAAACTCAGTGCTAATGGCGCAATGGGCTGTAGCTTTTTCAAGCTTGTTTTCAATGATGCCAGCCAATAGAAATTAGTAGCCGTGACAAGTATGTGGTTTCAAACAATCAACTTTTTTCTTAAGACTGGCCGGTTAATGAAGTTAATAGTATAACCCTGCCTGCAACGCTAAGAGTCGCGATTTTGATTCCCGCAAAACACAAGTGTGTTGTGTTGAGTCTTGGTTGGTATTCTATGTATTTATTTTCAGACAAAAAAGTGTTTCGGTGTTACCAATAGCTAGTATTATTTGGTATTAATTTTAGCTACTTAAGTAGTTTATATACTAAAAGATTTGCTTAGTTTGTATTACCTATAGTGTTGTGTAAAAAGTCCAGGCGTCAGGATATCATTGGTATCACCATAGAGATAAAAAGAGTAGTAAGAAAAAATATGATACCTATTTTCATAAAGAAGGCATAGAGGTATCATTTCGAGAAGAACATTTTAGCGGATTAATCTTTTACTTTTACAAATACGGAACCCTAAATGAAAGAAGCTGAGTAGTACCTGCGCGAGGCAGGACAGCGGGATACCTGCGCCATGCAAATGTCAAGACAGTTGGACGTATTTTATACGCCCCCAACATTCCGCCGTACCTTTTCAAATGCTTACGAACGAGAAACTTGCTTACGTCACATCTAGACTGCTCACGTACGTAGACGACCTTTGAATTCAGAAAGCAAAAACACGTTCAACATGCTGAACTCATGTGAACAAATCCAATTTTTTACTTATTCAAAGTTTGAGATCAAACTTAAACTGATTACAATCGTATTCCAAGTCAAAAAGCCGAATTCTTTCAGCTCCCCAAACTACAAAGTTATCCAATTAAATCCAAGCTTCATTTGATTCTGAAACAACATTCTATTTCTACTGGTGCAAATTGTGTTTTTAATGTGGAAACAGCGCTGCGACGGTATTATTGTACCATTAAACCGAGAGCTCATTGAGTGAAAATGAGAGACATAAATACACAGCGCTACCTTGCTATTCAGATTTTAATTGCACTCCGGGTTGCATAATCAGCGCGAGGGAAAACAGTCGAGGAGCGCACAGGTTCAAAAGATTTCAGTTCGTCATTCAGGTCAGCTGTGAAAAATGGCAGCCGAGAATTCAATAAAAAGTGGTCATTTAATATAGGCACTAATTTGTGGTAGGTATTTGTCATTTATTATTATTACATATGCGGTTTTCTACCACCACTTTTGTCAGTAATTTGTGAGGCTGCGAAATATCTACCGCCAAATTATGTGGCGTGTCTGAAAACAACTTAGTATCGAAAGAATTTTCTTCTCGAATCGAATCGATTCTGGCACTTAAGTATATCTGGACTCAGCTACAGAAATTATTTTAAAACGTACCTATCGAAAGGATGATTTTTTTTTTCATTTTCGTTCAGTTCTTACTTTTCGAAAGGTATGTGAATTTACATCAACATAGTGCAGTATCCGTATTAAAATAGCCGGGTGCTGAGTGCTGACGACACTTGAAGCCGAAGCTTTCAGCAAATGAGCGACGGGCTTACAACAGCACGGGGGAGAACAAAGCTCGCCTACCTGGAATTTCGCAATGTACTACCAGTTTGTTACAGCCAAACAAAAACCATGAATTTCAACGCAATAAAAACACATTTCACGGCATTTTAACGGAATATCAACGTTGAAATGAACGTCTGAATTTGTTCTCGCTAAGGAAGGCAGGGAAATAAAAATTGTTAATGACAGACAATCAAAATGAGTGAACAAATGTACAGATTCAAATAATACTGTGCATGAGGTGAGAACGTAAATTTTCTCAAACCATTTGTAATTTTATTCGTACTAAATAGAGTTCTATAGGTACCTACGACGATGTTAGAAAATAGACGTATTATAAATTCCAGCATTTTCATAATATCCTCTTATTTACCAAGTCGTACCTTTTCCGGGGTGTAGTGGGCAAAACGAGCAAAACCTCCACGGCTCGCCTTACGTAGGTTTTGTTGTTTCCACGGCCGCATTCTTAACATTCCGCTGCGCATTTCTGTGCGAGGCACGGCCATTGTAAGACTCGTGTTTTTTTCGGGCCATGTAGGTATTTTATACGTACCTACGTTTGCTTTATATTTTTACTATTTGGGAAATAACACCTGAACCACGTTACCTAAATAAATGGAAAAGGTTAGACTTTTCACGCTTTTTACAGGGCAAAACAGGTACATTTGGAAGTAAAGTAGGCGAGCTTTCTGGCTGGAAAAATACGTCATGCGAACCCTTTTTAAGCTCCAAATCAATACATTTCAATAGAAAGGTGAAGATAACAGAAAATAATTTATTACTTCTTGAGGAAGAAGTGAAAGACTTTGAAAAATATCAATGAATAAGTAGGCCAAGTCGAGGATTGTGTTACTATTCTTTGACAAGCTAAAGAGTACTTCATTCAGGCATTTATTCATCCTAATATTTGTTCTTTCTTTAAATGTAATCGAAAAGGATATTTATAATATATATACGCCTTCGATTCAAATCAGAAAATCATACGGATTACCTACTGGTGCGATAGTTTCAGTCATAGAGAAAAAATTGCGCGCGCTTGACATCTTTGGTCTGTGGTTTCAGTGAAAATATCATTTTGAAAATATTGTTCTTCTCGAAGTTGTACTTACATGACATTCTAAAGTATTCCTTATGAATCTGCTTGGAAATAAAAGTTATGAAAAAAAATGTGTCTTGACTTGTTAAACAGAAACTCGCAATTAGTATCTGATACATTACATGTTGTAGCTACAAGAAGTAAAATGTACCAAAGCCAGCTACAATCCGAAACATCAAATTGGGAAACCACCGGATCGATAGTCATAATCCCGGTTTACTGGTTCCGTCGTAAACACCCGGCACAAAGTAATACTGATGTAGACTCGATTCTACACAGCCGTCTTAAATCACAAGGTATTGTAATATCACTAAAGTATGGCCGTTCGAATTCGCCGATATATTATTAATATTTGACAACAGGCAAACCCATATTAAGCACATGTCAACTATGAAAGATAGGCCTTTATGTCATAGCATTAACATGAATTTGACAGCTGTCAAATATGGTTAAATACGATACGACCAATTCGAACGGCCACACCTTAGGCGTATTTTTCAGATAGATATTAAAAAAAAAGAACTATTTATATTTATCTTATTATCGATAGTTTATCGGCTCAAAAGTAAAATGAGGTATTTTAGACTAATAACAACACTAGCTAGTCCGAGCTTAGGTGGCGCTGTTAACGCTTTTTCATATTGAGGGACCATCTGTCAAGTTAGGTGCATAATAATTTAAAAACTCTTACCTAAGCTGAGTTTTGCGTCATTCGCACGAACGCCTCCTACTAGGAATTTAACGAAGTGATTAAAAAATTCAACCCATAAGGTTGATTATCCAAATTTTATTTTACACAACCAATCCATTTTTTATTTCAAAGTCAAAAGATATGGTTTTTGGTTATAGAATGTTTTTTTTTTATTTTAGGTTTTTTTTTCATTAGTCCTTTCACTTGTACGTATTAGAATTAAGTCCAGTAGAGGTACCTACCAGGCCTCAGCCGTTCATTTGTTCCAATCATAAATCATAGTGACGTCATTTCTAGCAATACCCACTAGTAGAAGCAAGTAGTAGTCATTTGCGGCCATTTTGCAGGTAATGAGAGTAACCTACCATCCAACAGGGGTTTGAGGGCGTGTATACGAAATAAAGCAGAGCGGCGGCGGCGCAGCAATCTGTAGAAAAAAAAAGTGGCGCAATGGATGCAGACGCGCGGTCGATCTTTTTTTCTATAGAGCGCCTTTGTCACTTTTTTGTGTACGTGCCCTAAACGATAGGTATGGTTTGATCGCTGGCAGAATATTTCATCAATTTAAATTTAATAGGGTACTTTCAATTCATTCGCATATAATGAAAGGAAATCTTTATTGAAATAAAATAAGTTCGTGAAAACGCTGTTCCTACCAAATTTTCACTTCAGCTTAAGGTTAGGTATGCAATAAAAATCGCGTAATAACAAGATACAATTTTAAGTTTAAATGTCGGATCTAGAAACGCTGTCATCGCGCTCACAACGAATCATTCCATAATTTTTCACAAGCGAATATCCGCCTCTTCCTAACAAAGCAAATGTGAAACGATCATCTTTCTACCAAGCTTTCGACCAATGGCAATGATAATGCCATAAATCCGCTAAGCACTTCGCGCTGGTAAATCGGCCGTCACACGTCTACTTGTGTTTGACAAACGACAGTCGATATGGCTTGTCTGGGGGCTGACGCGGCCCCGGATCCGAACCGACACCCAATCGAACGAGGATTGGATGTGTGAGAAGCCTGCCATCTCATCTAAAGGCATTTTTTGCTTCAGTGACTCTGCCAGTAGTAGACACTATCAGCAGCACATCAGCCTACTCATTTAAGGGATCAACTTATTCTGTGTTCTGTGTATCAACTTATTAATATGATTTTTCAGTTACTGTACGGTGTCCCACGCGAAAAGAGAGAAATGTAGGTTTATGTGGCGCCAGTAGTATCTAATTCTGTCGGTAATTAAATAAATATTACCGTTTTCTTTCTAAATCTGAGACGATGTCACGTTGAGGCTAAATTGGTAACTGGATTGATTGGTAGTTAAAATGAAATTTCGTTTTGAGAAAAAAATATGACAAACAAATTTTATGTCCTCAACCAATATTACTAGTAGTAGTAATACAATCCTCAACTCTATCTACCATTAAAAACCATTGACAGCTGTCAAAATCATGATAATTATATGACATAAAGTCTATTTTTCTTTGTCGAAATGTCCATTAATACAGGGTTTGACAGCTGTCATGTCAAATATCGCCTATTCGAACTGCCATACTTTAGCAACCCAACAAACGGTTGAGTTGACTCTACCTACTAGAACCGCGCTATATTTTTTTTCTCTCGGAACTTTCTTCTCTATTTCAAAATAGTACAGTCCGCGTCGCTAAAGAAGTCTCGCGGGGAAAAGCCCTTAATGACCCATAATGTTGTAGATCTAAGGGTCATCAAAACCCCTCTCTGCGGTACTACTTCTTGAAATTAAAAGAATTTTGAATTTATTTTCTATCATTGGATGTACCTAAAGGTCTCTGGTGACTAACTGCCGACCTAATTATGAGGCTAGGTATGGACGTATGCTATGAGCAATGAATAATGACCGCATAAATCTCTTGGCCGTCTCCCGTCCACACATTGGAATGGGAATAATATGAATTTATCATGAAAACGGGAATATTGCACTCGTTAATGGATTGCTAAAGGAAATTCAGGTTATTGATGAGTGCCGTTTGTGATTTCTTTATAGTATTTTTTTTTCATATAATGATGTTTATTTTGTTAGTTGGTTGAGAGAGAATTTAGTAGGTAATAGCACAAGTAATAGACGTACCTGCTATCTACTCAATGAAATGTCAATCAGTTTTACCAATAGGCTTGTTTCCTAATAGGTCCAATGAGCTACTTTTGAAACGATCTAAAAAGGTATTTTGTTTGAAAAACTAGAAGTATGACGTCACGCCGTAAGTATTTGGATGGCGTCAAAACACTTACTTTAATATTATTTTTCTGTTTATTAATTCAAACTTTGAATATTTCGAAAAATTATGAATGAAGTCTGTAGTATTTTTGGACAATAGTTTTAAAGGAAACTAGCCAATTATCATACCACATAACAAATACTAGTGTTGAATGGATAACATATCCTAACTACCCTTATTGAGGGTGTTTGCCACAGTAGCCCTACAAGCTACTTACCACGCTTGGCAGGCGGGTTCCGCGAGCTCAAAAGCAAAACCTTGGTTTATAATCGATTGGCTAACTTCTATACTTGCCTACTTACAATTTAACCCAGGCACGTCTCATTTAATTTACTTAGTCAACGAAATTTAGTTTAGCGTTGATCCTTTTCATTTTATTTCACCTAATAAAGAGTTAATTTACTGTTTCAATTCTCAGCTTGCGTGAGGGCTAAGCCGATTTCAGTACACGCGAGGGTGCCATCTAGACTTTGGATTTAAGAATTCTGTTTCCATTTCGTGCTATGAAAGAGCGTCAAAATGAGATGCAGTTGCGAGCCCGCAATGGTCTGAAATCCGCGTTGCCATAGTACATGTGTAGTTTCGTCTAACTCACGATTGTGGCCGTCCGAGTCCATTTGCTGGACTCTGGCTAACTGAAAGTAACGCGCGATTTCTGTCCGTCTGATTGGAGTTTACGCGCGGGACGTGTCGAACGACCGCGCTCTTTCTATTCTAGTTCTAGCCAGGATTTGTAGGAGCCATAAACTTGTCAGTAGTATGGCTTCGTGTTACAGCTGTAAACAGCAAACATTACCGCACAGATATATCGCGCATAAACTGCCAGATTCACGCCCTATACCGAGGAACAAAATCAACCAACGAAACCTAGTTTACCTTTCGCCCGAGTTGGTCTTTACCTAGTACCTATAGTTTTGTATACAGAATTAGTGTATTGATATGTAAAATTGTATATGTATTTTATTATTATGTATGTAGTATGTACTACTAGGTAATATTTGCACTATCCCGCTTCCATAATCGCACTCTCTCTTTCACCCTAAGGTTGCCTGGTAGAGAATGCTACCTAGCATTAAGGCCGCCTTGTTGTACTGTTTCTTTTGTTTGTGTTCTGCATGTTGTTCAATTTTGTGCAATAAAGAAATTTGTTATGTTATGTTATAACATAATATATTATACTTTCAATGTTTAAAGAAGGAGATATACCTACTTACAATGTTTAATGAAGGAGTGAACTCAACGAGACTGAATCGTTATAATGTGACTCTACCTTAATCTCCGAGTGTATTACTTACCTCTTTAAGGATAAACTAACTACTGAATCGAAATTCTGCAATCATAAAAGATGATCTATTTTGTTGATCCTACCAAACTAAACAGTATGTTCTATGCCATTCATAAAAGAACAATTTTCAGGGAGCGGATCTATAATACCCTGGAAAATACCAACAAGAGGCCTGCCACGTGGGTGCGCGCTGAATGGAGTTGAACATAAACTACGTACACGAGCCCTCCCACGCGCCTGTCACAAACAGAACCGCATTATTCTGCGGGCAATGACATTTAAGTCGTTACGGAGATACACGGATATTCTTCGAGATATATTTTTTTTTGCATCTTTTACTTATTTATTTTACCTTTATACAATATTATATGTATAGATAATTTACTACAGAACCTCTCTACATACAACGTTCACAGCTTTCTTGTCATTAGACAATACAAACATGTTTTCTTTAGAGTTTACTCTTGAAAGAGCGACATATGCTGACCGTGTGAAAAACACTCAACACTCAAATCTAAGCCTGTAACATTGAAAGTTTGACCCTGCGATTTGTTTATGGTCATCGCAAAAGAAGTCTTTACCGGAAACTGCAGGCGTTTAAATTCCAACGGTAAATCCGATGGTATCAGAGGAATTCTGAAAAGCACGTTTTTATTAAGTTAGTATATTTTTAAAATAAATAAATAAAAAATCGCGCTGAAAAGCACGTTTTGTTTTAACACGTTAACAGTCCAGTGCCTCCAATGTGGGGTCACCATAAAATTGTATCACACGTCCGTGCCTCCACATGTGGGTCACGAAGTTCATACAAATTCAAAGAACGCTTACAGGCCTGGGGCCCGAATCTGTTGCAGCATTTTGACATATCGTGAAAGCGATATGCCCTATAAGGCTTCGGTTACGGTTTTTACCATATTGGGAACAGTCCATTACAGTTTTTGTTACCAAAATCATACTCAATTTGCTTAGAGCCAGCAATGTAGGACCTTATCGCAAGCTATAAACCGTAAATACGCGCGTTTAAAAAGTTGTCATCTAACTGCCAAAAAAAAAGAATAAGTCAAAAAACGGTATGGGCCTATTCTGGCTTGATTTTGGCGTAATCGGAACTAAATCGTATACACCGTCCTTTTCAGTATTTATGACACCGGTAGAAACAGAAAACATTTCCGCATATTGGTTCTAATACCGGTCACTCATAGTTCTTTCCATTCATTCAATTTCCTGTCCTAAATTTTCTTCTGTCAGTTTTAGCTTTGTTTACTTTGCAATAAATTGTATTTGAGTATGTGAAAATTCGAAATATTCATTATATTTTATAAGTAATTGTTATATAAGAAATACACATGGGTTTCACGGACCACGGATACATACATACGTATTATAATATGTACGTGCGACGATGTCTGTGTCGATTGTTAAAATAGGTACAATTTTTTAAAAGTATTTTGCTTTAGTTTTTTACTTATATCCCCCTCATCCATTAACATAATGAAGTGTCATGCACAAATCGAACCCCGAAAAGTATACTCTGAGCGAAGGTTGGTACTATATTGAGCTAGAGCCTGATAAAGTGATAATGATAAGTCACCACGCTAGGATCGGTTCCGGAACAAAATATCAGTTACATTTTTTGATATAGTGGCAATTTGATGAAGTGACTGTCTTTCTCACTCTGTATGTATGTAATCATTGAAGCATTGCACCGATTCTTATTTTCTTTGCTTGAAAATCTTACTATGGCTTATAACCCATTATTGTCTCTACCAACTTCAGATATACCTACGCTATCAGCCTGCCTACCTTACAAGTAAAGATAGTAAAGGGAGTAAATTTTGTAAAGAAGAACTTCTCGATGAATAAATTGAAGATAAAATTTAGTAAATAAAACTAATAAAGGTAACTTAAAACTATACGATTAGAATTTCTAAATAGGAGCACCTGGAGCTCCATTTCTGAAACGTCGTAATTCGATTCATGCTGTAATTTGTTTCCTTCTAATTATGCTTGTATCCCACATTCTACTTTACATATCAATACCCACATATCCTTATAAATTCACAGAAAGGTGAGAATTAAATCTTAGAGTAATAGAAATTATAATACATTGGACCAGTCGTTGCGGACTCCCATACACGGAATCAAAATAAGCAATTTATGAAAATCTTTAAATTCTATCACAGTACCAACTGATTTTGATACACACAACAGTCTAGCTAGCATAGTACAGTTACAGATCACAGCGGCAGATAGAAAAAGTAATAATATTAATTTCTGATTCCATTTTAGTTGTCATAAAGTGGCACGTGCGTTCTACCGATGAGGAAGAAGATTGTGCCGATTTCATTACCGAGTACCAGTTTAAACACAGGTGGTATGGATGGTATTCGCATTTAATCCACCACCACTGCAGCGAACGAAAAGCAGTGCTTCTTTTCAATTTAAAGGAGAAGCGGAATGCCTACTGAAAAAGATATCTCATCTAAAGCGTTTTTCGGCTGGAATTGCTACGTGAGGATGATGAGAGAAACCAGGAAGTAATAATAGATTTCGTCGCTGTTGACCAATCGTAGCATTTCCAGTAATCATCATCGTCGCAAACCTTGATTTACTTTGAAACTGTTTGTTTCCTGACATGGTTTAATAATTCTTCACACATAATAATGTTATTTTTTTTTCTATGATTGTTGGTAACCTGATGAAAATATTTTTTCCTATTAATTTTGTTATTCTGTGTAGTCTCCTATAGTATTCCTCGTAAAGTCCAGATGCTTTTTAAAAGGTATGTCGATCTATAGTGGTGCAAACATCACTTTATAAAGCAACCTTATAGCTATAAACTTGGGCATAGTGTTTATCCTTTAATTATGTAAAATTTTAAAGTACATATCTCGTCTATTAATATTTTGTAGTTCAAGCTAAGTAATTAACAAAGGGCTCTGCTGGAACTGCAAGTTTCTGGAAAAACGGTGAGCTTATAAGGTTAATTTTCCATTGTAGAATCATACCTTTTAAAAAGGCATTCGGGCCGCCGTTATATGAAAAATTCTCACGAACTCCTGAGCCTTACGAGGTTAAAGTCCTCCTATAGTAGCATCATAGATACTACAAACACTTGGGCTCCTAAAATTATGAGACTACGACAAGAACACGCATTTCGTTCTTTTCCTTTCTCTATCTATTCGTATGCTGCTGGCACAAGGACATTGTTATTTTTAAAAATAGATAGAACAAATAGGCACCGAAATGAGCACCAAAAGTTTTAGAAACCCCTAAACGATATTCCTACATATTATAAAAATTCATAAAAAGCAATGAAATAACAGCTTGATGTGATACATATTATGATTCAATAGATGGCACTGTTAACATTTAAAATGCGATATCAAAATCAATCCTATTTTGAATTATGGTTTCCTTAGCCTACTACAAAGCCTATTATGCTTTAAACCATATTACCTCCTTATAATTTTGTTTAATTTGTCTGCCTGTGTTCGAAAATGTCTGACTCCAATTCCTTCGTTAGTTTTACACCTATGTAGTTTCATAAGAATAGTATTGAAGTAATTTTAGAACCGTCAGCAATAAAATGTTCCCAGTAGTCCCCTCTACCCCTGTCCCCCGGGGTGACAGCTGGGATTTGTCTTCCCGGTTGTCACCGGGGTGACACTTCGTGCCAACTGTTCCCTTTGAAAGCTGACTAGAAGGGACAAATGGGAAGTATGTTTCTAAGTTGTCACCGGGGGGGTGACAATTGCTGCGACTCCTTCCCAGAAAAAAAAATGTACTTACGATAGATTTCAGCTTTTTTATTTGTTGTGTTATAGAATCAAATAAAAAAAAAACAACACAATGTTTGGCTTACAACATTAAAAAAACATGACGTCAAAAATTTACAGAAAAAAATTGAAAATATCAACATTATGTTCCGCTTACTTATAGCTACAATTATCAACCAATCACAATTATTAACCTTATCGTTTTTTTAAATTTAATTTTCAATTACATATTGCAGAATTTATTTTCTGTCTGTTGGACATTTTCTGGAAACACTTAGACATTAAGTTTCTGTCTAAGTAGGTATAATCCTTAGTGTTTTAAAAAAAAAACATTGTAAATATTATTGAAAATCTGTGATTATCAGAAAATAATAATTATTAATTATGGTTAATAATCTGTGATTTTGCCTATAAGTACCTAAGAGAAGCATAATGTTGACTTGTTTTATTTAATTCTACAACCTTTTTGACATTTAAAAAAAAACTGTACTAATTAGTGATTATCTGTGATTATCAAACAACGATTAGTATAAGATTAATCTGTGATTGATTGATGAGTGTAGCTATAATAAGTAAGCGGAACATAATGTTGATATTTTCATATTTTTTTCTGTAAATTTTTGACGTCATGTTTTTCTAATGTTGTAAGCCAAACATTGTGTTGATTTTTTTTTTATTTGATTCTATAACACAACAAATAAAAAAGCTGAAATCTATCGTAAGTACATTTTTTTTCTGGGAAGGAGTCGCAGCAATTGTCACCCCCCCCGGTGACAACTTAGAAACATACTTCCCATTTGTCCCTTCTAGTCAGCTTTCAAAGGGAACAGTTGGCACGAACACAACACAACCGGGAAGACAAATCCCAGCTGTCACCCCAGGGGACAGGGGTAGAGGGGACTGCTGGGAACATTTGGCAATGAAATAAAAAATGTTTGTTGAATCTTCCCTCATACATACAAGTGTTCAGACGACAGGAGCTACCAGTATTGTTAGTCGATAAGCAGCCTATTTTGTCACGAAGTAACTTTATCATCTCGGTGAAGGTCGTTGATGGCGGAATCCCCTACTATATAGGGAGGGCTTCTTCTTTTCGTGTGGGACACCGAATCGTCCAACGACCCGATGAACCCTAGTGTCAGAATTTTTCAACCGCCTTCTACATGTAGCAGGCAATATAGGGAGGGCAATCAAGGCAAACGCCCTTCAACTCTCCGGTAAAATTGTTGAGTAGGAAAACAGATTTTATTTCAAACAGATTTTTTATTGGATCAATAACAGACTTTAGCCCAAATTAACTTTTACCAGCAGTTCTTAAAGTAACTTCTTTCAGAGAGCAGCAGATGTTTTCTTATATAAGTTTCTTATTATTGTATTTGAAGTACTTGCAATTAAAGCAATATTTTCATGTTTTGTAATAGGAACAGTGCCAGATGTTCTAAGATTCGCATTTATATATTTTTGAGGACATCGTTCTGCAATAAATAATTGAAGTTTGTTAATATTTGGTCAATATTCTCACTAATAATCTACTATCCAACAATATATTCAAGCATCTAACCCAGTAGTGATATTTGCTAGCGTTGCTAGCATAATTTTATATTTTTTGTAAATAGGTATAGATACATACAAAACACCCAGACTGGATACAAATATTTTAGAATTAACTTAACAAACATTTATGTCCTGTAAGGATCGAGCCCCCACCCAGGAGGAACCCAAGAGCGTCGGTGGGCAAGAGTTCAGGACACCGGTCTTACAATGTAAGAACCGAGTTAGATCGTCGCCATGTACTAATGTGTTTTTACTAACTGCTCTTTCGGTGAAGAAACCCATATTCAAATTAAATTTGAATTTAGATGATATTTGAATGTGGCCCGACCCTCGGCGTAGAATAGAAGGCAGGGGTACTATCGACTTATCCCGATAGCATAGTGAACCACTTCGGTGCTACACCATCGGACAATCTTCACAGCCAGTCAGTCAGCCCTATCATTATAAAATTCAGCACAAATTTATGGGTTACGGTAGCTTAGCTAGCAGTAGTAGCATTTTGCCATACTAAAGATAAATTTTCACAATTTAGTTTTTTTGTTTATGTTTTGATTTTTTTGACATTATGCAAGACGACAGCTCTATCAAAGACATCAACGTCAATCTTCCTTAGATTTCGTGACACGAAGTTACCAAAAAGATTTGGCAGTCGTGTAAAAAGTTCTGTGGCCACGGTGGTGGCCCCGCCAAAGCGAGAAACGTGATAGTTTCCGATATACTAGACTGATCAAATTCTCGGGATATATTGTCAATAGTAATTTCATTAAACAGGCAAAGTTTCAGTTTTATAGCTCTTATCTTTTTATTATTTTAACGATGTCTAAAATCCGCCAACCCAATTTAGTCATTGACACACTGATGATCATCAAAATTTTTGAGTACTTCCTGAAGTGCCAGAAAGCTGAAATTCGTTATCGATTGTTTAATCGATGGGATGTTTATCCCATAAACCCCCCACAACCTTCCAAATTGAGGGGTTAAAGTTTTAATGAAACTTTCTAGGATTTTCATGCTAGAAGTTAGATATTTGGTATAAGGACATAATATAATACAGTACGCGAATCAGTATTTTATAAAATCACTCTACGCTCTACCCTCTAAGAAAAGGGGGGCGGAAGTGGTTCCCCTTCACTATAAAACCAATGAAATCCGACCAAAAACATTTAAATGCCAATTTCTTTTATAAACCCTACATATTTGTTAAATGTATGGTTTGCTGTTTCAGCAGAATGAAGACAATAACAATTTGACTGCGGAAATTAGACTAAATGCGCCTTTTCGAAGGAAGAAGTTTTTCTTCCGTTTGGCCAAGCCGTATATTTTAACTAAGATGTAGGTAAAGTTTGTAAGACAGTTGGTGTACTTAGGGCGCGTAGATTGAGAAGCTTGGCTCTATTTTGAGGTCTGATGTCTATTTGTTGCGCTTTGACTATATCTTGACATGAAAATGTTTTTGGTGGGATTTGTTTTTCGTTATATCATAGGTTTGTTTAACGTTTAGCAACACGCCGGGACTGGAGGCCGTGTTTACCATGTTGACTATATCGACGTATCTATCAAGATTCTGCCTTACTTGATTTAGACCATAAAGAAAGTCCACTTTAACAAAAATAAAACAAAAACATATATTTTGATATCGCAAAGGGTAACTGGAAGAGATCTCTTAACGGGATAAATCCGCCTTTGCGCCTTTTATGTTTTACAATACTTAAATTTATAGTATTAACAGGATTATCACCACGATTATGTTTGTTTTTACCTCGATATTTCGAATCGGTTTCACGCTCCATGGTCACGAGTAGACTGTTTTGGCGAATATTGTCATCCTGCTAGCGGCAAACCTATCTGTCTACTCTCTTTCTGATACATCGACTGCGATCCGTTCGGTTGCTCGTACCACTACTATCTTATGTTTCACTTATTTTATTGCTACTGTTAACTTGTGGTACAATAAAGTTATTACATTCTGCTACTGCTACAGCTACATCAGTCCATTGCTGGACATGAACCATACTCACCACGCTTGACAGTCGAATTGGTGAGCGCAGTGCAAGATTTTGTAGATATTCAGCGGAAACGCTGCTGCTCGTTCTTGGATTCATCCCTTAGTCGCCTTATACAACACCCACGGGCAGAAATGGATTGATGCTAATCTAAGGCGACAGCCGATGCTATTCGAACTTATTACCTCCATAATATAAAAATGGAAGCCGAAATCAGATTGTCGATCAACTAAACTATCCTACTCTTCTGCGGAGACTCAACATTCAAAGCTAAAGTTGTTCAACATAATGAGATGTTTTTGCAGATCCATAGCAAACGAGCATCGTGTTGTTGAAAGTCTGAGAGCTCATCACTTCATAGTATAAAGCAAAATTCGCTTTACGTGTCTGTTTATTTTAAAAGATAGAGTGATTCATGAGGAAGGTTTATATGTACAATATTGGCACAAAAACGACTACTTTCAACGGGAAAACGAGTTACAGCGGGCGGAGCTAAAATTATAAGTAGTTCTCTAATATATTAAGCATGTTATTATACATAAAAACCTTCCTCTTGAATTACTCTATCTTTTGAAAAAAACCTCATCAAGATCCGTTGGGTAGTTTCAAAGATATAAGCACACATACATACATACATACATACATACAGACGCGCGCGAAGTGACTTTGCTTTATACTAATGTAGTGATATTCAGTTGTAAGTGTTCTTGGAATAAAACAATTTTGAAAATTTCATCATCTATATTCGCGTATAAAATATTAAATTAAGTCAAATGTATAGGAATTAAATATTACAATTCTACATCTACAACTATAAATACAAGGACAAAGATTTACAACATTGAAAATACTGTTCCGTTTTCAGATTGCCATAATACTTTGATTGGAAGTGAGATTATCAGTAAGCAAAAATATATTTAATTAAAATGTTACCATGATCATTATAGGTACCTAACAATCTTGCATTGATAAATAGATTGTTGCATTGCTTAAACAAGATTATGTGAATAACTCAAAAGTATTTCGTGTTATATGCCAGTACCATTTAGAAGTTTTAGGAACCTTACGTTATAAAGCAACATATTATTCCAAGTAAGCCTTAAGGTACAGAAATTAAGTATTTTGGAGTGGTATAAAAAAAATTCAGACATGTTTAGCTATTAGAAGGTTCAGGTAAAAAAAAAGCTATTTTTTCTCTTAGTTCAAAATAATCTTCTAAACACGAATCAAATTCATATTTTTCAACTAGGTACCTAGTAGTCGTCATGTTATTACTAATTTTAATAGCTAAATTGTAACTGTATAAACTCTAATCGCACGTAGTTAAATAAATATCAACCATACGGCGCAACATTTAGGTACAAAATGGCTTAACGCAACACCAATAAAGCACTATACTTTTATTATCATAAATGTTTACTATAAGGCAGTGAATCGTTCATAAGTATTTTAGCTAGGAATAGTGCATTTTATAATGTTTGCAGACTTATTTAGGTAATAAAAAATAGGTTTAGTATTGTATTATCTGTGATCTATTTAAAATAACAGATAACTAGTGAGAGTGAAAGCGAGTGTAGTACCTAACTTTGATTATGTGTCTCTAGCAGTCAATCTGAAGCAAGGACATATTCGCACCAAAATAAGTCTTATGTAATAGCATGTTTAGAGTAAATGCAGCCATTACATGTCAAAAAAAAATTTTACCGAAAAAGATCAACGGGAAAAATGCAGCAAATATTTGGCGTCAATTGACGTGTAGAGCTCGGATATCGTCAGAGAGCGGGATGTAAATATGAAATTTTCCTAAGTGTGACAAGGATAGATATATTGTCAAGCACTATTATTTGTTTTGGCACCAAATATTTGCTGCATTTTTACTGTTGAACTTTTTTTGACGCGTAATACCTGCAGCACCAGTAAAGTAAAAAAATGAAATTAAATAAACACCACAAATAAACATTTAAAGGAATGTCTATAAAATTCGGTTCGGATAAGCAACTTTAATACTATTCATATCGAGATTACAGTTTGTATTTCAGCATGTAATTTTTTTTCAATAAATTAATCTAATACAATATACACAACACGTAATAATTTGATTTTCATAAATAATATTGCATTAATACCATTTCAATAAAGCTTTAAAATATTGTGCGATCAATTTATAAAAATACTGATTAATTGTCATAAGAAAGACAATTTAAATTTATAAAATATAATTATCATTTCATTGAGGCATTGACGATATAAACGTATAAAATGTTTTGTTAGCAAAAACCAAATGAGTATTCCTTAAATCTCTATCCAAATGTCAAATATTCAAATACCACTCAAATTGTACTCTTGTCGCTAATTATCTAAAGCTACTTAAATAGAAATAAAATAAATTCATGTTAAAATACATATGACAACTGAGCTGAATTGATTAAGGAGGGATGTACCATCTCCAGCATTTCAGCCTTACCATTCCAACTGATACAGGTTTTTCATAGTATTTGTATAAAAGAATCAGTTCAAATTAGTCCCTATAATGGCTACATTGATGTGCTGGCAATAAGTACCTTAACATTGTTTTCCCCATATATATTTTTTTCATCATCATACATTACGCTTGTCTAAAGTGACTTTTCACTGAAAATTGCGGACATATTTCAAGTGAATCGTTTGAATATTTGACAGTATGTACTTCTATTACTCTATAATATAGTTACACTTACAACTATGTAGGACACTTAAAAATATTGTCGTCCATTAGTCTCCTGCTGCGTTCCACCCGCCGGCGATCGCTACAAGCGTATCAAGCTAACCAAACTGCATATACTTCTATTTGCTTATTTATATAATAAAAATGCTTTCTCCGAACCACCACTACCAATAGTCTAATGCATAACTCACGATCTTTAGATGTATCAAAATTGGGAAGCCAAAAGTGACAAAACTTAGGTTCTAGGTGAAAATTTTGTCGACTTAGACCCTCAATTTGATGTAGTCAGTGTTTTACGCAGTAGGTGTCGTATACTATGCTGGTCGTGGTGGTTTGGCGTAAGCTTAAAGCTGAGCTGTTACAAATGTTTTCAGTGTTGGCAGATAATATCATAATTAGTAAGATAACGTAGTAGTTCCTACACACTAAAAAAGTTCAGTCAGGTTTTTGTGCATATTTTTTTACAGAGATATACATCTTCCATGAAACATTCTGATTGTATACTGCAGGACTTAACGACATCAATTGTATGATATTACTTTTATCCACCGAACAAACATTTACAACAGCCCAGCAACAATAAATACTGATTAACTCGGAGATTCGGCAATACTGGCGATTTCATATGCAAATCCAATTCGTCAACAATATTAACAATTTATAACAAGTTTATTTATTCATCTCACAGCTCCCATAAGGCTAGAGTTGGCCGATTTGAACACATTGGTTTACAATGCTCGTAACTTCCATAATAGATATAAAAATGCTGTTAATGTTTCAAGAGTAAAAAATAAACCGGTCTATGAAACTGAACAACTTTTCTCTTAGAACTTTGAAAAACTTGGCTAACAAACAGCTCGGTCAGCTTATCCTCTAGTATTCAGTTTCATAGGTTAGTTTAATCTTGGCAATATCTCTAGCAATTTTTACACTTCATAGAAACATTATATTATAAAATATCATAAAAATATTTCAGAAACAATTTCACTCACATTATTAAGTCTTTTCTTGGGAATCCTTCAGGTATATTGTGCGCTTATTTTCAACATATTTTAATCGTTTTAGCTTTGATAGTTTCGGAATAACGAAAGTACGTTACATAATTAAATCACACGATAAATATTAAGGATTGGAAGAATTTTGAAAAGGGAAATTTTAAATATTTAGTTTAAAGAAGCCATTTGGGATATGTATCAGTATAAGAGTCTATATTGTAGTATGTGCGTGTGCAGTTGCTCAGATTATGTCAGTAATTTTAATCTAATAGTTTTGATCCAAGAAAAATTACGAGTTCATCTCAGGATTATAATCAATCATTAGTAGGAAATATTTATCCAAAACCAAAGATGAAAATAAAAATAATGAAATAAAATTTGGATCTCTGGACTATCTCTGTAATTTTACTAAGCGAAGTCATGTCGTCGGACAACTCTGTGTCCCACACGAAAAGAAAGAAAGACTAAGCGAAGTCTGTAAACCAGTTTTTTCGTATTGCTTCCCATCAGTTGGTGAAGAATATATCTGTTTTCATGAGCTATTCTTTCATAGTTTCATTGATCACGCAACGTCGATACACGCTGATACAGACATATAACACGCCGCAAGGGATATCCCATGCGGAGTAGACAGAGCATTGTAAAAACATGCCTAATTTAAGCAAATTTTCCTTGACGCTACACTGGACTTTTGCGATTTGATTCTAGGCTGAGAATAATCTGAACAACTGCACTCTGTTGAAGGCTCAATGTATCGTAGGGTTTTAGGATATTTCTGAAGCCATGGGGATAGAGATGAAGTAAGGTTATGCAAGCACTTACGGTAAAAATCCATATAAAAATTCTCTGCAAATAAATGCTTGTAAATAACATCTGTTTTTTAAATAGTGATGTCCAGTATTTTGAAGGCAAAATTATGTACTTACTAATCGAATATACGCCTACAAAATAAAGCACGTCATAATGCCGTATTTACATGTTTATGCGTTTTTGATGTAAGTGACTAATTTAAAGATACTCCCATCATTTTCTTGAAATAGTAACGACAAAATTTTGACTCGTTTACCAGAAAGCGATTGCTGGAACACACTGAACGTTACCTGTACCCAAGTTGTTCATAATTTTAGAAAGTGACAGATGGATCTTAAAATTTGCTGCTGTTCTTTTAAGAATTGCATACTAAATGTTAATTCACGAATCTAGACACCGTGTTCCGGTATAAGGAAAAGTATTAATTGAAAGGAAATGTATTAATTTAGAGACGTTATTAACTGGGTCTCCATTGAACGAGCAGCCTCAGATGCTCACTGCCGCGCGCAGCATGCGTCGCAATGCGCGGTCGGTGTGGACGGTTTTCGTCCGCGCATGAGAATTTTAACATGCGCTGCTCAGGCGAAACACGTCCACAACTACCGCGCCGCATGCTGAGGCTGCTCGTTCAATGGAGACCCAAATATTTAGGGCATTTTACTGAACGACTTTTCCTATGGGACTAGTGCTGAAAAACGGAAAAAAGCTTTTGACTTCTCATACATATGATTACCTAACTTTGTATGTGAGGTCAAAAAAAAATCTCATTTTCCAGCGCAAATAACTTTTCAATTTAATGCATATCCTCCGAAACACGGTGGTGTATTGAAATTACAAGTACTATTCAATTATGATACACCATAATCCACGTCAAATTGTACCGACTATAAAACTGTAGATAACCCCGGATTCAAATAGTAACATACATGAAAAACGCATAAAGGTCAGGCCACACTAGTCGAGTAAGCGTTGCAGTTGGCGGCGGCGGGCGCGTGCGGCGGCGGCGCGTCACACGGCGGCAGGAGAGGCGGATTGTCAGTGCCACTTCGCTTTCTGCGCAAATATGTCCGCGCGGAGGTTCTGCGCGAAGCATATGCCTAGGATCTGGAACAGTTTCGTGGGAAGTTAGACGAGTTTCATACAAAAAGTATGCATTCAACTACGATCAGCAGCATGCTAAATAGGAAATCAGACGCTATTTTTAGTTAGTGAAGAAACTTGTTTGCTAATATGTCACGATTACATAACGTGACGTTAATGAAAAAAGGACATACCTAGATATAAATCTGATTAGGGCAATCATCATAAACGACAGACTATAATAGAGTATAATCTAATATGCTCGTCTCGACATAATTTAGAAAATAAATACGCTGGTAAATGGTACCTACTAAACTTCTGGCTTTTGTACTTTGACGATATTTAATTTTACTAAAAATCTTTTTTCAAGTTGACGTATATAACAGACTTGGGTATCTAAAAGCCATCGTTCATCAATCAATAGTCCAGAAACACGTTTGACCCAGCATGTCAAAAGACGTGGGATCGAATCCCATCGGTGGTGTGATTTTTTTCCACTTGTGTCGTTAGTAATACTTGTTATTTATCATTAAGTACTTTGTAACAAAAAGTTCATATATTGATATGATAGATATTGATCTAGTGTTGATTAAAATACCAAGTGGTCAAAAAAATATTATCCTGTGGAAAAGTTCTACAAAAATAGTATAATGAATCACCAGCCATTACTAACTATATCGAGATTATTTCAAAAATAAGCGTAAAGCTACTTGAAGCGGGTGAAACCGATTCGATAAGGCTATTAATTTGTACTGTGAAAAACATGTGGCTAATAAATCAAACTGCACGTCACGTGAACGTTACCTACGTGCGTGTATAAAACTCAAATAGAAATTAAAAATATCGAAACAGTAACTGATTTTAAAATCTGCAATTTTAATGTTGATATTTATGGGATTTTAAAATACGAACTTATTATTTATTTTATTTAATAACTTATTGTACACAAGAAAATAAACAAATAGTTACGAAAAATGGTACAACAGGTACTACCAATTGGTATAGAAATTTCTTCCAGAATCTCTTCTTCTTAAAGAAGCGAACTTGTACATATAAGTGGAATAATGATTACTGCATATAGATCAACAGAAGAGCCAGTTGATATGAGATTGTAAAACGCGACATCAGTAGCGCCCAAAGTTAGGAAATATGTTTCTGATTGAATATGCTTGCATCCGAAAAAAGGTCCTGTAAATGATGGGTCCCAAACATTATTTTAGAAGTAGTAACAAATTATATCTGTCCCCGTCAGTAAGACAAACAAAAGATAACTAACAAACACACTAGTATCAAAATTTGTACTTTTAATCAATTTTTGGGCCTAAAAATGCAGGCTTTGGATTCCGGTTGCACTAATTTTTATTTTATTTATTTACGTGTTCAGTCTATGCTGTTTTTTCCTAAACAGGAGCGCCACTGTCAGTGGCATTCAGTGGTTAACCATTTAGTTAATCATAAAGAAAATTATACGCAGATTTTAAAATCAGAAATCTACACGTGCGTCTACAAACAAAAACTTACTTGTGCAAAAGCGGTACAAACAGCAGAGGTCGCTACTATCAACAAGTTGTGGTCGAACCACTCCTCGGCCGCCTCGAGGCAACCCTTGTCATATATTATCTTAGCTATGTCAAACGTCTAGAACAAAAGAAACACAATACTTCAAACTACTGGAAATAAAAGGTGTGAAAAAAATAAAGTGGTAAAAGATGAGGTTTCACAGAAATATGACAAGTATGGTTGACACTCTTATAAGTCATAACTATTTTTAGGTTTTTACGGTTCAGTTAAAGTTAAACATGAAATCAAAGTTTTTTAGCGCTACGGCGACTGCGCTATACGCACTTAGGTCCCGACCTTATATAATTAAAGTTAAATATATCAGTGTACCTATATCAGACCACAACACAGTATACTATAAACTATTTCTGTGAAACCGTTTTAAAAAACTTTGAAGAGAGAGAAGAACATCTATCTATGTAACCATTATACAACATCTTGACTTTGTTTGTTACAAAAAGTTGGTCAATAAAATATAAATCTAGTTACAACCTGAATTTTCAATACCTACGTAGAGAGGTTTAACTTTTTGTACCTATCTAGGTTTAGGGGCTATAGTGGTACAAGTGCCTAATATAGAGGTCATTGACCTCGCGCGGGTAATATTCATAACGGGATGTAGTAATGAATGCAAATCGCGTATGACCAGTTCTGACGCATATACCGATCACTGGCATACGCAGGACAATACGATACGCAGGGCAATGTATTTTGAAATTTTTTCTTTAGTTATTTGTGAACCACTGCTAGACCAGGGAGCTGATTGTCTAACTTTCGTGAGCATCATCATCGGTTTTCGACAGTTGAAGTCGATAGCGACGCGATTTTGACAGTTGATGTCCATTGTTAGACGATTCCTCCAAACAAAACCGATCGATCAGCCGGCCGGGATCACTTTTTGGGTGGATTTTGCCATAGTCACTACACTTGGTAGCTGGGTCATAATATGGCTTGGATCGACCATCGTATTAGCATCATTGGTTTTCATTATCATGCCGTTTTAGACTCATTGGTATATAATCATTGACCTCAATTTCAGCTAAACACACCTCTACAGTACCGTTATTGAAGTCCATATTTAGCAACGTTAGTATGTCTGAGAGTAAGACAAAGTCGTTTTACAACTAGGTCAACATTAGTTAGAGGTTTTTGAATGATAAATATTCTTCTCTCCGCAGAGGTGTAGCTATAAAAATAAAGTCAAAACAAATGTGTCATGCGAATCTCAAAATAATCTCTTTACAAACATTTTGTAGTATCGGGAGATTTGCATCACTTAGCTATCTACTCACTCAAAACTACAATCTAAGAATACAGAGTGATAACAGTGCAGATCATGAGATCATCCACGTAGGTGGTGTAAACCTTGAGAGCGCCCGGGGCCAGTACTGTGGCCGCTACTGGCAGGAAGTTCCTCTGCAACCAATCCTCGCCCGCCGCCAGGCACCCGTGCTCGTGTATCACGCGTTCGGTAACACCCTATATTAATCAGTGACGTCATAAAGAAAGGTACTATGTCAAATATGTACCGACACACGCACACACATCACGCCTTTACCCCTTGCGGGGTAGTCATAGCGCTAACGACCGTAAAAATACCGTCGCCAACGCCACGGCTGACAAATGCGGGGCTGTTTCAGACGATTCGTGTATACTACAAAGGTTGTCAGCCTGTCCCTTAGTCGCCTCTTACGACACCTGCGGGAAATGGAATGGATGTTCTTGTTTGGCATATCTTTCATATGTTCAGTTGGTAGGTAATAGTAGGTATGCTGGCCTAATCGGAAAATGGAAACCAAATAGAATATATATAATATGTGGTTTTGATGCGTCCATAGTCGACTCGGTGTTCCACGTGACAGAAGATGACTCCTGTAAGAAACTATTTTTTTCATTACTTCTGAAGAAAATGAGGTCGTGTCGTACTCACATAGTTGGGCTTGCGCACGTCGTAGCCGCACTGCTTGTTGCGGATGAGGTCGGTGGGCTTGGCGCGGCAGCAGCTGAAGGTAGGTACCTACAGCAATGAGGTATTGGACTCACATAGTTGGGCTTGCGCACGTCGTAGCCGCACTGCTTGTTGCGGATGAGGTCGGTGGGCTTGGCGCGGCAGCAGCTGAAGGTAGGTACCTACAGCAATGAGGTATTGGACTCACATAGTTGGGCTTGCGCACGTCGTAGCCGCGCTGCTTGTTGCGGATGAGGTCGGTGGGCTTGGCGCGGCAGCAGCTGAAGGTAGGTACCTACATCAATGAGGTATTGGACTCACATAGTTGGGCTTGCGCACGTCGTAGCCGCACTGCTTGTTGCGGATGAGGTCGGTGGGCTTGGCGCGGCAGCAGCTGAAGGTAGGTACCTACATCAATGAGGTATTGGACTCACATAGTTGGGCTTGCGTACGTCGTAGCCGCACTGCTTGTTGCGGATGAGGTCGGTGGGCTTGGCGCGGCAGCAGCTGAAGGTAGGTACCTACATCAATGAGGTATTGGACTCACATAGTTGGGCTTGCGCACGTCGTAGCCGCACTGCTTGTTGCGGATGAGGTCGGTGGGCTTGGCGCGGCAGCAGCTGAAGGTAGGTACCTACATCAATGAGGTATTGGACTCACATAGTTGGGCTTGCGCACGTCGTAGCCGCACTGCTTGTTGCGGATGAGGTCGGTGGGCTTGGCGCGGCAGCAGCTGAACGGCACGCCGCACGCCTCGCGCGACCCCACGGCGCCGCTCGAGCAGTTGAAGTACGCGTTGCGGTCCCAGTCGCGCGGGCCTTCCACGCCGCAGCATTGCAACTGGGAAACCATTACGTTTTATATGGCTACATATTGGAATGAGGTTTGAACTACAGATGCAACCAAAGAACACCTAATTTTACTAGATAACAAATATTGGGCGGCAGCAGCCGATTATTTAGTGTTCGGCACAAAATTCGACTGTAGCTAAGCAGCGTCTGTGTGCGTACTTCTTGCACACGCAGAAAACTAGTTTTTTATGTTCATCAAAGTTTAAAGTTTATAACCAAATTGATAAATGGATTAGTCATTCCTTTTTAATAACAATTTTACATTTCTAGTTTACATGCGTAAAAAAAATAAAATAAAAAAAAATAAAAAAGAAAAAAAAAAGGCAAGGGTGGGTTAAAAATAAAGGCACTGTAAATTGAACAGGAAAACCAGAAAACACCTAATTTCGGCTCAATTTTCCTATTATAAATTTTAATCCTATTGTCTCTTATGATATGATAAACCAAGTTTTGTACAAAAAATATACTTTTAAGTGAGAAAATGGATATAATCGACGACGGGCCATAATAATCGATTCGACGCTAACTAATTTATGTCGCCGAACCCTTTCTAAATCTCATGAAGATGACATTTCATGAAGATGAACTTACCCAATCTTCTTGTATCCAGTCAATGAGATTCTGTTGGTCAGGATCTTCCCTGTAATGTGTGATGAAGGTCTGGAAGCCGCTGGTTGCTTGTTGTTTTATCTGAATAATTCAATTTTATTTCATTATTGACAAATATTCAGACAAAGGTGTCAATACTTTTATAGAAAACTTGCAAAATGTTTACGCCGTTGGAAAAAAAGATAAGTCACTAGAACCTATTAATAGCGAAGATCACAGGTTACAATATATTTTTCTAGTTTCTTGTTATTACCCAACTAGTTTGAACCATGAGTATATAAAACTTCTTATTTGTTCTATACAAACAACAAATGAGCCTTTTATTAGCTTCATAATCGTTTCGCACCTGCTGACCTCTGAAAGCTGTTCTACTGGCAAACGTATTACAACTCACCCAGTCTTTGAAGACAAAGAAGAGAATTCCCACGGTCATCTCAGCGAGCAGCAGTAGCGCTAGGAACACTGCGTACTACAACAAAACAAATACGGTGCATAAACTCGCTCGATGTCATCGTTAATCATATCACAATTTTACGGGTTCAGTTCGTAATATTGTAGTCAGCCGTTAATATTTCGACGGATTGTATTCTAATTGTAAATCAAGCTTAGTTAGTAATTAAATGGTGACATGTTAATCAGTCAACAACACTCACAATAATAACAACAAGAAATAACCAATCTAAAAAATCACACTCAACTCTGAGATCGATCTTACGAGCGATTTTGACAAATGTCAGTCACTAGTAACAGCATCTCAAAATCGCACTCAAGATCGATCTCAAAGTTGAGCGCGGTTTATAAATACGGGCGTTAGTTATCTACATTTTACTGCATGTTTTTTTGACGTTTTCAGAGTGGCCAATGACTTCGTCATCACATCATGCTCATGATATTATTATCTGTTCTTATTCATTCATAAAAATATATTTGGGCTACAATACGAGAACGGCTATTCTGTGTGTTATTAATTATTATTTTTTTACAATATGTGTGAGCTACTTACGCAAGCCAGGAGGCACGTGTTCTCACGCAAGGCGCCGACGCATCCGGTGAACCCGATTATGAAGGTGATTGTACCTGCAATCATCACATACTGATTAGTATGGAACACAGAAGGCACTCCTTGCTATTGAAAAATAGCAGATTAATTAAGAACATTTTCAGGTTACAAAAGCATGTGATATCATCATCCATCTTTGAGCCGTGCGTGATAGGTCGTTTGCTGAACATGTGCTAATTAATGTAATGAATGATACTTCGATACATACCATTTTAATATATCAGATGCATTTATCTAAGTATAGCGTATTTTTGCGACACATAAATGTATAAGTAATCATTTTAAATGGATATTCATACATAGGCAAATGATTATCATATGAATTCAGATAAATAGGCAAAATTTATCAAAAATAAATGTATTTCACAAGCAATAAAACAATGCACATTTGCAATTGTAATTATTGAATAAACGGATTTTTAAACAATTGTTTAATTAGGAACCTTGACTGCTGACAAAATACAATTCGAACCCGAATTCAAAGCATTGTTTGGTTCACAGCTAACAAAGTGATATTGACCTACGAACATTGACACAAATATTAAGGGGAATTCAGTTTAGGGGGGTCGAAATTGGTATTTTTATTTTATTTGACGTATACTACGTTTACCTTTGGCCCATAGCCATACATAACAACTGGCTTTCTATGTTGTAGGCAGTTAAATAGAAATACGGAAAATTTAAAAACAGATTAACTAAACTTTATCACTTCTTGATTGTCATAACTTAAGGCTTCAGTGCTTTTCTGTAAAGCATATTGACATCTGCCGTGTGATGCCGGCTTAGAATATCATCACCCCATTTCTTCCCACGGGTGTTGTAAAAGGCAGCTAAGGGACTCAAGGGTTTCATGTGTATTACAGTTTTAGGCGACAGGCTGACAACCTGTCACTACAGTGATACATGAAACATCTGAAAGGGCCCTCAATACTTGACAGACGTGGCGATAATGACCGCAATTTTACGATCGTTAACGCCCTGCCTACCCCTCAAGGGATAAAGGCGTAATTTGTGTGTGTGTATTTATTGACATCAATGATATGGGCAAACCTACTACTAGTACCATAATTTTTTTTAAAGGCTTTTGAAAACTACTGTTTCTTTTGTTGAGCAAGCCAGCCTATGAATTAAACATCTTTGCACAGAACATAGGTCAAACATGATAAGACTAATAGAACCTGGCATAGACCGAGAGGCATGGAAAAAGACTTTCAAAAACTTGGAAAAAGGCCTTGCAGTGGTAGACTAAGGCTCCTTAAAATTCTACTACAACAGCCACATAAGTCCACTGCTGGACATGGGCCTCCCCTAATGGGAGGGTATTTTTCACACTCATACACTTGACAGGCAGAGTGGCAAGTGCAGTGAAAGGTGTTACAGATATTCACAGCTTTTAATCGCTTTTACTACACCCAAGGCTAGAAATGGGGTGATGCTGTTCTAAGCTTGCACCACATGGCAGTAATAAAAAACATACACATATAAATCACGCCTATATGTCTGGCGGGGTAGGCAGGCAATAAAATAATAATAATGCAGAGAAATGACTCACCAACACATATTAATATGAATGCTGGATCTAAGGCTATGTTGGTCAATCTGGACAAATTGTTAAAAGTGTCTTTCTCTGACCACGCCCAGATCCCCACAGCCAGGACCACCAATCCAAGGAACTGGAATATTACAACAAGAGCCAGTCAGTTTTGAAGACAAAGTCCAAACTCATACAAAATATTGCCATAATCAAGTTGATAAGAAAATGAAGTCAATGTTTTTTGTATTTTCTATTTTACTTACAGTAAGCAACTGATTTGATATTTTATTTTTATTTTATTTGAGATTATTGAGGGTATAATTTACACTGAAGTTTTTTTTTAATGTTTATTACATAAATTCTTTGATACATGAGTTCTTTAATATCTCAATACATTTAATGCTCAGAGAATACTTTCATCTATAGAAAAATTAAGACGTTCCACAGTTTTGTAACTAACTTTTTAGACAGATTTTTATAAGAAATTATTTCATCATTATAAACTATACTTATTATTAATAACATTAGCATCACAGTAAAACTGCTGAATGGGTTAGAACTTGCAAGTTATGCATAAATAAGATGAAAAATTCATTTCAATTGTGTTTTGCATTTGCACGATTAGATATGGTGATAAGTGATAAACTGCCTTTAAGCTTATATAGCCAGCCAATTCCAGGTAATAGTAGAGTCATAAAGTGATTTCAACATGCTTCATAATAAATTGAATAGCTTAAATGTTCATATTGGTATAGGGTGTAATATCAGGGTGTAGGGTATGCCGTGTGATGCCGGCTTAGAATAGCATCACCCCACATCCTTCCCGTGGGTGTCGTAAGAGGCGACTAAGGGACTCGAGAGTATTGGTGTATTACAATTTTTAGGCGACAGGCTGACAACCTGTCACTATAGTAATACACATGTTTTCTGAAATAACCTCGGAAAACAATTCTCAAAAGTGTCAGACGTGGCGATAGCGACCGTATTCTTACGGCCGTTAACGCTCTGCCTACCCCGCAAGGGATAAAGGCGTGATATATGTATGTATGTATGTATGTATGTAATATCAGATACTACTGAAATCCTACAACTTGATCCATTAAGAGAATAATACATAGTAGGGTGGGTTATTACAACCACTAAAATGTCCATTGCAGAATGACCCCATAAATGGGTCAAATGAGGTGCAGCTAAAGTACCTACATAATACTTCCCCTAAGCTGAATTAAGAACCTTAATTCTCAGCTACTTTGATGAAATACAGGATCAAACGTTATTCGTGTCACTTGTTTCATTTTTATGTAAATATTCAAATCAAGTGGCTTTTCACTAAATCAACCTTGAACTTAGCACACAAAGAGTGGACTCAATTCATTGGTCTGACAACAAAATCCTATATATCATTCGAAAACCACAATTTCACTAAACTTTCTTGATAATTTAGACACTTCGATTGTTATTGTAATATAAATGAACTTTTCTCTTACCCAGAACAAAACATTTACTCCAAAAATAACATATTTCAAACAACAGCTGACTTCGCTGGTGTCGCGTCGATATTTCCGTATTCCTGGCATCTCGACACCAATAATTTCATTTCAAGAGGAAGAAGACTACTTCTTTAACACAGTAAACTCATTTGGATTGTAAAACTTAACACTAAAATTATAATAACTAGCAAGTAGGCCAAGTTAGTTTCAGCTTGCCTGCTCTGTACAACATACCCCTATATATATTAAAGTACTTTGTGGTACAACACAAGTGAAGGTGAGTGAATGAGAGAGTGAACGAAAACAATAATGTGAATGACACTTTGACATAAAACTAACATTTCTTTCATATTGTTTCATTATACGCTATGCCTTGCTCAAAAAAAATGTCGTGTCTTGTGCAGTCTTATTTTTAACTTAGGACAAGAAATAAACAAAACAAACAATATTCACAGTAAAATTTACTTCAAAATGCTAAATAAAAAGGTTTTGACAATTTATAGAAGAAACAACATTATTTATTTAAAATATTATTGCTGCGTAAAATGAAACTGTAAAAAAAGCAAATGGCATTAGTGTTGCCAAACCAGATTTTTGTCACAAGTTATTTATTTTGTAGTTAGAATAAGTGAAAAATAGATCGCACGGTGTGTGCCCTAAGGATAGCTTCACCTTGTTCCTACTTGTGAGTAACTTTAGTGAAGAGCGACTAAAGGATTAATTTATCAAGGCGGAAACGTTCTTGGTAAAAAAACTTTCGTATCAAAAGTTATTTAGTTTTATAAAAAGAACACACTCGCAAGGGCAAAACACACTGTCTCTGTATGATGCTCATATACCAAATATCATATACCACCAATAAAGAATATACAAATATATAGTACACGCGTGTGCATATGGTACACAAATGGAGCGTGTACTATATATTTGTATCTGGGGGCACGGCAGTGCCCCCGCCAAGTCGAGCTAGAAAGCGGCACAGCCGTACCATCCTTTTCTCGAAGCGGTTCAGGCCATTTTCAACACTTTATAACTTTCTTGTGGACAAAACAAAAGACTTGAAACTTCAGGAATCAATCAAAAGCCCTGTAGATATGGTATATTTCAAATTTCGTTCACTTTGAACCAGTGGTTTAAGAATTATAGCTAGTCAAAGTTCTTAATTTCGTCACTGACTGACTGACTCACTCACTCACTGACCGATCATCAAAATTCTAAGACACTTCTAGCAGACATAGAGACTTCTAATTTAGAATATAATTTGGGTTTAGTGTATAAATCAAGGAAAAACTTAAAAATCTAGCAATTTCAATGCAGTTTTCTAGATAAACCGATAGCATAAATAACATTGTAATTCCATAGAAATGTACTGTTTACCAAGTTATATTTTGCTGTCGCTCCTAAAATACTTTTTGTTTTGGTCCAGCAAAATAATCACAGTTGTCGCTGTTAGTTTCTAAAACACGCTATCGTTTTGTTTTTGGGAAAAATATAAGGTGTCGAAGGAAATTAATGTCACGGTACCTTTCACCACCTCTCACTGGTAAGTGCTAATGGTAAGGAACTCAGTGAAAATCGTCTAACCTGTTAGATTAGACTATAGTTCACCAGAGTTGTAGAAATAGCAGTGGTAATTTGGGTGAACGCGAATTTTCTCAAAATTTGCTTCCACTCAAGCTCTCTCGCGAACCGGCGGTGACCGTTACTCGGTTGGCACCTCCTCGTAGGAGGAGAGGTCAACAAATTGAACGATCAGCGCCAGCGCAGTGGGAAAGGGAAACTAGTAGTAGGCAAATCCCTCCCCTCCCTCCGCTTGCCTTATAGCTTTCCCCCCTCCCCACCCTTTGTATGTACACACACCCCCCCGCTCGCCTCACCAACGTCACGTTGGTGCAGCGAGCGACGGGGCGGGGGGTGATTCATCAAACCTTCCCCCCGCGCCCCTGTGCACCCCCCTCGCACGCCTCACCAACGTCACGTTGGTGCAGCGAGCGACGGGGGGTGACTCATCAAACCTCCCCCCGCACCGTCGTCAACCTTCCCCCCGCGCCCCTGACCACCCCCCTCACTCGCCTCACCAACGTCACGTTGGTGCAGCGAGCGACGGGGAAGTGCTGGGCTATGAGAAAAACCGTGGCTGAGGCTCAAGAAATAGAGCCGCAAAAGAAAAAAAGGAAGACTACCTACAAAAAGAAATGAGATCCCCTCAAAAACATTAATATATAAAAAAAATCCAAGTCTTGCTACTGAGCTGTTCAACCGTAAGGCTGGTTTCAGAGCGGCGCGTCTCAGCAGCGCTGCCCAGGCGCGCGCGGCTCGGGCGCGCGCCTGGGCAGCGCGTTCGCTGTGAAACGACATTCAGACGCGCGCGCTTCGTTGTTGTGTACGGTCGAGTGCAGAGAATTATTATGCCAGCAAACGTTATCACTATATTAGCTATATACGTTATATGGAAAAGAGTGCAACAACGACGTCTTAAAAGATTGCAAGTCGACGCTACTGGCAATCGAAGGAGATCCGACCGCGGCGCGGCCGAGACGCGGCCCAAGACGCGTCACTATGAAACGCTACATACAATCTAGTGTAATGCGAGGCGCGCGCGGCTGGGCAGCGCTGCCGAGACGCGTCGCTCTGAAACCAGCCTAAAAAGGTATGAGATCCATTTGAAACCAAGTCGGCTATCGATTTGTTCATTCCCCACTTAAGAGATCTATTTTAATTAATTACGTAATTAGGATTATGTTATAGTGACCATATCAATATTTTCAATATATTTTAATGTTTACAATAAATTGAATGACTTGGCAATCGCACTGAATGTATTAATTTTAATATGTATTACACGTTAACCTTCTGTTGTAGTGCGATGGCTAAGTCATTCAAGTTATTGTAAACATTAAAATATATTGAAAATATTGATATGGTCACTATACGTAGTCGGTCCCAAAGTTCTGTCACTGGCATATTATTTTTGAATTTAGAACACGAATTTGGAAAAGTTTTATTGCATTCCGTTTTTGAATGTTTGACAATTATTTTAAAACAATAAATGATCATTTGGCGCGATTTTTCACGATGGAGTGGACTTTGAAAGAAAACCGAATAGCAGTTTTGACGTTGCATCGCTGTGGGCACTCGCCGAGTACCATTTTCAAGTTGCTCTAAAAATTGAAAATAACGCTTATCGTACTATAAGTAGGTACACTGAAGTCTCTAGTGTTGAGGACAAGAAAAGAACTGGCCGGCCTCGCTCCGCAAGAACACCAGCAGTGATCAAAGCGATCGAGCCGCGCTTACGAAGAAATCCTGTCCGAAAACAGAAACTTATGGCTTTGCAGATGAAGGTTAGTAGATAAACAGTCAAAAAGGTTTTAAACGAAGACCTTAAGCTGCGAGCATACAAAAAAAAGAGTGGGCACTTACTTAATGCCCGTTTAAAAGAAATTAGACTCAAAAGATCCCGGGTGTTGTTAAAACGGTACGCGAAAAACCGGCACCGCGATATACTTTTTACAGAACAAAAAATTTTTGATATAGAAGAAAAGTATAATAAACAAAACGATAGAATGTACGCTACCAGCTCTGAAGAAGCAGGAAACAAAGTTCCGCGGGTGCAACATGGGCATCATCCCTCTTCAGTCATGGTCTGTTTAGGAGTCTCCTACTATGGGCCAACTGAGGTTCATTTTTGCGAAAAGGGGGTCAAAACCAGTGCAAAAGTGTACCAAGAGACGGTTTTGGATCGGTACGTCAAAGACCTGCCCAACACACTATTTTCAGGACATCACTTTGTGTTCCAGCAGGATTCTGCGCCCGCTCACAAAGCCAAGACCACTCAAGCCTGGTTTGAACGTCAAAACATTGAGTTTATAAGACACGAAGATTGGCCTTCCTCCAGTCCGGACCTTAATCCTCTGGACTATAAAATTTGGCAGGTCTTAAAAAGCAAGGTCTGTGCTAAGCCCCATAAAAATTTGGAGAGCCTGAAGTCAGCCATAGTTAAATCAGTCGCTGAAATCGACATGGATATGGTGCGTGCTGCGATAGACGACTGGCCGCCGCGGTTGATGGCCGTTATTAAAAGCAAGGGAGGTCATTTCGAATAGTTTTATGTTATTTTGATTCTTCGATAATTGTATTTTTAATTGATATATAAATTTTTAAAAACGGATTGGTACTTTTTATTTTATCAGTATTTTCATATATGACAGAACTTTGGGACCGACTACGTAAAATAATGCTTATTAACTAATTACGTAATTAATTAAGATAGATCTCTTAAGTGGGGAATGAACAAATCGATAGCCGACTTGGTTTCAAATGGATCTCATACCTTTTTACGGTTGAACAGCTCAGTAGCGAGACTTGGAATTTTTTTATAATGTTTTTGAGGGGATATTCTTTATTTTCACGTTATTTTGCAGTGCAGGAATGTGTTCATTGCACATTGGCAACCCTATCAACTCATTCATTTGTTTGAAATGTCAAATTTCAAATCAAATAGTGATGTTTGTTAATAAAGATAAACCAAAACGTGGAAAATGCTGAAAATTCTAACAAGTTAAGAAATAAACACTCTTAATTTTTAATCTTGTAGGATATATTGTCTGCTAAAAGGGCTGATATTCAGTATTAGAATGGGCTTAAAAAAGAAGAAAAACGTCATAATGTTGACTCTTTGCATGGTCACCTGTTTTATCCTTTATCAAATATACTTTTTCTTCACCATTACGTCAGAGACTTCGAACGGGAACAGAGTGAACCCAATTCTAGACCATGATAATGTTAGAAAAGTGATTCATGTGCGTTCTGAAGCAGACAAGTATATAAACGAACATGGTACCATCAAAGGTGTGTTGTACAAGAACATGGTGAAATACCGGCCGAACTCGAATAATCGGTTCAAATGTTTGAATTCCGAACAACACATACCATTTGATTATGTAAATGACGATTACTGTGATTGTGAAGATGGGACAGATGAGCCGAGTACCAATGCCTGTAGTAGCGGTAGATTTTATTGTGATACTCAGTATTTGAAAAAGCCGGCAGTGTTATTGTCAGTGTCGTCTAGTAGAGTGAACGACGGTATATGTGACTGCTGTGATGGTTCCGATGAATGGATAGTGGAACAGAATAAAAAGTTATTATCGCAGAGTTATGACAATCACTACAGGTATTTAGTAGCACTTTGTCCAAATGTCTGTAGCTGAAAGACTGAAAAACTGGTTGCTTAAGTGATTGATTATAATTATAAGGAACCAATTATGATGATGTTTCTGAAACATTAGTGAAATATTTGTAAAAAGTGCACCACTTGTAAGATGAAATTACTAAAAGTTGTTATATCTATTTGTTCTTAATAATTTTAGAAGACTGATTATTTGTCAACATATTAAGGCATTAATAAAGTTGTAGATTATTTAGAACTAGACTTTTGCCTTACTACACTAATCCATTCCAATTTAACTTACACTTTTCTATATACAGAGCATGTTCGTAATGTTTTATCTTAAATAAATACACCAGATAAGACAAAATAATTTATTTTCAATCTTCACATCTTTGGCCGCCTGCTGCTTTTCCTAGAATCCAATCGATGTAGTCGCTTACTTTAGTATAAACACCTGAAAATACAACACCTGGTAAGTAATCTAGTAAGCAATAACTTTTTGTTACTTATAGCACGAGTATGCTTCTTGCATACAATTTTCCTGAAACATATTGTGATGTCCTTTTTGTGTGATGTCTTTTTGGTGCCTAATGAAGACCAAAGTGTAAGAGACCCCATTATGCTAGAATGACCATGATTGCCAAATCATCAAAGTTGCATCATGTTATGCACTTGTTATTACTTCTCCAAAAACAATTTTATCCGGCCATATCCAAATGTAATCAAATCAAGTCCTGAGATACACAAAAATGTAAGTACATTTCCATAATTTTTTCATCTATTGATATGTTTTGGGTAAAATCCAAAATATAACTTGCTGAATTTGACATAAAAATTGTCCTATTAGTTTGCTACTATTATTGTACTATTTGTTTCTTTATTATTAATTGCATATATTCAGTCAGTAAACATGATTGATAGCTACTCACCAGGATACTTAGGATCCGCGCACCCGATACCCCACGAAACAACACCTGCGGACAAGATATTATTAAAAAGAGTCACTATCGTCATTTACATCAGCATTTCCAGATTCATGATTGATCAGTGTGTAACTTTACATTCTGTCTAAGCATGCGACTTGGACCTGGGCCATCTTACTTTAAGTATGTTAGTAGATACATAGGTATTTTTATACCTTATAAATGCATACTTGCTGACTTTACCCCATACTACCCATCGGTCATCGTTGTCCAAGGCCAGGACGTCCGACACCACCCACCGCACTCTAGAGCTACGCCACTGCAGCCTTAAAACTTTTTGACTAGGCAAAATTTGTACACAGGGTGTTTGGAAAAGTACATACACTGACTTGACCTGACTGTGTACAATGTAACACCCTGTAGAATTGGCCAAACCAGTTTACCCTGAACCAGCGGGCTGATTGTCTAACTCTGATCAGTATCGTTTTCGCCTTCATTTTGACAGTTAAAGCCAATCGGGCCGCCATTTTGTGTAATTTTTGACACTTGAAAGCGATCGATCGGCTTGGCAATTTGAAGACGATAACGATCAAACTTGAAACCAATCGAACGAATGAAACTGGGTAATTTGACGTTAATTCGTATTGTCTATCGCCGATGACAGCTAAAAACGAAGACGATACCAATTGGCTAATGTCATTTGAAACCGACAGCCTTGGAGTTACCGTAATCAAAGTATAAATCAAATTATTCTCTAATTTTTCAAGTTAGAAGTTAGGGCAGAAGCTATTATGCTTGCGGTTGCTAAAGAGCAGTGCCTTCTACGGCAGCTGAGAGTGAACTAGCGAATTTAAGGACTGGACATAGGACCTCTGTCACGACTATTTACAAGTCATTTTCGGCTGCGAGGGTCGAAGTTTCAAGTCCTCTGCGAGGGCTTTATACCTTCCCTGCCAACAGCACAGCGCTCCGTGTGCGTCCGGAGACAAAAGTAAGTAAGTACCTACCTCATTGGATCAGTCTAATTTATGACTAACTTACTGTTCTCCGCGGCTTTGCTAGCGTGCACGCAGGAAATTGAGCTGTGTATTTAAATAAGATTAAAATAATATGGTAGATGCGTTGATATTCATTTGAACTAATAGTTGGTTTACTAACTAAAATTTATATTTTGTTATAGATTCATGCAGTAGATCGGATTTCCTGGACTATTGACTGCATCCATGTCGCCATCATTCGCCCAGCAGAGTATGAAGAGGCTGACTACAACCATAAACATTACCACTCAATAAATAAGAGCCATGACACAATGAAGCACATGATGTGCTTTAAAATTGCCCGGTGAAATCTTATAGAGGGAGGGGGCTTGCCAATGATAATGGACAGATGATAAGTGTAAGCAAGACCATTTATCACATACACACATTCTTATTACTAAATTTTTTTGTATCATCAGTCATACTTAGGAAGTTTTAATGTAAGTATTTTTATTTTGCAGGTGACTCCGGATATACACCCACACGGATTGGATGATGACACCAATGTGAAATAAAATGAAAGTAAGGAGTGTAAATGTGAAATGCAATATTCGAGATATAGGTGCAAA
The DNA here is from genome assembly GCA_029255805.1 of Keiferia lycopersicella. NCBI lineage: Eukaryota > Metazoa > Arthropoda > Insecta > Lepidoptera > Gelechiidae > Keiferia > Keiferia lycopersicella. The sequence goes on from JARACZ010000008.1 coordinate 4,207,938, forward strand.
GCTAGAACAAACATTTGAATCCATCAATGCAGATGATTGGCAAAAGTGAGCTGAACACATTAAAAAATCAGAAAGACAGACAGCAAGACCATTTATTAGATAACATGGAACCTTTTATGTATAAATCTATGCCATAATATATGCTCCAACAATATTAATGAAATTTAACAATTTAAATTTAATTAAAAATAATATTAAAGAAAATTATTACTATCCATGTAGTTTTTATTTCCTATCATTACAATCCTTTACATAACTTCATTAATAATTTCACCAAAGTGCTACCTTTGTTTCCATCTACTACCATCACGGCTGCCCCTGCGGTGGCAGACATTGCAATTGGCCACCACCGAGGCAGATTGCAATGTCTGCCATCACTTAGGAGGCTTATTCTACTAGTACAATAATGATGGGAGCATGGCAGATGGGAATAAATGTCTGGGACTATTAAATACTAGCTGGTGCCAGCGGCTCCGCGGCGCGCGTGGATGCCGGTTTTAAAAATCATCCCGTAGCATGGCATGCCACAAGAACATTTTTCTGTCTGCCGTGTAATATTCATCTCCACTCTTCTGGGGAAATTTGAGTGGCCTGCAATTTAAAAAAAACCACATTATTGAAAATGAAATACACTAAGGATTTTTTAAAAAATCATGCCATAGTAAATAGCAAAGTTGCTTTTCACTCTGTCTTTAAGCATGTTTAAATCTAACTTCACAACGGATGTCAATGCAGTTTTCTAATAAATAGAGTTACTCAAAAGGCAAGTTTATATGTATAAAAACAATAAACTCCCACAGGAAAATTAGTTACAGCAGCGGGCAGAACCACACCATATAAGATTTATGGCAAAACACAGAAAAATAAGTACCTTTAACACACTTCTTCAAACTTATGAGTTGGACTCTTGTCAGTGAAGTAATTTCCATTCTTCCATTCTCTCCGCCAGAGATTTTACATAACACATTTGATACAACACAACACAACATTGACTTTTCCTCTTCTTTGGGTGAAGTAAGTGCTTTTAGGTCGGAGTGTTCCTCTACTTCCTTCTACTTTCCCTTCAATAATGTTCTTTATAAAGTTGTCGTGTCGTAAAATGCTAAATCGCATCATTTGCGCTCTGATACTAATTTCCTCGCTGGCATTGTTTTCAATCACACGATTTCACGATGATGAAATAGTTGTTGTATCGTCATCATATCAACATTATTTCCACTTGTGTATTTACTTCTTCATGGAATTACAATTACAAAGGCGTTTTTTAGTATAAAAACAAATACAATTCCCCGTGCCATAATAAACGAAACAGACATCCAGTGTTGCCAACGAAGAATCAAGCTGCCCACCACAAGCGATGGTTAGAGTATACTTTTCGGGGCGGTAAGGGGCAATGGGTAAAGTATATACGTGGGGGCCCTATGAATCGTCTTGGGAAAACATTCTTTTTTTTTTTGTCATAATTTACTTAGTAACATTTTGGCCAAAAATATGTTTCTTTTAGTTTAAAATCTTTTTTTTTAGTTTATCGTATAGAGAGTGCTAAGACAAACACTTTTTGTAACTAGCAACTTTAGGCTAGTACGCACCTAAGCCGAGATATAGACCCTTGAAGTTTATGGCCTAGAACTTTTAAGGAGAAATATCGCGGCTTAGGTGCGTCTTAGGCCAAACTGCCAAGGACAAAAAGTGTTTATATTAGGCCTAGGCCCCTCTACTCGACAAAAATATAAAAAGGCCTAATATAGACACCTTTTGTCCTCAGCAATTTTGCACTAAGGCGCATCTAGGCCGAGATACAGGCCCTCAAAGTTCTAGGCCCAAAACTTCAAGGGTCTATATCTCGGCATAGATGTATCCTAGGAAAAATTGCCCAAAACAAAAAAAAATGTAATAAGCCTCTCTGCACAAAAATATAAAAAATATTTTCGTAGATAAAAATCACCAATTTTTTATTCAAATGTTTTGCCCTCACATTTTTTGGAGAAATAACATTAATATTACACATATTGTAACAAAAATAATGAAACTCACCATAAGCCAAACCATAATACATTTCACTAAACAAGTCCACTAATCACTGAAATCAATATTTGTACGCTAAAAGGGAAGCCTAAGCTCCCAGATTTGGTGGAAAATTAACTAAGTTGGCAACAATACGCCAATGCGTTTTGATGTTCCATTTTTATAAAAACAATTATTTGTGTGGAATACAACAAATATGCAATTCAAAAATTTCATATATGATTTCTATAATAAGGAACATTAAATATGTAATTATAAAAGCCATTTATAGAAAAAAATAAAAAATAAAATATTCGTTTTACTGGGCCAAACTTGTAGAAACGAAACGCAAGAAGAATGACTATCACAAGTCTAGTTTCATTCATTCCCAAACCGATAACGACGAAAACTGTTAGACAATTCCTCGCAATCAAGCCGATCGCGATGACATCGCAATCAGCTTCAAGATGATTGCGATGCCGATCAGAGTTAGACAATCAGCCCGCAGGTTACCTTTCCTGCCTATTTACTTATGAAGTCTCAGTTCAGCCTAGAATAAACTATTTTCTCCTATCGGCCATAAGATGGACTACTCGTAGTTTAGCCTAGGTGGTACAAGTTTATCCTAAGATCGGGTTTAGCTGGTAACATATACCTATCTACTATATCTAGATTGGCAGGGTTCTCGCCTTGGAAAAACTTGGTTAATCAATGAAAAATATTCACCTGCTTGTACGTACTTCCCACTTGGTTCAAAAACGAGTAATGGCCCACCACTGTCGCCCTGGAAAAATGAAACGAAAATGCTAGTGGGAGAAATTGAAAACCAACCATACGGAGTGTTAGTAAATAGTACCTACCTAGGTACTGTTGCTGCTACTGAATGTATAACAAAGTTTGTAAAGCGTGTATAAAAACACCTATAAATATTTTACAACAAGTTTTTATTAACCCTAGGTTAGAACGCGACATACCACAAGCAGTACGAGGTGAAGGTAGGTACTTGACTGACTGGACTACTTGCTGTGTTGTGGGTTTAAACAATTCATATAATACCTATGTATATGTACCTACCTACCGCGCACCACGACAGAGATAAATGGAGAAAGCTCGTTTCGGAGGCCAAGATTCTCTTTGGGTCGCTGAGCCAGCAGAGTTAGTTAGTTATTTACCTACTATGTATAATATATTTTACAACGCGTGGTTTAAAATTTTCCTAACACCCCCTTTAGTCGCCAGTCCAACGGTTTTAACCGCTGGTAATCGTTTTCTTTTGACTGGCATACAAAATTAATCCAACTATTATTATAACTTACGAGGGGTGTTCAATAAAAAGTGAGAATGAGTATGAAGCAGTAATATTTTATTTCTTATTATTTTATTTTTTGACATAGTCACCTTTGAGGTTTATGCACTTGATGTATCGTTTTTCTAAAGCTATGATTACTTTCTTAAAAAGGTCTTCACCTTGAACCCTTAAAAAATCATGTACGGCGGTGTTCACTTCCTCATCATTGGCATATCTGTGACCTCTCAGGTGTTCTTTTAACCGCGGAAACAGGTAGAAGTCACTGGGTGCAAGGTCTGGCGAGTATGGAGGATGTTCCATCAATTCAAATCCAGAATCTTGGATAGCAGTCATCGCAACTCGAGACTTGTGTGCGGGCGCGTTATCTTGGTGGAACAACACAACTTTAACGAGTTTGCCGCGGCGATTTTTGCGTATTTCTTGACGCAATTTTTTTATTTGTTCTGCGTATAAGACCCCAGTAATAGTGGCTCCATGACTGAGATATTCAATCATTATAACCCCCTAGCTATCCTAGAAAAGAGAGCCCATGATCTTACAGGCGGATGGAATTGCCTTAAATTTCTTAGGTGTTGGAGATGATGGCCTCTTCCAAGTCATGGACTGTTGTTTTGTCTCAGGATCGTACTGATGGAGCCATGTTTCGTCCATAATTACAAATCGAGCCAAAAATTGTTCAGGATCTCTTTGTAACAATTCCAAATTGTTTTGAGAAATACTCAGTCTCGTTTGCTTCTGCTCGTCTGTAAGCATTCTAGGCACCCAGCGCGCTGACACTTTTTTCATGCCCAAATAATCATGTATAATAGTATGGATACTTTCTATAAAAATCTTTAGTTCTTCAGCTATAAAACGAACTGTAACACGACGGTCTGCCAGAACAATTTTTTCAACTTTTTTTATCATTTGTTCGGTAACTGCCGTCGTAGGGCGACCCGAGCGCGGGTCGTCTTTATTTGAAGTTCTTCCTCTCTTAAATTCGGCACACCACCGTGCAACCGTAGAATATGGAGGAGCAATAACTCCCTAATGTATTTTTCAAATCAAGATTTACTTGCTCAGTAGTAAAATTTTTCAGGCAGAGATTTTTTATCACGGCTGGAATTTAAATTTTATCCATTTTTCGCAACACGCTCCGACACGACGAAAACAAATGACATTTATTTTTAAAATAAAAAAATAAAATCAATCATTTTTATTTTTTTACTTTACCTAACGTCTGGGCTTTACCTGCCAGTATTTTCTTTTTTGTTTATCAAGAAGATTATATGCCATTATCACTTTTTATTGAACACCCCTCGTAATTATACAGTTCAGTCGATATCAAGTTTTAACTTTACCTACCTACCTACTTTTAGCTCCTATTAGTCCATTGAATGAGTACCTCCAAAGGGGGTCTTAGAGTGCGTGAGTTAGTAACGTAAGATGTTTCTTCGGAAACATGTCAAGAGTCCCTAGGTAATAAACATACTAAAACCCCGGGACACTAGGAGGAGCCTCGGAGTGGGGGGAGGGGGGGAAAGGGCTTTTTGGAAGAAAAAAAATAAAATGTTCAGGTATCGTAACTACCCTTATAAAATTCAATTTCCCCTAAACGCCTCCATGGTGGAATCTAGTATTTTTATCAATGATAGACCTAATTATGAGCAATCTATCGGTACCGGTCACAAGTTGCACTTTTGAGATTTTTGGAAGAAAAAAATTAATAGTTCAAGTTCAGTAACTAAAACTACCCTAATATAATATTTTGACAATCGATTCCTCCTAAAGGCTTCCATGGAGGAATATGTTTATTTTACTAATGATAGACCTAATCAAGAGCAATCTGTCAGTACCGGTCACAAGTTGCACAATTGAGTTTTATGGAAGAAAGAAATATTTTTTGATCGATTGATGTGATAAACATGGGTATGTAGTATGGGAAAATTGTTTGAGCCAAAATCATTTTTTAATGCGTGTAACTCAGAAACGTTAGGATATAGGAAAAAGTGATTTAGGTATAACTTGTAGATAATTTTATGGCCTTTCAACTTTTCCTTGAACGTTTTTCTCTTACATGTACCGTTTTTGAGATTTAAGCGAAAAATAAAAAAAATACCCTTTCCCCTCCTCCCCCCACTCCGGGGCTCCTCCTAGTGTCCCGGGGTTTTAGTATGTTTATTACCTAGGGACTCTTGACATGTTTCCGAAGAAACATCTTACGTTACTAACTCTCGAACTCTAGAACTATTTATTCAATGGACTATAATTAGTAGAACTATATTATAGTTCATTTGACATTCGGGTAAAAACCACGTTATATGAGAAACCGATTTCAGTCTGAGTTAGGACTTCCACATCGTATCACAAGTAGGTATCGGTATCTGAAAAAAATCTATCATACATAGGTTGATCAGCACATTCAAACATATCCTTCACACCTGACATCCATCCTTCCCTTTGGAGAAGGCGCACATCATCGTCGGCTTGAGGTGGTCCTTCAGTTTTGAGTTTAAGCACTCTTCATAGGACAGGAGCCGCAGGCTGGCCTTCAGCAGCGCTCTCGATGACGACAGCTCGGTGCCCATACGGCCCCAGCCCACAATCGTTCCTATTAGGCCCGTGAAGTCTTGACCTGTCAATGTAACGGTTCATTTTTGAGTATTTTTAATATCAGGACTATATATTTATTTTTGGAGGTATCGCGTAAAACCGTTCTTGATCATGCCAGTTCTTGTACATACAAAAAAATAATCTTAGAATTCTTCATCCAAATTATAACCATAATTTATAAGCGACAAGCTGACAACTTATCACTGTAACAGTGATAAACGATTTTTTCTGATACCGTCCTCAAACCAGTACAATTATTGAGTGATCGTATGCAATTGCAAGACTTTGCCTTATTTGTTAGTTGACATAACGATATACCTACTGAAAATAACAAATCCCTCTACATGGGTACCTTTTTGTTCTTTTAACTTCTTGTAAAAACACTTGTGTAAATTTGCAAGTGCAACAAAAGGCAAAAGCTGAACAAATGAACAACTGTTCGCTTACCGCGTTGAGGCAAACACACTGGAACTATAGTTTCCGAAAACAACACAGGCTGATTAAGAGTAGCAATCGCTATATCATTCTCGTCCCTCACTGCTGTAGAAGTGAACTTCTCGTGTATCGAGACGTCTACGAACGTTCTTTTAGCTACGTTGCTCAAGTCATCAAAATTGTCCAAGCCCAGTAATGCTTCCATCGTCGTGAAGTTATCCCTGAAATTCGTATTTTGGTAGAGGTTTATTATTTTTACGTTTATTCCCGTCCACCACCGCCCATCCCTGCTGAGTACCTACTGCCGCCGACAGTGAGTGGCAGACATTCCCATCAGCCCTGGCGGTGGTAGGAGTGGTGGAAGTGTACTTAGGTTATTAGTTTACAATCATCGTAACTTTCTATCCATCGTAAATCTCAGAACATATGCATGCATTATACAAAATTTCAATTTAATCGGTTCAACCGTTGAAGAATCGGGTAACGTACCAACCAACAGCAGCGCCGCCTATGGGCTACAATGCCTTCAATCATCCTAGCTAGACACTATTCAAAATAAATCTTATAAAAACCATAGAAAAAAAACACTAGTAGAATCAGCCACAGTGTAGGCGGTGGCAGACCGTTCCCATCTACCATCGTCAGGGACGATGGGAATGCCTGCCATCGCCGGGCTGGCCTAACGGTGGTAGATGGGAATAAACGAGATCTGTCTGGGGAACGTTTGCGATAGGCATGCTTAATATCTACTTGGTTATTGTCCAAGAATGCTACATCGTCATTTTGTTAAATACCTATTTAAGTTAGGTTTTATGTTTTAGGCTGAAAAAAATGGATAGATTACCATTTGAAGCAATGACCAGCACTGAGCACATGTTTGTTGGTCACGATGGCGCCGCCGCAGTGCATGCGATCGTTCTTTAAGATCGCCACCGTCCAGGGATAAGCGTGGGGCTCCGCCCTCCTCCCGCCCACTATGCGCATCGACACTGTGTCCGCAGGCCTCCCACAAACTGTCACAATCGTAATAGATTAGAATTAAAAGGATTTTAATAGTCAATAGAGCCGAGTTACCTAGGTGCGTTGTCACAGTCCGTTAAAATGTAACTATAGTTACTATAAATACCTATAGGGATCAAGTTCGGTAGTAGGGTTCCGTTTAAAAGTTTAAATTTACCTAAGTATCAAGATTGAATAAATCGGTTAAATGATGAATATATAAATAATAACGAAAAAATATTACATTGTTTTATTTTATTACCTAGAGAGATTACCATACATGAGTTGTGTTACCACACTATACTAGCTACAGTGTAACAGTGGTAAAGTAAAAATGTTGTATATATATTGTATTGTATACAATATACCTACAACATTTTTAGTTTACCACTACGGTCTACCACGTTAAAAGTAAATAGTTAAGTATCTAATACAAAACTGAGCGAAATGTTTTATTGGAATAATAGTTCAATAAATAATTGCAATTAATTTGAGCTCCCGATGCGTCCCTACCGTTCCCTAGACAGGAAACATGATCACGCACAAACTGGTGAAACTGCGGGTAGATGCTACAAACATATCTAATACCTTTAAAGGAGCAAGAATTGTATATGTTACAGGAAATGTATGAAATCCGTCATTGTATACAATTCCTAGTCAGTGTAGGTTTCTGTAATAAATAAAACACAAACTAACCTAACCTTGTCTAACCTCATCTAACTATGATCTAATCGTTCGTTGAGACAATCAAAGTAATAATCATAATCCCCGCTGGTTGTTTAAGTTAGGTTAGATTAGGTTAGCTTTTTTATCAGTTTATTCTGATAAGTTCTGCTTCACATCCTTCCCGTGGGTGTCGTAAGAGGCGACTAAGGGACTCGAGAGTAATTGGTGTATTACAATTTTTAGGCGAAAGGCTGACAACCTGTCACTATAGTGATACACATGTTTTCCGAAACAACCTTAGAAAACAATACTCAAAAATGTCAGACGTGGCGATAGCGACCGTATTCTTACGGCTGTTAACGCTCTGCCTACCCCGCAAGGGATAAAGGCGTGATATATGTATGTAGTTCTGTTTTATTACAGAAAGCATTTTTTATACGTTTCCTAAGAGAATATCGGAATTGTACCTACCTATGTATTACGAAAAATATTTTATACATTTCCTAAATGGCGGTATTAGGTATGTAATGTATATGCACTTTTTCATAAATCGTAACCTGAGCACATTTTTAAATTTACCTAAAATAAAACACTAGAAAGTACAAAAAAAATAATTTATTTTCAATTAGCACAATTTTTAACATCAGGCTTTATACATGCAGGACTAAAGCAGACGTCAGACAGAAGTGCCAAAACCTGCGGTAGGTATGTTGATTCATTTAGTCAAATTAATCAACATAAGAGTGCGGCTATGTAAAGCTGCGAGTAAGTGGGTATCGTGGCCAACTTCAATGAAAAAAGCAACCAATTATGTCAATGAATGAAATTAAAATGTTAACTCAGATCCAGTGTATCTAGTTGGTAAAGCTTATGCTATGAAAGTAGCTGAGACTTCATAGACATAATCAACATGTTTTATGTCCTTCCAAATGCTTCGTAATCCAATCAACGAAGTAGGTAACTTTTGTAAAAACAGCTGAAAATACAATGGTAAATTATTTTCATAGGACAAAACAACGATCTTCATTTCCTCTGATAACAGATAATAAATCTGTTAGCTGTTGTATTGTAATATGACATATCCTATTCTACATTTTATTAAAAGACATCTAATTGTACATCGTAAATAAGTACCTATTCTTTTACTATTTAGGTACTTGATTAGTTTTTGTTGCATAAATTTATAAGTGATCAAGAAAGAAGCATAGAACTTTCCTGATCTCCGTCATTGTTAAGCAGTACCTAGATGTCATCAATGTTTAACTTTTCGTGTTCATTTTCCAAATGTTGAGTATAGAATTGAAAACCGCTTACCAGGATACTGAGTAGAGTCGCAACCGATACCCCACGAAACAATTCCTGCGAACAATAGATATGTCGCAGTAAGATAGATAAAGCCGTAATAGCCATATCCCTAGGGATATAAGTAATTATATACCGTAACATAGTAATACGATTATAAAACGGTAAAAGTTTAGTGATGTACTTATATCACTAGAATAAGTCATCAAGGGAATGGGCAGCAGCGTTCCCTGTAATTCAGCGCAACTTCTTGCACTGCACTCGCCAATCGGCCTGTCAAGCGTCACAGATCGGAGTCCCGTGTCCAGCAACGGATTGTTTTGGCTATTAAGGTTAAGGTCGCCTGTTTCCCCGTGTTCACTAAACCGTTTCGTTGCGCACACTCCAAAAGCTATTCAGCTAAACTTAATCTAGTGATATAAGTACACTCGGCTTCAAAAAAATCGCTCCTTTTAAGAAATCTATTTCAAACATCTTTCAATCGTATTTGTATCATGAAATATTGGTAATGTTCGGTATCATTTGAAAAGTAAGGAAACAGAGAATGCAAAAACAATAATTCATTCAATGTTTTTTATTGGAACTGAGAAAAATTTACAAAACAATAAAAATCCTTAAAAACTGTAATGAAATCTGATAAATTTTTCAAAACAAAGTTGCTTAAAACTAACCTAAAACCTAGTGTAACCGCCCCTAGCCCTAATGACGTCTTCCATGCGCTCCCTCATGGATCGCACCAACCTCTTCTTGAGGGATACTGTCCCATTCCTCAATAACGGCGTCTTGGAGCTCCTGAAGAGTCGCGGGAGCGGGATCACGGGATCTAACCTTGCGTTTCAGCTGGTCCCAGAGGTGCTCTATCGAGTTCAGATCTGGACTTTTCGCTGGCCACTGCATGACAGGGATCCCAACCTCTTGAAGGTAGCCTTGCACAATACCAGCAGTGTGCGCGCGAGCGTTATCGTGCATTAATGTGAACCCGTCGCCAATAAATCCAACATAGGGGACCACATGTTCTTCCAGGATCTCTGTGATGTACCGGTGAGCAGTCATCGACCCTAGCCCCGCCGGGACCTACGCCTAGGACCGCCGGTCCGAGAGACGCAAGAAAGTTCAGTTTTGTCATCGGCAGATATGCCGCCCCAGAACATGCAGGAACCGCCCCCGTATTCTACCCTTTCTTGGATGCAGGCTTGGGCAAAACGTTCCCATTGTCTTCTGTATACTCTTTTGCGTCTATCGTTGCAGAAAAGGCACACTCTCGTTTCGTCTGAGAAGAGAACAGTTCTCCATTGGTCCAGGGTCCTATTAACGTGGGCGCGAGCAAATTGCAAGCGTGCTCGCCGATGCGCTGCGGTTAATTTTGGACCCGTGGCAGGTCTTCTAGCCACAATATTTCTCTTCTTTTGTCTTCTTCTAACTGTAGAGACACTCACGGCCCTTCTACGAACTGCTTGAAGCTGCTGTTGCAACTCAACAGCATTAGAGAACCGATTTCTCAAAGATTTCGATACGACGAATCGGTCATCTCTCGCAGAAGTGCAGCGATTTCTACTAGACCCACGCCTTCGGACAAAGCCACCCGTCTGCAGGAACCGCTGATACACTTCGAACAGAAAAGCGACTCAAGTGCAATTGCCGAGCAACATCACACTGACGTAGTTCTGATTGCAGTAGTGCGATAACTTGGGCGGCTTCAGCAGCTGTAGTGTCCATCTTCAAGGACGTTTTCCTGATGAAAGATATTCTTCTGTGTCTTCTTCGACTGTTGGTAGCAAATTTATTCCCCAATAAGCTGTATCGACCCTTTTATACCCAAAAAACAAAACAATACAAACAAAATTGAAGAAGAGAATCTCTTCCATTGTCATTCACAGTGACGTGAAGTGTCAAGCTTTTTCTTTATTCAAATGAAATGGATATTTTTTTAAAGAGTTTTTATAGGGCTCTCAAATGATACCAATATTGTTACGAATAACTGCTTGGCTTAAGGATTACCAGTGCTTGAAGCCTATTTTTACGGACGTGCGATTTTTTTGAAGTCGAGTGTATATCACTAGATGTTTGAACGTCTCGGTGTCCCACACGAAAAAGAAGAAGAAGTATATCACTAAAGTTGGATCGTGTATAGATAGATATATATACCTTTTGATGTAGTAATGACTCGATTTCTAAGATTTCTAAGAGACTATTTTACGGTATATACCTAATTATATTCGTAGGGATATAACAATATCACGGCTTTGTCTAACTTACTGCGACAGATATAAACTCACTTTCGCCTTACTTCGGTATGTTCCAGTCGTGATAGCCATCTAACTTTACATTCAGTCTGAGAATTATTTTATACATTAGTCAGATTTAACCGATTAGTTGAGAATCTATAGGTACCTAGTCTACCTATCCTGTAACTTTACGTAACTACCCACAGCTGTTTGATTTCGTTCTGTTGGGGTTTGCCTAAGTACCTACCTTTATAACATTTTGTTGATTGCTAAGCCTTGTTTTACATATTTTAATGATTCAGCTTATCCCATCAATGAAATAGTTTAAATTCTGGATGAATACTCGCCTATTTGAACAGGTTTGTCTTCTTGTATATCAAGTAATGGCCCACCAACGTCTCCCTGGAAAACAAAAACCGAAATGTTTATTAGAGAAATGTGTCGGAATCCGGAAAGTCTATCCTACCAAAAACATTTTCATGTAATAAATTGCCAACACGAGCCGAGAGAAAAGACATCAGATCTCAAATAGACCCAAGTTTCTCTTTCTACATTCTACATGCCCGATGTCCGTCAACTCAAATTTCATAAACTCTAGGTACATCTTAGATAAAATGTAGGGTCAGGTAGGGATCAGTGACTTAGGCGGGTATATTGACTTACGCTTATATTTCGAAATAGGACAGTGTTAGGATAATGTTTCCTTTACTTACGGGTACATACGCTTACGGGTATTACGATACGATTGAAACAAATCTCTCACACCTCACATCCACCAGCCGACATGGTGCAAAACATCGTCTCATCGATGTAAAATCTCGGTTTCGAGTCGTAGCAGTCTTTTTCAGCTATGATCGTCACTACAGACTTCATGATCTCTTGAGAATACGCCGTTAATCTGCCCATACGGCCCCAGCCCACAATCGTTCCTTTCTCCGGTAAGTTTTGATCTATAAATTTGGACATGTACAATTATTACTGTCTGTGTGCTATAAATGTAGATAATTAGTATGGTATATAGATAGTAATGGCCATACTTAAATTAACTATGGCGGGTGACAGGAGGAATCCAGGTGGTGTCGGGAAAAGGGTAGCTACCCGCCTGGCCGGGTGTTGTGGCCAGGGGACCGACGGGTCCACCTGGATTGGATTAGAAGTTGTATATATGCGTTGCGCGGAGAACACTTCGATACCGCGTTTCAGGCCCATTGTTCTGTCACGTGGCGCCATCTCTCCGATATGTTGAGAACTCCTGTTGCGTCTTGTAGCTTGTGAACCACTTGAGTGAGCTTCATGTTGTAGCCACCAGAGGTCGCTACAGTACTCCCCCTCAAGACCGGAGGTCGATTCGATACCGTAAGCGAGCGTAGTGGGGCTGATGACGTCATTGTAGCGTGATGATGCAGTCTGGCTTGGCGAAGCAGTGTAGGTTCCAAATGTCCACGGTGAGTCGGGATGATGATGGAAGACCAATGAAGCTGCCGGTCCTGGTTCCAATGTCCACGGTGAGTCGGGTTGATGAGGAAGACCAGTGAAGCCGCCGGTGCTGTGACTGTGGTAGTTGCTGGTGACGTAGTAGTTAGCTCCGTGCTTTAGTGGTTGGTGCGTGGTTGAAGGCTGCGAAGTCCATTGTAGAGGTCACCAATATGGCGGGTGACAGGAGGAATCCAGGTGGTGTCGGGAAAAGGGTAGCTACCCGCCTGGCCGGGTGTTGTGGCCAGGGGACCGACGGGTCCACCTGGATTGGATTAGAAGTTGTATATATGCGTTGCGCGGAGAACACTTCGATACCGCGTTTCAGGCCCATTGTTCTGTCACGTGGCGCCATCTCTCCGATATGTTGAGAACTCCTGTTGCGTCTTGTAGCTTGTGAACCACTTGAGTGAGCTTCATGTTGTAGCCACCAGAGGTCGCTACATAACTTTACGAGTTACGACCGATCAGTATTGAATTTGTATTTCAATACTGATGTTTGTACTTACTTTTTTCAGGCAAACACACGGGAACTATAGTGTTCGAGAACTTCACAGGTTGATCAAGAGTAACAACCGCTATGTCATAATTGTCCCTCACTGGTGCAAAATGGTACTTTTCGTGGAATTTGACACTCATTAATGATCTTTTAGTTACATCTTCATTTTTGACATCATCGAAAGTGAGCAAACCTACTAATGCCTCCATCATCGTGATGTTATCCCTGAAATTAGATAGACTCTCATTGTCTTATTTGGCAGCAGTAATGGGTCTTTGTCCAGAGGGAGTAAGATATTTCTGGGAAACGTCCCATGAAAATGGCGATGTCCACAAAGATCGCTGGATGTGAGGTGTTACGCATGGTGGCCGGCATGCTCAAACCCCGAAGAAAAATCATCCTTGGATGCTACTTATAGTATATTATAGTTGTATGATAAATTAGGTAAATAATTACCATTTGAAGCATATTCCAGCGCTGAGCACGTGCTCTATGGTAAGGAGGGAGCCTCCGCAGTGCAAACGGCCGTGCTTCAGGTTCACGATCGCCACCGTCCCCGGGCAAATAGGCCCTGGCACTGTACATATGTGAATCGATTACTATTTAAACCAATGTACATGCGGTTGTTCTTCCGTCCAGGGGTAAGCGTGGGGCTCCGCCCCCCGCCCGCCCTCTGGCCTCAACGACACTATCACTCAAACTGTCACAACAAACATAGTATAGAAAAACCGTAGTAGGCGTTCAAAAGTCCATAGTCTCACTGATAATGCGATTGTTCATAGTTATTATTATTTAAATTTTAAACGGATACTTCCTGACGCTTACCGGGTAGTTAATTTCAGTATAGCCGCGTTTACACTAGGTTCATAAAATTTGTTGTAGGAAATAGAAAAACGTACTCATCCTACATTTTCTCTTTTTTACAATGACTAATATTTGACATTCAAAAAGATAAATGTAAAATTTACTACTTTGAATAAATGATTTGAGTTTGAGTTTATACTTACAGATGTGTGTTTTTGATGTGTACCCGCAGTTTCAATATTTTGCCTATATTTATCACTCCTCTGCAGGAGTAGATGATACCTTCCTTCGCACTTGAGTGAATCACGGGAAATAAAAAAATCGCGGTAGCGTTTGTAGAGTGGGTACAAAAAAGATTTGCAAAAATAACAAAATATTATAGAGAGAGATATACGAACATTGTATGTCTAACAAAAGCTTTCAATAATATACTACCTACTCAAAGTTGAGTTTTTACTTTAGTGGTAGAGCGACATGTTTAGTGAAAATTAGAACTGGCAAAAAAAAAAATTACTCTAAATATTACCGTTCATGTGATAGAGCCTCTAAACCATTATTAGATAAAGCCGAGCAAAAAACAAACACGTTTTTCGTATTGGGCCGCCCCTTAATTTTCATTTTGATAAAAAAAGTATATTTTATTGTTATAGCGGGAACAGCAATATCACGGTTACAGCCTGTAGTTCTGTCATCTGTTTATGAAACATCATAAATATAGTTATAAATTTTGAAACACTTACTTACGCATACGCAATCCATTAAATAACACATTCCGCCTTTAAACTTCAAACATAATAGGGAATATTCATGTTTCTTTTTTTGTCTTAAATTAATAGCTTACTACTTTTTAACGTAGAAAAAAATATTAATGGGCTTCAAAATACTCTAGATATTTTTAAAAATGAAATTTAGAACTATTAACAAATTTAAGCAGTTCAAACGCCGCCATTTTGCGCGAGCCTTGCGTGACGTCACATGACACGTCCAGTGGGTGTTAACCTTAGTGTTTACTGTGGACTTTGAATACAATGTCGTGTCAGATGACGTCACATTTCGTTCGACCGATAGCGGCGCGTTTTGGAAGTTTGACGTTTGCTCCCTTATTTTGCACTTTTTGAATATTCTTTTAGGGGTTTAAATAATAAGTTAATTTAAAAAAATCCTTTTCATTATAATATTACGATAATAAGTATTTGAGAAAAAAATATTTTAGGCCATTTCAAATTTTATGCATATTCCCTATTGTGTGCCTTTAAACACCTAATCATAAAATGTGACGTATAAGAACCTTATACAATTGGCCTTGAGTCGAAAAATGGTATGCAATTTCATTGTCGTCGTGTCTGCTTGCTCTACCAACCTGACTCCTTGAACGAGTCAATTTACGTATTCTTTATTTAAAATAATGACCCCTTTTTGAGCAAATGGAGGAAAAATATGTTGAAGTAGTTGATAACACCAAAATTTTTGCCAATAAGAACAAATATGTACACCTTTTGATAACAGTCTAACGTCACTCAGAATTTGGCATAAACGAATAGCTGTACCTCATTTTTTGTGTTTTGTGTATGACATCAATTTCAATTGAACTTATTTTTTCATCTAAAAAACTACGAATGAGACGCACGTAAGTGCGAATAAAATAGGCCATTTTAACCCAAGGGACTAAAAGTGATTTGATTCGGAACATTAAATATTTTCAGCCAATGAATCGTGAATTTGAGATTTTTTGAATGAAATTGAGATTAGAGATGACGCTTTTGACTGATGTACTACCTAGTATCTGCTATTTTATTAAGTATGTAACACCTAGTATTTACCACATTTCTACCAAAATTTGAAATTATATAAAGAAATGTGTCTAATTATTTTTTGGCGTTATTTATGGCAAGCAATGGTCATCGACAATTTTGTAAATATTTCATGTTTATAACGCAATTTATTAGGTGAAGTGAAAAATAAACTGTGAAGAAACGAAAATTAATGGGCAACAGCAAGGTATTTGTTGTTTTCTCATAGAAGGGAATGAGAAGTAGTATGTATAACTCAGGGCTAAAGTTATTTATCTTCGGTCGACGTACATTGAATCCCTCGCTTTACTCAGGATTCGACTCTAAAATCCTTCGTGCCGCTCGTGATTCAAAATAACGCCATCGCTTTACATATATCACTTTAGACCCTTGTCATAATAACTACTATTGTAAATACACTTATTTTCAGCATCAATCCTTAGCAAAACTTGCTCAATTATTGTTCTTGAAAAACTAGCGCAATCTTTGTAACGCAGAAAACTTGCAGATAAGCAGAACACAAGCCATTCATATAAGCTAGCCTTAGACAGGTAGCACCTACGTATGTTGTAGTCTATTCAACACCTAGGCTATGCACGTAGTTACATTAATATATAACCTCACCTATACTTTTCCATTAAATTATTGTTATCGTACGGACTTACGGCATTTCTCAGCAGCTAGGATCGATGGCACCACCTAAAACATTTCACTATTTACTAATTTTTCCATGAGAGAGGCGCACAATTCTCGGCATATCTGGTAGTAGGAACCCACCTGAAGAAGAGCTATTGCCAAGGACAGCACTGGTACCAACATTTGAAGGATTTCAGACGCGCCGGCTCTCGTCGACGGTCGTCCGTCGTACTGCCCAATCGATCTAGCTTACTACCTTGTATGCCTACGTTGCCCGCTGAAAACGCCGTCAAATTATCCACGCGATAATATTGCTGTAATCTACAAGTTATTCAAGCATAATGAGGAGGAACTTCTTATTTTAGTCGTCTTAATACAAATAAGTTGCGGGTAAAAAAGTTAGCAAAACTATTCCTGCAATATAATTTATTATTATATTTTTTTCTGATAAAGGCTAAAGCTATCTAGCATTACCGTAAGACACTACGTATCAGAAAAAAATACGAGGGCTTCTGCGTGAAAAGGGCCCTGTCAGTGGGTACTGAGTTATGTAAGTACAGTTTCGGTGTCTAGTATATTCCCTCTATCATATTGACTACAAAAATAACAAATGATAAACGAGTTATTTTTTAACACTTTTGCCTAAAGACATTCAAAAATGTAACCTTGTAACTCATAACTCCATAAAAATGCAAAATCTTGGCAATGATATATTGAATCTTAGAAACTAAATACCGACTGGGCTCTTTATACACAGAAGTCCACATATTATCGAAGTAGCAACCGACCGGAAAATTAGATGCATAACCTATAACGTTCTCTTATCAAAAACTATGCGTAAGTACAATACAAATAGGGTCGGGGAAATTGACTTTACACAGTTCAATAAGTTTTTATTACTATTTTAATATAAAAGTCTTAACAGGAAAATATCTTCAATTCGGTTCGCTTTCATATGTCACTTTGGTACGCAATATGTGCCTTCGGAGGTTTGCTGTTTTATCCATGGAATATATTTGTTGACGATTGTATAAACACCTGAAAATAAGTGTATAAACCATTAAAAAATAATAAAAGCAACAGAGGAATATTCGGCAAAAATCATAACTGTTGCCCTATACTGAGATAACTAAATATTTCATGAAATCGGTTATTTTTTTTTTTTTTATAAGTAGGTACACATTTTAGTAAGAATTTTAAAGTGTGGAACGACCCAGCGAGTCCCAATAACAATATGCTCCTCAGTTTCTCGATACTTTTAGCTCACTTTTCTTTCGCAAAGTTTTTTATCTTAATAGATATAATATAATTATTAGGTTAGATTTTTCCTATACGTCTTCGGTCGAATTAACTGAACACGAATTTCAAATGTTATCGTGTTTTTTTTTCCATAATACAAGGGCAATTACGAATCTGGCATCTGACATGAGCCTCAAACTTCAAAATGAACATTTTCTGCTCACCTGGATAATCAGGCATAGCACAGTCAATTCCCCAGGATACGATACCTTGAAACAGTAACAGAATGTTTTAAACATAATATTCCATTATAATGTAAGAAAGAAAAAATGATTGTTACCAAATTAAATGTCAGTCAAACAAATCACGTTATAGCATGTTAAGTTACTTAATTTATGTTTTTTCTTGGCTTGTGATTATTTATGCTCTACATTGATTTATTCTGCTCTGCTATATATGTAAGATAAATAAGTACATTATTTTCCATTTCTAATGATTTCTCAGGTTGTAGGTACTTACCCACTTGATACCAATGTTTATGATGGGATTTGGCATGCGTGGCAAATAGAGGCCCGCCACTATCACCCTGGAAATGAAATAAGATCATGAAATACAAATCTGTTAGGTATACTTCTATATAAAAGTAATTTAAATTAACTTGTTAAAGTAAAATTTAATTTGACAGTAACTAAGCAGCTTAAGAAACTTTATAATTATAAGAGTTGAAAACGTAAGTACTACGAATCCGAATTCGTTGATATATATCAATACTTATGTATTTAAGGTCAGTGAAATATACCAGTTTCTCTTAACCGCATAAAAATTTTGGTAACTAGATGGATAACAGTGCCTCGTTTTTTGAAACTGCAGGCTACTATTCTACAGGTGAAATTCGATGTACATTGCGCAGTGGGTCAAAAATCCAGGTTTTATAATGTCCCACCGGCTACGCAATGTACATCGAATTTCACATGTAGAATTGTAGCCTGTAGTTTCGTTGCATAGGCCACTGGTACATGTATTTGTACTCACTTGACAAGCATCTCTACCGAGACTGTAAGCGCACATCATTGTATCACTAACGAGATTGTCCCTGTATATGGCAGATTTTTGACATTTCTCGCCGTCCACCAATGTCACTTTTGTCTCCAACAGGTACCGTGAGGACGTCATAGCACCCTGCCTCGTCTTGCCCCACCCGGCTACCGTCAGAGGTATGTTTTTGAACTCCATTGCTGCAAACAAAAACGTCCGCTTCTACTGAGACACTAGCTCTAGTTACTAGAGATATTCCAGAAGTATTTTAGTTTAGATGAAAATCTGGTTGTAATTTTAATTCGACAAGGAGATAGGCAGAACTTGCTCTTAAACATTTAGTTCCTTCTTGAGACTTTGGGCTGTCGTTGATGTCCTATATTATGCAGTTGGCGAAGGAGGTAATTGTTCATATATTTACTTTCATCCGGCAAGCAGATGGGTCGAATTTTCTCGTTGAACTTGAGCTTCTTGTTGAGAGTGAGTACCGCTATGTCGTTAATGTCTCTGACTGCGTTGGAGGTGAAGGCTGGATGCTTCACGCCGTTGGTGACGCGGAGCACCTGGAACGAGGAGTCCAGCCGGTCGTGCATGCCCACATTCACCGTCAAGTCGTTGTAGTGCACACTGCAAAAATCAGATGCGTTTGAACTGCTAACTTGGTGATAAGATGTAAAGAAGATTTTGAACTTGCGAAAGAGGATATCTTCCACCTTCAAGACTGAATAAGCCCAAGAGAAGACGTGCTATGACGTACAATGTTGTGATGTGAGGCATTACGGACGATATAATCGAGGAAATGTTTCAAATGAGTCTGAATAATAAACCTCACGTGCACAATTTAAAATCAGCACTTAAAGGAACTCTTAGATTTAGAACATTAAGCTTGATTGTTCTTGTGTGACCGCGTCTTAACCACCCGCGAGGGGCGCCCCACGACCGCCATCTTTAATTTCCAAGTACTCCCAGTCGAAAGGTAATGTGGTTACTAACCCGAAAGTGATACAGTGTCCAGCTGTGAGGATGTGCATCTCGGTGATGATGGCGCCGCCGCAGTGCAGCTTGGCGCCCAGCATCAGCGACACGAGCCACGGGTACTCGTGCGGCTGCACCGTGGTGCCGCCCACTATGCGCCGGTTCTTGCCTGCTATCCCACATGCTGGAACACCATCAACATTATTACTAGCAGTATTCACAAGCAATGTTAAGTAATGGACTAAACAATGTAATGGATCTTAAATTTACTGTTCAGTATGTCCGAAATTGTTATTGTTACCTACATGTTGAGGTAGGAGTGTGGTTCAATTTCAGATAATATAAGTTTTTTTGTTAAATCGTGAGAGGCATATATATAAAATAAATGTAGGTATTTACCGCAGGACTGATTATACTTTTGTGCTTCCACCTGTCAATATAAACTAAATTAGCACCGTTTGTTATCTTAATAGTGTAACAAATATTTATTGTCTCACTTGTCGTACCTAATATTAGGTTGTACTTACTGTTTTGATTACCACATACAGCATCACAAACCATATCCTTTTCATTTTATAGGCGTACTTTGGACTACGTAATTTTTAAAGAAAGAAATCATGGTTGTAGGCGTCGTTGCAATGATTATTTGGGGTAATAAAACAAAACTATATTTCCTGCACAAATTTTAATTAAAATCTTGAACGTAAAATTAAATTCATACCACGCGTAAGAACTTTGATTACAATTATATTGGAAAAGTTGACTCTAGCGCACGTCGGCGCCTACAGCCATTATGTTGCTAGATTTCATAGGGGCTCTTTCCAACTAATTTAAAAAGCAGCTGATATAACTTGAACAAACTAGTAAATAAAATGATAATGAACATTTTAATAATAATAAGTCGTCAAGACTCAATAGCCAAGAACCGATAGAGCCAATGTTAACTACAATGTACACTATACGTCCTAACTCGACTAACTCTACATCTAAGTCAAAATATATGGCTTCGCTGTTTCGAATCCCTTAGGTCTGCTTATATGCCTCAGGGGACCTTCATGCGAACTTGACAGCGGTCGCGGTCACACCGCCCTCATTATATACTCGTGTAAGCAATCTTCTGATTGCACAAGATTGTTCCTTTAAATAGTAAATCATTGTTTCGACTATCAACATTGCTGAATAGGTTGAGTCGACCGAAACATCTGTATTATATTATATAAACTATAAGCGTAAAAAGTGTTCTTCACCAAAAAAAACATGATGGACAACAGTTTTTCAACGCGTGACGAAATTAATTCCCTAAAAAGAAGTAGTACGACAGAGAAAAGTGAATTTTTGAAGCATGACTCTGTCATAAATGCGAAGGAAATAGGCACAGATTACACATTTAAACATGAAGTGGTATGGAGAAATGCGATTGGATTTTTGATTCTACACCTTCTTGCATTCTGGGGTCTTGGAGTGGCGATAACTGGTGGCGTTTGTGCAAAAACATTGCTTTGGAGTAAGTTAATGATTACTGTAATTCAATGAATATTTTTGAATTTCAATGAATAACTAAGTGCCTGATTATAATTTAATTATCATCAACAACCACAATAGTTTACTACTGGATATGGGCCTTTCTTATTTCCACACGGGCGATATTTTCTATGATCAGTAGTACATCACACATGGCATACGCTGTGCAATTTTAGATATAAGCCCTTACCCTGCAAGATTTTATGTCATAGCTGCTTTTCACGACACCTCCGGGTAGATATGGAGTGGTACTATATTAATCTGGCACAATACGGTACAAAAACTACCTACTTAGTTAATAAAATTATGTACTTTGTTATAATTTCAGCGATTTTCGTTGGATATCTTAGCTCAGAGGGCGTTACAATTGGAGCTCATAGATTTTTCACTCATAAATCTTTTAAAGCAGTCCCATTTCTACGAGCAGCACTTGTACTAATGCAAACTATTGCTGGACAGGTAATATCCACATCCACGTAACATATATTTCTCAATTTAAGTTTGTCTGTTGAGTGATAACTGAAAATATTTAAAAAAGGGTTTTTGCCACAATGCAATTGCCGTTTTATTTTCTGAATATTTTGATTCTTGTATTTGTTATATATAGTTAATTGCGAAAGTTTAAGACAGTTTTTTGTCTGGTGGTTTTCTTCTGAGATTTTGTTTTTTTTTTATCTTTTTGATAATATCTTTTATCCATTATACAAGAGCTCGCTTCATGAGCGAGTGAGTAGCTGCCAGTCATGACTTTTCTCAATATATACAAGAAATTGCTGTATTTATTCCTTGCTGGTTCATCCGTTGCAATATTCTCTAACAAAATTTTTACTCACTTGAAATTTTCCGTTTCCAGAATTCTGTGTTTATCTGGAGTCGCGACCACAGACTCCACCACCGTTATTCAGACACGGATGCTGACCCGCACAATTCTAAGCGAGGCTTCTTCTTCTGCCACATGGGCTGGCTCATGGCCAAGAAACATCCGTACGTCGTCGAACTGGGTAGACGAATAGACATGTCTGATCTCCAAGCTGATTGGATGGTCATGTTCCAAAAAAAGTGCGTATACGTCCTTAATTTAGCCGGTTATAATAAATGTAGGTACATCAGCATTTAATCTAGTTTTTTAAAATTTGACAGCAACGACTTCTTTGCAAGTTGTCATATCTCATGTAATTTAAAATGTAGCATCTGCCTAAATAGGTGGTACTTACATATACAATACTGCTATACCCACTTACGATTCTCTGCGTAGACTCAAATATTCCCCATGGATTACTTTTACCTAAATTTCCGCGACTTAAATTTATGCATGGTGATAAGTTGTGACCCTTTTGCTGACAAAGTGTTTTATTTAACGAAATAGGTACTATAGCTACTATAGGTACTTATATTTCATTTTCAGATACTACTATTACTTGTACTTCGTTCTCGCAGTCTTAATACCTGTCTGGGTACCGGTACACTTTTTTGGAGAGACATGGTTAAACTCTTTCCTTGTTTGCTATGCAATGCGTTATGTGATCCAACTAAACGGGACTTGGCTAGTCAACAGTGCAGCTCATCTTTATGGTACCAGACCTTACGATAAGTGAGTCACCTGTTATTTCATTGTAAAATAGGATAAATACAATTAGTTGAAAGATTTTATGGAGTGAATCTGCTGATGACACTGAACATGATAATATTTTATTTCAGTCCAATTTTTTTAATTTTAATGCTTGTCTTCTTTTGTTTTCATACATTTCCGATCTTTAGGAATCTACAGCCAGTGGAATCGTGGTTTGTCTCAATGATCAGTCTTGGAGAAGGATGGCACAACTATCACCACGCTTTCCCGTGGGACTACAAGGCGGCAGAACTATCAGACAGGTTCAATCTCTCTGCGGACTTCATCAAGTTCTTCGAACAGGTCGGGCTGGCTTACGATTTGAAGACTGCTTCCCCAGAACTGGTAAGAGAGTGTGATTTGCATAATTTTCCCCTGTAGTGCGAGATCATAGAATAGGACATGAAAAGGTGTTAAATTAAACTATTCATCCATCTGTACGTTTCCAGGTGAAGAAACGCATAATGCGTACAGGAGACGGCACGCACTACGAGCTCGGCTCGGAGGAGGCACGCGCGTGCGTGTCTGCGTTGGGCCCCCTACACCCCCTCAACCCCTCATACAACGTCACATACCCGCCCCCCAGCGCACACCTCAAGCAGGAAGGACTCCCACTGTTCCACGAAAATGATGTTTTCCACATGGAGACAACCACTAAAATTACAAATTCCAGAAAGTCTGCTACCGGTTAAAGTTTTCAAATTAGTCAATGCAATTTTAGGTTATTATTTATGTGATTTAATGTTTACTCAATTAGGTAATGATTAAAACAGTTAACTATCACTTACTATTTTTATTTTTCATTCTTTCCTGACTCGAAACTTACAAACCGCTTATGAAACTTAACATTTCTATCAACGCATAGTCTAAAGGCATAGATCTAAATCTTTTAACCTACTTGTTATAACAAAATGAAACCGAAAGAGCGACGAAATACTAGCAACATGAAGAAATTGATCCCAAGCTCTAGTAATCTGCTAAAGAGTATAATATAATCTAATGTTCAGTCTGCGCAGAAGCACGCCCGGCGAGCGTTGTGCCGGATCCAGTACAAATACTTGGTGACGCGCGTGTACACGCCCGGGTAGCCAGGCCGGCCGCAGCCTATGCCCCAGGACACAATACCTGAAAAAAAAACCGACAACTGACTGTTTACACTATACTTATCGGCTTCTTCTTCGTGTCAATGATCTTTTGAGTGCATCAGATTTTATTTTAACAATACTTGGGCACGGCCACCCCATTCTCATTTGCTACCATCAGGACTCCCCTGATGCACATGGCCGACAATAAAGGGCAAGGCAAGGGCCTACTTATCATAAGCTACTGTTAGTAAGAACAGGATAACATAGCTAACAACTTCACTTTAGTCTAGGCAACAAGGGAAATCTCCGTGGTTTAGATTTTAGTGGTGAATAGGAGAATATAGTGTACGAAAGTGGCGTTACTTACCAAGAAGTTCATAGCGCTTGTCACCTCTCTCCGCAGATAACGGTCCACCGCTATCACCCTGGAAACCACATTTACGATGTTAGAGGGCAAACTTTCCATAGGCATAAATTTACAGACTTTATAGGCGCAACTTTGATACCATACCACATTACACGACACAGTTAAACGCATCGATATATTGTGTATGAAATTCTCCATTTAGAGGTCGTAGAATTACTGATAGACGATTGAAGTTATTTATTTACTATGCAAACAATTTCAGATATTTTCGAATACTGTCGCCTACCACAATTCATCCGGTCAAGTCAAAATAAAAACCATAAAACAAGCATTCAGTACAGTTGCATTTTGTTTTGGTTCTCTTTCCCTCAAAATTTTTCTTCTTACAAATATTTGACTACCTGACAAGTGTCCTTCTTTCCCTCCTTGGGGTACCCAGCACAGAGCATGTTTTCAGCTATCATGGCGGTCTCGTACTTCGTGTTCCTGCACTCCTCGTTGCTAAGTATGGGCACCTCAACCTCCAGAAGTTGGCAAGAGTGGTTCTTCGTCTCGTCTATTGAGCCCCACCCAGCTGCTATCGCCTTTACGCCCACGTACGCATTGTCTGGAAACAAAAAGTAGATCGATTTCATCCACGAAGTTGTTGTGGATGAAGTTATGAACAAAATGCCCATAATCATCACGTCACATCAGTTTATAGCAGACCATTGCTGGACAGGGTACGTCACAATGAACGATCTCCCGCTTTCGCCATCCAGTCGCTACCAGCCGCTCTTTTTAAGTCATCAGTCCATCTGGCTGGAGGGTGTCCAACGGTACGCTTGCCGAGACGTGGTCTCCACTCGAGAACCTATCGGTTCTATTGACACACTATTAACAGACTGACCAGTCCACTGCCACTTCAGTTTGCTACACTTTCGGACTATTATCTGTTTAATATTTCTTACCATCGCTGTGCGGCAAGCAGACTGGTTTGACAGTGTCAGTGATGTTGACCCTCTCGTTGAGTCGGAGCAAGGCGATGTCGTCCACGAAGTTGCTGTAGGTGAAGTTGTGGGCAACGATGTCCACGACGAACCGGGTCTCCGGGCGGTGCGTCTCGTTGCAGCGGTCGTGCTCGCCGAGGGTCACTTTTATCATGAACCACATTAACCTGTGGATAAAACACAGGGTGTTAGGAAAAGTACTAACTTCCTTTCAAGGCATGAGAGTTTTCTGGAGAAATGTGATAGCTAGTTAGTATAGTTGAGTCATCGACGCTGAAGAAGAAAAAGGGGGGAATGGAGTATATTTTGTGACAACAAGGATTCCCATATAGATAGTTCAATGCGTATTAGAAGTTTATGTTAAGAGAGGAGAGCCAACAAGGACACTAATAAATAAGTAATACCGCGCATGCTTAGTCTCTACAATAGATTATACCTAACTTTATAAGGCTTCTTTAAATTGGGAATTACTTTGCCCTTGGGCGGCCTCTCTGAGTTGCTTACGGATGTACCCAACGACGCACATTTACGCCTTGCTTTTGTTTTATTATGAAGTTGAAAATTTTTCTTCTTCGTGTCAATGGCCGAACTATATCTTTTTCCTGCCAGCAGCGTGGTGCTTACCCTTTGACACAATGCGCAGCTGTAAGAACGTAGCGGTCGTTGATGAGGATGCCTCCGCAGTAGAACTTGTTGAAGTAAGTGAGCCGCACTATCCAGGGGAACTCGTTCACTGCGGTCTCTACTCCGCCCAGTATCCTGGACGCTTCGTTTCTTTCACCACAACCTGGATTGAGAGTGAGAGGTACATGTTTTAGACAGGACTGACTGACAATTTCCTAAATATTTGAACAAATTAAAAGGTAGTTGAAACGCTGTGAAGTATATCCTTTAACCGACTTAAACAAAGGAGGTTCTCAGTTTGACCTGTATATAAGTATGTATGTATGTTTGTCCAAGATTATCGCGTTTGGCTGAACCGATTTTGATGCGGTTTTCAGAAAAGTGTTTGACAGGCTTAGGAGAAGGTGTAAGGCATATCAACCGACAAAAAATGAGGTTCTCACTTTTATACGTTCATTGAAGTCGGTTCCCTTTTTAAAAAAAAGTTACTTAGTAGGTAGGTAAGGTAACTTACGGCAGTTGCACTTTCGGCGCTCTAAGTACTCTTCTTCGTCTTCGAATATTTTTGCTGTAGCATTTTCGGCATTTACCTTGAATCAACCAAAGTAAGGCATTCGTAAAATTTTGTATATTAAGAATAGCTTAAGCGTTGTAAACAATAAAGTTGAATATGAACTTACCACACATCCTACAACAAAAACACTTAACGCAATCACTGCAAGTTGTTTCCACATTTTATTCCATTGACTTTGCTGGCACAAAAAGTACTTTTGTTTTAAAAATCTGAGTAAAACTAGTTTGAATTTAGAAGACTAGTTTAAATTTAGAAGGCTGGTGGTGCTAGACGAGCGCGCGACCGGGAAGCTGCGGGCAGAAGCGCGCGCGGCCGTTGCACCCGGCCGCCATGCTCCCGGCGCGACACACATTAGTATGCAAGCCTCTATTTGTCGCATATACAGTCCCTAAGCTGGTTTTGAGATGAGTTCTATATGAAGACGTTTCCCATCGACAGTTTCCGTCACGACTTTTTAATTCAAGTAACTTGAAATTTTGGTGAAAAAATCCTGCATTTAAATGCCAAAATTAAAACGCAACCTCAAAGTGCCATGAATTATTTTATCGATCAATGACTCGCTGTTAGGAAAAGAATACTCATAAACTTGGATATTTATTATGAGGATAATGCAACCGACCCAATGCAAGGTTCCAATCAGACCCCTTAATGACTCAATATCGTTTTATTATCAAACGGGTTCAAAAAATAAGAAAATTCCGATGTCCAAAAAATCGTCAGCATTTTATCGTAATTAACTTTGCAGTATCCTATCCTCCTATTACAGTACACAATCTTACCTATAACTCGGTCTACATTTTCCTACTTAGAACATAAAACATCAGTCTCGACTATAGATAAAAAAGTCTCGGGCAAAAAAAACATTTTTTGTGAATGTAGATAGTGTCGCCTAGAATGTGCAGTAGCAAGCGTCTTCGGTATTGTCTCTTATCCAGTCCAGGTATTTGGTGACCCTCGTGTACACTCCAGGATAACCTTTCCTTGCGCAGCCGTAGCCCCAGGATACAATGCCTGGAACATGAAAGTTAACGTCATCTCTAAAGACGTTCACTGGAAAGGTCAGATGGGGTGGAACTAATCGATCGTAGAATTTAAAACACAATTTAGATTGGATACGTATATGTGGAAAATCTTTGACGTCATATTCTAAAAACGCGAAATCCATGATTGCGCTGCGCTGACCTGCACATAGTTTAGCTGTATTTCAACGCGTTTTGATGTATTACAAATTGTAGGGAAACTCTGTCAAAGTTAATGACCCCATCAGTCGGTTAGTCCAGTCAGCCCTGAAGTGGCAGATTGGACTAAGCCCATCAGTCCACAAAACAGTTTTTAATAGATCAGACTGGGAAGATCGACTTACCTATCAATTCATACACACCGCTCTCTGTTTGCGTCACTAAAGGCCCTCCACTGTCACCCTGAAATTGAAATCATCCATTGTTCTTAGCTAGCATAGCATTGATAATATTGCACTCATTTACCTAGCCGCTAAGAACAATTTGGTAAACGAGGGCACCTGGGACCTTCTGATACTTATCGTATAGTGGTAAAGAGGGACATTTCAGAACAGCGTATCAGGCGTTTATAAAGTTATGCTTAATTTTTCATTAGTTTTCAATTTTATACACACAGTCTCATCAATACGTAGACTGTATCTGAATTCTGAGCTTACCGTACAGGCATCTTTATGGGCAGTTTCGGGGTATCCAGCACACATCATGACATCCCTTATCTTGGAGGCGTTGTAGTTGGTGTTCTTGCAGGCTTCGTTGCTCAGGACTGGAAGTTCAGCTTCTTGAGGAATGCAAGACCAGTTTCCACCTTCCTTCATTGCGCCCCATCCTGATACAATTGCCTTTTCTCCGGTGTAGAGTCTTTCTAAAAGTATTAATATGTCCTATTAATCTATTTTCTCGAAAATTATGACGGAAATCCATTTAATAGTTATTTTCCAAAATACTATTATTCACAATTTTGATCAGTCATATTTTATCAATCATACACAATCTTATATAACATCTTACGGTAGAAGATTTTAGATTGGCATTGCTTGGTTAGTTTTGTGAAAATTGAGGGATAAGACGTAGGTTCTCATTTTATAGCTTGAAAAATCAGGCAATAAAATGAAATCTTCATCATTTTCCTTAATTTTTGTGCAAGACTTAGCTAATTGGTGACTGAAGGATATTTAATTAACACCATTGAAAATTTGCATGTTGCTTAGGTATAACTATTCTCGTGACTTAAAATTTTGTATAGTAAGGTAAGTAGTTTCATTTCACACTTTTTTCTTACGTACCACATGTTATATATTTTTTATTAAAACATATAAAAAAATATATCTGTATTACTGAGCTATAATTTGTTGCCTATTTTTAATTTTAATAACTCACCAGTCGCGGCAGGCAGACAAACGGGCTTGATAGTGTACGAATAGGTGACAGGCTCATTGAGCCTTATCAGCGAGATGTCGTTGGTGAGGTCTGACATGGTGAAGTTATGAGCGACCACCTTCACGATGTACCTGGTCTCAGGTCTGCCAGGCCTGACGCAGCGGTCGTGTTCTCCGAAAGTCACTTTGAACATGAACCACATGAATCTGGAACAGATTAAAAAATAAATAAATGCTTTATCTTAACCTTTCATACCTACCTTTGCCGTGTGATGCCGACATAGAATAGCATCACCCCATTCTTCCCGCGGGTGTTGTATGAGGCAACTAAGGGACTCGAGGGTTTCATGTGTATTACCACGTATTATATATATTTAGGCGACAGGCTGACAAACTGTCACTACAGTTATACACGAATCATCTGAAGGGGCCCTCAATACTTTTCAGACGTGGCGATAACGAATCGTTAACGCTCTGCCTACCCCGCAAGGGATGAAGGCGTGATTCGTGTATGTATGTATGTATGTAATACCTACCTACATGGATGACTTGTTGAATAGGAATATTTACCCTTTCATGCAATGTGCGGCGGAGACGACGTATCGGTCGTTGATGAGCGAGGCCCCGCACCCGAAGGACTTGTGGTAGATGAGGCGCGCCAGCCAGGGAAACGCGTTCCTGCTGGTCGGGCTACCACCAACCACGCGCAGCGGAGTTGGGGTACTGCCAACCTCGTTTCGTTCTCCGCACTCTAAAAACATACTTTATTTGAATGCGATATTTTTGACAAAGAAACTTGAGGTCATGTAGCAGGCCGCCGGTCGTAAAATGAACCAAATTCTATAGCTACATGATTTTGAGAACAATTGAAATACTTAAAATTTTGAGAACAAACAAATCATGTTACGCCGACCCCAAATGAATTGAAATAAGGGAAGGGATACAACGACAATTGAAATTAAACTGCCTGATTCGAAATAAATTTAGCTCGAAATAAGGATTATAAAATTAGACTTGGTGACGCAATGACGCTAGTTTTAATTTTAACGTTTTATTTTTACTTTTCGTTCGTGTAAATGGATACCTAAGACATCATAACTTCTTTTGGATATTTTCTAACACGGCAAAGATAGGCAAGGATACGTTTTGATCTAGAATGTGACCTTACGAATTTGTTCCTGTATTCATGAGTTCAATACAACTTTCAACCCTTGCCAAAGAAAAGCCTTACCGCAATCCCGGCAAGGTGTTTTGTGCGAGTAGCCATACCGCATGGAGGGTAGGTCGGAGCCTGTCACGTAGGAATCTTCTGAAACTGTTATTCCATCCTGAAATAAAACCGGGAAATATTTTTAACAAAGATATTTTGTTTTCACTATAGACGCAAAGCCATGAGCGTGGTTATTTAGTTTAATTTACAAAATATCTTATATTATTTATTGCATCATAATAAAATTGTACATACTTCATCAGAAAACCATATGAAGTAACTACATTTAAAAAAAACATCAAGTAATATCAATCGTAAGTGGCTAGATGCGTAAATGCGAACAGTAAATGACAATTAATTAATTGATAATTCGTAGATAATTATGACAAAAATATAATACTATATTTGAAATATTTTTTATACACCAGCACTCTCAAAACAAAATTAAAAAAGCTTAGCCTAAAAAATAAACAATATTTTGATTGAATTGAATATCACTTACTATCATGTCAGTTTATTTACCTCATTGATAGATCCGCAAGCAGTCACGCACACACACAAACATATTAAAATCCACCTCATGCTTGTTAAAAAATCATTGCTCATTTAAAAAATCAGTAAAAATATGAAGTTGATTGAGCCCCACGTGTGTGATGTAGGAAGTTCTCATGCAGGCTCGAAGCGTTTGATACACTAACTCATATCTCCGATTTGTGCTTTCGACGATTGGGCCGCTAAAATGAGGCAAGTGATCTGCTCTAATTATATATATTTTTTATTTTATACATTAATTACTGTTATGTTGTAAATATCTAGTTTCTAGAATGTAATTTTTTAACTATTCTTGTAGTTTTTATGTTATTTAATTTTAGAGTAACGGGGCAATGCATAAAAAAATATTGCCAAGTATTGTATAAAATATAGATTTAAGAAATGAAGTAAGTAAATAATGGCGTAAAATTTACGATAGATTAGCTTGATATCATACTTTACGATTAGGTACAAATGAGACGATAAAACTGAGTTTAGCATAATATTCAATTATGAACTCTATCACCTCATGAATATTTTTTGTCATTTTCTCATTTATTTATAACCAATTACTACAATCATAGTAAATCGAATCGTTCGTATAGGTCATATTTGACAGCTACTACCGAACGCATACTAAAGGACACGTGTAGGGGCTGAGTAGAGCTAAAAGCTACTTTTATAAGTGATTTCTACCCTAGATAAAATGCAGAAAAACTGACGAAAAAAAAAGGTAATAATCTTCAGGATATTTGCTGTAGTGTTATTGTTTCCAAAACATGATATTAGTAATTTAGCTTGATAGAAAAACATCGTAAAGTTACCTCTAAAAATCTATTATATCGCAAACTGTACGAACAAAACCCACGCAATAATTAAGTGTCTATTATCAGAATGAGCGCCTTACAATACTCTATCGACATATTGTTTTTGATTTTCCAATTACTTATTTTTGACCGAGTTATCATCGAAAATACGAAAATATCATTGAATCGGCAAGATTCCGTCCCGTTCGCACGCGCGCAGTTTGACATTTGTCAGAAAGGGACCGGTTTTTAGCTCGTGTCAGCCCCTTAACAAAGAAAATAGACTTTGTGGCATGGCATTAGCGAGATTTTGACAGCTGTCGAATATGGCCTATTCAAACAGCCACACTTTAAATGAAAACTATTAAACGCTTATTATCTCTAGCGGCAGTTTAGCGGCCCGCGGAGGCTGCGCACTGATTTGGCAATGACCTCTCGGTTCATCGACCCCGACGGCTACAGAGTCAACAACTTCAGAGTAAGCAACACCCACCATATTTACATTGCCTCAAAAGGCTAAAATATACATATTTTTGAGCTTTTATGTGATTTTATCATGATATTCATGATAATAGGAATAAAAAATAATTTAGAGTGTAATTTTTCACGAAAAAAGAATTTCTGAAAAAATAATCCTATAATAAAATACATCTTGAGTTTAGTTGCTTAAGATGCTTACTTTTCTGTGGATGGACTCATCATCATTCTCCTTGCCTTATCCCGTTCTCTGTCGGGGTCGGCTACCTAACCTAGGGGATTTGACGTGGAACCAAGTTTTTACACAGAGCGACTGCCATCTGACCTCTGCAACCCGAAGGCTAACCTGGCCCGAATCCTAGGTTAAGTCACATTCAAATATCATTTGATTTCAAATTTTATTTGAATGTGGGTTTCATCACGATGTTTTTCCTTCACCGTAAGAGCAGTTGGTAAATGTACGTGAATAAAAACACATTGGTACATGGCGGGGATCGAACTCTGGTCTCACGATTGTAAGACCGGTGTCCTATCCACTTGGCCACCGACGCTCCAAATGATGGATGGACTACCAAACTTTAATACTATTTAGCTTTAGCTTCGTACACTTGTTCAAAATCCTGATAATTTATATGACGTCAAGTCCCTGTGTACTTACGTAATTCAAAGTCTTAAGAGAACGGTGTGTAATATAAAAGTTTTAGTTAGAATTATTTTCATTAAAAGAAATTATATAAAAATCTAACACAACGTTCCTATTCAATTAAAACCAACATTGATTTCATAGCAAAACTTTATTAGAATGGAAATCAAAGTACAAAATTATACCTAATTAAGCTAACATACTTATTTAAAATTATCTTATTAATTTATTTGTGAATTGAATTTCATATATATTTTATTGTTTCCAAATAGGTCACTACTTACTTTTCCTTTTTGTAAAAAAAAAACTATAAATTACAATATGCCTATTCTATTATTATCACAAATATGTCTGATAACTACATAGAACAATCAATAAATATTTCACTAAAACTAAAATGGCATAATTTCATAAATGCTTTTCTACTTGGCACATTTTCATTTTGCCTTTTTTGTATTTAGAGACTAGCGCAATACTCGAAAACATTTTAAGTAGGTTCATTTAATTTTTACAATAAAATGCGTTTCATTACCTAGCCATATAATAAAATATAACTATGTTCCTATGTCTCCTTATAAACTATGAGTAATAGCTTGTTATACATAACGCACACAAAATCCAACATAACTTGAAATAAGGGGTGACGGAACAAATTAATTCTCATTTCCAAAATATGAAAGATACACTTTATGAAGACGACGTACCTATATAAGGTTAATCAATGTTACTACAAAAAGTCACACGTGTAGTATGATTTAATTACTTTTCCATACAGACCATTAGAAATACAACGTCAAGTCAAATGCAAAATAGTGTGTTTTTTTAGTTACCTACCACAAAAATCTAAATGTGTCTATCGTATAGTTTCGTTTTTTGCGCGGCATAAATGTCTTTTTTGTGTGTGATGCAGAATGGGGGAAATAGTTTCTTGAAAAATATATCAATGCACCCCTTCATATTGTACTAATTGGTGCAATAGCAAGCGTCCTGCGTGTTCTCCCGGATCCAGTCGAGGTAGTTGGTGACCCTGGTGTAGACGCCCGGGTAGCCTGCGCGCGCGCATCCGTTGCCCCATGACACCACGCCTGGAATTACATTAATTAATTTTTTGTTTTTATTTGCAAATGAGAACTACAGGTTCATTTCTTGTCTCTACTTACTACGTAGTAGGTACTTAATTATTATGATATACTTAATTAAGGATACTCTACTCGTAAATCTAAATGTCTCGCCTTTATAGAGTGCACCATCACTCATGCGCTATGAACTCATCTACTTGTAGTTCAGTCGCTTAGTAAGAATTAAAATGTATAATAAATTTTCTATTAGGTAGTACACTACACTACCTACAACAACAAAAAAACTTAAATCTTTGATTTCATAATATTCGAGCAATCCGAAATTCCGCGCTCGATCTCTTCATGCGAAGGCGCATTTCGAAAGTAAAGCATTTAGCTAACAAGTAACAATGTTGCCGAAGGGTCCAGCCTGGTCATACACAAAGTAGACATCAATATTCATTACCTATTAGCTCGTAGCGCTTGTCCTGCTTTCTCTCCGCGATCAGAGGCCCGCCGCTGTCGCCCTGAAAACATGTGAAAGTATTTATTACATAAGTATTACTTGTTTCAAAAAGAGTCAATTAAACTTTAAAATATGGTACAATAAGGACGAAACGAAGTTGAGAGGGACACCAGAAATTGGCAGTTTGCCTGAGGCTATAATGCATTCCATATGCTAGGGAACATCACAAATCCACATTTTAATCGATCTAGATTTTAAAGCAATACGCGGGAAAATCACATACATATATCACGCCTTTATCCCTTGCGGGGTAGGCAGAGCGTTAACGGCCGGAAAAATACGGTCGCTATCGCCACGTCTGGCAAATATTGAGGGCCGGTTGATGTAAATTGTGTATCACTATAGTGACAGGTTGTCAGCCTGTCGCCTAAAAGTTGTAATACACGTAAAACCCTTGAGTCCCTTAGTCGCCTCTTACGACACCCACGGGGAAAAAATGGGATGATGCTATTCGAAGCCGGCATCACACGGGAAAATCACATTCAGCCATATTATTATTGTGTACCAAAAAAAAACCTTATCTCACAAAGTGTGAATGTTTACTACTTTGTAGAAATGTCCACAAGATGATAATTCTTGGCGAGATAGTAATCCCATGAGTGGCGTGAATTTTTTCCGCTTTTCATTAACTTTGTAACAAAAAGTTAATACAAAATGTAAAGTTTTAGAATAATTTTATCTAAAGCAAGAACTGAAAATTTATTGATGAGGGGAAGGGCAATGGTCCAAAGAACAAGGGGTCTTTTACCTGACAGGAGTCTTTCTGCCCGGTCTGAGGGAACCCAGCGCACAGCATGTTGTCAGTGATCATTGTGGCAGTATACTTGGTCTTGCGACACTCCTCGTTGCTTATATAAATGGGGGGGAAGGACAATGGTTCACATAACAAGGGTTCTTACCTGACAAGAGTCTTTCTGCCCGGTCTGAGGGAACCCAGCGCACAGCATGTTGTCAGTGATCATTGTGGCAGTATACTTGGTCTTGCGACACTCCTCGTTGCTTATAACTGGCACCTCGACTTCTTGGAGGGTACAAGACACCTTGCCTTCTTCAGACAGCGTGCCCCAGCCAGAAGCTACGGCTTTCACTCCCACGTATAGGTCCTCTGGAAATTATAAGTCACATGTATGTTTAATGTGGGCATATAATATAATCGCAAAGTATTCTTCTTAGCGTGTCGTGTAATTTTTTTGGCTTAAGTGTATAAATAGATTTCCTTAATTTCACTATTATGAAATATGCGTATATTTGGTTTAACCCCCTCTCTGTATTAAAACTAATAGTTCAAAATTTAATCAACTTCTTGGCAATGATGTGGAGGATCAAGTTTTTATTACTCACCAGTAATGGTTTTTTAAAAACATACTAGTGTTAAGAGCAGGCAAAGTGATGTCATGATCGAAGTTGGTCACTTTGTACTTTTTGGCGATAGCTCTAAGGACATAGGACGAAGCACCTGAGCGATACTACATCATAAAGTACTCACTAGTGCTCAGAGCAGGCAAGTAGATAGGCTGGATGGTTTCCGAGATGGAGACCTTCGCATTGAGGTACAGCAAGGCGATATCATCGTACTACATCATAAAGTACTCACTAGTGCTCAGAGCAGGCAAGCAGATGGGCTGGATGGTTTCCGAGATGGGTACCCCTCGTTGAGGCGCAGCAAGATGATGTCATTGTACTACATCATGAAGTACTCACTAGTGTTCAGAGCGGGCAAGCAGATGGGCTGGATGGTTTCCAAGATGAGCACCTTCTCATTGAGTCGCAGCAAGGCGATATCGTTGTACTACATTATGAAGTACTCACTAGTGTTGAGAGCAGGCAAGCAGATGGGCTGGATGGTTTCCGAGATGGGGACTTTCTCATTGAGGCGCAACAAAGCGATATCGTTGTGCTACATCATCAAGTACTCACTAGTGTTGAAACTAGGCAAGCAGATGGGCTGGATGGTTTCCGAGATGGAGATCTTCGCATTGAGGCCCAGCAAGGCTATATCGTTGTACTACATCATCAAGTACTCACTAGTGCTCAGAGCAGGCAGGCAAATGGGCTGGATGGTTTCCGAGATGGGCACCTTCTCATTGAGACGCAGTAGGGCGATGTCGTTGTCGAAGTTGGTCAACGTGAACTTGTTGGCGATTGCCCGGAGCACGAACCGGGTCTCGGGCCTGGCGGTGGCGTTGCAGCGGTCGTGCTCGCCGAACGTCACCTTGATCATGAACCACATGAACCTGGAATTGATATTGTCATACTAAATTATACTTGTTACGGTAAAAAGAAATGTCAGAATCAGAATGCATGTTTTGTTAACTTCCTTTAAAACGTTAACGGCCTATAAAACATGTATTTTGATTCGGTGGCATTTAAAAGTATTGTAGGCATGGTTGAATTACTATTCATGCGGTATATCAAAACACGTGTAACAAAACAATTTCAAGTATACAAAACTTCACAATGAATATTGTGCTACAGGGAAAGTGAGAAATTTTCGGCGCCCAGACCTGTATATTGTTTGAAAGGAATAATGTCCCCTCATTTGCACTTTCACTTAATATAAAAGTGTCGCACAGTTTTTTATTGCTATCGAACAAAAGTTAACGTTTCTTTTCGTCGATTACTTTTGATTTGAACCGTGTTTCGTAATCAATGAAATGCTACTGACTACGTTTTCTCTTTTAAAACAAACTTATTTTAAAATCCAAAACTTTATTGCTTCAATATTATATTTTCAAGTGCCTTAAATATTTAGATCCAAGAATGTACATACTAAATTCAGATATGGAAAACAAACAAGCGAGCCAAATTCCTGGGGTTTTTGGCAATAAGGCGGCTTATGGTCAGTGAGGATATTGAACCCGTTGGAAGCCTGTCTTGCCGGTCCTCGGGGTCAATGTACTTGAGCATTACCAATCAAAATATACTAATT
Organism: Keiferia lycopersicella; assembly: GCA_029255805.1. Classification (NCBI taxonomy): domain Eukaryota; kingdom Metazoa; phylum Arthropoda; class Insecta; order Lepidoptera; family Gelechiidae; genus Keiferia; species Keiferia lycopersicella. Next base: position 4,245,265 of record JARACZ010000008.1, read on the forward strand.
CTTAAGTAGTTATACATTTTTTCTGCTTATTTGCCCATAACTTGGGTTATCGGACTCATATAAAATTAAAGTATGATATATGAAATTATTTTACAGATAACGTTAAATGTGTTATGAAATATTTCAGCTTACTTGTCATATCTCATCGAATCGTACGTAAATTATTTGATTCTATGCACGTAACCCGATCATTAACTACAATTTGTTTTAAAAAGTAGAGTCAATACCCTCTACTGATAATCCATTAATTGCTTGCACCATATTGACCAACGCAAGCAAAATGTTATCTACTATTAGGTTAATCATTAACCTTAATTATTTCTACTAATCTTTTCATGATGGAAAATAACAAACTTGCTATAGCTTGTTCTATGTCCCACAAAATTTTCATATATATTTTAATAACATACCAAGCATAATTTTTAATTTCATATTTTTCTGCTACATAGGTACCTAAACAGCAAAAAGCAAATTATCAATCAATGATTGAATCCGAACAAAAAGCATTACGTACCGACGGCGTATTCACATCTATCAATAGATATTCTTTACTTTTCGTATAAAATCACATCTATAACATATAAGTATAATATATATATGGAATACTAATTTATGTCGTAGATAATGTAAATAGCTGCGCCTAAAGTCGATGGATCTGCCTACTTCGTAAAGATTTTGTTTTAATATTTTAATATTCCCATTTAGACTCGAGAAATCTCTTAAAGGATTGATTATGCAACTGTTATGTACAAAGATTGTGAGGAAGACGGCACATGAATACACAAATAGTTTGGATTCACAAGATACATGTTCCTATGCAAATTTGTGAAATCTCAAGAGCTGCGTTCCGAAAGCAAACAGCACTGTTCAAATATTGGATATCATTTGCATGTTCGGCTATTCATCGGAGTGAACCTTCTTTGAGGAAAAGATGGCGACCATGAAAAATTATGCCCTAATAATCCTTATTTCTTTTGATCGATTTTGAAGTTACCTAAGTTCAGTTTAGTTACTACAATCTGCACTGATCGGATTGCTGTAATCAACTTGAAGTACGTCAATATGACTAACCAAAGGAATTCATCGCAGAGCGAATTATAAATCGCAGAGCAAACTCCCACTAATAAACTATTTATGAAGCAACCCTTTGAGGCAATGAAATAATGTCATATTCGCAATCCATGAAAATTTGTAAACAATTATATGTATGAGTTACCCCTTGACGCAGTGCGCGGCAGTGAGCACGTATCTGTCGTTGATGAGCATCCCTCCGCAGTAGAATCTCTTGAAGTACGTCAGCTTGGCCATCCAGGGAAACTCGTCGATGCCCGCTTCAGAGCCGCCCACGATACGCCCCGCTTCGTTTCTGTTGCCGCAACCTGAAAATTGTTTACGAAGCAATTAAAATACTTGAAAATATACATACACACACACAAATCACGCCTATCGCCTATATCCCTGGCTGTACACTTAAGAGTACAGACTGAAAATTTACGCTATATGTTAGTTTTAGGCAATTGCTTCAAAAGGTATTTGCCTTAGCTCTATAAACTTGATAGAATGACAATATTTATTACGAAAGTTACCTTCGTCTTTAAAGGCATTAACTTTGACCTAGAATCGTTACATATCGATATTTTATTAACAAGATCTGTATTGTGGATGGGACGGAACCCGGACCTACGGCTTACTGCTACTAGCAATGGTCGGTCATTCTAATTGAGTACACCGACATCGTCTATTAATAGATAGGTTACCTTATGCTTATAGCGGATACATTTCACTTTCAATCACTTTCCTTCGTCGTTTGTGTCCACAGCAAGTGCAAGGTTAGCTATTATATTTGTGTGGAGTATCTTTTTTAAACAAAAAAGTACTTAGATACAACTCTCTTTTAACAGATGCAAACTGTTTTGCTTTTTAAACAGTCAGCTGAAAGATTGTACTTCTCTGAAGTAGTTGTTTTATTTATCTGCCCAGTAGAATATTAAGTATTATTTCGATATATTTTTTCGTTATTACACGTACATTTTTAACCAGTATGCTAACTATGTAGTTATTGTAAACGTGGCCATCGGTTACGGAGTAACTATTTTCATGGAAGATAATGCATAACCTTGCTCTCATTCATAATTTACATTGATATATTTGTCTCCTTATATTCAAGTAAGGAAATTTCAGAAACAAAGCATGTACCTACCTATTAACACCTATAGCCTCTATCACAAAACAATAAAGCTGCGCTAACGTATGCACCTATCAGATCCATACTAGTCAAACCCCATAGGTGCTAAAACCGCTCTCGACGCATAACCTAACGCGAACGCAGCGCCATCGATAGCGATTTTTATGGGGGTTGACGATTCTAGTATGGATCTGACAGGTGCATACGTTAACGCGCTGAAGTGTAGGAAAGGCTTACATTGTGCGAATACTGGATAGGATAGGATAGGATATAGATAGTAATACTAACTGCAGCTGCATGAGGCTTTCGGCTGGTTCATCTCCATGAGCGGCGGTCGGTTGCCCCACACTCCGCCGAAGAAGTTCTTCGTGAACACGCCCCTCGCATCGCGAACGACATCACACTGTTGAACGACACAATATCATGTCAGTAATAGTCCTGTGGCGGATCGCACACTTAAAGCACAACGGAGCGCTAAAATATCGCAGCGATCTGTCGGATCCATACTAGAAACATCACTCCCCATACTAAAACCGCTCAAACGGTGTAGACACAACAAGGTGTAGGTTTTAGTTGGGGAGTGACGTTTCTAGTGTGGATTTAACAGACGACTGCGATATTTTAGCGCTCCGTTGTGCGTTAAGTGTGGAAAAGACCTTATTGGAAATATGTAGAGTTGAACTATTTTGGCTACAAAACCATTCATAAAAGTTGTAACTATTGACTATCTACACGTAATATCTCTACTAACTATTGACTACCTACATGAAATCTTTCGGTAATGAGTATTCCATTTTACGTACTTGCGTAGCACAAAAAGCGATTTACTTGTTTTTCCTTAAATTTTTTGGAATGCCGTTCTTCTGGCCATGCCATCTAGCAAATAGCCGTTTAAACTGTTTCAAGTAGCCGTTAAAATATTTACAAAAGATACGTCTACGTAACTTCATACATACACATATCACGCCTTTATCCCTTACGGGGAGGCAAAGCGTTATTGACCATAAAAATACGGTGGCTATGGCCACGTCTGACAAATAAATATTGAGGGATCTTTCAAATGAACCATGTATCACTATAGTGACAGGTTGTCAACCTGTAGCCTAGTTGTAATACCCATGAAACCCTCGAGTCCCTTAGTCGCCTCTTACGATACCCACTGGAAGAAATGGGGTGATGCTACTTTAAACCGGCATCACACGGCATCTACGTAATTTCATCAAAAAAGATACCGTACGCACCTCAGAACAAGAGAAAGCCACTGCCACGAGAATAAACACAGAACACTTCCACATGTTTAAAAAATAAAAACAAAAGGTTGGAAATTCAAATTTGGAATTCGGCGCACAGCTGGCGCATCACGGTGTGTTTGGCACGTCGAAGCGGCGCCTGCGCAGGCCTACGGTACACTGCGATCCGCGCGAACCTGACGCCGACGTGATTCGGTAATGGAACCCCACTAAACTTACAAATTAAGCATATTGTTATATATACCTATCATATAGCTATTTTAAAAGAGAAACATCATACTTTTGATAATTTCTAATGTGTTTAGTAAAGTAACCCAGATTTGAGCAGGATTTTTATTCATATTATAGGTTTGTGACGGTTTCGGTTTTTTTATACCGTAGGAATAACTTTTCCTATTACGTTGGTTCTCACTTACTACATATATTTAAGCTGTCATTAAAATAGCAAGGTTCTATAGTAGGTATATCTGCGGGGAGTAAACCTCGGTTTGGTACTATTTAGAAATGAAGTGAAATGATAAGAAAATGAACCTATCATTTATTTCTTTCCAGTGTAAATTTTCATTATAATCAATAGTCTACATTACATCGAAAGTAAAGCGAAATTTTACTTATTTCGGTTGTTTTAAAGTAAGGCTACACCAGTTCTCATTCCCGTTATTTTAATGCATTAATGCGGCTATTTATAGAATTATCACATCGCTGCCGAATCCTTTCGTTTCGTCGAGTCTCGATCGCGAAAGTAGGCGCTTTCGAACAACGGTTCATAAGGTCTCTTCGTTGACGTCACAGCATATTGTACCACGAATTACGTACTGCAGACCGCCTATAGATACCTTCAGAATGCATACATAGCACCACAGCTTTGTGTCAAAGCATCTGAACAATAAACGAACATACACGGTGGTATGAAGTGAGTATGCATAATAAATCAGATTACGGTTTTAGTACCCACCGTGAACTGAAGTTCATATTATTAGTTTCAAATATAGTGAGAGTGAGCTTTCTGATACCCTCTTTATTCAGAAATTTTATGCCAAAGCTAGTGATTCCTAGTGGCAACGGCAATGGCAACAAGTATGGTAACTTTGTTGATAATAGATTCTGTGGTACCTATGGTACTACAGCCACCAGGTCAGGTACAGGTATGGTACAGGTACCACAGTCATGATAGTAGTGTTCATAAAAGTCACACAACACAACAGATCGACGCATCCACAAAATACCTATGATGTGAATGTCTACTACTGTACTATGTCCTACTATTGACAATTTGACTCATTGCTCAAAATTACATTAAATTTATTTGTAAAATATATATTATGTAGGTTCTTTTGATGTTTGTAGAATATTTAACGAATATACATTAGGCTTCTATGTTATAAAACGAATAAGTTCAAATCTCGTATAACAGAACGCCTACTGGTTATATTCACCCTCATGGGAGGACATTGCGATAATAATTCCAAAGTGAAAACAAGGTTTGATATTAAGAAAGGTGAAGGAGATGTAATAAAAACAATATTGTAATACGATAATGTTTAATATAAATTTTATTTTTAGAAGCACTTTACAGAACATAATGTGGAAATTCATTTAACCCTCTACAAAGAACACGTATAAATGATTACCAAATAAGAATGTGAAAAAGTATTAAAAGAAATCAATAAATAAGATTACGAAAAAGTATTATTAGTCACTTATTCTAAGTTCTAACAACGAACGATTCAAACCTTAAAAAAAGATTAACAATAAATTATTGTACAAACAAATTTATCGTGATAAGATCACAGGTACAGCCTAAAGAGCGTTTATTTAACTTATTAATTTACTTAAAACTAACCTAAGTAATAAGAAAGTAAGTATGAGTAAGTATATAAGAGACAGACTGAAAAATACGTTATGATTTGTGACGGTTTCGGTTTTTTTATACCGTAGGAATAACTTTTCCTACTACGTTGATTCTCACTTACTACATATTTTTAAGCTGTCATTAAAATAGCAAGGTTCTATAGTAGGTATATCTTCGCTATGATTTGTTTGAAATGTAGAGTTACTACCTATTTCATCATTAACTTTCATTGGGCAAGTTATATTAAAAAGCACGAGTGTTTGTCACTATATTTTTTAGCATGAAAATTTGGAACTTAGAGAAATACCTTCTTAGTTCAGAATTATATATACTTATGTATAATTGATACAATTGCTGGCTTTGTCTCTTATTTTAGGTAATAACTTAACAATTTAATTAACTTACAAAATAAAAAAACAAGCTTTTATAAGTTAGTATTTACAACGCAATCAAATGAACACTTAGGTACCTAACAACGTCTTCGATAAGTACGTTTTACTACTTTCTGGTAATCTGCACCACCGGCCTGAACTTAATTACCTATAATAAAATAACAACAGCTAACTAACTAAACATTAAATAACAAACTAACTGATATTCAACTCAGTTTTATATAGAACTAAATTACGAAAATGCTATTAACGAAAATAGATCTAACAGTAGAGTAAGAATTATAAAAAGAGATTTGCAATATTATTAGCCTGAAAGTGGTTTTAATAAGTATCTATAACAAACATAAATTATTTTTTAACATTTATGAAAATTGTCACTATATTTTTTAGCCAGAGTCAGGGGCTTGGCTTTACGCCCTTCCGTCACCCCACATGGGGACAGCGCTTGATGATGGCTCCCTCAGGGTGGCTGTAGCGCTTAGGCTTGGAGGCAGGGTCTGTGAGCCCCATGATTGCGTTTGTGGCGTAAAGGTGGACGCCAGGGGTCACCACGGCTTGAGCTGTGCCAAATCAGCTGGTCGTTTTCCGCGGCACCACATGCTGAACGAGATTATCCGCCGTGCCCTGGTGTCCGCTGGTGTACCCTGCGTTCTTGAGCCTCCCGGTTTAAGCCGCGATGACGGTAAGAGACCGGATGGGCTCACAATGATCCCGTGGGAGAAAGGGCGCTCTTTGGTGTGGGACGCGACGTGTGTAAGTACGTTCGCGGCATCTCATCTCCCACGCACAACCCGAGCTCCAGGAGCAGCTGCGGAGTGGGCAGCAGCTCAAAAGCACCAAAAATATGCCTCACTGAAGAGTGCCTACCACTTTGTACCCTTTGCGGTGGAGGTGAGCGGGTCATGGTGTGCAGAGGCAAAGGACTTTGTCCATAGGTTGGGACAGCGCCTGAGAAACCAGGGTTCAGATTCCCGTGCCGAGTGGTATCTGGTGCAGCGCATATCACTGGCAATACAGCGCGGAAACGCAGCCAGCGTTATGGGCACATTAGCTCCAGGTACCATTCGGGGCGGCCTGTTTGACTGAGGCTAAATTTAGCCATCTTGTTTGTTTTGTTTATTTTGACTTTTGTATTGTATTTTGACATGTTTTATTTATTATTATATAATATACATTCGATATTATGAAAATTTCTAATAATATGTGCTTTAATTTGTTTTTGCGCGAGAGTCTAGAGCCAAAATTTAAAAAGAATATTATGAAATGTATAGATGCATTACAATATATAAAACTGTTAAACCATAAATATACGGTAGTAAGTACCGTAGTTTTAACAACACTTACGTATAAGGTACACAAACTCTTTTATTAAATATACGTTTAAGAGTATTTTGTTTGGTTCACCACTAGATTAACCTCACCAATACAATATGCGCTATGACACACTTCCTGGCACTTACTAAGTAAACCTATTCTACTCTATATTTACAAAAATATAATCATAAATAACTGGGAAGTGGAATTTGAGATTTGGACTTTGTAGTCATAGTATAGCAAAGTCTCATTTATTATTAATTATTACAGACCTACTAATACCATGGTAGAAGTTTTTGTTCACGGTCACGTGAGCGGATGGTTTCCAAATTTTTTTGAAAAACATTCTACTGGATTGGAAAAATCCGAAAATGACAGATATTTTTCGAAAGATAATTCAGTAAATAATGTACGTGAAAAAAGTGTACAAATTACGAAATATTTTTACAATTAATGTGGTAAATAATGTAATGATAAAATTTTAGATAAAGGTAAAAGTCAATTAATCTAACTTTGTGTTCTATAAATTAAAAACATTAAAAAAGTTATCGAATAATAATACCTAGTAAAGTAAGTAAGAAAAGGATATACGTAAGAACGAGATCTGTCTGCCACAATTTATGTACATCCCTAGACCCATATAGCATCTACGTGCAAGGTGTAACAGGAAGGCATGTAGTAATTATTTAATACCATTGGGCGAACTGTCTAATCAAAAGTTGGGATAGCCAACCATATTGTTAAACGGTCAACCAAAGACTTTAACGTAATATTTTACGTAGTAAATACTTATTTCTGTTTTTTGGCGTTCAGCAGAGATTGATTTTGCTTTTTGTTTCAATAACTCCTTCCATTACACCCAGCATAAACGCAAGAATCGATCAGTCTGCGCAGAGGCACGTATCACGCAGGTTCGCCCTCAGCCAGGGCAGGTAGCGAGTGATCCTGGTGTACACGCCAGGGTAGCCTGGTCGTCCACACCCGACTCCCCACGATACTATGCCTGCAAAAAAAATGGTAAGTATCCTATGAAAATTTTGTAAAAGAGAACTAAATATATTTTGGTCAAAATGTATTACGTAAAATGATTCATAATGAAAGTAATATTTTTTAAAATATTCTTTCACTTTACGTATAATATTTTATCAAAAGACATTTAATTAAGAAAGTATTCATTTTTGTAAGTTTTCACCAATTGTTCGTTTTGGTTTTACACTCCCCATATCTCGTTTCAGCGGTTGCTAGTGTTGCTACGTTGCTACTCCAGAAGTCAAATGTGGACTTAATTTTTATGACAACTTCTACTTCTACAGCCGCAACAGTCTGCTGCTGGACAATTGGGGGGTACAGCCATACTCACCACGCTTGGCAGGCGGATTGGCGAGCGCATTGTTGATTTTTACACAGAACGCTGCTGCCCGTTCTCTGGATTCATCCCTTAGTCGCCTTTTACGACACCCACGGCTAGAATTCGGGTGATGCTGTTCAGAATCGGCATCACACGTATGTACAATATGATGATGGATATAATTATATACTATTTTATGACTGGGCTCTGATCAAATAGTTGACTACTCGATGCTCACCTACGATCTGGAATTTGTCTCCGTCTTGCACTAGCAAGGGCCCGCCACTGTCGCCCTGGCAGGAGTCGGTCGACGCCCGACCCGCGCAAAGCTGGAAAATTTATCGTCAACCAATCATTTATTTAAAAATTCTACACAATAAAAATTACACAAGTAGTATTTATAACTACAACTCATCAAAATATGTCACGTCTCCTATTCGATAGATGAGTTTCTTGAAACCAGATACAATATGGTTTTTGTATTAATTTTATTATAGTAATATAACTTAGTCTTCCGCCAAAGCCGTCATACTCGCATTTATACCTTTTTGAAGTTATACAAAATTCCTGATTGGTGTTTTTTCTACCCATCCTTGCTAAGTTGTTAGTGATCCTCGAAGTTTAAATGGCTTGATACTTCATCTACTGTAGAAGGCATATCGACACTTCACCTTCTGCACTACTGCAAGCAACTGCCTTCCTTCAGTCGAACGACCCCACACTACAATGCCATAAATGATACCTACCATGTTATTAGTGATCCTCGAGGCTCGATACTTCATGCCTCTACACTGCGAGAGAGATAGTATGGGGACCTTGACTTCTTGCACTACTGCTGGTAACTGGCCTCCTTCAGACGTTCGGCCCCACCCTACGACAATGCCCTGCTTGCCGGCTGGGTCCAAACCTGGAAAAGTAAGGAACAGTTTTATGTAACTGGAAATTTCCGCGAAGCGAACTGACAATCATGAAAATGCAGAAATTATAATCGTATGTACACAATGCTAAATAACAAGAGCAAATAGTGCCCGAGTCGTAATACTTGATATCTAAAATGCCTGTCATTATCTTGCGAGCGATGAGGTGTGTCATCTTTAGATCGTCGCATAGAATTGCGATAAGTTAACAAGACTCGTACAATGAAATAAGGCTGATTTATCTCTTCAGCATCAACAGTACGACGTGTTGGTGTGGTGTTAATGATACACCGCTGTTTACATGATAGATAGTTCTTGGTTGATACACTAAAGTATGGCCGTTCGAAGAGGATATATTTGCCAGATGTCAAACCCATACTATAATAGTAGGTATAGGACATGTCAACAAAGAATAAAAAGAAGTCTAAAAACTAAAACCCGACTACTGAGATTTCGCGCTCTAAAAAGTAAGAAACAAAATATCTGAAATAATAACTACTCACGATTGAATGTGTTTTTCGTCTCCAAAATTCATACAAAGTAAACAGCTATTATAATCTATTTTCATGACAGTTTAATATAAAGTTCATAGTGGTTTTCAGGTGAAAGCTGTGGTCGTTTGCCACGTTGCCTTATTTATTTTATAAACTAGATAGTACTAGAACACGTGGCAAACGACCACAGCTATCACCTGAAAACCACTATGAACTTTATATTAAACTGCCATGAAAATAGATTATAATAGCTGTTTACTTTGTATGAATTTTGGAGACGAAAAACACATTCAATCGTGAGTAGTTATTATTTCAGATATCTTGTTTCTTACTTTTTAGAGCGCGAAATCTCAGTAGTCGGGTTTTAGTTTTTAGACTTCTTTTTATTTTAATTATTTTGGGGTTGTAAGCTTAAATTGTACCGATTGTTTGTTGGAAGATGTAGGTAGGTACGAGTTTAAACTGGATTATGATTTTGTTAGGTGTATATAGTAAAGTAACCCCCCGTGTGATTTCATTACCAAAACAAATGTTTCAGTTTCTTCTGATCTTGCTGGATCGACAGAATAAAGAAATGCTCCGGGTCGATGCTTGCTGTTGGTTTCGTTACCAAAACAGAAGTTTACATTTATTATTTTAGCTACGTATAAAATTTAATATGAATATATGAAGCGTTATAACGACAAGTTCTAAAAAAAATGCACAAATATCTGCTTTTAAAATATTAGTTGTAGAATCTTTTATGTACATACATACATGTACCCATCTATACATACATACATATAAACACATATCACACCTTTATCCCGCTTTCGCTCTGCCTACCTATCTATGTACGCGTTAAATTAATTTCAATGTAATAATTCGCGATACCTTCAACTTGGATCCCATTACATGAGATGAAAAATATGACAGTTCGTTTGATACCCAACACATAAACCTTATTCAAACATATTTTACATGCAGTAGCAGTACGTATTGTGACTTAAACGTCAATTTTGGTGCAGCTACTCAATTGAGTAAGACAAAAGTCTCAGACAACAGATGTCGCTGTTAGTTTTCCTAAAACGCGAATTGGCTTAATAGCACTACCTTTGTCAAAAATTTTGGAAAGTGTGTGTACCCCTAAAAATAAGAAATTTAACCACAGTAAAGAGCAGCCTATGTTTTATTCTAGACATTATTTCATCTTTGTACAAAGTATCATTTGAATCTATTCAGCCGTTTTAGCGCCAAGTCCTAACAAACACATATCCGCGTTTATAAATTATATAAGGAATTAGGAATTAGGATTAGGATTAGTAGGATCTCTTATGTACCTGCCTATCTACGCGTTAAATAAATTTTAATGCGATAATTTTCGCGGTACTTTTCTACTTCGATCCCATTAAATATGATGAAAAATATGTCAGATCTGAGCCTAAGGAACAGCTCTTTCTTATCATAGCTTATACAGAGATATTTAGCGTATGTAGTGCTATCACGTCTTGTCTGCCTTTCGTTTTCATCATCAGATCAGCTCCACGAGTATGACACATACCGACACCACACCGATACCAATACCGATGTACCTGCTGCTTGCAGAAAGTGGTTGAAAAATTCTGACATAAGGGCTCATTGAAGACCAATGTGGCGCAGTGGTAGTGCGACTACCTTTGACGCAGAAGGTTCCGGGTTCGATTCTCGGTGGGTCACTCACAAAGTTGATATTTATCACTTTGTAAATTTGTTCCCAGTCTGGTTAGAACATTGCAGGCTGAACCACCCGATTGTCCGTAAGAAAAATGGTTCCGTGTTTCGGATGGCACGTTAAGCCGTTGGTCCTGGTTGTTGTCTATGATCACTTTAGACGGCGGTCGTTACACAACCATGTCAGAATCCTGCTACTTGCAGAAGGCGGTTGAAAAATTCCGACACTAGGGTTCATCGGGTCGTTGCACGACTCGGTGTCTCACACGAAAAAAGAAATTGAATCGTTAGACGGCTATGCGTCCTACGCGAAAAGAGAGAAAGAGAAAAACCGATGTACCAATTTCATACTAAATTGACATTGCGTAAATGCAAGAAAGCTTCAAACTTTCACCTACATTATATATATTTTTGAAATGTGCTATTTAAGCCCTTTTGTTTGATACTCAACACGATACCACTTGAAGAAAAAAATTTTTTGTTCGTATCTTTACGCACGCTAGAGGGCGCCATGTTCACTTTATTGTGACATCACATAGCTTAAAACCATCGGACTGTTCAGACGCTTCTATTGACACCTCATTTGTCAAATTCTGTTAAGTAGATTCGTAGCTAGGAGGGAACAAAGGAATTATTGCCACATACATACATACATACATACATACATTCCGGTCAAAATCATAACCCTCCTTTTTGCTTTGCTGTAGTCGGGTAAAAATAGACCTCATGTTATAGCATTATTTGATTTTGAAAGCTATCAAAACTGACCTATTCGAACGGCCATACTTTAAGACGATCATTCACAGACATGGCGCGCGTGAAATGCGTTTTTCAAATTGTATGTGCTGTCTCGACGCCCGCACGGCAGGCACCGTAATGTGCGATAGAGACAAGTAGCAGGCTTCCTGAAAAATCGCCTCGAAAACAGAGTAAAATCGAGGTGCGGGCGTTAACGTTTCCCTACCCCTAAATTTTAACCAAATTCTATAATTTTGGTCTTGATCGCTTAGGTATAAACTAAACTAGGTTTATACGTTTCGTTTTTGACCAAATTTTGTACAGTTTTGTAAGTAACCTCACTCAAACATGAAGATTTTTTTGTATCAAAAAAGTGTACTTTTGTGCCTCATTATTTCTGAAACTATAATATATATCAAAAAAATAAAAACTTATAAACCTAGTTATTGTGAATTTAAATAAAATACCTAAAAATCAAAACAATTGGTTACCGGTAAGTATGATAAAAACGTTAACGCTTTTTGTATGAAAATTTCCAGCTGCACGATCCTCTTAATAGACTGTGAAACTTACTAGCAGGAGGCAGGCAGACTGGCTTGATGATCTTGTTGAAGCTGAGCGGTTTCCTGAGCTTGAGCAGAGCTATGTCGTTGTTGTACGAGTCTGCGTCGAAGCTGCGGTGTCGCACGATAGATGTCACTGCTCGCATTATGGCCGCACTCTCGGTCGTTATTGTTTGGTCGTGGTCGCCTAATATTACTCGGATCTTCGTGCGTTTCAACCTGAAACATTCAAGATACGAGTTTAGATGAGATTAAAAAGTAAGGGAGTTTCTTCGTAAAATATCTGCGTTACAGAACTCTGGCACAGTACAACGTTGCTCGACTCGACTGCTCTTACGGTGAAGGAAAAACATCGTAATGAAACCCACATTCAAATAAAATTTTAATTCAAATGATATTTGATTATGACCTAGGATTCAGGCCAGGTTAGCCTTCGGGTTGCAGAGGTCAGATGGCAGTCGCTCTGTGTAAAAACTTGGTTCCACGTAAAATCCCCTAGGTCAGGTAGCCGACCCCGATAGAGAACTGGAGAAGGCAAGGAGACTGAACGATATATGGTACAGGGGGATTATGTAAACTCCTGGATTGAAATATAATCATGTGTGCGTGCAGTTTTAATAAAAAATATTTAAATCAGCTCCATTAGGAAAAACTTGAGGGATAATACTCCGAACGGAGGAATTTTTCCCCTCCGGCCGCCATCGCAACTGAGTTTCGCAACTGGTTATTTTTTTTTTTTCATCATTATCAATCATACATTATTAATTACTTCTCACGTTTTCATATCATAACAGGAACATGTGTCAAATATAAATTACACACATTGCTCATAACATAGCTGAAACACAATTTCTCAACCGTATATTTTTTTCTTTTTTCCATTTTATATAACAGCATTCATTGCGCTGCTACATGAATTATACAGTGTAAAGCGAAATATTCTTTGATGACATGATGACAAATGTTACATAAACACGAATCGTTTATGATATCTATCTCGAAGTTGATTACTTGCCTGTGTAATCTCTAGCTAGAATAACATCACCCCGTCTCATACAGTGTGTATCTATCGTAAAAAGAGATTGAAAACATATGACCAGAAGGTTTTAGTGCATTACTCTATTTAAGCATTATACGACCACATTAGCTAACTTGACCCATCAAATCAAATCAATTTCAGCCATGGTGGAAATTATTGTGAAGCAGTTGTTGCCTCTGCCAACTCTGTAAGGAATTGAGACGTGACTTCATGTTTGTGCGCACCATACTGACTGGTGTATGTGAAAATCGTGGCAGCGCGCGTTGAAGTCTTTTACGCTAATCGACTTTGTCGTAGAAGAGACATCAACGCGTTGCATGGCAATTTTCTTGGAACGTGTAAGAATGGTTTTAGTTTGCATTTTTATTTTTTTTAACTTAAATTACATTACATAGGTATTGATTAACGCTTTGACCAATGTTCGTATTATCTCGTATTAATGAAAATAAGAAATTTAATACACCTCAAGCGTTGGCTTGGGCTCGAACTCGGGACATGTGGGATACCGTCCCGTCCCACTGCTCTGCCACTGAGCCACCACCTCCTCAACCGACCCTTCCCGAATATTAGTAGAAGCTTTTCTACAATACTTACTTTCTGGCACAGTGTGCGGCTGTGAGCACATACTCTTTGATGAGCACGGAGGCCCCGCAGTGGAACTGGCCATCATACACGATCCTGGCCATCCACGGGTACCAGTTGGTCTCCTACAATACTCACTTCCTGACACAGTGAGCGGCTGTGAGCACATACTCCTTGGTGAGCACGGAGGCCCCGCAGTGGAACTGGCCATCATACACGATCCTGGCCATCCACGGGTTCCGGTTGATCCCGGCCTGGCTTTGCTCCTGCAATACTCACTTCCTGACACAGTGAGCGGCTGTGAGCACGTACTCCTTGGTGAGCACGGACGCCCCGCAATGGAACTGGCCGTCGTACACGATTCTGGCCATCCACGGGTACCGGTTGGTCTCCTACAATACTTACTTCCTGACACAGTGGGCTAACCGCTAAACAACCCGCTGTGAGATGTAGTCGCTGTATGCCGACTTTCTACACTTTGACTACTCTGAAAATTTTTCATACAACTTATCGCACCAAGCCGACATTTTTAAATTCAGGAACATGAGATCGCACCAGGGATACTTTTGTTTATTTACATATATTTAGTATACGTCCGTTGCATTCAAATTTGACGAAGTGTCATTAAGGTCGAAAATTGCGTGCACTATATTTTTGGACTCCGCCATCGACTACAAAGCGAATTAAGTGGTGCAAGCAATTTTCGACCTTATTGACAGTAAAAACATCAGCAGGTAAGCACCGCACATGGTAGGCTACATTTACGTGGACTGATCATAGGAAAAGTGTGGGAAATCACCTGGTTAGGTGAAGAATTATTTTGAAGATACTTTGCGTTTAGGTCATTATGCGTTTAGGTAGGTCATTATGAGTTTAGAACATTAATTTTAGAATTTAGGACATTATCATCGGGTGATCCGAAAGCTGGGTTTTTTTAGTTTGTCTATATTTGTGTTCTGCGGTAAAAATTTCGTCCTACTATCAATCAAAATTCATTTACACTTGTGTATTTTATTGTACTTTTATTCGTCATGCTGCTACTCCGTAAAAGCAAATTTTGAATAACTGGCATAATGCTACCAGTACTAGGAAACAAATAAATTGTCGGCTTGATGCTGCTTGATTCGATTGTCGGCTTGGTGCGACCTCATTTTCCTAGATTCAAAAAAGTCGGCTTGATGCGATAAAATGTATGAAACTTTTTGGGAGTCGTCAAAGTGCAGAAAGTCGGCATAGAGCGACTAAACCGCTCACGCACGTACTCTTTGGTGAGCACGGAGGCTCCGCAGTGGAACTGGCCATCGTACACGATCCTGGACATCCACGGGTACCGGTTGGTCTCCTACAATACTTACTTCCAGACACAGTGTGCGGCTGTGAGCACATACTCCTTGGTGAGCACGGAGGCCCCGCAGTGGAGCTGGCCATCGTTCACGATCCTGGCCATCCACGGGTACTAGTTGGTCTCCTACAATACTTACTTCCTGACACAATGGGCGGCTGTGAGCACATACTCCTTGGTGAGCACGGAGGCCCCGCAGTGGAACTGACCGTCGTACACGATCCTGGCCATCCACGGGTACCGGTTGGTCCCGGCCTTGGCTGGCTCCTACAATACTTACTTCCTGACACAGTGAGCGGCTGTGAGCACATACTCCTTGGTGAGCACGGAGGCCCCGCAGTGGAACTGGCCGTCGTACACGATCCTGGCCATCCACGGGTACCGGTTGGTCCCGGCCGGCATGCCGCCGACTATGCGGTTCTCTTGGTTGGCTCCGCCGCACTCTGCGAAAGTTGTCATAGTTTATTGAACCGCGATCGACGGAAACATACAACCAGATAGAACCACATACTATCAGCAGCACATCCAGTTACTTGTTTCAGGAATGCACTTTTATTGCTTTTTAATACAGTTACCCAGAATTAGTCGATTGCTCTTGAAGGCCTCTATCACACTTCAGTGCAAAAATAACGCTGCGATATCGAATGCGCTCGTCAGATTCATACTAGAAACGTCACACCCCATACAAAAACCGCTCACGACGCAGATCCAACACACGAATGGGGGGTGACGTTTCTAGGATGTATCTGACAGGCGCATACGTTAGCGCAGCGTTATGTTAGCGCTGAAGTGTGGGAAAGGCTGAAGTGCTACTGATAGTATCTAAAGCATCGCCAGCTATGGAATGAGTTATCTACGAGACAGGCACTTGAAGGAAGTTATTTCTTCCGGATAGAGGAGTTAGCATCTAGATTATAGATTTAAATCTCCTTGTTAATTAAAAAAACAATCTTACTATGAAATTTAAAACAATAAATTTTAATAAATTGTCATTTTAAATGGAAGCGGTATATTTTCATTAAAGAGATAGTAAACTTAAGCTAAGTAGTTTGGAAGAAAGAAAGAAATTATTATTTTTTCGATCACAAAACGCAACGAGAAAGAAAAAATTCGCTACCATAAAGCAGCGTTTTATTGTAACAGGCTGTCCAATGACAGGCCTGAGGTAAATCAAAGGCATCAGAACATCAAGCGAAATGTTTCACACTTTCTCCGTTTGTGCGGTTCATTGGATCGCGATCGGCGCCTGCGCACACAATAGTTCTACGTAGCTATCTCAGAAAAACAAATGTGTAGAGGAAGATTTACAAACAAGCAGCTCCTTCCTCGCATTCCTCTGTCATACCTATTTGACATAGGTTTATACTTCTTCGTTTAATATAGTAGCAACCACTTTTTACTCAGGACACTCAGTATATAAAACAGGCTTGTATTGTACGCCACTAAGTTGCACAATATTCATAACATAATGATGATCTCTCCGACCGATTTCGGCCATGGCGACCACTTTGACTCCTAATCAGATCGGCGCTGATGCGCCCGGAGATGGCTATTGTAGCCAATTTTGGCAGTAAACTCCCGTGCACAGAGTGGACACGTGAGTTTGCCATTTACATAATTATAGTTAATGGCGACGGGTGGACGGGCCTTCAGCTCATCGCGCTTAGCGTCGAGGTCTGCTTTACGCTGTTCCTCAAACTCGCGGACTTGCTTCTTAACCATCCCGCGCCATTCGGGACGCTGTGCTGCCAGACCCTCCCATTGAGTGGGCTCAATGTTGCATCTTTTCATGTGTCGTTTCTGAACATCTTTATATCTGAGGAGTTGTCCGCCATGCTTTCGCTTGCCCTCCTCTAGCTCAGAATAAAAGATGCGCTTCGCCACTCTCTCCTCCGACATCCGGGATACATGACCGCACCACCGTAGCTGACGACGCATTAGATAGGCCTCAATGCCACCAACATTGGCTCGTCTCAGAACTTCGGTATTGCGCACTCGGTCGGACCATCTGATCTTCATGATGGTGCGAAGGCATTTTAGGTGGAAGCGATCCAGAGTGCGTATGTGGTGACGATACACACACCAAGTCTCGGAGGAGTATAGAAGGTTTGGCAGCACAATCGCCATATATACAGAGATTTTTGTGGCTAGCTTTAGGTCGTGCGAGCAGAAAACCTTGGAACACAACTTCCCAAATGCTGCAGCTGCAGCACTGATTCTGCTGTTGATCTCAGCATCAAGGTTACACTTAGATGTTATAGTGTTCCCCAGATAACGAAACTTATTAACCTGTTTCAGCATATCCTCACCAAGCATAATCGCCAGTGCCTCGCGACCATGCGAGTCTAAGGACATCACTTCCGTCTTTTTGACACTGATCTTCAGGCCGTATTTACAGCATGCTTGGTGGAAAACGGACATTAGCTGTTGCAGGCCGTCTGGGGATTCTGCAAGAAAGCACAAGTCATCAGCATACATGATCTCAGTAATCAATGCATACGAGACTTTAGTGCGCGCCTTAAGTCTAGCCAGGTTAAAAAGACTGCCATCTGTGCGGAAACGGATGCGGACTCCTTGGGAAACAGTATTTAGGACTTCTTTGACTACAACTGCAAAGTACAAGGCGAACAGTGTGGGCGCTAGAACACACCCTTGTTTCACCCCACAGGTGACGGGGAAGAAATCAGACTGCTCACCGTCTACAGAGACGCAGCACTGCATGTCGTCATGCAGGAGTCTTAGGAGTCGCACATACTTTTCTGTGCACCCTAACTTTCCTAGCACCATCCAGAGAGCTTCGCGAGGCACACTGTCGAATGCTTTCTCTAAATCAACAAAGCAGAGGTACAACTGGCGACCTTGTTCTCTACTTTTTTCTTGTAGTTGACGCACCGAGAAAATAGCTTCACATGTACCTCGGTCAGGTCGGAAGCCGAACTGGGTTTCGGGCAGAATTTTTTCCGACAAATCTTTGAGGCGGTTCAGTAAAACTCTGGCAAAGACTTTTCCAGGGACTGACAGCAATGAAATACCGCGATAAGAGTTACAGTCAGAACGGTCACCCTTGTTCTTGTAGAGGGCACAAATGCGAGACACTTTGAAGTCCTCAGGGACCCTCTCCTCCTCCCACATTCGAACGAAAAGTTTCCATACCGACGTGTGCAACTCCGTACCACCATATTTAAGTAGTTCACCCGGTATAAGGTCAATGCCAACCGCCCGGTTATTATGCTGCTGTCTGATGGCAGTAACAACCTCGTCGCATGACAGGGGCTCGTCCAGCTCCGTGGCTAACGGGAGTTGAGGCATTAAACTGATATGATGCAGATCAGCTGATCGATCTACGTTGAGCAAGTTGTGAAAATGCTCAGCCCAACGTTTAAGTACATCCTCCTTGCTGGTCAGGAGGTGCATACCGTCTAAAGACCTTAAAGGTACTTTTGCACGGTAGGAAGCACCAATCAGCTTACGCACTTCACAGTAAAACTCACCAAGCTGGTTTGTATCGGCGAGCCACTGCATTTGACAAGCCTTGTCCTGCCACCACTTGTCTTTTATTTGTCGAGACAGCCTGCGTAATTCTTGGTCACTTTCTTTGACCACCGCAACACTTCCACCTCTTCGATTATGCTGTCGCAGGAGCTGTCGATGTTTGTCGAATGCTGCTTTAAGAGCCTCGCTATTGTCATCGAACCAGTCTTCACTACGTCGGTCTTTCGTACCCAAAGTAGCAGAAGCGGCTTCTATGAGATGACATGACAAAGCTCCCCAAGCAGCACTGACATCACCGGTCTCAGTTATTGGCGACGGCTTTTCAGATAAGGCTTCAGCATATTTCACCCTAACCTCGCGATCTTTCAGCCTATCCACGTTTAAAAACGCAGGCTTTTTCACTGTGGATCTACGAGGTCGACGGAGGCGGAGTCGTAGCTTAGTGACAATTAGTCGATGGTCAGTCCAACAGTGAGCACCACGCATGACGCGGGTGACTTGAACTTGACCGATGTCTCGTTGCCGAATAATAGCAAAGTCGATCAAATGCCAGTGTTTGGAACGCGGGTGCATCCACGTTGTCTTGTGCTTAGCGGCAAGTCTGAACATAGTGTTCGATATCGCTAGATCGTACTGAGCACAAAGACCGAGCAGCAACAGACCATTGCTGTTCATGTTGCCAACTCCATGTCGTCCCAGAACTCCAGGCCAAGCCTCGTAGTCCCGTCCAACCCTGGCATTGAAATCGCCTAGCAATAAGATCTGCTCTCTGGCGTTTATGCTATCAAGGCATTGAGTTAGCTCCTCGTAAAATTTGTCCTTAATGTCATCAGACTTGTCTAACGTTGGAGCATAAACACTGATGACATTAAGGTAATTGTCTGTATCCAGGTGAAGGCGCAGTGTGGTAACGCGGTCCGAGATGTGAACAGGACACTCTTGAAGTCGCTTTACTAGGTGATTTTTGATGGCAAATCCTACCCCTGAACGTCGAGGCTCGGATGCAGAGGTACCCTTCCAGAAGAAAGTGTAACCACCTCCATCTTCCACCAGTTCTCCTTCATCAGCAAGGTGTGTTTCGCTGAGCGCAGCCACATCCACGTTATAGCGATGAAGTTCTCGAGCTACGATGGCGGTTTTGCGTTCAGGACAGGAGTTGCCATCTCGATCAATTAGAGTTCTCACGTTCCACGCGCCAAATGTCATGATAGATGGTTTCATGCTGTTTTTATTTTTTCTGTTTCGTCGACCACGAGTTAAGTGATGCGGTGGCAGCCGTGGTTACTACCACCTTCCGGGTAGGGACGAGCACTTTTTTAGGGCACCTTTTCCAGCCCCCTCCTCGGCTGGGCGAGGAAAGCAGTGCCTCCCTTAAAAGGGCTGCTTTGTCATCCCAGGTGCTGCCGAATTCGCATTGTCGTCCCGATTTGCAATGCAAAAGCGACCACGGCATGTACTCACGCCCCTAGAACCGCCTGTGTGCAGGAATCAGACAAAGCCCAGCTTGCACCACGCCAGACCTCTCTACCTCAACCCATCGCCACAGGACTTTGCGTCATCGGAGTCCATTATTCGGAAGCGGTCAGTTGCGCAGGATATATTTCGGTGCGCAAACGTTCGCGCAAACGCAGGCGCACGCACTTAGTCCTCACCCTCCTTGATTCAGTGGAACGGAAAACCGCTACGACTGAAGGAAAGGTCAGACGCAGTGTCTGGCCGACAGTAACTACCCGCGCCCTCTACCGTCGCCCTAGGCCATCCACATTGCCTTGCTGAGTCGCCGAGTCCGCCAAGCCCTTGTGCATATCTGCATTGGGTTGCCATTCTCGCCGAAACAGACTTTTTATTTGTTAAGCAGGAGGGAACTGCTTGCTCGGGAAGCCGGGGTCGCATACCCGTATACCACATCACAGTCCTCGATCAAAGGCTGAGATGAGTACCCCTGACTATGATAACATAATACTACATCGAGGAAGTAATGGAGCAAATTTTTAAATTTTAGTCTCCATTTTTTGTATATTTGTGCGTTTTACTATACATCTGGTGTCTAATCTGAGTAAGACAAGACGTTGTTCGTAGCTTCAGTACGATATGATTGTTCGTAGTGTCCCCTCTACACAATTACTTGGTCTAAGATATCGTTCCACTCGATTGGTCCATGATTCACGACCAACCATAATCACAGACCTCAACGTTCACTACGTAAACAGATGTTACGTAAATATTACAAAAATGTTATTGTTTTAGTGTAATATCTGAATTGAGTAGTTTTGTATTAATTACAAGTAATTTAATAATCATAAACCTGGAACTATCTAACTACTTTGAGATATAACTACTTAAACATAACGCAGAAACCACTTTGAATGAATTGTCTAAAAATTTACACAAATTGTTAAAGAACTACAGCTCTTTGTAGATATTTTGAATTGTGTATAATTATCAAACATGTGAGTAGGTACATAAATACAAGAAAAGAAAATAAATAGGTAAACAATCATATAACAAAAGCGCTATTCTACTCATAGAGTCGTGTGTAAAATTAAGCTCTATTATTTACATAGGTAAAGTAGTTACTTACTTCTTGAAATATAAAATTGTTTCATATAAAATTTTGTGGCATATGATTAAAACATACATTATCTACAAAGAAATATGAATAAAACGAAATTAATATACCCAGAGTTACGTGAATTTAGTAGGTAGGTAAATATCATAAAATATGCATAAAATAAAATACACAAAAACAGGAAGCAGTAAGATTTGATACACAACATAAAATACGTCATATCACTAGGAAAATTATTATACAATAGAAAGCTGATACTAAAACTACAACTACAGGGTGTATTCTAAGTGCTCCAACGTATGTACATGGTGCTTTACAGTGTACACACAAGACTTACCCAGTTTCCTAGGCAGGGGGTTTACTCTGCCGCACGCTAAAATGTGAACGTGAATACATTATTAAATATACATTATGAATAATACATCTATTTTGTGCTAAACATCGTCCTACGACCATCTGCGACCTTTGACTTGGCGAGATATTTTTATAACAGTTTTGTCCTTCTATACACTGAACTGTATGTACTGAGATTTTTACATAATGTTTACAATAAGTGGAGTGTGGATATGTTAAGTATCAGATCCATGTATTATGTAGGTTGTATTGTACTCTAACATGAATTCGGCAGATTCTGGGTAGAAATACATCTGTAATCAATGAAGAATTTTCAAGGCGAGGCTAAGTCTAGTTAGATTGTTGCTGATATTATTTATGAACTTTCGATTTGTTGTAGACTCAAGTTTCGCCAGATCTGCGGGGCAGATGAAACTGCGTTACAGTGGAAGATGAAGGGACTTTAACCAGACGTCCAAGATGGCGCTGGCATCCCCTCGCAACGTCTGATGATGCGGCCAGGACTTACCGCACGAGCACTTCTTGACCCCCGTGTCCTCGTCATCGTCGTCCTCCACGCTGGGCTCATCCAGCACCGGCACCTCCAGCCCGAAGATCGCGTCGAACAGGAACCGCTGGGTTCTGTTGCCGACACCCGCTGGTGCCCGTACCTGAAGAGAATAAGAAGTTCCACACATGCTTCAACTTATAATGGATAGCGCTTATATAAGGGCAACACAGTAAACAAAGATACATAATTTATTAAGATAATAACAGTAAGGAATGAATAACTAAGACCAACATAATAAACCTGAGATGAAGAAAATAAATTATATCAATAGAATAAACCTGAGTGTGCGCGTGAGCTGCATGGGCTCATACCACCGTCTCCTTTCTTCCATCGGACATCCAGACGCACGGCCGGCTACCATCCGTTCTTAGTTGAAATACCCACATTACGCACTAAGCGCTTCAAATCATCTTTCATTATCCGCACGGCTAAAGAATGGAATTCCCTGCCTGCGTCTGTATTTCCGAGTGCATATAACCTGAATCTCTTTAAGTCTAGAGTGAATAGGCATCTTCTGGGCAAGCTCGCTCCACCGTAGATCCCATCTATGCTCTAGGGTAAGATTGGGGTCAAGAGTAAGCCCATCATAGATAAAAAAAAAAAGACCTACTACATAATTATCATAAATCTTCCTTTTTAAAGTGCTTTTATCACAGAAATTTTCTGATTCATAATTTTCAATACATTTTACAAACCTAAATTTTCATTTGTGGAATGGTAAGTATTTCCAGTTACTTACATAAAAACTAAAAGTTGTTTTTGTGAAATGATATCCAGCAAAATCCTTATCACAGACGTGATTCATTTTACTAACCAAATAAGGAACGTCACGTAGAGTCCATTTATTTATTTTGGCGATGTAGGTTACAGTTACAGTGCAAACTTTGCATGCACTTTCATCGTTACATAACTTTTGAGGTCAAACATACATTCACATGCCTGCATAATTTACCAAAGTATCACGCACGTATAAAATTAGTTATGCGGTGGATCGCACACTTAACGCACGGCGGACCGCTAAAATATCGCAGCGTTCTGATATTTGATCCATACTAGTAATGTCAATCCCCATACTAAAACCGCTGTTGACGCAGCGCTATCGCAGTGTCATCCGTCGAGTGCGGTTTTAGTATATTTATAGTATGAGGAATGACGTTTATATATCTTATGGATCTGACAGACCGCTGCGATATTTTAGCGGTCCGTCGTGCGTTAAGTGTGCGATGCGCCGTAGTCTACCTATTATACGAGAGAATGATGGTATGGTATGATGGCACGTTCACGCAATCTAGCGATAATCGGTTGAAATGCGTCTTACTAAGTAGAATTACTGTAGTTAGGGAGTTCGGGCGGAAATGCACTTATGTAAGTTTTGTTTACCATTTGCAGACAACGGCTTCACTTTCGCGGGTGCGCATGCGCAGTGTTAAGGTGAACGCAGACTTGAACGCGCCCAAGTCGTTGCCCAAACTGCATTTTGAATTCATTGTACACATTTTTGTGCTACCTTACACGTCTTTTCGAACCACGTGTTGTTGTGCGATGTTTCATCGTGCGTCCAGGTCTGCGTTTACCTTTACTGTAACACTGTTACCATTGCGCAATAAAGTTAATTGCCCACTAATGTCAATGTTACTTTCACTATCTCAACGGCGTTCTCCGTTGTTATCTTTTTGTAATGTTTCCGTAACTTTTGATTGTATACTTTCTCGTCTCGTCTCACGCTTTTTGGCGATTTGAAAAGTGGATCTAAATTACAACCTAGTGCTGTTTTTTTTATAATGGGTACTGAGAGTACCTAATCATTACCATGGTAGACTAGTGCACTTACGAAAGTCATGTAGATTTTATTTTTATTGTAAACGAACTTACACATGTCTTCCAAAAGCTTTTTTAATTATAGGTAAGCACTAAGTAAAAATCTAAAAATCAAGGTCATTTTTCCCACTGCAGGTAACTAGATTAACCAGCTTGATTATATCAAAGGGGTTCCCAATAATACCAGTCTGACCTGAGCCCATTCTGACGTCATATCGATGCACAAAGCCTTGGCGATGGCGCTTTCTCTTATGACGTAACTGTCAAATAAGGCTAAGTGATACACAGTGGTCGCAGAGTTAGATAATATGTTATATCACAAGCTAATGAGGCTAAGGTTGATGCTTCCACGTGGGGAAGTGACCAACTTTGAATAATTTTACCGGAAAAGTCTCCGGCTTTATGTAATGGGCGTTAAAATGAGGCCGCTTGTTCTACGTCCCCAATATCGATATACTCACATCAGATAAAGAAAGGATGGAATGGTTAGTGTGAGGGAGAAAGCATGAACTCCTGGTATATGTATGAGCTTATGCGGGAGAGAGAAAGCATGACAATCGGCCGCCATTTACAGATCCTTTCTTTAGTCGAAAGGTAGTACTTAGACCAGAAAAAAAGCTTTAACTTATTGGTCCTAAAACATATAATTCGCCGCGGCACGCAAAAAAGGAATGAAATATCTGTGTCAATAGGAAACAGTATTGTTTCCTTAGTTTGTCATAGGTATAATACTTAATACTCCTACTCCCGTGCATCTACTGGGCAAGTATCATAGTGCAAATCGTGTGAAGATCACATTAAAACTGATTGCTTAATTAATAAAAACTAACTAGACTACCAATTGAAGGTCGGTCTAGCCTACTTTTTAAGTTTCTTACAAATTCTTAGGTGCCAAATTCTAGAATTGTTTCAAATTAAAATCATCTGCACTTGGGGATATCCGTGACCTGATTGATTAAGTATTTCGCAACTTGTATTGGGTTATAATCTGAAGTTCAATGCCTTTGGGTCAGGGCCTAGCTACTAAACAATAGGCGCAAAATCAACTAAAACAATGAATTTAATTGCCGTCTTCGCAATCGTGTGTAATACGCATACAATAGACGAAGGTGCTTCATTCAATGTGTGACAGTTGTTGATGTGAGTAACGTGGGAGTGCATTCCTCAGGAAGAAAGTCCCAGCGAGTCTGGTAGATGTCTTCCTTATACATACCTAGTTCTTCAAACGAAACCTGCTGTTCCTATTCTGTTTTTATTGGGTAAAAGCTGGAATAACACATCTTATCTTTTTTCATCTCATCAGTTTTTTGTTTGCACGTTTGCCCCGCGCTGCGCTCGATGACACCAACTTTTAATCTAAGGCACTCGTTTTCTACAGTCTTAATAGATAATCTTAGTCTATTATAAATAGGTTTCATTGTATGGTAATGTAATTAATCATCTATCTACAATACAAAATCAAGGTTTAATTTGTTTGAATTTGATGTCATAGATTCCTACGCAAGCTGTCATTTTCCAAACAATCTAAACTTCCAAAACTTAGCTGCAAATACTTTAAGGGGTGAACCAGCCCCTGAAACTGAACAACTTTTCCCAAGGAACATATGTCGAAATATTAAAAAAAATCGGACCTACCATACAAAATTACCAACCGACCAAGTCAAGTTGTATGGGTATGTAAAAAATTTCTCGTATTTCGACCCATTCACCCCTTAAAATATTTGCAGCTAATATTTTTACACCTTATAATTATAATATGGAACACCACACACCTTTATCCCTTGCGGGTTATGCAGAGCGTTCACGATCGTAAAAATAAAAATAAGAGGGCTGATAAAAAAAAGGTGAATCAATATAGTGACAGGTTTTCAGCCTGTCGCCTAAAATTTCAACACAAGGAACCCTCTAGTCCCTTAGTCGCTTCATACGACAACCGCGGCAAGGATAAAGGTGATGCTATTGTAAGCCAGCATCACACGACTCATACCTACAATCTAAAATTCTGCAACTAAGAGATAACATTTTGGAAATACAAAAACAAACAACTAGGTACCAAACCTAATCCGATCGAGGTTAATTATTTATTAATTTGATTTAAATTACATAATTTATTTATCGACCTCAATTAATCTGTTGTGAATTCATCGATTAACATGTAGATAGGCAAATACCAGTATCCTCCTTTCGGCGTTCCTTGAATGAAACAAAGTTATTACATAGTTTGTTCTTCAGGGTGGAACAAACGGAACCGGATGTGAGTATGTTTGTTACATAAACACGAAATCATGCGCACTTACTCGGTTACCTACTTTTTAATTTACACGCATGATTATCTACGAATATAATGTAACAACTGCAGTTATAATATAACAAGACTACTAAGTGAGAATTTGATAAGTGTAGTAGTTTTAGTTCTGGAGGCAGTACGGGATGGAATAGCTACCTACCTAATCAAGTCCTAGGATACTTTCAACCTGTCAATGTTCATATTATACCTACTTATAACTTAATATTCATTTCAGCATAATAAAAGTAGTATTTTCAGCAGCATACATCCCAAAAATCGTCAATGATGTGTCCGCCCAGCCAGACATTTATGCTGTATTTCAATGAAAGCTAATAAAGTTTTTAATTTAAGAAATATTTTTATGACTTACATTTTTGTAACTGCTACGTTTATAACATTAGCAATTGATGATAATTTAAGGATGATTGTTAGGTGCTACTACTACTTATTTTATTTTTTTAATCGTATGGCGTTTAATCGTTTGGGCCTCTATACCGCATTCACACAGATCCGAATCACGCCAACCCCATTTGTGCCGAAGGTAGTTGCAGCGACCATGTCCTGATCTTAGCTTGTTAAGCTTGCACCAGAGCTTTCGGGGCAAATCAAAACCGTTAGGCTTTACTGTTGAGTCTGCGAGTCGGGCACAAACTCCAGCAGTTTCCGTGCTCCAATCTTTCGCCCAGCAAGTCTTTATATCTACTTATAACTTATAACTACTACCACAGATTAATAATAAGTTACTAACGTCTACTACTTTAACAATGCCTTTATACCTAACGTGCCTATCGCTGCCGCGATATTTCCGAACTTTGTGTATTTCGACTAGGGTAGGTACCTAAGTATTTGCAATTCAACACAGAAAGTTACAAAGCATGGTAGAGTAGCGAGATATCATTTATTTATTATCCTATTGCTCTTAAGTTCTTCCTAACATTCCCAGATTTTGTATCTTTAGACTTTTAGGGAATGTAGTAATAATCGCTTCGCAAAATGTGTACGTGAAAAATCCAACCCAAAATTTTACTATTTTCTTTTCTGTGTAACCATCTACATTCCTACTGGTGTAGTGTAGCTGATGTATCACATACTTTAAATAACTGTTAATTTTTTTATTGATATTGCCTGGTACTCTTCCGAGTACTGAAGCTGCTGGATCATCTGATCACTGTTCTACCGCCATTTGATAATATGTTGATAAACAGCTGCATCTATGCGCTCGCATCGTTCGACGGAAAGTAAAAGTGCACGGTGCAAGTCAATGCACCGCGGCGGCGCGATGCACTCTCTGACCGATACTGACTGGATGTGGTCATCCTGCTGGTACTGATAACGTCTACTATAATGATAAATATGAAATATCCTTGGGTGCTAAGTTACTCACATGATTATCAACCGGGGCGAAGACCGTAGCATTGAATTCCCTGGCACAGAGCGTATGCAGAACGAAGATCACGAGAATTGTTGTCACTAAACTCCATTGGTGCATTGTCGTGGGGATCGAGAGCGCTGTGTCGGAATACTACGGCACTGTTTACTAGCGCGGCATCTCCGCGGCGCGATCACTGGCGAATTCGGCGGAGGCTCAATCAGCTCAATGGCATTATTTCGCAAACGTTCGCCGGCCGAGTGGGCCGCGGCCGCACGGCGCCCCGAGTGCGCCGCTGTCGAGTCTTCGGCCACCACCCCGCGGACTTTCTCTTCGCGCCAGCAGACGCGCCGACAACCAGCAGTCCCCACCGCCGCAAGCACCACCATCCGTTGGTATCGCAGTTGTTCTCATACGATGCATGCGGTACCTTATCATCTAATAATAGCAAGGGGAAGCTGTTGTTTGAATGTTAACTTATCTACTACTCACGTACCTATCAGTCAGCAACCTAGTATGCAATCATTCAAGTCGAGCAACTTGTTGAAATACTCGTACGACCCAATGTAGGTACCTACATTGACATCTAGTCACAAAGCTAGTGCCTGACGGTCATCAAAAACTAGGACCAAGACAGCAACGGACACGGCATTATGATTGGACGGCAAAATGTGCCCGAATGAGGTTACGAATTCTAAACTAGTTATTTGGTATCCTAGTTCAGTTTTCCATAAAAGAGAGGGTTACCCACATAAGTACCTACCCAGCTACTAACACTTACGTACATAGGTCATAGGTATTAGGCGAATCCCACATCTAACGCACGACGCTGCACATTTTTAGCACATTCGTAACGAATGCGTCTGTTAGATGTAAGGAAATATAAAATTCTGACGTTGACGCAGCACCAACGGATGAACTTGCGTTGTTTGAGAGGCGAATCTGTTCAATAAAGACGCATGAACCTGCGTCAATGTCGAGTGTTTAGTATGGGAAATTTAAAATTTTCTTGCATCTGACAGACGAATGCGTTACAGATGCGCTAAAATATCGCTCGGCTGTGCGTTTAGAGTGAAAACCACCTTAGGACTAGGCTGGTCGACGCATTGAAATGAATTCTAACACCCTGTATTGTATTTATCCGTTGACTTGCACAGGTGGAGTCCACCTAAAACTTTGTCCTATGCAGGAAGTAATAGCTAGGTACAGGTCTGTACTAACTTAGCCGCTAGTTTCAGAGGAAAGGGAAGCGTGTGCAGCTGCGGACGTCAGCGGATTTTCCACTCTGATAAATGAAAGTGAAACCAGCCGCGGTCTCAGCCGACGCGGCGTTTCCGCCATTGAATGGCGAGCCTCCCAGCACGTTGCGAGGCAGCTAATCTTGACGTTAGGTACTATAGCTAACATATGTAGGGTAGACAGTTGTACGTAGGACAAGTACTTACCTAACCTAAAACCTCCGCCGTTCGAATAGGCCATATTTGATAGCTGTCAAACCTGAACAAAAGGACATGTCAACAAAGAAAAATAGACCTTAAGTCACAGCATTAACATGATTTTGACAGCTGTCAAATATGACCTATTCGAACGACGGAGGTTTTTTAGGTGACTCTACAGGGTGATTAGCGAACGATGGAATTTCCCAAAAACTGAGCAACTTTATCAATATGTCGAAATATGTTTAAAAAATTGATAACATTACATTCCACAGTAAATTTCTTGGTCAGATGATTGTTTTGTATGGTAGGTCCATTTTTTTTTACCTTGACATGGTTTTTGGGGAACGTTGTTCAGTTTGGCCTGTAGAATTTAGCGTTTTCAGGAAAGTCCATCATTCGGTACGAACCTCTACCTATGTAGGTAGTTACAAAGAATGTTCTTGTCCGTTCTGAGCATCTTGATGCTAAAACTTGCATAGCAGATGTCCGCAAAATCTGCTTCTAAAACATTCTCACTAGTCTGCCAGGCTACTATTAACAGATGGTATTAATTCAATAGTAGCCACTTGCATTAAAGCCGGGTTGACACGATAGAGTTGAAACAACAGATCAACTATATGCCTACTTATATAATAGTCTAACTAAATCAACATAATCATCGTGTCAACCCGGAAGAAATGTGCGTCTGTTGGGCAGCCAATAAGAAGATGTATAGGTAGTCTGTAAATTATAGGATGATCCCTGTGGTTTGTGACCACGGAGGACAGTAACCAGTGGAGAACGCATGCGGGGGCGACCGCACTCACTCGATGTATGCTTTATAAAGCAGACGCATCAAAATTTTGATTAGTCGGGTTGAGACTGTGCGAAAGAACGGACGTTCCGCGCTTCGTTTTTTGGCGTATAAACGTAAACAAGAATGCCTTCCTGTGCAGTGAAATGTTGTGGAAAGTGTAGTACAACATCAAGTTCCGCAAAAGACGGGATAACATTTTATAGGTAAACATTTTTATGCTTGATTCTTTCCAAATTTCATTTTAATGAAAAATAATTCCATATTTATAATTTCTGATGCGCTCCCGTTGATGTCTTTCATTGCTATCCCTTTCTAACGCACGGGTGTGTCCATACGTAGGCTGGCTCTTTCTTCGTATTAGTGCTATACCACTGTTCTCAGAAGTATAGAATGATTTTATCGATAATTCTGGGATCGTCATAAAAGAATTATGTTAATGTACGTACTTAACAACTGACCTACAATGTATATTATATGAATGAATGCATTCGGGGTATATGGAGTGGCGCGGACGCATTCCCCCCGCGCCAAAATTTCGTGTTTCATTATTATAAATAAAAGATCTTGCGCTAGTCGAATATCAATTTGTAACATACATACATACATATATCACGCCTTTATCCCTTGCGGGGTAGGCAGAGCGTTAATGGCCAATGGTAAGAATACGGCCACTATCGCCGCGTATGACATTTTTGATGTTTGTTTTCTAAGGTTGTTTCAGAAAATATGTGTATCACATCACTATAGTGACAGGTTGTCAGCCTATCGCCTAAAAATACACCAACATTCTCGAGTCAATTTGTAACTATTTCATTTATTATGAAATCAGAACAAAATATCAAAAGGTAGGTCAATATATCATCTTGTCATGTCCGTCTGTCTGTCCGCTGACCAGCATCGTCTCGCCAACCAGCCCTACCATCCAAAATGATCGTAACAGGTCGTTTCCAATTCGGTACAATTATTTCAATACGTACCCTAAAATTACAATGTAAGTAGGAACTTATTATTTTTTTTATACATATATCGCTATATTAATATTAGCATGCACATGTTTCAATACATTTTCTTACACATAATATGAGTAAACTTATTAAACGGTGATATAAAATATCGATATAATTTTACATATTTATTTTTCCCATCTCTACAAAATATGCGGTCATTGCGAAAGCCAATTGCGTCTAGCGATAATTAGGTACCTCTCCCCCCGCAAAAACCAGTGAGCTTGGTTTTGAACAAAATCGTACCGACGCGTTCTCCACTGGTTACTCTCCTCCGTGTTTGTGACCTTAAAGCAAATACTATGACATAAGGTCGATTTCCCTTTGTTTACTAGGATAATGGACCTCATGTCATAGCAGGTGCTCCAAGGTACCTAAACGTCACAGGGGTCACCTATACATATTTTACAGACTATAGGTAAGACCAAAAGTGCCTGCTCTTTATGTGTGAGCAATTAAATTAAATGTAACAAACGTGGCTAGCAGAACGCTGGTAGATAGTAAGTACGAGTAAATGGCAAAATACACTTCTCATCAAAAATGCGGGACAACTTGCAAGTTCATGTTTCGTACGAATCACGTTATTAAAAAAAAAGTATAATTTGGAATAAATCTCTGATATCATGTAACGGGAGGTGATGATGATGATCTCTTCGACCGATTTCGGCCATGGCGACCACTTTGACTCCTAATCAGATCGGCGCTGATGCGCCCGGAGATGGCTATTGTAGCCAATTTTGGCAGTAAACTCTCGTGCGCAGAGTGGACACGTGAGTTTGCCATTTACATAATTATAGTTAATGGCGACGGGTGGACGGGCCTTCAGCTCATCGCGCTTAGCGTCGAGGTCTGCTTTACGCTGTTCCTCAAACTCGCGGACTTGCCTCTTAACCATCCCGCGGCATTCGGGGCGCTGTGCTGCCAGACCCTCCCATTGAGTGGGCTCAATGTCAAAACGGGAGGTAGGTACTAAGTAAAGAGTTTTATAAAATCGTCATTGAAGTGACCCAAATTCGAAATAGTTTATTATAGGGGTTTCGTGTTGCATCAAAACGTCAAAAGACGAAGTGTCTCGATTTCTCTGATCAGATGTAGTGTGGTTCTCCCCAGCACGGCCCATGTGGAATTCCATGACCTTGAGTATGCAGAATAATTGTCGATAATTTGTCGAAATTTGTCGCACAAAAACCAGAATTTGTCGGGACACCGTTTAAAAGATATAACGAAAAGAAGGTGGCGTGCTGGAGAGAGGCTCTCTGCAGCACGGCCCATCGTGAATCTCGAGAACTGCACCACTTTGCGGAGAGCTGAATATATGAAAAAAATGTCGTGAATTTGTCGACCCGACATGCAAAAAATCAGAAAGATCCGGTGAGCCGTTTAAAAGATATAACGAAAACAAGGTGGCGTGCTGCTGGAGAGAGCCTCTCCGCAGCACGGCCCATCGATGGATCTCGAGAACCACGGCACGTAGCGAGGAACTGATTTCGGGGAAAAATTGTCGGGAATTTGTCGAACACGTATGCAAAGGAACAGAATTTGTCGACCTTTACTTTAGAAGATAATCGCATGTATTTATTTTCAAGGGCCTATATAGTGCAGGAGCTTACTTTCAATAAATCTGTTTATTGTTCGTAGCTTATATATTATTTAATTATTTATATGGGCTTCTACCCTGTCTAGGGTAATTCTGCCAGTGTCAGTTAGAAAAGATTCCAGCGCTGGACGGTGACTCATGTAGGGTGATAGTGTCATCTACAGGATCTGAAGGGCTCCTCTTGATACCATCCGGAAATGTGGTGAAAAATCTTCAACTTCAATTCTTCATTCAATGTTCACAATACGGGCACTTCATTGCTTAAATTACTATCGAAAATAAGCACTGAAGACTCGAGTAAAGTATAAAATAAAAATTTGCAATTGAAAATTACGTCTTTCATTGACGGATGAAACAAAAGAAATCTTTTTATTGTTCGTAGCTTCTCAATATGGCTACAAAATTATGCCGCTGTGACATTCTGTTAGATACTAGATTTAGAACACAGCCTTCTCAAGTGAACGAGACCAGAAATTGGCATTTTGGCTGAGGCTAGTATAATGCTTTTCTTTCATTTGCGAGGAAAAATCATAAACCCACATTTTAATTGTGAATTATGAAATATGCAAGCAGCATGTGTTGGACGTAAAAGGACCACTGGACGTATCAGGAACTGGACCTAAGTGACCGAAAGGGGAGATTCATCTTCAGCCTCAGCCTCCTGGAAAAAATATTGTCTACCATAAAACACCTAATTTGCGAAACGATTGTGACCGACCGTGTGATTATTTTTTTTCTTTTTTTTTTATAGCCTATTCAGCGTCCCACTGCAGGGCAAAGGCCTCCCCTCTCCCACGCCACTCGTCTCGATCTTGGGCCTCAGGACCAAAAAGTAGTATGAAAAAAAAATTTAATAAATATGAAATACAAAAATTAAATAAATTTAAAATTATTTTAATATATTTTTTTAATGATGCCATTTGCGAGTAAGTAAATGGGAGAAAAAATATAGACAACAATAGATAAGTTTTGTGTTTCTCTTATATTTTTCCAAAGTGAATTTATACTCTTATTTTTGTTGGATTGACCTTGTATAATATTAAGAGAATTAAAGTGTGTAAATCAAATTATGTACAGTCATATTGACCATAGGAGGTATTTTTTCTAATTGTTGCAAGTCATCGTAGCACTGCCAGGTGTTGATCCACCTATCCTATATATCACTTTACTCTTTGAAGCAGATATTATTGTTGGTCAGCTCCTATACTAAAGGCACACAATAAGTATATGTGAATATCTTCTAAACTAAAGGTCGACAAATTCTGTGCTTTTGCATACGTGTTCGACAAATTCCCGACAATTTTTCCCCGAAATCAGTTCTTCGCTACGTGCCGTGGTTCTCGAGATCCATCGATGGGCCGTGCTGCAGAGAGGCTCTCTCCAGCACGCCACCTTGTTTTCGTTATATCTTTTAAACGGCTCACCGGATCTTTCTGATTTTTTGCATGTCGGGTCGACAAATTCACGACATTTTTTTCATATATTCAGCTCTCCGCAAAGTGGTGCGGTTCTCGAGATTCACGATGGGCCGTGCTGCAGAGAGCCTCTCTCCAGCACGCCACCTTCTTTTCGTTATATCTTTTAAACGGTGACCCGACAAATTCTGGTTTTTGTGCGACAAATTTCGACAAATTATCGACAATTATTCTGCATACTCAAGGTCATGGAATTCCACATGGGCCGTGCTGGGGAGAACCACACTCAGATGTATAAGGTAAGAGCAACAGCGCCTGCAGGTTATACAAGAGCAATCTACGTAAAGGGATTAGATTTCCCCTTCCTTTGGCTAGCACTTGGCTAAGTTGGCTAGCACCAGACGAAGACAACGGCAGTCACTTGGCATTATATTTAATTTACACGAAGATGTAGAGGTTCTTTACGTTTTCAAACTTAACGACTCATATTTAGACCACAAATTTATTCAGAGCAGTGTACATCAAATGCGAGTGGGGACAAATTGCTCCCATTTGTAACCGGTGACAGATTTTGTGAGGACAAATGGGAACATAGGCGTTCACCAGATGACTGCCCGGGATCGATAGGGTAATCTTTTTTACTTAGGTAGCTGTCACGTATCTGGGGCGCAGAATGTGTAATCACCACCACCACAGGTCTTGAGTCCGCGCAGCGAAAGGATTACAGAAGCAGCAAGCACTGACACTCGGGCCCACTTATCTTAATTTTATCAACGCAGAACTCCTTTCGTAGCGCAGACTGTTCTTGGGGTAGGTAGAGGAGAAAGGTAAAAAAAGAAGTTTTATTTTTAGGCATTTATTTATTCATGAATCACATAGTAGTTACCTTTTTTATGGAACTTCAATATCAAATAGGATTCTGTCAGGCCTACTAATTAACTTAATCTTGGACCCAGAACCTCATCCCTGATTCCGCCTACAAACTTTAATTTCGTTTGTAGGCTTGAGCATAAGTGCGCCTACATAACAAAATCCTAAGTGATGAGATGTGTAACCGAACAAATCTACGTGAGAGGAAATTTTGCTTATCTCGTAGGTGGACAAGTACCTAGTTACTTTGCCTCCTCGGTATGGTCCTAGCCAGGAATCATGATTATTAGTATCGTATCGGCAGAGTTCTTCACCCTGGCTAATCTCCAATAGCATCGAATATTTTCCCGCACGTACATTCGTTTCAAGCAACAATATAAAAAGCGCAAAACTTACCTCCAGGCGAAACTTCGTTGATCGAAAACTCAGGTCGCCCGACGAACGCCATGGAAATAAAATTCAAGGATTAGAAAATAATAAACAAAACATGAAACTAAACAATTGTGAGGATATAATAAAGTTAAGAGTTATAAACATGACCATTCTACTTTTAATCTATTAGGTAGGTATCGACTGATAAAAATATTTAGAAAATGATAACTAAGGAACAAATTAAGCTGCGACGTTTTTAGATTCCTTAGAAGCAGACCACATAGTAATAAAAAGAATAAGCAATAGAAATGTATTTCACTACCTACCTACCAAACCGAGATAAGTAAAACTGATAAAACGTACCAGAGCAGCTACTTGGTAAATATCTTTTATATTTTACATGTAAAATGGAAGAATCTCTATACCTACACCAATTTAGATGTGCGTCATCAGAGTTGTAGCTGTAGCGATCGTTGACCCGCTTATGTACCGTTACGACCTCCAAAAACAGTTTTTAAGATGTTAAGGAGAACACACCGTTAACACCATTCACCTGCTATGTAGGTTATTTTCAAAACTGTCTATACAGTTTTTGTTTAAGTAGATTTCTATGACTGAGACTGTTCCAAAACAAAATAAGCCGCGTACGCAAGAGTGCCTAGGTATAATATTTTCTCTCACTGAATACCTATTGTAAGTAAGCTAATCTGCATACAGTTTACCACCTAGAAAGCTTGACAGTCCTAATTGTTTTGGAGCAGCCCATTCATTTGAATAACTTTTGAAATAAATCATCGAGACCTGGCATTTTCGCTAAAATATCAGATAATATCTCTTCAATTAAAACCTGGTATTCTATACTGGTAAACACTTTAAAGCACTTATTAGCATTATTTTGTAGCCAGTGCTCGATAAAAATAAATAACAGAAAAAGGAATATTTACAATATCTAAGGAAACAACCCTACTACTTCGTATTTAATTTTTATTTTACATTTAATAACCTAAGAATCCTAATCATAATTTACTACACCTAGTTATTTGACTCAAACATCTATTGAAAACTTAATACTGAGTAGTCAAAGGAAAATTAAAATCAACATTACTGTTAAAAAAGTCAATTAAAAATTATGATCGAACTTTTTTTTATCTAGCATCTACTTTTGAGGGAATTCTTACACATATTAATCCTAAATTGTACTTAATTATCCGTAAAAAAGTAACTAATTCTCATTTTCTTTTTTTTCTTTACATAACTAATCCTTAAAAAGTATGTCACGGTAAGTACCTAAGTACTACAATAAATAGAAGACCAACTTACAATCAGTACATTATTAAGTCTAGTATTCATTTTCTAAAAAAAGAGTCAAGAGTATCAGCTACAACTATGGTTTCCTGACGGCTTCTCCTAGGTGGTCTCGCGTGTGGACCATGAGGTGCGTATCTAGTGCTCCGGAGCGTACTGCCTACACTAGCACGGATAACTCTGCTTTACTAGTGTACTTAGCACGAAACCTAGAGATTAAAAAAACCTTGAATGAGTCATACAAGAAAAACAGTTCATAAAAGAGACTACCTTCATAGCATTAATAAACTATCACCGATTTGTCGGAACTAACTTTTCCTAGCTCAATTAATGCTATGCAGTGCTCGAAAATCGTAAACCACACTAAACTATCCACATAACACCCTAAATAAACGTACAGAATCGAAATGTAGATGACAGATCTTGGAATGTGGGTAATGTTCTTTGTGGAATGATGGATGAAATTAATGTACGAAATTCATACTTACATGGTGGTTTAGAAGCGTCCACCTCCTCGGCCTCCGCCCTGGCCACCCCCGTAGTTGGCGTTGCCGCCCCCATAGCCGCCGCCGCCGCCACCCTGGTTCATGTTGTAAGGTGCGGAACGGTTGTTGCCACCATATTGCTGGTTTCTAGTTGGCCCCCCACTGTAGCCCTGTTGGTTGTAACTGCCAAAGTCCTGGTTTCCCCACCCTCCCCTCTGGTTACCACCCCCGTACCCGCCGCCGCCACCGGCAGCTTGTTGGCCTCCCCAGCCACCCTGGTTATTGTCCCAAGGGTTGGAGTTGTTTCCTCCCCAACCGCCCTGGTTACCGCCACCGTAGCCTCCTGAGGAATCAATAGGTGACAAACATTAGAAGAAATATTTCTCGACTTTACTATTCTGTAAGAGATATATGGTGTACTTCTTTCAGCAGTTGATACATACCAGTATTGCCCCAGTTATCATTTCTGCCACCGCCGCCGCCTCCTTGGCGCCCTCCTCTTTGCTCTCCGCCATCTTTAGGCAGAGCTTTTTTCACATCCAACTGTTTTCCATTGATTTTGTGTGGCGCATTCACTGGAAATAAGGAATATATCTATTAATAATCTTCTCAATTCATTCGGCGAATTGCAATAAAAATGAACTCAATAAAAAACTGTTCGTTGACTTGCGTACCATATCTCCCATGATAACGGTAGTAAGGTATAGCTTAAATCAATGGGTTAATATCCACAGTTAGAGAAGCCAGTTTGGACACAAGATGTTCCATTCTGGGGCAAGACTGTGGAACATCATAACTAATGTTGAAATAGTTATACTCACAGCAAACTTTATCAACTGGGTCATAGTCATCAAACTCCACAAATCCAAAGCCACGTTTCTTGCCAGTGGCCTTATCAGTGACAATGCTGACGTTCTGGACAGTTCCGTAGGCTGAGAAGTATTCTCTGAGCTGATCTTCATCGTGGTCATCTTTGATGCCACCGATGAACAGTTTCTTTACGGTGGCTCCAGCTTCCGGGTTTTTGATGTCTTGTCTGGCCACTGCTCGCTTTGTTTCGACAACACTAACAAGGACAAATTAATGACTAATAAAAAAAAGTACTAATAGTAATATTACAACCATTTAGGTTAGCATAATGTGGTAATTATGACCAGAAAAGGTGATTATGATTAAGTAGAACAACTACAATCAGATAATGATGTAAAAATATAACAAAAGATGTTCTAGAAAGTTGTTGACCCCACTGAAAATGCCACGTGTAGCAGAACACGCAACATTCACCAAGCAGTGTCTTTGTTATTCGCAGCATAAAACGATACGAAAGCAACAAAAAGCTTTCATATAGCTGGGCTGCAGTGGAGAGAAAGGGTTTGATACAAAAATAAGAACAAACTAGATGCGTAAATAGAGGTTAACTACACAATTAAAAAATGATGCTTACCGTCCATCAATGCGATGCGGCCGGTTGTTTTGCGCATCATCGACCATGTGCGCCTTGGAGTATGTGATGAAACCAAATCCACGCGACCTCTTGGTCTTGGGATCTTTCATGACCACGACATCCACGATTTCTCCCCATTTCTCAAAGTGAGATTTCAAGGATTCGTCTGTGGTACGGTAATTCAGACCACCAATGAAGATTTTACGGTGAACCTCGGGCTCGTCCTGAAAATAGGACGCTCAGTTAACAAAATGGCGGCCAGCGTGGCGTGAGTTCCACGTCGCAATAGAAAATACGTGATACTTACAAAATAGGTAGGTACTTATCAATTCAAACACGTAGTACATCGAAACTTCACGTGACAAAAATTACAAA
This sequence comes from Keiferia lycopersicella, assembly GCA_029255805.1. NCBI lineage: Eukaryota > Metazoa > Arthropoda > Insecta > Lepidoptera > Gelechiidae > Keiferia > Keiferia lycopersicella. The sequence continues at coordinate 4,284,511 of JARACZ010000008.1, forward strand.
TGACTAGGTACTGTACAAAATAAAATAAACATGAAATGAATTGTGAAAATAATTTGTTAAGTAGAGTTGGTACTTACGAAGCCATCGTCTCCGTTTTGCGGTCTCATCTTTGATTATTAAGTTCACAAATAGGTACTAAATAACAAAAGTAAGTAAAAATTCTAAATAAAGTAACTTTCAACTTTTTGACAAAAATAACGTCGGTCACTATGACACAACCTCTCACCACCGACGCCACGCCAAAAAGGAAAGAGAGAATGGAAAAATGGCACGGACCGATCAATGACGAAGAACGAAGCGGGCGGAGGCGGATACTGGGTTACCAGTAAAAGAAACGTATTTTTCCCAGAGGACGGCGCCAACGGCCCAAAAAATACGGTTGTTTTCGCCATCATGGCAGACAAATATTTGAGTTTCGTCTAAGAAAAAAATATGTTAATTAAGGTAGTGATCGATTGTTAGCCTGTACTGTTATGGGTCGATTACACCTAACGAGTACAGTGGTGAGTCAGTAAATAAGCTCTCGGCCGAGAGAGTTCCCGAACCGAGTGGGTGTTTACACGTATTTACACATTACACCAGTGGCGAGTCAGTTCAGTTCAGTTCAGTTTAAATTTTTGATTTTTTTCTTTACTTCTGTGACTCCAAAGTCGTTGATGTTCATCTCATTTACTATTGAAATTAGTGCTGCATTACGCTTGTCTCTGCTCTTGTAATCGGGTGATGAAAAATTCCATAAACATCCATGTATTTTGTAACGCTTTATAAATTTTAATGTCATTTCCAAGTTTCACTTGTTATTAGCGGCCATTTTGATTAAGATTTTGATAAATTGTTTAAAAAAAATATAACGAACGAGTGGCGAGTGGGCGAGTGACAAGCGAATGCGTGTTTATACGTGCCGAGAGGGATGGCGAGTCGCTGCGGGGGCAGAAGAATGAAGCGGGGAGGTGGGTACTCGGCCTAGTAAACATTTTGGGATTCTAGTGACTCTCTCGCCTCTCTTCTCGACTGAGTACTCGGCCGAGCACTCGTTAAAGTGTTTATACCAACCGAGCACTCGGCCGAGGACACTGACTCGCCACTGTACTCGTTAGGTGTAATCGACCCATTACATACACATACATACACAAATCACGCTTTATCACTCGCGGGGTAGGCCGAGCGTTTATATCTATTAAATTATATAATAAAAAAATCGACCCGGAGCATGCCAGAACGTACACGTACGCACGAAATTACAATGAATATAACAACACCCTGAAACGCCCTACCTAATTGCACGGTTTCAGGTATTACTTTGTTTCAATGCCTTAAAATTAACACCTCCTAACTCCTAACTGTAATAATTTTATGTTATAAACATTTATGATAACTAATTTTTAAAAACTGTTTTAATTCTTGTCCTCTTATAATCATTTTCAACAAAATGTCGGTACCTAATTAAGTATTTAAAACCAAAACTTTTTATTTGTCTAAAATTCAGCTGAATATGAATATTCGGTAAATATGCCAAACACCAAACTTAAAACTAATATTAGGCCCTCATTCACTAAATACCTACCTACTTATAATTTATCAAGAAAGATTTTAAAGAAATACGAAGGGTTGTAAATTAGAACTCACACGTGAGTAATTTTATGCACATTATCATTAAGATAAGATAAGAAGACCAATGACCGAACATTACTTTTTTTATATCGTGTAATATAATTTACATATCTCATGCTACGAAAGTAGGTCATTACTGACAGAAAACACGACCTGTAAGTTCAACTTACAGGCGAGGTTTTAAAACTAAGCCTGTAAGTAATTTTAAATATGGAACTAGATAAAGAACCAATAGAATCGCGGCAATTAAAAAGTTAAATTCAATTTCTTCTTATTTTTAATAGGAGTTGCATCCAATTAGTTGTATACGATTTTAAATTTCGAACTGGCCGCTACGAATTGTGTTGCTTGAAAGCAGGAATTTATATTTTTAATCTGTATTTTTATAACCTCAATAAATGAGTTTGTCGAATTATTACTCAATATTACAATGACAAAAGTAAAAATTACTAATATCCCTACGATCAGAAAAATGTCTACTTTATGTTAGGATACTTATCTTTCATATTAGTTCAATATTTTTCTATCATAGAAAAAAAAGTTAAGTGGTGCAATTTGAATAGCAGACGATACATTCATCATTTATGAATCGTTTTCTTGTATTTATCGCTTTATTTTACTCTTTTTTCATTCGATATGTAAAGCAGTATACGTACCACGGATGTAACATCAATAACAACCTCGGAAAGGTACCGCCCTCGCTCCGCTCGGGCGTTAAAAAACCTCGGTTGTTATTGATAGCTTACATACCTCAGTACGTAATCTACTATTATGGTAATCCATCGCATATTAAAATATAATTTTTGCTATGTTTCAGGCCGAGCCTTGAGGTATGGTATCACTTATACAATTCGTAAAAAAAACAAATAATCGTTCAGAAATATACAGATTGCTAAAGAGGAATATTTAAAACAGCATCAAAAACGACAGTTAGAGGTCCTACTTATTGCTTCACCGCGCGCCAGGTACCTAATGTTTTAATAAGTTCGTTTAGTTCCTAGTAGGTGGCATTCGTTGCGAATGATAGAAAAGATCAGCTACAATTTCTCATAGATAAAGTTAAGGAATGAAAATAAATAAAAATGAGGAATTCAAAAAACTATTTTTGACTTTTTTTTTAATTTGTTATACAGGTGTATCCCTTACATCTCATAGGAAAACTTTGCAGGCGTGCTCAGACCATGAATCTGAGCAACTTTTTCGGTCTTCTATACAAAATTCTCGGTCAGCAGAGTGACTTTGTATGGGAACTCGAAAGAGAATTGTCGTTTTCTAACATAGCCCATACATAACCATAGCAAAAGTTGTTCAGTTTTATGGTTTAATCACGCCTGCAAAGTTTTCGTTACTCTCTTACACCCTGTATATTTAAACAAGGTGTAAAAATATTAGCTGCAAATATTTAAAGGAGTGAATCAGCCCATGAAACTGAACAACTTTCCCCAAACATCAAAATTAATATGAAAATAAAAATTACCCCTCCCATACAAACTGACCCTGCCGGCCAACACAAATTGTCTGAGAGGACCAATTTTTTTTCCGCCGACAAGAGCCAAGCTCTTAAATATAGAAAAAAATTAGATGAGGAATAGACGTAGACGTACAGTCCAGCAAAAAAGAGTAGACAAAAAGTTAGGGCGCCACTTTTTTCGCGATCTGTCAATTCCGTTCCGACAGATAACGCTTAAATATGGCAACAATTTTAAATACAAAATTTTTAGTTCCATTTTATTTATTTTTACTTCTTTTTGCTGGACTGTACTAAACTTTTAACAATGATGATTAATTAACGTCAACCATCATCGTTCAGAAGCCCCCTCTGCAGAAAAAAACCCCAAGAAAGGATCAGTGTACATTTTTAAAATGATAAAAATGAGTGTCACTGCCGCCAGTGCACTGGCTAGCTGCTTGTAGGTAAAAAAAACAAACGAGTGACGTTTCAGTTTTTGACATGTGTGTTTGACATTTGTTTTCCGATTTTCCTTTTTCATTCGGCGACGGCGAAAAACGAGATTATTGCAGTTGATGGGGCACGTTTAGTAGTTTTTTAAGGATAAAACGTTTACTTTTCGGTACATATAGTATCCCTAATACCCATAAGTGTCAATAAGTTGAATTCCAGATATATTTATCAAAATGAAACCCAGCGGTGGAGGTGACGAATACGTGAGTAAAGACTCATTATTTCTCATGAATTACTGGTGTAACTGAACCGGAAAATGTTTACTGCGACGCTGGCAGTCTAAATCAACACTTAACTTGTATATGTTTTGTATAATTGTATAAATAAATCTATGAGAATGAATAGGTATTATGCCACGCATCTTGGAAGGTTTAGTATGAGAGCATCATTGAAGATTTCATGGTTAGACTAGTCAGTTCCATTAAATTTCTTGTTTAGTGGCGTTTTCGCTGTGAATTCGACGCGAACAATATATGCAACAATCAGTGATATTTGTTGTCTGCGTGGATGTACCTAGGTCAAAATTGTTGGTCAAGATTTAAATCATTTATTTCCAAGTAGTATCAAATAGATTCATAAATATATATATTTAGGATGACAATATTTGTTACAATACTATCACTGAATAAATGGGTGTTGTAAAAAAGTTGTCTTTTTGTGTCTATAACAATTTTATAATCGTAGACATGTGGTCATTTATTGCAAAACCTACATCTTTCTTTCACTTACGCTTGCTTTCATGGTCAGGAAGAGCCAGAGCACATGAGGAAGCTGTTCATTGGCGGATTGGACTACCGGACCAATGATGCATCCCTAAAGGAGTTCTATGAACAATGGGGGGAAATTGTTGACGTGGTGGTGATGAAAGACCCGCAGACCAAGCGGTCCAGGGGCTTCGGCTTTATCACCTACTCCAGAGCTCACATGGTAGATGATGCGCAAAGAAACAGGCCTCACAAGATTGATGGAAGGTATTTAATGTTTTTATTTTACCACAAGTGTAAGGCAGCTATCATGAGTAAGTAAAAATCAAAGAAATGTAAAATGTTTGTTATTTATTTTACCACAAGTGTAAAGCAGCTATCAAGAGTAAGTAAAAAATCAATGAAATGTAAAATGTTTGTAATGTAAATGTTCAATCATTGAGGATTGATAACATACCCTTATTAATTAATTAAAAAAAAAAAAAAAAAAAAAAATTATGTACTTCCTATAGCTGTAGACCTCAGTTTTAAATAAAAATAAAATTGAATAATTACATAAAATACATCAAAGGGTTCAGCCACAAGAAATTTTATTGTTGTAAACAAAATACTCATACCTACTGTACCTCTTTGCTTTTCTTTTCAGGGTGGTTGAACCAAAAAGAGCAGTACCAAGGGATGAAATCAAGAGACCTGATGCCAGTGCAACTGTCAAAAAGCTTTTTGTAGGTGGCTTGAAGACCAACATTGAAGAGGAGGATCTCAGGGAATACTTCAGCACCTACGGCAACATTGTGTCAGTCAGCCTGGTCACGGACAAGGAAACGGGGAAGTTGAGGGGATTTGGCTTTGTTGAGTTTGATGATTATGATCCTGTTGATAGAGTATGCTGTAAGTATAACATTCTCGACTATTGCATGTTCCACAGTCTTGCCCCAGAATGGAACATCTTGTGTCCAAACTGGCTTCTCTAACTGTGGATATTAAACCATTGATTTAAGCTATACCTTACTATCCTTATCATGGGAGATATGGTACGCAAGTCAAAGAACACTTTTTTTTAATTGAACGTAACATTACACATGATGCATTCAATGCACTGGCTAAATTTATAACTATATTTCTCTTGAAGTCACTAGCAGAGGATAGAAGTTTTTGCCTTGGCCCTTACAGTCCTAAGGAGTTGTGACTAAAAATTCTGTTTCATTTGGAATTAAAGATGGACAAACGAAAAAAAACTCTTAACCATTATTAATTTTTAAGTACAAGCGAAAGCAGCTTTTCATTACGAAATATTGACTGTTACCGTTTATTCATCCCTACAGTACAACAGAACCATAAGATCAAGGGCAACAGGTTGGATGTCAAGAAAGCTTTGTCGAAGTCCGAGATGGCTGCCGGCGGCCCCGGAAGCGGCGGCGGCGGCGCGCGCGGTGGCAGGGGCGGCGGCCGAGGGGGCGGCAGCGGCGGCGGCGCCTGGGGCGGCCAGCAGGACTGGGGCAACTCAGGTATGGCGCTCGCTGTAGCGGTTCTTTAGGAAGACTCTATTTTGATTTTAGTTGTAAATGAGATTATCAATAATTTATCAGACAAATAATAAAATTTGTTGCTTCATATAAATGCCAAAACAGGTGAACAACTACCTACGCAAAGTGCTAGCTGGCTTTCAAAAATCAAGTCTCTTACAAATTGTCATTTTTAATGCAGGTTACGGTCAAGGAGGGTGGGGCAACCAGAACCCGTGGGACACGAACCAGGGCGGGTGGGGCAACCAGGGCTACGGGGACCAGAGCGGGTGGGGGCAGGGCGGCAGCTTCGGGGGCGGTTACCAGCAGGGCTACAGCGGGGGACCCATGCGCTCCAACAACTACAACACGCCCAGGTCGCAGCCTTACAATGCTGGTGAGTGAATCATGCTTTGATTGTGTAATATAATCTTATTAGACCCTGCGTTCTACCTATCAACATCTATCAAAAAGCTTTTCCCAGACTAAGCAAATGAGAAATTGATTAGCAAGAAGAGTTAGAGCATCTTCCGGTATCATAAACTTGCAACTTTAATGACATACATACATACATATAACACGCCTTTATCCCTTGCGGGGTAGGCAGAGTATTAACGGCCGTAAGAATACGGTTACTATCGCCACGTCTGTCATTTTTGAGGATTGTTTTCCAAGGTTGCTACAGTAAACATGTGTATCACTATAGTGACAGGTTGTCAGCCTGTCGCCTAAAAATTGTAGTGCACCAACACTCCGTAGTTGCTTCTTACGACACCCGCGGGAATGATGTGGGGTGATGCTATTTTAAGCCGGCATCATAAAGCACTGTAATGAATGACATCCATTGAATGTCTCTTAGCCGGCGGCAACCCGACAGGCGGCGGGGGGTACGGCACGGCGGCGGGGGGCGGGTACGGCACGATGGCCAGCGCGCCCGCGCCCAACAACGCGCGCCGCTTCTAGGAGCCAGCGCCGCTTCGCTCTCCACCGCACCGACCTCTTGTGAGTATCGCCACTGATGCCACCGATCGCAGGTGGGGGCCGCCCGACATCAACTCGCCAAATCATTGCGATTGAAATGTAAACTTTGAACAGAATGTCCAAAATGTCCAAGTATCAGAATGTCGTCTCAAAATGTTCAATTTTTATAATCTTACTTATATACATATTTTAATTTCATATAATTAAATATCCTTTTTTTTTAATAGCCTGTTCAGTATCCCACTTTTTTTGACATGCGAAAATACTTTTAGAAAATTAAATACTACAAATTAACAACTGACACAGTTGCAAAATGTCATGATACTCTGTGTCATTCTGTTACTTTAACATTTTGCTCTTATTCGTGCATGACATTTGTAACTTTCACAATTTTTTTTATAATTGGGTACCTGCTTTTTGTTTCAAAAAAGCTATGCCAAGATGGAGTTCCACACTTTTTTTTATTGTTGATAATGAAATTGCGAGTTTACATTTCTTGACTAATACGTTTGTTTGATGGAGGGCGGCCCTTAGTAATTTTAATTATATAAAAAACTGACATTCCTCACATGTATTTAGAAAAATACTTATCACTCCCACCCAATAAGCCACGATATAAAATTGAGGTTTCCTTCAAATGTTAAAATGAAACGTGAACTGTATGAGTTGTTTACCAAACTCCACAGCTTTATGCAGGATTTACCCAGTTTTCAGGTGAAGTGTTGATGTGTACTTACAATAATATTTTTAATACGTAGGTGTCAAGTATGGCTTAGTCAGGCACTCAGGCAGGCAGAAGGTAGCAGGTAGATAGAGGAGGTAGGCCGACCAGCTAGCTAGTGAGGGCAAGCGGACATAGTGAAGCGACTAAACTTAGTCATTAACGGTTTTTTTCCTGAGGTTTGTCTACTGAAGGTACGGTGTAGGCCAGATTTTTTTCTTACTTAAGATTTTTAGTCGTTTAGCACTGAAATCACAGTTTTTACATTTGAAGTCACGATGTGTATGCACGGCCATATCTGTATTACTAGTCAGGTGTTGCACTGAATATTACAAAAAACATTGCAAGGTCCGAGTTCTACTGTAAAAGCTGTGGCTTACCAATGATATTGCGTTCCTAGATGTTAAGTCAAAAAGTAATTTCACTTTAATGTTTTTATTATACCATGTTCATAGTATCGTGATTCGTCGTGGCTGCACATAGCTGTAACATTCCAAAACAATGTATAACGATCTCTAACGTACTATCTTGCTAAAATAATATATCAATTATAACACCAATTTACTTAAAACTACTATTGATGTTAGAATAAAATATGTAAAATGTAACGATCTACAAGAGATTGTTGCTGTAAATTATCTATGTATAGGATTACTTTTACTAGGTAATGTGAAAATACACAATTGAATTTAAATTCATTACCTTTGGAATGAAATGTTATTTTCATAAAACGATTTTGACTTGTTATGTTGTCGTCGTAAAATTTATTTCACAATATCATAGTTTTAAGGATTGTTAATGTTAGAAATGATTAAATGAACTTCTTGGTGTGCAATAAATTAAATAAGTACCTAATGTTTTCCATGGACTCTTGTACACGGGGACGAGCACGCTCGGTGGAAAACATAATGGTAAGTGGACTTGCCCAATAAAAATACTAAAATTATATTTACAATCTTTCATTTTGTAATTCTAGTAAATATTTACAATTTAAATAATTTATATAGCTTTGTTGACATCTTCTAAATACCCAATCAATATACAATATTAGTAAATTAAACCATATTTATAGGATAGTTAGATACCTACACAGTAAGTACACTTTGTTTTGATGTGAGTGCGCAATAAATTTTAAAATAAAATATTGTTCTAAGGCACAACAGAAATAAATTTCACAGTGAAGTCAAGTGAATTTAGTAACAAATAGTGTAATAGAAAGAAAGAAGAGAGTGTTAGAAAACCCAGACTCACTTTGGATTTTTCAGTAAGTACCCATTTTAAACTACTTTTTTTTTAAAGCTAAAGTTCACATATATTTTTATGCCTAAATTGTTTCTTTGTGGTAAAAGTCTTCCAGGAGTCGGAATAGAAGTCGGAATCTCAAAATGTCTTCTTTCAGAATATCTCGTCAGATATAAGAATGTTTAAATCGCGGAAGGTCTAGCTAAGTTACTTTCTTATGACATTTAATCCCATTACATTATTTAGTTGCGTATCTAGCGTTAAATGTAACTTTTTGGAGTATCGCCATTCCAGATATTTTTGTATATCACCCCATATCTTTCCCGTGGGTGTCGTGTCGACTAAGGGATTTGAGGCTTGATGCGACAGGCTGACAACCAGTCACTGTGGTGATACCTCTGTTACCCTGAAACTTTTGTCAGACATGGCGTAAATGTCCGTTATTACGGCCGTTATGCAAGGGATATAGGCGTGATATATGTCATGTATGTTTTCGCTTTTTCTAGAATGTGTCCTATCCTAGTCACTTGGGACTAAGTTACTATATTTTTTATTTATTCTATTTGTCCAACGTCGGTGGCTGCTGAAGTGGCAGGCAGGGGCACGGGGGCGGGCAGTAGGGCGCGCTCAGCATCGAAGGAAACAGCCCCGAGGCAGCTGCTAGTTGCCTGAGGAAACATGAAGATATCATTAACACTGTCGCCTTAGAAAATAAACAAAAGATTTGAAGTGGGTAGAGCGTATATGCTTGCTAGTTCTAGCTTCTGGTTGGTGCAGAATAGGTATTGATGTCGGATTTGACTCGTGTAGGTCTCACGAGGCACGACACGCACTCAAAATTTTTCAGTTTTTAACTATTATTTTTCTTTAGAGTACCTACCTAGCCTTCGATTCCGCCGAAAAGCGATGCATGGCCTGTTTCTACGTTTTGTAGGTATTGATTTTATAGCTCACGTGTTAGTTACGCCTTTATAGCGAGTTAGGTATTGTTATCAGTAGGACGAGGTCGTTGTGCACGCAGTGCATTTCTAAACAGGAACTCATAGATCGATAATAATGGGAAAACAGTAGCGTTTCTTACCTATACTGTTGGTCAATCTGCGCCTTTTCAATTCTTTTATCTTTAGCTCTCCGATTTTGAAACCATATTTTCACTTGCGTCTCGCTAAGGGACAGTGCAGCTGCCAGCTCGCATCTGAAATAAAATTTCATAATCATCATAAACATCGTCTCCAGGCCTGCTCTGATCTAAAGTCATTTAGAATCAATCGAATTCAAATTAGCTTCATAGCCGGCCGCCTGCCTGAAATGAACTCCTTTTAGGAGTAAAATCATATCGCTATCAGCAAAACCTCAAACCTTTTAAGGGGTCAAAATATTTTGGTGTCTGTTGTCAGCATCGGTTGATCTCTACAGGGCCCCAATTCTGCTATATTTTTTCATTGTAACGCCATCGAAACTCAACTGTCATTCCATTGCTACTATACTTCAAACTGTTAGCAGACTACGAAATGACCGAAATCATCCAACTGAGATCCAATCGACATCCAACTGAAACGATTTTCATTTAGCAGACTTAGGGCCCTTGTAACTTGCAGTGCTGTCGATCCTACTTAAATACGTGCGGGGTTTGTATGCGAGATCGTGTAGTGTAGGTAAATTTTGACGTTACCGTCTTGCTCTGGCCACGTACTCTCCCCTGGCGTACTCCAGCTCCAGCCTGAGGGTCTGGTGCGCTGAGAAGGTGGTGCGCTGCCGTCGGGGGCGGCTCTCCTTTCGTCGTCTGCGAGCCACTGCAACAAAATATTTCTTCTTCAATTACCTACTCGAATGAAACATACTTAACGTATTTTAAATAGGTATTTGTCTCATATGGTTCATGAGGTCATTGATTAACTCTGAGTCATACACGACAAGATCATCAACGTTCACCAATGCCCACTTTTTAATCATTTTTCGAACATCCATGAATGTTGCATTAACAATCTGTTAGAAGTATTTCTCTAAAAATATTTCTAAACCTTAGTATTGTGACTTCAGCCAAACACCACAGAAATATTTAAAAAAAAAAACAAATAGCCGCTGAATCGCCACCACTTTTCCACGGGCAAGCTTGCGGTTGCGACACGCAAAAAATCAGGCCCCAGCGACTTGAGAACCTCCTTGTCGGCTAAAAACGGAATCTGCGCAAAATTCCCACACCTCCTCCGCAACGATATCGTTACAGTTTGACACGTAAGGATTCCTCCTAGTTCCTGTGTGAGCAGCAGAGACTGGGCTTGTAAGAGCTCACCCAACTGTCGTACTGCGGAAGTTTGGGAGTGAACCCCGATCGTCATTGACAATGGTGAATCACTATAATGAACGATAGTGTCTATTTGTAGCAGATATGTCATAAATACCTACTATAATTAGTAAACATAAGTTTCTAGGTAGGACCCTTGTAGTTTTCGGTAAAGTAGTTGTAGTATCGTGTCTAAACTTGATTTACGTGTTGGTACGAATTTACAAATAATAATCTATGCTTAAATATCTCTCATGAGTGGCATGGCATTTAAATGACTCAAAAATTTTGCTCGCCATTGAATAGCATATTAATAAATCACATCGGAAGCGCTACAAAGTATTGCCGACATATGGCTGAGCTGGGGCTGCCTGCCGCGTATGGGTTTCAAACCGTCCGGTCGATAACTTCGCCCGGGAACCACGTCCGAGAGTCCTCCACTTACTTCCACATGGTTTGCGCTCAGATTATTAGTATCAACATGTTGTGCTTCCGTTTCCGGAACTGCTTATATTGACGAAGGGGCTTGTGACCTTTTTATTGCTTATATTGAAAAATAACTTATATTGTCGAAAGCACGTACGCTGCAAAAAGCCTATTTCGCATTTTATTAACTTGCCCATGTCGCTTAAAGGTCAATTTAGCTGGACAATTCTAAAACCAAGCCTAGGTAGTTACAGAATGTGTCTACATCATCTGTTGCATACTCGCTATCCGCGATGCTATCGTTTAACTAGGGTAGGATACCTAGCTTATTAAAATACCCACACGTCCTAGTTTACGTAGCCTTTGCTTATATTTTTTATTTAAGTCGCAGAAATTATAGAAGTACCTACCTACATATCACCTACGTAAAACACGTAGTTGTGGCATGATAGCTACGTGATCCTCATTCAGGTCAGAAAATAATATTCTTTAGGTAGAGAGTAGTAATATTCGAAGTTCGCATGACCCACATCATTATTAGACAATGCATGGTTTGAGCACAATTTGTACGAGAATGGGATGTTCTTCTAACGACTGAGGCATAAGAGAAACTTGAGCAGAAATTAATCGTTAGGATCATCAACAAACGATTACGTCTCTATTCTCTGGAACATTTTTATTAGGGGCTTTCAGAAAACATGTTTATTTTACTAAGCTTTGGTTTTTTTCTTCCAATCTGATGTAGATAATACCATTATTGGATTCAACAATGCGGTGTAAAGGGTGATTCTATGTGGGAGTCGTCAGCTGCGGTAACCGACGTGGAGTTCTATTTTTGGATTTTCGTATGCGAAAGTCTGCCACTAATTTTGCTTGTATCACACGTTCTGCTTTACAAATTCATTCCCTTCGTATCTACCACCGACAGAAAAAAAATGAGTAGACGAGTCGTATTATACACCCACATTTTATGACTGGAATTTGTTCATATCTTTTATTATGAATGGACAAGTTTAATAAAACATGCGATACGAGTACGAGTACAATGAATAGCAATGTCCAGCATTCGAAAATTGGGAAACAGAGCTTCTAGCCCTGCGGGATAGAGTTGCACTGATTCAAAAATGAAGGCAGGCAAACCCTCAATTCGTTGGAGAGTAGTGTAATTGGCCTACAATACCGTACTCTATGCGTTTAGTGGTTGTCACATTACGCAGTCACACGCCTGATTGGAGCTAAAGTGAGATTAGTCCGGATTTGGAACCGATGATTTGTTGTCGCGACACGTGTTTGTGAACTGCTACGTTTTGTTTAACTACCCATAAATTACTTGTATCTAAAAAAATCATATCAAGCCAGCAGCTTTCTTGTCCGCAGAGGTAGACTTTAGTGTTTGTAACCTAGGTACTCATCTTTTCTAGGTACTTATTTTTTTACTAGTTATCGACATTCGTTAATTCACTCTTCATGGTAATTCTTCCAATCCTTGATCAGATTGCAGTCTTTATTAACATATCTACAAAACAATCACTTTTGTTCAGACTTCGATCATGATCATAAAAATGAGCGATATTCATACTACTTACCACAACACAATGACCAAGTACAATATTAGGGTTGCGACCCCTTAATTCTCATTAAAATATCCCCTAATCGAGAGAGAGCTACTCGACCGTTCACTCTCCAGATTGAAAGAATACCACACCTGACTTGCTTAGGTACATTTGTATGGTTTTGTTTTTAATCTTTTCTTTTCCACGGATATTGATATTGCAGACTGAAAGCTTGACTGGACAGCAATCAAACATGATCAGGGAATATTTTCTCGGTAGGCAATTTTCATATTGCAATGTTGTTTTATAGGTACTAGCAATGGAATGGAATAGGAAATTATTTTTCTTTATCTTCACAGATCCGTTATTAAAATCCCCTCCGGACGACTTTGACACTTTCTTAAGCTTGGCCCTTTTTAAACTTGGCACTTTCCTAACTCGTCGCTTTTTTAACTCGCCATTTTTCTTAGTCAGATTCGCCATTTTCTTAACTTGGTACTTTCCTAACTCGTCTCTTTTTCAACTCGGCATTTCTAATTGTCTAATTCGCATTGAAACGAAAACAGGTCGTTCTCCGATAAGTCGCAGAATGTCCCCGGACATATTGCGAACGGGAGATTTTTTATCCCGCGTGGAAAAAACGCGAATGGGACATTCTGCGACTAATCGTCGTTCTCAGGTATAAATTAACTACAGATAAGTTTTAATAAAACAATAACTATCTCCGAAAACCTTTTTATTCTTTAACTAAAACCGCTTTCTATAACTTAAAAATAATGGCGAACCGCCTGGCTAAAATGGTGTATTCAACTTAATCTAAGCTAAGCCTAAAATCTTGAGATTACTATTCAAGTAGGTTTTAATCTAATCGCTCAAGTAGCCAGTACCTATCCGGACTTCGTAGTTAGTTTTCTAACACACAATTTGTAGGGTTCCATAGTCAAAATGGTAAAAAACGGAACCCTTATAATTTTATTTATTATTTTGTATCATCATCAGCGTCTTTTGACGTCCACTTCAGGACATACATTTTTTTGAATTTTAAGAAAACGGCGAGTTAAAAAGGAGACGAGTTAGGAAAGATTCAAGATAAGGAATGTGACGAGTTAGGAAAGTGCCAAGTTTAAAAAGGGCCAAGCTTAAGAAAGTGTCAAAGTAGGAAAGTGCCAAGTTTAAAAAGGGCCAAGCTTAAGAAAGTGTCAAAGTCGTCCGGAGGGTTAAAATCTTTTGGGACATAGGTAATTTATAAAAAGCTGAATTCATTTCTCTGGGTAGTATTAGTACACGCTGTGATATAATGGAATGGAATATCTGAAGCTGTTGAAATGAAAAGTAAGTTCTATCGCAGTACTCAGAATAGTAGACTTCAGCTACAGCTAGTGCTATTATCGTTTCTGTTTCCAAATGTAGAGCGGTCTTGATTTCAAATCTATAAACCTCAGGGTGCAAATAAAAATTAAAGCGGTCTTTCTAGTGCACCAGGCCCTTCCTCGAGTTGCTAAATGCGATGTGTAACGAGGTTGATACTGATTGCGGCTAATGTAAATCGAAATGTTATGTTTCCGCGCGGACGGGCGCAATTCGCTGCGCTGTGCACGTGCGCATTCTCACGCGATGTCACCATATTTTAGTGTTGTCATTTTTTTAAACCGTTTTGATAATCATTGAGAAGGACGATCTATGTGATATACGGTGAGAAAGTGATCCATATTCACACAGGCGTTAGAATAATGACAACGTTAAATTGAATCCTGCTACTTGCGGAAGGTGATTGTAAAATTCTAACAATAGGGTTGATTGGGTCATTGGACGACTCGGTGTCCCACAAGAAAAGAGAAGAGAGTGATTTAATTACAACATTATCGTCTTTCTTCAATCTCAACTTTCTGATAGGCAGATAGGTGTTTTAGGGTGACATATGAATAAAGCAACTTGAGTGAGTGGGATCTAACTCCTGTGTTGAGTTTGATTGTAGGAAAATGATACAGTTCACAAAAATACCTTATCTTGTGATCCATGGAAGCGGGCTTTTCTCCATCCAAGTAAAGCACTCTACTAATCATACCTACTCTGAGGCTTAGTAAAATAATTTTACGTTATTAATTTATTCATACAGGCAACCGTTAAAATCTCTCATTCGCATAAAACATAATCGCATACAATTTTCGTTAGCGACAACTACATTTAAATCAGCGTTATGGACTGTTGTATCGTAATAGTTATTAGTCGAACAATGGAGAGATTTTACCGGAGAGTAGCAGAACAGAGCTCGCAATTTTCATACGAGAGTGGGTTTGAATGGTCTGTGCGCGGCGCACAGCCGGGCGGGCGGCGAGTCGTGGCGTCGTAATCCTATCAGAGCGAGCCGTCAGTATCATCACCACCTCGCTACCTCGCCACCTCCACCGCACTCCTCCCACCCTGGTACTCCAACAACCCGGTTTTTCAGCCACGCGACAAATAATTCTATTTTCATGGCGATAGAAATTCTCGTCGAGGAAAATGGTTCGCATAATAATAGGCTTAGAGGAAATTGTTACCGAGCATTGTTGTTTAGAAAGCTTACGCTCGTTTAAATAACAATAGCAATGATCTTTATTATGAGACGAACAAATCATTTGAGAATGACCTAAAGAAATTATATTTTTTTCCTTGTTAGTACTACTATCAGGGCGTCATTTTGGCGTCATCATCGGCGATCATAAATAAAAGTCTTAAATGTTATCAAAGTAACGCTAGTAGAGACGCGTTGTAATTTTTCTGCGAAAGAATATGATTGATTTATAAGATAAAAGATGCGTAACTTCGCGTAGATATTACGTAGCATTAAATATCTGTTATGTTAGCATCCTCAACTTTGCTTCCAGCTCTATCAGCAAAGTTGAGCAATCTCCCGCTATAAGACTACTTAGTTCCAATAAAAATGTTTCCACAATTTTTCTTCTTGTCCTAATTTTCTAGTAGATATCAATACCAATGCAACGATAAATAAACAGTTCTAGTATGCCTCAAAACACATTCAAAATTTTCATATCACGCTACAGTAGCCATAATCTTGGTATTTATTGTTGGCAGTATTTATTGTAGCTCGTACCTAAATGAGCGGAAACGTTTTGAATTCATCGTCAGCGAAATGTGTTTCGAACACAATGTACCTACGAATAATTTCCTCGATGCGCCCCTGCTTCATCATCAGTACGGTTTTGTAATCACTTTTCTCTAGTCTGGAGTTTAATTTTCTGTGTAATTCAGTGGTTCCTGATGTCGCCGTTAGTTTATCTGGCAAGGAGTCGAGTCGATCTGATTGTACGGTGGCAAAAAAACGTCTAGCCCATGCTGACTGATGAGGTCGTTATGGGTTCTGTAGGTTTTGTCGCTGATTGATAATTAATCTACACTGGTACAGTCAAACTCAGCTCTAGGGATGGGATAGCATAGGTGGGTCAATATTTAAAAACGGTTCTTCAGGTCCCTTTCCTGGCAAATTTGAAATTTTCGTTTTATGGTTATTTTATCATTGCATAATAATAAAGGCCTATTGAAAAGGTTATTTACGAAAAAAACACTTAAATCGAACCACAGGTTTCGTCAAAATTCAATTTTGAAATTAGAGGTGCCAGTCAACGGGACATTTTGCGCCAGCCAAGGGACAAAGTAATTATTTTAACAAAATATGTGAATAAAAGCTGTTCATCTTTTAACTTTTTGTTAGAAAGCTAATACAAACGAAACCAGCGAAAAAAAAAATCTTGTTTCTTTTGCTTGTAACTAAGTAGAATAAAAGTATAAGTTGCCGCAGCCTACCAGACTGACGCCCTGAAGCCTCAGTCCTGTTAAGACACGACGCACCTAGTCACAGACAATTTGCTCGTGCTTGAAACACGACACAGCCAGCCCGGCATACAAAATGAAACAGCCACAGTGTTCGACAATCACAGTTGACAAGCGAGCGTATGTGATCTGTCGACCACCGGAAGAAGGCTATTCGTAAACAGCCGAAACGTAGAGGCCCAATACTCCACCAAAACAATAGTAACGTAAGTCATTTAAACTTAGGCCATAATGAAACAGCTAGCATGAGACAAGAAGAAACCACCGAAAACATTATGACCTGAGAATTAACTGTGTTGAGCCACTTAAGACATTTTGAGAATTGTACATTCTGCTACTGAACAGACGAAGATAACCTTAAAGATGACGCAATCAGCCTGAGACATGCAAGACTCAGATAGCCTTAGACACCACTAGGCAAGCACCTGACGCACGACGTACATGAGACATACATGAGATACGACGCAATCAGCTTAAGAGACATTGCAATCAGAGTGAGACATAACGTAACTAACCTGAGACACGACGCAGTCACCTTAGAGACGACGTAATCAGCCTGAGACACGATGTACTCAGCTAAAAAGACTCCGACGTCAGCTTAAGAGACGTCGCAACCAACCTGAGACATGACACAGCCATATTGAGATACAACGCAGTCAGCTTAAGAGACGTCGAAATCAGCCTGACATAACGCAGCCACCTTGAGATACAACGCACTCAGCTAAAGAGACGTTGCAACCGACCTAAAACATAACGTAGCCATCCTGAGATACAATAGAGTCAGCTAAAGAGATGTCGCAATCAACCTCAGACATAACGCAGCCAACCTGAGATACAACGCAGTAGGTTAAGAGACGTCGCAGTCAGCTTTAGAGATGACGAAGTCACCCTTAGTGAGGCATATCGCAGCCGCCCTGAGATATAACGCAGTCTGCTTAAGAGACGTCAAAATCAGCCTGACATAGCGCAGCCTCCCTGAGATACAACGCAGTTGCTTAAGAGACTTTGCATAATGACCCTGAGTGAGATAAAACGCAGCCAACCTGAGATACAACGCACTCAGCTTAAGAGACGTCGCAGTCAGCCTAAGACATAACGCAACCACCCTGAAATACACCGCAGTCAGCTTAAGATACGTCGAAATTAACCTGAGACTTAACGCAGCCTCCCTGAGATACACCGCAGTAGCTTAAGAGACGTGTATCAATCAGCCTGAGATATCACTCAGCTACCCCGAGCGAGGCCTAATGCAGCCACACCTAGAGACATAAAGCAAGTGTTTTTAAACTATGTTATCTGCACGAAAAAACAATGCTGTTTACCTCCTGGAAACCCTTAATCTAACTTACGATACCCATGGGTAGACATGGGGTGGTGCTATTCTAATCTGCAGGTACACCTTTACACAAAAAAATTGTAAAAACAATCATTAAAATAACATGAGTCACTTGACTGGCATAAAATGTCCCTTGACTGGGAAAAATGCCAGTCAAATGAAGCCAGTCAAGGGACAATTTTCTATGTTTTTAGTGATTTATTGGTAAACGCTTGAATGTAATCAAAATTTGTAAACGAATCTTAAATCTCGCTTTATTATGCGACATTATTTGTTCAGAACAAATCCTCTGTAATAACTCTTTCACGAAGAAAACATGCACAGGAAAGGGACCTGGCGCAGGTGCAAAAATAGAACCTAAAAATTTAACACCTCCTATTTTATTCTAGAAGTGCCAAGGAGCTATATGCTTCCTCCCCAGGGATAAAGAAGTCATCCTGGCAGAAGGCAGAAACAAGACCCAGCTCATAGTTCTATTAGTTTCAGCGATTCAGTCGTTTTAGACCACGTATTCAGAAAACACAAAAACGTGTGACCAACACAAACTGACATTTTTATCGGTATACGCAGTTAAATATTGTCCAATTAATAATTTGCTATAAATCTACATGATATAAGGATTATTATGATGGGTGAAAAGTTATATGATGTCCAGCTAGATAAAACTTTATACGTGTTTGAATTTCGCAACAGCTGAGTGTGACACGCGAAGAACGCGTGTTTTGGCCCCGATTTCAGGTTTCAGATTAAGTTTTAGATAAACATATCTCATAATTTGTGGATGAAGTTTTACTTTCCGAATAGTCAATTAAACATTCTTTAGTGTGAATGTTACTTAAAATCTGTAAGTCTTTTGAAGAAATTAACGTGCGACCGCAATTTTTACCTTCTCCAGGAATCACCCAGGTACAAAACACGCCAATAGCCAGACCTGAAAGAGCTATTATAGTTCTTAGGACTAAAGTTGACAACCTACTATAGTAAATGCACCATTCTAACATTTGTAACTCATAATGTTGCGTGCGGTTTAAGAACGGTAGGTAAGTACAAATATCGAAGTGTATGTAGGTATACTGGTGTAGCTATCGCAAATCTAGAAACAGATTTTTCGTATCCGTCTTTGTAAAGGAAAAGGATTTTTTGTAAAAGCAAACTTGTATCGCGTTTTCCATTCAATATTCATGAAAGGAGCGTCCAGCAAGTACCAGGGGATTAGGTTTTCAAAGGAGGCTTATCTTCACCACCGCTCCATTATATTCAAATATTTTTCTAGTGATATTTTATTTTTACTGCTGAGCTTGGACGTCGTGCTATTGAATACGTTAGTAGCTTTGATCTCGTCCTATGGATAAATGATAAAAATTCCTCAGAATTTTCTTTACGGTTAGTATTAAATGGTTCTTTTTTTTTTATTCGACTGGGCAAAAGAGAGGAATTATACAGCATGACGAAGAGTAAGGGAAGGAATAGTGTACTGGAAACTTACCCGATGGAAAGAATATGTTGGGAACAAAGAGAGAATCTCGATAAACAACCTATGTACTTGACGTAATAGACTGATCAAAGTTCGGTAGATACAGAAACTTTCTCTTACACCAAATGAATTACAATTTGATCCTAATGATTATTATGATAGCAATGATTCTGTGTTGCAAGCCCGGCTACGATAAGGGCACTTTTCTTTTTCGAGTGGGACACCGATGGAGTAGTGCCCTTAAACCGAATGTCTCTTATGAAAAATGTTACCTTATAATATCACCAAGAAACTTCGGTTTCGCACGATGTACCTACCTAACGTTTGCAAATAGGAATGGTGTTTTTGATGGTACTGTATGATGTATTAATGGCATAGTACACAATCGTGTGGGAATATGCGAAAAGTTGCGTAAGGACGCGTTTGACACTAAATTCGTATTTGCTACGGCGTAGCAAATCGTAGCAATACATTTAATTGTTTTTAACTAGGCAGACAAGAGAGTTCATAAGAAAAAAAGCGTATCTTGTATATATATATATATATTACTTTACTCTTTCCTCGTAATAATATATCGTTCAGACGAGCTAAAGAAAATCACGATCGTCATTTTTTGTGCTTTTAATTTGGAATTACGCGACAGGCTGACAACCTTACAGTACTACACGAATCATCTGAAAGGGCCCTCAATATTATTAGTCAGACGTGGTGAGGCCAACCGTATTGCCTACCCCGCAAGGAATACAGGCGTGATATATGTTTGTGGGTTTAATTCTGTGCGTTGCATCATCACTTTTTGCGTGTTTCATAAAGAACCCACCCAGAATGTTCATGTAAAAGGCACCAAGACGCATAGCATAAAAGCTTACTCTATGGAAAAGGTATGCGATCTCACGCAGAGTCAAGCTTTTGAATGTAAACGTCATTACTTGTTTAACTACCCAAATCTCAAAAACTCTACATCAGCTAAACCATGAACACAACATTATGTGTGAGGTGATGTGCTCAACAGGTAAAACTTGACATTGTAGTTTCCGTTGCAATAAATTAAAATCTCCCTTTTTCCTAATGGCCAAACTATTTCGCCTAACTGATTTCGCTATGAGGAACTCTATATCCTTATGGCCAAACTTTTAAAAGTACAAGCAAAGTACACTCGCCAGAAGGGATACTTATGTATGATAATTTCTCTTTTCTTTAACTACAACTTTTACATGGCGAAATCACCATTGGAAATTTTTTGGAGAAGCTTAGATAATTTTAAGATTTTCTTTGGCAACAAATAGGTCTTTAAAATATTTAGTTTGATTCATGTCGTGCTCAATCTATGTGTTAACATAAGGAAAATAAAGATAAGCTAGATAAATATAATGAATTTGATTCTTTTATTTGTATTTCATACATACATACATACATACATCACGCCTTTATCCCTTGCGGGGTAGGCAGAGCGTTAACAGCCGTAAGAATACGGTCGCTATCGCCACGTCTGACATTTTTGAGGATTATTTTCCAAGGTTGTTTCAGAAAACATGTGTATTACTATAGTGACAGGTTGTCAGCCTGTCGCCTAAAAGTTGTAATACACCAATACTCTCGAGTCCCTTAGTCGCCTCTTACGACACCCACGGGAAGGATGTGGGGTGATGCTATTCTAAGCCGGCATCACACGGCAATTTGTATTTCACTGTACCTATTTTTCAAACTGTTACACAAGTTTGGCCATAAGGATATAGAGCTCCCCGTAGCCAAATCACTTAGGTGAAATATTTAGTTTGGCCATGAAGAATAAGGGTAAAATCTTACAACTTTGGATGTACCATTAGTTGACCATAGTTGTGTGGCTTCAAGAAACTTATTAATTTCTCTCTCTTATCGTGTGAGACACCGAGTCGTCCACGACCCAGTGAACCCTAGTGTCAGAATCATTCATTGGCCTTCTACAAGTAGCAGGCTTCTGACATGGTTGTATAACGATCGCCGTCTAAGTTATCATAGATAGTAACCGGGACATTTCTGACAAACCCTTTCTGACAAACGTCATGCGCGCGTGCGAACAGGACGGAATCTTGCCGAGTCGAAGAATTGATAACTCGGACAATAAATTATTTGAAAATCGAAAACAATATGTCGATAGAGCATTGTAAAGGCGCTAATTTTGACAAAAAACAATTATTGTATGGGTATTATTCACACTGCGACAGTATTTATGTAATTCTATGATTCATACAGTATGCGATATAAAATATATTTACGTATAGATTTAGAAGTAACTTTACGGTGTTTTTCTATCGAGCCAAATTATTAGTATCATGTTTTGGAAACAATAAGATTATATCCAGCAATTATTCTTAAGATTACTACTTGTATTTTTGAGCAGGTTTTTCGAGTTTTATATAGGGTAGAAATCCCTTATAAAAGTCGCTTTTAGGTCTACTCAGCCCCTTAAATGAATTACATTAAATGTGTTATTTATGCAATGAACTTGGGATTATACCTGTTATGATGGTAAACTTTCAATAAATAAATTGAATTGAACTGTTATAAGGACAGCCCTTCAAATACTGATAGGGTGTATTCAGACCATGTAACTAACTTCTCTTAGAAACATATGTCAAAAACGTCATTTTTTTTACTATCCGTATTAAATGCAGTCAGCTGATCGTGATTTTGTATGGGAGGACGAAATTCTTTTGTCGTTTCCTGACATTTCTTCCTATAAGGTTGTTGTTGTTTAGTTACATTGTCTGCATGCACCCTATCAGTATGTAATAGTGCTTTTTATTTACATAACTTTAAAAAATCAGATTCTCACAGATTTTAAAAATGTAGCGTACCTACTTATGATTAAAATCAGCTAGAATGTGATAATTTGGCATTTGATTCTGCTAAAGTTCGTTCTGGCAGATTTTAACCATATATCAAACTTAAATTATGGTTAAAATTAAAAAGTTGAATTAGCGAAATAAAATAAATAAATATCCTAAATAATTAGAGCAACGACTTTTTGCCCACCCTCTCCTAAGTAATTAAACTGCTACAAGCTACGATTGCTACGCCGTAGCTACGATAAAATAAAAAAAGAAACCATTTTTATCCTCGTTCAACTTCCGTGACGCCGCCTGTTCAAGGTGTAGGTACACTACACCTGCACCAAAAACTATTGAGAGAGAAGGCTCTATCTTATGCACAGCTAGCCGTGCACCAAACATCCTCACCTATACTTTCTTTCGACTTTCTAGAGAATATTAATCTCTTTGCGGTTAGTTGATGTCGCTGCCTTTGTCCTTTACGAGGGGGCTTATCAGTTGAACCAAAAGAGAAAAACCTACTTACAGAAGGCAGCTAAGCCAGCTCCGAAAGCAAGCTGTTGATGCGGCAGCAGCATTGGCCGAGGATACAGCGGCATAGGCGGCGGCGGGGCCCACAGCGGCGAAGAGCCCAGCCTGTCTGCTCCATCCTCCACCTCCACGTCGGACGAAGACTCGCTGTGGTACCCGTGAGCGTCTTCTACTGCAGGACCGGGTTTAGGCTCCTCGAGGTGGCCGTACAAACGCGCGAAAAACTTTCGAGGCGAAGACGGGCGCGGTGTTTGAATCGTCGTTTTTTCAGTTTCTTTAGGATTGTCAGACTTTATGTCCTCGCTCATTGTGAATTAGGAAAACTAGTTTACAAACTTGCTAATCAACGCTTCAGTAATATTTTCTACTACATTGCCCAGCAGTGGGATGATGTAGGCTAATTCAGATAAGATTACATCGGCAAGATCTCTAGATTTAACCGCTCTTAAAAGTCTGAATAAATCACTTCACACGCGTCCCGATCAAGTTGAGCACGTGTTATGACGGTCAGGTGCAGTGATATCTGTGTACAGCGTAAACCCCGCCCCTTAGCCGCGGTTCCTGTTTCGCCCCGAGGGTGCGAGCGGGAGTAAGGGTGGCCGGCACCCTATTGGGCGCCCGACAGATAGACACCACCCGCTTACTCAGTAGGCGGGCTTAGTACGCTGCAAAGTTTATCTGAAACTCATGAAACAACTAGAATAACCTCCTCGTTCACGTACTTTCCAAACACTGAATGAAAGATAATGAGAAAAAAAATACTTTATTAATATTTGACACCTTTATTGACACCAATAAGTATGAAAACATGACAACGTCCGGGTCCGGGGTAAATGAAAAGTTATTGAAAAAGTTCAATAAAAATTGTTGTTCAATTTTAGGTGGAATAATGCAAAGGAATGCAGCAATTCTAACAATAGTTTGTGTGATGTTGTGTCTGTCTTTCAATTACACGTTTCCCTTACACAGAAAGTCATGTAATTCAACCCACATGATTTACCCAAATCGTAAGTAAACATGTCTATAGATATCTATTAAATTTTTGATCTAGTTTTTCATAAGTTAGAGCATGATGCACCTAGTTGCTGTGCCTAAGTACAGACCCACAGGAAAAGACAGCAGGGCGGCCTAGTAGAAGCGCATGGCCTGTAAACACTGACACAAGGTTAGACATAGTTACATACGATCCAAATTGGGTCATGTATATCCCATACGATAAACAAGCAAGAACCACACCGCCAGACCAAACTAGACAGTAAGAGCAACGACCCTTTCACATTCACATCTACCACTTTGTTTGGATAGGTACTTTACCTATCTTATTCACCCTTGTTTAAAGCACAGCCGATGTTGGAGGATGTAGGGCGTTTCGGGGGCGATGAGTTGATCTGGCTAGGTTTTTATCATCTCTTGTTTTATTACTAACAAAAAAGCTAAGCTATTCTCAGTCAACCAGGTATTGCTAGTTTACCTATCTTACAAAGTTCAACACATAATCATAAATTTTCTCCATCAGAGTCTATAGCAGAACGTACCAAGAAGATGGCAAGTAACTTAGAACAAGTTTTGAAGAGAATTAAAGACTCTACATCTGATTTCGGTAAGAACCTGTACGACCACGTGAGCAGCGGGTTGAAGGAACACATAAACTTCATAAGCGAGGACGAGCTGCGCCAGTACGAGCAGATGGTCATCATGAAGAAGAATCCTTACTTGGACATAATAGAGTTAGACATGAAATTCAATCCAAAAAAATCCAGGCAAAGTGTGAAACTTGAATCCTACGGCTCCAATGCAAAGTATGAACCTGGAGTATGCGAGACACTGATGGAAGACGGTCCCAATGTTGAAATTAGCAATAGAGGCCTCTCTGGATTTGCAATTCCCCAAGATCTTACAAAACATGTCAACATTTTCGGCAACAAAGTGTTAGATACAAAATCAAATAGTCTCAAACGTGAAAATACTATCAACATTTCCAAAAAGAGACTTCCTGTGAATTCGATATTGGGTAGTCTTAAGCATGATGTTAAGGAATATGTAGAAAAAAAGGAAAATAAAAAAGAATAAAAATAATGTAAATACCTACAGCTGACTGAACGTTTGTTTATAATGGCTGGATGATAATAGATATTGTTCTTCAATACTAGCGAAAACAAGAAATTTACCTAAATAGTTACTCTTGTACCTATTCGGGCATCGGGCGAATAATATTAGGTAACTCTCTCTCTCTGGGAAAGATGGTTGAATTGGATGCGATTCTACCTTGCACTTTTCTAAGCTAACATTGTCACTTTCTTAAATGTGTAAAAGGAGGAGACAAGAAACTTGCCACCATCATATTTGCTTAACTAAAGTGCCTACCTTCTGAACATTCTCTAAGTTCTGAACGGTGAACTTTTCATTCTTTATTACACAGGTCATTGGACTATTAGGCTGCTTTTTTAATTTCACCTTATATAAAAGCTGAGTATTAGCTCGTCATGTAGGTACTACCTAGATTTTTTGGAAAATCACTTTACCTAATCAGCTTTAATTAAAGTAAGGTAAGTGATTTTCAAAAAATCTAGGTAGTTCTAATTACCTACATCATTCTCATCATTCTCCTTGCCTTAACCCGTTCTCTGTCGGGGTCAGCTACCTAACCTAGGGGATTTGATGTGGAACCAAGTTTTTACACAGAGCGACTGCCATCTGACCTCTGCAACCCGAAGGCTAACCTGGCCCGAATCCTAGGGTAAGTCACATTCAAATATCATCTGAATTCAAATTTGATTTGAATGTGGGTTTCATCACAATGGTATTCCTTCACCGTAAGAGCAGTCGGTAAATGTACATGAGTAACAATAACAACACATTGGTACATGGCGGGGATCGAACTCGGGTCTCACGATTGTAAGACCGGTGTCCTTGGCCACCGACGCTCCTAAACTTCTTATTACCTACATGACGAGCTAATACTCAAAAATAGCTCTTTCAGTAATTGGGTCTTGGTCTATCATTATTATGTGTACAGATCACTTCCTCACTTCCCTCATTGATCCTATCTAATCTCGACCTTAAACGCGCTAACCTATAGCGTATTGCAGGCTGCACTAGACTGGGTACCTGATTATCCGTTAGAAACATAGTTTGGTGCTTCGGAGGGCACGTTTAGCTATCGAGCCCGGTTTTGGGAAAGGTTAGATAACCGTCTCGGCATCAGTAGGTACCTAAATAAAAATTGTTTACCTACAACGGGTAATGCGACTTTTTGTCAAATTCATCAACATCGTGTTTGTTTGGTTTTTGCCCTAAATATTAATAAACTATTATCATCATTGCCCCCCCCCCCCAATCAGTTTAAAAATGCGCGCGCTTTTATATTTGCGGATCGTTCGTTTCGTTCCGATAACGAACACGGCCTATGCAAATCTTCGGTCACTTTCTTACGAGGGCAGAAGCTGATGTAAAAGAGTGAGACAAGCTATCCCGTGGCACTTGTCACTGCGCTTGTCTGAATAGGTTCCAGCGGTAGTTGCAGCCATATTTAATGGCAATACACAGCCACTATCGTAAACGAAATCGCAAGATTGAGTGGTGTTTCTATTGTGTGTGCAAGCATTTCAGCTCAGCATTATTTCCATGCAATATAATTTCATAAAATTTTCAACAACGGTTCGGTTCCATCGAAGAAGTTATTTAATTAATTTATATTAATGTAAGTACTTCGCATCAATAGCTGTTTCTAAGGTAGAATAAATATAGACGCATTGCTTGCCACATCATAAGTTGTATTTAACTGTTGTTAACCAACATCTAATAGTGTTATTAACTTTTATGATCACCACTCAAGCACTCTACAAAACTCTATCTATCTGTTTCTATCTGTTGCTCTTCAGTTGTAAAGGTAGAACGCCATAAAACTTATCACTTTTTTAGCAGTATTTCATGTGAATATAACCTGTCTGACCCATAAAATAACCTTTTCAGCTTGTGAATAATGGAACTGAAATGCAAAGTTCAGAACTATGATTGGGGAAAGTTGGGAAAAGAGAGCACGGTCGCTAAGTTGATTGCCAGTGCGGACCCAGGAGAAACTATAGATGAGTCTAAACCCTATGCGGAGTTGTGGGTGGGCACACATCCAAACGGACCCTCACTGATCATTGACCGGGATGTCCTTCTCTCAGAGTACTTGAAGGATAATCTAGATGCTATTGGGCCTGCAGTCCGGAAGCAGTTTGGAGTTGCCGTCCCATTCTTGTTGAAGGTTTTATCAGTTCGAAAAGCTTTGTCTATCCAGGCACATCCTAACAAGGTAAGGAGCGAGTTTATTTTAAACACTATTTTCAAAATAAGCAGCTTAAGATGAGACAACAAATACTTGTATGACGATAGAGTCTTACCTAGTTTATCTCTATTTCAATTATTTTTTTAAATATAGTAAGGAGATTGTATTAGAGGAGATTGTATATGGAGAGGTGTATTACAATTTTTAGGCGACAGGCTGACAACCTGTCACTATAGTAATACACATGTTTTCTGAAACAACCTTGGAAAACAATCCTCAAAAATGTCAGACGTGGCGATAGTGGCTGTATTCTTACGGCCACTATTGCTCTGCCTACCCCACAAGAGAGAAAGGTGTGATATATGTATGTATGTGTATGTATGTATGTATGGAGATTCAGTGCTTCTTATTCTTATTTATGATGTTATTTCAGGAGCATGCGGAAGAGTTACACCGTAGCTTCCCAGATATCTACAAAGACCCCAACCACAAGCCGGAACTGGCCATGGCGTTGACACCATTTGAGGCACTCTGCGGCTTCCGACCACTATCACAGATCAAGACCTTCTTATCAAGTGAGTGTGCTCCATGTAATAAAACTGATAATCGCATAAACAGTCCCACTGTTATCAATTTACATGAAAATTCTGTAACTTCTAATAGATTTTGTTTCTATGTTTTATTCTATCTACAAAAGTTATATATGCTACAACCCAATTTTATAAGAAAAGATTTGTAAATGGCGGCCGATTGTCATGCTATCTCTTTCCCACTGAGGCTCTGACATATCCTAGGCAGGTTCACGCTTTCTTCCTCACACTTGGGTAACCGCCACTATTTACAGATCTTTTCTTTAATGAATATTACAGATCTCCCAGAACTAACCAGTATTCTATCAAAAGAAGCTGTAGATGCATTAGTAGCGATAAATGATCAAGGAGACAGTGGGCCAGTGCTGAAGCCTATATTCCACTCCTTGATGAGCTGTGATAAACCTGCCGTAGCCAACAGTCTTACCAGTTACTTGAACAGATTGGAAAAAGAGAGTAAGTAAATATACTTAGGTAATGTTTTAGGGCCTTACCACGAAAAAAGTTAGACACAAGTTGAAAGTTTTTTTTTTTTTTTTTTTTTTTTTTTGTCTCCTTTTCTCTGCAACTGTCACTTTCGGACATTTAGCAGCTTGTGTGGCTAGTCGGATTGTGTCTTGCAAACTTCCAGTGATGTTCACAAGTTAGAGGTCACAGGGCCTGTTACGCTTTAGTCTGCGTGTGCCCGACGTTGGGGTCATCAGATTTGTTGCCAGCTGGTTTGGATGAAGACTGAGTTTTGTTCTGTACTTTTTGATGGTTGTTTTGACTTCTTCCTTTACGGTTGTTATTTTTAGGTCGTTATGTAGTATTTCATTTGTCACAAACCATGGAGCTCCAGTTATTTGTCTCAGTATCTTGTTCTGAAATCTTTGTAGTATTTCTAGGTTTGAATGTGCAGCACTTCCCCATAATTGGATGCCGTAAGTCCATATGGGTTTGAGGATACATTTGTATAGAAGAAGCTTGTTGCTTAGTGATAGCTGTGATTTTTTACCCAAGAGCCAGTGCATCTGTCTGAGTTTCAGCCCCAGCTGCAGTCTTTTTGTATAGATGTGTTTGTGCCATGTTAACCTTCTATCTAGGTGCATGCCAAGATACTTGGCACTTTGGTCTTGCGGTATTTCAATGCCATTCAGTTTGACAGGTGGACAGTCATTTTTGCGAAGTGTAAAAGTGACGTGGACTGTGTAAAAGTGACGTGGACTGACAGTGAAAGTGTATTTTATAAATATCTTCACACAAAGGAAACTCAATTAAATTAATTAATATTATGACTGTGCCGTGTCAATATATTTATGAAAATATCATGTATGTCAGAAAGAATATTCATACGTTCACAAGAAATCATGAAAGACATAATCGTAATATAAGGAGTAAAAATAAATTAGATCAACCCACGTATAGACTAGCTAAAGTAAGGACTTCATTTGAAGGTTTAAGTATACGATACTATAACAAAATACCGGAAAATATATTATGTTTATCTGAAAGTAAATTTAAATCTATTATTAAGAGAACATTATGTTATAAAGCTTATTATAAGTTAGATGATTATGTTAATGACAAGGAGGCATGGTCCTCTGAAATTCCAGCGCAGCACAAGAAACATGCAGTCATTTTTAATACCAGATCGGGACGTGCATGGAATTTACAATTGGCATAATTAGTAAGGAAGACGAAACAGTTAGAATTATCTACTGTAATACTTTTATTTTATTTTAGCGTAGCCGTCTTTTGGGCTAATAATATATATATAATTATAAAACTTAGCTAGGGTAGCTTAGGGCCTATTCTATAGGTACAAATTGTAAATTGAGATTAGGAGCACTTCTGAGCAGGTTTTTGGGTGGTTTTCCTGTTCAGGGGGTCCGGCTGATTAGCATGTAACAAGCATTTTTTAAATATTTTGTCTTTAATTTAACTGATTTCATTAATTGATGGTGGTGATGTAAGTTACATGATGTGTGGTCAGCCTGGCCAGCCCCGAGGCAGTGCCTTTATTATTATTTTTTATTTTTTTATTTTTATCCCACTCGTCCGCGATTCTATTAGGAACTGAAAATTGTTATTGTTTACAATGACTCATTCATTTATTCAGTGACATTATTGTATTGTAACTCTCTGACATTCTAAAAGTATTCATTGTGAATCTACTTGGAAATAAACGATTGAATCTTGAATCTTGAAATCTTGAATCTAGACACGGGTTCAACTCACATCTTACTTTTTTATGGTAAGGCCCTTAATTGTTTTTTGTTTCATGTAGGTTGTAGTTGGTATGTTAGTTAGTTTTATCTTTACTTTTTATTGCTAGCAATTAACAAAATTACCATAATGAACAAAGTTGAATTACATATTCTACAATGTACCTACTTACTACTACATACTAAACTAACGTCAATTGAATCTTTATTCTACGGATGTTATCTGGTTTTTCCAGGCCCAGAAACACAGTTATCTCTCCTATATCCCCTGGTGAAGAGGCTTCACGCAGACTTCCCCGGAGACGTGGGGTGCTGGGCGCCGTACTTCATGAACTACTTGCAGCTGCGGCCCGGGCAGGCCATCTTCCTCAAGTCCAACTTGCCTCACGCCTATATTAGTGGAGGCGAGTATTCTGCCATTGCGTTATCTGAATATTGCCATCTATTTTCTAAAATTTTATATTTTCTTCTATTTCTGCTAGTGTATTAATATATAATAATAATAATAATAATAATAAGAGTCTGTTTTTGGCTTTTCATAGACTGCGAGGATACCCTATATTTATATCAAAAACTGTGCAGTAAAGAGGTTTTGAAGATAGACTATTCTCCAATAGAGAGACTTAACATATTGAAATACGTATCAGATTAATAGTTAACGCTAGCTTAGGTACTCCTAGACCTATGAAATAGATTTTAATTCAAATAGGTAGGCAGTTGAAGTGTAACAAAATTGTTGCTTTACATTTATACAATAATAATAAGCCGCGCCAGTCTTAAAAAATACACTATTTGTGGGTATCTTTTCATATTCAAATTACGTTGCTATGTCTTAGAATACGGAATTTTGTTGAGGCATATCTAAATGCCAAGCAAAGATATTTATCAGACGCGGCGATAGCGACCGTATTTTTACGGCTGTTAACGTTTTGTCTACCCCGCAAGGGATAAATAACACGCGTATGTATCTGAATGTCTTTTATTTCTTTTATTCAGACTGTGTAGAATGCATGGCGTGTTCAGACAACGTGGTCCGCGCGGGGCTGACCCCCAAGCTGATAGACGTGCCGACGCTAGTGGCGATGCTGGACTACAGCTCGTACAGACCCGACGAGCTGCTGTTCCCGCCCGCCATGGAGGACGAGAACTGCTGCGTGTGGCGCCCGCCCGTTGCTGACTTCGCGCTCGCTAAGATCAGGGTATGCCATCATCATTTTCAACTAGATAGTTCACAGTTGGACATGAGATCTTTGAAATATTTGGAAGTATACACATCACTTTTGGCAGGCGAGACGGGAAAAGCAATGTCTGATGTTTCACTCTCATGAAATACTGTTACCCATTTCTTGCATTAACCCTAAATCGCCTTACATTACACGAAACAATGTTTTAGTAGTGTCATCAATCATCATCATTAGCGTCTGTGACAGACGATTTAAACAGAGTCTGTGTCAGGCATGACTTTTCGTGGCTATAAACCATCTCCACGTTGTACGTTGCCTGGGACACAAATTATGGAAAACGCATAGTTGCCCAGGCCCTGCGCCACGCTCTCGGCCTCCCTGGCTGACTCCACATGAACGACGAGTGGATACTTGCAGAGCCATGTCGGCCGCAATAGGGTACAAAACTCATAATTATCCTATACACATATTTTCTCATTAGTTATCCACATACCATACTCATGTTAAATATTCAAACTTCGGTGCCAATACGTTTATCTAAGTAGGTAATTGAGTAGGTAGAAGTTTCCAAACTAGGTAATATTTTAACAAGTTAGATCTGTACATAGATATAACGTTTACTTAATAGTCACTCGGTAATAAAGTAGTTAGTAAAACCAAGTAAAACTTAAACAGCGTATTTTACTACGAGTTACAACATATTACATTGTAGCGCCCCAGGCGATTCAAGGATGAAGTTATTTTACTTGTTAGTTGTAAGTAGGTCTGTCGGTTCTAACGAGAAAGGTTCGTAGCCGCAAATAAGCAACTTTGTAAACAGGATAAATAAGACAAACTCTCATTATTTATTGCACTCTACATATCTTACGAACACACGTACCTCTGCGTTTTGCTTGTAGTTATTTAGAACTATATAGAGTGTAAAAAAATCTGAAAACATTGTGATGGGGCAATCCGTGGGAAACTGAACAACATTTCCCAAGAAACTACGTAAGCTTGTATGGTCAGGTCACCACAAAAAATTTACAAACAGGATAATTTAGTAGAACATAGTAGGATAATTTAGTAGAACATAGTAGGGCGATTTGAGAATCCATGCTACGATACTTTTCAAGGACAAGTCCAGCAGTGGACTGCAATAGGCTGTTGTAAAGTGAGGAGGCTTTCATAATATGATTTATGTGATGAAGGTCACCTCCAATTATGGCCATCCATATAGCTATCTACTCAAATTGCTGTAGTATTTATTACTTTCTCGTTTTGGTGTTGTTCAATTAGGAATATCCTTGACATACTAACTTTCATACTAGGCATAACTATAATAACGAAATTGCCTACGATTTTTTTGTAAACATTTTACGTCCTTCTTTCTTTACATCCATGTCTTTTGTGTTACATCCATTTTATTTACCAGTTTGGCATGCGTAAAATTATATCAGTCTATACAGACAGATACGGATTTGTAGTTTGGCTAGACGCCCGCAATAATAATTAACATGTTTTTAAATGAGTGAATTTGTACGCACGTTTTTTTTTTTCTTTATTATGACCTGAGTTTCTTGGGGAAGGTTTAGTTTCGTAGGCTTTCAAAGGCTCCTATTTCGTCCTCCCTTACTTTGCCAAACTCCCTGTATAAAATACAGACCACCAAAAACAAGAGATTGACTACAAATTTTAAGCCGGTAAATTTTCACAATGGCGTTTTTACTGATCACCCGGTCTTCCGCAGGTGGAATCCGGCGACTCATACAACACCATAATCCGGGCAAGCCCGAGCCTCATCATCATCACGTCCGGTTCCGGCGAGGCTTGCGACACGGAGCCCATCAGAGCGCGGCCCGGCGTCGCTATATTCCTGAAGGCGTCGCGCCAACTTACCCTCACACCGCAGGACGGCGCCCACTTGGAGGCCTACCAGGCTATATGCAATGTTTGATAGTAAAAGTGTACTGTAAGAAGAGTGATGAGTGAAGTGTATCGTATACCTACTTGGACTTACCGAACTATAAGCAATTTTTGAATAGCGCAATGATGACTAGTGAATCCGACCAAAGTTTAGAAGATTGAGAAGAGATTCGTAGCTTTAGAGGCTGATTGAAGATGACAGCTGGAGCTGTGAAGGTATTGATTGGTTTGTTTCTTTTATTTGAGGCGTTATTCTGAATATCAAAAAGTTAACTAGGTACAAAAAAAAACTTTCTTGTTTATATTATAACCAACGTTTATTTTAGAATAAGAGGACTCTTATTTTCTAACAAATATCATGATTTTCATAGATTTGCAAGCTTATACAGGTTTGATAAAAAGAATAACGCCTAACTGCATGTTTGCAGGTAGATTATGTAGATATCTAGCCTAAAGTTTAGCCAAATTGTAATTAAGTATTTAGCCCAAATGTATTGTACTATATCTATTAGTTGTATTTTTAAATAGTCATATAATATAACAACGATTATTCAAACTTATTATTAAATTAAATGTTCCTTATATTGACGTGCCTTAAATGATAAATAAATTACCTAAAACGTAACATGACTGAAATCATTGCAATAACAATAACATACTAAACGCTACAAGAAG
The DNA here is from genome assembly GCA_029255805.1 of Keiferia lycopersicella. Classification (NCBI taxonomy): domain Eukaryota; kingdom Metazoa; phylum Arthropoda; class Insecta; order Lepidoptera; family Gelechiidae; genus Keiferia; species Keiferia lycopersicella. The sequence continues at coordinate 4,318,317 of JARACZ010000008.1, forward strand.
TAAATTACGTACTATAACGAAATATTGAGATTGTCGAATGATAAATATAATTTCCATGAAAGTAAACACAAAATTATAATTATAAATATAATTTCGCACCACATTATTATAACGAAAATTAAAACGACACACTTATTCCGCATGTTTCGTAACACTAAATCCGAACTAAAAAAAGCTTATGTTACGAGATCACATCTAATCGAAGTTATTTATTTATCATTGTATTGTTAAAGAAATCATTTGTTATTACTACCTACGCTTTTAATTACAATTTCAATCGTAACTCTTTCCTAAACTTTCGTAACATTTTTAAAGTTCTTGTTTTTGCAAGTAGTACCTAACTAAACATAGATAGGTTTTTTCGTGTAGGTAAACTAAATGTACCATTTTTTTTAAAGCGGTAAACATTTCGCCACTGGAAACCTTGATCGAAATCCACTAGTCCTTCGATTTACCCGCTCCCAGGTGTTCGAAGTTCGAATAGAGTGGTCTTTCCTGTTCCACACTAGCGTTTATTGCTTATTAGCGGCCAGTATTCTAGACACGCGCATGGTAATCGAATTCGGTCTCGGCTCTCGACATAAGGGCAATCACTGCCCGTTTGCTCTACAAATCCATATAAAATCGTCGATGCTTATTTTGATCGATTTTCGCCAAGTTTTCGCTTATAAAGTAACGTACAGGGTGATGGGTTGATAATTATTATAAAAACTATTGGTGCCTATTCAGAATTTTTTTTTCTAGATTGCCGCAGTGCAACACGTTGTATTCACAGGGAACGCTGCTTCCCATTCCCTGGATGTATCCCTTAGTTGTGTCTATGATTACAATATCCACCCACGAGTAACCTTCAGTTGCAGAATTTCCCTTTTTCAATAAGGGGTGATGCTATTCTAAGCCTAGAAGCTCTGCAGAGTAGTCACTGCAACAAATGTAAAAGGTCTAGAATTTCATTTCTCTCTTTCTCTTCGTGTGGGATATTGAGGCGTCCAACGACACAATGAACCAGAATTTTTCAACCGCCGCTACAAGTATAAAATGATCTGTGTGACAGCTTATGAGAGAGCCACCCTATACGCGATCTGTATGCCCTGTATGAACCCACTGACTGATCTGGTTGCCGTCTTTGCAGAGCTGCAATAGCAATGCAAGCTGCCGGATGTGTCGCCAGTCGCAGTCGATTCGGGCGTGGAAGTTACGTGGCGCTCGTCTTGTTATGCCTGTTTAAGTTCACTAAACGGTTGCGAGCTAGAGCTAATTAAATTAGCTGCGTAATCTGTACAAATAATTTTCTTTTCAAAGTATTTCGCCTGTAAAAATATACGTGTTTATTTTGTTGTATAAACCGGAGATGATAAAGGAGAGTTCACGATGAAGCGAGCTCGCCCACACTGATGAGACGAGATGTCGGTTTGTACGACACTTTTAAAAAACATATAATAATAATATTCTTACCGAATATCTATAGGCTTCCCACTCGCATACAAATAAAACCAGATCTGCGCCAGACGGCGTGGTGTAGAGTTCTTACAGTCGATAACATCTGAAAGTAAAGGGTTACGTTAGTGCGTAGGCTAGGCACTAGCTAGACATACGTATCCTACTTATTTATATTCTTGCAACACTCGACCGCAGACAATTTATCAACTCTACTACTAAACTATACACATAGATCAAAATTCAGTGCATAAACTTCAGAGTATGTAACAAAGAATAACTACAATGGTTGTAAAGGTGATCCTGCTTTTGCTGTGCGATATGTCACAGTCTGTTGCGACACGTGAGCTAGGATGACAGATAGCCTGCTATTTTATTGTTGAGCTCTAACAATAGATCTAGAACTAGTGCTTACACGTAATACCTAGAACCGAGTGGTTTGAATTTCAAACTTTTAGGTATCAGAAAATAAGTTGTATGTGTCTATCCGATCATTCTTTCGTGCTGTCGAAATTATTAATCATGCAGATTTGTTGCAGTACTCAGTTTCGTCTGCCAAGGTCTTTTTATACAAAAAGATTATTCTAACTACTTTGAGTTGAAATGCAACAGATGATATGTGAGAAAGATCTTAACAACGTGCAAATTAGATAAAAGAACATTAAATTTTCACACTCTTGCAAAACAGTTTTAGTTCGCAACTGAAGTATAGAGATTGGCGATAAGCGTTCACAGCCAAAGAGATGAATTAACCGCTGTTACGTATTCGTTTCCTCTTATCTTGTGGAACATTTGCATTATCATCGGCCAAGTGGTACAGAGAGGGCCCAAAATTAACGGGTCACTATCGTAATGTCTTTCCTAATTTCAATTCGCACAGTCGTAGACAACGTAACCGTTGCCGAAACCTTAATTTGGAGCGTTGGCACATCGCGACTAATTGTTCAGATTGAAATGAGCAATACGATCGGAAAGATTTAAAACTTATTGCATATTTGATCTTAATGGATTAGTTAACGTAGTTGATAGAATAGACTGGAGAATATATATTCTCTAGACGTTTCGTCGTTTGCAAAATATTATTTTAATTTCAGAAATACACATGAATAAAAAATTAATAATAAGAACATCCCTCACTAGGACATCCTGTAAGGAGGTGGCAAAACATCACGCAAAGAACATGCAGATCCAAGAACCTATATTTTAAATTCATCACTCAAATGTCTGCTCGGCTGATGGCAGGTTATGATTTTTGCTTGGGCCCTGGTTTTGTTTATCTAAGATGTACCTGCACTGAATCCAGTGGATATTGTAGTACTATTTTTGGATAGTTACTTTTCTAACTATCTTGATGGCCTATCAAACAAAAATGCGATTCTTGCCCACCCTGGTGTGATATTCTTGTGCCATCCGCCACACCTATAGAATTAGGAGACAAGACCCCATGCTGTTCAACTTTACTTTTCTTGGGCAAACGCAATGTACCGTGATCTTGATTGCAGCTTATCGTTTTATTTATTTTAATTCATAATTCAATTGTTTTCGCAGCGCAAGCGCAGCTCAGTTGCAGATAGCGATCGGTGTTGCCTCAGTATTTGATCATGTTTCGTTATAGGAACTAGAAAGTAGGTAATCCGGATCAAAGGTTCATAGGGAACGGGTTACGCAGTTGTCATGTAATACGGCTGCCCATTTTCCTTTACTGGTGGTATGAGAGTACCATTGCGTTGGATGTCGTTCGGCCAGATGATGAACCGATGACCTAAAGAGGGCGGCTGGGAGCGACTGGATGACGAAAGCGGGAGATGTTCATTGCGGCGTACCCTGGGGGAGGCCTATGTGCAGCTGTGGACTGCTATAGCTGATGTGATGATGAGACTTTAAATGTGTTACTTTACGTAGCCCTAGATTCAAATTGTTACATTTTCGCTTATTTGCCATTGCCATGTAAATGTACGTAGTATATGTCGGGTAGGTGGTGTACAGTATAAAAGCATATTGTATTATGTGTAAGACGATTACTTTTCAAATGGGCTAAGGTCGTTCCACTATCCTATTTGGTTGCTCAATACTTTTATTCATATCATAACAAACAAACATATCAATAACGTTGTAATTGGTTTGTCTAATGATTATTGTTCTAATATAACTATCTCCATTGGCGCAACAACCTTCGTGTCGTTATGAATTAATCAATTTAAAACATGTGCAGCAGGAATATGCCCACGGCAATTGATTTAAAGTACATAGTTTTTTTTATAGGCATAATTTCTTAGTAAGGTAGGGTTAGGGTAGCGTTCCTAGATTAGGGTAGGTAAGGTGACTGTAATACTTTCGTAATACGATTGGTTTGGAAGAAAGTGTTAGCTGATCGCTACTCCCAGTTTTCCTACGATAATTCAACTTGAATAATAAACAGGGTGTTTGGAAGAGTGATGACTTCCTTTCAAGGGATGAACAAGCTCATAAAACTGAACAACTTTCCCCAAGGAACATGGGTCGAAATATGAAAAAAATATTTGGCCCACCCATACAAAATTACCGACTAATCAAGATTGTATGGGAGGGCCAAAATTTTTTTTGTTATTTCGATCTATGTTCCATGGGGAAAGTTGTTCAGTTTCATCAGCTGGTTCATCTCTTAAAAGGATATCATCACTCTTCCAAAAACCCTGTATACTGTGTGAGGATTATAAAATTATAAGTAGAGTATTTTCGAAAATACGCGCAATTTTTTCCGTTTTTTGCATTAAATAAGCTTAATAGCCCATTAACGCACTGGTAATTATACCTACTTACACATATGGAAAGTGAATTTTTTAACCACATTTTATGTTTATTATTGCGGAATGCGTTTTACGAGCATACAGTAGCATTTACATCAAGTTTCCCGTTTTTGGGCACGAAAACAATTACCACTACGTCAATGCAAGCTTTTGATCGTACTTCGTATTGTAAGCTGTCGCATAAAATTTAGGGACCCTCGGAGAAATATGGTAAATACTTTACCAAATCCCTTTTAAGGTGACCCTTTGAAAGAGACCTCGGCGGATGCTGACAAAACAAACAGCAGCCCAATTTATACGAAATACATTACTGTCTCGTGAGGTATGGTAATTCGAGACATCAATCAGGCTCGCCCAGCTGCACCAGCCAGCTATATTCTTCAGTGCTCCTTGTAGCCAGCATTGCCTATTCTTTAAAGTACATAGCTCGTTCAACCTTTACCTCTGCCACACATCGGACTCACATGCCGCAATGTATTTTAAATGGCTGTTGAACCCAATAAGTCACCAACCCAATTACGCTAGGCGGCAAAACTCCGCACGTATTCAATCTATAGTAAGTTCTTGAGTTTATCTCGGGTTGCCATCTCACATTCGCTCGTGCCCACTGAATGACCGAATCATGGCAAACATGTAGCACTAAGTACCATATTACCATTACCAATAGCCTTTTCGTACAACCATTAAGAGTATTTAACTTTTAATCAGGCATCGATTTATCTTAATCGGCAATTACAATTTATCAAAGCTCTAAATGCTCTACAAATTTTAATAATCGTTTTGTGAGAGTATTATTACAGTGAGCGCGACATACCTACATATTAAATTTGAAATTATATAGAGGTAAGCACGCCTATTGTCGCCTATTACAAATTCTCTTCGGGATTGTTTCTTATTCGTATGCTTGGAAAGTAGCAGCTATCTGCTGTCTTGTCTCTATAACCGCGCCCAACATATTTCGCAATACCTACTTATTATTATCAATCTAATTTGCGATTGTATCGGCACACGACGATTTATAATTTCTACTCATGTCAATCATACCATATCAGTGGGCGAAATCCCTTGGGCAGCTACCTATTGACCAGTTGTCTACGGGATTACAATTATTTCGATAGTGGTTCGGTGGCTCGGTGCACTTGACCCTGTTAGGCACACGTTTTTGTCCTGTATCTAGTTTTTAGTGCTTGTCTTGGCGACATGGAAGTGCAAACCGATCACTCATCAATAAACAAGACTTTTTATAGAACCTCAAGCTTGCACTGCCAACACACAATTTATGAATTACCAGATTTTTTTCTTTTATGTTTAAGTTCAAAGGTTTTTGTTACAATTACAATTGCATTTTGGTAGTCTATTTTTGTAGCAGACAATTTATTTAGGTACCTACATATTCGTATTTATGGAGCGAAAGTGACTGAAAGATTCACGGAGACCATGAAGAACGTAGAGACGTGATCACTATCCTTACGCGCTACAGAGTGCTCGGTAGACTATCAGCTGATCCATCAGCACGCAGCCACCGGCCGTGGCCAACATTTTGACAGCCAGCTCATGAACCGATCGTATCGGGGTTCACTCGGGCACATAGTTCGCGTTTTTAAACTTATCCAAGCTATCGTAGAGATGTAGAGATAGGATCGGAATCCATCGCCGAGTAATTGGGTAGGTATTGGTGGCGCTATTTCGAATTAGTTTGTGTAGAATTCTTTTGCCGTACAGATAGATAAATATCTTAGATAGACAGAAGACTGAATTTCTCAATACCTGAAAAGTTAACTTGAGCAGTAAGTTACCGCAATGCACACATGCTTCTGATTTCATAGTTGAGTTTCATCTAATAAGTATAGACATTCTAACAGTACAATAGAAAAAAATATCAAAAAAACGATCAGTAGTGTAATAGCTACGGTAACACAATATTAAATCCTTTAGTCTTCCACTTAATTCCAATAACCGTAGATACCGTAATTCCAAATCAATTTTCCATAATTTGAATATCTGTTCGCGATTGAAGCAATAATAAGGTACTGAGTAAACCGTTACAGATTATGGTTTCGCAAAGTTATTGTTATGGCAGCCGTAGATCACGATATCCAAAAGTACTTATTGTTTTAGGTTAGGTAGGCACGTTTAAAAGGTGTTTTATTTGGATTGTAGCGTTTATTCTGGAGACCACCCACTAAGTTCAAATTTTTTGATAACCGACGACATATACAACCTTCATATTTTAGAAAGACTTCTAAAAGTGTTTAGCTAGTATTCTTTAGTATTAGTTATAAAGTTCTTTAAAATATCTATGATATGATAAATGATGCATTATAATTAAATGTGTAGCTACCGGGCCTCGAGTTAAAACTTTTTAATTACTGTATTCAAATACTTTGAATGAATAAATGAAATGTTCATTATTTTTCAATACCTACATTGTTTGACTGGCAGTGATTATCATTATGAATGCATGTTTGAACCAATTAGTCAGTCGGTTCAGGGTTGTCGGCAGTTGGCAGTTGGCTAGTCGTGACCCGAAAGTAAACACCACGAGGACTTGCGAAATGTGAACTAAATCCACCCACCACCGCTACCACGCCTAACACTTATCCATACGTGACACTTCATATGTTTACTTATCGGTATCGCATAGGCAAGTTTGCTGATTAATGTGCTTTTAGGAGCTTTTAGTTACATTTACCTCAGTAGACTAGATACTTATATTGCCTATATTACATTTCTGTTGTGTCAAAAAGCTCACGGTAAATGGATTATACAAATAATTTAAACACTCAACCGTATGAGCACAGCCGCACTTCAAACCACGATTAAATGAATGCCTTTAAATCATACTACCGGAGTCTCATAATCATAATCAGCATTGAATTTCATGACTTCACCATTTCAATTACCGTACAAACTTATTCGCTCACCAAATACTTGACATGATCTTCTTGCGCATCATAATGGGCTCACTAGCACAAGGTCTCTGATGAGATGATATCTTACATTATAACGCCTCCATTCACACATTTATATGATTTAAGAACAACCAAAGTATCTGACCATTACGCAAAGATAGAAACTATAGCCGTGATTGAGCTCTGCAATCGATTGCTAACACCAAATCCGCGGGGCACTGATGTACGAAATCACTGATAATTATTGCTACTTTAGTACCTAGTTGTAATAAAACGACTAGTTTCTTTACAGTGATGTAATTAGTTTGCAGTTTTGCGGATGAGGTACTTTTGGTTTCTGCAACTATTTCTCAATGTCTAGTCTGAGTCTGTTTGTCAGTGCTATCTTATCAAATTAATGATACCGGTCCAGAAAGCTTTATATTTCTTGAAAGTATGTTTATCATTCTTATCTTGGCCTTTCTCCTCTTACTAGATCGAGTGAGTGGACTCTCTCTTGCCAAATTTTGCAATGTAAGTAATCACTCTTGACATAGATACAATTTCAATCATGTATTTCGAATCAAAAACAAACTTGCGTCCTACGCGGCGAAGTACGGTACAAGTAGAACTAAATAAATGGCATTGTGTGCTAATGCAATACAAACGATGACGTGTAGTGATCGCATCCTCGTGACGGTGACGTCATCGATGGTGTGCATGCAGGTGTGGCTCGCGGCCTTCGCAGTCACATGACTGCGTTGGAGCTTCGGTGTCTGATCCACTTCTTCGGCCGTAGAATATCGGTACACACAGGGTGTATCGAAACCTAAACCGTTCAACTATGGTAAAGTAAATGTTATGTTCTCGTAATAGCGGCCGACTTCACGTAAGGGATATACTTATCGTATCAATATATTTTAAAAAACTACTGTTCATGGATATCCGTATACGGGGCAGTACCGAACGATCGATTTTATCAAAATCGCTATGTTCAACAGGTCAAGGATCGAAACATAAAAAACAGAAAATTGCTCGGTCAGCTCATTTTTTGACCTGTTGAGCTTAGCGTTTTCCGGAAAGTCGAGCGTTGGGTACTACCCTAATATGACGTACAAAAGAATGTCAAATTGTGCAAATCCACGTGATGACAACTTTCTCTTATAATGGCAACGTTTCGTCCGCGGAACCCGGAACCTTTCTCGTGGCGTTATGGCGTGGGTTATGGATGATCCAATATCTTGGAGACAACCGAATGTTACTCGATATTATCTCGAAGATATACTGTACCGTGTTTTATTTAACGGTCCAAGTAAAATGTATCGTCTTTGCAGCCACACCCCGTATATCACGGCGCAAGCGCAAGTGTAGTGCCCTTCGGACGATCCATTCGCCTGTTTAAACATTAACAAGAATGTCGATTACAAAGACTTGTTTAATAGCTGCCTGGTGTCGTGCGTGAGACTGCACACGATTTCGTGTTCTTTCTTCTGTCAGTGTTGTTTTCCTGTATTCATCTTTCGATTTTGCACTACCAGATAAAATCTACCTCTTTTTAAAGTATAAGTAGTAGTACTAGAGGTAAGGTAATATGTTGTATTGGAATATATTTCTTGTTAAAAATAATTTCATTCATTACTGATGCTTTCTTAAAGGTTTACCTACCCAGATTTACCTTAATGTTATTGTCAGCCTGATGGAGATCCAGATATTTTATTTATTAAGCTGTCTCCTTCTATATCCCAAGACATATTTTGTTCCAATCACATAAGTACCTACTTGAGTTTAGTAAATTGCAGTGAGCTACTTAATTGACCTGCCAATGACTGCTACGTGTCCAGTCTGTCGCTTATGGAAGTGCTAATTGGGGTTTAGAATTTCTAAAACAACCACAATTTATTTCCACTGCGCAGTGTCAAGTTTTTGCCGGCATTTTGAAATAGTTCTATTATTGGTGGACTGAATTCTCGCTGAGGTTTTTGCAGTCAATCAGTAGTTGTTTGTGGTGGAGAAACTGATCGGGTTAATAGACGTTAAAGGCCCTTTGTAAGAAAACCCCGCAAAAAACTTTTTGGCCGGTGCCTATTTAACAGAGATTAATTTGGTTTGTACCGATCAATTGTTGTTATAATTGAATTTATTGACGTTAAGGTTGCCCTGTCTACGCCTTATGCTTTTGATATTTGATCTCTGGTTAACTAATGCTTACTGTACTGGTTCTCCATACAGTTAGTGGTACATTGGTACCTCATCACTTGCCTCATAGTCTGTGACGAACGATTTATCAGTGTCTGAGACAAGAGCACAATCACTCTGTTGCCTGGGACGCAATTACGGATAACGCAAAGTTGCCCAGGGCCTGCGCCACCCTCACGACCTTCCTGGCTGACTCCACAGGAAGGACGAGTCGATACGTACGGAGCCAGGTGCCTATAGCTAGGTTTGTTATATGCTGAGTTTAAAGTGCTGCTGATGGCATCAAAACTCACTGTACAACATGATGAATTTAACATTTTGCCAATTTCCTGGTTTATTCAACACGTGTCATATTCTTATTGCAATATCAATCAAGCACTCAAGCTTGTAAACGTGCATTAAACTACATTAAGCGACATTTTCAAGTTTCTTGACATCTGCTTGACATTGTCTAAATTATCTGTCATTGGGATCACGGAAGATCGATGTATCGTTTCTGATTTAACATTTAATGATATTTATGGGCCTTTAGATATCACTGAATTGCTTTGATTTTTTAGGGCTTTGTTGTCAACCAATACTCTTTATACTTGCGCCAACTCTGTCTATGTTTGACATCGTTTTGTATGTCAGCCCACCTCTGATTCGCCCGCCTCAATATTTGCTACCTATTTGTTAGCAACATGTCATTTCGCTAACGTAATAACTTGATCTAAATATATTATTCACTTTAGTAACTGTGGTACTAGTGAAGGTAGCTGTACACTTCTGTAACAAGCCGACTATTGTTGACAATAAATCTCAGGTACTAATTATACTAACAAGGGAGAACTAACTACTAACTGCTTGTAGGTGCGAAATGTCACGTCTGGTTGTGGGCGTCTCAATGTGTTCTATCCGGATCCCCCACCGAGTAATGATTTGCAATAAATAAGTATTGTAAGCTGATTCAATCGAACCGTCTAAACCTGCCTGCTGTCTGTATAGCTCTAGCATGAATAAACTTGTCTAGTTTTACTACTAGAGATTCGAGTAATAAAAGAACCTTTTGGGCGGGCAAAATGTATTCGCCTCGACACGCTAAGAAGAAAAAGAAAGAGGTGAATTTGCCATAACAAGAAAATATTGTCTCAAAGTTTTCTATAATAATAACCAAATGTTTTATTAAATCTAGGTAGCTTAGGGTTTAGCCCGGGCCAAGTCTGATAGTTTTCTTTCATGCATTTTCTGTATTCTCGTAAGATTCCCTTGGGGGTTGGTGCAATTTGAATTGACTGAAAACAGACCCTTAAGGGGCTGAGTAGAGCTAAAAGCTACTTTTATAAGTGATTTTTACCCTAGATAAAATGCAGAAAAACTGACGAAAAAAAAAGGTAATAATCTTCAGGATATTTGCTGTAGTGTTATTGTTTCCAAAACATGATATTAGTAATTTAGCTTGATAGAAAAACATCGTAAAGTTACCTCTAAAAATCTATTATATCGCAAACTGCCGAGTTATCATCGAAAATACGAAAATATCATTGAATCGGCAAGATTCCGTCCCGTTCGCACGCGCGCAGTTTGACATTTGTCAGAAAGGGACCGGTTTTTAGCTCGTGTCAGCCCCTTAAGAGGACAAAAAAAAGCAGAAACTAGATAAGTGTCAGGTTCAATTATGTATTTATTACTTCCATATGTTTAGGTTTTAATAAAATCGCAACCATGGAATTATTTATTACACCCATTTACTATTTAAACCATATATTTATCTACTGATTCAATTTAGGTATCTACAGTAATTGATATAAGCTATTCCTAAAGTTAATTTAAGTAAAGCTCACCGCTGTACATAGTCTATCATTAAATGGAATGTTCTACTTTGCTCTACTATTTTCCTTTGCAGTCGTGATGACAGTCGTTTTGGCTTAGGGGGCATGTCGCCCGCAAAATATCTGGGCCGTGGGCGAGTTGACTTTTCTTGAAAAAATTGTGGTTATCTGGCCCGAATGTTTTTTAATATTGGGCCAGATAACTACAAATAAAACTTATAGTGGTTATTTGGTCCAAAAAAAATATATTGCAACTTTAATTACAAAATAGAGAAAACAAATGACAGAAAACAAAAGATAAAATTACTATTTTTTTATTAATAAGTATTTTTGTATTAATAAGAATAATTATTCTTTTTTTAATTTGATATTTTTTATTGTAAGCGTTTGTCCTTTTTATTTTATTAATATTTTTACCTGACCAAAAAAATACAGTAGTGCAGCCATTGGTAGGAAAGTTTAACGTAATTTAAAAAAAAAAAACAATATTTAACAATAAATTGTAAAATATTACATAATTCGGAGTATGCGCGGTGTGCCAACTTGCACCTTTAGCCGACCGGCGCGATTCGCCAACTCGCTCTGTGCCTACTCGCGCGTTTAGCTTACTGCAGTGATTCGCCACCTACGCGTTTAGCCGAAAATTGCCTGCACCATATTTTCTGACTCTACTATCGCTTACAAATCTAATGGACTGGCGCACGCGATTTTCGACCTTATTGACAGTTTTCAGAATGCCCTGGATTTTGGAAATTCTTGCACAAATATGTTAATACGGCCCTTTGTACTAAAATTTTACAGATGTCAATAAGGTCGAAAATTGCTTGCACCAAATTTTCTGACTCTACTATCGCTTACAAATGTAATGAAGTGATGCACGCGATTTTCGACCTTATTGACATTTCTCAAAAGGGTCGTATTAACATATTTGTGCAAGAATTTCCAACATAAATGCATTTTCATTTTCTTTCAAATATTCCAACATGCAGATAAATACGGGTGAAATCATAGGTCATATTTATCATGGTCCCACTTAGTCTGATTTAAAAATAAAAAGGTTTAAAGATTTTGTACTTAAATGTACACAATAGCTGAAGTTTACCAATCGCGCAGGTCGCGGATCGCTGCAGTAAGCTATACGTGCGAGTAGGCACAGTGCGAGTTGGCGAATCGCGCCGGTCGGCGAAAGGCGCAAATTGGCACACTGCTGCCAGACCCAATTTTGGAGGTTCGCGTACATACTGGTCAATTGATTTCTGTAAAAGGATGGTCTCGGGTATTTGTGACCCAGAGTTTTCATTATGATTTCGCCAGTATCAAGTTTCGGCGATGACTTTGACATATTAAAAAAGCATTCGGGCCAGATAACCACAAATTTTTCAAGAAAAGTCAACTCGCCCACGGCCCAGATTTTTTGCGGGCGACATGCCTCCTAAGGGGTCGTTTTTACATGTCGTTTTATGTCTTTCATGTCCTTGACAAACGTTTCACCTAGTTCTAAAAATACGGTATAAATACAAACAATTTAGTTAGTTTTTCATTGGAAATTTTCTATTACCATACAAAAATGTAACTTTTGGAGCGATGTAAAACTATCTCATTGGTCATTCATTGGAGTACGGGCTGATCTCGTTATAAGCAGTACATAGTTTTGTAAGTCGATACCTACCTACCCTAGAGTGTATGTAGTGTGTCTAGACTCTACACTTTACTAAACGAGATATAGACTCTGTCTACATAGTACACGGTGGAACAGCCTCATTAGACGCATAAACTCAAGCTCTCTACCATTTAGCCGGTCTGCCTGATTGCGCTTATTAAGCTCAATACGGGTTGATCTCGTTATTAGCACGTAATCTTTGAAAATCGACCGACTTTACCTTTCTGTGTCACGTCACGTGTGACATGGACATGGGCTCCGATTTGATATTAAATCAGCGGTTTTAGTTGCATTAAAATTCACAATCATTTCAATGTGTCTTACCTTGACATAAATGGGGCTTAAAAGAAAGTCCAAAATCTTCAAAGACGAATATCAAAATTAAATATAATTTGTGATGTCACTTGGGCTGAGATCGGATAGAAAGTGAAGTTTGTATGAAATGCGCGCGGCGCCTCACAGAAATGTCAAAACAGTAGAACACAAAGTTGCTGTAATAATCTTCATAGGCGTTTGCGCCTAAACATCTTCCCCCCCCCCCGTTGAAAGACAGCTTTCAATTCTTGTAATCTTCTTCAGACGGCAATGGGCAAAGGCGAACTAGTGGTCTTCTAACGGATCCTCTAATCGTCTTGACATCTGCAACTCTGGCAATACCATCAGGTCCCGGAAAGAGATTTGTGACTCGTCCAAGGCGCCATTGAAGTGGAGGTGTATTGTCTTCTTGAAGCAAAACTAGATCTCCAACGTTCAGTTTTGCAGTACTAGTTTTCCATTTTAGTCTTTGCTGCAGTTCGCAAATGTATTCTTTCTGCCATCTTTGCCAGAAGTGCATGCGGAGCTGTTCTAATCTCAGGTAACGATTCGGGCTGAGTTTGAAGCTTTTCTCTTTCTGCAGTTCAGGTGAAGGAAGCGCAGTCAAAGGTCTTCCGATGATAAAGTGCCCTGGGGAAAGGAACAATAGGTCGTCTGGGGAAGAGGACAGGGGACATAAAGGTCGGCTGTTTAGAATTGCCTCTACCTGAGCAAACAGGGTTGAAATCTCTTCAAAAGTTAAATGACTATCACCCATCACACGTCTTATATGGTGTTTGGCGGACTTAACGCCGGCTTCCCAAATGCCTCCGAAGTGAGGAGCGTAAGTAGGAGTGAATGTGAATTTAATGCCCTTTTGATTTGCATAGTCAGACATTGGATCTGTTTTAGAAACAAAATCTCCTACTTCCTTTGCGGCAGATACAAAGTTACGGCCATTGTCGCAAAAGATTTCGGCAGGCTTTCCTCTGCGAGCTATAAAACGCCTTAGCGTCATGACAAACGCATCCTTGGTAAGGTCACTGACACATTCCAAGTGGACACATTTATAACGTAAGCATACAAACAAACACATATAGCATTTAATCAATTTACTACCGCGTCCTTTACGGTTTAAAATAAGGAATGGGCCAGCAAAATCTAAACCCACAGATAAGAAAGGGAAATCAGGAGTAATCCTCTGAAGGGGTAGGTCTCCCATTTTGGGGGCTAACGTCTTGCCCCGTAACCTCCTACATGTTACACATCTGTTAACTGTACGCCTGGCAAGATGACGGCCGTTTATGGGCCATACTGTCTCTCTGATGGTAGCTAACAACAGCTGAGGTCCAGCATGCATATTAGCTATGTGCTCGCGATCAAATAACAGACGAGTCAGGTGATGCGACGAGTGAAGAAGTATGGGGTGTTTCTTCTCGTAAGTGTATTTACCAGCTTCGATTCTACCTCCTACTCTTATTAATGAATTCTCGTCCATAAAAGGAGATAAAGGTAAGATTTTAGATTTACATGAAATCGATTTATTTTTGAGTAATGAATTATATTCATCTCTGAAAGATTGAGCTTGTGACATGACACACAGTCCGTGAAATGATTGTTTTAACTCATCAGCCGTAAGGCATGAAGTTATTTTATTTTGAGGATTCTTGAGATTATGTATAAATCTTCTGACATAGGCGAAAGATCTTTGAAGCATTGTCAACTTAGAGTACCTTTCGAAAACGATTAACGGTTCCGAAATGCAAGCTGGGTTGGATTTAATTTCCGGTAAATCATCAATCATGTTTTTGTTTAGAAGGGGCCAGGAGGATTCTTCTTTAGTCAAAAAACTGGGACCTAACCACCACATACTTAACGACACCAGCTTGCTGGCTTCTACCCCCCGCGAAATTAAATCTGCCGGGTTGCAATCAGTTGGAACGTATAGCCATGAAGACGACTTAGTTAGTTCCCGAATTTCATAAATACGATTGGCTACAAATGCCTTTAACTTTTTAGCATCGCTATGAATCCACCCTAATACGATACTCGAGTCACACCAATGAACAATGTGCGACGGTTGCTCTCTTAGCGAATCCTTGATCGACTTACACAACCTAGCAGCAAGCAGGGCTGCGCACAACTCCAGACGTGGCATTGTAGTTGGCTTCAAAGGTGCTACTTTTGATTTAGAACACAGCAATCTGACAGTGACTTGATTATTGACATCTATTGACCTCATATAGACGCAAGCCCCGTATGCATATTGGGACGCATCGCTGAAAGAATGCATTTCAATTTGAGTGGGTGCATTACATAGGACGTACCTAGGAATTTCAAACGTTTGAAGACAGGGCAGATCTTTTGAAAATTCTTGCCATTCATTTTGTACATCTTCTGGGACAGGTTGGTCCCAATCAAGCTTTAGCTGCCATAGTTTTTGTAGAATCATTTTAGGTTGAATAATGCATGGACTTAAGAGACCCAATGGATCAAAAATTTGGAATGAACTGGACATTATAGACCTTTTAGTGATTTTAGTATTTTGTGTAATGACATTGATTGGAAAATGTATGACGTCTTTGGATGGACTCCAACCAAGACCAAGAGTGCTTGAAGATTCACTAATCGTTAAGCTTTCCTGTGTATTAATTATTGAATTTTGGAAAAGAGTGGGTGAGTTGCTTTTGTATTTACGTAGATTAAAACACCCAGCACCTAAGGCTTCCGAGACTGCCTTTTGAATATGTCGCAACTGAGCTTCATCATTGCATCCCGTTATAAGGTCATCAACGTAGAAATCATTTTGGATGATGTCTTTGATTAGAGCATCATCTTGGTCTTCCCCCAGCTGCCAAAGGCAACGTGTGCTCAAATAGCTTGCACTTGCGGTTCCGTAAGTGAGAGTATTCAACTGTAAAGTCTTGATAGGTACATTCTCATCTTCTCTCCATAAGATAAGTTGCAACTTACGATCGTTTTCATGGACTAGAACCTGGCGATACATCTTTTCGATGTCACCAGTAAGCAAAAATTTGTATTGTCGCGCTCTTAATAATATGGAAAAAAGAGAGTTCTGTACATTTGGACCCACCATCAAAATGTCGTTGAGTGAATAACCGGAAGAAGACCTGACCGATGGATTGAAGACGACTCTAAATTTTGTAGATTCACTTGACTCTTTCAGTATGGCATGATAACAAAGAAAGTATGACGTCATTGGTTTAGGAACGGTAGATTCTGATAAGTGTCCTAAATCGGCGTATTCTTTAAGGAATTTAATGTATTCGTCTTTTAAAATTGGATTTTTACGAAACTTCCTTTCTAAATTTAAAAACCTTCTTTTGGCCAAATTGTAGGTATCTCCTAAACAATCTGGAGTGTCGATTAAGGGCAGTTTTACGCAGAATCTACCTGAGGGCAAGCGAGTAGTATTATCCAAAAAATGCTGCTCGCATGCCTTTTCATTTTGAGTTAAGTTTGATTTTTGGGGAAGCTCTTCAAGCTCCCAGAATTTAGGTAACAACTTTTCAATGGTATTAGTTGAATCATTGGAAATAAGTACGTGATTGCAATGTATGTTTTTATTTTTGTTGGATTTTGTAGTGAGTAAAGGACCAGAAACTATCCACCCGAATACCGTGTTTATTAATTTGGGATTGCCAGGACCTAAAAGGGAGAGAATTTTGTCTGTCTCGATGAGATCCCAAAACAAATCTACTCCAATCAACAGATCTACTGAAGAAGGAATGTGGAAGTTTGGATCGGCCAGTGTATACTGTGTAGGTATTTTTAGTTTTTGTAAATCAATAGGATGATTAGGAAGCTCACTTGTCAGCTCTTTTAGAACTAAGCATTGTAAAGTGGCACTGAATTTTGATGTAAGAGAATGAATTTCGACATCACAGCTCTCGTCAACTATAGTCGAGCAGCTGTTACCGATTCCTATAACCTTTAGTGTGTCACATGGAATTGGCTTCAGAGAGAGTCTTTTTTGTAGTGATTTTGAAATTAAGGAGGATTGGCTGCATGGGTCTAGAACCGCGCGAATCTTTTCTGATTTTTGTGTGATAGGATTGGATACTTCAATTACTACTGTGGCAAGAAGTCCCTGATTTTGATTTCTTTTAGCAAGGTTAACTATAATTTCTTCCTCAGAACCGTCGTCCGTTACCCCTGCGTTAACAGTGGTGGAAGCAACTGGATTATGAAGAAGAGAATTATGCCGTTTTTTGCAGTCATGAACCGCGCAAGGACCCAGGTGACATTCTGAAACTGGATGGCCTTGGCGGAGGCAGTTTGAGCATAACTTGTACTTTTGGACCTCAGCTATACGTTCTTGAATGCTTTTTGCTTTAAATGAAGGGCAGTCATAAATTCGGTGGTTGCCACTACAAATAATACACACATATGAGTATGATTTTTGCTGATTATTTGGTTTTTGATTATATTTATTCATTGTAGAAGCATATGATTTTGTGTAAGTATATTTTTCAGGCTTATTGTTTTGCGGTGCAACACCAGAGGAGCCGCGTGAGGCTGATGGTACAGATCTAGAAGTTGTATTATCTAATTTGTTCCGATTTAGAGCCTCGAGGACATCCGCGCGATCGGTGATAAACTTTTTAAACTCATCTAGTGTTGGAATATCTTCGAGCGTGTTACGATATTCCTCCCATTTCGCGAGTGTGCGGCTGTCTAATTTTGAAGTTAGCATGAATATTACTAACGTGTCCCAGTGGGTGGTAGGTTGGCCCAACGTGTTTAGGGCACGCAAATTCTTTGTAACGTGGTCGACCAAAAAACGCAATGACTTTTCGGTTTCACGAGTACTCTGTTGAATGTTAAACAAAGAGGAAAGGTGGTGATTAATGAGTGAACGCTTGTTATTGTATCTCTCACAAATCAATTTCCACGCCTGCTCATAATTGTCGGATGATATTTCTAAATTTGAAATAATCCTCGCAGGCTCCCCTTCTAAGTAAGACACCAAGTAATGAAATTTATTAATGGGAGACATGCGTTTGTTGTTGTGAATTAAATTTTCAAATGTGTCACGAAAGTCAAGCCATCGAAAGAAAGCGCCATCAAATTTAGCAATTTGTATCTGCGGCAACTTAAAATTAATTTCTTGATTTTCAGGAAAAGATTGTCCAGATGGTTTTGAATGTTTTTCCAATAATACATTGGCTGAAGATATATTCAGAATAATATCCTGTTCAATTTTTTCCCGTTCATCAAGCTCCTTCTCAAGATTATCTGGATTTATGACCTCAATCTCACTCTGCAAATCGTCAAATTTGTTTGAAAGTGTTTCATGCCTACTCAGCTTTATAGTAAGCTGAGAAATCTCAATTGTAGATAAACTAGCTTTTTGGCTGACGTCATGCAAATAATTTTTAAATTTAGTAATTTGGCCTTTGATTGAGCTTCTTCTTGAATTTAATTCAGCTAATTTTGCATCCATTTTTTGTTGTTTCTTTTTCCTTGACATGCACAGCAAATTATAGAATGAGTTATTATAGTAATCAAACAAATAGTGTAAACCAAAAAGCTATGAAATAGGGCAATAGAAAAAAAATAAACAATCTTACGTTCCTCGCTTTGAATGCACTTGCCGTAGGGAGGCCGGTTGGATTGCACAGCAGATTAGTCCCGTTACGTTTGGAGTAAACAACTTGATAGGTATGCTATCTATCTCTGTACTGGGAACTGTGCAGCGCGAAGACACACCTGGAATTTTCGGCAAAATATGTTCAAGCAACTGAGCTAGTATGAATATTTAGCCCTTTCCTATGTTTAGATACACTAATGTACTCAAAATAATGAGTAAACGCACTTGGAAAACCTTTAAAATAAGATAAACAAGACGTGTTTACGTGATGGGTAACTACTAGGTAGGTACCTAGGTTAACTGCGTAGTCGAGAAAAAAGTGGGAAAATATAGGAAATTTCCTTGTGTTTTAGGGAAATCCGTGTAATATAATGGAAAGCGTAGCTAAAGGTGTTATGTTTTGATAAAATATGCTGGAAATGAAATAACTTTCGAGTTTATTTCGTACCGGTAGGTATTTCAATACCTAACCTAACCTAACTTTATTTCTCTTGGAAAATGCAAAACGCCTGCGGAAAACGTTTTGGAAATGTATTTAGCAATAGGTAAATGGTGAATTTATGTTATTTAGGCGATGGTGTTCGCAATTAAGTGAGGCTTTTCTATGAATTTTGGAATTTTAGGTTAGGAGCGATGAAAGGAAAGGCACTTATCTTTTGTAGGACCACGTTTCACGGTGTGGGCTTTTAGATGCACCACTGACCAGCTGGTATACAGTCCAATAAGCTGACTTCTCTTGATTTAGTCGACTCCAAGGCAGTAAAAGATGACTTCCGTAACGATTGCACGTGGCGGTGACTATGCCGGTTTTCCGATGCTATTTTCTTGGTTCTTCTTTAGTTCCCCTCATGGGCCACCATTTTATGTCTTACCTTGACATAAATGGGGCTTAAAAGAAAGTCCAAAATCTTCAAAGACGAATATCAAAATTAAATATAATTTGTGATGTCACTTGGGCTGAGATCGGATAGAAAGTGAAGTTTGTATGAAATGCGCGCGGCGCCTCACAGAAATGTCAAAACAGTAGAACACAAAGTTGCTGTAATAATCTTCATAGGCGTTTGCGCCTAAACACAATGAATTCATAATTCTGCGCATATAGAAAAACTTTTAACAAGAACTCTGTTTTTGAAAATTAGTGGCCCGATTAAAATTTTAAAGTTGAGAGTTTAAGTAATTATCTAAACCAACAATCATATAAATGTCTTCAACTGTCTTTCTAGATTTACTAGTCTAATGTGATGTGAGATAAAGAAGTTGCAAAATGTTATTTTTGATTATTTTGATGGTCTTAAACTTGTAGTTTTATTATGTAGTTCAAACAATAGCTTCCATAGAATTTAAATAAAGCTAAACAAACAGAGATCTGACGTTATATCACCAGTTGTGCACGATCACTTTCCATTTTGCGCTTCTATGATTTTGGCAACATTTCTGCACAATTTGAGAATCGATTCGTCTGCACATCGCGTGGCTGGTTCCATTTCCGCTGTTTCTCTGGTTTTGTTTCATACAATTTGTTTTTCAATGTCTTATCTCTTACTTTCACACACAGTTACATTTGACTAAATACTAGCCAGAGTTGAATCTATGTATCGGCTAAGTTTATGCGCCTAAGTGGCTAGTGAGATAATATACAGACTAACACTCTAGCTGTAGATACAGATTCTCTCACTCGGGCATTTGTAGACTGAGAGCTTCGCGTATAACGCGAAACAAAGTTTTATAGTTATACATACATACAAATCATGCCTTTTTCCTTTGAGGGGTAGACAGAGCGTTACATAGTTATCTTGGGTCTAAATCATCATTTTAATAATCTTAATCAATTTAGAATAGTATAGTTTTATATTAGGACGAAGGTGCATGCAATTTTATTTTTCAACCAGATCCTTCCACCCTAGCTGTTTGCTACCATAATTCAAGAGTAAAATACATTTGCTAAATTCCTTGCGCATACGCAGCTATCTTACACAGCACTTGCTTACCCGGCACCTATTAAATCGTGCCCAAGGAAATTATTCACATACGAGAATTTATAGCTGACGTATTCTGATTAAAACCGTATATCATTTGAAAGTAAGCTCGAATTAGTTTACTAAAATCGAATTCCCACGTGTCAAAAGCATAAATCTTCCAGTCCAAAGTACCTAACTAAGTCAACTTGCATAATAAAATGTCTTTGATATATCGGAATTAAGCTACTAAGTGTGTACTTCGCGATGAAGCTCAGTGTATATTTGAAAATTCGGTTACAAATTCGTTTAAGTACAAAATAACCACAGAAACAACGATGGATTAGGTTCCCTTTACAAACAACTTGTCATACAAAACGCTTGTTAGTGCTTTAAAGTGTGTCACAAATCGGCCATTTCAGACCTTATTATCCATTTAGTGGGTGTGGGTTCATCCAAATTGCCCGGTAAGAAGAAGCTTGATCTTCCCAAAACCAGAGACGATGAGTTGGTCCGAAAATTTGAGGAGCTGGTGCGGGACGAAGTTGCCACCTGGGATGTAGACGCAAATATCGAGGAAGAATGGGGCAAAGTCAAAAAGCTACTAACAGAAGTAGCTGGTACGGCTTTCGGTTATCAGAAAGTCAAAAACCAGGATTGGTTCGTCGAAAATCTCGAACACATTACACCCCTGCTCGAGTCCAAACGACAAGCTGCGCTAAGACATCGCCTTAACCCATCTGAAAAGTCACGTATTGATCTAGCGAAGGCAAAGTCAGCTTTACAACGCACATCACGGTACTTCGCTAATGCATACTGGACCGAACTTTGTAAAAGCATTCAAGCGTGCGCTGATGTGGGAAACTTTGGTGGTGTCTACGCTGGCATTAAAAAGGCCCTTGGTCCTTTGCCTAAAAAAACAGCCCCCCTTAAAGAAGCGGACGGCACTGTTATAACAGATGCTCAACGCCAACTCGAACGATGGGTAGAACATTATATCGGTCTCTACTCAGAACCAGTAAATATAATGCCAGAAGCTGCAAATTGCATGCCGAAACTAGCTACCTGGTCTGAGTTAGATGATCTTCCTACCATAAGGGAATACCACAAGGCTGTTAAGCAGCTTAAGATTGGAAAATCTCCTGGAAACGACGGTACCCACGCCGAACTTATCAGGCTCAAGTGCATATTACCTATTTTGCACAATCTGTTATGTAAATGTTGGGAAGCGGGATATATACCACAGGATATGCGTGATGCTAACATCGTTACCCTATACAAAGGCAAAGGTGACCGCGGTGACTGTAACTGTTACCGTGGAATATCTCTTTTAAGTATAGTAGGTAAATTATTTGCTCGGTTAGTCTTGCTAAGACTCCAGAAACTTGCTGATCGTGTATATCCCGAATCACAATGTGGGTTCCGCGCCCAACGTTCCACGACAGATATGATCTTTACACTTCGCCAACTGCAAGAAAAGTGTAGAGAGCAGAAAACACCTTTGTTTGTGGCGTTCGTAGACCTTAACAAAGCCTTCGACACCGTTAGCAGAGAGGGACTTTATACTGCACTTTTAAATATCGGGTGCCCTCCAAAACTCCTGAGTCTCATTAAATCCTTCCACGAGGACATGAAAGGTTCTGTTGTTTTTAACGGCAATATATCTGAGCCGTTCGAAATGCGTAGAGGTGTTCGCCAAGGCTGCGTGTTAGCTCCTACCCTGTTTGGTATTTTCTTTTCATTGCTTTTTAAAGTTGCTTTCGGCGATGACCAACAGGGTATCCACCTACACACAAGGGCTGACGGGAAGCTATACAATATCTCGCTTCTAAAGTCTAAGCGTAACCGCGATGACTTATTTGTCGATAGCCTTCTGTTTGCTGACGATGCAGCCTTCGTTTCAAATTCTCAAAGTGAGCTTCAAAACATCATCGATAAGTTTTCCCACGCGTGTTCTCTGTTCTCCATGTCCATTAATGCCAAAAAAACAGTAGTGCTAACTCAAGGCGCAGAAGCTCCACATATAATGCTCGGTGGCGTTCCCTTGGACATTGTCGACAAGTTTTGCTACTTGGGGTCGACTGTGTCGAACAATCTCACACTTGATGTTGAGATCAATACGCGTATCGGCAAAGCGGCAACCATGTTTGGTAAGCTGAGTACAAGAGTATGGAACAATAAACATCTGACCACTAAAACCAAGATTATTGTTTACCAAACTTGCGTTTTAAGCATACTCTTGTACGGAGCTGATACCTGGACATCGTATGCAAAACAAGAGCGTCGACTTAACTCGTTTCATATGCGCTGCGTAAGAAACATCTTGCATATAACCTGGCAGGACAGAGTCACAAACGAGCGAGTTCTAGAAATTGCACAGCTGCCTAGCTTTACCGCCCTGCTCAAGCAGAGACGCTTGCGGTGGCTAGGGCATGTGCACCGAATGGAACCTTCGCGTCTACCGCGGCGTGTCCTGCTTGGTGCCGTAGCTAACGCCAAAAGAGGGGTTGGAAGACCCATGCTGCGTTTCAAAGATTGCGCCAAGCGGGATATGGCTGCGTTTGACATCGACCATCAAAGCTGGGAGAAGCTTGCTGAGGATAGGGACGAATGGCGAAAGCGTGTATATGATGGGCGTAAGTCTCACGACGACGCCTGGTTCTCTGGTCTCGCCAACAAAAGGCAAAAACGACACCTAAACATGCATGTTCCAGTCTTTAATACCACCTTCACTTGTAGAGCGTGCGGAAAGTCATGCCGCTCCCGCATTGGCTTATATAGCCACGAAAAGTCTTGCCTCAGACACTGATTAAATCGTCTGTCACAGACGTGTGAGGCCAATGATGATGGGTGTGGGTTTGAGCATGTCCATGTGAGGTATGTTACTATAAACACACACACACACAAATCACGCCTTTATCCCTGGCGGGGTAGGCAGAGCGTTAACGTAAAGACTTGAACCAAAAAAGATCCTTACGTCATGTTTCATGTATATTACTAGTAATTAGTATAACAATCAATATTATGTATTAAGGCTCTGACTATTTGTGCAGATGATAAAAGTTTGGTTGTCGTTTTGACCGAGGTTTTACCAGCGACGTAAATTTACTTTTTAAGGACACTTGTCATGCCATGTACCTATTTAAACTGATATTAGAATTTTAAAACCTCGTTCTCTGTTTGCGCAGTAACTGTTGACGTAGAATAAAGGATGTAAAAATTGTTTTAAATATTTTAACGAGGTGAACCAGCCCAAAAAAACTAAACAACCTTCCCCAAAGAAACATTTTGTTTTGCACCTTCAATTAAGATCATTTTTTTTCGATCCAATGCAAGGAAAGCTCAAAAATAGATTATAGAACAAGTTGGACATTTATCACCATTTATTTTATTATTCACCATAATTCTAGCTTCAACGGTGACAATGGCCAGTAAATAATGAGCTCAATTAACTACCTACCTATTACGATATGTTACTACCCTTTCATGTGAATAAGTGGATCAAATCGCAGATTTGCATACCGATAATATATTAGTCACGGCTTGTGTGACAATTTTATCAGTCTGCTTGAAGGCTGGAATCATATCTGCAGTCTGCACACACGATTGCAATAGATTGATTGATATGTATGAAACCAAGGATTCTGGAACCCGCTCCACTCTGTAGAATTTTGAGAATTTGTAGACCGGACGTGGTGATAGCGTCCGTATTTCACGGCCTTTAAAGCACTGCCTACCTCGCAAAGGATAAAGGTGTGATATATGTTTAGAACATATAAAAAGTCGAGATAACCAAGAGTTGTATCTCTCGAATTGTTGGAGCGAGCGTAGCTAATGCTCCAAATATTTCTTTTTTTTGTCATTATTCGGCTAAGGCTACCCCAGTCCTGTTGGCTTTAATCAGGTGATTAGCAATTAGAGGGCAAGATACCAGCTGATGTAGGTACTATTAACAGATCCACAGCCGAAGTTCATCAGACCAATTAAAACAAGACTTTTTTTGCCATTACCATTTATTTATAGGTTCATAGGTATTTGTAGGTTACGTAATATGAGCTCTACAATATGGTGTGTGTGGATAACATCACCAAGTCTGTCGAAATCGAAGGTCCAAATCACATTGACTCTGCAATAAATCAATGAAAGATAAGATTTCTACACTATTCCGTCAAAACTTGCGTACACTCTTTGATAAAATCATTTACACTTTACAGCAGATATAGATGTAGGTCAGACCAAAACACGCCCTCGTTCAACCACCTAAATATCCCAATAAGTAAAGTTAACTGACACTGGTACTGAAATACTAGTAAAGTTTGCCGCAGACAACGTTGTAATTGAATCCGGTCTGTAGATTGTGAAAATGTATTACAGTACAGAAGGTTCACTGCCACTTCTGTTGTCTGAGGCACCATGTCATGTATACATAAGGCGATTGAAAATATTGAAAACTCGCGTACGCATAGGTTAGTTCCCTCCATGTGAGATCCACTGAGGCTGCCTGTAGCCGTATGTAAATTTTGACTGCACTTACTATAAGTAAGTACGCGTTGAAAGTTTTAATGCATGTATGTCTGAAAACTGCACTTAATATGCTATTTCACAGCAGCAACAAATCAAATGGGTCCAAAGCTGCCAAAGCTTAATGTTTGAACTAGCTGTCAAGCTGCATTTGTTGGCAATAAATCTAATGTGACCCGCACCTGGCAGGTATTGTCTACTGTTCTACAATAAGTAGATTATCTAGATACCATTTCAATGCATGTACATTTCAGATTTAATTTATGCTACAGGTGCAGCTGAAATGAAAATAAAAGCTCAAAATGTGTAACCAGTAGAACTCAAAACTTAGAACTAGGCAACTGTTGTTGGTTGATAAGTCAGAAAATCAGAAGAGAGTTTTTTAAAGAAACTACGTTTTATAAACATCTATATAGAAGGAATAGAAATAAAAATTCGTTTGCATACTAACCGATCTATGAAATAATGATCAATTTTTTTTTCTTTTTTCTTTTTTTTCTTTATGGTCCTGCCTCATTATTTCGCCTCTAGTTTCTTTCGCAAATATTACTAAGGCGAACACGTTGGTAAGCATTTTTGTTACTTAACTATTAGTAACATGACTAATCATGACTGACTGACACTGACCAGCTTAACATAACACGAACAACTACCACAAGCATAGCATAGAAATTAATTAATCAATCTTCCTTCTCGTGTCTTTTGTCGACACTAACTTATTCAAGCTTATTCAACATCAATCATTTCGGTATTTCAAACAATAAGCGATTAATTAACGCGCTTCTATTTACAATGCCCTTTTCCGAGTAGAGCTGTTACGGATGTGGTCATATAAGCAGGCGATGTATGACAACACTCCCGAAAGTATGCCTTAAATGTAATTACCAATGACCACGGCACGCGGTGAAGTCGTCCAAGATACGTATTTTTTCAACACGACTATGTCGACGATGTGTTTTGCAATCCATTCATAAAACGCGCTGCACGTTATTTCTTAAAATTATTTGCGAATATTTTTATTGAATTCTTTGCTAATGACAGCCTTTTAAGACTTTAGGTAAATATCAGTTATTGGTAGTTGATGGAGAAGTAAATATTAACATTGTTTGCGTGCTTACTACAACCTTCATCATAAATAGTCTCAGCATTTTCGACTCAATAGAGAATAATATTGAGAGCTAACCAATTTTTACCTACTTACATATATCTTCTTCACTTCCTATACATACAGCTAGTTCTAATGTCGGTTTTTACTAACATACACCCAAGAACATCCCTAGAATATGTATAGTTCATCAATTGCGTAAGAAATTTTTAACAGCTCTACAGCTCTAGGTACTAAAAACTTGTGACCTTATAAACGTAATTTTGTTTTTGTCCTATATACCAGTGCAAATCGGAAAAAGAACAATGGTACATCGATGCACGACACGTTATTTTTATTTAGGTACATTTCAATTTTCTAAACAGCAAGCTTGTAACGATGAAAGTCCTAAACTTGCTCTAAAATACAAGTCCAAGTTGGCTGCTTGTAAGAAAACTAACAATTTACACTGCTTAAAGCACGGCACGACAAACAAAAGTATGCCGCGGGGCGTAAACTCGACCATTCTCGTATGCCATATGTTACTGGAATTTTAAGCTTTATACAGGCAATTGGAGCAATAAGAACTAAGGCTGTTTTCAAATTATGCCCGCAGCCAACATACAATTTTAAGTGCCTATAATACCTTAGTGTGTTGGTGCAGAATGGCGTGTAATGAGTTGTTTCTGTAGTTTGACGTGTTGCAAAATTTTTACCTGCCCGTTACAAACTTCCAACCATGCGTTTGTGAATATCTTTGAGTCAAACATGAGTACTTTTGTTTCTTATAATAATTACATATTTGGATCAGGGAAAAACAAACTAAAGATGAGCACAAAAACGCGTTCAAATTGTTATGTAAATTCATCTGTGATGTACGCTCGTGATCTATTTATAAGTGCTTTACTTTCTACCTTCACATTGTTATGTACTCTGATTACATCATTCAATCTTTCGACCTTTGACCACTCCATTTCCGAAATAATTACCTATTTCTGACTTTGTTGGAATTTTAAAATGTTAACCCGTAAGTAGGCGCGTGGGGTAGTTTACACCCCAACGCATCTTTAAAGGTTCAAAACTTTAAGATTTTTAATGTTACTGTGCTGATTTTCCATCTACCCTCATAAATACACGTAAACTTTGCATCCCAGTCTCGAGAAGCGCTCGATTGTGTGTGGTTGTGTCATAAGTGCACGTAAAACAAAAACTACGTGCTCTAAATGTATGAACCATGTTCGTAATGACCATATAAACATACTGTGCGAAAAATGTGTTTAGAAAATAAGTCTCTGAGTACCAACTATTTTTTAAGTTAATTGGTTAGTTTTTCTTAAAAAGATGGTTTATTTTGTTAATACGTATCCTATTACTTAAGTTGTGCTTAATAAATTTCTGATTTTGCATGTATTTTGTTATTTTTCAACTTAAATAAATTGGGGTGTTGAACACCCCACGCGCCTGCTAACGTAACTTTTTTGACGCGCCTACTTAAGGGTTAATAATGTTTGACCCACGTTTTACTGCTCTATCGCCTTCGCTTTTTAATTTGACTTGACATGTCATATTATTTTGCTTGATTTCATCTTAATTATGTCGCCAAGTAATCATATTGTGCAATTCTAGCTTGTAGTTGACAATTTCTTTAAGAACCATATTCAACATTTTATAATTTAGTGCTGACGTTTGACTGTACCTCTGACTAAACGACCCTTGCGCAATTTCCCGCCATCACAGTATTGATTTAATTATTAAATCTACACTCGAATCTCACCCGAAGGTCGAATTCCCACGGATATCTGATTTCTAGAGCGGATGTCATTGTCGACACATGCCACACTTGCTGACTTGTTCTTTTATTTATTACCATTGCATTAATGCTCACGTAGCCGTTCGTATGCCTACAAAGTACAGAATGCAGTCATTTAGAGAAATAATTGGAACAGTTACAAATCTTAGACGGGCCGAGTTAGAATTAAAGTTTCATAGGTTTATTAGAACGCTGACCACGCAGCCGATTACAATACATGAAATACGAACCTTACCTACATATCAAAAGTATATAACCCTATCCTATCTAGTCTGAGAGTACCTGAAACATTGACAGTTATATTATCTAGGTACTCTTCTGTTGCTTTTAACCTTTGTATTGTCTACGAACTACGATGGCAGTATCCAATCAGGAGGCTCGCCTTTGGCCTCATCTCTAGATGGACAGAACAAAAGGAACAATTCAATAAAAATAATGTTTCAGTTGCTCTACAATGGGCCGAACATTACCAACATGGTCCGGCTTCTATTCAGAGGCTGCAGCTTTGTTCGTCCATTGCTGGACAAAAACGGCGAACAAAAGGTCCAGCGGCTATGGCGCTCAGAATATTGCATAACCACGTCTAGAGATGCTTGCTGCTTTGTACATCGCTGTCGCAACCAGACATGGCATTGCCCAAACTGATTGGGATAATCATCCGATGAGATGTGACAAACCGGAAAATGTGCATCAAACTACAATAGTGGGTTAATTGATTTTTTAACGTGTTTAAGTTGCGGAACGGACGCTGTTACTTCAAAAGTCTGCATAATAATATTTTTTCCTTTTAATGAGATGTGTAAAAAAGTGAGTCGTCCATACTTATCTGGGACCATGCCGTGTGGTTTCGAACGACCGGTTTTCCTAATAACGCTTCACTCATTTAACTGAATAACCCCAGGGAGCAGAGGTCAATCTATCGAAAAGAAGTGACCCTGCATAGAAAATTACTAAATACTTACTTTTTTGTATGAAAGATTCATTTTTTTAACTTTGTTCCCTGGGGCAAGTTTTGCGCTTATGGTTTTCGGGAAATTTGGTTAAATTGCCGTTAATATTTTTATTGAATTTATTTAATATTTTTGGTGCATCCAGTTATTATAATCTAAACCGACGCTGGGATGTAATAAATAATCTACACAACAACGAGGAAGGAAACTTATCAAAACATCTGGTTTAATCGATCAAACTGTTGCATCACACAATTTTGTCATCGAAATAAAGTTTAGTGCATTTATTTAAAGCAGATAAGCATATTGTTGTAAGAGTTTATTGACGAGGCGGACAGTAATTGGCTTAAAATAATACTCGTGAAAAAGAAGGTCAATGTCGACGAGAGTGACAATCAGCGATCAGCGACCAGATCACACATGGCCACTCAGGGTACACTCAGCGACAACACTTTTTCTTTCTAATATTTTGTGGGGATGATCGTGGGATTAACGGGAGAAGTACTACTACTCAAGAGTAGTACGGTACTCGTAGTTTGAGGAAACTGCAGAAATAACTATAAACCCTGTGCGGGTCGAAAGAGTTTAAGTTTAAGAACGAATAACTCGAACATGATTCGAACTCGTATCGAAACGCTTGGTGAGCCATTTAACAGCTCAGCAACATAAATATAGCAAACTTATGAGCTACATTTCTACTACATTTTCTCGTGTGCGTGCGAAACATGGGTCTAAAAACACAAATTACTGCCAGATCTGGCTGTGGTCAGATCAGACATTCCTACTTCAGATGTCGATTTTCATAGTACTTTGTTTCCATGTTTGTTATTAATCTTCGTAACTGTACCATGCACTGTAGACGCGACGCTTTCGCACGTCCCGCGGTGTAGTATAATTGTACTGATACAACTAAACTAACCTACTACAATGAAAACAAGAGCGGCACACCTCCATTTGACTCTAACAGTGGCGCTCGCACATTTTAAAACGACATTGGCCGCGAAAATGCCGTTTAATAATAATAAATCTACTCTTAAATTACGCTTAGATCTTGTAAGGTCGATTACCATCGCGGTCTTTCTAATATATCTGATTGATGATAGTCTAGGAGCCGACACTGTCCTGGGGCTGTTATTACGACACAGTATATCCTAGAGAGTCGATAAAACAAATCGACGTTTAACAGCCTAATAAGTGTGCGACCTCGGTCTACATCAGGTCGTGTGTGAGCTATTTGAATCAACATTACATTACACATGTTAAGACGAAGGCTGAAGATCTTCGGTATTCGACAACAATAATTACATACCCACGCCTTAAGATTTTAGGTCGGAAGGTGTGGCGGTACATAAATTTTACTCTTGCCCCTTCTTTTCATTCATCTGCCCTGTACTAGCAGTTGCGGTATAATACCAAAAGCAAATAAAATAGACTGTTGCATCAGTTTGATATTGTGCTTCAAAAATAAAATGAAACGTGATTATTAAAATATTTCTATGGAGTTATAGGAAACAATGCATTGCAAAAGGTGTTAAGACATCTTTTCACACTCATCTGTGTTGTCTCGACTTTAACCAGAACACCTCAAGGATACAAATGGATGATACGTAGTGTAGCAAGTACCTACCTCGTATCCCTTTACGGATGTTATTTTTGTTATTTCTTTGTTAAAATGTGTTTAAATTCCTTTGTATGCTCTATTATTTTTATTATTACATTGCAGATATACCTTAAATATTATTTTATTTATTTTACAAGAAACAAACCGTCATAATATAGCTATGTGTGACACTTTCAGGTTATAGACTTTCCTTAATTATTTATACAACAGATTAGAAAGATGGCAATATAGTTTTTTGCCTATATAGCTAACTGCTGAATTTTAATAACACCCAAAATATTACAACTTTACTGGTTAGCCTGCCAACTACCTATATACAGTAATTATAATTACCTCCACTGAGACACGAATTCATTACCATTAAAAATATTAAATGTAAAAATTTACATGAAAAAAACATCACACCTGCCTTTAAAACTCAATCCAATTTAACGTAATGAAGATTTCGGTTGTTATTATTCTTATAATTTCGAGTGAAACTAGGTTTAAGAAACGCTCACAAAAATGAAATTATTAAATTTTTAAAGAAGCTCATTAAATACCAGTAATATCATGCTTTATTTAACCTTACAATGATGTTAAAATAACTTTGCGGTCACTGTTTATACCATATGATGCAATAATCGCCTCTTGAAAATTGCAATAAGGTTATAGTTTAAAAAGCGTAGACCTTTAAGATAATATCAGCAGTACAACAGGTCCATTGTTGATCACAAGCGCGATGATCCACTTGACACGGAACCCTTACGCAATCGTTTTGAGATATTCTTATAATACTGGTTAAAATTAAGTATTGTTATGGTGCGAAGCTTTCTCTAAGACTATTTTACCGCTTTGGATGTATGCTATTAAGTACACCAGGCATTCCAGGTGAGTCCTTGCTCCTCAGCAACCCAACTGGCTTACTTTTGATGGCCGCGGAGCGCGGAGCAGAAAACGAATCCCCATCCCCCCAAGAGGTAGCAAGTATACGCTCAGTGTTTCTTCTGTGTTCTGCAAAGGGCGCAAGTAGCATTATCCTATGATAATGCTACTATTATCGACCTACAAATTGGAAAAAGTTAACCCTTTGCGGTTCCTAAAAACCGTCCTGATCTCCTGGACGGCAGAGTAATAAAAGAAGAGAAAAACTGCTTCTGATTATTATGAAAACCGACCAGAAAATATCATAAAGTTAAACTGAACAGATATTTAAACAACTGGTCTTAACAAATAATAACACTTGTCTTAAACATGACATCATAAACATTAACTAAACATGGTTTTACAAAATGTCAATGCATGTAGTCCTAGATTTAGTCATGGTGCATGTTTCTGGCTGAAATACGAGTTGTATGTCGCTTTGTGTTGGATGGTGTTGGCTAACAAAACAATCGAAATTTTAATGGAGGGTAAAATTTACGAGGGATTCAAATACAGGGTGTTAGGGACAGCGTCCCGAATACTGATAGGGTGCAAGCAGACCATGAAACTGAACAACCTTCCCCTAGGAACATAATATGTCAGAAAACGACGAAAAAACTTCGATCTCCCGTACAAAATCGCGATCAGCTGACTGCATTTACTATGGGAAACCAAAAATTTTTTGAAGTTTCCTCACATATGTTCTTTGGGGAAAGTTGACCAGTTTTACGGTCTGCTTGCACCCTATCAGTATCCGGGACGCTGTCCCTTACACCACGTAGTAGTTTTTTTCTGTTTTAAGAGCATGTCGACCGCAACTTTCTGTTGAATACGCCGTTGGCCTAACAAGATGTAATAAAAAAGGGAAATTACTGTCACAAGAAGGCCAAAATGTAAATGAAACTGATTATTGTGTCATGTCTCAAGTATGTAAAATACTTGGACCGAAAAGAAAAAAACTAATATGGAAAAGTCAATACTTACATCTTCATAACAAATAACTGAGCTGATTTCATAACACACTAATCAAATATTTTTACTACCGTGACATCGGTATGTAGGGTACTTACCTATGCTCTACGGATGCTGTCGTTTTTCCTAAACTTCCGATTCCGACTGTCGCAATCATAAACAAAGTATTCCCACGGGGCATGTCGTAATGCGAATCTGCCTTTTTGGTGCAATAACTTAATTACAGCGTGAGTAAAACAAATGATTATAATTGATTACCTCCTGATTATCTACGATCTCGTGTTGTGGAAAGCATAATCTTTGTGGAGTAACTATCAGATGGGGTTACCTGATAGCGCGCTGTCTGGTCAGGACAGGTGACCAGTAACAGGTTCGCTTTGTAATGTTTCAAATTTTTTTTCTATCGTCGTCTTTTTACCGTCGTAATAATAACTATATAGTACCTAACCTTCTTCTTCGTGTAATTAGTATAATCACGAAACTAAAAATCAATAGCTCTATAACTTACCCATTTACGGGGTCATCTTATGCTAGATTTTCCTACAGATGTAAAGAAAATGCCGGTATAAGTTGGTGCCTTAGATGAGTAACTCTAACTACAGCTGATACTAGCAATCAATCTCAAAAACCCCATATCGTTATTTAACTGTGAGCACCAGTGTTTGTGGTGCTTGTATCCCCAGTACACTTACAACAATGTATTTTATAGATCCAGTAAGTACCTGTCTTGCACGTTAATGTAGCCACCTGTACACCTTCAAAGTAAACGTTTATAATTCAACAAGCACCTACTAGTTTTGTATCGATAAACATTTTTATAAAAACCTCCAATGATTGTGTAACAATGAGTGGAATGTTTTTATGGGACCAGAAGGCGTTGAATAGTATCGCCCTAAATTCGGTGGCAGTTTCGCAATTCGCAAAATGCTCTTACACGCAAAACATGTTGTAGGTCTAGTTTTTTTATTATAATGACCAAGGCAAGCTCGTATAATTGGGCTTATTATTTTTCAATTTCCTTAAAACTGCCTGGGACTTGACTATACCTAATAATCACCGTAAAGAGTATGTGTTGTGCGAACAGTATGGTGCCGGCTTAGAATAGCATCACCCCATTTCTTGCCAGGCGTGTCGTAAGAAACCAAAAGTTTTCAGAAGGTTTCCAGAGGGTTTCATGTGTACTACAACTTCAGGCGACAGGCTGACAATCTGTCACTACATTCACACACAAATCATCTGGAAGGGCCCTAATTATTTGTCAGAAGTAGCGATAGCGACCGTATTTTCAAAGCTAGTGTATGTGTGAATGTCATCATCATCATCATCATCTCATCCACACCGTAAGAGTATGTAAGAGTATGCGCACCTCTACATTAATATCTTGTTCTCTACAAATCTGAAAATCAAAATCTGTGAGCACTTGAAAGTATCTTCTAGATCTCCTCAAATTCAAATATCCACCACTCGCGGTCACCCAATCTGACATGTCAGTTTATTAAATTGACTTGCATAATGCAACGTTCCGGCAACTTTCGCGCGTCTAGAGTTTTTCTGTTGAAGATGGCTAATGTAAATGTTCTATGAGTCACATTTTTCATCACACACTCTAGACTAGTCAGTCTGATAAACTGTTTGTTTGGTTCAGATTTAAACTGTTCCGAGTAGTCTTTCGTGTGCTTTTAAGATGTCAACATCTGTAAACATCGTGTGATCTATTAGAAAGGCATCCTTTCAAGTTTTAGTGAAAGCTTTAGATAGCAAAGTTAAAAGTGGCCAAAACAATGAAGATGTTACCTAACTAAATTATACCTTTTGCTGCACAAACCGGTGCAGGTTAGCGGTGTAAAAGGTAAAAGTAAAATGCAATTTTAAACCTAACATTTCCTCCATTCTTTCGAGCTACATCAAAATTGCTGAATTGTATAATATTGATAGTGATCTGAAACGATCAGAGTATATACAGGCACTTCTTTTAATTCTCGATGAAAACTAAGTTTATTCCTATGATTTATGAGATGATCCTAATATGTATAAAAGATCGTTTTCAAAAATAATTATCGCCACATCTGTCAAAAATTAGAGGGATAGCCCTATACTTGTACAGAATAGTTGTTCAGTCTGTCGCCAAATAATTTATACACCGGAAACCCTCGACTCCCTTTAGTTTGTGGGGTGATGTGATTCTGAACCGACATCACACGGATTGCTTCGTGTGCGTAATTATTTAAACATAAAAACATCTTGAAGTAGAATTGGCCACCAGACAGCTTTAAGTGCATTTGGTACTTATTATAAAAGTATTTAAAGCAATTAAACGCTTTTGTTGTTTAATTATCAAAAGGTGTAAAACTTGGCGTTAAATCTGCAATTACAATAAGCCTGTATGTTTATATAACCTTGAATTCATTTTTGCATTAGCATTATGAAATCTCAATGGATAGTAAACCTACTTATATCTGATAAAATATGTTATAAATTATACGCGTAAGGCTTTGCAGTTTTGCGCAAATTATATTAATGTCCATTACATTAATAATTCATATCAAGTTATCAAACATTTGCGCCGGTCCCTACGTATTTTGCTAATAAATATTACTTCATGATTTATAGAAATTACAGAAACTCAAAACTAAATATAGATATGTATATTTATGAAGCCTATTTTTTTATATTTGATTGCAACAATTAAGCCGGACATTGCTTGGTTACAAAAATAATATTTCTTAACAAATTAAAAGATTGTCTTTTAATTACTTTGTTACCGTTTCTAATTACGATTAAAAGCATTAATTAAAAACACCGCTGAAATGCAGGTAACATTCTGATTCATCCTTCAGGTTTGCAAATAGAATGTGATATAGTGAATAGTTCGGTGGTGGGTCGGAGTGTCGTTGCAGGCTTACCGGCGCGCGCGCAGTCGGCCACCGCAGTACGGGCGTCGGCGCAACGCAGCCAACACGCGCCACCATACTATACATTCTCCTGTCAAACAATGATAAGGATTTAGACTGGATTGAAAACTTTGTGTCTCTTGTGCCTTATGTTAGTGACTTAGTGATCGGAACTTTTTGTGTGTGAGTGATGGGTACTTTTATTATAGCAAGGTATGTTGTGTTGCATTCTATACTACTTTTATTCATAAACTTAAGCTTTAAAAAAAGCTTTCCAAAAAAAATCGCGTGGATTCGCAAAAGCGTCTCGTTGATGTCTTTTGTAGCGCGCGGCTGAAACTCTACGCGCACTGCTACGGCGTTTCGCGTAGCTAATGCGTTTCATGTTAGTTACACATAACAACGACATGATAGTTTTATTTATTATCCGACTAAAAAAAGAGTTGTTTTCAATTCTTATGTCAGACGACTCGGTGTCCCTCACAAAAAGAGGGATGTCACATTTTTCTTTCAAGGGTTTAGTAGTCTACTACAAACCCTTATTATCTTTTCGTCAACTTTGTTTCTCAATATGCCCATCCTTACAGTATAATTATTTTTGCACCTAGTGACATGAAATTTGGCTATTAGTAGGTCGAAATGAAATGTCGGTAAATAAAATAATTACGGACTAGTGAAAAGGAGGTAACATTTAATTTCTGCTTTGAGTAGGGTATTGTTTAATAGGACTTGTAAAAATAAGGGAAAATTTCATTAATACCTGAATGTCTCTGTCAATAAAATGCCATCAAAAGGGGTATTTCTCAGATGGCATACAAGAGAGTTCTTTTTATAATGTTTATGTTTAGCGTTTATACTTTAGGAATAATTCTTGGATAAACTAAAAAATGTCCCTTTTAACAGCAAATTATTGACAAAGACAGTCAAGTAATTTTTCCATAGGAAACCAGTTGCACTTATACATAGCTCATATCACTAAAAACATGTTTTGGTTTTAAAAACTGTACCAAACCCGTCAAGGTGAAATGACAAATGATGGCTAAATCGACATTGAATTAAAGTTTCTATGAACTTATGAATGTCTGACGATTTCTGGCTGTTATTTTATTAATGAATGTTTAGTAAATATTAGAAACAATATCACAGGCAAACTTGCACCGTTTTCACAAATTATTCTTTGTAACCAAAACTTTACTATTCATTTAAATAGTATAGTTCCCTATTAATGCTATAATAAGCAAGTTGTCACAGATCTCAAAACCCCACGCAATCGCAAGCTGGTTCTAAAAATAACTCGGACGGAAGTGAAACAAATGACAGAGGCGCGACGAAACAGATAATCGAGTGATTTTCAAATTGAATTGCGTCGTGTTTGGTTTGCTTAAAGTAGATTAAAAAAGAGTTTAATTACTTTAAGGTCCTATGATTTAGCGGGATATTCTGTTAGTTTTTACGTACCTAAATAATGTTCACCTACCAATTTTATCGATATATCTATATTTCAGTGTCTTACAAATTACAAAGTAGTAGTAATTTACTCAAAGTATGTAATAAAATTAGGGTCAGTTTAGGTAATTATAGTAAAAGCTTTCGTTACTGTAGTATTTCTTATTTTTGGGATGTGCCTTGTATCATACGAAAATTTGAATATTGCTCTACATTTTAGCCGAAATCAATATAAGCCTATCATGGAAATCATTTTAAATTTCTAATTGATTGCTAATCTGGGGCGGTTATGAATAGTGATAATTTAATTATAAATGGCCATTAAAATGGATATGACTCAATAAATTACTACATGTTAAATGGATACCGGCTGATAACTGTAAAAGCATTGGACTACCGCATAACGCATCGAAGGTTCACGTGAGAATGGCGACCAACAACCATCAATAGAAGATTCTCGTATACGGAATGTTTTATGTACCCTGTGTTCGGACTTGCATTTTAAAATTAATTTTATTGTGCATTAATAACAGATTTAGAAGGTGCTACCATGTGTAAGGTGTAAAAATATTAAGGGGTGAATCAGCCAATGAAACTGAAAAACTTTTCCCAATAAATATAGGCCGAAGTGTGAGAATTTTTTTTGAACCTCCCATGCAAATTGACTTAGTCGGTCGGTAACTTTGTATGGGAGGTCCAAATATTTTATTTCGACCCATGTTCTTTGTGAGAAAGTTTGTCAGTTTCATGGGATGGTTCACTTTTTGAAATATTAATTTTTAGCTAATATTTTTGGACCTTGTATGCTGCATTGCTTGGATTCATGGATTATATACTTGGCGGGATTAGCCGCCTTTTTCAACTTCTCTGGTAGAAATGGCATGATGTTATTCTGATTCGGATCACACACCTACTCAGAGATGCCATTGTCATTTTATCGTTTGAAATTCGATGTCTTTCGTAAATAAAGCTCTAGAAAGTTGCGACAAATGACGGTAGAAAACCAGTATTGGTTATTTAAGGCTGAAGCACACAGCGCACTTCGGTTTACAGCTGCGCTGCGGCGCTCCAAAAGCGCCTATTGTAAACGGCGGGTGTAAAAGTATTAGGGTGTACTGTTACTATTTTATTCTTGCTATTTCTCGTAATATCTGAAGCCTGTGCTTTCAACGCCTCTGCAAGTGTAGCGATAGGCGGTTGGGCGCCCTCTGTTCAGATAGACAGTCATCGTAAAAAGAGCGACTGGATGACAATTTAATGAAAAGTATGTGACTCACCGGCCCATTGGCATGACATGACACTTCAGTTTATTAATGTCACTATGTCGATAAACTTGCTTCTTTATAAACTCAGCTCGTTTCGTATGCGGCTCTTCAGATCAAGTCGATAGCAATACCAAAACCTTACAATTCACTTGTACAATACATTTTTGCATCTGATGTGGTGCAGCCTTTATGGTAACAGATGTTTATAGCGGTCACTGAAAGCGAGAGTGCTCCCGCTGAGATCAAGATCAGATGAGCATCGCTCCAAAAACGGTGACTACGTGACCATTGACCAAGCCTCTGAGTAGGTGGGTTGTAGTAACCGATCTAATCTGGTTATTAGTTCAGCCGTAAAATCGTGTAGGGCAAGGCTGGAGAGTGAATTCTTGTGAGTTCTATAAGATTAAGTCTCTTTTTATCTAGTAGAAATAATCAATTTCAAAGAACTGCACTCGATAAACATGAGATGCTACAAGGCCTGTCATTTGGTCATCTTCTGATTTTTAAGCTCATATATAACGTTATCAAATCTAACATCGCTTTGCTCCATTTGGTCTTGATTGTGGTGAAGTACTCAACTTCTTTTAATTATCATTATTTTCGTTTTTCGATCTTGGTTTAACATTGCATCATCACCACATCACATCTGCCAATTTTAACAGTCCATTCTTCTTCTTCTTTGCGTGTCGCGGCGAGGTATATTTTTCAGACCAGAATACGTCAAGGCATGATTTCCCATTTCGCGATGCAAGTCGCTATTACCGAGTATCTATATTTAGTATTCTTTGCTATTATTTTAATTCTGCTAGCCGCCTTATTAAACGCACGAAATCATAATTTATTTATTGTATGCTAATATTGAACCGGAATGCAATCAAAACCGCTATTCCGATGTTTATGGAATATTTTCATCAACAGCGTGGGCGATTGTCATATCATAAAATATGAATATTGTGTAATTTATTATTTTCCGAGATATTAGTCACTTCTAATAAATATGCAAGTATGCATTACAAATACCTAAAATACATTTTATTTATTAAAAATTTCAAGGCTCGTGCAGTTTAAGGTTATGTTGTGAAATATTTACTTGCTTGCATCGAGGTAATATGTACTAAAGTACTGGAGTAGCTATTCCCAATGAAAGCATTGCGCGCGACCTTGCGGCGGGGCCCGCGCGGGAGCGGCGGTGAAAGTCATAGATAACGAGTAATGCGCGCAGATGCGACAATTTGTGCAATTCGTCTACTTGACACTGTCAGTAGGAACTAATGATAGAGAAATTTTATTTAAAAAATTAGATCTTTTTGTACAAATTTAATCCACGCCTCTCTTTTTTCATGGCCCGGATGCGGAAACCTTTAAACAAGTTCAATTAAAAATAAACAGCAAGAACGTAAATATTTATTAAGTTGAACCTCATTTTCACTTTGCGTAGTCAGTTAAAAGTATAAATATTTACAATACTATACTACAATAACATTTCCTAGCAAATTGACTGTTTTTCATTCAAATGAGTCATCTGAAGTGTCACGTCTGTACATACTGTAATGTTGTTAATCTATTATTTTCGCCGAAATATGGCCGCCGCTTCCGAGCGCGCGGTGATTTTTTACAAAATTATGAAAATAATATTCCGATGCATGGTTTACTGATAAAATTAGATAACTTACACATGAAATGTTACTCGTTGGGCTTTGCTTGTGGTTCTCGAACTGTTTGAGCAGTATCTTAGTACACAGCCAGGCATTTTGATACTAGCACTGACACGTGACGTCGCGGCAAGCGGTGGGCTCAAACTGAGCGAGCTAGAGAGCATGCACTCTAACGCGTGTTACAAAAAGTGAAGTTGCGGTGCCTCCTCTAGTACGCTAGTACATATTACCTCGATGCTTGCTTGTAAACACGCTTTCTAATTAAATATGCTGTAGAATTTTTAAATAGTATGTATATAGACCTTGATTATGAAATGACGAATGATTTGCTAGAAATGAGTATTACCAACGCAAATGCACAAAATTTCTGATCTTCAAAAAAGGAATGCACTTATTTTGTATTCGGTAAAAAACTTTACTCATTTAAAACAGATTAGGTGAGGTTCACCCATTTTGATCACTATTTGGCCTAAGTACCCAAAGTAAAAAGTTGGTAACCTTTAACCGAATGTGGGTCACCTCATAAAATACTTATAAGGTTGTTTGATGTAATAAAAGTACGTAGAGGCCGTAAATATTAAGTATGGGTAGGAGTAACGAATAGTTTTGGATTAGGAACTAATAAGGTTTAATAAAAAAAAAGTAGATATCAATTTTATTAGTAAATTATTTATAAAATTTAAGATGTAGTTGTTGTATCTAACCAAATGCTTCTCTAAACTTTAGTGCAATTCTGAATACACAATGCTCGCCATCAAAACATTTTTTATCTAAGAACTCTACACACAGAACCTGTGCGATGCATACTTTTATTACCAAACCTGTTTTTCCTGCTGGTATAACACCGTGATCGCCGTTCGAATGCCCTCCATGTAAACTGATCTAAGTGCCAGTGACAGGTGATGACGTAACAGTGGCGCCGGCGGCGCAGGCGCATCTTCGAATTGCGCAACAGTCGATAATGTTACAATATAATCTGTGCTCTAATCTCAACACAAACGTTCATTTTAACCCAAAACGTACGTCAGAGAAGCCATTCATTGTCATCGCCTTTCCATTTCTGCACTGACTTCTCATTTCTTGTTATGCAATGATAATTATTCGTTTATTATTGGAAGTGTGACATTAACAGTAACACTTTCCAGTTGCACAGTAAATAAACTCCTCAGAGACGACTCATGACTCGGATGACCATATATTAAGTGTGTAATGCAATGATAATGAGTTGCCATGTTTGGGGCCTTACTTAAATGCCCCTTCAGTGTGACCAGACCACTATAGAATTTGTTTTAGTGAGCTTACATCCTGTTTCGAGTAGTTTGAATAGTTAAGCTTGTAGGCTAACACAACAAAAATTTGTCTTTACACTTGATCCTTATAAGGCGTGTGTCCTGCGCATGTTTTTTCCCAAACAAAAGACAAATTCATCGATTTATTGCGGCGTGCACGACATACACAATTCTACATGATTTGTTATCCGTGAGCGATGAAAATCAATCTCCTGGTCTAATATATAGAAAAATACACGCGCAGGATACGCGGCTTTATTGTGATATATGACTTTGACTTTATTATGATACCAGGGTTACCTACATTGAATCGAAAACCTACTTGACAGAAATTATCTTTGAGGAAAATATTCAATCATTCATTAAGTACCAGAAACAATACAGCTTATAATATTAATCAGAAACACACGCCTAAAGCATGAAGGATACATCACACCTCGAAAGCTTCACACACTGGAGTTCAAAAATATTTTACAAGCAATCAGGTATTTACTCTGCAACATATTTGCTTACCTATGATCATGAGGTGCGATCAATCAAACAACTTGACCCTTGGTTATTATGGAAAATCGCGCAACCGCAGATGCCCAAGCGCATGAGCGCATCCGACCCACGGTTACTGGGGCAATGGACGCGCAATTACGCGTTGCACCATCGTTTTCACAAAATATAACGAAATCTCTAATCGTAATGTTAACTATTACCAAAGAATAGGTACTAACTATAGCTACTACTACGTTTGTATTTGTACTAAAGTTTTTAGGGCCTTTCAGGCGAACAAAAGGTCCTGTATCTCGATATTTGTTTCTAAAAAATATAAAAGCTTACAAAAAATACGCTCATAGATACTTAGTCACATGACTTATTATTTTTAATCTAAGTTATAATGTTTCATTTATTTGTGTCGAAGACGCTCTGAAGAGTTTGAATTCAAACGGAAAGCTTCTAAGTTTTCAAATTGTAAAAACGCATAAGTTGTAATAACCTACTTACTTACAAGTTTCATTGTTGTAGCTCATATTAGTGCAAAAATTTAAAAATACTTGCATAGTAAATGTGTATGTTGTAGTGAAAGGATAAGTGCACCGAACGATGACATTTTTATAGCGAGGCCGCCGAGTCTTTGGCTCGACTAACGGAAACTCTTATTTACGGAACTCGTATCTAATTACTTATTACATTTATCTGCCTCATGTTACAGTACATTAAATAAAACAAAATTAAAAGAGATATCATCGTAGTGGTTGTATAATACCATGATAATACTTACAGATCATGTTACTATTTGCATTTATATGTAGTTATATAAATTACTGAAACTTAATGCAGAGATATGTCAGAGTGTATAATTAATTTGTGGACGGTAATCTTATCTTCCTTTTTCGACAAATTATATCATTAGAAATCCTTGCAAGCAATGTACATAGTTAAGTATCTGTCGTTATATGTTGGTTCTGCGAATGTTTGACTACGCGTGTATGTTGCCTATTTTAATTTTTATAAGTAATTCATTTGCGAATCAAGTCTCAGTGATCTCGAACTTCACTGACCACAATGAGAAAATGCTCTGGCTGGATAGATTTAGACGGCACATGTAGGTAACAAACACTGAGGCATGATACGGAAACTACTCATAAATATTCGTGTAGCTCTGTGAGCTTTGCAAATCTTTTCACTTGCTTACATTATCCAATCCTAATTGGTTTAATTGCACCTATATCAGAGCAGGTGTCCCTGTAACGTTTGAGGTGCGTGTACACTATCGACAGTTGACAGGGCGGTTCTTGACAGGGATATATTATGTATCTGTAACAGCCTTTCACGTGAGTCCCATTAATAATGTATGTGAACGCACATTGCGTCGACTATATCCATCCAGCAACGATATATGCTATTAGGGACAATTTTGCCTGCAATATATTTAACAGTGTTCATAGTTCTTGCTAAAGAAATAGACAGACATAATTTATTCAAATAATTACTGGGCTATTATAAAATTGTTCGCTAAAGTATGATTGCTCAAACGCCAGTAAAACCAGCAGATCCGTTCTAAGAATCATTTAATCACATTCTGAAATATCTTGTGCCATAGAATCAAGCATTTGATATGCCGCATAGCAGTATATTAAAGCTGGATAGGTAATTCCATTGAATTGACTTCAGAATTTGTTAGCTAAATAAAATAGATGGAATAAGTGCTCGCGTTTGAATCTGTTTTGGAATTTTATTTGTGATTTATTTATGTCGTATTTGTCACATGAATTAAGAATGTGATATAAAAACGTTTTATATGAAACTTGCGTTAGTTGACACACCTTAGCTGAATAACAGCATGCTTTTTGTTTCGAAATAACGCCAGCTGGTAGGTATCTCGAGTCTAGACCCGGTATTGAGCGAATTTCATAAACCAAATCGTACAATTCGACAGTTTGGGTGCGATAAATAGGTCAGTGGTAAATTTTTAGACGTACGTAAAATATTGAAAAACTCCCTAGGTTAGGTAGCCGACCCCGACAGAGAAATGGGATAAGGCAAGAAGAATGATGAT
The DNA here is from genome assembly GCA_029255805.1 of Keiferia lycopersicella. Classification (NCBI taxonomy): domain Eukaryota; kingdom Metazoa; phylum Arthropoda; class Insecta; order Lepidoptera; family Gelechiidae; genus Keiferia; species Keiferia lycopersicella. The sequence goes on from JARACZ010000008.1 coordinate 4,361,916, forward strand.
TCAAATAGTCTAAAATACCGTGATTGAACTATAAGAAGGCAAGTGATTATGAATATGATATCCGCTCTCATGATTTAAACTCAACTTCCAACTCTTCAACTTCATTTGACTTATGCGCAGTTTGCGTAGCTAGCAGATCATACGTTCTTTTAAATAGATAGATATGTCAAAAGAACAAACACCATGCTAAATTAAAAGAAATCTTATCTATAACTCGTTTATTACGTACGCGACCCAACATGACATTTCAAGATTATGAAAAGCGATACACATTGTCTCGTCCGACCCACTTTTGAAGATTGGGCTTGACGAGCAGCTAAGTGCGTGACGTCTATACACGTCCATAATCAAAATACCTACGTCTTATTTAAGAATTGAAACAGTATTCATGAAGCTGCTTGCAGCTTACACAACATATTAAAATTGCGAGCGACTTGTCATTACCTATTGCTACTATAAACACATGCTATTAAGAAAATTGCAACAAACGTACCTAGCTAAACCTGTTGCATCACCTGAAAGTCTTAAATATTTTTAAGCAATAGTTTATCAGTATAAACAAAATGATTTGGTAATTAACTAACCTTACCATTACACCAATAGCTTTTGGATTACTACCATATAGGTTACTTCAGAGAACCAAATATCAACCGATAAACGGAACAAAATTCTGAACGAGAAGACGTCTACAAAAGTTTAAGTAGATAATTTTGTAGAAGACGATAGGAATAAAAACGTAGAGAGAGATTATGAAGGAAGATGACATGTAGTGCTGACCCCTAATAATTTAGGATTTCGGCAGGCACATGATGATACTTTTTTTTAACTTGTAATTCTCTTGTCCGCAGAGCGCTATTACTAGCGCTGGCGTGTGGCTACGCCGCGTCACTCACGTCTCTGACGGCTGGAGACGACGGCGACTGCGCACTCTACCTCAACGGCCCTGGACGCACCTCCGCCTACGACTACTCGCTCAACCTGCTCAAAGGAAACTTGTAAGTAAATAACTATTTAATTATGACCTAAAACTCTTGCCCGCGTCTGTGACGGCTGGAGACGACAATGACGGTACGCTCTCTACCTCAACGACTTGACTGAAACAGAAAATTGTGTTAATATGTTATCTTAGCGTTCATCGACTCGATGAGGAGAAGGAGAAGAAATCATGCAGGGTAGGGTTGATTATTAATGGATCTTTCCAAACACATAAAATTTCAATTGGATAAACAGTCCAATAAATCAATATAGGGCCGCGCCTCACGATTTGCCTTCAATAACCAATTAGGAAATTTTAATAATTTAATCAACCATAAATCTATAAAACAAGTTCTTGAACTACGACTGAATGACGTGAGGTTTTATGTGATAAATCTATATTCTAATTAATTCTTCAGAATGCATTCTAGATTTACTTAGTTTACAAACTGCAAAACTAATTTGGAAGGCATGCTGCACTGCATTGGTAAATGTCATCATTATGTACGTTGCCATGAAGTGGACCGATATGATATTATGCCAACTCCAGAGTGTGGAAGCAATTTATCTTCAACTTGAACGGAATGGTGAGATGTTGCATTCACAGGAAAAGCATTAAATGATTTTGTCACTTGTCGCTTCTTACGACACCTATGGGTAGAAATGGGGCGATGCTATTCTGAGCCGGCATCACAACACAAAGCATGGCATCTACATTTATTAGATTATTCTGAGACTTAGAACTAGTTATGTTCGGCGACTGGCCTAATGCCGCGAATTAGAAAGACAGCGCGCGGGCTAATGCCAGCAAGTCTTAGGCGACACAATCAAGTCACTGTCTCCGACGCCTTGCCGCTGTTGCGTCACGCACTCAAACTTGACACACTTACCTACTGTAGTTCGCACTCTCTTCGATTATACTCGACTTCCGATCGTCGTATCTTATTTGTCTATGCAATTCGGCTGTGAACTAGGTCATAAATAAAATATTAAAGTTGTCCGCTTAAAACCTTTGTCCAAAAATACTACGGACTTCATTCATAATTTTCAAAGTTTGAATTAATAAGCAGAAAAATTATATAAAAGTAAGTGTTCTGACTGCATCCAAAATAACAATTAATGGCGTCATACATTGCTACTTACATACAAAATACCGTTTTAGATCGTTTTAAAAAGTACGGACTATTATTATTTTGAATTTGCATTAATGTGACGACGGTAATTAAAGTTTTTTTTTTGTTTATGGTGTAGTGCGACTATCCTAAGCACTGACATCAATAATCTCTCTCTGGTGGCATCCTAAGTTAATCCTTTCCCGATTTTGAAGAATCGACACGACTTCCGTTTATGATTCATGAGTCATCATTACTTAACTTGTTTAGTTTAATAGCATACTTTCCTATAGGGAAGTTATGTAAACAGACGATGAATCGGCTTAAAGTTCACACAGACCTTCTTTGAAATCACTTTTGAGCTTTTATGATGATCTTCATATAATCGCGATAAGTTATGTAAGTAACTGTCTGTCTGTCACTGGAGAATTCTGTAGACTTAGGTTTCATTATAATACCTGCTTTGTCTAACCCTGTGTCAAAGCTAGTCACAAAAAAGTATAAAGTCCTCAAACATATAACAGTCTTAAGCAACGTATAAACGTTCACTTCTAAAAACCCTTTCTCTATATCTTTCATTCATTAGCCAACTCGTGCGCATGGTCTAATAGAAACATAAAACCACCTAATAAACACCTCTCAAATGTTACACTACTCTATCGTGAACTAGATTAGGATCGTCTTATGTTGTAGGGCGTTGAATTTAGTTATCTTTATGTACAATCTACGAATACATTTTATTCTACGCTATCTACATTGCACTGTATTTTGTTTGGAATATTTGCTTCAAAATGTGAAGTACTGTTCACCAACTAATATGCAAGGCATACTCGCCTACAAGGGGTCTCTACTATAGCTCCGATATTATTCAGCGGAACAAATGTAAAGCTGTTAGTCAGCAAAAGTTCTCAAATTCTACTGACTTAACGGTTGGCCTTCTTGAGGTTTATTTACGTATTTGTCTACATTTGCTGAGACATATACCTATTTGTCTGCATACGTAGAAGTTGAGAGCAGTGTAAATTGACTCACAATAATTCGTCTCTCTTAAGATCTCGTTTACATAGTCATTATCCAAGGTTTTAACTTTAAGGCCAGGATTCAGTGCTCAAATCATGATTTCAGGGGGTGAGGTGTGGGGGGCCGCCCGCGCTCCCCGCGCTCTGACACATCATCTGGCGCTCGTACACTACGCACCTGTACGTCGTGTGTTTTATAAACATGACCGCAGTCCGTCCACCTTTTAAGTATATTTGAGCTTTATCCCGGCCGTGGAACTTTTACTTCTACTCGTGAATTATTATTTTTTTGTGAAAATGCGACGAAACGAATATGAATGTGGGTAGATGGATGGACGCAGAAAAGGGGGAAGGCCTAAAAAGACCGTAATGTCTACTTAAAACACACACATTTAATTACAAAGAATGTTAGGATAAGTTCTAAGTTCCTTTTATGAACCTGTCTGTGCGGAATCGCACTTTTTTGTATGATCTGTTGTATTTTTTATTACTTTTTATTTTGGACAAGATATTTTGACTCAGTGTCACTATAGTCGTGCTAGAGAAAGTTGGTTGTTTTATTCCACCAAAAATCAGGCCCCAGCTGATAAAGCAGCCAGCGGGCCATATCGGCTCCGCCACACTGTCCTTGAAACTGAACAACTTTCCCCAAGGAACATAGGTCGAAATATGAAAAAAAATCTAGCCGACCCGACTTACATTCTATAAAGTTAAAAAAAGTACGAATAGATTGTACAAAAGATGATTATGAATCAAAAAGGTGTAAACAAATATTTCAATGCTGATAGAAAATGGTCCAAAAATTTGAGTACGAAAATTCAGTTATATTTGCTCTACGATGTACTGTTCTCAAGATATATGCACTTTTAGTTTCCATTCGTTTTTAATATTCAAAAATGATATTTTACTAAAATGTTATATGGCGTTTTTCATTGGAGTCCTCTGTCACGCTTGCAACTTGATATAGGTAGATACTTTATTTATTTTGTTTTGTTTATGCTGCCGGCTCAAGTGCCAACATCCGTCGACTTGGAATGTAGACCGTGAAATACTACAATTTACGTCATGTATGTGGGATGGATGATTTGTATGATGAGACGAACAACTGTAAGATGAAACGAATGGACAATTGAACAATAATTTTTGAACGTAAGACAAATTTTAGATGAATTTCTGAACTATGATGCTAAAACGGAAAAGCAATTTTTTTTTTTATATGTAATAGGCCCGCATTTGTCTGCCATCTCACCTGGTGGTAAGTGGAGATGCAGACGAAGATGGTACATGCTTGCCTAGATAATGCCTATTCACTCTTGCCTTAAAAAGGCCCAAGTTATATTGTTCCGGAAAAAGATCCGCCGGCAGGGAATTCCACTCTTTAGCCGTACGCATGATAAAAGTTGAAGCGAAACGCTTAGTGCGGATCAGAGGTATATCTACAACATAAGGGTGGAACCCCAGTCGGCGCCTCGATCCCCGGAGATGGAATGGGGAAGGGGGTATCAGGTCGTGGAGTGATTGAGCACACTCTCCGAAATGTATCCTATAGAATACCGACATGCATGCTACTTTACGACGGTGTTCAAGGCTCTGCAACTTAGTCTCAACCAGTGCTTCGTCTGCTATGAGTTTCTTGGCGCGTTTTTCAATGGAGTCTAAGGCGGCCAGTTGGTATTTGGCAGATCCATCCCAAAGGTGGCAGCAATACTCCATGCAAGATCGAACTTGAGCTTGATATAGTTGTAGAAGCTGTTCTGGTGCAAAGTAGCGCCTAACCTTTGAGAGGATACCAAGCTTTTTTGCTGCAGTCGTGGCCAAAGATTTTATGTAGCGTCTAAAGTTCAGGTCTGACGTAAGAGTCATGCCAAGAAGATCAAGGTGGTCAGAAATCAATCAGGTCAATGGATACATCTCGGAAAGTCGGAGTAAGTGTGAAGGGACTCCGTTTAGTCGAGAATAGACAAGCCTGTGTCTTTGTTGCATTAAACTTCACTAAATTGGCATCACCCCACTCGGATATTGCCTTGAGTGAAGAGTTCAGATGTTGGACTATGGACTCTCGACAAGACTGGGTGGTTTCACTGCTGGCCCTTGCACTGGACAGGTATCTGTCAACAACCGTGCTATCATCTGCGTAACCAAAGGTGTCGGGCGTCAGCATATCGTTGATATGCAGCAGAAATAGTGTTGCAGACAGAACTGATCCTTGAGGGACTCCAGCATCTATATAGGTGAGTAAATGAGTGTGAAAGAGAGAGTGAACACTTTTCAAATAATATCCAAGATAGCGAAAAAAACCCGGGGTTATCTGCGTAAAATCCGAAAATTTAGTTATTCCTTCTTCTCCACAGCCACAGGGACCAGGACATGGGTCTATGTTATTGCAGCGAATATAAAACTAAAAAGCATACAAAAGGTTTTAGTTAAGCGACCCATCCCATATAAAACATAACCCTTTTTCCAAGCCGGTCGGATAAAAAATAAAAAAAAGCAACAAAGAATAGAAAAAAGTACGCGTGACAGATAATTGGAACGCAAACGCCATGAAACATTTCAGAAAAATAACTTTCTTGAAAATTAAAATAGAATGCAAACTAAAAGTGAAAATACCGCAAAAACGGTGCAAAGTAGAGCAAAAGTAACTCTATTTCGGTACTCATATTGTAGAACTTGTTTGATAATCTTAAAATTAAAATCGGGCCCCTATTTAGTCCACAATTGCCCTAGGCCTAGCCTCACTCACATGCGCATTATTGAAGGCCTACTTTTCTAGTTATTTATTTCACTACCTCATCTGTTCCAATTTCTCATTTAGTCTACTTTTACATTTGGTCAACTTTCTCATTTATTCTATTCCCTCTTTTAATCCACTTTCTCGGTTAGTCCAAGTTTTATTTAGTCCACTTTCTCATTTGGTCGTTTTCCTCATTTATTGAAAGTATAAAAATATCTCGTCAAGCCCACAATTACGGACTTTCTAGAGCCACAGGCCACTTTTTTATTTTGTGCTGAAAAATATGTCAAGTGCCACGTTATTTTAAGGAAATATAGATGGTGCGCAACGGGATACTGGGTATTACTATAATGTTATCTCTTTGATGGAAGCGTCAGTATGAACATAAAATTTCATACCTAGCTCTTGAACCGCGCCATCTAATTTCACTGTTATACTACTCTTACATAGAAAGTGCCATATTGCCCTAAAAAATTTATAGTCTGGCATGTATAGTTTTCGAGATAAATCCGTTTTTAGTTTGACAGCTGTCACCTTAAATCAAGAATTCGTCAAAACATAAAACTATACCAAAGAAAGCAAAACAACTTTATTTCCGAAACTAAGGTTGACTAAGAAATGACATCTCTGGTCTGTGGTTGAATGACCACCAACTGGATCTAATTTCGCACCCCTGTGTCGGTTTCTGTAATAACTTCTTGGGGGAAAATTGTTCAGATGACCTGTCAAGCAAAGAGTTATCTTGAAAAAATTTACTAAAAATTACTTGGTAACTACTGTAAAAACGTTACTCATGTTCAGAATGCACCCTGTAAATATTTAGAGTGAATTACTAGTTATGTATCACTCCTTTCTTATTATAAGTAAAAAAACTTAGTTAGACTTTTGCTTTTGATTATCTTATAGATAAAATATCGTCTATCGTCAAGGCTAGCTGAAGCGACAGCTATGATAAATTTGTTGCTAGTCTCGCCAAAAGACGTAACCGACGCAATAATAAGCGCATACTTAAACTACGCCTTCTGGTGTCAGCAATAAAGTATTTTATCAATCAATCTGTCCATGTCACTAACGTCATAAGTAAAATGAGCGGCGTTATCTATTTCTATTTCAGCCTATTGCAGTCCACTGCTGGACGTAGGCCTCCCCCAAGGAACGCCATAGGGCACGATCTCCCGTTTTTGCCATCCAGTCGCTACCAGCCGCCTTTTTCAAGTCATCGGTCCATCTGGCCGGAGGGCGTCCAACGCTACGCTTGCCGAGGCGTGGTCTCCACTCGAGAACCCGCTTACTCCACCGTCCGTCGGTTCTACGACAAATGTGGCCAGCCCACTGCCACTTCAGCTTGCTACACTTCCAGACTATGTCCGTCACTTTGGTCTTTTTTCGGATGGCCTCATTCCGGACTTTATCCATTATAGAGATACCAAGCATAGACCTTTCCATAGCTCTCTGAGTGACATGTAGCCGGTGAGCCAGTTTTACTGTCAAGTTCCACGTCTCAGCTCCGTAGGTCATGACTGGTAGGACGCATTGATCGAACACCTTGGTCTTGAGGCATTGTGGCAAAGATGATTCGAGGATGTGACGCAGCTTTCCAAATGCTACCCAGCCAAGCTGCACTCTTCTGGTGATTTCAGCCTCAAAGTTGTCTCTTCCCATCTGCAAAGTCTGCCCAAGGTACACGTATTTCTGGACAACTTCAAGGACTACACCTTCGACGGAGACCGGCTCGGGGATTATGTGTTGATTGAACATGACCTTCGTCTTATCCAAGTTCATCCCAAGTCCAACACGTCTCGAGGCAGAGTTAAGACTAGATAGCATTTTTTGCAGGTCCTGCAGCGATTCGGCCATTATGACTATGTCGTCGGCAAAGCGGAGATGCGTGAGACTTTCGCCGTTGACGTTGATGCCCAGTCCATCCCACTGTAGAGTTTTGAAGACATCCTCCAATGCGTTAGTGAATAGTTTCGGGGATATAACGTCACCCTGTCTTACACCACGGAGCAGTTGGATGGGTCTTGTATAATGGTTTTGTACTTGAACGGACATCGTAGCCATTTGATAGAGGCTTCTCAGCACCTCCACATACCGCCAGTCGACTTGACAGCGCTGCAAGGACTCCAAAACAGCCCAGGTTTCGATAGAGTCGAAGGCTTTTTCGTAGTCTACAAAAGCCATACACAGTGGTTGGTTGTACTCCTCTGTCTTCTGTATAACCTGCCTTACAGTATGGATGTGGTCCACGGTACTGAAGCCCTTGCGAAACCCGGCCTGTTCCGGTGGCTGAAAGGCGTCAAATCTTGATGCCAAACGATTCGTGACGACTCTCGAGAACAGCTTATAGACGTGGCTCAGAAGTGTGATCGGCCTATAGTTTTTGAGAAGCGTTTTGTCTCCTTTTTTGAAAAACAATGCCACTACACCTCTGCTCCACGCCTTCGGGGTTGTCCCATTGGCTATTACAGAGTTAAAAAGCCTTTTCAGCTCCTCAAGGACAGGTTTTCCACCGGCCTTAAGCAGCTCAGAGGCCACTCCGTCTTCCCCGGGAGCCTTCCCATTCTTAAGCTGTCTGAGAGCCGCCGCGATTTCGTCTATATCTACGTCCGGGAGATCTTCTGTAAAGTGGCGGGAGAGAGGAGCTCTTGGGTCTGGGGTCGCATCAGGTGGAGGCTTTTTCGCATGCGAGGCATACAGATTTCCATAGAAGTCCTCAATTTCAGCGAGAATCTCTGGAACCGATGTGACAGTTACACCATTCGAGGTAGTTAGCTTTGCCAGATGACTCCTTCCCAGTGTCTTGGTAAAAACTTTCGACCCTCGGTTTTTCTCAATCGCCTCCTTTACGAGTCGAGTGTTGTAGCTTCGGAGGTCGCGTCTTACCGTACTTCGGATCTTTTTGTTAAGTAACTGGGGATCTGGCAATGCATCCTCTGGTGTTTCCCGCCTAATTCGCATCAGTTCCAGGGCCTCGCTTGAAAGTTTGGACTTCTTGTCTGTTCGCCTTTTACGAAAATGCTTCGTCCCCACTTCGCGAATAGCCCCGACTATGCTCTCTAGGTCCTCGTCAACGTTTGCCGGGGTCTCCAGGGCAGCGAATCGATTTTTTAGTTCAAGTTGGAACTCCTCATGTCCGGCTTGGGGCAGATTGGGACGGAGAACTTGCTTCACCATGCGGTTTCTTTCTAGCTTGAAGTTGATATTTAGGGTGCCTCTTACTAGTCGGTGATCACTTCCGGTATTGAACCTATTGATCACTGAGACATCCCTAAATATATGCCGTTTATCCGTCATGATGAAGTCGATCTCGTTCTTCGTCCTGCCGTCAGGGCTCTTCCAGGTCCACTTCCGTTGGGGCTTTTTCTGATAAAAGGTGTTCATACAGAACAGCCCTTGCCTGCTAAGGAAGTTGACTAGCATTTGGCCCCTCTGGTTTCTGCTCCCGTAGCCATGTGGTCCCAAGCTTGATTCACCGCGCTCCTGTCCCACTTTAGCGTTAAAGTCCCCCATGACAACAGTGAAGTGGGTCTTAGTGGTTTGGTGTATGGCTTTCGACACGTCGTCGTATAGGGCCTCCACCTCTTCATCTGAGCTGCTCGAAGTCGGCGCATATACCTGTACGACCTTGAGAGAGTACCTCTCGGTCAGCTTCAGTACGAGGTACGCTACCCTGTTCGAGACGCTGCTGATCTCCATCACGTTGTCACAGAGAGCCTTATTGACAAGGAACCCTACGCCACCCTGGGATTGTGCGCTCCCTTCCCTGAAGTAGAATAGGTGACCTGATTCTAGGGTTATCGTGTCCTCCCCCTCTCTTCGGACTTCTGACAATCCCAGAACATGCCACCGTATCTTATCTAATTCTACCTCAAGGATTTGGAGACTTTCGTCCAGCCGCAGACTGCGTCCGTTGTACGTCGCCAGGGTCAGTCTATGGCAGCCGTATTCCGTAGCCCGGGGATTCTTCGCACCCCCTGCCCTACCATTACCCGGGCCGCTACCGTAGCCCGGGGTAGTAAGGCGGCCGGGAACTAGGGGCCGGTTTCTTCTTGTCCTGTGCATGGGGGGTTTTGCCCATAGTCACCACGCTGGGCAGGCGGGTTGGTGACCGCAGTGTGCGTTTGTGGACTATGTTGTCAACACGGGAGGCGCTGCTGCCCACCTCCCGGAAGCCCTTTATCGCCTCTTACGATACCCACGGGCAGATTTGGGGTGGTGAGATTCTACTCTGCCGACACCACACGGCGGCGAGCGGCGTTATAATTACGAAAAAATATTTGTACATTTTGTGGGAAATTTTGACACAGTACCGGCGCTGGCAAGAGCCATTTGGGTACTGGCGGGGTAGCGGGCGGTGAGGGATGTCATGGGAGGTTGGTTTGTCGGCGAGAACCGTTCTAATTTTTGGAAAAAAATGATTTGTTGAATTAAAATCTGTTCATCCACTAAAATCTGATAGTGTTATTTTTAGGGCATTAAAAGAGGAATATTTCTACATCAAGAAACTATATCAAAATAGTAGTCCAAGTTACGATAAAATTGGTTTGAAAATATTTTTAATGCTCTTTTTGAGATTTTATTTATTAAAATATATCAAACCAATCGAGTCATACGATAGTGTTACTACTAGACAATATCTTTGAGTATGTCATATATTTTTTTGAGGTCTTATTAGCATCAATAACAGGCTTAAAAACTGGATCGAAAGTAACGATTTTCATCGGCCTTACTTCAGCAGCGCGCCTTAAATGAAGACAGGATTTTAAATGGTGGATGGAAGAAACCTGGTCAACATCAATCCTAACAAGATCGTTTACTTTCTATGACATTAAAGTGGTCTCGCTAGTGTATCTTAATGCGTCGCCAGTAGCGACCAGCAGTTATACGACTCTATTAGGTAATTTTGACATTTGTTCCGCTATGAGATACATATTCAAAACATGGAGTTGAACAGAAGTAAGAACTTTGTAGAACAGTGAGATAATGTATAAAAATAGCTATTGTTGCAACTGAAACGTATTACAATAAAGAGGAAAAGTTTTCTATCATACTGGACCGATTTCAAAATCTTTTACAGCTAGAATGCTACATCACCTATCCTCAAGTAACATCAGACCACTTTTTACCTCGGGAAGAGGCCTTTTCTCTCGAAAAATCAGATAGCATTTATTATTCCTATTTGTTCCGCACGGCGGGCCTCTAAATGCGTTTTCTGTTCTGTTTGTATCTACAAACTTGTAATAGATACCTAAGATACTCTATGGCGTGTAGGTTCGTAACTATTAGCTAAATCTAATCGTAAGAATTGCCGAGAACTCATCCGGAGCTGTACGTGGGAACGTCCGTTGCTCCAAACTACGCTTTGTTCGCACACGCTCGCATTTCCCAACGATCGCAACGCTTCTATAAAATATAGCTCTTAGATTACATAACCCGAGATATTTGTTGACTATTAAAATCCCACATTACATTGTGCCTAATTTTAAGTTTCACCGTCACTGCACCCGCCCACAGAATTGCGATTTGCAAAGTATTACGAAAAATTTTATTCGCTCATAATTTTCATATTTTATTATATTTCTATGCAAAGATTATTCAGTCATGTGACTGACCAGTAGTGGCCAGTAATGAACTGGAACGGAGGTATACTATGACAGATAACCTATTCCAATTCGCGCGAAAATTTAATTCAGTCGAGCTAGCGGCGAGTTCAACGACATTATTCACGGATTGTTTACATAACATTATGCTTTAGCACTTCTATATTCAAATACCACTTCCGATTTGTTAGTGTTCGTTCCGAGATTTGCCACAGATATTGGATTTGTTTTGCTTACCTTATTCAGGTAAAAAAAAATCTTGGATTTAACGGTTTGTCCCACAAACATTTTCTAAATAAGAACCAATAAGAAATTTTAAAAACATCTGTTGAGTATGTTCAAGCTGCAAAAATGCGTGTTGTCTGCTTTTTAAAAACAGAAGCAATAATAACATCGCGGTTAAATCATAGAAATATGATGCAAAACGTACAGCCCATGCAAAACGTACAAAATGCGTTTTGATTGAAGCTACTACTTACTTATGTACGAGTATGTGGCCCTAGAATAACAGACCACACAATACCACTAAACACTTACGAGATGTAGTAACATCTAATCGCGGTTATTGTTGTTGACGTAACAGAGCGTCGTGTAACGTAACGCGAATGGCCGGGCCTCATTAAGCGGGTGACCCCCATGACCCCCACTGCGATGTGGGCCACCGCCAATTACATGCTCTCGACGTGTTCGCGGGGGTCACGATTGAAGATGCTGTTTTCGCAGCTAATTGCGAGTGAACTACTCTTGGCTCCTTGTTTTCTAGAACCAATACAGTGGAAAAGCTTTAAAAATATCTTGAAGAAAGGTATATCGAAAATAACCGGATGTGGACCGATGAATTGGTTCTTTATGGGCCAGCAACAATGATTGCTCGCTCACATACAATAAACTTGAGGAAAAAGTGAGCTGTTGTGTGACATACTTATTCATAAAACTTGATGAAAAAAACTGCTATCCCTTTGAGAATAACATCATATCTTTGTATCTTCATTAGCTGCTTAGAAGTTGATAATAACATGCTTTGAATAACGTAGGCCTCTGTGTGATAGCTTGGTACTTGTGATGATCAATTTTGAGATCACAATGTTTGTAGCTATTCAAACACTTACTAAGACGACCCAAAGTGAGTCTTGGCCTCCGATACAAGATTTCGCCACTTTTTTCGGTCTTGTGTGGTTTCTCGCCAATCGCTTGCTAAAATATCACGAAGATCCAAAAGCAACATGCAAATTCTGTACCTTTTTAACTGGTATTTTATTTTATTTCAGTGGCTACGACGCACAACACACCTGCATCACCTACGATGCGATCAACCAAGCTTATTTGGAAGCAAGGAACAGAATAGGTTCGTATAGCTTTAAATTTTATTCTGCACGATTGGTCTAACACATGTCTACATCAGTGTGGGAGCAATAAGCTACCAACTGTTATAGAAATATTAGCCACACGCTGTGATGGAGCACTTATTTTAAGTTACATAAATAAATCTCATGTAGTTTAATTAAATATTATTTATTATCCTTGATCGAAACTAGATTAATTGGGTAATTATAAATTAGCGAGGTCCGGTAGCAGGGCCGTCTTAGCACATTTGCCGCCAGTAGGCTATTCAAATTTTGCCGCCCCTTCAACCCATCCCATCCGGCTTCACCTCAGCCGTTTTTTTTTTGGCCTGGCCTGAAGGTTCCACCCACACCTAAGTCGCAAACAGTCTTACATCCGAACCTGTCGTCGGTTCTCGTCGGATGTCGTCAGTTGTATGCGGTTGTCGTCGTTTGTCGTCGAACGACAAGATGATGATGATGTCTTGACAAGCTCGAATAAATAAAAATGTCGCAGACTGCTTTCGACATGGGTGCAAGACGACCAATATTATTACATATAACACAATAATAATGATAAAATAACCACTAAATAAAAATGCAATTGGTAAATTTTTACACGACTGCCGAACCAAAAAAGGAGTGTAATGTTTTTGGGTTTTATGTATATATGTATTTATGTGCGTTTCTTTAAAGGAAAGTTACAGTGTAACTCGATAATGACTGAACAGATTCGAATGTGGACTGTTTGAGAATAAGCCTTGTAGGATCCTGAGTGACATAGCCTAGATCTTGCCTTAGAAAACATGATGATAACAAGAAAATTATAAATTTTTCTTGTATAACAGATAGAAACAACCGAAATAGATCTCCTTAATAAAACTTTTTTCGGACCTTCATGTCACAAAATGTATTGACGATTATGTCATGGATTGAGTTGACGTCTTGTATTACGTCGAAAATGTAGCCCCCCCGCCTTGGCCCGCGCTTTTATTAAGGTTTTGATTTCATCTAGAAACGTTTTTCTTTTTTTGGGCGAATTTTGCCGCCCCCCAAAATCTGCCGCCCTAGGCTTAAGCCTACTCAACCTAGTGGATAAGCCAGGGCTGTCCGGTAGCTAGTGCAAATGTTATGCAGATTGTCTGTCTGTTTGATATTTGTAATTACCAGCACACTTGTTATTAGGGGTCTATACTAGGGCCTATACTTTTTATTGTGTTCATCAACGATCTAATAAATTATTTTAACCACGTGGTTCCTGATGTCACCCCCATTATTTTCGCAGATGACACTAGCGCTGTCATATCAGGAAATAATATTCGCGATCTCGAAAGCAGAACAAATGAGGCATTAAAAGCCTTTTCAAAATGGTTCTCCATTAATAATCTGCAGCTGAACACGGGAAAAACTAATGTTATGTTGTTCCGAACTACAGCGAATAACACTGACTACCTAGATATAAAATTAGATAGTAATTGCATCAATTTAGCGGAAACTATTAAATTTTTAGGCGTTAAAATAGATCCACTTTTGAATTGGAAAAATGAGGTGGAACGCATAGTAAACAAAATAAGTTCATCCTGTTACGCATTAAGAAGTCTTCGCGAAGAAGCAACTATCTCACAGCTCAAAGTGGTGTATCATGCTTTAGTAGAATCTCATCTGCGTTATAGCATACAATTGTGGGGTAAAAGTTATGATTATAATATAAATAAAGCCTTCATAGTTCAAAAGCGAGCAATAAGAACAATTTTTCGTCTACAACAAGAAGATTCATGCAAGGAATATTTCACTAGACTTGGGGTGCTAACTGCTCCATGTCTGCACATATTCATAATACTAAGCGACTTAATGAAGTATCCTGAAAAAATAGAAACACCCTCGCAAAGGGAACATAGACTGGCCACAAGACGTAAAGATATTCCGGTTTCGAGTCACACGGTCCTCAGTAGATTAAACATCTTCTGCCATAGCCCACGTTTTCAGGCCAAACGGTTATTCAATAAACTTCCCGTAGAATTGAAGTCTGTTGTCAAAGTATCCATCTTTAAAAGTAAACTTAAAAGCTTTCTTCTTGACAAATGTTTTTATTCAGTGGAAGAATACATTAGTTATAAGTCATAAATGTAACGTCCTTCTGATTTTTATATAAGTTGACCACAATAAAGTCACTGACGATTGTTAATTAGAGTTCAATGCAATTCGCAAAAAATAAAAATACTGACATTCAAATTGCTAATTAATTGCTAAATTTGTTTTAAGTACCTATATGACTAATGGATAATTATTATTTATTGTTAACCCTATTTTTAGTAAAATTTTATTTATAATTTTATGTAATTTACAACGCAATGTACTTTGCTCAGAAATAAACTAATTGAATTGAATTGAATTGAATTATTGCATAAGTAATGCGAGGTTAAAGCTTATCTGTGACTTCACATTCGTTTACCAACGTACATTAATTGATTTAGAATTACATTTCGTGAATAGTACAGTCTGTGGACGTTGTAGCTCTTACTAAAAATGTAACGTGTAGACTAAGCCAGGCCGTGTGGTACCGGCTTAGAATAGCATTACCCCATTTCTGCCCGTCGGTGTCGTAATAAGCGACTAAGAGATGAATCCAGGACTTGGGCAGCCTACTGTTCTGCGTTCGCCAATCTGCCTGCCAAGCGTGGTATGGTATATACCCCTAAATAGGGGAGGCCCACGTCCAGCAGTGGACTGTTGTGGATGTTGTAGACTCAACCAGGTACCACGCTACTTATGTTACCTACTCCATCTACCTGTTGCTTTTTTTTTCGGAAGTATTTTCATAGGAAAGTTCTTATGCTGCCATCTTGTAAGTCCCTTTTCTCGATTATGTTGTTCTAATTTGAATCATGTGTTTGTCTTGACAGTGGTATCCCAGCCCAAGGGAGAGTGGAAGGCCGAGGACTTCGCCAGCGTCGGGGAGCTCATACTCGACATCTCTATCAACCTGGCCAGACGGTGAGTCCTATTCAAATATTAAAAAGAAAAGAGATGATAAATAGCTGACCAAATAAACTCAAAGAGGTTTTTCTTATATGTTTCGAGTTTTTCGAGAAAAAGCCGAGTAGTTTCTATACTTATTTCAGGCCAATTTATTGGCATTTATCTATCTGTCTTCAGCTTCTAAATCACTTCTCATCGTAGACAGCATAGACTTTAATTTCAAATGCTATCTAGACATTTTACCATCACTATTCAACTTCATTTAACCTATTGCGAAAGTGAAATAAATATCACGATACAATTTATCAACTTGAAACAGCAACTTACAGCTTACAAATCGGAGCAAATTTATGCGGACCTACCATAACGCGAAATGTCTTATTCCATATCATATATCATGACGGTGTGAGGCAATATTTATCTAGCAGCACCCAATCTTCTTTACGAGCTATTTACTACGTGTAATTACATGTGAAGCACATAAAAGTTTATTGCAGTCTATAGTTCGTATTCTTGGAACTAGTTTATTCAAGGATTTGAGCTTTTGTCTTCTCTTTAGCCTAAGTGATGTTGTAGACGATACCAATCTACTCTTACCTTGAAAAGATCAGATAGGTAGGTAATTTATCAAGATTCGAATGTCAGTAGATAGCTCACTTCCTGCCTTATATTAGCTAATGACATGTTTTGGAAATGTAACTATAATATTATACTTTGTGTAATCTTGCTTGGCCCTAGGGGTTGCGTGCTCTGGGATTTTCAGAAGTATGTTACCCAGCTATACGATAATTTCAAAGAGATTAACACGTAATTTATCATCATTATCACAAGCCTTAACAAATGTGATCTTCCGGCACCTTCAGACCTGAACTTTGGACGCTACATAGAATCTTTGGCCACGACTGCAGCAAAAAAGCTTGCTATCCTCTCAAAGGTTAGGCGCTACTTTGCACCAGAACAGCTTCTACAACTCTATCAAGCTCAAGTTCGATCTTGCATGGAGTATTGCTGCCACCTTTGGGATGGATCTGCCAAATACCAACTGGCCGCCTTAGACTCCATTGAAAAACGCGCCAAGAAGCTCATAGCAGACGAAGCACTGGTTGAGACTAAGTTGCAGAGCCTTGAACACCGTCGTAAAGTAGCATGCATGTCGGTATTCTATAGGATACATTTCGGAGAGTGTGCTCAATCACTCCACGACCTGATACCCCCTTCCCCATTCCATCTCCGTGGATCGAGGCGCCGACTGGGGTTCCACCCTTATGTTGTAGATATACCTCTGATCCGCACTAAGCGTTTCGCTTCAACTTTTATCATGCGTACGGCTAAAGAGTGGAATTCCCTGCCGGCGGATCTTTTTCCGGAACAATATAACTTGGGCCTTTTTAAGGCAAGAGTGAATAGGCATTATCTAGGCAAGCATGTACCATCTTCGTCTGCATCTCCACTTACCACCAGGTGAGATGGCAGACAAATGCGGGCCAATTAATAATAAAAAAAAAAAACCTTCCGTTCCGATACTGTGACATTTCTCTCGTGTGACAGTGACCTCACCTCAGAGTGGACATATGGGTTTTGGATCGTTCTTATCCGGCGCATATCTCTGTACAGCGATAATTTTTGATGTGATTTTTATTCGCATTCTATTTTGTATGAAACATAGAGCAGGTATAAATTGACCGCTTGATTTTTTATAACCTGTGCAGATCTTGTCAATGCAGGGCTGTCTTAAGGCCCCTTTCATTGGATGGTGAAGTGTGTACCCGGACGTGAACTGGGCTGTACGGGCGTGCTCTCTTTGCCCTTACTTAGAGATCGATCGCTCGGACAAGGTTAAATAGTTGTCATTGAGACAACATCCGTAGAGCTTTTAAGAGCGAGAGGTGATGTTCAGATTCCTACATCATTTTATCATGATGAGTTACCTAAGTTTAGTTGTATTCGTAATTGACAAGGGACTTTAGGGTTAATGTGTATTGAAATTTTAGATGATAGACTAGCAATATAAGTAATACGCTGTCTTCTGAAAGGACCGTAAAATTTTTGACGGCCATGGCACGATGCGGAAACAAGTAGGGACAGTTGAAACATGTTTCACCACGGTCAAATGGAAACTGAAACTTAACTTGAAACCTGAAACTAGACAATTTTGGTAGTCATTAGAGGTTTGACAACTTAAGCACTTTGAGGAAATAAGCAGGCATCTACATTCGAAAAATGTTTCGTCATGGTCAAATGAAACTGAAACTTGTCTTGGAATTTGAAACTCAGACAAATTGACTTTACTGACTTTATAGTTTAAACTCTTTGCTTGGAACTTACTAATTTGGTTAGTTTCTCATGTAAGTATGTTATAAAACCTATTTTGACTCCTCGTTTTACAAATATCCTTACAAACGAAATTTGCCTAGTTTTATAGTTGTCTATTGCTTATCTTAATTTTTAAACTACATTACCTAATTTAAAACATAATGTTAGTTTTTTAATGAAGCCAAAGCTTTTCCGGTCCCGATCAAAAAGAAGGGGGCTTTCGAAGTTCAAGATAGTGCTTACATTACTTGCAAATTGCGAAATCTCATTCACCAGTTTTACACCTACCGTATACATTGCAAAATGAAGTTCATTTACATTAGGACTGGTCTGCACGAGTGCGGTCCTTGATCTTAAGCTTGTGCAGTGTCGCCCACCGTGAGCACTGGCCTTTACAGTGAGAGGGATCGCATGTAAATGTCATCTGCCCCTTAACAACCGGACTATTCATATTCACGCTGAATCATTCAACCGGCGTTTAACGGAACTGGAAATAATTGTTCTATATTTGAAATAGCAACAGCCTGACAAAGGCTGTGAGGCTGTGTGGTCTACAGTCGCTGTGCGGTGTTGTCAGGTAGAGCTTGCAACAGAATAACAAAATCATAAGTCTCCACATAAGTAGATAATCACAGATATATAGGTACGGTACTGTACTGAAAATGAAAGAAGAACAACTTACTACTGGGTAACTAATATACTACCTCCATCAGTCTCTAATCTTATGCCTTATTTACTTGTGAACATCAACAGAAAGGTTGCATTCACTTACCGAATATTATCGAGAGGTAAAAGCTACTTACCCACCAAGTTGCATAATATGAATAAGACGTCAACAATTTCAACTTTAATAAGTTTACGTCCATATATTCCGCTGAGTCATTTATTGATGATCGCGATGACTCTTACCAAATGAGGTGAAATGTGAACATGAAATTGTGTAACACACACAGTGAATGTATTAGGATATATTTAACGAATCTCGCAGTTTTGGTGTTAGGTATATTATATCTATTTTTTTATCATGTAGAGTGATGAAATCTTATACCATGGCCTTAATCACATCATGGTCAATGTTCACATCATAATATTCAATTTCTTAAGGTGTAGATTAGCAGAGAACGAAGTGCAGCGGTAGATGACTGTATACTTCTCGACGACTGACTGTGTCTGACGAATGATGCGTTTTACTATTTAGCTTGTACTTTTATTTCCATTGACGTACAGTGACTTATTTGTGCACACTATGGTCAACTGACATAATGGCTACACAAAGCGAGGACTCATGATTAGTTCCTGATTTTTGACTCGTACACTAGGAAGCCATTACTGTAGCAAGATTGATGGTTGGCACGTAGAGATGATGGTCCAGATCGCATTGAGGTGTTGCTATAGAATCTGCTTCTACACGAAGGGCATAGCGGTCACGAACTGGCTATAACTGGATTGTGGCGGATTCCCAAGCTTTGTGTGAAAGGCATAATGGGTATTTCATTGAAGATGCTCTTCAATACCTACTCGATAAATAAGATTCCTTGTCATGTTCATTTACTTTTTAAGTTGTTTCGTGGCTTTGTTTCCCGGCTGCATTTTTATAAATAGCCGTACCCAGTCAAGTATGTAAAAGATTGAATTTTAACTTCTTTTTTATTTAATTGATGTAATTTTAACTTTTTCAATTTAGTCTTTACTTCTATCATGAATTCTTTATTCCTATTCATTGCGTGTATTCCAAGAATTCCGAAGTTATACTTGGCGATCTGTGCAATCTGTTGCGATTCAATTCAATAAATATTATGAAAATAAATACGTTTAAGGTTCTTGGCGTACCCCAGTCAATGATATTCGAGAGCAGGGCTTGCAGCAACACTCGATCATTGTGGCTTTGTGCGGGACTTGTCCTACATACAGTCTCTTCAACGTCCACTCAACCCACTGCAGCGGTACTAAAATAAATAAACATACGGCCACACTATTATACACTTGTGCTTTAGCCGCTTTAAACTGTATTAACTTAGCGAACGTGCAATTGAGCTAAAAAAGGAAGTCGTAAACAGCAATTCCAGTACCAATGAGCATTAGAATAGTGTCGAAATTGCAGATGCAGGCAATTATCTACCGCAAGGCTGGGAGTGTATTGAGTAAAGCTATCACATGACTACTTTTAGACAATTAATGTACCTTGGTTATCGTACCGTACCATCTTGAAGGTCACTAAACATGTTCAAATCCTTACCTCTATTTGATCGACGGAACTAGGTCGCGTATATTTGATAGGTAAGTATTGTTTTCACATTGCATGTCAAACTTTAGCTACTGGTCCGCTTGATTTAGTTTATTATGTAACAGATAAATTGTATTGGCCTTTACAAATGGCATGATTAGTGTCATATCAAATATCGATGTGCAATCGTGTACAGCGGTTGAGCACTGAAAGGAGTGGGTAGGTAGGTAACAATCGCTAAAGTGAAGTATAAGGCTTTAGTTTAAATAACCCCTGAATAATTAACATTTTAATTACCTATTAGGCATTGGAATTCGGCTACCGATCTAAGAAATACCATGCTACTAGATACTTTTTATCTTATCTAGCCATGGGATCCCACTGCTGGGCAAAGGCCTCCCTCCCTTTTTTCCACTGATCTCGATCCTGTGCCTCTTCATGCCAATTTTTAGAAAACCCGTCCAGTTCGTCTCGCTATCTGCTTCTGGGCCGCCCACGACGACGTCTGTCGGTTCTTGGCTTCCAGTTGGTGGTGGAATAAGCCCATAAATTGTTTGGCATGCGGCAGACATGCCCGGCTTAATCCCACTTAAGCTTTGCGGCTGTATGGGCCACATCAGCGATTTGAGTCTTGGAACACAGTATAGTATTTCTGACTCTGTCTACCAGTTTCAGACCTAGCATACTGCGCTCCATCGCTCGCTGGCAAACTTTGAGTCGGGATTTTTGAGCTTTTGTCAAAGACCATGACTGTGCCCCATAAGCGATACTTCTACATATACTAAACTAAGCCATGTGAGCTTCAATTTATATGACTCCGCGATGACGCGGCGGTGTAAGTAGACGACAGAATATATCAATAGGCTTTACTTTGAAAAAACCTACACACCAAAGAAAGATCACTAGTAGTCCTTCCAGGGCTTACAGGAAGTTATTTGGATGTTGTGTCAAAATTACATGTTTTGCAGTTCTCCGTCTAGAAATATGAACATTTTTAGTACAAAGATTAAATATAAAGAAAACGACCGCCGCCGGCCGGTGATTACACAATTTGTAGTACACTGCTCATTAAAACACTTTCGTTGTTTTAGTTTAGCATATTACCATAATAAACTCGTTTAGATGCAGCGATGTATATGAGATTACAATATCTCGCGCCGAGGCTCAGATTAAACTGAAATATGACCATTATACTATACCTTTTATGCTACAAAGAGTTTACAAAACTTTCCAGTACTTGTGTAATGCTACGAAAATAAACTCCCACCGAATACCGACGAAGCCAAACGACGAAGCTTTGCCTACACATAAATATCGACGTCAAAAAGTGAATACCATTACCATCATGATAGGAATTCTCTTCAAAAAATCGGCGATTGTTCGTTAGTATTGTAACAATAGATTGTCTATCTTGAGCTTTTTAAAACAACCTTATCTTTGAAGCTTGAGTGTTCAAGCAACATAGGTCCACAAGGCAAAGTCCTTTCGCTTTATTTCATGACATAAGTAGGTAGTCTTTTTTACAATCGCAGAAATATTTATAAAATTAAACTGCCATGTATCCTCGTAGATGTGGATAGCCTTTATTTTGAGTAAACATCTTAAATCGTAATTGGAACCTTGAACTACATTCCGCCAGCAAGTTGACCAGCAAAAACATGATGTAACTTGCAAATTATATGGTATCATATTTAAAAGAATTTCGTCTTTATTGCATTTTTTTAAGCGATCACTTTAACTTGCTCTGTGTAATATTTTTGAAGACGTATTAATGGATTCGTTCCAACGACACACATTCCCAATGAGACACATTGCTTGTTGTATGTTAAACCTTTTTTAAATTGCTAACATAATTAATTATACATAGATAGATTATCAACTTCAGTTAAACGAATGTATTGTATTTTCTTATTGTTGAATAAGTGAATTTCAATACCGACCGACAAAATAAGGCACGCTAAGAATATAGTTATATGTATGTAATGTAGACAAACATTGCTATGTGCCCATGAATGTATCTAGGTAGCAAATATTTTGTGTTCAGCTCTATATGCGATAGAACATTAAACCAATAATAAATTACAAGGTTTGGAAATGTTAATCGATTCCTATAGTACAGTAGTACCAGACACGGAACTTATTAGACAGATTTTAATTGCAGACTAATTTGAACCTGCATCCTGTAAAGGACTATTTATTAAGTAATCTTAATGACTACCTTTTTAGACTGCAGGCTGCTTAAAAGTGTTATTTGATGTTGTAGCTACTCGTATTTGTTTTTTAACATTAACCTGTATCTGAGATGACTAAACCGTATTGCAATAAACCTTGGCATTTTATTGCATCGTTACTAAACTTGTACATGAATTGTATCAATCACACATTTCCTCTTAATATACGGGGTAATTAACACATGTGCTGGCTTTTGTACCGGGGGTTTTAAAGTATTTGCTAATTAGTATCTGTTAAGTAGTACCTCTTGCGGTCGTATTTAAATACTTATATTCAAATCAAATTAGTATTTAAATACTTATATTATTTTCTTAGTTCTAGTCTACATCGGCATTCCTGTATTAATGATTTATTTATTATATTTTTTATTATCGTTGCATTATCCTATGGTCGTTTTTTTTCCTTACTGCAAATTTATTTCATGACAGAAACAAGGCTTTTCTCAAATTACCCAAAAAGTTTAAGATGGTCTCAAAACCTAAGTAGCATGAAATGACTTTTCTTTTTTTACACCAGATACGGGCTGACGTACGAAGAGATTGAGAAGGGTCTGCCGCTCATCGACACGTCGAGGACCCTGATCAGGGACGTGTGTCCACCAGTGTTCTCGCACGTGGAGTGCCGCGCGGGGAAGTACCGCCGCCTGGACGGACTGTGCAACAACCTGCAGCATCCCACCTGGGGGTCCACCATGGCGCCTTTCCAGAGGTAAGAGACGCAGGGATGATAGAGGGACAGGGGTCCCTGATGGCTTCATCAGAGCGCTGATCAGGGCACCTCCAGGACCCTGATCAGGGACGTGTGCCCGCCGGTGTTCTCGCACGTGGAGTGCCGCGCGGGGAAGTACCGCCGGCTGGACGGGCTGTGCAACAATCTGCAGCATCCCACCTGGGGGTCCACCATGGCGCCATTCCAGAGGTAAGAGATGCTTCCTGCCAGGTCGTTTCAGTTAGCAGGCTAACTTCTTTAGAACGCTGACCACACCCGGCACCTTCAGGACCCTGATCAAAGTACCTTTTGTATCTAAATCATAATACCTTCACAACCCTGAGCTAGACATCTTCTACAGCATGATCAGGGACGTATGTATGTCAACCGTTGTTCTCGCACACAATATTCGGATAAAACTACGATGAAATCGATGGTTTCTGATAAAACTGTACTTTATAAACTCCCATAAAACATACCGGTATTGCCCTATTCAAAAGTCCCGTTGCACTATTGATCGCAGTATTACAAATATCTGGCACCCAACTTGCATAGAGGTGTAAATAACACACACACACAGTAAGAAACTTCACATTAACATTTCCAGTTATCTACCATTCGTGTCGACTATTGTTTATAATGTTCACTTCACGCATGTCGTCGTGAACGAACAAAACACATAGGAATTAGACACGGCACCATTGGTTAGAGCTTTATGTTCAAGTTCTTGGCCTTCCATTTGGATGCAAATATGCCAATGTCAATGTTATTGCAAATATTGCAATAATGGTTCCCAAAACGAATCCTGTTATTTGTATAGATTGTAGGTAGTATGTAGGTACTGTTAATGATACTCGTAAACGGCAAAAGCTTCCTCATTTTTATCATCGTAATAAATATCGATGTTTAGTGTGATGGATGATCATAAGCTATTCGGAATTTTGATTGGAAGCTAGTAAATGTTCATATTAAATGCCAATGAATTAAGTGTCTATAATTGTTCAAAAATGTACAACTTACATACCTACTACGTAATAATTGTGTATAATATTTCAAAGGCTGTAACAACTGTTTTATTGATTTAAAGGTAGTTTGTATAGCTGGCGCTATTGTTTCCATAAATTAAAAACTTGCTGACGTGAGTAAATAGGTACCTAACATTTGATGTAACTGTCGTGTAAATCGTGTCGTGTCGTGCACGTTGATGTTGGTATTTAGAGAAGCCTTATACTTGTTGTAATTTCTTTATGTATGAGTTCCATTTAGCTATTTTGAATTTGCGGGGTACCAGATTATTCTACCAGTGGATTTCATACATAGCGCCAAAAAAAAAACCTAAGTAATGTCCCGTGTAAATGCATCACTTTGCAGTGCTCCCAAATCAAATCCACTTTTTATTTTAACACCAAATGAAAAACCGGAAGGTTGTTATAGTTTTATTGTTACATTGTAATTTTCCTAAGCCTAAGCTAGCCTCGGCAACATAAGCTCCTAAACGAATGGACCGATTTCGTTCTGATTTCCTTTATTAGCAAGGTTATAGCATCTGAGTGATTCTTAGCCACATTTCATTCAGATCTGTACTGTCGTTCACAAGTTATAGTGCCTAAAGTATTTTCGGTTTTAATTTCCAATTTTTATTTAAACTTGTATATTTTACATAGACTGCTCGGGCCGCTATTCGCGGACGGCATCAACGCGCCGCGTATCGCGCACACGGGCCGGGACCTGCCTCTATCCCGCGTGGTGTCCAGGACCATGCACCCTGACGAAGGGTTCCACGACCACGCCGGCACTGTGATGGTCATCGCCTGGGGACAGTTCATGGACCACGACTACACTCTTACCGGAACTCCGCTGGGTGAGTAAAACTCGCTGGGAGAGTAAAACCTTGTTCTTGTCAGAATGCGGTCTATCTCCTAATCCAAGTATAGCAATACGTCAGGACAACTTCTCCAAATTCTAATGCCTTGCTTGCTTGCTTTTCGTGTGGGACAACAAGCCGCCCAACGACCCGATGAACCCTAGTGTCAGAATTTTTCAACCGCCTTCTACAAGTAGCAGGCTTCTGACATGCCTTCTAATGCCAAGTAATGCTTACAAGCCTTGTCGCGTATATCGATTAATATTTTGAGACTGCATAAGAAACTGCAAATTTTGATGTCCTATGGCATCTACCTTCCTCTATCTCGTGCAGTCGTTTCTTCCTACGATAAGCCGGCCGGCCTAAGCTCGGTATATTTTTTCCAAAATATAATATTATCTTCTCCCTCCAGACCCGATCAACCGCAACGACCCGGAGGAGTGCTGCAAGCGCCCCCCGCACCTGAAGCACCCCTACTGCAACGAGATTCGCATCCCCGACGACGACCGCTTCTACGGCCTGTGGAACGTCAAGTGCATCGACTTCGTGCGGGCGTTCCCCTCGCCCCGCCCGGGGTGCCGGCTCGGTGAGTCACGCCTCTATTTCCCGCAGGGTAGACAATGCTAGTACTGCAACAAAACCAGGATATCGACTATGGAGGAGGATGACTACGGCGACATCAATTTAATTCGAAAGTCCTTCGTTTTAAGTTCTCGCTGGTAAGTGACTAAAACACACTAGCCATCTCATCAACCACCGAAACATTTGTAAAAGGTATTAGTAATTGAACCTTGAACTACTCTTTTATTATTTCCGCAATAAATTCTGTGTTGCAAAAACCGTATTACTGCGCAAGAGAAGTAACATCTTGTCGTAAAAGTTGTACGCACAGCACAGCCGAAATGCCTTCTATTCTAATAAAGCTACTGTAAAACTTTACTTTCTATACCATTCTCAAATGCTATGCATTGATAAATAGGTACCTATGTAAGAGATTTTCATAATATTGATCAATCTTAGGGGATAGATGAGAGCAAAACTTTCGAATAGGTCCGAAATCCAACCTTGGAAATGTTAGATAAGTAGGTATCTGTTGGATTTTACTTGAACCACAAAAACATGCTATTAGTTTCCCTTTCACTGTTTTCATAACAATAAAATCACATTATTTATTTATCTGTGAGTCAGTAGTGTATCTGATCGGTTCGCTTAGGTAACGGCCATTTCGCGGTCTTTGCGGCAGATTTGCGACATTCCTACTACAGCTCAGATTATCAGCTCAAATGCACTAAAATAATAGGTACACAATAACAGGTCATGGAACTATTTTGATATCACAGCCACACAAATTCATTGATCAAGCATACATACACACATACACATATCACGCCTATATCCCTGGTGGGGTAGGCATAGCGTCAACGACTGACAAATATTGAGGACTGTTTGAGATAATTCGTGTATCACTATAGTTTTTTAGGTTGTCAGCCTGTCGCCTAAAAGTTGTAATACACCTGAAACCCTAAGTCCCTCAGTCGGTCGACACCCACGGGTAAGAAATGGGGTGATGCTATTCTAAGCCGGCATCACACGGCAACAATCTATAATAACTGATCAAACACGTACTTAATGGTGAATAAAAACATTAATTAATTCCCATATGTGAAAGAGCAGGATTTTATTTCTGCGTAGCGTAACACCTAAATAAATGAACAAATATTCACTGGATATGGTCAGATCTATTTTTCTTTGATTAATTACCTACCAACCAATGCAGTTAAACTACAGTCTCAACAATTTCATTATTTATTCCAGATTTATTGGCTAGCTTATAGATTTTGCTAATTTTATGCATCACACATTCCTATTGGAACTTTCTTGTTGAAATATGACTTGAATGATCTCGGGTACACTCTCTGCCAACCTACTTACTAAGATCACTTCATTATGTGATGCACCTCACCCATAGTTACATTTATTAGCATTGTGACCTACTGTTTCCATTATCTAACTTAGCAAGAACACATCTCCAATTCCGCTGTAAATAAGTAAAATATTTGAACTATCAGGAGGATGTTACTGGAATGAAATATAAGACTACCAAATACCTCGAGAGCATACCTACAGCTTTTTGACATCCTGATGCGTCTACCAGTGAGCGGAGAAAGTTATCTTTTACTGTATGACGTGGGCGATACAATAAAGATTCCTCCTTCCTACTTATCTATAGAGCTCTTACTTACATTCGGTAGAACTAAAAACACCAACGCCAAAAAAGGTGAACCGTAATTTGCCGTGATTATAGAATGGTAATTTGAGATACCATCGGTGAATGGTATCTCAAGAGTTCCATCCATGTTACTGGCCATCATCCATCACGAGGTCGCTTGGCTTCCGCGACCCCTGGTGAGAGGGGAAAGTGTTTTGGCCGATATGTACATTACGTGGATTACTATACCGCGGTGTGGGCGACCTTTGCGCAATCGACGATTCAGTGCGAAATACCGGTCTTAATTTTTTGCCCCAGGTTGTAGGCCGAAGATAAGCCGTGTTATTGCGGTTTTGATGGATCGTGAACATTAAATGGTACTGCCGCAAAGTGGGTTGTAAACATGTTATGAATCTAAGTACCTAATAAAATAATAGGTAATCTGGGGACAGGTTCAACTATGATAGAATAGAGTCCAAGATAATAAAATTCAGAAAGAAGCCTAAAAATTCACTTCCTTTCCTAAGTGACATAACTTTAGGAGAATGGATGTTCGCAAACCTAAGTAGCCAAATGGCAACTATTTCGCCATATTTTTATATCCACCTTAAAAACTTATTAGCTGTCACTTATTCTAGCTCATCTGGTGCTCATCTATCTGTTGGATACCGTAAACAATGCACTTCTCAGATCTCTTATGCCCTTAATCATATCGTCAATAGAGAGAATGCTTTATGTTGACGATATGATTAGGGGCTTAAGATGTAGGTACTTCATTGCCTAAATGAGTTCGAAGATGCTTACCAGTAAACAAGCCTCTCTCCGCGATGTTGCGATACCACTTCGACATCACCTGACTTATGGTAATGGACAGGTTTATTGGCATTCTATGCTTTATCGGTCATAATCATAAATTACCACAACATTAATAACGGTCAAGATTATTATGCCTCCGGCAACAATCAAATTATCAGATCGTTTATTCTCACACGTTTTGGTCAATTATACAAAACAGTTCTAATATTCTCACTCACGTCTTGAACAGTTCAGAAGTCGGAACTCATAGTCGTCACTGCATATAGCCCTATCTGTCCTAGGCGCTACATACCTAGGTATTACAACTTTATAATTTAACTTGACTCATAAAACTTTTAGTTTATGCCTCTAAATTAAATTCATAATTGACGATAGAGAAAGGAAGGACACACAACTATAAGTATTTGCGAAAGAAGCGGTCTAAACTCCAATGCAACGTCTTAATTTAACATACCGAAGGAAAAATAAATTCACGTGCAAATGTTGGAAACATGTATTAACGTAATAGGAACCATTAATTTCACAATAAATACTGCAACTAATGTCTAATGAAGAGAACCACGAGACTAACATTAGTTTGATGGATTAGTCGAGAAAAGACCAATTTATTACATTCATAATCACAGAGTTAGGCAAACAACGCATTAAGAAATCATTTGCAAACGGTGGTAGCTACGGTCATCGCGTCGCAATGTTTTATTCGTTAGCGGTTAGGCTATTCTCAGTTGGTATTTTTATTTATTTCCTCCCATATTGACGAAGTCCGAGAGGGTAGGTACTACTACATAATGGCATTTCCACACAATGATGGAACACAGCAAGATGTTTGGCGTCGGACTTTGATGGGTTTATTTAGAAAAGAAAGACAGATGAAGATCGAAATTGCTGAAATGGTTAAAAAAGAACTGCCTATCGCTAGAAATATAAGTTGGCTTTGCTCAAATAATTGCAATATTCTATGGTTTACCGGTAGATAACCAGGTAGCATTTCGCCCGTCTTGTTATACGCAATAAAGTGTAACACGACTCTTTTCTTTCTCATCATTATCATACTCTACCGAACGGTGAAAATGAGAAAAAAATGAACAGAATTACTCAGTTACCTATGTATTACCAAGTAAGCTAAGTGATAAATATAAACCTTAGTAAATTGAGATTGAAATAAACTGACCAATTAAAGCGAAATACCCGCAGGAGCTGCAGCTTGTAGGTCTCTCTTATGATGGGCAGTTTTACCATCGATATGTAGCTTTCTCATGCCATAAGTAGATTCTATGACACTGTTGTTTTAATAATTTGAGTATTTTACGTGGTTACCAACGGCATAAAAAGTGGATAAAAAGGTAGGCAGCACCCGTCTGTCTTTGTAATCTAGATAAGTTACACCCATTAAAGATGTTATGTTGCCATATCAAAATACCATGCTTGGATACTTTAGAATTTCTTGAATAATTGTCGATGAGTAAGTGAATTTATATAATTTTTCGCTCGACTTTTTAAGTGGGTGCTGGATTTGTTAAAAAAATGCGCAGGTACTTTACTATCTACTATTGTAGAATAGTCATACTCTAGCAGTCTACATATTTCGCTAAACAAACATTTTATATATTTAAGAAAATTATCATAATAGTTTTGAAAACCTGCTTATAAGCTCGTGATCTAGCCATTCCCTAGATCACTTACTTAGCCATATACTTGCGCCTATTACTGTGCAAAATTGCTAAGAAAATTGCATATGCAATAACCAATTTATATATCACATGACGTTTAAGACAGGTCGTGTATTACCCGCTTAGAATTAAGCATTAAATATTACTCTACATTTTACTTTATTATGCAAAGTGACGAGTTAATCAGTGAGTACAGCTAGGTCCGTATCAATGTGGAATAAGGTATATGTTTGTGTAACTATGGCATGTCTTGTTATAGGTTCAAGGGTGCCGTTCAACACATTGACAGGCGCACTCGACGGCAACACGGTTTACGGTGTCACTGACAAGTTCTCGAGGTAAGCTTTACTTCAGGCTTTTTAATCACTACATAGTATAAAGCAAAGTCGTTTCGCGTCTCTTTAAAACTACACAACGGATTTTGATGCACTTTCTTTTAATAGAGAGAATGATTCAAGAGGAAGGTTTTATGTATAACCCTTGCCGGGAAAACATATCATTCCCACGGTAAGTAAGTTGCAGCTGCTGGGCGGGCCGTTAGTAATAAAATATTTAAAAGGGGCGAGAAAAATCTAGAGGTTCACCAGTGCACTGCTCCAAAAATTAAATGTTTGGAGTAATGTCTTAATGCATACCCTACCTACTGCAGAATAGTACCTACCTATCTTCGAACCTTCTAAAGAATTTATTTCTTTACCTTGTATGTACAATCATATGGGCGTTTATTTACGTTGTCACTTCCAGGAAACTGCGCACCGGTTTCGGCGGCCTGCTGCGCATGAACCCCGTGTTCGAGGAGTACGGGCTCAAGGACCTGCTGCCGCTCAAGCTGGACATCCCCGACGAGGGCTGCACCAGGCCCAACAAACAGATGTACTGCTTCGAAGCCGGTGAATGTCGCTGTTTTTCTCTATCTTCTTCTTCTTTCTAGCCATCATCAACCAAAGATTTGGTGTAAAGTTTGAGTGAAAGGGTTATCCCCTGCCTACCGCATATAGACGTGATTTGGGGTATTCTCAGATTATTGAAGGTCTCGCAAGCGCTGAACTAGAGTCTGCACTGTCTAAAGACGCCATCAAAATTTTAAGTCTGCACTTCAAGTTTTCATTTTACGTAGTATGACTCAAGGGGCCATAATACAAGTGTTCGGATTTGTATGAAAACATCAAATTTGTAAATTTCATTGACAAGACAATGCCGGCGGTTGACAAGACAAACGCAAGCGAAACCTTCAATAATCTAAGATGGTTTTCTTCCAAGATCTACTGTGTATGAGCCCCGTATTCGGTGAATACAGGCTGAAAGACCTGCTGCCTCCTTCTGATCCTAACTAGCAGATCAGTCACGCAACGCACTTTCCACAGCCGCCGGCCTGGCAGAGAGTGGTTAATCATTTCCTGTGTATCTTCATTCTCCCTCCTGGCATTGCTTCTTGCATGTATCTCGTTAAAGCTGAAAGTTAAAGGCCACTATGCACATAAAAGTAGACAGAATACTTATACTAAACTTTCATCCTTCTATTTCCAGGTGAAATCCGAGTGAACGAGCAACTAGTCCTAACAGTGATGCACACGCTAATGGCCCGGGAACACAACCGCATAGCCAAGGGGCTGGCCCACGTCAACCCGCACTGGGACGACGAGACTCTCTTCCAGGAAGCGAGACGCATCAACATCGCGGAAATACAGCACATCACGTATAACGAATTCCTGCCTATTCTGTTAGGAAAGGATGTTATGGAGAAGTTTGGACTCGTGCTAGAGAAACACGTAAGAATCGATTTTTTATCACTCTTGTCTTGATAATTTAAAAAAATGTTTTTCATAAGGTTAGATTATCTGCGAAATTCCTTCCCTCATCGGACAATCTGACTTTTTTAAATTGAATATTAGAGTGGCTCACATAGTTTTTATACCAAGCTTAAACATACTGGGTGTAAAGGATAGCCCTCCGAACCGAACACTGATAGGGTTCATGCAGACCACGAAACTGAACAACTTTCTCCTAGGAACATATGTCAGGAAACGACACAAAAAAGTCCATCTCCCATACAAAATTTCGGTCAGTTGACTGCATTCACTACGCCGCATTCACGGGAAACCAAAATTTGACGTTTCCTGATATATGTTCCTACGTATGTAATTTCATGGGCTGAATGCACCCCATTCCTTTTCCATTCCATTTGTAGGACTGTCCCTATATATTCATTTATTTTCCAGGGCTACTGGGACGGCTACGACCCTACTGTGAACCCCGACGTGATCGACGCGTTCGCTTCTGCTGCCTTCCGTTTCGGACACTCGCTATTGCCTACTGCCGTCGAGAGGTGGTCCAAGGCACACAAATTTATTGGTAATCATTTATTCTAACATCCCAACAAACAAATTAAACTTATAAAATTAAGTCTATAAGATCTATACTCTTATACTTGTCATAAAATAGCATTAATAATGTCAATGTTCCTTATAATGGCACATTATAAGAAGATTTAGTTAATATTACGTTTACTCTTATATTTGGCTGGTTAAACGTCAATAAATCCAAATTATATGGCTACTATAAGGGCTCGAAATGTGTTCTTCTTATAGAGGCTAACTACATTGCTTTTCAGCCTTATAATATTCAAAGATATATAAAGGCTTTTAATATGATAAATTATTCTTATAAAAGACATGCATAAGGTAATTATGATGCTTGTCAACTTATAGGAGCATTTGATAGGACGTCTATCCAGCAAACAAATTTTGACATTTTATATAATCTTTACAAGGATGAAAGCATTCCATATTCCCTAATACAGCGATTTTAAAAGAATTGTTCTCTTTATGGTTATATTAACATGGATTACATAACTAAGATTGCCATTTTGAAAGCATAGCAGGTTGTTATTTTATTTATGGATTTATTACGGAGTGGAATTTACATTAAAAAAATTATTCAAATAAAAAATAAATAAATTTAAAAATTAAAAACTTAAGTAGTACATAATGGGATTTTGTTCGTGTCAAAGGAACCCTAAAAATATGTTAAATGGCGATAACACAAAATGGCGATAGAATATAAGCAACCAATGTGGCTATAATAAAGTTTTCACTCTTATTGACCCCTTGTAGACAATGTACTTATCGTTTTGCTCTCTTAATGGCACTGTATAGAACATGAGTAAATAATTTATTACGTTTTTAGCACTCAAAAAGCATAAATTCGAGGGCGGGTTGACACCACAACACACAGCGTACCACATTTTACTGTGAATTTGAATTCCCAGTTACTTTTCACTATATATGAGCACACAAATCAGAAATATATTAACTACTTAAAATAATTATACTTACCGTTCTCTTTTCAGTTAAATCGTTCATACTTTCCACGCCAAAAACACTTGTTGCAGAATCATAAACAGACGGCTATAAGGGCCTACGGATTTTTAAGAGCCTTTGATTTGCCACAATGGGTTTAACTTCTTTGTATCGGATTATGATAAAACACATATAAGGATGATCGCCCTTATTAACGTTTTTCATATGATTTTTATATGTGTATTGGTTATATAGAAGTTATATCTTTGCCATTATAAGTTTATCTTCCTTGTCCCTTGCCATAATATAACACGTATAAGGGGAAAAAAGCGATCAATAAGGGGGGTACAAGGATATAACCTTTATAAATTGTGCCCAAACACACCCTTATTAGCGATAATACGGCTTGTATAAGTATATTATTTTTGGCTATATAAGCCACAATAAGAGCAACTTTTGTTTGTTGGGATTCTACGAGTATACTAAGTTATGCCAAAGTCGCGAGGTTCTCAAAACGATTTTTCAAAGATATTGCTCTTTTAGAGGGTTTTTCCGTTTTTTCAGGTTATAGAGATGTTCAGTTCATTAATATTAATAAATACTGATTTTAAGTAATTATTTTCTGCCCTCTACCATCAAGTAGAAGCAACCCTTAAAATATTGCGCGTAAGGTTCTTCCTTGTTCTGTTACTGGTTTCTGAAACATTCCCGCTGTTATTGTACAATATTCGGTGATATAATATTTCGTGCAATTTATTTAAAAGATCTGGTTTCTTTCAGCTTCAAAGAGACTGTCAGAGCTCATCAGAAGACCGTTCGACTTATACCGAGCCGGTGTCTTAGACGAGTACGTGATGGGTCTTATGAACCAGGTCGCGCAGGCTATGGACGACTCGATCACGCAGGAGGTGACCAACCACCTGTTCAAGAAGGTCGGCGCGCGCTTCGGGATGGACTTGGTCTCGTTCAACATGCAACGAGGACGGGAGTTCGGCATCCCTGGATACATGGAGTACAGGAAGTTCTGTGGACTCAACGGAGCTAATACTTTCCAGGCAAGTGTACCTACCTACTACTTTTACAATTCATATAAATTGTGATGAAACTGTGATGTCGAGTTAGAATACCATCATCTCAGATCCTTCCGTCGTTTTCATAAAGATCTACATATATCACGCCTTTATACCTTGAGGGGTAGGCAGAGCGTTAACAGCCGTAAGAATACGGCCGCTATCGCCACGTCAGACATTTTTGAGAATTGTTTTCCAAGGATGTTTGAGAAAACATGTGTATCACTATAGTGGCCGGTTGTCAGCCTGTCGCCTAAAAATTGTAATACACCAATACTCTCGAGTCCCTTAGTCGCCTCTTACGACACCCACGGGAAGGATATGGGGTGATACAATTCTAAAAATCTACTAAAGAATAAATATGAAATTCATCCATGGAACGCTGCTGCCCGTTCACTGGATTCATCCCTTAGTCGTCTTTTATGATATCCACGGGCGGAAATGGCGTGATGCTATTCTAAGCCAGCACCACACAGCCTCGCATACCTAATACGGTTAAATTGTCATCATTCTCCATGCTTTATCCCTTTCTCCGTCGAGGTCGGCTACCTAACCTAGGGGATTTTATGTGGAACCAAGATTTTACACAGAGCGACTGCCATCTGACCTCTTTAACCCGAAGGCTAACCTGGCCCGATCCTAGGTTAAGTCACATTCACATATCATCTGAATTGTATTTGAATGTGGGTTTCATCACGATGTTTTTCCTTCACCGTAAAAGCAGTCGGTAAATGTACGTGAGTAAAAACATATTGATACATGGCGGGGATCGAACTCGGGTCACATGATAAAATACGGTTTAAATACGCTAGTTTCCTAGGTCATTAATAAAATATAATAGTTGTACGCTTAAAAATATTGTCCAAAAATACTACGGACTTCATTCATTAATTTTTGAAATATTTAAAGTTCGAATTAATACACAGAAAAATAATATAAAAGTAAGTGTTTTGACGCCATCCAAATACTTACGGCATGACGTCATACTCCCAGTTTTTCACGCAAAATACCCGTTTATATCGATTTAAAAAGTAGCTTATTGGACCCGTCAGGAATGTAGCCTATTGTAACATCTATTGTACTTTGCAGGACTTGTTCGGGTCGATGCCGAACGAGACGGTGCGCAAGTACGAGAGCATCTTCGAGCACCCGGTGGACGTGGACCTGTGGTCGGGCGGCGTGTCGGAGCGCCCGCTGCCCGGCTCCATGCTGGGCCCCACCTTCGCCTGCGTCATCGCCACGCAGTTCTCCTACTCGAGACGAGGAGATCGCTTCTGGTCAGTTCTATACTTACTCAGATAAGGATTAATCAATTACAAAGATACATACACAAATCACGACTTTATCCCATGCGGGGTAGGCAGAGCCTTAACGATCGTTAAATTATGGTCGTTATCGCCACGTCTGACAAGTATTGAGGGCCCCTTTAGATTATTCGTGTATCACTGTAGTGACAGGTTGTCCGCCTGTCGCCTAAAGTTGTAATACACCTCGAGTCCCTTAGTTGCCTCTTACAACACCCGCGGGAAGAATTGGGGTGATGCTATTCTATGCCGGCATCACACGGCAAGATACATGAAATTAAAGCACCTTAAAAATAAACTTTAAAGAAATTATCTTATATAGAAACAACATGACGTTATTTTACAACCCACACTAGATATCAAGCCACACTAGGAATGTGTGTACCGTTCTGAAGTAATATTAGGTAGTTTTTTTTTGTGATAGTCTAATAGTTTTTGGCCCCGGGGCCATCAAAACTACGCCTGTCGGCTTGGTGGGAGCAAGGGCTCACCCGGAAATGATTGGTTGTTCAAACAACCAGCCAAATCACGTCCTTGGGGCGAGAAAACTCCTAAGCCCTTGGTGGCGACCAAGCTTCACAGCCTGGCTCACCGCCGTAAGGTTGCTTGCCTATCGGTCTTTTATAAATTGTACTTCGGAGAGTGTGCGCTTGAGCTGCATGAGCTCATACCACCGTCTCCTTTCTTCCATCGGACATCCAGACGCACGGCCGGCTACCATCCGTTTTTAGTTGAAATACCCACATTACGCACTAAGCGCTTCAAATCATCTTTCATTACGCGCACGGCTAAAGTATGGAATTCCCTGCCTGCGTCTGTATTTCCGAGTGCATATAACCTGAATCTCTTTAAATCTAGAGTGAATAGGCATCTTCTGGGCAAGCTCGCTCCACCGTAGATCCCATCTCTGCTCTAGGGTAAGATTGGGGTCAAGAGTAAGCCCATCATAGATAAAAAAAAAACGGATCGGACTGAATCTACCCGGTATGTGCCGGTAATTGCCAAAATGAGGCACAAATGAGGGAAACATTAGGTAGTGAACCGCCATGTACCATTGACCCAGAACGGAACAGAAGAATGAATCTGTCATAATCGATCAAAGTGTGAATGATATTTGGCGGTAAGCGCCATCTATGAACAAGTAGTATGGGATACAGTTTTATAGGTTCCGCTACCCCACCAGGCACATAGCCTTGGCCTATGTTCTATAGCGGGCCGGAACATTACCCTACTCGCTCTGAGAGCCTTTTATCTAAATATTGCGATCCGGAGAAACATAAACTTGCAGGATGTCCCGGTTTTTTTAATTAGAAGTATATATTTATGTATTAATGTGTTTCAGGTACGAGCTGCCGAACCAGCCGTCGTCGTTCACACCCGAGCAGCTGGCGGAGGTGCGCAAGGCTCGGCTGGCGCGCATCATCTGCGACAACACCGACATCATCGACACCGTGCAGCTCTACCCCATGGTGCTGCCCGACCACGAACTGTGAGTCGCAATTCTGCACTATAGTGCTTTCAAATTAGTATGGCAATAGCGGTCGTTGACATTTACCTACCTACCACTGTACTCGTACTTTAGATAGCGATATATCGATTTCATCAGTAAATGTATGCGATATGAATATCGTTTAAGTATAGGGATATAAGCCTAACCTCAGCGGTGGACTTGGCTTGGGTACTGAGGAAAACAACATACGATTACAGTGGTAAAGCACTAAAGATGCCGTGTTAAGAAAATGTAGAAAAAATAAAAGTCAACAAAAAACAAGTATAAGTTAACAATATCTTAAATTACATGAACGATAAATATAGGAAATCTATCGCTTAGAATCTTAGATAGACCACTAACGGATGGATGTGGGCAAAATCCCTAGACCTTTGATAATTTGGAAGAGTCGAAAATTTTTCTGATACCGTTTTCCAAAGCGCCTTCGATTTCTCCGGGATCTACTTCTATAATTATTTCTTCACCTTGGGAGTAGGTATTATTTCTTTTCCATCAAAAATATATTTCATTCTAGTTGACCCCCAAGCAGAGAAATAGCGTTAGAAACATACAGAAGAAGCATTCGGGTGGAATCGAAATCCTTTCTGCGATCTAAAAATGCTAATTCATTTATTCTTTAATTTTACTTATTTCCAGAAATCCTCGAGTGCCTTGCCGAAGCGGCATAATCCCCTCTATTGACTTTAGTGCGTGGGCGGAGCCCGCGCCCTTCCACGGGCCTAAGCCCTTCGTAAGTAATTTCGACTTCGACCACTACGGCAAGAAGTAGCGCACCGTAGTCTCTAGACAATAGTTTACACGTAGTCACCACGTACATTTAAAAGCTGAAAAGGGTAAAGCAATACATTTATCAGGTAGTACATATAAGGTAATGTTTGAAATGCGCGAATGTTTTAATAAAAGTCAATATTTCCAAATAACTTATCAAATATCGAACCTCTATTTGGCGTAGTCGATAGGATGCGTATATCCTACTACCTGCGCCAATTATATGTGAAGTCCACAGTATACCAAAGTCACAACACCCGAGTATACTAAAATTTGTTTGCGATTTATCACTGCCCTATTCAGCTTGATCACACTGCCATTGACCTGTACATATTATCATACATGTAATAAAAGTATTTGATAACAATAGTCATTTTATATTAAGGTCTTGAGGTCAATAGCGGAGTAGTTATAAAACCGACCGTGCGGCAAATTATCCGTACGTTTATAATTTATCGCATGGTCTTCCTAAACTTATTTATATGATGTAGAGTAAGAAATCGTACAAACTTAATGTAGAAGGTGGTTTAGCAGAGGCCGAACGCTTGATTGCCATATATCTGTAGCTCAAACACTGATAGAAAAACACTTAGTTATTTTTTATTCACTAAAAGTAGAAACCATTTTTCGGACGGTGTACATACGGCATAGTACTCTTACTGTCACTATTACTTTTCATTTTTGCCTGCTAAATACTCATTTTGGTTATATCAATAATCAGTCATGTATTAATTCATATGTAACATCCTTATTTAGTGCACATTACACGACTTATGATTTTGTAAGTAGTTAAAAACATACATATTTATTTCATTTTGCATCTGCATAATTATGTCAATTGTAATTTCTGGAATACATCGAAAACCTACAAGTTATGGTTTTATAACTCTTAGGTCTTGTATCTGGTTGCTGTTCTTTATTTATTTTGTAGTCAACAGTGTATTGTAACAGTGATGCATGGAATATTTGTAGATTTGTGTAAATAGAATTACAAAATTATGAATTTAAACACAGCTTGTTTTATTTGACCCCTTGGTAGCAATTTAATATAATGTAGTGACGACTAATACTATAGTGCTGTTTATGTAGTGTAGTAAAGTAAGTGACATACTAGCTAGCACCTTTGGTGATAAGGGCGTGTAGGCATGCCAATTTCAAGGTGAGTATTATACACTATGAAAAAAAATGTATGATGGTGAATTTATAAAAATATAGATTAAAAAGAATTTTATAAAACTCTTTTGCAGATAACAGAAGCTTACGTTCCGGTTAAAAACGATACAGAAAGTGGACATCTGTCGTTTAACACCACAGCCAACGCTAACGAAACCGAGACTAGCACAGTTCAGAATGATATTAAGTCACCTTGCAGTGGTGATAACTGCACAGAAAGTGGTCAAAATAAATTTAAAGAACCTCATGGATTTGAAATTAGTACTGTAGCACCTTGCAGTGGTGAAAATTGCACACAAAATGTTGGGAATTGCACTGACTGCCCTAAAAAAGTCAAGGAATCTCATGGAGCTGATACTGTTTTGAAATATGTCTACAAAAAAGATGATGAAGTAAACAGCGCAAATAAAACTACAGGACCTGCGCAAAACAGCCTAAAAAGGCGAAGATCTGTTGGAAAGTTTAAAATCAAGAAGAAGCACAAGCAGGGTGATAGTCTACGGCAGGCTGCGAGCGCTCCTTTGATAGTAAATTACGAGACATCGCATGGGCCTCCATCTGGTCCAGCTTTCGCAAGGCAAACTAGTAATATAATCAACGGTGCACACTTAGCCGATTTCAACATTGAAACAGTACATGATGAGCAACCTAATCGAAATGCACAGGTAACAGACAAAAACAAACCAAATTCCAATTCAAATTATGAAAGAGATAATAACTCTAAATCAGTCGAAGATGAAAAAAGTGACGATAGCGAGGATAATTCAAATGTAAATACAAACAAAGACAACTCTGACAGTGATGAGAGAGAGATATCTTCAAGTAGTTCTAGAAGTTCAAGTGCTGAAGATAGTTCTGAAGGCAATAATGACGATGTGAAGGATTACAAAAACAATGATAATGACGAGGATAGTGGTGAAAACTATGACGATAAACAGCAAAACAAAGAAGTGCACGAAGAGGAGGACAGTAAAGAGCGTGGTGATTATAGAGACAGAGAATCACAAAATGAAAGTGCTGAAGATAGTGATAACAGGCAACGGTCTTCACTTAAAGAACGGGAACGTCATGATGATGATGGTGACAATTATGAAGACGATAAGGTAGAGTATAGAAATTCACACTCAAACAGAACCAGCACTCCACAACGAGATTATTATCAAGAAAAGAGTCTCTACCGTGAACCTGAACATGATAGACAAATTAATAAATATTCAGATAGTAATGAAAGTAATGAAAACATAGACAGAAGTTCTGAACAGGATAATGAAAACAATCATAATCGAAGTGATAGATATCCTAACAGACAATATTCAGCTTCACCAAAATATAGTGACGAAAGTGGCGAACGAAGTGGAGAGAAGAGTAGCAACTTAAGACAAAATAGCAGAGAAAACTTTGACCAACGTGATGAAAATAAATCTGATTTCGTAAAACCACGTGATGATAGGTCGGAAAGCGATACAACAGAAAATCTAAAAGAGAAATTGTCGTCATATGATGATAAAGAACCTTCATCAAGATACCATGATTCACCTGATGAACATTACTATAAACACAATAATCAAAGTACACGAGAGCCTCCGGAACACGAAAGCGAAGAAGAAGAAGCTATTATTGCAATAATGAAAAGAAAAAATAGAAATCGTCTCGATGGGAAAGTTAAAGAAAACTTGGAGTCTCCCATCAAAATTAAAGATGTAGATATAGGTGATTTTAAAAACTATGAAAGAATACATGTGAATAAGAAAGGAATAGTGGAGCCGGTTATAGAAAAATATGACAATTATGAGACTCATCCTGATCATTTAATTAGATCCTCACCAGATCAAACACAATACGATGACGAAAAACAATCTGCAATACCAACAGTAGATAATTCAGCGAGCACTGAAACTAACGAAGAAAATGATCAAAACACTAATATAAATGATGATGAAGTCAAACCTGTAGTAGAATTAAATACTGAAAAAGAAGGATCTATAGAGGATAATAGTAAAGAATCATTAGTAGAAAAACCAAACGAGGATACAAGTCTAGAAACTCTTCTAGGTGTTAAAGAGACGAATAGTGACAAAATACATAACAAAGTAGATAAACCAAAACAGCAAGACAAAGGGGACGTTAAACAAGAGTTTGAAAGAATTCCTCTGACTTATAATCATGCTAAAAAGGAAGAGGAACAAAGTAATGAGCAACCCAATGAAAGAACTGAGGATGATAATTATGAACCTCAAAAAGACATTCGTAGTGGGACTGACGAGAGTGCTTTGAAAAAATACAATCCGAAAGAACCAGTCCAATATGACGACCATTTAAATTTTAAGTTCGATGACGTGAAAATTAAATTACCTGACATTAAATTACCGCATGATATTTTATCGATTCCCGATGACGATACTTCCAACGCAAGGAAAGATGACAGAAAGAACAAGAATCCGAAAAAAGAAAAATTCTTCCATTATGATGAACACGAATATAATAGTGATGATGATCATGCACATAAAAATGACGATGAAGACGATGAGCATGACGATTATGTGCCTAGTTATTTACAACATTACAAAAAAGGTCATAGAAAGAAAGAAAAAGATAACAGAGACG
Organism: Keiferia lycopersicella; assembly: GCA_029255805.1. Classification (NCBI taxonomy): domain Eukaryota; kingdom Metazoa; phylum Arthropoda; class Insecta; order Lepidoptera; family Gelechiidae; genus Keiferia; species Keiferia lycopersicella. The sequence continues at coordinate 4,403,424 of JARACZ010000008.1, forward strand.
ACCACGATGATGATGAGGAAGAGGAAGAAGATCTGTATGAAAAGTTTGTAAGAGAAAGATTTGGCAAAAAAGGTACGTTCGAAAAAAGATCAGCAAGATTTACTGCTCCTACTGTTAACGATAAAGAAAATGAAGAACTGTACCAGGCTCTCAGTAAAGTTCTGAAAAAAGCTGCTAATATTGAAAAAGAAGCGCAGCAGAGTGGAGATCCTAATGCAGGATATGTGTGGACTGTAGAATACGAAAAACCCCTGTAAAAATGTATTTTAAACCAAATCTAAGATAAGTAATACGTATTGTAATTAAGTAATTATTTATGAATAATTTTAGAAAATTCAATAAAGTTAAAATTATATGTGATAAAATTTGCTATCATTGGCTAACCTCTTACCCTAGCCTTTCTTGTGAAGTCTGTTGCTTCGATAAACCCTGGCATCAGTAGGCCCATGGTTGTATGACGTAGCCTGCAATCGAGGCCGATGACTTAACGTGTGATGATTCCGTGTTTTGGAAACACGGAATCATCTTCCTGTGTGGATCTGGCGTCCAAAGTGGCCCAGTAGGCCATTGACATAGTTGTGTGACGTAGCCTAAAACTGAGGCTGAGGACAGCTTAACGCATAATAATTTATATGGCTGAACGTGTCTTCCAAATCACGGAATCATCTTCCTTACGTGCAGTGGTTCAGCCTGCAAAGGCGCGAAGTTATAACATCAATTTGGCGAGTGCCCCGCAAAGAATTTATAATAATGGTAATGCTCGAAGAACCCAGCATCGTCACTTACAAAACTAGTGAGGTCGTCGCACGTAAGCCGGACTTCTTTCTTTATCCAACGAGAGCAAAAGTTCGGTTCCGTCGATATACAGGCTGTCCATCTTCAAGTGGTCCAAAGAATAAATCTAGATTCACGCTTAGGGCTCCCACACATATCTGCGAATTCGCATCGCATCGCAAATATCCACGAGCTCGCACGAATGCAACGCAAGAACATCCGATCTAATTCGCATCGCGCATTCTCACGATATTACGTCACACTTGGAGACGCCATTTTAGTTTGCTCTGAGACAGCGTGGGAGAAAGACGCCGGCGCAGAATGGCGGATTACGACGTGGATTTTTTTATATCTTTAATTGAGGAGCGCCCCGTCCTTTGGGACACGCGAGTGATGAACATTATAAAAATAAATTTATAAAACATCATGATAAATGGATTTACCCAAAATCTTCTTTTTCTTCTATATCTTTTTAGGAATAATAGCAGCGCATCAATTTTTTTGCGATCCATCCAGTCACTATTTCTAAAAACACGTCCAATACGACTGACTACCGTTGAAGTTATGGCCACCTCAACTAACGCTTTGCCGCACGAAATCGTATCGCAGCAATTCGCATCGCGAATTCCTGCGATGCGGCGTCGCATCGCAACGTATCGCACTTATGTTGAAAAAAAAATGGACACTCCATACAAAATGCTCTGTGACATGATTTTTTAAAGAAACGGTCTTAAAAGGGCAACATTATTGTTGACATCCCGCTCATATGTCATATATTTGATAGAGAGACAAACAATGTTTCTTTATCTGTACGAGTATATCAGTCAGCGGGAGTTCCAAATTATTTTCTTATCGAATATTATAAAAAAACATTCCGATTAGTAGCTAAGTTGTCAAGAATCTAGATTTTTTTTCTTTGAGAGGGACACCTATCAAATCCTTAGAGAATAAAACCAATGGTTCCGTCCGGTCCGACTATCGTATGTATGACAGAAATCAAAGTCGCCTGTTTGGCTGTATAACTTTTACTCTGTTGTCTCTCCTTTGAAGTGATAAAAAAAGCTTATGTCAATGTTAAACAATTTGCTCGACTCCCGATCATAACCTAAAATATTGTGCTTGATACCATAAAAATAGATTTTTCCTTTATAATAACAGTTACTAAATAAATAACTGGTTAATCTAAAACTTTTCATCACAATGGCTGAAGAAATACAAAAGAAACTACAGAAGGAGCTAGAGATTTTCAATGGTGTACAAAAAGAATATCATAAGGCGGTCGCCCAGAAACAGCAATTGGATAGCCAGTTGAATGAAAATAAGGCAGTCAAGGTAGAGTTAGACCTTTTGAAAAAGGATGCTGATGTTTACAAGCTTATCGGGCCAGTGTTAGTGAAACAAGACTTGGAGGAAGCCAGACAAAATGTTTCGAAGCGCATGGAGTACATTAGCAAGGAAATTAAGAGGACAGATGATCACATTTCTGCTTTAGAAAACAAACAGGAAGCATTGCAAGAGAACCTGAATAAATTAAAAAATGATCTGGGTAAATTGAAGATAAAAGCCTGAAGTCACAAATCACTGTCCTAATCTTATTGCTTATACTTTATAAACTTTGCATATTGTATTTCATATTATAAATAAACTTACCTAGTTATTACATGGATTTCATTATCAACAACTAAACCAATAAATAGTAGTCATGTTTTGCTTATCCAGTTTTCCTGACGATTGAATAATACCCATCAATATCAATAATCTACGTCAGGAGACTGTGAAATAGAAAGAATAATCTTAAATGGAAACAACCTATTAATGTTTGAGTCCACTTTACTAGAACTAAGTATAGAATAATATTCCTTCTAAAGACAACTGTCCTTTGTCAGCCTCGCTTACTTACCAATCTATGGCAGCAATATTGGTTAGGTTATACTTACAATTCCTACTTCGCTTGTTATTTATTATGATTTGCTGTGTCAGGACTAAGCAAGCTACCTTGCAAGACATGCATCGGACAGTGTGGTTGGTGTAGCAGTACCTCCACTTTTGCTACTGCAGGCAAGGCACATCCACATCAACACAACTTGCCAGAGCTGTTGAGGAATGACTTATATTTAGCACCATGCTCTCTCGATAGAAAGTGACTGTCACATCATAAACTTTACAACCATTTGGCACTGGCAAGTATGTCCAGTGAGAGTAAAGCATTTTTTAGGAATCACCTCTCCATTATGCTTAATTTTGGCATCTGTTAAACCTGTAGATAGAACCCATTCTAAAAGAGAACATGACAACCAACTTAAAAATTCCTTTCTCAGAACTTTATAATAAAATACAGATAACAGTTGGTTGAGCATGGCGGCGACACTGTAATTGGCAATTGCCAAATTGAAGTTGGCAATTGCCAAATTGATGTTTACTAGTCCTAAAGCGAATTTATCGTTTCACTACAGTAGCTTTCTCAAATGTTTTAATAAAAGGCTTTCTTCTTTACAAAGTTTTATTATTTACCAAAATCAAGATGAAGTTATCTAAATAATGGCACTTTAACAAATAATGAGTAATGTCATGTTACCAATTTAATATTAATAATATCAAAAATATATCTCTTATTTCAGCCATATCACATTTGAAACCATGATATAAATTCAAAATCTAAATACCTACCTTATTAGATACCATCATATTTTCAATACTTCCTTCAGTCTCGCAAATAAGTCATATAAAAATAGGTATGTCAATATTGGTCCCCTGGTCCCCATAAAATACAATCTTAAATACAACATTTGGCAATGTCAAATGGCCATACACTTATGTATAAGTAAACTCTTAGATAGATAGTTTCGATAAGAATAAAATATGTTGCTTCTCATATTATAAACATCAATAAATAGCAAAATGCATAAAAATATTCTTTTACCAGCTAACTTACTTTTTATACAATTTGTATAAAATGGCTCAATTTTTTAATAGCTACTTTCGCATTTAAGTTAACTCACAATGCACCATATCATCCACATAGAGTTTCTCAGAATAATAAAAATTATTCATGATTATTACAAATGGACTACCCTTATTAATTCTACAATTACAATCTAATTTACTTGATTCTGCTCTGTACGCACGGCACGCTACAGAATGGCATCTCCTGTTTGACGACGAATCTTCCACTGAGCAAACTCTTCCCACACATGCGACCCGAGCACATGAAGCAGTCCGCGTGCCAGTGAAGACTAGACCACGACACCCCCTGCTGCTCCGGCCCGATCACCCCGGTGCACGCGCGGCACCGCTCCGCGTGGAACTGGTCGTAGCACGACAAGCAAATCGGCAGACCCGTTTTATCATCGGGAACGTACTTGCTCCCACCGAGCGGCGCATCACAATGGTAACAGCAGAAATGCTGGACATGGAAGGCGCGGCCTTCTGCTGCTGTGTACGGTCGGGTAAATATCAACTCGTCGCACCCAGCGCAACGGGGAATCTCCAGAACGTTAGCTAAATCACGCGCGCAGTAGATCTCGCCTTTGTAGAAGAAGTAGACCAAATCTGCGAGAAGCTCTCCACATTTGCTGCAAGTGAAACATTGGGGATGCCAGATCGCCTCTTGGCCGGCTCTTTCTGCTTTGACGGCGACTTCCCCAGCGAACATAGGTTTCACACAGCGCTGGCACGGAACACCTTCGTTGTATAATTTCCTATTGAATTCCATTTCTTCAGGGCTGAGAGACATTTCGGCCAGTTGTTCGGAAATTGGGTCTAAGTTTTCGTAGTCTTGTGAAACCGGATATATGGCGTTTTCAGCGAGATTGCTGTCTTGAGTAGCCGCCCAATCGGCTTCAGCAGAAGTAGGCGATGCCATGCCAGGATATGTGCTGTAGTTAGGCAGAGGGGGCGGAGGCAGGTCCTCTTCAGAATGAGTCCTGAGATAGTCCCTCAGCGGTGCGGTCTGCTGTGGCTCCACCTGGTTGATAGGTTTTGTTGTGGTCGAATACTGTGGATTAATCTTTGTAGAGCAAATAGTTCCGCTGTGTTCTGGAGTGGTAGGTTCGTGTTTCCAGCTCCATATTTCTCCATTCGGCGCGAATATTGTCCCTTTTTGGATCCTACTGTCCATGAGTTTAGCTGTTCCTATGATATTGTTGTTGCTCGTAGCCCAAAGGTCTGGCATGATTTGCACTCCCAAAGCCTTACTGGCAAATTCATCAGTTTCTTCTTTAAACTGGTCATTGTTGTTGTATTCGTCACGGAAAAGCTTGATCGGTTGTAAGTATACATCATTCGCAACCGGCATATTTAAATCCGTGAGGTGTTTGAAAAGTTTATCGTAGACAGGCCCATGTTCTACCGCGCTTTTGATTCTATCCGACTCAATACGCATGACGTGAAGTTTATCCTTCACAATACGACTGAGTATCGGGCTGGATTTGTAATCGGGCAAGTTGGCAGCCGAGCTGACAATGTTGCCCTGTGAGTCTAAAACTAGTTTCTTATCGGAAGCATTTTTAGGAACTATGTTGTATTTGACGCCCCTGGATATGTTGGATATCTTCAATGGTAGCGCGTAAGACTTTGGAACAGAGTTAGTTTTGCTGTTCTCTACGGAGTATACTTCGCCGCTTTGCAGTGGGCCCACTCGTACCACGTTACCCATGCCCACTACATGGTCTTTGATGCGGGTTATGTATTCCTGGAAGTATAGAAAATTAGTTAATTTAAAGAACAAAAACGATAATTGAGGCAACTCTATTTTACAGCTACTCAATCGGTACAGTCGTCTTTTGTTTACGATCGTGCACATTTTGTCTGTATATTTGCGAGCATTTTATGAGGAACTATTTCCTTCCAGAGAAAGGCGACGCGCGCCTTCTTGAGGACTGATTTACTTTTTTTAGACCTGGATTAGGCAAGCCTTGCCATATAATGCTTTATACAGACCTTGTGCTCCGTCTTCTCGTGGTCGGTGGCGCGCTGCCTCTAGCCGCTACAGGCGCTGCGGGAGTGAGCGGGGCGCAATACTGACCGAGTGCTCCGTCTTCTCGTGGTCGGTACAGGCGCTGCGGGAGTGAGCGGGGCGCAATACTGACCGAGTGCTCCGTCTTCTCGTGGTCGGTACAGGCGCTGCGGGAGTGATCGGGGCGCAATACTGACCGAGTGCTCCGTCTTCTCGTGGTCGCACTGAGAAAACGGCTTGTTAAAAACTAAATAATTTATTGTTGTAAGTAACAAAGCGACACTGTTATTATAGTGCTTGCAAAGCTTACTGCTAAAAACAAATAAGCGAAAATGGCTAAAATACTTCCATAAAACCAATCACCTAGTTTTGTTAAATTTTAGACCAATATCTAACCCTTTTTGTTTGTTTATAGGTAGAATCCTATGTTTGTAGTAACTAAACAAGTAACCGAGTTAAGTTTAAGGAAGTCCATATATAACCTCATTCATTTATAGCCAAATGGCATAGTTAACTATAGCAGGTCTTCTCATCAGACTTTACTACCTTTAATAGTTAAATATAACCTATATGATAGGTATCCCCACTTAATTAACTTTATTGTCATAGCCGATTTACATTGCAGCTGTGACTGATTTACTACGTCTCTTTAAATAATTAATGTTGTTAGCAACAATCAATTAAACCAGTGTATTTTGCATACTTCGCTGCTAATAGACAATTTACTCAGTATCATCAACAAATTCAGCAGGGTAGCCACTGCCGTCTTCACTTGGTTGTAGTTAACTAACCTACTTGATTCTATTAAACGGTAACAACAGCAAATTTACGTTGCTGGGACAACCAAACAAAAGCACGGTACACCGCCGCACTGTGGGCTGAAAATCGGCTTTCATAGACATTTTCATTTGATTTCTTTAGGTGTGATTTTTTTGCTTGGATGTGCTTCGGGAGACTAAGTTTTTCACTTCTATTCAGCAATTTTCATGTTTTAATCATAAACTTAGTCTCCCAAAGAACATCCAAGCAAAATAAACACACTTAAAAAATCAAATGTAAATGTCAATGAAAGCCAATTTTCAGCCCACATTGCGGCGGTGTACCGTGCTTTTGTTTGGTTGTATGACACTAAAATAAAATGTAAGGAAATGAAATTACTTTAATATTGTTATTATTGTATTTATTTAAAATAATTATAAAACACTCCTTAAAACTATATATTGTCTTCCATCCGATAAGATCCATCCGATGTGTTCGCATTATCTGTAATGAAAAAATAAGTTAAGGTATAAAAATATTATTCAGACATACTTCAAGGGGTGAACCAGTCCATGAAACTGAATAACTTTCCCCAAGGAACATAGGTCAAAATATTTGAAAAAAAATTGGTCCTCCCATACAAGATGACTTGGTCAGCGTGGTCAGCTGACACTTTTTGTATCGGAGGTCTATTTTTTTCATATTTCGACATATTTATATCATATTTCCTTGGGGAAAGTTGTTCAGTTTCATGGGCTGGTTCACCCCTTAAAGTATGTCCGACTAATATTTTTACACCCTGTACCTATGTCCTACCTACTAGACGACCTGCTTATTTCTAGATCTTTCTGAATGCCACATATAACTAAAGCAAATAGAGTTAGCACTGGCGGCTTAGAATACTAGCACCCAACAATCTCTTCCTAGAAAGACGTAAAAGGCGACTAAGGGACTAAACTGCAGCGTTTAAAGGGCTATCCACACATGTCCGGGTCAGGGCCTTCAGGGCTCCGGGCCGTCCGGGCTAAGGGCACCAGGACACTGGCTATCCGGATCGCCCTGACACGGACATGTGTGAGCAAGTTCGTACGAATTGTATGCAACCGATTATTTCCCCGTCCCTGCCGGGTCCCGTCAGGGACGGGAAATCGGAAATGTGTGGATAGCCCTTTATATGAATTTTACAGATCATTGCGCTCGCCAACCCGCCTGCCAAGCGTGGCGAGTATGCAATCTACCCCTGAAAGCCTCATCCAACGTGCATGCATCCAACAGGGAGGAGGAAATAGAATTTAAAAAATAACTTACCTTTGAACTTTTCAATGTACTCCTCCAACTTCCACGCAGTGAGGAGGTTTTGCACCTCTTCGTCCATAAATATTGCTGAATAATTCCACAGCAAAATGCACACGTTATACACACTGCACTCCTTAGAACTCGGTCCGGGCAACTGCGGAAAACGAACTGACCGACTGACTGTCCGACCGAGCGGCGAGTGCGAAGCTCGCGGGTGACAAGTCTCAACATGTTCCTACAACACGATTAAACGTAACTGAGTTACTTTGCTAATTTGCCGAGGCTTAGTTAGAAATTGATAATTTAAATAGACACTTAGTTAAAATTTAAAATGTATGTTTGCTATTGGTAGTTAACTTTTTTTATTTGAACATAAACAAACTTCACATCATGTATTAAATAAACATGATATGTTAAAAACTACAAACAATTTGGTTTGGTTTAAAAAATTACACTTATCTATTAGTTATCAAATAATTTAGTTGCATTTATCGATTGATCGGTCAATTTTAATTACACTACATATCTACAATTAAACTATAGTGAGAAACAGAAGTATGCTACATTTTAAATGACAATTTAGTTTATTTGTGACAAATTAACTTATTCATTTTTAAATATTATGCATATTTGTCTTCAATCTTTCATACACTTATTTCAGATCACAGTAATAGCTTGCTAAAACTACTGAATAAGGTATTTGAATATATCAAGTCAAATTTGGTTGCAAATATTAACTATTTTATTAAAAAACGAATAAATACAGTGCTGTATCTGACTAACACAATTTAACAAAGTTGACGTGTTCGTTTTTAATCATACACCCTTGTGAGTTTTCAGCTAAGACGTGACTGATGCTAAATAAAATTCCGTTAAACAAGCCAAAAAGGTCCTCGGTTAACTTCAGATTTTCTCAGTGCGGTACAGGCGCTGCGGGAGTGAGCGGGACGCAATACTGACCGTGTGCTCCGTCTTCTCGTGGTCGGTACAGGCGCTGCGGGAGTGAACGGGACGCAATACTGACCGTGTGCTCCGTCTTCTCGTGGTCGGTACAGGCGCTGCGGGAGTGAGCGGGACGCAATACTGACCGTGTGCTCCGTCTTCTCGTGGTCGGTACAGGCGCTGCGGGAGTGAGCGGGACGCAATACTGACCGTGTGCTCCGTCTTCTCGTGGTCGGTACAGGCGCTGCGGGAGTGAGCGGGACGCAATACTGACCGTGTGCTCCGTCTTCTCGTGGTCGGTACAGGCGCTGCGGGAGTGAACGGGACGCAATACTGACCGTGTGCTCCGTCTTCTCGTGGTCGGTACAGGCGCTGCGGGAGTGAGCGGGACGCAATACTGACCGTGTGCTCCGTCTTCTCGTGGTCGGTACAGGCGCTGCGGGAGTGAGCGGGACGCAATACTGACCGTGTGCTCCGTCTTCTCGTGGTCGGTACAGGCGCTGCGGGAGTGAGCGGGACGCAATACTGACCGTGTGCTCCGTCTTCTCATGGTCGGTGGCGTGCTGGCGCACGGCGGGTGCCACGTCGTGCGGGGGCAGCTGCGTGCGGAGCTGCGCGCGCCGCCGCTTCGCCGCCTCGGAGCCCGACACCGGCGCCAGTGGACCCAGGCAGGACATGTACTCCGATACCTACAGCGAGATTTGTTTTACACAATAAAATACTGACAACAGGTCAGCTTATTTCTAAAAAGAAATCTCTTCTAGCAGACCTAGGGTAGTGGGATGTCATAAAGTAAGGCAGATCATCAGTTGCAAGAAATACTAGTTCATGTATTGTAAACCAAGTGGGTTATATCTTAACAAAAAACAGTGCTAGCAAACACAATCGATGTATAAGTATTTCTAGATGATCAAAGTACCTATGTAATTGTACATAATATTGATGATATTATGATTAGGATAGATGGAATAGACACTGTTTTCAATAATAAAATGCATTTAATCTTATCATCATTACCAGTTCTGTAGAGGCATTGGGCGGCACCCAATCAAGTTTCACCGGCTTATCTGTCACCCCTCTGATCTTTATCAGCGGCACTGAAATCATCACAACAGATTGATTAGTTTACATCAACAATATGATTATGTAAGAAATAGATGAAGGAATGCTAAAGAAGGTATGAAATTCTATTTCAAATAATAAAGTAATAAGTTAATGATAGTGATGCATTAATTAACTAGTATAGTAAGTGTAATTGAATGCTGAATCATTTTAAACACTATGGGTAATGCAAGCTGTACAAATTCACTGCAGATGGCAACAGCACTGTGGATGCAAAAATCATAGAATTTCACCTATATAGGATGGTACTACTATAGATAGAGATGTGGAGTGGCAGGTCAAATGAGCTACTTTGTAAAACAATCTAAAACAGTATATTGTATGAAAATAGGAATGTATGACGTCATACATTGCTATTTTGGATGGTGCCAGAACACTTTCTTCTATATAATTCTCTGTTAATTAATTCAAACTTAGAATATTTTGAAAAATTATGAGTGAAATCCGTAGTATTCTAGGACAATAGTTTTAAGGAAAGCCCCATAGTGCTTCATACAGCAAACATTATGCTGGTCAAAAATAAATTGATGAGCTCACTTGAAGCTTTCTTGGAGTTGACATTGCCGAGCAGTTCGAACTGCGCCCAGCCAGAGAGGTCGTCGTCCTGCACGTCGTGGACATCCTTGCTGCAATGGCAAGATCTGCACACTTTCCGCCAAAAGTGTAAGTCTAGACCCGGACATGATGGCCCTGGAAGGAAATTACTACATAGTATAAAGCAAAGTCGCTTTCGCGTCTCTATGTATGTATGTTTTCTCAAATTTTTAAAACTACACATCGGATTTTGATGTAGTTTTTCTAATAGGTAGAGTGATTCAAGAGAAAAGTTTGTATGTATAACTTGCCCGAAAAACATCTTATTCCCACAGGATAACCCTGTACCATGCATTTCCTGGTTGCACCAATAAAAATCCAAAGGTTAAGTATCAAAACAGTAATCTAAAACAACTTTTTATCTTATCATAGCATGAATTCTAAGAATGTGGCATAAATTAGATTACAAACCACAAGAGTTACAGGGCGCCCCAGCACCGCTATCGTGGCCAAGTCGAGCTTTACTCAACTTCTCTCGCTGGCTCTCTAACTTGGACAACCACGCCGGCGCCTCCGGAGTCTCCACACATGAGTCACTCATCTAGCAGCAAGATAATGATATCATCAAATCAGAGCATGAAACAAAGTTAAGGAAAAGAAATAGGAACAAATAACATGCTACGATATCTTACCTCCACGACAGGGTACACTGGCACAAAAATAAAAACTTAGAAACAAAAGTAAACGAAAAATAAATAACACCAAACAGAAACAAAAGCCACTCACGAATTTATTAAAAAAAAAAGTTAGTGTTGTACTGTGGCGACTTATCAATCAATCAATCTGTTTCAATATTAATTAAGACTTAAATGAGAGCGGGCTTTGGAATAGTGCAAAAAAAGCGCGATGCGACAAGGTTGGGTAGTAATTTCTTTTTTCTACCAATGAAAATGTTGCAATCGTATGATGGTAGAAAAAATTAAAAGTAAAATGTAAGGCGGATGAACATTTATTTCTCATCTGTGTTCTCTGTCCGTCATCCATCTTTCATACAGCGTATCCTACAAGAATTTCGTATAAAACACAGTAACTGTAGTGATTTATTTATTTTTTACCTTTAATTTAAGTGTAGTGAAGTTATAATTTACATTACCTCATAAAAGGTCAATTCAAACATTGATTATTGATACCATGACGTGAAAGTGACTCATAGTTTTGTCTTCATAAAGTCAATAATCTATTTTATACTTTTGTAGATGTCTTCGGGAAGGCCAATTAAATGTGTAGTTGTTGGTGATGGTACAGTTGGGAAAACTTGTATGTTAATATCGTACACCACGGATAGTTTTCCAGGAGAATACGTGCCCACTGTGTAAGGAAAATATAATTCTTGTTGCTAATTATGATTTTGATTTGATTTTCTCCCATATATTTTTACGGTTTATTTACAGATTCGATAACTATTCTGCTCCTATGGTGGTCGACGGAGTGGCAGTATCTTTAGGTTTATGGGATACTGCAGGACAAGAAGACTATGATAGGCTAAGGCCATTAAGTTATCCCCAAACAGATGTCTTCCTTATATGCTTCAGTGTGACAAGGTACGACGATAATGCTAAGATATCATTTCATAATTCTTAGAATTACTATTCAGTTTTAGTATTTCAGTTAATCTAATATAAAACTTTTTTCAGCCCCTCTTCTTATGAAAATGTTACTTCCAAATGGTATCCAGAAATTAAGCATCACTGCCCAGATGCTCCAATTATTTTGGTTGGTAAGTGCAATTGATGGTAATTTATTTAATGAATTTAATAAAAATTCATACCTCTTATCTACAATTATTATTTCCATCCAGGTACAAAAATTGATTTAAGAGATGACCGAGAAACACTAAGTTTGCTATCAGAACAAGGCATGTCCCCACTAAAACGAGAGCAAGGGCAAAAATTGGCAAACAAAATTAGAGCTGTGAAATATATGGAATGCTCAGCCCTAACACAGCGTGGTCTCAAACAGGTAAATTTACTTTGAAAATTTGCAATTTTTTTACCATTATTAGGACTAGGTATTAGAATCCGCGCCTTTACAACCTTTACCCACTACCTCTAAACTTTTCTAAAGCAGCTCATCCATAAACTGCGAAATTAAGCACGAGCATCATAAACCACTAACCAGCCCAGTGGTTACACCCAAACTACTTACCTACCAGCTTTCCCATGAGATAACGTACCTCTCCCCTAAAAAGATCCTCAGGCTTCATCAAATGCAAAAAAAAAGTGCCAAATGGCTCCTATTCGCGAGTTTGAGCTTAGCAAGCAACAAACATATACATATCAATTTATAATATATTTTTACGGTCTATTTATTTGTTTTTTTTTTATATTGCAGGTATTTGATGAGGCAGTTCGTGCTGTATTAAGACCCGAACCCCAAAAGAGACATCAAAGGAAGTGTCTTATCATGTAAATATAAATTAACTTATGACAAACTACGATAATAATGACATTCAGGAATCTCTCAAACAGTAATAGTATGTTTCTAATCCATTACTGTATGTATGTATAATATATTATTTATTACTTACTATGCTATTTCATCAAAACTAGTCAATCAACACTCATCTAACTTCTGTACCTATATAATATGTGCACTGTGCACAGTACTTTGCATGCTGGCTAGTTTCCATATTTCCATTATACTGGAAATACTATTTATCATAACATATATCCTAAAATGGCTTCTGTTGTTGTTTATATAAATTGTGATTATTTTATTAACAAGTGCCATAAACTCCTACAATGAGTTTGAAATACAATAACATCACATTATTAAAGTATTTATTTACAGTTATTTTAAGTTAAATACAGATATGCCAAAGATTTATGAGTAGTTTTTAAGGCTCAGTGTAGTTTTTTTTATTATAAAAATGTCATTAAAGATTAGAAACAAATTGTTACTGTTTATTGAAATTTTTTGATATTATTTTTATATCTTTAAAGAACCTCAATATTTCAAAATTTTGAGATATTGTCTCATAAGCGTTTTTCAATAATGACTGATTATAGAAGCTAGCGTATTAACATACTCAAATTAATCTCGTAGTTAGCAAGACATAGCAGGCATTTTTAAGGTTTTATCCTAAAAGGAGTTTTTTTGTGGATGAGTATTAAATTTTGTTATAAGTAAGACAGGTTTGTCTTCAATTCATAGGTATAAAATATAATTTATGTTTTCTCGAGGCAAGTAATGCCTAACTTAACCAAGTTGAATTATTGGCAGCTCTGTTTGTGCGTTAATACATGGACCATTAAAAATATGCATTTATTACTCAGATTTTTCCACAATATAGGGTGTATGGCAGATCGATGAAATCCTTTGATGAAAAAAAATTGGACCTCCCATACAAAATTACCGACTGATCATGTCAAATTGTATGGGAGGTCCAAATTTTTTTTACATATTTCGACCTATGTTCCATGGGGAAAGTTGTTCAGTTTCATGAGCTGGTTCACCCCTTGAAAGGATTTTATCGATCTGCCAAACACCTTGTATATTATTTAATTTAACAGTAATATAATATATTAATTACCTACCTTACGGTCCTTATAACCTGCCTATGTAAATTATTAAGTATGTATGATCTGATTTTTGGAATCACATTAGCAAACTACAAAAATACAACGTATATTTTATAGTGATCATTAGGACGAAATATTTTTGTATTTGATAAATGACGATAGACTTAGAAACAAAGCATTTAAGGCGTATTTACTGCTTTGCACTATCAGTTACTATATTATTCTTTAGTAGTTATTTTAATTCAGACTGCTTTGGTTTACAGGAAAGCTTTGAATTTATTATTGTGCATATAATTAATACGTATTCAATTATTTATAATAAGGAAAAATGCGCAATTTATAAATAAATCTTGTGTAAATTAAAACTATGTAGTTTGTTTTGTAGTATTAAATTTTTCTAAAGATACTTTACCTTATTTCCTTGAAATTTTTTTATAGCATCCGGTATTCTGTTTTGTTTTACACTTAAAACAAATAAAATACAAGGTAATGGAAGTAAATTTATTCAATTTAACATGTTTACATGCCACTGACGAACATATAACATACATCATTCATTATTACATTAACTACACATGGTTCAACATTTTGGATATTTTAATGATTTACAAAATTAATGCTTTCTTGATATAAAGTCTACAGAGTTGTTAATTTTAATATATAAAGAGAGCATTTTTGTATCAGTCTAAACCAATTTATTGTTCACGACTAATTTCTTTTAGAAGTGGAGCTCTTTAATCACCTTTTTCATTTTATACATTATTTGTTTGTTATAGTTGTGTTGGATTACAAGTTAATGGAGTATGTGATTTGTCGCACAAATAGATACCATAAAACTTAGACATCAAATATTTTGCTATGACTAGATCAAAATACAGAAAATATTAACACCAATTTTAAGTCTAGTTAGTATACGAGTAATTAGGTACACTGAAACAAATGGTAATGAAACACAAAATCTGTTGTAGAATAGTAACTCCAAATAATGATGTATAACGATAAAACGATACTTAAAAAATATGATTTATACATCCTAAGACTTAATTACAATAAACAAGTTTTTCAAAAATGTATTAAAAGTTCTTAAATATAATAATAAATTGAAAATAAATGCAATGTCCTAAGAAAACAAATATTCCATAAACTAGGTGAATGATTCCTAAGAAAATAAAGGTAGTGAGTGATATTGTATAATGTTATCGAGATAATCCAACATGAATAGAAACACACAAATCCTTAACATCAATCTGATTAAATACTGATTTAAATTAATGGATGAGATCCTTTTGACCTTAATTATAAAGGATTTAATCCTATGCACCACTAATTAACATAACACATTTTAAATACTGGTTACATCGATAACAAACATTTCATTTATTAGATAATCTCTAATAAGTTACTGAAACTATATTTCAAATCTAAGGTTTTTCGAGTATACATCCACCTATTCTTAAATTCTAAAAAAATATTATTTTGAATTGCTATTTCAATAGCGTACAGCTGTCAATCAAACGTTTTTCAAAATTCACTAAAAGAATTCACATTCTAATCATACATTTATATAGGTGGTTGGTATACATACTGAGACAAGATAGTTATTATCTAATAATTTGAGAAAACATATTATTTGATTTTTTTAAATTCAGATGCGTTTAAAGTAATATGTATATACACAACAATCAAAAACATTAATGTATTTGTAGATGTAGAATTTGGAAGATAAATCAGTAATTATTATTTACGTGTATTATTTTAATGTATTAACTTGAGAAGTAACAGAATGGATTAGCTGTAAAAATAGGATATTGACAGTCACATAATATAAACTTAGTTTTATTAATTAGTCTACGCTACATATTGGCAGATATATTGTTTTGCTGACAATGTGTTGAAATACAAGTATAATAAAATGTACCAGAAAATGCTCCTTTGCAATAAACATGTCAAAATGCATGTGATGGAATTCAAGTGCCCTCACTACCTGGAAGGGGTTCGTCATCCTGATATCACATAGCCCTATATGGACCTTGAGTTTTCAAGTATTGGATAACCAATGATGGTCCTGAAGAAACTACTTCAGGGGGAATAGCATTCAATGGACAGTTTTCAATACTCATAATTTGTAGGCTTACACATAGAGCCAATTCGAATGGTAAATTGCACAGATTGGGATTGTCATTTAAGTACAAAGACTCCAAATTTTCAAGTGTGCCAATTTCTTCTGGCAAATATTGCAAGTTATTTTCACCAATACTTAAGAATGTGAGATTTGTAAGATGACCAATTGAACGTGGCAAAGATGTCAACTGATTCGACTGCACAATCAGTTTTTGCAGGTCATGTAAGAAGCCAATTTCATTAGGCAGAACCTCAAGCTTATTTTCTTCCAAGTCCAAAACTCTTAATTTTCTCAAGTTCCCAATACTTGGAGGGACTCGTTTCAATAAATTGTTAGATAATATCAAGACTTCTAGGTTTTGAAGACATTGTATATCATCAGGTAACTTTGTTAATTGATTTGTGCCTAAATTAAGTTCAACCATATTGGACCATGTGCCAATATCAAGTGGAAGTGATGTAAGTAAGTTTTCTTTCATATTTAACTTAGTTAAATTTTTGGCTCTTGAAAATATACCATATGGTATTTTATCAATTTGATTGTGTTCCAGGTTAATAGAAAACACACTGGTAAATTGTGCAGGACCCCCTGACGGATAGCTCATAAAAGAGTTTCGGGACAATGTAATACTTGTGAGCTCATTTAGACTGGCAAGTAAACCCTCAGGCAATTGAGATATTGAATTGCCTTCCACATTGAATTCATCCATATGTTTGCAGTTACTCAATGTGACTGGTATTGCAGATAGTCTATTATATCTGAGCCCTAAGCGCGTTAAAGCTTGAAGATTTCCAATGGTTTCTGGTATGTCCAAAAGATCATTGTGTTGTAAATCCAGTGTAGATAAATTAACACAATTACCAATTTCTTGCGGCAAATGTTCAAGGTGGTTGTGAGATACATCAAAGGTTACCAAATTGACTAAGTTTCCAATCCCAGAAGACAACTCTTTAATTTTGTTCTCTCGCAAACTTAACATTGTAAGATTTGTTAAATTAGCAATACCATCTCCAACAATTCTGATTCTATTGAATCTTAGAAACAATGTCGTCAGGGATGTCAATTTGTACACCACATCGGGTATGTCGCTGAGTTTGTTATGCCGCAAATCTAACACCTTTAGACATTTTAAGTGAGCTAGAGAATCAGGTAAACTGGTAAGTGAATTTTCATTCAGTGCCAATGTTTGCAAGTTTGCCAAACATCCAAACTCTGGAGGAAGGGCCACCAACTTATTACCATACAAATAGAATTCCACCAAATGAGTTAAGTCCCTCACATTAGGTGGCAGAGAAGTAATGGAGGACTTGCTTAGGTCGAGTCGCTTCACCCCCTCTTCGCGGCATCGTATGAACTCCTTTATGACATCCAAGTCGGCTTGAATGGGTTTGTTTTTCTTGGCGGTAGGTTTCGGTTTATTTGATTCAGGATGTTTTACTGTTACCATTTTTGGACGTGCGCCCTCTGTATTTGTTAAGGACGCTGTTGAAAGTTTCTTTTCCCGCATGCTATATGATTTTTCTCTAGGACTTACAGTTCCGACAGTGTCCAGAGCTTCTGGGTTTTCTCGAGAAGAATTTTCCACGTTCATTTCGTCGTTTTTGTTGGCTTTTTATCTTTAAGTTATAGATATATTCACATAAATGACGAGACGAGATTATTAAAACACACTTGTCATTTTAGAGCACGAACCAATCAATACACCTATTTCTGTCTGGGCACTACTGAATTTATTACTGTTCATTTGCAATCGCTTGATGTGGCCTTGCAGGACGTTGTCCACTGTTCAGTTTAGTGTTGAAGTCACTTCATTTATTATTGTTTTAGTAAAATGTATTAGTAAATTTGATCAAACGAAATTATAGTGTACAAGGCTTGCGAAAAAGAATTTTGCAGATGCAAATTATTAACGGAGTTGCCAGTGAGGATTAAAGAAACTACTACCTACAGCTCGTTTCTTTAGGTGCGTCAAAAACTACCAATTTACGCAATTTCAGTGTTTGTCTGACTGACCAAATCAGGCCAAAGGCCCAACTTTTTCTAAAGTAGGGTAAAATAAACGCACCTGTCAATCAGTCAATAAACTTATTGTTGAAAGAAGCTCTCTCTTCTCTCCTCGTTTATTTTTCCTTCTCGCCGTCGGCTTTTGTTTTGATTGATCTAGTTTTCTGTGTTTACGTGGTGTTTGTGTTTACGGAGTGTTTTATAATTCCTCAAGATGGATAAAAGTAAAGAAAAGGAGGAGCAAAGTATTATGGATAAATCCATGAGATCGGTCTTTGGTAAGTCTCGAAACACAGGTTCGTTATAATATAGGTTAGAATCGCATTCTTTATATCTTTTCTGTTTGCTTGTTTCTAGTGGGTAATATACCTTACGAGGCAACCGAAGAGAAGCTGAAAGATATATTCAGTGAGGTTGGGCCAGTGCTGTCGTTCAAGCTCGTGTTTGACCGCGAGACCGGCAAGCCTAAAGGTTATGGCTTCTGTGAGTACAAGGATCAAGAAACCGCACTCAGTGCTATGCGGAACCTCAACGGGTACGAGATCGGGGGGCGCTCGCTCAGGGTCGACAACGCTTGTACTGAGAAGTCCAGGATGGAAATGCAAGCTCTCATGCAAGGGCCACAGGTAAGCAATTTCCTGCAAGCCTATAATAGTACCTAATTATTGGGATTGGCATAATTTAAACGGCAGCCCCTCTAAGTGAGAACTATATCTCTTTAACACCTTTAACTATTCCAGCTTCAATGCAAGCATGTTGTACAAAAATAAAAATATTTGTCTTTCTTATGAGACCTTCAATAATCTAAGCCGTCTTTCCCGTAAATCTTGTAGAATTTCATCAAGAAATAATTTTCACAGTCATTTTCCAGTCTGAGACCCTAGGATGGAAACCTCGTCCTCTGAGTGGACACTCTCATGGTCAAATTAGATTAATCCCTTTAGAAGAGTCTCAATCAGATTTTGCATTGTGTTACACAATGTTTTCAGATTGAGAACCCTTATGGCGACCCAGTGGAGCCTGAAAAGGCACCGGAAGCCATCAGCAAGGCCGTGGCTACTCTCCCTCCAGAGCAGATGTTTGAGCTGATGAAACAAATGAAGCTCTGTATTCAGGTAAACATACAACCCATACTACAACATACCAGAGCTGCAATTAATAGGTACAGTAATACCCCACTTCACGCATGGGATGCGTTCCAGGGATTTTCGCAGGTTCAATTCATGGCAAAATGGGGGTTTCCAAGTAAAAACATGATCATCAGTGACTGTGATACTGGCACATCTGATATCTTGCCCTTTATTGCCAGTCATGTGCACCGAGGGAGACCTGATTGTAGCAAATGGGAATGTGGTGGCCGTGGCAAGAAGAAGAAGAAGACTTCAGATAGAGGTATTATAATACCTCTATCTTCTTCACATCTTCTTTCTTGAAGTCTTCTTCTTCTTTGTGTCAGTGATCCTAGTGTATTAGATTTATTTTGCCAATAATTGGCCACGGCCACCCCAGGTATAATAATACCTCTATCATACACATACAAAGCTGATTGAATTTCCAACTTCGTTTGCAGAACAACCCCACAGAGGCTAGGAACATGCTTCTGCAGAACCCTCAGCTGGCTTATGCTCTGCTGCAAGTCCAAGTCATCATGAGGATTGTGGATCCCGCTACAGCAGTCGTAAGTTCACTAGTTCACATTTCATTACTAATAAATGTTCTTATTTTCAGATGCTTGTTAATAAACTGATGTGGGTACCTAAAATGTTTGCTGAACTTTGCCCTATTAGTTTTAATGCACTGTTTACCCCGAAAGCGATAAAAACGTGGTTATGTGTCTGTAACTGGAGTTCCAGTAAAATGTGTAGCAAATACTATATTACTTCTGATGATACAGAATGAGAATTGCAGAGATTATTGAAAAAACATGTTTGGAGTCAGTATGTAATTTTCTACTTATGTATGTTTAGTATAGATATAGTATAGATACATGTATACTGTATAGTATAGATAAAGCCCCTCCCATGGGACGCCCTTGTCCAGCATTGAACTTTTATGGCTGTTTTAGTAGTACTAGAAAGTACCAGGATTTTTTTTTCTAGTCTATGCTGCACCCAAGCAACCCAGTACCTCCAGTGCTGCAGCCCGGCGACAAACCGCCGCTACCACCAAACCCATACATGCCCAGCAACCAAGGTATTGACTAGAATAAGCATGAAGACTGGCAGGTCAAATGATCTAATTTTTAAAACAATATTTTGTGTGATAATATTAAGAGATGACATCATATCTCGCTATTTCGGATGGCGTCAATACTCTTATGCCGTGTGATGCCGGCTTAGAATAGCATCACCTCACATCCTTCCCGTGGGTGTCGTAAGAGGCGACTAAGGCACTCGAGAGTAATGGCGTATTACAATTTTTAGGCGACGGGCTGACAACCTGTCACTTAGTGATACACATGTTTTCTGAAACAACTTTGGAAAACAATCCTCAAAAATGTTAGACGTGGCGATAGTGGCCGTATTATTGCGGCTGTTAATGCTCTGCCTACCCCGCTAGGGATAAAGGCGTGATATATGTATGTATGTCAATACTCTTACTTTTATATTATTTTTCTGTTTATTAATTCAAAATTTGAAAATTTCGAAAAGCACTAAATAGAGTCTGCAGTATTTTCGGACAATACTTTTAAGCATACTACTTTTATATTTTATTAATGACCTACTCATCTAGAGAATTGATTCCCATAACATTATCATTGCTTTAATGTAAGCGGCGTTGGCGAGGAAAATCTCTGTAGGTATTGTTATAGAGGCGGAAGCCATGCTTTCTCGCTCATGCTGATTACTCTTACCCCATCGCACTTCAAATAACTGCCGCCATTTGCAAATCCTTTTTTATCTGACTGAGTTATACCTTTTTTACCATTAAAAATAGTTAAAAGTTGGTGGTTTACTTGTTATAGGTCAACCACCATTATTGGCGAATCCTGTGCCACCGCCAAACCGCATGGAGTATGTCCGTAAGTAGTATATTCTCTGTAACGTATTCGTAAAGATTAGAATACAAAATTTTATTTAGTTTTTTGATTAAGTAATAGTTTTTTTTAAATTATTTAATTTAGGCTTTTTAATTAATCTGAAAGGGGCCTCGATATTTGTCAGACGTGGCGTTAGCGACTGTATTTTTATGGCCGTTAACGTTATGCCTAACCCGCAAGGAATAAAGGCGTGATATGTGTATGTACGTGTGCTTCAAATAATCATACAGGCGCGTATTCATTTGGCAATTTTTGTCATAGGACTGGCGCAAGACAAAAAACTCAAATATCGCCGCCGTTGTTTCATTTCACATACAAGTCATAGTTGGTTACGAAATTACCCTCGCCATGTTTAGAAACAAATATGTTTCTAAATACGCGTCTTAAAAGTCGTGTGTGTTGGCAGCGCGTCCAGTAGGCGACATAGACCTGCGCAGCACGCGGGCGCCCCCCGCCGCGCCCGCCGCGCCGCTCCCCGCGGGCCCGCCGCCGCTGCTCGACCAGGACATGCGCTCCTTGCCGCCCATGCACCCCGTGCCCCCGCCGGAGAGGTCAGTTTTATCAAACATTATCATCATTAGTCACGAGTAGACCGGAGAGAGTCAGGTCAGTCTACTCGTAACCATGGAGCGTGTAACCGCTTCGAAATATCGAGGTAAAAACAAACATAATCGTGGAGATAATCGCGTTCTTCTTCTTCTTTTCGTGTGGGACACCGAATCGTCCAACGACCCGATGAACCCTAGTGTCAGAATTTTTCATCGCGTTAATACTAACCATTTAAGTATAATCATCATTGACCACTGGGTCTTAACCTTTTAGTCCCGGGGGACCATTTGACAAAATTTAATTTAGGCCATGGACATCCCAGTTAATTTTTTATTAGGAGGTAACACACAGTGAATAGATGTTAGTTAATAGGTGCGTCTCCACCGGCCGAGCAGCCTCAGAGCGCGGCAAGCTTGCGTGCATCGGTCAGTGTGGACTGACCGATGCACGCTGTCTCGCGTGACGTAGCGTATGCTCAATTGCTCATGCAAAACGCAAATTTTTCTTAGATTTCGGGGAGTACGAGTACTTGCCATATTCACCATAGTTATTCAAGGTTGGCAAGCAGAGTTTAAGAAGTTATATTTACAGGGAACACTGCTGTTGATTCGCTCTTTTAACTTTTTTTTAAACATGAAAGATAGACGCGCATTTAACGAGATATTTAAACACGCGTTCAACGCGCCTGTATCTTTTTTTTGTGGTAAGGCCCAATATAATTATAAATTAAGGTCGCCTTGTCTTTACATAATATTCTATTTGTTAAGCTCGGCTCCTATACTGGAAACTCCAGGAATGTAAGTGGGATTTATTCAAGATATGTTTATAGTAATTTAAAGTTTATAGTAACGTATTTTGTTTTATCCTACTTTGTTGCTCTTTTATAATTTTTGATTTGATCACTGCTAAAGTTCCTCACGTCACAATTTTAATTGATACGACTATTATGCACATTCCTTTCTTTCTTTTTGTGCTTGATATAGATGTTCTTCAGTCCATTTTCATCCCCTGTAACAGAATGTAACGTACATGTAAAAGTTTCAAGTAAGCTTCTATCGCATTAGCGAGTTATTTCATAAATTTTACTAAAACTGACCCGGAAATTCTGCTTGTAAATTCTGAGACATAGGCAGAATTTATAGGCATGGGTCCTCAGATCACATTAGAAAAAATATATACTCGTAACAACATTCAAAATTGAAAGTACCGTTTTTAGATCATCCTCGTTGGAGACCTACTGCAAAGTCTCAAATGCAACTCTTTCACAGAGATATGAATGAGGCTTGTAGCAAGGTAAACATTCAGTACTACAGTAACAGTAAACAGTGAACAAACTTTCATAATTCCGACACATCGCGGTCTAAATTGACCTCTAAATTCCCAAAATTTCGCGCAGACAATAACGTGCAGTATCGTTTCAGCTCCGGTTTCCCGCGCGACCCGCGCCTGGCCGGCATGCAGGGCTTCAACCAGGACCCCCGAGTGCGCCCCTCCGACCCACGCACACAGAACAAAATGCCACGTAAGTTTGTAATCTATTTATGTAATTTCATAAACAACAAATGAAACATATAAGTTCCTTTTTTTAACCGACTTCAAAAGGACGTTCTCAGTTTGACCTCTATGTATGCAGCGATTATCTTGCGTTTGGAGGAACCGATTTTGATGCGGTTTTCAGAAAAGTGCTTGTCAGACTTAGTGAAGGTTGTAGGTATTATAGCCGACAAAAAATGTAGGTTCGCTCTCTTTTAAAAAAGTTATATAAATGTGATATGTACAATAATGTAGCGTATGAGCGTCAATTCGTTTGCTGGCCAAATACTTACAGTCACAACAGTCCACTGCTGTACTTGGGCCTCCCTAAATTGAGGGATGTTTCCATACTCATCATGCTTGGCAGGCAGATTGGCGAGCGCAGTGCATGATATTGTAGATATGTCATGGATTCATGCTTTAGTGACGTTTTACGATACCCACGCACGAGTAGAAATTCTAAGCCCGCTTCACACGGGAAAAGAGCGAGAGATTTAAAAAATATCTATTGTATATTTTTTTATTTCCAGCTCAAATGCCGCCCGGTATGCCGAGTGCGGCGCAGGCTAGGAACATCCAGGGCATTCCTTCCGGCGCTTCTGACCAGGAGAAGGTAATACTTACATATTTACTTGAATTGTATTGTAATTGAACTAAAGTTCATATTGTTCTCCTCTCGAAACGGCTAGCGTGACCGCCAGATGTAAAAAATATCAACTTTGCCAAGTAAAAGCAAAAGTATGACCAAAATAAAATCTAATGCACTCAAAGGATCATTGACACGAAGAAGAATTACGACCTTACCCGTCATATTCAATTAGCTACTGAAAACTTCTGAAGAAATTATGTAGGTAGGTCTGTACGCTGCCATAAAATTTATCGAATATCTGTTAAATGACCAAAAAGTACTGTTCAAACAAAAAACTTCCATATTAGCATAATATAAGGTGCAAATATTTTAAGGGCTAAACCAGCCCATAAAACTGATCAACTTTCCCAAAGGAACACGAAATATGAGGAAAATTTTTGGACCTCCCATACAAATTGATTTGGTCGGTTGCTAATTTTGTATGGGAGGTTCAAATTTTTTTTTTTTCATTTTTCGACCTATGTTCCTTAGGGAAAGTGGTTCAGTTTCATGGACTGGTTCACCCCTTAAAATAATCGCAGTTAATTTTACACCCTGTATGTTACATGAATAATGTGATCATAAACTAAATTGTGTTATATTTTCAGACGGCGCTGATCATGCAAGTGCTGCAACTGTCGGACGAGCAGATCGCTCTCCTGCCGCCGGAACAAAGAGCTTCTATACTCATGCTCAAGGAACAAATCGCGAAAAGCACACAGCAGCGCTAAACACGCTCAATTTATTAATTGCGTATTGGCATTCTAGCAAACATGTAACTATGTAACCATGTAATTTGTGACTGCAGTAGATATGTTACTTTCGTATATTAGAATAAAACATTCAAATTGATAACGACAAACCAATGAGATGAGATAAAGAATGTAATCAATCTTATTCCTTATTCGAGTTCAAAGATCGGGCCAAGCAGTGTCGTCAGTGGCCTATGCAACGAAACTACAAGCAACAATTCTACAGGTGAAATTCGATGTACATTGCGTAGCCGCTGGGACATTTTAAAACCAAGATTTTTGACCCGCTACGCAATGTACAACGAATTTCACCTGTAGAATTATAGCCTATAGTTTCGAAATACGAGGCACAGGTCAGAGATTGGGCCCTGCAGTGTCGGCAGGTCAGAGATCGGGCATTATAGTGTCGTCAGGTCAGAGATCGGGCATTATAGTGTCGTCAGGTCAGAGATCGGGCATTATAGTGTCGTCAGGTCAGAGATCGGGCATTATAGTGTCGTCAGGTCAGAGATCGGGCATTGTAGTGTCGGCAGGTCAGAGATCGGGCATTGTAGTGTCGTCAGGTCAGAGATCGGGCATTATAGTGTCGTCAGGTCAGAGATCGGGAATTATAGTGTCAGGTCAGAGATCGGGCATTATAGTGTCGGCAGGTCAGAGATCGGGCATTATAGTGTCGGCAGGTCAGAGATCGGGCATTGTAGTGTCGTCAGGTCAGAGATCGGGCACTGTAGTGTCGTCAGGTCAGAGATCAGGCATTAGTGTCGACGGGTCAGAGATCGGGCATTATAGTGTCGTCAGGTCAGAGATCGGGCATTATAGTGTCGTCAGGTCAGAGATCGGGCATCATAGTGTCGTCAGGTTAGAGATCGGGCAGTATAGTGT
The DNA here is from genome assembly GCA_029255805.1 of Keiferia lycopersicella. NCBI lineage: Eukaryota > Metazoa > Arthropoda > Insecta > Lepidoptera > Gelechiidae > Keiferia > Keiferia lycopersicella. The sequence goes on from JARACZ010000008.1 coordinate 4,428,896, forward strand.
CGTCAGGTCAGAGATCGGGCATTATAGTGTCGACGGGTCAGAGATCGGGCATTATAGTGTCGTCAGGTCAGAGATCGGGCATTGTAGTGTCGTCAGGTCAGAGATCGGGCATTGTAGTGTCGTCAGGTCAGAGATCGGGCATTATAGTGTCAGGTCAGAGATCGGGCATTAAAGTGTCGTCAGGTCAGAGATCGGGCATTGTAGTGTCGTCAGGTCAGAGATCGGGCATTGTAGTGTCGTCAGGTCAGAGATCGGGCATTATAGTGTCGTCAGGTCATAGATCGGGCATTATAGTGTCGTCAGGTCAGAGATCGGGCATTTTAGTGTCGTCAGGTCAGAGATCGGGCATTATAGTGTCGTCAGGTCATAGATCGGGCATTATAGTGTCGTCAGGTCGGAGATCGGGCATTATAGTGTCGTCAGGTCAGAGATAGGGCATTGTAGTGTCGTCAGGTCAGAGATCGGGACCTGCAGTGTCGTCAGGTCAGAGATCGGGCATTATAGTGTCGTCAGGTCAGTAACCTTGTACCGTAGCAAAATAGTCAACATTCTTTATCTTTTCTCATCGGTCTTTTCTTATGATACAATCTCGTTTCTGAGATTTGATATGCGAAAATGACATAAATAACGTGATTTATTCGTCCAAGATAACTTAGAGAAATAAGTTATGTGTTTGTTAGAATGGGTGACAGATTTAAGTTTAATATTTGGTATATTAAGCGTACATTGAATTAATTTTAATTATAAGTATTAAAATGACCGACTACCCAATTGTTTTCAATGTTTTCGCTATGATTTCCCTGCCAAGACTTCCCATCAGACTAGGTGAGTTGAAGTATTTTTCTTTGTTGCATGCCTTAGATATACTAATTTTAGGTAAAAGTAATGTATGTAAAGTTGTTATACAGTCGATTTAACGGTACCAGCCCTTATGAAATGCGGATCCGGGAAACTACGCCAATGTGACATTGAAGTGCAGCTTACAACATACAAACGTGGTTTTTATATCTTTAGTGAGGTAGGTACGAAGTGATAACCTAGCTAGGTGATCTGGTACGTCCGATTGCTAAAAATGTGAGGTCAACTCATGTTTTGATATTATGCAATAAAAATCAAGAGAAATGCATTTTTTGATTGGGAATATTTTATCCCGCAACACGTTGCGCAATATCGTAAGTTCCCCTGTGTTGTGTTTACATTTTGTAACAAGTGACTAGTGTGGTGAAGGTATATTTCAGAAACGGAGGTAACATTTATCATTATCATATACTTTTATCTAGGAACAATATTACGGGCCAAATGCTGCCAAGCTTACCTACCTACTTTCTGTGTATGTAAGTATGGTAAATTATAAGCGCTTGGATTTTTTAAAGATTTTGTTTATCAAACAAACTCGATGCCGTTATCAATAGCTATACGTATAGGTAAACATTTCGACGCGTGGGTTTATCGCATACGTGCGGTTATTATCGTATGTTTGGATTATTACGAGAGTCGAAGGGGTTAGGCCGTGTGGAACTCTCATTTGCCCGCCGGCTGTCGAGAGAATCACGACCAGGAATTTACAAGGTAAATAAAATCAACTATTGTACGAATTTTGATATATATATCACAATCCTAAGTTTTTCCAGAAATGACGATAGTCACCGGCGTTATCTACTCTTTCTTCTAAAATATTAGAGCAACTTTTACCTATTATAATTGGTACGTGCGGTTTTAAAGTCTGTGCGGAAAGAAAACCGTCGCGGGAAAAAAGTGAACTATTATTCATTGTTACATAAAAACCCACAATGGACAAATGTCATAGTTATATTAAGGCACAAAAGCGCACTCACATTCCACACTGACTCTATTTCCGCACACGAACATGTTTGGGTGGCATCATGTCATGCATGCCTCCTTGCACATATGAAATGAGCGATTTGAAATTGCCGCGCGTGTGTTTATTTTTAAATCTACGTTAGTGTTGGGCTATAGACTGCTTGAATGAAACGAACACGCTCTGAATTTAACTTTATAAGCGAGTTGTTAAATAATTTAGTTTCGTGATGTTTCTAGATTACTCTGTGATCGATTATTATTAATAATTCGTGCGTGTATGCATTGACCGCAACCTTCAGTGATTTAGCTTCAAACCAACACATTAAACGTTCTTATCGTACATAACTGAAGATTGAAACTTGTTCCACTCACTTCACTATTTTATTTTGGAAGTGTCATTTCGTGACATTCAGTGTCTCTATTCGTGACGATTGTGTAGTGTAGTGTTTTTGCGCTCTTCCTTTAGTTACAAATATAAAGGGGCTGGTTTAATATTGTGACTTCGCAGTTTTTGCCAGTGTCTAGGTATGTTTTTAATTTGTTTAATTAATACCTATTCTTTTGAGTTTTAAAGGCGGTCTGATCTAAAAGTGTTTAATTTGACTCCCGCACGTATAGTCCCTATTTACGCACGAAAAAGCTTTTTTCAAAAGTTTTTTTTATAATAAAACATACGAAAAATTTAAATGACAGGGATTAAAAACTGGCATGTATTTACCCATTCCGTTAAGGATATAGTCAAATGTATTGTGTATTTATTTATGTCTGCATTTTAAATACCTAAATTAGTAGTTTTTATAAAGGGTGCTGATATGTAAAATCGGAACCCTCGTGAATTTATTTAATTTTTGTAAATGTTTTCTATTATTAGTCAAATTCGTACCCCGCAAGCAACCGGGTTCGGGAAACATGATTTTGAATAGTAATCCGATTATGCATGCAACTGATTTAAAAGTTGGTCTCAGGAACTCAATCTCTGAAATGTCGTAATCGATTCCGTGCAAGGAAGTTCGCAACGACTTGTCTAGCCACACGTATTTAAATTTCTATCTACTATTCGTAACGGGTATTGTGTGAATTTATTGGGGTATGTGGGAATCGGTTAGTAAAGTACAACCAGCGCGTGATACCTAAAAGCATAAATATAGAAGCAGATTTTCGCATGAATCGAATCGCGACGTTTCAGAAATGGAGCTCCTGGAGATCAAATAATTCACACGCAGTCACACCCTTGACTATAAAAACGTCAAGTAGTAGAACTTAAAATTTGTGTCACTTAACTTTAATAATTCGTAACTTATTGCAAGTATTTGAAACTTACGATTTATTTTAGGGTGACGCCAAAATGAAGATCCACCTTCTCACCGCGGTATGCCTGCTGAATGCGTACGCGCAATGTTACCGTCGACCGGATGCGGAAACCCGGCTCGTTCCCGGGGGTTCCTGGGGCAATGTCGCCACCAACGAGATCCCGACGGAAGGCCCGCCCGACCACACCAAGTACGTCGCCATGGCCAGATACGTCCTGCATAATTCTGGTGAGTTGAGAAACCTGGTACCTACGTTTACTAAATGGCAGGCAATAAGGCATCTTCTCAAGTCCGCGGGGAAATGCTGGATGCAGGCCGCATCTAATCGGACAAGGTGGAAACTTTGGGGGAGGCCTATGTTCAGCAGTGGACGTCCTTCCTATCTATGGCTGAAATGATGATAGTGATGATGAAGGCGACCAACTAGAACCGGACGACTGGCCTGCAGTGCTAAGTATCTTGTCATAACTAGATACGTTCTGCATAATTCTGGCTATAATTATTAAATGATCTATCATCAGCAGAACAGCAACGTCCTATGATGAATGGCAATAATATGGACTTCAAAGTTCTTATAGAGCCTATTTTGTTATATGTCTCTGTTTCTGTGGTTCACCGCCCTTCCATTGTCCCACTCTTTGATAACACTGTCCGCAGGACAAGTCGCGTCATCAGCACTGAAATATTATAAACTAGGTATTTGCTCCATAAATAAATATAACTAGAATAAAACATGCGCAATTAATAATAAGTTAGGTATAAACATTTACAACTATACCGTTAAAAACCGCTAAATACCTATACCACAATATAGTGAGCGAATAGGTATAGATTGGTATCGACTTATATTCTTACCAAACGAAAATTATGAGTTAAAATATATTTCCAGACTGGGCATCAGTGGCCACCATCTCCTCATTGCCGGCCATAAAAGGGTTTCCGTTCTCCAACGTGAAGTCCGTAGTAGATGGATCCCTCGCCAACTCCACGGGAATCCCTTACTTCTACATGGCACCTGCTGATTTCACTGCGCGCGATTTGATAGTAAGGCTCTACTGATACTCTATTGGATTTGGATTGGACCTTGCAATTGCCGATGCCGGAGAAATAGAGAAAAATATCTCGCTGATTATTCACTTTTTTACAATACAGTAAAAATATACAGGGCGTAAGAGACGATGTAACAAAAACTTTGCAGGTGTGATCAGACCATGAAACTGAACAACTTTTTCTATGGGGGCTATGTTGGTAAACGAAAAATTTTTTTCGAGCTCCCATACAAAGGCAGTCAGCTGATCGGGAATTTTGTATGGAAGGTTGATTTTTTTTATCAACGTAGCCCCCATAGAAAAAGTTGTTCAGTGTCATGGTATGACCACGCCTGCAAAGTTTTCGTTACACAGTCTCTTACACCCTTTTTAGTGTATGCAACAGCTTATTATGAGATACCACCTCATGGGATAAACTAATATAACAAAAATTTTGTTTGAAACAGAGAAACAGCCGCGTGACAGTGCAAGTGTCCCTCGAAGAGACGAGGTACTGCGAGAATCAGAAATGGGACCCCGAGGACCCGCGCTGCACACGACTGATGCTGTCTGGCAAGATGAAGAGGGTAAGTAACTAACCATTACGTTTGGTTTTCTATATTTTTACACACATACATCACGCCTTTATCCCTTGCGGGGTAGGCAGAGCGTTAACGGCCGTACGATAACGGTCGCTATCGCCACGTCAGACATTTTTGAGGATTGTTTTCCAAGGCTGTTTCAGAAAACATGTGTATCACTATAGTGACAAGTTGTCAGCCTGTCGCCTCAAAATCAACTATATTTTTTTTTCTCTATATTTTTCATTTCTTAAAATCTTCTAGTCGCTACGTAAAGCTACTAGTTTTGAAGCTGGAGCTCAAATTCTAAAACGTTCGTTTTTGTTTCATGCGAAAATCAGCTGCTTATTAAGCTTGTATCATACGTTCTACTGTACTTATCGAATCCGATATACCCTAATAAATTCTCCCATATCCTTGGCTATAAAAACATGGAGTATTTGAAATTTAAGGACGTGTGGTTGGTTAGACCAGTCGTTGCGGACTTCTGTGCACGGAACCGAATAACGACGTTTCAGAAATTGACCTTCTGGTCTCATGGAAAAGTTGTTTATATTGACGAGTATAATCGAATCGCCCTACACTGTTTGCGTACTGACTAAAAATAACCGTGATTAAACAAGTTCTTTATTTGTAAGTTATCTTATTATCATCTCATGCAATCATCCACATAATGAACTCTGTCAGCCGCTCTACAACTTCAGGTTTTTTGTAATTTGGTTTAAAGAAATTTATAAGCATTTATTTATAGTATATTTTCGTACGTGTTTATACGCACGTAGCCCACTTGGCTCTCTGCTGGTCTAAAGTCTGGATGTAGGTCATCATTTGTTAAGACGGTTTCCTTATTAAACCGCATAACAAAATACTTACCTAGCGTCTAGTGACTAGAACTAGACTAGTCTGTCTGCGTTCAGTCATGTTCAATATATCAGTATAATACTTCTCAACCTACTAGAACGTGTCAAACATGCGGGAATATATGAATAGCAAATAATCACTAAGTACATAATAATCACGCTAAAGTAAAGTTTCTTACTGCGTCTTTTCCTACGTCTGATATACTGTATACTCAGATCTTTAAAACTACCTACTTATAGTAACTTAACAGATTTTTAAGCAGTTTTTTTATCTTAATTTTGACACTGGGGTTCTTGGTCGTTGGACGACTCGAGTGTCCCACACGAAAAGAGAGAGAGAATAAGTGTTTCGAGTTCAAACACCTGAATTCAAATGAATTCACATTGAGTCTAAAACGTCCGCTTCAAATTACATCCAAATTACTTACAGGTCAATGTCGCTGAATGTTGACCTTCTATATACCGAAAACTACTTCAAATGTTTTGATAATAAGCTATACTAAAGCCGAAACATACAGATTACGGATGATATAGTTCTATGCCATATCTACATTCGTTATCATTAGAATTTCTTACCTTTTACCTTATAAGTTAGTCTAGGGATTGCGTAAAAACGAAGTAAAGTTGTAAGGTCAGTCAATCAAATCAGTAGTTTACATGATAAATCAGTATGGTAAATAAACCGCTGATACTTTGCTGCATTTTTTATGGAAAAGCCGAACTGTAAAACATGTGTTGTTTTTAGTTGGAAACTTGTTGAGTTTCATGCAGTGGGCCCTGGAAAAGGTGACGTAGACAGCGAAGACTTCCCAATACCTTTATACTTACTTATACAAGCGTATGCTACCCCGCAAGGGATAAAGGCGTGGCATGTGTATGTATATACAACCAATTACTTGTGAATTGTAATTTACCACATTTACATGTAGTATTAGCACTCGATAGTAATGCGTGTGTATAATTGTTTGCAGATCAAACAGGGCACGCCCGAGTTCGCGTTCGCTAAGGCCGCCTTGTTCGAGAGGCATCCCGCGATGGCTTCTTGGCCAGAAGGTTCGTACTTACCTACTTTTTTAACCGACTTCAAAAAAAGGAGATTGTCAGTTTCACCTGTATGGTATGTATGTCCGCGATTAACTCGTGTTTGGATGAACCGATTTTAATGCGTTTATAAAGGGTGTAAAAAAATTAGCTGCAAGTATTTTAAGGGGCGAATCAGCCTATGAAACTGAACAACTTTCTCTCCGAAACATTGGACGTAATATGAAATATTTGGACCTCCCATACAAAATGTAGCAGCCGAGCGAGTCAACCTGTATGGGAGGTCCAAATTTCTTTTTCATATTTCGACCTATGTTTCTTGGGGAATGCTTACCTAGCGTCTAGTGACTAGACTAGAATGTTGTTCAGTTTCATGGGCTGATTCACACCATAAAATATTTGCAGCAATTTTTTTACACCTATATAAATAGATGTCCATACTAGCTAAAAGATAATCTAGCTACTATAATGCGTAAATGTTCGTCAAGCGATGGTAATAATGAGCATTCTTATTAGCATAGCAAATAGACAAGACAGTTGTTTATATTGCAGTTTCTGTTTAGCCTCTTTGTTCAAATGGAGGCAAATAACTTGTACTTACTTACTAGATATTATATTTGTATCAATAATCAAGCACATTTTACTAATAAAAGCATTCATTGAATAGACATTTATACGCACCTATCTTCGTTGTCTCATGCGTGGGTTGCATAAGGCTAAAATTGAAACTTTGTGTATAAGACTAAGTACTGTTAAAAAGTTGATCATATCGGAAAACAAAAACACAACAAAGAACTTCGAGAGATAGGTCGTGCTTCGCTTAATCTTGACTTTTACTTTAAATTAATTTATATATGTATAAGGTGTAAAAATATTAGCTGCAAATATTTTAAGGGGTGAATCAGCCCATGAAACTGAACAACTTTTCCCAAGAAACACAGGTCGAAATATGAGAAAATTTTTAGACCTCCCGCTCCCATACAAATTGACTTGGCCGGTCGGTAATTTTGTATGGGAGCTCCAAATTTTTTTTTCATATTTCGACCTACGTTTCTTGGGGAAAGTTGTTTAGTTTCATAGGCTGATTCACTCCTTAAAATATTTGCAGCTAATATTTTTACACCCTGTAATGTCGTGAAATGGTGGTAGTGGTCAATAACCCCTGAATTTCTCCACATACTTATGAAGCACATGCTTGTCCAGATCACGAGTGGTTCGTGGCCAAGCTGAAGATAGCCCAGATCGCGATGGTGGACTGGTTCGGCGGCGCCAAGTTCGTGCCGGTGCGCGACTACCTCGCCTACAACTATACCGGCAGGGAGATGCTCGACTTCGCCACCAGGAGGCAAGCCTCGCAGATCACTTACGTTTAGAGCGCGATGTAGTTTACAAACTAGGTACCATTGTTATAGCAAAAGAAGGAATAGGCTACATTACTGGCAGGTCAAATGAGTACGATATTTTGTATGAAAATCTGAAAGTATGACATCACGCCATAAGTATTCGGATGGCGTCAAAACACTTACTTTTATAATATAACTATGTTTTTTTTTTATATTTCGAAAAATTTTGAACGAAGGTCGTAGTATTTTTGGACAATAGTTTTAAACGTAGGTACAACTTTTATAATTTGTTAATGACCCGGGAAACTAGCGAATTACATGGAACACTATGGAGTACTAGTGTGGTGGGATAGTTACCATAGAATTTAGTCCGCTCGAACAATGCTGGTCCTACTTACAAGGTTGTGATCAATATTGGTTCTACAACTTATTTTAAAGTAATAATCAAGTAAATTGTAATATGTTTACAAAACTGCTTGCTGTGAAATGTGACTGATAGTGAATGATAAAGGTCATGCATTCTTCTGATATTCTATTGCACTTGAAAAATCTTTACCATTTCGCGTAATGATCTTATACTTACATAATATTATTATCGATTTTGCTTTAAAACCTAGTTACCTTACAGGTCTATACCTAATATCAAAGAAAGTGAGCCATATGCTTTATTTTGAAAATTGAATTCATTATTGTCTTTAGTTGAATACGTATTTTTTTGAAGTCGCGGAACTGATCTTTGTAGAAATAGTCTCAGTAAACATAGAGTAAGATGACTATTGTGTTAAGACTAAGAATATAGTAAGAGAATTATGCCATCAATTCTTGTACAATGGATGTTGATATTTTTTTATATGAATTGAAATATAGGTATATGAAATAAAATATATTTTTACGAAATAGTAGTTATATTATTTTGAATACCTGCATTTATTTAGGTACATAACTTAACATTATATTTTTTATTTTTGGAATCAAGGTAAAAGAGCACCAAGTTTTGTATAGGTTCTATACACCATATACAATAGGAAGTAATTTACAAGCTATCTATCAGGTACATATTATAACAAAATAATAGTAAATGAGTTTAAATGACAATGCATGTATGTTCCTATGATAAATCTGAAAATGTTCAACAATTGTTAAACATTATTAATTTCGATTATGAAAAATATGTTGGCCATAACATGGAGTTATTAAACCTATCTATACACTATTGTAAGGAATTTTCTTTCAAGTTCAGTTTCATAAACTGGACCTGGAACTGTAGGAAGAACATAGCTGTTCCCCTATAATACTTTAAAACAACCTTGTTTATCACAAAATATGGGCGTAAAACTTTTGAAAATTGAAATTCTTTAAAAATACGATGATAATAAGATGATAATAACTATGTATACCACTATAGGAATCGAAGTATGGAAATGAGCAACCTCCCGAGGGGGCACCAATCCAACTAGTCACGCATTGATGAATGGTATACATACTCGGCTTTAATTATGACAATATACTTTTTACTACACCTATATAGAAAATGCCTTATAGCTTTATAAAACGCAGAGTGGAACGCGAGTCATTGTTCACGTTTCAAATTAGCGGGAAGGAACAATAATCCATATAAATCACTTTCCTTCCTAGGGGAGAAAAGATGCAGCTGTCAAAGTTACGTAAAACAGAATGTAAATCTAATATAGTTTTTATAAGTATTTTATTATGATATTTTTGCAGGCAAAATGGAAGACTTCGCTGAATGAACTTATTGCTTTTATTTTGTTGGTTTACTGAAAAAAATAAACCGTGAAAATTCCCATTGGATTTATCGTGTGATTTTTTAGGTTTATTGAACAGTTCTTCTATTAGTATTATTCTTTTTTATTCTTGAAGGTGTAGTATAAAGCACTATGTATAATTCGGAAGAAAATCCGAATGCAAATTCGTGTGTATTGATACCCTCAGCTGCGCTTCGGTCCTCAATCTACACTCTCTTTAGCAAACGGTTCTTTTCTTACCGCGTGTCCAATGTACTATTCTAGCCTATTTTATTCCTATCAGCAATAAATTTGAAGAGCTATTGTCAGTGGACCAATTTATACAAAGTTCCTTAATGTATGGAAAGATACAAGAGACCTCTCTAGCTCACAGCAACTGCACCTTGCCGCTGCAATGCACGCAGGAGGCGACGGGGCGCGGCGCGCAGCCGCTGCTCGAGTACGCGTGGTGCACCAGCGCGCTCACCGGCGCTTCGTTGCTCTTCTGCACTTCTAGAGGCATCGCCATTATCTGTATGAGAAAAGTTTCAAGCTGTTACATCTACACATGAAAGACGAAACTCCTATCCTGTATTTTTATACAATACCAGAAAATAAATAAATCAAAAATGAATTGTAAGGCTATCAGTGCCAACACTGTCATGTATACATATTCATAGCAAATGCTGATGACTGATGACTATGATTACTTATATCGTTTTCATAATTTCGAAAAGCAGACAGAAACTGTATCTAGATAAATACCTAGGTATAGTCAGAGTAAAGTGTTAATTACGTGCGTAATTTTTGAATACCGAAATCGTCATGTCATCTGCACTCACTCACATGCCCAGTGATCAAAATAACTAGCACTTCTTGTAACATTTATAAAGTCTTACATTTTCAGCGTGCAGTTCTCCCTCTGTGGCGATAGGTAAACTATTCAAATGGCTGATATCCTGTTTCTCTACAGAACTACTGATATTCTCAGCCAATTTCAGATTCACTGAAGAAAGGTCTAAAATATTTGTTGAATGTGGCAAACTTGCATTGAAGTTCATATTGCCTATTGGCCTGTTATACATGTTGTTCCCGCTGTATTGCGATATAGCGATGTTTTCGAGCCACTTCTCGTGTAGACTGTACAAGTTTTTGTATGTGCATAGCAACATGTCTCTTGCTCTGCATCTTTCATCTAACAACTGTCTTATTGCTTGCTGTAGGTTGTCAGTCTTTTCGTTGAGTAGTTTCTTGCAGTGTGCTAGTTCTTCTACCATAAGACTGGAAAAAAAAACAAAATTTTTACATACCAAAATCAGATTACAAATAGCCTTAGTCAGAATTTTGTCACTGGGAATCTGATTACGACTGCAGGTGGCATGTTTATAAACAGCAAGTGAAATTCCATGCTAACCATTTGATTGTTATAACAAGATTCCAATATATTTGTTAAACAAGAACAAACAGATAGACCTACCTCAATAATATAAAATATATAAGGTCTTATTTTATAAGTACAAATATTTTAAGGGTAAGTTCAGAAATATAATTAAAGATGTTTTATGTAAAAAACAAAAAAATGTATACACTAGTTTTTTTTTTAATTTTTCAAACAATTTAATTCGAATTAATAAGTAGCATCCTATGTATGATCCCATTGACATATGTATGACATGTGTGTGATGAAATATATGACAGTGAAATCATAGTAAAATAGTCCACGTGGACTACGCAAGCTGTGTACAGGTCGTTCACTTTTTTTTATTTTGGTGAACATGTTTTTGGCATTTATTTTGAAAACTAGTGTGTATTTTCTTTTTGTTTTTACATAAAACACCTTTAATAATATTTCTGAACATGCCTTTAAAATATTTGTACTTAATAAAATGGGACTTTATATAGTATGTATTTACTGATATTTGCAAGGACCTACATAAAATATCAAAACTAGTTTACCTGCTAGCTAGGAATTTACTCCTCCATACTTCACATTGCCCGGCCAACCACTCGGTTTGCTCCTGTAATTTATAAACAAACATCCAGTTTAATACAATACTCATACATAATATTGAATACCAAAATGTAAGGATGGAAATAAATGGAGGCATTTGTTCTCTGCTATAATTGAACGGCTGTGGCAAGGTGGGCTAGACTTTAAACTCTAGACTTGTAAAATCCATGGTATAGTAACTATATTATACTTCTAGTTGCAGTTGGTAATAATCTGCCTTTCAAAAAAAAAACTAAATTTATACACCTCATTGAAGCTAGAAACTTATAAAAATTGCAGATTCATAACTTATTTGTTGATCTATCTAAATGAAATCTAATCATGTGGCCTTGGGCAACAACAATTAAAGAATCCAGTTTATGAAAAACTATCAATAAATTTGTGCATAACTACCTGATGAGTGGAGAGATGTTGAGCAGAACTAAGTAATGCATTAGCCAAATGTTTCTTGTCTTCAGCCAGGGACTGCACCTGTGTCTCAAGGTCCTCTCCCATTGATGCTACTAACATTGTTTTTAATTCCTTGTTGACCTAAATATTAAATAATAATTTTGCAAATTATAGCACCCATATTGGAATCAAAAGTTTATATAATAAAGTCAAAAGTTGTTACAAACCTGGACCTGTTGTTTTAACTGTTCATTCAATGACTCATTTTCCTTCATCAAAGTATCAATTTTCTTTTGCAATTCTGCATTTTCAGTATTTGATTTCTCACAATCAGTAGAAGTTTTATCTCCCGAAGAGCCAAGTTTACTTCTGGGTTTAAATTCATTCAATTTGGTGTCCATTTGCGACATCTGAGATATAAGTGTGTTGATATCCATGTTGTTCTTAGATTTTTTAGTTTTGGAGACTGTTTGTGGGGTGATTGGCTTAACAGCAGCTGTGTATGGCTCGTACGGTACAAACTTTGGGCTTTTAGAGTGAATCTGAGAACTCTTCTTCTCCGCCCGAACGATCGTTGTCGGAAACACCTGCACTAAACGTCCCGGAAGTAAACTTTCTCTACTAGTTTGCCGGAGCGTGGAAGAAACATTAGTTTTGCTGTTCTTCTTATCGGTCTCAGGGTTGCTTTCGTCAGATTCCATTCCATCGCCAGCGGTTCTCCTTTTGCTCATAATTTCTGATAAAAAGTACGGTCCGTAAAGATAAGTAAGGCAAGAAATTAGGGCAACACGACTGCAAACCAAAATAGTAAATAATGATAGCGGATATGCCAAAAAAATACTTACTTGGAATAAAAGGAATGGGTTTATCCATTCTGTATCTAAAATTATTACTTTATTAGAAGAAAATAGTACAAAATTGTAATAAGAGTTCAGGAAAAAAATTGTCACTTTTGCATTTATTTCTAGCAACCACAGCACTACTGATAATACAGAAAGAGATAGTGTCATATAAACTCTATAGTGTTATTCTTTCTAGCATTTGACTAGCGCTGCGCGAAGTGAGTAAAACGCAACATCACGAATGGCATGTTCGTTTCATTATACTTTTACCGTTGTAATCTTGCTCGACTAAAGAAAGGGCAGTATGATCATGACCCATCATACTGATGGACAAAAACAAAAGCTCTAAGTATAATAATTGTTAATAATTATTAATAATATAAGTATAATAATAATTGACTGTCCCGATGGCGTAGCGGATAGCAGTGTTGGGCACAATCAATTACTTTTGTAATTTGATTAATAATTTAACTACTTTTAATTCAATTTAATTCAATCCAAATTACATGTAATTGAAATTACCAGTGATCGCGATTATTTTTCCAATTATGTAATTATGTAATTATAATACGTAATTCAATTACTCAATTACATTTTGTACTATGATAGAATGGATCTTTGCTATAGTAATACGGAATGCATGGAACAGCCTTCCACATATTCATAGGGGACAACTTTTCCCTAGGAATATATTATTATGTCAGGCAACAACAGAAAATATTCAATCTCCCATACAAAATGAAATATATTAAGTAGGTACTAGGGGAAATTTGTTCAGTTCATGGTCTGAATGCACCCTATCAATATTCAGAGGACTGGCCTGATGGCGTAGTGGACTGGATAGAAGCCCTGCCTGCTACGCCGAGGATCGTGGGTTCGATTATTTATATGGCCCTTGTTCATATGTAATTGAGTAATTTAGTAATTTTAATTACAATTACATCAAAGTAATTGTTAATCTAAATTACTTTCAAGATTTATAATCAGTAATTCGTAATTTTAATTACATACAATAATTGTAATTTTGTAATTAGTAGTTAATTACAATTTGCCCAACACTGGCGGATAGTATGTCTGCCTTCTACGCCGAGGGTCGTGGGTTCGATCCCCACCGGACACAAATATTTGTTAAGTCAATTTTCAAATATTTGTGTTCAGTCTGGCTGTTTTCTATGTATGATATGTATTTATTTACAAAAAAAAAGCTTTGCTTAGTTTGGGGCTAGATGGTGCTGTGTGAATTGTCCAGGATATTTATTTATAATAATATTGTGAGCAATGAAATTGCCCTTACTCTTTTCATTTGCTCAAGTATTTACTTGGGAGGAAAATATGTCTACTGGAATTATAAAAATCATTGTCTGTGACCCAAGCTTTAATGTAATAAATAAAATAAGAATAAAACTTAAATATTTGCTAAATCATTTATCCATTCAGTGTAGACTCCAGCTCTCCATTGGCTTGCAGTTCCTTAATTATGTCTAGTCCCCCAACCAGTTCACCTTTTACATAAAGTTGAGGATAAGTTGGCCAGTCAGAATATTCTTTCAGACCCTGGCGTACCTCTTCATCGGATAGAATATCAAAGGTGTCATACTCAACCCTGTAAAAGAAATTTTAAAGTAAAAATAGGCACAGTCTTAGTTTAAAATATTGTAAATTGTTATCACGGAATATCCAGCAAGAAGTACATACCCAACTCCATTGAGAATTCCAATGAGGGTCCTTGTAAAGCCACATCTGGGAGTATCCCTGGTGCCCTTGATGAAGCACATTACTTTGTGTCTATTGATTAGGGCCTTGAGTCTTTCCTCTAGGGGTTGTTTAGGGGCCACATTGAGAGGAGCTGTTTTGCCAAAGCTATGAGTTTTAACCTTTGCAGTTATTTGAGAAGCATCTGCCCCATCCACTCTGTCTATTTGTTCTCCATTCTTGAATAGTATGACAGTTGGGACAGAATCAACCTGTAAAATAAATAATTTTATATTTATTCGCATTGTCAATCAATGATAAGAGGAGCAATAGAGTGTAATTAATCTTTTGCTTGTATTGAGAATAAAACACAATTTTTAAGGTAGGTACAAAAATATAGTTTGAAATAATCTTGTATGTTTAAGAAACTCGCCTTGTACTTGAGTGAGATTTCTGAGAGGTTTTCAGCATTACAGATGGCAAACTTGGTGCCGCTAGTTTCAATCTCAGGAAGTTTTTGTAATTCCTTGAGAACTTCAGTGACCTGGCCACACTGGGCAGCCCAATCTGCTGAAAAGTGCAGAACTGCTAGGTTTGGTGATCTGTAAATAATAAGGAGTAGTTACACACTCTATAAACTATTGTAAGTAATAGAATTTCATTGTTTTGATTCCATGCCTATTAGCATAAAATTTGTCTTGCTTAGTTTAGCATGAAACAATATGTATTGAAGCGAAAGTAATTCTGAATATTATGTATTAACTACTCGCTACAGAGTGGTAGTAATGAAAAACAATGACCTTTAAGAGTGAGAGGTTATACAAATAATGTGATAAAGATCACGGTATGAAGAATAGACATGGCTCGCCGGTACAATCTTATCCCACGCTTTAGTACTTGGTGATTTTTTTGGGAAAAGTACGCGTTATTTGGAGTCCTTCCCTTTTTACAAATATCAAGATGATTCGGTACATACTACTACTTTGTGATGACTATTTTGTAATGATGGGAGCAGATTAATTATTTGATTAGTAAAACAACCACTTCCTTCGTGTGCAGCGCATCAATTAGAGGCAATACATAAAGAGAATCAGGTTACTTACCCAATGAATTTAGCGAAATCTTCCGTTGAATTGAGGTTAGCGAGAGCCATCTCGATTTAGGTTACAAAATGTTTGTATCAGTATCCCAGAACAATCTTCGGCTTTCGTATTTTTAGCAACGAAAAGACTACCTAAATAACGTCTTACGATAGCGCGATTTACGAGATATTTACTACAAAATTGTAAAAAATCGTAGAAGCGAAGTGCTTTTTTTTCAACGTCGGCTGCTGTCAATCAAACCAAACATACTTTTTTTTAGATTGATCAATCATTATAGTGTTGTGCTTTTCTTTTCTTCTGAATGTCGGTCAGACCCATACTGTCAGACCGATCCGAAGAGAGTCCGACAAAGTCGGATTAGTATTGCCATATATAAAAAAAAAAATTTACATTTCGGCAGTGCTCTAGGTTTTCGATTTTGAGGTTATTATGATTAATACCTAAATTTTTACAAATTACGAATATAATAAGTAATAATTAGTGTTCTCGTGACATAGGATCAAATATTTGTGGAAAATGGCATCTGTTTCAACAGCCCCGGCGCCTGGTATGCACCAGATCGACCTGTCCAAACTGAATCTTCACCAGTTGGCTCAACTGAAGCAGCAACTAGATCAGGTAAACTAAAATTACCCTTTTATGTTATTTCTTATTCATCTAAGTTTACTCTGGCCCATCTATCGGATTATAAGTATGTATATTCCCCTGCTCATTGGGTTTACCATAAGGTAATCTGTAAGATTATTTCTCTGCTATTTCAGGAATTAAATGTTTTCCAAGACTCACTACAGACTCTGAAGATAGCTCAAGGCAAATTCGTGGAGTCGGGTGAAAGCGTAGAGAAGATCACTCCAGACACTAAAGGCAAAACAGTTCTAGTACCATTGACTGGCTCCATGTATGTGCCGGGTTCTATAGCTGATACTGATAATGTTATTATAGATATTGGTACTGGGTATTATGCTCAAAAGGTAAGTTAGTGACATTCATTTATTAGTTATACATTCGGTATATGCACTGATTTAGTTAAATTATAGCAGTTTGATGAACTGATAAACTTGATCTGACTGCTTGGACTGATCCAAGTAGAAGAATCGTAGCCATCACTTGACATTGGAGTTGTAGACAAAAGCCTATGTTGCCACTGTAAACCATTTCTGCAAATCTATAGCTATGTTTCCCCATTGATTTCTTAATTCTTATTATTTGTTTTTACAATGTAGTTATGTATTTTATTTATTTCCAGGACATTGAAGGTGCAAAAGACTACTTCAAGAGAAAAGTGCAGTTTGTCTCTGAGCAGATGGAAAAGATCCAGATGATGGGAATGGAGAAGTCGAAGGTCCGTGAAGCCATCTGCATGATGATGGAGATGAAAATGCAGCAGCAGGCTCAAGCCCAGAAGGCTGCTTCATAACATTAGATCTCAATTTATTATCCATTTATTAACTTACCACTCATTTAAAAGCTGTTGTATTTATGAAGCCTTTCACATTGTCACTTGATCATGTTTTATGTCTCACTTTATGGTAGTTATAAATCAATGCCTCAGGGTCCAGGTCCTGTGTTATGTTATATCTTTAACACATTGTAACCTTTCACGGTTATAATTATTATCAAGCTATGACGATTATGATATGGCAAGTTAGGCAGGATAACCGTTCGGATAACCTGATTTTGTTTTATAAATTATAATCAGTACAAACTGATTAACATGTGGGTACCATGAGCATTTATTGTGATCGATCAAATGATTTTTAAACACTCAGTTATTTGATCTTGTCTTCTGTTTGATAAAGTTTTTTACTGAGGTCTTTACAGAAGTATTAAGTGTTTTTCATTTGGATCAGAAACACAAATTTTTCAAGACCCTACCCAACTGAAGTTGAATGTAATGATTTGTCACATAACTGAGTATTTAAAGATAAGTATTTCAATCTTTATTTGTCGTTTTTAAATATTCTTATTTTATATGGGACTGAATTTGTCAATAAGTTAAAGATCACAAAATACCTCTTGTCTATGATTTAGTTTGGTTTATTATTATTATGCAATAAATATTAACAAGTATTTACTTAGTATTGTTTCATAATGTTCTTCAAAACCTGAACCGGATCCAAACATTTTGTATTAAAGTAATTTTTTTGTGTTGTATGTATGAAAGTCCATATGTGCATTCTGTAGATAAACCTTACCAACCTATCTAAGTTCAGAGTTGAGAGTTTTGATATTTTACTAATAGGATAGGATTTGGATAAGATTCAGGTTAATTTTATTTAAAAAAGCCATTTTCATCAAGTTCATTCTATTATAAAGCTTATTAGAAACAGGGATTTAAACAAAACTTTCTGCAATATGAGACACCAAATGATTTATTTTTTAATAGGCCAAAATGATAGCAATGATATCTACATTAATAATGACTTAATTCAAACTATCTTATTACGTATCTACAATATGTCTTATAGTCACAAAACAATACCAACTAAATAAGGCAACGACTATTCCTTAGCTTTTAAACAATATCTTTTATAATGTGTTGTAAATTAAATTAATGTTTTAATTAATATTATCTTTAACCATGAACACTTGAGAAGGTGTTGGATACAAGATTAATTTTAAATATTAAGTAATAGGAAATGTACACTGATACTGATATCGGTATAGTTACAAATTATACGTACGTGTATTACAAGACATCATAAGCAGAACAATGCGCTATTTATTAGTAGGCCGAGTGAGGGCTCGGCGACTCATTGCATTGTCATAGTGCTACTTGGAACTCATCGCGATTGTGAAATGCTTTTATAGGTAATTTGCTGTAATTAGTTCACGTACTTTAGAATAATTTACTTAACTTACTGTTATTATTTAGAAAAAGTAGATTCGAAATTTTCTAATGTTTTCCGTAGGATGTGGCCTACCTACTCTTTCTTTCCACAATATCAGCACCTAATTTTTAATTATGTACGTAGTATCAGTAAAAATACTTGTATCATCGTCTATAGAGAGTAGACTAAATGTTATGTATTTACAAATTTCGTACAGTACCATAACTTAAATTACATTAGGTATATTAATTTTACGAATTTTTCCATTAGTGAGGATCACCGATCACGTATTTCGTCGCCTTGGGCGAAGACAGTCGATAGTTCTAAACACCGTTACCCTTATTTTTATATTTTTACACATTGAACAGACGCTGTAGAGCTTTATACGAACAGATCACTCGCCTGCTCGGCGAAGTCCTTATCTCAAATGGTGTAGTACTCCGGCGCGAAGTCGTTGGCCAAATTGCTCAGGAAATGGAAGTCAGACGAAGAGTTGGAGTTATCGCCGGCGGCGGGCGCGTGTGTTGCTTCGTAGAACTGCTGGAAGGAGCCGTACCCGTCGGCACACTCCGCGCTCCCACTCGCTGCGTATGCATCGTTAGCTGCAGAACTCTGCGCAGTCCCAGCTCCGTAAGCAGCCGCGGCGGCCTGCTGACCTGCGTACGTCGTCGCGTCGTAATAAGCGTTCTTCACGTATTCGTTCCCATGAGCGTTCTTCTGCCCATCACTTCCGTAGTAATTGTGTGCGTGATCGTGTTGAGTTCCCTCATGATAATGATAGCCATAATGACTGTTCGGATACCCCATGTGCTCACCAGGATATCCTTGTGATTGGTCATAACCAGGATGTCCGTAGGCTGCTTGATCTTTTCCGTACGATGGATAGCCATAGTTCTGATACATTTCGTGTGGGTAGGATTGTCTAGCTCCTATGCCGTTTGTCGGTCTTGTAGTTGGTGACCCGTCCTGCTGCCGGGCGTGCTGCTGGCTACGTGCATACGCGTGCTGTTCAGCGGCAGTTTGAACTCCAGGGCCATAACCTTCGTAGTTCCTGTTGCCTTGTTGGTATTGAGCTAACTTCCCGACGAATTGTTTGGAGTCCATACGGAAGTCAGGGTGAGGAACAAATTGTCCGGGAGGGGCGTTGCCTCTTATAACGTAGGGTGGCATAGCGTTAGGCACAGCTTGCGGATGTGGCGGGCCAGGAGGTGCATTTGGAGGCGACGGGCGAGGGTAATGTCCGAGAGGACTCTGATGCATACTCGATGGAGTTCCCGGTGTTGACGATGGAGTTAAATTGACTGAAGAAAATTTTGTGCCATCTGGCATTCCGACAGAACCGATACCGTCTTTTGAAGAAGACGGAGAGACCTTGCATCCTGTGTCTAGGGAAGGAGATCGCTTTCTGGATTCTTGCTTAATCCTTTTAGCAAGAATTCGAGGAGCTGTGGGCATATTGGAGGGAGGATGTGCATCTCGCGAGTCATCTTCGGCTAGTTTGTCAAGCGATGAAGATGACGCTACACTAGAAGCGCCATCACTCGCGAAGCTGTTGTTATTGGTAGCACTGGGAGTGTTGTTGTTTCTTGTGCGAGATGCAAGTTCCGGTAGATCTTCGGTCGGGGAACATAGCGCTCCGGGCGGTAGCTCACACCCCTGACAGCTTTTTTTTCCAGAAAGCGGACCGTCATCGTCCAGGAATTTGTCCAATCCTGTCTTGCTTTTACCTCCTTCAGATGTCGTCGAATCTTTGTCATCGCCATCTTCGCTCTTGGTTAGTGTCTGACGCTTGTGTTTCATCCGTCTGTTTTGGAACCAGACCTTTACCTGTGAAAGATAATACAATATGAGCATTTTTGCATTTGTAATGAACATTTGAAAATTATGTGTTATTGAAATACCTGTCGCTCAGTAAGGTCTAGCGAGGCGGCGATCTCAATTCTTCTTGGCCTACATAGGTATTTGTTAAAGTGGAATTCCTTCTCCAACTCCAGAAGCTGAGTGTTCGTATACGCTGTTCGCAGTCGTCGTGGCAAGCCGTTTTCTGCAACAAAAGAAACTCCGTTTTAGATAAATGTTTTATAGTTAGGTACTCGTATGTTTGATGGTTACCTACACAATAAAATTTATATTCTGTCTTGTATAAAAAACAACTCATATGGTTTGATTGATACCATTATACTCAGAATTTATACCAGTTATACAGAATATAATTCGTGGAAGCTTTCAATAATATGGTTGCGGGTCGGCGAGGCTCGCGGGTGCGCTTTCCTTTAATGTAATAACTTGATCGCATGTCAGAGCACCGCCCTTGAGGCCATTGTGTCGAAGCTGTTCTTTTTATTTTACCTCAAAATACGAATTGGAATTCGAAATTCAAATTACAAAGGGCGGCGAATAATGGGGGGATCGCGTTCGCGTGACGCGCTGCTACATTCGCGACCGCGCAAATGCAGTTGGCGTAGTCTTTGAGCGGTACGCAATAGAGGCTATAGTATATTGTGCGTTGGTTATTCTTTTTGGTGTGGTGGGGTTGGTAGTGGTACGGTTGATTGACGTGCCTCGTCAGGTCTCGCTGTTGCCATTGGACGGGGGCAGCTGTCAATCAAACTCGCATGGCCCTCGGTTCCGCGCGACTGCACTGGCCCTGCCCGTTTAAGGACAGAAGTTTGCCTGAGGGAGCCTACCACTTATAATTTTAATGGTATTGATTGTGTCTTTAATGTGCACCCTTATTTATTTTACTATTGCGAGTAGATCATTCTACCATTCTATTCAGGTGCATTCTATTTAGAACCTTTGAGTGTAAACCTAGTGCTGTATGTGCATGCATAAGTTCGCGGCAGTACCTACGAGTCCACTTGAACAACTTTAGTAAATTATCAAGCTACTGGACCCGAAACTCGATAGCCCTTGGTCAGCCACTAGAATTATTATGAGAGGTACAGTGAAAGAAAGAAGCGCTTTACATTTTGATATAGATCGGTATTAAAATTAATTTAGGAAGACAGGTAAGGAAAAAGCGGATAATATCTACAAATTAAGTTGCACGACTCTTGTATCCCATACTAAAAGAAGCTGTAACTAATAAGCGGTAGAGATATCACTAGAAAATGAAAATAATTTGTTTATCTTTACCTCTACTAACGAAAGACAACTTTAATATTTCTCTTTCGTTATTTATTTATTTATTTAACCATTTATTGTACACAATATAACACAAAGGACATAACATTAAGAACAATACACAACAGTTCAGCTTATTTCTAAAAAGAAATCTCTTCCAGCAGACCTTCGGTATTGAGATGGTATAAAGTGAGGCAGTTGACGTGTACAACATACTAATATACCTATACTAATTCGCTGTTGCTTAGGACCCAAGTTGTGCCTACTAGGCCATCGATCACGTCTGTACTTTACCTGACTAAAAACAGGTATCTTTCGGTAATCCAGAAAATTATTATGTTCATTTTGTTTAAGTATATTTTCTGCGTGTGTTCTATTAATGATTAAATATAGATTTGTCATTTGATTTGATGTGACATTTTCGTGCATACATGTACGTGGCGGAAGGATGTCCAAAGATGCAAGTTTGGCAGTAAGTTTTTGCTCGGCGGCGGCGTCGGCGGTGGTGTAATAGGCACTATTATGCCCCTCGAGTGCGTGCGTCGTGTATAATGTTCCCATTATCAGGACGTATCTTCTCATACATCTATTCATAATTTCTATAGAAATTTCCGCGTCACTGCACGCTGTGGGTTTGATTTTCAAATTTTTGTCTCGAGTTTGATTGATGATTCTGGATTCTGGATCTTAAATAATCTGGGATTCACGCTTTGGTCTTTCAATATATTTCACAAGAGTGCTTAGATGCCAAACTTATTTAATTTAGTTCCGTTACAATAAATCTCACGTCAGATTAATAATTTTCATTCTTTAAAATGCGTTACTATGTAGATACGGATATATATTAAACGGCTACGCTGCGCTGTATGTAAGTGCTACGCCGTATGAACCTAAACCATATAAAATTTTAAAGTTCATGAGAACAACAAAAAACTACTAACATTTAATTATTGAGGGTATTCACAAGTTAGTTATTATACTCCGCGATATAATGCTCAACATTCCGAATAGATGCGTAAACAAAGCACAAGAACTCCCTAAGATGGATAGCTATCCGTTCGCTGAAAAATGACTTAAGGTGTTCAACCTATAATTATTTTAAAGCGATCGCCGCTTTAACCCCTGCAATGTATGCACACGATAACAGGTTGAAATCCCTTGTCCTACACGGGCCAGGTTATAAATGATTGCGAAGTGTGTTCACTTGTTTAACACTTTGCTTGCTCAAATGGTACCTGACGCTGCTTGCTTTTGGCGGCGTAGTGACTAATGAGACGAAAGATGCATAGAGTAAAAAAAGTAAATCAAATTGAATATCACTCTGCAAGAACACGACGACTCACTGACGACAGCATAAAAACGAAAAAATAAATACGGGGAGTATTTTACATTTGATGTTAAATGCTTTAAAGCTTAAATGGTAAGCTAATTCGTTGCCATAAAAGTATTAATACATTAATACAGAGGTGTTAAATCTGTTATGTAGTGCATAACTTGTAGCCGTTTTATTCTTAGTATCTTCGTACTATCACCTCTGGGCAGCTAAACAGTTAAAATGTAACCCTCTACGAGTTACTGGCGTCCGGGTCCAGCGAGAAGATTTACGGCGGATTGGGGTCACTACACAGCGCCACTCTAGAGCCGTCCTGTCCGCACTTAATTTGATAATATCACCACACTCAGTGGCCTATTGAGTTATGTGGGACACCTGTAAAGCTGTGAGGTTTCTATTGTTTGTTTAGTATAATGCTGAGGAGTAGTAGAGATTTTGCAGGCCAATTCTGGGATAAAAAATATTGGTCTACAATCTATTAGCATAGTGTAGTTAGCTTCACGCTCAAGACTTTTTAGGAGTGTAGGTATATATTTGATCATGGTTGAGAAAAAAGTCAATTATCTATGAAAGCTTAATTTTTCCCACTATTATCCTATAGGTACTTGTTCGTAGGTACGTATTAACTTATGTATTTCGTCAAAGATCTGGTAGCGACAGGAGAGCTCGCAAACAATTTGCGAAGGATACACTCCGAGGCCCCGAGCAACTTTAAATAATTAATCAAGTGCCGGTAAAGGATTAATGCGTGGCCAGTTGGCGGTTGGATGCCATTACAGAACATTCGATGCCCCCCGCGTGCCCCCGCCCTCTCCGACTAAATGCTGCGGTCACATTATTTGTGCCCGGCCTCCGCATATGGCGCCAGCAGCGGAAGGGTTAAGAAATGTTTGTAATTGATTTTACGGACTTAGGGATTAGCATTTTTAAACACGATTCTAACCTAATGCAACATGATTTTGGTCTCATTTAATTCTATCGTTTAAATGAATGGATACTTTACTGAAATTGGTTCAATTATTACGATAATTTTATAGCTCTGTTGGTTTTCATTTTTATTTTTCTTGTAAAAAAAACAGAGCTAGTCCCCGACATACACCAACTTTTGACAAAGCACCAAACATTTATTTTGAATGTTGCTGCAACAGAAAGTTACACAGGGGGAGCACTCTCTGAGAAATATTACGTTATGAGGTGTAAAAGGCATAAATGTAAAAATTCAATATTTCAGACGCGTAAAGAGTGAATTTTTGCGCAATTTCTTTGCGGTAACAATTTTATTTTGCGCGCTCTGTTGGAATGAATATCGTGATATTATGTCGTAGTTTAGGCGAGGATAGAGTCTATTTTTGTTCTAAGATTTTTATGAAAATAATCAGAACTTTAAATTGGAAACGAAGTACCGTCTCTCTCTTTTCGTGTGGGACATCGAGTCGTCCCAAGACCCACTATTGTCAGAATACTATACTAATACTACAAGTAGCAGGATTACATGGTCTTGTAACGACCGCTGTCATAGACAGGAACCGGGTAGGTCCAGGTTTAACGTGCTATCCGAAAATCAAAAAATCAAGAGCAAATTATTTTTCGAAGGCAGTAAATTTTACATTTATCTTTTTATCACACACGGTAGTTCCGTCTTCAGTCTTTACTATTAGGTGGTTCAGCCCAGACTGGTAACAAATTCACAAAGTGATAAATATTAACTACGAAGTACCGTGGGAAACGTAGTTTCTATTTTCTCAATAGTCAAGTAGTTAGGAAGATAGGTATCTGTATCTATGTTGTTAGCGGGGCAAGTTTTATTAAGTAAAAACGAGAAGTATGTTTATGTTTATTTGTATTATTAGACAAGATAGAATTCGAAATCGGAATCCATCAAGCGAGACAAACTGTAACAAGTTGAGTGAACCACAATCGATCATTCGGATTTGTATTTTTCCGATTAGCCTCGTCTTCCTGACTAGTCGCATCAATTATATCAGGATTACAGGAGACAGTTCTCTAAGGAAACAGAGCAAGCAAAGTTTCAGAGGGAACACTACGAACTACTAAAATTTAGCCATGAAAAATTCGTCGCAGTTAGACTTGGAGCGCGCTACGGCACAAAAAGGTGGTATTATACCTACGCTTTTGACGATTTAAAAGCACTCCAATAAAAAGTAACATTTTTGGTCAACAGAGCTTTAGGCGCTGAGCCGTCCTTACAGGGTGATGATATTTGAAGCGGGTGCCTGGTAGGTAGTGACTGGATAGCGAAAATGGGAGATCGAGCCGTTGGGCGTACCCGGGGGGATCTACGTCCAGCCGTGGACTGCAATAGACTGATGTGTTGTCATGGATTTTTTTGGGTTCATTCCGGTTGTTCGAAAGTCCGTCTGCAATATATCCCGTCTCTGAGTGTGCGGAGTCCAATCTTGGGGTCTGAGGATCTATCAGCTGGGGGATCCTGGCGCTGGTGGCCGCGAGGGGTGCAGTGACTTCAGTGGGATTGCCTTATCCTTATCGGCGGTTGATAAAAACGCGATTCCATTTATTTTCTTAAAGTTTATTCGGGGGGTTGTAAAACGACTGAAAAAATATGGAACTTTAGATACTTTGAATATTGTGTTTGGAAAATTTGAACATTTGACAGGATATTTATGGGGATATAAATGCACTCACAAAAATTATCAATTTTAACAATAACAACTTTATGAACCTGGTGTAAACGCGGCTCAGGTGGACTAAAAACTTAAAACTAGCCCCTAAAGCACTGCCGCGGGGCTGGCCAAGCTAACCAAACAACATGTAAAGTTAGGTGGTAATTAACTATCTAGATAGGATTATCTAATCTACCTACCTACGGTAGCGCTATCCGATAAACTTATTCTAAACATACCTACCCTTAATTCCTCCCTACGTTTCCATCTGGCATATATTTTGAGTATAGTGGGTGTTATTAAAAGTTGTCTCCGAAACAGGGTGTTCAGTTGGGACGAGTTTGACAGCTGTGGGGTTCGATTCCGTCAACGGCCAAATTACATTAATTACGTATTTAAAAGTTGCAACTTCGTAATTGTTTGGGAACTTTGTATCCCATTTGTTTCGAAATAAGTTGATATAAGTAGAGCAGCGTATTGAAAAAAATACGACGAACTTGTTTTAATTTGTCTAGAGAAAATCTTAAATGTATTTGAATAACAATGTATTTCAAGATCTTTTAATATTTTTGATTTTTTCAGCGAATGTCTATGTCGTGTCTTTGTGTCGTATTTTATATATTTATCTACATATTATTGATCATTTTTATCTTATTATAACTAATTAGTTTACTAAACAGTAAGACTACTCCATAAAGCAACACGTATTCGAGGTTTCTCTCCAGTCTGCAAAATGTTTATCATTATTTCCTACCAAGATTTCTTTGCAAGTCGTCTGGCAAGTGGCAGCCCCACCTGTCTCATAAATTAGTGCCCAACTAGCTGACGAGTGCATCTAACCGCTCGACGTCTTGCGCCCCTGCCTACCCTCAAGTATGTGCCGTTTAGCCCTCCTTCCCCCTGCTGCCACCCTTCGGGATGCAGGGTGGAGCGTATGCCAGAACGTGTGTTTAAGTTTGCATTTTAATAAATCACGGATACCTAATTTTGTTTTTTTAAATTACGTAGAATTAGATAATTGACAAGTGGAAGAAAATACGTTGGCACCTAGATAGGTATGTTGATAGATTAAGGTAGGTACCTAACCTCAGTCTCGCTTTGATTTACTTATTAATTTAAGAAAAACTACAAAGTGATTAGCCTTCAATAGTAAAGAATAAGAGCAGGTAAGTATTATTTACTAAACTACGCAATTTTGATTATTCTTCGGATAATAAGTTACAAATATTTATATTTTGATAGCGTACTTACCTACCCAATTTTTTAAAACATTACTATAACGATTCACTTAGTCCGTACGTACAAATTTTTACTGCGATTCCGCCTAGTATTTCAATTACAGCGGAGGTACGAAGCGCTATTACCGCCCCAAGGGCTGCGTTCCTTTACTGCGCACTAAATATTCTCCGGGCGACAATTGCGATTATGAAAGTGCACCGTTATTTATAACCAGGCCGTTTATTTTTTGTCGCCCCTTTCAAGGGCAATTAAATACCAGCCAGTCTTAGCGCTTTGCATATTCGACCGTCTTTATTATCAGCCAGCTAATAAAGATAGTAAAGGTTAGCCGTAAACTCGGGGAAAAATATCGAGTTGAGAGGTTTTAAGACCCTCGTTTTTGGGAATTAAGTTTGAGAAGTAGAATGCGAAAGGTTTTTAAAGAATTTATACTTACTGTGATTTGCAATGAATGAATCTAGAATCTATCAAAATTAAACAGTTCAATCTTTTAATTTGCTACGCTTGCTACGGCGTAGCCATGTAGAAGTTTATTTAAGGCAAACAAAACATTTTTATCTAAAGATATAGGATAAAATGAACGTATCATAAATGTACCTTTCTGTAGAATAAATAAAAATTAAATGGCTTCCTCGTAGGTCTACGCCGTGACTATTGATACTAGTTTGACAGATTCTAGTTTCGTATTACAAATCTCCAGATAGGATTTACTGAAAACAGCCGGAAAATAAATACCTACAAATAAATAAATAAACGGAACGGAAATAAACGGAACGGAAAATAAATACCTATAACAAAAGTACAGATTGTCGAGAGCTAACTAACAAAAGTACAGAATGTTCAGAAGTTCGATTAGTCATTGTGAAAACAAAAAAACAATAGATAGAATTTCAAGTTCCTTGGTAAGTACGTAGCATGGGTAAAAAAATACTGCACTGCACTGCCTTGGGAGCCCTCAGGTTTACTTCACTATACTTTACGTCATATAACTTTGTCACTATCCCCAAAGAGGTAAAAATAAAAAGTTACTATGTATATTTCGTTACCCTAGCTGCCTACTGATAATTTTACAACTGAAATTTTAAGGAGCAATACCCAAAACAAATCTCTTACACACTCAGTATGACCAGCGAATCTAAAAAACAAAGAGCCGTTAATAGGAAAGTGGGGCCACAAACAGCGGGCTGCAAGGCGTTGGGAGAGGGGGGGGGGGGATATGTAAGGGGATAAATTTTATTTATCAAATAAAAGGATGGTGCGCTCGTTTTTCACCGCTTGGGACATTATCGCTCTCTTAATTATTATCCTACCGATATTTCATGCGACATCCACTATGCCTCTTACCTTCACAAAGTACCTACCTATTAATAGAAAAGAGTATGGAAATCTTTTTGGAAACTATCACACTTGTATCTGTACTCTGTTTAGTATTTGTATAAATGGTATGATAATCTGTAAGAGGTTAAACTCCATGGGAAATTGTCTTTGCTTAAAAAATGTCTAATAGGTACTGTAATTTCCTAAAGCGAGATATTTTTCCTAAAAATTTCGCTTTACCACTTATTTTTATTTCATATTTACAAACTATATTTCTTGCCATTGTATTAGAGCAACACAAATAAGGTTTATTTTCTGTAAACTTTTAGTCTTTTAATTCAAATAAAAAAGCGAGCCAAACGTTTTAATTCTGTCGTAGGGGCGGCGCGCCCTAGCCACGCGGCCTCAAGGAAATGAAGGAAAAAAGCGTCGGAAGCTGCCCCCTCCCCCGCCTTCCCCCACCCCCGGCTGACTGCTTGTGGCTTTTAAATGGAAATTTATTGTTAAACACTTCGTCAATGGCTCCCAAGTAGCGGGCTTAAATTTTTACCTACTGCGAGTCTTTGTTCGCTGGAGCCGGAGTGAGCTGTTACCTTTACCGTTGTAAGATTACGTTGATGATTATGTCGTCGGAGAAATGTGATTATGATTAACAGGACAGTGCGTGACAGTAATGTTGACGGCGTAATAAGACGAGTACAAGATTGGACAACAATGTTTACATTTGTATTTGTTTCGCAGCCTAGTTATTTTTCTATGTAATGCTAATTTAGGAAAAGTGACATATTTTTTCTCAGAAGAATTAGCTCTACTTTTGAATTTTCGCATTCCTTCTGCAAATTGAGTTTGTATAACACGTTCCACTACGCAAATTCCAATTAATCTAATGCATTCCAAACAAAAAAAACGAGTAGGTAGCTGTTTTTATTTAAGGTGGATATTCAGTTATCTTTTATTATTTACACGGCAAAGATTTTCAAAGAACTATAATACTCACCTATTCTTATTTCAAAACACTCAAAAGGAAAGGTTAATACACTAAAATAGCTTAACTAATAAAGACTCACTTCTTTACAGTCTGTTTAACTCTACATTTAAAGAGACGGGGTAACGAACTCTTTGAAAAGTCCCAACTCTTTGCGAGTTCATAAAATTCACTCCGACCAAAACCTGGTCGGTTTCCCCACAATTGAAAAGGGAAAATTGAGGGAGCAGAGATAGGGCACTTGCTTTAAAAGTTAAAGCTAATTGCCCTTAAGGCATATTTTTAATTTCATTGCCCATTCCTTCTTTCTTAGTTGTGGAGTTGCCCAACTCTCGGCTGCAACGCAAGGGTAGCGGGTAATTGCCATTTTTACGAGATAAGGTCACAACTTTTGAATGTCGAACATATTTTATGTCGCATTTCGGGGTGTTTATTGCGATAAAATTACTATAAAGTTTTTACGTTTAGAAGGTATTTGTTACCGAATCAAAATAAACTTACCATCATAAACGTTCATAAGTGATGGATCACATTTTATTTAATATCTGATAAAAGAAAGCAAATATTTAGTTAGTTAGCTATTATAAACATTGGATTTGAAGTTTCTTTTCTCTTCGTGTGAATGTCAATGAAACCCTGGTGTCAGAATTCTGAAAAACTCATGACGTAAACTCAATTTGGTTTATTATCAGAAGCAGCGACAGTACGAGCTCAGCATTTTTTACCAGCCAACACCATGTTTCCAAGTTCTTTCAACTCCCCAGAGACGCAGAAGCACGTGGCAGCACAATAGGTCCAGCGGTGGGCAGTAGCAACAGCCGCGGCCCATTGTACTCTCGTCTCCACATTCATCCAATCTGTCATTTCATTTTCATAAACGAATCATTCTTCATTTGAATTCGGAAAGGAATCGTGAGGTTTTTTCTCCGCGGCTGACCTGCCTACCGCGGGGGTCGCGACATGACTGATGATATTTTAATGGTTTATTTTTCTTTTACATTCTTATCACCAACTATTGTAGTTACTGGCTGCGACTCGCATAAAAGCGAATAATATTTTTAGAGGTAGAGCATAGAAAAGAAGGTCGAAATATTTTTATCAGGAGCTGAAATCGTCTCGGCAAGAAAATGTTAGTTTTACGGAATTTTTCGTGAGTCTAGGTCACGACAATTTCAGATTGGCTGAGCTTTTTGGTAAAAAATGGAAGTAATCTGTGCATAATTTATGAAACCGGAAAAGCTGCCTATATAATTATTATGATTTTACCATTTTTAACCAGCGTAAGACACGCACGGTTTAGCTACGGCCATATCTTTTTTCTACATTTGTTTTATTTCCAAATACGTCGCAAGCAAGCAGACAGGGGTTTCTATCATCGCATCGGGTCAAAAACGGCGTGACACAGAAGCTGGCTGTCAATAGATGTCGCTGACAGTTCTGATGAATGAGCGCGACCGTTATGCGCGGGCGCATCATTAGCTCCATTCACAGAGGAGATTAAAAGAAACAATCCGCCGGTGACGAGACAAGGGAACGGAAGTCCGTCACTCCGTGTACCAGCACAGAAGCGCCGGTATGCCAGTATTATCTATTTTCCACTAGGTCTTTGTCGGTGATTGCTTTTGGCGGCATGGACATGAATCACGTGGGAATTGTGTGTGCTGACTAAGACGATGACGTTGATAATGATAAGACAACGAATTGGAAATCGTTTTGAAAATAATATCAAATTCACTTGTGATTTTTTATTACGAATTACTTTTCAATAGCTGGACTTTCTTGCTTTTCGGACTTATATTCTTGCCTTGTTAAAGGCAAAAATTAGGTTACCCATTTTAACCTTCAGATAATGTGCCCTTTTAGCAATATGATAGGTCATGCCATCAGACTGTCGTGTACTGAACCATTGGTGGTGTTTATTTACCAGGGCTCATCAATTTCACCACCACAACTTTTCCAAATCATGACAGTGGGTATTTAGTTTGAAAATAGATTGATTTTAAAACGTTCTATTTAAACTTGAGGCATTTGTCTTCGCCGAGTCTATAAGAATTGTGTTTTTGTCGTGTTACGCGTGGAAGAGTTATTTTTGTGTTCTATTTTTAAATGAGGTGTCGAACGATGGATCAGCAGAGACAAAAAATGCAGAGACAATGTTCTGTGTCACAGGGGACATTTTATAATTCTGATTTTAAATAGCTTTGTTTCTTGAATTCGTAAAAGTTTTCGCGCTTTCTGGAAAGTTTTGCTAGTTTGGCGAGGAATGTTGAAAGTTGTAGGCTCGATCACAGCACTTCCGAAATTTTTCGCTTCTATATTTTCTTGGTCGTCATTATTTCTCTATGTAATAGTTCTCTTAAAAAGTCTATACATAATTTGACATCATGATGTGATCCTCAGATTGTCTTTTGACTGGTTTTGCTCAGATAATCATAATGAAAGACTTGTTCCTCTGGTCGTCAAAACATGACCTCCTCGCCTCCTCTGCTGAATACACGTTCCATTTCGTCGTCGTGTCAATGACTGCTGCAACATGTGTCCCTACCGCCACCTCTACCATCATCACGATACGCTTTTATTTGTGTAGGTTGCCAGATCGAAGCTTGTAGGTATGTAAAAAAGAAAAACGTTGATGTTTCTACATAGCCGCCAACGTTGGCCGATCTGTCAGGTGACGAAAGATGCGGACAGCGACATCCACCGGCATGTGAACCGGAGAGTTTCGTCTGCAGCGTTCTGTTTCATGCTAAACATGTGCTCATGTGTCCTCAGCTTATGTTGACAGGTTGTCATATCAGTTATCTTTTCTGCATTCATGTGGCATATTGTCGCATAATCTGTCTGTCATGTGCTGGTCTAATGCATCTATTAAATACGCTGTAAGCCTGTCGTATATCGAGACATATTGAAACAACAACAATAAATATTAGTATGTTAGGTACTGCACTAAATGTAAATAATAATATGTGATGCCACTTGGGTGTCCTTGGTTTCAAAATAAAATACGAAAAAACACGAGAATGAGAGATATTTAATAATACAAAGATCGCGTATCATACACATGGTTTTTGGCAAAACAAATTATTGGATTTAAAGAGATGTTGACGAGGTCGAATTTAAGTGGGAACTTTCGTACCAGAAGCTTGGTGAAGAGCAAGATTTGAACTAGCTACTCTGGCTACGATGGGCATATTACCAATGGAAAAGAATCCAAGACAAGAAAGAAAGTCTCGCCCTCAATGTGTTACAAAGGAAAGTTTTTATTGTTGCAAATAATAGGATTCATAGCAGTTGGCTCGTTGGAGAAGAGTAAAAAAAATATATATTGTATCAATGCTTCCAGATCCTATTCTGTTTTCAAATAAATGGTATGAATGTATTCTTATCTCTGTGGAATATATTCTTAGTTACTTTGGTTAAACCACGTACCTACATCTTGTCACATTTGTTTTTCAGTGTTGGTGTAAATATTTTGAATCTATGCCAGCCCAAAACCCAGCCCAGATGAGATGCAATTTTTACAACTTTTCCAGGAAGTAACTTCGTGAGTATTTGTCAGAATTTGTAAAATACATACCTATTAGTACAGAGTTGGTACTGTTTACGTAGTACAATTTTTTTATTTTGCTTTGTGGCGTGCGGGGGTGGCGCAGTCTGAACTCTGAAGTCCGACATTTTGTTACAAAACTGCGCCAAAGTTGCTGGAGCTACCGCCGAACTCAACATTTCGTGTTTTAGACATGTTTCTAGAGGAAATTTTATTTATGTATTAGTAGGTATTTTATGTCAGCCTTCTAGGAAAACCTTTTGTGCACCACTTTTTGCATCAAATATTTAATTTTGTTACATACATAATAGACCAACATTGTCAAATGATTATGATGTAGCGA
The DNA here is from genome assembly GCA_029255805.1 of Keiferia lycopersicella. Taxonomy (NCBI): domain Eukaryota; kingdom Metazoa; phylum Arthropoda; class Insecta; order Lepidoptera; family Gelechiidae; genus Keiferia; species Keiferia lycopersicella. The sequence continues at coordinate 4,462,026 of JARACZ010000008.1, forward strand.
CATGAAAACGAAAACTATGCCTTTGAGATTCACTATAATAGACGGTCAAGGTTCTTTTGTGACATACTGGATAGTTTACGCAATCTATAAAACGGTGTGGCGTGGTCAGCCTGCCATTAGTCCCACTCCCTATAGTTTATAATGGCGAAACTTGCCAAACTATTAAGTAAAGTACAACGTTCAAGTGGCCATCAAAGCACGCTCAGATCACAATAACTTAGCGTATAGCCGCAAAGTTTTCAAACTTTGGGCTGCTTCATTAAAGGGGCGACGCATGTGGACAATGTCCATGATGTACAATGTCCAAACTCGGGCCGTTTGAAGCAAGTGTCGCAACATCCATTGAGTGGACAGTGGCCGCAGTTGGGCCAACTTTCCTCTTGAATATTCGTCCCTCGTCCACTTGTTTATGGACGTCGCGGCTACTCGGGCACGGTTTTGTGGCTTCGCAAGTTTCGTGCGAATGTCCCGTTAAATGTCCCCTGATTAGATTTACGGGCGTCCCGTGAAAGGGTTGCATTTTAATAGCCTGGTTTTGAGAAATAGATTCAAATAAAAACTATTATAGAGAACGGTTTAAAATTCAAGCTGAATAAATTCAAATTCACGACGCGAATTTAATCTTATGATTGGTAGTATATTAGACCTACTGATGGATGGGCACTGAAGAGTACTTTTTACCTTCCTTTCCGTACTGAGAGTGCGAGTAAAGAATAAATAATTCCATTTATAGTTAAGTCAGAATACTTCGAAGCATATTTTATTCACAAGTTCTCACGCGTAAACAAATAAAACTTTCCTAGTTGTCACAACTAAACCAACCAATGGCTTTGATGGATTCCTGTTTGTTGTCAAACAACATCATTCCCGCGACTTAAAGATTACGACATAAGTATTGTTTGTGTGGACACTGCTGTTTGATGGGCAAACAGTTTGGGGGCAGAGGGTTGTAGTGCCCTTCGGATTTCGACATGAGACAGATTTTCGGTCAGTAAAGCATTACCTAAATTCATGAAAAAGAAATGTAATTGAGGATTGCATTAATTCACCTCAATAGTATCGTGCAATATCTTTAAATATTCTTTATTACCGTTCAGGATTGCACCAACGCTGGTCGAGTCAAAAACTCCAAGCCTCCGATCGTACCCTAGTTGTCCAAACACCGCGGGGCTGGGGCGCGAACTGCAAGTCACTCATATCAATATCAGCCGTGGGGTCGGCACATCGGTTTTGCACAACTTGCCAACTCCGAGCCAGTTTAAACTGCAAGAGGTTTGTTGGACGTGATGATACAAATCGAGTGTGACGAGGTCTTTAGCAAAGATGATTTGCATGGAAGGTTTCTGAAAAGAAGGTTGCTTATCTCTCTCCGTTTGACTTCAAAATAAGATCACAAGACATTATATGTTAAGAACATATCCGCTGGGCACAGTGGACAGTAAGTAGCTTATTGTACCCGCACTGGTCCATATTTAGGAAAAGTTGACCTGTCTGCTCGTTTGAGTAGGTTTCAATTTGAACTATTTTGACTCTACCTTGTCTATGCTTTCAAACACTTTTAAACATACGAAACATCGTTCACAATAACAACTTATACACCGTCAACGTCCGTAGACTTCGTAGATGACAGCCGCATCCGACACACTTTCTTTCAAGAACAGGAACAGTCGGTGTTCCGGCGTGGTCGGTTGCTCCACTTGCGCGATGGTTGTGGCAATTTGTGTACTGTTAGCAATATGTAGAGTACCTCGCCGGGCCGACCTCGTTGAGGCCGCCTCCGTTATATTTGCATTGCTCTTTCTTTACTGTTACAAAAGAAAACTAGAGTAATAGTATTCAGTTTTGATTTAAACACGGGTAATTGATTTGACTTGTAGTACAATTAAATATAAGTCAGACTTTGATTTTGTAACCTTGACTCGCTATGTGGGTGCTAAAAGTCATTTTAACCCATAATTTTTCTTTTAGGTAGGTGATTATTAATTCCAACAGTTAAGTGTATCGCCGCGTGATGCCGGCTTAGAATAGCATCACCCAACATCCTTCCCGTGGGTGTCGTAAGAGGCGACTAAGGGACTTGAGAGTATTGGTGTATTACAATTTTAGGCGACAGGCTGACAACCTGTCACTATAGTGATACACATGTTTTCTGAAACAACACTGGAAAACAAGACTCAAAAATGTCAGACGTGGCGATAGCGACCGTATTCTTACGGCTGTTAACGCTCTGCCTACCCCTACCTAGGGATAAAGGCGTAATATATGTATGTAAGTGTATCCAAACGAAACAAGGAATTTTCAGTAGAAATAGAATTTCGTTTATATATTTGTATTCAGATCTGATCACAGTGCATGACAAAGCTATTTTGCCCCCATGTATCGATTTTTTGTTTGCAAATGAATCGTCATTTCGCTCAGCACTTAGTTGTGATATTTCTGGTAAACAAAATTTTACTTTGTCCTGTCATTGTTGTTTGTGAAACACAATTTATTACTATAAACCTATTTACTTATAAATATTATATTGAGACGCAGGCTGGCTCTTAAGGTTGAAGAAGGTCTAATTTAAAAGTTGTTAAACAGCAATGAAATAACAAATAACTGAGTCTATAAAACAACATGAACAAGCCTATTAATCGTTAGCTTAATCTAATTTATCTCCATATTTTAGTTTTATTATTAAAGGCAGCGTGTGCCAGATTTTAATTTCGCGAAGAGAGCGACTTCGATTTTCCTGCAGTTTAAAAAGTAACTTATCAGTTAAAAAAGTAAGACAGCGCTATTCAAGAATCAGAGGACAAAAAGAGACAGTCGAGTGCAGAAGAGGGAACGAAAAATAAAACAGGGGAACAAAGTTAAGCGTCCGTGACTTTTCAAGATTTTTTCGGCGTTTATTTTTTTAAAGTTTACGCTCGGCGCGGCGCCATTCTGTAGCGACTATATAAAAGCAAGCGTTTTCCGATTTGTCTTTTGTTTTCCTCTTTAACTTATTCCGTTCCATTTCTTTTTATTGAGGTTCCGGGTGCTTCCGCGGATATTTTAACGAAATATTAGGCGATGACGTCATTCTTGTTGTACTGAGCCTTAGAAACATAGCGTTATTTGTTTACGGTGCAGCACAGAGTTAATACAAGTTCAGTTGGCTCTCACGCTCTGACGGTTAAACAATAAGACAAAAACATAAGCAAATGAAATCTATATTAGAAACGGTAATAGGTTCATAAGGCAATAATGAAAGTAAACTTCCGAACCCCCTAATTACGTGGAACAGACGAAGGTAAATAGTAGGAAGGCGCCGTTCGATCATCCATCACCGATAGAAGCTGCGCTTTGTGGCCACCGACCAATTACTGGCATGAAAATTAAATTCACGAAATCTAATTAAGAAGAAATTGTTTTATTTATTATGATGCGTGGGGTCATTTGTTCTTGTCGCTGGGCGCTCGGGGCGGTTCCTTCTGTGCCCATCAAACTGGCCGAAACCAGTTTTTTGGGGCGCGCCCGATGTCTGATGCCGCTGATGGCAACACCGGAGACACGGTGAGCTCTCTCTGTGACGTAAGTAATCTAGGACGCTGACCTTGACTGTGATTGGTGAATGTTTTTCAATGCGCCCCATATACGAGCTCTCCTTTTACGAGCGGGGAATTTCTTATCTCTCCACACCTTTGGGAGTCCCGAACCGAGTGGTAGCCGAGCGGAAACTGCCTCGAAGGTGCTGTATAGGTATATCGTGGTTCTCAAATCAATATCATTTTCAGCAAGAACTTAGGCGTTTAAAATTTATGAAAAGAAGCCCTTGTCGAGAAAAGGTTCCTAATAATAAATAAAATCCACCGTATTGAATCAAATTGTTCATCAAAAGCAGTATAACTAAGGCCGTTTTCACACTTAACGCACAACGCAGTGCTAAAATAACGCTGCGTAACGCAGGCGTCGTCTGTCAGATATACATAATAGAACCGTCATTCCCCATAGCAAAAACCACTATTGACGCAGGTCCGACGCACGACGCAGCGCCAGCGTAGCGTTATGCGTTGGACTTGCGTCAACAGCGAAGTATGGATCTTACAGACGCATGCGTTCCACAGCGTTATTTTAGAGCTGCGTCGAGCGTTAAGTGTGAGAACGGCCTTAGTCATATAGTTCCAGAGTTCCTGGTATAACGTATGAGGTCCAGGATTCTCGTAATGTGGTCATTTGTACCTCAACGTATGCGCGCACCGCCAACACAAAGACTGACAATGTTTCATTATACAAATTGTAAACTAAATGTAGTCCATACATCTATTTCATCTTTTACATACAGCTTTTGACCCCACAAGCTTGCCGGAAAACTGCCAAAATATAAGATTTCAAAATATTTAATATTTACTCAGAAAACTAAAGACAGCAAGCTAAGTTAACTCATTTTTTTTATATTATAGTTAAGTAAAAAACTAGCATGGGCAGTATGATCATGACCAGAAATCTGAACTACAAGGCTACTCCTACATTACTATGCTTCGAGATTACTTAAGTCCGAAACCAAACATCCAATATCTTTAGCTTGTGGTGCTATTGAGGTAGTTTCTGTAGGCTCCATATATTGTTGTCTGTGTCTGTAGTGTAGGCAATATAGTACTTGATAATATAACCTTGTTCGTTTTTGTGTCAGATTGCGTACGTGCATAATTAATCTTATGTGGAGGCCAATGTAAATAAATAAACGCATCAGCCGTAATCAAGTTGCTTCCAACAAGAGGTTTTTGTCCGTTCTTCATTTCATGGAGATTAGCTGTGAAGGATTTTGGGGCCATGCGGTTTTGTATGCTATAAAAATATTTTTGGATCAAATTGGTAAATAGAAATTGGTATTCCATAGAACTCCTACACTTCGTACCTCAATCAAAACTTTAGTACCGATACTAGCAAAATTTTTGTAATATAAGTACCGATACTTATACAAGGTTATTTTTAGTCAGTACACAAACTTTGTAGTACTCATGATTTTTACTATGGGTGTTCCGGTGTTCCATACATTTTGCCGATTAGGTAATAATTAGAAAGGGAATCATGGGACTAAACAAGTCTGATCATAAAACATTGGTGAAAATATGACAACCTCTATCAAGTAGCGTTAGTTATTGATTAATATTCTTTGCCCAAGTTCTTTTTCATACTTCGATTCTCCCTTGGAAAAGTGGTTTGATTATGATTTTTTTAGGATCCTTTTTTTTTATCAGAGCGGTACCCAATCCAGGGTTGTGAGCCAGGTAAGGTGAGGTTGTCCGGTGACCGCTGACCGGTGACCGGTGACCGGGCAGGGCTATCGCACAGCGCGATCTGCTGACCCGATAGTCCGGGAGCCGGATGATGGATGGCGGCAGGAATCGCGCTGTAACTCACTCCAACAAGTAGTCCCGGATTATTACCGGGTTACTTTCTGATTTTGGAATTTTCGTGATTTTTAGTGACGTGATTTTGTTCATGAATTGCTTTTTATTGTGAACATAAAGATGGCTGCGATGTGCAGTTTCATTGTTACTGATTCTTATGAAGATATCTTTGTTGACTTGCCTGTACTATATTTTTTGAATAAGTTTTGTGGACCCATCCACCAACACACAACTCATCGAGTTATCGTTCAAAGCCCTTACCGACTTACTCACTACTATTTTAATTTCCGTAGAGTCAGAGCTGTGCATTTTTTTCGCATGAGTCACATTCCATTTCCTTATTTTTTTCCTACCCATTGGGAACCTTATCGAAAAGTGTCTGATTGTCGCGACCAGTGGGATTATCTTGACCGGAGTTCACGACCGACGACCGGCGAGCGAGCGTGATTAATGACGTCACACGTCGCCCGACACCGCTCTATTAGCACCTGCACTGCAGGATGCCAGCTACTGTACGAGCTTTTTGCTCCTATTTTTCTAGAATCCATCTACAGCATCCATTCAGGGTTACGATTCTCTTCTTCGTAGCCGTTGTACTTCTTGTGAGACGAAACCAACTGCAGTTCTATTGTCAATATGACAAACTTTGATACCAACTGTAAGAAGAGTAGATTAGACAAAACGTCGAAGCTGTCAAATTGAATTTCTATTGAAACTCAACTCAGAAGCCTTCTAACTATATACATGTACTTGTTTTTACTTGCATGAAGCTAATTTCGTTCTTTTGTCTAGCAATTTCAAAAGATTGCAGCAAAAAACAACGGGTGCACAGTGACCTAATTCAGCATGAAATTCTAAGATTGAAACAGTGGCCCCAGGCCGATGTCGTATTCGCTTTCTGCTTCGGACAGTTCATTTTTAATAATAAATGAGACGAAATCAAGACATGACGAATAAATGAATCCAGAACTTGACGAATAAATGAATATGGAATATGATAAATGGAAGGCCCGGGCCGGATCCCTCGCGAAGATTTTTTCTTTGGCTCCGGCCGAACGGAAGACGCTGGCTTTTTCCTTTTGTAGCGGGACAAGTTAAGCGTTTTTTCGACGGCCGCGGCTGCGGCGTGATATTTATCATTTCGTATAAAAGTTAGATCTCCAATTGTGTTCTAACTTTGATTTTGGTTGGATTGCCTTTTTATCTTTCATATTTTTTTCAGCTTACACGTAAAGCTCGCGTCATAAATCAAATTTTAAGGTGTAATTCTTGATGAGGGCATATTATGTTATGAAGGATGCGTGAGAGGAATGGCCTCGAATGTGCCGATTTAATCCGGCGCACGTAATCCACGAGTGCACTAGTCACTGCCACGTGGTTCTATGATAAAGTATCCGAGCAGATTATGCAAATTCTCGAAATTCGATGTCTGTCCCTCTCCCACTCGCGATTTCCACGTTATCTCGGTCCCGTTCCGCGGAGACGATCTGCTCACCCCATGACGGGCATAGCGTCTGATGGATGATGCGTTATTCCAATAACAATTTGGATATCGTACGTAGACGTCGAATATGTGAAAGTCAGAGCTGAGTTCTATATAGCGCGCGGGCTGATACAAACCATTTATCATAGAAACAAACTGCTACAAACGTTGGCAAACTACTTATATTGAATACAAGCGTAGTCTTTGTTAAATTGCCATGTCAATGACCTGTGTGCAATCGTTAAGCTCTAGCCTCGAGCAAGATGCATGCATCTAGAAAATCAGTAATTGCCCTAAGGACTGCTGCGGTCTGGTCTATCCTTCGAGCATGAAACACGATAATGCTTTATGGAAATTTTATTACCAGTTCATTTTCAGAAAATAAAGCAACTAAATTGTGTGTATTGTATACCTGGATAATAATGGTATATAATTGTGCGTGCCACGTACGTTACATGGCGATGTAATAATAACCGGGCAGTAAGTATAGGCCGAGAGCCGGCGTCCAATCCACGCTGTAATCACAACATGTACCTACCTATACATGGCGTGCGAACGGATATATCATAGCTGTCACACATAACCGAACGAGGCAAAGACTTTTTATGTGCAATTGAATCTTGTGTTCATCCAACTTTGTAGTGTGAAACAGATTTTAGTAAATAGTTTACAAGATATTTTGGAACGATGCTAGACAAGTACGAGACTATAAGCTTTATTTTATTTAATAAACTTAAAGAATTGAAAAAACAAACTTTCTTCTCTTTGTATAGGTATATTGCCATAAGTACGAATATAATACGAATAGCACACAGCATTTAAAGCCCCGCTTCATAGATTTTATTTCTATTTAGCCACATAATCATAAAATACATAAGGTGCCTGGTTCAACCCAACACCGAAAAAGAAAAACAACACATATGCTAAACAGCAGTCGACTGTCCATCGAGATTTGACGGGGGCAGCGTGAGTCGGCGGTATTTGACGCCGCTCACATGCGCGCCGCTCGCCGCCGCGCCGCGAATGACTTGCGCGAATGCAGCGACATGCTTTTTTAATTGGCTGTAATTTAGACATGCCCGTTGCTCTGACGTGTTCGACAGTTTGAAATTTGAAACTGACACCATTATTAGAAGCTAGACGTTCAGTCCTCAAATAACACTTTGTCATGTCATGTCAAGTTCAGAAAGTTTATTTATTATTATTAGGCATAACTTCTGATCAGTAATATGACTGTATGACTTTGGCATGACTTCAATCATTAGTTTTTGCCTCGTTTTGATAAAGTTGTGAAGTTGTTTTCTTTAGCCTCAATCGATGATTGCTTATTTCTATCGCAGCTACGTAACAGACATAGTAAATGTATGTAAATGTCGATATTTTACCCAGGCGTCGTCGTGAGGCCGTGTCTCTCACCGCAACCTGGTGGGGTTCAAAAAGAAAATAGTGCACGTCGGAATAATAACTAAAAAAACAAGCCGTGTTTAAGTTGTGTGTGTGAGTGTGGGTAGGCAGCCTGCTAAACGCAATATAAAGTGTGGTTGTCGTGGTGGCATGTGTACGGTGTAGGTATGGGTAGGTAGAGCAGTCCTCGCCCCCCGCGGTCATTAGCGGCGGGAACCCCGCGCCCGCCGCGGAGAAAGTATGATTTTACTCCTATAAAGCCGTATTTCTACTCCATACAGGAATTCGAATACGCGAGAAGTTGCCGGGTTCCCAGAAAGGACATGTGGCGGTTGCTTGTACATAATTCCAGAGTTAAAACCATTCTCTATACGGCGAGTTGGCGTTAATTTTCCCATGCGTGTGTGTAAAGCTGCAGGGGCTTTTGATTAACCATATTAGGTACATAGACATAGTTTGGATGCTAAATCTGTAAACTCTTACTTAGATACTCTGCAAACTTACTAATCGTAAATTCGTAGAAATAGTTACCCTTTTTAGTCACACTATATTTTGTAAGTAAATTAAAATTAATCGCTTTAAACCACAATGAATATCTGTGTCTCATTCAAAGTAAGTACCTACCCGATCAGCCGGTAGTAATAAAATATTTGTTTTAGTGGAAAACTCGCATTTAGCTGTGTGGGGTGTCCCAACTTCCAGCTGAGTAATTAGTGACCACGTGGCGAGGGGACAACCGACGACGACGACGGAAAAAACGCAACGTGCTCCTGGACTACCGGACGACGCACCCAATGTAACGATCGTGGCCGAAATAGAACTCTTCGTATGATGTTGCTTGATTATAGGCATCGAGCATCGAAGGTATTAAAAAGAAAGAATATTGTACTTATTCGCCCATGGTGTAGGATATTTCAAATTGTAGTCCAGAGGTATTTATAACAGCGATTCAAGTTATCCCTATGATTTTATTCATACAGATACAGGTAGATTTTCACTCTGCATGGGTAGGTGGGCATGCTATGCTTACCTACTTCTATTATGTAAAGCATAATGGGTATTGGCACATTTTGCATCGATCCATTTGTAAACCAAGTTATATAAGTAAGTTTATATCAAAGACGGTGGTTTATTATTGGCCAGTCTTCCACATGTTGCATAAAAATTATGTAAACAAGCATTTGCAATGAATACATTAATATTGCAAAATAACCTAGGCTACCAATCTAAGCTTTTCTCTAACGACAAATGGCAATCCGTTATGGAGACAACTCTAAAGAAATATGTATTCTAATTCAAGATATATAGTATCTGACTGATTAAAGTAATGTTCACGTCACGTTCAAACGCTCAGATTATTCATCGGATTGTTGGACGACTTGGTGTCCTACTCGAAAAAAAAGAAGCTGAAATAATTTTACCAACTAGGAAAGATTCAGGCAACTCCTAAAATACAGTTTTTACTTTTTTATAATATGTAATACCTCGTTTCCCGTTTGAATTTAGAATCGATCAATAATCCTGACATAAAATATCGTAAATTCAAAATATTTTTTTCTTCATGGCCAGTAGCGATCGAAGAAGGATTGATTCGACGACAAGGGTAGCGTCAGACCTCAGTAGCGCGGGAGTGGAAGTCTGGCGGGAGGTCGTTGCCACATCGATTTTCGATTTGCTTACTCCTCTGCTCAGAAGTGGGTCAAGTGCCCGATCGGTCGTCATGCCGACGCAATGTGCATCCGAAGGTGTTCTTTTATGAGAAAGCCGATGTATGAGTAGTACCCAAATATGAGGTTTTATTCGTAATTTTTAGCATTAGTTGCAGCTTCATTATGTCATTTATCTACAAGAAATTATATCGTCCGTGTATGAATTTGTATACATAAGTCATTCCTATGTTATGACAATGTCACATGTGCATGTAAATGGCAATAAAATAATTGGGTATGTAGCTACACATTATGTGATCCAATATTTTAGACACAAGAAGCTTGGTAAAAGTTCCCTGCTAGATACTATCCCTGCCAAGTTCCAAAAGCACATCAAAAGTGAAAGATGCACTTGGCATTCCCACCCGGAATCTAATTGAATTATAGAAAGTTATTGATACAGAAATAGGAGTTTTCCACTTTTCATTAGGGTGCGATCGGAGCATTTAGAGCCCTTTTATTATCTGCTCTCCTTTAAATTGCCTAAAAGAAATTCCTCCCCAGGAAAAAAGGGGAACCGAGGACAAAACCTTGTCCTCCACTCGGTTACCAATGGCGCACCGTTATTTAAAAACCGAACACGATAAGAGCCGAAATGTTTTTATTTTTGCAAATGGCCAGAATTTATGTCTTCTTCAAGTAAATATTGGAGGCAGTTTTCAATTGAGAGGGCTCGATAAGGTGATTTTATATCGGGCAGGGACAGTTCCGAATTCGGACGGTGCGTAATGTTGCGTTCGATTTTCTGTAATGGTCAGCTGATAAGCAAATGACGTCATTATTGAGCCGGTCTTAGTTTGTATCGTTCGTCTCATTTCGTTTTATGAAGCTCTGAGCTAATAAATCGCTCGGAAGTGGGGAGAAGTTTTATTGATTTGTGAATAACTTTTTATGGTTATAAATGGTGTGATAAATAGATGAATACTTGTGTGCATTATGTTAATATTGTGGTAGATAATCAGTGAGCTGTCGTCGGTAGCGGTGGTCGGGGTGCGGGGGATGCGCCTCCCCCTGGGCTGATAAAGAATTGAGGGTATTAAACGATTACAAATGCTTCGCGGTTCAATAAACAACCCTCTGAGAATTCCAACGTTTTAGCCGAATTAACTAAATAAAGTGGTATTGAATAGAACTTATGAAATCGAGTGCCTATTGTTTTAGGGATGAGGTATGAAAATAATCGGAATTTCTAATACGGGACTCGACTCTATGTCTCACACGAAAGAAGTATGTGAAGGATGTGTGAAAATGCTAAAAGTGGTGACACAGTTCATAATTCTGAATAACTTTTCCCAAGGCACATATGAGTTCAATTTTAGCCTAACTAGGTCCATTAGGTATGTATGAGACCATATTCTTTTCAAATTTTGACCTACGATGAAAGATCTAAAGAAGACCAGTATTTACTAAAAGATAAAAGTAGCCAACCAGAATGCAAACTGAGTACATTAACAAAATGTATGAGCTTTCTTCCGCCCCACTCATCTACGAGCTTGGTGAGCAGCGTTGACGTTTCTTTGGTGCTTACTAAAACACTTTCTCTCGAATCTTGGTATTTTTTGACTCCTAGGTACTCTCAGTTCTGAGATGGTAAACTATAGGTTCATTTTTCCCGCTTTTAGGATGGTAGAGTTACTAGAGTTCCTCAAAAGTACAACTGAAGTAAGAACTGCGACAATCCTCTGATAACACCTTCAGGGGTCTTATTTATGTTTCCTGGCATCCGATTGAGACCTTTGAAAGACACCACAATAAGCTAACAAAGAGTATGAGAGCGAGCATGTCTAGTATGCAAATTCTATGAGAGAGATATTTGTGGTCAGAGTAGTAATACAATAATAGTAATGAGTAAAGAGTAAATATAATAGGAGTTGGAGAAACTTCACAATTTTTAAACGTTATGTAGGTAGTAGGATGTCACCACAGGTCGTATCGTATTTGACTCTTACAAATTACTTACCTACATAACATAGTACGCGCAGCAAAAGCAACAGAGGTAGATTCACTAAGTGCACGATTGGCTGAAGGGCTGATTACGTTACTGAAATGGTCATTGGGATAGTTGTTCAGTTCTAGAGATTGATCATGCTTGAAAAGTTTTTGGTACACCGTCTGTTACACCGGATTACGAGAGTTCCCACAGCCAGTCAATAGTGTACGATCAGCACATTTGCACGCGACTTATCTACCCTCCACGTCTGCGGTACATTTCTTTTGTCTTAGACATGACTAGATGTACTTGCGTGCGTCTCCTTGATGATTTCGGACAGAAATATATTCCTGCTAGGTCCCATAGCCTGTCACTAGTGTACGATCAGCACATTTGCACGCGACTTATCTACCCTCCACGTCTGCGGCTACATTTATTACCGCGCGCGCTTCCTGCGGTTTGATTGTGCTGCTATCCCTACACCTTGTACGACAAGGTAGATCTACCTCCTGTGAAAACTTCGATCATGTTACAAAGAAGTAGGTATTATACCCATCTATTGATATACTCAAACAAAATTGACTACATTCTAACCGTGATATGTAGATGCATTTGAAAGGTTCTGGTCGTTGAAATTTTATAAATTTCCAGTGTTTATTATTCACTGATTTGGAAATACTCAGTTGAGTATTTGGTTATGCTAAACTAGATTAAGGTACTAAAGCGTTTAGACATAAAACGTAACTTAGGGCAACTACAGATATGGCGCATCGCAAACTTGACGCACGACGGGGCGCTAAAACATCGCAGCTGTCCGTCAGATCCATACTAGAAATGTCAATCCCCATACTAAAACCGCTCAACCGCTGGTAATGCAGCGTTATCACAGTGTCATCCGTCGAGTGCGGTTTTAGTATAAGTAGTGACGTTTCTAGTATGGATCTGACAGACCGCTGCGATATTTTAGCGCTTCGTCATGCGTCAAGTGTGAGATCCGCCTACGTAGTATATCTACAACAAATGTTTCTGTTTAATTCCTATCGCATTCGCAGTTCCGAATAGCAGCCAATACAAACTTAATCCCCAGATTTTGATAAATAAAATAAATGTATCGTAAAAGGAGGATGCTAAGGACGGCGCGACAATAAAATCGAAACAGGATAACGTTGAGGAGTATTTTTGAGGAGGGGTTCGTAAAGTTAAATGAGTTTATTTCTACCGGAGAAACCGGGTTTTATATTTTCTAAGGATGTGGAATAATGTCTAATCGATTTGTACACAGGTACTTTTTTATGAAATGTCACAACACATCATATTTTGTTAAAATTATAAGGAAGGAAGGTAATACCTTACTATAAACAGCAAGTGTGAGTGTGAGTGTTTTGAACTAGGTACGATTTTGAAACAACCTCCTTATTTTTTACTTTCTTCACGGTGCGGTGTCATTAGCTTTATGCTCGAAGATGAAAAAATATTAAATTATACTGGACTTAATACCTATCAAAATTTGCATCTTGAATCCGAACTAAAATTCAGTAAGTCTGAACTCAGCAAACTAACAGACATTATTAATTATTTTTATTTTTTATTAATATAATATATTAATTATTATTTAAGTAGAAAAATACTGATTAACAGATTTTTCTGAATTTTTTTTTCAGAAAAAATACGGATTCTGTTCCGTTGCGTTTCGTTCCGTAACTCGATCAGATAAGATACTGTTACGCTTTGTGGAACTTATTAAACCAATGTAAAAGCTCTTACAAAGTTTCAATGCAAATGTAAGGTTTTATCTTTATGTTGTTGTCATTCTTCTGGCCAGCAGTTTGGCCAGAAGAATGACACTAACCTAACCTAGCTAAGTGCTTTACTCCTCTTAGTAAATAGCAAATTCGTTTCGTCCAAAGTGGTTATCAAATAAAGCGTTTCCAATCGAAGCGAAATGTTCCTTTAAAACTAATAATCTTAAGTGTTGTGCTTGTTTAGCGAGCATTCGAAACCCCTCAGGTTTTTTCACGACGATTTTTACACTTCCGTGTTTCCATAGATAAGCAAATACGGGGACGCATGTGATGGATATTAAGGGCACACCTTACATCATTTGCGTTATTATACCGGGAAGGGTGGGGGCTAAGACGCGCTCCTTCGGCGCTACCAACTCGACAATAGCTGCGTTAATACATTGCTGGTCTTGTAGCGTGATCATTGCTGATGAGCGCCTACATTTCCAGCGTTGGACAGCGATCCAGTTTTACGCCGCCGCGTAACTTCTCGTTTCTGGTGACGGGATGTCTTATGCTTGATATCTAGATGCGTTCCCCTTAATATGCTAAAACCAAATTAGTTCGAAAGCGGAGTGATTCCCTCGCAATCGATAGCTTGTGGATATTAAGCGTTATGTTCGAGGGAGAACGACTGTATTTGAATACTCCCTAATTAAACATAGAGTTTTTGTATGGGATTTTAAAAAAAGTAAAGAACGATAATTTACAAACATGAAAACTTATTAACAAGCAATGGTTTGGTGAAAATTTTTAGTCCAAGTAAACTTCAGGAAGCTGCAACTTTGAAACAACAAAACATTAGCTATGAGCCTCTTGCTGAAAAGCTTAGCTAGAGACTTTCTTTATCTTACCACATTTCAACTTTAAAAATTTGAATATTGAAACTAATTTATTTTTAGCAATATTTAGGCCTACAGTGGAGTCACTTTACTTCACCCTACCTTTCTTCCCCTTTCATACAATTAGAAGCCGAAAACTTGTTTAAGGCGATGATACCGTAAGTTCGTAACAAGCTGGTGAGGTGAAAACACCAATTTCCTGAGGCTCCGAGCCGCCTTATCGCTGATCAGGAGTTTCATTAGCTACCGACTTGGATATGAGGAAATTGTTGTTTAATAGTTCACCAAAAAGGAAAGCTTTAATTTTTTTTGGCTGAGGTTTGGGCTCAACGAATGACCCAATAAAACAGTGTATAAAATACAAACTGACAGATATTGCTTTAAGTAAAATCTATCGTACGAGAACTCTAACGGAGCAAAAATTGGTAAAACAGTTCAAAATCTGAACCTACCAAAATCCAACAATCAAATCGTAAAATAGGAATGTCCAAGAAGCTTCTATTTTAATACATATATCTTTTCTTGTAATCTAAGCCGGGAGCCAAGATCCGCCCGATTAACGCCAACGCTCAAAGTACGTACAAACTTTTAGACAAACTCCAAACTTTGTGGCGGAAGATCTTTTCAAAAGCATAAAATTAGCACTTCAGGCATGCTTTGTATTTGCACATCCTAAATAACATTGTCATTCATGTATTTTTTATTATCTAATAGCGGTAGCAATAATGAGTTTTCTCGTAGTAAGAACTGCAGGTGACAAAACATTTTTTAATAATACGAGTATAGAGTTGAAGAAGTTCCGAAAAATACTAGGAATTCTCCACAATCGAATCATCCGGTTCAATTGTTGACCTTATCACTCCCTCAGTGATAGGGTCCTGATGATATATGGTCAGCACTATTAGTGCATCAGTCATTAGTCACCGTCAGGCGGCGTTTAGCTGCCCGCGCTGCATAAACACGTCCCTAGGCGGCGACTGCGTCTCCGGTCCGGACGTCGACAGACGATCTCGACGTCTTTGTCGGAAAATGGGGGTCGCGCACATATCGTGTTGTTTGGATCGGAGGGTTTTCATTGACACCATGGTTCGTCTGGTCGTTTCTCAACTACACAAACTGCACTATGAAAGGAGTAGGAAATCAAAAATAAAGTTTCCGCGATTGATGAAAGTAAACTTATGTCTGGCGCCAGTCGGAGGCGAATCAATACTGGCTTTATTTTAATCACGATACAGATAATATCATATTTTCTACTGGAAACATCTTACTTTCATTCGTCTTCAAACTTAAAAGTTGGACTCTTGTCGGTGAAGTAATTTCCATTCTTTCGTTCTCCCCACCAGTGATTTTACCTCTTGATGTGACACGACATTGACTTTTTCTCTTATTTGGGTGAAGTAAGTGCGTCTAGGTCGGCCTCTTCCTCTAGTTTCTACCTGCGTTTAATTCTTACATCCCGAGCCAGCCTCACATCTTTACCAAGGGTCGCTTGCACCATTAGCACGGGCCTTAACAAATTAACACCCGAAGTCGCGGTGTACTACACTCAAGAACACAAGGAACATTACGCTTTAGACTTCAAATAGCAATAAAGTCCATAGGCGTGGTTGCTGGAGGGTGTAACTCGCCGTGTGGCGGGGTGTACGTGCGGCGGTGCGGTGCGGACAAGCCGTCACATTATTGCCCATGTTAATGGTTGTTTCGGCTGCCGGATTATTTGTCACGTCTTCTAGTTAGGCTTTACGGACGTTTATGGGAACGATCTATTGAAAACCGAACTGACAGGAAGATTAAACTGTCAAAAATATGATTCTTTAAATGTTTAGCCGCAGAACTTCACATCGCATGAATATGACGTCAAAGATTTTACGTGCAAGCATTTTTATATCAAAGTTCTTTGACACTAACACTAGCGTCCCATTTTTAATAGAGTTTTTAATTTGAGCCACTTTTTGTCTATATTTATTAAAAGTATATTACCAACTATAGTGAGTTAAGACTCCCCGCCTGTTTCAACGTACGGACATAAATGTAATTGAGATTCATACAAGAAACGACGTGATAATGGCAATAACTTTCAAGAACAATACCATAATATTAACCACTGTCGTTACTCAAACGTATGTTTGCTTATAAAATTGATACTATAAAGAATTAAACACACAGTACATTAAAATAACGACAAACATCAAATAAATGACAATCGTGTGTATTCGTGTCAGTGTGAATACACATTTGCATAAATAAGGCTGTTTTGTGATCGAGCACTTATCACTTCACACAAGAAGTGTTCTGTAAGCGATTTCGCGAGTGTATTTGTACGGTCGACAAAGAAATGTTTGTAGCAAGTAAACATTTAGTAAAGTGTCGTGTCGTGCGACGCTAGGGGAGGCCTACGTCGTAGCCGGCAGCTACGGCGAAGATTAATACATCTACGGGAGGGTAGTTCCACTTAGGCCCAAAAGTAATTTTCCTGCAGTTGAGTGTCTGGTTCGGTTTGTAAAATCTCGTATTAGAAATTAAAAATAAATTAAATTAAGTCGATCTAACCTTAATAATTGGTGCAGTTTGGTAAATTCAAAGTAGTTGGAACTGGACCTCCATGAAAGAAAATCATCTAGATAGTGTATGTTCTGCAGAAGACGTGCAATGGCTGAGACGAAAACTTGACGCTAATTTTATCAATGTGTTAAAATCGTAGCACAATTTTTTTTTTATATAGAAATAGTATATGATTTGAGGTGATGTCATATCGCACGTTGAAAGCATTACCGTCACTATCCAAAAAACTCACTTTTGAGTAATAAGCATTTGAAATTTTTAAAAATTGCATCTTTACTTATTTCATAACTAGAAGACTTAGAGACTTCGGTGTTTTTGATAAAAGTTATATTTTATTATTATATTTAAGTTGATTATGACTTGAAACTCTTAATTCAATAATTGAATTATTTATTCAAGTTTTTCTTGTGTTATTTTGTATAGTATCATTATTACACTTAAAGTTAGTAAGACTTTTCGTTTAGTGACATAAGCAGAGTGACACAAGACTTATTAATTTAGAAAGCTAAATCTAGCCAAACCAATTTAAATTACAAAAAAACACCGCGTGATGCCAGCTTGAATAGCATCACCCCATTTTCCATTCACGTGAGAGCCGTTAGATGCAACAAAAGAATATTGGGTGCATATTTTTTTCCAGAGTTTTAGTTTCTCGATTAACATAACACTGGAACCTGATGTTCATTAGATTTAATCGATTGAAAACGATTACATTATTAATTTTGTGTTAAAGACATAAGTATAATAACGTATTTACCATAAGTCTTATCAAATTTTGTTACTGTTACACCTTCAGACAAAAAAAAATCCATAAGTTATTTTATCAATATTCCTGCTGACCAACTTTTAAAGTTTTCAGTTACATAGTTTAATTGTCCTTAGTTTGTTCGTCCTTTCAGTTTACCGACATCCTATAGAACAACTCAGCTGAATGATTAAAATTAAAAAAATGCTGTAACCATAACATCATTGCACAGAAGTATATTAAACAAACTAATTTCGTATTAACATAATTGTTGAGTACAATTTGGTAAAATTACAAATTTTCAGCAATTCCAAATATTAACCATTTTGTTGATATTTTTGTTGCATAGATACAACTACATAGAACTAGATACAACTGTGTTCCTACGAGTAAACAATTTGTTTGGTATTTAAAACCAATCTTCTTATGTATCGCAAATATTTGTTGCACTGTCTATTAGTGTCAGTACGATTTGGTAATTAGAAATCGAGTATCTTTGCAAAAATTCTAACTAGTACGGGTATTGCTGTAGTGTTTATTTTAATTTACTATTTAAAAACAAGAAACATGTCACTAGGATTAGTCTTCTTTGCCACTAGTGTTGATTTACATATGCTGACAGACCAAAAGATGGTATAAAACATTTTATACACTTTCAGGTTTTCAAAGATGCTGATTATTAATATTATGGCAGCAGCATAGCATCCGTGTAATCTATATATATAGAATAAATATTTCTTAAAATTAAGAAACAAAATGTGAATTATATATGCATAGATTGCATGTACTTCAATAGTCCATATTTTGCCAATGTCGCCAATCTAAGCTTCGATTATAAAAAACTCTTATCATTCTTACCAATGAAACTACTGATGGAGTTTTACTTGATTAGATGGCAAAGGGACGAGTTTATTTCTTTCCCTCGTACCAAAGAACATTATTTTGTACTCTTATTACAGTAAAGAAACTGCACAGGACAGAGACATATTGAAAAGATAGACAAGGAGAGCCGGCCCTAGATGATGGGATAAGGCTAAGGAGAAGAAAAAGATTACAGTACAGAAACTACTAAGAAAGCCCTCCGGTAGAGTAAACTGGAGAATTTAGAATTGCAAACTAAGTATGAAGTTGTATAAACTACGCTCTTTGAATTCCTGCACGCATGCAGCAGCAATTGTTATCGACTCGTACTTAAAAGGATCAAAAACCACTTACGGATTTTCTATTAATCCAGTTTTCACAGAAAGAAATATTGGCATTAAACAAAATAAGACTCTATTAACTAATATTATAGGAAATTAACTCACAATGTTATAAGACATAAAGTTGCTATAACTAAACTGTCTGTTTTCTATAAACTGAGTAAAGAAATGACGTCAAAAAAATTTAAGTAAGTAAGACTGTATGGATAAAAATACAATTTTGATTTATAAACCTACTCATAGTCATTTAATCACTAAAGTAATACTGACCAAATGCATAAAATTCCAGGCTTACGTAATGAAATGTTCAACAGATTTTAAAAATATTTAAAAATAGAGTGTCATTAAACGTAAAATGACATAATTTTGTGTGAAAATTTGAACTATATTATATGTCAAAAAGACACTAAACGTAAAAGTTCATTTTGATTTGTAATGATTGTTCCAATTCTTACTAAATAGTGAAAAGAAAAGTGGCATTAAACCCAAAATGACATTTTGTTTCATATGTTTAACATAAATTTATGAAGTAATATAGTCAGTATGCTCAAAATATCACTTTTACTTTAATTATTTATATTATATCTGTAAAAAAACTTAACACTATACTGTAATTTTTGGGATAACGACGCTATCGCAGTAAATACTTTACGCTTAATTAAAAGAAAATAAATATTATAACATCACTAAGCAGAATATGATGGTTTTACTTTCAAGGTTTGCTCCACATAAGTTGGGATACGTGTCACTATAAAAAATATATCACTATTACATTATAATAAACACCAAAATCGTTAAAATGCATACCGGCACTACTTTGCCCAGGAGTTTGTAGTACAGCTAGAAGAATAGGTGTCTCTGCATTATATTCTTTGAAATGTACGTAAACAGATGGCGTTCATAGTCAAAATCATGCAAATTTTGTATAATGACGGTAATGCTTTCAACGTGCGATATTGTCCATAAGGCTGACAAATCCAATGAATAAACTGGTTCTTCGGGTCGGCAGGGTTCTTCGGGTGGTCAGGGTTCTTCTGGTCGTCAGAGCTCCTCGGGTCATTAAGGTTCTTTGGGGCGTTATGGTTCTTCGGGTCGTTAGAGTTCTTCGGGTCGCCAGGGTTATTCGGGTCATCAGGGTTCAACAACTCGTTGATAATTTTTTGAGTACGACGATTTGTGTGGCGCGGTGGAAGTACCCCTACGAGGCAGTGCTAGTGGAGGTACAATTTGTCTCTATAAATGTTGACTCAGCAAGCGGTTTGCGGCCGCGTCGCAAGATTAGCCCCGCCAAATTTATTGTTTAATTTCAAAGGAGTTATTAATAACGTGCGAGATGATTAAACGGATTTCGCGGCTTAGAGAAGATGTTGATTTATAAGCTCGAGCCTAATATGCGGTTTGTTGGAATGTGACTGATGTGTGCTCTACGCCGTAATGTGGCCTTTGCCTAGACCGCATTTTGTGTAAAATGAGGAAGTGTTTGAGTTTCTTAATTGGCACATATTTCGAAATATAAAAATCGGCCATGTGCAATTCTGACTCGAGCGCAAAGGCTCAAATGGTAAAAATGGTTGGAAAATCACGCTCTCTCTTTTCGTATAGGACACCTAGTCGTCCAAAGAGTCGATGTACCCTAGTGCCAGAGTTTTGCAACCACCTACCTAAAATCACGCTTATTAAGTAGAAATCCTCTGGAATATTAAACTTATTCTGAGATTTAGTATTTGTTGTTGCAGCAGCAACACAAAGTGGACTGCTATCACAGTTGAAGTGAAGTGTAATAAACTCGCGTTCCTCATGCTTTCCCACAAAGCTTTATCAATAAGCACTTATGTAGAGCAGAGAAACTTAGTTAATTACCGGCTGGCAGGCGATCTCGCGTCCGGAAACCGGACAACACGATACGTCGCCACCCTCGTCTCAGACACACCCTTAACCAACAACGACACAACCGACAACAACGCAGAAACGAGTCTCATCTTTATGGCAGAGTCGTAAAGATCAAAGTGCTGTGAAGGTGCTTCGTTATCTAGCAAAGGAAGCGCAAAAGACGGTCCAAACTAAGGTTACCCAAATATGTGCCGTCGTCGCAGTGCATATTGTTGTGAATGTTCTGCGGCGCAGATACGGGGTTTATGCGTGTAAGATGATGCTTGTTCGCTACTCCGGTGATATGATAAATCAGTTTACAGCCAAACAGCTCACTCGGGGGGTGAGTTGAACAATCTGGCGGTAAATGAGCAAATTGATTTGTTTGAATTGTTTGTGTGGTTGCGTCTTCACCTTTCATGCGTTTTGTGTGATTTTATGATCTCATATTCATTCTGGACTGTTTACCTTTACGTCGGATTTCATCAGTAAATAAATATTCATTGACTCACATTTCATTTTATGTACGAATTCCATAAGTTGGAAGTTATTTTCTTGCATATTTTGAACCTCTGGAAAATATCTTGTAAGTAAATCTGTATGGTAAATAAATAATTTTTCATTTTTCATTTTCATTGTAAAAAATCTACCCATTTTAATTTGTGTGTAATAATAAAGATTATTAAATAAATGAGCAATAGCGCTCAAAAAGCCACTAAGCCACTGAATACTTGTATACCTTTCGATTTCCTTCATTCTACCGCTGCAATAATTACCACAAACGAATCCCCAAACACTACTTCTAAAGCTGCATACTCACTGCCTCCATTCAGGGCTTCGAATAAAACATCGTATCTCTGTTTGGACCACACACAGAACTCTCCTTTCATCCACTAATAGGATTAGTGCACACGGCGGCAAGTAAGTGCATCTAATTGCTGTAAAAATCGGCGCGACGTAAAAGGTAGCCGGAGTCAGAGTATAAAAATTAAAGGAGACGGATCGTAATGGGGCACGATGTACAGTATTTCTATCCTACTAATATTATAATGCGAAAGTTTGTGTGTTTGTTACTCCTTCACGAAAAAACTACTGAGCCGATTTTCATGAAATTAGGCACACAGATAGAGAGAGAGTAACTTGTATTAACACATAGGATAGTTGTTATCCTGTTTTTTTTTTCTGTGGGATGCTATACGGGCTCAAAACTGACTTCCACGCTAGCGAAGCCGCGGGCGCCCACTAGTCTTAAATATTTGTCAGACATGACGATAACGGTAATGCTTTGCCTAAGGTGCCAGGGACTAAGGTGTGTGTGTGTGTGTCTGATGTGGGCCCTACTGAGACAAGAGAATACAGTACAGGTATTGCTTCAAAGCAAATTAGAATCGCATTGCAAAATCTGTAAGTATGTAATCTGATATACATCCAGAACCAGGTTAGTGTGAACATTTATATTTATTTACTGAAAACACTATTTTTTAGATTATGTCGGCTAGAGTAGCTTTTATATGTTCGAAAAGGTTTTTTGAAATTGTCTTTCTATTTATATTTATTTATCTACCTAGAGTACCTAGGTTGAGCGTGTACGTCACATTATGTATCAGAATTTTGTTGATCTTCACTTTATTTGTGCGCATTTTTCCGTCCACGCTATTCCTTAGTCTAAGATTTGAATAGAAGACCTTCGGATCACAAAAGGCGGCGCCGTGTGCCGCGGCCCTTAGTGAAAGTGATTTATTGATTGGTGTTCTTTATGTCGACTTAGACGGATTACGCTTTGTTTGTTTGTCTGGGCAGCTCCCGTTCGGGACACAATGCACCTACAAGTTACAACTCACGAGTCATGGGAGACGAATGAAAAGTCATCAGGTGAGAAAGACCTCTACCGGCTTTTTGGATTTGATGTTGCTTCTGAATTGAATTTATCTGTTTTTGTGGGCATTGATGGTTGAAGTAAATAAAAATATATAATCGGTAGGTACTCATTATCTGGGATCAGCGCAACACGCTACGATTAGGTCTGAAATTACCTCAGACTGCACTTGTCATGAAAAAATCTTTTGAAACTATAATTTGTGTGAAGTTAAACCCTGACCCAGTATGTATTTATTATTTCTGAATCAAAACTCTTGTCTTTGAATGCAATTTGATTGCTCCGAAATTGGTATAAAAGAGCAATACTTACTCTTCTAATTCACCAATACAGCCAGAAAATTTAATGTTCTCTTGGGCATCTCTGAAGTGTTAACGGTTTATGATAATTATCAAGTTCTATCAGCAATGGTCATTCTTATTCTTAACCCTCCAGTGCTGCTACGAGACGAGCGCAAAAGACTGTCACTTTCCTGATTTATGTCCAGGGGCTGATGTAGCGGCAGTGAAAGTGTTAACGGTGTCTGATAGCCGGCGACGTATTGACAGCCAATAAATGAGCGCCCTCGTTTCAAATTATGAATTATTGTTTTCGACTACTGTTGACTAAAATACCGGTTATAGTTTTGAAACGGTAAAAAACAGTTTATGTAGAAGTACATGTTGAAAAAGTTGCAGGTAGAGCAGTTTATTATAATTTATTGTGTTTAATTGACAGCTAGTGAACACTACACGTACATATTGACAGAAATTACCCATTCAGCCAGTTATTTTTAATCGAGAATAATCAGTACCTTTAATGACAGATCATACGAGTATTTTTAAATGGGTAGGTAACATTGTATCAAATTTTTTTTTTAATGTACCAATTTAAAACGCTTAATATACTTAGGTTCTTTGTAAGTACCTTTACTGACATATGCATTTCGTCGCCTTTTGAACTTACTTATTATATATTGTGATTAATACTGCTCTTCATCCCGGAAATACCAATGCCCCAAGAAGACGAGACGCGAGCCTCATATTTAAAGACTATTAAAAATTACCTTACATAATAGCTAAGGTGAGTGGCCCGCGCCTTTGAAGACCCGCCCTTGTCTAACCTAACCTCAAATTTACGCTCATTTTTCACATAAATCAAAGAGCACCGGCCAGAAGATTTATCGCTATCTATGGCCACTTGTATGTGACCATAGACAAAGCCGTCTACCTGCCAAGTTTGCGGATTTTTTCAACCGCACCAAATTTTCGAGAATTTATGACTTATTTTTGCGGAAAGCGAAAGTGTAAACACGATTGGGTATTATTGCAAAAAACTTGTGCAAGTAGGATTGCGGTCGGCATACGTACTCAGCATTGGCAATACTCTATTGAATCGGAAATATGTTAAACACAATATGAGATAGGCTGGCGATGTTATGATATTTCTTTGAAAATAAGCAAGTAGTAGCGTAATTCAAATGTAGTAGGCTTATGATATGCACAGAAGTAGACAGGCTTATCTTGCGCGCGAGTAGACTTCAGACGCGTCAAATCGTATCGATTTTATCAAAACAAGCGAAGAATTTTGTCATAAGGGTGTAGGGAAAATCAAAGTAGTAATGCGCGTCATAACTAGGTTGGTACCTAAGTATAAACGACATAGTCAGAATAGGGATTAATTAAATTTATTTAATAAGATAGAAACACAATAAAAAGAGACATAATGAAGAGATAAGTGAGGCAAGTGATGAGATGAAGAGCTACAAACAACCTGTCAATTAAACATTGCAATTGAACGTTGCTCTCATGTAGCAATACAAAAAGTCGACGTTGTCATAGAATACAATAGCTAATCTAATCAATTCCATTGTCTTTTACTTCATTAGGTAATAGAGTACATATTTACTTTCCAATTACTTCTGGTAAACTGATTTGCGTTGCGTTTTCACTCTTTTGTTGATAAAAATTGTAGAGGAGTAAACTATCTCTACATGCGGTACGAAGAAAAACATAAATAATCATCCCATAAATTTGACGTAGGTAAAGTTTACCATTCTAGTAGCTGTGACGTACTTAATAGGATAAAGAACCTATCGGAATAGGACCACCTCGACTCTATTCTATCCTACTTGGTAGGATAATACTACAAAATCGTCCAAAGTAAGTATTACGGTAGTAGCAGTACATTGCTATCCTTTCTGTTTAAGTAAAAAATGGAGCCTAGTCACCACTACTATCTGTGTACCTACCTGCTTATAGTTAGCCACTTCCGATTGTAAAATCGGGAGCCAATATAAAAGAATTACCATATGACAAGGTAAAGACTCACGAAATGACGAAGTCTCATGCCATCATCATTACATGTAATAGGCCGCATTATGGAGTATTTTTCAGTTGTTTCCTGCAGAACACGCAATTTTGTCTATTGTCTTTCTTTTTGTATCATGTCTATTGAAATTAACTTTGCTGCTTGAGCTAAAACTGATCTTGATAGGTAGGAATATTTTTTTACATTTATATGGAACGTTTTGATGCAAAGCATTAAAAAAATGAATCTCCATACACGCATCAATGTTGTCAGTAACTACATAAATTATTTCGAATGTTCTTAATATGTACCTACTTTTCGACTCTTAAATGGTGGCAATCACTTCTTAGGCAGCATGAACATGAGGGAAAAGGAAACATTGGCAAGAAAGGTGCAATGCATCTGAACGACGAAGTTTGACAAAGCGACATAAAAGAATTTATAATTTACTAATAAATGAGAGTGCACACATCAGTCAGGGTATATCGGGGCAAATTGAGACAGTGAAGAAATAATACGGCATTGTATTAAATACGATTCCGAATGATCGATCGAGGCAGGCGTTCGTTTTAATTTCGATCTCGAGATAGGCCCGGAGGCGTGGCCGCGAACGATTTGTTTCATGTCCCTAGTACCTTCGAATAGATAGAAGAAATTGCCTTTTATTGTGGGCCTCGACGAATAAACGTTATCATGTCTTACAAGGAAAATGTTTTTCGATGTTTTTTGTTGGTATTTTCTTTTGATCGTGTCTATTTATCATTTGGATTAGACAGGTAGGTATTTTTTATACGTACTACGTACTCATGAGTAATTTTTAAATATTTAACGTGGTTTTTGTAAAAAAAAAACACTAATGTAGCTGAGGTATAGGTAGGTAACTATTTTACCCGGATATTGGAGAGAGGAAACATTTCAAAATAGATGTCGAGGTGTCACTTAAGGGAATCAGTCAAAACTTGGTAAATCCAATATCTAAGTTTAGAGAGCGCACAAAAGCGTCGCACGTCTGCACCGCCTTATTCTGGGAGTGTTCGGTTCGGAGTGTTGAAATAACGCAAAAGGTGGTTAATTTTTAGATGTGGTTTTGTGTAAAATAGAATAAAAATGATAACATTTAAGTGATGTGGTCATGCTGTCTGTACATCTTCAGGCTAACGGGGCTGGGCATCAATCGCATCATGCAATTAGTTAACTTGATTTTAGAATACATTTTGAGAACCTTGACGGGCTTCTATGGTCAAATATATATTATTTCTATTTTTAAATATATTTCTAGTGGTAAGAGAACTCAGAGTAAAAATACCATTTTAACGGTATGTTTTTTAAGTATACACAGGAGTATGAGAAATTATGGATACAGGTTTTTCTGCTGGAGCTTACGAGTTTTAATCTCATAATCCCGGTATCCAGAATATTCCTGTCAGTTGCATAGGACTGTTGGCCCCGGTTGGCGCTGGCTGGCGGAGTGGCGGAGTGGCGGAGTGGCGGGTTGGCGGGAAGCGGCGGGCGTGCAGCGCTCGATACGCTGACAGTGACAGATTACCCCAGCTCACCGTTCACGGCCGACTATCATCCCGCACTATAAAGTTCGCAGAATAATGCTGGCTGGATGATTCGCAGGCTGATTAAAAGGACGGTAAGATACGGAATTGGAGAAGATTTTTTGTGCACGAAACCTATCTAAAACCACTAAAACCCCAGAAATGTATTTTGATTAAAACTATCAAAAGATTGTCCAAAATGTTTTACGCATAATCCGAATCACGAACTGTTTAGTTATAAAAAGGATTTTTAAGTAGGTATTAAGGTAAGTTTTTTTATTTGCTTATTGACAATGTTCTGTTTTCAATCGACGATCGAATGAACCCTTGAGAAAAAAAATTTCAACCGCCTTCTACAAGCAGGAATCTGACATGGTTGACAATAAAACATCCATACAAACAATGCGAACAAACTCAAGAACTTTTTTCATTATGCAGGCGCCTGCTTACAAATTGCCCGAGTTTCCCGCAGCATAGACCTGCCTCTTGCCGCCTCAAGTGAGTAGCGGACATCGTGTTAATGCGGTGTAGAGCCACCGTGGAGTATTACAAGCCCCCCGCGGCGCTCACCAGGGGGCGCTCCTGTGCTCCAACAAGCGTTAATCGCCTTCAAATATGAAAATATTATCTATGACACGCTTAAACCGAGATTTCCTTAGCGCCACAGAACACTCCTGACCCTGATAAGATTTATTGACCGCTGGGAGAGATGGGAGTGAAATGCGATCTCTAGGGAGCGCTTTGTGAGCTAGATATTTCGGGTTTCGAAAGCTAGACATGTTTCGGGATCTTGAAATGTGGTCTCTGACTGGCAAAAAGCCACTTTGTGCAAATTGAGAATATTTGAAAATAAAAAGCTGTTGCCTGAAACTCATCCAATAGTACCTTCAAGGCGCAACGATACATCATAGTAAAGAAATTTTGAAAAGACCTCGACATATTCAAACAACCCTAATTGAATCAAAACATTCCCAAGGAAGGTGGAAGAAGTGGCATTGACAGATATAGTAAAAATACGTAAACGCATCACGTGTTTGTGCAGCTAGACATCAGTTGCTGTTGTTGTTGATGACATAGTGCAACTCATTGGTGCATAGGGCCTTCACATTTCCCCAGATAGTAATGCCCTAGTAAAAGACAAATAAACAAAATCTAAAAGTTATCTTTCTCCTGTATGGATTAGCTCGATCCATCGTAGATTCTATCCTATGATATTTTAAGGCAGAAACATTTAACTAGTAAAATAAATTTAAGTTATCGCAGTCTAACCTAAACCGAGTCTGTGCTAAAGTTTATCGCCAAGACGTCTACTGCTCCTTTATGTTACTGCGGCACAGTTATGACGCAATTTCTTGCATCCAGCGTGATGTATGGGCCACCAGGTGAGGTCACATTCCCACTGCGGACGAATGATGATGGATCATTGGCTTTGTTCTCAGCCACAAGCGTTTTGTCCCGCCGACAAATTTGGGGTCAGTCCAACTCTCAGCTATTGTGGAATTGCGAAAAAAATCATAATGCATGCTCTAAAAAAGTGGTCTATTTGTATTGTGTTGATTCAGTTTTTTTAGTAATTGAATTGGACGTACACATGAATATAGATTTCTGGTTTGATTTTTTGAACAAAGATAAGTTAAGTATTGTAGCTGAGTCTCTTGTAAAAGTCAGTGACTCAAATTCGATACATTTACCCGACTTGTCGGCATGAAAATACAATGTTCTAAAATGTTCTCACTCATAATTTGTGCTTATAGTGCATGTCGAATATTCCGTTCCGTTACACGGCATGGTGGGTCGTGCCTCGGATAATGCCTCGCAACGGGGATACCACTCCCACAGACCAACCAAATACAGTTACCAACACAAAACGTCGTCGCGGCATACAATTCAATATATTTCAGAGTAATTTGATGTTCATTAAAGAAACTCTGGGACCGTGAACCAGAACACAATGGTTGAATGGCCATTTGTTGCTGCCGTTGAAAGGCACAATAATAATTCTGAAGTAGTTACTCACGCGGCAGTTAGGCGCACTTACGAAACGTAACATCGTCGTTTTGTGATGGAAGAGCTGTTGTGTCGGCCGCGGCGCGTTTGAGTACATCTATAAATATTTTGTCAGATCTGCGGTTTTGTGATGTCGAATTTACCGAGGTTGTTTCGTAAAAAGCGTGAAATGATTATGACTCACCTTGCTGACTACTCTTCCTGGTGGTTTTTTTCTCCTTCATCCAAGGGTACTCGGGGACGTTGAGGCCGCCGCCCGGCGAGGGCAGGTCGGGCGCGTACCCGGGCGGCGTGTGCTGCGGACTGAGCCCGCCGTCGCCCAGCTGCGGCAGCGCGGTCATGAACTCCGCCATGGAGGGCTGGCTGTTGATGAAGCCGGTCTCGGTGCAGGTGTCGAGCATGGGGTGCGGCGCGCCGGCCGCGGTCACGGCGGCCAGCCAGAACCCGTTGCCGCCGTGCTCGACGCGCGGGTGCTCCTGCCCCGGCGAAGGCCCCATCGGTGGCGTGTTGCGCGTCTTCACGGCGAACTCCTCCTCCATCTCATCGCGCACCCCCATGCCAACTCTTATCGGTTTCCCTCTGATAGCGGGAAAGTCTTCGCATTTTATCTTGCGCACGAGTGGGTTAGTGTCGAGCGGCAGGGCGGCGGTGTTGCAGATCTCTTGCATCGCTGCCGGAGCCGTGATCATCCACGAGTCGAGTCTGGTTTCCGTTTTGCCGCATGCGGGAACATTTTTGTTTGTCTTTAATGTCTAATTTTGTGGTGATATCTGTGTATTGCACTATTCCCTGATGGCAGCCTCATTGTATCTGTAACATTAAATTTTTGAATTCACTAAATGGCCACTTGAAGTTATTGATCAGTTCGTGGATTGGTGTATGATTGCGACTACCTAAAATATTACGGATAATTATGAAAATTTTTCATCTCTAGTCTAGTTTTACAATTCAGATCATCTTTAGGGTTGTCGGAGTCCGAATGTTAATCGTTCTCATTTCCTACGAAATTGCGAGCTAAAAAATTAATAAAGACTTGTGTTTTTCGTAATTATCCGCGCGGATGTTCGGGGATATTCGCCATAATATAACAGCTTTGTTCAGCATAATCGACACCCAGCCTCGAGATGAACTTGGATAATGAGAGCCCCAAATTGTATATTGTAATTTAGCGAGCGAACCACGTGACGACAATAAAGTTATTAACATTGTCATGAACTCCAATGGACAATGGACATGATAAAAAAATAATTTTTTGGATGGCACGATAAAAATATTGCCGGAATTCACCAAAATTGTTGGCTAATTGCATGGTTTTATATCAAGGACGTCCGTATTAAATAATTGCTCAATACAATACCCATGGATCCATTGCATAATTTTATTGGTAGGTTGTGTGTGATTTGTAAGCCTATGGTGGTATTGCAAAAAATCTTCTGTGCAAAACTTGGCAGTGGAGTGTATGATATCATAGTCGTTTCTCATAAAAGTAATGAGTTGAGTCTGAGCTAAGGCTGGATTTTTATGCAAGTGTGTATGCAAAACTTCATCAAAGTGACTGACAAGTAGTCTGTCAAGACGTTTAGCACGTACATCGCACCCTGTTTGGGGAGGCCGAGGTTTGCGGACGTGTGGCGACGCTTTTATAGCCCGCAACTGGTGGACGCGTTCATCGGAAAAATACAATACGCACAACCCTTACGCAACAGGATGTAGAGTCGAAATTGTCAGCGGAATACTGGCCGGATGGAATCCGCGACGACTGAATGTCAATTAAAATTCAAACCGCGTTCGAAATACGATTTTTTCCACTGGAATTTGCGGCGCGCCCAGGAGAAATGGCGGGAACGCGCCTTTTTGTTTTATTTTATTTTTGAAAATGGAACGGCTGCTGGCGGGCGGTTAAACCTATTTTAATGTGTATGGGTTGCTCTGTGTTTTGAATTAAAATTTTCTCTCTCCGTGTGCGGACGGACAATGAAATGTAATTTCCTTTATGTTGCTTATGCTGTATGCCGACATCTGCGTAGGAAATTAGAGCTGTGCGCTCTTTTTCGCGGCATTTGCATTTGTAGAGGAGCGTAACAATTTGGAGTGTCGTAGCGGGCCGTGATCCCCCGTGCTCGCGTCGCGACGTCGCGGGGCGCCTCAGGTTTTACGCCGCGTTTCACTTGGCGCTCCCTCAGGGAGAGCCCCTTAAAAACACATAAAATTGAGAACAGTGCCTACTTATGAATTTGTTTATGGCGCTATTTTTAGAAGTCAATACCGGCTGTTTTGAAATCACGTGTAGTTTTCTGGTGCGTATTTTGTAATAATTTAAAAGATAAGACTACCTTCCCACGGGGCTTATCAACCAATACGAACAACAATAGTTATCCATACGAGGGTGATCAGAAAACACAAGTAGAAACCTAGGTAGGTACTAGTGATGTAACGAATGTTCCATTTTAAGCATTCGCGAATACGAATGCAAATACGAATGTTTAGTTAGGGCCGTATATCGATGGCTAAAATGTGGTCGCTGATTGGCCGCGCGAGCTGGATGTGGTTGTTTGTTACTACGCAATCGCATTTAATTTCGAAAATAGCCAAAATGATATAAACGAACACTTGAGAACCCGTTTTAGGAAAAAAAAAATATCGATTATTTACGCTTAGGTAGTAAACAAACATCTACGAACCTGATTTTATGGACCTTTTACATTCGCAAAATATTCGCAAGAATTTTGTGATATAATACGAATGCGAATGCGAATGTTCAAAAACATGCAAATATTCGCGAATGCGAATGCGAATGCGAATATTCGTTACATACTTATATTTGAGTAAAATTGATGTAATAAGCTATAACTCTTGGACACCTCACATTTAGCATTCTTTTAAAGTCAAACTAACTGTAGATCCATTTCAAAATGTCAACTCAAAAGCTATAATAGCTGGCTATGTAGCATGTAGCAGGCAGTGCGGCCGCGCGGGCAAATAACGAAATAACCGTGCATCTGCGTGTCTTAGCCAGCCAACTAGTGGTTAGGGTCCAATTTGCCCGCCGTAACGATTTCCTCTACTGGGAATCGAATGGCGTGCCCCGGATGCCGCCTACTCGAATACATGCACACCGCCGCCGTGTTGGTAGGTACCTACAACTTGTGCTATGTATCGTACTATTATGTATTCTGTGGTATCGTGAACCACGGCATTTTATGTGTTACTAAGGTGTGTCGCTATGTTTTGGTGTAGGTGTCATGTTGTTTAGTTTTTAAATCAGTTTTTTTTCTGATGAGTAAATTGATTGGTAAGGAAGAGGAGCTGTATAAAAAATTAAAGATTGTTTTCATAAACCTTAGTACGGTTTGTTTTTAGAAAAAGCAAAAGGTTTTTCGGTCTTTCAGACCAGCATTTGGTCGTTCTTTTAAATTTCGACTAGCGGCCCGCGTAACTCACTTTCCCGTGAGTAGAAGATGTTTTCCTGGCAACCATTATACATAAAAATCTTCCTCTTGAACCCCGCCATTTATTTAAAAAAACTACATCAAAATCCGTTATGTGGTTTAAAAGATTTAAGCAAACATACATACATACAGACGAGAAAAGCGATTTTGCTTTATTGTTATGGTTTTCTGCTCCAGTACGCGGTTTTGCCTGATATTGCGAAGGGTCTTATTCCGAGCTTAACTTCTTACTATGTATTTATTTGTAAAACCCTACAGCAGATTTGTGTGCACGTGATGGTTTTGGAGAAATTGCAGCAATTACAGAAAACGACCGATAAATATACCGTGCTACTGCGTTGTTAGCTGAAACAACTTCGACATGGGTACAGAGCAAACAAACTTTATATTAGAGGGAGCTCTGCCGTGTGTTTCATAGTATTGTCAAACCTAAGTGTGACGACTATTTTGTTGCCTATGGCCTTAGCACAACGCAGCGTTAAAATAACGCACCCGTAACGCAGCGGTCTGTCAGATCCATACTAGAAATGTCAATCTCCATACTAAAACCGGTCTCAACGCAGATCCAACGCACAACACTGCACTAGCGCTGCGTTGTGCGTTAAGTGTGAGAAAGACCCAATTTGGGTATTAATTGGTGCAAGGATTTCAGTCATATAATATGTATAGTACCTATACTTATGTGTATAGTATGCTATGAGGACATTGAGGACACACCAGTACAGTGCACTCTAGTCTGGCTGGTAGACTTGGCAGACATCAGTCGCAGGGTAAAACCTTAGATTTGATAGTAGTCCGTAGTAACTTCACGACATCTGTCAAAGGGTTCCATCTATACAATTTATTTGCTCTGAGTACATGGGTAGCAACTCGCTGACTGGGCTCACGAAAGGACTTTGTAAAGTCATAAGGCGATGCACTCTGGCTGGCAGGTTCGGCTGACATCAGCTACTGGTACGGCAATCATCGATTTGCTGACTCCGTACTGGACTTTGTATTTTAAAGCAAAAAGCCAGATTGTAAGGAATAAGCATTCTTTACAATCTGACTTTTTGGCTAAGCTCTCTTTTTGACAAAGAAAGCTCTTTGGATTGGATGGTGTTAGATAGATACAGAAAAATATATATTTAAGAATTTCTAGTAGTAGCTAAGTCAATCAAGAAACCCTTTCACAAGATGCAGCTACAATGACTATGATGAGAACGTGATTATGTAGAATTGCTACAACGACCTATTCTAATATACTCAAGTACCTACTGACAAGTACTTAATTTAACTTTTGTGTAATATTACTTTTCAGTGTATTTACATTTATCGTGAGTTTATAATATTCCGAGTATGACATCGCGGACATGTTGTTGATAGGCTTATTGTACGGCGGCCATTAACCCATTCTCACGCAATGCGGCAGGACAGCCCACTTCGTGTGACGACATCGAATTGTCTGGCTCGAGGTGCGTTCATCGTGTCCAGTGGTGCATAATAGTATTATGAAATCATATTCATCAAAAAACTACAACAGTCTACTGCTGGACAAGGCTTTCCCTGGACAGAGGCTCGCAATGCGGCAGGACAGCCCACTTTGTGTGACGACATCAATTGTCTGTCTCGAGGTGCGTTCATCGTGTCCAGTGGTGCATTATATTATCTGTATTCTTCATATTGAACTCAATATTACATTAAAAACTACAACAGTCTACTCCTGGACATGGTTGTCACTGTATTGGAGGTGTTTATTAACCAATTCTCACGCAATGCGGCAAGACAGGCCACTTTATATGACGACATCGGATTGTCTGGCTCGAGGTGCGTTCATCATGTCCAGTGGTGCATAAAAGTATCTGTATTCTTCATAATGAACTCAGATCTACATTTATCATAGTGAACTCATATTCATCAAAAACTACAACAGTCTACTCCTGGACATGGCTGTCCCTTTATTGGGGTGTTTATTAACCAATTCTTACGCAATGCGGCAGGACAGCCCACTTCGTGTGACGACATCGAATCGTCTGACTCGAGGTGCGTTCATCATGTCCAGTGGTGCATACTAGTATCTTCATTCTTCATTATGAACTCATATTGATCAAAAACGATAACAGTCTATACGTACTGCTGGACAAGGGTTTCCCTGTACAGGGGGTCGCAATGCGGCAGAACAACCCACTTTGTGCAAAGACATCGGATTATCTGGCTTGCGGTGCGTTCATCATGTTCAGTGATGCATAATAGTATCTAAATTCTTAATGATGAACTCAGCCTTCATCATCAGCATATCAGCCATAGGACGCCCCCTGCTGAACTGCACAACTTGTCTGACTAGAAGCGGCCTGCATCCAGCCTTGACCTGATCGTCTGTCGGTCTCGTGGTCGGTATGTGGTCTCCACTAGAGAACTCTCCTGCTCCATCGGTTGTCAGTCCTTCGAGCAACGTAGCTTGCCCATTGCCACTTCCGAATGAACTCAATATTCATCAAATACTACAACATTTTACTCCTGTCTGTGTCTCTCTGTGTATTGGGAATGTTTGTCGTACTAATTAATAATAATAATAATATTTTATTTATTTCACAAATAGGCAAGTTGACACAAAGGTAAACACAGTTATCAGTTTGACGCAAATTCAGTCTATCTTCCTTAAGTTGTTAGTTTCAAAAGCAGTAAGAACATTTAAGGCAACGCATTCCTTTTTAACATCCTGTAGATATCCTTAGCAACTAAACATTTTAACTTTTTAATGAAACAACTCCTTATAATATGTCTCAAGGATAAAGAGTTCAGCAGAGCGTAGAATGACTGATGTTTGATACTATAGGTAGTTTTTTACGTATGTTTATATTTATACTTGCACTTGATAGTATATATTGTAGGAATTATATGTAGTAATTAAAGCCACTTGTATAAAGCCACGTATTTTTTAATTATGGCATATTTCGTACGAGAGTAGCAATTTCCCTTTTTACTCGTAGGTAGGTTTTGCTGTTTAATTTAGGATAAAACTACAAAGCGCAGTAAAAATACGAATTCTTTGTACGAAGAAATAGCATAACGAAACTGCTTGTTAGCCAATTATAACTTCACATTTCAGTTTTTACTTCATGTACATCTAGCTCGGAGTTCAGAGAGATATTACTAAACGACCTTTTACTACGCCATGATAGTTATTAAGTTAAGTGAACCCAATTATGATGGAAGGAAAACAACCATCAGTTATCGGTATTACGTGCCATCTACGTTACATACGAAATTATCTTCGTTACTTAGAAAAATACGCTACAGACTATAAAAAACTTGCTCAACATAAAATGGTCTAGGGAATACCTGGTAATTATCAGAAATTTAAAAAAATCTAGTAGAGATAATTATGTTCTGGCCAAGTCTACACCTAAGTAACATTACGTAAAAAGGGTGTTTTAAACTAGCGCAAATGTGAAGATAAGATTAATTTATTTATAGATAGTTTGCCTGTGGTTGAATGTGTGCTGTAGCTTCACTTTCCCATGAAAGAGCATTTTTTACTCGACTATCTCCGACAGAGGGTTATGTTTTTCGAGAGTAAGTATTATATATGTGCACGAGTACATTGTTTTTCACAGTTGTAGCCTCAATGGGTGGCCAAGAATTGGTCCAATGTCTTAACCAGAACTACTCACAATACTCACATGCCTACTATTTGAAGATGCTTTAAGAACAAATTTGCATTTCAAATACTGTTTTTACTGAAAAATTCATTACGTAAATTTTGCAAATAAATGTTTTAAATAAAAACTGATTCACTGGCTTCTCAATTCGTTAAAATATTTGTTGTTTCTGCACGAGTATGTATGTATGTATGTATGTTAACCAGCACCACCAATACAAAGACGCCTGGATTGACTTGGAAATTCCCTCCAACTTGGTGGGTTCTTAAACCCTAAGTCCCTAGTGTCAGAAGTTGTTTCAACCACTAATCTACTTACCTACGCCTTTGTAACATTTTTCGCACTTATGTAAGTATATGAGAGTATTGGTGTATTACAATTTTTAGGCGACAGGCTGACAACCTGTCACTATAGTAATACGCATGTTTTCTGAAACAACCTTGGAAAACAGTCCTCAAAAATGTCAGACGTGGCGATAGCGACCGTATTTTAACGGCCGTTATTGCTCTGCCTACCCCGCAAGGGATAAAGGCGTGATATGACATGTGTGTGTGTGTGTATGTAAGTATATATACATACTTTGAATGTTAATAAGGTTTAAAACAAATGGCTATTGCATAGGATAGCAGGTGTTTATGCACCTCAAAACACCATTTAGCGGCTCAAAATGAGTTTGCATAATGCGAAGTGTGGTGAGAAGCACTAAGCTCATGTAAATTGAGTGTAATACATTACTTAGACCGTATAAGGCTACTATTTATATGCTGTGGACAAGTAAAAAAAGGGTCCTGGTCTGGTATATGTTTTTATTGTCCTTCCTCTTAGGTAACTTTGTATGGAACTTGTAGGTGCGTACAACACCTACAAATCCACTTTTTGTTACATACCTTAACAAAATTTACATCTTTAGATAGCACAGAAGGGCAGGATTAACTAAATTTTATTTGATTAAAGGATATTTTATTCGTCCTGCGCTACGCCGTAGCAAAGGCGTAGCGTGTGCGACAGCAGCTACGACTACATTTAAAAAAATAGGCAATTTTCTATTCACCCGTGAAATATGAGATTTACTTACACATGTTACCAAATAAATTATATGAGGCGTAGTGACAAAGTGTCGTGAGGTCGCGTTGGCGGAAGGTATGCGTCATAATTCTGGGTCGTAAAAGGCTACGATTTGGGAACGCGTCCCGGCGGCGGATGCGTGATGGATCGCCGGGGGGAACCCTGAACACGGGTTTAGAAATACGCGGCCGAGAGTGTTGTGTACGTGATTGGGTATTTTATTAGTTAATTTATTGGTGCAACAGATAGTGTACCAGATAGATATAAAACAATCAAATCTGTAGGTACTTAAAAATATAAGAAGTGTAGATTTTATTAGTACCTACGTACATTCTTCTTGAACCATGAAACTTACAACTTGCGACTTTATGATTATGACGTGAAAAATCTTTTGGAATATTGTGAAAGTAAGGAACCATCATCATTGGTCCATGCCATCAGTGTAAGCCCGATTGATAAGAATGTTATGTCAAAGATATTAATACAAGAAATTGAATTTGGAACAAATATTACACACGTCTTACTCAATCACACTAATACAATAACCAGCTGTCATGAGAGATACATTGCTTGTTCTTGGCTTAAAGAAGTGATGGATCGAGGGAAAGGGGTGCAGTTAGACAACTTTGCACTTAGATGCTGTCATTCCTTTGTAACACTACTTTCATTTTGGTATTTAGTACTAATTTATGAAAAGATCAATCTAATTTGTTTTACAATATCACTTCCTAGTGTTTAATTAAATTATTATTTGTATTTCTGTAATTTTTTTTGGAATTTGGTTTACAGCAGTTTTTTATATTAGTCATCGCTTTTACAATAATTTATTAAATAAAATAAAGATAAAAGTCACCTATTGCTTACTTTAAATACGTATCACTAAAAAATAATAAAGGTTTTGTGTCAGTCATAAATTATTATTTCTATGACTTCACTTTTTATACTATGTCTTTGATTTTAATTACTGATTTAAGTGATTAGGCTATGTCAGGAAGATAATTTTATTAAAACAATATCACCACTATTTATACTAATTGGATCTTTTTATTTTTAGTTTATTTATTAGTTTTTTAAAGCATTGTTTGTACTTTATTTTTATGATTTTAATATTTATATAAGTAGTAGTTGCTATCTTGTAAGTAATAGTCCCTAGTTAGTAAGGACCTTTTAAGGTATATTTTATACCTGTAAAACAAAGAAGTGTCTTTGTTACAAATAATGTTGTAACCTTCTGGAAAAGTAATCGTTGTTAGTCTTTAAGTTTGCATTCTCACCATAAAATGTATTATGCAATATAATTTATGGACTTTATTTTATATTTTTAAGTATTATTCTACATGAAAATTTACTGTAAACGACAAAAATCCAAATTCACGACTCAATTCCCACTCTATTCACTTATTTATTCATGTACACGCACAAGTGTCGCAATTCACACAACGTTTACGTTTTGTATTCATAACGAGACACGTAAACAGACGTTATTTACCCCGTTTACCCTATTTACCGTGTATAGCGTGGTATAGGGTAGGTGTTTAGGACACACGAGCGAGGCGTGCGGCGGCGATGGGCGTGGCGGCGATACGCCCCGGCGGAGGCGGGCCCCGCCGACCGGCTAGGACACCGATAGTTTTGATAGCTGTCTAGGTTTCAAGATGGTGGGTAGGACTTAGACTAGTTGGCAATACTGATGGTAAGTCTAAGACCTAAGTTATTTGGTTGCGTCTTAAATGAAATATTAAAGGCATAATAAGACAGAAATAAGAACTGAACGCCAGTTTGCCTAGGATAGGAATATTTTTGTTTGCTATTTGGATTTCCAAAGTAGTTGTTAGTTCATAACTAGCCTGGCAATTTATTCAATACTCTTATTATTTATTTAAATAATAGCTCTCGGTCCGAGACTGAGAGACGTGGAAAAAGAGGAGAGAGGCCTTTGTCCTGCAGTGGGACATTACAGGCTTTTAAATAATAAAAAATACTCAGTCACAGGATAAAAAGTTAAAACGAGATATACTAGAACCTTTGCGTCAGGTTTGTCAAATAAAAACATAAAAAACCGATTACGAAGGCTGTCATTAACTTTGAATATTTGTTAATTTAATAAATAATAGGTAATAGAATGTTAAAACCTTTTTCAACTACTCGTACTTAAATCTACGGGAATTGAAAAGTTCTATCAATTTCTCTATGATGCCGTCTTCGTCTGAATCTATCCTACTAGAAGAAATACGTTTCAATGAAAAGGAAATGACTTCCATATCCATTCGTATCCATTTACGTCTAAGTTGTGATTGCCGTAAATATCACTGAGCACAATTAAGAACA
The DNA here is from genome assembly GCA_029255805.1 of Keiferia lycopersicella. Lineage (NCBI taxonomy): Eukaryota > Metazoa > Arthropoda > Insecta > Lepidoptera > Gelechiidae > Keiferia > Keiferia lycopersicella. The sequence continues at coordinate 4,501,130 of JARACZ010000008.1, forward strand.
TAAATAAAATAAAATTCCTTAAGAACCAACCGTAACAACCGTTAACTAAAAAGAGTTTTCTCAGTTTTCCCAGGTTATTATAACTAGACCCTTAGGTAGGTACTAGTAGGTACCTAATCAGCAAACAAAATAAAAATGAATAAGATCCAGGAATATTTGCATTGTCCAGAATATTTATTGAATATAATTTATTTATCTTAGACAACATTGTTTATTTTAAAGTTGGTTAATAACCGGATGCATCTCAAATATGTTTGTTTAATAAATAAAGAGGTAATGGTTTGTTTATTTAATGATCTTTACTTACTTCGACATCTACCCTCTTATCGTAAGTACAAGATTCTTGGCCTTGGCATAAATGTGATGATAGTAGGTTACACAGGTATATTTTTTCAGGCCTAGATATATTACCTAGACCTATGTCCTGGTAAATATCAAATGTAGTGTATTAATAACCCCTAGTCGTCAGTATTTTTTGGTTTGTTTAATATTTGTTTGTTTAATATTAACATTATTTTGGTAACTTAACTTTTTATTTATTTAAAGATAAGTTACAGAATGCACACAAAATTACTTTTATTATAGCAAGTAATGAGAAATAATGGTGCACCTGCAGGTATACTAAATATGGAACCATAAAAAAGAGCACTTCTACGTCATAAGGTAATCATACTTGAATCACAGTTATACTTATTGCTTATAATAATCAGTTGACACTCACTTTATTAATAACCTAAGTTTAAGTCACCATCCACCGTCAACAAACAGGACAGTCCACAACACCTGGAGTCATCATCCACAACACTTCACTGTGACCACTAAACAACCAGTATCTCAACCGAAAAACGGACCCAATTCACACAGTCCAACAGAGTCCTAACCATCAAAACACTAGGCACTATACGGTCAACAAAAAATATCTATACAAAAATGTTATCAGTGCTATCGGAATGTCAGTGTGGCGTGGCGACTGTCAACTGTCTACTAAACGAATCGTCACTGTTCGCTTGCCGCCATGCCCACTTCTATAGAAACGCTAATTGTAAAACGTCGTAACTCACAAGGAGTACAATTTTGAAATCGTCTCTACCACGCGCGTGAGACCGACTGAACTCGCCCACACAATGGCGGGCTGATACGATATCAAAGATTCTTAGAGCGTCTACAAAATATATCTCCCATGCTCTTCACTCTGTAGAGCCAGGTTATCTTCTGTCTCATTAGTCTGGCATTCACAAGTTTTTGGATTTAAAATTTTTAATACCTTGGACCTCACATACATCTCAAGAAAATAATTGAGAATTACTAATTTAAAAAATACTTGTAGCGTTTCTTTCATCAGCTGCCTATAAGTCCTAAAAGTTTAAGAGTTTTGAAACTCTTCACTTGTTTTAACAGCATAGCGAAATACAACTCAGATAGCGCCATCTCATTCGCTCTCATATTTCTTGTTTGTTTCACGTTGCGCGATTGGGCCAATAGCATTTACGGAGCAACCCACCTTACGACAGATAAACTAGCGCAGAATATTGCGCTCTATCACTTGTGAATAAAGTTTAACTTTTTAGCATGTAATTTGAAGTTACCGGCGTTTGTCACGCAAGAGTTCTAATTTTAAATCAAGTGTAGGCGGAGCTCTTGTGTTGGAGCTTTTATATTGAAAAACAGAATGTCTTTAAAGAAAACCTGTTTTGAGAAACTTAAGCCTTATGAGTACGGGGGCTTTAAGTTTAGCGTCGGAGTGACATAGAACGTTTTGCGTCTGGTCGAAGTCGCTTCGTGCTCGATGAAATAAAGTAAAAAAGTTTAGTAACCGGCTCGTCGGTATTTTCCTTTTGTAGCTCGATTTTTGTTTTGTAAACGGGACATTGCATGAGCAATGCAATGCAACAATATGGCGTCGTATTCATCTGTAGGTAGAGATGCAGTTTTCATGGCTTATTGGGTTTTATGAATTCTGGTGGATAACGGGGTCAACTGCAACTTACGAGTCCTGAACTGCTTTAAGTTTGGAAAATGGGATTATGCATTTTTGTCAGTTACGTTATTTTTCCTCCGCGCGTATTGTTGGTTGTTGTGGCGGACTAGCGGTGCGCCGCGGCGTCGGTTGTCTCGCTGAACTCATTAGGGCTGTCGGTCAAGGCCCCGAGGTCGTTGCAGTGGGTGGCCTCTCTAATTACACCCTACGATTCGGGCTCCGTTTCTTCTCGCGCTTTGCCCTCTACGTCTTTTTCGTGGTTTACGATCACGACTTTAGATTCCTGTAGTCCCAACGGGTGATACGATTTTATTTCTGTTTTATCAACTTTCCAATTAGCACTTAACTTGAAGTTTTTTAGATGATTTTGTAATACACGATGTAAAATAAAATAACTGCAATTATTTAAGGGGTGAACCAGTCTATGAAACTGAACAACTTTCCCGAATGAACACGAGTCGAAATACGAAAAAAAAATTACAAGGCGACCAAGTGAATTTGTATGAACTTTTTTTACCACCTATGTTCCTTCAGGAAAGTTGTTCAATTTCATGGCCTAATTCACTCCTTAAAATATTTGCAGCCAATAATTTATATCCTAGGTACATACTCACATCCAGACATTTTCTTTTAGTATCTAGGTATTTTTCAAATTTATTAAAATAGGTTATAAACTTTCCTCTTGAAAGATTGTAAACAACGTTATGATATGAGACGTTAAAGAAAATGCATACAATTACCTACCTGTATGCTACCAACTATTTTTCTATCTGATATACATACATATATTTTTTGCATATTTTTTGTATAACTTCGTACTATAACTTACGAAGTTAACGGGTTGTAAAGTAATTGCCATGCTATATACCAGTAGCATCAATAATCTACATATTTACAAATAGCCTAAAGGCAGTTGTGTCAATATTTGACTCACGGTCGCAGAGCAAGGGAATGTGTTGAGAGTAACTTCTATGAAAAACCAGCATAAAGCCTGGTCGCAACACTCGCAACAAGACTCAGCGGGCGCGAAAGCACCTTATAGTACGTTCAATTTGACATTTGTTTAAATCAAGCCAATGCTTTGACAAAAGGTATATGTTATCAGTTATTATTATTTTTTTATAATTCTGGCGTCACATCTCATGGGTGGAGACGTATTTTGCCAATGTCAAAGTAGTCAGGTCGTCGTCGATAAGGTTAGAGTGATGTAAAGTTAAGTGGCATTACGCCGAGGGAGAGTCCACAACACAGTGATCCTAGTCTGACGACTAGGGACTGTGTTGCGCAAAATTATGTAGTACAAAAAACTCGATAGTAAAATTTTCTGCACCACGTGGAGACCGCTCGTCACTATTGCACAATGCCGAATATATGCATTAATTGCAATTTCCTATTTAATGAACACTTTCAGAATAGTTTGTTGCTTAATACACTATCAGAATTATTCACCAAACACTCAAATGAACAAGAAATATCAAATTATAACGAATACACGACCCGCCATGATGGAATACCAACGAGCGACCCTATATTATCAGTTCTTTTAGTATGGATTTGACAGCTGTCGAAATGGGATTTAAAAAGAAAACCGTGATGAAATTGAAAGAGACGTTGAATGCGACATTTGACTCTATATATTTGACTCCAGTATATTTTTGTGTTATTGAGCAAAACTAGGATTGTTCAAGCATAAGCTGAGTTGTTTGCGAAGCGTTTCTTTTGGTTTAATTCTGATTCTTCATTGAATTCCCTCCGGAAACATCTCTTCCTCTGAGCTCACGTTTAGTTCTGCCTGACAACAACTAATCATCGATTACACTGTTGTCGGCCCGAATGTAATTATGTAACTGATTGTACCCACTACCTACATTAGCCGGTCGATAGCCCGATCTGAGTTAGATAATATGACATCTCCATTTGACATTGGAAATTTAAATGAAGTATTTAAAAGATAATGAAACGGATAGTCACTTTTTAAGAGAAAAAACTATTGATATGGTAGGTTAGTATTTCGTTAGCCATCATTGATAAAAAATACTCACATTCCGTTCAACATATCAATACAATAATTCAATTAAATATTTTAACACACTTAATTAAATTAGGTGTTCATCATTGGCTTCATACGTCCTGGACAGACGATTTAATCAGTGTAAACAATGCGTTGCGTAAGACGAAATTTTTTAAAACGCAGGGACCTGCGCCAACCTCTCGGTCAATTAGGTGTTAGTAGATTAATTATAATTAACCACTTATTGGTTAAAAAAATCTTTATCTATTTTCCATATAGATATTACTATAGTTCTTAATTAAGCATCATAAATTATTAATTTGTAGCTACTAGTCCGTGGACTAGTTGTGTTAATGAATATTCACGAGCAGGCTTTATAGGAGCAATAGAGGCGCAAAAAACTTGCTTAAGTATTCCGCAGGCGGCCATCCGGGGCCATCAGATATTCAGAGCCCCGCTCTACTATACCTATTATTAGATTGAGCTACTACAATGCTGAGAATAATTAATATAGAGCCTATGCTTACGTATTTTTGTGCTTAAATTTTTAGTATTTTTGCAGATACGTGGAAAATAGTGGGATTGGGATCGCTTGGTAGAGGACCCTACCTATGGCAGAATGGATAAACATTGTTTTTGACATGTCAATTACCACTGCACTGCTACATCGCCCAGCAGTCGAAAAGATTCTTGTACACAAGAATAAATTATAGTCTGTAAAATATAGGATGATCCCTGTTTGTGACCTTGGAGCATAACATGAGGTCCATTTTCCTAGTAAACAAAGTAAAGTGGACCATAAATCAAAGCATTTGCTGCAAAGTCACCAACGTCACAGGGATCATCGTATATTTTACAGACTATACACAGAGGTGCTCCAAACGAATGCACATATTATAGTTCCAAATAAAAATATAAAGATTATGGAGAAGATCAGCTCTCTGTAAGGAAGTAATTTTCTACTAGAATTGGTTTTAAGTACATTTATATCAATATTTAATAAAAATATATCAATTTGTTTGGAGTCCTCTTGTAGCTTATTCATAAACAAACTATGTATATTCCCAAAATTCAAAAATTAAATTATAACGAGGAAGAGAATAAAAGCTTATCTACAAAATAGACAAAAAGAGGATAATAAAGTTTTGAATTAAATCAAAGTTTGTAATGTAAATACGAAGGACAATATTTTTAGAAAACCGAAGATAAGAAACTTGTGTTACATAACCTAACTTTTGTAGGTGGACAATTTTAGGTTGTTTTGTAGTATAAAAAAAATTGTAAAGCCGCAGAATTTTAGATCTAGTGTCTAAATTATCTATTATGTCGCGAAGTTTTTCCCCGCCAGTTCTTAAATATCTCATTTGTTTAATAATTCCATGACTGAAGACTCAGATGAGCCAGACACACATTGACTTTTATTTTGTTCTTTTTCTTATGCTCTACCAAAACAACTTAAACTGTTTAGTACTGAATGTGCGTATGATGTGAATGACCTGTTGTAAGCTACATTTCCTTCACAAAAACATTGAGACATTGTCAGTACTACAATAATAATTACTCTAGAATTGACAACAAGTTTCATACACAATATACACTCTATTGTCTACACAATAAGGTCTGCAAAAGTAATAGCATTTGTTATGCTGTCTGTACAATCGCAGTGCGTGTATGATTGATGTTGCGAAGATCGCTAATTATTACTATCACCTATAATAAGCGGTAACAGACGTTAATAGGCTTTAATTGTTCCACTAATGGTCTATATTACATTGTCAGTTGCGTTGCGTCAAATATACGGTACCTACATTTTGCGTTGTACTAGCAACCCGTGTAGCCATTTAAGAGATCAACAATTACTAGTTTTGTTTACTAATTGTATTAAAAATCAGTAAACGCTGATCTTTTAAAGGAGCTGCTGATAAGACCATGGAATCGGATGGACATAATTGCTTATTTCATGTACGTACATACTAATGTTATGTCATGACGTGGTATAAGAGATACTAAAAACCTGACTATGCCAAGAGATTGTCAAAAATCTTTTAAAATAAGTTTAATCAAAATTAAAATCTTATGCCTTAAACAACAGGTGTAGTATCTTTTTCGATTGCACCGTCGTCATTTTATTACCTACCAACCACCTTGGACGACCTACCACTAAAACTTTTTTCTATGAAGCGTTTTCAATGTCCTTCAGCAAAAGTTAATTTTATTTCAGTGAAATAGTTATCCGTATGTATCTGAACGTTTCGTGTGGAACACGGAGTTAGCGAACTCCCTGAAAACCTAAAAATATTTATTTTATCAACTCTATAAAACAAAAAGTTTATACGTTTATACAACTGCCGCTCTTTCTACTCTGTTATAAAATAAGCTGTAATTTGGCTTTACGTATAAACGCCATATGTCCTCAAGGGTTGCGTATGCGCAGACGAGGCTCATTAGCCGCGCAGTCAGCTGATCCGGCGACTGTCAATTGTTAAACTGTCACTTCGACGCTACTCGAGCTCGAATACGTCAGAGCGGCGTATCATCGATGATCGATAAAGGTTTAATGTGCCTTGGGACAGTTCCATACGAATTAGTTTTACCTACATTATTTAAATTTTAAATGCTTGTTGAAAGGGTTCTTCGTGAAGTGAATTGTTGCTCATTAACATTTGAACCCTGGGTTCCGATCCTATTTATTAATATAACCATACCTTAACATTATTAATATAACAAAGAAATTGTTTTATATCCCAAATATTTGCGAAAAGAAAAAAACAGCCTAACCCAAGTGCCTCTCTTTTTTATTCTTCTGTCCCACTTTTGCCAAGTTTCGATCAGGAACATAAAAATTTTCTTTTGTACAATGACTAATTTATTTATTCAGTAACAGTATTGTATTGTAACTTTCTGACATTCACAAGCGTTCATTGTGAATCTACTTGGAAATATACGATTGAAATCTCGAAAATCTATCATAATGGCCAAAATGTTACTATTCGACTCATCAAAAAAACCCTTACCCTAGTCTTTAGTACATATAAAACAAAGATCTATTATTAGACCCTATTTATTTAATACTTACCTTGTTTCGAAAATATGAAATGAACGCCTCAGCTGCCCGGAATCGTACGGTACATTTGTTCCATTTGTAATGGCGGTGGTATCGGAGGTGTTCAGTAATTAGCCGGTTTCCTGTAGATTGCCCACCTGTCGGGTAAGCTGAGCCTGACTTTGACTCAGCCATAGACTGCAAAACTGGGATCGGCTTATACTTTTTGGTTATTGTAGTTCCAGCCAGATACAACTGCCTTTCTGTTGCCAAACATACTCTCCATACACAAACTGACACGCACACTTTGACTCAAACCTTTTGCGGAATATGAATGGTAGTGTGACGCTTTTCAAATAGCAGTAGACAGGCCTAGTAAAACTAAAAACCAATGCTGACTTAGGAACAACGCATAAACTTGCATCGTGTCATCATGCGTCAACGTCCACAACTAATGGGAATTCAAAATTTCCTTGCATCTGTCAGACGGATCGCATCCTTATAGATGCGCTAAAAGTGCCGCGATGATGTGGGAACCGCGTTGACAGTTGCTAAATCTGTAATAGCTTGAATAGTAACAAAAAGTGCGCCTTAGGAAATTGATCTGTTAGCTATCAAATAAAAAAAGATGCATATAAAAAAAGATATATTGAGGTGTCTTCTCCAACTTTGCTTACATTTGAAGTTTATAACGAAGTCAACTTGATGAAGGGTCTGTGGACGCGCCCATCGCCGCCTTGCTTTGCTAAAATTAATTACATTGATTAATATTCGCGTTGAAATCGAAATCGGTTCGTTTGTGAAATTATTTTGCACTTTTAGAATGAAATCGGATGTTCACTTTTTGTAGAAAAGGGCAAAAAATATTGTTTCTCATCAATTATTAACTTTAATTAGATTTGAGTAACCAGAAGCCATCAACTTAAATGCAAACTGCAGGTGATAATTTTCTAAATATCATTTCCTTGTATGTGCATAAAAAAATTGATCTGTTTTTTTTTTTTTCGCTAAATAAGTAATTATTTAGTTAGTAGTAAATAAAGGCATAAGTTAGTGGCATCATAAATAAGGATTTCTCTATAATCTGCTAATAGTGTGAAAATAACATAATGTAACCTATTACATTATGGTGTTTTCTGATAATTCGAAATGTTTAAGCTAGTAAATTGTTAAAAGTTAGGTCGGTGTAGGGTATCCAATCCCGCTGGTTTTTTCCGATCTCGGTATTTGCGGGATCGAAGATTTCAATCCCGCGTGATCTCGGCATTTGCGGGATCCCGCAAGTATAACCTTACAAACTAAGCTCTGCAACCTGAGCTGCTTTTAAATGTTAAGGCTTGTATTTTATAAATCTCTCTCAACTCTAAAATCGATCTCAAGTGCGACATATGACATCTTATACTTGTACTCAAGATCGATCTCGAGAGTTGAGAGCGATTTATAAATACGTACCGTGCCTAAGTCTATACTTAGGTTTGTAATGGTAATTAGTTAGGTAGTTAGTCGATAAAAATAATAACACGAACTTTTTAAAATTGAAATCAACTATTTCGCGCCTTCAGAAGGACATTTCTATGCTGCTTGCTAATCCCGCAAATCCCGCGGATCCCGCACTCGTAATCACGCACTGTGCGGGATCACTAAATGATGCGGGATCTCGGTATTTCGAGATCTCGGTATACCGAGATTGGATACCCTAGGTCGGTGGTAGGAGTTGTTCTAAGGTAGGTAGAACGAGTAAAAATAAAAAATTACTAATTAAACTTCAAAGTGAGTTGATAAACCCAACCTTACCTTACTTTATAGCAATTTACTAGATTAAAAATTTCGCATTATCAGAATAAAATACATCGTTAATCAATGTGTACTTTACCAAATGGTCCACGGGCTATTGATGTCTGGTTGGTTAAACTCAACCATTTCAAAAGCTCGCCTTGAAGCTAAAGGTCTGCGCACACTGTCCGGCGGGTTCACTGCACCGCGCTGCACCGGCCACTTTTTGCCGCAGTCTGCGCACGGGCACCCGCTTATTTACCATCATTAATCATTATTTCGGCCCGGCGTAACTTCACAATTTGAGAAAATAACCCTTTTTTGTTTCATACTCTTTATGCTGCTCTATCGTATAAGGGATCAATTTCGCTGGACACGGAGTTGATATGATTTGCATAAAATTTGATGCGTACGAAATTGGAGGGAGTAAAAAAATGTCTGCGTAAAAAAGCAAAAGCTTAATAATGAAACGTATTGGACAGCCCAAAGTCGGATTTCACAGTCAAAGTCAATATTTTCATAAATTGTGCACAACAATAAAATTATTTAAATCAGGCATAGTACAGATGTAAAGAAACAGTTGGAGAAACGATAATGGTAGACCAATATCCTAGGCTAGAGCCTAGAGCCTAGTATACTCAAAAATGGTGGACGAAAGTCACGCATAATGTATATACCTTATTTTGATTAGTAGGTAGGTATCAAAAATTTAAGATGACAAGGTAGGTAATGGGCCACTTTTTTTTTGTTCGTTAATTTCCTAATAGGTGGCGCCCAGGGATGAGGGAAATGCTTAGTATGGATTTCCCATAAGTAGGGGTAATGAAATTGCGTTAAAAATTGTATTTTATTTTAATATTTTGTAGACATATGTTTTAATTTAGGATAATCAACTCATAATTTATAAAACTGCTTACTTTCCGTACCTCATATCGAAAATATACGCCAGTAAACTTACTTTTGAAGGACTTGCGATTTAGAAAGCGGCAACATTATTGTTTATGGTATTCATGCATGATGGTGCAAGTTGTTATTATTAAGGTTATTATCTGTCCTTCTCCTTCCTGTCTGTCTTCAGTAGCGTTGCCGAACTATCGATAGTTTTCCTATCGAAACCCCTATACAATCGATAGGCCAATCGATAGTATCGATACTATCGATACTATGGATTGTTCAGAATGAGGCAATACTATCGGTCAGCTTCGATAGTATCGATACTATCGATAGTATCGAAGCTGACAATCGAAAAAACAATCGATAGTATCGATAGTATCGAAGCTGACAATCGAAAAAACAATCGATAGTATCGATAGTATCGATAGTTTTGGTCTATCGATAGTCGGCCGATGAGCGATAGTATCGTTCAGTCAGGTAAGGATTATTTATTTTACATACATATAATTATCATGACTTTATCTCTTGTGGGGTAGACAGAGCGTTCACGGTCGTAAAATTACTCAGTAAAGCGACAGTAATCATTGCTGTCGCTTGCTATCGCCGCGTCTGAGGGCCGTTTCAGTATCACTAAAGTGACAGGTTGTCAGCCTGTCGCCTAAAATTGCAATACACATGAAACCCATGGGAAAGAAATAGGATGATGCTATTCTTAGCCGGCATCCCACGGCTAATGGGTTAATTATTGTATATGGATTATTTTAAAAGATTTTTTAAATTTTAATACTTAAAGTAAATTTATTTAGCCATAGTATTTAGCAATGAATGAATTAGTTATACAATTAGATACATAAAAATACACCTATAGTTTTAAAGGCATTTGCACACTAGATGCGTGCGCCTGCTTCCGTGCGTGCGGGAAAAATAGTATGGATATGACAGGAGAATGAAATCGACGCATCACGTGATGTATCACAATAGATACCTACGCATCACCTGTCATGTCAAGTTGTAGCGACCTCTGGTGGCTACAACATGAAGCTCACTCAAGTGGTTCACATGCATACAAGACGCAACAGGAGTTCTCAACATATCGGAGAGATGGCGCCACGTGACAGAACAATGGGCCTGAAACGCGATATCGAAGTGTTCACCGCGCAACGCAATACGCATATATACAACTTCCAATCCAATCCAGGTGGACCCGTCGGTCCCCTGGCCACAACACCCGGCCAGGCGGGTAGCTACCGTTTTCCCGACACCACCTGGATTCATCCTGTCACCCGCCATAAAGTAATAAAACAAAAATTGTACAAGAAAGGCTATTATGAAATATCTGATTATATGCAGGATAAATCTCCATGGGAGTAGTTTTAAATGTATAAAGTTGACTTTAAATGACGAAACAGGTAGAATTATCTACTGTATATATATTATATTGTATTTTATGTTTATTTCAGCATAGCCATTTTCGGCTATTAATTTTTTTTTTTTTTTTTTTTTAACTTAGCTAGGGTAGCTTAGGGCATGAGCAATTGTATTTAGAATATATATTTAGAATATTTATAATATATACTGAAACGGCCCTCAGACGTGGCGATAGCAAGCGACAGTAATGATTACTGTCGCTTTACTGAGTAATTTTACGACCGTGAACGCTCTGTCTACCCCACAAGAGATAAAGTCATGATAATTATATGTATGTAAAATTATCCATACCTGACTGAACGATACTATCGCTCATCGGCCGACTATCGATAGACCAAAACTATCGATACTATCGATACTATCGATACTATCGATTGTTTTTTCGATTGTCAGCTTCGATACTATCGATACTATCGATACTATCAATTGTTTTTTCGATTGTCAGCTTCGATACTATCGATAGTTCTTACTATCGAAAAACTATCGATAGACTATCAATTGTCTATCGATAGTCCACTATCGAGCGGCAACGCTAGTCTTCAGTTCAGTCATCGCTTGTCCGCCCATCAGTCGAGATCGTTTTTACGTACTGCTGTAAGCCTGACAACGTTGACTACCTACCGAGAACTCATCATTACCTATTGAATAACTTTAGGAAGAAAGTTACCAAACAAAACCACAACACAACAAAGTTTTTGTTTTGACGTCACGGGCGTCTCGGCTCATAGATAATACCGTAGTTTTTTTTTGTCAATGGGCCACTTTTTTTTTGTTCGTTAATTTCCTAATAGGTGGCGCCCAGGGATGAGGGAAATGCTTAGTATGGATTTCCCATAAGTAGGGGTAATGAAATTGCGTTAAAAATTGTATTTTATTTTAATATTTTGTAGACATATGTTTTAATTTAGGATAATCAACTCATAATTTATAAAACTGCTTACTTTCCGTACCTCATATCGAAAATATACGCCAGTAAACTTACTTTTGAAGGACTTGCGATTTAGAAAGCGGCAACATTATTGTTTATGGTATTCATGCATGATGGTGCAAGTTGTTATTATTAAGGTTATTATCTGTCCTTCTCCTTCCTGTCTGTCTTCAGTTCAGTCATCGCTTGTCCGCCCATCAGTCGAGATTGTTTTTACGTACTGCTGTAAGCCTGACAACGTTGACTACCTACCGAGAACTCATCATTACCTATTGAATAACTTTAGGAAGAAAGTTACCAAACAAAACCACAACACAACAAAGTTTTTGTTTTGACGTCACGGGCGTCTCGGCTCATAGATAATACCGTAGTTTTTTTTTTGTCAATTGACAGCTTTTCCTCAGTTTAGGAGCGCCATCTAGTTCCACCCAAGGAAGCTACCAGTCCAAAAAATCCTCATTCTGAATCCACCTCTGCGCCTTCAAGGTGTCAGTGGAGATCAGCTCAATGATTACTGCGTTTACTCCAGCAATTTAAACCTCATAATGAAATATGTATATATAATCAAAAATGTCTGCAGCGTATTGGAATGGACGCATTTCAGAATCTAATTATTATGTGCCCGAGATTATCTTAAAACATATCTTTACACTTTTGATGATAAAATAATAAAAAAACATGAAGATTTTACGATTTTTTCTTGTAACCTATCTATTTTAATGCAATAATTAAACGTAAAAATATGATTATAACTTGCACGGAAAGTATTTAACGTCATATTTATCAAACTATCTGTCTATAATCTATCTATATCTATACTTAAGGTACATTGGGAATTTCCGTACACGTATCCTAATTCTAAATTGTAATAGTCTCTTTCTACGTACCTTACTTGTAGGTTACAAATGGAACAGTTCATAAAATATAGCTTGATATCTGTGACGTTTGACAGCTCCATAGGAACTAAAAGAGTAGTAAACAAAGGAAAATGGACCTTATGCCATAGCATTTGCTCGAAACTAATAGCTGTCACAGGTATCAAGCTAAGTTTTATACAGTGTAAGTAATCTGCTCTTATAACTGCAGACTAGAGCAAATCAATAAAGCCCCATTGATTCCGCAATAGTCGAAGCGAAAGGATGGCGCTCTCAGGTGGGCGCCTCCGTAGCGGGGCTGCCAGACGTACGAGAAATATAGAGATATACAGCTTCTGTGCTTTTTTATGTACTAGATGACTGTAGTGACTTTTAGGCGTAGTGACTATGAGGTGGCTCAGATAAAGGAATTATAGTAATTGCAAAATTATTTAATTTTTGTTATTCAGGTGCTTCACAGCACAAAATCAGTGCCTCGACACATCACCCCAAATGTTCTAACCTCGTCAGCAGTCATCGTGACCTTAATGAAAGTCATAGTAAAACATAACTGGATATTAAAAAAAAATACGCAAATTTTTACTGATGTTATCAGTATTAATAATCTAGGTCGTAAGTACGTTAATTTGATTTTCTTCTGTCATTGTTATTAATACGAGATTTTTGACAATTCTGGTACGAAAGTCGCTTTGACATCTGGCAACTGTTTCCCGCGTCTGTGGCAGTGAAGTGTCGCGGAACTCGCGGAGCAGGGCAGGACGCAGGCGCGGGGCGCGGGGGGCCGGCAACAGATGCGCTGCATTGCCGACGTGCAAGCGGGGGCAGCATCTAGGTGCACACGGAAAATGTATTGAAGAATATTGGCGATTTTGGAATTACAATGAGGAAGTAATATGGAATATGGAATCTACGTGGCGCTGCAATGTCGTTATGTTACGTTACGCACAGGTAAAGAATGGTTTCTTTACTACAATAATAACCAGTCATACTAGTCAGCCTTATTAGTAAGATTGATGATTGTCTAGGGTTTTTAATTTTTCCTGATATAACGAAGTAAAATATTAATTGTTCTCTAACCCTTTCGCTCTACCCTCTAGGATTAGGTACAATCTATCCAAGTAAATAAATGTTCTCTAACCCGTTCGCTCTACCCAAGTGCGTCTCTGTCGCAAAGCGCGAGGGAGCGTCGATGACAAAATACAAATTTTATTTTATTAAATTCAAAAAATCTCGCGATGATTGATAGGAGCGCGCCCTCTCGATACCGGCTGCATGCTCTTGCTACTCAATAAAAAGCTTCATTGATCCCGCCGACACGCACTATGAAGGGAAAACAGAATGAAGTAGGTACCTATTACCTATGTCACCGTTATGAGAATGACATTGAACATAAATAAAAATAAAATGTAATTTTCCAAATTTTATTAAGACACAGCACAGTTCAGTCGAGGAGTCCAGCTTACGATTTTCGCCATGAAGAAAAAACCACAGTGATAAAAATTGCTTTGAGGTATTTTCCTCTCGTAATGTTATCCATTATTGGTAGTACGAGATTCTAACTAAATGGTAAGCTAAGGGTGGTACCTAACTGGTAGAACACCTAAGTATAGTTCAGTTCGGATTTTTCGAATTTGGCATAAAATAAAATATTGTCCCCTCAAGTTGTCTTAAATCATAAGTACTACCTAATATGACTAAAATGTACGCAGTTGAGTTTCGACCCTTAAACGCCCGTTTGCACTCTACTCATAATCCATTAGGGTTGTCTCATTTGCAAAAATACCAATTGTAATGGTGCTCCATATTGCGAAGGTGCTGACCGCACCAAGATATATCAGCGACAAGTGGTCGCGACTTGTTTACAAGAACGCTGTGTAATGGCCCCCGCATAAAATATTGTTTTCTTCCACTTGTGTCTTTTTGAACGGTTCTCATAGTATCAATAAAATACTTAAGTCATACCTAATATTATGAGTAAAGTAAAATAAACGACTTCATCCCAGAAGGTATACCTAAACGAAAACACCACCATTTTAATTTTGGTTAACACGTCTGACCCAGCTGGTCAGCAGACGTAGGTTAAAATCTCATCGGTGGTGGCGTGATTTTTTTCCACTTGTTTCGTTTGTATGACCTTTCTAAGAAAAAGTTTATATCAATATCTGAGTGGATTTCTCAAGCGAAAATTTTTCGCGTCTCGGCTGAAAACGTGGTGATGCTTTGCAGATATCACTATGATTATTTTTCTTAAAATATAAGACACATGTATTGATATGAAGCCATATAAATAATGTTTGTACATTTATTAGTTTTTAAGAAAAAAATCCATAAGTAGCGTATTCTCAATTACCGTGACCTGTCCACAACCGCTTTGACAGTAAATAATCAACTCTCGGGAAAATCCTGTACAACTCATACAAAAAAAAGTGTTCTGAATATGTTAAGTTTAAATTATCCTACGAGAAAATACTATAATTTGATTTTTTAACCCAACAGTAAATGAAATGTGCTACCAACTAGTTCTGTCCAAGCGAAAACACCAATTTCCATGGACATTTTGTTTTCACGTTCCTACCTTCCATTGTTGAGTATATGCCGAATGTAAACCCATCCCCCGCAAGGATCAGTTTTGCGCTTACGCGCTGTGCGAACGATTCTGTGTCATCTTTCTACGTTTTCGCGCAAAAAATGTAAGAACGCGATTTCAGTTTACTCGGACAGAAATTTTGCAATCTCCATGGTCAGATTTAGAATCTTTCCTCAGGTCATAAAAATATTTATTATGTATAATAATTATAAGCCTTTGGTACACTTATATAATACTAGGAGAAAACTTAAGTAACCTTGATAGTTATTTATTTATTTTAGATAAATGCCTTGTTTCCAATTTCCGTGTGCAAATTTCCGTGGTTTCCGTGTCTGCTCGATGCCCACGGAAATTGCAAAGTTCCACATAAATCGAACAATTCATATAAACATACTGACATTCCTTCACATATCACACCCTCGTCCCTTGCGTGGCAGGCAGAACTGTAGGAAACGGTGGATATTGTCACATGGCTTATTAAGATAATCTTGGCCGTTAACGTCGGCTATGCTCTTCCGATGAGCGGCGGCGATACTGGACTCTGCTCGCAGCGCCGCAGGCAAACTGCGGCTATACTGCTGCCACGACTTTGCCTACCCACAGGCTAAGTCTGTGGCTGCCGCTGCTTGGGGCGCTGCAAGCGAACATTGACCACGCTCGCCTGATGAGCAACTTGGCCAGGCCTCTACTTACAGCGGTGCAAGCAAACATTGGCCATGCTCGCCTGATGAGCGACTTGCCCTGGCCTCCACTCGCAGAGCTGCAAGCAAACATTGGCCAACCTCGCCTGATGGGCGACTTGGCCTGGCCTCTACTCACAGCGCTGCAAGCAAACGCGAGACACGCTCCTCTACCAGCCGATTAGACCAAAGGCCAGCCACGTCATTTGTTTAGCTTTATATTTAGGTCAGGTCTGTGATCATGGTAGCCACATACCTGTCCACTTAGCTGGTGACTGTAACTAGAGCTTGTTTGCAACGCTGCAAGCAGATGCTATTACAAACCTAGCTGGTGGATAGGTAAGCCTGGCCAACGTTCGCTTGTAGAGATTACATAAAAGGCGGCAGTAGATTTAACTGGCAGAGGAACGCGGCCTTCGTTTACTTGCAGTGCTGCAAACAGGAGTGGCTACAAAAGTTGCTTCAAGCTGGTAGTCTAGTTGAAATGGTCTGTGATCGCCTTGATCAGGTCTGTGACCGCCTTGATCACAGCGCAGTGAAAACTTCGTAAAGCAGAAATTCACGATTTTTGTTTTATTTTCTTTTTGGGAAGAAAAACTCGTAATCCACAAACAAAGGCGTAGCTGCGATACTGGGAACGTTCTATTGATGAAACTCGTTATCGATCAATGCGAACATTTTGTAGAGTAAAACCTAGTATTTACTTAGCCATGTTTTACTTTCTATTGTGAAAACACGTCATTGCTTTTACAAGTGTGTGTTTATTAGTATGATAATCTCGCATGTACGGTTGCAGATTTTTCATACCATCCGATTCGTAATCACTTGTTTGCGAGGTTTTCAACTGTAGAGAAATACACAGAAATGTTATTGCAAGTTTTTCATTTGATACTGCGATACCTTAAAAAGTACTGTTATAATTGTTTCCGCGAGGTTCTTGTCATTGTATAAGTCCATTATAAATCCTAGGACTTACTAGAGTGCCGTTTGGTGCCGGCTTAGATTAATATCACCCCGTTTAAATCAGTAGACGTCGTAAAGAATGGGCATCATCTTTTCAATTAATGCAATTTTTGGCGTTGCATTTGCCAACCGAGGCTGTCCATTTAGAGGTCAATTTCAACTCCTATCTCTGAGGTGTCACATAGGCGCTGGGGCCTGGTCTTCTTGGGTGTATGTGTGTAGGTCCGACTATTGGGCGATTCCCTATTAGGAGAAGCTATAATATTGGCCCTCTGATTGATCCGGTGATGGCCCATACCTATATGTGTGTGTGTGTGTGAATTTGACTATGCAATAAAGAACTTGAACTTGAACCATATCATCATCCTTGAAATGAGGTGGTTGTGTTTTCCTACAGCAATAGAGCGTATACCAGAAAACAAGATTAAGGTGCTGACTATTTTAACTATTCAACGGGGATTAGTTGATGTGGAGAGCTGTGGGCCACGTCAGTACAATCCCGTGTTCCCTTATCTAAGCCTTCAGTTTGCCCTCGATAACAAAGGCCTCGCTGCAGGATGAAATTACTTTTAGTGATGCTACTTGCGCTCTGTCTTCTTCTAGGACAGCTGATATTCAACTCCTATATTTTTTGGCAACCTACACCAAAAGAGGAAGATCTGTTTTGTCATGAAGCCTGCTTTGTGGACAGCTACAATGAGTGAGAGTCATTGTAGCTGTCCCACAGTCACCTTCTTTTCCGGCTCGATGGGCTTCATGAGCGGTGCTGTGCTCCCTCTTTCTTTCTAAATCCTTGGATTGAATCAGTGCATAAGCAGGATAAGGGTCTCATAATTGCCTGCTCGTACAGGCGTGTAAAATTCGCAAGCAGTATGCTTATTAAAGTTGATTCTATTATGGCAGTTTTTAATTGATATCGCACACAGTCATTTTTATCAGTCTACTCTTTCCGGTTTCTGTAGCAAGGCATTTATTAATTTTTCATGTCTCAAATACAATTTACGTGCCTCAAATACAATTTCCGTGTAACAAATAAAATCTCCGTGGCAAGGCAATTCCCGTGGGCGAAATAACTCACTAATTACTATATTTATATAATCCCCCATTAGAATATATACTGTAAATGGGGATACTTCTCGATACAACATATTTTTTTAGCCAAAATCCTCAAAACTAAAAAAAACACGGAAATTAGGCAAAAAAATCCAGTTGTTGAAATCGACTCATCTAGTGTTTGATTAAAACACCAAGTCTTCGAAATGACTATCTTGTGGATATTTCTACAAAACAGTAAACATTCACAAATTGGAAAAAGCTCCATCTCTCGTTAACGTGTACATACGTAATGTTGTCAGTTTAATAAATGAAGTTCTACTGAAAAGTCATAGGTGGCGCTACTGTTACTTGTAAGTAGTCAAGTAAAGAAAATAATATGAACGCCGGAGCGAGAGGATTACAAGGATTCGCCGCCTAGTCGCATGCGCGCTCGGAGGTATTAGACGACTGCCCAGTGACTCTGCCTACCCACGGTCGTCGCGTAGGGCTCTGTTGAGCACCCCGTAACCCCGACCTCCTACCAGCGGGTCTCACCGGGGGGGTACTCCAGGGTCTTGCGTCCCGTGGGCGGGCTACGCCTCGCGCGGACCAGGCTAAACCTGAAGACTCCTGAAGATCGATCGAAGAAGATGCCGCCGCCTACTGGCCGCCCACCTGCACGGCGCACCCGGGTGTTCGTCCGTTCGAACCCGGGTGTCGCTATGCAACGCGTCATCGACGTCATGGCGCCGTTGATGACGCCCGCGCCTCCGCTGGCGCCGCCGGCGCCGCTGATGACGCCCGCGCCCCCGTTGACGCCGCGTACGCCGGGACCGTCCCAGGCACCCGCGCGCCCCGCTACCTCGCTGCGAGCGGCAGCCATCGTGGCTTCGTTCGCCGGCGCCCCACCGTTGCCACCGCTGCCTTCTTTGCTTGCGTCTCCTCCGCGCGAGTTGAAGACCAGCAAGAAGGAGCCAGCACGGCAAGCAGCCGTGAGAGCCCTCAGGGAGAGTGCTTCCGCCGTGCAGGCAATCGTGCCGAAGCCGCAGCGCGCCGCAAAGCGCGCTCCCCTCTCCACCTCACCGACCCCGCCGAGGACCCGCACGGTTCCGGCTACGAGGGTCACGCCGCCGCTGTCCATGCCTCTGCTGGTCAGCCCGTCGCCGACGACGTCGAGCGCGCTCGCTCCGTCGACAAGCGCGGCCACTTACGCGTCTGTGCTGACGACGCCACCGTCGCCACCGCCACGCGCTACCAGACCGCCGCCCACGCCTACCCAGGACGCGGGCAAGAAGACACCAGCACCCACACCCGGCATGAAGCTGACGGGGTGCTCGAAGAAGCCGCCGCCGATAGTGGTTGATGTGCTACCAGAATGGGGCCGCCACTTCGGCAAGCTCAAGGAGGAGCTTGGCCATGCGCCAAATGTGCAAAATGCCTACGGGTCCACAGGGTTCCGATTCCTGGCGAAGAGCGAACAGGAATTCCGTGTGTACCAGCGCTACCTAACCGCGCTGGAGGGCACCGGCACCGGAATTTCCTGGTTCGCCTACGCACCCCCGAAGCAACGACCGCTGAAGGTCGCTATAAGAGGCCTCCCCGTAAACACTGATCCGGAGGAGATAAAGAAGGAGCTGACCACCTTACGAGGTGGACTACGTGCGCCCCATCAAGGCCCGCGGAGGACGCCCAGGGTGCATCTTCTTCGCCCAGCTGACCCGCACGCCAAACCTCGCCCCGGGCATCTACGACATCACAGAGTTGATGAACATGCCCGGCGTGAAGATCGAGGGATGGCGAGGCAAGCAGGGACCGCCACAGTGCCACCGCTGCCAGCAGTTCCGGCACAGCAGCAGACACTGCCATCGCAAGTTGGTATGTGTCATCTGCGGCGGCGAGCACGCCGCCCGGGACTGCCGGCGCCCCCGTGAGCAGCCGGCCACCTGCGCCAACTGTGGCGGGGCACACCCCGCCAATCACACTGACTGCCCCGTACTGGGCCGTGAGGTAAGGAACAAGAGAGCGGGTACAGCGCCTCTTACGAAGCCCGTCGACCTGAAGAAGACGGAAGCGGCACCGCAGGGAGAGACCAACGCGGCAGGATCTCTCATGGCGGCCGCCAACGCCCCAGCAGGATCGACGAAGAAGCGGCAGCCGAGGAGGCGGAGGAGGCGAGCATCGCCCCCGCCCCCCCAGGACGTGGAAGAGCCGGGCCATCCACGTCATGTGCCACCCACGGGTCCGTTGGGAGCGGTCGGCACCCCTTTGGGTGAACCTCAGGGGGAGAAGCCGAAGCCCCAACCGGCCCCAAGACAAAAGAGTGTAAGAGCAGCCGTCCTACAAGAGGACAGACAGGTCCTGATCCTGGCGATCAGGACCCTCACAGATGTTTTGGCCGCGCTCCGTGAAGGCGAAGACGCGGCCCCCATCATAAGCCATGGGCGGCCTGGAGGCTAAGGCTCTCAGATAGTCTGCTCAGGGTGGTGCTGTCAAGCACAGCCTGACGTGGCCGCCGCCTGTCCACATCCACTACTCCATGTCGAGTAGTCGGGATCGTGGGCACGCACGATGAGCCCAGGAAAGCCCGGCATCCGCCGCTTACCGGATATGACTGCTGCCTCGGGACCCCCACGTGAGAAGGACGAGGCAGCCACCCCAGGACATGACCACCAGGGGACGAGCCGCCGCTGGCTGACGGGCACTAGCTGGGCCTCCCCCAATGGGGAATCACCCGGCTGGTACGACCTCGCCGCGGCGTGAAGTCCTCCTGGCACCCGGACGACCACCGCACTTGCCCAAGTGCCCCCCATCGCCCCGCCTGTTTTAGCAGGCGGCGTTTTGATCCCACGCCAGTGAGGCCATTGCCTCGAAGGCGTCTCCCCGCCGGCTGCTACGCAGCCGACGAGAAGAAGACAGACGACGAGGATTACAATTTCACCGCCAGCTGCTGACCGTAGTGTAGTGGTAAACACGTCTGACCCGGCTAGTCAGAAGACGTGGGTTCAAATCCCATCGGTGGTGGCGTGAATTTTTTCGACTTGTTTCGTTTGTATTAACTTTTTAACAAAAAAACAAAAATTTAAGATCACCATTTTGTTTTCACAAATGTGGCGGCACAATAATTTGGCAAAATAATACCTATCTGGGACGTTATCGCAATTAAGTAACAAGTACATTGAACGCGTTGTTTTTGTATGAAGATATTTAATATTAAACATGCGTTCAACGTGCACGTAACTTTTTTGTGGTGAGGCACAATGTCCATTGCGGGCGGAGTGCCAAGTAGAGTCCAGCATCGACCGCGGGTACCGTCCGCTTTCCACAAGGGATGCTTTACACAGTTAATTTAAAATTCTCATTCGTATAAATAAGGAGAGGGTAGCGTTTGCGTTTTATGGCTTACAAGTACTTACAAACGTGCGAATGCAATGTTTGTGACGCTCCTTTGCGGTCGACATAGTATTTTAATATCGTTAATTTGGCCCCAGCTTCCACGGTTTTGTTTGCTCGTTTTAGCCATTGTTTCTCGATATATTTTGTTCTAAATATGAATTTAGATATAGTCTATGGGATAATGAAACGGGAGATCGAATGAAAATAAACCTGAAGAAATCGTAACTAAAGCTACCCTCTGAAAACATGAATCTCAAAGAATTTTTTTGATAGACCCTGTTGACGGATCCCATGTTTTCGTAAAGCTAATTCATTCCGTGACATAACGACCACAAAAAGTCCAATCGGAAAACACTCGTCCAATTTGCTCAGTACAAAAAATCCGAGACACGACGACCGACAAACAAAGGCGCTTCCAAATGGAGCGAAACTTTCTTACTAATTAATTTAATCCCTTCGAGCCCTAGCCCATTACCCTAATTGAACTGCGGTGTACATGTCAATTCTTTGCTCCAACTTTTCCGCCAAAACAACCAACTTTCGATTCTAACTCAGATGACTAAAGTTCTAATTGGGCCGACGAAGTCGACTTCAAGTTCGTACAATGTTAATGATATGGGGGCATACTTTGTTTTGCATAAGTGTAGCTAGAGATCCGGTCTATTAACTTTTTAACATATTGGTTCTTTAAAATTGACTTCCTTCCCATATTGGCTTCCGTCTGCTACTTATGACATCAGATTTTCCAAAACCTTTTACCCTAAAATGAAGTTAGTAGCTTTTCTTGAAATTAAGACATTAGTTTAGTCATTATATACACTGAACTGGTAGATAGATTTCTAAATAACATGTTTGTATAAAGAAAACAAACCCTAATCAGAAAACTTGTTCCATTATCGCAGCTATCTAATGCAAACACTTTTGGTAATTTGTCTGTTCAAGGAGTGAATGTTTGTTTTATGATTTTGAATGCTTTGAATACGGAAGTGTTCTTTGTTTACCAAGTAAGACAATGAAGAAATTATCATAGTTCCTTCGATAAGAACGGTTAGTAGTTACATAAGTTGGTAAGTAAAACACGGCGTATGTATAGGTAGTGCAAAAAGAACTATTCGAAGACGTATTAAAATAAAAATGCTCTAAAAGCTTAGAGTAAGTACATCAAGAGTGTTTGGTATCACTACCTAAGAGATGACTTTTTGATATGAATTCTGTATAAAACTCTACGATTCTGCGGAAGTCGTAAGTGAGTAAATCCAAAACAGAAAAGGGGTGGACAATAACAAAAAGAACACCATTTTGTTTCGACGCGGCGGCGGGGCAACAAAGCTGCCGTTCCAAAACTTCCGTGAAATGGGGTAAACTAATTCCTACCACCGCCGGCTCGCCATGTGTCAGTCCGGGTTCGATTCCCGTGGGGGTCACCGTAATGTCACGCCTATTACTCTCCGATATATCTTCCGTTGACGTCAATATTTTTATTTTCGTAGTTTTCTGTCCATTTGGGAGTTCATTACGATTACATTCCCTTCATGGCAATTCATCTGTGTTGATCGAATTTACTGCGTTAGAATTTGTGTAAAGCCCTTCAAGCACGTTCGCCCTTGCGTCTCATGACTTTATGATTGATCTGGCTAGACTTGTCTTAAGGTTAAGGGGAGACGTAAAAGAATTGTCGGTCAAAGATGTTGGCTTGATTTCGGATTCTGCACCGCTTCCCATCAATCTTCCCATTTTTCGGAAATCGGGTAGTCATTACTAAAATGACTCAAGGTTTTTTGACAGATGGTGTATCCGGCGATATTTGTTGAGTTGGCGTCCCTCAGGCAAGGGTGAACCGGGGCAACTAGACAATCTTATAAAGTACCCGACTTACACGTCAGCTCCCTCACCGGCCGGCCATCCTTTATTCAAATAAACCCTATTTTTATGGAAAACCTGCCCTTTCCACATCAATATCAATTTCCAAGCGATTGTTGCAGAAATAAAGGGATGACCCTTCAGGGAACGCGGCCCAAAGAGGTTATCTCAACTATATTAAAGGATTTTTGGAGGTAAAAGTTTTGCGAAAAAGGTACAATTTCTACAGGCCCTGATATACATAGACAACGAAATTGATTCAGACGGCCATATCGATCTCCTATTCATTCCCAAATTGTATACTAAGTATTACGTTTATAAATAACGTAAAACAACGTCTATCCTAACAAGTGACACATAATAGACGGTTGACACGATCATTTACCAGGCAGGTAGGTATGGCAGGAGTTGGTTGGCTGGTCGGCGGCGGGCAGGCGCGGAGCATGGCGTCCGCGGAGGCACACACTATCATTACCAGCTATTACGCCGTCACCGATCTCCGTTCGGTCCCCACTTAGTATAATAAGCCTCGCTGAATTGAGGATCGAACCCGATGCTATTACATGTCTGGTTCCATTTATAATCAGTACATTACGTCTCGGGCGCTCGGTGCCGGTGCCGCCTTCGGGCTCACAGTAATCGGTCAATTATCTATAATTTTCTACCATCAGTCTTTACCCGATGCTGGCTAGATTCCTGCAGCCCTAGTAATGGTTTGTCGGCTATCGATCTAATTGGTAAATTATGTATGGCCCCCAGGAGCCATCAGTGTCCGAGCGCTGTACAAAAGCAAAAAGTTCAAGATCAAAATGAACATTAAGCTGGATCGGATTATTAATACGCAATCGAATTTGTTTCAGTTTTGTTGCTGCGGGACTTATCTTGGAACGAAAAGGTTGGTTTCGATGTTATTTACGAGCGTATCGAAGAGTAGAGCCTATTTATTTTATTAATTTAAAAACAAAAACTGAAGTAGAACCGAGTCGGCGAGCTTCGATCCGCCCCCAGCGGCTGCGAGCGCCCGCGCCGCTTTTTATACTTTTTACTTCCTTTTTTTAACCTTTAATAAACTTTTTCCCATTGGCCGTAGGAGGAAATTATAATTTTTTGTCGAGCCCGGAATAAAATTTATAGCAGGTGGAATGTAGAGGCGGATTATGTAATATCGATCGGAATCGAGTATCGATTGTCACGATTGGTCGGCTGTCCGCCAATGGGAGCCGAGATCGATATCTTAATCGAACATAACTACTAAGATCAAACCGTGAATACCAATTGAGTTCCTTATAGGACTAACCAAGAGAAGAAAGTTAGGTATGTTGGAATGACAGTATAGTAAAAGAGCTTGCTTAAAAACAAGAGCCTGTGTTCACAGTACATAAGTACAACATGTAAGTAGGTAGTACATAACGATTATCTTTATCAGTAAGTATAGTTGGGTGCGTGAATCGGATCGCGGTGTGCCTGAGAAACGCGATCTTGCGTGACGAGGCGGGCCGCGGGGCAAGGTGCCCAAATTATTAAAATTTTCCACCCCCCACCAACCTGCTTGCCTGTTATGACTTACTTCAAAAATAAATTTATATTTACAGGTTTCTTTGTTTTTATGAGTAGGTATCGATATCTTTGTCGATATACTATGCGGTCCCCTTTATGGAGTTGCGGTAGGTAATAGTAGCAATTTAAAACATAACCAAAACAAAAATCTCCTATAAGTGATACTTATCAATTTACAAGACGCGAACACAAATTTCATTGCATCGTAGCATGACCCATGTATGACATCGAAGATTTTCCAATACAATATCTGCGATTTAAAACCTAACGTGCACATGATTTCCGAAAAATCATTAGGGTTTCTAAAAATGCTACTTATTTGTTTTATTAAGTAAGAAGTCGCATTCTAAATTGTTTTATACCATAAACCTACAAAATAATGAAACAATGCCTGTACCAATATTTTTATTGTCACGAAAATGCACTTACAGCAGGTGAGAATGAATGATGCCCGTTCCAGTTCACGTGTTAACAACAGTATTACAGCTTTAACACGTTCACTGCTCACAAATGTCAGCGAAGGACATCAAAGCGTCCGGTTAGTTCATCTTTTTATATTTTTTTGTTATTTTAAAAACAAATTAATGACCACATTTGTACGTGTCGCGCTTAAATGGGACTCGTGACAAAATATTGACACGTTCTGTCGAGGTACAGTAAAAACACGGATAAAATGAAGTAGGGTATGTGTGCCAGTTGATGGTCACAATCAAATGGAAATCATTTGTTTACAAGTATGATATTTATGCGACTTGTTTATCATAATAATGCACGTTTTTATTTTTACTGCATAAGTGGTAAGTCGGTTGCCCAGACTTAGTAAGGTATTATTTTTGTTTTGTGTGCGATGATACACTCAAGCATGTCTAAACCATTTGTCTATGTCATACTGTTTTCTTAGTTCTTAAAAAGTGTCTCTATCTCAAAAAAAAATTTTTTTTTTAATAAATAAGTAATTAAAATTTTAATATTTAATATAGGCCTTACCGTTTTACTTATAACATGTTACTTTACCCTAGGTTATAAAATAAAAGCACGAACTTACAGCGAGGCATTTGTCTAGTGAGCGGCACTAACTCGATTAATATGCGGTCAACTTGAATATTAGAGTTCCTTAGAAAAACTTACTATGAGATTTCAAAGAAGGAGGAACCTTTTTAAAGGTTTGACAATTTTTTCAAAATACCGAATATTGTGCTTGCGATCAGAACTTTTGTCATATTTATTTCAGAGTTGGTATTTTAGAGAACATACGGCGGCCATACTTAAACATTTAATTTCACTAAAGTTGGCTCTATCTATAACAATATAAAAAAATGCTGGTTTTTGTAAATTGTCTTTTTGGTATTTTAGTTATGTAACTTACATAAGTATGTAAGGAACCCGTATTGGAATAAATGATTATTTTTGAACTGGAATATAGCGTCACGCCGCAGCAGATACATTCGTTACGAATTAAACTCGTGATTTGTTTCCAAATCCGTAAAAAATATTTCGACGAAAATATATTTCTTGACTATGACATAATTATTAATATGAGTTTGATTTGATGTTGTGTGTTACTAATCAAAGTTTTCAAGCTAATCCTGTAATTAAGGATTCTTAGTAAGGATGGAGCATCCGCATATAATATTATTGATGAAGGTTATTTTAATGGAGCAATCGTATTTCTGCTAGGAGTGGTCAGTAACGGGCGAAATTGCTTCGAAAACTGTTGCGAGATTTTGTATTGTATCAGATATGACAACTTGCACCTAAAGACTTTGTTGTCATATCTAACAAAATCCTGTGACAGAATAAGGTAAGACAGAAAAATAAAATTTACAATTTCAAAGACTGCGTTCTGTTCGAATAAGTGCCTGTCTATCGCAATAAGCTAAATAAGCTAGCTAATAACCTAGCTAAAGTATTATGTACCCCTAGATTCGAACTACATTCAAACTCGTAGACGAGACAAAAAAATGGCAGGTGATCAGAAAACCACCTGACTACCGAGAATGCTAAATTGCATTTTGATAAATGTTGAATAAACTGCAAACTAGTTGGTTGGTCATCTGATGCTATAATTGGGACAAGATCACAAAATGATTACACATTTTATGAGCCAAAGATTCAAGTCATCAAATCCATCAAAGTCATGATTTACCGCATGCACTACGAGAAAGATGATTTAAAAGGGCAAGGTCATGCGAGATATTTAGATCAAAGTTTACCTATTACTTTACTACAGTACTCACAAAGTAAAACGATGAAGAATGCTGTTCAATTTCTCGAATAGATTAATGGTATGGTTACCGGTACAAACCGGATGAAACACGCTCTCGAATCTTCAGTTCCTATTGCTGTGAACCAATTAATAAAGCTTCTCTAAAACACCTCTTCTCTAGACTGATGTGAATGTTGGTAGTGCGCGAGCTGATGACGTATCGGGGCCATCAATACGCGTCCAAGCCCACATTAACCCCTCAAATGAGGTCGGACACCGTTTAATAGAATTAAACGTTCCGCCGATCGGGCAAAGGGTTATTACTGAATAAATTATTCAGGAACACTATCTTTTATAGTGAATTTGTATCGATAATGTGGTTGATATCGGAAGAAAATAAAGTTGGTCGAGTCATTAACAGTCGACCCGTATCGTTAACTTTCTTTACAAATATAAAAACGCGTACATTTATTGAAATCAAGTAATCTATACCAAGTTACAGAATTGTAAGAAAAAGGAGATACTTCAATACAGTTTGACCGCTTGACCCTGCGTACTTTTCCTGTCCATAAAAGGTTGCCTGGTAGAAATTGCTACATCAGCAATAAGGCCGCCTATATTGTACCGAATTTTCTTTTATTGTACTTTTCTTTGTTATGTGTTTTGTACAAATAAAGCATTTGTCCTGTACAGTTTTATTTATGCAACAAAAAGTCTATATAAGAGCTGAAATACCGTCTGATAGCACATTCTACGTTAATATTAGTCACGGTATTTTAAGAATATATTATCTGTGTTTATCTTATGCTATTGTCCTCTCCATTTCTATATCCGTATGTAGTTAAGATTGTCATTCATGCTGTAGCGAATGACTTTGATACCATCGCGTCATCATAGTTTAGTCCTATGCTCTACATCAATGATGGAGAAGTAATGAGAGGGCTTTGAATAAGAGCAATCTTCGAATTCCACGAAGCAGTTGAGTCCACATTGTTATCATAATTTGCTGTCCCCTAAGGAAATAGGCAGTGGACTAGTTTAACTATTGGAAACAGCATCTGGCCGACATTGGAAATTTATGTCTTTCGCACGGTGATCATCATAGTATTTAGAAAGCATCATATCTGTTCTTGTCGTGTGATTCCGGCTAAGGTAAGCTTCACCCCAACTGCCCATGAGTGTCGCAGAACGGGACTATGGGATAATTATCCATACCTGAACTGTCTTTAATAGTCAAATTTTAACTTGCCATGAGTAGGTACTGAGTTGAACAAGGGATTAAAATTGTTATTTAGTTTCCGATTCTATACATGGACTCTAGCCATCACGACTCCATTTTCATTCATGTAGATCAGTTTTTCTGCTCTACCTAACAGCAGATAGTAGTCTTCTTCTTTTCATGTGGGACACTTAGCCGTCCAACAACCCGATGAACCCTGGTGTCAGAGTTAGTAGTTGGTATGGTAGGTACTTAGATAGGTTCTTCAAGCCACCATACCAGCACCGTTCTGAGAATCGTGTGGGGTTATGCAACATGGACAATCGACATCTAACTCAGCCATCTCGTGTCCATTCCACTTGCTGTTAGCTACAGTACTCCTTCCCGACCTAATAGTAGGTGACGATCTGATGCTATGTACCTCAGTCCACCATACCAGCAGTGTTCTGGGAATCGTGTGTTGTTCGTGACTGAGAGGCGAGTATGCGGTCAGGAGGGGCCCGGTGCGGGGGCCGGGGGGCGGCGGTCGGGCGGTGCCGCCGCGTTCTCACGCCTGCGAGGTCACGCCTGCTTTGACCATCGCCGACGTGTGTAGGGTCACCACGCGTGGGCCCGTGAGGAATACTTGAAGAAGTTCAAACAGTTCGATCAGAATACCACTTTAGAGCTTGCTGTGGTAATGTTTAGAGTTCCCTACGGCAAGACAAGTTGTGAACATTTTGTCGCATTAACTAGATTTGGCGCGAGCTAAAATACAAGTTGTTGAAACAGGCTTTCTGTGAAGTCTTGCCATGGCCAGCTGTCCGCAGGTCCCTAAGAAACTAAATCACTTAGGAAAAACTGGAATTGAATTTCAGAAGAGGAAAACCGGATTGGACGTCTATCAAAACGACCTAAGTAAAAGTGATTTTCACTATATTTGTACATAATATCTCAGATCCACACATTTTATTGTGATTGTTAGGTGGATTATGAGAAGTTGAACAAGCTGCGTCGAAGTTAAAAATCTAACTACCTTGAGCCAATGTCAACCTCGAGGTGCTGACGCTATTTACTGTGGAAAGACTCATTGAATTTGTACCGAGTACCTATAGTTGGCATTCTTTGCTTATACCTAGCATTCCTGCGTTCTAACGTCATCTGGTGGTCACCCTACCCGCAGCTCAACATTACTTACCAACCATGTACTCGCTTGAATAATGGAATCGACTTTACGGTTACGGAGTTTCTCTATGCGCAATATTTCAACAGTTTTTTATACGAGACTCCGCGTGATTTTGATTTGTTATGAAGATTTCGTAGCCCATCCTTTGTTGAGTGGCAATCAAGTAAAATATACAGGAAAGAATTCAATGTACGTATACGATTCTTCAACTAGAGAAGAGATGAGTAGAGATGTTTTATTAAAAAGCCAGAGGCCTGCTACTAGTAGTAAACTCTGACAACAGGGCTCATCGGGTCGTTGAATGACTCATATCCCACTCGAAAAAGAAGCAGACCTGGCGAATGGCACACTTAACGCACGACGGAGCGCTAAAATATCGCAGCGGTCTGTCGGTTCATCAGGTCGTTGGACGACTCGGTGTCCCACACGAAAAGAAGAAGAAGAAGTTCATACTTGCACACCTAACGCCCGACGGAGCGCTAAACTATCGCAGCGATCTGTCAGATCCATAATAGAAACCTACTATGAATCTGACAGAATACCTACTAACCTAAAAAAGTATCAAGCAATCAAGGTAGGTACTTAACTATCTACCAATCTACCGTCTTCTCAATAGAATTCACCTAGATTTGTGTGTTCGAAAATACAATTTTCATATTACTTTAATAGAAAGAAGATTCTCATACCCGCAGGCAGGCGTATGCGGCTCACAAAGCCTGCGTTATCCCAGTTGAGCGCGTCTTTGTGAGCAGAGGAACCAGATAAACCTAATGCGTGTTTGTAAATACGCTCCCGCGGTTACAATGCCGCTCTCAAGTATGTATTGCGATGTATGTGTCGCAGTTAGATGGTGGAATCAGTAATTCGGACGAAATACTAGGATTTTGGCCAAAAGCCGGCGGATGGCAAAATCGTAGAATTTATTTGACCATCGTCCTAGCAGATCCAGGATTTCGGCTTAATTCTACAATTTTGGCGGAATAACTGGATCTGCTTAAGACGATGGTGTAATGATGTCTAAGATTTAGCCATCCGCCGGCTTTTAGACAAAATCCTAGAATTTCGGCCGAAATATTGATTCTGCCAACTTACTGCGACATATGCACAATTCTATGTCCATCTAGGAAAAATAGGACATACATAATCAATCTTGTTGTCAAGAACCTTAAATGCGCATTCATCTTATAATTTGTAATAAAGTAGGTAGTCTACCAACTAATCTAAAAAGCTATTGTTTTACAAACTTTGTATTTATATATTACCATCATCATTAGCAGCCATAAAGTCCACTGTTGGCCGTGGGACTTACAATTTAAAGGTAAAACATTTGAAAACGGCGACGAGCATCAAGAGGCTGAGAATTTGGTGGCAGCGGTTGAGGTAGCTCAGTCGGTAGAGCATTGGGACGGTACTCCGCTGTACCGGGTTGAAGTCCCTGTCACTGCTAATATTTTTTCAATTTATTAATTTATTTTATGTTAAAAACGATCTAGTAAAAGTGGTAAATAGCGCTGACGTCACACATTACCGCTTCCAATAGAAGCAAAAATCTTAATTGAAGTGATAAAATCTACAAACTGTTCAAATCATGTGAAAATGATACTTTCTCTTTTGTTGTGTGGGACATTGGTCCGAATGCCCCGATTTATGTCTATTACCTACATAAATATGATGGGTCGTTGGACGACTCGGTGTTCTAAACGAAACACGAAGAGAAAATGATACCCAATTTCTAGGTAGGTATATATGTCTAGTTACATAAAACGTTCGTAGTTTGTTTGTTTTCAATAGCCTTCGGCTGCAATTACTTGATGGGCACCTTCTTGTTTACACAACGGACATGCGACAGATGGCTAGCGTGACACTGTCATTCAGTAGTACTTACTTCAATCGTAGCCTTTAACCAACATTGTAAAAAAGTAAGTACCTAGTTATCACGAGCACGAACATGCCCATTGCAGGTGTCAAGTTGTTCTGGTTATCATAGCGTTGTTAGGAATAGCCAGTGCTCGTAGGTCCGTACAATGGACTTACACTTATCACCGATATCGTCGACTTTGCACTGCTAATGGTTCTTTGAAATTGTCTACTGGCGATATCCTATAGATAGGCCCGTCCGCCAAATTAAATGACATCAAAATATAAAATTTAGTTTCTAGCTCTACAACGCGGTACAGTTTTAGAAAATCATTCCTTTAAAACTAAATAAGATTCCAATAATGACAAAATCCAATAAGTCAATATCAGAATTGCACGTTACATCCATGCCACGATGAGATCTCTGAATATCTCATTCCTTGAGCGCCACACCATGAGTGGGCAGAATCCGCGAAAAACACCTCCCGGCCCCAATTCACGCGAAAGCCTTTCAAATGATTCAAATCAGAGATTTCAGGACGATACCCGATTGTATTATTCCGGTTTATTCCGGTTTCCTTACCAAAAATCCAATTGTGCGCCGATCCCTTGAAGAGCCGGGGTCCCGCTGCGATTGGCTCAATCGAAAATAGAACGATGGAATGAATAGCCGCTGTAGAAATATTTTTTCAGAGGTAGTTCTTTGATAGACCAGTGTGAAGCTGTAAAAAACTTTTAGCAACTAGAATTGACACGCGCTTGTGCACAATTAAATGCAAAAACCCTTAAAATTTCTAAGCTAATCCACCTGTCTCATAAAAGCAAAAACGTAAAAATGAAACAATCACTTGTATACATGGCATTATTTCTTGTCGCACTGCGTTTTATTTTTCCAACTTGTACTCTAACCAAGCACCTAAAGGACTGTTTTTCTGTTAGTATTTACAGAAACGTTGTGTTTGAACGTGCGTGACACGCCATGATACGACAAATAAATTTTTTTAGGACACAATTTTCTCTAAGAACACTAATATTCATATTTAAAAATATGAGTTTACATGACCTCACTTTGATTGCTCGTATCGTACTGTTCCATCTGTACTTGTTTTGGCTCTGAGGTTGGTATGAATAACTGCGAATAATACGTTGTCATTGGCCATTATTATCTCACAATGATACAGTGGTTTTATGATAAAAATCTCGTATAACAATCGAAGAATCGTACTTACAGATAATGGTGTTTTAAATAAATAAGATATCATGGCAACATGTGTAATAGGGACCTATTAAAATAATCATTGCGATTTCCTTGTCGTGTCGTGTTTCGGACGTGAACCATGAATAACGTAAAATTGGGAATAATTTATGGGTATTTATTGTTAAACAGTCGGTCGGTACCTATCGTACTTACATGAATATACATTATAATATTTAAACACTTCATATTATGCATATGGTAGATAATGTTTGTTTTGGTCTGTCGCTAACAGTCAATGATTTATCAAATAGGTACCTATGCACTTTTAAGATTCCTAAAAAACAGAGCTTTATATGGACAAAAGATTACAAATTCTTTAAATCGATCTCCATACAACAAAAATCGTGGATTCAAAGGTATAGTGCGTTCGCAAAGCATTGGCGCATCGCTGCCTGCCCTGTGGCGGCGCGGTGGAGTGATAAATGATCCCTGCGCATCTCGCTCTGGACGATGACAACGTGATGCCGACATAGAGAATTGGCTTTTGTCGGTGTCTGTCTGTATGGCTTGAACACTTAGTCCGACAAGCGTAGTTTTGATGGCCCCGGGGCGGAAAACACATTAAAAAAACTTAAACTTAGTACCGCTGCTCAATATTTTATTAATTAATTCACAAGGAACATACCTACATTCAGTAAAAAATATGTCCTTTTAGAAATAAGCGCTCAACCCTCTCTTTAGCCCGAGGCCCTAGGTATATAGGATCTCGGGAATCTAAACTTAACAAGCACCTAATTTGTTATCGATTTTTTAAATAAAATCATCTCGGTCTGTCCAACAACAACCAATGCAAGCAAGCTATACCACACACAC
Organism: Keiferia lycopersicella; assembly: GCA_029255805.1. Taxonomy (NCBI): domain Eukaryota; kingdom Metazoa; phylum Arthropoda; class Insecta; order Lepidoptera; family Gelechiidae; genus Keiferia; species Keiferia lycopersicella. Next base: position 4,534,653 of record JARACZ010000008.1, read on the forward strand.
CGCAAAGACAGAACAATGTCAATTGAGCTCGCAGTAAGATGATGACGTCACTAAACGTCACCCCTACTCCCCCCGCACCAGGGTCTCAGGGAGACAAAGATAACGAGCACCAGATTTGTGTACGGGAAATTTATGAACGCGGAAATATTGCGCGTTGACGCGATGACGCGGCACTACGGTGCGCGCGGGGTGGCTGCCCGACGCTTCGCGGACAACTTACTTCGCTATATGTGCGTGCACTAAGCTTAAATTTTGTGGGACCCTGGTACTACACATTAGTATATTGACAGCTTCGAGCAATACGGTCTTCCGTCTCGTTTAGACCCGGAAATTGACAGCTCCACATCAATTGTGTCAAATATATTTGATACTCAAATCATCAGGTTTGAGTTTAATATTTCCGCTTGACCGCTTATGGTCCATTCAACCTATCTCTCCAATGCGTTGCGTTTTGTGTGCCCTCTATACCCAATTCCTCATTGTCGTTATACTTCTTACTATTGAGTATCTATGTACTTTTTTCATAAGAATATAAAATCCAATAAGAAATTGGCTGATTCCTTTTCCCTTTACGTCCTTACAGCTCGTGGTCCATTCGGCTCTATCCCCTTTATGCGTGGCGAGTCAGGCGAGCCCACTACGCCCGTTCCCTCATTGTTTTAATTTCACTCTCATCACTAATTGCCACGAGCCGCATTTTAAATTCCCCGCAAACGTTTCTAACAACCACCTCATTGCATTTTAAAAGAAAGGATTATAATTTTCTTCTACCCCTTCTCGGTAGGCGGGATTTTCTTTTATTAATTCAGTCACTTGTTCCAAGATTTTTTGTTCTCCAACGGTTAAGCTCCATCCTGTTTTAATTTAGGAAATTTATATTTTCTGGGATTACTTTCGGTTTTTTATTATCTTGTTTTAGTAAACTTTATCTTAGTTACAGTTTGTATTACAACACTTCCTTGTATATTGCTTTAAGGAAAACTCAACCGTAGGTAATATTTGTACCCACCAAATGAAGACTTTTTTATACCCACTTAGACAAAACATAATTTCGTGGTAAAAGCGTAGTAAGGTCGTTCGTAGCACATTGTATATTGCTGCGATAACGCCGCTTTACAAAGAGAATCTAAAATGAAATACGTTTAAAATATACAACTGTTTTCCTACATATAATCATAGGTAGGTAGATAAGTACCTACTCATATTACAGAAAAATTGAAACGAAATGTAACAAATTTTTCCGTCGCCGTATGGTCGTCGGCCGGGGCCGGGCAGACGCAGGCAGCAAGGTGCGTGGTTTTTCTGCCAAATGGCGATATAATGACGTACGTGGTGCGCCCGCCATGCCCCCTGCGCCACGCTAATACCCCACATGAATATTTATGAACCTTTACCGGCAAAAAACAATACGATTCCGCTAACGTGATTACAGAAGCTCGGATTCGGTTTGCCGTGACGGATGTGCGAAGGTCATTGATGACGTCATCGGCAGGGTTCTTTGTTAGACAAAAGTTTGGATTTTTGAATTTTAGTTGAAAATGCTTTCTAATGGTACTTTGCTAGATACTTGGTAAGTTTGTAGGGACGTACCCGGTTATGATGCGCAACCGCGACTTCGGTTTTCACTACACTTGTAGACAAAATTATTTACTTGTTTTGATAAAATCCATACGATCACTTGTGAAGGCTTCTCGCCCACGAGATTAGTCTCTATACTGTGCGCATCATAAGAGCCATAGATCGCTAATAATATTCTAATTAGATATACTTTGAGTCTGATAGGACCCATTAGGTGGCGGTGTTTAGAAACCTTGTTTAAATACATTGTTCAAACCTTGCTCAAAATTGCCTTGTTTAAACTCACTGTACCTAAGGGCAAAGTACCTTAGGAAGTGCATTCCCATATTAATTTTATGCACTTGTGAATCATGATGTTTATGTATTGACATAAGTTTTTTTTCTCGTACAGTGAGGCGCAATATTCAAATTAACCAGCCGGCTTAGAATAGCATCGCCCCACATCCTTCCCGCGGGTGTCGTAAGAGGCGACTATGAGACTCGAGAGTATTGGTGTATTGCAATTTTTAGGCGACAGGCTGACAACCTGTCACTATAGTGATACACATGTATTCTGAAACAACCTTCGAAAATAATCCTCAAAAATGTCAGACGTGGCGATGGCGGCCGTATTCTTACGGCCGTTAACGCTCTGCCTACCCCGCAAGGGATAAAGGCGTGATATATGTATGTATAAGCTGATACCTGAAATTGACAATTCCAAATTCTTCTGATAGTCGTATACAATAAGTATTTTACGTATATGGTTAGAAAATGAAAAAAGGGGATTGTAGGGGATTTAAATTTAAATTGCGCGGCTTCTATCTAACAGGTGTCACTCATGTTGCGCGTGATAGATTGCTGATGGTATCGCAGTAGATATAGTGCGAACATTTTTATGCTAGTGCCCGCCGATTTATTGTACAGATAGATAGGTACAGTACACTCATAACTACACAAATCACGCCGTTATCCCTGGCGGGGAAGGCAGAGCATTCGTTATTGCCACGTCTGACAAATATTGAGACCCCGTTCAGATGACTCGAAAGCCTCATGCAGCACCCGCGGAAAGGATATGGGGTGATGCTATTTTAATCCGGCAACACTCGGCAGACATATACGAATAGAACATTGCATGAAGAAATCCTTGTATTTTATCTAAAGGTACAAGTACTTACAAATTTTTATTGCTCAAGAAACTAAGAAATTTCCATATAAATATGTATATCTCAGCCACATTCAGTCATTGTAGGTCTGATTGTTTGAATATGATATGAATGAGGACGGTTGTGTAGTTGCACATATTTTTAAATCTATATGCTAGTAGAATATACCGTAGTAAAAAAAGACAGTACTAACGTAAGAATCCACACTACATTGTGAATTAAGTAAAATGACAATGAAATTACTAACAAAAAGTTGATCAAAGTTCCAACCAGCAAGTGACAAAAAGTGGCCTTCACAGACACCGAAAAGAAAAATAAAAACACAATTTTAAATGCACATAATTTGAACGGCAAGCCGCGAGATAGCTAACAGACGGAAAATATTAAAGGGAACTTTACCTACATTTTTAGAGGAAGTTTTCTTTATCCGTCGAATAAATCGAAGGTGGGAGGGAGAAGTTGCGGCGGAAGTAGAAATCTGTTGTTTTATTCATGAAAAAATAAAGAAGGGAAAAATGTGGAATGCCTTGCAGTCGGCGTGCTGCTTTAAAGTTATTTAAACTAGCAAATCTAGAAGTTTCAGCGCACCCTGATATACAACTTGGCCAACTGTTTACCAAGCACAAGCAGACTGTTTTAAACCTCAAGTGTGGAGTAAGAAGAAAATTGTAGAGTTTAATCTGTAAGAAAAAAAATATTTATAAAAAAGTATTGTAAATCAAATTCGATTCGAAGTTCTAATTGGAGAGATTTTGTAGCCAAGCCGATCTATCGTCCCTTCGATTCTTTGAAAAATATTGCATCAGTTTGTGCATTACTCTCCTTTTACTCTTCACAGTTTTGCACTAATCAATCAAAATAAACCAAAACACGGGACAGAACTAAACAAGTGGAGTTCGCGACAAATCCTCACGCGGGGTATCCATTAAACAATGCAAATTTGTTGTAATCCCCACTTCCAAAACACGCCGAGTGAAATATTTAATTTTCATAAAGTATACATTAGACGAGGCGGGGGAGAGGTCCCGAAATCATCGTGAGTTGAGACAATTTTGATACGTAGCTACTTACGTTGCCAATTTTGATAGATTATTTCGGGTGCCGAGGGGACGTTGTAGCGTTTTCGTAAAACAACATTTTATGCTGTTACTTTCGAACCCGCAGCTAAGAGAGAAGCGTTGCAATAACGGCATTAGCAATTTTAAATTGAGAACATCTACATTCAAAATATTCGAGTTCGACATTTAAAAGTTCAACCCACCAATCGATATTATCAGCCAGTTCGACGGCAGCCGACAGCCGAATTTGCATATCACCGATATAATATCGTCACGCGAAAAACGTATCCCTTACGGCTGTGTACACACGAATGACGCGTGATGCTGCTGGCCTGCCCTGACGTCATCCATCATTCGCCGTGGCGCCTGTACCTAGACTCCTGACAGCCGGAGGGTGGGCTAGGGCTGGGAAAGTGCCAGTATCAGCGGTAACCGCCTGATAGTTCTGGTATTTCCTGGAACAAAATAATGTGAGTTAAAAAGTAGTACTAAAAAAAATTTGGTGAAAGTAACATTCGCCGTCGCTACCTAGACTCCTGCCTAGCTAACATGCGTGTCACTACATATTTTGTCGTCTCATCTGCGTACAATGTCACTACGGAAGAACGCGTAACTTATTCGTAGTGAGGTCAGCCGCAGAAGACATATTGCGGTGACAAAATTTTATCGTGGGACCCATGTTAGCCATGCTGATTTAGCCCGGAAGGTGGGCTAAGTTGGGAATGTGGAAAAGCCCTAAACCTTTTGGGGGATTATTCAGCCTAAGATTTAAACATATTATACGATGATATTTTTTGACTAGAGTTCTATGCACTCTCCTACTTACCGGTTTTAAAATACAGTCTGCGTCTAGTTTCTAGTAGCTAGCTATACCTAGCTACAATACCTCTATGTTGAATTCTGACCTAGACAAAGCAAAAATCAAAAGCAGTGAGTCACCGAAAATTGTTATCGCAATTAGGTTAGCGTTATGTTTATAATATTATTAATATTTATTTTGTAACTTGTAACAATTACTAAAACACTTCTTTAGATCTGTACAAAATACCTAGCACCGTACCTAATACCGAACCCATCTCTACTCCAAAACCTTCTAACTACCAATGTGCACCTTCCCCTTCGTACACAAAGCTCACTTCCCGCTGCACCCCTCAAGGAAGGTGGTTTCCCCCTGCAGGGTGGATCCCTGTCAAACGTCGACGAAGAGTTTGACAGTCCGGGGCGCGGAGTATTTGACATGGAGGGGCTTGTTTGATACGCGGGGGGGTGGGGGGGATTCTGCCCGTCATGAATAGGCAATGCCCGCTTTATTTATAAAGATTGTTAGCTCAGTGAACTTGTGGAATTAACACGTTAGCTGTGGCTGTTATTCAACTTGATGTATCGTTTTGCACTTATTTTAGAATGAATTTAAGCTTTTCCTTGAACATCAAAAAAGTTATTATTCCACTCGAAAACATATCCAACAAGAACAAGGTAACTTTATATTCCAATCAATATCCCCGCAATAAAAATAATAGGTAGTTCTTTTACGTTCCAATGTTAGTCATGTGATGGTCATGAGAGTATTAGGAGGTACTTTCGCAAGATAGTTAAGTTTGCTCGTGTTTTGCGGTTTTGCCAAAGTGCGCCATGCTTAAGTGTTTCATTAATTTACAGATACATAAACATATCACGCCTTTATAGGGCAGGCAGAGCGATAGCTGCCGTAAAAACGTGGTCGCTATCGCCACGTCTGACAAGTATTGACGGACCTTTCAGACGATTAGTGTATCACTTTAGTGACAGGTTGTAAGCCTGTCCCCGAAAGTTGAAATACACGTGAAACCTTTGAGTCTCTTAGTCGCTTCTTACGACACCTGCGGGAAGGAAATGGAGTGATGCTATTCTAGTCCGGCATCACAAGGCAATCAATAGGTAGTGAACCTTGTCAATAATCCTACCGGCACCATATATTTCTGCAAATAACGCAAGGTTCATCATGAAGATGGTTTACAATCTTCGAACACTAAACAAAAAAACTAAAAATAATAAACAGCGAAATAAGGTATTATTTTTCCGTATCGAGAGGAAATGAAGAGACTGCGGCAAAGCAGTTTATCAACGGCCATTTAATTCCACCACGACGTAACCCCTACTTCTTGAGGGGAATAAAATCCATAAAAGACACGAAACTGAATGCATACTATTACCACAACTAACCTTACACCCGGGGGTAGCTTGCTCCCTTGTAATAGAGCGTATTTTAAGGTGAGTTTAAAGGTACGTGTGGTTGTGTGTACTGGATTTGATTATTCCGCGCGGCTGGCCTATCGCCAGCGTTTGACTATTTATCAAGTGCTCTCGCCGCTCGACGGTTTACAAGGATACTAATCATCGGCGAGGGATTTGTATAGAGCTGTTGAGACTGGTGTGACACAGACACTTTTCTGTGACAAATATGTAAAAAAAATGTTGCCTTATGGCGTCTGTTTTTTCGTTTTACTACCTTATTGCACGTGTAAGTCTAAAAAAATTAAGACGATAGTTGACTGATTTAGAAAAGATAGCTCCATGAACAAAAAATAACCTGTAGGTACTGACCTGTGGATGTGGCGAAAGTGACAGTTTTTGCCGGCCGTTTACGCTCTGTCTACCCCACAAGGGATACAGGTGTTATTTATGTATGTGTGTATGTAGGTACTCGGTATGTTAAACGCACGAAATCGTAAATTAGCATTATTGAACTGAACTCATCCACACACGGAAATGGAAAATGGAAAACAAGTGGTCTAACCGCTGGTTTCCATTTACTACATTTTTTTTTTAGGTTTTGGCGTCAGTCGGAGAGTCCACAACACAGTGATCCTAGTCTGACGGCTAGGGGCTGTGTTGCGCAAAGCTATGTAGTACAAAAAACTCGATAGTAAAATTTTGTGCACCACGTGGAGACCGCTCGTCACTATTGCACAATGCCGTATACATGCATTAATTACAATTTCCTGTGTAGTGATCACTTTCAGAATAGTTTGTTGCTTAATACATACATACATACATATATCACGCCTTTATCCCTTGCGGGGTAGGCAGAGCGTTAAAAGCCATAAGAATATGGTCGCTATCGCCACGTCTGACATTTTTGAGTATTGTTTTCAAAGGGTGTTTCAGAAAACATGTGTATTACTATAGTGACAGGTTGTCAGCCTGTCGCCTAAAAATTGTAATACACCAATACTCTCGAGTCCCTTAGTCGCCTCTTACGACACCCACGGGAAGGACATAGGGTGATGCTATTCTAAGCCGGCATCACACGGCATCTAAGCCGGCATCACACGGCATTGCTTAATACACTATCAGAATTATTCACCAAACACTCAAATTATTAAACATTATAACCAATACACGGCCCGCCATGATGGAATACCAACGAGAAATCCAAATTTTCTACTATTCGCCAAAATAGCTGATTGTCAAACTCAAAATGACAAATAAGGATTCGACCACAGACCAACTTTTCAAATCACGCTTCATTTGAACTGGCTGGGATTACCTGGTTTTTTTAAATAACTGAAGTTTGCTAGGGATGTCGGTAGTGAGATGTCAATATTTCTACGAAAAAGTTTACGATGTTTTTATATAGTAGCAATAGAGCTGTATTTCAAAAATACGCAATAATGGGTGTAAGCACGAAAATTTCTACAATTTCATAAATTGAGTACCTGGAATGGCGCGAAGACTTTAACTGAAGAATTTTAAGGATCAATAAATTAAATGGAAAAGAATTGTAAATAGCTTAACTTATTGAATAGATAGGTAGTATTAAAATATGAGGACCAGATAGATAAATAAAGGTAAGTACAAACAAATCATATTTTTTCCCGTTGTGATGTATTTAAAAAATTTGGTAGTCGCAGCTCTTGGTGATATCTGCGCTGCAGTAAATTTTATCGGGTTGTTATAGAGGCATAACCTCACCGCGCTACTAAATCAAATGCTGCATTAAAGCCATTGAAATATTTAATCGTGTAAGGAACTGAATTATTTTACTGTACAAATAGGTACCTGTTGTTAATGATAATATGAAATTGAAAAAAGTTTAGCGTTGGCCGGGGCTTGAACCCGGCACATATGGGGTACCGCACCGTCCCATTGCTCTGGTACTGAGCTACCGACGCTCCGACCGACCCTTGTCAAATTTTCCGTCTCTTATTTTCAATTTCTTTACTGCATTTCTTATTTGATGAGGATAATAAAGCACTGTGAGTGTCAATTCTAAATATAATGTTGTAGTTAAATAGAATATTACCTACTAATACCTACATGATTTAGTTCTTTTTTTTAAATTAGGTAACGTGCTAACTACACGACTGTTTGAAAAATGCGGAAATCTTTGGTTTACCGCCCACTGTGTTACAAATTATTTGGATGATCCCCTTATCGTGTCGATGGCAAATTTAGATTTTATGTGCCCAAAATTCAGCCACCCGGACAGCATTTTCTGTGGCCTTCATTTGGATATTGATTGTCGATATGAGAAATGGATAATATTTTGTTCTAAACCAGAGGTTCAGCCTTTTGCTCTTACTATGCTACATTCCATATATACATACATATATCACGCCTTTATCCCTTGCGGGGTAGGCAGAGCGTTAACGGCCGCAAGAATACGGTCGCTATCGCCACGTCTGACATTTTTGAGGATTGTTTTCCAAGGTTGTTCCAGAAAACATATATAGGACATGGTATTATTCAAATAATATTTTCTTACCCATAATGTCATTTTTCACATACTTACATCTGGTTGGTTACATTGTAAAGCAGACATTAGAAGTCCCTTGAGCGTTTAGAGCCGTCAGGGCTGCTTCCGCGGTATGATGTATCACCGACGAGATTTCGCTTCCTCGACCGCGCTTTGTGTGACAACCCTACGACAGCCTGATGGTACCAACTACTTGCCCTTGTTATTAGATATGTGCTGAAATGGAATAGATATGAAAACAATCGATCGTCAGAATTAGGATGACATTGTTGCCATTAGTGATCGGTACTAAAACTGATGATGGGTTGGTATAAGGCGTGCAATTAAAGAAAGGATTTGCAGATTGCGCCTATTGTCAATATAACGTACTTTCTCTCTCCCACTGTGGCTCTTACATATACCAGGCGTTCATGCTTTTGTCAAGTAACCGCCGCCATTTATAGATATTTTCTTTAATCGCACGCCTTATATAACACGGCTGAACTTTCTCTCAGGAAACATAGTTCGAAATATATAAAAAAAATATTGACTTCCTATAGAACTTTCCACGGAGAAAAGATGTCGCTCGCGCTGCTTATCTGTATTAGATATTTCCGATCAGCTGGTTAGCAACTATGAGTCGACCCATACAACCCCATCAGTAGCACATACATCATAGCGAGTTCCAAAGCTAGTTTCCTAATCCTAAGCCACAATCTGAAGGTTTATCATATTCCGAACCCTCGGGGGGGTGGTTTTAATAAAACAAAAGACAACAACATGTCGACACGGCCGGGCCGATCGCGTCTGTCAAATAATGATGCTCATTTGTCAACGAGATCGCGACGCGAGCACACACCGACCGGGTTCCTTTACGAGAGGAAAATGTAGTGGAAACGGAGTTTGGGAAGAAACAATAGGATGGTATACATAGACAGTAAGGTAAACGGAAAGCTTAGTCATGAATGGGGTTGCGCTCATATGGGAACTGCAAATTTGGGCAATTTTTTCGAACCAGAAAAGTATAAACAAGATGTGAAAGTAATTAACTCTTCACATTCCAACTGATTAAAAAAGGAAGACTGAAACTCATTGATTTGAAGTTGCATTTAAAAAATAAAAATATCATTGTTAAAGTTAGGTAGGAAATCAAATGATCAAAAGATGTTATAATTATTTTCTATGGATTTTTCTTCTGAAGCTGTATGAGAAACAATATCGACGACCTAATGATAATTTAGAGGTACTAGTTATTAATAACATCAGCATGTAGAACTAGTGTATGTTGATCCTCGAGAACTTTTGAGAGTAACATACAATAATTGTTCTAACAGTAAGCACTATATTATTTATTCTGTGACTGTATCTAACTATCTGTAGCCTACTTGCCACAAATATAAAGAAAGAAAGAACGAAAAAGAAAATACGTTTATTTCAGATACATTTTAAAAAAGTTTCTAAAATTAAAATACATAGTTTTTATGTGCCTACTTATGTAACTAAAAAGGGTCACCACTCACTCAGCATAAGTTACAAGCAGTGGTGAGCTGCATGTAACGCTGGTCTTCGGTGGCGCCAGACGAGCACAGTAAAAATGTGGTCAATTCAATACACATCGAGGTAATATGTACTAAAGTACTGGAGTAGCTATTCCCAATGAAAGCATTGCGCGCGACCTTGCGGCGGGGCCCGCGCGGGACGCGCGGGAGCCGCGGTGAAAGTCATAGATAACGAGTAACGCGCGCAGATGCGACAATTTGTGCAATTCGTCTACTTGACACTGTCAGTAGGAACTAATGATAGAGAAATTTTATTTAAAAAAATAAAAAAATTAGATCTTTTTGTACAAGCGCTTTTAATCCACGCCTCTCTTTTTTCATGGCCCGGATGCGGAAACCTTTAAACAAGTTCAAATAAAAATAAACAGCAAGAACGTAAATATTTATTAAGTTGAACCTCATTTTCACTTTGCGTAGTCAGTAAAAGTATAAATATTTACAATACTATACTACAATAACATTTCCTAGCAAATTGACTGTTTTTCATTAAAATGACTCATCTGAAGTGTCACGTCTGTACATACTGTAATGTTGTTAATCTATGATTTTCGCCGAAATATGGCCGCCGCTTCCGAGCGCGCGGTGATTTTTTACAAAATTATGAAAATAATATTCCGATGCATGGTTTACTGATAAAATTAGATAACTTACACATGAAATGTTACTCCTTGGGCTTTGCTTTTGGTTCTCGAACTGTTTGAGCAGTATCTTAGTACACAGCCAGGCATTTTGATACTAGCACTGACACGTGACGTCGCGGCAAGCGGTGGGCTCAAACTGAGCGAGCTAGAGAGCATGCTCTCTAACGCGTGTTACAAAAAGTGAAGTTGCGGTGCCTCCTCTAGTACGCTAGTACATATTACCTCGATGTCAATACATAAATTTATTACACTTATTCATTTAAAGAGTTAACAAACAAAAACCGTTTATAATCTGGGACTAGACAAAAGAAAGAACAATAGTTTTACAATAAAATATGGATATATACAACGATATCTATAAATTCTATAAAAGCATTCCACTAACAAAGATAAATTAGTATAAAGTATATAATTTTCACAACTATTTTATAATATTTTATATTAAATTAGATAACATTACTTACTAGTAGTAACTGTTTGTATGACCCAATTCGGCTGCATTGGGATCTATTTGAAGAAGAAAAAGATGTTTCCTGAGTGATTTTTTAAAAGTAATTAATGACGTATGATTCCATGCGACAAAAATATGAAAGTAAAGATACTACAGGCAAAGAATACAACTATAACTACTGACTACGGGCAAGGCAGACCCCGCCGAGGAAGCACTCAGGGACACAAATATGACCGGATTGCGCACTCCTCGTCGATGCCATCATTTCTTTTATATTTTTTCATCAATGTCACATGTGACGCCGGAATGTCATTTTCGTGCGACGGAGAAAAAAATGTTTATTAAGACGGCGTGTGCCCGCGATATTACAATATCCACTAGTGAAATATGGAAAGCGATTTTTTACGAGAATATAACAAGGTGAATATAGCTCAGATTAAAAGTCGCGCCTACGAGAGGGTTGAGCGTCTTATTAAATTTTTGTTTCTAATGGCTGTCGCAGATGCTTTGTCGCGCATTTTTCAAAGCGAATGAAAAAGTTTCCAGTTTTGGATTTGTTTACTTTAGCTAATAATAACAAAGATTCTGCAGTCCAAATCAATTTGATTTTATAGTAACACTATGATATGTCATATCACGTAATTTGGTTGTGAACTGGGTCATTAATAAAATATAAAAGTTTTACGCCTAAAACTATAGTCCAAAAACATTACACTCCTTTTTTTAATTCGGCAGTCGCGTAAAAAAAATAACTACGGACTTTAATCATCAATTTTCAAAATATTCAAAGTTTAAATTAACAAACAGAAAAATTACATGAATGTAGGTAAGTGTTCCGACGCCATACAAAATAGCAATTTTAATAACATCATACATTGCTATTTTCATATAATATACCGTTTTAGATCGTTTTAAGAAATTGCTTATTTGACTTGCCAGTCCACAACCCTATTCTTTGGAATAGGGATGATTCCTTCGTACAGCACGGCACCGCAACCAACGTAATGTATACAGGGTGTAAGAGACGGTGAAACAAAAACATTGCAGGCGTGATCAGACCATGAAACTGAACAACTTTTTCTATGGGGGCTATGGTGGGAAACAAAAAAATGTTTCGACCTCCCATACAAAATTCCCGATCCCCGATTGACTTTGTATGGGAACTCGAAAAAAAATTTTCGTTTCCCACCATAGACCCCATAGTAAAAGTTGTTCAGTTTCATGGTCTGATCACGCCTGCAAAGTTTTCGTTACAACGTTTCTTACACCCTGTATAGATTTTGGCGGTGCGGTGCCGTAACTGTATGCGCTGGTTCCTAGGGAGTTTTATACCTAGTTTTTGTTAGTGTGACGCGCAGCGCAGTATGCAACTAGCGCGGCAGCACGGTGGCAGGTGACGAGACGAACTCAGGGAAGCTTAGTGTCTCAACACACTATGCCGAAGTTACGCGGCCGAGGTTCGGCGGCTGATTTTACGTTCCGACGTATTCAGCGGACATGACACACCATTAGCGCCGAATTTACGCGGCATAAGTTCAGCTGCGCAACTTCGGGTGTATATTTTAGTGTTTCGAGCGCTATCGTGTCGTCATGTCGTGTCACCTACACTGTCGGACAGACTGTTTTTATTATTTTAGAGGTGCGAAACCCGAAAAATGAACTATTTTACAGTAATAGCAATTGCCCGTCAATTGCTTCGTCGCCAATCGAACCGAACTTCGGTCGCATATAATGTGTTGCCGTATCGCCGAATCGCCGCCGAATATACGCCCGACTGATGTTCGGCTGTACGCTGTAACGCGACGTAAATTCGGCTCAGTGTGTCATCCTTCATTCAAATAACATTGCTAGCGTAATTGCGCCGAACTTCGGCGGCGTAGGTTCGGCATGGTGTGTTTACACACTTACTTTGTATCTCTAGGGTAGCGTGGCGCCGTGTGGAACTAGCGCCGCGTCACGATGGCAAGCGACAAGAGAGTAGCAGATGAGCCAGGTCGCCGCCGGTTGCGATTGTCAGTGCGGCGAAGTGGTCACATCAATACAGGTGGCCAAAATTTAACCTAGAGTTCGCGCCGCTAAAGAAATCCCGTGAAAAACGTTTAAAATGATCCTTAATCGTGCATAAGAGTCATTTAAACTTTCGCGGGACTTCTTTCGCGACCTGGACTCTACTTTTGAAACTGACCAAAGGCTACAATCCTGACAGGTCAAATGAGCAACTTTTTAAAACGACCTGAAACGGTATTTTGTATGAAAAACATACGTTATAGTATGACGTCATGCCGTAAGTATTTTAATAGCGTCAAACCACTTAAGTAAGTAGTATTTTTTTTTCTGTTTATGAATTTAAACTTTAAATATTTCGAAATAAATAATAGTACTTACTGCAGCAAAGTGGTCACATAAAGTCACGTCATTGGAGTCTATTTATAGTATTTGTATTAGTTTTAAGTCATATTGTATAGTATTATTTTATTTTATACGGGCCTTGTTGCCTGAAATAAAAGGATTTATTATAAAAAAGGTTTTTCATAGGTTTATTAAAAAAAATATATAAACATAGATACGGATGCTGAACATAGGTACTTACTGTTAAAACGTACTAGGCCGCGTCGTCGCTCAGTAAGGGTGTTTGCGAGTGTGGGGTAGCGTGGAACTAGCGCGGCGGTGCGGTGGCAGGCGACGAGCGCAGCAGATGTGCCGCGCGCCGGTTGTGATTGTCTTGCCGCGATGATTGATGATCTCTGCACCGTCGCGGACCCAGGGCTGCCACGCACAGAAACAGTTTGGATTAATACCTGGTTTGTACAGTGCAGACCACGATATTACAACAATGTTTAATAGTCTTATTTTCTTTTCAACTAGTTTAAAAAACCTAAATAATTAAAGAAAGAAGAAACTTAAAGAATTCTGAAGAAGTCAATATAGTTTTTTATCTACTATAAAGTAGTTATAAATTAACGAGATTTTATACAGATTAACGAGGAAAAAAAAAGAGTCTGCTATATTTGTCAGACGCGGTGATAGCGACCGTATTTTTACGGCCGTTAACTCTCTGCCTACCCCGCAAGGGAAAAAGGCGTGATATATGTGTGTGTGTGTCTGTGTGTATGTATGTAAAGAGGAGAGCCGGCCCAAAATGATGGGAAGTGGCAAAGGAAAAGAAGAATAGTTACAAAAAATTGGCGCATGTATTTGTCGGCACCTTCGTGCCCAATAATCTTACCCATAAGCGGATTATCCCTTTTGCTTAATGTGATTGACAGATGACAAGCGACGACAGAAGCCCTGCCCCCTACAGATGTACAGTATTATTTACCTACAAGGGAGATTGTGAATGAATAACCCGACAAAATATGGCGACCCTTTGGTAGGTATTTATGTTTGTTTGATAGTTATTAAGATAGTGTAATCTTATCTCATAGCCATAGTTTAGTTGGTTAACTTAGCACCTAACTACGCAAATATTTATAAATACTGACTGATAAAAACGAAGAGCCAATCGTAATATAGTAGGCATTTGGTATCGTAGCAAGCTACCATGCGAACGAATTCGAAGAAGATAAAGTATAGTCTGTAAGATACAGGATGATCCCTGTGACGTTTATGACAAAAGGTCCATTTTCCCAGTAAACAAAGGAAAATGGACCTTAAATTATGTCATAGGATTTGTTCCAAGGTCACAAACGTCACAGGGATCATCCTATATTTTATAGACTGCAAGTATAAAACTTTCTTACAGTTCGTGGCAGCCCTAGCGCGCTATTCAACTCACGTTTATTCAATATACCTAAGCAAACTCAGACGTAGGTTACAGTAAAAGTAGGTAGTTTGTCCAAATATTCTACATTCGTCAACTGCCATACCACAGATGTCATACCTACATTTCGTAAGTATACAGGGTGTTAGCAAAAGTAGGTACTAACTTTATTTCATTGGCTCGTTCATCCCTTTTCAAAGAAACTTAGTATTTTTCCTTATTACACTTAGCGCATGACGGACCGCTAAAATATCGCGTCTATCTTTCTGTCACATCCATATCAGAAAAACCGCTCAACCGCAACCGCAGCGTCGTCCGTCGAGTGAGGTTATAGTATGGGGAGTGCCGTTTCTAGTATGGATCTGACAGACCGCTGCGTTATTTTACGGTTTGCGATCCGTCTTGCGTTAAGTATGCGATGCGCCTAACACCCTGTATAAGTATTTGTTATTTACATTTGACGAATTTTATTTAATGATAAAGATTTTTAATGTCGGTGATCTACATGTAAATATACTTTTTTGCGGCTATTATACCTACACTTTGGGAAGTGTGAATTGTCTTATTTAAAATTTCTACTTCATTTTAAAAATGTTGTAAACAGTGAAAAGTGTATCGAAATTCCTAGTAGGGGTAGTAGACGAAGTCATATTAACAAGGTGATGAAAACGTTTTCATATCTGATGTCAGTCCACTGCTGGACATGGGCCGCCTGCTATCGGGGGTATCAGAGATACTCACCACACTTGTCAGTCGGATTGGCATTTGAAACTACATGTTTTGTCATAGAACTGAAACTATAAAATAATTCTATTTGTACGTACTTACTTACCTACTTGACAGACTATACCTACCTGCGTGCCTAAAAGTACATTATATTGTTCATGTGTGACTGTTAGCGCCATCTGTGGAGGTTCACGGTTGCTACGAAACGTTTTGGTTGCTACCAATACAAGAACCTTACTGTTAGCTTTCGTAGAGGTCGGGCCGCTCTCTTAAATAAGGCTATTTTGTTTGTAGCTTTGGATATTTTTCTCTACATTTAGGACATTTTTGGTGCTATGCGTAGGATACGATAGATTATAAATTACATATTGCAATGTGTCATAAGGTAAGATAAGCAATTATAATTTTGAATGACTGTCGCTAAGTGAACCTAATAGACACTTCAGAGAAATTTTCATGTTGATCCTTCGAAGCCTACCATTTGAAGCTGTGAGTCGAGTTAGTTCCGGTAGATGGCACTTCAAACATAAGAGACGGTGTACCGAAATGTGTTGCAGGCATAGTAACACCATGAAACTGAACAACTTACTATCGAGACTATGTTGGGAAAGCTTCCATATAAAATGCATAATTTTGATCATGACTGCAATGTTTTCGGTTCCTACACCATCACCTACTCTCCCTACCACTATCACAATAGGGATAATAGGATGGTGGACTTCCCGAAATTATGGTCACTGAACAACTTTCGTCAAGGGTCAAAGGTCAAACTTTAATTTAAAAATAGAAACTCCACTACAGAAAAAGGTAAACAAGTTATTTACGGGACAGCGATATTTTTAGGTGAAACTTATTGAGCTTTCGAAAAAGCCCATTTTTGGTACAATCTGTATACTATGAGAGACATATTTCATAGTATACAGGGGAGAAGCATATTTTACTGAACCATGTTTACTATTTAGTGTTAACCCTATTTTTTGTAAAATTTTAATTATAATTTTATGTAATTTTCAACGCAATGTACTTTGCTCAGAAATAAAATAATTGAAATTGAAATAAAAATAGGGCCAATGCTGGAAAAAAGAAAAAATAGTACTACCATTATATTATATAGAACCGCCTGCCGAATTTTCTTTGATTGTACCTACTTTTCTTTCTTTTGTGTTTTGTACAAATAAAGCATAAGTATTGTATTGTGCCGTGTGTTGCCGGCTTAGAATAGCATCAACCCATTTCTTTCCCGTGGGTGTCGTAAGAGGCGACTGAGGAACTCGAGGGTTTTAAGTGTAGGTATTACAATTTTAGGCGATAAGCTAACAACCTGTCACTATAGTGATACACAACTTATCTGAAACGATCCTCAAAAATTGTCAGACGTGGCGATAACGACCGTAATTTTACGGCCGTTAACGCTTTGTCTACTACGCGAGGGATAGAGGCGTGATTTATGTGTGTGTGTGTGTGTGTGTGTGTGTGTGTGTGTGTGTATGTATGTATTGTAATATTTACTGAGAGCTGACTGGGTTTGTATCAGTTTCTTGTTATTCGTTTGAAAGGAACTAACAACAGTTGTAATTTGACAATTTGTAATCTGACAAACAACAAGGTGTATAGGAAAATAAATAAAAGTGAGTTTAATAAGTTGAGATAAGAAGTTATTTATTCATCAAAGATAAAAGTATTTACAAAAGACAGATAAGTAGGTAAAATAAATTAAAGAAAAGAAAAGAAATACTGGAAAGAAATCGAATAACATTTAAGGACTAAAACCTAAACTTAAACATTAAAGACTAAAGTTATAAACCTAAAATATAACTAAACTAAAATCTATTTACAAACTTAATCTAGAATACTTCTAACAGTCTTTACTCTTGTAAACACATACTGCTCCTAATCCACGAGCAGTCCCAGCTCTGGTCAGCCGCACTGGCATCAGTCGGTGGCAGGGGGGCAACCTCTTCTACAAACGGTGGCAACGGCTCCACTATGGGTTGGAGTTCGTTGTAAGGTGGCGGAGGAGGGTACGAATGCATTTGCATATTATACATCCGCGGTCGGCACTGGTCCAATGCGTTGTACCCGTCAGGAACAAATGCAGGAGAATACCCGTTGACCATCGGACCACCTGGCGCGGCCTGAGACATTGGCATAGCAGCCAACATACCATTCGACGTCCCCGGATACTCCTCCACATACGTATTCCTGTTGTAGACTTGAGTTTGAGGTTGGTTGAGTTGTTGAGCTTGAGCTGCAAACTCTTCTTCTAGAATACCAGCCATGTACTCAGATGATGAGTCAGTCGAGCTAGTTGCTTCTTCCTCAAGGCTTTCAGCTTTGTCCTTCTTCTCCTTCATGCGGCGATTCTGGAACCAAATCTTGATAGTGCGTTCGTTGAGGTGCAGCGTTTCGGCTAGCTCGATCCGACGTGTGCGGTCGAGGTACCTGGATCGTACGTATTCTTGTTCCAGCTCCATCATCTGTTGGGTGGTGAACGCAGTTCGGATTCTCTTCGGTTTCCGCGCTCCTGTAGCTTTCGTAGCAGGGTTCCAGCCGGGACGAGGTAAAACACGGGCAGGATTCTGTGCTGACCTTACCCAACCATTGTTCGGAACAACTCCACTAGGATTAGCTGGACGAGTTCCATTATTTATCCCATTGACTCTCATACCGTTCGGAAGAAGTATGTTGTTGCTGCTCTGAATCACAGATTGAGAAGAGTAGTTGTTCATGATGTTCGGATAGGAGCATTGCTTCAGCGGGGGCAAAGTCGGGCTATAGGCACTTGCAGACAATGTATCCGCTACTGGTACCGGCACCATCTCAGGAAGTGAATATTCATTCCATTGAAGAGGCTGTAAAAGAAATAGTTCAACAGTTAGAAATTAGTTAAATACACATTTTCACTTTAAATATAAAGATATAAAAAACATATAATTCATAAGTTATTTTGTATGCCTGCTTGTAAAAGTATGAATAGGTAACTTACCATTCCGCTTGGTTGTCCATTGTTAGCAGGTTCTTGAGGCCACTGGAGTTCAAGTTCTTGAAACGTCGTCGAAGTTGACGGAGTCATACTCTGGGCTTCGGCAGACATCGTCGTATTATTTCCTGATGTTACCACTGAGAAAGTCCAAGTGATTGTGATGATTCTACCAAGGCTCTATGGAGTTTTATATCCTTCATTCAATTTACTAATTGAACCCTTCGAAAAATCCCTTAATGGGGTGATTAAGAATGTTTGCTCACGACGACCAGGGACAGATTAGTTACGTCAACTTACTTTCTATTGTGTTAAAAAAATACATTGCAAAATTTTCCGGAAAAAATAAATTATTTTTGGTAGGTAAAGTGGATGAGTAGTAAGAATGTAGGTATCCTAGTTCTTGTTCTATCCTAGTTCTAGATATTATTAAAAAAGTAGTGTAGGTTAGGTAGGTATGAGGCAAGGTATTGTTGATTTTGCTCTTGTTATGGACAAAACTGATGATAGGTATGGTACATGTAGCAAGTATTTATGTGTACCCAATACAAAAGGTATGAATATGACACTATTAAGTACCTACTTAGGTATCTTTTAGGTACTAGGTAATCTTTTCATGCTCTGGCGGCGGTCGTAATTTCCAAGATGTGTCGGAACTGCATGCATACGTTTCTTTCGGCTGTGTAGGAACCCAAGTTGACGACCGACCCGATGAACCCTGGTGCTAGAATTTGAACCACTCATGGTGGTGTTGAGTCTGCAAATAATAAAAAAAAATACATATGAGCAGCTTGAGTTGACTTATGGATCTCATAGGCGCATCGCACACTTAACGCACGACGGACCGCCAAAATATCGCAGCGGTCTGTCAGATCCATACTATAAACGTCACTCCCCATACTAAAACCGCACTCGACGGACGACACTGCGATAGCGCTGCGTCGACAGCGGTGGAGCGGTTTTAGTATGGGGATTGACATTTCTAGTATGGATCTGACAGAACGCGGCGATTTTAGCGGTCCGTCGTGCGTTAAGTGTGCGACATAATCATATCTATTTTACTTGATGAGTACAAACAAATAAACTATTGATGTGCCTGTGCCACGTGATGCTGGCTCGCAATCGTATCACTCCCTACTCTCGCAAACGGCAGCTAAGGGATATTATACGTAAATCCAGGGAATACGGGCAGCAGCTATTGCTACAGCCGCAACAGTCCACTGCTGGATATGGAGGCTATTGCCACTCTCACCACGCTTGGCAGGCGGATTGGCGAGCGCAGTGCAAGATTTTATAAATATTTACAGGAAGCTGCCCGTTTCCAAGAGTTATCCCTTAGTCGCCTTTTACGACACGCACGGGCAGAAATGGGGTGATGCTATTCTAAGCGTTCCCTGTAAAATATAGCACTTGTCTTGCGCTCGCTTACTCGATTCTCAGCTTGTTCAGTATGGCAAATCCCAATAAATGGAGGCCCATGCCAGCGCTGGACCAGTGTGACTGAGGGTACGAAGTACACAATTTCCTGGATTATGTTCACTCCGCGAGTTGACGTGGACTGCCTGTAACCTGAGCAATCTGATTGTTATAAAGCGAATTCCATTAGGCAGCTGTAATAAGACTAAGTAAGTAATTGTCTATTATTTAATATCGAATCTCCTAAACGCATCGTAAATTAATTATTAATTTTGGTAATTATTGTTTTGTTTATAATTTATAAGTTGACTCGTAATGTCTTTTTTCAGATATCGTGAAATAACTTAAAAGAAATTTGCCGTCCACTTTATGGCCCGAATCTACCTCTAGTCACCCATAGCTAGATTTTAGTATAAAGAAGTTGATTTTAAACTGTTCTGTTTCTATTTTGTTAGTCAAAGTATTACTCGTTGGCAGGTCCTTACACTTAACGCAGAACACAGTGCTAAAATAGCGCATAACATATGCGTCAGTCAGACCCATAATAGAAACGTCAATCCCCACAATAAAACTGCTGTTGACGCAGGTGTTTCTTGTTATATCGTTATTTTAGCGGTCTGCGTTGTGCGTTAAGTGTGAGAACGGCGTTAGTGTTCTGAAACACAATATAGCAGAAACTTATTTTTTAATATGGTGCGATGTGATGATAAATATATTTATGGATATGTATTTTAAAGACCGTTTTAGGGAGTCATTATAGTGATACACAATTTTTCATAATGCGACTTTGCAATATTCGCCATTATCGCTCTCCCTACCCCGCTAGGAATATAGGTATGATGTGTGTATGAAAAATATAGTTTATCATGGCTTTACCCTTGCAGGGTAGGCAGAGCGTTATCGATCGTAGAATTACAGTTGTTATCGCCACGTCTGACAAGTATTGCGGGCCCTTTCAGATGATTCGTGTATCACTGTAGTGACAGGTTGTCAGTCTGTTGCCTTAAATTGTAATTCACATGAAACCCACGAGTGCCTTAGTTGCCTTCACCCGCAGGAAGAAATGGGGTGATGCTATTCTAAGCCGGCATCACACAGAAAATATAGTTTATACGATAAATAACTTAACTGAGTACAGAAGTGTTATAAATATTTTGTAGCCGAAAGGTTTCGTCTTATCGTCTTACTCTAGATGCTTTTTAAAATATTAAACAAATAGTAAACATAATTAAACAACAAATAGATAAGTCTACATATTGTAAGGGTTTGTTTTGATATTTGTCTCACTTAGATGATAACAATGGAGCCTAAAGCTGCCTTTACAATAGATAAAAGTTGCCTTAACGATTTGTTTATCCCAAATACATTACAATATTAGATTCAAAGAAAGGCGTTAAGATAAAGCTACCGAAGATACTGCTTTTGGCATAAGGGAATATGCGCATTGGTTATCTATTCGAATTCCCTTTCTTAGAACTGTTTGTTTTTCAAGTCTTAACAAGTTTTGTATGCATAGTGGACACATTCGGAGAGGCCGCGTTACGAAGAGGTCTGTTTGACTCTCTCTTTTCGTGTGGGACATCGAGTCGTCCATCGACCCGATGAACCCTTGCTTCAGTTTGACTGAGAGTGGAGTGCTGCTTTGCTATGTTTAGTTATACGTTATTTTGACATTTGGACAATTGTTATTAAGTATTTATAATGTATTTTCTGCATTTTATATAGCATATTTTGGGTGAAAGATTTGAATCCTTTTGAAAGACCATAATCATGAGATTTTAATCTGGTCTTGTAATGAAATCAGTCAAAATTGATACTGCATGAAAGTAATTTTAGATTTTATACTAAATCGTAAATAAATTTCATCGTAATTTCATTTTTATTTTGACAACAAAATTAAATCAGTAAGTAAACTGTTTTGCGAAATATTATAGTAGACAACTTGTATTTAGTTTCTATAATTGATGAGTAGTAAGGTAATTACACCGCGACAGAATTAGGAATTATACTAAAATATCAATTAAGTAACTGATAGAAGTTGTTAATTAGCCAGCACAGAGGAATGCAATATGACGAACAAATTTTCATTTACTTGTAGGCAAGTATTACTATTTTTACTAGTATTACTACTTTCTAATATTAGTCATACTAAGTAATTGGGTTTTTCGAATTGCAAATCGTAAGTGGGACGTTACTGGGAATCGGATTATGGCCTGACCTGATTTACTAAAGAGTTACACAAGGTCAATGACATTTTTTTATTTACAGTAAGCAATCCCTTTTTCTCAAATTCTTCCTTACTTAGGCCCGTGTTTATAAATCGCACTCTACTCTAAGATCAATCTCAAGATGGATTTTGACAAATGTCAGTCAATACTAACAGCATCTCAAAGGCGCACTCGATCGAACTCAGAGTGGAGAGCGGTTTATAATTACAGGCCTTATTTTATTAACCGTACCGTGCCGTGTGGTGCCGGCTTAGAATAGCATCACCCCATTTCCGTAAATGAGTGTCGTAAAAAGCGACTAAGCAATGAATCCAGGTAGGTAACTGGCAGAAGCGTTTCCTGCCTGCCAAGCGTGAGTAAGGCAATACCCTATTGTGGGAGGCCCCTATCCAGCAGTGCACTGTTGTGGCTGTAGAGAGGCGGATCGCACACTTGACGCACGACGGAGCGCTAAAACATCGCAACGGTTTGTCAGATCCATACTAGAAATGTAAACCCCCATACTAAGCCGCTCAACCGCTGTTGACGCAGCGCTATCGCAGTGTTATCCGTCGAGTGCGGTTTTAGTTTGGGGAGTGACGTTTCTAGTATGGATCTGACAGACCGCTGCGATATTTTAGCGCTCCGTCTTGCGTCAAGTGTGCGATCCGTCAGAAGTAGTGTTAAATTGATGAGTGAGTATGTTAAGTATACGACGGGTGCTATAACGTGTATTGCGTTGCGTAGTGATGTCCGATGCTCGGAACCTAGTCTTAAGTAAAGGTGGGTTGGTCTTGGTACGCATTTTTGCAATATCGAAACGGAACTAGTTATTCATACTCGATAAAGGGTTTTGAAACTGTTTATTTTTATAACTATGTATTGGAGATACCAGAAGCGGTATTTATATATACTTCTATCGTTTCGCGCGCACCGAGTGAACCGAGTTGCACAGATCGTTGACGTACCGAGCCGGTTTCGTCGATAAATAGTTTTGGGAATGCCGAACACCGTAATGTCGGTATTGCACCAATACATAGTTTTGAAAACTATTCACGGCTTATAACGCCCATCTCTAGTCTAAAGCCTATGCCTAGCATTTCACACAAATGTACTATTTCCTATTCCTATTTCCTATGTTATTTTCTCGAGAAATGCCACAAGGGATATAGGCGTGATTGGTAAGTATGTATGAATGCTTGTTTAATACATTACGGTTTACTGTGGTTTTGCGACATGCAGTGCTGCGTCTCTGTAGACGGTGAACAGTCTGATTTCTTCCCCGTCACCTGTGGGGTGAAACAAGGGTGTGTTCTAGCGCCCACACTGTTCGCCTTGTACTTTGCAGTTGTAGTCAAAGAAGTCCTAAATACTGTTTCCCAAGGAGTCCGCATCCGTTTCCGCACAGATGGCAGTCTTTTTAACCTGGCTAGACTTAAGGCGCGCACTAAAGTCTCGTATGCATTGATTACTGAGATCATGTATGCTGATGACTTGTGCTTTCTTGCAGAATCCCCAGACGGCCTGCAACAGCTAATGTCCGTTTTTCACCAAGCATGCTGTAAATTCGGCCTGAAGATCAGTGTCAAAAAGACGGAAGTGATGTCCTTAGACTCGCATGGTCGCGAGACACTGGCGATTATGCTTGGTGAGGATATGCTGAAACAGGTTGATAAGTTTCGTTATCTGGGGAACACTATAACATCTAAGTGTAACCTTGATGCTGAGATCAACAGCAGAATCAGTGCTGCAGCTGCAGCATTTGGGAAGTTGTGTTCCAAGGTTTTCTGCTCGCACGACCTAAAGCTAGCCACAAAAATCTCTGTATATATAGCGATTGTGCTGCCAAACCTTCTATACTCCTCCGAGACTTGGTGTGTGTATCGTCACCACATACGCACTCTGGATCGCTTCCACCTAAAATGCCTTCGCACCATCATGAAGATCAGATGGTCCGACCGAGTGCGCAATACCGAAGTCCTGAGACGAGCCAATGTTGGTGGCATTGAGGCCTATCTAATGCGTCGTCAGCTACGGTGGTGCGGTCATGTATCCCGGATGTCGGAGGAGAGAGTGGCGAAGCGCATCTTTTATTCTGAGCTAGAGGAGGGCAAGCGAAAGCATGGCGGACAACTCCTCAGATATAAAGATGTTCAGAAACGACACATGAAAAGATGCAACATTGAGCCCACTCAATGGGAGGGTCTGGCAGCACAGCGTCCCGAATGGCGCGGGATGGTTAAGAGGCAAGTCCGCGAGTTTGAGGAACAGCGTAAAGCAGACCTCGACGCTAAGCGCGATGAGCTGAAGGCCCGTCCACCCGTCGCCATTAACTATACGTAATTATGTAAATGGCAAACTCACGTGTCCACTCTGTGCACGGGAGTTTACTGCCAAAATTGGCTACAATAGCCATCTCCGGGCGCATCAGCGCCGATCTGATTAGGAGTCAAAGTGGTCGCCATGGCCGAAATCGGTCGGAGAGATCATCATCATCACGGTTTACTAGGTATAGGCCTTTTATTTCGTCTTTTAAAACAATATGTTTATATGTAAAAATGCATTTTATACATACATATATCACGCCTTTATCCCTTGTGGGGTAGGCAGAGCGTCAACGGCCGTAAGAATACAGTCGCTATCGCCACTTTTGTCATTTTTGGGGATTGTTTTCCAAGGTTGTTTCAGAAAAGCCCGTTGTCAGCCCGTCGCCTAAAAATTGTAATACACCAATACCCTCGAGTCCCTTAGTCGTCTCTTACTACACCCGCAGGAAGGATGTGGGGTGATGCTATTCTAAGCCGGCCTCACACGGTATAGCTATAGTAAACTTACCTATAGCATAAATAAAGAATTTGCTTTAGAGCCATATATAGTTACTTAGGTAAGTACAAGTTTAGAGGTTCATCGGGTCGCTGGACGAGGTCGTATACAGGATGTTAGGAAAAATACTGATTTCCTTTTAAGGGGTGAAGCAGCCCATGAAACTGATCAACTTTCCCTAAGGAAGATAGGTCAAAGTAAGGAATAAAAATTTGGACCTCTCATACAACCTGAGCCGGCTGGTACATTTTGTATGAGAGGCCCAAATTTTTTTTTCATATTTCTTCCTATTCCTTTCTTTCCTTGGGGAAAGTTTATTTGGATTTACCGCACCCACAGTGCTATTTTCATTTTTAGAGACATTGCTAAGTTTCATGGACTGTTTCATCCCTTGAAAGGAAATTAGTAGGTACTTTTTTTAACATCCTATAAAGGTAGGTAGGTAGGTACAGTACATACTTGCACAACTAGTGGCCCGCACAGCGATTGCACTCGCTATGAAGTAGTTTTAGTTTTAAACGAGATATTTTTTATAAAAAAGGGCTGTTTTTCAGCCAAATTTTCTATGTGATACTTCCCAACAGCACCCATTTATATTTTCACAAATTTATTTATTGAAAAAAATGTTCGTTTATGTACTGTAATTTTAAAAATAATTATGTACTATACGCATTATATGAGAAAAACTATGCCTAATTGAGCGCTGTTAGCAAGTATACTTTGGATTTATTGCTTTGCCCCCCTTTGGATTAGTACAAAAGTAAACAAGAAATAAACGATATTATAAGCTATGTACAAATTGTACAAAATATGTACATACGTAAACTACATTGTTATTCAATTATCAATCAAGTATTGGCCTGATATAATGAAATTAAGTTACACCTACCTACGCTTTTCGAGCCCAAAAGTATATAGGTATGCTTTGCGTTTTTACTTGCATTGTTATTTTATTTTATAGTAATTGAATGTTAATTATACTGGTAAATATTGTTTTTATCTAATAAGCTACTTTCTCGTAAAATATTCTAATTATTAATACCACCGACGATAATAATAAATATTTATTGTGATCAAAAATTTATGGTCAGCCTGTAGCCTAACGTTGTAATGCACGTCAATCCCTCAAGTCCCTTAGCCACCTCTTATGATACACGGGATTAAAATTAGATTATGCTATTCTAAGCCGGCATCACACGTCAAACCTGTCAAGTACAAATGATGTTTAGACATTGAAATATAGCTCAACTAGAGGGCGCTCCGCCTGCGTAGAAGTCGATTTTAATCCCGTAGCATCCCACAGGAACATTTTTTCGAGATAACAACTCACCTTTGTGTTAATTCAATTACCGTCTATCTGTGTGCCAAATGTCATGAAAATCGGTCAGTAGTTTTAGCGTGAAGGAGTAACGAAGACAAATACCAACTTTCGCATTTATAATATAAGTCGGATTAATTATAGGGTTTCGTCGTGGGTGTGTCCAACTCAGTAGGTACCTACTGGTTGTTGACGTCATAGAGTTTCTATCGCTTAGTTGTACCGTGGTGAAACGACATGGAAAAAAAACGACGGCCGGAAGACGTCCACTGCTGAACATAGGCCTCCCCCAAAGATATCCAAAGTGAACGATCTTGCGCAACTTGCACCCACTGGCGTCCAGCGATCTTCACCAGATCATCTGTCCACCTTGTGGGAGGCCGTCTAATACTACGTCTTCCGACCCGTGGTCGTCATTGGGGAACCTTTCTTCCCCATCGGTTATCGGTTCGTCGAGCTATTGCGGCCTGCCCATTGCCATTTCAACTTGCTTATTCGAATTCGTCTCATTCAATCTTTAATCACTAACCTATAAAATAATTTAAAATCGCATTATGCTGGCAGACCAGCGGCGCGATAAGAAATTGAGACATTTTTGACAGATCATCGGTATTCTAACTTGCTTGCTTACATATTCTATTACATACACTTTTTCATCCCTATAAAATGTCATTTTCGTTGTGCCGGCACCTCATTATATTACACATTTCAATATTCATAACACGATTTTTTAAAGATGGGAACCCGAATTGGCAACATAAATTGTCTGTCTCTGTATCGAAACAGATATAATGAAATATGAGCGGGATGTCAACTATAATGTTGCCCTTTCGGAATCCTTTCCTTAAAAAATAGTGTTATAGCAAATGATAACTATTGACAGACGCACGGCGAAGCAACGTGGTGTCGTGTGCAATTGCATGTCTTTAAGGTCAACATACACTTGTCTTTCTTTTTTTTTGAATTCTTTATATGAGATCTTATGAAACCACGCACATTTGCCGACGCATACGATCGATTTGGTTCGGAAAAATGTGCGAGGTTCCATAGGATTTCATATAAAGAATTCTAAAATTCTGTTCGTTCGACGCGGATAAGTTTGCGTTGACCTTTAAAGAAAACTTCTACTGTCAATAAAATGACCAGACCTGAAAATACCGCCAATTAATGAGGACTCGTCTCATTATCTGACGGTATTCGTAGAAGTCCCTTTAACGTGTATTCTTTGTGTCTTGTTGCTACGTAGCATTCTTACATATTGTGACGAAATATAGTTATCAATACTTATAATTAACGACAAATTAAAATAGAAACTACAGACATCAAGTAAAGTAAGTGTCTATGATTAGAAAACCAACACTCATGATAGTCACTTTAATAACTTAGTCTACATTAGTTAATTACGACTAATAGGTGACATTTAAATTAAATAATGATTTTAACGACCGCTATATATTGTTACTCAGATGAGAATTCGTTGTATAGTTTTGTCCTTGGCCTTATAGAGACAATTGTCATTCTTATTTATCTAAATAATTGCTTAATGCATATCTACAAAATGAAACCAGAATTCGACGTAAGAGTTTACAGTGATGATATATTAACGAAAGATTTTAAAAAAGCTGTAAGTACCTAGTGACTAATCGAACCCGTCCAATCTAACTAATCGAATTCTATCGACTCGTTTAGCAAATTACATGACCCTTTC
This sequence comes from Keiferia lycopersicella, assembly GCA_029255805.1. Classification (NCBI taxonomy): domain Eukaryota; kingdom Metazoa; phylum Arthropoda; class Insecta; order Lepidoptera; family Gelechiidae; genus Keiferia; species Keiferia lycopersicella. The sequence continues at coordinate 4,562,740 of JARACZ010000008.1, forward strand.
ATTAATATGACATACTTAACCCTTTCTAATTTAGGCGTGCTTTCTAAGAATAGGTAATTAACGATAGAATTTCGTGAAGTTCCCTAACGATGTTTATGATTCATAATTTCTTAGTGCTCATCGAAAAAAAATTGTAAAATGTAATAAAATTATGAATTAATATTATGATTTAATCTCTTTACAGTTTAAACTTGGCCATATCTACGGACTTCCAATGAAGAAAAGCAAGAGATACAGAAGTGCGTTTACTACCGAACAAGTGAACTATTTAGAAAATGAATTCCGCAAATACCCATACATCGCCAACGCGCGACGCAGGGACGTGGCGTTTGTGCTGGACATCCCTGAAAGGGCAGTGAAAATTTGGTTCCAGAACCGGAGGATGAGAGAGAAAAAAGACTTGTATTATAGGGAAAACAATTCTGATATATCTATGGAACTAAGTGATTTACAAAATATGAAATCTTCAAAGCATCCTCACTCATACTCAGACTCATGCCTAGACTTGCTTTTTCGACCATCAAGTCACAGAGAAATCCAAGTGAACACATCAAGTAAACCCAAGCATATGTATTACATAGACTACTCTACAGATCCGAAATCCAAAGAAGAATCTCCGCCTAAGATAAAAGTAAGAGTTGTTCAAAGTGATAGAGGATGTTCTACGACTTCAGAGTTACCATCGTGTTCATTTAAATGCCAGACGAAAGACAGACATGAAGTGTTTAAGAAAGTAATACCAAGTGATCTTTACGATAATCAGTATCAATTCAAACATGCGACGAATTCAAGATATCAACAAGCCTCGAGTTCGAGTTGCCCAATGAGTGTGTCATCGCCGTCTACTGAACCTCAGGATTTATCATCTAAGCCAGTCACGCCGACTCGGAATACACTATTGGAGCAAACCAGTTCAACATCCGAGGCTCCATCTTACTTGAAGGATATTTATGCTGCACCCTATCTTCCACCAGGCAACACAATCTGGAGGCCGTTTAATATGAACCCCATCATGAGAGCAGTTCCAGGTGTCGCTGCTTCCGACCCTGGCCCTGCGTCTCCGGATGTAAGCAAGACGCAGAAGAAATGTTGCTGTGATTGTCACGCACCTCAAGCGAGTTCTGTGGTGGTTCCTCCCAACCCTCACACGAACGTGCAATATGTGATTACTGAGGTGCCCTTTCAAAACCCTAATCCGAAACCTTGACGAAAACATCTTCTTAATTGTCGATTAGTTTTATAAACAGTTATCTAGTCGTGTATAAGCAAAAGTCATAATTCGTTCAAATAAATAAGTTTTATATAAATAAATTGTTTTTAATTAATAAAATTGTTGTTTAATTTAATCTGTCTATAATCAAACACAACTTATTTTACATACATCCTTTATTTACATAAACATTTCAAAGGTACTTAGTTTATTATCTAAATGAAAAGTAGCAATCATAGAAGGTTTAGAAAAGTTATAATTAACCGAAAATTATTTTTACACATAATGTTAATATTAACCAAAAAAACGATAACGATTAAGTCAAAGAAATAAGGCCTTTTTCACACTTAACATATCCATACTAGAATCGTCAATCCTCCTACTAAAAACCGCTCGTCGGCTGTTGACGCAGCTGTGTTATTTTGACGTTTCTGCGTTATTTCGACGCATCTGCGTCGACTGCGGTTGAGCTGTTTTAATATGAGAATTGGCATTTTCTAGTATGGGTCTGACAGACCACTGCGTTATTTTACCGCTGCGTTGCGAGGTAAGTGTGAAAAAGGCCTAAATAATTATTTTGAAACACGATATACAATTAAGTCTCTTATAATTTAACATAGCTTATACCTAAGAATAGCTAATAAATTAAAAATCTTACATCTATACCCTATATTAAAATATAGGGGAATAAATTAATAATAAATTATCAACGAAGTATATTTTATACTTAATAAGTTAAGAAAATGGAAGTTTAATAAATAACTTACTGTAATTAACTATTCTACTGATTAGTTTTTATTTATTACTATATAAGAATGAAGCATTAGTTAGTTTTCTAATTACAAGAGTTAGATGCTTACAAGTAAACAGAAATGATTAATTGTTAAATAAATTATGCTATTCTGAAATAAATATTGTTTAGTGGTTTTATCATAAAAATATATTATATACATAGTAAAATCCTAAATTTTATAGTTTATTTTCTAATAATTATTAATTTCGCTCAAAATTGAGGTCCAGTTTAATGACTGAATACTTTCTTCAGTGTTGTAGTTACCTGAATTTGGGTAGTACTGCGTTGGATATACGTTAGTATCGTTATAAAATGTATTATTTAAAGGCATGTTGTTAGAACTTCCGTAGTACTGGTTATAATCGCTATAGTTGGCATTAGGTAACTGGTATTGTGGTTCAGGTAACTGATTTTCCGATTCAGTCGATTGAAATTGAGCTTCGGATAAAAGTAAATAAAGTGATTCATGTAACTGATATTGCAAATCATCATCAGAAGTATTTTCGGGGCCGCTATATTTTGAACTTAAAGATTCCACTTTCTCTTTTGCCAGCTCGACGTTGGTATAAGTAGGAGAATAGTCAGAAGACGAACCAGCAGATGAACAACTTTGATATTGTGACTCAGGCTTATTAGTATTTGGCTGGCTAGTATACTTGGTAATAAAAGATGCCACTGGCTCTTCTTTGAGTATGTCATCAGAATAGGTGGGCAAGTTGGCAGAAGGTGCCCCAGCAGTTAAATAACAACTTTGATATTGCGACTCAGGCTTGTTAGTATTTTCCTGGCCAGTATACTTGGGACTAAAAGAAGACACTGGCTCTTCTTCCAGCGTGACATCGGAATAGATAGGAAAATTGGCACAAGGTGACCCAGCAGTTGAAAAAAATTGATATTGCGACTCAGGCTTATTAGTATTAGCCTGGTCAGTATACTTAAGAATAAAAGATGCCACTGGTTTTTCTGTTAGCATGATATCGGAATTGGTAGAAAAATTAGCTGAAGATGACCCGGCAGTTGAAAAAAATTGATATTGCGAGTCAGGCGTATTAGTATTTGCCTGGTCAGTATACTCAGGATTCAAAGATTCCATTTGCTCTATGATGTTGGGAGGTGACCCAACCGCCGAGCAACTGTCTCCGGATGTGTCGCAGCTTGACTCGGAGCTTCTCTTCTCCTTCATTCTTCTGTTCTGGAACCATGTTTTGATGCACCTGTCCTGTATGCCAAGACTGGCAGCCAGTTGTCCTCGCTCCAAGCTGTTTATGTATCTCTTGGTGTTGAACGCTTTCTCGAGGCCTTGTAGCTGTTCTGTGGTAAAAGCTGTTCGGCGTCTGGATTTCTTCTTTATGATTTTCCTTACGTCTGTAGCAGAAAAAACTGTGGTTATTTTTACATCAACGAAATTTAGTGCGCTTGATCATCATGATCATGGTGAAGTTGATTGGTACACAATAAAGAATGTGTATGCTTTCCCCAATAGCTCCCGGTTTTGCTACCTAGTAAGCCAGGGCGCTAAGTTATCATTCGACTATTAGTTGCCCATCGGCTCCTCCCACTGTAATTGATTTTCCCGTGGGAATTACTGGTTTTCCCGGCAAGAACTATACGTATACATATAAAATCTTCTTCTTCAATCACTCTATGTATTAAAAAAACTGCATCAAAATGCATTGTGTACTTTCAAAAATTTTATCATACATACATACAAACACGGAAAGAGACTTTGCTTTATACTATGTAGTGATTGTGATGAAGCCATCTGGGGTAGATCTGCTGCTACTTCTATGACAATAGTCCACTGCTGGACATGAGCGTCCCACTATTAGGGGTATTTGGCATTTTCACCACGCTTGGCAGGTGGATTGGCGAGCGCAGGGCAAGGTGTTGTAGATATTTACAGGGAAAGCTGCTGCCCATTCCCTGGATTCATGCCCTGGTTACGACAACCACGGGTAGGTAGAAATGCTTTCTAAACTGGCATCACACAGTATTATCAATCAAATACTTAGAAAATTTGTAGGTATGTTATAAAGAACGGTCGTAGTCCTATTTTAGTCGTGACTTCTAACCATATTGCATGAATAAAGGAAATAATTTTATTAAGTATGTACCTTTCGCTAATTTCTGCTGTTTTTCTGGCCAAGTTGTTTTAAACGGTCTGTTTTCCCAGCCGTTGATCTGGAAGAAAATTATTATATTATCTTACTAGACGGTAGACAAGATTCTAATGAGTAAGGTCATCATCCGGTGAGGTCCTAACTTATGTGGTGGAATAATTAGGTACCTATGTCTGCCTGGTACGCAGAGGCCGTACCTATTTCTTTCCTGGTCGCTGTAGGTATTAATGATGCTATGAAAAGGTATCTAAGAATATGAAAATCTTTATTTAGTGATCACTAATGTAGCAACTACAATCGGTAATCGGTATCACCACGTCTGATAAGTATCGAGGGCCCTTTCAGATGATTCACTTTCATGATGATATCACTGTAGTGACAGGTTGTCAGCCTATCACCTAAAATCGTAAACACATTAAACCCTCGAGTCTCTTAGTTGCATTTTACAACACCCGCGGGAAGAAATGGGTTGATGCTATTCTAAGCCGGCATCACACGGCATTGCAATCTGTTACAGTAATATTTACTTACTGCAAAGCGCTGGTAAGGCGAGGAACACACTTGACGCATGATGAAGCGCAAAAATATCGCAGCGACGCAGCGCTATCGCAGTGTCATCCGTCGAGTGCGGTTTTAGTATGGATCTGACAGACCGCTGCGATATTTTATCGCTTTGTCGTGCGTCAAGTGTGTTTCTCGCCTAAGGCGGATCGTACACTTAACTCACAACGGAGTGCTAAAATACACATCCGTAGCGCAGCTTTCTGTGAAAATAACACAGCTGCGTCTACAGCGGAAGAGCGGTCTTAGTATGGGGTTAGTTTGACGTTGCCAGTATGAATCGCTGCGTTGTGTGTTAAGGGTGAAAAACCTTAGTTTGGTTAGAATTTAACATAGGAATTATAATGGAAGCTATGATTATAATTTTTAGCCTAATAATAATAATTACTGGTTTCCAACCTATTATCTAAAAAAAATATATATGTATTAGTAAGCACGTTTAACTAAGTCCTGACGGCAGTGCCTACACCTCTAATTAAATAATTAATAAATCATCAAAAGTAAGTTATTTTCAGTAACTGAACAAGATATCGCTATAGGTTCATCAGGCCGACATACATAACGAGATTGTAACAAAAACCGTAAGTACATTTTTGAAAATGGCGGTTCAAAATATATCCGCTCAGATTTAACATTAAGTTTGAAAATGTCGAACAAACCTCATTAGTTTTGCTCAAGGGAACTGTTAATCCCGCCAAAAGCAGCAATTTTTCAAGCATTTTCACAATTATTTTCACTGGGAAATCTACACTAACTATCAAAAGCACGACTCGGCGTCGCAAGAAATTGAATCTGAGAATAAGTTAATATTTTGCGTAGTACCCTCCCTCATACGAAATAAGCAGGTAGCACCTCGTTCGTAAATAAAATCGTGGGGCTTATCTCAACTCTTGCGATTGCAACATGCGCCTTTAACATCCATAAATGCGTATCGAATGGTAATGTGCTTGTGTGGGTGCAGTTTGCACCGAACACCATGGCTTCAGTATTAGTGTATGAATGTTAGGTCTTACCATATAGGGAAAAGCTATTTTGAAGTCCCTTCAATATCAAAACATAGATAAAGCATTATCATAAAATTTTAATATTTTAGTTATGAGTGAATAACGTCACTAATATGTAACTATCAAACGAGTAACCTAAGCATCAACTTCCGAGAACACAAAAATCGATTAGAAATCACAACAACACTACTGTTAATGGAATAGTCCAGAACACCTCCAGGTAACAATAATTTTCTAAAGTGGGTATTGACCTGATCACCTAATTAGAGAATGTGGCGACTAATCACCAGAAAGGGGTTGGAAAGTGTCAAAATCGCTAATAGTTGCCTATAAAAAGGATATGAAGATGGCAATTATTTATCATTCACTACCAGTGCAGTTGTCTGATATGTTCTCTTACAATCAGCAAGGTGTTCCTGACGGCAATATGGTGCCCGTCAATGCTTCTGGTCAGCAATGGCCAACCGCGCATCCTAATTGGATTTCAAATCAAATTCCTGGAGTACAACATCAAAACGGGTATTGGAATCACCAGTCGTACTTTGCTTCGCAGCAGCTACCTCATTCTGCCCAGTACCCGTCAAGATATCAGTTCAACCCAGCCAATTGTCAAGTCTTTCCCAGTCCCGTAAGTAACAAATGTATCTAAATGCTTTGAAAATATTTGTTTTCTTATTTTATTAGACTTTTATTTAATTTTATTTTCTCTTTGCAGAACCAGCCGATTAATAAATTTGCACAGCTTCGTAGCCACAGCACACCAATAAGAGCTCATCATGCACACATTAGCTGTAAGTTCAATATTTTATTAATAATTCGATAATTTACATGGGAAGTCATTTTTGCAGAGAAATTTATTATTATTTGCTTTTGCAGTGGTTCCGAACACTTTTGGCGGCTACAAAGCTGTAGTGAAGAGGAAGCGCAAGAGAACACAGTTTACGACTGAACAAGTTGCAGAGATGGAATCTGTGTTCCAAAAACAAAAATATGTCACTCGTGAAGTCAGGCAAGGCTTAGTGCGGCGGCTTCAGCTGGACGATACTGCTGTTAAAGTCTGGTTCCAGAACAGACGATTAAGAGGTAAGAGAGCTGCAGAGGAAGCCGCCGCCGAGCAAGCTTTCGCGAGTGAACAATCTTTCTACAATGACGGAAATACAACTTCTCAAGAGCCTATTGAATTCAGTAGGCTCTTGACAAGTTGTATTTCCACTGAATTCAGCAGACCAGATAAGATGGTAAGTGTTGAAGCTGCCACTTATCAAGACACTGCTGAATTCAAAAGACCAGAGAAGATGGTGCGCTTAGATCTTCTGGAGTCTGAGCTCACCCAGAGAGTTGATGAATTTGGCTATATCACGCTGGATGAGAAGTCTATATCAGATATTGTTTCTGTTATTGACGATGTTCTCTCGCGTGATATAGATTTAAATTCTGAGCTCTTCAGCAGTAGTTCTGAAGATGAAACTAGAGTTGGCACGTCGACTTCAGAACCAGAGTGCAGTGATGTAGCAGAAGAGGTTGAAGTTCATACAAGCACGTATGAGCCCATATCTCCTGCTGGACCGCCTGCGCCTGAGGCGACGTGTGAACCAGATTCATCTTTACAACTACTGTTTGACTGGCATTTCTGTTAAGTTTTTTTATTTGTATGTTGTTTGTTATTTATTTAACGTTAAGTTCTTTATATTTTTATTTTATTTTATTTGTAGGTTCATTCTAATTTATTTTACGTTCTTTCTTTTTTGATTTACTGAATTATTTTTTCCTGATTTATTTTAAACGAACTGCAATATTTTAATTCGACTTAATTACTTTGTTTTAGATGTAACTTAATTTAATTTTATATTATGTTAGTTAGTAAAATTAGTTGAATAGTAGGTATTTAAGATCTTTTTAATTTATTATTTTGTGTCTTTTTTATTCTCATTTTAATTTGTATGTCTAACTTTTTCTTAGTAATTCTTTTGTTTTATAGTTTTTTCTGTGTTTATTTATTGAGAAAAATATACATTAAGAACAAAGTTATCTTGCTTTTATTTAGTAACGTATCTTCAGTCCTATTTTTTCATGGGTCACACACAGGGTGTAAAAAAGTTTGCTGCAAATATTTTAATCGGTGAACCAGCCAATGAAACTGAACAAATTTTCCCAAGAAACATAGGTCGCAGTATGAAAAAAAAATTTGGACTTCCCTTACAAAATTTACCAGCCAACCAAGTCAATTGGTATGGGGGCGAAATTTTCTTTTATATTTCGACCTATGTTCCTTGGGGAAAGTTGTTCAGTTTCATGGGCTGATCCACTTCTTAAAATATTTGCAGCTAATATTTTTACACCTTACATAAAGATCTTAAGACGCTAAGCATTTATGTAAGTTAGGCGGATGGCACACTTAACGCACGACGGAGCGCGAGAACATCGCAGCGGTCTGTCAGATCCATACTAGTAATGTCAATTCCCATAATAAAACCGCTTAACCGCTGTTGACGCAGTGCTATCGCAGCGTTGTCCGTCGAGTGTGGTTTAAGTATTGGGAGTGACGTTTGTAGTAAGGATCTGACAGACCGCTGTGATATTTTAGCGCTCCGTCGTGCGTTAAGTGTGAGATACGCCTTACACGGAATAGGCCGATAACTTACTAGCAGTATACTAGCTAGCCAAATTAGAGCACACGACATGGTTGTCATATGTGCCGCATGGTGACGTGCGGTTTCTACATACGAGTACATTTAGGGTGGGGACGATGTGCTAAAAGCTTTGCAGGCAAACTCAGACCATGGAACTGAAAAAAAAAATCTTATAGCTTATTTCGATCTCCCATACAAAACGTCCGTGCCGGCAACTGAAGTAAAAAATGATCAGTTTCATAGTCTGATCATGCCTCCAGAGTCTTCGGTAACCCGTCCCCTACACCTTCCCAGTTATGATGCGCAACCGCGACTTCGATTTTCTCTACACTTGTAGAAAAAAATATTCACTTATTTTGATGAAATCATAAGAATTGAAACGTGTGATGTCTTCTCGCCCGCGAAATAAGTCTCTATATGTACGCATCATACATGTGCTTGTGTAATAAAAACGCATTTTGGAATTCGGTGCAAATATTTTAAAGAGGTGAACTTAACTGCCGTGTGATGCCAGCTTAGAATAGCATCACCCCATTTCTTTCCCGTGGATGTCGGAGGTGACTAAAGGACACGAGGGATCAGTTCAGTGTATATTTGTCAGACGTGGCGCTAACTTTCTTTCATTTTCGAGTGAGACACCGAATCGTCCTACGACCCGATGAACTCTGGAGTCAGAGTTTTTCAACCGCCTACTACTAGTAGTAGGCCTCTTACGTGGTTGAGTAATGATCGCCGTCTAAGTTATCATAGACAGCAGCCGGGACCTATGGCTCAACGTGCCCTCCAAAACACGGAACAATCTGGCGATAACGACATTATTTTACGGTCCTTTCCGCTCTTCCTACCCCACAAAGGATAAAGGCAAGATATGTGTATGTAAGTGTCGCAGGCCGAAATCCTAGGATTTTGATCAAGCGCCGGCGGATGGCAAAATCGTAACTTCATTTTACCATCGGCAGCAAGCAGCTCCAGAAATTCGTACAAAATCCTGGGATTGTTGCCGAAATACTAGATTTGTTTAGTAATATGGCGTTCATTGCGGTTCAGGGGAGCGACAAGTGGTGAGGGATCGATATTCTTCTCATGCGCACGCGTGACTGCACGTGCGGCGTTCTTTGTTTTTTCTCCCATACGAACTGTCTCGCAAAGCAAACAGACCCGCGCGCGTTTTTTGTTGTCAAATTTGTTTTTACGTTATTTATTAGATGAGGAACACACTTCACGCACGACAGAGCCCTAGTCGGAGCCGGAGCGCAAAAATATCGCAGCGTTCTGTCAGATCCATACTAAAAACGTCACTCTTCATACTAAAACCGCACCCGACGTATGACACTGCGATAGCGCTGCATCAACAGCGGTTGAGCGGTTTTTGTGCTCCGTTGTGCGTCAAGTGTGTTCCTCGCCTTAGACGCATAAGGTGGTTCTGTAAGCTTTGATAAATGAAAGTAGATTCGGAGACGCACTGAAATACCACACAATTTGTGTGTAGGGAAGATTTTGAACGATTTTGATTTGATCTAACCTAACCTAACCGTTAGGTCATCATCAGGCTAGGTGGTGAAATAAGTAGGTATGTCTGCTTGGTACGCAGAGGCCTAACCTATTTCTTTTCCAGTCGCTGTAGGTAATAATACACACATACATAGATACTTACGCTTATATCCCTTGCCTACCCAGGCAGAGGCCTTACCTATTTCGTTCCCGGTCGCCGTACGTATACATACATACATACATACATACATATATCATGTCTATATCCCTTGCGGTGTAGGCAGAGCATAAACGGCCGTAATAACGGCCATTTACGCCACGTCCAATAAAAGTAGGTAGGTAAGTGATGATGATATAAAATAGGCATTTAAGAATTTGAAAAAGTTTATTTAGTCTACTCTTAGTTAAGTAGCATAATACAGAATAGGAAATACAATCGTTAATATAATCATATTACAGAATAAGTATATGGCAGTACAGTAGCTAATAATATTTTAACACATAGAAAATGAATAATAAGAAAAAGAGAAAGGTATGCCGACAATGACAGTGGCTTGAAAAATTAATTCCATGAAATAAAAAATTGTTAAAAAAGTATGCATCATTACGAGATAGATATCACAGATATTCAGATTATAATTATACAAAACATACCTACCCACCTACAAGTTATTTATAAGTTTTAGGGATCGTAAAACCACACAACAATAATTCCTAGCCCTACAACTATGTATGGTCCTATCAAAACTGTTATTTATAGTTCAGGCTAGGTGAGACAGTTTTGATATTGGACCCTTTTTTGCAGTCCGCAAACACTTAGGCTTTTTAAACGCACACCGCAGCGCTAAAATAACGCAACAGTAAAGCAGCGGTATGCCAGATTTCTATTGACTTTCTAAAAACGTCAATCCCATTACTAAAACCGCTGTCGACGCAGCTGCGTTATTTTGACTCATCTGCGTTATTTTGACAACACAGGGTCGACAGTGGTTCAGCGGCTTTAATATTAGATTGGCATCCAACCTGATGAGCCGCCGAGTTACTTTAGTACTAGATTGTGCGTTAAGTTAAGTGTGATAGGTTTGCGGTTAGAATTTAGACATAGGAATCATAGTTGAAGCTATTGTATTTTTTTTATTCTAATAATGATAATTCTTGGTTTCTAACTGATTATCTAGAGAAGGAAAGGTAAATAGGTATTGGTAAGCGTGTTAACCAAGGCCTGATGGCAGTGATTACACCTCTAATTACCTATCACTATATAGTATAAAGCAAAGTCGCTTTTCGCGTCTGTCTGTCTGTATGTATGTTTGCTTAAATCTTTAAAACTACTTAACGGATTTTGATGTGATTCAAGAGGAAGGCTTTTATGTATAAAACTTGCTGGGACAAATCCTTATTCCCACGGGAAAATGAGTTGCAGCGGGCGCAGCCGCTGGGACAGGCCGCTAGTAAAATAATAAAACAAAGTCGTTTTTCGCGTCTGTATGTATGTATGTAAGCTTAGATCTATAAATCTACACATCGGATTTTGATGCAGTTTTTTTCATAGATTATTCAAGACGTTTAGATGTATATTGCTTGCAGGGAAAACAACTGATTCCCACGGTAAAATGAACCACAGCGGTCGTAGGCGCTGGGCAGGCCTCTAGTAATCAATAAATCATCAAGTCCATATCAGTAACTGAACAAGATGTCGCTATAGGTTCATCAGGCCAACCTTCATAACGAGATTGTAACAAAAACCGCAAGTAAATTTCTGAAAATGGCGATTTAAAATATAACCGCTAAGATTTAACAAAATTAAGTATGAAAATGTCGAACAAATCTCCTTAGCTTTGCTGAAGGGGACTGTTAATCCCTCCAAAAGCTGGAATTTTTCAAGCATTTTCACAGAAAGCACTTTGCGAAGTACCCCTTACCCAAATAAGCAGCACCTAGTTCGTGAAAAAATCGTGGGCTTATCTCAACTCTTCCGATAGCAACGTGCGCCTTCTACATCTATTAATGCTATGATGCTACGTATAGTAGATGTGTTCGTGTAGGTGCAATTTTGACCGTACACCATCGTCTCAGTGTTGGAGTGTATCATATAGGCCAAAGCCATTTTGAAGCCCCATCAATATCAAAACATAGATAAAGCATCATCATAAAATTGAAATATTTTAATTATGAGTGAATAATATGACTGCAATGACAAATTATAATAACTATCAAAAGAGTAACCTCATCACCAACTTCCGAGAATTCAAAAATCGATTAAAAAATCACAACACTATTGTTATCGGAATAGTCCAGAACACCTCCAGGTAACGATAGTTCTAAACGATAATTGACTTGATCACCTAATTAGAGAATGTGGCGACTAATCACCAGAAAGGGGTTGTAAAGTGTCAAAATCGCTAATAGTTTCCTATAAAAAGGATATGAGGATAGCAATTATTTATCATTCACTACCAGGTGCAATTGACTGATATGTTCTCTTACAATCAGCAAGGTGTTCCTGACGGCAATATGGTGCCCGTCAATGTTCCTGGTCAGCAATGGCCAACCGCGCATCCTAATTGGATTTCTAATCCAATTCCAGGAGTACAAAATCAAAACGGGTATTGGAATCACCCTTCGTACTTTGCTTCGCAGCAGCTACAAGGTGAAGAGTGGCATAACCAACCCACTCATTCTACCCAGTACCCGTCAAGAGTCCAGTTCAACCCAGCCAATTGTCAAGTCTTTCCCAGTTCTGTAAGTTACAAATTTATCTAAATAATTTGAATTTATTTGTTTTCTTATTTTATTATACATACATACATACATATATCACGACTTTATCCCTTGGGGGGTAGGCAGAGCGTTAACGGTCGCTATCGCCACGTCTGACATTTTTTAAGGATTGTTTTCCAAGGTTGTTTCAGAAAACATCTGTATCACTATACCGCCTCCTATGTCGCCTATTTTATTATACTTTTATTTAATTTTATTTTCTCTTTGCAGAACCCGCAGATTAATAAATTTACACAGCTCCGTAACAACAGCACACCAATAAGAGCTCATCATGCACACATTAGCTGTAAGTTCAATATTTTATTAATAATTCAATAATTTACGTAGGAAGTCATTTTTGCAGAGAAATTTCTTATTATTTGCTTTTTCAGTGGTTCTGAACACATCTGGTGGATACAAAGCTGTAGTAAAAAGGAAGCGCAAGAGAACACAGTTTACGACTGAACAAGTGCAGAGATGGAATCTGTGTTCCAAAAACAACAATATGTCACTCGTGAAGTCAGGCAAGGCTTAGTGCGGCGGCTTCAGCTGGACGACACTGCTGTTAAAGTCTGGTTCTAAAGCAGAAGATTAAGAGGTAAGAGAGCTGCAGAGGAAGCCGCCGCCGAGCAAGCTTTGGCGAGTGAACAATCTTTCTACAATGATGGAAATACAACTTCTCAAGAGCCTACTGAATTCAGTACGCTATTGAGAAGTTGTATTTCCACCGAATTCAGCAGATCAGAAAAGATGGTGACTGGTGCAGTTGCCACTTTTCAAGACACTGTTGAATTCAAAAGACCAGACAAGATGGTGCGCTTAGATATTCTGGAGTCTGAGCTCACCCAGAGAGTTGATGAATTTGGCTATATCACGCTTGATGAGAAGTCTATATCAGATATTGTTTCTGTTATTGACGATGTTCTCTCGCGTGATATAGATTTAAATTCTGAGCTCTTCAGCAGTAACACTTGATTTTAATTTTTTTGCAATAAAATCATGCGATACCGTTAGTGTGTGTTGTCGAGATGACTTTCGAGTGAGTACCGATAGTGACCAAAGTGTTCCGAAAAAACGCAGAAGAATGAGGGTAGACAGATATGTTTGCCCTTAGCCGTCACCCGCAGCCGCTCCAGTTTACCCGTGATCATGGCGATTGCAAAATCGCCGAAATATTGGGTGCTCGATATATCCCTACCGTGAGTTAAAACCCGTTATAATGTCTTATAGTCTTCAGCAGTAGTTCTGAAGATGAAACTAGAGTTGGCACGTCGACTTCAGAACCAGAGTTCAGTGATGTGGCGGAGGTTGAAGTTCATATGCACGTATGAGCCCATATCTCCCGCTGGACCGCCTGCGTCTGACGCAACGTGTGAACCAGATTCATCTTCACAACTACTGTTTGACTTGCATTTCTGTTAAGTTATTTTATTTGTTTGTTTTTTGTTATTTATTTACCGTTAAGTTTTTTATAATTAATCCCTAATTTGTTTTAAGTAAACTGTAATTTATTAATTTGATTTAATTTATTTAGTATAGATGTAAGTTAATTTGTTTTGATATTATGTTTTTTAGTAAAATTAATTAAATAGTATTTAAGATTATATTATTTTGTGTCTTTTTATTCACGTTTTAATTTATTTGTCTAACTTTTTCCAAGTAATTCTTTTGTCTTATGTTCTTCTGCGTTTATTTATTAAGAAAAATATACATTAAGAACAAAGTTATATTGCTTTTATTTAGTAACTTAAATTCAGTCCTATTTTTTCATGGGTCACATAACAGTGTGTAAAAAAAATACTGCCATTATTTTAATCTTTGAACCAGCCAATGAAACTGAACATCTTTCCCCACGAAACATAGGTCGAAATATGCAAAAAAAAATTTGGGCTTCCCTTACAAAATGTACCAGCCAACCAAGTCAATTTGTATGGGAGGGCCAAAATTTACATTTATACTTCGACCTATGTTCCTTGGGGAAAGTTGTTCAGTTTCATGGGTTGATTCACTCCATAAAATATTTGTAGCTAATATTTTTATACCTTATAAAAAACCCAAATTTCAACGAAACATACAACAAAACCAGAGCTCAGTGATGTGGAAGAGGTTTAACTCCATACAAGTGCAGCGAGCACGTATGAGCACATATCTCCCGCTGGCCCGCCAGCGTCTGACGCTACGTGTGACGACAATATCAGGTGGTTTCCATCAGAACAGTTTTTACCAGAGCAATCTTTACAACAACTGTTTGACTTGAATCTGTGTTCCGAAAACAACCTTACATCACTCGTGAAGTCAGGCAAGGCTTAGGCGAGCTCATCAAGCATACATTAGCTGTAAGTTCAATATTTTATTAATAATTCAATAATTTACGTAGGAAGTCATTTTTGCAAAGAAATTTCTTATTATTTGCTTTTTCAGTGGTTCCGAACACATATGGTGGATACAAAGCTGTAGTAAAAAGGAAGCGCAAGAGAACACAGTTTACGACTGAACAAGTTGCAGAGATGGAATCTGTGTTCCAAAAACAACAATATGTCACTCGTGAAGTCAGGCAAGGCTTAGTGGGGCGGCTACAGCTGGACGACACAGCTGTTAAAGTCTGGTTCTAAAGCAGAAGATTAAGAGGTAAGAGAGCTGCAGAGGAAGCCGCCGCCGAGAAAGCTTTGGCGAGTGAACAATCTTTCTACAATGACGGAAATACAAGTTCTCAAGAGCCTATTCAATTCAGTAGGCTCTTGACAAGTTGTATTTTCACTGGATTCAGCGGACCAGAAAATATGGTGAGTGGTGCAGTTGCCACTTTTCAAGACACTGCTGTATTCAAAAGACCAGAGAAGAGGGTGCGCTTAGATGTTTTGGAGTCTGAGCTCACCCAGAGAGTTGATGAATTTGGCTATATCACGCTTGATGAGAAGTCTATATCAGATATTGCTTCTGCTATTGACGATGTTCTCTCTCGCAATATATATTTAAATTTTAGAACAGACAGCAGTATTTCTAAAGATGAAACTAGAATTGGCACGTCGACTTCATCAGACTCACCGGTCGAAAATCAATCATCAAACCCAATTATGGAATAGCTGTCTACTGAAAGTAAGATACGAGTACTAGAACCGCAGCTTAATGAACCATCACCTTCGCCAGAGCAAGTCGATGAATGTTTACCAGAGACTCAAATTTCAACGGAACACATCAGAACTAGAGTTCAGTGATGTGACAGAGATTGAAGTCCATACAAGTTCAGGCAGCACGTATGTTCCGCTGGATCGGTTGCGTGTGACGCTACGTATTAGGATAATATCAGTTGGTTTCCATCAGACGTTTTCTTTGCAACAGCTATTTGACTTGCATTTCGGTTAAGTTATATTATTTGTATGTTTTCCTATTTTATTTTATATTTTCTGCAATTTTTAAATATGATTTAATCACTTTATATTAGATGTTAGTTAATTTGTTTTTAAATTATGTTTTTTCGTAAAATGTACTTAATTGTAGTTGAGATCACTTTTAGTTAATATTTTAACTGTCATCTTCATAGTTTTTTTGATTTTATTTTATAATTTATCCTCAGTTCGATTTTCTCATGCGTCACATATAAAGAGGCTTAGGACGCTGCGCATTTATGTAAGTTACAAGGAATACGATGATAACGTATTAGCACTATCTATCTATCCAACTTAGAGCTCAAAATATGGTCGTCATGTGTGCGGCATGATGCTGCGGTTTCTACAAATACAGGGTGTAAGAGACGGTGTAAAGAAAATTTTGCATGCGTAATCCGACTATGAAACTGAGCAAATATTTCTATGGGGGCTATGTTGGGAAACGAAAAAATGTTTTTGAGATTCCATACAAATTCAGTCAGCTGATCGGGAATTAGTATGTAAGGTCGAAATTCTTTTATGTTTACCAACATAGCCCCCGTACAAAAAGTTGTTCAGTTTCATGGTCTGATCACGCCTGCAAAGCTTTCGTTACACCGTCTATTACACCCTGTATATATTCAGGGTGGGGACGGTGTACCGAAAGCTTTGTAGGCAAACTCAGACTAAGGAACTAAACAAATTTTTCTTGTCGCTTATTTCGGTCTCCCTTACAGAACTCCCGATCCGGAAACTGAGTTATAAAGTTGTCAGTTTCATAGTTTGATCATGCCTCCAAATTTATCAATGACCGTCCACTACGCCTTGTGTAGTAAAAGATCATTCTGAAATTCGGTGCACATGTTTGAAAGAGGAGGAACTAAACCATGAACTAAACAACTTTTCCTACCGAACAAAGATCGACTTAAGAAAAAAAAACTTTTTTCACTCAATTTGACCCGGGAAAAAAAAGGAATAGAAGATTCCACTGGCTCTTCTATCAGTTTAACATCGAAATAGGTAGGAAAGTTGACTGAAGACAAACAGCAGTTGAATAACAACTTTGATATCGCGATTCATGCTTATTAGTATCTGCCTGGCCAGTATACTCAGGATTCAAAAATGATGTTGGGAGGTGATCCAACCATCGAGCAACTGTCTCCGGATGTGTCGCAGCTTCTCTTCTCCTTCATTCTTCTGTTCTGGAACCATATTTTGATACACCGGTCGTCTATGGCCAGACTAGCAGCCAGTTGTCCTCGTTCCCAGCTGTCTATATATCTCTTCGTGAACGCTTTCTCGAGGTCTTGTAGCTGTTCTGTGGTAAATGCTGTTCGATGTCTGGATTTCTTCTTTATTATTTTCCTTACGTCTGAAGCTGAAAAATAATGATAAATTTTACATCAATGCAATTTACTTCGCTTAATCATATCCGATGTATGCTTTTTCTAGTAGCTCCCGGTTTGTCTTACTAGTCAGCCTTTAAGTTATGATTCTACTAAAGGCCCGCGCAAGAAACTCCACCCGCTGTAACTAATTTTCCCGTGGGAATGACTTGTTTTCCCATACATGTTTACCTTTCTCTTAACTCACTCTATCCATTTTTTTAAATGAATTGGTTAAAATTATTTCTAATAAAAAAACTGCATCAAAATGAATTGTGTAGTTTCAACATCATACATACATAGATACGGGAAGCGACTTTGCTTTATAGGAATACCTATAGTAATATAGTGATAGTGATGAAACCATCTAGTGTAGATCTGCTGCTACTTCTACTACAATAGTCCTATTATGAATGAATAAAAGGAAATTATGTTCGTACGTACCTTTCGCTAATTTCCGCTCTTTTTCTGGCCAAGTTGTAGTAAACGGTCTGTTTTCCCAGCCATTGATCTGGAAGAATGCAGGGTGTAAAAAAATTTGCTGCAAATATTTTAACATGTAACTGAACAACTTTCCCCAAGGAACATAGGTCGAACTATGAAAAAAAAAATTGTAACTCCCATACAGTTGACTCGCTCCTCGGCTGCTACATTTTGTATTGGAGGTCCGTAAATTTCTTTCATATTTCGGCCTATGTGGGGAAAGTTGTTCAGTTTCATGGACTGATTCACCTCTTAAAATATTTTCAGCTAAAAGCTATAAAGGTACGGTCGACAAGATTCTGATGACCTACCGGTTAGGTTTACCATCAGGTTAGGTTCTAACCTGTGTGGTGGAGTAAGTAGGTACACAGAAGCCCTACATATTTCTTTCCCGGTTTATGTAGGTACTAATGATGATATAAATAGGTATCTAAGAATAAGAAAAACTTTATTCAGTGACCACTAAGGTCTAACACAGTAGGCACTACAATCGGTAATATAATACTGTTACAGAACGAGTCTATGGCAGTTCATAGCAAATAATATTAAACACATAGAAAATATCAAGACGTCGGTGCTGAAAAGGCACTTCATTCAGCATAATATGCTAAATCAGAACAATAAATTGTTAAATAAATAAATATGCTACCTACAACACATACACACAAATCACGCCTTTATCCCTTGCGGGGTAGGCAGAGCGTTAACGATTACAAAGTTACGGTTGTTATCGCCACGTCTGACAATAAGTATTAAGAGCCCTTCCAGGTGATAAGTAGGGTCACTGCAGTGACAGGTTGTCAGCCTGTCGCCTAAAATCGTAATACACATGAAACCCTCCAGTCTCTTATTTGCCTTTTACAACACCCGCGGGAAGAAATGGAGTGATGCTATTCTAACTACAAATTTAACTTGGTCTTTTATATGGGAGACACAAATTTTTTTTTAGTATTTCAAACTTATGTTCCTTAGAAAAAGTTCTTCAGTTTCATAGACTGGTTCACCCCTTAAAATATTTGCATCTAATATTTTTACACCTTATGGTTTTAGGCATCGTAAATCCATCAAATCTGTAGGCTAATATAAAAAAAAATACACACGACAATATTCCCAGGGTCCACACAAACCTGTTTTTTTTTTTTTAATGTAAATACCTAGGTATCTGATCTGAATATGTTTGGTTCATCAGTCAAGCTCAGGCTAGGTTACAATTTTGATACTGGGTTGTTTTTATGCAATCCGCGTAAAACTTAGACCTTTTTCACACTTAACGCCGAACGCAGCGCTAAAATAACGCATCCGTAACGAAACGGTCTGTCAAAATAAGGCAGCTGCGTCTACAGCGGTTGAGCGGTTTTAGTGTGGGGGTTGACGTTTTTAGTATGAATGGAGCTGTCAGACTGCTGCGTTATTTTAGCGCTGCATTGTGTGTTAAGTGTGAAAAGCCTTAGGTTGGCGGGTAGAATTTGACATAAGAATCACAGTGGAAGCTACGATATAATTTTTATCCTAATAATGATAATTATTGGTTTCTAACCGATTATCTACAATAGTAATTATGTATTAGTAAGCACGTTTAATTAAGTCCTAATGGCAGTGCCTACGCCTCTAATTACCTTATCGTTAAATCATTAAAATATAAGTCATTATCAGTAACTGAACAAAATATCGCTTCATCAGCCCGATATATAAAGCGAAATTGTAACAAAAAACCGTAAGTACATTTCTGGAAATGGCGGTTCAAAATATAACCGCTTAAGTTAGATGGAACTAAAAATTGAACAAAAATTAAGTATGAAAAATATAAATTCGAACGAACCTCATCAGTATTGTTCAAGGGAACTGTTAATCCCGCCAAAAGCAGCCATTTTTCAAGCATTTTCACAGTTATTTCATTGGAAAATTTACATCGCAAGAGATTGAATCTGACAATATGTTAATACTTTGCGAAATACCCTCATACAAAATAAGCAGGTAGCACCTAGTTCGTAAAAGAATCGTGGGGCTTATCTCAACTCTTGCGATTGCAACGTGCGCATTCAACATCTATTTAATGCTTTGGCACGTATCAAATAGTAGATGTGCTTGTGTGGATGCAGTTTTCACCGTACACCACCATTATCATCATCATTCTCCTCGCCTTATCCCGTTTCTCTGTCGGGGTCGGTGGCTACCTAAACCTAGGGGATTTGACGTGGATCCAAGTTCTACACAGAGCGACTGCCATCTGACCTCTGCAACCCGAAGGCTAACCTGGCCCCAATCCTAGGTTAAGTCACATTCAAATATCATCTGAATCCAAATTTTATCTGAATGTGGGTTTTATAACGATGTTTTTCCTTCATCGTAAGAGCAGTCAGTAAATGACTATAATATTTGTACTGAATTTACTTTACATTTTTGCGGCGCAGCCACACGACTGTCATCTGCCACACGATGATGATGATGATGTGTGGTTTAAGAAGGTACCTATGTGTAGGAAGTATGTATTTGACATTTCTACAGAGACGTAATTTTTTTTCTGCCTTCAAAAATCTTACTTACTTAAAGACTAGATAAAAAATTAAAAATAATTACACATATGAACTAATGTATATACTTGTTGGAGAATATACTCTTTTCTCTGTAGTTATTTTAGTTTTAACAAACTTCAAATAGGCGACAGTCTGACAACCAACCGTGTATCACTAATACACGAGTAATCTGGAAGGACTCTCAATATTTGTCAAACGTGGCGATAGCGACCGAATTTTTACGGCCGTTAACGATCTGCCTACCTCGCAAGGGATAATGGCATGCCAATATGTATATACCTATGATGTATGGAAATACTTTCAGACATACACACTCACTAATTATCTTGGTTAAACCTATACAATAATTCCTAAACACTGGTGATTTACCTACACATCGCGCTTCGAGTTACGAGGGTACTTCAACCAATCAGAATACAAGACGACAAATTATTTTTCGTTAAAACATTGAATTTAATCCGTGTGTATTGTACGATATGTGAAATGATTGTAACTAAGCTTCTTTTGTAATTTTACCGGGATTAGTCATAGGTTCTAGATAAAATCAGGTTTTCGTTCTAAAACCTAGGCTTTAGGTGAAGAACTCAATTTGACTTATTATAAACCTTGATTCTTGATAAACCTAAATAGTTTTAGTTTGTTTTAAGACACCTAAGTATTTTAGAATCTGTTTACTAAAAACATGGGTTTCCTTTGTAATATTACAAACCTAGATAAAAATATTTTACCAAAAACCTGCGAAATTAACATGTACTCACATGAATCACAATAATTTAAGACGGGATTCTTGCCGCGATAAAATTTTGATGAATTATTGTCCAATATATTTCAACCTTGCACAGGCTTCACGGAACAACTGATATTTTTCGGGTGGGTATATGGAAAGTTCATTTTTATAGGTATGCATTTCTGCATACCCTCTTCCTACGATTCTGTCGATCACTACTGGAACTCACTTGAAAGTCACGGCAGTACGAACTCACAGTGTCCTCGCGTTTATTGGCACTTTTGGCACGATCAGCCTTTTGAAAATCTTTCATCTCTTTTTCACTAGGTTGAAATATCGGATAATTCATCAAATTTGTATCGCGGTAAGAATCCCGTCTTGTAAGTATGTATGTGTGACCTCGTAATTTTAAAACACACTAAGAGCTATTAAAACGATAATAGTACCTTCTTCTTCTTCTTTTATTTGTGGGAACACCGAGTCGTCCAACGACCCGATGAACCCTAATGTTTGAATTTTTCATCCGCCTTCTACAAGTAGCAGGCTTCTAACATGGTTGTGTAACGACCGCCGTCTAAGTGATCATAAATAGCAACCGGGACCGGGATAATACCTAATATCAGTACTCTAATAAACTCTTTGCCGTGTGATGCCGGCTTAGAATAGCATCACCCCATTTCTTCCCGCGGGTGTTGTAAAAGGCAACTAAGGGACTCGAGGGTTTCATGTGTATCACAATTTTAGGCGACAAGCTGACAACCTGTCACTACAGTGATACACGAATCATCTGGAAAGGCCCTCAATACTTGTCAGACGTGGCGATAACGACCGTAATTTTGCGATCGTTAACGCTCTGCCTACCCCGCTAGGGATAAAGGCGTGATTTGTGTATGTATGTATGTATGTATGTATGTAGTATGTAGTATGTAGTAGTAGTCTAATAAAACAAACGATCATATAAAAAATCAACGTATTTATATTTGAGAAAAGTTTTTAAGTAGATACAATACAATATATTAAAAATAAGCTTACTTATAAGGAACACTTTTATTACGCTACTTATTTAATATAATCTTAAACATATCTGAATAAAATGTGGTTTCCCTACAGAGTAATGTACGACGAGTATTTACTAGCTGCCGCTGAAGCGCTTTGGGAAGTAGTTTCAGATGAAGACAAATATGAGAAGTATGGGTCCTGAGTGATTGGCAAGTTCGAAGTGCGAGTGTGAATGTTGGCGTCGTCGTAAGTAGGCGTGGTCATAGAAGAAATACCAGAAGCAGAATATCCATAAGAATCTGAAGTTGGTGCATGCATCACTATACCTCCCGGCAAAGGGTTGTAGTAAGGCGAACTCGAAGAATATCTGGTCGTTTCATCGCTGAGTTTCAAATTCACTCCATTCGGGACATAGCTGTCTGACTGCACCGTAATAAGCGCACTCGAGTTGGACGGCAGTGACTCATCTGTGGCGTACCGATAAACTTCAGACATCGGTGAGTAAGCGGCCCTGGCCGAACCTGCTGTATAGTACGATGAATATGATAAATTCGGAGTGTATGATGGTAATTCTATTGCACTCTGCGGTCCTTTGATAACAGATTTCAAAGAATTTATCGAAGAGTAATAAGATGGTCTTGATAGAGTGTCGTTTGAAGTTACATAGATTTTGTGAGCAGCATGGCTGTCAGACAAAAGTCGCCTGTGTCTATCATGTCCGCCGCAGCTTCTTCCATGACTCATCTTATGACCCTGGCTTGAAGATAAATCCTTAGAATTTGTTGATGAACTGCTATCATCAACCGAAGACGATGGCTTATTGTGCTTGTTATCCTTTTTGTACTTCATTCGGCGATTCTGGAACCATATTTTGATTTGGCGTTCTGAAAGCTGTAAGTAATTAGCAAGCTCTATGCGCCGCGGACGACATAAGTAGCGGTTTTGATGAAACTCATTTTCTAACTCCACAAGCTGCGAACTGGTATAGGCAGTCCTTGCTCTTTTAGTGAAACCTTTTTGATATGACGACGATTCGGAAGACATGTCTGTAAAATAAAAGAATAGCTATTATAAGTTAAATTCTTGACGACCGATGTGGCGCAATGGTAGTGCGACTGCCTTTGACGCTCCGGTTCCGGGTTCGATTCTCGGTGGGTCACTCACAAAATATTTATCACTTTGTGAATTTGTTCCCAGTCTGGTTAGGACTTTGCGGGCTGAACCACCCGATTGTCCGTAAGTAAGATGGTTTCGTGTTTCGGATGGCACGTTAAGCCGTAGGTCCCGGTTGTTGTCTATGATCACTTAGACAGCAGTCGTTACACAACCATGTCAGAAGGCGGTTGAAAAATTCAGACACTAGGGTTCATCTGGTCGTTGGACGACTCGGTGTCCCACACGAAAAGAAGAAGTTAAATTCTAAGCTGCCAATGCCAACTGACCCAGAAAGTAGTAAAACTAGGTAAATGAATGAAACTTACCGCTTCTGTGCAGTGATGGTGCTGTTCTTATCACAGGGTTGCTCGCAATTACAGACTTATCACTCCAAACTGGATTCTGAAATTTCAGAATTAATAATTGATCAAGCCAACGTCAATTTCCTACAACGTGTTTGTCTAAAATAAGGTGCTATGTAGGCTGCAATGGATCTACCGCTTAATTGCTACAATAGATACAAGGAAATTAATTTCAAATTAGAGATCCGGTTTGGCTGTGGTGGGCAATAACGTCACAAAGTAGGTATTTAAGGCTAGGGTGGAAGTACTTGCGCGTACTACTACTGGTGCTATATAGAATACAATAGATGATTACTGTTTTACCTGATTAGGAAAACCTGTTTCGGGCAAGTTTTCTTTTACCACATCGCTGCTCAAACCACTTCTATGATGACATGATACAGGTTCATTAACTGCATAGGTTCTATTATACATTCCTTGACTGCCATCTTGCGTATTTACAAACAAGTTCTTGTTTTTATCTATGCACTCTTCCGTAAGAACCTCCTCCGTTCCAGAACCATAATTGTTGTTAGAGCTGTTACTAATCGTCTCATAGTTAGGTATTTGATAGTCGTATCTAGGTTCTAAGTCCTCTTGACTAGTCGACGGGTTATATGACTGAGGTAATCCGAGGATGTCTTGAATGCTGAATCCTGTCGAATCTCTTGAGTTATAATCTTGTACAAACGAATGCGGTATAGCTGAGAGAGCTTCACTTTTGTAATCCAGGAATGAATTTTCTGTACTGTTGTACTGAACGCCTTCTGAAAGGATATCTTCGACACCGTGTGATGTCACTGTGCCTGGTCTGTATATCTTGGGCGATTGCTCTAAACTATTTTTATTATATTTATTACCTTCGTTCGAGATTTCTGAAGAAATTGTATCTCTTGAGTCATCTGATACCAGGCTTGGCGGAGATGATGTTGCTGTAGACATTTTCGTGTAAACTATCACAGACACAATTTATAGTACGAAAATTTACTTTCACATCACTACTCGTAGTCGACCGGTCAGATAGAGGCTTGTTTACTAAATGTTTTTTCTTCACCTGTGCGTCGTTAATTGTTAATGGCTTGCTTGTCTGTGTGTAGGTGTCCACACCACAAGTTTAGGCGTTTGTGTGCAGCTGATAAGACTGGCATACCGGGTCGTCGATAGTGGACTTTGAGATAAAACTTCAAAATCGGTTTCGGTAGCTAAAATACCTGTCACTACTGTTTTAGTTGTGTGTTTATTTGAAGGCTTTATCGACCCAGATACGTAGAAGTGTTTTGGGTTGAACAACACTAATATTGCACAGATAAAAAAGTGTTGTTTTATACGGCCCTAAATATTCGCTCATCGAATTTCTTCCTTCTTCTTCTCTTTCTTCTTCCACAGCCGTAACAGTACACTGCTGGACATAGGCGTCGCCAGAATCGGGGGAATATTGCCATACTTACCACGCATCGCAGGCGGATCAGCAAGCGCAGTGCAAGATATTATAGAAATAGGTACGCAGGGAACGCTGCCGCCCGTTCCATTGATTCATCCCCATCCCTCAGCCGCCTTTTACAACAACCACGGGTAGAAATGGGAAGTTGCTACTCTAAGCCGGTCGGTACCGCACGGCTAACTTGCTTCACTAAATTCATTAGCGATATTGTCTATTTGTAAATGTCAGACGCCGTGGCGATAGCGACCGTATTCTTACGGCCGTTAACGCTCTGCCTACCCCGCAAGGGATAAAGGCGTGATATACGTATGTATGTATGTAAAAATAATAAAAGCAAGGGTAAAAAATCTTAATTATACGTAGTCGGTCCCAAAGTTCTGTCACTGGCATATTATTTTTGAATTTAGAACACGGATTTGGAAAAGTTTTATTGCATTCCGTTTTTGAATGTTTAACAATTATTTTAAAACAATAAATAATCATTTGGCGCGATTTTTCACGATGGAGTGGACTTTGAAAGAAAACCGAATAGCAGTTTTGGCGTTGCGTCGCTGTGGGCACTCGCCGAGTACCATTTTCAAGTTGCTCAAAAAATTGAAAATAACGCTTAGGTTTGGGTATCGTACTATAACTAGGTACACTGAAGTCTCTAGTGTTGAGGACAAGAAAAGAACTGGCCGGCCTCGCTCCGCCAGAACACCAGCAGTGATCAAAGCGATCAAGGAGCGCATACGAAGAAATCCTGTCCGAAAACAGAAACTTATGGCTTTGCAGATGAAGGTTAGTAGAAAAACAGTCAAAAAGGTTTTAAACGAAGACCTTAAGCTGCGAGCATACAAAAAAAAGAGTGGGCACTTACTTAATGCCCGTTAAAAAGAAATTAGACTCAAAAGATCTCGGGTGTTGTTAAAACGGTACGCGAAAAACCGGCACCGCGATATACTTTTTACAGACGAAAAAATTTTTGATATAGAAGAAAAGTATAATAAACAAAACGATAGAGTGTACGCTACCAGCTCTGAAGAAGCAGGAAACAAAGTTTCGCTGGTGCAACATGGGCATCATCTCTCTTCAGTCATGGTCTGGTTAGGAGTCTCCTACTATGGGCCAACTGAGGTTCATTTTTGCGAAAAGGGGGTCAAAACCAGCGCAAAAGTGTACCAAGAGACGGTTTTGGATCGGTACGTCAAAGACCTGCCCAACACACTATTTTCAGGACATCACTTTGTATTCCAGCAGGATTCTGCGCCCGCTCACAAAGCCAGGACCACTCAAGCCTGGTTTGAACGTCAAAACATTGAGTTTATAAGACACGAAGATTGGCCTTCCTCCAGTCCGGACCTTAATCCTCTGGACTATAAAATTTGGCAGGTCTTAGAGAGCAAGGTCTGTGCTAAGCCCCATAAAAATTTGGAGAGTCTGAAGTCAGCCATAGTTAAAGCAGTCGCTGAAATCGACATGGATATGGTGCGTGCTGCGATAGACGACTAGCCGCCGCGGTTGAAGGCCGTTGTTAAAAGCAAGGGAGATCATTTCGAATAGTTTTATGTTATTTTGATTCTTCGATGATTGTATTTTTAATTGATATATAAATTTTTAAAAACGGATTGGTACTTTTTATTTTATCAGTATTTTCATATATGACAGAACTTTGGGACCGACTACGTATATTTAATACGACAGATTTTTGCATTTCTGCATACCTTTTTACATAATATTTTAACCAACTTTTTATGTAAAATTTGGAGGTGCCAAATTTATTCAGGCCATCTAAAATATGGAAAATTCCCTTTTAGTTTCATTCAAGGCACTCACAGCTATTAGCCTACTTAAGACGTTATCTCATAGAAACTTGATAGGTATATGTTTGACGTTCTGTTTTGGGTATTTTGTAGGTACGAGTATGCGACAGATAAAGCGGAAACCACAAAGTCTTATTGACGTCATACCTTATTGTTAGTAGGTATTTGAAGTATTTGATAAGTTAGAAAAGTTGATGCATGATAGGTATGTATTAAATTTAAAACTAATACGAATCAGAGTACTAAAATATACAAAAAATAGTCTATAGGGCAACCTGGTCCCTAAGTTACCCTGGATGCATTGCCTTGCTGAATGGCCATAGACATCTGTTGTACGAGAACCGGTGAGAGGATCACGCCCACATTTTCTCAGGCGCTGCCCTATCTCCGGCGGGAATGATCTTGCGGCCACGCACCACATACCGACCCGAGGTTTCAACTGCGAAGAGCATGAAGTCGTAAGATCAACACAGATCCGCCTACTTTACTTGAATTGCCTTGACCAGCAGTTTGCGTGGCAAGCAAAATACTACTGAAAGCTTATTAAACGCCGGCTTCCTTCTAATACTTTATGTAATTCATAAGTCAATTCAATTCAATCATTTTGGATAATTTTGGAAACTGTCAATAATAGCTTCCACGATTACCATAACGTGCTAAGCAATATGGTGGACGAAGGACATCAGAAACTCATTGGAGGCGTGATTTGGGCAGCACGTGCTAAATAGGCAAATTATAATGAAATCTCAAGTAGGTGCCTTAATGATAAAGTAAATAATACCTACTCAAGGTAACCCTAAATTAAGTGGGTAAGTAAATCAATCAATAGTAGTTAAGATAATAATGCAATTGCTGTACACTATGTATGTACCGTTTGAGTGACGATGATTTTGACGTTTGCTTTTTAGCAAATTTCACCTTTATTTCAGATTCGATACAGTTAATTTTTGGATTTCATTTAAAAGCGTTGAGAGAAAAAGTGTGAAGCAGCCCTAACGCTTCTAATAAAAAAAAATCATTAAGTATAAGGTGTAAAATCATCAGCAAAAATTCTAAGAGGTGAAGCAGGCAGTCCATGAAACTTAAAAACTTACTCCATGGAAAGAATAAAATATAAAACTTGGTTAGCTGGGAGGCCCAAATTTTTCTAAAAGATAAATTTTAGTTGTATTTCGCTACTTGTCATACCCAAACACTAACAACATTTTAATGCCTATTGAGGTGTTCGCATCCAAATGTGATTCGGGACCTTCGCAGTCAGCTGCTACTGCTATCGGAGGGATGGAACCTTTGTTGGCTGGTGATGGATGGCCTCTAGCCGTGAGAGACCGGCCCTTCCGCGGCTTATGGCGTTTTGTGCTCTTGAGCCACGGGCCACGGAAATATTTTAACCGATCTTAAAAAGGGAGGGTTTTTAATATCCGTATATTAAATATCTCTTTATTTGAGACGTATTTGGCTAATGACTGTAATATGACATTGACACGCAAGGAGATTGTTCGGTAGAAATTTTGAATTGACTGGAAGTTGGAAGAGACAGGAAACATAAAAAAAATCTTACAAAGTGTAGGAACAACGCAGACAACAAACACAGCAAAGTGTATTTAATTAGTTAAAACTTTTGTTTTTGTTGTTGCGCCCAATAGTCCTAAAGCCAGGGTCTGATAATGGTACTAGGTGGAAACTGCGATAAGTCAGTTTTAAGGGAAGAACACACCGCATGCGTCTGCAGCTCGTATGCATGCATATGTTTTACGTGTTGCGTTGCGTAGGTCACGTAAACAGTGTGTTATCTTATCACTCAAAACTCGTACAGTTCTATACAATACAGCCGGTCGGTATGCGCGTAATCACGTTCACGCATACGAGCTGCATACGCAAGCGGTGTGTTCTGCCCTTTATTGACACAGTTGAAGTCGGTACCCCTTGTTTTTACCATTAAAATTTTTAAATTATAGGTATTTTCAATTATAGGTTGAGAGGTAGCCGTGACTTTTGCGTACAAACATTGAAGCTTCTGTATGTAAGCGTTTTATTATTCAGTGTAAGAACATTTAATTCAGTGTAAGAATTTTTTTCACAAAATTTCACTTTTTTAAAATCAACTCCGGTGGCAGAATCATGCAGCTTGTAGCAGTAAGCTGGTTAATCTTTTGTAATTTTTGCAACCGTTATCCTAATAAATTTAACTGCCCTTGGACAAAAGCAAACTAGCACGGCCGAAGACCCCAAGCTCATAACGTCAAAGCGATGATATATGACGATTTACTCAAAGGGGACCCTTTTTTGTTCTCAGCGTAATGGTTTTACTTTAATCGCAATGAATAGGATAGCGCTATAGGTGTATAGTGAGAGCAAAAGAGATGCAGGATGAGAGTATCAGTTCCCGCCAAACAGAGTGATTCAGAGTTCAGACATCGAGTCGGAGTTTGGTTACTGTCAACAGTTTGTTGTGAGCTCTTGGCAGTGACGTTTGATGTTTGTGGATTTCTTTGAAAAAACTAAAGAGAAAGTGATGAAAAATGCAAGTGTGGCCTCTTTCATGGATGTGCTTAGTTGCTGAAGCTTGTGATCGAGTATCTGTAGATTTCAAGGGAGTGATTGGCGCCGGATAGGATATTGGACGCTAATTGCAAATTAATTGTCTTCAAAAAGGTACGTAGTTCAAAAGCAAGAAAAAGTTCTTATCCAAAAATCTTTGCAGGTACGTATACGTATATAATTGGTTCAATGCCATCTACAGTAGGACGGTGGAACGAATTCATATATCGACGAGTTTGGAGTTTGGAGGCATACGTACTTTCGTAGGAAACCAGTGAAAACTGGTTTTGAAGGCTTCCGAAGAGGAATTTTACTCTAGTCTCGTTGTAGATGGCGTCAGTGAAAACATTCGCAAAAGCGACAGAATAAGTAACTAGAGGTAGGTAGATGTCTGTTATCTATACAGCATTCATATTATCTGTACGATCTTTCAAAGCTTTTTAGTGAACTGTAAGCTCCTTTTTCCTAGGTACGTTTTACACGCTAAAAAGGTTTTTTACCAGACTTAAAAAAAGGTGGATTTTTTAATATAAAATCTTTACCTTATAAACTGACGTAAATTTTGATATTACTTTAGCATGTCGCTCCTTTTGTAAGTAACCTTCTTTTTGTAAGTAGGTAATACAAAATACCACCAAATCGTGAGTCACAGATCGAGATCGCTTTCAGTGGTAAGACCGCCTTCGCGCATTTATAGGTGGATCGCACACTCAACGCACGACGGACCGCTGAAATATCACAGCTTTCTGTCAGATCCCCATACTGTCCCCACAATGTCAATCCCCATACTAAAACTGGGGCCCGAATCTGTTGCAGCATTTTGACATATCGTGAAAGCGATATGCCCTATAAGGCTTCGGTTACGGTTTTTACCATATTGGGAACAGTCCATTACAGTTTTTGTTACCAAAATCATACTCAATTTGCTTAGAGCCAGCAATGTAGGACCTTATCGCAAGCTATAAACCGTAAATACGCGCGTTTAAAAAGTTGTCATCTAACTGCCAAAAAAAAGAATAAGTCAAAAAACGGTATGGGCCTATTCTGGCTTGATTTTGGCGTAATCGGAACCAAATCGTATACACCGTCCTTTTCAGTATTTATGACACCGGTAGAAACAGAAAACATTTCCGCATATTGGTTCTAATACCGGTCACTCATAGTTCTTTCCATTCATTCAATTTCCTGTCCTAAATTTTCTTCTGTCAGTTTTAGCTTTGTTTACTTTGCAATAAATTGTATTTGAGTATGTGAAAATTCGAAATATTCATTATATTTTATAAGTAATTGTTATATAAGAAATACACATGGGTTTCACGGACCACGGATACATACATACGTATTATAATATGTACGTGCGACGATGTCTGTGTCGATTGTTAAAATAGGTACAATTTTTTTAAATTATTTTGCTTTAGTTTTTTACTTATATCCCCCTCATCCATTAACATGATGGAGTGTCATGCACAAATCGAACCCCGAAAAGTATACTCTGAGCGAAGGTTGGTACTATATTGAGCTAGAGCCTGATAAAGTGATAATGATAAGTCACCACGCTAGGATCGGTTCCGGAACAAAATATCAGTTACATTTTTTGATATAGTGGCAATTTGATGAAGTGACTGTCTTTCTCACTCTGTATGTATGTAATCATTGAAGCATTGCACCGATTCTTATTTTCTTTGCTTGAGAATCTTACTATGGCTTATAACCCATTATTGTCTCTACCAACTTCAGATATACCTACGCTATCAGCCTGCCTACCTTACAAGTAAAGATAGTAAAGGGAGTAAATTTTGTAAAGGAGAACTTCTCGATGAATAATTTGAAGATAAAATTTAGTAAATAAAACTAATAAAGGTAACTTAAAACTATACGATTAGAATTTCTGAGCACCTGGAGCTCCATTTCTGAAACGTCGTAATTCGATTCATGCTGTAATTTGTTTCCTTCTAATTATGCTTGTATCCCACATTCTACTTTACATATCAATACCCACATATCCTTATAAATTCACAGAAAGGTGAGAATTAAATCTTAGAGTAATAGAAATTATAATACATTGGACCAGTCGTTGCGGACTCCCATACACGGAATCAAAATAAGCAATTTATGAAAATCTTTAAATTCTATCACAGTACCAACTGATTTTGATACACACAACAGTCTAGCTAGCATAGTACAGTTACAGATCACAGCGGCAGATAGAAAAAAGAACAAAGTAATAATATTAATTTCTGATTCCATTTTAGTTGTCATAAAGTGGCACGTGCGTTCTACCGATGAGGAAGAAGATTGTGCCGATTTCATTACCGAGTACCAGTTTAAACACAGGTGGTATGGATGGTATTCGCATTTAATCCACCACCACTGCAGCGAACGAAAAGCAGTGCTTCTTTTCAATTTAAAGGAGAAGCGGAATGCCTACTGAAAAAGATATCTCATCTAAAGCGTTTTTCGGCTGGAATTGCTACGTGAGGATGATAAGAGAAACCAGGAAGTAATAATAGATTTCGTCGCTGTTGACCAATCGTAGCATTTCCAGTAATCATCATCGTCGCAAACCTTGATTTACTTTGAAACTGTTTGTTTCCTGACGTGGTTTAATAATTCTTCACACATAATAATGTTATTTAGCGTTTGATCTTGTATTTTTTTTTTCTATGATTGTTGGTAACCTGATGAAAATATTTTTTCCTATTAATTTTGTTATTCTGTGTAGTCTCCTATAGTATTCCTCGTAAAGTCCAGATGCTTTTTAAAAGGTATGTCGATCTATAGTGGTGCAAACATCACTTTATAAAGCAACCTTATAGCTATAAACTTGGGCATAGTGTTTATCCTTTAATTATGTAAATTTTTAAAGTACCTACATATCTCGTCTATTAATATTTTGTAGTTCAAACTAAGTAATTAACAAAGAGCTCTGCTGGAACTGCAAGTTTCTGGAAAAACGGTGAGCTTATAAGGTTAATTTTCCATTGTAGAATCATACCTTTTAAAAAGGCATTCGGGCCGTTATATGAAAAATTCTCACGAACTCCTGAGCCTTACGAGGTTAAAGTCCTCCTATAGTAGCATCATAGATACTACAAACACTTGGGCTCCTAAAATTATGAGACTACGACAAGAACACGCATTTCGTTCTTTTCCTTTCTCTATCTATTCGTATGCTGCTGGCACAAGGACATTGTTATTTTGAAAAATAGATAACTATGAACAAATAGGCACCGAAATGAGCACTAAAAGTTTTAGAAACCCCTAAACGATATTCCTACATATTATAAAAATTCATAAAAAGCAATGAAATAACAGCATGATGTGATACATATTATGATTCAATAGATGGCACTGTTAACATTTAAAACGCGATATCAAAATCAATCCTATTTAGAATTATGGTTTCCTTAGCCTACTACAAAGCCTATTATGCTATATACCATACTACCTCCTTATAATTTCGTTTAATTTGTCTGCCTGTGTTTGAAAATGTCCGACTCCAATTCCTTCGTTAGTTTTACACCTATGTAGTTTCATAAGAATAGTATTGAAGTAATTTTAGAACCGTCAGCAATAAAATAAAAAATGTTTGTTGAATCTTCCCTCATACATACAAGTGTTCAGACGACAGGAGCTACCAGTATTGTTAGTCGATAAGCAGCCTATTTTGTCACGAAGTTTTTTGTAACTTTATCATCTCGGTGAAGGTCGTTGATGGCGGAATCCCCTACTATATAGGGAGGGCAATCAAGGCAAACGCCCTTCAACTCTCCGGTAAAATTGTTGAGTAGGAAAACAGATTTTATTTCAAACAGATTTTTTATTGGATCAATAACAGACTTTAGCCCAAATTAACTTTTACCAGCAGTTCTTAAAGTAACTTCTTTCAGAGAGCAGCAGATGTTTTTTTATATAAGTTTCTTATTATTGTATTTGAAGTACTTGCAATTAAAGCAATATTTTCATGTTTTGTAATAGGAACAGTGCCAGATGTTCTAAGATTCGCATTTATATATTTTTTTGAGGACATCGTTCTGCAATAAATAATTGAAGTTTGTTAATATTTGGTCAATATTCTCACTAATAATCTACTATCCAACAATATATTCAAGCATCTAACCCAGTAGTGATATTTGCTAGCGTTGCTAGCATAATTTTATATTTTTTGTAAATAGGTATAGATACATACAAAACACCCAGACTGGATACAAATATTTTAGAATTAACTTAACAAACATTTATGTCCTGTAAGGATCGAGCCCCCACCCAGGAGGAACCCAAGAGCGTCGGTGGGCAAGAGTTCAGGACACCGGTCTTACAATGTAAGAACCGAGTTAGATCGTCGCCATGTACTAATGTGTTTTTACTAACTGCTCTTTAGTTGAAGGAATAACATCGTGATTAAACCCATATTCAAATTAAATTTGAATTTAGATGATATTTGAATGTGGCCCGACCCTCGGCGTAGAATAGAAGGCAGGGGTACTATCGACTTATCCCGATAGCATAGTGAACCACTTCGGTGCTACACCATCGGACAATCTTCACAGCCAGTCAGTCAGCCCTATCATTATAAAATTCAGCACAAATTTATGGGTTACGGTAGCTTTGCTAGCAGTAGTAGCATTTTGCCATACTAAAGATAAATTTTGCACAATTTAGTTTATTTTTTTTGTTTATGTTTTGATTTTTTAGACATTATGCAAGACGACAGCTCTATCAAAGACATCAACGTCAATCTTCCTTAGATTTCGTGACACGAAGTTACCAAAAAGTATAAGGAGGAAGTGTCTATGATTTGGCAGTCGTGTAAAAACTTCTGTGGCCACGGTGGTGGCCCCGCCAAAGCGAGAAACGTGATAGTTTCCGATATACTAGACTGATCAAATTCTCGGGATATATTGTCAATAGTAATTTCATTAAACAGGCAAAGTTTCAGTTTTATAGCTCTTATCTTTTTATTATTTTAACGATGTCTAAAATCCGCCAATCCAATTTAGTCATTGACACACTGATGATCATCAAAATTTTTGAGTACTTCCTGAAGTGCCAGAAAGCTGAAATTCATTATCGATTGTTTAATCGATGGGATGTTTATCCCATAAACCCCCCACAAACTTCCAAATTGAGGGGTTAAAGTTTTAATGAAACTTTCTAGGATTTTCATGCTAGAAGTTAGATATTTGGTATAAGGACATAATATAAAACAGTACGCGAATTAGTATTTTATAAAATCACTCTACGCTCTACCCTCTAAGAAAAGGGGGGCGGAAGTGGTTCCCCTTCACTACAAAACCAATGAAATCCGACCAAAAACATTTAAATGCCAATTTCTTTTATAAACCCTACATATTTGTTAAATGTATGGTTTGCTGTTTCAGCGGAATGAAGACAATAACAATTTGACTGCGGAAATTAGACTATATGCGCCTTTATGAAGGAAGAAGCTTTTCTTCCGTTTGGCCAAGCCGTATATTTTAACTAAGATGTAGGTAAAGTTTGTAAGACAGTTGGTGTACTTAGGGCGCGTAGATTGAGAAGCTTGGCTCTTTTTTGAGGTCTGATGTCTATTTGTTGCGCTTTGACTATATCTTGACATGAAAATGTTTTTGGTGGGATTTGTTTTTCGTTATATCATAGGTTTGTTTAACGTTTAGCAACACGCCGGGACTGGAGGCCGTGTTTACCATGTTGACTATATCGACGTATCTATCAAGGTTCTGGAGTACTTGATTTAGACCATAAAGAAAGTCCACTTTAACAAAAATAAAACAAAAACATATATTTTGATATCGCAAAGGGTAACTGGAAGAGATCTCTTAACGGGATAAATCCGCCTTTGCGCCTTTTATGTTTTACAATACTTAAATTAATAGTATTAACAGGATTATCACCACGATTATGTTTGTTTTTACCTCGATATTTCGAATCGGTTTCACGCTCTATGGTCACGAGTAGACTGTTTTGGCGAATATTGTCATCCTGCTAGCGGCAAACCCTCTTTCTGATACATCGACTGCGATCCGTTCGGTTGCTCGTACCACTACTATCTTATGTTTCACTTATTTTATTGCTACTGTTAACTTCTGTGGTACAATAAAGTTATTACATTCTGCTACTGCTACAGCTACATCAGTCCATTGCTGGACATGAACCATACTCACCACGCTTGACAGTCGAATTGGTGAGCGCAGTGCAAGATTTTGTAGATATTCAGCGGAAACGCTGCTGCTCGTTCTTGGATTCATCCCTTAGTCGCCTTATACAACACCCACGGGCAGAAATGGATTGATGCTAATCTAAGGCGACAGCCGATGTTATTCGAACTTATTACCTTCATAATATAAAAATGGAAGCCGAAATCAGATTGTCGATCAACTAAACTATCCTACTCTTCTGCGGAGACTCAACATTCAAAGCTAAAGTTGTTCAACATAATGAGATGTTTTTGCAGGTCCATAGCAAACGAACATCGTGTTGTTGAAAGTCTGAGAGCTCATCACTTCATAGTATAAAGCAAAATTCTTTTAAAGTTTATTTTAAAAGATAGAGTGATTCATGAGGAAGGTTTATATGTACAATATTGGCACAAAAACGACTACTTTCAACGGGAAAACGAGTTACAGCGGGCGGAGCGACTAGGCGGGTGGCTTGTCTTACCTAGAGATATCACTGCTGTGAATAGAATGTATAAAAATGTCTCAGTTCTGCGGAAAACGAGTAGAAGAAAACCGCCGCAAAATCCCTTACGTAGTCTTAAAGATCTCGTATAATGGAACCTTGGTAAATAAAAAGACATAGTTCCTACTAAATGGTATTCTTGACGTACAAACAGCTTTAGAAATAAATACATGTCGGGACTGAAGTTTGCACCCATTTTCAAGCAACACTATTTTTAGTTAAACATTGAACTTGGCTACCAACTTCTACATTTATGTTTGTGGTGGGACTATCTTTGTTTCAAAAAAGCCTTACTAATAACAATTCTCCTTGTTCAGTCGATCTTTTTTGTAAAAAAAATTGCCCAACACTTCGCCATATCGTTTTGGACCCCATCACTAAACGATATCGTTTTTTTGACATAAAATAGCTATTGCAGTGTATCTTATTTTGACGTAAGTTTATGCCAAAAATATGTCCTTATTCGGGTAAATCATTCAAAATTGAGTGAATGATATGAATTTTTTGACCTACGATTTCGAACACACAGACATATGCAAAAAAAAAATTTTGTATACATAGACTGCTATTAACCATATATATTTTGTGTTTACTACAAAACTATCAATGTACTGCTAATTCAGCGCGATTTGTCGTCAATTAGCCAGAAACTACCCATATGGTTTTCCATATTGTTTTTTGACGTATCGTTTTTCACACAGATTCGACCCCCTGCTCAACCGCTGTTGACGCAGCGGTATCGCAGTGTCATCCTTCGAGCGCGGTTTAAGTATGGGGAGTGACGTTTCTAGTACGGATCTTACAAACCGCTGCAATATTTTAGCGGTCTGTCGTGCGTTAAGTGTGCGATGCGCCTTGGTTTCACGTTTCCTGTTGTGTGTTTGTGTTTTGAATGTGCAAAATCGTGAGGCACAAGCTTACTCACTAAGCCTGTGTTGTCGTGTCGCCCCGCCATGTCTCGTTGCGGTCAGGAAGGCTTTACTTCCGTACTTCCGTATTGCGATGCAAGCCCCGCATTAAGCGAAACTATTCCGTCTATTACAGCATAAGGTCTCTTTAGGGAGTGCTTGTGATGATATTACAACATGCAAAGTTTTAAATGCTGTTTGTTTTCCTTTTGCATTGGGCAGGAAGAAGTGCCTGGGAAGATAAGAATACAGCATGGGTAGGTAATGGGACTAAGTTATAATCGTATCAAGCTTCTTCTGACTACCTTTTTGCTTAAAATAATATTCTAAAGTTTTCACTATTTAAAAAAAGCGGCCAAATGTGAGTCAAACTCGTGTAGATAGGGTTCCGTATCTTAACGTACGTACCTACAAAAATTACAAATACGTAATATCATGGAAGCCCGCAATATTTAATGAAGTCTGTTTTTCAGTATTTGTTGTTTTGGTGGCGACAGTAATATGTAACTATCTACCTATGAAAGTTCATGCGCCATAGCCTTAGTTCCGTTATCGATAAAAACAAGCAAAAAATATCATGTTTTTGTATGAAAATCCCCAATATTATTCATTTTATTCCGATCTCAGCATCTAAAGTCCATTACTTACCTGTACAAACTTCAACTGCCTTACTTTCATTGGCAGGTTATACCTACACCTACAGCTAGATGACAGACGGATGGACGGTAAAATCTTTGTAATAAAACTTTGTAAAAAATAGGGTTCCTGGTTTTACTCTTTGGGTACGGACCCTAAAAAAAAAAACTGCGAAAACGATAACCAACAATTTATTCCCAAATTCAGAACAGTTTTCGCACTGACTATAAATAAGTGTAAAAATTTCAAGTGTTCCAAGTAGCCTGCGACCGCGAAGTCCAAATTAATTTCGCCTTGCAAATTTACAGGCTGTAGTAAGTTGTTCCGCACTAGTTCCGTGCCAGATCGTGCAACGGAACTTGTGAATGTGCGAAACTTTCGTCTCGTCTCGCTGTTTGGATTGTATTGTTTTTGGTGCTAAATGTAAACTTTGAGCGAAAAATGTTTATATAGTACTGCACAAGAAAAAACATAGGCCGTTCTCACATTTAACACACAACGCGGCTCTAAAATAACGCTGCGTAACGCGTGCGTTAGTCATCTGCGTTGTGCGTTTATGGTGAGAACGGCCATAGTGGAAACCAAACATTCTGTGACGCAATGTGTTTGGTGTTCTTGATGTAAAATTATGTCAAATTCTGAACATCGCAATGTTTTGCTGTTGTTAAGAAAAATTTCAGGAATTTGCAAATATGTATTGTCAAAAGGTATAAAAATTTGGGCATACGGCCGAATTTTGTTTTATTTTATTTTCTGTAACATAGAAAGGCTTGTTAAATCGCTTGTCGCTTGTAAATTGTATCAAATCACAATAACTTTGCCAAGATGGGGGCGTAATGGTTTCTTTCTTCTTTAACACTATTATTGCATATTGTTTGGATATTTTAAACAATAGATACAACTGAAACTTTTATTAGATAAGTTTGATCTCACTGAGACTGTCCATTTTATTTTTCTGTCTACCTAGCAAAAAGAGCACAATTTGAAACCAATACCTTATAATCAATTCTGAACATAGCAGACCATTGTTGGTAGAGGTAGGAATGATAGACAAAGCATCAAAATCCACAAGTTATCATAAGAGATCAGCCTTTTATAAAAAATCTGTTACGACGATCTTTATTACGTAAGGTAAAAACCTTGAAGAAGTTTTATTCTGCTAGAATTATTAGATTGCACTCGTGGTGCAGTTGTAGAAAAGGCCAACTGCTTATTTCGAAGAAATTACTATGATTTTGCCACCTTATTGTGCAGTTTTAATGGCTATAAAAGTTTGATGTTGTAGATCTGGGTAATCTACAGAGAAAAAATTATATTTGCGTCCATGAGCGCGCGCTTGACATCTCAGGTCTGTGGACTGATCTCAGTCCGTGTGTGCATCCATGTTAACCTGATTCAGGAAATCGTACTTTAGTCCTACAATATGTAGATATGCTAAATGTATTGGTAAAGGGACCTTTTCTAAAACCGCTCAGTGTTATGTTTTGCCGACAACAGATGTCAGCACAGCAAACATTGCGCCGTATTCGCCGCAAAAACGTTGATTTGAAAAGCTATTTGCAGAGTTTCATGGTAATTTTACGACGCAGTAAAATTTACCATCCAATTATAGTCGGGATAATTTATTTTTTATGTCAAAGACAGTAATCGGGTCTGGAAAAAATAAAACAGCAAGCAATTATTCTTCGGTTTTACGATTAGAAAATTTGTTGGACGATTTGCGTAGGAGATAGCGAATTTTATCGCATTTAAAAAAGTTAAGACCGTCTGCTTTTTATTGACTTACCTATCTTGACTTAGAATTAAACATTTTTTTTTGAAAATATTATAG
Organism: Keiferia lycopersicella; assembly: GCA_029255805.1. Taxonomy (NCBI): domain Eukaryota; kingdom Metazoa; phylum Arthropoda; class Insecta; order Lepidoptera; family Gelechiidae; genus Keiferia; species Keiferia lycopersicella. Next base: position 4,602,138 of record JARACZ010000008.1, read on the forward strand.
TTATTGAAACAGCTGCTATAATCTTTCCCCAAAGAACATTATTATGTAGATAAACAATAAATATCCTGGAGCACTAACACAGCGCCATCTAGCCCCAAAATAATTAAAGCTTATACATACCGACATCGAAATATTATTACCCTGTAATTTTGAGAGCACAGTCACCAAAGGCAATCGTGAACAATTTATATACAAAACTTACATCTTTTTTGTAATTTTGGTCAACGCACCGAAAATGTTCACTTTTATGGGTTGATTTATCACTGGTACCATGCCATTTTGTCCCCCGTATGTTACCCGTTTAAAGAGATTTACAAAAAGAACCTTTGAAAAGGTTAAATGTGTCTGAAATTGGTTTGAAAAATACCTGACGCAGGCACTGACGTCACTAAGGGTCCTCACGTAGTTACCTACTGTAAAGTTAGTGTTACACTCCACAGCAACAAAGCTCAACCTAGTATACATTTGCTGGCTATTATATGAATGTTATCTTAAACTTAAGATACCCAGCAATGTATGCTTAAACGCGCCTGTTGGCAGGATTTAGTAATAGCAACTAAACTAATGTTCACAGGTCATTGCCCCCAGGCGTGACAATTATGAGAGGGCTTATCCCTTTGCTGGCTACTTTTGGTTATGCCCTAACCAAATATGCTGCGACCTTTGTATCCTGCTATCTTGTTTATTGAATAATCGTCACATAGTGTTACCAAGTAGTTTGTTTGCATTTCTCTGTCAGCGCCAACTCCACGCAACGAATCTTGACGCGATTATTTTAGTAAAAAACATATATTAACCTATACTTACCCTTTTCTTAAATCACTCTTTGTAACTACCTTTCAAGTGGAGCTTTATGTATGTATACCGCACATGCCACGAAAACTTCTAATTTCTTTGTGAAAACAGAGGCGAATGTACTTTGGCCTATAGAGAAAATAATAGCATAACTGGTAGTTTCAATTTATGTCACGTAGTTTTTATTCCACGATATGAGCAATTAACACGGATACTAAATCAGGTCTAATTGTCACGGCCATACGATATACAGCCGGATAGTTTGATTACCTACTATAAGAATGTTTTTTTTTTTTTTAAGCAAGTGTACACACTACACGCGTTGAAAAAATACAGCAGCATTAATGTTGCTATTTATAAATACAGTATTTTCTATCCAGCAACAGGAAAAATAAGTACAACAACCGACGAAGAAAATGTATGTGTTTTATTTGAAAAAGGAAGAAATGAGTTAAAGAATTACGAAATAATCTCTGCGGTATTTGAAATGCAAATAAAGCAAAGCCTTGAGTTCTCAAGTTATTATACAACACAATACTGCCCTTCCTAAGATTGCGATTCACTCTTTCAATTCTTCTAGTTGGACCCCATCCCACCAATAGAAACGTAAAACGGAATTTAGAGTCTTGACCTAATAGATTTGTCATATATCTTTGATGTACTTAGATACCCAACTTTTGGTTAAGGTATCTTTGTATATTATGTTGGGAAAATAAATAAACTTACATCCTTCCACGGTTTAACCAGTCAGCCGAGCGGCTGAGCGTGATTCAGCATGGGAAGCAAAGTCTTTTCTCTTTGTACTATGTACTCGTACTGTTTCCGGAACATTAGAACTTGGGCCTTTTCAAGGCAAGAGTGAATAGGCATTATCTAGGCAAGCATGTTCCATCATCGTCTGCATCATAGTAGACAAATGCGGGTCTATATTAAGTAAAAAAAGTACCAACGTACGTTTGTACACCGTTCTTGGGAAAAACGGTTCGGTTTCATTGGTTTTCGTAAACCATTCCTCACAGCCGCCAGTTTATCGAGTATGAAAGTTTCTACTTAATTGCCAGTATCCATGTCAAAATAGCGGAACATAAACACGAGCCAAACAGCCCCATCCCTTAGGGACGCGATATGCCGCGTCCCGTTCCCAGTTTAATATTGACATTATTTTTTATTAGCCCAGTTTATTCGGCCCTTTCCGATATGACCATTAAAAAGCGTATAACTTTTCTCGTTTACAATATTGCCTGAAATTGGCATGTAACGTCGCTGTCGTTACTTTCAGTTAGTAGATTACAGATAAATACTTCCTTATAAGACAAATAGTTAGTAAATGTAATTAGAAAAGTAGTAAAATACTTTATCTAAACGTTTCGAGATAAAGCAACTTTGTTATTTCCCAGTGATTGTTCTCAAACAAAGTCTCATCACAACTTCTTAAAATTTAAGCAGATGAAGGGCGAAAACGAGGAAATTACTTCGGATTTATAACTTTGGCCGCTGGCGGAGACTGTTCCTGCTCCATTTTCACTGCATAAAAATGCTAATTCCCATCAAATTTCTACCTTCATCCCTCGTTTTCATGAAATATTTCATTAAAAATACAAAATGACAAGCGAATAAAAGGCTTCCTCTTTTTTCAGCGGCCGAGCCTTGGTATACATGTGACGCCTGAAGCGAAAATGGCACGGGGCAAAATGGCGGGTGAAAGATCAATATGACCCACCGAAACTAGTTCTGTCTCGTTCTTCCGCTTTCAGAGACTTCTTCCTTCTCGCTCTGACGCGTGCTTTGAGTGTAGTTCCGATATGTCCTATGTCGTGCAGTACAGATTTCGGTCGCGAATTTGCACAGAACCCTTGGAAACACAAATGCGTTAGGGTTCCCCATTAGAACGTGTTTGCAGGCCGATTAGCGAGTCGCGGTGAATGTCATTACCGCCTGCCTGGAGATAATGCTTGATTATTAAAATTTGGGTCTTTCAAATTATTTTAGGCTGAGTAAACAGTTGATCGGCAATTATGTTAATTGAACTGTTGTCAACACAGAGCTTGTTATGGCCGGCTCCGTCAGACCACGCATCACCAAGTCGGAACTCACAGCTTTGTAAAGCGTAAAGTTCCGTCGCTGAGTTTTGATATAAATACAAAGCCCCCATGCGACCAGAAAACTGAACTTCTATATACGCTACTCCGGCAAAACACATGTTCGACATAACTAAATTTCGACGCGCGCCATCTCCTTAATTTATGGTTTAAGGACGAAATTTATCATACTATTAGTTACCATAATTACCATATATGTTTTTATTAGATATTTATACAAACCTTAACTCCTCTCTGCTGACGTCCTAAATGAAATACACTTGCTTGCCAACAAAGTCTAAAAATAGGACTTAGGAAGAATAACCTGCCGTGCCGGAGATAAGACAAACTTTACGGAATACGATCTAAAGTGTTTAAACGTGCGGCTTCTAAAGTAAAATCCCCACCTTAAAAAACAAAGTTGTTTTTTAGTATAGGTTATTTAAGTACAATAAACTATTAATTATAGGTTCATACTTTAAAGTTGTTTCCAATTATTATTACCTATATAGATTTACTACATGGCACATAAAATTTGTCGTAGAACTACCTCTTGTCTACCTTTAATGGAATATTATGAGAGTGACAAGCACTTTGACGCCAGTTTATAATCATTAAACATAGAAGAATATTATCACCTTTGTATTTTACAAAATAATAAGTTGTTCATGTTTATGGGCTTTCGTCTACTCACGCAGGAAGGCTTTGCAAGGCCCTACTAACACCAGTATAAGAATAACAGACTGTTGTCAATTTTACATCTTTTCATAAAAACGAGTTACGAAATCTCTATAAATACACGTCGTTCGATTTACGAGAGATCCAGCAACGTAGTTCAGGAGCCGGACGGAGTTTTATATCTTCATTAAAGCTTTACATTAGGGTCCGTCGCGGGTCGCTGGTAATCGAAGAGTTAGTGCGGGAGCCAGGTCCCGATTTATTGCCGGATCTCATCGATTCTGATGACCATTTTTAGGGTTCACTCGTTTCCAAATCGCTACATATTATTCGCTAGTTTGAGCAAAAATTGTGGTATATATTTCCATACTTTTCAGAAACAGTTCTCAGAACAACAAGTTTTTGGATAAACATGACGAATCTGTTAATTCTTTGTTGCCTAGTTACTCCATCGTCCCGTCGGGCCTTCGCCACCTTGAATTACGAACTTGGAATAATCCAAAGAATCAATCTTTATTAACGAATAAATACCTAATTCACTATCTTAATTTAAGTATTTAATAAGACTGAATACCGTAGGTAATTTACTGATATCTTTTTGTCTATTCCACGGTAGATAAATGCTTAAGCTGATAGTTTTCTCTAAAGCTGACAGAGCCGGCACTGCAGAGCTGATGTGCGGAATCCTCGTTCGCTGGCCTGGTTGTCAGGAAGACGTAGCAGCAGCGGCGCTATCAGTCACGGCTTTCTCTACTAAGGGATTTAGGAATTCGGTCTCTCGTTCTCTTTACAGGGCCATGCGAAAATATTCAAAAAGTGAATTTATTCTCTTCGTTTTTGGTAACTTTCTTTTACGTCACGATTATGATAAAAATTATGAATGTTAAAATCTAATTCTTATTATTACATATCCCATACAGTGTCCTTACAATCAATGTTTTATAAAATGTCTTTGACATCTTTACGAGAAATATTGGATGCTAGCCGCCGCTTGGCAACGTATGGAGATTGGTAGGTATTATTATTGAAGCCTGTGCCAAACCAATATCTACTTACCTATGCTAGATTCATTTATATATTTCATAAATGAAGGTCTATATGACCTTTACTAAAGAAAAAAGACGAGCTCTTCAATGGTTTCGGCTGCAAAGAATTTTTATTCAGAATCTTTTAAAAAGCATTCAAGCGGGCCTCAAATTTTCTCATTCCGTCATTCTGAACAGGCAGAACACTTAACAAAAGCTCTTCAAATCCCACCGCAGGAGTAAAAACAAGAAATCTGGAGAGTTTCCATGCTGTACGTAACTTTCAACCCTTCTGTGAAGAATTTTGCTCTTAAAGACATCGAAATAAGTATACAGTTTTCCGTGCAAGAAGTACCGTATTTTCGCCGTTTTGTTTTAAAGTAGAGATTATCCCGGGAGGAGGTAAAAAACTGAATAATTCGCGTACATATCTCGCGACAAGGTAGATGTCTGGAGAGTGGCAACAATTTCCTATTTGGGCCAAACGCCACACGCGATAAATACGCTATTTGCCAGAACGAATATACGGTGACGTAAGCGTGCCAACATTCAAGATTGCTATGATAATAAAGCACTTGCTTATATCTATGCTGTTTGTAGAATGATTAGTCTCGTTTATAAAAGACGTAGAAAAATAGCTGGACGTATTTTTTTTCCCGCGGTGTACTTTCAAACTGAACAATTTTACAAATCATGGAAAAACTTTCTGCTTTACTGATTCAAATTTAACTGTCCTAATGCAGCTCAATCGTTCCAGTAGATAATTCTTTCTTAGCATTATTTAATTTATTTATACATAACTACATACATATATCACGCCTTTATCCCTTGCGGGGTAGGCAGAGGATTAACAGCCGTAAGAATACGGTCGTTATTGCCACGTGTGACATTTATTTTTACCCGTTATAAAACTTGAAGTCTATACTTCCTATTTCTACTGCCTACTTTTTCCATTGCAATAGCAAAACGGATAAATCTGCGGTAAGTGTCGACCTCGCAGACAGAAGTTCGCAATTACTTTTCATTGTAGTTATGAAGACGCGCTTTGGGAGCTGGCTCGGCTTTTTTCCTAGCAATATTGCAGATCTTATTTATCACCTCTAAGTTTGTGAAAAATGGCAAGTTCACGGCATTCCTCGACGGACGTATAAACTGAGATTTATTTGATAGGATTCGAGTTCGAGACGAAAATTGAAATGATATTCCGTCTTCTAAATTTAGAAATGATAAATAGGGCAAGTAAATGTTTATTTGAATGGAGTTTACAAAATACAAATAAGCGGCGGTCGGGCGATCTTTGGGAATATAATAAAAGGATATTAAAGGGTGGGATTGGCGCGATGATTCCTGTGAAAGTTTGAGAGGGTCGGACGGGTCGGATGGGTCCAGATAAAAAGGGTGGCCGAGGCGGCGTGGCCCAATATCTCGCCGATGACAACCCTTCGAGCTTAGACGACGACACTTCGAGGACCTTTTGATCGGATCCACTTACTCAAGCGAACAATATTTTTAAAGGGTGCGTTTTATTATTAGATAAACTTTATTATTTCTGTTATAGCCTAGGTATTAAATAAAGTGTACGTTTCATATAATAAATACGAAAAAAGAAATTGATCATTCCAACATCAATTTCACCAATCGGTACTATTTTGCTGTGAACGTTAATCCGGGCAATTCTATTGTTTGCTCTCTGCGAACGCTAATTGATGTGTTGACAAACAGTATGCGAAACCCGATTTATCTTCACGTATTGTATTTACAAAAACGATAATCTGATATCTCTTTTTTTTATTCTTTATTTTGTCAAAATAAAAACACTAAGGTAAGATCTTGCAATCATCTATTGCGAAGGTGGAGTCGCAAAAGTAGAGTAAAGTACTAAGTATTACTAAATGGAGCTCAAATCGCATCTTTGTTTGGTTTATTGTTTTGCAAACAACATGCCTATAGAATCTATACTCATGTCTATAGTAAAGACCATGAATTTTAATCCGATGTGTTTGGATGATCCGGACATCATTAATCCTAATAGTAAGCCGGACCGGTTTAGTAATTAGCGATGAATTCGCCAAATTTCAAAAAATCTTGAAATACTGGCTTGTATTTAATACCTATGCATATTTAGCACAGGACTCCCTGGCTATGCCGATTCAGAATAGGGTTCCGTTCTCCTCTGTCGCGATCTCTGAGAACCCTTTTCGAGGAGATTCCGCGTATCACGGCCGGTTGGGTAAATAGCCGGCTGGGGCTCCCTCCTCACATTTATCGGAATGATGATGTAAATAACACGGAACCGGCATCCCCGTCCTTTCGTGTTCTACTCGGCTTATTGTATTATGCGTAACTTCAGATCCTATATCTAAAACGGCGTGTAAGGGATAATCCTCCGAATATTGATAGGGTGCATTGCATGCAGACTATGAAAATGAAGAAATTTCCCCTAGCAACATATGAACGACAATCTCCTATACATTAAGATCAACCGACTTCCTTTACGAAGGAAAGTCAACAACTTTTTACGTTAATTTTGATAATGTTTTTGTTGTTTCCTGAAATATTTCTGCCGAGAAGTTGTTCAGTTCCATGGTCTAAATGTATCCTAACATTATTCGGAGGGCTGTCTTTTACACCCTGTCGGCATCAAGGTGCAGCGGACATAATATTTAATATCAGTAGGGGCTGGTTCGTGCCTAGCTAAATGATGGAAACACTTCTTGGGTATATTAAAATTATGTAATTTCTGGCAACAAAAAGTATATCCTTACAGTTTAAGGAATCGAATTATAACAACGGTGAAAGCCAATATAAACACAGACTTCTATAATTAAAAAGATGAAGTTTTTCTTAAGTTGAAGTGACCAACACACCCTGTATAGATTCAAGACAAGATATGATTGATGATTAGTCCTGGTTTCAGTTATTGCAGTATCAAAGTTCTCTATAATTGTATACTTGACAGGCCAGCTGAAGCAAAACTAGTTTGAAACTAAAGTGCAAATGAAACAGTGTCGCTGATTCCATTGACCAGTTAAGCTGCAACGATCCATTGTTTGTGTTGGCACCAATCGCTGTCCCGCGCGTTACCCGCCAATCACCAGTATTTGTTCAGCCATGAGCGAGCGAGCTGATTGGTCGATATCAACAGCTATTGGATCAAAAGATTAAAATATAATCTCGATGTTTAACCCCTGATAGATACCCAGTTTGTTTGTTGTATGCGTTTTCTTCCCGACACGTCATAAACTATGTATTAATATGTAGTATTGGGCGTTTATACAGTGTGTAAAAAAAATTGCTGCAAATTTTTTAAGGGGTGAATCAGCCCATGAAACTGAACAACTTTCCCCAAGAAAGAACATAGGTCGAAATATTTAAAAAAATTTTGGATTTCCCGCACAGGTTGACGCTCGGCTGCTACATTTTTCTTTCATATTTCGACCTATGTTCCTTAGGGAAAGTTGTTTAGTTTCATGGACTGGTTCACCCCTTAAAATATTTGCAGCTAATATTTTTACACCTTATAGACTGCAAACACTAGAGAGTCAAAAAAATTGGCAAAATCAGTTAAATTTGTCATTATGTAGTCTGGGAGTACGTTACGTAAGCATTTCCTACGTGCAAACTATGTTCAACCTAGGTCGCTTAGCATAAAGTGTCAATTTGTTAGCCGTGCATGTTCGAGCAAAGTGGCTACGCTTCGTAGCAAGCGCTACGAGCTACGTGCTAAGTTTTGTAGTTTTATTTTCAGCTTAAGTACACTACTATGGTATCAGCGGCACCTCAACTTACTTACTGTAAAGACCAACATATACGGGTTATTCTCGATAGCTGTATGGGTAACCAAAAAATACTGGTCTCTTAATTGGGTAGCTAGATTTGCTGCTGATATTACACAGGCGTTTGTGAAAATCCTATATCCCTAAGTTTTATCAAACTCATATAAACTTAATAGAATCATGTACCTTCTTCTTTCATACGGAGTTTACGAACGTAAACGGCTATCATTATCGACTCGTTTTGAAATCGTTGTCTGTGTTTCTGAATTAATAGCCAGAAGTCGAAAGTCAAATGCCCATAGATTTCTTGCTCTGAAGATGAAAATATGACAACTTTGATGTAATTTATTCAAATTATCGAATAAGCCGGCTCGCGAATGGACGATATACAGGCGTGTTTTTGAAGTTTCTAAGATATACTGGCCTTTATCCTGCTAATATTATAAAAAACGAAAGTGTGTATGTTTGTTACTCCTTCACGCTTTAACTTCTGAACCGATTTTCATGAAATAGAGAGTAACTTGGATTAACACTTATGATAGTTGTTATGCCAAAAAAAGGTTCTTGTGGGATGCTACGGGATTAAAACCGACTTCCAAGCAGGTGGAGCCACGGGCGTCCACAAGTCAACAAAAAATATACAGGGTGTAAAAATATTAGCTGCAAATATTTTAAGGGGTGAATCAGCCCATGAACCTAAACAACTTTCCCCAAGTAACATGTGTCGAAATATGAAAAAAAATTTGACCTCCCATACATTATTGACTTGGTCGGTCAGTAATTTTGTATGGGAGTGCCAAAATTTCTTTTCATATTTCGACCTATGTTCCTTGGGGAAAGTTGTTCAGTTTCATGGGCTGATTCACCTCTTAAAGTATTTGCAGCGAATTTTTTTACACCCTGTATAATTATGTTGTGACTGTGATAGAATCCCGTGATAAAGCGAGGTGTTTGAACCTCCATCAGACGCCCTGTTTGTCCGCCCTTACGGCTACAAATGGTCGCCATAATTATTATCGCAGTGATTTACGGACGAGCCACCGTCTGCAGAATACAAACGGTGGAATTACGATGTACTAACGAGATATTGGACCGTGTACAGTCTTTGTCTAATGATATAACGTGTTACGTGTCAGAGCAAAACGCTTTAACGTCTAGCGTGGGTGATTCGAACAAAATTTTCCTACCATATACTTAAAGAGAAAATTCAATAACTAATAATTCCCACAGGAAAATTAGTTACAGCGGATGAAGCCGCTGGGCGGGCGGCTAGTTCCTTCTAAAGTATTACCTAAGGGTACTAAATTATTCGAGTTTTTCCATTTGGCAAATTATGAAACTTCTCTGCAGACCGTCCGTGACGTTCGTCACTGCACTATTTCTGCATCAGTATAATGACGTCATAAATCCTCAATTAAATTTCGGCTCCAGCCTTCGGCGCCCGTTATGTCGCAGTGCAATAAATACTTAATAATTAAAGCAATACTGTCGGTTTGGTGGTGAGTTTTAACTGGTTTCATCTTTATGTTTCAGTGTGTATCAGGGGTAACGACGGGTCGTTCGTCGACCTGGTATCCTGGTATCTATGACATATAGACGTGTCCAGCAGATGGAGAAAATTAATGGCTGCTTTAGTTGATTCACTAAAGTTGTTCTAAGAAATTATCATGAAAAGGTAATTTTGTTAATTATTAGGTGTGTTACGTACTCAGTGAAAACAGTTGTGCTAAAAATTAATAAAAATACATACATTGATTTTCACGATTTGTCACTAGAATCCCCCTGTAAAGTTTGTATAGATAAGATATTACTAAGTATAGTAAGCCTGGCTCTCGACGTGCTCACCTGTATGTGAATAAAAAGGATAAATTAATAAATACCTTTGAATTTATTACTATGTCTAAAGACAATATATACTCTATCCAATATTAAACATATTTAATCTCAGTCTGAATGTCACATAGCCTATGTATCTGTTTACAGTGCACGTCTAAGCAATGACCCAGAAGCTCCGAGCAAGCAAGCTGCTCGAAAACATCGGCATCTGGACGATTCGTCTCGGCTCGAGGGTCGCTGCTGCCGAATCGATTCACGAGAGCAAAGGGAGACTCCAGAGGGAGCTTTCGGCCAAGCACTGCTAGCGAAGGACAACAGGTTCGTATTTTTTGTATCTCCACTCCTGACGAATAACCAGATTTACGACATGGAGTTCGTCCTAGTTAGATACGTAGTAGTGCTAAAATACAACTGCTTGAATGCGCAAAATACAGTATACTCTGTCACTATCAAAAATCACAACAGTCTTCTCCTAGATTAGGGTTTATCCCATTGCAGTTGGCGAACGCAGTACAAAAATATTACTTTCTAAGTACATCACAAAATTGTATACCTTCTTATTGTGTATTAAAGTGCGTCATATTTTGTTTCACGAACACCAAGTCTTATTGCGTAGAGTTTTTTATGACTTCACTTTGGTTGTTTGCAGGGTTACCACTGAATCATTTTCTTCTTCTGAGATCGATTGGGACTCGCAGCCAAGGCAACAGCTGTTCGCTATGTGAGTTGATTTTATCAATTTTACTTGTGACGTTTATGTTTTTGTTCTGAATTCAGTGCCAAAAGCATAGGACGGGTAAATGCTTTCCATATTAGATTAATTTATATTGTGTATAGATTCAACTTGTCGGTTTAAGTGTGTTTTGAACAGTGTTGCTATGCTACTCAAAGCTTGCTTTTCAAGGCCAACCCTAAAAAGCACGCCTTCAGTAAAATACGAACCTGAGTGCTCAACTTCACCACCAGTAAACTTTTTTATAGAATAGCAATTTGGTCACGCTACTTCTGAGGCCAACGGTACATAAATAGTAAGATTGATATTCTGATTTTAGAGGTTTTATACGTTTGTACTTCTTCAAATACTATTTGAAATGCCTACCTTTTTCCTCCAAACCTAATATTATGTCAAATCTACTATTCATATTTCGGTACGTCTGATGTTCTCACCGCACATCTAACGAGAGCCAGCAGGTCAAACCGAATTTCAAACTACCCGAACTATTACCTAATAGAATAGCGAAGAGACAAAGCCCCCGTTCTCTACAAAGTATGTACTATCGGTGGAGCTGGTTAGTTATAGTTATAGCTATTGCACTTAGCTGCAGAGAGTTAGGTATGTAATAACACGGTCAGTCGTGCAACTTCCTTCCTACAGCTTTAGGGATGTGCTGTTATTTGGCGATAGAATTGTATTTTTTCGTTTTTAAATTTAAATCGATAAAACGAACAGCTGAGCTTCCGGCCGCCATTATGGCGCGCGGCGCCTGGCTAGTACCTATGTACGCAACTTTGTGCGGAACGCGTGGGAATAGTTTCTAGTATTTAATTTATCATCAAATAACACAAATCACGCCTATATCCCTAGCGGGGTAGGCAGAACGTAAAATAATGGTTATTATTGTTTTATTTTTTATTATTATTAGCCACTGTCGTCCCACTGCAGGGCAAAGGCCTCCCTCCCTTTCTTCCATTCTTCCCTATTTTGGGCCGTCTCCATCCAATACCGGTCTTGCGCATGTATCTCGTCTTTCCATCTCTTTCGAGGTCTACCGCGCGCCCGCTTAGCGTTGGGAGGGACCCACATTGTGCATGTTTTTGCCCAAAGTTCATTCGGCATCCTGGCGATGTGACCAGCCCAATCCCATTTTAAAAATGCTGCCTTCTGACTTACATCGACAATTTTTGTACGGGAACGCAGCGTTGTGTTTCTGACTCGGTCTAGAAGCCTGACCCCGAGTATGCTGCGCTCCATATTTCGTTGGCAGACCATGAGTTTGGATGTCAGTCAGAGACCAAGTTTAGGCTCCGTAGGTAAGGATGGGAAGAATGCACGAATGTCCATGAGTTTGCGCTTGAGTGTCAATGGAAGGGTGCCCTTCATAAGCTCTTTCATGGACCAATAGCTCCTCCAGGCGTTTTCAATACGTCTTTCGACTTCTTTATCCTGTCTGGACTGGAAGGAGACTATTTGGCCCAAGTAGATATACTCATTGACATATGCAATTCTTTCGCCATCCACTTCTACGGTCATTATTGGCACGTCTAAAAATGTTTAAGGGTTGTTTCAGATAAGCCGTGTATCGCTATAGTGACAGTGTCGGCCTTTCGGCTGAAATTGCAATACACATGAAACCCTCGAATCCCTTAGTCGGCTTCGACGACACCCACGGGAAATAGATGGGGTGATGCTATTCTAAGCCGAAATTACACGGCAATATTTAATTTATTCCACTATCGTAAGGCGCAACGCACACTTAACGCACAACGGGCCGCTAAAATATCGCAGCGGTCTGTCAGATCCATTCTTGAAACGTCACTCCCCATACTAAAACTGCACTCGACAGACGACGATGCGATAGCGCTGCGTCAGCAGTGGTTGACCGGTTTTAGTGACATTTCTAGTATGGATCTGACAGAACGCTGCGATATTTAGCGGTCCCTCGCAGGTAAAGTATGCCATCCACCTAATAAATAAATGGCTCGCCGTAAAGTTGCGATCTTTTTATCGATATTTTCCCAACCATACCTCCTGGTGGAGTATTGGCAAGATTCCGCCGTGAAATATGTGAGCATTCTCGCTGGGAGACTACTCACCCAGTTGCAGTAGTAGCGGTAATTCTCACAGTTTCCGCTCCATTTGAGATTGCCTCAGTTGCATCGTGCGACTTACCGATGTTACGGAATATCCGTTCTTTACAGCTGAATTCGAATGAAATTTTCCATTGTCTTCTTCTTTGTGTCGCGGCGAATCAATTTTTTTCAGATCAGTGAGTTGCCACACTACCGGCGAATTTGCTTTTGTTGTAGGTAGACATAATCTATATCATTTCAGCCGGTTATGTAGGTACCTTATGCAAGGCAACTAGGTGGCTCAGAATAATTATTGTTCATCAAGCTTTAATGTATTTCTTTGGCATCGAAAGCTAACCAAAATGCGCTAGCTAAACATAATACAGAAATCACCTACTGTTTCTGTTAGTATGTACAATTCATTAGGATTTTATTGCTAAAATCTAGGTAGATTCTGTATCTCATCGTAATATCATAATATTATATTATTTGGAGATACCTGATTATTGACGAAGGTTAATAATCATCGACCTAATTAAACAAAGGCAAATGTTGAAATAGGTTCTCGTATTTCATTAACATACCAACTTGAAATCATTGCAAATACTTATGAAATCATCAGTAAAAATAAAATTCATTTTCCATCTATCAAAACTCTTGCTGTTTGAGTGAGTCTTATAACCATGAAGGGTTCAATTCAGAAGCCGTACGCCTGCAAAGTCAATTTGCGTAATTACAAAGTTGGCCTTTGCCTCCCGCGTTTGGCGTGAAATGGAGTGGATATCATTGCAGTTGCCTGTTATTGGGGCTCATTATGTGGTAATAAGGCACAAGAGATCGCTGTCTAAACGGAACTTTGGTGTAAGCGTGTAAGTGGTGAGATTATAACAACATACTGAATGTGTTTGCACGAAGCATTGCGTGACCGTTTTGTGTTTGTTAGGCGGAACACACACTTGACGCGCGACAGAGCGCTAAAATATCGCAGCGGTCTGTCATGTCTATACTAGAAATGTCAATCTCCATACTAAAACCGCTCAACCGCTTTCGACGCAGCGCTATCGTAGTGTCGTCCGACGAGTGTGGTTTAAGTATGGGAGTGGCGTTTCTAGTATGCACATGACAGACTGCTGCGATATTTTAGCGCTCTGTCGTGCGTCAAGTGTGTGATCCGCCTCTATACCTTATTTTCTCAGGCTGTCAAATTAAATCTGTCAAATAATTGTTATTTTTCTTTGTTCAATAAATTTTAATTATACCTAGACATAAGAAATACGACTTCATGCTTTTTGCATGCAAGATTGCATAATGCTTACCATCCCGTTTTTTCACTTAATATCAAAGAGAGACAAAAATAATTCACGAAGGAAATAATCATCATAAAATAGCGAACGAGCGTCGAGCGAGAATCTGAAGGAAATTAGTTTGAAAATAGGTGCTTTGTACTCAGACAGTCTTTCTTCTTTAGCTGGGAACCATCTCAGAGACGTCTGAAGTCAGTTTGCATTCGATCGCCAAGTAAACAACGCTCCAAAGGTTCTTCAATCTGCAACTTAGATTGGTTTTGCAATTGTAACTTGTTTCTTTTAGCTTTTAAGTCACTGACATCTTACAAAACCAATACCTATACTGTCGAAGCCAGCTGATGTGCGATATATGCATCCAACTCAACAAACGATTGGTGTCATTCTACTATTCGCATATTTGCAATCCAATTGTATCTATCTACCTATACCTACACTTTGTATTACACTCAATCACAATTTGTCTGCAAAGTATTTTTCACATGATACTTTAAATATGTCGGCGATATGTTTTTCATTTAATATTACAAAAGGCTTGGTCTGGGCATAAACTCGTACGCGCCTACACGATCGTAAATTTGAACAAAAAATACCCGAACGTGCGATACGATATCGCTCGGCCAAAATCACGCGCCAGATCCACCCTGAATTTGCATACCGTAGTACCACCAGTCTAGTGTGAACTAAAATGGAATAGAGCTCCACAGCCCGAGTCGGTATCGACCGGTCTGGCCTGGTACCCGTACCAACGTACCCAACATTAAAGTATTTAAAACCGGGACCTGCCAACTCCCGTTGACTGTTGACCCCATTCTCCGGCAGCTTCAACGGTCGTATTCTGAAAGGGACATGCATACATTTATTTTTATTTACATAAAATTTTCATTCAGGCTGAACGAGGATCGAGGCTTACGAGGCTGTGTTTAAAGGGATTGGTTTACTTTCAGGAGACCAACCCACGATATTAAATCTGTTGGTTTGCAATATTTACAGATTTTGTTGCAAATAACAACAAATACAAATACCTACACATCACATATTAAATCACTATTGGTTTGTGTTTGACGTGATTACATAAAATAAAATTTAGATTAAATAAATACAGGGTGTAAAAAAATTAGACCTCACGTACAAAGTTACCGACCGACCAAGTCAATTTGTATGGGAGGTCCAAAAATTGTTGTTTTTGTATTTTTCTATCCAAATGTGGATGCTTGTAATTAGCCTCTTTATGACTAATTTCATTGTCAAATATGTTACTTTAGTGCTGTTAGCTTCCCTCAAAAAATTAAAATAAAATAAATAAATAATTTTTTTTCTCATATTTCGACCTACGCTTCTGGGGGAAAGTTGTTCATTCTCATGAGCCCATGTCGCACGACACGACATGGGCTCATGTGTCGTGCTATGAGTAAGCACTAATTTTCTGACCGTGTAGAAAATAGACAGCAGCGCGCCTGCAACATCTTAGACCGCATTGGCCTACTTACCTGCCTATCAAGTGTAGTAAGTATGTAAAATGCAGAAAAAAAGTCATCAGTACCAAAAAAACTACCTATAGCTACTCATCGTTATGTATTCTAGCTAGCGCTTAACCAACCGCATATCTAAATCGCTATTGAGAAAAAATCTTCCCGTATTTATGAATACGGACGCCCTGGGGTCTATTTGGCCCTGCACCAACCGAAATGCGTTTGAGTCCAATTAACATGTTGATAATAAAACTAACGACCCGCTTTTACCCGAATGCATATTGCGGTGCCAACTTTAGGTGTCTGCTTGAAGGAAGAAGCTGTTCTAAGTATACTTATAACAGTTGTTTTAGTTCAGTTTTAGAATTTATGTTTAATTGTTCTTGGATTTCACCAGCGTATGGTAGCCCCGGATGATGCAGTTGCAGAATTTTTGGTTTTATGACTTGGAGGTTGGTGGGGATCGAGATAAGTGGAAGAAGTGTGGGGAGGCCTTTGCCCAGCAGTGGGCCAGTGTAGGCTGATAATAATAATAAAATAACTTGAAAAATTTCAACGCTGCATTTGAATTAATCGCTGAAGCAATCCGGTGTCAAAACGAAAGTGTCAGTCGATGGAAATTTGACATCAAAGATCTGCGCTTGTTGTGATATCTCACAAAATCTTTATTCCGCGACTGAAAAATGTAGCTACGAGTATAATAGTCGAATCAGGAGGTGATGTCACTGGCGAAGAAAAAAAGAAGCGAATAGCTCCACCGTCAAGAGCATGGCTCTTAAATAAAGAAAAATAATCCAATCGAAGCTATTGTCTATAGTTAGTATTCTTTGCTATTATTCTCATTGAAAAACCAATATTTTGGTTTGACTGGATACCATGCAAAGTTCATGGAAAAGATCTTTCTACGAAGTATTTTTCGACTAAACAATTTTTGTTGGAAATATTTGGTTCATTGCAGTAAACCGTTGTACATAACCTCTGATTCCGATCACCCTGTATTCAAAGGACGGTGCAACTGTGGTTTACATCCATAATTTCTATTCAACGTTTGGATTACGGGTCCCGAGCGTGCCAAGCAATACATTAAATTGGCTATGGCCCAAGCAGCTTCGCATTTGTGCCCAATTAATGGGCTTTACCGACCAAATCCGTGTTTCAGTTCACCAAGACACAGTTTTTGCTTAAATTTTGCCTTTGTGTAGGTTTTTTCCATGACGATTTACTAAGAATATTACGAGATGATGTTCCTGGGTAAAATCTTTTTCTACGAAAACTAAGATCGTGTCAGTCACGCGGAGTAAAATTACAAAACTAAAACTTCTGAGTTTAATAATATGGAATTGCAATTTTAATAAAACTGTCAGTCAAACGCAATTTTAATAAAACACTTCACTGCTGCACTTGGTCTCCCCCCTTTTACCACCAGTACCAGTCGTCTACTTATTTTACAGACCATGTTTTGTTTCATGCAGAAATCTGCTACTTGTTATGCTTGTATTATACAACTTATCGATTCTCACATACCCCACAAAATTCACATATACCCTTATCTTTAAAAACGTTTCGTAGTAGAAATACGTGTAACTAGACCAGTCTTTGCGGACTTTCGTGCACGGAATCGAATTACAACGTTTCAAAAATAAAGCTCAAGTTTATATCTATTCTGCTTAGGTATTTGAAATTTCTATTCATATTGGAATTCGCCCAGTAGGTAAATCCAACATGGCTCCGAGGTGTTGTGACTTATCGCCGGGTTCCACACGGGCGCCCCACCACTAGGGATTTAGGACTTGCATTTTGTATGTACCTTACCTATGTAGGTACATATTATGTAAGTAGAAACAATTATTGTTGGGTAATGTTGCAAAGGCAAAGATTTGTCTTAATGGTCACAAAACTACTTGAGGGTCAACATTAAACCTCTCCTAAAAATAAATAATTCGCTTAGTTTTAGCTAGTAACAAAATGAAATGGGACTTTATTTCGCGTGCAAGAAGTAGTGACACAAAAAATGATTTTTCAGAAGTACATATTTTGACATATTTACTAACGCTAAAAAAAGTTCTTTTTTCAGAGGTTCACAAGCGCAAAGTTACGAACATCGTTGCTTATCATGGATTGACGTAGCAATATTTTTTATACATGCTGCATGTTTAGTAATGTAAAATGAGTATTACAATACAAAATCAACTTCTTACCTACCTAAGCATCTACCCAGTTCAATACTCCGTCGTATTTCAACAGTGGTACTGGCTTGACCATATGTTACTGTTATTATGTGGACGTCTAGGACATTAATCTCGTCCTTACTACCATTCCTGACTGATGTGTAATCTAGCAAATACGTCTTTGTATATTATTAATGTTGTGAGGTTGTCTTGATATAAATCTATAATACCTTTAATCGAGCAAATTAATGCAATCGGGATATACCTACTTATTATTTTATTTACAATCGATCTTAGAAATGGCTCATACAATTTTCATCAAATTTCGTTTTTACGGTTTTTTTGTGGGCGATAAATCGGTTTAGATAGGTAGGTGAAAAAAATAAATTCATACCGGTATATAGGAAATAGGTATATGGAAAACAAAACTTACTTTCAGCATATAAATTAAAATCTACTAAGGCATTGCGTCACATCACAAAATCATATTTTACAAACCGGTGGTTAAATTTGCTGCGTCTAATCCTGAAGTTAGTAACACTTGTTATTGAAGGTGCTAATTGATTAGAACGTTGACAGCTGAGGGGTTCAAGCATTAGCAAGTACCGAGAAGTTCGAGGTTCGTGTTCGACTCGTGTGAAATTACTGGTTTCAAAGTTCCTCTATACCTAACTAAATTCAATTCTCTTTGTGTATTTCTACTGAAACTTGTTATTAAGAGCTCAATTTTTACATTCAGGAGCCCAATTTCTGAAATGGTCGTTTTTGTTTCATGCGACAATCTGCGACTTATTATGCTTGTTTCTAACATTCTACTTCACTTTTTGATTCTTACACAGCCTTGACTATAAAAACAGGCTGTAATATAAATTTAAATACGTGTGGTTAAAACAGTCGTTACGGACTTCCGTGCACGATATCGAAAACGAATGTTTTAGAAATTGACTCCCTGGGCCTTAGAAATAGATATAAAAGTAGTTTTTCGTGCAGTTTTCTCTGTAATAGTCCATTGTTGCGCTTGGCTGCGAGCTTTTAGTGCTGTTAAGTAATACTTGCAGCACATTTTTATGCCATTACAGCTACAGTACACACACGATTACAATTGTATAAAGCCAAACTTACGATCGTGTTATGTGCGTTTAAAAACGTTTACAGTTAAATGCATGTATAGGTGCATGTTTTGTACTTATAAAGTTGTAATTGACAAGAAAGAAAACCTCCTGGTTACCGTGAAACATGAGTAGTTAAGTAAACTTAATGTACACAGGTTAATTCAAATTGGTAAAATATTTAGACCAATAATTTTCAGTTCAGCTCTTTGACAATCTTCTGAAAGGTTAAAAATTAAAAATCTTTAAATTATTTTTTAAGTCTACCTTTTGTAAATAAATGCGTGGAAATGACGTGTCTGCATAATTTTGACGTCATTGAATTAAATAACAAAACCCTTTTCCAAGTTAAACGAGAGGCAGGGCGAGAGGGTAACTGTCCACTAACGTGACGAGGAGCGCGCCAATAAAAACGACAATGCGCTCCATAGAGGAGGACACGGTTTGAGAACTACTTCCCCTTACTATACAAAAGATCCTACCGTCTGCGCCAAAGCAGGTTAAGCACCTCTAAAAGTTAAAAGTTCATAGCTTTTGTTAAGCAAATATTTTTTAATTTAATGCTTATTTTTTGCTTTTTTCTTTGTTCATACGTGAAGTGAATACAGCTATGGAAGTCTTGTGCCGCAAATAATGTAATGAGGGTGGATTCAATTACGTGCTCTCCTTTGTTTTTTTCTCACAAGCAGCCAGGAAGGCCGTGATAAAAACCGTGATGGAAACTGCACATTTGTTGCGCGCTGTACATTGCCGATTTGTACCGCGGAGCGTGCTTCCGACACAACAGCGGCCGCCCCCCTCCCCCGCCCCGCGCCGCGCGCCGCACCCCCGCGCTGCCACGCTCCGAGAGAGCCGGCGAGGTCTATTCAAATATCCCCTGTCTGTTCACACCCCTCCCCCCCCCACCCGCCAGCGCCTCGCAGTCTCGTTCATATTTCGTGCTCCTATTTTGCGCAGCATCCCCGGGTACCCAAATGCAGTCGGCAGACTTCGAAACGTCGTAACTACCGCGGTGTGTACTCTAAATTCACCGTTGTTCCTATGCCTTAGGGTTTAATTTAGCTTCTCTAGAGTTGAAATACATAAGCTCAAAAGAGCACTAGGAGAGTCGCCACCCGAAGCCCGGAATAGGGGTAGAGATTCAGTACAAGTAGCGTGTAGGGGCGCGGCTCGCCGCAAAGTTAGACGCGACTGAGCTCCAGCCGATAACGACACTTCATGTTGATTGAGTTCAAGAATTATAAAATTTAAAAAATGGTTTTATCTGCAACAAGCGTGTGACCGAGCGGTGTGAATGGGGATTCGTGAAAGGTACGTGTGGAAATGTAGTCGGCAGTTTGGTGGTCGTTTGGCACGATCGGCGCGATCGCCCCGTATAATTTGATTGCGAAGGTTCGCCACCGCGGCTCGCCCTCGCCTCGCGCTCAAGTGTTGTTGACTTGTTGTTTCTATTTTGTTTCCTTCTTTTCTAACTTGTGCTCTTTATTGTTTCATTCTTATGAAACGTGACGTTTTTTGTGTTCCCGTTATTACTGTGGTAAGAAGTGTATTTTCTTTTGTGTTTTCAGATGCTGTGGACAAACATTGGGTAGCAACCACTTCAGCGTGTAACTAGGTAAATATATTTTTTTTATAAAGGCTTTGTTATAACTTAATTTACGTTTTCATTACCCAATTTTTTAATTTTAAAATTACTATGTTTAACATTTTCAATGTAATTTTAGCGTTTCATACCCAACTAGTTAATACTGATTATTTTTATTAATTTTGTATGTCTGAGGTCTGAAACATACCGCGCATGATTTCCTATTTCATAAAAAAATCCGCGGCTAAATTTTTGAAACGACAAAGAGTAGGTAAATGATTTACTGACCCTTGCAGTTATTTTTGTGATGGACTCTACGATTTCGCCCCCGGGGCCATCAAATCTACGCCGAACGGCAACGAACTTTGCAATGGTAAAACAAAAAAACTTTTTCAAATTACTTTTTTGCACCTGCTATGGTATAAGTTTTTTATTTTATTTTATTTCACGTAAAGACAGGACCTACAGTACTTCTTCTCTGAAAATTTCATCGCACTTATTATTTTTATTGATTCCGTTAAGAATTGGCTCACAACTTTCATTACATTCTTTGTATTGTCGTTTTAAAACCAAGCCTGAAACCACAGTATCGAGTGAATAAAGATACAGATACAATATGTAAGAAAAAGTACTGCGTTCTTGGCGCGTTTTTATTTGAAGCATAATTTTATTGTAAAAAAACGCAATAAGGTCTGCATTAGTGCAACCGCAGCTGTACTGGACTGTACGTTGCGCGTTATGTCGAGTTCTGTTCTGAAACTATAGGGTTGAACATTTAAATAAAAAGTTTTTGTAAAATATATTCAACTGCAAATATTTTTATACCTTTTTTAACCAGCTCAAGGGTCAGCTCATTTCTGGGCAATACTAAAAAAAAATATCATTCCCATATAAATGGGAGATCCAATTTTTTTTACGTCACGGTCCGTAGCCTGAAATAAAATAACTAAATGTTCTCGACGCATGGTGTCACGTGTCTTGTCTGAGTGTGAACCAACCTTTGCAATAGACATAAATTTATTTAATTCATAAGTACGGGATAAATTCAATTGGCACAATATTTTTATGTTTTAAATACAACAGATGTCGCTACTTATATATTCTTTTCGTTTTTTTTAAGACTTTTAGAATAGCCATTTTATTTCAATAGTTACCTAACTTAACATTTTTTCACCACGAGTAAGCAACAAATAGTTGTAGACACGACTACAAACTGACCATTTGGCCTGGATTGCACAAGCCATCCATTACGCTGGCCCAGCGTACATGCATAATACGACCTTCTTATATACTTTTATATCCAAGTTACATTAGGGATCCGTTTTTCAAGAGAACAAAAGAAACTAACTTATTAGTCCGAATTAAATGTTTTTTATTTTAACTTTTACGTAGAGAGAGACCAAATCTACGTATCGAGATCATTACAGAGAAGAAGACTACATTACTGACCATCATGTTTTTTGAAATAGCTAGGGGTCGCTTTGCAACGCGCCGTAGCAACTAACGCATCCAGAAGTCCATAAGCCAACCGTTAGAAAGTGCACAAAAGGTTTTTTTCCACAAGTAATTCGCAACATAATATTATATTTGTAGACACACGATTACAAAGCGTCCGTTTGGCCACATGAGTACAAAGCGACCGTTTGGCCTGGATTGCGGTGGATATTCATTAATCTGACTCACTAACATACGACTATCTTTTTTACTCTTAAGTAGAAAATGTTCCATTTTTAGGGTTCTGAGCTGACTTCATCTCCAGAACACAAAGTGGAAAAGCCAAGATTAGAAAATAAGATTATTGGGATTCTACTGCACTTACAGTGCTATATTGCGATTTTTTCATTTGATTAGATTAACTTCAAATTAAAGTTGCTTGAAATGTAGGAGGTTCTCAGTTTGACCTGTATGTATGTTTGACCGCGATTATCTCGCGAGTGGATGCGCCGATTTTGATGCTGTTTTCAGAAAAGTATTTGTCAGACTTATGATAAAGTTTTACGCATATTAACCGAAAAAAATGGAGATTCGCACTTTTATAAGTCTGTTGAAGTCGGTTCTCTTTTACAAAAGTTATTAGTCTACCCATCCATTTTGCTGTAACAAAGCGCACAATGTGTGCCAGCCAAGTTCAGCTCAGGCCACACGAACAATTCTTTGTCTGGGCCGTACAGCCAAAGGTATCACAGGATTTCTTTTATCAAGATAGGTAACCTATCTTAAGACGAATCTAATTAAAACTTTACACTTTTAACACTCTTTTATCGTTGTACGCAATCAACTGACTTATATATCTTTATAGAGTTCTAAGTAAATTGATTCCGGCTTAGAGTAGCGCAAACCTACGCGTAATTCTATCCTTCGGTGTCGGTTGTCGCAAAAATCGAATAGTAAATAGTATTCACGGACTCAAAATTTTCCATATGTGAATACAACTTCTTACACTGCGCTCACAAATCGACTTCCAAGTACGGGGAGCTGCTATGGCAAATACCTCCCAATCGGGGAAGGGCATGTCCAGCAGTGGGCTGTCGTGGCTGTTAAGATTGTTTGCCGAGTGGATATAATTTATTAAGCTTGATCAAGGCTAAGACTCTTTAAATGTAACGAACTTGGCTTACATTTTTACAATTACGTTTTCGGCGGGGTAAAGATAACCCTAAGCTCTTAATTCTCTCGTGGCCGCTGATATGGTCGAGGCAATTTGGTGTGCGTCTGGTTATAAGCCTCCAAGGACCGGCTTTGTTTACTGAGCAAGTAATACTGGTAATTTATAGCTAACGTGATTCGCTTCCGCTTTCCTTTTGTATGTAAATTTGTGTGCACAGACGATTTCTGTCATTGTTATGCTTAGAATCATATTCTTCTTCTTTCTTTTCGTGTGGGACACTGAGTCGTTTAACGACCCGATGTACCCTAGTGTCTGAATCTTTCAATTTTCAATTCACTGCAGAAAATTAAAAACAAACACATATATTTTAAAATAGTAGGTATTATGCCGTATAATGGCGGTTTAGAACAGCATCACCCCATTTCTACTCGTCAGCGTCGTAAAAGGCGACTAAGGGATGAATCCAGGGAATGGCCAGCAGCGTTCCTGTGAATATCTACAACACATTGCACTGCGCTCGCCAACCCACCAGCCAAGCGTGGTAAGTATGGCAAATACCCCCAATAGTGGGAGACCAATGTCCAGCAGTGGACTTTTGTGGCTGTTGTAATGTCGTGGTAAGGATTAGAATATTAGAGTTAATCAATATGACGCATCATCGGCTGCTTTTAGCCTCACCATTTCCTTTCGCATGTTTTCAAAATTATTCTCATTTTAACGTTGGTTTTGTCCTACACTAAAATTTTATCACTCCAAAAGCGTCGAACATAAACTTTGCCATAACTACAGAAATGAAAATGAATAACTAATGAGTGTACTCAACAAGTCTTAAAAGGGATCTTTTATTGCCTGCTCGGGGACAAAATCCCGGTTTGCCACGGTACTTGTTCGTCACATTTTTTTGTTTGTTTTACCGTTTATCGCACACAGTAAAAAAATAAAAAAAATATATAAAAACAATACACCATATTTCAACGTATTTATACATAAATTTCTTTCAGCAGACTTACGGTAGCGTTCAGAGAGTCCCATTTTGTCACACTCAGTTACATTAACATGCAGGTATCATTTTGGTTCGTCATACTTACTTAGTACGTTTGAATGCGTTCTCTGAATTACTAACTACTGTTGGCAACACCAAAAGAAATTATTTAGGAGTTGCTAGGGGCAACGAATGCAATTTTCATCGTGTTATACGTGTTTTCACAATAGTATCGATTTACCTATTAAAACCAAAAGTTCTCATGATCCAGCGTTATTATTATCTACAGTCCGCTATTATTTAAGGATCCTTTCAACTACTAACTGTACTTTAAAAGATTTCGGTATCTACATGGTGACACACCATTTCTAAAAAAACTAAATAAAAAGAAATAGTCAATTTTGTGACCAGAACTCTGTTTTATGTGAGACGAACTGGGACTATGACCAACAGGGCCACCGGCACGGTCGAGATCTTGCTACTTTATCTCTTGCTATCCCAGTCTTTAATTTTAATCTTAACTCCCATCTTCTTCTTTTCGTGTGGGACACCGAATCGTCCAACGACCCGATGACCCCATGAAAATACGATTTTACGGTCGGAATTTAATAAATATTATAATTCATAGGGTGTTAGTTTTACTTATAAAAAGTTATCGTCAAAGAACATTGACATACATTATTATAACAGAAGTAGAATCTAGTTGTCAATCCAATTTTTCCCTTGTGCATAGCAGGTATGCTGAAGTTACCATAATTAGTTACTATCCATGAACTAAAACATATCGTTAAGAAAAGCTAAAAAAATGGTTTTAATTTTAATCGAAAAAATATGAATAATTTTTAAATCTGTTAATAATCATCATTTTAGTTTGACTCCTACCAACTTCTACTGGCATCAAACCCAGAACTCTACTTTTCTTGATTACATCCTCATTAGTCGAATCACCCGAATTCGCTCAGTGTACAGTCGCGTACAGAATTTGTAGCCCGCGGGCCGCGCAATCTAATACGTATGCTAATTTATACCTCGCTGGAATTATAGATGTCGTCCTCGGCGCGAAATTACGACCACCCCCTCCCCCTTAGCCAGCTCCCCCCACCCCGGCGTGCTTTCCGCCATCTTTGCATTCAACTCGGAGCCTGCACGAATTAAAGTGCAGTAAACTGCGTTTTATTAATGCTAAATGCTGATCTTGTTTTTCAAAGCACGCAAGTAAAATTTTATTGCCTGAATGAAAATGGTTTTCATTATTTCATCAAGTTAATTAGGAATTATTCGATTTGAAAAGAATCAATAAATAAAAGAGATATGCTCTTGTCGAAGTAATTTTCATTCCATCCAGTCTGTTTTCTGCCAGTGAAAGATCATCTTGATACGACACAATAAACTGTTAATAGGTTAAAATAAAACGTGAGAAAATTCCAATTAGTCGTGAACCTCAACTTTTTAAAATTTTAGATTATAAATAAAACTTAGTGTAATATTGTTTTGTCATCGAAACGAAGCGGATTCTGCTGTCAGCCACGGATTTACATGCTAATGCGAGACTCCCCTGAATTTACACTATAAAACGATGATCCCACGATTTAGCTTATTTCTCTTTGTGTTTAGTGAGGTTACTTCGGCTTCATGAGCTTTCTGAAGCTCTGTCCAAATTTATTCAAATGCCAAAATTGTAATTTTCTCAATATATTGGTACTATGAAACTCTTAGTATATCTACGATTTTTACAACATACTACATGCCAGATTTTCTTTGTGTTGGTGCTAAGTTTGCACATTTCCATTTGATTTGATACCTTTACACATAAATATGTATTACACATTATGATTATGAATGACAATATGACATTCTATCTTCTGAACCACAACCTCAAACAAATTTGTTGACCGCGTTGTGTAGCTTTGCCTACGACAATGTACTACGCCGTAGCAGAATTTAATTCAATTTGTACCCTTTGTTGTAGAAGCAGTAATAATTATATTCTCATAAGGTTAACCCTTTATCATCTCTCGAAGTTTTATGCCCCTCGCGTAATGCCTTTATTGCGTCGGCTCTACAACGGTTAAGACAATTTGCCACTTCCAGCTTAACATTAACCTTTTTTAACTCGTTCGCGTTTTAAACCGAAACCCGAGCAAAACATAAAGTCACCCATTTAGCTCACTTTGTTAATCCCCAAATTAATAGCGCAACAAAATAAATTTGGTGTAAAATGCTCGCTGGCCGGTTATTTATATTATTTAAGTTTGTTCCTGCTGAAGCCGAGCTGTATTATTTAAGTTATTTAAGTTTATATGGCGTCGCCCGCGTTAATTTCCTCCCTCGCTGGGACTTGCATAAATATGAATAACGACTTTACAACTTGGCTACTAATGTTTCATTTCTCACCTCTTGCTCGCTGAGAAAGTGTAAAATTGATTAATTAAGTTGAAATTGTATATTAAAATTCATTAACTAAGATATTACTCTTATATTCCGATACTTATATTTCGTTTTTGGTGAGTATTATATAGCTTTTATCGAATTGGGTGTCAGGTAGTGCAAATGATTGCTTTGTTTATACGTAGTCCGAAAGTCAAACTTTTATATATTTATCCTATCGTTTTGTAGTATAAACCACTTTCGTAGGAATGTCAAATGCAAAATTCGGATATATCGCGTTCTGGCTTGCTCTTCC
Organism: Keiferia lycopersicella; assembly: GCA_029255805.1. NCBI lineage: Eukaryota > Metazoa > Arthropoda > Insecta > Lepidoptera > Gelechiidae > Keiferia > Keiferia lycopersicella. Next base: position 4,629,027 of record JARACZ010000008.1, read on the forward strand.
TATTTAATTATATTTTTACTGACATATTATTTTCAATAAAGGCTGTAATGTCGTAGTAGGGGCGAGAATTATATTCCACTTTTATATAATGAAGTTTCATGCGAGAACAAAGAAAGAAACTCATTTTACGGAACGTTTTTGCGGCAGTTTAGTTAGAGCATAAACAAGACCAAGAGTTGATGTTGAGAACAAAAGCAAATTATAATATCTACTTAATAATAACAAGTAGCCAAGAATAGTTTTCATCGCAGAGTTTAGTAGTTTCTGCGTCTCGGGCATTCTGCAGCGAGACTGCGATATGCAAATGCAATTTCTGCTAACAACAGTCTAGCCGACGCAGATCGGGTGGGGTGCCACTTTGAGCGGGTTTAGATGTTGTTGATTGCAATTTATGTAAACGGAAAGTTTGTTTTTGACTGACAATAATGCCGTTTGACTTTTTTAATCTCCTCAATCAATTAGATGAAACTAAATGATAACTTAGTGGTTTCTAGTTGAGCTATCCTATAGCAAGATTGTGAGGCTCGTGCAAATTTATTTGGTTAGCAATGACACTACATGTGTTTTGTGCTTAAGTCCTGCTAAGAAATCCAACATAAATGGGAGTTAACTCTTAGCTGTTTACCGTTTTAGCATTTGATATTGCCTGGCTTAATCATAGCCCAGTGGCTTTCACATAATTTATTCTAAAGCAAAACTACTAGAATACAAATGAAAATTCTGCTAACAAGCAGTTTTGTTAACGAAAAGTAGGAAAAAAACAGTTTTGTTAACAAAAACTAGGATGGAGGGTCATTTTTAAAAAAAAACCGCCTCAGCCTCGGATTGGCCATTCATTGATAGTTGATTGGGTATTTAGGCGATTCATTAAATATGCGTATGTATGTATTAATTGACGCGTACACTGTAGACACACCCATTTCCGGGTATAGTGTGCTTAACGTTCGTTTATAGCTGTGTGAACACCCAGCCAGCTTAACTGGGTCACATGTGCAGATAAACCTGCAGCTGGAACCAAATTAATTTGGGGCAATTGTTTCAGTGAGCTAATGGCCTTTGTTACTAGTTTAATTAATTGATTGTCCATTGTTTGTAACGTATAAAATTGTTTGTAAAACAAAAAATAGTCCGAAACGTAATGTGAATGTGACTGCTGTAAAAAAAATAATTTTAGAAATATTGTTTCTAATTACGTAAGGTTAAACGACTTACGTAGTTTTAGCTTTCCTCTACGTGAGTGATACTTGTTCGTTTCTTTTACTTTTACAGCCACAACAGTCCACTGGTGGACATGGGTCTCCCCCAATTCGTTTAAAAAAATAATTATTTCTGTAATAATTCTAGGTAGTCTGTATATACGAGTGCTACGTATTTATAAAAATACTCGTTTCCTTTGTGTTTCTGCAACAGTGTATTGCTTGTTCCCTAGCTAAATGCACCTAGTCTTAATTTATGTCCGTTCAAATATGCACACGGTCTAATTACGATCCGGGTATGCAAATTAATTCGCACTTGAATTGAATTATTAATGGTTATTGTAGGTAATTCGGTATAATTTGTTTTACGTAGCAATGGAATAGTATACCTAACAAAGCTTATTGTATATGCAGTCATAACAGCCAAGTCCCGTATACAATTGGGTTTATGACTATTTTTTAAGGGGCTGAGTAAAGCTAAAAGCTACTTTTATAAGTGATTTCTACCCTAGATAAATTGCAGAAAAACTGACGAAAAAAAAAGGTAATAATTTTCAGGATATTTGCTGTAGTGTTATTGTTTCCAAAACATGATATTAGTAATTTAGCTTGATAGAAAAACATCATAAAGTTACCTCTAAAAATCTATTATATCGCAAACTGCATGAACAAAACCCACGCAATAATTAAGTGTTTACTATCAGAATGAGCGCCTTACAATACTCTATCGACATATTGTTTTCGATTTTCAAATAACTTATTTTTGACCGAGTTATCATCGAAAATACGAAAATATCATTGAATCGGCAAGATTCCGTCCCATTCGCACGCGCGCAGTTTGACATTTGTCAGAAAGGGACCGGTTTTTAGCTCTACTCAGCCCCTTAAATTGAAATACGGTTCTGCAAGATCAACTTATTAATATTACTCACAATGGAGTTATACGTTAAATGCTTATACAAAAAAAAGAAGAATAAATAAGTTTCTACAAAAAACATAAGTAAATCGTTTACACTAGGACCACACCCACCCACTGTTAAATGCTCGGCTTAACTCGGCGCTGAAAATCTGCATAGAGCCTATCTATAGGCACCTATATATGATGCTAGACGTTATATCTTCCTATGTATAAATCTAGAATACCGCATGCAGATAAACTTGCAGCCAGAGCTTTAATTAAGTTCCAGGAATTGTTACTAAGTTGGTGACTGGATTTAATTCTAATACAACTTTAATTGTAGAGTAACATTTCTGGGTGTCTACGTATATTATCAAAAGCAGGATTTTGGATGACTTTTCTATTTTATATACATTTTGGGGTTTAATAAAAATAAAAGAAATAAGAACTAGAGTCCATCCAGGGAATTACGTACGTACGTAATTATTCAAGAACAAAAAAAAACATTTTTTCATTTCATCTTGTAATACATACATACATACATATATCACGCCTTTATCCCTTGCGGGGTAGGCAGAGCGTTAACAGCCGTAAGAATACGGTCGCTATCGCCACGTCTGACATTTTTGAGTATTGTTTTCTAAGGTTGTTTCGGAAAACATGTGTATCACTATAGTGACAGGTTGTCAGCCTGTCGCCTAAAAATTGTAATACACCAATACTCTCGAGTCCCTTAGTCGCCTCTTACGACACCCACGGGAAGGATGTGGGGTGATGCTATTCTAAGCCGGCATCACACGGCATCTTGTAATATTTACAGTAAATAATTATAATTGGGAAAAACCGACCTAATAAGCCGAGGTGTAAGACCATAATAATAATGAATAGGTATTCTGAGATAGTGTTCATAGTAAAAAAGTTTAATTATCTACAGATGTAATACACCATCACAGCTTGTACTTATATACATCCTAACAATATTACAAAGTCTAGTCATTTTTATTTAATGAGAGATAATGGTTTATTCATATTTTTGTAGGTATGCCTGCTGTTGCCGCTTCCAATTTAATGAGACGCTGATGTTAGTAAATAAGCAAAAAGTATGAGTTAAAAATTTAAAACAATTGTAATTTATTTTCTGTCGTTTTCCCCCTTGAGTTCAAATGACAACAATACTAAAGCTTAATCTCAGTAGAGTAGTACCTTCAAAGTTGACTCGTTAGCTGAAATATTAAGAGGAAAGTTTCCATTTAATGGGGTCAAATAAAGTCGAGGCTGAATTTTCCCGGCTTGAATTTTGAAGCAAGGTTGAAAAATAATATAAAATGCTGACATTTCATCACACAGTTGTAAGACGTAAAAAAAATATAAAGTATTAATTACTTAAAGTTTTAAGTAACATGTTTTGATATAGGATTGTTTACAATTATAAGCGAGATAATTATCTTTGTCAGAAGACAATGCGAATAAAAAGTTCATAAGGAACCGACTGCTAAAATAATAACACTTTTCAAATTTTTATTATTTAAAGTATCACACCAAATATCACAATTTAGAAACAACGCATTCTGTTTCATAAATACTAAAAAGGTGTCCAGTCGTCCTTATTTTATATTCTTTCTTCATAAGACTCCTACACACTAAAGACGTAAAAAAGTTTTACTTTAATTTTATGAAAACATGTTTAGTAATTATTAAAACAAACAAAAAATCTAATCGCAAATAAAAAACTCAAATATACCATCTAAACATGAAGTTATGTCGGAAAACATAATTTTATACCTCCGTTACTAAAAAATATTGCTTTCTCATAAAATATGGGGTAGACGTAAAGTAAAAGTTACGTTCTGTTTCAGTCAGCATATTGAAATGTAACATTTGGGTCGGAATGTTACATGCCCCGGGGAACAGCCGGTGGGAGGAAAACCTGCGTTCGCTTTAAATGAAAATGAAGCGTGCGGGAGAAAAACAAGACTATTGGAAACAGGTGAGATTTTGTATTGGTTACTTGGAATACGCGGAAAAATAACTTAAATGCTGCGCAGTATTAGATCAGAATAGCATCACCTCTTCTTATAGCGAGGAGCACACTTGACGCACGACGGAGCGCAAAAATATCGCAGTGGTCTGTCAGATCCATGCTAGAAACGTCACTCCTAATACTAAAACCGCACTCGACGGATGACACTGCGATAGCGCTGCGTCAACAGCGGTTGAGCGGTTTTAGTATGGGGATTAAAATTTCTAGTATGGATCTGACAGACCGTTGCGATATTTTTGCGCTCCATCGTGCGTGATGTATGTTCCTCGCCAATCGTTGATGTAGCAAAATGCGGGTTTTTGTTTAATTTTTATCCAGCATATAGTGCAATTAACTTATCGTATGTCGCAAGAAATTACAGTTATTGCCAAGATATTTAATCAAAAATATCAACTATAAGTACGAGCAAAAATTTACATAATTTGATTATGATTACGACTCACAAAATAGAGTTGGTTGTGTACCAGATTAATTTGATGATCTGGGGGCACGGCAGGGCCCCCGCCAAGTCGAGCTTTCATTATCTTTACCCAATAAATGTTAATGTACCAAGGAAACATTTCAATTATCTGCTTACTATTCCAAAACAGACAAGATGCTGTTGAAATTGATAAGAAAATACGGCGAAATCTCCGAAGCTTGCGTCAACTGGAATCCTCAATAGACGTTGCGTCTAGAGCGGTTTAATATCGATAAATCATTACATCGATAAAAAAAATATTGCATTTTTGAACTAATTTACTTTATTCTAAAATAAATGAACACTTAGCCGAGTTCATGATTTACCATTGAACCTTTATTTCATAATAGAAACCGTCGCATATTTATCATATAGACATATCTAAAAACAAAGACTCTCTAGCCTTTGACAAAAATTTTACGATATTACATAACTTTGACAATAATACAGCAAAAATACCTCTATTTCATAATAATAATTAGTATGAAAACGATACTTATATAAAATTATCTGATATGTAATAAACGAGGAATGTCTAATAGCCAATTAGTTGGCGTCTGCTTCCCTCGTTTCGTCGCTCCCGAAGGACCAACCTGCGCTATCGTTCATAACAGCGATAGTTTCATTAAAGGGGTATTGAACGGTATTTGAGAGTATAGGATAGGTTAATAACTGTGTAGAAAATGAACTCGATGGAGACATCAATGTATATTTTAATCTTGATAGTAATTAACAGTTACATAAAGTCAACTCTTAAATTTAAAGAAAGAAGAAGTAATTGATTGTTATCGGCAGTAATTTTTAATATACCGGGTACAAAAGGCAAGGTTACACAGCATCTTGAAATTTTATTGTCTGTTGACTATTGCTCGCAACAAGTTTCCAGTATAGTTCAGATTGACGAGCTATTTTCAAAATCCCTCAAGTACTTACTATATACGTATTATTAGTTGATACGATTGAAACATTCATATTATCGGTTTGGCTCTAATATTGGTCGTGCCGTGGAAATCTTTTCTCGACATACCATCTTCTTACTTCTGATAATCTCTAGACACGTCATCGATATATTAATACCATCGTGTGGGCGCAGCTCTAAAGTTGGTGGGGGTTGTTTGCTCGGCAGCGTGCAAGATTAATGGCTCTCGACGACGCTCAGCCTCCACCGGGGACTAACCAGGCTTCCAGGGCAATTCCCTCGAATACGCTACCACGGGTTCTACTAATTTCTGATAATTATGTTACTTTCAATTTGATTATTATGGATTTGAATAAGCTAAGAGGCGATTCGCCCACATTACCTCCAATGGTAACGCCAGTGGTAGCTTGGGTCCGTCGTTAGAACAGTTCACACTATTTCATTATTTCGCGAGCAATAGTATACTATCGTGGATTTTGATAAAGATATCACCTTCAATAGACCAGATATTCTGATGACGCATTTGCCTCCACCGTGGCAGGATAGATCCAAACGATTCTCATTTAACGGTTAATATCAAATATTTGCGAAAATGATCCATAGAACTCACAGCAATGTTGCACTGTGTTTGGCAATACCTTTTTCAAAGGTTGTAAATATTCTGCCAATTTATAACAAAAATTGTGTCTATATGTGGACTGCAGTGATTGTAAAGTTTATGATCATGTTGTCCCCAATTTATAGACTAGAAAATTGAGCCATCGTTCAGTGTGTCCAATAAATCATTATAAATTCGAATTGACGAGAAGAAGTACAGTTAAAAACAGAACAGTTCAACACTAACCATTACCACTAGAGTCGCAATTTTCTTGAAATAAGTATAAATCTCAGCTGATCCGCTCAACAATTTATTACCAATCTGTGAAAATCAACGAGTCAGGTGGTCAAGCACAACGTATAAAGGCACCAAAGGAAAAGCAAATTTAAAAACAGAACTGTTTAACCGCCTGATGAAAACCACCAAGGCTGCCAACTCTTGAAATTAGTCTGAATCTCAACCGATCCGAGTGAATAGTTGTTCGTCAATCTGTGGAAATTGATGAGTCAGGCGATCGCGCTCCGTACAAAGGCCCCGCGGGAAACAATGGCGAGCCGCCTTTCAGCTCTTCCCTCATGCAATTAAGTGAGCCTTTTTGTTAGCCCGCGCGGAGGTTTCTCTAGCTAGTACATTATCGTGGGTTCAGTTCGTCACACTACCAGTTTGCCACATATAAACTCTGCTACTTTTAAAAACTCTATTTGTTTCATTATCAGAGTAAGGCTCGTTTCGTCTCATCATCGTAAGAAAAACCCCGACCGAAAAACGAGCTATACACCTAAGATTTTCGATAATCTTTATATTAGGCACAATCTTCCTACGGGTTTTAAAGTCTAGTCGTGCTATTTGTTTGATCTTATGGTATGTACATATACTGTTTTGGGACTAACCGGGATGTAAAAATGCAAGAATGATAGTTTATTATGTCACAAAACACTCATGAGACTGATGTCTCGCAGATCCGCATCAATGATGCATAAATATGGACATCATGATTGCGACGGACTCGCACTCTCCACTCTGTATGTATAGAAATTTTTATGACAAACCGGCATAGTGGTAAAGCGGGTTAACTCCATTATCGGCGTACAAAGGCAGCCATGATTTGCGGAAAACGCGCGGATTATTTTTTCTACGTATTCCCGGGGGCACTCGAATACTGGATGCCGATTCCTCTGATTTGTTATCCCTCGTCATGCTTGTGTTGAAGCTTTGTTGTTTGCAAATTGAATCCGTAGTATTGGGTGTTGATAAAACAATTTGTTTTGTGTTCGCGATTTGGAACGTTTAAATACCTTTGACGTTACTTTTATAAATTTGAATTAGGTTCTTACTTTGCTTAAGAATACTGAAAGCGGATTTGTGTAGTTTCCATTTCACAGTTAATGTTTATTATAATTAACTTTGAATTGCCTCGTCGTTATTGTTATGTGCAAATAATTTTATCTGACGTTAGGCTAACAAAAGTTTTCTATTTCAATTTCAGGTCTAGGCGTGAAGGACACACAAGGAGCTGGAGAACGTTTACTCTGTCTTTACAGCGCTGGAATTGGGTGAAAAACTATTTAAAAAAATATGAAATTACATAGTAGCGATCCATATAAGTCAGTTACGTATGGGTTTAAACAATGTTATTAGAATCGCCAATAGGTCATGATATCTTTCACTAAATGAAGATTGTTTTCAATTTTCAGGACCAGCAAATTGCGACTGCAAGAACAAACTCAACAGGCGGCTTGAATCTTTGAAGTACAGAAGAGTATCAAAAAACTGGTTTTTCATCTTGACAGAAGCATACAGTAAGAAAATAAGAGAAGATAGCAGAAATGAAGAGAGAAGAGAAGAACAAAATTGGCACATTCGTGATCTACCCTGTAGATCCGGGCTTTTGTAGTTTAGTTCCACATCAGAAGCTCGTCTCTACAGGTATCTCACGGCTGGAAGACCTCGCTACTTTACCACAACTCATGCAAGACCTGAAGATTGGGATACTTTCAAAATAATCACAATTTTGCGATATTTTAGCTAGGAGTGTATGAAACCCCATAGTAAAACGGCAAACCATGGTTCCGGGTCAAGTTGCGGCTTGCACCATCTAACATTTGTTTGCCATCTGCCAAAAATCGCAAATTCGTGAACTGCGTGTGCGATCCATCGTATATGCTGTGGTGTTTTACGCCTCTGAAATTTATCTATTTGACATGTATTTCATGGAACAGTTTTTTATTGTATTTTACTGTAAACATGTAAAAAATATATGGGAACTCAATTTTATGAATTAAAATGCTAACAAACTTATCTATGATATATATTAAGATAGAAATTATAACTAAATGGTAGCAATTATAACACTGTACACGCGCCAGGCACCCGTGACCGCGACCGGTAAATGATAGAAGGATTAAAAATGTTGGATCTCTGGACTTAGTCGTAGATCCTAGGAAAAAAGTATAGGTATATGACCTATTAGTGGTCTCACAATGTGTCTTATTAGAGTCCCTGAGGGATAAATTCACCCGTCGGGCGAGGGTTCTAAAAATTACTTTGTTCAAGTCATTCTTTGAAATGATCATGATCAAAATTTATTTATATACGTAGTCGGTCCCAAAGTTCTGTCACTGGCATATTATTTTTGAATTTAGAACACGAATTTGGAAAAGTTTTATTGCATTCCGTTTTTGAATGTTTGACAATTATTTTAAAACAATAAATGATCATTTGGCGCGATTTTTCACGATGGAGTGGACTTTGAAAGAAAACCGAATAGCAGTTTTGACGTTGCATCGCTGTGGGCACTCGCCGAGTACCATTTTCAAGTTGCTCAAAAAATTGAAAATAACGCTTAGGTTTGTGTATCGTACTATAACTAGGTACACTGAAGTCTCTAGTGTTGAGGACAAGAAAAGAACTGGCCGGCCTCGCTCCGCAAGAACACCAGCAGTGATCAAAGCGATCGAGCCGCGCTTACGAAGAAATCCTGTCCGAAAATAGAAACTTATGGCTTTGCAGATGAAGGTTAGTAGATAAACAGTAAAAAAGGTTTTAAACGAAGACCTTAAGCTGCGAGCATACAAAAAAAAGAGTGGGCACTTACTTAATGCCCGTTTAAAAGAAATTAGACTCAAAAGATCCCGGGTGTTGTTAAAACGGTACGCCAAAAACCGGCACCGCGATATACTTTTTACAGAACAAAAAATTTTTGATATAGAAGAAAAGTATAATAAACAAAACGATAGAGTGTACGCTACCAGCTCTGAAGAAGCAGGAAACAAAGTTCCGCGGGTGCAACATGGGCATCATCCCTCTTCAGTCATGGTCTGTTTAGGAGTCTCCTACTATGGGCCAACTGAGGTTCATTTTTGCGAAAAGGGGGTCAAAACCAGTGCAAAAGTGTACCAAGAGACGGTTTTGGATCGGTACGTCAAAGACCTGCCCAACACACTATTTTCAGGATATCACTTTGTGTTCCAGCAGGATTCTGCGCCCGCTCACAAAGCCAAGACCACTCAAGCCTGGTTTGAACGTCAAAACATTGAGTTTATAAGACACGAAGATTGGCCTTCCTCCAGTCCGGACCTTAATCCTCTGGACTATAAAATTTGGCAGGTCTTAGAAAGCAAGGTCTGTGCTAAGCCCCATAAAAATTTTGAGAGCCTGAAGTCAGCCATAGTTAAAGCAGTCGCTGAAATCGACATGGATATGGTGCGTGCTGCGATAGACGACTGGCCGCCGCGGTTGATGGCCGTTATTAAAAGCAAGGGAGGTCATTTCGAATAGTTTTATGTTATTTTGATTCTTCGATAATTGTATTTTTAATTGATATATAAATTTTTAAAAACGGATTGGTACTTTTTATTTTATCAGTATTTTCATATATGACAGAACTTTGGGACCGACTACGTAAGCACATTATGGATGTACCTATTTTAAATGTGTCTTTTTATGCAAAGAACATATTTAATGTTTTTTATTTGTATGAAAAAATACAAATTGCCTGGAAAATCCTTGATGTCATATTTAAGCAAAATTCTGTTTGATACATTTGGTCAATAGTAGCTCTGCTGCCCCTATAAACTTTTAAGCCTTTCTTGTATGTAAATACCTTATAAATATTTTTAAAAATACATAAACATTTTTTTATTGAACGCAACGGATTAAAAAACATCTCGTTGAATATTTGGAAAAGTTTATGTTCCGAGTTTGTGTATGTGCTACGGACCATGCTACGGGCAAGTCAAAAATATATGAGAAGTTGTATACGTTTCGGCTTTGTTTTACCAGATTTGCCCTTCAAAGTTGTAGGGCTTTAGCGGGATTGTATTGGTCATATTTTATTGACGTCTTAACTAAGAGAGCGCATTATTAGGATAAGATCGCCTGGGCACCGTATCAATCTACCCACTTAAAGAACCAAATTATACATACCAACTTGAGTTGTTTAATAATATAATAATAAAATAATGAGTTGATTTATTTAAGTAGTAGGTTGATGTGCTGGCGATAGTGCCAGTGTACATTTTAATACTACCTTGGCATATTAAAATTTAAATAATTTAAAATTTTGGCTATCATAATAATGTTATTGTGTAATATGATAAGAGTCAGCTACTTATGACGTTGTTATTTTCAGTGTACCTACCATGAAAGTAAAAACATGACTGTTTTATATCAAACCTTACATTGAAAACTTCTTGTAAATACAATCTCTGATGTTATGGGAAAAATAACTAACAATATCTTTTTGCCTATGTTTAAGAAACTACCAATTCCAAAACGCAAACTTTGATATTTTGGTACAAATAGTTTTTGTGTTGTGAATGATTTGATTCTTTCTCATTTTGATGGGGACTATTTTTAAATTGAAACAAGATACCTTGAAATGGCTGTGATTCTAAAGCATACACAGTTACTGCACCTTGGACAGGTAAGTGGTAAGTAAAAAAAGAATGAAATAGTTATGAATTTTCATAAACCTGTTCATGGTTTTAACCCATGTCTAGTCTACCTGTGCGTCTCGTAAAAGGCGACTAAGGTGTAAAGAAGAGGCAGCAGTCTTCTCTGTAAAATTACTACCTTGCACTACTGCTCTCACCAGCCTCGCAAGCCTAGTGATTATGTTAAAATACCCTCAAAATGGGTAGGCGCATGTCCTGCAGTGGATTATTAACATCCCTAGCCCTTCAGAGCAGGGAATGTACCATGAATAATTCGCCATCTGCGTATGAAAGTTTCCGTACATGCCTAGATAAAAATAAAATGACCTGTTCTGGTAGGGGCAGTACTGTGTAACTCAACGACGATCGAACAGTATCCCACGTTGATGGAATAGACCCTCACGATATGTAGTGAATTTGCGCTTTTCATAGTATATAGGTACTTATTAATATGGGCATAAACTCCATCAATATAGTAAATACAGCATCATTATTATGTATGTAGACTATTGTAGACATACTTAATTGTAGGTCACAGCAAGTACTCTTGATGGTAAGGCATTTCTAAAATTAATTCGTACCTAATGTCTACGCTGTAGAAGAAAAGAACTACATAAATTGGGAATGTTTTGTGCTATTTATATTTAAAACTATTTATCATAAAATTAGCGTTTTTCACTCAATATTTAGTCAACGCCATCTAGGATACGGTCTCGGATACGAAACCAAACATCTTTTGTTACTTAGTCAAGTCTGCTACTCAACAATAGATGTCGTGCGTAGACGCTTGTAAGTAAATAGAAAATATTGCTGAAAAAGTAAGTATCTACATTAACACGATAAGTTTTTTTATTAGAATCTGTTATGTTTATCATACGAAATAGTTATAATTTTTCCTAAAGTGATTTAAGCAAATTCATTAAATTAATTAAAAACAATGCCAATAAAGAGCCAGGTAAGCAGAAAAATAACATATAGAAAGGAAACTAAAACACAGGCAGTCCCGGCTAACATACCAAATAAATGTTATTATTAACAAAGAAGAACTACTACATGTATCCACAGAAACAGCATCGACAATAGCAAAGTCAGTAAATAGAAAATGCACACTACATATCCAACGGCTAAGAGCATACCTACTTACTACCAAACACCGTTAACTAAATCCAATGGGTCTAAAATCACTGATACCCTCATAGCTTATTGAGTATTGTCCATTGTCAGAATGCAACTGTCGATAAGACTAAGGGGCATAGTATCACCCATCGCTGATTTTGGACCACTGATCAAAGACCTCTAGGTTTCCTCCGCTGCTGTATGGAAGAGCTGAAAGGGAATGAAAAATAAGGTCTGTGTAAACTAGCCAATGATAGTATTCTGATCGCTATGAGCGTAGAAATAAATCACCTGATTTTTGTATGAGAAGGCCGCCCATCTTGTTTTGTGTAGTTTAAATGATAGAGAATGTTCACAGGAGCTCAATTTCAGAACGGTTCATTTTGTTTCATGCGATGATATGCTATACTTGTTATTGACTTACCGATTCCCACGTACCCTAGTAAATCACATATACCCTTGACTTTAGAAACTTCGAGTAGTAGAAAATTAAATACCTCTGGTTAGACCAATCGTGGCGGACTTCCGAGCACGGAATCGAATGACGACGTTTCAAAAATAGACCAACGACCCGTTGCATTTTCACTCAGGACGACAGATGCGGTTTCCATGTCTCCGTCGTAAACTTCGTTTTCGTAAAATCACGCGATTGGCAAATCGCACACTTGACGAACGACGGAGCGCAAAAATATCGCAGCGGTCGGTCAGATCCATACTAGAAATACACTTCAAAAAATTTGTAAGCCCGATCCGGCTGTAAATAAAAGTATAAGAATGATTTTAGCTTCGATGTCAAATCAAAGTTCTTGTTTATTTTCAAAATAAACTTTTAATTTAAAACTTTTTGATGGAAGTCATTTGTTCCAAAGTTTGTGTATACAATATCAATAAAGATAATTCAAGCGCAACAGACAGGACACTTGACATAAATAGGTTTTTTTGCAAAATATTCATAGGAAAATGTAAGAAGTAGTTGGTAGTCTACGAAACGAGACGAAATCCAAGCCCATAACTTATTGATATTAATATCACAATTAAATTTTTAGTCATATTACAAAAAAGAAACTTTAGGTGAACTAAAATTTATTACCAAACAGGTAAGTAAATACTTACACATACTTAAGTTTTTCTAAGAATAATACGAGAAATACGCGATGCAATAGATATGTATGATTTTTTTGTAAACAACACGAAAAAAGTACGAAGGAAAAATTAAGTACAATATAAATGACCTGACTATTGAAGTAGCAATTTGGGTGATACAAAAGAATGTGTACAGTAAAGCATAATAGAGCACTATATTAAAAGATCGGGTTTGGCTACAATAATAAGCATATTAAATTTAAGTAAGTATGTAGTTGTACCTACGTACTTAGTCTTTGCCTCATCCGTAAACGAGTTATTTCCCTCCAAAGGAAAGCTTGATACAGTTGAATTCGACTGATGGATGCGGTTCATCAATCACCCCCTCGTTATTCGCAAACTTTTTAAATGGGTCACGGGGTTCGAGTCCCGCTGCTTCTTCGCACCGGTTTTATAAACCAATTAAAATCTTAAATCGATATCTTATTCTGCAATGATAGAAGGAATACTGGAGGGTTTGTTCGAGATTGTTTTTAGGTCCCCAAGTCTGCTAGTTTTTGTCATTGTCACACCATCGAAACTCAACTGCTATACTTCAAAATGTTAGCAAACTATGATATGACCGAAATCATCCAACTGAGATGCAATCGACATCTTACTGAAATGATATTCATTTAACGGTTTCTTGCACGGAAGTCCGCAACGAATGGTCCAACTACTCGTTTTATAATGTCTACTGCTACTAATGTGTACTACTACGGTCCCAGCTGCACCGACTTGCGCCAGCGGCCGACGAGTGGCTCAAAAACCTAAAAAATAATATATAGGATCCTGCGCAGAGAAAGCCGTATGACATGATGATGTCTACTATGTTTTGTAGTAGGTTATGTGTGAATTTATTAGAATATGTACGAGTGTATGTACGAGTAAAGGCGTAATTTGTAGCAGACGTTTCAGTTGAGCCGCGTAACTTGAACTCTATCGATTCACACATACCTACCTACCCTTGACTATAAAAAACGAGTAGTAGAAATTTAAATACGTGTGGTTAGACTAGTCGTGCACGGAATCAAATTCCAACGTTTCAGAAATTGACTCTCTGGCGAGAGCTTGACTGTGCGTCAGTCAATTAGTTACTATCCTATGTCTTTTAAACTAAAACCTGTAGTGCACGCTTGACAAAAGAATAAAGTATATTTTCCCCAATTTTGTAGTATTATTTTGCCTACTTCATTCCACGACAAAAATACTAGCTTAAAGATGTAAAAAAAAGGTAAACCATTAATAACTGTCGGGGCGGCTCCTTGCATACAATACTTTGCTTTTTAAAAGACTTACAAAGGGGACTTGGCTAAATAATTATCAAAGGTTTTACTTGACAGTGCGAAGTGCTGTGTTGGAGTCAACTATGTAGTAGGTATATGTAGGTAGGTATGTCAATGTTATACCTATAGAATATAAGTAATAAATATTTATGCTTACCAGCAGAATTTCCTAATAATGTGTTTTTTTTTTGCCTGTAATGTTTAAAGGACAAAGTGAAAAATACTTCAAATATTTAAAAGGGTGAATTATCAAATATGAGTCAATTTAACTAAGCAAAACAGTCAAAGCTACAACCTCGATGAAAAACTCATAAGAATAGAAAGCTCTCAATTGCCATTTTTTTAATTTCTTAAACTTTTTCGATATTACCAGAATTATTAGCTCTCCAATACTAGCAATCAGCAGTTAGGAGCAGGAGCTCAATTTCTGAAACGTCGTAATTCTATTCATGCGACACACTGCACTGCTACTAACTATGCTTGTACCTATCACACGTTTTATTTCACTTATCGATTCACACATACCCTATCTCTGTCCTCTTTTCGTGTAGGACACCGAGTCGTCCAACGACCCGATGAACCCTAGTGTCAGAATTTTTCAACCGCCTTCTACAAGTAGCAGGCTTCTGACATGGTTGTGTAACGACCGCCGTCTAAGTGATAATAGACTGCAACCGGGACCTACGGCTTAACGTGCCATCCGAAACACGGAACCATCTTACTTACAGACAATCGGGTGGTTCAGCCCGCAATGTCCTAACCAGACTGGGAACAAATTCACAAAGTGATAAACATCAACTTTGTGAGTGACCCACCGAGAATCGAACCCGGAACCTTCTGCGTCAGAGGCAGTCGCATTACCACTGCGCCACATCGGTCGTACCCTATAAAATTCAGTCATACTCTTTGACTATAAAAACATCGAGTACCTAGTAGAAATCTAAACACGTGTGGTTTCACCCGTCACATAAGTAATTTCTATTACTCTATGTTTTTATGGACAAGGCTATGTGTGAATTTATTAGGGTAGGTATGTGTGAATAAACAAAGCACAGTAGAAAGTAATAAATTAGCACAATAGCAGCATATTTCCGTATGATGCGTAAAAATATCCAGTGATAGAAATTTAAACACATATTATATGGTTAGACCACAATTGCGGATATCTGTGCACGGAATTGAATTGAGATGTACATACATACATAGATACACAAATCACGCCTTTATCCCTTACGGGGTAGGCAGAGCTTTAGCGATCGTGAAATTACGGTCGTTAACGCCACGTCTGACAAGTATTGAGGGCCCTTTCAGATGATGTGTGTATCACTGTAGGCACAGGTTGTCAGCTTGACGCCTAAAATTGCTATATACATGAAACCATCGGGTCCCTTATAGTCTGTAAGTTTAGGTACTTATATTTTTGTAAACAAACTTTGTACGAAAGTGACACTTCTGAACTGTCAGTCTCATACAAAGTTTGTTTACAAAAAGATAAGTACCTAAACTTACAGACTATAGTTGCCTTTTACAACACCCGCGGGAAGAAATGGGGTGATGCAATTCTAAGCCGGCATCGCACGGCACGGCGACGTACATAGAATAGATTTTTCAAAAATTGAGCTGTTGATTATATCCTAATTCAATTTTGGTCAGATTTACTTGGATATGAAACTCAATTTGCTGAAGTTTTTCATACCTACCCATTTATAGTGACTCTGCTACCCCTATTTCGTGAATTCTGATGCAGCTCCATCTGTTAGCGAGTAACAGTATCTGTGACGGTACCACTCTAACGTAGAAAGCTACAGTCGCTACAACGCGCAGCTGTGTGGTATGGGTGTGGTAAATAAAGCTCTACCTTCGAAACCAGATGCCAGGGGTTCTCAAGCGTTTTTATATTTTTTCAACTTTTGATTCCACTATGCACGATAACTATATTTATATATTTTATCTCTGCTTTTTCTACAGGGGATACAGGGGTTTTTTTGGGTGTTGGACTCTACAGTTTTGGCCCCGGGGTCATCAAAACTACGCCGGACGTTTTTTGTGTTGTCCCCTACCGTGTGATGCCGGCTTAGAATAGCATCATCCCATTTCTTTGCTGTGGATGTCGTAGGAGCCGACTAAGAGACTCGATGGTTTCATGTGTATTCCAATTTTAGGTGACAGGCTGACAACCTATCACTATAGTGATACATTACTTATCTAAAACAACCCTTAAATATTGTCAGACGTGGCGATAAAGACCGTAACCTTACAGTCGATAACGCTCTGCCTACCCCGCCAAGGATATAGGCGTGATTTGTGTGTGTGTTTGTGGACTCTACGTTTTCGGCCCCGGGGTCATCAAAACTACGCCGGGCGGCTTGGTGGGGAGCGAGGGCTCACCCGGAAGTAATTGATTGGTTGTTCAAACAACCAGCCCAATCACCCCATTAAGGCGAGACTGGGCATAGGAGTTTTCCTGGGAAGAACGAATCGGACTGACCCGGAGATGATTGATCAGGCCTATCACGCCCTTCTTGAGAGGAGACTGGGCTTAGGAGTTGTTCTGGGAAGAAAGAATCGGGCTGACCCAGAGATGATTGACCAGGCCTATCACGCCCTTCTTGAGAGGAGACTGGGCTTAGGAGCTGTTCTGGGAAGAACAAATCGGACTAAGGATACAGGCGTAATATTTGTATGTATCTATGTATAAAAGTTTTTTTGTTTATTAATGGAATATTTTCTAGTAAACGGTAGCATCACTGCATTTCTAAACTTGAATGTACTTTAAAAAGCTGGGAAGTGGCAGATTGGGCAGCAGTATTCCCTTTTAAGTGAGTGCAATATCTTATATTTTCGCAAATTTAGTTGATAATACTGTGGGCGGATTTTGTATAGCAGTGGACTCTGTGGATGTTGACGACGATGAATCAAAATGTTCTGTAAAGTTTGATAATTATGTTGAAGTTATAACTAATAAGACTTTCTAATAACGCGCATAACGGTTTTTATGGAATCGACCTAGCTATGAAATAAAAGGCATGTTCTTTTCAATAAGTACTTATAGTCTCCTGCAAGCTAAATACACAATTATGTAATTAATTTTGTCAATCAGGTTTTTCATGCCGTTTAAAAATGTAGCAATTTTTATTTTCAGTCCCTATCTTTTATTTCTTCTTCCCTCATAAATTTGCGGACCCTTATTTTTTTCAGCTCCTCCTCTCACGTACGTGAATGGTAATGTTAACACGACGATTTATTTTTATTTTTAAGCATACTTGATTGAGATCTGTCTGCAAAGTTAGTTATTCAAGTATTGGTTAAAGTCTTATCAAAGTTTTAATTACTAATTTTTTTAAAAAATGCCGTAAAAAAATTGCGAAAGAATACATATGAGCATTACGATTTTGAAAAAGAATGATCAAAGAAAATATGATTTTGTATTGGAAAATAGATTTTATATCAGCCACCCCTTGTAGAAAAAAATACGTAGGAAAAAATTATATAAAAAACATATTGCTGTTATTTGATTGGACAAGTATCTGGACGTATACTTCTGATTCTATTTTTTTATTGGAATAGTTATAAATATAAGATTAACCTACCTATAGAGTATAGTGTTTAAGACAATCATTCACAGACATGGCGCGCGCGAAATGCGTTTTTCTAATTTTATGTGCTGTCTCGACGCCCGCGCAGCAGGCACCGTAATGTGCGATAGAGACAGGTAGCAGGCAGGCTTCCTGAGAAATCGCCTCGAAAACAGAGGAAAAACAGGGTACGGGCGTTAACGTTTCCCTACCCCTAAATTTTAACCAAATTCTATAAAATTGGTCTTCATCGCTTAGGTATAAACTAAACTAGGTTTATACGTTTCATTTTTTACCAAAGTTCAGTTTTGCAAGTAACCTCACTCAAACATGAAGATTTTTCAGTATCAAAAAAGTGTACTTTTGTGCCTCATTATTTCTGAAACTATAAGTAACATATATATATAAATAAAAACGTATAAACTTTTTTTTTTGTTTTTTTGAATTTAAATAAAATACTTAAAAATCTAAACAATTGGTTACCGGTAAGTATGATAAAACGTTAACGCTTTTTGTATGAAAATTTCCAGTTGCATGATCCTCTTAAGGGATAAAAAGAAGAAAAAAACGAGAATCATGAAAAATTAAAACCTCAATGCCTTACGCTTGCAAAATGTTGAGCACCGCTGTCGATCTTCATCCAGAATGATAAAATTTTATTATATTCTTATTTTATACTCTCTATTATACAACTTAGTTTTCATGATCTTAGATAAAAATGTTAAAATTAAAAATAAGCAAATGCATTTTGCTGTTTCAATGGCTACGCTACGTCTTTGCAAACATTTAGATTTGATGTCGTGCAAGCTCTAAAAACTAATTTTACAATGAGAGTCTTTCTCTTTCTTTCATCAGTATCATTTTCACTGCACCAGAGTGAGACGGGTAATATTATTTCTGCTCTGTTTTACACTGTTTCTATTTCTCTCGCACTCATGACTCTGAACGCTGGTGGAAGGGGGAGCTCAGTTGGTTGTGGTTTGATGCTTTTCATTTGAGTTTACTGCGATATTCAGTCTTAGTTTTGAATCTGTAAGGTTCGTTCTCACTTATTTTGTTTTGTATAAGACTGTAGAAGAACAGCTCCGCCTTAAAAATGGAAGGTGGTATGTAAAAATTGATGAACATGTATAGGAGTCCTTAAAGTGACAGAGTGCGCTGGCGTGTCGCTGAGTACAGTGTTATTGTATCAAAATGTCGCTAAGAGAGAGCGCGTTCTCATTGTTTATCACAAAAAAGCAACAAATTAAATGACTTTGCGTTTTTGTGTTTTGTAAACAGCCAGTGTTCAAAACAGTGAACTATTTTTACAGTATTTTGTGCGTGAACTGAACAATTTTGACAGTTGAAGTTATATTGTGCTGTTAGTGCAGAATAATAAAGAACGCAAAAGTTTAATGTTTATTGACAGTGAACGTGCATGTTATTTTATAATATCTGGAGATAGTTTTTATACGGGAACAATCAAAAGATTTTCATAAAAGTGCTTTAATATACCAAGTGGAAAATATTCGTGCAGCTCCTTACTAAGATTTTGATGACATTAGACTTTTATGTTTTTTTTTTACAAAAAGCAGAAAATATCTAACATGTTTCTAGTAATGCTTATCAAAACAGCTCATAACTACATAATCTAAAGTTTATTTTATACAATGCAGTGCTGCTATAGTAAATTACTGAAGTCTGACTTGACTAACGTACTTACCTATATTTCAATCCAGTGATAAATACTGATAAAAGAATGTTACAACAAGAAATGGAGCTTTATTACAACAGTTTTATTATAAAAACCGTATAAGAAGTATTGTCACACGAAAGGTGATGCAAAACCACGCCCACAATGAGCTCTTTTCTCATGAATGGAGGTTACCAGCCGCAGCCCGACCCCAAGTTCCCGCCCTCCGAGGAATACAGCCAAGCAGACTACATTCCTCCGGGAGAATACTATCAGCACCAGCATCTGCAGTATGGGTACCAGCACCAGTACGCCCCCGTGCAAATTGGGACGGGGTATGGCTATGGAGGTTATTACCACCCGCTGCCGCAGCACCCGCCGGTGGCGCCACCGCCGCGGCCGCCGGAGCCGGCGCACCCGGCCGACGCCGACCACGTCTACGCGCCGCACAGCGGAGACATAGCCCCTGGACTTGCTGAACTGGGCCTAAGACTTGAAAGACATATTGAAGAGGCTGCTCCCGCTGGGAGAAAGCTGCATGCCCTCGGAAGAGAAGGCTCTCCCGTGTCGGAGATGGACGATGAAAGACTGCTGCTAGAGAGCCCGCCCATAGAAGACGATGACTCGTCGATATGTTCAGACAACACAGATAGAGTTATTTATCCATGGATGAAGAAGATTCACGTTGCTGGGGCTTGTAAGTATCATGTTCTACAAATCAAAACGTACTCATTTAGATCTACATGTTTAGCAGCTGGTTGATTCTTGCTTACCTTGAAAAATTTACCTATTAGCACTTGAACAGTACATAGATAAAACCTTTGAAGATATGAAGTCATCTTTAGCTTAAACTGTATGGAGATCAATTTCTTTAAAACCTACATAGAGTAGGTACATTGGGTTATTGTTAAATTATTTATATTTAGGAACACATATCACGCCTGTACCCCTTGCGGGGCAGATTGCAGGATGCATTACCTGATTGCCAACATATACAAAGCATGTGATCCTTTCACATGGCGTGTGTAGCCGTCGGCAAGTCGAAGTTGTATAATAGTAGTAATATAGAACTACAAATCAATAACTACTTACTAAACCGTAATAGAGGCCAGGGATCAATATAAAAGATATTGAGAATCTCACCTGTAGCAAAGAATACTAACCATAACTACTCTTGTATAGCATGACATGACATTATTTTGTATGATCGTAAATACATAGTTCAAATATTTATACCCATACTTAAAAAGTGCATAAACGAAATAGAGACTTACTTATAAAATCATTCCAAAAACATTTTCATAAAGAAAATACAATATGATCAACGAAATTATCATTAGCCCTTTATCACATTTCAGCGCTAAAAATAATATCGCTGCGCTAACGTATGCGCCTATGAGATCTATACTAGAAACGTCACTCCCCGCCACCTCCCCACACAAAAACCACTCTAGGCACAGGTCCAACGTACGATGGTGCGCTATCGCTAAATTAGCGCTGGTCCGTGCGTCGCGAGCGGTTTGAGTACGGGGATTGACGATCCTAGGATGGATCCGATAGGCACATACGTTAGCGCAGCGATATTTTTGCGATGAAGTGTGGAAAAGGCCTATTTGACCAAGGCTAATCACTGACCATACCTGCCGTAGCAGTAGGTATGTAAAAGATTTTAAATTTTTTCGACGTCTGTTTTTATTTTTATCTGTTTAATGAAATTAAACTTATCGGATCTGGGCTGTTAGGGGAATCCCATATCTACAGAACAAGGCAGCGTAATTTTAGTGTCTCCGTAAAGCATGTGCTGTTAGATGTAACGAAATTTGATTTTACCCATACCAAAGTAGTGAATAATGACATTGACGCAGCACCGCCGCATGAACTTGCGTTGTTTGACAGTAGTATCCTTGACGTAGGTTCATGGTTGGTTTGTGTCAACATTGGTTTTTAGTCTGACAAATCTGAAATTTCCTTGCATCTGGCAGACGCATGCATTACGGATGCGCTAAAATAGCGCTCCATTGTGCGCTAAGTGTGGGAACCAGGGATGGTACGGATATGAAATTTTGGATATGGATTCGGATATTGAAAAATTATTATACCGGATTCAGATACGGATATTTATATATTTCAGATTAACCTTAAGTTTCGAAAACTTACAGTTAGGGATAAGATTAACTATATCAGAAATAACTTCAATAAAATTTAAATACAATCCCAGGCGTTAGTTTAAAGTTTCTGCTATTCACAACTGTTTTATACATTCTTGTAAAGATGTCATTTTCCAGCAGCAAAAGTTCTTCGTACTTATTAATGTGTTGAGATTTTAGGTGAAGTTTATGAGATACATATACTTTACGTGACAATGTTCTACAACACGATTTACATTTCACGTATTTTTTGGTTATTTGGTCAAAAAATGTCCAAACAAACGGTTAAGAAGCTCCGTAACACCTCCGGTGAGAAATACTTTATGCTTAGTGTGCCATATATTACACAAACTACTAGAATATTCATTTATTATATACATAATTATCTTATAAAAATTAAAGGTTTGCGATCATCATAGCTTGGTATGAGTTTTGTCCTCTACGATAAGTTTCTTGTAGAGTATTTACGCAACCTTAAGTAGAAATGTTGGTACCAATATTATTTCTGTTTCAACGCTGTAGGTACTGGTATATTAGAACCAAAGTACGATAGACGAAAATTACTTACAGGTACCTGTTTGCAAAATAAGTAAACAAATGTTTCTCTTTCGATTTAACATTTGAGGGTATGATGTGGAGTGCAGTTAGAAACTGAAATTGCGTCGATATTCATGGTTAAGACAAATGAGATAAATAATTACGATGCGGCCAACTAGATGATACCATTTCATGCAAAATAGCAATAGTATTGCATAGGTTCGAAGCTATTCCCTCAACTAAACTATTTCTATAAAAATCCTAACTGAACACACTGAGATTAATATTAATATAAACTGTGACAGTCTATTCAAAATTAAATCGTGATTTTTGTATTATTATTTTTTGTAAAAACTAGGGCCCACCCGCACGTAAATTATTGCATTTTAACTAATAGAAACTACACAAAAGATTAAAAAAAAAACATAAAAGCCGATTCAAGATTAATATCATCACGTTTTCATATCCTTTATATTACCACCGATTATAAGTGCAAACCGTTTTTAAATAGGCCTCAACGAACTCCTAAATGTTCGCGGTGTGCCATCACAAAGAAATTACAAATTGCATCCAATCAATAACATTTCCAATGTTTACAGACAGACAGACGTACTCGAATGTTTTGACTTTGAAGTGTTTTGACATTTTACTAATGTGGTGTCATTTAAAGGGTCCCGTAAGACGCCATGGTCCTTCTCAAGGGACAATGGGTCCCAACGCTCGGTTTAATGAGTGTCATTTATTTTATAGTTTTTAAATAGTTTGTGGCTACAAATTCGTTTTGGAGATTATGTGCGGTTACCTTTTGTATTGGATGCCTATTCATTTGAAATCGTTGAGAGTTAGTAGGATAATTTTATAATTGTCAAATACGGTTTTCTTACTTACTCAATATCCCATGCGTATGTTGCACGTGTCTTTGTAAATATTTTTTAGATTTTTTGTACCTCAGAGGTAATCAAACTTGTTTTAGTTGGTAGCGTACGGTATTTTTAAATATGTAAATTTGAAATTTGATTTACTTAGAGCTGAATTAAAAATGAAAGTTTTGATACGAACGGCATAAGATCGCCTAGTATGGAAGGTGCTGAAAGACGTAGTCTATGTCCCGATAAAAGACAGCAATGTAGCTGAAGCTGATGGTGATTAAGATTAAATTTCTCATTATAGTCAATTTCAACTCAATGAAGTTTTAGATGGATAAAGAGTGTTGGATTGACATTGTATATTGCTATTCTTCTATTCTTATCTTTCTGCAATTTTAAAACAATAAATGTAATGATTAACATAGGCAGTAGGTATTTCATACCTACCTACAAAGTATGGTAATGTCTGAAGGTTTATTAAATATTTTGTAAACATTGTAGCAGTTTGCAAAGACTGATAGGTGACAAACGAAAAAAGGTGAAGACAGAACAGACAAAACTACTATTATGTACTATAGGTAGGTACAAATGTATGTACAAAGTATACGTAGCTTTCCTCGACTTTAAGCCAGATTGAAGAGCAAAACAGTCACTATAAAAATCGGTTTTTACTATATTTATTAGAGTAATTAACATAATCATTAGAATTTGCTTTATTATGGAGGTACTTAAATTGTGGTTTAAGTACTTTAGTAACTCTGTAATAAAGTAGGTAAAAGTAGTATTTTAAAACTTTCAGTTGCATGTGCGAATACAATTTTGCATATGTATAACTTTTGTACTTACAATGTACCTACATACGATACCTTGTGCGTTGGGCGAAGATCATACTGCCGGATCTTGTAAAAATAATTTAGCTTGGCAGGCGAAAAAATAGGGAATATTACTTCGTAACATAAGTAGGTATCCCGTTTTGGATAACCATAGCTAAAGCAGACTGTAAAGTCACATATTTTTTTATGAACTGTTGGCCGAACTTTGAAATACCGCTCCCTACGACAGGTTCCAGGTTCATTTTCTGGCTGGGGCACATATTTTAGTGATGAATTCAAATATCTGTTCTTCTTTTTTGTTACATTTGTGTATTTTGCAGTGTAGTGTTCTAGGAATTACTAATTACACTACTATAAGGAAATCCTAGAGGCGTCAGTGTCTGTGAGTCTATGATATGTGTCTAGTTTTTTAAACTGATGAAGTACTTATTTGTACTTTTTGTGGCATCAGCATGCTTGTAATGATTATGGTATAACTAACCAGGAGAGCAGAATTGTAAATATAAATAAATGGGTGTCCCACACGTAAAGAGAAAGAGGTACCTACTTACGAAGCAATACAAATAAGCATCTCAATGAAAAACATTTTTATCGTTGGCTGCCAATATGCGTCATAATCACGAGTTTCATATCTCAAAATAAAGCTTTTTAACACGACGAGATGCGAAGGAATTTGCATCGTCGCAGTCCTCGACCTCAGACCGATATAATGAACCGGTCTCACTGATTGATCGCCTCGGAAATTGCTAGCATCACATTCGCGCCAAAGTTTTATTCCGATTTTAAAAGTACAAGAGCACGGGCTCTTGTTATCGACACCTGTCATTGGGAGAACATTTTTCACTGGTTCACAATAGTAGGACAAAGAGGCAAGATCGGAGTACCATCGCAAGGTCTGTAATGAGGCGGGACCACCGGGCGGGCTCGATAGCGCATGCGTTGTGAGATCGAAGCAGATTAGCAGATCGGTTATGAGACCACACGTTCGTCGCAGGTAGCCGGTAATTCAATTCAGATTGTCATCGTGCTGATGACGCGATATCAGCTAACGAAGCGACTTGACTTGTCGCGCGACTTGTTGCCCGACCGGTAGCCGTAACGGGTTTGCTTTCCAGACGGTCAATAAAATGATGAGGCGATAATGCTTTTATTGACTTCGATTAGTCGTGTCCTCTTCTTTTTTATCACGATGTAGACCTATTAACACTAAAGTAGCCGAATGCTGTGCCTTATTTTTTACCTTATATAATAAAATGTTGACTATAGGTAAGTAATAGAACTAACGCATTTTAACGAAATGACGTTGACGTCATTTGGCATACAAAATTATCTTGGAATTTAGGTATCACACACAGACTAGAGATGTCATGTTCGAGCGACGCAAATCACTCAGGTCAGGTAGGTAGGTAATGTAGGCAATTAATTTCATATTATTCTAAAAATATATTTGACTCACCTTCGTATTTTTACATTAAACATGTATCTACCAACCAATTTAACTTAGCAGGCATGATCAAACCGTAGAACTGAATAATGCTTATTGTGTGGAAACCATGCTGAGAAGCAAAAATTTTTTTAAGTGCCTATAGAAAATCAACCTGATGATCAGGAATCATGTATGGGAGATCGACAATTTTTCTTTGACATACAAGACATACAAGTCAAAATTACTATGACTTATCTGTTGTATTTGGTTTTCAACAATACGTGATTTCATGTATTATAGGTAAAGTGGCTAAGCAGTAACATTTCGCATAGAAACTTATGGAGCTTTAAAAAATAAACAAAGAAGCATCCAAACATCTCCAGGTAGAGTTCGCTCCTTATTAGTAAAAAAAAAAAACAATTTTAAATTCATAAGTAACAGTATATAACTGTATTCTAATTTACCTGTTTTAGCTTTATATTATGAGACCATTAAGCTTGGACAAGACAACGTATGTATATCTACCAACCTCGCGTCGCAAAGTTCTCACTCAGCGAATTTCGGGGTGGAACTACCACAAGCCAATATAAATTTAGAAACGAATTATATAAAAGTAAAAACAACTAAATAACTCAAATCAGTATACATCCATAGGCACCTATAGCGCGTTGCACGCCCACTAAGCCCGGCGAGACCCGGATCAATGTGGGTTGTCCGCCTGACCACTAGCAATCTCGGACCGCCGCACATACCGACCGCGACCGCGCCGCAAGACTCCCAGCAAATTCCACGGTGGACCTACATAGCTATGTCTGTCCCTTTCCCATTGTTGGATTTTGTGAGAGATTCGGCATTTGTTTACTGAAAGGTTTTCAGTGTCATGTTTCTATTGGTCTAGTGTCCATTGGTTTACTGTATTAAATTAGGTACGACCCACGACTTTTTAGGAGACTTGATGTCACCAACTTTTGAACATAGGTACTTATATTTTGTATTTTAATCTATCTCCAAAAAATAAACTCTGACTGAACAATGAAACGAATAAAGCCTATTTACCTATTTCCTTTGTCTGCATTAAACCTACAAAATAAAACAAAAGTCGTGACATGAAATCTAGTAGGTACAAACTCAAGACGAGCCTGAATGATTTGAAGACTTGTGCCTGTTCAATGGACAAACATAATAAAAATAATTGCATTTGTTAAGTGAACTTGAATTCGATTAATTGCTTTTTGTATGAAATTGGAGTGTAGGTAGATAAAAGGCCTACTGCATGTAATTCGTGTCAAACTATTATAACACGAGGCGTAGCTGAAAAGCGACTCACATTCTAATGTCTCCAATGATATGACAGTTGCATAAACTACTTTTATATTCTTTATTGTGTACAATTATAATTAAATGTGAACTTAGAAACTAGATTACAATAGGTGAACTTATCTCTTTAAAGAGATCTCTTCCAGTCAACCTATACAGTGGAATTAGATATCAGAATGTAGACGGGAACAAGACCGCACACACATACCATAACATATGAATACACAAATAAATATTATATACGTACTACACAAATAACTACCTAACATACCTATATACATACTTATAAATATATATATATATATATATACATTATATATATTTACATACATATTTATATTAATCTATTTGTGATAATTGTGATAATAAGTGCTCTTTCACTCTTTTTTTGAAAGACGTAATGGAGGGACAGGCTTGTATTGACTTTGGAAGTTTGTTCCAAAGTTGAGTAGCTCTAACCGTAAAGGATTTGAAGAAGAATGTGGTATTGGACCTGGGGCACTCAAGTACCTTAGTGATACATGAGCGCCTGGACCGGGTGTCGGGAGGTAAGAGATGGAAACGGGAGCGGAGATAATTAGGAGAGGAGGGGTCTTTTAGGATTTTGTAGAGAGCAGAAAGGATGTGCATATCACGGCGAAGGCGGATAGGGAGCCATTTTAACTGAGCGCGAAATTGAGAGACGTGATCAAATTTATATGCCACCAATAAGAGTTTGTATCACTTTTCACTGTTCGGGAACATTGTATACAATTCAACATAATTATACGGAGTGTCGTCTCTATTTGTAGTTTTACAGCTATTCTAGTTACCAAAAAAATTACTACAATCATGTTAAAAACGAATAAAAATATTTTGGTTCTATCTTAGCACCTAAAAAAACTTGTAACTTATTTTAAATTATATGGTTTTTAAAATAAGAAACAGTACACAGCATGCAAATAATTTTGTGCTCGTAAAGTAAAACTACTGAGTGTTATAAAGTCATTTCGAGGAAATGTTCCATTCAAAAACAACAAAAGAAAGCAATTTCCCTAGCAGGAAATTAGCGTTATTAGTTCATTGAATCGACATAATATGACTGTTTTCGTTATTCGTGATAAGGAGTATTTCATTACTTAAAGGAAATATATAGTCAAATTCAGGTTACAGAACATAATAAAAATAGTAATATTATTATTGTCATCCTAGATGGGCGATCAACAATAGCAAAATAACATCCCCACGTATCTAAATAATGTCTTAAGATGAAAATATTATACTTTTTTAAATAAAAATATTTAATTCTATCTGAAATTAAATAAGTTAATTTCAGACAGAAGCGCTATAATTCCCAGAACATTCATGTCATATTTATACCATCCGCAAAAACGTGACTAGCGTAGCGACTATATTATGCCAACACCATGGAACTATAGTGCTTAAAATACAACTTGACACCTGTGACGTTTGTTAGCTTCAGGCAAATGCTATGACATACGGTCCATTTTTCTTTGTTTACGTCTCTTATTATGAATGTATGTCACACAGATATCAAGCTAGATTTTACGGAATTTAGAAGCAAAAATTTTCATCTTCACGGGACTAATTGCTTACTGGGTGTTCCAACCTAACTAGCTTCTATGTAGTTTTAAACTTGTTATTTGTAAAACGAACTAATTTCGCTGCGTATAATTAATCAAAACAAAAAAGGAAGCTCGTGTTCGTGCTTGTATATCTACGTAATTATTATGCACATTAATTAACATGCATGCCCCCAGAGGTCGCCATAAATTATTCAGATACTAAGTATATTAGAGTAAGATATACGTGTATATGTTGTAGGTATAAACTAGCAATCTATTAGTACGACACTCATAGCACGCAATTTACCTACCTTATTTTTTAAAGGAATGTTTTTAAAATTCTATTGTTGTTGTGTCTCTTCATACTATGGCATGTATGATTTATTTCAGTAAGAAAAACTATGGTCTCTTTCACATTTCAGCGTAAAAATAGCGTTGCGCTAACGTATGCGCTTGTCAGATCCATACTAGAAAAACCGCTCTCTACGCACAGCCCAGCGCAGCGCTAACGCAGCGTTGAGAGCGGTTTTCGTATAGGGAGTGACGTTTCTAGTTTGGATCTGACAAGCGCATACGTTAGCGCAGCGGTATTTTTGCACTGAAGTGTGTGAGAAGCCATTTTTTGCGAAGGTAAATAAGTAAATACTTGTTTAGACCATTGGGTTTTGAGAAACTGCCAAAATGGGGTTGTTTTCTAGTGTACTCTCAGTTAAAAATAAATATATTTACATGCAAATCCAAAATCTGCCATAGTTATTAGTAGAAGAGAGTTTGGTATTCAGTCATAGGTATGCATTTTTTTGCTTAAAAAGAGATCCTGGATAATTACGACTGGTATTTTTTGACATTGTCATAAAGATTTTTGGAAACAAAGACACTCAACTCTAATTTTTATCTTTATGAATAAATTGGTAATCTCTATATAAAATAATTAAAAAAGAGATGTTTATGCTCAGTTTTCTTACATTTGGTAGTTTATATTTATCACTTTGTGACTTTGTTTCTGACTGATCTGGTTGTATGCTAGACATAGACATTAGACACAGTATGAAGTAAGAAGCGATAAAAATATTAAGTACCTATAGATTTTTAGCTCATTAATCTTGTTGTCATAGTCCTTTCATGTTACTATTGTCAGTGTAGTTTGATTAAACTATGGAACTATGGATTAAACTGTGTATTTCAGTTCCAAATTACTACAAAAAATATTCAACTATATTTTCAATACATTTTTTTTATAAACTGAACTGAACTCATACTGACTGGATGGCTTGATTTTAGCAAGCACTCCAAAGCAAGTAATAATCGAAAACTGATTTGAAAAAGAAATAAATCATGTTTATGTTATCTAAGAATTAAACCTAGATGAGTAAATTTGACAAATAAATTGCACATTTAATAAACTGTGAAAAAGTCTCAACCGAAAATATTATTTTGAAAGCTAAAGATTTCAAAAGTATTTGCTGTTTTGTCAAAATATTCACAGAGTCCTTCATCGAATAGGTGTCTCTTGTGTGTCACAGTCATCTGATAAAAGAAAAAAAATAACAATATTATATTATTACAACAAGTTATTTTTTAAACACGTATATCTTTAGCAGTACTACATAGTATTTCACCTACACGCTTTAGACAAGATAATAAAGAAAGTAAATTGCTTTGCACTGTAGAATATGGGAAAATGTGTTTTTGCAAGTTGATGAGAACATTAGAAGCGTGTGAGCTATGAATAGCAAAAAATATACATCGCAATGATATATCACTCGTAACTTTTATGATGTAGGTAAAAGAAAAGGCTTTTCGGAAGAACAATTTATAGGAATAAAAATAAAATCAAAGTTTCCGTAACCTTGTTAACGAAACTTCTTCTTTGTTCACAGCGAATGGACAGTTTCAACCAGGCATGGAACCGAAACGACAGAGAACAGCATACACCAGACACCAAATATTAGAATTGGAGAAGGAATTCCACTACAACCGATATTTAACTAGAAGAAGAAGAATAGAAATAGCCCACACTCTAGTCTTGTCCGAACGGCAAATCAAAATCTGGTTCCAAAACAGACGAATGAAATGGAAGAAAGACAATAAACTGCCTAACACTAAGAACGTCAGAAGAAAAACTAATCCTGCAGGCGTCACTACAACTACGACTAAAGGAACACCAAAGAGTAGATCGAATAAAAATACGAATAATAACGATAAGAAAAAATCAAACAACAACGGGAGACCAGACAGTATAGAGAACGTTACTGACAATATCATGAACGATTTGCATTGTGTTGGAGCGCAGCAGAGCTTGTCTCACGATCCTGCCATAAGTCCAATGTCTCATCATGGGAACCAGATGAATCCTGGCCACGTGACGCCTCACCACCTGCAGCACATGATGAGCATGCACGGCGGCATGGATCCCGCGACTGTGGCCAACCTCTCTATGCACGGCTCTCCTGTCGGTAACGCTGGCTGTGGCACCGGGCTCAACCCCAGCTCGCAGCCTGTTATCAAGTCGGACTACGGTCTCACTGCCTTATAATCTTTAGCGATGTAAAAAAACTATATTTTCATTATTGGACCTAATTCTTACCATTCCTCTGCGGTGATAAGGTGTAATAAAGTGATGATTTCATACTTTAAGTTGTATTTTAAGTTGTGTAAGTATAATAAAATTTACCAGTCATATTGGATGTTTGAATAGGTAAGTGGAAAACTTTACAATGTCAAAAGTGTGATTTTGATTATTTTTCTAGAATAAGATTAGGAATCCTCTACACTGTAGAGTCTACTGAACTTTATGTACATTTATTTTTAAGTCATTGTCATTGAATTAAGTAATTATTGATCTTAATTGTTCATTACATTCAGTATTACGTGGAATTATGTCTGAATCAATAATATTTTTATGAAGTTGTTTATTTGTTACCAGTTAATTTTTTTTCCTAACTTTATGATATCAAAGTCCTTAACAGGTTCTTATTTAGTTATTGATGTCTGAATTACTAAATATTAATTTTCATTTTAATATTCAATCGTCATGTTATTGTATAATTTAGAGATAAAGTATATCTACAGATGAATGTAAAAATATGTAAGTATTAAAAAAAAATGTCTTAACACTATCGATATGCAAGAAGTTTGTGATGTAGACAATGACTTAGGTTTAGGTGCAAAATGTGAAGATTAATTTTTAATGGAAAATTGTTTTGTAACTAAAATAGAGAAAATGTGAATACGAAACCAATAAAGATAGTAACAATCAAATTTCTTAAGTTTTTTCAGTAAATTTATCTAAAAAACACATAAATTTAGGTAAATGAAATGTTTTTAAAGAGCTGATTTTCAACAAAGACGAAGAAGGACGACATTACTTAGCACAACTATATTCGTGAAAATATTTTGTACCTAAATCAAGCAAATATGCAAGCGATGCCAGGACTTGATGCTAGACGGTTCGATAAAACAGTTGCTGTCGGGGTCCACGTACCCAGTAAGTAAAAGGCTTTTGATCGCAAGCGTACATCGGACACGAGGTTCACATTAGCATCGAAGGCAAAGTCACAAAGCGACTTGGATAGTGAA
The DNA here is from genome assembly GCA_029255805.1 of Keiferia lycopersicella. NCBI lineage: Eukaryota > Metazoa > Arthropoda > Insecta > Lepidoptera > Gelechiidae > Keiferia > Keiferia lycopersicella. Next base: position 4,661,117 of record JARACZ010000008.1, read on the forward strand.
GCTCGTTCTAAAGCAGCAGTGAATGCTGACGCTGATGTCGCTCCTACAGTAGAGAACGTTTGAGATACGCGTTGCGTGCTGGCCACACAATGAGCCGGCGACAATGATTGATGATTCTACATTCAACGAATACATTACAATTTTTGCTTTCATTTCATTTCGTTCGATACGAATGTCACAAGGTTATGATATCAATGTGAAGCTCACGAAAGATTGAGTTGAGACGAGAAATCATGGAGTGGTAACAAATATAAATACAAACATTGCGTAAGCTTAAGATATAATAATTTTTTTTATGGACTGTAGTTTGGAAACACTTAATCACGGAAAAGTTATGACTAACCACATATTTAAGAGGTGTTTCGAAGCTTATTGTAGAAGGTATATTTTCAAATATTGGTATTCCGATCATTATTTAAAAAATCCTCCCATACAAGAATGGTTGGTTTGTTTTCCCATGGTTTCACTTCGTATGGAAGGTCCAAAAATAGAAGGTACAAAAAAGTTCAATAAGACACGTTGTTCAATTTTATTTGTAGAAAACACCCGGTAAATATATGCACTAGATTGAAAATGATCTTATCTGAAATCTAGATAAACATACTGTTTTCGCCAGGCATACGCAGTAGGCTTTATCTAATCGTTCAACTTAAATAAAATAAATATCCTGGACAATTCTACAAAAAACCTTGTTTAGAAGAACTTATTGTGCTCCAGCAAATTCCTCAAAAGGTTTTGCAAATACGTCAACGGTTACTAATCCTTTTAAAGATGTTTTTGTAACTTCAAAGGGTTAAAATATTGGGATCTTGACAGATTTTGTTCACTAAACAAAGAGGCTTATTGTTGTTAAATTTGTATGCAAATAATAAGATTGAGCTACCGTCTGAGCCCGAGACAGCAAAATGACAGGCTGGGTATTTGCCGGAGTGTTTGATGTCTTTGCAAATCTCTTGAGAATTTTCTTGTTAAAAAGCTTGGCATTTCGCTTGCTGTACTTCTTTTCGGGAATAATGTAAAAATTTGACGGCATACCTAATATTTTATTGAGTTTAAAAGTACATATATATGAAGTTTAGTCTAATTTGGGAACGATTAATTATCTGCTATTGCATAATATGATAGGGCTAAAAAAATTATAAAAATTGAGAACTGGCACTGAAACTTTACCTATAAAAATTTGTCGTATCTTTTCAATCTTGAAGTAAAAAATATTTATGAGAAATCTTACTTATCAATCTACGAGTAAACTTCTTTCAATGTAGAAATATTACTTGAAAAGTTGAAATTGTAACATCTTTGTTAAACAAACTTCTTAACTCTCAACTCAAACATAACGGAAAACAGATAGCCAATAACCACTGGTATGTCAATAATAATATTTTGCTACTGTAAGTCGTCACTATAAGCAATCAGTCAATATGAGTCGGAGTGTTTGATGTGTCTCATAATATCTTTCGCCTCTCTTGGGAGTCTGTTGTCACAAAGTTTGGCAGTAGCAATAACGGATGACATTTCAAATGAATTGTAATTGTAGTTCTATGGCATGTTATAGTTATCTAAACATTCGGAGAGTTTTTTTTGGATGACTAACTAGACATTAGGCACAGCGTTCGTAACACACATTTTGTAGTACATTTTAATAGCAAAACTTTTAAATAATTCCAGATATGACGTTTCGCGTGAAATATCTTTGATGTCATATTCAAACAATCTGAAATTTGGGCTTTGACATTTTAAGTAAGTATAGTCTGTAAGTTGAGGTTCTTATCTTTTTGTAAACACACTTTGTATAAAAGTGACGCTTCAGAACTGTCAGTTTAATACAAAGTTTGTTTACAAAAAGATAAGTACCTAAACTTACAGACTATAGATAATTATTTTCCACATTTAACGCACAACGGAGCGCTAAAATATCACAACAGTCTGTCAGATCCATATCAGAAACGTCACTCCCCATACTAAAACCGCTCTCGACGCACGACGCTGCGCTAGCGCAGCGATTGAGTGGTTTTAGTATAGGGATCTGACAGAGAGCTGCGATATTTTGGCGCTTCGTTGTGCGTTAAGTGAGCGATACGCCGTAGGTTTTATTTTTGTCTCCCGTATACGTACACAGCATTAATTTAAATTTGGTTACACTACACATACACCAAAGTCGAAATTAAAAAGAACTTAACACACGAATAATAATCGCTTCTCCAAGGTGGCAAACATGCACAGTTGGTATCTGTAAAGCATTAAGGATAAACAAAGGTGGAATCAGGAGGCTTCAGCTCCTCGCTCGCGGACCATCCATCACGCGGCGACGGGCCGACCCGACGAGAAATATACCAGTGAGTATCGTCGCAGAGCACGGTAAGGAACGTTTGATGGTGAGAGGAAAATAATTGAAATAATCGATACGTATGATTTTGTGATTTTTACGTTTGACACTGTTGATCAGAATAATACACCGCTTACCTAAATTATTGTAGGCGAGCGCCAGCGAAACCTTCAATAACAAAAGATATACCGATATATTTTTATCGTACATTCATTTTTATAGTATATACTAAGAAACACGATAATAGACCATTACATCTTTCAACGCTTTATGCACAAAATAAGGTGAACATTTGTTCGATTTGCTCTATTAACCTTCGCATTAAAAGTTCAGTGTTTTCAAAGTTCGATTCATAAATTCAAACTGTAACAAGAGGTACTATCTTTTTTGAAATTTTATTAATAATTGAACCATTTCTTGTACAGAAGTAAATACACAAGAAACACAGATACAACAGGCACTGCTTATTTTTAAAGAAATTTCTTCCAGCAGACCTAAGGAAGTAAATTTATATTTAAGCATTATTTATTATTATCTGCCAAAAGTGCTAGACGTCCGAGTAAGAGAGTGGTTCAATCTAACAAGGTACCCGCAGGTGAGGCAGGGCCGGCACCCAGGGGACTGTTTATAGAAATGGCTGTTCGGCGCCTCTGAACGCCATGACTTGCTCAACTTCATTTCAAAGATACTGCGTGTAGTTTGGGAATGTACGCCGTTTTGCTTTTGCCGTAAAAAGTCAGCAATTTTTTTATTGGATCTTATACTACTCTTATTTCTTTTTAGCTCTGTCTGGCGGCTTTTAAAATTTTTATTTCATTTTGGAATCGTATTGGACGGTATTGTTCTAAATTATAGATTTAGCGCGCATCATTCCGTTGACTGTTTTTCAAAAACTAGCAAAACATTTTTTTCTATTACTCGGTTACTCTTACGATTACTCGATCGAGGCTAAACCCCATAACGAACTTATATTTTTTGTTTGCAATTACAAGCACATACACAAAATAAGAATGTATTATAGCACATTTAAATACAAGTAAAGATATTACAATATCAAAGTATTAAAAAAATATAATAGGTATTGGTATTATACGCTCGACGTCAGATTGAAGCCTTATGAATCTCTATCTTTATTTTATTCGAAAAGCATTTTGCGAATCGTGTATTCTCCCGATGCATAAAAAAGCTTTTATATAAACAAATCCATATAGTGGGCAAATTTCCAAGGGGTCTGAAAGGCATGCCGAGAGGACAAATTTCAATACATCGTCAGACGTCGCGAGGGGTGCTCACCCTCTACACTCACTTCAAATATGGCTGATATGGCGTATATTTCTTAGCATGGTGTAAGTAAAGGAGTAGAAACAATGGTGAAGTTCTATTAAGTAGGTATAATGTTAAATACGCACACTAGGTACTCTAGTAGGCTGTTTGAGATTCTACCACTTAGTTTAACTGATTTCGTAATGAGTTTATTGGCATGTTTGTGGTATCGAGATAGTTTATCGTAAAGCTGAAATCAAAGCTCCATGAACGAACGCTTTTATTAGTTGGTGTGAACAATCACAATTGCATTTTAATTTATATTCGTAGGTGCCTGCGCAGATGGAATTTCAGAATGTATAAGATATGACAAACATTCTATTACTTTATTTAAATGTTTTTTGTAACTATTTCTTGTTTGGTACAATAAAGTTATTATATTACATACATACAAACGCGCGTGAAAAATCTTTGATGTCAGTTTTAAACAAGCTGAAAAAGAATTCCACAATTCCCGTTAGCTAGAACAACCTGATTTTTTTTTATTAAATTCCGATCTGATTCTCAAAATTCCGTGTCTTAACTATGGCGCATTTGAACGCCGCTGTCTCTTTTGCCTTGCACCTAATAATAATTCTACTCCGCATAGTGTGCTAGGGTGGTTGAGTCGCTGTAAACCACACTCCAGCGATCTGAGCACTGCCAACGTACGTGATGTCGACATGAGGGAACCGAGGATTATGCGGATTTCTTTGTTTATACGTATTTAATGCCGAATATTATTGGATAGGTATCTTGCAATGGTATCTTGGGAATGTATTTGGACGTAATATGTCTATAAAAATTATATTTATGTAGGTAGGTATCTAATTTTTATCTTCAGAAGCTGAACCACTGTTGGCTTTCCCAATTGGGGGTATTTTCCATAGTATGTACTTAATTTGATCGTTTGAAATGTTACAGACAAGTAGACGTTAGTGCGTATTAGTGTATACGAGGAATCTTATCTTTAAATCTATCATAAGATCTTCACAGCTTAAGGGCTAGTTATGAATATCACGCAATTACGGATTGTTTAAAATTACACCTGAGATATTCGTAAAAGGCGTCAATTGCACGATAGAAGTTTTCAGTTCTTAATATAAGTAGTGTTTACGTTTCAAAATGTCAAAATTAACAAGACAAGCGTCAAACTAACGGATTATAAATAGTTAGAACGAAACGAATCATAATAATTATCGCTTTGTCACTAACTAGTTTCTGACCCATTGCATTGTCATGCTTATTACAAAAGTAAAGCAAGTAGAACTAATGTGACTTTATACTTAATTGTTGGATAACAAAGTGATTGTAAAAATAAACATTTAAACCATTTCTAGTTCTAAGTATTTCCTAACCAGTTTTTTTGAGATAAAAGGTATGATAAAAAAAATCTGTATCAATTTTCACTGGTATTTATCGCTGTTATGAACAACCTAACCCGATTGGCCTAATACCAAAAGCAAAAGATTAGATCCAGGAGCATGTTGCAATACAACTACATTCTTGCCATAGAAAATAAAACAACGTCTCATAACTCCAATCCACAAGACCGAAAAATATCCACTTCAAAACTCCGCCGCCCTTCCCAAGCTACATAGCTATATATCTGCCTACCTACATGTGCGATGTAGGTAGAGCGGTAGAGCCATAGAGCACATATCCCGTCGTCAGTAGTCAGTCGGCCAAGCTTTTGTGCCCTTCTGTGGGGCTTGTGTTTGCAGCTGTGTGTGTGTATGAAGCTGTGTATGTGTGCGTTGATTTCCCGACGCCACCGCCGACGCTCGCTCGGCGTGGCTCTTTGTTGGTGGGGTAGGTGATAAGTTTTCAGCGAATGTTAATAATGTTTATTTAAAAATATATATATATTTGTAATATTTCATTTCAACAAGTATTTCATGTTCCTTTAAACTGAATTATTTCTATAAATACCTAGTATGAATAAAATACAACAATAAAATTCTTATTATTTGACGTGTATTACGTTTGCACGCTTATTCAACAGACCTATGAGTTGAGTAGTAAAATTTTCCACCATGCAGTTGACCATTTTGGTAGTAATTAGGTAGCAAGCGAATGTTTAGGTACCTTGTTTTGTGCATGAGACGTTGAAAGATGTAATGCTCTATTAATGTTTTTCTATGTATATTGGTAGCCAAACTTAGGTACCATACAAATATATCGGTTTATCAATCTAATCAATAGTGTCAAACGCAAAATTTAATGCCGTGTGATGCCGGCTTAGAATAGCATCACCCCAAATCCTTCCCGCGGGTGTCGTAAGAGGCGACTAAGGGACTCGAGAGTATTGATGTATTACAATTTTTAGGCGACAGGCTGACAACCTGTCACTATAGTGATACACATGTTTTCTGAAGCAACCTTGGAAAATAAATCCTCATAAAATGTCAGACGTGGCAATAGCGACCGTATTCTTTTTTTTTTTATCTGTGATGGGCTTACTCTTGACCGTTACGGCCGTTACCGCTCTGCCTACCCCTCAAGGGATAAAGGCGTGATATATGTATGTATGTATGTATACTACAAGAAATAAAATTTTATTTATACAAAAAAACAGGAACAATTAAACAAGCCTACAAAATTACAATCATAAGTAAAATTACCCTCCAGCACATCTCCGCGAGGCAAAGTGCCCAAAAGAAAAGTGGTAGTAGGTATAATTATTTGATCAGATAAAATTGCACTTTTTAAGGAAAGGTTTAAAAAGAGTAAAATTTATTTTGAGCCTACATTCGACAATCTAAAAAATAAATTCCAGAAGTTTTTGTACCACACGTCACAGCTGTCAGTCGCTCTTTCGGAGGGCACTCACACATTCACCACTGTTATTCACGTACACACACGCGCGCATCGAGGGGTGCGTCGAGGGAGTATGGTGGGGACTGTATTAAGTTCCTTTCTTTTCACTAAAATAATTTTAGGGGATGGTTTTAGTTCGATATTTTTTTCTAGAGCCCTTACCCTCGCTGAATGCGTTTAATTTGAGAAATGGCTCCTTTTGGGGTGCATTCGGTAGTGGTTGAGATGTTTGCGAATGTGATACGTAGGTATCTGTATCTTTGTTGTTTGGATGAAAAGCGTGAACTGTAAACAATCTCTATGTAAGATAGCGATCTAAAATATAATGGGGTGATGCGCTATAGCTGAGTGCAAAGATATACCCAAGTCGTCGAGTTGGCATAGTAGGTAATGAATATTATCTAGTAGAGTAGTATTAAAAAGAAGCAAAAACATTCGTGATGTCTAGTTGTAGGTAGTGTACAAGTACCCTTATTAAGATAGAGCATGTTCGATTTTAACATTGAATTTAAGGACTAGTGTATGTAAGGTCGAAATTCTAATGGGCCTATAATGCATGGTTATTTTTTATAAAACATTTTAATATCAAATTATCAAAATGTCGACCTACTATTCTTTTCCAATCCCTGAAATCTTATTTTTCTCCTACTTATATGAGTATTTATATTTCATAAATTCGTTGATTTTCAAATTTCGACAACGCAGCACCCCTGTAGATGTTCCCGGGATAGACAGCCAATATTACGAAAATGAAAGCCGTTCGATAACCATCGGCCCGCGTTTGCTGAAATATTTTTAATCAAAGTTTTTACCTGATATCGCCCCCAAGCGGCAGGAACCGACCGACCTGTCAATCTCTCTAACGTTAGATTAAAAACATCATCTCTCCTTTTTTTAGCATTAAGAGGATCAAGGAATTATACTCGAAAAAAGACGTTCGAAGGCACATGATTATTATACGTTAGATAAAGTTTTGACGAAGGTCGAGCAGCTACATATTAGGTATGTATCAAGTTTTCTACCTGAGTGTATTTCGAATGTTTCGTTTTGATAATTCAACAATTTTGGTATCAGTTGATCGTGTCGGTCATATCATACGTTTATTGATACAGTAATTAACGTTATCATTATTTGGGATTGCGTTTGAGATTGAAAACGACTTTTCGACCACCCATCCTTTATTTAAACTGGGCTCTACATTCTAATATTTTAGAACGTCTTTTGTTTGTTATGCTTTTTCATAGACTAGTCTGTATTCGTTCGGCAGGTGTGTTAAAATGTGCTGAGTCAGGGCAGTGGCACCGGTAGTCGCTGGTAGCGGCTTCGAGTCCCGGTCGATCACGATTTACATGTCAGTCGCGCCGCTTGATATCCGATTGTGTCTAGTCAGTGCCAGTCATCGTCTACTAGACAATTCTGAGAATATATGATTATGGGAATACGGATTTTTTGGAATTAGAGTGACAAACGTACGATTATACGCTTTACGTAATAAGATTGAACGATAAGACCTGTCCTACGGGAGCAAAGTCAAAACTTTGTTTTAGACAAAATTGTTTCGAAAGGAACTGAACTCCTTACTTGAAATATGGTCAAAAGAGATATCTACCATTTGTTTTACTGCTAGAACTTTCCGGTTTTAATTAGTGCAAAAGATGTTTTACAGGGCGAGCATTAAAAAACCTGCCCTATATAAAATGTATATAGAGGACAAATACGTACTCGTCCTAAAGCGGCTATGATTAGACCCAACAGCTTCCGGTATGAAGACGGACGTGTCAATTCAGGCAATAACCAGTCATAACTCACTTCAACGTAAGGACTTTACGTTCAAGTAGACCATCTAGATGGCAACCTTGATATATTCGCAGAATTCTGCTACGGATAGGAATCATTATTTGACTCAACTATGAACTATTTAAGGATATAGACGTGTCAATTGAGGCAATAACGTCAATAAAACGTCGCAAAACATAAAAATCACATTCAAATAAACTATGATTGTAACCTAGGTAAGGGAATACCTTGGTTTTGGCAACAATTCACATACTGAAAGAATATTAGTGAGCTGGTAAAGTTCAGTCGTGGAATAAAAAATGCGATAACAGAATCTATGAAATATAACAACTTTCGCGGAAAGTTTAAGTTGTTGTGTTGGACAAAAAAATAATTCTTCTAATGAGTACTTAAATGAACTAAACACATGACTTTAGTATTATCTTCTGAGCTCTGTTATATTATGAACCATGTTTAAGTTATATCTGTTCTAAGGTGGGAATTAGAATGACATAAGATATGTCCTTTGCCCTGAAGCACTTTGATTGTGGTATTTTCATAAAACTCGATGAAATATTCGTGATAATGGGCATGATGCAGGTCAAAGTTTGGCTGGCTTTAAAACATGTTAGTTAAACTTATTAATTCAAAATTTGAATATTTCTAGAAAACTTTTAATGGTGTAGTATTTTTGGACAACAGTTTTAAGCGTACTACTTTTGTATTTATTATAATGACCCAGTCATCTAGCGAATTTAAAAAGACGCCGTTTTTGTCACTTTCATCTATAACTTAATAATAAACATGTCATGCCGTTTGCAGGTTTCAAATTTACCATAAGAAAAGACCAAAAACTTGGGCAAATTACAGTAGGTAGTAGGTATATAACTTGCATGTAAGAAGTGCTACTTCTGCGGCTAAATACACTAGTCTTAAGTCATATTGACCATATAAAAACAAAAAAAAACCTTCCGTAGACATTGGCATTGTTTTCCCAATACTTTGCGTAGCTATACAACCATGATATTCCCAAATGCCTCTATCACATCACGTTAGCGCAGCATTATATTTGCGCTGAAGTATGGGAATGGCCTTTGCGCCTCTAATAATTTCTTACATTGTGAAAAGTTGTCTCCATAGAATGACTGTTCATACCGACTAATACCACTCATAACACAAAATTACGAGCAAACTCTGACCAGCCGCGAGTTTATTCAATTTGCGGGTAGCTACAACACTTTCTTTTTGAAAGTCACGCCACGAAGTATTAGTCTTCATTGCATTGACGTCTCAATGCTGGCGGGGCGTAAGCCTGGCCACGAATCTGATACGCGCCCATCGAACTGAGACAATAACATAAATTGAGCCACTGTAAAAAAAAGTGCCACCGGCTACGAATTGTGATTAGTTGTTTGCAATGTTGATCAATTTTATTGGAATATGAGTATTTACTATTGTCATACTATTCAAAGTATCTAGGCATTGTTATTTTTTTTAACGTCATACTTATACAATTTTGTTTTCGTATATTGCAAGGCGGCCATAGCTTCAGCGGTACGACAGCCCATTTTGCTTCGTCAGCCAATAATGTTAAGGACTGACGATTTTGAAACTATGGATTTATTTTTTAATTTATAAAGTTACTATTACACAGAATTTTAGAGAAAATAATAGTTGATCGGTTGGAGAACATGAAACAAACTGCAGCTGCCAGGTTACAAAACGTCCCAAAAACAATAGTGCTACGATCCGCTACGCCGTAGCAAAACCGGCCAGTCATCCTCCAATACCGCTTTTTCTAAACTATTTACTTAAACAACTTCGATACAATCGTCAACAAAGCCGTCAGCTGTTCGGCTCTCATCTGAAAAAGCCGTCGATTGGCCGGTGGGCCTGGGCGCACACGTGCTGTCGTACGTGCAGCGTCATCGGGCAGTCATTACGGGGGTCAACGACCGCTGATTACCTCCACGCCCTGTCGTTCATCATTAGCCTAGGTTAGGATGTTTGTAAACAAGCCACCATACTACTCCATTCATTACTTTTTTGGCGGGACATCGGTCAGTACAAATTATTTGGTCATTAACGGTGGAGAGCTTACTTAGTAGCCATTGCGAACGTAATTTGGTTGTGCTCTACTCATAAAAGGAATTCATGCATGATTAATATTTCATACTCATATTTATTTCTCTACAACTTAATGTCTGTATAATACATAAGTAATAAAATAAGTGTTAGCCGAAAAATATAACATACCTAACCTAACCCATAACACTCCTAATTTCGTCCTCGATGATGCTCAGTGAGCCAAACCGGTAGGGATATACCCAAAATAAAATTGTACATACATAGTCATACATATATCACGCCTTTATCCCTAGCGGGATAGGCAGAGCGTTAACAGCCGTAAGAATACGGTCACTATCGCCACGTCTGTCATTTTTGAGGATTGTTTTCCAAGGTTGTTTCAAAAAACATGTGTAACGTTATAGTGACAGGTTGTCAGCCTGTCGCCTAAAAATTGTAATACACTAATACTCTCGAGTCCCTTAGTCGACACCCACGGGAAAGATGTGGGGTGATGCTATTCTAAGCCGACATCACACGGTATTTAAACGGCACGGCAAATAAAATTGTGAAACAAATAAAAGCAATGCCTAATATCAAGATTCATTATGCTCTAAAAATCACAAGTATTAATATACCTTGTCACTGCACCAAATATTAATGTACCTTGTTAATACGTGAAACAAATTTATTGATAGGTATTACCTATTACCTATTATAATAAATTGCTGCACGCTCTTAATTTTTTTATCTAATTTATTTACCGTTACTCAAATTAAGTATAAATGTTTGGAAGCATCATTGATGATAAATGATCTTTTTGCACCTGTGTATTTTACCTATTATAATAGTAAATGGACATCAAAACGCTTCTGAATGTTAATTATTTATTCCGACAATAAAACTATTAGTATAACGTACACGAAGGAATAAATCAAAATTATGATTTATTTTTGGAACTTATACCTAGTGGACTTACGTACGGTGAGAAACAGTATTGCAGATTGCAAAATATAACAAAACTAGCGGCTCGCCCAGCGGCTGCGCCCGCTTTAAATAATTTTCTCGTGAGAAGAAGATGTTTTCCTGGCAAGTATTGTACTTAAAAACCTTTCTTTTAAACCACTGTATCTATTAAAAGAAACTGCATCAAAACCTATTGTGTAGTTGTAAAGATTTTAGCAAACATACTTACAAACACACGCGAAAAGCGACTTTGCTTTATACTCTGTAGTGGTATGATGTCTGTTTGAAAACAAAATCAACGGTTATGATGCCTTTCTAAATGTTATCAAAAGTTAGGTTGCTCAATTAATGTAGATTTAAGTTTCATTTTGGAAACCCAAAGATTTTTGATCTTCCGGACAAGACCTACTTTATAAAATCATTAGGTACCACTTTAACTACTATACTTGTAACGATCGCTATTTTTGCATTACTCTAGAAAATTTCCACACTCTATTTTATATCAGACCGTTTGAAAATGGAATGAGGATGAGTTTGATCGAGACGAGAGTTTGCATCGACAGTCGATAAATCAAAGTGCGAGGGAACAGCACACGATTCTGCAGCAGAAATACATCAAAACAGCTTGGTGCCTCACGACTGCGCCTTGAACAACTTTTGCTTTGTCGAAGAAGAATGATCCCACATCCGGTAACCTAGTTTGTACTTATTGATGACCATGAATATGGAAACTGAAAATCATCTTCGAATTAACATGCGATTTCTTTGAAACTAGTTTACTCAGTGAGAAAGTATAGAGAGCAAGTGAGTAATGGGTACAATGGAAGACGTTGCGACGCACCAACAAATTCTTTGGCCATACAAATTCGTCTCATATCAGTATAGAATTCTGCCGCGTAGGCATATCGTTTAGATGTGGAATTTTCGTATCTATGCTTGATAACATGCGCAAAAAACTGTTGACGTCCCTCAACTATGGCTGAAAAACTTAATTTGTTTTTTGCTTTAATGTTTAGATACCTTCTTGATCGCTGATCTTATCTTGTACTATAACATGATCTAGGTAAGTACCTATACGTACTTTGTCGGCCGTTTACATAACTTTATAATACTGTATCTGTCTCAGATCTCGCAATCCGCCTTCACACATCGAGTACATCATAATTTAGCCGCGTTGCGCCTGAGTCGCTTTGATCTCCGTTACAATCGGCCATAATTGATGGTTGCGCATGTGCCGACGGGAGGCGTAAGGCGAAACCAATCCGTGGGCTTACGTGTGCATGAGATCCTGTATGAGGTAAGAATCGAGTTGAATATCAACAAACAAACTCTACGTAGATGAACCCAGAGGTACCAGAAAGCTTACGGAAGCTTACTTGAACAAGCTTTTTCATGAGAGTACAGAACACTACACAAAAGTACTGAATATTATTACGTAAGTTGGTAGTTAATATTTAGGTTATATCTCAATACAAAACTAGATCTATAGAGGCCTATTTTTAGAAGGTAGGTATTTATCTGGTCGTAGATTTAAAAAAAGGATTTAGAGAAATGCCACGTAGGTTTCATTATCTCCATAAAAGTAAAATATTATTATATTGTTTTACATAAATATATCTATTTACGCAAGGAGTTAAAAATGTAGGCATAAATATATTTATACCTAAATCCAAATTAGCTCTCAGATAGACTTAGTCTTTCTTTATACACAAGTTCATTATTAATTTCAATAATGCTTTTAAAAATAAGTTTTCGCTACAAAATTTACAATATTGAATACAATTTCTGTTGCATAAGTAGCTTTAAATTTATTTTTTTCTTTAATGAGAAAGTAAGCCCCTAGCCCCTAGCCTCACTAACACCCTCCTTATAAAAACTGGTCTGAAGTAAATTGTTTCCTAAGCGATTTTAAGAAAAGAAGATCGATTAAGTTTTAAAAGCGTTTATCCATTAGCTTGATAGCTTCGGGTGTTATGGCTTCATTATTGCTTGTTTTCCATAAACGATGTACTTTAGTGATTGAACATCAAACTGATCAAGAATCAAGATCAAGAATATAAAGTATAGAATCGTAAACCACTTTATGAGTGACTAATTCTGCAAAGTCTTATAATTTGATGGAGCCGGGTGTGCCCACCAAAAAACATGACTCATGCAGCGTTACTTCGCTCTGAGGCGTTCCGTTTAAGGCTTAAAGTGCAACCGAGAACGCGGAAAGTGCGACAAAGAGGCACAATCGGCCAAATTTACAAATAAAAGTAAAATTTTCTTTGAAAAATGCAACAATTCCATCGGTATTTTCTTTTGACATTATCACGTTCAACTAGCGTCGGGGAACCGATTTTACAGACAACCGATATTTTGTTTTATTTTTTAGTTGAAGGAAATTAGTACCGAGATTGTGGAAAGTAGCATCGATAGTTGGACTCGCGAACTCAGTTTTACAAAGACTAGGTCAGTAGGTAAAAAAGGTTACCAAAATTTTAAATTAATACACGCTTTACAATAAAACCTATTCAGTAACAAAAAAGTCTGGTTTTTATATTCCCTTTAATTACACTGACAGAGAAACATCTGTCTGATAGGTATTGTTTCAACTTAAATGAAACAATCTAGTATTGTTCTATGTTTCGGGGCGGCCGTGTAGGCTCAGACAAAACCAAAAGTCGAGTACCAAAAATGTAATAGCTGTCACTTCATGTGATTAATGCAATTAATTCCACAATGGGCTTGGCTCCGCTACACTGCCGGCCAGAATAAACGGACAGCTGAAATGTCTAAATTCAATTTAAGTGTTTAAAATTAATGGCTTCCATTTTGTATTGAAGCTGGAGATGAAACGGCTGCGCTGCGTGAATGGGTTAGTTTTTGAGTTTTAGAAGAAAAAGTGTAAGAAAGTCTGAGGTTAATGGATAATTCTTTTATTCTACTATAGGTACCACGTAATGGTCTTCACAAAGATTATTACACATTCACGAACACTCTGAGGAAGCTTTATATTTTAGTAAACACAGGACTTTTTGGCAGTTCTGTGGCTTGCAAAAAAGTATAAGTACCTGGCTATGTATAAATTCTTTTTTAAATCATTATGTAACACAAATATCGATGTGTATCAACAGTGGCTTTTCATTTTCCTGTGAATAAGACAGCGGAAGTATTTTAAACAAAGTTTGACCCTTTGTAGAGTCCGACACTGTAGCGACAGGATAGGTCGCCGCTCTCGGATAGATTTCATAAATAACGTGTGGAATTTTTGTACATAGATTTATTACAGCGGGCGCGTAGAGCGGATCGAAAATGGCGGGAGATTGTTTTTCAATTGAGCCGGCGGGCCGGGGCTGGCGGGCCCCCGCTGTTCGACAGGCCCGCGTGGCCCGGCGGGTGCGGCCGCCGGTGAGGCTTTGTACCGCCTAGAGGTTACACGCCATGTAAAGTATATAGCGCAATGTACTTGGCGTCAGTCACGAACCATATGTATTACTTTACGAAAGTAAGCTAACAAGGTTTGCAACTGAAAAAGGTAGCCAACACATCATCATCATCATCATTATTTCAGTCATAAGACGTCTACTGCTGAACATTAGACCTCCCCTAAAAATTTCCATCTTGTCCGATTAGAAGCGACCTGTGTCCAGCATTTCTCCGCGGAATTGAACAGATCGTCTTTCCAAACATATTTAACTTTTACGTTTTCAGGCGGATCATCACATTTGCGTCTTAGTCTGCCGTATCTACATTATAGTGTCTTTCAATCAAGACTCTGCAGTACAATCCTTCAAAAGAAAAGCAGTAATTCATCGAACATTTTCGCAACTAATAATTAGCACAAACTTTACAAAACAAAATACTATGGAAACAAGCAGACGAAGATTTTGATCAGTTGTGTGGAGGCGCATTTTCGAAAAAGTGTTGTTCAGTTCCGCATACGGAAGTCAGCTAAGACTCGACTGCAAGCCTATTTCTGAAAGTGTGTTTTTTGTCAGAGTCTAACCACACGTATTACTTCTCCATTTTCATGTCAAGGGTATTAGGGAATTTATTGAGGTGTGTGAATGTGTGAATGGATATGTTCAGTAGAATGTGTGATACAAGCACAATTAGTAGCAGCCTTTGTATGCGAAAAATTCAAAATAGAGCTCCTGGAGTTCAATGTCTTAAATCGCGCACGGAAATTCGCAACGAATTTCTTACATCTCAAATTTATTAAGGTCTAGAGTATTTGTGCTTTGATAAGTTAATTGAATTTGTTTTTTTTTTTAAATAGAACGCGGGATAGGTATATTCTCAAAAAGTAGGAGGTTTCCGAATGTGAAAATTCAAAAATAGAAGCTCTTGGTGCGTAAGCGCTACCGTTGTGTAGCCAAACCCAACACAAACGTCAGCTACTTGTCGTATTTGTGACAAGCAGTTCGTGATTCGTGACTGAAATAAAACATGAAATACACTAACAAGGTATATTTTACGCCAATATTATGAAAACAGAACAATAATTTTCAAGAATTGTAAGCATTCGTGATTCCGCTGATTAGAAAAGCAAGTAGGTATATTTCGTAAGTATATCGTGTACCTATCGTATATCTTGATTTTGGTATGAAATTCTAAAGTCTACACACTACTCGTAACAAAACTGTTTAGCCAGATAAGTCTACTGTTGGACATGGCCCATCCGCAATTACAGAGTAGGTATTGCCATACTCACTCATCATGCTTGGCAGGCGGAATGGCGAGCGCAGTGCAAGATATTGTAGATATTCACAGGGAATGTTTCTGCTTGTTCCCTGGATTAATCCCATTGGCGAGGAACACACTTGACGCACGACGGAGCGCAAAAAAATCACAGCGGTCTGTCAGATCCATACTAGAAACGTCACTCCCCATACTTAAACCGCACTAGACGGATGACACTGCGAAAGCGGTTTTAGTATGGGGATTGACATTTCTAGTATGGATCTGACAGACCGCTGTGATTTTTTTGCGCTCCGTCGTGCGTCAAGTGTGTTCCTCGCCAATGGGATTAATCCAGGGAACAAGCAGAAACATTCCCTGTGAATATCTACAATATCTTGCACTGCGCTCGCCATTCCGCCTGTCTTAGTCGATTTGTCCTTAGTCGATTTTTGCGACACCCACGGGTAGAAATTAAACCACGCGGGCGGTCAGCACAGGCTATCACCAATGATAAAAGCTAATTTGGGATACCTCAAAGATAGTTTACAAACTTTCCTTACCCAGATAGGGTAGGTTACAAGTTTATTGTGTAAAAAAGCAGGATTTTGCTTACAAATATTCTGTATTGGTAAATACTATGTTTTGAAGGCACGAAATAAATTAAATAATAACAGAAGTTATACATTAGCGATCGGCAAGCCTCCAATTTATTTGACTGACAGCTAGTTTCCACAACTGTTTCGACACATCCCGTACACACGGTATCTATTCAGAGCAGTTTTTTATACCCTAATGAATATAGAACTAGTTACTCTACTAGGTGTGAAAGGCGTGACCTTTGCTAACTAGGCATCAATCTGATACCGAAATTTTAATGGTTTTGATGATCCTGTACTCTTGCATATTTCTTGTACTACTCGTATTTAGTATCCATTACGACTTGTTGGTGTGATGCTAATGCGTATGTTAAGCAAGAACAGGCAATGGTGTGTCAATTTGGAAGACACACCCGTGAGAACAAGCCGTTTTGAAAATGGATGCATGAGTCGTGAAGCAGAACCACGCACAACTACTGGGTGATAATTTATTATTTGCGCGCATGGTTAATAAAGCGCCATTTTAGGATCGCATATTAAAAGATTAACGATTTTTTGGCCCTGGCATGTGACACTACTTGTTATTGGATCATGTATTTAATTTAAACTCTTCTATTGAGAAAGTTTTTTTATTTACTTGAGTAAATATAGTTACCTATATTTAAAAAAATATGTTTTCGGCAGGATTCGGCAACTCGATAAAAATATAATTTTAATGTTTTAGGACAGCAAGTGTCATTCAATGATTATTATTTTATTTTCAATATTTATTTGTAATAGGGTAAATAAATACTCGTATACTTACAAAATGTGCTAAAAAGGAATAATGCAAACCAAAACAAACAACCTGATCTAAAAACAATCTACCAACGAAGACCGTAGCACCGCGGCGAAGAAAATCAATACCCATCCCTTAATGAAATGTCAGTGGCGTCGCCTCGACCGGCCGCCGCTGCGCTTAGATTATAGCCCTTATCACAATTAAACGCTGCCTCTCAGCAGGTAGGACCTCGTTGAATAAAACAAAACTTACTTTGTCACTGACCAGTTCCATTAGACCTCTCATTTCGGCATCTACTGTACAACACACCTCAATATCAGGCCTACACCGAGGTGTAGGCGTAACTGGTTAAACAGCCCTCAACTGGACATTGGGGATTTGCACGAAACAACGTATCCGTGGTCACAAAGCCCACGCTTAATGGACTGTAGCCCCTGGACAACAATTCATTAGCACCTTGACCGAAGGGCAGGCTGGCCATCCATTTAATACCTGCGAACAGAGTCGGGTAATTAAAAGTTTTGGAATTAAAACCAGACCCAGCTCAAGTTTTGAAAGGCTACACTGAAACAGCATTAAAACCCAAACTTTCAGAGAATAATGAGCCGAAACTTTTATTTAAACAAAAAAAAATTGAAATGCACTTAATATAATGACTATGTGGTCAAAAACCTATTCAAGTAAAAACTATTTCAAAGGGAGTTTGCGGAAAGTTCTAACCGATAGTTGAAAAAAGTTGCATTTCAAGTGGGCGGATAGGATGGTATTAAAAACACATTTTCATTCTAGAGGTGGAAGTGGCAGGTTATTTATTGATTATAGATTTTTATTTAACATTTCATCCAAATGAATGTGACGCATGGAGATGAGTAGAGTACCTATGTGAAATAAAGAAGTTTTTGTCTATTCACGCACAAAAGTTGTATGTTTTGTTGTTATATAGTTGAGCTTCAGTCGTCGCCAGCATTTACTCGAAATCGTAACATCGCCGTATTCTATATAGTGAGAACACATTATCATAAATCCTGTTAAAATTGGATAACCAGTCTGAATTCAAATTATATTTTTTATCACATTTTAAAATGCACCCTTCGAAGCTGTATAAAACAAGATCCTCCCTTGCGAAAGCTTTACAAAAAATTGCATTGTTCGGACCCTCAATTCGCGCGTCCATTTTGATTTTCGGTCCCTCTATCCCTCAGTGTTATCCGTGTGTCCCTTTTATCCGGGTCCCTGGGGTGTGACTGCCCTCTAGTAGTGTTGATTGGCAAGCTCCACTGGATTACGGAGGGAATGACCACTCGCCTCCGGGAGTTTGGGAATTAACACATGACCAGCGGTGTACTTACCGTCTCTTGTGATTCCGATGGTGCATCATGTTTATAAATTATGAGATGTGGGATGGGGAAGATAAAAATTGGGAATGTTTCATATAGATTCCTTATTGTCAATTAACAGTTCTGGCCAGCCAATAAATAAAAGTAAAAATATTTTTGAGTTGTAATGATTAAGCTTTGTCTCGATCCCCTTCCCTAAGGACCTACAACTTATGTAAGAACACAAACGGTTTGTTATTTTGGCAAGAAGAAAAAACAACTTTTCATCAATAACCCCTCAATCCCACGTCAGACGTCATCGTAATGAAATCGTTTTTGGAAACGTATCGATTTATTTTATTCGATACGGCCGCCATCGGTTCGACGGCTCGATCGTTTTCATCTCGTATTGGAGTTTTCGAATTCTTCGCCGATATTTATGACGCGTGAAATTGTTCCTCGTATGGTCCACCGTTGCCGTCTATTCCTCAACATAAAACTGAATTTTAACTCTTGAGCATCAACATAAAGTTGGAAATTGAAGAACTATCTGCAGCTGAAAGTATGGCTGTCTGTTCGTATGAATAGACGTAAACACGGCTCGACGATTTTTCCATTTTCACACCAACAATACAATACAGTTTAGACGTTTGTTGTTAATGATTGTGCAGACGTGATTCCCAGGTCTTTTTTACTTTAAAAAATATAATAATGATGCATTGTCGACAATGTTGACATGAGATCTGTGTAGGTATGTTTTTTGTGTTTTTCGTTGCGTTGATGAAGTACCTACTAAAACTACATAAAGTAAATGGTTCGGGTAGAATTAACAGACATTTTAAGACAGTACAACGTTGTGTGTCTATTACCTAGGTATACCAAAAACAACTCAGAAAATATTCAAGAAAAAGAGAGTAGTTTCAGAAAAAGAACAAATAGATGTTCAATATTTTAGTTTCCGGTCAAAAAAAATACGTGACAAAAAAAATTCTAACCAAAATAAACATTATTTCTATTTTATGATATTCAATATGTATTTATAGTTGTTGTCTTAAATCGGGAAGCGGCTGAAGTGATTAATAGTAGGCGATGTCTGATGTCACACACGGCCACGTCACATGGCTGGCTCCCGTGTATGGAACGCTCATTATTTCCTGAAACCCAAATAAAAGTAACGATAAACGGAAAAAAGGAAACGAATGAAGTGTAGTTCCTTCACGTCTTAGAATTTGACGAATTTACTAAAGATCACATACATTCAGCGCTGTAAGTCTGCTAAATGAAAATGGTTTCAGTTGGATGTCGATCGGATTTTAGTTGGATGATTTCGGTATAGAAAATTACAATGGCAATGGAATAACAGTTGAGTTTCGATGGCGTTACAATGACCAAAAGAGCAGATTTGGGACCTTGAATATTGTAGTGCATTTCAAAAATCTTTGCATCGAACAGTTTCAGTGGTTGAAGTGATTAATAGACCTAGTGTCTGATGTCACATACGGCCACGTCACGTGGTTCGTACGGCCCCGTCGCTCGTTATTTTCAAAAGCCATAAAGAAATAAATGTAAAACCTTAAAGGAAAAAATAAAAAACAATCTGTAAGTTTTTTCTGTATTCGGTTTTTCGCAGCATCGTAGAAAAGTCTGTTTCGTTACGGAAAATACAAACTCAATAGGTACCACGACAATACTTTCCCAGCACCGATGAGAAATCATAGATATATGAAAAATGATTACCATATAAATAAAAGTATAATAAATAATACAGTTTTATCTTTGGAGTGGGTAATTTGCCTATGCTGTTTCAATTTAATATCGAACTATGACTATGACCATTGCAATTCGTCTAAAAAATACTTCACGTCACACACACTGGTATCTAGACATCACAGATATAAAACTGGAAATATTTATAAATGTGCATTTCAAACATCTTTGAATCAGATGTTTTTGTTGAGTTTCAGTGACTGAAGTGATTAATAGTAGAAGTCATTGATGTCACACAAGACACGTCTCAAAGATCCCAAAAGGAAATAACTGAAGCTTGGTTCCTGCGTGCCATTGAATTTGCACATACTCTGGTTTGTCAAAAGATCACATAAAATAGTAATGTTACGTTGTTGGTAGGTATGTACATAAGTTTGTAAAGTTTTCCAGGTATTTTAAAGATCCTTGAATACACCAAATGATTAATAGTCAGCGACGTTTGATGTCATAAATGTCCTCTATCCTACTAAAGCCACATTACGTGAGTTTCGGTATGGCTGTTCTCATACTCATGTGACGAATACCATGATAATACTAAATTTTAATCTATCGCGGTTGGCAGCAGAGTAGGTACATTTTGATATATTTTAATATCCTATCCAAATTTATTTCTACCGTAGACCAGTCAATGAAATGCCCGCATTCAGCTCCCTACCTACCCAACAAATTTTTTTTATTTTGTTAGGTATTCTTTGAATTATGAAATAGGAATTTCATATGAAATGGGATTTTAATCAAGTACCTTAGATACCTATGAGAGACATTGAATGAAATAAATGATAATATTGAAGTATCTATTTTTATTTTTTGTGCCGTGTGATGCCGGCTTAGAATAGCATCACCCCACATCCTTCCCGCGGGTGTCGTAAGAGGCGACTAAGGGACTCGAGAGAATTGGTGTATTACAATTTTTAGGCGAGAGGCTGACAACCTGTCACTATAGTAATACACATGTTTTCTGAAACAACCTTGGAAAAAAATCCTCAAAAATGTCAGACGTGGCGATAGTGATTGTATTCTTACGGCAACTATCGCTCTGCCTACCCGGCAAGGGATAAAGGCGTGATATATGTATGTATGTATAAATATTCGGCTACACTGTCAAAAAAGCCCTGAAGTTTTTGAAGTATGTACCTACCTACTCATTCTGTTCTGAAGTCAGCTAATTACCAGTCTTTCTCGCAAAACAACAGCCGCCCATGAACTCCAACGCCAACCTTCATAAAAACAGTATGTCGCAAGTTGTTCATTGAAGAACCTAACCCGTTGACCCACATGCCTCAATCATTTGCGTTTTTGTGTTCACTTCTATTTAGCCGTTTGTATCGTGTTGCTTGAAAAATGGCTTTGCGGATGAAAAACACGAAGTTTTCGGAGACAAAGGCGCGTGGGGCGATGTGAATGCTAAGACGATCATTAGCGACCTATTGTGGAGAATGCCACGACGGCGCTCAAACTTCTTTAATGAACTGCCGGAGCTAAGAAGAGTTTGTAAGGAGGGTTAGAGGGATCCGTTGGATTAGAGTGAAACTCTTCGCATTTAGATAGCAGATATCCGATACATCATTCAGAACCACTACAAAGACACTATTGATGCTGTGTGTGTAAGCAAACATACAGATAGATATAATCATTGTTTAGATTATTGAAGGTCTCGCTAATCATTGCTTGACTCATTCAAGGACTTTGTTTGAATCTATGAGTGGGATGAGTTTTTGGTTCAGTTCACTCTGGTTGTTCTAAGGTTTCCTCTAGTTCTTATTGTTCTCAAAACGAGCTGCAGAAAGTAAAAAGTTCTTTTGCTGTCAGTTGTCTCTGTCTGTGCAACGTGTCTCGACTTCAACAGATGAATCTCATAATTTGCATTAAACGTTTATTCTTTTAATAGAAAATTATTAAACTGATTATAAGCTATGTTTATTCAAAGCCAATAGCATAATATATTTGTAGATAATTATTAGGTATTGTAAGTTTGCGCCAAAAGCATATTATTGTAAGTTTATTTTATAATAATATGTTTGTTTACACAAGTCATTCAACGAATGATTTTGATTATTGATCGCTCCCAGTAGATTTAGCCATCGGAAATAAAATACACGTCTCTAGAGGAATATCTTTATACCTGCACAAAACAATCTTTGAACTATCAAAATATTATTGACAATGATAAAATCAACCATATGATGTATCACTTCATACATATGTCTTTCTGGAAGATGACAGTCATTACTGTGCCAAATGCATTTGCCATTTCCATTCTCACAGTTTGAGAAACCTTACCTCGGTAGACGTACAGTATCAGCATAGGGTAGCACAAGCATTGACCTACAAAAGCAGCATGACTTGTCAAACCTCCCCCATTGTCGTCAGACCACCTATACAAGCGTACACACCATAAATTATTTGCAAACCTGGCAAAAATTGGAACAATCCGAACGGTAGTTGCAGAAATTTGCGGAAAGGGTTGCGATTGTTCAAAATTTTCGGCAATAAATCAACAACAGTTACAAGTTTTGTTCTTGACCAGGTAAAGGGTATGAGTTACAGAAGCTACTTCCTACTGTGTTGCAGAAAAAGGGGTACGTATGCAAATTTACAATCGCATATTCGCAACGTTTTTTATATCGTTACAGAGGCTATTGTTACCGTCCTGCCGAATCGCACTCTTAACGTACGACAGAGCGCTAAAATATCGCAGGGGTCTATCAGATCCATACTTAAAACGTCACTCCTCATACTAAAACCGCACTCGAAAGACGACGCTGCGATAGCGCTGCAGTATGGGGACTGACATTTCTAGTATGGATCTGACAGACCGCTGTGATGTTTTAGCGTTCCGTCGTACGTTAAGAGCGTTTCTCCACTTATCCGGTCCGGCTGCCGGATGTCGGAAGTAGCCTTCCGTCAATATTCGAATGCCGGATAACGCTTTTCCGCCTATCCGGTAAAATACGGACAGTAGAATGATGTCATGGTAGAGTTCAAAGAGTAACTTTTATATGCATACTTTTTGTACGTCTGTCACTTCGGGCCGTCGGAATCCAAATTTCGGTTTGGAAAATTCCCGGATCGATAAATGCCGGATGGCGGAAGAGTGGAAAAGCATGCATAGTAGTGCAAAGGTTTCTAAACCGGATCGGTAATTGACGGACCGGCAATTGACGGATGCCGCATAAGTGGAGAAAGACCCGTGTGCAATCCGCCTTACACTATATTGCTACAATATTAGATTTAGATTAGTCTTGGCAATTATTGTTCGTTATTTTTTAAGGGTTCTATTTTCTTTTCAGCAAATTTATACAAAATTTTAATTTAAAATCCAAACAATTCATTCACAAGAATAGACTGTCTCGTCAACAATATGGAAGTTGGCTAAACTTTCCAACAGTACTTATCAGTTCTATCTTACTCAGAAACTCCGCTGCCCTCCCCATCGAATACAAATTAAAACTTTCCTCTGCCAACTGCGCCCTCCGAAAAAATCGATAGGTAAATTAAAAATTGTTACCCGACTACGAATATAACTGCCATTCAAATCAAATTATAATTTTAATAAGACCTAGCCTAGCTATATTTTACATTACTTACTACCAATTTTTCAATAAGCCCAACTAGGAGAAAATCTCTAAGTTTTGCCATCTTTTAAGAATGTAAGGTTATACAGGGTGTTAGGGACAGCGTCCCGAATACTGATAGGGTGCGAGCAGACCATGAATATGAACAACTTTCCTCTAGGAACATTTATGTCAGGAAACGTCAAAAAAATCATCGCGATTTTGTATGGGAAGAGATCGCGATTTTTTATTTATTTAACCGTTTATTGTACACAATAGAACACAAAGGACATAACATTAAGAACAATACACAACAGGTCAACTTATTTCTAAACAGAAATCTCTTCCAGCAAACCTAGGGTAATGGTTAGATGTAAACCTAGATGGCATAAAGTGAGGCAGTTGACGTGTACAGCACCCTATGATACACCTACCTATGATTTTGCATGGGAAGTCGAATTTTGTTTGTCCTTTCCTGTTATATGTATGTTCCAATCTATCAGTATTCGGGCTGTCCCTTACACCCCGTAGAATATAGTCTTAGCAGATTAGTGAGCACTGAAAAATAGTACATGGTGTGATTCCTAAATAATTATTATTAGTAGAAAATGTCAGAGGCATGCTACTCGTACTAGTAGTAGGAGGTTGCAAAACTCTGACACCAGGGTTCGTAGGGGGAACCCTTTCGTTAGCATAATGTTTTTTCCACTAATATGTTTTGGCATAACATGTTACGCATAATTCTTTTTCCTCTATTTCTATCTTTGTCATAAACATTTTTTCGCATAATATTTATCTTGGCATTATCAGTTTATTTTGGTCTAACAATTTTTTTATAGAGGTTAGGTTAGGTTAGTGTTTTTATAGACATTAGGTTAGGTTAG
Organism: Keiferia lycopersicella; assembly: GCA_029255805.1. Lineage (NCBI taxonomy): Eukaryota > Metazoa > Arthropoda > Insecta > Lepidoptera > Gelechiidae > Keiferia > Keiferia lycopersicella. Next base: position 4,685,940 of record JARACZ010000008.1, read on the forward strand.
GTTATTAAATTATGCTTAACGTGTTATGCCTACTATTTTTATGCGTAAGTATCATTAGTTCAATGTATATTGTGCCAACCTATGTTATGCCTAATATTTTTATGCAAATATATAGGGAACCGTTCATAGGGTCGTTGGACGACACAGTGTTCCACACGAAGAAGAAGTAGCAAATATCATTACGGTAGAACTTTGGTCTTTTCTGAAACATCCAAACTGTTGAAAACCATAACCCTTCCTTTTACAACGTTGTCGGGAAAAAAGTAGCACCTCACAGCTCGCTCAATTAATCGGACAAAGAATCGAACCCCCACCCCGAAGGTATGGAAACCGTTAACTACTGTTCGACATTTCACCCTTTTAGAGTGACTCAGCAAGTAATCCTTTGTCTCATTAACAATGGTGGCGCTGCTGATAAAATTATGTTTAGTTCAGCCATATGTTGTACAACTTGGGTATTATAAAGTTTATCCATCGGTATGAATTGTATTTTCAAAATAATTTTATAGATTATGGATCAATAACGTGTGGGACACTGGAGTCAATGAAAGACCGACAGACCCCGATAACAACAAAGTTTATAAACCGCCTGAGTAGGTACTAGGTTGTTGCAATCTCGTTATAAATGTAACTGCGTCTATGATTGATTATGTCAATGTCTCAAAATTTATCGAAAGTTAGGTAGGCGACTCTGGTCTGATGAGGTTGTGTTAGGGTGGGTCTACTTAAAATCAAGCAATTTTCTTAATTTGTATGGAAATTGGTAGGTTTTTTTTATTTTTATTTCATTAAAATATTTTTTTAACTCCTTGCATCTATTTCATAAAACATCAGAATTGAGAAACTGTATGATCCTCACATTCATCTCTAGATCCCATGACTTTTGCAATACTTTCTAAAAACTGCTCTAAAAGTTCATAATGAGCGTATTCTCGCACAGCAAGCTAAAAAACTTAAAAGCTTCGTTTCCAGCGAATTTCACTCCACCAACGATCCTATTAAAAGATATACGGGCGCATATATCTAGTAGGTAGCTGTGCAGGGCATGCAGCTAAAAGTAGTGATTAATGATGTGCTGCCCGCGGTGCCAGGCGCTGTGGCCGCGGTCGGCCATAGACCAACGAGGTAGATGGATCAAATTGCAAAAAAACACTAGATTAAATCGTATGGAAAAATGATCAAAATAGTGTCTAAATACGCGTCTTACATTTTTGTGATAAGACGGTAAAAGAATTGTGTCTGCAAATTAAAAAATAGAACCCACCCGGAGCTTACTCTAAATATGATTCATTGAAAGTTTTGGGATTGCCTTTCTTGGAATCATTTATTTCAGCTTCACGGATACATACAAATCATCTCACCCCTGAAATGATTTTAAAAGTAGTAATTTTCTCTTTCTATCTAAAAAGTCTAAATTCACTCCTCTACCTATATTTACTTAGCCCAAAAACTCCCCAATGCAATTCCAAGTAGGCAAAGGATTTCGAGTCAACATAATACCTGACAATGTTAGTAACATCCTACTAAGTGCCATTACAAGGCTGGCAGAAGCTAGACAACCTTTTATTTCTTTCAGCCTTCAAAGATACCTATGGATGAAATTGTATATGCAGTTAAAGTTAAGATAGGTAAGTTTAATAGGCAATTTTCGTTTACGAAGTCTCATCTGCAGTAGGTATTATATTTTAATCTATGATCATAGTAAATCGTTCCTCCAGAACTTGATTAAAAGTTCGCAGTGCAATGTTGCAATGGGATTTCGATATGCCATCTGCACACCCAGGCCTGCAAGAATTCCAATATCTACTCCATTGTTACTATTAATTTACTTCTGCAGTTTATTTTCTTGGGAAATTTGGAATGCAGTTTATAAATCCACTTTCGAATATAAGTATGTTTCGAATATAACTTGGCTCTTTTGAAACATCTGTTCTTTTTTCAGTATCCATCGATAGGCATTTACACACACACATATCACGCCTTTATCCATTGCGGGGTAGGGAATGCGCCAACGGCCGCAAATATAGTATAGGGGCGCCATCGCCACGTCTGACGAAATGAAAATGAAAATTCATTTTTAAAGGTTTTCCTGAAATTCGAAAAGTAGTTATGTAATTAAAACGAATAACGAACTGTAAGAAAATTACGAATGCTTTTTGTTATAAAAATAAAATAGGTATCGTGGGCGTATTAAAAAACAATAAATTGTGTTATAAATTCGATGCCAATGGTATCTATTTACCGCTGGTGATTAATCGCCCATTAATAATAGCTTGCGTTGATAAATGCATTATAATATCGGTTCCCGGTACTATACTACAAGGTTAAAATGAATTGTTTACTACAATATTATCAATCACAGTGTTTATGTTCAATGTTGTTGTTGTTGAAAACGTTTGAATGATCGTACGAATAATTTCTAATACCATATTGTTCATGCAAATGACATTCTGTGAGTGTGACAGCAGTTATTTTATGCGGCGACGTTTGTCATGACATCCGGTTTTTGTAACAAAATTTCGTGAAATCGTAAGTATACCTATTCTAAGTCTATGGTGAAATAAGTCAGATCCACTACACACCATAAAATCATACTGTACTTGTAAGAGCTGCCCAACAATGGACGTTTACTTGTGCTACTTCTACAACCACAACAGTCCACTGCTGGACATGGGCCTTCCCCAATTGGTAGCCTTTTACGACACCCACGGGCGGAAATGGGGTGATGCTATGGTATTCTAAGCTGGCACCACACGGCACATTTTATTCAGTTCCGTATTTCAAAACATCAAATTACAGAATCTTTTTACTGGATTTATTTATGCGTGAACAGTTGCAGTTAACACATTCAACCCTCTAAAATAAAATCAGGGACGTGTGCCGCGAGAAGGAAGCGCGGTGAATAACAAGGCTTAATCGAAAAGCGCTATCCGTTCAGCCGTGAATGCTTGTGTTTGAATAAAAGTACATAGCAGCACACATACATGTGTGGGAATAGGGAGGAATACGTATCTGCATTTTTGCGGAAACAAAATGGTGGATGGGAACTATATATGGTTTTACGAAAATTTGGAATAAATTTTCTTGTAATTCGCAAATTACCACAGAATTAGGTACTTGATACGACCAGGTTCTGAAACAGATCTCACGAAGTAGGGACGTAACTGTTACCTTTTTCATTACTTAAGACCGTCAATTTGTCAATGGGCATAGTTTTGTTCATAGTAATTTCTTGTTATTTAGTTTTATGTCAAGGGAAAATTGGAAAGTTAAAAACATCGTAAGCCCACTTGTATTCTCTTGCACTCATTTTGTCAAGCTTGGAACCCCAAAAAACACTACGTTCAGTCTGAGGGAGTATCTACTTACTCCGGAAGATTCGCTGAAAATAATAATAATGAGGAAGAGGGTGGGGGCGCCCGGACGGCGAAAATGTCAAAAGAAACGGGGGAAAAACATCGCACAAATTCCGGGAAATCTCTTTTCACCAGTCCTCACTGAACTCTGCTGGGATATACATTCTATACAGTCGGTTGAAATTCTGTTATTGCCGATGGTCCTATCTGCATTACTAGGTACACTTGAACAGAGAGAGGACAATAATTTATTTATGACGTAAGGAAAGTAGTCATAAGGCACTAGGATATAGAATAGTATAAGGGATACATAATAGAATTTGCCTATCAGAGTTATACCAAAACAAACGTGACTTTAGCAGTCGTAAACGTAAATGTAAATCCTTTAGATTTGCAATCTCTAAACTGACTTGATGAGGAATTAGTAAGATATTTACAAAAGTGGCACGGCTAAGCTGTCATGATTATTCATGATTAGGAAACTGTCAATTTTCAGTCAAGATTTCAACAAAAGCTGCTTCGAACAAACTATGCATACCATCAGGTCTATGAACATTTGCAAAAACTCTTGAGTTGCAGGTAAAAAAGGCGAAATCAATAATAACAGACACACGTTGATACTTTTATAATACCGATGGTAGGGGAGCCGGGGCGGGGCAGGTCAGCCAAGATTGGTCGGTTTGTATCAAAGACGATGAAGCTCTATTTTTGCAGAAACATTTTCTTGTAACCGACTGCTGCGCTGATGAAACTTTTTTGCCTCGTGTCGTCGACTCGCTGCTGGCTGTTTTATTGAAGTATGTGGCATGGGTAAAGGTTATATTGTAAAGACTCAAGCAATAATAAGAAAATATTTTTCCTGTTTATTTGTGTCAAATGAAAATATTATGCCTTTGTGGAGCTTCTATAGACGGATGTCGTTTTTGTTTTTCATTAAAGCCGTAACTACGTAACCAGTCAAATATAAAATTTCTTCATAATTTGTAAAAATAATTTTAATAAAACTTAAAAGATGTAAAATTTTCGGTGAAAGATTGACGGAAAGACTTTATTGCCATATTCATATTCTTGAATCGTTTTGTACTGAACCGTTAGTATAGTTTAATGACAGGTTTTGATAAATGATAATATTTCGTTTATCTATTTTACAATTTGAATTTCAGCTACAAAATTATTTCGATCCTGAAACCTTCGTCAAATTTGGCTGCAGAATTTTAAATGCATATTGCTAACTAGCTATAAGGTACTTGTGCAATAATGTTTGATGCCATATTTAGAGTGGCATTCCGCCTCTGAACACGTTCTATTGCGATATAATTATAAAACTCGTCTATATGTCAATAGGTAAAGGAAGACCCAAAAGCCATTTTCAAGACTCTCATGAAAAATATCTAAGTAGGTAATAATAAGTAAGCGCCTTAAAATAAGTTTCAACCACTCGGTGGTAATTGCCGTAAATAATGAATACCTAACAAAAAATATTTACGCTTTACAATCCGTTCCGCCTCAACATGGAACTATTTAAAAATCGCAGAAGACGGTAAGATTTTTTAATTAATAACCAAAAAGGTCCTTTCAAAGAAATGGTCGGAACTTTTGAAACGTAAACGGCATGAATAATAGTTTTAAATGTATTTGAATAAGCAGTTCATTAATTATGTGCAGTATAATAGTATTTCTGACGTGGCCCTTCCTGCTTTCAATGCAGTTCAGTTACACAATTTTCGACATTCGGATGTGGGTCGATTCTTATATCAGCGTATTCACTGTACATGGGGTACGTTTCTTTGGTACCTTAATTGATTTCAATTTCTGACGTCTCCACTTGACATCTGTTGGTTTCTAAGCCCTTAAAATTGAGAACAATATAACTGGAAACATTTTTATATAATACTAAAGTTTTTACGATCAGAAAGGGTTTAACAAAATTAAGATAATAAAAAAGACCGAAATGCTTATAAAAGGGTACAAGGCCAAATTTTTCAAATTATTTTTATTTCTGAAACCAGCTTAGCTTAGTACATTGATGGATGGTCATTCAATGATTGAAATATTAAAACCCACTTTCATAAAAATTTGTTCAATGAAGTTTCAGTGAAACAAAAACGAATGAGAAGACGAGTGCAAAATTAAAATTAAATTAAACATTTAATGAAACATATAAATGCAAACAACTAATTTAGAAAATTTGCCTAAGGGAATTGTCTATTACTTATCTTTAGAATTGTACCTACAGGTTTAAAAGATTCTAAAATCGCACCCCATTCCATTCCTGAGTTTTTTAAGCAGAACTGGTACATCGTTAGTTTTGGCACACATGTCGGCTTAAGGACGCGTCTGAGCGCTTTTCTCTCTTAAGAACCCAGTTGGACAAGATGCTCTGATGATTAATAGTCTTCATTAGGTAAGGTGCCCCTGGGTACTAGTGGGTACTCTTATGTCAGATTTTCGTGTCGAGACTGGGGTCAGACTTATGTGAAGGAGTGAACGTAATCATGTATGGAAGATTAACCTAAAACCCATAAATATACTTACCTACGGAAAGGTTGCAAATGACCAACTTTCCTAAAAAAAAACTACACTCAACAGGCTAATCTGACAACTTTGTCGTAAGGGATGTAAATTTAAAAAAAAACAAAAATTTACTTGGTTTTTTATGAAAAATGCACTTCAGGTTTCCAGAAATGTTTTTATACTTCCGAAAGGTTCCAAGCTTCCCTGTATACTTTTTTATGTTGTGGCACTGAAAAAAATTCGGTTTACAACACCATAACGTCAATCCCCCTGTTCCTTAGAACCTATATTCTTTCTTCCAAACGTTCTTTTTAACTAACGTTCCGACTTGCGTTTTTCGGTTTAGCGAAGATCCCGATCAGGATATAGTAGGCACGTAGGTTGTCTTATATTATTCCGTCAAAAGAAGCGTATTTCAAGATGAGCAATATCCCAACGAAGCCCACGAAGGTACCAGGACTGTAGGAGCACAAGGAGCGAGCAAGATTAATGGTGTTCGGCCGGCAGACAAGCGCGGCCTGTTTGACAAGCGCAGGTGTGCTATTTTCATAATTGGCCCAACCACCCGACCATCCGACCGCCTGAGAGCTCAAACGACCCGCGCCCTTTCAGCTTTCAGGAAACTGTATCTTTTATGGATACCAGTGAATATTTCTGTGCCTCTAGTGAAAAAGGGTCCAACTGACTTAGACCCTTTTGCTTTTTTCTGCAAATTCAGAATCTACGTTTGAAATCCTTTCAGAGGGTCTAACTCACACTTTTCTAAGTTGAAAAATGACAGACTTAGACTTTAAGTAAAACGATCTAATTAATGAAAATATGCGTGCTCATTGGTCCATTCGAAGTTGTCCCAGAAATATTTAATAATACGATCTGTGAAAAAGGGTTCTACTCTAATAAAACCGCTACATTTCCCGCACTCAAAGCTTTAAAAACAATTAGATTGTTACTAACGAAACTAAGATTTAAGTTTGTTCCGTGAAAAATGATCCTACTTAAATTGAACCTAACTTTTCCAAACGTTAACTAGATATAATCTCAATTGGGACTTGTGGAAGAGTTTTAAAAAAATGATCTAACTATATATCTAAATAACAGCTTTTCGTGAGAAAATCGATAAATTAAGAGGGTGCTGATGCATTCTTGGGGTAATTATTGCTTAATCACTAAACATTGTGTTTTTGTAGCTTTTACGATAGAATAGAATACAGATGGACTCTTGGGTGCAAATCTGCTAGGCATTGGTCTCACGAGTGTCTTGCGATATTTCTTGTGAGTTTCGTCCTCTATGATAAGCTTTTTGCATCATGCATCACGTATAAGGATGTTATGCAACATTATGATTATTATTCAATGAACTAGGTTGGCCCGCAGGCTATTTTGGCTGACCTTTTTTGTTAAATGACCCCATCCAGTAGGGCCATGCTGAAGGAAGCCATGGCTTGTTTGGGATTAAGAATTTGAATATATTTCGAGGACAACATGTGACGTCGCGTAGTCCGGCTCCTTGTGATGGCCCATGTGATCAACCTTACATTGTTCTGGTTCATTGATAGTATCGCGGAAGAGTATTTCTGGGAGAATTCCCGGGTCAGCAGTTTAGAATGTGTTAGACCTGCTGATCCTTTCCACAGTTCGTAAGCTCATTGCTTTGCCTATATGTTCAAGGCGCTGCGTAATGCCCAGGAAGGGCTCCAGCCCCGTGTGACAAGACCCCATCCCCACTTGGCCAGTTTGTCTGCGGCCTCATTATGTAATAACATTTTTACTTTTAACATTTGACGATGCTTACGCACGGACCGTTGGTTCTTGTCTTACAGAGGTTTGCACATGATTGATGGTTTTTTAATATCTTATAGATCGTTACTTTGGATTTTGAGGATCCTCTGCCTGATGCCTGTTTAGAATGGCATCACCCCGGTTCTACCCGTGGATGTCGTGAAATGCGACTAAGGGATGAAACAATCGAATAGGCACCATAACAGCGTCCCGGTGAAAATCAACAACACCTTGCACTGCACTCGCCAGTCCACCTGCCAAGCGTGGTCACACACACACACACACACACACACACACAAACACAAATTATTTATCCCTATCGGGGTAGGCCGAGCGTTAACGATCGTAAAATTACGGTAGTTATCGCCACGTCTGACCTGTATCGAGGGCCTTTTAAGATTATTTTTTTTTATATATGTAATAGGCCCGCATTTGTCTGCCATCTCACCTGGTGGTAAGTGGAGATGCAGACGAAGATGGTACATGCTTGCCTAGATAATGCCTATTCACTCTTGCCTTAAAAAGATGATTCGTATATCACTGTAGTGAAAGGTTGTCAGCCTGTCGCCTAAAGTTGTAATATACATGAAACCCTCGAGTCTCTTAGTTTCCTCTAACAACACCCACGGGAAGAATTGGGGTGATACTATTCTATGCCGGCATCACAAGGCAAGGAACGATATCGAACCTTACTTTCTTCTCTTTATCAATTCACATCTTAAATTTAAGAGACTGTTCTGCAGCCTCGACATTCCACTGCTAGATTTCCCCCAATTGGATATGCCATGCTCACCACGGTCGGAGGGCGGATTGGATGGCGCCGTGCAGGATGTTGTGGGTAGTCACAAAGAACGCTGCAGCCCGTTTCTTGGATTCACCCTTGGTCGTCTTTTGCGACACTCACGGGTGGGATTTAGGTAATGCTGTTCTAAGCCGGCACCACACAACACTTGAAATTAAGAGACTCAGAGGTTTTTAATCCCTACTAGGACACATACGTTGTACGAACAATCGTTATTATTAAGTATCGATTGGTGACCGCAACCGGGCGGTACTAATTAAACCCCCATAAAATGACGCTTTTAAGGGTATAACTGTAACAAAATCTTATGGACTGGCTACACATATGAATCATAATGGATTTAAATGTTGTTATATTCTTATTCACGGGTGTTTTTAAAACGATCTAGTTGTCTAACAGCATTTGGATCTTTTGTCACGAAACCGATGAGGGTTTAAGTTAATTCCAATCTTTTTTCACTGAGGTATTTTAATAAATTTACTAGGGTCTATGTGTTTTTCACGACTAATGGATAAAGATAACAAAAAACCGATTTTTCTATCAGGAAGCTCGCAAAAAATTAGTAAGAACACTTTTTACCACATGCCAAACAAATAGAGCGTAATATAAATTGCAGACGTTATTTGATCTAATTTGACAATTTTGTCTCTCCTGTAAAGTACGTGGTTCTCAGTTAGATCCTTTTTCACTAGAGGCACAGATTTTATGTCTTGTTTGCTTCAGTATACTCGGAAAATGTTGTCAAGGGAAAACAAAAAGTTCTTACCCATTATACTTAGTAGGTTTTCCCTTCAAATCCAGCAATAGCTCAAGTTCAATATTTTTTCACGTTCTAACTACTTGCTTTTTTCTATCAAAAAAGCAGTAAAATAAGCCAGCTTACAAAAAGGTACGGTTCTGAAAGCAAACTACAAAACTTAAGGTTACTTGCGGGTTAATGACAGTAATTCCTTTCTTTCAATACATCAAGAATAGGTTTTCCTACATTATCTTCAGACATTGTATCAGAATACAAAATCCCATCTCCTGTTTTCGATAATAAATTGCTTAACTTCGCGATAATAATACCCGTTCTGCCATCTTGTATCGAGTAGGAACCTGACAAACAACATAACACAGCCTGCCATCTATCGTTGAGTAAAAGAACTAACCATGGTGCTGCCATCTGGTAATTGATGACATAAACCATACTCATGGTCTTGTTCATGAACAAGAAAATGCTGTACAATCATGGTACAGCATTGATTTTGTCTGTTACCGTTTCAGTACTTCTTGTGACTATTCTATTGTAGATCGAGTTTTTATTTATTTAAAGTTATTATATTTAAAAGAAATTGTAGTACGCAAAACACTAACATTGCCAGTAATTATTTAATTTGATCCAGAAAAAAAGTTTAAACATATAATTAAAATAAAATTCGGCGGTGTTTGTATTATTACGCACATTATTATTATATATTAGGTACCGATTTTGATCTGAGGTTGTAGATTTGGATGAATAATAATATTTTCTAAATAAATTGGGTACTCGTTGTGAGTTCCGATTTCAGTATTGGATTAGATTATGGATGAGTATTGTTTTTCCAGAGAATAAAACAAAATATCTGTGTTGATCTTTATTTATTAAAATGAAGAAAGTATAAAACAGGACAGCGTTGACACATTGTAGCGAAAGCGTAGCTGTGTAGAAAAAAGCCTGAGACAATTCCAAAAAAACATTCTACAGGTTTTGAAAACATGTTACCTATTACCTACTAAATATCTAGCAAATATGTGCAAATATGGACTTAAAATAAAATAGTGTTCTTGGCATACTTACCCAGTTAATAGTATCAATTAACGTTAGATGGCGAGTACATTTATTTACAACTAATGATTATGAGTAAATTATGAGTTATTATAACACTATAGTTATCTTAACCTTTAATATGAAATTAGTAGAGTCACAGAATCAAAATGTAGAAAATTAATCATTATAATGTCAAATTTATACAGCGATATTAGTCGTAATAAAAATCCTGATTGCAGTTGAACGTCAGTATAGGAGTAAAGCATTTTATATGGTTACATTTTAATAAATACTTCAATCTAAACAGACTTTATTCAAACTTAGGTAAGTAGGTACTAAGATACGACGGAAAAATATTTTTATTTCAATAACTTGTTCCTTTTATCTATTATAGTATGGCAATTAAATTTTCATATAATAATAATCAACTATTTCAGCATAGGTACTTATTTTAGGTTAAATATGTAACGTTAAACAATTAAATTAGTTATTGTTATAGAAACGCTCAATAAAAAACAATAGGGCATAATAAAAAAAGTGTATATAGCAAAAAAAATATCCACCAAATTTTTGAAAAAAAGTTGGTAGCTATTGTTGTCGTGACACCTAATGCTTTCAAAAATATTCTTAAACCTAGAGATGAGGGTGACATCCATGGTGATATCATGGTATCATGGCAATACTTGGGTCCCTAACAGACGGAATCCGAAACACACCTTTATAAATGCCTATCAATTGGGAAAAATCGCCTAGATTTCGATTTCGTCAGGAGATTCGTATCAACACCGATAATATTTGTACAATTTCAGAAACTAAAATAAGTTTGCCTTCAGGCGGGAACATAAAATACAATTTCAGTTAACTATAATAATAAATCCCTTAATCATAATGATAAATCTTGCAGAGTTGATTGTTGTTGTTGTTGATAGTTGAAAGTCGCAGTGCATGCACCACACAAACCTCTCTAGAACCGAATTTGTCGCCTCACTTCAAACAAATTCGGATCTACAGGGTAGATGTAGGGCACTAATATTGATGCGCGAGGCACCAACAACATCTTCTTTTGTCTTCTTCCATTCTTGAATTGATGAAGCTCTCTTCTGCTAAATTGGGAAGAAGAAGGTTTAGCTTAGAATAACATTAGTTATGCACTAAATGCAAGCTGATGCTAAAAATAGAAATGGCCTTTTGTGATTTCTGATAACCTACGTTATTGATTTATCTTATTCGATTATAATTAAGACTTATCTGAATAGAATAAAATACAAAAAATAATAATGATTAGATAGTCAAGGAACTATTATGTAACTGATATAAGTTCAAATTCGGAAAATATAATCATTACAAGCAGTAAATTGCTAAAGTTTACGTAATTAAAAAAAAACAGAAAACTTCTTCAAATCCAAAAAGCAGGACGTAATGCTTGTTTTTCAGCTCTGCACACCTGAAAGTAAAGAAAAAGCACAATTTAAAAACCAATTCATCAAAATTCTATAAATATTATCACACTGTTTGGACAAAATTGTCCAAACACTCATACATTACAATTTGGGATAGTGCTGTCAAAGCAAGGTGGAATTTTTATCGATAGGTATAAAACCAGCGCGTCACCTACACAATGAGTTCCTTATTGACCGTGCAACAGCCAACGGTAGCTCAACTGTCATGATCGATCATCGTAATTGGGCTCTATCTATAGAGCAGGAGCTAAATAAACTTGGTATGGAGGACGCCCATGTCGCTACATGCTTACACAGTGCCCGACGAAGACTAATTGCTGAGGCGTGATCGTATTAAGGTGACGACTGACAAGTGATTCTTAAAGAGAAAGTGGTTGCTTTTAAACAACAATCACACAACGTTTCCGTGGCGAGGAATGTATTTTAGACAGTATACGCTAATCAATATTCAACAATGCTCAGTGTAGATGTGTAATAAAACGGCCTATCGCAAACATTGCAACACCATGAATCATTGTAATATGTACATTGTTAGTTTTTAACACTCAAAATTTTAATACTTCGACCTTGATTTTAATCTTACAAGTAGGTACACCAATTTTATGACGGTAACACTATCTGATTTAAACTAACAACTGGAAGATTTATGCTTAGATCAGCTATACTATAAATAACACCGATAAAATCCTTAACCCTGTTATTTCGTATATGGAAATCTATTCTGATCGAGATGAGTTCATCTGTAGGCGCGCGTCACTATGTCTGAAGATCGCGAGTCGTCTGTTGATTTGCCAACCTTGGCGTAATAAGGCCGCCATCCGGCCGGCGCGGTGGCGGCGGCGACGGCGGTGGCGCGGCGGCGGCGGCGCGGCGCTCCATCCAACTGGGTCAGAGGACGCGCATGCGCGAAGCGGACACGAGCAATGAGCACCGCCCCCGGCCTGGGACCGAACACCGAATGAATGGCCCAGACCCCCACTGCACAGACAACCTATCCACTCCACCTAGACCTCCCCTATTCAAGCTATCGCACCGTTTTCAAAGACATTGGCAGCTCAAACAACCCTGGCTGAGAAGCAGGGAAGCAGCTGTTGGATGAAATCTGTTGAGCACTCGCTCTCGGCCCACTAGTTGCTAAACTGAGTTTAGTGTTTGATTTGATCTATTATTTGCGTAGGCAATTGTTAACTGTTATTAACTACCTCCTACTGAGATCTTTGTTTGACACCGATCAATATCTTATTAATTAACCTTTGTTTGTCATTTTTTTTGGAACGGGAATCAACTAGGTTAACATATTAGGTAATCATTTACACCTTACTGATGGTTTGTGGCTTACTGACATGCAAATCCATGAGTAAGTAGTAAGAACACACAATGCAATGTTGGTTCTTTGACAAAATAAATTCTTTCAAAACTTTTAGCACTTGCCAACTAAAGGCTTAAGTAACAACGTATTATGAAAGTGCGAATTGTCTAAAAATTCTGTTTTTATTTCACAAATTCAAGTCTCTTTGCAAAGTATGAACACACCGTGCTGATTCGCTTCATAGCTATCAACGTAAGAATTATTTATGAGGGTTGCAAACTTTTCCTTACTTCCTTTACATTTGTTTCTTCTATTTTGTACCTTGTACTTACGTTGTAAAGCTAGTACTAAATCTTTATAACCTAAATCTGTGTTTCTATGTCCACCTAGAGTTATTAAAGACTAAAAACATGATTTTTTAAATGTTTTGATATTTAAAACCGAATATGTAATGACTTGATATTTTGTAATCGTAACTAATTACTGTTATTGAGTCTTGCTATTGAGATCTTTTTAAATGGTATCATCACTAACCTTGTATTTAATTAATATTATGAAGTTACAAAAAAAAAACTGCAAGAGTGAAATTAAATCAACAGCAAATGAAATTAAATTTAACGAACCCAATAAAAACAGCAATGTAAAAACAGAGGCAAAACCTTCACATTCCCACTTCAACTACATTTAGTAGTCGTTAACATAAATTTCTTGTGCTCTGAATGCGAGGCCATATAATTTCTACCCCCTAAACCCCTGCACCAGCGACCTACTTCTGCCAAATAAATCTAACTTCACGGGCTGTTAGCTCTATCACTTTATTTACGACCGAAAACGAACTAAGGAATTATAAATTCACACTAAATTTGAATAAAACAAAGAAGAATAAATCAAAGCTCACCATAAACTAAAGCCAGATATCGTCCAACAATAAAGCCGATGCAGTTCAAGTCGATAACAGAATTGAAGATGAATGAAAAGTAATTTACTGAGAGTAAAATAAAATTCGCGGAGTAAAAGACAGTAGTGATCACAACGATAGACGATCACGGTCTGATGTGTTCTCACACAACGTATCGCTTGAAACTATTGGTGATGAAAACTATTAGCAAGCCACTAATTGTACGGCAGCCTACATAGACAAGCGGTAATTGCTCCATTTACACATTTTGTTAGCCCGCTCTGCATAATTGTTGGCTGTTTACACGGGAGATGATATGAATGTGCCAACCACGAGCAGCATACAGGAATTAGGAAATAATTCCAATGGAATGCTAAAACTGTACTGATGCTGCCGAGTGCTAATAGACAAATTATAGCAATCAGGTATCTTGCAGCCTGCTTGAGCCTTTACAATTGCTAATTGATGACGTACCTATCTATAGGTGTTTTGGTATCGCAAGAAAAGTTGGTAAAAACATATTTAGCTTTCATTTTAAATATACGTAGATAATTTTCTCTTTGTAATGGGCTTCAAACGAAGAGTCAACGATCAAACCAGAAAACCCTTATTGACTAACATATCTATATAAATAGTAATATATCTACACCTTTTTACTTCTGAGTATGCTGAAATACATGTTAAGTTATTTTGTTCCTCAGCCCAATCACGCATGCTTTATGTTTATTTTAGCGGTGTTGTCTTATTATAAATCGTTAATAAATCAAACATCACCAAATTTTTCCCTCTTTAACCCATTTTTAAACTTTGGGGGTTTAAATTAGAAAAAAACTTCTTATTGGATGAACCATGGTACAACAAACCTACTGCCCTTTCTTGTTTTTATCGCTAGTAGTTAAGTAAAGCTCTGCGTTGATAAATCAGCCAGTCAGTCAATTAGTACTTTTTTATCAGTCAGGATATTTCTTTTTATAAGTAGGTATAGGAGATAAAACAAAACGTTTTACGATATGAATACATTAGGTATTGGAGTAGAGATCAAGAATGTTGAAGTCATTTGCATACTATACTACGTTTGGGACTACACAAAGAGTTTTCAAGATCATTAGTAATCATCATACAATGACGGTAGCGACTACTGATTATGATATTGTAAACCAAGAAAAGCAAAGATAAATACATATATGAATAAAACAAATATACAACTGCAAAGGTTACTAGTTATAAAACTGCACTACACTAAACATTGGATTCCATTGTTATAGATGAAAGAGCTAACTATTGGAAGGAACTGTGAAAGTTGAAACAACGAACCATTAACGGGAATATTGCACTTTATACAATAGAACAGAGCTTTTGTGAAATTTACCATCTCTTCACTAAATGCATATTTTCTTTGGCACATTTGTCTATCTCTACCGCTATATAAGAACAATTGGAATGGAATTTATGAGAAAACTTTCTGATGATAGACAAAAATGGTCAAGACATCACAAATATTAGGTTAGGACAGGTTATTTCTATATAAATGAACTTCACGTCAGTTAAAAGGATTTGGAGTCGTTAGAAAAGTATGAACTTGGACCAGAGCCAAGACCAAGACCTTGACCCCGCCTTAATAGATATCCCGGACTACCAATGAAACTGTTAAGTATGATCAATTCTATGAACCTACATAAAACCTGGCATAACAAAATTTCAGAAAATACTTTCCGAATTTAGCAGTTGCTGTTTATTCATGATTTTACGTGGATGACATTACTTACGTTTTATATATCAGCTTTGTAAGAGTCCTGTCCGGAAACTTCAGTGGCACCTGAAATAATGAAACACAATCCTTGAAATACGTAATCAGTGGAAAACACAAAAAGGCGGGAATCTTTGAAATTAGAATCGACCTTGTTCATCCTAGCTGATACGCGCCAAACTGGCATTCACTTGACAGTCCGCCAAACATGGCAGCCCGTCGAGTGGGAAGCGGAAATACACGAATTACTACGAGCCAGAAGGGATAGAACCATCTGTAGTCATGTGCAAAAACGAGACGCACGACAGGTCCTGGTTGTTCAAATGTTTAGACAGAGATAACAATATTGATTTTGACGGCTGAGTGAAAGAAACGGAATTTCATCTAAACGGATTTTAGGGTGGAGCTGTCTGGACTTTTGGGTCGACCGACGCGCAGATGGTAACAGCAAGAAGGGACCAGTCGGGACAAAATTTTGGCATAAATTGAACGACATTTTTGTCAGGTCATTTCGCCGAAGGAAGACTATTTAAGGCGTCGCTTTTATATTTATATTAATAATATCTGAACATTTTAAATTTCAGAAGCACAGATGAAAATGTCTTACGCAACCGAAGCATGTTAATAATGTTACGGAATATATTTAGCATGGACATATTTGTTGTGAACCGACGCGTTTTGCATAACGGAATTAACCGCATTCAAGTCACGGAGTCACTCACACGGGATTTATTGCTGGCTTCCTGCCGTTTTATTAAAGTTCATATTTTTACTTTATACAAAACCGTTTTGTGCTCACTGTTCGAGTCACTATATCATGTTTTGACACCTTGTCAAATTCATTGGTGATTGAAAATTGCTTTTGATACTTCCCAGCACTGTCTATTTCAAATTTAATTTATATATATCATCGTATTGTAAATGAAATAGTACTTACAATATTATTGACACACGTAATATTGTTTAAGGACAAGACACGTAATACTATTTCACAAGTAAAATTTCATAAAATACATTTTACTCAAAATCACGTTAACCTAATTCAAAATCGTCTCACCTCATCCTTTAGATAAAAGATTAGTCAACGGAAGCTGCCGCATCAATTGTTTGTTCACTGTATATTTTGGGTATCAGCGAAGATTAAGGTTGTATATTGTTTGTCACCCACTTAACAGGTAGCTGATAAAACCTTGTTTGACCAAGATAACTGGGATTATCTCTACAAAGAATTTGGGGTGGCAACCGTGCCAACAGATGAACAGAGCATTATCCCAGCGGCTGACTTCTTTGGTAGCGAAGTCATGCCGTGCCATTGTCTACGAATTTAAACCGTCAACGAGGTAAAATCTCGTTTTAAAGGACTGTGTCAGCTAACACATTTTGGGAGGGTAAAATTTGTTTTCTGACCTTTTCAATTCTAGGCCCTCAAACAGTATGATGCGTTCCTTTGCCTAAATTTTCTGTTATTGAAAACGCGAAAATATCGACAATGTTAGAAATATTTTCCATCATCTGCCCATAGAAAATGATGAAAGCAACCAAGGCACGCGATGCTCCAGTATAAATTACTTATTCACGGGTCTGTTTAGAAACTTCGGAAGTTTTAATGACAATAACTCGGGCCAGTAATAAAATAGGCGACATTAATTTTTGATATTAACTTGTCACGCTATATTTTTGGGTGGATACAAGTTTAATTGTAGTAACAGTAGTACGCTTCCAATATATTCATGGTAGGGTGTGTTTTTTGAAAATTGTACGTTAAGTTATAAAATACATCTCAAGCATTATAAAATACATCTCAAAAATTATTTTGTTTTTTAAGACAAATGATAGTTGATTGTCGTCATAGAAACGGCAGCCAACTAGCTAAATGGCATATCAGTCCATTGTTATATTTCGTATTTTATCAGCAACATTAAAAAAGTATAACAAAATTAACTAATTTGAACCATTTTCCACATTACTAAGGAGCTTTACACGAGCTTTGGAATTTTGCATCATTACGGGATAATGGTCTACATTTGTCAAATGGCTCTACTTAATGATAAAACGGGAAGGTTCAAAGGTCAGACCTTCTTTGATATCACGAATTAACATGCATAAAAGGAGAAATCAGAATATTATCAAAGTGGCGGCTAGGTTCCGCACATGCGTAGTCGAGGGTTCAGTATCGACGGGCTGGGAGCCGTCGACACTCCCCGCGCAGAATCCAGAATGCTCCGATAACGTAAATAATACAATAAAAATAATACAATTCCTCTCGATTTGAATGTCTTCTGCCCTTACCCCTAGCAGCACTTCGAGAGTGTTGCAGTACAAGCTTTTTTGTTACAGTTTTGTTTCTACCGATCGATTCAGATTTACACCACTCTTACAAAGTTGCTCGCTCATCGTAGCTTTCAACAGTATTTAATGTTTGTTTGCGCTGTTCTAAATCATGTTAGCCGTTAGCTACACCGTACAATGTATTTTATTTGTCATTTTGAATCTTCACTTTTATTCTCTATAACAGTTCCGCTTCTCTATAAGTGGAGATACGAGTTACTACGAGACCCTCGATATCGGCTCTATACTGTACGGTTTTTACGATCACACTGTAATTGAGGGTGTCGTCTAGATCTTCCGACATAAGAGACTACTAGCTACTTTCAGTATCTATATCGACTGCAACCTTTTAGATGAATTTAGCGATAGTATCTATCTATTGAAAAACAAAAATGGTATAGTTATGAACCATTATTAGAACCTTTTTTGGCCTAAAGGTATATTTGTCATCTTATAGGTACATTAACTAAGAAACTGAATGACTTTATAATTGCACATAAAAAGCTGCTATATCTTACAGTTTTGAAAATTTTATAATAGAAAAAACAATTTAAGATAGGTAGTAAAGAGTTATGTAAGACTTACAAAGAAATTAATGATAATAAATGATAATAATCTAGCATATACTTTGTACGTCTAACTGATGTACAAGAGACAGGTTACTGACAGAGAGGCATACATAAAATTTATAAAGTATACTGATTCAAAATATTTATATTAATAATCAAGTTGATTAAATTTTTTGTCTAAATTGAGACTTATTAAAACAAAAAACGTTTTACGTTTTTACTTGTATGAACGTAATTTATTAATATAAATATTTTGAACCAGTATACTTTATAAATTTTGTGCATGCCTCTCTGTCAGTAACCTGCCTCTTGTACATCAGTTAGACGTACAAAGTATATGCTAGATTAAAGACGTTTATTTTAATTAATTTCTTTGTAAGTCTTACATAACTCTCTACTATCTTAAATTATTTTTTCTATTATAAAATTTTCAAAACTGTAAGATATAGCAGCTTTTTATGTGCAATTATAAAGTCATTCAGTTTCTTAGTTAATGTACCTATAAGATGACAAATATACCTTTAGGCCAAAAAAGGTTCTAACATTTATGTTCATACATAATAATATCATTTTCGTTTTTCAATAGGTATCTATCGCAAAATTCATCAAAAAGTTTTCGCAAGTTATCGCAAAATTCATCAAAATTTAAGTTAAACATTAGTGTTTAAATATGGATAAAAAGTAAATGTTAGCTGGCAACGAATATCTAGTGGAAAGTCGGTTTTAATCCCGTAGTATTCCTCAGGATGTTTTTTTTTTCGGTATAACAACTATCCTATGTGTTACTCCAAGTTACCCTCTATCTGTGTGCCAAATTTCATGAATATCGGTTCAGTAGTTCAAGCGTGAAGAGCAATAAACAAAAAAACAAACATACAAAGTTTCACATTTATAATATTAATAGGATTTAATAACAGATGAATGTTGACTCACGGTGACGCAAGGGAAACCTTCCCAAACATTGCTTTGAGTAGCTTTCTGTTAACTACTTACCAGATTCAAAATAGATTATGTACAATTTCTGTTACTGATATTTTTATGCCAAGGAATTGAATTATGCAGCATGTATAAGTTCATTTTAAATTAAGTGCAAATATTTTAAAGGTTAGTTTTATTTTACTTGTGAAACTGAAAAACTTTCTCCTAAAAACATTACAATAGTGAACATAAAAAATATTGCAATGTCATCAAAATTATAATAAAAAGCTAGCTCTTGAAAAATATAATAAAAAGCTTTATCCCGCTGATACTTTTAAGTTTTAACTAACTTAATTGTTTTAATTTCTCATGTATAACTTTGACATCTGCTTAAAAAAAATCATAACTCAAATACACAATGTAAAAAAAATTACACCTAATATAAGAAATATAGGGCGAAATAGTAAAAATTTTTTGGTCCTTCCATACAAAATTACTTACCAACCGACCAAGTTAATTTGTATGGGGGACCAACAAAAATTTTCCCATGATTGGACCTATGTTTCTGGGGGAAAGTTGTTCAGTTTCATGGGTTAATTCACCCGTTAAAATATTTGCACCTGATATTTTTACGCCTCTTATAACTACTTATACAGGGTGTTAGGAAAAGTACTAATTTCCTTTCAAGTGATGAATCAGCCTCTGAAACTGAACAGCTTTCCCCAAGGAACATAGGACGACCATGGAAAAACAAATTACCTCACATACAAACTTTCTCAGTCTGTTGGTACATTTCATATGAAAGGTCCAAATTCTTTTTTAATATTTCGACCTATGTTCCCAGGGGAAAGTTGATCAGTTTCATGGGCTGGTTCATCCCTTGAAAGGAGATTAGTACTCTTCCTAACAGCCTGTATAAAAGCAAAGAAAATCTTAGACAAGTCTTTATCATGTCCTAAACTTTCGAAAATGAACAATAAAAGCTTAGTTACAAACCTCATTTCGAGAACACGAAAGGATGTCTGGACGCAACAACTTTTTGTCGCCGCGACCCCAAGCTACTTGTTGCCTTGACTCGACCTTAACACCACGTAATAGATACTATTATACAACGCCCATAAAAATGTTCAACAACTTACCGCTGTTCTATTCTTGTCCAATCTGCACAGATAACATTTCCGCCACCTGAAATGAATTTTTCAAGTTGCATAAGTTTAGAATTATATTTTTAAATAAAAAAGGATTTTATATTTGAAGCTGGCTGGTAGCGAATAAAACGAGTTCAATTTTGGCAGGAAATTTGAATTCGTCTCTTTTTTCGAACGCTTACCGGTCGGAGAGCGCGAGCGGAGGCGCGAGGCAACTGCGCATGCCGGAGTGCGGCCGACGACACAAGCCTACTCGGAACCCCCCGCGCGCTTCCCGCCTGCTTGGACTAAGTAACCCACTTAGAGGACTTAGCAACAGAGTAGGCTCTAAAAGATGGTGATCTATTTGTCACCTTTGGTTTAAACGTCATATGTACGACTATGACATGGTATGATGTCAAACAGAAAACTATGTAACAAAGATATTCCGTTACGTTATCAAATAAAAGGTTATCAAATTTTATGTTCAAATTCGACAAACCTAGATACAGGGCACTTTTAGACATTAGTACATACTTTATTTATTCACTACAATATTAGGAAAATTCCGTCTTCGATCAATTTTAAATTTCAGCAGCCCCAAGTAATTGTTCTATTTGAAGGTATACATATTTAATTTATGGAGGTAGGTACCAACGGATGGTTAATTCATAACGTTTCTAGTTAAGATTTTATATAATGTACTTATATATAACTGACATTCTAAGTATTAGTAATTATATCAATCAATGGAAAGAATAATCATGCCATTCTATTACTTTACATAGGTATGAGTTGGTATTTGTTTTTACACTGACGTTTGACTGATGCGTGCCCTGCCGTATGTTTATGTACTGTATTTTATTTTAACTACTTTCAAGGAAAGTGAAAAAAATAGGTTAGGTCTACTAGGTCAGGTCTACTAAAAATAGGTTAGTGAGTAAGTATATTTTAAGTTTTATAATGTATAACATAGATTAAGTTTTCATCTGTATCTGTACAATATCTAAATAAATTATTTTCATAATTCATCAATTGGTTAGGTCTCATATTTCCATGATTTGTAAATTTTAGCTAACATGGTGCCTCTCTTTCAATATTTTTCTTAGCTCTACGTGTCCGCCCTCCTCTTTAGTTCTTCAGATTTGACTGTTCAACCCCACCCGGCTAACAGGGTTGCTAGACCTAATAAATACCAACTTAAATCCTTTTAATCATCGAGGGGTTTTTCTTGAACCAGTTGAGCCACTCAATACAGTATTAGGGCTAAGTACTAATTAATCTTAATTATTTTAATAGCGTTTTTGTTCCAAACGTTATTCGAATAACATGAAATATTTTTACTGCCGCCCCGGCCGGAAATAATTTTGACTATTATTTTAGAACATAAAGCGCTATAGTAAAAAAACAAATAAATTTTGAACGCGTAGAACATTATAGCTGTATTGTATAAACGCATATACACATAGCAAGTAAAAGTTGAGCATAATATGTCGTAGTGGACACGAGCGGTAACCGTTAGGCCCGCGTGGTGACGTAACCAGCCGGCCTGGTTCCGGAGGATGCGACCGTAGTGTCCTTTACAAGACACGATCTGAGTACACGATTTAAACATGTGTCATAATATGACAGTTGTATCTTAGTGGACACGAGCGGGAACCGTTAGGCCCGCGTGGTGACGTAACAAGCCGGCCTGGTTCCCGAGGATGCGACCCGGTAGTGTCCTTTACAAGACACGATCTGAGTACACAATTTAAACATGTGTCATAATATGACAGTTGTATCTTAGTGGACACGAGCGGGAACCGTTAGGCCCGCGTGGTGACGTAACAAGCCGGCCTGGTTCCGGAGGATGCGACCCGGTAGTGTCCTTTACAAGACACGATCTGAGTACACGATTTAAACATGTGTCATAATATGACAGTTGTATCTTAGTGGACACGAGCGGGAACCGTTAGACCCGCGTGGCGACATAAGCAGCTGGCCTGGTTCCGGAGGATGCGACCCTGTAGTGTCCTTTACAAGACACAATGTATCGTAGTGGACATTAGCAGTGGAGCCCTTAGACCCACGTGGTGTCCTTTAAAATACACGATCATAGCACTTTTTATCAAAAATCGTGATTATAGGATCATAATTTATTTTAAGACACATTACAGCCTAGTATCAAAATAGAGCCCCATGCTGAATTGCTAAAATAGAATGTAATCTGGGTCAACTACTCATTTTTAGGGACATCCAGTGAACTAAAAAAACTAGTACGTTATGTAAAACATGAGTAGGTAATAAATCGCTAGTTATTAAAAACTCTATATGGACACGGTATTCAACTTGTCAAGGTGTCTATGTCAAACTAGTAAAGTGAGGCACCGGCATTGCGACTCGATGAATACGTGATATGTGTCAAAAAAAAGTTGTTTCATACTAAAGTTTAAACATAGCTAGAACACCGCAAGTTTAGAGCTTGTACTTGTCATTGTCAAACTAGCAAGTCATCAACGGAGACCTCGGCAACCCAGTGACTTAGTAATATCACATAAGTCAAGAGCAAACTTGTCTTTCAAACTAAAGTAAGCTAATTTCAGAATTTGAAGAAATTTCAAAATATAAAATAACGTCGCAAGCTATAAAGATCTCTGTGTAGACTCAGTCTTGTAGTTGTCATTGTCAGGTGTCTATGTCAAGCTAACAAGGCGCCGGCGACCCCGTGACTCAGTGATTATATTTTGTCAAGGGAAAATCTTTTTTATCATGAAGGTATTTTGAATTTTTATGTGATTGTTGACAGTTCATATTTCTGAATTTTTGTCTCTTCTATTTCTTTCACATTATAATGTGAAATCATAGTATCCCCATATATTGGGATATGGGTAAGTAGTAGTAGTGGTTTCTTTTTATTTCTACTAAGGAAAAATTACTCAGTACTATGCAAAAAATCGAATCTAACCATGTAAAAAGCGCCTTTAAACATATAGATTTAGTTTCTGTGCTCGTATCTGCCGTAGTAAGACGCCATATGGCGGTCCGATGACTCAATACGTTGCGCGACGTCATTTTATTGTCGCAGGCACGCCACTCTCAGGACCAATGGAGCGTCAACTGTACTTTATGAACATATATTTTTTAAATACGATCTATTTTGGATTTCAATCAATGTTTTGGTACTGGTTTATTCAATTTTCGAACTTATTTTTTTTAAATATTATTTTTCGTTATTAATTTTTTTTCCTATATTCATCCATTGTTTAAAATTAACTCCTTCAACATAACCTTCTTTCACAGGCGGGTACTTATTCGTATTAGGTTAAACTTTTTTTTTACATACAGCAACGACAGCGGAGTCCCTTGTCAATCAAACTGAAGATTATTCGCTCGGACGCGCGGGGCCAATCCGGCGTCACCCCTCCCCTTATTGGTGAATTTAAAAAAGGAATTTCAATTTAATCCGCTCCCCTTCTAGTGCAGCTGACAGGCCGTTATTGCAGTCTCGGCGTACTTTAGTGGATCGAGTTTTATTTTTTTTAAACTTTGGATACGAGACTGTTGCAATGGATTTTGCGAAGAATAAAGGATTGCATTAAATGGTTTTTGGATTGATTGAATGTTTGAAGATAAAAAGACAAAAATATGTAAATTCTCTTTGTGTTCAAGTTCAGTCGCGGAATTTGAGATTATACCTAATGAGTATGATATCAAAGATTTTGCTGTATTTTTCATACGAATCGTTATAATTAAGTCTCAATGTCGTTAAACAATTAATAGATAGTAGGTAAGTACTCGTAAGTATCTTAAAATATAATAATTGAGAATTCATTTTGGTGTACCTATCTAAAGTTTTGTCATCAAATTGAACAATCAATGTGTCTTTGATTCTAGTAAAAATCGCATTGCCAACTTGCCAGTAGGTAGACACATTTAACTGTGTAGCTCCTTTTGAAAATTGTATATTGTATTTTCAATTAATACATATTTTTAATTTTTGGATTTCGAACACAATAAATTATAAGTATTATGTTTAATTTGAAAATGTTGCTTAGTTATATGGTATTTAGCAATAACCTTTTGACAATTTTATATTATTATATCAATGTGCCGTACACTCATATAAAATATTTTGAAATCGTAAAACTTTGTATCTACTTTGTATCTATCGATCTATCATGGTGTTCCAGTGAGTTATAATTTAACTGTACCTTACAAGGGGGCCAAATTCCGCTCCGTCAAAATGCGCAAGTCCAAAACAAGCGCAGGCCCATAGAGGTGCCTTTGTGCCGCCATATTTATTGCTCTTTTTTCTTTTTTGGAACGTCCGTTTAAAATTCTCATTCATAGTGGCCAGGTATAAATTTCACGCTAACATTTTAAGCCTCAAATGCAACGGTTCACTGTTTAGAACTATGTCCGTCCATAGAATTCAAATTTTGCTGTAGAGCTATTTAGGAAGTGTAAATGGATTAGGATTAAGTTGTGGATTTATCCACTTAAGTACTTAATAATTTTTAACAATGTTGAAAATTTTATACCGTTCAAAAGTGAATGCTTTCTCAGAACTAAATAATTAATAAAATATGTTATTAAGTGAACAAATCATAAGTATGAAGCCTGTACCTACTTATGCTAAATATTTAATGTATGAAGTACATAATGGCCATTACTATTACTCTATTTATTCTATGATATCTTCATAACACACACACACACACATATCACGCCCTTATCCCTTGCGGGGTAGGCAGAGCGTTAACGGCCGCAAGAATACGGTCGCTATCGCCACGTCTGACATTTTTGAGGATTGTTTTCCAAGGTTGTTTCAGAAAACATGTGTATCACTATAGTGACAGGTTGTCAGCCTGTCGCCTAAAAATTGTAATACACTAATACTCTCGAGTCCCTTAGTCGCCTCTTATGACACCCGCGGGAAGGATGTGGGGTGATGCTATTCTAAGTCGGCATCACACGACTTATCTTCATAACAGATGCATTATTAGCTGCAAAATAAACCTAATTGATCAAGCTCATTATCTTTCTCTATATGCTACACCTACTATAATTTTTGTTTGTTTGTATTAAGGGAATCTTTTAGAAACATTTTTGTACAGGAATGTGAAGTTAAAAACCTTTCATTAGAGTAGATGTTGGTCATAGAAGTTAAGCTTACTTATATTATAGTTTTTAGACTAAATAGTTATTCATACGTTGGAACCAATTTAAAAAAATAGAATCAAATCTTCTTCTGGACTAAAAACTGAGTAGGCAGGTAGGTACCTAGTCAGTTACTTATACTTTTTAGATCAAACAAGAAAAGCGATCAGATTTTAATAGTGCAAATAAAATCTATTTATAATCTAACCTAGCAAATAACAAACTTTTGTTCAACACATTTTTATTAGGCACATCTGTTTCTGATCGCACCGTACATCAATGGAAATTACCATCTTAATTTCAATAATGACTTATTGTTTCGACAATATTAACGTAAAAATGTATTATTCACTTACCTTTATCCTTCCGTTGGCAAACAAAATTGTTTAAAAATTAAAATTGTGATGTTCTACGAGGTATTCGATAGAGCTTGGCTTCTACACTCGAGCTTTTTGAAAGAAAGCTCGTCTCTACTGTGAAAAACTCAAAATTGTACGCTTACGTCACTGGCTGTTGTACCGACCCACGTTTGTGAGGACAGCTCCGCCGTGCGGCGAATAGCGGAATTACTAGGTTTCGACTCAAACCATAGAAATGGTAGAGTTCTTATTACGAATTTTAAATTTAGATTTTCGAATATTACCGAAACCGCAAACACGATTATGAATATTGGATATTTCAAACGATTTTAAAATATGTTGGACGTGAAATCACAAAGTAGGTATTTATTAAATGAAATAAATTAAGTCAAGCATGTATTAAATGGAATATCTTTTACTTTAAGAAATTAATAGTACCTTTCTATGTGAAGCGTCTGTTTTATAACAAAATAATTCTACCTACGGATTAAAATATAGTTCTATGTTACTAATACCTTGTGAGATGAGATAGCTCTATATTTATAGCAATACTATTATTTTAATAAAATAACTGTAGGTGAAATTAACTGTAATTTTCAGAAAATTCATTTTATTCCTAGTAGGTAGCTACAGAACTGAATAGAAGGTTTCGTAGCAGTGACTTTCTTATTAGACTGTATACTAGCGCCATCTATGTCACCTTGTTACATCAGACGAGGCAACCGACCGGACCAGATACTAGTTTAACTCAACATACCACCTCTTAAATGGATACAGTCCTGAGAATATCTTGCAGATGGCAGTGTATGTGTATGATACAGGTTTTTGGAAACCGTCTCATCCGCACTGACTGAACTAGCATACTCGTAAAAGTGTAGAAATTCAGGCAAGGCTAAGTAGATGTCGCGGTAAATTGGCGTTAAAAATCATTTCCGTTTTTGATTTTCCATTTCAGATGGGGATTAAAAAAGACCGAACTTTTGACACAATCACGACTCCTCAGCCTATCCCGTTGTTTTAAAAATATTGTATTTTACTAGCTTGGCAAGTGGATTAGTTAGCGCAAAATGTTTGATTTACAGGGAACGCTGTTATGCATTCCTTAAATGAAATTTGTCCCTTAGTTGTAGCAATTTTGTGTGCGTTAAGAATATATATATTTTTAATATATGTATTAATATTATTTGAAAATTACGATTAGGCGTAGAAGAAGATACAGAACATTTTGTTGTTCTATACTTTATATTTTTTCATTGTATTCTTTTCGTCAATTATTTTACGGCTAAATAAGTAGCACCTCAGCTTGTCTGCTACAGGTATCACATCAAAGTAGTTCTTCTAATAAATATATGAATAACCACTTACTGTTAATCCCTACATTGAATGTATATAATTCTATATTTACTAGTAAGCTGCCCTCCTCCCACGCCAGATGATTTATATCGTCAAATCAGACAAACAGCTTTCATTTTGACCCAGCGACACAATTACTCAAAAAACTAACATAGTAGCCAGAGAGCTAGCTTACTTCAGAGGGCTTACATATTCACTAGAGACTAAACTGCTAAACAATACGTAGGTACGAAAACAGTATGCTTTAATGTAGGGAAAGTGTTTATCTCTGTCTGTAAATTACGCTAGGTGTAGACAGAAATTGCGTGCTCCACTAGCTACGAACCTATCATACGTCTTTTGCTCCAATCATTGACATTTTCATAAATGCTCGCTGGTTTGGGTTACTTTAGATCATTCTTCATCTCAGAATGGTAACGTCACTTTATTATTTACCTACCAGACCTTAGCACTTACCATGTTATTATTCTCTAACCCACTGCAACGTGCTAAAAACTCTGATCTACGCCATATGTAGGTTATAGGTATGTCTTATTTTATTATGAAACAAAGTATTCCAAAAAAAATTAGAAATCACGGTTATATAAAAGTTTATATAATTTTAATATTTAAATACCTGCAGTGTATAGAAGCATTGGTTTTATGAATTTGGCAACTTAAAGATAAATGTGGGTATGAGTTCTGCACGCGTACAATTTAGGTTTCTATAATTTGATTGTACTCATTACTGTTAGGTTTAATCATACACCCTTAAACTTAGCCAACTCTTTGCCTATGCTTCCTTATCAGACTTGTCAAAACAGTGTGTCGTACCTACGCGTTACACGGCGCAGATACACGGCGGGTGAAAAATGATTCGCGACACCAAACATACCTTAATGCAAGGTACCTCGCAATCGTCCGGCCACATTCGGACGGACAGGCGAACATTAATAATATTAGTCATTGTGACGCGATGTCCGATACACATCTGCCTTTGTACATCTCGGGTCATACTCTAAACGGCGTGGTTGGAATGCCTCAGGCTCGTCGGTGAAATATTGTATTGAGTATTTCTATCTACTATTTAAAATGATTTCTGGTAAGTATTGAAACCTTCTTTTTCTGAATCGATTGTGTAGTTACGTGTAACTTTATGTTTTCTCCTCTCCAGTGTTAGCATTTTCGATATCTATTTTTTTCAGTGAGCGGTCGCTCACATGCTTTGACAATCGGGAACGTCTGTATCAAAACTGAACGTCAGTATAAAGCGAAATATTCGGACAGAATGATTTATATGCTCAGCCTCCGATACGCAATACCCGCGACCTACAAACTAAGCAACCTTCACATTTTTCGACACTCCTTTGTTGGGCACGTGGTGTAGCTGGCTCTCCCTCCGCGCTCGCAGGTTCGGCGGCTGTCATGTCATTGCTGGGCCGATCATTTATCATCGCTCAATACTGCCATCAAATCGAGCGGCGTCTGGCTGGCGCTTGCAACTCGTATACATTCACGCGAACAAAACTTTTCTTCATTTTCATTACATTCTATTTTTGCAATAACTTCTTTTCTAGGCGAAACTTTCTTAGTAAAAGACAAGTGTTATCTTCATAATTTATTTTATCATCTTCACCAATTTTTCAAATTTAATACATCTTTACTTCATACAATACAATAATTTAAATGATCAAGTAGCATACTTTCCTAGAGTTCTCATTTAAATTGGAATGAACGATAAACATAATATTTATATTTAGTTTTAAAGAAATAACACAACCAATAAAGAGAAAATATGTTACAAAATGAAGACTGAAAAAATTAAGCCACATCCTATTGCACAGAAAAAATTACAAATTAAAGCAAGAATAACGAATGAAAATGAACATAAATCGTTACTTTAGTACTCGTTATTTGTTTAGTTATTCTAGAATGACATATCTAATATTTACAAACAATAAATAATGTAACGTGTGAACCAGTCGAGGAGACAAAAAAATATCCAAACATACCAGAAAGTAATCAAATATACGAACTCAAATCGCGCTGTTCCACTTAAGAATAAATTTAACAAAATATCACAGTTAACCACGACATTTCTAATATAATGTGACAACAAAGAAAACATAATCCATGGAATCAGGAAGTGCGTTTAAATAAGAACAAAGCAATGAAAATTTATTTTTAAACAACCATAGTTAGGGGTGGAAATCAAAAATGAGTTAACCACTAAGCATTATTTAAGTACATTTTACAAATACGACATTAAAGATTTTTAAAGTAGGTACGCAATAGAGTCACATGATGAATCAATCGGCATCGTTTGTGGAAACTTTTAAAAATCACTAACTATTTATATACTTAACAATTACGTAATGTTAACCGTATTTATATAATGATAAATACTTTGTTATTTACAACTAAAGACAGGAACATAAAACAGTTCTTCGGAAGTTTACTGAAATATATTAAACTTTTTACCATAATCTACTAAACGACAAATTACTTTATGTACAATTATTAAGATGGGAATATCTACTATTCACATTTTCTATACGTTACTGAGCTTAAGTTAACTATTAAGTTCACAGCGCTTTTGCAAGCCCTTTCTAAGTCATATTGTGTACTTTAAGTCACAGAAAAATGTCTTCGTTGAATTAAAGAATTTTGATACATTTTACCTGTTCATCATTATGTTGTCCGATATCAGCAAGAAATACATTATCCCTGTATATTCCGAATTTGTTTTCATTATTGTGAAAATCAAAACTATACGGTTTTATAATTATTGAGCCATAAATAATTTTACAAGGGTTCTTATTTTTAAGTAAACTTCAATTAATTTTGATTCAAGTTATTTGGTAAACCAGTATTTCTTATAATTTTAGGAATAACATGCGTATCGAATCATAATTTTAACTTATGACTAGGTAAAATCTTGCTACTCAAATTTACACCCTTTTATCGAGTTAAGGGTCTAACAATAAGAAACTATATTAATGATAAACCATTTATGATAGTCAATTTCGTATTTTAGGAACCTAGATAGGTTTTAGAAAAAAAAATGTAACCAATATCTGCACAATTTGATACACTGGATGAGTACTGCTTATTATAAGAACCTATTACGTATGGGTGAATTTTCCTTAAAGTTAGCACTTGTAGTAGCATTATTGTTTTCAAGTCTCTTCGTGTAGTTCATTTTTTAGTTTTACGATATCTTCAAGCACAAACACTGTCACTTCATTAAATTGTCACTTGTATCGTTTCAATAACAATTTTAACAAATTGGACTACACTAGAAATTTTTCGAACAGCGAATAACTGATCCAGTCTGGTTGCTGTAGCATCAACCTTACTTATATGTAAGTAATGTTAGATGTTACACCCAACCCCGTCTTTCGAACGGATGACTGTCTAGTTTAATAAATCAGTTATCCGCTGTTCGAAAAATTCCACTGATCCTATGCGGAGAGATGTGCAAACTGGCTCGGGTGAAGGTCGAACTGGTAAGGATGGCCGTACGGGTTCATATGGTACGGCACAATGTTCATTGATGCCATTTTGTGCTCCTTCTTCCACTTCATGCGCCGGTTTTGGAACCATATCTTGATCTGGCGCTCCGTGAGACAGAGCGCGTGTGCGATCTCGATCCGTCTCCTCCGCGTCAGGTACCGGTTGAAGTGGAACTCCTTCTCCAGCTCGAGCGTCTGGTACCGCGTGTATGACGTCCTCTGCCTCTTGGTCTCCCCATTTGCATTCACCGTACCTGAAATCGAAAATAACACTAATTAGTAACAGTGCACTCGAAACTCTGTTGCACAAGTACGTTAAGTATTATTCTAGTCACAAAACGCGAAGCATGTTAATATTTAGAACTGAATGTCCGTTTGAGCGCCAATGAATAGTTGGCTCGATCGACTTCGTGCCTTGCCACGCTTGCTCGATTGTGATGTACAGCTTGCGGCAACACGTTTGATTCAAAACAAGAATTCTATTCAGAAATCCAAACACTATTGTGCAATTAATTTTAATTTATAGTCCTGAGCTGTCCCATTTTTCTTAATTTATATCGTGCTTCTCGCCACATTATGACACCTTTTCTAAATACTACTTTGGCACATGTTTGTTCCTGTGTTGCTGAGCATCGAGAGAATGAATATAAATAATCGCATTATTTATCCTTACATTGTTTTTTAAATTATATTTTCTACATCTCTTTGTTTTGTACTTTAATTCAACTTTATTTTAATTTAAAGCAACCGAATGGAATATTATCGCAGAAATGCGCTATTGCTGTTGACTCTAACGTGTTTTCGCGAGACATTGGAGTGTGCACTATAAAATTGGTATGTGGATATCAAAGGAGAGGCTGGCGTGTGTTGTGCGCGGTGGTACGACGGCGTCGTCGCGCGCGAGTCATGGGTTGCATACCGCACCTGTCACGCCGTGTCGCCGCGCGGCCCACCACTTGGTCCGTCTTGGCCACCAGCCAGCGCCCGTGATCGATACGCGGCTTGTCTCGGGTGTGTCTACCAAATTAAACTGTGTCATTTGTTATATATTTATTTGACCAGCCTCGGCCACTAATGAGTTAAATTCATACACCCGTAATTACCGCCAACATCATAACCCTCGAGATGAAGTCAGCGGCAGCTGGGTCTTTATGCGACGATGAATTGCTAATGTATCCCATAAGAGACAAAATAGTCTTACCAGAAGCATTAATTTCCCGAAACAATTGAACCGCTGGTGAATAAAACAGTAATAAATTCAGTTCGAGCGCCGGATACTTTCCCTTATTCCATCGAAGATGTCAAACCCGTGTCAATAAAGATGTTTAAGAAAGTATAAATATTCGATGTGGACTCGGGTAAAGATACAAGTGAAGCAGCAGCAAAAACCCTACGGATTGAAATGTTAGTGACAGCTTGATGCACAAACAACTGACTGACAGCATTATTTTACCATAATCCTTGTACAGAAACGAAACGAATAGACGCAATATAAACATTTGAATTGCAATGTGAATTCTCAAATATGGTGATTGGTGATGTTGATTAATGTTAACACGCTTCTAATTTAAATGCACTTATATCAACAGATAAGAAACGAAATTGTAAAGGTAGCACACGTGCCAATTTATCAATGTTTTTGAATGACGAAGAAAAGTAAGCTTTACTTAAATTATTTTGCGATTGTATGTAGGTACTACAATAGTATGACTTCCTAATCAATTCTTGGCTAACAATTTTAGTGATTGTTCCGTAATGAACCAGATACATAAATAGAACTGTACTATAAAAAAAATGTGCCAAATAAAAAAATATAGTTCTCAACCTAAGTATTTTTCCAAACGGTATTCACAGAAAATAATTCTAGGTCACAGGTCATTTTGTATTCCGCCTGCCCGTGTCTAGACATATTGCATGGTCGAATTTTAAGCGAATGACATCGCATTACGTATGGATGAGACTGAAATTTGAAAACTAAAGTAGGCACTGTCTACAGTCAATTTTAATAAAAACCTTCCGTTTTGAGGTAGAAAATTTAGATATTCTTTATAATTTCAGGGATGTTTAAAATAGATTGCATTGTTTTATTTTCTGGGGAAAAGCGTAAGATTTTTAAATTATCATTAAAAAAATTACGTACATGTATCATTTAGGTTGTTGGTGAAAATATTTTTTATTTTTCAAACTACGAGTAGATATGTTTATTATTATTATTTTTCTTTCCTTCTATTTAAGCTCGGCAAATATCACCGGTTTTCCAATGCTTATTGATTATTATTCCAATGATTATTATTAGGGTAATTTATTACTTAACCCAAGAATAATAATTAAGTAGTTGGTAGATGCAATGATCTTATTTGTTTTTCACTTACATGTACGAAAATATCATGGAACATGCATTTAAAATCTGGAAACAAAATATAAATCACGTTAGGTAGCCATTTAGAATATTTTTCCTATCAACCATTTTATCTTTCCATCAACGTAGGTACTTAAATAACGGCATGTGACTCCAGTTATGCCAGCATAAAAATGTTTAGCGATAAAACATCAAAGAGGACTTGACTAATGGTATCTAGATGAAAACAGAATACACGCAATAAAAATGTCACAAATAGTTTTTATTTGTGGCTATATAGACCGTATAATTGTTTATTTTATCGTTATGTAAATTACTTCATGTATGTTATTTTAGTATGTGAAATTAATTGATTTGTTTCATGGTTTGCTGAGTGGTGTCTGAATTTACGATCGGTAGCTCAAATTATAATCTGCTGCTTTTAGCTGAACAAAATGTTAAATAGTTAGGTGTCATATTCTACTTTATTAGCGGTGCGTCAAATGTTTGCGACAAAGCCATGCAGATGTTCAAAACTGAATAAAACATCTATGATGCTATCGACGCATTTAAAAGTCTAGATTATATTCTATCGATGAAAAACCCGAAATGTGAAGAACAGGTAATATAGTCAGTATCCAAGGAGTCTAGGTAGGCAGTGAATGTATAACCACCGGCTATTACTGGCCAGTCGGTGCATCGACAAACAGGTCAAAGGAAGATGTCTAATACATAAACGGGCAGACACATTAATCATGAATGGCTGAAGATTTTTTCAAATTTGGAACCAGACAAACTTTGAAATTCTAAATAACATGTGCTTCCGGGATGACATCATGAGTTGCAGAGTGCATAAAATTTACCACTGCTTCAATGAAGAAGACTACATAGGTAAATTTTGTAGAATACGATCCCTTTTAAAAAGATGTTGAATCATGTAACCTTATTAATATAATTTTTCAAAGTAGTTATTGGTTTATATCACTTAAGTATAAGAAACACTTCAGCACTTTCGACATCAAAAGTTTTAGTTACATAATATTGCAGCACTTAGCACACAAACTTATCATTCCTTACTGGTGCTAGTCCACCTGCCGAGATGACAACGTCCACCAACTCGACTAGTCTATCACTTGTCTTGTCTTTGACAGCTGTAAGGTGCCATGACACATGAGAATTTAAAGCCTTCCTGCTACTAGCCTCACTATTTTCTGAAACTTTTGCTATATTACTAGCGATATCAATTTTGGACTTTATAACTTAAGAAGTAAGCGCTTCAACTGCGTTTCTAGTATGAATTTGATTGATAGGTGTAAATGTTTTATATTTATCATTATGATGATAAATGTTTCCACTATACAAACGTTGGTATTGGAGTGTCCAATATTCAGTGTATTTTTTTTCATTGCAACTGTCGTTCGTCTAACGTATTTTCTCGCTTTTAAAGTTGTCAGATTACAATTTTATGGGTATTTACTTAGTCTTGATTATAGTGTTTTTGTAAATATAAACATCTTTTGTACTTACAGACAGGCTAGTATTTCTGGTTCGCGTGTCACAATATTCAGTAGAACTACAACCTTCTCTACACTCCCTTTGAAATGTATTCAATTTAAAATGGTATGCGCTTTAATTTAAGGTTCTGTTTGCATCAGTAGCTGTTAATCCAAAAGGTAAACCTCAAGGTAATTATTTTTACAAGAATACTATCGCAAGTCTGCGCGTTTTAAAGCTACCCACAGTTTATTTTATTTTACTTAGTGGTATTTCTTTTGGTGCGTATCTTCGTAGAGATATCACTGTAATGTGTCAACGTGTCTCGCGGCACCACTTTACTAAACTTTTGATTTACTTCGTCTGATTTTCACTTTTTGACCAAATGAAGTAATTTTATCTTTTTCTTCAACGTTACTGAGTTCGTGTTCTTTAAGTTATTTTAAATCTGGAATACCATTACTATACCACTGTTCTTTAATTTAATAAAAACGAATTTTCGATTAATTACGATTAGGGTACGTGATTGTGTACGTACTTTAGTTAAGTAATGAATTTTCATGTTACAAAGGCGCCAATTTTATATTTTACCTCTACAAACCGAGGACTTTTACAATCATTGCATTAATCTTAATAGAGTTGAGTTTTTCCGTAATATAACAATTATAGTATCGTTGAAACGTGTTCTCTCTCGAGTCGTGTCGTCGCGACCGCCCATCCCGCCAGATCATGTTCAGTTACCAAATGTCACTGCCTTTCAACATTTCCTACTCATTATTTGGCTCGTTGCCTTTACGTTATTAACTTGGGCGTAACTACGTAGTAATAATGAAATAAATGATTGAAATCGTGAATGTGCTCTTACGATGACGGAAATTACGGGACACATTATTTTTGTAAGTAAATAAATGATATTAATTATGTAATATTTAATTAAGTCCTACATTGTAATAAGTGTCTAAATATTTACGAAAATAAAGGAAAAGATACCTTCAACAAGTTTGAAAACCAACCAATAGACTTGAAACAAAAAGTCGAAAATAACTGTATGCACAGCAGTTTATCAATAATAATAATAAAAGGATCAATAATGGCCAATCCCATTCGCGGTGCGCGAGAGCAGCTTATAATTGCGCTATAAAAAGAGAATCCCAAGATTGGCCGATTGGGAGCCGAGCACGAACCCAACCGCGTTCAAGAGCGGATTTCTCACGTTCCCAGTGAGCAGTAATCACGACGTGGAAATATTAAGGACACTAATATCTTGTACACATTTACATAACACGCAATAAATCTAGATGCGCGGACGCAACGGCGCGTTTCAGACGGCGCCGTTGATAAATTCTTATTGGTGGTTTTTTGATGGTCTATTTCGAAGAGACGGTAGCGTATCGACAGTTGCGAATTGTTGTCGCGCTGTTTTATTTGGACATGCAATCTGCCAGGTTGGCAAATCTTAGCGTATTGCAAAGATAGATTGAAGGTGCACTACGGACGTACTACAGAAAACTGTATCATTTTTAGTCGTTTCCAAAGATAAAATCGCAAAAAATACCTACTCTTACAGAAGACTTAATGTGAACCAAGCACTTTATTATCCGAGGACATTAACTTGACTTGTAGTGACGTATCAACACTTTGAAACCATCACGATCTTAGAACGTGAATACAAACTAAACATACCAGCCTAGTACTCGCATAGTAAATAGATAGATTACGAAGAGAAGGATATAAGGTATTTACATGCCGTTAAAGTAGGTACTACCTACGGAATAGGTAAATGTGATGATAAGATAGATGCAAAGACCGTTATAAAAACTTTAAAAATTCAATGAGCACTTGACCGTAAATAAATAATCTTGTCACAAAAAATGTAAATGTATAGGCTCAAAGACAAGTTGTAAAAGAATAATTAAATACACATTTACACGTTCAAGTATGCAAATTTTTCATTCATTCAAATTGTTCCTGACAATCTGTCAGCCATTAATACAAACACATTTGTCTGAATACGTAAACTCTATTATACAGGTTGATTCTAGTTTGAAACAACCATTCAAAATAAGAACAGCGATCGATTTTGAAAATGCGAATAAAGTAACGATTTCGTATGTGTAAAATATATGAATTGATTTTGAATTTGATCAATCATTCAATAGGTGCTATGCTAATAATAACGTATTTAGTGTTGTTAATACTTTTTCTCACTATAATCTTTGGACCACTATAATAAATTGATAACAATAGAAAAGTCATTTCAAAAGCGTAGGTATTATACAAAAACCTATAGAGATTTGAGTAATCAATGATAACCCACCGAACTCAAACAAAAATAAGGGTAAGAATTTTACAAAACACCATGTATCCAATTTAACCTTAGATCAAATCTCGAAGACTAATCGGCCATCTATCTGACCAGCTATTCATCTTTAAGTTAGTGGTTTACTATACAGCAACCGGTTCTGCAGTGGTTTGTTGAGGAAGCAAGTAAACGCTATGGAGAAACATAAGGCTCTATGAGAATGAATTATTATTGATTTTATGGCAAAGGGTTATAGTAATAAATCGATGTGTTGGCTAAAATTGTACAAAATAAACCAGGAACTCTTTATTGTTGCTGGTAATATTGTAAGAGGCATTGAAGTTATAAAAAGCTGAAATAATTTAGAAAGACGTCATAATCATAATACAGAAATAAAAATATTTATTCAATATCTCGAATAGCATAGTTTAATATAAAAACATTGATGACAATACATAAATTAGTTCCCATTGCAGATTATAAATAATCAGCAGGTACAGTGAGGTCTAGGGAATAATCAATAAAACTACCAATAGTAGACTATAACGGGAGAGAAAGCTCAACAGGCAAACATCAAAGTG
The DNA here is from genome assembly GCA_029255805.1 of Keiferia lycopersicella. Lineage (NCBI taxonomy): Eukaryota > Metazoa > Arthropoda > Insecta > Lepidoptera > Gelechiidae > Keiferia > Keiferia lycopersicella. The sequence goes on from JARACZ010000008.1 coordinate 4,723,599, forward strand.
AAGATCAAATGAAAACAAAAGATAAAGTATCTGCAGGCAGATACTGAACGCTTCCTAAACGCCGAGCCACGATTACCACGGACTGAAGCATTATTACATCAAACAACCAAAAGTGCCTGACTGTTCATTGCTGATTATATCGTCAGTGTTATAAAATCTTCTGTAGGTATCCAGCAACGTACAACAAATCGAACCCTAACGTTGCAGAGTCAAGTAATAATACTTTGAACCAAAGCAGCAATAATTTTAAAAATATCGCCCCGTAAATGATGCCATAAATTAACTTTAATAATACGTACGCCCAGCACAACGGCATCATGTGCAGAAAGCTAATTGAATATTAATTTCGTAATAAATCTGGTCGAACGAGTCTTCGGCCTTTATTTATAACTTAACTCGTGTGGCAATAGATACACACACAGTAGGTGTTTTTGATTTTACTGTGAGAAAAATATTTTTGATCGTTTAAATTTATAAGGTGAATACTTGACATAAAAAAAATATTTAATTAAAATTCGCCAATGAATTATATGGAAGTGAAATGTGATTTACCAGTTTAAGAGTTAAAAATCGCGTTAGGTACCTTTAAAAAATAATAATCATACGAATCGTTTTATTTCTGTATTAGTAGACAAACAAAATGCACCTTCTAATGCATCGAGCCACACCTCTGGCGGCGACCATTACAAACACCTTCCGTTTTAGTAATTTATTACTTTTATCTCGAGCACAGTCGCGGTCACTGCGCACAAACAAACGACATCTCCGACAATAAGACAAATCGACCGATTACAACACACTACCTGCGTGAGGTCCTCTAAGGCCTTTGCAAATTCTAAAAACCCTTAAACGAAAAGAATACAATATGATCATCAATTTAAAAGAGAGTAAAAGTATAATAGCAACGTTCAATGTGACGCATTAGCACATTAATTACTGTGACATCCGCAAAGAAAGGCTTTTCAAACTTTCTTAGCACACAATGGGCGAACGCGGAAAAAATCGGTCTGAAGAATGCAAGTTGACCTTCGAGCAATGCACGCAACCCGGGTTTTGCAGCATTTGGTAATTTTCGCACAGACTGTGATTTATTTAGTCTGGAAGACAAGCTTTGTTGTATAACGCTCAAGTATAAAACCACGTTGTTTTTAAAAAGACCGTAAACCGACCGACTTGTGGTGAATTTGTAACAGGGTTGAAATTTTTAGAATGCAAAACCTTAGCATTCCTTTTGAAGACATAAATGAATGCATACGGAACAAAACTTTAGTCCAAAGAAAGTGGTTATAGCACACATAAATAGCGAGTATAAAGAGCTCGACGTTTGTGCGGATGTAAATGTACGATATAATGGGCCAGAAATAGAACATGATATCATAATGTGTATCTACTCTACGATTTGGACATGAACTGAGTGGGAGCTTATAGGACAATTGGAAATGAAAAGTAACATAAGGTTTGACGATGATCAAACGATAACGTCAAAGTGTCGGCAACGCGAGACTGGTGGCAGACGTTTATCAATTTGTAGCATTAATCTAAGACTAGATAAAGGCCACTACACGAGCACGGGTTCCGTCGAAAGAAATCTCCATACAAAACATTACTCGGGCGTGTTGAGCGATTTATGCGACGGCCGGGCTGCGGAACAGTGTACCTCCTTATTGTATATTATTGTAGTGACACCGACTAATTTGTTGGCCGACTGATGAGCCAACTGTGGGGAAAGAGATAGTTTATGTTGAAGAACTGTTTTAGTTTCACCAAAAGCTACCACACTTTAAGATTTATCGCCACCATTTTGCATATCAGTATAGTTTAAGTTCTAAAAACTGCAGGTGCATATTTTAATAGTGTATTAAATGTTAGCGTTAGGTAATGAATTCTCCAGCCAATCACAAGTAGAGCGATTGATAATAAATGTCTCTTTAGGCCATCAGTGGCTCGATTAATCAAGTCAACTTTATACGGGATTTTCATCTTAGCTAGTGGATTTATGTAATCTGTGGTTCATAAGCGTACTGGCCGTCGACAAGTGACAGCGGTGATGCGCAGGCGCGCCTCCTCTTCAGACCAATTGACAGCAGCTGGACGTGTTTATTTGCGAAAAGGGAAGGGTTTCGAAATTTTCGGAAAATGTTTTGGAGTTATAAATGTAGCAAATGTTGATGAAATCTATCGTATCTTATCTTTTTCGTTAGAGTAAGTCGCTTAGCTACTAAAGAAAATATACATACATCGTCCGGTGATACTGATATATTTAATTAGGTAAGGTATCTTTTTAATTAATTCCTATTGTGACCAGCATTGTTTTTGCAGTGATTGTAATATGTGTGTATATGATGCCTTCTTGTTTCACTTTTTTTTGGGTTTTATCCTTATTCAAACCTCCAACTGCTATCATATGCATATATATTTTAATTCACCTCCATCTAGATAGATAAAGATCATTTCACGCTAACTAAATCATTATAAATTTCAGAACATAATTTGCCAAGTCTATTCACCTCACTCGGTTACGTTACACCGCATTTTCCCGAGTATTTCGTAAACTCGGCGTGAAATGAAACGTTCACCGACTCCTGCGCATGACATTTCAAAACAAACCGTCTTGAGCGGTTGTCAGTATTCGGACGCGTGTTTCTCGCGAGATTTTGTTTGAACATGTTTTGACTGGCTAAATCGGTACGTAAACCACTGTGCTTATTAAAGTATTATCCGTCATTAGCTCTTCCGGTGGGCCGATAAAATTGATTTTAATATTTTGTTCGGTCTATGTTGTTACGTTGTTAGACAAGAGCGCTACAAAGCTTCTCTGTTGATGACGAATAGACTCCTTCCTTTTTAGGTTATTGTGATAATAGATTAAATACTTACTAAGGTAGAATATCTTTCCCTATAGTAGTACTAAGATATGAATATTAAGTTATAATTTACATCAGATTAAAATAAACAGGGTGATACATTTTTACTCTTATACATAATAATAACAATGTTGATACTAGATGAATTGTTTACCTTCATATGTTAAGTTCGCACAGTTGTCTTTATAATTACATTCAAATGTTTCACTGGCACCCCTCCCTCCTAGGAGGGTAGTTAACATTATTAAGCGAGTATTCATAGAGTATAAAAAAGTGGTAATTATGAATTGAATAAGTATCAACGCCACCTAGCGGCCCCCTGGGGAGATCAAGTAACATTAATCATACAGTACTTTAATGATGTGTTTAGAACTCAACAGACAATAAAAATTTAGGTGGTGACGCAATAATAAATTGATAAAATACCTGGAAGAAAAAACAAAAGTGACACAAATAAAAATTTAATAAAGTATGATAATATTTTACTGTAACACTGTTGTAACCTGACAGTTAGATACAGGTAGATAATAAAGTTATGAAGATTACTAGTTGTATCTGCCATATTTCATCGGTAACATTCTAGTAGCCCTAGGTACCCTGCACGTGCGTGGCCACGCCCATCCTCGCTGATAATAATTAACCAATTACAGAATGACAACCCATCGCCGCCATTTTAATTGGTTCGCCGTTCGCTATGCATCGATTCATAAATCTAGGCGATAGCGATAAACTGATAGGTTTGAAATTCCTATGGTCTGGTGACTGGTTGTTCATAATCCATCGCTGACTGGGTTCGACTATTGGTAGCAAGTGGCCGATGAGAACAGGTAATGTACAGTACAATGGAGTAAAAGCCATAGGTAATGTAGAGCTCGTTTATAGGGCCCAACCCATTGCGTTCCTAAAGTGCTCACAACTGTTTATTGGTTGTCCATGTTTTATCTTTTCCTGGTTATTTAAATTAAAATGCAAGGAATTGGAAATAATTTTAAAACTACTTTTATGATAAGTTTTTGTTACTTTTCGTTTTTTTCCTTAACGTTACTTTAAAAAAAAATTAACTATCTAAAAAATGCTCTGCAAATTTGTATTTGCTTATTTGAGAATATTATAGTTCAAAAACAATCCAAAAATAGACTGTTGTATGAGCACTTGCACCGATTAATCAAACCATCAATCTGCTATTGGCGCTTTAATTGCACAGTGTTTATTGCGCTTTAAAAGCGGGGAAACGAAACGAAACGATATTTTTTCCATATAACCATTAATATCTGTCGGTTTGTTTCCTTCACGCGGATCGACCCACTGTGCGGTTAGGGTAGTTTTGTAGAAAGGAGATGTTGATGGGAGTCAAGCGATAGAAGAGGAATATTTTAATGTTTTGCCATCGATTGGTTTTTGAATTACTCTGTAGTGTACACTAAATTCAAACAAATAGAAAGTTATACTTTTTATAGCAATTATTTATATCATTGTAAAGAAAACAAAAAAATAGTACTTTGAATATCCCACTTCTGATATCAGAAATCGAATAAGTAGGTATTCTAATTTATAAATTATGAACAAATCTTTTTATTCTACTTGAAGATTTTGTCATAATATTTATTAAATTCTTTTCAATGTGCATGGGATTTGAAAAATTGTTCTTAGAAATATATGTTTGGGAAATGCAAATGGCACTGTTGAGCTTTAACTGAAACGTGTAAATTGAAAAGCTACTCTGTGCATGGAGGAAAATGCCCCGTGTAACCTAAAGCTTCAGCAATATGCCATTGATCAGCCAAGTTCAAGAATTAATGAAGTGGGCACGTCGACCCGCGTCACATGTCGGGCCGTGTCTGAACTTGGCGGACGTGCTACGAGCTGGCCCGGTCAGGAATGTCTATACAAAACGTGTTGACTTTTCTAATCCCCTCTTGAACTACCCACTTTCCTGTTTGAATAAGTAGAGAATAGAGTAGAAATTTTGAGTTCAGATAATTCTCCGTGTCATCAGGAAGGCTTAAAATCTCATGATCATTAATGTTTTATTATAATTGTTTCACAAGTCTTGGTCATATAGTCACTACCAGTCAATCAGCTCCTTAGATTTTCAAATCATTTTTGATTCCTTAAATCGAAAGGCGAAGGTAATTCCTATGGTTCCAAGATTTGGGGTATTTTCGTTGACTTTTCTGTCATTTTGACGAGATCTTTGAAATTGTCACTTTTCCAAAAATATGTCGGCTTTTCAATACCTTCACATATTGATCGATGTAGAAAACCAACACCAACCTCATTTGAAATATTTCTTGTAAATATATGCCAAATGAAATTTATGAACGGAAATTCAATTTGTGAAGCAGGGTTTTTATAACAATGCACATCCATTATACATCGTGATCAGATTCCAGCTGTTGTAAGGTTCAGTGACGATAAGAAAGGCCTACTCTTAGTTTCTACTGTTGCATTAAAACAACGGAGCCTTACCAGAAACGGGTAACCTTTATGTTACTTAGATTTTATTTATTTCAAAGACAAAGATAAGGTTAAGTAAAACTCGGGTAAAGCATACTTTACTACACAAAGAAGCAGCTGAAGTACAAAGGCACAAAATAAGAATTGAATAAAGACCAAAACTTCCTATCAAAATTTTTGACAAATAGTTATTTAATCAATTATGGATTATATTTTAAATTCAACGGGTGTATCCTTATTTGACATGACAGTGACTACAGTAGCAAATATTGAGTGAGGGTAGATAGGAAGAGTCCTGAAGTGCTCACAGACTATTAACATTCCGTTCCGGTTCGTTGCGTTGCTGGTTTATACGGAGCCGTTAATTTTCGCCAAAATTGAACTAAGGGCATGTATTGATTTTCTCACTTGTAGTCAATGGAAATCACTGTTTAAATAAGAAGTAGAATGTTTCTTCTTTTCCCACAAAAGCTTAAGAAGTATTAGTTACATGTTATTATAACAGTCAGGTCTTACCTGAATAGTATTGGAAGTTTGGAGCACCTTTAAGTCTCATAATTATATTTTTTAAATTTATTTTCCATGGTTTATGGTTTTTGAAATTGTATTTAGAGCTAAAAACTAACCAGTAAGTAAATAATGAAAGTAGAAGCTGTTAAATAGTCTTTGGCGAAGATAGTCTTTTGTAAAAAAATAATAGGTAGGTACCAAAGAAATATTCAATTCAGAAATCAAATCAGTTATACACAGAGAAGCTAGGTGGATAAATAGGTTCTAGGAATAAAATTCAATCACAGCAGAAAAGGCAAGATGGTCAAAGAGATTTCAGTGTGAGAAAACCTAAATATTAGAATTAATTTGAAATCTAGAACAGGAACAAAACAAACTTTACTGCACTTTCAAACTTCAATATGCAATAAATTTAATTACAAAAGCATAAATGAATTATAGACAACAGAGACGCGGACAGATGTTTTGACAGTTTGAGAATTAATTGTGACATCACCCTGTCGTTAGGGCATCGCCCAGAAAGCTCTTCCGCTTCCACATCATTAATAAAATGAGCAATAGTCGAAATATTTATCAATGGCATAATCGATACAGAAACAATTATAACCACATCCATCAAAATACCGAACTCAACTTTGCATCTACGGTTCCTAAATTCTTGTAGCCTGGCAATCGATTCTGAACTCTTTCACATAATAGTCAAAGCCTAAAATTTACTGTTAAAATTCTTGATTCTACAGTGGACGAAAAAGGATCGTAATACAGGAGTCTTTAAGTTTCTTTTTGATTGAAGCTGCACGACAATCGAAGTACAGTCTGGTATCGAGTAACATTAAAATTCTTATCTGTGGTCTGTCACACAACGAGCACGTCAAAGTTGGAAGTGAAGAACGCATGTAATTAATAGTCGATGATACGCGAGGATCGTAAACAAAAGCCGTGATAAATGGATTAAAAGTTTGATAGTAGATAATAGGCGCGACTGTAAATCGTGGTTTTGTAAGCGGGCGGTCAGTTTTAGACGAGTTTGATTGACCGACTTTGATACAGTACCTGAATTTGAATACGGTTTGTATTGTTTTTTGCTAAGCCTTAATGTAAGGTGGTTTGCCCCCTCAATAATGGCCATACGTTAGCAATTTGCGCCAGTAATTAATTTTCATTAAGAAAACGATCGTACTTTATGTCATAGTGCGTAGCTTTTGAAAATTGAAATATTGTGTTCGTAAATATGTGTAAGAAGGCAAAAAATAGATGTTTTTAATTTAAAGTTTTTATTAGAATCTCCATACCTGGCTCGTGAACCATAAAATTTAAAACACCACCCTTTACAGCGAGTAAAACATCTTGACATATCGATTCTCATTTTAAATTGAATGTTACGGAACGGCGGTTATTGTCATACGACCTGTCATTAGGAGACAATTTTTTTTCCTTTATTGATTACGCTTGACAAGTAATACGTGATGGGTCTTTGATCATAGGTGGGAACTGGGTTGATGATAGTTAAAACGATTGATAACAATTCAACCTTCGGTAAGCTAAGTAGGTATTTGTTTTACCTTTCACCTTCATCGACTATAAATTATTTCATAGGTAGATGTTCATTAATAAAGAAACATTATTTGTATTGCAGCAAAGGTGACTTGATTATTTAGACCAGTAGCACTAGTTTATTCTTTAGTATGACCTCTTGGTAGTGTTCTTAATATACCTACGATCATAACTCGCCAAGAAACGACCTCAACACGTGTGGCTCCAAAATCAAATTAAAATCGTGTTTGATAAGATCGAGTGGCGGTTATGGAAATTTATGACTATATTACCTGCGCGGGCGCAGCGCATCGCCCGGCTAAAACCAGGGCCGGACCGGACTACGCAATTATTTATGGCGTCCGCAAACTGATTATAGTTTACGAGCGTTTCACTGGATACGCCTCTGGCGCGAAACGGTGGTGCATGCCTAATGTAGTGCAAAAGTGGCGTCATAATATTTTACAGAAACGCAAAAACTAGGATTATTATGAGCTGAATTACTTTATAGCGCGTTTAAAATGGCTTTACGAAGTGAGAAACAGGAATGTGGGAAAGAAACGCTCGGCCGAGCGATCACAAAAATGTGTTGGCCGCGAAACATTCAGAAATAAATCAGACAGATGACAATTTAAAGTGGTTAACCCACTAACTGTGACCATTTTAGATACCTTGATCAGATCTTGTCGAAATCCACAGAGGGAATAGGGCACTCTCGTTTCAACTCTATCTTAATACGGTTGAGTTGAAAATTGTATGTTATCAAATGAATTAGTGGGTGTTTGTTCTTAAGTCTTTAAGTCGCCGGTAGATTTATGTTTTTATTTAAGAATTAATGATAGAGTGTGAGTAATCGTGGTTATGCTAATTTGCTCGCATTCAAATTGATTTCGGTCATAAAGCACGATCTATTTTAATAATTTACATTTACGATTTGAAATTTGATATCAATAGTTATTGCTATTCCTACTGTTCTAAAAACACATTTTTTATTTATATTTTTTGTCATAGTAGGTAATCTTTTTGGAAATAAATTGAATTGCCAATTTTATTCAATAACTCCCTGCAATTTGGCCTTAAACACAGTCAATAAAAGCAGCTGGCGCCAGCACTCTACTCCATACTTTACGATCTGTTAAAAGACCGAATTCGCTGTCCAAATTAACACGAAATAAAAACGAAATCGATGCTAACAAAAAATAAGCGAAGGTACAAGATAAAAGCTTAAAAAAGGTCCACGTCAAAACATTTGATTGTATTAATATTTATAGACCTTGTACCGCCGCAGGAAAGACGAGAGATGGAAGAAAAAAAAATGTTTATCAGCCAGTTTAGCTTTTAAGGAAACCGCGAATCCTTTGTAAAAAGATATTTATGGACTTGAAAACAATTGTAGTGTTACCATTATATTACATTTGACGGCAATAGCTGTATGATATTGTTTTTTGTGTTGGACATGAGATGAAGACGTTGGTTCGTACTGTTTGAACAACAATAGTGGGTATATTGAGCGCGAAGGTGCGCTTGCGCAGGGAAATGACAGGGGTTTTGTGTTCGGAGCATGCTGAGAGAGTTTAGAAAGATAGGACTCTATAATAGAGCTCTATTATATCGTCATAATGCTGTTACGGTTGTATTCTTTGGCTATTTTAGCCGCCGGTATGTTTACTTTATAGTGCATACATGTAACCTGACCTGTTAACAATTTAGAAAGTATCTCGCAATTACAAAGTATGTATAGCTATGTCTCATAATCATCTTGATAATAACACTGATACTAGTTGAATTGAAACTGATTCTCGACTATACAGGGCGTAAAAATATTTTAAGGGGTGAATCAGCCCATGAAACTGAACAACTTTCCCCAAGGAACATAAGTCGAAACATGAACAAAAAAAATCTTTTTTGACCTCCCATACAAATTGCGACTTGGTCGGTTGGTAATTTACTAAGGTCCAAAATTTTTTTTCATATTTCGACCTATGCTCCTTAGGGAAAGTTGTTCAATTTCATGGGCTGATTCGACCCTTAAAATATTTGCAGCTAATAATTTTACACCTTCTATAATGAAGACATTGACTTGAAAGCCATGGGTAACTACACCTAAACCAAGTATCTATAAGTACTATAGATAGAAGTAAATAATTTACTAAGCCCCACTCACATCAGCACTGAGTAACGAGACGGGATGCCTATGCAAATGCAGTGCGCAGAAACACATGCGCGTGAGCACAGCCCGGCCTTATGGGAACTACATGCCTTATTGATATTGAGCTACAATTGTCGGCGTGCTTGTGGAGTTTTGATAGTCTTTATTAAAAGAGCTTAGGATCAGAAGGTATCTAGAGTATAAGATTCTGATCCGATTCTGAGATTAAAATAATTTAGACGTTAAGAAGATAATATTCGTACAAGTGCTAGACATAAGCAGCACAAACCAATAGAAAACATCATGTTAATTTAAGGTGTTTTTGATAGCAGTTGCAACTATGATGATGTTTTACCACAAAATATTGTATGTCATATTTTTTATTCACACAAGTAGTTTTGATGATCCTAAGTAGCTTTACCAAAAATTATAATATTTTTTAATTTAAAAAAATACTACATGTCATACCAGGAGGTCATGGCATTAGTGGAGTAGAGGGAAAATTGGAATATACTCCACTGACAAGATTATATAGTATTTGATGAACAAAAAAAAATTTTATAGGAAGAGTCATCACACCTAGTATCATCTATTAGGTACTAGTAATTATATTCTGTGGTAGAATACTTATACATACACTCATTCTAAAACCTATTTGGCCCATTTTGTGTAAAGGAGTAATGAATTATCAAATGATTGTATCTGGGAATGCTATTGCTGATTCAAATACCTAGATAACATTGCAGATTGTATCTTGGACAAATTGCATTGCTGGAAATGCACATACCTATATATATCTAGATTCTTTGACGAATCGACTAAGTCATTTTGAATTGAATAACTCCTTAATAAATGGGATTATACTAATACTGCTACAACTTACAAAATTACATACATATATACATGAATCACACCTCTTTTGCGTTGGGGTAGGCAGAGACTATTTCCTCCCACTTGCTACGATCCTGGCATACATCTTTCGCTTCATTCATCGGTCTTTTCATGCACACTCGTCGGTTTAGGGTACTTCTGACACGACCTTTACCTACTTACAAAATTACATGTACCTATACCTAGTAGTCATATCAGGGGGACGTCATATCCCCGAAACTGTTCACTAACGCTCTGGAGGATATGTTTAAGACGCTGGACTGGAAAGGTCGTGGTATTAATATAAACGGCAAGTACATCTCTCACTTACGATTTGCAGACGACATCGTCATTATGGCAGAAACGCTGCAAGACCTACAACGAATGGTGGATGACCTAGCTGATTCTTCTCGCCGCATCGGTCTCCGGATGAATTTGGATAAAACCAAAGTCATGTTCAACGAACACGTTGATCCGGAACCGATTGCCGTAAATGGAATCCAACTCGAAGTTGTTCAACAGTATGTCTACCTAGGGCAAACGTTCCAACTAGGTAGAAACAACCTTGAGAAGGAAGTCCAGAGAAGAATACAGCTGGGTTGGGCAGCATTCGGAAAACTCCGTCGAGTCTTTTCGTCGCCAATACCGCAATGCCTTAAGACGAAAGTCTTCAACCAGTGCGTCCTACCTGTCATGACATACGGAGCCGAAACGTGGACAGTCACGGTACGACAGGTCCACCAACTGAAAGTCGCTCAGCGAGCTATGGAGAGAGCTATGCTCGGGGTTTCTCTAAGGGATCGTATCCGAAACGAAGTAATTCGACAGAGAACTAGAGTGACCGACATAGCTCAACGTATTAGCAAGCTGAAGTGGCAGTGGGCTGGTCATATCTGCCGAAGGACCGATAACCGCTGGGGTAAGCTGGTCCTTGAGTGGAGACCGCGTATCGGCAAACGTAGCGCAGGACGCCCTGTGGCAAGGTGGAGCGACGACATACGCAAAGCTGCGGGCAGTGACTGGAGGAGTAAAGCCGAAGACCGGGTTCAGTGGCGTGCTTTAGGAGAGGCCTATGTCCAGCAGTGGACTACAATAGGCTGTTAATGATGATGATGATACCTAGTAGTACCCAATCAAATGGTTTAATTAAGGTGGTGCTGACATGTTGCTAAACTTCTTCTTCTTTTTGAGTAGGACAAATTTACACTAAAATAAGATAGGTACTACTAATACATACATAGTATCTACCTACATAAAATCACTCCTCTTTCCCGGAGAAGTAGGCAGACTACAACTTTAATTTGTTACGATCCATCCATAATTTTTTTCTTACTTATCATTGCATTATGGTACCTACTCTTGATTTGATCTTTCTATGGACCGTTTCCGATCTGAAAGTTTTGTTTGAGACCTGCTAAACTGTTAGTAGTTTACAAAGGATTGTAAACTCGTATCTAAAGGTAGCACTTTTCTTTAAAAATTCAAATTTATTAATTAGGTAACCCATTGAAAATGCAAATTAATTTTATATAACTAATTGATATCAAGGATAATTTATTGATATTTTTAATAGTATTGGTATTTTTTTTCTAGCAAACGAAACCGTGTTAATGCATATATGAATATTCTTTCTTACCTCCACTATATAATATTTTTTAATGAATTTCAGAAGGTTGTCGTGTAAAAACGCAGCCTTTACCCCGTATTACGTCGATTTACTTAATAGCGAGTAATGTTGGAAAAACGCAACGCGCCACACAATAGCAGAGTAATTGCTTATCGTAATGATGAGTTTAATAACAGCCATCGTGGAAATGTTGATCTGACAATTATACAAAAACTTGTAGCGTACGAACAAGTGTTTTGAAATACGAATGAGTACGGGAGCCTATATATCCATTTTTTAAAACGCTTCCTCGCTTATCGAATTTGAGTTGGACTTTGTCGTAGCTATGTGCTGAAGATGCAATGAACCTAAACTGTCATAGTTTTAATCCGTGTTAATATGGTAATAATATTAGCGGTAGAGCTACGCTATTTCTTAAGATGATTCAGTTAACTACCCCATCCGGAAGTAGAATAAGTTTTCTAAAATTAAAATAGTTTTAGGTCTCTAAATTAATTTTCTGTAACTTGGGGAGAAACATTGCCAAACTTGAAAAGAAAATGCAATTTTTGGCAATAAATTCCTGTTCTTTTAACTAACAATCCTAGTCTCGCGTGCAAATTGTGGAATTCGTTTGCTGTGTAGACTAGACTAGCAAGTATATTTTTATCAGACGAACATAAATCATATTAACACTAGGTAAAAAATATAATTCTACAAAAATGTAGGTATGGTAGATACTTTAACAAGTTATAGAAACGGCATCTCGATAATAAAAAGAACTTAAAAGAACCTTACTTAGCCACAAAAGGAGTTCTATGAATTGCCGTGTGATGCCGGCTTAGAATAGCATCATCCCATTTCTTTCCTGTGGGTGTCGTATGAGGCGACTAAGGGACTCGAGGGTTTCGTGTATTACATATTTAGGCGACAGACTGACATCCTGTCACTACAGTGATACACGACTTGTCTGTAGCGACCCTCAAACATTTTGTCAGACGTGGCGATAACGGCCGTAATTTTACGGTCGTTAACGCTCTGCCTACCCCGCCAGGGATATAGGCGTGATTTGTGTATGTATGTATGTATGTATGAATAACCGGAGTCAAGGCATGATAAACTCATTTTTCTTTCATTTTATTTACAAGGTGTTTATGGAATAAAAAACTACCCTGGAAATATATTTTAATTATTTTATTACATCCTGTACATTTATTTTGTTTCTATACCAGTTGTAACACCTACTAGACTGAGACGGTGTACGTTGCTAACCCAATGAAAAATAGCTGCACCTTCCCCTATATTTTACTGGGGCTAAAAGTTGCCATCAATAATTGAAGCCGGTTCGTCCGCGACCCGCGCCTCTTGGGAGAGAGGTTTAGCAAACTCCCTCACATGAACTTTGGATCCTATTCTACTGACTCATAGTTTGATACTTAAGAAAAGTTACCTTTTCTAGATGAAATGAAATAAAGTTTGAGATTTTTTTAATACGCGGTACCTTTATTGACTCGTGTCAATCGCGTCACCTACTATGGTATATGTCCAAACTAATAAATCCAACCAACTAGCTAAACTTGTCTTGTTCACTACTAGTAACCGTTGTTCTTCGATCGTGTGGGATACAAAGTCGACCAACACCCCGCTGAACCCTCATGGTTTTATTATAAGTAGATATCTACCCTTAGAAAATGCATGCCTAGGTACTTCTAATTGTACGAGCTACGTCATTTGCTATATATACCGTTTTTAATATCAATAGAAATAAATATCAACAAAATCCAATTCTTTACATTTATTTCGTTTGAGAAAAAAATATATGAAGCCATTGACAGTGCCGTAGCCGTGGAAAATTTCTGATCAAAATGTATTTGAGTCATCGACACGCAAGAAGGAAAAGGAAAAACCAGACTACACGACTTGCATTAGCAGAATCAGTCACTTGAACTTTAAGTTCGCAATATGTCCAACAGCTTATTTCATAAAATTTATTGGTTGGGGCTGCAGAAATACAAAACTGCTAGTAATGAAAACAGTGGTTATTCGTTGATTACATGTAACTCTTGTTACTTGTTTTTTTGTAATGTAATTACATTTTGCAACCATGTAGGTAGGTAATTCTGTTTGTAAATTTTATTTGGAGTAGGTAATGTTAATAGTGATTTTCGTCATATATTTTTGACACATACGTTTTTGACTCATTTTAGTTTAATTTATGTGGATGTGACTTATATGTATCAAGAGATGACATAAAAGATTTTCACCTGAATTTTCGTATTTCATACAATCAATTTATCCTGATAGCTGGATAAAATATTTTAAACTTCGAATACACTAATGGAGACTAGGTAAAGTGTTGTATTTTGTGTTAGAAGAGAAAAGTTGTTCAGTTTGTTTTCACTGTTTGATATGTATAATTCTATCAAAATTTCAACACCTTTTATAATGATGCCTGCAGTGAGTGGGCAAGGCAGATGGTAAACTGGCTTGGGAATTTTAACACGTACTACCTAATTACCATCAGAAACCTACCGACCGTTTTGCATAATTCTTGCCAACATTATAAACCGCCATGTACTCAAAGTGCAAGGCCATATTTGCCTTATGTCCTTCACAGGGTGAATAAAATCGAAAATCTCTTTCTTAAAACTTTAAACTCGCCTAAACAGGGGTAGCTTTAAAAAACGTTTAAAATCCCTTCAGCCTATCTAACTTACACTAGAAAAAAAATATTGCTTTTCAAAACATAAAAATATGGTAATTATGCTCGAAAATGCGACGTAAGTTAGATAGGTTTTTTAGATATAAAATGTTAGTAATTTGATACTGTCGCAATTTAATCAACTAATAATTATTAACATAATCCAACTGGTTTTTAGAAACTCAAAAAATATTACTATATGCACTGAAATACGACCCGTTACAAATTTTGTATTTTATATTTATTTCTTAAACTATAATTTTAATATTTTTACATGTTTAACAGTATTACAGTTGTATTTAATAGCTGTCGTTAAGATATTAATATCTCTTCATAACTTAGTGCATTGCATTGACATTATATTTTCTAGGTATATTTCTACTAGGAATAACTATTACGGTGTTTGATGTACAGTTAGCATATTAGAATCTATGACGACTCATAAGCGTCTGCCGTCTGACGTACGCATCATAAATAACCCTTCTACATAAGTTTCGTACAAATTCCTTTTAACTCCGGAACGGTAAAATACCGCAGTTTCATGTGGCAGGTGTGAAAACCCTACCTGCAATGGTATGGTATAATATGTGACTATTTATAACTATTTTTCTAGTGTTTAAGCGGATCGCACACTTAACGTACTACAACTAGCGCAGCGCAGCGTCGTCCGTCGAGTGCCGTTTTAGTATAGGGAGTGGAGCATGGATGAGACAGACATAGTATGGATCTGACAGACCACTTCGATATTTTAGCGCTCCGTCGTGCGTTAAGCGTACGATACGCCTATCTCTACGATACCCTAGTTATCGACTCTTAGATATTTCACTTGTGGCCGTATACTGAAACTCAAAAGAAGTAGTCAGTTCTTATTATTAGTTCCTATTCAAAAACCTACCCTTTTCATATGCAGACCATCGCATGCAGCACCGTACAAAACATAAAATAAAAACAACTTGCAAAAAAAGGTATTCACATTGCATACATAGCAAGTATACATACGGGTCGGTATTTTAGCGATATCGCAAAGTCATTCCGGCTGCCGCCATCGCCACGGCCCGACCAACCGGGGCCCGATCTCGCTAATCCCTTAACAAAACTTTGTTTATTTTTATCCAACGGCTTATTTTCGTGAACCCTTTCTGCGTTTGACTGGTCGAGGCGGGCTGGTGGAATTCTTGCTGCGAGAGACGACCTTTATCGTAGAATAGATCGAAGTTAAGGTGGGCATTCGGAACTGAATTCGATTTTATCTCTCTAAAGAGGCAACTAAGGAGGATCGCACACTTAACGCACGACGGAACGATAAAATATCGCAGCGGTCTGACAGGTCTATACTAGAAGCGTCACTCCCCATACTAAAACCGCTCAACCACTGTACGCAGCGCTATCGCAGCATCGTCCGTCGAGTGTGGTTTTAGTATGGGGAGTGACGTTTCTAGTGTGCATCTGACAGACCACTACGATATTTTAGAGCTCCGTCGAATCGCAAATCAATCTGAGTAATAAACTATTAAAGCCAAGTTTACGTAAAATGTTCACATGGTTACTTCCTAACTAAATGAACTGTATCAAAGGTGAACCAACACTAATAACTAACCTAAACCTTACACTTACTCGCAACGCTCTATTTCACTCAATCATTTCTCAATAAACTGGTTCCAACCAGTTTTTCCTTATAAAAACGCTAATTGTACGCTAAAACGGCATCTATAGGCTGGAGTCCATTAAATGCTACTACAGAGCATACCTTAAGACATAGAGCAAGAGGATTTTTCAGAGGTTACTCAAGGACAGCTACATTGAAGTCAACAAAAACTCGTCGCAATCTTTGTCGTGCGTGTTAAGACGAGCGTACAACAAAAACCACAAAAGGTAGGAATAGATACTATTTCAGCAAAGTATTAATAGCACGGTTTTATATGAATATGTATACAGTAAAATGAGTGTTTAACGGGAAGAGAATGTTGCTTAATATAATAAGCTGTTGCTCATTGTAGATACTCACATGACCTAAGTCTTAAATGCTCGTATAAAAAGTCACCAGGCATTGAAATTTACGAATCGAAGCCAACGTGGTGCCCAGTTATTCTACTCATAGCAATGAAAATGTCTGATTGCAACTAATTCGAAATGGCTTCATACAGGCTGTTCGTTGGGTTCTTTCTGAAATATACCTTTTCTCTGAACCTTAAGCATAATATTATTTGAGTCATAATTTACCCCGCGTCGGTCGCCAGACGTGATTTATTTATGAGGGAACGCTGAATCTGGCCGCTAATCTTTAGTGGAATTTAATTTGTTATTTATTTACTAATAGCCTGTGGTGAAACATGGTTTGGTTACATACCTAAGTTTATATTGAGTACAAATATTGACTACAATGAAATCAAGTACCTGTTTATCAACATGACGTAATGGCAGTACTTCCTTGATCCTTCTATGCAATTTTTCTATAGGTATTCTATTCCTAGACACATGTTGTGTTTTTTTTCTTGTGGAATTATAATAATTAGACTTCTAGGCGATACATCATATCAAAATTTGTCTGCACGAAATCTTGGATTTTGAGTATCGTCCTTATTTCTGTGAATACATTTTATTTCTTAAATATATATTTTTTATGACTTTTTACATTAAGTATCTTAAAATATAAAATAATGCGCAACGTGCTACTATTAATGGTGGCTTCACCTGGATTAAAATTGAGAAATTATTAAAATTTTATAATAATTAATGTCGGATTTATGTAGGAATATATTATTTTAATTAGTAATGTCTATCTTTTACCAACACCACATAAATTTTTATTAGATAAGAATCTATAAAATCGTCATTAATTTTTATTTGCCCAATCAATTAAATTTTAAGTTATGGCATCAATAAAATAATTTGCGAATTTGGCACGATACTTGAAATAGTCTGATACATTGATATGAATAAATTGAAACTCAGGACTGGCTAGTGATAAGGACATTACTTGTCTTTCCAAAAAAAAAATCCTATTACCGAAATTCACAGCACGAACAGAGATCGCAATACAATTTAAAAGTATACCTACATAACTAGACAAATACGAATTTGACATGTAAAGCAAAAGGGCAAATTTGAAACAAAAACAAAAAAAAAACAAAAAAAAGAAACACGGATCGAAATTTGAAAAAGAAAGTGACAGCTAAACAAGTTAATCGAAAACAAAAATTATTTCTATTTATTAGTAAAAAAATTGCACCGTACCTATATTTCTGATTCTGTCTGATACTGAGAACCAGTTTCTATGCCCTATACTTAAGTTCAAGAGATGCTATCTTGAACAGTCCACCTACATAGCAATCATGGTTGATCTTCAAAGACTATCGGACTTAGCTTAACGCATAAGGTATACTTATCTGTGTATTGTGAGCGAAAAACATTGTTTGCTTAACAGATTCTTCAAGTATTGAAATTACGTCAAAGATTATATACGCCGCGGTGCCTGCTATCAGTTGCCTATCGGGTCACTCGTTTATGAGATATTATTAGTATTTTCGTTTGTATAAGGAAAAACAAGTGGATATTGATCCACGTAGCAAATTTTCATTGTCTTATTAATGTTCTTGCTTGCATGGAACTAAAAGCCGTGGTGAAATAAATCATAGCCAATGTTTGATGAGATCTTGAAAATGTTTCTGTTCGTGATTATTTGCAGGATTTAGGGACTGTAAAACATTTTTGCAGATACTTTAGCAAGGAAGTTTCCCTGAAATCTTCACAACCATTTCTTTAATAAAATAACTGAAAATTCTTGAACTCCTTCGTGTCAGGACTCGGTGAATCGCGTGAGTACGGTGTCATCGTTTGTATGGGAAGCTAAATTTTAGCACGAAACCGCATAAACAAACACCCTGAATACATTATCTTATATTCTTATAGGTAGATATATAATTACAATACTTGTACTAAAAAGGGTAACCTAGGTGGTACCTAACGCACAAATACACACTCGCCTCACGCCTTTATCCTTTGCGGAGAGAAAGGGTATACCTAATCAGTGGCAAAAGTACTTTTGATTCAGCCTTGTCTGACGAATAATTAGCGGGCATTATACAAAAAATACGAATATCATTGGTTGGAGACACAAATTTTCAGTCTATTGCTTTGATAGCCCACCCATTTTCTGGCCTTTACATTGTGCTTACCCCACAAAGGATTCAATTGTAAAGTGAGCATGTGTGTATTATGTAAAATGGTTTTAAAACGAAGATTTACCTTTGAAACAGATATACATGATTAGCTTTGATCGGCTACTAGGTATGATATACTACATAACTAAGTTTAATTTATTTCCTATTAACATATGTATAAATTTAAATTTTAATTGATGTCGTGATTAAAATTGATTAATTATTTAGATGAGGCAAGAAAAGCTTCTTAATATTTTTTGCTTATAATCATTTAATAAGGATTTCATCTCTTATAATAAGCAGGCAAGTTGTGGTTTCCGAAATAGAAAAACTGCCTATAATGTCCAATAAATAATCCCAACTCTGTAAATCACTCTAATCAGACCATCAGTCTTACTTAAAACTAAACTACTATCAACCCTTCCCATTATGACAACTTCATTTGCTGCTAGAATGTAGAGTAACTAACGCTAAATAATAGAGTATTGAAATCTTATAAGTCTGGCACGCACAGGGCCGTGAAATATGGCTTACAAACATGCAGAGTCTCGACCTCTAGTTTCCTTCCCGCTTTATTAGCATATTTAGGTGTTGGTACTGCAACCGTACGACTAATACAAACTTGCTCTGTGGAACTGCAGATGCAAAAAAAAATAAACATGAACAGAACGATAAAATGATCGTTTTGATACTGGTTGATGAGGAGTTTGCATTGCAAGTACCTCAATGCATATACACAATCCTTGTTTCCAGCCATCTAATGAAGATGATCGCTCACCTGACCTATGGATGTCACTAGGCTATGATTTTTGAATTATGCGGATACTCTGCTTCATAAAACATTATTTCCCTGATCTCAGAAATACGTTCCGTACATACCTGACTACTTAAACTAAGATAAATGTTAATTATCTTTTTAAAATTTGTTAAAACAGCCTAGGTATTGAAATAAAATTTAATTTTATTGGAACAAGATTATTTATCGTCAATAAATAACCAAATTAGATTCCAAACAAATCGCGATCCAACATTATAGTTGATTTATTAAGAGCGACGTAAGGTAACGTTCATAATAGAGTCATAAATAACACCTACGAGTGTTACTATAGTAACATACAACGTGTGTATTAACAGTCGTACGTTTGCGATAGGCCTAACAGTTTACATTTTAATAAGGCTTTGTGAGGACTGCATTGCGTATTGTATGGGACAAGTTACCTTTTATAATACAGAGTGTATCAAAGTTAGGTCGTTCGTTATGTATCTGAAAAACTAGAGCGCCTAAAATTAATTGTATGTTCACATTTTGTTAATAAAGAATACACTTCATTTGCGCATACTAATTTAAATTGTTCTTGTTTTTGCGATTTTTAATATGCATGTGCAAAAAAGTGTTTTTACTTACTTTAGGAAAGATTCCTGTTAAAAAAAATTAAAAGGAAAATGTTAAAAACTTTAGTTCAAATAATTAAAGTCTGAAACCAGGCTTAACATATTTTTAAATTGAATAGACCAGCATTGCAACAATTAATTTCAGAAGCTATTTCCAACAGAAATCAGCATTTGCACAATCAGTAGAATCAAAATAGCTTAAAAAAAGTGTAACTAATAAAACACATTGCCAGAGTGAACCTTGACAAGGTCGGGGAGGATTTGTGTACCGAAAACAATACAAAGTCACCCCGGATTCCGGGAAACGACCACATCTGTTCCCGTCTTTATCGCGACACATCTGTAAGGCGCATCGCACACTTAACGCACGACTGAACGCTGAAGTATCGCAGCGGCCTGTCAGATCCATACTAGAAACGTCACTCCCCATACTAAAACCGCACTCGACGGACGACGCTGCGATAGCGCTGCGTCAACAGCGCTTGAGTGGTTTTAGTATGAGGATTGACATTTCTAGTATGGATCTGACAGAACGCTGCGATATTTTAGCGGTCTGGCGTGCGTTAAGTGTGCAATCCACCCAATAGCTGACTTGATGTAACCGAATATCGTCTACTACTTGTGTTAGTTGGCGCTTGATTCTATCGTTTCTGTCCAAGAATTTTTACACTTCGATTCTGCTGAACATATTTTGTGTACGTACGGAAATCTTAATTCAGGTCGCTCGTTGGTATTCCATCATGGCGGGTCGTGTATTGGTTATAGTTTGATATTTCTTGTTCATTTGAGTGTTTGGTGAATAATTCTGATAGTGTATTAAGCAACAAACTATTCTGAAAGTGTTCATTAAATAGGAAATTGTAATTAATGCATATATTCGGCATTGTGCAATAGTGACGAGCGGTCTCCACGTGGTGCAGAAGCAGAGTTTTTTGTACTACATAATTTTGCGCAACACAGCCCCTAGTCGTCAGACTAGGATCACTGTGTTGTGGACTCTCCCTCGGCGTAATGCCACTTAACTTTACATCACTCTAACCTTACCGACGACCTGACTACTTTGACATTGGCAAAATACGTCTCCACCCATGAGATGTGACGCCAGAAGAAAAAAAAAATCTTAATTCAATAAATTAATTAAGTTACAATTACAAACTCAATTAGCTTTCACTAGAAGACAAGGTCGCTTAGATGCTAGCGTCATTGCCTTTTGCGATAGCAATCATTTAAAAAAAAAGAGCTTTAATTATTGTTTTGAAAACATTTCAAAGTTTTTAATTACTTAACTGCAAATGTTAATTTTTTTTCTAGCCTGTGTTTATTATCAACATTCGTGCCATTACAAATCTTTTTGTTACGTATCTTACTTAAATACTTTATTAAGAAAAATTTTGCAAAAAGTTTGAAAGAGACTAATACTATAAGCCTATATTACTGTAAGGATTTTGAATTTTTTATTTCATGATCATGATCATGTATATACCTAAGGATAGCAATTTCTATGGTATATTCTTATAATGCTTTAGATATAATAAGGTGAGAAAATATTTGCTAGAATTGAGGCCAATAGTGGTTTTATAATATTAGTGTTGATGTAAATTTATGACAACGTATCGAATTTTATTGCTTAGTAAAATTTTGATGCCGATTAGATTAGCATTATTTTCTGCTTAAAATTTATTCCTGTGAATCATTTCATTACCTTCCTATTGACTGATTGATGAACAAGAAATTTGACTGAATACAAATATAAAGAATAAAAATAAAACACAAACATTCTGTCGGTCAAAGATCAAAAATTTCAATTTAAAAGAGATTAACCCTTGAATAACCCAATTCACGGTAAACACCAGAAGGTGAGGAAACAAATCTCTCGTCACGGTGACGAAGCATTTCCCCATCATTAGGAGCCAAGTAGAAAAAAGGAGTTCGGGTCCTCAGTGGAAACGCCCGCGAACAAAGCCATTATGCCTTATTATGGCCACCATCCATCAGTCAGTCATATCGATCCAACATTAATGCATGTTAATGCTTTATAAATAGATATATAATTTGTTTTGTCTCCACCTCGGCATCCGATTGATGAATCGTCTTATGCCTATTGCATAAAACTGTTGGTTTTACCGAAGGCGTGGTCGCGGCCGACGCTTATTAGCTCCGCGAGCAAGCAAAGTCATTTGTGATTTCACGCCGCTTGTAAAAAAGTGTGAATCGAGACGATCTACGAGAAACCATTAACTTTATACCGGGTTTTATACCGTTATGACAGTTTAAGCCTACGCAAATTAGTCATAGATAAAAAGATTAATGTTTGTTACTTACTTTGTCCTAGATGCACTCGCTTCATCCACGGGTAGATCTGCGGAGGATTCGCCGAACTGTTGGACGCGGACTTCGAGTTTTTCGTATTCGTTGAACTAGAGTTGTTAGCCTCGTTGCTTTCATTGCTCGATGTGCTGGACGCTGGGCTCGAGATATTCTGGTTAACGTTCGCTTTGTGCTCTACAGGTGATGCTATTGGAGTAGTCAATCCTAATTTTGTGCTTGTTGTTCCACTAGTATTCTGACCGACGCCTCCAAATCCAGGCGACGTTCTGCCGGGTCCAGAAGATGTAGATAGGTCTTGCGGAGATGCAACTCCGGTTGTTGAAGTTGTATCGGCAAATTTGCAGCTAGCTCCAGCCGCTTGGCTGGGTGGCGTAGACATTAAATTAGGAGATAATGCTCCGGGGCTCGGGTTCGAGTGTTGGTGCATATGACTGGCCGCTGTGCCCAGTCTCTGCGGGTGTAGTTGTGTGTAATCGATCATTGACTGCGGCTGCATGTGTGCTCCCGACGCCGGCGTCGCGTACGGATGTTGCGGGTAATGATGCCCGACTTGCGGAGGGGAGTAGCAGGCATTGGGGTATCCAGTCGCCGTCGCATTTGGGTTGTAGTAATCTGCGCCAGGAGTTGGTAAGCCAGGGTGTCCAGGTTGGTCTACAGGGGTCCCGGTACGCCCCGGCGCCTGGTTCCCATAGCAGGACGCGAGGGAGTTGACGAACTGGTAGGAACTCATTCCTGCGTTGTAATTTAGGTCGTTCATCGATAACAGCTCTGTTGTCGTGTGTCTCAAATTCGCTAGACAGTTGTCATCGTTCGGACGAGCGGTGAATAGTCTTAGTTGGACATGTTAAGTGCTACTGCGTCGTCCGCTTCAATTGTGCTCGTGGAGTGGAGCTTGATTGATGGACCTGCGATAAAATGAGACAAATTAGTTGGTCAAGTGTGTAGTCTCGTTATTGGTGATGAATGTTGGGGAAGATAATGCACTTGGTTTAAAACGGTAAATCTTAAATGTGAACAGTACAGATAAGAAAGTTTTATTTCCACTTTACAGTAAGTGATACCTACCTACATGCTATTAATCAAGTTACTGTACCTCGTACGCAAACACAGTTTCGATATCTATCTCATTTGAACATGCGAACCCGTGAAAACATAGACATGTAAATTTGTAACACGCACCTCATTTGTAATTTTCATTGTAAGCTGGAAATTATCTTAAATCTCGATTGTAAGAATAATTACTTTGTACCTATTAACGAAGTGGCTATAAACAGAAATGAAAGTGACCAAGGACGAATCACTTCCTTGCAAAGAGATTTATAAGACACGTTGCAAAATTCGTCACAAACACTTGTTGCACGTTGGGGGTCTATTCTAAAACAATAAATTAACATTAGGAAGCAAGTTGGGAAGTCTTTAGGCAGTGCACATGTCAAGTGTGGAAAAAATCCCGACCGTGCCACGTGGTAGAGCTATAAAAGTGTCCGCAGAGTTTTATGGGTGTAAGCGGTAGGCCGATGTGACAAGACTTCTCCCGATTTATGGAGCTCCTCGATGCATTCGTCTTTGCAGGCAAATTAGCAGTCATTGTGTACTGGATTTATTTGCGTGTACGCATCGAATGACTAATGTGAGAAATGTAAGAATTTCGGCGGTCGCTTTGCTGTTTTGTCAGCGATTATTCGCGTATGCAATAATTTTGCATTTCTTGTGAGATGTTTTTAAAGATAAGACATTTTAGTTCTTTTGGTAAACTTTAACCTGAAGGCGTAGTGGAAATTGCAATTCCTAGTCGTAGTACTCTTCTGACAACTTGAACGGCAAACGGAATCTTTGATGTCATGACTTAAAACCGTAAGCGGCTGATTAGTTATATATTTTTGACGTAAGTAGATATAAATAATTATCTATCTTACTTCGATTACCTAGTAGGATCCGTCCTAGTCTCATAATTCTAAGATGAAAATTTTTTGATGTTGTATTAATTTCTTGTTCTTTTAAACGTTAAAAAGTAAATTCATGTTTGTGTTTTTCATTATTTGTATCATTTCAGGTACATAACAAGTTGTTTCAATCCTTTTAAAGATTTGGTCTGATAATACATACTTAAAATACCAAGTATGTATTAAGTATTCTCTATACATTTGGTAAAATAAAATTACTGAATTTATGAAGCTGAAAGTGAGCCTTAGTTTTGAATGTGAGCGTTTTCATACATATCTACTTATAAAAACACCTACTGCAGTGTCCAAGTGGCAAAATGGTAGCATCAAAATGGCGAATCAAATGGGGCGACATAATGACCGCAAATTATGTATGTAAGGATGTCAAAGTGTACATACAGACTATCAGAATTTTTCACAAATCATCTAAATAATAAAAAGATCATCAATAATATTTACAAAAGTCCTAAATTGCTGCTTTTAGTTTGGACTCATATTATCGAGTTGAAAGGAATAGTCAGATAGTTAAAATGTAATTCAGTGTCTTAGTCTGAAGTTTACATTAAATGTAAGTTTACTATCATGCACAGAGCTTAGGGCTTAAAAGTACTAGCTTAATAGGAAAAAGAACAATTAGATCATTGTGATTGTGACTACGATCAAACATTCGAATCAATATTAACGAATATTTTTTGCACTTTGTTCAAGTGTCATAACTTCCAAAGATTCTCCGCTCAAGTTATCAATATCGTATGCAATCTAAAACTCTACGGCTGAGAGATATTACAGGTGTGTTGTGACCTTGCTACTGTTTAAAGTACCTAGTATTTCCAGAACACCTATTATTTCAGTATTTTTATCGTCTATTCTTCCCAAATAACTTAATGCTCCTCTAATACGTCTCATTGTCCCGCCCGAGTGACGTACACATGTGTTCCAACTTCAGTTTATTTCAGTTTAGAATTTTTGTCACTCCCGTCCGGTCCGCATTAAATGGGCCGAGCGATTTCATTGCTTGTTGCTTCTTCTTATTTTAACCGAATTCAAAACAGAGGTAATCAATTTATCTGTGAGTACATAGTGATGTGAAATTGACAGAATTCTGAAGTATGTTGATATAATGAAAAGACCATCATATAAATATACTTCAGAATTCTGAGAGAGACTACGAGCTTCTAAGTGCGTTAAATTTGGAACAGTATTGAGAGAAACTTTTTCCCTGTATATGTATCCCAAATACCATATACCCAATTTCGATTATTTTTATTTTTAAATTCTGGTATAGTATTGCGCTCGCCAATCCGCTTGCCAAACGATATAACTGTTGTGGCTGTTGCAGTAGTTGTTGGTATTGTTTTATCTGATTTATAATCATAATACTTATGTTATCTTAATCAGTTCACTAGTTCAGATTATAAAATGCTGTGAAGTCGGTTGAATCCTCTTAATGACGACTTGTTTTTTATTTATTTTTCCGAAGCTGCGTATTCCGCTTCCCAGACATCCTTTGAAGACATGTTTTGAGTCGGTTTTAATTTGAATTCGGCTGTTTGATAGCTTTTGTTGTGTCTTGTTTGATTTGGTTCGTGACAGTTAGTGGATTAAGGAGTTCCTTTCTCCCAGAATATTAAGAAGCATCTCAAGAGTTGGTTAAAGGTAAATCAGAAAACTATGGTATGATCTTGGTAGTGTTAATAGAAAGCAGGGTGGATGGACGGGGCTGCCTTTTGGCTTTTACAAAACTGCTGTGGGCTTACGTATTTCAGAAGTAAAAATTAAGAATCTGGAATTATTTTGGCAAATATGTATATCTATACCAGAGGATAAAAATAATAATTTACTAGACATTTCGCGGCTTATTTATAGGTATCACAAGAAACCAAAACATTTAACAACAGTTTACTGTTAATTGCGTACTTTCAATTGCGGGTTGCGGGTAATTGTTCAAATGAGAATAAAATCTTAGAATGTAAAGTTTTAAGTAGCTTCTATTTTTTTTTTAAACCATCCAAGTTTATTGCTAAGAGTACAATAGATTCAATAATAAACAATGTTTGATTTCAAGTTCTTTCCATTCATCGACCTTTGTCACAAACTTTCTAAATTGACCAATTCATGAAGCTATGTCAAATAGTGCACGGGACTATGAAATTTTATAGCATGTTTGAATGTGATTTAAATTGTGTGTTAATACGAATATGAGGAGCTTTTACGGTGAGGATATAATAACTTTTAATGCCCCGTGTCAAGTGGTCGGCCGACACACGCGGCGTGAGAGATTTACGGCGCCACGGTGCGGATCCGCGATGACATCCAACTCAATGCAATTGCATAAAGTGCCCACTTTTGAAGAGGAATTATAAAAATAAGGGATGGTAAGTATACGTAATATTAAATAAAAATAAAATACTCACTCCTATAAGTTTCAGAGTGGCTAAACAGCAAACGTTTGCGACAATTCGTCACAACCAGAAAACTCTATGATAAATCACAAACATCCCACTGTTTAAGTTTTCCAATCACTTTTCACAAAAATCTAATTAATTTTAATTGCAAAAATTAATTATCTCAACAAACTTTCCAAAAAAAGAACAGTTTTATCATGCGAAATAAAAAAGAAAAGAAACTTTTGAAATTCGAATGCGCGTAAACTTGAGTGTCGTCGCGGCGGAAAACGCTCGTGTTTTCCCGGCGTTCGGGCGTCGAGTACAGCGCGCGTCTGACGAATAGGTGAGCGGTCGTCGGTCGGGCAGGCGAGTTGACGGCGGCGCGGCGGGAGGGGGCGCGGGGCGGAGGGCGGGGCGCACCTGAGCGGCTGAGACCGCCACGTGTGTGCCTGCCCGCTAACCGCTCCGCTCAACTACCCGCTCCCGCCACCGCTTATCGCCGTCGCTTAGCGTAATTAGGGTACACCGTCGCAACACGTATCCAATTTCAATGGACCGATTGATGATTATGGATGTTTAGCGATTGTTGTGTTGTTGTGGCACTCTTATTTTGAGTTTGGTGTTTTGTTGCATTGTTATGTATGATGCACTTTTGTTTCGGTATCTTTTTGTTCCTCAAATAAAAAGTATTGATTTCATACGTAAATGTTGATGACGTTCTGACTTCTGAGACGCAATACCTACACACTATCATTATTTATACTAAAAACACTAAATGAAACACAGTCTCTTTAAAACATAAGTATATCTTTAATTAAATAAGTTTGGAACGCTTATAACGTAAACAATCGTCAAAACAATCTCCAACATTCATTCTTCTACAATTAAATTATCATAAACATAGGCTCTATTCCAGACAATAATTCAAAAGTAACGTACGTATGTCAAATAGGGATGGGGTTAATATTTTTAATACACACAAAGTATTAAATTCAAGTCTAGGCGAACGGACATGCCCCATGCATCAGGGTCTCAATACTGACAGCCCGAGGGATAAAAATGGCGATTTGCAAAATAAACAATTCAAAGGACTACCTGATAAATATGGAGTTGGTATGCAAACGGTTTCTTTATACGGTGTGACGAATTTAATATATGAAGAGGAACTTAGTATGTGTCAAAATGAGGATGCGAGCTTTTCTGATGGATTGGATCTTAGCATGAGCAATGGAGGTATAGCAGACACGACCTCAGCAACGAGAAGACATGGGCTCCTATAATAATGCATCCCGGTTAGTAGTAAGTAGGTATTTAACATTAGGCAGTTGTAGTAGTCAATATTTTACAAATATTTTGTGGGCGTGTTCTACTCATAAAGCTTTCATTAAGATACATTACACAGAAACGTAATAAACACCGCCAAGTCCAGCAGTGGACTGCTGTGGCTGTTAAGGTATGATACACAAACTTGTTCGCCCATACAAAATGTACAAACAAGTTGACGGAGCCACTTTGCATCGAAGGTCTAAATTTTTTTTAACTTTCAAAAATATTTCAGACGAAATTCATTCACTTACCTAGATTACAGAAACCAAATTGCATGCCATGCACATCGCCACTTTTTCTTCACGACAGACTTGCCAACTTTTATCAGACGTCGTTTTTAGAAATTCTTCTATAGATATGATAAAAATCTATTTACTGGGTAAGTGAGTTAAACATCACACGGTAACTTTTTAGTCAGTACACACACTTTATAGGGTGTTTCATCTCATGATTCTGAACAGCTTTTGCTATGGGCCCACCTGCGAAATCGCAAAGAAATGGGTGTTCCCTAGAATAATTCATACCTACTCGGCAAAAATATGTGGAACACCCAGTTTTTTGGCCTCATAGTAAAATTTGTTCAAAATCATGAGTAAAAATACCCTAGAAAGTGTGTGTAGGTACTGACTAAAAATAAACAAGTAGGAAGTCTTTTGTAGAGCTGCTTGAAAGATCCTTTAAAACAGAAGTAAGCACATGGAACCATTTACCAACCTTACTTAGCTGAACTATTTATCACACTTATTAAACACTTCCAGCACGCCATAGATAGGTCAATCATAAACGTCAATTTAACTCATTAAATGAGTTATAAAATAAATCATCTCAGGGTATTAATCAGTATTTGTTTTTGTCGTATGAGTAATGAATTACCTATTGATACACTTTTTATTGAAACAAAGTATGTACCTATACCTACGAGTATCTATCTACCTACATATCTAATGTACACGCATGACATGTCATCTGTGACAACAAATGATCATCAAATATTATTTCTTGTCACATTTTTTTTCATCTTTGTTTGTCGATTGAAATCTGAAGTGTGGGTAAGTTTTAGATACCCTTTTATAATTTGAATATGACATGAATAGTCAGTTTTCCTGCGAACTAATCACACAATTTAGAAAAAATAAGGTGCATCCTGCCCGCTCAATGACATGGCATTCGCCTTTATCACATTTCAGCGCTCAAATAACGCTCCGCTGACGTATACGCTTGTCAATACAAATTTCACTCCCCATACAAAACCGCCTTTGACGCAGGTCCAACGAACGACGCTGTGACATCATGCGCGGTTAGTATGGAGTAAGGATAGACGATTCTAGTATGAATCTGACAGGCGCGGCAATATTTTGCGCTGAAGCATGGGAAAGTCCTTACGAGTTTACGAGTACTACGCCTACGATTTCGCAGTTCGTTTGGCACAATAACTGTCAAAATTATTTATATGTTCCAAGCTATACTTGTAGCAAAAATTGGCGCAAGGAGAAAAAAAACTGTCCATTTCCATTGATCCATTGACTGATGCCGCTGTTGATGACTAGTCACTTAAAACCTTCTTGGATCAACAAGATAGCATTTTCCTTGCCTCATCTGATTAAGAGTTTATCTCATAAAAGGTTCACTCAGTCATAATCAGCACTGCAACCGAACTTATCATTATCACAATTAAAACCTGGTAGATGCGGAAGATAACGCCGATCATTAGAGCATCAACTAAGACAGTTGAATCACAGGTATAATGATGCGCATTTTTCTTGCGCACGATTCTGCCTTAATTGAAATTAACTGCTAATTACCAAGTTGTATGGGCAGGGAACCGAGTTGAGAAATCGGAGTATTCTTACTTTTAGGTTAAGTGTTAGAAAATTCCGGGTGCTTTTTAAAATGCATTTTTTGTAAAAATGTATATTATTTTTTATTTTGCTTCACTTATCATAACAAAATTTATACCTAAGCTTTTCAAGTTAGGCTAAACAGTAGGTATTACTATCAAAAATAAAAATCTTTAGTGAAATAATTTGTCTATTTTTAGACAAAGTTTTATGTTTTGTGGAAGGAAATAACATTTTTAATAGTCTACTAAATTGACAACTAATTCTATAAATTTTAGTTAAATTAGCAAATCTGTCATTATGTATGACTTTAAGTATGTAAATTCATCATCATTCTCCTTGCCTTATCCCCTTCTCTGTCGGGGTCGGCTACCTAACCTAGGGGATTTGACGTGGAACCAAGTTTTTACACAGAGCGACTGCCATCTGACCTCTGCAACCCGAAGGCTAACCTGGCCCGAATCCTAGGTTAAGTCACATTCAAATATCATTTGATTTCAAATTTTATTTGAATGTGGGTTTCATCACGATGTTTTTCCTTCACCGTAAGAGCAGTCGGTAAATGTACGTGAGTAAAAACACATTGGTACATGGCGGGGATCGAACTCTGGTCTCACGATTGTAAGACCGGTGTCCTATCCACTTGGCCACCGACGCTCCTTAAGTATGTAAATTATAGGTATTTTTTAACTTTGTACTGACAATAACGTTGACCTTTTATGTAAAACACGAAAATTTTGCTACGGCGTAGCATTAGTGTAGCAACCAGATTTTCTATTAACACTACTGATTCCTTTTGCAAATGATTACTCACTTACAGCATATAAGTACTTACTACATGTTGTGTTTTTTATCTAAATGTGATTGTCTTGTGTTTAATGTTGTGTGCAATAAACAGTAAAATAAATAAATAGAATAAGACAGAGTCCATCTAAAGGCGCAATCGTGAAATAGCGAAATGTGCCTACGCCTAGGCAGGACTAGGACCTAGTTGGTGAACACGGTAAAATATTTAGGCGAAGAATTCTGTTATATCTACTTACATTGGTGAAAGAAGTGTAGGTGTAGCGTAACGTGCTTAACGTAGCAAGCTGTTTGGGTACCAGGTTCCGGAAAACAGGCAGCTTCTTAGCTGCAAGCTAAAGCTGTGGCTTTTCCAGCTCATTCTTCTTGTTCTACCTGTGATAATGATGATCGGGGTGCATCTTATGGAAGTATAGACTAAGGGAGAGCTTGGTTTTTCCCTGCTTCGAAAATAACCTTCCTACTATTTTCATGATTTAATTTAAATGATTTAAATTTTACTTCAACAGATTTTAATATATTGTATAATACAGTACCTACTAGTAGTACAAATACAGAGGTATTGTATATTTGGGTCGAAACACTGAAAGAGTTCACCTTTGAAATATTTCTACGAAGTTGTAGGTGACGTAGTAAGTACTTACCTATTTATCCAACTTCCACAGCACATTCCTCTTTTCTGCATAAAAACACCTTTTTTTTACGTACCTATATCAAAATACCTGTGTTACCTAAGTAGATTGTTTTTTGCTTTTAAAAATAGCTATTTACGAGAGTGATGACTTTAATGCTTGGCTCCGAGATTAACAACTACCTAGTTCTTAGACAAAAAATCTTGGTTTTAAATGAAGGTAGTAAGTTTTACTATTATAACTGTGAGAGAGTAACATAGATTCTGCATTAAATTAATTTACCCCTAAAAAATTCTTCTAGCTGTGTCTCCACAATGTTAGGGAATTAACTGAAAAAATTAGAAAGCCATTTCGAAACACCTTCCCTAGGGCCGTAAAATTTATTACAACTTAATAGTCCACAGGTCACGCGACGCCATGTGGTAACATGCTTCAACCTCTGTCCAAGAAATTTACGACTTTGGGGTGACTCTACCTGTCTCAACAAATTTCCATATGAACCATTGGGATAGAAAATCATCTTTGTTTACTGAAATAAGAGTTTATGGCTATTTAATTAGGTTTGTGTGAACTGGTTTTTAATATTTTTCAAATATGTTATGTCTATATTGAAATGTAATTGAAAGATATCAGTTGATTTGGTCGAGTCAGATTGTTAATTCTGATAGGAGACAATCTTGCTTAACAGAAAAAAATTATGAAGTTTTAAAAGTTTTCTTTTGTATATTTCCACACAATTTTAGTACCTACCAAAATTACCTAGTCTGATAAATTGTTACGTGAAACTATTTATATTGAATTCAGTTGGTTACTAAATAAATTTATAGACACCTATTACAGCATAACTTACCTGGAAACATATTCTTGATATTTCCTTTAAGTAAGTAAGTAGATTTCTGCAAATATTTTATGAAGTGAACTAGCCCATAAAACTGACAACATTTCCTAAGGAACACACGTCAATAAATGAAGAAAAAAACTTGGACCTCTCTGTCATACAAAAAAATTCCTACCGTCCGACCGTCCGTAAGTCAATCAATTTGTATGAGAGGATCAAAAAAAATTCTAATATTTCGACTTATGTTTCTTGGAGAAAGTTGTTTCATGGGTTGATTCACCCCATTAATATTCGCAGCAAATATTTTCGCAACGTGGATAAAATAGAAAACGTTTAAAATAAATCCTTTTTTCAAACGGTAGAATTTACTTTGCCCTATTAGCCTCATTTTCTTGAATGCCTATTGAAGGGATGCCCAAGGCTCAATAGACAATAACTTATTGTAATTTTATTATTTAACCTTTACTAAACATCCATGTCACGCTTTTTCACAATACCATGTTCGTGATCCCTACATAATAACACATAATTACATAATGCACACTTAATTTGCAAATGAATAAAAAATTTGCATCTGATCACAATGGCAAATTTTGTTGTTGTCTCGCTCGCACGGGGTTGTTCGCTCTATGCGCGATAGAGACGGTCGCCGCGAAGTGTTGCGCTGCAGTGGACGCATGCGCATTGCAGCGGCGGTGGGCGCGGCTAAATGCGTGAAATGCCGCCTCCTGATTGGCCGGCGAACTTCTGAAGTGGGTTGTAATGCGTTCAAGAAACTTCAGAGTTTTACGGTTGGAAACTTTTTGAAATTATACAAAATTTTCTTTCTTGATCCTTTTTGAGGACGTGATTGGAATTACTTGATCTAGGACATTAGAGCTGCTAAGTATTTTTCACGCGTCTTGATACAAAACCGTCTTCTACGTCTAAGTATTTACCTACCAAGAACTGCCTAACTACTTGCCGTGTTGTTCTGGCTAAAATAGCATCATCTCAAATCTATGCGTGGGTGCCGTAAAAAGCGGCTAATGTAAGGGTAAGGTCTATGTCCAGTGGCGGACTTTTGAGCCGTTTAGGTTATTGTCGAATGTCAATAGGTACTATGAGTTTTACATTTTTTTTTCCTCTGAATGATTTCACTTAATATTCTTTGAAAGCTCAGTTTGGGTATGAGGAATTGCATAGGTAGGTAGTTACTTTGTCCAAGCCCAAATGCTTTCTAAGACTATCGAAAAACTTTTGAAAAGTAGGTAAATACCTACATACGGAACATAGGTTACCTACCTACGTGTTTAGCTGTTATAAATAAATGGTTTCAGGTAGCCTGAATAAAACTTAAGTGGAATTGTTCAAAGAATTCTTAAATGTTTACAAATAAAACAAAATTCGTTTAGTCTACATTAATTAGAGTAGGGTCTTACCTTATAAGAATAAATAAACAAGATATCGCAGAGCTACGAACCTGCCACTCTAATAAGATATAATAAGAACTTGCATAAGATAAATTCTACTTTCATTCTTTATTATGCCGTGACAGACACTGAGTTGGCGAACGACCCAATAAACAAATACTTATTCCGTAGGTAACTACCCAGATTAAGCTAATTTTAGAAACTCCATGGTATTTTTTTTTAACAGTTGTTTTTTGTGATGATTTTAAGTATAAAGATAAGTAATCAAAATGTACAGTTTTATGTACTGTTCTGACTGCAAAGTACAAGATTACCTACACACATTAGGGTATACATTATCAGCGTCTTAGCTTATTCAGTGAGAATTGCAGACATTACGGGTGTTAAAACGATGATACACTAAAACCATATCGCGCGGACCAACGAGACGCCAGCTGCTGAGCCTGTCCAGCAGTCACTGCGTTCTGCTGATCTGTTTTGATCTTGCAGGTTGTATTGTATCATCCACCAGACATGGAAGTTTCTGCAGGATATGTAATCTGACTTACGTTGAAAACAAAAATACTACAGAAAAAATATAAGTGCGGGGTGTTGAGCTCTATACAACATTTCGTAAGAGGTTTGATGACATTAATAAGCCACTTGAGATTTCACCGGTTAACCTGCTAAGAAATAAATAACCAATCTGCGATCTATGTACAGAACGAAACTCATCAAAAACACTTACAGAAAGACAGTTAAGTATCCCTAGCAGAATTCTATTTAGTATTACCTCTGGACGTTATCCAAACTACACTATCTTATCAGATAGGATATAGGCCGTTCTTACACTTAATGCACAACCCAGCGCAGTAGTTAAATAACGCTGCGTAACGCATGCGTCTGTCAGATCTATACCTACTAGCAACGTCATTCTTATGCGTCAACAGCGGTTTCAGTAGGGGAAATCATCATTCGTTCTCCTTATCTTATCCCGTTTCTCTGACGGTGTCGGCTACCTAACCTAGGGGATTTGAAGTGGAACCATGTTTTTACACAGAGTGATTGCCATCTCACCTATGCAGCCAGAAAGCTAACCTGGCCCGAATTCTAGATTAAATCACATTCAAATATCATCTAATTCCAACGTTTTAGTTTGGGGAATGATGTATAAAATATGGATCTGACAGACGTACCTATGCATCACGCGAGTTTAGCGCTGCGTTGTGAACGGCCATAGCTCTGATAGGTATACCTGATGTAGGTAATATGAACCACTATGGAAAATCAATAAATGGATTGAACTGAGAAACCTATTGAATCTTTATTGTTTTAATTAAACATGCATACATTCAATCCAAGCCATATATCTTATAGTCTGTAAAATATAGGATGATCCCTGTGACGTTTGTGACCTTGGAACAAAAGCAATGATCATCATCCTATATTTTACAGACTATAATGTTATCTCATGTGTTTTTTATATTTTGAAAACCAAACGATTGAGTCGGGCCAAAATAAAGCCATTGCGTCTAAAATATAACTCTTAAGACGCAGATAGGTAGGTACACTCTTCTACTAACAATGTCATAGTTAATGTTTTTTTTATATTATTTACATCATTATATAGTTGGCCATAATGTAGACTGTAATTTACAAGAAATAGTCCCACGTGTCTTATCCATAGACGGTGGCGCCACCGTAGTCCATGGTTCTCCTCCTTCAAACGAAACTCGGTCGGGTTCAAATTCAGGATCTCACTCCGGATTTTCTAACAGATGGCGCTGTTACAAATTTTTACTTTACTACACTGGTACTGTTACCACTTAGCTACGACTGCTATGAGTTCTCTTTTACCATTTTATTTTTTTTAAGCTTAAAATATTTGTTCATCTTCCTCTTCTCTGATGGTGCCTAACTAGTGAAGGTTGGTAGTCTTTGTATGTACATGTCTTCTATTAGGTAGGTAGGTAACTAAACTTTTTTTGGTTGATTCAGTGTGGCATACCTATAATTACTTACTTTTTTGTTATCTTTACTTCCTTAATATTATGCAGCGTAAACTCGTTAAAACAATTAATTACCTATCAAAGCAATGTTTACAAGTTTGATTGAATCTTATTTCCTTTCTATTAAGCGAAATATGTGGTGTGTTTTCAAATTATGTAATTATCTTAAAATACTTCAAATAGTGATATGTAACACATTGTTACCTACTTAAATATTCTATCAATAGCTCGAATCATTATGTGTCCAATTATTAAAAATATTTTGACCTACATTTCGATACTCGTTAGATACGTTTCATTGGCTGATAATACATATTTATAAGGTGTAAAAATATTAGCTGCAAATATTTTATGGGGCGAACCAACCAATATTTTAAGGGGTCTGGATCTCCCATACAAAATTACCAACCGATCAAGTTAATTTGTATGGGAGATTCAAAAATTTTTCTCATATTTTGACTTATGTTCCTTGGGCAATGTTGTTCAGTCTCATGGGATGGTTCATCCCTCAAAATATTTGCATCAATTTTTTTATATCCTGTATTTTCAGTTTTTTACAGTTGTTTAAAGGTACTTACTACTAACTTACTTGTTCTTTACTATTTCATTGATTCTGACTTCCCCGTTGCAGGCTACGGGAATGACGTCACTCCATTAGTCAATCTGTCGCTCCCTTGTCAAACGCGATGAACTTTGGTGCCCCATTGGCGTAGGTGTTACACACGCACCTTCCGTTGTTGCGGTTGATAGACAACACACACACACACACACACACACACACACACACACACACAAATCATGCCTTTATCCCTTGTGGGGTAGGCAGAGCAATAACGATCGTAACATTACATTTTTTATCGCTACGTCTGACAAGTATTAATCCTTATTCATCCTTTCGGATGACTCGTGCATCGCTGTAGTGACAGGTTGTCAGCATGTCGCCTAAAGTTTTAATACACATGAAACCTTTGAATCTCTTAGTTGCCTCTTACAGCACTCGCGGGAAGAAATGGGGTGATGCTATTCTAAGCCGGCATCATACGGCATCACACTAACGACACGGCCGGCGTCAACACACTAATGACAATTTTAACAGCCGCAATTCTAAGCGGTGCTTGTGTTTCTCGGATTTAACAGAGTTTGACCTCGCTTTTTACACATCCCGGTTCAAATCTGTGCGGGGAACCTGATGAGTACCCATATGGATAGTGGAACTCAATAGCTTGACAATTTGATCTAGACACTAGAGCATACAATATGTGGAGGTGGTATACAGTCAATGACCGCACAATTTTTCTGCCGCTTTTGCGGGAGGAGAGGTAAGCACGCACAGCACACAACGATAATTTTACATACATACATATATCAGGCCTTTATTCCTTGCGGGGTAGGCAGAGCGTTAACGGCTGTAAGAATATGGTCGCTATCGCCGCGTCTGCCATTTTTGAGGATTGTTTTCCAAGGTTGTTTCAGAAAACATGTGTATCACTATAGTGACAGGTTGTCAGCTTGTCGCTTAAAAATTGTAATACACCAATACCCTCAAGTCCCTTAGTCGCCTCTTACGACAACTGCGGGAAGGATGTGGGGTGATGCTATTCTAAGCCGAAATCACACGGCATAACTTTACAACAACTTGAAAAACACATACAATATGGCAACTGTCAGTTTCATATTATAGCGTGCTGGTCAAATGGGCAGAGGGGTAGATACCCTACCTATGCTGTTCTGCCAGAAACAATAGTAGGTACCTACTACGTATCCTGTTTGTTCCTTACCTATATTATTTTCTTACAAATTACCCCTTTCCATTGCAGGTTTAGAATTGCAGGCGTCTACAGGAATGACGTCACATCATTAGTCAATCTGTCGTTCCCCTGTCAAACGTTCTGAACTTTGGCGCCACCTTCCACTTAGTTTGACATCGCTTGCTTTTTATTAGTGTAGGTGTAAAATAATTAAATGAACATTGTATAGCAGGTTAAATATAAAATAGCCCGAAAACTAAAAACTACACTTGCGAAATATGAAATGTGAAAAATAACACTGGTTTGCTAAAAAAAACACGTTATGTAGGTGAGTATTTTTAATGTGTACTTTTTTTTAATATTATACTTACAATACAATATTATTTTGAGCTTTGTAGGAACTTTTCAATTTTCATGATCCTTGAAATTTTAAAAATTTAACTACATATTTTCATTTTCTTTTATTGTATGTGATGTCTCTTTCTGCTGAAGTGTTGAGAAAGAGTATATAGTGTATTATTGTAAAATAAAAGACTTTTTTATAGAATAGATTTAAAATATTCCCGATAACTTTAATGGGATTGAGCAAAGAATTCCAATTGCGCGAAGTTTCGTTTTGTTTGGCTGCCACTCACCCGGTCTGCCGCCCGGGCCGCGAGGGTTTTTCCACTCTCCAACAAACTTCGCAGTGGACCTCTTTCTATTAGATCGTCTGTTCTATTTTTAAATTGTTTCCAACTTGGATCGGAATTCAATTTAATCTTTGGTGTTTTTTTTTGTTTTTAAGAAGTAGGTACGGTACGGAAAAAGTTTACAAAGTTGCAATCTTAATTACAAAAATACAGAACTCACACTACAGACTTATAATTTACTCACACTTTTTTAATTAACACGTTCCTAAGTACCCAAATCTCGTAAACTAAAAACTAATTAAGAGATAAGTACTTACTAATTAATGCCGTGTGATGCCGGCTTAGAATAGCATCACCCCATTTCCTCTCGTGGGTGTCGTAAGAGGCGACTGATAACCTGTCACTGTAGTGATACACAAATTATCTCAAACAGCCCTCTATATTTGTCAGACGTTTGTATTTTTACGGCCGTTAATGCTCTGCCTACCCCGTGAGGGATAAAAGCGTGATATATGTATGTAATTAGATAATATCTAGACTAGAAACATGATAGACATAAAAAAATACTTTTATCTATAAATTCCTTGAATAAGTGCCTACAAATCCAGCTCATGTTTCGAGTAAAATCCGACCTTGGTAGATACACAAGCTTCCTCAGACGTAGTTTGACAAGGGCAACCCAATATTGTTTACACAGAGAAATAATTATAGAAAGAGCCGAACATTCGATATTGCGCGGAACCGCGTGCGTCGCTCCAACAATGCTAACTTACATTTAGCTGTCAGTCAAAAACAATTTGGAATTCGGCGCGGGAAGGGTCGGGAAAGCAGTGGGAAAACTGTATGCATATAGAGCGGAAAATACCACGTGGTCAGTTGTAAAATAACTCCTATGTAAGCTTACTCGCTCAGTTACAGATTTTTTCGATGTATGAGATATTTTTAAGTCTTTGATGTCATATTAATTTTTGATAAATCGTGTCTTAATCAAGAAGAGAAAGATTTTCTAGGTGCGTTGTCGCAGCCACATTACATTTAGTGCCAAACATGTATTGTTCAACGGAAATAATTTAAACTTACCTCTGCAGGTGAATCTCGACTTGACTCTTAAGAAGAAAATTGTGTAGAATTCGTGTAGGCAAACTTAGCACTAACTTTTTCGCTAGAGTTGGTAAGTATTTTGATAGAAAAACCTAATCTATAGTACTTCAAAGTTATATTTAGCTTGCATCTACTAATAGTCGTAGATTTTAGAAACATTTTCATAATGCTTCTTCAAAAATAAAGAACACTTTTTAAAATTCATACCTAATACAGGTAAAATGCTGTGGGTACAACACAAAAGGTCACTCTACCTTTCCAACAGTGTTTTCAAAAACGGAAGTGGTTAAAACAGCTCTACATAGTTCTCCCCGGTTTCCCCACGTTTGCTAAGGCCGGTTGCTTCACCATCTATCATTTCCTCCATCCACTCGCCGGGTTAAACACATAAGTGACAGTGACGCTCAACCACTTTACCCTGACCCCTCCAGTAATAGAACAATAACACGTCCCTCAACCGGCGAGAGGGCTCCGATCAAATTTGGCAGTCAATGGACATTTCTGTTCTTGGCCCCGTCATTTCACGTTAGAGTCAGGTAAATTACAATTTTATTTGAAATGCGATTGACACTGTACCAACCCTTATCAAAAGCTTACTTATTAGATCATATCTCTGTTTTTGGAGATTTTTTCGGTCATGTCATGTTTACAGCAGAAGTAAGACCTCAATTTTGAAAGGTAATGAGTTAAGGTGATTTTATAATGATTAACTTTGGTCTGATTTTCGCGGTATTTATTACGTGTGTCATTGCCATCTACCTATATGAATTTATAGGCTCGTTTATCAACAAATTAAGCACAAGTACTGACTTTTATAAAACTACGTAAAAAAATCTCTCATACCTACAAGTTTTGATCTTAAACAAGTAATTATTTATATTTAAAAAATAACCTTTTCATCGTAAACATTTTGAACAGTTCAATGAAAACAGAAATAAGGCGACCGCTTAAGTTTATGCTCCATACATAAAATAAGAGTTTAATGTGATGGTTTGGTGATCGGAATCAAATTTATATAATGACTCTCTCGACGGGAGCCTTGCACAATGTTCGACGTAAAAAATTGTATCTTTATAAATTAAGTCATTATGAATTTTTTGAAGGCGTTAAATTGCAAAAGTATGATGGCGGCTATTAAACGGTGGCGGTGTGACCGGTGCTCTTTTAAGAATTATTTAAATTTAGTAACAATATGTATTGTGGACACCTTTACCTTTCAGGTTACTTTCAGATTTTTCCAATAGATGTCAGACGCAAGCATAAGTACGCAATTATCACAATAATTGATTATCATATTGATAAGCGTCTAGATAAAGGAACAACAGTATAGCTGATTTAAGTAAATGCCGTAGTTATTCTATACTGAATTATTTAGCAGAAAACCACGCCAAGTAGGCATTCATGAAATATGTACAACAATTACCACAAATTGACTGTCCCGATGGCGTAGCGGATAGTATGCCTGCCTTCTGCGCCGCGGGTCGTGGGTTCGATCCCCACCGGACACAAATATTTGTTAAGTCAATTTTCAAATATTTGTGTTGAGTCTGGGTGTTTTCTATGTATAATATGTATTTATTTACAAAAAAAAAAGTATATATGTATTAGTATCAGCTATCTAGTTCCCATAGTACAAGCTTTGCTTAGTTTGGGGCTAGATGGCGCTGTGTGAATTGTCCAGGATATTTATTTATTTAGGCAAGACTAGGTACTCAAAAAACAAACAAAAAACAAACAAATGCTCAAACGGTAGCCCTAACCTAAACATTACCTAAGCCACCCCAAAGAGCATCATGTCACGATCACGTCACAGAACCATCAGCGCCTGTGTCCATACAAAAACCTACGGCACACGCACAAAAGATTCTGCAGGCACATTGTCCTGGGAACATCATTTATCAAGCATGCTTGGCTGGCGGCGCCGAACGCAGATCGCCGATCGATGCTGACCTGGCGGTAGGAGACGATTAAATTTTTACATTGGTTTACCTTCTGTAGCAAGGAAATAGTCAATGTAGGCGGTGACATTGAACAATTTACTTATTAAGTATAAATCCTAATTTAAATTTGTTTCTTTTTCTCTACTATTCTAATTAGCTGATGGATGCTGACCTAGAGGCAGGGTGAACGAAATTTTATAGGTATTGATTTACCTTCTAAATTATAGTCAATTATAGTTTTTCTATGACTGAAGCTTTACCGGTGTTTATGGAAATAAAATCTAAGTAGATAAGGCTATCTTTTAAAGTTATGATTTTTTTTATTTATTTAACAAGTATAAATTCACAGTTTTTGATACCTTGTACAAAATATTTTTTGTGAAACTGAAGCACTCATAAAACTTGGTAAAACAAAAAGAACGTGTGTCTTCTGGGTTCAGCATTATACGCCATCTGTAACAAAAAAAAATACAATTAATTTTTGCT
This sequence comes from Keiferia lycopersicella, assembly GCA_029255805.1. Taxonomy (NCBI): domain Eukaryota; kingdom Metazoa; phylum Arthropoda; class Insecta; order Lepidoptera; family Gelechiidae; genus Keiferia; species Keiferia lycopersicella. The sequence goes on from JARACZ010000008.1 coordinate 4,765,244, forward strand.
ATTCATTGACAAAATGCGTACACATTAGAAGAAGAATTGAAAGAAATGAAGCTAGCAAAACTACCGTCAGAGTTTCTTAAACCATCTGCTACTTAAAGATAAAAATTTAAAGAACAGAACCGCATTTAGGTCATGGGTCAGAGATAATAATTACAACGTAATTTATGTAATTGTTTGATAACGGCTTCTTTGATGAGGGCAGGGGTCAGGTTTGTAAAACAAATACGTAATAAATACTTTGGATAAGATAATATAAAATCTCTCTTTAAGAGTATTGTAGACCAGAAGCGTCTAACAATTTAAGATGTTGGGTTTAAGTAAAGTTTCGAGGTATCGGATTTAAATAAATGCATATTATTGTATCTATTTCTATGTGTTTTTTGCAAAGATAATTAATCATATAACCTCGAATCGCCTATTTCTATAATGGATCAAGTTGTTCTGGTTACCTCAATAGCTGTATGAAAATCCAGTATACACAGATCTCTTAAATAGAGGTGGCTGATCGCATTATGTCCCACCTATTTGAAGCTTACATTGGTACCTAGAGATCCAAGCCGAGGCAACATAGTATCGTGGTATTCAAATACGCATTACGAGGTTTCTTTTGATCCGCCTTCAATGAACGCTCGTTCGACGAGGATTAATTAGAGATGCCATTCAAGTGAACTATTCAATGTAACAGACGACAAAATTAACTTTACCAGCGGAAAAGCAAAGCTCTACGCATTCCTTAAAGAAAGATCTGTTGCGCAGCTGCAAATGTAACTCGGTAAAGCTACACGACTTCGTCTTAGAGGTTTTTGTTTTGGTTTGGACTTATAATATTTTTTACAAGAGTTTTTGGTCCAACGATTAAGAGATTGATCTGAATTTAAAAGGTACTTTATACGGAATGTTTTGTTATAAAATAAAGTAAAAAACAATAGCTTTATTCGCTAGGTGCGCAGCGTAAAAACATAAATGTCCTACATGCGTTGATGGAACCTATTTACAATCGCAGTAGGTACCTTACCAACTATTTACAATGGCTTATTTTTGAGAAAGTAGGAGGCACATAGATTTTCAACAATACTTTTATTATAAATGATATACTTACAATAGCATCACCATCTGACTGTAAACTTGTGTAGTATTTATGTCTAACTAATGCCAATATTTTATTTCTATGATTGTTAATGGTTGTTTAAGTTATAAATATAGTCTTGTTTTTGCCCTTAGTCCTACATAAATAGGATTTGATGCCATGCCAAATAACAGAAAACAAAATAAAATATGACTTACGTGCTCCACGCTGGATTAAATATATTTACATCATGTTTATGAATTTTATGCTGTGTCACTCTTTTGCAAATAGATATATATCAACCCTTATCAATAAATTTTAGTGAAACATTGAAATAACTGCATATTTTTCTAAAAATTCTTAAAAATCCGCTGCAAACACCAGCCGCCATTTTGACTCCATACTGTTTTCGCATGCGCAGTAGCTTCGCGCCCTTGTCGAAGAGATGTTTTCTTGCATCCCTTTCTGTTATTGATAGTTTATGTATAGTGTTGTCCCTTTCGTTGAGATTCTATTGTGATTCTTTATTCAAACGGGGAGAGGGTCGACTTTATAATACAAGGGTGCGTGGTGCGTTAGGAGTGAAGTTAGCCAAGCATAGTAAAGTTTCTGATTTTTGGGGCTCCTTGGAGATAATGGTCAAGCCATGAGTTTTGGTTATTCCATGACTAAAGTTATAACAAGGTGAAAATTTATCGTGCAAAAAAAGATTTTCCTAGTTGGTCCATCTATATTATGTTCATGTGATCAATAATAAATATTTTAAAATAGATGTCAGTCAACGTAATAAAAACTTCATTTTTACCAGCTGGCATCTATAGGTAGTAAACGGTGAGTGTGAGAATAATATACCGTGACAGCATTAAAAATCGCGGCATTTTAAATCACGTAAAAGATTTAAACTGAAAAAAGAAAACATAGTCGATGTAGGTATGTTCATAATAATATCCATGCGGTGTGTATGTCTACTGTAAAAAACGTCTTCATTATATTTTTATTATCAAAGATATCAGAGGCCTGCCTGCTACTCGCTGAAAAACTCTGAACTTCGGTATAGCGTGTTGATGGACGACTAGGTGTCCCACATGAATAGAGAGAGATTTTATAATCGTAGATTCATAAACTATGGCTTACTGGCTGAATTTATACTCATAGATGTCGCTGGACCTCTGGAACCCTAAACACGAATCTAACTTACTCTTGGCTGTTAATTTAAATTTGACTTGTCTAGGTCATTCTGTTGTTATTATTACAGTTCAAAAGTTTTGTAATAGATACTTGTATATTTTACCAGCTATGTATTTATGTACAATTGCCGTGTAATGCCGGCTTAAAATAGCATCACCCCACATCCTACCCGTGGTTATCGTAAGAGGCGACTAAGGGACTCGAGGATATTGGTGTATTACATTTTTTAGGCGACAGACTGGCAACCTGTCACTATAGTGATACACATGTTTTCTGAAACAACCTTGGAAAACAATCCTCAAAATGTCAGACGTGGCGATAGCGACCGTATCCCTACGGCCGTCAACGCTCTGCCTACCCCGCAAGGGATAGAGGCGTGATATACTCGTATGTATGTATGTATGTATGTATGCACAATTATAATAGATACCTACAATAGGTTGGTCATGTCGTGATGCGAGACCTGAATAACGTCATCTTTTCATGTGTGTCGTAATATAAGTCGAAACTAAAAAAACTCAAGTATTTCATGTTTATGCGTTATTTAAAGGTGTGCTAGATGCTAAGATTTTGCTGAAAACCTCTTCTAATAGTGAGTGATACACGATCATTCAAATGATGCTCAATTTTCTTGTACGGCCGTTGACACTCTGACTCTGACTTGATTCAAGCTAATTGTAATATTATTCGTCTAAAAGACCTATCTAGGTCTAATAAATATGACGTCTATTGCTAAAACCGTTTGATGCCATATTACGGAGGCCGCAAACAAACTTCTTATTTTTAAATTTTGAATTAAGGAACAGAATAGAGGTAAAAACATTCTACATCCCAAAATACACTTACAGAAACGCCGACAATAACAACAAATCTTTGACCACAAAGAGGATATTATTTCAACACCAAACAGAACAATCAAGTAGCAAAAACAGATTAGCAACATTACGGTGCAAAATCCGCACTTTTTATAAAAGCCGGCCAAATCCAACAGTTAGTCAAAACATGTCAAAATTGCTGTCAACATTGACACAAATCCCTCGGGAAGTATTTAAACGTCAGGGCTTTCAAACTATGTGTAAAAGGGTTGCGAACGGTTGTGAATAGTTAACAGTCATCGGGTTGTTGAGGGTTAGAAAGTGACTTTGTCTTTTATTTATGTAATTTGAATTTTTACGAACATAATTTAAAAAAAATTGCAAGTCCATTATATATCAAGTTTATTCGACTAAATTCGTAACGAATCAAAATTTCAAAGAATAAACAAACTGTCTGCCTCATTTTTACAAGCCTCAGGGCAGGCCAATTATTTAGGTGGATCGCACAGTTAACGCACTACGGACCGCTAAAATATCGCAGCGTTCTGTCAGATCTATAATAGAAATGTCAATCCCCATACAAAAACCGCTCAACCGCTGTCGACGCAGCGCAGTGTCGTCCATCGAGTGCACTTTTAGTATGGACAGTGAAGTTTCTAGTATAGATCTGACAGACCGCTGCGATATTTTAGCGGTCCATAGGCTTGAGCTTGACTATTACCTATTCAGATATGTATAGATAGGTGATAGATGTACGTACAATTTAATGCATAAAAACAAAAATTTTAAATTTAGGAATCAAAACTCCTCTTTATTTTTAGCGCCGTTTGACTAGAGAAGTGCCAAATATTCATTCGTATCATAAATAATCAACTTAAACTAAAACACAAGAATATAACTATAATTTGTTATTATGTCTTGACTATTAGCTATAGGAACTTTTCTGCGACTACGTACACTACCCTATTATAATTCACCACAAGATAACCTATTCTTTGTTGAAGTACGAGTATAACCTTAAAATACTATTTACAATTTTCATTTAAAAGGATCTACTTTAATCGGAAAACGGTATTTGATCAAAATGACATACATTTATATGAGCAACATTGTCAGTCTCTACATAATATACTTTTTATATTGTCGTAAAAATATGCGTCTTACGCTGCAAATCTTCTTAACCAAAGGATACTATTGTAATGAATGATCTTTTTAATTAAGTAACACTTGTTTTAGTAAAGACTATGTCACATTTTTGGAATTAATCCGCCATATGGTGGCATCATATTAGGATTCTGTGGTAATGTACCAGGCATTTGACCCATATTCATACCTGGGACAGTTCCCATGTGGTAATTTCCATATTCTCCGATACCAGGCATTTGCCTCGAGTCCATGTATTCAGGCATATTCATCAATTTAGTAGCACTTATATCTTCAGCATAAGGATCAGGAGATGTATTTAGTTTCCCGTCTTTTTTTGCTTTCATACGCCTATTCTGGAACCAGATCTTGATCTGTCTCTCCGTAAGACCTAAAGCGTGAGACACTTCAATTCTTCGTCGTCTCGATAGATACTTGTTGAAATGGAATTCTTTTTCCAATTCTAGTGTCTGGAAGCGGGTGTAGGTCTGTCTCGTTCTTTTGGATCCTTCTTTTTTGTCTTCACCTGTAAATAGAAGCGGAGTCAATGTTAGATAAAGAAAAAGATCGGATTACAATAATCTGGTTTAAATATTAGCTTAACTTACCTCCCACGCCTTTCATCCAAGGATAGAATTGTGCATCGGTTGCAGCGGCCATCTTGTTCTCAGCGTAATCCGCATTGTCCCCGCCTGCGTCGACCCTCGTCACGTCCTGACAGCGCGCCGGAGTCGGCGATGACTGTGCCACTTCTGCCGCCCCTCCCACGGCATCTTTGGTCTTGATTGACGTTTGACCCTCGCCACTCTCGAATCCACCATGAAATTGCAACAAATTGCATTCCTTTTTCGGTGCAGTTTCATTAGTTTTTTCCCATTCTTTGTTTTCAGGCGTTTGGTACACCAAACTTTGCATCAATTCCTGTTTGTAGGCTTTGTCATCTTTAATGAAGTATGGTGTAGGTCGCTTGGTCTTTGGTTTGGTCAAAAGTGCTCTTAGATTTGGAGAATCATCTGTCTCTGGCGTGACTGGTTGTATATTACTTGTTACGCTTTGTGGTGAGCCGTAGCTAGTATCTGGCAAACTGTTTTGTCCAGGAGAAGTAATAGACCTAGTATCATCAGTTTTTGAGTCTATGTAGTTTTGATTTTGAAGAAAATTTATTCTTTGGTCGTATTCAAAGTTTTCATGTTGTTGTTGCTGATGCTGTGCATAGTAGTTCAATTCTCTCCACTTACTTATCATTTCCGTAGTCGAATGGGCATTGTTCATGTTAGCATGATAGCTTTGCCAATTTGAGGGTTCAGATTTGATAACACTTTCACTGTTGTTTTCACTTCTATAAACTTTACCTTCGTAATTATTACTTATAGCACTAGGATAGTCACAGTTTTGGGAGTAAAAGTTGTTCTGATAATTGTTATAGTAATACGGATACTGTCCGTGGTTGTAATGCTTTGCTTGTCCTGCACTTTGATTATTCACATCACCATTCCACATATCACTAGCACGATTAGTTGCTGCCACTGAAGACATTTTGTATCCTGTCTTACTAACTGGTCATTGATTTTTAATGATTTAGCTGGACTGCGTGGGAGATGCTTCGTCTCCTAGGTTGACTCCGAAACTAATGCGGTGGTTGGAGCAGTCGGCTCGACCCTAACAAATGTAATACTTCTATGTGACCTAAAAAAAGTTAGGGGTACATTCAACAATAGCATCGCCATTGTCCCTCTGCGAAGTTGTAAAACCGGGTGTTCCGTCCCCTTCTATCTTTCTCTCGGCTCTTTGACTGCAATACGTGTGAAAGAGAGAGAGATATTTGGCACGTTTAGTGATAGATTTTGCAAATGTCATAGAAATGTTTACAATGCCAATATTTCCAATACTTGATTTACGTGTGCGTGCGTGTACGCATGTAGAGTCATTGATTGACCATCGTGTGTGTGTGTAAGAGAGGGTGGTTTAGATTGATTTCATTCTATTATTAGTTTAGTGTAAAGCCGCGTATGTGTGTCACTGTGCTGCATTGGTGATTACAATTACATAGGGTGCTCTATTCTATTGCCACAGATGTATGAAGTAATCATTACAGTGCACAAAATCCCTACTGTGTAGGTACTAAGTTAGCAAACTAACAAAACTTAAAGGATTTTACTCGTTTCCTCTTCATGAACAGCCACAACAATCCATTAATGGTTATAGCCCTTTTCCAATGGGTGGTATAATGTGCTTTATTCACCATACTTCATAAGCAGATTAACAAGCGCAATGAAAAATACAGCATTTACAACAGGTTTCTCTAGTCCTTTTTACGATACCTGCGGAATGCTAATAAATGAATGACTTTTTATTTTTTAAATAATGAATAAGCCCATTTTCCAAACACCCTGTGAAGTTAGCAGCTCGTGGTAGAACATAATTCATCCAGCAGTAACAGTTCAATCAGGGGTCGCACAAAGGCGCAGTATGGAAGCTGCGCGTGCGCAGTATGAGATACTTCGGCGCAAAAATAGGCGGTCTGCAGAAGGCTCACTCTTGCAATTGTCGAATATTATCTGCCTACAATTTAGAGTCGCAAGTTTACTAGAAGGTATTATTCTTAGAATAGAGAAGTAGATGGGATACATGTATCTTACTCAGAATTTAATTCAGTAGGGTATTTTTTCAAGTGTTTCAGGTATAAGTAATTATAATAATGCAGATGTAGATATAAAGTACAAATCTTAAAATTTGAAAACGTTGAAAATTAAGTATGAACAATACAAGATTGTATAACAATCACAAAGCGTCGGTTGATACAAAATCGAGCCCTCGTACTAAGTGAGCCTTCTGTATGGGCATGCATGTCATTTGTGACGGCGCGGGACGTCACTTGTGCCCACAACACCGCGTATGTTTCTCATAATGAAATGATCACGGTGTATAAATTAACATAAGTAAATACTTTACTAGCTCTATTAAAATGAATCATAATTTTTTATAATAACTGAAAATAATATTTAAAGTTCTTATACGAAAATTGACAGAAATTAAACGTCAAATTGATTTGCGTATAATTTTGTCCGAATAAATATTAAATTTTACAACTCAGTTTGCGGTTTATCAAATACCTACTTTATTTTCGACTTTAGGTAACTTTAACGTTACTAAGAAAATAAACATTGTACACTCTCAAAAACATAAATCTTATCCTATGTAACTACATAAAACTGTAGTACCTACCTAGTTATCAAATAACATGCACTTTTACGGCCTAAACGATCTGCCCACCCCACAAGTGACAAAGGCGTGATATGTATGTATGAATGTATGTAGTTAGGTATAACAACTTGCACTTTGTCCCAGTTACCGAAATTTTGCAAAGTCACGCTACGTTCGCTGTTTTGAGCGCCCAATAGTAAAGCTCGTAGCACACTCGCGACATATGGACTGTTTGTCAAAGTGCACACCTCCCGACCGAACTCACATCTGTTGGACAAGCACACACCCACAAACATTCGTCTATTGTGCACCAAGCTTTATGAGGCAGAATGATTTAGCTATGGAATTAATTAAGGAATTGACAGTTGACATGTTATATGAATTAATTAAGCAAAAATGTTTATAAGACTAAGAAAATATGTAAATAAATTTTTCTCATTATATTTTATTACCTAAACTGTTACCAGTGGTAATAAAATACTGATAGTTGTAATTCTTGCTTAAATCATATCAATATTATATACTTAGCTACTGTCCATGAATAAAATTGGACTTAACTTTCTTGATATAAACGACTCGAAATAGCATAAAAACCACAGTTCGATTCCCGAAATATTTTTTAAATATTTACATTTAAATGCTCTTGCGATATGGTTGAAATTTGAATCAGAAAATAATTTCCGTCGCGTTAGACCACCATTTTCATCAACCATAAAGTATAATAAAATAAATCAAAATATTACACACGAACCATTACATTTTAATGATTCAACAATTAAATTGAAGCTAAATGCAAACAAAATAACTCTTTAAAACTAAATAAATATTTTATAATCTGAACAACCGTAGCCACTGGGTACACATTACAAATAAAAAACTTTTATTTCAATTTCACACTGAATTCCAAAATCAATTTCTATCAAGCCCCAAGTTTCACACCCCACTGGCAAAAAGTCGTAACTCCAAAATGCTCGAATTGCGCAAATTCAGATCCTGTGTAAATAAACAATGAATTGAATTTCCTCGACTCGCAAAATCAAAACACTGAGTTCTATTCATGGCCATGTCAGCTCAGAAACATTTCAAAAACTGAACTTTTTAGCTCTTATACAGCAGGCTTAGAACACAGTTTGGTTGCGCAAATACGATGTAACATTTTCGTCATACAGTGGCGCTGACAATGTGCTACCATTAATCTTACGAAATCAATCGATGGCTTATTCAGAATATTGTATTTGGTTGAGCCGCGTTTTCGCTTTATATTTACTTTGGATCTTTTTCTCTAATTTATGGTTTGAGCGAAAAAATCGACATCTGTCGTTTTTGGCGTGTTACAAAAAAAATATGAAAGGTTTTCAAAAATTGCACCTACCTAGAAATTCTTGTGAAACTTGTATCCTTTGAATATGTCGAAGCAATTGTTCGTGTCGGTACTTCAAACGAGCTGATAGCCTAAAACAGAAGGCGGCTTCTTGTAAAATACAAACAAGCTTTTCTTATTTTATTGGGGGCTCTAAACAACAAAATACTTTCTAGTTGTTCCTCCCTGTCGCTTTGAAAACACCGCCAGCACGGCTGAGATCATAAAACTGGAACCTTTTTACCTGCTCCTGGATTTTGCAAATTTTGTTTTAATATTTTGCCTAAGCATAAAGTTCGACTTAATAATGTTTCGATACGGATCAAGGATATGATAGCAAGTTGAATTTCCAGTGGCCTTATCAAAGACTGCTTCTTTTAAAAAATGTTTTTATTCGCAGCGATTTTTATTCATCGATATCAACACCTATATCAATTTGATATTAATAAATTTTTAGAGGTTCCAGTTTTAATTTAATTTTAACCACGGCTCTACATAAGTATTTGTACTGGTTCATAAGGCAGAAACTAAAACATGTTTTCTCAAAAGTTTACAATTTAGTCTCGCTTCAGAACAACAATCGAGCAATTATCTGGCATATTGTCTTCGTCCGTTATTTTGTCAACTTCCACTGTTGACAGTTAAAGTGGTAAATTCGAGATTTATGGGACATACGCACGGGAACGGGACTGAGACGAACCGTTCCCTTACGCCCAATTGTTTGCAAAACAATGTTCAAAGAAGCTTATTTTAATATTTAAGACGAACTGGTGGTATTTCCACCATAAACTGAGAGTGTTTGTAAGAAGGCCCAATTGAAAACTCTTGTCTGCATAGTCCGAAAGTAAACCGTGATACGTTACACCAAAAGATTATTTTGTTTAACATGGTTTTTAACCTAAGACCATTGATCAATATAATCCAAAGAACTTACTCAAATTATTATGTGCTCTCTAATTTTCTTAGATAGACGGATGATCTTGGAAAAGCATTTAACAATGATCAATGTTCTCTCAACACCTTTGTTTGAACTTTCGCACAAACTTGCAAATTTCATGTAGAACTGAGTTCTAAGAATATTTTTCGTCATTGTTTGGCGTATCCTTGACCAACATTTAACAACAAAGCCAAAAATATATGACAAAAGCTCCATAGAGCAATTACGTCTTCTTAAACAAGTTAATAAAAAACAAAGCATAAAAGAATCGGCACCTTCTCAAAGTAGCACTGGGCTCATAGACTTAAGTTTTTAAACTTCTTTGTGATATTGTTTAGAGAATAAAACAGATTATTTGTAAACGACAACAAACAAATAAACTAGTGCGTCTGTCGGAACATCGGCACGTGGCGACAGCCAAAGGATAGACGAAATTATGCGTAAAAAACACAATATCGTCTACACTGTCAACAATATACGCCGTGAAGTAATTGTTTTCGTATTGTACGTAGAAACCTAAGAATAAAATGTAATCGTAAACTACGTTGTGGTTGCTCAACTTTTATTATGTCCGAACAGCAGTTTTACTGAAATCTCGGAAATCATGCCTACTCGACCAAGAAAACAACGATTTTTTCGTTATCACGTTTCCACAATCAGCTGGCATGTGATGTGATAGCCGATAGTGGAACGTGTGTATGAGTCCCTGGGACGCATAAGTGGGGACTTTACTAAGCAAGCAAACATCAGCGGCCACTGGGCATAATCTCTCGCAGTGGTGTTTTGAGCGAATGCGCGTTGCCGGCGTAAGGGTCAGCGCTCATTGGGCTTTTGATTGTCAAAGTTGATACCAGCTTTTATTTTAATATTTGCGCAATAGTAACATTACTTACTTCCTAGATGAATGAAATACCTAAAGACGTTCGGCAAACAAAAAATTTTTTTTTTACTGTTTTTCATTTTTGTGCAATTTTCTCCAACATCTAATACCAAAGAATACTAACTACCTATAGCTATATTTTGTTAAAAAATGTTTTAGATAAGATGGGTAGGTACAAACTTAGAATTAATACGTCATACGAAATTGACAGCTGATAGTTCTGTCGGTTTATCCACGACAGACATCATCTATTTTCCATGCCTATTTTAGATACTCTTTAAATTTTTGTTTCATAAGAAATCAATACAAATGATTTAGTTAATTTAGGTACGAGTTGGGTAAATTATCAAAATATTCCTATGAAACATAAAAGATAAAATTATGATAAAAACACAAAAAACTTTTAAAAGAGAAAAGTTTAAACTTCACTTCACAAAGTTTACTGTGCGGTGTTCTTGTAGGGTCCCTCGCTGCACAACCATTAATCAGCCCTTCGATCCTGACTCCTTACAATGGGGAACCCTGAACGCACGACCATTAGAATAACAATAATTACTCTTCCAACATCATACGGCTGACAGTCCACGGGAATCTATGAAAATCTAATGATAGCATAACTTACCGCAAAAGATCTTCAGACTGAGACTAAACTAGCGTACGAGTTTGTACATCCAATTTATATGACAAATACGCGTGTTGTGTATTTATATTAATACCTACGTGGTAATTAAAAAAATCACTAGTTGATAAGTAAATTAAAAGTGACATTGTGGTTGTTTAAGTTCGTCAGCAAGAGAGCTGAAGCTTTTTCCTACGTATAATATTTGAATCTACCTACGAGTATTTTTCAAAAAAGTAGAAGATTTGTCAATCATGATCTATTTTCGATATTTGCGATGCGCGATCGAACTCTTAAAACTTTTATTTCTGGTTTACAGGGGATAATGTGTCTATCTATCTACTCAAATACATTCATCTAATGCAGATTAATTTTGAATTATTCTCGTTTAAGTTTATTTCTGGCCACATATCTGGAATAATAGTTGTCTCGTAAATCAGTCGGGCGGTGTTTTTCTTGGAGTGTGTCCGCCATGTTTTGTTTAGAATCACGCACACCCTGTCTTTGCTACGCGATTGTGATTTACACACCTAAAATTGTTTATCAGTGGACTTTAGAATTGTTCTTTATTTAAACAGTAGATCAGCTTGGTATTTTTACAGAAGACATAAAATATACCTATTATATCAGAAGGTATGCACTTAGTATTTTCTATAGGTACCTACCCAAATTTATTTTTGTACACATTACATAACTCGCTAACGTAACTTCTCTGCAGGATTGAATGGTCTTTATCAAATTTGTATATAAAATTTCGTTGCCTTTGTCGGTCTGCCTGAAATAGAAATATCCTCGTATCATTTCAGTCCCAGAATGCAGCAATGGTTGAACATAATAATATTCTTCTTCTTCTTCTTCTTCTTCAACCTATAGCCACCCAATAATATTACCAAAGCTCAAATATATATAAAATATCACTGTGTGCCTCTTTCAACTTACTAAAATAAAGGTAAATCGATTTTGAGATCGATTGGAACGATCAACAACTTTATGTCACAAACATGAAGTAGGCAAAGGAGATATAAGTTTTTATATTTAAACAATATATCAATATTTCTGAAAGTTTCAGAGCTACATTGAAGAAGACTGATGACCCCGTGGCCGATTGAATCGTCCTTTTTTTCCTGCCTTTGTATCGTATGGCTGTTTCTAGAATTCGGAACAAAAAACTGCAGAGTAAAGATTAGTTTACTAATAACAACTACAATATAATGTTATAAGTAATAAGTTTATAACGAAATATTCAAGGAAATCAAACTCAAGGTGAAAAAAATTAATGTTTTTTTTATGAAAGTCCAAAAAAGCTTACCAATATAAATGAATCAATTTAAAAAAATATCATGTGAACAAAAGGCAATTTTTTCGAATGTTTTTACCTACCTCAGCAAATGTATTTGATTTTATTGAAAAAATCTCTTTAAAATTATTTAAACCCACCATTGCAGAGTAACGTTATTATAATGTTCAATTGTAAAAATGCATTCCTCCGAACTGCTATATTAAGTAAACCTTGAAGACTGCCTACAGCAACATCTGCATTGACGATGGCGACTTTTCTACAGCTTGCTTTGTTTGTAGATAATGTTATTGTTCTTCTTTTTCCACATGTCCTTATGTAGACTGGGAGATAACGCCTGTGGCGTTAAGTCCTCCAACGTGCATAAAGTTTAATAAATAAATAGATTGAAGAGGGGTTGAAGACCTTGTCGGTCCTATGAAAATGGTATTACAGACTATTCTTTACAGACTTTACCTGACAGCAGCATCTGTACTTATTGATGATGGTGACGTCTCTACACCATTCCCTGTTTTAGACATTGAAGAGGGGTTTGAAAATCATGTCATTCCTATGAAAACGATATCAATATCACATACCATTCCTAAGACTGTCAGCAGCATCTGTATATATTAAGGATGGTGACGTCTCTACACCATTCACTGTGCCTAGACATTGAAGAGGGGATAGAAACCCTGACGGCCCCATGAAAATGATATCACAGACCACTCTTAATGTTTCTATTCCCCGATATATCCGCATCGCCGATCGTAAGCTCATCAATCATGTTTTATGCGAACGTCTATATGGTGTACGGAATTCAGATGATAATTAACGACTTATCAGACGAGGACTTTTAGGTTAGGCTACATAATAAAGAAACCTGAAAACTATTAAATTGGTAAATAAATAATATCTTAAAGATGGAATCTTCTTATATCACCTGGGTCACCCACACGACTCTATGAACTCTAACGACAAAAAAATATTAACCGTAAAAACTGAAAACGAAATAGAAAATCATTCAGCGAAACCTTGAAGATTTGCAAAGGCACCAAGTTTGAAAAGGCTCTAGATATTCTAGAATAGAGCTTGTTTATAATCTGTTGAAATTAGCTTCATTGCTGTGTGATATATTGTGCTACGTAGATTTGGAAATTTCAAATACAAAGCCGGCTATCAACGTTTTCTATACCTACTCTTGTCTTCTGAACACACACCATAGGTGTCTGGATATGTTTTATCTTTTTGTCTATGTTAGGTAGGATCTGTACAGTAGGTACTTTCAGCTGCTCCCATAAACCTCTAAACAGTTGTTTGCACAAGTTAAATTTTTACCAACAAAGCCTGAGACGGCAAACACGGATTTCCAATTAACTTAGGGCCTGATTGGCAGGTCGTTAGTCAGCGGGCGAGCTGAATGCGGCGAGTCGCGGCTCCAGGGCTGCTGGCTGCTCCGGAGTCACATTATTGATGGCGAGACTGACTGACACTTTTATTTGCATGTCTTGAGGAGTATTGAAAAATAGGTCGACTGATTTCAGAGTTTCGGTACCAAAGATGGCGAAAAATTAGGTGAAAAAATTATAGTTGCTTGTTTTGATCTATGGGTCGGTAACCTTAAAAATACTGTTTGAAACATCATTCTACTATCGTTACTTATAATTGTTAATTATATGTAATTAATAATTCTTGGAGAATGTCGAACAAAAAACAAACACACAAATATCGATTTTCTCATAATTTCATATTTTTAAACTGACTAAGAGTATTGGTGTATTTCAATTTTTAGGCGACAGGCTGACAACCTGTCACTATAGTGATACACATGTTTTCCGAAACAACCTTGGAAAACAATCCTCTAAAATGTCAAACGTGGCGATAGCGACTGTATTCTTACTGCCGTTAACGCTCTGCCTACCCCGCAAGGGATAAACGCGTGATATATGTATGTACTAGCTGGTGCCCGCGAACTTCGTTTCGCCATAATATATCTTCCATCATTTATCAGCTATATATAGGACGACCACTGCTAAACATAGGCCTCTAAGAACCATAAAATAATATTAGCCAATATTAAATTGTTGGTAGGTAGGTATCAGAAAACTTGGTTTCTCAGACTATATGTAAGTAATATAAAAAAATGTTAAATCGTAAAATTTCAATTTCCACATGCAAGAAAGAGTAAGAAAACGGTGGTTGGTTTATAGTGTTTAGTCTTTTAGAATCCCTAAAGGTTCAGTTTCTTGAAGTCGTCTTTCCCTGTTACGATTTTTTAGCTTTCCAGTTCTCTTCCCTATATCTTCAACTTTCCGCCTCTTATGCCATTTTTAGCAGATTTTTTAAAACCGTGCAATATTTACTACCAAGAGTATTAATTCCGTGAAGTAGACTGATGCCACATTTCTTGACATTGTGATGGAATACTGAAGACCGAGTTCATGAGTGTGAATAAATAAAAACAAAAGCAAGTAATCATACTACTAATCCTATCCTATCCTACTTCCTACTACTAATATAAATACAAAAGTTTATATGTTTGTTTGTTACTCCTTCACGCAAAAACTGTTTAACTGATATTCATGAAATTGAACACAGACATAAAGGAGGTAACTTGGATTAACGCATAGGAAAGTTTTCTTCGCGAAAAAATGTTCCTGTGTGATGCTATGATATGACCGATTTCCACACGGGCGGAGCCGCGGCTAGGGTTACGTTTAATTAAGTACCTAAGGCTATTTAATTAAGGTCGTGTGCTGCCGGCAAAGTAGAATAGCACCTCTCTTCCCGTGGGAGTCGTAAGAATCAACCGAGGGAGAAACCTGACCAAGACCGGCGGCCCTGGAGAAGGACAACAGAATCTACATTTAAACCCGGAACGGAGTCTTTGTTAGACGCGTGTGACAGAGGTCTATCCTGCAGTCAATTTGGTTCCGCACGTATCGACTCGAAGTTTCTGTGGTGTCAGTCAGGGAGCCCGAGAGAGTGACGCAGGTCTTGAGCAACCCTGCGTTTTCCAAAATTACACTCCAGACAAAGCAGAGTCTGTGGAAAATCGGCTTATACCTATGGCCACGAAAAGTCTTATCTCAGATACTGATTTGATCGTCTGGCACAAACGTATAAAATATAACTTTCGTCAGGAAAATTTTACAGAAATATGGAAAAATGTATCTTCTATATAAAATGTACCAGGCGATTGAGTCACTTTGTGTGGGAAGTCCAATTTTTATTAGTGTTTCCAAAGAATATTTCAGAAAAAAGTTGTCGCACCCTGAAAATAATGTAGCTATTGTCGGCAAAACCTATAACATACTGCATGTACCAGACAAACATTGGCTAAATAGCCTTAACCAAATTAGCGAGAAAATTTAAAAACATAAAAGTTATTGCAATTTTCCCGCGTAGATTACGCACAAAGAAAACGATTCCTATATGAAGTTTGTATCGCCTGGCCACGCAACTTGCACGTCTTGCACCACGGAGCTTTTGTTTTCGAGGGTAATAATTATTGAATTATTAAAAGTGAAAATTATTCCAATATTAAAGAGATATTTTTGTAGTCGTCGACATATTCATAGATTTTAGTTTCCTTGTCGTAATCATGAGCAATAATTCGACAAACTCATTTGTTGAGGTTATAAAAATACAGATTAAAAATATAAATACGGCCTCATGATTTTTTTTTCTTCCTGTGCGCTTATCCAAAGCGACACAATACGTGCTGGCCAGTTCGAAATTTGAAATCAATCTCAGGTCCAATTAGCCCATACACATCCTTTTACCACGCGCCACTATGAAATTCACATGACCTACAAACTTATTTTATGTGTAGCAGCCAACCCCCCTTTTAGGGGTATGTTTTTTTTTAGCCTATAGCCTGGTCGGTGAATTACTTGACATTTTGGTACAATTTGATTCAAAATCCGTTCGGTCGTTTTCGCGTGATGCTTCCGCATATACACAAACAAACACACAAACATCGTACAAAACTCATTCATAGATGTCGCCACACGTCTTTTAAAACACGCTATCGTTGTGTTTTCTCAAAACTATATAGGGTCACTGAACACTGACATGTTACTGTCTTATTATATGTATAGATGTATGTAAACTGACTCTACATAATATTTTTTCTATGTAGTTACTACAAAATATTACACACAATAACACACAACTCATGTCTATATCCCTAGCGCTGTATGTCGTTATCGCCACGTATTAAATATGATATTGAACTAATAAATTGTACTCTATGATATGATAAACAAGATTAAAATATATGGATACAGGCTATATTAATGAACGAAACTAACAAATAGACGCGAACATGAAACAATGTTATTATTGGCAGGCTGTCGAGTGCAAGCGACAAGTGTATGCTAATTCCGACCGCGACATGTATTGTCGCTGTCAAACTTGCCCCCGTACTAATGTCTTTTACACGTTCAAAACATGTGGATATTCTGGAATGGAATGTTATAAAAAATACGAGCTTTGAGGTAACCGTAAAAATCAGTCCTATAAAAAAACTATAACAGTTTGTTTGTTCTAATATTCTAATAATGAAATGGATCACTTTTACTTTTTGTACAAAATAAGCTAGATTGGTAGGTAGGTATCTTCTTTTTCTTTTCGTGTGCGACACCGACAGTGCAACGACCCGATGAACCTAGGCGTCAGAGATTTTTAACCCCCTACCTACTACTTACTAGTAGCAGGCCTCTACGCATACTTGAGTAACGACAGGCTAGATACTTTCAGATATTTTTTCATTAGTATAAGTACTCATTAAATAATAATTTTATAATTTACTAATATTTATTTTTGACTAATTTTAAATATATCGAAGAGGCAATAAGAAAAGAATTGATGATACAAAAATTCTTGCTTGCTTCAAAAGCCTCTACCTACACCGATGTAGTGATGTGTAGATAGGATGTAGATGTGATGGGTAAGTTTGATTATTCATGCTGTTTCATGATCCTTTTTTCGACCAATATTCCACAGGGAAGTATCCACAAGTTTCCATCTCACGAGCGTCTCTCCTTCCTTGTTTGGGGATATTAAAAAATTGTTCCGGCTAGCGTGTCTAATCTTCCACAGCCGGCGCGCGCGGCCCGCGCCGCACCGCGCCGTTTCCGAACGTGTCAACAACCAATTTTGAATTTGGAACGTCGCCGAACTATTTTTTAATGGCTTCGGTAAGGAGTAATGTCGTGGTATTTAACGTACGGTAACTTATGTAGGTACTTATGTAGGTATTTATAATTGGATAATGATTTTATAGGATTGCTACAGAAGCCTCACTGTGATTTGTCATTCCTGCACCACCACCGTTTATCTACAATAGGGACTTAAGAAAATGCCTTCTTCATCCACTTAATGGGAAAGGGTTTAGAAAATTCTCATGTAAAGCTAAAAAGCTTATTTTCGCTGAGCGAAACTGAAAAAGTTTATTTCTAAGGAAATGTATTTTATTTTGAAGGGTATCCATAAAACTCAAATGTCAGCATTTCAACTTGACATAAAGCCGTCTGGTATGAAATTATAAAGAAAGTAAAGAAAAGGATCATTTCAATATCAGAACAACTAAAATATCAATATTACCAAAGATGATACTAAATAATCGTAGCAAATAGTGTGTAAATATAGAATGGTACTAAAAAGTGTAAATTACGTGTATTATATTTACATAAATTCATGTTCGAATTATAAAAACAAATGAAATCCTCCACATAACGCAGCAATTTGAAAAGTTTCTGCTGAGCGCCATCTGTGGTGGCTCGATCGTAATACAAGGGGATGATGCCGCGCGTGCCATCTATGTAAGAAATGTGGAACTGATTTCATCCCTCTGAAGCCAGGGGTTGCAAAATTATTCTGCAGAACGGTGTCGTTTCGGCGCCACTTGCAAAAAAATTGGTGAATGTAGAAACAAAAAAGGCGCGAGATTTAAATGTGGGATATTTATTGAGGAATCGGACCTAATTTTGTTCGAATCCCTTTTGTTCCCACATGATAGAAGAAGATTAATTGATGACAGTGATAAATGTGAAATATATTGTTTTATCAAATATTACCGCAAAAGTTTCCAAAAAGGTAGATTTTAGCTTTCTAGGAAATTAGGTAATGTGGTAAATACTAAGTAACAATTTCTTTAGAGGATACTCTGGTAGTGAATCTAAAAATTACATAGGTAGGTGTGTAGGCAAAAACTGTAAGTATGTAAACAGTCTTGCGTTAAAATTCGACGTCACTTCCAGACTTGAGTTTAAATCGTTCGTGATGTAAGAAAGTTTTTGTTAAACCCAAATGGCAACCGTCAAAGTTTTAAAGTTTTAATACGTTGTAATAATGTCAGAGATCTGTGGTGGTAATGACAAGTCGTTAGCTGAAGACGTAGCGACTGACTACGGGTTTGGAAAGCGAACAGTGTGCTTGGTTTGGTAGTCTTGGTACCGTCCTATACATAAGCCGTAACGGACATAATATGGCCTCGGATTTTAACTACTACTGCTACTACTACTTCTACAGCCACAACAGTCCACTGCTGGACATGGGCTTCCTCCAATAGGGGGGTATTGCCATATGACCACGCTTGACAGGCGGATTGGATTTCTATTTTGGCTCGGATTTTTATATTATCAAAAACCTAACCGTCACCTACGATTGTCTACGGTTTGTATGAATATGAGTCAAAATTAGGTTTATTAAGCCAATCCAATCACAAACAAGATTGTGATGTGTGTGTTGCTGGTTTAAAAAATAAAATTATCGGCATTAGAATTCTTGTTCCATTTACCTATTCGATTGCATAGTTTACCTATTTAGATGCAACGATAAAGAAAAATTTAAAATAAAAAAGCGCTATTCTTTGCCACAAACAGATTCCCGTTGAACGCGTGATAATAAAATAT
The DNA here is from genome assembly GCA_029255805.1 of Keiferia lycopersicella. Classification (NCBI taxonomy): domain Eukaryota; kingdom Metazoa; phylum Arthropoda; class Insecta; order Lepidoptera; family Gelechiidae; genus Keiferia; species Keiferia lycopersicella. The sequence goes on from JARACZ010000008.1 coordinate 4,784,652, forward strand.
ATTCAAACAAAATGAAATATTCGAGTACGAACAGATTTTTTTACCAAAAACTTTAATTTTAGATGTACCTACAAGTAGTACATAGTACATTTCGAGTAGGAAGCACAAAATTCCACAGGAACATTTCGGATCACAAATCCCTCTACAGCAGCAGCGCCGATTACAACTCCGCCGTCAACATACCTCTACATAGACGACACAAGGTGAGAGAGGAATTAAAACCTCGGGAGAGCAGGCTTGTACACCACAAATCGCTTAGTACCACCGCCCGTCCTAATGGCACGCCAATTAAAAGTTTGCTCGCCTGGCTCGCTAGCTCGTCTCCCCAAGCGAGGATTGTTATCCCGGTGTGCTGTAAAACTGAGCTCAACCATAATGTAGTTTATTTGAGTTCGTACGGCGATTAGCATTTTGATGTTGGCAATGGTGGCAGAACGGCTGTGGCTGCTTACGATATTATTAACAAAAATCTAAACCGATCAAGACATCTTCCATAGCCAGATAAGTTAGCTTTAATTTGTGAAATAAATCTTAACTTTTCAAGACCGTAGAAAATTGCTATTCTCTAAGATAAGTACAGGAAATTAGTAAGTAGGTTAATCATCACTCTTTAAAATAAGCATCATTCTAAGATTGTCGAAGTCTCATGGAAAACTAATCATAATCACCAATTCCTCCATCTAATACAATATGATGGAAGCAATCAATTGTTTGCTCCAATTTCTCTCATAAGGCATCTTGAATCATAAGACTTGGATGCTTAATAGAATCTATTATGAAAGTGCTGCTGAATCTAATTAGACGGCGTTCCGGTTTAAACCAGTTAAAAGTCTGCTTGAATCTTGGAGGGTATTACTCATTTTCACGCTGCAGTATTCTTGCTCACTGAGTTGAAGTATTTTTGTCATCCTTCTGTTTGGTTGTGATGTGACTTCCGGAGATGAAACCGTTAAGAGGGATATGCTTCTCTGAGTAATTTTGGAATTCAATTTTCGTAACGTTTTATCATCAAGAATTTAGAGGTTAACTGGCCTGACTAAATTTTTTGACGCCTGAGGTGGATAATGGTATGATAATGTTCTAAAAGTAAATGCTAAAAAATATATACGTTGTGACACACGAATTCATATCTTCCTAGATATTTTAACAGATAAAAATGTTGCGACGTTTTCCATATTTTTGCTGAAAACTAAGCAGAGTGGATTTTAGGGAAGTAGGTGCCGCATTTGGCTAACAGCCTGCACTTCCGTCGTTAGCAAGGCTAAAAGGGTTGTCAGGATTCTCGAATTATTTAACGAAACGGATGTCTTCCGTACGTCAGTCAACACGACTCAACTAATGGATTGGGAAACCAGAAAGTAGAGAACATCATTAAAAATTCTAATATAAGAAGAAGATAGATAGATTCTTAGCGGGAGATCATTCAGAGGAGATTGTGGCGTACTGGGAAGGCTCATGTTCAGCTGTGGAGTGCTATAAGATGATGTGATGATGATGATCATATATAAGAAGAATAAAAAAGATGATTCGAGAAAAGAAGAATCAAGAAGATTCGATTACTAAATTCTTTATAATCGAATCATCATTGATCTCATTTACCGGACTTTATATCGTATGGCGGAGATAAAATTAAAAGACCACTTAATATTTAGAAAAAGCAATTAGTTTCTGCACTAGTAAAATTAGAGAAGCAAGTGTGGGCACCCCTACAGTTGCCATCTAGTGCCATCTAGTAGCACATTTATCTTGTAATATAATTATGAGGCGTCCCGTGTGATGACTACCATGTCGTCGACGTAAGACTCCCCCTATGCTACTTGCAACTTGTTACTTGCACAGGAAACTTCGGAAATAGAAGACGGAGCTTCAAGAAATATGGACTGGTAAATTGCCGTAAGATTTTATAAAAAATAATTATGATATTGGCTAACTTTTTAATACAACAGTTCAATATTTTATCAGTATCAACATTTAATAGATATTATACACATAAACTCTTCTAACGTTTTACCAAAGTTGGACATGTTTTAGGTCATTCGACAACAATTCCGTTTATAATTTTTGTAATTAGGTACACCGTACCTACATAGGTACCTAAGTTGGTAAGTTTACTTTTTCGGGTGTCGACCTTCTTTCCAAAAAATCTTATACTACGCACGCTTCAAGTACTAACATAAATAATACGTCAGTAATTGAAAATTAGTAGTAATGATTTCCGATTGCAACAATTTTATATAGTTTCTGTAGCAACAACACGATCAAAATTCACGGGCGATTACTTTTTACTTTAATTTCGATATTAAACAAGAAACCAATTACATGGAGCTCAATTGCAGGAAATATTAATTTAATGTTCGTGGAATCGATTTCTAAACCGCACATCGACTACTGGTCTGACTGAACAATAATACGCAATGTTGTGTTTGGTGTAAGTAAATTTTTTATGTAGAGGTTTCTACTATTTTTGTCTTTATTCCCTCATACATTTTCAGAGTAATGCAAACGCTACGGTATTTACAGGAAGCAGAGTAACATGTCATGTAACCACTATGTGGAAAAGGTTCTTTGACTTTGATAAGTAAGTTCTGGATAACATACGGATGGACTATTCCGATCAACGGATCGTCAGTCTATCGGAAGGCAAAACTACCTCTACCTACCATTTCATTATGGTATTTCGCAACATAGTTATGGTTGTAACGGGTTTTTACCGACGAATTTTGGTCCATATTAGTTCAACTAAGGTGGGAAATAGGTAAACTTGTTTCCTTTTTTTAAATATTTCCGCTGTCTTTCCCAAAACACACCAAGGTTTACTTTCAGAAAGCTGCATACCGCAAAACGGAGCGTTTCCACACCTCATTGAGAGCCGACACGGCCATTACAAATCGCACCATGATTATAAGACATTACTGTAATGGAACTGCGCAATTAGAACAATCGCCCGAACAGCTCCCGCAAAAAGTTACGCCATGATGCAAAAGTCTATATCAATCCGCAAACAAGTACTCATAGCCTAGCCTAGATATTTTTTTTTCAAAAAGGTTATATCCTAAGCTTTCACTGTAAGAAGCTAAAATATGAATTTTATTGTAAACACTATTTGTACGGACGGGTCCCAAGAGCAAAGCCAATGAAAATCAAGTACAAATTAGTCGCTATCCTAGCTAAAAGCCAACAATATCCGAAGCAAAACCTTCGCCAGAAGATCGTGAATAACATGTCTAGGTCTTCCTAATCTACAGCCCCTTTAGAACTTATCAGTCCCGGTTTTTTATTTATCTAAAGGTTATGGGAAACACGAACTTCTTTTGAATGGAATAAAAAGTAAAAGTAGTTAATACAGGACGCATTTAATACAATTTCGCAATCATCCGAGACCCATCACCGGACTAATAATAACAGAAAATTGGTTCTTTTACATAAATTATTATAATCACAATGCCCTTCATGCTCCCGCCCAATATACATGCCTAGATGTGTCGTTAGTTATGTATAAAGCCTCAAATTACGGTAAAAGTTGACGTTAATGACTTTTAGGTAACGACCATTGGTTCGTGCTAATGATGCGGAGGTCCAACCCACTTTTTTCCGACAATCCGTTTTGGTAATTTTCTTTTTTTGAAACTACCGCTCCTCGCGTGGAAACATTAGGTGTTGGTGGGTAAAAAAACGGAACCGTGTTTAATGTAATTCAGGTTAATTTTTACAGAAGGTGGCGTAAAAGCGTACCTAGTTTTTACATCTATGTCATCTGTTTTTAGTGTTTTCATATCAAAAATTGCAATAGAAGCAAGTTTATGAAAAAATATATATGGAAACTTTAAATACAAAGTATAAAACTACAACAGTCCAATAAATACGTCTATATATTAAGAAGTCAAACAATAGGAATCCAAAGCTTTTGTCGTAGGTATTAAATTGGCGTTTTAGCAGAAAGTTTAGACCAGATCCTTTATAATAAACTGCCAAAATGAAATCTACACAAAAAAAATTTTTCAAGAGACACCCACGACTGACTACCTTCTAAATCTAAACCGTGAACAGGTGCGATTGTCTCAACGTGATTTCAATTGGATGCGCCTGCGCTGCATTAGTCATCGTCACCCGTTTGCTGCTGGCTTTCTAATGAAGGTAGGTAAACATGAAAATATAACCATTCAGCTGTGTTTTTTGTTTAAACTCTTCTAATAGATCTGATTATACCTAACAATAAGCGTTCTCTGTTCTGGAAAATCTTCGATACATACGAAGTAGATCTTTCCATGGTAGGTTATTCGTAGGTACGAGTACTAGTACCTAGTTCTTTATCTAGTTGGTTTCCAATCATTTTAACTTTCCATAAATTTGATTACATATTATGTACTTGTATGTATTCTATTCGTGATTGGAGAACTGTTTGTACTGGTATTATGTGGTATAAAACTTCAAAGTATGGTTTTTTACACTGGTTTTTCATCGTAATCCGAATCCGATTCATGTACAAACCGACGCGAAATATTCACCTTTGTCACCTTATTCACCTTTGATTGTGATAAATAAATAATGTGTCAAGAAAATAAAAATGTGTTTCTGAATACCACATAAACTCATATAGGATGTAGGTGGCAAAATTCAATTTTAATGGCGCATAATGTTATATAACTTGAAATTACCTACCTCGCGAAGATTTCATTTCCTTGTAATTTATTTCTTGCATGGGTTGAACTTTAGAGTTTAAAACCTAACACTCAGCGCCCATTTACTCTTTGAGCCAACTTTCTCAACGCTGCCGGGATGATCATGTTTAAGGCAAAGAGTAACCAAGAAAAAACAGAAGGCATAGTCTAACAATATCCACAAAACCTCATCTGATGCTTGCGTTGTCATTTATCCATTTGTATTTATTGCATATTTATATTAAACAGTCTAATCCTCATTTACACTTTTTATTATTATGATTGTTTTTTATTCAGGTCGTTACAAATTTTTTAAGGATCTTTTTAGAGGATCAATATTTTAAAATAAAGAAGTGAAGCTGTATCTAGAGCTATGTTAAAAATAAATGCGTACGTTCGTGCCATTTTAACTCTAGGTAGAAACGATTTAATTAATTATTGAATATTTATCAATCTGAGAGGACCTGTTAATTTGCAGCACATAAGCAGACAGAAGCATTTGTTAGTTTAGAAATACTGGCTCGTCGCCACTTCGCAACATACTTGCGAATATCGTTGCCAAATCATTCACACAGCTTATTGATTGAGTTGTCAATATTACACTGGTGCTATGACAAACTACGTTTTAAACCGCAATTTATCAGAGATGTAGCGCTTCTTGGAATAATTGAGCCATAAAAACGTGATTAATTTATGATGCAAAAAAAAATAAATTAAATGTTAATTTTTATTCGTAGCCTTTTAGCACCATCTAGGCAAACATTTTTTTTAATTAGCACAATCTGACTCCCAGAGGTTCCAGCCCTGTAGGCATATAACCTCCATCCAGTTTCCTCTTCTAGCAATCCGTCACTCGGGCGTGGAGTACCCCCGAGCCCAGCTTCATACATCAAGGTGTACCCGCGCCGCTGATGAGAAGATGATGACCGTAATTTGCGACGCACCAAGACGTCTATGTCTCGTGTTTTTTCACTGGAGCTCAGGTATCACCCGAGTACGAAATTACAAGTAATTTATCGCGAGGATAAGGTTGTGCTGCCAGTGTAAACATTTTTTAAACGCTGAAAATGTCTGACGATAGAATCTGCCTGAAAATATATCAAAAGTATCAATGGGATAAGATTTTCTGACAGTTCTGCAAGTTTTCTGTAGAGGCAATGAAAGTTTTATCAACATGAAAATTTATTACGTTGCGTGTGTCACAAAAAAATTGTTATTAAAAATCTATTATTAAGTATTGTATTCATGATTTTTCGTATACATAGGCCGGAAAAGCCTTTAAAAAACTTTAAAAAATATGACTCTACAGCAAAAACACGATAGGTACTTCTCGGAAAAAATCCAATTAATACCGTGTGATGACGGCTTAGCCGTGTGATGCCGGCTTAGAATAGCATCACCCCATTTCTTCCCGTGGGTGTTGTTAAAGGCAACTAAGGGACTCGAGGGTTTAATGTGTATTACAATTTTAGGCGACAGGCTGACAACCTGTCACTACAGTAATACATGTATCATCGAAAAAGGCCCTTAATACTTGTCAGTCGTCGCGATAACGACCGTAATTTTACGATTGTTGACGCTCTGCCTACCCCGGACGGGATAAAGGCGTGATTTGTGTATGTATGTAGTAGTCCCATCCAAACCTGGGAGCGTTGTTTTATTTATCTACATAGGTAAACCTTTGCGGTCCCCGGCTTGATATTTTTATAATGACAGCCTTATTTCATTCAAAAGGTACTCGCATGTCCCGCGTTTTACCGACTGTTTATTTTGCCTTTATTCTGATTCCGACACGCCGATTTCGTGGTTTTATACTATACTGCATTTACCATAATGACCATTGTAAGGTAAACTTTTGTTCGACACAAATTGTGTTCTATTAACTTTCGTGTAAGGTTCATTTTTGTTACGTCACGCACCTTTAACGATATTTTAATTGAGTCGATCCTGACGTAGAGTAATGATTGGATGTAGCATCGATTTATTTCAAGTTCTCGTTTCTGATTGGCGGTCGCGATAAGTTCGTATCTATCAAGTAATGTCGTTATAATCGCACCGTTTCAGATATTTCGTGGTATTACGCGAATCACGTATTTACGATATATTTTTTTATTCGCAATTATTTCGTCATTAAAGTAAGGCCGTAAAATTCGCAATTCTTTCAATGCTCTAGAAAATTATCAAATGTGTCTTAAAATAATGTATGTTTGACTTTCTTGTTTATTTCACATGGTTTGTTTATTTTATCATTAATAGTTACATTACATTGTTTATGATACCTTTAACAGCCAGGACAATACGCTGGTGGCATGGGCCTATAGTACGTAATAAGTAGTACCTATAGGTAGTTCTACTTAGTTAGTATACCTAAGGGTTTATTTTCGTTTTGACTAGACTGGATCTTTCTACAACCATACTTCCAATCCAGAGCCGTATTTAGTGTCCAAATCCCTAGAGATTGAACCAGATTTGACCCTAATGAGCCTTTCTCTGACAAATGGGAGTTCGGTGCCGCCCTCTACCGGCCATCAGCGAACTATATAACTTCACTTTGATAGACTTTGCGGGCATTTCTTAGCGGGATTTGCGACGGTTTAAAACCAATAGCGAATTTTGTCGTGACTGCAGATTTTACGATATTTATTGTTAGATAGTGTATCAGTGTTACATAGACTATAAAGTCTTAGAGTAAGTAATCTTTGATTCAAATTAAAAAAATGATTATTTTTATTGTGAGGTTCCTAATGTTATTCATCTAGAACTTGTATTTGCAAGAAGAAGACTGGAACAGGTGGCGTCAAATGAGTTCTTTGTCATGCACTGAAGAAAGAAATACGGAGAAAAACGACAGAAGCAAATCGAGAAAAGAATCTGAATCTGCAGGATATGCATCTTTATAAGATTACCCGTAATTTTTCCCTCTCTAGTAACGTGTTACATCACACTCGACGCCAAATAATCTAACTTAAATTGCCAGCATCCGTCTGCTGAGTTCCCGCGAAAATCTTAATTAACAGATAGGCACAAGTCATTCATCTTGCAGCCTATGTGATAAGGTGAGGATGACGCCCCTTGGGGCTTAGACTAAATAGTTGGGTAGAAGACGTCTGGTTAGGTTTGGTTACACCATCAAACGCCATGTAGGGGTGCCTCCGCCCTAACCGAAATATTAAAACCTAATAAGCTAACCGCTGCTAATAAATTAGAAAAAAAATACAAGTTAAAATTACAAGTCACTGTAATTTTCTAAAACTTTTTATAATTTTGAACTCGAGATAGTGTTTGTTGAATTATTGTTATTATTTTTAATTGTGCGTCTGGCTACTTATATATTACGAAAAATACTAGAGCATGCAGGAAAAAAAAACGATATTTCAACATGTGCCTAAATTTTTTCAACAATACTGTTCATTGTTTTCATTACAGATTTTTAGATTGTACAGATAAGGCAGTAAGTAAGAAGAAACTAAGAAGATTAAATTGTGGTTACATACTTCAATAGTTATATTTCCTTTGTAGGGTTCCCTCTTCCTTCATTATTTGCTTTCCTCCAGGTAATTCCGGCGATGATAGGCAATGATTGATCACAGATTATTAATGGCGCCTCTGTATTTGCTTTTCAATTAGCTTTTATAATTTTGTTGGGTAAGTTTGTGATTATAAGGGTTCTATAGAAAAGATAAGAGCAAATAGCTCGTTGAAGTTAGGAAATGTTATGAAACCTATTCGATCGCTTTTGCTAGATTGGTTTTAACTATAATATAACATTAACAGTTACAACAGTTCACTGATAGACAAGGCTTTTCCCCTATGATATTGGCATGGCATTGGTTTTTCTTGTTTAATTTTTAACTCATACATTTTAGACCATGATTCTTTGGCCTGAGCTAACGAACTTTCAAATCAAAGTAGGTCCTTCTGTCAAATGATCTTTCAGTCTGACAAGGATTTCTCTTTTGTTTTAATCTTTCGAAGTTCAAATCGCACCAGTTTTTTTAGTAGAGCGTTCCGGTTCGAAGGATTTTGTTTATAAAGAAGAATATGCACGGAAATGCTTTATTTCAAGGAAGTGTGATGAAAAAATGACTTTTTAAAACAAGTCGCGCCAAATTTATCCAAGCGGCTTACATTAGAGGGTTCTCTATAATTAAACATCAATAGCGTTACAAAAAGTAAATAAACAGAGGGTACATATAGGGCCCTGAGGCCCAGGGAGGTAAGGGGGGGCGGGAGGTCTCGACTATGACTAATGTCCCTCGATCCGTCAGTGTCACTCGCGGGCGGGGGGCGCCACTTTCAACCAGGGCCGCACTTAGGGTATCCTTTCGGAATAACATTTCCTCATTCGACTCGTAGTGCAGATACGGATCTATATGTAAATGATGGAATTGTTGGTCGTCTAGCTGGAATTCTACTTGGCGGACATGACGTCGTGACAAGTGTTTGGGCGTTTGAAATAGATCAATTTCTTTGAATTTATTTGCTTACTTGGTAGGTACCTAAAGTAAAATTAAGAATATTTATTGTTACGTAAAACACTTTCATGTAATGATTATTGCATTCTTCTTGTGCAAAGTACTCAATCTGAACAAAATAACATGTAGGTAAGGTATATACCTAATATCGACCCAAAATCATACATACAAGATTGTGTTTAGTTCAATGTTTCGAAAAAAAGTTGTGGTGCTATCAAAACCCACAATTATATTTCAGCTATAACAGAGAACATGATGGCATCCCTGTAGATATCGTTCCTGGGTCTTCTGAAATTGGTTTCCGCAGGGCATCACCCTGGCTGCCACACTTGCCCTGTCTCTTGGGCTTTTCATGGGACAATTAGGAACAAATAAAAAAATATCCAGGGGACCTCTGGTATTGGATACATTATTATAAGAAAGCTGCTAGTTTTAGCTGTTTTTATTATTATTTTTATTGATTTTGGCACCTACCTACCTAACTGTTACTAGATACTTGCTTTACGCAATCGGACAGGTATCACTAAAAGCTTTTTCATGAAAATTGGACCTCCCAATTTTTTTGTTGGCAAAGTCTTTTTGATTGTGATAATAGGTACTTACTAAAATTATTTTCCTTAAAGGTCACCAAACCCGGAAGTTTTTCATGATAATGCCTTCTTATTTCTCATAAAATATGGTATGTTGTTGGTTATGTATGTGGTTGCGGTATTCTATGAACACTATTAATTAGAAATTTACAATTTTATTTGTAAACCAGATGTTGTGTAACACGAAATATACGCAACAGATCGATCACGAGGAGCGAGCATTCAGAATGTGAGGATCAATTTGTCATCTGTTTTTTCCGTTTAATTTCATCGAATTTATTTCACTTGTACAAATGGATGGCAATTAATTTGTCTTTTACGATTTTAACATTTACCAATTATTCCACGTGGTGCTGGAGCGAAAATGTGACTATTTACTGTTATTTTTTTAGTGTTAATAAAACGACAAAATTGAAATTAGCTACATTTTATTGCATATTCACGTAAAAAGACTAAAGTGAATATTTCGATAAATGTTGATAATAAGAATATGGGCTCAAATAGATACTTTGATGTTTGTGCTATTTAAAGAAAAACATATAGCGCCATGTCAAAAAATACTTTAAACCTTTGGGCCAATTCTGATACTTACAGACGTATCTGCATGACACTATTTAATTGCAAGAATAATATAAACAGATTGAGGTAAATAATTAAATTAATTAGTAACTCAGAACAATTAAGGTAACTTTTAATTCAATACCCATTCAAATGCAACTTGGGTCATCAAAAATCAACCGACCCACATTCTTTATAAGTTTCATTTTTCATTGAGAAAATTTCTTCGGAAGCTTTTCGAATGGGATTTTGAATTGTCAAGAGAAACCAAACTTTATAAGGACAATATAGAGACCGTTATCGTGTAATCAAATAGTAGCAGAAAATTTTGGAATCAGATCAGCGGCTTTCAGGGAAAATTTGTTCTAAAGGTGATGGAAAATAAGGTCGATTTTTATAGGACACGGTAGAAGATGTGCGCTCCCCGCGCCCCGCCACAGTCCCTTAGACAAATGACGTAGCATTTGTCCAAATGATGGCGGGGAGGCGGAGAGAATGAATTTAAATTATCATTCAGTGGGTACCAACACATACTGAATACCTACTGGCCAAAATTGGACTCGAAAGTGTATACAGTTAAAAACAATACAGTTCACATTATTCCTTTATTTTGCAAATTTTTGTCAATTTGGTTGTTTGTTTTTTTAAATTAAAATCATAGAACTGATTTACATGGATGTCATATTTCATTTCTACAGTTTAAATCCTAGAAGTTTTAATCCTTGTGCTTTAGGGGCTAGTTTTAAGTTTTTAGTCCACCTGAGCCGCGCTTACACTAGGTTCATAAAATTGTTATTGTTAAAATTGTTAATTCTTGACCATCAAAAAGCGAAATGTAAAATTTACTACTTTGAATAAATAATTTGATTTGATTTGATTTGATTAGATGTGATATCGACAAATGAGTTTTCAATGTAGTACATTCTGAATGTGACATAACCAAGAATTTATTAGCATAAACTGAAGGCTAGATTAGATAGCCGAATCAAACAAAAACACGGCTCCACGAAATATTTCATACCTGTCCCGTCCCACGCATTCGTTGTTAACACGGAATCAAAGAGGTTTCATCACACGTACTATTTCGTACCAGCCAATGGAGATATCTAGAATTAATCGACCTCTGAAGGCAGAGAGCATACAAAGCCGTGAAATATGGCTCGCTCGTCGCTGCACAATGGCTACGTCTTCATCACTGGCCTATTGTTTTTTTTCTTAGGCACCACACGCGCGATTGTTTTCTCTTATAGCTAGAGAGTTGGGAAACGTGTACCTCTGTCTCTATGGTCATTTGTCAGCGCGGATAACACGCGATACAGTCTATCGTCTATATCTATAGGGGGTTCGTATCTAAACCGGATTTATAATTAAAGGAGTTAGGACTCTTAAGACTTGCGTGAAGTTCTAATAAAGCTTTTCAACCAAAATTTTGTACAGAAATGGAAAATTGTTTATATGCTTAGGTCGAGTGCTAGTTATTGATTTTACATGGTACTAATGGTACCATTTAAATAATATTTGATGAACTGTCTTTTCTTTACTAGGAATAACCTAAATTTAATTTAATTTCATCATGAATAAACTACAAAAGTTTAATTCAGTCCATTCGAAATCATAAATCAAACCAAAATCATTATCATAGAACCCTATTCCCAAACTCTCGAAGGGCAAAAACGCCGTGAAGCTCCGCGGGCCATTCGAAACGATTTCCATACTCACCTACTTTAGAAAACAGCTAACATTATGCAAATAAAGTAAATTGAATTACCGGAGTTAAATGTCGTATAAGATAAAAACGACGTCGCAATCTACAACCCAATGAGGAGACTTGTATTAACATATTCAAACCCTATTGAATATTTATATAAAGTTGGAGCACTGTCGGCTTTTGCCGATGTACCCTTAATGGAAGCTTCTATCTCTGTTGTGTATGTGTCAAAACAAAAAGGAAAAGTAATAAAAAAAATGTAAAACGAAAAAGTGGATTAGTGGTAAAGCGGTCCCCTTACCTGCAACGGATTCGATTAGGTAGCTCAGTTAATGGAGGAAGGATTTTGATGCGGTGAAGATATCAGAATAAGTATATTTCTTTTAGTCATCAAGTAAATCAAATTAAGAGAGGGCAATGGTAGAGACCGTCGAAGAAAAGAAGAGAAGAGACCGACTAAGACGCACTTACTTCACCCAAATAGCTAAGGGAATACGTATGGGCTTATTCAATCTCGTGTCGTATCTAGAGGTCAAATCACTGGCAGGGTGTAAGAAGAATGGAAAGAACTCCACTATTAAGTAAAGTAAAATTTTTAAGTTTGAAGAAAATATTTTTTTTAATATAGGTTTGAGAAGGTGATTTAGAGGTATTGTTTAAAATGGCCACTGCATTTTTGATTTGTACCTACTTATTACATCTTACTAGAGACATGATGCTAACACTCCTATGAGAATTTATCTCATAAGAAAATAATAAATGCTAGTGATTAATGCTATACTGCGTTAATTTAAATCATTTTTACTACGTTGAATAATATTTCTTCAAACATGTTAAAGGTATTTTACAAGATTTTCTAACAGGAAATCAACCGCAGGGCCTAAAGGTCGTGAGTTTTCACGCTGGCTCATGAATACGTAAACGAGTGTTGCTATAGCGCTGTGTGGATTAAAATTCAAATATTCTGACAAGTCAATCTACGGGCAGCGCCGGCCGCCTGCGGGATGGTCACCCCAGCGTCCTACCGATACACAGTATATGCGAATGCTGGAGATAAAATCCCGTTAAGGAAATGGATATTTTTTTTAATGGCACGCATAATAATAATAAATAAAATGATACATACGTAAATAATTAGGTTATAATTTTTGTAATGAATGAAGGCATGATATAATGTATGTACATTATATCATGCCTTCATTCATTATAATGTATGTACATTATATCATGCCTTCATTCATTACAAAAATTATAACCTAATTATTTTTCGTTCTCCAAGAATATACACGTTTTAAGATTACAAGAGATATTTTAGTAAAATTCAAACAGGAAAAAGAAAAATACTGTTGTTCATCGACTTAACAACGATAAAGCACATTTTTTCAGACGTGAAAAAACTGTGCTGTGATGTGTAGTTTACTATGAATGGACTATTAATTGAAATGAAAATAGTTATTTAGGGATTACAATGATTTTATCCAAATCAAAGAACCTGATTTTATCCCAGTTAGGTACAGTTATATCACGCTCAATTGCACAATTTATTTCGTTAAATAAGCTAATTTATTGCTGATCAAGTCAAAGAACGACACACATACCGTTTTTTTAGCTGTGATTTATCGGCATATTATAATATTAATCGTGTAACTTCCAAACTATAAGTAATTAATTTATCTTTTTGGAATCGCGGGCCCACAGGGACCCGGTCCTTTGAGGCATGTGTAGGGCCGAAGCCGAAAGCACAGAGGTTATTATTAAGAACCTGTAATGTCCCACAATATATAATAAGATTATATAATAAAATAATAATAAATTTTAGAATTTGTTTAGAATGATGATGATAAACATCGGGAAAAACATCGGGATGAAATCCACATTCGAATAAAATTTGAATTCAGGTGATATTTGAATGTGACTTAACCTTCAGATTCGGGCCAGATGGCAGTCGCTCTGACTGCCTTCTGGTTAAACGTCAATAATAAGTCATAAAAACTTGGTTAAACGTCAAATCCCCTAGGTTAGATAGTCGACCCCGACAGAGAACGAGATAAGGCTAGGAGAATGATAAATTTTTGAAAATAAACCTATCTTAGACAAGTCACTCAACAACACCTAGCCTATCTGAGCTTGGCTCATATAAGCTTGTTGGTGATATAGCATTGTATCATATTCGTAGTTCATAAGCATTACATCCGTCAATCCATTTGACACTGAGTTCCCAAATGGCGTTGGTAAGCTAAACGGGTAGTCCACAAAAATTACTAAATAATACATAAGTCTTCTTTCGAAAAAAAATATACCTATAAAAGCCGGGTACTATCTACAAAATCTACGTATTCTGTTCAGATTAAGCACATTCAGTCAGATGCATTTGCATACATATTCTATCCACCACTCCACGTATGACTGGATTAGAACAGTGTGAACCGACCCTTAGGATTTCAGCATGATTGAATTTACTTTGGTACCTGTGTTATGAATGAAGCTATGAACTTCATTTGTACCCGACTGATAAAAAAAAAGTATGCATGTACCTATATAAGTTCAAAAAACAGTTATAATGTAGAAACATTTACAAAAAAAGTTAACAAAGTAATTAAAAGTTAAGTCTTACATACCCGCCAAAAGAAGTGAAGGTTAATTAATCTTATAGCAGGATGATTAAAAGTTAACAGACTTTATCAGCCAAAATTAAAACATCAAAATCAAACACTAAAGACGCCATATTTGGTCGGCGAGCGCGTAGTGGAACACGCACCGCTAACAGAAAATAAGGGACACACAGAAAGACAGGAAGGGCCCGTGCGAGCGAGACAGCAACAAAACAGACCCTTGACTAAAAGGGAAGGCGATAGTGACGCGATGATTGAACGCGCCACAAGAAAAATGATCGCCCGTCAAGCGGCGACTGAGAGAAACTACCCCTAGCGGGCGAGACAAGGACAGATATACAGCTTTTTTCTACGGGCGAACGGGACGGCAGACGCCAAAATAGGGGTGACGTACGGTGATGGATTATGCTTTTCTCTCTAAAGAAGGGAGGGGCTCACAGGTCGTTATGGAAAAAGCTGGGGAAGTGGGGACCAACATGTGTCGGAGACACAGACCAACCGATGGTGCCCTTAATTGATTCCAGTGAGGTATTAAAAACAAAAATTGAGTTCTCAATTTAATTGATGTTTTAAGAAAACCTAATGACATTGATGGCAATGACGTTTTTTTTCTGCTAAGGTACTTAGTGAAACATTGTAAATGTCATGATGAAATCAAAAACATATCAAATGGGAAGTTACTTAATGATTTATAATAAAGCGAGTAGCTAAAGTTAGTATATAATAGCTTTGATAATAAATAGGTATTTAAAAATACTCGTCTTACAACACTAAAAACCGTAAATCATGCTCAGATTGTATCTTGTAGCTTTCTACCACCATGTTACGTATGGTATGCGGCATATTTGTAAAACTAACTATTGTGGTAAGTGTGCGTAGACCCTAATAACCAAGACGACCCTACGCATTAAAATTTTTCGAGAGGGGCATCCAAAATGCCACTCACAGAGGCCTTTGTCCAGTTTGAAATGCTTATTGTTTTATGCTTTTGTTGTATGAAAATTTAAATCCTTAATTATTCAAAGGATTGTTTTGGGCGACAATATTTCCACAATAGGACGGGGGTTTGTGGAGGTAATCGGTTTGATTAATAAATTGTCAAGTTGAATCCAGCGTTAGAATATAAATTGTTACCGCAGATATTTCATCCTATTATTCGGGAGTGATCTCACTCATTGTTTTACGAAACGTTGTATTTCATCTAGTCACCTGATTGTTGAGGTTTTCGTTGGAAGGGTGTTTCGGATTGCGGGGAGGCCCTTTAGACAAGTCAGATGGAAAATTGAATTTATTGATAATACTGAGGCTGACAGGGCTTAAATATCTTTGCCTTTCAACAAAATACCGCCATATAAATTTCAATATCTACAAAGCTATATCTGCAAGATCGCAGGCGGAGTTCCTAAAATAATATCAATTTATCACAAATACACAAATTCCGTAACTTCTTAAAGCTTATAATTAAATAGGGTTACAACCGCTACCGAAAAACAAATTAATTTAGACAAGAAGAAGATGTAAAAAGTTTGGAACAACGATTACGCTGATTGCCCGCCATTATATTAATCATTGGCAAAATTAATTTTTCATTTGGACAAATCGCGGCGAGGTCGGTACAAATGTCTTGAGGCTTGATGGATATCTCTGCTCGGGATAACAGTTTGCTTAGTCTTGTTTCAAGACCTACCTATATTTTTCGGTCTCTACCATTCATTTCTACTTAGCTCACCTACAATACATTTGCAAAAGGATGTATAGATATTTATCACGTATTTTTACGGAGATTGTTTTTGCTTTTTGCTAAGATCTTGTTGCTTTCAATACACTGGGTCCTCGCGTATTGAAAGGAATAAAGTAAGATCATATTTATTAGAAATCTAAGTACTAAAAATAATAAAAACAAATATCAAGCCAGTTAAATAAAGTTTCAGAATATTTTGTCTCCCGAGGACAAAATTTATAAAAGAAGTGAGCTGATAATAAGGTTTATAAAAAAGTTAGGTAACTACTCTAGTTGGCAAGTAAATATGTTCATTGAAAACACAATTAGCAATTCCTGTAACCGCATTCATCTTCACAAAACGTCAGCAGTACAAAAATGGCTCCGTACGTGCTGTATAATTGATTTGCCGCGTCATTGTTTCAAAGTCGCGCCGCACAACCGTCTCATTAACGATTCAACAGAGCAAATTGTGCTACCTAATTATAACTGAATGGCTAAAGACAATGTTGTATTTATGTTCAGCCATTTATCACACAAAGAGCGAATGTTTCGGCCGGCCAGCCAACACTGAGCGTACAAAGAAACGAACAACCTTAAAATCGCGCTTAGAAAAACTATTAGTAACCGAGAGCCAAAGAATCTTGACAAATGCGAACAGACAAAACTATGACAGTAACTCGCGCGCGCCGCTCATTAAAACAAAAGAAAATGCTTAAAAAAATATAAAGAAACTATTGCCTTTTATGAGTTTGGTAATGAGTACCATTCTCTAAGTCCACACGTTAATATTCATAACGAATATATTTGCTTTTTAAAATTTGGGGTTAGAATTTTTACGTTGGTTTAATTAGGAAGGGAAATTGTGTAGGGGTGAATTACAAATAGCAGACCACTTACCGGTTACAACATTCTTGGTCAGTGTTATAGCACCACTACTCCCAACGAAATTCCAAAATATTATGTGAGGAATTTTTCGGTTGGAGCAAGATAGGTTAGAATTTTAATCTCGAAGCTGAAATATTGCGTTCCATTGACAATAGTTAATCATAGGAAAGTTTGTTGACGCTGTGATCCATTATACATGAGCTCGCGATTATTTTGATGGATTCCCCGAGAACGCAACCATCAGCACTCCCCTAAAATCTCGAAATCGAACAAAGGGAACACGTGAGGCTCCCTTCGCATCCGAGGCTAATGCTCACCCCACGGAGGAAGGAGATGAAGAGAAAAATGCGTATTTATAGCAAATACTCGTACTCAAACAGTCCTACATTGTGTACGAGTCAAATAAATGAGTCTCATTTTTCGTGCTGTCAAAAAAATCTGAATGGAAAAGAAAACGCGGCAGCGAAAAAACGGCAGGCTGCGGGGTTTTTATTTCGTTCTTAATGTAATACTGATTTGGGATGTTTCAGATTAATTGCGTCTTACCTGGTGGCGGCAAGGGTGACGTTCTGAAAGAGTTCGCCCGACGCTGATCGATAGCCGAGCGCAGATTGAAAGGCGAAACGTGAAAGGTAATTATTTATTTGGCGACTAGAATAGAGCACATTTGTACCTTTATCTCGGCTCTTTTTTCGAGTTTTGCACGAATTTGCAAGTAAATGGATGAAGTGACACGGTGATTTGTCTCGACAGACGCGTTCGACTTCCCACGAACTTGATTCGCGAGACTTGTTTGCCATTGATATGATAATGTGTTTCCTTGAAGTGTTTTGCTAGATTATATTCAAAACAATGCGTCACGTTATATGCAATCGACAAAGTTCATGGCCATGTAAGTATCGACCTAATATTAAAAGTACGTGTCTGCCGTACTTAAAATTTTTAATATCTCTATAACTATCTATCTTATATTATGAATAGTTCAAAAAATTGCATAGAACCTTTACAGTGCGCCGCGCTTTTGAAAAACTTACAAAAAATTTGCATAGCTCACAGTAGGCGCCATAGAACCCGGAAGATTGCACAATGCCCACAAAGCGACAGCACATGTGATCCTGACCTGATTTCACCAAGACGAGGACTACCGCCGCCGCCGAACCTTTTGTCTCAACCTTTATGATTTATGTGACATCTTTTTGACGTTTTATGACGCACGCTTCATTTGAATACTTCAACTTGTGCCTTGCACATTTCAACGGTCGCCCATACAGATTTTTTTCTGAACTGCGCAATAGCAAGAAGTCCTTAGCATTTGAATGTAACATTTGGTTACCAGATTAGGTTTCTATGAACCAGAACTGGACGTGAGTAAACAAAACGCGAGTTGACTCATTAACTTATATTTCATTCTTTAAAACAACAAGCTTTGTTAAGAAAATATCTACATCACAATAGAGGAAAAAACAGCTAATTCTAGCTTTCTACCTTGCGTAACCGTCCATGATTATCCGGGCAAAAAAGGATGGAGTTTAAAATATCAAAATGAAGTCTTCAAGCGAGTTGAGGTTGTTATAAAATTACTGGCAGCTAGGCGGCGAAATCTGGCAAATTATAGTCTGAGACCGCAGACATTGGCCGCGGTTACGGTACGACGATAGAGATCACGGTGATTGCCCACTTTGCCCACTATTGTGGCCTGTGGACCCATTATAGTCACTAACTAAACGTTCGCTTCGAAAATATTGCTGCGGCGATATTTATTCTGTTCTTATTTAAGGTCTTTGACTTGAGGACCTTTCGTGCTGCCCTTTTAAGGGTTAACGTTTAAGCAATGTAAATGATCTTAAGATAACGATTCTTCCTGGATATTGATTAAGTCATTATTCTTGTGCAGTCTCGGTAAGAATATTGTTGTTCAAAACATGACCAAAAATATATTGAGTTGTATTAACTAATTGCTTACGGGAATTTTATATGTCCGCTATTTTCTGTGTGCCGATATAATTTAAAAATTGATTATAACATCTCCAAAAATAACAGTTTCATTAATATGTTAGGCATAGTCAATCTCTACATCTTATTATAAGAATATCATGTTATGAGAGAAACCTCTCTGAGTTGCATAAAAAACAATAACATGGTTTAGGTTATTTTAGATTACCTCACAGTTAGGTACTTGTACCTGCTTCATATTCTCAAACAAAGAACTGTTCTCTTCATGACTATCATCGTTTTAGTCTCGGATCACTCTATCCCCGGCTCAGAGTATTTTACTTAGATCGAGTTAAAGTCTATCATCTGGCCAGCCAATCACGTCTCGAGGATAATGGTTGGTTGCGGCTGCGCAGTTGACCGCCGGTTAACACAGGAAACGTGTCGGCAGTTTATAGACAAAAAGTTACTGCTTCCATGCGAAGGAGTAGATACGTATATCTACCGACTCATGTATACCTAACTTTAATTTCAACAATCAAATCTGGTGCTACGAGAATTAAATATAACGTCAACGTCAAAGTATCAGTGTATGTCACTTATTTTTAAATATGACATTAAAGATTTTTCGCGCAGGGTCAATATTACATACTTCTTGTAACCTTTTATTTTAAGCAAAAGTTTAAATTAAGTAAGTACAAAACTTACATTAAAAGTGTAAGATCATACAATATAATGGAGGTGGTAAACAGTCAATTACAGAACATTTTTTCCTCTTTTTGCATGATGGGAGTTAACACGTACAGCACACCACGAAAATTTGACAACGCCTTGACAACCACATACAAAATGGCAACTGTCAGTTTCATTTAGCGTGCTGTGCAAATTGTCAGTGAATTCTGGCAGAGAGCCTAGAAATTGGATAAAAGTGCTACAATTGAATCCAATCTGTTTGTCATAGGTCTAATAAAGTTTTAGGTAAAACATTTGAAAAGGCAAAAAACTACGATTTTGAAGCATAAAAAGATCCAAAACGTCTCAATACCCAAGTAACGAGTTGGCCATTAATTCAGGGATGTATCGCGAGATAACTTTATTCTGGTAGCCGACTGCTTTGTATGCGGCGGTACATGCGTCCGTCATTACCCACTTACCAACTTATCCTGAACCTCCATTCTCTATAATATCTTCTCTACACCTTTAAAAATAAAGCTTACGTTCCCAGTAAAGTAACGGGTGCATTACTTGCCCTCTCGCTTTTATCTTATTGGTCAACCATTACGCCTAAATTTAAACTCTTCATTATAATGCCGCAGTGAGAAAATTCGTGATAACAGATGGGTGCTGATAAAATATGGGTAATGAATTTTGATAAAGGTGAACCAGAGTTTGTGGATAGATAAATTAAGTAGGTACACAGTCGACTCGGAAACTTGTTTTAAGGTAATGCGATAATGAATGTGTTGACAGAGACATAGTTGATGTTGGTAGTAATGATGAAATTTATCATGGTAAATCGTGAAACGATATCTATCGTTGATAACATGAGGAGGGTAAATAATGTTGTAAGTTGTTTCCTTTGCATTATGAAAGAGAAAATTGTAATGTTTAATGAAAAATGTAACTTTATTTTGGGCTTCATAAAGTTTTTTAGTCATGAAAAATGTTTCTGCTAGAAAATGCTCTTGCTAACTTTCGTTCCAAGTTTACATAATCAGTGATGCGAAATTATGTAGTTCGTGGCTTATAGTTCCGTGGTGCATTACCAGCGCTGAGGTTCATTACCTTGAGAACTGAGCAACAACAGTAATTTGTGCTGGGTTGTTCAGCTTACCCCGCGATTAGGGCACGACTGCTCTGATAATGCGGTTTACATCGTTCAAGCGAAAATTTGAGGCTTTCGCTTTGGCTCTTTCGATGAGCAGGTTGTAAAGGATGATTGGCAAAACAGCATGTTTAATAGTTTAAGAAAAGTCAAAAATTACTTGACGGATGCTTAATGTCAAAATCGAACTTCGCATGGTCGTTAATGTTGATGTGTTTTTTGGGAATTTTGGGATCTTGGTTTATTGTTCTGATTGTCCTCTTTTTGGCCCCATATCTCTCACCAACATGTGTGTAGGAGATAGAGCAATCCACAATGACAGCAAACAAAGACCCGGCTGTCGCCACAAAAACACAATTAAGCCTAGCCCGCGAACTTTCTACCTAAATCATCAATCGCGAACAAAGGAACTTTACGTAATACGACTTTCAAAAACACGTAGCGTGGGCGGCAAAAACTCCCTTTTGTTGCCGCTCGAGCGGGCTGATTTCTTAAATAATGTCGGTTGTAGGTAGGAGGGTTCGGCGAGCCACATCGCAGGCAGGCATAGGCGAGCTCAGCTGCAATCAGTCTTATTCCACGCGGACGCGCCGCGATTAGTCAACGCCTGCTGCAGAGACACATCCCCCTACTCTTGAGGGGGACTATCGATTGGATGTAATCGATTTAGGTTTGCGCGGTGAAAACTATCGATTGAGGACGATCGGCTTAATTAGTTTTCTGATTGAATTTTTATGTGCGACGATGGATGGGCCGGTGATGAGCTCGCGGCGGTATGCTTGCGAAGAAAATTGCTTTATCATCGAACTGGATTTGTTTCTTAGTTCTTTCTCAATAAGTTTACGTCTCAATGTTCAGAAATACAGTTATTAAAGAAAGTAGCTTAGCTTTATCTTTGGTTTTATAATGTTGTAGCGTTTTCTCAAATTACCTTTTTTTAAGAGAAGTATCTGGGTGTATTTATAATCGTGCTTTACCATCCTGGTATCTTCTCTATATCAGAAAGAAGAATACTTATTTGTACTACTTTATGCTACGCTGATGTGCTAGTATTTTTCCTATAAATAATAACTTGAAATTACGTAGATTCCTAATTATGTTCGACTGCTGTTGACTGTAATATCACGGACATTATATAAATGCGAATTTTTTGCAAACCTCCAATTATAAATCCGTAAAAAAATTAGATTATATTGAAAAGATAGGAAAGGTTATAACAAAACATTCACTCCAAGGTGCGAAACTAGCGCTTAACCACTTATTGTAATTACTATAGTTATTGTAAGCTCCCATTAATGCAATAAAAAGCAAATTAATTGCACGGCAGCTAATTTATATCCATCACGCACATCGGGAGTGAGGTAATGGTGTTGTAAATGATTGGGGGTTATTAATCCACAATTTCCACTCAATAAATGCATGCGATCCACGCCCTACCCCTCAATCACTGCAAAACTGGACAGATATGATGAAATTTTTGAAAAACTTGCGAGTTAAGTTCACCGAGTTGGTCGTCAAGCCGCATTCCAAAACGAAAAGAAGATGAATCTTACAGCATTTGTATAGGATCAAGTAATTTTAGTTATTTTAAGGACCTTTATACGATTTCCATCTGCCCCTGAATATCTATCTGTAGGAGGAGTGTCAGTATTCAATTACTGAGCAGCGATATAGGCAGTGCAAAGCAGGCAAGGCCAAAGCTAAAAATGCTCTATTCCATCAAAAAGTTTTTTAATTTTAAAGCCATATAATATATAAATATCCAGGACACGAGTCAAGATTCAAGATATTTCATAATTGGTGTTTGCAGGTCACGCAGAGCCGAAAACGCAATTTACACGCCTTAAGGCCATACCGAACCGTTTTTGCATCTGATTTACAGTTTAATAAAGTTATTTTGAATACCCTTGAATTTATATAAGCGTTTAAAAATGGAGAATATTATAATTTAAAAAGGCTTCTGGTTTGATATTTTCACGCCCGCTCAAGGAAACAGTAAAATGTGAAAGATAGCTTTAAGGCGATCAAAAGCACGTGTGATGTAATTTTTGTTCCGTTACCTACAGAGTAGCAATTTTTTTAAAATAAAATTTAATTCCATTGAGTATTTGAGTACCTACATTCCATTGAAGTGAGGTGGAAGGAGTGATCTACATACTTCTTAGACCTATTACAGGTTTATTTTTTAGTCAGTACACAAACGTCGCAGGATTTTTCTACTCATGATTTTGAACAACATTTAATATGGGGCCACCTGGAAAATGCTTAATAATGTTCAATATTATAGAAGGTTAATTGTATTTAATACTTGTCTGTCACCATGTGATATAAGAGAAATTTGACAGAAAATACTTTGGGTATATAATATTATGACACATGTTAGCCATATTTGCCATGTAAGATCTATAGAAATGTGTGAACAACATTACACCAAGACTACAATTATCCGGCCCACATACATCACGGTTTTGGATCAATTCCAGTGTCGATCTGTCAAACTATCGCCGATCGCCAGACGAAATAAAAACAATTACCGAGTGTACAGACGTTCTTGTGTACAGTCGGACTGATGGCAAATACGATCGATGGTGACAAATGGATGTCGAGTCGGCACACAAAATGCGAGTACGGCGGTTGAGCGAGTTTTCTGTACATTTGCTTTAGACTGTGTTCAGACCCGAATAAACCTTAATGGTCTGCGTGGCACTACTATAGTTTTGAATAATAAATATAAAGTGTTCTCGCATAATGTTACATACATTATGTAACATACAAGTTTGTATACAGTTTAATATACCTATATAATATTTGCAAGAATCCATTAATATTTTCAGCTCAAAGACAAAAAATTCGAAACCTAGCGTGCTGTAGAAAATTCACCATTCCATTTTATATTCGGATACTTAACAAAAAATCCTTAAAAAATAACTGTCTCTACACGTTGGCAGATTGCATGACGCGGTGGTCCGGACGATTCCATGCCGAAGAACAAGATTCAAATGCCCGCGTTTAGGCAAGCCCCTATTATTGCAAGAGATTGTTAGATTTTTAGCTTAAATAATATGGTAGGTAAACAAACTCTGTCTGACAGACTCCACAATTCTCGACACGGTGTCGCAATGTATCGCGCGATAATAAATGTGCGATACGATTGCATGCCGTAGTACATGGCTAGAATGCCCACATCATGTTGGGTCTTACAGACCCTGATTGGAACAGATACCGTAGATTTTCTGCTGAATCAATGTATGCAAACTTTGTCTATACAGTAAAGTTCTCTACACGGTGTAAAGTATCGCGAGGCTTAGTACATGACTCGAATGCCCGGATCATGTAGGGTGTAAGTTTATTGGAACAGATACCGAAGATTTTCGACTGAAACAATGTATGCAAACTCTGTCTATCAAGCCGTACAGCTCTCTACACGGTAGTGGAATGTATCGCGCGGTATTATACGATTGCATGTCGTAGTACATAGCTGGAATGCCCGCATCATGTAGGGTGTAAGCCCCTATTATTGGACGGAATTATTCACGTCATGATGCTCAAGTGACGGCTGATCATAATCTCATTTCCTGGGATTTTTCGTTTTTTGGCTCTGTTTCGGTTGTGCTTTGTTTGAGTTAGTAGTTTATGAAAGGGGTGAAATGATGTAACTATGAAAAATATAGTGAGAGTAAAGTAACTAACATCGTAGATCTAGGTGGGTAGGTACATATTTCCACAAATAGGAAAAAAGATCAAAGATTTCTTTCTAATCTGTCTGAACTAGAAAACTCAATACGTGAACACATATTCTGAGTTCATTCTGACATCATAAAATTCTGCTAACTGTATAAACTAAAAATTAATCTATTAACCTGCGAACTCTTTAAGACGCCAGAGCATGGTTTAATAAGACTATCTCGGTGTTTTTTTATCGAGTCGATACGACGAAGTATCGATGTTATTTGAATCGCTCGGGATTGATGATCGGGCAGACATATTGCATACCTATCAGTTTTATGTTCTGGCACTTACAGCTAATGCCGTCTCGAACGCACCGCATTAGTTTCTAAGGCAATTCGATCATTCGGTATCAGTTTAGCGATGAGAGAATTGTTTCAGATAAGGCATTAAGCATTTTTTTTATTATATACACTAGTTACTAAACCACTCTACTTCTACTTCTTGTGCTATTTTGTTCATTAGAAAATTAAGGCCTATGGACTTTTACTGTTATGACAACGTTTCTGTTTTTTAGTAATTTATTTCATTTATATATTTATCTAGGTACGTCCTTTTTTAGGTACAACGGGTACACCGTGTTGAACACCAGATCTTTGATCGTTGTCTCAGTATTGTGTAGGACAAAAAATAATATGCAGGTACTAAAAACGACTATTTTTCTTTTTGCATTAAATAACTTAGTCTTCATTGAAACAACTGTACAAAAAACATTAAGCACCTACCTACTACTCGTATAAGTACTACAATTTTAGTTCAAGATGGTTAACTTGCTGTGGACATCTTTGCCAGGTGTGAAAGAGCAACGAAGCGTTAAACTATCTACTTAAATAGCTTTTTGTCTCACTAAGCACAGATGTCAAAGAAATACTAGGGTGTAATTTTTTTCAACGCATATTTGCGATGATAGTAAAAAAACAAGCCTTATATTCCTGATCTTTCTACTGTTTATCTAGGGATAACAGGAAACTTTGTAGGTCTACAATTTTTGTGACATCCTTTCACAGTACCACTATGGCATAATTTACTTTATACAGGTAGGCCAAAATGAGTAGCCTAATACATCAAGAGACCCAAAAAATTCATCATCACCTACAGCCACAAGTCAACAATACAGTCATCTGCTAGACATGGGTTTCCGTTTTTGGTAGCTGTAATTTTACTCACGTTTTAGACCTACATTTTCTTAATTTTTGTATTCTCTCACGATTCCTTGTTCTAACCACTATCAACCCAGCTTTCACGGCCAGACGGAGAAAAGAAACAAAAAATTCGATACACAAGTGTCGGCGTAATATTTATAGATTCTGATTAATGATATGGAAGTGAAGAGGGGACGTGTTCCACCATGGTGATGGATGATACTTCCAGTTATTAGATAATGGTGTTTCAATAGAATTAGGAGCTTTGTTCTTCCTGGCCTTTGGAGCCGGGTCAGCGCGTGCTGTGAACACCATGGATCATGGCATGTCATGAGTAATCTTACAAAGGTTACGAGGAAGGTAAAGTTCAGTGGAAGAATTTAAGTTATGTTTTTGATGTTGGTGGAAATTATATAGGAACGTATTCTGAAATGGTGTTGATGTTTTTCTAGTAACTACTTCACGACATGAACACTATTCCTAGCATAATTTCAGTGTATTTTACGATTTGTATGTCTTGAATGAAGTTTTAGGCATCCAGACAAATAACTATCGATTCTGTCATATTTTAAGCTTAAAAAACATAGAATGTTTCCCTGTGCAATTGACTATATAATAAAAATAAATTAACTATAAAAAAAACACACTTAAAATCACTATAAATCACTTTCGGTGTTTGCGTAAACTACAAAAATAAACTAAAGAAGAAATAAACAAACTGCAGAATTTGCTAACCTTGAAAAACAAACCCAAAGTTTACAAGTAACGGTCCTTAATAATAAAATTGTGTTTTAATATCGGACACGGTCTCTCTGAATGGCCGATTCGTACCAAATTAATAACATGAACATCTGTTATTGTATTACAGTCTGCCACAGACCACTGTATGACGGTATTCTGTTCCTTGTTTTGAACACATAACACTTACCTTGTTCTATGAAGTTTATCCCTTTAAGTATAGAGGTGGTCTGGAGGTATCAGAATGTACTGAATGTAAATTATATATTAGGTAATATTTATGAAAAATAAAGTAGTTTCAAGATCTTTTTAGGGTTTAGATAGGAAGTATAAGTATATTTCATGAGTAACTTCGTTTTTCATGTGTGTTTGAAAGGGTGATTTCTTTCCTAAATCCTTTTTTTTAGTAGGTATAAAGTTAGAATGTGCTTCACCGTACCTACTTTAAAAATAAGACTTCTTTTTACCTTCTTCTACGGCAAGCAATATCGATTTTTTAATTGATCTTAATTATCTTTTTGAATTGTGCGGTATAGAAAGGTTACAGCTAAGTAGGTAGTAAGTATCCTAATTTAGGTAGGTAAGAATTGGGGCAAGTTACTAAAGCTATTATTTACAAAACTTTTAGTTTTCAAGATATTGTATGTCACAGTTGCGGTCTTTAACTTTTTTAGTGTTCATCTGAAAATAGTGAAGTTTTAATAAAATCCATTCGACGTGGCCAATTATTGCAGATTTTGATAATATCTAATCTAGGAAACGTAATAACAGAAACAGATGCCAACTGTTGAAAGACCGGCGTGATTGTTCAAACCATAACGGAAGAGAGGAGAAGCATGCACCGCTATTACAAAGAAACCATTTTAGTCTTCTTAGAACCTTATGCATTCCCCAAGATCACCCGTTAAGATCGCGGCACTGCAATTAAAGGAAGTTTGATTTATAACACGAACAACCAAAACCAAAAACCAGTTAAGAAAGTTCCGCAAAATGAAAACAATGACCGAGAAGTACAAGCCCTTACAAAACTGAGCAAAATTGTAACAGGTACTTTCTTTACTTTCGCATTGATTTACAACTTCGAAGTTTAGACCATTCTTGCCGCATCGATCAAAACAAATACCTTTCTTTATTTGCGAAATATAAAGAAGAAAAAGTAAAGGTGTGACAAAATTCGCAAAAATGCGAGCGAAAGTGACCAACGTCTTTTGAAAATGTGCAACAATTGCAGACAATGCGAATAGAACATTGTCGCTATTGACAATTTGACCACCTGCTGATGAACGATTTGCATATTATTCGCAATATAAAAAAATCTGTTTCACTTGCATTTTGAGTTTTGAGTCAGTTTATTTCTGTTAACCGTACGTATCAGTTACTGTTGACCAATAATCAGTGTCTTGAGAAGTGCAATGTGTAAGAAAAGTGACAATCATGCAAGTTTGTAAGTTATCTAAAGAAAATACAGCATTTTATTTTGGAATGGGTTTATTCTAAGGTATCATTATTAAATTATAATTTACCTAGGAAGGTAGGTATAAGTTTTGAATATACCTAAGTAAATTTGTAAGACTAATTATTTTTTAGTTTCATATTTTTCCCACTTTAATTTAACTTACATTCAATCTTCCCAAAAAAATATAAAAGCTGAAGAACAGAGCTTTTAAACAACCTACATAGCCACCCTTACATGTTGCCTTCATTTAAAGTAAATACTATCTTACCTATCTATGGCAGCAAAAATAGAGGTACCTATGACATTTTCTACAGACTGCTCAGTTCAAAATTCAGAAACCGGTATTTACCGGTGAATGTAATGATAGCTTTGGTTCAGTTTCTTTCTGAAAAAAAGGAATTGGACACCATTTAATTTATCAATTAAAATAAAATAATTAAATTGAGTTTAACAGCAAAAACATAATTTCTAAATCTAAAAGTAACTAAGTGAATGTTATAAAAAAGAATACAAAGCCAGCTTCTACATGTATCCTGAATTTAAAGTTCGTGTCCATATATGTGTGTACCAAGATGTTACAGCAATAGAAGTAGGTATATGACCTGGAAGGATGACTTCAGAAGGCTAATTCAGAATACATACATATATCACGCCTTTATCCCTCACGGGGTAGGCAGAGCGTTAACGGCCGTAAGATACCATTGTTTAAAATGGTTTTGTCACTCCTTGAAAAAGAAAATAAGGGCATTTTAGGCTAGTTCTTAATTTAAAATAAAATAAATCTTATAATTATAGTAGGTTCACACACAGCCACGTACCTAAATCCCATATGTAGGCAGCTTAAATGTAAAGTAACTAAATATATGCATAGATGTTATCTTACCATGGCAGCAATATATGACCCGGGAGGAAGATGTCAACAGGCCTGAGTTCAGAAACCGGTATTCGTTAAGATTTGTGGTATCGACAGGTACACTCACATAAGCGGTTGTATTTATAAAGTGGTGTTATAGTACGGAATGCGCCGGCCAGGACGCTGCGGCCACTGCTTGATACAGGGGGTTTGGTTAGAAAAATAATGTAGATTTGTTTTCGCTTACAAAATTATCACAGGAGAATACTGAAGAAGGGTCGAAATTTAACTGAAAAGTCAGCTATGTATAATTCAGTCGCGGAATTCAACATTCGTTTAAGATATGATGTGTATTTTAATGTTATTTTATATTGAAAATGCTTTCTGCAATTGAAGAGACACTTGTTTTGACATTAAAGTATGGACTAAATAATATCTCTATAAGATCGGACTTGTCCTATCAGTCGCTGTCAGAGTTTGGACTGTCAAGACAGCAGCAGAACTTTTAAGTAAAATCAATCAAATTATAACTAGGTAGTTTGGTTAGGTATATTAATTCATGACGATAAAATTTTATAATTTGAGTTTATATGCTAGAGAATGTGTGCTAATGAAATGAAGATAATGGTATAGATAGATACGTGCAATCAATTTGATGTTACTTAACCTACATCATCAATAAAGTAATCTATCAGATTCTGTTATTTTATTACTAAAATTTTTGCATCCGTAAAGCAATTTTAGCATCAAAAATATTGTTGCGATTCGATCTTTAACATAATTTGGTTCAGTTGAATTTTGTTTGGAGAACACCCTCTACATCATGACGAGAGTATGATATCAAGGTTAGGCTTAGCGGAACACTCCACATGTGGTCAACCTTAATAAAGCGCGAGGGGCTTATATGGCCAGCCTGCGCCAGACAGGGACAGATATAGGAGCTTAGCCGCCATGTTGTATTATGGATGCCTATCATATTTTGGACCCGCTCCGGACCGGATTATTCTTTTTTCTTTTGCGCCTCCATCTCTCTCAGAACCGGTCCCCGAGACGACCACCATTTATTGTAGATTAAAGAGGCTTGTTGTCTTAATTTTAAGCCACGCTTTAATTTATGGCTACGTATTAATGTAAGAGTCTCCGCCATTTTTTCCATAAGATAGATACGTCGATGATTTCTTTATTTGTATTGCCTCGTTTATTAATTTAGTCTCACTATGCCGGCTAATACTTTGTGCTTAACTTAATGATTTGGCAATTAAATTAAATTGTTCTCGTTGTGGTAGCTAAATTAAAATTTACAGCGATGAGAGATTTTAAGTGCTCAGCCATCGCCCCCGCTGTTGGACATGCATTTGTCATGTTAACGTTCTTTTAGGGTATTTGCTTAGTGTCAAAACGCTTAAGCTTTTATTGGACGAAATAAATTGGGCACCTTTAATTACTACATTCAGAAAACTAGTTTTTAATTTTGCCGAAAATAGTGACGTGGCTCGGGTCGTCCAACCGCCGTCGCAGTCACACCCAGCGCGTATTAATCATAAATTCTGTACAAAACAAAAGCGAAACGGCCAAGTGCAAACTCCCATGTCCGAGTGAAAAAAATGACAGTACGCTCTAGCAAACCGAAAGGACGGAGCAAAAAACGCTACCGGTGAAAAAATATGATTTATCGGATGAAAAATGTGGAAACACACGCGGAAAGGGAACGCCGGGAGCGCGTTTCCACTAGACAAATTTATTAATCCTATCGGTCTGCCTTTATTCATATTTTGTATCGGTTTTTCTATTTTCGCTGGATTAATGGTTTGTTATTTCATTAGTGGTTGTCCCAGTTCTGTTAGTTTGTTTCTGTCTGTGAAACAAACATGTTATTTGAATGTATTCATGGATATAGTGTCAACATTAATTTGTAAGCCTATTCATTCTTTCGTATAAACTTTAATCCATAAATTTATTGCAGAAAATATATTTTTTTTTCTTAGTAGTAAAACACTTTTCTTCACGAATTCTAATCTAAAACCCAAGTCTTCCAATTCTTAACCTCTTGTAGGTACATGAAAATGAAAATTATGTAAGTGAAACGCATTTGATTCTAAATTTTTTTTTTTTTTTAAATTTGTCCTGATGGTCTCAAATCTCAATCGGAACCGTTGTATCAGAGATCAGTAAACCCTTAGCACTCTATTAAGGCGAGGCGAGTATTATTGAATGGGAGGTAGTTGCAAGCCCTGATCGCCACCGGGCTATTCTGCAAATCAAGATACCTCTGATACAGTGGTTCCCAAATTTTCATTGATAACGGTTTAAAAACCAAAGCTTCACTCCATGTATTTATTAGGATAACTAGTTGTGACTAAATGAGAACACGCTGCTAACGATTTAGCTGCAAATATTTTAAGGAAAAAATCGCCACATGAAACTAAACTGCATTTTCTTCAAGAAACAATTAGAAAAAAAAATGTCTAATACATTTGATTAGCATACCTTTTGTGTCACAGTCATAGTTTCAGTTTCTTCAGTTTCACCCCTTCAAATAATCACATTTTATTTTTTTTACATTATGTTTATTATTTATGCGGTCGTTGCTATTCTTCCGAAGTTAGATGACCTCTAAAATATTTTCAAATATTTTTTTTGACATCGTGTCTTCAAAATCATATTAAAGAGGGCCTCTTTGGGAATCACTGCCTCTTTAATGCACGGGCCAATATTATTAATACGAATGCAACTGGTGGAGAATGGTGATTGTGACTGGATGAGAGGATGCAAACGATGGGATTCCAACTTGTTATTACGTAGTTATACTGCTGCTGTGGCCATTTTGTTGATGTCTTTGTTATAGGGTATAATTAAAGTCTAAGTTTTAGATACTTTTTTAAGGTTGTTAAAGGTTTTGAAGTTAAATTGGGTAAATTTAAATGATATTTAGCCTGTTTTTGTTAATCCCTTTTTCTGGTAACAGTACCTAAATACTGATATCAGAAACAGAGATTAACTATAATAGGTTATATATAACTATAATTTAAAAAAATATGCATTGTAGCCTTGCAGTTAAAGTTGAAAGTAATTCGCTAATCTTTAGCAACTTTACCTCAACTTTTCAATGTCGTACAGTTACTTATTTAAACCATAAACTACACTAAATTAATATAACAAAATATATTTCACAGCAGTCTGAACGTCATAATACGTATTAAAACCATCTCACTAGCGCACGTACAGCTCTATCCAATCCGCAGATCCCACACAAGTATATAGTAGGGTATACATCCCAGTCGTTGACAGATACGAGGACGCGGCGGATCTTAGGCGGAAATTAAAACTAATAATTCAAAAAGTTTCCGCGCGACCGAGCCGCCGAGCCAGATTTATGTGCCAGCCAGTCTTGTGAGTGCTTCCTACATAGTTCTAGACGCTTTAAAATCACTTAGCTGGAAGGGATAATATTGAGTTAATCAACGGGTGTGCTGGGAAGGAAGAGTTATTGGACTTGGAAACATTTTATGAAACTTTTATGTTGTTTTACCTAGGGTGGTTCTTGGTTTACAGGCAATAAAGATTTTTTATAGTTAATAAAAATGTACCTACAAAAAAATACAAATTAGGAGCAATATTAAAACCTATGTAACAAATTGTAGACGCAAAACAAGCTGCACTTGGCTGGGTCCTCCTTTTATTTATAATGTACTCAGAGGAACCCATTTCCGGTTCATACACCTTCCCATAAATCTAACAAAAATAAAACTCCTTCAACAGACACAGACAAACAGTAGCGAACAAAATCGCATTGACATTAGGTGCATAACGATTGCAATACGTCGGCCGTCGCAGGAGCATCAATCGTAGACTCGGTGGCGCAGGGCGAATGCATCAATGCAATGCTGCACCACTACTGGGACGTACACCTTACTTTCTCATGCGACACTTTCCTGGCATTTTCTCTCCATTTCCTCGTTCTCCCCCTTTTCAAAGATCTTTTTTTAAACAAAAGCGACCATGTATACTGAAAAACGTGATAGTTCCATTGATGTTACACTGTTCTTGTGCTCAATGTAGAAAGGTTATTTGTATTCAAAGGTCAGCTGAAGAAAAGCAGTTTCTGTTCTTCCTTGATCATTTATTCAGAGCCGTTTGTAAGTTAAAAAGTAACATCATAGTTTGCAATTAGTCACTTGGCCCCGGGGCAAGATATTAGTAACAGGTTCTTGGGCTGTCTGATCGCTATATTTTGCAAGTCTTTATGATATATCTATACCTTCTTAATGTATTTATGTCTCTATCAACTCAACTTAGGGCGTGTACAAGAAATTAGTCCTTTTTTTCTGTAGAACAGCCGCTGTCCCACTCTATTTTGTGTACGCGCTCTTATTCCAGCATTTATAGAATTTTTGATAAGGTAAAGACCACACCTAATTACTAGTTGTGTAGGTACTTATATAGAACAGCATTTGATGGTTATTAGTTATTGCCTCTTAAGATTTTCAGTCAGTACCCATACTTACACATTTTCTTAAATCGATACCCGTAGTTCTTAAAGTATACATCTATTGTAGTTTTTCCAGCATACATTAATTGCTATTTTTTATCAGTCCATTATTCCTCAGTTCCGATTTCAGTACAAAGTTTATTTACTTAGAATCTGTGTTTGGCGGAGAACGCTGCGTTTATGTACCTACCTAATAAATTTAGTATAGGCATTCCGGAACATTCGAGCAAACATTTATAAAGACATCTTTTGTAGACATGTTGGTATACCTACCGAAGTCGACAGCATCATGATTCCTCAGCACAGTGGAGGTAGCGAGGCTGTTTATTATTTAGAATGTGTAGCGGCGGCGGGGCGCGGGCGCGGGCGACGCGAGTTGATGCGCGCTCCAAGTGGAAATCTTTTGGGATTACCCCGCCGCCGACTTGGATAGGCCTGTGGTACACCGAGCACATGATATATTCATTCCTTGCCTTATCACGCTCTCTGTCGGGGTCGGCTACCTAACCTAAGGGATTTGTCGTGGAACCAAGTTTTTACACAGAGCGACCGAGCACATTATATAAGATGTGAAAAAATATTACCGGAAAGTCAAAGTTGTTGTGTTTTCTTTCTCGCCATCAGCAAAAAGATAGCAGCAAGTATTGCAGAGTTTATGGCGTAATGTTTCTTGTAATTTCTTAACTGGGTTCTTAACGCCATACGATGTTTGAATTGAATTATTCGATGACTATTATTATGATTATTAGAACACTTAGAATGGAAAGATCTTACCAAACTGGCCTTTGCGTTCATTGTACGCTAGTTTACCGGTCCATTATCATCAGTTTTACCATCCTTCTCAGGCGATCCGCGCTGGTCTATGATCGCACATAAAGAACGTCCTAGTTCTTGATAGTTTTCGTAACAATCACAAAAAAACATACATTCAGCAAAACACCAACCACACAACACTGACAGTTACCATTTTCGGTCTAAAAATTTCCTTCGGGGAAAGGCTAATTAATCAAAACCCATACAGCCATTCCAACATATACAATAGCACTGTCATGTTTCATAACGACAACTCAACTCACAATTTCATTCCTCATAATTTAATTTTTATTTACCTCGTTTCGTTATTATCAGGATCATATTGAAAATTGACAGTTCAACCGTGTCAGAAGCCTGCAGCTCGTAATAGATGGTTGAAAAATAGATCCATTAATTTGATCGTTGGCCGATTTTAATAAAATTTACAGTTCAATAGTTATTGCCTAACTTTTGTAAAGATACCTGCCGTGCTCACTGTATCACCAGCCTTTTTATCTGAAGCGCGGCCGCTATGATGTACGAGACGGCGACGCCTGGCGAAACCTAAACCGTGGTAAAGCCGCCATCACGTCAAATGAATACTAAATCACGGTTGGCCATTTGAATTTCAATATCTATCCTATGCCCAGCCTAATGCGAGTTTCGGCTATAGCCTTCGAAGCGATTTATTTTTTTTGGAAAGGGTTTAGCTTTGTAGACACCTACGTTTTTCTAAAGAAACGCGGCCGATCGATTCGATTTCTAAGTCATTTAGGTATCTTTTGCTTGGACAAAACGTAGCAACCCATTAGTTGGGTATCATAAACTTGTCAAATATCTACATATTCAGTTCGGATTGTTTAAACACGACATCAAAGAATTTGGCGCTATTTGTCATACCTGTCTCGTATTATATTTTAGATAGCTCCGCAAATGATCTACACGCAGGTGTCTTACTAAATCTTTTCATCTTATCTTAAAATTCTAAGTGTGGATCCCAATTCAGGTGGAATCAACTCAATTTCTTCTTGCCTCCCACATATGTTAGATTTCCCAAGGAGCGGGAAAAAGCGCCGAAGCGCTTAATGAAACAAAAGGATCCGAACTAGTTCCAAATTGCCAGATACATATTCCAGGCACATTTATCAGAAGCAAAAAAACAGGCCGCTGATTCGGCAAATATTTTTTCTGGGCGATTAGCGGGAACTCAGCTGAAATACCTACTGTTTTACAAATTTACGTTTGCAGTCTTACCTTTGCTCCCCTCTAGCAAAACATTCACACCTGAAGCGAAGTATCCTTGTCGTAGCTGAAAATAGAAGTTGGTCGTTTGGTGAAGGCTCAGCGTGGGAACCGCCACGTCGCATTGACCCCTCCAATGCTTAGACAAATGATTTCCAAGAGGAATTCTCTTAAAATGTTTTTGCGTTTTCGGCCATCTTCATTTCGTTTCTAACCACCTTATTTACTCGCTTTTATTTCTTTAGATAGTAGTATACCGCTACTTTTTAGACTGCAAGATTTAGTAGTTACGTGTATCTGACGGTGCGTTTCGTCGTTGATCCTCGTTGACATCAAGTAGAAAGGTGAAAATTTCTTGGATCATTCCTCAATTTACATAATATGAAGTACCTACTTAGTAACTTTCTATTATGAGTTTGTTATTTAAACGCTAGTAAGGCAATTAAAGAGCATTGGGTTTTTTCCTAAAACTACCCTGAAGTCTTCGAATGTCTTGTACTATTGAAATATAAATACATATCACATCCTGCGTGTTATTTTGATCCTCATTCTTCATATTTCACGTCAACTTCTTATTTGCATTATTGAATACTGGCATTATTTTATTATTTACATCACCCTTTACTACATGAACCAATACACAAATTCTGTTTACTGTGGGGAGATAGGGAGGTCTTTCCTAACAATTTTTCTCATAAACCGAACATGACAGATTCGTACAGTGATTGATCGGGCCAGCCTGATCTGGGGGCGCCGAATTATAATGCGGAGGGTGTTGGAGACGATCGTGTTTATAGTGTTTCTTTAGATGTAGGTATACCTACGCCAAAAATGTAGATTGGCTTTATTTGCTATGGCACTGAGACTGATAGGGCGCAATATGAACATCCTAGAAAAAACTTCCTTCTTTTTCGAGTGGGGCACCGAGTTGTCCAAAGAAAGAAGAAAAAACTGGACCTCACCTACATAGTATTCCATTTGCGGAGTTACGAAATGATCAAATAAGGTCAAAAGTTTTATCGGTCTTATATATTTTTAGAATTTGAGCTACCTTACCTTATAACTCTACTAAAATGACTACTATTTAAATGTCAATCCTATCATGATACTGGGTACAATTCTTTAATTAGGTCCAGATTAAAAAGAGGAAAACAAATGGCATTTTAAGCTTCTTCCAAATTTTCCCCCAGCAGCAGTCAGATGAAAATCTTCATTCCTCGGAGGGTAGTCCACCCTTGAAAAAAAAAATATAAAAAGTATTATTAAAGAAAGAGACAGTTCGGGCCGCATTTGTAACTGTCGTGGGCCGTATGATGAAAAATTAGTTCAGTCCTTGTGACAAAGGCGCGCTAAACCCACTATACATAGTTATCTCTGTCTCACTACGGCAAAAAGGGAGACGCAAGAGGCGACATAGCTGCGTTTCCAATAGCAAATGACACAGATAGCTTAGGGATGACCGTAGGAGCGAACAGCAAGTTTTTGACAGGGGCCATTTATTGTGTATTGAATATCAATATAATTTCCGTGAGAGTCGATTTTTGCCCCATAGAGGAGCTCGTCCCACAAGGGCGAAGTTTGAGCACACAGATTATGGCCAATGGCAAATATTGCCAGTGATTGATGGAGGTGTGACGGGCTGCTGGATGTGTCATTTCTTTGCTCTATTCCTTTGTTTTTGTAGGGGACCTTACGTAAACATCAATACGGGGAAGATGGAACGAGTTGATGAATCGTGTGAGAAAATAAATGGAACGGGATCCTATCATCGCATTTTTGGTACCTATCCACTAAGATAATATTTTCTTTCATATATATATTTTATAATGTTTCTTCCTATTAAAAGATGGAAATTGCGTCCCAGGCTATTAACGTAGTGTCTGTGGTCTTGCCCCAAACACTGATTAAATCGTCTATCGCAGACGTATGCGACGTAAAAAAATAAATTATTTTTCAATCGGACCACAAACACCTTCGTTAGGTATCATCTCAATTTCCATATTTCCCAGTCTAAAATACCAAATAGTCAGTGCATTCCACCGGCATCCACTATCAAACCAGTCCTGAGCACATAAGTCGATGTCGCCGAGAATTACGGCAGCAAGACAATCGATTATGCACGGTAGGCCACGTACGGCCGCCGCGCACTTAGTGGCAATGGTCGCGCCATTACTGAATAAACCTCGGACATTTGCCTCCGGAGGTATCTCGAGATGGCTTGATGAGAAAATTTATAAAGATTTGAAGGCGCAAGTAAATAAACTGCCTGAGCATTGGCAATCAAATTTATTACGATGAAATTAAAAAGCTAGTCATTGATGAAGATGATGAAACTATAACAACTAATATAGACAATCGATTATGCACGGTAGGCCACATACGGCCGCCGCGCACTTAGTGGCAATGGTCGCGCCATTACTGAATAAACCTCGAACATTTGCCTCCGGAGCTATCTCGGAATGGCTTGATGAGAAAATTTATAGAGATTTGGCGACGCAAATATATAAAGTAAACATTAGTGTATGACGAAGGAATAAGTGCCGAAAAAAAGCTAGAAGTTCAGACTATCACATAAAAGTAACCCGAAAACCTATACTAAAATAATATAAGATACATATACATGTATGGAGTCAAATCATAAATTGAACTCAGCTATCATAGTACTTACTTAAGTACCACAAGGTTCATTTTGTCACCCATTTTCCAAATCATATACAACTTCTCAAATCCCACTATTTCACTCGTCTCAGAAACCCCAGCAGTAGATGAACCTAAATCTGTGTACATAGTTGCAGTACACAATCGGTTGACCGTCGCGTCGTAGCGAGCGCAGCCGCAGGCAAATGACAAGGAATTAGTACCTAATGGCGAGACCATTCCAGCTAACTGCTCGCCGGCCTCACCTAGCCATACATAATTGATTATCCTACTGAACCCTTCCACGGAGGGTGTCTTGAGTTTATTTGGGGCTGGAGGAAATTTGAAATGTCTGGAGTGTCAAATTGAGCTATGTCTAAGGGGTCACTGACGGAATAATGTGGGTGTCCATATTAGTTGTATTGCTACAGTAGTAAACGTGAACACAGGTTGACTGGAAGAATTATATTTTATAGACATATACTTGCAGCTAATTATTATCTACTACGAAATTTTCTCACGTAAACATAACAATGTTACGATTTAGCCATAACGTTACGTATATCTGCATGTGGTTACGAAAAAAACACTGCGATAAAAATATTCTAAATAAAATGTAGTCATGTAACGCACCTACATTTACACATACCATTCTGTTTAATCAACTTATCGAATCTTATTTACATATCGACCAAATAACGAATAAAAATCCATCATACGGTGCACATTGTGAGAATTCAGGTAATTAAAGCAGGAACCAAAAATCCAAGGTTGGAAATGCTTGAATAATCTTATTTATCTACGTCAACCGTCGGCTTTTTTAGTAAGACGAATCTGTCACAGATTATCTTGAGCCATTAGTCATTCCTTTGCTGTAGGACCAATCTGACAGCTGTCTTAACCCTTTTTAACCAATGAGAATGTCATAGGCGCACGATTTACATTGAGTTGTTTTCTTTTTGGGCCCGAGTATATTAAGTGGTTTTTTATTGCATTTTAATATCCGCTTTAAACATCCTTAACTTTACATCGTGAGTCAAACTTTCAGAAGGAAGAGTTTTGTTATTTTAAATCCTTTTTTCCATATTTGCAGATGTGGTTCAAGAGGTCTACTAGATTTCGTAGGTTATACTTTGCAAAATAAATTTAAACTAAGGCATTCTATGATTTAAAAAGCTGATTTGTCTCTTTTGCCAGCCATTTTCAATTCCAACTTATCTTAATTAAGTTCCAATCGCAATGCAACAACATCGCATGCAAGAACAAAATAAATGACCATAATAATACATCATTTGTGTAGCTATCAATAAGCGGCAAACTCTTAACATCTCAATTTCTTGTATTGGAAACAACAATAATATTTCCTGAAACAGGATATTTATTTAAAACAAGGCGTTGATAAAGTAATTTTCTTTTAACCTTAACCATGTCCTTATGGAGTGGTCATTACTTAGCAATGGTACACAGCCCGCTCTGAGCAATGGCTACGTATTAATCAAAATGCCATATCGTCCTCCTCCTCTTTTTGCGTTGCTGTCCTTGTCTAACTAGTCACGGATACCTCGTTTTCCTTTATCCTACAGAAGCCTAGCAACTGCGATATCCTGTTCAACGAAAATGTGTTCTATCTCGTCCTGCTCTAGGTTTGTTTGCATTGAGGGGATGCAATGTTTTGGTATACTTTTTCTTTGGCCGGGTAAACTCATGTTCTGCAGTCTTACTCTCCTGAGACGAAATTCGGTGTTTTTTTCGTCTCTCCATCACGAAACCTTTTTTCGCTTTTTCAGAATGGACGTTCCTGATCTTTCCTTCATCCTTTTCTTACGCATTATCTTGTGAGCATTAGTTTCACCATTTGCTTGATGGAGTGTAGGTTTTTAGACAACTCAATTAAGTACCTACTCTACTTAGATAAATTGACTTTCTAACGTAATAATATTGTATGTAGGATATTATGCAAGAGAATTGAAACCATTTTATGACTGAGTGGACTTTTGATTACATATAGGCATATTTTTTAAAAATTTGTGTAATAGTGTTTCAAACGACAAGCTGTAATAATTATAGTTACGTATTTATTTTATAATAAATCAAGTATAAGCGAGTCAATTCGTATGAAAATTCAAATAATCGTTGGGCACTTCGAAAACAGTAGGTAGGTAGATACTTTTTTCTAGGAAAACTTAGTAATTTTATTTATAATATGTATTTTGTTTTATGTTCTCTTCAGGTTGTACGATACCAGCTGTCACTTCAACCCGCAAATGCTGCAACATCGTGCAAGGCAAAATGAAGACCACCCCACTGATATGAAACACACGCTTTCCAGCCATCTGCGACGCAATGTGTGACATGTCAATTCATCTCATCATCACAACCTGTCGTTGAACGCAGCCGATGACTGCTTCACTATGTTGACGATTTTGTAAATATTTAACTAAATCAGTTGGGATAAAATTCTAAGAAATATTATACCCAACATTGTTTGGCAGGTTATTCTTCATTTTCCTCAGGTTATATGATCAGTGATCACTACCAGTCAACACTTCTTACGGAGATGACACGTGGATGAAACACGCCCTCCAGCCATCTTCAGCACCACCGTACCTACTCATCTCTTCACGGCTTGTCGTTGAAACCAGGTGATAATCATAACACTTTTGTTGGCAATGTGGTAAATTACTGAACAATATTTTGTTTTGTTATCATATAGGACCTCAAACATCATTTGAGTGCCTATTTGGAAAAATTATTGATAAAAATTTGGTACTGATTTGGTTCCGTTTACACCTAAACATGGCATAGTAAATACAAGTAATCTATTGGGTGACAACAACAAAATTCAAAAATTTTAATTGCTTTTATTAATAAAATTTATTTATTATTATACAAGACGGTGTTTGTTTATCGATGATTTGTATGAGACATTCCTAACCTACATCGACGATTTTGTTTACTCCCAAAAAAACCTAAACTTAGACAGTTCAAACGAGCAAACATATTGAAATCTGTCAAACCTCATCTTAACTACCGGTAATACATCATAAGCAATACCGGTGGCCAGCCATCGAATGCATCACCAAGTCCCGTCATTTCTACATGATGTCTACCAAAATCATGGGACTTCAAGAGGAAGGATGCCCATAAGTCTTGTAGCAGACATGTGAATGCCACGATTTAGATCAATCAATACGATTTATCAAGACGTGGTGGTTACATGGGGTGAACATTTGCATATAATGGGACGTAGCTGCAATGGCATTTGTCAAATCGTGTGACTGACATTCTGCCTACAGGTTTTTGGGCATACAGGGTGTGCAAATGATTTTTGTTCAGAAACTCATCAAGGTCTCGTAGTTTGGTTCTCGTTCTCTTTGTTCTGCCTTCTGTTTTTGTAAAGAAAATGTAGCCTTTCCCAATCTGCATAAAAACTCTTCTGACGCAGAAAGCTGGCTAAAACCCGTTCACAAAGATATATGATCCAAGCAGGGATTGACAAACGACATGAAGAATTGATTAATTTAAACTTAAACGGTTGTCGAAAGAATGCAAATATTATGTAGATAGTCTTCAAATATTGTTATTAATTCAAACAAAATGCATGAGGAAATTTTATTTCTTTCAGATGCCGCCAAGAAGTTTGCCGTAGCACCTGCAAATATAAATAAATCATCATTATTCACAATTATAAACACCATGTAGTAAATACGAAAAGGGATGGGTACGTAAATAAAACCTAGTCAGAACACATTAAGGCATTCGGGTAAGACGACTATTGTTGTCATATCGGTAGATAAACTACGGCATTAATCAATGGAGCTCGACAATAGAGCCGCTCACCTCAAAACTGACACTACGACCAGTTTATCAAGACCTCCTTCACCTAACCAAAAACTCATTCTATTGAACTACAAAAAGCTGGTCTTGATTTTGTTGGATTCTTTAAGACCATTGCTGCGTGATATTGAAGCTTTTGCACGAAAAACGTGAAAAAGCGGCAGTGGAATCCTGTTTGAAAATAATGCCAGAACCGTTCAGCATTATAAAGAAGTGGAAGATCTGAACAAGCTAGCAGCAGTATATCGAAGTATATTGAGTGAATACATCTACATAATACGACTAACACCACAATGCCAGATAACGGTTATTGTGGTGACAATCCCACTCAACCCACGTGGTGATTGGGAAAGGTGAATTATCATAAACATCAGAATCATATTAACTGGGAGTCTAACGTACTTCAGATATTAGTAATCTATTGTTATAGGTCAGGTTAGAGGATGGGTAGTTACCTGAGTACAGAGGAAAATCAAAAATATTAAACACTACCTACGTCTAAGATGTATAACGAAAATAAATAAAAATACTCTAACGAATATTGTACATCTTGTGTAATGAACCAGTATCAATAGTAAATATGAGTAGTATACTATTGTTGTGTGCAATGAATGTGTGAAAGATAATTTATAAAAAAGAAGATACAATACCGAAATGATAGTTTTGTATAACAAAGCTTCTTTATTACTTGTGTTATATTTTTATTTTATTTTTAAATTTAATATTTATGTTTATAATACTTAGCAATTTTTTTTAAGAAAACCAATTTTCTCATTTGAGAACCAGCTTTGATTTCCGCCTTATTCAAAATTCAAATTAACCCGTTGCATGCTAATCGTATGCAAAACCAAGTCCCTCTGAATGAGTGGCTCACAACCGCTTAATCACAACCCTTCTGACAACAGCAAATAATTTCATTAGTGAATTCCTAAATCCTTGTTGAGGAATTCATATAGACGCGTCTCCGGGAGGCTTTGGGGGCAACATTCATCATACATCAGACCCCTTTGTCTAGGGACCCGTCGGTTCCTATATACAATGGTGGGGTCTAGGGGCCCTGACGGAGATAACGGATCCAGTCGGAATTGGTTGAAATGTGTACCAACGTTATAAATGTCAGGTTACGTTGTGTTTAGGTGGGACTGTGTAGGTAGAGTACTAGATATACGTATAGATAAGGAGTATTGTGCTAAGCTTAAATGTCAATGATAAATGTTATGCGAAACATAACATTGTATTAAAAAACTTACCAATAATGCCAACTGTGGTTAAAGTAAATAAAAAAGCGATACATACTAGATCTTACGAGTACTTACATACATTGTCCCTTAATTAGGTAAGTATGCATTTCTGTTTTAAATTGGATAAGTGTATACCTACTTTTACTAATTATTAAACGAATAAAGCACTAATAGTCCTGGTTCAGTCGAGGAATTTTGGATTGCTGACATGATAAGATTTAACTCGGACCTAGTGCAGTCAGATAAGGCGGGCCTCACACCTTACGCACAACGGAGTTTTATTTTAGCGCATCTGTAACGCAACTTCATTTGTCCCTTATGCGTCTGTCAAACAACGCAAGCTCATCCGTTTGTGCTACGTCAACTGTTTCTTTACACCTAATATAGACGCATGCGTTGCAGATGCACTAAAGTAGCGCTCCGTTGTGCTTTAGATGTGGTATTCGCCTTACTGCTCGGCCGCTACTTGTATCAAACAGCGTACCTACTCGGACGTAGGTTCCTAACCCGAGTGGAATAAGATTATGCTCTATTATGAAGCTGACGCGTACGAGTGGACTCTGACGTGGTGCACTCGGTCCGAAACTCCGAACTAACTCTTATCGTGTCAACCCGCCTTTGGCACAAAAAAGTACCTAATACATGCGCTGAACGCGTGTTTAAAATATATCTTCATACAAAAACACACCAGATACGCATCAACGCGCGTACATTACTTTTATGTAGTAAGGAAAAAATATTTTCCGCATATTTTACACATTTCATGAAAGTAGCAAGTAAACTATCTATAGCTAACTAACTATACATGAAAATCTTCGAAAAAATGGTCGATCGATAAGCATATTTTGTAAATAACCAAATTTCCGGATTTAACAACCCAAAGGCACTTAATAA
The DNA here is from genome assembly GCA_029255805.1 of Keiferia lycopersicella. Lineage (NCBI taxonomy): Eukaryota > Metazoa > Arthropoda > Insecta > Lepidoptera > Gelechiidae > Keiferia > Keiferia lycopersicella. The sequence goes on from JARACZ010000008.1 coordinate 4,828,665, forward strand.
AGCTTCAATCGCTTAGAAACCTGCACAGATCGACATAATAGTCATAGAAAAACTAGGTATTCCGCAAAATGAGATAGAGATGTTGAAAGAGAAACTACGTATTTGTGATTTATGTACGCTTTTGCGGTCTCTGCGTGCTGCTATCAGCGTGGGGTAATTCAATAAAGATCAACAGAGAGATAAGAAAGAGCTTTGCTGTTATATCTACAGGTACGTATATTTATGTAGATAAATCTAGGTGTAGGAGTAGGAGGTCAAGAATATTGTACCTAAAACCTTTCATGAGTTGACTCAGCCAATGAACAACTTTTATTCTATGACTTGGGAAAATACAAAAAATGGCGTTCTAAGACTGTGCAGAGCCGAAATAAATCGTTATAGCTACTACTATGTGAAAATAAAGAAATCCTAAGACCTTTATCGTCTTTAGCAGTAAGTAAAAACACTATTACCGCTACTGTATATACAGTAGGTATATTGTATACTATATGATCCGGATGGCGATGTCGAATGCCCGGGTTTAATATCCGGTCCGGAAGCTCGCATTCTGTATGCTGCTCCACTGCGGGACTCCTGGCTGTGTATGCTGAAGAGTAAGTACTAAAACGTTACGAGGGTAGGTCTACCTATTCTGAATTATCATCATCACCAATAGCCCTCATCAGCGCATTGCTGGGCATAGGCTATTTCTTTTTCACGTCAGTTTTACGGTCTTTTTCTTTCGACCATCTGGCATGTGGTCTTTCGACTGAACGTTTTATGGAGTTACGACGCTCTTGTCCAGCGGGAGTCTTCTCATCTACCCAAGGATCCTATCCATCCCTATTTTATCCTACGTCCGGCGTCTGATTCGGTGTTGCCATAATATAAAGAATATTATTTATACTATGGTGTTGTAGGAATGCGATCGAGTAGTGTAAATGCTTAACATGGAACGTTCAATGTCGAATACCCGGGCTTAATATCCGGTCCGGACGTTCTCACTTTGTATGCTGGGTCTACTGCGAGACTGCTGCGTGTGTATGCTGGAGAGTAAGTACTAAAACGTTCTAATTGTAAGTGAGGTGAGGTATATGGGTCGAAACTATGAAACTTATTTGTCAGTTCAATGCCTCCCAGTAAGTGCCGCAATGTAGCATAGAATTTTAATACAGTAATGTACTAATGGGAAGTTTTAGATTGTAAGCGAAATGAAAATTTTGAGTTGATGAATGACAATGATAAAAAAAATATCTTATATCCCATATTCAAACAATCTATAACTTTACAACTTATGTAGATGTAGATACTTACCTATTGGTACATAAAATTACTAACTTTTAACTTAAAATAAATACCTACATAATGTGCATTATTAAGCTAAAACGAGAACCATAGCCCGAGAAGCGTTTTAAGACTCCATGTTACATACGTCCAAACTAGGTACTTCGGGAACCCTGAATTCAAAAACAGAAATAAAAATATAGCTGCGATTGGATAAGCTTACCGTATCAAAACGCACCTGCTTTTGCATGCAACAAATGATATCGCTCTCAATTCTGACATACATTTTACATTGTCTGAGCTACTCTTCACAATAAATTCATGTCATACTCTTAAATAAACAAATCGGAAGACATAAAAATATATTTTCTTTAATCATTAGACCCATCCAATGCAGAACTGGCGTTTAAAAATGAAGCAAAATTAGAAAACACAGAGTTGCTATGTAAAATTCATAATTATTATACTTCGAAATAATAAGATAGTTTTGCTTTTTTTTTTAGATTTGCTGTCTTTTTTTTGTTTTTTTTACAAAAGAGACAAGTATAGTTAATATTTAGTTAAAGAATTATCTCAGAATTAAGACCATTATCTTGTAATCTAGCGACATCGCCTAAACAAATAAATACATTGCAACGGCAAGCAGCAACGGTATTAGAAAGTAAAACATTCTGAGCAACGTACCTAATGGCATTAAAAAAACGTGACCAAATACTTTGGGATCACGAAATACTATGCAAATGCTGAGAGCAGATTTTGTACCGACATAAGTAGGTATACAACAGCTGCATTTTATAAGACTAATGATATCTTGTCAGTTTTGCAACACTAAACGAAGAGTAAGGTCTTTTTTCAGAAAAAATGACAGAATTTTTCGGAGGATAAAACTTACCTACCTTAACTTCAATTTACTTGTGTATTCTGAAGTAACAAGGTTCCTACATTTTAGCGCTGTAAAAAGATGTATTTTTTTCTACTTGAATGCCGGGCGAGTCTAACATTCCGTCGGACCCTTAAGTATGTAAGCACCACCGTCGGTTTAAGGTCCGTAACTCTACACCGACGGAAGCTAAACAAAATAAATATTTCATTAATTACGTATTTCATTTCATGTACTTTCTAGATATATTTAAACATCTTGACACAATCAACATTTTCCGAGAAAATTATACCTACTTACTATTTAGTTTTTTTCTTTTTTGGTTATATTAAAATACCTACCCTTCACTACAAGTCTCTACATCAACATAGAACAGCAGATGGTGGAAATACAATTACATAAAGTTTATAGTAATGCGTTAGATAAATTACAATTTACTTATCTACTAGATACTTACAATTACATGCAGGTTGGCGCCTGAAACACTGTCAAGATGCTAATTACATAAGACCACCTTGATATCATCAAACAACACCTACTCTTTTAAATACATGAGCGAGACTATCATATCGCTATTAGAGACGACACATTAGCTCTGACGAGGTTATAATTGTCGTCAATGTAATGATAACATGATTCTCAGACATAATAACGCAGGCTAAACGGTGCTGATCTATGTGATAGTGAAGCCTGAAACTTAAAAGATATGTAAGTACTATGAAATCCGATATCTACCCTTGTAACTTCTTGCGCATAAGAAATGTATATTGCCAACAAAAAAAAAACTTGGATAGCAAATTGGTAGGTACGTAGGTAAGTTGATAACATTTTGATAATATGTACCTAGGTACTTATTGTTTTAATCCTACTTACAATGCCTACAAGAAAATGACAATGTTGTTGAATAGAATGTACCTTCTGATGCAAAAGAAGAAAATTATCATAATATAGGTACATAATTCAGTTTTTAAATGTATGTTACCTGTGGCATCATGGTGTCAGTCAGCTTACTTACTTTGACAGTTACCTAGCTGTTTAGAGCAGAGTTTTTCTCGTACCTAGGTACTTCCTTTCTTTGTTTACTAGAAGTGCTTTATCTCCCTATTTCTTGATCTAAGCATGATTATCATGATGTAAGATAATCTGCCGTGTGGACCGCCAGATTGGTATTTAATTGCTCTGTTATTTATTGACAGAAATTAAACCTTCATCTAGCTGCAGGGGATATGTTTTGCTTTTTTCTTTTCTTGCAGCTTCTTCTAGATATCAAAAGCTGCGTCTGAGTTTTCATACGTAGAGTCGTAGATAGATAGGTACATGTTAGAAATATGACACTACTAGGACGAAAACGATTTTCATCCGTTACGCATTTAAATTTAAGACCTAAATGCTAGTTGAAAATGTAAAACACACCCGCACGTACTTTTTACTCGGATCACATCACGTATTTTTAGGTAAGTATATCCAGTAGGTACCTAAAAAAATCGGTGGTTTTGTCTTTGGAAGATACACTCACTAATACAACTGACCTTCGGATGGTAAGTAGGTGGTGTTGCTTAGATATATAAAATATAAAAATTGATTATTTATTATTTTACATTTACTGTAAACAACAATATGCTAAGGTTTCAAGACTATTCTTTGCATGCAGGTGGATGGTCCGTTGTGCCGATGATGAGTGTCGATATAAAAACTGTCTTTATATTTTTTTGTTTTTGCTATAGACAAGTTAAATAAGCACCTATGTATGAGAAGCTGAACACGTTTTAAAATCCAACTACCCTCACTTTAAATCGTGCAAGGTTTACCTATTTCTGTAGGTAGCATAAAAAACGACTGCTTACATCAACAGTCTTTAGAAACATTCCTCAAGAGCCACACATTTAAGTAAGAACTTAGAGAAGGTTTTTCATGAATTCTTTTCAAGAAGGCCGAAAAAGCTTAAACGTGTATACGACATACACATAAACATAGGCAACCTAGTAGGAACTATAGGACATCTTCATACGTGATTCTCGTTAAATTGTGACGTAACGGCTCCCCTACGCCTAGCTGTTCTACTTCAAGTTGAACACACAGAAAATAATTAATAAGGATAGAAAAATATAACTTACCTTATACTAAAAGGAGATGGTCGTACTTCAATTGGTGTCATCTTCAAACGCGACGCCTGACGTGTACCCAGCGGCAACAAGTTCGGTCTTAGAACAAATTTTGAACTGGTTTCAACGTTTATCCAAATAACTAGTGGTCGTAGTGGTATTCTGGAATACTTCAGCTCTTTTAACAGCAAGTGCCTCAAGTGGAAAACTAGACAATAAAATTGGGTTGTTGGACGGTTCGATGTTCCATACGAAAAGAAAGAAAAAGAAATTGAGAATTTTTCCAACTGGACATCGCTCAAATTGTAATTATTAACTAGGTACGTACATAATTACAATTTACAATACTTATTTCTTGTAAAAATTGTCCAACTTTTTAAGTCGGTTGCTCCTTGAAAGGAAAAAAATGCTTATTCTTACATACTTACCTAGGTATTTTCCCATACCTCACCAGGTAACCACCGTTAAGCAGATAATAATACTATTTAGGTAATAAGTATAGGTTGTAATAGTATACGATGATAGTGAAATTCACAAAGTTTATTGACTATGAGCATGAAATCATTGAAAAAATAAGTCTTCTAATAACTCTAACAACGCTACATTATTAGCGGATCAACTTTGAAATTAGTAACTTTGTCTCTGACTTTACAAAGATGTACCTAAGCGTTTTATATTTATTTATTACCTACAATCGGAACAGAAGTCAAAATATAGGAAAACCTGCTGCTATTTATCTTTATATTTACCAACTGTACGCTCAATAAAATCAGACATGACAATTTTATCGCCGGCTACCCTATAGAAGAAATCATATTGGCCTTAGTTTATGTTGAAATTCCCAATAGATCGTTGGAACAACCTGTTTGGCGCACTGTACATTATAACAAATGACTTGGGCTGCGTCCGAGTGGCAGCGTCGTAGGAGTGGTCGGGAGGGGGGCGGGGCGAGCGGGGGCACCGCCCATAACAAAATGGCGGCTGTTCACGCGCCAATTTTTGAATTTGAATTTGGAATACATTTTATATTTTTCGAGAAAGTTCAGATGAAATTGACATTTGAATTGTACGATAGACTAAAACTCAGCGTCTGCAAGGTGTTATAGAGTCGATAAAAGGAATCAATCTTACTTCTAATATTTACATTTTCATAAATAAGAAATATATCTTCTAAATAATACATGAATAGGTATAATATCATAAAAGATACTTACAAATTAGTTATGTAGATTACTTAGAATCTGTAAGCATCTACATTTCTACCAAATATACTTAGAAAGTATAACGAACATAAAATATTCTTCATAATCATTGATTTATATGATAGTTTAAAAAACAAAAAATTTAATGATAGTTTACCAATATGTTTTTACCACAATTAAATAGGCACCTACTATTACTTATTATGAAGTTATAAAATGATAATACTCACTTAGCTACAACCTACCTATTAATATTAAAAAAATAAAATAAAATAGGCACCTACTACATTTGATTTAATCAAAATTAATTATAAACATAATTTTGATAAAATTAAGACATTTACAACTGAGCATTCAATAAAAACCTATTACAAGATAATAAAATCGATATCAAAATGATAAACTATTATAACACAACAATAAATTATACTCTTCAAAGACTCGCCTCCACATGAGTATCTATAAACAAATCGTTATTGCAATTTAAGGACCCATTTAAAAGCTATAAATTTCTATAGACAACTCAATCTAACTCTAAAGTAAACTGCATAAAGTTTAAAGTTACAAGAAGCACGGCAACGCTTTAGCTCTCATAAACTATTTTCAGTAACAACAGAATTAAAAGACAACTCTTCCATCCTTCACGCACATAATGCTCATCCCAGTAGGTGTGAAAGGGACGGGAAATATTTACGAGGTGTTTATCGATACCGCGGCGTTGATTTAACCATTGCTTTGGTTTATTGCAGTCAATAAAATTGAACGTTATGAGGCAAGGTCGTACGTGAAAAATTACAAGTGATTTATGTCTTCATCTTACGGCTTTTAAATGTTTGGGGACTGGTTGTTTAGACACATTATAGTTTCTTTTGTAAGAATGTAAAAGAGATACAAAGTTGATGATTTCTTCCATTCATTATTTATTACGTGTCGTTTGAAAAAGTTACGGTGACATTTTGTCTGAGGTCTTATTTTCAAAGTTGGGTATTTCTTTTAGAAGAGATATTTACCAATGTTTTGACAAATAAAATTATAGGCACTTGGCACATGGTATTTTTAGTACAAATTTTATAAAGTAGAAAATCTATTAGATACCCTTACGCATAGGTACGGACAAACATTGGAGATAGAGCATAGAAAAGAACATTTTAGTGTGCAATGGTATGTAAAAAAAACTTCAATTGACACGAAAAGAAAGTTTTCTCACAATTTGACCATGAACCTGAACTGGGACAATGACAAGTGACAAGTACAATGGCACATCAAGATGGACATCATAAATTACACTTATCAGAAGGAAAGTGACCAATTGAACATGACCTTCGGACTGCACAAAGTAATAAAAACGAATATAAAATACTATCGTAATGATGTTTGATCTTTGCAAAGATGGAAATTGTATAGAAAATTAAAATGCAGAATACAAAAAAAATATATCAATTCTGCCTTGAATTTAGAATTTAGCCAAAACATCAGAAATTAACAAATAACTTCCGGAGCGATCATTACACTAAAACATCCAGCAGATAAATATTCAGCCATTTAAAACTCTGCAAAACCATAATTGCCTCAATTTCAAACTTGTCAAAATCGCATTAGTTCACCTTACGATGGAGAATAATGATACGCCTACAGCGCTCATTGGATGCGAGGGATTATTAAAAACACATTAGAGGCGGCCACACCTAGCCTTATAAATAACTTTCGTGTTGAAACAGAAAAAAGTAATTTTCGAGATTTGTGCCGCGAGGGTGAGCCGAGGGGGAGGGGGGGGCACCAATCACCCGTGACTGACACGGAAGGAACCGGCCCTCTATCACGCGAAATCATTATTTTGTCGTTAGGGAAACGTATTATAATGACGGTATCTTGAACCACCATCTCTATAGAAAGTCCTGTATATAAGATTTTACAATCCTACATGAAATATGACGCGGAACTTATGTGATATAGGCATTACTGGTACAGTACACTGATGAATTACACTACCTACACCTATAAAAGTACCTACCTACTTAAAATTAAAACGCAAGATTGATTCCCCTTAGAGACTTATAGTTACAATAAATATCATCCAATACAAATCAAATACTTGGAATCTGATTGAACAATGAAGTGTGGTACGTTTTAATTTGAATACAGTCAAATAATTGACACAAACGCAAGGCAGCCAAAACAAATAAAATTCCAGAAATACAATCATTATGCTTTATTAATTTCATGTATTTATATATTTATGACAATATCGTCTCGCCTAACCTTATTGAGTTACTAATTTATAGTTATATTTCATAAATTTTGAATCGATAGGACATGGTAAATAAAATCCTTCAAATTAGGTTGTCATACTTTCTCTACAGACCTAATTTTCTGAAATTTAAGGACAGTTCTTTAGTAGACCTAATCATCAAAACTTAATTGTAATTTTTCGTAAACCTAATTTTACCCAATAATAAGTTTTACAAACCAATGTTTGAAGATAAATTATCTGGCAAGGGACTGATTGAAATTTGGAAGTGATAAATTGCACTGCGGTTTCTAATGGGTGACATGTTTATACCAGAAAAGATACATACACTCTAAATTACACAAGAAAAACAATGCTTACTACTAGAAATAAATTTACAACGTAAACATGAGATACTTGAGCAAACTTTAAATAATATTAACGAAATGCATCCCAGCCAGACAGCAATCAAATATACTTTACCTAATTTGTCGAACAGAACATACGTTTTGAAAGGGAACCTAGTTAAGCGAATCAATAAATAAAATTGAATATATCGACAATATACAATTATTACAATTTACATTTAATTAACGAACACAGCACAAAGTAAAAAAATATGTATAAAATGAAACCGGCTCACTGAATTCTTATAAAACATTCACTAGTTACAAGCTATGTGAAAAATTAATTTACAAATAGTTTACATTATTACGATGAACGTATAACTTGGATCCTGACAAAGTTCAACCTTTCGAATTTCACTCTCCAATTAAATATTAGTCGTAAAACTACTGTGTTACGAGTAAATATATTATGTTCGATATTTTTTTACGTATATCGGTTTCCTTAGGCAATGATTTTATAAAAATACCATCTCCTAAAATGATGTCTCGATAAGACTTGTATAATAAAACGCCAAAAATGATGCACGCGTTATAAAGCAGGGAAAAACTGCTCTGTTACACTTGACAACCAGCAGTTTATTTACTAACTTTGGTATACTGTGTACACTTCACTTCAACCTACATATTCCGTATAAAATCAAATAAGAAGCATAAATTAAGTTTTCTTGCCCTTACAAAACTGAAGGTAACTTTGTTTATTACATACATGAGTGATTGTCTATGTTCACATGTTTTAACTTTGAGATGTCTTTTAAATAGTTATCTTCTATTGAATGGCACAATATTTATTTTGTCCACGAAATAGAAGATTGTCAAAGAATATTTTGATGTTTTTGAATTATAGTCTTCATCTAAATTATAAGCTTCACTCTCGTAACATTTTACAATAATAATAGATTTCCTATGACATTTATTTTATCAGGATTAATTACGTATATGTGTCTTCGAAAAATCGTATACATTGCACTTGTATAACTGGCCTTCCCTACAACCTCAAGGAGTCAGAACTTAGACGGATTCATGAACTGAATTATTCACTTTACATCGAAAAACGAATCTATCGTTGTTTATCAAATTAATCTCAATAATTAATTATTATTCACACTAAAACAATTGTACACATAAATTCTAAAAATTATCTTGTATGTATGTACAGAATAGCATTTTGATAGCTTACAAGAAATAAAACATCAATATATTAAATAATAACAATATCGATACTAATTGCCTTCTTATCAATGGTTAATTATAAGAGGTCCTTGTGGTTTTGTGATTCAAAATTCTGGAAGATTTTAGATTCAATTTAACATAAAGAGTTTGATGGGGACGAAAATTTAGGAAGCAGAAATAATATTTCTTTTTTTTTTCACCAAGCGAAGAGAAAATATAGGTATTTTAAGACACTGTAAGATGTAAATAATATGATAAAGTACTCACTCTTGGAGATTAAAATAAAAATGAAGTCAAACTCTTTACGAAAATCGAATATGTAAGTACATTCGAAACCTATTTTCCAAAAAATTAGAGAAAATCCCAAATTCCCGAAACTGTAAATTATCCAACTATAATCACAATATTTAAATGTTGATGCAGTTTACTAACCATATACACTGCGTTTTTGGTAATTATTGGTATTGAGATTGTTCTATAAATTAATTTATACTTAACAACTGTAAAAATCTCTTCATAACACTATCATTACTCTTTATGCGAAATCACTAAGTTACGTATTAGTTTTAATGTAATATTATCATGAAAAGTCCAACATACAATTTATACAAATTAAACTGTTTCTAGTAACTTCGGTCCCTGACCGATCGCTTCAGGTTTATCGAATCGCTTTATTTTTTAAATAATTTAATTTTTGAAACCAAAAAGACGTTGATTGTTTGGAATGGAGCGTTGATAAAACCTGAAAGGATCGGTTTGTACTTGGACGTTGATCTAAGCTAAAGGAGGCCTTTATTGCGGCGAGGTGGGCGGGCTCATGTTGTCCGGCTCGTCTCCGGAGCCAGGCTCGCCTTTGGTCTTGTTTTCCTTCTTCCACTTCATGCGCCGGTTCTGGAACCATATCTTGATCTGCCGCTCCGTGAGACAGAGCGCGTGTGCGATCTCGATCCGTCTCCTCCGCGTCAGGTACCGGTTGAAGTGGAACTCCTTCTCCAGCTCGAGCGTCTGGTACCGCGTGTATGTTTGCCGACCCCGCTTCCTCTCTGAAATGAAAATTAACGCTTATGTTAGCATGGAATATAAGACAACAAAAATAGTTGGTAAGTAAGTAGCCTCATTTGAGAGAACCCGAGGCAGCCCTGGCTCAGTGTCAGACGTTAAAAACTGCATAGGCATTTCTGATAAATGGTGGTTATTTGTAAACGGCGAACACTCCCGGCGGAGTTAATTGAAAATTGTTTTGAGCTTATCAATTTGTTAATTGTTTTTGCTTGTTGGACATTTCTCTTGGCTGTCGGGGGTTAACTAAGTTTTATGGAAAACATAGTGAGGGAAGACTCTGAAACAATAACCCGAGAGGAATGATCCAAATTTATTGTATTCAACTTGAGTGCAGGCTAATTCAATAATAGCGTCTTGAAGTGTAGCGTTGACAAATTGGAAGATTGTGAACTAGCAGAGGTGTTTGACCTCATTGTAGTGCAACAATTTGCTGTAATCAGTCAACATCAAGTCGGACAGTCGACTGACGCCTCCGCACAAAACGTAGCCCCAAGTGGTACGGGTAAGTAAAAACTACAACTACGCGTAATAATAATGTTCCTAATATATCTTGAGGTTATTGTTACTCGTATGTTTATTACATATCTAAAAGAAGTTTTATCTGTGTGCAATATTATGAGAGCATGTCATAAAGAGATCGTGTATGTGTTTGTCCGTGAGCGGGCTAAAGCGCTACCGAAGCCAATTAAAATAATTTAAGACGCCGGAGGCCTTTTTCATTTTGTAATCATTATTCTTCGAGGAAGATGCGAAGCCTATTATACACGGTTTAGAAGACGCTCCAAACTGTAATTTGTTTGGATCAAAAAACGACAAATCCGAAATTGAAACTGCACGTCTCTTATGCTATTTAAATGAATTAGTTAGATCATATCTTGACGTACAAAATGAGTAGGTTTAGACAAATACAATTTAATAGCGATGACTGGAATTAAACAAGGGTAAACTTAAATTAATTGATAGAGAAATGCGTATCAAGGATGTACATAAAATGATTACCTTCTTAAAATACTGAGCTATCTTTTAATAAAAATAAAGTTCTGTTTGAATTACAAAGCTCAACCAAGGTAAAACTTTAGAATGAAACTGAACTTTCACAAATTTAGTTCAACAGTTTGAAAGCCAAACTTTTTTGATTATTTTCGGCTTAACCGAAACACGCAAGACGACTGTAGAAGACAAACACGCTAAGTTCGTAGAAATTCTTACACGAACCCTGGGATTAGGTACATGGCAAGTCACACAGTCCTTCTCACGATTTCCTAGAATAAATATTTGTTTCTTCAGGCAAAAAACAAATTTGCAACACGATGACAACTGCGACACATCGTCGTTTGAGGAATGAGTTACATTTATATGGATTTATTGTTGATATTCATGAAGACTGATAACTTAGACTGCGGTCACTACACAGCTATGTAGAAGGCGGTTGACAAATTCTGACACTAGGGTTCATTGGGTCGTTGGACGACTCGGTGTCCCACACAAATATCGAGAGATGAAAACCGATTGAGATTTGCGATAACAATAAATAAATTAGTAAAGAATGGATTACACTCTTAAAACTACCTATATTCAAAGAAAATACACCAGAACTCTGCAAGCAGCCCGAAAACTTTCTGGAATACAATGAGGTAAAAGGCTTGGAATGCTTAGTACCGACGAACGGGTATGCTGCAGTGGATTCAAAATTATCGCCCACTTGTTGCGCAGGAAATTGATAACAGCCTCATCGCGGTCCCACACTAGTTTTGGGACGCATTCAAGATTGCAGATGTTATTGTTCTGTGAACGTCAAATTGAAGGGGAAAGATTTGAAGAAACTTGCTGAAAATTTAAATCTTTTTGCTGATAAAGAAATACAATCAGCCATAAAATATGATTCTAAAACTGAATATGTGCTAAGTACTTTTGTTTTAATTGACACAGTTAAAACTTTATAAAAGAAAACTAAAATTCAGTATAGAGACTGTTGTCTATAAGGTTTTTAAAACCATTCACGTTCACAACATCAGAATAAAGACAGCATCCATACCAATACTATAAAATCTCGAGGTACCTACATACAACGATATTATATTGTTACTCCTACAAATTATACTAGCGGTTTCATCGCGCACTCAAATACATAAAACATGATCCAAACGTCAGATTTAAACCGTTCGTAATAAGAGCATTAAACGGACAAGTCTGGGATGCGGGAAGACGCTCGCGGTCGGTTGGAGAGTGACACTTCTCAATTTACTCGTATTATTATAGCAGAAGTAATATCAAACGATGCTCGTGTTTGAATTGCGATCATGTTTATGAAGACATTTATTTTGGGAATGGCTCCTTAATAGAGATCAAAGGTTTCAGATTCATTCTCTGTCTGCAAAGTTATGGTACATTTGTTGTTAGTTACGTGAATGCAATTCCGATTGAGACATAACTACTTTTAGACATTTATTTGATGCATTTAAAGTAACAGAACTATTACTAAGTAATTCCTAGGCAACTATGGCTTCATAGTATTTTTCGCTGTTGATTCATAAAGATTTAACCGTTTTTTCTGAACCAACTGGAATTGATCTGTCAAATGCAGCTCTATTCACAAACACAGACGAGCGGCTCAACCGGAGCATTCCGCCCGTCTATCCGGCCAACAAAATCGCAGCTTACGGAGCGGGCGCAGCGCTGCATGTGTCGTCGGATGGTCGTAAATCATCGCAGCGGAGGGAGCTACAAAATCGGGCTCCGGCTTACTTTCACGACGCCACGCCACGCCACGCCACGCCACGCCGGGCCGCCGCGCGGACAGGCACGCGTGGAATTAAACTTTGTTGTTCGGCGGGAGAGCTTTTCAATTTACTAACGGAAGAGTCAAGTGAGGATGGCGAGAGGACTCGTGATTACAAAGGGGATGCCAGATTAGATGTATTGGTTGATTTCATAGAACTCACAAAATAATAAATATAGCTAAAGTTATGTCAAGAAACATAATGACGACTTAATCTGAAACACTGTTACTGACTTTGGTACTTATAAATCATAAAGAGATGATTCTGTCTTAGACTTCACTCGAAGTATTTATAGAACTGCCAAGAATTGCAACAAAACTAATCTCCAGCAGACCCCAGGTCGACTTACATTTGTCTGGATGGAGTGCGTGCTAAAATATTGAGCGGGCGCGGAGCTACTATCTCGGATCGCATTTGTACTGATTACCTCAGCGATAGAACTCCGAAGGATCACGAAAGGCAAGGGGTCGAAAAATAGTTCGTTGATCAAACGGTATTTTATCAACTAAATATAAACAATGTCGGTAAATGAAGATGTTGCCAAAAAAAATTACGTCTTGAATTTTAAATAATTTTGATAATGCATGTCTTTTTGATGGGATAATAACATCCACACAACATGAATCCTTAAAAGATAACGTAGATGTAATAACAGATACAAAAGCCCAAACCACAGGTACAACAGTAAAAATCTCCATAAATTCCTCTCAGGCAACAACGGGCACCAAAAAATAATAATACGTAGCGAGTACAGCCTAAATACCAAATTCATCAAGGGATGACAAGTGAAAAGAGCTTTTAATTTAATTCGTTGCGGTATCGCGCTGGAGAAATACGAAAAAAATATAGCAACAGCTTGAAGCGATATCGACAATCCATAATTCATGTCCTACAATTTCATACATTTCATCCCCAGCAAAACCGTCATATTTTTTCCGATCAACAACATTCAATTTGTGCCTTTCCCCATTGGGATTGAGTTCAAAACACGTTGTCGGTTGCATTGTTTAGCGATGTTTTGTTGTGCGGAGATCACTCAGTGTATTGCAACATCGTACATGATATCAAACGGGTATTCAGATTAATGCAATTTCTCTTAAACGCTTACACGTCGTAAATAAAATTGCCGGTCTCTGACGACGGCCGCATTGATCGTCCTCGGTTAATGAGTCTAATTGATATTACGATTACGCAAACCTGAGCCCTGATTTTGAAGCAGGTTTTGTATAATATGGGAAAATATGATTGCAAATGTACAACGATGTTATAATATTTACCTCACGAGGGAGTTTATTTTAAAACTAAGCCTAAAGATAGATAAATTGAAAAACACTCTAACCATAATGACAGGAAATACAATTTATATGTAAAGCGTAGATAGGAATCAAAGGCTAAAACACGACAAATGACATGGTACGCAACACTGTAATTACAGTTACATCATGTACGAGGCTTCAAATTTTGAAAGGACAAATGATAAGATACAATCTTGAAATTACCTTCTAGTAGTTTTTCAAATATAACAAATGAAAAATTACTGCAAACGTAAGAAACAGCATAGGTAGGTACTCATTTGTCATTTAGAAGATTGCTCGAACATTTACAAGAATGAAAGAAAAATACTAGAAAGAAACAACGTGGAATAGTCACGCAACTACTCGATTGCCGCGCGGTATCAAATAATTATAGAGTAATTATACTTAGCACCTGTAAATTAGCACATTATAAAAGTGCCAGTGGGAGTAAAGTATCGTGCGAAAATGTATAATATTCAAGCCACTGAAATATTATCTGATGTTTATCATTTTCGTAACGCTTAACGTGGTCATACATGACCTTTTGGAGCAAAAACAAGGGAAAGCCGGTGAGCGGAACTAACCGAAAATAAAAAAGAAACGAAAACATGGCGGCGTTTCAAGCTCTGATATTCATTAATCATTGCCGTAGTCTGGGCGGGCGCCCGTAGATACAAATACTTGTAAGTATGTGGCATATAGGTACCTGCTCTAATGACTTTTGTAGTACATACGTGTGTAGATAAGAATCCATTTTTTTATAACTTATTCCTTACTTTGCTGTCATGTTCCAATTGGTACATATTGCATATTTTGTACCGCCTGCATTAATAATAATATTCTTTATTTTACACAAAATAACAACATCAAAGAACAAATCAATGAGTAGGTAATTCAGATAGTACAATAAAACGGCCTTTGAACGCTACAAATAGTTTTGCAATAACTTTGTAACTCAGTAAATATAATATTTTCAGTAACTCTTCCAGCATAGAAATCATTAGGAAACCTAATATCAACAACAAACATTACTTTGTATGTTTAAAAAAGAATGTGCTGGTGGTATGGTAGGCCATCAGTCAGTGCTGCGTTGACGCTGATTCCCGTCGTGTTACACATCCGAAATGGAATGTTATTCACTGGAAATTTCGCTTTGGTGTTCGCCAAAAATTACACAAACCCCGAGCGGGGATTGAACGAAATTCCGCCCGCAAAAAAGGTGTCAAATGAAATATTCAAATATATTTTAATATAATTCATGCGGCGGGCGTTTCATTTCTCTCCCTCGTAATGGAATGCTAAATTTTCTGGCGAACAAAAAATATATATTAATGCGCGTACCTAATAGCTTATACAAACTCGTTTGTTGGGTATTGTTGTGCACAATGGGTGCCATAACTCCGCGTCGCAACCACGGCCGGTGACGTCTTTGTTAGCGGCGAGCTTTGTTCGTGGGCCGACTCCGCCTGTCGCGACAACCACCCCGGACCAGCTACCGGCCCGGCACCCGGCGCAGCCACCGCGACACATACACAATTAGCCATGTCGCAGCCTAGACCCAATCCGAACGCGAACAAGCCAATCTAAACAAAACAACAAACCCAAAACCAAAACATTGAAGGAATTATACTTTATCAGGAAATTGCTCTACATCCAATTTCTACATGCCTCAGTTATTCAGGGAAAATAATAACGCTGATACAATTTCCCATTAAGGAAATTAAAACTATCAATTAAACCCATCAAATTCGAAACACGGAAAGGCGGAATAGGATCGGGCGTAACTTAAAAAAATTACTACCCTCCCTTACGCAGGTCTAATTACCAGTTTTGTTCCAACCATTACTATAATTTGCAGCAGGAAAAGCACGAATGAATATTTGAGAAGGCGATAGAAAGTGAGTAATTGCGTTGGATCACGAAGTGAAAAGTTATGAAAGGTGCCGGCGAGGGTGATTTTTCAACGCCATGAAAGCGAAAATCCTAATGAAAAAGAAAATATTCAATCATGAAACGCTCCTATATTATAATACTCCCTAATGCTCAGGAGAGAAAGCTGTAGCAGAACTAACTAAAGCAAATAAAAACGAGTAGCTGGCCACGGGTGCCTAAAAATTCATCTCGAACATAATGCGGAGCGCGGAACGCATTAGGGCTCCAAGATGAGCTTCGCCGCGGGACAGCAAGCCCCAGGGGGCTCCCGGGCTCTCCTGCCCCCAAAAGCCGGGAGGGGGGCGGTCTCCGCTCCAGAGAATATTTGACACGGGTCTGGCAGATAGACAGGCCGGTCATGTGTGATCCCCGGGCAGGAAACGGGGGGATTTTTTCCGCTCCTCTATCGACGCGGCTACTCCCTACATCTACAAGTACATGTAAAGATACGCTTATGATTTATGTGACGTCTACCCGCACATGTGCACGCATCATGTGATGCGACGCTTTTTGTGCGCGGCTAATGATACGAGCCGGCTTAATATCACATTAATGAGTTTCAAGCGATGATAGAATTTAATTTCAATAACTATTAGTGCTGTAATTTGCTTCTTCATGCACGATGATTACGGTAAAAAGTCGTAACCGATACTTTTATGTAGTCTAATATCGTAATGGAGCCATTTACCAAATTAGCGGTTATCATTTCATAATTTCATGTATCCATTTCAATTTGGAGTTGTTAGGACGTTTGAAAATGGAATTTTAATTCCACATAATAAGTTCGGCTTCATCGGCTTAGCGGCGGTCAAAGTTTGATTGGCGTTCTATCCCTGCGTTTAATTAATGTGGAGCAAGCTAACCGAACTTCGAGTGAGAAAAGGACGACAACCTTGAGTTGGAAAGAGACAGGTGGTTTGGAAGAATGTTGCCAGTTAATCGAACACTAGTTTCTTCGGAACAGAATTACGTAGTTGGGAGAAATAATTGGTTGTAACTTTGTAAAGTTCAGAGCAGTTCATGTAGAAAGTTCTCGTTATATACTTCAGAGTTAGCAAATTCAGTTGACGGGAGAAAAAGACTAAATTTCAATGGTAGTGTAGTTTTCTTTATTCCTTACTTCCGTACGTTCTTGCTCTGCGGAGTGTTAAGGTCAGCCCTCCAAACACTAATAGGGTGCATGCAGACCATTAAACTGAACGACTCTCCCCAAGAAACATGAGTCAGGAACGATAAAGAAACTCCGACTCAAAAACACGATCAGCTGACTGCATTTACTGAGGGATAAGGGAAGTATTTTCTTTTACTGGGTGGTAAGTCGGGTAGTTTTTCAGTTCACATGGCTAGACAAGCACGACTGTCACACCTTTTAAAATAAGGTGTCTGAAAAATAACCACATTTTTGCCCGTGGGCGTCGTAAAAGGCGACTGAGGGATGAATGGGTTTGGTACTCATTCAGGAATGGGTATCAAGCAGCTTTCCTCGAGAATTAATATATCTAACTTTGCACTGTGCTGTCGAGCGTGGTGAGTATGACAAAATACACTTTCATATGTCCTAGGTATCTCTGAGGGAGGCCCACATCCAGCAGTGAAATTGTTATGCTGATGATATGACACTTTTTCATTGATTAGTATGAGAAATTTATAATACCATATAATTTCGGGTACCTACGTCGATATGACATGCCTTGACATTAACCTTGCTTTTTGCCTCAATGTTTTTATAAGCAATGAGACTTTTTTCTCAAATGCTTAGAAAAAAATAAAACACTGCTAAAGTTATTTTTCTTGGCAACTCAAAACCACACATTGAAAACTCGTTACGTCTGACCTGTCAATGTGTGTATAACATCCATCCGTGTTCATAATCGTGAGTAGGGTCTTGTGTGTGTGAGTCATTCGACATATATTAATGGGATTGGTGTATTTCGATGTGGGTGTATGTAATTATAACGTTGTAATGGTTTTTTAATAAGCTCCCAACTTTAGGTTCGTCATGTTTTTTTGTCAGTAATCTATCCTAGTCATCTATGGTTATGTAATGAAATTCAGAATGTTTTTTGTAGTAACGTTAAATATTTTTTTATGAATTTATAGCGATAGAGAACCTTCCTTTGAGTTTTTTGTACTTTACTTCAATTATGATTTTTATAGTTGCTTCAAGCACCCTAAATGAATATGTAAGACCGCTATGTCAATGATAATGGCATTTAAGATTGTGGAAACTTATAAACATAATCTAAAATTATATCTTCCTATTCTATAAACGCTGTCAAAATTAGATTTGTAAATATTGTCACCTCCCTAGCATAAAAAAAACTATCTTATCACGTAAACAAACACAGTGAGCAAGTAAATTTTGCTCACAGCGTGAGGCAAAGTGATTTGAATTTCAAAGATTTACATTATATAAAAAATTAAAGAAATAAATTTCAACCGATGATTTTTGTAATTATCGGAGTCAACTATCTATTTAATTTACATGTGGTTCAATTAAAGACACGCGCACTTCTCCATACATTTTTTTCTGTGGTAAAGGTGTTTTGTGTGTATCTTCTACACGAGAGCAAATTCTGGCAATGTGATCAGAACACTTTTCCTACTTTTGAATCGCTAGCGTAGCGACGTCCTTTGCCACTTAATAATTAAAAAATATACTGTAGTAAGTACTCGAAGCAAAAATAAATAGCTCTCTTGATTAACAAATATCTTTTCTCTCCTCTCTTCTGCCTACCCCGCAAGGGATAAAGGCGTGATTTGTGTGTGTGGGTGTGTGTGTTTTTCTCCTTAAGAAAAATAAATATTTTAAAGCAACATAGCTGGCATATTCACTTTCCACAAGCACAGTGTTCAAACAGGCCAACTTAAAAATAATATCCAGTCGAGCAAAAACGCCATTCGTCAACGTCTCTACTACCGGGGTGCAGGAAACTTGTATGGAACAGAATTAGAAACGTATTTTTATCCATCAGTCCACCCCTCGGGTAAAAAATCTTTATGCAAATAATAGCACGTGTAAATACAAGGGGAACTATATCGCGGCTGTTTAAGAAAACATAAAAATATCCGGGAAAACTCCGGGTTGGGGTTCCTGTGAGTTTTAATGAGGGAAACGTGACGACGGAGTTATGATGTTACTTCTTATAATAATGTCACACAAAGGACTACTGACATGATGAATCATCTGTTGTATGGAGCTGTTGTAAATTTGAAGCTAATAAAGCGAGTGATAGGAAAATCATAAAAATATAAGGCGTCAAAATATTAGCTGCAAATATTTTAAGGGGTGAATCAGCCCATGAAACTGAACAACTTTCCCCAAGAAACATTGACCAAGATATGAGAATTTTTTTTTGACCTCCCGTACAAATTGACTTGATCGGTTGGCAATTCTGTATGGGAGGTCAAAAATTTATTTTCATACTTACACATATGTTCCTTCGGGAAAATTGTTCAGTTCCATGGGCTGGTACACCCCTATTTGCTGGTATTTTTTTACACCCTGTATAATTATTATTATCTTTGTTGACGATGATAGGTTTGCTCTTTTTAGATTCTTGATATTTTCAGAAGTCAAAAGGTAATTTAAATTGGGTAGTCAGGATAAAGAAGTGAATTTGTAGCAAAGTAAGTATGTTTAGAGGTAGGTATAGTTATAAAGCAAGCCAGACAAAAATTGAGACGAAAAGAGTGAGTGGCGGATGAAAAACAGCCCATCAAAGAAAACTGGGGTCTCCAATCTGATGATGCATCCATCGTCCTTTGTAGGGGAGCGACAATCGACATTCGATCATGTGGAGAAAGAAAGGACCTCGAAATAGCGTATCATCCATGTAGGTAGTGAGTGATTATGTGACGTTTTTTGTTTAGCCGAGACACCAAAAAGAAACTCTAGAGCTTGAATTGAAATGTCTAGGTTGGTACTGTTCAGGTTTATGTTGGAATGAAACAAAACTTTTGCAAGAAACTAATAAATAAAATGAAAATTCAGCTGTTATGAATTGTGGACCTGAAATAAATAGGTACAAAGCCCAGCTTTCAGCCCACGTCATTTACAATTGTATACCACGTTTAATACAAAGCAATTTGGGCTTTCAGTGGCAAACGGAGAAAATCAGAAGCAGGCACCAAAACAAATTCTCGTATTCAATCATCAGGCTCTCACAAAGGCCTCGGGGCTGATAACTGAACAATGAAATGTAACAAGTCGTCTATCCAGCATTGTATGCGAAGAGGGAGGGTGGGGGGAGCGGGGGGATTTCCATTATATTTCCATTTCCACCTCGATTCCCGCCGACTTATCGCGGCCTACCTCTCGGACTAGGTAAGTCTATCTTTCTATACCGTTAGTCAGGGGGCTATACGTCAAACGGTGCCGAAGAAAAGGTGTTGTTTAAGAGAAATATTCCTGTTACTTTTCCTCTATTTAAGAGAGCGAAACTGTATAATAATGTAAAAGGTTTCTCCAAAGATATCGCGTAAAAAAAAGCAAGTGAAAATCTTCCTTTTGAATGAATAAAATACGCACATTCATTAAAACATGTTTGATTGATATTCAAACTTTTAGGATGTTATTTTACCAAATACATATATGTTTTTCCCAAATTTACACTGGGCGGTCAATAAATTATATTTCGCTAAAGTTGATTTGATTATATTCTAATTACGTACCTAAATGAATATTTTACTATCAGCATTAACGGTATAAGACTTGAAAATGATTAATGTAATCTGATGCATATCATTACTCGTATTTGCCTTCTTGCTCATGGGTAGGTGTTAGATACAGTTCTTTAATGATTAATGATCTATCAGCTTCGGAATCTTATGTTCTATTTTCAAACAGTATTCAAACCCAGCTCTTATTGGTTGACTCTTTTTCAAAATGGCAGCCCAAATTTGACAATTATTAACGATCCAAAGGTTTCAAGTAGATAAGGCCTTTGAAGCTTTAAGTGCAATTCGCTACTGGGTTTTCAAGTGGAGCGTATATTTCACGTACTAATAGGTACTAACTACATCTGCTGAAAGATATGGTATCTGTATGACGATAGATATGATTGATAATCACTTTCAGACTCGATGCACACAAAATGTGACCTAAACAGTTTGCCCCAAATTTTATTAAAAAGCTAGACAATTTAGTCTTTGTTTATGACAGGAAAGTACCAAATACAAAAAGATGATTGATATTGAACCATTTTTTGAAAATGAAAAAACTTTTGCTTGCTTGAAAAAGCTTTTCGCTTCGGTAAACACCTACTATTGCTTTAATTTTGCATAACAAATTTAATGGTGCGGATTTGTGCTGTACCTATCTATCTAAAATGAGTTCATGTTTGATATCATTAATCTCTGCCTCATCAGATGTGTATCGTATCGAACTTGGAAATTAATTAACTAGTTAATCCAAGTCCACTAGCGTTGGGGGCTCAAAATTGGCAAGTCTTATCTGGCATCAGATCGAGGTTTGATGGTCTCACCAGCAATAAATCAGAATCATCAGCTTCATATTCTGAAACTACATGAAGTTCACAAAACTGCTTCTTAAAAGTTATATGGGAGGTATAGGATACCTAGATAGGTATGTCCCTTGGGGAAAGTTGTTCAGTTTTTTGGGCTGCTGGCATTTAGTATTCTGTGACATAGAAAACGTCCGACCGACATACAAGCATTTTGTCATCTAAGTAACTGCTGTCTATTGATAGGTAAATAAAGGCTTGAGACGTATCGTTTGAGCATTCAATTCAGACTCATTGAATCTTACTGAGAACGATTTTACACAATCAAAGTCAAGACATCGAGATGACATTGTTGCAGCTGAGGACTCAAATGAAACTGACCTTGATGATGTCGTTCGCATTGATGGCCATAATAACACTGCACTACACATCACTTTGACTGACACTACGATACCGACATTACCGTGCCGCGCGAATATGCACGCAAAACTAACACCCCCAACCAAAAATTCCAGCAGCGCTATTCGAAGATCTAACAAATTACAATAGAATCCCTAAATCGTGTGACTTGACCATAAATTAGCTCGTCGAAATTCAAAAACAGTAGGAGACGGTAGCACAAGTTGTGCCCGCTTTGTTCACCACCGGCGTCAGCAAAACAGAAGGTGAGCTCCTTTGTGCTCGAGTTGTAAATTTTATGAAAAGTGAAATTCCTTTTGAATGCCTGTTCGGCCCATAAATAATCCCGGAACAGGAGGAAGGGCATTGTTCCTGGCACTTATTGTCTTTCGTCAATGCGCACGTGGGGCGAAAGTGTTTTTGCGAATTCGCAAATACCATTTTGCTACCCGTACTTATTGTGCAATTCTAATTGTACTAGAAGATAAGATTTTTGTTAGTTTCACTTTCAAAAATGTCTGTTCACCAGGAACCTATTCATAACCATTTTCTAATGTTCCATCCGAAAGCAAAAGTTATGGATTTTGACACTTACCAAATTGACTCCGCATCCAAGGATAGAGTGGACTAGGCAGTGACGCGTTGGTGTTTGGAGGAGGCTGCTGGGGGGGAGGTTGCTGCGCGTGCATGGACTGCTGGTGCATAGGCGGCATCTGCGTCTGATGCTGCATGTCGTCCACGGGGTACATGAGGTGCTGCTGGTGGGGCGGCACCCCATGCTGCACCATGTGCTGCTGTGGATGCATGTGATGAGGCATTTGTTGCGCCTGCTCCAGCGGCGGGCTGCCCGGGACCCCGCCTGCCGTCGCCGCCGCCGCTTGTAGCTTGCACGACGTATACACCGCAGGCGCTGGAGGTTGATGCCCGTTTGGCCCGTACCCTTCCGCACCTTTTGGACCCATATGCCCCATTTGGGACGGACTGTCGGGCCGGTAGCCATTCTGTTCCATTTGCTGGTAGTACCCAATTCGGTCGTAAGGTGGAAACCTAGGGTACGGCATTCCGGGCGCCGGTTGGGCTGGGTAGTGATGTTGTGCTGGCCTGAGCTGCTGGTCACAGCCGTCCATTTCGTGCCCCTGCTGTGGTACCGCGCCATAATGCGCGTGCGCTTGCTGGTGGTCATGGCCTCCACCGTTCCTCATGTCAGGCATCTGGTATGCGTTGGAGAAATATGTTTGCATGCTGTCGCAATTGTTAGCACTCATCGCGGGCCCGCAGCCCGCGTGGCTCGCGTCCGTATCTTCCGTCGCAAAATTTCGGCCTTCAAGGCCGACACTAGCACAGTACGATCACCACACAAACACTTCTGATTCCATTCACTACAGGATAGCAGGCGCAAGCAATCTCGCTGGCGTCTCACGCGTTGTCAACGGACGGTGTCTCCTCATCGGTTCCACGACGTATCTGAAAAGGAGAGGTTAATGCTCTTAGTCCATTGATCTATAATTAAATTATTTTTCTTATAATCAAGTATAGAGAGCTGGCCCTCGATCACGATCGGCCGAATGTTTGTTTTGGCTCGCAAACTGTAGCGCGAGAGTCATCGCGCTCCGTCCTCAACCTGACGGTCGATACATACAGACTAACATGTGTCCTAAGGTTGGAACACACAAGAAGTCATAAAATCTCATATGTTCCAAGTAAAACGCCTATTAGCGACAACCTGTCTGTTGTACGGGCCCCCGTTTACCGCACATATCTAAGCGCGGTGCTGTGAACGTGCTTCAAGTTTGAATATCGCCTTTGTCTGGTTGGTAGAAGGTGGTCCTCAAAAGTGAGGCAGGCGCATGAAATAGTGTCACGTCTCGAGTCAACATGTGGCTGACCCGCCGTCATATCCTCGACATTTCCCAGCAGTTGATGGAGCATGAGTGACAACCGCGCCGCGGCCCGACGACATAACTTTACACCGGCGTAATTTGTTTACCAGGGACAAGCGACACCGAAACCACTGTGTTATCGCGAGATCTTCCTGCGCTTGTTCTAAAGTATAAAATTTATGACGAGCTTAATACGACGGCTACTAGAATTTATCAAATAAAACGGAAAATGGAATGAAACGAGCTTGATAAAAAAGGCGGAGACTTTCGCATTGAGATAAGATCTGTACATCATACACGTAATGTAATGGCGTATGCTTCTGTTTACTTGCAAATAGCATAGCATTAATTTTTTTTATACTGAGACAGAGTTAAGAGCGTCTTTACAAAGTTAGTGCATCAGATTTTGGACATGGTTTGTTACACTCATATTTGGCATAAAAAATCTTGCGGTAGCCGAGTGGAGCCGCCCCTTTGCAAGTTATTTAAAACCCAAAAGCTCAAGGTTCATTAGCGACATTTAATGATGGCGGCGACTCAGACAATGTATCCCTCACGCAGATGTTGTTTGTTATGTAACATCGGCTCTGAAAACATAATCTCTTGTGATCTATGCTCACTTCAATGTTACCCAGAGCGACCTACATCATCTTTGACGCCTTTAGCTTGCACTATTTAGTACATCTTGTCGCCACGACAGCTGCATCGGATCCTATAGATATGTCCTATATCTGGTTTGGTATGATTTGAGATGGAAAGCGGTTTTTCAACTCGTAATGTAAATTTAAATTGCCACATCGTGCGTGTGATAGTTTAAAATTGATACCTACAGAGGCTACCCTATCGCAGCGCGAATCTGCGCCACGGTTTAGTAATTAATTTTCAGCCGCCGAAATGTGGAATGTAGCTACAACAATCGGGAGGCCTATACAGCTGGAAAAATTTGCATGTTGAGGAATGGACAATTTAAATTTACGATTTCGCCGCCGCCCCTATACGCGGGAGGACCCTCGCATTTTTTTAATTTTCAATTTCCATTTGCATTCCGACAACTAGGTGTCCATATAGCTACGGAGATGAGAGGTGATTTATGAAGTGGAAAATACCCTTTTCGAATCCGACGTTTCGAAATTAAAATCTTTTAGTTCGTTTTGGGCGTATGTATTTCAATTGTATTGTTTGGGTTTGATTAAGAATATTCAATTCAGTTGAGCGTACGTAGCGTTTATCAAGAAGTGTTCTTGAACTAGGTTATTCCAGTAGGCGTACCTGTGAAATCATTGATAGTAGCTTTTCTTTTTTAGGTATAATACCTACCAGCTTACTCATAAAATTGCAAATATTAAAACAAAACAAACAATCACAGTTACGTCTACTTAGTTGAAACATTTTTAATCAGTGGTCACAATCATAACGAAGCTAATGTTCTAGCCCGCAATTATGTGCCCGATAACCATCAGAGGCAAAGCTTTATTCAAGGAACATGTCTTTAAAGCCGACAAGGAAATTAACAGTCTCACGTGCTTTTGATAATTTGATAACCGAGACCACTTGTGCTGGACTGGGCTTGATTTATTGGGCTCAAACTGGTTCCCTGAGTCACTCGTTCGTGTGCCCTGTTCCCATGCCCCAGAGGTTATGGTTTCTTAGTAAGGTGGGGTTAATTACTTGCCATGTTCTAAGAGCTGGTCAAATTTAAACTACTTTCTTTTAAAAAAATGTTTGAGGCTTTGTACATATTTCAAATCCTGATAAGCGGATCCTGCTTGTGTCATAAAAATATTGTCTTCTCGTGACCCATCAAATCTTTTGGAACTCGTCGGTTAAAAAAAAGAACATGAAAAAATCAACGTAGTAGTTGTTTAGTGACCTGGTCGGTCACTCGGACTTAAAAAATAAAGCATTCAGGGATACAGAATAGCTTCTATCAAAACTTAATAAACAAAAAAATCTTTTTGTCGAATAATTTTACATCGCGTTCAAAGCCATTTGTATGATAAATCAAAAGTAAACGATATACCTACTCGCGAAACATGAAATATACTAGAGTATGGGCTAGTATAGTAGAGACCAAATTAAAAAGAAAATTAATAACATTTTGCGGGCGACAGTCCTTGGCTGTTAATCTTGTTACGATCAAAGGGTGTATTTCGGGAAAATTCCCGACGTTGGTATTTATCATTTCCACTATTTGTCAATTAGAGTGCTATTGTGGGATCACAAAGTGGTCCTGATTTATAAACTCTGGATTGGTTTCACATAGAGCAGTGGTAAACAGATGATTCAAAGAATCGGGTTGCGGAAAATAACGTATTTTTAGAGTGTCATATTAATTTTAAGCACAAGTGGAGTTATATACGTCATCAATATACACAAAAGTTTTATCATAATAAGCGTATCTATAAAAATATATTGGCATAATGCGTAATATTCATTTTGCAAAGTAATTCGGTGTTATGATTATGAGGTAGATGGAAACAGGCACGCTTTTAAACGCAACTTTTCGATCAATTGTTTAGCCAGTAGTGATGTCGTATGTTTTGTGCCAAAATTACTTTCATATTCTTTTCAGACCGCCTCAGCATCCCCATTATTTAAATTTTTCGCGAGGCGGTGTCCTCACAAGGCGAAGTGACGCGCGCATCCATTAGGCTGGTGGTGCACATTAATCTGTGCCCTGCTCCTCTGATCTCCACTCGTTTGTAGTGCACCTTAGTCTAATTGGAGGAGCGCCTCATCAACTAATTGACGCCGGTTCTTGAATAGATCAGCCCTTTGGATCATCCGATCTCCTCTTAATTTGAACTCATTTGAAACTGCAGAAATGTTCTGCTAGTTACAAACCTTATTAATTCAGAAGGGCTTCTAATATGTAAAAAAGTTTACATTGGAATGCTTTCAAAATTTGTTCCATCAACTGTGACTGACCTTTTCATTTAAAATAATACTCTACCAACGTCCATATAAAAACAAAATGTTCTCCCAGAAGCAACATTAAAACACCTCTATTGAAAAACAGGTGGCGACTTTTTCATAATCAAAACGTGGGCTTTCCAAAACGACTCTCTGGAGTAAATCCGTGTTGCTGAGTGAAATGCGATGTACCCACTAATTACCCTGGCAACTTCTAAATTTAATCAGACAACTTGCGTAATTTGCTCCCCTGGCCCATAATTTTTCATGAGGGGCACCTTGTCGTCTCGTTGACAATGGAAATGCTGATGCATTTGAGTTGTCAGAAGTTTGAGGTTTCGCGGTTTTGTGTTGCTCTCGCAGGAATGTAGAGTAACGGTCACAGACAAGAGATGACACTCGCCTTCTTGTGTGTTTATGTTAGTTTTGGAGAGTATGGAAATGAAATGAAATTAAACATACACACAAAAAAGTTACTTATTGTTTCTTCCGAAAATGATAATAAATTTGAAATGATGTTTTTTTTGCCTACAAACGTTATTTTCACCACATTATAAATGTGATACTTTGGTACATTATATAGGTAGTTGACGAATGTCTTATACACTTAAATAATATTTTTCTTGTTACAGGATACCCACCCACGAAAACCAGCAGGAAGCAATGAATCTAACGCAGTAATGGATCGATATTTTTGGAAAGCGTCTTTCTTGCAATAAAATGAAAAGGAAGTTATGACTTTTCTTTGAAAATTGGATATAATTCATTCTACATTAGCAAATTCTTCTTTTAGTGTATAATTTATTAAAAACTAGGTTTAGACTTCAATTTACCAGTTCTGTGAAATTGATAAAATTAGCGGTATATATTTTTCTGTTACAATGATTCATTCTCTTTACCTAACCTTCAATTAAATTAGTGCTCAAATAAATCAAAACATGAATAATGAAGCTTTTGATTTCATTTTAACGTTTATCTCCAGGAAACTGATAGTGCGAGTGCCTCTTATCTAATGACCAGGCCGACTTGATCCGCCTGCAGGAAATCGCGCTTATAGCTTGTGAGGTCAACGATGCTGGTCGTAACTTCAGGTCAAGAATATTAGTCAGATGTATGCAGCTTGTATGTAGACTAGTCTAACCATGATCCCTCACATACACAGCTTACGGTTGACGACGATCACGGCCTGAGCGCCTTTAACAGCAAATACAACAGGGTGTAAAAAAATTGCTGCAAACACTTCATGTGGTGAAACAGCCCATGAAACTGAACAACTTTCCCCAAGGAACATAGGTCGAAATATGAAAAATAATATGGGCCCTCCCATACAAAATTAGACGAAGTCATTTGTATGGGAGGTCCAATTTTTTTTTCATATTTCAACATATTATGTTTTTGGGGAAAGTTGTTCAGTATCATGGACTGTTTCACCCCTTAAAATATTTGCAGCTAATATTTTTATACCTTACATATTATGAGCCGTAGAACCTTGCGTTCCTTTTCCGGATTCAGTTTTTTGACGAAATTACTATTTTTACATTATATCTTATAGAAAAACCTCATGTCATTTTGCGGCAGATACAGGCTATCATGAGTCAAAATCCGCATCACCGTGTGGTATGTGTGCGATTCTCTGATGTGGTCGAGAATGTCGACCATTTTGATTGCGTTGCTATGTAATTGATAGCAGGGGCTTTGATTGCCAGATTCCTCTACCTGTGTTGTGGATGTGTCTACATCTACATAGATAGGTATGTAGGTATGCAGATGATGTGGTTTAGAGATGGGGATTATGTGATGCAGTATTTTGATAATATTAATATCGTGTGAGAACAGCAATAGTCTATTATATATAAACAAAAATAACTATATTTGAAAAAAAAACAATTTGTGACCTAAGAAAAATACTACTACCATCATTATAACCAAAATCGTATACTTGCGAAACATTTGACTTTTTTATAACTAAAAGATTAGGTTCAGTTTGATAGGTTAGTTGATATTGAAAACGAAAACAATTACAAGAAAATTGATTTAGTATTAGAAAAACTACGACTTTAAATATCATTCTATCAGTTCCACCATTTGAATGGGTTTCAAATCAAGAATTGTAAACAGCTGTAACAATTATTACGAAATTTTGTATGTACGTACCTATAGGCAGTAGCGATTCGAATTAAGTTACTGGTCAGGGGCATCGATGTAGCTAAGTTTCATTTATCAATATTCATAGTTTTACTCATTTTTGATTGTTGTTTATTTTCGAACAATGCCATCTATTAGGCGTAAGAAAACTAAAGCGAGCTCGATGCACCAGTACTTAAAACAACAGGCAACAACCGCTAACCTTGATCTATTGAAAAATTGCTACACGACAAAAACATGTCTGTCTACATTGCATGCAATAGAGGTAATTGTAGGTCATTAAGCACTACGGGTGTTAATATTCATTACTATGTGTTAAAAATCAATTAAATTCTTAATGGTTTTTGATAAAAAAGGAACCGCGGGGCAAAACAGGTTTAGCGGTTACTTGCAGTAAGAAATGTTCACAATGAACTAAATTAAAATTAATTTATATATTAACGAAAGTTTATTACTAAGGCATTGGTAGTAAAAATATTAAAGTATCTTATTGGTATCATTACCTTATCTTATTGGTATATTTACGGTGGTAGAAATAAATACACTTAAAAGTGAAAAGTAGGTATAAAAAAGTAGACCTATGTTGCGAAACATTTATTAAAAGAACGAGTAAAAATGAAAACGTATTAAGTACTTATAAATTGGTTTATTGCAAAATAATTTTATTAAAATCATTATTTTAACTTTACCCCATCATTCACTTTCCCAAGCTCTACCCTGCTACGATGTCTACGAGAATTAGTTCCACACCCCGCCGCAGCGGCGTGTTGGCGCTGCGGTCGGCATTATCACCGTTTAATTAACATTGCTATCATACCGGCTAATTGTTATATCGCGCTCAACTGATTTATTACAAGATATGGCGCCAGTGCCGACACCTTTGTAATTACCACGCATGACTCTAGCTTAGCACACAATAGCTGCTATTGGATTAAATTGTTGGAATCCTAAAGTGAAATGTGGATTTGATCACCTTTGATTTGATGTTAACCTATTTTACGATGATTTTGTACAAAGTCACCGAAAAACATGTACGAAAATAGGCATGCTATTTATTTAATATCATTATCGCATGATGATACTCTGTAGAGCAAGAAAAATATCACCTTTAAAAATAATTTTGAATAGCGACATCTAGAATTAAAAGCGCATACTTTTAAAATTAGCGCCATCTCTGATAATGAGATCGAACTATCATCGCGTCAAGCTTGCGCGTGCCTCGGATAGTGGTTCAAACCGTATGGGGTTCAGACTCGAGGCTACCAAGCGAGTGTGCTATTTTGATTCAAAAGGCAGTTTTTTCAAAACAATAGTTAGTATGTGTATTAAAAAATTTAATCATATAGGTATTATTTTTCTAGTCTTAAGAACGAAATTGTTTTTTTTTTGTGATACTCGTGCGTACGTAAGTGCGTACTCTCCATATACCTAACCCTGTAGGAATTGGATAATGAAAGGTGAAGTTTAGGTTGCTAAAAATTTGCAATTTAAGGGTTGCGAAATTTCTATGTATCCCATTGGTACAAAAAAAAGATAGGATGTCGTTTATTGTAAACGATCCTCTTTATTTAGGTATTTTTGTTTAGTAAACAAGAAAAATAATATTTAGTAAACGAATTTGCGAAATTCATCTTCATAACTTTTGTTTGCAAAATATGTTGCCTGGTAGTATAACGAGGCATTCTATTTACTTATTTATTTGTTAGAGACAATTTGAAAATGATAATACCTACATTCTTGACCATTTACAAATTCATTGTGTGCAGTAACACGCCTAGCAAAAGCCAAGCGACACCCCTATTCCAAGCGATCCTAAACAAATCCGATCCGAATTGAAATTGTAACAGAAATGTAAGCGGAAACGCGACACGCCGGGCGCGGGTAATTTACGCGCCGCCGCCGCGCGCCGGCCGCGCGGTATCGCGGCGTTTCCGGTCCGCGCCCAGCGATCAAACACATTCATCAAACTTCGGTCCCGACGAATATACAGTTTTAGATCCAGATTCTCGGATGCCGTGTGATGCCGGCTTAGAATAGCATCACCCCACATCCTTCCCGTGAGTGTCGTAAGAGGCGACTCTGGAGTATTGGTGTTTACAATTTTTAGGCCTCAGGCTGACAACCGGTCACTACGTATATATTGATACACTTGTTTTCTGAAACAACCTAGGAAAACAATACTTAAAAATGTCAGACTTGCGATAGCGACCGTATTCTTACGGCTTTTAACGCTCTGCCTACCCCGTAAGGGATAAAGGCGTGATATTATGTATATGTTCTCGGATAGACAAGTTTCGGAAATTGAAACTGTTTATACTGAATTCTAGATAAGACAACCGCCTGCCTGGGAAGACAATATTAAAAGACAATCATCGTCATCATCCATCATCATCGTATCAGTCAAAGAACGCCCATTACTGGACTATAGAGCCTTCTCTAAATATTTCCACCTTGTCCGATTAGAAGCGGCCTGCATCCAGCATTAAATTTTCCCACATTTCATTAAAAGACAATATAAATTTTATTATTTTCTTAAAAGAATCAAAAAGTTATGTATTTCACAGTTGGTAAAAACGTAAATATATCCCTTCACGCAACTTTACAAACCAAAATATTCTGTCATCTCTCATACCATACATAAGTGGTCTATGTAAAATGCCAACCTTTGCGCACTATTAATTAAAAGCTGTCATAGCATCTGATAAGGGTTAAACTTACAGATTAAGAATAGAATTCGAATTTTCATAACACGTAGATATAGTTTCTAAAAGAATAATGTGCATTTTGGAATAGGTAAGTAAGTAAGTACCTAAGTAAAAAAAAGTAACAATATCGTTTCTTTTTTCAGAACTCTGTAAATTGATAGAGATAGTTTCCAGAATCTTGATAAAATAAACATGTTCAAAGATTCAAAAGTAATATTGTTCTATCATAAAATCTAACCTCAAATTAAAGCTAACCTTTCGGTATGCATTGGTCTTAACAGTAGAACTTTTAGGAAGTTTCGAAATATTGACACAAAAAATACCTACTACTCTCTAAAACCACTGTGAAGAAAACTTTAAATAACACCATCTGTTAAAGTTTCATCGAACTAAATACGAAACTTGTTAGCAAGTTTAAAAACTTACGATGCTGACCTCTAGTGTCGAGAGGCCAAACTAACTTGAGCCCTTGACTCGCGCTTTACGGACGATTTTATTTGATAACAGATGGCATTGTATGGTTTTTAAAATGGACTACTAATTAAAAAAATAATAATTCTAAAGGATATGGGTAAGTAATTATATTAAATGAGGCGAATTAGTTGGCTTCGAACCCTAACGACTAATATTGAAGAACCAAACAAAATTGTGAATTGAAGGATCTAATTAGAATGTAATAATCACATAAGACGTAATCGGATAATTGTATTGAAATATTCCAACTTGTGTTTACTCTAATAAGACAGACGAATTGTATGGGACTTATTTGTTTTTGAAACACCTGTGAACATACTAATTGTCACCATGTGTGACCTTCTATTATTGTTTATTTGTCTGCATTTCATTATCCACTTAGTTATTTAATAATGATTTCAGAAAATTAAATTCAATTAGACTGGTAATTTAAAATAATGTGATTAATTATTCTACTAATTGATTCCGAGCAAAAAATTCACAATCAAAAGATTCAGATTTTATCTGAATTCAAATTTCGAATTCCTTCTGCCAGCAAAGAGCCGACTAGGGATGTGCCTTGTCGAGATTTTTTGTGCGATTTTTTCCGACGAAATTATTATGAGAAAAAAATGTGGAGTCGCTGAAGCAGAAAGCGGGGTGGGGGACTGACGAGGGTTCCCCGTTTGATTGAAGCGGGAGGTGGGAGGCGGGGCAGTGACGTCACGCTCTCATAATAGGCCGTGCCGTGCAGTGATGGCCGCCGTTTATCAAGAACGAGTGTTAGCTCCCTGCACTTGGACTATATTTGAATTAGATAATGCTACTGTGTTGGTGGGCTATGTTATCTAACATTTGGGTTGAAATGTTTATTAGATAAACCTACATAACAGTATTTAATTTTGATAAGAAATATGAGATTGAATTTTTATGATATGCAAAATATATTTTTTTAAACAGGTATGTAGCTACGTGTTTTTATTTTACTTTATTGTTAAGGTACTGACATTAATTAGTCATATTAAGAAACATATCCAAGACTGGAAGAAACTGAGCATCTGTTTACCATTTAATTAAAAATAATAATATTCATGTGGTGTAGCTGCCTCAAATACAAGCATAACTTATTTTACCAATCAAAGTCAAAGTCAAAGTCAAATTATTTATTCAAAGTAGTAAATTTTACATTTCGCTTTTTGATGGTCAAATATTAACAATTTTAACAATAACAATTTTATGAACCTAGTGTAAACGCGGCTCAGGTGGACTAAAAACTTAAAACTAGCCCCTAAAGCACTGCCTCGGGGCTGGCCAAGCTAACCAAACAACATGTAACGTTAGGTGGTAAATAAAATAACATCGAGTTCATGCCAAGAGAAAATGTTGTGTTACATGCGTATGGTTAGCCGGACCCCCTGGACAGTAAACCACCCAGAAACCTGCCCAGAAGTGCTCCTATTCTTAAAATACAATTTGTCAGGCCCTAGGCTACCCTAGCTAAATTTCTAAATATGAAACAAAAATATATTAATAGCCAAAAGCGGCTACGTTAAAAAGATAAAATATATATCATATACGGTAGATAATTCTACCTGTGTCGTCATATAAAGTCTACTTTGTACATTTGTAACTACTCCCATGGAGATTTATCTTGCATATAATCTGATATTTCATAATAGCCTTTCTTATACAATTTTTCTTTTATCACTCGCTTAAATTTATTTAGTGGTAAATCTTGGATATCTTTAGGAATCTTGTTATAAAAGCGTATACAATTGCCTTTAAAAGATTTGTTTACTTTACTAAGCCTGCTTATATGCGCAGCAAGTTTGTCCTTATTTCTAGTGTTAAAATTGTGTTTATCACAATTTTTCTTAAAAGAACCTATATTTGTTTTAACGTACATAATGTTTTCATATATATATTGAGACACAAATGTTAATATTTTAATCTCTTTAAATTTTTGTCTTAAGGAGACCATTGGCCCTAATTTATAAATTGATCGAACAGCCCGTTTCTGCAAAACAAAAATGTTATTCACATCCGCAGCATGGCCCCATAATAATAAGCCATAACTCATTAGACTATGAAAGTAACTAAAGTAAACTAGTCTAGCAGTGTCCACATCAGTGAGGTATCTTATCTTTTTAACTGCGTATGCTGCTGAACTCAGTCTCTTCGACAATTTTTCAATATGTGGCCCCCATTGGAGCGTGGCGTCCAAAGTTATGCCTAAAAATGTAGTTGAGTCAGCAAGGCTCAACTTTTCATCCTTTACCTTAACAACTGTGGTACTCGGTTTAACATTTGGTAAAACAAATTTTACACATTTAGTTTTCTTTTCATTCAATAAGAGGTTATTTACAGTAAACCATTTTACTATTTCAGATATAGCGTTGTTCACGTCGTCATAATCGAGTTGTTGTCTCTTTACTTTAAAAAGTAATGAGGTATCGTCGGCGAACAAAACTATATCATGTTTTTCTTTCACAAGATATGGTAAATCATTAATATAAACAAGAAATAGGAAAGGACCAAGAATCGAGCCCTGCGGAACGCCCATGTTTATT
This sequence comes from Keiferia lycopersicella, assembly GCA_029255805.1. Lineage (NCBI taxonomy): Eukaryota > Metazoa > Arthropoda > Insecta > Lepidoptera > Gelechiidae > Keiferia > Keiferia lycopersicella. The sequence goes on from JARACZ010000008.1 coordinate 4,863,515, forward strand.
TTAGATCCAGATGATCTTTCACCATTGACATCAACCTTTTGGATTCTGTTGTTCAGATAAGATTCCAAGAGGCTAAGAGCCTGGTCTTTTACGCCGTAATGACTTAGCTTCCTGACAAGAGTTTCGTGATGGACACAATCAAACGCTTTGGACAAATCACAAAATACACCTATTGCATCATGAGATTGTTCCCAGGCATCGATAATATGATTAATTAGGTCAACGCCTGCATGAGTAGTAGAACGACCCCTTGTGAAACCAAATTGCTGTGAGTGCATTAAGTTATTACGATAAAAATGTCCAATGGTATAGTTTAAATCCTACCTAGAGTAAATTTGTTCAAATAATTCAGGGTGTGTTTGTAAAGATGCAAATTTCTTTAATCGTTTTAGCTTATAGCTGGCAATAAGTAACATTTTTTAAAATATAAATATGTAGGTCTACAAAGATATTTACAGTAGTAAATCGAACAATTGATATGAGAGGTTAAAACAAACTATATGTTTGACCATTTTTAAGGGAAATTGTGCCTACGTATGCATATACCTGTAAATATAAGTATTGAATGTAGGCGGAGAGAAATAATTATTAGAAAACTACTCTACAGGCTGTCATTTCCAGTTGTCTTTTTCCTCCACAAGACAAAGCGGAATGCGCGTAGGTAAGCGCGAACACGTAATTAGTAGGTACTTTTCGCGTGACGATGGGCGGAGCGTATCGCGTGTCAAGGAACAGTTACCGCCGGGAACACCTCGGCACATCACTACGCCTCAATACGAACGGCGGTTGGCGGGAAAGACAGGTTTTTTATAATGTTGGGAGGTGTTCCTTTTCTATTGTAGAAATGTAGTGTGATTGTTCTATACTGCTGATTGCTATTAATTTAAATTATACTTAAAAAGTAAATCGATGACACTGCTACTCAATTCATAATTGAAATTGAATAATTAGAGTAGGTAAGATCGTCTAGATTCTAGTTTTATCTACATATTTAAGATATTCCCTGAGTAGTTCTTAGACATACCTATAATTTTATCTGAAATCAAATTAAAACATTCGCAGGGCTTACATTTTATCCGAATTATGTAAGTATGTTTTTCACGGGCTACAGCTCAAATGGTTTAGCGGATGTTGGCATATTTCTATGAGGAGTCGTTAAATTCGTCTTATTCTTACCCAGCAGAGCAAGTGACACTGGCTATAATAAAAATTCTTAAATAGGGATGTGGACTGGTAGGTCGAATGAGCTACTTTTTATAAAGAGCTAAAACGGTATTTTCTATGAAAATAGCCAGTTATGACGTCACACTTTGCTATTTTGAATGGCGTCAGAACACTTATTTTCATGTAATTTTTCTGTTTATCAATTCAATTTATCAAGACAATAATTTTAATCAGACAGCTTTTATATTTTATTAGTGACTGGTCCACAAGCAAATTATAAATGGCATAATACAAACACCATGTATAACTTTAAAATACCGAAGTCAGGTTATGGATTTAAAATAATACCTAATGTTAGTTGTAAGGAAAAATCTAGGAGGATGGTTTGTTGCGGAGTTACGAATTGTATCAATTATGTATGACTTCAAAGATTTTCTAGGCTAGCTGTCATATTCCGAAGCACTGCTCTAAAATTCTGCAAATTAAAAACGTACTTCCAGAAATGACAACATTACAAACTACAGAAATTTTTATAACAGACAACTTTATGTTTTTATATAAAGATTTAACTGACTGCTAACTTGGTAAGTTACGAATCTCTTTTGTTTAAACAAGTGTGTTAAGGTAATGAATGACGATAACATTGACACAGTTAATGGCTAACGAACCAAATTTAACTAATATAATTAATGTCTTTATTAATATTTTAATGAGATTATCATAATCATTGAATGAATTTTGTAACATGATTTATATTAGTATCCGTCTTTCGTACCATATTACGTGGAAACCAGGTATGTTTCTTATACCTAATTATAATTTTAAACTATTTGGGGCAAATTAGGGAATAAATAAATTTTAATATAATTTTCTTTAGTAAAGAATAGTAACTAATTTATTATACATACATGCATACGAATATCACGCCTTTATCCCTTGCGGGGTAGGCAGAGCGTTAACGTCCGTAAGAATACGGTCGCTATCGCCACGTCTGACATTTTTGAGGATTGTTTTCCAAGGTTATTTCATAAAAAAATAAAATATTTTTTATTTACTTACTTATTTATATGTAGGTACCTAATTTCCTACTACTGTGAACAACAGCAACATTAATATTTTCAGTTTGATTTTACGAGTTAGATTTGGAAATGTCTGAACTTTGCAGTATGAATTAAAAATATCGTCTAAAGATAAAATAAAAAAATTAACAATGTCTGAATAACTCTACTACTTACCTACTTATTGGAGTAAAAAACCTTCCACGAAAAAACCTCATCAACGTCTGGGAACTAAAGGATCTATAGACGCAATCAAAGATCAGATCGATAAAAAAAGAAAGGCCCCCAAATTATAGACGAAAGCCAGCCGGCGGCGGTTGGCAACCCTATCATTACATACACCAGCCATATGCTGTAACCATAGCTTCATTATATTTTTGCAGTGTTTTAGGTCAGACATACCCACAGCTAGTAATTTGATAGGCATAACGGTACTCTATGTACATGGAAATAAAAAATATTCGAGACTTGAATTTGAATGTATGGACTAGGCATCAACTGATTTAGCAGTATTTGTAGAAGTTATGTCCTTTAAAAACAATTTGGATAATTTCCAAAAGTTGGTAAAAATAAGCAATCTTTTTCAATTGTTTACTGTTTTGATATTTTTTATAAGTTCTAACTTATTGTACATTAGGTTAAGTTATATCTTACCACGTCAAAGTGATTATGATCTTAAGAATATTTTTAGTTTCGAAAAAGTTAAGTACTTTTTACTTTATCTTTGACTTAAACCGCCTTGTTTGTTGAGTCAATCAAAATCGACTAAAGTATCGATCCCAATTTGAATGAATGAATTCCCACAACGTCCTAAACGCATCCCGGTCCCAAGACCGACTGAGATTAATATTCAAATCAAGCCAGTCCCAGTTTGCCACGGTCCCGGTTCGTCACTTATTCCATCAATTTTAATGAATGAATTCAACGTCGTCAACGAATTCCGGGCCCAAGACCTAATGAGATTAATATTCAAATCATGACACTTGGCTTGCCACGGTACTGGTTCGTCATATTATACTTCACCATTATGAGTGAATGAATTCTTAAAGCGTCCTAAACGCATCGCGGTCACGAAACCGACTGAAAATAGTATCCTAATCAAATCAGTCCCGGTTCGACGCGTTATTAATTTCACTGTACTTTAGAAGCCTTAGGTAGATTGTGACATTTGTGACGAACAGAGACCTAGCTAATACTTAGCTTTGGGACAAATCAGGACTCGTTTCATATATATGGCGAAGCGGTACTGTGACAAACCGGCCTAAATACAAATCGCTCGATCGATAATTTAACAAATTCGCTTACAAACGAGCGGGTGTGCCCCGGCCCTATAATACACATTCATTTTCCCGACTCCGCTTGTCAAACCGGCAATCCACGTGTGATTATCTTTATTTAATGCTAATTTATCAACGTAAGATAATTCACTTTAGTTCGATTATCGATGTATGCGAATTTAATTTTGGCTTGTCCTTCATATTATTAAAATTTAAAACTCTTCAATGTTTTCGGCATTCAGTTTTGGAAATATTGCAGAATTTTCAACCACAGAGAGGGTAGGTGTTTTAACCTGCGATTGTCGCTATCAGTACTAAAGACTCCTGAACTAAGCTAACGTAACTTAACCAACTGTGCTACAGCGTTTCATCCGATACCTGCAAAATCAAGCCAGCGTATCTCAATGACAATAACGAGTGGGTTCGGCCAATACTATAGGTACCTACTAGGGAAAGTCACAGTTTAAATCATTATTTAAAATTATAATTGTTGATTCTATTTTCTGCAAGTTTCTTTCATTTTATTTTTGACACGCAAAGAAGAAGATTTTATTCTTATAAACAAGTGACAAATTATATGTGTAAAAATTGACGCTGTTCTTATAATTCAAGTGCACATTTTGTCCAAATACTTACTTCAGTAACAGTCAATTTCGAAATTTTACTAGAAAATTAAGATCAAGTAATTTGTAGACACTTCCAAGTATATATAAAGATACTTCTAAGTGGTGTGTACCACTTAATTATGAACCTTAGGTACCTATTGTCAGTCAGACAAGCAGTCATATGTTAATACTTACTTATATAATAAATACTTAGGTCAGTTTTTTTTTTCGTGTGGGACACCGAGTCGTCTAACGACTTAGGTCAGTTACCATAGGACTGCATAAAACTATCCAAAAAAAAGGTTATCTATTGATTTTACTAACATTGGCTAATTTTACAAAAACTACCTACTAATGCTAATAATGTGATTAGTCACTACCCGTATATAAACTGACATTTATCCAGTTTTGACGTTTAACATGTATGTGGAAAGTTAATTAAAATATTTAATGAGCCCTGTTGTGTTAGTAGATGCCACAGACCAATAAACTTGTAGACTCGCCATGTTATAAATAGGTCAAATGTCTACGTATATAATACAAATATACTTTTCTCATAGGTGTAAAGACTGTCTGTTCAAGCAAGTTTTGAGTTATAATAATTAAAAAGATTAAGTGATAAATTTGATATATTATTGTAAAGACCTAAGCTTTTAAGCATTTTTTAACCAAATTCTTTATTTAGTTATTTAGTTTGTTCGGAGCATTTTATTTCATTTTTAGCACTTAATTTAACCTGTGTTCCACTACTTTATAGGATCAATTTGTGGCCTATATGAAAAGAAGAAAACTATACGTTCAAACGTACACTATTAAAACAATAGTACACAACATAATATTGTTTGATAATCCAAGGTAGAGAAATATTTATTTTATTTTGAGCCAGACATGTCCTACTGTAGAGCAAAGGCCTCCCTCCCCTTCTTCGAAGAGAAATAGATCATGTAAAAATAAAGAGAAGTAAAAGAGAGTGTAAAATATAGAGAGCAAGCAGTTTGTATAAATACATATACGTAGGTTAAAAAAAAGCTCGCGTGAGCTATAAGCGGTAAAGCAGAAAGCTCGTGCGCTATCTACGTTTTAACTAATCTGTGGTTGAAGTTGATGACATAAACAAATGATATAAAATTACGAAGCCCCCAAGGTGGGCGTAATCAGTCGCCGAGTGGGTATTTAGATATTGTTGACGGCGAATTAAAATCGGCTGTTTTGTTATCATAACAGTGGTCATTTATAATGATCCAAGATAAAGTGGAAAGAGCTCAGATAGAGTTTTTTTTTATATTAACGCCTGTCCCGATGGCGTAGCGGATAGTACTCCAGCCTTCTACGCTTAAGGTCGTGGGTTCGATCCACAGGACACAAATATTTGTGAAGCCATTTCTGTGTTTGCCATAGTAATATTTGTGACATGTCTCGGTGTTTTACTGTGTATTTTTTGTGTGAATTGTTCAGAATATTTAAATATTAACATGTATCTACCGACTAATATACGGTTTGCAGTATCATTATTAGGACTTTACTATTCTGTAATGTTTGTAGTTTTTTTTTAATTCATTTATTAGGATTTTAATGCACTCACAGTAATGCGCAATAATGCGCTTGAAATTTTTCTATTACATTTTTTCATACCTATTAGGTACAAGATTTATTAGGTCTCTAATAATATTTGTTTGTTTTTTTTTACTGAGAAATTAACTACAGTGTTTAAATAGGTAGAATTACAGGCTATATATTACAACTCGCTCAGAAAATGTTTATTGTAAAATTTAAATACTCGGAATTTACATACATACATACATATATCACGCCTTTATCCCTTGCGGGGTAGGCAGAGCGTTAACGGCCGTAAGAATACGGTCGCCATCGCCACATCTGACATTTTTGAGGATTGTTTTCCATGGATGTTTTAGAAAACATATGTATCACCATAGTGACAGGTTGTCAGCCTGTCGCCTAAAAATTGTAATACACCAACACTCTCGAGTCCCTTAGTCGCCTCATACGACACCCGCGGGAAGGATGTGGAGTGATGCTATTCTAAGCCGGCATCACACGGCAAATTCTATGAATACTCGGAATTTCTATGCACTTAATGCACTGAACTTTTACTTTGATGTGTTGCAAAGCTAAAAGGAGACTTCTGATCACTAGTATAGTAAATAGGTAATAATTTTTATTAAAAGTACTACATACATAGGAAATAAGTTTGTTCCTGCTGATGACAATGTAGATATTGCGTTTAATACTAGTAGGTTAGGTATTATTAATAAAATGTCATCGCATGACGACAGGACGATACGATCAACAATTTAATTTCTATCAACAATAGTTGGACTCTATCTAGCTGGAGGTTCAATGTTCAATAGTGAGGACATACCTATCTCATGTAGGTACCTACAAGTATTTAAAACTTGGGGTTACAATTTTTTTCGGACCACGTATTACAGCTACAATTCTTACTTTTCTACAATATGCTGTTATCTTTACTGAATGAATAGTACTATATAATTTTTTCGGACTTGTCGCTTACGATCACAAAAAATCGAATCAAGTTGAATTTGTCATGAATTATCGAAACCGACTGTACCTAGGTATACTGGTATTAACATAAGTCTGCCTTCATAAAATAAAAGGAAGTACTTCTTTCGTATGGGACAGCGAGTCGACGGACGATACAATGAGCACTGGTAATAGATATTATATTTAGTCGGGCAAGTAGCTCTATTTCAGGGAAGTCGTAATTCGATTCCGTTCACAGAATTTAGCAATGACTGGTATTTCAATTTCTACTACATACTCGATTTTTTGGTCAAGTAGGGTACGTATTTATGAACTTGTGAAGTAGAATGAATTATCAGCAGAGTTTCGCATGCGTAAATTCGAAAACAGGGCTTTTGATTGTGTGACGGTCACAATCTAACTATCTTATACCTAATAATATAGATGGATGATACAGCTATTATTTTTAGTAAGATGTATCATTTTAGGGTTAGTTTGTAAACTTAATTTTAGTAGGTGTGCAAACGTTACTATTCTTCAAGATTGTTTAAACCTCGCTTAACACATACGCAACTGCAAAATAAGTCAGCTATTATTTAGATTTGAGTGCATAGTAAAATAATATGATGACACAAGTAGAAGAATAAAATGATAAACTGTTTATAACGCAATAAATAGAAGCGCCTGTCCAATAACGATCCATCATTTCAACTATAAAATATGACATTTATGTCCTTACGATTATTAATTTGAAATATTGAATAGAATTCCATGCACAAAGCTGCATTCTAGTAATTTGTAAATTATTTCAAGCAGAAGACAGGATGATGAATGATGGATGGAAAAAATATAGTTGGTTTGTTTTAAAGGCATACACCTAGTAAGCACGTACCTTCCTATCTTAATGTATAGATGTGGATAAATTCTTAAAATTAAACCCTTTCTGTAGATAATAAGCCATAAACAGTTGAAGATATAAAAAAGGCTTTCTTTCCTCAAAAACTCCAACTTTGAACCCGAATATGTCAAAAACTTGACCATAAAAAACGCAAAACTTTCATCGTCCATTAGTAAGATACGCGAAGGGCCGTACCAAATTAGATTTTGAAGAAACGCCGCCTAGAAAGTCGTGCGCGCAGTCACGCCGTATTATCGCGTCCAAATCTCTGCGCCCGCGCACAACATTAAAATCTTACATGCTGCTCGCTTTATTAAGGCAGTTTAAAAAAAGCAGTTCATCTGATGGTCAGCAGATAGCGGTGAAAGGGACCGTTAGAATAATAGCCCCTAGAAAATCTCAATCTAGTTTCGCTATAGGCAAATTTATGGGCCTAGTTGCGACACAAATTTATTATTTTTTGTCGCCTGACGTGGCTATGATTTATTAAGTTTTGTATTGCAAGAGATTAAGCAATTAGTGCACTAATAGTAATGTACGCTGTAAGGTGTTATTAAAACGAGATTATTATCAGTGAGAAAATTGCAGTTATCTTGATATCATGAATGCTTAATGACAATTTTATTGGTTAGATAAGTATGAAATAAGCGTTCTGATTTATACGAAATATTTAATTGTTGCTAGCTTTGACTGATATAAGATACCTTAGAAATATTAAGATAATAGTTTATAATAAGAGTTGCGTTGTTTATTTATAATAGGTTGTCTTTTGGTCATTTTAGGACGTCTGTGTAGAATCTTTTGTGCAGTCGTTTTTCAATGACTTTCAAAATTTTACATTGGACAGGCAATCTTCTTGTATATTAAATTACAACCTTCAAAGTTACACATGCGAATTGTATATTATCAATACCTAAAGCTCAAGCTTTCAGTACAAATTCTTAAAAGATCTGTGTACAACTTATTTCTTTGCATGAACTATTCAAAATGTCTAAAAAATAATATCGTAAAAATTTAGTTAAGCACTTATTATACCTGCAAATTCATATTCTACGAGTAATTAACCCAAAAACTGTGAAAGAAAAATTTCACGCATTTTTGCTAATTACCTACTAGAACGTATTAACTTGTAGGCATATTGCAGGTAACATAGAAATCTACCATAGACTAAACACTTCAGATGTTCCATAAAATTTCATACAATTTGGAAATATTTGAGATGTTCCCTAAGGTTTCATACAATTTGGAAATATTTCAGATGGTCCATAAGGTTTCATACAATTTGGAAATATTTCAGATGGTCCATAAGGTTTCATACAATTTTGAAAAAATATTTCAGATGGTCCATAAATTTTCATACAATTTGGAAAAACTTCAGATGTTCCATAAGTTTTCATACGATTTGGAAATACTTCAGATGTTCCATACGTTTTCATACGATTTGGAAATACTTCAGATGTTCCATAAGTTTTCATACGATTTGGAAATACTTCAGATGTTCCATACGTTTTCATACGATTTGGAAATACTTCAGATGTTCCATATGTTTTCATACGATTTGAAAATACTTCAGATGCTCCATACGTTTTCATACAATTTGGTTAATGAGACAATACACATGGCCGCACAATAGTCGAATCGAAGCGTGACGTCACACAGCCTGTTCGGATAATCCGCTTTTAATATGCTCGACGTGTTGATGGTAATTGTTTTATTGGGAACTATAAAGTTGCTCACTATAATCTGAATTCGGTTGAAGAGGAAAAGTTGAAGAATGTTTGGTAGAATGAAGATATAAGGAAAAGAAACGTTCTAATATTATTGTTCTCTTAAATCAATTAAAATTTTGTAAAGAGAAGGTACATAACAAATTAATTATTTGATAAGAAAAAAGAATTATAATTGTGACTATATTTGACAAACGTTTAAATTTTCAAACGGCATTTTGTATGGACATAACGGCAGCTTATTCAGTTCCATCGAGATAAAATTCTAAACATTAATACCTATCGGGACATAGTTTCAAATGGCCACACCACAGTACTGCCATGAAAAAACAACTCGAAGAACTGAAGCTTTAAATTTTTAATTTTTGACTGTTTATATACAATTTTGATTATACATTACCTTACGTCTATTTACCGGATACAAAAATTAAGTAGTTACATACCAAGTCACTACAAAAAAAACCATCCTTATAAGGCGGTGCTACACATTTAGCATTTTCAACCCCTAAAGAAATATCTCTATTTGGCTTTCGTCGATCCGTTCTAAGGAACCACTACTGATGATTTTGATTAATGATTCCGGACCCTTGGGTACCTGCTTTCGGTGACTCCTACAAAACGACATCTATATAAGGTCTTAACAAATTAGTTTTGTGCTATTCATGCTTTCAGAAGCAAGACATTTTGCTACAAATTTTATCCGTATGTTTATAAACCGCACTCTCCTGTGTTCTTCGAGATGCTGTTAGTATTCTTCTTCTTCTTTTCGTGTGGGACACCGAATCGTCCAACGACCCGATGAAGTATTGACTGACATTTTTCAAAATCGCTCGTAAGATTAATCTCAGAGTTGAGTGCCATTTATAAATGCGGATCTTGTACTATTTCATTGACAATATTTTTTAATTATGAATTGAATTACAACTTTGTGTTTCTAAATTTGGAACCTTCGCGGTAGTTTAAACTCTTTATAGTTAGTTATCCTTAAAACTGGTTTTTAGAGATGAATCATGTTTTTTTACGGTTTTTAGTACCCTTTATTCCTAAAGCTTATTTGTGTTAAATGTCTCTATTAATCTTAGTGACGTTTCACCTTATAGTTTGATCGCAAAGAGGCCGCTTCAGCTGTTTGTTTCATTTACATTTTTATATTTCCTTTAGATTATTTATCATATTAGATCGATACCTTAAAAATATACTTATACATATTATAAATATACTTTTTGCTTGCTTTTTTTTTGAGGTTTTGGATCTTAGAGAAGGAATGATAATTTGTAATAATATATGATCGATGCGTAGCATTTTTTCGCATAAATTAAAAATGACGCTATAATAGGCAACTTTTTTGCCACTAATAACTGTTTTTTTACTAAAGATTATTATTAGATTATTGGTTATTATAGATATTATGTTCACGCCTAGTATATTTAAAAGAACGATTTATTTACTTTTGATTAGTTAATTTAGGTAGGTACCTATAATGTGGATAATGTTGAAAATTCTAAAAAGCAGTAGAATGAAACATTACATTTCATTTGTAGGTAATGATTTTCAACTCACCGGAAGGTTATCCAATTCGATTCCAAGTTTGATATTTTCTTATTGCATAAGTATAAAAAAATAATCACTTATCCCTGTGTTAACTATTGCTATTCACTGCTTTGCACTGTTCATATACAAATATAGTACACATTCTTATTCTTGATAAAATTTAATGCGGATATGTCTTCTAAATATCACCTTTTTCTTGACATAATGGATTTGAATTATCGTCTTTCGCGCTCTCATCTGAGTGGATCGTTTATTTTTTACCACTTGTATTTAATAATATCACTCGGTCTAGTAGAGACCGGCAAACCGCGAACGATATTTTATACATTCTGTAGTCCCTTGAATTCAATTCGAACGGGGCGTATCTAATTGGGAACATCATAAGCTCTCCATAAGACGCATATCACAAATCAATCAACAAATTGGGCAGACAACCACCCAAGTTCAAGTTCGCGCGAAAACTCTACACTTTCCACAACACACTGAAATTCAAACTTCCGCACAGCACTGTCCTTGTCGCACGTAAACGAACTGTCAAGTATTTCACGAAAATTACATCGGTCGGCGTATAATGAACGTCTGAACCCGCATTGAGCTAGCTGTCAAATCTACGAGCCGTCATAGTCCGCTGCCATGAGTGGGCCTGCACACATGGAAGCGTGCACGTGCAATCATGGACACCAACACACTGAAAGGCTCTAGCCGAGCGCGAGCGTACGGACGCGAGCACACGCACAGCCCCATGATTCATACGTGGCCCGCGCTGGTGGGAGTGCGAACATGCAGCGGGCTTTTAACGCGGCCAGACGAAATGATGCCTAACTGCGAAAGAGAATGTGGACCGTATCGGTTCTACAAAATGGCTGGTTATGCGCGACCGTACACGCGCCTATGTGGCCGATCACATGAGAGATTAGTTGAATGCGTGTGAATGCATGTAGCGCGGCTCTACGAATGGGCGGGAAACTATGGAGAGTTTGCAGTTTCTACGATTGTTATCGACTTGATTTCTCAATACGATTTTATTAATAAACATTAACATTTATAAGCAAGCTTCACTTTCTTGAGATAGGTTAATATAATAACAATAAAGTAAATTTAAGGACGCTACTCTACATTTTATCAAAAAAATATTGTATTTGTTAGGAAAATCAAAACTAGCAAATTCAAAAATCAGTAGATATTATCAGACTTAAATTTTTACCGCGACGACACGACCTAACACACACTTATCCCCCGTCCATTGTTTTGCTCGTACAATTTTTTACATTACCAAACCAGACAGAAAGCTTCCCTCTGATTTTCAGCTGTCGTACTTACACACTCATTCGTGTCTGCCGGGCCGCGGGGGCGCGCTAACTTGAAATACGACTTTATGTAAATCACGATTGAACTGTTAATCGCGCGGCGCACATGACAAAACAAATCACTCTACACACACACTGGCCGTTCGCGATTTGAATTTGGAATCCACTCTCTATTCTGTTAGATTCGATGACGATTCGGCGATTCTTACCTGGAACAAAAGATAAATCGATATTAGGTTTTTTGCAACTGGCTGGGCAGAATCAAAAGAAGATTAAAATAAAAGAAGACCAAATCAACTGATTGGATTTTGGATTTTTGTCGTAGCTAGCTTCAACTTCTTTTTTTAACAATTACTATCTTTAGTCTGTTGTAATTTATGCATATACAATCAGCGTCGTCTACGAGATAGCGCCGTCTCGTGGTGACAATAAATCCATTCATTATTTTTATCAGCCAGGAAAAATATTTTTAAAAAGTCGTTGGCTTCTTATATCTCGTGACCTAAGTGGCCTGTGCCTTCGCTATCTAGACTATTACTGTTAATATGAAGACAGGGTCAGAAGTGGGCTCTTCTGATAAGTAGGTCAGTGCAATATAAGACTACTTGGATGGTCAAGTTCAGTACAGTCGTAAAATAATAATATTCGTTCGATATCTAGGTACTTATGAAGTTTCCCAGTGGTAAGTACTGACTTGCTGATATGAACTTTTATCCGAGTTTGTGTCTAAGACGGCTACAGAAAAAAAAGGGAAAAATACCAAGAGCATTAATAAAAAATAAGCCCATCAATTACAATATTTACTTCACTCAAAGATCTTTTATCACAGCAATAAATTGCAAGAACGTAAATTAATTACTTTGAACCTAAATATTGAACCTTTATCATAGAAACGATTCAGAATACAGTTAATAATTGAAAAAAGAAATCAAAACAAACTACTTACTTAGTTTATCAAATAATTACTACTGTAATTAAATACTTTGTAAGCAACATTGTTTAAAAAAAAAATACTTATTTTGTAAAAACAAAACCTTTAATCAGCAATAAAAATTAATTTATTAGTGCCGATAAATAATACGTGTGCGACTAGCTAGTTTAAAGGAATTGATAAAAATTGGTAAACAAAAAGGTGAATGAATCTAAAAGAATGATAGTAAAGTATAAAATAAATAATAATATAAATAGCTTCGTTCGGTGCTATATAATTTATTTGCAATTCGATCAAAACTTTCCGTACCTAGTTATGTCAACTTTGATAATATTTTATAAATACCTACCTACATAATTAGATAAGTTATGTTGGTTGGTTCTGATTATACATATTCAAACATGCAAATACCTTGAATAAAAATATTACTATTTATAACACTAACGGATTCAAATAGAACAAGTTCGTTAGATTTCAGGACATGTCTTTTGTTAATCTCAGGGATAACCAACATTTTAATAAAGTCCTTTCAAAGCTAAACCACTCGACATTTTTAATGAAGACGTTACCAATTTTCCACGAGCCGCGGATGATGCATCTACCGTGAAATTTTAGAAAAATAGGACCCGTCAAGGCTCGAAACGCCCTCCAAGAATTATTACATTAATATATTTACCAACACGCTCCTATTATTACATTTTCATGTACTCGTTTGCGCATAAATTAAAAAGTTGTCGGTTTTTCTTTTGTCCCAACCCTTATTTGGTATTCATATTTGATATTTTGATAATACAAAGGGACGGCGCGTTTGAAAACGGAATCACAAAACGCTACGCTCGTAACTTACACAAGAAAAACCTGTTTCAGACCAAAGTATGCTAAAGATACAAATTGTAAAAGAGGCAATCGTTCATGCGATGTTCCTTATCTCCGCGATCTGCAAACCATTATAGACTCTATCACTAAAACACTAGGTATATTATTCTAATGACGTCCGACCATTCGGTTCAATTATGGTCATATTGAATGAAATATGAGTTAAGTGAGGGATATCAAAGGGCAACGCAGGGTTGTTTATGAAATGTGAACTTTGAAATATGTACTGCAACAGAGCACCCTTTTTAATTTGTACCCACTATGAACCGTGGCGAACTAGGGGCTCAACATGATAGCATACAAAGTTTTTTATCGATTGAAATTTTGCTCACATATAAATAATAGGTTGTTGGACAATTTGTGACTACTTCGTCAGGAATTTTCGTGTCTCTTATTGCTTCCGCAACGAATTTCGTGCGAGCCGAAAGTCGAATGATTGAACCTATCGGCCAGTCGCCGGCAGCGGCCAACTCCAATTTAGTTTTTCGGATTAGATACGGCGAACATAATAACATAATTGCTCTAATAACAGACCATGCTGCGGTACCGCCGTGCCTTACAATTCACTTTCCAAATTGGTATATTTTTTTCCACTCTGTCTAAAACTATTATGATTTATTATCAAATTTTCGTGCAGGCAAATTACGGGCCCGAATTTCGTAAAGGTGGCTGACAATTGGTGGTTTCTCCTTCTAACACCTTTTACGGAATGGCAAAAGAAAAGGACGAAAAACCTGCCTATGGAGGTTAAAAAATAACCTTGCGGCGGTACATAGCTAAGAACTGTGGATAGAATGATTTATTACGCTTTTTCTAATTAACTCATACCTACAATAATTAGTTGGATTAACATGTAATACGAACATATTTTTCAACGTCAAGAAGATTATTAAAACCGAAATGTTAATTAAAAATTTACGCTGCCTACCTACCTATTCCGGAAGCAAGCTCAGTGTGAAAAAATTGGAAACAAAAAGATCTTCTAGTAGAGATACTTGAAGGTTTAGATACTTGGAGGTTAATAAATTACATAATTTTAAACCTGCTTGTTTTATTTGGCTTTGTTTTGTAACTTAGATTATTATAAAGTAAAGCTATGTTTAAAACTTTTATAGCAATCAGTCAAATCTACAAATTTACGTTTAATTTTATTGTATTGTATAACATGTACCTACTTCAAACTACGATAGGAAATGGGGAACATAGAAAGGGTTTTCAATTATTTAACCGCTAAGAACGTAAAAAAATGTGTAAGGTTTGTTTTCAAATTACGCACTGCCAAAACTAAAACTGAAGAGTGTAGGTACTTGAAAACTTAGAATACCTAACAAATCTGCTTGAAACTAACTTCTAGCTGCTTGAAGCGCTGCGTGCTACATGCTAGAAGCATGGCCGTCTAACAGTGCATCCGACAAATGTTCATGACAAGCCGCTGAATTATACATGAGACCTGCCACGGAGACTATTTACATAAAAAAACTGGAGTTTTCGCATTCGTAGAGCCAAGGACCAACCGGATCAACGGTCGTATCTAATTCAAAAGAATATTTTTAAATAGGTAAACATTTCTTCTTTGATCAAAAGAATGACTATTTGGTCATCAAGGACATATAATTGCTGTCAAATCGTAAATTCATTAAAAATAACTTATCATGACTGAACTGTCTCCTTGCTTGAACATTCTGAAAACGGTTTAAGTTTTATGGCATTAGATGCAAAAATATGTCCTTAAGACTGAAGGAGGCTTAAGTATAATATGCTTTTCTATCAAAATGTCATCGACTCCTTCAAAATATTTTTTTTGTTATTTACCAAAATATACTCGTATCGGCATGGTGAATTCGAAAGGGCCCGACAAAGGTTGACAATGAGCGCTTCTAGCGTAGGGCTGACGAATTATACAGCCAAGTAAATGACTCGTTCAGACCTTCAACGCTCTGCCTACCTCGTTATGGACATAGACGTGATTTCAAGTAAATTTATATTCATGTGGATTTCTGTTGGCGGCAGAGGGCGGTATCGGCGTGGTGAAGCGGAAGGGCCCGACAAAGGTTGACAATGAGCGCCTCTAGCGTAGGGCTGACGAATTATTATACAGCACGTTAAGACCTTAAACACTCTGCTTACCTCGTTATTGACATAGACGTGATTTCAAGTAAATTTATATACACATACATACACACATCACGCCTTTATCCCTTCCGGGGTAGGCAGAGCGTTAACAATCGTAAAATAACGGTCGTTATCGCCACGTCTGACAAGTATTGAGGGCCCTTTTCGATGATACATGATCACTGTAGTGACAGGTTGTCAGCCTGTCGCCTAAAATTGTAATACATACGAAACCCTGGAGTTCCTTAGTTGCCTTTTACAATACCCACGGGAAGAAATGGGGTGATGCTATTGTAAGCCGGCATCACACGGCATAAATTTATATTGATGTGGATATTCTGTTGGCGGCAGAGGGCGCTATCGGCGTGGTGAAGCGGAAGGGCCCGACAAAGGTTGACAATGAGCGCCTCTAGCGTAGGGCTGACGAACTAATATACCGCCAAATATTTACTGTAGTTTCATTAGATTTGATGAATGGGGCAAAAAGTTATTTAAATGTGAAGGGCTTAGTGTTGTTTGGTTTTTTGCTAGGTTTAATTTGCATAACGTATTTAAAAATGTAAACACGGATAAAGTATTGTATTGTACCTATGCATTTGAAATAAGATAGCATAATGATCGCAAGCTACTAGAGAGTACGGTATACTGACTCGTAAGTAGTAAGAAAGGTAGGTAGAATTTGCATGCAACATGTATAAAAACTAGAAAAGAAAATTTCGGTTTTTATATCTTCAAGCTAATCTTTTTAAACATCTTATAAAATCTCATATTTTCAAAATTAATTGTTTACG
Organism: Keiferia lycopersicella; assembly: GCA_029255805.1. NCBI lineage: Eukaryota > Metazoa > Arthropoda > Insecta > Lepidoptera > Gelechiidae > Keiferia > Keiferia lycopersicella. The sequence continues at coordinate 4,880,314 of JARACZ010000008.1, forward strand.
ATAGTTTTTTGGTGAAACAAAATACCAATGTAAATAAAAGCAGGATGTAAATAAATGAAACACGTTGTTGGGCAGCCCTGGCTCGGCGCGGCGTCCGACACAGCCGCCCGGACACGTTTCAGGACCATGAATTATGGCACCAGCCGATGTGACTTTTCAATTTGAAATCATCAACCTGGAATTAATTTCATTTTTGAACCCCATTATTTCTGTTATCTACAACGCGAATCGCACAATATGCGAGTTTCGCTTTATATTGCCGCATCGACAAAAATATTTTGCGGTGACGCGCCGCGCGGATAATCGCGCATTTAATTTTGTCGTTTCGCTTTTTGTTTTAATTTCGTATTGTGGTCGGCTGGTCTATGCTGGCGCGTGTTTGCACCGCAACCGGCAACCGATTGTCAGTTCTATCAAGCGCGAATTTATTTGTATTTTATGGTACTATCACATCATTTTACCTCTTTCACGGATCAACTATGACTGTTCTTTTTTACTGTCACTAAGAAACACCACTGTAAGTTTGTTCCTTGAGTAGATAGGTTTTTGTGCTATTGATAGTATTTGCTGTTCGTCGAATAAATGTATTTTTTTTTTAAGTCGTGTTACGGGACGATTTTCATCAAATAAAAAAACTTCCGGAGTCAAATCTGTAGAACACAAATCTGTCAGTACGGGTCGCGCAGTTAGGCGGAATCTCTCAACCGTCCTATTCATAGTTCCAGCCAACATCGTGTGACGAAAACCGCGTCGAAATAGACGCAGCACTAATAAATTTCATTCAAAATAAAGCTACACGGTTTATTTTAGAAATCGTTTTTTTATATTGTGATAATCGAGAGGGTGTCTGAAAAATTCTAACTATCGCAAGAACGGTTATTGACCCGAAATTCTTACTATAATTTAGTGATGTCTAATTTTAAGAAACACACGATCGGCACGATGAACTTTTTTCTTTCACTATGCGTCATTTCTATAATATTTTATTTACTTATCTACCTATAAATAAATTTCAGTCTTAATAGAAGTTTAGATATAGGTGTACTTATATGAAAGAAATTGCCACTTGAATTCATCGCGTATCTCCTAAAAGGTACGCTCGAATCCCAAAAGAGGAACCTTATAACAAAGCTAATATTAGACAATCATTTCCTGTCAAAAGGGAGGCGCCCCCCCTGACGGATCGAGGGGTGGTACGAGGGGGGGGATGGAAATACCTCCTCGTCTCTCCAGATTTCGCAGTCGCCGTGTTCGAGTGTGAATCTGAATTCTTATTTTTTGCCGTTAGTGTGATGAATGGATTTTTAATATCCTCCTGCAGCTGTCTGGATACGAAGGTCTTTTGATGAAAAATGCTCTTCGAATGCGCTGTTGAACATCGCTTTGAAACTTTGTTTACGTCAACTTTACACCAGTTTTTGTGGACGTTTATCGCCATCTTACATTGTTTTCATGTTCAATCACAGTTTACAAGATAGTGATTTGTAGCATTTACAAAGTGTATACTAGTAATCTTTGACGCTGTATCTTTATCACAAAAAGCAGTAAAAATGAATGTCGCCGTCATGTCGAAAGTTAGTACGGACAGGCAACAAGACATCAGCATCCAGAGACGTCTCAATACTCGGGCGGGTGTACGGTCGGCAAAAAACGTGCCGGCCGCTCTCACGGCACGCGGCACGACTCTATTACGAGTCCGCGGCAGACAGGCACCTGGGTATGTCTCTGGGGAGGGAGCTTAACGTATCTTCTTGCAACGGCCCTGGGCTGCCCGGAGCGAAAGACGCCGGAATTGAATGAAACCTTAGTTCTGGCAGGTTGACAGTGAAATAACAGTATAAAGAAAGATCTCTATCACGACATAATGTACAGGGTGTTAGGAAAAGTACTAACTTCCTTTCAAGGGGTGAACCAGCCTATGAAACTTAAAAAACTTTCCCCACGGAACATATACGTACTTCGAAATATGTAAGCAACTTTCCCTAAGGAACATTATGTCGAATTATGAAAAAAAGTTTTGACCTCACCAACCTGACTCAGTCGTCTGGTACCTTTTGTTAGGGGGGCCCAATTTTTTATCAAAAAAACCTATGTAAGTAGATAAGTACAAAGTAAATCTCCAAACCCGAACAATTTTCATGTTGTAATTCTTTTTAAACAGAGACTGTATCACATGCCAAACAACTGGACAAGCAATCCTCCGTCCAATTATAAGTGATATCGTTTCTTACGTCCACGACCGCGAATAAATAAAACATGACGGGCCCTTCTCACGTACCTACATGTACCTATTACGTATGTATGCCTGTGCGGATGTTAACAGATCTTGATTCGGAGTATCTGATTTGAGACGCTTTCTCCCTGCTTCGGAAATTGTATAAATAAAGCAATTATTTTTAGTCGATACGGGTCGACGTCGAGATTCTGTCTGGGATCTATTAGTAATTTTAGACTTCGATTGTTAAATGTAGTTGAATTGAAATCTCCACGTACGACAGCTGTCTTTCCTTAGTCTAACTATTCAAGATTTCTCATTGCAAACAGACGTGTGGAATGCAGGGATCCTTAAGGTGCCATAAATCTTGGAACTGTCAATGAAACCAGACACAACAAAATTGTACGAGTGCGTAACATCAATTTCTATTGCGCCTACAGAGGAGTTGACACACTATTCATCAAGGATTTACTTACTGAAACTATTTTTATTGACGAAATTTCAGAAAATGCTATTTAATACTCTTGAGATATTTAGTAAAGATTTCTAATAGCAGAAAAATTAATATGACGACAAATAAGAAGCTGTAGAAAATGACGTTTTTCACAGATTTACAATGTGTGTGGCAGTGAATAGATCAACTAATGGCAAGACGCAGACGACAATAAAAAGTATGAAGATGCGCGGGAGCATATCGACGGTACATTAACGCGCCCGCCATAGTTGGCACCGCGCAGACCACGCCCGTTGGCAAACCAGCGCGAGATAGAGATGGATGGAACACCTACATTGTCTATCGATATATATAATTTATACACGATTCTGCAAACCAATGCTACATTGTTAAAAGCACTCTGTTGCAAGAAAGAAAAACTACGTTCTTACAGTCATAAATAATCAACGCAACGACAATGCTTCTATCTAAATACTATGATAAATGTGTTTGTTGATTGCGTATAAATAATGTGATGATATGAAGGATGTACCTAACACATTTTAACCGGTGCCAAATTCAAAACAATGCGTGCGATCAATTCTGATGAAAACTGCTCACCAGCGGTTCAAAGATCAGATATCTCTTGTGCTCTTTGACAAGAAAAGCACTCGTAACTCGCTCCGTTGCGTTGATCGATGACTTCGGACGATGCGAAAGAGGCGTGTGACGTGCCACGCCGAGACAAACGACTGCGGCTAGATCGCCAATACGCTCAAACAAATGCCACTTATTTAAACTACTTGCACTCATCATTCAAAATTTGATTGATGGACGCATTCTCGCCTGAAAATAGACTTGTTGTTTTGCTTCCTTGTAGACGTTCAATCATCAACGTAATTGTATCTTCACTTTAGGCTGCTTTCATCAAGTTTTGAAATTTTGCTTTCTATTATTGTTTTTCGAATTTCGGCAACAAGACAGATGGTAACAGCGACTGGGAATTTGTATTACAATGGCTGCCACAATCCCGCCAGTGATCCCTGGCACGACTGCGCGTCAGTACGGCTGTTCCGCTGTTTCACTCCACTTGGCACTCAATAACTTTCGTTGGATACTAGCCCCGACTGAAAATTATGACCGCTTTTCATTACAATGTAAATCTATAGCCATTTCGATGCGTGATGTTGATGAGACTGAAAGTGTCGAATTGAATGGATGACTGAAAGACAAACAAAAAGGTGACGAAGAATGTAACAAATTGATTTCGATTTGATAATGAAGCGTTACTAAGACGTTACCATAATAAGACGTTGGCGAAGCAGTGTTTAATGATGCTAATTAATAATTCATACACGCTAATATCCCTGTGTCACGGAAAGCAACGTGTGAAGAAAGCTCAGACGAAGCACAGTACGATAACCTAGTAGCTAAAAACTATCTATTAAGTTTACAAGAAGGAATCTGTTATGACAGCCGCATACAAGTGGTGGCACGTTATGTCAAGAGAGGATGTAGTGTAGCGACGAATATTTATTTATTTATAACATTGAGGGCTGTAAATTAGCAGTGAATTTACGGCGCGGCGGAGGAGTGATCGCGGTTTATTTTCGGCGCGCGCGCATGATTTAAACACTCCGGAGCGGTGCCGTTAGAAATTGAAACCGAAGTGGGATTTGTGGACGAGGAAGAGCAGAAATAAGGCGCCAATTAAGTGGCACATGAATCATTGATAAAGCTTGACTTAAATATATAACTTAATTAACCCAATGACATTAGAAATTAGAAAGAAAAATAATAAATACCTAAAGTAGGTTCCTACTAAGATATAGGTATAGCAAAAAGAGTTTTTCTTTGTGAATTTTGAGTTTTTCACATTTAACTCTAAGACACGAAAAGAGCATAACATTCGGTGTCCACTTGATATTATCCGTAGAACGTGACCTTAATCCTTCTGAGCCAACAGCTTTGGTCAGAGATATTTCTGCTCTACATTAGGTATAGGTACCTATTGCAACATTTTTGTGGTTATCTATCACAATAGAAAACAAAAATCTAAGTTGATCGACAAAGAAAATTTCATATTTAATTGATTTAGAAATTAAAATTTGACTAAACTTGTACTGTCACAACGTGAAGGCAAAAGAAGATGGAAAACAATAAACAAAGAAGTTAAAAATAAGCTGTGACAAATGGTTGTGAAAGACAAAAACTCTGCCGTTTCTACGCGAAAAAGTGACAATAGAGCAATTGAGGCAAATATTCTAATTCAAAAACGTTTTTGCAAACATTACTACTAATTGTGCGACTTCTGAAGTATTTATTATAATTTATGTCCCCACCAACGATCTCAGACAATGCTAATTCAATGTCAAGCTTTCGTCCGTTAGCAGTTACAAATGACAAATTGTTAAAAAATACAGTAAATTGGTTAGTAAACGTGCAAATTAATAGTAATAGTCGTCGAACATGATAAATTGGCCGTGAATGGTGTTTGTGGAATAGATTACGGTCAACTGCTGGATGGTTACTGGCTTATGATTATACAACACCTGCTCATTGCAAATATATGAACCTTTTTGACATTGAAATAGCAAAGCGGAAATTGCTAAGGGTGTTTTTGTATGCTTTCACATCGGGTTAGATCTAATCGAGGCACCTGCGTAGAAGCAATAAAGTAAGCAGAAGGGCAAGGAAGAAAGCTTGTAGTTTATTATGGATATTGTTTGAGTTGCTACCGGAAAGATAATTGCTACAGACTATTTGCTCTGAATATGAACTTTTTTGCGGAAGAGAAGAAGTAAAGGATAAAAACAACCCGATGAAGTAAAAATTGATTGATGAAACTAACGATATAAATATTGAAATAAGCGAGCAAGATTAATATAATTATAAGATTAGAAAGTCATTGAATGGAATGTTTTGGCTGTTGTTTTCAACAAGAGAGAAAGTCTATTGTCCACCACATATTTAGATTAAAATTTAATGAACTTTAAAATCAGAGGCTTCAGAAACTAGAAATTTTAAGTTTAGTACAGAAGAAGACGAAGGCACTGAAAGAATTGAACCGGTAAATGTAAATACGGTAGAATATTCTAGCACATTCTAGAGCGTTGTGTTCGCAGTTCGCACGGCGCGGCCGGTGAGCCGGTGACACGATATCGCGCACCACGTTCGTACCACATAAATCAGGGACGCGGCTTGTTTCACCAATAAAATTGATTCTTTCGCGATCGCAACCTATAAACGATTACGTGAATAGTAGAGTTTCACAATTTTATGCTGCAGTTACAAAACAGATTAGATGTTATGGTGATGTACGTAAGTTTGTAGTTTTTACCTAATTCCTAGTACCTACATAGCCTAGATAACTCGAGCTTATTCGCTAGTTATGAATATTGATAAGGTATCAACAGAAAAACCCATGAAATCAATTAAAATTAAATATTTAAATAAATTTTCAGTTATCGTATAGTTAAAAATTATTAGGATAAAATTATTCTTCCAAAGCAAATCGCTTGAATGTAAAAAAACCTTCCGTGCGATTTAAAATTGTACGTAACGTTCGTCAACAATAGCGAATCCATTTATCACTATCGGCTCATCAGCTCGATCGGACGATTAAAAAAGTTGTTTTCGATTTACGAATTATACGCTAAAATCGTAAATCAAAGCCTTGAATGGCATCGCCCTACTAAATGGGGCCTATTTATTAGAAACACATAAAAAGACTCGTGCCTATTCCGATCAATGAGAAGTCGTATCATCCCAATGACAGTATCTCCCTTGTATGTAATGATATATCGGGTCCAGACATTTTAATGTTCATTTTAGCGATATCAATATCGGTTAATAGAATATTAAAATGCTATGCCTCAAATCGTGGCGCCTGTGTGTTACAATCTGCATAAATATCATAAGTAAATGTATTGTGGTTATCGGTTTCACGGTTATGTGGGTTATTTCATTTTTGATTTATGACTAAAAAGTTGTCTTGATAAAATGAATGTCAATGTCATTTTATTGCAAAGAAAATAACTTTTTGAATTTTGTTTCAAGAGCTTTATCTAAAACTCTAAGGAACTTTTGAAAATAATTACTTTTATATTATGACAGAATCACTTAATACGTCAGCTGTCGCATTAATAAGAACTAGATAGACAGTTTGTCCATAAATGGCTGAAAAATCCGCATCAGCAACAAAACGTTTTCTTGCACTAAGAAAAACCACTATAATTCTTTAAGCAAAACACATTCCTATATCCAAGTGAGAAGTATTTGCGGAACAATGTCCAGGAATGGGCTTTATTATTTATTATACGGAAAACAGAGAAAACTAACCAAAAGTGTCCGCGGCGAGCGGCGGGGAGCAACCAAACTTGGAATAAAGAAAATAGGAAGAGTGTAAGAGAGGTTCCGTTGTAATTAATCATTGAGGTATACATATGTTATTTCAGTAAGATTTCAGACTAGTATTCTATAAGAAGGCCTGCAGTTTGAAAATGAGATTGGTCATCCTCTAGAAATTACGATAGGTACATACCACCGGTCCTACTCAGGAAAAATATAACTTAGAACTCAAATTAATGTAAAAAACTGTTAGTGCGAAAATCACGAAATTTTGGCATACATATTTTGAACTATTTAACGTAATGAATAAAACTTGTAGGTATAGGTACAAATAAACGTCTAGTTACTATTTTTATGTGAGTAGAAATTTTTTGGGTGTATATAGAGTCTTTATATAAAAACAGTAAAACAACTAAACGCGACCGAGTCAAACTTTCGGCTGAACTAAAATTAAATCCAATTCCGAACTTTCTCTAACTCGGCTCTATAGTTTTCTCTGTGCTCTAGAGCGAGACAGAAACAAAATTGGACAGAGAGGGAGATATCAAAAAGGGAACCGTGACAGGAAAGCCGGACAAAAAAGAGTGGTGTGTACTCGACTCGCCAAAACTCCCAGGGGTCGGAAGGAGCTGGATAAACTAAACTGAACCGAGGTTACCTAGAATTTCTCGTACCTGGGAATACCGTCTGTGCAAGATATCAGCAGAGCAGGCGAGCTGCGGTTTTAAGGCTGGATGAATACCACACTGTTAGGATTGTATAGAGAAAAAATAAACTCTAGCGCCTTTTTAATGCCATTTACTACTTATCTACTTTCAGATAGGTACTATGAAATTAGTTGAATTTGAACGATTTGTTATAAATACTAGATAATTAAAGTCTGCGAGAATCTGAAGGTAATGTAGTTGTACCTTATAGCCGTAGTAACGAAATTTCTTAAAAAGGAGCTTAAGTACCACCACTATGTAAGCAATATTCAGAACAAAATTATGATTACGAAAATATACGTATCGTGATTTATGGTCTTGTATAAGAAAATACAAAAGAAAACCTGTGAACGAGCCCGTTGTCCGGCCAGCAGTCATAACGTTAAAGTTTCCAGCACATATGCCACCGCTTCGCTACACTCTTTTATTTCTGTTCCATTTCCACTAAGCGAAAGCGACTTTCCACGGCGACTTTTTTCCACTGAAAAGCTGCGAGGAATTGTGGTAAAATAATAACAAAAAAGTGAAGCGAAGAGAAATGGAAATAAAAATTTGCTTTTGTCATAAATCATGAAATGCTTCCGCCTGGTTGGTCGCTGTAATACAAAGAAAGTTTGTATCAAAGTCACACGGGTTTTATTGTCCAGAACGGTATAAAAACTGGACTTAATTATGTATTCGTCTAAAGTTTTTTACTTGCAAATAAGTAAGCAAATAATATTGACTTTTCATACAGCCACGATGTTTCGGCCGGAAAAAGCGCGTGCCAAGAAATAATTGGACGGGAAAAAAGCAAACAGACTTACAATAGGCCTACACAATCTGGAACTATGGGGTATTGTAAGTAAAAGGAAAAGCTTAACGCATCGCTCGACACAAATCCCGAGCGGAAAGATTCCATTAAGAAAATCAAAAAAGGTCTTCGTTCACGGGCCGCGACTATTTTCATTTAGCAAAAACAAGCCATAAATTGTCATCTTAACGAGATTTCTGTTTTTGCAGCATTCGCACCCCGAGCTGGCTGGAAGTGGCTGGTGGATGGAGACTAGCAATGTGCTGTGATGGCCTTGTGGGGCCTGGATTATTACGTCAGCGCCTTAACGCCTCGAGAAATTAGACTGAGTAAGGGTGCTCTTTTCTAAGACCAAGTGTGTTATTTGTTTCCTTTTTTATACGTCTGGAAAGACACTAAGAGATAATAAGTTTTGATGCTATTATATTTTTAGCTTCAGAAAAATCAAATTTTTAATTTAAAGCTTTTTCAGTCGATCTTATAGAAGTTCATCATTTTCATGCTTGGTGTGTACTTCTTCTTCTTCTGCAGCCTCAAAAGTCTAGTTAATGTGTGTCTTTCTAAAACCCCGCCATACCTACTTCTAAACATTATCTTATAGACACTTACCAATGGACCAGTTACATCTCTAAGCCCTTATAAAATCGTCGAGTACCGCAATAGCAAGTAGCAGATTCGCAGTGCAATAAATAACCACGGCTGCATGCGTTCGCGCGCGGCTGAAGGCGACACGCATATACGCGCATGCGCGGGGCGTGCCAAGCGCGCGCGCAAGCTTGATGGATCTAGATCTAGCCGCAGAATAACTAGGAGGACGGTTTAATTTGTCTTCAGAACTCAAGAAATCTCGGTAATTTTGATGGGAAAGTAATTATTTTAGAATTGAAATTTCTGTACAATATTATATATTATTAATCTTAAAATATACGAAAGTCTTATTTGTAAAGCTCCGACACGCATGCACGTGGTGTGGCAAGCGCGCTCTAGCTTGATAGATCTAGGACGGCGGTTGGATTCGATTTAAAATCAAATTCGAAAACTCTTTGTTAAATTCGTATTCCAAATTACTTATCAATTCGAATTTCATAAATTATGACAAATCTTGAAGAAGACGGGGGACTTCATGATAGTGTAACAAGTCACAACAAACACCATACGCGGGTTTTATGGGTCCTAGGTTACATAATGGTCTGGTTATGGCAAATGACATTATAGATCAGATTCTGATGAGATTAGTAAATAAAATGTATTTAAATGAAAAAGTTTCATTAAAAATTAATGATCCACGATCACGACACTAAGAGAAAATAATTTTATAGGATTTTTAATTAAAATTATTAGCACTGCTAATTACCTAGTCAAAGCCGACTCAACATTGAACATCAACTCAAATCTCAAACAACAACAAGCTAATACGCAAACTGAACTACATTCAGCATTCAAACTTGCTGAATAAACTCGGAATATCATAATTAAAGTGCCGTTCCACAGTTTGGGCCGTCACGTGATACCGTTGCCCAAATTATCCGGGCCTGTGTCATCTTGTCCCAATCCAATATGGCGCCATAAATCCTCGGCAGGGGGGGGAAGCTTGGGCGGGGGCACGTCACTCAAACTTTCTCCGTACTCCGTCTTACACTCTCTCGTCTCGACTAGGGGTGGGTACCGATGCCATAGAAATGCGCTTCCAGTTTTTTTTTGTGCACGGCGTGAAGTTGTGTGTGTGAGTGCTACGGGGGTTGCGTGAATTTTGCAGTTGTGTTTTGGCAAAATGACATGGAGTAGTGAACTAGATTGTTTAATTACTAGTTTATACTGTGCTTTTTTTAGATTTAAGCTGATGAGAATTTCATAAGTAGTTAATTACACAATTTGTTTTGACACTTGCAGGTAGGTAAAGAAATCTGCTTAATTTGTTTAAGGACATCTTATTGTTGTAGTTATTTTAATCTATGTCTATTCTTCAAAATAAATCAAATATCCTCAAAAGAAATGCAGGAAACGGCCCTTATATTTCTGTGAATATCCAAAATAATTGGTCTGTGGGGTGAGACCAATTTTGCCGGTATCGCTGCTGACGCTACATGCCCAGCGGCGCGGTGGTGCGCTTCAAGGAATCCTTAGATAGAGTTCGAGCGGGATGAGTAATCTCTTTTGTTTTTCCAAGAACATGCCGCTGCCGACCGTACGCGATTATCAGCTTGTTTTCCACACTGAGCTTTTAAATTAAAACCAGTTTTACAAACACTGGTGCGCTGACGGTACGCAACTGAAAGATGCCGGTATTGTTTATCTTTATGCAAACTGCTTTTTAATAAAAAGTGTAGTAGGTAAATAACTTCTGGAGTGCTAGGATTAGGTACTAAGGGCGATTCTGGCATACAAACACTATAACAGTCCACTACCGGAAATGAGCCTCCCGCTATTGAGAGGTTGGAACATACTCAAGTCTGGCAATATGTAATGGCACAACTGATTCTTTTCTTGGTGATGTCTTAGATGGTTCTCTATAATACTCTCTCTAATAGATACTCAAGTCTTAAAGTTTGAATTTGATTAAATGCTCGTGCGCTGGTGGCACACTGTAAGAATATATATAGCCTCAAAAAAAGTTCAATGTTGGCTAAAAAGATTTACCTATTCATCTTTCTTACATAAAATTCAGTTACAAGTCCCTTATCTTTGAACTAAATACATATAATAATATGATACTCTTACCCAATTACTAACTGTTACTCCTATATTGGATGATCGCGAAGAGAAATTTAATTTCAGCGCGAGCCTACTATTTAAAATTTAATTTCCACCGAAAGAATACATATTACACTGTTCAAGCTAATGAATGAGTGAACATGGAAATTGGGGAGTTATTCCCATAATGATCCGGAGTTATGGCGCGTATTTGCATAAGCGTCGATATCTGTGTGTCCATCAACCATTATTGTAATTGGAGACCATAAAACTAAACCAGCGGGGTAAGTAGGTGTGACCGAGGAGCGTAAAGGCTATCTGACCGCAAAATATTGTGTCGGTCTGAAGTTTGGATGCAAATAAGGGGCTTAGTTTCTAGTATAAGGTGAGGAGAGCTCGTAAATATTTAGATTAGATTCTACTTGCATATTTATTCATAGAGGTATGTATTAGTTAAAAACAGATTTACAAAGTTCTTGCGTTATTCAGAATGAACACTTCAGTTAGATTTATCTCGTTTGACTGTACTCCTCATGGCGTTATTTTGGAAATTTAGTTTTATATAATTTATTATCAACTATTCTCTACAATTCGCAGTTTTCTCCCTACTAAAGGAAATCTGAATCAAATTAGCCGCTCACTACGCTCTCTCTCTCTTTTCGTGTGGGATACACACACTACTCTACTACCATAACACTTGCGTGACCAAAGTTCCTTCGGGACTTTAACAAGTCCCTTCCTAAGTCAATCCAAAACAATTTATCGACTTGGCCACAAACCCTAAGGGTCATCTTATATACTGCAATAATTCTCAAACAACGATAAATAGTTTTTCAAAAACTTCTAATCGACTTTTTACTAAAACTTGATTGAGACCTCCAGCGTGAAACCGCCACTATCCTTAAATCAATTTCAGCACATATCCTATAATCCTCGCATGTCCACAGGTATAAGAGTTCAATACACTGGTCATCTATCACCGCTCACCAGGGGGCGCCTATATTAGAAAACCTTCGTCAGACAGCACACGTCTAGTCTCAAGATAATTAAATTTACTAAGATACCACGCTAGACATGGACACCTGCTTTTACTGTGTGCAACACTAAACCGTAAATTCACGGTAAATTAATCTTTACTGCCCAAGTTTTTGAAATTGTTTCAAGAGGCCAGAAATTGTAGCTCTTTCGTTGCAATTTCGTAGCATATTTTGAGATCGTAATTGGACCACTGAATTAATATCTCAGCATAAATTATATTGAAAAGTATAAAATCTCTAAATTGGCAATATAAATGTAAAAAGCTGAGTATATTTATTTTGCAAAAAATCTGAAATACCCATGTTATTATTTTATTACGGCGTAAAAAAAATAGCAAACACATACCAGATTTTTTAAGTAGGGTATATAAAAAATTACGAGGCCATAAAGCAAAAAAAAGCAAAAAATTATTGAGTAAACAAGTACTTGAGTATGAATTAGAGTAGGTATGTAGTTTTAATTGCACATCACAGAATTCAGTTTTAGTTTATAAAGGTTTTAAATGAAAAATAGTATTTTATTTTGAAACATCAAAATAATCGCCAATTCACCATGATATTTAAACATGCAAGTAAGCTATATAGTCACCCACTTCATCACAACTTAAATGTTAAAACTTTGCAATCCTCATTGACTTTACAAGAGTCAAAGTAAGTTTGGGATCATGTGGTCGAATGTTTGGTCCGGGTTTGGGCAAATTCTATACTGGGTAAAGCAAGAAGGAAGGCCGGGTCAGACATACATTGCTGGTTTGTCATTTTTGTGCCGCGAGCGAGACCCATAACTTACCAACAATGTATTCCAAAATGGGACCTCTAGGCAGGGTAGTAAAATAGCAACTAAAGATTAATTATGCAAACAAAACTACCCCATTGTTCCTTGTGCAAAATGCCTGTTTGGACATCTTGCGTAATGTCCGTCTAAATAGAATTGACACATTTGGTCATGTTTTTTGTTTTGAAAATGTGGTAGGGTAATTTATGTTACTAAGGCAATGATGAATCAACATTGTTTAAAAGTTTTTGAAGGTCGTCAGTTTGTGGGAAAATATGTGTTTCAACTTAAAAAAAATAGGAAAAATAAGAAGTGTAGTATCCTACAGTATGGTTGAACATGTAGGTACCTACTGCTGATTTAATACTTATGATTAAGTACTATTTAATGCCGTGTGGTGCCGGCTTAGAATAGACTAGCATCACCCTAATTGTACCCGTGGGTGTCGTAAAAACCGACTTAATGAATGGAATGGGCAGCAGCGTCCCTGTGAATTAAACACTTTACACTGCGCTTGCCAATCCGCTTACTAAGCGTCATGTGTATGGCAATACTCCCGATAGAGGAGGCTGTTAAGGTATTCCGAATACTAATTAGATATTTCGTTATTTAAGGGTGCGTTTGTATAAATAACTCGGTTCGGTGTTCCTAATTCCAAAAGTATTTTTTCCCAAAAGTCTGGAGACAGATATTGCTTCCGACACGTCTCTAAAATGAAGTCATTAAAACAATATAAAAGTGCGGTCGTCCGTACGCATCACCCAATTCACTATAGCCCGTTTTGTTCCACGAGTAATTTATGTGGGCAGTAAAAATATGATTAGCCCGACCCGGTCCGCATTGAGTCGTCACTCAGCTCCGCGGGACTTTTATGGCCTCATTTGGACAATTCGAGGGCACTTCCTTGAACCATGACCACGTTTACAAGGCCCTTATAAAACTTCTAAACGAACCATCTGTTCCCACTAAGCGACGTGAAGGAATCTTTTAGAATTTTTCGAATATTTTTTCGTTGCGTTCGAATTTTGAGTTGAACGTCGACAATGTTAAGTAAGACTGGTCGTAAACTTTATGGCTGTTGTGACGAGCCGTGTAAATTTTTTATGGCCAGTTGTAACAAAGTATTTATGGTATCACTTTTCAAATTAATGTTTTTTTTTATTTGTTAACAGTTTTTTAATTAAGAAGAAAGCGGTTTCCGAAATAAAGTGGAGCTCTGAAGCTGCGGAGAAACGCAAGAGGTGGCGGCGTTATAGAAAAAAAAGACCTAATATCTCAAATGTCAAAATGTGACATTGAGTGATTTGTAGCTAAGCTCCGCCTGTCCTGTGTTTCAAACATCACCGCTCGGGGCAGACAGCTGAGCGCTAAGCTTTGCAGGGGAGCAAGCGAGTTGCATACACCTGTCTCATTCATCCTCGCGGTTTTTTCCTATCTCCGTCCCACACGAATAAAACTCTCCTATTCTATAAGCAGCACTACCTATTACACGGTATGTCTTACCTGAGAGCTTTTGTGTAAAAGTTCAACGCTTTTTCTCGATGCAGTTTGTTTCTTAAATCATTTTGTGAGAAACGCATTGCACAAGGGATTTCGCGGAGTTGTACAATATTGTATTATAAAACAGTTTTCTACAATTTCCTTTCAATTCCGAGTCTCATGGTGAGATGCTGTCATGTTAAATAGGATATTGTGTTTGACGGTTTCCTTCCTATTGTATGATTTGAAAGTGATACGCAGTACATACAAACCTAGCGTCAATGGCAGGCGATGGACATATTTAATAGGTATGTACCTGGAACAATAAAAATTACAATTAAATATACAGTGAAATAAAATGCTTTAAATTATAAAACAAATACAAACATCAAGCAAATTCGCTAGAGGACTGGGTCATTAATAAAATACAAAAGTTTTACCCTTAAAACTATTGTCCAATAATACTACATATTCCACTCACAGTTTTTCTAAATATTTAATTTAATTAATAAACAGAAAAATCATACAAAAGTAAGTGTTTTGCGGCCATCGAAACTAGACAGACATGACTCTATGTATTCCTATTTCATTCGGTTTTGTATTTTCTTACAACATATGGTTTTAAAAAGTAGCTCAATCGACGTGCCAGTCATCTTGTGTATTATTAACATGTTGCCTAATACTACTTACCTAACCTAGTACAACTAAAGATAAACTTATCAAATAACATAAAACGCATTTACAGTACATACTACAGTCTTAATTGCTTTAAGGCATCTGTTTTTAATGAATACTTGTCTATGTCTATGAACGGCCTTACTTCTAAGATATATGACTGCCTGGTGGTGTCAAATGTTCTCATGCATATTAGATACCTACGTAAAATACCTACACAGAAAATAGGTATCCATTTTTTTATCAATTGATCTGTTTGCATGCGAAAATTGGGAGATCCCAAAATTTTTAAATATTTAGACCTATGTTACTTGGGGAAAGATGTTCAGTTTATGGGCTGGTTGATCCCTCGAAAGGAAGTTGGTCCTTTTCCTAACACCGTGTATACCTACAAAGGACCCATTTATGAACAATGTCAATGGTTTATTGAATGAGTGGAACAGATTGAACTCGTAGCGGCCTACTTAGATAAAGTTGGCAGTTATGATAAGTTTTGATTCACTTAAAGGGTTTGATCCACTTGAGTGGAGTATCATAGAGTTGTACCAATAGAGTACTGTTTTAGTCAATACAAAGGAATATTTAAAATCGGTTTTTTCTTTAGATGTTTTTAAGTGCCTTTTGTATTTCTTCTTCGTTCTTTCAAGTTTCCTAGGGATATAATTTCTGTATTCTTTGGTAAACAAACTTTGGGAGGCCTTTTTCTGTGGGAGGCCAACGTCCAGCAGTAGGCTTTTATAGGCTGAAGTGATATGATGGGATGTAATGTAAAAAGTCTAAATAAAAGGCTAGACGAGGCATTCCAGCTAAAATCATAAACCTTTAAGAAAATCGACATACCGGTATCGGTAGAGCACACTTCTCATCGATAATTACCGCACATGCCATGCTCAAGATGGCGAACAAAAACCCCGGCTCTCATATTAGCGATGACAAAACCCGGTGGCGAGCGGCTTGCCCTAATGCGATCTTATCTCGCCAAGTGCGGCGGCGTCTTTGCCACTTTACGACACAGACCAGGAGAATGGTTCAGAGAGAGTATTATGAAGGAGCTGAAGCAAGCTATGAGACACTCGCTAGCGTGGTGAAAGCAAAGTTATGAAAATTTAAGTTTTGTCAAGATTACCTACCTACATCTTATATTACTTATGAGCCATTCTTGACAATCTTGAACCAAATGACAACGGTAAGTAGCCGTAAAAAAATCATGGCAAAACAAAAACCTAATTTGACTAGGGCCAGTGACATAATAACGAAGAAGTCAGGTAAGGAGGTAAGGTATTTTACACATCACGCAAGGCGAAATTGAGACGAATTTTCCATAGCTCCATTATTCTTGATCGATATTCTCTTTAAACACTACTGTACTCTGCGCTCAGTCCTGGACTATTTATACTCTGTGGAACGTCTGAGGGACCGAGTTGATAAAGTTTGAAGTTGATCGGTTTTGATTGGGATGGGTCTTAAGATGGTACTACTGGGGAAGATAAAAAAGAGTATGTGGTATTACATGTAGCGTATGTATATGAAACTGTAGAGTCACTAATATGTTAAGACTATGAAAATAATAAAAATTAGAAGGTAGAAAACAAATCATAAGAAGAAAATGTAGCAAACGTGTCATGAATAATATTATAAAAAAATTACTCGCTTTTCAGTACTAAATGAAAAATGGACTAGTAGTAAGCGGATTAAAACTTGAACACTGGGTTACACACTGATTGGCCGAATTGGTATTTAAACACGTCAATAAGATGCAGACTAAGATTTTACAAATTTCATTCTTCACATTGCCTTTAGCCTTCCACAACCAAAATAATGATTCCAAATTTAAAAGGCAACTAAACAAATGGGTAGCGATATACCGGGATATCCTCTTGAAACTGGTTGGGTAGCACAGTGTTGTGACTAATGTAAAGGCTGAATCGACTGAACATTGATAGAAAGTGGAGACTACACCTTGTGTGGGACTTATCTGTGGAGTTATTAATAAGAAATACTTCCATAGTAAGAGAAACTTTATTATTAATTAGTTAATTAGATTGTTGATTTCCGATTCCCGTGTGATCTGATCAAAGTTACATTAATACAAGTTATAATGTTAAATAGGCACAATTTCTTGTAAAACTTTTTGTTTGTAATATTCTCGGTGTGCTTTCTACAGGTAGGTACAGACCAGTCCTTCATACCTTCATACGTACGAAAGTACGAAAAATCACAATAGCGAAAAATTTACAAATAAAACCTTTGCGTCTTCAAATCAAACCAGATACCTCCAGATCCTAAGATCGAACGATCGCTAGACTAGTTCGCATTATCGTATTAAAAAATCATAAAAGAACACGTCTATTTTCTACAAGCAAAATAGAACAACATAAACTGACGTGCTAATATTGTCGATAAGCATCTACAAAACATAGTAATTTAAGGCTCAGCCAACACCAGGAGTCTGATCAGTTTATTCCGCAAATAACAAGTTGCATGGCAGCTAAGTGTCGAGTAACCCTCGATGGAATATTCTAGAGCGGTCTATTTGTCAGTGCTTAAAGAGAAACTTCAGTTTTCCATATAAACAGCCAAGTTACACTACTACTGAGTTAAAGGTTCTACTGGGTTATCATCTAAACTGAATGCATTAACGGTATAATCATCAAAAGAAGAGATTTGACGGTTGGCATCTGCGAAAATTCCCTTTATTTTTTATCCCACAAATGTCACCCGTATTTTTTTCAGTTTAAGCCTATTGGCATAACTAGGCTCGCTTTTTGCTCTACCAGAAGAGAAATAAGCTGCCAATCATCATCATCACCATCATTTCAGCCGAAAGACGTCTTCTGCTGAACATAGGCCTCCCACTAAGATTTCCAAAGTGAATGATCCTGCGCAACTTGCATCCACTGGCGTCCAGCGATCTTGATCTGTTCACCTTGTGGTATGTATAGGTGGGTATATTTCTGGAGCACTATAGAACAGCCACCCTCAAGCTAGGTATCGGATAGCAAGGAGGCGAGGCGAAGCGAGGGCGCGCAACGGGACGCGGGTGTGCAACCGCCTTTACTCTGCGGTAAGAGTGCGCTAAGCTTTATAAAGCTATTTATAAGAGTGTAGCGTAAGACTGCGCTTGCTCGAGGGTTTTGTTGTATATTTATTTACAAGCAATAAACAATTTGCAGAAAAAACCGAGAATTTTTATATAGTAATATGGACAATGGTTTCGTTTTTCGACTGACGACCTTTTACCGTTAAACAATACAAACATAAATTCTAATAGCACCTACCCACATTTATAAGCACACAGACATGACCTTCTTAAAAGTATATTTTACATCAATTCTTTTTGCTGACCGCGTGTAGTTGATTGCTTTAAGCGATAAGCCCGCCCACTTCCTAACTTGTTATAAACGTATGATTGTCTTTCGCAATTCGACTTTTATAAACCAGGTGCATTCAAAATTGGCGCCCATTGTTCTTTAAAAAGGACCCTTCGGCAGGTTTGCGATGCTAAGGAGATTCGGTTGAGAGCATTTTACTTTCACTACTTTATCTGTCATTTTGTTTTGCCAATAGGCATGTATATTTTTCACTCATTCAATATGTTTGTATTAGGATCAGCCTGGCTAACATGCGTGCCACGACATATTTTGTCGCTTCATTTGCGCACTATGTTACTACGGAAGAATGCGTAACTTATTCGGAGTGAAGTTAGTCGCAGAAGACATATTGCGGTGACAAAATTTTATCGTGACACGCATGTTAGCTATGCAGGACATGACAAAACGTTTTAGGAGGCTCTCTTTTGGATCCTAAAGGAGTAAAATACGAAAATAGCAATTTGCTCTGAGAGTCGTTACAGGTTAGTAGGTAAGTACCGTATTCGAATAACACATTTTAAAAAAACCTCCCGAGTTAGGTACCATAGTTAAAGTTTTTGGAAACTTGCATTTTTTGTCTTTTTTTAAATTTAGCTTTCAAGCTGGTTCCAGCCTGCGAAAAATTGCAAGATTTCCAAATATGTATACTGTCTTTATTACATCCTATAAGTAATACCAACAAAAACTTACAATATCCGGTAACTTAAAAAAAAGTCAAGCAATTTTACCGCATACAAGAAATTCGCATGGAATTTTAAAATTCAATTTCATCGAAAGGTGTAAGTTGGCACACATTAAGTTCAATTATGTGCTCGATACCTTAAGTAAACTTAATAGCCCATTCACTCGTTTTTTGTCGTTTCAAAGGAAACATTCTTGACCTGTACCATAACAGCTATCTATAGCTAATACAACGGCTTTAAAGTTCAGGTACTTGCTTAAAAATCAGTCGAAGTCTATGATCTAGATACATAAAATTTTACTTTATTTATAATTTCTTCTTAGGGACTTGAATTTTGAATTAAAACTTTGAAATCACAAGTCTGTTTTCATTATCAAAATTTAATCAATGCAAAACTTTCAATTTGCAACAGCTATACATATTAATGTACCCGCAACCCTATACCTAACACCAATCCAGCGTCAACTTAGGAGTTTTCGGTGGAGTCTCAAAATTAAAGATGTCTAAACACACGTTGCAAAACGGTCTTTCTGAATCCAATGAACTCTAGTGTCAGAAATTTTCAACTGCCTTGTACAAGTTGCAGGCTAAACCACCCGAATGTCCTTAAGAAAAGATGGCAAGATAAACCGTAGGTCTCGGCTGCTGCCTATGATTACTTGGACGACGGTTGTTTGACTACCATGTCAGAAAACGATTATCTATTTCTAAATACGGTGGTACACAAATCTGAAAGGGCCCTCAATAATTTTCAGATGTCGCGATGTCTTTTTACACCCGTTATCGCTCTGCCCACTCCGCAGGGGATACAAGCGTTATATGTGTATGTATGTATATCTAAATTTCTTATTTTTCATTGCAATCAGGTAATTTGCTATCCACATACAATGTTTCTAGCTCCACACGCACCCACGTGCTGCGTGCGTGTGTGCGCGCCCCGCCCTCTGCCTGTACTATGTAGAAACAATATAGAAAATTGCATTTGATATTAGGTGGCCCCCTTCGGCAATCTATTTTAATGTAATTGTTGGTTTCGATCAAAATTAGACGGTACGGGGCTGGACGTGCGTGACGAGTGGAAAAAAATAAAGGAGTTTGTTTGGGGTCAAGTTTTGGCAGTTAGGTTATGTCGTAGAAAATAGCATGAAGAATGTTATCATAAGTATCAAGTTAAAAGAGAATTTTGTCAGACAGATTGCTAGAATATTTCCCTAGAGGCTAAATTACACATCTAATACTGGTAATTTCATTTAAACAATTCTTGTACATCATATGAACATAGCATAACATAAAAGTACGGGTACCTTTCGTATATGGTTACGTTTATTGAAGTACAATAATTTCAGGACGTGTTCTACTCATGAAACTGAAACAATTTTGTCTAAAACATTTTCTCGAAATACAAAAAAAAAAAATTTAGACCTCCCGTGCAAAGTGGGCTAGTATGGTAGCTTACACACACACACACACACAAATCACGCCTTTATCCCTAGCGGGGTAGGCAGAGCGTTAACGATTGCAAAATTACGGTCGTTATCGCCACGTCTGACAAGTATTGAGGGCCTTTTTAGATGATTCGTGTATCACTGTAGTGACAGGTTGTCAGCCTGTCGCCTAAAATTGTGATACACATGAAACCCTCGAATCCCTTAGTTGCCTTTTACAACACCCGCGGGAAGAAATGGGGTGATGCTATTCTAAGCCGGCATCACACGGCAAATGGTAGCTTAATACATTTTATATGCGAAGTCGAAGTTCTTTTACAATTTCGAAAGAAAATTGTAACAAAATTTGTTCAATTTTATGACTAGAACGTACACTTACAATATAAAATACTATACTATAAGAACAACTACTGGAAAGTTTTAGCAATCATTAAAAGCGAAATCGGCATACAACACAAAAAATAAGTCTATTTTTAAACTACCTGCAATACAAAAAGTTCAAATGCACTCTAAGGTAGCGTACGCAAGAGAGTAAAGAACATTTCCCTGAATCCAGGTGCCAGCCTGCCAGTAGCTGCTTGCTATGCAGGATGGCGCGCGCTCTGATTTCCGTGCTCGCCGCTCTTCGCACCAACCGAAATGTATTAGTGGATTTAACGCCTACGAAACAACCCCCCGATCGAATGCGGTGCGACCAGAATTCTCTATTAGAGGTTCATGAGATTAGGTTTTATTAACACGGTGATGGTCAATGTGGTGTTGTTGTAGTGCGACTGATTGCGACACAAAAGTTTCGGGTTCGATTCTCGGTAGGGAACTCACAAAGTTGATATTTATCGCTTGGTGAATTCGTTTCAAGTCTGGTTAGAACATTACAACCTGAACCACCTGATTGTCTTTAAGAAGAATGGTTTTACTTCGGAGGGCACGTTAAGCCGTCAATTCCGGTTGCTGTCAATGATAACAACAATTGTTGTTACACAACCTTGATGCAGCTAGTATTAGGAGGCTGAAAAGCTCTGACACTGACGAAAAATGATTAACACGGCCTTTCGCGGCCGTGTAGTTCTCGTAGCAAAGTGCTACGCCGCCGCTACAGAATGGAAGTTGCGGAGTTACCATGTGAATTATGTAAATGAAATCAATGTAACGCGATTAAGAACTAATTTGTTTATAAAGCACCTTTAAAGAGACAAATTTGATCGTAAAAGACACCAATCGGCGATTATAAATTTCGTAATAAAATCGAAAGTGTTGCAAGATGATTGCAATTTAAACGATATCCATAGAAATACCTTATTAAGAAGCATCTAAATGGTTTTCGAATAGCCAACATCAAGCCATAAGCTTAGAAAACACCAAAAACACAGCAACAAACCAGACTTAATGTTCTTTTTATTAGTTCATAAAAAACTACGTGCTGTGTTACGTTCTGTTGGTCAACATTTAGACAGTTTACGACTAGAATGTCTAATTTATTGTTGGTAAAAGTAGTTTCACAAAACGAACTATAAAAAATAGCAAGTTTTACAACTGCAATAAGAATATTCGTGATTACAAACTAACCGAATAATATCTCTTAACTCAATTTAATCGGTCATCATAAACAATTTTATATCGTAAGTAATTAATTTGAATGGCATGGATTTATTTATATTTTTATTAATGTGGTAATCAAAGTCTAGATAAAACTTGAACCTATATTATATGTAACTAAATAAAATTTACCTGTAGTAACAAACTGCGTATATCAAATTAAATAAATAGGTAGGCACTATTACAAAGATTAGGAAAACTTTGTGGTCTAGTTGTTACACCTACGTAAAAAAAAGTGACACGAAGGTAAAATATTTCAGAATTCCCATGAAAATAAACTAGAAAAATGTTTGATGTATTAGATTTTAAGTAGCGTTGAAATTGTGATAGATTAAAATAAAGTTCGTTATGGCAACTACGCAGAAATAAAAACATGTGCACGACTTGGAAGCTTGAAATTTCTATTTTACTAGGTACCGTAATTTCAATTTTAAAATTGTTGTAGGTATTTTATGCCCAGTGAATATAACTGTAACAATCGCTAAACTCGGTAAACACTTAAATTAATCTACTTTACACTCTCTACTTTCAGTTGGACAATAAAAAATTACACTTCTACAATGAGGTTCTAAACCAACACCTAATTAAGTCTAAAGGTTGCAATAAAAAAATCAACAGTTATCTTGAAGACGAGATTCCAAGGGCAGGGAAGCCCCTTTGGTCGTAAAACCGACTTTTACGAGCGAGTTACGACTTACGAGCGAACCCAGCCACTACAAGTACGATGTCGTAAGGACCGCTTCCACTGGTTAGGTTGTGAGCAAAATAAGAAGCAAAAAAAAATTAAGCATAAGATTTTTTTTTATCGTGTTTATGGCGTTATTAAATTAAATTTGAACACAAAACTCAGTTAAACGTACTGCGTCATCAGAGGCGTTGTAGAGGTCCTCTAGAACTTTACTGCAATGCTGTGAGCTTAGTGGTCATTAACTATCCGTATTTTGTCAAAAGTAAGATAAAAAAAGGGTGAACCTATGAATTGTTATAATAATTTTGGCGTACTCTGCCTGGAGGAGCTGCTAGGATGTGATGTTTTAGAGCAAAGTATACAAAAAGTGTCAAAATTATACAAAAATGAGCAACACATTTTTTCGTTTGCCTTTTTCATCAATTTACCTTATTCATAAACATGAAAAGTTCATCGCTGTGCAGGTGCTTTTTCGAAATTAACAAAATATGATTCTACCAACTTTTCTTTAAAGTGCACTAAACGCTAACCAGTGGACTCGCACCTTTATGGAACCGTTAAACTAACCCTAATTGGAGTATTCAGACTATGGCGCTTTATTACGAATTTTATGGCATCTTTTTAAGATTAGCCACTATTTTGACACTGATCGTATTTACGAGGTTTGAGAGGCAAACAGATGCCTTCTGTAGAAGTTTGACGAAGAACTCGTACTACTTTTTTGAGAGAAGTTTAACATTTGAGAAATAGTTGGTTATATTATGTCAAAGAAGTAAGACATTAGTATATGCCGTGTGATGCCGGCATAATGCCGTGTGATGCTGGCATAGAAATGCCGTGTGATGCCGGCATAGAATAGCATCACCCCAAATCCTTCCCGCGGGTGTCGTAAGAGGCGACTAAGGGACTCGAGAGTATTAGTGTATTACAATTTTTAGGCGACAGGCTGACAACCTGTCACTATAGTGATACATATGTTTTCTGAAACAACCTTGGAAAACAATCCTCAAAAATGTCAGACGTGGCGATAGCGACTGTATTCTTGCGGCCGTTAACGCTCTGCCTACCCCGTAAGGGATAAAGGCGTGATATGTGTATGTATGTGTATGTATAAAATATTTAGAACTATTTCATGTAGGAATGCATTTCATTTATGTTTTCGTTAAAAAAATATCTAATTTAAATAGATTTTGATATAATATGCACATTCGCTAAGGTGATTTTCTGAAAGACAGGTATGTATTATAATTAGAACACATTATACGGCACGTACCTACATTATACTTTACCACACAATTTTTAATCATTTTCTATTTTTTGCATAACAATAAAAAAAGGCCTTTCTGATCTGCAATTTTTTACTGTTAAAATTTTACACACATTTAGCGTGCTTCCTTACATTTTGATCACAATATTCATCAAAGTGAGAGCATCTGATCAGAAGCGGTATGTAATAAAATCTTGCTTTTACCGTTGGGCTACTATTACGCATTTCACGGATGCCAAATTGGTTTTCAATTTAATGTTTTTTTATTATTATTTTTTTGTTAGTAGCACAATTTCAAAATGTTTCCAGGTTCATCTAATTCCATTTTTTTTTCACGTGTGTATGAATCTGTGGTGTGAAAGAAGTGCCTACACAAGCGGGCAGGTATAGTACCAAAGTTATGTACTTATGAAAATACTTTTTTTCTTATTACCTATTTTCTTCCTGCCAGAATTAATACGCAGAAGTGTTATCATCAGTATAAATTATAAACATTGTTTTAAACCGTTTGCAAAAATAATTTTACAGACTTTCAAATACAAAAAAAAGCCTTTGAACAATTTGTTGGTATCGTGTTTCGACTACGCAATAATACTAGTTTTTGCATGTCGCTCGGGCTGTGTCGCGTAAATTCGAAATATTTCGAAACGCCTGATTCTGGCGTCCACTAGTATTTTAATTACTCGTTTTGAGAATGATTTATATCGTCAGCATTCGCGAATGACACTCGTTGTTGCTGTTGCGGCCTATTCTGGATAGTTTTTGTATGGAGAAGAATCAGTATTTTGGCTCGAATAAAAAAGGGAAATTATAATAATAAAAGCTCAGTTCGAATGTAATAATTTCCTGCCTACTATTATTTCCAAATACTTTTTTTTCATGTACCCATTTCATTTGATTGATTTTTTAATATGTTAGGTAGGTATGTATGTACACATTTAAGCTACAACGGTATGTGAAAAACATTTTAAAAGCGTGCGAAATCTTACTATTTCGAAAGTGTCTCGAATCTTGGAAGTCGTTAAGAAATTTTGGAAGTTTGGACACGATTCGAGAGGAAATTGGACAACAAAATAAAAATTAAACAACTCTAACGAGGTCACGGCTTCGTTTCGGCTACAACATTAGTTTCGTCAAATATCCATACAACTTGTTATACTTGCTCTACATCCGTAGGTACATTTCTAATTTACGGTTAATATCCAAGTCTATGCTAATGCATTTTTTTGTATACGATAAAACCTATTTAGTCTTATGTTTATGTCAAATAAATGAAATATTGATAATTTTGAAATACGTAAGGCCAATATAAGGCAAATAGGTAAGGCCCTAAACAGTAAAGTTTAAATATTTCTATTAAAATACATACGACTGTTTGTGATCCTTAGATAGATAAAAATCACAGATACGTAGGTATACGTTTAATTCACAAATCGTCTCAACAGGTTATACCTACTTCTATCGTACTTAAAATAAAACAAGTTAACTAATAAATCGATCGCTTGTGGTGGATTTACGGATGTATTTTGTTTCTACTACGGTCATTGACCGTATAGGCTTAGAAACTAAATTAGCTATTGAAGAATCAAAGGTGCGTCTCACTTTCTCTCGACCACCCTTACAACAAAGACTTCCAAATGCCGAAGTGAGTCAAAATCGTGCTGTTCACAGAATGTCGTGAACAAAAACAAAATAAAGCGTTGCGCAACACTATTCACGTACCAACAACCATTGTTGGTCTTTTCGGCCATTTTGTAACATAATGCATCATACCGTTAGGTCCACGCGTCAAAAAGAAAAAATAATCTAGTTCTTTTGTGACATTCAGACAAAAGCTCAAATATGATTTAGTGGTTTTCCTTTCTTTACCCATGTGAAGAAAAAATTTTTGTCAAGTTGCAAACCTGCTGATTTCGCCCGGGCTCTTTGACCGAACAATTTTTTAAGAATGCCGCTGACAGTTTTTTTTCGGACATTCATTGTTAAAAAACAGATGACAGGAAACTACACAAAGCGTTAGAGAAAACACATTGTTTTAAATATAATTAGTAGAAATAAGCTTTGTACATGTCAGCATGTGGTTACCAATTTTTTACGGTGTCTATGAGAACCACGGAAACAATAAAAATAAAGTCATTATTAGAATAAAAATGCAGCTTAAAGAAAATTTATTTGAGTTTATCTTAAACTGTTCTACGTCAAGTTCAT
Source organism: Keiferia lycopersicella (assembly GCA_029255805.1). Classification (NCBI taxonomy): domain Eukaryota; kingdom Metazoa; phylum Arthropoda; class Insecta; order Lepidoptera; family Gelechiidae; genus Keiferia; species Keiferia lycopersicella. The sequence continues at coordinate 4,906,726 of JARACZ010000008.1, forward strand.
TGTTTATTTTGTTCCAGAGATAATGTAAATTTTTCTTTTTTATACATTACAGAGAAATTCCCATGTGACGAGTACGTCGCTAATGAAACATTTAGCTGCAAATTAGGCAATGTGTATGTGAGAATTGGAATAACTGTAAGTTTTTCTGATTCGATCTCTGCGGTGTCCCCACTATTGTCCAAATAGTGTTAGTTGGTTATTTATGGCGATTGAATAGAAAACATGGCTTCCGCTCCACAGGAAACGGTACTAAAATTTAGTAAAAAAAACAAGTTAGGTATGTAAATAAGCTTCAACCTAAAAGTTGATGTAAGTACAACAAGTTACTAAACGGTCTCGCTTATCGATACTCGAGTGTGAATGTAAACAGAATTCGGGCGATTAATCAAACTTTCGGCGGTTGTATGAAGCGCATTCATTGAATACTGGCCACTGCTAAGTTTCACAGCGAAATTCAAAACAATTGCCGTGCGTTCGATTGGCGATCGTTCTAAATTTAAATTGTTAGGCACGAGACAAACAATTTGCGGATTGCGCGCGAAGTCTTGTCGGCCAGTGGCTGGGAGCTGGCTGGCTACATTTGTGATTTAGGAGTTTGCTGCTGGGCTTAAATCATACTAGTGTCGTCTTTGACTCGGCCTTGTATGCTTTTTGTATTAGCGCCTTTCAAGGCATTGGTTTTCCTGAATGCGAAAATCGTTTATTTATTCAAAGTTTGCCTTACGAACTCTACAATACTTATATCGAAATGTTTACAACCATGAATCATCAGGAAGTAAATATTATGACCAGGTTTTGATGGTTTGTTTAGATGTTACTGTATCCGTACAACGAGCAAGCTAAGCTCATTCATAGAGCTACTATTTGCAACGAAAGTATTGAGATAGAATCTGGATATAGCCGGTCGCAAAGTTGGTAAGGATTTGCGAAAACTTGGAAGTCGAAGTAAAATGTAAACATTGGGTGATTTTTGTATTCATAAATGTCTTAAAGCAATTGGAGTGTTCTGGATAATTTCGCTGCTTTCTTTATAAAGTAAGCTTACCTGTAATCTAGTGTTGGTTATCTTAAGCGGTATGAACAGCAGCGGTCTTGTTTCAGCGCCTTAAACTACAATCACATTGAATTCATACAAAACTGACCCTGTATTTTATTCGTACGTAATCTAAACTAGACGCTACCGTGCTACTATATTACATTATTTTGTACTTTATTAAAAAATACTAAGTTTTCTTTTATATTTATTAAGACTACTGAAAGATATTTTACAATTTTGTACTAATGAGAAAACGAAACACGAAATCTATGTAATGGTCCAGGTAAGAGGAGGATTTGTCGAACTTATTCAGTTTCGTGGATGTGTGCGCGGTTCAGGGCGCGAGCGGCACGGGTCGCGGAGGCGCGGGCGAGCGGCGCACGAAGCGAGCGGGCGCGGGCGCGGGCATGCTGCCGACTGCGAAGTAGCGGGCGGTCGGGCCGCGCGCGGCGCACTGCCGCCGCCGCGACGCCGCCCGGCCGCCGCGCCGCCCCCGCGCCTAGACGCCGCCCGATTAAAAATTCTTCCCAAACTTTGTTCGGGATAGCCCCAACTTGGTAAATGGTTTCCGAACGCTTTCTTCTGGGGCCGCCGCGGATGCTGCGGCGATGAGCTCTGTTCTTGCGGTTTTAATTTATGAGCGTAACAGTAAAAAGCTCATAACTGAAAATAAATAGGTAACCTCCCATTGTAAACAATTCATTTTTTTTTCTGTTTTCTTTATCAAGTAGATAGTTCATCTGAGTATAAAAGTTCTCACTATTACGCCGTAGTAACCTTTCTACAAGAATGTGAATCAGGTCATATTATTTATCTTTTCTTAGCTACTAACTACCGACCAATACCATCACTATACCCTAACCATAGGTACGTAACAGCCTAGGTAGTCTACCTACCTGCTTACTACTCACTGTTTACCTCAAATATACCTATATCAAGGTGTTTGCCCTATAGAAACTATTACCTACCAATAAATAGGTATGAGCATGTACGTGTAGAAAGGATATCAATTTCCGCTATGGCGCGCACAGTAATCGAGCGGTGTGTTGCTACATTAAATTATTATTTCTACTGTGAACGAAGCTTTTTAATAGATTGTCATTAAGTAAGTACTATTATTATGTAAGCATATTCCTATCCTTTTCTATACAGGTACTAGGTATCTACTAGAAACAAACGCTTCTCCTTACGCTGGTCCCGGTTTTGGGCTTCCAAATGCCAGTTTTGGAACAAGGCTTACGTATCATAGCATGTTTTTAAAGCATTTTTTCCCTCCAAAATTGATACCTTCAAAGTTTATTCACCCTTTTAGTTCATTAAAATTCGGTGTAGCATTTATAAAGCTGAAATCTTGATAAGATACCCGTTCGCACGTAACTTTAGTTCTGAACGGAAAACTACGTAAATGTTAGAAATGCGTAAGGCGGACGAATGCCCCCACTACTTAAGTGCTGGCCGGATTAGAAGGGAGCCGTATTCATAGGATGGTTCAAGTTTTGGAGAAATTGTGAAAATATAAGTGCCTACCAGTAGGTTCTGAAGTTCTTGAATCTAACTACTTCCGAACTTGGGAATCCCAAGGTTGGAATAGCTGCTGGATGCAATCGGCCTAAATTCGCGGTCTATTGAGTTAATTTATGATAAATAGTGGAAGTTGCTTGGCTGTTGACGCTGGTGACATAAATTAGTCCACCGCTTAAAATTTCTTAGTTTTCACAATTCTAACTTCACACAAAATATCCCTGTAAGTGTAACCCTCACCACCCCCGGAATAGCAAGACGGACGGAAAAACCACAACTGAAATTAATATGTTAATGATACACAAGTTTTTACTTTTTCCTTTACCTACATTAGTTACTCATACCACTTTAGACCCCGGCCGGTCCCTTATTTTACAGGCAGCGGGCTGGCAGCGTTGCAGTAGCAGGGAAGCCTAGCATTCCCAGACCCAACTGAAAAGATCACTTTCATCAAACTATTAATTGATCCCTATCTTACTAAACTCGCCCCATGAATAGGGCCCTGAGCTACCACCTACGGGCGCACAAAGGACCCCTCTAATCGGCCACCCTCCCCCCGCCGGAAAAGCGTGACGACCCACAAATATAATTTTAGGTAAAACTTTCCCCCGATTGCTTTGCATACAGATTCGGGTAGTGTTTTATGTAGCTGATCATTGTTTTAAATGTTTTACGATTTGCGAATTGTATTGTTGTGCTGGCGCGAATTAATTCAGATTAGTGCCGAATGGATTCATCTCGTTTAGATAGGTCTAATCTTTGTTTAAAAAAGTCTTTATAAGACGTTGCTTGCTTAAACCCAACATAAATTAGGAGGCACTTTGAAACTTTGATATTTGTGATATTTAATATTCGTATTTAGAAACTTCGTAAAACGAAGAAAATTTGTTTTTTAAATCATTGTATGTGGTCCACATACTCAAAGAAAGGCTGCTCTAATTCAAAGTATTCAAATTCCACGATAATGGATCGTCCAAGTCATTACGCGCGCCGCGTCATTGTCCGCCACTCACAAAATCCCGACACTTTTTAATTTATTTCGTCCACAAAAAGCTTTTTGCTGTTTTATTTCCATTTCAACGGCGACTTGCGCTGTAGCGGGATCTCTATTTTTATTTATTCCTTTTCCCGCTTTTTTGGTCCTCTTTTTCAATTTCGCTGGATCGACGCGAACCCTGGAACGCAGACGGATGCAGGGTTTAAAGTGCACCACCAAAAAGTTACCCTCTTTGAAGTGTCGAGCTGACAGCTGTCAAGTTTGCATTTGCAGTCTAGACTGGTGGAACTGTAGAATCTAAAAGGTTTTAGAAAACTTATTTTTTATTGTACGAGTAGCTTTCTTTAAGAAAATACTGTGAGAATCTGACGATTTAACATATGTAGACGTTCGACAGAACAGTTACATTTTTTTTTTCGCTCTTTGATCCCTCCTCTTTGCTAATAACTACTCTACCGACATCGAGCCTATTTTATACCTACTTAGATAAAACAATCTCGAACGCCTCATTTCCCAGTTTACAATATAAACAAGCCCTTATATTTAAATAGAATCGAATCATTCTGTCTTTTCCTTCAGGGAAACAATTGTAATTGGTGCTATTTGCATGTGATCCCATTGTCCGGCAGTTCGTAATCTAACGAACTAAGGAAAAATACGGCAAAAAACGACTACAATCGATACACTTGCGTGATAGCGACTTGTTCGAGGAAGCTTTTTTGCAAATCACCTAGTTTTTTTTTCTTGAAGGAAATGGTATCTAATTTTTTTTGCTGTCGATGTTGAATACTTGAACTTTTGATACTGGCTCGATTAACACCTCTTGCTTCCTGTAAAAATGTTTAGACTGTTAACAGGATGGGAAGGAACTTAGAAGAAAATTATTTTTAAGTTTGTAAGTTTTATAAAATAGTATAAAAATCTGCAGTCTGACGTCCGTTTTGACGTCAGATGTGTGCAAAAAGTTGACGAGTTGACGGTATCAACCACTGCAGCTTGGTGCACAATTTGCGATGCGTATTTTACATGAATGCGTATTTTCAATACTTGTAATATTTTATCGAGCGAACTTAGGCATAAAAAAAGTTTTCCACAAGCTGTCATTCAGATCTTGGATGACGTCAGCTACCTAACATACAGATAAGGTTTCTACAGGGAAAGAAATAGCCTATGTTTTGTCTCTATTTGACTGATTACACTTTTTTTGTAAACAGTTCTTTAGTTGTTAGAGTTCCGAAAAGAATCTATTCACTTTTAGCTTCAGATCATCTACATAGGAAGAGATCCACAGCGCCCAATAAATATATAAATTCCTACATCACTTTCTATATCAATAAACGTTTGCATGTAACTCTTACGCAGAACATTTTATTGATACCGACCGAGCAGATAGGCTGTCAATGAATATGTATGTATGTATAGAAGCAAGTGGTCGCATCATGATTAACCGAGTGCCGCCAACGATTTTCGATCAAATCGATGTAAGTGCCGATCTGATATCGATAGAAGTATCGAGCAAATCGATTAATTTCTCATGCGACATAAAAATTTAATCGATTAGTAAAGGGTAGTCTCAGGTGACATTCGAGATAATTTTATGAATATGTAAGAAGACAGAGATTTTTTATCACTAAATTCTAGCTGTTAAAAAAAGTTCGTAGAAATGCGCACGAATATTTATTTGTCCGATATATTTTTCTCAAATCGCTTACTAAATTTCAACCATGAACTAGATCTATAAATCTATCTGCTTCGATTAATTTAAAGAAACAAGAAACTTGTCTCTGCAAGTCACGTGGTATTGTGTAACAGTTCCTAAATAACAGTTACGTTTCCGTTCCAGAGTATTCGAAATTCGAATTCGAACGTGTTGGGCGCACGTGGCCGGCAGGTTATGTTTTTGTACCGGAATTCCTTTTTTAAGCTACTTTGGTATTGTAATATCCTCGAGGACATCGTTGATTTTAAGTTTATAAGCTACCAACATTTGGGAAATATTTTAGGTACGTTAATTTGTATCCGATGGAGTGATGCTTGCTTTGATGCTTGCTTACAATAGCATCACTCCATTTCTCAACTTAGGGACACGAGGGTTTCCTATATGATACACTTTTTGACAATCAACAAACAATATCTCACTACCTACTTATAGTGATACAGTATTTTTGCAGCCGCTAACACTATGCTTACCCTGCAAAACATAAAGGCGTCATGTAAGTAATTTATGTAACTATGTTAATTTGTAAATAAAATAAAACCACAGATAAATTAAAATTCAGTGGCTGCAAACTGCCAGTATGCACAGCCGTTTAAAATTGAGATAACTGATTTGATTGACGGTTGCAGGAAAAAGATAGATTGATAATGTCAGTTTCGCTTAATTCAATAAGTATTAAATTAATCTTGAAATGATCTTGAGGTGTTACTTGTAATTACAAGAATATTACTGTAGGGCTTCCGTTTACGGACATTTTATGTGCATCTTATAAAAGGATCAATGAAGGGTATTTTACCATTGTATTTTGCCGTGTGATGCCAGCATAGAATAACATCACCCTATTTCTACCCGTGGGTGTCATAAAAGGCGACTAACGGATGAATCCAGGGAACGGGCAGCAGCGTTCTCTGTGAATCTACAATATCTTGCACTGCGCTCACCAATCCGCCTGCCGAGCGAGGTGAGTGTAGCGATACCCTCTCATTTAGGGGCCATTGTCCACCAGTGGACTGTTGTTGCTGTAGAGGTATCCCTTGCATATCATTTTAATATCTACTTCTAACTTATATGTTACAACTTCTTGCCACATGTCTCAAACTTCACATGACTTTCCTAATATGTCAAACATTTCTAAATCATTTGAAATAATATTTTTATTATTATTACAGCCATATTGTTTTTAACAGCTAGATATGTCAAACAATTCTAAATCATTTGAAATAAGATTTTTATTATTATTACAGCCATATTGTTTTTAACAGCTAGATAGTACGATTTTATTGCGAGCTGTACGCAACGGTTAACCTATTTTTGAATTCATTTAAAAAACTCCAGTTTTTAATTATTTTGTACTAACAAAAAAAAACTCGAGTTTCCATGAAACAAGAAAAAGGCCTCCATGCGTGTCGCAATAAACTTATATTTGCTCCATGCTCACGTTTTGCCGACAGACACAATAAATCATAAAACCAGTTTACTCATTTACATTTCCTAAAAGCGTCTAGTACCCATTCCCACGCTACAGTGACCGCCGGAATTATCTACGAATATCACACATTTACCGCATACATACTGTAATACATTAACATCACGGCTAAGCCCCTTGTGGGGTAGCCAGACCCGAAACTTCCGTAAGCAAAGCCAAATTGAGTATATATTTTTCCATGTAAGTGGCATGTACCTATCTCCTTTTTTTGTTCATGGCATTAATAATTTTGAGAATAAAGTTTCTTTGAACGAAGAACAGCCGTTATCGCCAAGTCTGTCAAATATTTGAGAGTCACTTTAGCCCATTTTCGAAAACTAGACATTTATAGTGAAAAAAAATAATTACTGATAACATTTGAAGGGGTGAACCAATCTAAGAACTGAATAACTTTTGCCAAGAAACAGATCTAAATATATAAATGAAAGATAGTTGCTAAGCCGGCATCACAAATGGTTTTTACAATAAACCACTCTACAGCAACTGACTACATGGTTGCATTGGGTCGTTGAACGATTCAGTGTCCCACACAGTGGGGAAATAGGCAGTAAGTATTCTTATGATACCAGGTGGAAAGAAATGAGGTGATGCCTTTTTTAATAAGGCATCACACATCGAATTCCTTTTCATCATAAACCACTCAACAGCGACTGACTGCGTAGAGCAGGCAGCATTCTTATGACACCAGGGGGAAAGAAATGAGGTGATGCCTTTTTTAATACGGCATCACACATCGAATTCCTTTTCATCATAAACCACTCAACAGCGACTGACTGCGTAGAGCAGGCAGCATTCTTATGACACCAGGGGGAAAGAAATGAGGTGATGCCTTTTTTAATACGGCATCACACATCGAATTCCTTTTCATCATAAACCACTCAACAGCGACTGACTGCGTAGAGCAGGCAGCATTCTTATGACACCAGGGGGAAAGAAATGAGGTGATGCCTTTTTTAATACGGCATCACACATCGAATTCCTTTTCATCATAAACCACTCAACAGCGACTGACTGCGTAGAGCAGGCAGCATTCTTATGACACCAGGGGGAAAGAAATGAGGTGATGCCTTTTTTAATACGGCATCACACATCGAATTCCTTTTCATCATAAACCACTCAACAGCGACTGACTGCGTAGAGCAGGCAGCATTCTTATGACACCAGGGGGAAAGAAATGAGGTGATGCCTTTTCTAAGCCGGCATCACACTTCAAATTCCTTTTCACCATAAACCACTTAACAGCGACTGACTACATAGAGCAGATAGGCAGTATTTTTTCCAACTATCTCTATCACAATCACTGCGAACGTTAGCGCGATACGCATCGCAGGAATTAGCGATGCAAATTTATGGAACGCGCCCCGGGAGGGTTTCTGAACGCACCTTAGTACTACAAGTTTGGTTAAAAACTTGATTTCTACGATATTTGGTTAGGGTAAGTACTGGGCTATTTTTTAGTCATATACAAACTTTGTAGGGTGTTTCTACTCATAATTCTGAACAACTTTTATCATGGGGCCCACTGCAAAATACTAAAAAAAGTAGGGTGTTCCATACATGGGTTATTGCTTGGTCAATGATAAGCTTTTTCAGAGGATTTTACTCCTCAATTTCGGCTTGTTATATGGCCTTTACATACTTTTCTGCTTGGCTAGGATCATCACAAAAAATAACAGACACGTTGTGTATGCCATACCTGAAATATATGTATTTGAAAAATGAACTTTTCTGTTTTCAGGAAGTTCAGAGACACAAGAAAATTCTAAAGATAAAAGAGTAACAAAAAAACTACTTTCTACAATTTTAATGAGCACAGTTTCAAGTGAAAGTTAGACGAGGATACGCGACTTATTTCTGATTTTTCGTTTCAGATTGCTTAAATAGACTTAAATTTATGTTCCGTCGGAGTGCTATTTCCGTCGACGAGTTTGACTTAAGATTTATTTCAATTTGAAACAGCTCACGACGGAAAGTCTAAAGGAAAATTTTAATTGGATTATTAACTCATTCCGCTATTGTATGACTCAGCTTTATAGAAATGGAAATCTTATAAATCATTATTAAGTTTGTTGTTTGAGCGAAATTTTGGGGATTCGGCGCGACGTTATTAAAGAAATTGGTTTCGTTTCGCAGTTTGCGTTTTGAGCCGAAATTGGGTTGGTTATAATTTTGTTTTGAACACAAATTGGATATAAGTAAGATTCTATTTTAAAAATCCTTTTGATCAATCTTGTAAAATATAAATAATATTCAATACAAAATAAACTTTACCGAACACAGAGTCTCTAACTCTATCGAAATCTTTTTTTACTATTACGTAAATACCTATCTCTTACATAGAAAATGGTAGATAAGTGGCTACCTACTTATAACAGCATTAGAGCCACCGCCCGCCCAGACCGACACAAATCTTTTCTTCGTTTTGCCTTGAAAGTGCAAGGGAGCGAAAACAGAACTACGGACTCGAGCTCGGCAGACACCTGGCGGAGCTAATTGTTTTTCTATTTTCAAAAAGAAAAAGGAAATTCTGGCCGCATATAATCGATTCTTTTATTTAGCCGACAACAAAAAAAAATTAAGCCCATATCGACCCATAGCTTTTTAATATTTAAAAAGAGAATACATGCAGATTAATAAAAAGTACAGAGATAATACTTGAAGCCGTTTAAAATAAAATAAATTCGGCCCTCCCGTAAAGCTTTCGACACTCCCCGACGTTCACAGAATACGACACGAACTGACGTAAATCACGCAAAGTTTAGAAAAAAAAGTCGAAATAAAGAGCTCACGTGAAAGTTCAGAAATATCAGCGGTGAATATAATTATGAGAGTGAGCACCCGCTGGTTTCCGCACTTTTACAAGCCTTACTATTTGAGTAGGTACCTACTGTTCTCCATTTTTTTCTGACTCGATAAACACTCAGTAGATTTAGTTATTCTATAAAATTTTATGTAGGCATAAAAAGAAGCGGACAATAATTTTCTACTTATTGGAGTTATGATCCTCGCTATTATCAATCAATATCATATTTGCCAGGATCTTCTATTGATTGTGATTACTGATTAAGAGATAAGTTAGTTTTTTGGTATTGATGATAGACCTCACTATATAGTCACCTAGGTAATTGATAGAAAATTATTAAAAAAAAAAACAAAATGAATTCGAGTTTTCATAGTAAATCCAAAGGAATAAGAAAGAAGGATTCTTCGCGTAGTTATAAATAAAAGATAACTCTCTAAGTTCTACCTGCCGCGCGACTTCTGTCCGTGAATTGCAAATACGACTCTCCGAAGTAAACGCATGATAATAAAATAAGTTTAGAGGATTTTGTCAGGCTTTCGAACTTATCATACGAACTCATTTTTTATAGTAAAGTAAATTATTTCCAATGTAGGATAAGTCATGTAAATTTAACATATCAACAAAGGCTAATATGTACCTGACTAATTCACTTAACATACTTTGTCTACTTTCCGACCGAACTTCCTAAACCATGTACATATAAAATACAATTGAATTGCCTTCATGAGTTTGAACGAATTTTAACAATAGTGTTTATAACGTTAGATGGTTATCGTGGTTGTATAGCAATTATAATTGTAATTAAAATAAGGAGGCTCTCCCAAAACTGGTTGTAAAACGAACACACCACAACATCAATAAAATCTTTATTGTACGCACAGACTAGAAACTAGAAACAGATACCAGATACAGAGTAAACAAACATCAAATGTAAATGGATACAATATTTTCTCAATTTCATATCGTTCCTCAGTCTAAATTTTTAATCGATGGTTATTTTAGGTTCCATTGCGATTTTGCTGGCCACCATTTATACTATATGAAGGCTCTTACTTTCTCGCTGCTCTGTGCAATTTTGAAAAGCCTTGCCGATTCAGATCATAAAGTCAAACTAACTCGGATTCGAGAAATATTTTCACACCGATGATTTTCAAAATTATAATCTCTTTTTATTATTCCTTTCACTCGTTATTCTACAAAATTATGTACATATTCATAACGAAGAAACCTAACTCTAGTTTTTTCACCTGCCTATTATTACAAATGTTTTTAAAATGTACACATGTGTGTGTTGTTAAAAACTTTCGTTTTTCTTTTCAGCCAGCAGCAAGAGAGTTTGAAAATCACATTCGAAATTCGAAACACATTTACAAGGCAGACGTTTTTAAACCATTTGCTAAAAGCTTCACAAGTTTTCTCTTAAGAAAAACGCCTCGGACTTGGAGGACAGCAAAGGCAATAGACTTTAGGTTCTCTGAGACTAAAGTTAAATATCCATTTAAATCTTCGACGCTAGAGGGTCCCATGGGAACTTAGCTTTACATCAGAAAACAGCGCTTTATTTTGTTACGCTTCGTATTAAAATGTAACCTAACAAATAACATACTTACTTGGTTAAGATTTAAGTGTGTAGGTATATATAATTTTTTTACCTTAACTTTCAATGTTATGCTTAACTTACCCAAATGTTTTCGTTATTTTATTCTGAGTATTTAATATTTTAGCCTCTACAATTGATTAATGTCATAACAATAGGTAGATTGATTCATTGGGTTTACAATGGGTTTTCAGAAGTTTTGATGCAAAATTGTTTTTGCAGGTGCAACCCAGTTCGATCGAAAATCAGCGCGTCCACCGCTAAATTGCCAACTCGGCTCAAAGAAAGCGCATCAAGCGACAGCGGGCGATACTCACCTACCTAGCAGTACATAGCTTCGTCGACGACGGCACTAAATCAATACGAGCCATCACGCCCCCTCCCACCGCCACCCCCGCCCGCTTCAAGCCGCTGCTTTCCCGCCGAAAGCAGCCACCACCCTTGAAAAGCTCGTGAGCTGAGCTCCTACTTCTGTTCGGCTTTTGTGGAGGTGTAGCTCGAACGGAACGTCTTGGGATTTGCTGTTGGACGCCGCGATTGACAGTTCGAAATTTGAAATAAAGTCCAATTTCTTCATTGGTGCAATAGGTATCTTGTAGGTAGATAGATAAGCCATTGTCGTATTTTGTACTTATTTTTTACCTTATCTTTTACAAACGGGTGTTTTTTTTTAAATCAGTAAATCGATTCAATATTGTATCTGTATCCCATAAATAAATGGATGACTAAATTGTTAACCCTATAAACAGCACTCAATCGTGTTCTAATTGTTATAATATAGTTTCCCCGTAAGTCCGATCCTAGCACTTGATAATTTCAGACTTTACCTAAAATATATATTTGTTATCATCTACTATAGTAGGTATTAAGAAAACGCAGAATTATTAAACTTTTAAAAAACCTTCCTACAATACAAGTGCAGTTTAAAAAGCGTGCATTTAACTTTCTGCCGCATTTACGTTAATAAGCTATGATAGACAATGGGAGGAAAATATCATGTTATTACCGCTTTTTACTGAATACAAGTGGGCAATTAATTAGATAAATCAATTTGCGAAAGCATTAACTCATTGCGGTCGAACTATAATTATCCGTAATGTTTCTACTAAGCGACTGTATAAATCAAACATGCGACGCTATTGTTCGATTCGTGTTAGATTGATAAGGTTATTCCCAAGTGTGAACGAGACAGATATCCATTCATTGCTTTCTATTCATAAGTGTATAAGCAAAACAACTCGAGTAAACCTTAGCCGATCACAAAAATCTCAAACGCTCTTCTAATGACCTTTGGTAGAGCATGTGAAAATGTAGAGATGAGGTATTTCCTTCAGAAAATTATTCATGAAAATTCTAGAAGCGTTGGAGATTTTCTTGTAAATTTCAGCGTATACTACGCGAGCTCAGTGGAAGACCATCAAAAAGTTTTTGCGCGCTTTTACAGTTAGAAAACGATTTTCGTTCTATTTACGTTTTAACCCTCTCTCAAGTTCTTGTTTTTGAAACGTTCAATCCATTAACTCTCACTTTTGTTTTTAGGATTTCAGTTATTTGAGGGTCCTTTTATTAATTTTCTTTTTAGAGTAAGTGCAAATTTTGAATGCCGTTATTTTAATACTTACTAATTAGATCTCTTAGAAATAGCTATATAAGCTCTTAGAAACTAAAGTAAGAAACTAATGCTACCTTCTCGTAACTAGAGTTGATAGATAAATCAGATGAAAGTGACGTACCTGTAACGAAAAAATAAAATAAAAAAAAGTTGCATATTGATGAATGACTCCATCATTGATCTTAATTCAGTAAATATCATGGGAAGTGTAATTTTCGAGATTATAAATTGACAAAAATCGGTTTAAAACTATTCCAGATTCGAATTTTTTAATGGGCCCGTTCCTGCGACAGGCAATAATGAAATAAGCGCAGGACAAATATAATAAATCCTGCGCGAGACGCGAGGGCGGCGCGGCAACTTCCTCTTTCGATATTTGAATTTAATTTAGCGTTCGCATTGTCTCTTTTGTCAATCTGAGCGAGCAACATTTTAAAAAGTGGAATGCTTTAGTTTTTCAAGCATTATTCTATTTTCAAACCGGCAAAGCACCATTACATTTTGAATGTATGATGTATATTTTTTCTTAACAGCCAGCCATCAACCATTTACAAAGGATGTCATTGAAATTACCGCAGCCTTGTAAAATTATCATGATGGATGCACGATAAGTGCATGTTACATGTTCCCGGCCACACAAATTGGTTGTAAAGTATTGAAAAAATGCATTTTATTCCTTACATTTTGACGTTGATGAAATGTTAAAAGATCGTTAAATACCTTATTTACTAACTTTGTATGTTAAAGGCATGTTTTTTACTGTATCGATATTTCTTGATAAGTATAAAAAATTGTGTAGGTAGTACGCCTTTTTGTAGGTAAGTTTCAGTCAGCTATAACTATTTTCAAAATTCAAACCTCGCCTACGGCGAAGCAAAATTTGAACCGTCCAACGCGAAGGTCATTAACCTTCTAAAATTCTCTAGAACAAAACGGTTGAAAATGGGTCGAAAAAGAATGTAGTGGTTTTTAGTGGCCAGTATAATACGGAGCGTCGTTCGGGGGCCGATCGTGTTTCGCGTGTTTACATCCAGGATTATCAACCGCTTGGGCTCACGGTCTAAAATAAAAGGCGGGAGGTACAGTGAGATCAAATGAGCGAACAAAAACTGTGACCAACAGCTAATTTTTGAAATATAAGATCATTTAAATTCCGTTCTAATTAGCGAAACTTCGTAAAACTGAACAACTTTTATTTTACAAATTTTGTGTCGCAATTACTTTGCAATTTTTAGCGTAACTAAGTAAGTAGGTACTTACCGCTTTTTTTTCTTTGGTTTGCGATGATGCAATGTCGTTTAGGTACGTAGTTTCCGAATAAGAACGAGTGAAACTTGATAGGTAAACTTTGTAATTCATTTGTAATAGAAAAATTAAATAAAATAAGAAGTGAAGTTGGTTCAACTTTACTTTTTTTTATATCCTTTCTTCAATCCTCATAATTAATGCGCCTACTGTGCCACCAACCTAAAACCTTAGCCGCGCCGATGATTATCAGATTCCGGGCTACATATCTATACACATCAGCGTGTACCTATATATAGCACACTTTTCTCATCGGGTAGATAGACCAAATCGTGACCACACTAGAACAAGGTATGTTATAATTACGTAAGATTACACGGAGATTAGTCGCGCGTTCGTAATCATAGTCTGGGTGGGACTTTTTAAGATTAAAATTTAAAAAGAGAACGTGGTTTATTTTGAATAACTTTGCGCGGGGAAAATGCACGTAAGTAGGTATGTATATTTATGAAGATCTAAAAACTATTGACACGCCATGCATGATCTAGGTAGGGCCAATCCCAAATATTTTAATGCTCGAAAGTTTAATCTAATGTTAAATGAGATTTAAAGATAAATAAAATATTAAATATCCACCAATAATTCTACAAAAGCCTATAGGCATCGCACGTATTATTAGTATCGCATATTTATTACCAAACCTACCTACCTACCTAATTATTAACATCTAAAAAAATTGTTCAGTGACTGCCAACTACGTAAATAAATAAAACTGAAATCCCAACCAAACCAAAACGAGTGAACCAAGTCAGCAGCTATCTAAAGATCTCAGTCGATCTAGTTAAACTTGAACATTATTAATCCAGGCATCTCCAAATTCAAAATGGCACACAAAGTTCACACGAGTGACGTCGGGTAGCGGTGGGATCGGTGATGGGGTGACACACACGCTGTTATTATTAGTTTTTTGTCCCCACCCCACCCGACTCCCCCCCCCTTCCCCCCGCCTCCCGCACCCCGCGCCGCCATTCCTCGCGTTAGAAACTTTTTGTGCACTTTTTTGGACGAGATACGGCGTCGCCACTTTTTGTTGCTCGCCCATTGGCAGGATATTGTGAAATTTGATTTAAGCTTACTTTGATTGATTATCTTTTCTGATTCCATTTAGCGATTGGGCGATTCATGACGTCACTGATACACACAAACACGCATTTCACAATAAAGTTTATGTACCATTTAAATTTATTAATCTAATTTGATCCTGAAAAAATCACTCATTATCTCTTTAAAAGATCTGCGCTGTTATCACACCGACACAAAAGTTATTTATTATCCAATAATAATCCATTACACTTTATAAGCCACTTTATTCTAAAACCAGTTCAGTTATTGGAATAAATAGACAAATTATTGACATGTCGATATTGTCGATACCTATTTGATCCGCGCACAGAACTTAATAAGGTTTTTTTTTCTTTCAACACTCGCGTTTAATATTAGCTTGGACCGGAACGCGCACCTTTACCCGCCGATTGTGAATTAGAAACTAAAGTCAGTCAACAAAAGTTGCGAACGATGCGTAAGGCAGAAGACCTTGAGGGACCTTTGTTTATAAAAAAAAGTGTTACGCAAGGCTGTAAAATTGTGGATGGTGTGAACATAGAGCAAGGGAATATTCTAAAGTGAACAAACAACAATCAGAATGAGGCCATGAAAACTCGTCGCAGTGAAACTTGGCGCGCGCTAAATTATTACCCAACGAACTGCTTTTCCGTGCCCTTATACTGACTCAGAATAAAATAAACGGGGTTAATATCGAAAAATTCTATTAAAAACTTATCTCGCTAATAACCAAATGCATAAAAATACGCAATTCTGACCTTGTGTTTTTGTGCACTTTGTTGTTGTCTTTTAGCACGCGCCAAATTTTAATGTGATATGTTGTTCTTTCATGTAAACATATTTTTAATTATTTGCAATAAAAAGTGCTATTTCACAAAAGTAATTAGGTATCATGTTCAAGTCTTTATCTATGTCCGTTTGCTAGCTACTATAACTCCTTGATTGTCAGTGATCACAAAATACTGATAATATTAAATAATTACAAAGAAAGCAGCTGCTATGATAAATTTTAGAACAATCTTTAATGTATCCAGATTTTGTAGTGAAAAGTTTGAATCCCTGATTCCATCGTTCGAAGGCTTCCCTCTGAACATATCCCTGGTCTAAGAGCGTAAAGAATCGGGTTTTATGGTCGCATTATATAGACGGGGCGAGATAAAGCGGGTGTTTTGGCTCGTAAATAAAACTGCAACAGGTACGGTGCCAACGGGACTCCACAATCACGCGTACGCTTTCACTTTCCCTTATTATCTCCGAGCATCGATCTTTTTCTGTAAACAATATTGTTTAGGCTCCCGAATTTTAATGCCTCTGCCGTGTTCAATGGCGCTACTGTTGGAGTGTTTCACGGCTTTTGGAGGTAAAGACAGGGCAGCTTGTAAAAGTTTCGGTGGCAAAGTGGTTAGGACACCGGTCTTACAATCGTGAGACCCGAGTTCGATCGCCGCCATGTACCGATGAGTTTTTACTCACGTACATTTACCGACTGCTCTTAAGGTGAAGCAAATTATTTTCACAAGAAAATAACTGATTTGCAAGATTATTATTATTACATTGCTAGGTAAAATAGGTAACAAAAGCAACGCCAATTAGTACTAGCGACGTTTCTTCCATTTAAACCACCGCGGCTAAATCGTTGCCTACGATATTAAGCAAAACTTGACCTGCAAAGTTTGGATTAGCTCCATGATATCTTTCTCTTACTTATTCAATATTTTTCAAGATTACATGATTGCCCTATATTCCATTTCAACAAAATAAAAAAAAGGTAGGCAACACACCCCCACCTAAAAACTAGTTTCTAAGTAATTGAGGAGTAGTATGAATAATGCTGGGCGGTCGTCACGCAGCCGAATCGATACGTAATTATAGAGTGAAAACGTACCCCTCATAAATATTATATCCAGCGAAGATAGGGTTGGCACTAACTAAACTTAATGAAAAATAACCACCAAGTTTATGGGACAGTGTGTGGACCTTACAGAACTGAACCTTTCCTTTTATATATATATATATATACATATATATATAGAGCTTAAAAAAATTAAGATCCTATTGCAAGAGACAGTTCAAAGCTTTGCGTTTTCATAGTTGATAGAGACCTGCAAAGTCTTCAGTCAGTACGGTGTATCTTACATTCCGTATGAATTTATCAAAAAGTCGTTTACTTTCGTAGTTTAATATATCCTACTATCAAAATAGATGATTTGTTTATAAAATATAAAAAAGCATGTTTTTGCTTAATGGAATTACCGTCAGTTTTCGTAAAAGTTTACCTAGTATAGTTTGCTGAGTAAAAGTTTACATAAAAGATTTGCTAAGTCAATTAAATCAAGAGTAATAATTAATTTGTAATGAGTTTGTTTCATGGTTTTGAACTCTTGATTTTGGATTCCAGTTTGGCAGCCCTAAAGGCCAACTCAGAGGGCGAGGCTCGGCCCGTAGCTTCATTGTGCGGGGCTACGCACCATGGCGTTAGATGACGTCACAGCCACACAGGAAACCATCTACTTACCTACTAAATACGCACAAGCTCGAGGTCATTTATATTAGCTATCACAAAAAAACTGACACTTGATATTTATGTTATTAAGTTTGACAGTAGAAATACCTACCAATAAACTTAAGCAGCAGTAAAAAATACTTACTAAGTATAGCCACTCCCTGTAGCAGTCAGTTAAAGGTATCTGAGTTACCTGTGATACCAAACTAACGATTTCTCATCTAAAGTTAAGAACCTCAGTACCTACTCGTACATACAGAAAAAAATTACTCGTATGAAACAATTGACATTGTTATGTTCCTATTTTGCAATGCATCAAACAAAATGTGTGAAAACGAATCGAAACAATTTACGGGAACTGTTCTGCCAAAAATTCAATGCCCACAATTGCTTACTGGAAATTGAAAAGTTTAAATAAAACATCAATAATGGCGCCAAAATACTAGAAAAGTGACGCGAAATCCGAAATGGAATACAAATTATGATAACCTTACATGACAAAACATTCTTTGAACGTTTCATGCCGAATTTTCGTCGCTTCCGCATGCCCAAAATGTTTCCATAAAATTGTTTTCAACTTTTATCTAATTTCTATCCACGCAAAGGTTGCATGCTTTGTGGCAGTTAAAACACGGTTTAGATTAAACCAGTGCCAACTTCCACGAATTATAAAAATTGGCCGTGAAATTTTACATTTGCTACGGCAACGGTATTAGGTGGACTAGAAATTCCTTGTAGAGAATTGAACACAAAATCGTTATATTTTATGTTTGTAAGTATACTTATTTCTCTATATTCGTAAACATGTCCTTAGCATACAACGGACACAAAAATTTTATTTGCAAAATTTGCAGTAATAAGGAACTACTTAATTGTCAGCAATTTATATCAGATACAATCGGGAACGTAAGACGACGAAACCAATTATCAAGCTATCTTACCCGCATATCACAAAAACAAAGGGTCAAACCATTTAAGGCTCAATATTGTCCAATGTAAGACGCGGGAAAAAACAACGCAAGTTTAATCTATGAGGGAAGTTAATAAACATCTGCTTGTAGGAATCCGACATGTCGCATCTGTTGCTCTGGCGTCGGGACTTTTTTCAAATTTCGAATGCGCGCGAGTCGCTACCCAGCAGATGTTGTCTACCCAGCAATCTAAACGACAACGCACTCCTGTTAGAATAGAGCAGACTTTTGAATGGATTAAACGGAATATTTTTTAGTCTTTTAATTCGTCCTCAAGAAGTTAGATTATGTTGTTCAAAATTTAAATTTGGCGGCATTCGGAAGGGCCTTTCGAGCGATCGACGTAGATAACGGTAAACGGGGTCATTATACTAACCTCGCCTTAATTTTGGGCATTATTTGTGTAATGTTGTGCATCCATCAAATGCATCAGGGGTTGAATTTTTTCTAACGTTTTCGCTACTTATTTTATTGCCTCTTTAGTAAATGACTTCATTTTAAAAAGGCTCTTTTTAATATCGTAGCATTTTGAACGCTACTTAATATAATTAGACAGGCGAAGATATATTTGAACTCCGCCCTTCATGCAGAGTAACAATACAGCACAATTTAGAAATAGAGCGGGAAACCCCCAAGGGCTTCTACTAAGCTCCTTTCCCATAAATTCAGAATCGACCACTTATGGGCGGAAAAACCTAAAAAAAGTGTATTCAAGTAAACAATAAGGCACTCTGTCATCTAAGAGTTAAAGTAAATTTTCCTTTGCAAGGAAAAGCTGTTGATGGTATGTTTTGACTCCACTTATTTGGAACAAGGGGAAATGAATAAATGTAACGAACTCAATCAAAGCGGAGCGTTTTAAGCAATTTTGAGCAAGCTTATAAATATGTATAAGTTTGGAATTTGGTTAGACTGTATTGTAGAGTCCTGTGTCGCGAAGTTGCCCAAAGACCAACCCTTGGGACGACCTTTTGAGTTGTCTTCCTAAAAGACCGTTTAAAACACCTTATTATATAAATCTAGAAACTATTGCCGCGTGATGCCGGCTTAGAATAGCATCACCCCACATCCTTCCCGCGGTCGCGTTACGACACGTAAGAGGCGGCTAAGGGACTCGAGAGTATTCGTGTATTACTATTTTTAGGCGCCAGGCTGATAACCTGTCACTATAGTGATACACATGTTTTCTGAAACTACCTTGGAAAACAATCCTCAACAATGTCAGACGTGGCGATAGCGACCGTATTCTTACGGCCGTTAACGCTCTGCCTAACCCGCAAGGGATAAAGGCGTGATATATGTATGTATGTAGAAACTATTGAGCTAACTAAGACAATACTACCAAACTACCTAACAAATTATTGGTAAGTATGATTTCTAAGTATTATTTCTACGAAATTAGAAAGGACAAGTTCTTTGCTAATTTAACGTTCTCTACAAATAAAGAAACTTTTGTATAAAGTATAAGGACCCTGGTTTCAAGGCAAATGCATTCAAACACATACCTACAACCCACAGCTATGAGGGTAACCTGACCCGACGGTCTTCATCTACCTAACCCACGTATAAATCTCTCGCACGAAGTAATCCAAACCAATCAGACTTCCCGGTCCAAGAGGCGTAGGTTTTTAAATCAATAGCTTCCAGCGTCTCATATGTATGCCTTAGGAAGACTTATTTCTTTGACCCTCAAATTCAGTAATTTAACTTTTCCCCTCCGGGTAGCATTTCATTTACCTCTTCAACCGATACGCTGCGTGGGACGAACTAATCTGGCACAAAGCGTGCTGTGGAGATGACACGAGTAGTGATTTATTGAGAAAACACGGGACTTGTCTTGATCAAAATAGGTTATTTACGTAGTGGAACTTACCACTGGGTTATGTTGATTTGAGAATTCTAAAAAAGTTTCTATAAATTTGTGATAGTGGTCAAAAGAATGTTTTAAGGCCTCTAAGGCCTAGGTCAAGCAAGCACAGGTACTGACTCTTGGTGGTATTCGTGTCAAAATCTGGTGTAGGTGCCGAAGGGCTGCTTTATAAACAGAGCTCGTTTCGGAGATAAAATTCCATTTTGTTTAATGAGTTTTAAGTTTTAGTTGCTTATAACGTCAAAAAAAATCATCAGTTTTTCCACCACTCTACACCTACGGCAAGCAATAGCTTAGTTCGCAAAAGGTCATCAGCTACTACTACTACAACAGCTGGAATTTTGGACGACTCGATGTCCCACCCAAAAAGAGAAACTACAACAGCCACAAAAGTCCACTGTTGGACATGGGCCCCCTCGGCGTATGAGAATTGTTGCTTTGATATTCCTCTCCACTCATCCCTTAGTGCCGATAATTCCCTCCATTGATTCGTAACGCCTCCCGTGCCACGCTACAATGGTCGCGAGTGAGCCGAGTGAGCCGAGTGAGCCCCGACATTTGCTATTGTGTTGTTGTCTGTACTACGCTTCCCGCTATGTGTTGTAATTTATGTCGCCACATGTACGTATACATAGGCTGTTGAGGTGTTGAAAGGCTGAAGAAAGTTGTGGAGAAAGTTTTATCAAATTTTCGTGCAATTTCTGTATTGCTCCTATTCAGATTTCCACCTCGAAATAATAAAGTAAACAAATAGTCTTACATAGAAAATATCTTACTTAAATGAATTTTCAAAGCAAAACGTAAAATGACCAAAATTAACAAGAAAGGCATTTAAACAGAAAAAACGTTGAATACAAAGTAGACCATGCAAAATCCACTACATATCATTAAAATCAATTATCCCCAACTAAGAGCCATGAATCTAAACAATGACGTCAACACTGGGGTAGCTACCCCACAGAGGATCGGTCAGCAAAACGCAATGGACGTAAGTATGTAGTCGTTGAAAATAAACAATTATTCCCCAAGATAGGGTGGAAGCCACGAGCATGGTTGCGAAGTGAGAGCCACGGGGGTGCCCTGGGATCATGGTGATAGAGAAGCTAAAGAACACTTTGATGATGATGATAATGATGATGAAGAAGATAGGCTTATGAATTCATTAATTGAAAAGGCTCGGATAGAAACAATTATTCTCCAAGATAGGGTAAAAGTTTTGGTAAAAGTCAAGAGCATTGTTGCAAAATAAGAGCGTCGTGGCTCTTATAATTAAAAGAGGTTTGGAGATAAAAACACACCTTTTAAGGTAAGATTTAAATGATTTAAAAGTAAGAATAATATTTCTTAAAAAATAACTTTAGAACATTCTTGTATATAAAATTTTTCTGAGTAGTTTTTTTTCTGGAATCAAAGAACGATTGTAAAGGATAGTTGTTAGAAAAGTAAAGACGTACAGAACAAACTGAAGAGGAGCAAAAATAATGGAATATATCCTTTTGGTTTTAAGAAGTTTTGTATTCACAGATTTCAGATACACCTTTCTCCTCGTAGCCAGTAGGATTAACAGCGGCAGGCACCGCCACGAATCTGATCACTGACCCATGAAGCAAACAGAAAGGAAATTTTCTTGTACCAAAGGAAAGGAAAATACGACAATATAAATAACTCCATCGGCCCCTACTTACTCTACTACATCACCCTATGACAAAAGAGTTATCGGTGCGTTGAAAACAAAAATGGCGAACTGATTTATGGCTGTGTTCGCGTATTAGCCATGTGTGATTCGGGTTTGGCCGGTGGAAAAATGTGGCATTGCGTTACGTATCGGCTTAAGCTTCTATGTAGTTGTAGGTGGATTGTTTTTGTTTCAGACAGCTAAATCAAATCGTGTTTCAGCAAATAAATGGTAATGAATTTCTATAAGCTACTTAAAAGCCCACATATTGTAGCTAAACTGCTGATCAAAGAAAGTTTTTTGTGTCTTATTTCATTACTCAATATTGGGATTGATACTCGATATTCATCAGGGCAAACAACGCGTTTATCATGCTTACCTATGTTGCTTTGCCGGACTATAGTAACTACAGCGAATTTTTAATCAAGCAACAAGATTTGATTTCGTCACATATTCTTAGAAATGTTTGATTGTAGGTACCTAGTAGGTACAAATAAGGCTTAAAACACTCTGCTTTAGCAGAGGTAAGCCAGGTCACGTCTAGCAGTGCGACAGACGAAGGACGGGAAGTTGGCCCTGGGACTGCGAGCGTGCCGTAATGAAAATAGACATTGATTTGGGTAACGTAGTTTCACGGTTCATATCCTACTGTTTCTGCTACGTTCTTGCCCGTTGATATGATTACCTTTTGGGTGTTTTCTATTGCAGAAGGTATCTAAAGTTTTTCACGTAATTATTTTCTTATTGTGGGATTTGTAGAAGTGTCATAAGAGGATTTGTATTTGGAAAATTAAATTTCGACTTCTGAAAATATTTCCACGTGCAAAATTCACGCTGGACGACTCCCAACAAAAAGACTAAAATGACAATATCGAAATGGACATAAATCCAGCGACGAAACCGAAGATTAGAAGCTAGCAAGTGAAGCCAAAACTCGATATTGGGTGAATAATCGTCGCCACTACCGGCGCGGTGGTCGGCCGGATGCGCCAGATTTATACCCGGGACCAGGGACCCGGGGGTACCGGCCTGTGACTACCGTACCAACGGTCCTATCCGTACTGTCGTCGGCCTCTTCATGGACCACCCGATATGTCTGCTCGCCTTGAGGGCGATTTATGGTGTGGAAACGTCAGAGGACCCCGTGTTCCGAAATAAATCATATATGTTTGCTTGGTGCACGAGACGTCTACATTTCTCGCATGCATGGTTCTGCTTTGTTGTTTTAAAGGGGAAATGGAATAACAGCGGTTTGGCTGTGACGTCTTTGGGTATTCATAGCTGTGTAGGGTTGCAGAATCATTGGTAATTATAAGGATTTGTGTTTATCCATAGTGTCATACGTGTAAAAGAATGGCTAAGTACGTAGATATCCAAGCTTTTCAGCTTGGTACAAAATTTTTCAATGTAAATTACGTAAGGAGACTAGACATACATAGAACAAGAAAATGCAACAAAATATCTGCTTCAGCTCAGTTTCGAAATGTTATTTTTATTTTTTATATTGATATATTTTCAGGTTAGTCGGCAAACTGTACTTATCGCTACTCAGGGCCAGGGTAACGTTTCATGTGTCAATAAAACAATCATGAAACGCAAAAGCAACAAAGCACGGAGCCTTATTCCTAATCTATTTATAATTTCAGGTAGAGACACACTGGCTACAATTCGTGCTTATCATTTATAAGCGAGCTGGCTCCCAGGGTCCAGGACCTGAGATAGCCGGAGTTCCTTACTCCACGGCCGGTATCTTCACGCGTCTGTAAGCACGAATTTACACGGCGAGCACGCGAGCTGGGAATGGCATAGATATTAAATTAAATAAGTAATTGTTCATTGGGATGCGATTGAAATCAGGCTAGTCGTGTTTCACAAAAGGTGAGCTTGGGTTATTTATTTCTTTATCGTTGTGAGACTTTTTGAACTAAATTGTAAGCTCTTGTATAGAGCAAATAGAACAAAATGATCTCAAAATTGTACTTATGTATATCTGATAATTAATAATTATGAGTTTTTCAAGACAGTAAGTAAGAATAAAAAAGATAAGATTAGAAAGGCCACGGATAACTTATTGTGAGTAACTGAAATAACGATAAGACCGCCTTTGCTTGCATTACGTCGGTTGTTAGTCTTTTGGTTTTCGTTACCTACCCATATGTATATTATTATGAACATTGATGTCCGTAATAAATAGAAGACACATAGCCTAACCTTTAGGTACCTTCAGGACGGTACACCCAGGAAAAAAATTATATTGGTTAATAGTAAGGAACGAACGTCAAGAATTTTTCATAGGAAAATAGAAAATTCACTTATTGAATCCTTGCATGAATATTAAATCTAACAATATATATATTCTTATGCAAAAATCCTTGACATTTGTTCATTCCTATTAACCAATATAATTTTTTTCTCTACAAAGGTGGTCTTTTCTACCTTGCGCAACGTTCAACTTATAAGTACCACCTACACAGGTAACACAAAACAATCACGTCTACTTCTAACAAAAGATCAAAATTGGGTCAACTCCCTAAAGACGAAGGTAATTTATGGCTCCTTTTGTCAACCACAATACCATTGCAACTGATTCAATACAATACAAACGGTAGTCAAGAAATTGCAAAGGTGTTTACTGGATTCGGAATTTGCATGAAGTTTCGCTTTCGCTTTTATTGTTGGCAATTAGAATGGGATGTTGAGTAGTTTTGCAAAAAATTCGAGAAGTAGAAAATAAAGAATTTTGGTGTCAAATAATTTATTAACTATTTAGTTGATTTGATACTGACGACTTTAACTTTATTCACATTTTCCGCATGCAACGATGATGACAAGATAATGAACATGTCGCCAGTCTATACAGGATGAAAAAAAAATACTGCAAATATTTCAAGGGGTGATCCAACCTATGAAACTGAACAACTTTCCCCAAGAAACTTAGTTCGAAATATGAAAAAACAATTGGACCTCCGATACAAACTGACTCGGACAGCTGCTATGCTACATTTTGTACGGGAGATCCAAATTTCACACCTTTGTTTCTTGTTTTTAGACAAACATTTAAATTTGTTTTTACAAGGTTAACATCTATGATTAACTATCGTAACTGCGACAACTATTAGAAAATAATATAGAGATCAGTTAGTATGATAAAACTTAGCAATGGTTGTAAAAGTTACAGTTTCAAAAAACCATGCTAGCGCCATCTTCATACAATACTATGCAAGAGTTTGTTCTCGACCGAACCACCCTTCGCGACAACATTTAGAACCATTTCAACCCTAACGCACCCCTAGCACAACCCCCAACGAGAACCTTACAACCCTCGCGACGGTAGCGCCATCTCTGGAATGGTGCACGAACTTTTAAAAGCTCACAAGTTCACGCGAATTCCACCGCGGCAGCACCGTCGCCGGAGCTTTTGAATGAAAGTTTCGGCAAGACCAGAAATGTATTTTAAGATAGTCACAGTAGGGATCTTTTTCGATTGTTGAAATTGTGATACCGTCGGGTAGAGTATGCAAATTAGCTCACCATTACATGGTAATTTATTTGAAACGAATGACCACTTTGCGGTGTAGTGCATCGAGCACTGAACGTTTATATGGGGACCGTGACCTTATACTGCGTCAATTTATAGCTCCGAGCCGTTAAACGCTCTTTTGCGTAACAGCTGTTATGTCTCGTGCTTTGCCTTAGCATAGTGACCCCGTTAGCTTAGGACTTTCACCTTTCCTTCAGTTGTGTGGAAAGTCGACCTAGGGTCAAGTGATTATATAAAATCTTTGCACCTGCTGGTGAGGAGAAATGACAACGAAATTATGATGTATAGACACCGCACGACAGGTTTCCAAATTATCTTTTCAGAGAGACTGGGTAGACGACACAAGTAAGGTCTAATAAAGATGGTACTTTGAGGTTTGGCAAATAAAATGTAATCAAATAAAGTGAGAGAATCAGCCTTGATATTTATAAAGAGCACATTCATTAGATGTACCTAGGTAATTACATTATTTTGCATTCCTAATACAGCGTTCTTTATCCATACTAGAAACGTCAATCCCCATACTAAAACCGTTCACTGTCGACGCATCTGCGTTATTTTGGCGCATCTGCGACGACAGCTGTTGATCGGTTTTAGTATGGCGATTGGTATTCCTAGTAGAGATCTGACAGACCGATGCGTTATTTTAGCGCTGCGTTTAAAAGACCGAAGTGCGTTAGAAGAGATGAAGTATTAAAAATACCTCCATTCACAATACACAACTAAATGAGTTTTTTTTTTCACCAAATGATCCAAAAATAATAAGCGCTATCGCTTTATAAATTACCAATTTTTATAAGATTATTTCACTATCATTGGCAAAAGACTCATCGATTTAAGAAATTCGCGCTTAAAAAAAAACAACGTCCGTATTTTAAAAGCGGTACGTCCGCACAAGATTTATTCATTTATTTCATCCTCCAGCCAGCTCGATTGAGATCCTTTGCTTATCAGTACACCTCGCAAAGGAAGACATGAGCCGCCCGTATTTATGACTCAGAACAATGTCTGTGAGTCGCATAAGAGTGGTATAAGAGAGCTGTAAGTATAGCTGTGTAAGTGATTTATGGAGACAGTGGCACCTCGCACACGCCCTGATAGGGATACAAGAAAAATCGCTAATGGAACCTGTATTTGATAGGGATGAAGTTGTTGCAAAGCTGAATGCTATTGGGCAGGACATCGTTGTGATAAAATTTGATGATTTAGGTTCACATTCTCGATTTAAAAGCTGTCAAATACATACAAGAAGGGATATACCTAATCAAAGTAAAGTGCCACAGTATTGTCATGGAAAGTAGTTGTCAAGTCCGGATTTTCAGGCAAAACGTAAACTAGGGGCACCTATCAGTCGACAAGGATCTACATAAAAAATAATAATAGTTATAGGCACCTATGAAAAGAGAAAGAAAAATTTCAATTTGTCAATCAAAACAGTAAATGAATATCAAGCGATAAATTGTACAGGTTCCTACTCTCTCATGGGCCTCACGGCGTAATAACTATACGACTGGACAGGTCATTATGGCTTTAAAATCATTATTATATTTAATTTTCATAACGACTACAAGAAGTTATTTTGACCGAACCCAAAAATGGAAGAAGTTATCCCAAAATGATACTCGAACGGGCAGTGCAAGAAAATGAACTTTTTTACGAACTCATGTCACCTGCGACGTGTCGACGCGACAGCGCCTTAAATTGGACATCCTGTCCATACATCGTAATCGTTTGTCAGACTTGATAATAACAGACTTAATAACGGCACCATTAAATGGATCAACTTAATGAAAACCGACAACATCGTCGGCGTAAATCTTGTTACTGTTGAAAGACAATTAAAATAGCGATGTACCCGCAAAAACGCTTCAAAGGGAACAAAGAGCTAGGAGTGTTGAAGAAAACGAACAATAGTGGTGCGAGTGTTACACTCGATATTACAATAATGGTATCGATTATAATTTGCGTGCGATGCGGTGGGAGATAGGGCGGGAAGCGACAAGTAAGCGACAGGCGTCCGCAATCGGCGTGGAGATCGGCGCGGGCGCAGCGCGCACAATGCTATCGTGGCGCTGCATCGTCGACATGCACTCCCGCGCCATTACGATTGGTGCTCTCGGCTTATACGCACCTCCACCTGATTAACTATTTTTCGAAATAGATCGAGCAGGAAGAACAAAACTTTGCAGGCAACGAAACGAATCTGGACGATCAAGTTAAAATAACCATGGCATAGGTACCTAACAAAATAACATAAGAGTCGAATGAAACAAGTTCGGGGTACAAGTAGTCTACATGGACTCCGTCATAGATTTTAAAGAGTCGGTTTGGTACGATCAGATAAGTACATCAATGGTTTTCAGAGCATTCAAAATGCAGAAAGTCGGCATACCATACAGTTACTAAATGGTTACTTACTTATTGTTCTTTAATAAAAAAATACAATTTTAAACAAGAATGACTACCTATTGGTACCTACCTACTAAAAAGTTCTATTTTCTAAATCTGTGATTGGTAACTACAGTAAACCATCGACCGCCCAAGTAAAGATTCATATAAAAGCATCTAAAGTCAATTGAATTCAATTCCTATAGAATTCTTTGGTCACGGGGCACTACTATGAGCACCAACTAGATTCTAATTCCCATGGCTCATTTTCTACTTAACATTCGTAATTCAAAAGCCATAAAACGACGGTTCACCGTTTAGATAAGCAGAGTAAGTGACAAGAGGTTGCGGGTATGCTGGAATAACGAATATGTATCATGACCGACTTCAGCCTTAATAATTTTGACAAATGTAGAGAACATAACAAAAATCGTAAAATTACACCTACCCAGGAATATAAAAATACTCAAAAAAATAATAAAATAGACAATAACGTAGATGAAAATCTCAAGTAAACAAGATAGTAAGTATGTATAGTCTACAGTCTAGTACCAAGAGTTACTTGAATCTATAATTAGCAGGTACTCGTAGATGTGGTTAGAGTTGCAGTCCGTGGGACAAAACATAAATTAAAGTAAAATCATATTTACAGAAAGCAAACTACAAGCAAAAATGCTATGACATTTTCCTAGGCAGGTAACATAAACAAAGACTGTCCGGGTGACTGAATTTTAGGTTCATAAAATCTAAACTCGAACGAAATAAAACGAAGAAAAATGTAACATAATCGCTAAATCTCATCCCTTATCCCAGACCACAAAAGCTAGCAACCTTGTCAGATCGGCCGAGGGACCAATGCGAAATAAACACGGGCGTGTCAATAAAAGTCGCACTGCCTCCATACACATGTCCCTTCCTAGCAGGTGCGCCTCTCTAGGACATACGGTTTAGGGCTGCGAAGGTTATAATTTGCGTAATATTTGTAGGTCAGACCAAATTGCTCAATACTGGTTGGCCTATTCAAGATTACACAAAAAGCCTAATTCGCTATGTAATGCTCTGAAAGTACCTAGTGAATAATTGTGAAGACCTGCTATTCAAATTTACAATTGATTTGTGTGAACGCAAATGATAAACGCTAATATGTGTATGTTAGAATGACCGTGATCTACTTATCAGTTGCTATTAGATTGTTTGTAAGCTGAGCTTTTGCATTTGAACCATATAAAAAGCTTGTTTCTTTCAGGATGTCTCTTTATTGGTTGTACTGAAAAGTTGTAATGTAAGTAATCCTTCAGTGTGTTATCATAAATATGGATTTGTAAATAACGAAACACGAAAGCAAAGTAAGATGCAAAACTTTTCAGACACTAAATAAAAACAAAAGAGTACTAAATTTCCAAATTTACACCGCAACTACATTCATTCTCATTTACTGACATTAAACATTTAAAATAAAGTTGTTACCCCGAAACCATGCAGCAGAATTACGTGACTAAGTAACTAAAATTTTCATCTGGAAACTTTCTGCTAAAAGTGAAATCGTGGCAGCCCTGCGACATCGTAAGCACGTACATGTAAATTCACTGGAGTGTAGACGAATCCCATCAACATTTCATACTAGAATGTTGAAGTTTTAACCACATCATAAAGTTGGCTCTTTATTTTTTCCACCCCGCTTTCGCTAACATGCTTTGGAGGCAACTGATGAGTTAATTAATGCCTTCAACGCGGAACACGGTAAGCATGTTATTAACGTTGTTAGTAAAGTAAATAGTGAGGATAATAAAATTCTAAAGCCAATTAGTATGGAAGTTAGTTCAAGTCAAGAGACCATTTGCACTAGCCTTATCTACGTCGTCCTATTGTCAAGTTGAGGGACAACAGGACAACAGTCTTTTCTGCAAGCAAAACAAACTAACGCCAATCAAATGCATCCGGTCTTACAAATCGTGTCCGCACTTCAGCCGGTAGCCGCTGCGACCGGCGCAAACGTCAATCTAACACGAAACCCCGCAACGAGGTGTTTAATGATGCAATAATTTGCATACGCGCCC
Organism: Keiferia lycopersicella; assembly: GCA_029255805.1. Taxonomy (NCBI): domain Eukaryota; kingdom Metazoa; phylum Arthropoda; class Insecta; order Lepidoptera; family Gelechiidae; genus Keiferia; species Keiferia lycopersicella. The sequence continues at coordinate 4,936,867 of JARACZ010000008.1, forward strand.
GTTGCAACACAACGCCGGCCATTCTCACGTCCGTCTCTACCATCTGTAAACTCTCCTTTTACAGACCAGCTCTTGTTATGTGGGACATGTGCTAAATATCGCGCGACGAGATCCTGTTTTGTTTTCCCAAACATCAACGCGTCTAACATTCTCCAGGCGGCCTGTAAGGTCAACTCAACAGCTTACCATTAGCAAGATGCCTTTCTTAAGACTGTGGAATGAGACGAACAATTACCTGGAAAAGAGAAGGAATTTCTATAATGAATTTCTATAATTTAATTATAATTTCTATAAGATAAGATAATGAATGACACTCATGAAAGACAAGTAAAAATTATAATGTTCCATTAAAAATAGACCAGTTGAATACATCAAATCAATTAGAAAGTCTATAAAATGTGTAAAATCAGGCGCCTTATTCAGTTAGTCAGTCCCGCACGGGCCGGCCTGCTAAACCCGAGCGCACAATCTGACATTTATGAGTGCCATAAAAACGCTCAAGCAGTGACTTTTACTACTTGTTTAGTGAACATAAATGTCTTTGCCTTACCCGCGCTCAACGTCGTCCGTATTTAAAAGCGCACAGTTTCGTGCAGTTTTGCTCCTTTTGCCCCTTTTTATTTACTCTAACTGTACTGTTATGCAACTGTATAATGCTTTGGTTACTTTTCAGCGGAAATTTATGGTTGTCGTCTTTTGTCTTTATTTTTACTGCTGTGAGAACATGGTTTGTTTAAGTTTTGTTTGGAATGCTTGAATTTTGCATCATGACAAATGAGTCTTTAAAAATTCAGGATGGTTTACATTGTTCGGAATTTAGAGCGTAATCCTGAATTTTTGTTAAACAATGAACAGTAAGGCAGTAATAAAATAAATCATGCTAAGCACCTACATTAAAACATAAAAAGTATTGATGAGCGCGTTAATTCATATCTTGATCATGTTTACACCGCTCATAAAAATAATTAGGTTCGTGCGTTTAATATTCAGGCTCTTTAATCGTTCGCTCACCATATTGAAATTGCAAGAAATTAATTCAATGTTAAAAACACATTTTAAAAAATAATTTTAAAAGTGTGAAATATCTGGTTTGAGCAACTACTGTGAAATAAATTCACAAAGTTGAGGATACCCTTACAGATTTCTTTGAATAGTTTTTAGCATGACACATAGTTTCTAGAAATTACAAAGGACAAATGACTTTCCCTATAGCAGCGCAGTAGATTTGCAAAGTTGCGACACGTATATCCGCACGCAAATTTTATGACTGTACCTAGAAAGTCGAGATCATAAAATGGAGTTCACAGATGGACATGATATTCTTTGGTATGCCAGTCGTTCAGCACGTTAGGTATAGTTAGTTAGCCTGGGGCCACCCACGGGGTATGACTACATACAGCTGTGAGCTGATACATACTGATATGCTGAGGAATAATAATGTTACCCGTGTTGCCCAAGGCCATAAAAACAATAGCGTAAGTTGATTGCTTTCTGCCCTTTGCCGTTGAATGCTGATAATCACTGGAATTTGCTACTGTATTATTCTTTCCTGGTAATCTCCTTGTCATACGTCAGTTACGGAGTCTTAAACAGTCATTCTAACTTGTTGCTTTTTAAAAGAATATAATTAAAACTTTATAAAGTTGTTCCATGTACGCATAGTTAAGAACATCTTCATCTTTATTTAACAGTTTTACTGTAGGTATCAGCATCAATCTCATTTCCAACCAACTACACCAAGATAGTGTAATTTTATATTCAGTTAACGTATTTCAAGTTGACAACGTCGATTCTTCTATGTCTAGACCTAACTCTTTGGGTGTTTTGCCAACGGCAATAAGGCGAAGTCAAATAAATGAATTTCGTTTATTATTTAGGTCAGTCACATTTTGCTTAAGCTCAAACAGTCCTACAAGGCCCACATACTTGACACTGTTTGCTATTCTCTACAAGCCTTTGTTTACTTCCCGCGCCAAAAGAAAGTCCTTCTGCATACCATAGTAATATATTCGTCCGCCAAACCGTTCCTGGTTTCGCTTCAAATTAGACAATTAAGAGTCGCGCTGTGATGCTAAATCTATTCAATTAAAGCTTCGTACGCACCGGTCACCTACCGCCGCGAATTTTTCGTCATATGTATGCATCGCGCGAACCGCGTTGACTTTTCGCATATCAATGCGATGGACAGATTGATGAAAAAAATTGCAGCGCGTGTCCGACAGAGCTCCGGAGGTGTGGCGTCATTTTGAAATGTTTACGAGCATGATTGTGATGGCACGTGAATAATATCCGTAAATCAGGGATGAATAACGCTTGCAAAAATTATACAAACCTGCTGCCGGTAATAAATTCACACGTTTTCAGCGACAATTTGTTCATATAAAATGTACCCCTGATAAAAAAACATAATAACACAGTTTCTAGTTTCTAAACCCCGATTTCTAGACAAGGAAGTGAACAACAAAGCGTTTGTTGCCTATAATTGATTGGGGTGCTTTGATAATAAATATATCGTGTAATGTAAAGGTGTTTTGTTTATGAGCCGTGATGGCGGTCGGGCTACCACGCTCCACTGACCACAGTCTGCGCGGCGATTGACGGTGATCTACTAGCCAGTAAAGTCGAAGATGCACTGATGGAAATATTTATTTAAATCGAATTTCAAATAAAGAACTTCAGAGGCGATGTAAGTAAACGCTTAAACAACACTATACAAAAAGCATGGAAACCAAATAAAAATACGAACTAAGTGTTCTGACCACATAAGTTAAGGAGGAAACCTGCTGACCCTAAGATCATAGCTCTCTGCATATATGTAGCTGCTTTTGATAAAGCAAACTACTTTGAAACAAAAGAAAGTATTCAACTGTTGTAGTAAATGATAGGTCAATAAAGGCACGTTCTTAATGAGAGCCATATTGCGGCAGTCGTACAATTTAGCATTTTCAATGTATTTAAACTATATTATCAGTTAATGTTTAAAGATGAGAACTGCAATTGCATACCTACATTTACATACCTAGAATCACCTGCTGGTAAAATTGAGCAAATAATAAAAATAAAGAAATTAAAGCGGAAATGCAATGCAAACTCTACTTTTCGTGATGATACTGGTGAGCCAAAAAACATTCCGTTTAATCCTCCGGAAATTGAAAACAAATATCTAAATTTCAATTCTAAAACATAAGTGGCTTTCAAGTATAACTTACTTAACGGCTTATCAAGCCTTGATAACGGTACGTCCACATCTAGAGCGCAATTTGTCAGTAGGTGCTATCTTATCACACAGAGCCAGGCGCCTAGCCAGTCAACTGTCAGCCCCATTATCTCCAAAGTAATAGTGCTATACGTAGACACCCACTAATTGAGCTTCGATACATTATTATAGCATTTATTTATTTACTAGTTTGCTGGCAGTTGGAAAGAATTGCTTTTATACAACATTGGAAGTTGTTTATAATCAAATTGACTGTAATAAAAAATGTGGTTAGGAAGAAAAGTTGGATAACAATTTCAATGGAGTATTTATTTAAATGGAAACATGAATGTACTTACGTACAAATGGTTTTACAGCTTGACTCTGAAATGAACAGCGTATAAAGTAATCGAGTTACTATTGAACACCCAGCACCAAACGCAATCAGTCAACAATCTATGTATAAATCAATCAATCTGACTGTCTGCTCCCTATGCCCCCATCTCGCTCACGGTCGATCGCCCACGACGAGACGGACTTTGCCAACCTCTGCCAGCCAACCAACCAATCCTAGCACATCCAAATGTTAATCACCAAAGTGTCGAAATTATTAATTACATTGTGTTACGCATGCAGATTGGTATGCTAACGAATGATTAACTATGCATGTGTGCAAGCTCAGATTTAGATCGTGCCGCGTTTGGATTTAGGCTGTTGGAAGGTAATTCGAAATGGAGTTTATTAGCTAGATGAGCTGTGAATCGCGCCGCTTCCGCTATCTACGATTTATGTGTTTCGAAGAAAAAGGTGATCGCATTTGCTAGTGTTTCAACCGATTATACTAGTACTTATGTATCCGTATTTGGATTAGGAGGTTGTTTAACTCTGTTCTATATTCCGTTTTTGCATAGTATAATACCCTTCTGTTCTAATTAACGGTTATCTTCTAAGAAATCTGGTTTTATCAAACGAGGCTCTTTTGACGTTAAATACACCTTATTAGTAGTAAGTATTTTATCTAATTGCAATCTAGCCTTTATATTGGTATTTAGCATGGCACACAATTTAGTGCTATGCTTGACATTTTATTGAATAGAATTTTAATTGGGTTCGATTACTGTTTTCATAAATAGACTTTCAATACTGCATTCATTTTAAGTGTAAAAGACAAATAAGCAATATTTATCATTAATTCAATATACTATTTTACAAGGTATCTGTTGTGTTTGTTTGTCCAGGAATTCAAGAATACAAAAAAAGGCTTTCCTAATTTTTCTAAATATTTTCCTCATATTTTATTTTTTGTACTTATCTTCGTTTTTATTGTTTCATTCAACCATAAATGTTTCATAGATTTGTTCTTGTATAGAAAAGATTAAGTTCAGTTTAGTTTGTGAAGGCAGGTATTAATTACTTCATCTCCATAGTCTGGGTCCACTTCAGGTCCGGCAGTATATTCCACAATAACATCTCAATAAGTCACCGCATCCCATAGTTTCCGCGCCATTTGCCGCTGGACGTCGCCGACGCGTACGTGGATGATTTGTTGCTCGTTGGTGGCCGACGAAACCTCAGCTATCGATTCTATTGATTTGTTGTTAATGATATTTGCATGGCTTTTCAGTTTATCATTGGGTTTTGTTTTATTATCGTGTCTTATTTTGCTTTCTCAAGGTTAAGTACCATTCTGTTTATTAAACTTTTTTAAACCCTGAAACCTAATTCATTTTAATCATTTACGTTTAATGAAAGAAATTTCTATTTATAGGTGTCTATCCTGAAACAATTTTAATCACTCAGTGAATAGATACTACAATGTTGATTCAATTCAACTAGAAAGCTGACCAACCATTCCAAATACACTTTGGCATTTAGAGTTGCAGGTACTAAGAGAGGCCTATGAACTATTTATAAACTTCTGCGTATGAGCACGTGTCCTTTCAATTTTTATTCAACGCACAAACTCTTTTGAATTGAGTAAGCATTTTAATCTAGCACTCGAAATCGAGTTCTATTCTAAAGCAGTGCCTAATGTTTTATTTCATTATGAAGTTGAAAAAGACTGTTATTAAGATAAAAATCTCAAGATTCGTGTTCTGAAAGATCGCAAGTCAAAAAAACATGATCCTAAAGATTTCTGGTTTGTTAAGGACTGCTGCCTATAAGACCATCGAACAGAAAGACCTCATGGCCTGAATAATCCATGTCATGGTCTTGCGACTTAAGGTCGCTGGGTTTTGCAGGAGTCCAAAAGCGATTCTGGAATCGCCATTCCGGCACTTCCCGGAAGCGAATCGATGTCACATCGACACCTCGGCCCTACATTAACATTCACCGAACAATTGATCCAGGAGTTATCACGTATCGAATAGAATAGAGTCATTATATTTTATGACCCCTTGTGCGCCTTACTAGTCGCAGACTTCGGCGATCGAATTTTAAAACAAATATCAACGTAAGGAGTGATAGGTAAGGACATTCCTAATCGTAGTCCAAGAAATGATGTCATAATTACGAAATTAGTAGACGTCAAAATATAAAAAGAAGAATGAGAATAAAAGATACATATGTATTCTCATGATAATAACAACAAATATGAACCGCCATAGGAATAATACAAATGTTATTAAGGCACATAATGAACTCATAATCGAAGTAATAAATGAAATGCAGATAGAAATAGGGCTAAGAAATGTTTATGCATAGCCTAGAGATAGTACTCGCTGCAATGCATAATGCTTGCGTGCTATACCAAATGCTTATTTGCCCTATTGTTAAAATGTACGGATAGCAAGCACTGAACATTACTGTTTGAATATCGTGTAGGACATCGAGTCCTCAAACGACACAAATGTATCCTGGTGTCAGATTTTTAACAGCTTCTTAACATTTTTTACAGCTTTTCTTGATTTGTGAGGTGAATAAATTTTGCATCAATGACCTATCTAAGTATCTATTTACTGTGCTGTACGTTTAGCCATTATTTAATTTAATTTGTTTTTTTATACATCAAGGAGTCTTGAAGATAGCAGATTTATAAAACACAACTAATAGGAAGAGTTGGTTGATTGATTAGTAGAGTTCAACATTTAGATTACAAATATAAAATTTAGTTTTCCTAACGAAATGATATTAAAGAATCAAAGCAAGTTGCCTTTCCTGTGCTACCATTACCCGGGATTAGAACGTTCGCCGTACTCGGTAAGCACTAGGCAGCTTGCATATGTTCAACTGATTTTTCACGGCTCCAGCCCTGTACAAAGGGCACGCAGTGGTGTTGCAATCACGATCCGCGATCACGACCAACTATCCCTTACTCAACACCATTTACAGCCAATTATCTCCAAATTGCACCTTACTGCTCTACGTTTAAGGGCGAAGAAAATTGCAAATAAGTCATAGCTTTTTAAGCTCGGACTGTCCCAACCCAGTTATAGTATTTTAGACTTTATTCGTATGAGGTTAAGTGGTGTTCAGGTGTATTTGGTGGACGGTAAAATGAATGTCTCTAGACCGTGTCGCTACTAGCCTTAAGTGCACTAAGTTTGTTTTAGAGATAATAATCGTTGCGAATGCTTTGTTTCATAGATAGAGTTGTTGTCGCTGATTTATTTTTAGACGCAAAACCTAGTGACATGCTACATTGTTTAATAATACTTGCTGAAGAGTATTTAGAAAGTGACTTAACATAATGTCTTGTTTTTTTTTTCTTGTTTTATTGTTATTAAGGATTATTGATCTTAATTTACGTTCATCAATCATATTATTTTTAAATATTTATGTGACGTTAAAAAAATACGAGTATTTTTTTTACGTAAAAAAAATGAATATTAATTTGTAATCTTCATAAAATCGTGTCAAATAACTTACCAAAACTCATTTCCCTTTCTAGGGAGAGAGGAAAAATCCGGAACATTCACCTAACCTGGTTTATTAAAATAATTTCGGTAGAGTGCGTGCGCTGCGTTAGTTTACTACCGCTGATCACGCAAGGTCTAGTTGCCAACGTATATTTTCTTCCAAAATAATAGAAACTACTTCAAATATAGTATCTATCACAAGTGCGATAGAGCTCTTAGCTAAGGGTCTTCAGATAGCAAAAAAAAAGAAACGCAGTAAAACACTTTTTGGAAACCTAATCAGTGGCACTACCTGTTCCTCTGACTTATTGTTTAGATACATTTTATAAATATCTCTACATAAGTGTACCTAAGTAGGATTTGGATAAGTAGGATCGGATTTCTATATTTATGAATGACCAATAAATAAGTAACAACTACCTGTTATTAAACTAAAAAAAAGACATTCCAGCAAACAAAATATATCCAAATGATCACAAAAACAGTTAATCTAGAGGTATAAAAAACTTTTTGTTTACCCCGATACAAGTCGCAAGTACTCTCTTACATCTTCCGAGTAGATATTTTCTCTAGGGGTGCGGGCAGAGAAGAGCCCCCCTCGCGGACATAGACAAATGACGCACAGCCAGCGCCCCTGGCGGCGGCGGAATGAATTATTACCACCAATCGAGAGCGATCCAGCCAGCGGCCATTTTTAATTTTTAGGGGTAGCTTGCCCCTGCTACTATTATTATTAATGTAGGGGTTGCGATGACGTGAATAGTTGCGTTATTAGAATGACAATAAATAAGAATGTAGGTACCTATTTTTTCTTACCTGTTTTGTGATACGATACTACATTAAAAAAATGTTGATTATAATGGTAATGGTACTATTCAACTTGTACATGTAAGAAAAAATGTGAGCGGATAAACATATCCAGAGCAGAGTGGAAATAAAACTGTAGGCTTTTGAGACCATGGTTCCTTGGCGCCCTTTGGCCAAAGAATTTGTAAAAGACCTCTCAGAGAGTCTTATCTAGGCAACGGGAGGCCTAAAGCAGACAGCTATTTAGGCCAAAGAACTAGCATGGCTATTCAAAAAGGCAACGCGGCCAGCCCTTATAAACCTTACCACGGTGTTCGCCCTGAGAAAATATTTTATTTGTTAGTGTAGAATAAGAACAAAATCTTGATAAAATAAATACATTTTTCTTACTTAGCATACATAAACTGCAATTATAATACCACCTACAAATTTAAAACTAAGTATGTTTAAAAAAGTAGGTACTTATAATAATTATAACAAGAACAACCATGTTCTAAGAAAACCATCAACATCAAAAGTATATATGCTATCTAAACAAAAGATAAAAATCATAAAACGGCAATGCATTCGAGCAGACAGACTCTACATCGTTCTTCAAAATTAATAATCCACCTCGTACGTAAATCCCTACTTTATCGATACTTGCTACCGTTTAACTCCGTAAATATTTGAAGAGCAGCCTATTAAAATCAAGTTAAATGCGCCATAAAAACTAATGCGGCCATAATCGTCGATTCAACAAATTGAACCATAAAAGCGTAAATAGGCATCAACGTGTGCGTAAATCACGCCCTCTGCAGTTCCCGCGCCGAACTACAGGACACTCGTCGCTCTTCGCGCCACTATCGTCTCAATCTCTCGCATGATGAACGACCAATTTTATTGCACCAACACGCTTGTTTATTTACCGTTTTGTAATAGAATGTCAATAAACAACGTTGATAACTGAGCGGCAGTAAAATAATAATAAAACACGACGTTTATGAGCGGAGGTGGTGCTATTGCGCGGGATTACGGGAATTACATTTTTTCTGTTACAACGCCATCTAACGTGCAGTAGATGAACGATTGCGCCGCCCTAATTTTGATCGCGTTAAGGCGGGTTTACATGGATGACTTTTTTGTGGTAATGTTAATGACAAATTGGATGCTTGTTTCATTGTATTATTGATGATGATGGAAGATAAGGGTAATCACCTGTTATAAGGCATCAATAATTCATAGCTAATGCCGTGGAAGCTCTGACATAATTAGTGCAATTATCAGCCCACCCAGTTTAGCGGAGGTCGTTATACGGTGGTAATTGAATTATTTATCTTTTAACTCAAAGGCTAGTTGCAGGTTCATTTTGCAATTAAGAATTGAAGAATGCTTTCGATAACACATTGAGTTCCAGGAAAAATCGTGAGGTACAGTTTTGGTACAGTAATTTTTCCAGGAACAAATACCATCGGGTGCAAGCAATTTATAAAGAATTTACAACAGATTGGATTTCAATATTAACAAAAACTCTAATTAGATTTGCCGCTTCAAGAGATATAAATTTTGCTCTAATCAGAAATCAAAAAATAATTTTAGCGGGACTATTCCCAGAAGAGTTTCCCATTCCCATTCTGTTCTAATCATACAATAAAAGAAGGATGTTACATTGTTATTTACACTTGCAAAATTGAGCTAGTGTTTGTCCAACCACAACCCTTGAATATGGCGTAGAATAATAAGAAAGGTTTAATCATGTTTTCAGTTTCAAATAAGAATTTCAATTTTGGACAGTTTATTATTTGAATAAACAGTTTTTACAGTTTTTCTGAGATTACAGTTTTCCACAGTTACAGTTACAGTTTTTCAGAGATTAATGTAGGTACTTCTTCTTTTATCGTGTAAGACACCGAGTTGTACTTATTACCCGACTACAGCAAAGCAAAAATGAGGGTTCTGATTTTTTAAAAGTTTGTACTAACGTCTAACTAAACAAAGAACAAGAAAAAAAAATGCTAAGTATAAAGTCAAATAAGTATGGAGTGAGATTAAATGGTAAAGGTTTCAAAAAAGAAATAATTTTCTTGAACATTTTGAACTTCTCACGAATTGCCAATTCCATTTCTAATAAAAAATATTATGACATTGTACTTATTGTTAGTCAATTTGATAAACTAACATAAAATAACGAAATTAATGACTAACCGTTTATCTTAAGTTATTGTGCATTATGTGGGAACAATTACGAAAGCATTAATCAGAGAGGTCCTCCAGCAGTATATTGTGCTTCCGGCGTATGGGCTACAACCCTTCCTGCTGAATTACGCCCTTTTCAGATGACCCTGCCGGTCGTGTTGTGTTGCCAGACCAAGAAAATTTCAAGTTCCTTGTAATTTTTGCGAGAATGTGAAAGTTTTGTAGATTTTGATATTTCAAGTTATGGAAACATATAAAAATATTCTGCCGTATTTTTTTATATAGTGTAGTATTAATAGTTCTGGTGAGTGTTTCGTATTAGGCATTAATGCCATCACAAAATTTGGTCCAGTATAATAATTTTACATATTTTTTTTAAATGTTTTCTATAATTTTATTAGATTTGTTTATCTGGCAACACTTCCAATTCATCGGTGACCCGACACCGGCATCCCGCAAGCGTCGACCCTCCGACTAAAACCTCTGAACTTAGTTACAAGTTTACACTTGATTAGCCACGGTCGAGTTTTCCGAAGTGGATCTCTGACTTTGGAGGATAAACTTTGATTTATGTACCATGTTTGAAGCTTAGTGTGGTCTGTGGTAAGTATGCAGCCGATGTTATGTACGGGACGAAAGTGTTGTGGCGGGAATAAAAGTTTTAAGGGTTCTAAGATAAATATCTGTAATTTATTGCTGTTGGGAAATCTTTCAATGTATAGTTTGTGTTGTTATTTAAAATTAGATAATGTATGTGAGCTTATAGATAATTATTAGAACATATTTATCTAAGCAGATGTCAATAATGGTAGGTATAGAAATGTACAGTAAGTAGTAGAATCTGTAGAAGCAAACCTAATTCCCGCAACTACCTAATGTGTTTCTTACTAACAATGCCACCCTTTCTCTGACAGCTACTTAAGCCAATAATCCTTTAAAACATTCAAATATAATTCAGTAATTAAAGCAACACGCTTTGCTAAGCGCAATATCAGTCGCACAGAAGTTCGTAACGGCATTTTAAAGAGGCGACGTAGGCGCAGGCACGCGTACACATAAATAATTTTGGCGGGAGCAAATGACACAGCTGATTAATGATTTACGCACCCAATTCCGTGTTGTCCACTGTAACACGGCTGCAAGCTGTATACGTGGACTATGTGTTCATATATGTTGACACGGTACGCACTGATATCTCTGTGAATTGTTAATGCAGTTTCGGTGTTGGTTTGAATTATAGAATTGTATTTAATGAGAATATTATGTGATGATTTTACTGGAACTGTCGTAACTTCTAACGTGTAAAAATTTGTGCATACACCTTCCTTTATACAATTTAAAGGGAATTTGTTTTTTTTTTTATTAAAAACATGCCTTTTGGGAGTCTTTTTCAGGATCATCAAAATTTATCACAACATGTGCTCCCTTTCTCGTTATGCCAGCGAAAATTTATAGCCACTGCGTTAGTCACCTAATAATAATAATATCTATGCAGGGAGGTATGCATCTGTGGCGAAGTCAGGTGGCTGGGTCCTCAGGCGAAGGGTACAGGGTCCACTCCAAAGGGTCGACCGGTGCCGAGCTAGACAGTTCTGTGATTTATCGAACCCTTATTGATACCCAGTCCCACTCTTGCATTTTCCAATATTTTTAGGGGATCGCGGTGAATGTTTGTTACTATAATATAAAACATTTCATACTAAAGTAGCTTCTTATACTTACTACATTTATAAACCAACTTTTACTTTGATAGCGTCTAATTAAAACGTATTTCTCGATGGACTGTTTTTTTGAAGAGTAGTTTTACCAGTCAGGTAAAGGTAAAAAACCTTATTTATTATTGTAAGTTCTATATGGCATCCGCAAAAATTAAATGTAATAAAAAACTGACCATCTGTCTAACCATTCAATAAGTAAACCATCTACTAGATAACTGCCATTATGTCTGCTCTAATTCTAAGCGACCGTTCTTTAGAAGATTTACTTGCTGGATAAAATTGGCTCCCATTTAGCATCAGCGCCGATATCACAATACCCGACTGCCAGCCGATTTAAATTTATTTCGGACGTCGGTAACTTCCAATTTAAACCTCTTAATCCTCTATGATGTATGTCGGTATTCGGCAGGATTAAAAGTTCCACGGAAAATAACCGGGAAAACCTTTTCCGGGGTCGGATTGACCCGGCCAGGAGCGGGATTAGGCACCCGGGATTGGATATACATAAATCTCGGACAAGGCTTTAGGGCCGACGCAATTAAGCCGGGGACTGATATGTCATTTTGTGACGAGATTCGGGTGTGTGCGATACTAATCTGCTTAGCTGTACATATAGATTCATAATTTCAATATTAAAATTCAGCGTTGGCTGTGGCGCTCGCACAATGGTCGCTCTGGCAGGCATGGCGTCATAAATAATTCAATTTCATAGTAATAAAATACGCGTGACCGGCGGCTCGGCGTGAAAACTTTTCAGCAATTACGGGTTGAATATAACAAAAAGTGGTCGATCCGACACGGGGTCTGGAGGGCTGGGCGGTAATTCATGCATCAGCTTGCGGGAAGGGTTGCCCGCTGCCCGCTGCCCACTGCCCGCCAGTGCACCGATGACTTATAGTTTGTATTAATACATACCGAACACAGAAACCCAATCTCAGTCAGCTTAATTAATATCATTACGAATGACGTTTTAATTACGAATATTAACTCCATTAATGGTATTGTTAAAAGTGTTTTAAATTATTAATACCAGGAAGTAAGTCTTCAATCAGTTGCAAAAAGCATTAAAACGAAAAAAAAAAACATATTTATCAAACTCCATCTTGAAAATTCTCCAATCACAACCAAAGAAACTTGTGGATATGATTTGATTTTTTAGAACTCAAAACAATATAGACGAATTGGAAATCAATAAATGAGCAATGAAAATGGATGCACATCCAACAGTAGCTTATTGCATATTCCACAAAAAGCTGGAAATTGATGATGTGTGTTTACGCCTATCCAATAACTCATCAATAATACCAATAAATTACTGATTTATTGCATTTTGATCACTACAATTTAGATACGCCTTCTTTTAACTCTTTAAATTTTTAAAACTCATTTGGCATTCAACATTAAAACATTGAGTATTGATCATAACACAAGATTGACTTTGATTTATTTTGGTATTTGTTGAAAAAGGAGACGAAGAAAGAGAATGACAAAGTAAGAGATAGATCATCTAGCAACCTTTCAGTTTAAAAAATGTTTCTCGATAAAAATGGTTGAAGATAAATATTAAAAAGACATTCATAAGATCATGTATTAAAAAAAACTGATACACTTACAGATTTTTCCTAAAGTTTGTTGGTTGTAATGACCACTGGATTCAAATATGTAAAAAAATACAAAAATTCTAATTGCCTCTAACACTTTACAAAAAAGTCGATTCCATGTTATCCTACCCGGATGTAGCGCAAGCAGCCATTAAAATTAGGGTTGGGCTACACTCCCGCTAGGGCAGGGCCGCGGCCGAACCAGCCGGCGCGCCCCTGGGCCATATGAAAAAAAAACTAACGAAAAAACATACAATGAATAACTGCCGGTACCGATGCCGACGAGATGAGATATTCTTCAATGTCCGACGGTTGTTCTTGTTACATGTAACTCAATATTGAACTTTGTTCATTTCGTTTTGTTTATTGTTTTTGAGCCCACGTCTCGATATTATTTGTGTTGTGAATGAGTTTGTATTGTTAACCATGATAAAATTATTCGGTTTTTTTTTTATAATAATTCTCTAATTTACCAGAAAGAGTAAATGGGGCATATTATCACCTATTTATTCCTTTAAATATGTATTTGGGAGATTCCTTAAACTGTAGTCAACAACTTGGACTGCAACAATCACAACGTTTTATACATGTAATTACCTAAGGACCTACAAAGGTGTAAACAAAGAAGCACACTGTAAAAATTAGAAGGAACGCTGGTATTTAACTTGGTGGACCATGTAAGTCCAAAAAAATTATGCCATATTTCATGAACCTGTGATTTGATAACTATTATTGTTTTTCGCAAAATTTTGAATTTTATTTAGATATTATCGATAGCAAAAAAATATTTTCGAAGCATCTTTTTACCTTCACAACATCCGGCAAAGACGGAGGTAGTCAATTTTTACACTAGCGTGTCCGAATTAAAAAGAATCTGTCCGACAATTACACCGTGTAAAAAACGGGTTGCTTCGAAAAATATCCACTTAATAACGGGTACGAAATTAAAAAGCAATTTGGTAACCGTTACTAATTTAGTATTTAGTACTCAATTTGGGAGGGGGGATGAGGGGGGAGGGGGACCCATGCGGGGGGGTGTCGGGACGCAGGGCGGCCCTAATCTAAAAGCTGTCAGTTAACAGACTAGGCAGCTGCGCGCCGCCTCGTCGGCTATGTATACCCTGCTTTATATTCTGAACCTAGTTCACGCATCTGGACTGGCCTGCATTATAAATTTCGGGAAATTGAAATATTGATGGTACACAGCACGGTAACATACGCTATATTTTTTTTATTAACAGGTTAATTAATCGAGAAAAGAAAGTTATTTGCACATAATAATATACCTTTGTTAATTTTTTAATAGTAGATACCTATATATATGGTATTACGACGTAATTAAACATATTTATATTCATATATTCAGTTCAATGCGTGAAAGAACATTAATCACTGCAGCATAGCCTAATATAAATTTATTGCATTTGTAGGTAGTGTAAAGAAAATCAGTTTCCGTCTAATTAACACGATATTGTAAAAAGAACTGATATTAGAGAAAACTATAAATCTTCTACCCACATCGATTAAAATCTTTTTTAAACACCGTCTAATTCCATACACCTACGCACTTCTAAATTTAAAATTCGAAATATGAACACGCACTCGGTTTGTCTATAGAAAAAATAAAGAATTTTGTATAAGATTTTGTAATTAGCATACGATAGACCCGTATTCGGTTTTTCCGTTTTGGAAGATACCAATTCGACACTTTTAGTTTATGGTATGTGTTTTTGTCTGTTCGTTCATAAGTTCTTATATTTTATAGCGATGTGCGCTCATAAAGTTGTCTGTCTATATTATAATTTTGAATAGGGTATCTTTTTTCTATTAAAACGCTAGCAAAGATGTAAATGATATTTCGTTTTCGTGTGAAAATAGAATTAGTAGGTACAGTCAAATAATTATTAAACTATTAAAAATATCTTTTGTGTGATTCCCCTTAATAAGGCCACTAATATAAATGAATCAAGAATTATCTTATCACAGAAGTGCGTAAGTAGCTATCTAATTTACATGAGCCTTAGATAATTTTGTGCCGGAAAAGACTTTCAACTAATTAACTTTAACTATGTTTCTTCCTTCATGAATTAGCCACCATTATTTATTTAAGTTGGTTTCTACCATTTTTAGATTACAATTGGTCTTATTTATTTTAATTAGGTATAGGTATGTCAACAATTATCTAACCGTCTGCATTGGTAAGCATATTTAGTTTTCTTATATTTTGTATTGCCGTGTGATGCCGGCTTAGAATAGCATCACCCCACATCCTTCCCGTGGGTGAGGGTAAGAGGCGACTAAGAGACTCGAGAGTATTGGTGTATTACAATTTTTAGGCGACAGGCTGACAACCTGTCACTATAGTGATACACATGTTTCTCAAACATCCTTGGAAAACAATTCTCAAAAATGTCAGACGTGGCGATAGCGGCCGTATTCTTACGACTGTTAACGCTCTGCCTACCCCGCAAGGGATAAAGGCGTGATATATGTATGTATGTATGTATATTTTGTAATAACTTAAAATCAAAGTCTCCGGGAAAAATTTAATGACAAATTATAAAACATTTTTAAATAAATTTGATTTATTTTGTAATATGAGTAGGTACTCAATATTAAAAATTAGTAAAAAAATAGGCAACGTAAATTGCTAACCTTAAAACTGTCAGTATCTATTAAGAATATTGCGCAATGATAAATATTATTTTTAAAACATTTTTTTCTTTTCTTCCATCTTAGGTACAATACCGAGACATATAGGTACTACTGACAAATATGTATTGTGACATTCGACAAAAATTACTATTTTCAAACTCAAACTTCTACTCAAGAGTGAGGACCGGTTATTCGGCTTCGATTCAAATCACTGGGACAGTTTATAAATTTAAAATAAACCGATTATGCAAAGCGAAGCTTGCATGTTGATAAGTAAATAATATTGTAATGGAGATTTGCTGCTTGGGCTCCCTCCCTCAACTCAGGCGCCGGTACTGGGAGAATCACAATTGCCACATGTAAGATCCTACAGAATTCGGATTTCGAACATAATATAGCAGATCTTCTAGTCAAAACATTCAGGTACGTACAATGAGTGAGAAACAGTAAAAAAATAAAAATTTCGCTAACCCCAGTTTTTACTTCTTTCATGACCCAAATCTTTATCCAACGGACGTTTCAATAGAAAATAAAAAGCGCAACAAAAATGTTAAAAAATAAACAATAGGAGAGCCACAAGGCCGGACGCAGCTAAATGAAAGAAGTTTGTAAAAAAGTTTGACACATTTTTAGAAACATCAGGCACGCAATGTAAGCCCGCGCGGACCGCTTGTAAATTTTACTGTAGCGTCAGAATGAAAAAGGGAACATCATTGTTGGAAATTTTGAACTCGTCTCCTGCTTTTACTTTGACTTTAAATCGTATATTTCGATGACAGTCATAAACATAGTTTGTTTACACTTTCAACGTATTTGTTTTCTTTTTTAATTTACGACTGTTTTATGAGTCGTTATCGCTGAGTTCATCAGGTTGTATAGTCGTTTTATGGTTACTAAAATAGTAATAAAACTCATAAACATAATTTGACTGATTTGATTAAATTAGTTTGACATCTTTATCTTTTTATGGCAAACAAAACGCCAGTAGTTCACTACTCGTAGTAAATTCATTGTAAGCAACTTATCCTAACCCAAAACGCTTTCAATCAGCGTAATCCGGCAAATCTCCGCCACCCCAAAAATATTTACTTCGATACATTTTTGGGAGCTCCAAGAGATTCCCGCGTGATTCCTTTTTGCAATCAGATGTTGGTTATTGCAAGGATCCCCCTCGATATATTTCGTTACAGAAAGAAGTGAGCTTCCGAGGCACGATAAGAATTTCATTTCCTCGCTGCGTGAAAGCCTCTGCCGTCCCGGGAAGGCGCTGACAAAAATACCAAAGTGATAAAAGCACTGAATTCTGTTCAGGTGCCGCGAATATAGTCAAGCTTTTATTTGAGAAATTCGCGGTTTTAGTGGAGCACATGCAGTGGGGAAAATTCTTCTTCAAATCTGGGCTTTTGTGCAAGTGCTGAAATATTTTACAGTAAAGTACTTTAAATTGTACATTTATCCGAAAGCAACACTCTCCACTGTGTGATTATTACATGTATGAAGTTAAGTAAGGCTGCTCGTAAATAATATCTAGATGAACTTTAACCAAACAAATGCTCCTCTATTGCCTCAATAAAAAGAAAACCAGGCGATTTCGAAGAATCAGAAAGAAAAGGAATGAACCCAACTTTGATTTTATGAATTCCCAAAGCTAGGTCAGAACTTTTGTCCTGGTCCTTTAGCAGAAAAAATAAAACCAAGTTGATGTGATTATTGACGATATTGACCTCTGTTGGTTAGGTACTAGGGTTGTCAGTCGTGTGTGAGGGCGGTCACACATGGACCGATTTCGCTCCGAGGTTCGTGAATCCGGATGACATCTTTTATCGCGATGAATACCGAGACGATCCTTTGGGAGTTTCAGATGAACCGCCAAAGTATGCTTGAAGTTTCGTTTAGTAATAATTGTTATAAAATAAAATTATTTTAAATTAAATAGACACACATAAGAATCGACCATGTCTAAAATAAGCGAATTTCGTTTTGCTATTCAAAAAGTAAATTTAAAATAATTGTTTTAATTCGTGTATAAATAAAGTGATCGTTTATAAAATACTCACAGCCAATTAAAATCCAGTTAAAATCTTCATAAAAGCCACTAAAATTAATTTGAATGTTGACACTGCACCAATTAACTATCTTAATCAACACTTTAAACACACTAATCCAATATAAGTTCTTCTAAGTTTCTTGTTGGATCACTATTAATAAATAATTAATTATGATTAAATTAATCGAAGCGATTAATCTTCACGCTCGATAATAAAGTTGGTGTGGAAGAGACGGCATCCACTTGTCGGCGCGTATGGTCTATACAAATCCTTATTTACAACTGACAGTGTTGTCCATACTATAACAGACTCGTGTTTCGAGCTCACCTAGAGCGGAGAAGGCATCTGCCCGACATCGCACAAAAACCCGACAGCAAACGCCATATTAAAAACCAAAATTTCAAACACTTCTTTACGACCCCAACACACAAATTCGACTGTACAAAAAAAAGTCACGAGGTAGGGGAAAAATTTCGTAAGCCATTATCCGACTCTACACAAAAGTTTTGACACGAACACTTTGCGCTTGGGCACAGTCTATTTTAGTGGGGTGCGAGACGGCAATACTCGCTCTATGACTAATCGCTGTGCGTGCGACGGGGATAGATAGACGAATGTGTGTCGCATTTGAATAAAGTTTAGGGGGACCAAAGAATATCGTGAGCCGCGGGACGCCGAGTAGGTGGTGATAAAGCATCGTAGCGCGCTCGCTCGCTCTCAAATCGAATGCGATGAGTAATATTATTTAAAAAGCAAGATTTGTTACCTGTCGACCGCCAGAAGATAATGCCTGGAGTTTTTTGGGAGAAAAATACAATTAACTAGCCCCGAGCATAAATCATTTTGTTACGAATGCTCGGGTTCAGGTTGTACAATTATTTCTTCTATAAAAAAAGAAAGGTGACGGTAATAGAAAATTGTGGCGGTATTTTTAGTGGGCTGTTGAATCGAACAGATAATTAGAGTATTAACCACAGGGTTGTGAAGGGCAGTGAGAAAAAAAATGAGGATTTTTGTAAAGAACCCTAATGGATATTATAAATTGAACGGATCCGCAAACATAACTATGACTGTTTTACTTTATCAAGACCGCAACTAACCACAAATTATACTTAAATACCACAGAACACTGTTTTTAAAGTAAAGTAAAGAAACGCAGCTCTATTGTTTTAAACAGCAATTTAATGAACGCTCGAGTAAAATTACAGGCATCAATCGTAAATTTACAGGCTCTTTGGCTTTCCTCTAGAACGAGTATGCAATAAGAGGTGAGCACTTAATCGATGTAATTTTAAAATTGCGACCTGCCCCAAGCCTCAAGCTTCAATTACAATGTGGGACTCGGGCACCTCGACTCGCGAGTGCACCAATCGGAAATTGCCCGACAAGACATCTTGGAAATTGTCGGGCGAGCGCTTTCAGAATTGCGGAGCCGACCGACAAATCGGGTCCCGAACAACGCAAATTACCGACTCGAGTCGATTCGAAAATTGCACCGAGTCGAGACCCGCAATCGGGAGGTCGTGCACCGCCTAATGAAGACGTTAAGCTAAATCGTGGCCGCTTTTATAGAATGTTATGGTGTTTATATTGATTTTTATGAGAATATAATTTTATTACGGTCCGCGCGCCGCTGTGGGCGTCTGCCCGCACTCTTTATCACCGATAAGTTTCTGTTTCAACTCTAAATCGATTTAAGTTGGCAACGATGTGTAAATAACGATCGGAACAAGCCGAAAAAATGTTAACGTTCAAAATTAATGTATAATGTAAAGGTGCGTTCACACCACACTGAATCGAGAGAAATAAATCTCGCCGCGTACAAAAAGCGGTGTCACAATAATCAACACAAGCAATTTAATTTAAGCGACATAAACACGGGGCTATCTGGCACTGGCATCGATATTAAGGGTGTGTTAAATGACAAACTGCGACCGGCAGAGAAATGCTTTAAAACGGTGTAATTTTTACTGTTTATCTTGGGATCTCGCTCGAGATTGTGCAGTAAAAATTCCCTGGATGAGTGTTTCACATACCCGATCGAGGCACGCGAATTAAGTTCATCTACATATTCTATACAGGGTGTGAAATAATGCTGATCTGAAGTACGTGCAAGACTTTTTTATGAACCTCGTGGTCACCCTAATCATAATTTTCAATATCAGCGTATTCTTCAAGTTAAATGTAGGTAGTTATGTATCAAGCAAATAACAGCATGTCTATTTATTTTGCGAACAACAATTAATTTTTTAAATGATGAATTTAGATGACAAAAGAAGCGCTGACCTATACGCTAACTATATAAAAATAATTTTGAATGGACTTGAATTTTTAAAAAGAATAAGAATAGCCTTGCGGGGTAGGCAGAGCGGTAATGGTCATAACAATACGGTCGCTATCACCACGTCTGACAAATATTGGCGTGTAGCACTAATATCACTATAGTATAGTGACAAGTGGTTTTCCAGTCGCCCAAAATTGTAATAAACATGAAACTCGAGTCCCTTAGTCACCTTTACGACACCCGCGGAAACAAAATCGGGTGATGCGATTCTAAAGCGGCATTACACGGCAAGAAACTATAGGTAGTTTCTGCAGTTTTTGGTGTTAGGACACCCTGTACAAAATTAGGGACATTTAAAATGTCGATTCGGTTCGAGGCTCTGAAGTGGGGTGTTGTAATTTTAACCCGGAATCACGTAGCAAGAAACCTAGCACCCTGTATTAAATAAGGGACGTTTAAAATTTCGATTCCGTTCGCGACTCTGGAATAGCCCGGCATCACAAGGCAAGAAGCTACCTAACACCCAGTTTTAAAATAAGGGACGTTTAAAATGTCGATTCGGTCCGCGGTTTCGCGGGCACATTGATTAAAGGCTTGCGCTATGTACGCTCTGCAGGCTCCTCTCTTTTTAATTAACGCTTTTTGTTTTTATAATAGTTCCGATTCGTGTGGCCATGTAATTTCTGATCAACATTGTGAATGGTTCAAAGTTAAATTAATATCAGTAGGTAGATAGGTAATATATTTTAATATTATTTGGATACAGTAATAAAACTTTACTATTGCAAGATTAAGTACTATAGTCTGTAAGTTTAGGTACTTATCTTTTTGTAAACAAATTTTGTATTAAATTGACAGTTCTGAAGTGTCACTTTCATACAAAATGTGTTTACAAAAATATAAGTACCTAAACTTACAGACTATAGGTATTATTATTTTTTTATAGATTTTAATCGTATTTTTTAGATGTGATTTGAAGAAGGCATCATACATGTTGGAAAATCACAATATAAAAATTTTGTGTTGCCATTTAAATTTACTTGTTCAATGTGGCGTACCCTGGGAAAGGCCCACGTCCAGCAGTGGACTGCTATAGGCTGACGTGATGACGATGATCTAAATTTACCAGATCCATTATCGATCGATTATTTTAACGTACAAAATTCATTTCTAAAAGTTTTATTTTGAGATTTGGTGAACATGATAAAAAGTACCTACCTAAGTTTCTTAGCTTAAACCTTCGACGAATGTTAGATTTCCAAACTAGTTATAAACACGTATGGAGATAGATAGGCTTCTCAAGAAAGTGGAGGAACATACAAATTTTCCCATCGCATTCAGCCAAACAACTACAATCAGCAAAATCGTGCTTCAACAGATACATAAGCACCTATACAACAGAAAGTAGGTAGATGATGTATTATACACAGAGATATGAATATTACTGCGGTATAATCGATTGAACACACCTCTTGATGAAGATATTACGGTGAGCAGGTTTGGTTTATTTCTGGACCGGTATTTGGTGCGCATATTGCTATAATGCCTGTAGGTTCAGACTCGGAGAAAATGAATTCACAGCGAGCTGTGTAGTACGGTTTATATTCGAATGTAGATTGAAGGTACGTGAATAACATTTCCAGACCTGACTGAGATTTTTTTTAATAGAAACTAAGACCGGGCCCCAAGTCTGCTATTTTTTGTCATTGTAATGCCCTCAAAACTCAACTGTCATTCAACTGCCATTGTGATTTTTCTATACTTCAAACTGTTAGCAGACTACGAAATGACCGAAATCATCCAACTGAGATCCAATCGACATCCAACTGAAATGATTTTCATTTAGCAGACTTAGGGAACTGCTTCTTGACTGGAAACTAAGTTAAATATTTAAGCCACACTAATAAACCTACCCAATTTTTTTTATTGAATTAACGATTATTGTGACACCACTGTTTCCCTTATAATAGGCGTAGAAAGAAATGTTTTTTTAGATACCTATTTATATTCAATTATTGTCAACTGTACAATATTCTGAGAGCTGTATGAAGCGAAAAACCGAATTCTAATAAAAGAGAATTACTTACCAAAAGCGATACTTCATAATACACGAGTAACTTGAGCCATATTTCTTGGGAGTGCCGTTTCTGCCACCCAATATTTCAAAGGCCAATAAGCTCCTTCTCAACCCTCGAACGCGGCCGTAATCTAAACGACCTTTTTTAAAACTAATAAAAGAGCTCGTTAAAAATAGCCACCGAAACTCTCAAGTGCTGCTAGAGGCTTATCTCAGTAAACAAGAGCAGCGTCGAACGGAACGTTTAATGATAGACATCAATCAAGTTTGGTTAGTGAAAATATTGAGGAGTGCCGTAACATCTGTTTTTGAAATGCGTAGGCGATGCGAGTGTCGTGGTTAATGTTATTTCCATTCAGATATTTGTGAGAGTCCAAACATGAGAGCGAAGGAGATGTAATGAACATCAGAAATATATATAGATGGAGGAAGTCCCATTATAAGCGTAATTTTGCTGAGGTGGAAAAAAATTTTGTTATGGTGCATTAAACTTTGGTAATAGAAGTGTTACACAAAATGAAGAAGAAGAAGAAGTCCGACCTGTAGGCAAAGAAAATGTCTATTGAATGAAAAATATTGATGAAAAGAAAAACCACCTAGTGGTGATTTTCACTCCGGTCAATATTGAGATCATCTTTTGAACACTTTAGTAATTATTTTGCAACTTAAAAACTCTAGAGCTACTTCACTATGAGGCGCTGTATCAAAAACTTTTACACCTTATAGTTCAGTTTCATCAAAATCAGAGATTTCGAACATATTCACGCTGGAATACAATGACCCCAATTCTCTCAGTGAATAATCAAACTTTCGCATTGATTAAAACCAATCGAATAACCAAGATACAACTTCATAACATCAAGGAACAAACCCTGCGGTGTAGCAATGGCTTTATAATTCTGCCCTGATTACAAAGGGGAGCCGGCGGCCGCAATTTCGTCTTGTATCGAGCGTGCTGTACATAAATTATCAGTTATTGATGAAGACATTAAGCTTACGCAGACAACAATTATTAAATATAGCCTTTTTTCGTTTCAGGTTGAGAGGTAGCAGGGCTATGCCAAATTTGAAAGCTTGTTGGATCCACGAAGATGAAAGAAAGATGGAGGAAATTGGAGATAAAGCAAAAAACGCTGAAAATGAGGAAAAACTTAGCCCTCTTTTAATTGTTGATGATACTGTAGATAAACAAGTATTTATCTTAAAACAAACCGATATTAAAATCAATGTCCTTTTTGACTTTAAAACACCATCGTCAAGTAACAACGAAACTACTGATTAATTAAAAGAAATCAAATTAAAATTGCAGTCAACCCTGAAGTAACGACAAAAGCAGTGATACCTGACAATCAAGTTGTGCACGTGGTACGTGTCCCTAATATAACAAGTGGGTGAACCTCGCAAGTGAAAACATTCGACCGATGTTTTGCCGACTACTTATTACCAACCGATTGTCTTCGCGTCAGCTTTTGCACTTTCCAGCATCGCTAATGAGGTGAACTGGATCTTTAAAAACTTATAAATTCAAGTTCTGTCTGTCAACCAGACCTGTTTCACCTAATTCTGATGGTAATGACCCTCAGAACAAATAAGATTCATTACTATTCAGTTCTTGTTCACAATTACTGAACACTTCTTGAGATTCTTTGAGATGTATAAATAATAGATATTCTGATTATTAATTTGCAAATTCTGTTTACAATACGGCAGCAATCACGTAAATTCGTATTCTGAGGGGTTTTATTCTTTGAAAGTTGTAATCGAACAATTGTATTGAGAGACAGCCAATGATTTATGTGGTCTCGCGCCTTTGCTTTAAATAAAACATCGCCGTGAGCTTTCAGCGTCTTCCGATGAAAGTCACGATTGTAATTTTAAAATGTCGATACGGATGTTTGTTGATTTTATTATCTGTATATATTAATGTACCAATAGCTTACTCTATATTTTTAATAATAGCGTCTTTGTTGCAGTTTTTATAACAGGATGTCTTAAGACCATGTGGCAACTCCCACTACTTGTTCACATGAAGATGAAAAGGAATGAATACATCTGTCAACATGTTCAGCATTTCCTTTGATCCAATAATGTATTGCGTAAAAGACGAGCGATGAATTTAAAATAAGTCACATAATAATGACAATATGTGCAGTGTCTACACATGCAATGCTTTCCCTGCAACAATGTTGTATTATGATAATAAGTGCAATAAAATAGTAAATGCTGTCGTTAAAATCTATAAGAAGGAAGCGTCGTAAAATTACAATGAGCTGCACAAGGTGCAAACACGGCGAGATCGTAAAATTTCATATGACATTATATAAAATACACGTCTAGTATATTACATATTTGAAGAGTTAAACGGGTACGTCACACATTTTGACAAGTTAATCTTTCGATGTCATTAACTCTAAACCCAAGTTTGACAATGATAAGTAAGCAATCACACCATGAAAATATCTCAAATCATTGTTTTACATTTATAACGAAATGCTCAAATTATACATATTCAATACTAATTTGAAATTAAAATGAAGATTTTCGATTAAATGCCACTTGGAAGTTTGACATCGGAAATAACTTTAGACATTCAACATTTTATTGATCAGTTTAGGTAATTATTATCCAAAATGACCATTACGGAATAATTTAAATTGTGTTAATCGTAAGAGATATTTTTATATTTACTGTTTCTGTCATAAATATGAAGTCGTTGGACGACTCGGTGTCCCATACGAAAAGAGAGAGAGAGAGTGCTCAATAAATGTTTATTACCTAGTAGAAGAGCTTCGAATTACAATGTATTTGTTGTTATTTTATTACGTCTACAGTTTGCTCAGACACAGTTTCAGGCTCAATATCTATTTTAATTATGCAGTGAAAACCTTATGTGTCATTTGTTTAAAATATTCACCTTAAGATACGTTCGTAAAAGTAAAATGCATATACTTAATTCTTCCTGAAAACCAGTTACCCCTACACTATAAATAAGTTGGTAGGTATTGGCTGTTTGAAAGAGTAATTCCATTCAGAAATCTTTGTGACGATTCATTTTAGTTTGAAATCGGTTCGATTAAAACAAAATTCAGGTTTTTGAATCGTTTTTCGATCGAATCATGTTCAATCCAAAATTTTGCTCTGGGTCTTATTTTTTACACTTACGCAATATGGAAGACGTGCTTTTTGTCATGAAATGAAAAGTTTAGAGTATTATATAAGTAATCCAACCTAATTCACCTATAACTGAACCGCTTATCATCAGTCCATGAAACTGAAAACTTTTCCTAAGACACAATAATTAAAAAAACGAAAAATATATTGACTACCGATAAAAAATATTCAGCACATCATAAGGGTCTGATCTCATCTCAATAGTTTCACAGTCGCGTCCAGTAGATTTGCAATAAAAGCAGGCAAGATGACTCAATACCTTCATAGCCCGGTAGCGAAGTAGTGGTGAGTGGTGAGGTATCGTATGCGAAAATTCCCCACATTGAGTATCCGCCGTATGCGAGCGATGTCACCGGGCGAGCACTAGTGAATAACAATCGACGGTAGTTGGCAGCCGCGGTGATCAGCGAGAACCTCTACTACGGGATCCCGATGCATTGTCGATTAAGTAAGTATCTCAGATTTTGCGGAGAGATTCACGTAAGAATAGGTCCAGCCGCTACATAGACCAACAGTATCGGTACCAAAGATAAAAAACGTATTTACTGAAGTTGATCTCTTGTACATTAATTTTCACCTTACTCTTCTTCAGTTTATTTAAATTAGAGTTATTTGTTTCTCTAATTTGAATTTATAATCCCGTTTGTATTTTTTGGATGTAATATTTTCTTATCTTCAAACCATTAACAATCCAAGAATTTATTAAATTGGTATATACTGGGTTATTTTTAGTCAGTACATTTTGTAGGCTGTTTCTACTAATAATTTTTAACAACTTTGACTGTGGAACCAATTGCAAAAAAACCCTACAAAGTTTGTGTACTGACAAAAAAATTACTCCTAATTTTAACAACACGAAATTACGAAACTTTTCGAAGGCCGCAACGCAAAGGCAAACGCCTGCAACCAATGGTAGGGGCATTAAGTTGTCGCGATATTGGAAACGCGGGAACGCTGACAGTGGGGCGAAATGAACCAAGATGTCTGAC
The DNA here is from genome assembly GCA_029255805.1 of Keiferia lycopersicella. Lineage (NCBI taxonomy): Eukaryota > Metazoa > Arthropoda > Insecta > Lepidoptera > Gelechiidae > Keiferia > Keiferia lycopersicella. The sequence continues at coordinate 4,963,448 of JARACZ010000008.1, forward strand.
GGTGACATGGTGGACGGTGGGACGGTGGAGACGGTGGGGCTAGTCGGAAAGGGTGACACCACTGTGATGTCCTGAATCCTGAGGTCTTCGTCCGGTGTAAGCATGGGAACTTTAGGACCTTAGGTTATGATATTTAAGTATCTATATTAGGGGCGTGAGAATAAGAGCTACTATACCAAATAGGAATGTATTGCAAAGCGTGAATGTCGGCCAGCCCTAAAGGCATATAAATTATAAATTTCGCGGCCAACTTCCATCGCTCTAAATACCCTGAAAACACACACATTTAACGTGAAAGAAACTCGCAAATTACTTAATACAGTCCACCAAGCCGTCAATTTATCAAAACGCCGGTAATAAGCCTCAAACACCCGAAAACTCGGCTTATTTTTCATTCGGGACAGGTAATTTTAATGCATATTTAATGGGCAATTCTTGGCTTCAAATTCACTAAGATAAGGTACGGCTATAATGCATGCAGTTGCTCCTGCGTTATTTATTGTGTGATTTTTGGCAAGGCAACGTTAGTCCGCTACTTGGCTTGGCTAGATGTGCAATGTGCATGTGCAATCTTCATAATGCATGCACTTTTGCCGGGATGCGCTCGCGGCTTTTTCGACGGTTGTGACGTAAGCGTATTTACGACCGCAGTACGTCATTCTGACGTAGAACGTAGAAGTAGCTTCGCGAGAATCACAAACTTAGTGCATTGCAATGTCTACTCGAGCTGTGGGAATACGAGCCACATCGAAGGTATTATTACTGTGTTTACTCTATCACGATAGAACTGATTACAGACCAATTCTTGTTATTTCATTGATGGTTGATTATTGTCGCTGAAATCTATTTAAATAGTTTTATAGGGTTTGTTAAAGTGTAGATAAGAATCTGTCTTACAAACTGGTAAGCGTGTATCATCAAAGTCAGGTCAAAAATATTTATTCACGTAATAATTTTTTTTTAGCATATTGATTTTCTAGGTACATTATGTTATTCACAGAGATTTATGTTATTCAATCATTGTAAAATAGGGAAAATTCTTAGATTTACTTAATTTTCTCCTTTTATACCTAGCAATTTTATAATCCTACTTCACGCTTTAAAGGACTTCTACGTTGGATGACTCGGTGACCCACACGAAAAAGAAAGAAAGAAAGAAGAAGGACTTCCACACAAAATAGTTAGGTAATTCTTCTAGTGTTGTTCTACTAGTACAGATAGACAAATACAGTACCCCTAAAAACTCACTGGTAATAACTCCAAGAATGTAGTCGGTACGCACCTGAAACAAAATGAAATAATAATTAGAAATGGAATGCCGTCGAGAATATATTTTTATTACATAAATTATTTCGTCGAGTGACATGTCGTCTGGCCGCGTCATGAATAATTCTGTGCTCATGTCCGGTTGGTAAGACGCTTAATTGAGAGAACAAGATTACGTTTGATATCGAAGCGTGTGAACTTTTTACTGAATCTTAATAACCCTGTTTCGACATCGCCCATACAAAATTTACGACACGTACGCCACAGTTGGTAAATTTTCGCCCAACAAATCATAATAAAAAGGTGACAGGTATTACAAGATTTATTCACATTTTACATTATGATTTATACGTAGGTATGTGAGCCCGAAATACCGATTGGACTAAGCACCGCCTACGTCCCGGGTCACAGATAAATCATATTGCGACATCTCAAAAATGCCAACTTCAAAAACATGTTTGCCCGTGGCCAGTACAGCACGCACGGACGGAAAGACAAGAAAAACAAACGTAAAAAATAAATTACTTTTGTATACCTCCTTTCTTTCCCGTTGTTGGACGCCGAACAACTCATAAATCACAGAAAGATAAGCATAAAAAGATTGTATGAGGTGGGTACACGGTAGAACTAAACTTTTCGTATTTTGTTATCTGCGTCGAGCGGAGCCTCCAAAAAAGTGCCTCCTACGCCTTTCTCCGAAATCAAGAGCGGAACGTTGCTAGCGTATCTAGCTAGGCTTTACTTATCTACTTCAAAACAAAGCCCATTAATCAAACCCAAAGTTCTGGGCCTCGTGTTAGAGGCTCGATATATATTCCGATCAGAGAGGTTAATATCCTGCAGTACCGTTCGCCCACGCTTTATCACAGAAAAATCTTAAATCTTCCGCGGTCACCTGCACGTATAACAAATTGCTAGCTACTGTACCGTAGCCACATGAGGTACCATTTGTCAGGCGCGACTATACGCGGGCGCCTACCGAGCAATTAGATTTGTTAGCTTGTACCCGTGGAGTTTCATCACGCCCCCGCTCAACAACAGATGCTTGGACTAATAACCTCTCGAAGTTTCCCCTCCCTTGGCCCCCTCTGGGCTCCTGAGCTACCCCAGCCTCCCCCGGCAACCCAACTAAGATAGATTGCGCCACCATTCTTGCAATTTTCCTGTCGTATCTTGCCTCGTAAATTCCTAGTGATATATTGGTTCGGATCTCTCGCGATGCGACCAGGAGCATACTCGAAATATGATAAGAGTTATTTATTATTGTTCTTATTGGTTTTCTAAGGGGGTGGTATGTAATAGCGTTTCTTTATAGGGTGTTTCATGTGGTATTGATCGCCGTTAAATGCTTTCGGATTCTTAGAATGCGTGAAATGATAGATTTTTATCTTAACGTTCCAATTTTGTTTGAGTTTTTCTTTAAAGGACTCCTCCCGTAGTTATAACAGATAGTCTGAATAAACAATGTAGTAAGGATTCAGTAGATAGTAATTATCATTACATAAGTGACTTAAAACGCTTAGTGCGATTTAAAAAAAAATGGCGTAAGTAATTGAAAACCATTAGGTCTACCATTCTGAAAAATACCTCTAACTGAATTTATAACTTACAGAATCTGCACGTTAAGCGGTAAAATACCTATCCTTTCTATGTAACTTTGGATTAAATCTTCTCAAACTGATACTACCTAAATTCTAAGCGCAAAACACTCTTAAGACACAACAACGTCTAGAAGCGGCAAAGACAGCAACAGAACAGCAGACTTGAAGTCTACATCTCCGGAAGTAGTAGTCGTCCCGGCAATAACAGTTCCGGAGCCGACACTCAGCGCGCTTCCGTCGTCTGCGAGGGCTTGCTTCCGGCCGATTGTTTATATCTTCGACAAACGCGCACTTTTCAGCGTTTTCTGCTCTACCTATACCTAAGTCTATGTAAGTGCTGGGACTGAATCGTTTCGTACCGCGTTGTTCAGTTTTGTTTTCTTATAATGTTTGGCATGTATATTTTGTATGCTTATGTTACACAATAAAGAATAGTATTATTTACATGCTTTCGCATGTAAAGGCGCAGTTTTCAGCATTTTCTGTTCTACCTATGCAAATGCTGGGAATGATATTTTGAGGCATTGCTCAATTGTGTTTCTATCTTAAGTGTACTGATATTTCTTACCTCTTATTGTTTTGTTGAATAGGTACTTATTTTACTTTTAATTTGCCCTTGTTTTCATTACAACTTCAACTGTTCTACATTTTAGCCGGTAATCGTAATTAAAGTGAATTATTAAGATAATCCTAATATTTATGATATATTTATACTATCAGGCAGAGCGTTAATATATAGGCGTGACAATTATTCCAATTTCAATGTTTTGATAGAAGAATAATAAATAAGTATGAAATAAACGCATGCACACTAAATACAAAACGAACAACGGTTTCTTTTCATGAATAAATACAGCCAATTAGTAACTAATACAGCTCTTAATCAGCGTAATAAACACATAATGAGAAATCATGATAATTACGAGACAAATTAATAAAGTTCACATTAACGTTGTCAGCGAAGCGTTTTGGTACTAAATCTTGCGCATGCGCAGCGCAGGTACGTAATGAGAGATTATTTATTCCGACGCCATCCATAAAACGAAAGTGCGGCATCCGGGAAATTATGAAACAAAATATCTTATTTAATTTTTATCTAATTAACATTTCATTTTCAATCGCCTTTTTATCAAGAGTGAGAGAAGTAATCGACATACCTAAATCATATTTTTTGATTTGGAAGTTAAATATGTCATTTGTGCTATTTTAATCGATATTTTTATTTATTGATTTGTATGCATTTATTACCGTAAACTCGTGAACTACGTCTTGAAGACATCTAAAACGACCAACACAGCCCCTGAATGTTCATTTGTAAATCATTTGATATTATCTCTTTTCAATTCGTTTAATGGGCATTCTTCGCCACCACAAGCTCATAACCTTAAGAATGGCAAAGGACGCGAAACGATTTTTAATACACTCGGCACCCCATAATGGGTGTTTTCGCACCCCAAAACTGCGGTGACATTTGAAACCCACCGCTCTATGAAAAAACAAAGCTTCAAACATTATGCAAATGCCATTATGTTCGTATTTTTGTACATTCCACGCAGTTTATGAGCCGAGCAGAAAGGGTTGAGGGGTTAAGACAATTGGGAAACAAAACTGAATAAAACTTTTTGATTCCACATTGGGTCTTTTCTAGTTTATGTAGTGAATAAATCCCACCCCTGACTGCTATAAATATGTGCGTCTATCAGAATAAAATAAAATGCAATTGCTGTTTTGTTCTGTTGGCTTGTTGCCTCGTAAAACTGTAGCTACGTTTGATTTGATTTAGTGCGTTTGTTCAGTAATAAAATTATTCGAGTTTTCATCTTTTAAAAACACCTTTTTTATCTGTCTATGGTTTACTCCCACCATTCCGTATTCCACATTTATTCTTTATCTACTACAATATGCACAACATTCGAATAATTCAAATACAGTTCCTCATTACCGTTCTATTGGTCGATTGCGATTTACATACCACACCATAAGCTATTCTCCTTATCAATTCCATAGTAATTACCGTAAGGAATTTCATCCCATCATAAATGAAAGGAGCACAAGCATGACGCCTGCACGGTATGTCAGTTTCATAAGTCCATACAATGCATGAGCCGAGGTAAATGTACTGACACGAGGTGGGCAGCTGTCGGCAAATGACAGAGCTTATTACATGTTGAACAAGCACTATCAGAACCTTGAGTAACCCACTAAAGGGTTCAACTAATACTGGTTATGCACACAGTTACCAGGAAAAACGGACGGTAGGACGGTCCCTTGAATGCTCAACTCTTAGTGGTGTGGGCGAAACTTAGGTCACCGACAAGTTTATGGGTATGAGAAAATCTAGCTTCTCTCCCCAACGTATCTTTTAATAAAGAGTAGACACTTTGGTGGAAGACATGCATCAAACGAATTACCTGCTTTCTAGATTTTAGGTTGACTGCCCTGAAACTGGGTTGATAGATCGACAAGGCTAATTTTCTAATAATTCAAAGTAAATTGAGGATGCCAGTTATCAACGCAGTTGACGAATCTCTGATGGAATCAGCGGCGTCACGATATCGCGACCGAAGCACGAACGTCTCACTTTGGCCCACATAGCAACTAGAAACCGGTTTTAGGAAAATCTTGTAGACGGAATAAAACCTAGTCCCAAGAGCTTAGTTTCTAAAAAGCTTTAAGATTTACTGCGATGTCTTTTGGTGTTAGAACGATGCGCTTCCTGTTTCAAGTATTAGAACTAAAATAGTTTTGTTTTAGGTTAGTTTATTTTAGAAAACATAGCTAGAAGTGACATGTAGCCAAAGCAATATAGAGCGCGCTCAAAAATTCAGCAAAAAGGCAATTGCGTTTATTTAGTGCCCTATGTAAATTTAAAGTGCATCCCGCCGCCACCAGTGCAATATTTTTGCATCTGTCATCGCGGCTGCGTCGCAGTCTAAAAGCGCTAAAATCAAAATTATCATGCAATTTTAGTTAAACCAAAACGCGTTTAGTTGACAGAATGAAGTATTCGAGCCACGTAAATTACATTTTGCGTGTTTTAGTAATGTCAAACAAATTGTATTCAATGCGATTTTGAAATGGAGGTTTAAAGTTTGGCATTGAGCTACGGTACGACACACATGGTCAGAAATGTTACTTTTGGAAAAAACTACCATATTATGAAACTTCATAAATAAGTATGTTATAATGTATAGGATACTACAAAAGGGAAATAAAAGCCACTGTCCCATTCTGCTACGCATTATTCTTATGATATTGCAGACATATGAAGGAATTTCCGTAGTTTTATAATTTAAGTTTCGTTTGGTTTTGTTTGGAGATTATAATTATTTTTATTTTTTCAAATTTCTTTGGTCTCAATATCTAAACTTCCGATTACAAGTTTTCTGCCTTCAAAAGCGATACCACTTGCACATCGGGCGTTTAATCAAGCATGTATTGTAGCCACCCGATACATCGTTTGCATATCCCGAGCACATGTGGCCGTCCATACCTAGACAAAAGGGTCAAATGAGACCCGTATTTAATTTTCATAAAACGACTCCCGTTTTAATCTGCCTGCGGACGAATAATAACCCTTTCTATTTCAAAATTGGCTTCGGTCGCGGACACTAAATTTATTGCGAGCGCTTATGTGTTTTACTTTATGTGGATCGAGAAACTATGAATGCATTGTTTAATAATTTACTCTCCGGTTAAGTTGTTTCGGTAAATTGTTTTCTACCGATTTATGTTTGGCCTTATTACGTGTGTAAGGTCCAACTTAATTAGTACTCAAATAATTGTCTTCGTCTCGTGTTGCCTACCGCCACTACTGGTCAAAACTGATAGGACGCTGTTCAAATTATTTTTCCATACTATTTTCCACACTACTTAAACCATGTATTTTTTATTATTACCACGCGGTACTTACTTAAAAAAGTGAAGATTTCGATGTCGATTTTTTTTGAGGTGCAAAAAATTGAATGAAAAATATGAAGAACTAATTAATTTAGAGAATACCACAATATCTATGGTCCCTAAAGTTTTGTGAAATTTTCGACATACAAATTTTAAACACTACTATGTTTTCCTAATCTAATCATTCAAATTCACTTATAAAAAATGGATAAATTTTAATTACTTTTAGAAAAAATCACGTACTGAATATCTAGTCCATTTTTAGGTGTTTACAAAGCGCGCGGTAAAACATTAATCACGGTCTCCTTATTGAGATTAAATATTATACAGTTTTACTCTGCACCATTGATTTACAACTATCCATACATTCAAGTAGTTAGTAAGTAAAGACTTGACGGCACTTAATTAAACAATTAATTTTCATTTATTATTTTGTAAACAAGTCTTTGATCACAAATCCTTTGAAAATCACGCATAATTATTCCAGTCTATTTTTCAGGTTGTTTACAAAGCGCACGATAAAACAGTTACCACGGTATCCATAGTGAGATTATCTGGCGTTGCGCGGCACCATTGATTTACAACTACCCACACCTCCGCTGCACCGTGATGCATTTGCATTTCGTTCCCCAGCTGCAACAATAGGTGCATGGTAATGAAGAGGTTGTGTTCAGGGTAGAGGTCAGAAATTTGCAACTAACGTACCTATCTGCTTGCAGAGAAAGGCTTCGCAATCTAGTACAACTTTATTAAGGCGGTTGAAAACTCTGCCAGCAGAGTCGTTATTTTTGTTATTTTCTTTGACTCGGTATCCAAATGGAAAAACAAAAGGAGTAAGAAGAAGAGAAAGAAGAACGAACCTAAGCAACTACTGTAGGTACTAGAAGAAAGAAGTTTACTAGAAGGCATAGCATAGATTGCAACTTTTGCACACCCTGGTATCTAGAAAAAAAAACTAACAAAGCTTATCATGGGTCGTTTGTCGACTCGGTGTCCCTCGCGCTAGACGGAGAGTAGAAAGAAACCTTTCCTCCAATTATCCTAGTAACTATACAAAATAAATAGTTCTATTTAAAATGTAAAATTATCCATGTAAAATTGTAACTTGATTAACGGCACCTCTTAAACCCAACTTCTCCCATCCGAGCGTGTCACGTCCGAACTGCACGCTTATCTCGCGAATTACATTAATTAGCGAGGTGTGGCCATAATTAATTTTAATTTAAGTCACCTTTTAGCTGGCAACACCGAACGCGTATCGCAGTTAATAAATTCAACGTACCGGACCACTGGCTAGCGCTGATAAAGATGCACCCAGAAAATTGCAAATTCACTTTGCCGTCTTCGAGACACAAAATCGGTTTAAGGGCGGCGTCTGGCTCAAATGTCGTTTTTCAAAACAATATTACTAAGTAAATAATAGTCGAGAAATTCTGAAAAAAATATATGTTGCAGTTGAAGATCTAACAGAGGGAATAGGGCATTCAGTTACACGATTAGACTTACTTTGCTCGATAGAAAAAAATACCAAAGTTGCCTCTATTTAAAATTTATTTTCAATATTATGCCTGAGATATTAAACTTAAAAACCTAATTTTTATACCAATCTTTAGACAAATTTATACTCTAGGGGACTGTGCAAATTTGTATGTTGTAGGGTTATTTTCTAAATTATGATGTCTAAATACCTACAAAAAGCGCGAGCGGCGCGACTTGGCGAGCTCGTCAGTCGCGCGGAGACGCTTATGGACGACGGACCTGTGCCAGTGCCCTTCCCGAAGTGCGACGTGGAGATTTTTTTAGAAAATGAAGTAGTATATAGATCACGGAAGTTAAGTAGACTGAGATTCAGACGACGCAATGGGTAACAAACGAAATAAACATCACTTGTTATATCAAAAATATTGTACAAAACAATTATGTTTGTTTTTATTCATTGTTTAGGTAGGAACCATGAAATCTCCTATAACAATCGTTACCTCTCACTTTGCATATGCGCCACATCGACGACCGATGGGGATTCTCGGTGGGTTACTCACAAAGTTGATATTTAACTCTTTGTGAATTTGTTCCCAGTCTGGTTAGGACATTGCGGGCTGAACCACCCGATTGTCCGTAAGTAAAATGGTTCCGTGTTTCGGATGGCACGTTAAGCCGTAGGTCCCGGTTGCTGTCTATGATTACTGAGACGGCGGTCGTTACACAAACATGTCAGGAGCCTGCTACTTGTAGAAGGCGGTTGAAAAATTCTGACACTAGGGTTCATCGGGTCGTTGGACGACTCGGTGTTTCACAAATATTAGTACAAAGTTAAGTCTGCAACCATCGCGTTGCTTTTAGGCCCATCCAGCAATCTTGTGGCTCCATCCAGCATCATCGAGGCCTATACTTTTTATGAGTTTTGACCTTGTTTTGATGAGCTTCAAGTTACTTTAAAAATATTTTGACTGACTTTCGTAGTCAAAATGGATTTTGTCCAGTTATTTTATGAGTAATAGTTACATTTACAGTAAATAAATAGATCACATAACTTTCGTTTCAATAAAAAAATAAAAACAGTACCTAAATTAAATTAAGGTTAATTTGCCTACTGCAATATTTTATACTGGGGCGCTCTCACGCGCCGGCAAAGGTCACCGGAGTTCAAATCAAAACGGCCCGCGCGTAATACGCCGGCAAGTCGCCTGGGCGCGCAAAATACCTAAACCTTCAGCAGAAGGGGCCCTTAAAGTAAATTAAAGCAAGATTTGAGCAGGCGCAAATATAAATTGGTAATTCGAAGCGTGCGTTTCTAACTTCGGCAAAAACAGTTTACAGTTTTCACAAAGAAATGTAAGCTTTGAGGAAGGGAGATAAGATAGAGCCGGATGAATGAATTCAGTTCTTTTTGCAGAGAGCGTAGTGTAGTGCGTAAAATGTTTTCATTGCTTGCCTTCTTTTGTGGACACTACGAATAGTAGGTACATCAAGTTACTTACTATTTAAGATGTCTAGATACATGAATTTTCTATACAATAATTTGAGAATAAGTTGTAGCCTGATGTGATGATGCCAAAAGTCAATAATTTTATTGAGAAGACAATTTTCTGTATCGATGATTGACTTATTCATTTGGAGTGATTCAATGAATTTAGAGGAAGGCATGTCTCAGTTCAGTTCTATTCAACGAGCTGCGTAAGGTGTAATCTTGAGCATGGATTAATCAAAGTTTGAAACAATTCCATGTAACGTGGCGAGCAGAGGCGGGGCCAGACGATAAGGGGAAACAGTACAGTCCATATTTGTCAGTATAATACAGTCTTACGATTCAATGAAATATACTTAAATTATGTTTTACACAAACAAGAATTTAAATACATTTATTGTAAAAACAACAAAGCTGAAAAATAAAAAGTCTAATTCTGAAAAGTATAATTCTGAATTATAAAAAGTTACAAAATTCTCTCTAAAAACGATTATAATAAATCTGGGTTACTAAGTTACTAGTAACTAGTATGTTGGACGACTCAATGTCCCACGCGAAGAGAGAGAGAGAGAGAGAGAGAAAATATATATAATTTTACTTTTATATCTGTTCATCAAATATGTTTGATGTACTTATTGACGAACTATAAACTGGATCTGATGATTTCTGATCTGCTTTCAATATTCTTTATATTGTTTTATAAAGCATCAATACAAACAAAACCCGAATCAAACAGCTTCATAAAGGCGTATACACACGCGCGCGGCTTGCACATAAATATTACGCACTCGCTACGCTCAAATTTCGCCACCGTCTGCTTTATATTGATATATTGTATTGTTTATGGTGCGGCCGAATCAAAACGTGATATATTGTACAACGCGTGCGTTGTTCGCGAGCAACTTTCATATTTGGAAGGGTTATAGAGGTAGCAGCCTGCTAGAAGCGCTATGAGAAATATATGGAGCTATCGATTAGAAAAACGTGATGTAGGTAATTCGCGTTCATATCTAGTATAAGTGTGTTTTTTTAAAGATTTCTTCTTAACGACTTTTATATTCATACTATTTGTTATTTTTTTATGTTTCTTAATTTAAACTGAAAAATAAATACTTAATCGAACTTACGGCGTAGATTACTAAAAATGTTTCAATGGAGATTGTATGAAACTGAACAAATGGTAGGAATATTTAAATGACATCCTAGCATATTTTTGCAGTGATAATAAATTATGACGCGAATAAATTAAACTTGAGACTCAAAGTTCCACAAGCCTCTTCCAGTAGCAGTTCGACAAGGGCAAAACTTAGATGGGTACATAGATGTATGTCTGAGCCAAGGGAATAGTTGGGATGAGAAGGGATAAGTTATTGCTTTCTACAACTATGTGTCTGCGCCATGTGTTGGTGTTGGTACAGCGTTTTAAGTTACGGCCATGAGTTATGTGTAGTGTGAACGTGCCTTTACGCGAACTTTACGTAGCCTAAACTATATATTTCAGACTTGGGCGCGAATTTTAAGATATGTTTTTGTGGCAGTTGTAGTTAGCGATAGTGAAATCAGCTAATATTTGCAAAAATGAATCATTTCCACATATTAACCATTAAACTGGACTCTATGAAAGCTTTAGTTATTTTTTCCTTTACAGCCAATACTAGTTTCTGACTAATACTAAGTTTTTATCAAATAATTTCTAGACTGCATGAACAGCATGTTGTAGTAACAGCAGCTTTGAATTATTATTTTTCTATGGTTGTAAGTTGCATCAAAAACTTTTATAACGCCCAACATCCATTAGACCCATGAAGGTGGGTCATCTGAGGTCTATTTTTACCCGACTAACTCAGAAGGAGGGTCGTGTTCCACGCATATGAAATATACCCTCAACATTCGTGTCAATTGGTCGTTAGCAAAGTTGAGTTCGCGTACGAGAGAAGCTACTTAATGCATTAAAAGTTTGTTGAGTGTGAAGTTTGCCTTACGCGAGTGTGTTACCCTTACGCGGGTCGCACACTTAACGCACGACGGAGCGCTAAAACATCGCAGCGGTCTGACAGAACCATATAAATGTCAATACTCATACTAAAACCACTCAAGCGCTGCGTCGTCCGTCGAGTGCGGTTATAATATGGGGAGTGACGTTTCTAGTGCAGATCTGACAGACCAATGCGATATTTTTGCGCTCCGTCGTGTGTTAAGTGTGCGATCCGCCTTACCATGCTGCCTGTAAACACGCCTTTGCCATTAACAAGAAAAATTTAATTAATTTGTATGTACGCACATTTAAAAAATGTAATAGATAATACCTGTGTGTTTTTTTATACAAGCGTTGCTTTTTTTTATTTAAAAATTAATACGATATACATACGATATTAATACGATATAAGTAAGTAAAACTGAGCTAGTTCAAGCTCAGTTTTACTTACTTATTTCAAGAGGTTTTACCGATTTCCCTGAATTTACTGGTCTGGTACATACCTGCAAAAAAAAATTTATATTTTTAGTAGTTACCGAGTGAATTTTACCTGAATGTTATGAACATATTAACAATCTGTCTGTTAGGTGCTTTTTGTACAATTAGGCCTATTTCACACTTAACGCACAACGCAACGAACACAGCAGCGTTCTGTTCACGTCAATCCACATACTTATTGCAGCTGCGTTATTTTGATGTACCTATATCTGCGTTATTGTGACGCAGCTGCGTCGTCAGCGGTTGAGCGGTTTTAGTATGGGGATTGGCATTTCTTGTATGGATCTGACAGGCCGCTGCGTTATTTTAGCACTGCATTGTGCGTAAAGTGTGAAAAAGGCCAGAGTCAAATCGGGTCAGGTCAAATGATTTAAGAGATCATTAATAATCAGTTATCTAAACATCTCTGGTGCGTAACCAACATTCATTGACCCTTGATTCGCTAACTCCACCTGCTTCACATCGTCTGTACCATTTTAATACAATCCAACAATGTCACTCAACTAAATATCATTCTTAAAATGTATGTCCCAGATACACTAGTAAATAACAATTGTATCTCTACTCGTAGACAGATTTTATTGTCATTGTTCTAGATCATTTGCGTAGATCATACCTCAGTTGACAGATGTCAACAAAAGTGATTTGGCAAAGAGGTAGTTGACCTCTAACAGCTAGTCTGAAGCTGATTAATAGTCCAAGAGCTTGGTGCTCGAAATGATCCTGTATTGTAGCGCTAGTAGAATCGAGGTCTTTAACCCATTGACTTTGAATATATGAATCGTAAACTATGAGCCATTCAAACGAATCTGTATAAAACGGTAATTTGAGAGATGAAAGAAAGAATATGAGGGAAAGAAAGCTAATCCAAACGATTTTTTTATATACAAAAATACATACATTTTACAACGTGTACAAAATATTTGCTGCAAATATTTTAAGGGGTGAATAAGCCCATGAGACAGAACAAGTTTCCCCAAGAAACAAAGGTCGAAATATGAGGAAAATTTTTGGTCCTCTCATTACAAAACTATGTAGACTTGGAAGGTCGGTAATTTTGTATGGGAGGTTGAAAAGATTATTTCATATTTCAACCTATATTCTTCATGGAAAGTTGTTGAGTTTCATGGGCTGGTTCGTCTCTTAATCCTATATAAGGCCATGGGAAGAATGTTACCACATAAAATTAAACTTTAACTACCCGCAATAGATTTCAAAACGAATGAAAAAATTTGACATACTCTGCCCGTTAAAGGGTTAAAATATTTGCAGCTTATTTTTTTATATCCTGTAGAGTAGAGCAAGTGCACCTATTGAACAGAATAAAATTCAGATTACTTTTTTTTCTTGGCGTTCGAAACTCAAACGCATTGCAATAAGTATCCTCATCTCTTGCTCTATTGGATCAATTACAATAACAACAACAGCTAATGAGTTGGTAATGTTGTTGCTATGCTTGTTGCTCTAATGTTGCGTGTCTAATACAATGTATGGACGTGTCCAATTATTGACAAATTCGCAGAATATTTAGCAACCGATTAATTCAATTAGTAGTTTTAGAGTGATAAAATAAGTGATGGAATGACATATTGAACACTGTTTAATAGCAGAAATGTATTGCCTGCAAATTGTAATTATTGATTTTGTCATGCATATCTTGAGTAATCTCAAAATCAATGACGTAGTTCTCTCAACAGCTTTAGTGCTATCAATATAATCTAACTTTTCATCGAGTGAAGAAATACTTACACACCGGACGTTGAATTTTCACTATCATTCTTTCATCATCATCATCATCGGTCTCATACGACTGTGACAGACGATTTCATCAGTGTTTGAGGCAAGACTACAGTAAGTAAAACCTTAGTTACTCGTGCCATGTTCGTTTTTCAAACATTAAACTGATCTCCATAGGCATTCATGGCTTAAATACCGCAGGATCAGGTACCAACCTATGATGTTTTAATAAAGTACCTACTATAGTTTCATAGTTTTTTTTTTGCAGTATATTATGTAGGAAAAGGGCACACTAGTCGCCAATCTAGTAGTTTATCATAAGGGTGTTGATTCACTGGCGTATAAACGCCGCCACGAGGCGTCGCTACCGAAATAATTTCAGACCTGGCAACATTTTCCAATCCATTAGTTACAAAGCCGAGTATATAATCTTGTACGAGTAGAAGAATAATAATACAGTCAGTGAGGTTTACAAAATATGCCCTCAAGACTATGAGAATTGCGACAGAATGCTGATGAAGAGTAATAATAAAAATGTTTTTATAGCAGATATTTTTTTTGCATAAAATATAGGAAGTTGTTAGAAATATTTCGAGGGATTACTTATCTATAAAACTGTACTCAAAATGAGAATAATTTTTTGGACCTATCAGTTAATTAAATACCTACTAAAGTGTCATTTTAGTTAATCGTTTACCTCTCAAGTAAGTGCAAGTGCATCATTTCAATCGACCCCATAGTCTTTTAAACCGCCGATTAGCTTTACATGTCCTATAAGTGTTCCGTACCGGAGTCCCCCTACCAACCCCATAATTTCTTAAGGGTCCCGAAAAGGGGACAACACGTAAATGACTCTCGATACGCCCCTGTCTCCAGCACGCCAGGGAGGGACCGATAGTGTCAAAAAAAGATAAAAATAATATGAATTGCATTTTTTCAGAATTTTCTCCCTCTGTTTTTGTTTTGTGTTCGATAAAAAATAATTAAATTAAAATATCATCTTGGTAGGGGAGCGCGGGGTTAAAAGTGCCGGGGGTAAGTTGTTCCGACGGGCATAGGACCAAGACGGAAAGAGATAGCGATATGCATGAAGTACTCCGCAAAACGTCGCGTCAGTGCGCTCGCTTGGCCACCATTTCAGGTTCGCTCGAGGCGCTTACAAAGTAGGTGTGTGTTAGTGGTACAGAAATTGTCACGTGAGTAAATATTTTCGCCCTTAAACTTTTTAGTCTAATTCAGTCAATTTTATAGTTATTCTATTAGAAATTATACCAAACAGCAGAGAATTCACTAGAGTTTGTATAACATTGTAATTTATCTTGATTTAAAACAACTTTTTACTTTATCAAGGTTAGGTTGAAAAGTGGGTCTATGGGGCTAGAAGTTCCTTTTTATTGGGGCCGGTTGTTCCTCGGGAACATGAATTTTGCTTAGCATTTTGTTTATTTTAGGATGCGAAAATACAAACGAAAATCAGAAACGGGAAGAACCCCGATAGAGTTACTGCAAAAGGGAGCTGATGCTGTAATAAAAGAAGGCAGGAAGTTAAAGACTGTGGCAAGAGAACTTTAAATATGCCATAAATGACACTATATAGATTTGTCAAAAAAATTAAAAAGGTTAATCCTTTAATCCTTTGAGACTGTGTATTTTATTTACCACTTAACGTTACATGTTGTTTGGTTAGCTTGGCCAGCCCCGAGGCAGTGCTTTAGGGGCTAGCTTTAAGTTTTTAGTCCACCTGAGCCGCGTTTACACTAGGTTCATAAAATTGTTATTGTTAAAAAATATATTTTTGACCCTCAAAAAGCCGAATGTAAAATTTACTACTTTGAATAAATAATTTGAATTTGAAAAAAAATTGAATTTGTACCAAGGTATGTGTTTAATCCAGAACAAGAAAAAATCATGGTGGACTATCTTCTGAAATGTGCTTCAATATACTTCGGTCTCTTGCCAGGCGATGTAAAAAAGTTGGCATATTATTGTGCTATTAAATACAATCTATCAATTATATTAAGTTTGTAGTAATATAATAATAGATATTTAAGACATAACACGAACCCATTAATAGGTAAAGACTGTAAATTTTGTGTTATTATAGTTTCTATTGCGTAATTATGTTGTTATTATGTCTCATTAGTCAATATCTCAATAGATTAACATGACATTAGATATATAAGACAAGAAAAACTTTCTAGATTTTGGTTACTTTTTTGTTTATCTATGAGAAAACTTATAATAACTTTAAATAATGGTATTTATCAATATAATACATAATCAAGATTAATACATTTATTATGCCACGATTTTCATTTACACAGCCTTGCGGTTTTCCTTTGCGAAATGAGTGAAAATTCGAAGGGAACAACCGACCTCAAGGCCGGAACAATATACCCCGAAGCGGGGTCAAAAGTGCCTTTCCGACTTTTGACATAAAAACTTCTGTAAATAGAAAAGTATTTGTCTTACACAAAAAGTGATTGGCTTATCTGAAACTACAATCTTCACTCATTTCAACAGTATAGAACAAGTTCGTATTAGATGTTATTCAAGTATTAAATTTGATGGTTGCAACAAAATCGGAACTTTGAACCCCGCTCTCCCCTACTTTACAATAAGTGGTTGGTTCTGTCAAGACCATAAAACAGCTCAGAAATCATTCATATATTTTAGTATTTAAAGTAATGTAACATTTATGACCTGTCTGTATGAAACTAACCTCCGGGTAATGCGTCTGTCTTATTACCAAAATAATAAGTAGCTTACTTATTTCTTCATACATCAAAAAACTTTATAAACAGGTTTATTTCCTTCTTTTCTTCTTCTGGAAACAAACAAAATGCTACAAATATAGGTGAAGACATTAAGTACATTAAAATCACATTAGTACCGAGATCTCGGGGGTGGCAGCGAAATTATCTCCGAAAGAAAAATAAATTAATATAAATATTCCCAACGTTTCATATCTCATTTAGGAGAAACATGAAAAATATTTAATTGTATGGAAATATGATAACATGGTACCAAGAGATGTAAATTTTGAATGTGTTTTAACGTGTTTTAGATAAATCGGATTCAATAGGAATTTCTAAGGAAGTTTGAACATTTTTGTAGTGATCTCTATCATTGAAATATTAACTACCTACTGCAATAGCAGGTTTATTAATTTTTGAAATCTCAGACTTGGGGTCATTCACACCACACACATTTGAATTTTGCAACAAATTAATTACCTAGTCAATATTTTTATTAGCTTCAACCTAGCTTGATCACAGGGTAACCACACGGTCGCAGACAGGCTCGCAATTTGCCCGGGCAAGGCACGTTTAATATTAGAAGTCCTGATTTATGTCCTGGCCCGGTAATGAAGTGTCTCCACACTACAAACGTGTGTGCACCGTACTAATTCACTACCGACGATTAATAGGGGCAACGGGCGGTGTTGATGACAAAATACGCAAGAGTGTGTAAATGACGAAGAAAAATTAAAAAGAAACTAAAATTGAGGAAGTGAGAAAAGTAGTTAGTAAGTAGGATGACGTCGGAATATAGGATAACATATTACACGACGACCGATGTAGCGCTGTGGTAGTGCGACTGCCTTTGACGCAGAAGGTCTCGGGTTCGATTCTCGGTGGGTCACTCACAAAGTTGATATTTATCACTTTGTGAATTTGTTCCCAGTCTGGTTAAGACATTGCGGGCTGAACCACCCGATTGTCCGTAAGTAAGATGGTTCCGTGTTTCGGATGGCACGTTTAGCCGTAGGTCCCGGTTGCTGTCTATGATCACTTAGACGGCGGTCGTTACACAACCATGTCAGA
The DNA here is from genome assembly GCA_029255805.1 of Keiferia lycopersicella. Lineage (NCBI taxonomy): Eukaryota > Metazoa > Arthropoda > Insecta > Lepidoptera > Gelechiidae > Keiferia > Keiferia lycopersicella. The sequence continues at coordinate 4,981,217 of JARACZ010000008.1, forward strand.
AGCCTGCTACTTGTAGAAGGCGGTTGAAAAATTCTGACACTAGGGTTCATCGGGTCGTTGGACGACTCGGTGTCTCACACGAAAAGAGGACCAGAACCGTAGATAGTAATAATAAAATTAATTTTATTGTTAATCATAATCATCATATGGTGTGGTAACACCGGGTTAATGATTGACGTCAAGTATAGTATCCTAATATCAGTATAACTAGAACGCCTAGTTGAGTGGCACACAGGTAAGGGTATACCTACCTGTCTACTTCAACATTTTTGGTAATGTATAAAAGGACAACTAAAAGTGTTCTTAAATCAAAAGCCGTTTCAGAATAAGTACATACTTTAAGTAAAATATCTTGGCACTCCTGATCATCCAATGTAAATGACGTTTCTGAAGCATCTGCAGTATCATCAATAATTTATAATTGACGTGTAAATAAGTGCGTTGAAGCTAATTTGTTGGATAAATTATATCGTCTCATGTGAACCAATATATAATACTGCAACAAAGTCTTTAATTTCTCAATCGCTTAGCGTATCGTTCAATTCAATTGCTAAAGAATCTTCTTAAGTGAACATTGTATCTTCGAAGCTCGAAATGGCATCGTATATAATTCCTAATTTATGTTAAGACAGCAATGTCTTTACGCTTAAAGTTATAGATGGTGAGATTGCACGTACATTTGAAACGGAGACGAAATGCAAGTGGACCGAATAAATCCAATTAGTTTAAGATCTCATTAAATCAATTCGTTTAGCGGACAGTAATATATAGTTGTCCTCTTCCTCTTTGTTTGCAATGGCTGCAATCCAAACTATTTGTTATTTCAGTGAGCTTGCGGCTCCGTGCGAACTAAAAAGACCCCTACAAGTTCGCTTTTAACGTTAATGCGCTAAGTTTGCAGGTTTTGCAACGGTTTGCTAAATTGAATATCCAGGAAATTTTTGAGGCCCACTGAAATTAAATTTTGCAAATAAATAATAAAAGTACTAGTTTTCTAACTAACTAACTAAAGTGACCCGAAATGGATCTTGGCCTCCAAAACGAGCTTCTTCCACGGGACCCTGTTCTGCACCACCTTCACCCAATTATTGACTAATTAATTGTCTACAATTTAATTTTAGTAGTACATGTTTTTGAAAACACGCTTTTGTTCTGAACAATAACATAGCTACACTTCAACAAAAATAATTAAGCTTAGCCCACTAATTTACCTTCACGTTGTAAACATGTTAATCCATCTGGAAATATATATCTCATTCCCACCAGATCCGATACAAAGGCCGCTAGCCGTTGGAGGAGCAATAAATTAGAAGGAAAGCTGCGAGCCAGGATTTCCCCTGGGTTTATTCGCACTCAAGAGCGCTACACCTAATCCAGAAAGCCTTATTATGCTACCCTTAATACAGCGCTCAAGACTACTTGAAAATTTTCTCAGGAAGTAAACGGTTTAGTTTGGGATTTTTCGCCGGGCCGTTGGAAAAGTTTTTATTTCTTGAAGTAGGTCTTCTTTAGAAGAGGTTTTGTATTCCTTAAGTATTTATGTTGCTTAAAAATTTTAATGGGGTTACCTTTATATTTTCTTCTGATCCCCGGTTAACGGTAAAGTGGTTTTATCATTTTCATCGAAGATCTTAATCACTTTCCATACCCCTTCTTACCTAATAGTTATTCTAATCTCGTCCATAAACAACATGTCGACAACTCCCGTCTGTATAATACGTCATCCTGATGCGTATTATCTACATACATCGACGTTTGTCCGTTATTACCAGTTCCTCGAAGTACAGCTACCAATTTCTCCAATTTAAATTGTCTATGAGCGCCGCTCGACTGAAGTCAGCCGGCACATTCCGCGGTTATCGACGGCGCGGGCGCAGCCGCCGAGCGCACTCCGAAAGGGACAGACATACACCCCAAAATCAGGAGAAAAAAGGACAACGCACACGCAACATGCGTTCGTTTTTTAAATAATTGAGTCAGGAATGACGATAGGCACCCGGCAATGCGAAACATTTCATCGAGCTGGCAACCCTAGCGCGGACAGTGGCCGTTTAATTTGCTTCCTTGAGAGTGAAAATTGAAACTGATAAAGAATTTCATTTTTTACCGTCAACATCATGATACCGAATCAAATACTTTGTTGCTCACTTCTTGAAGTGGAATGTTGTTGATTACGTCGATAATTACATAGTGGTTTCATAAAGGCTCCCGACTGATTTCTTCAAACGATACAAAGTCAAAGATTCTATTTTCAATTAGCACGCGCCAGCGTCGTTCCTAATTTGAACACTGCCTATAATTACTCCTCGTGCAGTGATTGGCTGAGAAGCGCGAAGTTCCACTGTTCCTTGTTTATTTTGTTGCTATCAAAGCTCTAGCAAGTCTATCTTTAAAGTGAGGGCCGCGCGAGTGTGGCGACATCTTTTATCGCGGATTGTTTTTATTTTGTTTGTTTGTTTTCGAACTGCGGGGCCATATTGCGCCCGTAAATTATTACTCGGGGAGATTTGTTTCCATAGTTCTGCGGCTGCAATACATCAGCGTTCCCCGGATGTTAGTTTATGTTGACGCGCGCTTTGTGTTTGGCGATTTCGTGCTTGTCAAGAGCTATGGACTCGACAATTACATACATATCGCTAGCCTGTCCCTCTTCCATTCTCTTTGTCGGCTTTGCCAGATTGACATCTACAAGGCCTTCAAGTTTTGTGGACATACGTACATACTTAAGTCTAGTGTCATCAACCTTAACCAACTTTTTTATACTCACCTATCCGCTTTTGCATCCGTAAAGTAAGAACAGTAAGTATGTTGACAACTTACTAAATATCTCAAAATCTGAGAATATTTTCAGATTGCCAAAATCAACCGCAAAAAGCTAAATTATTCAAATAGTATTGAACTTATTGATAACTTCGATCCCCAAGAGATCGTAGCATCTTTTACTATCCGGTAGAATGTTCTCTGGATGATTCTAAACGGTTTCTCTCCGGGCTTTATATAGAGCTGCTAAAACAATATGAAAAACAAAATATCTTTGACACAACACATGTTATCTTTGGATTGTTTATTTACTGCACGCTTTGTTGGAGCTTCCTGCTGGCTAATTAATTTATTAGGTCAGTTTGAAAATTTACGGGCTCAGGAAGAAAATTTAATGTGCTACGATTTATGACAGCGACGTGTTGCAAGTTATTATTTTGATCTTATTTCCTACGATAATTTACTACGATGTTTTCTAGGATATTTCATACTTCACACTTAACTATTTTCGAAAATTACCATGCTTCCTCACGAAACCAATTTAACTGTAGGTAGGTATGCTAACGCGTCTATTATCAATAGATCCTGATACCTTATTTGATTTGAAAGTTCGGTTTTTGAATAAAATACCTTATTACGGTTTGTAAGAAAAACGAACATACTTAATTCGTCAAAATAAATTAAATTTCATATTTTAAATTGGAATACATAGTATTAAAACTATTTTCTAGGGGGTTGCGACAGCTCCAAATGCATTGCGTTGGGGTCGGCACGGCTGCGTAATGTTTTACGGTATGGGGCGAGACAATAATGGCTTGCTCATAACATTACTCGTCCTCCAACCCTCCTACCATGAAACTTGCTCAGTCTGCCCGAGCTCAGAACACTTCGGATCTTCAACTCGACGACAGGGCTGAATTCTGTCGCGCTGTTATGGAATCCGTGTATCGTGGTACGCAGTCGTCTAGAGCAGTCATTCGTTGCAAACGTTCTGTTTATATTGTTTACAAAAAGTAGAAATTACATGATTTCAGTACGCGAAATCTTTGTCTTTTATCATTCATTACAATAAAATTCCAAAATGATTACAACAAAATACATTTACAACAAAATAAAATAAAATATTGTGCTCCAGAAACTTGTTGTTGATTCTAGCTCTAATAACGTGGCGCTTTTATATAGATAAGGCCATACTTGCAATAAGATGCATACAGAATACGTAACTCACCATTGCTAGTATTTTCACAAAAAGCGGCAACAAGTGATGCAGTTAGACTAATTAACATTAGATCCATGTAACTAGATAGTTGCATATTCGAATCACGACTGCTTATTCATAAGTTTATTTGTTTAAACCTACACAGATTGCTGCGATGTGGATAATATCATTCAGTGGGTTGGCTTCAATTTACATAGAATGAGAAGCGCAACAGTCTAATTAGAGTGCGCTTGAGTTGTATAAATCATTGCTGACTTCATGTCAGTCTCCTCACGTCGTCACCCTTTCAATTTCTAAGCTTTCGTTTGATGTGTAATTTTCTTGACATTTCCTACCTACATCATTATTTAGGGCTAAATAAGATATGGTTGTAACCAAACACAATTACACAAATGCAAAACTATTTACTAAAAATTACTTGAAATTGTTTAGAGCATTATAATTTGAAACATAGCAAATAGATGAGCAAGTGAAAATAAATATGTTTTTTTCAATGTCTCAATAAAAGAAGAGACGATTGAAGCGATTGACGAGTGAGAGGCTACATGCGCAGGCGCCGTATTGGCGACGACGTTTACTAAAATAAAGATTCAATACAGGTATTTGAAATTAATAAATGATTATTTACTGAAGATGTTTTGCATTGGACAATATTAATACCAAAGAAATACTTCCTGGTATTTAAACACGTAAATTATAGAGATAATAAAATTGAATCTTTTGAACTGTAAATTATATGTTTTTTTAAGAGTTACCTATTTTTATCATTGATGAAATCTTTGGACGACACGTTTGAAGAAAATCCTAAAAATATTTAAATACCACCGAAATAAGTATTCTCTTATTTCTTTGTCTGTGAATTGTGGTTGATTTTCAATTGATTGTAGCTGTTGCTAATTGAAGAATTTACTTTTCTCAGACCTTGTTGACTTTAAATTGTTTTTTAATTTGTGCACGGCAGCCTTTTAAGCCATCAATCAAGCTTGTAAGAGTAGCCGGGTCTGTAGCTGGCGCACTGATTCGCCTCTGCAAAGCTCTCAAATTGCACATAGCAAATGTATTATCCAATGCAACTTTTATAGAACCGTCTGGTTTGTATTGTTCTGAATTATTACTTTACCAATCGGTTGCTTTGTACTGACGTATGAATCTATTTCTTGATATTCTCGCAAGTCTTCTTTTGAATTTTGTTTAAGATTCGTGCTGATCTATTTCATCGAAACAAAATCGGGAAAATCATCATAGTTTGATACAATATAAGGTAATATACATTTTTGAAATTGCTTTTCGTACGCTATTAGTTTCGTCCAGTTTGTATAAGCTTATACGTAGAAAATATGCTCTTCATATTCCGAACAAAACTTGATTTCCATAATATTCTCGACGTGGTGACTGTATTCTATTTTTAGTGTCAGGTTAGGCCATCTACTAATCAGCTAGCATGATCAAGTCGCCTGGTGCCTACAAAATGTATTCCGTAATTGTTAGCTGCGATACCTAGATAGATAACTAGCCCTGTCCACCGTATGCTGTCTGATGTTTGAAAGCTGTTGACGGGAACAGAGAATTTTACACTTCATTTATCATTACATTACCATACTATTTACGTAGTTTATCTTATTTTATTATAAATACCTAAAATTATTTTGTTTTTCTTTTGTTTCTCTTTCTGACTTAGCAGGAGCGAATATTTTGTATTCAATCATAATCATTTCTTGTTTAATATTTTGCTAAATTTAGTTATTTTCTTAACCGGAATAAGCAATGGATACCTTTGGAGAATTTTATTGTATGACCATTACACAAGTATTATCTTCTATATAATCTTTACACAGCTAAACAGCTGTATCTTATTCAATTCTAATAAATCAACCTAATAAGAACAAAATTATGTGCAAATTGCTTCTTAAGTATTAAGTACTACAGGTGACGAGCTTAACTAGGGTTTAATAATAGTACAACTGACAATGTATCTCGTAAACGAAGAGTCATTTGACATATAAAACGATGAGGAGACTAATTGGGTACAATTGCTGCAATTATGTAAACCATAGAAACATTAGTTTAGCGATCATGATTTAAGTTTAGGAGAAAGGGAGTCTTTTGAGATGTGTTACTGAAGACTTTAAAGATGAAGAAAATCAGGCGCATGGAAAAAATTTGAAGAAGTTACTAGCATTGCCTAATTTAGACACTGCCCATAAATAAACAATAATGGAATTTAGACGAGCTTGAGTAATAAAGAAAACGTACAACAAGAGATTTTTCATTAATTTCAATACACGTATGAAATTAAGTTTTAACTCCAGTTGTCTATGTAGGACCTATCAATAAAAATATTATATTTATAAAAGAAAATACTATTTAAATAAATGCAAGGTGGTACGATTCGTTTGCCAAACAAAATATGTACTTTTTGTGCATAGGAATACACTTAGCATAGGTTAGTAAATGTAAAATTTTGTGAATATTCAGCAAAAGAAATTTCAAAGTTACAAAACTCCGTTACAGAGCGTGGTATTAATAATGGATATTACGTTTAATACGAGCGCATTTATATCTGCACCTTGCTCGAACAAAAACTCAAAACAATTATACAAACAGACCAAAATGACGTAAGTGACAATTGGTCACAAATACACTTATTGCTATGAGCCGTGGAAAAAAAGTTGAAATTAGATTGTAAAAGGATTTTAGTCGAGAATGGTCTGAAGCCATGTGGCATTCCTTGTCGGGTTTCTTTGCAGCGAAATACATTTTCATAGAATCGCTGGCGTTTTTCCGTCACCTTACAAATGCATGGTTTGAATTCTAGAAAGCTATACGCAACACTTTAATTATTGTTAGTAATTACAATTATCGACTAATGAAACTGCTGGGAAATTTAACGGCGTTCTACATTTATTGAATTCATTAGTACAACTATAGCTTTTTCTAATTTGTGTTTAATTATTTGAAAATTAAGAGGTGTAGGTAATTTTAATAAATGCTACAGGCTACTACGGGCTCAAGCAGATAGCAATTGATCATGATTTTTTTTCTGTACCTTTATAATTAAATATACTTTTTTATTTAAATAACTAATTGATTATAACAATAGGCTTCCTTCTGTTGTTGCAGATTTTTGTAACAAAAGATAAACAACAGGACTTCACAGTATTTTTAGAAAAGTTTTAAATTGCAGCTTGTGTTCCACTTACAACTCAATTTATCCCCTAAACCCACTTAGGAGCTGTTTTGAAAAACTCCGAAACAGAACAATAGGTTGGTAGTACTAGTAGTTCTGAAATACTGAAAGCCAGCCGCAAATGGAATAAAGTAAGGACATAAATAAGAGGAGGTTTTGCGGCGAGCTGAAGCTAACGAGACGAAGCAAGTTCCTGGCGAGGATTCTAAGAGTTGGGATTCTTCAAGTTTGTCGGTTGCAAAGTTCGCAGGTGCGGTCACATTCGCGAACTTCTTAGCCGGGGTTATTCAATTTAAATAATTATCGGCTTTTGGTGTTTAGAATGTTTTGGCGCGTTAGTTACTTTTTAGCTTATCTTAAATTGTAGTAGTTCTACTTAAGTCTACGTATAATATCGTCATGCTTCTTTCATTCTGCTTATTAGTTATTTCTAGTAGTTATACTTCATATTCTAGTAATAGGCATGGTTTAGTAATGAAGAGTTCCTTTCTAAGATTCAAGGATACTTTGTGATTGTGGATCATACTCCACCTTCACCGGTTAAGCTTAGCTAATATTTGCAAATCTTACTAAAATATTAATAAAAATTAATATTCTGTAAAGATTTTATACACTTCGAAAAATATAAAATGATCGATTACGTCAAATTAATTACATTTTACTTAGACGTGCGTATTTTATCTCAAGTAAGTATAATAATAAAATTTATTAATTGAGCTTTTTATCATGATATTCCTCCACTTTGTCAAATTAATATAAGTTTATTTGATTTAAAAAATCATACGAACTAACTTCTTCTAGCTCATTAAACAAAAGGTAAAAATATAGAAGTTCGTCGAAGATTCCTCCAAGAGTGAAGACGCTCGTAAGTCGTTTGGAGGTTACTAGGCTTGCCCGGGACCGGTTTGTCACATGGCTGCCACCACGTGCGGCCTCCAGAATATACCTATATACATTATTCACATGCTGTATAGCCAGTATACGCAGGTCAGTGTTGCCAGGCCAGTGTCGTAGAGATGATACTAGGCTTGCCACGTTGCCATGTCCACCTGAATTTACCATCTTGTGTTATATGCTCACGATGGACAGTCTTTTAGAGGTTTCTAGGCTTGTCCGGGATCGATTTGTCACATGGCTGCCACCACGAGCGGCCTCCAGAATATACCTTAATACATATACACATGCTGTGTAGCCAGTATACTCAGGACAGTGTTGCCATGACCACTCGACCCACCATGATCCTGGACTAATTTCTTCTAGTCGTTTAGAGGTTACTAAGCTTGCCACGTTATCACGTCCACTGACTTGGACCGGAGAAAATTTAATATCTCGTGTCATAAGCTCACGATGGATGATCTTTTAGAGGTAACTAGGCTTGCTCTTGACTGGTTTGTCACTGTGGTATATTCATATACATATGCAATACAGTAAGTATGCGAAGGACAGTGTTGCCATGTCCACTTGGCCCACCATGATAATTTACAATAAATGCCCGACCCACAGGATGAATTTATTCGTTCTAGTCGTTTGGCAGTTACTAGGTTTGTCCGCGACCGGTTTGCCATAATATTACGGTTGCTACTACGTTCTTTTTACATAAAATGTTTTATATATCTAACGATACTATAATTAAAAAGGCACACAGTATCAATATTATCCTTGTTCGATCCCATCGATCTAACATATTTTATTTAATGCATTGGATCAAATTTGATATCAGAGATGGCAACACTGCCGCCATGAAACACCGACCGGCGCATTGTCCGTTATTCTTTATCGTTTGGTATGGTAAATGCGGTAAGTGACTTTACGAGTTTTTAAATCATGCTATTGTTTTACGAATAACTTATAAAATACTTACTTACTAAAATTACAACCATATATATTTTTTCAATTTGTTAATATAGATAGCTTAGAAAATTTACGTAGGTGAGTTAAAGATAACGATTTGAGTGAAAGAACACTTACTTTAGAAAATATATATGTTTCCTTGAGTATTGAATTATCTTTCATCAGAAATTCTTCCGCATCTCATTATCATGCTGCCTAATTTACAAAACCAACAGCGGTCAAAAGCCCAAACGTGTTTTAGTTAAATGAGGCGGGCGGCGCGAGAGAGTATATTTTGATCAAACTCAGGAGCAGAAGTTCAAAAACAAGTCGCGGGGGGCACGCACGCGGCGGAGGGGGGAGGGGGGAGGCAACCACCCCGGCTCAAACTTATCGCATTATTCAAGTGAACGCGACTCTTGAGTAATTTTGAAATATTACAATTTTCGAGCCGCACCACCGCACCCGCCGCACCCACCGCGCACTTCGACGGACGGACCAAGACCAAGTTTCTGTGTGAAATAACTGGTCTTTTTAGGCACTATATCATGCCTTTCTTGGTGTTTTCGTTTATAAATCAAACATTTATTGAATTTGCACATAACTATAGTAAAGTACGAGAACAAAAGATAACAAACACCTTGTAACAAAGACGAAAAGAATTATGAAATAGTTGTAATGTAACAACCGAGCATCAGTTTATTCCAGTAATCAAAGGTGACAATAGCAGTTACATTAGATCTAGTTCGTAGAAACAATTGTAACACGAAACATAGGTTGTACATTTTTTTGCAGACGACAAAAAGTCACGTCAGTTGTGCGAAAATTACAGACAATAACACAGAAATGACAATGACAAAACAGTAGCTATGACTTGTATCAAGACAAAGAGCCGTTTTGAGAAGAACAATTTAGAACCCAAACATGGACATGTGTTAGCATTTCAAAGTAACTGTCCTATAAGTACAGTAACATCAAAAAATTCAAAATGTCGCAACATCTCACTGTGCCATCGTAAAACGCCTATTATCAACTATTGTGATGCTAAACAGAGAAAAGATGCAAATACGAAATGAAATATTACAGCAACCGTTATGTTTACAAAATTCTTTTGAGGTCCGTTAAGCCGTAAAAAATATGAAAGGTCCGGAATATGCAACGAGAAACAATGACTGGCCACAATGAATGTTGCACAAGTTGACAAAGGGAACCTAGACAATGCCCATTTCTAACAATTCACCTGCTTAGGCAAGCAGGTAACCAATTATTATGCTAATGCTTTTGACAATTAATTTATAACACCAAATAATGTTTTGGAGGATTGTGGCCAGCGCACAAACGCATACCACCTTGAGGTAATTTATAGCTGTATTTGTGCGGTTCATAACAAAAGTTCGTTTCCGTGTTCTTTATCGGAATACGCTTATCAATTGACACGGGAATTTACTGCTTTTTGAATACAAAAAGAAAACACAAAACCAGCAACGATTGCGAAATTTTATCCCATTGTGGAAATGAAAATACTCAAAAGCTTTAATAATGAGAGCAATGAAATGGGTAATAATGTGTTGAAGAGAGGCAGATCTGAGATTTTATAGCGGGCATTTAAAGTTACATTCTAATAAAATAATTAAGCACTATTTGCCCGGAAAACAAGCTATTGGCCAGATGCGGTGAAGTTTATGATAGCTAATAGAGTTTATGGCTTTTTTATTGACATTAATGTTCTCGGAGTCCGCGTTTACGACCGCCTTATTCATTATCAAACCGCTGGGGTCAAAACAGTTGTAAATCATAGAGTCAAACATGCGCTAATTTTATGATCGTAAACTAAAAACTGATCGGAAATTTTTAAAAAGAACACTTTTTTGGAACTGCGTGGAAATTTGATAAGGGAGAAGGCTGAAGAGATAATTCAAACTCCTCTGATTTTTGCCTGCAAATATTCAGTAGTCAGGATAGCATTCGTACATTTAATGCAATAAATTATGCACCGTACAAACTACAATTAATTACCATCAGCTTTTTATCTCAGCACGTCAGGTAGCATTAAAATAAACTGATAAGATTCAAACCAGCTACTTTTTTTCGCGCGGCGCTGCAATATGACACCAAGTGGAGATTAAATCGATCATGGCTTGATTGCTTTTAGCAATTTTAACAAGACATCGATTAAGCAAACAGGTACGAGGAATACAAACGACCGGCAGCACGTGGAAAAATTTATAGCCTATACGATAATTATGCGGATTCAAAAGCTGAAGTGCGGTGCTTTACGGTGAAGTTACGGTCCTCTACGGCATCTATGCGGAGTACGCGATTTTGCATTCTGTAGCGGCAAGAGTAGGGGCGATACCGGGCGGGTGCTGGCCCTGGGAGCGAAACAATCGGCTATTTGCTTATTCCGGAGCGGCAACGGGACACTCGCTCGCCACGTTTGAAGTGACTGCAATTTGTCTTCTGTGACGTATTTCAAGTAGATATGATCGTGTGTTTACGACCGATGCTTGCATAAATTTCTTACTAACAGATGTTGATTTTTTACCACCTCTGTGCGGGAGGTAGCGGTCACCTGTTACTCCGCTATGTTTGACGCGACGCATCGATTTTTTGCTGGAATTAAAAGTTCGATTGCGCTTGATCGTCCGTACGTGATGTGAATCCAATTGAAGATAAAGAAGAGCCGAATTTTGTGCAACAACTGCCTTCACATTGTCTGCGGTATGTAAATAGTGTCGTGCTACTGGCCATTAAAATATTATTGCAATTTTATTGCATTATCAACAGTTGATCTAAACGGTGAGTTTACCTACGTGGAATATTATTTAAATGGTAATGTTATACTTGCACTTGACAAACAGCTTAAGTTTTGTAAAACAATTTATTTTTGACTGAGCGCATGTATGTCCCTATGTATCTATGTTATTTTATTTCATTTGTATAAAATCAATTTTTAGATTTATTTTCAAATTTTAATGATAAGTAGGTAAATGTGAAATTGTTGTGTGTTGACCCATATCCTGATCTTCCCTAGCCTTAGGTACATATGTTTTTATCTTTATTGATAATAATATTTGCCAAGTCTAGAAACTACTTGGAGAACTGCCGTGCCCACTTAAATAAACGTTCGATAAATAAACATGAAGTTTAATCAAATTCGATAAAGGCAGATGCTTGGCGGGTAGACTTTTATGGCAATAACGACCGTCGACCGGTAGCATTCGCACTTGCGCCCTCGACGCACAAAAACACAAGTATTGCTGGAATCACTCATTAACTTATTAAGATGATAATTTATGACCGCGAGAAAGACAATTTCATGCTCGCTATAATAGTACTTTTGAATTTATCTGCTACAGTTTTTATTGACAGGGGCTTCAAAGCGTTGAGGAAACAAACGTCAGGATCCCATAGTTTTTATGCTGTTAGTTCTAGTCTAGCTATTGTGTGGCCTACTGTAATAAATAACGAAGTCAATGACGGAGATCAACATATGAAGTCCAATGAAATTACTCTCTGTGACAGAATCTAAAGTGCAGACAAGAATATTATATTTGCAGACTTGATAACAGAAGAATAAATTTAGTTTTTATTTTTGCTAGAATCCTCCAGCATAAATATGCAATTTGAACAAAACTATATCCTGACGCAAGATAATCTTTAGAACCTACACAATATATTTTGCCAACCCAAAAAAAATTAAATAGGCATACTGATGATGAAGATTATGTATGATGATAAATTTGGAGAAGGCAGTAGCAGTAGTAAAAGTAAGGTCCATTTTATAACCAATGCGTCTAACAACATTGTATGAAGTAAATGCGGAGAAATATAATATAACCTAGTGTTATAAGGATGAATCGTTTCCCATGAACAAACTCTGCTACCTCCGGGCGAAAAACTGTTCAAAGCTGTTTAATGGTCACAATTTGTTTGTTCCTGACATGTGCTCACCGAACCGTATTCTTTGTTTTGTGTGGTTTTGTTGATTACATTACCATTATTATCAGGGGAAGTTGGAATAGAAGAAAAAACACCATCGATCAACAGCTAATCAGACTGTGTGTCGAATGGCACTTCATGAATACTTATTGCTTAGTTAATGTCGCCTTTTTGATGTACTTGATGGACTGTCTTCACATTTTAATTCTAATCTTTTTCAATTATATCACTTTTGGAAATTCAGTGTATCTGATAATTAATGTCTAAAGCAAATGACCCTATTTAGAAAATTTCATATTATTGTGTATAAAAAAAATTAAGAGTTGATCCAGACCCGATGGTGATGCAGCTCAACAATTGCAGCTGATGCCGATGCAGCTCAACAATCTTTAAGAGAAACCTTAAATATGAATAAAACAATAGGCTCTCCTAAATACAATAAATAGTTTCATTGTGCATAGAAAGTGGTTGAAATATTCTTGAGATAGTATGAGATACGACAAATTGTGAACTACAAATGAAAAAAAAATCAAGACATATCGTAATCTATTTAAACAATACGCAGGTGTTTTGCAACAACATTCATACATTTCGAGTTGTCTATAATTTGTATTCCAAGAGCAAAAACAAAATCAAGTACCCGGATAAACTAGGTGTCCAGCGAATGCGAGGACAACAATGACTAAGACTGACTTCAAGACTGGTCGAGTATGACAAAAAGCAGTGAACCGCATCACTGAATAACAAGTAGAGATTGAGATCTAACAGGGTGATGTGAAATAAGACAAATATGGCGGCGCACTTGAGCGGAATTTCAAATAGAGAACACTCCTGCGCAGGACTTGGACCAGTTTTTAATATGCCTCCTTCTGGAGTTTGAGGAAGTTGCAAGTTTGCGTTCCTGTACCTCAGCAAAATATTTGTACATTTATTTTCATGACTATATACTTACTAAAAATAAATTTTAGATAAAACAAATACAAAATACAATAGGCAATGTATAAAAATGTAAGCAAATTTTTAAATGTTCAAATATTTCTAAGCTAAAGAGTTCAATGAAAAAAGAATAATGCTGAGGTGCCTAAAGTTTAATTAAACAGTTGTTACTATGTGGTTCCCTTAAATGTTTATACATTATGTCAATTTAATGTATAAACATTTAAGGGAACTACATAGTAACTAATGTTTAATTAAACTTAAACGAAAAGGTTTAGGTACCTTCTTAGTAAAATAGAGAGGAAAATTCAAAACTGCAATAACGTCACACAAATTATGTAAACTGGCTAATTGTGTGAGCATTAATTTTAATATAACTACTTAGGCATTTATTTGATTGCAAATGCAAGTGCTAAAGAGATAACTGACACTTATAAACGTCCTTCTAAAATTATGTGCAGACATTGAAATTATTGCTGCAGATGCTGCCAACAATTTTGATTCAACAAAATTAAACAAGATTTTAGTGCAAACCATACACAAGCACATGATTTTATCAGAAAGAAACAAGAGATTATTATCGAATTATCATATTAATTGTACATAGTAATACACCCTCGTATTTGCATTGACTTAATGTAATAATATGGCTGTATATTATCTTTACAAAAATCAGTTTCAATTTACTTTACAATTAAAGAAGCTAATCAAATTATAATTGGTAGGTAGTAGGCCTTTAATTACTTGTAATTAAGATAAGATTTTTGTTGTTATGCTCTCAAATTGTTTCTTGTTCCGAAGAACAAATTTTGACGGTACATATAAAAAATCACATCAAGAAATCCGCTATGTACCCAGTTTTTGGGTAACAACAGCCGAACAACAAAAGTTGGTATCTACTCTACGATTGAGGTAAAAGAGTCCAGTTTTGTGTGTACATTTTCAATACCAATAGGTAAGTAAAAATCATTGTGATTTGATTACTCTTCATGGGTTCGATCGCAGTAGTGTAAGGTAATTTTTTTGGTTACATAAATGATTTTAGGTAAATCTTCATTACATAAAATTCGTTGTCATATTAATTGTACATAGCTTCTTAACATTACTGAAATTTAGAAACTCCCTGATAGAATATGTTTTTGTAAGATATAAAAAAATATTTGAGTGAACCTCTCTTTAAACTCTTTAAAACTCAACAACTATTCCTTTGATTGTATCGAAAGGTGAAAAATACTTTTAAATCTTCCATACAAAAGGCTTGTGTTCGTATGAAAGAAAGGTTTTTTTTCATAATTTTGATCCATGAGTAATTGCAAATTCATGGTCTGTTTTGGCCTATGATGTTTTTGGCATAATAGCAATATGGTAAATCAAATATGAATGACTTTTTAATTATGTTTTGTAAAGATGATAATTTTTTGTACAGTTTATGTACTTTGAAAATGTACAAACCAAAAAAAAAATTCAAGAACAAGTTTTCATATTTAACATCTTTGAGAAACTTATTAAGCTGATAAATATTTAAAAAGATAAAACAAATATGACTTATGGGTGACACCTACATGTGACTTCATTCATTTTATTAAATTAAAAATATATAACGTAAAATTAATTTTGAACGAGTGATAGAGTCATAGATGTAATATTTTCCAATGTTTTAACTGTAAAGTGCCTATTTACGAATGGTTTAACTGTAAATTATTGTACTTACATAAAGTAAAAATTTATTTTTATGGCGAAATGAATGTCATATTTAATTCATTAAAATGTTGTCAGGAAGCATTTTGTAAACTTAATATTATAACATTTTTATCAATTAGGAGAGTCGTTAAACAAATCGTTAAAAGGTTTATGGCTTTTATTGCTTCATTGTTAAAGCTTTTAAACTAAATTTTTGCAATGAATTATACTAGTTTTGTGTAGGTACCTATTATTATAGTATTTGTTTTTATACTTTACTAGTGTCCATGCAAAGTGTATTTTGTTCGTACTAGTTGGAGAGTTGCCGGCCGGCGAGTCGAGGTAATAAATTGAAGTCGTAAAGCGTTCGAGCGTAGTTTAGGCTATTCACGCGGACCGTTCCCCGCTCGCTCCATCCACCTCAAATCATACCCAGACTTGTTGACAGCTTGAAGGAAACCCGCGTAAAAGTTTGTTCGACAAACCGAACTCGTGTCGGACCCTCTGTTCCCAACGGGAGTCGAGCTGGGAGCTATAAATCGGCAATAAACTCACCTTAAGCCGGGCGGCCGCGGCTCGCCGACGGCAAACGCGCTCGCGCCATTCCGCTCTCTATCAACTTCTTCACAAAACTCACAGTTCCAAGAGTTCGGAGAGTTTCACTCTGTCGAGTCACGTGTCAGCGTTTTAGATGCGGCATGAGCGCAATACGTAATGCGTGCACGTGGGTAAGTAGCCGTCAGTCGGGTCAGTCGTCAGGTGCGGAGGTGAACACGTCGTGTTGTTTATGGCGCGGTGTTACGCAACGCGTAGTCGCCGAGGCGCGCGTCAGTAGAATGTGCGGCCGATGGTTTACGAGCGTCGCCGCACCCCCCGCCAGCGACGCTCTCGCCGCGACGCCGCACTAAATCTGCGACCAACAGAAAAGGACACCACCACCCCCGGGTAATCCAGCACCATTGATGTCCGAGAGACAACGTTAATCGGGCCGATTAATTGAACGGTCCGGTCGGAATCCGCGATAGAATTGTATCGGCAGCGCTAGCCCGCAGCACGGCCGATCGGGGCAAGTGCGGCGTCGTAAAGTTTCTTCGTGTATCGTTCGATGCACCAGACGTTGATACCGGAACGCTCACCGAGAATGTTGCTCTACTTCACGTATGAATGAGCGCCGATGCTCGCAATCAATAATTTTACTCATAGGTATTTTTTTTCCCTGCAGCGACTCTACATTTGTATCTAACACATAACAGATTTATTACGAACCAAAGTTTAACCAGCAATATTTGTCGCGCTTGCAAGCTCCACACACAAGGATTAAGAAGATGACGCGTTTATGATACGAATTTAGATATAGATAATTAAATAGAAGAATCGAAACCGTTTTCATAAAAAATTAAAGCGAAAAGTCTTCGCGCCAACACAGACGCGCGAAAAGCGGTGATGACGCGAGCATTCGAAAGTCAATACGAACTATAGCGCAAGCCAGTATTTGTTTTGTGTACGAACGTCCCGCTGTTACGACAATTTCCTAACCAACGAGTTCAAGCGATGGGAAGGTCACGTACTTTATTATTTTTTTGATAGAGGTATTGATGATATCTCTGTAGTATGAAAAAATACCAACTTATAAGCAGCTTCTCAGTGAACTGGCTGTTGTATAGAGTAGGCGTTTAGGCAAGGTAAAAATGCGTAAAAAAAATATTTAAATGATTTTTACTAAAAATCGTAAGAGAAATGTAACGAATAGTGGAGCCAAAGTATATCTATAGTATAGGTAGCAAATAAAATAGGGCAAGAATGATATTTCGTTTGAACTTACTACTTTGGTCATGTTTTACCTAGTGTTTTAAATTATTAAACCCTCGTATGTATGCCAAGACATAAAGAATAATGTCAATAGTTTTCAATTGCATAGTCGTTTTCGAAGCTCAGGCCTTAGCATCTTATTTTAATGTATTTTTGTAGCTGTACTATTTTTAACAGCAACAGAATAGCTTTAAACCCTATCCTACATTAATCCATAGGCCGCTTCTTTCTTTATCTTTATCCTGTCACACAAAAATATGAGTTTTACATACCTACTACTTAAACGTACATAATTTACCACATCGCTAGAATTATTTTGGTGTTTAGTGAAGCCACAAAAAAAATTGACGCATGTTAGCTAAAAGTGTGAACGCGTGTTAAAAAAATTATATGCGTACAACTTGCATTTTTGCAACTTGCAATTTTTAATTTACGAAAATATTTTTCAGGTGTAAAAACAAAATTTACACTTCACTACAACTAGTAACTAAAATTAACATTAAAGACCTTCCAAAATCAACTCTGCTACGAGCCGACCAATAAGAAACGTTCGTTTGGCGGCCATCTTGTCCCCCACCGCTGTCGACGCTGGAGATGAACGGGGCGCACTAGTCTCATCTGTCAGTGTCACTAAGATGTTGCGTTCACTATATGTATTGCGTTCGGTGTTAGTTAATTCATTTTTTTTAATAATCAGGTTGAGATTGAAATGTAAGTAGTTTTATATAATTTTGAGTAAATTTATACTTGCTCTAGAATTTTCATTTTATTAAATATTATATTATGTGCAAGTGCGAAACATTAGTATAGTCCAGATACGTTTGCTAACAACAAAATATCACATTATAACTGATGTAATTGTACAAATGAAGTATTTATCACTCTAGCATGTGCCTTACAATCTTATTATGTACTTACTCTCTTTATTATCATTATTTCTGTCGTTGCAAAGGTAAATACTACACAATTTATTGAAATCATTAAGCATATAAATTCTTAATTGAGAGTTTCATTTTAATTCAATATTTTATTATTATTATCAGCCTATACTGTCCCACTGCTAGGCAAAGGCCTCCCCACACTTCTTCCACTTATCTTGATCCCTACCAACCTCCCACCTGTTTTTGTCGTAATTCAATAACTTCATTAAAAATCCAAATTTATGAAATGATTTTAATAAAGCCAGTACGTATCATCATCATCATATCAGCCCACATCTACCCACTGCTGAGTACAGGTCTCTTCTATTTCTCGCCATCTGCGCCGGTCTTGTACCTCCCGCATCCACTGTCTACCAGCAACGGTGGCTAAGTCGTCCGTCTATCTAGCGGGTGGTCTGCCAACTGGACGCTTTTTTGTTATCGGCTGCCACTCTGTTACCGCCTTGGTCTACCGTCCATCATCCCTACGAGCCAAGTGTCCTGCCCACCCCCACTTCAGTCTCGTGATTCGCCTTCCGATATCAACAACTCTGGTTCGGCGTTTTATCTCCTCGTTGCGAACACGATCCTGAAGCTTGATATCTAACATCATCATCATCATATGGCTCTATGGCTCTTTGTGCAACCTTCACTTTGTGCAAGCTCTCCCTTGTGAGCATCCATCTTTCGGCACCGTAAGTGAGCGTGGGCGAGACGCATTGGTTAAAAACTCTGGTCTTTAGGTTTTGTGGGATCTTGGATTTAAAGACGTCTTTCAGTTTACCAAAGGCGGCCCAACCTAGCTGAATACGCCTGTCGACCTCCTTCACCTGTGATTGCGGAACAAGGATAAACACTGTCCAAGATATACGTAGTCTTTTACTGCCTCAATAGGGCTATTACCGACAATTATGTTCGGTACAGTTGAGTTGCTTAACATAATTGTCGTCTTAGACAAGTTCATCCTAAGGCCGACTTTAAGTGATGCGGTGTGCAGCTCCCATACAAAATCGCGATCAGCTAACTGCATTTACCTACTATGGAAAACGAAAAATACGTATGCAGCACAAATATTTTCAGAGTGTAAGCAAATTTATACCTATGACTTTTTTCAGAGTATGAAAGGACTTCGAATACAAAATCTATTGAATAATATGTTAAATAAACTTACTTTTGAAGGAATGTACAATTTATTCTTCATACTTCAGTAAAAGAAATGTAAATCGCATAGTTTCACATGTTATGTCAGCGAAGGCAGCTGGCTGAATAGAAACACAGCCATATCACCTTTGCCTTTCCCGTACAAAAACAAATGAAAAAATCAGATCTGGAAAAACTGTCAATCAAGTAGTCTTTGTAAGTTGCATCAAGTCGAAAAATGTGAAGATATCATGAAATAATGTAACAAATGCAATCAAGAACCAATAACAAGAGAATATTTGACCAATTCTATTGTTTTCATGAAGAAATTCCATAAAAACCCGCCTAATCCTGACACAGCGCCAACAATTACATTCTGAAATTACTTATTTGATACGCTGGCTTAGCGATCCAAACGGTAACAAGACACAAGTAGGTACATTTTGTTGCATCATTAATACACATGGAACAATGAAGCAACTTTGTTGCTGGGCAACTCGCGGATCTCTCGGTCCCTCAAACGTGCGTGAAAGGGACTTCCGACAAGGTTCCGGCAAGAATCTCCTCGGTGCGTGGGCCCTCTTATCAATCAAGTACGGTTTATGCAATAATTTATATAATATCGAGTTTATCTATAGTTTATGGAAAAATCGAAAGGTTTAGATTATTCATTAAAAACAATTGTGCCTTTTAAGTATTTTGTCGGTTTAATGTTTGCCACTTTTAATTTTGCCACTTTTAATTTTTCCACACTACTACGTACCTGTCTTTTATTATTAACAATATGACATTACATGTCTGTTATGTTACATATTAAGAGCATTACCTAAAACGTGAACGTTAAAAAATACGTAGTTTTATTAACATTTATCCCATAAGAATACGAATGAAGTAGAGCAACATTCTCGTCCGCGCCTCAGCACATTTCGTTCGCCACATTCCTCAGCACGTTTAAAGCATGCCCTAAACAGCTGATTTCCCCGGCATCGTCCCATCTCCTTTATCGCGTAGTAAAACACGTAATAAAACAGAGAAAACTATACTTTATGCGCTCCCTGTAGAATCGCGCGGACGGCGTGCGTAACCTACATGCGGCCATTTCGAGATTTACGATCTGGGAATTGTGTGTTGGAAAGAGATAAAAATATTAGACTCACAACCGACGGCTAACGCGAACGTAGCGGGCCCGTTGATACTTCGAGGACAAGGCTCGGGCAGTATACGCTGAATCTTTCGATGCTCCGCCATAGACAGTTATAAACAAGTTCTACTACAAAACTAGGCCCAGCAGAAAAATACGTTTATTCCCTGCTAGAAAATGTGGTTTCTCTAATAGAGCCAAAACTTCTATGCAACGCCATGGAATTTATCTTCGAATTTCATCAGTACGCGCATTTGAGATCGCATACTAGCTCATTTCGGTGCATCTGTGTGCGTAAATTAGACTATCCGCAAGGGACCGATGAGCGTTATAGCTTTCCCTTTTGTTTGGCTGAGTTATGGCTGTGTTAGAGCGAGAGGTCGTAAATAGCGGGGTGCGGACCGAAGTGACATGTTTATGGGAGGAGCGCGTGCCGGAGTGGGAGCGCGGCAGTCGTGAGAATGGCGCCGTGGCGGCAGGGCTCGCAGCTGAAGGGTTAATAAATGTATGAAAAAGTTTTTTTTTTCAGGTACGGGTAATTCGCGGATACAGTAAATCCTGTTCTACCAACTGGCACATTTTTTTAGAGTCATTTTTTTCAGTAGTCAGTTTTTTTTGTGTCCTGCTTTGGGTTACATACCCTTCAAAAATTACTCAATTATATTATATGCAATTACAAAAAGTTCAACAAACAAAAACTTCCATTCGAAACTCCTTAACAAAACTAAAAGTAGCGATCAGCTTGAGCGGATGATTCTACAGGTGGGCCCTTAACCGACCCTTAATGAGAGTCACCCTACCCCCACCTACCCTCCGCGATAAAATTAACGCGAATACTTGTCAAAGTCCGAACAGGACTACCAAATTAGTGCTAAACTAAAATGGATGATTAAAATAAACAAATGAAAAGTCCAACAGAATTTTAAGTCCAATAAATTATGAAAAGCTCTACATTCCTACAAATTCTTATTCCTATTAGGTTAGGGAGAATTTATCCATTATCGAAATCGATGCCCCGAAGCAGTGCCTTTATTTATTAATTTTTATTCCACTAATGCCGCGTTTCTACTAGGAACATAAAATTGTTATAAAAACCGAGAAAATTGTCAGACACAATTTACAATGACTAATTTATTTTTAGTGACAGTATTGTATTGTAAATTCCTGCCTGACTTTCTGAAAGCATTCATTGTGAATCTACTTGGAAATAAACGATTGAAATTTGAATTTGAAATTCGATAGGTATGTGGACCCAGGATTCCGGCATAACGATATTTTTATAATTTAAATAGGTAAATCATTAAAAAATATATTGTTATTAAGTGTGATAATTTACTCAAAAGTTTGTGATGCTCTATTTCTCTGATTTACTCAAAACTACCTGCTAAACATAGGTCTCCCCTAGCTAACATTTCCAGTAGCAATATTTTACCCACAATGATGGATCAATGGGACATTCGATACGATATTTATTTATTTATTTAAACAAATTGGTATTTTATGATATAAAAGTATACATAGATATGTATGTGACTTCTTGACTCTTTGGTAGGTTTATATATTTTTTTAAAGGTCACCCAAAAATACTTATTTATCGAAATTCGATATACAGGGTGTAAGGGACGGTGCACCAAAAACTTTGCAGGCATGATAAGACCATAAAACAGAACAACTTTTTCTATGGGGGCTATATTGGTAAAGGCGAAAAATATTTTTAGACGTCCCATACAAAATTCTCGATCCGCTGACGGAGTTTGTATGAGAACTTGAAAAATTATTTTTGTGCACGAATAACAACTCCATAGCAAAAGTTGTTCAGATGGTCCATTGCCTGCAAAGTTTACGTTACACCGTTCTTAAAACCCCGTACCTATTGTTGCACCGATCGATGCTCATCTAATAACTCTTGCTGTTTTAAATTGCATGGCTGTTATTATCCGAATACTTCGATGTTTGGTCGTTTTACCCTAGTCCTCGTCAATTGTCCACTACGGTCTTCTTATTTTCAAAATTAACAATAGGCATGATGACTAGGTCAAATGAGCTAAGTTTTAAAACGATATTTTGTATGAAAATACGAAGAGATGACGTCATATCTATCTAGTTTAGATGGCGTCAAAACACTTACTTTTATATTATTTTTCTGTTTAATTGAAACTTTAAATATTTCGAAAACATATTCACGATTGAAGTTCGCATACTGAGTAAAATACCTATCATGTAGCTTGGCACCTATTTAAAATCGTTCACAGGAAGTACTAGTTTTAAAACAACACCTTATAAAGGGATGCATAAACAAGACCTTATCAAAATTATCAACAAGTTTCGATAGCTATCTAATTGAAGCATTCAAAAAGCAATTCAAATCAGTTTTATTACCCTGGGACACATTACCAGAGGTACTTACGGCTGGTAAAGCCCGTACCGGACCATCAAAAGGCATTTAAAATGGTAGATCAATCAAAAACCAATATCGAAACACAATCAAATCTATAACCTCGATCGATCACCCCACACATTCCATCAACACTAGCGGTGAAACCGTATCCTGTGGCGGCGTGACTTGAAGAGGAATAGTCGATTATATCGGCGCATACGCACCACTGGGTACTAATCTGCATATTAACTCCAAAATAAACCGGTTGATGCAACGCACATAGGCGACGCTACCGAGGCACTCCTAATAAGGAAGTCGGTGTACCTATGTAGATGATATTCTTGCATGTTAGGATTTGATGTCGAGCGTGTTTGACACAATTTGCCGTATTTGGTTATGAGATTTTCATATTTCTTATAAGGACATCAAACAAACTAACCAACGAACAAACATGTTAATATTCAAGTAGTAGGCAGTTGGAAAAGGAAACTCGATAACAAATTTTAAAGAGATTTATTTTTAGGAAAAATTATTTAGAAGTCGTATAAAAATTACGGTTTAAAATTTAGTAGATATATATTGCCTGCTTATTTAAAAGCAATATGGCAAAGCAAGTGTCGCAAATGTAACTATCCCAAAAATATAACCTAACAAACAATTTTACTGCAACCTCTTTCCTATCTACTTTAAATAGAATTTGAGTATTCAAAGGGCTAAAAATTACCTAACTCGAAAGTTAAATTCAGCTTTAAGAGGAGCCTGAATCACAAATTGATATTCCTCCCTTCAATCGTAAGCAGCATGAAAAGATTTATCGATACGGATATCCGTTATCAGATGCCCTGTTTTTCATAATCGGGTGTGGAAATATAAAATTCAAATCATAAACCCTTAGACACACTGGCGTAAAGAATAGTAAGGAAAGATAATGAAGCCCTTAAGAGATGTGTGTTTATCCTAATATTTTGTCTTTCACAGGCTGTTTGGTCTTGTCTCATGATAATAATGCTAAAAGCCTGTACTGTTCAGGGAACTTCTTACCAAAATTGCGGAAAACCTTTCTCCTTAGCCACAAAAGACGGTATAACATTACAAACATAAATATTATTAATAACAGTAGCTCACTGGCTGAAGTTTCATTTGGCCACAAAAGGAAAACTCCGCTCCATGTAACCTATGCATTGCCATCTATCTTTTTCCACAAAAGCCGGACATTATTGTTCGGTCCAAACACTCCTAAATCTTCGGAAAAGTAATATATTTTCGTTTTGCCCAGTGCGGTGCGCTACATAGACGCCAGTCAGTTCGCTCCGCTACTTTCTGTATCTACTAATGTTTTATACATTGCCCGGTTTCGGTCGTAATTCTTTTACGTTTGTCGCTATTCAGTGGCAATGGAAAAGCGTTAGTTTTTCTTTGCTTAGTTAGTATTTCCCGTGGGTAGCGTGCGATTCCGTTTTCGGACTTGTTGATGTGGCCATCCTTCTCCGTTAGTTTGAATTTTCTATTACTTTTTATTGTCATTTCTTCAAAAAATTGGACCCTTTGTTTTAATTCTTAGGAAATCACTTCTAACTCTAACATCATTCCTCTGCCTACATTTATGTGACTATGTATGTGTATGTACCTATTCTATGTTTTCCAAAAACTAACACAAAATTTTACTAAGGAAATTAATCATATACCTTTTCTTGTAAAAGCGGTTTACTACTTTTCACTTAACTACACTCTTTTCTCCTCTACTCTAAACTGGGATATACTCAGGTTACCGTTTAAAAGTGGACCATTCTCGGTATTACATAATGGCCACGCGTAATTTGAGAACAAGGCCCTAAAGCAGCGTCAAAATATGTAAAGATTTTTATCTTTTCCGTAAAACGGCTTGGGAAAAAACATAAAGAAGGTGGTGTCACCTGATCCCGACAGCTGAGATTTATAGCTCTCGGTGTGGCCGCGGCCTTAGGTCGAGGTCTCCATACCCTGGAGTTATGACACCAGGATATAATTTAACTACATGTGACAAGAAAAAAAAGTAGGGATAATGATCGCATGGCGAATGAGTCAGGGATCGGTTGATACCTTTGGATGAAAATAAAATCCTGTGTTTGTATTTGCTACATCGTAAATCAATGGTTATAATTAGCATAAAAAAGGAAAGATTTGGCAAATATAGTAAGTTTTACATAGGATAAAATAAATTTGAAGTGCGAATGGAAGGTACCTATGCACTTTGTTCATTATGAGTGCACTTTCTTATACCTATTAAAAAATCTTTTTAAGGTACCACACTGTACCACAGGGTATACATAAGTCGGTACACGGTAGAGCCTGCGATATTTCTAAAAAAAACTCGCCAACATAGTAGGTGCGGTCAGCTCAAAAAACAATTTCCTTCTGACTAACAACCCGAATCTGCCAGGAATCAAATTAAAATGAGGGCTACCACTAAAATCTTCTCATTACAACCGAAAGACATTAGTAAAAGGGCGCCAAAAGAAATGCTTGGGCCTTCAAATGTACCCTGAATACCCTTCGATTTATGTAGCAAACAAATTTTAACCGCCAACAAAATTTCGTTCAAAAACAAACCCTAAAATATTTGGCCATAAAACTCTTAATGCACTGGAGGCATAGAGCTCATAAGTCGTGGAGTGTTGAAGAAGTGAAAGCTCAAGTAAAGTGGTAGGAGTCTCGGAGAAAATTGGCACGAGTGGTTTTAGCTGGGACGGGCGTGCGAGGGGGGCGCCTGCGGGGGATGAACCTACATCCGGGTAATACAGAAGGGACTTTTGATGATAGGTCAATTCATGCCAAGTTGTTTCGTAGCAAATATCCGGCTAGATGCAATTAATGAGGATCATATTATTCGATTCGGGTCGTTATTTTCAGCACGATGCCATGTTCAATGGTCTTGGATGGGGCAGGTTATTACGAGTAAGTCACTTTTTAACCTACTAATTGGCATTAAAACTAATTTTCTGTGGTAGTTACGCTAGACCGAAATTAATATACTTACGGAATTTTTCTACGTAAAAATACTTTATTTAGTTAGGTTTTCAAAATTTACTTTTAGTCTTTGTATGCTTATTTTTAATCCTATCCACTAAGTCTCCTATGACACAATTTTCGCTCTACGTAAAGAAAACTAGACATCCACATCTGCGTTCTTTATTCTTTGCCATCCAGTATAGGGGTGGCAGTCGAATGTTCAGGCGTAGATAGGGCTCGCGAAGACGAATAGCTGCTTACGAAATTTTTCAACAGTCTCTATCGGCCCAAACGGAAAATAAGAGGGGACACCGACAAATAAATGAACGTAGTAAATATCCCTATGACAATAACACAGGTCAGCAATAGATTATGCCGAAGATAGTAAAGACTATTATTAATGTAAGGAAAACACAGGAAAAAAGGCCGATTGATGCGAAATAAGAGATAAAATAATGGAATCTATTGACTAAGTTTCGATGTTATAGGTTGTTGACAATGATTCTAGTGGATTTTGGTGATTGGTTTAGTTACTTTTGGTAATGTTTTCTTGTGTTCCTGTACCTATAATAAGAAAAGTAATGGATACTTTAGGTGTATTTTTTTTTTGCCTAGCTTAAGTTGGCGGGCAGAGTAGCAACGCATCAGAGGGTTAAAAATTGATATTGTTAAGGAGATGTATGAAAAACTTTCGGACTCATCAAAGTGTAAAAAGTCGACATACAGCGACTAGAAAAGTCGGCATATAGCGACTAGATCATTCTATGCTAATGCGGCTTTTATGTAATTGTTTTATTTTATGTCATAATAATTATTTATTTTATTTTATTTTCTTTATTTGGACAACCAACAAGTCTTTCACTTATTACATGAGTAAGCATAACATAGCATTTAAATCTAAGCTAAAGTGAAGCCTTAATTATAGGTAGTCACCGCATGCAAAAATGTTAACAACCTTATTTACTAACTTAAGTAGGTATTAAATTAAACAATAATTTAAAAAGTTATTTAAGATAAACTAAATATAGACTAAATAACTTTAACCAAATCATGCACAGTAAGTTTAAATTTTGATCCGCTATCAGCGAATACATCGAGCGATTTACTGTACTTATTATATAACTTACACAATCTAGGAATTATAGTACAGCTAGTAGAAGGACATGAAATATTTCAGAGTCTATTGATGTCAACTTTAAACAATATTCATAATATTGAAAAATTGCGATAAAAGGAAAGCACTATGAAAATACTATATCTCCCCATGAACTAATTACCTAAATGAACTACCGCCAAAAGCTCTACATCACAAACCCGCACTCTCAGCGCAATAAATAACATATGAAAGTTAAGAGCCAATTCAATTAAAAACCCAAATCACACATTCCGAGCGAAACCGTCGCGGATTTTTCTTTCCAAATTTATGTTCGCGGCTGTAGAGGGCGCTGGGGTAGAGGGGGAGGGGGGGGGGGTTAGGGTGGTTTGGGGGGTGCGACTTCATTTCGCCCGCGTCGTTTATCTTGAGAAACATAACTCAGGGACGAAGTCTCTGTCAACTTATTCCTATTCTTTCGCCTAAGCGTAAAATGGGTGTTTTACTTTTTCGCCGTTTAGTAGAATGGAATTTAAAGGTAATTTTTTGGATTGCGGGTAATTTAAACGCTACAATTTTAAGTCAAAACATGAACACGTAATTTGTTTTACGTCAAGACGATGTACTAAACATAGTTATCAATATAGGTAATTGTAGCAATTCAATCATCGTTTACCGTCGTAGCCTTTGCCTACACATTTCGTAGAGGTACTATAAATAATAGAATTTCAAGCTTCCTATTGTAGAGATCAACTTATACCGGTTATTTTTAACCACTATATAAAAAACCAGTGTTATCGGATCCCTCAACTGGGTATCGTAAGCTGTTGGTGATTGTACTAAAAGGCGGTTCCTTTACTTGATGTCCATTGATGCGCATTTTTCTTCGGACTTCGGACTTCCCTCAAAACGTTTTCGCAGGAGCAACTCATAAACTTGCGTTGGCGTCTCTCTCTGTTATACTTCTTATGGTAAATTAAATATACGTACCTTTATATAGTTACCTATCTCTTTTGCTCCAACGGACGTCAGATGTGGGATTCCCGTAACTTGGAAATGTTAATGTCATTTGGTATCGAGAGGGGCGGTATCAGTCGTCCGCCGTTCAGTTGGTAATAAATAATAGAGTTTACTCCCTAATGAGGAAAAAATGCCTAATAGGCTTATGTTATATTAGTTGAAAGTGCTATTAATTAGACGCTAAAATGATCCCTTATCGCGCTTTTTGAGCATTCTAAATTAGGGAACCTAGTTTTGTTGTTTTTTAATAATAATTGACTTCGCTCGTACTTAGCGTTCTTTATATAAATTTTAGTCAATAAGATATTATTAAATTACCCATATCGAATGGTTTTAGGTAGTATTTAAGTTTCGTTTTCATTTGTTTCATAAGCATGCAATTAGTATTATTTGATTAAAGTTTAATTCCTCATCAATAACAAAGCCAAATTCATTCTTGTATCTTGAAAATTAAGATTTTTTTTGTTCATCCTGTCGTTGATTTAAAAACAAGGTAAAATCTGCAGGGTGTTGGGGACTGCCCTCCAAATTATGCATTCAACCCATGAAACTGAACAACATCCTAAAATTTTTTTTTTTTCAGGAAAGTCAAAAACTTATTGGTTTGCCACACATTCAGCTGATCGCGATTTTGAATGGGAGGTTGATTTGATTGTTATTTCCTGATATAGGGGCAAGTTGTTCAGTTTTATGGTCTGTATGTACCCTTTCAATATTCGGAAGCAGTCTCCTCCTTTACACCATGTATAGACATAAACAATTTAAAATTGTTTCAAATCCTAATAGACAATTGACAGTCGTTTCAAATACTAAAGGACAAATTTGACAATCGTTTCAAAACCCTTCGTCGCCGGATTTCTTCACAGGCTTCTGTCAAAGGCCAATTCCTGCACTGTCCAATTGAAAACAAACAAACTAGTGGGACTTAATTTTTACCCCATAAACGCACCCCACGAATCGCGATAGATATGGAAATCTCGTCGGCAATCGTCGGCTATAGTCGGCCATTTTCGTGCGAACGTGCGTCCCGAACCAAATTGCCTGTTTATGCCTAACTTCATATATTACTTTACGCGTGTTGTCTTCGCAAAGCGATATTTATTGTTTGACCGTTATTGCGTCAAATGACGTATTGGTAGTACGATATCGGATTGGTTATACGTAGTCGGTCCCAAAGTTCTGTCACTGGCACATTATTTTTGAATTTAGAACACGAATTTGGAAAAGTTTTATTGCATTCCTTTTTTGAATGTTTGACAATTATTTTAAAACAATAAATGATCATTTGGCGCGATTTTTCACGATGGAGTGGACTTTGAAAGAAAACCGAATAGCAGTTTTGCCGTTGCATCGCTGTGGGCACTCGCCGAGTACCATTTTTAAGTTGCTCAAAAAATTTAAAATAACGCTTAGGTTTGTGTATAACCTATATAAGTAGGTACAATGAAGTCTCTAGTGTTGAGGACAAGAAAAGAACTGGCCGGCCTCGCTCCGCAAGAAAATCAGCAGTGATCAAAGCGATCAAGGAGCGCATACGAAGAAATCCTGTCCGAAAACAGAAACTTATGGCTTTGCAGATGAAGGTTAGTAGAATAACAGTCAAAAAGGTTCTAAACGAAGACCTTAAGCTGCGAGCATACAAAAAAAGAGTGGGCACTTACTTAATGCCCATTTAAAAGAAATTAGACTCAAAAGATCCCGGGTGTTGTTAAAACGGTACGCGAAAAACCGGCACCGCGATATACTTTTTACAGACGAAAAAATTTTTGATATAGAAGAAAAGTATAATAAACAAAACGATAGAGTGTACGCTACCAGCTCTGAAGAAGCAGGAAACAAAGTTCCGCGGGTGCAACATGGGCATCATCCCTCTTCAGTCATGGTCTGGTTAGGAGTCTCCTACTATGGGCCAACTGAGGTTCATTTTAGCGAAAAGGGGGTCAAAACCAGTGCAAAAGTGTACCAAGAGACGGTTTTGGATCGGTACGTCAAAGACCTGCCCAACACACTATTTTCAGGACATCAATTTGTGTTCCAGCAGGATTCTGCGCCCGCTCACAAAGCCAAGACCACTCAAGCCTGGTTTTAACGTCAAAACATTGACTTTATAAGACACGAAGATTGGCCTTCCTCCAGTCCGGACCTTAATCCTCTGGACTATAAAATTTGGCAGGTCTTAGAGAGCAAGGTCTGTGCTAAGCCACATAAAAATTTGGAGAGCCTGAAGTCAGCCATAGTTAAAGCAGTCGCTGAAATCGACATGGATATGGTGCGTGCTGCGATAGACGACTGGCCGCCGCAGTTGATGGCCGTTATTAAAAGCAAGGGAGATCATTTCGAATAGTTTTATGTTATTTTGATTCTTCGATAATTGTATTTTTAATTGATATATAAATTTTTAAAAACGGATCGGTACTTTTTATTTTATCAGTATTTTCATATATGACAGAACTTTGGGACCGACTACGTAGATGGGCTGTGCGTGATGGGCACCATCTTAATCAAACTAGTCTGTATAGTAAGAGCTACTCAATTTTAAATATCTTTAATAATATTTTTAACTTGTTGAATTGACGATCGATGTGGCGCAGTGGTAGTGCAACTGAATGTGACGCAGAAGATTCCGGGTTTGATTCTCGGTGGATCACTCACAAAGTTGATATTTATCACTTTGTGAGTTTGTTTCCAGTCAGTTAAGGACATTGCGGGCTGAACCATCAAAATTGTCCGTTTTTTCGCTCCGTTGAACCATCAAAAGAAAGATGATTCTGTGTTTTTGTGGGTCGCGGTTGCTGTCTATGATTACTTAGACGTATGTAATGACACAGCCATGTCAGAACCCTGCTACTTGTAGAGGCGGTTGAAAAATTCTGACTCTAGCGTTCATTGGGTCGTTGGGCGACTCATTGTCCCACACAAACAGACAGGACCTGCTAAAACATTTATACCTACAATACAAAATGCTGATGTTAAGAGAACAGAACTCACGGAAGCTCGGTTCGCACTTAACTGAGAAGATCACTCTAACTTTTCCTAAATTTCAAATTGAGAACGCGAGACAACTCGCATAAATTTCCACAAAGCACAATCGTATGGAAAAAAGATCGCTGGCGCATAAATTCCACGGTAAGACCCGATAGAAATGAGAGAAGTTCCATTAATTCTCTAACCAGCCGATAGGTGGCGCTTCGCGGGCGAAGACGCCGGAAAACACATTTTAATAAGGGGTACCTACTATCTAGTGAAACTGAGTCTTTGTAGGAATAAAAAGGCTTGATACTTAACCAAATACTAAAAGATCAGATGGTATTTGGAATCTTCGGATACATAAAGAATAACATAAATTACAATCTTTGGTCGGTAGGTATTCGGCTGAAATTTTCACGTACCTATTTAAATTTAATTTTTTGCTGACAATGCAGCGTTCCAGTTGATATATTTTAACTATAGAAAAATAATGCCTTTGAAATACATACTTCATTTTTTGAACAAGTGAATTAAATGCCTAATGACAATACAACTCATTCGTCACCGTTTCTTTTGAATAATTGATGTGATACACTGGACAACTACTGCTTTTCAATTTTATATTCTTTACGCACGTCACAGCTGCTAAGGATTATAATTTATAGACATTTTCTCCATGTTATAGGTAATAGCTATGTTGTAGATCGATAGTGGTTGAAAATAATCTCCGACTTGTATTTGACCCACAAGACAAGCAAATATGCCTCCAGTACTCGTATTTTTAGCAGCTCTAGGCTCGCATTACTGAATTGATCAAATTTTTTGACAACTTGAGTTTGTCAACTTCATGTATCATTTGAGGGGGAGTACTGTGGGTGTCCCCACAACTTTGTTATTTCGTCTACCCACCAGGGTAGTGATAATTTATCCTGTGGGTAACTTTGTAAATATGAATAATTATGTACCCTCGCCTTGCTAATAATTTAGGTCAGTTTTGTATAAATACCGGTGAGAACTTTAATAAATTGGCATTCGACTGCCCAAGCCCGAACCGACTCCACCTCTCATTTAGCTCTCACCTCTCGTGGCCTGCAACTAGCACTGCCACTTCCTCAATCACACTCGTGGTTCGCAACTAGCGATTCCACTTTCCTCATACACACCGTGGTGCGCAACTAGCGTCTCCATCTCCTCAACCCTCATAACGTGGTACACAACTAGTGTCCCACAACTCTCAAACAAAAAAAACATATTTTAAGTCGTAAGTACCAAAACAGCTTAGCCTAACTAAGGTATTACCTACTCGGGGGTGCAAGCGCGCGCGAAACGAAATGTGGCTTTAAAAATTTGGAACACAATCCAGCTATTTGTCTTTCCAACGTCTCTTATAAATCAAGGAATAAAGCAGCCAACAATGCTTTATGGAGGAAAAAACCTACATAAGACCGGGAAATAGCAAGACCTTTGCACATACATTATGAATGCTAGTGTTGCGTAAAGGAAAGTGTATGTTACGCAGGGATCTCCTATTGTTACGGATGAGGATAGTAATCTATGAGTTGACCAGGTTGAGTAATGAAATTATTGGATAGAATTTTTAAAAGGTATAAAATATCGAATTACAGATTGTTTACATTGCAGATTGTTTTTATAATAAGTATGTAAGAAGATATAAGAACATGATCAGAAAGTCTATGATTTTCGGATCAAATCACGTATCTACCTAGTTTTTATTTGACGTCAAATATTTTCTACTTGTGTTGTTATATTTTTTACATTCAAAAATTGCGCACATGCATGAATGAGCAAGTGAAATTCGACCACAATAGAACAATTAATTATGGCCCGTCTACGTAAAACTATCCATCACTTGAACATAAAATATTTTTAATGTATAAAATATATTTCGGCCGCCATTTTAATATCCGCCGTCATTATTTAGCGCGCGTCACTCCCGTCCGCACTACTCGACGGCATTCGCAAAATTATTGCCATGTAACGCACTATATCACGGCAAATTTACGAGAACCTGAATATGATAGATTTTCAATCCGGCCACCATAATATACGACGAAAAACCCTGCCAAAATAGAGAAATAAATAAAAGCGTGACAACCAATTAATAACTCATAAAGTGTCAGTGTTGAGGACAATAAAAACTTGGCGGGATAAAGGGGCAGAAAAAGGTGATCACAATGCCCGTACGAGGAGAAAAACGCCTGTAAAAGCCCCGATATCGTCCATAAATTTGGACGGATTCAAAACAAATCGCCCTTATTCATTACGCAGATGACTTATTGCCGCGAGAGGCACTTTATAATGCTCTTATATACGAGGACAAAGAGGCAGGATCGACTTCATTCAGTGCTGTGAAAAACAACTTGAAGCGAACAAAAAGCACCTCCGCTTCATTAGTCATGTTTAAAGCGGATTAGTTTGAAAAAAATAAGCGTTCGTTAATAGTTTGTTTGAAAATCGATTTTTATGCTCAATAGAGCGTTCGTAATGGCATGCATGTTGGATAATTTATGTCCTTGATTAATGTTCTACAAGAAATAAAACGGCTGGTTTTATTTATGTCAACAATTAGTTCCGTATTGTTATCATACGTAGGTACCCACTGCCAGTTGTGTGGTAAACTATTTGCAGAATTCCTCGAAATTTGAAGTTAAAAACAGAGCGCATCTAAAAATATACCCCCAAAACGTTAAAATCAAACCGAGTAACCCAAGCATTTTATTATCAGATACCGAACGATACCTTCATCAAGTGCGACGCGTTATGGAACGTCGAATCGAAAAATAAATGGCGTTCAAAAGTGTGATCCAAGATGTACAAAAAGGGGAAAAAGGAGGTAAAAGAGTCGAACGAAATGATAAATTTCCCGCCCGAAGTGAAAAAGTGAGCATTTATTTATGACACGGCAGTGTATTGTGCCAAGCCCAAAGGTTTATCAGATCTTGTTGGGCCCTTGCATTTGTAATGTGTTCGCGCTTTGACACGGGGTAATGTGACATTTGGTCATATACACTAAATAAATATGTAAATAAATTACAAGCTTATAGTTTTTCGTTTCTTGGTGATATTTATGTGAAAATGCGTTTAATTGACATAAAATTAGATTTCCTAAATATGTCTTTGACGTCTCATGTATGACGCCCTACTCGCATGTTTAAAATTATGTTCTGAAAAGCCCTAAACTATTTAATAGATCCTTATGTTATGGAACATCTTTTGTTGGAAACAAATTAAAAGTTTCTTCCGTAGTCCCAAATCGGCAATTTATAGCCGAGGAAAGATTTAGGAGTAATTTATTGGCTATCTTGGGCGATCTGTTAAGTTCTCGTTTAGTTAGACTAAAACTTTGCTCTAATTTCAATTCCCATAAAGTAATGGCTAAAAATATACGATTCATAACATAGGTAGCAGTAGATACCTAAGTATTTTTAATAGCAAATTTCAATTCAATAAATTATAGCGCAGGAAGGAAATCCAGCACATTTCCATCGCATCCCTTCGAAGTATAAATTCATCATCTCATACATATTCCGCCGAACAAAACAACCAGCACTAATATCTTTATAAGCGAACGCAAAACAAATTACCATAGGAAAGAGATTCAAAAACTTCGCTACACTCGCACCCATTATAAGTTTTTCCCAAGAAAAACACTTTTCGTGCACACGTCGCTGGAGGTTTTTTCCCGGCGCACTTTTCTAAGTGCCATAAATCTTTCAAGTAAATAATTGAAACGATATTTTATGCCAAAACATTCCGCGGGTAGGGAGAGATGTCGCGCCACCTGCCTCCTCCTGCTTGTACTACTTTCCACTTTAATTTGGTTGCGTAATGTATTTTCAATTACTTGAGGAGCGCCCTGATTTGTGGTTCGGATAAGATTGGGAGTAATTCTTTTGGCCAAATTTAAGGCCTAGGATTGAAGGCTGTGGTTGCCGATTTAAATTTTCCTGCAATAACTTTTGTTAGGCCATTTCTTTACAATTTAGTTTATATTTTGGACTGGCAGCCTCTGGGAAGTCTGTAGTGTGGATCGTGTTTGAGAGATATAATTTATCACGAAACCTCTTCCTGAACTAACTAGCTGATTTATTATTAGACTTACGAGTATATGAGTAGTACCTAACTATCTAAGCTTCAAACTTTTTACTGATATTATTTTGACTGTTACCCCACACATTCAAGCACAAACTCATGAAGCCAACAAACATAAGGTTAAGCTACAAAACAGTGTATCTCACAATCAAGGCTAATACGAGTAGCGTCGCTTCTCATAAAATATGTTGTTTATTTTTCATTTACGTGAGCGATGGTGCAAACAGCCGTCAGGTGTTAAGGATAAAACCCACCGAAATAAGAACTTAGATTATACGGAAAAATATATATTATAGTATTGGGTATAAAGTATTGTGATTCAAGTATGTATTGCAAAGTGAAGAACGGCTACCTGAGAGGCCCAAGTAAATAAAACCCACATAATATATTTCTATGAAGTGGATATGGTATGGAAATTCGACTTTCAAAGGTTCAGCTAATCTGATTTCGTTCGATCAATAAGTTTGAGTTTTTGGACTATATTGCTGATAGTTCAACACTTTTAAGTATCAGATAAAACAGAAAAGAACTAGGAACCTAAGTACAAAATAGGATTATTATCATTAAACCGGCCGTCAAAGAACTGAGAGCAGCTTATGATGGCGCATTTTCAGGAAATTTCTAAAGAGGACTAGCCTCGCAACAAAAAGGCGGGAAAGTGCCGTTAAAGTGAACAATGGCGACCCATCTGCTCCCACTTCCGAGATTCAATTAAATTTTTACTGAAGATTATCACGCAGAGGTGTGAGTGGTAGTACGAATAAACAAGCCCACGAATACACAGAAACCTCTACTAACGAACTTCTACTCGGTACTATTTATTTTAGAAATTAGGTTAAGTTAGGTTACTCGGTCTAGGTGGGGTTACACCACGTTTTAGCATTCCTTTATTTTGAAATTATTGCTTAATTACCCTTCCCGCCAATCCATCCATCAGCAGCAGCCTTCAGCAAAATTTTGTTGCTAACTAAACAAAAGAATAGAATGATCTTATCGCACTGCAATCCAAGGACGCTAGTTCACTGGTGCATAAGATTTTCATCAGTTTTATTACCGTTTTCGTACGCCCTGTGCTGGTCTGTGACTGCGAGAACGAAAAACATCATGGAACGTCATAATTTTCGTAGAAATTCACAATAAACTCACTCTCAGCAAAAGACCAACCAGATTGTTTTACCGGGAACCATGACAATTTCAAATTCGAATTTCAATAGTTTATTTCCAAGTAGTCACAACGAATGCTTTCAGAAAGTCAGGAATTTACAATACAATACTGTCACTAAAAATAAATGAGTGATTGTAAAAAAGAGAAAATTCTCAGGCACAATTTTCTCATTTTATAACAATTTTCTGTTCCTAGTAGAACAATCTAGACAATCACATTTTTCGTTTTAAAAATTCCCTTTCGGGGAAGACTAACTGATCAGAACCCATACAGCCTTTCCGACATATTTATATTTTATTTATTTTCACTTTTAAAACACATCAAATCATAAATCAAGTGTACCTATTACATTAGACATTTTTATGCTACTCATCTTTACAGCAATTAACGATAAGCATCAAAACGCACTTTAAAATATTCTATCAGTGATTTTTATTGACCATTATGACGACACCTCAACACTTTGATGTACATTGCTATTTAAAAGTGAGTGAATTAGAAAATAGAAAGATTTTTGTGTTTTTTTAGTACCTACCTACATTTTGTTACCTACATAATGAACATCACCGATACCAACAATCTTTGGCAAAATTTCCGAACAATGAGAGCCAGGAAAAAAACAATCGTCAACGTATTTTAAAAAAAATTGCAGAATTTTTAAGCTACCTTCATACTAAAAAGAACGCCCACAAAAATGTTGAACAATAATTTAGTTAATGATAAATAAACTCGTAAATTAAAGAGGGCGCTCGTGAATTTGTTTACAACAGATCCACATTTAAGATAGCTTGCCGCTTTTGTCGCTAATCTCAAAACAACTTTGAAGCGAAAATTTTAAATCCGCGAGTGTTGTAATGAAGAAAAATTTTCAGCAGATTTTCAGTTGCGATGAGATTTAAGTTTTGTTTTCAGCGTTTATTGTCGCGTTTTTATTTTTCTTATTTCGAAAAAAAATGTATGTGACATAAAACTTGTTGTATGATTTAGTTACCTATTTTATTTCGTTTACTGGGATATACAAAATGACAGGCTTCAGAAAAAATCAAACAAAATTAATGTGACATAAAGCTTGTTGTATGATTTAGTTACCTATTTTATTTCGACTACTGGGATATACAAAATGACAGGCTTTAGAAAAAAGAAATGTAACCATTAACTTGAATGAACAGATTCAGTACTCCTAAATAAAACACCAGGCATTTACATACAAGACTGGCCTACCTTCTGCAGGCATCCGATCCTCATCCACATTTCAAATTAGGGATTCCTGGAAGACGAATTACGGAAGCTTAGCATCCTCAGCGCCCTTCAGCATTATGCTGCGGCACGTACCCGAATGTTTTCACGTAGACCCCCTCATCTTGGGACCAACCCCTGGATATAATATATCTGGCAAACTTTACATATATTTGTACCGTAAATCCTCGTAATATATCGCTCTATTTTTGTAGGTTCACTGTAAATTTTCGGGACGCAAGTATTTAATGAATGTTAATGTTAAGTTGCATCCGCGGTTCGCAATTGGTGTAATGTTGTAATGTCGTCGGAATTCAGGATTTACGCCCCGATGTACAACGCTCGGAGATTTAATGAGTGGATCGGGCAGAATGTACTAGGCTTTTATTGTTTAAAAACTACTTCAGGAAACTACTGAACTACTGTACCTGATAACTTTACATTATTAAATGAATAATGAATTATTGATATGAAATCTTCGTCAAAAGAGAAATTATTATGTTCCTACAAAATTTTTAAGTTTGATAAATCTGAAGAAGAAACGAATAATTTGTAGCAGATCCTGTAAGAACCGCCATCTTTCCAGTAATTACGTTCAAAAGCAATTTCGTAGCGAAGCGGTCTGTTCAACATAAAAATTTCATGAAAAAAATTGAGATAAACCGCGCGATCGCAAGACGGATGGCGACGATTCGTAATGTGGAAATGGGCAGGCTTTGCCCGCAGTTGACGTGCTGGATAAATTGATATTTATAAGTCGAAGGGACAAGGCGTTTAAAGGGATTCCCTTTATTGCGCCCAGCATAAGGGACGGATGGTTCCTGTCTAGCCCCAGGTTATTACGAAATATACCGGCTTCTTGAACACGTCGAAGGTGTATTTATAGGCGACGGGATTATCGGAGGTCGGATGTCGTGGAAGCCATTATTATCCCTTTTATTGGTATAATATTTAATTTTGGGCCTTTAGCTAGTCTTTGGGAGCCGTGGTCACAT
The DNA here is from genome assembly GCA_029255805.1 of Keiferia lycopersicella. Classification (NCBI taxonomy): domain Eukaryota; kingdom Metazoa; phylum Arthropoda; class Insecta; order Lepidoptera; family Gelechiidae; genus Keiferia; species Keiferia lycopersicella. The sequence goes on from JARACZ010000008.1 coordinate 5,019,735, forward strand.
ATAAATCGGGAAATTATTTGCTTGTCGCATAGACCTCCTCTTGGATTATAGACATAGATAAATATTATGGGTAATATCTATTTAATTTTATAAATTTCAACGAACATCTTAATTATTTATCTTACTAATTTTCATGTACAAAGTGTAGGTATTTGACCACGCCAATTTGCAGTATAAGGTCCGGGTAGTTTCTAGAATCAATCCAGCAGACATTGCATGAGTTTAAAGCTAAAAGCCGAAAGAATTAAAAAAATATTTGCCTAACTTTACTACTATTACTACTCTAAACTACAATTTTTTATCCACGTAACGGATCAACCTTCACTTGTCATTTCTTAATGACTGTATGAGTAACCACTATACGTTGACCCCTTGAACGGATGCTTCTTCTAACGAAGGCCAGTTTGGTTCTGCTAACGCTAAGGCTCGTGTACACCATAAATCAGCTCACAGCTGAACAGCTGTTGCAGATCTTTTCAGCAGAGGCAAGGAAAATATAATTCCAAACAGATTAAAATTATTTATTTTGGTAGAGCGTTTATCATGAAGAAAATATATTTTTATAATTTGTTTCTAATTTTTGGCCATCAAATAACTAACTGTCTACATTCTATAAGTCTTCCTACCAGTTGGTTAAGGGTCCCATTTTTCTATAGCAACATATCATTAAATATTTTTTTTTACTTATGTTTTTTCTTTTAAAAATATAGAAACCAAAACTTCCACAAAAATTTAAGGTCTACCGTGATCAACCTACAATGCCATTCGAAATCAGAGAACTGGGTTGATCCATAGGTTGTGTCTATTTTTTCTCGTTCATGCGTGTTGTCATGGATGGAGATTGGAGGCGTAAAATATTATTGTAAAGTCAAAAAAAACGTTTATCTCACAAATAGCAAAGTACTTACAATAAACAATACCAGAATTAAATAAATGAATACAACATCCTAAGCTGAATAGAGGTTGCGGGAGACAAAAGTTAGGAGATGAATATATGGCGATCGGCTGCAAGTTTCGGAGCGGGTCAGAGGTGTCGGCCGGGGCGGGCGGCAATTATCGGAAACACGGATTTAGACATACTGGATCAGGCTTAGCTTCTATTAGTCTGTTCATAGAATCAAGGCATTGGAAGGGAATGAAGGCAAGGAATCAGGAATCGGGACAGGTCAGAGATGTTCGGGCTGGGCGGCGGAAATTATCGGAAACACGGATTTAGACATACTGGATCAGGCTCTCTGTATCTCATCTTGTACCTATGTCACCCACATTTGTATTTATTCGAGATGTACCATGGCAGGCAAAGCTAAATTGAGATAGTTTTGGGTCCATTTAAAAATGTCTCGTCTGTCGTAGAAAATACTCTGCTGTGGCTGTGTCATCCTGCCAGTAGAAAAAGAAGAAGCTCGGTGCGCACGTCACCCCGCCTGATTTATGCCTCCGCCCTTATCCAAGATACACTAGAGTTTCATGGGTTATTTGGTCGACTCTGTGCCCCACAGTATATAAGAAGGAGACCTTATTTTGTAATACTTGTCGTATCTAGTAGGAATGACTCTGTGTCTGTGTCACCCGCACACAGTAGATAAAGTAAGGCCCGGGGCGCACGTCACCTCGCCTGATTTATGCCCCCGCCCTTATCCAAGATACACTAGAGTTTCATCGGGTTGTTGGTCGACTCTGCGCCCCTTACGGTATAAGAAGGAGACATTAGGACACATAATTATTTTTAATATTTGTCATATCTAGTAGGAATGACTCTGTGTCTGTGTCACCCGCACACAGTAGATAAAGTAAAGGCCCGGGGCGCACGTCACCCCGCCTGATTTATGCCCCCGCCCTTATCCAAGATTACGATGACCGCGATCCACTTGCTTAGCTTAATAGTCTGTACATGCATCAATGTATTATGTGCTGTTTCATTGTATTTTGGGTATGTAAATGTGTAGTGTGATTATGGCAAAGAAATGTCAAAATCATTAATCAAGAATTATTTCGAGGCTTCCACCTGGGATAATTCTTGCGAGGAAACTCCAACGTATTTCCTTTGATGTCATATTTGATTTGAAATCTTGCGTCTGAAATCTGACTCTTCAACATGTTTAGATAAATATGTAGCTTGTTGGACGCTACGACAGAAGCGGTTCAAGTGGCCGAATTCTGGGCACATATGAACACTTTTAATTCATTAAAAGATAGCCATTCAATTGACAAGACGAAGAATACGTTAAGTAGGTAATTGTATACACCTACATATCGCTAAGAACACTACCTACTTTCTGTAATTCAAACTCAAACTCAAATCATTTATTCAAAGTAGTAAATTTTACATTTAACTTATTGATAGTCAGATATTATTCATTGTAAAAAAGAGAAAAATGTAGGATGAGTACACTTTCCTATTTCTTACAACAATTTTATGAACCTAGCGTAAACGCGACTACTACTTACTACAGTAGAGTTGAATAAAATAAATCTTATATTCTGTACAGACTTATAAAGCGCCATCTAGAACATAATAAGCCTACCAGTTAAGTTTACTCCCCGTCTGTGTCCATTAGATAAACAAAAGCGCGACCAATAAAAATCCGATTTTCCGGCGTTCCTTATTCAAAACAAGAGTAATGTGTTTGAATTTGATTATAAAGATCCGCTCGATTTATGTGCGGTGCGGTGCAAAGGGTGTGTATTTATTAAAATGCTAATTTTCGCGCGCTCCTCCGGCAGGCTTTAGATACTCCGCTATCAGGGATACGCACGCTTTGTATACCGCCTGTAGATTTATACCATACGGTGCAGTGGTACTACGGAACATTGAAATAGAGGTAATCAAACTCGTTTTTCAGCGTGAGTTTTGACAATGCCACATAAAATTAGAATAAATAGCGAATATCACCAAGAAAAATGAATGAACAACCCAAAGCGGCCTGCAGCCTTCGACCAATATAAGTAGATATGGACATGCCTTGCGCATATAAACAGGTCTTTAAAAGTGTGCCAAGACACAACTACATATAAACACGCGCGCACAGCTACACGCGCTCTAATCATGTGAATATACGATCAAAGGCAGAGATAGGGAGACGTCCTTGCACTGTAGTGCGAACGTGATAGCATTATATCAGTGACTTTCGCTCTTTATGTTTGCGCCTTTTTACAGCAACTAGCTTCAATCGCGCACTTCACGCCAGCTTGCGCGTTTTGTATGCAAATCCATCTAGCTGTCGCATACGAAAAGCGCATGAAGCGTGTGATTTAACCGCGTTGCTGTAAAACCATCCTTCGAACTCTAAAAATAAAAGTAATAATTTCATTTATATGCATTTTGTTACTCTTTAACTAATAAATAATTCCTGATGCTTTATTTATGTTTATGTTTGTTGAAATTGTTGACACATTTTAACAAAGCACAAGACGACGTTCCGATGAAAGTTTTGCGAATTGTAAACGACGTGTCGCACGTGTTTCTTGTAGCCGGCGCGAAGACCGACTGAGCGAGGTGTTCAAGGTTGCACACACTTGCACTTACTTGGAGCGGATCAAACCACTTGCTCAGTACGTCCCGTCCATATCTACTTATATTGGTCGAAGCTTTTCAAATGAAAAATAGTTCATTTTCATCAGTAACGAAGGTGAGGAATCCACTGCAGGATGTTAAATCTTTCTAGGCGCTTCCATAGACTATGATTTTAGGCCGTTTAATTACATCTCAAAGGTTAGGTACTGAAGCAGGCAATTATAGTCTGAAGTTGTCCTAGTACAAAGATTCGGTAGATTTTTTTGTACTTCTTTTATCTTAAAATGAGAACCACAGAGCAGATACCTACATAGAATAGATGGCGTATGATATTTTCTGTAAGAAATTGGGTGAAGCGGCAATAGCGCCAACCAAAAGCCAGTAGTAACTTAAACTAGCATCTGTGACGTCAGGGCGACATTGATGGTACCGAGGCAACATTGCTTACAGCGAGTCTGTATTTGATTCGTGGTGAGAACCGTTGGTACCGCCGCGTAGATAGCGTGGAAGCTCCGGGCTGAGCACATGGGGTCCGCGGAAACGTAAATTCAATCATGCCGGATTAAAGCCCCTTAATATTTTAATGCTTGACCACCATCCGCTAACCGGGATTTGAGAACCGATACTACCCTCAAACAAAATATTATATACAGGGTGTAAGTCAAAAATGGCTATAAACATTTTGAATAGAAAATCACTTGAGAATGTAGTTGAAAAAAAAATGCTTTGCATAATTCAAATATATAGGCGATTTGTATTTGCTAAAATTTTAATAAATATATCAACCTTATTGTTATGACTGAGGAACAAGAAAGCAGTTTGTTGTAGAAAATGAATGTAAGTACATACTTAATAAATTCAATTCCAAGAGTTCAGGACACAGTTTAGTTCATATAAGATAAGATAATTCTTTGTTTAATAAACTTGAGTACAAATAGGTTCACTTATATAAGTTATCTGGCTTGACCATTTCCTAAACTAGGAATTAGAATCCCTATATTGTAGGTAAATGGAAAGCCAACACAATCTCTTATTTAAATAATGAAAACTACTATACTATACAATATAAATAAACTAAACAATATTTTGACCTATAACTAATAAATTACATACTAGTTACTCACCGCTTCATATATTTTCACATATTTTTTATACACCATATATTAATATATATGTTTTCCAACCATATATCTCGTGTAGCTAATTGGGGTCGCTTAATATGGCTTACGGACGTAAGTATGTAATTTATTTCCTTCGTGTTTAGGTCCGTATGTAGGAAGGTTGAGTGGGCTACTTATTGGTACGGCCAATGACGAATTGTGATGCGGTTTGTTACGAAAAAGTAAGGTAATCCATACACAAAAAATAGGAATTTCTTTCGTCCAGAAAAACTATCAGAAACATTGATACAACATCATACAGGATACTATTCATGATTATATTTTATCTGGTTCTTACCAGATACATACAAAAAAATACGCCTTTATCCCTGGCGGGGTAAGCTGAGCGGTAACGACCGTAATATTACGATCGTGATTGGCACGTCTGACAAATGTTTGAGGTGGTTTCAGATAAGTCGTGTATGACTATGCCTGTCGCCAAAAATTGCAATACACTTGAAACCGAGTCCCTTAGTCGGCGTTTACGACATCCACGGGAAAGAAATGGGGTGATGCCATTTTAAGCCTGCATCACACGGCACGCACATGGTTCTTACCGACGAGTTCTAATTATTTTGACTATCCAATTTTTATTTGCTGTATACTACTTTTTACCTAACAACAACTTAGTAAATAAATCCCAAACTATTACAGAGAACCTGTCGAAGAGCCATTAATCAAATACATGGTTCGCATCTAATACGAGTCCCCTAAATACAATATTTATGTATTTACGAGTTTCATACTTTCCTCACGATGTCCAAGCTTCCACTACACTTATCCACCATAACTTGAACCGTCACCATCCCCTAAAATCCCCCGCGATGACCCAATTTTCTATCAACAAAAGGGGGACTAAGAGATCGAGTTATACTGGCATAACGAACGCGAGAGGCAAGTATGAATAATGCATTTTTGTTTTGGATTTTTATGAGAAAAGTTTTGATTATTTTCAGTTCGTACGGAATAGGTGCACAGATATATTACAAGTTGAGAAATACTTCGATGCCTCGCCATAATAATTCTTTGTTAACTTTGGTAGAAGTTACCAAAATGATGTGGTTTTTTTTATCATTACTTTATAATATGTAAGTTAACTGCCCAAAGAGGCAATAACACAAAGCTTTTTTTGTAGTGTACTGGTATCATTTAGCTGTTCTTTTACTGAAAATTTTAAAGTTTTTTATTTGGAACATTTTAAGCAATTCCCTGGAAGATAGTTACAATATTTGGCCAATATTGTCCATACAGTTTTAAAAACTGTAGATATAGGTTGGCTTACTCGCCCAGAGTACCTTAATTAAATTATAGTTCTTGGATACATAAAAGCAGTCTATTTTATTAAATCCACGATAATTTAATTGTTTTCTTCGCGTCTTCACCAAGATAAATCACCCGGGACGACACAGCGATCGTGTTCGCAATAAAAACATAATAAAAACTACAAAAATAGCGATAAATTCATCTCGCTACATTTATCTTGGTACCGGTTATTGTTTATACGGAGGTAAGTGTTCTTTTGTCTCAATCATGAGTACTTGGCTCAGTATGTTATGTAGAGCTGTTATGCTAAAGCTTTAAAAAATGACTTTAAAATTCAGGCGTAAACAGACCATGAAAAGAAACAATTTTTTCTATAGAGCTAATGGTGGATAATTTTACTAATTCGGGCTCCTTGTATTAAATTATGATTTGACTGACTTTTACAAAAACATTTTAAAAGTTATGATTCGTAGGGAAAGTTGTTCACTTTTATTGTCGGATCATACCTACAAACTTTAACCGTCCTTCACACCACATATTTTTTAAGATAGATAAACATCACTACTTGTATCAGTGTTTTGGACGAGGCGGAATAACCCAATAGTTATTAGTACGTACGTCATGCACTAGATTTTTTAAGGTACTTGTAAAGATGAGAACCTACAGACAATCGAAAGCCCCAAAACTATACAAATAGCCCTCTGGTTCGGAATTTTTTAAATAACATTTTCAGCTCTTATTGCACTAGGATTCATTGGGAGGTTGGGCGACTCGGTGTCCACACGAAAAGAGAAAGAGAGATTTCACCAATCAAAAAGTTTTTGTTTCTTTCGTATTTGGTAACATTAATAAAAGGATGTAGATACGTGTTGACAATAATGTTCAAACTATGTAATTTATAGACATTAACAATAGCTCTACGCATCAGCATCACAACACTGAAACTGTTTTCAGGCAAAATTTTCACTGAGTCACTAACGGCTGTAAATCAAATGCGTTTTCAGTGTGTATATAAAACATTTGTCTGTTTATTTGTACGGTCGGCAGCCATGTAACGCGTTTGTACAAATAAACTGTAAAATCTCGCAACTACATAATTTCTGATTTGGATGTAATGAAGATTCATTAAAAAAAAGTTCTTACGGCAGAAGAGCCTACAGTTTTGTGAAGTTTGGAACAAGTAGTAACTTTAGTAGAATCGCATCACCTCACACAATGAGTTTCAGAAGGAAGAGAGCTTCATACACAAATTTTGCGACATTTCCCTTTTAAATGTAATACGTACCAGATTATTTTTGATACTTTTAACGAAGAATTTTGCTCTCTACAAGACAAACAATAGGAGAAAAGACTTGATAGGCAGATTTTCAAACATCGTATCAAGCAAGTTGTATCGTACCAGGCAAGCATGGCAGCGTAGGAGACGACAGTTTCCTTTAAAAAGTTCTGGAGCAAAAATCTTGACATCGAAATCTCATAAAGGTAGCTACTGGCACACGCAAGCAACCACGCACCGACCAGTATACACCCACCATAAGAGGGGCACCTGACGCTCAGTGACGCCACTGTCAGTATGATGATTCTTCTTGTGTCGTGTCGATGCAAGCCCATTATCTTAGATATCGTACGCCCAGTATTTCGCCACCCTCACCGCATTTTCAGTGGCTGTTATCAACTGAATTGATGATTCTACGTAGGCAAAATTTTTGGGGAAATCACCGTTGATTCTACAAGAGATAGAGGATTAAACTCGGAAACCTGATACGTAAAATTGTATTTCATAAAATAAAATCTGAATTTGCCGTGTGATGCCGGCTTAGAATAGCATCACCCCATATCCTACCCGCGGGTGTCGTAAGAGGCGACTAAGGGACTCGAGGGTATTGGTGTATTACAATTTTTAGGCGACAGGCTGACAACCTGTTACTATAGTGATACACATGTTTTCTGAAACAACCTTGGAAAACAATCCTCACAAATGTCAGACGTGGCGATAGCGACCGTATTCTTACGGCCGTTAACGCTCTGCCTACCCCGCAAGGGATAAAGGCGTGATATATGTATGTATGTAAATCTGAATAAATTGCTATAAGGAAAGGTAGGTGAATTGTGGGAATAAGAACAGGGTCGATAAAAGAACATAACCGTCTAATCAGATCTAGCAAACAGTCTGGACTAATTAGCCGGAACAGGAAGGCAGACAGTACGAGGTAGATAAAAAAGTTACGCTGCAGTTTATTCAGTCACTAATGAAGGCACTACTGAGCATTGCGTATCTTGTAACTTACGGAGATTGACCGATTAAACAAGTAATTAAGTATCGACGCTCATTCTGTCTTGGTGACTCTCAAATTTGCATGTTAAACGAAGTTTGGCTTTGCTTTTCCTTTTGGTCCTCTTATTGAGACGACTCGTACTCGCGTGAGGGTTAACCACTTTTCATTTATTTCATACTGTAGACTTTATTCATACAGTTTTAAGGTTGAAAATGTAGTGAATGAAGTGTATGTTAAGGTGGTAGTGCAATGATGGACTTTTTAATTGTGTTGTTAATGTCAGTGTTAAGGCGTAGAGATCGCTTGCTCCGATTGTGTGCGGTCGATTATTTGAGTTCGATTGGTTGAGGTTTTTAATTTATATTCTACGCTTGCATTTGTAATTTATTAGTTATTTTGGGTGATGCAATTAAAAACAATAACAAAAAATATATACAGGAGTTTGTTAACAAAAGAATGTGGTATATCCCCACTATCCCCCACAAACTATGGCACATCTTATGTCATGGCCTGCGTGAAAATCTAATCAACACGAACGCACGAAAACGTGAGAGATTTTGCAAAAGGAAAAGTAAGAAGAATTAAAATATAAACTATATATTTCTTTAACAGTTCAGTTCCACTGAAGCACCTTTTGTTCATTACCTCTTCCTTATGTTTAGATGCAAAAAGTAGAATCAACTGGTATAGGGAGAGACTAGGTGTGGGAAACACCACTTTTTAAAACCTAGTACCTATTAAGCATGTATGTAGGTAGGTATAGTGAGTCTGCAATGGCAAATGCTGGTGCCAGTCTTGCGTTGGATTTATGTGAACTCTATCAAAGAAAAAGTTGCGCTCGTAGCTGGCAACCCGCGAGGCGCCGTGATACACAACGCTCTTAGTAAGCCCTTTGTACATTAGTCTTTAAAAACTTATTGCCCAAACTTAAACTATCGTTATAAGAATATCTTAACTGACAGATTAAAGAATATCTTTATTTTGTAATAACTTTAACGTCTGTTTTATATGCAGAGTTTAATTTTATGGATAATCTGATCCTTTCTACGAAACCCAGTATTTGTAACATTCTGTACGGAAGATAATATCTATGGACTGTTAATACGAATTCAGCAATCACTTTGAATAGGTATTTACCCACTTTTGTCGCTTCTAGAACTTATCTTCTATAGAATACCAAATTACCAGCCAGTGTAATTTTGATATCATAATTTCGCAGGCAACGATTGAGCTGCTGGGCTGGAGGAGGCGTCACCAGTACTAATGCTAAAAGTAGCAGGTTTCGAACGTCTGCGTACGGAAGAATATTTTACAAGTTTAAGAAAATCTATTACGTATATACATCATTCCTTAGATAATTCTATAAAATAGATTGAACTGTAATTTATCTTATGTGGTCCTTAAAGTGAAAATATGTTAACAAATATGTAATAGAAGAATTTTGGAATTTTTTTAACCATTTTTTTAAATTCAAGTAAACAAGCGTAAGTGCTCCTTAAGATAGCAGTTGCATCTCTATTCTGGCATGCAGTCGTTGTTTAATACGCTGTCAATTCCAAAGTTGCCATTTGTCTGTTTAAGTGCCCACCCAGTATTTGCTTCCAAATAAATACTATTTATTTCCACTGTATCCACTATCCATTATTATTCATCAGGATATGGTGTTGACGGGAAAAGAAAAGCTTTGAACGGTTTTTAAAAAGATTTGTCACAATTTTGTTACAATATGGTTGGTATGGTTAAGACTAAGAAGGTATACCAGAGTACCTATACCTAAATACCTAGGTGTGTACCGAACTGTCATAAAAGTAATTCGCGAATACTTGTTTGCAAAATAGGTATAAATACGAGTAGCACATGACGTCCGCATAGTTCAGTTTACAAAATATTTTTTATTGAATACGATATGACATCAAAGCTAAGATTATAGATAAGTCTCGCTCCAGACCGTAAGAGAAAAGATTTTCGTAGACCGAAAGAGAAGATTTTCATGGAAATTGTCATAACTTAAACAAGGTACGTAAAATTTGGGAAACATATAAAACTTGGATGACTCGGGCGCCTTAATGATGATGAAGAGGAAGCCTATGAAAGAATGGGAATCTTTGATTCATTGTTTGCGACTGACTATATGCCATTCACTAGTCAAATACTTACTGCTCAATTATTTTTACTAAAGACATGATTAAAAACAGAACAATAGTACAAATAGCTACTGAAATCAATGGCTTCAAATTGTTGATATTTTTGTAAGTTAGTAGGAATTTGTAAACATGTTTACTCGAAGCACAGTAGCTATATTTTTATTTTCTCGTCGAGGTATTTTCGCAGCGAGCGATGCAACTTAAATCAAGGATATAAAACTCTAACTAGATGTTTCATTGTATGTTTGATTCCATTATGTTGAAGCTATAATAACAATGTTTTGTTGCCTACTCCATTATTATGGCCTCCAACTTCATCATCATCACCCACAACAGCCGTGAAACATCCAAGATTCTTACAATATACCCGTCAGGCTGCGTGTAACAGGCCGTTCTTTTTTGATGCGCGGCTAATATTTCAGCATCTTTCGATATTATAACATAACATAACAAAATTCCTTACTGCACTAATAAATACCCTCAATCGGTCGACGCTTGTAAATTTTTCGATTTCTTATTTTCATTTATTAGAACATTATTTTATCTGCAGGTACCTACATCAAAGAACCACCGCCTAGTTTTCAGCCTATTTTGTGTTCTTTGTTTTTTTGCCGGTACCTGCTTTATCTATCTCTACCGCATCTAGCTGTGCTGTATATTTACGTTTCACCAAGCGATGTATTTCAGTCGTTTCTCTCTGGGAATATATTCGTTTTTGGTCGGTCTTTTCATGAGCTCGCCTGAATGTGGCCTGCTCTATTCATTCTGCAGCACAGTAGCGCCACCCGACGGATTTTTATGGGGATTTAACGCGGATTATTTTTGCCTCAACTAAATTTTTGCCTAGAATTTGGAAACGAACTTTGAGGGTACGCAAATCTATCAAGTAGGGTTTGTTACGTACGTTTTGTTAAAGTTTCTTTCTTTATCAACGAACTAAGTTAAATTTATTTCTAATAGGCGCTGTTTAACAACGTATGTGTTACATTCAGATTTTAATTGACTGAAAATTCATTCTTATCTAATCCTAAAGTGGCCAAAATTGTCCTAATTTCAGTTGTTAATCCTTTTACAAAGTTCTGTTGTGCAGAAACGATAAGGAAAATGCTTGCTTAGATACTTAACTTTCTTCTAAGTATAGTCGTTTTCAAAGACAAGTTACCCACTGTTTGGTTTGCGATGGTCTTAAGATGGTTTGTTTACGAGAGTTTAATGTACTCGTAACTTCAGTTCTTGGGATTCCTAGCCGACCAATGTGGCGACATTACATTTGCAAATAGTTCTGTAGGCCAGCAATCTTCCCACGGCAAGCAAGACTTTCAAAATCCGCTGTTTTAAGAATTCATACTTCGTACCAAACATCCAGCTACAAGTCAAATCTGCCTTGAACCGACAGTACAAAGACGTTGTTTTAGTTAGTATTCTGTCCCTACATTTGTTTCGTCATTTATAACAAACACCCGAGCCGCTTTATTAACATTCTTAGTATCAACGTAATAATTTATACTGGTCCCCGTGGCTCAGATTAAATGTGGGATTCGAGATAATTTGTTGTGAATTTGTACACTCAATCAGTTTTCCAGTCAGCTGTTACATGCCGTGATGTTGCTACAGAATTTCAAGTGCGGTTGAAAGTTCCGCGAGGATCCTTTTGAGGTCGGTTCTAAAAATAGGACCTATGTGATGTGGGAAACAATAATCACTTTGTGTACCAAAGTCAATGTTGGTCAATTCAAAATCTATTTTGTGAAGCTATTCAAAGCTTTCAAACTGAAAATACTAGCTATCATCCAATGGCGTCATTCAAACATAGTAGATAATGTTCTGCTCTGTTTACTGTCATATTCACTGTAAAAATCAAACCTAAAGTGTAGGTAAGTGAAGAACAATAGTCTTAGTAAAATCTTATACTTACAAACAAAAAGCCTGCGTTATCTATAATCCCACACTCTCTCAGAAATTATCTTTCACCACCGAGGGAATTGCTCAAATTAAAAAACAAAATTAATTCACTTAATTAACTTAAGCCCGACTTCATAAATACGCTTTTTAGAAGCGTAATACCAAAGTACATCATCTCTGGACCGGCACATGCAAATTGTGAGTAAAAAATAAAAGATGATAGCATTTTTATAAGCTTCCGACGGGCCATGAGCTGTCTGCAGGGACATTTAGATGATACGCTGTGTTGCTGTGGGAAATGTTCGAGATATTTATTATGAAAATTATAATGAGGTTAGAATTTTCTTTGTTGAAGATTTGGTGCTGGGATAAGAGCTAGTTAGGTGAGGTGAATGTGAAACTTGGGAAGCAACAAGAAATGTGCGTGCGTGTCCAAAATCTATATATACTGTAATTTCTAAATAATCTAGTAAAGCATGGCTTTTTCGCCATGTCGGTACATACAGAACAGCGATCCACTTCTGCCTTTTTAAACGGCATATTTAGAAAGCGTCTAGTAGGCAGGTACGTAATTTTTTAAAGTTGTTTGTTAAGTTTCTGATTCTTATGTATAGCAAATGACACATTTTTTGAAAACCTGTAGAAAAAAATAATAATTAAAATTTCAAACAGGATGTGAAGAAGCGGCCTTGTTGTGACTGAAAACAAGCGACATTGTTTTCAGTCCGACGATGATTAACAACACGTTAAATATGTACAACTGTACGTGGTCACCGTGACTTGAGGGTTGGTACAAGGACTTCTAAACTTCATTCAAACTTAAGTATGGAAACTAAACTCGATTCCACATTGTGGACTAGAATAGCGCTGTCATGACCAAGACTATGTAATCGAATTTAATGCTTTTAAAAGCTGCTAAGTAGAGAAAGAAACATAACTCTAGAATCTTCTTCTTCTCGTATGGTATATTGAGTTGTCTAATGACCCCAATACCCGATCAACCCTTCAGAATATGGACTGAGAAATTTAAATAGACTAATAAATATTTTTAAACAACCGTAGATCCCACTCAACCTACAGAAATTTTGATTTGGTATGCTATTTGTAAAAGTTTTCTTCGTATACTTAGCTAAAAATAGATAAACATGATTAGAATAAACGTGACAGAAAGTAAGTACCCAGCCAGATACGTAATGGTATGTTAAATGGAACTCTTTTACAATAAATATGCACGTCGTAAGCGACAACAATAGGCCTCTTAAAATACCATTGTTTTCCATAATGATGATAAATGTCAAACAATATGACAAATATAAATACTTAATAGATAATTTATAGTTGGAAACAATATTATAATATATTCTTTTGGAAGCAAGCCTATTTGCCTTGACGAAAAATTTAATCAAGTCAAATTATATTTTCTAAACGATACCTAAGATGATGAGGGTTAATTAGGTAGGAAGGTTGGTAAAATTTTATTAATTTTGATAAAAAATAGATGTCTTTACTGAACCACAAGTAGTAATTTGTTCCAAGGACATAAAGAACAAAGCCACTAAATTACACTTTGATTCCAGTATAATGAGAAAAAAAGCCGAACGATTTGCCTAGCCGTAAAAAAAATGGACGTCCGACGTAAGCCGGCAAGACGCATAGCCCTAGACGTGTCTGCGGAGGTAATTAGTGAAGATACTAATTTACATTTGTATTCAAAATTCGAGCCGCTCTCTCTGGCCATTCCCCGTCGTCTGTTTATTCTCATCTCTCTTTTTGAAAAAAGAATAAAAAACGGCACCGCATTGCTGTGTTTTCGCGTAAAAAATTACGCGATCCCCTAACAAATGTTTCATGGACACAGTCTACCAAATTTTCGTAAACAAATTAAAGAATAATAAAATTGTTTTAATTATTGTTTGTTTTGGTTTTAGATTTCGTTGTTAGGAACATTTGGATATTGCTTTTGATTCATTTCAAGAATCAATCAATATTTGCAGTTGAAAAATGAACGTACAAAATAATGATTAAGTTCAGAACACTTTCGTCGTCACTTTGACGACCGATGTGGCGCAGTGGTAGTGCGACTGCCTTTGACGCAGAAGGTCCCGGGTTCGATTCTCGGTGGGTCACTCACAAAGTTGATATTTGTCTCTTTGTGAATTTGTTCCCAGTCTGGTTAGGACATTGCGGGCTGAACCACCCGATTGTCCGTAAGTAAGATGGTTCCGTGTTTCGGATGGCACGTTAAGCCGTAGGTCCCGGTTGCTGTCTATGATCACTTAGACGGCGGTCGTTACACAACCATGTCAGAAGCCTGCTACTTGTAGAAGGCGGTTGAAAAATTCTGACACTAGGGTTCATCGGGTCGTTTGTCGGTCGGTGTCCCACACGAAAAGAAGAAGAACACTTTCTGATGAGTCAGGGTGGTGCAGAGTCCTGTAATGAAAAATTAAGATAGGGGAAGATATTGGACTCATGAATTTGATGAAGAACTTGAAATGAAACGTACTTCTTCATAGTAATTGGGTCATTGATAACGTGTTTAAAGCACTCTGGTACTATTTTTTAGTATATCATACTGCAACTAATTTCATAATGAGTTTAGCCGACAGCCTTGCGGTACCCGAAGCTAGCGCGGACACAACTCAAGCAGCGACGCGACAAATGTTGGGCCTGAATTTTAAATACGCTGTGGCATCGTTAACAATTCCACACATTTGGTTATTTTTCACTATTTATACGAGCCCAGCCTAGACGCCGTCTGTGTTTTTCCATTGAATTAAAATTTATAACTTTACTTGTTTAGACACACTTTGGGTTGTAAATGTTGTTTACGTGGGAAAATCTATAAATATAAGGAGGACAAATAATATTAATGTATACTTACTACTCTATCTCAGTGAAGACAGAAGCTGGCAGGAGCCGAAGGAAAACAAGCATAAATTTTTACCTACAAATCCATTGCCAATTTCCACCATAATGTGTTAAACCTTGACGATGATGATAACTACAGATAACGTCGATAATATCTAAGTAAGATATATAAGCTTAGACCAATTTCATCAATAGGAAATTACTTCTAGAATATATAAAATATTTCTATGTAAGTATAAAAGATTTAGTCATCGATTGCAAATTCATCACAAACTTGTGGAGACACATTTAAGTCGAACATAGAAATATTACTAATATTTTTGTGTTTTTTGTTTCAGTCGCTTTACCAAAGCTTGCTTCTCATATCTTTACGAACAACCACAGTATTATTTTCCTAAGTGACTCAACTAATGTCTGGTAGAGTACGTCGGTAAGTAAACGTTGTACAGGAATATTCTTAGCCGAGTATAATTGTCTCATACCTAGCTCCATTATTCATCCCACACATTCGTATGCAGAGTGCAATGTACTCGCACTTTACCAGGACTTAACAATGGATTTTCATCATGAACCAACTAACCCAGTACAAAATTATATTAGACTACCATTGCTAGTAATGAAAACATGTTGTTTTTAAAGCAGCTTATTAAACAGGACATGAATAACGATCCAACACATTACGCACACAATAATAAATGTTCGAAAATAATACGAACGAACCATTAATGAAAGCACGTAAAATCCATTTGGTGCGTTTTCATTTCAATTTTATTTAATTAAGGCCTATGCGGTGAGTTCGCGCGTTATGCCTGCGTTTGTATTGTTTATTGAGTAGTGATAGTTGGATTTTAATAAAAAGCCATATAATTAATTTGAAGCTCATAAAAACCATCTAGCTTACCTTCCCTATAACCAAATTTTAGGCCAAGATCTTTAAAAAAATTACATTTGGACAGAATAACTTCAAGCATCAAGATAATAACAGTTTTTTTTTCTACTACTACTGTCTTCTATGTTTGTAGAGGTTTTTCTACTTCAAGGTGAAAAGCGTACATCTGGTATTAGATCAAACTATCTAAAGAAATTCGTGCACTAGTTAAAAACTCTATCCATTTGTTAAGGAAATAAAGAAACCCATGTCAAAACTGTTAGTAATTTGACCAAAATAACTTCCGCAAACCAGTCTACAAAACAGTACGCATGACGTCATCCAGGCGCTAAGATCACAAAACGATATCAGCTAATCGCATCGATTATTCCTCACATGAACTTTGAAGGACGTGACTGATCGCTTATCAATATCAATCGCGATACTAAATCTATGGAGCTCACCTACCGCAGCCCCGCCGCATTGTCTATCAGTCTGCTTCCTGGATCATGGTGATACGGTCTGGGTTCAATGCATTGCATATTTTTTGATTGTGAAAAAAATCAGGCTCGTGTTTCGGATGATTTAAGTTTTGAAGATATCAGACTTCGCATTAGTCTCTAAAGTGTGATACACTGCTGCAGTTTTTAAGAATATTTGATGATTTCAGAAAACATCGTCACAAGGAGCGGAGCGTGTCGTATGCATCAAGCATTGCTTATAATCTGAAGTCTATTACATAGCGCTAGGAAGCATAAAGCATTGATTGCCTGATACTTGTGTAAAAGAGATTGAAAAAATATCAAAAGTAGGTAACCTGTATAATACAACATGTGTTTCATCACATTGCTTGATGAATCTACTTGAACAATTAGATCTAGCTGGTTACTACGCTAAGATCTAGCTAGTAACTAACAACGCCGATTTACCAGTTTACTCAACCACGTCTGAGGCCTTCTACTATTAGCAGACGATTGAAAACTCTGACACCAGGGTTGATCGGGTCGTTGAACGACTTGGTATCCCACTCAAAACAGAAAGAACAAGAAGACTAACAACGCCGAAACAACCGCACTCGTCGTCTAGCGGCCAACTTATTTGAATACGAAAATATTATGATGTAAGTGCTTCAATTTGTTATTCATCCAGTACTAAGAACATGCTAATTGTCATTCCGCAGCACTGGCGGGCTGATGGTCGGTCAGATAATTGACAGGACATTAGGCAGTTTTTGAATACTGACAGTTGGTCTTGCGGTGCCTTGACTTGTCATGTTGAACTTTTCGTTGGTGGAATATTGAGCATGAGCTGATAAAATCTTGGAGACAAATACATGGTTTTACCTATAACTAAGGTGTAATCAAATACAATCAGACAAATACATGTTTCTACCTATAATTGCGCAAGTGCCTAATCGAACAGAAAAATACTCATGGTTTATATGCTATAATACCGTAAAATTTTACCCAGAAACAGTCGTGCGTCGAAAGCAGTTTTAGTATGGGGATTGACGTTTCTAGTATGGATGTGACGGGCGTATGAGAAAGGCTTAAGTATGTTAAGACAAAATTTTGTGCTCATGGCAAATATACTCTTAATCTAAATAACATGGTGAAAACTAATTATTAACGGGAATTATCGTTTCTATTACTGCTACTATCATTTCGTAATTATATTTTCCGGCCCCGGGGCCATCGAAACTATCGTCAAGCTATCGTATCTGCTACTATAGCAGAAAATTGTTATTCTGCAGTATAAGCGATTAGTTATGTCGTTGACGAAGAACTGTTTAAGGAGTTGCTTCAGACACTTAGTCACTGCTGTCTGGTCATGTCATGTTGAGTTTTTCGTTGGTAGAATATTTAACAAGACTTATTTTTGGAAATGTTTCCTTACGAATTTATAATCTTAAAAACGACTTCATTTTGCTGTTTTATTTGAAGACTGATGATGGACAATGAAAAATTAAAAAATGTCAAATGTTTCAAATATGAAAAGTAATAAAATATAAAATACTTGCCTACCTTAGTGGCTAGTGTCGGTCAGCAACATCATTCATACCTAACTATCTTCAGAGTGTTATAAGATTTTGCAGGAAATAAATGAATTACTATATTACGTACTAGGAGTAGAAGTTTTCGCTACAATGTCCTCTATGTATGATTACCTACTTTTTCGTACGCGCCGTATCCTTTACTGTGGCTCGCAGTTTGCTTTTTAACATTACCTGTGCAATCTTTTTTGCAATAAATTATTGCATTGTCGATGTTTTTGAAGCGTCGAGGAATATGAAGATTTTTTTTAGCGTCACCTCAAGTTAGCGGGTGGTAAGCCTTGTTACAATATCTGTGAATAATCAGGTCTTAAACATTTACAACGATATTCTTTCTACAAATATTTTGCCCTTTTCTTCTTCAACAGTCTTGGGTGCTTGACGTTGAGTTCAGAATTCGTTTATCGTGTATTGAGGTGCAGGTAAATCGTATGGTTGTGAAATGTATAGTGAGGTGAACAGTAATTTATCGTCTTTGCAAGGTAATTGCGTAAATCATGCATTTATGACAGGCGGGCACAGCAGCTTTGTCTAGTAATCTCTGTAGTCCTGTGGTCGCCATTATTGTTATTTTCTACGTAAACAAGTGATTTGGATTCTTTTGTTGTATTTTATTGGTTTCGATGCGGCGTTTTGTCTCAGTTCACCTTTGTATTTTGTGTCAGGTATAACCTTTTGAAGATCTTTTTATCAGCTATTATGGTTTTCTTTTCGAGCTAAACACAAGACTTTGAAATAAAAACTTAAGTACCCACCTACGTGCAATTTTTCAGCACCACATAAAAATGCAAACTCGCTGTGTGACAGAACAAAAGTTTTTCGACATCAAATACAGTATGTACCTAGCCAGCAATATGACTTTTAGGTGTAGGTATGGTGCAAAAAGAAAACTGTCCACAATCTAAAGTGATTGTTTTCTTTTACTAAAATGCTTAGCTGCAAGAAACAAATTAATTGATGCGCTCGTATTGAAACAAGCGCTTAATAAAAATAAATAAAAATAGTGAAACATATTTTTTTTAGAGTGTAACCTAACCAATCTAACCATGATTCTCATACCTAATCAGGCGCAGTATCCTCTCTAACCCTGCCCGTTATACCCTCTGCGAACTATTAACAAATAGCCGTATTAAGCGCATAAAGGTAAAGACTTAATTAGCGCACTCGGCGGGGCAGCGCACTGCGCACGCGCCGCGCTATCTTATCGCGCGCACGATTCGCCATGCGCTGTCTTGTCGCCGGTAGGGCTGCTGACTAGAAGAAATGCATGAATCCTTGAAAAATTCCTTTAGCTCAATCTCTGACGTTTGTTTTTGTTTCACGTGAAAATCAGCCACTTATTATGCTTGTAGCACGCGTCCTACATTACTTATCGATTCTCACACACCCTAGTAAGCATACACTGGGCATCGCCATCATCATCGAGTAAAGAAAATTCAAAATAGAGATTATAAAATAGCAAATTTTTGCATGAAACATAAACGAACGTTTCAGAAATTGACTTCCTGCTCGTGACACTCAGTATTTCTTTGCCGGTTTACTCTACCAGACATACGCAGGAAAAACCATTTTGTCGTCGTGGAAAAAGGGCCAGTAGCCCAGGCCAGCTATCAGGATACACCACAACAGGGTAATTAATACTTTGATAGTAATGCCCTTTCGAGCTTCTGAATAAAATCGTTCAATTGTTTTCATCTGATCTGGCTTATATAAAACGGAGTCATCAAGAAGGTGTTGAAAATTGACTATGAACGCAAATGCTACTCCAGCACCGAAGATTTGTTCAATATCACACTTTTTTTTACACATTTACAAATACCTAATTTAGTACCCAAAGTGGCGTATTATTAACTGAACTTTGTATTAGAAAGCTTGATATTTGGTTTACTTTCTGCAGGTTATTGTTTTTCTTGTTGGCAACCCTGCGGCGGTTGTCGATGCTCGCCTGCGCGGGAGGCTGCTAGGATTTATGTCCGAGCCGCATGTTTGTGAATATTGCCGGTTATAAAGTTATAACTTAGAATTTCTGATGCCCATTTGAATTACTTTGTAGCTCTTGATCGCGGCTTTCATGTTTCTTTGCGAATTTAAACAAAAGAGAAGGAAAAATAGTTTTGCTCTACGGCGGTTGATTCCATATAGAGTTCAATATCTTTAGCTTAAGTTTTTTTTGCCCTTTGTGATATCCAGTCAGGACCTACGTAGGTAAGGTAATTTTACCCCGTATTTTTTCCCTTTTGGTGCTATAAAACCAGCTAAGGGAAATCCATCCAGGAGAGAAGCAGCAGCGTTCTCGTTGAATGGAACAACTTGCACTGCGCTTTCTTAGTAAGTCTGCACTGTAATGGCGGTTAAAGATGGCTTTTTCGTTCAACTCTATTGTCCACTTCAGAATCTTCTACGTCTGTGCTAAAAACTTTGTCATCGTGTCAGAACCATAGCATCCTACTAATATTATAAATGCGAAAGTTTCAAGATTTGTTTGTTTTTTTACTCCTCCAAAAACTGCTAAACTGATTTTCATGACATTTGGCACACAGATTGAGGATAACAAGGATTAACACACATGATAGTTTACACACAGGATAATTATCCTTAGACGTGCTACGGGATTTAATCCCTTAGCATCCGTAAGGAACATTTTTTCGGGTGCAGCCGCGGGCGCCCACTAGTCTTTTATAAGGATCTATCGGCCAATCTCTTGGGTGGCTGGTCCATAGCTAATTAAGATAACCCAATACGTCGCAGCGCATGCGCACGCAAGACAGATAGCTACGCAAGCGCAACGCTCGGCGCCGTAGCAAATTGAGGGATGACAAACTGTGCTGGTTGAATAGTGGTTGTACAAGTTTTTGGAAAAGTATCTGTTCTGAATACCTACCTACATTCAGCATGATGCTTAATTGCAAGCTTAATCCAGCTAGAGTTTATTGCCATTGGCCCGAAAAAAATAAACAACAAGATGCCTAAATTATTCTAAAAAAACTAGTTTGGTCGACTTCTTTCGATGGTGCAATATACAAGGGTCCCATAATGAGGATTTTTTGGGCTGATAGCCCAGAACCACTACACACTTGTCTGAACTAGATGACGTCATTGACATTTTTGCAGTTGGAGCGATTATCTGTCAAGCTCAGTGACTCTTATCTATGGAAAAGCGCTGCTATTTTTTTTAAAAAAAGCTTGCATTCGCAGCCAGCGCCACCTACTATAAACTATGAAACAGATTAAAAATTTCCCATTTATCGTCTTTCAGTCCCGCATCTTCGAACTGTTTAAATATGACATCGGAGATGTTCACGGACCTTTATTTACGTTGCATGTAAGTTGGTAAATACTCTACAAATTAAGTCATAATTCGAGGTCCAAAATTATCATTTTACACTAGAACATTGTAACTCGGCGCCTAATTAAAATTACGCCTAAATCCGATCTTTTAGCCACGAAAGCCATTTTATCTAATAAACCGACGGTTTCAGATTGCTAATTAGACATTAAATAATAAGCCCCTCACTTTCCTTAACTTTCACATAAAGCACTGTTGGTAAGAGGCTTAATTTTTGACCAGCTTCTGTTACTCGCCGGTTAATTTTACAAGGTTTATGTTCTAAAGAAGATGAGTTACCTACTTGACGTTTTGAAAAAGATATGTTCAGGAATATAATGCAGTGATGTGGTCTAGTGTAGATTCGGATGGCACCTTCAGAAATATATCTCTGGCTGTTAGGCAATCCATCTTGAAACCTAAGCCTATATACCAAGTAAAAAATTGATTTCAAAAATTGTTTACTACAAAGAAAAAACTGTGAAATACGCTTTTTTTTATCATACCAGCAATGTTTTGTAATTATTTTGCAGAGACAATCTTTGTCACTCACCATTTTCCGTTTTAGTCTATATATCGTAAATTAGTCATCTTATCTGTTTCGAAGTGCCTCTAGCTCTCAGAACTTTCCTGCGAAACATGATCTTAGTATCAAACTTAATCAGACTAAAACTTAAGCGACTTAGTAGTCGCTTCTCCCCTCAAGGGCTAAAAGGACTCAGGGAAACGCTCCAGCGAAGAGCTAAATAATAGCAGTCCCTCACCAGGTGGACTCGAGTCATTACTCTTACTGTAATCCGCCGAATACAGCCCGATTTATGAGGACCCGCAGACGGACCGCCAAATTTACGTGGTTTATAAAAAATGGAGCTTAGTTTTTTGCCCCATAAATAATGTTAGAAATCCCCTCCCGTCTAAAGGAATGCGTTTGGAAGTCTATGGAGGTGCGAAGTATTGGTGGTTCCTGTTTCTATTGCTCGAAAGATACAACCTAATATCAATCTTTGAGAATATAAGGTATAAAAACGCCGCCGCCTCATGGAACTGAACAACTTTCCCTTAGAAACACAGGTTGAAATAAGAGAATCATTTTTGGACCTGCTGTTCCCAATAGGTATCTACAAATTGTCTTGGTTCAATGTTTTCGCAAGACCTAACTTGCAGGATGTCAAACTCTACCTCCAATTCTTTGACACCAGCTTTTATCAATTTGCCTATACGAAACTGACTGGCATGCATATATCTTTTTTATACCTGATTAAAGAATATTTCATCTCGTAGCATAATCATTTCGTTAAGTCGTATCTGATGTCCCACTCAACATGGCAGCAGCAACAGAAGAATCCCATCATTATACTCTTTCGTACAAGTTACGTTACGTAGATAAAACTCCCCAGCTCTTACGTAACATCTCGCCAGAGAATGCTCGAGCAGGGAATCGAACCCCGCTTCCTGTTTGGCACGCCACCCGCGCCTCACAATACACAGTCAGCATCCACATACTTACGGTACATATATCTGAATAACTTATGCGAGCTGAATTTGTTTTGTACGCTGTGCGCTGAGGAAGATGAAAAAGATTCTGTGTATTCGCTGCCAAATCAACTTTTATGTAGTTCCTGTGTGTGTACTTATGTGTATTCGTTTACAAGAAGTGAAAATGTTTCTGAAAGTATTTCTCCAGGGATCAACTAACTCCATATAGACTAATGAACTTTTTTCAAAGAGTAAAAATATCAAACAAAAGTAATATGAACAATTAGCAATGATACATTTTAGCCTCCTCGTTGAGATGGGTGTAAGTATTGAAATTTAAATATTTTTTATTGGATTATAGGTAAATTAATAGAAATAAAAAGTAATTTTACAGTAACAGAATTTTATTTATGCAGCTCCATCTCGCACTATAGCCGATATTGTACAAAAATCATAATACCGCTCCCATTCACAAAAGACGAAAGTAATATCATTAATTATTACACAACTTTTTTCGCACACAGTTACAATCATGAAACACAAACATTTAAATCATTCTCTACACTAGACTCCGCGGTTTAAGTATTTCTCTTCATATCTCTAATTAATTATTATGATACATTACAGTAAATTGGGCCTACCTAGTTTACGTATGACAAAAATGCTTTGTTTAAGGACAAATTTACGTATATCCGTGAGCACGTTTCAAGTACTAGTTATTATATAAATAAAAATAAAAATTTCAATAAAGTTTAATTTTACAAAAACCAAAACCACAGTGATTTTATAAAACAAGTGTTCATAATTTTGTTTCTGAATGAAGAATATTTAAGACCTATTTAGGTACGCGTTATAAATAGTAAGTTAAGTATATATTATGTACAATACAATATGTAACAAAAGACGCAATAACTTGAACGAATATTCTTTCAAACAATAGGTAGTGTACGATGCGTAAGTCAATTTTTTTTATTTCCTCAAAAAGTCTTAAATTATAAAGGAACTGTGTAAAAAGTGATGATTAAAAATGAATTTGGCACTTTAATAAATATTCGAAAGAAAGAAATTCGATCAAATTTTTCCGTCCACCTAAGTTATACAGAAGAAAATTACGTATATGTTATAGGAATCCAAAAATATTACCGCTACTGTATCTTAAAATAAATTACATTATTACTTAGTTTATAGTAAAATTAGCTATTCGTATACTGGGCACAACTAGTTTTGATTGTTGTCATTTTACTGACTATAGGTAAACTATTTTCTCTAAGAATAAGTTAAGCTATCGACTAATGAATGGAATATTTGTTCATTCTAAAGCTTTTGTAGTTACGTATTTATGATATCCGGCGTGACGGTTTAGGTGTTTTATTTCAAACTTCAATAATACAAAAATTGTCGTAGAGTTTGGATAAAATTACTTTTATGTCAAAATCTACGTTTAACGTTGTAAGGTTTTAAGAGGAAAATAATTTTTAATCTGTTATCTTAGGCCCACAAAATCATGTAGTTTGCTTTCTTTTTTTTTTTGAGTATTCTTTCCACCACAGATCATCAACACTGAACAATACTACTACTCTAGTAGTATTATATAATCTGAGACAAAACTTTTTTAAGATTTTGATTCAACTTGGCGACATTTCAAGTCAACTTCAGTGATTACAATTTTTAGGTTTCAAGATATTTATTTTTAATGTAGGGTTTTATACTACCTTTTAATTTTATTTTTAATTGTCTTAATTCTTTCCTAGCAAATGTATTTTTTTTATCCGTCACGCCAGCACAATATTAGCAAGTATCTAGCCTGTCACAAGAAGGTATCACTATCATGGCTTACATGAGACGTATACAGACGTTGTACATCAGATTCCTCATACAAATACTCTCCTACACTAGTCTTAATATTTACATTACACAGTAACGCGCCCTCTGTAAGTTTCGTTTGGAACTTAATTTGTTACAAGAGTGAGTTTTGAAATACCTTAATGGTAATGGGTTCTGCTGAAAAATCTGAATATAAATAAGAATTCAAGTTTTCTTTATGTAATAATAAATAGTATATCTAGGTAAAAATAACCACTTACTTACAGTGAACGCATTAACTGTTACGTATTGAGTATTAAAATTTATAAAATGTCCGTCCACTACTTGATTTTGTCAAGATTGCAATGAATCTACTCCTTCGTGGCAAGATTTTTTACTTGTTTTTTGACAACATTTATATCAGATCCTAAAATAACCGAAGCAATTTTAAACAAACGCTGTATGTATGGACAAAGACCGGTCTTGAAAAGTAACTACATAGAGCTGTTAAGCCCGCGCCGATTCAGCGCCGCGTTTTGGCAGATAAAGTGCGATTTCTAGTGAGCGATAGTGGGGCACGATTCGCACGATAAATAAAAACACAATTCCATTTGAAGCTCGACGCTGTGGAGCGGCGGCCGTGTCTCGTGTACCTCAGCAGGCGTTCAAGATTTATACACGGAGATGCGGAACAATATATCACGGGAACGCGGGAACCCGACCTATTCCTAGCGCGGAGCAGCCACTGTACCGATGCAGCCCGATAGCAGATCAGCCGGCGCGATACCGGCGATATCGCAACTAACACCATGTTCCGACCATCGACAGCCCCGCGTGCGCATACGACTCCATCTTTAAAACTATTCAAACACGTCCATTTCGAAATTTACTCAGCCCGATCCTCAGCTGCCTACGCAACATATCGACAGAAGCTGATTAATATTAATCGATAATTCTATTTAATATCGAATCAGATAATGTATTCATACATAAGTCAAACTAAGCGATAAATAAGCGGACACGAAACCGCGTATTTTTCATCCGAGCTTCATAATAATTTATAGTCGACGATGATATCGCGACTGGTTCTTTTATTTGTGAAATAGTGATACGCGGAGTGTGCTCGGTAAGCGTTACTAACGGGAAATTTTGACAATAAATCTTCGGCAGTCGATTGCCTAAGCGCTCGTGTGGGCTGGCACAAAAATTTATTCGCCGGCCGACTTTGATATCTTGATCTTTGTGCGTCAAACCGTTTTAGGGCAAGCGGGGTAATAAGCGAGAACTGTGCTTAATGCAGCATCAACGTCTAGCCTCGGAGCGCGCTAAGTGACGCCTAAAGCGCTGAAAGTCGTGAAACCTACCAAAGCATCGGAACGATACGCGACGACCACCTGAAACAAAAGGAAAGCGAAATTAATTAAAACGGCCAATTATAAAAAATAAAAAGTGCGCAATTTAAAAGCTTTGTTCGTCATAAAATTTTAAATTGTGTCGAGCTTTACATTTATGCGACACTACTTTTACAACGATCGTGTTGATTAGAAACAATCTAAAGAGCTTTCATTGTTCGTCCAAAATCCAATTTGAAATCGTATATAATTTTATTACGACAAAATGCGTTCTCACAAACAAGAGCGACTTAAAATGCAAATAATTTCGCGCGAGCCCCATGGGCATGTTAAAGCAAACTCGGTATTCTAACAGCTTTTCATTATTTATAGCTTACGCTCACGGAAAGGCGAATTTTGTTTATTTTTTTGTTAATTTCTAGCTTAATGTGTATTTGATAAAGGCTGTATCGCCGGCTCCGTCGGCTGGGCTGAAATTAAGATGTAACATGATGCGAGAACGAGCAAGAGCTGCTAGATTTATTGCTATACCACTTTGCATATGCTGATTTACAAAGACGAAGGATTTATATGGAGCTGCTGCTACTGTGTGAGTGGAACTTTTAGCGTGACAAGGCAGATCCAAAGCTATTTTCGTTTCGTTTTGGTTTAATTTACGAAGAGGAAAAACATTTACAAGAACAAAACAAAAACTGTTTCAAGTCCAAGGTTCTTGTTTGTTTTCGGTGCATTGATTTTCAGCTCTATAGGTTTGTCTGTTAAATAATGCAATGGCACAATGAATTTTTGGTTAAAAGTGACGTAACGATGCTTTTCAGTTTTGCGTTAATTTATGCAAGTTATGAGAGAGAGATAGAGAGCAGCGTTAAAGAGAATGTAATAAAATCAATCATAACCATTTGTTTCAGGTATATTTAACAGCTTTACAGCTATATCCGTCTGCAAATGCGAGCCAGTCACAACGGGATACGGCACTTACAAGCTTTAACATTTTTTCATACTCTCCTCACACAAAAATGTGTACCTAGTCTTAGGAAGAGTGCTATACAAAAAAGCAATATTTTCAATAAGATTAGTTTCTTGTTTGTTTAAGTGATAATTTAAAAGTACTACCTACAAATAAATTCATGTAGTGACACGGTCCGGAGTGCTCATACTGCAGAATTTAACTTATGAAACGCGCACCAGCTTTTTCATATGCTAGGCAAGCTAGCGTTAGTTAGACATCTATTAAAGATGATTATTGATTTTTATTTCCGGGTTAAAACAGCTCTAAAGATATATCGGTGTGCTGATGCGGCCCATTCGCGACGGCGCGCGGCCCGCCCGTCTGGCGGCCACGAGCTCAGCAGAAACCAACGTAACAAACTCGCGCCAGCTTTAGCTTAGCCTTTGCAAGCTATACACAAGAGAGTGCACTATGAAAAAGAAGATTTCTAATTTGTATATTTTTGTTTCAGGGGTGTGTAACAGCTCTACAGACATATGCTGAACAGGCCATTCTCGACGGCGCGGCCCGCCCGTCTGGCGGCCACCAGCTCAGCAGAAACCAGCGAAACAAACTCGCAGCAGCTTCAGCTTAGCTTTTGCAATCTATACCTACACACGATAGTGCACTACAATAAAGAAGATTTCTAATTTGTATCTTTTTCTTCGGGGGTGTTCAACAGCTCTACAGACATATGCTGAACGGACCATTCGCGTCGGCGCGCGGCCCGCTCGTCTGGCGGCCACCAGCTCAGCAGAAACCAACGTAACAAACTCGCGCCAGCTTTAGCTTAGCTTTTGCATACTCTGTGTATCTGCTGCTGGTGAAATGGAAAATGGAGTAGAGAAGGAGTTTATGTTTTGATAATTTCGATCGTATTATAGCGTTAGGCACCAAGTCACTAAAAGACATGATGAACTGTATCAGAGTCTTTACACAACAACCAGAAAAATTTGATAAGCACAATAAAAAATTTAAGCTACACCTTCTGCTGTTGTAAAATTGTTGGAGGTTTTTTTTAGCGAGATGTAAGCAAAGTCTTAGAAATAGGATACTATAAGGTCTTTCTCACACTTCAGCGCAAAAATAACGCTGCGCTAACTTTTGCGCCTGTCGTATCCGTACTAAAAACAACACTCCCATTTATATAAAAACCGCACTCTACGTGTGTCTAACGCACGACGGTGCGCTAGCGCTGGGCCGTGCGTCGCGAGCGGTTTTAGTACGGTGTTGACGTTTCTAGTATGAATCTGACAAGCTCATACGTAAGTGCATCGTTCTTTTTGCGCTGAAGTGTGATAGAGGCTTAGGTATTTAAGTGTAATTATTTGCTTTATTTTTATCTGAAATTGAGTTCAAATGACTCAAATTTGTTTCGTAGCAAAACTCTACGAGAAATTCATCTGAATTTCCCAGACATTAGACAGATGACTTTCGCAGCAATATATCTCGGTGTCCGCGGTAGGTACTATGTCTTGAAGTAGGAACGGCAAAAAACGCCATCTAGCGGTCGGGAAGAGTAATAAAGAAGAGGGACGCCAACCGAATAATTGATACGATTATGTGTTACTTCTACAAAGGAGCGGGTGAGTGTGAGTGGGCTAAATAAAATGTGGAATAGTTAGATGCGGGAGATTAAATTGTTGATTAAAAAGTGTTTTAAAAACAGCAATGCCGGTGAATGAAAGAATGGCATTATTTTGAAAACTTAACCTAGAAATGTGTAAAGAAGCTCAAAGGACAAGAGCGAGGCTCTTAAGTGAATAATAATAATGATGAACTTAAAATAAATGTACCAACTCTTAACCTACCCGTATGCAAATCGTAGCAACTAAGTATGGAAAATATCTCTAGGTAGGTACAGATGAAATCCCAATAGCAAATTGCTGTCATGTCAACCAACCAGCTACCAAATTTAGTAGAAATACCTACTAATGAGCAAAATCAAAATGGGAAATTAATACATATTTTTTATAACTTTCAGCATGACTCGAACCACCTAATTATCACCGCACCAAGGAAACGTACCCTCAAAAAGCCTGACCACGGAACCCCGAGCCAAGAACAATGGAAGAAGGGCGAGCGCTCCGTCAAGTGCGCACGCCCATAAATCCAGCAGGACGAGCAATTTGTTGAATTACAGCATGCGCCAGCCAGCCACCGGCCCGGAGGGTGCTTCCAGTTTGGCTTATGTCTGTGTTCCAAACGTCAATTTTTTAATAGATATTTCCAATTGTTCAATTTGTTCAATTGTCAGCCCATGGCTGTGTTCCGATAGCATTTGTTTTTTATCAGATACTAATAGAATCATAGTAGGTAATCTATGAGTAGAATCATGTTTTGGGTAGTAGGAGCAATTTGTTGAATTACAGCATGCGCCAGCCAGCCACCGGCCCGGGGGCTGCTTCCACTAAAGCCCATGGCTGTGTTCTGATGATTTTTTTTTTCAGATAAAAATTGTTGTATTTTGGGCAGTAGCAGCAATTTACTGAAAATCACGATGGTCCGGCCAGCCACCCGCACGGCTACCATTGGTCTATCTCTGAGATGATAACAAAGACTTTTTTTATTGAATTGTTTTTTGAAACAGTACGAGCGATTTGTTAAATTTTAGTATAAGCCAGTCCGATGTTCTTTGTCTATATGCCATTCAAATGTTTTTGGCAATAGATATTTGTAGCTTTTTTTGGGGAAGGGAAAAATTGTACACCATGGACGAGCCAGCTACTGTCTCGGCTGCTAGACGCATAGTGTATTTTTTGTTTTTTTTAGATTGATTAGTCTAGGCTCAAAATTCTCAAAAAATGTTCATCCTATTATTGGATGATTAGGTGTCCTTTGCATAGGAGAGACCCAAATAGTCGTTATTACGGCACATAGCGCATCGGGAAAGGAAAAAATTAGCAAAAATAAGTATAATTGTGTAGCCATAAACAGATTAACTAGTCAAGTCATATTTGCAATTTGACAGGACATTGAATTGGAACAAGGCAGAATGACCCGGTCCAGCTGAAATTAGCTCCCACAGAGATAAATTGACGGCGGCCCGCTAAATAAATTATTTGGGAAAACCGAGAAAAAACGGGCGTCTTCCCTTGATAAGGGTTGCGATGTGCTCGTGTGCCGTGGAAATAATGAATATCGACCGCCACACGCAATGTATGGTGTTGTGGGATGTACCGCCACGATACACAACCATGACGAAAATATCCCACATATTTTAGGCGGCTTACTTTTCGGCTGCGTACAATGCGCGACAAAATATTGATGATAATTTATGAAAATATGCAACTGCAATACAAAAGATAGGTAGGTACCTATTTGACAAAAATTTAATCTATGCATCAAAATAACTACCTTTGCTTTCAGGATATCGTTTTGAGAATGATAGCTCGTTCATTCATTTGGGCATTTTTGGTTCGTTCTCATCATTTTCGTTGTCTTAGCAATTTATGACCTACTTGGAAGACTTCATGCTCAAGCGTAGTACATACCACCTTATAACTGGGTACCTCTTATTGCATGGCATGCATTCAAAATGTAATACAAGAAAATTGCTTTTGTTAGAAACCCAAACAGCTGAGACCGGGCTAGAACAAAGGCAATTAAAAAACAAAACTAATCACGCAACCGAAAGAAAGGGTTCTATTTTCAAAATATTACTTTTAATAATTCACACTTCTGTGAGTCTTTTCAAAGGGTTGCAACACCCTTTCTTTCAACGAGATTAATCTTAGTTGTATATTCGAGATTTAGCTGGCAATAAGGAAGACGCATAGGTGGGCTTAGAGGGAGAGCGGGGCAAATTTGTCTCAGATTCGTTTTACCCCACACTCCTCCACGACAGGATTTTATTACATTCGTTAACGCATATACGATTAAAGTGTAAACACTTTGTATTTGTATGCTAATTTTTACCATCTACTTGGTAATGGGGCTGGTGTATGGCAACTAGATTATTGAACCAAACTGTTGGGATATTTTAGTAAAACGTTAGCGTTATCTTGTCTTGCCGGTAAATCTTGAGCGCATCTATTCCCTACTAAAGGACAGAAGCACTGCATTATAGGTACTACTCAAGACTGGCAACACAATCAAGAATAAACGAATTAAAAAGAAAGCAAGAAGCTTGACCAATGAAAAAAATCTAACCAGCCAGCATCGTAATTTCAAAACACAAAAAAGAATTATACAAAAATGCGCTTCCATATTTAAAAGACGCCTGGGCAGGCAGGGGTAGGCCCACCCTACCTGCGTGGAGTGGCCATCCATCTACATCCCCTCCTGCATGCGTGACGTAGGTAGCTACTACCGAACGTACGCCATTATTATTTTGCTTTGTTGAGCGATTACCTGAGCTGAGCATGTGTGCTCGGGACTTGCGAGTGGTTTGGAAATTTGGGAATAGACTCCTGTCCAGAGTGAAAAAGTATGACTGATTATACAAAAAAAAAATCTACATAGTTTTCTGTTCTGAAACAGTTTTTAAACAGAAGCTGAGAAAAAAAGTGAGTACCCACTAAGTGGTTAATTAAATCTAATAGTAATACAGCTATAGTTAGTATTATTTGGTAAACTACCTACATTTATCAATTCAAGAACATCAAGATGCCAGATAGATATTGATGAAAGGTCTGATTTTAAATCCGACTAAGACTTCCAACATTAACAGTACCTACCTATTCTAACGGTCTAATACAATTTGCTTAGCAAGCAATTTTAATATTAAAGGGTACAGAAGAGGTTTTTCGGTACAATTCGCCCCCGGCTGCGCCATATATCAGGATTTTGGATGGGCGAAGCTAAATTTTGGACGGTTTAAGCCGAGAATAAATTTAGCAAAACATGACACGATGGAAAAAATCTGGCCAAAAAGATACTCCAAACATTTGCCCGCGATATTAAATTAAAACATAATCAAACACTTTTGTGGACAAAGGATCCCGAAACGTGTTGACTATTTTGGGTTTAGTTGTTTAGGACCAAACTCTCCAATTTAAGGCATTCCTTTGGTGGAGCTTAGAAAATAAATATCTGTCAAAAGAGTAAAGTTAAGGGTTTTTTTAAAAAGACATGTAATTAAAAAAATCATGACACGTCTATTTATCAACTTATATATACGAAAGAATCCTTTTAGATCTTCTGTCTAAGACACCACTCAATTAACTGTTAACATTTTTAAAAGCTTAGCTCCCACTCGTTTGTCGCCATATTGAACTTTCACACCAAACGAATTAGCTATATTTTTAGAACAAACTAATGTATGCGACGTGCCCACACTGGTCTTTGCTTTTTCTTCCTATTTCTGTGACGATGTTATTTGCTACCATTAGGCTGGGCATGCTGGGGTCGAGCTATATTTAGCATCTGAAACGCTAGGTGTTGACAATTGACTCGAGATTAATGACATCAAAGCTGTTCCTGATTTGATCCAAGTTGAGAAGACGGTGGTTGATGGAGATGTTTAGAGAAAACTTAAATTTAATCAGAAGAACTGATCTTTCAGATGGCAGCATCTATTAAAAAGAAAATATCAACGTAGGTGGGACAATAAACAAAATCAATCTGCAACTAGCTTACATTAACACAACAAATCACCTCTCAACGTTTTAATTAAAAATACAAACAGAAAATAAAAACTAGACGAAAAAATGCGCCGCTGCCAAATATTGGAACGAGAAAAACTATTTAATCTGTAAACTTTAGTAGGTTGGTATACTGTCATGAATCAGAGAGTCGTCGGCATCGATGCCAAGGAAATAAGATGAGATCGTGTTGGCAACATTGCAATTTATATAGACGACGCGAGCGGAGGCGCTGGCTCGTGTGTGTTTGTGTTTGCATAATCTGTCAACGCTGGCGCAGAGAGGGTATGTATTGAAGGTAATCCTAAAGATAATGTTAAGGAGCTAACAGGTAATACCAATAGCGAGAAAATAATGTTTACAAAGAAGAGGAATGCACAAAATGCACAATTTAAAATTGAGTGTAGATACATTGTTTGAATCAACTAGGAATATGAACATCAATAAATACATAGTAATGTGAAGATTCAATATATTAATCATACATAATGTCATTCAATCGTTTGTTTGCTGGCTAATGATTAAGGAAACAATTTATTATTTTTTCAATTCAATTACCATCACACTTTATTCTAAATTCAAACTATAAATATTTTTTTATTGTAATATAATAATCATAGTGATCAACCAACAATTATTATGATTGGTTTACTAGTTTACCTACTTCTTCTCTTCTCTTTTGCGTGTTGCGACAATTTTTTTTAAATGCATTAATATTTTTTTTGTAGTTTTTGTCATTATACACAAGAAATGCAAAACTGAGTTTAATATTTCACAGTTGGTACAAGTATACAAGTTCCCCGCGGTGGAGCGCAGACACCTCGTAAATCTCACTATGATTTGTAATAAAACCGCGCTGCAGTGCCAGCCAGCATCCAGCTGATTCAGACCAGCCTTATTTACCATATATTTGTATTTACACCCTTTATATTACACATAGGATCAGTATCTATAGCTACGGCTTCAATAGTAATAACTTTTATCTCAAAGTCTGTAAGTATTTCTAATTTAGTCTGATTTCACAATGGCAATGATCGTTTACTTGATAACTATGATGTCTTTGAAGACGTTTAGTTACATTTAGTTGTCCGTCTTCCTAGGTGGTCTTTCTCTATGGTTGTCTTGTTTAGCGAGCACCATCAAATTACAATATCTCATCCGAGAACAAACGCGAACAAACAATTTCCCGGGGGAGAAAAAATTACCGCACTCTCGAGATCCTTCTTTATTACTCCAAATCACGTGATTTCACGATAAACTATTTTTCATCATAGTTATTAAGTGAGGCTCTGTGTTCACACTTTTTTATTTCCACCCTCGACTTCGTTGGAAAATAACAATCGTGACCATTGATCAACGTCACCGAGCTCGTTACCGAAATCACGTTTATCATAGATCACATTTGTCTAAGGCTTTAGATTTTTTCTTTTCTTTAAACGTTTTATATATACTTTCTTGTGCGTTTGAATTTGGACTTACAAGTTCCGTGATACGTTACAAATTTGGTGGTTCTAACGGTAGATATTAAAGCGAAATTATAAGAAGGTGGTGCAGAGAAGAGTCGTAGCCACACACGACGAAATACGAGCGCGGTTGGGACGCGAGCTGAGTTATGTGACCGCGATATATAATAATTTCTGAAATATTCTTCTATCGCTGAATCTACTCGAAACTCCGAACTGTGTCGCGAAGGTCGGCATAACTCATCATAATAAAGAGCGTGTCAGAATTTGAGAATAACGCGGTTAGAAGCGTCTTGAGACTTCATTAATTTCTATTAAGACTAGGCTTAATTCAACAATGTGTCGGCATGCGACGTGGATGTATGTGGTGAAACGTTTCCTGCAGGAACATGTTTACTGAAACAGTGTTTTCTTGAATGGAATGCCGCAAGATGGCGCCGGCTCGAGACGCGATTTGTCAAAAGGAAAACAAACTGCACAGAAATAGTTTCGGTTGACAAGTTTATAGCGCACCGCTTTCGTCGGCGGCGAGCGCACTGTTACGACATTATACCAACTGCTATGGAATAGACACAGGAGTTGGTTTGTGATCACCTGAAAATTTTCGAACAAACAATAATCCAATTTCAATGAAATGGAATTTTTATACACCACTCAAATCTTTTAAACACTAATGTCTAGTCGTCTATAGCTGATTTATATGACATCAATATTATACCAGTTTTCTTGCTATATCATCAGAGCAAAGCTATTGCTCTCTCTTCTCTAATATGTCAATGTCATCAATATTATATACCTAAGGGTTGTTCGAGTCAGTGTCCCAACCGAAAGAATAGTAATATTATCTAGGGTGCCTATCGTTAATTTTCTACTTGCCAAAGAGCCGTGGAAATGCTCTGGAGACCTGGTTCAAGTCTTCTACGGTCTCCCAAGAATTCTTTATGTTACCTAATCAGTTGCTGAGCTACAGAGATTCTAATGTCAACACTTACGTCTCTAAATACAGTTTCAAGTTTCTTATCAATTTGATTAAACAAATAGTATCCACTCAGTCACACTGTCAAATCGAAAAATGTCCCTTGTATCTCCGAAGACGTATCACACAGCAGGTGATAAATATAAAAAAGAACACATACATCTGAGTCGGGGCACGTAACTAGTTTCTACAGATATTTGTCTAAGCAGAAACTGCTCGGAGCTAAGGATGGGTGCAGACCGGCGACAAAACAGAGGTTTAGTAATAAGACACGTATTTAGGTACTAAATTAATTGAAAGTATCATTAAAAACACAGAACGGCGGTTTGGTAGCGGTTTTTAGTAGATGAGAACTTTAAAATTATTGCATGCTGATCTTCAGCATTATTTAACCGTTTATTGTACACTGTAAAAGGCAGAGGACATAACATGAGCATTGTACTCTTTTCGAATTTTATAACAAAACCTGAATGGTAAGAGACAGTTGGCTATTTAATATCCTTTTCTCAACACTTAAAGTTAAAACTAGCTTACCAGCCTAATGTGTAGAAGAAATATAAATCAGTAAAATCTAACTAAGGAGTCGCCAGGGGTATCTGCGCCTAGGGTGTGGTTGCAAATCCTACGATCGTAGGAGATTGTTGACAGAAATAAATGTCATAGAATCAATCTATAATCTTTAGGGGATTGTCTTATGGCTGAAATGATGATGGACGATGATGATAGATTCACAGGTGCGAAAGTCGCAAGTCTACACCCGCCCTATCGAGGGTTGTAGAAGTTGCGCGTGTAAGAGCACAACAAGAATAATACAAAATGTTTTTCATTTTCTTTATGTCACCCCCGACAGTCGTAAAGGCATTAAGCGTGACCAAACTTTTGTTTGATACCGCCGATGTAACCATGAGCGCAATGCTGTTACTTCTTTATAAACTGAAAACGCGCTTTTTGGAACTGCAATTTTGCGCTCCAACTGATGGGTAAGTTCGTGATAAGAAGGTTGAGAAAAACTAGATGTAAGTTTCAGTTCACAAAATCGTCTAGATGTTATATTTTATCAGTTGCTCAAGGAGAAGTGATTATCAAGCCACAATGTAAGGGATCAACCAATATAGTGGTTTCTTTAATTTATTTTTATACCTTTCTGTAGTTTCTATCTTTGATTATATTCTAACAAGACACTTCATACATACATAAATCACGCCTCTTTTCCGCTGGGGTAGACAGAGACTATTTCCTTCCACTTGCTACGATCCTTACACTTCATCTCACTATAGGAAATCGTCTTTGTTGAAGATCACAGTTTACCTAACCCTAACGTACCAAATTAACCTATATAGCAACTACCTACCTACCGACTGGAAATAGTTCCTAGAGTCTTTGAGTAGCAAAAAAAATATTGAAAAAATTGCGTCAGAGCACTTTTTCTTTTCTTGTGGAGTTGCTCAACGGCACGATAAATACCTAGCAAAAGTTTCTCAATTTCTAGCCTATAAAAGAAGTATGAATCTATGAATACGCCCAGTTTTCCCCAACGTTACCTCATTTGGGGAAAGTAACATATGTATGGCGATGTTTCCAGTTTTGTCACGATCCGTGATGCTTAAGAAAAAAGGGGAGCCAATATACTGGGGAAGTTAATTCACTGAGATAAAAGGATAGCTCGTAAATTATGTGGCAAAAGAAAGTGTTCGTAATAACTTGTATGGATGGCAGTCGTTGGTAGTATGAATGCGAATGGTAAAAGCTTTTATAGATGGTAAATATAAATGAGCATCAAGTAAATACCAACCAACCAAATGCCAAATAGATACCAACGCAGCCAACAACTAAAGATTTGTAATATTAGTAGAAAGGTCAAACAATGTACATTTTATGTATTAATCAAAAGATGGCACTCAATACGTTTAGATTATATACCTATAACAACACAAGCGAATAAAATAATCGTAAGATCAAAAGTCACTTTAGGTGATTTTAAAGCGATATAAAAAGCTTAAACTCCCATATCGTCATAAAGGAGCGATTCGTCACCATCACATGGGTCATTGCACTGGAATTACTGTAAAATATGTAGCATACTCCTTCACCCGAAACTATGAATTTTAGAGAACTAGGGTCTATTCACACAACCCACACAACAAACTAATTAAAGAAGTACCTACGCAACTAAGCGTTGAGATAAGAAATCATATTTTTGTCTGTAATTGGAAGAAAATTAGATAATTAAGAAATATTTTTGGTTCCATGAATTGCAACTGCTTGAATAAAAAAATAATTAGGGTCGAATTAGAGTATTTTTTAGGCTTACCTTTTAAAGTTATGTTAATTTCCCCTTATCTACTTCTAATCCCAGTTATAATTTTGAACACAACATGCCTACGCACCTACATACCTATGGGTCAGTAAATTCAAAATTTATTTAAATTAAAAAACGAGTAATTTTGCGGAGTTTTTCTGCTAACTGTACGAGCAGCGGGAGGCCGTGAAAACAGCGAGTAATTACTTTATTAGACGGCGGCGGAAGATGGTCGGAAAATATGCCAGCGCCCTTACAATTACAAAGACATTAGAATATTTTGTAAGGCTGATGGAATTAGCTCACTGAACTAAATTATTAACATTGTCTACATTAGCAGTTGCAGATGACTATAAAAATAGCGAATTTCATTTTAATACGATCACTGACTTAGGTAGGTATGTATTTAGGTTATTATCTAACTTCACCTGGCTAGGTATATTGAAGCAAATTAAATAATTCTCGCCTTTTTACCTTTAATTAATACATTTACCAACTTTAATCACACAAACACTAGATTCTAAACACTAAACAGCGAATTAGCAGTATCAATTACGTACTAAACTACTAGACGACCTGAAGTGCTATAGAGGCGGCAATGAACTAACAACTGCGACCAAACCTACCTGTGGCTCCTAATAGCCGGGTAATAATATTTTATGGCTATTACCTTTGTAAACACGGATAAAACGCTCTTACGCGACTTTAACCGTAAAAAACGAGCGACAATTGCGTTAACGGAATCTCTTTCAAAAATAGAACAAAACGGATATTGATGCATTCTATTTTTAAGACGCTCTTTTTTCGAAATTCGTCACGTCCGTTGTGCAATTTCGTAAAAAGATGAAAAGGGCTTTCGTTTTAAAAGGTTTTTTGGTAAAAAAAACTGTTTTGGGTATAGATTTTTGTTATTTTGTGGAAGAAAGCATGGTGAAGTATCGTTCTAGGAAGTCGCCAACGGGATGAGGATATGCCAAAAAGAGATAAAGTAGTTTTATTGATCTATACGGACGTTCGGGCGGCGCGAGTGCGAGTTGAATGAAACGAAGATAACTTGCCGCCCCAAGATCTCCCATCCCTGTTGCTCTTATATTTTTTTATATGGGGGCATCCTTTTCGGGCCACGTGACCTAAGCAGGGTGTAACTCACCCTCCAGCAGCCATAACTTACTCATAGCGATAGGCGGTACGGTCGCAAAAAACATGTCTAGTCCATTTTTATTTTCTTTTTATTTTTACTCGTTAATTTAATTTTTATTTGGTATTCAATACGTTAATGAATTAAGCTTTACGACTGTTGTGACAAGCGAGGACATGATAGCCACATTGACTTTTATAGAGCAATAAAAGCTTCGAAAACATTTATAGTTTTATAGGCCTGATTAGACAGCTAACAAATAAAACATACCTTCGTGCTTTATTATCTACTACGCCATTTTGAAAAAAAAATGTTTTTTTAATTGTTATTATTAAAATACTCCATGAAAACAATCTTAGAATTTCCTATATGTGATATTAAAGATACGCCTCTAAGCTATCATATTTATAAGCATAGAAAAGATTGTACGAAAATTACTCTAATGAAATAATTTTAACAAAAAAACCTTCACTTAAAATCCAATTTGGAGAAATTTTTAAGATAAAAATTAAACAACCATTAGTAATTTCATAACATTACCAGAAAACACTTTTTATTCGACGCTGTTCGGCCCAAATGTGCATCTCATAAATAACAGCTCTTCTTCATTATTATCTTTCTCTGTCTTGTGATTTTTTGTTTCCCTCGCACCCCTTATTAACTGCCTAGAACCCGCTGGGGTCCTCTTCTTATTTATTGTGTGTCAAAAAATTAAATTACAAATCTGTTGCGTTGATAGAGTTGAGCTAGAAAAAAAACTAAAATTTTCATTGTTCTGTTTACAAAATCTTCTTATTAGGTAGGTACATATTTTGATTTTATTTTAGAAAATATGGGAAATGTGAACTTACATTGATACAGTTAGCGAAGCCCCAAACTAATATTAAAGTAAAATCATCAACATTTTAGATCATTCTTTTTATGTAAAGTACCTAAATTCTAAATACCACCGCTGAAAGTACCTACCTACCTCTAAGTAATTAAAATTTTGATCCCTAATTTTGATTTTCGAAATATCTGATGAAAAGTGTAATAAGAAGCCGCTCATTGACATTTCATCTTAAATAATATCAATCTGCCTTAAACGTGCCAAAACTTAAATATTATGGCAATAAACTTGTGTTTACACATTACTCCAGTTTGTGTACCTACAAACAATGTCAGAGGTGCGAATGATCGTAAACGTCAAAATGACCATAAAAGACCGCATTAACGCGTCGTAAAACAAATAATTACGAGCTGTTAAGATTGAGAACTGCTGTCAAAGTAGTAAACATAATAAATCATTAACTGATTGGGTACTTTAATAACAAAGTAACGAAAAAAATCTCATCATTTATTTTTATTCTAACAAAAGGAAATTATAGCATAATATGCTTAAATACTTAATTTTAATGGTAATAGTTAAAAATTAAAAAAAATATAGGTAATGATTATGATTATTCCCGATCAATGAAAAGTAACAAATATAACAACAGTAACGCCATCTGTCTTTGAATAGCGAAACCGAATTGATAAGTCTTCAAATTGTAATATTTTTATTTACCATGTACCTGGGATCATAAGAATAAACGAATGTAAAATAAAAAACTTTATAGTGGACTTGCATACTTACCACATTATAAAAAGGTACTGAAGAAAAGTAAAACGCCAATGACAATCATAATAGCGCCATAAACAAACACTTGCTGTAATAAAGTGATTTATCCCATAAAATAACAGCTGATCGTCGTGATTACGCACAATACGAGCGAACTCATAATTTTACAGCCAATTTACAAACAATAAAAGTCGGTCTTGTCTTACACGCCCATTCGCCCTCCGATATCTCCATATTCGACGGACGAAAGTCGTAACTCGCAACTTTTATATCCCAATAAAAGCATAACCTCAGCGCTTGAGTTACCAAAGGGATAACTCATATTGTCGCCATTCACTTCGACAATTTTCACGTCTCCAAGATATTCATTGCAGTTCAGTAGTAAAAGCTCAGCTGTGTTTACTATGAGAGCCCGCAAGCAACATCAAAGCTGAATAAAGGTAGCCGTTACACTGCAAGCTCTAAAAACGCTTTCATAGATGGCGCGCGTAGTTCAGTACACGCACCGCCATCTGTGAGGTAGTCGGTGAAGCTTTTTATGAGCTATTTGAGGTCGTCACATCGTAAAGTTGATTGTTTACGAGCTCGGCCGATGCCGCTAGTGTAGCGCTGCGGTCGCAATCCGCGAATGTCGATGAAAAATGTATGACGCTTGAGGTTTTACGATTCGCTAGAAAATTACGCGTAGCAGATGATGAAGATGCCATTAATAATGTCGGCATGACAAATATCAGCCTGTTAGATTAAAGTTATTGCGGAAAGACGTACATTATTTTATTAATGTAGTCTTTGGATTAAGTAGAACTTTTTGATACGTTTTTATGAGTTATGATTATGATATAGCTAAAGTGAATGCCGGCTTAGAATAGCATCACCCCACAATGCTGTGTAATGCTGGCTTAGAATAGCAACACCCCACATCCTTCCCGTGGGTGTCGTAAGAGGCGACTAAGGGACTCGAGAGTATTAGTGTATTAAAATTTTTAGGCGGCAGGCTGACAACCTGTCACTATAGTGATACACATGTTTTCTGAAACAACCTTGGAAAACAATCCTCAAAAATGTCAGACTGATAGCGCCCGTATTTTTACGGCTGTTAACGCTCTGCCTACCCCGAAAGGGATAAAGGCGTGATATAGGTATGTATGTATGTTATAGCTAAAGCTCTTAGGCTACAGGGTACAGAATGCCGATCATTTATGATGATAGTAAATAAAAAATCTATTCTTTCTTCTGCGCCTTTATTTTTATGAAATGTTTTTGTAAATAAATAATGTTAACAGAAAATAATATAAAAAAAAAACAATTTAACTAAGTACTTTATATAATTTGAAAACCGTTTTTCAATAATATAAAAATTGCAAAATTACATTCCATTTTTATCCGAGTTTGAAAATGTGAGTGAGTGAGGTGGCAAATAAACCCAAAAAGTAACCAAAAAATCCCCAGACGGGATTTAAAAGATCCCAACCATCGTAGTCGGTAACTGAGAAGTGTATTGTCGTGTTATATGAAGTGCCTTGCAATATACGAACTGTAAATTGCATCATAAACATTACCCGCCCGCCCCAGCGAGCTTTCCCTCGCTTTTGAGTTTAGTACCGCGATAAGCCGCAATCGCTCACAGCGCTACCGTCGTCGATTGTGTCGCGACATCTATCCAATATTTGCAGAAGCTTTACGAGGTAGAGCTTTATAGAGAACCATGAATGTATGCGGTGAGCTTTCGCTAAGTTGGGCTTACGTAGCGGTGCGAGGTTGATATCAATTTACTTACCTATATCAGTTTGTTTTCATAAAAATGCTTAGATTTTTTTCACCATTGAATTGATAGCAATAATAATCGCAATAAGGACAGCTCTTAGTTTTGAAATGTGATGTTATAGTCTTTTAGACCAGTGGAAATGTCAAGTAGGGCAAGGAATACTTTCGTGCTTGCTTTAAAGATAGATGGCGCTCTCAGCTGCATTAAGCTGCAAATGTTGTATGAATGGTACAAAAGTGTATTTATTGGTGCTCTTGCTTAACACTTTTGCTTCGATAACTATGCAAAAAGAAAGATATGATAATATGTTTAACAGTTGGAATCTAGTTATTTCCAGTGTTCTCTCAATTCAAAATTTTGTATTTCTCCGTCTGCTTGGAGAGATGCCAATTCGTGGACAATCTCACTGTATAGGTACATTGATGCAGACGCAGACCCAGTATAATTACGAGTTCTTAAGTATTTATTTAGAAATCTTGTCTTCGAAGTCAAAAGCAATTCTTATTAGTCCTTACAAATAGTTTTGTGGTCTAGTTTGAAGTTATTTTCATCTGCAGAATAGTTCGGGCTAGACAAAAATACATTTCTCATCAGATAAATCGAGACACCTTCCTTTTCATGATTAGATAAAATACGAAACCTATACCTAAGAACTATTTCGAATTCAGAATTTTTTAATTAAGATTTTTATAAATCTCATTTTTCTCAGTATCACACTATATCAGACATTTATTCCAAAATAAACATACTTTTGAAATAATCTGAATCGTATGAAACATAAACATAAACCTGCAAGGTGTCCCGGATTTTTTGCCAAGAAATGTATTTACATACAATAAAAAAAATGCATCGCACCGCACTGTAAGTGCTAGTAAACACTCAAAGTGTTAATGTATGTAACATTGCAGCATTCAACTTTGGCCATTCAAAACGTATATGAGCCCAATTGGAATCCGAGTTGGAAATTTGGCAACATAAATCCAATGTTTAAAAGTTACCCGATATCTAGGGTAATTATAAAAGGGGCGGTAGGGGGTGAGTGACAAATCCCCGAATAAAACAACAAGGAAATAATTCCGGGCATAAATCGCCCCTCAGTGTGAATAGAATAGCAATTATTTGGTTGAGTTGGTGCTCCAACAGCGCTACTATTGGAAAATAAATGTTACCTACATGCGAGATACAAGTGCTGAAATTAAAAATGGGAAAATTGTACGATTGATAATCGCTGCATAAATATACACCTGTACCTACAATACACCTGTACCTACACATATTACCTGTAAGCATTTGCTTATAATACAAGACTTGATTTCAGCAGATGCTAAGTTATTTTGTTTTAAAAAAATTATTTATTATAGAACAAGTCTTTAATTTTTTACATACATATTTTACGCCTTTATCTCTTGCAAGTAAGGCAGAGCATTAACGGCCGTAAAGATATGGTCGCTATCACTACTTATGACTAAATTTTTAAGATCCTTTCGGATTATTCATGTATCGCAGTAGTGACAGGTTGTCGACCTGTCGCCTAAAAGTTGCATTGTAATACACATGAAACGTTCAACTCCCTTAGTTGCTTTTTAGACACCCACGGGTTAAAATGGGGTTATGGTGACATCACTTTTATATTACTTACTAAACTTTACAACTCGCTTACTTGACTATTAACTAACTACTGAAATGTTTTGTAAATATTGGAATTATATTTAAAGAGGCCTCCTCATCAGAAAATTTGCGTGACTCGTAT
This sequence comes from Keiferia lycopersicella, assembly GCA_029255805.1. Lineage (NCBI taxonomy): Eukaryota > Metazoa > Arthropoda > Insecta > Lepidoptera > Gelechiidae > Keiferia > Keiferia lycopersicella. Next base: position 5,063,306 of record JARACZ010000008.1, read on the forward strand.
TAGAAATGTTCACACCAGTTAACTTCTAATAGTAAAATAACTGACAAAAACCTCTAGATTTTCTATTTAGCATAAAAGAGAGATTCCATCACGTCCAAAAACCAATAGTACCACTTCAACCTCGCATTAAACCACCATTCTTAGAAGACCTTCGCCACACTTTTATCCCAACTAATCTCCAGTGGCTCTAGAGGGTGTTACCGTATGAAATGGGTCTCATTTAATTGGTCGTTATATTGGGATACACCCGTAGTGCCAAGGTACCGTTACTGTTGTTTAATTAATGTTGTCACGTCTTGAATTTCCTAAGGGATAATGTAGTTTAACACGTGGGCTTTGTTTCCTATAAAGATGAAATGTTCGTAGGAAAATTACAACAAAAGGTTAATAATATAAGCGCCTTTATGTAATTAATAACTATGACCAGTAAAGTACTGCATTTATTCGAATTTTACCGTATTTTTTACTAATGGTAACTTTAAGAACCTCAAGATGGCAACAATTACCAATCCATGTTCACAAAGCACATTTTTAAAATAAGAATAGGATTATTATTTCCTCTATTAAATCGGAAAGTATTTAAAAAAAAGTCAGAAATAAGGCACTCAAGTGATTTACTACAAAATCAGCTAATACCTACAAGATAAAGATACGAGGAAGCATCATCAAATCGCATTTTCGCGATAAGAACGCCCCCTCTAATAAGACTTTTAAACAATACCACCTTATATATTGGGGGCTATAAAGAAAAGGGAATGAAGATAAATTAGCGTATCTCGCGCAAGACGAATGGGGGTCGCGAAAGACCCGAAGCCCCCCAGAAAAAGTTGAGGGCTCAACCCTTCCCGTTTATTTACTCGAACGCCCTCTGTCGCAGTTTGATAGCTTTTGTTTATCCCCGGATACCTATTCGCGGGGTTTGGTGTAAGTGTAATTGGCCTTATATTATTGTCTTTCCGAGAAAATACTTAATCTGTTACTTTGACATCGTTTTTATATCAATTTGTTATAGAAACTAATTATAGTTCTATTAAGACGCCTCTGACAATTCGTAAAGACGAACGTAATTAGAAAACATCTTAGCATTCGGATCATACATTTTATTTATTTAGGGGCAAATCCATGTTTTATTAACACCTATTCTTAGGGTATTTAACTAATTTGGATATAGCAACTAGGTAGATATATGATTGATTTTAAACTGTATAAATCCTAATATGCAGTTACAGGTGTTATAAAAGCGTAAGCAAACTCTTTTTGGATGTTTTATTTTATTGATTTTGTCCGCACCTATATATTTGCAAAAAATAGAACCTTTTATTTGCATAGTAGATATGCAGGTGTTGAAAGCTAGCTTTGGCTCTTTATGCGCTATAAATAGGACCATTGGAATAAATAAATCTCTTTTTGCGCATGCGCTTTGATTGAACACTGCGTACTCAATTAACTACTGCGATTTCAATTAAAACGCCTCCAAGATTTATGTGTTTCCTAATTTATACACTTTTGTCGCTATGCCGATTTCACGCATTTGAATTTTGACTCCGAAAATTTGCCAACTGTGTAATTTATATTGAAAAAAGATGAACATAAAAAAAATCACTTCATAAACAAGAATAAAGATAGGTATTAAGAAAATTTAAATCAAGTAGCTGGGTACTGTTTGTAGCGGAACAATAATGTTAAACCCCTAACATAACACTAGATGGCGCTGGATGTAACGTGTGTCGATATCAAATCATCTATTGTTATTGTTAAAGGTGATGCAGCAACGAAGTGTAATTATTATTGTTAAAGTTCGGTATTAAAAACCAATTATTACGCAAACAAATTTGCAACAAAAATACCTAGGTACTTATAGATAAACCTAAAATTGAACCCGATCCTAAGAGAAGCGCAAAATAATACCTATCCGAACAAAACGCCTAAGTCAAGCAACGGTCTCAGACCAGCCAACCAATCATAATCATTAAAATGCTGGTGCAATTAGGTAAGTAGCGGCCAGTTATCGGAAGTTACTGTCGGCCAGTGCACTGCCCACTGGCCGGCCACTTACAGGCCAGTAAAGTCGACTGGCGCGAGCATGTCAACCAGTAGTTATCATAAACGGTGCCCCGCCCATCAAATGTCACTCGCCAGGACAGTAAATATAAACGTTTTCAGCGAGCTTTTAATAAATGGCAATTTCGAAAAATATTGCCTGCGCTATTACTTACGATTGCGGGCCATTGATTTTTAATATTAATAAGATGCACTGAATAAAACATTGCGACTACATGGCACTGGTTGTGATAAAATTACTGGTAGTTAAGTAATTTGGATCCATTAAAATAATTATTTTGAACATTTATATAGAGATAATTCTGTTTAATCGCACTTCTTTTCCAATTATAAATACTGACAGCAATAAATTACGAGTTTATATACCTACAAGATTACCAGACAGTGCATAACTTTGAGTTAATCATCTCGCATTCATAGAGTAAAGTAGTTTAGTTTATATGATCGTATTGAATAGTCCTATTCACTTGCGGCTACCCAACGTCCTAAATTTAAATAGAATCTTCATATCAAAATTTAAATTAGCGTTAGGCCAATACACTGGCCAATAAACTTGATTGACATATCATTCATACGTAATAATTGAGTAATTTGTAGAACATAGTCGTAACTCGACACTTCGGCGTTTACGACGGGTCGGCAGAGTCGTAAAGCAATAAAATAAAAGTTGGAAGCGCGAACAAACCGATAGATAATGAAGTTTTATTGGTCAGTTTTATAGAAGTCCCTGAGTGATTGTAAAGCAGGTCGTAAACAGAGTTGCCGGCTTATTGGCGGAACTCCATTACTTAGGGCTACGTATCCATCAGTGGATTCAGCGCCTAGGGGATTGTTCTTTACTGGGATTTGATATTAAGGGATAACTCCAGCTAAGTTAGTATAGCAACTTTTACGGTTTCCGACAAATATGACAACCAAAATGTTTCGAAATACGAGTTTATACAAATTCAGTACCTACTTCAGAGTGTTCGAATATAACATCAAAGATATCCATACTAGTGGTCATATTTCATTCAATACTAAACTCCGCGTGTGTTTCATCCATACTATGAGTTCCGTTCCAAACCTAACTTGTTTTCATTATATTACCATACAAATTATTTTCCAGCTATTAGATAAATTAGTCCAAATAGTAGAGTTCTTATAAAGCAGGAGGCAACACTGATCAGTAAGTAACCATTCGCTCATTCGCTATTTTCAGTCACCAGCGTAAATTGACCTCGATAATACACGCAGGTACAAGCGCATACTAACAGTTACGCTGGTCGAAACACTATGTAAGCGAAAGAAGTTTACCTGCACGCTAGCGCCCCCTAGCGTTAGGCGTGCGCAAGCTATTGTTTGAACAACTGACTATGATTGGCAGATCACGACAAAAAGAAAATGGCGATGGTTGCACGTATTTTTTTGTGAAAGTCTGCAACGCGTTTATTGTTTGTGCATTTTTAATTGTGACATTAGATAAACATAGGCCAGGTTTTTAACGCCTTTCATTTTAATCAATATCAATTAGAATTAATTATTACGACTTGAGGTGAAAAATAAAAATGAACAGAATATAACAGACAGTACTTTACAAATGCGTTCACAAATGGAAGGACGCGCTAACTTTTAAACAAAAAGCTTTATTACTTACTTACCTCGGTACACACCTACAGATTTTTCAACAAACCAATCAATTTCGAATAGACAGGAATATCCACTAACTTGTCAACGACAAAAAATACTTATGAAGCCATATTCCGAACTGTTTTACATCCTATTTTATCACCAAACATTTTGCTGAAACAGTGCCCGCACCCTATCAGGGATCTGTATAAAACCCGGCCCATTCTAAGCCGTTATCTAGATAACCCCCATAAAATTACGCGACCGAATCTCAATTTACGGCACATGCGAAATATCGCTTTACCAAACATATTAATTTTGTTATACAACTGTTATACAGCAGTTACAAAGGACACTTTGGACTCAGACTAAGGAAATGGTTGAGAGAGAATCCTAAGTGTTATTCTTAGCTTAATGAAAACATAATAATCGTCGTCAGTTAGATATAGCCCGAGCCCACAACTCAATTCACATAAAAAACAAGATCAATTTCGTATACTGAATAGTTTTGAACATATTTTGTGTTTTTTGTGCATTTAAGAGTGCTCTAACTTGTACCAAAGCTAATCAATCAACATCATCAACAGACATGGGATGGTCACTGCTAGACATAATAGCTTCACATAGGCAGTTGTTTTTGGTTCTAGGTCGACCCCCCTACCTACCCCAAAAATGCACTAATTTTAATGCAGATCTATGAGGTCATCATGTCCTATTTTGCTCGCTGGTAAAATTACCTCTAAATATCTTCCTTGCTCTATGACTTCAGGCTATAAACAAGACACTATCACAACCCGAACTCTGGGTTAATAACAAGTTTACTTTAATTGCTACAATCGATAAACTTTACAAGTGCTGCCTGATATACGAGCTCGAGTGCTATAAGGGTTATATAAAAGACTATAAGCAGTAACTAGCGCCACGTATGTGAAACCAAGGCACGTTTAGAAAATTATCTCGAACACTCCATATCAAAGGGTTTTTATCTAGTTTTAGCTCTTGTAGAGTTAATAGTTTCCCACGGTACATTATTACGCGGTTAAGTTTGATAATGCACCAATAAGGCTTTTACCGACTGAAAAAAAACTCCAAAATTATACTTATGACATGACCTAATCTTGAAAACTTAAAGCGAAGTCGAAGATTTACAACACTATTTTCAATTAGCTTGTTTATGATTCTTCAATTTTATTTTATATATAACAAAACTGTAGCACCCCAGATACAATAATGCATCATTGGTAATCATAGAAATCGCAACAAGACTGCTCAGCTGCGTACCTATCGATGGTAGTAACTGATGATAAATAGGTAAGTACCTAAGTAGAAAAAAAGCAAGCATAGGTATATAGCAACAACAAAATTAGGTATAATTTTTAACCTCAAGTAGGTATCTGATTTGATTCACCAATCAGGTAGCACTTTGAACGCATTTCTCTCATCAGGCTTGGGTCCGCTACGTCAACATTGAGGTACAATGGAGTCTCCAGGAATTCGATCCCAATGACCCCGCTGGTGCTGTATATCAGGTCTTTGCCAATGACTACATAAGCTAAAGACACTATGGAAAAAATTGGCGTAGCAATCAATCTAATATTCTATGTCGTAAGAACGCCTACTACTCTGGGACTACCCCCCAAACAAGAGAAATAGAAATTCCTTCTTTAGTTTCCTAATTTCTCCTTAGCATCATTCCATCATCTGGGGTCGGCTCTCCTTGTCTGTGTATCCTAATTAAAACGATTGTATTTAAGGACACACAACTATTAAGAAAAGAAAATGACAGGTAGTGTATGGATTTGATTCTCACGTTTGAAATTAATCTATCTGAAAATGAAAACACGCTGAATCGAAATCATTCTGAACATTTCTATCCTGATGTTGTCTGAGGAGTCTTCAGCAGTTACGCAGTCAGTGGACGTTAGGCGACATTCAGGCAAGTACAGTTAAAAGAGTCGTGTACGGGAAGGCAGGGCAAGCGGGGCAAGCCGGGTGAGCAGATCCTATCAAGCACGAACGGGGAATGTTCCCGGGCTCAAGACTTAGTGTAGCCTGGTTAGGTGCATAATAAGGACAGCTTGGGAACGTTTAGAATTGGAAATTGTTGACTGCAAATCCTATACTTAACTGAGAAGTGTTATGTATGAAGAAATGGAGAGTACCTATAGGTAAGAGGTTAAATTAGGCTGACATTATAGTTAGGATACCTAGTAAAATGACCCAATAAAACTCAAATTGAATTTATTCTAATACCAATTAGGTATGCATGTTTTTCTATATAAAGGCGTTAAATACAAGAATGTAATAGAAATCGGTCTAGCTAAATATTGCAGTAAACTTTTAAAATTTTATTATTTTTCAAATAAAGTTTCTTACTGAAGATATGTACCGAATTTTAGGTAAGTACCCTTTTAAAAATATTATATACGTAGGTAGGTAAATTACACTTATGTCTTGCTTTCAAATCTAAAATGCATTTCACAGCATGTGGCTTGTGGGTGCTGAGCTGAAATCGATAATTCGCTACTCGGTTGCCCACGCGCAGCCGATCTTACAACATTATGTATATTTACTAACCTATAGGTAGCTATAACACACGCGAGCGATCTTTCATCTTGCAGCTGCCGACTGCAAAGTACATAGATTATACTGGACACGTATGTATACACAACTTATACCCATAGATAGGTACAGAAGGTAGGATTGCAATATAAAAATAGTCAGCCTCAAACTAAGTAAAAAGTGTGCTTGTCGTGTCAAAACGTCATTGAGGGATTAAGCTGCAACATTTTTAATCTCCAATTTAAATTAACAAAAGAAATTGATATTGTGAGAAAACGTTAATTAGTGTTTCCAAAAAGAAGAATAAGTTGTTCATGTTCTTAAATTGTCTAAAACTATGAGACGATTTACATTTTATCTGCAACTCACAGTACCTAATGTCACTAATTTTCCACAGACTATATACCTACCTGCATTTTTTTTACTTATTTTCTGAAACAGGTACGGTAGCCATATCAAATTGCCATGTTTTAATAAGCAACCACCGCTGAATATAAATTAATATATGGAGAAAAAATCGGAGCCGCATTGATTAATCTCTGATGAATTATTCAGGCTTCGGTTCTAATTAAGATGAAAGAGCTATTATTAAAATAATAAACTCGATTAACTATTTAATTATTTATGATTTTTATAATAAAGATAATAAGTCACTTGAAGACATGGTCCGAGTCAAAAGTCTGCATCTTCATTAATAAAAAGTGAAAACTAATTTACTAGAAATATCGTCTATCGGTTAGCTTACACAACCGGTGGTATAATTTTAATTGGTAGGTATCATTCATATTCATATTCTTTATTGCGAATGATATGGTACACAAGGTGATGCTTGTACATAGTACTAAAACATACATACATACATCCATAAATCACCCCTAGGTATATCCTTTTCAGGGTAGGCAGAGAGTAAACGGCCGTGAAACAGTCACTTACCTACGCCACGTCCAACAAAAGTTGGAGGGTAATTTCAGAAGACTGTGTATTACCGTAATGACAGGTTGTCAGCTTGTCGCCTAAATTTGTCATATACATGAAATTCTCGGGATCCCTTAGTCGGCTCCTACGACACCCGCGGGAAAAAAATGGTGTTATGCTATTCTAAGCCGCCATTACACGGTAAATTAAAATTGTAACATGATATCTAGTTTTAGACTATTGTCATATTGTGGCTGGTGGCCAAGATGATCGTCAAGATATTATAATTAACCTTTAACCACTTACTTAATTGAGCATTGTTAAAGATGTAGGTACCTATTAGATACCTAACAGTGGCCTGACCACAACATGATCCTTTAGTTAGTTACTGTTTTATAGGTTCAATATGACATCATTATATTTCTGAGGCTCTTATGAGGTCTGACAACAACAAAAAACTGCGCGACATTACAGAATGATTAAATTAAATTACCTATCTACCACAACTAAAAACTGACAAAATTGAAAATGGCGTTTAGAAAAAATTCCCCACAGCTTCGTTTAAATTGCGTACGCATTGGCGGCTCAAAATGATCGAATTATCAACGAATACATTGAGTTTTTATCAACGCAGCTGCCTTTTAACAACGTTTATGTATTAAAGGTATGTTTTAATTAAGTGAGAAACATCGGAGGCTTGAAACTAGTATCGAATAATGTTAATAATTGAAACTTCTACTTCGTTAGTCAGTAGTGGTTAAAAAGAATGTCGGTCGCAATTGTGGGTTTAATTTATTACCTTTAAATATCAAGTATAAATACATACATATAATGCATTTACTTAAAGATGTCTTTCTTTCATAATCACCTTAGTAGACTGTATAGCTTGCCATTCACGTTCAGTGATCTTTCGCGACCGGTAGTGAGCTATCTTCAAACGTCAAATTATGTAAATGTGAGATTACTATTTTCGTGTAGTAAAATGACAGCAACAAAATAATGTTATCAAAGCTGAGCTACGTGTAAACATGTTTATGTTTCTATAATAAAGTATTAAGATAATCTAATCGTGCAAAAATAAAACTAAAACTCGAGCCTGCGGCCCGCCGCTCGCAATCCTTCAAAATTGAGTCGTTCAAAATTCTCGGTACGGTAACAGCCAACAGGGCAACGAAGCTACCAATAATTTTTCGTATCGGCTAAATAATTATCTGTTATCGTCGTATTGGCAGACTGCGGTCATGGACCGAAAAGATGGCTGCCGGTTACGGTCAGCATAAAATGTGAAAGATGAAGAATAAAAAGTTATTATAATGTTATCTATAAATTATATCTAAGATATGGATGCTTAGGCATATGTGTGAGCAATTTACAAGACGGAATAATTAGAAATCACAGAAGATATTTTGGAATGAAGTAATAAACCTGCTAAAAGCAGCGAGAGGCTGACTTAGCATTCTTCTTGTCTATCATTGAGTGGCCAAATAGAGACTATTTTAAGACGATTTAATATTTGAAACCATCTTTAGTCACATATTTTGCTATTACATGAAATGACTAAATCAAATATTTACAGTCACTCCTAACCAAAAAAAATTATCTACGAGTAACTGGCTGCAGACGCTACCAGATAGACCAAGGCATTTGGCGTTGGGCTGCTATATGTTCCTATACCATATTTAGGATCGCAGATGGAACAGACCATAGTAAATATAATTAATAGACGTTCCGGTCAGCCGTACGTAACTTGATGAAGTCATTAAGCATGCTTACGAAATTATGAAGGCGTTTGTAAACTCCTCTTTTTTCGACACCTTATATTTTACGAGTGCTCTTCCTTAATAGCTGTTAATTAATGTCATAGCAAATTATGTTCACAGACAAATAAAGCTCGCCAACGTCAAGAATGCTACTTAAAAATAAATTTTTCATAAGTAATATCACAATAAAATGCCCCATCGTATATTACTAAGGATTATGATAGCATTCTCCACGTTTCTATAACACGAGGCGAAGACGGTCGGGAAACATCAAAGGCGTGTAAAGACGGGCTTAGTAAATTAAAACATTGCAAAACTGCTACGCCGTAGAAGTCGCGCTCGGGCGATTTCAAAAATGGCGCCGAGTGATGACGAGTCAGTTTTTCGCAACCGTCTCCGCTCGATAAATAATGACAAAAACTTACCTAGTCCTGTTCGGTGGCCGACGGCGCGCGCTCCCCGCTCGCCCCGCTCGCCCCCTTCGCTCGCACACCACTCTCCGGAGCTTTTTCTGCCCATTCCACTGCGCTCGCGTCGACGCATCGCCAACGGCTCACTTCCAAACATATCCCTAACTATTTACACGGCTACTCTCTAAATAATACCTACTTATATTTATGGCAATTTGTTTAACTTCACCGACTATTAAAACTGCAGGAACACGATCACGTTTACACTATAAACTTATGCGAGAGTATTGAAGGATTAAGATGGCGCGGAAGGTAATTCTGTTTCACACTGAGTCTATTGTTATAAAGACAGCAGGTATATAATTTAACTTACGACTCTTTCTTACTTAGATATTAAGGGTACGAGACCGGGTCTCTTTGGTAGGCATATTAAATTTGTACAATTAAGTTCGTCTCGCCGCCGCACCGAGCCTGCACAACGATACACCCTACACTATGTTACACGGAAGAGATTTCTACAAATTGCACTGGTTTCCGAACGCGAACATCTTCGACGATAGCGCGAATAATTAAAATAAAATAATTCAATAAATCAACAAAAACAAAACACCCGAAACACAAAATAATACGACCCGTTTCTATTCTAGCATTCAACAGTTTATTGTTCGTTTCAATTAGAAAACATTGTGTTTAGTTAAAAATTAATTTAAAAATAATCACAACAACCGAACAACACTTATAACGAAAAATAATTACAAAACAATTTACAAACACATTTCTAGGGACTGTTCGGCGGACTGCGATTGCTATCACTGTGAATGGCGGGCTTTAGTGCTCGGGATGGCCCTGCGCCGCCGCCGCGGCCGCTGCGGCCGCCGCCGCCGCCTTCTGTGCTTGCGCTTGCTTTTCCTGCTCGTTTAGCTCTTTTATAGCCTGTATTTCTTTCTTTAATTTCATCCTTCGATTCTGGAACCATATTTTGATCTGTCGCTCCGTGAGGCAGAGTGCGTGCGCCATTTCGATGCGTCTCCTCCGCGTGAGGTAGTGATTCGTGTGGAACTCTTTCTCTAACTCTAGCGTTTGATATCTCGTGTACGTTTGTCTCCCCCGTCTTCTGAGGCCGTTCGCTCCTGGAACAAGAAGAAAGAAATGTGTTATTGCGAGGTCATTGACTGCGTTCGTGATAAAGGGGAATACGGCGGATGTTTTCAAGTGGCTTTTAAACATTTTAAAGCATCTTCGTGCGGCGGCGTCTGTGCGGCGCGCGCGCTGTGTGAGCGTTTGAATGTTGAATGGGATTGGTTGTCTTACACGGCTTAGTTCAAACGACGTTACAGTTGCCGATGACGACAGCTTCATTTCGTTCAGCTGTCGATATTGATGAAGGGCCGAGAGAGCCTTTTAAACGCCGCCACAGAATTAATACTGGTTGCAAACTTGATTAAGAAACATAAGCAAGTATGGAGTTGGGTACAGTTGGCAAGTTATTAATTTTTATGATCGGTCTTCTGGTCGAAATAAAACTTGACGTTATGCAAGAAACAGACAAATTGTTCTGGCTATTAATGTGGAACATTCCGAACATGATGCAAAAATTTCAATTAACAAATTGAAAATTAAAAAATACATTTTTGTTCACTGTACAAATCCTTATATGTAGGGTAGACTTTCAATCATTTATGAGGCAGAATTTAATAACGCGACATACTTAACAAAATTACAGGCTTGACATTTCATAAATTTATGTGAACCGACCGGGTTTTTTTAACCTCCATCGCTGTCAAAAGACATGGTCAATTTAAGTACCTAGTACTTACGTACCGAAAAATTTCGGATAAGTACTTATTGAATCAACGCCGGACCTGATTCTTTGAATTGTGTACCAAGAAGTGGATTCGGGCACGATAACTGAAATGGAGGGGCAAGAACCGGGACTTGCGAAAATTCGAGCATCATTAGGGTTGCCAAGCTTAGTAGATTTTAATAAATTTATTACTTAGACGGCCGTCGTTACACCATGTTAGAAACCTGCTACTTGTAGAAGGCGGTAGAAAAATTCTGACACTTAGGTTTTATTGGGTCGTTGGACGACTCAGTGTCGCACACGAAAGAGAGAAAGAGAGAGAGAATAAATTGAAAAGGTGTTTGTCATATCCGTACTTACTTAAATAATTCGTAAACAAATATGTTGAAAATTAATAAGAAAAAGAAAATTCTATTTTTATGAGCTATGATGGATGAAGATATTTATTCATATTTACTTGTACGAATGGGACCCCTCGAACTGATAAATGCCATGAACGCTCATATCAGAATTAAGATGATAAAAGTACGTATTAGGATAGGAATAACTATTGGAAGATAAAATTAAATAAGTACCTATCTACGTGATTTGCTACGATTGCTACGCCGTAGCAAGTATACTTACTACATCCCAGTAATAATAAAATTAATTAAAAATAGTTTTTCTTCCCCAAAAAAAATTCAACATTGGAACATAAGTGCCCAGCAGCCCTACAGGGACCCGCGGGGCTGCGGTTATGTACCCGAAGCGCTCATTGCATGCCCCGCAAAGCGTTGCGTGCTCTTCGAAGTAATGTATAGTTTGATCACACGCTGCGCGCGCGCAAGCATGCTCCTTTTCCTTTTTTTAACTGATTCCGAAAGAGTAGGTTGTCAATCCAGCCAATCTGCACGACTACCATACTAATTACGATTTTGAAAATATTTACCTATTTAGATATGTGGATACCTAAAATCTTTTGAGAAAGAATGCACTACTTTTTTATGATCAGGTTATGTGCAACAAAATTTGGTTCCTACTTATTTAATTTGATGAAGAAATAAATGTTCTGAAACTAATAGACTATTCATCAAATTCAATTCGTATTTGTCAAGACATAATAATGATGAAAGTTTGTCCACAATCAAGTTGGGTTTTCTTTTAAATTATGAGTTTTTATAAGTACCTACTCATGTACGTAAAACTTTATTATACCGACGAGATGTAGGACCAATGGTGGGCAAGTAAACTCGTGTTTAATTAAAATGTTAATGTTGTTAATGTTGATTTTTGTGAACGTAACGACTTAATTGTTATGACATTTTTGCTACTTGTTTTTTAAAGGTAATTTTAGGGTCGATTTTATATTTCGTTTATACCAAATTTCATCATCCCATCATACACGAGTTTAAAGTATATGATGGAGCTTAATATTTGTTGGACGTAGTGATAGCGACCATATTTTTACGTCGTTTACGCTTTACCTACCCCGCAGGGGTTAAGGAGTAATGTGTATGTAGACTCGATGTTATTTACAAATTTTGAATCACACGCCCCCCGGTTAGAAATAATTTCGCATTGAATTATCCAATCCTAATCACAAACCAATTTAACTTAATTAAAACACTAAATCCCTCAATAAAATGAAGTTCTCAAAACGAAAACATTTCAAGTGTTTCCTAGAATGTTTCCACTTCCACCTGGGAAAGGAAAGCAGCTTTTCTTTCACGGGTCCCATAACTTTTAAGCTCCCCTTACGACGCTAAGTGCAACCTTTTTAATAATTAACAAAAATTCTTCGGACCAGTACTGTAGTGGTTAATTGAGTGACGCTAATTACCTAAGCCGTAAAAGCCTCTTTGAGGGTCGCAATGGAGTTGCCAGAGGAAGCTGTAAAAAGTTTACGAATAGGTACTTAAATACCTTGTTTTTAAAAAAACACGGGAATTAGAAAACTTGCAAGTTTCTGCCATAGACAAGATTTAAACCAGCGAATTTGGCTATCAGTACCCATTGCTGAATATATGTAGGTAGTTATGTAAAAATAATGAAATAAATTTTAGGAATACACCCAAAAAAAAGGTCAAATACTGCAAAAAAATGTATCTACATTACCTTGTAGCTTAGCCCAGTAGGCTAGGTATTAAATACGATTAAATTACCATGTAAATAGGTATAGGAAGAACATTACATTTTGTATATTTCGACATGGAAATATTTTGTGTTTCATCGTTACTATGCTGATCAGACGTAGTGATGATGTTGATACCTAAAGATTACTGATGATTTCAGATTAGAACTCAGCATGAAGTGGTGCATTCTTACGGGCGTTACCTGGGCGTGTCTGCCCCGCAACGTAAAAGGGCGTGATATGTAGGTATATAAATGTAAATCTAAGTCACTGTATAAATAGGTAAACTAAAGGTACAAAACTGGGAGTAATAAATATTATAAGAAACACAAATACAAGTCGCACTAATTTATAATTTCATAAAGACATCTGAATTTTAATTTCATAGATATGGCAACACCAGTGGTGACCTTTTCTTGCCTTTATATTTTGTGTTGGCTGCTTAGGAGATTACGGCGAACAGTTATTTATGTTGATTAAGTATGGAGCCGAATTTTGGGGGAAAATAATGGCATACCTATGTAAATGTTGGACCTATAGGTGCCTAATATAGTTATGCGAAACCACGTGCAGGTATTTTAATTAAGCATCAGATTTGTTTTATTTATTAGCTCAGCTAATATATATTAAATAATTTAGAATAATCTATAAAATTACGATTAAAACATACTTAAAAGACATAACCAGCTTAAAATGGTAAATCAATTCAAATAAATGTGTTTTGACATAACTCGGTACATACAACTTGTTTTCGGGCACTGAAACTCGTACTTAAGGCCATTAATCGCCGAAAAAACATGTTTACATAACAATCTTTGCATCTGTTAGCCGTAAAAGGCATAAAATGATAACGCATGTCGATTTAAGGAGCAATTCAGATAAGCAAATGCAGTCATTATGTGAAATAAATTACCAAACAGACGGCGAATCGAATACAGAGCTTTTCCGACGCGCATAAATCGAGCGAGGCGTTCTGAATTTGAACTCAGTAGGTATGCAAGTAAGATGTTTAGATTTTTAACATGACACGTGGGACGTTTGAAATTAATATATCTTTGACGTTGCAAAGAATGCATTCTTTTATCTTAAACATATCCTGTGGCTGCATTTTTTGACACACTTGTCTAATAAATAAACAGTAATTTTTCTACTGCTTTATTCTCGCAGTTTTGTATAAACAGTATAAACAATTCAGATGTGTTATCTATCTTCTTAGGTGACATTCTGAAAATTTAACATGTATTTAATTAAACACTGCTAGGTACATATTTTAAATAGTTCAGCTTCGAAAACACACGGAAACTATATCCTCGTTCGCAGTAAAAAAGAAGGAAAAATAAGTCAGAACTGCTACATGTGGCGAACTAATTAGAGTTCACGTCATTTCAGTGTCAATTTACTCCTTGTAAATTAACCTCAAAATCCGGCGTGCGTCGTAAAGGCAATAAAAGTGACAGAAATGACTTCATTAGCACTGTGGGCGGGGTCTTTGTGACTAGCAAAAAAATAAGTCACTTCAGTGTAAAATATTATCATTTCTGTGTCACTCAGAAAGGGCCTTAATAGGTATATAATGACGGTAAATGTTTCCGCGTCACACAAATCTGGAAATGTCATTTCAGTGTAACGGGTTCCGTTACGGGTTTCGGGTGTGGTGTGCTACTTATTTTTAGGGGCAGCTGTACGGCGATTTTTTGCTCAAAAAGCTATGAACACCACTTATAAAAATAATCTTTGAAGTCGCTACTGTATACGCAAAAAACGCTGCAATACGAGATTCTTTTTGACGTACCAATTGAGACATTACTTAAAACGGTAATTTGGCATCTTTAATTTCTAAATTAATAAATCAAACAAAATTGATTTCGTGTTTAAAGTGTCGTTTTTGTTATGCCCATAGCACACTTTTTAAAGTACTAAATTCAAAGCAAAATATTCTTATTTATATCACAAGTAAAATTGCTGTTTTAAAAGGCAGGCAATGAATAAAAAAGGTAACGTTGTTTATTCGGCAACTTTGGCTACAAATAAAACATCGTCAAAATAAAGCGTTGAAAAACGTAGCGGATATCGGTCCAGTAGAATGACTCTCTTACACAAGTGTCAGCGCAACCCGTTTTGCAACACGTGTTGAAAACAAAAGAAATTTGTGCAAAGGTAATCAGGGGGAAAGGAATGGAGTTGCCAAATTAGGAATATTCAGATCCCTTTGATAGATATGTTACAGTGCTTTCACTTGGCTATAGGTTTCCGTCAGTAATACCTACCGACATGATCGTTCAGCATTAATATACATTGCGACGCAACACACTCACAAAACCTAATAAGTATGTATGACATAATTATGTAACTCTAAATTATTCATTTCAAAACATTGATAAATTCTAAAATATTCAGTACAAATATGGTTTAAAAATTGTTTCATTTTCTATGCAGTCTAGCCGCTTTTTTATAAAAAAAAAACAGTTGGCAACATCATGCCTTTATCCCCTGCTGCGACAAAGGATTGCCCAAGTTATATTAGTCGTAAAGAATTTCGACTTTCGACTAAGATCTATAGGTTGTAAACGCGGTATTTCACAATCTTCCCGCAATTTCGGAAGACATTCGCAACAACTGCTGTTTGTATAATTGTTCCTAATTCAAACTTTTCCACGTGATTTACAACTGTTGTTTTAGTGAAGCCAACTTGTTCTTTTTTTGAACATGTGGTTGGTTCGAAAGGAAGCAGTTGACACTCGTGGGATCGTTAACGGTTTTTGATGACAAAAACAATGGCTTTTAACCTTTTTATGATGCATTTGTTAACAGCTGGGATTTCTATTTAAAGGATATTTGGAATGTTGATATTTTAAGGGGACATTGAGGCCAAGTTTTCTCAAAGCATCTTCTTTATCTAATCGTAATCTAATGCATGATTTTTAGCAAAGTGTATTTTTTTAACAATTTTATTCTAGAGCACTACACAATTAAAAGAACATTGGTACGTTCCTTCCAAACACCTACGTACGTTCCACAACCAAACACGAACCTGCAGATACAAAATGCAGGAACAGAGCGCTCTGTGTAGTTGCATTGCAGGTTGCCGAGCTAGGTGCATACATAATGGCCAGATTCATCTAGCATAGATCAAGCGTAGGCAGACCTAGATGTCGCATGCTGCATGTCCCCAGCCTGCAATTGTCGTGTTTGCATATTTCAAAGGAAGGCCCACATTAAAGCGGATCACGTCGCCCCCTTGTGCCCACGCACACAATTTTCTTCGATAAAATTATGTAAAGTAGATATTTGCGGGGCCGAGTCTAATGAGGCGAATTAAGATAACATAGTGCGCGCTGAAAACATGTTTGACTAGGCAATAAATGCGTCTAGGACCTGTCCAGACGAGGCTGCGACACTGCCTTAGATATATTATTAGATTCAGCTATACATACAATTTTCTTTATATATAATTATGTAAAATGGTAGAGATTGAGTTTACATAATTAACATCATTTTTATGTGCACAATTTTGCTGTTTATGCAGAACATGTCATGTTCAAAAGGGTATTAACATCATTTAACATTCATGAAGTAAAATTGCAGCAGCCATCAAAGATTTACCACGCCATGCGCCTGCCCCAATTCGTCTTTAATTTTCATAAACCGTGCCATTATCATCTCATTTCCTCCCGATTGGTGGGTACCGAAAAAAAGTCAGGTTCGAAATTTGAAATTTCCCTTATTACATATTCGCAGCCAACCCGATCCGCGAGCGTAATCACTCAAATTGGTAACGCGAATCGAAAATTACATAATTGGTTTGTGAACATTCGAGACATTTGGCCGGTGAGAAATCCGGCCGTACCTGTTGTGGCTGCCTGCGCACATAGCGTCCAAGAGGTGGATCCTGCGACCTGGGTGGTCCACGGAATCAAGCTGCGCCTTTAAATATATACACGCGGTGTATACTGGCAGCCGCTGCCTTCCCATATCTATACATTGTGAGTTATTATTTAAAATAAAAGCTCACTTGAAATACGGTATCAATACGCTGTAATTAAAGCATGTCTAGTACCGTTCGCATAAAAAGCTGCAAAAATCATCAAAAGGTATGTGTTTTTTGTGGACTTGAGTTCGACCAAACTAACTTGATTGTTGTTACCAAAAGTGTCATAGACACCAAACACAAGCATACGCAGAAGCTTTTCAAAGACATACACAGCAATACTTAGTCCTATAATTATAAATGATCGAAGAAAAGCGACTCCAAGTTTCTCTTCCTATCTACAGCGACCTTCAGCTTCATCAAGCTGCTAGATGTGTATCGACTTAAGAGGCCGCTTGTTATCTCAAAAACCGAATATGAATAATACATTAGTGGCCTGCACTCGCGCACTCTTAAATTGGCAAAGCTTAATTGACTCAAAGCTTGAAAATGAAACACGGTGCAGTCGGCCAGCCCGGCTTTCTTCAGCATAACTCGGTGGCCACTTTTTGTGCAATCTGTACCAGACGGACCGCATAACGGCATCGATTTAAATTGGTTAGGTTTGCTTATAAGGGCTGGTAGTGTCAGAAAAACAGTTAACGTTGAAAGAAAATTAAATTTGCCGAAAAATTTTTGTTGCCGAAAAATTTCACCACTTAGTAAGTAGGTATAGATGAAGTATGTTGTTGTTTAATTATTGTTTTATTCGTCTTAGGTATTAAGATTGCTTTATATGTGGTGGAATTTTCTCATGAGCCTTATATGTATTTACAAAGTGCGCTCAAGAATTTAATTAAAAGCGGATATAAGCGTAGTTTTCAATAATGCCTAGTGGTAGCGTAACAAATTCAATGTGATTAAAGCGCGCCCACCTTACGTTGGGCGGGGCCGTTTTGCGTGTGCAACCCCCTTAATTAGTTTCAATTTCTTGCTAGACTTACTCTACCTACCTATTATATTCCTTGTACTTTTTTATACATAAACACCGCATTATTTCAGTAGGGTGCATTGCAGCGACGAAATGACTTAACCGCGGCTGGTAACGCAAGAGAGAAATTTTTCACGAAATTTTAAATCAATATAATAACACACGTTCTACATCTCGTGGGGCTTGTTTAATTTTAAATTTCCGTAATTCGTTCGCGAAGCTTGAGTCTTGACCCAACCTCAAGGCTTGGCATATGTATTTTGTATTATGTGAAGATAGCTATTAAAGTAATTGCGAAGCATTACACGACACGAAAAACAAGGCCTTCGCAGGCGTTTCACCGAGAAAATTATCATTTTTGCACGCCAAAATGGCGTCGCCAACCCGATTTTTTTCTGGTTTTCGACCAAGCCCTAGACGTTAATTTCGCGGTGTTCTGTAAATGCAAATTGCTAAGTGATGGTTTGCAAGATCGACATTTCGATAGTGATATTGAAAGCGTCTTCACTCTTTACCGGGTGGCAAATTATACCAACGCTGCCTTCTCAACTAATAAGTATCGGTCGTTCTTCATTACCATCGACTCATTTTAAATTCACTTTGGGAACTACATCCATCTCAAGTAATGGAGTTAATGTCCCCCAAAACAATATTTGAAACCCTTTTGATATCGCTTTTCGATTTATTGGTTCGATATTAGCTCGTAGCTCAGGGTTGAAATGCAATAAAAATGGACGGCCCTAGAGGATTAGGACAAACCCTGACGTATGTGACACGTGGAAGCCTCGGACTATCCTCCGAAAGGGGAAGCCCTTCTAAGTTACTTAAAAATCAATTTTAAGCCGCGCTTGAAGCGTGCAACTGCTCACATTATGTACGAAATGGGCGTACGATACTCATAAATATGACGTATACATCAGCTGTTGCCGAAGATAAATGGTCCAATGAATCAATAAACTGTCTGATATTAAATACGAGGTCATAGTAGCGTATAATTTTCACAATACTCTAAATAATAAAGACATCAGAATTTAACTTAGGGCGCGATACACACAAATCGTTCACGCAAATAATTTCAACACAAAACAAGCCGCTGAAATCAACGCTAACAAGGTGCAGCTGTTGCAGTCTCTCACACGGAACAGTTTGAAAAACTCGTTGGAGTTTTCAAAAATAGAATATAAAATGTGTCACTCCTTCTTCAATAAATCAGGCGTGATTAATGTTTCTAAGTTAGGAACGAAACGCACCGCGTGACGGGGCGATCTCTCATTGGGTGGCGTGGTCGCCATATTGCTTGGAGCTTGTAGCTGTCAAAGTTTGAAATATGGCCGCTGGCTTTCTCTGCGTTCGAATTAGTGGGCGCCTTGTCTTAAAATACTCGATTAAATTAAGAAGCATGCAACGTCTTGAAACCGCAAACCAACACAATACGGAATATCTTTTGTCAGGTTAACGTATAAACATACGGAAGAATAATAAGTAACTAAGCTGAGATAAAAACATTATTCTTTAACTTCTTCATATTTCTTTTCTGTGATTAATTGACATTTAGTATTAGAGGTGTAAAATTAAAGCGCATCACAGATTACCGAGAAATAAAGCTTTTGATTTATATTTTGACATTTCGAGCCAAAATATTTTGTTTTATTGTGATCTTTTATTTATTACAGCGATAAACGTCACGAATACAATTGATTTTCGTTAGGAAGATTATAGATCGTTATTTATTCAACGTTTTACGTAAAAACCAGACAAAATTCAATATTTATGGTGGTTTTGCGGTAATATTCGATATAGTAGGACAAGTGCAATTCGCTTGTAAAATGGCCATACACACAAGGAGTTTATAATGCGGTAACAGCTTTGATATCAAACCAAACCGCAAGTAGGCGTAAAGCCTACCTTTTACCATGAATCATTCGTGTCATACAATCTTCGCCCTTACTGTTATTTTGTTAAGGTCGACTGGGTTTAATAGAGGGCAAAATTTCCTCAGCCCACTAAAGTGTCTGATGAACTGAACCGACAATTTGCGATTTATCGTACATAAAGGCGAATCATAGCATACCGATAGTAATCTCGCCCGATGTTATTACTTATCGCAGACCATCGTGTACAGTCAGCAGAAACGACAAATAAACCCCGTGTTTTATTGACTCTATATGTTTCACGAAAAGTACTCTGTAAAAATTGTTTACGGAGGTGGATAGGAGTTTTCGTTTTCCCGGTAATACCTAAAAGGTATTTTTTTACTTGCATAAAGAACCTGCAAAAAAATATATATAGTTTTTTTAGGACAGCTTGTATTTTTTGTAGTTGTAAAGGCATACTATGTGCTTTCTTAGGTTCTGAAATTTGAGGAACATTTAATTGTTAAGCGTTTTCAAAATCTCACAATTTGATAATATAAAAAAAACATTAGTCAATTGTGAAAACATCGAGAACATAATTTAAGTTTCATCTGCTAAGAAAACATCTCTACAACGCAATTAAGTTGTGGCAGTTTCTTATTAGATGGCGCCACTTTCTCGTTTGCATCAATCTTTGGCAGAAAGTTTATATTCTGTCAATCATACACACGGTTTTTGCTGTCGGTATAACGATTCAATAAATATATTAAAGTACGAGTTGAAATAAAATCATTGAGTTGCAGTACGTGTAATGGCTTATTAAATTGATAGCCCTTTATAATCCAATTCACAACCAACTTCAATTGCGATATGGCTGTTGAAACCCTATCTCGACAGAAATCTTTGGTACCATGAATAATATTAACAGCTATATTACTAGCTAAGTAGTTATCTATAAGATATTAAAATTTATAAATGTGAAAAATGAAACTACACTTTCTTATTTCATATTTCTTTCAAATCACTGGTAACACTACAAGGTAATGTTTTTCATTGAGTTTAGAGAAGGAATTATTTCCTTTCTGTATTAAACTTTCTAAGAAGCTAACCAAAATAAATCTCGCAAAACTTTAAACATTCAAACAGACTACGTATTCGCATTCAAAACCCACAAATTACCGAAACAACTCAAACCCGCTAAGTACGTAAACCATATCGCGCATTCAAAATCTCCTAACTTTAAATCCTTGCTCAAGAATTCCAGTAAAATTTCAACGAGCACCTGTGAGTTGGTATTCAGAAGCCAGGGTAAGGTAACCCAAGTTAGGCGGGGCTGTGTAAGTTAAGTTAGACTTAAGTAAAGAAACCACAGCGCCGCAATGTCTGACGACCGACTTAAATCTCTGCCAAGTTAAGGCTTGAATATACTTGGGATGATCTGCAAAGTGGCTTGGTTATGAAATCTATATATTAAGATCATGTTTGAACATGAATTCGGTATGTAAAGCTTAACTCGAAGACATAAAATAAGAAATCCATTTGGAGATATTTTGGTATATTGTAGTATTTTCATGCTTTTAGTTCGAAAAAGTTAAAAATCACTTTTATTTATGCAAAAATCTAAATAACCTTCATTTGACCTTTGTGATGTACATACGACACAAAAAAATGAAACGAAACTCATAAAACCATAAAAACTTACAGTATCTCATAAAACGAACTTCCCCCTTGCTTGCTTCTGTCATGTCAATTTGACGTTTGTAGTACTGTTGCTAAACTATCGATACTACTATCGATAACACTGTTCAGTTTATATTTGTTTACGTGTACAATATGGAATTCCCGAATTCATAATTTTCCAGCCAACTTTGCAGTTTTTACGGCATATTTCAGCTGCACTATCTGTAAAATATGGAATTTCCTTTTGTTTTTCAAGCAGTATTATATTATGTGTGGTGGTGCATAGTTTTGTGTTTGAAACAAAAACTACAATAAACTACCTAACACTATAACATATGTTAACAGGTTTTTACTCAATACAATCCTATACCGTGAGTAAAAACCCGTTAATATGTATTATCTAGTGTTAGTGTGGAGTTTACCCTTCGGGGCGCTATATCGAAAATAGTTTTTTTAATTTATTTTTGTCGTGTAGAGGGGTCTTATACAAACACTTTTTGTCCTTGGTAATTTTGGTCTCACCTAGGCCGAGATATAGACCCTCGAAAGTCTAGACCAAAAACTTTAAGGGCCTATATCTCGGCCTAGGTGCGTCCTAGCCCAAAATTGCCAAAGACAAAAAGTGTATGTATTAAGTCTTTTTTTTTTCGGCTATCGTTTTGTTTTGTATTTTTAACGTGTAAAGGGGCTCAATACAAACACTTTTTGTTCTTGGTAATTTTAGGCTAAGACGCACGTAGGCCGAGATATAGGCCCTTGTAGTTTTTGGTCTAGACTTTCGAGGGTCTATATCTCGGCCTAGGTGCGTCCTAGACCAAAATTACCAAGGACCAAAAGTGTTTGTATTAGGCTCCTCTACACGACAAAAATATATAAAAAAAATATTATAAAAAAAAAATTTGCCCAAAATTTTTTTAAGTCCCAAAAAATTTAACCAAAAAAATTTTTTTTTATGTTTTCTCGACGTTTCATAGGGCCCCGAAGCGTATACTTAAACTTTTTTTACCGCACCGAAAAGTATACTTTGACCTGACCAATAAATAACGTATCGAAACTATCGATATTCCATTATCGAGCGGCATCACTAGTTTGATGACATGACACATGACATTTCAAAAGATGAAATACTTATTCGTTTCATTTGCAATAAAATCTACATGGTGGTTGTTCGTTTCATTAATTGTGTCGTAGTGACGTCATCAATGAAAAACTTTTAAAAAGTTATTAAAAAATAAGGGATAATCAAATAATTAAAAAAAACTAATTAGTTTCTTAAAATTGCTTATATTTTCAGAAAAAAATATTAGAAATATTCATTTTACATACCCAATTATACCATATAAATAGGACCCATTATGAAATTACTACTAACTACCCTACAAAATATGACTGCTCGTTGGTTCCTCTCTTATATACTGACGACAGTTGATGAGCAGTTGAAAGCACTAAAATAAGTTTTAGCATTGTCTTATACAAAAATTTAAATGTTGCAAATCACCATGAAGGATGATTTTATGACTCAATTTTAGTTGAATTTTATTAGGAACGACAACTAAGGAAAAATATTAAGCAATCTATGACCGAAAATGTTGTGCATAACGCACAAGATGCAAGTTTTGTCTCAAAGCCTGTGCTGCAAGGATGCACCGAGATTTTGCCGGATCCGAAATAAATACTAGAGATTTGCGACTCAAGTCTTGTACTCGCGATTTGCGACTCGAGTCCTATGTTGAGACATTACAGTTTCATTTGAAACTTACTTCTGGAAATAAAGCGCAGTCACTGAATGTTGCGAGATATTTACAGCTGCCTCCATTGTTGCTGACGGTAAAAGTAGAGCTTTATGTTTCTTGGCAAGATATAGGAATACAGTATGATCCAAAGGATAAAGTTCACTTTGTTTTATTTCACAATTCACAATGTCATGAAACCTTTTGTCAAAATGTATTCAAAGCCGAATGAAGCAGTTTTGGTAGATAAAGTATTCATGACAACAGTATTTTAGTGACGAGTAACGCAAAAAACAGATTCGCACTCACTGAAATCAAAACAGCAATAAACAATCCAGGCTACACCGTGTCACGGCTCAACAGCAGCCATAAAGCGTTCCCTTCCAAAACCTGTGTCAATAAAGATAAAGGGAAACTAATATCAAAACAGGAATAGGTACGTGATAAGAAAACATTTATTCCCTATGTTTAATGCATGATTTGTCATAATTTTCCAGCCTCCCCCGCCCGTTGTTTTGTTGCGTCGAGGAAATGGGCGTATATGATTTATATGTTATCTTATTTATCTCGGACGTTGAGAAAAATTGTGTATGGAGGGAAACATTCGGAGCAATTTCAGGTTTATTAACAAATACGATGAGATTGCGGTAACAGATGCTATTTATGGAAATTACTCTATTGCCTTGCAACGCTCATCTTGTAATATTAATCATCCTGTAGCAAGCATAAACACACAAATCTCGTTTGGAAAAAACCGACGTCTCCATATCTTGACATGTTCATTAAAGATCAAAACAGTATTCCGATTTTATCGTCTTGGGCCTTTTAAATTGCCCCTCCGTCTAAGCCGGAGTGCAATAATGGCGCGAGTCAAAAGTTGGCATAAATCACAATATGGCGTCCGCCGTCCCGTGTTTGCTCTCGCCCACATAATCCGTTCATACGGCGGTAAATCCATCCGATGCCGTCGCGTACACCACTAAATCATCATAAGAGAATCCCGTTCTAAATATACAGGTAGGTGTATTGCACGGTGGCTAATATTGGGTCTTAGGGTCTTAAAGGAAATTTCAGAAAATATGCTAGATAGATAGTAACCGCGGGAAGCAAGACTTTTTAGTTCTGTCATACCCAGGATGCTTAATACTGCACATGAAAACCGTGGTGATCGTTGGCAATACATTAAAATTGAGATACTACGTTGAGAATTTGAATTTGGAACCGTGATAAAACTGAGAAAACTAATGTAGTTAAAACTATCGAGATTCATTATCGGACCGTTCGAATGGTTCGATTTACTCTATTCTTTTTTCATTCGATTCGCAGAGGCAGTTAGTGAAAAAGTTTGCATCGTAATGCAATCGGCTAGCATTAGTTGGAGCTTTATATTACAGTTTCCGTAGACTAGTGGTCTGAGAATTGGTCTCAGAATCTGGAGGACTCTGGTTTAATTGCCGAAACGCATAAAGTTGATACTTTTTACCTTGCAAAATTGTATCCAGTTTTGTTAGAACATTGCAGGCATATCTGATTACTAAGATATCTAGTTGTCGTTAAAAAACCATTCCAGAGGGCTACTAGCATTTGTGGCCGGTCAAACAAAAAGCTCGAAGCAGGAGGCGTCAAAGGGTTGTTCATCGCCTTGGAATCCCACAAGCTGGGATATTTATCAGTAGGAATCTACGTCCTCGCTCCAGCTTTGAGGGATTAATCCTGTGGTACACTGTGGAATAGAATTGTAAATTTCATTTTGTAGGAAGCGCTTTGTTGTAACCTAGTATCTAGGAGTTTCATGTTTACGGAATCAAACCTCAACCGAGGCTTATATTAATGCTACTAGAACAATCAGGTCAAATATTATACGCTTGCATATTAGAATACTAACTAATCTTAACATTTGAATGTATGAAATCGAAGAGGAAAGATGATAGAAGAGAAACTAGAACGAAAGAGAGGAAAAAATACTTCCACTCCTTTACACACAAAAAGGAGAAACTCAATGTCTAATCTAATCAGAAGGTAAAAATCACTTACAGAGGGATGAACAACGGAAACACTCCAACGATACGAGTAAGATCACCTTTTAAATTTGAAGACGAATAAGAGTATTCCAATGAATCGATTTGATTAATTGGCACCGTCTCCCAGTCAGGCCGAAGCCAGTTTCCAGTAAACTGAAGTGTAGGTTTGTGTATACCAGGAAGTGTCAGTTTTCTTCTAATGAAGTCCCTAATGGGACACGCTCTGGGACGGGAAAGGAAGATCAGCGAGACACATACAACTAATAAAACTGTAAAAGCATAACTAAATAATACTACGCAATATTTTGTACACTGAACACAATTTTTAGTTGAGTGCTCCGTTGCAATTTGCTTTCGCGTACGATTTATGCGAATAACCACTTGCCGGGAGTAACAAGCGGAATATTTGTTGTTGGGACAAGGCAATTTTTCCGTCCCACTGTTTGTATCAGTCAAAAGTCTAACCAACTCAGAGCAAAGGCATTACCTTCAGATGAAACTGAAACATTCCCTGAAATGAAACACAGCCACGAAAGTCTCCGGACATGAAATTCTAAGATGTTACATTCACAGTGAACTCTGAATTTATTGAGTAACCTAAATAGGTTTTTACAACACGAGTAGAATTGTAATGTGATGTCTAATGTTCCGGCATCACATGGCGAACGATATGAACAAAAAATGCTCTAAAATCTGTCTCTAAAAAAAACTACTTTAGTGAAGTATGTAGTAATGGTTTTCAAATCTCTATTCAAAATTTAACGAATTTTTGTGCGGTTAGTTGTGCTTTACCGCGGCAAGTCTGGTTGCGATGATTTTTTATGTTTTCGTTGTGTGTTCGCAAGGTTTCCTCTGAATATTGCTTTGCTTTGTGCCGGACGATTGCTGACCGTCTGACTGACTGATGCGTGTACAAGCCGCGTTCATTGTAAAACAACGGGCTGATTTGTAAGCATCAGCTGCCCTCTTTCATTTCAACAACAAAATTAAATAAAACATTCCGCTCACAAATTCAAAATTTCCTTCGCATCTGCTTCTGTTTTACGTAGTCTTGTTTTTCACTTTTTAGACCCATGTTTATTCCTAGATGATAGATTGTGGATTAACATTAACCTGTCGACTTTTTAGTCAACATTAACTTCGTTAGTACCTATACTTATTTGGATGATATTTTGCCAGTTCACTTCCAGCTCATACTACATCTTCGACTTCAACAAACAACCATTCTATTGTACCAAAGCTAGTTACCGATTAAAACCTATGTAACTCGAACTGCGCCTAGAAGATCCATCAATACTAAACACGAAGCGAAGTCACTGAACCCAGCTCGTGATAGTATACGTGTGTGGTTCTTGAACCTCCTGAGCCCCGAACAATAGGGGCGCAGATCAGTTACGTTTGTTAAGACTGTCTGTCGGTCCGTCAGCGCTTTATTGGACACACCGAGATTGAGCCGATAGCCCGGCAAGCCCGCCAACGTCGAGATCGAATTAGGAGCGAGTACTTTCTTGTATGTCGGGTAAATACTTCCATCTATGTCTACATGTGTGGTGTAGCAACTGGCGTCTGAATGTTGGGTGTGAATTGGATCAATTACGTACACTTGCTTCTGTCCTGAACTTTCTTGCTCTTTAATCACCATATTTTTCAGCGTGACTACTTTTGAATCTCAACCCTATATAAACAAAGTTGCGCATTTTATTGTATTAAAGTTATCAAGAGCCATAACTTACTGACTACCAAGACCATTTATCTTGTGTAAGGACAGCTAGGAACTCACAATAGGGGGCGTAGTATAACAACCGATTGCACGCACTGAGTACACAGAGCAAGAAATATATGTTTTATTTGCCAAGTTTACAGGCTTTTCATACGTTTAGAAGAACATTTTTGAAATGTTTGTTTTGGATAATAACTTGTGTGTTTTTGCATAAACATAACATACCTACATGCCTATATAAGTAATTTTGTATATAAACTACCTCTTCCCATTAATAAATGACTGGCTATTTAGCCTAGGTCTATTATGGTTCTTCCTTTCTGGGAGTTCAGCGATCTCTGCAAGACCTGGATTCATCAGTTAAATTAACTTTCAGACAAGTGTTGTTCAGACTTTTATCTTTCCATGATCTGTAGGTATTTTATTTTATGTTTTGCCTATGGAACATTCAGGGTATTTTATCATCCTGTTCTCTACACAAACAACCTTCTCGCATCGAATATATCGCATGCAAGCTCAGCATGGTCGCGCGTGATTCACCGGTTATGAGATATGGGCCTCAAACGCCTCGTACATCACTACGACAGTTCTGACCTTTGTTTGCTATTTCTTTACATAGGTTGTTCAATTTTATATGTATTCAAATCTTAAAATCAAACCAAACGTTGCGCTGCTATATTTTAGGTACAGATTTTTCTTTTGCGCCTTCATTATCAAATCATAATTTAATAATTATTTTTTGGCTTGTCTCCATTCTCTCTTTTCGTGTGGGTCACCGATTTTCATTCGTCCATTTTTTATGTAGGTACTTTACCCTGGGAAGCAGCGTGGCACTCCCAACACAAGCATTTTTAAATTCCTTACAGGGAGGACCTCATCTCCGATATGTGTATCAAATTGAGCAATAAAGCACTTTATTACTATTATTATTTAATTTGGTTTGCTTATAATGATGAGCTCTCTATTGCTATCCTTTCCCTTCAAAAAATTCTAAAACTTACTTACAAAAAACGATTGTTAGTTGTTACTTTAGTATTAGAACAACCGCGCGTGATTCTAGTTCAGTTTGTAGACTACAGTAAATGAGAAATGGCTTCCACTGCGC
This sequence comes from Keiferia lycopersicella, assembly GCA_029255805.1. NCBI lineage: Eukaryota > Metazoa > Arthropoda > Insecta > Lepidoptera > Gelechiidae > Keiferia > Keiferia lycopersicella. Next base: position 5,091,543 of record JARACZ010000008.1, read on the forward strand.
TATACATCTGCAGTTCAGCTTTAGAATATATCTCTGTTGTAGTTAGCAGCAAAAGAAAAAATGAAGCGGATGTGCTTAAAGAAAGAATAATTAAACCTTTTAGATACCAATTCTGAAGAGATGGAAACTAAGTTAACTACAGTCCTTCTTTAAAATGATATTCTCCTCCGTCTACCTCAAAAAGCACCTTGGGCTAGCGTCGCCACACTACAGTACATTTAGTTTCACATATCATTTATCTCGGATACACACTATCCAGTTTTGAATACAAAGAGCCTCTCTACATCTCCCCGTGTCGCCATATCGTCCTATTCCTGTCTGAGCCCTACAATACCTAGGTTTAGACCTATATCTGCAGTTGGAGATCTATTTTTGAGCTAGACTTGGAGATTTGTGGGAGAAAATGGCTCTGAGGATGATTTATTATTTAAGTTCGTTTTATGATTGTTTCGATAAGATTTTTTATGTGAGTTGAAGAAAGCTATATAAAGCTATTATTATATAATATTAATCAAAATAAGTTGATAGATAGATTATCGTACTTTAATCAAGGTATCTTTTACTTTAGATCATTCTTTAATCAAACCATGTTTAGGACCAGGTTTGTGTTGGACTTATTTTGCATTGTTCGAAGGCAGGGTTTTAAGTGTAAGTAGATATTTTATTAAATCAAATAATATCTTATTAAAGGTATATGTCATAGTTCTTTGTACTATTTAAGTTTTATCACACATGTTATCCTATTATTGTAGGTATGAGTGAATAATGATACGAGCGAGTATTGTGCATACGAGCGTTTCTAAAATTGTTCTCCCAGGTCCTAACAATGCACTGTTTTAGAATGCGGTATTCTGAGTGCCCTTTCCATTATCCCTTAGACTAAACGGGGCTATTTAAATACGTCACGATTTCGCCGATCAGTGTGGTCTAGAATCTATTTGGTAATTTTGTGCTTGAATAAGTTTACATATTTTGTATTAAATGTTCCCTTTATTTTATATAACAAATTGAATGATACCTTTAAATATATGACTATATTACGAGACTTCGCACAGAAGATATTCCCTTAGAAAACAATAAAATAGGGAATGATTACGACGATGACTTAAACATTGAAACATTTTCTTTTCGATTTACAAAGAAAATACAAGTAGGTAAAAATTGTGAAACAGTCCAAGTGTTTACTATTCAAATACCTACTAATAATGGAGTTTCACCGAGCGGCGTCAATCGCAAGTATAAATTATATAGAAGAAGAGAATATAGAGAAGCCAAAGATATAGACTATACAGATGCATATAGTTGAACACTGCACCAAGAGGGTCTAAATTCAGCCGTTGTTAATTTGTCACAGTGAATTAGCTACGGAGGGGGTAACTGATAGCGTTAGCATGTTGCACCCTGGCCCGCCAATATGCTCGTAAACGTCCAACCAGCCAATTTAATACCTAACCATGCATCTAGATACCTATCTGGACGATCTACGACCCTTAATCTATTGTTAAGTACGTGTTTATCGCTGTTTTACAACTTTGTGGCCAACGACACCACATGCTCCAAGTGGACATCGTTCACAAAGACGAAACTTAACATGTTGTTGGCTATTAAAATTCATAAAGCATAAATGAAAACAAAAAGTTCTCAAAAACACCGTAAAACAATTTTGTCGCAGCAATTTGCAAATCTAAACAAACTATTCAAAAAACCAAGAGAAAGTCTGACCGTAAGGATGCAGTTTTTTAAACGCTCAATGGCTGTGCACAAAAAGTTGCACCCGCAGAATGCAATGTCTCTCCTTAAAGAAAAATGGGATTATAGTCTGTGCAGCGTTTATCATAAAGCATAAGATCCCTTGGACAATAGTTTAGTCCATAGAATAAACTGCGTTGCAGAGTGTATTCGAACAACACATTTCAACTTTTCTTACCTTTGTGCTCGAGATAAAGGGCGAAAGTTGCACAACGGGGCTTTCTAAAATTCGATATACTGTTGCCTATTGTTCGGATGAAACTGTCTCTAACAAAGAAACTTAACTGTTTTGAAATATGGCTTTATTTTAAGTCAATACTTACAACAGTTACTGCAATAGTTCTTGCTGTTTCGATGGAATGCATAAAAAATGCAGTATGATGATAAAATAAAGTAGAATAAAATTATTAAGTACCTAATAAAAATACTTCATGCATTCGAAATCGTAAGTGGAGGAATTTACTGACATAAAGTTTTCATATGACTCAAATTTACGGTACCGTTATTTTCATAACTTTATATACCAAATCAAAATTCTAGGCATTTCCTAGCAATTTGAGTTCGCGTATAAGTTGTGCTATAGTTCGGTCGCCTGCATTGTTCGCTAACAAGCCCGTCTAACCGCGCCCTGGCACGACACAGCACCATGGATATAGTACTCGCTATGACGAATAAATGGAAGGAATTTTCGAAAAATTTGGAACATGAAATTCATGGAAAAAAATACTAACGTGAAAGACAACTCATATTGTAATACTCGTATCGTAAATGAAGAAGAAGCGATAAAATTATGCAAAGAACAGTTGCAAGTGCTGATTATAGTTCAATTATTACGGAATAAATGATTAAAGTGATTTGATAAAATGAATTCTTAAACAAAAACGTTGATAACGCAGATAGAAACGAGCCGACAAAGACAATAGTAGAGCTATAGTTATTCAAGAAATCAACATTGAAATTCTCTTCCACATTCATAATGCCATCGACTGTTTATTCAATTATCATAATTCTCCTATTCCTCATACAATCCATCGGCGGAGTCAGACGCCGTAACGAATGTGCGAGTTAAGATGTGCTAAAAGGCTATAAACGTTAGTATTCCGTTTGTTTACGATTGTCTCCCGTACATGACAATAACGTGTACCAAGCCTCATTGAACCGAACACGCTCCGTAAATCATCGGATTAAGAAATCAATTGAATCGTATCGAATGAAAAAATGGAGCAGGCAATGTTATTGCTTTCGTTATGTTCGGGAGTTGAAAATTTAATGTCAATTGTAAAGATCGTAGAAATAGCTAAATAGCAATATATTCCATACCATACCAGATACATAAAAATTTTAAGAATATGTACATTCTCATGCATAGTAAGATACTGCATGAAATCTAGGTCTTGATCATACACGTCGTGATACTTACTATGAATACTTTAAGGCGCAAATATTTTGAAGACAACCATAAACGCACTTGAGCCTAGTTCATAAGTCACAGCCGATGCCGAGTAGTGCCGTATACAGAATTTCCACCTAATAAAAGGCCATGATACGTGTAGGGAACGTTAGACACGCAATTAAGGAACACCCAGCGTAATAAGGCCCGCACCCCTCCCTTGAGAAGTTGGAGCTGCCGACGTAAAAGAAGAGGCAGCATGAACTGACACAGTTCTTACATGACTGGTGAAGGTAGAGACGAAGTTTCACGTTGAACGTTAATTAGTGCGTGCCTCACGTTCTCAAGTATGGGTGTATGTGCGTAAGATTACTTGTCATAGCGTACTGAAATGTAAAAAAACTGAGTTCTTAAATAGGTCTGACACATTGAAGACAGCAAGACACGATCGTGTTCTAGATAAGACAAGGGATTGATGTGGCCCAGCGCTGAATCCAATATGCCATTAATACGAGAGGCAATTTGATGTAGAGATTAATGAGCGGAACAATTTATAGACGATTATCGTAACCAATGCCCATCTAGGATCAATTAACACAAAGGAGCTATTGCAAATTAGACTAACCAACTATCAGATAGCTTGATGGAATCTGAGGTATTGCATATTGAAGATTAAGAGAAAAGTTGATTGTTGATTAAAATTGATGAGGCATATAGGGTTCTTGATTGATTTTAAAAGGGCTGTGTAGAAGGTGTAGAAGAAATTCTACTTTGGACTTAAAGATTGCAACAATAAGATTCCTTGCCTTTTTAAAGCTAAAGCAAAACGCTGGGCGGTTCGTGTATTGTATTCCAATTAGAGGCGCTATCTCAAAGGGCTTATGCAACTTCCAAAGCCTATTCATATGCACGAGCTTGCAAATACCAATCTATCTCCTGTCGCCAATCTGCATCGTGAATGCAATCTTTAATTACTTTATCAAATTGTTTAGTTCAAACAATTTAAATGCAAAGTTTCTGCTCCGAAACAAAACGAAGGTCGGAACAGTATCGAAGAAACAGTCTAGTTTTAAATTCAATGCGCTACCCACAATGTAATTGGCTAACGCAAGCAATATTTTCAGTGCCAGCCTAAATAGAAGCAATCTATCTAAGTCCCTCCCTGGCGGCCCGTGGGTCGTAAACAGGCCTGTCAGGTTCTGAAGTCACCTCCGTGCTCCAGGGGCCATTTACGGAGCTACCTTAAATAATATTAAGTCCCTTTAAAAAGAACAATTTAGTTTTTTACAAGGACGCCAAATTTTTAAAATATTTAAAAAATAATATTGTTCAGTCCAAAATATCTAAAGATCAAATAATTAATTACAAGCTAAGAAATTGCTTTAATACAGCGTAATTAAAACTATAATTAAGGATCCCTTTATCGATGAAAACTTGATCCACGAAGTATGGCCTAATAGGTGCAGTACACCTCACAGGATTCTCCGAGAACAAAATTAGCAGAGCAGCTGGAAAACGGGTTTGCATGTGAAAAGACATAAACAACGCCGTGTCTTCGCCTGGGAACTGAACTAACTATCAATGGTGAGTAAATAAAATTAAAAAAAGTACCAGCCGTGTCCAGATATCGAGTTAGTTACAGTCACTTCATTAAGGGGATCATTCCACACGAGCCTCCGTTGTACGTAGTTTATGGCGCCCAAGGCTATCTATCCCATTGTTAGCCGACAGGTGATTTTAATTGAGTTTTGTATTGCTAGTACTAGTACTGACTTTTAATGGACTACATTAACGTATTGCGCCGAACCTTCAAACAACGCTCAAGCAATTAGTTTTCTCGACGTCATCATAAATTACATTGATGATCTTGTACATCTGAGGGAAGGTGTTAATACCACACCTGTGTAAAAGTCGAAAAACGTCTCAAATGTAGAATTTAACACTTTAAATTAAAATTCAAGTTGAGAATTAATAAAGAGATAAATAAATTTAAGAGCAGCGGGAATGTGGGTTGCCGTTACGGGTCCGGTTCGCTTTATGTGCATATCGAAGATGGATGGCGCGGGTGTGCGGAGTGAGGGGGTTGAGGGGGCCGGAGCGCATACCGCCCCTCCACACCCGCCGTAATGGCCGCGACTCGAGCCCCGTCAGACGACAAAAATGCCATAATAATGGCCCCTAAATAGTTTTTGCTGCAACGCTCCAAATACTGGAGTCCCATACGTGACGACACGCCGAACATCTCCCTTTTATTGAGAAATTCGTCAGTTTTATTGGAAAAAAGTACATGTCGAAAGGGATGGAATCCGGTTGTGTCATTTCAAACACTTGATAAGTATCGTTCGGTAAGTTTTTCGGTGCAGAATTTCAGTGGAGCTGCCTTCGCCGAGTATTCGACGAATGCCTGGTTTTTACTCTGACTGGGCGGACGGTCACCTTCGGACCGGCTTTAATTGTGAACCGATAAGAAACGTACTCCAGTCGTCTTGACCAGTTTGACAATACCTTATTGATGGCGTCCATTTTGGAGCTACTCTCTAAAAGTATAGCTGTGCCGTGGGATAACGAAGAAAAATATTTTGACCCATGCCAACAGAATCTACGACTTTATAAACTCTATATCGAAATTGCTGACGAATATGAAAATTTACTTCGTCCAATACTTGAAGTAGAGTATCACTGATTAGTGTGGCACACGTTTCGGCAAATCATTTTACAAAAAAATTAAGAAAACGACTTTATAAATATGAAGAATAAAATAATGATACTCAAAACAAAAATGCGTTTTAGCTGGTTAATAACTATTAAGAGTAAAGATGTATTTGCCTGCTGTTCACTTGTATGAAATTCCCTTTACATTGATTTTATTGTGCCCATTGAAAGCATTTAATACCTACCTACCATGGGTGATGAAAACGACTTATTCCTAGCTAAATTTCACTGTATTCGCAAAGAATGCTCTAGAAATTATTATGAAGAAAGCTTTTAGTTCAAATTGACCCAAAAAGCAGATCTAGCGCTTAAAATGCGAGATCACGTCCCTTGAAGCGCATTCTCGAGCGCAAACCACAAAAGAACGAGCTTGTTCGTCAGACAAGAGCAAAACGGCTGAACCCATCCGACAGCTAATTAAAAACAACGATCTGCTAATAATTGGTAGTGTTATTATCGGGGCGGCGTTATTGAACGTCACAAAAGGTGGACCAATTAAGAGTTTCCCCGAATGTCCGCGCGGGGAAGCTCAGAATGATAGCACCGTCAATTATGCCTGCCCGACTGCAACCAGCCAATTACCAACCAGCCAACCGATTGATAAAAACAGTCTCGAAAAATTCGCCCAAACAAATTTGGGTTATCTTTCGAGAGACCGCGGGCGCTACGTGAAGCTTGTACTTACCGAATCCGGCCAACGCGGTTGCAGTCGATAACGATAATTATATGCATGCAGCAGAAAATTGCAAGTCTACCATTTTTGCGTCATGCAATGGAAAACAACCGAAAATCAAATTTTTTACGAAACCGCCCTTTATTTACGAGCGGAGGACGTGAAGACGAAAAAACTAGTTCGCGCTTCATGTATGAACCATGACGCAGTCGCAAGAACAATCACCGAGAATAATTCATATTCTGAGCGCGCTGCAAATATCCAGAGCCGATTTACGACCCGCTCCTCTTGTTCTTTCCCGGCCGGTATATTAGTTACTTTCAGAAATAATTGGATTTCGATTGTGCGAGAAAAAGCCCTCGCTTCGTCATTACTGATGCCCTTTTGAAGACGGGATAAATCGTAATTGGGGATGTGTTGTGCGCTATCGTACGATCGGTCGTGTCTAACGCTTTCATATTGGAGCTTAAGGGCCTTTCCTATTTAGTTTCCGATCGGTGGCTATTTGAAGGGGCGCTGAGTCGACGACACCTGTATGCGTTATTGTGTCGCATAAATCGTGCGCTCGCGTTTCTGCCGCGTCGCTTGGTTTATTGAACTCTGTATCGAGATAAGGCTCGTGCTCTGCTTCGGTCCGGGCGGGAGCGGTGGAAATATCCTATAATCTCGTAATTTTTCCTGACTCGTTTGCATTTCCTGGAGCAGTTCGTGAGTCTCCATGCTCATAATTAATTCAATTCAAATCACATCGCCCACGAGCCTTCCAATTTACCCGGAGCTGGTGCATGCCCTTATATGGGCTGCTGCTGTTACCCGTTGGAGAATTCTCACGTTATGAATTTAATATTCAGGACTGGTAGAGTTTCACAAGCCAGTTTAGGTGTTTTTTGAGATTATGATCACAGACATCGTAGAAATTCTCAAGCAAAATAAAAATGCAGTTCGTTTTATTTATAGCTTGTGAAATACCTAAGACATTTAAGGAAGCGACTGCATCGTAAATGGTAGAGTCAAATATATTACTGCACACTAAAGTCCGCGTACACTATACGTAACGAGTATGGCGGTATATTAGCACACAATAAAGTTTATCTAAAAGAATCTCTCGGTAGCCGGTCTCCTAAAATGTCTATTTTCCGCGCCGGCAATGGAAATGTCGTCGGGTCTGGATAAACGGGTGCGCGGGCGCACGCGGGGAGGCGGGGGTGGGGCAGGAGTGGGGGGACTCGCGTTCTAATGAGGCGCGCCCAGCCTTCGCGGCCGCTGCCCCCGCCACCGCTCTATATAGGTAGGTATAGCTTTCAATACCTACAGGGCTTTCATTGCCAGACTTTTATTAATTACTCTAGATGTGAATATTGGGACATCGTTCTTCTTTGATTTATAAACCTGAACGACCTTCATTCATCAAGTTTGAAACAAGAATTTGAATCCATTTTAAAAATAATTTAGACTCATTTTAACGTTGCGCACGTTATAAACACAAATCAATGAAAATAAATTTAAAGATTAACATTTTGACAAAATTTATCGCTGGGCGTCTAATCTAGTTTAATTTAATTCAGCTAAAATAAGTCTTTAAAAACTGGTAGCTAAAAGGTTTAAGGTAAACACCTCTACGTAATAGAAACTCTGGCAAACCAACCCATGAAAGATTTTTCGCAGTTCTATAAAAAGGGATTTAGTGAGTGAGGTTTTTACCCCAAACCAAAATCCAATATTCTTTAGCATAATAAATATTAGCGAAGCACTTCGAGAGCCGGCACTTGCTTTTAAACGAATTGCGCGCATAACAATAAAAGGGCTATACGTCTATAGGGCCTTACTTAAGGCCCGTTCACACGTGCTAATGTGCGTCGAAACTCCGCAACTCAACATTCTAGCTCCTTCATTTGTCGAGGCCAGCACGGAGCGGAAATATTTTCCCAAATCCATACAGCCTTAAGGACGCCATAAACCAGCCGTTTTCCCCACGCGAAAGTATGGAAGTGAGATTTATATCAGGGACTTCGGTCTCAAGCCCGGGCTTTGCTATGATGAATTGACACTTTTTCAGCACCGCCTACAAATTTCAACTCCAATATACGCACCCTGAATGAACAATGAGAGGTTAGAGTTGCCCCGTTATGGCTTGGAAAAGTTTTAATGTCTCCAATGAGGTAAGGCCCCATAAATATTTCCATTCGTGAGATTAGTGGCCGTTTCAGGAAGTTGCGTTAGAGGTGCTCTTAATTAAGTTTTACTGTTTAATGTGGGGGTAATTAAGCCGGGAAAAATTGTAGCCGCGTTATAATTTTATAAAATATTTTCCACTACGCTGGTTTTTTTAGATCAAAGAACACAAAAATGGTGAACTAAGCAACTATACATTAAAAGCTACAAGTCTAATTCAAATACGGTAAATGCCCTTTTAAGTCGGCTTTGCGACTATAAATTTTCTAGAACAAGCCGGAAAAAATGTTTCATGCATGACTTATGCACCGAAGCCCGTAACAGGACACGAACAAGACTTTCCCTATTCCTTAGGTCTTTAAAAACTGTGTTCGTGTTTATTTTTTAATTTTTCCGTCAGTGTACTCAAGCGCACATGTATGGAAGTACGGTCGGCAGCAAAAAGTATAAACACATTATAAACATGAAGCGGGCGGCATGGCATGGCCTGCCGTCACGGAATCTCTGCCTGCATTTTTGCATACCAAATACAGCTATGATTTGTGATCCCTTGCTTATCAGGCTACTTTAACTAGACTTGATTATTTATGGGGCGTTAAGCACAAAAGAATTCGGCCAAAGCTTAAAAAGAATAGAAAAATAGAAGGCCTTATTTCAAAAGGTTACGTGAACTAATAGTAGGTATGTGAGTTCCCGCATATTTTTACAGATGACGAATATGGCAATGAAACGAATATTGTATCTAATAGAACATCAAGCGATAAAACAAGTCTACAACTCCACAATATGTTACTTTAAAACAACGAACTCGATATTCAAGATATATGATGACTTCATTCCCTGGAGCTTTAGGCAAACGTCTAAATTATAATAATAAGCGGGCGTGAGTCGAACCGATGGATCTTAATAAAGTCATTATAAATATCTTGATTCCTCGACATGAGTCCACGCAACCAAATACCAAGTTACCAGTTTACATAACATTATTGAGAGATGAATTTAAATTGCGTGTTTTCATAGTTATTGAGTTATTAATAGACGTTTCCCGCTTCAATGAAGATCATAAAATATGATGATTCGATAAATCGAGCCATTGTTTCGCTAGAGTACTCCTTGGATGATGATTGTCAATATTTTAATGATTGGCAATGAATTTAATGAACGGCAATCGCAACGTAGTAAATTTTTTTGCTCATTAACTGTCGCCTTTTAGGTGTTCACGACGACAGATGTGAAAGAGTAATGAAAAGCAAACTCTATAAAGAAACAGTTGCAAATATGTTCGATAAACCTTCCGGCTTCGCAACTAAAAACAAACGTGAACATACCAACGAAACGAAATACACAAGAGGCCGTAACCGGTGATTTAAATGGCCACCGAGCAACAATAGTGGCCTCGTATGAATAAAACGTATACAAATTTAATCAAAGAGAAATCTATTAGTAAAATGAGAAGTACGGAAGGGAGCGCACCTATACATATTCAACGAGGTACTGCATCACGAGCTAGCCAATTTATGCGGCAAGCCCTGAGAGTATCGTACTTTTACCTCTACCATATGTAAAACTGGAGTATTTCTTTGCCCGATCAGATCGTCACCCAGCAAAAGACCTTTCTATTTATTCGTAGCCCGTTTGAAATTCTCCCAATGCGGAATTTGAAATTCTTAGGTACGTTTGCCAGTTCGTTTATTTCCTTTGGTGGTTCATGGTCAGGGTGTTAAGATTTAAAACTCGATTTATTTTAAGACTTAGAGTTTAGTAGATAAGCTACGAAATATTATTTAATTATTCTTTAGATTTCATCATTGAAAATAAACTTTACAAAAAAGCCATGACAGTTGGTAACTATTTATCTTAGCTTACCTAGTTATACGTGTTCGGCCAATACCTTACCAAGAATAACGAAGCCTTATTCGTTACCGAGGCTATCTTCAAGCTGCACGTGTGTATGCATTTTCTATGTTTATTATAAAAACCTCATTAGAGCTGGCCATCTTGTTTATTATATATTTATCTTTTTAGTTGGCTCCGATGTCTATATGCGTAGTTCTTATTTCCTCTGGTGCCAGTTCCGTCGCAAGTTTCCTTTAAAGTATTAATCAGAGGCCATGTCGAGTTTTGCTTTTCCTTTTTTTACTTCCAAGTGCATCTGCCTTCGTACGCATTTATATATATTTTAAAGTCATAGGTGCTTTCATTACTCTATCTTTATTCTAATTTATATGCAAAATAACATTTATATGACTTACTAAATAAGTAGGTAACATTTTAGGGATTATTATAAAAAGTCTAAATATCGTTTTTAATGTAACATTGTGTCCCTTTTCTAAAAACATATGTGTGGAAATTCTTGATACAAGATCTTGGAAGTAGCATTTTGTTACGTCACTACTAAAGGCCTGAGGAGATGGTATCAGTTACAAAACGACTCTATCTAGTCACGCTGTTAAGTACAGTTAGTTCGTGTTCGTGGAAGCTAAAACCGGCTGAAATTTCCTATTTTGTTGTTATTTTCTGTTTTCCACCCGTGTGTGCTTCGAAGCAATTTTCGATCACGTAGGTATTATAGCAGTAGTCACTAAATCGCTCTATTATAAACGTAATTGGTCAGTTTATAAAGTTTAGCTAGAATTTGATTGGTCGATATGTACTTGCAATTTGAGCAATCGGTGCACTATCGATAAGCAAGCTTTCACCTATTGCCTATAATATAGGTATTTACTAAGTATGCCGTGTGCTGTTGGCTTAGAATAGCAACACCTCGTTTCTTTCCACGGGTATTGTAAGAGGCGACTAAGGGATTCGAGGTTTTATGTGTTTTACAACTTAAGGCGGCAGGCTGACAACATGTCACCACAGAGATATACAAATCATCTGAAAGAGCCCTCAATATTTGCCGGACGCGGCGATAGCAACCCTATCTTTACGGCCTTTTTCGGTCTGCCTACCTCGCAAGGGATAAAGGCGTAGTATATTTTAAGTATCTTGTTATGGTAGATACTGGCATCGCATAGATGTATTTTTGAAGTGGGTTGAATGAAACGGTGTTCCGTTTTGGGACTGCTAATTGAGACGTGAAAACAGAAATATTGCTCCTTTTAAACTTTTAATCAATTAAGAATAGAAATTTTAGAAATTAATCCACTTGTAATTTCTATAATGTATACTACGAAGTTCCATCAAGTGCCGACAATCGCAAGTATAAATCAAATAGCTAAGGAAGTTACATAAGGTTCTACAACACAAAAAGAAATCTGTATTATTTATTTGATTGAAACAGATACATAAGTCTGTCATAGATCTGAGACATAATTTACTTGCAGATTAAAATATCAAAACAGTTATTGTTCAATTTCCCAATCAACATGAAACCACTTATAAATAACCAGTTGAAACCGGTAGCGACCAGATAAATGCAGTGAGTATAATAGAAGCATAGACATATTTGAATATCTTGGCGCACATCGCGGTATTGTAGTCCGGCCCTAGCAACCCGGTATCACCCAGTATGGACTTAATTAAACCCGGGAAAGATGTGGTGGAATTTAGATGGTCTCCGGACCCTGGCGGGGTTACGGGGGATTATTATCCACGTTTAGAGGTGTTGAAAGGCGCAATTGGTTGTGCATTTTGATCGAGATAAAGAGATGTAGGTAAGGTATACTTGCTACATCAGATATAATACGTATTTCCGTCAAAAGTATTTATCAATATTTTAACTGTATTTATTTAGCTCTTTAAATAAGGAATTAGTTTTGAAGCGTAGTTTCCATATGGTAACATATTTAAGAGAGTTAACATATTTAAAACCTGCAACAAATACCTATATAACAATACAACTTCTACATTAGATTTATAGGTAGGTATAAAAACTGTAGTATGCAGGTGCACCTATGCTAAATTCATTAGAGACCCAGCAAATACCGAATAGGTGCAAACCACACCTATCCTGCGATAAACACCAACTGTCCAACACGCCCCGAAAATTGAATATTCAAACAATTGCACGTTCCTATACCATCCGAGCAATATTACTAGTGGCGTTTCTCACTAAGTCGACTATGAAATTTGGCTGCAGGGAAATCAAGATGGTAAACTTGTACAGTTGTACCTATTCATAGTGGTCACTGAGAACGCAGGGGGATAATAACTAAGTCCATTGCTAACTTTGAGAAATTCCTTGCTGGAGAGGCGGGTAATAGATGCAGTAGGGCAGTAAGTAAATTTGGTGAACTTGGGATTGCGGTTTGGGATAATGCTCAGAAGTTAGATGATGTAACTCCAAAAGGAGCCAATACACGAGAGGATATAAATTTTGAAGATCTATATAAATGTTGAAAAGACTAAAATGAAATAAATTTAAAACTACCCTCATAAGCCGACGATGAAAAGAGAGAAGCGAGCTCCGCTATTGAAAAAAGACGAACTTGCATGAACTACATTCAGTTTTGTAACAGTTTTTATTTTCTAACCTAAAAATGTTCAACGGGTAACGGATGCGAAATCTCATTTCTCATAGCTCGCTGACAGTTTACACGACTTTTTTACACATAAACACGGCAACACTGATACTGGAAAAGTTGATATTATTAAATTTTATATGCACAATCCTACCTTAGCCAGTTTGATTAATGATTCAACTAACAAGCGAAAAAATAAGTAAAGATAACCGCCCGTAGAGATAAATAATTCCAAGATTAAATGAACCAGATACACGGCGCATCCTTTTATGCAATCAATTAAACACACACATAAATGTATAATCACCATTGCGGCTTCAATAGTAGGAGTTGCAATTAAAATAGTTTATTCTAGTCAGTGTAAAGCTAAGGCGCGTTTTTCCAACAGCAAACAACAAGAATTGAGCGGTTTAAGTCACAAAAAAACAGCAAGAGCGGATGAACATCATAAAAATGGATATTTATTAATATATTTAGATATTACCTAGATATTTTATAACTCATTTAGAAATCATATCAACGCCACAAAAAGTACTTGATGATGTTATCAAGGAATATACCATATATTTTTTCCTATGAAATTGTTTGACTGTTGTAAGTATAACTCCTACTATTAGTATTCTTTGCTATTATTAACCTTGGACATCTAGTATTTTTTTGTAAACATAATTTTATAAACTAAGCTACAAATATGGGAAAAGTGGAAGAAAGAGAGGGAGGCCTTTGCCCTGCAGTGGGACATGTCTGGCTCAAAATAATTATAATAATAATAAAGCTACAAATAAATAAAATACTTTCTTCTTTTTATTATTAAGTTTTCCAACGTTAGCCCACTGTTGCAAAAGGCTTCTCTTTTTTTACTTTATTAAGGTAAAAAGCGAAGGCTCTATCTACTACAATAATTAAATCCTTTTTTAACATTGACGCCTAAAAATAAAAGTATAGCAAACCTTGATATTAGCCTGCAGTTAGTAGTTGCAGTGCGTTAAGAAGTGCCTGTTTTTTTCCTTTTTCTATGTGTATTCGTCCTATATCTTTTATTGTGTGAAACAAATTATTAATTGGGATAGGTCCATGTCCCCGCTGTTGGATACATGGACCTACATACGCTGTAGCATAGCATGGGGTTTATATAATACAGCCAGCATCCCCTGAAACCCGCTCCGCTCGTACCCTTGTACCGCAAGGGAAGAGCCCGCGGAGTTTACTGCAGGGATATAAATTAAATGCTTACGTTTCGCTTGCCTTCTCTCCTAGTTTAATTAAGCGTTCTCCTTTGTCTGCATGTGCGTAAAGACATTCAACACGGTCTTCTGTTGTTCCGAGAGGACCATTTTGAGGACTTTTAAGAAGATGGTCAGAAGAATCACCTACCACTTAGACATAAACATTTTTTTGTCTATGTTTTAGATTGATGTACTGAGAAAATAAATTTAAAATTTAGCACCTTACATGCCTTTTAGTAAGGGGCCTAATACAATTGCCATTTTGTACCTTCAAATAGCAATTCAAATCGTTTGTATTGTTTTATGTGACAGGAAACGTAGGCAAATCACGACCAATCCCGCTATTGTCAACAGCTAGTGTATTGCAGTCAACAGCTAGTGTATTGTAGTCTATTGCATAGTGCCGATTGGTGCAAAACAACATAAGTCCCAAACATTGCGACGTTTTGATCACGCCATGTTTTTTTCTAAATTGTGAAAACAACATCTATTTTGACGACGTATTTGCCACGTCCAATGCAGTTTTCTTTCGCAAGCTTCCTGTGGTCACATAAATTAGCTTTTAGATGAAAGCCAACTTCGCAAGTAATTAACTCCGTTACAACATAGACCCAGTTAGAATTTATTAACCTCTACATACTTTTTTGCACGAACATGGAATGTTTGTATTGCGATACATGAATCGACTAACACAGTTTGCGTCAAACAAAAAACTGCAAACACGACGTTAATTTGTTCAGAAAAAAATTGTACACAGAGTACGGAACGGACATGTCCGCGGGATTAAATTCACAAACATGTCGCACTCGATTAATTTTTTTCCGGAGAAAAATTTGCAGCGTCGCCCGTTCTGTGATGTTTATAATCTGTGAAATATATTTATGGGATTGACCTCTTTGTCGCACCTACCTACCTGTTCCGCTATGGACGACCACGTGGTTTGGTTCTCTATTTGTTAGGTATATTTTTGATCACTTCACTATGAAACTTTATCACTGGCTTCACACAAGCGGTCTACAAGCTTGCTATTTTAAAACTAAAAAACTCCTAAGCCGTAATGTTTCTTTAGCAGGTACCCAAACTTTTTTACCCTTCACGACTTTCTCTCGAACAATAGCTAAAAAAGGACTGTCTTTTTGTTCGTCTTGCACAAAACCGACTTTCTTTTCTATTGAGTAATGATTGTTGCGTCACTGTACAAACAGAGAGTCTGTTTTGACTAAAATATTTAAAAACTTGGTAGTTATGCACCATCGATCGAGCTATCCGATCGCTTGGACAATCGTGACTATACTGAAAAACGGTATTCTTTTATCCTGGAATCTCTTAACGAGGTTAGTTTAGGCAAACTTTTGTGATGTGATTTTTTTGTTCGATTTTATTCCGGTCCCATATGAGTTCGTTTGTTATATTACCCTTTCAATGTCGTGGATGCCATCGGGAAGGGTTGCGCTGTTCGCTCTTATCTGTGCTGCGCAGGAGTGAGTGTGATGGAATCATTTTGTTAATGTTCCTACAGTTAGAACTGAGATCACGTTTTGAAAATAATTTGAATACCCAAATGCAGATGGCTTCTTTTATCTCGAGGAGCTTTGGGAACGCCGCCGGACTACATGTTAATTAAGGTTTGCCCATCAATTAAATATTGGTTTTGATTGTTTCCATTTTGCAAATTAAGTCATGTCCTTGATTTATGTATCAAATTGAGTTTTTGTTTATTAAGTGGTCCATTAATATATGCTGAATGTAGGTAATGGGTAATATTAGGTACCGGTTTGTTACTCAGTTTGAATTGAATCGTAAATGGATTTTTTTTTTGGTTAAAAAAAATCCAAGGACGGATGCCTACAAACAAAAAGTTTATGTGGCGGGACAGCAGAAGTTAAGTGGTTACCAGACAAAACAACTGCCTAGTAAGTCATAAACCCCATACAGATAAATCGATTCAGTCAAATCCCGAACATTCGTATCTGGGGCGATGCATTCGTTCAGCGAGCGGATTCACTGAGCGAAACACCAAAATTTATTGGGTTAGTAGTTGCCGTAGGTCGATAAAACACCAGACCGACACCAGAACGGCGTAACTCTATAAATTTGAAAGAGAAAAATACGACCATGGACTGAAAGAAACAGAGTGAACTTTCCACTGGTCCCTCTCGAAGGTTGTATGACTGAAAAGAGAAATGCGCAGTGCAATTTTGTGATATCTTTTTCGCTCTTTCAATGGCGGAACGGCTAGGCGACATACGGACGTTATAGTGTTGAATTAGCATATTTATTGCTAGTTACACGACAAAATAAATTTATCTTAGCCCATTGGGCTTGAGCCATATTCGCCTTTTTTGTTTGCGACACATTCTCGCTTCCGGCTGAAAGCTTGTGTGGGTGTGGTTGCGAGAGAAATATTCGACGTTGATGCATTTTTCTCTCGTTACTTAGACTGCAGTCTGCTTTATATTGCAGAGATTTATCCTATCCATCCCAAACTTTGCCTCAGCAAAATTGCATTAGGGCATTTCTTACAAATGTTGATATTTACGTATAAAGTTAGCACTACTCGTGGCTTGATTTATCGTGGAAATCTCCAAGTATAACTGCATTGTGTACAGTAATCTGCGGCCCGGTTGTTATTAATCTCAGTTATCAATCACAAAAATCCCTCTTAAGTACTTTTAAGCAGAGGAACATCAACTCTACTCCCTACCCCTCAAGTCCAAATTACAATAGCAATAAACTTTATCGCAGCTTCGACTCGGGTTCATTTAGTTTTATTGGTAGTGGCCTTAATTTCTTTATTATTGAACTGAAGTGTCTTGAGTCGAGATTCGGTAGTTCCATTTAATTATGCGGTTACGTTTATAGCTTTTGAAACGCTCATTACAATTTGATTTAATTTACTCGCTTATGTTTCTTAGTTGGTTTGTAGACGACTGCAGCGTATTACCTGTAGTACTTGATGCAGAAAGTCCTTACCTGTAAAGAGAAAAATAAGCATTAAGAATTTAATTTTAATTCGCCCGCGCTCAGCGGCGATTCGCTGCAATCCATCATTATAAATAGGTAGCGCGAGCTCTACCTGCCCTCGGCACATAGCCGAGCGCGCACATACACACACTTCGTAAACGCCTCAGACAAAACCGGTCCAGAACGCCGCCGGCATACAAATGTATTCCCTCCAACACATTCTCCGTCTTTCATCGGCGCCAAAACATCACATAAATCCCCCTCGCTCGCTCTTCCGAGCCAACTTCACGGCGGTGCGTGCTCAGACCAATCGGCGCGCGCCGAGCCATCGCCATATTGAGGCGCGTCGACGCTACTGCCCTCTAGCTCAACTAATGCGTACCACGCAGCTCTAGGTTTTTCACACTGTTTTTGTGCGTTTTCCTTGCTTTTAAAAGTTTTTCGTCCATTCTGTAGGTAAAATCAGTGGTATTATTGGTGTTTTACGTTTATTTACAATTTGTTTTATGGTTTCATTCAAAATTGGAGGGAAATCTGCAGAATTGGAAGGACGCCGTGCGTTGGGAAACCATAGCTAAGTTCAGTGTGTGATTTGTTTTGTTTTTCGAATAATTTTCAGGCGCATGCTTCAGTTTTTGTCTTTTTAGTTAGTTACCAGTTCAAACAGTTAACATAAGCATGATTAAATGCATTTTAGGGACCCAAACATGAGATATATAATTAAATTAACTCTAAAATACTTTTCAAGGATTTTAATCCATAACAATACCATTTTCGGGTCAAAATCACATTATTTATAGTGGGAACATAAATTCCAATAAATAAGTTTTAGTTTTACTGGGAAGATCGTCTGCTGTTGAAACGGATTTTTCAGCAAATTTCAATGAGCAAATAAGAAGTAGAATTGGTTTTTCATCCACTTAATCATCACTACAAAGCAATAAATTTTACCAAAACTCATATTATTTAGTCAACAAATTAATTAGTATATTTACGGATAAAAGAAATACAGAAATGAAGGCATTTTAATGTTTTATAGCCATTTTATGGTAGACCATTAAAATCAATGCCGTCGGATCGCCCGCCATGCATCTGTGCCGACGGACCGCGCATGCGTGAAGCTCTGCTGATTGGATTATGCACTATAAACAAGACTCATCTCAACAGAATTGCATTTGTTTTTATAATATCTGTTTGTAGCTTTTTATGCGTTTTGTACGTGAGTTTTGATTTGAAGTCAAAGATATTTGAGATACAGCACACTGAATTAAATAGAAAAGTTTGAAAGTAACCAGATTTACAAAAATAAAATATAAGATATTTTGTAAAATAGCTAATAATATCATGATCCTTGGTAGGTATATGTTTTTGTTTAAATGGTCAGTACCTTACCTAGTTAGTAACATAAACGTAAAAAGTAAGAAATTAAATGAAATGATATTTTATTTAATAACAAACAGAATGTTACAAAATAACAGTAAAAAACACCAAAGCTTCTAACATTCTTTAGATAATTCATGAATAGTGAGTCATTATAGTCAATTGATATAACAAAATAAATCATTAGTCAAATTATTATAAAATTAAGGAATATCTATTTCAAAAATATATCTAACTTAAAAAAGCGTCACAAAGAGTAAAACAATTTTCCGTGCGTTTTTTATCCCTGAATGTCTCTTGAATTCCGCTCAAGTCAAAGACGCAGATAAAACTTGAAGCACTCGGCGCGATATTGTGAAAGTTGCGCTTTTGCGCTGAATCCTAAATAGGGCAGTGATGTATGCCCGCATCTGCATAGAAAAAAGCGCAGCAAGCGCCGAAAATCAGCCGGCTTTATTTTCAGCCAGCTTTATGCGTTCGAATGGATTAACTGCGTTTTAAGGGAAACTTTGAATTGGCTCCTGGATTTTTTTTAAGCACCTAAACCTAACGCCTACGTACATTTTTAGGATCAGGTAGGTATATTAAATATTAAGTAAAGGAAATGAATAATTACATCTACGTCACATAACAGTCTATTAAAGCTTTTGAAAAAAGAGTAGATTCAATGTTGAGGACATTTTCACACAAATATCCACTCTTTAATCCCGTTCTCAGCGTCCAAATTCACTTCCCATCGCCAAATTTTATCTTCCAACTGTAAATTCTGAAACTTGCGTTTTAAGAATAACAGTTTCGCTAACTATTTACCTACTGCGTTGCTTGCGTTGCAGAGATAAAGTACGTTGCCAAGTCTCAGTGCAAAAGAACGAAACGAAAAGGAAGATTTAGAGTGCAAATTTTGGAAGTAAGCCGGAGCTGTGGCTAGCATTAATCACTGGAGAAAAATAGCAGTTCCGGAGTGGACGTCTCTTATAGTACTGAGAAATGCAATAAAATTTATTTGAAACTTAATTTTATTTTATCTGAGACTAGCGGCCTGCTCCAGCGGCTGCGCCCGCTACAACTCATTTTCCCGTGGGAATAAGGACTTTTCCCGGCAAGTATCATACATAAAAACCTTTCTCTTAAATCACTCTATCTATTAAAGAAACCTGCATCAAAATCAATTGTGTAGTTTTAAAGATTTAAGCAAGCACACATACAGACAGACGCGAAAAGCGGCTTTGCTTTATAGGTACTATGTAGTGATAGGTATCAGATAACACGTGGAAAACAAAACATATTATTATAATTATATTTCATAAAAACGGTTTTGAAAATTAGCTTAGCCCTAAAAATGTAATTTAAACAAACGGTCCGGAGCTAAGCCTACTTAAACAAATTTACAACGATCGTACCTCTTGAAGGTGACCCAAATTACCATGAAAAAAGTTTAACAGCCCTTTATTTCAGGACAAACAGAGGCTGTTGGCGGGAATCCCGTGTAATCCTGCCCACTTATCACGCGTGCAAAATGCAAATCGGTCGGTCCCGCGGTGCCCTGGTCTCCCCTGACCTCGGCCGGGAGAATGTTCTAGAATTGCCCATAGATTCGGGCGCACGGAGAAATCGTCAAAGTTCGCTAAGTACGGATAAGCGCGAGGTAAGAAAGGTAGGTTGGCTGTGGATATGTTAAGTCTTTAATATGGAAGTCTTGATGTCAAAAGACAACGTTTTTACCAGCAAAATATCTACTACCTTAAGATCTGAACCTGAAATAATGATAGATATTCAAGTTTCTGAGAAACTAGGTATATAAGCCTAATTGGGAAGGAGCCATAACATACCACTTACGTAATGAGCTTCTTAAAGCTTTTAAATTGCAATTGAATATCTGGGAATAAGACATTTCTCAAAACTAAGCCAACAATATAGCAGTGTACTGAAAGCACACCATATTTTTTGCTCATAACCCGACTACAGATAACGCGGCAAACCGGCTTATAATTTACTGTTCCATTACTATTTATAAACTCTTGATATTTTCCTTCTATTTCCTTTATAAGAGATAACCTAGTTATACGGTTATGATAAAAACAAACCATTATTCTGGCAGTTAACTAAGCATAGCGTGCGTAAGTGAAGTTAGCACTTTTCAATGCTCTCATAGTCTTCGCGTTATTGATTACTTTCTGGGAAAAACTTGGCACGCTCGCTACCGCACGCCGTGGCGTCTATGTTGACGACTGCGTGGTCTCTTGTGCACTTAAAAAGATGGACTCCCGCTTTACCCGCTATTTTATGTGATAAAATGATAATTTCTTCTTAAAGTGATTTTGTAATTTGAATATTTTTTTTTTACGTGAAATGTTAAAACAAGCATAAACAATTAATATAATTATCATGTGTTTCTAAAAAAACTCTTTAGTCAGATATGTTAAGTATAATATTAAAAGAAGATTTTTTTCACAATATTATCAAACAACCCGTTCATTCTCCATAACTTCACCGAGAGTGGCATTATGTAAAAAAAAATGTGTTTCTCTAGGTACTCTACACCAATCTTAGCTATTTTCCGATAAGCGTAGTCACGAAACTTCCAAAGCAGCCTCGAAAATTATGAAAGTATTTGGTATGTTTTAACTGCACGGGATTTTAAGCATTTTAGTAGAAAAAACAATTTTGTTGTGTTTTCCGTCAAAAATAATTTATATAAAAAACGGGCTAAATAAAAATAAAAAAACTGTATAATATACGTAAAAGCTGGCAAGCTTTTCGAGTTCTCATTCATAGCTGTGGGAAAGAACATTTTTTACATAAAATTTATGACCAAGTCCTTGTTTTATAACAAACAAATCTAGCCTTTACACTCTGAAGAAAACACTATTAAACCACGATTACGTTCTAAGCCTTGACGGTATAACCCGCATTAATTTGGGAGTACGGACTAATCTTCGACCATTTACCGACGGTATGGTATACCGAATCCCGCAGCTTAACGCCTGTTTGTTACCCTTAATACGCTTTTAACACCTGAGTTTGGAATTATGCAACCCGTGAATGAGATAATGGAGGTTTTTGAGCGTAATGTAGAGTGATATGTAGGGTTACACTATAAAATCAACAAGCGTGCTAGAGACGATCAAAGATGCTTGTTAAGCAACTCACAAGTTGCAAGCACACATGCTTCAAGTATGTAATTATATAACGCCGTATTGCTACTTACTCTAGTCCAGATATTATCATCAACAGCTTACCTATCGTTTTGGCAAATGTGACCAAATTGTTGTTGACATTAGTCTTAAT
This sequence comes from Keiferia lycopersicella, assembly GCA_029255805.1. NCBI lineage: Eukaryota > Metazoa > Arthropoda > Insecta > Lepidoptera > Gelechiidae > Keiferia > Keiferia lycopersicella. The sequence goes on from JARACZ010000008.1 coordinate 5,113,560, forward strand.
TTTTGATTTCTTAAAGAATTTTCTATCATATCAAGGTCGTGCCGTAACGCATAGTATTTTGACGAAGACTTAGAAAATATTGCAAAAGCTATTTTGTTTATGTATTTGATAAATTAATTAATAAATAATGTCATCGTTTTTAAGTATTTTTGAGTAACTTTTGATTCATTTGAGCTTCATATAGTGCATGACCAGTTGACCGTGTAGGGTGAGCGATTGAAACAGAAATTAGAATTGAACGAACCTACTCTAGTACCGCGTGTAGAGTTGACGAGAGATTGATGGTTTACAGTTTGTTGTTATTGGATCTTCCCGGGTTTATTGAAGAGTTAAATACGAGCTAGGTGAAACTTTAGCTGGGCAGATAAAAATTGATTTATATTTAATAGACACGTCATTGGAAAAAGATGTTTTGAAAAGAAGTAATAGGTAGATGTTATGCCAAATATATCAATCATTGATTAATGAAAACAATTGATTGGTTAAAAGCAAAAATATATATTTTTTGTTAATTGCATATTAAATTCTTAAATTAAATAGTCAATTACTATTTATTTAATCTTACATACAGATAGAAAACAATAAAACAAGTTGTAAAATCAAATTAATAAATGCAAACATTTATAAAATCATACAGGTTTATCTTGCTGGTTTATATCTGAATGTACATAACTTATAACGTATTACACAGTTGAATACCTAACTGATTGTACAAGCACATTATATGTCAGCAAGAGATAAGGTTGTCATTCAGTGTGTACAAAGCGACAATTATGGTTAAACTGTACCTTGCGGTGTCAGTTGTTACACATATTTGCCTCTACAATTTTAAAGTCAAACCTACATAAATTATGAATAAAAAAAGGTTGTTGGATGGATGAGATGAAAGATTAATTTGACTTTGGTAAAAAAATTGTACACGAATATAAAAATACCTAAATTGTATCTAGGGGAAGAAAGGGCAATATGAATAAGCTAAATTTAAATAAAAGAAAAACATAAAAATAATAATATTCTTAAATCATTCTCATGCTTATTAAAACCTTTAATGATTAAACTTGTGATTAAACCGAAAAAATGCATAACTTTACATCGTGAAGTAACAACTTAAGAGATTTTTAAAAAATATGGCATTTAGTCAGGCAAAACTTAAGAATACCTAAATTATATCTAGATAACTAGAGCAACAAAAATCATAGTAGGTATTAAGCAGCTTAATAAGTAAGCCATTTAAGACTGGCTTTCCATACTATCACTAAGAATAACAATAATAATGTGACCTCTTGAAATTAAATAACTTTGTTTGAACCGTAATGGATATTAAACTTCTGATTTTCTGCAGTTGCTTTTATTGATGTGAGTCAGATACACAAAGATATGACAAGCATGCGTGGACATATCTCTCACTTGAGTAATTAATGAATAATGAGATAATTGCATAACAAGCACTGATTCTAAATTACTGTTGGTATTTTATAGAACGTGTGTCGCCTTTACCTACTTATATTATGAGCTTAAAATAGACAATTTGGCTACTTGGGGTTACAGTATATTGACATTGTGGATAACTTGTATTAAATGATCTTTTAAATTAGTACGACCATACTACGAGTATGTTTCGGACAGTAACACTTTTGTGACAATTTTTATTCCTTTATTTACAAGTAAGCACATTGTTGCACTAATACGTTATTCAAGTCCAACTAAGTAGGTGTTTATTATGACTACTTTCAATTATGGTCGATAAATCAGCATTATCTGCCAATAGCCGTAGGTAGCAAATGTCAGTGAGCTGACCATTAATCAATACATTTACCACAGGTACATAGACACGACTGGCTTTACAGTTTTATCATTGCTGGAATTATGAAAATAAATACATAATAACGCCAATAAATTATCGTAAACGGAACTGTTTATGGGAACAAAGTCATTATCTGATAATAACAAATCGTTTTAAGGGCCCTATGTACACAACGAAAATAAACGCGCTGAACCTACTTATGCAGAAACACGCCAGCACACAAATCTACTTAAGCACGCGGGATGTAACCGTATTTACAATATTTCTATTACGATAAATTACCCTGGTAAATTCGGTCGGTTTAGCCAGGTGAATATCTGCATATTTATGAAACCGCGGAAGCCTCTTTAAGGGGGGCGCATCGCGTTTAAAAACGACGGAAAATGCGCGCTTTTTCTTCCGTAAGTTTTAACAAGATCCTCCTTATTTATATTGAACAGGGGAGTCGGAGATTTATAGCGGGGAAGCGTGACGGATCGGAGGAGTTACCGAACGATACGTTTTTGGTTGAATTTAAATTGCCTTTTATATTTACCCTATCTGCCATCAGCAGTAGGCATTCATTTTGCATTACTTTATCCTACAAAGCTTCTCAATGCAGTCACTATAATGTAACATCTTCACATTGCAGGTATATCTAACTATTGCCTTTAAACAATGTTTATTAATATTATCAAGCAATCGACGGTAAACACTTTGAATATAACGTGATATATTGTGATATAACACCAAACGGTACTTGATCTTTGACCGGAACATCTCATTTATAGCAGTAGTTAATATTATGCCTACTGTCAAGCAGCCGCCGAGAGGCATATCCATTTGCAAAACCTGCAATTTCTCATGAAATTAAGCTATTAATTTGTTCGTAATCTACCGACCTTGGTGTAGTCATGAGAGAAATATAGTAACGGTTATTACATTCCTCCAACTTTAGTAACCTGATTTGTAACTCAGTTTAAGTTTAGTACCTATTATGAAAGGCTGAGTGTTAGTCATACTTCTAATTGTTTTACCATCTGGCCTAAGGCTTATTATGAGTAAAGTCTTACTAAATCTATAGATATTAAATGACAGCTAAGATTATTATTGAGATTAACTTTGCCATTCTAGACAAAAATGTCATGTCTGTGTTGTTTAATCGCATCTTTTATTCCTAAAACGGGCAGATTTATACAGCATCTATTTTTTATCAACGAGCAATTTTCGAACTTCAGTACCTATAATTAATAAATCAAAGAACTTAAGGTCAACACACTTGTCCAACAAAATAGAAACCTGTAGGTAGAAATTTCTCATACAAATTCACATGACGACCAGAAAACAGTCATAAATAACACTTTAGTTGATTCGGCGCCTACGTGATTTGACACCTAATTTAGAAACTGTATAATGTTCTTGTACTAGCATGATACTGGTTTATAATGATAAATTATATTGTACGATAAGAAAGTAGGAGTAATTATTTTGATCGCAAACAAGAGATGTCATGCGTGGTAGCGAGCGACGAAAATGTAGGTAATTTTTGCTCTGTGATTTTGATTGTGTATATGTAAGAAATAACATGCCTATCTAGTAAAAGAATGACTTCATTGTACATAAGCACAATCACATACTTACCTATAGAACAATAATCCACTGAAATACAGAAATCTTTTTAATTTAGACGTAGTACATACGTACCTAAAGTTTACATTCTACCAATTGAGCATATTTTAAAGTGTAATCTTTTTTGACACCAGACGTTGTCGTTGATATTCATATCACAATCACAAAACATTAAATATTAATTAAGAAAATTTATAAAAGCAATGACCCAAGCGAAATCTGTCCGTATGGAAATATGATGCATATTTTATTATCAAACCTAAACTTTGACTCTTGACCTCATTTTTTTTCATAAATTGCCTGCATCACTTCATTTAAGTAGGTATTTCATATCAACTTCCTGGGTAATAATGCTATTTTATATGACCTGATAAATGTTATCGTCTCAGATAGGTACCTAGGTAAAGTGTTGATTATCACTACATACCTACCTACCTGTATGTATTTATGCCTAAATCTTTAATACTGCACCACGGATTTTGATGCAGGTTTTTAAAATAGAGTGATTGAAGAGGAAGGTTTTTATGTAAATAAGTACTTGGCGGGAAAACATCTTATTCCCACGGGAAACTGAGTTGCAGTGGGCGCAGCCACTGAGCGGGTCACTAGTAAAATATTTTTGAGGTACTTAGGTATCTACTTAGTAACAATGCCTACAGACACCATTTTATCCTTATCTTATCATACTATTTGACCCGTCTTCAACTTAGACTGATTCGCGCTAAATTGACCGTTAAAACTTGACCCTTTACTGTCTTTTAGCTTGTACTAAAATTCATGCATTTAACTTGAAAGGTCTAATGTTATATGGATCAAGTTTGTCTGGTTACTTTAATAGCAGTTGTATGACAGATTCTTCGCTTTGTGACTCTAATCAGTGACTTTGCGACATCAAAGGAGTAATTGCTAAGATTTATGTGATGCACTTTAGTCACATTGAATATAGGTATTTGAAATTTGTTGGTAAATAGGAAATATTAATACGACATCAAGTGGCATGGGTGTTTTACAAATTATTTTTTTCCCGTTTTAGATTGTTTAAGTGGATAATTTTTCTTCTTTAGACCCATAATGTTCCAAATATTAAGGAAAGTCTTATTTAGAAATATGTACCTAACTCTTGAAGCGCCAAACGAAGGAATTTATCAACAATTAGTTTTTCAGATTGGCCCAGCAGTGCAATCTCGTTGGCTATCTAATAATAATAATAGTTTTTCAAAAGAAAATTCTACAATTTATATGTGCTTGCTAGCGGGTAACTTATTCACTAATTCAAACTTTTAAACTTTTATCATTATGTTTAAATGTATAAACAAAAATGGTTGTATACTGGAAAAAAACACTTTGACCTTTGTTTTAGAAGTGTTTTATTTTTCTACTTATTTTAATTTTAGTTCCAAATTAAAGCAAGAAAACAAAGAAGAAGATAAAGAAAAGACGTCTGAAAAAGTTGGCTAAGTTAATGAGCTAGACGTAAATAGTTCCATGCATAATTTATTACGGTGCAGTTGCAGTTTTTTGGCCAACTCGTTGACTTCAGGGACTCTAGATGTGCTGAATTTTTCAGCGAGATTAGTAAATAGTTTTTTAGTTACATTCTTAGTAATTTCAATTTACCATGTAACGCCCTAAGTTACATCTGTAAAGTTTTTATTAGTTTTATCAACAACAACGTAGTAATAAATATGAAATATGTGTATAAAATTAATTTTCCGGTACATTTCTGAAATGCATTTTTTTAGTAGTAGATGATAATATGATTTTGTGCAATAAGCTCGTTGGTACGGAAAACCGTCGATTATTTCCCTTCTGAATTTTATTCTATAATAAGTATTTAAGTTAAATTATGCTATCAGCAAGCCAAGTCAAGCAGACAATAAAGCATCTATTTTTACCCACACGATATAAATTGAATCCAACTATCCAAAGGCGTTGTGTTTTATTTTGAAAATTGCACACAAAACACGTGTCACTTAGGCCGATATGCGTAAATGGCGGTATGAATTATGTAGGGAATCGCCGCGTGGTAGAGACAATACGAACATGCGAGTCAGAGCAAGGGAATGGTGCAAAGAGATGCCCGTGAACAACAAGTGAGGTCGTGAAAACTCGACGCAATGGAATTTTGAGTAGCAGTGCCGTTCGCGTCGATGTAACAAAATACAACAAAATGTACTAACAAAAAATATGTTTTTTACAAATTAAACAAGTTAGATGCTATAATATAGCACCTATATGCTTGCTATAGCGGCTATAGAGTCACAGAGAGGCAATAGTGACTTAAAAGGCTAAAATATACTAGGCAGAAAAGCACTCTGTTTGTGTTTGTGTGCATTAAGTGTAGATGGTTGAGAAACCAAAGCATCAAGTGGCATTCCTATAAGTTTTCTATAGCTTTGTTTCGGTAGTTGTGTTCCCTTCGAAAAGGATTTTTGCTTTGACACGAGAACACGCACTTACACAGGTATTCAGACATTTCCTTTGGAACGAACACAGGTATTTTAGCGAAAATTGTCTTTACATCTGCAAACAAAACGACAAGCAAAAGATTCCCAATAAAAAAACAAAATCTGGAGACACTGTTTTTTTCAGAAGTACTTACTATCAATTTAATTTACATGAATTTAATTGATAATTTGATAAGACTTACCAGTGGCAATATTAGGTAACTAAAAATGCCACTAGACCTAGCAAATCAAAACCAAACTACGGGAACAACATAATTTTGATTAGTTGCAAATAGAAAATGACTCAGCACTTTGTGGGCGTTGAGCTTACAGGCTGCAGACACGTACAAATTACAAATTGCCTTATTCCAAATTTGAACACATTTCACAGGCCGTTAGAAACTCCGTTCGAAATTTGAATTTTAATAAACATAACGTGTTCTTGTATTCATACGTCACATCATTGCTTGTTTCCACTGTGCTCGCAATTTACGTCCCTCTAGAGAGACGAAGAATAATGTCGGTGGAGGGATAAAAAAAAGGAAAAGCAACGAATGGTCGACAAGTTCAGCCAATTATAACTGACAAGCGGAGCAGCCGCCGCCCTCTCAATTTCCAGCCAGCCTTCAGTACTTGGCCACATGTTTAAAGTCGTTTCAAATTAGCAAGCTAACGAAATTGAAGGCAATAAATTTTTCATTGCCTATTTACGGTTGAACGAATGTAGGTCTGTCTACGTTCATAAATATTGCATACTTCCAAACTATACATAAATAGTTAGTTTTCTGGTCTCTCAATTTAATACAAATAATATAAGTAAGTCGACTTGGTGTCCCACACGATAAGAGAAACAGAGGGAGAGTGACTAGGTTATAATGTTAAAATTTACTTAACTGGTAGGTAAAAGTATAATGCTAGTACAAACAAGAATTTAAAAAGTAAACCGCCATTCCAATTTCAAATAACCTAAACATAAAAATTACTAATCAGCGAATCGAAAATTAAATTCCACATTTAAAATTTCAAATTCTATTACCTGCCTTCATTACCCGACGTTCGGATTTTAAAAAGTGGCATCGAATGAATCATGGCGTGCGATCCTCATGAAATATTACACTCGAGCTGGCACCATAAAGCAACGGCTGGCATGCCCGATACATAGATAGCGACACTGCGAGCCGACAGACGGAGAACGCAGGACCGGTGCATAGGGTGTTGGTAAACGATAGCGTATTATTACAATTGAGAAATGAGTATTTCGAGCCAAATGCGAGATTTTGGCACTTCATGCTTAGATGAGTACCTACTTAGAACTAGTATGAAGTAAAGCAAAGACTGGCATGCCTACATAGATTGCTACACTGCGAACCGACGAATGGAAATCGCGAAACCAGTGCATTGGAAATAGGGTGTTGGAAAAAGATATTATTACAATCAAGAAATGATTATTTGGAGCCAAGCTCCAGATATTTGGAATTGAAACATCGGCATTTGAGATCATTTACGGGACTGATACTAGGGTTCATTAGGTCGTTGGAAGACTCGATGACCGACACGACAAGGGAGAGAGATATTTACGGGACTCCACACCTTATACAACGGACTGCAATAAGTTAAGTATAGATAATAGTATTAGTAAATACCCACTTACGTTATATGCTTAACAAGTAATTCTAGTCAGATGTTAGATACATAATGGTTTTTTTTATCGTAAACTCACAAGTAGACACATTTATCTCAATGCAGTTCATTTATATCTGACTCATAATCTTCAGCGCTACCTACTTATATAATTTACACTATAAAAGTTTTCCAAGTAAGGTTATATAAAGTTATTTCAACATGTAAGTAGATTTAATCTAAAAAACATGTTCTTTGACATTTTTGCTCATAAATCTATAAAGCTGTTTTTCTGGTCTGGCGGTAACTGTCGCACAAGACATCGTTTTGCCAGTCATCTTATTGATCCAATAAAGTCTATATTTGTTCAAGAAATTACATAATACTTCACTGCAGCGCAGTTTAAGAAACATTACATGTGTCTACGTCAACGTAGCACTAATCTAATACCATTATGTTCTATAAAATAAATTGTAACTATACAGAGTGTTAAAAAATTAGCTGCAAATATTTTAAGGGGTGAACAAGCCCATGAAACTGAACAACTTTCCCTAAGGAACATAGGTCGAAATATGAAAAAAAATTGACCTCCCATACAAAATTATCAACCGACCAAGCCAATTTCTATGGGAGGTCCAAAAATTTTTTTCATATTTCGACCTATGTGTCTATGTGGGGAAAGTTTGTCTATGTGGGGAAAGTTGTTCTGTTTCATGGGCTGATTCACCCCTTAAAATATTTGCAGCTAATATTTTACATCTTTTATGTGTAAAATGGAGCCCCCTGTGTGCGACTCCCACATATTTTACTCACCAACACAGCGACGTAATGAAGCAATTATATATCGATATTTTTATGCATAAAATACTTGGCGGATATCTGGTCGGGCGAGAACGTTCGGAAATAAAACAAAGAGTGGGGTTATTGTTAGCGCGGGTAGGTGTGCGTAGGGATGGGCACGTACTCAGGTAAATACCTCGATGAAAATACCTTTTTTGGTCATATAAAATTAAATTCGCCGCGACGCGCAAAGAAGAAGAAGAACACCTCTATTACCTTTCTTTGAGTCTGCCACGTTTTACAGCAATAATTATTCTCTACACTTCCAAATGCACATACACTAAACTAAATGGCCAATGATTGTTGATGACAATCCCAAAAAATTAAAATCAGTAAAAATTTAAAGTTCATTTCATGAAATACCTAGAAAGACTGTAGGTACAACTGGTTGCATTTGTTTTATTATTTATTAATTGCCAATTTTCAGTATAGCCCCGTAGTACAATTTTGTGTTTACATAATGTTAACATAAGGCCATTCTCACTTGAAGAAATCTACTGACCAATATAATGTTGTAAAAAAAAATACTAGCATGCCTTGTGACTGGCGGATCCGAAGATAGTTGATTTAACCAGGTGCAACTGAACCTATTTTTGCAAACAAACATAGATCTAGAAACGAGAAAGTAAATCGGCTTTCCGGTTTATCTACCAATTTGGGTAAATTAGGGTATTTACTGGGTATTTATTTACCTAGGCGCATACGTGCCCATCTCTAGATGTGTACCGGCTATCGCGCTTTTAACCCGACGTGCGACGCCAGAGACATCGACACGATTTATCGACTCACTAGCCCACTACTCATTCGTATTTCCCCAACGGAATAAATTTCAAATAAACAACCGAAATGATTGAATACGAAACCGATATTTTTGTACCTTAATTTTTTACTTTATTACGTCTTGTTAGCCGAACAAAAAGATTGTAATGGATGTTGTCTCGTTATTAACGTTTTTGTTATTGGTTTAACGCCTCAGATATGCGGACGTCGAGTGCGGATAAGCAGAGATACCTCGACGTATAATTACTTGGAGTGTTTCTTTCCCGCGTGCGGCATTTGCGATAGGTGCGATAAGGACGGGGTATGTGTCGTGGATGGAGACATTCCGAGTGGTTTATGCGAGACTCGAAGACATGATGTCGTGTGGAAAGATCGCAAGAGTCCATCATCGCGTATCGTAACATTTTCTGAATAAAACCGCAGCTGTTTTGGATTTATTATCGGGAACAAGTTACGTCATTGTGAAGGGCTTAGGAATTCGAGTTCGGTGATGGCTCTACGGTTTTCGTGGGCCCGTATCTCAGCCATGTAGACACGAGTAAAAAATAAATGTATTTTTTGTGTGAAACGAGCCGTAGTTAATAAAAGTTAAACCGACTCCTTAAGGTAAAAATTTTCGATGAGTAGGTAAGTAGGAAGCTTTTTCACAATTTTAATCTAATAAAAATGTATTGTTAATCGAATAAAAATCGTTCAATTACGCCGGTTAAATCAATGCAATTCCCCAATGACCAGTGCCTAGTTTTTCGAAACTACAGGCTTCTACAGGTGAAATTCGATGTACTTTGCGTAGCGGGTCAAAAATCCTGGTTTTTTAATGTCCCACCGGCTACGCAATGTACCTACATCCAATTTCACCTGTAGAATTGTAGCCTGTAGTTTCGTTGTATAGGCCACAGATGCCGGGGAGAACTAAAGAACAATCAAACGATTTGTTACCACCGTGAGGATTTTTTTTAACAGTGCTGATAACTCCCAAAATTCATTTGTATGGCCATTCGTGTTTACTCTCCGGAAGCCAAAGATTACTAGGCATAGGGAGAATTAGATACTAGGCATAGAACTAGCGTATTGGCTACAGACTGTATCAAGTTTTTTGTTTTAATAGTTTAATAACCTTATCAGTAACCTTCTTTTTCAAATATCGGTAAAACTTTTTTTTTGTATGTGTGGACGAAAAGTGTGTGTATAGTAGTGTGCGTGGCTGGTTTCTTGGCCGAGTTTGTTCAACCCGCTAGACTTGAGTTAACTCGTTGCCTCGGATTTATGTCGCCAACTTTACTCGCAGTTCCTCCTGACACCGACTTCCCCCTTTGTGCGATGTGCAATTGTTTCTTTAATTTTTTAAAACAGCAGTCGGGAGATAATTTTCGAAAGTTTTTCGCTTTTAGTTTTTAATGGAGTTTCTTTGAACTATGAATGGTTAATTTTAACAGCTAGGTCCTATGGGCAAATAGAGGGTGAATATCACAAAAAGGTGCTGTAAACCATTCGTACTTTTAATAACCTCAACAAAACAATAGTATCTTTTGTCTCTATTACTATAACATTGCGCTCATTTTGATAAATAAATCAGAATATTCGTTTCCATAAGGCGATAGATTCCTACCTATCCAAGTTATAAAAGTCACACTTTTATTTACTGAAATAGACAAATAATAAATTCCAATCTGTAAGGATGTCAGTACATAGGTAATGTCGCCCACAAACGAACAAAATAGCAATGCATTTTAAGTCTGAGTGTCTGTGTGTCGGACACCGATGTCGGGATGTCAGTGATGTCAGCGGTGTCAGTGGTGTCAGCATGTCGAGCTGACAATTAGCAACGCGACTGACACTGCGGGCAGTTCGTGCGACACGACCTTGTTGCACAACCAGTAATGCCTTTAAACCTTTCCTACCTACGAGTATGTACTAGGTAGGTAGGTATACTTGTTGGAAACATTTTTACTATCATTAACATTGAATGAAGACTGGGAGGCTTTTTGCCCAGCAGTGGGATCTAATAACGTTTTAAAATCATATAGATAAAGTACTACTAATTTCCCCAAGAAGCATAATATGTAGGTCCAATATAAAAATATAATATTGCACCTCCCATACAAAGTATATGCACCTAATACCAGCCGACTGAGTCAGGTATAAGTATGTGTGGTATATTATTTTTTCCATTCTTTGATTCCTTATGTTCCTTTGGGAAAGTTGTACAGTTTCATGGGGTGGTTCATCCCTTGAAAGAAACTTAGTACTTTTCCTAATATCCTGTTTATGAGTACCTATTTATTTAATAGCTTTTTTAAAACTCGGCTTTTCTCATTTTCTAGCATTCACAGAAAAGTAGGTACTACGAAAAACACGCAACGATCGAAAATTCTTTATTGGGCCACGCTACCAGTGGTAAAGGAGTAGGTAACCACACTTCCATTCATTCTTGCTCTGATAAGATGGGCCGAATACTGGCTGGACATTTATCTTTTAGATTAATGAGCCAATTTTCTTTAGTTGGCCATAAAAAGAATCGCTAGGCTTGCCCCGGTTACCCCGCTCGCCCCGCACGCGGTGCCTTTCCACTTACGGGTTGACTTTTGCGTTCAAATGGCCAGGCTCCTTTGCAAATGTATTTTTATGGCCTTTATAGCCGTAATTATAACTTTCTTGGTAAAAGTATCAAATTATCAGATCAATTAATTTTATGCGTAGGCACTTAGGTAATTCGTGGAGATCCTTGGGGGAGGCCTATGTCCTGCAGTGGACGTCTATCGGCTGAGACGACTTAGGTAATTAGCTTATTTGTTTTATTTTGGTTATCATAAATTATTATACCTAGGTCAAGTAAAAGAGTTATTAAAAATGGGTGCATGTGGAATAATAATAACTTTCAAACGCAAATTAAAGATAATAGGTACTTAAGGTATTTGAGACGCAACAGACTACCTACCTACTGAATGAAAACCAGTACCTATAAATTTTATGTTACGCCAAAATGGTCGTAGAGGGACACCAAATAAATATGGAAGAAACGAAATTTGAAAATTCAAAATAACAATTATAAAGGACAAAATTCTTCCCCTATCCCGGGGGTGGAATATAAGGAAACAAATTGGATTAAAGTGTCAAAGGTGAAATAAAAAACGCGCGTAATATACTTTATCTTTTGGAATGTCTGTGCAACATCAGCCAGTATTCTTCAAAAAGAGTGAAAGAACTCAACTAAAACCGCTTCAGAATTTAGCGCACAGTTCTAAGGTCTAAAATTCCGTAAAAACTTTTTTGCGGCCGCAAAAAGTCACATGTCCGCCCGGTATAATCGTATTTGCATTTAAAACGGTAAGTAAACACAGAACGGAGTATTCTGTGAATGGACCGGCCCATGTTTATGAGTCGTTTTATGACCTGTTAAGCGTAAGGATCGCTCGTAAAATGAATTGTTTGATGGTTAGTTGCCTTGACCTTCTTTGTTAGTTTTCTGAATCACTGCTTAAGAATTCCATTCATAAAAGCTTAAGCATTTGCGTAATTAACTCGATTGTGTCTTTTAAAATACGTTTTTACAGTTTTGTTTTCTAAAGGATGTGATGCAATTTTCGGCTGAAAAAGCAGCGACCGATGGTATCGTATCTCCAATATACCATAATAAAATATTGACAAGAAACGTGCAAAATATACGAGCACACAAAACTTTGTATCCAATACAGGCACCGCTTTGTTTTCGCCCACATAAATCGGGCGGCGCGTACGGGCGCGCTAACTTATTTTTGTTCGTAGGTACGCAGGATAGATGGATCCAATTCCAAATTATGTCTATCTTGGGAATTAACGGTGGGACGGGGATTCCAGTTTACCCAAAAAAGTGCGGGAAGAGGGGCGGGAGGGGCGGCGGGGTGAGGCAGCGGATGGAAGTTATTTTGGAATTATGATTCCGGATGCGTCCTACGACCGCCGCGTGTTTCACGCCTCGTTTTGGGCAATATCGGACGGGTGCAAGCATTAAGGATGCACTCGACTGCTTTGAAACACTTACTTCATGTCTTAATGTTTACAAACTCTGGAAGATTAACAGGACACTTGCATTTATACTGCGATATTTTAAGGATGTAAAACTAGACGGGTCAATAGCGTCTCTTGAAATTTATTGATACCTAGTGTGCTCCAAAGTAAAAACTTTATCATGAATAGCAAATAGATAAAGCTCAAGCTTTCAAGGATGTTATTTATTAGTCTGGCTAGTCCATAAAGACATGTCCAAAGAATCTAGTTCTTGCCTTAGATCATCTCATATAATATTTACGATTGTAAACCTACATATAAAATACCTAGACAGACAATCAAAATTTTTATTCTGTGTCGCATTAAATAATCTTACTCATCTGCTAGGGAGCAGCAGTAACAAAGTATTTGCCTAAAAATTATTCATAAAAAAAGTTATTTTTTATGCAAATTCTTGAATTCAAACAGCTTCTCTTATCCACTCCCAATTACCCTCGAAATTAAATCGTTCGCCCAAAAATACTGGACGTGTGTTTTAATAGGGTGTCACAGGGTTCTTAAGTATTCCGGCCCTCCCCATAATGCCCCGGTCTCCTCAGTCTGGCACGTCCTACCCCTGATATATTAATCCCAGTTCGTCGTACATAATTTTGTAGAGGGTGGTTTCCCCCTTCCCCCCCTACCCGATCTACAATGCGAAGGTTTTGTTTATTGCTGTATAATAAGCTGCGAGTTTACACCGGCCTGATCAGGTGTTAAATTGTGTTGTAGCTGAATTACCTTGCTACGTGTGAATACTGTAATGTAGTTAACCCGTTGTATTGGATTCTGAAATTCTGATCAATTGTCAGAATAAGTTGTTTTTTATACCTACTTGTTTCATTTTAATTCTGTTTTTATCATTGCTTCAAAGGAAAGTTTCATTCGCCAGATAAAAAAAAGTCTAAGTGAGTACCTAATAACTAAGTTGATAAATTTTTACCCATAAAGTAGGTACTAGATTGTTGCAATGCCAATGTAAAAGGTAAATGCAATGCTATGACACGCTTTACATAAATTACTTCTACAGATATAGCCTACATAATATTACAACACATACTCTAAATACTATTACCATTACTAGATACAAAATTTACAATGGAAATAGCTATTACGGTATTGGTACATAGGTGGTACACACCATTGTGATCGTGTTCGTATATCAGAGGCCAAAAGCGGCAAAGTTAATTACCTACTAATACACAGGAGACTCATACATCTCTATGTGGCCACGTGACCAAATTGGATGATATTGGAAAGTTCATCAATGAAAATATTCATAGAAAAATTGCTACTAGTCTTAAAAAATATGTTACATTGTGTATGTAAGGTACTTAGGTTAGTTTATTACATCTGAAATTTTTATTCTGCTGTTTTTGTGGTATAGAAAATTTATCAGAATTGAAGACTAGCAACGAAGAGTTCACAAACATTTTTATCAGAATTGTTTTTAATCACAAACCAGAAATGTCATGCGCGTGCAATGACGCAATGATATTTTCTCTCTGTGGTTATAACAAAAGCATGTGGATTTAAACAATAGATACGTATCAATTGGGTAAATAGCTCTGTGTAAAGTTTATTACTAAACCACAGGAGGGTCGTTAATCTTTGTTTAGTCACGTGGCTGTATTGGATTGGTACTTAGACGATGTCAAATTGGATAATATTGGGAAGGTCCAATAAAAATGATGCGATTTATATAAGATAGATACCTATATTTGGCCTGCTCAGTGGCATCTTTGACGTAATTTCGTTGAAATCCAGATCTGGTCCAAATTGAGTTACGTACCAGAAGACACACTCTTCTAAATTTCGAATCCACATGCAACATCCAAAACTTTAGTGGTATTAATGTAGCATAGTCGCAATTTTCATGTGTATTAGAACTTTAGGCGAAAGGTTGACAACCTTCACTACAGTGATACACGAATCATCAATACATGTCAGACGTGACGATAACGACCGAAATGTTACGTTAACATTATGCCTACCTCGCTAGGGTGAATTGTGTGTATGTATAGTCGCAATGACATACATTCTACAATACAAAATTTATTGTAAGTAGTAATTAGTGAAACTTTTTCTGGATTACAAATACCCTGTAATCAAAATTGTTGAAAGTATTAATGGAATCTGAAGAATCTTGTTTTGAATCATAAACTCAACTCAATTTAGAACGAAACTATTTCTTGCATCATAAGCATCGTACTTTATTTCTTCGAAGACCACGGAAGATGCTCCGTCATATATTAGAGTTTATTACTGCATTAGTTAAATTAGCTAAGATTTCTCTCCCTTGCGTTGTTTGTCATGGAAGGGATGCGTATTTACTTACTACCATACATTGTGGTTAAGACATTTAATTGTGTTAGACTGTGTTTGTCTTGATTTTGTTAATATGCGTCATTTTCTTCGATGAGTAATGTTTTGACTGTAAAATCGTCATTTATTTATTTGGATTTCTAAATCCTATCTATCATGCCGTGTGGTGCCGGCTTAGATTAAGCGTCACCCTCAATTGTATCCGTGGGTGTCGTAAAAACTAAATAAGGGATAATCATCAAGGGCATGGGCAGCAGCGTTCCCTTATGATTTAACGTCTTACACTACGTTCACCCATCCGCCTGCCAAGCGTGGTCAATATGCCAATACTCGGCAATAGGGGGAGGCCCATGGCCAGTGTACTGTTGTGGCTGTTTATGTACTAAATAAAATCTATAATAATCTATCTAAATCCTATTCCTATCTTTTCGGCCGCGCAACATTATCATAATGTCACATCTGGGGGCACGGCAGTGCCCCCGCCAAGTCGAGCTAGAAAGCGGCACAGCCGTACCATCCTTTTCTCGAAGCGGTTCAGGCCATTTTCAACACCTTATAACTTTCTTGTGGATAAAACAAAAGACTTGAAACTTCAGGAATCAATCAAAAGCCCTGTAGATATGGTATATTTCAAATTTCGTTCACTTTGAACCAGTGGTTTAGGAATTATAGCTAGTCAAAGTTCTTAATTTTGTCACTGACTCACTCACTGACCGATCATCAAAATTCTAAGGCACTTCTAGCAGACATAGAGACTTCTAATTTGGAATATAATTTGGGTTTAGTGTATAAATCAAGGAAAAACTTAAAAATCTAGCAATTTCAATGCAGTTTTCTAGATAAACCGATAGCATAAATAACTTTGTAATTCCATAGAAATGTACTGTTTACCAAGTTATATTTTGCTGTCGCTCCTAAAATACTTTGTTTTGGTCCAGCAAAAGAATCACAGATGTCGCTGTTAGTTTCTAAAACACGCTATCGCTATTTTAATGTCCATCGCGAACAGTTTCCAATATGTATAGCCTATGCTATAACTATACATAAAAGTCAAGGCCTCAGTCTGAATAATGCGCTGATGGATATAGGTTCAGCTGTATTTACATCTGGTCAAGCTTATGTAGCACTATCAAGAGTAACAAGTCTGGGCGGCTTACATTTTATAAACATAGACTTTGGAAATATTAAAGCGCAAGAATCTGCAATTTGTGAATACAATAGACTAAGAAGTATTTACCGTCCAGACTTGACAAAAATCATTACTACAAAGATTCCGAGAAAACCACATAAAGATAGAGAGTGGGCTATGAGAAAAACCGTGGCTGAGGCTCAAGAAATAGAGCCGCAAAAGAAAAAAAGGAAGACTACCTACAAAAAGTAATGAGATGAGTCATTCAATTTATTGTAAACATTAAAATATATTGAAAATATTGATATGGTCACTATAAAATAATGCTTATTAACTAATTACGTAATTAATTAAGATAGATCTCTTAAGTGGCGAATGAACAAATCGATAGCCGACTTGGTTTCAAATGGATCTCATACCTTTTTACGGTTGAACAGCTCAGTAGCGAGACTTGGATTTTTTTATATATTAATGTTTTTGAGGGGATACCTATTTCTAGACTACAATATTAGTTTTCAAGATGATCTACATTAGATAGACTTGACCCATGTAATATAGTTGAGTTGGTTTGGTACTGGAGCCCTTTGGGTGGCCATAAACCAAGCAGGGCTTGCGGTGAAGGCGCGTGGGCCTGATCTACGACTAGCAGGCCATATTGTTTTCTAATGACTCAATGCTACACTCTGTATTGTAGTGAAAGAATGATATTAGATTAGTACCTATGGGTTTCATGTCCTATTTAAGAAACTTTCTGAATACGCAATTCAGCTTTTTTTTTGTGGGTTGTTTTGTTATGTTCTGGAATATCAACTGGCTTTGCGAGCGAGCAATTGCATCGAGTCTGTTTTTACTTTTACATAGATATCATTTGACTGATAGACCTAAAACTTATCCAAATCACTTTCCATGTACGTCCTCCCTCGTACATAAATACAATATATAAACCCATCCCGTTCACAAGCCTGAAGCTTCTATTACGGCGAAGGAACAACTTCGCACATTCCGCACTGGCGCATGTTCGCATAAACCATCCAGACATCCGATTAAATTATTTAACGTCTTCATTCCCCGTGGTGCACCGTGCAGGTTGCAGGCGGCATGCTACCATGAGATACATGAGGTTACGCAGATAGTTTCAATGTATATCGGTCTGCATAATGATATATGCGGCTGAAACGTGTAATGATTGCGTTGTGCCTTTGCATTCCAAATGCATGATTGAACGTTTGCAATAGAGTCTACACCGCTCGGCACAAAGTCTGCTTGCGATGTTTTATGCGCGTCTAAAAGCAGAACTGGAAGGAAGCAAAATGCAAACGTTTTGTCCGCAGATTGCAGTGCGAATCGATAAAAGCTAGAGCCGCGATGTCACGACAATAAAGCATGGCCCAGACAGTCCGTTTAAGGTGGCTTTAACTGTACTATATTAAGCATTTAATATTAAAGATCTTAAGGTAGACGGGTAGAGTGCCTGCAGTTCCGCGATAAGGCGACCCCCTCCTCCCCGCCTACGCTTTTTGGGGGGTGTCTTAAGAGGCCGCCATACTTCAAATTGCGTTTAACTCAGATAGCTAGTTTGATACATTGCTACCATTATTGCATATCAAAGGGCTTTGATAAAATTGTTGGCTGATGAAGTGAGGGTCTCTTCTACAGCGTTTTCTACTTACAGTAGGTCTGTTGGGCGAGAGAGAATGTAGGGTGCGTGAATCAAGATTTATTGTGTATGTTACCTGAAACAAATAAAATAAACTATTGTAAAACATGGCATAACAAGTACAAATTAGGCTTTAAAACAAATTTGCAGACTTAAGTAATGTAAAAGTAATGTATAAGTTGGTCGATAAAAGAAAGCTAAATAATGAAATACTGAACCCAAATTATTTCCAAATATACAGATAATTTGATTACGTAACCACACAAAATGAAACACAGGCACATAGACAGATATAAACACAACATACAGATATAAACAACGTCCCGAACGAATTGCAAACGTAGCTCTACATCACGAACACGTAGGCACAAACAGTGGCGGCGCAATACAACATCGATTCATCGACATATCGATACTTAGTTGCATCGATATTACGCTATTGTCACAGGCGTCACAGCTCAATTTGCTTACGCAAGTCTAGCAAGACAGACTTATGAACGCTGACAAGAATCAGGTCTTCCGAAGTTATGAGAGTTCTTGAAGGCATGACTCAGTTTTCCCGATCATGGAACACGTTACAGATACCGACCATTCCGATGACAAACGCGGTCGTGGGAGTGTGGATACCGGTGCCGAATTTGCTACACATCTATTTCAGTGCGCTGTAGGTGTGTCTATAACAAACGATTCTCTCGATTCGAAACTGAAAATAGCCGCGAGCGATACAGTATCGGTACAGACAGATTAAACATCCAAGCCCAAATGAACGCGTGATAATTTATCGCGCGAACCCCCTGTGTATTAGCTGTATCCGACTAATGCCGGCTTTCGATATTCGGTGCTCGGTCGCGATTCGATATTTACGATCAAACCAGTCGCATTAGACTGTCCGCCCGTAGGTAAATTAGCACAGATGCTCGCCACTGTTACAGTGATTCATTCCAAATTGGCTTTTCAGCGGGAAAAAACGGAGCCAGGGCGTTGCGGTAGACGTTATCTAGGGATTGGAGCTAAATAGCTTTTAAAAGAGTTTGTTGCTTTCCTTTTTGAGGGTTTCGAATAGAGCTCGCTGTTTATCCGATTGGGGAGTTCAAGTACTTTTAAATTTTACGTAGATACCTTTCTATACAAGCAGTTATTTCCGATTTTTGTTTAATTATAACCAGTATGAGCAGAACTTCCAGAAAGTTCACTTCGCAAAGCGGGATAACTTTTCAAAGCCAGTGCCGTGCAAGTATCGCTAACAACAGCACTTTTAAATTCCAACCCCTACAATCAAAACGCGATAAATTGTTCAGAATTTGCAATTAGACAGCGAACAGCGGTTGAGGCGGCAAGATCGGTGGTAGCGAGTGTAGAAACGCCTTGATGACTATCATACAGGAAACCTTTACACCAAGCAATGTTGAATGATACCTATGCATTGCTTTTGCACCAGTCACACTTTATTTCGTCATATGGCTAAACAGATGCATCAATTGGCTCATATTAACTAAGTATTCATTATAATTAAAAATCCAGTTGACTGTGTCTTCACAGAAGACAGAAATTCCAGGATCATAAAAATTCTAACGATAGGTTTCAGATTTACAAAGTTTAAATCTGACACATTGTTTTTGCTTGCACTAGGGTCACAAGGAATGAAATACCCAATGTAACCAGTAATGGTCATATTAGATAACTTTTCTAAGACTGGTTCGCTAAAATATTTACGCATGCTAGTGCTGATGCCATAGCTACGATTCTTGGACTTCTTCCAGATCATCTATCGTTGTTAAATGAAATTTGAAACATCGTACTCGGTTAGAAACCTACCTACATAGTTTCTAGGATTAATCAATTGATTATTGACTCATGACTTTGTCCTTTCTGTATTCTGCACTTGGACAATTTTCTAATCTTTGTATTTGCTCGAACTCTCTCTGAAAACCATTTTCTGCATCAGACTTGTTGAGAAAGGTGTTGGTAGCAATAGCTTGATGACTATCTCAAAAACTTTAAAGCGTAGTAAGCTACTATGATGCAACCGATGGAGTGTTTATTACACCCTCAGGAAAAGATTGTTACCTTTTTCACAGCTTTCTCGATTGCTTTCGTTGAAATTGTGATATAATAACTTTACCGCAAAATCATCAACGGTTTGCTGGAAACTTTCATATTTTCCTTAAGTTCTTTAAAAATATTATACTGTGTTTTCGATAGTCTCTGTAAAATAAGTACTTTCGGTAATTTACATGTATGCGACAAAATTTAAAAGAGTTACATTTTAGCGCCCGTACCATGTTTGCTATTATCAACGTAATCTACATAAATTACCGCTGCATTTTCCACTAAATCTGTAAAAACTTTGGATACAAATACATAGGTTTAAGTAAGCACTTGGTAAAAAATGTCATGATTCAGTTATATTTCTCTACAAACGTTTTACTTTTGTTTACAGATTGCTGTTACGAGAAATATATGAGCTCAAAATGTTGAAGCTATCGATCGAAACGAGCCGGAAGACTCGCCCAGGGCGTACTACGCTACAAAATAAAGTAACTGAGAAAATGTATGAGTTATACAGTGTTAAAGCGCTTTTTAAATTGATCGGATAATTTGATTGCGGTCGTAATAGTAGTGTTTTTTGTTCGCAGGTCGTGATTCGATACTCTAAGGATTCTCGCGAAGATGAAAGTGTGATGACGATGTTTTGGAAAATAAAAGTATAGAGTAGATCAAAGGAAAATTGTATGGGAAAGTAGAGCGGTGAGTTTTTAAGTAACAAGGCAATTTCAGCGCAGTATTTTGTGATAGACAAGCCTTAAGGCTCTTTAGGAACAAACAATATTTAAGAATGACGAGTTGATTGCCACCAAACGCAACGTAGCATAATGTGGCGCGATTTAACTTTTAATGAACTGCAAATGATATCACATGAAATACACAAATGTTGCATTTCCCAATAATGAACCGGGGAAATTACCTTTAGTATAAATAAAGCGTGCCAAAGGGAGGCATCGATGCGCCGCTACTGCAAATCAAGCCGCCCACTATCCCCCCTCCCGGATCACCCCCACTCCCCGCGGCTGTCGACGATAAATAAAATTCACGTTTTAACAATAAAATGCATTTTCCGCAAATGCTCCCGGAGAATTATTGTCCGAGCTTTACGAGCTTAAAATTATATGGCCACGTGAAATTTCCGATCTCGATAATGCATTGTACCGCCTCTATTTTTCGATGATATTGCTATTTTTCATTCCATTTTAGTAATTGTAATGATAGCCGAACAAACTCTTATAAAGTAGGTAATCAAATCTTCACGTAACCTTATCACGTCTTGTATCCCCTACTTTATCATTATCAGATACGAAAATAAATGTAACAGTAATGGAAAGGGCGACACCTAATGCAATGAGGGTTGCATTTTTTATACATTTTCCTATTTACTAAACCGCAGCGCTCCCTAAAATAACACGTCACGTAGGGGCCCTAAAAATAGTGGTGCTTATAAAACATTTCCCGGAGGAAAAAAAATGTAACAAAAATAGATCATGTGGGCTTGATGGAGAACCAATGGCGGGCAGCGGCACAGATGGCGACACTGCGCGGAGATAGCAAAAATATGAATTGTGGCTTTCGATATTTGTCACTTGAATTACAGCTCCCGACGGGCGCCGGGATGGCCGAATTGCGACTCGCACCTCGTTTGCTGAATGATCTATTTTATGCTCGCAAATTTTGGGCACAGCGATGCTTTTTTCGGCAAAAAGATCGCCAGTATTAGCCCCAGATAGACTACTTTTATTGACTGCGGAGTAATGAAAATCAACAAATTATCTGTTAGGTACACTTATACATAACCCATGTTAAAAGATAACCTATCTTTGATATTCGCTTCTTCGCTAAAGTCCTTGGCTTTGTATCTACCTGTTATTTTAAACACATCAATGACTAGTTCTCTATTTATAATCAACCCATTTATTCGATGGTCACGGCTATGTTCTGGCGCGGACGCAAGTGATTAATTTTTTAAATGCGACCATGAATGAACTGTTGGAAGAAGGTTTAGGAACTCTAATACCTCTACATGACATTTATCAAATCCACATATGTTTATCAACAATATAGTAAAAGCATATTCATAATAGACTTCAACGTTGATAGATTTAGGTTTCTCAATTTGAAAATCATGTTTATTGTCAAAACCAATCTCATAGATAGGTAAGCGGACATAGAGCAATAAACACACGATGTTACATCTAAGATTAGTTAGGTACAAGCGTTCACAAGCAATCCCCGAGACATGATTGCGTCATAATGGACAAACGCTTCGTCCAAAACCTCTGGGACTTCCTCAGGGGCAACAAGAAAACAAACTCGTAATAACGGCCAGTCACGCCAAGCAAACCAATTTGGGAGGTATTTGTAAACGTCAAATATGTTTGTGCGCACCTATTTATTACTAGCATCCCTCACGTGAGAGTAAATAACGGAGACACCGTGATAAAGTGAAAAGAGATACCCGATCCACGACCTACGCATCGCCTTAAATACGCACTCCGCCTGTTAGAAAATTAATCGTATCACGGCTCAGTAAGGCTCACTTTCGTTTGCAACATTTATTAGCTAAGCTGTTTCGTGTTAAGGGAATGTTATATGAGTGGAAAACTGCGCCACGTGCAAATGATTTATCGCGTACCCTTAATTAAAGAAGATTTTAATTGTATCGGATGTCTGTGAAAGCGAAAATAATGCACTCCTAAATTGGGGTCCGATTTCAGGAATTCATTTTGTTGCCCAATCGAAATATTGCTTTGCGTGTTTTATCATCCCCAATCTGCAGCCAGATAGAATATTACTGGGAAAATGTATTATTTTCTTTTATTTTTGTTTGGGCATCCGCAGGCCTACTTTATGAAGAATTAGTATGTTATTTATTCATTAAGTATGTACTTTCTTACCAACAATAATTAAATTATCTGTGATCATGATCAAACATAACCTACCTGAAAGAAGTAGCAGAGAGGTAGGTACCTACCTATATCTATATGTACCTACTATACTTCTGAATATAAAAAAGCAACTAGGTACGCACGCAACTTCTTAGAACAAAAGAAATAAATAAAATATACTACATTTTCGTTTTGTTTGGAAAATTAGGAGGAAAATAAATCCTAAGAGCAAAATCCGTTTAATTGCATCTTACCCGACTTAAACAAAACTGAAAACACCCCAAACCAGTAAATTCATTTCGGCTACATAAACTCAAGCTGCCACCCAACTTAAAATATCTTTCTTAATTACAAAATCCTTTGTTGCACGTATCTGATCTATGTAAACAGACGGTTGAATTCTTTAAATAGCAGACAAATTTTATGGGTTTCGGTTCAGTGAAATCGGCTAAAATAACTTTAGGTATGAGGTTACACAAGTACCTTCTATACAAAAATTTACTTCAAATACAAACTTTTAAACATAGAGCAAAAATTGAGTGCGATTCATCGGCCTCGGCTTCAGCTATTTCTTTACCGTAGGACTGCTAGAAGAGATTTCTTTTTAAAGTAAGAAGAACCTACCTAATGTGTACTTTTCTTTATCATAACGTGATTGTCATGAATTTCATCTTGTGTGCAATAAACAGTTAAAATACCTTAATAAATAAAAATAAAAGAGTTTAAACATACTGAAAGCTAAAAGCGGTACAAGTCCAAATCCTGTACTAGAGACAAAAAAAACTGTTAACTATAATTCACAATACACATAATCAGATAAGTGACTGACGATCGAAATTCAAATTATCGGCGGCGGTAGCAGTGTAACGATCCTGTAAAGCTTAGCGTACTTCATTTGGCGAACAATAGCCGGTCGGGCCCGCCAGCGACACCGGATAAATCGAGTTGGGCCTCCGCGGAAAATTGGGGAAAATCGATTTAAATATCTTGAATGTGACGGCTTATCTCGATGAAGGCAACCCGTATCCATTGGCGGTGATACTGGGGCTCACTTGAGATCGTGTTTCTACGTTTATTTTCTTACCAGATAAATTATTTGCAAATTTTTCTCTATGAATTCCGCGCCATCGATAAAATATTATCTGACTGTGTTGGCGTAAAATAATTGGCAAAAAAGGGGAAGCAGCCAATTAAAAGTAGTGGATTTGCTTAGCTTTCATTGGTGAAATCTAGATAGAGAGTGTCCCCAGGGGGAAGGTGGCGGACTGCAGATGCATCTCGAGTTGCACGCAAACTCACACCTTCGGCAATTTAAATTGGAGAGAGAGGAGTCTTCTTAATTGAATCGCATCTGATTGTCTTTATATATTTATTTATTTTTCAAACTCATAATTATCAAACCAACAATAGTTTTTAATAAACAAGACACGGGTAAAACTTGTTACAACATTCGCAAAATATAATCTAACTGTCCCGAAAATCGAAACCAACCAGCCATTTTTTACTTTTTACCTACTTGTATTATTTTGATCAGCCAAAACCGGAAGCAAATCTATTAGCCCCCGACCTCAGAGTAAAGTAAAGCCTGCTTAACTTAATCTAATAGAATCACCTCGGATTGCTTTCCGATATTTACCGTTTGATTTTTTCCCCTCTCGTCGAGATTTGGGACGTTTACCCGAAAGAGGCGTGTACGTACCTGGACGGTAATGGCCGGCAGGGTCGGCAACATAACCTTCCTAATTAACAATTTGCCCTACAGTCTATGAGGTGAGACTTGATTATTTTATGAGTTCCGTACCTTTTTTCTGTTTTCTTTTTCGTTTGTGTTTCGGGGACATTTACTCTCTGTTTTCTTCCCATTTTTCTTTTTTTACGCTCTAAATTTTTCACAAACAAACGTCAATACATTTTTTAACAAACAAAAAAAGAACAATAGTGATCACGCTACGCCCCTTTCAATCCATTACACATTCTTAAATAAATAAAATAAT
Source organism: Keiferia lycopersicella (assembly GCA_029255805.1). Classification (NCBI taxonomy): domain Eukaryota; kingdom Metazoa; phylum Arthropoda; class Insecta; order Lepidoptera; family Gelechiidae; genus Keiferia; species Keiferia lycopersicella. Next base: position 5,138,727 of record JARACZ010000008.1, read on the forward strand.
AATTCAACTGTGCAGTAGGTTTATTGGATTGATCATGCGCAAATATTTATTGATGGGGAAACACACGAGAGGGAGACACTGTATAACTAAACTAGGTAGCAGTAGGTAAGTTCGGTTACATAGATTGACATTGGTATCGGCAAATGTAGCAATCAGACAAATTGGCTACGACCCCTAACCAGATTAATCCGGTAGGTTTTCTTAGCGAGACCACTTCGAAGAAATATGAGGAAGTCGGGGAAAGGGGACACACATGAATTGTTTATTGAGTTAAGCAAATGAAAGCGATTTCTGATTTGGTAAGGAAATTGTGACGCAATTCTCAGAATCGGTTTTATAATGTGTTTATTGTTCTAGTCTCTCCACATCATCGAATATTTTGGTTTGTATATTATAAGTTTCTATCCAAGATCCAACTGACAAGTCACGCATATTCATTTCTATTTCGAAAGCGTCATCCTTCATAGGTAAAATAATATTATGTATATTTTGAATGTAATCGGAGAGTCTTCTTATATTTTCATGTTTGTATCAACATAAACACCGTTTCCATCGCCCCTAGACATGTGTGTCTTGGAAATAAATATTCAACAAATCCACCTTTAAATAAACAGTATGGGGGATATAACGTTTTGCCTGGTTCCGAGCAAACGACGCTTAAGATATTTATTACGGGATGAATACAGTTTTAGATATTGGACTTCTTTTCTGTTTCACTTATTCTAGTTATATTGGATGTATAGAAGCGTGTTAATTGCATGCCATAGTCATAAAAATGCTGGCGGTGAAAATGTCACTTCCAATTAAAATGAATGACGATTTTTATAAGTTTTATAGGCGATTCATAAAGGTTTTTAAGCCAATTTTATTGATCATAATGAAAAGTGTGAATTAATAATAGCCAGTTGTTCATGGACTGGTTCACCGCTTTAAAGAAACGCAGTAATTTTTATAACAAGTAGCTACTTCACTTTCCCTTGAATAGTTTCAAGTAGCTTGGTAGGTACTTATACTATGGCGGTGATATTAGTAAAATTAATATATCCTGAACTGCCCCTAAATATCACCAGAACCTCCACCTATGACGACCGATGTGGCGCAGTGGTAGTGCTACTGCCTTAGACGCAGAAGGTTCCGGGTTCGATTCTCGGTGGGTCACTCACAAAGTTGATATTTATCACTTTGTGAATTTGTTCCCAGTCTGGTTAGGACATTGCGGGCTGAACCACCCGATTGTCCGTAAGTAAGATGGTTCCGTGTTTCGGATGACACGTTAAGCCGCAGGTCCCGGTTGCTGTCTATGATCACTTAGACGGCGGTCGTTACACAACCATGTCAGAAGCCTGCTACTTGTAGAAGGCGGTTGAAAAATTCTGACACTAGGGTTCATCGGGTCGTTGGACGGCTCGATGTCCCACACAAAAAGAGAGACCAGAACCTCCAAACCCGCCTGCGGAAAAACTGATTATCTAATTAGTGAGGCATCCACAAGAGTGGCTGTTGTCTAACTGCGGGCTAATCACAAATTAATGGGCGCTTGTTACTGAGCGTCGTGGATGATAACTCCTCGCAGCCCTGCTGCGCTAAGAACCACATCAATTATGGAAAGCCTCCCCTAGACTCCCCCTAGTAGCTACTTCTGGGTCCAAGTGGCATGCGTTGCGATTCGGAAGCCACTTTTGTCCGTATAAGCGAATCTTCTAGATTTGCTATGCTAAGCAAATCATAAATTAAGGAAAGCCTGTGTCAACCTTATTACTACTTCTCTACTTCTGTTTTGAGTTCAAGTGGCCACTTCATAAAGCCTAATAGGTTGCTTTGCTACCTATGCGTCCAATAAATTGACTCTTTTATAATGGCTTTGCTGCGCTAAGAAACTTTCCCCTGGTAGTAGGTATAGTAGCTACGTCCAATGTCCTGAGCCCAAGCTTTTTACGGGACAATTAGGGCCAAATTCTGAAACCTATGCTTTTGCAAAAGCAACCAATCCGACCGAGTCTTCTAGCTAGGGTTTTGCTGCGAATGAATGTGTTATTACAGAAGAACGAGTTGTCATCATAATTTTAAGGTCATGGGGATCAGGGTAGTATTGTCACGCATAGCACTATAGTATCTACCTACATACGAGTATTTGCTTGGGTAGAAAAGACTCTTCTGATTAGGTCCTATTTACATTTTTTATTTCTTTTTTATTTATTGGTAACAAAGGCGGGACTTGAAATACAATCTGACGATTAGAAAACGAGCTCATCCGTCCCTTGCATGAACTGGAGACATAACTCTAAGACCCAACCCTTATAACTAATGTCTCTTTAACCAGTTGTTGTACCGAAGCGACACCGAGCGTTTCCGTTCAGAAACCGCACTTGATTTGTCGTTCCGTCCTCGACCACGTTTCAAACACTTGGACGCACCATGTGGCGGCCCTAACTTGGAGATGCCTACGAGGTTATAATTTAAGCCGACTTCATTGGGTTCGATTTGGGAGTGGTTCATCGTAGGGTCAACAGCCAACGAAATGTTTACTTTCAATCCACGTGATTTATACGTACACGTGGACTTAGCTGTGAAGCGTGACGAGAATTCAAATTTTAAAGAAATTAACAAACTTGAACCTCGCAGCCCTTGAGGTGAGCATTCGTCAGAAGTAGCTATAGTACCTATCTAACGAAACAGGTTTTATTTAGCAGCCTACAATTTGAACGGGATCACCCCAAACGCGGCTCGAGTTGTTATGCTATGAATATAAATCGTGATAAATTCTACCGGTTGCGGGGAGAGGGAGGAGCGGTACGGCCTCAAGGGCTTTTTTCTTAAAAATAACTTTTGTCAGAGCAATTCGGAGGAGGCCCGCGATTTATGAGAAGGTGGTGTCACCCCGGTAATTAGTTTTTAACTAGTTGTGATAAGGGTCTCCTTGGTTTATGCGCGCAGATAATAACTTAGCGTAATACCCCGCTTCAGGGATAGGGTGGATTTGTAACATCTGCGAGTTTGAGAACAAATAACAGAACTAGCGCTATGTAAAAAATCAACAATACTATTCTGAATGTTTAGCCAGTACAACTTTCTCCAAAAAACGCTCTAGCAATTTTATTGATCCCGACAAGTCACAATATTTTTATGGTTTCCATATTTCGCGCGTTTGCGGCCCGTCATACCCCAAGATTTATGTCTTCAAAAAGAAAAGAAAAAAAGCAGGAAAGTTTCTACCGAGAAACTTCTTTTATTCCCGGAGAAAGTTGCGTAAAAAACTGGAGGCGCTTAGAAAAAAGCAATTTTCTAGCTCAGGTGTGTGAGATGTTCTTTATCTAACTTTGCATCCGAACCGCTTTGTTTATGACGGCATATTTTTTCAAAGTTTTGAACATTTTATCACATTGTGCCGTGAACTTGTGCATTGTACCTTTTTAAAAGGCCGACAACGGTGGAACAATTGTTGTTGTCAAAACTACCGTTTTACACAAAAGAGATAAAGCAGCTACCTGTGCTTTACATCCATCATAAATGTCATAAAGATTGCATAAGATTGCGTAACGGTCAGCAGAACAAATTCAAAGAATTCGTGTAGCAAAGTAACAAAAGTTGTTTTATTAATAAGGCCAAGAGAAAGCCGCATCTCTTTTTTTAATGGACACGGAAAATATAATTTGAAATACTCTTTATAGGCCCCATAATGTAGCCAAGTGGGCCAAAAAATGGTTGTCACCGTCTGGCGTAGTACATTAGCATGGAGGGTGTGAGGCAAGGAGGCTTTATCAGGAGGGCCTTTCCTGAGGGAGGACCAAATAATGCGATATTGCTCGTTTGTGCGAGGGCCTATTTATCTATTAAAAAACGCAAGATTTACGGCGGAGTATAGGAAACTTTAGGAAGTTTTTATGTTGTTCCTTAGGGCCCGGAGCTAATATAAGAGATTGATGCGTGTTCTTTTAGGCATGGTTATATAAGCGCTTTTTACTTCGGTGAAAATAATGTTGGTTGTATCATTAGTATTAATATTATATTCGTAACTAATTTCTGTTCAGTAAAAATATCTAAGAATCAATCTTTGGAAAATATTAATTAGGTACCTGTTGATTCGAATCATAACGTCGCTTACACGTAAATTCTATAAAATAAAAACGTTCCATTTCACAGTCGTATAATGAAGAATTATTCAAGTGAATTTGTCAGATCGATGGGTAGTCACGAGAGTCACGATTCACGGGTTGCCGTGCCAGCAACGTAGGTAAAACTAAAACGTTCCAACTTCGCAACCGTTACTCAGTTTTAGTGTAAATTCCTTGTTAACTTCCATTTGAAATGTCGGAGCGGGATTTACAGTTGTGGAGAATCAACTTTTAGCGTAAATTGGACTGTAGTTTAGTTTTCAAACGGAAATAGCTTATGAGGGTAATAATAGGTGGAGTGCATGGTTTCATTGCAAAGAAAACTAGAAATTAGGAATGTTTTATGCTTGCTTATTTGTCTACTTTTTGCATATATTTCTGATGTTGAATGTAATTTAAAGTTGACAAAAAATATTTTTAAGGAAGCAGAAACGTACCGGTTAAGTTAATTGAATGCTCTGCTTTGTGTTTGTTAATTGATGAATTTGTTGATAAATTTTATTCAAAATACAATTAGTTCAAAAAAAGGTCCAAACAAACGAGTGAATACATAAATAATTCAATTTAACTAATTATGTATGTAGAGTCAAAGATAAAGTCTGTACCTACTCGTAGTTATAAGCAAATGTAATCCAAGATATATGATTGATGCACTCACATGTCAATCAGATAGCACTAAGTTATGGAATATCCAGTGCTAATTATAACACAAATTAATCAAATATTGATTGAAGCTAGCATCGAGCAGACACAAGATATAGTATAAATCAGACAATTACTGCGTTGTCTAAAAATATAAACCTCGAGCTTCCGGTAACAGTAGCTGTATTTAGGTACTTATATATAATATAAAGGTAGGAAGGAATGACCTCATAGTAAGCTTTCTTGTTATACACCGCGTTCCGGAGAAAAAGCACCAAATTGGAGACGTTACTTAGGGCATCGTATTGATCAAATTTCCCTATGGAACCAGTGCTGGAGAAGGAGAAAAAACTTTCGATCTCCCATACAAAATTAGTTAGATGATTTAGCACTGGGAAAGTTGTTCAGTATGATGTGGTAAATAACGTCTCCAGTTGAATACATTTCCTCAGAAACATGCTGTATATTTTAGATTATCTAAAATACCAAGTGGTTAAAACAGAACACTAAAGCTTAGACCCAGCATAAAATATAAAATAAGTAAATAAAATTATAAACTAAAATACATACCTGTAAGTAAAGTCACGATTTGCCGATAATTTTAAGTTCAAATTATGAAATGATCCAGTAGTCGAACTAAAGTGACAACCTCTTTTCCGTAATATTTATAAAAGTCAAGTCTGTCATATTTATGTGTATAAGTAGCTAGGTACATACTATGCGAAGCATGTAAATATATGACGCATGTTTATTATCAACTGGGAATTGGCTCGAAACATAGTGCTAAATTCAGTTCGGACACCCGATAGTGTGGCATTATCTGCCATTATTTGTCATGTGTGAACAATGCCTGCCCTCATAGCACACGTACTATCTTACTCAATTTGTACGCAATTATAATAATGGTTATTCAAAAATTATTACTACTAAATAGGTAGTTGTTAGCTTTATCGCTTATTAGGATTTTGTTGATTTAATTTTTGGGTCACACTTGTGTAAGTACCAATGAAATTGGATATGAATTTCTAAGGCTGAGGAATAGAGCCCAAAATTTGCTATATCATAACCCTAACGATAAAAAATGCTAGAGTAGTATTTTATTGATCTTAATACATCAACCATCACACAAATGAAAGTAGATAGGTAATATAAAACCAATAAAGGCGAAGACAGATAGCACGGAAGATATAATATCACCTCCAAACCCCATAAAGAAAAAATATTCGGCGCGGCTGAAAGGAACAAGGAACAATAACCGTCTAATTCAAATACCCCGACAGCTGTTACAGTTTCAGATGTTCGTGAGAGCTACTGTACTCCACCGGGTTACCTAATAAATAATACCAGAGTGAGTTAGGACCACCTAGCGAGGAAGCAAGCGCTTGTTTACGAGGCCCCCCCGCCATATTGTGGCCACCTACGCTATATATTTTGCTTAGCAAATTGCTCAGTGTCTAATAACCCCTTAATGAAGGCAGATCGGGTAATAATGTTCATGTTTTAAAATAAAGGGGAGGTTTACGAGAAGAGGTTGAGTTAGTCGATGAGTTGGCTGTTTGGTGCGGCGGTAGTTTGGAAAAGAAAAGTAAAATTGTTATATGTACCAAATAATCAACTAAGCTCATCGAAACTTTTAATCCTAAGTTAGAAGGGATTCAAACAACATACACAACTTCAATACCTACCAAAACACAGAGTGTAGATAGCTCGAAACGGTAATATACAAAAATTATAGTAGGTAGTTATGTGTACAAAAATTACTGTGTTCTAGTTAATTTTTTTTATCCAAATATGTGTATAAACTACCTTGTTAAAGTTTCATATAAAATTAAAATGTTAGTAATGTTAGTTTAGAAACATAACAAAATTAAATAAGTAGTTACGTACATTATGTTACTAATGCCGATTTGTTCATAGTATACCTGACATCATACCTGTAACAGACAGAAATGTTTATAAATATTTTTACACCATTTATTATAGTTATCATTACAATTTGAACAATAAAATGTAACACTATTAAGTATATCTTTCAACCTCTGAATCTAAGGCACGATTTAATAAAATCTGACTTTCAAATCAGTTCGTTTCTAATAGGACCACGCCCATTTGATAGTATAATAGTAGATAATTATCACAATTTAAATAATGAAACGTAATGAATTCACGATACCGCACGCGATCGCTATTTCATTCACAAAACTTAGGACTCTCCTCATAAAGTCTACAGATAAGATAGTGTCATCAAAATATTAGATACTTGAAATTTTAAAATCTAGCAAAACTGCTCATCAAAGTAAGGCCTTTTTCACACTTCACTAGTTACTAGTTATTATTCTGTGACTTCACGCACAATTTAAATAAAGTAGTTTTTTTCTTAGAACTGTGTTGAAGTGTTTGCAATATTATGATTTCATGATTACTCTATCGAATAGATTAGTCACTTACTTGATGGGTTACCTAGGTAAAAATAATTTTATGTCAAACATCAGTGTCATACACCTAATATCATACACTGAGATTTTTATGGGGCTACACAAACCTAGCATCATTTATGCATGCCATTTTCAGAAGCAAATATAAAATGAACTTTATAATGATCAAAATAAAGACTTTATTTGGCAGTGACTGAATGGCTTGCATTGCTGAGTTCATTGAAGCTATATCGACTTTATTGAAATTTCAACAGGGTTCATGTTGTTTCTTCTAATGAAAACTAAATCTACTGCACAAAATCAAACAGTTGTAATATTTTACTTACTTCCTAGCCTATATTTATGTATGATGCAATCTTAAATTAGTGTAATTAAGATTTCTGGCTAACCCCTTGCTACACTAAAGTGTCAATGGTTATGACAGTTTCAATGATCACATGTTATGTGGTTGGGTCCACTACTTTGCATCTGGTGGGTACTACCTACTTCAATTAAAATGGACGAATGGGGGTCAAGGAGCTACTAATTTGCCATCTATTTTTGGGTAGTGACGACGTTTTAGGCCTTTCTCACATTTAATGCACAAAGCAGCGCTAAAATAACGCTTTCCTAACGCAGCAGTCTGTCAGATTATTATCTCCATATTATCAGCCATATTAGAAACGTCAACCGCTATTAGTTGACGCAGCTGCGTTATCTTGACGGATGCGTTATTTGGCGTTAACAATAAATAAATCATTATAAATAGGATTTTATGTATTTGTCAAAATTAGTGTATTGAAAAACGTAATATAATTTTTAAAACAGTTTTAGCCTTGTAAATGAGATTTTATTTTATTTTCCAATTCATCTTCTACGAAAGAGTTTTTAAAATTCTTTATACCATACTTCTTGTTTTTAAAAGAGGTTTATTTTAGAGTTTTGAACTCTAAATTGGAATCCGTTCGTACGACAAAAGCAATACCTACATGTGAGCGTGACGCACACATAAAGTTCGAACTTTGGCACACTACCATAAATCAAGGGGCGTTATACGCCATGTTTCACGGGCCCTCTCCGTCCCTGTCTCTCTAATATACATTGTTATACATCTATCTCTGCTTAACGCTAAGCTGGAGCTTTAAGGGGCTGGGGGGAGGGGGAGCTGTCTAGTCGTGACGTATTACCCGGCTGGCGGTCGGTCAGGTCAGTTCGTTTGCATTGTAGTGTTTTGATTCCGTTTTCATAACTCAGATGATTCTTAGCACGACGCAGGAGAGTTCAATTTAAAACGTATTTTTTTGCAAAACCAAAAACGTTGTAGAAAACAAACGCGGAATCAACGCTAATGAAGCTCCTGCTGCTCAGAATCTGAATATCGATATCGATACTATTTGACACGGGTGCTAATTACTTACCCGCAGCGCTGGTTATAATGTATGCCGAGTAGGTTCTCAATGCAAATCGCGAGTTCGATCCTGGAATAGACAATGCGAGCACAAGTTTATGGGACCACCCACACATCTCCATTGCTCGTTCTATACTGGCAAGGATGTTGATATATATCATTTTCATTGATGATTTAGATTATCAGGTGCAAATAAATTATTTATTTTTCTTTTAGAGGAATAGGTTAGTGTTTAAAAAATAAAATGATAAATAGGTACAATGTGTCAAATTATCAGCATAGATTGCATCTGAATAGGATCAACGGTTTTAAATCTAGTTCGTAACAAATTTTCATGAAATAAAGGTTTTTTTGTTATGTTAATGAAAAGTATAACTATGACGCAAAAACAGAAGAAAATATTGCCTGTCGATAGTAAATAGGTACCTAGTACCTACCTAATGTTTTGTCTTGTATTGGCAAATTATTGTTTGTTTTTCTTGTGTTTACAATAAATCAATGGGTTAATAATTTATTTTTATTACCTATTTTGGTTTTCTCACAGATTCAATTCAGTATTTTTCATTGATGAATTCTTATTTGTCTTACTAATTTCAAACTGTTGAATAAAACCATAGCGACCTTGTTAGACACCTCATTGGGCTGTAGGTAATAAATTTCGCGTTATCTCTCGATATCGAGTCAGCGTCGCGCCGCCCCTCCCTACCCCCGCTCTAATGAATTACACAATGAACTCTCATCTAAATACAGAAAAAAGCTTTTAAAGGCACATATCAAAAATGCCCACAAAAGCCTACTAAGACAGGACTCACAGGATTTATTACACGCCCTTTGTTAAACCACGTAATCTCCACGTGAAACCCCAGTATAAATGGAGGCAAATGAAAATAAATGTAGTTCCTCATTCTGCTGGTTGCCTATTTACATTGTGCCCCATCGTAAATCTGGCTGTGTTTAAATGTAATCTATTTTGAAAATTACCTGTTAAATCACATTAGGACAGATAACACGTTGTTTGGGATATGTGGTTTACAAAAAATGTTTGTCGGTGGACACTCTCAGATTTGTTGCCTTCAGGGTGGCATTTAATTCAATCGACCCCCAATATATTATGTACCCGCATGCATTAGGAGGTATCAAAACATTTGTCTAGTAAAAAAATATGCATGTACCGTTACGACATCGATACGCGGAAATTTTCGATGTGTGACAAATAATAATTCCTACCTTCTTAAATCAGTGGACTATCGCTAACGCGTAGGCAGTATCGAATTTAAATTAATCGTTATTTATTGGTCATGTTTCGGACGCGGCTACGTGCGTCGTGCTAGCATACGAGCGCTATTTTCGGTAGTTTCCGGGTATACCGGGTGTAAAAAATACTGTCTGTCATATGTATCTGTACAGCTACTTCCTAAATTAAATATGGCAAAGATAATAAACGATGTCATCTAAATACGTTTTGTAGGTAGTGTCTGTCACTTTATTTTAAACATAGATAGATTAGATACAGTGCCTTTTACCGGGAAATACACGTCTCCTATTAAAATTCTTAGAGGGCATTGGTTTCAGTACGCAAAAAAAAAATAGTGGGTATTATGAATTTTTTGCGTCCATTTTTGTACCTTTGATTTTCATACATCTATAAAAACAATAGTGTTAGTGGTAAAAGCACGTACGTTATTTTTAATATAGACCAACCTTACACTAGTTAGAGTTTGAACTCGTATGTCATAAAACTAATCAGATATTTAGGTATACATGCCTACAGTAAAATAAGGGCCCAACATTAGTCCTTTTATTTCACAAAACCCGTAAGGCAGAAATAACAAAAATAATTAGTGATGCGACGTCCCGCAGACTCGATGTGGCGTCGTAACTCTCGCCTACATAAGCGCGAGGCGTCATGCTAACGCAATAAGAAATATAAGGTGAATAAAAAAGACTCGGCCCGCAGCGATATTTTATCTGCAGATCTGCCCGGAAGATGCTGATGCGTAGAAATGTGACAGGACAGCGCTGGGAATATTCCAAGCGATGTCAGAAAACCTTTAACTTTTCTTCGCAACTTCTTTTTTTCACATCAAAGCATCTCATATTCCATTCAGATATTTAGAATCATATAAAATTTACAGGCAGTAAACAAAACCAATTTAAACTGACTATGTTGCATTCGAATTGGAATCGTTCTCGCTGATAAATGACTCAATTCGTATTGACGTAAACAGCTTGGTAATAAGAGACAGCACGTGCAGTGTAATCCAACTCGTAGTATAATGATTGGTTATCGACTTTTATCGATACGTGACATAGCAATTAGCGCATCACTAGACCGCTCTCGGGTGCGAGCCTACAAATCATACCGATAGCATCTTCTACAAATTTGAATCGGATCTTATTTATGATTTGCCTTTTTCACGGCTACGTTTTGGGGAAAACTCGAATAATAAATTACTGATAAATGGTTATTGGGTTTTGTACCTAATTCGAAATTTGCTGTCGGCTACTTTCGAAAATAAACCACAAAATATTTTACAAATAAGTACCAGGTAAGTACTTAAGTAACCATTAAGAATCGTATATTTGTCGTATAAGAGCTACATTAAATTTTCCCACGATAAATCTCATTAATACGAAACAACATAATAATCATCATAACAAAAGCATGTACAAACACCGTACTTGGTTAAACAGCAATCGCATAAACAAACCCCAACAATAAAGCCAAATAAACGCTCGAGCACGCCATCCAATCGCACCTTGAATCGCACATAAAAGCCCATGAACACCGGTTGAATTGAATACAACAGTCCTCGACAGGAGCATCCAAATATTGCATTCCCTCCCGTACTCGGCCGGGTAATATCGAGCACGAGAGTAGAGTTCGTTAGTGCCCATAAAATCGTTTACGAGGTGCCGAAGAGCCCTCTTCAATAAACGTGCCGTAAAAGTTCGGTTATTCCGAGCTAGATGGCGACAGTAGTGGCCGCTTGAAGCCGTTGCTGTGATTTTAGGGCCATCTATGGAGCTTTTTAAGCGTTTAAGGTTCTGAGCGAGCGGGATAGAGGGGCGAGCTTTCTCGTTTTGGTGCGATCGTGCGGTTCGTACTGAAGTTCGGTAGTCCGGGTCGGGTCAAGCGTGACTCAAGTTTTGTGAAATAATATTTTTTAAATTTTGTTCCGTGACTAGATTTGAATTTGGAATTGCGTTCGAGTTGTAAAGATTACAACATTCAGTTTAAGTGATTGAGCTCAGATTTTCCGTCTTCGTTTATCATCGTTTACAATTTGAGAAGGCTTTCGCGTAAAATTCGTCGCGTGATGAACGGTTTCATGCACATTACGCTGCCGGCCGGCGGGCACACCTTGGTGGTCTCATTAGATGACGCCCTTATATGATATTATGGTTCTTTTTCTACTTTTTCGTTCTTAAATAAATTATAAGTCATGTGCATCGGAGCGCGGTCAAAACGCTTGCTTCACCGCTAAACGCTGTAAACTATGGAGTGGCGATGTGTGGAGGGACGGGGCGCTAAAATGACGCTCTGCCGCTATATTAAATTCAAGAGGCTAAAATTTTTATCAATATTTTGATGGTTTTGACAAAATAGAGTCTTTTGACGTGATAGATAGAGTAATATCTACCTATTTGTTTCAATTTAAATATTTATAACTAGGTTTTTTTTACATTTAATTTCAAATATTTTTCTATGAAAATGAAAAACAGTTTTGGCGTAGGTAAAACTTTATGTATGTACTCTTTATGATCTAACAACATTATTATTAAGAAATAAAATAGGTAAAATATTCTATTAATCACAGAAATTAAGGAAAACGCCGTTGTAATCAGCTGAATTCAAAATGCGATAATTTATAGACATATACGTACAATCAAAAAAATCGATTCATAGTGTGTTCACAGAATAAATCTCAATAAAATTGATCCCATCTTAAATAACATCATCTGGAGGTTTGTAGACGCGATGCAAGTAGGTACAGACAGCAAATTCAATATTAATTTTAAGTATAAAACCGTGTCAATCGCGATAATAGATATAAACCTAAATACTAATAATTAAAATGTTTCGTGTAAAAGTAATCCCAAGTGCTTGAAAATTAGATTCTTCTACTTCTTTTGTCTTTTGTAATCGCCTACAGCAAATACAAGAATGCAGTATAGTATTTATTTATTTTTTGCACGTAAATATCTTACTCAGCGTTGTTAATGTAAAAAATACAATATTACCAATAGATGAGATTAATATCTACCTATTGAACTCCTTAAAAGGAAGCTTAACTTTATCTTCATCGAGTCGATGGTAACAACTTAGATAACCTTTTTCCAGTGGTTAACGTTATGTTCTAACATTATGTCCGTTCATTATATTGAAAAGTTCCAGATGACTGTAGGTACATAATCTAACCGTATGTATCATATCTATGTCTTATTTACAGGTACATAAAATACGTACCATAACTAATGACAGATTTTTTATTAACGACATTTATTGTTGTCGCTACCATTTTTATCTTAGAATTCTTCTACCATAAAATTATTGTGTGCCAGTGCTTCATACAAAAACAAAAAAAAAACTCAATCGCTGTCGATTGTTTTGCGGACGTTACCACCCAAAACAGGTTTCACTGATACGCATACTTTTGGTTAAACTAGTGCTTACACAAATTTTATTGTTATTTCATTAACATATCGGTACTTTGCTCAAAATTTTTAAACTGCAATGTGTTTTAAGTTTATAACCACCTGTTTTATGATTTATATGAGTTTTGGAATACCTATTGTATGATTACTGTTATATTATTATTTAGGAGTAAAAAAGCGAATGTTCTACGCTACTTTTGTGACTATGAAAAGAGATTTTGGCTCATAATTTTTTTACTACCTTAAAAAAGTATATATTTTTTCCTATGTTAAAAAGGTTTACAGGTACAAGTCATAATTTTAGCGTTACACTTGTTAAGTAAACAGAGTTTCGTATTCAGAAGTGAGTTTACGATGTTAGTTTGTTTTACAGCGGTCGCTCCGTAGTGTGAAGGATTTACTAACTGACAAGATATTCGTAACTCAAAATTATTCAGCTCCCCCGGCTATGTTTGGCAAATTATTAATTTTACAATTATAATGAGTGAGTCCGGCTTTATACCGAGCTCTTGGGGGTTTATTTATAACTTCATGTAGAGTCGACTTTTATTTACCTTATATAATTATTTAACGAATAAATTTGTTGCACAATAAATCTAAATACAAGAATAGGTATAATTAATGGGTGTATTATTTTGATGCAGGTATGTAAGTTTAACCGACTCTACCTTTCTATTACGTCATTATTGATCTTAAGTACTTACTTAAAGATTGTCGTATCAATTTTTATTTCAGTTTAATTAAAATGTGTTAATGGCAGTGTTATAACGTATTTTAAAAAAATCTTTAAAAACAGTAAATTCCTGTAACTAAATTCATATCATACCTTTATTTCATTCGTAGACGGGTGACCACAGGTTTCATTCATAAACTGACTGCAGCTTAATCATACTTCTGCGGTTCTGTTTGCGGTCGAACAGATTAATTTAGAAAGTAAACTGAATAAAATGAGAATAAATATAGATTTTTCTCAGTAATCGTATAGAAGTCTCTCCCTGACATAAATTTATTTTCTCCAGTAACCACATCAGCTGTGAAGATTTTAGATACGTCAAGATATAACAACAACACACTTGTTAAATTAGTAACCTCAGTAAATATACTTAACTGGCCCTGCATAAGTCTTATAAGTTCGGATGACATACCTATGTCATACTATTAAATAAATATTGTAAGTTCGGATAATTTCAATGATTTTACAAATCGTATTCTATCCCTCCATTTACGTATACAGTGCTAATGTATCTATCAAAATGTCTTCATTGCCTTTATAATGCACTTCGTTTTAATTTAAGTGCCATAGGATTTTTTGATTTTATTATGATTTTTTCCTCACGTAGACTTACCTACGTGTTTACTACTTATAAAATAAATTGCCAGTAAATTATAGCAATCCTTTTGAACCTTTTGCGCTGGATATGAGCAACGTAATGAGTCAAATTATCCTTAATTTTTATACAACTCAAGTTTTGCCTTTAATTTATTTTCACCGGTTAATACTACATATCTAGTAAAGTATCGTTTCAAAAAGTCGTTAGCATATTAAAATACTGCTATTAAATGATTTCCTATCACATCACGCGATTTAATTTATGGATGTCTTCAAATTCAATTTTCCTGGATAGTGGAGGTTTTACAAAGAAAACTATAACAAAGGGTGAGCTATCTCCCGTATCTACACGAAGGCAGACAGACGGACGGACAGCAATATTTTGCACAATTATATAGATAGCAATCTCTGCGTTACAGATATGAGGTTTGCATGCTTCGCCGTTGTTTCTTGTTATGTACATGTTTATGATTATACAACTAGTAATATGGCGGCTCATTTAATTTCTTTTATACTTCTGTTAATGAGATGGGCTTTAATTACTTTATTAGAATAGACTTGTGTAACAAAGTGTTACAGGTGTGCTTATCTTTATCACAATCCAGAGCTTGACTCTAACAGGAATGAACTTTGCGACCGCACTATTTAAACTTGTTTGTATAAGAAGTATTACGAAATAATATGTAAGAAGAGTGAAATCAAGGCAAATAAACATCCATTTGTTCCGAATTTAAATTGTTTTTAATTTTCCGCGGCGTAGCTGTCAAAGCCGCGTTCCGAGGCGGTGGGTCCGATCATCGCTGAGGTGCGCGCGCGCACTCGGGGCGTTCGGGTACTTATAACTCATTTTATATCGTTATTTATTGAAAATTAATTGTGCGAAAACACCACGCGAGCTATCTGTTATCAGCAACTGTAAATACCAACCGGAGCTCTAAAGTGGCGCTATTCAATAAGAACGAGCAATAATTTTACAATGTAATGGAAGTTTAATAGAGATCGATCTTTTTATTGAATTTGTATTATAAAGGCTATTTGAAAGGTTCACTTGTAGGTAATTTATCATGTTTTGGTAACGGATATTGTAGCTCCCCCGAAGCCAAAATTTGTAGTTTTATTTTGTTCAACAATTCTCAAAACATTATCTCCGAAGATCAAGATTTTTTTTTATTTCTACACTATGTTGCAAAAATAATGTAAGCGAGATGAGGGTCCGATTACTCCGTAGATTACAAATCTAAGAAACGTCTTAACGTAACAAATCCTTTAAAACTAAAATAAACCGCTAGGCAACACCTTAAAGTCTATACTCCAATAAATAACGTCTGATTTATGAAAATTTATCATACTCTTGAGGCTTAATTTTGAAATGATCTTCGCGTATTTAGATAAGGTACTAACATCGCGTTCATTGACATTGAAAATGGAACCTTGTGTGTGTTAGGAGCAAAGTGGTTTTTGGTATATCAGAGGTCGCAAGGAAGACATTTTTCGATATGCAGTTGGAAGTGTGTCTGCGTATTGTTTTGATAAGCTGCGGAACGGGTTTGCGAGATTTATGTGAAGTATGATTTAATGCGAATAAACTACTCTTTGCGCTGGTTGCATTGATGAATGCTCCACTTTTGGGATTGCTCACATCCTAAGCAATCCATAAACCAATATCGCCCGAGGTGCATAGCTGTTCCATCTCGTAGACTTTGACTCTGTTGCTTTCTCAATTTCTCATTTTCTACAAATCAAATTAGATTTATCATGTCCAACCGTTTTTCTTACCCATATATCATCATGATCGCAAGTTTAACAAGTTAAAGGCTTTATACCGTAAAGGAAGATGGTTTATAAAGCAATATTTTCACCGCCAACATAATTTTCGTTTCTTTTCAATACCAACTTAACGCGGAGAACTTAATCGCCGCGTCGCATCCGCTCTTAAGCATCACTTAGCAATTATTGTGAGTCCTCAATTAAATTATAATAGCGGGCTGTGTTGGTCGTTATTTGTAGATTGGCAGCCCTGTCGCTCGGGGGCCAATGGGAACGGTGTAGCGCGGCGCCTGCGCAGGATCGCCCGCTGAGCTTGCAGGTCAGGCAACTTAAGAAATATTACGATTCTAAGCGCATATTAGTTCGATTATGTAAATAAGCGACGTACGATATCCTCTTTTCTTACAATTTTTTCTTCTACATCGAGATTTAGTATCCAACTGATTGTCAAGGCAATGACCGTTGCTTTGCAAATCAAGGTCCAATTCTTACTCAATTACTTCTAGCAAATCGATGTGTAGATCGGTATTTGCGGTGACGTCATCCCACAAATCAATCTTGGCAAAAAAACAAGTCGATCGTTTACCAATACAAATTCCATTACCAAAAACAGTCGAAACAATTTGGGTTACCATTGAATCTATTACAAAATGGTCGATCCAGACGAAGTCACGACCACCGCAAGTAAATTGCTCGCCCCGTATTCGTTCGTCTAACAATATAAATCATATGCAGTTAGTAGAGATTTGCATGTCATAACTGTTAGATTTATGGCGTTAGCAAGGTCGGACATAAAACGAATGTTGGTTTTTAATTTCGGGGTTCCATTGTTGTAGGTCAAAGTTGGTTCCATCTAAGGTAAGCAAGCACATTATTGTGTGTTTGTTGTTTAATGGTCTCTGGCCAGATTACTATTTCTATTGTACCTTTGCACAAAAGTATTTTATATATCTAGGTACGTCTAGGTTCTTGTTGAAATTAGGTAGAAATTATTTACTATTTTTATCAAAACATCACCAGTACAATGGTTTTAAAGAAACGGATGTACATGATCAATTGATTGTTCAACAAGGTAATTTATAAGCTCACGGTCTAAACGGATCTAAAGAGCAGAAACGGCCCCAATTGCGCAATTAATCTCTCATATTTACAAACTGCGAACAACCTTGCAATTGTTTATTACTGCCTGTCCAAATGTCATCCTAGCCCATATCAAACAGGCTTTAGACACCGCGAACCGTAGATAACTATCAAGTTTCTGTTCACAATTACACAGCAAGATCGCTTGCACATGTCACGAATAATAATTCAACACACGTGACTCTGGTTACAGTGAAAAAAGGCTGGCAGTAAGGTAAGGTATCAATTATAGTCGGCCTGTAAATCAACATTACCCTACGGGAAATGCCAGGACAATTACTGATCGATTACCCTACAAACGGTGCGCCGTGCTCGCGTTACTAGCGCCGAAGAGTGCAGCCAGGTTAGATAGAAGCTCGTATTTACTTCTGTGGCAAATCTGCTGCACTGCAAAAACTGTTGCACCTTCCTAAAGCCTAGTTTTCCCGATTCAGGTGACACTCCCAAACTAGGACCATCTATGACATCGCCATCCAATGACGAATATAGAATTGTGTAGTACATTTCTTACTTGATCCATCCAGTACACAAGTCAATAGACGACTAGGTAAAGGAGTTTGCGTTTAATATAAATTAAGTCTCTGAGGATCGACATATTTTTCCATAAAACGATTGAATAACAAGTAAAGGCCGATAAGTTTCGCTTTAGACGGGAAGAATCTAAACAAATCCATTGAAGCCATTCGATCTGAAGTATTCAACTGCACTCAACTTATACTCGTTCGTCGATAAAGCATTTTTTGCGTTTGCAATTTACACGTCTGTTATTAAACAATTATCTACCACGTAGTTATTTTTCCCACCAGACCGTAGTTTTCCTTGATTTAATTGTGTCTGTGCAGGTAATAAATTAGTCGAGTGTCTCGTTGTGTCGACTCTCTCATTCCTAGCAGGTTTGTCATAGCCGCAACTGAGATAGAAAATGCAACGGATTCTTCTGTTTGTTCTGAAATGACGATTGCTTTGAGGATTCTAAGATGATATTTGACTGGAAAAAATCTCCATTAATTAATGTCAAGTACTGAGAAAAAATACTTATTATTGAAAGGATTTTTTAAATTCTTATAGCAAAAAAGTATCATATATTCATTTGATTTTACTGACTCCATTTTAGTCCAGCGCCATTTTAGTGCCCAATAAAATCAATTTTCTCTCACTACTTAGCAATAACGCAAAACTTCCACTAGATTATTACCTCCAAAAAAAAAACCACAAGAGCACAGGCACTTGAGGGTAAAAATATAATAATTCACATGAATGGATAACCCTTTATAAACCGTTGCGGGGTGGTTAGCGAACTGAGCTGCGCCTCCTCGTGGGATATGGCAGTAATGCACGCCACATGAGCGATACGAGCACACGAAATATGGGAGATATGAAATATCTACCGTAGAAGTAGGCTAGGCTCTTTGACAGGTTGTCGAAAACTTGCGCTCAATCTGGCAAATTACGAAGGTATTGTAATGTAATAATACACTGCTTGCTGGTTGCTATCTATGATCACTTAGACGGCGGTCGTTACACAACCATATCAGAAGCCTACTACTTGTAGAAGGCGGTTGAAAAATTCTGACACTAGGGTTCATCGGGTCGTAGGACGACTCGGTGTCCCACACGAAAAGAAGTAGAATAATACACTGTCTACCTGTAAAGTTACCGACATACATACTACTAGCAAAGGTTGGCATACATAGTATTAGCAAGTGTCAGACAGTTATTGTGTCATTGACACAATGACAGTTTGACACTTGTAGCGGCGATAAATATGACAATCACGCCTACGAATAATACGAAGTTAATGGATCAAATCTTAGCTGAAACGATCGGTAAAATATCAAATATGTATAAACTACTAGATTTTGTTTTTTGGTTAAGCTTTCTCTTACTTCGAAGTTTTCAAATTAAGGGATCAAGACATACTGATTATAGTTAAAAATTATATAAACAGATAGTTTAATTTAAATGGTAACAAAGAATACTAACCTATGTACCCACATAGGTTAGTAGTAGTAGATACTTAGATAATTCCCTGTAGTAACTTTCCAAACACGAAATATGATAAATAGCGTCAAATGTAGGTACTCACATGTCGCAAGCTATAACGACAGAAATGAGACGTCAATTTTGATAAATTATCTCCATGTTGCATGATAGAGTCGTCTTCTTGAGCAAGTTTAGAATGTGTGCCATCTAAATCTCTATTTGAGTATGGTTTACGAAATATCTCTAGGTGGATAAGCACCTTATTAAATTTATCGACAAAATGCACGTTCCACATGGTTCCAACTAAGAAAAAAAAACCTCGTAGGAATTTTCTTACTGTAACAAATCAAAATTTTTATACTTGGAGCTTACGAGTACGAAAATAATGTTTTTTTTTAACTAATGCAGATTCTAGTGTCCCAAAGATATCTGTATCATGCCACAACCGTTACATTTTAGTAACTACTAGTCACAGTTACTAATATATGCCTATTTTGAACCCAGAGAAGTAGAGTATTGTCGTCAGAGTAGCCTTGTCGAAGTTTAGTTTTCTGGTCCCAGAATTCAAACCAAACATGATTTTTTATAAAATTATGAGAACCTTACTTTTATAATAATCAATTTCTCTTTCTGTAAAAGATACTAGACCAAACATTATGAGTAAGTTAGTGAATTAGTGACGTATCTATCATGCGTGCCCCAATACGGGCGATACACACGCGATCTCCTTATAAAGCTGTTATAAAGACGTAGCGCGAGTTGCGAAAAAAACACATAAAATTTGGTAATAGCAACATTACGACCACTCGCTTTGTGCGGGAGGAAGATATGGGTCAGTAAGGCTACATCGTATGAGAATCGATACAATTTATATATAGTGGCGTTTTCATTGTTATTTTGCCAGTGTCAATAAGTAGAGTTCCCAGCGCTGGTGGTTCCTGAAGGGTGATAGCGTGTCATATCTACAGGATCCGAGGGCGTCCTTTTGATTTGGAGATGTCGTGTGTCTTCTATTCTTAATTTAATGGTTTAAATAAGGATATTTCACCGAAGAATCGATGCATTACTTTGGTTATGCTGGATTTTTTTATAGCTTTTTCAGCGCTTTGATAAGACTTACAAAAATCGAAACTTGTGATTCCGGTTACCAAATTACTTAATAGTTGTAAACCTTTCCAAACAACTTTAAATTGAACTAAAAATTAAAATACTTACCTGTAGACTTGAAATAAAAGAAAAGATGTATAAGAATGAGGGCAAATAGCGGTCTTTTCTAACATCTTTTCTGTTTGAGAAATAAAATTCACAATAACTCAAAGATAAACATTTATTTAGTTTTTATGAACATAAAATGTGACACTACATGAGCAGAATAAAACACTTCAAGGACGAAGAATAAAACACTGAAAATGTACAAAATGTTTTCTGGACAATAAATTGTGAGCTGGAGGACTCTGTCGTGAGGTCTTGTGGGAAAGGACAAGTGTTTAATTTTCTTGGATACAAACATTTTTATATCTCTAGTCTAGACTGTGACAAAAGGGGACAAATTATTTTTTTATATCTATGTAATTACTTACCTATAAGGGCACAATATAAAACACACAACAATATTTCTAAGGTAAATGCCGAAATATGTGAAAAATGGATTTCTCATATTTTTCTATGTGAGGTTAATAAAATTTTTGTAAAGATCATTATGACTAATATTTAGGTACCTCTAGCTACCTATGTTGCTTGGAAAAGTTGTTTAGTAGCTTAGGTTGCTTCACTCCTTGTATTTGTGTAGAAAATACAGAAAACTCTATACATCATTTTGCAATTCAGTGTTTAAAAAGCAATGGAAGATTAGTACCTAATGATTTCTTTATTTTATATTTTCTTTGTAGTACACGATCAGATAAACTTGTCACATTAATAAATGCTGCAAACAAGTCATTTTACATTAATACCTTGTACGGAATCATCCTCAACAAATACTTAATCACGAAACAATTAACAATATATTAACATAAACATAGGGACAAAAACATAAAATCAATTGCAAGAAGCGATAACAATTTGTAGTGCATCGATCATACTCTCAGCATTCACAATAAACAATAGATGAAACGGATAAACGCTAGTACACACCAGCAGACAATGAGAAGTGTAAACTCGCCCTTCAGAGCTATAACTCATAACGGATGTGGATTATCACAAGGAAATAGAGCTACTAGATGTGACAAGTTTTGAAATTATTTTGATTACCTCATGTCTAACACATATTTTTCCGTGTTCGTTCATCAACGCAACCGAAAAAATAAGTATGAATTTACATAGGTAGATAAGCACCTACCTAATCTTTCATATATTTCATATGAACTTATCAATACCAAAAATCTGACTTCATGTTAATTAAAACGCAGTATAAAACTTGTTTAGCTCGTCATTTTAATTCCAACGGAATTTTTGTACATTGTTTAACATACACTTAGTTCAGCTAAGTTAAAATAATGTGCGAATAAAATTTTTTTTGACACTATTCTTAAATTTGATGGTAAATTAAAATGAAATATTATACTAAAATAACTTAATTAAGGCTGCTTATCGCTATTTTAGTCTAGCGCCCGATAGTCATCGTGCTTAATCTAACAATTTATGAGAGAAAACTATAACAATACAATACGTAACTACATAGACACATACAACTAGATGCGCTGTACAAATCAACCGCATTATAAAGTTCAATCTTTCGACTCTCGGACGTATTTCGAATATTTTTTTATTATAAAATTTAGATTTCCAAATTCAATTTAAACAAAAGAAACTGTATTCTAATGCTTAAAGCAAGACTCTAGGTACCTAAATAAATAAAAAGGCAGTACCCAAGCAGTTTACCTAATTTATAAAATAATCCGTCCGTGAGTCAAACTTCTATTCTCCCGAATAACGTTAAATATATACTCTTTTCTTTTCAAGCGTTTCAAATCCCCTTTAGATTTTTTTATGCTAGTAGATTCTATTTCCCATCTGTGGCTACGTGTTATAAACCAACTAAACAAAGTTTACCAACATAATTCAGGCAGCGCCACGAAAACCCGGTCCTCCCAAAACAGCGACATAATAATGGGTCTGTAAGAAAAGTGGACGTTCACACGACGATACCACGTTTAAAATTATAAAGAAAAAACTCCGAAAACAGACTGATTTATTTATATAGGTATAAAAACAAAAATAAGAAATAATTAGCAGCTTGTATTATTCCTTAATTATTCTCCAAGATTTCTAACGTAATCTGCCTACCTTACTTTATGTATAAAGTAGGTGTACGAATTATATCTGCTTTAGAAGCAGTGCTTTTCATATTTTATACATATTTGTTATAAATTTACTAACTAATCTAATGAACTAATGTTCTATAAGGTAAATAGAAAAGGTTTTCCTTTTGTAAGGGTTAGTTAAATGTGTAGTACCACAAAATATTTATCGCGCAATAATACGTCACGTCCCGTGGTTTGCGCGCAGCCCACGTGGTAAGGGAGTGCCATGAGCCACGCGTTACTTTTCGAATAGAGTTTAAGCTGCTTTTTTATGAAGTAAGTCAGTAAGTATTAGTTATTCAAAAATATTTACGACAAAGGAAGAGATAGATAAGTAGTATCACTACAGTTAGAATTCGTTTGTAGTATCGTTTCAGCAGCGCCGCTAGTGCTGATGGCAAGGTTGTTGTAAGAATTTCAGAAGTCCCTATTCAACAATGTAACTGCATTTCCCCTGTATTCACAGTTTTTTTTTGAAAGGTCTAATGAACCTATGTAAGTACTTACTGATAAACCCGCTGCTAGCGTGCTGGCATCTGCATTGCATGCAGAGTTATTTTGATGTTCATATTTTACCCTCACTCTAAAATCACTACGTTTTTACATTGTAGATAAAAGTAATTCCTATATTGGTTCCTGTTTTTAACAAAGAAGTCAGATAAATAATTTGCCGCATAAAAATACTATTTACATCAAAATTCATTCTCATGTGTGAGTTAAATTAAAGCCTAAAGACGAAAATAACAAAAATAACTAACAACGTATCGTTGATTTTGACCCACATCCTTTTATTACGTAGTTCATGTGGGACCCAGCATTTTTTATAGGAGCCTTGAACTTGTCCAGGCAATTTAGTTGGTCGATAATTCAGCCTGATGATTCGGCCTCTAGTGATATCATTCGTTTTAGCTCTACAATAGCAATAAAGAGATTTTGAGTAGCTGTGAATCCATTATGAGAGTAAAAAAAGCGGATACCGTCAGGCGAAAACCTCTATTGTAAACCCCTATGACATACAGTACTAAGACGATGTTAGAAAATTATTCCTACCTATGTATTTTTCACGATCTCCGAAAATGATAAAATATTTAGTTAGAAGTATTATAAATGTAAAATTTCACGGTATGGTTATTGTATGTAAAAATTACACGGCAGAAGTTAGGTGTGAAAACTAACACAAAAGAAAATGGAGTTTTAATGATTTCTATTAATTTGCATAGATAAGCTACCAAATTTAAATGGGATTTTTTTAAACAAACGTTTTCGAAAAGATCATCACACACTATTTGGAAGTAACTGTTTATTTTCTTCCGTACTACATATTTCTAAATTAATGCGAAGGTCAAATTTTTCTTCAAAAAATAAATAAGTCAAAATTTCAATCGACCACATTCCGTGTAAGGCTAAGGACTCGAGTCTAAAGGAGCGTAATCAATTCTCGGTCAAGGTTAGTGTGCGAAGCGAAGCCCAGACGTTCTTTCCAGCTTCGGTTGTAGTGTGTACGCTGCTTTAGAATACGAATTCCGTTATTTTGTTTAAAATGAGAATTATAAAAAAAATATATCTAGGCTTTTTAGAGTAATTTGTGAACATTATGTAGATAAAAATAATAACAGTTGTTATTAAGAAATTTTTTCGTCGGTTAATAAAAGACGTAACTTACAGATGGTATCAATGATGATGGAACATGATTTGTTTAAACTTGCCTATTGATCTGAAAATTAAGCAACTTTCAGTGGCCAAACAAGCAAGCACATATTTAAAAAAATCTGTGTTGCGTTTCCCATCAGAGCGATGTACGGTGAAACGCTTCGGTATTACAATGGCAAATTGTTGATCTTTGACATCTTGAACAATGGCGTAGCGCGATTTATGACGTGACGCGACTGTCGCGGATTCAATAATCGCGGGCGAACATTCTGATAATGAGATGAACTTTTTAGATAACGATGAATCAAAAATGAAGCGTTTAATATATGTATGCTCAGCTCATGAAAGCTTGGACGGCCCACATGGCTTTAACTTTTGGTAGACGTAAGTAGGTGACACCTAGGTTAGATACGAATTCAGATTTTTTTATTTTTTTTGTTATATGTATAAATGAGTTTGACATATCTTTTTTTGGGTATGGGAGTACAGCAGACACTATGATACAGGAAATTATGTAGATGATTATATTATAGATATTACTGTTTTTGTGTTCTTAATTAATATGGCTGTGGCTAAAAAGAGTAAACCTACCTACCTATAAACTGTACATACCTAAATTAACCAAATCAGGCAATCAAATCACCTAACGTAATCTCTAAAAGTGCTAGGTAGACCACTAATCCGGTGTTACAAGTTATTTACTTTAAATTGGTTGAGCTAGTTTAAGACTAAATCACAAAATTGATTTTAAAACATTCAAAGTGATTTTTTTTTTAATTATCTAAATACCTTTGCAATACGCTTGGACAAAATAATATTGTGATTTATGTGAGATAAAAGTCCGTTTTGTATTAAATTAAATACACTTATCTATACACAATAGGTAGGTATGCACATATCCTAGACCTTATATGGACTTGAGATACCTAGTTAGCGTATAAAATTGCATTATTTACAGTAGCACAAACAAGAAAAAACTAGAAAAACGGTTGATGGTAATAATTTTAAGAACTCGCGCACACTACAGGGTTATATTATAATCATGTCTTCTGTGTTATATTCACTAACCAATTATAAAATAGATACTAAAGATATCATTGGCAGGTTATTAACAAAAGTAAAAAGTATTTTGATTCGGGACAAAATTGTTCATTGATACTTTAGAAATTAGTTTTCAAGATTACTAAATCAAGATTGAATTAACACAAGAAGGTAAAATAGTGGAATTGAGGACCTGTGCGAACGAACGCCCACGTGCTTTGAAGAGTGTGACGTTAGCATACAGGGTGATAAAGAAGTTCCACATCAGAAATTACAATGAATTGTACTGTGAATTGTTAAGCCAAAAAAATAATTCACTCGGATGTATTTATTATTTTGAATTGCATTATAACAAAAAAATTAGATATTTTTTTTCTACTATTAAATTAGATAAGTATATCTAAGACATTTTTATTCTAAGTCTTCTAATAAAATACGTAAATTAATATCTACACGTGCCACATCTTGTTATGATAGTTCAATGTCAAACGTAAACATCGCATTACGCTGCAAAACTAGAATTATTACAACGAAACAATTTGCACACTTACCTACATACAGCATGATCTGATTTCATGTTTTCTGATTTAAAAAGTAAAAAATAACTTTAAAAAAATTGGGTTATGTAAAAAGGGGTAAAAAATAGAAAAAGGAATTTGCAGCATAAATTTTCCAATTTTCGATGCAGGCTTTAAAAAGCAGTAATTGCCGTAAAGTAGACCAGTTGAATAAATGTTTAATTGGTATGTTGCACCAAACACCGTATCAACATTGCCGTGACATGGATAATTTAGTTTCACATTTGCCGCAGGGTTTGCGGTATTTTGTTATTTCGATGTTTCTTACGACGAGAGTAACTTGACCCTGTATCTCCTATACCTGGAGCTCAATTCTGAAACGTTCGTTTTCGATTCGGTGCACGAAAGTCCGAAACGACTGATCGAACCACACGAAAATAAACGTTTCATGCGAAAATCTGCTACTTGTTATGCTTGTATCTCAGGTTTTACTTTTCTAATCGACTCCCACATACCCTTAAAAATTCACACATATTTTTGACTATAAAAACATCAAGTAAAAAAAAAACGTGTGGTTTGACCAGTCGTTTGGGACTTTCGTGCACGAAACCGAAAACTAGCTCTGAGTTCTAGTACGAGTAGGAACTCGCAAAAGCGCACAGAACGCCGCACTGCCAAGTGTTTGTCTTCCTACTTACTTGACTGGTCATCAAATACCGCAATATCACGTGTCACGTGTGCGAATTTCCTTAGTTGGTGGAAAATCATAGACAAAACCTGCTGTTTAAGTTCCGTTTAACTTGGGGTTAGCGTTTAACGTCAATTTGAACGCAAGTGGGGTGTGGGTATGAAACTATCAATTTCGCGTTCGAGACGTAACTAATAGAAAATCGTGGAGGTACCAACTTGTAGTGTATGTATGTATAATGTCTCGTACTTGATGGGTATAGGTAAGGTAATAAAGTTTACAAGATCGAAACAAATTTAAAGTAGATAGGTATCTGGAGCCATTTCTTTTTCTATTATGACATTCGGTTGCGTCAACTATCCTTAGATACTATCTAATCATTGCTAGTTTTATTATTTTAAATGTCGTATAGTTATCTAAGTAATTAATTATTTGATTAACGAATTGATGTCGTTCAGAAGGACTCCTAATTAATGTTTATGGTTTAATTTGAAACAAACAAGGATAGCTTTTTACTGTGCACAATTATAATAATTATTTTATTTTGTTACCCTCGGGCTTCGACATCATTAGATAAACAATTCCAAAGTTACATAGACATCACCGGAAATAACGAATCGGAAGTAACGGAACGGAGGGGAAATATGAAATCACATTCACTCACACACACACGCATATCACGCCTCTAACCCTTGCGGTGTAAACAGAGCGTTGACACCCGTAAAAATCCAGTGACTACCGCCAGGTCTATCAAATATTACACCATCTTTCAGATGGTGTAAGTATCATTGTAAAGACAGGGTGTCAGCCTGTCTCCTAAAGTTGCAAATGTTGCAATATTAATGAAACCCTTGGGTCCTTTACTATACTAGCAATATTTAGTCGCCTATTTCAACATATTTTTAAATGGGGTGATGCTATTTTCAGCCGGCATCAAACGGCAATATATGGAATCAGCCTGTATCATACGTACTCCTTGGACCATGGTTTACGAGATGTTAATTGATGTTCTATTATGCAGAAAGAGGCGGAGTTAATGAATCAAATTGATTTTCTGTTTCAATGCTTCACAAGAGATATGGTAAAATTATTATGATTAATTTATAGCTTGCAATGCGCGCTAAAGGTTAGAACGTACTAAGGGAGTTATTAAAAGTAACAAAAAAAGAACTTCACGCGGATTTTAAAAAAAGGAAGTAACTGTAAAAGAACGCTCACGCAATTTTTGCAAATTCTTGACGATCTTTTATCCAAACATCCATTGACAAACAACAATCACCTGCGCCCATAAAAATTGCACAATTTTTTGGACAACAAAACAGTTAAGTTCTCAACAGTAACGAAACAATGAATTTGTACCTGACAAGCTAAAATCTTTATTGGTTCCGACCGCACGACTCGCAAAGAACAATCAGTTATTTATATCTTTTGTAACGTTTTACTTAGAAACGGAAAAAAAGCTTGGCTTCACTAAGTAGAACATTTTAACCTTTTGATAAGAAATGAAAATACGATTCAGAAATATCAACCCTTCAGTGAATAATCAAGGTCTAATAAATTTCGCAGTTTTATTAGAAGCAGATGCTTTGTACTGTAAATTTCTCTCTCCCTAAGCGCTAAATTCAAATTGCCGATTTACGTAATGAAGTAGCCGAGAAAATTGTCTAAAACCTGATTGTAATAGAAACGTAAATGTCTTTGTATTGGTGATAAAATTGTGCGTAGGTAAATTTATAAAGAGGTACCTATAAGTTGAGTGTTTTAGGGAAATACGATTGATTCAAATGGCAAAATGGGCCAGATTTAAGAAAGTTTATTTTACTACCTACCTTTTTCAGTTTCTTACAAAAACAAAAATCACAAATAAAGTTATGATGCTTGCGTTCCCAGCATCATAAAATTGCGTGTAAACGTAAGAACATGCGTTAGCATGAACATAATACTAAAATATTCCCACGAAATCCTACAATGACAATTGAATTATTATATCTTAATTTCCAATATTGACGCTCTTTATTGGCCAATAATATTTTTATCATACTTTTACACGAAACTGCTCACCAAAATGCTCGTGTGTCAACGCAAAATCATTTGCCGGTGTCGTTGTAAATGCGATTGGCTCTCAATCTCTCATACATACTTATACGAAATCAAATGTGAACATTGATTGAGGCGATCTTAATTTAAATTTTCCTATTCTACTTCAAATATTCGGAAAAAGTACCAGAAGTTAACTTTAGCATGAGTTTCCAAACGGAAACCGCCAGACGCTGCGACAAACATACATACCTACACACACATACGTGACGTTTATGTGAACATTGATTGAGTCTATCTTAATATCAGTTTTCCTAATTCTACTTCAAATATTTGAAAAAAATACCAGAAGTTTACTTGAACACGAATTTCCGAACGGAAACGCGCGTGTAACCGTTGCGTTGCATATCGGCGGCGGTCGCGGCGCGGCATCGTAAAATGCCCGCCGTACGACGATCGGCTCTCGATGTGACGTTTATACACAGTCGGCAGGTGTGAACATTATCTTTATTCAAGTGCTACCGATCGAAGGAGCAGGCTTTCACGTTTAAACGGACTAAATTGAAAACACCTTTTCGAATCTGCCGGATTGTCAATATCGGTTTTATTTGACAAGTTTACTGAGATGTAAGATTTCTTTGACATTTGTAACAAAGTTACTTTTATGTTTTACTGTGTCACGGAACAAAATTATAATATTAACATATTGCAATGATTCATTATTTCTTTAGATCATAAATCTTTATAATAGCAGTCTAGGTTATTTATTATTCCTATTTCTACGTATATAATTAACTACAAATCGTCTATGTTTTTGCATGCTAATGAGGTGTTTCTTTGCAAAGGGAAAACAATTTTCATTCTAACAAGTAGAGTTAACAGGTTTTATTGATAATGATGAAAGATTTTCTATTCAATCTAGCCTGTACTTTCGTTTTATTTTTAAATTATCATCACTGAGCAAAAACTGCCTAATGATACTGTTTTGATACGCTTCGTAACTATGTTTTTTTGTTATTTAGTACCTACCTAGTTACTAGAGATTGTTTTACGGCGGTTTCAATAACGATTTTATGTTTTAAGCGCCTATTTTTGTAACTTACGAAATTTCACAATGCATTCCCAAATATTTTTTTGAATTTTAGGAAAAACATATCAAATAGAATTATTTAGTTTTATAGGTAAAATAGCTGTTTATCGTTTAGTTAATTTTTTATAGATTATATTTTGTTCTTTTTTTTTCTTTTTACAACTGTAGAATGTTTGTTGTAGATGACTTTCCTAAAACTTGCATTATATTTGGTATCATAAAATTTATGTGATTTTGACTTGATGTAATAAGTACCGCCAACATAGAATTACCGGTTAAAAGTTTCTTCTTTTTCATTTCAAATTAATTTCTGAGCTGATCTTTCTGTGTTTAAATCGTTAGAAACTGCTGATGTAGGTATTAGTTGGCTATATGGCCGTAGTTTTAGTTCTGGGGGTCAGCGAGTTTAGCGGGCAGGGGGGCAAAACCCCCTACGCTACGCTAGTAACTCGGGTATAACCCAGTCTGATACAAAATCTATATTGAGTTCTAAATATGAATTTTATCGGTTGCGTCAATCGGTAAACGGATGGATCATGGATTTAGATACAACAAAATTCTGTAGTTTTAATTTTGTACGTATAAGTTATTTTGTATTAACTTCTTACGTTACAAAAAAAAATAAACTTAATTTGGACTGGCCTGACGAACTGGATACATAATAAAGTAGTGCGAATATTCGTTTTTTTGTTTATTATAATGGTCTTAAACTAGGCATACCGTTTTTCTCATAAAAGGTATCTCATAATAAGTAGAGCACGTAAAATAGTAAAAATAATTGACGATAAGATTTATTTTGCACGACAATATTAGGCTACCTACTATATGCTCTACATACCTAAGTAAATTAAATGCAAATAACATTACTTGTCTAGCATCATAATTATTCATAGAACAAAATTGCCTGAGTAATTGAATAGGACTACCATCAAGCCCAGTCAATGAATGCAGCATTTTTAGCTTCTTTGCAGTTGTTTTTTATTTTTGCACGCGCTCTCTTTTGTTTCCTGCCACTAAAGACTAAAGTCCTCTTGTTTGAGACATATTTCGCGGGCGCGAGGCTTCGTGTGCCTGCATTTATAACCTTTCTTTGTACTCTCAAAATAACGTGCACAATTTAGAAAAAAAAAAAACTTTAACCTTCTACTCACGTAAATTTAATAAATTTCAATCCGTTGCACTTTAATTTACATTGTCAATTTAAACACACATCACAGGGGACGTTTTACACACATGCGTTGAATGTATTTTCCTTTGTAAACATGACAGTGGGCCGCATAATGTTTATGGATTGCAAGCGCAGGAGGAAATTTTCATTAAAATTCTGCGCATACGCCGATGCGATGATTCTTACAATTGTGCGCCAAACAGACAATACACTACACCAGTCATCTTAGTGAGAAAAGTAAAAGCAGACGATTGTCAGACTTCAATACAATAAAAAAGTAAATTGTCATTGCTACTCGTAGCGTAGAAATCGCCAAATAAAATTGAAGTCGTGTTCGATAGACTGTTGAGAGTTGTATTCGAAATTCAAAATCACGGCTCCAAATGAGGTTCCACACCAAACAGAGTTGCAGCACGATCGGAAACGTTCTTCAGTCAACGGTGACACCTGCCATCGCTGATTACGACGCGTAAATTGGCGATACGTGTGTCGCATTGCGGCGCACGCGCAGCCTTTGATCCAGCGCCGACAAATTGAACTGTGGTAGGTCACGACTCTTCACTCTTACAAAAGACCAGCTCTTTATGGTATGTGGAAATCGGTAAACGGAAAATTGCTCAACTATCTCCTCACAACACTTCGAATTCTTTTGACGTCCGAAAGGTTTGGATATCGAACGAAAACTAACGATTATTAGAATCAAAAGGATACCGCCTGATACGGAAAGGTGGATATCTTAATTTCGTAGTCCTGTGGGTTCATAAATTATAATTTACGACCGTGTTCCTGGACGGTGCGGTGGTTAAAAAAGCGGCCTCTATAATAGAATCATCGTTTTTTCGACCCGCATGTAACGTTTACCCGGAGTTGGTCTTTCAACGGTTTATCAGTCCTTGACCAAAATGATATTCGAAACTGCGGCAGTTATAGTCGTCTCTCTCTATAAAACAACTTGAGCCTTCTTTAATTACATAAATAATAATTATGAAGTAAAAATAGTCTTTAAAAACAACACATTGAATAGCTAACTAGACTCTTAATAAGTGTGTGAACTGCCAATTAAGAGATTCTTAAGACGAATATAATTAAGCAGTAATGAATTTAATGTGGCAAAAATGACTTCTGCTGAAGTTAAATTCTGCAGATAGCTGTCGAACATTTTTGTACATTATAAATATTGTTTTGCTCGTTATGTTTACGGTTGATTAAAGAACAGTTGTTTTAAAAAAGAAGGAAGAGAGCGAGACAGGTATAGGAACGCAATTTGACCTTAAATAGGAAGGGTTTATTAGTCAAAGTATGTGGTGGGGCCATACATCATGGGGTTCGGCGCCAGCGCACATTTTCTGTTCGCTTCCTACAGCTGGCATATTAAATTTTATCTTCTGTTTTTAAATACTTCATAACGGTTAACATTTGTAAGTTTTCGTTACTCTTTAGCCAAATGAAAAACTGCAACTTTCACCAAAATAAGAAGTGAACAAAAAAACATTTTTATGTGTTCGTAAAATATTTTATAGTGGTATGATTGCGAGAATTCCTACCGAAATGGTGTGATGAAGTTTAGTGGTCGTTATTTTGAGTGGCGAGTCCGATCCACAGTGCCGTGACCGATTCCAAATTTGAATCGTACCATATTGATTGGCCGAGGATAATTAGAAGTAGCCATAGTTTCTTAAAACTGAGGTAAGAGTCACTGTTGCGATCGACCTACACAAATAAAAAATTTGAATGTATTATAAATTAAATTTGAAGTTTATGTTTTGTAAAGACAAACTACGTTAAGGCTCTGCCTACCCGTAAGGGATTAAGGCGTGATACGTGTATGTGTGTGTAAATATTAATAATAGAAACATAAAATATCGCAGTTAACTCAATAATTGGCAATTTCAAGAAGAATCAAACGAGACAATAATTCATTGCGTGTCGATTAACTGTCTATTAAAGCATAGTCAAGGCATTTGAAAAATAATTAACATTGCCTGTTTATCTATACGTAATTGACACTATCTAGTAGTTATAAAAATAATAACAATAACAACTATTGCATTCAAGAACGCGGATTTAACGACCAAGTTGAAAAAAGAAGCATTGTCCTGTAAAACGCTAGTTTCGGCACGAAGGCCTGTATATCACAGCCATAACTCCGGAATATCTTTAATGCATAAAAACCTACTTCAATGCAAACCTTAATGTCTTATACACAAGGTCCACCCAAACACGCCGCCACCGAATATGATAAAAGACGCCAAAGTAAATTAAGCTTTTTGTTTACGTTTTAGAATTTAAACTCGCCTGGTGGTGGAAGATTTTAGTAAAGGCTAGCACAACGGCAGTTATTTAAGAAGTGTGTGTTACCGTGCACTGTTTATGTGGAATTAAATATGGTTTAATAGTTTACTAAGAACGGGTTAGCGCTCGCAAAAATTAGTTTGCAATTTCGCTTCTAAAAGATGCGGTTGCGAGATTTTGTTGACTTTTTTCATTCTCAAGTAAAGTTCAGAAGTAAAATTATTTTTATTCTCAACAGATTTACTCCTATCTAGTCATATTAATCTGTATTTAGTCACATTAATCAAAATTCTTGTATCTCAGTAACATACAGTATCTTACAAGTTGTCGATTAGTATTGAAATTGTATTCGAAGGAAGATTTAGTAACTCGGTGAGTATTTTATTCAAATACCCGATCGCCTTTAGTGTGGGGTATCGTACAAGATTAATTGCTGAGCATACTTCAAACGGCTTCTAGGCTTCTACAAGCTATGCTATACGGCAAAGCGACATTTAAAATCAATATTTTTAAAATGTAAATGTTATCCTACTGTCGCGGAAAAATAATTAAACCTAGGTCACTTATTTCTGACATTAACAATTGACAAACAAAGTAAAAATTATTCTTATTTAAGAACCTATATGTTAAATGTTACTTAAGATTAACATTGAAAGTTGCAGTGATACATATTTTCAGGTTATTATCATAATTTACACGAAAGTGCGATAAAATTAAATCATAGATCGATAAAGCAATGGAAGTTATATTTAAAAAATCTATATTTAATGAAAAAAAAATGTTACTTAAGGTTGATATAGAAAGTTTGCAGTGATATTTCATGTTATTATCGGCATTCCCACTAAAGTGCGATAAAATTATATTATATTATAGCATCGATAAAGCGATGGATGTTCAGCTTTATGTAACGTTCCCAGCGACCGACAGACCGACTTGTAATATGCATTTTATATACGTAGTGCTTTGTTTTATATTTAGTGTTATTTTTGTGATAGAGTCTACGTACAATGCTGAACTCAGAAAGATTATTTATTACTTTGGCACAGACTGTAATTATTTTGTATAATATACCAAAATCTCATGTTTCTTTTAATATAATCCAGTTATATAACAGACAAAATCAATTTTAATGTGAGAATATAATCGTAACAACCGAAAACAATAATTAAAACTGTCAAGTCATTTGTAGAACAACCCAATCCTAAACCACAGAGCAAGTATGTAAACAAGCTAAACAAGAGTAAAAAGAGTGAGCGATCAATCGATGGACAAGCAAACCACTAGATGGGCCAGAACAGGGGCCGTTACCCGATGATTTTCAATGCAACGCATAATAACCTAGTCGAGGTCACGGCTTGGTACCTATTACAGTCCCTGGTTCTCTCTGGGATAGCATTAGGGTTCCCAACCACAGGTACTATAAAAAATATTATTTTGATTTTTTTTTTCTTTTATTGTGATTTCAAGTTTTTTGTCGTCGTCGTCGTCTCAGCCGATAGACGTCCACTGCAGGACATAGGCCTCCCCCAAGGATCTCCACGATGATCGGTCCAGCGCCACCCGCATCCAGCGGCTTCCCGCGACCTTCACCAGATCGTCGGTCCACCTTGTGGGAGGCCTACCTACGCTGCGTCTACCGGTCCGTGGCCGCCACTCGAGAACTTTCCGGCCCCAGCGGCCATCGGTCCTACGAGCAATATGCCCCGCCCACTGCCACTTAAGTTGCGCAATCCTTCGAGCTATGTCGGTGACTTTGGTTCTTCTCCGGATTTCCTCATTTCTGATTCGATCGCGGAGAGAAACTCCGAGCATAGCCCTTTCCATTGCCCTTTGAGTGACCTTGAGCCTTCTTATGAGGCCCATTGTTAGCGGCCACGTCTCAACTCCGTAAGTCATCACTGGCAACACGCACTGATCCCAGACTTTTGTCTTGAGGCACTGCGGTAGTTGTTGAGAAGAGAAGATGTTACGTAGCTTCCCGAACGCTGCCCAGCCGAGTTGGATTCGACGATTGACCTCTTTCTGAAAGTTGGACCTACCCAGCTGGACTATTTGTCCCAGGTAGACATACTCGTCGACAACTTCCAGAGTAGAGCCCCCAACTGTCAGAGTAATGGGTGCAACAAGAGAGTTTGACATAACCTTGGTCTTGTCCATGTTCATTTTTAGACCCACTTGTTGGGAGGCTCTATTGAGGTCATCGAGCATTGTACCGAGGTCCTCCAGGGTTTCCGCCATGACCACGATATCGTCGGCAAAACGAAGGTGAGTCAGATACTCGCCGTTGATGTTGATGCCAAGTCCTCTCCAGTCCAAGAGCTTGAAGACGTCTTCCAGTGCTGCTGTGAACAGTTTCGGTGATATTACATCTCCCTGTCTCACTCCTCGCTGCAACTGGATAGGTTTCGAGTCCTGGTCCTGAAGTCGAACTGACATGGTGGCGCTTTCGTACAAGGACTTCAACACTTCGATATACCGATCAAGTTTTTTGTAGCGAATGGTAAATAATATTTGTATTAAACAGATAAATGCTGTTTTCAAGCAACGACTTAACTCTATAACTAATTTCGACAAGTATCTCTTAGCCTTCTCGACGTCAAAATCAATACCATTGATTTTATTTTTCTAACCCAGATGTGGTGTAAGTATAC
This sequence comes from Keiferia lycopersicella, assembly GCA_029255805.1. Lineage (NCBI taxonomy): Eukaryota > Metazoa > Arthropoda > Insecta > Lepidoptera > Gelechiidae > Keiferia > Keiferia lycopersicella. Next base: position 5,174,619 of record JARACZ010000008.1, read on the forward strand.
TATAGGAAAAACTTGACAACCCTAGATAGCGTTTGACTTGGATGGCACTATGTATTAGAGCTAAGCAAGCTAAGTGCTAAGGAAATTATATCATTGGTACATCATCGCGACTGTGGATCTGCCAATGAAGTGATACTGGTTTGAATGGTTGCTACACTTTGATTGGTAGGTTCTTTGAGATTAGCGAGCTGTTTGGTACTTTGTTGAATAATGCTATCCGTTTAACCTAGGAGCACTTATATTATAGAGCTGAGAAACTATGTAAGGATCGTGAATTTCAATTTTATTATTGAATGATCTATCTTTACAATTTAATCTGAAATTTTTAAGGTTCATTTATATTTAGTTTTACTTACACCTAATATAAGCTATATTATAATTACTTTTTCAGGGAACTGAAAAACAATATTAAATAGAAAAAACGATAAACAGACTGTAACAAAAAATAAAAATAACTAAACACATAAATTGCATCAAAATAAATGTGTGTTTTCATTCAAGTCACTTAAAGAGATGAGTGGTTTATAACACTAATTAACTGTTTCCATTCGTTTTGCAGATTCGCCTTTGAAGATCGGCCACAAAAAGGAAGCACAGAAAGTAGTCGTGGTATTATTTATCACTTCACAGCTGCACACCTATGATCGATCCTTATCCAACATGGCTGCCGGCGCGCCGCAACGGGCGGGAAACCATCGCAAGCGCACCTCCTACAACACACCCGTCAATCTTCTAAAACGGTTCGAATGCGGAATTTGAAATTAGAATTCCGATTTGCGCGAAACGTGCTGGCACACAGACGGCTTATGGAGTACTAAGCGTTAAAAAATAAAGTGTATTCAAAAGAGGTCGTAAAACATATTCTCCCCCATTATTAGTTTATGGGTTGCGACTGTTACGGGGCCATTATGCGTATTTTTGTGTGTATGCGTGTTTGTTTTGATTGTGTGCGGTGGACGGACGGACCAATTTGGGGAACTAACAAATGCCTCTATTGAGTCACTCATTGTTCATTTCGTTTTTTATTGGGACTATTATTAGAAACACCTCAACTTTTCGAGCGGCTGTAATCTCCAACAATGTCCTTGTATTTTTTTTTTAAGGTTTACGCAATAGAACTTTTATTATTAAGATAAAAAAATTATAGCGGTTTCCACATGTTATAAATATTTGAATGCATTTACGAGGTAGAGCCACATTCATGGTGTATTACCGTGAGTATATTCACTCACACTCACGGTTGGGCCGCGTCCGTATTGTTGTTGATACGGATTTATACTTGTTTCCACTGGTAACTATTATTTAAATACTTTTAGCGAGATAGAGCCACATTCATGGTGTATTACCATGAGTATATTCACTCACACTCACGGCTGGGCCGCGTCCGTATTGTTGTTGATACGGATTTATACTTGTTTCCACTGGTAATTATTATTTAAATACTTTTAGCGAGATAGAGCCACATTCATGGTGTATTACCATGAGTATATTCACTCACACTCACGGCTGGGCCGCGTCCGTATTGTTGTTGATACGGATTTATACTTGTTTCCACTGGTAATTATTATTTAAATACTTTTAGCGAGATAGAGCCACATTCATGGTGTATTACCATGAGTATATTCACTCACACTCACGGCTGGGCCGCGTCCGTATTGTTGTTGATACGGATTTATAGTTGTTTCCACTTGTAATTATTATTTAATTTTATACAACCTGTCTTGCGAACTTTGCTAATTTTCATAAAAAAATAATATAATTACGCTTTTACTAGGTCGTGGATTATTTTTATCTAACTGCATTAAGGTAAATTATTATTTTGTGTCATTTTCGCCGTAGATAACGGTACTATTTTTTTTCAGTTTTGTTATAAACTACGTTTTTGTTATTTTGATACTAATTTTAATGTAATACAGTATAAAGTACTTTTTTAAATTAAATATTTATCTTTATTTTTGTTAGTTTGTTTGAAGGTACCTAGGCCCACGGCCTTATATCCATAGAAACCTATTCCCTTGAATAATTTGTAAGTAATAAGACTAAATTAAACTGACATAATTTTATTTTTATATCCTCATCAATATATTTTTTTGCTTTCATTTATTAAAATTTTACTCAATCAAAATATTATTTTGTGACGAAAATCAACAGGATGACTTATCAAACGTTTACCAGTACAACTAGGTAGCGATTACTATCTGATTTCTCTTTAATAAAGGAGCATTTAAAAAACCTTTTGGCCCTCAAGCAAAATCAGTCGCCAATTTCGAAACTGGTTTAGAAATTATAGGGTCAGCTCTGAACGAACAGAGTTAGACGTTTTTGAACTTGGATATCAAAATGCAAGTGAAAAACTGGTTAAAATTCCACTTGTAAGTAATAAAGTATTAACCAGGTTTCACTACAATTTTTTAATTGTATTGTTACTTGAGATGGTTCTAAAGAATTTTGTTGAAGAATGCAGTAAGAAGGTATTTGATTCTCTTATTGTTCTACGTTTTTTGCTGGTTCTAATTCATGAAAAATATTTGGTAGCAATTAATTTCATAATTTATAATTTTAATTAGCTAGGTAGAGGTTTTAAATTTAATACTGGTATACAATAGAAACATAAAAAAAAACTAAAAATGAAAGCAAATTGTTTAGAAAAGAACTAAAAATTGAGTCAAAGTATCTATTTTAAAAAGGATTGCCTTAGAATTTTTATACCTTTGTAGGTATGTACTAAGTACTTATAGAATTTTTCAAATGCGAGTCATCGTCGAGTTCGCGGTTTAAAAAAAGACTACCTTAGATTTTTTGTACATATGTACCTCTAGCCTGTTTTACAAAGACGAGTCATCGTCGAATTGACTTCGAGTTCGTGATTTAAAAAAGGATTACCTTAGAATTTTTGTACCTATTTAAGTACGTCTGTTTGACAAAAGCGAGTCACCGTCGAGTTCGCGAGATGTCCCGAGCTTTCCATACGGCCCACGTCCGCGGCCTTGTATTGTTTCACCGGCCGTGTTGCGTGAACCCCGAGTGAAATATGGCCGACAGTTCGACTACTTATTTTGTTTCATTTTTTAGGCCGTGTTACTTAATTTTATCAAGTCGCATGAGTTATGAGCAATGGGACCACACGCGTCGTTAATTACAAGTTAGTAATGCGAGGTGCGGTGGTAGGGCTGCTAGATACGAATCTTATTGGACCAATTTTTCGTGATGTGATTTTTTCCCGCGTACATTTTTTGTCCCGCCAATTTCTGATAAGGAAATTGCAATCAGATCCAATTAGAAACGTTATCGAGTTTTGTATCGGAAAAATTTAAAGGAATGTCAGTCTAACTTGAATTTCTACTTATTTAACTCAGAAAATGTAGAGTTTAATAATTTGAAGACATTTCCTGCCTCTTTAAAAATTTTAGAAATCAGGCCACAGTTTTTTAATTTGGTCCGATCGTTTTCTTCTTATTTTGCAAAAGTAGGTAATTTTGATGTCAACTAATAGGTCAACTATCAAAATTTTTGATATAATAATTTTAAAATATTCTTATTATTTTTAAAGTGCCACCTACTTTCATCAATAACAGTCGCGGCCACTTACTGATGGTCAGTGGCACTAGAACTCCTCAAGTTAATAATAATGCGCCCAAACTAGATCGGGTCGATGACCCGGGCGGGCGGCGCGGGCGCGCGTTCCCGCCACTAATCTGGGCCGCTAAAATGCCGCTGTCGCTGCCTACTATGGTAGAGAAAAGACTTGAATTTTGCTTTTAGAATTATTGTCCTTTTTTATTTAGTTATTTATTAATTTACATCTCGATACCTTACTTACAATAGAAAAAATACATATGTGCAATATTTTTAGAAGTTCACTAGTTTTCTAAGCAAAAATTTTTTTAAAGTTATTTTCAAATATGATTTTTGTATACCTAAGTATTTATTGTGTAATTTTTATTGACTAATAAAAATTACAAATAGTTTTTAAATACACACCTAACTACAACACACTTAAAATCAAACTGCTATTTAATAACCTATAGAACATTTTAAAACTGTTTATTTAAATAGGATAAAATGTAATTAAGAGTCAATGAATAGGCTCATTTAATTTATTTATCGAAGCAGTAGGTTATGTACCTATCGATAAAATGAAACTACTGGATAACGAGTGCTAATATTGTATACGGCCACTCCCACCGATGATGGTAAAATTTACGAGATTTGTAGAGTCTTACAATACGCTCATTAGTCATTCAATACGAATTAGTTTTAAACTTGTTCTTCACCTGCTTGTTTGTATAAAAGTATTGAATTGTAAATCTTGTATGTACCTGCAGTGTTTGAATAAAATTTAATGGCTTATTTTCTTACGTATAAATGTAATTTAGTGTTATTTATTATAGTATTTGTTGTTTTATTTTTGTTGCTTTAATTACAAAATAATTACCTATAATAATCGTCTAATTCTTTACATATATCTTAGTTATATATTGATTGTAAAATTTATCATGTTTTATGTTTTTTACTCAGGTATATGACAAAAAAAAAACAAAATACACATTGTTGTTTTGCTTGCGAAGAATTTGGTTAGAACAATTAAGCATTAATGACAAAAAATAAATTTTAATAAAAATCAAGTTACCTAAGTATAAAACAACAAAAAAATATACTACAAGTTCTTTACAAGCACCTTATTGGTGGGAAATCATTTTAATGTCAGTCAAATAATGTTACACTAATAAGGTGTTAACGAGGGTCGTTATGTGATTTTTATTGACACTAAAGTTTGTCGCTACTACCTGCTACCGACTTGTTCTTATTGGAGTCCTACGAGATTTTAATAGACATTCTGCGAGCGTTCGAAACGTGTGACGACATTTTAGTGCTTTCCTTATGGAGAGGAACTATTCGGTAATATTAGTTATTTTTTCTTATGAGTAAAGTAATTAATTATTGACTGTCTGTACCTACGCTTTGAGATATCGTTGAGATTTTGTTGTAAATTAACGTGTAGAGTCATTAATCTTATTTAGTTTTATAAAAACTGTTGATGCTAAACCTGAGAAATGATGTAATAGAAAGTTCACTGACCTGCTATGGCCATCCAGGGGTAGAAGGTGTGGTTGGTGGGTTGGTGCTGGACGGGCTGCGCTGCGGCTGCTGCGGATCCTGGGAGCGCGCACTGGTTCCCCCAGGGCAGGGCTCGTCCTGGACTGGACGACTCGCTGTAGCGCGCCTCAGGCGTGCACGCTGCCGGCCGCACCAGCGCGCCCAGACCGGCTCCCCAGCCTTCCTTCCCTCCATAACCATTCTGTTGCTCGCCACCAGTCTTAGAACAATCCGCCTTCGCATACTGCTGCTCTCCGGCATACAATTTACAGGCTGCCGCGACTGATGCGTCGTAAGGCGAATCCTGCGGGCGAGGCTGATGCAGTGCATGTGGCTGAGCGTATGTCAGTCCCAGAGGAAAACCTCTGTATTGGTCACCACCGCCGCTCCCCTGGTGCACCCCGTGGGCGCCGTAGAAACCACCCTGCTCGAAATAGGAGTTCATCATGTAGAGTCACTGACACCAAACGTCACTCAAAAAGAAGAGCACTTATGTCATCGCGGTCCCACGCGCCGTGATAACGCGACCTCCGCCAATGTCACTCCAAATACAGACAGTGAATATTAACCTTTATTAATTTTATTGCCTCTTAAACGTCACTCGAGCGTCATAATGGGCTTCGTTGGCGATAAAGGCCAGTTGACGTGTGTTTACTTTTTACGATTATTTTACGACTTGGGAGCGCGTGCCGCGGGTTTTACGAGTTTTTAAGCGGTTTCGTCTGCCGAGTCGTCTCACGCCTGTCGGTGGGTGTTATTTTGAGTTCGCGATGTGTGAGACGGGGCGAGGACTCGCGAGCGAAGTTTGCGATCGCGTGTGGCGGGAGCGCGCGAGCATGTGCCGTGGTGCGACCAGCGCGTCTCGACTCACGCAGTCTACTAAGAGAGCGCCGAGTACGGAGCGCCACGCGCGCCGCCCCGCGCGCCGCCTGCCGATCGCAACAAGCCCGATTGTTCCGTCCCCTTTTCGCTAATGACTATAAATATTATCAGTTACGCTCTCTTTTCCCTTCTTATCACTGCCTATGAAGCACGTGGTCTATGACTAATCACTACCCCTTCAAAAATCACCTTTAAATTTTCATTAATTAATTATGGATTTCAGCTATCAAACTCTTAATTATATCATTTATTCAGTGGACTACAATTCTGAAAAATATGGACCATAAAACCGTCTTTATGTAAGTTATTCAATTCTTTATGCCGAAATCTATCCACTTTGAATACGTAAGTATAACAAAAACATCAACAAAAGCCAATGATGACTTTACTACTGAAAAGTTAAGCCGCAGAAGTCGTAAACTCATAAACGTACAATTAGTGAAACGGACCAGTATAGAAAAGATTTTACAACCACTTCTCGGCCGGGCCACAATGAGCGCGCAGTATCGTAACAAGGTGCTGAATAGAGTGAGAAGTCGTAAAGATGATTATTATTTCTTCTACTACCTGTTTTTACGAGTAGTGCCGCTATCACACTCACGCAAACAGCGGATACGAAAGCGCGAGCGTGAGGGAGCGCTATCTACGGTACGTGTGGTGCACGGTCGGTGCAGCGAGACATGGTGTTGTCTCTTTCTACCGCAGTGTGGCGCGTGCAGTGGAAGGCGCACTATCGAAGGGTAAACAATAGCGCATTATCGCAAAAGCACTCAGTTCGCGCGTCCAAATGAAGTCATCAAACGAATGAATGGCTGTTGTGGTAGTGCGGCCTACCCAGAGACACGTTCGCATTTTTATTGCAGTCACCTCTTTAGACAAATATTTGCTGATAAAAGGACGGGATGTGGCGAGATTTTTTTATAGGCCCGTAATTGGTCGATTAAGGGTTGTAGAGATACCCACACGACGGAGAAAAGAGGCTTTTATAGGTCTATTGATTGGATGCCAATAGGGTGTTTAATTTTACCACTTAAGGAGACTGGAGGATACTTTATTAGGAACAAAAAGTCTGAGAAAGCATATCAAGAGATTAAAGACGCTTACGACTCGAATTATCGATCATTTGACACAATTTTTATGGCACCATTTCTTGCAGCAATCCTAGTTAAGTACGTTTTTTAAAGCCTGAACTATTGCAGAGTTATTGCTTAAGTATAAATTATTTTTTATTGTCATTTTTCTTGATCATCCTTCCAAAGGTTGGTGAAGGACGCGATACAAATTCAAGATAAACCAACAATACCTCAAGTAGGTAGGTAAGCTAATATCAGATAGGCACTAATTATCAAAAACATGGAAGAGAACTTCGATAAGAACATGGAAGAACGTTTTTACTTTGAGGAAGTAGGCAATGGCGTGAATTTTTCTTACTTTTTATATTTTTCTACTAAAAACAACTTTCATTTTAAAATATTCAACATGACTGACCCCTACAACTTTATGAAACTACAGAAATATATGTGAGAAATATGCCAAAAACTTCTGTTTGTGTGCGTTGAGTCAATGTAGAGTCAGAAAAGTTCAAAAATTTAGAATGATAATTTTATTTATGCACAAATGAATAGATCGATAAACAATAAAGTAGGTACCTAATATCATAATTATGTTAAAAAAAGTACCTTTATTTAGGTATACCTTTAATCTTCAGTTTTGCGTCATTTTGTTGAGAAGAATTTCAGTCAACAAAACGTCTTACATGAGACGGTTAAGTCTATTTAAAATACGTTCAGTTAGAGCAACAAAAAATGCTTAATATTAATTGAATCTTATTGGATATCTCTACCGTATATTTCTAACTTGAATGCAATGAAAAGGCTTCGACCACAATACCTTTGACTCTCATAGATGGCGCTAGGTGGCGCTAGTAGGCGATTTCTTCTATTGAGCCAAAAGTCTACCCAGGTTTTATATTATGGTTTTGTTATATTGATTGATTCATGTTTTCGTAACTAAAATTACCTCATTGAAAGATAAAATTCATAAATATCTAGTAATGATGTTAAAATACAAGATAATATGATGAACATTTACGATAGATAGGTAAAATATTGTCACAGTCGTTGAAAAATATTTTTTCAGTTACCAAATCTAAGCTCACCAAACTTATCAAAACAATCAAATTCACAAACGTCTCATTTCCATAGCGTGGACAGATGGGCCGATATTCGCGACTCCTGCGTCCGCCCGGGCGCCCGGCACGCGCATGCGCGGCTCGTGCGCACCGTAAACACGATTTTTACTACCCGAATGCTCGTAAACGTCACTTGTATAGCGCCGTTTGTAGAACTCTCTGTAAACACCGCTCAGATTATTTCGTATACGCCTCCGGGGATATATCCGCCGATATAAATTCGAAACTTTATGGATGTAGGCAGCCGACTCACGTGGATTGTTATTATGCCGTTCTTTAGACGTTTATTGAACCATTATTGGCTTGTTTAAAGTATCACCCGCTTAATAGAGATAAAGGAGATGGCCAGGGCCGGTTCGAGGATTTGCATTACTCGAACGGGTCGTCGTCAGTTAGGGGTGATCTCTATCAGCGCGCACGAGTAGGTATCCACACAATGTAATAGAGTAGTACCTAATCTACATTAAATAAAATATGTAGCCGCTTAAGACAGTACTCTAGACTTATTAATATGTTTTAGATACTTTTTTAAATACCTGATAATTATCATTTACTTTGAGGCTAATTAGGCCCATGCACCGAATAAGGCCCTGATTATCACTCCTTATATTTTACTAAGTCAAAAAGTGCATCCATTTTCATTTTCATTCATTTAAGTATGCCTATTTATTAAAAATCAATCAGTTCATCGGGTCGTTGCGAGACTCGGTGTCCTACACGAAGAAGAAGTAGGTACCTATCTATACCTTTTCCTACTCATTTATATACACTTACGCTACCTCGATACATATCTGTCTGTCGTCAATAGTTCATAGCTTAATAGTCCCGCGGATGAGGATGTGTGGTCAATCTTCTAAGATGTCTTACTGCAATGTACGACTATAATTTTCCGTTTTATTGGACAGCATCTCTATTGCATAGTACTTACTCATAAAATGATTGACGACAACTCAACGAGATCATAACATTGTAAATTCGTTAAGATGGTGCTAATCGTAAACACCGTTGCGTTTATGGCATGCTTTTGAGAAAGATATCATAGGTATATCGTAGTATGTTGTACACGTCAAGTGCCTCACTTTATGGCATCTCACTACCCTAGGTCTGCTGGAAGAGATTTCTTTTTAGAAATAAGCCGACCTGTTATGTATTGTTCTCAATGTTATGTCCTTTGTGTTATTTTGTGTACAATAAACGGTTAAATAAATAATGAAATTTTAATATAATTGAGTCATATTTGTATAGAATATCAGAATCGTATTAAAACTCGTTCACATTTTTCTAAACCTCAGTCCAAACTGTTCTTCCCAGGACAACTCTTAAGCCCAGTCTCACCACAAGAGCGTGACTGAGGCTGGTTGTTTGAACAACAAACCACCTATTTTCGGATGAGCGCCCTAGCTCCCTACCAAGCCGTTCAGCGTAGTTTTGATGGCCCCGGGGCCGTAAACGAATGCCCAACACGAAAATAAAACATTTTTCTGGTCTCAAAGCTGGTCTGCATGCAACTGTAGTGTCATCTGTGTGCAATATAAATAAGCACGGTAAGTTGCATACAAGCTGCGTGCAGGTCAAGCTTACTTTGCTTACTCTAATCAAGTATTTACCATTGTTTATGAATTTTTAAGTGATTCCAATTCATTTACTATAAATTATACTACACTATAAAAGTTTAATTCTAATATAATTACGTTCTCCTTTGCAATACGTTTTCCAAGCAATTCAGTTAACAACGCCATCTATCATTTGTACGTAGCATCTGTTGAGCTTTCACTCTAACATTGCGCAAAAGGGTCCCTTAGGTTTGGCGGCAGTAATGGTCAAGTAATGTAGCGCTCCAAGGAAGTGTGTTAGATTTCACATAACACAAGTATTTGTTTATAAAATATGTTGACAGAGGAAATTAAAATCCACAAGATATATTACAAATCAACTATTAAGTAAATATTTGCATACTTAATAAACTATAAAGTTACTTAAGTGATCATTAAGTTATATCAAATACTATCTAAAACTATTAAACAGACATTATCATTTGCAATGATTTAGTTTTATGAGCACAATATTAACATTATCTAACATCAATGTTTCAAAAAGAACCATAAATGCCAATAGAAGCGCGATAAAACACACATAAAAGTGAACGTTACAGCTTTATTCATCATTCGACTGTATAAATTCATCAAGACACTTGTTAATCGTAAAATAAATCTTATTACACAGTAAAATTATGTTCAAATTGACGACAAGCGTTTTATTTTCGTCATAACAATAAAATTTATTTTTACGAGGCAGTTCTAGTGGTGGACGTAAATAGCGCCATCTAACGGTAGCTGCGTGAACCGCTGCGTCTCGATGGTGACGTCACACGTTGGCAGAGACTTCGGGTTCCACCGCGCGGTGCATGGTGCTGTAGAGTCGTAAACGACGATTTTGATGCCCATTTTATGGACTGTTAGAAGTGTTTGTTAGGAATCTTGTTTTATGATCTTTGATTTGCTCTTTATTTTTGTTTCTTTTGGTTGGTGAAAACAAGACGTGAGTAGAAAATAGCTTTTTTATGTTTTATAGACTACGCTCTCCTGAATTTAAGTCTACATCATTATTCTAGTAGTTTAATTGTTCAAGAATAAAAAAAATATTGTGCTGCACTGCATCTAGTAGGTATTAAAACCGTAGGATTTATATTAATTACTAAGGGTATGTGCCTGCCTTATTAGGAAATATTTATAATAATTTAGTAAACATTATCATTCAACCAGCAATCATTTGCCTCTCCCTACCAACTAACTCGTTGTAGGTAGTAGGTATGTTAGTATATTAGGTTAAAATTTTTGAAAATAAAATATCTACCCATATTTTTTAATAATAAACAAAATAATATTCCATCAAAAAAACTTTTTTCAGAATAAGTATGTTTATTTGTTATGCGGGTAAGACTTCATTTCAATATAAAAAATGGTATTAACCTAAAGATCAAAAACACTTTTAAAGAAGTTGCCTATGTAAAAATATATTTTTTTAGCAAGTTGCGTATTTATAAATACCAATTTAAATCGAAGGGCTAAAATTGGCCTAGTTGCTGCACTCAAGCTCACTCAACCTGGCTCTGCACACATACAAACTATCTATCTTCGCTTTCACACAACCGAGACATCCGATATAACATTAAAAGTAAACTAAGTTTGAATAATGGTCTCATTCACGCACGCTCGGTCGTTACGAAGTGCGGTAATGTGCTATCTCTCTCGCACTCGATCGTCAAAATGGCCTCCAAACGAGATGTTTTGAAGGAGCGCGGCCAACTTTTGTTGCCGGTAATGGGCGGAGCGTGCATGAACAGGGATGGATTTGTGATGAAAGTTTGATGTAAACGTTTTTTTTATTTAGAAGTCAAATCTGACATAACATTTTGTATCAATATTTATTTTGCTTAATGCATGTATTTTTAGTTGTAATTAATATTTGGTTAATGTGGCAATTATAATAGGTACCTAATTCAACTTAAAACTTTAGAGAAAAAGCATACTTACTTATAATATTATTAAGTAAGATATATTTTAACATAAAATATGAAATTGACACTTCACTGAATATTAGGTATTGTGGTATTAGGTACGGTGTTATTATCTATTTTCATTTCACTTCAAGAATTTTGAAAGAATGAACCGTATAAATAGTGTTTTAATTTTCATAATATTTTTATTTACAAATATTTTTTTGTTACTCTATCTTCTTGGCGACGTCTGCAATACATCTCCGGGCGTTTGAGTGTAAATCAATGTCATACATAATGTGTGAATGAAATTATAAAACACAAGTCAAAGAGTTTTCTTTATCTTTTACTATTGTTTTATGAATATGTAAGTAACTTTGCAACCATTTAGTCTGTATCCGAAAATAAATAATATCAAATTATTAAAAACCATTGCATCCTCAATTCGGCCCTGCCTTGGTGGAATTAGGATATGGCGACCGATGCGCCGCGCCGCGAGACGAACTTCGAATGTGCTAGTGTCAGTAAAAACAACTTATTTTTGCAAGTTTATTTCTCAGATTCATAGTGTAGACCTATAACAAAATGATGGTGTTGGGTTTGTTTAGTGTTTCAGTAGAAAAGCAAATTAATACAGTTTTTGTATTTGTTATTTTCCACCATTTCGATACAATAGACATCGCTCCAGAGCGATGATGCTTGTGGGTATGAGTGCGAAAGAGACAAATGATGTGCCTCTCTTTCCTACTCTAACTCTACTCTAAGAGAGTAAGTGAATTTGATTTGGATTTTGAGCAAAAATCTTATAAAATAGCATTTGACTAGCTAGCAATACATTGTTTTGTAATACTTTTTATTTTAAATATTGTATAAAAAGGTAAAAAACATTATTATATAAAAAACAAGTGTAAAAATAAAACAAAATCCAAAGCAAAAACAAAACAAATTATGAAACAATACAAAAGCTTAATTAACTAAAAAAAAAAACAAGTTCTATTAAGGGCAGGTATTTTTTAAGAAAAATCAATATGGCTATTTTAGGTAAGGTCCATGTTCAACAATGAATTCTAGTAGCTGTAAATGATGGTGGATTCTATTTCTATCTATTTCAGCCTATTGCAGTCCACTGCTGGACGTAGGCCTCCCCCAAGGAACGCCATAAGGCACGATCTCCCGTTTTTGCCATCCAGTCGCTACCAGCCGCCTTTTTCAAGTCATCGGTCCATCTGGCCGGAGGGCGTCCAACGCTACGCTTGCCGAGGCGTGGTCTCCACTCGAGAACCCGCTTACTCCACCGTCCGTCGGTTCTACGACAAATGTGGCCAGCCCACTGCCACTTCAGCTTGCTACACTTCCAGACTATGTCCGTCACTTTGGTCTTTTTTCGGATGGCCTCACTCCGGACTTTATCCATTATAGAGATACCAAGCATAGACCTTTCCATAGCTCTCTGAGTGACATGTAGCCGGTGGGCCAGTTTTACTGTCAAGTTCCACGTCTCAGCTCCGTAGGTCATGACTGGTAGGACGCATTGATCGAACACCTTGGTCTTGAGGCAATGTGGCAAAGATGATTCGAGGATGTGACGCAGCTTTCCAAATGCTACCCAGCCAAGCTGCATGCACTCTTCTGGTGATTTCAGCCTCAAAGTTATCTCTTCCTATCTGCAAAGTTTGCCCAAGGTACACGTATTTCTGGACAACTTTAAGGACTACACCTTCGACGGAGACCGGCTCGGGGATTATGTGTTGATTGAACATGACCTTCGTCTTATCCAAGTTCATCCCAAGTCCAACACGTCTCGAGGCAGAGATGGTGGATTGATTACAATATAATAATCTAAATGCCTATGAATAGTAGTTTAAAATAAAAAAAATAATGATTTTGTAGTAAAATTTCGATGCCTTGGCCTTATTAGATGACATTACATGGGCCTTCTTAAGTAATCATATCAATCCTTAAAATAATATGACACAACATTTCATTTCATAGGTATGTAGCAGGAGTATGCATATACTTATTATTAGGCCATGTAACTTTACGGTAAATTGTTATTTAGGATCATGATACTTGAAAATTGGTCTGGCTTGTCATTTGTATACTATCAATTAATAATACTGCACCTAGATACATAACTACCTTTATTAACTATCTTTATATAGGTCATAGTAAGTAATAAAATACAATTTATTCATATATAATACTGTCATGTCGAAATAAAATACTAAAAATAAAAATAAAAATTACAATTATAATAACATTAAATTAAATCAAAAACTCCACCCCGGACCACTCCCGGCGCAAAAGATCCCAGGATGATTATCTTTATTGGTATTGCTAGAATGTTAGTTGTATAATAAGAAATACTTACCTACCTACCCTGAATATAAAAAAACATTGTTAATAACTAGATCACAACATCATTAATTTATGTTGTGCAGTTCATTTAATTTCTTTTTTATCCATTAACTAAAATAAAAACATCATTTAAAAAGTTATCAGTATTAATAACAAGTAATTAAACAGTTAAACGCACGATCATGCCTGATATTAACAGGTAATCATTAATTGCTCATTTAATCTGCCGTATTGCATTTATTAATAACCTGTCTATGTTATAATTATAACTGAGCTGCCTTTATACCTTTTGACGAGCAAGAATTGTATATATAATTGTGATCGCGGAAACGGCTACAACGTTTATCATGAAAATTCGTGTGTAGGAAGAAAGGGGGTGAAAAGTTTTCTAGGTTTTGTTTTCCAATAATCATTCTGAACGACGGCAAAAAATCCAAGCAATGCTCGGTCAACCAGGAACTGATTTATTTATTTTGTAAAAGAGATAAGTACCTATACAAGGTGTCATAAAAATAACCTACTTATAATATTATAATAATTAAATAAATGTGCAAGAATAAAATATTTACCATACTTTCAAATAATAAACTTACCTTCGTACTTGCTTACCATTTTTCCTTCTCATAAACAAAAAACCTATACATTATTATTGTGATTCAATAGTATAAAAAATACAAAATGTGTCTACTCTGTGTTAATGACTTACAGAGTTTCAAATGTAGGTAGTTATTTGTTTCTTCTTAGAAATATTCTTTCCTATTTTGATTGAAATCAATAATCGTAAAAATTTTCTTTTTATACCTAGTTTACATACAAATCGTCTCATATAGAATAATTGGTTATTGAAATATTTTAATAGTGTATTGTTAGAGAAAGTTGATAAATAAAAGCAGTCAGTGAGTGTAATAAATAATAATGTAGCAATAAATAATAATTGTCGAATGCAATTAAATGCACAATATGTTCAGTTATAATTTGAGACAAACACTGTGATGTGATGATTTATTGGTTACTTGATAAGAAAACCAGATACATAGAATGTCATATCCGCATAAGCATAATGTATAAAGTAAGGGTCATTTTTAGGTACGGTTGATATAGATACTCATTCTTTTAGATTATAATATATCTTAGAGGTCTTTCCCAAAAATCTTTTTTATTAACTTCGTACTGTATTGGTATACAGTAGAGGTATGATTTAATAGGTAGGTACGTAGAGAAGAAGATAGCTTAAGATTCTTTCAAATTTTGAACCAGCTGCGTGCAAAAACACAGTGAAACCAAACCATTTTTCCAATGTGTTTTTACTATACGGATTATTTTTTAGTCAGTACACAAACTTCGTAGGGTGTTTCTACTCATGATTCTGAACAACTTTTACTATGGGACCACCTTCGAAATCGCGAAAAAAATTGGGTCTTCCATAGAAATATTGATACCTACCTATTCGGCACCAATGTATGAAACACGCAATTTTTTTTTCGCGATTTCGCGGGTGGCCTCATAGTAAAAGTTGTTCAGAAACATGAGTAGAAACACCCTACAAAGTTTGTGTACTGACTAAAAATAACCCTGTTGGCGAAGGTAAATAATAAGTAGGAAAAAATTATCAGATTCATTGTCTGGCTCCACATAAAGTACTTACCTGTGTACCCAGGTACTTATGCAAGTGTGTAGGCGTTGTTACAAATAAAGATAGTGTGAAATATTTGGTTAAAATAGGTATTGACAGTAAATAGCAAAAGCACAGGGTGAAAAAATAACTACCTAACCCACATTCACCTATCATCGAATCCCACCTACGTGTAGGCAACTAATGAAAAATCTGTCCAATCACTCAGAGCGCCATCTTTAACTGGGACATTAGTCTTTCATCGCACAGTGGTGCGAGCGCTCCCCGGACGAGGCACGTAAATAAAATTGTATGGAAATAAACGTTTCGTCAGACGGCCGCGGCACGTGCGCCGGCGCCGCTGCGCTTCAGCATTCAACTCGTACGCAGCTTTGTTTGTTTTCCCACTAGAACGCTTTGGTTCGATCGCGTGATTGTTTTATTGAGTGCCTATCAAGGCGTGTCTGTTATTACTTAATCTATGATTAACGCGCGATCAGAATTCTCTATAATAGTCGGTAAGGGTTCATACAAATCGGTTTTAATTCAGTGGTTTTTAAATAAAGTTTTTCTTTTACAGTTAATAATCATCTGAAATTTTGTATATTGTTTGTCGAACCGGTATAATTTTAGACATATTTTTTACCTACTTACATTGTTAATTATTGTATACTCGTATGTATAACAAATTCTACCTTCTTTTGATTCTGTTTAGTTCACACTTGGCCATAAATTTTAAAGATTGAAGGTTATATCAACAACATTCCAACGTGAACAGCAATATCACAACACGTCGAAAACCCGTAGAAAAGCCGAGTCGATTTCTCTTACCTATCGATTTACACTGCGCCATCCCACTCCTATTTGAATGTGTTTTACATACTGTACACTAGGAACTAGGAACGCTATCTTCCCAGCCAGTGGAGTGGAAATAAAGTAGATATGCGTCGGTACAGGTACTGGCAGAAGATACAGGGTGTTATTCTTTTAATGGTCAATATAGATTTATAATTTTGACATCATAAATACCAATCTAACAAAAAAATATATACTTACAGTGTGTAAGAATAACTTTGCAGGCGTGATCAGACCATGAAACTGAACAACTTTTTCTATTGGGGCTATGTTGGGAAACGTGAAAATTTGTTCGACCTCCCATACAAATCCTAGATCAGTCAGCTGATGACTATGTATGGGAACTCGAAAAAATATTTAAAGTAAAAGTGATAGGTATATAAATAGTAAAAGTTGTTCAGTTTCATGGTCTGATCACTCCTGCAAAGTTTTCGCTACACCGTCTCTCTCGAAGAAGAAAATTGAAGATCTCATACAAATTGCACGATCGGTCAACATTACCTATTAGTATGGAAATTGAAGGTCCATTTTTGTTTTGAAAAATATAATAAGACGTTTTTGTTTGATAGATTGTTAGTTATGGATTTCCAAATGTAATAAGCTTTTTTCTTTGGACCACTTAAAGAGGGCACCCCGTATAACACAATGGCCTCGTATGTGATAAGTTTGAGACCACCGGGAAGCCCGCTTGTAATTTTGTATGCTGGCAACATTTGAATTAAAAATAATAGATGCCTATTGCGTAATTTTATTGGCAGTTTCCTCGTTCTCTAACCTAACCTAACCTAACTACGTGGATGTTATTTATAATATAATTTAGGAATCATAGAAATAGGTACTAAAAGTACATAGTTAATAAGTAAGGTACATTTAGGTAATAGGTTTTGATAGGTGCTAAGCTGTACTTAGGTAATTGCGGAAATAATAACTTTTTTAGTACCTATTGCAATTCAAAGAGGGAATGCTGCCAGTCTTGCCTCGCGGAGATGCGCTGGAGAGTTGTAATTTTGTAGTTATTTTTTTTTTAATGTATATAATTCCTCTCTTTATTTTTAATGACCTTAAATATTTAAAAGTAATAGATATGATAATAAATAGGTACGCACATTATTCAGGTAGGTAGATAAAAAAGTAGCATAATAATATTTATTTTGTACTAAATCAAATCGCACAAGTTCCGGAATATCGAAAAGGAGCGCTGCCGCCGGCGGAGCCGACGGGAACCGACGGCTGAAAATATCCACCCCTCAAAAGTCCACAACACAACACGAGTGGTATTTTATACACGGAACTTTTTCTTCACTTGACATTTTTTTAAAGGCATTTAAGTATCTAGGTAAAGACTAAAGAAAGAGTGATTTAAAAACTGTTCAAATTAAAATCGAAGAAGTAAAGCAGAAGTTTTCTAATATGTAATGCTACAAAATACAACTAAGAACTTTCACACCTTCTTACTTCTTTGTATTTCTAAAGAAAACGGTAAGTATCTACTTAATACCTGCCTATATGCCTATAATGTAGGTAGGTAAGTTAATAATAAAAAAAATGTTTAATTGCAAATTAATAGCGTAATTTAATAATGCTTAAACTTCAATCGAAGATACACATTAATGATTGCAAATTTTGAGAGAAATTCTCAACTCCCTAAATCTGACACACTGTGCATTCCGTCCCGCGACGCGACAAAAAGTCGGCCATTTTGATTACGTGTGAGTCTCCGCGCGGCCCCTCCCGCCTGCCGACGACGGTAGAGGGGCAGCTATACGGTTTAACCAGCGCTACATGACCTGCGACATAAGATACTGTAGCCTGAGACCACTACTGAAACCGGTTTAGCCTGGGGTCAGATGTAACTGGTTATCGTAGTATACGGGCTGTTTATGTAGCCAAAACTGCCGCTTCATACACCGACGGCGTCACCGCCATCACTTTCATTATTATTGGGCGATTCACGACGTTTACCCAGCACTGAGACGAGAATCTCTGTTCCGTTGTTCAAATTAAAATGTGGTGATTGTTATTTTGTGGTTGTTTCCTTTGGAGTTTGAGTTTTTTAGCGTTTTATCATTCGGTAGGGTTAGTTTAGTTTCACTTTATTGTTTACATGCGTCGTTTTACGGTTCTCTGAAGCAGCAGTGTGCTAGAGTAGAGGAGCTATTCATTTATACTATTAAAATGTGTACCTAGTAATTTTTTTTCTATAGGTAGGTATTTGCATTAATATCAACAATTAAATTAGGTAGGTACGTAGTTATTTTCTTTTTGTCTCTCAATAAAAAATGTTGGGGAGCTTATCATAGACAATTATTTAGATAAATCTGTCTTGAAATACTTTTTAAGGGTTTATCAATATTTCCACATTTAGGTAAGGGTTGGTAGGTTCATAACATAATAGGTTTGTATGTAGGTTCATATCTAAGTATAATATTCAAAGGTAACCTATGGCATTCGAATAGCATCGTCCACGTATACAAATTCTCCTTTGAAAATACAAAACTACTCATTTTAATACACAAGCACTTTGGTATTCCTATCGAACTCGAAGCTCCTTAGTTTCCTTTGTCGGTATGACACATGTTTATTGCCCAGCACTTAGCTTTTGTTTATAGGGATGCACTGTAGAATAATTTCCAAGTCTATGTCCTGTTTTGAACCACATTATGGGTGAACTTACGTACCGTCCAGTTCTATAGTCCCATTTCGGTTTTTGGCCAAATGTTCGGACCATTTGCGCTCCTAATAGCCCATCCTTATTAAATTTATACTAGATACAGTTAAAATTTCAGTTGTTTAATTACTCGGAATTCGGGTCCAGGGAAACCGCGGAACGGCCGCTGTGCGAGCGGCCGTCGCAGCCAAATTAGGTGGTTAGGAAAGGTATATCATTTTGTACTTATAGGGCTTGGTAGAGTTTGTGGAAGGGTAGGGTAAAGGGAAATGGGTGTGGGTTATCGCACTGCTAGGCAAAATTTACGAAAACTTTAATAAAAGGCTCACAAACTATCACCAAACAGACAAACTCTAGCTCTACACTAGATTCGATTCGACCGACTTTACCAAAGAACGAAGACGACGATCACGAAAAAGCGCGTCCTCACTAAAATAATTCCGTCCCTTTCCCTCTAATGCGGTCGTAACCGTTGTTGAGACGTTCCGCGTTTTATGTTACGAGTGCGTCGTAAAATAAAAGTGCATCAAACGGGCCTCCCGTTTGCATTGTCCGCGATTAAAAAACCGGCCGAATGAAAACCCCTCGACACTTGAACTGAAATCAAGACACGACTGTACTCTTCAACTCGGTCGCGTAGCTGGGTTCGTTTACGATTATTTAGTCGTAAAAATCAAAGTTATAGCCTATTTACACCCGTAACTGTATGTTAATCTTTGTTTTACGAGTGCGCGGTGGCTTATTATTTAATCGTTAATCATTTAACACTTTGCGCTCGTGTGTGGTCGGTTTTTATGACATACTTCTCTTGATTCTTGGTCGTGATTGCCTACTTCACTTCGTAGCCTGTAGTAGTCGTAAACTTAAGCAGTAAGACGCCGTGGGTATTTCACAGGGGACGCACTACGAGTAAAACTCAAAGGTTATGTCGGAACTGCGCGGCTTAATGGTCTAAATGTGTAATAATTTTAATGAATTTGACTACTGAATTAAGGAATTTCACACGCAATGTTGTTATTATAGCAGTTAATGGTCAAGTAGTTAGGTATTTCTACCGATAATCCATATACCTAGTTATACCCATAGAATTGCTACGTGAAAAGTGTACGTGAATGTATCAATGTAGAGTTTCTAAATCGTGTTCTTTAATTCATTTTTAGTCTTGGGACGCGCAGCTCGTAGATTTATTAAACTATTTATGGAAAACACAACATAAATTAAAGCATTTTAAACAAATAGGTACATTATAATTATTTATTAGCCACACAACACACACACGAATGCAAAATTATAAAAGAGATTCTGAATTTATAAATCTGTTGATTATTTTAGTTCGAAACATCTCAGTTCTACGATTGTTTTATATTAATGTCGACCTTACTGTTTTACATGAGGGTTTATAGTAGCTTGGCATGGCTGCGAACGAAACTAGAATGATGCAAGTGATTTCAAATGTCTCTACAACAGAGTGCATCACATTTTGTGATGTCTGTTTAAATGTTTCTCTGTGTATACTTGTTTTATATTTATACTACACTTGTAGGGTTTAATTGGTTTGTTCACTGGTAATGTTTGTATTGAATAGAATGTTTATCTGTAATAAGTACGACATTTTAGTTGTAAGCATCTGTTTTCTTGAAGTGGAAGCACACACGGACATCTCAAATCTAGCAATTCCTATACTTATTCAAAAAAGTGTAATAAGTAGTATACAATTTGTTAAAATTTCGATATGAGGACATCTAGACACCATTTCGTTCATTGAAAAATAATCTTGATTGTGTTACTGCATCCAAAGCCCAATGCTAGGCCTAATTTTATAAAATCTAGCTTGATCTGTGAAGCCTGTCAGTTAAGGGCTAATAATGCTATAACATATATAAGGTCCAATTTCCTTTGTTTACTTCTCTTTTAGTATGGATCTGTCAAACGTCACAGGTATCTAGCTATATTTTATGGACTATAGAGGAATATCTATCTAGCTAGGTACATTTTATGAACTATTCAGGAACTTTTAACCTTTCCGAGAGTTCTCCCGAAACAACGTCCCTGTGAACGCGAGAATCTGTTTGTGAAAATCTAGTTTCCGTGTTTGCAGCCGCCGCGCCGTGTAAGTTTATCTTTCCTTGTCGCTGGAACACGGAACATCCTTTTACGGGGGTCGTAACTCGTCGGCCGGCCAGGATTCGCGACGACTCCTATGGGCTGTGTACGAACAGACGGGTTGGTCCACTAAGTCTAAAAAATATTTGAATATTAAAAAAGTTTATCCATACTTGAAGGAAAATCTTCTGTAGCCACATTTTCGACGAACTCTGTCTGGCAGAGCGAAGGGTTGAATTGGAAAGTTATAGTTAGAAATCTTTGGTTTGGGTTTATATAATTACGATATTTTTGAGCCTCAATGTATACATGTGATTTTTAAATCTAGTTTCCGTGTTTGCAGCCGTCGTGTAAGTTTATCTTCCCGTGTCGCTGCAACACGGAACATCCTTTTACGGGGGTCGTAATTCGTCGGCCGGCCAGGATTCGCGACGACTCCTATGGGCTATGTACGAACAGACCGGTAGGTCCACTGAGCCCCAAAAATATTTAAATGTTGAGAAAGTTTGTCTATACTTAAAAGGAAAGCCTCTGAAGCCACATATTCGACGAACTCTGGCGGAGCGAAGGGTTGGCTTGAGTTGGGAAGTTATAGTTAGAATTCTTTGGTTTGGGTAGGGACCTATATTTACAATATTTTTGAGCCTGAACTTATTCATGCGATTTTAAAATCTAGTTTCCGTATTTGCAGCCGCCGTGTAAGTTTATCTTCCCTTGTCGCTGGTACACGGAACATCCTTTTACGGGGGTCGTAATTCGTCGGCCGGCCAGGATTCGGGATGACTCCTATGGGCTGTGTACGAACAGACGGGTTGGTCCACTGAGCCTCAAAAATATACTGAGAATCATCGTAGACCGACAACAGTAAGCGACGGACGTAAGATGTGTTTTCTGCATTATCGCCAACAAGCGCAGGTTGGCAGGTAAGATGTAGACCAACAAAGCTCTTCGGCACTAGACTTATATAGGAAGTAGAAAAAGAACACAAAACAGTTTTGGGCGATTGGGAAACTTTGACGTCTGCGCAGTGTACACGCCCTTCCTTGACCAGCCATAATACATTTATTTAATTTCAAACTTTAAAAAAATCATTAAAAAAAAAATCTTTCCATTTTCCTCCTGAACATGACTGACGGCAAATAAAGCTAAAATTTCTGCTGGCATCAAATGTAAAATAGAAAACTTATTGAAAGCAAACTGCTTCACAGCTTTACACACCCATTTAACTTTGTATTCTGGTGATGAATTAATAAAAAAATAGTTGGATCAGTTGAATGATACTAATAAGAGCACAGTGGAACATAAAACACTAGCAGACTGCGTAGATAGAGCCAAAAGTTTGCATTTTAGAGTTAGAGCTGTTGGTACATATATTCTACCAGACAACCTGCTAGTTAGTTTTAGACTTTTCGGTTCCTATTTACATGTGGATAGGTGGATAGTCCATGTAAGTACAGGAATATGTTAAGAGTTTTTAAAAGTAACCGTTGGAACAATATAGACACGGGCCTAGAATAGCATCACCCCATTTCTGAACGTAGGTGACGTAGGCGACTAAGTGATAAATCCACGGAACGGGTAGCAGCGTTCTCTGTAAATAGCTACAAAATACAATATCTTGCACAGCGCTCTCCAATCCGCTTGCCAAGCGCGGTGAATATGGCAATACTCCCCAATTGGGGGAGCCCCATATCCAGTAGTGGACTGTTGTGGCTGTAGAAGATAGGCGTTCTCATGTCACAAAATTCTTCACTAAATTATTCTGACAAAGTTGACCTTTCCATAAAATCTTGTAAGTATGTTGGTAGAGGGTAACATTTCAACCAAATCGTGTCTCAAAATAATTCGTCTGGCATTACCGACACGTCCACGGAATCGTGACGGAGTATCAAGTCGTCGAGATAAAAGCTCAATGTCTGGTAGAGACCCAGAGTAAAGAATAGTTTCACAAGGAACTGTGAATAACTAAAATGAAGTCATTAGCTAGGCTAGACGCTATACTTGGTATGAGCTAAAAAAGTAACAAATTCACAAAAGCATTAAGCACTAAGTAATACATAGTTTTGGTAAGACCTTTAATAATCAACAAATCAACAAGATGCTAGCGCTAAAATAGAAGAGGTTGAGGTTTAGTTATATATCGTGTAGGACGAAACTGGGAGATAATACAAGGATCTGTAAATGGCCGCCGATTGTCATGCTTTTTCTCTCCCACTGGAGCTCCTACATGGTAATATTATTCTGGATTTCATGTTTTCTACTGAAATTTCTGCTGTTTGAATTTCCTACAGAATGTTATGTTTTTTTATTTGAAAATTTGTTTTATTTTAGCAAGCTTAGTCTACCTAATTATTCCTAGCTAGCTAGAATCTTCTAGCTGCTGCTCGTAGCATTTCCTCTGAAACTCCCTTGCTCTGAGAGTAGGGCCCACTCACGCTTTAGGTAAAAGAAAAAAAACCCACCCAGCCTCTTTAGCACTTAGCTGCGCGTGAGATTGAGTGCTATATCGGTGCTATATTGGTGCTTTATGTGCTCAAGTGCTTATTTATAGAAAGGGTTATGCCGAGGTCGTGATTGGTTGGAATTGGCCGCTGATTCATTGTTTGAGTTTTTAATGGAAACAAATGGTTTCATAAAAGATGTTGGTCTTTTAAATATCGGACAAGTGCGTGTCGCAACGCAATTCACCAACGAGGTTTTTGTATGATACCATACCAAAATAGCTATAGCAATTATTTCAGATTGAACGCTTCGTCTCATACAGCCCTAAAAAGATTTCTTGATACATCATATTTCAATCCTAAACAGATCTCGGTACTTCAACAGTTGAAGTGAACTGGCCATTGATTCATACATGTGTTTTTATATTCATTAAGATAGTGGATTTTACTTTTATTTTGCTCTCTTGGGCAATTTCAAAAAAAATTGTACATCCAGATTTTTACCTGTCCCCCAGATTGCGTATTTTTTTAAAGGTGTTATCTTAATTGTTTGTACTTTTTATTTATATTTCCCCAAAAATATAGTTTAAAGTCTGCTATTTAACATTAAATATTTCATGCTATCATTTATAGTTTAATTTATATTAAATAATATACCCCAGGGCGAACCAGTTTTTTGGCTGTCCCCACCACAGTTTGCGAAAAAGACAGTTGGATTTAATTATATTCTTCCAAGAAGACCCCCACACATTTTATATTTTTTAGAATGGCAATGCTTTATGCTTCCGAAATAAGGGATTTCAAACTTTAAATATGTTGAAATAGAATTTATAATATTTTTTGAATATTGTCCCCAGTTTTGTCCAGTCACGAAACGTCAGTTTTGTTACCTTGATTTATAATAAAAAATATTAAAGATGTTGGTAGGTTTTCTTGAAAAATAGTAAATTATTTAATCGTCTAGCCATAGGCCATTTTACTGTGGCTCTGCCATTTGCAACGGGATCGTGAGACGTGCAAGTCGAGGTGCGTACGAAAGTTTCAGAAAATTTGTCGGGTAAGTTACCACTGTAGTTCTTGAACACTTTATGGCATGCTATGAAGCGCGTGTTTTCAATTTTCAATAAATTATGAAGATTAAGTGTTCAAAATTTGATAAACTAAATGTTTTTTGGCGATTTTTACTGAAATTTTAATCCAAATTCGGAGTCCGATGTTACCTCCGTTTTGTTACCCATTTTGCTGGTAACCTATATGCTGACAGGCAAAGTAACAAAACTGACAGCTAAAGCTGAGTTTACATGGTGTCAATCGTAAATAATATATTATTTTGTTTATTTAAGGTGCTCGATAATAAAAATAAGATATTTAGATAAAGGCTTGTTACTGTTTTATTTTAGTTTTTTTTGTTTGGTTATGTTCCAGTTTTCTTTTTAAGTGATCTTTTTAAATATATATACGGACTTTCAGTGCCAAATTAAAATAATAGTTCGGTAAAAGCTCATAAAGATATGTATTGAAATCTATACATATTATAAGACAGTAACAAGTCAGTGTTCAGTGACCCTATATAGTTTTGAGAAAACACAACGATAGCGCGTTTTAAAAGACGTGTGGCGACATCTATGAATGAGTTTTGTACGATATTTGTTTGTTTGTGTATATGCGGAAGCATCACGCGAAAACGAACGAACGGATTTTGAATCAAATTGTACCAAAATGTCAAGTAATTCACCGATCAGGTCATAGGCTAAAAAAAAACATACCCCTAAAAGGGGGGTTGGCTGCTACACATAAAATAAGTTTGTAGGTCATGTGAATTTCATAGTGGCGCGTAGTAAAAGGATGTGTATGGGCTAATTGGACCTGAGATTGATTTCAAATTTCGAACTGGCCAGCACGTATTGTGTCGCTTTGAATAAGCGCACAGGAAGAAAAAAAACATGAGGCCGTATTTATATTTTTAATCTGTATTTTTATAACCTCAACAAATGAGTTTGTCGAATTATTGCTCATGATTACGACAAGGAAACTAAAATCTATGAATATGTCGACGACTACAAAAATATCTCTTTAATATTGGAATAATTTTCACTTTTAATAATTCAATAATTATTACCCTCGAAAACAAAAGTTTCGTGGTGCAAGACGTGCAAGTTGCGTGGCCAGACGATACAAACTTCATATAGGAATCGTTTTCTTTGTGCGTAATCTACGCGGGAAAATTGCAATAACTTTTTTGTTTTTAAATTTTCTCGCTAATTTGGTTAGGCTATTTAGCCAATATTTGTCAGGTACATGCAGTATGTTATAGGTTTTGCCGACAATACAGCTACATTATTTTCTGGGTGCGACAACTTTTTTCTGAAATATTCTTTGGAAATACTAATAAAAATTAGACTTCCCACACAAAGTGACTCAATCGGCTGGTACATTTTATATAGAAGATAAATTTTTCCATATTTCTGTAAAATTTTCCTGACGAAAGTTATATTTTATACGTTTGTGCCAGACGATCAAATCAGTATCTGAGATAAGACTTTTCGTGGCTATACGTATAAGCCGATTTTCCACAGACATTGCTTTGTCTGGACAATAATTTTGGAAAGCGCAGGGTTGCTCAAGACCTGCGCCACTCTCTCGGGCTCCCTGATTGACACCACAGGAACTTCGAGTCGATGCGTGCGGAGCCAAATTGACTGCAGGATAGACCTCTGTCCCACGCGTCTAACAAAAACTCCGTTCCGGGTTTAAATGTAGATTCTGTTGTCCTTCTCCAGGGCCGCCGGTCTTGGTCAGGTTTCTCCCTCGGTTGATTCTTACGACTCCCACGGGAAGAGAGGTGCTGCTATTCTACTTTGCCGGCAGCACACGACCTTAATTAAATAGCCTTAGGTACTTAATTAAACGTAACCCTAGCCGCGGTTCCGCCCGTGTGGAAATCGGTCATGGCATCACACAGGAACATTTTTTCGCGAAGAAAACTTTCCTGTGCGTTAATCGTTACCTCCTTTATGTCTGTGTTCAATTTCATGAATACCAGTTAAACAGTTTTTGCGTGAAGGAGTAACAAACAAACATATAAACTTTTGTATTTATATTATTAGTAGGAAGTAGGATAGGATAGGATTAGTAGTATGATTACTTGCTTTTGTTTTTATTTATTCACACTCATGAACTCGGTCTTCAGTCTTCCATCACAATGTCAAGAAATGTGGCATCAGTCTACTTCACGGAATTAATACTCTTGGAAGTAAATATTGCACGGTTTTAAAAAATCTGCTAAAAATGGCATAAGAGGCGGAAAGTTGAAGATATAGGGAAGAGAACTGGAAAGCTAAAAAATCGTAGCAGGGAAAGACGACTTCAAGAAACTGAACCTTTAGGGATTCTAAAAGACTAAACAGTATAAACCAACCACCGTTTTCTTACTCTTTCTTGCATGTGGAAATTGAAATTTTACGATTTAACAGTTTTTTAAATTACTTACATATAGTCTGAGAAACCAAGTTTTCTGGTACCTACCTACCAACAATTTAATATTGGCTAATATTGTTTTATGGTTCTTAGAGGCCTATGTTTAGCAGTGGTCGTCCTATATATAGCTGATAAATGATGGAAGATATATTATGGCGAAACGAAGTTCGCGGGCACCAGCTAGTAATAAAATAAATCTCATTCATTTATTAAATAAAATCAAAACGAAAAGAATTTTCAAATTAACTATATTATTAGATTTTTTTTTATGTTAATTCTACCTAAAATCAGCAACAAATACTCAATATAAATAGAATGAACAATGGCACGTCATACTAGTTTATTCCCAATAAGTATGCGGCGTGTATGTAACCCTAACCTTACAATTTTGTGACTGTCCATTTTGTTACTTTGGTTACAGTTATTTGCGTATATGGGCAATTTCAAAAAAAATTGTACCCTTTCGAAAAAGTGGTCAACATAATTTATGTTGATATAATGACAATTTTTTTTGAAAAATAGAATCTGCATTTAATAATGTATCTAAATATAATGTTTGTTTTGTAATTTATTCAGTATTTTAAGAGATATTCAGTAAAATAGGAATACAGGTCATTATGGTCAGTCAGTTTTGTTACCACCTTTGAAGCATGTTATCTCGCAAAATAAAGTTAAACCTAGTTATTTTATATGTTTTTCGATTACTTTGTTTATTCAACTATCTTTAAAAAATTGTAAAATGGTCCAAAAGTCTTTATTTTTTTCAGTGAAGCAAAAAATAGGTCCGTTTGGTTACCCTGGTCACCAAACCAGATCATATTTTCATTTTTTTACAACAATGCGTTATAAAATTGTAACAAATATTATTTGAACTGATAAATTTACATTAAAGTTTTATAAAATAATACGGAAAACAATTAAAATCCTACTAAAAATATCAAAAATACGCAAATAACTGTAACCAAAGTAACAAAATGGACAGTCACAAAATTGTAAGGTTAGGGTTACACGCCGCATACTTATTGGGAATAAATTAGTATAACGTGCCATTGTTCATTGTATTTATATTGAGTATTCGTTACTGATTTTAGGTAGAGTTAACATCCAAAAAAATTCTAATAATATAGTTAATTTGAAAATTCTTTACGTTTTGATTTTATTTAATAAATGAATGAGATTTATTTTATTATTTCAATACACATCTTTATGAGCTTTTACCGAACTATTATTTTAATTTGGCACTGAAAGTCCGTATATATATTTAAAAAGATCACTTAAAAAGAAAACTGGAACATAACCAAACAAAAAAAACTAAAATAAAACAGTAACAAGCCTTTATCTAAAATATCTTATTTTTATTATCGAGCACCTTAAATAAACAAAATAATATATTATTTACAATTGGCACCATGTAAACTCAGCTTTAGCTGTCAGTTTTGTTACTTTGCCTGTCAGCATATAGGTTACCAGCAAAATGGGTAACAAAATGGAGGTAACATCGGACTCCGAATTTGGATTAAAATATCAGTAAAAATCGCCAAAAAACATTTAGTTTATCAAATTTTGAACACTTAATCTTCATAATTTATTGAAAATTGAAAACACGCGCTTAATAGCATGCCATAAAGTGTTCAAGAACTACAGTGGTAACTAACCCGACAAATTTTCTGAAACTTTCGTACGCACCTCGACTTGCACGTCTCACGATCCCGTTGCAAATGGCAGAGCCACAGTAAAATGGCCTATGGCTAGACGATTAAATAATTTACTATTTTCAAGAAAACCTACCAACATCTTTAATATTTTTTATTATAAATCAAGGTAACAAAACTGACGTTTCGTGACTGGACAAAATTGGGGACAATATTAAAAAATTATTATAAATTCTATTTCAACATATTTAAAGTTTGAAATCCCTTATTTCGGAAGCATAAAGCATTGCCATTCTAAAAAATATAAAATGTGTGGGGGTCTTCTTGGAAGAATATAATTAAATTCAACCGTCTTTTTCGCTAACTGTGGTGGGGACAGCCAAAAAACTGGTTCGCCCTGGGGTATATTATTTAATATAAATTAAACTATAAATGATAGCACGAAATATTTAATGTTAAATAGCAGACTTTAAACTATATTTTTGGGGAAATATAAATAAAAAGTACAAACAATTAAGATAACACCTTTAAAAAAATACGCAATGTGGGGGACAGGTAAAAATCAGGATGTACAATTTTTTTTGAAATTGCCCATTTTTGATATTTTTAGTACGATTTTAATTGTTTTCCGTATTATTTTATAAAACTTTAATGTAAATTTATCAGTTCAAATAATATTTGTTACAATTTTATAACGCATTGTTGTAAAAAAATGAAAATATGATCTGGTTTGGTGACCAAGGTAACCAAACGGACCTATTTTTTGCTTCACTGAAAAAAATAAAGACTTTTGGACCATTTTACAATTTTTTTAAGATAGTTAATTAAACAAAGTAATCGAAAAACATATAAAATAACTAGGTTTAACTTTATTTTGTGAGATAACATGCTTCAAAGGTGGTAAAAAAACTGACTGACCATAATGACCTGTATTCCTATTTTACTGAATATCTCTTAAAATACTGAATAAATTACAAAACAAACATTATATTTAGATACATTATTAAATGCAGCTCCTATTTTTCAAAAAAAATTGTCATTATATCAACATAAATTATGTCGACCACTTTTTCGAAAGGGTACAATTTTTTTTGAAATTGCCCTCTTATCTCTCAAAGGGACACTGAGTTGACAAAGAATCTTCTTAAGACGAGACACCATAGACAAGAAATGCCTACATAAACCACGGTCACTCCAATCCTTTCAGTTAGACCAACAAAGCTTTATAAATATCTCCGGCACTAGACTCAAATAGGAGCTAAGCGAGTATAAGCCGCCATAACTTATGCAAGTTGAATTATGTGGTATTAAGTTTATGTAGGTGTCTGAGGGGTGGGCGAGACGGGGGGTGAGGGGAGGGGGGAGCGTTATCTTCGACCACGCAGCCCTGAGTTATAGCTCTGAAGATATCGCGCGGGCTAGGGCTGCCAGATGCATTTTCAGGTTTGTCCGGAGTTTAGTTCTGGCTGTGAGTTGGTAGTTTTTTTTAAATAAAACATAAATTTTGAAAGAAAAATCTCTAAAAGTATTATCGTCTAGTTTTAGTGTACCTAGTTTCTTCTTTATTTAAGAGCAATGCTCTTGTCGGTGGAGCAACCGCCAGTCCTTTCTTTTACCTAGTTACGTGACTTTTATTTCTTATATTCCCAGAAAAAAAAAGTTTGAGGTATAAAATATCTTCCACATAAGTGAAGAATAAAATGTCCTATCTTGGAGGAAAGGTTGGCATTAAATGCAAAAGGAGAATTCGCAACTTTTAACCCGCCCTTGGTAACCCTGGGCAGGGCGATTCTCAAACTTGTAGGAATGCCGATTCGCTAGGTATTCGAGTTTGTTTGTATGTAGAGTAGTTTATGTCGATGTTTTTGTGGTTGCATCAGACTCATAGGTACGACACTAAAGACGGATCTCACCAGAAGAATAATTTAGTTAATTAAAAGGCAATACAGTAAACATAATAACTTAAAAAAAAGACAAACTGGTGTTTTAGTTTCAAAGCTAAGGTTTCATTTATTGATGGAATTGTGTTTTAGTGTGCAATTTTATTTCATATAACGTGCAAAATATCTGTGTCTACTGTACTGTACAACTTGTTAATGTTTTTATGAAGTCTTCTCAGCAAGGTATGAGTAGGTACTAGGTATGGTATTTATTTGTGGTTCATCTCGTTATAATCATAGTATTTCTTTTTACGTAGGTACAACGTGCATGTTTACATTAGATTATAAAAATCAAGTTCATTACACTTTTAATGAGGAAAATATTTATACTTAGGACCTACCTATAGTGACATGAAATGATAATGTATTACAAAGTTGCAATCGCACTTACCTTGTTTAACTTGAACCAACTAAACTGCACATAAACTATCTGCACTTCTTAATAATCAATTTCACAAACGTGCTGCATACAATTATAATAAATTATTATAATATCACGATAAACTTATTTTTCTCTAACATTACTGAACCAAGCGTGCACTAGAAGGATTTTTTCAAGACTAAATTTTAAAAACGGGCTGGCTCTAACACAATAGCCCCCAAACGTATATTTAGAGTTCGATAAAACAAAACAAAAACTATGAAAACAAAACCGTTTAACCTTTTGTTTCGAGCCGCGTTCGCAGAAGATTGTCTAAGATGCCATAAAAAAAGTTAAAAAACTTACAAAAGACGTAACCCTTACCGGCCAGTACCTTCAAAAGAACAATTTCAAAAATAAAAAGACCTTTGAATGGGTTGAAACTTGACGCAATTTGCGCAAAGGCATTCTTTTTAAAATAGGAATATGAAAAGAAATTTTTATTTCGTAAAAAACGATTTTCAATGTCGCTGGCCCGTTGCAAATAAATCGCTGGAATCCCGCAATGTTTGGCCTTGTCTGAACATTTTTATTGCCTCGTAAACCGCTAAAAAGTACCTTGTTAAGGTGTACCTACATAGAAAGGTGTTCCGGGCCATTAGACGACTTAAGAAACAAAGGCGAAATTATTACACCTGAACGGTTTTTGAAAGAAAGTCTTTCTCCAATTGTTTGGGTTTGTTTTGTGCAAATATCGATGATTGTTATGAATGTTTTGTCATAATAATAATCGGCAGGTGAAATATGAGAAAGTTGGACAATGTCGGTGTCTATTCAAAATATCTTGATATTTTAACAAACTAAGAAGTGTTTTGAAGTCCGCTCAGTTTACGTTTATAAGTGGTCACGAGCGGTTCAAAAAAGTTATTCTGTTAGTCATATTTTTACTAAAGTGATCGAATAGCTACGTTTTGTCTGAAGAAGCTACCTCGAAGATCTGATAAAAGAAGAAACCTTAACACCACATTTCAACAAACGTATGTATTCCGCGAGCTATATGTACCACAGACATAGATACATTTGCATATCTAGAGGCGGCACATAGCGGCCGAGCCACAAAGCCGCCTAATGGACCGACAATCGGCGCCACATTTCATAATTATCGCCTATTTTGACTGGACTATATCGGTAGCTCACTGGAGCACTCGATGTAAGGTCTGCTTGAATTCAGTCTACTTCGTATTGGGGTTGGAATCAACAATACGTACATTAATGCTGAAGGAGAGCAGTTTATAATCGAGATAAGAAGATCGTTTATGCTACCAGAGGTTTGTAGTCTTTTATAATTTAGGAAGTGTTAAAAAATGTATCTTCCTATCATTTAATGAATAACTTCAAAAGTTTCACCAGTAATTATGTATACTTAAATTCACTGACAAAGGAACTTAATACCCATGTCGGTACTTTATGGGGACTTGGTTAGCTAATTACACTTCGACTTGTGTGTGATAAAGATAAGACATGGGTACTTATTAAGTTCCTTTCTCTTTTTATGTTATGTCGTGATTAACCAAATACTTCTTTTGAAACACATTCTGATTTGACTAGTAGGTAATGATCGACGCGCTTATGTATTTTTAAATTATTTACACATCTTCCTGTCTACACAACACAAGATCACATTAGGAATGTACGTACATTTAAATAATTTGGTAACGCCACACAAGACGCCACCCACGGTTAATGAATGATGATTGCTTATTGATTACATAATTACAACCAAGGCCAAAATAGTGTCCATAACAGGAGTACTATTTGGGTACTACGAGCCATCATTACTGTGCGTTTGTTCGACGTATCGGGATCACAATGTTGCCAAATGCGAAGCTTCGTGTCACTTTTGACGCCCCCTCTATATGGCCACTTTGGCTACTCCATCGTCATTATTCGAGTCTATGGCCGCTCTAATAGAGTGTAATGGCTGTTTGGCTGAAATATGGATCGGGTCCTTTGAAAGGCTTCCTTGTTGGAACTAGAGCTTTGGTGTCCGGTGACGTCACTCTATTTAGGTGCCACTGCGTTAGGTCTAGGGCATTATTTAGGAGGCTATTTACTACCATGTCTACTTACTTTATAATAAGAATGTCTATATTTATATGTCTTTATATGCTATTTACGTATCTGTCGAATAGCCTTATGGGTTCTACATTTGCTGTTTAATTTGAAAAGATAAATAAATAACTCAGCATATTAGTCTGTGTTGCTGTTTGAAAAATGCCTTATTTCGTTACTACCTGTACTTTTCAATGAATCCTACATCTAAACTTTCGGTACCAGACCAAAAACGCCCAAAACTTCACCACACATAACCATGTCTCTATAGTTATGTAAATATAGGTTCGTGGCCAGTCACCATACAAAAACAACACGTCCTATATTATATAGATTATATAGATACTCGGGTGTACATGCCTAAATATAGGTTCGTAGCGGGTCGGCTCATTACACTTAATTGTACGGTCGTTTACGAAGGACTCTGGGCCCCTACACTAATGTA
The DNA here is from genome assembly GCA_029255805.1 of Keiferia lycopersicella. Taxonomy (NCBI): domain Eukaryota; kingdom Metazoa; phylum Arthropoda; class Insecta; order Lepidoptera; family Gelechiidae; genus Keiferia; species Keiferia lycopersicella. Next base: position 5,208,309 of record JARACZ010000008.1, read on the forward strand.
GCAAAAAGTTAGGAGTACCTTGGTGGCGAATTCGATGTATATTATAGCCGAAATTAGACCTCAAGGACTGAAGGGAAGTCAATTTAGGACAGCAAGTTTGAAATGTAGAGATATAAATATGTATATAAATTTTTGGCCTTACTAAAAATTATGAAAACCAATCACGCAAGTACGATCTGAATCCAAAAATATTGTTTGGAGTGGTTTTATAAATCCTAGTTTCATCCAACAAACCGTAGCAAATTCAATTGTAGAAGTTATTTGTTTGATTTTACTGTGCCTGATAAGAGACGAATATGAACAAAATTACCTAAAATGAGCACATAATCTCCATAATGAAACTTGGTCTTTAAAACTACAAAAAAATAACTCTCCTCGAAGCGAAGCAATTTTGGAAAATTGACATTATATCAATCTTCTTCTTCTTTTCGTGTGGGACACCGAATCGTCCAAGGACCCGATGAACCCTAGTGTCAGAATTTTTCAACCGCCTTCTACAAGTAGCAGGCTTCTGACATGGTTGTGTAACGACCGCCGTCTAAGTGATCATAGACAGCAACCGGGGCCTACGGCTTAACGTGCCATCCGAAACACGGAACCATCTTACTTACGGACAATCGGGTGGTTCAGCCCGCAATGTCCTAACCAGACTGGGAACAAATTCACAAAGAGACAAATATCAACTTTGTGAGTGACCCACCGAGAATCGAACCCGGGACCTTCTGCGTCAAAGGCAGTCACACTACCACTGCGCCACATCGGTCGTCAATATCAATAAGGTATTATCATGATATGGTTATATTGGTATACTAGCTGGTGCCCGCGAACTTCGTTTCGCCATATATCATCCATCATATAAGCTATATAAAGGAAGCTCACTGATAAACATGGGCCTCCCCCGTAGACTCTAAGAACCATAAAATAATATATTATAAGCTTATATTAAATTGTTGGTAGATAGGTACCCAAAAACTTGGTTTCGCCGACTATACAGTGTGTAAAAATATTAGCTGCAAATATTTAAATGAGTGAATCAGTCCATGAAACTGTACAACTTTCCCCAAGTAACATAGGTCGAAATATGGAAAAAATTTTTGGACCTCCCATACAAAATGTAGCAGCCGAGCAAGTCAACTGTATGGGAGGCCCAAATGTTTTTTTCATATTTCGACCTATGTATTCCTTGGGGAAAGTTGTTCAGATTCATGGGCTGATTCACCCCTTAAAATATTTGCAGCTAATTTTTTTACACTTTATATGTAATTTAAAAAAACTGTTAAATCCTAAATTTACAATTTCCACATGCAAAAAAGAGTAAGAAAACGGTGATTCTTTTATATATGTTTGGTCTTTTTGATTCCTGTAGGTTGAATTTGCTGAATCAGGTTACAGATTAGTCACTCCCTGTTCCAAATACTCGCTTTCCAGTTCATTTTAGCAGATTTTTTAAAATCGTGCGTTTACATCCAAAGGTATCAATTCCGTGAAGTAGACTGATGCCACATTTCTTAACATTGTGATGGATGAATAAAGACCGAGTTCATGAGTGTGAATAAATAAAACATAAGCTTATTAAAAACCAAGTAATCCCACTACAAATCCTATCCTATCCTACTTCCTACTAATATATTAATACAAAAGATTTGTTTGTTTGTTACTCCTTCACGCAAAAATTGCTGAATTGATTTTCATGAAATTGGGCACAGATGATGTGTGATGCCGGCTTAGAATAGCATCACCCCACATCCTTCCCGCGGGTGTCGTAAGAGGCGACTAAGGGACTCGACGGTATTGGTGTATTACAATTTGTCGGCTAAACATATAATAACAGTATGTAACAGAACAACATTGGCTAGTAACGTAGATATAAAGAATAGCCTTAACAGAATGAGCAAGAAAAATTAAAAACAAAAAATTGTGGTACTTCGCTGGCCGACTTACATCATAAGCAGATCCATTTCCGCTGAGTCATTTTAACCATGGTTGGAGCGGCAAAAATAAGGATAGGTATCCCTTCATACAAACTTTTGCTTTGTAGCTATTGCAATTTTCCCGCGGTAAATAGTAGATTACGCACCAGGAAAACGATCCATAAATAAAGATTGTATCGTCTGGTACGCAACTTACACGTCTTGTACCACGGAACTTTTGTTTTCGAGTGTAAAAAATATTGAATTATTAAAAGTTAAAATTATTCCAATATTAAAGAGATATTTTTGTAGTCGTAGACATATTCGTAGATTTTACTTTTCTCATTTATTGAGGTTATAAAAATATAGATCACAAAGTACTTTAATATATATAGGGGTATAGAGACCTATCTCAGCTGCCAAAACTGGCAATGCGTAAGTAGCGCCCTCTCAAGCACTTAGTAGGAACTAACTACATAATATATATAAATACATCTATAGCTATATATAACATGTATGCAGCTATATAGGTACTTATACCGAGCCTATATCTAAAAGTACTCATGAAACTAAACAACTTTCCCCATGGAAAATGGGTCGATTGATAAATTGGCAACATAGAATTTGTAAACTGCCACGCCATCTGTGAGATATAGTAAGAACAACGCTTCGTAATTTCGCATCGTATTCCGAAAGTGTTCCCCAAATCACAGTACTATATAGATTAAAAATAATAAATACGGCCTCTTGTTATTTTTCTTTCTGCGCGCTTATTCAAAGTGACACAGTTCGTGCTGGCCAGTTCGAAATTTGAAATCAATCTCGGGTCCAATAAGCCCATACACATCTTTTTACTACGCGGCACTATGAAATTTACGTGATCTACAAACTTATTTTATGCGTAGCAGCCAACCCCCCTTTTAGGGGTATGTTTTTTTTAGCCTATATCCTGGTCGGTGATTTACTTGACATTTTGGTACAAATTGCATCAAAATCCGCTCGGTCGTTTTCGCGTGATGCTTCCGCATATCCATAAACAAACACACAAACATCTAAACATCTAAACATCTAAACATCCAAACAGACAAAAATTTAAAAAATTGCAGAAACGTGTTTTGTTATCAATATTAAGTATCACGAAACAATTTTTTTTTGGATATCTTGTATGTACAGACTTTCGGTCCTCTTGAGCTTTATTATATGTATAGATGGGTATATTGGTATGATAGGTTATATCAATTAAAAAAACCCCATAGGTATATGTAAACCCATATGTATCTAACTCTTAGTAAGTAATTTTGCCTTACTTCCCTTGTTTATAAAATACTCAAGTAGAAGAAAGTAGCACTAGCGTAGCAGCTATTCTACTAAATAGCAAATAACAAGAGGACAATAAACTTATGAATACTTTAACTTATATCCTTTGTATGGAAAGCAATTTCTCGGCTGCTTTGCGTTCGAGCAACATGGGAAATATTGCAGGCATAATAGATAAGCCGGTTCAGGAAGTCGCCTTAAACGCTTTTGTTTCCGAGAAAATATACATTTTTCATATAAAACTTGAGGGAAAATTGCCTGTAATACGTACGATACAACGGTCATAATTGTGTGAATTACAATATTAAAGGTGAGGCGAAGCGGCGAGGAAATTGATCCCTTTTAGCGCAATTTACGACAATTTATAAGACATTGGGGCCCTCCAGATGGGGCCTTTGTTGTCCCTACTTAGTTGTGAAGATGTGGCCTCAAGCACCTATATGGATCCTTTCATGCTCTTTAGAGTAGGAGTGTAAAGAGGCACTCATGTAAGTACAAATTGTTGCTCAGCAATTCCAATTTATTTGAACCAGATTCTGCCCAGTAGCTGTATGCGCTCTGTGGCTATCTGAAAAAAAATCGGTGTACGCAACATTGCAAGCAATTGCCAATAAAGCCAATCAGGAGTTTATTTACAAACGGACAGTTGCTGGCGAAATTAAAACCTGCCTCGCTATCACAATTGGCAATAAGCAATCTCTTATCTGAACACATCTATATAGGCCTTTTAACATAAGCGGAGAGCGCGCGGCCGCGGGCGGCGAACTAATCTCCATAACTTTAATCCTTTAACCCTCGCAGTACCAGGAATCCAATCAAACAGTACAAGCTTCCCCCCACACCCCGCGTTTGCATCCCCCACCCCCCTCCGCCTACGCAGCCTGTCCCGAGTAATTATCAAAGCTTTAATGACGTCATAAATCGAGTGTATAATCTAATCTGGAAAAGCCCCGGGCTCCAGCGCGCGGCTTAATGGTGTGAAAGCAGCCTTATCTCCCGCCATGTGTGAATAGAGCTTTATACGCGGCTGCCTGAAAGCTCGCGTCGGGAAACTTTGGAAAAATATGTCGTAGAACATTCGAGATAAGAATGTGGGACGTGGAACGCTTTCAAGTTTAATAGAAAATCGAACATTATCGTAAAAGAGATGTCTTTGCTAACAAATTCTTTGTAAAAGTACGGAGGTGGGATACGGTGTAAGAGAGTAGGTACCTGAGTAAGTAGTTTTTAAAAGCAACCATAGGTTTATCTGCAGCTATGGAGTTGCTAGACAAAAACAAAGTACGCATTTACCCTTGTAAGTGAGCTCTTTTAAAAACACAATATTGAAAATCGTTTCTTACACATAAAAGCCAAAAATTTACTGAAAATTAGAAAGTTCAACAACTAACTAAAAAGTGAGTTAAATTTTGAAAGTCCCATCCCGGTTGACTTACTATCACCTCTTAACAGCGTCGTATTGCCAGAACGGACTTGCAATTTCTGAGTAAGAGGCCAATCTGAGTGTAGCCAATCGCAGATTATAGATAATAGTCGGGCTAGACGTTAGTGCCGCCGGTCTTCCGACGTTATTATTAAATTACACGCCAAATTCTCTCTAACGCCTTACAGATAATAGCCCAATAAACTGCCTACACTTTTGAGCCACAGAGTAGAGACTCTACCCAGTCGGACTGGTGATACTCTCACTTAAGGCTAGCAGTTTGGTATCAATTTGATTTAGCTGTGGTAGAAGTAGGAATGAACTTTAAGTCGATTTGTTTTATATCGTTTAAGAGGCGATTCGATTTTAACTAGGTGCTCGCTGCACCGAATCGAATCATCTTCTGTTTCTCACGTTTTTGTTTCGTTAACCTTTCGTATACGTTTCGGTTAATCGATTTGGCTTGGTTCGTTCTTTTTATTGCATTCGAAATCGATGTCTTGGTTAGTACTGTCTAGACTGCCACACACTGTTATATCGGTACTGGTTGTGAGAAAACTTTGTGCCAAATTATAGATTTTGGAGTTGATTAGTTTTGATGTTGCTTTGGTTACGCAATATGATATCCGGGTCAGTAACACCTGCTTTAACTCCCTTTTTGAGAAAAATATCATCCATGTAGGCGTCTTGAACCCTGGCGCTTAATTTTACCCCAAAAATAAGTACGCAGAGAGCCCATTATCCTAAAATTCGTCTCTTGCTGCGATCCCTCGCCCGCTTAATGAACGAATAAATAAATTTGGCCCTTCTTGTAAACAGCTAATGCGATATCACCCTTCACCTGCTACGGCGACTGAATTTCCAATCCATTGCTCGCTTTTCACGATTCTTCGACAAAATTGGAAAGTAGAACCCCAAATGAACATCAATAACGTGCTTCTTTAGGTTGTTAAAGCGCTTAATACAGCTGAATATACTCTTATAGGGCCCACTGTAAGGGGTAAGTGGATTTCGGTGTTGTACCGGATCTGCCGAGTATAGTGTTTGTTGTGTCTATACTTGTATAATGTTCGCCATGTAGGTGTCATGTAGAGCTATAAATCTATGTGGCTGTTGGTGTTGTTCTGCAGATAAGTAAGTAAATACCTACGCCCTTTCAGTCCTCTACATAGATGACATAATACATATCTACCTACACTTCCATCTTTCCATCTTGGTCATTGTCATGTCCTGTGGCCATTCATTCATACTTTCTACTTGGAACCCCTTTAAATCTACAGTTGCTGTAAATTTATTAGCAGGAACTGAAGTGCGTGTTATGAAGACATATATTTCCGTGATCAAGATACCTTATGCCTATTCGACGGATACTACTACTTTGCTTCAATAATAGTCTGTAAGCGTTTTGTTCATAAACTTGGAGAATAAACAACCAATTAATAAAGAAACTTGCGAACTAGTTTCCACATTAATGATTTGCAAATTAACTGTCAAATTATAGTACCTGCCCACCTATAAATATTATCAGTATTACCACTGGAGTAAATTCACCTACCATGTTTTGTATAAACCAGTCATAAAATTGTTCTAAACGTGATTTCAACAGTTAATTTGAATACCGATCAATATCAATAAATTGTAAATGGTAATTGATGGAATTTTCAATTTTCTGACATAGATCTTTGGTAAGAATTAGAAAATTAATAAGGAATGTGATACTTGTTATTTTAATTTATACCAGAAATCAGCTGAAACATTTTGAGGTTTGGTGGTAGTATTTTCAGCAAATTGTTCTCTCTCTAGACTCTACCTAAAATTGAACGCACCAAAATCTGAAAGAATTTTTCAGGGGAATTCCTTCTGAAATCAACATCACTAAACTTAATAACATGCGAAGCGAGTAGTCGTAGAAATCTGGCGCGAACATTTTGCGATGTATTTCATCAGATATTTTTTAGGTTTGCTCAATGGCTTCTCGGGATGTAAAACGTCATCTTATTCGTATTTCTAGGTAATGAAACACGTTTTTAAGCAAATAAAATTTATTTGACGGATATGCAATGAGTCAAAAAGTATTTTTATTTAGCTATAACTGAAATTAAACCAATTTGTTCTTCATAGACGTAATTTCCTTAGCAGCAGAAAGAAGCTTTGGTTGCGCAACGCGTTCAACATAAACAAACGGTAACTGAGATACCGTGAGCTCCGGTATTTAGTCATCTATTTAAAGAAGGAGAACGCCATTAATTCCATGAGGCATTATTTACTGAGCTAAGTAGGCACGGAACGGGTTCCTGTAGCACCATAAATCCCACCTCGAAAGCCCGCTATAAATCTCTCAGATACACGATAAGAATCGATGTCTCACGCGACGTATTTATTTATCTTTTTCATTATATATAAAACCCGGAAGAGTGGGTGTCGTCGAACCGTATATTTTTGATGCTTTCTCTCCATTTTTAAAAGTCGAAAATAAATCGCGCGCGGGTGATACGCGTATGAGTGTATCTGAGGGTTCCAATTTCGAATCGAAATGCCACAGAGTAAATTGGCAGGGAAAAGAAATTAAAGGCTGTAAATTTATCTGTTGCGAGAATTATCACTAAAGTTTTACATGTGCGTAAATCCAATTTATCATGAGTTATCTTAACAACACGGTCGCGTACAATTTACTGCGGCAGACAAAGTATTAAATTTAAACTCCTGAGAGACCTCCCTCGATATTTCATGTATGTAAATAGGTATGTAAATGCTGGCTTCCGAAGGTGTGAAATTAGTGTATAAGTTTTTAATTACGTTGCTCGCCAATTAAGAAAGAACTAAATGTTTAGTATATTGAACCAAAGCCAAGAGACTTGGTTTTATTAAGTTAGTCTTGCTTGTCGTGTAGATATTTGTATCTCTACTCAACTGAATTTTTTCAAGGGTTATAAATATAAGGTGTAATTATATTAGCTGCAAATATTTTAAGGGGTGAACCAACCCATGAAACTGAACAACTTTCCCCAAGGAACATAGGTCGAAATATGAGAAAATTTTTGGGACGTCCAAAATTTTATTTATTTATTAACAGTTAAAACAACAGCTATTTTTTTTTAACCCTGTATTAACTAGAAGTCGTCTTCATATATATGAGGTAGGTACATAAATATAAATTAACGAGTCTCCATTTCTTGAAGTATCAATGTACCCTTAAAAGCATCTTAAAAATAGCCCGTAGTTGTATGAATGCAGCTCTAATCGACCGCACGTACGGCGGTATCAGCTGTTTCATAAGCATAGCCGAAATAGGGGTCGTTGACCTCGCCCACTGTGTCGGTTGGTCGAGGCCGGTGGACCGATTTATCATCTCCATAACGTGTGCCTTGTGATTTGAGCTCGTTCGTACTGGCCACTTGGAAAATGCTGAAAGCAAAAGTTATGCCAAAAATTAAAAGCGATAATTTTTTAAACGTTGTCTCGCACAGGGCATGAATGGTAGCACCTACTGACCTATGCTTAAACTACCCACAAAGCTACATGAATCGATAATTAAAAACTTCAATACCATATTTGCGATACCTATATGGTAGGTAGGTACCTAGGTACATATCTTACGCGGAAACATTATAGTAATTAGAGGGTCCTCTAATTTTCATGGGATGTCCCGGTAGAATTCGAAATTACGAACCCCTTGATGGCCACTTGTAATAATATTTTCACAAAAAAATAAATACATACATACATACATATATCACGCCTTTATCCTTTGCGGAGTAGGCAGAGCGTTAACGGCCGTAAGAATACGGTCGCTATTGCCACGTCCGACATTTCAAAAAAGAAATGATTATCAATAAGTTCCTACCCCAGATATTAGGAGTTTCAAATAGCACTGAGGTATGTATGGTGTGTATGTATCGTATGTTTTTCATTAATTTGTGTTCGTGTTGGCGTTCTATTTACCTATAACTTCGGCATTTTCTTTCGTAAACTACCTGCTAAGCCTGTGTAAATCTGATAAGATCTGAAAATATTCTGTACTTCATATTCAAAGATAAAGAGATTTTTAATCTTTGCTAAATCAAAAAGACATCATAATCATTTAAACTACATAGGCACTACCAAAAAAAGTTTACCAAAGGAATTTTGACTTTCTGCCATTATAATGCGTGAGGGTAGGTCTGGGAGGGGCGTTACGAATGGAAATCAATACTAACTGCACACTACTGCATTGCTCCAGTATAAATCAGCCCCGGTTGCCCGCACCCCGTTGGCTTGCCAAACTACCCGCCATTTGAAATTCTATCCTACCACCCACAGATAAGGCTGGAATTCTAATGCGGGTAGCGAAAAAATGGTCGCGAATCTATTAACAATTGTATTAGGTAGGTAGGTGTAGTACTTATTTTTATGTTTGAGATATTAAAGTTTACTTCCTTATCAGCGTTCTGTTAAAATTGTGATTAAAAAAAATCATCAAGTTTTAAAAATTTACCTGAAATTATTGTAAACAATAAACCGACCCATGAAACCGAAAATTTTATCTAAAAATTGTAGATGAAAATAATTTTAGAAAGAATAAACATAAAAAGTTACTTATTTGGTAAACAAATACATTTTTGTATAGACAACTAGGAGACAATTATTTATTTCATTATTACTTCCCTAATCAACCAAAGTTCTTCGTTGAAAGTGGTACAGTTTAGGGGTTAATTCATCCCTTAAAATATGGTAATCTCAGATCACGTCTCAGATTTTTTTTTACATTACTTGTATGTACCTAACGTAACAGTTTTTCGAGTCCGAAATGCACCAGCAGCGGGAGATTCAAAGAGTATCGAAACCTGATTGAGCTTAAAATTCATGTATTCACTTCAGTTGATAACGCTTCGTCTTACACATGCTCTCACTTTAAAAAATGTTCTGAGAAATCTGTAGGAGACCCAGCAGGGATCAAAAGAACCGTTTATTATGCAACTTGTTTAAAACAAAATATAAAGATGGTATCTATGGTAGCCGAATGAAAAATCTAACGAATGTAGGTAGGTGCAACTATACGTTACATTTTTTTTATATTTTAGTTGGTTTCTGAATATTAAATACTGAACTGTCATAACTAAAATAATGTGGGAATGTTTTTTCCTTCTAAAATAAAAGCATTTTCTTTCTTTCTAATTTTTATGTTCAGAAACAGTACAATATCAAAATTTCAACCTATTATTTAATTCCAATCTGGTGTGCCCTTACAAATAGAACTTACATTTTAAGGACAAGAAATGAAAGGATTTAGTTCGAAGCCAGGAACTAGGAGAGATTTCAGAATTTCTCACGGATGGGTGGTGTAGCTATAAAGTACGACCTATTCAGAAATGCAGCAGCCGATTAAGGCATGGTCACATGATCCGTTTTTCTTAGTCTGCAATTATATTTTTTTATTCTTGTACTTGTACATTTTATAAATGAAATTATAAGCTGGGTATTTCATGTGGATAAGTTACATGTTCATTGCGGTGTAATTTAGCATCATTGTTGGTTGCGATTTAGACACCTAGATGATACGTTACGAGTAAAGTGACGAGTCAGTACCTCCGCTCGTCTTACTGCTTGGGTATATAAAAACTTTACAGAGTGGAAATCAAAGGCTCTGACTAACATTTGACGTGCGATAGGAAACAAAAATGAAAGAAAAATCTCCTTTTCTGAAAAGAATCAAACTTCACACAAAATGCCCAACTAACTTTCTTTGTAACTTAGTACCTAACCCCGGTGTAAGGTTACTCGGCCTAGTATACACTGGCGAGCGTCAGATAAGGAACAGGCTCTGCTCACGGCGCGCACTACCTCTCTGCCTTTATTTATTACGTTCTACGTGCCCCAAGCGAGCAATCCTTCCACAAACTTGCTTTTACCACTGTTTGAACACCATACAAAGTGAATTTAGACTCTATCTCTTCCGCGTAGAGACGAATTTTCATGCCTCGGAGTGGTAAAATTACGCTGGTTAGGTAGTACTAATTGATAACGCGTACTGTATCTGGTATTGTCATGATTTAAAGCGTCTTTCGGTTCCGATGCACGATTTATGTGGAGCCGTCGCGGGTAAGAACGTCTGTACTAAGCTTTGCTTTATTGTGCTGGGTTATGTTTGTTGTTTCTTTGTTAGTTTGTTTTAAATTTGATTTTATATTTTTAATATTTTTATTGCCATACCTACTTATAAAGATTCCTGAAAAAGATTACCTACACTGGCGTAAGCATGAGCGCCCAGCCACCCACACATATTGCGAATTGCGCATCGTTCCGCAAATATCCTTAATAGGTCTTTTACACTTTTTGACATATCAGGTGATGCGAAGCGAATTCGCAAATTATGTGAGCTCTATGTAGGTATTCTTCTTTTAAAAAAATGTAAGAACGTCGGTATTCAATATACTTTGACTGGCTGTAACTGTAATAATGCTGAAATAATTGATAATGGGAACCGTGCATTGATTATATTGCGTAAACAGTTTTAATCTTTTTTCTCGATCATTCAAGACAGGCAGCGATACATATTATTTATTTGACGTCCAAACGGAGGCCATGGGCGGCCATATTTAAAATTCATGCCATGTAAATTAGTCAAGAGCGAAGGCAAAGCGATTATCGCTGGTTTTAGTCTGCATTATAAATCGAAAAATGCTTTATGTGTTCGAAACAAGTTAAGAAATAAATAAAAGCTGCTCTGCCGGTTTTTGGAGTCTCTAATGCTTCCATCCCTATTTATCGAACGGGCAGTGCTATGAGTGGAAACGAGAGGGAAGATAAGATGGATGGCCCGTCCGCAAACCAGTTTATCATCAAGCCCAAAGTTGTCGTTTTTTGCGATGCGGTAGGCGTCGATGGTAACCTTTTATTCCTCGAATTTGAAGGACAAAATTGTTAGATTTTTTCTGATTCCGATACCTGAGGAGACTCTATGGGAAAGATAAATTCTTTATAAAGTAAACTATTCACGTATACGTTTGTTCTGTATGTGAAGTTGGTAGCGAAGATTAGTTGTATCAGTTTGTATCATGTCATACATAATTTAAAGATAATAATGTTTCTGGGAACATGAGTTACAATACCTACTGGCCAAGTAAATTTTATATCACTTTAAGATATGAGTAATTTAAAGAAACTTCATTATTAAAATTGCTAATTGAGGTTAAAGTTTTTGGAAGCGTTAGAAATAAGTGGTTCGAAAATTAAGTAAAAATTGCTGCATCTTGAAAGCTAATAATCATGATGTACGTTATTGTATTACAACCCTACGACATTTATATTTTCTTCCTGTCGAGCTGGCTAACAAATTCTTATCAAAATGCATTAAAACCTCTGGAAAAGACTACCCGTGTAGTAAATCTGGAAAGTTTTAAAGAACGGGCTTGGAACGGGCTTGGAACGGGCTTGGCGGGCCGTCGAGCCGCGCCGCCATAAAGCAAGCTCTACACAATTTACTAGCGGCCAAAACTTGCGCGCCACTACTGCACTGAAAGAAGAGTAAAAAAAAAAAAACTTTTAAAAGAACTGGTAAAATAGGAAAATACATTGTTCAGATAAACGATGATTAAGTATATAGGGTGTCCCTCTGTAAGTGGTCCAAAGAAAAATCTAGATTCTGAACACCCACACACTTAGCTATCAAAACTGTTCCTATCAGTTAGCATTGTTAGTATAGGAGGTCCAAATTTTTTCTTCGAATATTGAAAAAACGATATTCCAGATTCGTAGCTAAGACTGCAAATTTTGTTTTTTTTTCTTTGGACTACCTACTTAAAGAGGGACACCTGTAGCTGTATCAAAATCAAAATACATTGAAAACCCTTGAAAAACCTACACGTGCAGTGCATCCGGAGCGAGAGAAAAGATTTTTTTTATTATTTATTATTTTTTATTTATTGTTTCATCACAATACCTTTGTATCTATAACAACGAATTACTAGTTTCACTATCTTTTAGTCTACCTGAAGCAATTACCTATATCTTGGTTAGGTATCACCAAATAAAAGAGCTGAAAATATTTCCGTCCCAACATTAAAAATGCACCCGATAATTCCTATTTGGTCCTTATAATTTAGGTGTCCACGCGGGCTTTTAGTCGGCAAACTTTAGGTTCACTAATCCACACGTGATTATAGGTTTGCTTCACAAAATGGTTGACTGAAACCTAAAAGAAAATTGGTTTGATAGTTAATTTCCTGGCTAGGTACTTCTGAATATTTCATGGAAAAGCTAAAGTGCAGCTTTTTTATTTTCAGGCTAAGAGCGCTCATATGTCTTAGAAGGAACTCTAAGCATAATAAGAGTGAAGCCATGAAGCCAATCACAATCTCACGCTTGAAGGACTACACGCACAGAAACAGAAAAATCAGTACCTTAGTCAAGGTAAGAATTGCTTTTTAAATATTTTATACATGTCATGGCGTGTGTCCATATACCAAGCTTGATCGCAATGATTTTTCCACAGCTTTATAATATTCCCATTGAAATTACATTCACTCTGAGGTTTCAGTTTTCAGTGATTTTTATCTGAGTTTAAAATGAAAATGGACTTTTTATTTATGAGGTTGTTTTTCGAACGAAAATATTTTAAAGTTTTTAATTTTGACCTCTGTAATTTATGTATTTTTTTGTACAAAATTTACGTGTGGGTACTTATAGAATGCCACGTATGTTGGTCACGAAAAAAATGTACATTGTTGCGAACTTACAATGGAATAGCTTTCTATAGGACAGAACCGACCTATAAGGTTGATGAGTATTTATGGTCTGATCAATGGGAGCCTACACGCGGCTTCACCTCCTTGTACGGCAAGATAATTATAAACTGCGAAACCACTTTTTGTACTCAGCAATTAAAGGGATATTATTGGAAAACATTTTTCTGCGCAACAATAAATATTCGCTTTATTACGTGACGGCATTGTATTTCACAATTAGGGTGGGGTGAGAAAATGACAAACAACTTCCACCAGCCTTGTAATTATCAACGCAACGATGTAAATTATTTTTTTAAAAAGCTCCTTCAACATACACGTATCTTCAGGTATATCAAAATTTTGCAAAGTGTCCAGATGTTGTAATTCCAGTTCACAATTTTACCTTCAAGAATATGTCAGTGTTGTTTTGTCTCAGAGCAAAATCATGGGAAGAGGAATTTCACGCAAGCATATTTGACACGCATAAAAAGACAATGATATAATACTCGTAGTAACAACATTTGTCAGACGTGGCGATAACGACCGTAATTTTACGATCGTTAACGCTCTGCCTACCCCACAAGGGATAAAAGCGTGATTTGTATGTGTGTATGGTGTGTGTGTGTGTTATAGTAACACAAACTAGGAAGTGTTCAAATGTTAGAGTACTTATTATATACTGATCATGTTTGCAAAATTAAGTCATGCTATTTAAAGATAAACGTGTCATAAAACTTTTATATATTTAAATTTATTTAGTTGTGTCATATGATAGAACGCGCTAAACTTGACTGCGATGAGTATTTATTACTTTGTTCTGGTTGTGCGTAGAATTATTGTCTCTCAAATATTTCTTTGCTCAGAGAGATGTATACAAGTTTTTTCTTACGAAGTGACGTAACTTAAAGTTCGACGTTTCTTGAATATTTGCTTTTAAAAAAGCCGCTACAAAAAATTCAGGGACGTAACGGGAAACGGGTTTACAGATTTATCGTTTCGAAAGTCTGGAATCGGATAAATACAGGCTGGGCTGGCAACACAAACTGATCACGTCAGACTGATTTAGTCAGAACTATAACGTTAAGATAGATAGATTTCAAATTTGCTGGCTTATAATGTAGGTTCTTACCATAATTTTATATGTCTTAGAACATATAAAATTATGGTAAGAACCTATAAGCTTTGTCTGCAGAAAAATAAAGCTTGGTTATTCAGTGGGTCTTTTAAATGGGTAGGTTCTACTTACTTACTAAATTATCAAAAAACAAAACGAAAGATTTTATTTCCTTTCAAAGCATACTTATTCTAAAACAGGTTGTAAGGGTCTCTCTTGAGGGAAAATCAATCTAATAGCGATGATTTCACTTTAGACTATAGGTAGGTAAATCATGAAATTATTATTGGGTACTGAGTTCAAATCAATTTCAAGTTTACTTCTGATACTACTTTTACATGTCAAATCAGGCCGAATGTAAGGCAATAATGTATGCCTTGTTGACTTCTGTAGGTCATCGGTGATATTGAAAAAAAGCTGATTCAGTAATTTACGATGCTGTTATGCTTATTAGTGTAATTGGCACTTATGCATTATTCACTGAGTAATTTTTATAGCTGAAAAAATTCGCCGATGGCTGTATTTGGCCAAGGAATTTAATAATAATGACCTTTAAGCTAAAAATAGGAGAATGACGAATAAATATTTCATGTTCTACCCACATGTCTACTAAAGTCTACCTACATCTACAAGAAATACAATGTCATCTCTATTTACTACCAGGTGGATCAAATATTATTTATGTTAGTTATGTCCGTTTTAGAATCGACCAAATTTATCGTTGCTAGGTATGCCGGTACTTATATACTATTTTTATGTTACTGTTGCAGATGTTACGTAGTTTGAAAAGGGAAGTACTTATTAGGTTATAAACATTCTTGATTATATTTTAGAGTTTAGTGATCGAAATGCATTAAGGTGACGCTACGCGGAGAAGAAGTATTATTTTCCGGTCGTTCGGCCCGTAAATAAATAACCATTTTTCTGAATACATATTCGGGCATGTAGCTATCTATCACGCCAACCATACATAAATCACATAAGGCTGTAAGCGGATGGGTTATATGAGAATTATTCATACATGTCGCGCCACGAAAGGATCGCGCCGCATGACGCCGGATAACGCCGATGAATACATTTAAATAGTAAACACAACACTAGCGGAGATTTAGTGCGGCGTAATGGCCGATTTACATTGATACACCACTGGCATGCTAGTGGCTACATTTTCATAGACCACGCTGAGGATCCTTACCAAAAAAATATGAAAATGTTAACACGATTGCTGGAATAGTCTGTGAGAAATTTTTACGCAAGTGCACAGTGTATGAAGATTTTGACGACAAATTCCTTAGAAAAAGATATTTTACTTGCAAGCCATCACGGTATAAATTCTTATTAATAAGTAATTAATAACAAAATCGACGTAACCAATAAACAATACAATTTCGATGGCAAATTCTACCAAACAAGTTGCGCTTTTGGCTTAGGATAATCGCATTTATGTAGTAAGTACGCATGATACTTTGAGGTCTTCAGTTTATAGTTTACAAATTTCAATATTGAATATCGAAACCGTAATCAACCAATCCAGAGCAAAAATCCCACCCCGCATTCCACTGTCCAGGATCCTACTATTCCAATGTAAACCGAGCTTAATGCATCTGGATACATAAGTTCCATTACTCACGCACATAACTCGTTCCGTTATAAATATAGTGCGTACAGACATGGTTTAGAGCCGCTGTGCCCATAACTTGGTCTGTACAAAGGGGTTTGTTAGTAGGACTTATGAAGGACTACCTTTGGTGTTTGCCCACGCCTGCGATAGGGCTAGGCAAATGGCTTTTATTCAGTGTATTGTGGTAGGAGAAATGTTAGCTTAGATGGTGAGGAGGTTGAGTCTGGAACTGTGATGATAATTATGATAATATGATGGCTTTGATGCCAAAAAGAGGGGGTTCTTAGACATTTCATAGTTTTGTGGAAAGACACGACACAGAATTTGTTCACAATTTTTTCAATCTAATCAATGTTTCATTAATCAACTACATTTGCACAATTGCAACTATTATTGCAATGGCGTATGCAGACTTAATTATCTAGGTATGGGACATAAAAGATCTTATGAAAATAGCCTACTAGTTTTTTTGTTCACCTAGCTAATGAAGATCAAGATACTTCTTTCAAAATAAAAAGGCGTAAGTACAACCCGTCATATCTACCATCCTAATCTATCAGAGATTCAATCAAACTCAAATTTCCTGAAACACACCTCACATGCAAACTCATTCCAAGTACATTTCCGTTACAAACCCTACCATGTCTCAAATCAAAGAGATCGAAAGTAACCGGCGCAATCTTGTCCTGTATCTAAATCGTGAGATCAAACCATGTTGACCTTATTGCCTTATCCAGGCCCTGGTCTAATAGCAATGTTATCTTCACTTCCCTTACAAGCCAGTTCAATTTATAAGGGCTTAATCTAATAACGATCTTGGAAAACTATTTCCTTTGTTGCCATTGGTCAAGGCTTTTACTACAGTTTTTGCTTTTTGTCAAATGTGTAAAATGTTTTAATAATCTTGTTCTTTTATTGTACGATCGGAATTTGTTTGCATAAGAATATCAGTCGCAGAGTTTGAGAACATAATTTGGGATATGACAACTCGCGTAGAAAATCTTTGATGTCATCTTGAAATTAGATCTAATACAGAGTTTTCTATGATACAGAAATTAGGAAACAGAAATGTAGGAATTCCTTTCTAAAAGTTTCGATATTATTCCTTATTATTTTACATCTTATTCATACAAGGATGCAGTACATAAACAAAGTCATACTTTCCATCTCTTTTATAGTCAATTATTGGAGCAACTCAAATTTCAAGCTGTCACAGATTATATACAAGTACGGAACATTAAAGGATTTTAGTCTTAAGCTTTTCGGCAGTTGATACTGTTTCCATCAGCGCAGTACTGGCTGGCAGACAATTCTGGAGAATGTATAGCAATTACTGTCAGAGAAGCTCTTTGATCCGGCACCTTAAATGTTCTTGGATGTATGACGTTTGTGCGTTAAACACGCCCTTGTGAGATACATTTGTGTGGTGCAAGCGATAGGCGGATGCATTATTGTTTTGTTTGCGGAAGTGGGAAGTTGTTAGTAGTTGAAGTTATTATTCGGTAATTGGTTTTTGTCATATTCGTTTAATTGACTATCTACTAAAAGAGAATTAGCTTAGTTGTCTTAGCCAATCTGCCTAATTTCTACTACTTATCTGATTAGCTAGCCCTGTACCTTGTAGACCGTTTGGTAATGGTGTGATTGGACCTCAAATCTAAAACACCTACAAATCTCTCTCTTCTTTTCCATCCAGTGTTTGTTTATCTTTAAGTTATTTTGATCTTCTCCTTCTTTATTTAAGAGCCATGCTCTTGTCGGTGGAGCAACCGCCATTCATTTAATTTGAAGAACGTTTTAAATTTACCTAAGAAAGATGTAACTTTTGTAGGACGTGTCGTAAGTGACCGTTTTACGCTATGCCTACCCCGCAAGGGATATAGGCGTGATTTATGTATGTATGTAAGATGTAACTTTGACGTTCATCGACTCAGTTTCCCAACGAAAACTAAAAAACCGTACTTTAATGAACCGTAACATCAGTACCTACAAGAACTTTCAGTATACTCAGATTTCCATTATCGCTTGTTCTTTAGACCACATACGTGTAGTGCAAATGAAACTTGCGGAATTTATATGAGCTCGGTAGGGGCACGTGTTTCGCGTATATCTCCTTGCTGTGCAGCGGATGTATGAGACTACAAAGGAAAACTATTTTAATATTAAGATATTAGAAAACCTCTTAGTCTAGCCGCCTTAGCATGTTGAGAAAATTGGCTTGTCCTCTGAATTTACAATAAGTTTCATACGAGGTTTTTTTTATGTAGTTAGAGGCTTGGTAACTGAACTCAGCTACTTAGCATGTAAATTGGTATCTGCCTAATGAAACATCGAACGCACTCACTCTGTTAATAGGGTCATATCATTATATTCTTAACGCAGTGTCGAGAAAATTGGGTTCAAAAATTTTTTTCTAGAAAGAATAGTTCCAAAAAACGATAAAAATTTAAAATTAACTATTAAATGTAAATATTACAGTTAAGGATGATCTAAATTAAATATCCAAAGTTTTGAAGAAAAAGTAAGAGCCTACCTAATTCAATTCAGAGTCACAAATTCGTAGATCTATTCTATCTAAAACTCGTGACATCTAAATTTTCCTGGTAGTTGCGAGTGGAACCGGATTGCCCAACGAGGCTTGTTAAAATGTAAACCACGTAGAGAAGTCATGACCCGTGGTCAAACTGACTTAGGGCCCGCGCACATTCATTAACGTTGGTGGGAGCCGTTTAAAGTTGTAAAATGACTATGAACTATTAATTGGATGTAATTGGAATAAAATCATTTTTGACTGATCGAATCTTGCGTAAGAGCAAGCCGTTTTGCGACCAGACTAACACGAAATCTAAGGGCCTTACCACTTAAAAGTTTGACGCGCGTTGAATGCGTGTCTTAAAAATATCTTGATACAGAAAAAGACGATAGGCGCGTACAACACGTCAAACTGTTTAGTGAAGTAAGTTTTCAATTAAGTAGGTACCTACGTCTTGGAAGAGGACGGCTGATATTTACTGCATGACGAAAAAGGTCTAAAATCAACACTTTCCTAGAGGAAGACTTTCTTTATCGGTGGACTAGTGAAGCATGAGCTTAGGTGTGAGCTTTTGAAATCGTCTCGCGTCGAAACGCGCTACGTGTGCATCGGCTCTAAGAAATGGCCGAACTACCACTGAGCTACACACGAGGCCCTTATCTCCATCTAACCTTCGTAGTACAAACATGCACGTGAGAAAATTCGTGTCTCATATCATAATCTTTATTGTTGAAGTTTTCTTGAAGAAGAAATCTATGTTAATATGGTGCTTCTGTTGCTAGTTGCGACATGCTTAAAAATTTGAAAGTTTTTAGAAGAGCTTTTTCATCTACAGGGTTATTTTCAAGTCTGTACACAAACTTTGTAGGAAGTTTCTACTCATGATTCTGAACTACTTTTAGTAATAAAACATAATAAACATACTAACGTCTATATATGCAGGGTTATTTTTTTGTCAGGACACAAACTTATTTATACTCATGATTCTGAACAACTTTTACTATAGGGCCACCTACGAAAATGCAAAAAAAAATTGGCTGTTCTATAAAAGATCATACCTACACGACAAAAATATATGGAACACTCAATTTCTTTTTTTGCAATTTCGCAGGTGGCCTTATAGTAAAAGTTGTTCAGAATCATGAGTAGAAATAACCTACAAAGTTTGTGTCCTGACAAAAAGATAACCCAGCATAATATAGACGTTATTATGTTTTTACTTTTTATGCTAGTGCTGTTTTTTAGAATAAGTGTACATTCCTACCAATGATATTTTGTTACTAACTTTGTTACTAAATTCCAATTACTAATTTTCCATTTTCATAAAAATTGTTGACCTAATAAATCTATTTTCTGCTAAATTCAATACATTTTAAAATACCTTCCAAGAATTTCCCTCAGTAATTCTCTGGTACTTTGTTACAATTACGAAGAGTGTAATAATTTCTTATCACGCGGTGCAGCGGCGTAGGTACCCACAACAACGCAACAAGGGGCAATTTCGCTTCATTACCAGTAGTTGGCGCTAAAGATTCATTGTTAGGTTTTGCACCTAGTTACTGCTGTTATGTAATGTTATATTATTTATAACAGGGTGTGAATTAGGGCAGTTGGGGGACTTAAAAAAGAAATGTCATCCAAACACGTGAAGATATGTGAGGTTGTAGTGTTGTGACTTTCAAGTAAGTTCCAGGAGCCTAATATCTGAAATGCATATAATGCATATTCGGTTCCCTGGACGAAAGCCCAAAACGACACTTTATTAAATTTCTTTTACTTGACATTTTCATAGTCAAGAATGTGTGTGAATTTCTGACAGAATGTGGGAATTTATAAGTAAAGTAGAATGTGAGATAGGAGCATTACAAGTGGCAGATTTTTGCATGAAACGAAATTTTAGAAATTGATCTCCTGTACTAAGTGGGTATCAAAATCGTAGGAAAGGGCATGCAGAAATATAAGAAAATATGCAGAAGTGTGTACCTACCTACAAAAATGAAAATAATGGTTCTGTGATCATAACAACTGGGTCAAAATGTCGATCAATTCACAAAAATCATCGATTGTGTTAGGTAATCGATATTTTATCGCGATAAATTTAAATCATTCGAGTCAAAAGGTATTTTAATACATTCTTTAAATCCACTTCTACTAACTTTACGACTCTACATCGCAAATTCTTATATCCACACGAATCCTTTGTAGCTCTGAGTAGGTACTACGCACTAGATGGTACACAAACATATCACAGGATTAGTAACATAGCTCGGCATAAACCTTTCGCGCCAACATTTCACAGGATTAGCAACATACAGCCCTGAGTCATAGTGCAGCGGTGACGTATGTTTTTGCGTTCGTGGCGCAGGACGCAAATTGAAAGTTACGATTTGACAGCTCGCTGGTAACGAGCACATTACTTACCTAGCTGTGATTTGCAGCCCGGATCTAGCTCGGTTAGTGAAAGAAGGGGAATATTACCTAAAAGGAATTTGTAAGCTGAAATCTGAAAGCAAAAGCTGAATTGTAAGCAGAAAGAAGTCTTGAGGAAAGACAAGCTAAATTGCAACCAATAGGTCTTGAGAAGTAACTTGTCTAACTTGGTTACATTACAACACACACAGCGGTAATTTGGTTTCATTACTTAGCCTAAATCTATCCATGGGGTCGAAAATGGCCAGAACCGCTTCAAAAAAGATGTGAGATACGACTGGCCGTGTCGCTTTTTGCTCGAGTTGGCAAGACCACTGCTGTACCCACAGATATTTCAGTGTATGAACTCTCTTACTAGACTATGGTGACTGATAGTACGTACATATACCTAGGGAAACGACTAAGATGATGATGATTCTCTAACTAAGTCGACTACCTGTTTTAATTGTTTTGAAAAATAAATGACATAGACCAATGTAAGTAGGTATGACTTGCAGAATAGAATAAAAACAAAATTGCGTTTTATAACATAATACACTTGATTAGAATTTGGAAAACCATTCAGCCGTACATAAACACTAAACAGAACTATACAGAGTGTTCAAGTTATTTGCATTTACACGGGCGGGGTAATTGCACGGCGCCTCAGGGACAGCTTTAATTAAACTTAACTGTCTCCTCTAAGTAGACGATAGTGGCGCAACTAGCTAATAAGAAAACTTCTGAACGTATCACTGCCATCCACTGCACTTTGCACAAGCCATGATTTTGGAAGTGCACTTTGGTAATTTAGCGCAAGTGTCGCGAAACTTAAGTATACCCTAACCTAAGTACCTCTAAAAGTACCAAATTAACCTGCCTTCATCGAAGACTTTTTCTTTTTTTCGTGTGGGACACCGAGTCGTTCAACGACGTGGAGTTGGGTGTAAGAAATTTTTAGAAAACCAAAATTTTCTTTTGTCTCTACAAAATGTGTTAGCTGGCCGCCGAATACTTATAAAAGAATCTTTTTTTAAATTAGCTATATCAAATAAAAATTGGATTTTAATTTCGTAGCTAAATACGGGTTATTTTCAATAAAAAACTAATAGAGTTCTTTCAGCTTATATGCTGACTAAGTAAAAAACTAATACCTGATAATAATAATTATTATAATCATACATTTATTAAGGCGTCATAAATCAAATACCGCAGCACATAATAAAAGTTATCTAAGTGGCAACTGAAGTAAATAATATACATTCTCAGCGCCCTAAATGAATAACGTACCTATTCTAAAGACTTTTGATTCATAACGTAAAATGATCTAGGTTCCAACGAATTTAAATCTATTAAGGAAAATGATCCTACAAGCAAAATCCTGTATCATTAAAATTTTCAGCCAAACTAAATTCCTAAGCAACGGTACAACTTACAAAGTTCGGGCAGTTTGCAAAGTTGCCAGCGAGCTTATCATTGTGGTCGTCCCGTAAGTTTCACCGCAGCACACAACTTACAACTTCAAGTTTCAGCACCGCGGTATGAGTTTCAGGAATTTCGGACTTCGGTTACTTATGTTAGTTCGCTAAGTTACCGTACTTGGTTCCGAAGGTTTACTAAACTCAAGTCTGTTCCGTGCTAACAAAAATGGTAGGTATATAGGTAGCTATAATATTATGAACACAGATTATGAAACAAACCGTATGTGACAGTTAAAAAAATTAAATATTTCAAAATTAGGTACGGGAAATAAATAAAAAATCTGTCTCGTTTAGGTGTCTTATTGTTTGGTTTTACGGGCTAGTCATTTGGCGATCATCATTTGAAATATTTTTGTGTTTTCTTCTCTTTTTTATACCTGCTAGTAGTTACATTACGTTATGGTATATCTCATGAAGCTTTACCAGATTGTTGGCAACCGGTAATAAAAAAATTATGAACCCGCAGAAACCATTAATGAGGCTTACGTACCTAATTATAGTAGGTAATAATGACTAACTAGGATAAAGGTAAGAACATGCGCTTAATTACTTACTTACGCGTAACTTAAAGATGCTACAAGCAGATAAATAGGTCATTTTCAACACATTTCTATATAATTAAGAGTACCACAATTGTTAAGGTAAAGGATGAAAAGTTGAGCCTTGCTGACTCAACTACATTTTTAGGCATAACTTTGGACGCCACGCTCCAATGGGGGCCACATATTGAAAAATTGTCGAAAAGACTGAGTTCAGCAGCATACGCAGTTAAAAAGATAAGATACCTCACTGATGTGGACACTGCTAGACTAGTTTACTTTAGTTGCTTTCATAGTCTAATGAGTTATGGCTTATTATTATGGGGCCATGCTGCGGATGTGAATAACATTTTTGTTTTGCAGAAACGGGCTGTTCGATCAATTTATAAATTAGGGCCAATGGTCTCCTTAAGGCAAAAATTTAAAGAGATTAACATATTAACATTTGTGTCTCAATATATATATGAAAACATTATGTACGTTAAGACAAATATAGATTCTTTTAAGAAAAATTTTGATAAACACAATTTTAACACTAGAAATAAGGATAAACTTGCTGCGCATATAAGCAGGCTTAGTAAAGTAAACAAATCTTTTAAAGGCAATTGTATACGCTTTTATAACAAGATTCCTAAAGATATCCAAGATTTACCACTAAATAAATTTAAGCGAGTGATAAAAGAAAAATTGTATAAGAAAGGCTATTATGAAATATCAGATTATATGCAAGATAAATCTCCATGGGAGTAGTTACAAATGTACAAAGTAGACTTTATATGACGACACAGGTAGAATTATCTACTGTATATGATATATATTTTATCTTTTTAACGTAGCCGCTTTTGGCTATTAATATATTTTTGTTTCATATTTAGAAATTTAGCTAGGGTAGCCTAGGGCCTGACAAATTGTATTTTTAGAATAGGAGCACTTCTGGGCAGGTTTCTGGGTGGTTTACTGTCCAGGGGGTCCGGCTAACCATACGCATGTAACACAACATTTTCTCTTGGCATGAACTCGATGTTATTTTATTTACCACCTAACGTTACATGTTGTTTGGTTAGCTTGGCCAGCCCCGAGGCAGTGCTTTAGGGGCTAGTTTTAAGTTTTTAGTCCACCTGAGCCGCGTTTACACTAGGTTCATAAAATTGTTATTGTTAAAATTGTTAATTCTTAACCATCAAAAAGCGAAATGTAAAATTTACTACTTTGAATAAATAATTTGATTTGATTTGATTTAAGAATAAAGGCCCATTTAAAAAACTGTAAACCTCAAGCTTCAGTTAAGTTACTAACCCAAAACATATTCAATTAATTTTAAATAAAATATAGGCGTCATGCATCGTTGATACTATTTTTTTACTTTTTTCTATCTTTAAAAGAGTAATAGGTATTTTTTTTTTATAATTTGTTTCTTGAAAACGGCTCCTTGTACGTAGAGAATTTCGGACACGAATAATCTAGGATAGGTTGTGTTTTCCAAAAATAATTTTGAACAACAACAAAAAACACAACTGCCTCTGCACTGGAGGTTCTAAATTCTTAGTAGGTATATAGGTATCGAGAGATCGATATTGAGAGACTGCTTTCTAGATCATACTATCTAGATACATACCTTGATACCTACCTATGTTTATAATTATCATACCTACTGTGGTAAATGCTAAAGAATGTTCTTACGTCAAATAATTTAACTCTACAGTTTGCAATGTAACATATTTAACATCATACTTGCATTTGTTTTAATGAATATGATTTGCAATTCAACCTGTCTACATGCATCATATAAAACTCATAAAATTTATCTAAACAAATTCAGAAGAATAATTTCCTCCAGGCTCGTTCAAGCTACATATTTTACTTTCCTGCTATGTGTAACATTATTTATTGTTAGTATTTATTTGTTTCGCACTTGCCCCGCCGGACAAAGCGCCAGGGTTGCCAGCAGCATGATAAATGCCAGGGCTGCCAGCAGCGTGATTAATGCGGAGTTCAAAGCCCTGCAGCCGAGTCTGGGCGCTGATCAAAAAGCCGTACTTTGCAAACACGACTCTGCAATCCATAACACTTGAGATAGCGCCTTGGTGCCTCGTTTACAAGCGATTTTGAAATTCGACTGTAAAGTTATTTTAAAAACTAATACTGATTTTTCGCTTTTTTTAATATGTAGGTAGGTAGATATATTATTGATGATGTCTGAAATTGCGCAGATACTTGCTGAAATTGACGACTATGCAGGCACAATAACCCTTAGTTTTTTAAGTGGTTTTGAGGTTCCAAATTTCCAAGACCTGCTTGGTAAAAAACTAATTGTTGTTACTACCTTATATGAGTTGATAACTAAATATCGAGATTAGGGATCCAAAAAGGAACTAAACCTCAATTTTTATCGTGAACTTAAGTTCATAACGAGTGGTTTAACAAATGGTGTCATCATCATCAAAAAAAAAAAAGTTTACTTCTTGCCAATTTTCCTTACGACCACTTGCTCAGTGCAAACACACCATAACAGACATTGGCCGTATTTCAATTCGCGCATCACACATTAATGCCTTCAGGAAAAATATAGAATGCATCGGTCATAAATACATCGCACTGCACTGCGGAACGCATCAGTTCCACTGCGCCACTGTCCTGAAGCCGAATTCTTAAATTTGGGATTTGATTTCGCATGCGAAACATCAACAGTCACAGCAGTGTCCTGCTGCATAGTGCTTGTTGGGGGTTATTTTTCGTACACTCTACGCTTAGCAGGTGGATTGGCGAAGGCAGCGGAAGGTGTTGTATTCACAAAGAATGTTAGTGGCCATTCTCTGGATTCAACCCTATGAGACGCAAGCAAAAGTCTCACAAGTTGTCCTGCTGCTCATATTATTACATGATTTCCTACACAAATCCGTTCACACATACCCTTGACATGAATGGATCAGAGTAACAGAATATGTGATACGACAATGCACTGGCAAAAACCTGATATGAATCAGATTTCTACTGATTTGAAAATACGCCTCCTGTCCCAGCGTTAGTGAATGTCCAATATGTCCAACTAGTGGTACATGTGCTGGAATATGTATGGATTTAATTGGTTTGCTACTGGTCTTATGATGAGATTGCTGTTGCATTACAGCCAAGTGGGATTGGCCTACGATATATTGGTACATACTTGGTATATAGTTCTAAAAATAGATACCTATTAAATATTATAGTCTTCTATTTGCCTCTTGCCAAGGTAAAATTTTATCTTATGTATCAATTTATATAGTTACAACAATTCACTTCATTTATGTACGAAGTGAATTGTTGTAACTATATATATAAATTATATAAAGAGCAAAACCTTACTTAGCTACTCAGTTGGTAGGGAAATAGCAATTATTTCTAACCTTCCACATCTTTTATTTATTCTGTAATTTTGTGATCATTTACCCAAAATAGACTGTAATTTCCAACTGTCTCTGAATTAGTATGCTAGCTACTGTCCGCTTTATGCAAATGTGATATTTCGCGGCACAGCTGACCAGCTGTTTATTAAAGATCACGGATCGGCTGTAAATTCCTGAACACAATACAATACATCGGCTGACCCGTTCCGTTTCACTCTACCAATGCCATTCTGTAAATTGAATGCGTGGACGCCACGATTTACGGCACCAACGCCATCTACCGCCTGGCATTTTTAATTATTTGATCAGGCAACACTGATAAATCAGGAGCGGTAATTGGCCGGCCTGTGTTGCCCTTTAATTAGTTTATTTCATTTCGCGCACGCCTTACTGTAATTATTTCATGAATTTTAATACAAACGCGCGTAGGCGTTAATTGATTCAAAGGGCTGCTTGTGCGTTTTCTTACTTTTCTTGTTTTATCGCTTCTTGTTTTCAGATTTACCGCTGTAATAGTCCAGATATTTATTATTTATGTTATGTTATCTGTGTTCCGTTTTCCAAAAAATAATAATTTTAAAATCCCGTCTTGCAGTATTAGGTGTGAATATTAGTGTAGGGTTTGGTGAGTAGTTCGCCATCGCAATGGAATTTTGACTGCATTTAAGATAAGGGCGTTTATTTTAGGTTACCTATTCTTGAATTTCCTTTTTCATATTACCAGCTAATCTTGTGTTCATTCAAGATGATTAACTACGGATAAGTAAGGCAAATAAGTTGATGTCACATATTGTAGGTACTTAAGTAGGCAGGTAAGTTCTAATTCGTGATTCAAATTTTATAAGGTCTTTTTTAATCATGCAAAGCTACCGCGCCAGTTAGGTTAGGTACGCAATACAAAAACAACACCTAATCAATTCTATCTACAGTCTATAACGAATTGTATTAACTATTAGGTTCTATTCTATTGCCCAGGAGCTAAGATAGTCGAGCCGGCCTTCTAGCGGCGCGGTGCGGCGAACGTTGACATTTTTACTGCGCTAGATATCGCGACAATAAATTACTGAGAATTCGCTCCGCTGAGCGCTTTGTTACTCCGCTGGGGCGGTGTGATTCGTTTTCTACCACAGAGCCGAGTTTCCAACTGTTTTTGTCATTTTTGTTGGAGAAAAACGGGGGATTTGTAGGTGGATTACTAGGATTTCAGGCTTGGATAAAACGAGGTCCTGCTTGAGTATTAATAGGTAAGAATAAAAAAATCGAATGCTCGTCACATGCAAAATCTAAATGAGGTACTTCTCATTCTGTATTTTTACAGTGGTCGACAGAAAAATGCTGTCAGTGCTGCCGGCACGACCACAGAAAAACAAAATGTCGTCAACATAAGGTGTGTTCCATTCCAGCTGACAAGTAACAGGCCACGACAGGAACATCCTGAACATCTGTTCTGATCCCGCCTCGGGTCATTGACTTTCTGCATATTGCAAAGGGATGTCAAAATTGGTGGCACCTATTGTATTTCTGAAATTTCTTTATACCTAAATTTTCTAGGCGACTTACGTATGTGCAGTACCTCACGGAATAGACTTTTCAATCCTTGTGTTTCGCAAAATCTTATTGTTTTCATGTTTTTGCTTCTACTTGCGCAACTCATTGGCATGGAAATTCATACTTCAGTGCGTTATAGGCTTTTTCGACACGATTGAAGTATTCTACGTGGATAAATCTTACACAAATCCCTTAATTAGGTATGGAGAATAAATATACAGAGTTATTCTTTATATACATAGGTAGCATATCTAGAACTGGCTATCTACACACTAGGGTATCTACAAAGCAGGTAATGGTGGGGATGTTCTAACTTAGCTCCTTTAGAAAGCCTTCAATACTCACCCTAAGCAGGTATTTCATTGAACAGAAATCTACAGAAATCTACTTGAATAACTATACTACACGAATACCTACGTCTAATTCCCAAGTCTATACCCCAGCCGGAGTACATGCCCGATCCCTGCGCCACGCTCCTTCGTTCGCATTAGTTCCATTCCCTAGTTCCATGATGGTACTACTGCGAATTTTTTTTCGCAATAGTTCCATTTTTATAATATGTATATGTTAATGGAACTAGTGCGAATACTTAAATTTGTATTTTCCATAGTACCATTACTTCAATAATAGGTTGACTAGATAAATAATGGACACTTAATTCCTAATTTTAGGGGTTTGGTTTTAGGTTTTAGGGGTTATCTACGGAGTCATTATGGCTAAAAATAATAAGAAAATTTAATTATTAATATTGTTATATTACATTTAATAATTTAATTTATAATTTTTTTTAAATAACCGCCCAAAAAATGGACCTTGAACCCTAAGATATCGATTTTGAAAGCAATCGCTCCAATAACTAAGAAATCCAAGATGGCGGCCATTTTTTTTCTATTTTTACAACGGATTCATTATCGATGAGCACTTTGACCTCCAGATATCCCCAATCATCCATTCCCCAGTACACCAGACACCAGTCCCCCAGTTTTCAAGCTCCCAGCCCCCAGCCTCCAGCCCCCCAGTCCCCGTTCCCCCAGAACACGGAAATCGTTTAAATAGGAGAAAATTGGAAGAATTGAAAATAGGACCTTACAAAATTTTAGAAAAACTATCAAAATCTGTTTACAGAATAGATACGGGGCATAAGAAATGTAACTCAAATTTGTTTCATATTACAAAACTAGTTTAAGTACCCGAATAAAAATAAGAATATGTACATACAACAAAGCTAAAACTTATGGATAGAACTGCGATAAAACTTTGAAGTTATTTAAAAAAAATATAAATTAAATTATTAAATGTAATATAACATTATTAATAATTAAATTTTCTTATTATTTTTAGCCATAATGACTCCGTAGATAATCAAACCCCTAAAATTAGGCATTAAGTGTCCATTAGTTATCTAGTCAACCTATTATTGAAGTAATGGTACTATGGAGAATACAAGTTTAAGTATTCGCACTAGTTCCATTAACATGTACATATTATAAAAATGGAACTATTGCGAAAAAAAATTCGCAGTAGTACCATCATGGAACTAGGGAATGGAACTAATGCGAACGAAGGGCCACGCTAGGGCGTCTATAGGTATAGAAAACAGGCAATGATGTGGATGTTCTAACTAACTCCTTTAGGAGGCGTTCCATACCCATCGCCGTAAGCATTTCAATCTCCTTGTTTAGCTTTACTACACAAATACCTACATAATTCTAAGTCTGCACCCGAGCGGGAGTCGTCGGTGCCTGCGCCACGCTAGGGCATCTATAGAAAGCAGGCAGTGACGTGGATGTTCTCACTAACTCCTTTAGGGAGCCTTCCATCGTCCTAAGCATTTCAATCTACTTGAATAACAATACTACACAAATACCTACATTTCTAAGTCTGTAGGTACCCCAGCCCCAGCGGGTGCCTGCGCCACGCTAGGGTATCAACAAAGCGGGTAATGGCGCGGAAGTATCGCAGCCTCTCCCGTTCCGTTCCTCTCCGCTAGCCACGCTCATTATCTGACATTCGGAACGATTCTTTCCAAGCTTAGTTGCTTTATTTACTTTGCGGCGTATTAAGACGGAGGGTGGAAGGAATCGATATGGACTATAAGTAGTTACCCAGTAGTTTTGTTCGTAGGTATTACCTACCTACCTGGACAGAAAATAGTAATGCTTTTTGGATAAAAAGAATAACCTTAGTGCTCCACACGAAACAAAAAATTTTTGAAGTTATGAAGTAGTAAAACAAATGCATAAAACAATTTGATTAAAAAAATATTGTAAAATTAAATGTTTAACAATATAATTAACACCAGCATACAGAACTTACAAACCAATTACAAGAAAGTGAATATTCAATAAGGTTCTTTACGCAAAGTTCGCGTTCAATGTCATCATTATTCATAATTATTTATCTCTATAATCTACATTATGTGGGTAGGTGTGCATTCATTAAACAGCCCACATTATTATTTTCACACGCATTTGATGAGAAAAATGTTTTCTGACCCAATAATATTTTCCCATTTTTATGAACTTTTTTATTGCGATAGGAGTTGGTCATTCAACAATCACGCAGAACATTAGCATGTCGTTCAGAAATAAAATAAATAATGCGTCGCGTCATAAATATCATAAATAAAATAAATAAATTCCATTTTCGCTTCCGATGCTTTGTATCCGGAGGGGAGACACCCTAGCCGTCGGCCATCTTGAATCGTAATGGCGGCATTGTTGTTGAGTTATGAAAACAAAATCTAATGTGGCGTTCGATTTTGGAGTGTGTTATTGGGTTAGAATTGGGAATTAATTCATTACATTATCTACATTGTTTGGAATTATTGTGGAGTTGTTGTAGTAGTATTTGTGGACGACTTCTTTTTTATACTTTTAGACAGTAGAGAGTAAGTAATTTATTGTGTATTACTCTATTAAATGTGTTATTTATGCATAAATTTATCATTAATTTAAATATTGATCGCACAAAAGAAACGCGTCCGTATTTTTTTATGTCATATTTTTGTAGGAAGTAAGAGTTAGTTGATACCTATCTAACTTCATCAAAGGGATACAAAGTAAAAAAAAAAATAGGCATGATGACTGGCAGGTCAAATAAGATCCTTTTAAAACGATATTTTGTATGAAAATAAGAATAGAAGACGTTATAATATCTCTCTAGTTTTCATGGCGTCAAAACACTTACTATTATGTATATATTATGTTTTGATTAATTCAGACTTTGAATAGGTATTATGAAAAACTATAAATGGAGTATGTGGTATTTTTGGACAATAGTTTTAAGCGTTTTGACCAGATATTAATGACCCAGTCATCTAGCGACTTACATAGATTATCTACTTGCCTGCAAGAAATGCACTAAAAGCAGACACTATCCTTATTTTTTGTACACATTTAATTTTTCAATCTTTTAACTGCAAGTGTGACTTCGTAGAGCGTGGGTAGCGACATTATTGGATATTATGGACAACTTCACGACCGTTTTAAATTGACACCCCTTGTTCTGACTTTCTTTGGTTTTTATCAACACTGGACGGAAATGTACGATGATTGAGAGGTCATAAAAGAGTGGTTCAAGGGAAGAATTACTCGGGTGTTGATTAAATTAAAGAGTAGGATTTATGTGTCTACCAATTTAGCAATCTTGTGAAATGGCGAGTGCATAGGGGCTGTGTTTCTCTTTAAGTGGATGATATGACCGTTATATTTTGTTTTGATGAGTTTTATTGGTTGTTCATGGGGTGTTTTTTGTTTAATTAAAATAAATAATGATGAGCATTATTTGGATGTTGGTGGTAGTTAAAATGTTCGTTAAGTAAATACTTATTTATCTGTCTAATTGAATTTATGTTCGACGCATAATTTTTAGTTAATCAAATTAATAAAAGCGTGCATATTAAGTTTTGCGTGGCGTGAGAAATAATACGAAGAATGGGGGTCAAAAATATTTAAGGATTTTCTTATGGTAAAAGCCAAGCCACCTTCCGTCACTCTTAACTGATAGATAGGTAATAAAAGTTAGATTAACATTAGAATGATTTTCCATTACTATGTTTTTGAAAAAATAAAGATACTTACCTACTAAAAAGATGAATGCCCATTTGCTACAGGTGGTTCCCTCTCGCGGTAGACGGCTGAACTACGAACTCGCGAAGGCTTCTACGCTTCGCCATGGTACCGGTTGCGAACCCTCTGCGGAGTGAAACCCGCGAAACCTCCGACCATTACCCGACTAATGATACAAGGTAGGTAATGTTTCATCTTTGTACTGTATTTTTTGGGACTTTGTATTTAAGGCTCGTATTTATAAATCGCACATATCTCTGAAATCGATCTTGAGTGCGACTTTTAGATGCAGTTAGTATAATGCACCTGAGATCAATCTCAGAGTTAAATGTGATTTATAAACACGGGCCTATCAAGACTCACAACCTACGAGATAGTTCTTCGACGCATAAATCGATCTACTCATGACATAAATTTAAAAAACATTTACCAACTTTTCTTCCTAACCTAATATATTCTTGCTATAGCGTTTAGTTTTAAGTAGATTTAGCTAACGAAAATAAATGCATCTTAAGTTTCTAGAAAAGTATTGAAATTATTACCTACTACAACCCAGTCTAGTTACGTATGGAGGCCTCGTGAGGCCGTATTTAGGGGGGGCCATAACGAATGGGAACGGCCCCATCAGGGCACCTTTTAACGTATTAAATCGAGACTTATCGCACGACCTGTCGACGGGCTAACCCTGGCAACCCTGCCCCTCTCTTATCATGGATACCACTCACTTAGACCGGCCCTGGTGGTTTATTTGGGGCATTACATGGGTGTGAATATGGGATGTATGACAAAATGCTAAAAGCTTTGAGATTAGAAGCTAAGTAGGCACTAGATTTATGAACTTTTTTGCAGAAGGTTGATCCAAACATGAGCCCAATGCCTCATTTGTCTTATGCGAAAATCTGCTACTTATTATGCCTGTATCACACGTTCTACCCTAGAAAATTCACGCATACCGTAACTTTGAAACCACTGAGTAGTAGAAATTAAATAGGTGTGGTTAAACCAGTCGTCAAATTATGATACGACGTTTCAGATAAACTGTTGCAGCAATATCCGACCATTAAAATATAATAATCTTCTATTGAAAACAAAATAAAGATAATCAATCACAAATAACGACTTCAAGTAAATATTTATTAAAGGATGGCAAATAATTTAACTTTTAGCTTCATGTTCATGAGGTGAGGAAATCTGTTGATTTGTATTTGAACAAATATTTTGTATTTATAAAAGGAACCCATTTATCAGTAAGATGGCGACAGTTTCTTAATAATTATGTTAATAACGAAATATATATTAGGTAAGCCTGATTTAATGTGGCACAGATTTACTGGTATGATTAAATTGTATATATGTCGCAGGGATTTAGTCAAAGACGTGGTATTATAATTTCACTAGTGAAATTTTTAATTACACTGATTATTGTCAGTAACAACAGATTCGTATAATTTCACGGGCTTATTTCAGTGATATTGTAATTTTGCTGGAGCGCAAAAGTGGTATTATAATAAATTAAGGTTTACTATGAGTCATTTTTGTGGAGGAAGCCCCGCGTGATCTGATTGGTCAATAGAGTTTATCAGTCGTCATTTGCTCTGTTGGTAATGAAAGCGGACCAATCAGCAATCGGTCTGATAATCTAACGGCTTTCTCAAACCAGTGCTATTATCAATATATCACTGCCTTACAATTTCACTGTATCTGTCTAGTGAAATTATATTGTAACGAAACCAGCCCGTTAAATTGTAAGTAATGCAAACGATTTACAAAAAATCAGTGCAATTATAATAGCATTAGTGAAATTTCAATATCACGGCTTTTTTAAAATCCCTGCTACATATAAAAACATTCAGAAGAAGATTTGAATAAGTATGACGCAGAAAAATCGAAGTTCAAAAGCGCTTGATTCTTTTTTCAAATAGAAAGGTAGGACTTACTTTCTTGCCTTCTAAACGTTTTCCAAAGCCGACAAATCTCATCCTCAACAACCAGCTAAACGGCAATAAACAGTTTATAACCTCATGAAGTCGTTCGCCACTAATCTTAAGTGCGCTTGTGTCAATTTTACGAGCAAACGGTGGGCTAATGGCGAATAAACACTGAGGTGGCTTGGGCTGTTAACGTTTTTAAAATTGATACTAAACATCAAAGTTTCGATCGTAAACTTTGTGATATTCAATCGGATTCAGATATTTTTCGCCGGAGCAGTAGAGCAGGACTTTTCTTGTAACGTGATTAAACATACAGGACTTACAGGGAAATTCTCTCAGTGATTTACATAGTCTAAATCTATAACACTTGAAACAATAATAATGTTCTCTCGCTTTATAACTGGGTAGGCACTAATATTAATAAAGGCCAAACTTTTACTTACCAAATATACCCATCCAAATATTAAAAAGTCAACGCATCGTTACCTGAAAGCCAAGAGCATAATTTAAACCAGTGGGAACATTAAAAGCCGCTGACTATCTCTAAAATTAGTTTTTAAAATACCCTGAGCAAAATTAAATATTCATTATGCGGCGGTGACAGCGTATTTTAATTAGCCATACATGAAAATGCTTTGAGAGTTCGCAGGTCGTGCTCTTACATTAAACACGGAATATTTTGAAGTCCTTTATGGAAAATTTGCATTGGAAGCAAATTTTGCGATACAACGACGGTTGGCAAAAGAAGTTTTTGGAGAGCATGCCTGGATTGACAGCAATGTATTTGGAAAATTATAAAACGCACAGAAGGCAACGGTCTTGTAAATGAATTCAAAGACAACAAACATATTCATGAATTCGTGTTGATAGCTCTGAATGTAGGTTATGAAATTCAACATTTTCTACGTAATGATATTAGAAATTAAAACTGAAAAGCAAGTTCGCGTTATGCTGATTTGAAAAGAGAAAGGAGACAAAATTGAGAAGTTTTTTTACTGTTGTTGTCTTGATTACAAAAACAATTTGAAATGAGTGGAATTGAAGTAAAAATACAATCTTTGCCCAGCGGGGAAGCAATTCTGGCTGGTGATCAAAATTCTTTAAAGAGTACTTTCATATTACCAAACTACCAATTACCACACAATTATTATTAAATTCCATCGTATATACTTCAAAGTAGGTGTTTTAAAGAATAACGAGACGCAAACGCAATACGAATACGCATTTGAGAATTTCATTCCGGTACATTTAACAACCCTAATTAGGACCTCTAAAATCTAATAAAAGATAACTCCAAACTGAGACAGAAAGCGGCATTCATAAGGGAAACTTTGCCCATTAAAATTCCTCTAACGAGTACGAACCATCTCCTTTAATAAATACAAGGCCCCTTCTAATTTTCCGCGGAGAGATTTAAGCGGCATAAATTTTGCACACTGAAAAGAAACTCTGAAAGAAGAGCTTGTACATTTTTACGACGGCGAATCTCATTCGCCCCTCGGAAGGCGAGTTGTCTCTCTTTTAAATTAAATTTTCACTCCTAATTTGAAAGTATAATGTCATTTCACTAGGATTCTGTTATTAAAACTTTTAAATCATTCCGAAGTTTCCTTTTGTTCGAGTTAAGGGTGCGTTCGCGTGATTTTTTAATCAAAATGGGATCATTTCTAGTGATTTTTTACGACTGCGCCACTTGCTCGGCATCAAATTGTCATTAGCCACTTGCGTATCCGATATTACTTTTCTTTGAGAAGTGCCGCGATTTTATGGAATATTTAATTTTGAAGCCCACACTCCCGTTTTGGGGCAGTTTTTATATTTTATCTTCAGGATACTTCTATGTTTTTTGTGCCTGTTATTTCGTTTTTCATGCCGATTAGGTTCTATATTTGATTTTTTTCTTCCTGCCAGAATCATACGTAGACAAATTTATTATTCCCAGACTGTGTTGCTCAGCTTTTAAATAAAATTTTGACCTAGTGGCATAATGAACTACAACTAATAAGAGCCATAGAAACCTTTTCAGAGCCCCAACATCTGCACTCATTCTCTTGCCACCATTCCAAGCCCACTCATCAACAGATGTCCCTTAAATAGTTTTGTAAAACCCAAAACATCTGTTTCTAAAGGGTTGTCATTTTTAAACGCTGCAATATATTGTCTCGTCAAAGTCAATAAAATTTGTCTGGAGTCCTTGACATAGAGACCTTGCAGACGGTGCTTTTATAGTCCATAAACATTTTACTAGCCCGACCTTGTGGGGTTTGCAGCGGTCGTTGCACCCGGGTTTACGGGCTCCGTCTAAGATATCGGGGATGATGGTTACGATTATGATAAATGGTTGAAGTGCCTCTTCTACGGCTGGAATTGGCGCTTGGCTGAGCTGTCTGCCTCCGCGTCTCGATTCGACGGCAATCAAATCGGTTTGAATGGAAGAGTCGTTGCGGAGTACTACCGATCGAAGGTGTTCATTTATTTCCTTGTTTCCTGTTTATTGATTTGACTTGGCGTAGCACAAGTACTTAACCATATAGCAGTATACACCGAAACGCCCGCGACCGAAGATTTTGATTTAAATGCTGATATTTTAATATTATCTTCGATATTCTTATTTTAGTTGATATTCCAGGTTCCAACAAAAAAATTATAAGCCAAAAGAATACAAATTGTCATATAAATTTTATAGGTAATGCGCTGGTTTTGTTTTGACTTTCAGTAACAATTGCGGAAGATAAGACTTTAAAGCCATATTTATTGTTTTATTACACAGGTAAAGTTGCGGAACCTACTTACAAAAATTTACCTGAAATTGCACAAACTTGCGAATTCATTGTTCGCATTCTTTACTACTTCTTAGAAATTGTTAAAACCATTGCGTCAAAATAACGGACTTTGAAACAGACAAAAGTTCTTTGTTTCCTGAATAGAAAGGGTTGTTTTCTTTCGAAAGCAATAAAAGGGTTTGAAGCGATTGCTTTGTCACCCTTTCTTTGTGTTTCTAAAGAAGATTGCACAAAGTGCTGTTTTTGTGATTTGGGAAATATATTGTTTGGAATTGCGGATATTGGGTGCAGTCTTTTTTGTTAGTAACTGACCATGCCTTTTTTAAGGTAGCAAAAGGGTAAAAACTTTTACTGTAGCAATTTTTATTTTTAGTTTGCGCTCGACTTGTGTTAGGTGAAGTCCAAACTAAAGCGTTTTTATGTTCTGGGCATTCCATCTTGAAACCTGAGGATAAGAAGCCATTACATATTCTGTGAGTAAAACGTTAATTCATTATTACATTCCAAATCCAAAAGAAAAACAAAGAACACCGAACAATATCACATCTAAATTTAAAAATCCAATCTCAGCGTGGAATCAGAGTCTCGACTCGGCATTCTTTCTTTTTATCAAAGTCTTATCCTACGCGACATAAATCGAGGCGACCCGTATAACTCTCACAGTCTCACTGGCCATTAAAAAGATAAACAACTTAATATACGAATAATAATAAACAAGCCAGACTTAGTTAGGAGCATATCCCTGTATACGCTCATAATTTTATTTATTCACGAAACCGTAAATATCTAAGAATAATTCCGAAGGCTTTTTGCGGGGATTAGGGGGGCGCTCTGGGGTTGAGAAAATTATATTCGGCTATAACAGTTATCATGCATCACCTGGTGGAAGCTTAATGCGCCTTTTCGCAATCTCGCGGGGTGGGCGGAAGGAGGGGGGAGAGGGGGGCAGGGCGCAAATTACTTTTTCAAAGTATTTACATGTAAATAGAGTCGCGTGAGAAGTTTGCGGTGGTGTATGGTGCTTCCGGCTGCTTTGTGGGC
Source organism: Keiferia lycopersicella (assembly GCA_029255805.1). Classification (NCBI taxonomy): domain Eukaryota; kingdom Metazoa; phylum Arthropoda; class Insecta; order Lepidoptera; family Gelechiidae; genus Keiferia; species Keiferia lycopersicella. The sequence goes on from JARACZ010000008.1 coordinate 5,246,114, forward strand.
GGATTTTCAGCTTAATTTTAAACATTTAATTTGTAATGAATATGCCGGTTTTCTTTCTCAAAGTGTGAGGCGTCTCCTTGTTTAGCAGTGTATTTTTTATATTGCTGCCTTAATCACAATTTTTCAACATGTCCAATCTTACTTTGTCCAGACGCCGGTAGAAATTTCGTATTTGCCTAAGACGTCCATTATACCTCCTAATTCCCCAAAGCAGTAAAATTATTCACAACTAAATCTCAAAGCGTTCACCCTTCCACTCAAATTTGCAATTCAAGAGCTCAAGCAGGTGATATCGTTTAAAAAGCACGCCTTATACATAAAGCCTTATAATTATCATCCGTTCTACTTATAAACTTTCATAACGGCCTATACGTCGACTTAACCCGGGGGAGTAGGGGGCAGAAAGGAGTCGGGGGGTAGAAAGCTTATAATGGGTGTCTAAGAAAAACGGGTGCACGGTTCGGAATAGAAAACGCCCCGTTTGGAAATGGGTTCGGTGGAAAGCTGTCGATTTATGCGCGCTACGGGATCCGCTCGGAAAATATCCGAGCGCGGGATTTTTAATGGCGCCATTGTTTCTATTTTAAACGCGGAGTGCGAATGGAATACGAAAGGCGGTCGCTGGTTGGTCGGTCGGTATGGTGGCTGTTCGTTTCATTGTCGAGTCGTTTCTCGTTTTAAGCATTGTTGTTTGTGAGGGATGAGCTAGTTCATTTCAGTTAATACGTACGATTCTTAATTTTAGTTTCCAAAAACTAATCTAAAGGTAGTGTTAAACCCGTACTGAACAACGAAATGAGCTTAATTCTTATCTTTGAGAAGCAAAAGTTTCTCCTAGATACTACCGTATTCATACCTCTTTATTTACGTAGGTAATGCAATCTGCTTACGTAGGCATAATGCCAACCCACATAATAACCAATTACCAGTAAATCAACACACACTCAGCTATACACGGCTGGTGTAGTGCGTACGTATGCCGGTAGATGGCGCTCAATGGCCGCAATGAATACCAATTTATATGCGTTAAATGTGCCAAGTAATTAAACTGGTGCTGTTCAAGCTGATATTATCGCTTAAGTGCTGAAAATTTAGGTACCTAGTCTAGTGCTTTTACTTTTAGTTTAGTATAGTTTGGGTTTGGTTTTAAGTAAGTATTAGACTAAAAGAGGCGTCATTTAAAATTAAAATTAAAATTAGATAAATATTTTTTAGATAAGTAATTATTTCTGTAAGTATGGATCTACTCATATTTTTTTGCGTTAACATTGTCCTAGTAACATGAATCATTGTTAGATAAGATCTGAGTCTTATCTGTATGTTTTTACTTGTTTACCTTGAAACTATTCTTTAAAGAACGTGTACGTAGAAAAACTAACGTATTCGACGTTAGGCGGATCGCACACTTGACGCATGACGGAGCGCAAAAATATCGCAGTGGTCTGTTAGATCCATACTAGAAACGTCACTCCCCATACTAAAACCGCACTCGACGGACGACACTGCGATAGCGCTGCGATGACTACTTAGATGATGACGGTTGTCAGTTTATAGGTACCTATTGGAAAGTCGCAGGTTCAAATCCTGCCTGTGCTCGAAATTTTTTTAAATGTGTAAATAACAGCGTTAACTTCGTGACTCTCGAAAAAAAAACAAAGATCTGATGAGTAGATACATTTAAAAAAATAAAACACGGACAGAAAACATGATAGAAAAAAAAACCAATTAACGGCCAATCGAAACACATAAAAATTTACGAATATGAACAGCATCAGAACAAACAATGAACGAGCAAAATTTCGATGAAACAACATCGAATTTGCGTTAAAAATAAAACGAAGGCGCAATTTATTGGCAATTGTCGTTTGCAACTCAGCTTGAAAAAATAAAAGTCATTGTTTTGGAATTCCGTAACGAGTCTTACCTTAGAAATCTTTTGTATTCGGGTAAATAAGGATTAGTTCATAATTTTCGTAGCAGATTTTTTCACTCATTGGCCACTCTTCACTCTTTAGTTGACCTTAGGTGAACTAAAGGAGGTCTTCCTTTCTTCTTTTCGCGTGGGACGACGAGTCGTCCAACGACCTGATGAACCCTAGTGTCAGAATTTTTCAACCGCCTTCTGCAAGTAGCAGGCTTCTGACATGGTTGTGTAACGACTGCCGTCTAAGTGATCATAGATCATAGACAGCAACCGGGACCTACGGCTTAACGTACCAAAGTAGGTAATCAACTTATTTAAATAGCAGATAAAAATGAAAATTTAAGAAAAAGAGTCCTAAGGTTTCGTTATAAAAACGATCGTATGGGAAGACACACCAAGTTTATTTTTAAAACTCACAACAAACACACTTTAAAAAACGTCTCAGAAACGGTGGTACGGGATTTCTCATATAGAGTTGTCAAGGGCGGGGTCTCGTGATGAATTGGAAACATTATGGCGGGCGCGGGGGGGTGGAGGGGTTTTTTGACGCGGGGGGAAGGGCTGATTAATGGCGGGAAAGGGAGCCATGTTCATTATACGATGGGACGACGTGTTATTTTTCGATATGGCCGCTCATCGGCATGTTATTATACAAGTCCATTATTTTAGGCGTTTTTATCTCTTCCGGGGCTAAAAAAATTAGCTTCGATAATTAGAAGCTCTATAGAAACAATAACTTGGGCGGCTTGAACTGATACTTGAATGTGAGTTTTAAAATTTATGAAGCATTAAAAGTCAGTTTAATGAAGTCATAATTACAGTGCTTACAAGTAATTTTGTCTTTATTTTAATTCATTTTGGCATTAAATTAGAGTGCTTAATTTAAACATTTTTTTATAGATTATTAGATAAAATTAATACTATAAATTATACGATTTCATGCCACAAGAAATTTTCCATAGACTTCCAAAAAAACGATTCACAAGGCAACATTATAACGAAATACATACATACATATATCACGCCTTTATCCCTTGCGGGGTAGGCAGAGCGTTAACGGCCGTAAAAATAAGGCCACTATCGCCACGTCTGACATTTTTGAGGATTGTTTTCCAAGGTTGTTTCAGAAAACATGTGTATCACTATAGTGACAGGTTGTCAGCCTGTCGCCTAAAAATTGTAATACACCAATACTCTCGAGTCCCTTAGTCGCCTTTTACGACACCCGTGGGAAGGATATGGGGTGATGCTATTCTAAGCCGGAATCACACGGCATAACGAAATACAGAGTTAATAAACGCTGCGATCCGCAGTAAAAACGCGCGGCGTGGCTGCGGTAGATACGCGGGTTCGTAATAATGTGTGCTTAGTGCCTTAAACGTTTACTATAGGTACTAGTATAGTATTAGGTAGGGTATATTGCAGCTTTAGAACCGACCTTTTCACAGTAATAGCAACATCTATCTACTAAAAATTTTGACGGTTATGTAACTGAATGTTATATAAATAAAGAGCAGCTACTTAAATGAAAAAAGTAGCTCTACATAGTTTTGTTAGGATGCGGGGCCCTCATTAGTAAGTTACTAATACCACAATACTGATACACTCCTTTTTTGTTTCGGCAGTCAAAATAATCAGGAATAAAGTAAGGCCTAAATAGGCGTACAAAGAATTTCATGTAATTTGGTTTTCAGTTACCTAACTCTTTCTTTAGTTGATTCCCTATTTATTTTGTTCTTCTTACGTATTGTTTTTCTTCGCATAGACTCGACAAAGAAGAAGAATAATAAAAATAATGAATAAACAAGTATAAAGAAATGCAGTGCCACAATCACTCAGTCTGGCCGCCGTCGGCAGACGCAAGCATTTCAAACTGCCTCGCAATGGAGAAAACACTTGCATGAAATGCACGATATTCTACTTCCAAGTGTTTTGCGCGTGTGTCTGTGAAATAATGTGAAAGATCTCGAGTTTGTTAATTGATGAATTTGTTAAACCTTCTAAATGATATATTACAAAAGTTCTTCGCCTTTCAAAATTGTTTAAGGTTATTTAATAGAATAGGCATGTTTAAAAAAATATTTTTTTAACACAGTACCTATAAAGATATCAGAGCCGATGAATGGACGTTAAATTTTTTTTTACAATTTAAGTGGCTAAAACACTAATTGACTAAGTAACTAATAATAGTTCGAGATACAAAACGCTTTAATTTAAAAAATAATTTGAATTTTATTATGTACGTAACACTAAAACTGCCGTAAGTATTCAACTTCATAAGAAACCTACTCCAGAAAGCACTTAATACAAACGATCACAAGTTCAAACTAGTAAATTTCATAAAGCAATCTCCAAATAATAGTGCCAAACCACAAGCAATAGCGATTAGCATAGAAAAGCGTTTCCGTTTCATACATAGCAAGCACCTATCTATTTGACAATTGACAGTCTTGGGATTAAAAATATTGCTTAACACCAGGGTTAGACGACTCAGTGTTCTACATCAAAAGAAGGAGATGAATAAAACACATGAAAAAAATTTAAACGTAGGTAACTATGATATTTGTTTTTTTAAATGTACCTATTTCAAAAAATATTACATTTTTCTATAGAACACTGTTTATAAAACTATAATATTTTCACGCTTTGACATTTGCATGTAGATAAAACAAGTTTTAGGTTTATTTGTAAGCTACCAAAATGAACGTCAAGTACTACATAAAATACCTATATTGTCAGTACCTACATAATAAAACAATTTAATGGCAAGTTCATATCAACCTCGAATGCCGTCATATTTTCTTCATATTATGGAATGGATATTTTCAAGGTACCTACTGTAAAATATCGCATCTCTTATGCCTCCGACCATCACACAAAAACAGCACCAGTGCGGGACTAGTTTATTTGCAATAAAGAAAGTGGAATCCCGGGTTCGCTCCAATTACCGGGATATACGCCGCCATCCCGGTGACGTGGTACCTAGTCCCGGGAACTGGCAATTATACATATTGCGAGAATTGCCCTCCCTATTGGAATGTACTACCCCGCTATTGGATGAACTATACCTTTGTTTTTGTTCGTAAGCGTTTTCATTGGGTTATGTCGAAGTAAGCGGTCTTTATTAGTGAGGTGAATTAATGCGTTCATTAGCCTTTAAGAAAAATAAAGGTACGTAAAGTACAGTACGGAGAATTTTTGTGCTGTATGTAAATCGCTGAAGCCGTGTGATGCCGGCTTAAAATGGCATCATTCCATTTTCCATCCCGTGGATGTCGTAAGAGGCGACTAAGGATGTCAAGGGATTCATGTGTTTTGCAACTTTAGGCGACGCGCTGACAACCTGTCCACTATAGGTGATACACGAATCCCTCGATATTAGTCAGACGACGTGGCGATGGCGATCGTATTTTTGCGCCAATGCTCTTGGATAAAAGCGTGAATCGCTTGATAAATGCTTGATGGAAAATTGATTCAAATAAGATAATTTACACTTCATAATTTTTATTTCGATTCACGTGTCACATTCTATGCCGCTAGTTTCAAATGATTCTTTCGAAAACTGCAAAACACCATTTCCTCTATTCCGACTGTCGTTTGTTTCTTCCGCAAGCGCGCCGCCCGTCGCGGCCCGGCCGTATTCCCGGGCGTTCCCCCGGGAGAGATACACTAGTTTTTCCAAGCATATCTTATGGCTCTTTTGTTGATACCAGGGGTCGTTAGTTTCATCGCCCGGGGTCGTGCCCAGAGGAATGCGTGACAGTGTGTTGGAGTATGTTGGTTATATTCGGGCTTTGGGCATTTCAGTAGATAATAAAATTTTAAAGCAGAATTTAAGAGATTTCAATCACAAAGCTTTCTTGTATTTTAAAACCGTCGACTGATTCCTAGACCATTACATAAGTACAATATAAGTAAGAACACTGATGCTACCTATGGCTCTGGCAGTGGAAAAAAAGAGTAAAACAACATTTTTCTTTTATTCGAACCGTTTATTGTTCTTCGTTGTTTGGCTGTTATGTAAAAGGAACAACAACTAGCTTTACGTGCCTGTACTTGCAAATTACAAACTCTTTAATTAGAGGTATCTAAGTCAGAAGCCTACAGTTTATCTAGGTCATAGGCGGTTAAAAACTCATTCACTAAGGCTGTCTAGTGCGACTGGATGCCCTACAGTACTTATGAAGGCGAGGAGTTGCTGCTCAAATCACGATTTCAGGGGGTGAGGCGGGGGGGACCGCCCGCGCTCCCCGCGCTCAGACACATCATCTGGCGCTCGCACACTACGCACCCGTACGTCGTGTGTCTTATGGACATGACCGCAGTCCGACCACCTTTTAAATATATTTGAGCTTTATCCCGGCCATGGAACTTTTACTTCTACCGTGAATTATTATTTTTTGTGATAATGCGACGAAACGAAATATGAATGTGGGTAGATGGATGGACGCAGAAGAGGAGGAAGGCCTTAAAAGAACGTAATGGATAGTTAAAACACACAACTTTAATTACAAACGATGTTAGGATAAGTACTAAGCTCCTTTTGTGAACCTGTCCTTGAAACTGAACAACTTTCCCTCTGGAACATAGGTCGAAATATGAAAAAAAAATCTAGCCGACCCAATTCTGATTCTGTAAAGTTAAAAAAGTACGAATAGATTGTAAAAAAGATGATTATGAATCAAACGGTGTAAACAATTATTTCAATTTTGATAGAAAATGGTCGAAAGTTGGAAAATGTCCCAAGTCCAAAAATTTGAGTACGAAATTTCAGTTATATTTGCTATACGATGTACTGTTCTCAAGATATATGCACTTTTAGTTTCCATTCGTTTTTAATACTCAAAAATGATATTTAACTAAAATGTTAAATGGCGTTTTGCATTGGAGTCCTCAGTCACGCCTGCTTCTTGCTATAGGTAGGTACTTCATTGTTTTCTTTTGTTAATGCCGCCGGCTTAAGTGCCAACAACCGTCGACTTGAGCCGTGAAATACTAGAATTTACATCATGTATGTGGGATGATTTGTAAGATGAGACGAACAACTGTAAGATGAAACGAATGGACAACTGAACGATAATTTTTTAACGTAAGCCGGATGTTAGATGAATTTCTGAAGTATGATGCTAGAACGGAAAAGCAATGTAGGTGAGTAAACGAGCGTGAAAGAGAGGGTGAACAGATACTTTTTAAATAGGATCACGGGCGAAAAAACCCGGGGTAATCTGAAGAAAATTCGAAAATTAACTTATTCTTTCTTCTACATCCACAGCCACAGAGAACTTAAAACTTCGCTGTAATAACATGGGTCTATGTTATTACAGCGAAAATAAAACTAAAAAGCTTACAAAACACTTTAGTTAAGTGCCCCATCTCATATAAAACATAACCCTTTTTCCAAGCTGGTCGGATAAAAAACAAAAAGATGCAATAAAGAATAGAAAAAAGTACGCGTGACAGATAATTGCCATTCGCAAACGCCATTAAACATTTCAAAAAAATAACTTTTGCGAAAATTAAAAAGAATGCAAACTAAAAGTGAAAATACCTCAAAAACGGTGCAAAGTAGAGCAAAAATTACTCAGTTTCGGTACTCATATTTTAGGACTTGTTTGATAATATTAAAATTAAAATTGGGCCCCTATTTAGTCCACAATTGTCCTAAGCCTAGCCTCACTCGCATGCGGTTTATTGAATTCCTACTTTTCTTGTTATTTATTTCACTACCTCATTTGTTCCAAATTCTTATTTGGTCTACTTTTACATTTAGTCAACTTCCTCATTTATTCTATTCCCTAAAAATATCTCGTCAAGCCCACAATTAGGGACTTTCTAGGGCCACAGACCACTTTTTTATTTTGTTCTGAAGAATATGTCAAGTGCCACGTTATTTTAAGGAAATATAGATGGTGCGCAACGGGATACTGGGTATTACTATAATGTTATCTCTTTGATGGAAGCTTCAGTATGAACATAAAAGTTCATACTCAGCTCCTAAACCGCACCATCTAATTAAACTTTTTATACTACTCTTACATAGAAAGTGCCATATTACCCTAAAAAACTTACAGTCTGGCATGCATAGTTTTCGAGATAACTCAGGTTTTAGTTTCACAGCTGTCACCTTAAATCAAGAATTCGTCAAAACATTCAACTATACCAAAGAAAGTAAAACTACTTTATTTCCGAAACTAAGGTTTTTTGTAGTTCGTGTTCGTGTAGGAGTAGTGTGTGTAGTGATATCTCGTGTTCATTCTCATAAACATTCATTCTCGTGTTCAACCCACGAGTCGTACGAGCGGAGTAAGCAGCAGTCAGCGATGTGTCAAAAGCGTGACAAAGAGCAGCGCAAAAATTTTGTAATTGTGAAGAAGCTGGTAAGACTGCTCTCTGATGTAGTTTTGTTTGTATGTCTGAATCCCATACCATCCCGACCACAGAACAGCGTATGGGTATCACAGATTATATATACGTGGCTAGATCATGGCGTACGTAAGCAATATCGTCTTCAGACTTAAAAAATATCACTATTCGCTCCGTCCGAAGAGTTAACGCACAAAGAAAACAATATATTTGCGTGCGCGCACAAGACATCTCTGGTCTGTGGTTGAATGACCACCGACTGGATCTAATTTGGCACCGCTGTGTCGGTTTCTGTAATAAGTTCTTGGGGGAAAATTGTTTAGCTAATCTGTCAACCAAGACTTATCTTGAAAAGATAATAGGTATTAAAAATTACTTGGTACTTACCTTCTGTACTAACGTTACTCATGTTCAGAATGCACACTGTAAATATTTAAAGTGAATTACTAGTTATGTATCATTCCTTTCTTATTATAAGTAAAAAGTTTGGTTAGACTTTTGTTTTTTATTATCTTATAGATAAAATATCGTCTCTCGTCAAGGCTAGCTGAAGCGACAGCTACGATAAATTTTTGCTCGTCTCGCCAAAAGACGTAACCGACGTAATAATAAGCGCATACTTAAATTACGCCTTTTGGTGTCAGCAATAAAGTATTTTATCAAGCAATATGTCCATGTCACTAACGTCATAAGTAAAATGAGCGACGTAATAATTACGAAAAAATATTTGTCAATTTTGCGGGAAATTTTGACACAGTACCGGCGCTGGCAAGAGCCATTTGGGTACTGGCGGGGTAGCGGGCGGTGCGGGATGTCATCGGGAGGTTGGTTTGTCGGCGAGAACCGTTCTAATTTTTGGAAAAAAATGATTTGTTGAATTAAAATCTGTTCATTCACTAAAACCTAATAGTATAATTTATAGGACATTGAAATAGGAATATTCTACATCAAGAAACTATATAAAAATAGTAGTCCAAATTACGATAAAATTGGTTTGAAAATATTTTTAATGCTCTTTTTGAGATTTTTTTTATTAAAATATGTCAAACCAATCGAGTCATACGATAGTGTTACTAGTAGATAATATCTTCGAGTATGTCATATATTTTTTTGAGGTCTTGGTAGCATCAGTAACAGGCTTAAAAAATGAATCGAAAGTAACGCTTTTCGTTGGCCTTCCTTCATAACAGCGTCTGAATAAATGAATTAAACAAGGTTGAATAAATGAACGAAACAAAGTACAAACGATCGTTTACATACAGCAGCTGTGCTATGTTCTACACTGTGTCTATTTGATCATTTACATAATATATGATTACGTAGCAGCTTTACGTACTACCAACTGCACCAATCTCATTTGCAAATACCTCCTTACAGTGGCTCAGTAATTTTCAAAGTAATCTGTTAATTCCCTCTCAGTTCCCAAAACGGCAAATCCAATTTAAGCTCAGAAACTCTGCAGCATCACAGCTGAGCCCCGAAATCTCGAAAGGATTAAAACATGCAAATCAAACAAACACCGTTTTGGAAATGGGGATGTGCCCTTACGAACTGCGACCCTCCTTGTCTTATTTATTCATCTGAGTTGGAGAAAAACTTGTTTTGTTTACTTACTCCCCTTTTGCTTCGGGGCCAATATGTAGCGCCAGCAAATTTAGATTTGCTGATTTATTGTTGACGTTGTTGTTGTTTTTGGACGAATGAAGTGAGTAGTGTTTCTTGAAATGTTTTTAATGAACCAGTCATGTTTAAATTGTACTAAAAAAACAATCAATAATATTTTTTTCTATTTGCTAGATGACTGGGTCATTAATAAAATACAAAAGCTGTACGTTTAAAACTATTATCCAAAAATACTGCCTACTGCATTTATAACACACACACACATATCACGCCTTTATCCCTTACGGGGTAGGCAGAGTGATAAGGTTCGCAAAATTACGGTCGTTATCGCCACGTCTGACAGTATTTGAGGGTCGTTGCAGATAATTCGTGTATCACTATAGTGACAAGTTGTCAGCCTGTCGCGTAAAATTGCAATACACTTAAAACCCTCGAGTCCCTCAGTCGCCTCTTACGACACCCACGGGAAAGAAATGGGGTGATGCTATTCTAAGCCGGCATCACACGGCATCATACTGCATTTATAGTTTTTTTGAAATATTTAAAGATTGAAATAATAAACAGAAAAATAACATAAAAGTGAGTGTTCTGACGCCATCAAAACTAAAGAGATATAACATCATCTCTTCGTATTTTCATATAAAATAACTTTATAAAAGTAGCATAGTTTCAAATGGTTTTTTTTTCGTGTAGGACACTAAGTCGCCCAATAACCCAGAACACCCTAGTGTCAGAATTTGTTATGCTAAAGGACCAAATTCTTTTGTAAATCTAGGTCTCAAACTCAACCATAGTTTACCTAAACAAAATTTGCTTACTATGTACCCTCATATCTACACCTAGCATGCACTAGGTATGTATGTGCGTTCGGTGGAAACGTCGGATGAGCTCTCGGCTTTACCAGTCTTCGGATCGTCTCGTCTAGTGCTATCTTACTTACTAGCGGTACTCAAACTTCACTTGAAAAAAACTGATGGAGGTGCGAGCATATAACATACATAACATCTAAGACTAGCAAGCTGAGTGGGTGTGCGGTCGGTGGAAGCATCGGATGAGCCTTCGGCTTTGCCAGTGTTCGGTCCGGATCGTCTCGTCTAGTGCTATCTTACTTACTAGCGGTACTCAAACTTCACTTGAAAAAAACTGATGGGGGTGCGAGCATATAACATACATAACATCTAAGACTAGCAAGCTGCGTGGGTGTGCGGTCGGTGGAAGCATCGGATGAGCCTCCGGCTTTGCCAGTGTTCGGTCTGGATCGTCTCGTCTAGTGCTATCTTACTTACTAGCGGTACTCAAATTTTATTGAAAACCAGGGCGAGAGGCTTCTAGTTGTTTACTTTTACTTTATTTTACTATAGGTACTCAACCTTGCCCGACATTTAGTTAGTCTCGCTGGTGGATGGTAGTGTTGCTATCCTTCTGACTTACTTAGTTTTGCCTACCGATACATATATCGCTGTTCTAGTGGATATTACGAGATATAAATAGTGATTGATCATACCTACCTTTAATAAATATTTCATAGTGTTAAAAATAACTATCTTTCATACCTAATTCTTTATCGAAATGAAACCATGTAACTGTTGTTGCTTACTTAATATACTTAAAATCATTTTCAATTTTGAGTCTCGGGAAGGTACCTCACTAAAACTTTGGGAACCGCCACCTTTTGTTATTCCACCCTAGCGGTACCCTTTTTAAGGGGATTTCTTTATGTTGTGAGAGCTCATTCATAGCGTCCATCAAGGCGATTCCAGCGATCGTTACGGTCCCGGGAAATGTACCGAAATGTACCGAAATCATCGAACAGTCTGTGGCGGCGTACCGGCATATTGTACGTACCTCGTAGATGCTGTAATAAGTGGTGCTGTTTCATTCAATTTGGAATGCGATCAGAGTTTTGTTTCGATGTTTCCTTTATAGTTTGTGTAACGTTGGTAGAATTGAAGTTATTGCAAATAAAGATAGATAATGTTTAATAATAGTATTATAAAAGATTGCTGCAAATTTGATATGTGACCAAGTTTGGGCTAGTATTTGTAACATTTTGTGTGTTGATTAGCTTCAAAGAAACAAAATGCTATCAAAATGTCCGCGATAAAAAAGTGCACATACCATTTATGAGCATATACATTTCTGAGTTCTTTTTATTATTTATTTATGTATCGTTTGTGATTGACTTTACATTTACGGCTTGGTGGGGAGCACTTACTCACCCGGATACATTTCTCAGACTGTTTTCTCTTATTGAAGCAATACGTACGATTTTTTTTTATAATTTAAAACAATGACTATAACCAATTAATTTCATAGGTACTTAAAGAATGAAAAATATGTCATCCTCACAAAAATCTTTAGTTATTCCTTAAAATGAGCACAAAAGCCTTGAAGGGAACGGTCTGTCTTACATTTATTATAACTACAATTTCTGTGGTGCTCTCCGAGGCTCGGAAACTGCGGCAAGACAGAGATTGTCAACTCTAAGCACATAATAATGCTTTGGCGTAATACGAAAAGAGGGCATTAGGTGACGCTAGTGGGTGTCCTTAGTACTGTTGTAGGTGACTAGAAGAAAATGAAGAAGTGTAGAACTCTTGTACATTTTTATGGCTTCAGTGTTGTGATACGGGCGGTACGTAGAATCATATAATGTAGCCGCAATTTAATGTATAACAGTTCTTTCGACTCTCCGCAAGTTATTTGTTTTCTGGGCTTTATATCAAGGTTTTATCATTCTGAGTATGGAATTTTGTGTGAAAATTTTAGTCAGGATAGTTTAGTATTATGTCATGAAAAAAATTTCCACGCTAGTTTAATGAAATTTATAATTACGCGACTAAAAAGTACATACCTACCACTACCACAGAGAAAAATGTCATGGGTAGGTATATGACTTCTCATTTCTGGTGTGTGGTCTACACAGGTGAAGGTGATTTTTAGTTTTAACCCTCTGTGGAAGCTGAACTTGTAAGTATTACAAGAAATTATTAGGGGCGGCAAATGATTTAGACCGGTAATTTCTATGTATCCTCGTATCGTCCTTATTTTTTCTTCTGCGTTATTTAAAAGCTATGCCGCATTATTTCTAAATGATCAAATATATTTTGTGTTCTATCTACAGTTTTCTTCTATCCCCCGTCCGGGGTCTGTAATATCGAGGCGACTGCTGTGGCGGTCGCAACATGGCGTTTATTAAAACAAAATTCCTACCCGCAAAATACCCACAGACTCAGTGAAAGTTGCGACGTTTTGGTATCGGAATTGCGTTTAGGATATTTAAAGCTGGCTAATGCTTTTTGATAAGTTCAACTAAAGTTCAAATATAATGAATACAGAAATTGATAAACGCAATTGTCCTCTTAATTTTCACAGTAAACGATTACTCCTTTGCTTTATTTTTGTACAGTCTCGTATAGAAGAAACCGCAAAAAGAGTAAAATAGTTAAGTAACGTTTAATGACCTTTTTCACATCTAATAACGCTCAACGCAGCGGTCTGTCAGATCCATACAAGAAAAGTAAGTCTCCATAATAAAACCACTCAACCGTTGTCGATGCAGCTGCGTTACGGATGCGTTATTTTAGCGCTACGTTGTGCCTTCTTACTTCTACAATATTTAAACTTAGAAATAAAAATTATTTAAAATAATTTTAATTTATGTATCAGCATTAGGATTATGCATTGTATAAAATAAAAATAAAAGACCTAAATAAATTCGCAATAAAATCGAGCCAATATTTATTGTGTGCTTCTACATTGGTAGAATACATATGAAAATCATATATTGACGTGACGAGACCCGTCGTTGTAAAAAAAAGAAATTATATGATACAATTTAAAAAAAAATGTTTTATCTTGATAGAAAACCAGCTACACAGTAAGCATACGATACAACTATATAGCCAGTAATAGCAGCTAGCAAACGAGCCACGAAACTAAATAATGTAGTGCAGGTCGCCGGTCAGCAATTAGATCGGGCTCCCCAGTTAATCCGGGAGTACGTGGCATGGGTGTTTATGGCGTTTATTGACCGGTAGGGCAGTTTTCTTAAGGGGATGGGGATGTTTGTTGGTTTAGATTACGGAGATGCGGGTAGTTTGTGTGCTAATGGGTAGCCGATAGCTTTATCAAAATAAACATCTTTTTTTAACTTCCATAATGAAATTGTTAGTATCTATCAAAAAGTAAACGACGCCATGAAAATAAAATATCAGTTACCGGGTTACATAAATATTATTCTTTTATGTTTTTTTTTACATTTTCTATTTTTTCTTAGAAAAATGCTCATGCGTATATTAAGGGTCATAAGGAAGTTATATATAAAAATAAAAACTATCTTTACAGCGCTTCGAAAACAGCCACAAAAATTTACTAAGTACTACGTCATCATTACACCATCCTAGGAGCATTTAGTATTCTGTTGTAATTGTAACTACTCAAAAACTAAATTCTAAATATATTCAACAAAAAAAAAATGCAACCTTACACCAAAAAAAGTTAACAAGTATGAACTGAAACATCGCAGTATCTAATAAGGCGCACAGAGTGGCGTTGCCAGTCCGGCACGTCGGTTTTATCGCCAGTTAAGGCTACTGAAATCAATAAAAGTAGCGGAATGTACCGCACATGCGCAGTAGAACCACTGACTCAGCTACATTCGTTTATAGCCACTTGTATTTGTGTCTATGGCCACTTCGCTCTTTAGGATTCCCACACACGCCATACGACTTTGCGGTATTGAACCGGTCCGATTTTGTTGACAGCAAAAGTCGTAGCACATGCACACATTAAGCTGCATACTTGGGCGCCGTCGCGGGCTGTCATTTTCTGGCTGTATTTCAAAAACCGCAAAAGTATACGGACATGTGCAAACCATTACTGTGGACTAAGTAAAAACGAGGGAATTAATTTCAGGGTATTTTTTGCTGATCGTGCGTTGACAAATTTGTTTTTCTTTTATTTACTTTTCTATAGATGTGTAGAGAACTGGTAGAGAGCACTTGGTACTGTTTCAAAAATACTCTTTAGCTACAAAAAATTGTTGAATTCTACTGGATGGAAAATAAGCAAACCATACGATCAAATTAAAAAAATTCGTTGCATTATTAGATGGACATGATAAACAGCTTAAGACGCTGTTATGAAGGATGGCTAACGAAAAGCGTTACTTTCGATTAATTTTTTAAGCCTGTTACTGATGCTACCAAGACCGCAAAAAAATATATGACATAGTCGAAGATATTGTGTAGTAGTTATACTATCGTATGATAAAGTCAGTCTATGCAACACACATGACAACGGCACTGCAAGGAATTTATACCAAGAATTCAACCAACACACTCGAGAACGTAAACATTAATAAACAATATTATAAAAGACACCGTCTCTATCTCATTCATATTGTACATGCACCTGATAAATGTACAAACTTACATTTTCGTATAACAAAAGGAGAAATAGCTTTATTTTGTTCGGAAACTACCGCGTTTCGCCGGTAAATCGATCTGGCCGACCATTCTGAAATGATTTGGAGAATCTTCTTATTTATTATTCGAATAGAATGAGAAATAAATAAGAATAGATGGCGCGCCATGCTGTGACTAATGCTCGCTCCTCCATACAACTTGTATAAGGTGAACATTATTTCTAATTTATTGTAGGATGAAGACGTTTTTGACTCCGCCTCCAAAAAGCCACCTTAATTGGGTGTTTTAATCTTTTTTAATAGAAACGTCGGTGTTCTAAGTTATTGATTAAGTAATTTATATCGCCCATTTAAATTGTTTCGTCCCATCTCCGAAAATGGCTATTTGAATTGGAATGTTATTTAATCGGAGCAGGTTTTTCCGACTATATCTAATATAGATATCTTTTCTAGATACCCATGCCTACGAATCAATATTGCCACTTTAAATTCAAATGTGTTAAGTATTTATAATTTAAAGTCAAAGCCCGTTTAATTTCACCATTAGAAACATAATTTCGTATCGTTATACCAACAGAAACACCATAAAAACCCCACAAAGATTTACTATACGACATTTACGGCTGTTTTATGAACTGCCTGCCCATCAAACAACTTTTTTTATGAAATCACTACTCTTTAAACAATTTCCTGGTCGTGAGTATCGGCGACAAAGCCTGATATGGCGTTTAACGGCAAGACAATTAATTAAAAAGGCATAAAAGTGAGTTTTATATACCAGGCGCCTATAAAGACTAACTTTTATGCGTCGTAAACGCGATTGTCTGACCCTACCGCTTGAGAGGGAAGCTCTATACAAAAGGAGATGCGAATTTCTAAGGGAAATCATGGCTGTTTTCTTGGGTCTATGATCGTGAAAATGCGTATAGGTAGGTACTCTTTCGAACTTTGATAGAAAATAAAAAAAGGATACTTGGATCAAAATTTATTCGTTAATAACTAAAATTAATTACGGAACCGCGGCTTCAAGCATTTATCTATTACGTTCGATAAAATGAGAAATATAACTTTATACACATAATACATGACCAAGGACGATAAAAATTATGAATGGCCATAGAATTACTCATAGTTATGTGAATGACTATGTTTGGTTAGACTGACTGACAAACAATAATCCCTCAAGGCCGTCCAAGCCTGAAAAGAGTCAGATATCATTGTCATACCTCAGTAACACATACCTATACAGGAGAATAACACGTCGATTGTCCAAAACATAACACTAAATCACCAAACACAAGCAAAAGAGCACAAACAGACCATAAAAGACATTCGTGATCAAAGGCTAGATGTCCCTGGAGGTGAATAAAAAGTAGAGATGCTACGAATATTCGGCAACTATTTCATATTCAGCTTAGTCGGCCATTCTATTGTTATTCGGAATAGTGCCAAATACCAGAAAGTCATTAAATATATAAATATTTAAATAAAAAGATCTTTCTCAACAACACGAGTTGAACCAACATGAACTGAAAAAATAACAGTTGAAAGTTGTTATTCAAGTAAAACACTTTTTTACAAACCGTAGTGAAGTAAAAACCGCAGAGAAGTTTAATAATTAGAATTGATGAGACGAAAATTTGAGGTAAATAAAAATTAATATAAGAAATACGTATACAGACACCGCATGGCGACAGCTAAATACTCGGCCACCGAATATTTGGCGGTGTAGTAAGCCGAATACCGAATATTCAGCTGTGCCAAGGCTGTGCCACACACTGCGAAACATTCGGTATTCGGCGAAATGACTATTCGTCGCATCTCTAATAAAAAGGATTTATGGTGCCACCCTCAATGGAAACTTGGAATGAAAACTGGGGTTTTTAAATATAGCATTAGTGAAAAAGTTCCGGGCCATTTGAGGTCGTGGATCGGTGATATCGGCGGCCATTGTTGCCTGCGATCAGCGAACTTGCAACCAATGCCTTTATGGAAGATTGTAAAAGAGAGGAATGTCGTAAGATTCTTGTTTTAGAAGGAAAAGAGTTATAGATTGACAGATTCAAGTTACAAAAAATTTTATCAGAGGAATTTGATTCCAGTTCCGGTACGGTTTAATTTGTTCCCAAAAATGTATACACTGTTTACGTCATGTATTTTATAAAAAAAAACTTTGATGACATTACTATAATTTGATCTACACAGGTATTTTTAGGATAGCATCACCCCGTTTCTTTCCCGTGGGTGTCGTAAGAGGCGACTAAGGGACTCGAGGGTTTCATGTGTATTCCAATTTTCAGGCGACAGACCGATAACCTGTCACTATAGTGATACACGAATTATCGGAAAAGGCCCTCAAAATTTGTCAGACGTGGCGATAAATTTAACATAGAAATTTAACATCCGGGATAAAAA
This sequence comes from Keiferia lycopersicella, assembly GCA_029255805.1. NCBI lineage: Eukaryota > Metazoa > Arthropoda > Insecta > Lepidoptera > Gelechiidae > Keiferia > Keiferia lycopersicella. The sequence goes on from JARACZ010000008.1 coordinate 5,263,867, forward strand.
AGCAAGGCGGTGGGATAAAAAAATAAACTTGTTATTTTAATTCAAGTAACTACTTCCTAAGCAAAAGCAACTTACGTAAAGTTACAATTTCATACCTACACACACATCAATACCTACATGAAACACCCTCGCAGCACCAAATAGACGTTCTTTTTCGAATCAACAGGATTTATCCTTCAGGGGTTGTCGCGCGTATTTATTTGTAGAAAGCGGCAGTACATCAGGATCCCGGGGGTAAGGAACCCCGGGGGTAAGAACCCCGGGGTAAGAGGGAGGGAAAACGGCAAACACAGGAAACGAATCCGGGAACTTTCCCGCCGGCGGAGCGGAGGTCGGGTATCCGGCGGGGACGGTGACCAAATGTTGCACAAAGTTTTGTACAAAATAAACCCTTAGATAGGGTTAAAAAAGCAGTGCTTTTTTTGAAAAAACGGATTGTGTTATTTTGTCTTTTCATTAAATTAATATAGATCATGTTTTACTCTTCAATAAATGTAATAGTTTGCTACTATCTAGTATATATGTATTTATATTTTTAAATAAAGTACGTACCTGCCTGCAAATTATATTTTTATTGGGACCGTCAAAAACATTTCTTTGTAGGCCTACAATTCTCAAATTTTCTGTTTTTTCCCTTGATTTTCCCCAAACCTTAAGCCACCCTACTCTCCCTGATATATTTATATGCATTAATACCGGTTTATGTTACCGAGATAAGCATAAATCCAGCTACGCGCCCGCGTCGTATCTACGCGCCGGTTTATTGTTGTTACTCTATGACAACTTATTTATGAACACCAAATTGACTGAGCGACTAAGATAAAGTTGGGTAACATCTCAAAGAAATATATTAGCGAATTTTAAAATAGTTTCTTGTCGTAAGCTGAGAACGTATGTCACATTTCGAGTCATAGAAGTTAGAATATAATGCGACAATATGTCAATTAAAATACATGAATATGACATACATATTTGAATTCAATATCTCCAGTTTATATTTATAGATATGTAATGAATGCATCTTAGATGAAAAATTGGTTTTGGCCTGTCGAATGTGCTTTATGGCCGTTCTCAAACTTATTGCACAACACAGCGCTAAAATAACGCTGCGTAAAGCATGCATGTGTGATATCCATACCAGACACGTCATACCTCATACTAAAACCGCTGTTGACGCGACGCTACGTTGTGCGTTAAGTGTCACGGCCTATTTAAGGATCAAAAATTGTTTAGCATATTTCTTCCTAGAAGTAGTATCAAAAAATCTACGACACTTATAAGGTATTCTTTATATTTACAACAACATAAAATCATGAATTGCAGAAGTCGTAAAAAAGTACATACCTAATACAGGTGGATCCCTCTCCCCAAAAACCACGTGATCAATAAATTTTAAAACCAGTGGAATTAATATAACAAGCCCTAAAACCAATAAAACACATGCTTGCCGGAATGTTTTAAACATTTATTGAAGTTGAAGATATAAGGAAAGCAATTTTGTACGTGAAACGTACAACCAGAGCGTTTTTGGTACATTACGTCGCGTTTGCTGGTACGACGAGAGGCATGCTCTATTTTTTTTTTGCGATTATTGGCAAGTTGCTGAATATTTTGTTGTAAGGCCTAAACCTCAAAGAATATCTTTTGTTAATTGTAATAAAATGTCGTAAAAATACTTCCAATTTCGTGTAGGTACCTACTATTTTAGAAGTGTAGAGCGTAAACCATCAGAAGAAGGTTAGAAAATAAATAATATTTTCCATTTTAGCACATATTTTGTCTCATTGCTGTACTCTTGTTCAACAATTTTTATAAAAGCAGTTGAATTTAGATTTCTAACAGGCCTATTTATCAAGCTTCTGGAAATCAGTTAAGTAATAGAAAAATCACGCAGCATGTGCACAACTTACTAACAAGAAGTTCTGTACAGCTGTCAAACAATTTTCTAGATTTTTTTTTCATTTTGTTCTTATTTTATGTAGAGCAACCTACCGCACGACCCTACTCTTCTTTCTACAAACGCGCAAAGGGAAGCAAATGTAAAATATGAATTCGGCGTGTCTCGGCAGTTCCGCGCACACGCTACTTGTTTATCCTGAAGCCCTCGTTCCAGACAACTGCTATGATTGCTATATAATCGCCAAATTCAAAAGACCCGTCAGTGTCTACTCGCGTCTTATGAAATGAAGGGCGACAGAATTTGGTAGCGTTTTAGTAATGACGTCTGAAAATGAACGCAGATTTTTGGTAGTGATTATGAGTACTAATTCGTTTACGCGGCAATTTCGTCGTGTCAGTCGTATTGCGGTGTGTTGCAGTTACTTTAGGTTCAAATTATATCAGCAAGTAGGTATATAATTCAGTAATCAAATTTGCAATAGCTACTCAAAGTAGCAGGATGCTTAATGTACCTACGGATAACAAAGACATTTAGAACGATACAAAATTTGCAATCGACTAAAAACAAGAAAGCGTAAAGATAATTGAAAATTGTCATACATTTACATAGTTATGTATTATTTGGATGTTTCGCATGTTTTGGCACAGTATCAAAGTATTTTTGGCTCCACTCTGTGAATGCAGATGCGCCTGTGTTTTAAGTTATGGCCCCATATTGCAACATTATTAGCAATACAAAATTATCTTTAAATATGTATACTTATGCCTTTTTTACTCTTTTTCAGATGTGCTACGGAATGCTAAAAGAAATACTAAAAGACCTCTGCAACATTCAAAGAAAGTTGATGAATATATTAATGACTGGTCAGAACATTCCTATCACTGGACTGAAACTAAAAAGAAGAAAAGAAAAGAAGAGCCCTACCAAGGATTCGTACAAATGGTACTACAACATGAAATACTTTGCGAAAGACCAAGACATCCAAAGAGATTCTTTGAACAATATTTTGTTAGTAGTGATGGCTATTTACTTGAGAAAAATGTGAGCAAAATTTTCAACCAGCCAGTGAGAAGAATACTGGTTTTCTAAAAAGAAAAAATAAATCAACCAACCAAAAACATTTGCGTTTTCATTACTCCTTCTAATCATCTCCAGACACTGGCCACAAACAAAACGCAGAAAAAAGAAACATCTAACACGAACGAAATTGAAAACAAGCCATTGTTATGTTATACAGAGGAGCCAGAAAAGGCAATCTACATGGAGGGTTCGCACCGGACGCCTCGAGATGAGGAAATAAGAATTCATCCTTTCTCACCCCAGGGGGCGGAGGGGGGCGGGAGGGGCGGGGGGGCAAGACGGACGACGCCATTCCAAAAACCCATTATACGAGCTCCAGAGCTGTTTTCTATCTTGGAAAGGAACGAAAGGAACCCTTGGGGGGAGGGGGGTGCCTTGGCGGCTCCTATCTTCGGGGATTCTCAACTTTGTTTATGAAAATTACCCATTTAAAGTGGCTATGAAAGTAACGCTTTTGCCACTCCTGAAATTAATAAGGAAATTGATATAGATTATTTTTGCGGCGGGGTTTTGGTGTCGCGTTATTGTTATATTTTAATGAAAAGTGGAATCGTAAAAATGGAATACATTCATTTGGTTTAAGACATAGTTTAGTTAAAAAATTACTTATGAATTAGTTATGCAATTAATATCGTTAATTTTGTTGTCGGTATGAAAATCTGAGTTTCAATTAATTCATTCTGTAAGCATTTATTTTTATAAAATGTCAACTTTCTGTTTGTTTGTGTGCTGCTTTATCATTATAATTCAACAAAATTCTTGAAACTGGGAACACCGTCTAATGTTTGTTGTTGATTTAATTTTATCGCCACATCCCACTCCTGCGCTCTCAAGATTACTTCCAAAGATTTATACACCCTCGAGATTTACAACGCCATTACAAATTAAATTAAAAAACGAAATTATTACACTTGAGCCAAAATTTAAATTCGCATTACCGCTCTCCCTTTATTGAGAAGCGCTTTCTTGCTACCATCTTTTTCGCTCTACATTTGGAGCAATGAGAGAGAAAGAGATGTAAAATCGTCTCGTAGCCAAAGCTCGATATAAAGAAAGATTATCCAAAGCCCCCAAGGAAGTTTGAAATTGCTATTGTAGCGAAAAGGATTATATGTTAGTGCTACGCCGTAGCGGGTCTACGGGAGGTCGATTCTGGTGTCTGCGCGAATGTTTTTTATTGTCTTGTTCTTTGGCGGTCGGTAGATTTATTTCGAGTTGCTTTGAGTATGTTTTCTATAAAACTACTATCGACAGCGTCTCATCTCAAGCTACCCATTAAAGAGGTAGTCTGCTGATAATAATATTGAACCTATTGATGATAATTTCTTTTATTTTTAAGTCTTTCGATTGACAGATAAAAATAAATGTAGTCTCTTGTTTCGCAGCACATTTCATCTTAAAGACTTTTTTCCCTATTCTATTGATTCCTACGTCAGACTTTTCTTCTGTGTAATTTTCATTACATTACCTCCATTAAAATTTAGTTATAACTACGTATATAAGCAATGTATATCTTTACACAGCACGGACCGTAGCGCCGGCTTACGCCCGTAACCGGTCCAAAGCCGGTGAAATGCAGGCCCGGGTGCGCCGCGCGATACCGGCCCGGTTCCCCCCGGCAGCGACAGTGTTAAGCCCGGTTTAAATTCCGGTAACACCCCACCTACCACACATGTAAATGTATCATTTTGATGTACATATTTATTGTTATAATAGTAGGCATATACTAAGTAAAAATTTTGGATAGATAAGGAATAAATATTTTGTCAAGATCTACTACAGGTAAGAAAAAACAGATGAAAGGAATCTAAGTAAATGTATACTAAGTAATAATAGCAGACATGCCTCAACCTGGCATTTTAAGGTTGTTCTCACATTTGACATCCATTTCTGCGCATTTTCAACTACACCATAAATTTCAAATACACCATATGAAAAAACGGACGTTGACGCATGAACAACGCACGAGTTCGCGTTCAAAGCCAATGAAATTCAGGACCGGGTGCGACGCAGAATACCTAACGGTCGTGTGCCCCCGGCAGTGATAGTGTTAAGCCCGGCTTAAATTCCGGTATCGCAGGTGGGGTGTTGATATGATTTAATGATATATGTACATAGGTTTTGTTTTGAATTTGAATTAAGAGTGAAAAATGGTTAGTAGCTTTCAACATTTAAATACTTGTAACTGCTGAGATATTTTAAAGTGGAAACCAGCCTATAAAACTGAAACACTATTGTCGAGGAACCTGGGTCGAAACTATGAATATAAATAAAGTATTAGACAAAACAATTTCATTTTGTATGAAAAACCTTTTTTTACAAAAAGCTAAGTATGTTCTTAGAGAAAAGTAGTAAAAGTTTTATATTTTTAGAAGATATAAAAGAAAATAGGTTGTCGAGTTCATAATCGAAAATCACACCATAATACCAAAACAGCGATGGTAAATCTAGCTAATATTATATCAAATCTAGAACCTGTAAATAGTGATAGAGAGAAAAGTTTGAGTGACATAAAATTTTATACCACTGTTCCTTCACAATATCATTCTGAATCTAAACTAAAATAAGTTAATCCTTGCGTAAATAATGCATGACTCTGAACCACCATAACTTTACATATCTCCATCGCCATTACACATTCAAAATTTTAGGGGGTGCGTATAATCCTGCATGGCTAACGGGATCGAAAATGAAACATAAATTGCCAAGACGGACTGTTCAGACGATTAAACCCATTAACGGGCACGGGTCACCGCGGAGTGTCCCTGTCCAATCAACAAACCCTTTTACAATCCCACCAGAGTAAAAAGACCTTTTACTTCCCAAAAAAGTGTTACCGCTGCTTTGGTACGCAAAGTTCTTTGCTCACTGGTCGGTGTGTATCAGGATTCATGATAGGGCACCCCTATACGCCCCCGCTCTCAAATATACGGTAACGATCGCACCACAATACCCATAGACTATAAATACGCGCGTACATATGCCGGAGGCGCGTACAACAACAACCAGCAGTATTTGTATTGTTTATGCCACATTAAATTGTTAGAATGTTGCCCGGTTATTGCCGAAAGCGTATTTGGTTCGCGTATCGTTATTGTTACGTATTGTGGACGTATATTTGTTTCTTGCTAGTTTCGCTGCGTATATAGAGAATAAAATTTGATTGGTAAGCAGTAAAGTTGCCGGACAAACGGGTGTCCAATGGCCGTTGTTTTACGCTTGGACGCGCGCTAGGAATATTTTTATCGCAGAACGCATTTCTATTCAAAACAATAAAGAATCTTAAACATCAAATTTAATTAAATTGAATGCAAAGTACAGTATAATAAACTATCCAAAAAAAATATTTGAATCATAGATCAAAGAATAAAAAAGATATCAAATATAGGTACCTATCTCATGCAAAGGTGGGTTTTGCAAGGCGTCGCGTAATTTTGCGATATTTGACAGCCAACATACAAAAGACAGCCCGTGACAGGCAGACGGTGTGGCACTTTTACCAATAAAATTTTGGATGAGGTATGTATGAGAAACACTTGTTTTAATTTGTTTAGACCTACTATTTTCTCTGTTCTATATTTTTAGGGTTATACAAGAAAGAAGTATACGGAGCTTGCAATAGTACCAAAGTACTTTTCCAGTAAAGAATCACACGCAAACTTTTTTCTCTTTTTATTCAAACAAGAATGAGCTCATTAAAAGCTAAAAGCTTGAAGTCATTAGCAGATTACACTCGCGTGACCACAGAGCATAAATCTAAAACACGCGTGCGTCACACAGAAATGTTTTCATTAAAATATTTCCGCGATTTATTGTCACATTTGCATTATAACTGAAAATTTCAAGTTAGTTTTAAACAATTAGAAAATAGAAATTCCTAAACATTAAATTTTATAGCGTTTTGTATAATTTAGACTAGAAAAATATAAATGTATGACTCTTGCTCTCGAGTTATAAACGTTTAGCTCGTAGCTCCAAAATGTGTATGTCTCAAAATGTCTGTATTGTGTTGAAAAACATTATAATGAATATTTTACTTCTACATACTTGGCCAAACCTGAAAAAGTATATGTCACAAAATGTAAGTAGATACCAAATGAGAATGTTGAAAGATACGAGTAGAATATCTATAATGAATTCAAAGTTCCAAATCCGAATCAAATTATTTTTTTTATTTCTATTTTTATAAACTATTTTTTTCGTTCATGACCTTGCAAAGGAAACAAGTAATACGGGAAGCCGTGACTATAAGCCTATATCGATGAGCTGGTATCGATAAACACTCAGGGATGCGATCTTATACCCTTATTTCAATAACAATGCCAGCCCGTAAAGGAAGAACGTAGGTATAGGTATCTATACGTATAGGACTAGTACTCAACCAACGTATTATAAAAATGTGATGAAATAATGAAGTATAAAAATGTGAAAATGGATTATCATCTGAAAGGACCCTCGATACTTATCAAACGTGGCGATAACGACCGTAATTTTACGATCGTCAACGCTATGCCTACCCCGCAAGGGATAAAGACGCGATTTGTGTGGATTATTTTGCGTACCCTTAGTACTTTAAATTTATTGTATACTACTTAGGAGCTATTAAGCAGTGACCTCACAGGGTTCGTGTCTGTTACGTATTCATGCATACATTCTAGAAATAACATCGATATTTTACCACATGAAAGTTAATAAATATGAGGTGTATGATTTTATTAGTTAAATCGCTGATTATGTCAAACGTTGCGGAATACGGCATCAAACATTTTGACTAAAATTATGTACGTATATAAGACGTATAATTAATCAATTGCTACCTAGTAATTTGTTGTAAAAATGGGTATGACTATGGTATTTTTTTAGCTAGACCTAGCGTTCGGAAGTTACTTTTTAGCAGAGCCGTCAAGAGACCCCTTCAGTGTTGCCAACTCATAAAGATATAGCATTATTCAACAGGCCATGAGAATACATCAAAAGTGCCTGCTTAGAATAATTTACACACCTAAGGGATATTTTACGTGCCTTATACCTACCAGAATATCTTTGCGAACAGTTGGGTTTATTTTTATAGCAAATAGATGGCTCTACGGCCTTTTACAGTTCCTTGTAGCAGGTTTGACTGCAAGTGCCTAGAAAATAATATGATTCCTTTTTACTCAACATTGTATCTATAAATACAGGTAGAGTTCTAATAATCGACTGCCATCTTTAAAAAAAATTAATGAAATAGAATCAAGAGTTATCGATATAACTTAGATAAAGCTCTGATTTTCCGACTAGTAGCGCCATCTCTGGGGTGGCGTGTGAAACTATTGATAACGCTCAATGTCGTTGCTGAATGTAACAAAACTACAACTAAAGGGAAGTATATATACGTATATACTTTTTTAAAGACAGATACTTTTTTAAACTGGCAAAACAAACATGGACCCCTGGTGGAAAACAAACCAAATGTCATTATTTTAATAAATAATAAATAAATAAAATAAATATCCTGGACGATTCACACAGCGCCATCTAGCCCCAAACTAAGCAAAGCTTGTACTATGGGAACTAGACTGCTGATACTAATACATATATACTTTTTTTGTAAATAAATACATATTATACATAGAAAACACCCAGACTCAACACAAATATTTGAAAATTGACTTAACAAATATTTGTGTCCGGTGGGAATCGAACCCACGACCCTCGGCGTAGAAGGCAGGCATACTATCCGCTACGCCATCGGGACAGTCAAGTCAAGTATCGGCAGGCGGTCACCCATGAAACTGTCTCCGCTACGTTGAACACACAAATATCTTCATATGTTTCGGATATTCGGTATGGTTATGCGAAATATTCATAGGTTCTTGCACTATTTGAGGTTAGTGTTGCAGAAAAATTGCAGACAGAATAACTGTCTATTGTCTAGCTCCTATGGTCAAATCATGTATTAAAAAACGGGGAACTCGTGATCACTGAACAAGTTTAAATATCGTTTATTGTGATTATAAACGAAAAGATTGTGTAAGTAGGTACAAATATAATAAAAGTAATAGGTAATCGCACAAAAACCGTTATCCAAAACAGTAACTACTTCGAGCATCACTAGGGACAAAACGTAAACTAAGAAAAAGAAACCCAAAAGTTCAAACCTTAAACTCAAACTCAAACTATTTAGTCAAAGTAGTAAATTTAACATTTATCTTTTTAAGCATATATATTATCTTACAGCAACATAGTAATAAAACCATGAAACACCATTAATAATTATATCATACTCTAAGCCATTATAAGTCCATGTCCAGTGGTCACAAGGGAAATCCACACAGCATTGTAACATTTGCATGGATGCTGACCCTTCCGTAGACTTTAATACTACCCCATTCGAATGGAATTTGCATCTAATTGTCATCTATTGTAGTACCATGGGAATGGACAGGGCGAATAGTTATGTAAATATTGTTTTTGTATATAATGTTATACGCTTTCGAAAGCGTCAATGGCTTTATTATGTATGTGATTGCAGAATAGGAGTTTTAGATAGTTCAATTATTGGTGTTTTTTGTACGTCTACGATAGCTCATGTCAGCCGTATTACCTGTAGCACATAAGCAAGTTATATCTGGATTAAAATTAGTTTTAAGGCAACTCTTTCTGACTTATTCTGACTGAAAAATATTTTTTTTTTTCATAAATACATAGCATATTTTTGTTGTGTCATAATTTCTAGCATCACCAAGAGAGTCTGTCCTAATAAGGCTATATTGGGCTTATTATAACTGCGTACTCACGAAAGTTACTTCAAATAAGCAAATAAATTTTACCTACTGATGATACTGCAGTACTATAATATCGATTAATTACGTTTAGGTAAACATATAAATACTTTCGTACACAAGTCATCACCATCAATGGGAAAATGATTCCCACAGTACTCACAAAGCGATCTTACCCCAATATTCAATATTTGCCATAGCTAGTTACAGCGGCCGGCCGAGAGGCAAGAGGGCCAAACGCGTAACTTCCGTTTTCCGCAGCATTGGGCACAATTTGAAATATTTTACTGCTGTTGTAACGACTTGATGGCACTGCCGAGGACCACTTATATATCTCTTTTATCTTTTGTAGCCCCTCTCCCCTTTTGCCCTCTGTGTCGGATAAAAGTTTTCGGAGACGGGACTTTTTTTAGCGACGATATAGTGGAGTGGATTATAGGCAAGTTTATTTTACTCAATTTGTGAATTTAGGAGAATATTCTGTGATTTTTCCTTGATCGTGTTGACGTTGAAGTTGGTGATAGAATTCATGAAGCTTCAGTGACATATTCTACCTTCATATGTTTTCAAAAAATCTCGTGGATAGATGGAACCTATTTGCGTAAAATTATGACAATTTACCCAAAAAAATGTAAGACGACCCGTGCGATAAATCTTTCATGACATATTTTAAACAATTTGAAATTCTGCGACAATATATACGATGCGAGTTTGTTTTATTTCGGGCATTGGACGATGTCTAATATAAGTGAATATATGTATATATTATATATATGTTTTTAAGTATAATTGATAAATTTATGCACTACTTTATTTTAATATCTGTAAATTTACTATTTGTAAGCACTATTTTATTTTGAAATAAATTATCTTTATCTTTATTATCTTATATGCCAGCTTAGTTAGGCGCATCGCACACTTAACGCACGACGGACCGCTAAAATATCGCAGCGGTCTGTCAGATCCATACCAGAAACGTCACTCCCCATACTAAAACCGCATTCGACGGACGACGCTGCGATAGCGCTGCGTCGTCAGCGGTTGAGCGGTTTTAATATGGGGATTGATATTTCTAGTATGGATCTGACAGAACGCTTCGATATTTTAGCGGTCCGTCGTGCGTTTAGTATTTGATCCACCTTAAGACCATACGGTTAAGACACATATGTTATTCTATCTCAATTTCGAACCATGGTAGGTAGGCCGGAATGTTTAGCTATGTACCAACACTGCGTAGGCAGCTCCAACATACCGCTCGAAATTCCACCTCCTGCGCCGCCACAAAATTATGTTGTTCCACAAAAGGTAGCCAACTCAGTCGTAAATAGGTATAGGTAAACCTTCATAAACCTATCCAGCAGTTACATAAATCGCACCAGCAAGATGGCTAAATCAACCGACTATCTGACTCGGGATCAGCTTGTAGTATATTTCTTCTGCCACGTTTTACTTGTTTTCTATAGGTACTGTGGACAGGATTATTTTGTCCTTCTGTCTTGTTTATTATCCTTTGTTGGAGTAACATGATTGTGTTGTTATTTCGCAATGTAACAAAGATTATATTATTTTGAATTGAAACTATAATATTAGGTAGGTTTTACATTTAGTAGTTGGCTAAATATCACGCAGGAGACCACTCTGGTAAAATACACATCAGTTTTTGAAAACCGTTGTTTTATAAGAATGGTATTATATTACTTTTAGCGAGTAGATTGAACTGGATTAGTAGATAAAATGTGCAAATGAGAAAAATATGAGTTTAATTTTCGAAAGGTGTTTTTCTCCTTGAGTGACTTACAGTTACTTATAGTGAAACTACATTTCGATTAAATAAAATTTAAAAATGAGCCGTCTTATACTTTAAATTGCTATATTTTCACAATAGTGTCATATGATTAGAGGCATTAGAACGTGAGTAGGCGAGTGTGATAATAGTTAGGCACGAGCATTCCAGTGTCTAATAATATACAGTTGTTTGTGTACCTACTCCTACACTGTACATATAAATTTCATTAGACAGGGTAGTCGAATTATTAATGTTCACACAAAAATTTCAATTATTTTAACATGTCTGTCCATTGGACAGGCAAAGGCAACCTTACAGCTTCGTCTTTAGTTAGTACAGTACTTCAAGTCACGAAATCTGTTTATTTCCTTTTACTTATAGCAGGTCGGCGCAGGATATACAAGTTATTATTATTCACTAAAACATAAAACAAAAGAATAAAAAGTATTAATGCATTAGTCAGTCTTTCAATCTCAATTTACTATTAACCGGTGCACTTCGCCTATTAAATTTGTATTTTGTCCGAGCTATTAACATGTCGTAATACCACTTTATTCCTCCCAACGGGTTTCACGTGGATATCTTGTACTTTATTGCTAATATATTCATTATGCGATACGTCTTTCCCATCGTATTAAAATGCCTTATATAAATACAAAAACCGGGTCTAGTCCACCATAACTTAAGTCGAACAAAACTATAATTCAGACAAAAAAGAAAATATGGCTACACGTTTTTTATTTTCGGTAACATCTTGATTAAGTAGGGACCACCTGCCTAAGGTTGGTCCTTAGAAACTCAATAAATAAGTCATGAAAAAAATAAATGATGGCATAAAGAATATGGTGATGTTAGACCACGGTCGTTTTAGTCGTTATAAATCGGAAGGGTTGTATGGGGACCGCTTTGTTTTTACCGAAAATTGTCTCGTTTAGATACCATTTTCAAGATTTGTCCTTTTTATAATTAGCTATTCATCAAGGCTTTTCTAAGCTACAGTCAACATTTTCTTGGAAATGCAAGATTTGTGTTTTGGCGGTGCCCTTCTTGTTTTTTACTATATACATGATAGGGATAGGTACGGGAAAATGTTTCAAAATCCTTTTTAATTATTAAAGACAGGACAGGGCTCTCAATAGGTACATGATACCTTTTATCAATCCAAGTTAAGTTATATGAAGGACCTACATGTTAATTTTTTTTACTGCAACTGCAAGTCGACGAATTTTACTTTGTCGGTGAACACAAAGGAGAATGCGCATTAATAAATGATCGTGCAAAATCGCATTTCACACACAAAAAATATTCAACTTTTTGCACTACATTGTGGTCGACTTTAAATCACCCAGAACTCCTTTACAATACCCGCTCAGGTAAATAGCAAAGGAACGGACAAAATGGCTTCCACCCTTGAAAATATAAATCAGGGAAGACACATTTCCTCTGTTGCATCTAATCGCAAATTTATTGTTCATAGGCTCGCAGTGGTACGAATTTACAATAGACAAAGTATTATTACTATTGAGATATATTCCTGATATTAAATCAGCTGTCATTGTACCGTGTGACGTCATTGTACACTTTTATGAGCGCCATGAGTGGTGTACGCGATAATGAAGCGGTTTCTGACGTCACACATAATGGTTTTGAATGCCACCGTAAATTGATTTTTATATTTTGTTTGACGTAAATGATTGACATGAGAGTGTTGCTCACTTTTAGGGTAAACGCGACACGTTTACTGCTTTTACGATCTGAACGACATTTTGGGCGATAAATTTATCTGTTGTGGGATATTTGGGCAATTTTATGAGTCATTTGGTGGTAGTAAAAGTCCATGTAGATGGTATGGGAGTATCAAGTTGCACCTTTTGATTGTTATTGCCGTGGCTTCTGTAATTATTGCCTTTAAATCTTTCGAAGTGTCTTCTTATTTTTATAGGTGAGGAAGTGTGAGGGACTTTTATATCTGTTCCTATTTGTTTCTCTGTCAGCAATAAATGTTTGTCTTATCTCTGGCCTTAACTTATTACCTCAACTCATATTTTCAATCATCATCTATAAAACTTTAATTGTTTATGACTGATATTTTTTTGGGCTATCTTCATTGTCATTAATGCAGGATAAGAAAAATAAAAGACGAACCAGTGCTTATTTACATGACAACAAATAACCTTCTTCAAGGAATTCAGTTTTAGTTAAAAATTTCCTTCAAAAATATGTCTGAGACTGCGTCATATTGTCTGGATTAAGGCATTACTTTCCGACTTATAGCTTTCTTGCAGATAAAGTTTTACGTCTTGACATATTTTGAACCAATTTTTTAGTCTTTACCCAAAAATTTCTGATCAAACCTACGTAAAATTTCGTTCCAGATGCAACAGTATCAACTACGTTCCTCTCCGAAGGCTTCCCTGGAACAACATTACTCTCCCGTTTGGCGCCGCCCTGGCCGCTCCCGGCGCTCCCATTGGCTGGCAGGAAAGCCTCCAGTGCGACCCCGCCCAGACCCACCTACAATCATATTTATAATGCACACGACCAAATAATTTACATTTCAGCTGAATCCGCTACAGTGCGGGTAATTGAATATTTGTTGTATTGACCCCCGACGGCCAGCGCATTGGGAGTTGTGTGCGATTAAAATTTTATGTTGTAGCTGTAAGGCTGATGTTTATTGTTTTGCAATTAAAATAAAATTTAAAAAACGATTTGCACTTGTGTTAAAGTTAATCAGGAAGAAATTCAAAAAAGATCAAAAATGTATAATCTATACCAAAAAGTCTATCACATAACTGTGGACCACTATGATATTGACCGAGTAAAAATCGTTTATAAGTGTGTTTTTTAATTTCCTTTTACCCATTAGTCTTAATATTATTATTATAATTTACACTAACAAATTCATACAAAATACTTTCAACGTAGAAATTTTTCTTTTGTCAATAAAGAACATATCAGGATGACGATTTTGTGAATTGACAGCAACTCTAGTCCAAACTAGGTAGCGGTTTTGACGTTTTTCAGTTTAAGAGGTAATCTGTCAAGTTCAGCGCCTAATAAAAAACCATTAGGTACTCCTTTCGATGAGACTTTAAATACTGAGCTTTTACATCATTCGCATGAGCGCCACCTACTAGGAACTAAAAGAACAGATTTAAAATTTACCATTAGCGATTATATTGTAATGACGTCACATCCATTGTTCAGTAGGTGCCACCATTCCATGGTCACCACCATTATACAATTTCTTTGTGAAAGTTTTTTTAATAGTCCATGAAATAAAACCTATTTTTCTAGTAGGTAAATTCAAGAATAGAGATCGTCACTGAAGAATCGAATCATTATCATTGGCTTCATAAGTCTGTAACAGACGATTTAATCAGTGTATAAAACGTTATAAAAACTTAATTTGAATTAAAGAGAGTAAAACTACGATAATATTGATGCCCTTAACATCTGTGTTTAGGTGGCACCGATAAACTCAACAGTCGATACTAATAAACAAGGCCGGCCCTTAATTGGCCCTGTATAGATTTTAATTAATCGTAAATCCATGGCCCTATTCGCTTAATGCCCTCACGAACTGACTCTTAAATCGCACTGAACTGTGTTGCCAGATTGTGCTGGCTCTAGTGCTTATAAGCAAATAACTCAATAGTTAATCTTTGAAGGTTTTAAGTGTTACTTTTCTTATTTGTTAGGCCTCAAAAGTGTTTCCTGCAGTCATCAAACTAAATCTAATTGGAATTAGAGCAAACCAACCACTTTTTAAATAAAAACGTACCTTTAAAACTTAGAGGACTAGGGTCTTTTATATACCTATGGTGACATTTTGTGATCGTAATGTGAAACAAAGTTTTCGACTTGCCATACAAATTGGCTTGGTTGGCTGACTGGTAGGTACATCTTGTATGGGACTAAAATTATGACAGTAGTCTAATCTCTTCATGACAATACACTTTAATTATTATTTTTCCTATATTTATAAATCTTCCCCTTATGATCTGGCAGCACTGCACTGGATTAAGATTTTTCTCCGTACTGATAAAGAGAAGCGTCTGGCTTGCCCTAATGGAAATGTCAGGTTATCAGGTAGGTCTGGCAAGTAATTAATAATGATGTAATGTAGCCATTAACGAGGCTCCAACCGCAACTTACGAGATAGCCGCTCAAATGAGCCTTCTAAGCTGGACGAAGTATGGTATTAATTTAAATTTTGTAGGAAAAAATGAGTAAGTGGGCAAGATCGGGCGTCTAAATATTCTTAGAAGAAAAGAAAGCATTGAGGATATAAAATCTTATTCGAAAGGTAGACGAAATGTTGTCATAATAAGTAAGCGAGTAAAACTCTTCGTTACACACAATTATCAATTGTTCAAAGAGTGGACAACTTTTATCAAAATGTGCGGAAAGGCGGTCTTACCTCTAAGAGCAATCTCTTCCAGACAACCTTAATACGGAAGGCTTTGCATCTGCATGGAAGACGGAAGTAGTGTGTGTGAGTCAATAAACACTTCAATGAATTCAACTATTTTGTGTATTTGTAAGTACATAGGTATCACAAATTAAATACCTTATGAATAAGTAAATAATGTAAGTAAGAATTAGACATGTCTGCCTAAAATAGTTGTTTAATCATTTTTATCTACTCATCTATAAAAAAAAAACGAATAAAATGTTAATAAAAACTAAGCAATACATAAGGTAATAAGTAATGTCTGAAATACTAAAATTAAACTGTGTGAATTTTAGTAATTTAAGTAGACATTGAAAGCTTCTAATCTCATTACAATTTTGCTACGTACCTAAATCTACAGTTAAATACACAGAACTCGAAACAAAACTAAGATGTTTATCGTGAACTTTATGGAGTTAAACAAGCCGTAAGCTACATAGCTACCTCATATATAAGCACCTTCAGATCATTATCTGCCCATTTGGAAACAAACAAGGAAATATCACAGGACCCATAAAGGGGTAGAGAGAGGATTTTAATCAAGCGATAAAATTGTAGACACCCCCCGCTAGATGGCGCGAGGCGATAAGAAAAGATAGAGCCATAGTTTTTTGGAGTTTAAATGTAAAGGAATGCATGTTTATGGATCCATTCGTTTGAATGGTAGTTTTATTTTGGTAAACAATGCCGGTAGTAAGGTATTTTCATCATGAATAAAACCGATTAACCAGATAGAAGTAATAATTGAAAACAAACCTACCTATAACCTACTAGTGGTTGTTCGGGAATAGATTAAGTAGATATTGCTCAAAACTTAGCAAAGCACATGCGCAATAAAAATGTTTTAATAAATTTCAAAAACAATTTTGATACCTAGCGATGCATTTAAATAAATAGGCCTCAATGAGTATCTTTCGGTATGCATTTCAACTTTCAACCTAGCTACCAATCTATTGAATGTAGGTATATGGGTTTACTGGATATGATTACTTAATTGTATGGAACACCAGCATTAGATAGGTAATTGTTGTTGAAGTACGGGCTCCTACCTAAGTAATTCTTATTTCATAACTTCTTTGTCTGCTAGTTCTGGCTCAAATCATCTTTTTGGCTTTCTTGGGATCTGATTGATTGGTTGCCGTGTGATGCCGGCTTAGAATAGCATCACCCCATTTCTTTCCCGTGGGTGTCGTAGAAACTGACTAAGGGGACTCGAGGTTTTCATGTGTATTGCAATTTTAGGCGATAGGCTGACAACCTGTCACTATAGTGATACACGACTTATCTAAAACGACCCTCAAATATTTGTCAGATGTGGCGATAACGACCGTAATATTACGATCTAGCGATATAAAAAAATATTCTTTATTACCTACCATAAAATGTAATTTAAAATATAATGTGTAAAAATATAAGATATTTAGGGCCGACTCAGCCCAAGAAACTGAACAACTTTCCCCAAGAAACATAGGTCGAAAAATGAGAACATTTTTTGGTCCTCCCATACAAATTGACTTGGTCGGCTGGTAATTTTGTATGGGAGGTCCATATTTTTTATACATATTTCGACCTATATTCCTTAGAGAAAGTTGTTTAGTTTCATTGGCTGGTTACCCCTTAAAATATTTGCTGCTATTTTTCCCTGTTTAAACAACTGGTCATGCTAAAGTAAGTACCTACCTGTGTATTCATGGTTTTACGAGCCCTGCCGCAATCTGAAACAAAAGATGGTTTACGTTTAACACTTTGTTAATATTTTTACAACACTCAATAAAATTTACCGTAATAGCAAGTTTAACTGCCAGGCGGCATCTTCAAAGGCTTTAAAATTATTGCGTAATAAAGTAAACCCTTGAAGATTAACCGTTAGGGTAGTTAGTTAAAAATTTTATTTAGTTAGACCGATGATTTTGGAAGAGAAACGCGTTAGAAAATGAATTAAAATTTCATTTACAAATAAATATGTGAAAAAGAACTGAAATGTGAAATTCTCAATTCTCTCTTTTTGTGTGGGACACCGAGTCGTCCAACGACCCAATGTGAAATAGTGAAATATGATTGGTGTGTGAAATGATAAGAAGCTACTTAAAAATGTACCTACCTTTTTGGTGCAGCTGACCAATGTTTCCTTTATTGTCGTGTAAAAGAGCAAACAATTGAGGACTTGTATGTGAAGTGTAAAAAAATGCTTATTTTATTGCTTACCGTGAACTAATTCATGATACTGTATACTTTTAATTCGGGATAGGTTTGATAAAAACATGTAGTAGGTAAAATTATGTTACTTATGGACTCTAATTAGTTCTACAAAAATGAAGAGGACCCGAAGGGTAAGCTACTTATATACCTTTTCATATACTTACTCTAAAAAAATCTAGGTATGCTTCTTACACAGAATGAAAAAGTTCTTTATAGCTACGTCTCTACCATCTCCTTATTATAAATGAGTTTAAGTAGGTAAGTGTCAACTCTCAAGTTCCAAACAGATTAATTTTATAAAAAAGTTCTGTCTGGCCGGAGAGAATAAGAAAAAATAAAACTTTTTTTTTTCAATATCTTTTTAGTAAGTAGGTACGAAAGTACTAAGTACCACAAAGTTACAGGTTATAAAATTATAATTTATTGTACACTTAAAAAGGATTTTCAATTTACAAACAGCACCATCTATCGATAGCATGCTAATTTACTATAATCTCTAGTTGGGTGCTGGTTGGAATCTATCCAACACGGATGCACAGCCATCTATGAGCCGGCGCGCGTAGCACGACGAGCCTGTGAGTGGACGCGGGACATCCCACGCGCGCGATGCACTCTCGGACTTAGTAGTTTGAGTCGTAATCGAGAGATGCTGTTAGTGTTGCAAGCTAGGGGTAAAAATGTAGAGTTTGTGAGAGCTTTGGGTGTACAAGAACATTGTGGGAAAAATTCGACAGGTTTTGGGAATGCTTTTGGATATTATCGGTAGCGAAAGAATTAAAATTTAAGTGAACATATTAATGCTGATGGTAGGTTTCTGTCAGAAAAAGTGTTAACAAAGCTTTAAATTTACGGCAATAATATTTTAATTATAAAAAATTGTTAAGTAAATTAATAAAATGGTTAAGTAAGTCGAAATTTTATAAAAACCCCGATATTTTTTGTTCCTATACGTAGTCGGTCCCAAAGTTCTGTCACTGGCATATTATTTTTGAATTTAGAACACGGATTTGGAAAAGTTTTATTGCATTCCGTTTTTGAATGTTTAACAATTATTTTAAAGCAATAAATAATCATTTGGCGCGATTTTTCACGATGGAGTGGACTTTGAAAGAAAACCGAATAGCAGTTTTGGCGTTGCATCGCTGTGGGCACTCGCCGAGTACCATTTTCAAGTTGCTCAAAAAATTGAAAATAACGCTTAGGTTTGGGTATCGTACTATAACTAGGTACACTGAAGTCTCTAGTGTTGAGGACAAGAAAAGAACTGGCCGGCCTCGCTCCGCCAGAACACCAGCAGTGATCAAAGCGATCAAGGAGCGCATACGAAGAAATCCTGTCCGAAAACAGAAACTTATGGCTTTGCAGATGAAGGTTAGTAGAAAAACAGTCAAAAAGGTTTTAAACGAAGACCTTAAGCTGCGAGCATACAAAAAAAAGAGTGGGCACTTACTTAATGCCCGTTTAAAAGAAATTAGACTCAAAAGATCTCGGGTGTTGTTAAAACGGTACGCGAAAAACCGGCACCGCGATATACTTTTTACAGACGAAAAAAATTTTGATATAGAAGAAAAGTATAATAAACAAAACGATAGAGTGTACGCTACCAGCTCTGAAGAAGCAGGAAACAAAGTTCCGCGGGTGCAACATGGGCATCATCCCTCTTCAGTCATGGTCTGGTTAGGAGTCTCCTACTATGGGCCAACTGAGGTTCATTTTTGCGAAAAGGGGGTCAAAACCAGCGCAAAAGTGTACCAAGAGACGGTTTTGGATCGGTACGTCAAAGACCTGCCCAACACACTATTTTCAGGACATCACTTTGTATTCCAGCAGGATTCTGCGCCCGCTCACAAAGCCAGGACCACTCAAGCCTGGTTTGAACGTCAAAACATTGAGTTTATAAGACACGAAGATTGGCCTTCCTCCAGTCCGGACCTTAATCCTCTGGACTATAAAATTTGGCAGGTCTTAGAGAGCAAGGTCTGTGCTAAGCCCCATAAAAATTTGGAGAGTCTGAAGTCAGCCATAGTTAAAGCAGTCGCTGAAATCGACATGGATATGGTGCGTGCTGCGATAGACGACTGGCCGCCGCGGTTGAAGGCCGTTGTTAAAAGCAAGGGAGGTCATTTCGAATAGTTTTATGTTATTTTGATTCTTCGATGATTGTATTTTTAATTGATATATAATTTTTTAAAAACGGATTGGTACTTTTTATTTTATCAGTATTTTCATATATGACAGAACTTTGGGACCGACTACGTAGAGGTACAAACGAGTGATAGTCACAAACAAAAACAACGAGCCAGTATACCTCTAATATATTCGTATCTTGAATATTTAGATTCTCATACAAAATATCTCATTTGACTTGCCAGTCATCACTCAACATGATGCCTATTCACGACATTTCCAAAATTAGGACTGCTTCACAAAAATATTGTGACAAAATGTTGCTAACCACAAAAACACGATAATATCAATATCTCAGCTGAGCTGCATTTCCGCAAAGTAGTATTGTAGCCCGCGCGTCGTACGCTCAGACATTTACACCTCAAATAAGAAAACGAACAACCCAATATATGTCCAAATTGATGCTTTGTTTACATTCGGCCAATAAAATAGTTACGACGTGTTGAATAATCGTTCCCGGTTTGAGTGACCGTAAATTTGTATATTTTTAAAGTCGCGCGTTCTGAGTCAATAAAATTTTTAACGATTGCGAGGGTGCAACGATAAAAATGTTACGTACTTTTATGTTGGGCCTGTTTAGTAGTGTTTTGAACTAATATTTGATTGATATATTCCATTTTGAGGTGAAAGACCGCTGTATTGATGCAGGTACAAAAATGTAGAGCTGCACAGGTAAGTACTTACTCACTTACCTACATGTTACTCTAATGTGTGCAAAGGTGTAGGTAAGGTCCATAAATGATAGTGGTGGTAGGTATCGTACCTCATCATCATGATTACAAACAACTAAGTTACTCGAACCAATCGACAAAATACTGGATAACATAAAATACCTGCGTACGGAAATTTGAACGATTACTTAGCTTAGATTCTTTTGCATGTCTTTTGTTTTTCAATTTTTTGATCCTTGAAAAGTTGCTCGTTAGCAAAATGAAACATGTGGACCTAAATTAGATCTACTTCATTATCTACGTAGAGCCTAATGGGTCGTATGTTGGAAACATCCCAATCTCTGCGGTAGGTAAACCCGGTCGTTAGGTAAGACGTATATAAAACGCGCTGTTTGGCTCGCGGCCATAAATAGACAAAACGCCAAGAAGTTATTCCTTTACGTTCCTAAAAGTAATCTATCTCGAGGCCTCGCCGCAATATCGGTTTCTGAACGATTAACAGAGGGCGTGCGTGCCCTTCGGTTTTACGGCATACTTTTACGACCCTATAAACTTGCCCATATAAAGGCTATAATCTTTTTCTCCGCAAGTTCTTTCCCGCGCTCATAGATGGCGCTTAACAGAAAACTAGGAATCACTGTCACTGCGATGTTGAAGTTTTATTGTGTGTTTCGCTAATGTGGTGTGAAATTAATAGGTAATAATACTTTTATGGGTGCTTGTGACGTTTTATAGAGGCATAAAGCTGGCAGGTGAATGTAGAACTACCATATTTGTTTTAAGTTGACCGCAGGGGCTTAGAGAAGTATGCCGAGGGGCTAGAATATTCAGAATGATAGCCTTCTTAGCTAATGACTTTGCCATCAGCAAGATTGATTATCATGAGGAACTTAAGCTTTACGCACACAGATCACGCCTTTATCCCTTGCAAGGTAGGCAGAGCGTTAACAGCTATAAAAATACAGATAAATATTCAGGGCCCTTTCAGATGATTCGTGTATCACCGTAGTGACGTTGTCAGCCTGTCGCCTAAAGTTACACTATAACCTTTGATTGCAATAAATTGCCACTATCTTCGTTCGTTGACATTTATTTAGTATCAGCAACAGTAAAATTTGAAATCACTACATTTAAGTAGAGCTATATAGAGCTTCAGAATTCAATAATGTCTCCGATTCTATTGATGCAAGATACTTTTACAACTAATATCTATATGCAAACTGACATGTAATAGAGTCCTAAATATCTCGGGATGGGTGTAACATAGACGACGTACCCAAACTATCTAAGAGCACCACATAAATTTAAGTAAGCGTAAGCTAAAGTGTCATTACAATATATTTAGGACTGTCACGCCTGTAATTTGCAAGTGACAACTTTCCCCGTCTAGACTGAAACTATTCTGTATTACCCTCAATTACCGTTATCTTCCTTCCTTTTTTCGCTTCAGGGGTAGACAATAAGAGTGAAAGAGAGGGGAAGATGGAAGGGTGGCCCGCTGAAATCCCGCCGATTTTCCATGCAATTGAATAAAGGCGTTATGGTGTGTCGGCGTCATAGTTAGGATTTTTATCGTGCCTGGCCTCGCACGCAGTCGAACTCATAGCTGGCAACATATTCAGGATTTTTAGTTGATAAGTCTGCCAAGAGAACACTTTGGGAAATTATTAGGACGTAATATTTTTAGCATTTTTTTCTATTAGGTAATCAATTGGTAATTTTCTATCTGACAGTTCCTTCCCCTTTTTATAATTTCTTACCAAAAGGTTCGACATTTGAGTAAGATTACATTTCCTTGCAAAGAAACTTTTTCTGTTTAGCTAAGCGCCAGCTATAATATATACTTGAACATTAGCTGAAATGAAATGTTGAGTAAAATAAGTAATTAAATATTTTGTTTGTTGGTTAGTTGCAACCTTCATTGACTAACTTCACACTTCAAATCGAGCCAATAAAGAACCTGTCTAATTTTGTTTATTCAATCCATTTGCTTACCTACAATTAATGGGAAAAACATCGAAATTTAAAATAACTTCCAGCGTCAGCAAAACCTCCCAACAGCAAGTAAAAGCTGGCAACAACGTAACGCTCTCGAATTTTCCGTAATGGCGGCTGAAATGACGCCGGGGCGAAAATGGCGGGAATTTACATTATCTTGATATTAATACTCGTTATACAAAAATTCTACACCACCAAAACAGGTATAATCGCGTAGATGCTGGGTTCAGAAAGTTATAGGTAAATTTTAGAGTATAATGCAATATTTTGGAAAGGAAATGGATTATGGGCTAACTACATCAAAGCATCTAGCTGGAAAAACTTTTTAAGTATTTAAAACTAGCTGGTTCCCGCGACGTCGTTTGCACGGTGTAAATTCAACTTAAAGTTACATTGATAAGGGTTCATCAAAGTCATTGGACGACTCAGTGTCCCACACGAAAATAGAGAATGCCTCGTATTATATCATGGCATAAAGTTCTAGGGAACATGACTAACAATCCAGTCATGCTTTCTACACTATTGCTTCCTATATTTTCGTAATAACACTCATGAGTAGATTTCGATTGCCGACCTATATTATCTACAAAGCTAGAACAACCAATTACTGCCGATTTGTTATATGTAAAGTAGTAAATTGATTTCATTCCCCTGTATTGAAGTACCTAATCAGTTTAGTCGCTGTTTATCTTTTTGTCACTGATTTCTGCGCCATTGCGAGAATAAAACTGGTGTTTTCCTCTAATTTCTGTAATTTTTGCCATCCCTTCTTTACCCGTTAGTTGGTTGATGGCGGTTACACTGCAAAAAATGAAGACAGAGCAATCCACTGCTGGAAATGAGCCATGGGTTTCATTTCTAGTTGTTTTGTACAAAACGCACAGGCATAAAATGAGTGATGCTATTTGTTAGCCGACACCACACGCCAAACATATTGTCATTATTTTTACGTACTCTATACAGCTCAAAACTCATTCAGTGATGTTGATGTCAGAAGTGCCGAAGTAGATTCCCACTCATCTTTAAAAAATCATGTAATTATCTGTTAAGCATCACTAAGTCTACTAAGCGTATTTTTTTTATATTTAAGATGTTACACCAGCCTGTAGCCAAGTTCCCGTCTCTTTTACAATTATTAAGGCGTGATATACCTACATATTATGTATGTTGGCCAAAATACGCACTTTCCCGTAGGAAAAGGCAATTATCCCACAAAAAAGTATCCTTTATGTTAAGTTGGCTTATTAGCTATATACAGACCATAAAAATTTTCATTCAATCCAGTAGTTTTGGAGATTAGCCTGGACAAACCCATAGTTATACGTTAGTATATTAGTCCCATAGACAGAGGGACATATAATTCTGGCTACATGACTTTGGTCGTATTTTTATTATCGGTGGGTATAAGTGATTTTCCTCGGGTAAAAAGTAACCTACCTGTTGATCAGTGCTAGTAACTAAACACTACAAAAAATATTATTTAAATCTGTCCAGTAGTTTTGGAGATACCGTGAACTAAAACACAAAACGGTTTTTGATCGCTAACAATAGATGTCCCTGTTAGTTTCCTAAAACACGTTATCGTTATGTTTTTTCCAAAAGTACATAATATGTACTTATATTATATGGCTACTGGTCACGGACTTTCATTAAAAATTTCGATCCGTATGCTGAAAGTAGCCAATTTTTTTATGACCGGATAACGCTGTTCCATCTATCCGGTAAAAGACAGAGCAATATTACCTCATGGTAGAGTTCAAAGGGTGCAAGAGCATGCATACTTTTTGTAATGTCTGTCACTTCGGACCGATAAAATCCAAATTTCAGTTCGGAAAATTACTGAATCGATAAAAACCGGATGCCGAAGGAGTGGAAAAGCGTGTACAGTAGTGTAATAGATTTCTAAATAGGATCGAAAATTACCGGATCCGTAAAAACCGGATGCCGGAGAAGTGGAGGAACAGCCTTATTAGGTGTATAGATTATTCTTATTTAACTGTCTCTTTTCGTGTGGGACACCAACTCCTCCAACGACCCGATGAACCCTAGTGTCAGAATTTTTCAACCGCCTTGTTTAACGTAAGACACTCATTGAAAAAATGCTAGAATGCACATTACAGTTATGTTATGCTTACTTTCGAAACGACAAGAATTTTCCTGGCAGAAACACTCTCTAAATACTTCCAGGAAAGCAAAGGAAGATGGGAGCACCTTTCAAGTAGCTACCTACTACGTGCTTTGAGCTTAAATGGACCACTCGATAAGAAACATTTTCTAAGTTTTGCTAAATCGCCCGGAGTAAGACTCTTCGCTGGCTTTTTTGCCAACTTTCGCGTTAAATTTCATTAACAGCATCGAATTTGCATTCAAAATGTGAGCTCACGTTCTCGTAGCGACAATTATTAGCTGCCTAAACACACAAATATGTACACAACTACCCTCAGTCCACAGCAAGCAAAGAACCATCTGAATATAACCTTTAATTTAATATCCTTATCAAAAAACAAGGCACATTACAAAATGGCCGACATTTTCATGAGTTTGCGCGCGAAAACGCTCGTGAGGCAGCCTGGAAAATTATAACAAAAGGCACTACCGCTATCTTTCTAATTATAGTAAATCACCTTGCTACAGGCGAGATAAGACTGTACACAAGTCTGTATAAAACGCCGTAAGAGTAGACAATAGCACGTCACTTACGACTCTTTGATTTTACGCCAACGAATTTTGTTGAATGTCAAATACAAAATGGCGTAAGTCGAAAAGCAGTAAAAGAGAGTTGAAACCTTTGTGTGTGAAAGTAAATAGACGCATTTCGAAGAGTGGAATGGCGGTAGTTTGGTTGCAGTTCGGATGTTTTATAACGTTTTGTTGTTGAGTTTGAAACTCATTCGGATGGACCCTCGCGTTGTACAATTGCGGTGAGAAGTATTTTTGGCACTTCCTTGCTCATGCCTGAAGTATCTTTGTTACTTCTAATGTCTTCCTGTTCAGTTTCGTTTGGCAGAAGGTAGGAAATTCACTGTTTTTTTAAAGATTGCGGCTGGGCTGGGCAGCCTTTGGGAAGTTGCGTCATATTCTGGAGTCACCCTTGCCACAATGCCTCAAGACCAAGGTGTTCGATCAGTGCGTCCTACCAGTCATGACGTACGGCGCCGAGACGTGGAACCAGACAGTAAAACTGGCACACCGGATACATGTCACTCAGAGGGCTATAGGGTCTACGCTGGGGATCTCGTTGATGGATAGAGTCCGTAATGAGACTATACGCAAAAAGATCAAAGTAACAGTCCTACATAATAATCTTACAAACTGCAGTGGCAGTGGGCTGGTCACATCTGTCTTAGAACCGATGGCTGGTGGAGTAAGCGGCTTCTCGAGTGGAGACCACGCCACGGCAAGCGTACCGTTGGATGCCCTACGGATAGACCGATAACTTATAGAAGGCGGCTGGTAGCGACTGGATGGCGAAAGCGGGAGATCGTTCATTGTGGCGTACCCTGGGGCTTATGTCCAGCAGTAGACTGCTATAGGCTGATGCGATGTGATGGTTTCATAACATTTTTCTAAATATTTTTTTCTGGATTTTTTATGTACTTTAGAGTATAGATGCCATTTACCTATATAGAGAAACTTTTACTTATGTACTCAGTAAACTTTAATTTGATAACTGTTTCTGTTTAAATATGTATAAAAGATACCTGTGAAGTTTCATAGATCCATACTAAAGAGAGGTAAACAACGGAAAATGGACCTTATGTCATTGTATTTGCCAGAAACTGACAGCCATCACAGGTAGTATAAAGCAAAGTCGCTTTTCGCGTCTGTCTGTATGTTTGCGAAATCTTAAAAACTATAGAACGGATTATGATGCAGGTTTTTTTAATAGATAGAGTGATTCAAGAGAAAGGTTTTTATGTATAATACTTGCCGGTAAAATATTTTATTCTAAAAGGAAAGGAAAATGAGTTGCAGCGGGCACAGCCGCTGGGCGGCCTACTAGTTTGGTATAAAGGTTACCTGGGAAAAATTGCTACCGCCTATATCGTACGGAATTTTCTTTTATTGTTCCTTTCTTTGTTTTTTGTTTTGTATAAATAAAGCATATGCCTACGTATTGTACTGTATATTGCATTTAATTTGAAATTACTAATATTGTTTGACAGAAGATTACCTTTCACATAGTTATTGGAAGTAGTACTTTTAAGAGTTTTACTCTTTTCTAATCGCCTGCCCCACTGTTCTTTAGCTGTTCAGATATTCGACGCTGCAGCTACGCACACATTGATACACGACCTGTATTCTCACACCCTATCCACCTAGGGCTGCCAAATACGAAAATTGTGAAAAAGACTCAACTCAGATCAGTTAGGTTAGGTTAGGATTTTAAAAATCTGTGTTTCGTATAAATTAAATCAAATTATAAATAGCTAGGCAGATGCTTTTAAACGGCAAGTACATCTCTCACTTTCGATTTGCAGACGACATCGTCATTATGGCAGAAACGCTGCAAGACCTACAACGAATGGTGGATGACCTAGCTGATTCTTCTCGCCGCATCGGTCTCCGGATGAATTTGGATAAAACCAAAGTCATGTTCAACGAACACGTTGATCCGGAACCGATTGCCGTAAATGGAATCCAACTCGAAGTTGTTCAACAGTATGTCTACCTAGGGCAAACGCTCCAACTAGGTAGAAACAACCTTGAGAAGGAAGTCCAGAGAAGAATACAGCTGGGTTGGGCAGCATTCGGAAAACTCCGTCGAGTCTTTTCGTCGCCAATACCGCAATGCCTTAAGACGAAAGTCTTCAACCAGTGCGTCCTACCTGTCATGACATACGGAGCCGAAACGTGGACACTCACGGTACGACTGGTCCACCAACTGAAAGTCGCTCAGCGAGCTATGGAGAGAGCTATGCTCGGGGTTTCTCTAAGGGATCGTATCCGAAACGAAGTAATTCGACAGAGAACTAGAGTGACCGACATAGCTCAACGTATTAGCAAGCTGAAGTGGCAGTGGGCTGGTCATATCTGCCGAAGGACCGATAACCGCTGGGGTAAGCTGGTCCTTGAGTGGAGACCGCGTATCGGCAAACGTAGCGCAGGACGCCCTGTGGCAAGGTGGAGCGACGACATACGCAAAGCTGCGGGCAGTGACTGGAGGAGTAAAGCCGAAGACCGGGTTCAGTGGCGTGCTTTAGGAGAGGCCTATGTCCAGCAGTGGACTACAATAGGCTGTTAATGATGATGAGGCAGATGCTTTTGAACTTGTCGTTTCATTCTCGCAAACACATATTTTTGCGAGAAATTAGAGCAAAATTGCACTTTTATGTAAAGTCATCAAGACTACAAAAAGTACCTTCTACGACAATAACACAAAATAATGTATTTATCTGTAAAAACAAGGCTGAGATTACTTGCATATTTTAAGGTACATAATGATTCCGGAGACAACCTATTAGTGTAGAATTAATAAAAATAATATACATACTTAGTACAAAGTTTTTGGTTGCAACAGAGAATCCAGCAACGAGCAACCCTACACCAGAATCAAAAGCCAGCTTCCTGAGAGCTTCCTCTCCCGTCTTCAGTCGAATGATTTGGGCGAAATCGGAGAGAAAGAATATTTTATCAGGGGTCAGACTATTTTAGGTGAAGTAGAGGAACGTTTAGACTGAGAACCAGAAGTATAGATGGCCGTTTGGAAATAATTTTGAGGATTGTAGGATTTTGCCCAAAAGTAAAGTCTTTTAATTTTCATTGGTTCTTCTCATCTTACTTTGTCCTACGATTCTTAACTGGTTTTACTCCTTAAATGATTTACAGTTGGTTTATTTTCTTAAGACCCCGAGTAGTACATCCATTGTTTGATAGTTGGTTGTGTTTAGTAGATAGGTAATTAGGTATATTTAGTTTGCAAAAATTGCAAAACAAATTGTCAAACAAAACTACCTAACTAGAGATCAAGTTTTGTCTTTGACTATAATTTCCATATTTTGTCCGAGTTGTTTTGTAACCTCTTGTCTCATAGACAGCGAAGGTGGATCGCACACTTAACGAACGACGGGCCGCTAATATATAGCAGCGTTCTGTCAGATCCATACTAGAAATGTCAAACCCAATACTAAAACCGCTCAACCGCTGTTGACGCAGCGCTATCGCAGCGTCGTCCGTCGAGTGCGGTTTTAGTATGGGGAGTGACGTTTCTAGTATGGATCTGCATGACATTTTAGCGGTCCGTCGTGCGTTCAGTGTGCGATGCGCGTAGTCGTAACTCGTCCCAGGCTAGTAAGTAACTCGGAGCAGCACGAAATGCCCGATATTGCGCCCGGCTACGATCTGTTGCCTAACACGGCCCAATTAAAATGACCCTTATTTACGAGACTACAGTTCTACAGCTACACAACCCCCCGAGGTGTTCTTAATTCCCTTTGTTTTAAGAATAAACTGCCTCTTGTAATGGGGGCGGAATCGATATTTCAAGTGTTATGTTACGGTCACATTTTTTAGAACTTATCTCCCACTTTTAAACTTCTTTTTTCCGTAACCACAAAACATACTAAGAAGCGTTTTTTTGCCCTGGAACTATTTTCTATTACTTTCATTTTCCGCGTAGTTATCTACTACGAAATTATACGTATAATTTCCTTCTTAACAAATTGAAAAGGATTTTTATTGGAACTGCTATAAGAATTGATACAGAAAGGGCAAAGTATTACCGCTTTTAGATTTAGAACCCAATTCTTTTATCCTCTTTGCGAAACGCAATCGTCGGTAATATCTATTACAAATATTACAATGTTAGGTATAATAACGATTTTCCTTTCCAATAGCAATTTGTCGTCGTAAAGCGCAAGTACGAAGCTCCAGTTGAAATATAGGTACGTAATAATATTATAGTTATTGTTATACTTACCCGCAACCTAAACCCTGTACTGAAATAATCAGTTTTCTCGCGTAGCCGCCGACGCAACTTCTGCGTTCGCTCTACATCGCGCGGCTGCGTTTTGGTTTTCGGACTGAAATGAAAAGCAAGCGATCAATGAAAAGCAGTTGGATTAAAGTAATCGTTTGAGGGGTGACTCTGAGAGCAAGAGGTAGGTTTGCACGCTCCGACCTGGCTCGTATCTGCAAAATCAATGTGACTATTAGCAAGTTTTCGCGCAGTCGCAAAGCGTGCGGGAAACGCTACCGGTCAGAAGTTACTGGCGATCGGACTGCTGCTTTCTATGCAGATCACTGGACTGCCAGTTTTGCTCACTTCGCTATAAGCAATATAAAATATCTGCGGCTATAATAAAACTGCAAGTAACTGACAAAATTACTTAGTAAACCAACAACAATGTTTACCATCTTAAAATACACTTATGGACTATATACAAATTTTACCAATTTTTAGATATGAGTATATAAGTAATTGTAATTGAAAATGTAAATGAATTGTTTGTTCAAGCAAAGTCCTAAAATGCAATCTATACGGTGCTACCTATACGCGCCATTAAAATTGTTCATTTGTCTTTTACCTTCTCAATTACTGTAAGTGATTACCGATTAACTCTTGTTATTTAAAACAACATAAAAGTTTTCCGATTTTCTTTGTACTTAAGTTTAGTTTTTAAACCTTCAAACATCAACATAATTTAAAACAACCTTATGGTGTTTAGGGAATATTTAATTCGATACCCATAATATTTAGCTCCCAAGCTAAAGTTATCTCATAAAATTTCAACAAATGTTGAACACTAACTAAAGAAACTCCAGAAACACTAAAAAAAAGAAAAAATATATCATTTGAATTATCTGCCAACCTTTATGATTTGCAGGTATATATAAAATATTTACGACTAGCAGACCAGTCAAATAATATACCTAAGAATGTTGCTTGATGAGATCTAATAAGTATCCACTGACTTGTTTATGTTTTATGGCTCTAAATGAATAGCTTATAGGGTTACAGCTCTAAAAGCTGACTAACATATTTATGTAGGCACTACAAAGCTTAGTTTAATTTCAGTGTTACCTTGTATTATAGAGGCCATAAAATGAGATATTTTTATTGCTTTCCAAAGTTGTCATATTTCTGTTATGTACCTAGGAGAAATAACCATGCTAACTATGACATGAAGTGACTTAAAGCTTGTCAAACTTATATTTTGTAAAATAACTTTTCGTTAGCTAATCGCAAAAAAAACCTTAAAACCTTAGATTATAGAAACTTCCTAACCGGTACCTTCAATAATCTAAGCATAAAACTATGATTAAAAGTATTTTTTACCAACAACAATAAACTCAATGCACTACTTCTGTTATATCATGTCTAACTATCAATATAAAAAATCATTTTTAATGTTTCTGGTTCATTTTCTAAAAAATATACTCCTGATTTTAGACGAAAAAAAAACTCCTACTTTCGATACGTCACAAACTTCAGTTCGGCACAATACCGAAAGAGAAGTCGCCAATTTTCCATTCAATGTATTTTATAATTCAGCCAATCAAAACTTTGAGCGGGGACCAAAACAATCTCGCCGATAGAAATAAAAACAAAACTGATATAAAATAAAAGAATTGAGTTTTCTATCGCAACCGGAATAGTAAGAGGATCTCGGTCGCTCTGTTCGAATCGGTGGAGGCTCCTATTATGGAAAAAGATTTCGGTGGTGTATTTGTTTCCATACCAGGTTGCAGTTCCAGGTTCAATTATTTTAGGAAATTTTCTTAACTTGAAGACAGAATTACTTAGGCCAACGCTGTTTTTAATTTTGCTGCTACGAAAAAATTTGTGAAAAAAGTAAATTTTCATTTAAAACGCAGGAATCATATTACTTTTATTAAGTTTCTTCTTGGGGGATATTTCGTCGTAGATTAATATTACCTTCATCGGTGGCAATATACAAAAAAGACACATTGTGCAAGAAAATTTCCATCCATCAGAATACCGGACGAATCTGCCTTATTTTGGAATTAAGGTACCTATGTATAGACAATGGAAATCTGTTATTGCGTACACGTATTGCGCCCCGGTGCAGGGAGGGAGCGTTAGACCATGAAATTGGCCCGGTCTATGTCCCCAGAATAACGCACCGTAGTATAATAGTCGACAGCAAACGAGATTTCAGCGATATTCGCCAATAAGCCCTGTCCATTACTGCCTCCCATACAGACGCATATAGATACCCGTTAATCGGCGATGCAATGTCTGTATTGGTAGGTATTTATTTTGTTTTGGCAATCGAAATATCACTATACAGGGTACTAGGAAAAGTAATAACTGCCTGTCGAGGGGTCTACCAGCCCATGAAACTGCACTACTTTCCCCAAGAAACATAGGTCGAAATATAAAAAAAAATTAATTCTCCCATGCAAAATGTATCTACCAGCCGATTGAGTTAGGTTGTATGTGAGTTTCAAAATTATTTTAACATTTTGACCTCTGTTCCTCGGAGAAAATTGTTCAGTTTCATGGTCTGGTTCACCCCTTTAAAAGAAGTTGTACCTATTTTTACACCCTGTATAGTGGGTCTGAACAATAATTGTAAGCTTCTAGGTATAGATATTGATATAGAAACAGTGGTTGGATGACGCTTGTAAAATTTATGTGTGCAAACTAGTCTTTGACTCATAAAGATGATTTCAATGGCGCTTTAACGTCGATTAATGGGAACTCTATTTATCTTTAGGTGTCCAAACTAGAAAAAAATTTCGTCTATCTAACACTACTACTCTATTTTTAATGTTGAAACTTTCTATTAATCCCTTTCCCCCATCAAGGCAAAGCTTTACAAGTTCCCATAACAGCTAATCGAATAGCAACTGAATTTGTTTTGGTCGTAACGATCAACTTTAGCAACTTTTAAGAGCCATTAGAATTTGCTATGATCGTTCCGAAGATATACCAGGCGCCATAAAGGTAATGTCAGAAGATAGGGGTACTTGAAAAAAACTATCAACAAAAACTATAAGACGAAAGGTCGGGGTGGAAAAAAATGTACCCGATTTGGGTTCAGAATCGCTTGGATCGGAGGGATCTTTCGCGTGCTTTTTGCAGGAAAATGAGAGTGGATTGCTGAGCGATTTTGGATTTAGCGTGGAACGGATCCCACCTATTATGAATTCTGTAGGTCTGAAATTTATTAGACAGCGACTGTGTCTGTGGAGAATGGAAAATGTTGGAATGGCAGAATACATTACCTTATGGACATAATTCATGGTTTGTTTTAGGCGGGGACCCGACAAACACTATGGCTATTTAAGGGGCATTTATCTATTAGTTTTTTGTAATTTTCTATGTTTATTGTGATTTATGAGACAATAAGTGTATAAGAATGACTTGCCGACAGAAAGGTCGTTCGTTACGGTGGGAATTAATTTTGTTTTGAGTAGGTACAAGTATATAAGTAGCCTTGATGGCTATAACTTATAACAATACTCACCTACCTGCCTATGTATTTAAGATAATAAAGTTAGCTCTTTGACTGCATAGGTAATGCATGAATTGTTTTTCACACAGCACGGGTAACGGCAAGTAAATTTCTGTTTTCTTTACGTTGTCAACTTTAATTTGATGACCTTTTAGGTGGAAAAATGTTATGTTTGTTTTACTGATATTTTCTCGTGCAGTTTATTGTTACTGGTCTATAACCGTACATTAAGTCGAGAATTTTTCAATACAATTCAATATAAAACTACTTTTTTTAAACCACCTTTTAGGTATAGTTTGTATTGTCGGAGAGACAATAAACTAAAACTATAAGACATTATTACGGGTTTTAACTCACGGTAGGGATATATCGAGCACCCAATATTTGTTTTGTGTCTAAACCTGCAATAAAATCATGCGATACCGTTAGTGTGTGTTGTCGAGATGACTTTCGAGTGAGTACCGATAGTGACCAAAGTGTTCCGAAAAAACGCAGAAGAATGAGGGTAGACAGATATGTTTGCCCTTAGCCGTCACCCGCAGCCGCTCCAGTTTACCCGTGATCATGGCGATTGCAACATCGCCGAAATATTGGGTGCTCGATATATCCCTACCGTGAGTTAAAACCTGTAATAATGTCTTATAGTTTTAGTGTTAATAACCACGGAACCTTAAAATCAAGACAATAAACTGATTTTTGAAAACTTTACTTTAAAATTTTACAACAAACCAAAGTTCTTTTTATCAGCTTTTATTCTTTCTTTGTCAGTTTTTAACCATATATAATTTCAACTGATGTGCTAATATAACACTTTAGTCTTTTACATAAATTGTCCTTTTTTAAATTTTCTTGCATTTTTTTGTAAATTACGGGATTTTTCGGTTTCATTCAAATAATCTTTAAAATAAAAGGGATAGCAAAGGAAATGTCTAAGGTAATCAGTAGAAAATCAAATAAACATAATTTTATTAACTCTTTATTCTCTTGAATTTTTGAAATTAATATTACAATATTGAATGCGGGTTTCATATACAATCACCCATCTATTTGCTTAAATACCACGACACAGTCAAGTAAAATCGTATTGCTACATGTTGTATGACCAATATAACATTTGACTTTTGTTAAGGATCATAAAATTGACATATTTTTCTTTTCTATGTTATATGAGAAAATTTAAACAGTTTCTCATATGACTGGACATTTTTGAAAGTCGAAAAAGTTATATCGGTGAAACATGTGGAATACGATACATACCGTCACATAAATACATAACATAAAACCGTATAAAACAAAAAATAAAAACAAAAATTAATGCGCCACATAAAACTTTCACATCTATTTACAGTTACTTAGCTTAAAGACGATTTAATTACTATCTTCAAAAATATAGATATAGGTAGGTACATACATACATAGCTAGTAGCTAATTAAAGAGACAATAAAGTTCGAACTATTATGTTTTAAAAAGTCTTGTTATTTTATGACAGTTAAACAATAATACCTAGAATGATCATAATATAGGTAAATCAACAATGAATGATGAATTAAAACTTAATAATTACTAATTTTGTAGTATATTAAAAAAGGACGAATGAATGGTTGAAAATTTTCAATTAAAAATAAATATTGTTGTCTATGTATTAGGTATAAACAATACCTATATTCTAAGAAACACTAGAAATATGGCAAGACAGCATCATGGATGGAGGACGTCTGTAATACATTTAGCAAATAGCTCATTGTGTCTTGTGAATAACAGAACTTTACGACGCAAAAACAATAGAAAAACTAAACGTAGAACATTGTAGAACAACGTAGACGTACTGAATATTGTAACTACAAAACATGAGCACTATTCGCAATGTGTAACTGAAAAAAAATACCAAGAAGCATCCCATATCTTTCAAGGAAATGGTTGTACCGACTTGTACAGTTTTATTTATCATAAACGCCCTGAAACGACTAAAAAGGTATTGAACAAAACAACGATTAACAAGTCGTAGCTAAGCAAAAATTAAACGACTTTATTTTGGAGAAACAACAATTTTTATTTCGTATACAAAAAATATGTTACTGCATCAACTTCAAGCTGTGATTATTTCCGTATGTACGTCCTATCCTACAACGAAGCGATTGATTTCAAAATATCAATTTCTTTTTCGGGGGTGACGGCAAATACGAACGAGTCTAGACAATTTAAAGCGTTTTTTATGAAATACTAACCGGATTCAAGGTACGCTTATTTATATAACGTCTACGATATTATTAACTATGCATTATAATTTATAAAGCCTACTTAAACCAAAGTTACTTAAGTACATTTTGTTCGATCTTCATTCTCGATTTTATAATTATAAAATAAGATGGATTTTTCATTCTATATCTAACGACAACCTTAATTTGTAGGAGAGTTCCTACATAGAGAATATTTTTAAATGAAATTTGTGTTTCTTTTATTAATATTGCACATACGAGGCTTGCGCCATCACATTTAATGCAATATATAGGTATGTAAACAAAAAAATATGGTTGGTGTTAGAATTGCAAATATGTATAAACCAATAATTTAAGGTTTACACTCTGAACTACAATGAGATGAGGCCCTTAAATCTATTGACGACTTAAAACTTCCAGCTAATGATATCACGACAATAATATTCCATAACGTTCATACAGCTAAAGATATACATACATCTGAATTAATACAGTGGACAGATATTGCAAGATGATTTATCAAAATTAAGCGAAGATTCCAATTTGATACAGATATCTATTTATCCATTAATTTTTAAATCTACCCTGACAATAATTTACGTATAATGGTGACTATCAATGCTAATATTAAAATTTCTAAATTTTGTTCTGTTATTACGTATTGAGGAATATTTTTTGTTCGACCGCAGTTCTGTGCAAAACGTTACAACTAAAAAGTTATGATAAATTGGTTACAATGCTAAATTATTTTGAAAAGTTTGGCACAATCAGTTATAAAAGCAAAAATCTGTGTACCAATGAAATTCGTGAAAAAAAATGTACAGAAACGGTAAAGTGCTAGCTGCAAATGAATTGCTTGTGCTTCACAAAATCCAACAATTACTAAAAGATGTGAAGTCTGAATCTTTGCTTCGTGCGTAACACTCTACCTTTAGCAAAGACCTTTATACACAAAAACCCTTATTGCCTTGGGAATGTTTTCTCGCTCCTGTATTATGTTAAACTCCAGATATAGATATAGGTGTACATATAAGGAATACGTGTGTAGAATATGAAGTCTTTACATTACGTGTCTATGTTATGTATTAGTACTATTGTGGTTTAATCCCTTTTATCAAAGGAATTGTTTGGAATATTTTGCTCCTCAAGGATCTTATTGAGGATATTTTTCTTTATCTTGTACTTGAATAACATGTAGAGGATTTTTCAAGTATAAGAAATAGCGAATTGCCACTGCTTATACTACCGTACACGATTTATGAACCTATACTTAGCAATACTTCATACAAAGTCGAACTTATATTATCTACGTATGATACACTTACACTACTCAACTTTATATTAAGTGTAAAATTTATATTTAGTCACATTATTGTAATTTTATTATATGTATCATCGTTACGTATATAATTTTGAACATCAGATGACTTGGGAGTTTCAATGGACGACGGATGCATATCTTCTCCATTTTTGATCATATCGATTGATGTCTATTTCCGAAAT
The DNA here is from genome assembly GCA_029255805.1 of Keiferia lycopersicella. NCBI lineage: Eukaryota > Metazoa > Arthropoda > Insecta > Lepidoptera > Gelechiidae > Keiferia > Keiferia lycopersicella. The sequence goes on from JARACZ010000008.1 coordinate 5,301,055, forward strand.
CTGGACATGGTATTTTTTTCCTAGAATTATCAAAAAATACCGCCTAATTTAGTATTAATTTAAGTCGTGACGGAAAATATAAATCAACATCCGCAATGACAAAGACCTACTTGAAATTGTACTTCCATACGTATTTTGTTATAAATATACATACCAGTAATATAGGTAATAATAATTATGTATTTGTAGACAATAACACTATCCAAATTATAGTTTCAAATGAAAACAACTATTTGTGGACTTAACTACCAAACTGAATCACATACTGGTCAAAATAAAAGCAACTCTTTTGAAACGAACTGATACCTAGAACAACAAATTTTACAATCATAAAAAATGTGACCATCATAACATAACCAGCCCGCTAAAAACGAACAAATAATAAAATATACATCAAAATGTACATAATAATAATATCTATTAATAAAAAAATATAACATAATGGATTAGAGTAAGTGGTAGCAATAAATACTATGAGATTCACAGATTTTAAATCTTAACTAACAATACCGAAATTCACTCAGGTTTTAATGTAAAATCTTATAGCGAATCTACCGCTTTTGTAAATTTTAGTAAAATATTATTGCAATACATGTTGTGGTTATGGCAACAAAATAAATGCTTAAAGCACATCACCAGCTGTCCACGGAGCGAACGACACCAGGCAAGTCCTTTGCACTAAAGGAACATTGTTACAAAAAGTCACTGGCCTCCACCACGAGGCTCGCAAACCAGCCGCAAAACATAAGAACTAGTGGATACGAAACGACTAACGCTGCCCGCAAGGTCCTCATGGACGCAACACCATTCTTGTATTCACACTATATGATACAGAATCAGTCAGGTTTTCCTACGGCCCGCGACGCTTACGTCGGGACTTTATTCACTTTGAGTAGGTCGTTGGAGCCCTTATCGATCGGCATCTTCATGGGATCGTGGTGGTGAGTCACGTGGTGGCCGTGGTGCTGGCCCTCTAGCTTGGCCTGCTTCTCTTGCTGCTGCTGCTTCATTCTGTCTTGCTCCTCCCTCTCCCTGCGGGCTTGTTCGTTTATCTCTTTTACTGCGCGAAGTTCTTTCTTTAATTTCATGCGCCGGTTCTGGAACCAGATTTTGATCTGTCTCTCCGTGAGGCAGAGCGCATGCGCGATCTCTATCCTGCGCCGGCGCGTCAAGTAATGGTTGAAGTGGAATTCCTTTTCTAGCTCTAGTGTCTGGAACCTTGTGTAGGTCTGTCGGCCTCGCCGCCGTGGACATCCGTTAGGACCTGAAAAAAAGAAAAACAAGTTTAAAACCATATCCAACAGTCAAATTAATATTCTTAAATAAATTAGTCTTGGTGCCATACTTGTAACCTGTATAAATCAGACTGTTTTACTATAAAACATTGATGTCAAAATAAAGTTACTGTATTATAATAATAATTGGGTATTAAAATCGATTTATTGCACCATAAATCACGAGCTTGCATCTCGCAGTTTGGATTCGCAGCGAAGGCACCGAGAAGCGGCATTAAATTTCACTTTTATACCATCTTAGATTTTAATGTCTCATTAATATTTTATTACAACTATAAAGTTAATTTTAGAGTCATCCGCTACTGAGACTGGTATCAATGCAGATTAATGGCGAGAAGAAGTGGATTCCGAATAAAGTGGACGCCTCCATGACACGGTTTGTATTGTAGCGGCGGAACCGGTCGACACAGTAAAACTAAGTATCCAAAAACAATCTCGCCGGGCAAAAAGTAACGGAAAGGGTTGAAAGCAAACGGTCCGCGAACTAACAATAGTGCTTTTATTCTAAAAAGGAATCGCCACAAAAGCCGGGGATGCGTAAAGAAGGGTTGCGCAACTTTCCAATTCTTTGTAAGGTGTATCCCAGGGAGGCTTTCTGAGAATACGTGAAAGTTAACCCGTCCCGATAAAAAGTATTCCAACTGTTCAAACATTTTGACGCTTCATTTAACTCTTATTAATCTGTATCGGGTTGCGTTTCGAGTCTCACGTATCGGATACATGTTTGTAAAGTGTACATGGCCAGGTATATGTATATATGGCCACAAAGAGATCGGGTCTCGGAACAGGTTTCGGAGTCAGCTAATAAATAAGGTAAGATAAATGTTCTTCCCATCGTGTATAAAATTGATAGCGGGCCAACGCCGCGGCGGAATGCTCGCTCGTGTAGGCAGGACTTAAGTTATAACTTTAAAAAAACATAGATACGGCTAATGGATTTTTTAAGCACTAAGATTATTGAGCAAGTGAATTATGATTTTATTTACACTTCATTGGATTAGCGTAGGCGGTATTCAATTTACCTACTGTTATTTTACTTTTATACAAACTTTTATATTTATAAAGTTTATTTATATAACTTTAAGAAAATAACTTTTATGTAAAAGATGTCATGTTTTTTCATGATTACCTACTTAATATCAAAAACATTCACCAAATACTATGAAAAGTTGATAATACGACTTTTACTTTATCTCCATAAATACATATTTCCGTTATAATTTATGAGTTCTTGTTTTAGTTTCGTGTTCTCATAACTTTTTTTTAATTTGCCTCATAATCATAGGTTCGCATACCTAAAGCCCTCGATTTTAGTCAAGTCAAATGCCTACTTATTCACATTCCCCATAAAAAAGAATGCAACAGTGAATAAATCATTGTGACTCGCCCAAAAAGTCGGATACTACATTTATATGAACAATAAATTACCGAAACTGCCTTTTTACTGCCGCAATAACATTTACGGCCTATGCTTATTTCAACAAAAACTTAAAAACTGTTTAAAATGTCATAAATAGACAATGGAATAATTATACAAGTGCGGTTAGAGCGGCTCGCATGGATAAACGCCACATGTGCAAAAGGGACAGAGATACTAGTCTAATTTTAAAAAGCAAAGATGGAACCCAAAACACAATGCACGCATCCCGATAATGCCATTAAAAAGGAAAGGTCAGAAGTGGATTCCATTGATGCGTGAAAGAGATCCTTATGGTTTATGGGGTAGAGTCCAAACAACGTTGTTACGGGGAACTGGATAGGTCGTTTGTTGCTGGGGTCGGTGATATGTTAGCGTGGCAGGTTGGCCACCCTTCGTATGGTTGCCATGACAACGGGTGTTAAGGCACCTCCCGTCAGCTGTCTCCCATTATACTCCACAGCTTTGTCACGGGGAGGTTTGTCTGCCGTCGCATTGTGTACCTGAGCCGCTCTTTTAATGGGAACGCCCGAGTATTTCCCATGGGCTGATAAAAATCAGATAGAATGCCACAGGATACAAAACATTTGCGCCATTTGCATTGTTTTTCGACGATCTGATAACATTTTTCGCGTGAATTATAGTTTGGTTCTTTACATAATTAAATAACCCAGTGCGGCGGTAGAGCAGAGAAAAACGGTTCCGATCAAAACACCTAAAAAATAAAGAAGGAATGCAAACATATCTGGGAGAGATACGTTATTAATTAGACCCCTACATTGTGAACGGGGACAGGGGAGCCTATAAACATACAGCGACAAGACCTCGCTCTTACCGCCTCGCTTTTTTCTCCGAAATAAATCTCACGGGCTTATTTATTATTTTATTTTAAGTTTGTATGAAGCCCGCCTTTGTACAAACCTGTTCCAGTGTGCGTTTGATTAATACTCGCTCGCCAGGATCGGGATAAAGGTCTGATTGTGAATTATATGGAATTTTGTCCGGTAAGAAGGTTATTTATGCGACATGTAAGCTCACGGGTCAGTGGAGATTTGTGGTCAGCTGAGCTAGCTGGGAAAATATGTGGAGGAAAGTCGTCTTATTTTGTTACAAATAGGCTTCTTGTTTATCTCATGGTGCGTAAATTCAAGTAAATTAAAGCGTAGATAGCACAGATAGATACGACCATAAGGGCGATGCGGACCAATTGTTTCTATCAAGTGTGACAAGGATTTCAGTTTATAATGGGACGGCGTAATAAAATAATGAAATAGCCAATAAAAGAAATCGATTGTATTATCTATTAGGCTTAAATCAATTAAATGGGCATAAAGGGATTAAGGGCCATATAAACGCTTGTCGGCGACACCAAGCTTTATGGCGTCGTAACTCGCGAATTGTCGTAAATAGTCGGGTGCACTCGGGACGCCATCTTGGTATAGTTTGCGTTCGAAAGTCGAATTTCGAACCCTTGTCAAAGGAGCCGTTGTTTTCGTGGCGTGTACTGTCAAAACTGTTTTCGTACCAAAGTTCTGTACATAAGACTTTGCACGACCTAGATTTATGATTGAGTAGGAATATTTATTAGTTCTATAGTAAAGTCATAAGTTTTTGAAGTTTGCGCGTGCCAAGCTATTAATATGTGTGGGGAATGATGTGATGAGCAATTAGCAACACGTAAGCGAAATGAATTTTCGTACACGCGAAATCACAATTCATAACGTTACGCTACGTACTACCGCAAAATCACGAAGCTAGATTTAGACATCAAAAGCCATTTTAAGATTCCATGAAACAAACTATTATAAAGTATTTATTATGAAAAAACTTGTAGGTATCCAATTTCAAAAAGCCCATCAAAATTTCAATTAATTTAGAATGTGAATATGCGTGTGCGGTGCGTGATATAAAATTAAGGTAGAGCACGCATATTTTGCTACAAAAAATTAATATGATTATGAATAGTATTATAATATGCACCTTTTTCAATATTCTTTGAGCACCGTTAAAACTATTAAAATAATTCATTATGGTATTCAACAAGACAAATTCCTTCTTTAAAAGGAAGGAAAAAATAAGGAATAAGGTTCTATTAATTTTGAAGTTTTTAGTACCTACCCCAGCATTTACAATTTCGACTAAGAGTCGAAGCCTGCTACTTGTAAAAGGCGGTTGAAAATTTCTGACCGAATGAACCCTTCATTTGAACGACTCGGTGACACACACGAAAAGAGAGAGACTAAATAACTAAACTAAAACTTTAAAAAGCGTAGGTTGGACAATACTTTATTTTACTTCAAAATACAACAGAAAAAGTTTCAGCACTTTTAAGGTTATTTTTGAAGTCACTTTGGTATTGGTATGAAACTATGAGGTCATATAAGTACATATCTACTCGTAGTGCACATGTAGCTAACCAATGTTTCAGACTGGCGTAAGGGCCTATTTCTGTTCGTCGCCAATGAGAGTTATATCCTCTCATTTTGTACTCAGCACTTTATTGGCTTGTCTCAGGGTTGTCGATTAAATTATCATATTAACAATTTCTTTTTTCAGATCGTCTGGTTAGAAGGTTTTCACCTAGCTTTTTTGAAAAATCTCTAGTATCTCACTGAAAATTGTTGTTGTTTGCGTTATTATACCATAAATTATGAACAAGGTCATCGTGCCATCATAACTTCTATAAAACATTTATATACTCTTTATAATTTATATTATATATTCTACGAAGTTCTTTGTTTGTTTCGTAAATAGTGAGTTTTTTTTTAAATCAAATATGTATGTATATTTTACTGATTTCACCATAAGCAGATCAAGAAATGAGAAGTGGTTGGAACAATGTTTTACACTTACTGCAAAAAAAAAAAGAAGAATAAAACCCTTGTTCTTGTTGCGCAAATACAACAGATAACTCTCTCAATAGTCTCAAATCGATATAAATGCTTTAACAAGCAACGCAAGGCCCCGTCACACACACCAACTACAGATGAGTACCAAGTATGTACACATGGATCGTTTATTCTACAGACAGTATCAAACAAAATTGAATACCTATTTTGGTATAATGTTATCATATTTTAAACAATCAGTGTTAATAACTTATGCTAGTCTTCTCGATCTCGAAAAAAACGATCTCATCATAGTTTCAATGACTACAAAAAGCACCCGAAGATCTGGAGCTCTCAAGGATTTTTTGAGAATCTGCTAGCACCCAGTAATTATGCATGTACCACACGTTCTACTAGACTTATTTGTTCACACATACCCTTGACCATAAAAACATCGAGTAGTAGAAATTTAAATACGTGTAGTGTAGTTGGACCAGTCGTTGCAGACATCCGTGCACGGAATCAAATTACGACGTTTCAGAAATTGAGCTCCAGGGTTAATTAGAGCATTCGTAGACTTGGTGAGACACAACAAAAAAAAGGTAAGCTGTTAGATAAAAAAATGCAAGAGTGAACCTTCTGTAAACCTCTTTATTTTCCGCCCAAGGCCCGGCGCACGCACACCGAATGCAGCTGCGCGCTCGCAGGCCGGCCGGACGCACGCGCAATAAGTACTAACAACCGCAGACAACCTGATTTAAAGCGCTCAGGGTCAACGACATATTTGCTCACTGCACTTTCTTACTTGCTGTGTGGAATAGACTTTTTTTGTGCAAGTAAAGAAAGTAAACTTTTGCATAGGTGTACGTTTTATGAAAATAAATGTAAAATACCGAACTTTAAGAAAAATACATAGATGTTTGAATTACTAACATAAAGCGGAAAAAGAAATTATTCTTTTAAATAAAAATATCTATAAATTCATTAAACTTGGCGACTGAAAAATTAATCGCCCATAAATAATAGAGGAAATTCAAAATTTTTGGTTGAGAGCTAAGATAGCAAAGTAGGTAAAGCTCAAACAAAATACTAGGAGAGTAAAAGTAAGTAAGTAAATCCCGATCATAAACTAACAATAACATACCAATTTAGTTGAATCCATACAATTTACGGTAGCGTAATGAACATCTATATTAAATACTAACAAACAGAGTATCGTCGTAAATGAGCTTAACTCGTGATTATCAACAAAAAATTTGCTTGTATTTTGCTTAGCTTTCTAGGATTAGGTACCTATCTCTGTTTTGTCAGATAATTTTGTTAAAATAAAAAAATCAACTTTTAGCATAACATTTTCATAAGCCCAGAAACTTAAATTTTACCTAGGTCGCAAAATAAACACTTTTGCTCCTTTAAGATAAATATTATGTACACGTAGCGTTTCAATGCCAGATTTTCTTATGTGTTTTAAATTGTTAATTCCTTTATCATCAAAATCTTTATCTATTTAAAAAAAATGTTGCTAAACTTACTAAGCTTTGATTTTTGAAGTATAAATCATCAAATTCTAAAAATTAATACTTAGTAAAATACCGGTCCACCGGTGCTTTTACGAATACAAATATTTAATATGTATAATTAAAATGATGTTGGTAATATTAATCACACCGCAGGAGGTTTTAAACTAGTCTGTTGCAATGTCAAAATATTCTTATCAAAATAAAATTAAAAAGATGTTAATGTTTTTAACAACATCACAGAAGTAGGTGTGTCAATAACTGCCTATAGTCACATAGTCACAAGTCGTTTCCAAAACGACCTCCAAGAATTCGTTGGAGAGATTCGTATCTTATGTTATACACCATCTTCCTATTCGCTCACTATTACACTCGATACTTGAAACAGCAATAGAGACTGCAGCAAGCTTTCTCGAGGCTGCATACCTTTGGACATGAGTAAGTTCGGACGAAACTTCGGATGTTCCTGTTTGAAACATGTCTGTCTTTCGTCTGCCGTATCTCTGCAATGCGCCCGAGTAGGTGTCAGATAAAGGAACGTAAAACTTTCGACACAAAGTATAATGACTCCATCCACCACCATCTTAGAATGCCCCGGAGAGAATTATAGATATGCCAACTGAATTATACACACGTAGGCAGCTCCAATGGTTTGAATAGGTTATATTGGCGATAATAGACACAAACGAGCCGCTTTTTCATTGATAATAATATAAAATTTGAATATTTAGTGCTATATGAGACTGTTATATACTCAACCGGCATATCTTAAGTGCAGGTAATAAAAAGACTTGTAACAAGACATGAACGGCATAATTATTGTGCAAGATAGTCGGGTATTTATCCCGGGAAACAGAGGAGCTCAGAATTGCAGATCAGTGCACGTATGACGGTAATAAAACGTTATAAGTGGTTACATTGACGATATTATACAGCGTGTATTTGCAAAGATATGAACAATGGAATATTATATTGTAACGATAAGAAATAACTTACAGGAAATATTATTGATAGACGAATGGAAAAGCTCTTGAACTTTCTACTGAATTCGATCAGTGTAAACTTCTTAATTTTTTTTTGGGAAAGCTGTTTGTTTTGAAATAAATGAAAATTATAAAAGCAGTACCTCTTTCAGGTTACTTATGTAAGGGATCTACTTATACTGGTAAATGTTAATAATTGCATGAAAAAAAAACCAGCTTAACGTTACTCCTCGCGGAGAGAAAGAAGGAGATTCGTACTAAAGTAGGTACATACACTCTGTATGTGTGTGTATGTTCAATGTACGTACATTACTATACAACAATACATTGTGCACATCACGACAACAATTATTGAAATTGATGGCTTTATTTCAGATAAATAGGTCAGAAGATATCGCGTGTGACACATAATGATCGATTTAATTAGCCTCAATGTTTCCATTATCGTTTACGTTTGTAAATATGTTACGTAGGTAGGTAAGTATAAGTTATGGCCAATGGCCAAAGACTTTTTTACATTATACTTTATCAATACTTTTGAACTACCAGCCAACAGCACAGACTACATTTTAGTATTATTTACATATTCTTGGACGTAAGAAAATATTTGAGGATTTGATTTTCTAAATACCACTTTAAGAAGAACTAATATAGGTACATATTTTTGAAGGTCGCTCAGGACAAGGCTAGTCTATCGGCAGCAATCAGTCACTTACCGAAAGTTTCATAGATATGAATTATTTACTATTAGGTAAGAATTTAAAAGATTTTCTTTTAGAAACTCACATTCACATATTTTTTTATAAAGTAACGGAAAATTGTAAAAAATACATGTTGATATTACCTACTTCTACTTATTAGTTTGGCTCACAGTAAAAACAACATATTAGGTACAATGATTTTTTATAACTTTTCACAACTATGTACTTATCTACTTATGTTTTTGTAGATATTATGTCGCCAAAAACCTTCTCTAACCTGCATGCAATTCAAATACAAACATGAACTTTCCTAACTTAGACGACTAAACTTAATTTTATTCTTGGAATCTATCCAAGTGCATCCACTAGCATGGAAATAGTTATTTATCAAAGATTTATTTCAAACCTAGTATCACTTAATATAACAACTTAGTTCACCAATTACTGTAAGTGCATTTGACGCTATACTTTTTTCCCATAAAAAAGTGGGTTTCTTTAAACCGGTTGAGTAAGGAGGTTTGTATGAAGCTTGCAAATAAAGAAAGGATCTGTAAATGGCAGCCGATTTTCATGCTTTTGTTTCTCACTGGTGCTCTTATATATGCCAGGCGTTCATACTTTCTTCTTCACACTTAGGTAATAGCCGCCATTTACAAATATTACAAAGACTGAACAAATTACCCAAGGAACATACGTCGATATGAAAATTTTTTTGGACATCCTACTCAACTTTTACGCACTACGCTCTGCCTAAGGGATACAGAAGTGAAGTAGGTATGTATATTATGAAAACCGCCTTTCTTATAGTGGTAGATTTAGCTGGACATGACAGTTCTCGGTAGCCACGGACAGGCTGAACTGGTTTGTATGCACATAATGCACCAGCCAGTAACGAATGCGGAATGGGCAATGAGAGTAGATGTAGAGATAATATTATGTGAGCGAAAGGATTTTCCAGGAAGAGATTTGGCAAGACTGCGATATTCATATTTGGAAATACTAAAAGGCGATTTTACCGTTCTCGGTTTGTTAAAACTTTTGTCAAATTAATTTTAAGTGAAATCTACGGGTTCGTTGGCATAGTGTACAGCTGGGAGATGTTGATTTTTTAAATTTAATTGAACATGAAGGCTACCCTTTCATACTAAATTTTAAACTATTGCGATTGTTTACACTATTCATCGTTATATCATTAAAATGAAATCGTCGATACGAACCCGTTAAAATTATAACCATCAATACTCTTTCACAGTTATCGGTCCATCCATATGATGAGGTGGCTCAATTTATTATGATTATATTCTATTAGATGGCAATCTAATCAGAATTAAACTCATTTCAACTTTCAACATTTAAATTTCGTCGACCGCCAACCCATACATGTATAGTATAATTAGTTTCCACCAAACTGCACAGAAAGTAATTATACAAAGTCTGCAACTGGATGCACTAGCTACGTTGCAGTAGGGCTCAATTCCATTGCAAGTTTACACAATAGCCAGCTTTAACTGAACTGCATAGAGTGGGTTTTAGAATGGCGCTGATGCTGTAGGTTTTCAGCCGTAGTGAGTGCTTCCTCTAGAGCTTAGTCTGAAATATGTAAAGCGGCGCGAGTAAAATAAAACTAGTGCATACGGTATGGTGGACTTTCGGTCTAATTCACTATGCATCTTCGATGTTTAATTAAAATTCAGCTATGGCTGAACGTCGTTTCAACGGTTTTGTAAATGACTTTCATATTTTACTGCAATCTCCCTTAACCTTTTAAAAACTGCATTACCGCAAGTACCGCTAATTCAGAAACCGACATTTCAAATTCTAAAAATTGTAATCAAATCACCTAATCAAAAACGAAACAGACCAGTATAGTATTTTTTGCTGATAATGAGAAAAAAGTAAAGTATCGTAATCACAATATTGCCTACTTTGTGATAAAAAAGATGCAGTAATTCAAGTATTGAACCAGCCCCTACAAAGAGAAAAAAATTGCCTTCCTTTGAAAAACGTGTTAGCTGTCCGAGTAGTAGAATTCATGGGATGTTTAAATACATTTTTTTAATGTTCCTGATAGGCATTTCTATGCTGTTCCAAGCGTCGTGATGACTGGTATTTAAAGACTTATGTTGCTTGTAGAAACATGATCAGTAACGCTCTTACAAGTCGGCTTAGCTCTTGAAATAATTTCAGCATATTTTTACCTCCTTCGTAGAACGTTGCGGATCATTAAGATTGTTTATAAGGTACAAGATTATACTAACGATGTTGTTTAACATTTGTATGAGGCATAGACACCGCCGATATTTTTCTAAGAAGTCAACATCAAAGGGTTGCTATCAGCAGACTCCAAACCGGAAACAATCAACCAGCTTGCCTTTTTTCAATAACACTCATTATAACGTTTACGTTACTATGCCACGTGTTAAGAGCTACAGGATGTTTAAAAATCTCCCAATTGCTTGCTAAGTACGTACTTCATTCCCTATTATGTATTTGAGAGTATTTTTGGTAGAGATAAGCCCGCGGCGTCGGCCCATCTAAAGAGAGCGTTATTTTGATAATATATTAATGTGAAGTGCTCGTATATTTCTACGGCGAGAGGATAGGGCCGTTTTATTTTTGAAAATGACTCCATCAGTCACCGATAACGTCCTTTGAGTGTTAGAAAAAAAACTGTTATGTGTCGTGTTACGTGCGGCAGTAACTAAATATTGTTCAGCCAAGTTTGTGGGATATTTCATTGACGTTATTGCCTGTTAGCTATGGGGATCTGATATTTATTAGACTCCAGGAAATCTTCTTAAAGCTTCGATAATATACGCTTTTGAATTCAGGTAGAGGATCCTAATTTAACTCAATTTACTAGCTGAAGAAACAACGGGTTTAGTCGGACAGAATTTAATTCAGAGTGAAATAGAGTTCGTTCAACCGTTTCATTCAAATTAAAAAAGAAAATGAAAAATAATAGAAGGCAATGCGATAAATAACAAATAGTTCGTTATGATACTAAAATAAAATGAAAATAGTAAAACAATAATCCGTGTCACGATAAACTTGAGAAGTCAGCAGCTGTTCTCCTTAATTATCTCTAAAATATTGTTATTGCAAAATTAAAAATATTGGCCGTTGCGGAGATCCGTATGAAATCGTGAATCACGTTCGCTAGTGTTCACTGTTGATGAAAAATGTGTTCATAAACGTGGGTCATAAAGTCGAGAATACAATAGACAATTGTTTTTCGCGTGCTGCTTCGTATATCGGTCACACAATAAAAGAGCTTTTAAAAACATCGCCGTATCTTAGCGAGCATTGGTCGGTTGCGGCGGTCGGGTTGCGTCTTGTTTTGAAAGCACATAGACCGATCACAGTTACGCTTCCAACGAAGTGTCGACTTCGTATTACGTTTTATGCCGTCATTCGAATCTTGACTCGGATGTTTGGTCCGCAACGGTCGTTCATTAGCATTTTATGACTGATACGACCGATAAAAGTGTAATAAGAGGCATTCAGCGGGTCATATGGTGTGATAGACGCGGCCCGCTGGCACACACAAGAGGAAGTTGCCACTCAGTTATTGGGCTATGGACTCAGTAGTGAGCCTATATTCATTCACTTCAACGTTCCGATTCAGTCAATGCGTATTATTGTACATTTTAGATGGTATGATATGGGTTTTTGTTTGTGTTGCATGTCCGACGAGCTATATTTGAGTGCGGAATCGAATGTAATTCAGATGTTATGAGTCATAAGTTGAGTGAAGATTTGCGGTATCGCTTTATGAGAGTCTCTGTCTGGGTTATGCGTTTAATTCGCATTAAGACTCTCGCCTGAGCAGTGTTATTGAGGCTCAAGGAGAGAAAATTTTCCTTATTTGAATTGAAAACCTACCCTCAAGTCATAATATTTAAGTTTTGTACGACTTTTTAGGCCCGACCAGTTAAGAATGATTTACCTGCTTTTGCTTGACGCATGATTCTTACTTAAACTGAAGAATCTTCTTCTTCTTCTTCTTTACTTAAGAATCAGGCCTCAAATGTTTATAAGCTTATCCTATCCAGCTACTCCTTTCAGCTACGGTATTTTGAATCTATGGACCCTACACGACTCTTTTCGAACTGTCAGATTATATGGGTAGTTAATCCGAACAGGTGAGGGTTTCGATTCATGCGCCATCTGCTCATCACGCTTCATTCCCTGAAAAGCCGGAGCCAAACCCTCAGCAAACAGTAGACGGGGGCTTGAGCCATAAAAGTTTTTTAGTTCAGCTCTCAACAAAACGCGAATCATAAAAATAATTGGAACCCATTCATATTAATAGACATTTACGAGTCCTTGGCCATAAAACAGAGATTGTCATCTCCTTACGTAATACTAGATACTGTAGCCGATCGGATTCTGTTAATTCGTTTTGTGTATCTTGAATAGTTTTTATTGGCAGTAAAATGCTTGTTACCGGATGTATTGAGATGAATGTTAGTGAAACGGCTCTTTGAAGTTGGCACGCTTCCTCCGGGTTTCTATGTGGGATCATCTGGACAGAGTAACCCGTAGGCTATACTTAGTTATCAACTTGCCATACTGTTTATATCGTCGTTTTTCGTTACAAACTAAAAGCCAGATGGTTGGAATTTCGTTTTCGTGGAATGTCTCTTTTCGTTTTGGTAGAATCAACTAATGAAGGGGGCCTGAACGTTTTTTAGTTGTTCAAAACACTGGTGCGACAAACTGCGTCTTGATTTTGTAGTCACAACTTTTCCCATCCGTCTCCATCTGCCCATCAAAATCTGATTTTTCAAAAATATAATGACAGATAGTAAATGATATTATAGAATTTAATTTTAATTGGGTATTTAATTTTAATCTTAGGTTTATTAATTGGAGTTAGGTTTATTAATTGTAGTTAGGTTTATTTATTGGAGTTACATGCTAAGTTTTCGATTAAAATGCTTAAAATGTCGACGAAGTACTGGGTTCTACTACCACTTTTTAGCGTAGGCAACTACATACATCCCTTTATAAATACACATATATCACGCTTTTATCCCTTGCGGGGCGGGCACATACAATAAAACAAACTTTGTTTAGCTTGGGGCCAAAGAGTGATGCGTGTATTGTCTAGCTAGAGATATATGAAAAGTAATCAAAATATCGAAACTATGAAAGCAATATTTTATTGCGCCATTAATAATGCATTTCACCAGCGGCACATCTGCCAACGCTTCAGCTTATTGGATATGTGATTATGAACACGTCTTCTATCCACGTTTTCCCGATCACAGATAAATAGGAAGGGCCTCGAAAGGGCCTTATGAGCCCAGCTGTCGCAACCTACGGGCCTCCTCAAGGGACTCCTGGCAATTTTCCTACCCTCACTTTAATTCCGAAAGGTTCCTGTATTTATTACTATATCTTTATTAACGTTGACTCGTTTACTGCGCAAAAGATTTGTGTTCCGAATCTCGCTCGCTGAGTGATAGTTTTTATTGATTTTGTTCGTTGTTGTTCAAAAGCTAATAAAATATTCACCTGTCTAATAAAATATCAACGTAGTGTCGCGATAACAGGGTTCTCGCAGTTGTAAATTAGCTTCGTGGGTGTAAAAGATTTTTAAGTATATAATTCTAGCGATTTTCGAGTATTTACAAATTTTACTACCCATAAATGTTGTTTGGAGCGAGAGATTGGTTTGCTTAAGCAATAAAATATTAGTTCCAATAGATAAAAACAACTAGGACTCTTATCTGGTGAGACATGAATCTTGAATATTATTTTTTTATTAGTTAAATCAGTATGACATTTAGCTACGTGTATATTTTCACTCAATAAGTTTGACGTAATCTTCGCTCAATATTACATCGTATACATCTGGCTCTGCGAATTCAATATCGTAAATCGTAACTGTTTTAAAATTGCGATTCGCTAGCATATCAGACAGATAATCCAATTACGTAGCTCTCCTAATATATTACTGCAACCCTCTCGTGTTTATATCAGCAATATTTTAACGAAAGCAATATCCAAAACGTAATTTAAAACGAATTAGTTCCCCTGCGAGTTCTGAGCCAAATTTGAATACCGAATATAGGAACGCGCCCTAAGGTAAGATACCTTTTTAAAAACAAAGGGAGGAACGAACCGTTATATTTTATAATTTTCACCCCGCCCCTTCTCTTAAGGCGATGTTTCACTCGCAAATGTTTTCAAGAATAGACCCCCTAATGTCTAGGTAGAGAGCTTTTGCGCCAAAATGGCCGCTCTTTACTGGAGAGGTTTTTTCATCTGATAGTAGTGTTATTACGAAATGGTGCTTCTCCTCATTTTAATAACTCTGTTCTAGATTTTTGAAGAAAAAATTTGTCAGAGTTAAAAAGTTCTTCTCTGCTACGCCGTAGCCGCGTAGCAAATTAATCATTAGGAAGTATGAAATTGAAAATTTTCTTTTCAAAGAATGATCTATAGCTACCTATGTAAAAAAAGAAAATCTTCTTACGTGTAAAAACTGGTCAGCACTACTTATAACGCAAACACAAACCATATTTTATATCTCATGACAAAAGAGAGCGACTACGAAGCATATCAACTAAAATGTTAATCCGCAATATGCATAAAACTGCATGAAGTTGAACAAGAGACTAATTGCATAGAAACCGCGCCCCAGCGGTGGCCGCTGCGCCCCAACGGTCAAGCGGGGAAAAATGGGCAACAACATGGCTGCAACTAATAACCCCGCCAGTGTTGCCATATGGAGGGGCAAAGGGGTGTCATGGGGTTGCCAGCATGCAAATTTAATTTGCTCTCAACCAGCGGCCATTGTAAACTTATTACTTCAACTACCTATGTAATTTATGGATCGGACCACAGGCGGACGCATAAATTGTTTTAATTGAAAGTTAATGCGGGCAGAATATGGATGCAGGGCCGGAATTTTTGGGGCTGATAACAAGTGATTCAAGTAAGCTTGGAAATTCTGACTACGTGACGGTTTCATCCTTTTACTTCGTGGCTCACAAATCCTAAATTAAACTAAAACAGAAAAAAAATTGAAAATAATGAAAATAAAGAATTAGTTACCTATATCTAGGTGAGAAACAAGTAAATGGGTAAGTAAATACCTTATTGTTTTATTTTGTGTAAGCTTATCTTGTTATTATGCATTCCATTCAACTTTTAACTTTGACAGCGAACGTAAAGTTATTTAATAAGGCAGTAATAATTCAGTGCACTAATTTATACCTACCTGACATCACCAAGGGCTCCTTTAGGGCCCTACCGTGGTGCCAGACGTCATAACTGTCACTTTAGAGTGTTTTAATTACGAAAACCCTATTTAGAGGGTGTAATACGCCCTTAAGCGACGAAGGCCTAGGGGCCAATGGGCTCATAGCCTCATACACTCAATGTGTATATGACGGCTACTGTAAAGTTCATTGCTGTATTGCTACTGATGCGGCAGTAAAGTTTCCATAAACACGTGGCAGTGTATACCGCTTGTGGTGAATTTGAGTGTCGTATCATGAGTTTAAAAGGTCGTAAGGCTGCCCTTACGTTCCGTTTCACACGTGTACCTACATTTTATTTTAAAAGCCAGTATAACATTCCTTTGGTAACGGCCAGTTACTTTATTATAACAGCCCTAATACCAGTTTTGTTAATTGGAGGTAAGATATTAGGGTAACTATGTTGTCTTATTTGCTTTTCGGTGAACTTAGATAGTTTGTATTAATTGCCTTATAAGTGTGATTTCTTTTTATTTCAAGAGAATTGAAATTAACAATTTCTATCACGTAATGCCTTAGGAAGCTTCAGCTGCGTAGTTTCATACAAATTGTGATTAAATAAAGCAGAAAATATCTAAGCGCAATTAAGGCCCTTATAACTGAAGAATGCGTTTAATATTCCCTGGCTTCCCCTCGTTATAAGTCTTGTGATTAAATCGACTCGTCTGTACAGTCAACTCCATTGTAACACGTCCTTTAGAAGACTCTTTTCCTTTGACTGAGAGTCCGTTTTACTCTAAAGTTCTCACTTAAGGGGGTGTCAGACTGTACAATTGTATATTCAGTAGAATTCCAAGCTCGCTATTTGCTAGAACAATTATAATTAAAAATTAATCCCGCCCAAAGAAAGTTTTATTACAATGGCTCGTGGTTAATTCTGAATACTAAATCACTGATTTATATTATGAATGGGTCCTGGAAAAATGAATTAATGGAAATATTAAATTTGTGGTTAAAATTGTACCATAGAGCCTGAATATTCGAAAAGTAATGACCATTTTGCCCAGGTACTGAATAAAAATTAAATTTCGTATAAATTATGTTGTATCTACTAAATTCAGTCATGTCTTTTTTTCAGTGGTGTCGAACACATCTATTGTCGAAGTAGCGTAATGTCGAAATTTAGATATGTCGAACATGTCTATTGTCGGAGTAGCGTATGTCAAAGTTCAGTTTTCTGATCCTCCAGTTAGAACTTCGATAAGGCTACTTCGACATTACTCTACTTCGACATTACTTAAGTCCGAAAACTTTTCCTAGAAATTTTCGATTGGCTATCCCCTCAAAATAAATTATCAATTTGAACATGCTTCTAGCTCTAAGGGTGCACTTCACCCCACCTGTATTCATAAAGCTACAGCCAGCTACACGTAGAATTAACCAACGTACAGTTATGTTAATGCGGGACCTCCCTCACCGGGCAGAAAGATAGGATTGCAAATTTGCGGCCAAAAATTTATGATATCCTCATGTAGATCCCCTTGGGCGTGGGGGAATAGGCCTATTGCCGTTTGCGAGAGCTAGCCATGGCTCGTTGTCGGCCAGAATGACCCTAAACATTTTATTTGGTAGCACCGCTACGTCGAATTGCGTCGACTAATCTTGAGCTACCATTTTTGGGGTGTTTCGCGCCTCTTTCGTATAAATATAGGAGATTACACGGGGTTGGAACACGCATTTAACAAGGGCGTAAGGCGCAGGGCGTCCCTAAGCCCTGTGTAGGGTGCATAACGTGCAGTATTTTGCAATTTAGCGGAATCGGAATTTATCGGCGATCGATTAGCACCCGTACGGGAGGTCTGTCTAATTTGAGTGGTTCCGTGATTGGATTGCCCTGCATTAGCTCGAACATTGGACCTTTACGGATGTAGGTAGTCGTGAAGGTTTCACTTAATCAAATAAGGTGAGAGTAGACGAGTTTTAGGGGTAACCTTATAGTTATAATCGCAATAAAGTGGCTACTGTTGATAGCGACTGTGTTTTACTTAACAAAAACGGAATATCAAATAAATCAGAGCTCTATAAATACAAATACAAGATAAATAAAGATAAATACAGAGTCAAAACAAATAGACGAGAGACATATTGTAAGTAAATGGTCAGTAAAACACTGTTATCTGTGTTCCCACGTATAGATACGTCCCGAATGTAAATATGACACCCCATAAACTGAGTGTTTTATCGGCTGCCAGTCTCATTCCAATTTGTTCTGGTCATTTTTGTCTACATCGCTCGAGGGTGTCCAATTTTTAGGGAGAAAATTTATCGTTTCAACTATAGCTTATTTTTGGTGATTCACGCGGCGTGAACTTTGAACTAGTATTTTGTTCGTGGCATGAAAATATTATACTTTAGCCAGTAAAATAGAAACAGTTCAGGTAAACTATTGAACACGTGAAATATTTCCTGATTTTCAAAAAAACAAGAATAGCTATCTATAGTACCCATAATTACGTTATATATTACATCACAGACCGTGTATATATTTTACTGCAAGTAACAAAGATAATTTTAATTGCAGATTCCAGTGTAAAGTTGCAGACAGCAAACATGTGAAATAATGCTTCCACAACGCATGTTTTAGCTAGATAACAATCAACTGTAGACTTAACCTTATAGAAGGATCACACATGTGCCGCACGATTCTGCGGTTTTAACATCTGACAATAAATTTAAAGCACGTGGCAGCAGCTGCAAGGTGACATCTTGTTCCATGAAGGCGGAGTTTCTATGCGATGTCAAGCCGCTTCTTTCGTCAATGACATCGAACTGGCGGAATTACGCAAAGTCATGCGGTACGTGTGCAAACCGCCTTAGTTAACGTGTATTCTCAAGTTAATTAACTGTCGCACACGAAAACACTATAAATTTCCACTGACTTCACAATTTATCAGAAACGCGTTGCGTATAAGGCGAGATACCTTCCGCATGGTAATCTTTTGTTTAGGAAGAGCGAACAAAATATTCTGATCTCGTACTCCCTAGCCTACCCCTATTTATGCCTCCCTTATTGGCACTTCTTCAATGTCAGACGCACCCTGCTCTGTAGGGACCTCGGTAGGGACAGTAGGCCCTCCCAGCCCTGCGTGCCTACCCTCAAACATTACACCACACCGCGCATGCCAATGGCTATATAAAATTATATCAATCGAATCGCATGCCCTTTATTGTTGAATTACAATTTCAGATTTGGCACCTCCTTTGTTATCTGTTTGTGGCAGAAGGGTTGCTGCACTTCGCGTCAGGGACAGAAACATGCACTTAAATTATTTAGCAATCGTAGGGAGAAGTCTAGGTATGTCTGGGCGTCCGTATTTTGGTATTTTCTATTATAAGTTATTTAAAATACTTTATAGTACTATAAGGAGTATTTCCATTTCCAGGTTATGTTGGTGACTTTTCTTTATATTTGTAAAGAGCAACCAGTTTAGTTCGATCATTAAAACAAACGGTTGAATTTCTGTGTATTGGTACCTAGTACGACGCAATGTATAAAATTAGTTTCAGTGTTGTTAGCAGTACACAACGCAATGTATGAGTTCATATTAAGTTTTTTCTGCTGTATGCGTGCACGGTTGTATTTTGACTTAAGTCTCAAGCTAAAGCATATCTACAGAAAATTCACATCAATTTATCTGTCTCTATTCCACTTAATACCGTCTGTAAAACTGTCCACAAAGTCCTTCTAACAATTCTGTTAACTGTCTGCTTTTCTCCCGTTGACAGAGCATTGGAATTATTTATGTTAATATGTTCCTATATGGTTATTTGTAGTAAGAAATATGCAAATCGGGGTTTAAAGCAGTTGGCTAGTCTGTGGTTTTAATTACAGAAAGCCTTGTCGGTGAGCTGAAAGCGTAGGCAGCGCAAGCGCACCCATTGATGTGTTAAAACGTTTATTTTATCGTATAATCGAGAATATTTACACACATGGCTAAGTATCTCAATCCAGTCAGAAGTAAAAAAAAAGTTTGTGGAAGTCAATAAAAAAGCACTGCCTACCGCTGCTACCTCCTACTTACTCAAATAATCATATTTTGTAGCAATTTCGAAATTGCTGCTGTAGACACCTAAATAAATAAAAAAAATCATTTGACCAGAAGCACTAAACACCAATGTGTTCTTTTGTTTTGCTTCTTTGTTTGTGCTTTGTAGTGCGATAAAGTACTTAGGGGTACATTAAATTTGCTTTGATTTAAGAAGTCTTAAAAAATAAATACACGAGCGTATTAACAAAATTATAACGACTTATTCACACTGTTTAATAGCGTTCAAAACTGCTCATTATATCCTATAGCGATGGCGTAATCGCATTTTCGTGTGACTCAAGTATTTAAATACACTGTGATTTAAACATCCATTAAAACAGCCTTTTATTTTGCCCCCGCGTTTTTAGAGAAAAAGTTCGCCTCGTCCAATTAAGGCGACGTTCAGGCAATTTCATTGCCATTAATAAGAAATTAAATCTTGATTTTATTGTAGATAAAGCTGATTGTTGCGATCTGAGAATTTTTGACGCGTTCCCCTTTGAGATCGGCCGACTGGATCACGCCACAGCCTTAGGACATTCAACTCGAATTTATTTCCTACTGTTTCAATAATTAAGACAATTTTATGACTTCATCTACTCTGTGGTTTTTCTCTATGGTGATGATATTCTGCAGTCCATAGAAGGATGATTTAGTTGCTCACTGAGCTCGTATTGCTTATATTTTATGGAAATGAATAGAGGGAAATGGAATTTAATTTGAATTCCGAACAGCGAGGATTGTTAATTACTCAGGCTTTACCACCCACGATGCCCGTGCATATGTACGTAGTATGCTAAGTTGCTTGCGAAATCATAATTTTGTTCGACCTTTTGCGGCTTTTGCACACTTTGAAATGTTTTAATTTAAGTTAGCTTGCTTACTTAGTAGTGAACTTATTGTTACATTTTAAGTCAAGTCTTAATAGCAGCTAGTAAGTAAGCACTAATGAACAGTTGTATATTGCAACAAATATAGTACCTACCAACAATTTGCTTAGTTTGGTAATTTATTAGATTTTGAGTAGAGTAGATATTACCAACACCTACTACTATACTGTTGTTATATACGCGACACTGTATTACGTTGTAATTTTGTTAGGTATTTTTTCATCATGAACGCTAAATCTTCAACACTACAAAAAAAACAAACATCAATCACAAAGGCTAAGCTTGCACTATCATACCATCTGAAAAAATAAAGGTCTCACCCCACCACAGTCGGACATCGCCACGACGTAACGCAACGACGACGCTAAGGTGAAAATGTCGCATGTTGCCGTATGTCAAGATACGTATCTGATTTAAACCGCTTCTACCCAAGATCGTATCTTTCAGATTAATGCGCCAGTTGTACACGGTTGACGAAATAAAAAAAGGAACGTATCTACTTTGGTACATAATTTATTTCAGGCTTGAAAATTGCTGTCTGGTAGAAGACGAAAGGTCAAAATATTATTTTCCGAGAATTTTGGGTCTGTATTTAGATGTCTTGAGAGTATTATGATAAAAAGTAGCCAGTGTTATATTTTCATTTCATAAAATAAATCCTTACCAATAGGCGATGTTAAGTTAATACATACATATTATTGTGTAACGCCTTTATCCCTTGCGGGGTAGGCAGAGCTTTGAAAGCCGTAAGAATACGGTCACTATCGCCACGTCGGACAAATGTTGAGAGCCGTTTTAGATAATTCGTGTATCACTATAGAGTCAGGTTGTGAGCCTGTCGCCTGAAAATTGCAATGCACATGAAACCCGCGAGTCTTTTAGTCGCCTCTTACGACACCCGCGATAAAGAAATGGGTTGATGCTCTTCTAAGCCGGCATCACGCGGCACTGCATGTTAAGTTAGGTATGTATAGTATTCATGCCGTAATTGCGTTTATCTTTAGTATACTGGCTTTATAAAGGACCTTGGATTCTACTAGTTGTCTCCTATTGTAACACGATATCTCGTGTCACAGAAGCCATTTATTTTCTATTGATTTATTAGACAATCTATGCATATTTACGACATGTCATGGTTTTAATTTATGGGTAGTCAAGCGAACAGAACAGTCATTGAATTGTGTCAGACATTAAAATAGATAATGACTGGGGATACAGAACAATGTCAGAGTAGATCATATTTCCGTAATGTCAGTAGGCAAAACGGATTGTTATAAAGGTCAATTTATAACAAAAAACTTACAGTGATAACATTTTTAACTATATCATCTTACGTAGCAGGAAAGGCTACCTTTTTATTACGTAGAGACAAATATTTCAAATCCAAGCCAGACCAGTGTATTAAATTTTCGCCAAAAATTATAAACACAACGTTTTAGAAGGTAATGAATTTAGTTCATGTTTTATGATATGACGCCCGATATGACAAGCGCCCTTCCATGAAGTTATGACAACCGTCCTTCCATGACGCCGCAGTGTGAAATGGCCTTAAGCAGAGTTGAACAATATTGTACGCGCGAAATACGAGTAAATCACCTCTTAGCGTGTCGCCTGTTTCCTCGTACGTGTGTAATGCGCAACTCTGGTCAGCGAGCCAATTTGTTTTTATTGAGACTACCCTCGAGTTATGCAAACCTGCAGGAAAGCGCTGAGACCGCTGTAAACGAACTTAAAACGCCACCAGCGTACATGGACCTCCGAAAACCTGGTAAACTTGAGAATCCGTAGTAAACTCGAAAGGTCACAGTTCCCTGGCGTAGGTGCGCAGGTCTACCCTTAATCTGGTAGCAAATGTTTTCACAAGCGTTCGCGTTTGGCCTCCAGTCCGAGACGTGCGTAAACAATACTCAACGTTAATAGAGATATAAATTGTATGCGTTTCATTTAATCCCTTTGAGAGCAATCGACACCTATAAGATATTATGCAATCGCCTGTTATCGCCTCGAGCAGGCTTCTGTACTAGGTATACAAGACTCTGGACTTATGTTTACGTCAGAATCGTCAGATCAAGTCCGCAAGAACGGGATCCTAAACAAACAACTTTTGTTCTAACAGGCGATAAAGTAGTCAATTTATTTGTCCAAAGCTAACCTAACTTTCGTGTAATGTTCTTGTCAATATTTACAGCGATAAACTGTCTGGAAAGTGGCATTAGCGTTAGTGCAGCAGTCTGCGATTTGGAGTCATAAGACGAATAAAATAAATCGCAAGAACAGACGGCACCGAGCGCATTATCATATAGAAACCGGCGAGGCGGAGGAATCGCAAGTTTCTTAGGGCCAAAGCACATCTAGCGAAATAGAGCACATTCTCCAATGACCCGATGAACCCTGGTGTCAGAGGTTTTCAAGCGCCTAGTACTAGTAGCGAGCCTCTGACATGGTTGAGTAACCGTTTTTAGTACCTAGCTAATCGAAAAAGGGTTGTTTAAGAGGGCACACGCATAGAGGACATAGTTGCCGGCAACTTATCGGAAGTCCCTTTTACTCACGTTGGAGAAAACGAGAGATCCGCGTGTCTTCGAGCACAAAGTGTCTTGTGCGTTCCTGGGTAAAAGTCGATATACATACACAAATCACGTCTTTTTCCCTTCCGGGGTAGGCAGAGCGTTAACAATCGTAAAATTACGGTCGTCATCGCCACGTCTGACAAGATATTTCCTGAAATAAGCTACTGCTCCTACAACGCCTGTGCATTTTACGCTTGGAAACTGCAGGACCTTATATTAAAAAAACGTGAAAATCATGTATCCATACTAGAGTTTATTAAAATCAATAGTATTCTATCTAGACGCGGCACGACTGCCAGTTTCTTGGTAGACTAGAGACTTTGAGAGTTCGTTCGCTTCTGAACAATGCCTCTACTGTACGGCGGAACGTTGAGTCATACCGCTCATTCACAAACAGGCGACCGATCAATAAATTCAGAATGCATTGGCATGAGTTTTGAATTACGGTGAATTTAGATGTCGTGAGGCAATGTAACAGACTTGTCTTTTGAGATAAGATTATAAACAAGATAGAGTTTTTAGAAAATTTCCTTAGTTGTATACCACTAGCAGGATTTGAAGCCGTGACTTCTGCTATTAGTACTGACAATGGCTCAATCGTTGCCTGCAAAATTATGCAGTCTATTTTGGCCAATAACGCGTCTAATCACACATTTTTTTAAAGCAGCATTGATCGATTTGAGATACCTATTTCTTCCCCGACCCTAAAATATTTTTCAGACTAGACCAGAATCTTGCACAGACATACGCATTTTCGAACCATAAGTTAAATATCTAATTTTATATTTCCTGCAGCCATAATTTCTAATTCCAACCGAGCAATAACAACAATACAAAATATTATGCTACGAGAGGCGTCAACGCAATGATAATTTAAATGAAAATTATTGATTTATGCACAAACACAAGGCGACTGAGACTGCATTTAAATAGGCGACATAGATCTATCTACTTGGTATTTATAGAGAAGTGTAGCGTCAGCACGCCAAAACTAAATAAATATTGACTAAACTAAAATCACACACCGTGTGATGCCGGTTTCGCATCACCCCATTTCTTTTCCGCGGGTGTCGTAAGAGGTGACTAAGGGACTCGAGGGTTTCACACAAGGTTGTTGGATGGTTGGGATAGCAAGGAGGTTGTATTACAATTTTTAGGCGACAGGCTGACAACCTGTCACTACAGTGATACAAAAATTATCTCTAGCGACCCTCAATATTTGTCAGACGTGGCGATAGCGACCGTACTTTTGCGATCGTTAACGTTCTGCCAACCCCGCAAGTGATAAAGGCGTAATATATTAATGTATGTATGTAACTAAACTAAATCCCTTGGCTCAGCAACCCAAAATGGATCTTGGCCTCCGAAACGAGCACTCGCCACTGATCCCTGTCCTGCGCGGTCTCCTGCCAGTTGTTGACTTTGACATCGCAAAAGTCATTATCCACCACGAAAAGAATGAATACTGATGTGTTAAATTTAATTCCCTATTTTAATTGTTATATTCATAACTTGCTCTCGACGTTCACAATTTATTCCGACAATTAGTAAAAGATGTTTTATGAAGACTGACTGACTCTACCAACCACGCTTAGAAGTAAAAAATCATTTTGCACACATCTCGCTGGACGTTGACAAGCAACTTGTGATGAGATTATGACCAAAACTGTCAAGTTTATTGTTCATGGCCGGATCTCGGCTACTGGGATTACTCAACCGTTATGCAAAAGGCCACCGTGGACTGAACTTTAGACATTTGAGTTGACGTATCCAGTTCAAGTCTGCTCGGCGAAAATGGGAAAGTGGGTTCAAGCAAGTTTTTAAGAAGTTAGGAACGAAGATAATTTTTGCGAGTGACTGGTTTAAAAATAACATAAAATATGAAATTTTATGAAAAAAAAATCAGGTTATTCGTATTTATTAAAAAAAAAAATTGTACAAACTATATAAAATGAGCTTTTTTGGACTTCAAACTGTGTTAAATCCTTCACATTTTGTCTTCGTCTACCTTTTGCTGACTGTACCTCCATCCATACAAACAATCGCTTAGAGATCGCTTACAATGCACCAGTCGCAGTTGCAACGCGTTTTGAGTGAAAATGTCACATTAACAATATGTCAGCGTCTCGATTGGTCGTCATAGTCAATAAAATTTAGCTTTTATGCCTACAGGATACGAATTAAAATTGCAATATGACAACGTATTTCCCCTACTCGTGTCAATGTCTCAGAACTTGGGTTGGTTTTTGATTTGACCTTACAATAAATATTTATTCACCACAACAAATTATGCAGATATGACACATTCAAACTTTTCACTTTTTTGTTAATATTTTTTTATTACCTACTACAGAAGTAGTCTGTAGTATTCTACTCGGGCAACTACTGTTCATATTTTCCCTATCTATTTATAACCCAGGTAATTACTAGTAGGTCTCTAATGATAGCTTCGAAACAACTTGTACAAGTATCAGCAGTGGTACAAGAAATACGCCTTGTAAAGTTGTAACCAAATCGTTTATTGATACCAGGGTTCATCGGGTCCTTGGACCACTCTATAACAAACTTGTCAGTGCTGGACTGTTGATGATGCATTTTTCAAGATTAAGATCCACTTTAAAAATTTTATTTATTTTTATGGCTGAACTTTACTTTAGCTATCTAAGACACTTATGTCAAAATTTTCTACTAAATGTTTTGTATAATACGTAAAGTGAAACTTTCACTAAAGTACTCACTAAAATGCAAAAATATACAAGTAGGCAAATCACGTGACCTCAGTTCAAGAGCCTCACGTACACGATTTAGCAGAACAGGGACAGCTCTTAGGACCAACGCACACCTAGCGAACAAAAACGCTAGCTTTTGCAAACAATATTCTTAGTAGTCGCTATGGGTTGACTCTTTGTTCGCAAAATTATGCGTTGTATTAAGGGTTGCGTGACTGATTTTGCTGTAGCAAGTTACTCGTAGTTGCGTAGGTACCTAGTAATATTTTATTTTCTACTGAAAAATAAACGCATACCTATTTGCTGACTGCCCCGATGGCGTAGCGGATAGCATCCCTGCCTTCTACGCCTAGTGTCGTGGGTTTGATCTCCACCAGTCACAAATATTTGTTAAGTTAATTTTTTAAATATTTTTGTCGAGTCTAGGTGTTTTCTATGTATAATATGTATCTACAATTTACAAAAAAGAGTATACAAGTATTGGCAGCTGTCTAGTTCCCATAGTACAAGCTATGCTTAGTTTGGGGCTAGATGGCGCTGTGTGAGTTGTGTAGGATATTTATTTATTTCGACTTCAGATGTTCAATGGCCCTAAAGACGCTCTCAAATTCTGTGGAAGAAGTCGACAAACAATGCGTTTTTCGCCGCCTAAAAATAACTTAGTTACGTAATCATTTATGTAAGGACATATTCGTAGCATTCACAATTGTAGTCCTGAATGACAAAAAGCACATAGGACGTACGATGAATCATGCAAGTTATTTTTATTTATTCCTTATGGGAGCAGCAGAGGAAAGAGACATAAGTCTTAGTAATAGAACAATAAAACGTATTAATCTTCAAGGTAAAGTTATTGCAGTAGAAGTATTTTATAATCGTTGCAAATAATATGACATTGACAGTTAATATAAGCAGCCTAGTGTACTACTAGCAAACCTAGTCTCGTTCGAGTAAATCGGTGTAGTTTTATCTTGTGCAAACAACATTGTATCATAAAAACAACAAAATAGTAGAACAATGCGCGATAAGTCGTATAAAGGTGTGATATCTTTATTCTGCATGTTTAGGTAGACTCTACTGCGACACGAACACCTACAATTTTAGGTTTAGAGAACAAAATGTAGCCATTTTCCGTATGTTGATTAGTAATTCGTAAAAACACGCAAATGCCCCATTCAATGGGGCGAATTGACCAACAATTTCCTGTTAGCTATGAGCCATTTTCCTTATTTCTTTTTCTTAGTTTTTTTTTTTGGACTTCTTGGTAGTAATTATGAACAAAGGTAGGTAGATTAAAATGTAAATGTTTTATATGTACCTACCTCAAGATGAATATGACACGAGTATTTACATTAAAAGTTTAAATGTACGTTCACACATTCATAAAGTAATCTTCAAACGTAAGAAAACGGCAAAACAAGACTCCTTTTAAAAATAGCCTCTATAAATCATCTGGCTGAACTCTTTGCTTTTTTAATGGCTTTAAAGTCGGTCGTATGTTGAGCTTCAGTCTGAGCAGATGTGAAGCCGGCTGTTTCTATGACTGTCACGTTCACGAATCTCAGTGTTGCCATACTAACACTATCCGAGCTCGTTAAACTTTTATGGCCGCAAGGTCGCCACTTTATGGTCAATTCTCAACTGTTATTGTTCCCTGACAATATTTTTTAAACGATTTTTTTACATAGCACCAAATCCTCAGTCAAATAACGGTAGAATTACGATTGACAGTGATTAGGACCGAATTGTTATTGCGTTATAAAGTTTTTATTAACTCCGAAAGTGTTAAATGTGTGTTGTTACGAATAAGACGTGTTGCTGTTATTTAGTGGTGATAAAAACTGTAACTGGTGTAAACAATTCGTTTTAATGCCAATCTGGGTGGGGAAATGGATTGTTTAAATTTACTGAGTGATTATTGTGTGGCATAGGTATCAGAGTGATATAGCTTAGTTAGAGCTGCAGGCCAATAATAAAGCACTTCTTCGAATAACCTTGAATTTCAATAAGGCGTCGGATAATGATGGATGATTCGTGTGAGACACCGTGTCGCTAAACGACCTACGGAATCTTAGTGCCACATGATCATGATAGATTAATAATTTTTGAAATTGCAGTACTTTTCTGTCTGTAAAACTTTTACTCACAATTTGTGAAAAAATATTTAAAGTACAAATTTAAAAGCAAGTCTGCAAGTGCGATGATCATCTGATGTCAAAAAACAATGCCTCGACCCACTCATTTGGTTCCAAATCCTTTCGCAAAAACCAGAATGACAACAAACAGTTGTTATGACTGCGATTTCGGCGATATCGACTTACGAGAACTCGGTAATAAAGCAATTTGCGATATACCAAAACAATGAACCCTTTCTAAGCTTGTTTTAAAAGCTTTCGACACTGTGATTTAAAACCCTTTGAGTTGAACCTTATTTGTAAACAGTATGGGGCACAAAGGAGTGCTATTTTGAACAAAAAGATGGAATTTGCGCAAAGATTGCCGAGAACCCTTTGTTTAAATGCGATTTTAGTTTTTGCGAGAGCCTGGTGAAAGTTGGGCTTTGGATTTTGGGTCCCGTAAATAAATTTTGTTTATATTTAATCTGTAAAATATAGGATTATCCCTGTGACGTTTGCGGCCGTGGAACAAATGCTATTACATAAGGTTCATTTTCTTAGGAAAGGAAAACTCCAAAGGAAAATGGACCTTATGTTAAAGTATTGCTTCAAAGTCACAACCGTCACAGGGATCATCCTATATTTTACGGACTATATATTTTACAGTATGTTCGCAGTTTGTAGGTAAACTAAGGTATTTTAGTGACTATATTATTTATTCTTGAAAACTATCTAGTTAGCATATTGTCAAAAATATTATAGTATCCTTCAAAAACAAATCAAAATTCTACCTACCACAAGAAAGTTTACAGCAATGTAGAGAACCCGTACAAAGTTAATAAACCTTTAAACTTAATAGTGTTTGCTATTTTAAGGGCCACTGACCCACTAAAAATGTTTTGTTCGAAGAGAAAGTTCGCATCCCTTTTTTGCAAATTTTTAAACCCTTTCTGTTACTTTTTGCACACAAAAAAGTGTTTTCGCAATCCTAAAAATTGGCAACAATAGTCAATGGATTTGTTGTTGTGATTGTTTAAAATTGGTTGTAGAGACACTACAAAAAACTGAAAAGTAAAAAATGCTTGAAAAGGTTGTTGTTTATAATTATCTTGTGTGGGTTGTTATCTTTGTAAACTATTTCAAGAACTATGAAGCGACGTACTAATGGAATTAGTATTGATGAGGTATTTTGGTGAAGCTCTATTTTAATACCCAAACAAATTACACTGTGTCGTAAGAAAAACGGTTCCGAAAATTTACAAAGAAGAATATAACAAATAGTAAACACACATTGTATAGCATTGTATATTTGTCCTTCTGGTAGATAAGGAAATATACTGCCGACTCGATGCCAACGCTGTAATTGGATACCTAGATATAGTTAGGTATAAAATAGGTATATAATATATACTTAACAACTAAGTGGTTAATGGAGGAAATGGGCGGCAAATTCTGTACATACTTTAATCAGGAGCTTAGAATAAGGTTAATCTTTGCTAATTTTCTTGTTTGATTACTCGTAGAATGCTTCATAACCAGTTGCAAAAGTAGAAATATTTTTTAATAGCTAAACGCAAACAGTAGTATCTTACAATATATCTATAAATTGGTTTTAAAACGAAAAACTCTGCTTCAAAAATAATTTAGCAGAATTTACTACAAACTAAATTAATCCTTAAAATTTGGGACGAGCAGGCTGTATATTATTGCTTACAAAAGAAATTCCCAAAACATGTATTCTACTACGTTATTGTAGGTTCATTCTCAAAATTTCATACTAGGTATCACATAAAACTATAAGACATTATAACGGGTTTTAACTCACGGTAGGGATATATCGAGCACCCAATATTTCGGCGATGTTGCAATCGCCATGATCACGGGTAAACACATGATCACGGGTGTCTTATAGTTTTAGTGATAATAACCACGGAACCTTAAAATCAAGTGTTAGGTATCAAATAATTTCATACGGTTTGTTTTTCAGGTCTTTAGCTTGATTTTATTTCTGTTTCTGACTTTCAAACATGTAGCTATCACTAAAATTTAGCTCACAGACATCATGGATCTAATAGAATATTGTTTACAGAATTAGCCACCATTTTGTGTGATTGCAATGATTGATAAAGCCTTGTCAAATAAACAATTGCAAATTAATTCACAGAAGCCGTGAAACCTTTGGTTGAGGGTTTGCGGACGGACGAATTTTTGTAAAATGATTTTTATATAGCTGAAAAAACACTAATATAAATTAAACCTTATCTACCTAGATAGAACTGTATCAAACTAACGAGCTCATCTAGTTTGTATTTCACTAGTGTCTATAGATATCTACTACGAAAGCTCCTAAAAACAAGTTTTAGAAATGTCAAAGAAATGTGACAGTTATTTATTATTTGTCTCTGAAAACTTTATCAGTCAAGTCAAAGGAACGTCACATGTTATTAAAATGCTGCTAACTGACAAGTAAAAGAAATTCTACTTCCGTATTCTTTTGTAATCGTTCATTTCAAATCACCATTTGCAGAGGCATAAGCGGATCGTACACTTAACGCACGACGGACCGCTAAAATATCGCAGCAGTCTGTCAGATGTCAAGAATGTCAAGCCCCACACTAAAACCGCTCAACCGCACTCGACGCAGCGCTATCGCAGCGTCGTACGTCGAGTGCGGTTTTAGTATAGGGCTTGATATATCTAGTATGGATCTGACAGGCCGCTACGATATTTTAGCGGTCCGTCGTGCGTTAAGTGTGCGATCCGCCATAGTATGGTGTCAATAGAGGCCTGACAAGGTCACAGTCAACCAGTTGAATAGGGCGTGACGTGGTACGGAAGTAGCATCTGCAAAGCGCTCGCCGTTCCGCCTATGCTCGCCTGGTAGGAGGCATGGCACCCACGTGTTTTTTAACTCTAGTATCGATTTTGGTGAACGCATTCCTTAGTTATTTTTTGCGATTTTTGTCACTGTTTCAAACGAGAAAATGAAATACGTAGGCCAGAATTTCTCCAGCGTGACTTTGCTAGGTAAAGTAACATCTGAATTTAAAAATAAAGATTTCATGAATTATTTTTCTAGATATTTGGCAGGTGCCAAAGTACTTTTTAAAAATTTTTGGAATTCAATTATACCTACAGCAGTAAGTTTTTGAAACTTGTAAGTTGTATTCTGCTTCCTTCTTTCTATATATTTAGTGGCTGCTTAAATAAATGTTTATCAGAATCAATACCAGTTTAGGCAGATTAACAGTTATTTTAGAGACACAAGTATTTTGACTCCACTGTGGCATAAATTGGATTTAAGAGGAATTAATTTGACAGTTTCGAACTTAATGTCACAAGAATTTATAGGTCAAAGTTGTTTTTAAAATAAACTACGAATAGTAGAGATAAGAAAGACAGTAGAGTAGGATTAATTTCTCACTAATTTTATAAAAATAAATTCAAATATAGTCGATAAATTACTTAAATATGATTTACCAAAAATAAACTTGTCTTCTTATTTTCTTTTCATTCGGTATCTACTTGACAGGGTATTTAATAAAATACGAAAATTATATTGGGAAAACTTATGTCCAAGAATAATACAAATCCCATTCATCGTTTTTTGAGACAATGAAGATTGTTTCATGTGACGTCATATTAATTATAATACCTTTAAAATGTTGTATAAAGCTATTGATTTTGATGCAGATTTTCGTTTATGGTTGTCTCAAAAAGTGTCTCATTTGACCTGTCAAGCAAATAGCAAATTCTTACAAGGTAGGTATGTCTCTAAAGATGGTAGTTATTTGTTTAGTAGCTGTTATTTATTTACATAAATTGTTCTTACAATGTAACATGCAATGATAACTCGATTAAGTCATCAAGGTTGTGACAAATGTACCTACTATAAGCATGTAAGTACATACGTTGTATGTACCTTAGTTGTGTATCTGCATGATTGTTAATGCAAATTTTCCATTACTGCCTCGCCTTACAAGGCTTACATCTTTATTTCTAGGAATCAAAGAAGCTGTTTTTAACAGATGTCAAATTGTTTCCGTTATAAAACTTTAATGTTTTCCTTAGGAGGTAAATTATTTAATTATAATTTGGTAATATTCAGTTTGGGAATCGGGGTATTTGCTTTGTTGCATATAAAGAATTTGAATTTGAATTTGAATTTAACACCACTAAGATTAATCGTCAAATTAATTACTAATTTGGTAATGCCTTTTATATTATTGCCATTGTAAAGCTGAATATCTACCTTAATTTATAAATTAATTAAATATACCTATCCTATTTTATTACTCAACGAACAAAGTTAACTCATCTTGCATGCTACCAAAAAATTACTTACCTTGTTAGGATCTACACTTTTCATTCTAAAAAAGTTTATTATTTACTTTTAGGACTGTTTGTATTTTTAAATGCACTCTTTTAATTTAAAAGGAAGTGCTATGTCACTGTGCCTACAGATAGTTTGGTAACTAATCCTGTTGAAATCTTCATACTACTTTGTGCAACATTGTCTTTATCTTACAAAAATCCGCGCGCCCACAACCGCTCCTAGTCTAAGAGACTTAGAACTAAAAGAAAATAAATTTGAAACGATAAATACCGTTGAACTCACCGCACACCACCCGGTCGAAGGGACTCATCCAATCTGGAAATGGAAAATCTATTATCAATCGTATTGCTAGTTCTTTGTTCCGGCAAAGCCGCATGCACAACGTACAGGCAACAAAAAGAGGGAATGGTCTAAGAGCTAGTGTACTATTTAGTGATATCGCTTTTTAACTTTTCTAAGGTGGAAAATGTAACACAGTATAATAAATAAATTAAATATATAGCACAAAAATATTAAAAAATATAACCAAGATAAAATGAAAATAAGTTGACAAATTAATGATTTTTAAAATCATTAATAAATTATTTAAACTGCTTGCTAAAAATAAGAAGCTTAAAATTAGCAACATCTCTAAATAAAAGAATGACGTAATAAAATGCTGTACTAAAAAACAACTATACATTGCAAAAAATTGCTTAAATCTAAAAAAGGCAAATTATCTAAGAGTTGCAAACAAAAATCGTTACCTTGTTAATAACCAACTATATGACACATGTTTCAGAATGGCTATTGTTAACGAACAGAATGACTATAAAACGACTATAAAAATCTTTTTTAGTTGCAACCGAATAAAAAGTTATTTTTCCACGTAATGAATAGAGTACAACGAAGACGAGTCGATGTTATGTGGGTAATTACCATTAGACAATGGCCAATCAAGCAATCAGTGTTTGTCTAGAAATCTTACGGTGGTCTTATTATCAGAGCGTTGCGGAGCTATTTATCAATTAAAATGCTATTATTTTCCGTAATAACAATAATGCATGGAATCATGCAAAAACAAGCAGCACTTTCTGTTTACCGTGTAAATTGTAGTACAGTCTAAGAGATAGGACTTATTATATTTACTACAACTCTCGTGTAAAGTAAAACCTTGTGCTTGAGTATATTACTGATTTATATTTTTCATATAAAATTAATAACCCAATTAAAGATAATGTAGGTACTTAGCGTAGGTACATTCGTACCCAAATTAATCATGATACGATTAATATTTTTTGTTATTTTAAGTGTTAGAAAATGTGTTATATTCTGAATTTTAGTAAACTTAATTGAAAGGAAGTTACCTCAATTTCAAGTTTAAACAACTTTTTTCAAGTGACTTATCAGAAACAAAATCGCATAATTAACGTCTCATGTAAATTTAATATCCAATTAAGAACAAATTCAGGTACTCCCGGTTTTTTTAAATCCATTAAGGGTTAACGAGTTTACCAATCGGAAATTTCGATGGAAACTTGTTTCGGTGAAATAATAAATTAAACTGAAAGTGCGCACTTAAGTGAGAATTCGAGTCAAACATGTTGTGATAAATCGATTGTCGATACATAAGTCTTCGGTGACAAAAGTCTCAAGGGCTTGGGCTCACCAACAAAAAAGTGAAGATAAATCAAACCCTTGGACCGTATAATCTCAGTAACGCTATCTTACTCTATCAGGATAACGATAGCAACCTGATTCTTTTCTAACACGTTTCTTCACTATTCTACTCACTTAGTACAATCAATTTGTGCGTGTTCTCACCATAAAATCAAGTGAAAATGAGTCTTCAATGTGCTGCACATAATTTTATCAATTCCCTAGACTTAACGAACAGTAAGGACGCATAAAATCAATTTAGAAACATTATGTATGACTGTTTCTTAAATTATATTAAAACTTTATTGATAAAAAAAACTAGTGGAAAGCGTACTTACAAAGCTGACATAGATAAATTATTTATTGTTATTTACGGGGTGTTAGGAAAAGTACTAAGTTCCTTTTAAGGGATGAACCAGCCCATGAAGCTGGAAAACTTTCCTTAAGGAACATTGTTCGAAATATGAAATAAATGTTACCGTTTTTATTATGTTATGTTACCTATGGTATTTTTAAATTTTAGAAAAATGTGCGACAAATTAATAACCTACTACTACTACTACTAACCTAACCTACTAACATG
Source organism: Keiferia lycopersicella (assembly GCA_029255805.1). Lineage (NCBI taxonomy): Eukaryota > Metazoa > Arthropoda > Insecta > Lepidoptera > Gelechiidae > Keiferia > Keiferia lycopersicella. The sequence continues at coordinate 5,335,961 of JARACZ010000008.1, forward strand.
TATTTTCCATACAAAAAATGTAATATACTTTTTTCATTATGTATATACTGTATTAATTAGTTATTCTTATTTTTATTGGATTAATTTACTATTTTCACATAAATAGATAAATAATAGATACATTGTCTATGAATGTTTGACTTATGTATACCTTTAATACAGCCTTGACCACTTAAAACGATTTTGTTGTTTGATTGGATGGCAGACATTAAACATTAATACCTGTCAGGTGATTAATTTTCAAACCACTCGGATTCGACAGCATTGAAGGGTTTTAATGACACGTTAGCGCCGTATATCCCTCGCGCTCTCTGATTGGTCAGCGCCGCCGCCATGTTTGTTTAGCGCTGTGTCGTGCTCGTGCGCACACACATGGAGTGGGTCTTGCTATAAGGGCGATCGATCAATCATTTCTATTGCTTATGAGCTCATCTGTCAATTTTATTCTATTTTTGGCTGTATTTTCATCATTGCGGTTTTGTTAGTTGGTTGGTTCTTGAAATTTTAGAGTTATATCGTAACATGTTGCAACTTATATTGAATTATTTGTATCATTTAATTTTGATATTAATAAAAATATTTTTGGGGCATTACCTAAGTTAAGCAATCGTAAAAATACGCATGAATGAAATAGACTTACATGACGTTACGAATAGTACAATCGCTAATATAAAAGCGCTAATTCAAGACTATTTGTTTACAGATCTTTTACAGTTAAACGCATTATCATATTGCCAAAAAGCTTAGAAGATGCGCGTTACGACGAATAAATGTCTGCTTACTGGCACGCCACCATTTTAAACTCGTGCGCGTGCGCCGAGACGAGTGACGCCACCTGCCGGGTATTTTTGTCTCCGAGACAGATTTTCGCCTCCATTGCCCTGGACGTTTTTATATTCTAACATTAGCAACAAATCACGAAGATTGTCGTTTTCTAAACAAAAACAAGCCGATTATAGGCCGTTTCATATAATTTCAGTGAGCTATGATGCTATTTCGACTTTGATTATGTGGTTCTTTAACATGTCGGGCTTATTGATGGCTCGCATGTGCCCGGAAGGCCACTCGCTTTTAGACATAGGAATCTTTTTGATTCACACGTTTCTGTGATGCTGCTAAAGTTATTTTTACAAACAAACCATCAGTCTACTTATTTAGCGTTCCTTGCGTGAATATACAGAAGCTACACAAGGAATTAAAATTATATTTTTTCTTCAAATTGTTAGTACAAACTGACTTCCTTTACGAGAACTGATTTCCACGATATGAACCTATAATATTTAAATTTAGTTGCAGCACCCCTGTGCACCTTATTCATTTTCTGTGTGTGTACCTACACGAATTTTTATAAAAAATCTTCGTAGGCAAGTATAATTAAATGTTATCTTATACGATTTATTAAATTACATATTTTGCCTTTTGTATCTTACCCTCATTTATTTTTATACCTACATACTTATTTTATAGTATGTATTTACCATACTTAACTACCACACCACCATTATCATTGTAATATTTGTTTATTCCATATAATTAAGTTGTTATCCGTTAAAACAGGAATACATATGCAATTGACTGCAATTTGTTCGATATTTTCCAGTCAAAGGTTGCATCACTAATTTTAAATGGATAATTATAAAACTAAATTTTAAATAAGTCTAATCAATGGAATACATTTAAATAAAACTGACATCGAATCGGTAATGATGCAATCAATTATGCATACCAAATCGAATTTAGTACAGCATACCTAAAGGAAGTAATCAAAAACCATATATTTATAATTTATTTGGGCAGCATTTCTTGCCAATACCAATGTGACATTCATCAGTAGGTATATTTATAGGCACTAAGTTCGAAATATCTCTTGTTGGTAAAAAAAATGTTTATCTAGAGGAAATGATGAATATGAACTGGAATAAATAGAGGTAATGTTAACCATGTAATAAATAAACAGGTAAGGATACTTTTGACTCCTTAACCTTTGATTTTACATAAACTACAAAACGGAACGAATTATTTATATGAAAATTAAAATTGGAAAAGTAAAATTATATAAATTAGATCTTATCAGAATGTGAAAAGCATGTCTAGGTATCCATTTTTCAGATTAAAATAGAGTTTTATCTTTTCATTTTCTTTTGATCTTTCAATGATAAGAATTATCATATTTCTCACAATAGGATAAATTTAAGTTATATATTAGATAGAAACGTCTAGGCAAATGTGCTTGAAATTCGTTAAAAATTTAACACACACATTAAACGATCGTTTTGAAATACGCATAAGTATAAATATTTGTTGTTTATATTTTAAATCTCATTGTTTATTGCAATTATTGTGTACGAAAGTTAGAAGATATAATTTTTTTAACTATATAATTATAGACTACTCAATATAAGCAAAGACATCATCATCATCTGCCTGTCCTTATCCCAATTCATTTGTCCTTATTCAATTCGATTCATTCATTTCCTTATTCAATTCATTTTGCAATATAAGCAAAGTATCCATTTTTTATACCTGTTTTAACTACTACCTACCCTTCGTACCTAGACCTGCTATCAAAGTGATGAACAGTAGGTATATGTAATTTAAGACATAACTGTAAAGATTTTTTTAGTTTAATTTTATCGTTTAATCTATGTAGGTATAGATTTATATTAATTAAGTTTATTAGTATTATGATTGGTACAATTTGTAACCATTTGCAAAAAGAAGCTATTATAGTACCTATATTACAATTCGCACTAATATTACACTGCCATGTATAATATAAGTGCGAATAAAAATAATTGTGCTATTGTATGCTAAGCATACAGGCACTTAAACACAGTAATGGACAACCATTTTTGGGTACTAAGTGGACCTCACAGCGAGCCATAAAATTAGGCCACAAACATTGCATCTAGCGCAGTAAATTTATGGCATAGCTACGCTAAATTTAGCGTGAGTTAATTTTACGAGTCCAACGCATTATTGTTTGAGATATTTCGTATTATATTTAGTTCCTAGGCAGATAGGTACTTGATAAAATTCCTTGATAGTGTACCCAAAGCTAAGATTTTAATATTTTATATAGAAAAAGATGTATTAATAAAATGCTGTTTATACCTACAGATCATTCCTTAGCTTCATTAATTATATAATTCATTTTTAATATTCTTAATTGACTATAATTTATAACTATTAAATGTGTATTAGTTATATTTTATTTATATAACAATTTATATACAAATTATATTACCCGACATTTGAAATCAGAATCACAGGAAAGTTTTTGAATAGGTATTCAGTTGTTTCAAGTGGCATGTATTTCGTTAGTAACTCTTTAAACGTGCATACAATGTTGTATTGTAAGTGGTATCCTAGTGAACTGCAACGCATGAGTGCATCGGGTTTCCGTCGGCGGCTGCTCAGTTCCCGCCCGCCGGGTTTATGTAATCTAGCTTTTATGACCCTACTTATTGTTTTACAACTTTTTTACTACGGGAATCGCAATGTGCTCCTTTAAAATGAATTATTTCGTTCTTCATTAATGCCACTTCAAGTTTTCAAATTGTTTGTTTTGACTTTTTACCCACTTTCAAACATCGTCATTTGAAAATCTGAATGCGTAAAAAGTTTGAAATGTAATGCAGACCGGTGAAGAAACTTTTAGTAGTATTAATTTAAAATAGAAATTGCCTAAGTATTAAGTGATAAAATAGTATTATTAATGATATAATAACCTATAAAACAGTAATACCTAGGTCGAGAGATGGTACTTACACATATTTAAAAGCCCATTAAAGCTATAATGAACCATTTTATTGCATTAATATTGCCAGGACTGAAATATTTTATTGTATTTTACGTACCTTGATGATATACGATCAGTATATAGGTTTAATTATAAGAAAATGCGTATAATTTGCTATAAACGTATTTTCTAATTGGAGTCGGTAATACCTTTTAAAAGCACAAATAGGTCCATTTCAGGGTCATTTTCTGAGATTATTACTAGAGCACATCCGATTCACGTGGATCTTGACGTAATTGAAAATAAGCATTAACCAATTAAAAATAACTATGTACAATAATTAATAAGAAGCGCTTTACGAAACACTACTCCAATTGGAAATAAACAAGAACTAAATATGAATTTGACATTGTGCGCAAGCAAATCTACAAAAAGAAATTCGAAAATCAAAATCATTTATCTCTTTGTCCGCAGGAAAAGACATCAACGGGCATGCAAGGAAGGCGGTGAACATTTACCAGTGATGGACATCCAGGGATACCGCGGGATGTCAGGCAGCGGCTGCGCTGAGGGCTGGTTGCAGGCGGCTCCCATGGCATCCACTGTGGCTTGCGAGGCTGCAGACGCTGCAGATGCTGCTGCTTGGTGGTAAAATTGTGCTGCGGCCGCCATGCTCGCGGATGCTGCCGACACCGCGGCTCCGCCATTGTGTTGTCCCAGTGCGTACATCGGATCAGCTCCAACGGCTGTCGGGTAGCGGCAACTCTTATCGTCTGCCGACAAACCTCCTCCGGCCGAGAATGGCACTGATCCTCCGAACTGTTGGTGGTGTCCCACGTACGGGTACATCCTCGACGGCGCCCCCGGAGACGCCGACGATGACGACGAGGATCTTTGGGGGCTGCCCGCACCTGGCGAGCCGGCTCCCAGTGCCGCCGCGCCCAGCCCGCCCGACAGCGATGACGACAGCGAGGTGGACAACGACGAAGACAAGGAAGATGATAGCGACGCCTCTATAGGCGACGCCCCAGCACCCGCGAACAAATTCTGGTGATGGAACTGCTGGTGGTATTTTGGGAGCATGCTATCGATGATGAACTTGGAACTCATCGCTCGGCGGCGACGCGGCGCGCGACGATCGCCTCGCGGGAGATGCGTTTATCGCCGGCGATTCGGATCGATTCTCGCGCGTGCACCTCTACTATGGCCGCGGATCGTTTATGACCCGCGTATGAGGCTCTACGACTCCGAATTCCCCGTCGTGGCGAGCGTTACCGCTGCCGCGCGCCGCGCCCGAGACAGCGAAACGAGGCACGTGCGTGCGAGCGGGACGGAGAACACCAAGGGGCGACGCGCCGGAACCCTCTCCGTCTCATTAATTCCTACCTGCGTGGCTTATATTAGAAAGAGATAAAAGCTATTCGCTAACGACCATTCTGCCGGCCATTGTTCGAAATGGCGCCGGGCCCCGCGCTCCCCCGCGTCCCCCTCGTCTACGCCAATAGAGATCCGGTGCAGAACATTCACCGCCAATCACAAACCATTCCGGCACTTCTAGCTGTCAAAGTGAATGGCTTTAAACGAAACGGCAACATTAACAAATTATTAATTTTAATTTCTTTAAAAACAATTGTCATTTATTGTTAAAATCACTTCCACGACTGTATTGCTAATCTGAAAACCAGAATTATTACTTAAGTCCTCTTGTCTTGCGCCGCATGTTAATAATTTGTAGATTTAATTAAACTTTTTAGGCTATGAATTATAATTAATTAATAATAAAGTAGGTAACAACTAACAACATTCTTCCGTATATTTCTTATTTTCTATAAAGATTAAAAAATTCACCTTTAGAAAAGTTATAACAAAGTAAGACATGACGATTATGAGTGAATTTCAATATTCACGTATTAGTAAAATAGAAATCAACAATAATTTAAAATATACAGGAAAAACGGAGTTTATACAATATACATGATTATAATAACTAAATTTAATATAAATTAAATAGAGTTCTGTTTGTTTAAGGAATAAAATGATTTTAAAAAATAATATCATAAATTTATAATGATTGTTTACTCTAACTGAATTGCAATTAAAAAAATAATTTCTTTTTTGGAGAAAATGAACGCCCAGAAAGATCAGGACTGACCCTACAAATTAATATGAAGTTAAATAGGCGCCTAAGGTGTAGGTACTAACTTTTCAAATATGGAAAATTTCCATAAAAGGACAAAGCAAGTCTATTATGATTATGAATGAAAATCGAAACTCTACATATTTTAGTTCACGAGATAAATAGTTATAGATGTGTGTTAAAAAAGATTTGTGTTGTATATGGTTAGTATTAAACGTTTAGCCAATACTTTTATTTATTATTAATAAAAAAAAATCATGTAACAATTTTTTTTGCAGATTATATTGTATGAATAAATAGTATTTAAACATTATCATCTGCAATTGTATACTTTATTACAGAAATCAATAAAAATCTAATAAATACAGAATAAAAATTGCACAACATTGTGTTACGCCGGCCACGTGGTCGAACGGGTTCATTCGTCCTCTTCCGGCAAGTGTTGCCGTCTCTCTCGCACGTTTCATTCATGCAGACAAGTCGTAACCAAAACCGCCACGTGTGCAATAACAAACTTTACGACTATAAAAATAAAATCGTTTATTGCGTGAGAAGTTTATTTATTTATTACTGTTTTGATTGTAACACACGTTTAGTGCATGGTTTTTATAGGCTTAAGTTGCCTTTTCAGCTTTATCAGGTCGCTAGTACGGCTGTGTGGCAGTAGAACATTGCATAAGTATAGATTTTATGTTGTTATTGTGATGTTTTTGCCGTAAACGTATGGTATGCATGATACGGACAGTTATGGTCATTCCTTTTACGATAGAGCCGTTTTCTTATTGATTTGCTTTCGTTTTTTTTCATATAAAGGTCAGCCATGATGAAAATTGCCCACTTCTATTATGTGTTAGGAGTTTAATGAACACAAAAACGGTTGTTGATATACAAATTGATAATTTACACAGTAATAATGATAAACTCTATAATTTTATTCTATTGATGATAGACGTAACTAATTAAGTCATGCATGTTCTTCCCTGGTACAATTATAAAATGACTAATTGAATAAAAATTAAGAAGAAGAAAAATACATAGGGATTTTTATTTTGATAGACACAAGGTAAATCTGATAAATACTACCTAACTTAGGGAATCCATTTATTACTAAATAAAAATAAATATGAAAATTAATTCTAGAGATGGGTAAATTCTTGCCTTGCCTATTTTGTAGAGGTATAACCTCTTACTAGATATAGGCCCTAATACGTTTATTATTTTATACATACATACATATATCACGCCTTTATCCCTTGCGGGGTAGGCAGAGCGTTAACGGCCGTGAGAATACGGTCGCTATCGCCACGTCTGACATTTTAGAGGATTTTTTCCAAGGTAGTTTCAGAAAACATGTGTATCACTATAGTGACAGGTTGTCAGCCTGTCGCCTAAAAATTGCAATACACCAATACTCTCGAGTCCCTTAGTCGCCTCTTACGCCACCCGCGGGAAGGATGTGGGGTGATGCTATATTATAGCCGGCATCACACGGCAAATTATTATTTTATACTTATTTATTTACCAATAATTGCATACACCGCTAACGAACTGTGTTTAAAAAAGTGCTACAATATGTTAGTATAAATCATTACTTAATTCTGAATAATAAATTAAAAAAAATTTAACAATACAAGGTGCAAGGAAAATTATATACCTTTGAAAAAACCCATCACCAAATTAATTTTACCAAAAATTTATAAGTAATTTGTAATTTTTAACTTTATACCAATATATGATTTGTAATTGTATTTCAAGTTTATTTGGACGAAATATTTAGGATATTCATCTACTTCAGGAAATTTATTTTAGAGTTAGTTTGGTTTGGTCACAACAAGAGTACCTACCTTTTAACCTTACCTTCTATACATCAGATCTCATGAAAGCTTTTTTGCAAGCATTGTTCAAAATGTCTTTAAAAAGTAAAAGCAAGACGCGTAAAGCTCCCAAAGGAAAACCAAAGGAAAGATAGAAGGAGCTTTCAAATCAAATAAACTACAATATCTGTAAATATTTGAAGTTTATTTAACTCAACGGTAAAAGTTATACACGTACCTATGAAACGTGGATAAGTAGGCACTTATATTTGTAGGAGATACGCGTATATTGTTCTAAATATTATAATAAGGCAATGAGCAATTTTGTAAGTACAAGCGTCATGTACCAACATACTATGAAGTTATACTGAATGAATTACATAATTTAATTTTAAGTAATTTCATTTTAAATAAAACTTTTGTCTATACTCTTTTTTGCTTGTGGATCATTCTACTTTTTTCTGTAGTCGCAACTTAACCGCGGGGATCGATTTTTAAGACCTCTATCAGTCACTCCAGCCGGCCGATGCAAAGGTGGGCGGGGCCTCGTAAACCAGTACACGGGAATTTACAACTACCGCACGAGATTTAACGACCAGTTTATAGATCGGCCGCTTTCAAATCCTGGCGGGTTCGGTTTGTTCTATATGTGGTATTGTTGGGCGTCTTGGGCAATTTTGTTTTCAATAGGGTGTTTCAGGCGGATCGCACACTTGACGCACGACGGAGCGCTAAAATATCGCAGCGGTCTGTCAGATACATACTAGAAATGTCAATCCCCATACCAAAAACCGCTCTACCGCTGTCGACGCAGCGCTATCGCAGCGTCGTCTGTCGAGTGCGGTTTTAAGAGCGGAGCACACCGGTTCCGTATGCGTTGCGTATCCAGCTCTCTTCCGTAGTCACGCGCGTGATCACGTCCGTACACCCCTGCCACACCGGGTTACGGACGTGGTTACGCAGGTTACGCGCGTAGCTACGGATGCGAGCTGCAAGGGGTCTGTTGCGTACCAACTGTCATATCCAAAAGTTCTGTCATATCATCAGTGTGCAATAAATATTGCGCAAATAAAAACGCGCATCGCGTTCTGTGCAGCAAAAAATTGACGACATGTCAATTATACTCGTGTTGCATTTTTCTGCTGTGAAAGAGATTTACGCGGCGCTTATTGTGCAGAGAAAAATAAGAAACAAATCATATGCACCCCGAGAATCTGCGTCAAAACACGAAATATTTCTTGTTTGTTCTTCACGCGCTTCGAAAGTGTGCAACACGAGAGTTCATGTTAGCTGTCAGGTGTTTAGATAGAATTTGTCAAGCGAGTCTCTTTTTTCAGAGCCAAGATAAGAGCGAGCGAATTTCTTTCATGAGGTATCACTGAAAGCACGCTGAAAAACAAGTAAAGAAATTTTTACTTAATCAATAAACCCCTTTGTAATTAATTCCCGAATTGCTTCAAGAAAATGCAGAACTTAGTAGGCATTACAAAATGTGCAGTCCCAGGGTTCACGAAACGATTACGCTAACTTTTATGCTGCATAATATTTGACGCTTAATATAATGCACATTTTTTGATGCGCATTGTGGTAGCCCGTAGTCCATACACGTGTCCGTTCTACGCGCAGGACAGAGCTGTGCGTGTTCGGACGCGTTTGGTGTGACGTCCAACAGGGAATCTCTTATAATATACAACGTCATCACTGCACGCAGAGTACGCAACCTGTTTGTCTTTTGGAAGCTGTACGGCGTAACTACGGCGTAACCCTACAATACGTGCAGCACGCAACGGATACGCATCACAGTCAGTGTGCCGTATCTTATACAGTCCCATACATTACAATGTCATAAATACATGCGTAACTACGGATGAGAGCTGGATACGCAACGGATACGGAGCCGGTGTGCCCCGCCCTTTAGTACGAGGAGTGACGTTTCTAGTATGAATCTGACAGACCGCTGCGATATTTTAGCGGTCCGTCGTGTGTTAAGTGTGCGATACGCCTTAGTTGCGGTAAAATGGGCGCAATATTGAAAATGTTTCAATGTAGAGCTTATTGTTTGTTTTGTTGACACAAAACATGTCAAGGAGATTATGTTTTGTTTGACAAATGTCTAATGGTTATGTATAGGTGGGTTTAAAAAAGTATTGTTATTGCCAAACTGCATGTAAAATATTTTTTTTGTTCTCTCCGTTAAAATTATAAGTATAACTTACCTTGCAAGCTGCATCTTTCACCTGAAACAGAAAACATTGAAAGATCATTTGAGGAATGAAATCGATATGCAGGTAGGCCTGGTTAGTTATATTATGAGTACCTATGAACCTATCTAGTACAAAACTGTGGTCTCAAATAGTCACCAAGACATTAAAAAAAATCTCTTATTAGTAGCAAAGAAAACTTTCAGATATCTGGCAAAGTCCCTTTATTTCTATTCAACCAAAAATTCCAATCTTTCTGAAAACTATTCTCAATTACTTATGATATCTACCACGAACGGTTATATGTACTTAAAAAAGATAAGTTTGCTTTTCACTTTTATTAACCTACAACAAGATAATTTTAACTCAAAATTCATAGCTCTAGTAAGATACAAGATTCCTATAAGATTCACCCTTTACCGACAAAGAAGTGTCAGGGATGTAGTTAGGTAGGTAGAATATTTATTTAGTCATCCGACGCGTGTACGAAGGGGGGTAAGTAGAAAATTTTAATTTCACGTCTAAGGCACGGAAATTTGTGTGGCATAATAAGTAAGATTGTTGCTAAATTTGCTACAAGAAAAAGAAAGAGGGCTCGCACCGTGCAAACGTTGATCTTAACGAGGATAAGACAAGAGCAAAACTCTCATGCGGCGTTTCGAATTTGATTGAAATGTGAAACTTCCACAAATATTTTTTTTTATTGTTTTAAAATTTCAACCATTACTAATAAATAATAATTTTCAATATCTAGATTCAAACTATACCATTGCAAAGCAAAAACCTCTTGCTGTACTTCTTCCACTTTTCCTTATTTAAAGCCACCCCTACCCTGTTTTGGCGTGGGTATCAAACTTGTACCTTCGGGAAAACTACCCGATATTGATCTAGATGGCCCTTTTTGTTGAAATGTTGTGAGATATTGGTAGCATTCCAAATACTATACAATCCCTAGAATTTATTCAAATACAGAAAAAATGTTACCAAATATAAATAAAACTTCAAACAGCCTTTCAGCCACATCCACCCTAAACCAACGCTACTCGCAGGGCGCACGTGTAAGTGGCAGCTTCAATATTTATGTGCAATTTTTCCAACGCCCCCAGCTCGACCCCCCAACCCCCCCGACCCCCCGATAAAGGATGCAGCGTGCGACCCCCCCAATGCCAAGCTCGGCGGAATTGTGTAACAATGACGCGTGTTTATGAATAACTGTTTTACGTGATGTAATTGGTGTGTACCTAAGCTTTTGGTGGACTGGATGAGCAAAATGTTTCAGCTTCGAAAATAAATTAAAGAGCTGCGCTATTGCGCAGAATATGCTGTGTTATAACTATTTGTACATTATCCCTATTTAATAAAAAAGTGTCTTTCAACGACATAACCCATTGAAAAATATGCTGTTTAGTAAGATTTTTACAAAAAAATCTGGTTTCATTGGGTCATTGGACGACTCGGTGTCCTACACGACAAAAACAAAAAAAATATTAAAAAAGACAAGTTATCGGGTCTAAAATACATATTCCTCATAGCTATACCTATTTATAAGTAACGGGACATAGACTAGATGAGCAACTAGGTTTTTTTTTGCTAAATTAAAGACGTAAGTTAAACTAGCGGTGTAATTTTTATTCAGATTTCTTAAATGATACATACCCATGTAATTTTTGCATGTTCTCTTATTTTTTATTAACAAGCATAATCCAGCTAGTTTTAGCTATTACGCCAGGGCCATTAATAATCAAGTGAAGTTCTCGCACATTTAACTGTAATTTTACTATACGTAGCTTTAAGATAAGATTAGATAAATTTATGCGTTCCCATTAGCTCTGCAATTTGAATTGCAAATTGAGAGAATCTGATTGGAAATCCTGTCTGACTACAGAACCAGCCGCCACCACTTAGAAGTCAGTCTGATTTCCAACTAGCCTCAGCTGTCAAAATAACACTAAAACAATTTCATACAATGCCATACAAACTATTCCCCCCGGAGATCGTACCAAGTAATATTATTCAAATAAAAACAATTTCAATTTGTTCCCAAATTGAAACAGAGAGCTAGCGTCGTGTTATTACGTTTGGGCGGAGGTTAGCTTCGGTAGAGCGTGTAAAGTGGCCATAGAGCCTTCCCTCCCGGCCCTCTCATAGCCTATAATACCAGCTTCGGGCTTCCCTCAAAAGCCTCCGAGAGCGCCTCAAATTTAGCGACTTTTCGCTCTCAATGCTTTTACGCGACATTTAGAAGCTATGCCAGAAAAGTATGTAGCATAAAGGAGCATAAAGACCCCATTTTTTGCCGATCCACCCCTTGGTGCTGAGGAAAAATTATAGTTTGCGATGGACATGTTACGGCGTACCATTATGGACGATAGTATGTGCGATGTCTCAGGTATTTCTTATTTAAAGGAATATGCCGTTCAATTTCGTTTTTCGCTGCCTAAGAATTTTTTACTTCAACTAACTTGTTTCAATGTACATAGCTATAGGTACGCTACGTAGGTAGCACCATTTACATAATCTAATCCACGTTATTACGGGCTATGAAATTGCATATTTTCAAATATGTTGAACATAATAATTGTAAATCAATTTACAAACTCATTATCTTGTATCTAAGGTACGTGACAAAATTAAATCACGTATGAAAACTATGCTAACGTATTTTAAATTTGACAGGTGGTTGTATTTAAACGTAACTTTTTTACTTATGTAATACGTCAAATCTCTTTTATTTGCGGTTTGACGTAGGTATAGTAACTAAGTATGAGTTTATCATTAATTCGTATTGAACAGTACATAACATATTATCTATATGTACCCATAATTATATTTTACATTAGGGGTTTTTGCTCCTGATAGGATTTGCGAAAGGGTGTGCGAAAACAGCGTTGCTAGAGACATCTCTGATTTTGCACATAAACTTATTTGAACCACCAAGGGCTCTCTCAGCATCAGGGAGGAACCCCTTTCTAACTGGAAATAATTTCGAAAGATATTTTAAGAAAGCGGCGGGTAAAAACCTAGTCAAAAATACGAAATTTAAACCTAAAATAAATGAATATTACATAAAATCTTCAAATAAGTCCTATATCTCTAGTGTGAATTTCTTAGTATGCTTGGTGACGTGACGAGCGCCATCTCTCTAAGGGTGCATGAATTAAAGAGGCTGAGAGATGCAAAATGCATTGCAGAGGGGTGCATGTAACAAACAATGATCTTCAAAGTTGCAAAGGGTTTCAAAAATTGTTGCAACAAGATTGAACTGAGTACCATTATGATTTTTTACAAGGTAAGGTTAGGTATATTAGATTATCTACCCTTAGCTTGATTCGGAATTATAGTCTTAGCTAAGAACTTTACAATTTTTGGGCTTAAATTCGGATACTTTGGGCTAAATGAAGACTGATCCAATACTGGAATGCGTTACAAAGTATTAAGTGCCCATCATACGAGTATCAAGGAATGTGCGTATAAATTGTATGTATTGCTACTTAGCTACCTATATTAACGGCTATCAAACCCGCAAAAGGTTAGAGAAAGGTGTTTCTTTCATTCATACCATAGAAAACATCATAAAACATTGATGACAGAAAGTATTACATATTTATCCACGCGGTGAAACATTAACAGTCTCCATTATTTCTTACAGTCAACATTTATGATTGAATTAGCACAATTTTCTAATACAATACCGAGCATTTACTGCCTTATAAACTGCAAGTAAGTGAGCAAAAAATGCTTAGATATATGCTCAAGGACCTTCCTGCTTTGTAATAAAGTTCAATAACTAAGTCATATTTAGCAGTGGGTAGGCAGTTGATACAGTCAAGCTAAGGCTGGGTATGATTAGGACATAGAAACGTTCTTATGCCGCGCGCATTAGACTTACATTGGCGGTTCAAGTGCCTAACTCAACTTGAGCTTGACTGTACATGTACAGTTCATGACGAATATTGTCTTAATAATGAAGCTATTCTCACGTCCCCCTTGATTTACAACCGGTAGAACCGCTAAAAGACTTCATAATCGCACCTACCGCAGCCACCTTATTTTTTCCTTTCATACTACGAACATTTTTTTCACACGCGAGCTTTAGAATTTTTATCACGTAAATTTTCCGCTCGAAAGGGAAACCGTATTGTCATTCTGTACGTATCGGTCGTTTCCTTACAAACACGTGGTGGATACAATACAGCCTATATTATATACCTACGTATTGTATATTACGAAAATATAATATTTCAGTCACGCAATTTTGGTTCGGGGTTTTGAATTTTCATATTTAGTAAGAATCAGGCGCGACGTTTGGCACCGAGTCAATTACACGGATTATTTACTGACAAATAACACGAAAAATGTGGCATTGATACATGGTTTAGTGTACTTTTTGTTGTTTATTGTTGAACTGATAATACTCAGAAACGTTTAACCGCAACGTTTTCTTGAAAAGAGTTTGTGTCAAATATTCGTATAGCTAACGTTTTCGTTTTTAAAACTGTTTTAAAATATCCAATCAGGTAAAATTGGAGATTAGGTAATTAGTAAGTGTGCTGTATAAATGACACTTTCAAACACTTACTTAATTTTAATCAAAAATAATGAAAATCAAACCAAATAATTTTACGAACCTATCTCTTTGTCGATAGCTACCTTACCTATTTATAAAACAGCTGAAGGTCGCAAATATAGGGGCTCAATTACGTAGACAAATAGTAACACTATCAAGTGACAGGTTCCTACTAGGTATTGTATCTATTTAATTAAATTATGGAATGTGCTATATCAATAAATTATGGAATGTGCTATATTCAGGCCAAAATATATTTTAATATCCATGATTATGATGACTAATCGCGGCATAATTATTAGTTGCGATATCTATAAGCGTTTGAAACTAAAATATCAAAACTAGTATTTACACGAAGCCTTGATATTTGCTAGACCAAAATATCTTCTAAACTAGATTTAATAATATTCAAGAGTGATTAAAAACATGTGTTATGCCGGGGGAATTGATATTTTATATGCCGTAAGGTATGAATTTTATCATTGCCTTCGGACATATTTCTTGATAAGCAAATCTTTCTTGTAAATGTTCGCCTCAACAGGTTAAATACATTATCATTATATCGAGATTGAGGACCGTGAATAAAAATTATAAAGAAATTGCTGATGGCTGTGCAAGGAATTTTTGTTTATCTTTATTTCCTATCTTTTAACGAGAAAATCTTGAAGAAAATCAATATGTTTTTAATTTATTTACGATTTATTGTACACAGAACATTAAAGAGACAAACACATAAAGAATACAGATACAACATAATTAACGAAATAAAACATCCAAGTGTTTTAATTGAATTATTACATAACACAAATTTAATTTCTCGTTATAATAGGTATTTCTACAGTTTTAAGGTTTTAGGTCCTACTCCTCTAGTTGTAGATCACTCACTGTAGATCACTCAGTTTAGGTCTTTTTTACTAAAGATGGCGGTTTGAATAAGCCATATTTGAAAGCTGTCAAAATCATGTTAATGCCACAGAATTACTTATATACTGGCGTAGTTAATGCTATGACATAAGGTTTATTATTCTTGGTTGACGTTTCCTTTAATATGGGTTTGACAGCTGTAAAATATAGCCCTTTTCAAACGGCCATACTTTAAGGTACCGCTTTTCAAGAAGCTTACAACGAACTAATAATTTTCATAGTCTTCAAAGAGTCACGACAAAAAGCAGAGGTCATTAGACTAATGATTACAAATGTGCATAGGTCATGCATAAAATCAAGGCGTACTTACCTATTACCTGAGTACGTACGTGAAATACATTGTTGCAAACTAATTGGTTGACAATCACTTGCGAATTTGAATTCATAGAGATCATTCCATAATGTTTTAAGTTTACGATCCTACGAAGATGCAAACATAGTACAATATGTTGAACTAAGTGTATATCACGCCTTTATCACTTGCGGAGTAGATAGAGCATTAACGGCCATAAGAATACGGTCGCTTTCGCCACGTCTGACATTTTTGAGGATAGTTTTCCAACGTTGTTTCAGAAAACATGTGTATCAGTGACAGGTTGTCAGCCTGTCGCCTAAAATTGTAATACACCTCTCTCGAGCCCCTTAGTCGCTTCTTACGACACCCGCGGGAAGGATGTGGGGTGATGCTATTCTAACCCGGCATCACACGGCAACCGAGTGATTTAGGTATTTTATTAACTGTAACTATTACAGAAACTGAACAACTTTCACCCCAAGGAACATAGGTCCAAATATTAAAAAAATTACAACTTGATTCAGTCGGTTGGTACATCTGCTATGGGAGGTCCAAAATGTTTTTCATATTTCGCCCTATGTTCCTTGGGAAAAGTTGTTTAGTATCATGGGCTGGATCATCCCTTGAAAGGAAGTTAGTACTTTTGCTAACACCCTATATATGCTGTAAATCCATAGCCAGTGTTTTATATTTTGATCATAATAAAATCGTAGTCTAAGCGCCAAAATTTCACAAGAACCAAATCCCTATCATGGGCGGCGATAGCGATGGCGACCGCAACACGTAACCGAGCGGTATTTGTCACCCCTCTCGCAGACGGGGTTATTGACAAGGGCGCATGCTGTTGCAGATTCCCACCGTCCCTGAAGATGGTGCTACTGTATTTTACCAAGCTCTAGCTAGTTCGCGTTTTGGTGAATAGATGGAGTTGGGTCATTTTCTGAATAGTTAGGATTTGTTGTATCATGTATGTGATATTTCAAAAAGGTGGCCAGATGTTGACCCTTCTTTTTATCTTTCCATATCAACACGTCTGTAAGTAAGTAAATTATTATATACGTATAGAAGAGTGGAGTCGGGCAGAAACCTGTTTGTTTTTCACAAATTTACACGTGTGGTCAATCCATATCCATTGTGTTCATGTTCTTTGCTCAGGGGTAGGTATTCAAATAGGTAGGTAGGTATACGCACACGAAATTCAAATAAAAATAATATAATTATATTCGTTAAAAATTAATTGCTCTGGACTGACATAAAACATCTTTGAAGTTATACCACGTATTATACCATAGAAAATTATAATGCCAGGTCATAATATTTCATAGGTTTTCGTGAGATTAAGATACAAAATGTGATGACATTCCTAATTTTTATCAGGTCAATTTGCAGATCATAGACACCAATCTTATTGCTGAGACAAAAATTGCTGGAATCTAAATTGAAAGCGCAACCAATTTGACAGGCAATTTGCTTGCAAAGTAAAATCTTGTTTACTTCGTTGGGTCTCGATTTGAAACTGATCGCTTTTATTCGTAGTCGATTCAAACAATCGACTTGTTTCTTAGTCGTGTGCTTGTTTACAAACAATTTGTTTCGGTGGCTGGTTTTGTGTGTTCTTTGACTTAAATCATCCTTGACCTGTATCTTTTATACTTTTCCTTATATTTTTCGAGCATGTTACTTTGCTGCAAATGGAGAAAATCTGAAAAATATATGTGAAATATTATCATAGACTGTCCTCAAAGATCTTTTAACATAGCCTGTTTTGTTTTACCATCTTCAGACACAGATTTTCCTGTCAAAACATCGGACTATGACTATGACAGTTTGGCACATTTCTGAGGATTTGGCATTAGGTACTCTTACGAGACTACGAGAAGAATGTTTTTTTTTATGGTATAGTCGGTTGGAAACTTCCTTCTCCCACCAACTCATTTTGTGCAGTCTCCAGCCGAAGGTCACGTTACCACTAAACAGTTTGACTTACCACAGCCGACAGGTACCGTTCCATGGTTTATTGGTACCCCTCCAGAGGTAGTGCTGTAACAACGGTTTCTTAAACAATAAGCAGAGAACCGCATGCCGCTCGTTGCAGCATTCGCTGTTTTGACAGCTTTCTTCATGGGAGAGGAAAAGTTTTTTGGATGTAGGAAATGTTGCTGTGCAAGAAGAAATCTTTATGTCATATTTTTTTTTTGCATTTGGTATCTTTCTATAGGGCGGTTTTCTCCCCATGGTCTCTACTCAACGACACTCACACTACGAATGATCAGCTGAGTCCTAGTGGATGCAGGAGGCGCAAGACTTTTGGAAATGGAAAACTTATCACACTTTCGTTCGTATAGCCCGTGCGCATTTCTGGAAATTAATTAGTGCTTAAAAATTTATTAGAACTGACTTAAAAATTTCCACAGGATATAGGTTAGGAATAGTTTGATAAAAAATAAAGCGATTGAAAGAGACAAACTTGTCATCTCAAAACGTAGTAAAATTTAACTGACTCCTTTTACCTTGTTACCGTGAAAGGCGTTTTAAATGTTTTCCGGTAATTATAAAAAAGGGTTGTGGACAGTACAATAGGCCTCCACGGACATTGTCTCACTTGCGTAGTTTATTTTATTGGTGGCCTAGTCGATAATTGCAAGCCAAAACAAAACAGGTAGAGGGAATACTGTGATTGAAATATTTTGATTTGTATGTTTTACGAAAGTGGTAGTTACATACCTACATCATTAACTTACCTATAGGGAATTTTAAAATTAGCAGAATATATTGAAGAAGTAGGTAGCACTTATCTCCTTCAGTTTAAGCAAAGAATACTAACTATATTAACTCAAATGACGAATGTATTTTTTTTTATTTATGTACAATATGTATTAGTTGAATGTTTGAAGTTAAGGTTTTAAATTTTCAAAAATTTGTGAGATATTTCTTTACTAAATTGTTTTAAGTTTCATCCGCCAGCACATCGATATTATTTTGAAGAAATAAATGAAAAATTTAAGAAGAAAAATTTAACTCGTTAATTTGTTTGCCTTATCTTCACATTAAAATAAATTCATTATTAAATATCAAGAGAAAAGTATCAACACTCCAAATCGCACTACAAACCCACCTTTATGACTGTGAATGCAAGAAAATTGCACAATGAAAGTCATAAAACCATCACATCATTCTCAACCCTTTGAGCCGCAATAAATGTCATTCTCATTTTGAACCATGTTTCCAAAGCCAAAGAGATGAAAATGGAAAGCCCAATCCACGTGAAAAAAGTGCCTATTAACTGTTAAGGTAATTACAGGACAAAAGTTTGTATTGAAGGAAATAATCACAGGTATTTGGGAGAGAGAAACGCGAAATCTGTCAGTATCAGTTTGGTTGCAAAAGGTGTGTGTTTAGTTAAAAACGGGAGTTCATTTTGATATACAAGTAAAAAAAAAAAGTGATATTATTAATTTAAAAAAAATTGGTGAGTGTGTGACTCGAAGGGCGCGTGCTCAAATTTTGATTACAAGAAGATAAAAATGTTTAGGCGAAAAATCAAAAAATAATTGATGTGGATTCAATCATAGTTATATTTACCCACCTAAGTCAGGTTTGTTTGAAAACTGCAAGTTGATGTTTATCTTCCGACTTACTCTCTTTTACAATCATGTAATTAGCATGAGTCTTTCAAAGTAGTTACATTAACTTCAGTTGTACCTACCTAACTACAGTTGTGTATAAAATTTTCTAATTAACCCGCTTATAGACAAGCACAGAATATAGAATTAGGTAGTATTATGTATACTACATACATAGGTAATGATTTTAATCTACTTTAACAAAATGTTACTTGTTGTAGTTTTACAGTCTATCATCATTATCAAAGTCGATAGCAAATGGCAATTCCAAAAACCATTTGAGAGACTCCAAAGTATCTCACCTCGGAGACGACAAATTTAATGCGGCGCTTAGATACCAATAAAAGCATTTTCTGTGGTACCTCCGCCGCAAAGTGTCCCATAAAACAGTTTATGGTCCATACATACACACATTAAGGAGATACGAAGAACAATAAATCAAAATTAATACACACAATAAACAAACTGAGGCAAGGGTTTGGCTCGGTAAATAATTTTACGACAGTAACGGCCTTGGATTGTCTCTTGCAGATTTTATTGTCGTAATGAATCATATTTATTGATGGATGATTTAGGTTTCCTTGTCTGTTTTGTGTGTTACATAGTGGATATCGTAGTGCTATTAATATCGAAGCTCCAGTACTTCTATTTCACTGAGGCTTCATCGGGTTTGGACCAATGTGGTCGACGCCCGCCCAAGCGAATTACTGTAAAAGTGTATTGGTGCGGCTTTTTTTTTTCTAAATGTATAATTTTGACAATTCAATCAATGTTAATCCTAATATTAGAATTTCCACTTAAGCAGATACTATGTAAAAAAATATTAAATGTTTGTCATATTTGTTTGCAATTAAAAATGAAGTTGATTATCATCAAGTCATCAAAATAAGATGTCTCTTTGTAACTAAACAACGCGGACCACATTACCCAGCTAGTGTTACAACTTTTCCTACCTCTCCAACTAAAACTATTCACTCCTGTCCTGCAGCTATTTCCAAAGTAAATACAACAAGTTCGATACAATAGCGAAATACCGGTGCCGTACAACGCCATCTATGTAATGCACAAAACTTGGTACTAGTTTCCTCATTTTGGCCCTCGGGCCCTACAGTCAGCGACTCATTCAGCTTAACACCTTTGTCACGACTTTGACTCTTAACACCACAGAAATAAGGTCTGGAAGGATGCCAGAGTTTTAATCTTGAAGTGTTAATGTCTGTACAATAAATGGTGGAAACCAATTTAACTTGGCGACCGACTGGTTAAAAAGCAAAAAGTTACTCTGAAGTTCTTGGGGGCAAGGCCCTTATTTTTACTTTTTTACAACCAGCCCTTTACGGGAAGCCAGAGGGTCGAGAGTAATCATATTAAGACTTTGTGCCTCTTTTCTCACAACTTTGTTTCTGTGTAAGAAATGACTGCCTCATGACTCCTTACATTGATGCCTAGCAGATATCCCGATTATAATCTGCGCCGAGCTAGGGCTTCACAACATTTTTTCTATACGCGTTATGCAGTGCGTGGAACAGTTTTCT
The DNA here is from genome assembly GCA_029255805.1 of Keiferia lycopersicella. Classification (NCBI taxonomy): domain Eukaryota; kingdom Metazoa; phylum Arthropoda; class Insecta; order Lepidoptera; family Gelechiidae; genus Keiferia; species Keiferia lycopersicella. Next base: position 5,356,799 of record JARACZ010000008.1, read on the forward strand.
ACCAGTTTGACTGTGAACTAAACCATATAATGTTGAATCTGAATTTACGATAGGTCAATTTTACATTTAATGGCCACCTAATGCTAAAGGTAGAAAATTGGTACCTAATTTGATACAAATATAATTTGGCCATGGTCCTACTAAACACAAGCTAAATACATATTCAAATACCTTCAACCGTTGCCGTTCGAAAGTTTGTTAATTATCTCTTTACAGTTTCTCCTTGGGAACTGTTAATTGTTGTTTCGGAGTGTACGTTTCGCCTCCAAAGTGCTGATTAGGGCAGATAGAAGCGGAGTCACGTCTGAACTCGATTCCTATCTGGAAACTTTTCCAATTTTCTACTATTACCCTCGTATTTCAATTGGTTGGTTGTTGTCCTGAATATTTTCTAAGGGAAATAACAAGTTAGATCAATGTATTTCATTTGGATTGAAATTGAATTTCTTTAATCCAGTCGACAGCTTTTGGACCTACTGAAATTACTTTTGATTGCTAAAACCAAAACTTAAATAGAGTGAACAAACTTATGTAGATAGGTAATATATTATATCTTTAGAAGAGTAGTATGTATGTAATGTACCTATAGCTTTATTAGGTAAGTATATACATAGATCACTCTTTTAGACATAATTCGAATACCTGAGTAACACCCTTTTCCTGAGGGCTACTCGCAATCTCATCACACTGGTCGACCCTTTTGATGTGTCTTTTGTTGTCTTTATCATTGGGTAGCGATGATAAAGGCCAGTTGAAAACTTTTGAAGCTATAACCCCGCTTTTATCTATTATTTTATTTTGTGTACATATACAAAACTTCAATGCATTTTATTTTAGTGAGATATACATACCTACTTCATACTATTCAGAATGTAACGTGAGAACCTATCCCCATTTAGGTAGGTAATTTCCTATATTTTACATTTGCCTAAGAAAGTAAGGCCTTACTCACACTTCAGCGCAAGATAACGCTGCGCTAACGAATGCGCCTGTCAGATACATACTAGAAACGTCGCTCATCATACTTAAACCGCTCGCGACGCACGACCCAGCGCTGACACGGCGCTAACGCGTCGTCGTGCGTCGTTTTTGCATTGAGAAGATTGAAGGTACTGTTTATGTCTCTACTAGACGTTGGACACGATCTAATCAGGCCATCCCCGCCTACCTAGTCAATTTGTTGATAGTGACTGCCTTGAAATGTCTGTTAGATTTACGTTCCTCCATAAAATTATTACGATGTCATCATCGTGTATTTTATATGGAAGTGTTAATTATAGCAATTTTAGATACGTACCTACTCATTTCAAACGTAATATATTGGCTAACTAACCTTTTGAAGAGATTAATCTACTGCAATAAGTAAAAAAGGAAAAGGGAGGAAAATTTCCTAGGATTGATATATCAGAATATATTAGGTTACTATTTACCAACGAAAAATGTTTTACCCTCACGGGAAAATGGTACGCAATGGACAAACCGATTGATTGGACTCAAAGTTTTCTATACAGACAGACATACAAAAAAAAACATACACATTATACACAAATGCTCGATCGAGGAAACGAAGTGAATTTTTTTTTGCTTACATATTTTAAATATTATTTAAAAGTTTTGATTCCCACGCTATCTTTTACAATGTGATAGTGACATTATAAAGATTCCTCCAAAATATAGTTTTAAAATAGTTCACTTGATTTTTCAATCAAATACCTACCTAGTCAATAAAACACTTTTTACAATAGTTTCACAATTTTATTAACTAAATTGCTATTAAAGCGACCGGTTTCGTTACTTCATCGTCCGGCAACCAGTGCAAAAACTGTTATATTGGCTAGAATACTATGGAGTTCCATTGAGAAATCACAACAAAAAATGTAAATCAAATACTTTACTAACTTTTTAGAGCATAGTAGAACTAACAACCAGGCCAAACTTTCAATTACTTCGACAGTAATTAAATGTCGGAGAAGAGTCTGCAAAATTCTCTCCTTTAAAATTGCCTCACTTTTATCACTCGAGCAATCTTCGGCTTAATTTTTGAACTCTATTCGAGAAGGAAAGAGGGATCGCAGAATGCTGAGTCGATTAGGAAGAATTTAAATATCATTTTGCACGGAAGATCATTTTCAACGCTTTTTTGGCACATAAAATTTTTACTATCGTTTAGGTAGGCACAGGTGTCGATAAAGATGCAAGCATAAATAGGTAGGTAATCATGCTTTTAACGGCCAGCATATTTTAGCTGCATACTTATACACGGTGTAATAAAAATAGCTGCTAATATTTTAAGGACTGAACCAGCCCATGAAACTGAACAACTTACTCCAAGAAACCTAAATCGAAATATGAAAAACAGTTTGGACCTCCCATAAAAAAATATCTACCGTCCAAGTCAATTTGTATGGGAGGTCCAATAAAAATTCTCATATTTCGACCTATGTTTCTTGGGGAAAGTTGTTCAATTTCATGGGTTGATTCTAACCTTAAAATATTTACATTATTTTAACACCTTATATATTTAGGTATACTTATGCTGGTAATTTATTTACTCTAAGTTGATTCTCGATAAATTCTCGGCACTATCACGTCAATATCACTCGCGATAAAATAAAGAAGCATCTGTGAAAGTACCAACTTTCACGTGTCTAAAATGAAAGCATAATACCGTGAGCATTATATATTAAAAGCTGTCAAAGCAACATGGCGTCGGCTCCCCCCGATCCAAAGTTAGGCGAGAACCTAAATTAGGGGAAACTTGTACGGAGTAGACGTTCACGGGGAATTACTTTAAAACTATTTATTAGGTACCTACTTGGCAAGTAAATGAGGAATTCAATTTGCATTTGGACATAGAAATTGTGAGTATTGAAGGGTGATATGAAATGACAAAAGTCTCTTTTCATAAGAACATTTTTCTGTAATACGATCAAGAACGCCAAGTATGAATGAAAACGAGAAATATAAACTTGACATAAGATTTGAACTTAGATTCAGTTCAAATAGCGGGACAAAAATGAAGATTTTTTTTAATGTAATTTTGAGAATAAAATTTTAATACCTACAAATACATCTATAAATAAGTAAGTATGTTGGTACACGCGTATAGAAACATTTTATTTGTTTATTTATTTTTACAAAGTAGTAAATTTTACATTTAGCTTTTTTTAAGTCACAATTAGTCATTGTAAAAAAGAGAAAAATGTAGGACACATACTTTTACTACACAAAGATAACATTGCGTATAGATCGACGCAACATTTAGATACAAATTACAAAACCAGTATTTAGGTAATTAAGGAAGGCGACAGAACGGCATCTCATCTGTCAAATGTCGTACTAATTTCATGTAACGACCATAATTATTGGCGCTTGTACTAATTAAAACCATCGCTCAACGTCGTCCTCAAATGTTTATGAACATTCTGGTTTAGGCGGTTCTCACATATGCCAGACGAATTTGCGGTAATTTACTGATCCTGTTCACTAGCGAAAAGTGAAGAAACGAAAGGGGTTGTATGAAACTGCTGGTAAGTCACAAATACAGTTTGTTGCCGGCCGGCACGTGTGTAATATTTACTTAATCATAGACTGATGATTTTAGACTTTTTACTACTTACAACTTTTACGCCACATCGCCCAGGCGTCATCACAGGCTATTACTTTGCTGCCGAGCTGTCGAAAAATCATGCGGTGCGTATGGTGACAACCTTGCCTATGTAGGCGTGTGCCGCATTTTATGTGCTTTACACACGTAATTAAGCAATAACTTAAAGAGAAAATATTGCTTAAAATATCGTGCCTACCAAAGTTTCCTATAGTCGAATGTAGTCAATATGCATTTTTATTGTAGCCAAGAATTTTTAATTTTGTCCCTGGTAGAACGCTTCCTACGTCTTTATCCCAGAATACTTAACGATGTTTTGTTTTGGACAACTTGTTTTATTTAAATGAGAATAAAAAGTATGATGCCGGTAATTATTCCTATAACAAGTTTTCTCAAAAAGTGAATGAGATACACAAGTTTGACTCACCCGATATCTGTAGAACGGCCATTTTGATTTCAAAGAACTATCTTACCCGTTTGCTGTGCAGTGACTAACAGTGGCGAGCTAACCCTTTCCAAAATACTGTCAACAAACAAAATATTCATACATTTCTAAAAAAGCGTGTAAAAATATTACCCATATAAAAGAATAATACCCTTGTCTCAAGAGATTTTGTATGGCGCTTGTAAAATTTACGATGCAATAAGGAAGTGACAATTCGACATATTTTGACGAAAGGATTCAATGGTTTATTGTATGGGATTTTTGTTTCCTTTTTAGGAGTTTTTTAGTTGGAGTTAATGTTTGTGTCATTGTGAAAGGTCCATTGTTTCTGTATTGAAGTTTTATTTGTTTGTTTTATGCGTTTTTTGAGTGTATTTTGTACGCGTGGCTTTACGTGCCCGGAAAGGACATTTTACTTTGATCAACATAGATATAGTTACGAACTTACTTTATTCAACTTTTTTAATTGTTAGATTCTGCGACTGTGGCCCAGGGGCTACCAAATCTATGCCGAACAGCATTTACGATTTAGTCATCTGTACGAAAGTGACAGAAAATTACAGGGATATAGGCGTGAATTGTGTGTGTGTGTGTGTGTGTGTGTGTGTGTGTGTGTGTGAACAAAATAATGACCACGTATGTATGAAATAAAACAGTGATGGTTGCCGACAACTTAACTAGGTATCTGATGTATTATGATGATGATTATGAAAATGGAATTCCATGATCTCCCTATTTCCTCAGAAACCGGTCTTGACAACGTGTCACACAAGCAAATATAGACATGCAATTGTTTGTAAATGAAGCAATTGCGCTGTTATATAATATTATTTATCACAATTTGCATCGATCTTAGAGAAAAAGATAAAATTCAGAAAGGTCCCTCCAAACATCTAGATGAAGAAACGGAAATTTCTTCCAAATTCAGTAGGTATTGTATACGCATAAGCTGCTTCTCTGCGGATATAGGAAGCACTCTTTTTCTTTACCAAGATACCCCCTTTTTCATTGCTATTATTTGTTTTTTCTAAAATTTTGTTTGATACAAAACAATGTGAACTTTGAAAAGTGAGACGAGGTTTTCGTGGCTTCATTGTGTTTGTTTTCCAAGCTCCCTCTATTCTGCCCCTCGACGACGTGAGAGAATTAAACGCAATTGCGAGTCAGAATGTGCACATAATGTGCGCGCGGGGCTGCATGTGCAATATGCACATTCATGCACACTCGCTACTGCACATTGCACATTCGCTACTGGTTGCATTGCGAGTAGATACGTCTCGATGCGTCGGTGCATCCGCATAGCGATCGCCCATGCACTCGTCGCAATAGGTACTGCAGTTACGCATAATAGCCAGGGCTGGTGTGTCTATGGAAATAAATGCATTGGTATGAATTGATATTAGGAAAAACATTTTAAAATTCATCACTTCGATTTTAATTTTTTAACACTGAAGGTTTTCTTAGTATACTGGAAATGTGAAAACCAAGCCGCTTAGTAGCACCTTGCAAAATTTTCGAAAGTTAGATATTTCATTACCTAGGTATTTCATTTTCTTTTTTCAGAAAATGTGTATGTTTCGCGATTGCATGTAAAGCGCATCCTAGACTTTGGGTGAATTGGCGTCGAGAGATGAAAACATTGCATTTTGTAGAAATAATAATATTTTCCATAAAACTTCAGGTTCGGTAGTAGGTACTTAGTTCTGTTTTGAGAAATACAAACACCTGCCAAGAGACTAGCTTTTATATGGCTGGACACCTAAGTTACTTCCTGACACTCTGTCTTTTGTCTCTACAGCTAATTATAGAATATCTAATTTAACCAGCATTGCGAATTCAAAATTTGAAGGGCAACCCTACATCGTCGGCTGAATATGACAGCTGTCATGCACCGTACATCAGCCGATTACGGCTGATTGCCTCCTCTGCATTGATGAAGGAAGGTCGCAGACTGCACCTCCTCAATATAAATATATTGCATTATTGTTTGTTTTGTTCGTACAACCGATGAAGCTTGAGTTATCCATAGAAAGGGTCATTTTATACTATATATTAATATAATATTTAATAATTATGACTTTGCTATTGCTGTTGGAGTAGTTTCCATTCTACTATTTTTCATCCTTCCTCTAGACTACAAAAGATTTCAAACGTTCAACCCACCTTCTCTATCTAGGTCGCTACCATCTCTTTCTTTTCTTTTCTCAATATCCCTTCAGTTAAAGTTTTCACTAGGTTTCCATTGAAAACTTCACCAAAAACCAGTACCTAGCTACCTATATCATCATGTTGGTCACAAAATGTGTAAGTATATAAATCAAGCTACTCTGTTAAAGTGCAAAGTAATATAATTACTTATATAGGAACAGAACAGTTGCAGACTATGCCCAGGACTGTAAATCAATATGAGTTAATTGGCAGGTTTATTTATCGATTTCCAATTGAGCACAACAAACAATATTGTTAGAAATAGCGCGAACTTAATTGATAAACAGTACAAATCACATAGTAACTTCGTTTCTTTACCTACGTAAGTAGGTACTACCTCTATAATTAGGTATTTGTTTAAATTTTGGTTAAGTAGGTATCAAACGAAATTAATCTTGAAATAACATAAAGTTACAATGGTACAAAATACCTTCTTTTGTTTCCAAAAAGATTGCATTTAGATAACGTGGCTGCTCCTGCATTTAAAGTTTGTTTTTTATTTGTTGCACTAAGTTTAATAACCTTAATACCATTACAAATGTTTAATGTTTGATTGCCGAGCAATTATTTAATTTTTTGGTGTTTTGTTAAGTTACGGCTGAATTCGACGTACTTAGTTTAATAAAATCTGACGCTTTCCTATTCACAAATTAATATTCAACGATCCAACCGAGGTTGCCAGACTACCTAACGCATTTTTACATACAAAACGGAGCTTATCCGAACGGAAGCTTTCTCCCCTCCCCTTTACCCCTCTCTCCAGTCATTGTGATGCAAATGCACACGTTGTCTGCCTCCAAATTACCCCTACGGTCAAGAGACGATGACCAGACATTAGTAGTCGGAGCCACCCTTTTAAAATCGGACCCCATTCTCCCCAAAGCTCAGTAAGCAGAAATCGCAGAATCACCTTTATGGCGAAGAGCGACCGGCGAAAACAAGATAGCTAGAGATTTCGGGACGTTCTAACTAATATTTCATACAGATATACTGTTATGAGAGTTGCTAATGTGGTTAAGTATGAAGTGTAGGAATGGGGCAGCAATTGTGCGGACAATAATTTAAGGGCAGTCGCGCATTAAGGAGAATAATGGCGGCCGGTGTAATGTCTTGCGATTTTGTGAATTGATGTAGTGTGCTGGTGCTTTATATGGAGTTAAGTGTGGTGATGCGAATCGTTATGACGTTTTAGAATGGCTCTCTGTTCCAGTTTTGTAATCTACTTGGCATCTGTTTCAAAACACTTTATAGTTTAAACACAGAATCAACTTTTGGTTAGATCTAAACACCTATAACAACTCACACGGAAGATCATTTTTTCACATTTAAAATCTTTTTAAGACCCTATTTTAACCCCAATTTAATTTTAAATTTCAAAGTAAGGCTCTTATTTTTCATACCTACACGTACACGCTACCTAACGAAACTTAGCCTAAGCGCCTAAAGGTACCTACTCCCTTTTCCTGTGTGGTCATATCTCCTCATAATATACGTCGGGTTTTCCTGTCCCATATAGAAGGACTTTCTGGTATGACGTGTCATTAATATCTATGGGGTGTCTGTATCACTAAATCGCCCATTTTATGGGGACTATGGACCACTATCGCACTAAGTACGTACTTACTTTCCTTTCAAAGTGTGTTGGGGATAGAAAATTTGTTTTCTAAGGAACTAGTTTGATTATACCGTTTTGGGGACAAATGTGGTCTGGTTAAGCCACCAATGAATAGAACAAATTTGTTATGGAGCAATAAATGGATAGTTTGATGGTGAATGCAACAGAATTTATTAATTCGCCCTTTTTGTTTGAGGACGTTTGTGTACTTTCACCTATTCAAGCGTAGCAGCATTATAGAAAATTGCGATGGTTATTTTAATAGAAAGTACCTACATCTGTTCGCTGGGTGCTTTTGATCATAAAAAATATGTTGCATACAAATATTCAAAATTTTAATAAAAGATATAGAAGAAGTAACTTGGTTTCTACCTCTGACTCGTCTGCAAATCTACAAAATATTTCCAGTTATTTACCTAATCCTAACTAGCAATCTCCACTCCCTTTTCCTAGACTGTAATCCAGTAAAGCGGGTCTGGTCCCCAGTCGGTGTATATTGTTTAATACCGAATGTTTTGTACACAACAAAAACAAAACCAACGAGGTGTTTAGTCCAGACGGTCTCCCCTGGGTGCAACCCGCTCCAACTTCCTAGCAATTTCACAAAATGCGATACACATATACTATTGTCTACTATACAAACTATATGTACAAAGCAGCCAGCTAACTCTGAGCCACCGCCCCTCCCTTTGCTTTACAAAATCTACGCAACTCCGGGATCGCTAGTAAAGAAAGCAGGTCAAGTCGAAATGGTTTGAGTTTAAAGACGGAAATAACTTTACGGACTTGAAGCGAAATTAGAATATTCTCTAGAGACCACTGAAGCTACTGCTAATAGCTTTCATTACTTACTATACAGTTGAAAAACTAACGTTTACGAGAAAATAAATATTTCAGTATATCTACGTACCTATATTGTAGTCTATTTATATTTTGTCTGGTCTCCAACCCTTAACTGGCATCCTTCCAAAGATTTTCCGTATACTTGTGGTTACTATCAACAACAAAACATTAACACAACTCGTAATATAATCTTCAGAAAATAATCAATTTATTCGGCATTCAGCCACAGTTACATTTTATAAATATGTAGCAACCATAATAGATTGTAAAGACATCCATTTATCAAAGTGTAGAGATATGAAATGTTCATTTGGATGGCCTCATATAACTCATTTAGTCGATCTTTTAAAAGACCTACCACGTTTCTTGCGCAGGTTTCAAATCGTATTAAAATACAGGTTGATGAATGAATTGATAGAGATCAAGTGGAATTGGTCGTCTAGCTACAGACCGACTGCGGGCGGTATTATGTAATCATGCCATATCGATTTATTTTATTCTAAATTGCCGCAGTTATGACGTTAATTTAGATGATAAAAGCTATTCAATGCTCACATATAGGACGTTAGAGTCGGATAACTTAATTCGTTGCCGCGTGAACGAAAGCGTTCGATATTTCTCGTTTTTTCTTAGGAATTGGAAACAGGTTGTGGGAAGATTGCCGAATAAGATCCTTACGCTCGATCGGGCACAGATAAATAGCGATCTTCGTTCGACAAAGCCAGCGGTTCGTCACACCCTTTATATGACTTTTATCTGACGAAAACCGGTTTAGAAACCTTCCGCAGACGATTTTTTGTTCAAGAAATATGTAGATAATTATGTGCTTGGATTAATTCGCGTTGGGATCAATTTGTATGCAGATTAATACTGCCCTAGCTTCTATTTTTAAGTGAATACTGAAGTAGAGATGAAGGTAGTTTTATTTTTAAACGATCAATAAAAACAATAAAATGAAAGTTGAATGTGCTGACTGACTCAAGCCAAATAGGCAAAGCTATTAATATCCTGTATGAAGTGGAGTATGAATAACAATTTCCCCGTTTAAAGAGGCGACGTGACTTCTGTCATGTAGGACGTAGGTACACTGACGTAGTGTAGATTTTTGTTAGGCGGCGTGTGTGAAGGAGTTTTAGACATTTTAAAAATACCTTCGCCTTTATGCTACTTTGAAAAAGATTAATTTAAAAAACGAACCGCAATTTTACTTGAACCAACCGCAATCTTGTCTAATCACATTTAAATACCTTTGGGAAAACTTAGTTTCGCTTTAGAAGCTTAGTCCGTTTTAAATTATTGCCCTTGTAATTACCTCTAAGTAATATAAAATAGTTTTTATCCTTTAAAGTTATTTTGTTATTAATTATTTAGTTTAACAGTGCATTGAGTGCATACGTACATAGGCCTAAGGCTGTAATGCTGTGTTTATTTTCAAATATAACTACTTTAATAAATAATTCTTAGTCCAAATTCTCAAGCCTCGACACCTCCCTCAAATTCCGTCATTTCAATTCCCTCATTCATAACTCTGTGTTACATTCAATATCGCTGCACACCCTTGAAGACCAGTGCCTCCATCAGACCTGACTGACTGCCATAGTGCGCAGATGTGAATAGATATGACATTACAATTACAAAGAATTATCACAACTTGTTTATATACGAATTTGCACAGTAGGTAGCGTAATTTCGAAATTTTGTTATGTCGAACATGTGTTTTGCCGGAGTAACGTATGTCAAAGTTCAGTTTTCGGATCTAGGTATAGTACAAACTAAAGCTCTGAAAGAACAACAAGGTAGTTTCAACATACTACTTAGAATAGGTACTGTGGCAATAACTTCTTATCATAGTTTTTATTGCCTATAGTTTTTTAATTAAATATTTGACATTTCTAAAACAGCTAAATACAATACAAAGTTCTTGTCATATTTATTGCATGCGAGGCTCAAAATACCATAATATCGTGTCATATTACATTCTTGATATACTTTTACCAACATAATGTTATGTAGTTTAGTAGCAAAACCTCGGGATATTTAGGTCATCAAAGATTTTCAGACCGGTATAGTCATAATTTCTATTTCATTTCATAATTGTTATTTCATACAAGAATGGAAAAATTAATAACTAAACTATTTTTATTTGAACTGCTCTGTTAGAGAAACGAAAGCTAACACTAGTTTTCCATCTCCCTGCTCCCTTTACTTAGGAAGGGCTGAGTTTGTGGTCTACAGCGTCATTAACTGACAATCTCTTTAAATCACTTGTAGATCCCTGGGCCCCTGGCTTATTACAGGGGAGGCCCCGTACCGGTATTAAGAAATTTCAGCTTTACTTTACTATGTACGTAAGATGGGTAGATGTATACTGTGAAACACGCAGGTGCTTGTTAGAGGTCAAATCGGAAGAACAGTTTTGCTTACTTTAGATAGAGTTTACTTACTAAGTCTACAAAAATAAGGCAGAATTTTATTCCGTGATAGATTAAACATAAAAATCCTCATACCTTTCAAGTTTGTTATCTGTTGGCTATATCAGTACCTGTTTCTTTTCAAACAACAATTAATTCAGTAGATAAGTAAGTAACCTCACTTTACCTATAAGAATGTAAATCTCAGCTATCTAAAGATTAACAAGGTTGAACTTTGCCAAAGGTATTGCTTGTAAATTATCCTAATATCCAGTGATTATACCAGAGCCTACTCTTACAGCCATCTTATTTCATGACACATAAATTTCTACGCATGTACTTATTTGTTGCATACCTACATGTAGCTTTTTGACTCTCATCAAATTTAATAGCCCATAACTCTGAAAGGCTACGAACAAAAGGCAATCCAGTTAACTAACATGCGAACTGCACTTACAGAATACCTACACTATGATAGTTTTAACAATAAACTCTTCTTTTCCTACGTAGTTATTTTACGGCCGCGAATTTTATCTCGTTCCTTCAACGTTGGAAATAAACACAAAATAGGCATGAACTTTTTGCGATCAACAAAATATTTCTAAACGATTTTCAACCTTATTCCTGTGGCATATAGAATGCGTGAATGAATTTGGGTGCAAAGTTGCGGTGGTAGTGAAAACGCATATTGTTGAATATTACAGGCAAACATGGGGTCGCACTGTGCGCAATGTTGTGTATGAACCTCGTGTTTTACGAGAAAATGCTGGATACAGCGTTTTCTGTGTACCTAACCCTATACTTTGCAAACATTTTATTTTTTGCAAATACTGAGGTAACTAAACTTTGTCTACCTGTGGGAACGTCAGTAAAAATCTATTAGCTGCTAGAGAAATTCGAAGAATTCTCCGCTGTAGGTAGTCAAGGTACCTACTTTGAAAGTTATTTATTCTGTATAGCGGAGGCTGTCATTATATTCTAACCTTCCAAGCACAGGCCACTACATTCGCGACTCGCGCGAATACTAAGTACCTAATTTAGATTTTTCAACAAAGCCAACGAGCAGAGTTCCGCTGATCGATCCGGACCCCTCGGTTCCGGTCGCAGCTAAAACTCCCGACCCGTTTTTAAAATCCCTGACTTAAAACGGTCCAGCGTTATGTGAGATGCGAAACCCTCCAGCCAGTGTAAAATTCAGTAGATCGCCGCAAGCGGATAAGCAGGAAGGCGAGTCAGATTTCGCTGGATGCGTTATCTGCAGCAGGTAGCAGAAAGCTAATTGTGTATTCTTTCCTCGCATCCAGCGTCCTTTAATCCGCCCTCTTAACCCCCCTACCTACCCTCAGGCAATGCGCCCCAACTAGGCGGAAAGTTTTAAATACACCGTCATATTATGCAGATTTTTAGGCACTTACTTTTTATAAGCGCATTACAAGTGTTTACGACTCTTAATATCGTGTTTGAATTCGCAATTTGGAGTTATTTATTCATGCCGCTTCCGCATTTTGCATAAGAGGCATCACAGGTATTCCAGTTTTGAATTTATCAAAGATTACTCTCAGGATACTTCTACGCATATCTTTATTAAAAAGTCTTGCGAATATCGTCCCAAATGAGCACAGCCCGAGTTCGTTACCGAAATTCTCGTTTTAAGCGGCAAAATTAGATGAATCCACATTTCCCTTAACGCCCCAAAATAGCTATTTACAGAGATTGTAATTTAATTCTGGCGCGTGAGATAACCGCATTTCGATGGTACGCGGAATTAACACTGAAATTGGGATGTACCGTCTACATAAGTACAGGGAGATAATCTGCGTAGGTACACGTTATAATGAACGACAGCATAATGCAGTAGGAGCCAATAGCGCTGCGGTAGCAAAGGAGGAAATTGCTCGGGAAAAATTTGCATCTTTATTGAAATTTTCATTCTTGAGCGCGGATAAAACTACTATCTCTATACTGAGTGTAAGGAACGAAATTATAAAACCTTTGCATTTAGGATAGGTTCATGGAATTAAGCAACTTTCCCCAAAGAAAATAATGTTTTTAAATAATTTCAAAATCTCATAACTTGTAAGTTATTTATCTGACCGTATGAATCATTACTTGTGATAACTAACATTGTATTATATCCGTCAGAGAAAGTTGTTCAGTTTCAGAGTCTGGTCATATACGATGATAAGGTTTTAGTAGGTACCTAGCCTATACAGTTACGTACACGCAACGTACCTATAGGTACTAGGTAGGAATAGGAAAGGCAGTGTACCAGCTCAAGATAATTTCGATAATGATAATCAGACTGAACAACATTTTACAATATCGAGCCAAAGTTTTATTATAGTTTTTTGTTTATTGTGGTAAGACCCTACTTAATATGTATATACCTAAACCTACTGAGTAGGTATATGTACCTACTTCGTATTAACTAGGTATCTACCTACGCGGACATCAGACATGTGGCTAGTGCGCGGGTGGCATTAGGGCTGGCAGGTGATCAAGATAGTCGATTACAACAAATTAATTAAAATTCCGTCCACTAAGAATAAAGACGACTTTCCTGTATCCGTTCGATGGAACATCGATACGGTACAGTTATCTTTATTAATGTGTCTGAACCACACTCTTCAGACTTATTTATTGCATACGAAGCGTCTATAGATCTAGATTTTATCGCTTTAAAGTCAAAAATTCTTTCTAAAAACCGGTTGGATTGTGATTAATTTTATCGATGAAATTATGAAATTGAAAAAAATATGTATAACTACGATAGCGAGAAGCTATAATCTCAATCTCAATGCTGTGCCATATAACTGCGCTTCCGAAACAACGGCCACTGCCACCAGATTGACCTCTTTTAAATGTTTATTACCTTTTCGGGTTTAGTGTCGTATATTAATGTTTTTGTAATTAGAATTCGTAATCCATAGAATGATATCGATAGGGTAAAAAAAATATGTTATGAAGTAGTCCCAGGCAACCGTTATATAAAGGGACGGTCATTCGGTAATAGGGATTTTCTTATCGATACATGGAGCAGCTCTAGTCCCAGACAATCGTTACACAGAAGTAGAAATACAGCTGACTAGGAAAGGGACCATAATAGGGAATTTTCTCCGTTGGATACGCGGTACCCTTCCACTTGTGTTGTTTTTATTTTGCGTCCTAATGAAACAAGTCCGCCGTCTGTATTCCAATCTCAATATTTGCAGACTTTCCGCCCTTGTGTTTAAAATAAAACGAAATTGTACAGAATTCAGGAAATATATCTACATATATACAAATTCCGTGTTCTGTAGTTTAAACTACCGTAAATACGACAAAAAGGCTAGGTAAAAGTAAATAATATTCGGGATAATAAATAATAACTAGTGTAGATACCAATCTTTACGACCAAGGAGCTCCTGATTTTACCGTGACAACAGCGAAATCGATTCAAATTTTACGATTCTACAAAAACTAGGGCAGAAAAAAACGTTTTTGTTCATCAGCTGTAAATGTCCCCACAAATTGGCCATAAATTTCTGCTCTATTAAAATTTATTAGTCTCAAAACGTTTATTGTAACATTACGTAACTTGGTAACCCTATCGTAAAACAATGCAATGGTGTTGCCATGCAAAAAATGTTATCTTGGCTTATGTAACACCTGAGTCTTAGGGTTTATATTTGCTTGAGGGTTCTGTCTCCATTTTATGACTTAAGGGGCAGAGTTTACGACGTCTTATCGAATCGGAAATTTTCTTCTGAACAAACAAACTTGTTCCATGTGTATAGGACGCCAATTCGGATTAATAGCCATTAACGATTCGTGATAAGATCACTTGATTGTTTTGTGTTTTATGCAGTTTTAAACGGTACCTATTGAATAAGGAGTTACCAAGGCCAGTTTAATGGAAAACTAATAAGTTAGTACATTTTATGTTATCATACGGTAGCTTAAATATTAGTTTTTTTTTGGAAAAGCAAGCGTGGAATCGCGGAACATGACGTTTATCAACAAATATTATCCATTCTCGTTCTTTTTCGTTAGGCATACCAAGTCGACGAACGACCCTGTTAACTCTGGTGTCAGGTTTTCCATATTTCTTATAAGCGTTTCACCACGGAACCCTAAAATCAAGTGTTACCCTTAACACTTATCTTAACTGCTAGAAAATGAACTTTATACGCAAATCATATCAGTTAAATGTTTTGTTTATAATAAATAGAGAAGTTAATAACAAGACCACACAAGTTTAATTAAGTTAATTATTAACTCTTAACGGTCATTAATAACTTTGATCTTTGAATCATCGATCCTATCTAAGATTAAATTGATAGAGTAATGAAACATAAAATTGTCGTCATTCAATAAAAGATGTGATTCGATAGGTAGGAATCCTACCGTAGGATACTTATATTTGCGCCATGCAAAACATGGTTTATTTCAACTACCACTTCGAAAGTTTACCTCAATGTATTTCACGACCTGAAGAAGCCAACAATGCAACTGAATCGATGAGTAACACTGTAAGTGATAGCAGGAGAGAAACCGCTTTATTCGTAAGGTCAGGCCACCAATACAACCGCATACGATCACTGGAAACTCCTAAGACACTCAACACGTACCTTCGTTTTACTCAAGATAAAGCAAATACCGCTCTTTAAAGATAAAGAGGCGAAATCGACCGCAACTATATAAAGGTTGGCGGCGATAAAAATACCATGTTTATTTGCACGTCCTACATCAGCAGGACGGTCGAAGAAAACCGTCTTACAGAGCGAGCGATGAAAAGCGAAAACCCGACCCAATATCAACCGAACCACGACCGCTTTTCGAACATAAAGCGGCGATGAAAACAACCATGTTGAAAACTGAATGCTGAACTTACATTCCTCTGTATCAGTAAATTCGGATCCCTATCTTGAGCATTTTTTCCTAAAAACGTGATTTAAAAAGGCTGCCAAGGAACTGAGCGGCGGTAGTAAGGGATCAGTTTTATGTTTTCCGTCGTTCCGAACTACAGCGCAGGTGGCACTTGTTACATTAATTAAACGTTAAAAGGATTTAACACTTAATACCAACCTTCAAACAAAAATGTTGCATCTTTCATTCGGCGTTCGAACCGAACTTAAAAAATATTTATTTTCCAATCGATCGATAGTTACGTGGCCATAAAAAGAGGAATATTTGATCTTATAAAGAAATAAACAGTTCCTAACTATTTAGACATTTAAACAATATTGTGATCAAGTTTGTTTATTTTACCCTTAAACCAAGGACTTACAGATAAGTTATCGAACTCTATACTACCCTTTGTAAAATCGTGCAAACTATTGCCATCATAAAAAAATCTATTTAAGAGCAAGTCAGAAATGCGCTTAAACAGATAAAGTCATAGGTTTGTGTTGGTCCGTTCTCTTTTACGTGGATATCGTGAATTTAGTTTGTTGGAAAGAGAACGACGTATTTTGCCAGGTTTTGAAAGGTAATGTCGATATTTCGATACATAGTACGATAAGAGTCACTGTATCTGAAATCGTCTATTAATTGGTAGCTTTATTGAGCTTCTACGATGTCATTCAATGGGTTTAATGTACACTTACGATACCCATATCTATACCAAATTACAATATTTGCTATCACTTGCTATACTTAGTCCTCGTGTAGGTAAAATTGCTCATAGATATTAAAAACAAACAGTAATAAAGACGACTTGATAAAATACATTAACGTAGAATAATCGTACAATCCAATGGTGTTTTTTCCGATCAAAATACATTGTCCGCGTCAATTCGGAATCATTTACTTTTATTGATCAAATAAAAGCAATACAAGAACCAATATAGAGCCATTGGTTCGGATCTGAATTGTATGCTAATATCTTTACCAAGTAGATGTAATTGGAAAAACTTCCTCTTTCAGAATCATTCGATCATATAGATGTGCGTTAAGCGCGTCAGTTATCGAAGGAGCTCATAAGAAATTCTAATAAAAGACCCATGAAAAATTCAATAGGTCGACGCCCAAATCGCGGGAACGAAAGTGAAAAAAAACGAAAACAATAACGTGAATTTAATCAGTATTCTGAGTGCGGTGCGCCTGTCCACAGCTGGGATATTTGGCAAGCGGACAAATCCACAGGACGAGAATATACAGGGTGTACGAGACGGTGTAACGAAAACTATGCAGGCGTGATCAGACCATGAAACTGAACAACATTTAATAGAGGGGCTATGGTGGGAAACGACTAAATTTTATCGAGTGCCCATACAAAGTCAGTCAGCTGATCGGGAATTTTGTATGGGAGGTCGAAAATAATTTCACGTTTCCAACATAGCTCCAAACTTATCGTTACACCATCTCTTACAACCTGTATTAGGGTGTACAATTTTCTTCTTCGTTACTTCATGACCTGTCGTGTCTGCACAGTCTTCCTTCTTCCAGGTTTTTTAGAATATTCATCTATGTGTCTTTGGCATGTTTTAAGGCTGTGTCGACAGATAGACCCGTAAGATTTCTTATTTGATCTGACCAGCGTGCGCGTGATCGTTGTCCGGGTATTCAATATTTAGGTACTAATAAGTATGTTTAGTTACGCCGGTAAGATGACCCCAATTTGGCTCTCGGATTTCAGAAGGCTCATCCAGAGACTGTGTAAAAGCGTTCGAACTTTGCACTGCACTCACCAATCCTCAGCCATGAGTGTGCAAGATAAAATCGATTCTGATACAGTAAATTAGCTACCATAACAAAAAAATATCCTTCGTCTGGAATGGAATAGGGTTGAATTAAATCTTCTAGAATAGGTTTTATTAATTTTAAATTAATTAAATAATGGCTATGGCGACCGTATTTTTACGGCCGTTAACGCTCTGTCAACCCTGCGAGGGAAAAAGGCGTGATATGTGAAAGAAATAATAATTGACTTTAAAGAAACAATAATTGTGGTTAGTCAAAATTTTATTTTGTAGTAGGTACACCCTGTGTGTGCATTCCGTAGACATACCCACCTCCGCTTCCGACGATGCAAGACACCGCAAAGTCATCGATTGTTGACGGACGCACGAATTTACAACGCAATTACAGCGAGACTTATGCAAGGGCATTTCGGGGCGCAGGAGGTTAAATTGGCCGTTATCAAGATGTAAAACTAAAGATATCAATAAACATGTGTAAACATTCTGTAAATTTTAATTATACCATAAATAACATTACGGTTTGTTGGCAATTTCGTGGTTCGATAGTGCAAATTTGAAATTGCGTTCGCTGCTTTTTATTATATCTTATTTCAAGTAGCTCGATCTTTTTGCCATCAGAATGGCACAATGGCAGGATAATAATTTAGCGGGTAGATAATAAAAAGTGGTGTGTACGAGCGATGCAGATAGCATCACGAAGAGACTGCATACAAATCGTGGGAGGCCACGAATGAAAGCCCAAAATTATGGTAAAACACACCCACCCCTAGGGACGAGTACGATAATATATTTTTTATAAATAATCAACTTCTTATATTGCAGTCTTATTGAAATATATATTTTTCTGATTACTTACCTCTTTAAATGTTTTAAAAGAGTTTGGAAGCTTGAAATAGTTGATTGCTTTTTTAACATGTCATGATCTATTTCTATCAAAAATTTGTGAAGTGACCTATTAAATTAATAACTGCTATACTAAAGTAATACTGTCATTAATTAATACTGTCACTACCGACCTAATTGCTATGCTCTTCAAAAAGTAATTCTAAATTAAAAAATATTTTTAAGTAAGAACCAAAAAATAAAAGTATTTCACATCCCTACATTCCCCCGAAGCAATTGAGCTCTCAACATTGAAATTTAAATGTAATTCTCTTTGTTTTCTTAAACTCTACTGTGACTGCGTTTAATAAATGGCCTGAGTGCACTTAAACCTTATCTCTACGGCTTATTGGATTACCCAAATTAAAACAATGCAAAAAACAGAGAATAAAAAACAATTTTCAGCCGTGTTCGTCTTGTAAAATTGGCAGTATGATTTAAACTCATTTCAAGTTTGCCATGCATGCCAGATTGTAAAAAAATTGTCCATACAATAAGATGAGTCCCGCATAGGTATTAAAAATATATATTTTCTTTATCATTATGTAAATACTACATAACCATAACATATTAGGCCAGTACGTTCCAACAATTTCTCTGTCTGACTGATAGGTACGGTACCTACTTAAAAACCTTTAGGTTGGTTGTGATGTGACGAAACTATTCGATTACCCTATTTTATTTTTACCTTTTTTTTCTTTATGCCTACTATGAGGCAGTTTGCAATCGGTGCATCGTTTTATGTTGGATAACAGCAAAACGAACTTTAAGCCGTGGTTGTATTATACTAATTTATAAAATTACCAGTATGAGTTAGTAGCGCCAAGTATGAGTAATTTATGTGTAATTTTTGGCAGAGTTCCTTAGCGTCTTTATACGGACGTTGAACACAATCATATCAGTATGAATTGCTGATTAAATGGCCCCCTCCGTAGCTAACATACTCGTACACCTACTTAAGGCTACAGATATTCGGCCGACCGTGAATTCATGAATAGGCCGGGTACACACTAAATTATTTATTAGCCTTAACAAAGGCAAAGTTTTTGGAAGAACAAATTGCTACTTGATATACACAGGTGTTTGACCGTCTGATTTGCCCTTCGTTTCGAATAATGAGTTTATTTATGACATCTTTATTGGCATGATTAGTCTGGGCTGTTACAATTGGCGCAAATTTTGCAATAAATACATAACAAGGGAGTTGTTTATGCTCAACGTGGGTGAGCTCATATTTTCATACATTTTGTCTGAAATTTATAGCTCTTAAACTAGATTAAAAGTAGTAGGTACAGTTTAAGCACATTTAAGGGAGATTCATAAATCTTAAGCACAAAAAAGTTAAATGGCTATGCCAAAATGAAAAGGAGGTAAGGTGTCCCGCATGAATATGGGACTTTGCTAGTAGGCAACTAAATGTCTCGCGTAATGTCACATTCGCGTCATGCCACATTAGTGTAATGAAGATACCTAAAAACACCGTATTTAATATATTTAACAGTTTGTCAAATGCAGTTGCAAATCAAAGTTCTTATATGATACGCTTACTAATACGCGATAGGTATACGTCACGGATGTCATTATTTTCGTTAAGTCAAATAACTTTGAAGTATGTACATTTTACAAGAACAAATTAAAAGCCTTTCGTTTGAGTACAAAATATACGGTCATATTAAAAGTAAAAATAATGTAATATTAGATCGTAATATAGTTCGAGTAGTAGATAACTAGTACCTCCCGGGGCGACAAAGAGTGGCGCGCAAGTTGTTCACAATAATGATTACTACTTAAGTGCCTACATTATAGCAGTCAATGTAAAACTTACTTTATACGATAGGATAGGATTACATAGGTACATATTAAGAAAATTTGCGATGGGAGAGTATAATACGCTGATAAACACTTGTAAAATGTAAAGTCGGTTTAAATTTAGAACAGATACAAGTGTTTTTAATCCAAACTTCGAATCGCATCATTCAACATACGTAACATTGACGCTGCGAGCATATGCTGGCTGCTAGATAACAATGTAGGTTATGTAGGCTGCGTAGATCACACACAAGAGTTCATCGACCCCACAAGGACGGGATCTGTCACAGCGAGGTCAAGGCCACGTTGTCACAACTCATGACGTCACATATCTGCATCTGCGATCGTCTACATTGATACCGGAGTATAAATCAGTACAAAGTCACCGCCAGCACCCGCCCGATTCTAACTCCTACACCGACGCAATAAGGTGCATAGAATGTGGGTGTAAAAATAGTCAGTGCAACGACCTCAAAACTCGAAGTATGTTTACTTTAGCCTAACGTTTTGAGATGTTACTTTCGTTGGTTATTTCACGCTGATGGATAGAGGATTTTGAAACAAGCTATTATTACAACCATTATAGTGTAAACAGTTTAAGGAAGAGACTATATAATTATAACCATAGAAGCCGCCAAGTATAGCTTAGTTAAGTAGTAATCGACCATTCCAAAACTATTTGGGTAGAGTCGGGTGATTATAAAAATAAATTGGCGATTTAAAGTAAAATTAAAAAAAAATCTTATACGCCAAGCTAATCTGTTGGCTAATCACATAAATAAAGAGAACAACAGATGGCGTGTTCGAGCGTCCACCATTTTATTCCATCTTCATATTTTACAACAATAAATTTTGTAGAAAGAAAAAAAAAGAGTTCAGAAAAGTCGGCATTACAAAGACGGATACAGTTGTTAAGTCGAAAGGTGGTCCCTAATTATTTGAGATAAAAATATGATAGTACTTCATTAGGGGCGTTCAGGTAATTTTGGTAGTAATAAATAATTTCGGCCAACGCTTTTTGAGAGTGTGAGAGAACAAATTATGACAACAAAAATGGAAGACATCCAAGCCTATTATTAGTAGGCATTAGAGATCCGTAAGCATATAATAACTATGTTTTTATATACCTGGGTATAAATGGTAGGTAAAGCCACATAATATACATATAATAGTAAAGCAGCAATACTACTCATATTTATATTTTGCTTTATAATATGCCTAGCGCAATTTGCTTTATAAAATACATTATTTTATTACATCTAATTCATTTTTAATGTGATCAGGCTCCTACATTTTAATTTCCTTACATTTACTATCCTATTGTTGTGTTGTCGTTAATTTTACTAAGATTTACCAAACTTTGGTTTAAACGGTATATTACAAGATCAAAGAACTCACTAAGTTAATTTTGATTGATATCATATATTACTATGAGTTGCATGATTCGAAGATAAGTGACTACACGGAACCAAATAAAATAACTCTATATAACGCCTAGCTTGTTAATATTATACACAAACTTATGGCCATTTCAAGCCATTTCACAGTAGGTAATATATGTACAATTATACGGACAGCATGTATATTTACGTAAAACAATGTAAAATTACTTTTACAGCCTTTCACTGCCTACACCTAGAAAGCTATGAAATTGCCTATTATCTTGACTAAGTAGACGTTTCCTAGTTATTTAGTAGATATTTTAATATTTATTTGCGTAATGGGTTTTATTTTTCATATTTATTTATTTAAATTTGTAGACATAAAGATAACATTTGTAACTTAAACTTGCATAAAACAATTATAATTTCTTTCGGTATGGTATGATAGCATTATTGCCTAATTATATCTTCTTTTTACCCGTAAGTATCTAGCTGCACCGAAAAATATAATTCAAATTGATGTAGGTACGATGATAAAAATACAAGCTAATTTTATAAAAGTTGGTACATTTGACCAAAAAGCCAATTCTTGACGATAGATAGAGCTGCATAATTTTACTCAAGAGTCGTCTTAAAAATACGAAAAAATGCTTTTAAACGATTTTGAATACTACACGAACACTCAGATAAACCATCCCGGTAAGAATGAAATAACATTATAGTGTAAACTAAAGCATAAAGCTCGCACCAATGAGGCTGTAAATAGCTTACAAAACATAAACAACTTGCATTACAATTTATTGCTACCATTAAACTATTTGCAGATATCAAGGCGTAATTTTACTATTTTTAAATCTCAGACTGATACATGCCAAAAACCTGTCACACAAAATGTTTGTTTTGGATTTTTTCCTAAAAATAAATTGGTGAGTGAGACAATAACAAGTAGACAACAAAATCAGCAGCCAATTAAAATCTTTCAACCCATCACCGGCGGCTCACTTTGGATTTAAAACGCTCCCCATGCCCGATTAGGGTGCATCCTAAATGCGTCTGAAAAGATAAGTCGAGCAGAAGAATGCGGGCTGACGGGCATGGGCGCGTTGCCTCTGATACAACCTTATCCATGCATTTCTTTAAACTCTTATACCTTTAGAATAGAGTTTACTATTGCGTGCTGTGATTGGTGCGTGTGTGGCAGCTGTTCAGTAATGGCGCGCTGTCATGGCGCGGTTGACGTCATTCGACCAATGAGCGGCGGCGGCGGCGACAACAGCGCCACAAGATGGCTGCCGCCGGACAGCCGCCGCCGCCTTCTCTTGTTTAGGCCTAAATGTCAAATGTTTTTTCATGTTTTTATCAGTAATAAAAGTTTTAAAAAATATTTTAAAACATTAGTTAATTGCATGTGTATATTCTGTAATGTTTGTATTAACATTTGAGGCATTTATGTTACAAAAACAGTGTGAAACAGTGTTAGACGCCGGCGCTTTGATTGGTAAGTCAGACAATGTAATGTTTTTCTATACCTACTTCAAAATATGTTTCAATAGGTACTTTTTAAGAGTAGATAATTGCGTGTGTTATGTGAACAGTACAGATTTATTAAGTTAAACACTGTACCTAAATATTTTTATCTAACAGGAAAAATGTTAAATAGAGTCGTTCCAATAAGAGTTTAAAATTAAACACCTACTTTAGATTTTTAGACAATAATTTAATAAAAAAATATATTCAACGTTGTGGATCTATAAAAAATAATGATTTTCAGCTCTACTTATAATGTTACATTGTGTTATGTTTAGATTTTAAACTTACACTCGCGACGAATGTTACTAACCTTACCAAAAATAAATTTAAAATTGGAATAGACGAAACATAATTCAGCCATCAGTCAGGTAGGTATCCCTAATATTCCTATCTATAGCGTTGAATATCCCTATAAAATCCGCTCTTGTACGTGATGATAATGATACCTAGTCCTTTTACAGATTAGTTTGACATTTCATATTTTACAATTTACACTTCCGACACGATGTGTAGTTATTGTGTACATCTTATCTAATATTATTTTAACATTAGAACATAGCTTCAAAGCCCTGGCACCATGATTCACACAAGAACATTGGGTTTTTTGTCGACTCGTTGTCTCACACGAGAGAACAAGATGAAGAGATAGCTGTATTTTAGTAATCATAATTCTTAATTCTCACTGGCGGAGAGACGAATAGAATGGCGGTTACTCCACCGACAAGAGCTGGGCTCTTAAATCTAAGAAGAAGAATTCTTAATTAGTTTTTTATAATTTTATACGTTATTTTTAAATTTATATCTAAAAATCATGTCTCTATTTTATCGGTATACTTCTCTTGTGGTTCAGTCGGCCTACCAAGAGATTCAATTTATAAATAACAGTAATATAATAACGTTATCGGAACGTTACTCATTCTTGGTAGAGTTATTCATCCCGAAGCAGTAACGTTGCGTATATTTACGACCCAACGCCCTCTTTCGAATTATTTACAAAGTAAAGATCAAAAGGACTTTTACCTACTGCAGGGAGAATTATGTGCCATGTAAGCCCTAACTCAGATTTAACAAGGAACCAGACGTTTTGAAATACTGGTGGTTTTTATCTGATTTTATTGTATGTAATTTTTTTTTTAGTTTGATTTTAGTAATTTCGGTGGTATGTTTTTTTTATAACAGAATACTGTATGGAGGGCATAACATTGATATATTCGATTCAATTAGGTATATAATTTTGATTGTAACCATTATTTTAACTGTAACTTAAGACTTACTTAGGTATCCGCTTTCCAAAATATATTCAATAAAATATAATTTTCGTTAGTTAAATAAAAAGTTGAACTGGTTTGAAATTTATACAGTTGTTTCATATTATGTCTAAATGTCATTAATATTTAATTGTGGATTAAATATGAATAAATCAGGAACAAACTGTTTTCATCAAAAATGTTTGTGACTTGATTTGTGACTCCTTGAATAGAACATAGGTAGGTAAATAAAAGATTTTGGATACTTGTCAATTGTCATATTTTACTTTCCTGTACCAACATTTTCTCATCTTCCTTTTTTCTTAGCAAATCTTTTGTAACGATATTTATATATTTAGACCAATACGCGGCCTTACGGACAGCGTCGTTCGTGACATTTTGTAATAATACCTATGTGTTATAAATATTATGTTTTAAATATTCAATCAAGTTGCCGGCTACGTACTTTAACGTAGAATAAAATGTTTGGATCCAACGACCGACATGGCTGACGAGCTATCTTTTGCATTCTTGGCTCTCCGCACCACCGTGCACTCACGCACGCACACATACACGACCAACAATCAATAGCCCATTATTATCATTACAAGAACCGGCTTGGCAAATAAATCTTACTTTTTTTGCTTACAGGGGCTGCAGTTTGGGGCCACCCTAATTTTTTTCCCATCTTCGGGCCCCTCCCCCGGCGGGGATATTTTTGATATGAAGTTATGCATTCGGGCGCTGGACATTGAAGGATGCTAATGTTGACTGCGAGTGAGTTATAAAAATTATGTCTATTTCAGAAATCATGACCCAAGGAGGAGGAGAGGAGGATAAGGAATCAGGTTACTCTCGACTGTGAAAAATAGCTGAGGAAATTAACAACGTTTTCAAAAGTAATAATCGAGTATAGTTAATACCAGAACGCTGACAACGTGATACAGCCTACATTTGGTGAAATTTCCCATGCAGTATTTTAGTAAAATTCAGATGTTATTGAATTTCTACGGTTTTTCGAATCTATCCCAAGAATAAAACTAAGAAATTTAATAAAAATCACGCTGGTCGGGACTTAAATCCAGGACCGTGGAGTATCGTCACACTTTTCCTCTAACAGAGCTACCGGTGCCTCGGTCGCCACACGCAAATTTAAAATCAATTGATTCTCGTCTCAAATCAACCACTCTCTTCCTGGATGAATCTGATTATCACTCGCTAGGATTGCAGTCTTATCAAACCTGATTATAATGGTCAATTGACTCATTGACACGACGGTTTTTCATACACACACAAACATAGAGACATATATACCTCGCATTTATCCCTTGCGGGGTTGGCAGAGCGTTTACGGCCGTAACATAGGGTCGCTATCGTCACGTCTGACAATTAAATATCGAGCCCTTTCAGATTATTTGTATCACTGTAGGTACAGGTCACGTCAGCCTGTTTTCTAAAGTTGGGGTGATGCTATTCTAAGCCGGCATCACATCGGTGGAGTATCTTTTAAGACATGTAGGTATCTAAAAAAATATTCTTTGCTTCCCCTTTAATAGTAATGAGTCCTCTCTTCTTAGCGTGTCGATGGCAGACTGTTATGGTCGCGACCCAGAACTGAGTTCTAACTGAGCTAGTGATGCTGGTGATGAGTCAGTCCAGATTATAAACATCGGGTTGCCACGGAATTGGAGAGGGATGGCAAATTTTTGCCGTGTGATGCCGGCTTAAAATAGAATCACCCCACATTCTTCCCGCAGGTGTCGTAAGAGGCGACTAAGGGACTCGAGAGTATTGGTGTATTACAATTTTTAGGTGACAGGCTGACAACCTGTCACTTTAGTGATACACATGTTTTCTGAAACTACCTTGGAAAACAATCCTCAAAAATGTCAGTCGTGGCGATTGCGACCGTATTTAACGCTTTGCCTACCCCGCAAGCAATAAAGGCGTGATATATGTAGGTATGTACACTAAACACTTGGCAAGTTTTATTGGCGAGCGCAAGTATTTTATTCACAGGGAACGCTGCTACCCAATCCCTGGAATCATCCCTTAGTTGCTTTTCACAATACCTACTTGTCCATAGAATCAATACCTATATTGTACGTATTCAGTCATTTGTTCCGAATTACAATACTTACCGAACATACCCTGTTAAATTAATATAAAAGAAATACACAAACCAAATAAAAACAACCTTCGAAAATATCAAAGAATCGTCATGTTGCAAGTAGTACAAGTATTATAAATTTTTCAAAATTGTTTTTTAATTAGAAGAAATATTATATCTATAAAAACAATAGTTTCAAAATTGCTTCATTGTGATTGGATATAGAATCAAAAAGAGGTATCAAATCAAATTTTGTTTCAAACGGTATTGACATGACATGAAAAAAAAATCTAGTAAGTACCTAAGATACTTATCCTAGTAAGTACTTAAGATACTTAATCTAATAAGTACCTACTTAGGTACCTGAACAATAATACAAGAATTGCAGATATTATAAACTAGACTAGGTATGCTCTAATGCTATAAATACAAAATTTAACCCAAAAAGGGTTGTTTTAGATTACCTAAGATTAAAGTGCAATTAATGGCAGGAAAACAAGTCAGTCGGAACGCAGTAAACTTTAACTACCCGAGTGTTAATTTGTCTCTGCCAGGAGTCGAACGCGTTAACATCAATCGACAGGAAACGGTGTACAGCACTCCGACAGTGCAGCCGATTGCGAACACAATTTTACAAATAAAAATACTGTGCTAAAATTGTAGACACCTCGAGCAATAAAAATGTTGACACAACAACTGTAAAAGTCAAATCATTTGCCGCTACCTTATACGCAAATTCAAAAAGAAAAACATTTCTCTACCGCAAAACACATTTCCAAGCGAGGAAAATTCAGGAAAAATACCGGGTCTACGTTCTATAGCAGGCTGTATTGTGATAGCTATCTTACTGCAGATACGATGAATCTTAATTGAGGACCCGAGAGCAGGTGGCGTAAGCTCTGCCTTATCTAAATATCGACCGTGCTTATCGTTATTCCAGCTATCTACCGAATGTTGATAAAAGGAAGTAGATTTGGCGATACAATGCTGCGGAGGACCCGAGGCCTAAGCAAACTATCAAAAAACATTACGGGGTGCAAATAACAACGATCATGGCGTATGTAATGAAAATCTTGCATCGGGATTAGTTGTGCGAGGTGGTTTGCGCGCGCCGAGCGAGGGAGGCAATCGATGGCGGCGCAGGCCGGGAGCGACGCGACGCCCAGCGCCCCGGGGCGGACGCCCGCGACGCCAGACCGGCAGACGCCCGGAGCCGCCGCACCCGCTCACACGTCTCCCGCTCGCGACACCCCCGACATCCGTCACCATCCGTCAATGTTTACTGTCGGACGCGAACAGCTGACCGGCCGGTAAGTCACGTGTTCTAACCCCTTCGCACCAAACCTAGCCACGCTCGCTCCGCGCGCCGCGTACCACCACCGTTGCGTTATTTACCCAATTTTGTACCTCCGTTTTTTGCATTTGAATCAATAACTGCAACGGGCCCGGTGTAATACCCGTCCGCGTCGTAAATTACGAAAATAATGCACCCTTGCTCTTTCATGTTTTTCTATTCAATGTGCAACGCAGACGAATTCTTTATCTTTACGAGTGGTCGAAACGGCGACTCTTTTGTAATTTATCCTTTATGTGCAACAAAAGGCTGGTGGACAAAAGGCCTGTCTCCGCAGGCGATCGTCGTTCCACCTCAGTCAAAAGACTCTTCAAAACAAAAGCCTGTCGCGCTACCGGTTCACAGGTTTGCGAAAATAATTTTTGCAAACCAATCGTGTCTTCCTTGCGAGTCTCGTAGCCTTTCATTGGTCTCCGCGCGGACAATAGATTGTTTCGCGACAATTCAACAATGGTTTTTGCAATCCGAAAAGCAATTTCCCTACCATTATTTATTTACGGCCGCACATAACTTTTCCCGTTCCGCTGAGGCGGTTATTCGATAGACGAACTTATGTGCTATCAGTGTTACCCTTTTCGGTTTGAAAACCCGAGCGTGTTGTAAATCGGTTGTTTTATTTTATAGATGGTGTTCCCGAGGGACGTGGAGCGGGAAGCGGCCGGGCGGCGGTCGGTGAGCTTTTAAGATATTGCCAGCGCCTCGATATGGTGTGAAATGCCACAATTGAATCGTAACCTTCCGATTTTCACTTTGCAAACTCATTCTAAATTTAAATTGGTCGGTTATATTGCGCCGCCTGGTGAGTATTGGTTTTGAAATCTTCTCTTGAGTTTCAGGAACACTTGAGACGTCAGGACCAGGTTCTTCTGAAGACTTGAAGAGATGAAGATGCGTCGCCTTCTGTACGTATACTGAATGTATCCTGAGTGCCTCATTCTTTCCGGTATACCTTCAGTATACGTAACAGAAGATGGCACTGCTCGGCTGAAGCTGAAGAAGAGAAGAAGACTGGAAAATCTTGAAGACTTCTTGATATTCTTCACATCTTACTTGAATATTTATTTTCTGTAACTTTACATTGTATTTATAACTAATTTGTGCAAATCGATTTCGTTATTAGTATCTTGTTAACATAAAAAGTAATTACTTATTTAGTATCATGATAATTGTTAATTGTCTAAACGCTATTAGATTTAATAAAATAGATAATTGAATCAATAAATTAGTTACAGGTTAATTATACCTATAATAGAGATTGTTCAAGTATTTTACGATAATAGTTAGTAGCTCAAGTATGAATTAGTGTCAGCCATCATGTTTACAAAACCTTCAGTTTGAAAACATGTTTTAATTTAATGTAAATCACCATCACAACAATTAGCATTGTATATATTTTGATTAAAACAGTTTAAAAATCAATACAGACACAGTTTCGTAAGAAATCTTATCATTCGTATTTCAAAAGTTTATTTTATGGACCTAAAGTAAAATAATGAATAAATATCCAGATTTTAACAATACATCTAGGATAAGCTTAGACATTGTTCGATACTTTATTGTTACGGCCAATAAAATAAAATTTTAGTGCACATAAACTTGTTTTATTACTTATCACATATTTGCTTAGCAATATAGTTAGAATAATAATGTTCGCTAGGTAGCCAAGCAAAGTAGCTATACTTTTTGATTCAAAGTAAATAGATACCTATATAATTTATGAAAAAATGTATAGAAAGCAAATAGTAGGCTAGTAAGAGTATGTACAATAGATATGTACCTACTTATTTACGTTTATACATTTATATTTTAAAAAAGTAAGTACTTCACATTGATTATTTAATGATTGGAATCGTACCTTCTTCTTTGCTTTGACGGTATCAGTTAAAAAATAACAAAATATGTAGGTAAACTGAACAATAAGTAAGCCTTTTAATATTATCCTCAAAAAATTTTAGTACTTACTATTAAAATAATTATAAATAAGGATTTTCTTTCATACGAATGTAGGTATTGCAAATTTGGGATTGTTTGTAAAAGTATGACTGCAAAGTTTCTAAGTTGTAAAATTTCATTCAAACAAAATATCACATATCTGTTTTTATCTGAATTTGATCTTTTCATAAACAGTAGGTAATAAAATATATTTGATTTGCATGCACGTAAAAACTATATAATCCACTCATTATTGCGTACCCACAGATATTAATTTAATTTAACAACTGCCGATAGGTTGATCAATCAAGTACGACTTTTCAAAAAAGAAATGGCATGTAATCAATCAGTAACCTTCCTGTTCCTGCCCACATAAAATTAAAAGACACCTGAGTAGCAGTCTACTTATGTAAGTATTAGTATTCGTAAGTATCAGAATAAAGTACCTTCTGCATACTGGAAAAAATAAAAAATACTTGGAGCACTGGATTCATATTCTTCTTCTTTATTTTCGTGTGGGACACCGAGTGGATTCATATGACATCATATTGATTTTGAATCACAAATAGTAAGGTTTTTTTCAAAAATACACAATAAAGTATTCGTAATTAAATAAAAAAGATGTAGAGTTCATATTTTTATATCGAGCGATGGTGGTGCCATCTCTGCAACCAGCCCGGAACTTCTACGAACTCGTAGAGGTTTGCTACGAAGCGCTGATCATGAACGGAATCATACTTAGGTTCGGACAGAGAAAAATACATTGCATAGAATTTCTTTTTTATCGAAACGTATAATGATGAAATCAAAAAAGGATTTAATTTCTGAGCTGGAGCTAAATACAATACCGGGCGGAAGGACCGTTGTGTACCGAAGACTGACCAACTTTTACTTGTTAAGTGGGGAAAAAACGAGTTTCCATAAAATGACAATCAGCTGGATAATTTCGTATAAAAAAAATAACTCGTTTTACAACATAGGTAGGTAAGTAGACTCCATAGAAAAAGTTGCCCAGTTTCATGGTTTGCTCATTCTTGTAAACTTTTTGGTACACTGCCTCTTAATCCCTGTAGGTATTTATTAGGTTTATTACATATCGTACTTACTTATTAACAAAAAATATACCTACATCATCAACCATCCATTGGCACACACATGTAACAACTTTCTTTGATGACATGTCATATTTTGCATAAAGAGTCGTATACAATATTGTCTTAACACATTACAATACAATTTTAAACTTTTGAAAATTATACCTAAGTAGGTAGGTAAATGAGTATAAGGTACCATCAGCAAAACCTTAAAAAATACTGGTCCATCTTATTATCAGTATGAAATAGATGCCAGTATGTACTTTTGGAAAGGCCCATAATATCTTGACATCCTTCTCAAAGGTAAAGTAAAGACACCTATTTCTCGATTCGATATTGCTTGAGACATCTGTGCTCCCAAAGCCCGCAAAAGGTCCAGCAATAAACCCATTGTTTCAGTAAGAGAAAGTTCCAAACCCTTCCGCATTGAGGTAACCAGGAAGAATAGTAATTGTAACAAAAAAGAGAAAGTTCACCCTAAGGTGGACAAAAAATATTTGTCCAACGACCAATGGTATCGCTGGAATGTAACTTTCTAATTCCGTTTTTGAAATTGTCTCACAATTTTTCGTCATTTGTGCAGCAGCTTCTGTGATAGAAAAGTGCCAGTCCTAAATCCTAATTTGGACTGTCCTGCTAAGATTTATAATAATAACAAAACCAGTGAAAATAGTGAGTGCAGTTTTGTTAGATCAGCAAAGTCTAGATATCCTAAATTTGAGAAAGTGCCTATCCAAAGTCTACTTTGATGCTCCTGAATAACTATAGGTGTTCATGAAAGGTGAGAGCAATCTATTCTATTAATTATACTTATCTGTGTCAAGTTAATTCTTAAATTTAAAAAAAGGTTCGAAGGATTTTGTCATAAAAGTGCATTTTCAATTTTCCTACCAGTAGGTTTATAACCAGCTCAGCTAATACCTGCACAATGGAGGTCCCTAAGTCTATGTAAACAAACACCTATAAACACACGTGCCGTGCAAGAGCATTCTAGTTCGATAAAAGCTTTCTAACAAGACAGTAAAGTTCGTATCCATACAGTAGAGCATTTCTGCTAACCCTACACGGCTGGCATCCAGCCATACCGGTGTGAATATAGCGGCCTATCTCTGAAATCCGGATCCAGCATCTGACTAGTTAAGAGTAAGCGAGATGAATGTAACTTTGATTGCGCGGCTGCGAAACGGCGGTATCGAGCGGGGTGTTGTCATGGCAACAGACAATGGTTTTTGGGTGCATAATATTTTAGGCTGCGTCGGGGTGAGGGGCGCGGGACGGGGTAGCTGGTTCGGACGCCATCTTTAAAATTATATTTCCAGTTTGGGCGAACTCCTTTGATTCTAACTCCGCTTTTCCTTTGCCGTCAGGAATGTAGGATATGTAAAATTGAGGTAATGCAACAGTTACCACTGCCAACATAAAATATTCACCGTTATGCATAAAAATGTTAACAAGCAGCTAATAGCGCTGTAATCACATCAATAAAAATATGATTAAATTAAATATTAAGTAATTACAGAATGTACTTTAATTTAATGTTATTTATGATTTTTTACACCTTGAAGCGATCCAGTTAACTTGATATGATAATTATCTACTAATTCACCACATGATAGCAGTAAAACGCCACTACACCTGTGCAGTGGGCATTAAATTGGTATTATTTTATGCGTATATAGCACGCATCAAAAGGCAAGTGTTGTAAAATCAGTTACCTAGCAAAATTGTTGATAGATAGGTAGTTACCTACTCACTGAGTCTAAATTAAATACCTAAGTACTTGTCATTCTATTCTGAGAAATAAATAAAAAGTTCGCCGTAGTCATATAAATTTTAAAGTCTTTCATATAAATTTTTAAGTCTTAATCTAAGATTCAAGTAAGATTTCAACTTAATAAGTTACAAAATTCTATTAATATGCCTTCTTAATGAGACACCTCATTCAACCCTTACAACTTCAAAAAAGGTAGCTATCTTTTAATACCTTTTCTATCCTGTCTTATATTCTTCTATATATATTATACTATTTCTTTTTTACCTTTTATCTGTAACACCCGGGTGTACTACACTGGAACCCGGGTCGCGGCTTACTTGGTGCTCGTAAAGCCCCCGATTAATGTGGCTCCTTGACAGCCTCCAGCCTCGATTAAGCAGTACTACCTACTACCTGCCCTTCAGCTGTTTCAGCAGAAAAATATTTTCACACTCTTTATTTTAAGGGTTTTTTACTGTCCTCAATGTGTCAATTTATGGGATCAACTAGAATTGGCTTTTCATATAGTTTAAAAAATAAACCAGTATAACTTGATCTCATGGCTATAGTCGTTGCGGCTTACTTGGTGTTTGTAAAGCCCCCGATTCGTCGTCTCAGCCGATAGACGTCCACTGCAGGACATAGGCCTCCCCCAAGGATCTCCACGATGATCGGTCCAGCGCCACCCGCATCCAGCGGCTTCCCGCGACCTTCACCAGATCGTCGGTCCACCTTGTGGGAGGCCTACCTACGCTGCGTCTACCGGTCCGTGGCCGCCACTCGAGAACTTTCCGGCCCCAGCGGCCATCGGTCCTACGAGCAATATGCCCCGCCCACTGCCACTTAAGTTGCGCAATCCTTCGAGCTATGTCGGTGGCTTTGGTTCTTCTCCGGATTTCCTCATTTCTGATTCGATCGCGGAGAGAAACTCCGAGCATAGCCCTTTCCATTGCCCTTTGAGTGACCTTGAGCCTTCTTATGAGGCCCATTGTTAGCGGCCACGTCTCAACTCCGTAAGTCATCACTGGCAACACGCACTGATCCCAGACATTTGTCTTGAGGCACTGCGGTAGTTGTTGAAAAGAGAAGATGTTACGTAGCTTCCCGAACGCTGCCCAGCCGAGTTGGATTCGACGATTGACCTCTTTCTGAAAGTTGGACCTACCCAGCTGGACTATTTGTCCCAGGTAGACATACTCGTCGACAACTTCCAGAGTAGAGCCCCCAACTGTCAGAGTAATGGGTGCAACAAGAGAGTTTGACATAACCTTGGTCTTGTCCATGTTCATTTTTAGACCCACTTGTTGGGAGGCTCTATTGAGGTCATCGAGCATTGTACCGAGGTCCTCCAGGGTTTCCGCCATGACCACGATATCGTCGGCAAAACGAAGGTGAGTCAGATACTCGCCGTTGATGTTGATGCCAAGTCCTCTCCAGTCCAAAAGCTTGAAGACGTCTTCCAGTGCTGCTGTGAACAGTTTCGGTGATATTACATCTCCCTGTCTCACTCCTCGCTGCAACTGGATAGGTTTCGAGTCCTGGTCCTGAAGTCGAACTGACATGGTGGCGCTTTCGTACAAGGACTTCAACACTTCGATATACCGATAGTCAGCTTGGCACCGCTGAAGAGACTGAAGTACGGCCCATGTTTCGATCGAATCGAAGGCTTTTTCGTAGTCCACAAACGCGAGGCAGAGTGGTTGGTTATACTCTTCAGTCTTCTGTATAACTTGCCTCAGCGTATGAATGTGATCCACGGTGCTAAAGCCTTTTCGGAAGCCGGCTTGTTCGGGAGGCTGGAAGTCGTCGAGCCTGCGTGCGAGACGATTCGTTATGACTCTTGAGAACAGCTTGTAGACATGGCTCAGAAGCGTGATGGGTCTGTAGTTCTTCAGCAAAGACTTATCGCCCTTTTTGAAGAACAGCATCACCACGCCTCTGTGCCATGCCTGTGGCGTTTTGCCCTCGAGTATGACAGAGTTAAACAATTTCTGCAGTGCTTTAAGTATCGGTTTACCACCGGCTTTCAGAAGCTCTGCCGTAACTCCATCATCACCCGGCGCCTTGCTGTTTTTTAGCTGTTTCAGAGCCATACTAATCTCGTACAAGCTGACGTCCGGGATGTCTTCTGTGTAGTGCCGGGTTAATCGAGCTCTTGGATCTGCGACCCGATTATTGACAGGTGTGCATGTTGTCGCGTATAACTGTCCGTAGAACTTCTCGACCTCTTCCAATAGCTCGGGCTTGGACGATACGATTCTGCCATCGTCGGTCTTTAGCTTCGCTAGTTGGCTCTGGCCTATCGACAGATCTCTAGCAAACACCTTGGAGCCTTTGTTGCGCTCAATTGCCTCTTTAATACGGTCAGTATTAAATTGGCGTATGTCGCGGGTCAAAGACTTAGAGATCTGCCTATTGAGGTGCCGATATTGGGAAGTATCCTCCGACGACTGCAGAATCATCTCGCGTCGTTCCTCCATGAGCCTCGAAGTATGGTCTGAGATTTTTTTGGTTCTGTTCGTACGATTGGGTTTGAAGAACTTAGAGCCAACCGTAAGGACAGTTTCCACGACCCTGTCGTTATAGTCGTCCACGTCGATACACTCACCCAGGCAATCGAAGCGGTTTTGCAGGTGGAGCTGAAAGCTCTCAGGGTTTTGGATTTGGGCAGGTGCTGGTCGGAGCGTAGACTTCATCAGACGTGATCTCTCGGCTTTTACATTAAGATTCAACGTGCCTCTTACCATTCGGTGATCGCTACCCGTTTTGAACGAATTGATCACAGAGACATCGTTGAATATCCGTTTTTTGTCTGTCATGATGAAGTCCCCGATTAATCAACCTTAATTAAGCAGTATTACCTACTACCTGCCCTTCAGCTGTTTCAGCAGAAAAATATTTGGACACTTTTTATTTCATGGGTCTATTTCTGTCCTCAATACATCACTTTTAGGGATCAACTTAAATTGGTTTTTCACACAATTAAAAAAAAACAGTATTACTTTGATCTCACTGCTAGGGGCGCTCTATCTTACTTGGTACAGCCCGCGATTGCCCGAAAGCTCTTAACATAGCCCCTCGCCATTCTCGCGGCTCGAGTAAGCAGTACCTACCTAATACCAGCTCTTCAGCTGTTTAGTAGAAAAATAATTTCGACAGGTTATAAGGCTTTCTTTCTTTGAGTGCATTCTCATGAATCTATAAAAAACTATTGAAGGGTTTACGTTAAAATGGTTTTTCATTGAGTTTATGAAAATAATGTTTGGTTCTTTATTATATCTACTCTAAGCGTATTGATAGAGCATACAGCCAAGGAGAAACTAAATGTTGCCTAGGCTTTTACTAACTAATGCATATCACTTACCTCTTACTCTCAAATCCGCACACATCAGCCCATTTAGTAGACAGCATTTTTAACACCTGTAACAAAACATAAACTAGTTGTCAACCTGTTCTGAAACAATTATCCTGTAACTCACATAATATGGAGTAAAAATAATCCTCGCGCTTCGCGTGGCTCGTTTTGGCGGGCTGACTACTGTGCCCATAGATAATAAACAGCCTTTAGGTATTGTTTTATGTTTTTTCCTAGAGTTTTCTAAAAATGTTCGATGTCACGGCCTGGTACCTACCTTCTTACAAATGTACTCTGTACCTACCAACTCCATTTTTATTTAAATGTAGATAAAATCTCAAGCTGGCAAATTGTAAGACAATCTCATCCAACAAATTGTCAACCCTTCAACTAGCCAACAATATTTGTTCCAACCAATTTAAACGTATTATTATGACACATTTAGGCGTATCTAGTATAGATATAGCAGGTCATAAAAGAAAAGCACTTGCTAGGGTACGCAGGGTCATACCAAAGGGTAAACTTGAGAGGCAAAACATATAATGAGGGCGATGACCCATGGATTGCTTTCCTATGAATCATAGTACCCAAAGTGTATGGTATACTTAGCAGGCATATTTGAATACCTATTCAGAATTTGATGAACTTATGTCCCGCCCACCCAGTCCTTTGACAAATTCTTTCAACATATAGTTAATATGACGTCTTGTAAACTAACTAGTGATATTGGGTATACGGAAAATAGCTAAGTAAGGTTTAGGAAATATAATTTGAGCCGATTCGACTGGCGTCAAGGCAAATCCGCTGAAATTATATTTCCGAAACTTTACCTGGTTTGAACATTTTTACTTTGAATGAAATAAGAATAACTAAAACATAAGAGACATACATACATACATATATCACGCCTTTATCCCTTGCGGGGTAGGCAAACATAAGAGAAAAGGTAATTTTTCTTTTCTTCATAAATTTTTCATGCCTGTAGATCAACTCTTTTTTATCTGATTTGATTTGCACAGAATGATAAATAAATAAAAAATCTTAAAACAAAAATATGAGCAATTTTTTTTCCAAACCATTTATTTCTAATACTCGTAGTTACACATCGCGTGTGTTTTTCAAATTTTCACCACATTGATGTGAGTCAAGTGTGTGATGCACTCGGTTGTCTAGACGAGGCCCTGGGTTCGATGCCCGGACGAAAAGGTCGGCCGAACCGAAAACAAAACGAGCAACCCATCGGAGACAGTTTTTGAAGAGATTGTCTGATAGAAATAAGCCTAATTTATTCGAGTGGGGAAAATTGAATGGCTTTCAGAATTGAGTTTGTTCTTCTTGATAAAATTTCTAAGAGATGGCTTATATTTTAGGTTGATACATCTAGTTTAGGTGGTATTTACAGCTGCAAATCTATGAAAAAATATTTATTTTTGGAGTTATAGGTATACCTACACATATTTATTTATGTACGTACGAAATACTTATTTCAAACAAATATGCGTCTTTCCCTAACAATGTAGATAGCGTTGGAAGCAAAAAACCGGTTCAGTTAACTAGATGCAACGAATCCCACACTTGACTAACGCTGGTGCAAAAGAGAGGTGTAGGTATTACATATACCATAATAAGTAACAGAGGCACATGTCAACGCCAGTTTCTGCGTTTTTCCTGCGTCAAGGTCGGTTTTGTCTTCGTTGTTATATATATAATTTGAAATTTCCTTATATATGACGCATGCGTTACGCATGCAATAGCTAGCTATGTATGATAGTAGATCAGATAACTATGTCTTTCAATTTGAGTTTTTATCAAATCACTAATATTATTTTAGATACGAGTACTACCCGACCATAACGTATTGCGTGCATGTACGCAATAATATTATCAAAGATTTTGCCGGTCGATAGTGAAGAGAAGTGCCGACTTGTAAATGGCACAGTATAAAACACCTATTTCTTATTAATTAGACTTATTAAGTGCGACTTCAGATATCATTAAAACATGCGTCCATTATTGTTGCTAATTTATAGACCAGCTGGCGGTTATTAAAAGCGTACAGTAAAATTTAAATGGGAAACGTCAACGGATATTGTTTAGGAACAACGCAACTATCACACTAAAAGCCAACTAAAACAAAAACTATCACATTTTATCAACAATATTTACACCAAAAATCTTCAGTAATCTATTATGTATGAGTATGACTGTGATATCGCTAAATTCAGATGGAGTATTTTTGTCGTGTAGAAAATTTGTTTTTGTTCTGTGGCTTCTTCTATCCACACCTCTTATAGGTATACAAATATATCTGTTGAAATAAATTCTTCACGAAATTTGTAAATATCCTACATACCTCTAGGTATCAAATATCAACCTACCCTCCTTAATACCCCCTTATTAAAAACCGCACCGTGTTTAGATTGGCGAAAAAAAATTAGGCAATTTAGTCAAATTTATTCCAAGTGAGGGTCTTTTCCTGCCATGCCATTGGGGACGTGTTCCAGATAATAGGGGACATTTGGGGGAACTGGCTCTGGATCAGTTGGCAACACCTGATGTCTGGTGGAAATCAGGGGTCTTTTATAGGGAGTTTTTTTGTAATCTATTTTGAAAGGATTATGTAAATTAATAGCTAGGTACACGTCCCTATATTAAAGTAGGTAAAAGCAGTGAAAGTTATCACAATACTCGTACGTAGGTACCTACTTTACCTTCAAAGTCAACGATTTCAATATTCATTACTGAAGTGTTAATAGCTTATTAACCTCTCAGGTTAAACGATAAAATATGTTTGTTAATCATTTTAAATCAATTCTGACATTATTTTTAAGAGCATTACATGATTAAGTGTAGGTATAATATGTAGTACTTACTCAAAAGTATTATGTCACTTAAGAATATGAATATGCCGTGTGATGCCGGCTTAGAAAAGCATCACCCCATTTCCTTCCCGTGGGTGTCGTAAGAGGCGACTGAGGGACTCGAGGGTTTCAGGTGTATTACGAGTTTTAGGCGACAGGCTGACAACCTGTCACTACAGTGATACACAAATTATCTCAACCGGCCCTCTATA
Source organism: Keiferia lycopersicella (assembly GCA_029255805.1). Taxonomy (NCBI): domain Eukaryota; kingdom Metazoa; phylum Arthropoda; class Insecta; order Lepidoptera; family Gelechiidae; genus Keiferia; species Keiferia lycopersicella. The sequence goes on from JARACZ010000008.1 coordinate 5,396,132, forward strand.
TTTATCAGACGTGGCGACAGCGACCGTATTATTACAGCCGTTAACGCTCTGCCTACCCCGTAAGGGATAAAGGCGTGATATATGTATGTATGTATGTAGAATATGAATGATACCCATCAATGACAAATAATTATCTAAATTAGTCAGTAAAATCATAATAATTCCGTTTGTTTGAATATGACATCAAAGATTTTCCTTACATTATTATCATTATTAACTGTCGTATACCATTCTCATACATCTTTTCGGGATTGTACTATATACTTATACCAATTATAATATCTTGAAACGTAAACATTATCTACTTATACAGTTTCGAAATATACAGAGATTTTAACGGATAGATACGAGTATATACGACACACACAAAATCACGCCAAATATCCCTGGTACGATAGATAGGAAAGCGCATTTATTGCATTTTATAAATACTTTGACTTGCCATCAGCACTTTTCATTTCACCATATTCGTCTTTGGAAAATTGGCAAGGCCGTAGTTTTCTCATCAACTCGTTCATTATACATGCATGCTTCATCTCTTTGAATTTAAATCATCTTATCATACAAACTATATCATACGACATTTTATCAGAAATTTTCTTAAATTTTCTTTTGTTTTGAACCAAACGGTTTCTGTAGAAATCTTTGCGCCAAAATCATTTTATTCTTGCAAAACCAAATGTTATAAAAATTCTAGATAAATAATTTGATTGCTCGAGTGCATAGCAAAGCAACATTGCGAACGCAGATACCATTTGATCAAGAAAAAAACACTTGAAATAAAAACAAGGGGTATTTTCTCCCCTTTCTCTTAGAGCTGTTTCAGCAAACTTGGCACTCAATGTGACTCAATACGACTTCACCCTTGACCTTCCAAAGTCAAACGTTGAAGGACTTGCAGGAATTAGAGAATAGCCTAAAATATGAGATGTCTTCAGGAATACGCGTTATTTTTCAAAATTATATCAGCAAGGCAGAAAATTTTGCGTTTAAGCCACGCTTTTAAGTAGTATTAATTTGCTTCAATTCTAAGGTGTTTGGTAATTGGGTATGAAAACTAATTAAAACTATATTACCTCTGTAATGTATTCTAATTATTTATCCAATTAACCTACTTCAGTTTAAGCAAAGTTCAAATTGACGAGGTTTATCTATCTACAAAGTTTTCTAAAGCGCCAATCAACTGTCATCATAATTAGAATTAAGTATTAAAGATCACTCATAAAGTTACGAATCACCTAAATGATAAACTGGCAGCTAATTTACTTGTTTTCAACATCGATGGTTCAGCTTTTTAGTCTGTGATGAATTTCAATAGGATCTATGTTTAGCTAAACATAAATCGGTGCACGCCCTTAGGCCAAGAGGATTGATTTAAAGAGGACAAGTGGTGGTGTCTGGATAGAAAAATAGGACATCGTGCTTTATGGCGTATTCTACGGCCTACCAGCAGAAGTGGCCTGCTATAGGCTGATGTGTTGTGACAAACAGTATAATGTGCGTAGCGAGGCGGTCACCATCCATTTACGTTGTTGTTTTCACCCGAAACTTCTGGCTAATTACTAGAAATAACCACCTGTTTTTCCCCATTAAATAATGGCCCATTTAAGTTGACTTCCCCAACTTAAACAATATAAATGGCGGGTCTGTTTACTGAGCCCTGAGCCAACAGAGAAATGGGCGCTCTAATTATGTTAATCTCGAAATAAAGTTATGCTACCACACTTGTAAGGGGCCTGATGAGTTTTCTCGCCACGTGAATATCACGACAAAAGTAACACGATTTCTTTCCGTTGCTTTTTTTGCTTAGCTTGTTTGAAGGTTAGTCAGTTACGATGCAGCAATGAATTCGTAAGCCATGTAAACTCTGTAGCCGGAAAATTCTGAAGGCTCGTCCCTCAACAACGTGGGTTACCCTACACCCTACCGTACTTATGGGACGACGTTTGGCGCACTCACCCTATTCGCAAGCTGCCTTCATACAAACGAGATATTTGTTTGCAGACCTTATTGTTAGCGTTTGTGTTTTTGATGAGAGAGAAATTTGTTTCTATGTAAAAATAAAGGTTTACCTACCTCTCTACTTCTTTGGATTTTTACTTTTTGTTAAAGGTTTTTGACCTGAACGAAAACCGATATAAATCTAGATTTACGGCTTCGGATAAAAGGATTAGATAACAATCAAGCATGACATCAGAACATTGAATATAAACTTCAATAGAGCGTGTCGTATGAACTGAAATTCCAGATTTGTATCTTTATCTCTACAAATAGATTTCAATACATTTTTCAGTATTTTTTCCCTAGAAATCATACATACCTACCGAATATTTTAATTCATAATTTAGTGTACTAAAATCTACTATGTATCTAAAATCATAAATATATATCTCACCTAGATAACTTTGTCTCATCTGTCCTAGAATTTGATGTTTCTACAAAGTATAATATCAGCATAACTTTTGCTTTGTTCGTGTATTATCTGTTTATGTTTGTAACTATAACATTATAAGATATGTGACATTATATAGATAGCCAAGATCTATAGACTGTCTCATTCGAAATATAGCTTAGGGTGTGCGTTTCAAATACGAAACTTGTAGGTACCGTTTGAAAAAAAAAACTGGGTAGACAAATACATGAAAATTTATCAAAAAATATACCTAAATAAAATTAAATTCTTAAAGTTGGTACTACAGTACATTTTGTTTTACTGCTGTTTGCAACATCGATTGCGTGTGTTGATAAATAAAAATGAACAAATATTTCATTGTTCCCATTTGAATTAAATTTGTTTATTTTACATGACACCTTTTCAAAAACATCATCATAATTACTTACAATTAACTTGTACCTAATAGTGCCAATTAGTGCGGAATCACTTAACCGTCCAAATTGCTTTTTATCAAAACATCTAACAAATGAATCGAAGTTGTTGTAAAATTAATAATTTTATAAGTTTTTCGCGTTTATCGAATATTTTTATCAAACCATCCATTTGCCCTTTAAATACCGCGTGCCGGCTGGCCATGCCAATAAAATATGCGAAGAATATTAAATGCCAACGTGAAGACGATATCTTAAAGGGCAAATGGCATTTATATAAATAATATATTCAGTAAGACTGCGCATACATAATTATAAAAATCTACTTTTTGCTTACAAGATCATTTTAAGATGAGTTTCAGGCAAGTTTTTAATTTCTGCATTACTGTAATAACTGTTTTATAAATATGACTTAAACTATTATGATGATAATAATTGAACATATTTTTTGAGTTTTATTATGTAGCTACATAATAGTAACCTATAATGGATTAAAGAACAAAAAAATAGCATGAATATCAAAGACCGCCTGCCTTCACTTTGCGAATTTTACAGTCGTGTGTTGTGTCGTTAGAAACCAATTTACATAATGGTTATTTCATGAGCTTAATTTATTTAATTATAAAATCATCTTGTGTCTAACTCTAGCAAGTATAAAATAACTAGTTACCTTACCGTACGGTACCAGATAAGAACATAAGTTAGGTATCATTTATTTCTTGACTTTCTTAATTTTTGTAGTGTTGGACTCTACGTTTTTGGCTATCAAAACAAAACTATGCCTATCGACATACTATGCCTGTCGGTAACTACGCCTGTCCGCTCTTAACGTTGTGTTAAGCGGCTAAGAGATGAAACCAGGAAGTGTGTAGCAGCTTTCACTATTCTAGGTAAAATTAAATAGATGAAACTCGATCTCCCGTAGTGAACCTAGCTTATCTACATTATTCGGGAACCATTTTTTTTTATTCAAATCATTCATTTGCTGACGGTACTCTACCCTAGATGGGTCGAGAGATAGCAACTACCAACACAAATTGTAACCCTTGTTCCGTCCGCTAAATTGGGTGCATTTCCACGCGAAATTTTAACACGCCCGGTCTTGTAAACACTCGTCCACATTATCATACCCCAAGACTCGATTCCACGCCTAAATCGCTGACTAAAAACAGCGCACTCACTTTCAGTTTAATAGTTAGAGTAGAAGAGATGATCGTGAATAAAAGAAAAGATTTTAGGCAACGATGAAAAATATGTAATAAACATAGGAAAACACTTATGAAACCAGGCTGAAATCTTACATCAATTTTAGTTTATTTTCGTGAAAGCAAGAAAGCCGCTAATTGTACCAATTTGTTTCTGTCTGTAGTCTGTTTTGTAAAGTATATGAGACTTCTTCTTTTTCTTTCATTTCGTGTGGGGCACCGAGTCATCAACGACTTTTTTCGTCAAATAACCAGCAAATTGGCGTGTATGTAAACCGGCTAACTTCGTATACTTAGTATATTTGACTGGTTGCTTGAACAGTCATGTGCACGGAGGTATACTTTTTTAAACCTATGAGACGGACTTCGCTACACCGCTATTTTAGTTGGCCATTTTAGTCGGCGCCGTGGAATCAAGTCTCCTATTCGCCTAAAATAGCCCTCCGCCACATTGTATTCAGGGCTGCCGCTAATACCCAGCTCAACCATGTTGATACGTCATCACCATGCTCAGTCTAATCTCATCGGAGTCTTATGTAATGCGAGCCACGTGGATGGAAACTACTGGCGCCAACTATTGAGTACGTGTACGTTTTTTAAATAAAATTATCGTAAGGTGTGTCCAAAAATAAAACCAAAAAGTAACTCTTACTATTGAATGTCAAAATATTTGTTATATCTACTTATTAACTTCACAAAATGTTCATATTCTTGTCATAAGCGAAATTGGCCGGACACTGATGTGTCGTTGGGTAGGTACTATTACACCCACCCAAGACAGGTTGGCCAAATACAGTAGCGTAGATTTCCACCACAACCAAACGTCAGCGGTTGAGGAATTATAAATACTTAGCCGACAAAGTCAAGGCCCGTAGCTATCATCTTCTTTCCCACACCAAGAGTCATATATTCCCGAATGGGGCAATAAAATTCAAACTCTCACGATAGAGATATAAAGCTGTATTTACAACGGCATGTTGACGGGCTTAGGTGTTTAATGTCGTTGCGCAGGAGTGGCTGATGACAGCCGGCCACAAGAATCGCTACGAATAATCGCTACACGTTTTATAGGTCGTAATTGTTGTCATAAAATGGTAACAAAAGTTGTTTTTACGTTCGGCACGAGAGGCGTGTTTATCATCCGTAGTAAACAGACAGGCTTACACGACGATTATGGTGGGAATCCGAGCTTTTTATGGCGATTTAATTGTTTAGACTCCTTTGACTTCACACGTTTTTTGGTAGGTCAATATCAAAATTTTAGTGGCATTTTAGTATGTAAATAAATCTTTAGCAGTGATAAAATTAGATTTTACTGCTATTAACTAGATAATTTCGCAGTAATTCGTATCAATTACTTACTCTTAATTTAATTTTATCTATTAAAACAGATATTAACGTGAATATGTGTGCTGCTCAAATACGAACCACGTTTTAATTTAGCCTGCTCACATCTATACTGGATACATGTATAGGCACTTAGATAATACAAGGAACGGATGGAGGGAATATATTAAAATATTTAATTAGGGTTCCGCAGAAACAGGCATGGCGTCCCATCTGTCGCGAGCTCGACAATGTCGCGTTTCCTTGAACGAAGCTCAGGTGGAATAATTTTGTAATCAGGATTCTATTATTGTATTCTTCCGAGTAATCCGCAGGCCTATAGTGGCTGTGGCCAGACGTGACTTAGGTAGCATTATGGCGTGGCTAGACTAAGGAAGCACGAGTACCTACTTAGAGTATACCTACTGGTATTACAGTAGTAGGGACGCCTGTGGAGAAGTCGGTCGGAGTTAATCTATTAGATCGGAAAGCGATCGATGTGAAACGCGAAATTTTGTGTAAATACGGGATCATATGAAATTCATTCCAATGGTTAAGGCGTCTCAAACGTTATATAAATTAGAGTTAAGATTTACTGAATGATCGACTATTCGTCATAGTAGAAATATAACAAGTAAAGGTTAAGGATGTTTTGAAATGACGTAGTGAACCCAAAGTTAGTATGAAACCTGTCTACAACATTTTGTTTTACAATAAAAGTGTTAAAACATTTATATAACGTTAATAGGTATCTATTATTTGACGTAGCAATGCATTTGATAAGTCGTATTGTACGATATTTTTCGATTTTTAGCTGAGTACCTTAGTTTATAACTTTAAAAAACTATGAAGTATGCCAGCGTTTCTTTCATTCTCAACTACATCCTTTACCCAAAACGAGTTTTTATTCCTGACTTGTACGAGTAGGCGCAGCCCGCCTCGCACTGACTCAGCCGGCGATTGTTCGCCACTAAACGTCGATAGGATCCACAACTCAGCCATTTTACTGCCGGCGTTAATAATATATGGGGCGTTGCGTAATTCCTGCCTTAAGCCAGAGCCTTCGCCTTAAGCGGACTTAGCAAATACGCAAATACTGCTGTTTTTGTATGTACTTTAACCACCTTAACTCTAGTACTTCCATAATTTACGCGAAGTGCGAAAGGCATACAAGGAATAAAATTGGGAAATTTACAGCTTCTTCAGAAAGTTCACGAGTAAAAATTTCAACGAAGCTTTTTAGCTGATAAAAGTTCGTGTGAACTTTCGTTGTGTAAATTATTGCTACGATATGTCTAACCAAATAAGGAAGATGTGAATACATTTTCTCTTTTGTTTTAAGAATATCACCAATATTTCAATTTGAATCTTTAGTAGGTAGTTAGTTACGTTGTAGGTATGATAGCTTTTTTTAAAATCTTTTTACATTCGGAAAATAATTAATTTCAGCTAAAATTATATTTCAGTCTATTTCACGTTATGTAGGTACTTGATAATAAGAACGAAATGAAAAAATCCTATTCAAATAAAAGCTCCTACTTATAAGGCTTCAGTCCTTTCGAACCAATAGGCATTCGATTCGAAAGAAAAGCCGAACGTACTCGTAACGAAAACCTAAATTTTTTGCTCTCAACATTAGTAGATATTGGATAGTAACCATAAATATTTTAGCTCGTTAATTCCACAATCCTGCAGACACAAGTTGGCGCTTATTTTTTACTTACACTATAAACAATTCCCCGGCTCGTTAACAAGAAAGATGAGCTCTAACAGCTTCGGTTTATGGTCTATAAAATTCTGGCACGTGTTCTCGCCTGCCACCTACCTGATAAATTCAGAACGCTCAGCATTTTGTCAACTATTAATTCTAAATTTAAAATTACAGTAGCACTTGCACAGCAGCTTGAGATGCTTCCAAATTCAAGTACCTATATTGTAATCGTAAAAACTAATTCAATTTATATTCTTCTGGCTGGTTCTAAATAATTTTGTGAAAAAGAAAGTAGAATATTCTTTTGTTGAAGAATAAAAGTGGCAAAACTAAGAGGCCATTCAATTTGGGCCTATTCGAGCTGATGGCAAAGGCCTTCTAACTGGTGCCAATTTTGTAGCTCGCTGTATCGTTATACAATCATATCTAAGATCTCACTTTAAGATATAAGATAAAGGAAAGTGGAATCAAAAAGTTGCAGCGAAAACTTGTTTGTGGAGTGAATTGGACGAAACCCTCTTCTTAAAAAGAAAAATTCCAAGTCCCCGGGATTCAGCAAAACTCCATTTACGAACTCCACTTCCAACTATTCCAATTTCAAACTATCATCCATCCGTACCTACTACGTGTAGATATCGCAGGACGGGCGCAGGTAGGGAGCCAGATAGTTCGATTTATAAATAGGTAAAGAGCGTAAATAGAAACGGTTGTATCGGCTTTGAGACTACCAATCGATACAGGGTACTCTGGAATTCATTCGGCTTATATCCCAGTCGATACATTCTGAAATCAAACTTGCGTTCTGTTACTGAAAGTGTATATCTGTTCGCGAAACAATGGCGATTACGTTGTTTTTTTGTGTATCCGAACGGAAGCACACACATGTTACAGTGTAGGTAGGTAGGTATGTGCTGTGTTCGAAGTTAAAAGTTAAATACCGATGTTGTCGGATCTTTTCCTAATCAAACTAATGGAAATAGCAATGTTAGGGTCGGGCGCTACTTGTTCATTTATCTTCCTTCATACGATTAACTTTAATGGTTTAGAGTTACGAGTAGGCTAGTTAGTTAGTAAACACTTGTTTACTTGGGAAATGATTTGTTTTTCAAATTGTCACAATTTTACGATAAATATCAGGTTGGTTTGACCTCTCTTGGGAAAATATGGCTAATGCTTTGGCAACCTTTGGCTTTTCGCTTGCTTAAGTAAACTAGTTCCCAAAGTCCTCATAACTTATCTAAGTCCGCTAAGTCTACGTCCAAAGTTTATCCATTATGCGTAAAATATGATATTGCTCGACCAAGCCACACATTTGCATAGTAAGTCTACCAGTTTATGGGATTATCGTCACTATTAAACCTATTTGATTTACGTATTACAATGTAGGTATGTACCTAAGAACCCATTTTAGATTGGAATACCTAAGTACATAATTTTCTTGTCTTGATACGTGTTTTATACAAAAAGAAGCATCTGTTAGATAACCAAGGTTCAATATGGATTCAAAAGAATCCCTCAAACATTCTTAATTTAGTTTTTTCCTTGTGGAATCCTTGCGGCAGCAATGCGGGGCCGTTATGGTAGAAGTTTGGGACGAACGGGACTCGCCTCTTACATAAAATCTTAAAACTTTTATCTTTTACTTTGATAAGGTATTCCGGGTGGAATTTCTATTATACTTCTGCCGCTCCGGAGCGCGCTTCATGAATATAGAACCATGGCCAAATAGAAAAACAAGAACATGGAATTTTAGATTTTGCTCTATTTTCCAACTGATCTTGACTGCAAGTGAATTGCTCCAAGTGCGGCGCCTCAGTAAAGGGATCAACAAAATAAAAAATACTTACAAAATCACTTCGATACAATAATTTTGAAAGCTTCCTACCCTTTTACGAAACACTTAAATATTTTATGTCCCATTATCAGTAATTGCGTAATGAGTGTAGTAGAAGCTGCCGCCGTGGACCGCCATATTGCGATGTAAGAAAAAAAGCACGCGAATTACAATTCTTTTACGATCCGATTTTATAGCATTTTTATGTATTTCCAATTGCCCGCGGTTGACAATCTGATCCTTGTAAACTATAGCAAAATATGCGAGGCAAGGATCCCAGCCTATTAAAATGCAAATTTTGAAGTTAATTTACTATCATTATAACGCCTATGGGAGGCTTTGCTCTGAGTAGGAGGCTGAAGTTACTCAACCGGCTTTAGATAGGCGTATAAATCAATCGTTTTCATAATCGATTCGATTTTATAGATGTAATAGATTTCAGATGCAAATTTAGCTCACCCAGCAGCTTAATCCCCGACAACGATATTCAACGACATTCTTAGCTATGGATTAAGGAAGGAAATTGCTATATTCGACGAAGCAAAAATATCGCCATATTTATCCTACAACAAAAATGTAAATGAGACACTTTCAAAATTGATGTAGGTATTCGTGAGCCAATGTAACACGGAACGCTTAATTTAGACAAAATTAAACCGTTACATACACCTGTGCGTTTAAATTCAGAACACGGTAATTCCGGTACGGGCTGTACGTGTAAAAATAAATTAATTATTGATTTCGTGGTGGCTTAAAATCTACAATATATCATTCTTGCCTTCAATCTTATTAAAATCTAGCGGCTTAAAATATAATCAAACGATTGGCCACACGTGTCGACGAAGATTTTGCCTCATATTTATTACACCCCACATTTTTCCGAAGCCCAAATTTTCTCAAAAGAGTACATTATATCCAATACGCACAATCAGTGCCGCCTCATCACTTATGAAAAATCGTTTCTCTTTAGAAACTCCTCTATAAAAAGTTCATTCTAAATTAAAATTAAGGTCTAGCGTAACTTTGTGGAAAAATAACTCATATTCTCTTAAAAGCAGCTGCACTAATATAATCTCTAACTAGATGTCATAGGGTCCATTTTTCTTTGATCTGGAGAGCATTTTATGTCGTTCTGCTTTGTTGGTTGTTGTCAAAATAACTGGTAGTTTTTCAGTATCCATCGATGAGTTACAGCTTGTTAAAAGCACAACAAAGCATTGGATTTTGTAGTGATTTGATATTGTGTGAAAATAGATTCATAGATCCATGCTCTTTAGGTACATGACGATTGTTGTTTATACGAAGGTACGTACTTAATACATGCATTAATGAAAGATAGAATTTTTGTATAAAAACTAAATTAGTGTTGGCATTATATGTAAATAATATGTGTAAAAGTTATTGTATAAAGTAACGTAAAAATGTAACTATGGACCCGAGGTCTCATCATGTAAATTTTTTGACGCTTTTCAAAACCTGTCTAAAATAGTAGGCTCGATTTTAGACCTAACAAAATACTAACATTAATTTGACTTTAAAATAATCAATACAACTTTTTTGACATGAAGTAAGTGTACAATTTGGTACCTATTTAAGTATTTTTGTAGAAACAATAATGTACATTGTGTATGTGGCACTGGTTCTAATAAAGTTCATGGTCTTAGTGTCAACGCTGGAATGCAAAAAAGTGTTTACTATTATCAAATGATATAAGCTAATGTATGTAATCTAGGATTGGACCTATCAGCATACATTTTCCTGCTTATCACTACCATATAGCCACTTACATAGTTTGTTATGGGATAGTTGAACGGCCTTAAGAGTGCATTTGCTTAATAGACCTCAATATTGAGTGTAGTATGGGATATACATTTATCTCTGGCTGTGGCCACGATTCTAAAGATCTGTCACTTTGTTGAAAAATTCTTCTTTTCATGTAGTACACTAAGACGTATAACGACCCAATGATACAATCAAAATTATGTAATCATTGGGTCTTGAAAATGTATTTTCGTAAAAAGACAACAAAATATATACAGCTGTTATTTGCCTTAAAGTGTATCATTTACTTCCTTAGCTTTAATAGTCAAAACAAAGGAAAGAATGCTGTAATTTTTTGTTGACTAGGTAATAGTAATTGCAGTTGATATAAGGTGTAAAAATATTAGCTGCAAATATTTTAAGGGGTAAATCAGTCCATGAAATTGAACAAATTTCTCCAAAGGTTTACATAGGTAGGTATGTCATATTCATAAAAATCTTTTTATTCTTGTCTAAGAAGATGTGAGTAAGAATCGAGGGGTATGTGTAGGCAACATAATGCACGCGACTCCATCGACTCCAGCCATTAACATCAAGTGTTATTGGGCCGTTTCTCCAGGCCCGAGCCGGCGATAGCCCAGCCTTCCATTAAAAGTATCCATAAAATTACATTATTATGTGTTAATAATTTCAAGGGAAGAAACGCCATCCGCCATCTCTGTTTCCATCGTGACTAATTCAAAATTGATGTTCATTTTTGTAAATTTCGTCGTCGTCGTCGTCGTCGTCGTCGTCGTCGTCTCAGCCGATAGACGTCCACTGCAGGACATAGGCCTTTTTTTGTAATTAGTACGGATCACAATTGAGCAATGAAGCGATCGATTTGCGTTCTCAGTTCGATTCGACAGTAGCTTAATTCGCGCGTGTTTCGACGTTGTTTCGTCATAGTACGTTTGCGAAATAACAATTGGATGCGCAGTTTATTTTGCAGTATCGAACGGCCTTGTTTTGAGCAAATGGCTTTTTAATCTTGCTATATGTTGGTACCGGTGTCGAAAACTATGGAATTTTTATACGTATTATCGTCACTTTTTAAACACAAAAATTAAATATTCTTCATACAAACTCGCACGTGAATATCAATGTTTTTCAGAAACTGTACTGTATTATTATTTTGTAGAAAATGCAAAACATAACTCAAGCATGATCTAAATGACTAAACAAACCTTTGAGACTTTTCCACTGTTCTTCTTACACCTTGTATTCTTAAATGCTGTGAAAGTGACTAGAACCCTGAGATTACTAAATGCTAGCAAAAATTGCTATCCTAATACCAGCTTATACTACAGTAAATGACAAAAATATTTCCAAGCGGAAGGCAAGGTTATATTTAGTCGGCTTAACGTACATGCCGAGTGTAGAAGGCCAAAGGCGGTTACTCTCAGATGTCTCGTAAAATTACTATCTAACTGCTCGTAGCAATATCGTACCAGTTTGAAGCAAACCGAACCCACCGGCTTGCAGGTACTGCGGTGCGCGATTACAGTCGACACCTTACTGTTAGGCCATATAAGAGGAATAATCCGCGACGGAAAAGTAGAAGACTAAAGCGTTATTTTTACTACTGCTAGTGTAGAGCGTGGTTACTTACGAGCGCTATCTTTCGGCATGCAGGCAGATGCTGAGCCGGCTCGGACCATCCTAGGCTTGTCGATATAGTTATGTACGTAATAGCGGTAATGGTAAACTTGACCTCACGTTTCTTCTCAGCTAATCAAATAATAAGATTTTGTTTATGTAAAATTTCAGTAGCTACCTACATTTAGTAAGAAAATAGCCACCCGTGAGAACTTCTTAACGAGACGATGTATATAATTTTTTTCTGTCAATTGCAGGCAAATTACAACGAGCGTCACAATCACGAACAAAAACGTCTGCGACCGAAATTCCATAGGTAGGGTCCGACCCATATCATACGACACAGATGTTAGAGAAACACAAACACATGAAAGGATATTGTAGCAAATTTGACGGTTATGCGCCATCTTGTGCAACATTTTCGGCGAATATTCTTTGGCGGGACACTTTCGATCCCTCTTAGAAGCAAATAAACGCAGTTTTTTCCCTAAAAATAAGTATTCGATTTCTTTACTTGGATCATCGGAAAGTGCAAATTTAAATAATTTACATAATTGAGCGATTTTTAAGCATTTTGTCTTTGTAAATGAATTAAATAATTTTATCGAGGGTTAATCGGAATTTGATTGGTCGTGGATGTAACCTTTTAATTAAGTAATTAATGACCATAACAGGTACATTAACTATTGAACTCATGTGAAAAATAATTCTGGCCCCACCCTTGATCTAAAAGAGCGTAACTTCAATTTCCGAGAAAACACATTTTCTTGATAATTTACTTTCCCATCGTCTCCGCCTACACATGGAGGTAATTACATAGTATAGGATCGATCGAGCAGGCGTGTCCAGTAGGTAAGGTAAGTTATACGCAGCACGGGTGTGTTTGCCGGGCCAGTGGCGTACATTACTGTACTTTAGTACCCGACCCGACAGTAACTTACCGCAACGGGCACTGGCTCTCTGTTAATGAGACAGCATCGTTTTACTGTCAAATGTAGAGTAGTCTAGTCTAGTAGCGTTTTTGTTGATGGAATGCTTAAGTGCCCGTTCTGCAAAAGTGCTACTGCTACTACTGAAAATTAATACTTACCCAGTATAATTTTTTTATGCAAGGTAAAATCAATGTATAAAAGTCCTCTCATTATTTTGTCATGTAATTATTAAACTAAAAATATATATCGTTACGTGGCTATTTAAGAAAAAACCAACAAGGATATTTGTCTTGAGTTAGTGTTTTCTTACATGAAGAACGAAAATTACCTACTTCGACGAAGAGGATTCTTGTTTACTCTTTTCCTTCACTAGAGGCAAAGAGGGAGGGAGGCAATACATTGTACGGGTAGCATAACAATCAGGAGTATGAAATATGAACCTATCTATTGACCACTGTCACACCCTATACTAAATCAATTGTAGCTATGAGGCCCCAGTACAATCAAAAACATATTCTTGGTCGTACAAACACATTCGAAATTACATGTTGATGTCAGAAACGGCCGTATCTCGCCCACAAATTGTTTGTATCGCCCTCTATATGTCTTAATAAATTACATGATTTGTGTGCACGGAAACTTTTACAATCAATCAAATCAATCAATCAAATTATTTATTGTTTTGCTGTAAGTTTTACAGGGTCGAAAATTTTATGTTACAATTAAGTTTCATTACAGCTACCAAATTAGGTGTACAATAATACAGAGTAATACATAATAAATTTGAATTAAAATCGTAATTTCACAAACAATAGTAAACGCAATATCCAACCATAACTTTTATTAATAATACCTACTTATAGTTTAAAAACAATAAGTCCTAATATTAACCTTCTTAGGCCTAGACCAGTCCTTTGGTTTCTTTTTTATATCACCGAATAAAACAACGTCAACAGATAATAAAAATAAAAATAAAATTAAAAAATATATGTCATTGAATACAATTAATTATTGAATAGTATAATATTAAACTATTTTGAGTGCGATTCTTATATTATTCATTTATTACAATTTACCACGGTTTTGAAGAAACTCCTTAACACTATAAAACATTTTCGTCTGTAACCAGGAATTTAGTTTCCGCTTGAACTCATTAACATTTAAGTCTCTAAACTCCTCTGGAACGTTGTTATAGATTGTAATAGCCATATAAAAAATACTTTTATGATAAAACTCGGATAGATGCTTACCAGAGTGTAATAGTTTATTATTGCCTCTGAGGTTTCTATTAAGCTTGCGTTTTGATTCGTATAGAGTCATATTTTTTTTAACAAACATAGCTGTTTCTCTAACGTAGAGGCAAGGGAGTGGCAGGATCTTGTACTTTCCAAACAGCGGTTTGCAAGAGTCAATTTGGGCCAGACCTTCCATGGCTCGTACACAACGTTTTTGGGCAATGAAAGCCTGGGAAGCATCGGTAGAGTTACCCCAAAAAATCAGGCCATAAGCTAGTACTGATTGGACATAGCCAAAGTAAGCCATTAGTGCTGCCTCTATTGAAGTACTGTAGGCAATGCGCCTTAGAGGGTAAACAAACCTTGCCAGTCTATTGCAGACACTTTCAACGTGTAGTTTCCAGCTGCAGTTACTATCCAACGTCATTCCGAGGAATTTCGCTGAAGAAACTTGTTCTATTAAGAATCCATTGCACTCCACAGTAAAGGTCAGTGGTTGTCTATAGAATGAATAAAATTGCATTATGCTTGTTTTGGCCAAATTCATGCTAAGCCCATTTACCTTCATCCATTGCATGATATCTTCCAGAGTACTTTTAATTGTCTCTATGTACGATTTTGAAGAAATAGACTCTACAATGGCAGTGCTGTCATCAGCAAACAATACCATGTCTGTCTGGGTGGCTTTGGGCAGGTCATTAATATAAAATAGAAAAAGTAGAGGCCCTAAAATAGTTCCTTGCGGAACACCTCTACCGTTGACTCTATATGTCGATTTGTTGGAAAGAAATGTATTGTTATTTTTACAAAGACTATTAATTTCAACACACTGCACCCTGTCCTTAAGATACGTGTCAAACCAGTGCAGAATGTGCCCTCTGACACCGTACTTTTCCAGCTTTCCCAGGAGAACACTATGCTCTACACAATCGAACGCTTTGGACATGTCAGTGAGAATTGCTGACACATTAATACGTTTGTCAATACAGTTGTGGACAATTTCCATCAATTGATATATTGCTGTATTCGTCGATCTACCTTTGCGACACCTTACGTCACGTACGTAATGTCGATCTACCTTACATGAAAGGAGTCTTTTATCCCTTATCTTGATACAATGCTGCATTGAGGAGGAATCTACATAATTTAACTTGATTTAACAGACTGTTTTTTGAGCACAGTGTCTGATTAAGAACGTTCTAAGAATTGGAAAAATATTGATGCCGCTATTTTTATCTGTTCGTGCTCTACTTAAAGAAATAATACGCTCAATTTTACTAATCTGCCTGACATTCTACTGTCATCGATACATTCATAAATACATCACGCCTTTATCCTTTAAAGGGTAGGCACAGAGCGCGTCAACAGCTATAAAAATACCGGCCATTTTATTGATACCTATGAGAATGTTTACTATTTTGTAAAAAAAAAATACATAAGAGATTCGCTTTGGAGACATTTTAATGCTCTGTGCATAAATAAGGTATTAAACTACATATTCAGATGGTTGAAAACTCTAATGTTCAAAAAGGTTCATATGTTTTTCTAGCGATAGCTATTGTAAGAAAATGAATGCATAGAAAAATTTCCTTTCTTGTTATAGGAAAGGCGGGGAGGGCTGTCTTGCTCGTCGCGTCTGCCTACATATTTTATTGACCCCAACGGCTGCACAAGAGAAAAAAAATGCTGGATTGGTGCGGTGATAGGAATTTCTAAGGCGATTTGGTAAGTAGCAAATAAAAGTCTCAAGAAAATACCAGCTTAAAAAAACAATTGATATAGGTATAATATAAAACTGTCCACATCATTTTTCGACTGCATTTTAATTTTATTTTTAACACTAAGTGTTACCTAAACAGAAACCTTAATTTAAACATTTCTGAAAATGTGCTGGCTGTTATTTCCGTTTGTGATCCAACTTTTGCAGTTTACAACAATTCAATTTTATAATGGATCAATGTGCCAATTTAGGCATATCTCTCTTATTTTTATCATGGATACGTGTAACGAATATCTATTATTTTAAAGTTCCATAATCTCTTACAGAATCCTCTGTTCGAAATAGGGTGATGCTATTTTTTTTCTTGTAAAAATACTTGCGACAAATCTTTCTTGTTCAATCTCCTGTGCACCCTACGCCGGTACTTTACGGCGTATCAGTTGGTGCGGTATTCCCAAACTGCACTTCAGTGCTCCAGACCGATGTACCTACCTACTCTAGTATAGGTACACATGAACATGATACGGTAGAAGATATTAAACTACGTATGATTGTCGCTTTTACGTCTCGCTGTAAGAAATGTTTTCATATTGTGCCTATGAAAAAGTACGTCTTAGTGCGAAAATATACCTATATAACATTTTGTATTTCAATTCAGTTCCTAAAATGCCGAAAATACCCGAAATATTTTTATAGCTTTTAAAGCAAATATTAAACTGGTAATTTTAAATTACATACATACATAAATCACGCGTTTATTCCTAACGGGGTAAGCAGAGCGTTAACGGCTGTAAAAATACGATCGCTATCGCCACGTCTGACAAATATAGTGGGCCTTTTAAGATTTTTTTAATCTTAAATCAATTGGTAATATAAAATCGATCTAACCCTGCGTATAGTCAACTTAGCATTAACGCAGACGAAACATGTTGTGTAGGTGTTGTTTTGTAATTCGATATCATTATGTAGACAAGTAGAAATAGCAAGATTCTATCAGCAGCACTTCAGACTTTTTGTTTAGGAGATCAGCTTATTTTGCGTAGTTAACAAGATTTTAAAAAATGCGTCATCGTTGCCTTCTCAAATAAAACCATCTTCTTCATCTTCGTCAGCCAGAAGCATAGCAGTTGACTGCTGGACATGGCATCCCTCAAATCGGGGTTGCCCAATCCTTGGATTCGACCTTTAGTTGCGTTTTACGTCACCTACGGGTAGAAATGGGATGATTCATTCTAAGTCAGCACCATACTGGCCTAAAACAATCGTGATCATGATCAGTGTAAATTCGGTAGTTTTTTTTTTGTAGTACGCAGTATAAAACATTGTTGGTCGCCATGTGTTCTTACTGTAACGCAAACTCTCGTATTCTGAACACGTAACGAATGTTTTACGCGAACTTCCCGGCCTATATTTATGTAGCCTCTTCTTAGTATTTATAGCTGTACGAGTAGCTACTACGAGTTGTATTTTGTATCATGTGATAGGTCAAACGAGATACTAATCATTCTGGAGTATAAAAAACATTTTTTTATTAGGTTAGGTACCTATTAATATAATTACCGATTTTTTGTCTTAATTAAATGTGATCTATTGGACTTCCTAATAAATCTCTATTGTGCTATGCATAATTTTCCATTATCATCGGTAAAGTGTTGATTGATTACCAACAAAATTTAATTTTACCTACTATTACCTAATTTATTCGACGTAGGTCAGAAGGCAGCGAATCTTAAATGGGATTTGGGCTGGACATGTCGCCAGAATGCCAGTTGCACTGTGGGCAAAAATATCAACTACTTGGGTCCCATCTAACGCCAAACGGGCACGCAGTCGTCCCAGAAAAAGATGGATAGATGAGCTGTACATCCACGCGCAGAACTGGATGGAGATGCCTCAGGATAGGGAAAAGTGGAAGAAGGAGAGGGAGGCCTTTGCCCTGCAGTCTTATGACCTGCCCTTTGCCCAGGACATGTCTGGCTAATAATAATAATTAATAATTACCTAATTTTAATGCCTGTACCTAGCTATATTAGGTAGAGACATAAGTTGATATAAGTTTTCCCAGCAATCACTGCTTTGAATCCTATAGTATCAAATTCTAGATTATTATCATTTTACTTCATCGATAAAGGATGCATAATTTCAAATTAACATTGAAACTGGCAAATAATTATCAGTCCGTATTGCTTACTCATCGGATAAAAATGTTCAAATAACGTTTTTAAAACAGGAATACAGCTTTTCATCTTGCAACGCCACGTAAACATGCCAAGCCCACGATCCTGAGAAAAACAGCCGCATCTCACAAAAACCCCAATTTGAGATTTTTAATTCGAAATAACTTCTTCATTCCTTTCGTCCGTCGCGTCCTTTCGCAAGCTCTTGGATTTATAAGCACTTTCACCCCCAATATAATGCGGTGTATATTTTTGTCAACAGAACATTTGGATGCGGAATTTAATGAAAACGTTGTTTGCATTTCAGGTGTGAAGACAACTTTATCCAGAGAGCGGCGAAAGCAAAAAGGTTGCCTCATGGAAAAATGTATTTAGTAACGTAGGTTTTTATTTGTTTACTTGACAATAAAAATGCTATTTATATTAATAATTATTATACGTAAGCACTTAAGCGACGAAATGTATTATTTACTTTGTTACTAATTATATTAATCAATTTAAATGTTATGCAGTTACCACTGTTCTAAATTAGTTTTCTTGCGACAGCAAAAAACAAATAAAATCGAATGACAATGATTAAAATAAAGTGTTTAGTTTTGTAATGAATGTAAGATACATAATTACAGACTGAAATAAAAGTACAATAAAACGAAGGTTATCAATAGGACAAAACACTGAAATAAGGCCAAAATGAAACCAGCTTTTTATATAGTTTCGTTTACTTACTTAGTGCATTTTAATGCCACAATTGAACGTTCAGGTTTGTAAATACGTATGAAGGAGTGTCACTATGCCTTATAACTAAAACATTGCTTTATAAATTTGTATTAAATTTATTAAAGTGAAGGTACTGCCTATGTGTATGTATTTTATAATTAGAAATGATATATGAATCTATCAAAGTATCTTTATTATAAAATTTAACAGGAACTCCGAAAATATCTACTTACCTAAATATTCCAGTTGGCTATTTTAACATGATTACAAATTAAGCTAATAAAAAATACCCAATGATCAATTTCAAGTCGTAGGTAACTTACGGCTTACCTTGCTTTACCTAGGACTAGGTCCGTAAAATGTTTATTAGGTATTTTTACATTAACGTACTTCCCTTCTTATTGACAAAAGAATTGTATCCACCAACATTAAGTAACGGTTCGATTTGTAACCATTTGGAAATAAAATTGAGTTTAATTTTGGTTTTATTATTTCTGTAACACTTTAACAGAAGGCGGTCTCACGGCATGATTCGAATTTTAAATGAGAAACATTCCAATAGACATTGAATGAAATTCTGAAGATAATATCTTTTAAGGTCTGGCTTCCAAATAGTATTTCGAAAAAACAAATTGAAATTTAATACGCACTTGCCACTCTTTAAATACAAATAGCTCGATAAAGGTTAAATAAAAACCATTTTTAGGCGTAGTGGCCTAAAAAGGTGCTAGAAATAATTTAAGTGGTAGTATTCAACTCTATTTAATTTAATGATAATATAGGTATCCTAATTTACCTACTGTCATTTTTCTTGTAAGCAAGCAGATACCTATAAATTTGCCCTTCGGGCTTAGTACCTACCTGTCTACCTATACAAACCTGTAAATGCCTGAACTGAGGTACCAGGTCTGCCTAAAAGTATCTTAGTATTTACTATCTATATAAGCTTTTATGTTTATGACCTCACCTAGCTAAAAAAAATCGAAAGATAAGCAATAGTTGTCACAGCAAAGATTATCGACTAGCATGAAAAAAGTCCGTAAGTATGTAAGTAGTTTTTTCCTACACCCTAACATTATTGGAAATTCAGAATCCGAGTTTAAATTGTTGGTTTTACGATTATTGTGTACTTTGATTGTAGGTATCTTTTGAATACAAATTTGCGACTCTGATACTCACGCGATATCTGAAAAACGCAATGAAAATATAACCTTATTATCTATCACCCAAGCTTCAGAATGCTTTAGACTTGCTTCAGGTAAATACGTGGGTATTACATACATAAGGTTGAGTATACACGATAGTTATTTAGAGGATTTTAAGAGCGGGCTGTGTATGGATGATTCGGTTGGTAACGGGTATATAAACCTTGGTTTTCAACAGCAATTTTGCGGAAGGAACGACCAGGAAGCGATAGTAAAACTTGTAACAGTGCTATGAGCCCTTCGGTTCATACCGTAAAACCTTGGCAATACAGTTGTTTATTTAAGGAGCTTTTTGTTCCTACCTGAGGAGTTTTATACCCGCAGAAACAGATGCGCCCTGAACACAAAAAACAGGAGACATTTTCTAAAAAACCTTTGCCCTTGAGATTGTTCTCTCAATAGTTTAAAAAAGGATGTCAAAATAGTCTCACACTCTTAAATCAAAACCAAAAGCTCATTTCCATACAAGATGAAAAAAGACTCCTCAAATTCAAATCATCATAATCATAATTGATTTTCGAACTCATTCCAACCTGTGATTCAAATAACATATAACGGCCAGTAACTAGTTAATAAAAATACTCTACAATCACTCATAAAGGTCGATTCAAATTATTCCAGCCAACCACAATGGCCCATAGGCCATACAATGTCGCTGCAAGACGCTATAAGCAATCGATTTCGTCATTCGAGTGATAAAAAAATCGATTTACTAGACTAGAAGTGACTATCAGCGGTCACGAATCGATTTTATGGCCGATTGACTACTATTGTGGATGAGAATATTTTTTTTTTTGTTTTGGGGTTCTTTAGTAAAATATATTGGTGAAACTAAAATGATCTTTTTTGGAAAAAGACCGGCGGCCACCGTTTTTGATCTGCCTTCCAACCGGGACTACATAAATAGTCTTCAGATGATTTGGTAAGAAAAAAGTCCGTAGGTATAAAAAGGAAAAGGAAAAATTGTGCCAACTTCCTTCAATAAAAATATAAGTAGGTAAAGAAGTGATGATGATGATGATGATGATCTCTCCGACCGATTTCGGCCATGGCGACCACTTTGACTCCTAATCAGATCGGCGCTGATGCGCCCGGAGATGGCTATTGTAGCCAATTTTGGCAGTAAACTCCCGTGCACAGAGTGGACACGTGAGTTTGCCATTTACATAATTATAGTTAATGGCGACGGGTGGACGGGCCTTCAGCTCATCGCGCTTAGCGTCGAGGTCTGCTTTACGCTGTTCCTCAAACTCGCGGACTTGCCTCTTAACCATCCCGCGCCATTCGGGACGCTGTGCTGCCAGACCCTCCCATTGAGTGGGCTCAATGTTGCATCTTTTCATGTGTCGTTTCTGTACATCTTTATATCTGAGGAGTTGTCCGCCATGCTTTCGCTTGCCTTCCTCTAGCTCAGAATAAAAGATGCGCTTCGCCACTCTCTCCTCCGACATCCGGGATACATGACCGCACCACCGTAGCTGACGACGCATTAGATAGGCCTCAATGCCACCAACATTGGCTCGTCTCAGAACTTCGGTATTGCGCACTCGGTCGGACCATCTGATCTTCATGATGGTGCGAAGGCATTTTAGGTGGAAGCGATCCAGAGTGCGTATGTGGTGACGATACACACACCAAGTCTCGGAGGAGTATAGAAGGTTTGGCAGCACAATCGCCATATATACAGAGATTTTTGTGGCTAGCTTTAGGTCGTGCGAGCAGAAAACCTTGGAACACAACTTCCCAAATGCTGCAGCTGCAGCACTGATTCTGCTGTTAATCTCAGCATCAAGGTTACACTTAGATGTTATAGTGTTCCCCAGATAACGAAACTTATCAACCTGTTTCAGCATATCCTCACCAAGCATAATCGCCAGTGTCTCGCGACCATGCGAGTCTAAGGACATCACTTCCGTCTTTTTGACACTGATCTTCAAGCCGAATTTACAGCATGCTTGGTGAAAAACGGACATTAGCTGTTGCAGGCCGTCTGGGGATTCTGCAAGAAAGCACAAGTCATCAGCATACATGATCTCAGTAATCAATGCATACGAGACTTTAGTGCGCGCCTTAAGTCTAGCCAGGTTAAAAAGACTGCCATCTGTGCGGAAACGGATGCGGACTCCTTGGGAAACAGTATTTAGGACTTCTTTGACTACAACTGCAAAGTACAAGGCGAACAGTGTGGGCGCTAGAACACACCCTTGTTTCACCCCACAGGTGACGGGGAAGAAATCAGACTGTTCACCGTCTACAGAGACGCAGCACTGCATGTCGTCATGCAGGAGTCTTAGGAGTCGCACATACTTTTCTGTGCACCCTAACTTTCCTAGCACCATCCAGAGAGCTTCGCGAGGAACACTGTCGAATGCTTTCTCTAAATCAACAAAGCAGAGGTACAACTAGCGACCTTGTTCTCTACTTTTTTCTTGTAGTTGACGCACCGAGAAAATAGCTTCACATGTACCTCGGTCAGGTCGGAAGCCGAACTGGGTTTCGGGCAGAATTTTTTCCGACAAATCTTTGAGGCGGTTCAGTAAAACTCTGGCAAAGACTTTTCCAGGGACTGACAGCAATGAAATACCGCGATAAGAGTTACAGTCAGAACGGTCACCCTTGTTCTTGTAGAGGGCACAAATGCGAGACACTTTGAAGTCCTCAGGGACCCTCTCCTCCTCCCACATTCGAACGAAAAGTTTCCATACCGACGTGTGCAACTCCGTACCACCATATTTAAGTAGTTCACCCGGTATAAGGTCAATGCCAACCGCCCGGTTATTATGCTGCTGTCTGATGGCAGTAACAACCTCGTCGCATG
This sequence comes from Keiferia lycopersicella, assembly GCA_029255805.1. Classification (NCBI taxonomy): domain Eukaryota; kingdom Metazoa; phylum Arthropoda; class Insecta; order Lepidoptera; family Gelechiidae; genus Keiferia; species Keiferia lycopersicella. Next base: position 5,419,237 of record JARACZ010000008.1, read on the forward strand.
ACAGGGGCTCGTCCAGCTCCGTGGCTAACGGGAGTTGAGGCATTAAACTGATATGATGCAGATCAGCTGATCGATCTACGTTGAGCAAGTTGTGAAAATGCTCAGCCCAACGTTTAAGTACATCCTCCTTGCTGGTCAGGAGGTGCATACCGTCTAAAGACCTTAAAGGTACTTTTGCACGGTAGGAAGCACCAATCAGCTTACGCACTTCACAGTAAAACTCACCAAGCTGGTTTGTATCGGCGAGCCACTGCATTTGACAAGCCTTGTCCTGCCACCACTTGTCTTTTATTTGTCGAGACAGCCTGCGTAACTCTTGGTCACTTTCTTTGACCACCGCAACACTTCCACCTCTTCGATTATGCTGTCGCAGGAGCTGTCGATGTTTGTCGAATGCTGCTTTAAGAGCCTCGCTATTGTCATCGAACCAGTCTTCACTACGTCGGTCTTTCGTACCCAAAGTAGCAGAAGCGGCTTCTATGAGATGACATGACAAAGCTCCCCAAGCAGCACTGACATCACCGGTCTCAGTTATTGGCGACGGCTTTTCAGATAAGGCTTCAGCATATTTCACCCTAACCTCGCGATCTTTCAGCCTATCCACGTTTAAAAACGCAGGCTTCTTCACTGTGGATCTGCGAGGTCGACGGAGGCGGAGTCGTAGCTTAGTGACAATTAGTCGATGGTCAGTCCAACAGTGAGCACCACGCATGACGCGGGTGACTTGAACTTGACCGATGTCTCGTTGCCGAATAATAGCAAAGTCGATCAAATGCCAGTGTTTGGAACGCGGGTGCATCCACGTTGTCTTGTGCTTAGCGGCAAGTCTGAACATAGTGTTCGATATCGCTAGATCGTACTGAGCACAAAGACCGAGCAGCAACAGACCATTGCTGTTCATGTTGCCAACTCCATGTCGTCCCAGAACTCCAGGCCAAGCCTCGTAGTCCCGTCCAACCCTGGCATTGAAATCGCCTAGCAACAAGATCTGCTCTCTGGCGTTTATGCTATCAAGGCATTGAGTTAGCTCCTCGTAAAACTTGTCCTTAATGTCATCAGACTTGTCTAACGTTGGAGCATAGACACTGATGACATTAAGGTAATTGTCTGTATCCAGGTGAAGGCGCAGTGTGGTAACGCGGTCCGAGATGTGAACAGGACACTCTTGAAGTCGCTTTACTAGATGATTTTTGATGGCAAATCCTACCCCTGAACGTCGAGGCTCGGATGCAGAGGTACCCTTCCAGAAGAAAGTGTAACCACCTCCATCTTCCACCAGTTCTCCTTCATCAGCAAGGTGTGTTTCGCTGAGCGCAGCCACATCCACGTTATAGCGATGAAGTTCTCGAGCTACGATGGCGGTTTTGCGTTCAGGACAGGAGTTGCCATCTCGATCAATTAGAGTTCTCACGTTCCACGCGCCAAATGTCATGATAGATGGTTTCATGCTGTTTTTTATTTTTTCTGTTTCGTCGACCACGAGTTAAGTGATGCGGTGGCAGCCGTGGTTACTACCACCTTCCGGGTAGGGACGAGCACTTTTTTAGGGCACATTTTCTAGCCCCCTCCTCGGCTGGGCGAGGAAAGCAGTGCCTCCCTTAAAAGGGCTGCTTTGTCATCCCAGGTGCTGCCGAATTCGCATTGTCGTCCCGATTTGCAATGCAAAAGCGACCACGGCATGTACTCACGCCCCTAGAACCGCCTATGTGCAGGAATCAGACAAAGCCCAGCTTGCACCACGCCAGATCCTGTGTCGATGGGTTGAGGTAGAGAGCTACCTCAACCCATCGACACAGGACTTTGCGTCATCGGAGTCCATTATTCGGAAGCGGTCAGTTGCGCAGGATATATTTCGGTGCGCAAACGTTCGCGCAAACGCAGGCGCACGCACTTAGTCCTCACCCTCCTTGATTCAGTGGAACGGAAAACCGCTACGACTGAAGGAGAGGTCAGACGCAGTATCTGGCCGACAGTAACTACCCGCGCCCTCTACCGTCGCCCTAGGCCATCCACATTGCCTTGCTGAGTCGCCGAGTCCGCCAAGCCCTTGTGCATATCTGCATTGGGTTGCCATTCTCGCCGAAACAGACTTTTTATTTGTTAAGCAGGAGGGAACTGCTTGCTCGGGAAGCCGGGGTCGCATACCCGTATACCACATCACAGTCCTCGATCAAAGGCTGAGATGAGTACCCCTGACTACAGGTACAGAAGTATTATGTAGGCAAATTATAATTGAGTAAGAACGTCTGTAGTAAGTATTTTGATCCAATGAATAGTAGGTATATTTAAGAGATGTCGTTTAAAACCTAGGTAGATATCTATTGTTTCAACATAATGAAGTAGCTATTTTCACAAATATAAAATATCTATCTACAGGGTTTTTGTGTTTTTGTAAGTTGTACAAGTTGTAACAATATAATGTCATTGTGCTGTTGGCACGTTAAAGTAACTCGAAAGAATTTTTCTCGTTACCTATAATTTTTGACGCAATAAAATGTCATATCATATTTATTATTATTAGGTATTTCTATAGAATTATTATGAGCCTCACTCAACAGGTTCAAGATAATTTTGTATGAATATGTAAAATCGAATCAGCATTTTACATTTCTTTTTCTTAATTTTACAAAATGTTGCTCTTACCTACCTATTGTTAATTATGTTTATATGCTCGGCAACAAAAAAGCTGCAATCAGAAATAATTTATTAAATCGTGTAAAGAAAAAAAATCGATAATTTCATAAAAAAAACAAAATAGTTCACGTACTTATTAGCTTGAGGGCCAAAATTAGACTGAAGCTAATCTGACACGCTAAAAAGAAAAAATAAAGTTAAACCTGAAACTAAGGAACCCTAATTTGCTTGTAAAGAACCCACATAATACTTTGCCGGCGTCAGCAATAGAATGGCAGTTTTTATGAGTGACAGGCCGTTAGCGAGTTGGTAGAATGCTCGAATTGATTCTTATACGCACTCATCACGCAATCTACCACATTTACATTGTATCATAGACTGTAAGTGACACAAATGGTAAGTATAATAGCATATGTGCACATTATCAACTAGGTATATGCAGTTGATAATGTGATATAGGTACATACGTGAAATACCTACTATTAATTTATCTCACTATTTATTGAATACAAGGAAAAATATAACACATATCATACATAAGGAAAAATGGTAAAACAGGGACCTATTTCTAAAAATTATTCTTTCAACAGACTACAGGCTTTATGCCTATGAAATCGATAAAAATAACTTTGCATTAACGTAAGTAAGTGATTCAGTTACAAACACCCAATTTTTATATGAGAAATAAAACATGAACGTAGTATCCGCAAAGTCTGACATAAATATCTATGACAATTGCTTATCTTACATACGATTATTTATTATTTTACAAACGATTTTTCCATCACTACGACGTCAAAAATTACAAAACGAATAAGGTGGCATATATTGATGAGGTACAATGACATTACCCGTGTATCTAAATAACTTTACTATAGTTACTATTACGTTAAGATTACAATATTGTACCCACTTCTTATCATTCTTGCTCTACATTCCATAATAGGAAATGATTAAGTACCTATGACTCGAATGGGTAAGAGAATTGAACTTATAAATGCTTGTAAATAAAAAAGGCTCAGTGATTCGAAATGGATTACTTAGGTTATTGTTAACCCCCATGTATCTAAGTAACGTGGCTCTACCAAAAACAGCTGATTCTAACATGCATCTTAGAATTGAATAAATTTCCGATTGCAACTCCATCTATCTTCGAACAGCTGAACTAATACAAATCAGCGGCATCTATACGCAAATGAGTGCAACATCTCGACCAAACACCAACACATTCAAAAAACTAGCGCGTGTTTCTTCACTCATACAGAGTGTGAGAGAGATACGTGCGGAGTCAAAGATGTCTTCCGAACGAGATTTTTAGCGGCCGAAAGTTGCTGATTGGTCAATTTTAATTCCGGATTACTAGTTTGTGCTGAATGGGCCAATGGGCGGAAGGAGGCGGGTGCAAAATGAACGGCCATGCTTGTTTAGGCGGAGCACTGACTGAATCCTCCTTTATATTCCTGACGCATGCAGTCATTTGAGTTATGGATCATGGCGTAAGACTACGTGTATTTATGAATCCGCTGAGTTTTTGCAAAAATATTTGTCGATTTGCTGAACACATTGTAGAGGGACATTTGTTGATTGAAATATAAATATCTTAGCAAGGTAAAAGCTGGGTGGGTAGGTAGTATATTCTTTCATTTGTAATTATTAGGTGATTATGGCAGTCCAAAGGTTAATAGTAACTTTACCACTCTATCTACCTCCTCCCGAATCTATAATCATTATTAAAACTATGGTAGTAATTAACTATTTTCACGGAAAATAGGTATCTACTCAAAAATCATAAAGGTCAATGTAGGCATTAGATACATAATTGGAAATGGGTGTTGAAGGTTATTTTTTCTATTCAACTGTTCATTGTAATTACCTAAACACCAATCTCATCTGTTTTAGCAAAATAAAATAAAACAATAAGCCATGACAGCTGATAAAAATCATAAATACAAATAATACGAAGATGTAAAAGTACTTCTATCAGAATCAGGGCGAGGAATGAGGAAATCAAGTGTCTATATAAGTATGTACTCATATTTTATTATGTAAGAATGTAGAGCTATATATAAATAGAATCCGCCTACAAACAGTAGGCTTATAAAACCGGCTTGTAAATGTCAATGACCCCGACATTTCCTCGATGGGGAACATGTGATCGGTTATAGATACCTACTTATAGACACGTGTAGTGTAGGTAAGTCTATAGATTAGTAAATGAAGTGAAATAATATCTAGCTAGGTAGGTATACTATGTCACTATTTATGTTTGAAACTAAGAAGTGACGGATGAAAGTTTATATTGGAGGCGGTTGATAGGTTATTTATAGGTAAGTTAGTGCTGATAATATTCTTATGTACTCACTACTTACCCCCGTACGCATTTTCCATACCTAATTAAATTGTGCTACTATGTAGCTATCACAGCATTACCTAGGCACTAGATAGATAGTTTAGTTTCGAAAATTAGTAGCCCTACATTTTTATTAAAAGTAGAGTCAAAAGAATATTAACCACCAAATCACGTATTTCCGAAGAAAAATCTCGCCTCCCCCAGACAAGTGGCGCCTACAACTCCCGGAGCTCGTAAAACAAACTCCTGAATGAAACATAGCCCATAATTGGCACATTAAAAGCGCTGCCATTGACGAAATTTTATTGACACATCGTCGTAGGCAGGTCCTGGCTAACACACAACAGGTGACCGTAGGTTTTTACGACCTCAACGCGTGCCCCTGTAAAACCCCCCGTTTCAATCGTAAAACTTTAAGGTGCAACGGCAGTGGAAGTAGCGCCATACTGGAAAAGGAGAGCACGAGGAAAAAGTATTCGCTGATCAAACAATCACCAGATTACGAATTCGCAACAGTGATAAGTAGGGTTTTAATTTTAAGGCTTGTTAACCGAAATTTCAGATTAGAAAAAGAAAAAAAATGCTGGGAATAGACAATTTAAACTCGATTATGTTAAAAATTTGGAACAGAAAGCTGCCATTTTAGCAATTTCTACTTACAGTCCTCATGAGTTCTGTTTATTTTTATAAACTAATTGATTCTAAACAATCTTCATGATTATTTACTGTCACCAATTTATTCGTAAGTATCAATGTAAGTAGGTAGGTACGTACTTTGGCGTCCGGTTCGACAGTTTGAGTCCGGATATTTTTTTCTTATTTGAAGGCGACACTAGACTAACGTACTCTCCTGAAGCGCATTAAATTGGTGCTAATAGAACATTATTGTTGTCTCAATGACGTGTTTAGTTTTATGACGTTTTATATAGCGTTCTCATGGATTGAGGTCGTGTGCTAGTTGTAAACTTTACAGAGTTGCGATACGATTTCATTCAGCTTTTACTGTCTTGTCTTCACTAGTTTTCTAGTCGATTCGGAACTTGACAGGGTAATTAATAAAATACGAAAAATCTATTGACTGATTTTATTTAGTTTTAAGTTGATATTTATAAAAATTTAAGAATTGGAAAATTTATTGTCCAAAAATTGTAACTAACCCAGTTTATCGTGTTTTTAAGAATTTGAAAATTAGAATGTTTAAGCAAGTTAAATTAAAAGTTATTGTTACCTAAACGTCATCCAAAAGTTTGTAGTGTAACGTGACGTCATATTACGATATTTTCTTACAAAATATCGTTTTCTGTCGTCTTAAAACGTGTCATTTAAGTACACAATTATAACGGTCAACGTCAAGATTCCAAACAAAATGACACGCAGGCAAAAAATAAACTAAGCCAAAATGTAGCGCGGATGCCGATGTTTAGGTACCTAAGTATGTAGTTAACTAACATGTAGCAAAGTTAAGTATGTAGGTAACTAGCAATTTTTTGTTCTTTTCATTACTGACCACAATATGACCAACCTATAAATTTCACGAATTTTTATTTTGTGGGTAGGAATTTAAAAACTATAGGTAGAATTAAAATATTTTAAAAAACCATCGTAAATATCTGAGTGCTACCTTTCCAATGTAGGTAGGTATTCCCATGGGCAATGGGATGGCTTGATTTGAATAACAAGTAAAGAACATTTCTAAACTATGTAATGTAGGTAAGTATATGACTTAATAGACATTAATAAATAAACTAGGCTTGAATAATAAAAATAAAATAATTCAAACAAAGATTTGAAAGGAAATGATGCGAAAAAAGAAAAAAGAGAATTTAAAGACAAGGTCTGAAGGAATAGAAGCTTGTCGAACCTCAAAACCATTATTATGCCCAAGAGTGTCGGCGCCTGAGGCTAACTGGCCCAGACCCTTATCTTATTATCTTTCCGCTGACATGGCCGTGACTACAGTAGAAAAAACAGAAGATCAATATGTAGAATGCCTTGCCCAGGTCCTAGGTATGTAGGATAATACAGACAACGGCAAAAGTAGCCATATATACCTATAAGCTTAAACAAATTAGTTTATGCTTATAATATGTAATGCCAAAGATTTGAGAGCAAATAAATAAGTAGTAAAAGATACATAATACACACATTCAATACCTACATTTTGACTGTTTAAGTTATTTGCGTTTGGTCTATTACAGAGGTTTACTATCTAGGTTTTACGCTACCGTACAACGACAGGACAGATTACTTTTTATTTATTTTTATTCTTCTACTAAGAAATATACACTTAGCTGCCAAACTACGTTACTTTTCTTCATGTCTAAGCACCCTACCTTCATAGCTAAAAAACAAAATTTAAAGCACGTTGTGGCCGTACCTACTGTTACTTATTTGTACTGTCCCTGAACGTTCGCTCGCCTTATCCCATCTTTGAACGCTACGAATATTGTATAAGAGAACATTGCTGTATGAATTTGACAAAAGGCTGATTTGATGGAAGCCCGAATAATACAAGAATCGCTTTAGGAAGGACGGTTGCCCCAATATTCTTTGAACGAAAAATGTTTCATGAGATGATTGAGCTACATGAAAAAAATAAACTATGTAGGTAGGTAACGAAGTCTCCGTTTAGAAAATATAGCTCTAGTGAAGAAAAATATAATAAATTATCATAATCACATGACGAGCCCGTATCATGAAATATGATGAAAAGAGATATGCGCCCATGAATAATTCAATATATAATTAGATCGTTATTCTTTGAATTTAATTTGTACCTTTCGCCAGAAAATTTTGTCAGCCATCTTCTTTGTGCATCTGAAACAAAAATAAATTATAAAATTAGTTGCTTCTTTTTGCAAAAGACCGCATAATAATTTTGGCCGATCTTAACAGCACGGCGCCACAAGAAACGCAAGGAAATTAATAAAGGTAGCCATATTGAGAACGAAATGTTCACATACAGATATTTTTACTGATATTTTGTAGATACTTTATTTTGAATTTGGGTCTTTCGGTCTAAATGTTTATTACAGTGTCAATGTAAACGATAATGCGGCCTCGTATTTGTATAGGTTATCGAAACGTGTTTCAAGTTGGTATTTATATTAATGTAATCTTGAGTCGGATAATTATTGGCAGATTCAATTTGAAATTGATTTTGATAACTTTGATCGAAGTAAAATCAAATGTTTTAAAAGGGACAAGCAGTAGGTAGGTAGTTGTCAAATAAATATGACTTCAAACATATAAGCATTCTCAAGTGGCCCATCTACATCCTTCAACGATGTACCATTACAGCATCTGGACATGAAGTGCTCGCGGCAATAGAGAGCTTAGTCAAAGCACAATGTAAAGGGGTTTACAGAAGGTTCACTCTTGTCATATTTACGTATTTGAAACTAACAAACTAAACTTCGTCGCTGTAAGTATTTATCGCAGCCGTATATTGAGTCGTTTTCTTAGACCTTTGACGCCTACAAACACTAAGTGACCGTTTGTGGCACTAAGTGACCCCTCTAAAAAGCAAAACGCGAATCATCTGTGATCTAAAAGTACAGCGAACACATGTTGCGACGGCGATTCAATTTGAACCCGTGCTGGCGTCTACGGCGACCATAACGCACGATGCCCCATCACCTGCTCCTCAGACCTTCACGATCCGTCACCGTAAAACCCGTCTGCCGCTAGTCTACGCCTTTTACGACCCAACCGATGCATGATAAAAATAACCGCGTATAAAACTCCACACGTCACATAACTGTTGTATATAAATGATATCCCGCTTTACGACGAGTGAATATTTACGTTTTTATTTCAAATTTATTGAGTGTTATGCAACTTAATAGCGCACTTGAACTTGGCGGGCTAGTGACACCATTTGATACAAATCGCGTTTTATTGTTCTGCTCAATGGACGGGCCAAGTTTTACGAGCGTGTCGTAATCTGTGACGCGGCTAATATAACCTCGGACGTACTACGATCTGAGTCATGACTTATTGAAATGCACACTAACTTTCCGGTTCGTAGCTTTCTTGAATGCTAAAGCGTGGCGCTATAAGTTGTTGCGTTTTGCGCACGGAATTACAAACACGCGTAGACCACACAGAAAAAGGGGCCAGAGGAAATGTGAAACTGGCAATACTTATCATTCTTTAATAACATTGTTCCCAAAGGTGTCTTCTATTGGATGGAAGGGAAACCTGTCAGAAAAGCGCTTACCCAAAAAGAAACCCGAATTTGCATTATATTACTTTCGTATTTTCTGAGGTAACCTTTTCCGGGGAAACAAATGATAGGTGGAATGCATCTGGGTCCGCATTAAGGGACATCTTTTTATTCGGTTCCAGCTCCGGTAAATATTTTTGTTATTATCTTATGTCTCCCTTGGAGCAGGGGTCGTGTTTTTCGAAGGGGTAGCGAATTTCGGATAGAAAATTGGGTAAATAACCCATCTATTATTGATAGTGCAAGTTTTCTACCTTTCCCAGTCCTAAGTTACCAATATCTTTGGTCACGTATTCTTTTTGTTTTGTTCGTCCACAATTTGTATCGAGGTAGTTGCTTCTGTAGATATTTATGCAGGTAGGTATATAAAAAGCTTCTATAGATAATTCTTAACTTAATAAATATACTCTGTGGCTATGCTTCTTACTCACTGAGTTGGAAATCCTCAAATTCTGAATTCAGCCAACTTTCAAACATTCAAAGAGATCACGTCTGAGATGACATTTGAAGAAAACTTTCTAAGATGAGAACCTAGTTTGACAAAATTGAACTTTGGTCGGAAGAAGTGAATTCCAGAAAATGTGAAAAATTCTAACGAAGTAGAATTTTGAACTAGGTAGTTTTTTTATTCAATCAAACTAGAAATGTCTTTCCACCAAAAACTTCTACGGTAATAGGTAAATTACAAAATTGGAAAAGACCAAACAACTTTTACGGTAATAGATACTTTACATTACAAAATTGGAAAAGTTTTGTTTAAAATCCCTAAAGTTTTCTTTTTCACATAAACCATATCACATACCTTAGAGATTACCTGTAACTTATTAGTTACTCAATATTTAGTTCTGCTATTATAGAAAAAAGTGAAAGTTCTATTAACTATTGTAGGTCTGTATTTGCAAGTCAAAGAAAAAGTTAGGTCCACAAAAATGCTTCATTATAAACCCAAACTCTTCTCAATACATAAAATGCAATCTCAACACCGTTCTTGCATTACGAATCTACCGAGAACCTCTTAAAGTTACTAATAAAATAATCTATATTATGTGACAGATCATCTCGTGGCAATACTTTCGAGATTTTAAATTTGCGAACGGTAATGGTATGTGTAGGTATAAAATTTCACATACTTACCGCTCTTGTGGGTTTCGTTTATTTTTGGTTATCTCCTTATAAGATGAGGGCGTCGAGATTGCAACTGTATACAGAGGTGCAAGGTTTGAATATACTTAAATTTATGGACCAGTGTACCGACAGAAAAAAAATCATTGCTTTTTACAAGAAAGTACCTATTAGGTATCAAAATATACGGGCTGGACATTTGTTGAAGATATATTTAAAAGCTAAATACAATAAAAATATCATTTATTTGGTGATGCGAGATGCCCAATTATAATAAATTTATTTTAAAAAAAGCTTAAACTGTGAAGAGATTAGAACTAACTATCATCACGAATTGTCTTGCTGTTATCAGATTTTGAAGGTGGCTGGAGATAGCTGATAAAAAAAATATTTGCGCTGTTTTGCATTCTAACAAATTACTACTTTGCACGCAGGACGGATCAAAACTCTACTGATAGTATAAATAAAAAGATCACGCTAGTAGATGCTAAGGCCTCTATCACACTTCAGCGCTAAAAGAACGCAACATTTCTAGTTGAAATCTGACAGGCGCATTCGTTAGCGCAGCGTTATTTTTGCGCTGAAGCGTGGGAAAGGCCTTATTGGGTATATTAGGTTGGCAAGTATATAAAAGACGATAGAAATTTAACCATAAAAATGCGATATAGAAAATAATAATTGAGAAACATTGTTATTTTCGAACATCTGTGGTCCATAAAATTATCATAACACTTCAAATAGGGATCTAAATTCAAAACAATTTGTCAGTCAGGTACGTCAGATAAGTAAATTGATACACATGACGGATTTGTCTGCTGTCTGTACATTCGAAAAGCAGCACTGCAGGAACTGCAATCGGGTCTCGTTTGGGAATGGATGCGCCATTCCTATGCGATTGTGATGCCCTCTAGCGGGTCCCGCTCTAGTTAGGGAACTCACTTTCCACGAGAACTCTCCATTGTATGTACTGTCTAGGGTGTACGTACCAGTCGCAAACCAGTTATGTACCTACTCTACCTTTTTTTTAAAGCTTGTGCCTATGTGTCAACGTCAAAGTTTATGTACTTATGTATATATTTGATAACTTTATTGTACCATAAATTACAAAATTATTTACAATAATATTAAAAGAAACAAAACATTTGAGACATGAAGGTGGACTTATCGCAATTAGTGATGTCTTCCAGTCAACCTTTTGAGATAGGTACCCAGAGTATATATTTTTTGCAGGTTAACCACGGTGCTTTAAACTGGCAATATTTAAACCCTTACTCTAAGATAAATATACGAATATAAATATCTTAATGCCCTACAAATTGTTTAGTTACTTCTTATAGGTGAAATAAGACACAGTCACGTCGAATGATCTCATGTTTTCGTCCCCATTACATGCTATTTTGTCGATTGCAAACATTGTTGCGTTTAAACAATACAACTATCAATTTTAGCTTGGCTTAAAAATAAACTGTTTCGGTACTGGAACGTGTACCCCTACTATCTAGTAATCCCATGAGACTGAAAGCTCTTTCCTATAATGAGTAGGTGGAAAAGTTCTCCGTAGAAAGGAACGCGCGGGGCAATTTGTTCGAGACCCCTTTTAACCGGTGTAGGACAAGAAAACGGCTAAATTCTTGGGTAATGGACATTGTTATGGATAGTTTAGATAATGGGTAAAAAACAAGCAGCATGAGTAATGTTTTCTACACGCTTATATCTTAGCGGGGTAGGCAGAGCTGTAAAAAGGCTTATCGCCATATCTGTCGGAGACATAGTTTAGGGTAATTTCAGGAAATTTATTAACTTGTTGCACTCCAATGGAATGAACATGTAAAAGAAATGTGATTCTAAACTATATTTTCTATACATTTTTTCTCGTTTACAATGCACTCTCTGTGGCTAAAATTTATGAATATTTCTTGCCTTTCAGAACTCAATCTCTAAAGATATTACCCAAAAATATTCAACAACACCACAAACCTAAAACCTTTCGTAATCTAAAAGGTTAATAAATAACATTAACCTAAAATCTTGGCTTTAATGGCCGATACTTTTAAAAATATCAAAGCGAGCTTGTTAGAAGACAAAGAATCTTTCAGCAGGAAGTAATTTTAACTATGGTAGGTACAATCGAGAGCAGTTTAAGTTGATAGCTAAGATATTTTTTTGACGACTGATGTGTGGAGCACTCATAGTAGTGCAGTAGAGCGACTGTCTGCTACCAACGCTGGTTCGATTCTCGAGTCGGTATTTTTTCTTTTCATGTGGGACACTGTATCAATCAACACATGAATCGTACAACGACCCGATGAACTCTGGAGTCTGTATGCCTAACAGATACGGGATGCTGCTGTAGTTGACGTTGATTGTGGTCTCCATCCTGTCGTGTCAATGCCGAAGCTACATTTTTTTTTAATTTTATATCCCATTGTATATTAGGTACTTTTAGGTACTATGCGAATAGCTAATATCTAGTATGTTTTGGTACTATTGATATTTATAGGTACAGTTATTAAGTGTAACCAATGGTTGACTGCAGCTGCTGCTCTTCTCTTTTCGTGTGGGACACCGAGTCGTCCAACGACCCAATGAACCCTAGTGTCAGAATTTTTCAACCGCCTTCTACAAGTAGCAGGTTTCTGATATGGTTGTTAGTTGTGCAACGACCGCCATCTAAGTAGTCACAGACAACAACCGGGACCTACAGCTTAACGTGCCATCCGAAACACGGAACCATCTTACTTACGGACAATCGGGTGGTTCAGCCCGCAATGTCCTAACCAGACTGGGAACAAATTCACAAAGTGATAAATATCAACTTTGTGAGTGACCCACCGAGAATCGAACCCGGAACCTTCTGCGTCAGAGGCAGTCGCACTACCACTGCGCCAGATTGGTCGTCAAGCTGCTGCTGACTGTAGCTAAGAGTAGGTACAATCGTTGTTAGAACAGTCGGTTCTATATTAGTGATTGTTGGCTCTTAGCCAGTTAGTTAACTAGTGGCGCCAACTACACTGTTCTACAGAGTGTTTGCACAGAACTTTCTAGTTTGTAATAAGCTCCTTAAAAAGAAGGATTCTTAAATTTTTCTTAAGACTTTAGTAGGTTAGGTATGTTTTTTATACGTAGTCGGTCCCAAAGTTCTGTCATATATGAAAATACTGATAAAATAAAAAGTACCAATCCGTTTTTTAAAATTTATATATCAATTAAAAATACAATCATCGAAGAATCAAAATAACATAAAACTATTCGAAATGACCTCCCTTGCTTTTAACAACGGCCTTCAACCGCGGCGGCCAGTCGTCTATCGCAGCACGCACCATATCCATGTCGATTTCAGCGACTGCTTTAACTATGGCTGACTTCAGACTCTCCAAATTTTTATGGGGCTTAGCACAGACCTTGCTCTCTAAGACCTGCGAAATTTTATAGTCCAGAGGATTAAGGTCCGGACTGGAGGAAGGCCAATCTTCGTGTCTTATAAACTCAATGTTTTGACGTTCAAACCAGGCTTGAGTGGTCCTGGCTTTGTGAGCGGGCGCAGAATCCTGCTGGAATACAAAGTGATGTCCTGAAAATAGTGTGTTGGGCAGGTCTTTGACGTACCGATCCAAAACCGTCTCTTGGTACACTTTTGCGCTGGTTTTGACCCCCTTTTCGCAAAAATGAACCTCAGTTGGCCCATAGTAGGAGACTCTTAACCAGACCATGACTGAAGAGGGATGATGCCCATGTTGCACCCGCGGAACTTTGTTTCCTGCTTCTTCAGAGCTGGTAGCGTACACTCTATCGTTTTGTTTATTATACTTTTCTTCTATATCAAAAATTTTTTCGTCTGTAAAAGTATATCGCGGTGCCGGTTTTTCGCGTACCGTTTTAACAACACCCGAGATCTTTTGAGTCTAATTTCTTTTAAACGGGCATTAAGTAAGTGCCCACTCTTTTTTTTGTATGCTCGCAGCTTAAGGTCTTCGTTTAAAACCTTTTTGACTGTTTTTCTACTAACCTTCATCTGCAAAGCCATAAGTTTCTGTTTTCGGACAGGATTTCTTCGTATGCGCTCCTTGATCGCTTTGATCACTGCTGGTGTTCTGGCGGAGCGAGGCCGGCCAGTTCTTTTCTTGTCCTCAACACTAGAGACTTCAGTGTACCTAGTTATAGTACGATACCCAAACCTAAGCGTTATTTTCAATTTTTTGAGCAACTTGAAAATGGTACTCGGCGAGTGCCCACAGCGACGCAACGCCAAAACTGCTATTCGGTTTTCTTTCAAAGTCCACTCCATCGTGAAAAATCGCGCCAAATGATTATTTATTGTTTTAAAATAATTGTTAAACATTCAAAAACGGAATGCAATAAAACTTTTCCAAATCCGTGTTCTAAATTCAAAAATAATATGCCAGTGACAGAACTTTGGGACCGACTACGTACAAATTGGTAGGTAACTGTAGGTACTCAAAGACGTCTAGACCAACTTTGAAACATAATTTACGATCTTTAAGTACACTTCAGAATCTCAAGAAGACCTGAAAAATCCTATAAAATCGAATTCTAAACAAACCACAAAATATAATTCGTAGCCACGTCTATTACATAATATAATGGTTTTCTCTAGTTATTGACCCGAAATATTTAGTATATCGGCTATGTAATACCGAAGTAATACATAACACCATAAAAACTAAATTTATTCAAGTATGTAAGCTACTGAATTTTAATTGGAACCCAATTCACATTCCTCGTCCAGTTTGATTTAATTTTTAATTGACATAAATAATTATCGTTGCCGTAAACACACTTACTTATTACTGCTCAAAGTTATAAAAATAAACTGTTCACTGCAAAGTCCATTGATTTTTTAAATTCCGTCATTTATGTAAAGTGCTTTTTCGGGACAGAGAAAACCATCAGGAAGGATAAAATTAGGGCTAAGTCTACAGAATAAAGTTTTTTTTAGTAGCAACTTAATGAAAGTTTGTCTCTACAATATTAATTACATTCATACATACATAATATGACCTCTTTCTCGGAAGGGTAGGTAGAATACATCCTTGCAATTGCTAAGATCCTGACTTTTTTGTTTTTTTTTTTTTTGTTTTTGCGCCTACTTTTTCTATTTTAAGTTACTGTTTGTATTATTTTAAAAAAACTTTAATGTCTTTAATTTGGGAAGTCCCTGATAACTGTAGCACAGTGTAAACTAACACAGTTTTCAGTGTTCATTAACATGTACCCTGTAAAGTTTTAAATAAAGAAACATTATTAAAGAAACATTATTATTATATCTCTTACGTACAACATTGATCAGCCTTTTTATACATGCTCGTCGGTTTAGGGTACTTTTGACCGGACCTTTCTTTAGAACGTCCACGATTTGATCTAGATACGTTCATCTAGGTCTTCCCCTTCCAACTTTTCCATTCACACTCACCATATATACTTGTTTAGGTAATAGTAATTAAATATTTTTATACTTAGTACCTAGGATAGGTCTACAGTACCAGTTTTCATACACTGGCGTATATCCAATTTGGCATGCTATGATTTTGGCAAGCATGACTCGCCTAGTTAAACTTATTATTGCGAATTCAAAAGTGTGTTTGTTTGTGCAACTGCCATATCTGGACTTAGGAGCAACATTGTAATGAAATTAGGTCACATATCGACATATGTAGTATAATTAAAACACGAATTAGATTAATATTTTTAATCCTAAAAGCTGTTTGTCCTAAAATTCTTTCCTATTTACTATTAGAGGTGCCTATATGTCTTGAGTGAAGAGCTATAATAGGTACCTTCAGTCAGGGGTACTCATCTCAGCCTTTGATCGAGGACTGTGATGTGGTATACGGGTATGCGACCCCGGCTTCCCGAGCAAGCAGTTCCCTCCTGCTTAACAAATAAAAAGTCTGTTTCGGCGAGAATGGCAACCCAATGCAGATATGCACAAGGGCTTGGCGGACTCGGCGACTCAGCAAGGCAATGTGGATGGCCTAGGGCGACGGTAGAGGGCGCGGGTAGTTACTGTCGGCCAGACACTGCGTCTGACCTCTCCTTCAGTCGTAGCGGTTTTCCGTTCCACTGAATCAAGGAGGGTGAGGACTAAGTGCGTGCGCCTGCGTTTGCGCGAACGTTTGCGCACCGAAATATATCCTGCGCAACTGACCGCTTCCGAATAATGGACTCCGATGACGCAAAGTCCTGTGGCGATGGGTTGAGGTAGAGAGGTCTGGCGTGGTGCAAGCTGGGCTTTGTCTGATTCCTGCACATAGGCGGTTCTAGGGGCGTGAGTACATGCCGTGGTCGCTTTTGCATTGCAAATCGGGACGACAATGCGAATTCGGCAGCACCTGGGATGACAAAGCAGCCCTTTTAAGGGAGGCACTGCTTTCCTCGCCCAGCCGAGGAGGGGGCTAGAAAATGTGCCCTAAAAAAGTGCTCGTCCCTACCCGGAAGGTGGTAGTAACCACGGCTGCCACCGCATCACTTAACTCGTGGTCGACGAAACAGAAAAAATAAAAACAGCATGAAACCATCTATCATGACATTTGGCGCGTGGAACGTGAGAACTCTAATTGATCGAGATGGCAACTCCTGTCCTGAACGCAAAACCGCCATCGTAGCTCGAGAACTTCATCGCTATAACGTGGATGTGGCTGCGCTCAGCGAAACACACCTTGCTGATGAAGGAGAACTGGTGGAAGATGGAGGTGGTTACACTTTCTTCTGGAAGGGTACCTCTGCATCCGAGCCTCGACGTTCAGGGGTAGGATTTGCCATCAAAAATCATCTAGTAAAGCGACTTCAAGAGTGTCCTGTTCACATTTCGGACCGCGTTACCACACTGCGCCTTCACCTGGATACAGACAATTACCTTAATGTCATCAGTGTCTATGCTCCAACGTTAGACAAGTCTGATGACATTAAGGACAAGTTTTACGAGGAGCTAACTCAATGCCTTGATAGCATAAACGCCAGAGAGCAGATCTTATTGCTAGGCGATTTCAATGCCAGGGTTGGACGGGACTACGAGGCTTGGCCTGGAGTTCTGGGACGACATGGAGTTGGCAACATGAACAGCAATGGTCTGTTGCTGCTCGGTCTTTGTGCTCAATACGATCTAGCGATATCGAACACTATGTTCAGACTTGCCGCTAAGCACAAGACAACGTGGATGCACCCGCGTTCCAAACACTGGCATTTGATCGACTTTGCTATTATTCGGCAACGAGACATCGGTCAAGTTTAAGTCACCCGCGTCATGCGTGGTGCTCACTGTTGGACTGACCATCGACTAATTGTCACTAAGCTACGACTCCGCCTCCGTCGACCTCGCAGATCTACAGTGAAGAAGCCTGCGTTTTTAAACGTGGATAGGCTGAAAGATCGCGAGGTTAGGGTGAAATATGCTGAAGCCTTATCTGAAAAGCCGTCGCCAATAACTGAGACCGGTGATGTCAGTGCTGCTTGGGGAGCTTTGTCATGTCATCTCATAGAAGCCGCTTCTGCTACTTTGGGTACGAAAGACCGACGTAGTGAAGACTGGTTCGATGACAATAGCGAGGCTCTTAAAGCAGCATTCGACAAACATCGACAGCTCCTGCGACAGCATAATCGAAGAGGTGGAAGTGTTGCGGTGGTCAAAGAAAGTGACCAAGAATTACGCAGGCTGTCTCGACAAATAAAAGACAAGTGGTGGCAGGACAAGGCTTGTCAAATGCAGTGGCTCGCCGATACAAACCAGCTTGGTGAGTTTTACTGTGAAGTGCGTAAGCTGATTGGTGCTTCCTACCGTGCAAAAGTACCTTTAAGGTCTTTAGACGGTATGCACCTCCTGACCAGCAAGGAGGATGTACTTAAACGTTGGGCTGAGCATTTTCACAACTTGCTCAACGTAGATCGATCAGCTGATCTGCATCATATCAGTTTAATGCCTCAACTCCCGTTAGCCACGGAGCTGGACGAGCCCCTGTCATGCGACGAGGTTGTTACTGCCATCAGACAGCAGCATAATAACCGGGCGGTTGGCATTGACCTTATACCGGGTGAACTACTTAAATATGGTGGTACGGAGTTGCACACGTCGGTATGGAAACTTTTCGTTCGAATGTGGGAGGAGGAGAGGGTCCCTGAGGACTTCAAAGTGTCTCGCATTTGTGCCCTCTACAAGAACAAGGGTGACCGTTCTGACTGTAACTCTTATCGCGGTATTTCATTGCTGTCAGTCCCTGGAAAAGTCTTTGCCAGAGTTTTACTGAACCGCCTCAAAGATTTGTCGGAAAAAATTCTGCCCGAAACCCAGTTCGGCTTCCGACCTGACCGAGGTACATGTGAAGCTATTTTCTCGGTGCGTCAACTACAAGAAAAAAGTAGAGAACAAGGTCGCCAGTTGTACCTCTGCTTTGTTGATTTAGAGAAAGCATTCGACAGTGTTCCTCGCGAAGCTCTCTGGATGGTGCTAGGAAAGTTAGGGTGCACAGAAAAGTATGTGCGACTCCTAAGACTCCTGCATGACGACATGCAGTGCTGCGTCTCTGTAGACGGTGAACAGTCTGATTTCTTCCCCGTCACCTGTGGGGTGAAACAAGGGTGTGTTCTAGCGCCCACACTGTTCGCCTTGTACTTTGCAGTTGTAGTCAAAGAAGTCCTAAATACTGTTTCCCAAGGAGTCCGCATCCGTTTCCGCACAGATGGCAGTCTTTTTAACCTGGCTAGACTTAAGGCGCGCACTAAAGTCTCGTATGCATTGATTACTGAGATCATGTATGCTGATGACTTGTGCTTTCTTGCAGAATCCCCAGACGGCCTGCAACAGCTAATGTCCGTTTTTCACCAAGCATGCTGTAAATTCGGCCTGAAGATCAGTGTCAAAAAGACGGAAGTGATGTCCTTAGACTCGCATGGTCGCGAGACACTGGCGATTATGCTTGGTGAGGATATGCTGAAACAGGTTGATAAGTTTCGTTATCTGGGGAACACTATAACATCTAAGTGTAACCTTGATGCTGAGATCGACAGCAGAATCAGTGCTGCAGCTGCAGCATTTGGGAAGTTGTGTTCCAAGGTTTTCTGCTCGCACGACCTAAAGCTAGCCACAAAAATCTCTGTATATATGGCGATTGTGCTGCCAAACCTTCTATACTCCTCCGAGACTTGGTGTGTGTATCGTCACCACATACGCACTCTGGATCGCTTCCACCTAAAATGCCTTCGCACCATCATGAAGATCAGATGGTCCGACCGAGTGCGCAATACCGAAGTTCTGAGACGAGCCAATGTTGGTGGCATTGAGGCCTATCTAATGCGTCGTCAGCTACGGTGGTGCGGTCATGTATCCCGGATGTCGGAGGAGAGAGTGGCAAAGCGCATCTTTTATTCTGAGCTAGAGGAGGGCAAGCGAAAGCATGGCGGACAACTCCTCAGATATAAAGATGTTCAGAAACGACACATGAAAAGATGCAACATTGAGCCCACTCAATGGGAGGGTCTGGCAGCACAGCGTCCCGAATGGCGCGGGATGGTTAAGAGGCAAGTCCGCGATTTTGAGGAACAGCGTAAAGCAGACCTCGACGCTAAGCGCGATGAGCTGAAGGCCCGTCCACCCGTCGCCATTAACTATAATTATGTAAATGGCAAACTCACGTGTCCACTCTGTGCACGGGAGTTTACTGCCAAAATTGGCTACAATAGCCATCTCCGGGCGCATCAGCGCCGATCTGATTAGGAGTCAAAGTGGTCGCCATGGCCGAAATCGGTCGGAGAGATCATCATCATCATCATCATCATAATAGGTACCTATGTACCTACGTTTTTACCTACCTACAACAACTATTGTTTGGAGTCCATGTTTCGATTAATAAAAACTTGGTGACTATTGAACCAATTAACTACAAATTACGTGGTTAACAAACGTGTAATTACCTAGATAGAAAAAATAAATTATGTGAATGTGCAACATTGTATTGTGATAACAAAGCAATAATTGACAAGATAAAAATAGCTTTGCCTTATTTATGCGATACAAATTACAAGTATAAAAATGCTCAGCTTGATCCCAAATACGTGATCTGAGAGAAAACATTTTAATCTTATGCTTTCTTTAAGTATATCGACTAATCCTACAAGCAATTAATTTGACGGCCAAAAAGGCGTCTTCAAAATTGTACGCATTGATACCTGCAGACGTACTGTATCTACTACCTAGACACAACATTAACAAGGTCACAAAAGTCACCTTCTAAATGCGGGTTAAAATGTATTAGCTTT
Organism: Keiferia lycopersicella; assembly: GCA_029255805.1. Taxonomy (NCBI): domain Eukaryota; kingdom Metazoa; phylum Arthropoda; class Insecta; order Lepidoptera; family Gelechiidae; genus Keiferia; species Keiferia lycopersicella. Next base: position 5,439,837 of record JARACZ010000008.1, read on the forward strand.
TTCACCCTGTCTGACTAATAACATCGATTAATAATACACGCTATAGGTAACTACATGTAGATTCATGGTAACGCTCTGCCCATACTTAGATTTTTCATTCATCATTAGGAATGATGAAACTGGACGGCGTACCGTAGGCCTTCACATCATTACCTAATATTTGTAGATACAAACCAGCAATATATTCAAAATACATTCATAGCGTGCTGAGTCAAGCCACGTACCTATGTACAACTATTTTGTAAAGGCAAAGCAGCAAAGTCACGAACATGAAATAAATATCCCATCGAACGACGGATAGAACTGCCGATGGAATATTTGGAAATTCTCACCGAAAACTGGATAGAGCCGTGTTCTCACACCCGTGGCGTGGCATTAATATACATGGTAGACATGAGGACCAATCCCTTTATTGATAGTGTTTAGAGTTGAGTCACGTGAATCTAAGGTGTCTATTAATAGGCAGTTACTTAGTTTTGTAACTTAAATTGGTTTATGTGGTAACTAACATACTCGTAATTATAATATCCAGATACTATTTATGTGACATGATACCAAAAATTATCGAAAAAATGTGACAAAAAGCAGACTTAGGTAAGTCGTTCTAAGAATCAAATCTACTTACGTCAAAAATTTCGTCATAAAATATTCTATGGCGGATCGCACACTTGACGCACGACGGAGCGCTAAAATATCGCAGCGGTCTGTCAGATACATACTAGAAATATCAATCTCCTGCTGCGCTAGCGCTGCGTCGGCAGCAGTTGAGCGGTTTTAGTATAGGGATTGAAATTTCTAGTACGGATCTGACAGACCGCTGCTGCGATATTTTAGCGCGCCGTCAAGTGTGCGACCCGTCTTAACATATTGTGTTAGTTTATACTCTGACTCATACACATCGTCATTTTTCTGACCACGCAAAAGTCTATCCCGATGTGATATTTATACAGACGACTCAATCAATATTAATACAGACCAATAATCTTCTTATGCATGAATGTCTGAAGAGACATCCTCAATTGAGAGTCTCGATAAGAATAACAAACAAACAGATCAAAACAATACCAACAATATTACTGATGACGCTTCCCTTTTCCTCTGAACCAATATCGTTACATTATTTATTAAGGAAAGTAGATAATACTTATGTCAATGGAATGCTATCTATCCCATTGTTTATTGTTTATTGAATGAATTATTCTTGTGATATGAATTTGTATGCAAGGGAGAATAACGTGAGCATATTTTAGTTCGAATGGAAATTTTGATAAGTATGCACATAGTATGTGTGGTCTTGGCTGAAAATTGCATACTTTAGTAACTAAGTGAACTAGCGTATTGCCTACTTCAAGTAGGTATTTATGGCGTTGCTTCCTATGTGTCGATTTGGTAAGAATTTATGGTTCAATACCAGCTGCATATTCCAGCCATTTATCTCTAAACTTTTTACGATAACTTTATTTTTTGTTATCAAAAAACTTCCAAATCTCCGCCAAAAGATGTTCCGAGAATGACTAGTGCAGATCGGATGTTCAAAAAATATTACGCAAAAAATGATCTCTATTCATGAAGACAAAAGTTGCGTAACTTTTCATTGTTTCTTCGGCATATCAAAAAACACCTCACCCTGTCAGCTCCAACCCTTTGTCTAGCATTTATAAAGAAATTGAAAGTGTATTGTTAACTGGCCGTTTTTACTTTTTGGCGAGTATTTTTATGTGGGTCATAAAACCATAAAAATTTGGAGCACAAACAAAAAGTTAAAAAACTCTTCCGCGTTGGGCAATTGTAGGTACCAAGGTGGGCATTAGTTTGAAAGTACAGGTGAAATAGTGAAGGTGGTTTCTCATTGTGATCATGTGCATCTTTGTCTCTTGCGTGCGTTTTTAATTGCTTTCTTTTATACAATCATTGATTTATTGGCGCGGTCGAGGCTCGTGGAGGCAGAACAATGCAAGGTGAGGTTTGGACCTTGAAATCATTATTTTCTCTCACACGAAACCATTACTGACTTCCAACACTTCAGTATAATATTCGACGGCATGAAGCGATGAATGTGCGAGAAGCAATCTGGTATTTCATACCGAAAAGGAGAAAAACTAAACAAACAGTGTTCGAAAAACAAGTCGTAATACGTGTACGTGTTGTAGTGTCTGCAGACAATCTTTGGAACGACGTGTAATTTGATATCGGCGTGTACAATTCGCTCGCATTATGTGCAATGTTTGCCCCGTAAGGCATTCCCGTTGCTCTGTATTTGCCGAGCCTGTAGCACAATATTTGTCGAACGTGCCAACCGTGGTGTCAAACGACACATATCTAGGCGCGCCACGTCGCAACCGACAACAATTTCAGTTATTACATGTGTTCCACTGTTATTATCTCGTTGCCTTTTCTTTTTGGCGCAATAAAGCGTTGATTACTTCGCGTTTCGTGTAAGTCGTCGGTGATATTGCGTTGGAAGCCCAAATGGAGACTGTGGGGTGCCGATAACCACAATCATCCGGCCACATTTTATCAACTATATTTTCTTCGTATAAATGATGTGACAGAATAGTAAAAAAAAAAAATGATGTGACAGAACAACGTTCAGAAAGTGCCGCAACGAGCCAGAACTTCGCTGAATAAAAATTAATAAGCCGTTCCTATCGCGATGTACCTAAATAAATCAAAGAATATTATTCTTTATGTTTCCGAGAAACGCTGCCAATTTTCGAGACCTGTTATTTTCACTTAGGTAGACCAATATACAAAAAGAAAACTAGCTCCAATCAAACTTTAACACATAGTCTACAGAATGAGTTTGGAAATGACGAGAAAAGTTTTGTTTCAACGACTTTAGTTAATGCAAGGAAAAATGCAAATGTATTCGCCCGAAATTGGACGAGGGTTCAAACTTTACCTACCAAGTCTCTGATCAGAAGTTTGTGAAAACAAAGTGTCTTATTCCATTGTTCAGCAGCATCCAATATTAGTCATTGCTGCAAGAGATTCACGGTCGTTTTTGGCCTGTGCAAGACAGTTCATAGAACGCGGTTTTGCAAAGTAGTACAGCATGAAATATGATAGTATTTGAGCTTGGCATGCATATCAGCCTTGAAGGTGTTTGCGAAGATGCTCCAATCTCGGGCTACTGATGATATGCAGATTGGATGCGATGAGATAAGACCTTGTTTCCTTGTCCATTGTTATACAAAGTACCATTTTTAAAAGAAAATTTTCCTGTGGATAAGGTAAACTTTGAAACAAAATACACAGCTAATCTAGTTTTTTTAGTAGATGGTCTCGCAAAGATGGCAGTTTTTGAAGATTGATATCCCTACAAGATTTTTTGCAAAAGGATGCAAGAATAAAAATTATTATTCATTGATTTCACAATGTGGAGTATAGTGTAGGAAGAACAAAATAACTGTTATGTGCAAAATATTTTCGATAAAATTGCTACGTTATGAGCATAAACTTTAATTTTCATTTTTAGCATTTTAAAACGATAAGCAGCTTACAAAATTTTACGATCGCCATGTTAAGATCGGAAACACGCTGGAAATTGTAATCCTTGTGAAAACAAGATAGGTATTACTGTCTTATAGGTATAAGATGAGACTTGCACGTAAGCGGTTCGCTTTAGCCGGCGCCATAAAATGTATGATGGATGTCGACAGGCCCTTGCTTGCGTGTTGCCTTTACCGTTGCTCCCCACTCCCGAGGGCTGGGTGATGCGACCGACCAATCTAATAAAAACCCTCTCTCCCCTCGCAAATCTTCAAATCGCAGACCACAAAGGGGCATAAATCTCTAGCCTAAAAGCTCCACCAAATCTGGCTGATCATATCGGGATATCGTATCGGGGTTCGGTGCACTCGGCACCATGTTTAAAAATCGAACGCCGATGGGGCACAATTCGAAAATGGCCGCCTATATTTTGTTCTCTTTTTTCGGATCATCAGAGAAACTCTGGGGTCGCCGTTTATCGTGCTTTTAATAGTGAGACGAATCTGAAAGTAATAACCACTTTGGTTCGACTTTCTTGATAACTTTATACTTTGATAATTAAAAAGTTTGTGGTAACTGGTAAGTTTGAATGAACGAAAAGAGAATGAGACGTAATGTTCAATTTAAATGCATTGCAAAAGTCTGTTAAGGGGAACTGTGATAGTGACACCAAAATGGTCGAAACTCATCTGAAAAGCTTTTTGGCGGACCACCTGTTTGACACATGGACATACAAAATACACTTTTTATGTAAGGATACGACATCTCTCGTGAATAAATTCACAGTTTTTATATTACTACCTACGTATCGAATTAATGCTTCGATGCAGGGTGTATCGTAAAGTCGTGAAAGCTACGACTTGTCTTATTTTGTTGGGTAAATAAAGTACATATTACAGCGATTTCAATTAAATATACGACCGTGTGAACATATAGCGTTGAACGATAAAAAATCCCTAAAGATTTTGTGAGAATGATATTTTTATGCAGAACGATTCGTCCATTCGCCTTTTTTGGCAAATTAGCATTCGCAATTAATGAAATACCTAATTAATTCTGTGGTCCTTTTAGCAAAAGATCAAAACACGGAAAGAGCGTTTTTATATATTTAATTCTTTATTGCCATAAGGTATAAACCTTCATTCAATACACAATATGATTTTCAAAATGGTCTCTAAGAAATCTAGAGTCAAGCTGACGTAGACGAAGGCAAAGGGACTCAAATTTAAACCACCATGGGACCTTTAATATGACGCCCAGAGTTTGAGATAATCGCCGAACTTCTGCATAAGGACGACCCTTAATTTGAAGTCCTAAGTTTGAGGCTTTTAACTCTATCCAGGAGAGCACTTTATGATTAAATTTCTAAGCTCTTTATACTTACACGTTTAAGGGAAATTTGAAATTACTGAAACAACTACTACAGATTAAATTTTTCTGCTATTAAGTAGGTACGTAAAAAGTATTTTGGATTACTTAGGTACACAGTAGTAATTTAAGATCTAATTTATTACGAACAGATATGTATGAAAAGTATGGCTTTCACAACTGTAGGTATTATTACACTGTAGATATTGTCTGGTACCTTTTCAACGTAACTTAACAAAATTAACTTTTTTTGCCAAAACCAAGAGCTATGGATTCCCAGCAGACAAATTAGTTTGCCTCGTTTTTCTCATCCGTAGAAAGGCTTGTTTAGATACGGCTCTCATTAGCTCGAGATCGGTGTAATCTGGACCGGCTGCCGATTCTGCTCTCAAGAGGCCCAAATTAATATAAAGAACAGAACAACATTGCATCTAACCGTCAACATAAAGTTTCGAATCAAACGCTCCCAAGTTTGAGGTTTTCTACTTTATTTACAAGGGGATAAGGGGGAAGGCAGGATAGACAGACATGTAAATGTATACTTGTTTGAAGCTAGCATCGAAAGCAAGCCTGCGGACAGAGAACAGATGGCTAAAACGGGTTGAATAATCCAACGTTATGAAGCTCAAATTATTATTGAATAATTGTTTTGTTAATTTTCTCATAACATTGCCCAACACCAAATGGTATTGCAGAATCAAGTAATTTTGTTAAATTAACTAATTTTGTTGTTTGAATTAGGGAAGAAAGGTGTTAAAGGGATTGGACTTCAAAATTGAATGTTTATTTGTTAACACCCCGTCGTGTGATTGGTTCAATAAATTTGAATTTACAGGATAGACGTAGGTAAGAAACCAGACTTTAGGTACTTTGACGTATTTTAAATGCGAATGTCAAGTTACGTTTCGTAGCAAAGTAGGTATTGTCAGATCATATAATTTAATTAAAGTCTGATCGGAAAATCTTTGATGTCATATTCAAATAAAATGTACCTAATTCAAAATTTAGAAACGGAACACTACAATGTATTTGACACTTCAACAGCAACAGAAATAATTTTGTTTTGTAAATAGTTTAAATTGCTGTAAAACAGTTTACTGAAAGAAACACAGACGTCGCGTCAGCATTATACTCCTCATTCCTGAAACTGAATCTTCAGACGGTGGGATAAGTCACGTCACACAAGCGGAGGTTAAATTTTCCACATGCCTACTACAAGTATACTACTTTAACTTTACACTTATACTAATCTAGGCATATGGTTTGAGAGACATAATATTGCTATAGACTACACGTTGGTAATTTAAGGTAGGCTCAGAATGTGCAGGTGCTTTCATAAAGATAATACGAGACCAACGAAAAGTTTACATAAAACCAACCTTTCTGATTTTTTTTATGTGCAATGAATAATTGGAATAACTTTTGTGACTTAAGCCTTAAAAAGCAGCAAAAATAGAGTCACTTAGACTTGCTTAGTCGAGGGCGTCTAAAGGGTTAATTCCTCAGGGTTCCGCAGTTAAGAAGTAATGTAGTGTACCGTCTGGGACCGCAATTTGTTCTTTGACCGTTTGAGGGGGTAAAATGGTCTAGTCTTAATTTTGTACTTGCCTAGTTTGTTAAATACAATTTAGAATTAAATTCTGGAAAGTTCTTTTTCGCAAATTCGTCTATATACCTACAAGATTCATTTACAAAATCATCATAATGGAAAAATGTAATTCATATGACATTAAATAAATAATTATAAAAATATTTATGGTAGGTATAATTTCTGGATATATTTGTCAAAAGATCTGAGAGCAACATAGAAATATATCTATTCGTCTACCTCCGCCAAAATCTCGCACAGACAAAATCCCAATAAACAACCAACAAAGCCGTCACGTCTTACAGAAACTGCGCTCACCCATCAGATTCTAGTCAAAATCTCATCTAGCGCAGCTTAACCAAACGCCAGACTAGTGCAAATACCACTAGCTCCGAAAATCGACTCGTGATTTCGTAAATTTGGAAATTTGCATGCCAGCTTTGCCCCAACGTGGGTAATAAAGACTGCAGGGTGCATAGGGGCTTAGGGGGCTGAAATAGATGAAAGGGGGGCAATGCCCCCCGTCTAAATATCGTCTCAAACCGATGGTTGTTGTTTGGCGTCTGCAGGGTTAATTTGTTAAGAACCCATTACTTAGTTTGCTGTTGTTTAAATATGAAATGCTTTTAAGGAAGTCTGGTTCTGTTTACACAGACATTGGATAATTGAATTACTAAAATTTCGTGGTTTAATATTTCGCAAAGTATTAACTTTGTTCTGTCGTTCTCCTTTTTCTTTTTCACGACAAAAATCCCAAACTGAAAATAAGTCGTGGTAAGTGTAAATTAACAGCTTAATACCTACGCAATATTAGTTTTGTAAATAAAGTATCTATTTACTATCCATGTAGGTTAACCAAAAAACAACTAAGTAGACTACGCACTCAGACAATCCCTACTTTAAAACCAATTAGGATAGATAAGGCCCGTGTCTGTCTGACTTCGGTACGAAAGACACAACATTGCTTGTTTATGTATCAGTACTCCACTATATCATATCTAAGTAGATATATAAACGAAGTAACTGCGTGCTGTTTGTCCATTAGCCGGTATCAATGAAAGGTATGAGATTTATCGTTTACTGTGCCATGTTGTGGTGAGTAAGTGAAATAAAAATTGAAGAAATATCCAAATTTTCGACGTTGTAGAAAGTAACTAGAGCAGATTGTTAAAAAAATATATTCTCCCTCTCTTTCTCTCTTTTCGTGTGGGACACCGAGTCTTCCAACAACCCGATAAACCCTAGCGTCAGAATTTTTCAACCGTATCAGGCAGGCAGGCAGGCAGGTTGGGTAGTAATAGTATGCTATGTTAATCAGAAAGTTAACGCGCACCAGCGCAGGCGCTCCAGTTGCTATTCTAGGTAGGTATATACCTGTACTACAATTCCTAGTACCAAGAACAGGCTCCTACGAACTTCAGTTACACACTCTATAGTACTAATGAATTCAAGATTCGAATAATGATGAAATTTAAGCACAAAAGTATTGTGTTTATCTTTTTGTGTAACAATTCGTTGTAAAATTGACGGTTTTTAAGTTTTCTGACAGATTCAAAATTGATGATGTCAATTTCTCAATAAAAAATATTCTGAAGTTAGGTACACCTTGTATCAATTTAAAACGATAAATCCAATAACTTACCTTCTATCTATTACACACTTGTTGAAAATAGAGCACATTATTTACAGAGAACACAATCCGATGAGTTTCAACCAATTTCGTTAAATTTAAAGCCCTAAAAACAGGAAAATAAAGATGAAAATGGTACAGGAAGAAACGATTTTTTTCTATACTCAGCTCATAAAATCTCCCATGTTTGTTTCATCGACACTGGTTAAAAGCAAATAAGTAAAGATTTAGCTTGCTGATTGAAGAACGAGATGGTAAGATATGTTATGTAGATTGTAGAGCATAGGTATTTTTTTTGTGATGGGTTCTACGTTTACGGCACCGGGGCCACCAAAACTACGCCTGTTGGCTTGGTGGGGAGCACGAGCTCACCCGGAAATAATTGATTTGTTGTTCAAACTCGCCCTTGGGGCGAGACTGGGCTTAGGGGTTGTTCTGGGAAGAACGGATCGGACTGAGCATAGTACGGAAGGGCAGACATTTTATATGCCCACTTGCTCATTACATAGCTCTTGGATTCAATTTTAGATACAACAAATAAATGAAATAAAAAATACAAATTTTGTTTTCTGAGTATTCATTGCATTATAAAAATATGTTCTTACAGAAACACAAGGTGTAAAAAAAAATTGCTACAAATATTTTAAGGGGTTAACTAGCTTTCCCCTAGAAACATAGGTCGAAATATGAGAAAAATTTTTGGTTTCCGATACATTGGCTTGGTTGGTTAGTAATTTTGCATAGAAGGTCCAAGATTTTGCTGATTTTTGGTCCTGATACAAAATATTCGCAGCTAATATTTTTGCTCCTTCCCTCCATAAAGGTAGTGACTGGGTGGCGAAAACAGGAGATCGTGCATTGCGGTGTATCCTGGGGAAACCTACGTCCAGCAGTGGACTGCTATTACTATTAGATAATGAGTAATGTATAACTAATGCATACATTTTAGATCGGTAAAGAAAATAAAATTTAATACATGCATTATATAGGAAGAACATTTAAATAAAAAGAAGTCTAAAAACTAAAACCCGACTACTGAGATTTCGCGCTCTAAAAAGTAAGAAACAAGAAATCTGAAATAATAACTACTCACGATTGAATGTGTTTTTCGTCTCCAAAATTCATACAAAGTAAACAGCTATTATAATCTATTTTCATGGCAGTTTAATATAAAGTTCATAGTGGTTTTCAGGTGAAAGCTGTGGTCGTTTGCCACGTTGCCTTATTTATTTTATAAACTAGATAGTACTAGAACACGTGGCAAACGACCACAGCTATCACCTGAAAACCACTATGAACTTTATATTAAACTGCCATGAAAATAGATTATAATAGCTGTTTACTTTGTATGAATTTTGGAGACGAAAAACACATTCAATCGTGAGTAGTTATTATTTCAGATTTCTTGTTTCTTACTTTTTAGAGCGCGAAATCTCAGTAGTCGGGTTTTAGTTTTTAGACTTCTTTTTATTTTAATTATTTTGGGGTTGTAAGCTTGAATTGTACCGATTGTTTGTTGGAAGATGTAGGTAGGTACGAGTTTAAACTGGATTATGATTTTGTTAGGTGTATATAGTAAAGTAACCCCCCGTGTGATTTCATTACCAAAACAAATGTTTCAGTTTCTTCTGATCTTGCTGGATCGACATAATAAAGAAATCCTCCGGGTCGATGCTTGCTGTTGGTTTCGTTACCAAAACAGAAGTTTACATTTATTATTTTAGCTACGTATAAAATTTAATATGAATATATGAAGCGTTATAACGACAAGTTCTAAAAAAAATGCACAAATATCTGCTTTTAAAATATTAGTTGTAGAATCTTTTATGTACATACATACATGTACCCATCTATACATACATACATATAAACACATATCACACCTTTATCCCGCTTTCGCTCTGCCTACCTATCTATGTACGCGTTATTAATTTAAATGTAATAATTCGCGATACCTTCAACTTGGATCCCATTACATGAGATGAAAAATATGACAGTTCGTTTGATACCCAATACATAAACCTTATTCAAACATATTTTACATGCAGTAGCAGTACGTATTGTGACTTAAACGTCAATTTTGGTGCAGCTACTCAATTGAGTAAGACAAAAGTCTCAGACAACAGATGTCGCTGTTAGTTTTCCTAAAACGCGAATTGGCTTAATAGCACTACCATTGTCAAAAATTTTGGAAAGTGTGTGTACCCCTAAAAATAAGAAATTTAACCGCAGTAAAGAGCAGCCTATGTTTTATTCTAGACATTATTTCATCTTTGTACAAAGTATCATTTGAATCTATTCAGCCGTTTTAGCGCCAAGTCCTAACAAACACATATCCGCGTTTATAAATTATATAAGGAATTAGGAATTAGGATTAGGATTAGTAGGATCTCTTATGTACCTGCCTATCTACGCGTTAAATAAATTTTAATGCGATAATTTTCGCGGTACTTTTCTACTTCGATCCCATTAAATATGATGAAAAATATGTCAGATCTGAGCCTAAGGAGCAGCTCTTTCTTATCATAGCTTATACAGAGATATTTAGCGTATGTAGTGCTATCACGTCTTGTCTGCCTTTCGTTTTCATCATCAGATCAGCTCCACGAGTATGACACATACCGACACCACACCGATACCGATACCGATGTACCTGCTGCTTGCAGAAAGTGGTTGAAAAATTCTGACATAAGGGCTCATTGAAGACCAATGTGGCGCAGTGGTAGTGCGACTACCTTTGACGCAGAAGGTTCCGGGTTCGATTCTCGGTGGGTCACTCACAAAGTTGATATTTATCACTTTGTAAATTTGTTCCCAGTCTGGTTAGAACATTGCAGGCTGAACCACCCGATTGTCCGTAAGAAAGATGGTTCCGTGTTTCGGATGGTACGTTAAGCCGTTGGTCCTGGTTGTTGTCTATGATCACTTTAGACGGCGGTCGTTACACAACCATGTCAGAATCCTGCTACTTGCAGAAGGCGGTTGAAAAATTCCGACACTAGGGTTCATCGGGTCGTTGCACGACTCGGTGTCTCACACGAAAAAAGAAATTGAATCGTTAGACGGCTAGGCGTCCTACGCGAAAAGAGAGAAAGAGAAAAACCGATGTACCAATTTCATACTAAATTGACATTGCGTAAATGCAAGAAAGCTTCAAACTTTCACCTACATTATATATATTTTTGAAATGTGCTATTTAAGCCCTTTTGTTTGATACCCAACACGATACCACTTGAAGAAAAAAATTTTTTTGTTCGTATCTTTATGCACGCTAGAGGGCGCCATGTTCATTTTATTGTGACATCACATAGCCTATAACCATCGGACTGTTCAGACGCTTCTATTGACATCTCATTTGTCAAATTCTGTTAAGTAGATTCGTAGCTAGGAGGGAACAAAGGAATTATTGCCACATACATACATACATACATACATACATACATACATACATACATACATACATACATACATTCCGGTCAAAATCATAACCCTCCTTTTTGCTTTGCTGTAGTCGGGTAATTAATAGATAACTATATGTAGTATCTTTCTTGGTTTGTGGTAATAAAATAACACGACAGGTTTTTTAGTAGGTACTTAGCCCGATGGTAAAAATGCCTACCTAATAATAAAAGCGATATTCAAAATGCCGTCGGCGGCGCCCGCGGAATTTTTGCCGCCATTTATTTTGAAATCGCCAGGAACCAATCTATTCTAAGATTACATTTCCTCAATAAATATTCAAGTGCGATGCGGCCAATTTGCAAGGCCGTAAAAATTTACATACAATAAGTACTTACCTGCCTACCTACCTATACCAATTAAGCAAATTTGGTATGCTACCGAATTGGTGGAGATTGGATTTCGGGAGGCACAAATTATTGGATCATACATTTTGATTGGATAGGAATAGAGCTGTTTTCAGGCGTTCTTTTTGTGTAGGTATTATTGCTGTTACATACATACACACAAATCACGCCTATATCCCTTGCGGGGTAGGCAGAGCGTTAACGGCCGTAAGATTACGGTCGCTATCGCCACGTCTGACATTTTTGAAGATTGTTTTCCAAGGTTGTTTCAGAAAACATGTGTATGTTGTTTGTTAGTTACAATCACATTAATCTTTATCGATATTGGCTATATCCTTGAAGGCTTAAGAGATACCTAATCGAAATACATACCTACCTATAGGACCATTGCGAGCGTGGTTTCAATAGCAAATAAAGGTAATTACTATGATCCTAGTGAACGGATAGCTGGCATGGACATTTCAGCTATGATATTTCCAGTGGAGAAATTAGTGTGTTCCCGCTATACTTACTGAAGATCCGTGTCCCCAAAAAAAGTGGGGCAAGGTTTGATAAGGAAAGGCAAGGTTTGATAAGGCAAGGCAGGTGGAGCAAGTTGCGTCAGAGGGTTGGCCAATGTCTTACCAATGCTAAGCCTTGTCCCACGCTGCCAAAACTTGCCCCATTTTTTTCGCAGACACGAATCTTGTGGACAACGGGAACACAGCGAGAAATGCCAGCCTTTTCTCCCAGTCTCCAACCATTGGCAAATCCCCAATACCTACTGCAAGCTGCACAAAGTATTGACCAAACATTGCAAGGCAAAGACGCGTGTTTACAAAATACAGGGTGTCCCGCGCATGCGCGCCGCTGTTCGTGTGGGTGGGTATAAGACCGCGGCGCGACGCCCTGCCGACGGGGTTATGCAATGACTCGGGCTGGAAAGGTCGTCAAAATAGGTTTCAGGATAGACCTGTACCTATTTTCGAAAAGGATTTAGGTTTTTTGTTCTTAAAATAAATCTTAATTATAGATTGTTTAGTTTCTGTGGAGCACTATTCAGCTATAGGTTAAAAGATTCCGCGAATATTTTTTTTGTATCCTAACTTATTATAAAAGAAGGCGGATTATCTTTCATGATATTATCTGAACATGCTGTATTTTTTATAGTTAATGCAAATTAAAGAAAAGTTGGAAGAATATACTTACCTGTATGCAATTATGGACATTATTAGCAGAAATAAAAAAGTGTTTATAAGTATTCAGAGCTACTATTAGGTACTTGTTAAGACTAAAATTAATCTTTATCTATCTAAGTTAAATTAATACCTATTAACAAACTTTGCCAGTAGGTACAGTACAGGTATTCTAGGATTAGGTAGGTACTTCAAAAGAAAAAACTTGCTTTGTCAAATTTAGGCAAATCGACAAACAAACAAGACAACAATACAAAGTCCCATTCGTCTAGACTCGATTCCATCTAAATTGGACTAATTTAGAATCAATTCTTATCATCAACTCAGATCTTACGAGACGAACCTAAACTCTTATTTGAATATATTCAAATGTATTCAGGGCGAATTCTTGTTTAGAATTTGTTTTAGGAATTTGCATGGCGGGAAATTTCTGGGAACAATATGGAAGGTTCTGGAATGTGAAGAGGCAGGGATTTGGTGATAATAAGGGGAACAAGGGGATAGGAAGGAGGCACCATTACGTGGAGCCTAACGCCATCTATCGAAAATCCTTGGAGGCTTTTCCGAACTTCACCGAATGCTGCGGGATGCTGAGCGGTTTTTTTCAGCTGCTGAATAAAAACCTTTCTTCTTACTTATTTTATTTCTATTATTTTATTATATTTTTCGGTCGATTATATTAATTCTTAAATAAAAGAAATTAAATTATATTACTGCTCCTTCGACGATTTTACTATTAAAATAATCTTACCAGTTGACGTTCATAAGGAGAGAGACTGGCTGTTCTAATTAGTCAACAAAACCAATTAGATATTTTTAGATCATAATTTACTAATAAGATACAATGAATTGTATTTTACTTCGCGAAATACTTGTAATTTGAACAATTAAATTAAAAGTAAAACAACTAGAAAAACTAAAACCCGAAATGTTAAAATATTCAAACGTAAATATTATAATCAAATATTGTAATGAAACATCAACGTCCCGAAGCATTCGCCCAAAACCAGTTTTCCTGGTAAAGCCTCCTTTAAGGACGGTATATCCTGCATACATCCATCCCTCTCTAAAATAAGGATTCTATTCAAGTCGGATAGAGAAGGAACATTGTTGTGTAACTGGTTCCAAATCATCAAAACTTTTTTCTTCTTTTATATTGAATGGAATGTATTTCTCAATTAATTAGTTATTTATGATATCTACTCCCATCTCAGTATTGCCTCAGCCATTATCATAAAAAAGTTTATACACTTATGTATTGCTCAGATAGGTAGGTAGGTACCTAGATTGGTAACTTTTATCAGCAGGTCTTTATGTTACCCAAGAATAATACATTTTTGTTTATTAATTAAACTATAAATTTAAGATAATTGAGTAATTAATGTCACCTCTGATTAAAATAGGATTATGAAGTAGGTAATTGTACCTAAATAAAAAAGCTATGAAGTTATGAAAGTAAGTAGGTATAACACTAGATTTTAGTTAACAAGTAAGAAAGTCACTCGCAAATATCATAAAAGTTGTTAAACAGGACCGTGGCATAAGGTACCATATCCCACATTTTGTTATTCTAATTTTAAAACATGAAACAAAATCGAAAACAATATCTTAAAACAAACAGCATACAATGTTGCAACTAAAAGAAATTCATGATCCTATATTTTGAAAATTATATTCAAATAGCGACAGCCAAAACGTGTTTGTCACGCCAAATGTTTATTTTTCGTCATTTTTCGACCTTCGGAAAGTTCAAGCGGCCGCGGGCGGCCGACTAAACGCCAATAATTGCCACCTGCCACCACGAAACGCTGGCGACAATTTGCTATGCCACCTCTCTTTCACTCCCCATCAGCAAGACAAGGATAGAAGCGCAAGCTATCCCCTTGCGGCGTCTCTACGCAAATGTCAATGAACTAATCTGGCTGATCGTTGTATAGGCCGGGCTAGACGCGTGCGAAAATTCATACATATTTTAAACCCTAATCACGTTTGTCAAGCTCTAGACAAAAACAATGCTATGTGTGGATAATGTAAAAAAGATTTTCATAAACAAAAAATACACGATTAAAAAGATGCTGACTTATATTATATTACGAGTATGTTGGCAACGATAAAAATCAAGTTCACATTCACAACACATGGCTGCATAAAAAGTGCTCGTTAGGCTGCGTCGTTTCTTTTTAATCTTGTCTGTGGAGTAGAAGCAAAACTTCAATGGATGCTGAACTGTACACATCCTACAGAAGGTCGCCGTAAATGTGGCAACACCCGCTATTTTGAACTGTACATTTAGAGCAAATAATTTAAAACAAGGCGCGAAATAACCAAAAATAGAGCACGAACAGCATCGAAAAGCAATTTGAAATTCGAAGAATGCCTGACCTTTTTAAAAGTTCAAAAGTTTCGTGAGGCAACGGCATCGCATCATACAGCCTAAGAGAGTTGACCCATATGCACGTCGTAAAATACAAAAGTTATGTCACATTTCACTTGAGCCTCGAAGACGCGAGAGGTCAACCGGACATTTCGCATTATTTATGATGTTGATGATATGATAAGGGTCATTTAATTTAAATAAACAAATATTTGCCAAAATTCAGCTGCACATTCTGACGTCAAAAAATACCTTCTATTTTTAACAAAATTTGAACATTCAAATCTACTTAACAATTTAAAATATGAGTCTACCAAATTTTTATAATGAGCATTAGAATAATCTAAATAAGCGATCTAAGCTAACAACAATAGGAAGGTTATTCTTAATAAAATGTGAGAATTATCTCATCAAAGAATTAAAACAACTACTTATTTTTATAAGGCAACTTTACTTTAGACCAAAATCATCCAAGATGTCATTTTATTTGCCTAATTAGTAATATATATAAATCAGTTCAGAGATAATATTCATAGAAAATGTAATAATTCATGAATTCAAATCATTTATAGCGATATCCTTGAATATATCGGGTCTGATACAAATAATTTATTCAAATAACTCCAATCTAGCTACGCGAAGGAAGTCTTTGATAAAACGCTCTATTTTAAGCCTCGCTCCTAGAGTAGAAGGACGCAAGTGAAAATTTTCTGTAGTGTCACGGTCAAGGTGATTTTTCTAAACTAACGTTAAATTACAAGTAGTTTTACCATTGAATATCACTAAATATAGGGACTGAAAATTAGTATAATTTTCACATTCGCTTTTAATTTCCTTGAAATTAATACTTAAAAATGATTGACTATAGAAGCAAGGCTTTTAAGTTTTTTCTGTAAATCAGAAAGTCCAGTTGGTATTTTATCTAATGGGGAAACACTTTAGACTACAAGAATAATATTTTCAATCCTATAAGAAAATTCACTTGTCTACTTATGACCGAACAGCCTCGCCTTTTCATTCCACCTGTTCTGACTAGATGTCGCCACCATGCACTTCTTTGAGAAGAAACTTTTCTCTTCCTAGGTGTGAGTGCTACGTTCCACCCACACTTTGAAACCCCGTGTGTAAACATTCTGTGTAGACACGGACTCTACGCACACAAGCCGCGTTATCAATGGTGTAGCTACGAGCGTAGCGTCTACGAGAAACTTTTCTATGTGTGTGTTGTTGTGTATTGTATTCTTTGTATAAACGCCTATAAGTTTACACATGTGCGTGAGTAAACTTCAGTATAGCATAGATGGAGCCACTATGCACTGTTTTTAAACAGGCGTGATTCTTTACTTTGCTTGGTCACTATGTTCATAAAGTTAATTTATTAGATTGATTTTCATTTATGAGAAATTTGTATGACAAGTTTCATAAAATTTTATCGTGAAGTATTGTCTAGCTCTAGCTTAAATTTTATTCATAAACGTAGAGTAGGTTATGAGTGAGTAGATAGTTTAGTGATTGGTATTAGTCATGAGGTCTTTGACTTCTGTTTAGTTATTGGTTATTGACTTTCACATGCAACCGATTATTTTGAAGAGGTAACACAGTAGATATTCATAGTTCATATTCCAGTACGTAAGATTTATTTTCTGTTGGTTGTTTAAAGAAGCATAATTCTTTAGTATACAAATTAAGTAGTAATAAAACTGGCCAGATGATCTATTGAGATCATAATTTGCTTTAGCCACTTGTTGACCATAGGATTTTACGTATAGGTTATGCTATGCGACATCTCGTTTCCAATCTCAGCCACGACTGATCAAAAAATTCAATTCCAAATCTCGACTTGCAAAAAAAGAACAACCCGGCTGCCATTTTGTGAAACCGTATCGATTGGTAGAAAAAAATCCATTGTAAGGGATAACCGTTCCCCATTGGCCCAGTTTTTACATGAGGGTAGTACAATAGGGCAGCTTTCCCCATTTTTTTCCTTATCGGGACCCTTTTAAATATAAATTCTTTGTGTTAAATCGGGCTACGCAGTTTGGACGTGGACCTTTTAACGGCACCAAATTAGAAAGATAGAGTGAAAAAGTTATTAAAATTTGTAATTGGCGTGAAATTAGTTGAACGTGGTCGAGGTAAGATCTCTGTGTCATACATACTACGTCTTAAAGTTTATTAATGAGTATCCAAGTTTTTTTGTTCGATCTTTTTTTTTATATTTCAATGACCACGTAAGTAAAAACATTGCAAATTGAATAAAAATGTATTAACTTAAATGTTAACTCATTCATTCTATTGCCGTTATAAAAAATTGCCTATTTAAAACATAAACGCGCATAATTATTTTCGTATTATGCAATTATGCACCTGTTGCAATTACCTATGAGCTTAGTTTTATTTGTTAACTTTATTTTAATTATGTTAATTTAGATGCTTAAAGCTGGCAATACCAGTTCGAACAGCTTTTGACCGTCACTTCGTGTGACGATTTAGCTCGTCTGTCGGGTTTGGATATTTCTTATAGACATATTCCAAGCAATACAACCTTTTTAAACATGTAGATAGGTCAAAAATCTCTCTTTTTGTGTGGGACACCGAGTCGTCCAAGGTACCTACCTACTGTAGAATTTTGAAGTCGATTAGAGCCTTATTATTTTACCAAAACTGGTCATCTGTCTGTCTTCCTGTATGCCAAGCGTCGACAAATAACGAAATACTTCCTTACAATGTCCTGTAAAGAAAAGTAGAATTTACGTTTTTTTATTTTGTTGTTAGACAGTACCTAAGTGTCAGTTTGTTGGAATCTGTGAATTATTTGTCGTATTGTAAACAGCCATTTAAAACTTTTCTATGGTTTTGTAACAACTGAAAGTCATCTTTAATATGTTGTTTAGTTTGATATAAATCAATGAATGCATGTTAATCAATAATTTCAAAATAGAAGTACCTACGAGTAAATCAATTTTCAAAGATGCATTATATTGAATGGCCTCAACTCACTTCATTTTATACATCGATCTGTTTGTTTCGAAAAAGTATATTTTTTGTGATGAAAACAGCAAAACTAATCTGTAACCTGTAATACCTGTATAACTTACCTACCCTAGCTACTTATATAGCGTAGGCATATATAGCATTATGTCTGATTGCCTGCATTTACCTTACTTGCTCCCATTCTTTCTACTAGCTTAAGATACCTGCAGTATTAGCCGTTCCCAAGCCGCCCGTTAAAAGCCCAGCACTTATCATCTTATCAACTGGTTTGAGTAAATGGATATAGACGGACATCTTTGAAGGAGAAAATGAGGCAGATATGAGCAGAGTTAATTTACAGCTCGTATCAGCATGGATTTACTATTTGAAAATAATGCTGGCAAATAAATTTTATACTATAAAACAGGGCTAAAACACTGTCAAATAAGATTTAAAACCGATTTTTATATTTGTCTTAATGCAACACTTACGGCTTCTACTTCTACATACCTAACTGTCGGAGTAATTACGTTGAAGAAACCAGCTTCAACTTAATGTTCCCAAAGCTCTATCTAGTCTTATCTAGAGATTATCGATTGGCCTCAGCAAACGGAACCCATTGTACGAAGTTTCCGTGAACCACTCAGAGAGAGAAATGATGGAACCCTGCGAGCTATGGGATCCTTTATCACGATGATTTCTTATCCGTAATTAGTTCCCGAGATATTTTCCTACTCTCCTTTGGATAGGCAAAAACGAGGTTTGCTTGAGGAAAACTGTATGACTGTTTCGTTTCTTGATATTTTGGCTTCGGGAAACAACACGACGTAGGTAAAGTTTACAAAATATAGTTTGATACCTATGATGTTTGTGACCTTAGAACAAATGCTATGAAATAAGGTACATGTTCCTAGTAAAGAAAGCAAAATAGATATTATGCCATGGCATTTGCTCCAAGGTCACAAACGTCACAGGTATCAAGCTAAATTTTACAAAGTATAGTTATAATTTATAAACATTCATGACAAACTATATTAGAATAATATTCATGATGTACTATATTACTCTAGATACGACTTATATAAATGTATAATTAGAATTTTTACATAGCATAACACTTATTTAAACTTGGCCCATTTAACTTCTTAATTATTAAGATAGTTTAACTTGAGTTACAAATTACCATAGTTATCTTTAAACACATTCATAATATTGTAATTTTTGACATTCCTTTTATTCTCTCGACTATGAATCTCGTGATAGTTACCAAGTGGTTACTTAGTTACTTACCTACCAAATAATACTACCTATTACAGAACTTTCACCAGAACAAAAAATTTAAATGTAGTTATTTGTATTTTTAACAATGATTGTATTTAAGGCGCTGGCTGGACATACTTAAGGTGTAAAAATATTAGCTGCGAATATTGTAGGGGGTGAATCAGCCCATAAAACTGAACAACTTTCCCCAGGGAACATAGGCCGAAATATGTGTTTTTTTTAAACACCTATACGAATTGACTTGGTCGGTTGGTAATTTTGTATGGGAGTCCCAAATTTTTTTTTCATATTTCGACCCGTGGGGAAAGTTGTTTAGTTTCATGGGCTGGTTCACCCCTTAAAATAATTGTTGCTAATTTTTTTACACCCTGAATAGATTTGTACATCATGGATGTATTTACTAATAAAATGTTTAAAATTGTTTTTTTGTTATTATAACAGATGTTAAGTAGGTAGGTACTTAAACTTCTTGGACTATCTGTCTAAACCTTAGTTTCTACTTTAAAAAAATACTTTATTTCTATGAGCTCGCAAAAACACATTTTGCATTAAGATATGAAAAATTTGATTTTTATGCTACTAATATTTTTCTTATTTAGCAATCGAAACTCCAAACAAATGTTTGCTTTTTTGCATCTTTATGTATTCCACCTCAGAACTTACAAATAGATCTCAGGTATCATGTCCTCTGACGCCTCACTTCCAATGGCACATCCTGTATGACGTGGTATGAGTAACATCTTGTACACAAGACAAAATACCTGAGGCCAGAGAATCTCAAACTGTGTATCTTTGTTGTGACCTATTGGGCCGAGCAACTCGAGTCCCATACGAATAAAGAGAGAGAGGAATAAGATAAAATATGATAGTTGCCAGGTTATAGGCTATTCGGTGAGGTTGGGATTTTAAAGTTATCGAAGTGTCGCCAAACTAGCACTGACATAGAACATGAAATCAAAATTCGAGTAATTTTTTAGTGAACCTTGCAGGTGATTGGACGACCGAATACACTCACCCACATGTCTAACGTGGGGTATATGGTTATATCAGTCCCCACTGTGGGGCACAGGCTACAGTTTGGGAACCTCTGCGTTGGGTGCATTACCGACCGTGTCGAGAGTGGACCCTGCAGGTGATTGGACGACCGAATGCACTTACCCAGATGTCTTCAGTCGGGTATATGGTTACACATGTCCCCACTGTGGGGCACCGGTAACAGTTTGGGAACCACTGCGTTGGGTGCATTACCGACCGTGTCGAGAGTGGACCCGGCAGGTGATTGGACGACCGAATGCACCAGATGTCTAACGTGGGGTATATGGATATATCAGTCTCCACAGTGGGGCACCGGCTACAGTTTGAGAACCACTGCGTTGGGTGCATTACCGACCGTGTCGAGAGTGGACCCTGCAGGTGATTGGACGACCGAATGCACTTACCCAGATGTCTTCAGTCGGGTATATGGTTATTATTTCGTGTCCCCGCACCATAGCGATAGCTAGTGGCCGATAGTTATGGATATGCGCTACCGGATAAGCTTATAGTTTTGATAGGTGATATGAGGGAAGGAATGGGTTTCTTAATATGAAATAAAATTCGTTTCTTCTACGGTTTCGAGTTTACTGAATGAAGTAAAGAAAGTTGGTCCTAGAGTTTACTGTGAGAAGTCCCAAAAGTTCCTATTCGTACCTAAGTCTAATGTTCATCATTCATCTAGGCGGACATTTTTTTGTCATTTCCTTGAGTTTGTTTCTTGAAAAAATTTGTTCAGTTTATTGATTGGTTTGAACATGCTTGCATTGATATCGGTTCTACGTATTGTTTATGTTACATTCGATATTTTTTGTATCGAAGTATGGATTTCATTTTGTTAAGTATTAGTTGCTCGATATTTATTCTACATATCCCAAAGATACCACACAAAGTTGATAAAAGCAATAACCGTTCTTAGTAGAAATACCCACATTACGCACTAAGCGCTTCAAATCATATTTCATTATGCGCACGGCTAAAGAATGGAGTTCCCTGCCTGCGTTTGTATTTCCGAGTGCATATAACCCTTGGACGAAATAACCACTGGACGCGAAACGATGTCATTTCACCCTTTACCCCTCTAGCCACAAACCCTGAAATTTTGCCAAAGTTATCTAACCGCAACCGTCAGTGTCGCTTCAGTGCTACAAGAGAAAAGATCGCTTTAAAAATGGTGAAATGTGCTGTATTGCTTTGTAAAAACTATAGCTATTGTACAAGCAATATTTCTTTTCACTCGTAACTATATTTTTGTCCTGTATTTTGTGTTATTTACGTAGAAAATTAATAAAATATGCAAGACTGGATCGTATAATACGACACAATAAAAAAGGTCATATTTTATAGAACATTTCAACCAATATTTGATCGTACTCTAATTAGTCGGTTATTATCAGTCATTTTTTCATTCGTTCAACAATTACATTCAGTCTAGTGCTATTCTACTTTCGATGAAGGATATCGATAAAAATAATAGTAAAGTCTATTTTATTTAAAAGTGACATAAAATGCAAACAAACCATTTGCTATAACCTCGTCGATAGATTTTGCCTTATTTCATTGAAACCTCACGTTATAACTGTGTTGCAAGTACGTAGGTACACATTTCGCTTTCTTATGGGTGTTCATAATAAAAAATATATATATATAGCTTACCATCATCGACGCATCGTGAAATTAGGTTTTTTCAAGATAAGCAAATCCAATCGGTGCTGCTAGCGTATTTCAAAATTTATTACAATTAAAATGTGGATTTATAATGTTTTCTCGCAAATGAAACGGAACAACGACGTAGCACAGTGGTAGTGCGACTGCCTGCAACGCAGCAGGTTCCGGGTTCGATTCCCGGTAGGTCACTCACAAAGTTGATATTTGTCACTTTCTAAATTTATTCCCAGTCTGGTTAAGACATTGCGGACTGAACCACCTGATTGTCCGCAAGAAATATGGTTATGTATTTCGTATATCACGTTAGGTTAGGCCGCAGGTCCCGGTTGCTATCTATAAATGGCGGTCGTTATACAACCATGTCTGAAGCCTGCTACTTGTAAAAGGCGGTTGAAAAATTCTGACACTAAGGTTCATTGGGTCGTTGGACGACTCGGTGACCCACACGAAGAAAGAAAGAAACTTGGGAAGGCCTTGACTTCGTCTCATCCTTCCAATATTACTCGACCAGAAATTGATTCATTCTTGTCTATTGTCATAACGTACGATTTTATCCGGCATGAAAGTGTTTCTATTTTAAGCTGACATCACAGTATTAAAGGTCCATTTTTTTAACACTTAACGTTTTACATGTACTTACCTGTTATATGTTTTTTTAGGAATAAGCTGATCAAAAACTTCATTCAATCATTCATTCGTTGTCGATTATCGACTATGCTACAGCACTGTCTTTGACTTACTTCATAAACCGGAAAAAATCAAAACTGTCAGAAGTAAAGAGATGATGATGCAATACGTGTACATTTCAATTTGGAAGAATAATATTTGTCCTTTCCTCCCTCCCCCCCAATATTGGTTGAATGAGTTTTCAAACAAATTCGATACGTTTCGCGTCCAGTGGTTATTTCGTCCAAGATATAACCTGAATCTCTATCTTCTGGGCAAGCTCGCTCCACCGTAGATCCCATCTCTGCTCTAGGGTAAGATTGGGGTTCAAGAGTAAGCCCATCACAGATTAAAAAAAAAAAAACAAATCAAAGAAAATGTAAAGCAATCAAAAGGGTATGAAGGTGAAATGAAAATACGAGTTAACAAGGAAACAAGCGAAGTTATTGAGTTTAATAAGGAGGGGAGTGTGACACCCGCACCTTATATCGAGATTTTGATCCTTCGCACTTCGGTAGGGCATTGCCACCTTGATACACTTGCGATGCGCGAACATTTGTGGATACGGCATGGAACGGAAATATTTAGGAAAATATGTAAATTTAATAACCCAGAAAACAGTTGTACACAAGAAATGTAGTATAAGTTATCTCCCATCTTTGATATAAAAAAAGGGAAAATGTTTAAAAAATATGAATAATTTAACCCAGACAATGCAACGGAACAGATTCTTCCAAGAAACAAAAAAATAATAGGCCTAATAATAAGTGTATCTCAAATATCAAATCAGGCAGCGGCCTTTTGTGTAGAAAAAGGGAAATCAAATATATTTTCATACCGACTCGGACCATTCAAAATTTCTAAGATGCATGGATAAGTTCAACTCTGTAAGATATCTGTAATTTAACCTTTTTTTATACCTTATTTCATTAAATGAAGCGATATCGTAAACCAATCAAATAATCATGCCAATTCTTCGTAAATCCATGTCTCACCAACCCAGCTTACGCAGGCTTTTAAGGGCGAACGGTAATCAGAGGCGGCGCCGCAATCCCGACCAACCTTAAGGTAAAAACCCTCCATATCCGCGTATCGCCGAAAGGGTGGAGGCAAAACCCTATTAACGTTGTAAGTCAGGTTGTGGATACTTGTAACCCCTTCTTTCATTGAAAACAAGGCAAAAAAAGAAATATGGAAAGTTGGTATTGCGTGTGAAAATAATAAAAAGTCATCGCTCTGAAATCTTTTCGCGTTTGTTCCAATTTTGATAGCACTACTGTACTTGCTTCAATAAACAATAGAAATAGTTGACATATTACTTCCTGTCCATTTCCTTTTTAATCCATACTTACATGATTCTAAAATTTAAAAAAATATAGAGTTCGTGATTCAAACATTTATTACTGGCCAGGAAATGTCAGACTTGTACTAAGTATATTTGTTTAGAAGAAGGAATATTTTTTGTTATGTAAAACGGAAATAGAGTCAATAATGGACGCAGTTCAATCTAGAGCAAAAACGGAGCAAGTAGGTATTTCAACAACAATAATGATTGCAACAGATATACCAACTATGTAGGTACCTATTATGTGTCATACATAACCTAATGTAGGTACAGACGTGTTGACAAATTCACAGAAAGTGAATCCAAATGAATCTTACGCAGAAACATACACAACTTCCTTAGCGTAACTACAACATTCTTCATTCTGAACGCAGGTTGGATCATATTGTATTCAAATGCTTTGGCGATAATAATGTAAATAAGTCGGGACCTTCTGTAGAACCTACTTCGAAGGACTGAGGTACATACTACGAATATGTTTCATTGACTTAAGGGGGACAATAAGTAAGAGGTTTGTAATCGATATCTTTGCTTGTAGGGGACATTTAATGACTTCGCTAAGTGTTTGACTAATGGTGTTAATGGCTTGACAGCGCTCGATTAAATAACAGCCAGTAGATATTTTATAAGAAATATTGTAAACTTTATAAATACTGTACATAAATAAACTGTAGATACATTTGAACTTTGTACATAAAATGTAAAATAATAAAATGTATAATAAATAATATTATTTGTAGAAATAGCTGTAACATGCCTGTAAAGTAAAGTGTAAATAAAATGTGTTAGGTAGGTATATTTCATTTTGTAAACTCTTGCCTCTAATTTTGCTTTAATCAAAATGAATTCAGACCTAAGGTCAAAGGTCTGTCTAAAGTAGGTACATAGACATAGACACCTACCAACATAAAAATAATAAGTTAGCGAAGCGAAGTTCGCGGGCACCAGCTAGTATAAGAATAAATTTGTTATTATAAGTATTGAATATTATTGTAGGCACACTTTGATAGTGCATTTGCAGGTACTTAAATTCGATAAAACGTGACCATTACAAATAAATAATATTTTTTTTACATAAATGCCGAGTCCGCAAAAGGCCCAAACGAAGCTTGAAAGGATATTTTACCCCTTTGTTTTAAAAAAGTGGTCATGTAAAAATCCAATTTGGCTGAATCGTCCCATCCTAGCTTCGACGCGTAGTGTTTTGCAAAAAAAGATGTGGCCGTGGTACGACGAACTTCAAGTGGACATAAATAAGGGCCGCAATATTTTGGCGGTCCCATCTCTACGGGCGGCGGCGTTGCGTTCGAAAACCCTGAACTTCAACTTACGACCTTATTCTATAAGGGATACCGCTCCGTTCCCTCTAATACCCTACTGAATACATCTTTAAAACCCAATAAAAGATACTAAACTTACGGTTTTCGTAAACAGAGTTTACATTTCAACGGCGCATAGGTCTTCGGGGAGAGCTCGAGACCAAATTTCTTTGCGAAATGTTTTGTCGCAGCATCAGTTTTGGGAACTTGGATTAAATAAATTCTTTCGAGCGTCATTCGTTTGAAATTACGGAGCAAATTTGTTTGTAAATAGTGGTATTTTCAATAAGTTAACATAAATGTCAGTCGTTGGATCAAGGGTGAAATTGGTGAGCCTAATTGCGTGTCTCATAACGGGCATCGCACGATTCAGAGAGGCGACCAGTGTAATTAAATTTTGGTAACTAATTTCAGAGCAAAAAACAAAGACATGATATATTTATCACCAAATTCATAAACGTGATTTTCATAAATTGGATTGATAATAACTTCTTATCGTCGTAAATATGGAAAGCAAGTTTACAATACCAACAAGATATCGATGTTTCGTAATTGGATTAGTTTCCCGCCGGAGCGTCTTATTTATTTTACAGCTAATTTATTCCCACACATGTACGCATTGTACGCTTACATAACTAGCGTCGAGAGTTTTGCTTTTGTATTCCGAAAGCGTCGCCAATTCCGTCCAAGCGCATATAGAGGCATATGAACTTATATGCGAAGAGCGTCGTTCCCGCGCCTATCGCAGGTATTTTTTCATTCCGCCAACATATTCCTTTTATGTTTCAATCCAGCCATCGACTTTCAATTTCTGTGCATTCTATATTCCGTCACAATACGTGGATATAACCTGGCCGTTTGGGAATAGGCTACCTTTTACAGAGATTTTTTCGTGGCCGTTCTGGTACTCTGATCACGCGTGGAGTGCTATGGGTTTTCTTTCGTCCCCATTTGGGGCCCTGGAGACTTATTATCCTGTGTCTACACGGTGCTCGAAGAGAATATTTGTTCAAATATAATCAGGGATGGGAGGAGTGATGCTTTTGTTTTTACTCAACGTTATGTGGGACGCGGAGGCGGGAAAATATTTGCTTCCACATTGGATATGCGGGCTTTTATGTATATTATGAACGTTGGTGTTTTTCTTAGATACCTACCGAAGTACTATTAGATACTAACTGGATACAGCAAAATGCAAAATTATATCATATTTTGTGTGTGTGTTTCCTAAATAAACCGGTCTTGTCTTGAGACGTTGAGACTCAATAAACAGTTCTAACACAATTCAATTAAGTAAAATTAGTTGATCCAAATATTAAAAATTATAATATCCTATCTTTAATAATCATATTGCAGCACAAAGTAAAAGTAAAAATTGCTTCAACCTCTTGAAATTGCAAACTTTTTTTTGCGAACTGAATATTATAGATTCATTTTGGGAGCAGATGACTTAGGTAACAATTTTGGTCGGCTTGTGAGTAAACAAGGCACCGGCAATGCTGGAGCCTCAATAATATAAAACATGTGCCCATACTTAAACCTATGTTTGTAACACACCCTACCTACTCTTTGGCCCTACTGATTCTGATACTACTTTGGCGACTGACGCAATCAACTTACGTTGCTGCATTTTCAAGAAACTTTTTCGACATCACCGTATCTAGGCTGCAATGGTCACTAAACCCAACTGCTAGTGTTTTTCGCTGCGTGCATTTCCTACATATTTCGCTACAGAGTTTATACATGTGTTCAAATAGGTAGGTACGTGTAGGCACGTCTGGCGCAAGGTGACGTCCCGCGATTGTGTTTTGTTTTTTCAGTAGGTAGAACTGCAGGTAAACATGGCGAAAGGGTAGAGAGAAATTTTATATCAGTTTTTTTGCTATCGCAGCTAGCAAATCGCATTTGCATATAATATTGTGTTTCATTTGGAAAATATCTTACTTAGATGTTTTAAATCATTTACCCTAAACCAGCTAGGTTGGTGTTTGGTCGAGGAGCTTGGTTTTGGTTTAAAAGAAAAACAGTTTTACATTTGCCACTAGAACTTAATAAATTAAATATTCAGCAGTCCCAGTTTTAAGAAGCTAGAAAGCTTAGTTAAAGAAAAATTGTCCATAGCATTATTATTATCTGTACTTAATGTATAAAATTGTTGTTAAAAGCAATGATAGAGCATTCGGACCGGATCGAGTTAGGCCCTTACGGTCACGTTCGGTCCGAATGGTCTCTAAGTACCTATGCCGAAATGACGCCCCTTAACTGACCTCTGGTAAAGATCAGATAACCAACCGAATATAGTAGAACCTCTGAAAAAAATTGGTACGCCTAGGTAATTTATTTTGACTTGAGGTTTTTAAGCAAGAATTAGAAAAAACCTACTTAGTGTTACTGGTATTTTGCATAGCTCAATCTCGTGATAGAGACATAAACCAAAATAAAATAGTAAATTCTTTCACTGCAAATTAGTCTTTAAAACAAACTCTATCGCATCCATAGCCATCCCTCTAGAACAGATAAAAAATCTTAAACATAATGCAGTTCCATAAAACATACTCAATCTCAGTCATCTATCTGGAACCGATCGAAAGTTTTAAACATAAGTTCAGCTCAGACTTTTTCAGTGCAGTTTAAAGAACCACTCTTCCATCACGTAGCGCAACGAAAGCGCTTTACTCTTTGACCCGAACACAATAGCTGAAAAAGATAAGAATTTTCTCCACAAACGCTAATACAAAATCGATACCCTTGTTACTGTAGCGCTAACAAGCTTTCGTAAGCGGCCTTTCTATAATAGTGGCAATATTCTTTGACCGTATTACTTGGGCACGTTCAGTAGCGGACTCTATCGGAATATTATACTGTAAATATTAGTTGGGTATCCTCGTTGCTTTGATCAGCTCCGGATTATTGACTTATCATATTTATTGGCTTGCTAAGTTAATGAATCTGCTTTCATACATAGTTTTTCTTCTTTCTGTTTGGGTATTTCTCACGAGTGCATGAGATTGGATAACAAGTTTAGTAATGATGGCAGAAACTGAATTCCATTTTCCAGTTTGAGTCAAGGGCTTTTAAATCATGAAACTTTTTCCTATTCCAAGTTTGAGTGAAGAACTGACTGCGCAGATTCCAAGTAAAATTAAGGTAGTTCTAGTTGTTTCTGCTTGATTAAGGAAGTAAAACTTTAGCTATTTCTTTTCTAGAACTAACTTTAGATTAACTTTTCAGCTCCCATCTCGAAGTGATGCAGCGGTGCAGAACATTTTCTCCAGAGCGAAGACTCAGCGCAAACTTCAGTTTGAGTGCACATAAGTGGTGTTCGTCGGATACTTAGCTCAGCGGACCAAAATATATTAGCAACAACTGACTGGGCACAGAAAACTTAGAATTTGAAAAAGAAGGTATGTTCGCATACTTACGAACCAAAACTTTGGAGAGAATATTAAACGAATCGCAGATTTGTATGCAAAGTGAATTCAAATACCCGTCTTGAGACATTGCAATATCGATTCCGAAAAATCAAAGTCGTGTTGATACAGATTTGTGCGCCGTTTCATAAAATTTGAGGGTCTAAAAATCCGAAAAGGAAATCTAATTAAAAACACGCAACGAAAACAAAAAGAGGCACGCAACGCTCACAACATGGGATAATCGTGTTGTGTGTATGGCATTTGTATTTGGCTGGTTGTCAGGTGGGCCGCCATTGTAGTGCGCGCCCCCCCGCGCCCCCCGCGCCTGCCGCCGCCGCCCCGCGTCATTGACATGCAAATGAAACGGCCTCGCTCGCGGACCGACGGTTATTTATCTCTGATTGGCTTCGTTTATTCCACTTTGACAGACAGGTTCCAATTTCGCGAGGTTCGCGGTTTACATAATTAGATATGGAAATCAGAATGTGCAAGTTTGGTGCGGGGGTTTTCGAAAATAATCATATCTTATTAAGATCAAATCCCTGAATTACTCTGCAGGGGGTATCTTATCTAAATGCTACAAACTGCTCAAACCAAACCTACATAATTAAATTAATATAGGTTTAATTTACTTTATTGTGGTGAAGGTAGGTTCTTAACTGTCACCAATAAGAGAATCTTTGTAAAACATTTTATCTAGGTACTTACTCTGCATACTCATATATTTACCCAATTCATATTTGTAGTCTTGTAAGTAGGTACAGTCAGGCTCACGGTTAGAGTCTAGTCTAGAATACAAAGAGATAGGCAGACAGGATATTTAAAAAGGTGTTTTATCAATATCAATAATATGAAAAATTACATTATTACATCATACATAGCATAGTGGTGTAGGTAAATAGACTGAAATACTCATTTAGGCCTGGATCAGTTCGTTCTGTTTATTTTACCTTCGGAATCCGAACTAGGGTTCAAATGACTATTTTTCGCAAGTCACGTATCAGAGCGGGCTTATCTTGCGTTAGGATGATGATAATAAGTGATACCGCCGAATATCGAACCCATAGACCTGCTGGAAGTAAGGTAAGGTACTAGATGTGGCTCAAAAAATATATCAATAGTTTTTATGTAGGATTTTTGTTTAAGTATAGTTTTAATAAAAATAAAAAGACATTTCTACTATATTGTGCCACAATTTGAGCTCAGTTATTTCGTTGCGTTTGTTGTAACTTAACCTTGACTTTGAATTTAAGCTGTGGTTTCGGGTAATAAATCATTTTGGCGCCATTATAAACGACTCTGAAATTCCTAATTTATATAAATTAACACCAACCAATTAAAAAATACGTTACCTACCTAAACTAAATTATGAGTTATAATAATAATGGTTTTAAGCTTATAAAGGTCAGTAAGTAAATATATTCTGACTAGTGAATTTATTATATATCTTTGAATAACCTTTACGTTCAAGTAACGTCAAGAGTTTATACTTTGGCTGGAATAAATTCCATAAAAAACAAAACAAAAATAGGTATTACGTAGTCCGCAATTACTGTAATAAATAAGCATGTGTAAAAAATGGAAAAAGAAAACGAGTAGTAATACTTTGTAGGCAATAGTCACGCGATTCATGTCCGTTTCGTGACGACGAAGTGTGGAGTTGTGTGTATGATTGATTATCCAAGCTACGTGGGAGGTTTGTGCTTCCACATTCAAAACATTCGATATTCGCCACGGCAAATTTAACTTGTTTCGTTACTAGTACTTCTAACTTTTGAATCGTTGAGCATGCAAATTCAAGTAGGTCGAATTATTTTTTTTTAAATTTTATTCTGGTAGTACTTTTCCTAAGCTCATTCAATTATACCTATACTTAACCACACGCTTCTTTGAAGCACGTGTGTGTGCATTTACGCGTAACCTAGAGTCAACAAAGCTAGTTCTGAGCGTAGATAAGGCTACGAACAAAGATCTGAAATAAAAATAGAGGAACCATTTTCGCCTTGAAAAGCCATATCTAGTACGGCTACACATCCTAGTCCGGGAGCATCGACGAGGCATCCTCTCAGAGTCAATATCAATAAATGGGAAGTTGGGAAATTGGATGTGTTTCGGCTCGTCGCGGCCCGAACTGACACGGTTCGTAATAAGATTGTAATGAGACTCTTGCTACTCATAAAATATGGACGACTCCTGGTCTATAACTAAACATTACGCGTAGGTACCTGCTATAAATTATAAGTATTTATTTTGTCATTTCAGTATATTATGTTTTCAATTCCGCTAAAAATATAACCTATCAATTAGTTACGATAATGTACCTGCATATTAAGCGGTCGAATGTTCTTACAAGTTACTATTATCGCTCATAAACCGCACTCCAACGGCACTTTTATGGCGCTATCGTTGAACTCACAGCTCTACATTTTACAAGTTGTAAAAACTTACCCTTTCGTTTCGATCGGCATTTGCGAAACCCCACATCCTGTAACAAGAAATAAGGGCATTAATACACCGGGAACGATTATAATTTTTCTTGGAATTTGAGCGGGTTGCATCAGCCTAAAGATTGATTTGACATTGACACGGCCGCGCATGCGTGCCGTCCCAATTCGGTGCAACCGTTAGCGTGAGACGGCAGCATGCTGTATTCTAATGTGTGTGACAGAGACAGGTGTAGGTGCAAGCGTATGCAGAGGACGGTCGGCAACATGGCGGCCGATATAGCAACTGCATTCCATAATGCGTTGAGTGATTTTTGGGGACCGGTAGAGTGCGTTTTTGTAGAGCAGATGCAAAGCCGGCCATTGCTATTTTATAATTTTAGTTTTTTAGGCGCGATGTATTTCATACGAGAGCGGATTTTTGAATCACGGGGAAAGAAGGATTCTAGAACTAAGTAGAAGCAGTTTTTATAGAATCCTGAGTAAAGCGAGCGAATAGATGTACGATGTCCAATCCAAGGATAAATATCATTAGGTTCGAGTGATACACATTGCCTTTCATCCAGATAATATGATATTACTTGCATAATAGTGCTGTTATCCATTTCCATTTTATATGCTCCTAAAATGTAGTTTTTATAATAGAGAGTAAAAAAATGTGTTTCTTTCTGCTTTCTAGTCAGTCTATTCTAAACTTTGTTTGAAACTATCACATAATATATATCAACCCCGTAAAGATTAGTGATTACTAGAGGTAAAAGAAGATAAACCTACGTTTCAAAGTTAAAGGTAACATTTACTACGAAAATTATCACCTACCAATCATAAACGTTCTTTCAGCAACAAAATAAGCCATGAAAGCTGTAAAATAAACCCAGATTCAATAGCACAATAAACACCAATAAGCTGTTTAATTTAGAACAGTACAGAAACAAAGGTGTTTCACACGTACCTTCCGATTTTGCGGTATGCGGCCTGCTTCTAATGACGAAAGGCGTTCTATGAAACCATGTGTAAAAGCTTTTAAAATGCGTTCGACTGTACGGCTGTCATTTGTTGGCTGGCTCTCAAAAACCGTAATATAATTTGACACGTGCGCAAGTAGCCTAATTTAGAACAGTACCGAAACAAAGCATTTTCCGTGTTCCGGCGCCTGGGCTAATCGCGGCAATTTTGCGTAAGTAAAGTAAATAAAAGTTTAAACAGATTAAACTCGTAACGAGCCTCGGGGCGAGATGGGGGGAGAAGGGGGGACAATTATCTCGTCCTATTTTCCCTTCTAATTTCACGTTAGGTCCACCCTTAAGGGCTTTGTAGACCAGCGTTTTAAAAATAATATGGTTAGTATATTTTGGAATCAGACCATAAATCACTTACCTAATTGTGTTACTTAGATGTATGAATAGATATCTCGAGGTTTCTTTATTAATTTAGTTACTTAGTTTAGGTCTTAGTAATACAGAATATTTTCACATTTTTGTTATGCAACATATTTGATCGAAAACTTTTGAAGATTTTGGATAAAGTTTTATTTAAATTGTTTCAAGGAACTTGTAAAGTAATTAAAGTTTTTGATAGCTATATTTAAAACCTATTTATAATTTGTATTATATTAATTATTCTTGAAAGTATGGAAAAAGAAAAACAAATTCGTTAAAAACGCCCGCATGCATAAAATGTGCGCAGTCCAAATGAATACCTACACCTTGAAATTCACAGAGCACGAATTAGGTCATGTTTTTAAAAATCTAATGCAATTTTTTTATACGCAATGTTTTAAGTACAAAATTATAAAAAAATATCATTCTTCCATACCTACTTACAACACAGATTCCTAATTGAACAACTCTCTTTTATGACGTCAGAAAGTTGCAAACAACCGTTTCCATCTAAATAAACAAGATGCTTGAAAACAAGGGTGAAAAATCTCACGATCACTCCTTTCCTTCATTCGTAGTCGAAAATTATAATTTAGTAGAGCAAGAGTTGTTATATTAGCATACGAATGTCATAACGTCAGCGTTTGGGAGAAAAGCCTCTAAGCGTTCTGAGTTCCGAGATCAGTGGATTGGCCTTACTTTTCTTCCATTGTCACATAAATAAGACTATAAGAAAATATATGTATTGAAGATTATGAGACCTATCTAGAGTTAGGATGATGATTTAGGGTTGAAAAGAATGTATCATTGTTGAATGGTAGTTATGTGGGCTGGGTATTTAGATTTGATAATATGTACTTTATAGATACATGTCTAAAATACTAAAATGTTTGTTGTATTAATAATGTTTAGTTACTCAATAAGACAAAACATTGCAAGCTCTGAAACGTTGCAAGCTCTGACTTTTATTTTACAATATGAAATTATAGTTGGCCAACATTCATAAAAATAAACACAATAGAGTGGCAGATATGAACAAGACTTTGTATCCCGTCATAACACTAATACAGCAAGACATACGAATAAAAGCAACACAGCGTCTCACAGAAATGGAATCAATTCAATTTCGTTTGTTCCAGGGCGCGTCAGCAAGCGAAGATGTGACGTCCATACGAAGCGGGATGCCAACACACCCCCGAGCCGTTCCCACCATACATTTACATGTTTCTGTAATCCACAACACGATATTGAGTTCATCCGTGACTAGCATCCAATCTCCTAGCCTATTAGCTCTATAAACAAGCCCGATTGTCTTTTCCGAAAGATTAAAACACACATTTACATAATACTGTAGACGACGCGACGCCGGAATAACTTTTTCTCCAATCTACTCTGAGCCAAACCATCGATGAGGAAAGAAATTTCCGTCGATTCGAATTTCCACGGAGAAAATTTCATTTTCCACGGAGATACGTATCGCCTAAACAGGCAAAGATGTTTATCTTAAATGACTTTTCGAAACTAGTCAAAAGTTGTGAGAGTACATTTGGAGTAGGATGGGTGTTTGCGTAGCTGCCGACAAGTTTTATAGTGAGCTAAACAGTGGAGATAAACAGAGGATGTTTTATCTAAATAAGAGAAGTTTCATTTGCATGGTGCAGGCTGTGAAGGCTGCTGGTAGTAAAGGAGGGACAATTATTGCGGTGGAGTCGGTTAGGAGTGGTACACAGGAGGTAGTGCGAGCAATAATACTACAACTTTGCTCGTAGCCGACAGTCAGTAGTGTGGTCTAAACAAAAAACCTTATAATATGAATGACGTGGCTCTTTGCAGTTGTAATTTGTGTGAAAATTGATCCTGGAATATTAAATTTAGGTTCATATGTCGATACGTAGCTCTAATTTATTGTCACGGTATTTATTTCAATACAGGCACACCTTTGCGCAAAGATTCCATGTATTGTTTACTTTTTATCAATATTTTTACAACTTTCGTTTTCAACAATAACGCAACCTAGATTTCACTTTCCATAAATAAGTGAGTTAATAAAGAAGCTACCTGTTCACTGAGGTGTTTTAGAAATTGGGTTACAACATTTTATTGTTAACAGTGGCTCCTGTTTTTATTGTTAAGCATTTATTTTGTATAAGTTTGTTGTATGAGAATGTTTTTACACTTTTGTTTAGTTGATACCTACTGTTTTTGTTTGTACTATTACCGCCTCAGTGTCATAATTTTGTTTCAAGTTAGTATTAGCTACAGTTAAATGTTTTCTTTTAATATATTCTGGCAGAACGGTCAGTAAATTAGACTAAAACCTCTCATGTGTTTGGGGTAAAATGTTGATCCAAATGTTTAGATAATTGCAAGAAACTGTATTTCATTCTAACAAGCGGCTAAAGACCGTTATAGGTACATATCATACAAATGGAAAATAAATATGAAAAGACAGTGTGATGATAATATTTATTTTATGAGACTGTTACCACTAAAATGATTTTAGAAATTAAAAGGAATGAGGTTACAATAAAAATTAAAGCATTTGATGTATCGCCATGTCTACGTGCATACTTATATTTTTTAGAGGGGAACCCAACCGATTAAACTAAACAACTTTTTCTAAGGAGCATTGTCGAAATATGAGAAAAAATTGTACTACCTATACAAAATTACCAACTGACCAAGTCAATTTACATGGGAGGTCCAAAAATATTTCTCACATTTTGACCTTTATTACTAGATGAAAGTTGTTCGGTTTCATGGGATAATATTTTTTACACCTTATATTCACATAATAATATCCAAGTTCATCCAAACCCGCTTCATCCTTTAGCTTGAACCGCAGTGGGCAGAGGAACCGCATAGTTTTTGTTCTGAACTGCTGCGTACACCACACACCACAGGCGTTCAGGGTCAGAGGTCTCAGTAACTAGATTACACCACAAACTACTGTACAGAAATAAGTGTAAAAATCTTGTAAAATTGACTGTAAAAAGTTAACTGTTATTTTGATATATGTCATTAAAAATGCTTTAACTAGCAACTTCTACCTGAAAATTAAAACGAAGTAGTAATTTAGTAAGTTATTAATTAAGTAGGAAGATATAAATTATACTTAAACAAAGAAGCTTATGATATTTTAAAAATAAACTAACTACTAAACCTGCTATTAGCTATCTAAAGAAATCTAAGAAGTAAGATAGTAAATGCAATAATGGAAAAAGTCAATGCCCTCGAACTGAAAATCCTTTAAATATTCGTTGTTGTCAATACTCTAGTAAACTAAAGACGATTTGTAAGTAAAATCCTTGCACCGACTGGATCAACATGATCCTAAAGTCTTTTCAAATGCTAATGCTCTTCGTGCCACGAACATAGTAATAGAAGCGAAACACGCTCTTTCAGATGTAAAATGGCTGATTTTGCCGTTTATATTTGAGTTACATTTGAATATGCTGTTTAACATTTCAATTCTTTCATCTTGACAAAAGATAACCAATGTTTTTTGTCTAAAAATGTCTGTGCCTGATTAAAAATTTAAAAATCTTATCTTCATTTATTAAAAAGACAAAAACTTCAACCATTTTACATAGAGTAGTACGGAGCAAAACATCTAGGTATGTAATCCCGTTGGGAAAGGTAACTGTATCCCAACAGATCTGCAAAGAAAACAAACTCATTCAGCCACCCTTTACCCTTTATAAGCACACGAGTGAATTTGAAGGGCAGGCGAAGGTACGAGTATCCTAAAATAAGCATAGGACTTAAGGGCTGTCGAGTGGCGTGCCTCGGCTCCATCAGGCCGAGATAAAATATCGTTCCCGTCTGTCAGCTTGTATACGAAGTCTGCACGACAGAGGAGGAAATGGGTATGATTCGCCAGCTGCAAAGTAGGTCGACGTGAAATAGGTAAGATCTTTGTTAGAAAAAATAAAATACGTAAAGAGGTGCAGAAATGCAGAAGCGATTTAAATTTTTGAGTTAGAGAGAAAGATTATTCTTCTTCATTTCAACGGAGTAGAAAAAACACAACAATATGCAGGTCATGCAAAACACCATAGTAAATAGTAATATTACTGGAAAAAGTGTTTCATTAACTGGGTTATATTTTCAAATAAAAGCTTTCATCGAAGCTTCTAAAAGCTGCCTGTAAACAAAATAAACCATCGACTCGAGGACATCTAATTTAACCCTTTCCATTTCTCCAAACAGAAATTTCCATATAGAACTTTCCTGGTCCGTATATATTCCCGGAATATAGAGAATATCCAGCAAGTGGGACGGGGCCAAACTATTCCCCTTCTGATACAAATTTCACGAAGAAAGCGTCTCGCTTGAATACATTTTGCATGAACCCTCGAGCCGCGCCGAAAAAGTTTATGCGGAGCCAGCACGGACAAAATTTGCAACTATTTTCATATTATACGTGGACGATGTGGTGGAGCAGTTTTGCATAACGAACATGTGGGAAAAAAGAAAAATTCTCGCTCGAGTAAAATAAGTAGGTATGTATAAAATGCATGAGAAAAGATACGGAGGTACATTAAACATTACCTATAAACTGACTGGTCATAATAAATTACTTCACAATGTTGGACAAAATTACTTTTGTCAATTTCACTAAAGGCAAACTTATTATCTGATTGAAACACCGAAAATCTTAAAAATAAATTATTTTATACAGAGATACAGAGTCCACTAACTTTGGGGCAACTTTGTGATGAAAATAGCCACCTACTTACATCGGAGATGGCAGCACTTATCGTGATGTTTGTTTACATAAAATTAAGAATTTTATTGCTCGACGAAAACGGAACCGCGACTTGTAAACTTCGATGTTCATTGCTGCTTTAGCTATGTTTTCTTGATTGAATTCCAAGATCTGCGGTAATGTAAACAGTGGAAGAAGATTACTTTGATATGTGAGCGCCAAGCTGTTCA
Organism: Keiferia lycopersicella; assembly: GCA_029255805.1. Classification (NCBI taxonomy): domain Eukaryota; kingdom Metazoa; phylum Arthropoda; class Insecta; order Lepidoptera; family Gelechiidae; genus Keiferia; species Keiferia lycopersicella. Next base: position 5,477,731 of record JARACZ010000008.1, read on the forward strand.
ATATTAGGAGAGATTTGGCATGCAAACACTCATCTTGGCCAAATGCTTCAGCAAAGTATCTCGTGTTACTTTAAATTTTGTAGGAGACGTCGCCAGATAGTCTGAATGTTATTGAGGGTACGATATTTGTTTGAATTGAAAGGAATATTACAGTGCGTTGAGTAAAATGAGCAACTAGATTAAAATTTAAGAGAAAGACAAAGCAGCGCAAGGTCATTCTCTCAAGAAATGTTCAGCGTCCATTTTAACTTTATTCTACTACATAATATGTAGCAAAAAGTTGTCAGATTTTTTAGCAGAAAAACTGCCGAAAAAGTTTACTTTCACTAAGGTTTTTTTAATAGAAACATAACATATGAGCTTTTTTATGGTTATATTATGACATTCCATTTAATAACTGCTATTCGTAGGTTATTTTCATTACACCTTCTCTAATAGGTACCTATACAAAAATTTTATGATACAGGTATACCTATGCTTGTATAGAAAATAGTCAATCTCGACAAAATTGGAAACATTTGCCAGCAAAAATCACGCCCAATTTCATAAAACGCTCGGCGTCCCATCCATTTTTTTGGTAAATACATTGGCTCGGTATATTGTATAACTAGAGGAGAATAAAACAAACAGCGTGAAGAGATTGGGTGGCGTGTTTCGGCGTAAATTGGACGCGTCCTATTCACATATTGGCGATATTGCCAGTGATGTAAGCCATCTGTAGGAGGTACAAACATACACGAATTGTACAAGCATGACGCGAAGATGAACAATACAAAAAGTTGATGAACAACTTGAATCACTTAGTTACACATCTATTCATATTATAAGCAGCGCGGTTTCGCAGATTATATAGTCTGTAAAATATAGGATGATCCCTGTGACGTATGTTTGAGCATTTGCTCCAAGGTCACAGGGATCATCCTATATTCTACAGACTTTAGCTACAAATATTTTTTATACTAACTGACGGAACTCTATTAAAACGTTCAAGTCTGTGTAACCAGTGACATTTAATTTTACATCAAACGTAGTAAGCGCAATGATATTAAATTGTTGAATAAACGCGTCTGCCTCCTGTCTAATACATGGCTAAATACAATGTCAAGTTTACTATCAAAGTTTTTAATCTACTGTTAGTATTTACGTTCAGATACCAGATTACCTATCTACAAAGATGCCTACATTTAAATGAGTCATCTGCAAGGCCTGTTCTTTCATTTATCTATGTCTATACATACCTACCTACATTCCTACATGTCCTGTTATTCTATGCTAGGACAATTACACTGCTTGTGAATGTGAGAACTTGGGAACAACACGTGTTGGGGAAAGTTTTGTTATTCGTATGGAAGTTCGGCTTACTTGACCCTTTGCTAGTTGAGTTGCAACGCTCTTGATTAAATTGTTTGTTTGTACAAGAAGATACTAAGGGGCCCTATATTTGTACATCACTAGTATACAATACATAGGTTCTCTGTCATGAGTATGGGGTACACTTTGTGGATACCCATGTCTATATACCTCATAACTTTTTTAACTAGATATTTTAGAGAATTTCTTTGTTCGGAAGAACATATTAATAGTTTTAGGGAAATTTCAGAAGCCTGCTTCTAGTAGGTATAAGGTGGTTGAACAATTCTAACACTAGGGTTTCATTGGGTCGTTGGACGATTTGGTGTCCCACGCGCTTCCCACGCGGAATGAAGAAGTAGTGAAATGATACCAAAAACATATACCTCATTTTCAATTAATATTTTACCTTATTATCAATTAATTAAGAATTTGTTGAAGGGGTTTAAATAAATGGAATCAAAGATCTTTTACGATGAACGTCTTAAAAAAGACGGTTTATTTTTTACTCTACTATTTAATCTTTTAACCATTCTGTATGTATCACGTCCACTTTATATACGCTTCAAAGCCAAATACCTGTAGCCTGATCCTCAATTCCTCATTTAGTCAGAAATATTCGACTTCCAGTGGATCGATTCGTCTATACGAGGCCAGCGAAACGTGCCGAGAGACCGTAGGTAAGGAATTATTTTTAAGCTCTACTCCGGACGAATACAAAAATACTTACATTGGAGAAATGGAAACCGTCTGGGTAGGATGGAGTGGAAAATTTGAGGCAGGTAGGAAAATGAATACAACATTTTGTTCCTGCGATGCATAAATGAAAATAGGAGCCGCAAATACAAAAAAAAAACATTGCCACATACATCTCTTTTTAAGAATCTAGTAGGTATCTGGCTAGGATTAAGATCAAGACATATTTACATAAAGGTGTGGCAGCTAATTTATACTGCTGTTAAATACCTACCTGACTTAATAATCGAATCTTAATTAGGTACATAATACAAAGGTACTTTTTACTTACAATTAAAGCGTAAGCAACCTAGCCAAATACCCATAATTAATGTCAAAGAGGTAATCTTATCTTGTCTTTATTAACCTACATCGTCGATCTACGAATACTGAATGCTAATAGAACAGTATGCAACAATGTTTCATGCACATACAACATACCTACCTACTTGTTCTCATAAACGATGTGTTTTGTATGCGCTTCCAAGTATCAGTGAATTAAATAAACTACATACGATTCAGTTCAAATAAAATCATTCAACCGTTTATTTGCTTCAATGATATCATCGCACGGCGTCAACTTCTTATAAATTTTACTATAAGTACCTTTTAGGTAAGAAAATAAACGTAATACTGCACTACACAGCGTTCTCGATAATACTCTATGCTGTTATATAAAAATTAAGACGTAAAACCGGAATCAAGTCTCAGAATTAAATAATCAAGCGTGGTGAAACGAAATGATACTCTCGTGAGACGTGTAGGTGTATTACAAGAATACAACATAGGAGAATACGCCTACGGCTGAATATAGTTCAGCGGAATCCCCTTTATCGCCACGCGGCTCAAACCCGCCAAAGCTGCGGTGCCATAGATGCGCCATCAGCTTCAAATTTGAAATTGGAACGAATGGAAGACCCCGGTAATGGCGCAAGTTAGATGAGACGGCCCCCCTTCGCCTCCCACTCCCCCCTTTTCTCCCGTAGTCTGTCGGCAAAGTCGGTAAAACTTCAAGTTTGACTAAATACCCGCCAGGGTCACAGTTGGGGTATAAAAAAGATGGGTTTAGTCATGACGGGTGCCGCTTTTTATCAGCCATTCTTGGGCAAACGCAAGATGTTGAGGCGCCTAAATCTATTTGGAAAGTTTGTAACGGGACGTTTTTGTTTTTAAGTAGATAGCTAGCTGGAATGCCCAAAAAGATTTTAACTAATATATCAAGATATTTTTAAAAAGCTGTGAATAGAACCAGCTATATAAGAACTGGTCAAGCTTGTGCTACTACAGACATCCAGACTACTAATTATCCTAATTACACAGTACTTAACGTACCACAAAGTAAACAACTTGAGTAAAACCTGGCTAAACATAAAATTTTCATATCTGTGGTAAACAGGATTTCAGCGATTATGAATGAATCACTTAAAATTCCTCACATAGTAGACGTATGAGGAACTTGACATACCGAGAGCTAATGGGACAGTAAACACATCATTCACGAGATTTATAACCTCGGAGATAAATAAATAACTTTACATATCTCATGCTCTGAAAGTAGGTCATTACTGACAAAAAACACGACCTGTAAGTTCAACTTACAGGCGAGGTTTTAAAACTAAGCCTGTAAGTAATTTTAAATATGGAACAAGAAAAAGAACCAATAGAATCGCGGCAATTAAAAAGTTAAAATCAATTTCTTCTTCTTTTTAATAGGAGTTGCATCCAATTAGTTGTATACGATTTTAAATTTCGAACTGGCCGCTACGAATTGTGCTGCTTGAACGCAGGAATTATATTTTTAATCTGTATTTTTATAACCTCAATAAATGAGTTTGTCGAATTATTACTCAATATTACAATGACAAAAGTAAAAATTACTAATATCCCTACGATCAGAAAAATGTCTACTTTATGTTAAGATATTTTTCTTTCATATTAATTCAATATTTTTCAATCATAGAAAAAAAAGTTTAGTGGTGCAATTTGAATAGCAGACGATACAATCATCTTTTATGGATCGTTTTCTTGTATTTATCGCTTTATTTTACTCTTTTTTCATTCGATATGTAAAGCAGTATACGTACCACGGATGTAACATCAATAACAACCTCGGAAAGGTACCGCCCTCGCTCCGCTCGGGCGTTAAAAAACCTCGGTTGTTATTGATAGCTTACATGCCTCAGTACGTAATCTACTATTACATATCTCATGCTCTGAAAGTAGGTCATTACTGACAAAAAACACGACCTGTAAGTTCAACTTACAGGCGAGGTTTTAAAACTAAGCCTGTAAGTAATTTTAAATATGGAACAAGAAAAAGAACCAATAGAATCGCGGCAATTAAAAAGTTAAAATCAATTTCTTCTTCTTTTTAATAGGAGTTGCATCCAATTAGTTGTATACGATTTTAAATTTCGAACTGGCCGCTACGAATTGTGCTGCTTGAACGCAGGAATTATATTTTTAATCTGTATTTTTATAACCTCAATAAATGAGTTTGTCGAATTATTACTCAATATTACAATGACAAAAGTAAAAATTACTAATATCCCTACGATCAGAAAAATGTCTACTTTATGTTAAGATATTTTTCTTTCATATTAATTCAATATTTTTCAATCATAGAAAAAAAAGTTTAGTGGTGCAATTTGAATAGCAGACGATACAATCATCTTTTATGGATCGTTTTCTTGTATTTATCGCTTTATTTTACTCTTTTTTCATTCGATATGTAAAGCAGTATACGTACCACGGATGTAACATCAATAACAACCTCGGAAAGGTACCGCCCTCGCTCCGCTCGGGCGTTAAAAAACCTCGGTTGTTATTGATAGCTTACATGCCTCAGTACGTAATCTACTATTACGTTCGTACACCCCAGTCGAAATTAAAACGTAAGAGTTAGAGATGATTACAAATATGACAAAAGATATTAATTAAACTGGTCATGTCACTGTTACTAATAACCTAGGTAATACGATTATGAAGAAATTCATATTACAAAAATAATTATTTTGGCATACAAAAAAATATTTAGGAACTCTACATTTTTAGAGTGTCAAAATTTCAAGTCCTTAAAAAAGATAGAGACCATTCCAACACAAGTCGTACAACAACTATCATACAGCTATTAAAAAGTTGGCAGTGCAAAGGTAATTTCTGCTTTTATTCAGCACTTATAAGAAAACTAATTTGAAACTCTACCACAGAATGGAGCGGCAAAACTCTACTTGGAGAACCTTACGAACCCCGTATAGCGCCACCGCGCGGCGATGCGCCGAAGCTTTTCATTACTGTATTTACGTTGCGTGGCTGTGTCTGTGTGCGTGCAAGCTTCCACGCACACGCGCACAATGGAAACAAGTTTACTTTACGCGTGTAGTGAAGTCTTTTATGTGTTTGTGACACGTTCCATGTACAAATTCTGTATCTCATTGTCGGGGCGTCCTTTTTGTTGAAACATGCGCTGGTAGATGGCACTAGGGGTAGCGTTCGGAACTCAAAAGGTATTTTTGTGATAACAGCTATAAATTAATTTAATTAGTGTTTGATAGTATTTTTTTTTATTGTGACGTTATCAGATTGTATGAAAGAATTATTAGACTCACCAGTTTGTTTGGAAGCGTAAATTCATATTTCCACATGTGGCCGGGCCGGGCACGTCCGCCGCATATTGCGCTCGTGATAACAACCGCCGGTACAATTTTAGGCACAACGCACTGTAAGAGTTTTAATTAAAACCGTGAAAGACGTGCTGGCCAGCGCGAGGTTTTCTCATAACTGTGATAAATAGCGTGAATTTCGTTTCACATAGCAAAAAACATGCTGCATAGAAATGTGGAGCGAAACTGCATTGGCTATTGTTTAGTTTGCCAATTTATACGGGTCGGTTACACTTGTGCCTTTTATTGAAGCATTACCGATAAAAAGAGCCATTATAGAGTTTTATAGGTAGATTTTAATGGCGATATTGTGCCGCAGATTTGCACTTTGTTCGTTCATAATAAAAAAAGCCTAATAGGTTCGATATGAGAAACCAATTTAAAATTCTATCAACTTTGTCTAAATTAAGATAGACGGATTCGTTTTTTGTCGTACGCATGTAACACAACATTTTCTCTTGGCATGAACTCGATGTTATTTTATTTACCACCTAACGTTACATGTTGTTTGGTTAGCTTGGCCAGCCCCGAGGCAGTGCTTTAGGGGCTAGTTTTAAGTTTTTAGTCCACCTGAGCCGCGTTTACACTAGGTTCATAAAATTGTTATTGTTAAAATTGTTAATTCTTGACCATCAAAAAGCGAAATGTAAAATTTACTACTTTGAATAAATAATTTGATTTGATTTGATTTGTCATTCCACGCTATTTTTGTATGTTTGATGTGACAAATTTTCTTTACGGTGTCGATGGAAAAATTCATTGATAGTCACCCACCACAGACCACAGCTGATGTCATGCGCGCGTAGTAGCGGGCGACGCGAATGACATTTTTGCTCTATGCTAGTCACACAGAGAACTGTTTTGCAGAAGTTGGTATTATTTATATATATTTACTTTCGATTCTTATTTTATTTGTTACACTAATTAACTTGAATAAATCCGTCTATGGAAATAAAATGTCAAAAAAGAACCCTGGCAACTCATTTATGTACTTCTCTAATTTATAATATTACCTACAACTTGTTTCTGCCATATTCATTGAAACAAACAAACGAAAGATCTGATCTTTTTTATCGATACTGGTGTAAAATTAGTTTTGGTACCTACATAGAATTACGTGGACGTGGACTAGAATACTATAATATAGGTACCAGTATTTCCCTAGCTACTTCTGTTTTAGATTGAATAATGAATAAAAACCTAATTTACTACTAAGTTACTACCTACCTTCTCAAGTTCTCAATGGTATTTCTTTTCTATTATAAAATGTCAAATTCTAAAAATCTACATAATCCATGTAAACGGAATGAAGCAATGTAGAAACTTAGACGTTAGGTAAGCAAGCTACCCTTCAAGGTAAAGTATGTAAATATAAGAAAACTGTTATTTATTCTGTGCTATAGGTAAGGTTGGGATCTATTAGCTAGTTTAATTTATATAGGCCACAAAGGATTTTGTACTAGCAAAGGCAATCAGAAATCAAATCTATCTAGATGTTCTTCATTTTCAATCTAAATCTTTGATTAGTACGCAGCACAATAGCTTACCCTTATCGTTGCCGTTTATCAAGTGTAATATGCGTAAAAAGGCACGTTTCTTATCACTAACAGTGGTATATAAGTGTTCCATTTTGCTATCGCAAGGTTTTGCTCTTAAATCAGTATTGTGTTTGCTATATGGTCTAGAAAGATTAGAAGGTATATAAAAATATTGGAAAATTTTCATCAAGAAGGCTTTATTTGAAATCATCGAAATCGAATAATAAAAACATTTTATATTTTTTTAGACCCAATTCTTTTGGTTCCAAAAATCACATAGTGCAGTATAAGAATAAGTTTAAGTATCTTCGTACTTGAAGTATTTAAGCTCAACAAAAATTGAGATCAGTAGGTGGATAATAAAGTCACAAACACTAAATAGAATGTTAGTTAATCCCTTTCGAATGAACATACAAACTAAGGGACCCCTGTGGGACCACCTACCCGGTAATTTATGCAAGAGTATGTAAAACAAACAGAAGTTTATCTGCTAAAAAGGATGAATGTAAAGTGCAATATCTTGAAAATGAACATTTTCCAACCGAAAATCTTTTCGTAGTTCCTTATATTTATTATATTTCCTTATATCCTTATATTTCCTTATTATTTATATTTGAATAAAATTTAAAAGCCGTTATCACACTCCCTACATCCCGACCCAGCCAGGGTGAGGGTCATCGGAGGAACGACCTACACCTCAGCTGATCGCCGTTAAACCTTTACGATGTGACGTCACTCCTTTTGTTCCAACATGATTTACAGCACCATAAAACCACCATAACTGTACCGATTGTTCTACACTTCCATACAAAAACCGCAAGAACCCTTTCTAGGTAACTGTAACTATGCCTCTTTTGTGCTCGAAACTTATTGCTCCAGATTCCAAATTTGAATTCAAAAACGTTCGAGGAAGTCGTTAAGTTGCGCAATATGCAAAAAGGAGACGAACCCTTTTTGTGATGGTAATAAAAGTATTGTTGTGAAGGACAGATCTTTAGATGCCGTTGCGTTTTGTTGCTGCAAGCGTCCGATAAAACTGTGCACGAGAATAATAGTTGCAGCTTGGTTTTAAATGCACTCTCCGTTTTGTTGTTCCTAATAGTGCAGTTTCAGAAAATACTTACGAAATGCAAGCCAAATGTTTATTTTATTTCGTCTTTTGTTTAGAAAATATATTTTGTCATTTCTGATGATGATTTTGAATTTTGGCATTGTGTAGGTACCTATGTAGGTATCGTAGAGATATAGATATTTTTATTACATCCTATCTGAGCATCCTATTTTTATGTATTAATACTGTGACAAACGATTACAAACAAAAAAATAGTATAAAAAAAGAGAACCGGAAAAGAAGAGATACAAAGAAAATACTGACAATAAGCTAAAAATAACAAATCGAAGCAGTGTTTGACATCATTAGAGGGAAGAAAACGCATCCCAAGGAACTATTTCCAGTAATTGGCTATAAACTTCGTAAGTGACTCGTTTTTATAGTAAAAAGGAAAACAATAAACATCAATAATTTTAGGGAGTTAGGATACTGCTGGGAAAATAATTTTCTAAAGGTACTTACAAATACTATACCTAACAACAAATTTGGATTACATTAGGTAGGTACGTACATATGTTAGAAAGTTTTATTAAATATCCAACAAGATGAATGAATACCCATTTTTAGTCGAAAGGTAAATCTAAAGCAAAAAAGTTATTAATGTAACTTTATTCTATTTTTGCTTTGAATCAAATTATTCATATAAAATTTGATACAAGATGAGATGTAGTAAGCACACCGACATAATTAATTTTCTAAACCATGCGAACCTGTTTTTAAGATACCTAAAGCATGAAAGTAATTTTGTTTATTTACTTATATATGTATAAATAGATAAGTACATGCATTCTTTTGAAGATAAAAATACTGTGATCAGCTTTTACGACTCTCTTGTTATGCAGAAGTGGAACTCCATCCAATACAGAGAATGCTACCGTCTTATCGATATGAATTTTAAACCGCTTCGTTTATGAATTCGCTGAACAAAATTTATAACAGTCCGATCCATATATTTACATATCGTTTTTATCCTTTGCGGGATAGGCAGAGCGTTTACTGACAAATATTTTGGCCACTTTAGTGTAGGTAGGTATCACTGTACCAACAGGTTATAAGTAGATACATAGGCTTGTATAAAATTTTAATACATATTAAAATATGGATGAAGACGTGCGTCCATTCCTTCACTTATCAATTTGCAGACCAACATGATAAAAAAGAGATGGTCTAGTATGCTGTGTACCCACCGACACCAACGAAAATAAAATGCTCTTTCTTTTTTTTTGTTCGTGTGGGACACCGAGTCGTCCAACGACGACTCAATGAAACCTTGGTGTCTTAATTTTTTAACCGTCTACTAGAAGGTAGCAGGCTTCTGTCATGGTTGCGTATCGAACGCCGTCTAAATTGTGGCATCATCTAAAAAATAATGGTAATTTCCAGACCTTTCAGCCTTTAAAAAGACCTCTAGATTTTCTTTTGCGGTGCATCATCCGATTAGAATTACAGCCGCTGAGCCGCGGTCATGGCCGCTTGAAGCCCTTGAAAGCTATAAGGTTGAGGTTATATTGCGTTAGCGTGGCGGGAAATTTGATACTTACTTACCTACCTGCTTTGAAATAATGAACTTGGTATAAGTAATTCAGTAACTTATTATTAATCTGTGCTATGTCCGTAAATGCGGTTACGCAAATGGAAAGTAGGTAGTAAAACGTTTCATTCATGTTGTTCATTTTTCAACAAATTACAAACTAAAGTCATTGAAACAAACATCTTAGTATAAAAAAAAATCTAAGTAAAACTATTGCCATTTAATTACACACACGATTATGTTTTATGAATATATCTGACATCCTTTAATTAAGTACCTATGTATGTACAAGCCGATTGTCTTAGGGATTTGACATTCAAAACAGGTGACCAATTTTTTTCTGAATTCATGTAGGTCTGCTGTTGACACACCGCACGTTTGCTTACAGGAAAGCTACCTTACCCTTACGTCAAATGAATAGACAAATGTATGGAACTATGGAAGCTCTGAGCATGGGTATATTCTTCATAAGCGCATCGCCGGATCGCAACCACACCGCTACCCGCAAAATTCGAGGCTGAGCCCTAAAACCGCTCCAATCGCTACTCCGGCCGAGCAAGCCGAGCGAGCTCGTAAATCCCAACGAGTGCATGATTTATGAACCCACTACACCCCGACTATATTTAGACGATTACTAAAAATATTATCTTCAACGGCTTCGTGAAGGCGAGGCGTAATGGAAAACAATGGGACCACTGATTGCTAATGAATGAGTAGATCTTACAAGAACCTATTATTTTGCTGTGATTTGTGCCTTTTCCACTTCTGTATCGTTTACAAGGTCTAAGGCCTTCTCAACACAACGCATTTTTCGTTTGGAGCCTATTATTTTTCGAGAGTCAATCTGTAGGAATTTATAAAAATGTTTATCCTAATCACTCTGAATATTTATCCATAGCACAGGACTAGGAAATCCTTAGCACAGGACTTACCTAGCTTATACGCCCCCATAGGTATTATTAAATATTATATTTTAAGTGGTACCATGAAAATCATGTTCGTACAAATAGAAAAATGTGTATGTTTTTTTGGTTTTGTGATGTGATGTATGTTCGTGAGAAAATAATAATTTTATTATTTTATTAATTGATAAAATTTCGTTTTATTTCGTGATTTAAGAACACCTAGTTATTTTTCTACATGATGTAGAGAGTATTTTAGACGCGTATAGCGTCGACCAAACTAGATGCTAGAAACTGCAAAGTTATGTTAGTAGAAGAAACGTAAACACATAAATATCAAACAATACTAACTACTATTACAATGTATTTGTGCGAGAAAGCAAAATGTTGAAGCATAAAATTTACATAAATGCTTGCAGTCACAATTATCGTTAGGTAAACGAATCAAATGTATTTAAATTATAAAAATCTTGTGTAAAAATCGAAGCGCGAAGCAAAATTTTATCTTTCTCCGAAAGCGGGCTAAGCTTGTTAATCTGCACCAATTTGGCGGAAATCGACTTCATACAAAATACATAAGTTACTATCTGATTCGTGTCGGAGCGAAGTTTGCTGGCGTCTGTGTATTAGCCGGCTGGAATTAAGGAAACTTGATCCCTAAATTGCGGCGGGTACAGTTGGATTTTGCGGTGACTGCGGTTTAAGGGCGGGATAATGGGCTCATTTGGTCGTGTGAGGTGTAACGCGGGATATACGCGTAGAGGCGTGTAGCCAAAGTTCTGGGATATTGGCATCGTGTGTTTGTCGCGTTGGCGTACACAGCTAGCTACCGACAAGGCATTGAAACTTTTTTGTTACTCAACCAAATTTGGAGAAACTCTACCTACCAGTTTTATGCGACAAGATAAACAATTTTTACTTAGGGTCTATCTATCAAAAATGAACAAAATTGAAGTCTTAAGAACATTCTACGCAACGCTATACCTAAACAACCTTACAGTATACACATACAATGTGGCTAAAAATAGGTACGTACATCCAGTATTCTAACGAATGCATCATCGTGTGAATGTAACACGATCGCCTGTGAAACTAATTGCTGATGCAACGCTGATGCACGATGCCGCAGTGCGTCACGCGATGACGTCACGAATCATGTGCAGTGTGTGTACGCGTATGAGAAGATAGGTCCACATATTGGCCAGTCCGGGCGGCCATAACGGCGGCTCTATTCCGGCTCTATTAAGAAGAATCACACACGTGCCGGACGGCAGTGTGGTTCGCAATAGTCACTGCATAAATCAAGAACTGTGACAGCCATTATTTGCAAGCTGATTGTAAGTAAAAACACTTGTAACACATTATCGACAAAGATACACATCAATTTGTCAAAAACGTTTTAAAAATGGAACATGGCTTCAACTGTCTAATTGTAGCCGATGACGACGCTGATGGATACTAATTTGAACCAGCTCCCAGCTCGTAGATGTAGCAGCGTATGACATTATTATATTCGATTTTTTGTATAGAATTTCCCAAAAATCTTTCTGTGTATAAAATGGGTTAAGTAAAATACCGGAAAACTATCCGATGCGTGTGAAAATCGCCTTACTCTTTGCTCGAGGATATATGAACACGACATGCCGGAGTTTTTGGAACTCCCTCATTAGACCCAACTGACTTACCCAACTTTAATGAAACTTTGTATCTTTTCCAACTTCTCGACGAACGCCCAACAGCTAAAGACATAATGAACTGATTGCGTCATAAAATCGGATAGCTGTACAAAGTAATCACTTTCAACGCGGTGGGTCCAAAATTCTGTCACCGTTTTTTTAAAGAAATAAAACTCCGAATCGAACGGAGGCAAACGGAGGTCGATTCCGAAGCAAAATAAAATGGATAAGAAAACGTGGGTTGGCAGCTGAATGGGGCTAAAGAAACTACTTATATTATGTTACACGTCGAAGCGGATTGTGCTCTATAAAATCGGTACGATATAAAAATACTCCTACTTCTCTCACGTACCACGCCAACACGTCCACCGAGTCAATTAAGGGAGCAATTTATACTGGTTTTTCATACAAATACTGAGTTTAACCAGTATAAGCTGAACTCTTTAATGAGTAGGTTGATTTCCTGGCGATAGTACCAACAACGTATTGAATTCTTTTATATCGAAAACAAACATACTTATTAGCAAGTAAGTTAGTAAGTATTATATAAGTAATATGTTATTGGGTATTATTGCACCTACATTCCCTGGCACGAGTTCGTAGGTATATATTCCCTGTTTGTATTCGGTTGCAGATAATACCTTTAGATCGAAGAGAAGACAAGGGTGTTCAGAGGGCCCTTCGTACAACCATAATGAGGCCTTATAAATTTGTTGCAGTTTGACATGATGCGCGCTAAAACTGTACCATGAGTGAAATGTTTCAGAATATAAATATTTCATATTATTAGGTAGTTAGTTTAGAAATAACTTGACATGTTGTGTATTGTTTTATTATATTGTGTCCTCTCTCCTTTACTGGTACAATAAACGGTTAACTAATTTAACCAGGCATATTTATTACAGGCATATTTATGTGGATTCAATTTTAGTGTCAGCCGCTTCTGATGATGGTTGCAAACTTTTAGATTAAATCTGATTGTTCGTTGACTCTTCTATCGTGTGGGAGACAGAGTCGATAGGTACCAAAAGGTCCCTCTGTAGTCTTCTTTGCTGTGATGTTTAGTTATGTTGTGTGAGAAAACACAATCCGGCATCAATGCCAAGCAATTTCTGTCTCGTGTCAAATAAACCGCTCGCTTTATGTACACCGATCCCTCCAGCATTGAGATCGTGCCAAAAAATATTTCAATATTCTCATGAGCATGCTCTTTTTGATATTTTTCTCTCCTTTTATTTTTAGCAATTCGGATTCCAGAAAAACAAGGCCATCTTCAGTATGCAGTTCACTTGGCGTACAGTTCACTCTGCGGGATTGAAAAATTCGTCTTCGTTTTACTAAAAGAACTTTACGTCCTCAAAAATAAAGTTCATTGAGTTTCCAAAATAAAACGTAAAACAGCAAGGTAGTTCAGGCCATGCTCAAAGTGTAATGGCTAGTGATAGTAACGAAACAATTATTTACGTGTTCCCTATGCTTTTTTCGATATCAATTCAGAATTTTGAAAAATAACTAAAAATAAACAATTTTGATGGATGTATCCTTGCTGGACGTAAATAAGAAACTCAGTTCATTATAACTAGTTTAGTCGATTGAACTTTAAACTACTTATCTATAGCATCTATAACTAGATATATAACCTATTTCTGTTTGTTAGTATTAGATTGTAACATTGCTACAATTTACTGAAGGAAAATACTCAACGGCGCTGATTGAAACTGTTAACAAGCCGACCTTAGCACAGAACCCTGTAGGGTTGGTAAAAAACATCCTTATATTTTTTAGATTATTATGACTAACGACGGCGGAACCGTGAGTCGCAATCTCACAAATTATTTCTATCATGAAAATTGAATAGGCACCTCACTGAAATGCAGCGTAAGCGTAACCACACGATGCGAAATGCTCTTATATATAAGTAGACCTACCGTCTTTTGATCGACTGATACATAAACTAGGACATACCAATTATTGAACTAAAAAGACAATACACATTTTTAACGTTTTGTGATCTAATAAATCGCTACAGTTCTTATGTTTACGAGTATACTGTTTTTTTCCACATCATGTCGCGTCGTGATGCGTGGTGCAACTGCCGAGAGTTATTTTTTTTAACTCTTGCCCTCGCCTCTTTTACCGATTAATTTTAATTTTATTTTGCAAACTTTTGTATTCATATTTATATTGTATCCCAATATTGTCAATCGCCAACCCTATGGCCTACATAAATACACGGATAACGCCTCATCGGGCATCGACAAACAATCAAGTACAAGTAACAGCCCTTATTGACTACACAAGCCACAAGCACCACAAGGGCCCTTCACACGAGATGTTTGCGCGATTTCATTACAACATGTTTGTGTCGAGCCTAATTTACGACGTGTTTGCTGTCTGCACATACCCTAATTGACCGACGACGGATCTATGTAGACTGCTTCAAGGCATAAATTAGACTTGCGTTAAAAATAACAAGAATGTTCAGAGTGACGAGTGCGTATCTCCTTATGCTGATATTTTATCGAAGCTAATAATCACGACCTTATTTACGACCCTACAAATATATGAGCAATAACTCGGTAAGAACAGCAGTAAAACAAAATGTGTCGAAGAATCCTGACATGATCCGAGCATCGCACCCAGCACTTTCACAAATAAACAGTACATTTGTAAGTAAATAGTGCCCAATGTCCTTTCTTTAGAACTTTCGAGACATGTTTGTTCAAAGACTGCTAGTACAACTTAAAATTCCTTGCCAGTGTTCGAGGAGCTCTAAGATATTTCGGAGTAAACGCAGTTTCTAGGTTGAGGACGGGTCTTATTACACTAGATGTGTATCTTGAGGAATATCAGTTGGACAAACACACGGGAGGGGGTAGAGGAAGGGAGGGGGCGGTGTTTACTACACTCTAGGGAGGTGCGCAGAGAAATGAAATTGGCAGATATTTCGGTGATGTGTCACACGTGTAGGTACGCTGTGCAATGAAAGTTTTGCGAGGTTCAGCCCTGGGAAAATAAAAAGGAATTGGGACCTGTAAGATAGCAGCCATATAGGCAAAGTTTGAATCGTTCGGAAAGCACAGTTCACTGGTTCAAAGATACGACGCTTGATAGGAGCAAAAGCTTATTACTTCTATTTCAAAACTGTGCCATGTTTCATAAAACTTTTGCACCTCCTTTTCTTTAAGTAAATGGAAAATATTTTTCGTTTTCTCCAGCAAAATATATCTGCAAAATACAAGAAAAGCAGTGACTACGAAACAAATAAAATGCTGAAGTAAATTCTTCTCTGCAAATAACTTTAAAATATGCAGGCGAGGAGAAGACTTAAGTAAAGACATTGCGAGTCTAATCATAAGTTCAACAAACCCGAGGAATTTAGCTAAATTGCTAGACAAGATTAGAGACTTCAACATGCTGGAGTTTAGTTGAGATATCTGGATTATAGTGCAATTTTCTCAAATGACAACACTGTCACGTTCATTTCGAAACTGAAGCGCTGAAATACCCCTAGATATACCTACATCTTCACTCGTATTCAGTAGGAATCCTGCAACAATGTTATTTTCCTAGAATTGCTAGTGAAATATTATAGTCGTGTTTGTCTGTGTTTCCAGAGTATTTGTTTTGTTACTCGAGAAAATGTTATATTTTGTGTAAATCTCTGAGATAAAACCGTATCTACGTGACTTGATGTCTTGAAAAACATAAATCTGTTTTGATCCGTTTTCACGTGCTTAGATGTTTAATAATATGTCAATACTGTTATGATAGCATTAGGTATACTTACACACTATAAAGAAGAAGAATGATGTTTACGCGGACATACTTAAAATCACAAAGTTCCTAGCTGTAAAGGGTACTTGAAGCAGATTTTTACCTGCGTGTTGTCGATATTTCTGCGATAATTTCACATTAAAAAACAGATTTTCTTGGTCTTGCAGTATTAAAAGTTTTCTTCAAAGGGAATCATGTTTCACAGTAGTGCTATCCTAGTAATGAAAGGGTCATAGAACACAGGTTGTTGCACGGCGCATACCAGAGACATATTTCAAAACGAGCGCTCACAAAACCGGCAATCAAATTGAATGCTCGAAACGTTGGTTCATTCCCTTTTTGTTACGTAGACAGCGTTCATTTACATAAATTTACCTATTGTTATTCCCGGGTCGGCTGCCATCTTCGAGACAAACGAGATCTCTGAAACTTATTCCCATAGAAAGCTAAGACTACGCAAGAATTCGTAGACGGGGCGCTCCGATACTAGGATTGGAATCAGCAAACTGAAAGCCAACAAAATTTTTGCTACTATAAAACCTTATGAAACACAAAATGATCTTTAATAGAAACATGAGTAGAATACTGGCAAGAGAAATTCTAATTTTACACTGAAGTAGGATACACTTAATTTTTTCAATTATTGAATAATAATATGTTAATTCGTGTTCACATTGAAAATTAATATTGTGCAGATTCTCGCTAACGACGGATAAAGCTAAAAAAAAAAATACCGATAAGGAATCAGTACTATTATAATTTATTCATAGATTTTCCAGCCCTTAGAAACTCTTCGGTTCAGGTGTGTTTTGGGTAGGCACTAGAAGTTACCTAAGATTCTGGGACCATGGATTGAGTCGCAGTGCTCCGTCTTCTTTATTATTTTTACTAGGCCATAGAAGAGGAAATTTGTTTCTCCGATACGGCGAGGGCCATATCGGAAACGAGTTAAACAACACAGCGCTTTTGTTCCCTTTTGTTTCGTTCTCTTCGGGGAAAATGATGGAATAAATAACAAGCGTGCGGAATATTGATGAGACTACTTGAATTCAGAAAGACTAAGGTCTTTTAGGAAATGCTTTCAGTTAAACGCTTTTGTGTTTAAAAACAAAGGCATAGTGCGATCAATCATGAATACAATCCAATGTTGCCCGAAGCTATATAAATGAACGAATTCTTAGCAAATCGATTCTAGCGCTTAAATATACCTATTTGGACCAATATAGCTACACCTATAGCGATATCCGTTGGACCTCATGTGTGCAGGTAGTTATGATTTTTTTTTTAGAAATCCAGTGTCGCATTTACAATCGAAACACACCTACATAAAAGATATAGCTAAACGTTAATTTTGTTTAATATGACATCAAATTATTTCTGCATGAGTTGTCATATCTAACATCTCAAAAGCTATGTGACTAAACTTGTGGTTCCAACACTTAGGACTAGATTTTAAAGGACCATTTTGGGTCTGTCAAATATTCGGGAAATTTAGAATTGCAACCAATTTTTCCATTGGTTCGGAATTCTGCACGTCAAGTCAAGAATATTTCCGTTTAAATTTTTATAAGTTTAAGTGCTAGATTTTAGGGAGTTATTTCTTGACTCACAATGGCTGGCGCTGTGCCGTAGACATTTCGGACGAAACATCGACGGCTTAATGAGAGGCATTTGTATGTAACGGACTTGAGCAAGCTTCCTCTGGGGCCGATAATAGATGGTATCAAGTAACTTGATGGAGACTGGTATATTCTACCGTCAATATCATTGATGAGAACTGATAAATTCTATTGTCAATATCGTTGATGGGGACTGGTACATTCTATCGTCAATATGATTGATGGGGCCTGGTACATTCTACCGTCAGTATAATTGACGGGAACTGCGGTATATTCTACCGTCAATATCATTCTGCCGTCACATTGATGAGAACTGATACATTCTACCGTCACTATCATTTAAGGGAACTGCGGTACATTCTACCGTCATTATAAGTAGCCCGGTTTTCTGCTAAGCTTGACACGGATCAAGGGACACAACAACGAATATATATCTATTGAATATTAAAATTTTGCTAGTAGAGTTTCAACACAGGCCTGCATAATTGTATTTTGGTCAAAGTAAGTATATATTTATGTACCTACTGTTCTTGGAACTTGAAAAGCATTTTCAGGTGTTATAGCTTCTATTTTGAGCACATGCGTAAAAATTGTGAAATATAGTAGATGCATGTAGTACCTACTACGAGTAGGAGTAACTTTAGTACATTTTTGTATCAAAATGTTTAGCCACTCGCTATGGAAACAAAAAACAGGAAAACTAAAACATAGATTCCACCGTTTTTAGACCTCGAAATAAGAGATTGTTTTGACAACGTTATACTAACCACCAGAATGACGCCATAAAAGACTTGTCGCTATCAGACTTAGCGCGTTCATTGCAATAGCCATCAGATCGCTATGGTAGCACCAAATAAGGCACAAAGGCATCCATTCGGTAGAAACGGCCGCCCGTAGCATTCGCCCGGAGAGGTGGCCATTTGGCCCGAGCTCTCTCGAATACTTCTCCTCTCCGCGCCGTATAGCTCCAGTTTTTAGCCCTCAGAGCAAGGACCCAGTTTCAGAACTCTAAAAAGCTGGAATACAGCGATTGACAATTTTTGCCAAAAAAATCTCCTGACAGCTCTATAGCTCCAGTTTTTCGCCGTCAGAGCATGGGAACCAAATGTCAAGAAAATTTAAAAAAAGAAAAGAAGAAGAAATATAATCATTACCGCCTTATTGACGGTCAGTGACAGAATGTAGGCTGGTTAGGCTTAAATTTGCCTTTGTAAAAAAGAGAAAACTGTGTAACACATTTCCTTTTATGACAATTTAGCATTGTTTCTAATAACTAAAGAACTTGCATGGTATGTGTTCTGAAGCCTACGAATAACTGGATTTTATCTATGACAATACATTCAGGCTTGATACGCGCAAAAGCAGATTGGTATCTATCAAAAGTCTAAGTCTTCCCATAGCGTCTTAGATTGATTGTAAAATGGGATATCGCAGATTCGATTGATCACAAAATATTGTGTATCCTTGTATACTGGGTCAAGTAAGCGTTGATGGCTTCAATATAGTTGTTTTTCAGGTGTCTCCGAAATCTTTTCTTCTTCTGAGTTTCAGCCAGAGTTGGGAACAGCATTTTAGCCAGGATCGTAAACCCGAAGATCTGAGAACCCGTTACCACGAGACTCTGCGACATTCTAAATTCAAATTTTCCCGTCGCATCGAACTAACCCCGGCATAAAGCGAGATGAATTTCATTTTATAACGTTACTACTATTTTTGTAACGAATTTTTTGAAAAGCATAGCACTTTGAAGTGTCTTAAGAGTAAGAGGTTACTGACTTGATCGATACCTGGGTAAGTTAAGTTGAAACTTAAACTGATTAGAAAAAAAGATATTATGTAAGTAAGCAGTTAGTCGACTACTATTAGTAGGTAGCCATCATAAACTGTTGAAGAATTGTAGCGCTGCACTTTAAAAAATGATTTTTTTTAAGTAATTTTATTTTATTTTACAGGTCATTTAAAGTTTTCTGCTATGCAACTAGTTGGTCTAAAGTTGATACATTTAGCTTAAGAACAACGTTTTTCAAAAAGTAAAAAAAACTGTGCCATCTTCAATAGTATGAATGAAATGTCACTTTTTGCATTTCTCTGTAAGTCTGACATGAACACTGCTAAACGGATTTTGATACAATTTCTTTAATAGATAGAACAATTCAAAAGGCAGGTTTATGTTTATAGTATATGCGGGGAAAACGTTTTATTCCCATGGGAAAACGATAATCAGCCGGTGCAGCCGCCGGGCGGGCTAGTTGTTTAATAAACTGTTCGTTCTTACGACAGAGGAGACGCAAATGGCGGAGGTACCCGAGCGTATATTTACATCATTATCGTCATGAATCCGCTTTGTACTTGCCGACTAATTAAACCCTTACATTGTAACGCATCCTCCATTCCGCAAAGACAACTACCGTACTTTAATCCCGCTGAAAATCATAACCGTATAAAATGTTGCGCACTTTTATACCTTCCCAGACAGTTGATCGGAAATGATATGAGTGTATTAGTGGAATTGACGTCTCCACCAATCTTAAGTTATTTAAAAATGTATTAATTTAAGCTCGAATGAAAGTGCTTGACTCAGTTTGCAATTAGATTGCCTATTTGACTTTAAAAGTGCGATTTACTTATAAACGCCCATTTGTGGGGCTGAGACGTACTGTGGCTTCTTGGATGGCTGCGTATTTCCATAATACAATGTAAATCCAGACGCGTTTATATAAATAAACCAACGGTATGGATGGAACTGAGAAATACATATGCATTGACTTTTTTCTTCTTTTCAACAATTCGCTAAATGACTGGGTCATTAATAAAATACAAAAGTTGTACCTACGCTTAAGACTATTTTCCAAAAATACTACAGACTTCATTTATATATTTTTGAATTAATTAACAGAAAAATAATAAAAAAGTAAGTGTTTTGACGCTATCCAAAATAGCGAGACATGACGTCATCTCTCAGTACTTTCATACGAAACATAGTTTAAAAGTAGCTCATTCGACCTACCAGTCATGTAGCTTATTGAGTAGGTACCTACTAGACTGACAGGTCAGATAAGCTACTTTCAAAATGAACGACAACAATAT
The DNA here is from genome assembly GCA_029255805.1 of Keiferia lycopersicella. NCBI lineage: Eukaryota > Metazoa > Arthropoda > Insecta > Lepidoptera > Gelechiidae > Keiferia > Keiferia lycopersicella. The sequence continues at coordinate 5,498,719 of JARACZ010000008.1, forward strand.
ACCTGTTGTATCAAAATATTGAAAAAAATACTATTTCCTAGTTCGTTGATTTTAAAATTGTTTTTTTTTTTACTGTTAATAAGTTTGTTTTCTTTGGACAATTGTTTTGAGCATACAAAGTATTTTATTAATAACCCAGTATAGCAGCGACTACCTTCAAAGAGTTTACGTTCTGTGGTGCATGTTTGTATCATAAGTTTATTTATATACACAGGTTAATATTAGACAGCTAGATATTTTCTAATACGTTGCACATGAAAAACGACGCATGTTAGCATAGGAATGTTGCAATCGTAACTACGTAATCATGACATTAACTTAGCAGCTAACCTTATGCAGTGTTGATGAAGGTTACGTACCGCGTTTCTATTGGCTGCATTCAGATACAATGTATCAAGCAGGATGTCTTTATGTTAACGGGTAATTTAAATGATAATAGAGAAATTACCAAGTAAAATATTTACCATACCGATGAGGATTCGCTCAAGCATTCTTAGATTATAAAAAAAAAAAAAGTTCAGTCGCCTGAGTACTTGTCGGTAGGTACCTGTAGATAGGATACGGATATACGTATCTAGCTAACATCTTCATGGTAAAATCTCAGAAGTTCCCAAGCTAAACCATTGTGAATAGAGGCGTAAAACAACGAACAACCATTCATTTAAGGCTCTTCCAGTTACGTCACAGGCTTATGAATAAAGAGGGCTCCACAAAAATGAGGGAGTTATTCAAAGGGAAAAAGTTTTTACGCAAAAAGAGGACGCGTAAGCGGCGGATTATCTCTGATCGCTGACAAGAGCTTTGTGGGAAGAATGGACAAGTGTTTTATTATTGCTGGATATCTGTGTCATACTGGGAAAAACAAAAAAGTTATTCTCAAGTTTGTTATTCTCATAGAAAAAAATAAAGTCTATCACAGTAGAGAAGTTCCAATATAACACAAAAGAAAGCTTTTTAATTAACCACGAATCTTTAATCCCAGCCTACCGACACAAATTGTTTCATCAAGCGCGATAAATAAGCCATTTCCGTCAAATTAAAGTATAGTTCTCACGGCTCAAATCCGCCCTCATCTCAGCGCTAAACCTGTACATAATTATTTTCCATATGTGGTCTAGTGATTCGTTCCGCAACATTAGCGATGGCCGGGATACGGGATTTGTCCCGGGATCCCGGGCGGGTAACGAGATCTCCGCCTCACCGTGAAATTGTGAAATTACCGGGACGCGAAAGACAATCCTGCCTTCGAGGTAGGAGGTATTACGTTAAATGGGTTAATGAAATAGGTTAGAAAAGGTAGGCTTTTCAGTTTAGGGATACGTCGTTTTATTCTACTTAACTGAGGCATTTCACAATTTTGTCATCTATTATTAATTCATTTGTTATAAAAAAATTATGCCCGTTAAAAAGGAAGTAGTATCTACAGAGATTGAACTTTCACATAAATCACATAAAAGAAGCTCTTTCCCAAACTTTTTAAATTTATTTAAAAAAATGACTACACATACAAATTCAAAGTTTTTCAATAAAGCACCTAATAACCTAACCTAACCTAACCTAACCAATTTCAACGTTGGTGCGATACAACTTTGCAATTAGGTACGCCGCTCGAACATTCATCGCTGAAACTCTAAGATAGTGCTTCTCGTCGAGACCTCGCCAATGTTTCAGAGAAACTCCCCTAGATAAAGGAAAACGTCTTAAACTGCAAAACGTCGCCCTGCAGAATAGCTTCTCTCCATGCTTACAATTTTAAAGCGTAATATTCCAACTGGTCCCCAAATTAAATGACGATTTTCGGGTACCTACCTATCTGCAGAATAGAACAGTATTTTGTGAATATGCCAAAATATTAAGACATAAAATTCTCTTGCACAGAAGAAAGTTTAATACGTATTTGGATTTATTTTGTTTTGTATTTTGAGTTTAATATTTGACGAGGAATTTTAAAAGTTAGTGCAGGATAAGATTTGAAAATATTTTTCACTGCCTATAAAAACAAAACATGATTTCACAAGAGTCGAAAACAAAAACACCTTGCACCATAATTTTTGATTTTTGTCAACAACTATAAAATTAATTAAAAAAAGCAAAGTATTTTATATAATAGCACCTGTTCATTAGGATATTAATTATGATGTTAAATTAAAATAATGAAGCAAAACAAAAGGGTAAAAGAAATCTAATCAAGCTGAGTAGGTAATAATTTGATGTGTAACAAAAAAATGTCTAGACAAGATTATTTTATTATGATTGGTAACGCTGTAATGCCAAAAATAAGTTAAATATTTTTATTATACTACATCCATAATAAGTATGTGGGATGAGTGTAATAATATAAAGTTTTGAATTTTTCCAAAACTTCTAACATGCCAAATGAATTGGATGTAAAAGTTTTGCTATAAAATACAAAAGACTGTCATATTCTGTACGGTCAACTGGTTCATCTGATAAGGATTATCATAATTTGAACTCCAAATTAGAATCGGTTCTCTCCAACATTTATGGAGCTTATTTTATATTGGAACGTATCACAGAAAATCAGACAGAGATGGCTTATCGAAATTCAATATCTTTATTTGTGTTGGAAAAGGACGGTGCACTTTTAGCTCGACTAATCTCGATGAAACAATGTCGCAACTCAAACCAAAACAAGTTCTGCGCAAACGTATTAAGTCAAGTTCTCGTTTGAAGGAAATAAGGCCTTAGTAAAATAACTTTAGGATTATTTTTGGTCGCAGAAATACAAACGCAAAGTCGCTTTATGAAGAAACGCGAGATTATTTTCATGTATGAGGTTACTTTGTTGCTGAGTTAAAACATCCTGCGTTGATGTTTGCGCAAAGCGGAGAAATTAAAGAAGTATTTATTGATAAGAGATGCAGTAAATGCTGGTCGGGTCTGCAGTGTTGGATTTCAGCTACTTATCTACCTACCGCAGCGCACTGCTAAAATAACCAACATTATGTTAAAATTAACAAGGTAAAGATACGCAATTTTGCTCCTGTTTTACAACACAATCGGGTTTTTGGATGATTTGGTGTCCCACACGTAAAGAAACAATACAATGATAATAAAGTGAGGATGAATAAAAATTAACTTAAGAAATTTCACGCAGAATCGAAGTCTCCAATATTTTTTATGCAAGTATTATTTCACGATAAATAAATATTATTTTCGATATCTATATCCCTTCAACAACCTTCATTTTCTATATTCCTATCATAAAAATACTAAAAAATATTTATAACTTTTTGATGAAGTATTTAGCCGGTACAATCAGCTACAAAAAGTAGTGGAATGTGCACATTAGCAACACGCAGGGAACAAATAAATCAAGCAACCGCTCGCATCGCGCCGCGACGGGACGCGCCGCCCCTCCCCGCGCCGCGCCCCGCTCTCGCCGGTCCCAAAATGGCTGCCACTTCTCACAGCTGACTGGCCTGCTTGCCGCATTTTTTGCACACCAACCATCTTGGTTGCAAAGCTTCTTTCCAAGCTTTTTTACCCAGAGAATTCATCCAAGTCTGTGGTTTTTTATTAGTATTAAGTGGGTAGGTTCTTATCGATAATTCGAACAGAGTTATTAGCTGCAAGGTAATATTTTACTTGAATTGGTGAAAGTGGCTTTTGGAGATACGCCAAAGTGCATCAAGAAGTGGGCGGCGGGCGGCCATTATTTAACAAACTGTGTAGTGATCTCATTATTTACATGGGTATAAATAATCAAAATAATATTTTCAACTGAATTCAATTACTGATAAGATATTTTCCTACCAATCCTTTTTAAAGAATAAACATAACTCAACTAGCTATGACATGATTTTCCAAATTGTTTTAAAGATTTATATTCAATCAAACAGACGTCTAGTTGCCCTACTTCTAAAACTCAGTGCTCTGAGAAAGTCACGTGAGTTTAATAACTCTTTAATCTTCCTCCAGGATAATATTTGACTTTACTCTGTACAAGTTGCCTTGTTCCATCTTTATGATATTAGGTTAAGTTCGCTCCGAAAGGATTAAACCAGCTCTTAATTCAACGCTCCCGGGCCGAAATAAATTTAATGTTCTGTGGAGCTTATGAAGAAAAACTTGTTATACGGACAAGTAAGCCTTTCCTCTCGAAATTTCTTCAGATATCATCCTGTATCTCAAGAATAACTTCACTCACTTTATAGATGTTTAAAATAAAGTAAATATTTTAGGAAGTTAAGGTGAATACTGAGCGCGACTGTACGCGTTACTTTGTAATTTAATTTGTTGTTGAGGACGCAAAGGACGTTTAAAATGTATGAGGTGTATCAGCCGGAACGACAAGTTGGATTTGGCCTTCTGCGCCAGCCAACTGTCAACTGACGGGCTCGTTTTGTTTCTGTTTCATCGTCACATTCAGGATAAGTTTTAATTAATAAATTCTGTCTGGAGCAAGACAGCTGCGCGCACATTATTATTTCATGTGCATGTACCGTTCATAAAGTATACGCTCGATGTAATTGGAACGGATCTCCCGATATTTTATTTTATTTTCCGCCTCAATTCCGTTTTATTTTCTCCGGCAGAGCCTCTAACTGAATGGAAGGTAATTGTAGGCTGCGCCGCGAAGGGTTCACTTTTGGGAATAATTGTACGAATATAGCTGAGCCTCTGGGAGAATTTAATGTAAGGTTATGTCCTCGGGCGCTGTACCGGGTCTCGCCAGAACGCTTAAATGCTGGACCAAGGACTGGAAAATTATCTCTGGAACGAGTTTCGTAAAAGCGCCAACGGGAACTAATGAGCCCACGGGTCCCCCAACTTGTGTGAATATTTCTAGAGAGCATAACATTAATTTTGTTTACGACCCGACAATTAATTTTGATGGTTCTGTTGGACAAGTTGCTCTATGAAATTGTATCGTTAAGCACACGGGGTCTGAAATTAAATGTTGATAACACACCTTGAACTAGTGTCTGCATGAATAAAAGTGTGTGTATACCTCTAACTTAAGTAAGTACAATACAATTTTGGAAGGTAGTTAAAAAATAAAGATGCTATTATCGCAAAAATGTGTTCTGTCCATCACTATTAGCAGCTCTACCGTAATTCCAGCGGACCTTGCGCCTACGGCCGGCTGGTGCGGGATAAAAGCGGTTATCGGGACCTCCATAAAGGCCTCAGAGTGATCTACAAGGTAAAAGCATACTCACCGATCCCGCCGCTCGTCGGGGAATAGACCGGACGCACTGCACAACACTGAATATTTAAAATAATGAAAAGCCCGGACAACGCCGCCGGGGCGTTCCCTTTTAAAAATGCACTGCACTTTGCTTTTACCGCAGAGCAGGTTGGTCGGACTGATATTCCTGAGACCAGCATAAGAGTCTCGTAAAGGAGGTGGATCTTGAGACCGCCACTCGGAAATAAACAGACGAAATTTCGACGCTCAAACACCTCTGAGGAGCCAACGGCCAGGAAGAAACACTAAATTTGAGCATTGCTTTAAACTAGCTTAGTGCTCAATTTGGACATGAATGCAGAAAAACACGTTGAAATTATTTTTCTTAGAAGTTAAAAATAGGCAGGAAATGGGCATAATTGGTAAGACTTTTTTAAATATAGTTTTTCATGATAAACTGACACTAAAGGACCTACATTCGAACAAAAAAAAGAAACTAATTTTTAGGCGTAGCTCTAGCCAAATGTACCCAACATTACTAATTTTGACATGATTGAAGGTACATGACGTTGTTACTTTCACATAATCAATTTCGAAAAGATCCAAAAAAATTAAAGCTTATTAGCATTATAAAGGTCTACAGCTATACATAAGGTGTTCGTATTTATTTGAGTTTTAAACTTCACATCGGCGCCCCCAAGGTGTAATAAGATTAATTCAAAGATCATGAGATGAGGTTCACCGGTGACATCAGTGTCATGAACTAGTGAGTATATCTCCTAGTTTATCGTACTAACTAATTTATATTCACATTCGGTTGATCGTCCAACGTCCAATATTTTACAATAAACCGAGAAAATACGGAAACCGGTAGAGCGCAATTCTAGTAAAACGCTGCCTTATAAGTCTTAAAAGAAAACATATTTGAAAGACGTAGGTAGAAGGTAGCTTCTCAAAATTTTATTTTATTTTTAAGCGCACTCAAAACTGGAGCTACGAAGATTAGGATCGTATTTTTAGAAAAATAATAGTAAAACTGCGGAAGTATAAAAATGTAGGTAGAAAGAAAACAAGAGATAATGTCTAATTAATTCTAATTAGGGCCGTGCCCGTGGTACTATGGCTAATATAGTTAAAAAGGAAGGAAGGAGGGTAGGATGAAAAACGTCAATGTACCGTAACCTCGATTTAATAGCGCTCTATTCTCAGTTAAGGATTATTTTTGTACACTCTGAATTTGATTTTCGTGGCTTTTATTACGAAGTGAAACAGCCATTGTTTTACATTTAGACTTTTTTTATGGTTCCTTTATTTTATTAAAAAGACATACTAAATTTTAATTACATGTTGCCTTTTCAAAGATTCCTGTATTGGAGTACCAAAAAATTGGTACAAGAAGCTTCCAATTCCATTCCAAAGATGTATGTGTTTAAGATCTGTGTGTTTTTCTGATAATATGACACCCCAACAAAGTCTTCCCTAGTACCCATCGAATACTATGTTGTGTTCATAATTATGTTGTGTCTACGAATGAGCGGTCAGACGCTCCCTAGCGGTTCATAACCGTAGTATAAATAAGGTACAAGTACGACGCCATTATGTCGCTGTTCAAAATGTGAAAAACAAAATGCAAATTGGACGCACTCACTTGCGGCAAACGTCATTTTTGCATAATTGAGTTATATTTTAAAATAAGAAAGTTAGTAGGTTTTAAAAAAAATGTCCTTACAAAATCACAAGCGTTTCATAATTTATTATTGTGGTATGCAAGCACCGATAATAAGCCACACCGTTCTTGAACAACCATTTAAACTACTTTCTTCAAATTAAAAGTTACAGACTACAGATCATAAACAAGTATTTTTGAGGCCATGAGTTACATAAAAGTCAACTAATTTGGTATATGAACTGTTAAGTAATAAGGATGTCACAATTTTAACTGTTTGAAGCTCCATATTTAACGTCAAATTTAAATGACAAATCTTAGTTCTCCCAATAGTTGACGTGGACGGTAAAAAAATTTTTTTGTAGTCTCTGTAGTTAAATAATTAATATACAAAAAAGTAGGTAATGTAAAATTATTCAATCTCGTTTGAACTTTAATTAACAAGTACAAAATATAGCTAACAGATTGGTAGTGTAAGGTAAAAAACATGTAAACACATACCTACTAATTATTATAGAATACCATACATGAATTGGAATAAGATAATTAATTATTTATATTCATGATCTGTATTACCAATAAAGAGCACATTGGAATAGCGTGTAGATTGTAAGCACCTTGTTTACGTTGATGACTTTGCCAAACTTATGTAGCTTGAGTAGGAATATGCCTGCAGGTATTAGACTAGGTAGCACATAGCATGGTAAGTTTTCATTACTTACCATATAGCAGGAGCTAAGTATGTAACATCTGCTACAAAGATATGCGCATCTTGTCAGTCTTGCTTGTTTTCCAGCTTATTTTTCTTACAAAGTTGAGCTTATTTGGTTTCCCGAAGTTTTATGTCGACGGTGACTAAAAAGTTATTTAAAAAGCGTAAAATCTTTTCGGAATTTACTTGCTAAATTTACAGAAAACGGAAAACCTTTATAACAATAGGAAAATCAAGAACAACTAAAGTCTGTAACTGGATCTGTATGTAATAGGTTATCAATAACGATTTGATTGAACTGGACCGAATCATATTACATAGAAAACAGTCAACCACGTCGAAACGTACCCCTTTTTTATGTCCTCCATTGCAAGACAGTATATTTTCACTCTGAAAGAAATACGTTTTGATGTTACTGACCGTATTCTCGTTTCATTGGGATCGATGGAAGGCAAAGGCTCAAGCGTCGACAGCCATTGATGTACGGTGAGCAAACGCGTGCCGACTCACAACTATCGGTTCGATCTTTTGTATGGTACAAGTGATCAAATGCAAGAGGTTGTTGTTGCTCTATCACCGATTTATGTCACTCTCTCTCTTTTCGTGTGGGTCACTGAATCGTCCAAAACCTGATGGGGTGTCACTAAAAATGGGTCATTACTTACTATATATTTTTTTAATGAAATGAGTGGTATAAGGCCTGCACACAACCCACTGTCCGTGACTTTTATGAAAACGTAGTTTTATTGAACATTTTGACGGAGTTTGAGCTAAATACCTGCTTTCTCAAAAAAATTGACATACAAAAAATAATTTTATATGTCAAATTTTAGTTTCATAACTATGCTGAATTCCATATATTCCACCAGCAAAAGCGATAAGCTACTGAATATTAGATGAAAAGACATCAAGTGTCATTTTGAATCAGGAAAAACTTGACACATAAAATTCTTATTCATTCGATGGGGCTAGTAGGTACCCAGTTCGAAAAATCTGCATAGCAGCAAGTAGGTAGGTACATATTATCGCGACTGAAAGTGCCTACTGTAGTATCCGATTTGACTATCACCGTAAAATAGAATTCTGTTTCTATCATTCTCTCTCTCTTTTCGTGTGGGACACCGAGTCGTTCAACGACCCGATGAACCCTAGTGTCAGAATTTTTTAACCGCCTTCTACATGTAGCAGGCTAATGATAAGGTTATGTAACGACTGCTGTCTAAGTGATCATAGACAGCAAACAGGACCTACGGCTTAAAGTGCCATCCGAAACGCGGAACCATCTTACTTACGGACAATCGGGTGGTTCAGCCCGCAATGTCCTAACCAGACTGGGAACAAATTCGCAAAGTAATAAATATCAACTTTGTGAGTGACCCACCGAGAGTCGAACCCGGGACCTTCTGCGTCAAAGGCAGTCGCACTACCACTGCGCCACATCGGTTGTCATTAAACCATTTCTAAAGTCTGTCGCTTATAGCTTGGCCCATGCTACGTATTATACCATCTCATACGTGGAATTTATACGTAACCTCCACTACACTGCGTCCGAGGTACATTTATTTCGAAACCGCAGAGTGGCTCGATACAAACGTATGATAAAAATAATAAAGAGATTCTTCTGTGCCACTACTGTGACCAAAGAATTTGAAATTGGTGATAAATTTGCTGTTATTGGCTCCGGATCGATAGAGTTTCATTATTATTGTTGGAGCTGTTTTCTACTATTATCGAACGTTGACCTGCTGGTTAAAAGTGTGGGCTTAAATTATATTTCGCCATAGTTTAGATAGAGCTATTATTCCAAAATATCGTGGGAAGATATTGTAGATTGAATTTAAAAATCCTGTGGAGTAGACGACGACGGTAAATCGTAAATTGTATAATAAGGCAGATCGCACACGGACCGCTGCGATATTTTAGCGCTCCGTCGTGCGATCGAATGCGTAAATCAAGAGAATCTCAAAAAAAATACTTAGCTTATTAATATTCTTGAACGGTTCGTCCGAAGGCAAAAAAGGATACATAAGTAAATTAGGTATTTAGATTATTTTGGAATAGCAGAATAAGCGTTTTTTGTCTGGCACTAGGGTTTGTGTAGATTTTTTTTCTCTAGTATTTTCTGTAGGTTTTTATCAACTGTGCTGTGGTAAGTACTAAGTCTGTACCAGTACTCCTTATACCTAATTCATCTGTAGTAAGTACTAAGTTTGCAGCAGTGCTCTGTACGCGGGCAGCATAGCGTCGCCGCTGCCAATCTAAATAATTGACCCGTCCGAACTCCCGACTCTGCTAGACCCACCGCACAGAAAACCCGAAGAGTCTCCCATCCTTCTCCTATATCTACAAGGCCTGCGAATAAAGTAACTGTAAATGGCGGCGAATTGTCATGCTTTCTCCCTTACACTTATGTAACTGCTACCATTTACAGATTCTTTCTTCATTGGCTTGCACGCCTTATATACTTTTTATCTATTCATTACCTATTTAGTTTGTAACTTAGACTATCTATATAAAAATATCACCTCCCGAAAACATTTTCGTTATAATATTTTCGAGACATTATTTTGCAACAACTTGACGAGTGTTCTGAGTGTAATTTCTACTTTTATAATTTCACCATCATTGGTAGGAAATCTACGCCATGCCATTGCTACTTTGACATCTTCCAACAACTTGTTGGTTTTTCAGAATAAAATATAAGTTCCATACTTTCGTCAAACGAGTAATCTCATTATTAACATTTAAATTATGTTCAGAGTTTGCAAGGACCCGAAGGATTTCTTTTATAGTTCTTTCAGCAAATGAAAATGCAAATTAGATCTTCATAACTAAAGTTTTTACTATCACAGACTGCTTCATCTCTTATCCCATTTAATAGCGTTATCGCCAACTTTTGACCTTAAGTACTAGCTAACTTTTGCTATTATTATCTGTTAATTTTTTTCTTCTATCATACTTATTGATAGCAAAACTATCGCCTTCTATTCGATTGACGAGTATTCTGCCAACATCACAAAATTTTTGTTCGACTCTACATCTCTCCCTATTCCTATATAACACTAAAGGGTGGAAGTAAGAAGTAAAAAGAGGAAAAAAGTGTATTATTAGTCTCTTACCGAAATGGAATTGGAACATTCCGGGTGGAAACTTTCAGGCGGGTATTTCTGTGCATCTCACTTCACTTTACTTAGAGGCCAGCCATCATACTTTTACCACGGTTACACAATTTAGCTGCGGATGAAGGAATTTTATTTTTTGCTACGTAGGTATTTTAAGACTTACCCCTCTTTCGCTGAAATGTTCAAAGGGTTTTAAGTAAATGAAGACAAGATAAGTAAATGGTAAAGCCGTTAGTCTGAAGGTACTTGTTTGAGATTTTCTTATGTTTCGATTCCATAATATGGCTTTAGGTGAAAGATGAATATTTTTATTTATAGGTAGGTACATGTTGTACTGATATGGAGTGCACTGTGAAAATTAAACAATCAATAAAAAAAATATTAAAGATCAAGAAGAACCTATACCTAACTATAATTTCGGAAATCATAATTTATCTTTCACAAAAGTTATTCACTAGACTACAGCTGCAAAGTCCAATAAAACGAGAGGGTGTTACGAAACTAATTATAAAAATTAACCCATTTCCTTTCCATAATTTTCTGATTATAGACTGCGGAGCCATCAAACGTAAATTGGATTTCGGGCGTCGATAATCCATGATCGCGGCGGCCATTTTGAATATCGAGCTGTCAAACGCTGATATAATGAAGACTTTATCATTTTACGGTTCTTTTGATGTTGCCGCAGGGTGAAGCAGGGTGAAATACTAGCTATTATTCCGCCGGTTTCGCCCTGGGTCAGCCTTCATTGTAAAGCTATCCCGGAAAGTTACGAGCGCGACAGGTGAGATGCCGAATTAACTTGTTATACAAAGTCTTTTGTTATACAACACCCCCGCTAAATGAGCTCGAAGGAGGTAGACTATAGTCGTAGTAGGCTGTAGGATCGTTGTAATAAGGTACAGTATCTTACTGGACTTTTTCTGGGGGAAAATAAATGTTTAAGAGGGAAGCCATACTTAAATGACATGGTTTAATGTTTTACAAAGTAGCAATACCTACTTATTTAACGTGAACGTCATAAAATGTTATTTGCAATTGTAAAACAATCTGTAAATAACAAAAGGCTCTGTCAAATTTAATTCTGTTCCCTATCAACAACACACGAAACACAAAAATGTAGATTGGTCCTTTTTGTTTACAGGATATTTCATACATATATTTACTTCTAGTTTATGTGTGTGTTAATGTTTATGTATTACGATGAGATTATCGTGAAACTCTTCGTAACTCGGACTGTTCCTTCTGAAAAATTTATTCACTCTGAGGGTTGGTACGGGACTTTTGTTAACTCCGGTATCTTTGCTAGACTTAATGAAGTCTTTTTCGTAAGTAATTAAAGTCGGTTACGTCTTAATTAGGCCGTTGGCTACAGGAATGATGAATATTTTCAGCGACCAACCTGCGTAAAATATTTTCAGTCTCTTTTTGCCTTTGAAGTAGTACCTGAAACAGATTAAAAGAGTTTCATTAAAACTTTAATTAAGGTTAAAATTCTCTCGCTTTTAAATGGAATAACTTATAAAGAATTTGAATTTGAATTTATTATTCATTAAAATAATAATATATTACGGCTAAAATGAGGATTTTTTGGAATGACAGCAAGACTAGACCAAGCTGAATGACGCTGATGGCACTTATTCAATTTGAGGAATTATCTGCCAAGGTTTTACGTTATTTACACGAGCGCCACCTACTAGGACCTAAACGAACATATTAAAAATTCCCATAAAACGACAATGATAATTGAAATACGACTAGAAACAAGTGTGCGAGCAATATTTATTTGACAGTTCATGGAATTCTTGACACGTTGATAGTACACAAATTAATGGCTATACCTACCTGATTTTTTAAACGCTAAATAAATTTTGAAACTGAATTTCAACAAAGTTTTTTTATAATCTGTCCTCCTGAAAGTTTTATCAATTTAGTTGGTAAAAAAAATCAACGCTTATCGTACATCAGTGTCGTTCATCGACCTCATTCGATTAAAGCAATTGTCAAAATAATCATAAATAATGTACAGTCAGGTCCATAAAACAATCTCGAAGCGCTTTTACTCTTGTGGTAGGAGTTATATTCGCGTTGAAAGTTTAAATTAGGTTAAACAGTGTTGAGTTGGAGAACTGAATGTTTCAAGAGGAGCTTTACATAAAACCAGAGTGAAACCTTAAAAAGTAATCGTAGTAAATAAAAATAAGTTTTTAATGAAAATAAAATAACTGAATTTTACAATTCTTATATAAAAAAATGTGAATAAAGATACTCACGGTACATTTTTTCAACAAAATACCAATTTTTCAACTTCGCTAATATTTGTAATAGTAACTAATTGAAATAACCTAACTAAGTTGTGTTCTAGCATGAGTGAAATCGGACCGATCGCGATAAATTTTTCATGACTCTTGTCGTAAGCGTCCCTCTGAAATATGACTTTACCGTGAGGGATAGAATGTCAGCGATGATAGATTAGATTAGATTAGTTTATTTTGCATTATCAAATTCATAGTTATCATTATATAAAATAAAAATGTCAAAGGATAATACAATCGTCAAAAAAAAAAAAAAAATTAAAATAAAATATAGGTAAGATTAACAAATTAATTGTAAACAATTTCTAACTAAAAAATTAATAACAAATGTCAAATAGAATAAAATCATGTCAATAGGTAAATAGAATAACAAATAATAACAAATGTCAAATAGATGAAAAATATGTCAATAGGTAAACAAAATTACAATATAACAAATGCCAACTTATAATTAAAATATCAATGTCAAAAATAAAAAATAAAATATTAAATAAATCGGTACAAAGGTACATGTCAATAACTACAACTTTGTAGTTAATTCAGAACTTACATACTAAAAATTCATTTACAGAGTAAAATTCGTTTTCCAGCAAAAGATATTTTAATTGGCAATAAAATGTTTCGTCGTTAGCCTCATTCCTAAGACTCGCCGGCAACTTCTCATAATAAGTGGGACCTATTACACGTGGGTTTGCTGTCGCCATTTCCGTACGGTGACGTACACTGGCCAGCCTACCCACGTTACGTAGTGACCGCCCTCCAGCAAGCCGGCGATCGAATTGGTCAATATTGCGGCGAACATACGATATGACTTGTAACAAGTACAGGCTAGGCATTGTCATTATACTATTCTTTCTAAATTGGGTTCTGCACGTCTGACGAGGTCCGAGTCTAGCCATTATACGGATTGCACGTTTTTGTATTATGAAGATCCGCTTTGAGTCTGTGCTATTTCCAAACATTAACAGGCCATATGTCATAAGTGACTGAAAATGCGCAAAGTACGTTTGCCTAAGTACGGCACTGGACACTACTGGTTGCAGTTTTCTTAGGGCATACGCTGCACTGCTCAGTTTGTCGCATAGGTACTGAACATGGGATTTCCAGTTTACATTTGTATCCAGCATAAACCCCAGAAACTTGCAACTGTTACATATAGGAATAGGACTATTGATACTAACTGGCCTCTCGATATGTTTTGCTGTGAATATCATTAGGTTAGACTTGGAATCGTTTAGTATGAGCCCATTTGCAGAAAACCACTGTTTCAGTCTATCGTATGTACTATGGATTTTAATGTTAAGCTGCTCGTAGTTTTTTGCACAGACAACGACTGTTGTGTCGTCAGCAAATAAAACGACTAAGCCGTCTGTGATGGAGTGTGGCAAATCGTTAACAAATGCTAAGAACAGGGTATTTCCGAGCGCTGATCCTTGCGGAATACCTATCGTGACGTCACCTGGCTCAGATCTGTACTTTCGGCCGTTACTAGTTACCTCTACACGTTGTTTGCGGCCTTGTAGAAATGACTTTAGTAGTCCATGGGCATTATCCCTGATTCCATAACAGTATAATTTATCCAGGAGTATATCAGTTTTAATAACATCGAAGGCTTTCGTGAGGTCGCAAAAAATCCCTGCCGTCTTATACCTATCGTCGATACTAGTTAGTATCGAATCGATCACCTGGTGCGCGGCGGTAGTTGTGGATTTACCTTTCCTATATGCGTACTGTTTGTCCGTAAGTAGGTCATTAGTCTCCAAATGTTCCATAATACTCCTGGATAGAATCGACTCAATAATTTTTGAGATGGTAGGGACGATCGTTATTGGCCTGTGACTTTCCACTTGAGTCCTATCCCCTTTGCCCTTGTACACAGGACACACCCTAGTGGTTTTTAAAACATCAGGGTAGACACCATCACGGAACATTTCATTTACCAGAACTCTTAATATATCTGCCAAAACTGGCCAAATTGATAATAATATATTAACCGATATGTCATAAATATCGAGAGTATGTGACTTATGAAGCATACTTTTCAGCGCCCCATTCAGTTTGTGTACAGTTACAGTCGGAAATAAAAACTTTGGCGGAGTTAACCCATTTAGGTATTCGCTCAGGTAAGTGATTGCTTGGTCTTTGTCACTAACAATTGGTAAGTTTGTTGCTGAAGTTAGAAAATAGTTATTGAAGCAATCTGGAATACAATGTACTTTAACTGCCGACCCCCCGTCTGTTAACCCCACACTACGTGACTTACACTTAGTTGATACTTCCTCATTAACTATTTGCCACACTTCTTTCGACGGATTTTGTGCACTTTTGAGCCTGTTATCGTTGTAAGTGCGCCGATCACGCAGGCTAATTGATTTAATTAGTGTCGAGTAATGAGTCACACAACTATTTACTATTGTGTCGTTTGGGTGCTGGTGCTTTATCGCGCAAAAATCGTCAAATATTTTAAGATAGGAAGCTAGTTCGTCACTAATCCATGGAACGTAGCTCTTCCTTTTAACACATTTCTTTTTAATTGGGAAATTTGAATTAATATAAAATGTCAGAATAGAAAATAATTTGGTGAATTTTTCATTTATAGTCATGTCAAGTAAGTTAATAAAATTCCAATCGTAATTATTTATGTCCATATAAAAATTATAAATAGAACTTTCATCAAATATTCGACGCTCCATGAACCTTGGCGCACTGTTTTCCTCGGATTGTAGTGTGATTAAAAATATTTGAGCACAATGGTCAGATACCGGCGTGTCCAAGGATGCAGCACTGACGTCATTGTCATTACACCCAACAATTCCGCAATCAATAGATGATATGCGTGTTTCCGTTACACGCGTGGGAAAGTCCACTATATTGTGGGAGTTATATGAGTGCAACAAATCATCTAGTTCCTGCCGCTTACAGTGCTCCGATGCACTTTCAGTAATGTAGTGAACATTTAAATCTCCAATCAAAATAAATCTTTTGCCTTCGTCATTCAACTTGGATAATAATAATTCAATAGTGTCTAAAAATATACTAAAGTCGCCGTTCCCCGTTCTATATACTCCTATGATAACAATTTTAGATCCACATAATTCTATGGCACATAAGTCGCAATGAAATTCAACTGCTAGGCTATCTAGATCGGATCGGCGTCTATGCATAAGGTCAGTACGTATGTATAGTGCTACGCCACCGTGCTCCACGGTGGTGCGAGAAAAGTAGTTAGCGAGTTGATAGCCGCTTAGCCTGACGCGTTGAATTTCATTAGACTTGCACCAGGTCTCGGTACAACATAAAATATCCGGGTTTTGTTTATCTAACAATATATTTAATAATCCCGTTTTTCCAGTAATAGATCGCACATTCTGGTGTATAACTTTTAGCTGAGGCTTTGGTTTTGAGGTTAGCGGTGCCGTGTTGACCGCCATGTGCGCGAGTTTTTTGATTCAGTTTTGCTTCCGGTTTTCGCTGTGATGTCGTTGAAAGGTCTTATCGCGTGGTGGATACTAATCGCGTGCGCAGACGCCGCTGATGGGCGTGTCCCAGACTCCCAGTCAATCAGCCAACGGATGCATTATGCAGCCAGTGACCTCGGGAAAACTGGGAGAAGCAAGCAGAGCTGATACGGATGAATGGCGAAAGCGTGTGTTTGATGGGCGTAAAACACACGATGCCTGGTTCTCAGGGCGTAAATTTCTGAAACGTCGTAATTGGATTCCGTGCACGAAATTACGGGATAAGTAATCACTCGTATTAAAATTATTTCTATTCCTCGATGTTTTTATGGTATGTGGGAATCGGCAAATGTAATGGAACGTGTGGTATGAGTCGTTGGACGACCCGGTGTTCCACACGAAAAGAGAGACAGAATGGAACGTGTGGTACATGCACAGCACAATAAGTAGCAGATTTCCGCAGGAATCGAATTACGACGTTTCAGCTCTGACATCGATCTCAAGAGCGATTTTGACAGTCTCCGCACCTCAAAGTCGCAATAAATACGGGCCTTAAACAAAAATGTGCATGTCTCAAACATACATAGTCTCAGACACTGACGCTGACATTGACACTTCATAGCAAAGATGATAATAATGACTTCTTATGACCAAAAGTAGTAATTTCTTTGTAGGTATTTAGGTATTAGCTATCGATATTTTCTTATATTATAAATAAATAAGTGAATAAGTAGCACATTTGCATTATTGTACTCACGACATTTTTCATAAATGAAAATGAGTTGTTAATTTTTTTATCACATTTTTGAAAATTTACGCGAGTTCGTTTACTTGGAGAGTCAAACCGCGTTAGTATATACGCTATATAGATGCGTACATAAATAAGCATAAAGTACATTTTTTGCAGGACATGTTATGTATGTTGCATCCTGTTTTGCAACACTTGTATTGTAAATATTCACTTAGCATTCTGTCCAGGCATGCTGTTTCTTACACAAGTTATGTTTCAATTGATGGCTGATTCGATCCTATTTATATTCTATTGTAAACGCACTTTTTGCGATAATTGAACAAAACGTCTAAATAATTAATTCCCTACCATAAGCAGCAAGGGTGAATTTATTTCAATTTATTAATAGAATAAGCTTATACAATGTAGGTAAGCGGTTTCACGTGCTGCTAACACTTTTGTAATAATTAGTTAGTTTTTTGTAGGTACTACATATTCAAAACTAAAGTAGGTAGGTATCTTTTTTACAAACAAACAAATTCTTGCTCTCTATAATAATTGTTTCAAAGAATTAAGCAAGGTATAATATGACAAACACTAAATTTTAATCAGTATCAATATGAAGGTACACTCAACCGCAAATTATCGATTCCCATTGAATTCAGTGAAACAGATATAAAAAGCTAATTGAACTGTGCGGAGACGTCATCGAGACGATAAAATTACGATTCGCGAGGCGCCAGCTGTACCTACGCGGTTTATAGCCAACGAGTAAATTGAAATAGATCTTACGAGACAATTGTGTTGGTGAGTGTACCTATTCAAATTTATAGAGAAAATGCGGACAAGCCTCTAGGAGCAGTTATGTTTTCTTAAATAAATGTTGTGTCACATAGATTATATCCAAATCCAGATCAAAGACCAGATATATGAAAGATAAAGAAGCAGAAAGTCATCGTCCAGCAGCTAAATATTTTTTAAGACCCCATCCATCCTTTTTGGAACTAATTCGAAATAGGTACCTAAAGCTTACAAAAAAATATTATCAAAATCGTAACCCGTATGCAATATAAAATAAATTTAAAAATAAATTAAAGAAAGTATGCGAGTAATGCAATTTCCAAAAACACGTCCAAAAATATTAGGTATACTTACAAAAACGTCGCAAGACCCCAACATGTCCACAATTTGATACACGTTTGAATTTCTCTTTTAATAATTACATCGCTAGAAAGAGTTTTCTAATTGATACCAGCACTGTAGGACACATCGTCACACCTCTGTACTCTACGGGAGTCCAATATTACTTACGGTTTTATTAAACTCCATAGCTAATAACTAGAAACCTATAGGTATCTATCTACTGGCATGTTGCGCAAACTTTGGAAACTTTAGTGTTATTTTTGTATTTTAAATTTAATCAAACTAATGCAAGCTTGTCGTGCATCATCGATTTTGTGAAGAATTTTGCTAGTTGTAAATTTATATAAGCTAGACTATTTTAAGCTTGACTGTACTTGTAGTACCTGCTTAATCCTAAAAATACCTAGCTTTATTGGACAACTAGCGTAATAATTTTACCATTCTCGGCATGTCTTAAGGTGGTTTTCCACCGGCAGAGCGAGACGAGGCGTGACGAGGATTGAATTGAAATTTGTATGAGAAATTTTCAATTCAATCCTAGCGCATCTTCGGTGGAAAAGGTAAGGATTGACGAGGATGTGCGAGACTTGAATTGAAATATTAGTTTGTGTAAAAATGAACCGTATTGCTTCCGTCATAGAGTATAAATTAACTCTGCAGCAGAAACATGCTTCTCAACAGCGAATGAGATGATACAAGCTATTTCTACTAGAGGTCACTGTCAACTCAAAGTACGTAGGTGGTTCGTGACGTAGATGGTTGCACGGCACTTTTATTTTCATGGAGTACCCACTTTTTGATATTTCATTTTTACGCGGAGCCAGTACTTTTTTACAACAAAGTAAAATAATGGACATGGAAGACACCGAGAAATTTATTGAAAGTGTAAAAAAATATCCGTGTATATGGAATGTTCACTTGCATTCCTACAAATGCACAACAGCGAGCTCGTGATTGACATTAATGTCAATCGCGAGCTCGCGCGTGATCGCGCTTGCAATTAATGCCAATTTTTAGTGGAAAAGGGCCTGTATGATTTCAATTCACGCCACGCCGCGTCTCGTCTCGCTCTGCCGGTGGAAAACCACCTTTATTCACATAAACATTCCTCTCAAATCAACCTCTTACCACCTCTTAAAAACCGCACCAAAATCCTTTCGTGCTACAATCACATAAACGCAAAAAGTGCCTTCATATTTTGTTCTTAATTTATTATTTGGAAAGTATTGAAGATGGAGAAACTCGTATTTTTTTTGTTTTGTCTATTTTCAAACAGTATCTTCCTTTCTACAAAGTAGGTATATAAGGCGTGCGAAAAAAGAAAGGATCTGTAAATGGCGGCCGATTGTTCTGCTTTCTCTCTCCCACAGGGGCTTTTACATATACCGGGAATGCATGCTTTCTCTCTCACACTTAGGTAACCGCCGCGATTAGCTATTGATTGGAAAGCCACTGTGGCAAGAGAGAGGGAGACAGCTGATTAGTTTTGCTTGCAGGTGACAGAAATAAAAACTAAAAATTATGTACATTCATTACTTAGCGTGTTAATTGTAATGGTATGATGTTGTAAGTGTTTATTGTTTACTGTCTGTTAATAATTAGGTATAAAAGCTTGTGTATTTTTTAAAGCATGAATTAAGTGCTTGGTTCTAAAGTAAACACCTGACTATATGATGTCTATATCTAGTCTTGTAATAAACTTTATTTATTTGGATTATAGTATGGAGAAAAACGTAAACATAAACAGTTTAATTTTCTTTATTTACAATAAATAAGTTTATCAAGGTCGCATAATTTTAAATTAACTGAAACAGGACAGGTAGGCACATAAAGTAAGTTTTATTTTAATACAATTCGCATTCACATTAACTTCTTTGTAAAGGTACAGGTTTGTATGAAGATGTGTGTGGGCTGTGACTTTATAATTTATGAGCATATTATCTAATATCTACATTAATTAAGTATAACTTAAAAGTTT
Organism: Keiferia lycopersicella; assembly: GCA_029255805.1. Classification (NCBI taxonomy): domain Eukaryota; kingdom Metazoa; phylum Arthropoda; class Insecta; order Lepidoptera; family Gelechiidae; genus Keiferia; species Keiferia lycopersicella. The sequence continues at coordinate 5,518,998 of JARACZ010000008.1, forward strand.
TCACGTCCCTTTTTAAGTTGGCGAGAATTTTAGAAATCCTTGAGTAACCAATGATAAGTGTATAAAGGAAAACCCACTCAAAAAATATTGACTAAAAATAAAATATAGCAACTTTGGGTTTAATTTCAATTGTAGTTTTTTAAATTGAAATTCATCGTAAACAATTTCCACCCAAATCAACAGTTTAAAAAGATTAAAAAAATATATCCCACATGTGTAGCATTTGCTCGTTTTATTGACCCCAGCTCAACAATTTAAATAATTTGCCACTCCACATAACCAACCTTGCACTCAGAACCGTCAGAACGTTTGCATAAAATTAAAATATTATAAGGTGCTTTGAATACATATTTGCAAATATGCGAAGCTTGGAGATACGTACAAAAAAGGTAATTTCAAAGCAAATTTTTGAAAACGTAATTTTGCGTGAAGTTAATTAACTGTTATTAAAACTTAAACAGATTTGGTGCCAAATGGTAGGTAAGACTAAAAACATCATCAGTAGCACAACAACGAAAACAAAATTTTTAACAAAAAATACTTATATTGACTTAAATAAAAATGTTTAAAAGAATACATTTCTGCAGGATCCTTCATGAAGCCAGAAAATGTTAAAACAGGCAATTCGTATACAAATTTTGTAACCGACAAAATATATGTGGTGATTATAATAAAACTTGAATTTATATAGTTAATTTAATAGTACCTTACCATGCTATTTAGTAAGTTAGTAGACCAAAAAGTTTCGTGGTAAAACTAAAAAGAATAAAGATATTCGCAAAGCTTTCGGTGGGGTTATCTCATCCAATATTCCATTTGGCAGTATGCTCCTATATCTTACGGCATTACTAGGCTCAGAACCAATACCGATAGCGGAAGCAGATAGATACGGTGGCTGCAATAACAATAATGCGGGAGGCCGGGCGACCTGCCAGCCCGCTATCGATCCACTGGAACACACCTCACCACCCTAACTAGACCCATCAAATCATCTCCCCAGACCCGAACCCCCTACAAAACCCCACGAGCGAGGACGCGGAGGAAGCTCAAGCTATTTTAGACTGGCGGTCTTGCAGATATACAAGTAGGTCAGAGGGAAAATTTACAAACACTACTCTCAGTGAATGGTATATTTTTTTGGTAAATAAACCGGGAAAATGCTTCCGGGTCAATGCAAATGAGAATGCGAAAAGTTTTTAGGGATTTAGTTCCTTTCAGTTGGAAAGTTTGGGAAAATAGCGACTTCGATAGAAAGCTACAACCAGATGAATTTACAAACTCTCAAGTAAATACTTTCCGTAAAGCATTCTTGTTTAACTTGGCGTTTGTAAGTAATGAACGATTTTTTGTTGCGTTAGTAAGACTTTATGTTACCATACAATGAAATAATTGTATCATTTAATCTAATTAGTGACGTTATCATAACAACAAATCTTTTAAATTTACATTTCATTAACGAGAAGTGTTCCAAAAAATGTATGAAGAGTAAAAAGTGCAATTTACATAAAACTCGTGAAGAGAACTATATTCTTTTAGTCAAAATCACACATAAATGCCAGTTTTTTTCCCTCAGTAAATCAAAACTCAAGCACAAGTTTCAAGGATCTTCATTTAGTTCGAGATAAGTTTCTTACCTATAGATTTATAAGGCCCGCTTAGCCAGCTAACCAGTTACACGAGACCTCTTAAAGGCTATTTACTTTGTGACTTTTTACTGAAAATCCGATCAAACTCGTAAGAGTAGGAAGACCAGGGTATTCTGGTGATTGGAGGCACTAGAAAGGGTGACGTGGGTCGACAATCAGGCCCGGTTCAGATAAAATATGTAAAGGTCAACTTACACAAACTTAGGAGCCGGGGCGATTTAAATTCCTGGCTTAAGTGCGCTTAAGAGCCCCAGACGGAATTAAGCTGTTGAGAGCTAGAGAAAATTGTTTCCAGTTTATTTTATTTAGACAAGTAGAGTTAGTAACTTAAGACTTTTGATGGAGCTCTTTACCACTGATGGATAAGCAATCGGACGATGGCCTTACTGATAAGAAACTAATTCCCCCGAGTAGTATTGTCAATAGGTAGGTACCTAACTAAAACTCTGGAACTGTGTACGGAGGAGCAAAACAATTTGTTATCTATCATCGATACTAGGGCGAAATTGTTTCTTATCACCACCATAATATTGTCACTCTTGTCACAAAGAAAACAACCTACATAGATATCATTCTGTAGAAATAGTTTGATTGAAGTTAAAATAGGATTTGAATATAAATTTTCGCTCTATCTTATCACACTGAATGACGAAAACACCTACACGGAGTAAACCCGCATTCGCAATCACTAAGAATAATCAAGTCAGTGATAACCTTAATACCGGCATTCAGATTGCTAGCAATTTACCTAGCTAAACTAGATTAGAACCTAGATTAGTTCTAGCCACATCTAGTAGATAATGATACTGAAATACTAGCTTTAAGCAAGGATTAAACTGATTTAACTGGACTAGGTAGGTACATGCAGTTAAGTCTAACTTCATTAATCATCCTTTTAATCAGTAACTTAGTTTTATTGTAAGTTGTAAACTGTATGAAGTTAAGTGGATCTACTTATGCGTAGGTATACTATTTAATTACAGAAAAGGGTGTTAATAAAAAATCCACATTACCTATTGCAAACCTTTGTTTTCTACATTATTTTACTTAGTTATATTAGTTTTTATATATATCCCAAGCTGTTATTTTGACAATATATTATGTTACCAAAAATATATTTCAGACGGGAAAGTTACAACATAATCGTAACAATTACAGTCGGAGTTAAACCTTCTAACTATCAAAGTAAACATGAAAAGTAACAGTTTATTTCCTGTATTTGAGGAAACTTCTAAGTGACAGCGTAGTAGTAACCGATGGGACGCACGCAAAGGTCATCGCACCTTTTATAAAACTGGTTTCAAACATTTATCCAACAATATTTGGAGATAATGGCTTGTCTTACTACCGGGTGACATGATAGACCTATGGCGGATCGCATACTTGACGCACGACAGAGCGCTAAAACGTCGCAGCGCTCTGTCAGATCCATACTAGAAATGTCAATCCCCATACTAAAATCGCTCTACCGCGACGGTCAAGTGCGGTTTTAGTTTGGGGTGGGACGTTTCTAGTATGGATCTGACAGACCGCTGCGATATTTTAGCACTCCGTTGTGCGTCATGCAAGTGTGCGATCCGCCTAAACATTTGACACGAATGTAATTTTGATGTATCTTTGACATAATCATAGCCCCTTCCTCAAAAACATAAATCTAGATATTGAAGCTAAAATGAGCGGGTTGTCATATTATTATATCTACTAATGAAACGATGAAAAAAGCTACTACAAAGATTTTTTTTGCTGGCATCACGGAACAATGTAAAATAGTAAGTAATTATGTAGCTGAAATTTTTCACGCACGCCTTATATTATACTTACCAAGTTACGAACCTTTTCTTAAAAAAAAAACTGCAACAGGTCGTGTCGTGCAAAATTGAAATAAACAATTCAAAATGTCAAGACCATTTTTTACCAATTGCTTGGTCTAGTGCGTTTTTCATTTCTTTTCCTGGAGTCCTAGGAAATCCTTTTACCTTTTTCTGCTGTTTGAAATGTGTGTCGGAGTATTATGTTTATTATGTAAAAGGAAATAAGGGTGAAACGAAGGCTGTAGGTATTTTGAGAGATGAAAATGTGGCGTGGTTTGAGTGAGTTTCTCTGCGTGGCGCTGCCGTCGGCACGCGATGTTGCGTGCAAGAAAACGCCCCAAATTGTACAACTTCGTTCTATTCCTCCAATTTCTATGCAGAACTTACATCTATATTACATTGTAGATAATTGTCAAAGCAATTATACGAACGTGTATCGATTGAATTGTGTTCATTGTTTGTTTCTTTTTTCAACTTGGTAACAAAGAAAATCCATAATTACGTGTTTCAATTATAATTATGACAATCAGAGAGACTTTTTTTTACTGTTAGATGACATAAATACAGAATAAATAATAGTATTCGTAAGTGAGAATCATTCTCAACAAACGTTTAATTATTAAACTAATAATGTCAACAATGTTGCTTATTTTATACTATGTAGGATCTATAAATCGTACCTTATATCTTATTTATTGAAATCATAATACTTGTATTTACCAAAACAAAATTATATTTTCCTTACTGCTTAAAAGTCTGTTATCGGCAATAATTACTAAAATTAACAGTTAGAAATATTATATAATTATAAACTTTGTAAGATTTAGGTAGATAGTTATAAAATTATTAAATTCGTATACCAGATAGTACATAATAATTTGAAGTTTATCTAAAGAATTCTATATTTTATAAAAATGATACGAGTAATGACTCAAGCGTGGTAATGAAGTAAGTAGAGTATCATAAAAATATAATTAGGTTCCTACTTATTTACCAGTAAAATGCACTTGTCTTTTGTGTTGAATTTGATAGTTAGATAGAACGCTCAAATAGTTGGCACGTCAATAAACCAAACCAAGAAGACACTGATTATAAAAGTAAACTCTTTTAGTATTTATTCTATGAGGACAAATTATATTTTTAAAGCGACAGGCTGACAACCTGGCACTATACACATGTTTTCTGAAAAAACTTTGGAAAACAATCCTCAAGAATTTCAAACGTGGCGATAGCGACCGTATTCCGCTCTGCCTACCCCGCAAGGGAAAAAGGGCCTGATATACATGTGTATGTATGTATGAGGACAAAAGTACGATAAGAACTGATTTGGATACCTAACCGTAAATAAACATTTAAATTAAATAGCTTACGACTGCATTGTGCCTTAGAACAGGCTGATTAAAAAATGGCTGACAATTTGAATTTATTCAACGGTCGTCCGCTGGGCATGGCCTGCATCAGAGTTACCAATTATTATAAATTGCTTTAGAGAATACCGGGAGGTATATTACGAGAAGCTATATTTGGAGACCTTTGCGCCGCCTCAATGACAGATTGTCATCAATGTCAAACGTGTACCTACACATGACACGTGCTTAAGCTTACCATATTTATCTGCATATCCTTCCTTTGTGTAGAAATACTACAGGAGAACACACCTTGAATTGAAATCGAAACTAAACACACTTATGTAGATATAAAAAATTAAATAAATTCTATTATATACAAACGAAAGCTCTGATTAAACATTAACTATCAATCACTAAAGACGTTCGTTCAAGGTTCATAATCTAATGAACTAAATCAGAACGTATTAAGACACAATAAACAAGTTAAAATGAGAACCCGCATAACTTTTCCACTTCACGTTTAAACTAGATTGTCTCGAAGCAACGAATTTAAAACACATAAAACTTTTAACAGCTTAATTAGCTGATTATTGAATATAATCAGAACAAAATCACGCGATATGTCTTGACTATCGAAGCCAAAAATCTGAACTAAGCGTTTAACAAAAGTCAAAACCATTTGCCTATTTTATTAGAGCATTAAGCAACGCTCAATGTCGCACTATTGTGTAACTATATTACCCCATAAACGTATAGTTATTGTACGGTAAAGTTAACCCTTATTTTATAAAGGAGTAGTTTTTATCGGTTAGGTTTTTGCTCCAGTTTTTACCGGTCACCGCAGTTAGGAAACAAAGTGACCATCATTAATAGTTTTCAAAGGATTGGCAAAAAACTAACGGACCTTGTTGTCCGGTAAAAAATTAAAGCAATGCTGCTTTGAATAAGTACAGTAATTTTTAAATGACAATACAATCACGTGTAACGGTTACATTTTTAGTAAAGTATTTTCGGCCAATTTTTTTAACTTTTCTTTAAAATTTGTCATATATATTTGACGTTTTTATAATAAGGTTAATAACCTTAATTATGTAAGTACACAAAGCTAAATAAAACAAACAAAAACTATAATGTACTTCTGTTTAGGCGCTGATAAAATATATTTTTGGAAGAATAACGATAGGTACCTTTATGAAAGATTAGTAAATCAAATCAATAGTATCGGATCAAGTAGGAACTGTGTACAATAAACTGTTAAATAAGAAAATAAAAAACTTTCCTACCTCACAGTTCTAGCTCCTTTTTATAGTTTCCTTGTAAGTGGCATTGCGTTGAGTTGAAATTCTGACGTTTGAGTATAATAAGATGAAATATATTTTGTTAGACAGATTTTTTTAAACTCAGCGCCATCTACGTATGAAGGTACACTTGAACATTGGCTAGAAAACCCATGTGCTATATAAATTAATGTCGGGGAATATTAGTAACAAAACATATTTGCATATATTTTGACTTCGTTTAGGAAGTAACATAGAAGACTTTTTGACATTTGAATGCAAATGCCATAGATAGTTGATTGTGCTGTGGATTACATTCCAAACGCTGACACAAGTTAAATTGGATCAATCTAAAGTAAAACAAACTATACCCAATAGCTATTTGCTGAAATATTATTTTAAAATGACTTTATATGTTGCCTTGGTATTTTTGTGAAGTTATGATATTGTGTTCCTTAAAATGTCGTGTCTATATAATAAAGGTATTTCCGAATTATTCGGCGGGAACTGTACAAAATAGAAAACTGTTAAAAAAAATCTTGTTTACTAATTTTTTTTCTACATTTTAAGATAAATAAAACTAACATTACTTTTTACTTTTCATTTCGTAAAAAAAATTATTACGGTAGTGGATTATTTTAAGGCAAGCATGTTCAAAAGTGGTTGCCTTTTTTTATAATAAAGAATAAAAAAATGAGTAGGTATGTACCAACCTACATTGGCACAGCACGCTACCGGTAATACCTACTGTACATAATCCATACTTTGTAAGCTAACTACATACTACTTCCTCTAGATATGTAGGTACCTACTAAATTATCTACAAAAAATATATTTTGGCTCTACCATACATTTATCTGTCTGCCAATATGGAGTATACTATACATAGTTATATTGATGCAAAGCTATATTTTGGGAAACCCGAGTGGGGAGAGCACGTCTCTGTGTGCGTGTGAAGTAGGGAGAAGCTAAAAAGTTCCGCCACTCGATACGAGATGGCGCTATTTACAAAAAGTTACTCAAAGGAAAATTGAATAATTGTTTTTTTTTTTTTACAAATATACAAACATCAAATATGTGCGATATTTACAATGTAAAATATAAAATAGGCGTACTCACCCGACCACATTCCCAGCATGCTTGGCAGCATTTTCCCTTTGTACCCAGACTGAATAAAAATTATATCAAAATTGTTATAAAACTTAAATAATCTGCCAGGTTTATTCTGTTCATTGTTATTAAAAAATTTAGAGTAGGTAGTAGCATTTCAAACACTTTTTCAGAAAAAGCGCCACCAAAGGAACTGCGGAAAACATCCGAACTAACGATTATCACTACATCACACGCCGTCCTAAACGACCGCCTCTCCCATGAGGTAATAAAACTTAACGGAAACATTTTAAGGTCTATTTTTGAACGACTGCGTTGACGGTTAAGCTTCGTTAGTTTAGAAGTCTTATTTTAATGTGTTTAAGGTTGCATTCATTGCTTTACGACATTATAAATCGTTTTCACGCCATCTCTACTTAGAGACAGGTTACATCAACTTTTGTAGTAAAAGTTACTATCATAGCCACTACTGTCCACAGATGGACATGACCCTCTCCTAATTGGGTATTGCCATACTCACGACGTTTGGCAGGCGGATTGGCGAGCGCAGTGCAAGGTGTTACGTATACCTATTCACAGATAATTTTCTGACCAGTTCCCTCGTAAAAAAAAGATCCTTGAACTTCACACTTCGTGAAGAATAGAATATTTTAAAGTACACAATTTTGATTGAAGTTTAAAGGCTGAGTGAAATTTTACCGCACAATTTTTTTATTCAATGGAATTCAAGAAAATCCAACGCATGTTGCTTGTGTAAGTATTTAAAAATCTATCACGAATAAAATGTGGATTTATGATGATCCTCAAAAATGTCAGACTTGGCAATAGCAACCGTATTCTTACGGTCGTTAACGCTCTGCCTACCCTGCAAGGGCGTGATATATGTATGTACGTGTGTTTATGATGATACTAGCCTCAGCTAAAATGCCAATTTCTGGTCTCGTTCACTTGGGAAGGCCTCCAGTTCGTCTCGTCCTTCCAGTATTACGCGACCAGAAATTGGTCCATTTTTGACTTCTGCCATAATATACCATTTATGTCTACATTTTTTGGATTAAAAGTTCGGAAACTGTTGTATAAAGACAGTTTATTAATTATAGGCGCATAAAGGCGTAGTATTTGTATGTATGTATTAACTATTCTAAAACTATTAAAAATGATGATGATATGATGGGTGATGCTATGCTGGCTTAGCATAACATCACCCCACTTTTTATTCCCGCGGGTGTCGTTAGAGGCGAAAAAAGGACTTAAGGGTTTCACGTGTATTACGACTTTAGGCGATAGGGTAACAAGCTGTCACTACAGTGATACACGAATCATCTGAAAAGACCCTCAATATTTGTCAACCGTGGCGATGACGATCGTATTTTTACGGCCGTAATCGCTCTGCTTACCCCGCTAAAGGCGTGACAAAGGTGGCGATAAAGGCGTGAAATGTACGATATTTTTTTATTGATACGATAAATGTAATGTTTTTTCTAATGTATCCTATTTCTTATATACTTATATGTATAATCGTATTAATTTGACATTTATACCTAGAACAGATCATTAGATTTAGTGAGGCAAAAAGCTTAGCAAATATGTAACCTAGGCAGTAGGTACCTACCTACTTAATTTACATGGTCCACCAAATATTATACATAGAATAGGTACCAACAACGTTTTTTTTGCTACAGCGTAGTATTTTGCTACGAAGAAATTCTATCCAAGTTATTAGCACTAGCATTACCTATTTATTCCTCAGTATAAAGGTCTACCTTTTTAAAGTAGATTTTATTAAAAATAACCAGTAAAGGCAACTAAGGGACTCGAGGGTTTCATGCGCATTACAATTTTAGGCGACAGGCTGACAACTTGTCGCTTCAGTGATACATCAATCATGATAGGGCCCTCAATAATACTTGTCAGACGTGGCGATAACGATATTCTTACTGCCATTAACGCTCTGCCTACCCCGCAATGGATAAAGGCGTGATATATGTATGTATGTACGTAAGGTTGATTCATTTGATTGATCCTTTAAAATGACAGCTGATTCTTACAAGACAAGACGACCGATGTAGCGCAGTGGTAGTGCAACTGCCTTTGACGCAGACGCTCCCGGGTTCGATTCTCGGTGGGTCACTCACAAAGTTAATATTGATCACTTTGTGAATTTGTTCCCAGTCTGTTTAGGACATTGCGGGCTGAACCACCCGATTGTCCGTAAGTAAGATGGTTCCGTGTTTCGGATAGCGCGTTAAGCCGTAGGTCCCGGTTGCTGTCTATGCTCACTTAGACGAATAGTCGTTACACAACCATGCCAGAAGCCTGCTAATTGTAGAAGGCGGTTGAAAAATTCTGACACTAGGGTTCATCGGGTCGTTGAACGACTTGGTGTCCCACACGAAAAGAGAGGACAAGACAAGACAGACAAGTCTGATAATATGCAGTTGATTAGCATTCAGGAGAACACTACGACCCGTTTCAATTCAAACTGGGCTTTTCATGGCATGTAGGTGCATATAATATACATGCATATTACTAAGCATAGTAACCATTTTCAAAAAATATATTGTAGTTTTGATTAAATACAACGAAAAGCTTTGCTACGGCGTAGCAATCGTACAATAAACAAATTCGTAGACAATTCAAGAGAAAGTCAACCTTTTTATTCAAAGTTTGTCATCCTGGATTATTCACAAAAGAAAGAAAGAGAGAGAGAGAGCGGGGATAAGAAGTTTAGTTTTTTTTAGCATTTTACGGCCTTATACAAATGCGATATTTTAGCGCGGCCTTGTGCGTTAAGTGTAAAAGAGGCCTACCTGTCTCTTATTCTAATTGTTTGGACTAGTTCTATTATAACCCAGTTAGGTTTTCTAATTGTGTTTGTATGTCACACACAATGTATTAAAACTTTACCCTTTCTAACTTTCTAGCGTTGAGGACATAAATATTAAGCATTTGCTACTCATTTCGGTTATTTCAATGACTTTTTGTTACATACTAGCGGCCTGTCCCAGCGGATGCGCCCGCTGCAACTCATGTTCCCGTGGGAATAAGGATTTTTCCTGGCAAGGATTATACATAAAAAAATCCTCTTGAATCACTCTATCTAAAAACCTGCATCAAAATCCGTTGTGCAATTTTTAAGATTTAAGCAAACATACATACAGACAGACGCGAAAAGCGACTTTGCTTTATATTATGTAGTGATTTATAGCGTTTTGTTTGATATTCTTCATAAGGAGGTTAACAGATCACTTGGGTTGGTTGTCACCCATGAACGCTGTGTTCTTATTTGTTGCGCTTGCGCAGACATAGATGGCGCTTCATTAGCTGCCATTTGTAGTTTTAGGGGTATTTAAAATGTAGAGTTGAACACAAAAAAAAAAGAAGTAAAAGCTGTATTGCCAGCATAAATAAATACCTGTGCATGAGTGAAAGTTATGATCGAAAAAGACAAAAATATTTTATTGTTTGCATTTTTATTTTTAGTGACCACGTCACGCCTTTATCCCTTACGGGGTAGGCAATGCGTTAACAGCCATAAAAATACGGTCGCTATCGCACCGTCATACAAAATATTGAGGGCCCTTTCGGATGATTCTTGTATCACTGTAGTGACAGGTTGAGCCTGTCGCCTAAAATTGTAAGAGGTACTGATGAAACCCTTGAGTCTCTTGTTCGCCCCTTATGACACCCGGCTTCACACGGCTGGCCAACCCTATTCCAAAATTGATGGTTTCGTACTTATGTCGGTGAGAACGCAACGAGGCCTCTATTAGTGGTTTATAAAAAACTCTTTAATCTAGATACCCAAACCTGCCAGACAATCAAAAAATTTTTGATATTTTGAAGGAAAAAATTAGACTTCCTATACTTATTATCCTGTCTGGTAGGGCATTTTGTATGTCTAATACTAGAATCTAGACTGTTTTTTTTCGGCAACTTAAAGAAGGACAGACATCCTGTATAATCAAATAGGGTAGTGTGCAATCTTACTCCCTTCTGATGAATCCTTTTTTCTTTTAATAATTGCCACTAGGTTATGTAGCCGACCCCGACAGAGAAACAGGATAAGGTAAGGAGAATGATGATGACTTTACAATTTAACCCCAAGTCTTTCACCCTGACTATTTTATACCTTAACTCTTTGGAACACTCTTTCGACGATACCTATTTTTTTTAAATAGCCTAGCTTTCTTCAAGACTCATCTCATCATCATTAGCTCACACTGTTTTTTACTGGTACGGGGGGAGGAACTATTAGAGGCATAAACCAATTTTACAAGTAGGTACCGACCTATTTCGACAAATATGTATTAGAAGATGAAGAAGAATGATGTTTAGTTAAGTTTAATGGGTTGGTTAATTATAAAATGTGCAATTTATAAAATAAAAAAGGAAGTATTTAAAATTTTTATAAATAAAATAATATACGTATATTGAAACATTTTGTACAATATACAGGGTGGCACGCACAGGGAGTTCTAAATACAAAACATAATTCCCATATACTGAAGGGTATCTGTTTCACCCTATGTACCTACCTATGTTTCATATTTTTTTGTGATTTCTGAATTATTCGACTTTAAGTATTAAGTTGAAAAGAAAAACACTGGCAGACTAGGTATCTATACCTACAAATATAGAAGAAACTAGACAAATATATACTTTAATATTTTCAGCAATTTTTTACCTACATCTTGTGCATATTCTTTTTTTTGTAGCATTTGTAGTCTACACATACATGCATTTTATCATAAAAATCTTAAAATCAAACCTCATATCATCGTTGAATCAAACTTAACACTACCAATCTGGCCATTAGTATACCCAACACATGCTCCGCCTTTTCCATCATGGTGGTATTTTACTCCTCGCTACACCATCTCCACAGAGTATCATACCACACGTCTGGTTATCTCCCGCCGAACGAGATATCTATACATAATTCTACATGCATCAGAAAGAGATACCGACACACGCGCGAAAGGGACAAGCATATTTCAAGGTGCACTCCGCGGCCCCAAGGTAACATCTTTAGTAGAAACTAAACAGGAATAATTTGCATTGCAAGTGCAACCTTATCATGAGAACAAGAGAGTTGTATTTAGATTGGACAAGTGCATCGAGCATGTCATTCGAATGGTGTTTGAGTAGAAAGGGAGGGGAACAAGCTTTGTTAGTGCAAAGGAGAGGGAGGGAGAATACGAGGAATTGACTGGTCAAGTTGCTATAAAGTTTCTTTCAAATTCGTGATGAAAAGTTAGCGCTATGTCTAAGAGATGGCGCTACTAGTGTTTTTGAGAGAATTTTTCATGGTAACAAAAAATAATCAGAGAACCTTTTTCAAGTGAGTTAAAAAACAAACAGCTAAAAAAAATAAAAATGTAGAGCTAATTAACTTTATCTACCTAAAAAAATATAATTCATAGTCATTATTCCAATATGTCAGTTTTGGGATAAAGTTACAATACCTATTTTAAGTTATTCTTAAGGATATGATAAGGAATAGGCAGGCACCTTACCTATGTACAATAATGATTAAAAGTAACATAACCAATTTTTTATAAATTAGCAAAAGCTGTAATGAAAATGATATGATATGATAGATATATAGGTAATAAACGAGATATAATTCCTAAATCAGTAGTTTCGCAAGTAATGATCAAATTTTCCTTCAAAATTCTTCAGATTTTCCGCTTTTCTAGGAAAATCATCCGCCTTAGTCGGACCGCGCAGGTAGAGCAAGGTTTTCTCATTTTAAAAATATTTCTCAACTCCGGAAATTGCAGAAATGTGGTTTATTTGAACGACAATACTGATATCTACAAGTATGTCACATGTTTTGGTAAGTTTTGAACCATTTTCTGTTATTTACAGCCGTTTTCCCGCGACTCTACATCAGTTTTTATCAGATTCTAATCGCCACTTTGAACGTGATTCGACAGTATTTACACGGCGTAAAAGGCCCCCAAAGACAAATAATCAAATTCTGAGCAGCATTCGAAGTTTAAATATTCAAATTGTGTACTCACAGTTGTTTTGAGCGGCATGGAAATGTCAAAGTTGCGGCAGAACACATGTACGCGGGTCGGCGCGGCGGCGTGCGGCGGCGGCGACGCGACGGCGACGACAGCAGCCGATTTCGCACCAAAAAACACAAAGTTTCACACAAAAAACCCAGTCATATTTCGGTAAAAGTACGGAGCGTTCCGAGATGTGTCGTCCGTGGCCGCGTTCGCATCTAAACGGCCCGAGTTTTATGTTAGATTACAGACGTAACTTTTATAGATCCTCGGTGCTATATAACGCGGTGGGCGGGTGTAGGGAACAGTGGCCGCTGGGTGGTTGGAGTAAGGAGCATAATGGCGTGGCGCGCGCGGTGCACGGGTGTCATTAAATGTCGTGCGACGGGGGGCGAGGCGGGGGGAGTGTGGGTAAAGTTTTGGGTATTGATTGAATATGAGCCAGATTAGTCACTAATGACCAACAATTGGCAGTTGGGCGAGACGTAATTGACGCCTTCATATAGTCGCCGCAAGGGGGAATGAGGTGTGATCAACAATATTATTGGTGTTAAGTAAAAATACCTACATTCATGGATAGAGGGAAGGGAGTGACCTCAGAGAAAAATAAACTCATAAAATTTGGAGTTAAGAAGACACAAATGTTTTTATGGAAAAATACCTGTGCACGTGAAAAAACCTTTAGGAATACACGACAATACCGACCGATTACATTAGAATTATAAAAGACACCTGTCAGATTAAAAATATAATAGAGGAAACAAAATTGCACTTCTACACCTATCTTCCTAATCTTTGCCCGCTGTACCTAAAAAAAACGTAACATTTTTTGAGATACAGTCCAACGAGAGTTCCTTTACACAAGTACACAAAATTTACATAACAATGTAGGTATGTAGGAGTATGAATAGTCGTGACATTCTTGGAAACATTCAGAGTCCTACTTTGTCCCACACTGGTCGAGAATGTCGTCGAGATAAACTCACGACGCGATGTCATAGATTATGTAGTTTATTGAAGCGAGGGTTCCGTGCCAGATAATATTGCGCAAAGGTGAATAAACATTTCAATTAATGATTTTATATCTGCCTATCTTGCGGTTCTTAGTTAGAAGTATATAATTGTCATTAGTATGGTATTTACTGCCTAGATTTGTTGTTAAGATAAGTACCTATTATTTGTTTTAATAGTTTAAGTACATGACAGAAAAGAAAACTTAATAAACAGATGATTTAAATTGCTATATTTGTCTTATAGTTTTTTTTATAAAATATTTTTCACATTCTACTGTAATAATTTACACAGTAGAAATACATAGGCAAACAAATTAAGTCGGTCACAGAAAATTTGTGGAATCGAATGTTAGTAAAATCTTACATTTAAAAATCATATTACCTATATTTAAATAATATTTTTAGCGTTGTTTACCTTATGTACCAACCTAAACTAACTTAAAAACGGTTGACCGGATAATCCGGTCGTCCTTCGAATGTCAGTCAACCTGTGAAAAGGTACCGCCTAAAAAGAGTCATCGCGAATGTGGCGAGTCGCCGATTCACAAAGATCTATAGTACCATCTATAGTTTTTAAAACATAGCTTGATACCTGTGACGTTTGACAGCTCCATACTAAAAGAGAAGTAAACAAAGGAAAATGGACCCTATGCCATAGCATTTGCTCGAAACTGACACCTGTCACAGGTAACAACCCAGCAATATCGTATCCTATGTCAGCAGCCTCTAAAACGGCAGAATTTGCAGTTCGTGAGTTGGGTAAGGCCCCGGTCCGCATCTTTCAGGGCCCAACCTTATCAATTGCTAGGATTGTCACTGGTCGGATTGGCAACCAACAATATCGTACCGTATGTAAGCAGCCTCCAAAACAGCAGGGTTTACACTTTGCGAGTTCGGTGAGGCCCCCGGTCCGCATCGATCGAGGCCCGCTCAATCAACCAGCCTCGTTTGTATGCCGATCACATTGCACACGTGAGCGTACACTGGCGGACACGGGAAATGGTCAAGTTTTTAAATTACTTATAATTTGGAACATTTGGCATCAATGACTCATTTCGCGAGCAACTAGCAAAGTTAATTAATGTATTATTAAAAATGTCATGAATGCCTGGGAAAGTTCCTTCATCCAAGGCGGTGACTCGTATGAACTAACGGTAAACGTAAATTAAGTCACGCGTAGGTTTAATGAATTTCCGTACTCATGTGAATCTTTTTCACATCTACACAAAGATTCAAGAAATTTTGTGCAAAAATAGGTTTAGCTTGGATGAGCTAATATTTTATAAATTATAATTTATTCTAAATGAAATTTATTTATAAGTTTTTTTTTCATGGCCCCGTGTGTACCGTTTTTTATACTACACAACCTTCGTATTCGTGAACGAATGGACGGTCAAATTCCGTCATGTATAGGCCCATGTAGCAGGCGTCTACCTGCTAAACTTATACGTCATTATGATAATAAGGTAGGTAACTTTTTATTATGATTTTCGGTTTTTTTAATTTAGCTATTGGGCAGTATTGACATAGTTACTCAATATCATACGCAAAAGGCAGGCACATCGGCAATCTTAATTCTTAGAGCGAGATGTTGTATTCACAAGGAAGGAAACCTACAACACCTACACTGTAGTACGCGTAATGGTACCTAATCCCATTCTAAAACAGTGCCAATCAACGCTGAATCAAAGCCACCGAACTTTAATTTGTAGACGCCATTCCATGATGATGACCAACAGCTATATATTTCTTCCCTGACTTGAATCTACCCAGACAGGTCCTGTTAGGTACCCAGGAAGCCGGCTAGCCCAGGCCCCAGCTCATCGATAATCCGATGCAAATCTAGAAGAACTGCACCGCGCATGAGCACTCCGTATATCCGATCGTAAAACGTTACAGCCGACCCTCCCCCCGCACCCCCGCTGCCATGCCACCGGCCCCGCAGCCGCCCGTCTGCTAGTTGAAACTCTAGGGTTGCCATTGAGAACCTAGGTAGGTACCTAATTTTAGAGTTTATACCTATTTTATATAATAACAAAACTCATTTAAAAATAGGTCAAAGGACATGACACAAGAGAGACAGGTACAACAGGCACTGCTTATTTGTAAAGAAATTTCTTGCAGCAGACCTAAGGAAGTGAAGAGTGAAATTTTTAATACAAGACGTCACTTGCTTAATGATCAACATTCTTAAAGTTTCCAACTAAAATAACTATGTCAAGAAAGGTTTAAGTAAGTTTAGATTTACCATATTACTTTATTTACTTGTACTGAAATGATGTAAGTTCCTAAACTGCACCATAGAGTCTGTAGCTGTAGGTACGACCTCATATAAGTAGCAAGGAAAACGTCAGGTAAGGGGCACCCCTAAGGGGTCTCTGTTTTTGGTAATACCTCCGCAAGGGAGCTAACAGTCTAAGTCTTAAGACCCCTTAATGATCCTATTTCAGCGCCAGGAAAACTCCGTCCTTTGTTTTCCAGACGAAGGGTTGCGTTTTTTTCGTCTGGAAAATGTGATTTTGGGAAACGGTTTTTATGGTTTGAATTAAATGAGGAGTGAAGGGACTTTGATGATGATGCAGGCAATGGGCTTTTATTTAATTGTAAGAAAAATGGAAAAAAATACTCGCAATAAAACAAGCTGCACCTAGTGTAAAGGTACAACTTTGGAAGGTATGACAGAAGTAACAGTAACAATCTGAGATTCTGAGTTACGATACGTGATCCTAAGGTAACTAATTGAATGAAGAAGATACGCTAACACTTCTAATACTATCTTTCACACATCGAAGTATAGCGTCATAAAAATATTTCCCAAGAAATCTCGTCATCTCGTCGACGCGACGGACGATAATGGACCCAGTAGTTATCGATCCCAGTCAATGACCCGGCCATGTGTACGAGTCGACTTCTACTACAATTTGATTACTCTTGCTATGGTACAGTCAATGCGACAAGATTTCTACACAATCATAGCATTCTTACTTACACATCACATTTAACCGCTAACAACTTAGAACAGACTACACCGTACGAAAATTGCTCATAATTCAATCAATTGCATTCGACATAAAGTTGTTTCAGAGTTTCAGTTAAGTGATGGAACGTAGAAAAGGCCAATTGGGGGCGAGAGGGATTTGTATAGAGATCAATTAACAAGCTACTGTCTATCAAGGACTGTGGGAATCACTTGTATACTGTGGAAATACTCATGAAGGTAAAATTAGTTACTATTTATCAGCAAGTAGGTATAGTAACCTCCTACCTAAGACTGTACGGGAATAATTCATAATTCAAACAAATTGCAGTCGACACGAAGTTGTTCCAGGATTGTTTTACTTTGAGAACGCGACATAGGCCAATTAGTAGAGTCGGGCATTCGTTCAGGGGTCAATTAAAATGCTAAACAGGAAAAGCTTTGACAGTAAATCCTTCAAAGACTGTGGGAATCATTCCTGTACTTATGTAGGGTAAGTAGTTAAGTATTTACCATAACATATATGTATAGGAAAGGAACCCCCTACCAACGACTGTACGAAAATAATGCATAATTCAATCAATTGCATTCGACCTCAAGTTGTTTTAGGGTTTCAGTTTGAGAACGTGACAGAGGTCAATTTAGAGGAGGAGGGGATTTATATAGAGGTCAATTAATATGCTAAACAGGCACAGCCTTGACTAAAATTCTGCAAGGACCGTGAGAAACATTGAAGTACCTAACAAAAAACTGAATATAATTCGTGCAAAGCAGCATTAACTTAAAATCATAGCTTAAAATTTCGTGAGATAAAAATCTTTCTTTTAAGCTAAATGTCTAAGTTTGGTTAGGTTGCAGTTCATGCAGTTTTATTTTTATGAATATTTTCGGATGGCCTTTTTTGCTTCAGGTACTTTAATATATTAAGAGGTTTTTAAATTGTTTCAGGCCTCTTGTTTTTAATTCTAATCATATAATAGCGTTTAAAAATCCTTTAAACTATTATTTCATATCCCGACTCTTTATAGGCTTAGTACACACGCACACTAAAACACGACACGAATAGCTAGTGTTTAACCTTTCAAACCCTGGCCGGGTGCTTATCCAACAATTTAAGAGACAGTCGAGATCGTAGACAAACCCGATCGATGACAATGTATTCTAAATAGTCTTAATATGTTCCCAAGTGTTTTGACCCAAAGTATATCTGACATAGTCCTAAAGTTTTTAACTTGTTAAAGGACCAGTTCTGTCTACATATTTTTCGTGCTATAGTAAATACGTTGGCTGTAATTTTTCCTGTCAAAATGAAAATAAAATAAATAAATAATATACGTGTCACTATATATGTACAATGCTATAATATTATATTGTACCTATACAGATATCTATACTATTTTCAAAGCCGAATGAATGACACAAACATGTAACCATTCAAATATAAGGGTTCTTATCCAGTAATTTAGGAGACAGTTGAGATTGTATGCTATCCAGACGGACGACAATGTTGTGCCTGCGCACTGCTTTGGTATTTTAAGGTTTTTTCCTTTTACTTAGTTCGGTTTCCAATATCGAAGTGGACGTGAGTAGAACAATTATATTCATATCTTTGCATATGGAATTATATGTTTGTCGTAGGTAGTCTTTTTGTTTTTTTCGTCTTTTTTTGCACATGAACTAAGAATAAGTATTTCCTGAAAATCTGCCATCCTTTAGGTTCTAAAGTTGTAAAGAATTTAGAAAGTAAACAAATAAGCCTACATTTACTAACATCTATGTACACTTTGAGGTAGCTACACACAGTAGGCAGAGGTGTAACTACCATAGGGTAGCTATGTTTTTAAGAATTTACATACCATTGTAATTTTTTGGATACCTATTTTATTTTAAAAGTCTTTTTCTAGTACCACACGAAAAAGAAATTAAAAAAACATACTATATAACCATATATACTATAGACAATACATATATATTTTTCAAGTGGGACACCGAGTCGCCCAACCTGTATATAGAAGCTATGTTATACTTTTAAAAGAGGTACCTACTTCATGTTTTATTTGTCTATTTGCTACCCATAATTTTTTTCACAAAATGAATGTCCATTCCATCATTCATAAGCATTATTAACTTAGATGATTTGTAGGAGTATTCTTATCTTAATGGGTTAATTATATTAAACTTATTGTTAAAACTAACAGCCGTGAAAAACATTTAGGCCTCAGCTTTTACATGGAACTTGTCCTATTTATACCTTGAAATATACTCATCCAATTTAAACTTCATATAAATAACTGTACAATATGTGCTGGCCTTAATTAAGAACACTAATTGATCATAAACTTTATAAGATATGATAGTATTTACAGCGCTATTAAGGGAACATGCAACTATGTAGTCTTATGAAGAAGTTATTTATGTCATTAAGATTATCGGAAAGTTTAATATTTGTTGTATAAAATATATAAGCATATAATCATATATTATTGTATGTTTAAATAATTGTAGGAATAACTGTATTAAAAATATTATATCCAATATTGGAGGAACTGATTAATGATTATATTTTTTTGTTGTCAATTGGAACCATTATGTTTATTTATATTTTTTTGATATTTCAGTTAGTATTAAGTAGAAGATAAACTAGCAGGAAATGTAATCTAGAGATGCATTGCGCAATATTCTTTTTTATCTACATAAGGGTTTTGGTAGTAGTAAATAAAAATTTCGAGCAGCTAAGACAACCTTCCTGTTATTTTATTGTGGGCCACCGAGTTGTCCAACAACCTGACGAACCCTGGCGTCGGATTTCTTCAACCATCTCCTACAAGTAGCAATCTTCAGACACTGATCATGCATTATCCTTGGCGTCTGATTTTTTTATAGTTACCCACTTACTTTGAAACAATGACGGTGAGCAAAGACATATAAGGTGTAGGTAAAAATATTAGCTGCATATATTTGAAGGGGTGAATCAGGCCATGAAACTGAACAATTTTCCACTAGAAACATAGGTCGATATATGAAAAAAAAAATTGGATCTCCCATACAGGTCGACTCGCTTGGCTGCTACATTTTGTATGGGAGATCCAAATTTTTTTCATATTTCGACCTATGTTTCTTGGGGAAAGCTGTTCAGTTTGATGGGCTGATTCACTGCTTAAAATACTTGCAGCAAATTTTTTACACCCCACATAAGTAGTTAAAAGCAAGGAGCTGACACATAAAGAGTTTGACCTGTCTGACTTCTGTAGGTATAGTAAATCTGCAAAAGGATTTCACGCGTACTGCCCACACAGTAAAAACGTAGCATAAAAGAATGATTCACATCTGCCGACATGTACACCGCAATTACAGTAATGATGTGATGAGATTGTTGAGTGCAAAAACTCACTGGGAACAATGGAATAAAGAAGAATTCTAGCAGGTAGACGAAGTTTCTATATACATACCTACTATATCAATAATTCGAGTTTAAAATAATTGGGAGGTTATAAAAAATATGTTCCTTTTGCGTTTGTTGTGCTAGAAACGTAATATCTTTTCTAAAATTATGAAAATATATGAACCACCACACCATTAAAGTAAGTACTTATCGCTAACTGCATCGCTCTACTTATATGAAACTGTCATTTTTATTACTGATCTTTGTTCAATTAATGTCATGAACAGGGCTAGAATGACGATTTTCCAGAACTACCTACACTTAATACATAACAATTAAAACTTTTGTACCTACCAAAAGGAAAAGGGTATGGGACATTGGTGATATCATTTTAATGTAAGTACTCACCAGCAATATAAAAGCAGAGGAATCTCGTCCTACACAACCACTTCATACGTTATTTCACAATAAACTAAACAATTTGCGGCAACCAGGTACCTAATAAACCTTTATCAATATCAATAACACACTCACGTTACGAATGAAAACACAAATTAATTTCCACGCAATCAACACATGATTTTCCATGGACACTGAAAACTACTGGAACGCGAGTTCTAAATTTAAATTAAATAGTTCCAACAGTCTACACAGCCAGTAGTTCTCCTCTCGGTACACAAAATAACACTTTGTTTGAATCGTCGTCGAGAATTGTTCGAAATTCAAAGTTTCAATTTGATTTGCATCAGAATGGCCGCCGAACCCGAGCCCACAAAAACAAGAGCCGACCTACTTTCCAATTTATTTATCGTTATTGTTATTGGTTGGTTGGAGTCAGCATTCGTTGGTAAAGTAGATATTTGTAGGCAACCCTAATCTCATCAATGTAAATTGCTGAAGTTCCTACGTACAAACCGACTCGGTAAATTCTGTGTGTACCTACGTATTCAGTCGTCATTGGTAGCAAGTAGCTACTTTAGATATAGTGCATGTTTCGGGATAGTAAAGTAATTTCTGAATACAGAACTGTTTGAAAGCCGTCAGTAAATAAAAACTCAAGTCTACACTTTACGAAATTAATGCTACAATACAAGGGAAATAGTAATGAACGCTATCAAGTCATCGACATAGGCGATAAACCCGCGAGCCGGCATTGCAGGCTGTTGTTATGCAAATGTAGAGAAACTATTGACTCGCATTCCATTCCCCAAGAACCAGGAAGTATTCCCACTGTTATTGTAGAAGATTATTGTTATGTCGTGTGATGCTGGCTTAGAATAGCATTACCCTATATCTTTAACGTGGATATCGTAGTAGGCGGCTAAGGGAATCCAGGGTTAATGTATATAGCAATTTTAGGCAATAGACAAAAAAGATTGATGTATGTATAATAATTGCATGCAAAAAAATAAAAATGGAACTGTAAATCCTTCTAATAATCTGGTAATTTACTCATTCAGTGTTTACATTATATTTAATTACAGGTCAGCTAGTCAGAACTAAAAATTGATAGAAAACATGTAAACATGCCAGTTAATGTTTTCATTGTTGATGCCAAAAATATTGTAGGTTTCTTCTGAAGCATTTTCTCATAAATACTTTGTATAAGTAGGTTTTAATTACGGTAAGAACTAGGATTTTACATACAAATGTAAAAAAAATGCTGCAAACATTTTAAGGGGTGAACCAGTCCATGAAACTGAATAACTTTTGTAAAGGAACATATTAGGTAGAAATATAAAAAAAAATCGACCTCCCATACAATTCTACAGACCTATCAAGTCAATTTGTATGGGAGGATATCCAAAAAATTTTGACCCATGACTGGTTGATCCCTTAAAATAATTGTAGTTAATATTTTTACATCTTATATCAATTTTGACCAATTGTGGGTCGATAGAAATTGTTTTAAAAGATAGGTAAGAGGCAAAATCATGTTTAGTGAAGTCTATCATACATATCAGTGAGTTTCTTCCACAGATTGAAAGTTTAGAAACATTCATTGAAATCAACACAGCAGAACTTAGAAATATTATGCAAATGCGTATCTAAGCATAGATATTGTATTCTCGAATAACCCTTACGAATCGGTGAAAAGAATTTGTTTTGTAACTGCATTCTGTCTGCATCTTGTTGTTATGGTAATGAGGAGAAAGCATGACTTGGTGACAATGGTTGTACGGTGCTTCGGTAAATAAAACAAATTATAGGCGTCCCAATATCTAGAAATACCCACTGTATGTGGATAGTACTATTAAATATGAAAGCTTGTTTATACTTAGACATCGATAGATGATTTATATGTAACTGTGATAGTTACATATAAATTATATTTTAGTCATTATCATTAGAGTGATTAATAAGAATGACATCGTCAGATGCTGACAAGATGAAGAATATGACAGCTTGCTCTGAAAATCTTTGATGTCGTGGTTAGGTATTGCCTACAAAAATATTACCTAAAACCAGCAAAGCATATTTTCATATTTGATGAAATAAATATGATATTAGGTTAATGGAATACCTACCATGATTAAGGATACCATAATATCTAAATAGGAACTAATTAAAATAAGTTCGTTAGCTTCTTATTAAAATTCTTGATAAACCACTGGAATGCAGTTTTAAAATACGGTCTTGCTTGAAACATTACTTCCTAGTGTCAGTCTAGATCATTTGAAGACAAACACATGCATTGTTCAGTCTGTTTCTGTAATAAATGTGTGAAATACGACCAATCAACTGAAAACCTGAACTGACGATCCTTCATCTGAACAGAGTGAATGAACCATTGGCGATAACAAGAATAACAAACGACGATTCATTGCGTTTTACTATGACATCATGTGGCTTCACAAACTATCTGTGTGCAGCTATACAGCTAAAGTGCTTAAAACGCTCTTGAAATGCTCAAAGGCAGCCTCGACTGAAACCGGTCTGGCAGCGCTGGCAGCTCGATTTCTAGATGCCTATCAGATGTGGCACATAATGCCAGTGTTCCCGACTCCAGCATGGCGTGATGACGTACCCACTCACATTATAAACAGAAATTTATAACTGTGCGATGGCTGCGTGGTAAACAGAGCCGTTGCCGCTGATTCTATCGCATGATTCGAAACCGATGCGGTTACACTAAAGTATGGTGAATGGTACTCACGTGGTTAGCAACAAGTCGGCGTCGGTTTTCAGGCACGTTGGCACGTAAACCGCTGCAGCGTGCACCGTCCACGAATATCCTTCCGTCTTACCACTATCACTCGCGTATCTACGCTCGCGAATGCGGACTGATTTTTTTTTCTCGCGTAACGGCCCATTAAACTTGTAGATTTCTATCTCGCTCCCGCCCCACTGGTATAAAGAAGCGAGACAAAGAAAGGTTGCGGTTTATAGGTTGTTGATAGAATTGGTATCCGCTCCGTAACGTACCGCCGCCGTGTTGCATATTTTTATACGCGGTGACTTTGTGCTAGCGCGCCACACACAACACTTTTTTTTGCTTTGACATGTTGCCGGAGTTAGGACCATACGATATTAGCTGTCAAATGACGTAGTAATCATAGAGATCGGATGACTGAGTGAGTCACAATCTGTCGTGAAAACAGACCTACCCGCCTTTCATTTTGCCTCTATGGGTCATATTTCGCGCGCGATCATAGTTTGAGTGCGCGATGGTGTAGCGTTTCCTTTTTTTACTAATAGTTTCATTTATTCAAATTTAAAAATAAAAACCGTTTGACGATTGGTGAACGAACGGCTGCGTTTCAAAGGCATTTGGGAAGCACGCATTCCCGCCGCATGTATGGTGGGCACTGGGCGCTGACAATTTATACAAGAGGGACAGAGTCATCGAGTTATGATGCAGAATTTTGGCAATTAAACAGCTAATCCTACGTTCTTGTAGCCTCAACAGGTTGTAAGTTTATGACTAACTGACACAACATAATCCTGTCAAACTAATAGGTTAACAAACGGATTTATGGATAGGCCTTGGAATATGCCATTAGTAGTCTAGCGAAGATACAATCAGACAGTCTCGCAATAACGTAGTGAAATTTAGTAGGTAGGTTGTGATAGTTAAATCTAGCAAGATTTCATTGCCGCATTCACTCGATCGAGGTGCTCTAGGTAGGTATGGTATGACTATCTCACGTTAAGTATCAAATTGAATATTTTCATTAAATTGTAGGCATTTTTGTATCAAAATGTATCCGTCATGACATGAAATATAGCACTCGACGGACGCTAAGTAGGTACATTCTTGGGGTAAATGTCACCCAGGGCGGCTGTGAAATAAGCATTTTCCTTTGCGGAAAAAAAAATGCCTAATTTATTTTTCCGTTTTGCTTTATGATTGAATGATTGTGAATAGTCATCTCAAAGAACGTATCTTTCAAAATTCCTACTCTGAAATTAAGTATTTTGGCGGGTATTCTTTTTTTACCGATACAGCTAAATTAAATGATAAACGCTGAGTTTGCTGAAAAATAATACAGATAAAAATCGAATTAATCTAATACAGATTTTATCAGTTTTATTAATGTTATACAGATTTTCTCATCATTTAATACGTAATTTAGCTGAATCGGTAAAAATAAAACAAATACGCACCAAAACATTTATTTCTTAGTAGGAAACGATCCTAAAAGGGCAACATTATTGTTTAACATTCCGCTCATTATGTCATATACGTATATATTGATAGAGATACAAACATTAATTTTGCCAGTTCGGGATTGCTTCTTTATCTATACGAGTAATACGTAAGTTCTCCATATTTTTTATTGAGTTGAGTCAGAAACTAATACATATTATTTATGGACAACGAGACGAGAATAAACATTGAAAGCTGTTTATGTAAAAGTTGTGATTTTGTAAAAGTTGACAGCTAAATAAAACAGCAGTGATGATCAATGGAGAATATCTTATCTTAATTAGCCTACATCATCCCACTGTTAGACAACGGCCTCCCAGTTCTGTCCTGGACTAAGGAGAATATACTTTCTGAAAATAACGTCTTCTTCTATAGTGTGGAACACGGAGTCGTTGAGCCGATGAACCGGTATTTGACTGGAGTATAATTTCATAAAACAGCCTAATTTTGCAAATAAGCCTAATATTTTGCAAAATTTGCAAATAGGTAGGAAAGTTTAAAACAACTACTTACTTACATAACACAATTTTTTTAACTATCGCTGTAGTAACCACATACTCCAGTTTACCCTTGATTATTATGACGCTTGCAACAGAGTCGAAATATATTCTCAAAACAAATTACCGAATCATACGAAATGTACCAGCCGACTGAGTTAGGTTGTAGTTAGTTATAGATCTATTGTAGTTGTGTGAGGACCAATTCTTTTTTCATTTTTAACCTACGTTTCTTGGGGACAGTTTTTCAGTTTCATGGGCTGAATCACACCATTAAAACAAGTTAGTACATTTCTCAACACCCTATATACCTAAAGTGAGCGTATACATAAGTTTCTATTTATAGGAAACAAAAACTCACTTTTCTTATTGCGTATAAATTTAGTCTGCTTCTTTACTACTTCTAAGATCTTAAAAGTACAATTATCCCTTTCATCTTTCCTGCTATGTGGTGATACGTATAATACGATTTTAAATATTTAACATCACAAATAACCTTCAAAACTCCAAAAACCCCAACTTAAATAAACACGCGCGCACCGCACTACAAGGCCACGTCGTGCGCTCTTATAACGCCGAAAGATGTTTAGGAAATATAGGCGTCGCCCAGAGCGCAGCCGTACGTCTTGCTTATATCGCCCGCCAGCATTGGAGAGCAGACCATCAAACGACGTTATGGCCCCCAGACGTGCGGCCCGCTGCCTCGCCAGACAAGGACAGAAACAACCAGTTTTATAAGCCCGAATATTTTTTATTATTAAACGGATCGAACGCGCGACAAAGTTTCTGCGAAGTTTTGGGGGGAACTTTGGCGTGCGAATTCTGAAGTTACTTTTGAATAGGTACCTAAATGTCTGTCTGACATTAAATTCTTTGAGGTTGATAACCTTACATGTTTAAATTGTTGAAATTTTTTATACAACTTCTTAATATTTTATTGAACTTATTCTTGAAAGACAATATTAAATAAATAGTTATGTATATTTGAAAAAATTACCTACAGCTGATTAAGCTTTTATAATTACGTAAAAAAGTTGTCTTCCATTATATATTTCGTAAATATTAATTGAGTGGTAAATCTTATAATATGGTTTTGAAAAACATGAATTATGGTAATTCTAAAATCGTGTTTTAAAAATTATATGACAGGTCATATACTCTACATTTTATACAATCCTTGCATAGTTATTCAAATTTCAATTATGAAATTCAATTTATGTAATATCGAGTAGCTGTAGTTCTTCGAGCATCTATAGTTATAGTTAGCATTCTTTGGTTGTATGTAATTAGTTTATTAAAACTTAGGTACATTTAAACTTCATTTAACGTTCTTAATTATATTTAGCTTTTTGTTGTCAAACTTATACTTTAACTTCGTTTAACACTATTTATATAGTTTTTTCCAAGAACTGAATTCGTCATATTCAACTTTTAGGAATGCGATTCTAAATGCTAGGTAGAACAGGATACAGTAAGAGATAAATGAAATGGAATTTTATTCGAATATTTGACTGGTGAGGAATGCTGAAGGCAGACGTAGCGTTTTATTTACATTCGCGCAAATTGAATCCTTGGCTCCGTACCAAGAGAAGCTCACACACTTATCCAGGGAATGGGGGGGAGAAGGAGGGGGATCAAGTCTACGACCAAGTGATATGGGTGATGGAGCCCCGTCAAGGCACATATAAGTGCACTATCGAAATGTAAACATCTAAACACTTTAAAGGCCAAAAAAGTAGATTTTTGGTTTTTGTATTTTAAGTGTATTTCATGTTTTTGTTTTCACTCAGTACAAATTAGAAATCTTATTGGTTTTTTTGAACTGGGATTAATTTTGATAAAAAAACTGATAAGTATTTAAAGTAAGTAAGTAAGTAAATAAAAACTCTTTATTACACGCAAATGATAAATTTTAAAAATTGGCCGAAGATGATGTTCGAAACCGGTCGCCTTTAGTGGAACTAGCGAAAAAGTGTTTTATTGATAAATTAACTTAAAGTTCCATCAAGAAATAACAGCAGAAAATCAAAATAACAAATAATATAAATAACGGACAATTTTGTTTAGCCTTCGAAGATGACTCTCGGTGCACCATCTTCCATAGCCATTGCTCTGATCGCGGGACCAGATTCGATTTACCTAATAGCAGGAGTGAGGGGAGGGCAGGGCACACTCAATTACTGAAAGTGAGCCGAGGTGTCCCCGGTTCACTCAGTACATAATTACATTATCTGGCAAACGCTTCATGGCTGAGCGTGGCGAATTTTCTCAGCAATTTTCGGGTTGAAATTTTTGGGTAACGCGTTTTAGATAGACTTTGCCAGGTGGCGGTAAGTATGCTACAAGTAATTTGTTAAAAGGGATTCTAAGTACTTTTGTAAATATTTTCAAAACAGAAAAGCGTGGTTACTCCTTCTGAGTAGTCACGGAACTTAATTTTTTTTTCGAAAATATGACAACCTGAAAAATGATCAAGATCTGGAAAGAGGTTAGAGCCGGAGAGTGGTTAGAGGAGTTGAGTTCTGATGTCATATTTATACCTACTATATTTTGAAACTGAGCGATGGGGCGTATATTTATGTATATTTAAAGTATTACACCGAATAAATTCCACCCTATGCAAACTGAGTAGCAATAATATTTCGATGGGTAATATATGGTTTGTAACTACTGATGACACCAACTACGTTTCCCAGAACATACTAGGCATTTATGTAAACTTGCCTGCTGTTTTATTTTACACTGTTGTTTACGCTACTCGAAGTGTTAACATTTTAGCGACAAAACAAGGTTACAAACAAGTTCCATTTACCCAAGTCTCATTCGATATCGGACATAAAGAGCCCAACCCAATGGCAGAACTCCGAGGCCCACATTCCCATAACACCGCCAATAACACTAAACTTCTGATTTCATTACGGTCCTACATTTACCTACTTTATACCTGAGCGTACAATGTTGCCTTAATAATTGCTTAAGATATCACAGAATAAGAATACATTTGTAGGAGTAAAATATTGATAATATTTTATCATAATTATCGCCTGCGTGCGCGCGGATATAGAGGGCACATTTTGAGCGCTGCTCTGCGTCGGACCAATCAGAGTGAGTTCCACATTTAAACTGTAAATGCGTCCATTGGAGCTTGAACTGCAGCGGTTGGCGAAGCGTGCCATGTTTAAATGCTTATAGAGGGATCAAGTTACACTTGCGGCTTAGTATGAAGTTGTCTCGGTCGGGTTCATTTATATGGTAATCGTTGAGGAGGCGGCTTGATCCAGAATAACCACCGCGGGCGCAGTGTAGGTGCATACCTTCACACTTTGTATGGTAATGTTTTCAATAAGGATTATTCGACTATCCACCTTACTATAAAAAAAACGTGGTGTGAAAAGCGACGCTGTTTTTATCGCCCTACACCGTGTCGTATCCTCTGTTATTTTATTTACATAGATAAGCATCGGATAGAGATTGCTTTTAGCTTGATTGTAAACAGCGATATATATGTGCTTGTTTGCATATTCAATAGGTTTATTTTAGTATATTCCTTTGCCCTGCCTACAAAACCAACACCAAAGAATACTAACTATAGCTTGGTAACACGTACGTACAACTGGTTGTGTAGGTACTGATTTGCTATGGATGATACAATACAACTGATAAGTATCACCTACCTACACACAGGTAGGAAGTAAAGTACACATTTATGGGAAGTAGGCAACTAGAGGTGGGTTTGACCATGTACCCTATAATGTAGGTCCGTAGAATATTCTAGTAGGTACCTACACATATACGCAACTAGGTACATATTTTAACTTAACAGCCACATCCAATTATCAACTACTGTTACCGCTTTATTTTTTAACTCAATATCTGTATTATAAAATATTTATCTTTATTTTCTTTATTATAGGAACAGATTTATACAGGACTTTATTCTAATTATTTAATTTTACTTACACGAGCACAGGTGCACGGATATCCTTATTTACAATGTTCCTTGAAAATAAATGACGGAAAAAGCGCAACTTACCTATAGAAAATCCGTGTTTTAAATACAGATATTTTTTGTGGGAATTCGTAACAAATGTAACCGTTTCTATCATATTTTAATCAGTAGCCATTTTTTAGATGTGGTGTTGGAGGTACCTATTTGTTTACGTTTAGTCTAAATAATGAAATTCAACAAATATCGTAAGATATTAATTCATTTTAACCGAATAAATAATTATTTCATTTGGACTATTATAACTTTGAAATAAAATAAATAGTGAAGAAAGTTATTTACATTTAAAAAATCTTGGAAAAGTGGTAAGATTGTTTTCGTAGCAAAGTTCTACGCAGGTTGCCCTACGACGCTGTTTGTAGCCAGGAGACAACAGATGGCGCTACGGAGATACGCTAGAGAGCGTGAAATGGAGCATACCATGGGTAGACTTATGCCTATGGTTTGATGGAATAGAACAGGTTTAGTGTTTAGAAAAAATATTTTGTTTGTTAATCAACCGAATATACAATGTCCCTGATTGCCCCTACAGGAAATAACACGCGAAGTGTTTTTTAAGTTAGTAAGTAACTCACCATGTAAGTAGGTGCGTCTAGCAAAAGGCGCTATGATTAGCAAATGCTATCTCATTTTTTTCTGTGAGATACAAACTTTATCCTTCCCGAAAACAACATTTTTTTCCGATTATAGGTAAGGCAGGTCCCTACTTACCTACTTATTTGGGTACCATTCTGCTACGTCAAAGATTTTATTCAAACGAGCGGGATTCAAACCCACGAGTAATATCGTTTTGTATCTAGGAAAAAAGCATGCTCTCTTCTATCCATTCCTTTTACTTAAAATATCATTGAGCTACCTTGAGTTTTCGTACGATTTTGAACAAAATTGGGTTTTGTTTGTGACGTGAGCGCCATCTACTTGATACAACTGTTTTTGCAACGTTTTGACGTTATATAAAGCACGTACAATATAAAGTAATATTACGGCATTTTTTTTTCATTAATGATATTGGTATCGTAATTAAGGAATGCAATCTCGATCTCGCAAGATCTCGAAATACCCGAACTATTGAGCAATTTTTCGAGATCGAGATCTTGAAGCAGGCAATCTCGTTTCAGGAAAATCATTCGAGATCTCGAAAATATTCATCGAGATTGTAAACGAGAATTCGAGATTTCTTGCTTGCATAATAAGCTAGAACATTGACGTATTCATTGATACGGCGCGTAAGTAAGCGCAGTGTAAAGAGACTATGAGACTAGCCAGACACTTCTTTTTCGTGTGGGATACCGAGTCGTCCAACGACCCGATGAACCCTAGTGTCAAACACTGGAGTAGATATGCTGGATTTTCCGGCCATAGACAAGCGACCAAAGTCAATTGAGTGGATGTGGGAGGTACGGGACGGGGGATCGAGCCGTCCGACCAATCATCGAGACCTCGAATTCTTGACCAATGAACCAACGAGATCTCGAAATGCTTAATCTCGAACGAGATCTCGAGTCCTTAACCTCGGCTAGAGATTGCATTCCCTAATCGTAATCCATAGTAAGTATACTTACCAACTTACGTCCATGACTTGTGCAGCGGTAACCTCCAAATTCACGATAGGCCAAGAACAAGCCAAGCCAAAAACTGCAGATAATAACCTACTTAGCAGATATTATTGGCAGATATCAGTACCATTATTTTAAAGAATACCCTAAAGAGAAATGACCCGTGGCGTGGAAGAAAAATATACTAAGGGATAACGAATTGTTCGTTTCCGGTTCCGTGCACGAAAGTCCAAAACGACTGGTGTTTTTAAATTTATTTATTTTTTACTGGACGTTTTTATACACAAGATACATATTTTTGACTATAATAAAATAACACCAAGTAAATGAAAATTTAAAAACGTGTGATTCAACCAATCGTTTTAGACTTTCGTGCACGGAACCGAAAGCAAGCATTTCAAAAATTGAGCTCCAGATCAGACGTTAGGTGAAAAACGAGTGGGCCCGCCGCGTCTTAATTCCACGCGAGTCAGGTTCGATCCTAAAAGAAGTTCAATCTTATTTCAAGTGTGATAGAGTGTTAAATTGTGTGTCGTGTTAACAGAGATCTCTTTGATTGATAGGTCTTTGGAACTCGTCTCGTGGATTCTAGGCAGGTTTGGTACTATCATCATTCTCACAGTTCTTTTTATAAGTTGCTCACTGACTGGTGCCAGCTCAGAATAGCATCACGCCATAATATATGTAAAGATCCGACTAATATTACGGAGATAGGCGTTTTTGAGCATTTTTCTCCTGTTTCTAGCGGAATTTTGGATTGTTAGAATTATATGATAATGACATCAAAGATTTTCTGTTCAACTGTCATTTCTCTCAAACAAACCTAGAACGAACTAGACGTCAAATACATATGACCGATTTAATTTTAAATTGAATGCTGCCATCTTAAAGAGAATATCAATATTTGTCTACCTACAGTTTAATTTAATGTTAATCGACGAAACAAAAATCAAAGAAGCATTTGGGGGGTCGCAAAGAAAAAGAAACAGAAGACACGACGAAATATTTAATTTTTTCCCTTTCATACATTCTTTTCTAAATTCGTCATAAAACTGTCAAGAGCACATTCATTTTTAATTATACCTTAACAAAACCTCACATTTTCTGGCGTGATTAACTATATTAATTTATCTGTACAATAATAATTACGAGACCTTTAATTATTACATTATATAGTTTAGGTAAGTTAGGTTCTAGTAGTATCTACGGAAATCGTTGAATATACAGTCCACATAGAAGCAAACGAGATGGTGGCTCCATCTGAAAAGCGATTCATTCAATCGATATTTTTTCTTAAAATAGTTAGTTATGTTGTTAGATATATAGAAGTAATGATTTGTAATAAGTACATTGCCAAATTATTAAACTTTGCTGATGAAATAACTACAGTCATAACCAGTACGACAAGTATTCAGAAATACATAAGCTCAAGAAATAAAAAAAGACCCGATTATTTCACAAATTTATAGCTAAGTAGGTCTTGTTTGAGGTATATGGAATAATGATGATAACAATGATGGCTTGAATTTGCATTTTTTTTAAAGAAAAGACGATTGATTCTGATGAAGTAGAAGTCGCTTCTCAGATAAAACCTATTGTACAAATAATTGATCCACTGGATATAAAACTGTTTTAATGTATCATACAAATGCTTAATTACAATCGTCTAAGTTTATTGAATTCAGACATCTAATAGATGCCTCCAATCATACAGAAATTCGGTTACCTAGACGAGGTCTCCATTTGTACAAAAACATCTATTTTACTTAAGCATTAAATTACGGGACAATACAGGTTTTATAATTTAGATTTGAGTAAACTACTAAGTTTACAATAAAACATTTATTACATAGATATAATAATATGATAAAATATGGGAAGGTAGCTAAATAGTACGATGATGATATTCCTAACGATGGGATGAAGAATGACCCAATCTAAAGAGAAACTATCCCAAACAATATTGTACACGATGTATCCAAGAAATAACTCATACACTCAGAAAGAGACGCTAGTGAACGTAACTACTCAATATACTGAATAAATACTCATGTATAAATAAATAATAAAATATCCAAGTAAAACAAAAAAAGTAATAGACTGGCTAAAGCACAATGATCAATAAGGGACAAAATTAATGCACTTGCCCATATTACCTAATTAATTGATTATAACATCAACTTCAATATCAAAAAAGTCATAACAGTAACTTATTGTATAATTCTAGTGGAACCGAGTTAAAGCTTTGACAGAAATCCATAATTTAAATAACAAAATTCACGAATTAAGAGATAAGAAATTAAAACAGTAAATAAATATTTGATCATAATGCGATTCAGTGTTTGCTAGACAATTCTTATTTAAAAATATACTGAGTTAGTGATATTACATTAAAAGAAAAAGATGCAGATAGGGCCACAGTTGAACCTGCAATTACGAGTCAAGATGTCAAGAATGTAACCACTATCTTGCCACTCGAGTTCAACAATTTGGTAACAAAAGTAAAAGTTAACTGATTAAAGACTAAACACCTTTCGAACGAGCGATACGAATACAACAATAAGCAGTCTCACGAAATATTTTACAAAATTTATTTTCAATAAACTATCTAGAAACTATAATTCATCGGTGACGTCTTTAATATTCGTAATTCGTACTTAAATAAATTTGAAATACATATTCAGCACTATACTAGACATTATTAATATCAGGAATCGTTATCTACTCATGTACTTAGTCTCGTTAAAATTACAGAACATAATTTCGTAATTAATACTATACTATACACAAATCGACAACACATTTATCTTACTACGAGATTCTCTGGGACTCGAGGCGCAGCTGTCGAGTGTCGGGCGACTGGCGGCAGCGAGCGTCCATTACGTACGGAACAGTATAGCAGCGCAAACTCTAATGGGTAACGAACATTGGACGTGAAAGTATCCTCCCGGAACATTTAAGTACCACTCCACACTGTGTCTTTAGGAACTGCTCTCCCTCCTGGATTTAGCTTGCTATACCGTGGTGAAGGGGGTAAGTCCCAGAGAAGGGCGCGGGTCACTGGTGGTGCTTCGTGGGCTGCGCGTGGTGCAACGCTACGTGGTGTGGCGCGTGGTGGTGCCCCCCGTGGTGGTTGTGGTTGTTCGCGTTCGAGTTGTTGTTGTTGTTCTGCGCTGCTTGCGCCGCCTGCCGCTGCGAGTTCTTCTTGTTCTTCATCCGTCTGTTCTGGAACCATATCTTCACCTGCCGCTCTGTTAGGTTCAGATTCCGCGCCAGCTCCCATCTCTTTTGTTTCGATACGTACGCGTTGAAAAGGAACTCTTTCTCTAATTCGAGAGTTTGGAACTTTGAGTAGGGTTTGCGCTTTTTGCGCACTGTCACTTGGCCAGTCCAGTCCAGAGGGTTTGAGGAGCCGCAGCCGACGCCAACACCCACTGACATTGACAGGGAACCTGTACAAATAAAAACAAACATGAGTTCTAGTTAAACACCACGACTGGTTAATAAAGATCAGTCTAGATCGGACAGCGAGAATATCTGTTGGCACAATTTCACACAATTTGTGTAATATTAACATTAGACTTCAAAGGCTTTTCTTCAGCTCAAACAAATGAATATACATGATTTCTTTGGACTATTTTATGTTCTCTCAGTCAATCGCAGGGGAAACAATGCGGCCAGCTTTAATTAGCATGGCCACAGTGCATTTCGCTGCGCAAACGCAGTGAGTTTCGCTTTTAACAAGCTATTTCCATGCGGCGTTCATAGAAACGATTGTGGGCTATCGTACGGTGCGTTAGAAGTTTCATATAGCGCGATTTATGTGAGCGGTCCCTTTGATGAGATCATTGGCGTAAACTTTGTATGCAACTAGCGACCTTCTCGATATTCGATGCGTGCAGCACACTGGACTATTTCCTATTATTCCGAACGGTACTGCTCGGCATGTTGCGAAATAGATGCCTCATTGTCTTAAGTCATGAGCGTATGTGTGTGTGTCGTAACCACTTGCATCCCGGCCTATCTATACTGGCATTCAAACATTCAAACCGACATCTAACGCCTACGTCAATCATACATACTGAACGTTTATGTGCCATTCATTTCATTTTAGAAAGGAAGCTGAGTATTCTATTTTTCTGCGAAATGGCACGAGATGACATTTTGCTTTGTTTTACAATCCTTGAATAATTGTTTTTCATTTACCATTGTTCTCGCAGAAATATGATAGCGCAAGTACAGGAACTGTTTATTATTCAGAGCATAAATCTTGATATACATTAAGACATTTGAAACGTAAAATTTTCATTAAATTTGTTAGGTACTGTACAAAAATACAGTAGCTACATAGAAATTAATTATCAACTTAATCAAACCCAACATTGCTACACCTGTTTTAGCTTTTTACTGCAAATCGGGCTTGTACCTAGATCATTTATGCAATTTTAATATTTTTTTTATTATAAAACATATCAAAGTAATAGGTTCATAAAACTGCCCTACGACAACTAGTGTGTCGTCTACGTAGACGTCAGCTAATTCATTTTTATAACCGTTGTTGGTCGTAAAAATCACAACGTTTTTTAAAATGGGTTATAGTAATGAATATCATGAATCTGTTATGTAAGATACTATTTGCTAATAATAATGAGCAAAAGAATTTAAAAATTAGTCCCATTTTCGGATATTAAGCTCAATCTCACCAACTCTGGTTCTGTTGTATATTTTCCATTAGGTTTATATTGGAGCATATCATCAAGGAAATCGAAAAAATAAAAAAGAACGAGAACAGATCATGGAAAAGCGTGAGTTTTAACAAGCTATTCTTCTTTTATTTGAGTTATTCTCAAATTTGATCACCTATACTAGAAGCGAAATTTTGTTACGTAGGCACAGCCATAAAAAGGACGGGTATTTATTTGATCGTAAACTTTAACAGGTGGGTTGGTTAAATAAAATCAGAGCAAATCTGATTTGTGTCTTATTGCTGGTTCATAAAATTGATTATCAAGTTGAAAAAATCACATGAGAGGAAATTGATAAGTATGAAAACAAATTATTACATAGTATCATAACTGGAATATGAATATTTTGGAGAATACAACGAAAAGAAAAACATCATTTGAAAGTCAGAGATGGATATGTGTAAAACAAAGTTTTACGTATTGATGAGATAGGACCTTAGAATACTTACTACGAATAGATTTCTTAAGCAAGGCCATTGTTATCTTTTGAAACAGAAACCACCCATTAAGATCAGCATAATGGCAAGTGAAGTTGTCAATTATGAGGGGATAGGTAGCGATCAGTGGCCATAAAAGTGAGGGCTCTCTCCGCCCATAAAAGTTCACCTACCCGACCGCGACCATTGTCTATTTCTTGTACAAAGCCACTTTGCCAATTGACAACTACAGCTTTACTTTTTTGCTAAGATTTAAGGTCGAAAATCGAACGGCGCGCTCTTAAAGGAAAGCGAACCGATATTCTAATTTGCAATGAAATGCTTAGCGTTCGCAAAATTAGGCTTGGTTTCAGAGCAATACAGTTCTATTATTGTTTTTGTAGAGAAAAACGAAGCTGACTTTCGTAGTTGTAACCTTTTATCACGTGAGGCCGTATGAGTGGAAGTCCGAGACGTCAAAGGCAGAAAGCATCGCGTATGGTTTAACAGCTACACTAACGGGGCCATTCCTCGAACCGTTTACTAAGCCGTAAATGCACAAATCAAAGTCAATGTCAACCTCAGGTGGGCCGTAAACACACAATCATAAAGTGACGTGAACACTCGTATAACTTTTTCAACAATTGTTTCCTTTTAATGGGCCATTATATGCGCGTTTTACGCAAAATTATGTCAAGTTACACCTCTGCCGTAACAGAGGCGCGATAAACCCATCTTTATGGTTAGGCGGTGATCGAAAGTGAACTAGCGCCGACCGTTTATGAATGGAGCCTTTTTATTGCTCTCATATTGACATGGCGGTTGTAGTTTCGTAATTACTACTTACTAGCGCGATTTGGGGAAGAAAACCAGTATTATTGCATGTCAGTGACGTGGTCGCGGTTTTATGATTATCATAAAAGTGATATACATCTCCGAGACTGTTGGGTTGGACCGTCTCGTATGCACCGGATCCCAAGTCGTCTAGTTTTTTATCGTCTCATCATCAGTCTATAATGTGTTTATTGTAGCAATATTTGGTTTATTGCTGCTACTCAAAGATCGGTTTATTGTCTTAACGCTCAGGTATCGTGTTTATTTATTAGTTATACATTTTTATTGGCGCTTTATTTTACGTAAACTTTAATTTATTGTCGGTTGTATAGCGCCGTTTAACATTGCCTATAAAACGGTGCTTACGGTTCGTTTTTAAACATTTGTAGCACGTGTTTCGTTCATTCATCAAATTTATGGTGTTCTGTGGGAAAATGTTTTGATTTGAGCGTTCGACTGCCTTCAGTCGGGTTGGAAGGACTCAGGCAGTTTGTTTGGCTTTACTGTCGATTTTATCGACGTGTTTTGTAAGACGATGAGTAAGTATCGGCGTACTTGTCGTTTTATGTATCTACTTACGATACAATATACTGACAGACAGTTCCTGTGCGTGGGTTTGAGCAACAAGTAGTGATACACCTACCTTGTTAAGCTGAAAGCTATACTTTTAGACATAGTGAGAATGTTTTTGAGTGCTCCTAAGAATGAACCTGGACTTCACAATCGTTTTAGAAAGCCGAATTGAGGGATCAACCTACCAAAATTTCTTGCTAAAATTTATAGTGAAAAGTTGGTTTCCCGTTCTATCAAAGTTACCACATTATTCAAGAACATCCTTTACTTACATTGAGCAAAACACAGTTTGTTTAAAAGTCAGAAATGTGAGTGAAATCGTGCCAATCACAAATTGCAGCCTCACATGTTCAAATCGTGAAAAGAATGCTGAAGGTGCAAAAGTGTGCATCGGAGAAAGATTGAAACCCCACACCGCTACGAAGCGCAGCGGAGCGCGTCTGTGTGCGTGAGTCACCCACACGCGCGCAACGCCCGCCCGCGCTGTGTGCGAGCCGCTGCTAACGCCATCTACCGCCCAGCAGCGGCACCCACGGTCAAGGTTGACAAACTCATAATTAATTACAAATCAAATTCAGTGCTCTTCCATCGTCATCTTTATAAATACAAAATATTCATAAATCACAAATCAAACCCTCGAGTACGGCACTCACATAGAAATATTTGTTTATAAATACCAACCTGAAGGAAAATTGTTTTTCATCACGATTTTGTTTGCCTCTACCACCGATAAGTTCACGTAAGATTACAAACAGGTGCTGTCGTGACCGGACGCAGAAACGTGAGTGACGAATCCGAGGAACTTTAATGGAGTTATGAATAATTTGACGTCGAGTACTGACCTGGTAATGATCCTGGAGGCGGGTAGGGCGCGCTGGACACGGACTCGGGCGCGTAGTTCCGCAGACCATACGCGTCGTGGGAGAAACCAGATGCCTCCGACACCGCCGTGCGCCGCTCCTCGCTCCCCACGTAGGGCAGGGGCTGGTCACCCCTCGGAGCCCCATAGGGATAGTTCCAGCAAGGTTGTGAGAAACCCTGATGGCAACCGCCGTCAGCGTACGGCTTGTATTCCCCACTGCCTGCTGGCCAGAAGGGTAGAGACGATTTGCGATCTCGCTCGCCAGGGAGGTTGTAATAGGTAGGGCCGGTAGGGTACTGGTGCTCGAAGGAGGCGGGCGCGTCAGGCGGGTAGCCCCAGGGCTGCTGCGCGTGCCGGATGACCCCGGGCTCCGGCTCGCCGTACCGCTTGGCCGGGATGTGCAGCGGGGGCTGGGGAGGGTTGGAGCCGACCGAGGCGGGCGACGCGCTGGAGGCCGAGGGCGGCGCAGCAGCGGGGGCGGCCGGCGGCGAGCCGCCCGGGGGCGACGCGTGCGGCTCCTCGTAGAGCGCGCCGCCGACCCCGTTCATCATGGTCCACCAGGCCGGCCCGGCGGAGTGGCCGGATGCGGGCGCTGGCGACGCGGCAGCCACGTCGCAGGGCGCGCCGAGGCCCCCGACATGGTTGTCAGGGTACAGGGTGGCGGCCGGGCAAGCCACGGGGGAGCAGGGACGTCACGGCCGGTTCACGCGCGCGGCGGGCACATCGCACCGCGCACACACGCAACCCACACACGGCAGCGGCACATGAAAATTAAAAGGCGAGTCCCGATTTAGCCAGCTGACCAGACGAGAGTTTACCACAGGCTAACAGTTCAAAAACAGTTCCAGCGAGTTTTCTCACTCGCCGATAAATCAAGATGATTTTCGGAGGTTCGTCGAACAGTCACTGATATGATAAGCTGTCTCGATTTTACGAAATAGAGTCTTATTTATTTACAAAACTGTCTTTAGAATTTACGCAACAAGTCCAATAGTCCACTGATAGTTCGAGAATTTTTTCTGGTTTGTTTTGGTAGTATCGCAGGAGTTTGTTATTTATTTGGTGTCGGGAGTGCGGAGCGTACGTGCAGATCGGTCGCGTGTCGCGAGTGGCGGGAGGTCGCGAGCGCGCGGTCGGCGGCGCGGTCGGGCGCGGAGTGGCGGCGAGCCGGCCGCGGCCGTGTGCGGCGCACACACGCGCGCGCACCGCCGCCGACATCTGCCGGCGGGCGGCGGAACTTGTCCAGCGCTCGTAGCCA
The DNA here is from genome assembly GCA_029255805.1 of Keiferia lycopersicella. NCBI lineage: Eukaryota > Metazoa > Arthropoda > Insecta > Lepidoptera > Gelechiidae > Keiferia > Keiferia lycopersicella. Next base: position 5,558,981 of record JARACZ010000008.1, read on the forward strand.
CCCGCCGCGACGCTCCCGCTACTGCTACTTGCTACGCGCGTTACATTTTTCTTGGAACGTGGAAAAGCTTTCGCTCGGTAGCTTTTGGTTTGTTTTAAAGAAGTTTATTATTTTTTTTGTTACATAAGCAGTTAATTAGAAAAGATTTAAAAAAATAAAAGATAAACTTATCAAAAGTCCTTAACAAGCCTGGTGGGAAACCAATTAACCATTCTAATTAAGTGAAAAGGTGTCCCTTTGTAATAAGGTCCCGGTCCCGTAGCCCCAAGTTGCGTAGTCAACATCCGGGAGGCAAGGGTTGCGGGGGGCAAAGGGTGCGGGGGCGTAGTAAACGATTAATGGAGGCAAAATAGCCATAAACTGCCGTTTAACCAAACTGCAAGCGTCACTCGACCATCGCCGAGTTGCCACCAATAAAAAACGCGAGACTTTATGACGGCAACTCATTCACATTTTATTGTGAGTATAAACTTAACTTTATCGTCTGTTAATTTCACCACAAATAATGCTAGGTACTAGATTAAATTATAGGTAGATATAAAATTGTTTTATTGCTATTGTCAATGGCAAGGCCGTGGTCTAATGCCTTACATCTTACTTAAGATTGTTTTTAGTTATAGTACCTACCTACTAGCAATTTCTCACATTAATGTAGTTATACTTGCCTACTAGTACTTACATGCAAGACTGCTATCATCATCATCATCGATAAAATAGACCGCTCTAAGATATAGGAAAAGCTACTACAAAGTAGGCCCTGCTACGATTCTAAAAGAAATGCAAAATTTGTGCTATAGTTTTCCTCGACGTCTCTACCATAAAAAAAACTAATAGGCACTACAAATTCAATCAAACAAGCCCATCCCTCCACTGAGTCACCCTTGCATTCTCCCACCGTGTCAAACAGAACAATAAGCAATACAACCAATAAATTTGCTTACAGCATTCTTATTCCACTCCTATAGAACTCCTATACTGTTTACACAAGACACGGCCATAAAACATATCACACGAACAAAAGAAAAACACATATAACACGCCAAGTAAAGGTGTTAACACGTAAGAGCACGCATAATGGTGTTATTATAAAACCGAATTGTCAAAATAAAATACGCGATTTTTACACGTACGCTAATTTCCCACAAAAAGGGATCCTTTAGACACTATGTAGAATTAATATGGCTTCGTGAATGTAGAGCGCAATATTAGAAAAAAAATGTAACTCGCACGCTAAGTTTCAAGGCTAAAAAAACGTGGTTTTATAGAGTATATACGTATAGTATAGATCGTTCCAAAAATACAATAGATAATTAACGAAATGGTTTCAAATTAAATAACATCCTTAGACAAGAGAGTTTCATCAAATTATACAAGCGTTTGTAAAGTTGTGGTTTACAGCTGTTGCGTGATATTATAAAGATATGATATTTATTTAATAAATAAAATAGGTAGTTATGAAGATAATATATTGAGAGTTTTGTAAGATAAAGTATCTTTGTACGTTGAGGTTTTATGTAACCCTCTAGACCACCACAACAGTACCTATAGAACTAATTTCAAAAAATATTCTGAAGCGAATTGCGGTCAGTATAATTCTAACTCCTAGTAGTTTATGAAGGTCCCACATTAGCTATAAGTAATTATACTTTGACAAAGGCGTAATATAGGTGCCGACTACCAATAAATAATACTAGCAATTGTCACCTACAGTCATTTTATTTCAAAGGATTACAAGACCCAGTACAAAGAAGGGACACACCTTTTCTGTGTTGTAAGCTTGTAAGACTTGAATGATATTGACATAATACTTTTTTTACATATGTACAATACAAGTTTTGTGAAACGATGCTAAAATAAAAAATGTAATTGTAACAGAAAACTGCAGGTGAATTGTACAGCTGTAGAAGGCAAATAAAATACACGTCAAGCTTACAAATAACTTTCTTGATTTAAAATACGATCAGCTTTGAAACTAACGAATTGCATTAAGGTTCTAAAGCGGTTATAATAACTTGCAAGTACGTACGAACTGGCTAATACAACTTTCACCGAGATGAAATTATTCAACAAGATAGTCAACCGTTCTAAACGAAAGTTACTATCCCCTCATACACAAGCGGCGGCTGCTGAATGACAGAAACAAACACGAACAAGCTGAGACGCCCGTCTATAAATATTTACGTTAGGAAACTCTCCAAGTCTCCAGGCCAATGGTCGACCGAAACCCACCCAGAATAACCAGCCCCTTCTAGCCAATGAGATGCAATAGCCGAGTCAGGCCTAGAAAATTTGGCCGCCTAATATACCCACGCGTAAATAAAAGTACTCTTTCTTATCACTAACATGTGCGCAGGAGTTGCGCAAAGTATGGAGTTCGGGGCTACATATATACGTACGTATTATATTGGTATGTAGGATAAACCAGATACGACTGGCATTTATTATAATCAATGTTGGCAAGGATAAATTGATTATTTATAGTTGGTTATAGCTTGATTTATGTTTTAATGGATTCGTATTATCGTTTTCCTTGTTGGCTCGCTTAGAGGATTCGACTAATGAGCGCAAGAGCTTTTTGTATAATAAATGTGACACTGGTTCTGAAACTAAAACGCATGATGTTGGAGCTTACTCTCCAATTTCAATTTCAATCGTTTATTGCATATAAGTCAGTGCACACAGATGTTAGTCCCGACGCTCCTAAGCTTCCATACGTCTATACGTAGGTAGCTACAGCAACATCTTTTTACCAGGCAGTCAGTTACCTTCCACTATACAGGATCATCTTCTTTTTGTGTAAGATGCCGAGACGTCTAACGATCCGATTAACCCTGGTGTTAGAGCAATATAGATTTATATATAGATTTATATATAGATATATAGATTTTCTAACACCATGTCTTTACATGCGCCTCTCGCCTTTGCGTAAATATCCTTTCGCCGCCCTTTTTTTGTGAAAAAATATGTGAAATAAATATTTAATCATATGTGTTCCCCTCCTGCAAGGTCAACGCATCCTCAAATCCTGGCTTTCTCCCATCAGCTGGATAATTGCCGAAGCTTTATGCGTGCTCATTCCGTCGAGTACCGTACTCAGTGATGTACGACTATTCTGCAGACACGCTCTTAAAACTCTTATAATTTATTGAGACAGTTTAAATCCTTGCAATTTTTGCACCGTTATCTTGGACTGGTTTGAAATCGATTTTTGAGTTTGCTTTCTGAGACTGAAAAAGGCTTTTATTTTTCTTGAGCTTGAGCTTTTATTTTTTTATGAAATGCACTCAAGTTGGAATCTCTCCATGCTTAATTTTCAATCTTAATAACAATTTTATCGTAAAGGTGACATAAAAATTATATCAGTGACTGTTAGATGTATCATTTCTCAAATTATGTTATCTATGTGCATATAAATAATTTGAATCCAATTCTTATCTAACTAGATACCATATAATGTTTTTATATTTCTACTAAAATCATAAATACTTAAAATATGACATCTATTAATTAACAAAGTTTGATTTGCGGTCATGTGTACGATTTTATCTTGTTTTTGCACCTTTAGCCCCTTAATGGCGAAATAGAATTACCTATAAACATAACTTTACTGTAATTTATGTTATATTTAATTTATTTAATCATACAATCGTCTAAGTGATTTAAATACAACTGTAAAAATAGTAATTAGTTTATAAAAAAGTAAATTTAAGACATTCTGTATTGATAATGTTTATTAACAGCTCTACTACACTATATCCTATTTTAAAACAAATTATGTGGATATGGACATATTTTAATTATATTCACCTTGTCGCAAGCTGGCTAAAGATGTCTGCGTAAAAGGGCACGGTAACCTGCAAGCAAAAGGGCAAAATTATAAATTCATAATAATAAATTGAAATTTACTGTAACAAATTATATATATTCTAACCAGCTACCAACTGTAGCAACTATCTGTATGTCGATTAAAAAATATATATATAAGGTACAATATAAGTTACAAGCCGGTCAGCTGTGTCGGTAATTGTAGTTTGGTAAGTATATAAATATTATGTTCTACCAGGAAGCATAATATAATTATTTGGGTAAAATGATAATTTAATAAATTTATTAAAATGACGTCCACAAAGAAAAGTTAGTGTAGTAGGTAATAAATCAAAACCATTACAGAATTTTTTATACTATAAGGAAATGTAATATGTATGGGAGGGCCAGGAGTGGTGTGTGGTGTGCAGGGAGGTCACGTGGCCAAGGTAGTAAATTCCTTAATTAAGGAGATAGCAGGTTCGATATCGTGATTAGTTCATTACGGAAAAATCTCTATTCCCGATAGTAATCAACATAAATTCCATTGTTTTAACAGATGCAGCAGAAATTCAATTCAGAAATAGGTCTTTGATTTTTGGAACTGTTCCAAGGAAGAACAGTTTTCTACGAAGCTTTTAGAATTATTTATTATTATGTTTGGAATTTATAAATCTTTCAAAATATGTGTATGCAAGTCACTTTTCTGATGAAAGAAACATAGCCTGAGAAAAAGACATTGTAAATTAAAATACTCTCAAGAAACGGTCACAACGAAGGATAAATATTTCAAAAATGCCGTTAGCTTTTTATTTTTGTTACCTACGGAACCTTAAAAATAGAAAACTATAAAGTGCGCCTAGTAAAATGTTTGAGAATATTGACGTGACTAACAAGCCACTGGAACTACGTTTAAATCATTGTAGCCGCATGCTTAACGTCTACAGAACACCATTACTTGGGCTATTTTTAAGTCAATCCCACAAGGATCCCATTCACAAAGTAGGATCCATTTTATTCCTCAGCCCGAGAAGTCGAGACTCGATAGGAATATAAATAAATCCTTTGTAAGTCATTCGATATGGCGCAAAGTCACGAAGTTTACATAAAATAGGTGATTTGCGCCGAATGCCACGGTTTTTTCGATGCTGCCGGGGTGCGGTGCCTACTACTCTACCCCACCCGCTTATTTTCGAAAGCGAAAAAAACATGTTTACAGGGTTTTTTCTCGTCGACGATTACTGGCTGGCTGGTACGTGTTTGGAGGTCGTAAATTCTGTTTTGTGTTACTGTACAATCAGCCCACGCTTCAGTAATGATTGATTTTAAACAGCTTTTGAGATAATTCAGTAGTTTGACAAGGGCCTGGGCGTTTATGTTACTGACTCTACATTGCTAAACAAAAATTAATGGTTTTGGTTATACTCTAGCATCATAGTCCACTTTGTACCAATACCTACCTATCAAACTTTATAGGTACGTGTTTGTATGTGGGTGCTAATAAGACTACCACGCAACTTCTGGCGTAAGCCGGAAAACTTAAGTCGTATACGAACTTCGTGGAGGTTTCATCTAACTTCTAACCCATTTCACTCCGGCTCAGAAACTATCAGCCCGTAATCCGACCGGGTTGAACAACTTTGGACAACTTTTTTATTTTTCGTCAAGTATGAGTAAATAGAGCGGCAGAGCTATAGTCGAGGGCACTCGAAATGACATTTACGACTCAATCCTGAAGCATAGGCAGCCGGCCGTTAGGACAGACCTCCACCAGTCTACTCAGACCTACCCTGTTTCTCACCACAAATTACATATTCAACATTTGTTAGTCTACAGACGAAACTATTAGGGTCATTTTATACTGGTTATGTTCCGTTTCAATAGGCCCAGGAACAGGACAAGTTTGGATACATTACAAACTGTCAAGTTGTGTTATCTGCTACACAAGTACGTGTTAGAAGGAAATGTTTCTCCCACGTTGTGATATGCGGCTAAGTAACGGTGGTTGTATGTATACTAGGTACCTATATCTTTACATTAATGTGTCTGAAGAGGTTTATCAAAGCATAAGGATTGAGAAATACGCCAAGGTGATAAAAATAACTAGTTTTCTGAGGCAGTCGCAGCAGAATACGGTGTCATTTTGTTTCTTTTACAGTCATTATCAGTGGTACAGACTAATGAAGCAAATGTAATCTCATTTGCATTATTTGTACATGAATTGAAATAAAATGAGTTTATTTAATATGCCGTGGTGATGTCTCAGATACATAATGGTCAATATTGTAAAAAAATACAGGTATCTACATTTTTTATATTTACCATCTTTTAAAAATGAAAATGCTATAATGTGAAAATTATCATTATAAAATGTAAATGACTATTATTTATTCTGTGGTTTTGCTTACTATTCAACTGATAAAATACTAAGATGACGTAATGTTGGCTAAAACAAGATGGCGCGGTTAAAAGGGGCGTACCCAATATAGGCAAACACCTGACCTATATCTACTTTAAGTAGGTATAGAGTAGGTAGGCATACCAAAACATTGGTTGATCGCAAAAACCTTGATTTCTCAGATTTTAGGACAAATGCGGATACAAATCTAGATATGGAAATAACATCCTGGCTAAGTGACGTCATATTGACAAGATGGCGGACTCAGGGGGGGGCGGTCCAGTGGTTAATGGCGCGAAAACTGACAGCATCATATCCCGGGGTTTACGAAGCATGGAACGGCCGATTCATTTACAATTCTAACTGACGGACCAAAACAACTAGATGGCTTTGTTTGTGATCACGTGTAGATGTCTCTGTTTTGATTAATGAGCCGTCAGTAATTGAGAAAGCTGTGTATTAATTTCCAACTATTAAGTCATTGCAGAAAGCACACCGCTCTACAAAACCCGATAGTAATCAATATAATGGAAAAAATATTAACAGTTAGGTTAGCTTACGTTAGCTTAACCTTTTCTAACCAGATATTTCTTTGTAAGAGACAATGAAATAATTATAAGCAAAAGAACTAATACCCAATAATCGTCTTTAATCTAAATTGAGGAATATGAAGTCTTCTTTTTAAATTGGCCACAAAAAGTTAATTAACTGAATCCGACTTAGTGCGCCGATCTCATAAATACATGAAAAAATTGATTGAGTTCTTTCACGAACGCATACGTACGGCAAATATCAAAGGTTTTTTAAGTGAGTGTACATGATACATACTACATTACTTACACATATGAGGTGTAAAAATATTAGTAGCAAATATTTTAAGGAGTGAATCAGCCCATGAAGCTAAACAACTTTCTCTAAGAAGCATAGGTCGAAATATGAGAATTTTTTTGAACCTACCAAATTGACTTGGTTAGTCGGTAATTTTGTATGGGAGGTACAAAAGTTTTTTTACATTTCAACCTATGCTCCTTGCGGTGAATTGTTCAGTTTCATTGACTGGTGAACCACTAAAATATTTTCAGCTATTTTTTTACACCCTATATGTGTCACCGTAATTATAAGAAAGAAAATTATGAAAAGTGACTTGGGACTTCTTGAAAACACAATTGAAACTTTACTTGGAAAAAAGTGACCTACGATTCTTTGAAAACTCAATAGACCTTGTATTACACCTTGGAGTTAGCTCTTAATTCAAAAATCTATCTTCATAACCATATTTGTTCAAAACAGTTCTATTTGAAATCACATTTATTAAATTAAGAATTTTATTTTACTTTCATCTCCTGCCATTTACGATCTCGGTCCAAGTGAAGTCAAATTACATTCAGTTTTCATTAGCTTGAACCGTTTTCTTGTATCAATATCCAGTCTTTTATTTTTGTTTGGTACAGTTGATCGAGACAAGAAATGTAGATTAAATAAATATCTACGAGAACAGTTATTGCGAATTGAAGAAGATTTTGATTGGTTAATTTAAAATTCATTGACAATCAATGGAGCTCGAATAATATTAAAACAATAAAAATGGCTCTATCTCAGATTTATAGAATACGGCTCCGCCCGCGTGGAAGTCGGTTTTAATGCTTTAGCAACCCACAGGAACATTTTTCAAACAGGACAGGACAGATATCAACTGTCCTATGTGTTAGTGTGTGCGAAATTTCATGAAAATCAGTTCAGTAGTATTAGCGTGAAAGAGTAAGAAACAAACTCTCGCATTTATAATATTAGTAAGGACAGAAAAGGTTAAATCGACTGTAGTTTAAGATCATACCTACAGCCATAAGGTATATAAGAAAGACTGACTCAAAAAAATTGTGACGCAACATCCTTAGACAATCCCACCCAACTACAAGTTATACATACCTACTTATGTACTTACACTGTACATATAAGGCATAGCGCACATCAATCGCCGGTGGTCTACGTTTAGTATTCACTGCGATCATAGACCGATACAATCACCAAGGACGACCATTGTACTGATAGTATATCTGAAACACATCAACTTACCCATTCGAAGGACCAACTTATAATAGTTTTTCGTACTGTTTCTCAGACTAACCAATATAAACTGGTCCTTTAAAGGGGTAAGTTGATGTTCTATTGATAGTACCTACACTCCGGAATAGATCGGACTGATAGTAAAGCTTCTACGATGAATTAGAATTGTCTTTCCGTGAGATCCGAACACGAAGGCATGGAAAGTTACTGTGAATAACTAGCTAATTTACAATAGATTATGAAAAATGCAATTAGAGAGAATTGCTTCCCTAGCAATAAGGCTTCTTCTATGTCGTACTTTGTCTTTTGTCTTGTATCGTCGTGTATTTTTAGTACAATAAAACATTAAATTATTTCTTCTGTCGTTACTATCTGTAATTTACATACATACATACATATATCACGCCTTTATCCCTTGTGGGGTAGGCAGAGCGATAGTGGCCGTAAGAATACAGCCACTATCGCCACGTCTGACATTTTTGAGGATTGTTTTCCAAGGTTGTTTCAGGAAACATGTGTATTACTATAGTGACAGGTTGTCAGCCTGTCGCCTAAAAATTGTAATACACCAATACTCTCGAGTCCCTTAGTCGCCTCTTACGACACCCACGGGAAGGATGTGGGGTGATGCTATTCTAAGCCGGCATCACACGGCATCACACGGCTATCTGTTATTTGTCGCATTTTAATACGAAAGAATGCATTACAGAAGGCATCTAGTTTATACAGGGTGTTAGGAAAAGTATTAACTTCCTTTCAAGAGATGAACCAACCCATGAAACTGAACAACTTTCCCCAAGGAACATAGGTCGAAATATGAAAAAAAAAATGGACCTATTATACAAAATGTACCCACCATAATTCGACCTATATTCTTATGGGAAAGTTGTTCAGTTACGTGGGCTGGTTCAACCCTTGAAAGAAAGTTAGTACCTACTATTTTCCTAACATCCTGAATATTCCTGAATATTAGATTATGTCAGTCTTTAAAAATGCAATTTTTTTCTTTTTTCGTGTGAGACACCGAGTCGTCCAACGACCCGATGAACCCTAGTGTCAGAATGCAATAAGAGAGGATAAAATGGAGTATTTCGAAAGGTAAACGGCCTCGCCCCCGTCTGGGTATTGCTGCACGATGCTATTCAAGATCCAAGGGAGCTGGCAGCCATCCAAGAGCAAGGACTGCCAATCAGCACCGGCATACCCATGAACACGGTGATCGATGGAGCGAGGCGCGCATGTGAGCTTATTTATTCTTCGCACGACAAAATTTAAACGGAATCAGACCCGGTTCGTAACCTGTCCGATTAGTCACACTTAAAAAACGGGTAGGTACCGTCATGCCACGCATTCTTGGTCAAGATAACCTTGCTACTACTGAACACGAATGTTTAAATACCGCGAAGAAATTTACCTTTAATGAGTGGAAATTTGTCATTTATTGGTCTTTACTAAGAAATGTACAAAACTGTTAGTTTCCCGAATAAAATAAATAACTTCAGTGCCTTCTCCTCCTTTACATCCAGCAAGTTAAATAACTGGTAATTAATACTCCTAAGCACATAATACTAAAGTTGTAACGAGCCGGGCCATAAATTATATCAGTATTGAGTGTCACAAACCTGGAAAAGTATGTTTTTTTTTTTAATGACAAACCGGGGCTGTGGTGATCCGGGACTGATTTTTAAACGAAACGATACGTGCAGAAATCACGCATAGTCGTGAGCCTCTAGATATACGTATATATATATATAGGAGTATATAAACCTGACGGTATTGTCGGTCCTCACGAACGTATATTTTTTTTTTCACTCATAATTTCTGCGATTAGATTGAAACGTCATCGTGAATATCACAATCGCAACAAACTTGCAACGTTCGCATTAATATGCGTCGTAAATTCTGGCATTGAATTAATATGACAGGGGCGGCATGTCAAACATCTTTTGCAGGTATTTTATTCGGCTAATACACTATAAGCATGTAATTTTTTGTATGTCCTTTACATACAAGATTCGGTGTGAAATATGATTTAAAAACAAATATGAAAAAGAAATGTCCTGAACCGTAAAATGTTATTGACAACGGGTAGCGATCACTATGGGTAGTGCAATGGACAATAAAAATGCAAATAAGACAGTTTGTCTTTTCGTGGGCATCTTTTGCCCCCTTACAAATAGTTTCATGCAAAATTATTATTCTTTAGAACGTGGAACTATTATGAACTTTTCCGTAAGGACGACTAGAATCACATTATTAAAATTACTTCCGTAGGTAATATCTACTTGATATGAGGGCTCTACACTTTATTGAATCTTGACTTCGGGAGTTTATCCAATAAAAGTTGAATCCAATAAGCTAAAATCACTTCAAAATTAATTGTAAAGCTATTTACGAGAGATATCATAATATGCCCCTGCCGTAGGTATTCTTACCAGTGCGTCAAAACTTAGTATCATGTTCTGTTGGGCGTCCCCGCCTCACCTGTCAGGAAGACCGACCGCGGGTACTACAACATACAGTGTGTACTCTTACCAGTGCGTACTCTTACTAATGCGTACTCTTACCAGTGCGTACTCTTACTAATGCGTACTCTTACCTTAGTATCATTTTCTGTTGGGCGTCCCCGCGTCACCTGTCAGGAAGGCCGACCGCGGGTAACTACAACATACAGTGTGTACTCTTACCAGTGCGTACTCTTACTAATGCGTACTCTTACCAGTGCGTACTCTTACCTTAGTATCATGTTCTGTTGGGCGACCCCGCCTCACCTGCTAGTGAGGCCGACCGCGAGTACTACGAAATGCAGTGCGTACTCTTACCAGTGCGTACTCTTACCTTAGTATCATGTTCTGTTGGGCGTCCCCGCCTCACCTGTCAGTAAGGCCGACCGCGGGTATTAGTACTCGCGTTCGAACCTTACCCGGGTGCACCTGGAACAAATACAAATGACATTAAAACTTTAAAAAAATAACAAAAAGGTAATGAAAAATTATCATTTTATAACAATTATTGAGCAGAATTCAGTATAAAATTATAGTAAGAGGTAAACTAATCCATTGGTTTTTAATACCTATACAATTTGCATTAATATTTTTACAGGTTACCCACAAAAATACAACAATTAGAAACCATTTAAAGAGAGGTTTCCTTCGTACCGATTTACATTATAAAATTTGTCATTAAACAAACAAAACCAATTATAACAAATAATTATTACCTATATTGTTATTTTTAATGCAGCTGACAAAATAATCTTACATTAAAATTACACAAAGCACTTATTTTAACTTTAGTTTATGTTTTTACAACAATGTAGGTAGATTTTAAAGTCGGATACCTACTTAAAGTCAGGTTCGAATAACTTTGACACTTAATACGGTTTTACTACTTGAATAAAATTAAAATAAAGATTCCTTGTTCACTTATGTAGGCATAAAATGTACCTACAATAACCAGCCTACCAGTCTTAGTAATATTACAATATTCTCTTTGTTACATTACAAAGTTGCCTTGAAAATGGTACCTACATACTTAACAACTCGAGTATTTCTAGAGGCGTGACAAAATAAATCCCATTTTAGGAAATAAAAAGTAATTTCTTTCAGACTGAGACGAGACTATTTTGACACAGGCGGCTTTCTTTCCCCTTGTACGTAATATATGGGCATCCATAGCTATAGTAGGTAGGTACATTATGCGGCATAAAATAACTCTTGTTGACTGATATACATTTTTTTTTCAGAGTGATGGTAAAATAAAGTGGTCTAAAACATAAAAACCTAAAATGGCGATAGTGCAGTGCGCGTAGTTTACGTTATATCGCTATAAATTGATTCTAACAACTTTTGATGACAGTCGAGCTGATAATATAATATCAACACCTTTTATTCAAATCGTAAAACAACTTAACTTTATTTTGAATAATTTACAATACTACAAAATGTGAACTATGTTTACTACCTACGCAATGAATATAATTTTACGAAAATTGAACTTTAATTTTTTTTATACCTAACGCTCTGTTCTCTATTTGTAGGCAAATTATGGAAATTCATTGTCTATAAAACCAGTCTTCGATTAAAATTTTAAGCAAATGAAACAAAATGTATTTAAATATCAATAAATTAAACAGAGTTGGTAGCTAAGATTTGAATAAGTAAGTAGGTAACTACCTACCTACAGAAGTTGTCCTTTAGGCAGTAACACCCTGTGTGTTAGGAAAAGTACTAACTTCCTTTCAAGGGGCGAGTCAATCTATGAAACTGAACAACTTTCCCCAAGGAACATAGGTCGAAATATAAAAAATCTTTGGCCTTTCCATACAAACTTACCGACCGACCAATTCAATTTATATAGGAGGTCCAAAATGTTTTTCCTATCTCGATCTATGCTCCTTTTGGGAACTTCATTGAGCTGGTTCACCCCTTGGAAGGAAATTAGTCCTTTTCTTAACACCCTGTATATTATCTGTATCTGTATATTGTATAAAGGTATATTCTAAAGAAACATTATTTTACTAGTCATGAAGTTAAGTCATCAACTTAATAAATTGCTTGTATACCTATATGATACTGCTAAATATTTACACTAGCTTAGCAAAAGAAATCTCAGCTATAAACGGCCACAATCGCGAGATGTATTTTTATCGTTTACTCCACTTAAGGAATAAGATTGAAAACTGCTCCCGGTAATTTTCCCGTACATTTTTTCTGTCTCAATAAAAGCAATAAAATATTTACGGGGCTCAGATGAATCCGTGAGTGGATTTGTGAGGGATATTTTGCTGAATTAATTCATTTTCATAGGAAATCGGTCTTAATATTCAATGTGCGTAGTCGTTTCGCATGTTTTGCTAACTGTACAAATCGTTGGCATCTTACTCACAAAACAAAAAAGCGTACTAAAAAAATAAAATGCCGACTTGCGTAGGCAGTTCTTTTAAAGATAACTGCATTATCCAACCTACGTCCAGCAAGAAGACATTAATATGCAAAAGCGGCCATGTACATAGGGGTATAATGCAAAAAGGTGCAATGGCCTCGTCTGATTCTAAGAAATGCAGTATGCAGTATCTGAGATCTCGGCCGGCCGTTTGTGGCGCGGCGGATGCACGCCGACCTGATAGTATGATACGAGCCACTTGTGTACAGAGAAACTATACATGTACATACTATATATGGTGGTTAGCTGATTTTTTTACTTTATTTTTAAATTAAGTTTATCTATTAGCAGTTAAGTTTATTAAATAAAGAATTATCGTATCGTATCGTAATTGAAATCAATCTTCCAGCCCCAACCATAACATAATTAACGCATCAACGCAGAATTTAGCCGTATGTTTTATTTTTTGAAATTAACAAATATACCTACTCAACACATAAGGTATCGCACGATAAATAAAGCATAAAAAAAATATCAAACACAGAAACGACACATAAATTTTCCATAATTCTAAAAATCATAAATGAAAATACTTCTTTTGATACTTTTCGTCTTATCAGTGCTTAAAAACGTGTAAGATTTAAAAACCAAAATAATTTCAACACGTTAGATAAGCAGACGAAATATGATAATGTTTTGGTGAAAACAATTAAGAGGTCAGACCCGACTTTGACCTAAGTTTTATACTTGATTCTGGAAATGCCTAACCATCTTAATACCTACCCATTGTTACACAACATGGTATTTATAAAAAGTGTAGTGAACCTTGATAACATTATTTCAAAACGCTGTTCCCAAATTTGCCTTAATTTTTTTGCAGTGGCATTTTTTTATTAGTGTATGCAACTTGCTAAAATATAACTAGCATAGTATGACCACAGTATGACACCTCAGGTAAACGCGTAGGTAGAGTCGATTATTTCACAAGGACCTTTTAGGTATTATGTAAAATAACTTGCTTGAGCAAAATCAGTTAGCCAGGTATAGATTTAAATATTGTGCACAAGAATGTGAGGTCTGAAGGTCTGTATAAATGATACCTAAGATTACTGTCGAGACTGTGGTGAGGTTCTTACATCGTGTCAAGGCTTCTTCATCATATACATACAATGTATACTTACTTATATAGTTATGATATGCGGTTAGGAGTCACGTTTATGCAGTTCATGTCATATTTAGGGGAGATAAATGCATCTCTTTGTCATACTTTATGCGCTTCTTTATTGCGAATCCGCGTCGTGTGATACCTGCGTTATTACAGTGGAGGTAACTTGTAAGGGCATGCATGCAGTTTACCTACACGTAGGTATAGATAGGTACAGTAAAATAAATGTTGTGTAGGTAGTATGTAAAAGTATGCCAACGCGTACACGAGCTTACACGATTTTTTAATTAGTGCTTGAATTTTCTTTTTACCTATCTTATTTTCACCATTATAAAAATAAATATTTTTCCGATAATTGTAAAATTTGCTATGGAGAGTACCAAACGTCCATCGTCTTCCATTTAGTTATATGATAAAATACCACGTTCTAAAATGTTCTCGGGTCTATTTAATATCATATATTTTTGACGTAGGTATTAAGCTAGACCTCAAATTTCTTATTTTTGTCAAATTTATCTTTCATATAAACGAAGGAAAACACAACAACGATATCTTCTAATTCCTCATAATATTTCATATCACGTAACATGGGCAGAGACAAAAATAACCCGTAAGAGACACGAGGGGCGACCAATGATCCAATACAAGCATATGTCTCTGACTTATGCGGTCTTATATTAAACGGACTTATTTGGACAAAACGCAATAAAGAGGGAAAACTTGCCTCCCAAATAAAGACGTTTATGTCCGTTTTGGGTTACTTTAACTTATTGTTTGCCAGCTGTATTAAGCCTAAGTAGGTGCACGTAGCTTTTTTTTATTTCCAACACTAATAACTCCTTTCAAGCTACTTGGACTTAACAAGGTATATGTAAACTAAGCTGAACATTAGCATGATTAGGAATTAATTTAGTATTCATATAAGACAGTATCTTACCTATAGGGGGTAAGTTTGATAACAGCTGCATTTATGTAATTGTAAAAAATATATAATTACAACTCTAGGAGATAATTAACATTACAACAAACAGAATGTTGTAATTACTAATTTATTTACCTAATCAAGCTACTACTACCGTTCTAATTATTATGTGTGTAAAATAATTACAAAATATAGGTCTTGGGCAACACAAATGTCAAAATGGCTTACCTAAGTAACAAATAGCTGATAATGTACATATTACGTACATACATATATCACGCCTTTATTCCTTGCGAGGTAGGCAGAGCGTTAACGGCCGAAAGAATATGGTCGCTATCGCCACGTCAGACATTTATGAGATATTATCTATGCCTATACCTATGAAAAGTAGCTGCATATATATTTCTAAGTCCAAATTGGAAGGTTATGATGACTATCAAAATTCCGGTCGCCGGTGGAAGGGCCGGCCCATTGTTTCGGCGCTACGTGTGTCGCATACGATCCTTCCACGAATCATAAGATCCATAGGTATGGAGCAAACGATGATACCTACCTATAGGATGAGGACTGCTTCCGAATAGCTTCATTTGGAGCATCACAAAAAAGGTAGAGTCACACACAATATTAATTTAAAAAAACGTTCCTCAAATCACGATTCAATTCATTTTTGCTCCATGTTCCTATGTAATTTGATAACAATTTCCCTTTTGTACCAACATGAAATAAAAGCATTTATAAAAAGTAATAGGTTTCTAGTTTCTACGTTCACATATTCAGACTTGCATGCACATTTCATAATTTAATTTGATACACACTAAATTATATTGAAAACAACAAGAAAGCTAAATGGGGTCTTGTAATTTCTGCAATTTTGCGCAGCTGTATAAACGCCGGCCTCCATCTAGGTCCCTGGCGGATCGCACACCTGACGCACGACGGAGCGATAAAACATCGCAGCGGTCTGTCAGATCCATACTAGAAATGTCAATCCCATACTAAAACCGCTCAACCACTGTTGACGCAGCGCTATCGCAGTGTCGTCCGTCGAGTGCGGTTTTAGTATGGGGAGTGACGTTTCTGGTATGGATTTGACAGACCGCTGCGATATTTTTGCGCTCCGTCGTGCGTCAGGTGTGCGCTCCGCCTATGGCATCTGCATGAAACTAATTTACAAGGCAGCCGCACATTTTTTCCATCCTCATGAATATGTAAATTGTATGTCTGCGTCTGTTTCCAGTATACAGATGTTTATGAAAACCTCGTTGCTGGTTACATCTGGGCTGAAAATTATTTTAGCCGCGCTCCTAATTCTGGTACATTTGCGATGAGC
This sequence comes from Keiferia lycopersicella, assembly GCA_029255805.1. NCBI lineage: Eukaryota > Metazoa > Arthropoda > Insecta > Lepidoptera > Gelechiidae > Keiferia > Keiferia lycopersicella. The sequence goes on from JARACZ010000008.1 coordinate 5,575,548, forward strand.
TTAACAAGAACGGGCGAGCGGCGCGCTTTTCATCTCCGAAGCGCTACATTTACATTTTCGTCTCATTTATTTGCTATTTCGGGCCAAGATGGTGTCTCCCCGCACCCTTCGTACCCCTCTCTCGCCCTCATACCAATGAATAAGTCTCAGAGTGCGTCAGACGCGAGAGCAAAACGAAATTGGGAAGGAACGCTCTATAAAGTCTAATTAAGTTTGAAGTGAATGCACAAATGTAAGGAAATATAAAAAGAAACGTCTGAAAAGGAAATTTATTTCGCGGCTGCCCCTGTTTTTAAATGGAAGCGCTATATTTCTTACCTACCTCAGAAGGAAGGTTTATTATTAAGATGTTTCCGCGCTGAGGTTTTACAAAGAAAGCTTACTTTCACAGGATGTCAGAAGCATGCATTTAATTGAATATAAATCTTGTTAAACCTGAATATAAATCAAAACTGACAAAACAATCAGTAAACGAGGAAGCGAGATGGCGCATGATCAGAATGTAATCCGCGTAATTCCGGCCTTTATTAAGATATTTAGAAAAAAGGCTGGTTGTTATTCAGGGACCGTTTCGTATAAAAATAACGCGTCCCTCAGCGTGGCCTTTTGTTTTGAGGAGGTGGAGGCAAGTCCGGCCATTGGATTACCTACCTATAGTATATTATACTCAGTCGGTTTATACCACCCCTTCTTGACATTCGCGGTGGGACGCCAACAGGATGCAACCGGGCTTCGTGATTGAATTATCAATTTCCAAAACGAAATATCTCAATATCTACCGGTTGGACTGCTTCCGTACTTGAAACAGAGCCGCTAAAGAAATTATTACGTGTTAAAAGGCTATGTAACATTGAAGCAAGGTGCTTTTTCATAGCGACCCATCATGCATAAAATTCTAGTAGGTATCTTCCAAGATACCTACTTGGTTGTGATCTGAATCTACACTAAGAAAGTCGTCACAAGATCAGTACCAGCAAAATTACATCTACTATACCCAGACATTCAAATTCTCTCACTCTTTAAATGTAACGTCAGGTAAAGTTTATCTAAAAACAGATCCGGGTTCCTCAGCTATTAATACTGGTTACATCAAAGTCATCCAATTTGGGATTCTACAAATAACTCCAGTATACTGAGGGTTGGATACTATGAGCAAACATCAGCCTACCTATTTAAGAGCTCAATGTATACTGGTTACTCCTAAAAAATGTATGGAAAACTAATGTATGTTGATCTCTAAACTGGGTAACTGGAGAATTTGTTGTTATTACCTAATATATTGTGGGTTGTGTCTTCAGATTTTCGTGATAGAAAACCGAACGGCCCCTCACGGCTCCCGAATATAAATAACCTTCTTATATTTTCCAGGACATTGCGATTCATGGAGTTTGTGAGCCTTGACTGACGACATTTTTTCTTACGAAAGGTAGCTAGGATATGGCGACCAATTCTGGGATAGAGTTTCCAGAATAAATGTTGATGTATATTTCATTATTTTCCTGTTATAAAATCAAAGTTATAACAACCTAGGTAAACATAAAATTAGACGCGATGAACTTTTTTCATGTAATATAGATAGATATGACCATTTGTAATTTACTAAGAAACAGTGTTTGTGATTTATAAAAAAATAGATTGACAACTGAAATTTTCAATGAAAGTTGTAACAATCGGCACGGTGTACCTAGCTATTGCTATGTACTTACACAGTATAAACACAAGTATGCTCTACTTTACAGGAAAATTGTATATTTTGATACCTAGTTAGGCACCTGAATACCTGCCTCACCTCATTTAGTAGGTATTTATGTTATTTAGGTTACCTAACGTACCTACCTAGAGAAAAAATTCACTTCATTAGGCTGGCCGCTTAGCTATTTCAAGTATTGAACTGTTGGTATTTGGAATCTAAATACATAAACAGCACTTCACCGTCCATAGCATTTTTTAATGTTATTTGAATATTCGTACTATAGCAGTAAAACTCTTCAATAACGAACCCCTTCCAAAATTTGGACAATTTAAAAACAATTTCATTTCACATCGAATACTTTGATGAGCTTATTTTACAGCGTTATTAAAATAAAGCACTCTTAATATTGCATCCTAAGGGCAGTTGTATTTGGGATATACAAAAGCATAAAATGATAAAATAAAATTCGGGTACCCACCTAAATATACATTTTAAGCCTACCCCTCACAGAGGGTGTTCCAAAGACCCTCTAAGTAGGTACTTCTCTTTTGTAATTATAATACAAGGAAATGCAAATTTTAGCGTAAATATGCCAAACGTTCACTGATGCTAAAATCTTGTTATAAGACCCTTCTTAAGATTCATAGATGGAAATGAAGATAATGTTTGAATAACTTAGGTAATTGAAGGATATATTAAGGTACTTGTTAACCTTATGAACCTACTAACGATTTTTTGATGTAAAATCTGTAACCCAGAGCAAAATCCAACAGCCAGCTATTTCATAAGCATCTATATAAACTAAATTATGCCTTACGTCAAAAGTGCGCGCCGTAGTTTATTTAACTCAAAGTAATTTCTTGCAATATTCCATGATAATGTCCCATGGGTATAAAATCTATCTACTACCACACTTAATAATATAGGAAGGTAATATTTCTAAGCAGGTACTTACTTAGCTGCTAATCTAGCATAGATGTACTAATAAATGTAGGTTCTCATTCGCATTACTTAGTAAGTTTATTACATAAAGTCGCTTTTCTTGAAGCTGACACAAATAGGGCCCTAAGGCTAAACCAGTTTCCGAGTAAGAGGCCCGTTGCAACCAAGTTATTAACATTTGTATGTAAATCAGCCATTTTGTAAAGAAACCCGAGCCAGCTCGGCCTTTATCATCTCGTTAAAAACGAGATAACGTTGGATAATTTTTTTCTCCTTTTTTTCATTAAACCTCTCAGTTTTGTCGTGAAATTCGCCGCGTCACAAGAATCCCTTTTTTTTACAAACAACCTCTTAATTTAGCCGGCGAACTTTTAATTAAATATTCTGGTTGAAATGCTTACTCGGTTAATTTCAGGTCTTATGATCTTACATTTGCAGAAATATTTTTATTCCCTCCTCGTGCAGCACGATCGGTAAAAAAATAAATTTATTTCTACACTCGGGTCGTTTAAATATGCCTTTAAAGGCATGTTTTCTTGTAAGTACAAATGCGGAGTAGTCGCAAAAACTGCTCGAATAGCCACGAGTAGCAGAAAGGCACGAGTATAAATTAACGGAGGAAAAAATGGAGCAAAAAGGGGTAACAAGAGGTTGTTGCGTAACTGGGAACAAAGGGTGAAAGCGGTATGAATATGAATGAGTTGCTTTCGTGAAATGGGACCTTTGTCCATTTCACCCTTGCAAAAAAATATTTGGGACTGGACACGCCAAATAAAATGCAAATAGGTATCCCAAACCTACGTACCTATCCCAAAAATCAAATAAAGTCCGTAAACTGCTGGTATTTTACAGAAAGGAGATCCGAAACAGGTGTAATTCTGGTATTGATATTAAAATTGAAAGGGTCAACCAACACAACACATTTTGAAGCTTACTTTAATCCTGCTTGTATAAAATAAACTTCACGTTTTACAGCTATGGAAATGCTTTTACCTTGATATTATTTGAATGGCCTTCATTATTAAGCTGCACTTAAAACTTTGGTAAGTAAAATAAATAGGTACTGTGTAGTGTTGCTATTGCACATTATATAACGTAACAAATCTTATTTTAACGTCCGGGGACTTCACATTTTGAACAATATCCATTTACTTAGTTCAATTTATTTTTTCTAACAACATATTTTATCAATTAAATAACATATAACCTACCTTCATTACCTTTATACCAAATTATGAATTATGTACCTATTGTTGATTTAGACTTTTTTTTACACCCTGTAGAGTAGATTTGAGTGAATTCGTGCCCTTATCAGGAATCCGTAAACACTCCCGTAATGCTGACGATGGAAAGGCTAGTAAGTAGGTACTCGTTTTCTCTCAGGGTATCAAGGTCTATTCCCGTTCTGACGAGTGATAAGACTTACACTCTTAGATTTTTACGATATAATTTATTTATATCTTTACATAACATAATGAGCTAACAATCATAACATAAGCAAAATAAATCTCGACTCCTGGGATGTGACGCCATAAAAAAATCAATTCACGTCTTTTCGTTGTTCATAAAAAATCAGAATCTAATATTAGTCTGGGTTTTTTTGTTTCGAAATCGAGTTTTTTTTACTTTTTAATATAAAGTTGTTCTCTGTTAGAGACAAAAAGGGTTGGTATACCTTCCTCGAAACGTCAGTTTTCTTATTTCCCAAATACTTTTCCCAAACTTCATTTCAAATTTAACCAAGTTGCGTAACACTCTAGAGGAAGACGTATCCTCGGGTAGGTAATTTTCCCGAGGTCGTAGAATTTCCTCAACTGTGTCGGGCGGGTATTTATTAAATTACCCTGGGAAGGGCGAAACTCCACACCGCGGACTAAGCCAGCTTACGCCTCTTAATAAGGGTCTAGCTTAATATGGCCTGAGAGTTTAATACAACAAATGTGAATAGTAAAACTACATACATAAGTTTTTGGGTTATTGTCGAAGCTTTAAAACGCATAGTATTGTGAATTTACCACTAAAAATACTTTAATCCAAGAAATAACGAATAATTTAATAATAAATTTAGAAGTGTTTTAAGGTTAAGTTTTAAGAAAAGATGTGAACCTTAACAATAAAACGCAGAAAATCTGAGATAAAACTGTGAAACTAAAAGCCATTGTATCCAAAATAGAAAATCAGAGCACATTGACGTAAACAAGGCTCACATGAGTGAGTTTGTAATCGCACCGAGCGCCGCCATCGCCGCCGCAGCGCACAACTCGTCCGGAAACGTTATCTCGGCTGAACTAAACAACTCACTCACAGACAAATGACGCCAGTAAAACCTCCTAAATGAACCCCACACACCCATTCAAAACAAAACCCTCCACGCTTCAACACAAAGTACAAAATCCCCCGCCCCACCCCCCCACATAAGGATCACTACGGATCCGACCCAAACAGTAAAATACCCAGCTAACCAGTCACCGCAGAACTGAAACTATGCAAATAACTTTTACTATACGACCTTACAGAATTAGGTAATCCCGTATTGACATATAAATCTCACCACAATTCGGTACGAAAGTTCTCAACTTAATTCTTGGGATTACGAGACAGAAGATTGCCAGTTATGGCTGTGGAGACAGACTGTATGTGCTGAATCGCTAAGCGGCTAGAGTGCTCGTAAATCCTCTGAGTTCTGCGCTGGATAAAAATACGCGACGCGACCAACCTCCGTAAAGAACTCAATGCCAATGCTCTCACTTCTATTAAAAACTTCCTAATACAAACACTAAATACAGACAAAACCAAAATTCTAATAAACAACACTACTGACATCAAAATAAAGAAGGAATTCCATTGGGACATATCACGGATAATAAGTCTAACCCAATCCGATTATCCAAACAAGTTCGTTTGAATTACGAATCTTTTATAAATACACGTGGCAACCATATTGGAAAGCGCGCCAATCAGAACGCTTCCCGCGTAACAAAAAAATATGGCGGATACCTTTTGGATATTATCATTCCCTATTATTATATCGGAGAGAATGGTCGCCCGACTGGTTTGAAACGGATTTGGATCTTTACCAAGAGCACAGCTTGGGGCTAAATTTGGCCTTAATACTTTAGTAAGAAATAGTACTGCCTACCTGTTCGAAAAAGTATTGTTTTTTGTAAAAGGTTGGTGAGAATTCTTACTTGCCTAATTGTTTGGAGAAACTAAACTTGCAACTTGTCAGGTTCATTAAAAATATCTCTTCATCAAGTGCAGTAAAATTTATAATTGTGACACACATAAAAGAAGAAGAAAAAGTTATTGTCGGCGTTTAAATTAATTATGATAGAGGCAAAAAACTGGCGCAAACGCTACAATTTTGAGCGAGCCAATTTAGATTGCGTTTTAATTGCCAACGTACACTACCTAATTACAAGATAACAAGGCAGCAAGTCAGTTCAAGTGCGCTGATAAAGTGTGTGACTGAAATATGGGAACAGATGTTAGGGTGAACGACCCCTGGGCCGCGTGTGTGTCCTCCAGCGACCGCTGCACTGGCTGGCTAAGCTCTTGTGAATGTCTCGTAATTTCATCGTTCGATTTTCAAATTCTACGTTCGTTTAGTTCGAATTTACTCACACTGTACTGATAAGAATGCAGTGATCTGGCCATTTTATGGATATTTGACGCTCCAATCTTATTTATTTATCGACTTAAGCATGAACAGCTTACAAAATTTCATGACTCCCAATGGTGTTGATTTTCTTATTCAATGCACCTACGCACCACAGTAGTCGATTTGAATATAAATTACTAATTATGTGAAAATGTTGACTATGAAATTCTGAATTTACGACCCGACTTTCAAGACACTACCGGTTGCCAGAATGTTTTAAATTTTACCCACGATGCCAGTTATGTGAAGTTGACTCATTTAGACTTAACGAACATAATGGAATTGGATAGAACATGTTTATCAGCCTTTATGTTGAATTATTGCGTAAATTGATCAGCGGGGGGCATAATTTATGAAAGACAATCATGATCATGATTATAAATGTCATCGCACGATCTTTGAATACATTAATGTGCTCAATAATAATGCTATTCATCTCAATTGTTTCTTAATTTAAAAAGGTCAAATCTGTTTCAATCACTAGTGTTCGTTTTGAAGCCATTTAGATACAATGAACAAAAATACAAAGGTTTTCATTGAATGAGTTACACCAGTCTTACATCGTGACATAGTGATTGCATAAATTAGAAAAACAACGCTAAAAAGTGCTCACTTTAACTACCTATTTTCTTAGAAAAAGATCTCCCAGTGAAACTGCAGGAAATAATACCCAGAGGAGAAAGATAAAAGCTATTCTTTGTTCCTTTGGAGGTATAATTTCGTGGCGATGATAACTAGGTACCAGGAGGGCAGACGATGGTAGGTGATTTAAGAAAATTACATTATAAAAAGATAAAAAAAGAGGGCTCAGGGCTAGGGCGGCGGGCTCAAAGACATTATTATAAAATGTACCAATTTAAATTCAAACATAAAGTCGGGCTGCCGTATTGAGTCGCTCCGGACTATATTGTAGCGATTCGATACGTATGAAATTATGTTTCCTTTCGTACCGTTATGTCTAGGTAATTAGTTAATAAGCATCAAAAAACATTCTTGTTTTAAAGAAGAATAAGCATATTTACTGCAAATTATAATATTATACCGCTCAAATTAAAGGGTCAAGTTGACTTTAAACTTGTATGACACCACGACATATATATTAGTTGATCAAAATACACATATTTCAAATTTTCTTTTATGTGCTTAAACATGTACCTACCTATTTAGGTAAATATTTTATGTGTTGAATTTACTTGAAACTGAAATGCAAGCAACTAAAGATATAATTAGATTTAAAAGGTAGTAGTGAAGTTAAAGTCATGAGATTTAAAATGAAACATCATTGAATTTACCTATCTACGTATAATGGGTGTGATTTCCTTAATGCCACGTCAGTAACCAGCTCGAACAGTTTTACTGCGAGCGTTTTTTGAAATTGGAATCGCAGACACGGGTCGCCCGGGCTGGAAGGGAACTAGTCCAATAAAAACTTCCTTTGTTACCCGATGCTATCGGTGAGACTCTTTCATTGAACTCCCAGGTTCAGACGCGTAGGGTTAAATGGCTTTCAGCTATGGGATGATGCTTTGGGGAAACTGTCTGTATTTTTTAAAAGTGATAAAAATAATATTTTCAAAAATCACTTTGGTGTAACCTCGTTTGTTACCATGATGGGTGTAGGTTCATCAGCCAGAAAAATTTAGTTATTGTTTTACTACTAGTTTTAGGTGTATATACTAATTTTGAAGCAAGAGTATTGAAGGTAGATCATATAAATACATAAATAGGTAATAGTTTTTCACTTTCATTTCTATAGATTTTATTACATGATTTTATATCTCATTTTATTTTGAAATTAAGTGTAAAATATTATATGTACCTACACTCAGAAGTTACACCCTGTAGTAATGCCTCAAGGTACCGTTAAGAAACTTTTACAAAAGAAAGTCGTCTGTGCAAGTTGCACGGGGGATTTGCCTTATCAATTTTGAGAAAGTTATTAAAACTTTTAAAATTAACTGTCAGATAAGAATTACTGCCACCCAGATGCAGACATTTTCTGATCACAAGATAACGCCATTGAACTTTTAAATAAAAATAAAACTTTTCTGTCTTTAAAATATTTCAGCAACTCAACTACCTATCTTCAAAGATTTTCCGAGATATACTACCAAATACCCAGCGCGATCAACATGTTTATTGAGACATTTAAAAGAAATAAAATGTCATGTGTGTGGTTAACATGTCATAGAGACGATCATAATTTTAAATTAAGAATTCAAATTAGGAACGACTCATAATAGGTAGGTGGAAATTCTTGTCGCCGAGAACTCGAGACGCGCAATCACAAAATATCCGGGCGGTATCCAATTAAAACATTCATCCGCAAAATTCCCGGGGCAAAGTTCCCAGATTCCTCCCCCTCCCCCCACTGCGGTGCGTCCCCGGGGGGAGGGGGGGGTTGTTCGAGTCACATTCCTTGAATGTCTGCGACTTGCGAATGTTTCTTCTCGTAGAAAGGAACGCTGACGCCAGCTCAGTGAGTTTTATAGTCCTATCAGCAGCCGGGCGTCTTACTAAGCGCCGTTTATACTGGTTTCCAGTATATTTATTACGAATAACTATTTTAGATTAATCTTTAAACGCGAAGCTGGCTGCTGATTGTATGTAACTCTACATTTAAGGCTATACGAGAATGGAGTTAGTGTTTCGAGCTCAGACTTGTGGTGGCTGCGTTTGTTACATTGTATGCTTGTCTGAATGGATTTGTGAGAGCCGTAGACAAACAAACTGCATTATTATTTTTAACGATGTTGTCTACTTCCCCCTTTAACGTAAACATCTCTAGCTAACTACGTTTTCTGTAATACATCTCAATAACAGGAAAGGGAAAGGGAACTTTCCATGTAATCCAGGACGCGTTCCCGCTGGCACGCGTCGATATTTATAAATAATAACATAAAACAATATAGGAGCGCGCTTAGGCTCCGCTACATAAAGCTCGCAGTGAGAATAAATGGATTACTTGTGTCCACCGCGCGCCATCTCGCGGGGGGTACGAAAACTATATGAGTTATTGTTATTGCGCGGATATCCCCGCTCCCGAACATGTTTTCACTTACCACCCCTCTTGTAAGAAGCGTCGTAAAAATCTGGCCGGAATACACTTATTAAATTGATTGTGTTTTCAAACATTTACGCCGAAATGGGTTTCGCGTAAGCTCTCCGAATACGAGTTCTTTGGGGTTTTCTGCCTTCGAGCGCTAATTTCGCTTTATAGGTGTACTTGAGCGAAACAATTTCACCGTTTTTATCTTTAGGAGTTTTAAATTCGTTACTGCATTTCGATTTACCGGAATACGTACCTACTGTAGGTAGGGTTGACACTTCAGTCAATTTGGTTTATTGCATTCTATTTAGTTAGTGTAGAGGGGGCTATAATACTGCAGAGATTTTTTTCCAGCTGCTAAATGTTTTGCCTAGTATTTACTTATCATATTATGTATACGAAGTCGAAGGTCTACGAAGAGATCGTAGAAGGATTTTGCTTGGAAAGTTGCTGTGTCATGACTACTAGAACTTCGGCAAACAAACCAGAGACGAGAAAAGGCTTCGGAAGCTAGTGGTCTAATTGGGAGGCCAAAGTTTGAGTGAGTTATGCGTCCGAGTGAGTGAGTGAGTGAGTTGCCCCAGAAGAACGATTTTACTGCCTCGTTACCGGTAATAAGCTGACTAGGGGCTCGACTTGATCCACACTGTTCACTAGTAAGCTACTCATTTCATTACAATAAAAAATACAGTAAGAGAATTATAAAAATATACTAATGATGGAATCGCGATAACAGAAGATGTAGTATAAAATGTCAGACGTGGCGATAGTGGCCGTATTTTTGGGGCCGTTAACGCTCTGCCTACCCCGCAAGGGATAAAGGCGTGATATATGTATGTATGTAGTATAAAATTAAATCATTTTTTACTGGAGAGCGGTGCCCATAGAGCAAACTCTAAGTTATTCCGTACTCCTCAAAATGTCCAAAAAAGAATCTGTGTTTATTCATGTTATTCTATAAATAAGAAACAGTTTTTTTTAATAACAAGTTTTTTGTGCACATTGAAACGATCAATAGAGGAATCTGGGTGATAATTTATTTAACAAACTCATTAATCATACCCATAACACTTTATAAATTGAATTGATTGTCCTTTTGGACCACTAGCGCCATTGACTACCTATACCTATACCTTTACTGAAAAAGGAAAAACTTTCTCATCTCAAATCCATCATTTAACTGCATTGTATCACTTTTAGACATTGTGATTGTCGAACAAACTCAACTAACAAAATGTTTTTCATAATAAATTGAGACACAAAATTATATTCATAACTTTTACTACTTTTAAAATACCGCACACTGTCCACAGCCCGCTATAATTTGTACCGTATTATCCGCGATAAATTAGTCGGCTTTCTGACTTAAAGTCATTAAGGGCAAGGAAGCCTGGGCCTGAGCTCCCCCTTAAAATGTCAAGCGCCAGACCACACAGAGAGAACCATCCGACCGGTTTGAGCCTTTTACAATTTAATTAACTTTTAAATACTATACCTATACTCCTACTTTATCTACTTGACATAAAAAGATAAACCTCTCAAAGAATCTACATAAAACGACTGTATCTTAATCTGGCTTTTGCATTTCGGATTATGTCGTGCGATACATGCATACATTAACTTTGAATAATAATTAAACACAGTCACGGCACATTTACGTAGGAGGTACCTACCTACTATACGATAGTTTAGTTGTAGGTAAGTAGTAATCATAAAACGAATGGCTACGTCAGAGTAGAGTTTAATAACAGGTATCATACACAAGAAACAGCGAGTAGGCAGATCTATTCTCCACTCCACAGCTCAATATTGGCTTCACAGAAGTAAACAAATCGTAAAACTGTACTGTAAAGTCCTTGTCAGACAATATAATTATTGATCTGTTTACAGGCACATATAAATCATAGTAAACTAGCTTAGCTCTATATAGTTTACCTTCCGTCGCCGCTTGAATATCACAACCGCAGATTTCACGTTGGCACGGCGCCCGGGTTTCTGCATATGCGCACGCGCGCCTATGCCAAAGTTTATGCGCACCAGACTAATAAACATGTCTAAATAGTAATATTTCAAAAATGTAGACAGCGACACAACACTACTTTCTAGAGTAAAATCTGGAAGCAAACTGGCCGTGCATAGCGAGCTTTCTCTTTGCAGGCAAAAAAAAAACTAATTTGAATTTTTATAGAAAATTGGGTCAACTGCCTTTCGAGGAAGCGTTTGCGCAGCTTTTATAGCCATTTGTCTTTGTTAGAACTGAGATTTGAATGACAAATGTCAGTTTTTGTTGAAATTTTGATAAGTAAAGGATATTTTTTGTGTGGAGAAAGCTTGCACCCGATGCTGATATTTAAACTTGGAACTTGCATGTTCTTTTTACCCGACTATGCCTCAGAAGGAAGACTTAAATCAACGACCACGAAAATCTAAAATATTGGGCACAAAATAATATTCTGGGCAGTCTGTGAACAATTTTTTAAGTATGAATATGATGGAAAAATATTGTAGTTTCCGAATTGGTACTAAATTTATTTAAAAAAATATATTTTAAGTATTGAACCAGAATGTAATTTATTACGTTTATTAATTATTTACTTTAAGTATTTTGATTATTTTTAAATTATCATTTCACTAACATGATTTCAAAGAATTGAAACAACCTTTTGGCTGTCATAATCATACAAATCTTATATACAAGAAAATAATACCTACGTAGTTTTCACTTCGCCAAAAAATGCATAATACTTGTTTTACCTGCGTAATATTGAAAGACATGTGAAATTACACGATCTTGTACGTTTTTTGTAAAAAACATTATCAGCACCATCTACCGGTACATGGGTGAAGTTTTTAAGCTACGGAGTTGGTTACAAAAGCTCTACCAAAGCTCGGGTGCTTCGTGTAGACTTCCCTTCCTCCTACATTATAACGAGTGAGGATTCCCTTGCAAACAATTTTCTTTATAAAAATGTATGGATTTATTACAGAACATAATGATTATTTAGTACTTAAACTTTGCAAATATTAGATATTTTCAAAATATAAGTAGAGCTTTTGCATTTCTTTTCTCTACTTTGTCACTTAGATAGTTGATAGTAGAGAGAATGCGTGAAAAAGAAAATTCAAATATTGAGCCTCCCCTTCCCTTCCCTTCAACAATTTATTTTACTTTAGTCAGATGTTTGAAGAAATTTTGTGATCTAGGGGTGTGTAAAAAGGAAGTAGAGTGTAAGAAGAGTAAACTGCTGTATTTTGTGAACAACGCCATCTACCTAACATAACAAAAACTTTTTCGGCATCAAAGGAAGCTGGGAGTCAGAGGTCTAAAACCTTTTTTACAAATTGGGTTATTATAATATACATATGGAATATTTATGGGTTTGTTTGTATAATATTTCATTCGAAATTAAAAAAAAATAGTTTTAACAATTAAGTTTTTATGTTCGGTTAAGCAAACGACAATCGTCGTCTTGGTGTATATTTAAAATTAATTCATTTCAGTTTTTATGTTTGTTTATACATATTTTTATTTAATTATAAAAAAATGAGCAGACTTTGCATAGAGTTTGTTTAATTTTTACTAGAGGTAAAATAACTATTCCGAAAATATAACATAAAAATCATGGTACATTTTTATTTTAACTTTCTTGGCAAACGGAAACATAACCTAGGTACCAATACAAACAAATCTACAAAGTTAATATCTTTAATTTGGCATTTTAGAGACATTTATCTTTTAATAAGAAGTTCTTGAACAAATGTTTCAAAGACCTGAACCCAAGACCCACCCAATCGCCGAATATTATTAAAACTCACACAAAAACATTTACATGTGTGCCGAAGAATTCGAGTTGCTCCCGTGCCGTCCTTGCGCCGCCATGTTAGTTTATTTTCCGTCTCTCTCGCACGTACAGATGATAAAACGATGGCTTGAGAAAAAATACGTGACGCCATCTCTTTCGCACTAATGCGTGATCCGAATGGTCGGGCTACTGATCTCGGCAAGCGACCACGCGGTCGGATTTGAGATGAGGCATGAAAAATTCAAAAGAAATATGGTGGGACAGCGCATTGGAGTTGGAGCAAAACTGGCGGAGCGAGTTGAGATATTTCCGTATTCCATTATGGCCGACGAATCTTTTTCTCGAATCATGCTGGAAGGATTAAAATAATGTGACATTTTGGAATGAGAGTAGGTATGGTATGTCTTACCTGTGAGGCTACGTTTTGCGAAGAATTTTAAACGGGTCCTTCTGGATTCATACCATCTTGATGAGATCTGTAAAAAACACAAGAGTAAATCAATTATTTTTGTATAATCAGATATACTAACTCAGGAACAAAACTATCAAAATGTTTAATTTAAAATGTACCTACCTATGTGCTTTTTATAAAGTAGAATAAGTCCGAATTCTGTCCATGTTTATCAATGCAAGCTATTCTATCTATACATATACCTACTTATATCAAAGTTAGGACGATCGGCTACTGAGGTAATCTGTAGACTAAGACGGATGGTACTGTATTTATTACCCCATCTTGCCTTGCTTAGTAGGTAGAGTACCTAATGGGTAGGTACTATAGTTTGTAGCAGTTATTAGCTAGATATTAACTAAGCACCACAGTAATTATCTGGCATAATGACAACAATATTGTATAACTATTACCTCCGTTGCTATATTAGGAACTTGGTAGGTAATAGGATCCAATAGCTCTTAGTTATCAATTAAATAAGATAAAAAGTAAATAAAGCGTGTTAGTAAGAACATACAATATATTTATTTTATTACCTACTCAAATCACACTTTATGGTAAAAGTGATCTATTAACTGTAATTAATTGGACTTTAAAACACTTATGGCCAACAGTCAATGGACTATACGGGGTGTTAGAGACGTTGTACTGAAAACTTTGCAGACATGATGATCTTGAGCTAAAGGCGTGATTTGTGTGTATATGATCAGACCATGAAACTGAACATTGTTTACTATGGAGCCTATGTTGCGAATCAAAAAAACAATTTTTAATTTCCTATAGAAAGTTAGCCGAATGGAAATTCTGTACGGGAGGTCGATATCTTTTCCTCTTTTTTGTTACTAAACGAACAAGTATAACTTATTATGTGATGAACTCTACAACTTACTTTTTTTTAAAATTTGGTTGACAGGCGGGCGTGTGTGGTCCGTCGACCTTCTAAGAAAGGCTGAAACTGAAAAGGTTGAAACTGATCGGGACCCGAGCCCTCAACCAAATTCAAAACAAGTTAGTTGTAAATCTTCTTATCTGTTACTAACATAGCCTCTATAGCAAAAGTTGTTCAGCTTCGTGGTCTGATCATGTCTGTAGTTATCGGTACACCATCCCTTACACCCGGTTTGCCTACTAAACTGCTCAGCACATGGTCAGATAAGCTCGCGACTATGTAAATTCTTAACCATAAACGCAGGTTATTAACAGTATCATAAAGTGGTCACAACTTATGAACCTGCTTCAAAGTTGAACGCCAAACTAGTGGCGCCCCCAAATAAGGAAAACAAATGGGCTAAAACGCTTTAAATCGGAAGTCAAGGCTAGTACTGCCTTTTTATTTTTTCTGTGTCAAGGTAAGATTATGTCACCAAAAACGACAAAGATTTATTATAAATAATATATTTGATAAAGATTAGTACCGAGATTAAAAAGTATGAAAGCCAAAAGTATATTTAAGTAATTACAGTTGAGATAACCGTCAAACTTTAAGAAAAATTAACATTGTTTTTTTTAAAACCATCATTATCCTATTGTTGCCGTTACACTTTAGTTTTACTATATAATTCATGCTTTGTCAGTGATCTTCTCCCTGCCTATGTACGAAATGTCTTTTCTCATTATAAATAGCAAAAGCTTCGCGCAAGCTAGGCACAAGTATCACCAATGTTGCACCTAAAGCGCGTCGCAAACGCTTAGTTGTAACTTGGCCCTAACTTGGGTTACTTTACTTAGGCCAGCCACTCGTAAATAAAACCAGTACCCGTGGATACTACCCGCGTAATTTACTGCCACATACCTCGGAGATAATCTCTACTAAGTGCACTTTTTACTGGCTATGTACCGGCTTTATGGTAAGTTAAGCAAATATTAATGGCGGTAAATTTATGGTTGTACTTTAAAACAGCCGATTGCGCGAGTGTCGAGTGGTCTTGTATCTTAAACTTGATGTGTGTTTTTAAAGTAGGTACTTGCCTAAAGCCATTGAAAATGAATAAGTGGTACTGTATCCAAAAATATACCAATTTCTGGTGGAGTAAGGAAAGACGAGACGAAGTCGACGCCTTCCCAACTCCCAAGTAAATGAGACCAGAGATTGGCATTTTGGCTGAGGCTAAAATTGTGTACCATAAAACACCCGTACTTCACGAAGTGTGAAGTTTAAGTGTGAGTTTTTTTCTTCGGGTCTACGAGTAGGCCTAAAATGTATGTATGGAATTTGATATAAAAAAAATTAATAGTGCCGCCATTAACGAGCAAATGGAAGAAAAATATTTATTTATAAAAATATTTCTTCTCCGTATATACAGGTCAGTAATTATATGGCCGCGAAAAGGTTCAAGTACCTACCCGTAGCAGCCTTTTTCTCATGCGATTTGATATCGATTTTATATTAATTTCAACATTATTATAATTGATTTATTAAATGTAAAAATAGTGCGTGAAAAACGATGCTAGATATGCATTGGTATTAAAATTTTTGCTACGACAACTACGCCGTAGCAACATTTCCCCAAAACCTTTGTAGCAATAAAATTATTTACAACAACTAATTAAACTTCTAAATAGAAATGAACCGGTCACGGACATGACTTTAAAATATGGCTGCCAATAAAATTTACAAGTTTCAGTGGCAAAGGTCAGTGGGCCCGAGCGAGAATCGAACCTGGGCCCGAACGTGATTGACACGCAGTAAACCGAATTTATTACTGTACCGCTATAAACGCACGCCTCAATGGGTAATCATCTATTAATCGCAATTTAATGCATCAACACTGTCAAATAATACTCGAAAGAACTGGCGATAAAAGTTTATTGCGTGATCTACTGACTCAGTCGAGGCAAGTGAGTCAAACTAGATATGGACCTTCTTGGTCTAGTAGTAAACACCCTAAATCCTTACTTAGGTCGCGTCTTTAAACTCATCGTTAAGTTACATGTTAAGTTTAAGATGGTTATAACTCTTAATGTACGACGGAGCACCATTTTAGCGCATTTGTAAAGCATGCGGTCTGTCACAAGAAAGCATACTTCCAATTACAATAAAAGCCGCTGTAGATGCAGGTCTAATGCATGAACCCGCGTCAAAGGATGCGCTTGTCAAACAACGCAAATTCATCAGCAGGTGCAGCGTCAACGTCAGTTTCTAAAATGGGGAATTTGATTTTCTCTTACATCTCATAGACACATGCGCTACGGATGCGCTAAAATTGCACTGCGTCTTGCGTTAGATGTGAGATTCGCTTAAAATAGCAAAGCAAATAAATTTGAAATATGTTACCACTACTTGTATCACAAATTACGGTCAGGGTATGTCACCGTTTAAAAATGTTATCTTTGAAACCATTTTCATAAATATTTGATAACTTGGTAAGTGCCTTAAGTAATTGGATAAATTATAATCTTTTATAACCTATTTAGCCACGCAAGGTTATAATACAGAAAAGTTGCCGTTGAGAATAGCCCGTTAATTTTCCCCTAAAACACATCATAAAACTACACAATCCAACGCGGAAGGCTCCACAATGCTCCATACTTAACCTACCGCAAAACTTGACATAACACCGGCCGATTGTTTCATTGTTTATCGTATAAAATTTATAGTTAACTGGCTCAGTTTACGAGATTGTAATATGGCCGTTGAACTTCAAATCGGCTGATTACGGTTTTTTAATAGGTCATGAGCGGATATTTGTGAAAAAGGAATGCGATTGTTGGAGTTATAAAGCAGTAGGTGTGGGTGGTGTATTGTTCCGTATCATCATTCTCCTTGCCATATCCCGTTCTCTGTCGGGGTAGGCTACCTCACCTAAGGGATATGACGTGGAACTAAGTTATTACACAGAGTGACTGCCATCTGACCTTGTTCAGTATAAACTTTAGAAACTGAAGTTTCGCCTTTTTGGTATTCTTTAATGCATATTTAAACCAGAAATATGCGTTTCACGTGCGTAACACTGAGCAGCAGAATTGTAATTTTCTATTAAGTATGACAATGCGTTTGGAAAAAAATTTTTAGTCATTTTTCAATACATACTGTTCATAATTTAGTGACTGATAAAATAAA
This sequence comes from Keiferia lycopersicella, assembly GCA_029255805.1. NCBI lineage: Eukaryota > Metazoa > Arthropoda > Insecta > Lepidoptera > Gelechiidae > Keiferia > Keiferia lycopersicella. Next base: position 5,593,207 of record JARACZ010000008.1, read on the forward strand.
TTTGACGAAATCCCTTCAAACAGTGAAAATCAGAAGTTTCTTTGAATTGTTAGAGATATTTGTAATATAATACAGGTAAATATTGGCATGCAAACATTGCAGTGCAAAATAATCATAACATGAAAGCGTAGCAAGAAAATGCAATGACATGAATTACAACACTGTAATAAGCAACAGTGTTGCTACCTTACAATAAGAAAATCCTATAAAGTAAGCGGAGAAAATCGATCAAACTCGTTACGATTGGTCACACAAAAATCTAGCGCAATAAAAAAACAGGTAGCGGTAATCCATTGACCGGCGCAAGCACAGCCCAAACACCGGTTGTTTAGTGATGTTGTAAATCAAATCATCAATTATCGACAACCGTGTATACTCGCGACGCCGCCATGTAAACAATTCGAACATTAAAACTTGCTACCTACGTTTTACGATTATTCAATTTGGGGGAAAATCGATTTTATTTGCTCGCTCTCGATTCGATTTAACGTGTAAAGTCGCGTGGCGATAACGGGTTGGGAAACACTGGCGAATGGTTTTTTCTTCAGGAAGTGGTCTGCGGAGGAAGAGGGACATAAACAATGACGGTAGTAAAATCCGTTCCTCTATTTTATACTCTGAGCTTTTATACTTAAATAGGGTAAGGTGTGTTTCCTGCACTTGGCCTTATTACTATATTTTTTGTTTTATCTTAATTTTTTTTATTTTTTTTATCAGTATTACATCTTTTTTACAGTAGCATTATCGATTGTTTTTGGTTAATCGATTAGGAGTGTTATTGTGTCGAAGTAATCAACTTGCCGTCCATTGGCAACGGAAGACAGTCAAAAAATAGACGAGAGCATGAATACAATATTTGACGAAGTGACGAAGACTACAGTAGCCTAAAAATATATAAATCTAGGATGTTCCTCACTAAAGGGACGGATGTTGGTAGCTTCATCCATCACATAGAATCTGCATTAAATAAAACATACTTATCGTACACATACTTACTGCAGATATTAAAGTATTCCTGCATTTTTTCAAAAACTTCGCGAACTCTTCTAAAGCTCACGTTTACAGTGAGATCACACTTCACACTAGCACTGAAAGTCAATTCGGACTAAGACATAAAGTCAGTCTCAATTCCCAAGTGTCGCCACTGAACTGTCATCAAGGACTGAGCTCGGATGCACCAATTGAACTCGCTATTTACGTTAACAAAACACTAACAAATTGATATGTTTATCTACAAAAGACTATTTCCGACCCACCCTTTATCGAGGGGACCCACCCTTCTGTTTAAAGTAAAAAAATCGCGAAATATTACATAAATAATAAAAGGGACATACACATTCCTCCCCTATGTTCCCCACCCGTGATACAATTTTGGCTGAGGCATAGTTCCGGAGAAATGGTCTGTGAAGATTCCATTGAGATTTAAATGCGAGTCATACATTATTCATGATACCTAGCGCGGGATGAGAAAATCAAAGTTTTACAACAAACCAGCCATGTATAAAGTTATAGCTTTTAATAGAGTCACGGCAATATCATGAGAAATATGACAGTTTTGATGGTCTTTTTTGCATTATCAAACTTCCATACATCGTCTTCACCAGTAAGTATATACCAACCCCATAAAACAATGCCATATCTTAGTAAATTGCAAATTGTTAGCAAAGATCATCAAAAAGTACTGCTAGAATTGCTTGTTTGCTTTATGAGATATTAATCTGATGAACTTATTCCCGTAGTCAGTCATTTTTCAATCGATTTCTAGATTTTCTAGTACCAAGCCTCAGACAACCTATTAGAAAAAATCTATATATCAAAATTCAGTTACATCCCATAATTTATGTACCAAATTTTATTGTGACACCAGAAAATTCTTCATCACATAGATTACCCGCATCGAAGCTAATCCACGCTACCCTTTCATAACTTTTTCTCTTTTAATTCCCACAAAAAGTAACTAGCAAGAGATAGGGGTGCTAATGTTCTACCATGGATGAGTTTATGGGAAAACTTGCATCGGGTACATGGAGATTCGTTCATCATAAACTCATTGGTCACCAGGGATGGGGATGTCTGTTGAAACTGTGAAATTTGATTAAGAAATATGAGATATGCTAATGTCATCAAAGTTATGGAAATGAAGAGCGTTTTCTTGTTGTTTTTATTGTGGATTCATGTAATAAATATTGTCCTGATAAAAGGTAAGTAAAGTGATATTTATTGGACACATTAAAGTCCCATAGAACAAAGAACAATGGCATGTGTAACGCAAATTTTTGAATTAAAATGAATTAACAAGTTTAGTGGTATAGTAAGGCATGCCAAAATTCTGTTTACATTCATACGAAAAACTGTAGTTACAGGTTGTCAGCCTACTACTTGTAATACACATGAAACTTGCGAGTCCCTTGGTCGCCTCTTTCGACACCGTCTGCGGACAGAAATGGGGTGACGCTATTCTAAGCCGACATCAATACCATTGGCCTTATACGTCTATGACAGGCGATTTAATCAGTGTCTGAGGCAAGAGCACAGACACTGCGTTACCTGGGACGCAGTTATGGAAAAGGCTGGGTTGCCCAGGACCTATGCCATCCACTCAGCTTCCCTGGCTGACACCACAGGAACGACGAGTCGATACGTGCGGAGCCAGGTCAGCTGCAGGAGTCTTCCGCACGATAGACCTCTGTCGCACGCGCATGACAGACACCCAGTTCCAAGTTTAATGTGGAGTTGTCCTTCTCCAGAACTGATCTTGGGTCTCGGTATTCTCTCGGTCGCCTCTTAAGACCACGAGAAGAGAGGCCGCGGTGTTATTCTACTGCCGACACTACACGTTAGATTTATATACTATCAATAACCCTAAGACATGTTATAAGCAAGTAGGTAGATAAGAGAACCGGTAAGCCCATACAAGTGGTAAATTATGGAGCCGGTGGGCTTGGTAGATAGGTGCATAAACTAGAAGCTTTAAGTTGCTGATCCACATCATAAAATAGCCTACATTATTATCCAGTAAGTTAGGTCCTGGTTCTCTATATTCAAACGGCCTTATCTTGAAATATTGGGTGTCAAATGTTTTTTTCCGACACTTTTATATAGGTAAAACTTTTATAAGGTTTGTAAAATAAGTTTCATTAAGGTAACGTCAAGGGAGAAAAAATTTGGCGTTAAAATTTAGTCAAATTTATGTGTCTGATAATTTCGGTGCATTATAAAAATTACGAGATAGGCATTTTAAAATAGGCAACGGTACTTTTGCAATATTTACAAACTATGGCGTAAGCATAGATAGGTAAATCGTGCTAGGCCCAGTAACCTTTAACTTGTGAAAACCACCGAAAATTTGCAGCAACTAGTCCAACTAGCCACACAAATTGCTAAAAGTCCGAAAAGCAAAAGTAGCAAGAAAATGGGAAAGTACAAAAAAATATACAAAAATATTTCTCGTAGCAAATGCCTACGAAAATTTCGTAGAGCGCAAATCGAGTAGATTTTGTCGCGGATCAGTTTCTTAAGACCCGATATGCGTGGCTTTCCACCGGGAGAGCTGGTGGCGGTACTAATTCCGTACATTTACGAGCCGACGGGTGGCGAGCCGGACCAGATATACCACTCCCACGTTCCGCCCGCTCGCTGTACGTTTGCCGTGCGTTTGCCGCGTGCTTGCCGCGCATATATTACCACCGGTGTAATACAGTTCAGAGATATTATCAAAACGATAAGTTCACACTCCAAAAAATTAAATTAATTTATAATTTTTGCATGCTTGATTCGTTAAAATTGGTTTTTAGTCAATTTTCAAATGTTTGTGTCTAGTCTTCTATGTAGTTCCCATAAATACACAAGCTTTTCTTAGTTTGGTGCTAGATGACGCTGCGTGAATCGTTTAGGATATTTATTTATTATTATTTTACTACCAACTGGGACTCTGATGACGAGTCCGGCTACGGGTTTAATATGTGACAAACTGGAACTGAGAGACCAGGACTATTTCCATTTGCTATCCTTTTGCCGCTCGCTTGCCGCAAGGTTAGCGCCCGTTTGCCGCCCGGTTACCGCCCATGACCCGGCCGTATGCTGTCTGCTCGCCGTAGATAATTGCATTGGTGTTCGAGCGGAAAATTGGAAAAGAAATTCCAGTTCCAGCTTTAGCCTATTAAAGGCAAGCAAGCGCCAAGCCATTTTATACCACGTTTAATCTAAGAGAATTACTTGCTTATAACACCAAAACTCGTTTAAACGTAAAGTTATTTTGAAAGTGCGTTACAGACATTCCAAATAAGTGACTAAACCATGACAAGCCTTGCTTGCAATCTATTTATGCACAAAAACATACTTATTTAGGTATATTTAGGTTATATTATTCCATGTTAAACTGTAAACTAACAGCAGAGCTCTAGTCTAGCAGAGCTATATAGTCTACCTACCCCAACACATACACAAATCATGCCTATAATATATTCCTGGCGGGGTAGACAGAGCATTAACGACCGTAAAATTGCGGTGGTGCGGTCTACCTATTAAAAAGTGATCACTTAGTTTTCTGAGTTAGGAACAAAGGCCTATATTTTTAATTCTAGGACGCAGGACGGGAGTACTTGGTAGAACAAAAACAATACGAGTGTCAACATGAAATGCGGTAGCAACGAAAACATGTTGCGCCAATGTCGAAAAATAGTAGTTCCCTGGTCACTGTTTCCGATTGTTTATATGCCAACTTACACAGAAAATCTTTGATGTCACATACGAACAATCCAAAATATAGCATTAACGGTTTGACTTCAAGTTGTTGGAAATGTCAGTTGTACTACACGCAGTACTAAATCCGCAAGTTTACGAGTGCGCAAGCGCCGGACTCGACTCCTACGCAGTCTTGTCCTTGCGCCCGCGCACCATAGGCGAGCGAACTGGAACGGACATGGTTTCAGCGGAATAATAGGTACATAGGTAGGCTGGCATATAATATTGTACTTCGTTTGAACTGCAAAAAAGAAGACAAAATACTTTTTCAATTAATAATGCTCAAGGTAGGAACGTTTATGATCGTTAATGCTCTGCCTATCCCGCAAGGGATAAAGGTGTGACTTGTGTATGTATGTTTGTAAGACCATTCTAATATTTTTGCAAGAGTCAGAATATTTCGTAGCATTCAAGGATTACACCAAAATAATGCAGCCTGATTGAATATTCATTCAAACTCATGTCAACTGCTTTCTATGACAATGAAAAAAAACTATGTATATGTATGTATCATTGTAAATTCAGTACCAATCTACGGATTAATTCTTGAACGTAACCTACTTTATAGGGGTACTAAATTATGAATAACGGTATAACGATATTTTTCATTCTGTTCCAACAAGCAATCCAAAAAATGGTAATTAAATTACTTCATTCAAGAAACAAAAGCATCCAAGTTCCTAATAAATTAACGACCATAGAGAGCTCATAATAATAAATGTAACAATGAACGACGAAATAAAATGCAAGTAGTTTACAACAGCTGTAACTTCAGTCCTTGAATAGATTATCATAACTCTAGGAGCAAAGAGAGTATGAAACTTGAAACGATTTCAATCTCTACGTGAAGCAGTTGAAGCCAAGGAATCATAATATGCTACCTATTCGTTATAAATCTCATTTTTTTATGCACCATTAAACAGTTTTATTAGTTATTAACACGGTGTTAAACGATTTGAAGACTTAAACATTTGTAGAAAATCTGATCATTAACATATGGGTGTGATAGGCTACTAATAGTCTCTTATAGGAGTTATGGTTTACCAACATGGTTATGGCTCTAATAATGTTTTTAAATGCTCATAATGTAGCACTAAGTTAAATTTGATTTGTTTGTCAAACAGAAGTTGAAAACTTAGGAAAAAACTACATAAGAACTTTTAGTAAATATCCGTAGCTCCTACAGTATTATGTATCTTAGGTTTATATTAAACCCCAAAAAATTTCAAATATTGGACACACAAGGAAGTTCGTTGCTCCTACAACTATCTAAAGTAGATATTACCTACCCCCAAAAAAATTCTATGTCAGCTTTAATAGGGAAGTAAAATCAATCTATTATTCCGTATCAAATTATTAACGAAACCAGCATAAATCTGATTATTCGTTTGAAAGAGCCATCGACTTTTAAATCTCTATAAACTTTACAAACAGCAGTCAATGTATTTATTGCCTTTTAGTTGTAAAACGATATTACACACCATAATGACGTGTGTTATTGGCGTTTATTTCCACCAATAACCCGCCATTTATGATAATTGTTTAATTAAAAACAAATTAGGTGCAACCAATGGGTGACTAGTTCGATGGTGGGCTGGTACAATGCATTTTCAACTTTATGCTTAGTGAGCACTGACATTTTAATTGTAGTACCTAATAACACGGATTTTCTTCCCACGGGCTGGCCAGCTAGCTTACACAAGTCGTATATATAGCTGGAACACGAAACGACCATAAATTTTCGAGAACCTGAAAGCATATAACGCAACATTGTGTGCCAGCGAGCGCCACACATGGCTCGGACCGTACAAATTTGCACTTGATTTATTTATTACTCGCACGAAATGTCAACAATGAAACCATTTGAAAAGTGAAACGAAAAGGATTGTATAAAGGGTGTCCGAGTATTGTCCTCGCGCCCTGTTATGCAAATGACTACGCTGAAACCGAAAGTGTAGCCCCCCAACAATGGCCGTCGCTTGCGTAACCTTTACATAAATTATCGATACGCGTTAGCTAAAATTACGAACACCCTTTGTCACGAAAAGGTTTGACGTGAACCGGACAAAACCAGTTGGAAACGAACAAAAAATTCTAACAACAATCATCGCTTGTATTGTCTCGCATTTGGATTCAAAGGGCGCAATTTGCATATTGGAATGGACTATTCAGGACAAAAATATTTTGAGTATTGCGGTAAACGTTACTTTCCTTTTCGAATTTCGCTCGCTCATTAGCATTTGGTGGATAGTTGGCGACAGTCATCCGGCTGGAGTGCGTGACAATGACAACTCAGTGTTAGATGCTGACTTATTCCCCTGCATTGCCGAGCGTGAAAAAGTTTCATAAAGTCGGATCGTGTCGTACATATTTCGATAAGTGCGTTACCGGTTTGTTGTGATTTATATTCAGGTATGTCGTGTTACCGGATAGTTAAGTTTTTTATGGTCACGATAGAGCGTTGGTGGAGGCGATTTGTTTATCGGTGTGAGCGAGGCGACGACAGGCGAGCGTGTCGGTGTGACAGTGCGCCGCCCTATCTGTACCGTATGTCGACGATCTCTTTATGTGTAAGTGCTATGTTTAGTGCTCCATTTATTGCTTTTTGGTTGCCTCAAGGTAGACCCACGTGAGCTCTTGAGTGCTTTCGAATAGTTTATTTTCTACGGTAACTCCCGTACTCACTTTTACTGCGATTGATTGCACGTAAACTATTTATGATTTTTCTAGGTAGTCACTAATAGTCACTATTAGTTGCTATTAATGCTATCTTTCTAATTTAGTCATAAAACTTTGCTCTTACATCATAATTACTTGTTTTTTTATTATTTATGTACATACGTAATAAGACGAGCAATTTCTTAATTCCGCATGCTTGCGCATAGTCCCATATTTTGATAATTAAAAAGATGTTCGGGCATCTTACGGCGCACGTTGCATTATTGTTTAGAATTCCAACATTTTATGTTTTCATTGTGCGTCCTCACAACTAAATTTAGTCTAGCTCTGGTGTCGCCGGCGACCGCAGAGAACAGTACAAGATGGCGTCCAAACCGCACGCAGCCATTCATCAGACGCTGTCGTAAAACAAAATTACGTCGGATCACAGCCTGTCTCCCATGATTACTATGAATCACCATAAATCACACCCGCAGACCCGCAGGCACGCTCTAATTGCGCTAGATCTCACTCGCCTACAATAAATCAAATATTTCGAGAGAACCACCCGTATTTTTTTTATTATCTCGGCTCTCGTAAACCGCGAAACTTTCGGCCTGATGACAGTATAAAGAAATAAAAGATTCGGTTGTCTGGGTTTGTGCTATCACAAAGTAGCGTGGTAGTCAGGTTACTTTTATTATAAAAGCGGACGCGAGTGAAGTTTTATTCAAAACAGTGAAGTATTTCAGTCGCGGTGCGTCTGTTTCAGCCGCTTTATAATTAGCTCGAATGCTGGTTGGATGCGTAACAGACTGCGTTTTCGTCGCAAGCAATAATCGACTAAAACCTCTCTTTATAATGCTCATATTTGAATGTATGCAATATGTCTTTGAGACAAAATAATCGTACGCTTGTTTCTGTTTTAAACACTGCTAGGTACAAATAGCGATAAGTTTGAGAGCCTAATGGGTTTTTGCTACGGAACCAATCAAAGGTTTAATTTGCCGCTTGATTACATTTGATTAGAGAACTTATTGTGTTGTAATACATGCCCATTTGTTTCACTATCAATTCCATTCCCTTGGTTAATTACTGTAACCATTTCGCTACGCGCGGTCTTTTATCACGTTTTCGCATTAAAAATTCTAGGTCTTTTACTCAAGTAGCTCTTTTTTTAAGGGCAACTGAGAAACACCTTTCTGGTAGAGCAATTTTATAATTTAAGATACTAGGTACTACCTAAGCATCAGAATAAAGTAGCTCTCTACTAGCCATTGTCAATCCTGTGTACCTTAAAACAGACTACCCATAGAAAAATGGGGGTTTATTTTTTTTCTTGCAAATCTATATCGGAAAACCTAACCCCACAGGAAGACCTAAGTATGGCTAAACAAAATTGGTGAAAATTTTTGAGTGGTGAAATAACTAAAAAAAAACTGTAGATGTTTCTCTAAAAAACATACCGTAGTCGAAGTGAGATAAACATCTTCCCATAAAATTACTTACTCAATTAATTAATTATTTTTTAGACTTTGTCAATTTATTACATTTAAGACAACCTGTTCCTTGGCGAAACATAATCAATTTCATGGGCTAGTTCTCTCTTCTCATGTAGGACAACGAGTCGTCCAACGGGCTAGTTGAAAACGATATTTAATTTTACAATCTGTATTTGTACAAACAGCTAAGGTTAACGACAAAATTTCACAGTCATAGGTGAAAGAAAGTACCTACTCACTTTTAGTAGACCCAGGTTGACCAGGATTTTCACGAAACTTGCTTTGAAAGACATTCCTTTAAAAATCATAAATAATCCACCGATAAATCTTTCTACTCGGAAAGTTTGAGCCTAAAAATATAAACGCAAATAGTTGTTTTAAGGATTGCACCACTACTTAAAACTGAATAACTTTCTCCAAGGTTGAAATATAGAGAATATTTGACTTCCCATACAAAATGTACCATTCGACAAGTTTTTTTTTTTTTATATTTCAGCATAATGTTCTTTGGGGAAAGTTTTTCAATTTCATGGACTGGTCTACCCCTTATTTGCAGTTGTTTTTTTATATCCTGTAAACGTACCCACTAATTCGTAATATAACTTCGCACCGTCTCGGCGGGAGAGTTAATCCACAGTAATTGACTTTCGCTCAGCGGTCATAAATGCTTATTGACTTCACCAATAAACTCACACAAATAATACCAACTCTATACGTGCTATAATAAATGGTGGGGGTAGAGATCTTGCGTTCATTTTTACTCCCGCTTCGAATCTCCTAGCTTCTAATTGCGTTCAACAAAATGAAATTGAATTGCTAGCGACCCTGTTATTTTTCTTAAAGAATTTTTTTGATAGTACGAGTAGGTATCGGTATCATACACGCAAAAAAAAAACAATTAAACTATAGACGAAACGATACACGCCTCAAAAATTATGATAGGGACAGTGTGGTTGAATGTTAAATCGTATCAAAATTACATCTGATAATCTGTCATATTTTTCAGGCAAATAAATTCAAAAACTAAAATCCTTCAAGCTTTTACGTGCAACTAGTAGTATTTTATAATTTCGTTCATGTTGTGGTACGATTCGAAACATGACGACTAAATACTTGATATAAATTTGAAAGTTGGGATTTATAACGAAAGTTTTGGTAAAACCCTCTGTGGGTGTGAAATTCACGCTAAACTATTTTAAGCTGAATACATCTATAATTCATAGACCGCCTTCACGCCGTAGTTTCAGACCTTTCTCCAACCGTAAATAAGTCTGGCATTTTGAGAACCTTCTACTATTTTACGTGCATAAGCAAATACTTAGGTTCAATGCGACAATAAACCCTCTAGATGTCTAACCGTACTAAATGAAGGTCGGCGAGGTTGTAAATTAAACTTTACGCCTCATGATGAAGGGTGCATTTTGGCATGGATGCAGCAGGGATGTAAGCCGCGTTTTGTCGCTTAGCTGGCAACTCACGATTTGAAAACAGATTTATGATCGTCCACGATAACGGACTTGCGATTAAAAAAAAAATGCCATTACTCAAGAAACACGAGCTCCGACGTACCTACGTGACAAAACGTAGCTGTGAAAGGAAAATAGATAAGGAAACCTTTATCTTTCAGTGTTACAAGAAAAAATGTTTTCATTTTCTAACAAAAAAATGCCAACAAAAAAGATAGGACAATTTAAAACATGAAAGAATTTGTACAACTAAAGGCACTGAAGAGTAGAGCGTTTTTTATAACCGTACATATGGATTTGTTATTTTTGTAACGCTCTGTTATACTTTGGAGAAGACTGGACTCTGTACAGTAATTCAATATATCCTACCTAACAATACCTACTTTTATTTAGTGGACTGGTAGGTACATACTGTTCCAGCAAAATCGTGACAGCCATTCGACTCTCTCATGATTCGTTTACGCCCTAGTGCACGTTCCAGCATCGTGTGTTGCACCTTATAAATATAACTAAATTCCAATATAAATAAAAGAAAAATAAAAAAATTACTAGGCGCACAATTTTGCTCTGTCTGACTTCTTTCATATAAAAGGTACCTCGTACATATACGTACAAACCCATTTTTGCTAATTGATAGCATCTCAACGATTAATCTATCTCGAGGTACCTATGTACCGCACCTACCTTGCAAACTAAGCTCTCATTCCGCGGTTTTAAAATCGTCTGAATGATACAACTGTCTCTAATTATCTGCTGGTTGTGGCCATTTTGTATTCCGCTAAAAATCTGAATTATATCGAGATAAAGTAGCTTTAGAGTGGCAGTTGTGTTTTTCTGGAATTGCAATGTCCTAAAACTAATAAGTTCCGAGCCGATATCGAAGCAAGATCGTGACCGCTGCTATCGCATAATTTATATTAGCAGCACGGCCACCCCTTCGCCAACTACCTACAACGTATCACGGCGCGCACGCAGCGTGTTGCATGGTTCATAAAAGGCGGATCGCACACTTGACGCACGACGGAGCGCAAAAATATCGCAGCGCCGCCACAGCCAGCGCACATTTAGCTCCATTTTTTTTTCAGTACTAGATAAAACCCTATCTATGGTACAGCGAGTGTGGGTATCAGTCATTTTAAACCTTACCAACGTCAGTTCCTTCAAAACCCATGAAAAAAGGGGTTAAATAAATCATTATAGGTATCGATCTAATGACAGCGTCTGGTAGCGTTGTCAACGTGACTAGGTCATGGTCTTTGTCGGTGTCAGCCATGAACAATATGGACATTAGACATGTTAAGGAAAATGCTACTGTAATTAAAATGAAATTGATATCGGTCCAGGCCAATCCTGAAAGAAGCCTGAGCTTCTTATGCACCCTAATCAATGTTAGTATTTCAATTATGATAAAGTACGGTTTAAATTTGCTACTAAATGTGTGCCAGCCCTAAGATGGGCATGTTTCGTGACTCGCTGACTCTAACCAATTTTATGTGTAGTTGATAGTACAGTCGTAGTAGGTACTGAAGGCCAAGCAAGATGCCATGAAAGAGATTGCAATTCGCAACTAAAACCTTGAAAATAATATAAGGTGTAAAAATATTAGCTGCAATTATTTTAGAGGACGAATCAACACATGAAACTGAACAACTTTCCCCAAGAAACATATGTCGAATTATGAAAAAAAAATTTGGAGCTCCCATACGAATTGACTTGGTCGGTTGGCATTTTTGTATGGGAGGCTCAATTTGTTTATAATCCGACCTATGTTCCTTAGGGAAAGTTGTTCAATTTCATTTGTTAATATTTGCAGCAATTTTTTTTACTCCCTGTATACACTTTGAAATAATATCTGGTCTTTTTTGCTGCTACTTTTTTCAGTCAGGACTTGCGATTTAAGGAGGGTCAAACTCTGAGTCTCTATTTTATCCGCATCATGAGGCAGAATCCTGGCCAATAAATCCGAAGGGTAATTCCACCAGCTCGGTTTACGGCTGCAATACTCCGTCTGATCTTAACACCTCATTAATGCATGGCTACTGGCCTTAGCTTTATTGCTGCTCTGCGATGCATTCATGCATTTTCATTATTCATTTGTTTTTTCTCTTGAGAATAAAAAATTTTTTACTCTTGCGGCGATGTAGTACGAATAAGGCACTAAACTAAGGCCTTTCCCTCATTTCAGCGAAAAAATAACGCTGCGCTAACGTATGCGCCTGTCAGATCCATACTAGAAACCGCCTACCCATACAAAAACCGCTCTCGATGCAGGTCCAAGGCACGATGCTGCGTAGCGTTAGCGCTGGGTCGTGCGTCGAGAGCGGTTTTTGTATCGGGATTGACGTTTCTAGTATGGATCTGACAGGTGCACACGTTAGCGCAGTATTATTTTTGCGCTGAAATGTGAAACAGGCCTAATCCTTAGGCTGTTATATTTTCAACACGAACTACGTCATGTAAACCCTGCCATCCAGTTTTTCAATGTTGCTATTTTAAAATAGTCTTTGGAAAGTCTAAGTTCAAAAACATAAATCATTTTAAGCCAAGATAAGAAGATAGTGTTTTTACGAGTAAAAAAATAAAAAAAAATTACAAATCTACTTATTCAGAGACGACCCACGTTATGAAAACTTTTGAACTTTTGAACATTTTGTAACAAAGAAACATTCGTCCCTTTGGTATGCCACCAAAAATGTTCAAAAGTTTCAAACTATCTTATATAGGATTTAAAAGTAAGTATATTACTGACTTTGTTGTAGATTATCATAATTTTATATCCTGATGCTTGAAGTCATATTTAACAAGTTTTAATTTTGTGTATATCTTCCCATTATTGCTAGGTACCTATACTGAAAATCAAAATTTAACAATAGCTATGTAATTTTATTTAAAAAAAATAAACACAAAGATAAAACATTGTTTTTCTAAATAGGTCGTACCTACATAATGTAACAATTTTTTTTAAGACCTATTTATATTTTTTATCATGTTTCTCCTTCGATTTTAACCCTGATTTGTGTGTGGCTGTTTTCATTGTGAGTCACCAAGGTAGGTCGACCACAAGGAGTGACTCAAGCAAGGTAACGTCGCCTACCTATAGCATATAATACCTACCTATAGTTATAATTATAACCTTACATTGCATAAAAACCGAAAAAAGAATGCCCTTTGCAATAATTAAAAATGATTTCCTTGATACAAGATAAAAAGAAATAAATTATAGATACCACTGCCACATAGGTAGCTACACTTACAAAAACTCTAGCAGGTGGACAAAAAGGTGGGATGCGGAAGATATTTATGTTCCCTAAAGAAACAAGACATAAATTGTACAAAAATGAGGTTTTTTTTTTTTACAAAGGACATACGCCTACGGCTACAAAAAACCTACTCGTAGACCTTTTTGCTGAATCTGCAATCAAATACATTGCTATGATATATATTTACTACTTACAAACAATCCATAATCTTCAAATAGTTGTAGCACATAACTTTATGTGAGTCATAATCATAATAACAGAACATTTATTGTAGAGTTATAAACATTCAAGCTGCACTATGAAAAAATCAATGTCCGGTAAACACAACCGATAAGACGAGTCGAAACGTTGCGCGCGCGTCGGTACCGTTACAGTGAATTCCCATGGAAAATAGTTGCGTCTACGCTTATCGCCGTCTGCTGAACCACTTTCAGTTCGAAAATTAAATTCAAACTTGGAACTGCGCCGCCATGTTGGTCCGGCATGCGTACGCGCCTGCGCGCCGCGAGCACCGCGAAATTACAGCCAGCGCGCTTGCCCGCTCGCGAGTGTAAAAATAAAATAAAGTTAAAACATCGTCATTTTGTGCACGTGTGTGTGAGGGCCGGTATTTATTTATAGGCTAGTAGCTATGTAAATATACCGAACAGTCGTCCCAGCAACTCTGCGGTTTGCGAAATGTCTTAATTCAACCGCCATATCTTTTCGAAACCAACATAGTTTATGTTTAATGATTTTCTTTCAAGACACGCGGCTAATATACCTACCTTTCTACATTTTTCATTAGCACCTATTTCAACCTAATGTTCTGTATTTTTATTTTTGTGTAGATCATGGTTAATTTATGCTTAGGTACATCAACAATATTTTATTATGGCGAGATCAAAATTGAAAATAGTACGAAGATGAAAGAGAAGAACATGAAAATATACATATTTATTTTATTAATTTATTTGAGCGTTATCTCCTGAAAACACGATTTTGCAACAAAATAGATGAACTAACTGTAAAACAGTGTACCTTCGAATAGGTACTGAATATTTAGGCGTTTAGACAATGAAACTGAATAATTTTACAAAGAATTAAATTTCAGAAAACTTAAAAATGTTTTTGCCTGCCCATAACAGCTGATCATAATTAAGTATTACGTATATGAGAGGAAATTTTTTTGTCGTATCATAGTCTGCATGCATCTTTTCGGTAGGTTTCGAAGGCTGATACCCTGTTTTTAATGCATATTAATTTTGACTATGTACCTAATACAAAAATTTTCACTTTCGCAATTGTTTGAAATACTCTATCTACACATCAATAGTAGATTACGTACTGAGGTATGTAAGCTATCAATAACAACCGAGGTTTTTTAACGCCCGAGCGGAGCGAGGGCGGTACCTTTCCGAGGTTGTTATTGATGTTACATCCGTGGTACGTATACTGCTTTACATATCGAATGAAAAAAGAGTAAAATAAAGCGATAAATACAAGAAAACGATCCATAAATGATGATTGTATCGTCTGCTATTCAAATTGCACCACTAAACTTTTTTTTCTATGATTGAAAAATATTAAATTAATATGAAAGAAAAATATCTTAACATAAAGTAGACATTTTTCTGATCGTAGGGATATTAGTAATTTTTACTTTTGTCATTGTAATATTGAGTAATAATTCGACAAACTCATTTATTGAGGTTATAAAAATACAGATTAAAAATATAATTCCTGCGTTCAAGCAACACAATTCGTAGCGGCCAGTTCGAAATTTAAAATCGTATACAACCAATTGGATGCAACTCCTATTAAAAAGAAGAAGAAATTGATTTTAACTTTTTAATTGCCGCGATTCTATTGGTTCTTTTTCTAGTTCCATATTTAAAATTACTTACAGGCTTAGTTTTAAAACCTCGCCTGTAAGTTGAACTTACAGGTCGTGTTTTTTGTCAGTAATGACCTACTTTCAGAGCATGAGATATGTAAAAAATATTTTTTGTAAGGAAGAGATTATTATTAAGAAAACAATAGAACATCAATGTCAGAGCACTCTTGTAACAGACTTTTTAATTGCATGTTGAATTTTTTTACGTAATTACGTATTTCATTGCAAATTATAATGTAGGTACACTAACAAAACAAAACCATCAGTAGGTATGCGGTAGACAATGAAATACTAAACTATTGTTTCAAGAATCATTTTTTAAATAATGGGGACATTTTCAATAGCGAGTAGGTAGTATAGCGTTGGTATTTATTATAAGCAGACTACTTAATTGTCCCTTCATTTCTCTTTATATGGAAAAATACTGTCTCTCATTTGCGTAAGTACTTTTCTTTTATGTAGAGTTTAATTAAGTTATTACAAAGCACGCTACAGTATTACAAAAAAATACTTTATAGTATTTTTAAATTCCAGTTCAGTAAAGTGGGCATACCTATACATAATACAGTTTGTATAAATATGTTGTATGTTCGTGGATTAGCCCGCTCGAGATATGTGAGTGGTAGAGGAGAGAGCGCGGGCGGCGGTCGTTGACCCCACCCCACAGCCCGCGGCGCTGCGCGGTAGGGTTGGCTGTAGGCGGATTGTGGAACTGGCTGGCAAAAACCTTTCCTACCTTTAGGAATGAAGCATTTGATTTTTGACACAATATATAATAATCATTTTTATTTAGTACTTTGTTGATACTTTTCCTATGTAATTTTACACAATGCAGTGATAAGCTTCTGTTGGAAATTAGATACGTTATTGTAAGGTAGACAGCCTTATTTTTTTCAGGTAATCTCTTCTAGCCAGCCTACATTTGTTCAAAAATGACTTTGTTAAAATTAGATGGACGACTAGAATCACGTCCTAGAATCACGTCCCACAGAGGAGTGGGTGATTATGATTATCTGAATAAAAAAATAAATCTATTATTAATCTTAAAAATAACAGGTACTTAGTAGTTACAGAAAAAAGTCTGGATCACAAGTATTTTCTTCTTAATTTGTAATTTATCAAATATTTATAATTACTTTGAAACATAAAATATTCATGCATAAAAGATCATCAAAGGAAACAAAACAGCTACACAAAGCTCTACAAAAGACTTAACACAAAGTAGGTTGCACCCACCCACACCCACAGGCCATTACTTGAGCCAAAACGTATATCTGCACTCAAAGAAAATTGAAACAATGTATTGTAGATACTGTGTAAATACATAGACTATGTTACGTCAAAATACAAGTTTTGAGTTCGTAGTTTTCAGTAGTTATGAATGTTATGATCATTTTTGTATATGACATCGTGTAAAGTTTAAATGTCATATATCTTTGAGTGATTTAGAATTACTTTAAATAATTGCCTAACTTTTTGTATTTGTTTTCACCATTTCATGTTTTGTTTGTTTTAATTTGTATTTATATTATACAATTTACAATTTTATTTTATATTTTAAAATAAAAATTAGCAATTAAAAATTAAATTTGAAATTAATAGTCACCTATTCTGTAATTTTCTGGAGAATACAATTTATTAATGATCAGGCTATGACACTACTTTGCAATAAAAATAGATAATGAGAGTAGCTAATACTGAGTGTTTGTCTTTTATTTCTTGTTATAAAAGTAATCAAATATTTCCACACCTGTAAATACATAGCAGGATAATCTTATTTTAATTTAGTTATATAATTATAATTCTTGCTCATTTAAAGGTATAAAATAGTTGACGGCCCTGAGGAATTTCTTCCCGTCGTCGGTTTTTAATTTAACTCTGCATCGCAGCTGAGCTGACAAGCGTCTGTATAAACACACCCTGTATTATATTCCACACTAGCTGTTAGCTGAGTATACACGAATTCTAATTAAAATTTAATAACAAAAATATAATAATAGACATTTCAAATTTTCCCATTCTTTATCAAGTAGAAATTAAGCCAATTCGGATAAATATATCATGCTTTTATCTACAGCCGTTGTACTACCTCTCGATTTAAATAATAGACTTTTATTTTATCTACGTATGTCTTTTCCGGGAATTTCGAGTCAAGGATTAAATAATATGATTAGGCCCATGATATTAGAATCACGTCCCACGTTCCACATAAGGGCCGAATTGTTGTCCCCAAGATTCGTATCTGGG
This sequence comes from Keiferia lycopersicella, assembly GCA_029255805.1. Classification (NCBI taxonomy): domain Eukaryota; kingdom Metazoa; phylum Arthropoda; class Insecta; order Lepidoptera; family Gelechiidae; genus Keiferia; species Keiferia lycopersicella. The sequence continues at coordinate 5,610,959 of JARACZ010000008.1, forward strand.
TCGTAAACCAACGCTCAGATTACAGGCCAACAATTGACTCCGAAATAGAGACTACGATCTACAATTCCAAAGATTCCATTTTCAAACGTCTCAATTTTAAATTTCGATCTGAAAATCGATAAGCATTCCAGAAGCAATTTATTTTATCAAATGTTTTGAACTGTTTCAAAAAACTGTAGCGTATTCTCTTCTAAATTTATTTCTTGGGAAGATGACTTCAGATTTTATCTCGCGTTTTGTTGTTAGCATCCCTTGTCACGCTCCAATAGATACGATATTTTGTTTCCAAAAGTTTCCTTTTAAATAAAAAGGTCTTCAGTTTCATATCATTTTGATTCTTACCGTGACGTGATAGAGTTGAATATTGTAGTTTCTTTTCAGGGATATTTTTCAAGCTTTGCAAGGCTGGAATCCCTCGAGGAAGCGTCACCCCCGCCCTTCGGAACAATAAATATGTCAGTGGAAGATATTACACAGCGTTAAGACGGGCTCAGTCTTAAGTAAATTATTACTCTGAACTTTTGCTGATGAGATCCTTGTACCTACCTAATAACTTTTTACTTTTTATTGCTGCGGAAGATTATGAGGACTACCAGAGTTATATTTATGTTACTTTCAAAGTTTTTGTACCCACTGACATGTCTGGCCTCTAGGTAGCTAGGTAGGTAGGAAACCTTTATCCTAAAGTAAACATTGTTATTTTACTTACTTACATTTTGAAATAGAGTCGAGCAGCGTTATCGATTGCGTGCCTGAATTCAGTTAGAAACCAGAATTTCAATTTAGATAAAACATGCAGCTCCAAGCAGTTGTAAGGAAAATAATATTTTGAATTTATTCTCAAATGATTTTCATGTGATTTATCTTGACGTGCCACAAACACGCAATATTTAAGTTTCCTACATGAAACCAAGATGAAGACTGATTTATATTGAGCGTTAATACTTACATATAGGGTGTTTCTAAAAACAAGGTTAAGCTTTCAATTTGATTGTTTCGTGCTCTACCTACATTATCATTCCGATCAAAAAGTTGCTATCTTACGACCTAAAGTTAAATCCTGTTACAACTTGGAAACATTAGTCGAAAAGAAAAGCATTAAAATACATTGTAGAGGGTCCACGTTCCTTACAAAGCAAACAAAACAGTTTCCCGCAAAAAAATCAGGAAAAAGCGCGCCAGAGAAAAACAACGACGACCATAAAAGAAAGAGCAGAGTTTGCGGGCGAAATGCGCCTTGCTCGCTCAGCGCGTTCCCATTGGCCACCCGGCGGCAGCGCCACCCCCCACCCCTCGGCAGCCCCGCGCCCGGCCGTAACTCACTCTTCACTTGTTTTTACGGCCGCCATTTTGTGACGTTCGCCCGCGCGGCAGGCAGCCCGCGCTAATCCATACGGACCAGCGCTGCTACGCGCGCATGTGTGCGTGACCCGACCGGTTTACGAACACGCTGTAGCACGCATGTGGTGGATACCTCACGCTGGCAGCCCTGATTCCTTGAACTCGGCTGAAAATTTTAATAATAGGCGCCTTGTTCTTGTGCCAACGGTTTTGGTTTGGCAAGACGTCCTCGGTTTTTAAAGTCGTAAAGGCAATAAATAATTTAAAATTCTCCAGTTTTGTACTTATAAGTATGGGTCAAACTTGTCAAAAATATATCTAACCATACTACAGAAAATTATTTTTAATGTAGAGTCGCAATTGCATGTTCACACCTGGCCTGGGTATCGGAAATAATTGTGTCAACCCTGGAATATACGCCGGAAAAATACTTAAGCCGAAACTTCGTCTATAGTTGCTGTTTTACCTAACCACAGCATCCATATATTTCTTCTCCCTAAGCGCAATTAGGGTCCCTTCACACCCCCGCCGGCATCACGCCGCGCCGCGCCGCTGTCATTACCGCTATCTGCCGTAATGAGCGGCCGCTGTTCCATAGATGCATGAGCCCATTATGGGGCCGCATTTCAACCTATCTTTACGTCTTAATCCTAGTCATTAGAACCCTCTCCCCCCTCTTCCTCCCCCTAGTTCCCCCCACTTCCTACGAAATTCGAAACAAAGATTAATTCTGGAATTGAAATTTCAGAGGGATTCCGCGAAATAGCATGATTTATGTTTTAATTTAATTTTATGGGGTCCCGACTTGACGTATTAATTTTCGGTGTCTTACCCAAATTAAGGCTTCTTTGAATTATGATGAGGATTTTTCTAATTTATGTAAAGCGCTGGTATAGTTTACCAAATATAATAGGTATATAAATGGAGCTGATTCGGCTTAGCTTCTTACATTGCAATCTTATTTCCAAGCTCTTGTATTGTATTGAATGATGCATACGCGTAGGTAACTTTAATTTAAAATCGTAGGCTCACAGATTGCTTTAAAATGTTTTTCAATTAAATGCCCTACCTAAATAAGAAAATTTAATTAACTAAAAAAATATATTATTTCTAAATCTCAGTTAAGTATACCATAGATATGTTTATTTTTCATTCCCGGCAAAATTTTCATGTGCATAGTTGACAGTTCACACAGAAAGTCATCTTTATACTCTTAAGTATTTTATAGACGCTCTTAAAATCGCCTACTTAGCAGGGTTGGCATTAACCTTAAGGTCGTCGCACATCGCGCCAAAGGGTTGACAGTTGGTTTACGGCCGGCCGCGCACTTAACGCTCCCAATAAAACTGACCGCTCCAATTCCACGTCATCACTGCCTCTTAACAACTCGTAATACTACTGAAAAAAGCTTTCTACTTAATGGTGAATTAAAACGGACAATTTATTATTGCCGGCGTTTTATAATTTGCCGATTGAGATGTAGAATTCTGCGTAGTGTAAAATATATCAAGAAGCCGCCTAGGTCAGTACTGGATACCTTTAATAAATACCAGTAAAATATTAAGGCCCGTATTTATAAATGGCACTCAACTCTGAGACCGATCTCAAGACCGATTTTGACAAATGAAAGTCAATACTAACAGCATCTCAAAGTCGCACTCAAGATCGATCTCAGGGTTGAGTGCGGTTTATAAATACGAGCCTTTTTGATGAGTTCTTTGACTTGTGAATCATTTCAGGTTCAGGTACCTTAATTTCAGCACTCGGTCTAAATATTAATTAAAATTTAAATTATTTGTAGACAAGTTTTTCAGACGGCACCTTCTAAGTCCCATTTGTAACGATAATAACTCTTTATTATGGAAATTAACGACATCGGTTCCGAAAACCATAAACTCATACCGCTGTAGGCAAAAACAGGCGTACCGAAATAATTGTTAATTTGTCAACAAAGTGTTGTTAAGAAAATTTACATAATTTATAACTTGTTGATTGTTGTAACGTTGTCCGCGTCGGCATTTTGTAAAATGCTAATGTTATTGTGGCGACAAATAAATGTTAATTTGTAAGTACTTTTGTTCAGATAATTTTGTTGGGCCTTTCTGAGGTTCTGAGTTACGGTACATTTTACCGACAAATGTAAACAACTTTCTAAGAATTAATCGCTATTTTAAAGGAGATGTAATATTGTGATGTTCTCTTATGAAATAGGTAAAGGCCGTATTTTTACGGCCGTTTACGCGCGTGACGATATTATGTGTGTATGTATGTAAGTATGGAATAGGAATACCATTTTTGCTATTAATTACCACCGAGTCATTTGATGGTAACAGCAGTAACTTGGTGGTAACACTAAACACCAGATTCCGAAATATACCTACCTAATACCTATTTATGTGTATTTCTAAAAAAGAAAATGCATTTGCCAATGTAAATGCTTTTTACGCCTTCAAAGTCTTAAAATAATTTAGCTTACTTTGAATTTGGATGTTATGCTTGTATGGTATTACAATTAACTTTAAATGGATATCAAAACTAAACATTTCAAACCTCAAGGCACTCTTCTGTACCTACTTATTATGAAAAAACTGTAACCATAATACTCATCAATATATATTATCCCCGTAATCCATTAAGCCTGCAGTAAAGTCACCTATGAAAGATTGATGATTTTCAGGAGTACTTTCCAAAAATACCATACGAAAATAGGTGCATGGAGAGGCAAAGAAACCATATGGCTGAACGCACACTTGACGCACGACGGAGCGTTAAAACATCGCAGAGCGGTCTGTTTCATACTAGAAATGTCAATCCCCATACTAACACCGCTCAACCGCTGTCGACGCAGCGCTATCGCAGCGTCGTCTTTCGAATGCGGTTTTAGTATGGGGAGTGACGTTTCTAGTATGGATCTGACAGACAACTGCGATATTTTAACAGTCCGTTGTGCGTTAAGTGTGCAATCCGCCTATAGGGGTAAGGAGAGGCGAAAAAACCATATGCCTGAAAAGCCGTACTTCAGTTGGCATATTTAAATTCAAAGGAAATTCGATTCAAAAATGAAGAGGAGAAGAGTGCTGGTTTTTTATAAGAGTTGTTATTTTGTTGGTTTACCTCTGAGGTGACACCAGAACTGTCGATACATTTCACAATTGTCGTAAACCGGCAGACGGAAGGGGAGCGCAGTAAAATTATCATTTTATGCCGTTCGACGACTGAAATGACACAGGAATGCTGTAAAACTGATTTATCGGAAACATCCCTAGTCACATGCTGAATTTTTGATGGGGTTCCTTGTTTTCGTATAAAGGGAACAAATGAGTGGGTAGGTAGGTAGCTACTCAGTTTGCTGTGTCAGCACATTTAAAATATGGTGATAGTAAAATTAAAAGGATGCCTGTGTCCAACAGTGGCACACATAACAGATTAGGTACATTAAAAATGTGAATACATAAATGACGCCTTCATCCCTTGCAGGGTAGGCATTATTATAATCGGATCGTTGGATGGCTCGGTGTCCCACTCGAAAATGAAAGAATTATTTTGAATTATTTCAATATTTTCACTGTGTTTTCTTTTTCGCGATTTTGTTAAACGAGTTTGTGACTTGCGGAATTTTCTTGATCTTATGTGATGAAAACATTTAAGTCAAATATGCAATGAAAGGTGTAGGTACTTAAACATAGTTTATAATAACTTTGCGTTAATCGAGATGAAAGACACCTGCGTATGTCACTGAACCTCGAATTATTTAAATAAATATGACGTCAAATTTATCCTCGTGTCAAGCTGGCATACCTCATACAATGTAAATTAAATTATTAAACGAATACATTATTTATATTACTAATATGTGGCGAGTTCTATTATTTTTAAAGTTCACGTTCACAATGTTGATATTAGTTAAATTATATCGATAAAATACAGGGTGTTAAGAAAAGTACTAACTTCCTTTTAAGGGATGAACCAGCCCATGAAACTGAACAACTTTCCCTAAACAACATTAGTCTAAAAATGAGAAAAAGAATTTAGACCCCCATACAAAATGTACCAACCGAACGAGTCAGGTTGTACGTGTGATCCAAAAACTTTTTTCATGTGTCGGTCTATGTTCCTTGAAGAAAGTTGTTCAGTTTCACGGGCTGGTTCATCCCTTGAAAGGAAGTTAGTGCTTTTACTAACACCGTGTACAGTCTGCGCCATGGCTCGAACGTGGGCGAACACAGCCGGTCAGCCAGACCATTTGATCAGGGAAGCTTTCTTACGGGTCGTTTTATTGCCCCATATTTCCTGATTAGGCCCCCGACCTGCCCCCTGGAAATGCCGAATGGAATCAATGATATTGCCAAAGATTTTCACATAGGATATAGGACGTTTACTAATTCATACAATTTTACTAGAGAATAACAGTTGGAACCGATCAAAATAAAAAATATATATACACCATGTTTCTGAGGAAATGCATTAAGTTGCATTGTACTGAATAAATTTCTCTATGGGACTAGTGCTGAAAAACGGAAATAAATTCGACCTTTCATATACAAAATTCATGACCGCCGGGCTAACTCTGAATGGGAGTTAGATTTTTTTCCGTTTACTAGCACTGGTCCTATAGAAAAAGTTGTTCAATATGGGTGCCCTAAACAACTAAACTAATTTAATTTAATTTAATTCATTTGTCCCGAAACACAGTGTATACGGAACAGTTCATAAGATGGCTTTATATTATTAAAATATTATAAAAGAGAGAACTTCATCTTGATTTTTTTGTTACGAAACTCGTTAATAAGTAGGTAACCTAACCTCTGTTACTTTCTATTTACGAATGCACTTATATTATATGTCCATTATAAATTAATCATAGATATGTAGATAAGTATCTACTTCGTTTCTCTATTGCTTAATTACTAATTAATTCCTACGCACACTCAAAGCTTGTCCATCGAGTCATCATACACACAACTCGAAAGCTGCCAAGCCAAGAAATAACCAATAAATTCGTCACATGTCTAATTATAATAATTGCTGTCACAGTAAATCACGAAAAGCTAGAATATACGAAGCTATTACAATGCTATAACCTAGGTGCGAACGCTAAACACGATTACACAAATGAGCGGGAATTGTCGCGACCTCTCAACTCGCGAATAACGCATTAAAACAAACACAGCAGTAAAAATAAATCTAACGGCCTATAAAAACTGCCATAACTATCACTTAAACGGCATTGTGCCTCGAAAGCGCCTTTTATCTCACACGCCTGCAAAATGCAGCGGCTACAATGTTGGCAGCAACATAGTACAAAACGAATCCACCAGCTATCAGGCCCATAAAGTCCTCTAAACAAAATTTACTGACCAGTCGCCGCCGTTTAGGTGCGAACTAGGCGAGACCCCGCAATTTTCATAAATAATTCTTTAATAATTTACTAAAGCAGTAAAAATAATGCTTACATAGCACGCAGGCCGTGCTAATGGAAAAAGGCACGCTTTACCGCCACGTAGTTATACCAGGCTAGGAGATAAGGAAAATGATTCAGTAAGCTACACAAAATGTGTATTTAAAAACACCCATTTACTTGCCACAGAGAACCAAGTACCATATAGATACATTTATCGTGTGGTGATAATAAAGACAGTTTATTAGGCCTCTCGGCAGGACACGTTATCGAGTTCAATTAAATATCATTTTTATTAGGAATCGGTGGGAACGCCCCGCCGACACTGTAGGTACTTAATTCAGTTTTTTATTTATCATAATATTATCCAGCGCCATGAATTTCTTCTCTGCATCGCTTTGTCATAACATTTACGAGTTTACCGCACGTAAATTGTCTTAAGAATTTTTAGTTCAAGATTAAAAATTAATATATTTATTTACGTACCAGTATTTACTTTTTTTTGTCCAATTGCCAGTTGCCGCTGATCCATGAATCTGTAACAGGAAATAAAAACAAATTAGCGCTGCAACAATAGAGACATATAATTGTTAATGCGAGCTTTTACGACGCCCATAAATATAATCGAGCGTCTCGTATCAAAACAGAAACGCCATAATACTTTCCCAAATAAATCACTCGAAGAAAAAACTGTTGATGCTATTATTTATTTAAACGCTATAGGAGCATCATGATCCATAAAAAGCGAATGTGCGCCCGCGGCCTTCGCAACAATGAATACGAAAAAACACCGAGCGGAGATCGCTTTTCTTCAATGGTTACTTTATATGCAAATTCCTTGCAATAAAAGTGGGAACCCTTCTCTAGCTTTATGTAGAGAGCACAAGACTTGAATCCAACGTTTTATGTATTCGCGAATCGACGCTGTTTTATTGGCATCGGGTATCGATTCGATTCGCTCGCAGTCGAGAATTCGGAAGTAAGCCCGACTATTTCGACTACAGTCGTGCCTATTCGATCGCTATCAAATTTGATTGCCTCGGTAAGTATAGGTTTCATTTGCGTGTATTTACTCTGACGTTTACGCGTACTCGTAAGACCGATGTTTAAGCGGTTGGACGTCGTCCTGAACAATGGTATGGTGGGTACTGCCGGAATGACAACGACAAGGTCAATTTGTCAATTCGTATGCAAACAGCCGTGTGGTTAGCAATGCGGACGTTTAGTCTTGTAGACGTTTACAGCCGTATCCACTTCCAACTCGTCGTGTTCTAAACATAGACGCAACGAATATCATTTGAATAATCTTATTTACATCCTCCGAGATAAGAGTGTGGTATTAAGTATGCATGTGAGGTGGGTAAATGTCAAGGCATGTGAGGTAAAGTATACATGAGATTACATTCTGGAGGCGAGGGCCAGAGCCGTGCTGTGTAGGTATCCGGCGCCCGACAAGGATCTTATATTTCCATAAAACGTAGAGTTTACGAGCACACCTGCCTCCCTCCCTGCCCGACCCGCCCTGTCACTGGCCGAAAACTAAACGCGGGCTTTATTTTGAAAATAGAAGACTTGGATTTATAAAACACTTTTAAAAAGAGAATCTAGTTTTAGAAGAGATACCAGTTAATTGAATGCGCGTCGACGGTTTATCGAAACTACTTATAACTTTTAATCGAATCAATGTGAAACTCTTTTTTTTATAAAACATAAATAAAAGCATTCTTTGATTTGAATAACCTTTTCCATCTTTGTACTTACCTACGTTATAGTAAAATATAAATCAGAGAGTTAGATACTAAGGCGAGACTAGACGCTATCTCAAATTAATATGACACGAACATGATGCACTGCACCCGAGCTCATCCCATCAGGCATTCAGTTTATGACAACGCCATCTATAAAATCCTCTAATAACATTCCAACATCGTGTTCCACATTCTCCCAGCATTTTTCCACTTCCCCCCACTATAATAAACGTGAATTATGAATATATCCAATTACTCGTCATATCTGTTTTCGTTCATAATTTGTATACTCTTTTGGTTTTTACCGACGCAAAGCGATTCAATCTTCTAAATTATTACATGGTATAAGATGGCCGCCGTGTTTTTTTTTCTCTCAATAATCTTGTAACTAGAGCCGTGTTGGCTCCACTATAAACTTCATAACAAACTGCCACATGAAGCCATATCTTCTGTATGTTATGAGCTTTTTCGTTTAAGCCAGAACAACCGACGTGTATAACCGAATGAGCTCAAACAACTATTAAAACGCAATCGAATCGAGTCCTTTGCAACAGATAATAAAGTTGTTTTTGCTATGAGCTAACATCTCGTTAAAGGCGTTCAAATGCAAATATACAAGATCCGGCCTTCAGATGTTTTACTTAACTGTTAATAATACCAAGGTGTAAATATAAAAGCGGATTTCAGAGTAGAATGTTTAGGAATCAAAAGCTCAACACACATTGTGTATTTTTCATAAACCTATTTTTGAAAGATTTCCTTTCGGCAAAGACTTGTCCTACATAATACAGAACTTCATTTATAAGAGCTCCTTGACGTAACGAAAAAAAATCAGGGAAGCCAGGTTACGTGCCTATTATTTTTATGTGAATCAAATCAATGGTTATATTTATGTCTTAGTACGAATTTTCAGTATTCTCTTTAACAAAATCCCATTTTAATACATACGGGGTGTAAGGGACAGTGTAACGAAAACTCTGCAGGCGTGATCAAACCATGAAACTGAACAACTTTTTCTATGGGGGGGGGGGCTATGTGGGGAATCGAATACAAATTTCCATACAAATTCACTGAGCTGATCGGGAATTTTGTATGGTAGGTCATACAAAATTATAATGATAAAAAATGTGAGTCCCACAATCATCATTGCCACCCACAGCAGACTTGCCCTAAACTGGTCTGTTCTCATTACGACAATGTTGCTGAAACATCTAAATTACCTATTGGGCAGCTGTCTGCCTGAGTTATTGTAACATAAATTAACTTCAAGTTACGCCCTTTGCGCTTATCGGCCTATGGAGTCAGCGGAGTTGCCAACTCAAAATTATTGTATAAAAACACATACACACATACACAAATCACGCCGTTATCCCTTGCGGGGTAGGCAGAGCGTTAACGATAAAATTACGGTCTTTATCGCCACGTCTGACAAGTATTGAGGGCCCCTTCAGATGATTCGTGTATCACTGTAGTGATAGGTTATCAGCCTGTCGCCTAAAGTTGTAATACGTGTTAAAATAAGTACTTAAAACCCTCGAGTCTCTTAGTTGCCTCTTACAACACCTGCCGGAAGAATTAGGGTGATGCTATTCTATGCCGGCATCACCCGGCAAAACATATGTTAAGTATTTCATCATGCCTAAATATCCAGTATTTGCCAAGTGACCAGACCAGAATCAACTTCGTACCGGTTTCCCAGCGGTTACGTGGCGATCGTTCTGTTTAGAATTTATTGAAAGATTAAATTAATATCCTCGGTGTAAGATTTTATTAGACAACATCAACCGTAACAGCCTTTATGTGGATACGTTTTATTCCGGCAAATGGACTTGATAGTGACAATTCACTACCTACCTAAAGTTGATATAGGTATATGTAGGTAGGGGATAGGTATGGTTGGCATTCTCCGAACGTTTGATTCACTCCTGGGTCCCGGCACGTCCGCACAACGTTAGCATTTCTTTTGTGCACGCCCCAAATTGCCAACATAAAACTCGGCCAGTTTTGCTACGTGACGTCTTCAGTCTTTTTACTGCGTATATTTTACTCGATATATTTTCTTATCAGAGCAACGCGCGGCTAGGTCCGTCCCTTTTGTGAAACAAAATCGTAAAAATGTATTGTGGCTGCGCAGCAAAAACTCACAGGAAAGAAATAAACTCGAGAGGAGGAACTTTCCTACTTATAATTAATGTTGCAAGAGTCGTCGTTGGAAAACTTTTTTCATCACGTCAAGGAGAAACATTCGCGTAATGAGGGATCCACGGCGAAGAATCGTAAAACCGCCATACAACTTAATAAATAAAACTGGAATTCGTGAAGATTTATCACGAGGTGGCGGCGGTTCGTGACTGCTGGGCCTGCGGCGTGTGTTTTTGCAAGGATAAGCGTGGTTTGGTGTAAAAAATAGAGATATATCATAGGAGCGATCGGTATGCCTACAAAAGTCGCCGCGATATGAAATATTTTGACACTTCTCGGTAGACACGCACATTCGGAACGAATGGGTCGACGTTTGACTCCCAGGCGCGCGGGTGTTCCTTCGTAGAATTGTTTGGATACATCTTCATAAATATGTACATTATGTACTGTACCTAAGAGCAGTGTGTACTGTTGAACGTTTCTAGTCTTTCCAAACTAATTAGGTTGTTCACTGGTATATCTTATTTGAAATGCATCAGTCGATAATCGTGATACTTAGTGCATGCATACATACTAAGGCTAAGGAGCCTTACACTTGCGTTCTTTGTCTTTTCAAAAAGGGATACCGGCTTGCCTGTTCGAATCCAGAATCCGATATATGATCAGGTTTTTTTACGTTTCCATATTGGTACACATGTGCACAATGTACCCCACACCCCGATCGCCTACCGGGGGTACCAGGGGGGCATAAATTGAAGCAGCAAGAATGGTTAGGTTCCAATGCACGTAACAGCGGCCTGGCGCAGGTGCTGGAAGATACACAACGTTCCGTTTTATTGTTCCTTCCACTCGGCGAATTGAATTCGAAACAAGCAAGCTGCGATCAATACTAGACGATGCACGCTTTGTTGTAGGCACCTACTGGGTATATTGCGTTTATATATTTTTTTATAGTAGCATGTTCAGTATGCTACTGAGCTTCGGTGATGTTAATGCCAAAATAGGAATTGAAAATTGTCTCAAAATATTGTAATTGGTAAAAAAAAACCAGTCTATGAAACAGAAAATGTGTCTCCATTTCTTGAAGTTTAAACAACGGTCAAGCTTTCACACAATTAAAAAAAAAGTACATTGTTTTAGAAAAAACCTCGCACTTTTCATGAAGATCCAACCCATGTTTCAGATTCATGTTCTTGTGAGAATTTCTTTATTAGGTTTAGTACAGAATTTACCCTTACATCGAAAACAGCTCAAGGAAAGAGCAGAAACACTGACGGATCTGGAATGCTGAAATGCTGTGCTTTCGGCCTTTTTAATTTCGTTTTAGAGCGAGGCCCGGGGCTCGGCCGGCTTACTTGGGCGCTATTATCCGACCCATTTTATCTCCCATGTAATCTTGTTAAGAGGCCCCCCACCCCTGACCCCTGCTCCAGACCCCCCGCTTCCGGCAAGAAAAGCAATAAGCCGAAATCCCCGGTTTTCGGCGCTTAAGCTAAGCCACGTATAAGGCTGGGATTCTTAGCAAAATTATTTTCTTTATTATTCCTTGTGTATGCCGGTAATCTTTTTCCAACTTACTCTTACTTCATCAGGGCCTTACTTAGGTGAACTGCAGCTAAATAGACCAATCAGAGCTCTCTTGTTTGATGTTATTAACTTGACTTGACAGATTTTCTACAAAAGTTTGTTTGTGATTTTTTTTTTACGACACGTATGAAAACCATGATAAAAACTTTAATGTTGACAGCCATGGCTATCTACCTACATTGTTATTTGTTACATTCATTTTGGGCTATTTTGTTTCAGCCATCGATGAAAGACTTATTTTTAATTTAAAAAAAATATTTTATATTTACTCTAGCCTTCAGTGCTTATTTTCGATAGTAATTTAAACAATGAAGTGCCCGTATTGCATAAACTGAATGAAGAATTGAAGTTGAAGATTTTTCATCACATTTCCGGCTACTGTCAACAGGAGACCCTCAGATCCTGTAGATGACACTATCACCCTACAGGGCCAGCTGCGCCGCTGGAAACCTTATTTACTGACACTGGGGAAATCAAAGTGAGAACGCCATTTAAATAAAAAAAGAAATATAATATATTCATTTTGACATTTGATAACACAATGTACCTTTGTTTTCGATGTTTGGGATACCTATTTTCATTTAAATTTTCTAGAGAATATGGAGATTTTTCCGATTTATAAATGTTTCTACTGTTAGAATTCCTCGTTGCCCTAATTCAGTAAATCATGTGTTTTGCCATATTTACTGATGTCACCAAATGCTTCTATTGCGTAACAGATTTGAAGGCTGCAGCAGTTATAATAGCTGTTCTTGCTTTGGTCAGTGTTTTCGCCAGATTTATTGTTGTAACTCTTGGTACTAACTTTAAAAAAAAGTAATATATGTAGGAACCTGTACATCAGCCATTAATAGTCCACTGCAAATCATGAGCATCTCTTATTGAGGGCAATTAGCATTAGGTAGGTCGTCATCGAGCATGTTTTGAGCTTATGACCTGGAAGTGACCCATCATTTTTTACTTCCAGGTCACAAGTCCTGCAATAGCCTGGGCAGTCACTCGGCACTCGTATGTTGTTCGCGTCTCTTGCTATATGACCACTCACTCAAACAAGGCAAACGTTGTTGATATCAACTTTAATAATGTTGTAAGAATCTAAAATTATGTTTTTAGGGGTCCATTGGGTCCTCGGTGGCCTATTTGAAAAAGAGATAAGAAGAAGAAAATAGAAAGTTCCGTTATAATACCTTGGCTGTCTATTCGTCAGTCTTATCGTCAAAGCAGTTTACATTAGTAATGTGTAGAAAATTACAGCATGTAGGGATAGGGACACAATCTGCAGCTGTGTTGTAGTCTCTTCTTCTTCTTTAGCAGCGCCTTGAAAAATCAGGAGAATCCTCTTTTCAAGGTACGCCAGTTTATATCGCGATGCATATTTTAATACAGCGATAGCAGAATTTGAACCGTGATGATAGACAGGAAACTAAAGACTGTCTGACTAAAAGAAAGCGGCTGGTAGCGACTGGATGGCGAAAGCGGAAGATTGAGTTCAGCGTTCATTGTAGCGTACCCTTGGGGAGGCCAATGTCCAGCAGTGGATTGCTTTAGGCTGATGCGATGATACCTATATGATGATATGGTAGGGAACTTAAGATTTGCTGGACCTTCTTTGAACATTGGTTTCTTCTTTCAGATTACGTTTGGACTGGGTGCATATGCCGGCATCATCTCGTTCCCTTTGCAACCCACCAACAACACTGATCACGCGAAAAATATTTCAAGCAACTTCATAAAGAATTATGACAATTTGATCAAGTGGTCTGGCTGGATCGTCCTCTGCACTGACCTGCTCTTTGTCTTGTGCAGTTTGAACTTTCTCATCTTCATCGCTAAGAAGGTATTTGATTTCAATTATCTATCAGTTTACCTGAGATACGAAAACCTATTTAGTTCTTGTCATTCGGTAAAGAAATTGCTGGGCCTCATGTTTATTCTGTATGTAAAACCTAATTAATATCTTACTAAAATCTATATATTATCTTCTCATCTTGTCGCATTGTTATTTCTTATTTGAATATTGTTACTGACATAAGTATTGATATTTACCTATACACTTTACTGACATTTGGATGTATTGTTTTGTATTTTATGTTGACATATATTTTTACCCGACTACAGCAAAGCAAAAAGGAGGGTTATGATTTTGACCGGTATGTATGTATGTATGTATGTATGTATGTATGTGGCAATAATTCCTTTGTTCCCTCCTAGCTCCGAATCTACTTGTCAGAATTTGATAAATGAGGTGTCAGTAGATGCGTCTGAACAGTCCGATGGTTATAGGCTATGTCATGTCACAATTAAATGAACATGGCGCCCACTGGCGTGCATAAAGATATGATCAAAAAAATGTTTTTCTTCTAGTGGTATCGTGTTGGGTATCAAAAGAAAGGGCTTAAATAGCACATTTCAAAAATATATATAATGTAGGTGAAAGATTTAAACTTTCATGCATTTACGCAATGTCACTTTAGTATGCAATTGGTACATAAGTTTTTCTCTTTCTCTCTTTTAGTGTAGGACAACGAGTCACCTAACGACTCAATTTCTTTTTCGTGTGAGACACCGAGTCGTCCAACGACCCGATGAACCCTAGTGTCAGAATTTTTCAACCGCCCTCTGCAGGTAGCAGGCTTCTGACACGGTTGTGTAACGACCGCCGTCTAAAGTGATCATAGACAGCAACCGGACCTAAGGCTTAACGTGCCATCCGAAACACGGAACCATCTTACTAACGGACAATCGGGTGGGTCAGCCCGCAATGTCCTAACCAGACTGTGAACAAATTCACCAAGTGATAAATACCAACTTTGTGAGTGACCCACCGAGAAGGTCAGCCCGCAATGTCCTAACCAGACTGTGAACAAATTCACCAAGTGATAAATACCAACTTTGTGAGTGACCCACCGAGAATCGAACCCGGAACCTTCTGCGTCAAAGGCAGTCGCACTACTACTGCGCAACATCAGTCGTCAATGAGCCCATAGGTCAGAATTTTTCAAGTAGTAAAAGTAGCAGGTACATCGGTATCGGTATCGGTGTGGTGTCGGTATGTGTCATACACGTGGAGCTGATCTGATGATGGAAACAAAAGGCAGACAATACCTGATAGCTCTACATACGCTAAATATCTGTGTATAAGGTATGGTAAGAAAGGGCTGCTCCTTAGTGCATATTTGGGGGGATCTAAGTAGAATTAATTTAAATTATCCATTTAAACAATTTAACGCGTAGATGGGTAGGTACATAAGACATCCTACTAATCCTAATTCTAATATTCCTAATTCCTTATATAATATTATAAAGGCGGATGTGTGTTTATTAGTAATATATAGGCGCTAAAACGGCTGAATAGATTCAAATGATACTTTGTACGAAGATGAACTAATGTCTTGAATAGGACATAGGCTGCTCTTTACTGCGGTTAAATGTTTTTTTTTTACGGGAGCACGCATTTTTCAATATTTTTGAAAAAGGTGGTGCTATTGAGCCAATTCGCATTTTAGGAAAACTAACAGCGACATCTGTTGTCTGAGACTTTTGACTTACTCAATTGAGTAGCTGCACTAAAATTGACGTTAAAGTCACACACAACACGTACTGCTACTGCATATAAAATATGTTTGAACAAGATGTTGAATAAATGCTTTTAACAAAGATATTAAAACATTTTGCATATAAATATGACATGTCAGTTAAGATGTCTTAACAAGATCTATCGAGTGTTGATAAACGTAATATTTTGACAACCAGCGAGCCGTTTTTGGTCACAAAATTAATATGAGTTAAATACTAATCAAAAATGTATTCTGAACAAGGATGAGGTCATTTTATGGTATATCATAAATCAGCAGCCAACGGAGTATAGGACAGAGGAAAGTAAAAATCTGTTTGCAAATCGACACCAGCTCCCAGCGCCGACACGGGGGTTGAGTGGGCTAACCCCCCTCAGAGAGAAAAAACAAACATCTGATTGGTAATCGACATTAGCTGCAACTGTTTATATCGTGTTGTGTATCAAACGAACAACTGTCATATTTTTCATCTTTTTTCATCATTTAATGGGATCCAAGTTGAAGGTACCGCTAATTATCACATTTAAATTAATTTAACGCGTAGATAGATAGGTAGGCAGTGCGAAAGCGGGATAAAGAAGTGATACGTGTCCATATGTATGTATGTATAGATAGGTACATACACAAGAGATCCTACTACTAATATTCTAAAAGCAGATATTTGTGCATTTTTCCTAGAATTTGGCGTTATAACGCTTAATATATTCATTCAGACATCTTTTTAGTAATTAAACCAACAGCAAGCATCGACACGGGGGTTAAGAGGGACTTGCCCCCTCCTCCCCCTCAGAATAAAGAAACTGAAACATTTGTTTTGGTAATGAAATCACACGGGGGGTAATTAGCATATTTTATATATACCTAATAAAATCATAATACAGTTTAAACTCACACACACACACACGCACATATCACGCCTGTTTCCCAGGCGGGGTAGGCAGAGCGTTACCGACCGTAAAATTACAGTCGCTAGCGCCACGTCTGACAAATATTGAAGGCCGTTTAAGATAATAAGTGTATCACTATAGTGATAGGTTGTCAGCCTGTCGCCTAAAATTGTAATACACATGAAATCCTCGTGTCCCTTAGTCGGTTTCTACGACACCCACGGGCAAGAAATGGGGTGATGCTATTCTAGGCTGGCATCACACGGCAGTTTTAACTAGTACCTACCTACATCTTCCAACAAATAATCGTGAAGATTTAAGTTTACAACCCCAAAATAATTGAAATAAAAAGAAGTCCAAAAACTAAAACCCGACTACTGAGATTTGCGCTCTAAAAAGTAAGAAACAAGAAATCTGAAATAATAACTACTCACAATTGAATGTGTTTTTCGTCTCCAATATGCATAAAAAGTTAACAGCTATAATAATTTATTTTCATGGCAGTTTAATATAAAGTTTATTTATAGTGGTTTTTAGGTGAAAGCTGTGGTCGTTTGCCACGTGTTCTAGTACTATCTAGTTTATAAAATAAATAAGGCAACGTGGCAAACGACCACAGCTTTCACCTAAAAACCACTATAAATAAACTTTATATTAAACTGCCATGAAAATAAATTATTATAGCTGTTAACTTTTTATGCATATTGGAGACGAAAAACACATTCAATTGTGAGTAGTTATTATTTCAGATTTCTTGTTTCTTACTTTTTAGAGCGCAAATCTCAGTAGTCGGGTTTTAGTTTTTGGACTTCTTTTTATATTTCATAATTTTTTGACGAACATGTTATCCTTTGACATTTTTATTTGTAATATGCTAACTTGTAATGATGAATTTGATAGTGTGTGATAAATAAATCTAAAATCTATCTAATATTAAACCTAATAAATTTATTCAAATACTTTCTATGCTTGTTTTGTGTTTTAATTTTTATTTCTTTCCTTTCCAGAAAGAGCCTTCGAAAATAAATTTCTTAGCAAAGGCATTTATTTACACTGGATCTTTGCAAACCCTTACTTCATTCGTATTCTCACTATTTAACCTGTATGTTTTCATCAGTATCAGTAACACAGACAAATTTCCTGTGTTTGATTTATTTTTCACGTTTGTTGACATGATAGGTATGCATGCATTCACTCCTTTTTTTTCTTTAAATTCTACAAGTACATGGGTCGATCCATGGTTAACTAAATTTTGCCATCCGCTTCGTTACGATACCACATGATGTAAAAAGTATGTCAGTGTTGGAAAACCGGATATCAGCACTTTTTTCCATCTTCTAATGAACTCTTGCTTATCATAACTTCTTCAACTTGCTGCCATGGGTCTCATTTAGATGTCATGTGACGTAGTTTAATCATGGATCGGCCCATGTATTCGATCTAGGTAGGTAGGTCGATATAGGTACCACCGGGGGTTACATAGCTATACTAACTAGGTAGGAAGATTGATAAGGTACTGTTAGCGACTAGGGTATTTATATGGGATGATGATTAACCAACCATTTTAAGTAACCATTAACTTATATAGATCGCAGCTATAAGTTCATTAATCATAATCATTGTTATGTATGAAGGTGTAACAAAATACTTTTGTACCTATCAATAATAAATGTAATAATGTTTTTTCTGTTTTCAGTGTGGATGTATTTCCTGATGGTGGTCAACTCCTATCGTCGAAAAGTTGTTTCTGTCGACACAGCGTCTGTAGTGTCCGGTCAAAGTTCTACAATTTGATAGCATTGACTTGTTTTTATTTAAAATGGAACTTTAGTTAAGAAAAAAATATAAGTAATATCAATTTTTTTTCTTGAAATAACCTTGGAGACAAAGAAGCCTTATTATCTTAATCATACCTACTATTTCTACTAAATACCTACTACATAATTTCTAGTGGTGTTTTGGCGATTATCTCATTACTTTACGGTATTTTGGGTTTTTTACCCCACGCAAACCTTGGAACGATTCTACCATTTTTATGATTTACGTGAGTTACCTATTCGAAATATCAAAGTGGTATAAAAAGGAATTTTCAAAAACCAAAATACCTACCCAGTAGACTGGTTCTTTTTAAATTTAATAATTTCGATAGCTGTAACGTCGTCGTTAGAGAGTCGGTGGCCAAGTGGTTAGGAGACCGGTCTTACAATTGTAAGAGCCGAGTCGATCCTCGCCATGTACCAATGTGTTTTCACTCACATACATTTCCCGACTGTTCTTATGGTGAAGGAAAAACCTCTTGATGTAAAACATACATTCAAATTTTAAAGGTTGCAGAGGTCAGATGGCAATCGCTCTGTGTAAAAATGAGATTTCACGTCTAATCCCCTAGGCTAGGTAGCCGACTCCAACAGAGAACGGGATAAGGCAAGCAGAATATTGAATGAATTCCGATAGCTGTTGAAAATCATTTTTATTTTCAGTGTGGTGTTACTTCTTGATGATCGTCAATACATACAACCAGTCAGTAGAAGATAGTAAATCATCAGGTTAGAAGCATCAAACTACTGGACTGTTAAGAGAATATTATTTTCGATTATTATCTAAAGATTTGCAGACATTCATGTGTGGTTTTACAAATCATAATAACTTTTGCTACATTTATGATTGTAGATTGAGCTATAAATGCATTTAATGGTCTGATGGTACCACATTAAATAGCCTGGGGAAATATGACAAAACTTTTGTATGTTTTCTTTCACATGGATTTTGAAAAGAACTCTGATTGTGGTTGCATGGATAACCAATATCATAATTCGGTTGGTTCTTACAAAATGGCTTCGTCTACCATAAACAAAATGGGTTGATGAAACAAAATATTGTAAAAATCTTTGAATTCTAGGTCGGAGCTTTCTATGTATTTCATTAAACTTAACATTTTAAATACAACAATATGAAGTATTCGTTTTCGTTGAAAACCTAAGGCTTATCTAAGGTAATTTAGCCGCGTGGCAAATAAATAAAAAAATAAAAAAAATTTAGTAAACCCTAAAAGAACTTACATTTAAAAGTTAATCAGTTGGACGCTACGATGTTGATGTTTAATCAAACGCTATACTTTATGTAACCATCTACGCGATGCAGATTTGTACCACAGTGCCCTAAACAAAAGCAATTTATTATTAGGTACTATGCTTTGTGCAGGAGTTTGTTAATTTATTTTTATATCTTTTGTATTTAAATGACATCTTGATATTTTAGTTTATACTCTTTCAATGTCATGTAAAGTAAATCTTAAAAAGTAAAATAATAAAATAAATACTGAATACTTATAACACCTACACAGGTAATTTTATAGCGTAAGTAGTCAAACCAAGCTCTTAAATATAGGAGACTAGCGGCCTGCCCCAGCGGCTGCGCCCGCTGCAACTCATTTTCCCGTGGGAATTAGAAGCTTTCCCGGCAAGAATCATACATAAAAACCATCCTCTTGAATCACGCTATCTATTAAAAAACCTGCAATAAAATCCGTTGTGCAGTTTTATGATTTAAGCAAACATACATACAGACAGACGCGAAAAGCAACTTTGCAGTTAAGTGACAGTGAAATGAAGTATTCACTTGGTCACTAATATCTTTTTTTGTCACGATATTTGAGATATTTGATTTACAAAGCGTAAACAAAAAGAAACACAACTGTGAACATTACGAATGTCATTTACATAGGTACATTATTAATTTTAAAGATAACACGAAATATTTCAAGTGTATAAAAATGTAGCTTATAAAGTTTAATGTCTTTTATCAAGAAACTAGATCTTTTGACGAATTTTCAGCAACTCTTCAAATCCTGTAGTTTTAGAGCACGGTAGATTTACCCAGTACGACGGGTGATATCTTGGAAATGTTAATTAAGGGAGCTGGTGGATTCGGTCAAAGGGCCCGCATCCCCCCCTCCCCCCACTTCTCATTAAGCCGCTTGCAGCATCCTCGCATCAGCATAAATGTCACTACAGAGGTTTTAATTATGGTGCCACCCACCGGACTATCTCGTAAAAGGGTTACATTTGAATAAAACACAATTTGGAGGCACCCTAATCTGGGATTGGAGCTGAAATTGGAGGATCACGATCGGTGTAAGTTAACTTTATATACCTACCCACTATCTAAAGATAAATATTGCTTTCGGTTGTCTCTCTAGACTAAGACCCGAACTTATAAACCGCATTCAACTCTGAGAGCGATCTTGAGTGCGATTTTGAGATGCTGTTAGTATTGACTAACATTTGTCAAAATTGCTCTTGAGATGGATCTCAGAATTGAGTGTGATTTATAAATATTTACCAACTAAGTGTGAATTTGTCGAAATTCGAGTGGTTGAGCGAGATTAAAGTATTTATAGAATACAGAAACTTACTAAAGCATATTTATAGAATGCTGTATATATATATAGAAAAAAAAATTGTGTTGATAGATCCTACATAAGCTGCTTAGTAAAAATGTACGGTCGGAAAAACCTTTTTCGCAAAGGAATTTCAAATATCCAAAGATATATCGCCAGCACGTTTGCTTCCCCGACTCAACGGAGCGGAGCTGTATAAATAAAAATATATAAATGTATAAAAATAAAGTATAAAAGTATAAAGAAAGTCGCTTCCCTCTGAAAGCGCGTTTCTCTTCGCAAGCTTGGCATTTTATTACTGATCGGAAACTGGTGAGCTTTGACACTAATGCGCTTTATTCAAGTGGCCTTCATTCAGGGTTGGTTTAGGGAATTTCAGGAGAAGTGAGAGGTCTTTCTAAATTGGTCGGACCTTTGGTCGCACGTGACTGGAACTGCTACACCGGTTGTATCCTCATGGGTATAAGATACCGTAGTATTTCACGAATTTCTCTATATAGAAAGTAGTATATTGTATTGTAGTATAGGGAAAGGTAACCTATCTCCTTTTGCCGTGCAGGTTCTTCTAACATCTTGCATTATTTGATCTCAGAGCATTCACCCTAAGAAGATGGCAAAGCTGGGCTTACTGCTCTGCCGTTATTTGAAACTGACAGTTGCCATTTTGTACCTATGTGGTTGTCAAGTTGTTGTAAAATATCGTTGTGTGCTGTACGTGTTGATCTTCGCTCCAGCAAAAACTGGCAGAATTTGTTCGATAATTGACCTCCATAGTGTGAGTGCTCTAAGTATTTTATAGTGTCTAACTCCTCCAATTTCCATGAACCGTTTTTTTCCGGTGTACATTCATAGCATCAGTATATTCGTTTTTCTCTGTGATAGCATTAAAATTAAATGTGAGCCCCTGCCCTACATCTACTTGCGTACCTAACAGCAGCACATCAATCAAAGATAAATGGGTAGGCCATTTAAGGGACCAATTTATACTGGTTTTCCATACAGTTACTAAGAATAACTAGTCCAAGTTAATCCCTGAAATTGGTAGGTGAAAAATTGTACCCTGAATGTTTTATTGCCAGGGCAAACACATCCGGTGAAATCTAAAACCCCGGTCTAAATGTTTAGAGACAGTTATTTTCTCTACAATTTACGTCCTTCTAAGAAATAAGATTTATGTTCTAAAACAACAGCGGTGATTTTCACAACGCGAAAGTGCGTAACGGAACTGAGCGGCCGACAGGTGTGGTGTGACACGACCCTAATAAATAAAACTCAGCATCAATCTTTTTCTTAGGTCTCCTTGAACTCTTAAGACCCAACCTAGACCCTGCAACTTAGTAATCCCAGGTGTCCTAAGTATGAAAATAAATAGTTCCTGGTAAGTATTTTAGCGAGTTTATGGCGGGTATGATTCACTGCATGTATGTTGTTAAAAGGTATTTTATTAGATAGCTTTTAGTTTACGGCGGTGATAGTGTCAAGGTAAGACACTGGCCTTTAGAATGTTTTAGTAGTTTTGTACAATAGTTAGTTTTCTTTGGTATTTCTCAGAATCCCCGATTGCCAGCGCTATCAACGTGGCTAAGTTCTGGGCCGCGACCATATATGTAATATCTGCCATGCCATCGACACGCTAAGAACAAGAATTACAGTTGTCAAAAATTTAAAAATTGCAAGGCAAAAATAATACCGCCCGGGCCCTCCTCACTGACCTTTATAATATTTATGGCCCTATTGGCCTTCCCTCAGCTCTCTTGAGTAGATACAAAAATAGCAGGGCAGGAATCAAGATATGTCTACAGTAGGGTAGGTTCCATCATAATGATAATGATCCACCATGCTAATGTGCACTACATATTGAGACATCTCTTCTAATATATGTATCAGACAGCTGTCAAATTGGACTAGTTAAGATGGCTGCATATAGCTGAGCCAGCAAGACGGTAATGGCGGCCGTCGGGTATTTTTACAGTAGAGGGCGACGAACTGCGCTCCATGCATGGCGGACATCCCACACTGCACCGACGACGTTGTACAAAATTAAGTTGTTTAGGTAGGTGAAGGTAATTTTGAGCAGTAAGTAAGTATAGTATGGCTGCCCATTAACATGCCATTTCTAAGGATCCACCTCTCACTCGGAAAGTAGGTTAGTACCTACTCTGTACTATGAGAAAAATATAGACAAAAAAGTATCATAATCTGGTTTAAGGAAGGCAGTAGGTATATTATCATAAGCTACAGATACGGTGGGCAGGGCGTTGTGGCATTACCTATTAAAAATTGAGGCACGCAATTACCTATGTGGAATAAGAAATTTTCTATTTGACAGTTCTCTAATTAATACCAGACGGCGTTATGCTAGGTTGAAATTTTGACATTTAACTTAAACGTGAAACGTGAAAGTTTGTCATTGTTTAGATACCTGCCTTAAGTATTAGAGTCATCTAAAAATATAATAGTGAGAGAAGATATTAAGTAAGTATTAAACATATTAATCTTTGTTGACTTGTAGACATAAGATTTGAAATCTTTATTACGTCCAAGGCAATTTCCTAAGAAAACATTCACAAATTCCTGAGTGTGTACAAAGGATGTTATGCATGAGAAAATAAACCGAACCCACCCTTGAGGGCCCATCCCTTGGGTCATATTCATAACCTACTTGAAGGACAAAGGGTCCACCCTACCCTCCCAAGAAACCTTAGGGTCGTGTCCTTCTGCACGGTTTAACCCTGTTTTTTTTAGAGATGGTACCTCTAAATTGTT
The DNA here is from genome assembly GCA_029255805.1 of Keiferia lycopersicella. Lineage (NCBI taxonomy): Eukaryota > Metazoa > Arthropoda > Insecta > Lepidoptera > Gelechiidae > Keiferia > Keiferia lycopersicella. Next base: position 5,634,802 of record JARACZ010000008.1, read on the forward strand.
ATTTTGGTTTACCTTCCTTTTGCAAATCTTAAATAGTGATTCCAGTACAGGTAACTGGTTGTTATCAAAATCAGATTTTTTTAATCTGTATCTTTTAGGTCCTAGTAGATGGCGCTCGTGTGAATGATTTAAAAGCTCAGCAGTTATTTTTTATGCACAGAACTTGACAGATGATTGGCACATCACTATTTAAGATTTGCAAATAAAATGGTACTTAATCCAAAATGTAAATTTACCTTCTCTCAATAAAAAACAGGGTTTAGGTAACGTGGTGGATAGATAGGTAGTTTGAAATAATGATAAATCCGAAGATATTTCGCGAAAGTTGTATTAATTGCTACAATTTTAAATCTGTGAAAGCAAATCACTATGGAGCCAATGAGTTCTAATTCTGGCGTATAAGAAAAACATAAATAAAATTATGTAAACCATATAATTATGCAAATAATTTGAACCATGAAATACTAATGAATATGCAGGTACATTAATCATTTTGTAACAAGTAGCTCTATCTATGTAATTAAGTAAATTGTGCAATATTACATGTAGGTAAGTATTTAAGTAGGTAAGGTATGTTGTTTCTTTTGTTTTCATGTCATTGTTAATTAAGTTAAAACATAATCTCGAAATTAACTCGTGATTAGGTAACTATTGTTGGTAAGACATGTTGGCACTAAATTAGAATTAGCAAAAAAAGGTTATATACTCTAAGTTTGTGAATTAACAAAATATGGGTACCTACCTAAGGTAATTTAAATTCCGATGCATGATATTTTTAGAACGAGTTCTACCCACTCTTGAAAATGATCAATTTTCCCCAAAAACATAGGTCGAAATATAAAAACATAATTCTTCTCCTCGCTCCCTCTCTCCTGATTCTTTTTTTAAAGAAATTAAATAATCGGGTCATCCATATTTTTATCATTTTTGTATGGTATGGGAAGTCCATTTTTTTACATTTTTCGACCTTTGTTCCTTGAGGAAGTATTTTAGATCGAGGAAGTACATTTGCGTAAGGTTCATTATGCCGACGGTAAAGCTGCCGCCGGACGCAGATAGAAACTGACTTACGCGATTGCAAAGATATTTTATTTTTATTTTCATCTTTCAATCGACTAGTACAGTACTTATGTAGGTACATATATAAAATTTAATTTACTTAATACTTGCCTAATAGGTACTTAGATACATAACTGTGTAAACTAACTTCATTTATTTTATTCAGTACCTACCTACGATACAAAATTTTATAAAATAAGGTATACGTAAATGTTAATCAGAAAAACTTATTATATTAATTTCTGTAAATAATAATGAAACGTATTGATATTATATATGTTCAGAGATTTCTCTAAAAAGTAACGGTATTGTAATTTTAATGCCCTCACAGGATATTATTATGAAAGCACATTCCGAAGGTACTCTCCGGTATCAAAGGTTCAAACTGGGTAATCTTTCCCACACGTATAAATAACAAAACAGCATCAGCACCATATAAACCATAGATGACAAATTGAATCAACTCCAGGTCCCTAAGCTAATTATACCAATTAGGCAGCGCCATCTGTAACTTTATTCGGTTAAACCGCAGAAGTTCTGCGCATGTGCGAATCAAAGATGGCCGCCGATCAATAAGAGATGCCACCCCGGCCCTCCCCTATACGTGACTGCTTGCATATTCATGAACAAACGAAAATGTACTCTATGTTGTTTGAATAAAGTGCTTTGTAGAGTGGGATACCTCTTGTATCTTTTGTTTGTTATTCATTGGTATGAGATATGTTAGGTAGGTAGATACTTAGTCTAGCGCCAAGCTATTTCGCTGTGTTTGCTTTTCTCTCTACGACTACCTTTCTATAGGTACGTATACTATACGTGTATAGATGTCGCTTTTATGGCTTTGCCTTGCTGAAACCTAATGTAGCAGAATAGGTACGTACACGTTCCATTTTCTCAAGGTATAAGCCAGTAGGTATAGTCTGTAAGAAACTTTTAATAGGAAGGTATATCCGTAATTTTAGTTGGTAGGTAGTACTAAATTAACTACCTATAATTATGCGAGTCGTAAAATACGGAATTGCATAATTGATAACTAGGTATTTGCTACCTAACAACAAAGAGCTGTCTCAGAACTAGATAGATTTATTTCTTTTGACTGTCCCGATGGCGTAGCGGATAGTATGCCTGCCTTCTACGCCGAGGGTCGTGGGTTCGATCCCCACCGGACACAAATATTTGTTAAGTCAATTTTCAAATATTTGTGTTGAGTCTGGGTGTTTTCTATGTATAATATGTATTTATTTACAAAAAAAAAAAAGTATATATGTATTAGTATCAGCTATCTAGTTCCCATAGTACAAGCTTTGCTTAGTTTGGGGCTAGATGGCGCTGTGTGAATTGTCCAGGATATTTATTATTTATTTATTTATTTTTTATTATTCCTCTCTACGAGAACCCGATAACCACTACCTACGAAGACTTGAGGTGATGCTGACAAATATACGATTTAAACCCTACAAAAAAAAGGATTTACTTACTTACCCTTTGCACAGTTACCATTTTGTAATCTCGGATGCTAATAAATTAGAATCAGTCCTATTACTTACGTAAAAAATAGGTAACCTATACGTAAGTAGTGTATTTTTTTTTACACCTAACCTGCCTGCCGGCCGTTCTCACGCTTACCGCACAACGCAGCACTAAAATAACGCTGCCGACTGCGTAAGGCATGCGTTTGTCAGGTCCATAGATACTAAAAACGTCAATCCGCATACTAAAACCGCTGTTTACATTTTATATACTTTTATATGCTTATTATAACTTTTGTTTTCTTACGTAAGTAGGTACCTACCTAATTAAAAGGTGAATAATTTATAAACATAAAAAAATGAGCACGTTGAAAAAAATGTGTTACAAAACATATAACAAAATGAAAGAAATGACTTACCGACCTACCTACCTACCTACTTACTTTCATAAATTATGTTTGGTAATGATAATGATAATATTAAATATCTGCTTAAAAGTAAAAATTTACTGAAAACTTGAAATAACTCTACCGAATAAAATGTGTAAGTGTACTAATAGCGCCATCTGTTTTATGTCTCCGTAACTTTTTGATGTCCCGCGTGCCCATCATCCTACAGCCGATGACGGGCGAAGTGGGCAGATGGTGAGCACATTCACGTCCTGAGAATTCACCACCAATTTATTTACAAAGCCAAAAATTTAGACTGGCCATTCAAAGAGGCAATGCTACCAGTCTTTTGGGAAACTTGTCACGGTGTACCGCCCTGAGGGAAATATTTTATTTGTAAGCATAGATTAAGGACATAATGTTGATAAAATGAATAAACAAAGCTATGCTCAGTTTAAAATCGAAATATCTGGGTAAGGTAAGAAATTCAGTATCTACCTAAGTATACCTTGTAAGAATTATCAAAACTTTTAGGTCTTTTTATAAAATAAGGCAGGGATTAAGCCCTTTTTCGAAGTGATTTTTCTGATCATTAGGTACCTTGATGGAAATATTCATCTTTATACTTGTGAATAAGGAAATACCAAGTTATATTTTAATATTTTTATTACGTTGAATTCTAAAAATAAAATTATATTGTATGTTGCCGTTATATTTAGTAGAGGGACTCTACTTTCCTACTTTAAGAACACCAACGCCATCTGTGAAATATTAAGAGACCTTTTACGAGCGACATCTAACGGTGCAGCATTGCACTACTGCATACGGGATATGAGCACAAGAAAGGGTCCCTGAGATACGGTAGGGTACGTCACCCACTTTCAGACCAGTTAGATCCTTTTGAAGATGACAGATGTCACTTTTAGCAGATATTTTTTTATGATTTATGGGCATGTTGGTCAGTCATAAATAATTTAATTACTTATTTTTTAAAGGCAGATGATGTCGATATTAAAAGTCAGGAATTCTAATATAACTCTATAATATCAACAAAAAAACAATAACTCACATTGAACAAAAAAATAATAATTTTGAGTAGAGTCAACATTGTAAAAAATAATTGAGTAGTTAGGTACACCATAATTACAATTTTACCTACTCAACACAATTTTAAAATTATGCTCTCAGCTCAACCAATTTGAATAAATTGCAAAACCCACTCAAAAGTTGTCAAGTTGGCATTTCGCGCCAACTGGAGTAACCAGCTGCCGATGAGCGGACGATTCAAAAATGGAATGTCTTGTCTGACACGGCATTGGTGGAATTCGGCGCCATTTGTAAGGGGTCGGGCCAGAATTGGCCACGCCCACGATGTCCGCCCGAAAACAACGCCTTCTTCGTACTGCCATCTTTGGCATTGTTCCAAAGGAGGAGCTTTTGAAATTATGCGACCGAATTTAAAAGACAGCAGGCTGAAACATCTAAAAGAGATACGCGTGACATCTGAATTTAATCTTATTATAATCCTGATTTTAGAGGGGACACGGACGGTACGTGCTTCTTTTTTACCTGCTTTTGAAGCTTTTGAAAATTAGAAGGGAATTCATAATTTACTGATTTGCCAATTTACAGAATGGTTTAGATTATTAGACCAACATAGTATTTATTATACAGTAAAGTGTAGTAGGTAGATAAGGTATGGAAAGATGATTAGTTAGGTTAGGTAGGTACCTATCTACTGAGTATTTTACTTGCTCGGCTCGATCTTTAATTGTGTGTTAAATAATGATGGAGATAAGATGTTTTTTTTCGGTTAGGTACCTACTTATCCATTTTAGGCTACAGTGCCATTTAAAAAATGCATAGTTAGCAACCTACCTCATTACTCATTAGGTAGTTTAAGTAGGTAGTAAAATTCGAAAATCTTGAGGTATTTTTATTTTACCCTACTTGAGGTATTTTTGGAAACTCCATCTAAAATGGGGTATTTACAAATTCATTCTCAGAGTTGTTTAAAATTCCGCAAAGAAAAATGAACCCATTTTTTTACTATTACAGTATAAATCACGGTTAATATGAAAGTAATGATGCCCTGTTTCACTGTAACAAGGGTTTAATGGTTCGCAGTTAACGCGAAGATTGATAAACTAACACGTCATGGCTCTAAAAGCCACTGCGAATGGGACTCGGTATAAATTACCTAGGAAATTTTTACTTACTGTAACGCCAGCACATAAACCGATTTAAGGATCAAGATATACTGGTTTTATTAGCATTTGTATGAAAAACCAGAATAAATTGGTCCCCTTAAATATCCCTGTCGGGCCATTTTTAAAGGCCGATTTTGATAACTGATTTTGATAAATGGACTATGCTATAGCATTAAAGGGACGCCCATATCTATAGTAGCTAGGTATGTAGTTACCATACTACAACCTTTGCTTAGTATGGCGCTGTGTGAATTGTCCAGCTTCGGATATATATTTATTTTCTATTGAGCAATTTACCCTGACGAAATCGAGAATAATTCCTACCTACATAAGTAGGTACATGAGAATCCAAGTTTATGAATCGAGACGAGTAAGTTAGTTCTCGTAAACATGTAACCTACGAATGACTAATAAACTTGTAACAACAGAAAGCACTGCTTTCCTTTTCTAAGTCAGTGTTACAGTAGGTAGGTACCTACATACGACTAACAAATAATAAATAGGTATACTACGAAAAAATCAACTGCAAATCTTTTAAGGAGTGAACCAGTCCGTGAAAATGAACAACTTTCGCTAAGGAACAATCACATGTCCTTTACAATTAATACCGTGTCCACGTGGCAGAATAAACTCACGAAGTGATAAATATCGTGAGTGACCCACCGAGAATCGAACCCGGACCTTTCTGCGTCAAAGGCTCTACCACTGCACCACATCGGTCGTCAAACTATGATGATTGATAATATTGTCGACCAATTTGATATGATTAGAACATTCCTACTGCGCCAATATAATTCGTCGAACCGAAACTCAACATTATGTAAATTTCTTTATTCATATTTTTTCTGTTTCTTTAAATTTTTTAAATTATTTTTCACACGGCCGTTAACGCTCTGCTACCCCGCATGTATTTCTCCTGAAACTGTAGCCCAGGGAGTAAATTTCTGAAACGTCGTAATTCGATTCCGGGCACGGTTGCCCGCAACCGCTTGTCAAACTTTTTTATTCATACTTTCGACTGATTTCTTTAAGCAACCCAATAACTCATACGCAATAGGTATATTTATTGGCATATTTTATTTTATAAAAAAATATCTTTCATACATTTAACAGCTCGGTGAAGGTTGCAGAATCTTAAACTATTATGTCTAGTCATCATAGTCATTTTATATCTAATGTTTAATTTGACAGGTAACGCGTAAAATGCGTTTAATTTTAGTCAATTTCATTCGCCGTTACTTATTACTTTTTATCTGTATTTGAATTTATTTTTATTTCATTGTCTTTATTTATACCTAGTAGCCGAATAAAAAAAAGATTGCCGTGTGATGCCGGCTTAGAATAGCATCACCCCACATCTTTCCCACGGCTGTCGTATGCGACTAATGGACTCGAGAGTATTGGTGTACCTATTACAATTTTTTGTCGACAGGCTGACAACCTGTCACTATAGTGATACACATATTTTCTGAAACAACCATCGAAAACAATCCTCAAAAATGTCAAATGTAGCGATAGCGACCTTATTTTTACGGCCGTCAACGCTTTGCCTACCCCGTAAGGGATAAAGGCGTCATAAATTTGTATGTATGTATGTAACGCGTAATATGCGTTTAATTTTAGTCAATCTCATTCGCGATTACTTATTATATTTTATAAGTATTTAAATTTATTTTTATTTAATTGTCTTTATTTACAATAGTTCTGTACCCCTGATCCAGTTCATCAGAAGCCAGCCACTGACAACTTTGGGAACCATTTATCTAGACAGTTCGCGTACAGACTGAGTTAATTTCCCGCTTAGTTAATTTTACTGCCCGCCACTGATTGGATATTGATTAGGTTCCGTCGTTTCGCCGGTTTAAACTGCAGTCTTTAAACACTTCGGGCTGTTTTGCCACGGTCCTGTTTCGTCACGAAAATGAAAATGACATGATAAGTCTCGGTCGTCATACGTAATAAGCGGACCTGATACGACCTTTTTGGACTGTTTGGCTGGCCAGCGGACAGACGGATAGAAGAACATTTTTTACTCAATCAAACCACAATATTTTTTATTTCCCTGTATCCTCATTCAAGTTTGATCGGTACGTAGTGGGTATCAGAACTCAAATGTTCCCACCCAATAAGTCAAGGTTTCAATATTTCCAGCAGGGTTGAAAGGATATTTTTCACTGTTCGTGCTTTAGAAGCGTTTAGTAGATTGCCGGAAACAGGGACTAAGATTTTTAAAAACATCATCTCTGCCTTCTTCTTTTCGTGTGGGACACCAAGTCGTCTAGCGACCCGATGAACCCTAGTGTCAGAATCTTTCAACCGCCTTCTACAAGTAGCAGGCTTCTGACATTCAGCTCCGTGACGAATCGCCTCTCATTTTTTAAGTGTGGCGAACCGGACCCGAATATTTTTTTAGTTTACTATAATACTACAGCACATTTACACTTTCTACTCGATTGTAATTCCCGCACCGTATTTTATTGCGTACTCCGATAAGACTGAGACAAAATAGACATTAAGAATAGTTGGTAACCGATCTTATCGAGATGGTTAGACCCGTGTAATGAATCGAAACTGCTATGCATTTCTCGATCATAAAATGTAATTATACAGTAAGGTACATTAAGTCAGATCGCACACTTAACGCACGACGGAGCGCTAAAATATCGTAGCGGTCTGTCAGACCCATACTAGAAAACGCGAGAAACGTCACTCCTCATATTGAAACTGCACTCGACGAGACGACGTTGCGATAGCGCTGCGTCGACAGCGGTTAAGCGGTTTTAGTATAGGGATTGACATGACATTTCTAATCGCACACTTAATGCACAACGGAGCGCTAAAACATCGCGGATCCGCTGTGCGATCCGCCTTTTAGCTACCTATAATGGTATTGTGTGCCGTATAGTGTCGGCAGAGTAGAATAGTACCACCCCATCTCTTCCCTTGAGGGTCGTAAGAAGCGACCAAGGGCCCAAGGGATTAACCAGACCCAAGACCGGTCCTAGAGAAGGACAACTCGACATTAAACCCGGAATAGAGTCTCCGTCAAACGCGTGTGACAGAGGTCTATCGTGCGGTAGACGCCTGCAGCCGACCTGGCTCCTCACTCGTCCTTCCTGTGGAGTCAGCCAGTGAGGTCGAGAGGGCGGCGCAGGTCCTGGGCAGCCATGCGTTTTCCATAATTGCGTCCCAGGCAACGAAGTGTCTGTGGAGAGGAAACTTCGCCCGCACCATGCCGATAAAAGTCTTGCCTCAGGCACTGATTTGAATCGTCTGTCACAGACATATAAGGCCTATGATAATTAAGTTTATGTGTTGAAGAATCTATATTTATTATCTACCTATAAATACAATGACGAACATAGTAAGTAAAAAATGTCGTTCTTACCGCGATACACAATTTTGTAGGAATTGTACGATATTTTGGTCATGTCCAGAGAATAACAGTTAAAATATTTTATCATTGTAGTTTGATTTACATTTAAAAAATATTAGTAGGTACACATAGGTACCAATTTTTTATTACTGTGAAGGAGGTACAATGAAGTTAACATTTACAAAAAAAAAATTAATAATACCTTAAATAAAAATAATACTAACATTGGTCTTTGCTACGACGTAGCAGTCGTAGAGGTTTGCTACGATTTAAAGGTACGGACGCGAGAGGCGATTTTTTTATACCTAACGAATCTTTTTGTAATAAGTAAGTACTAAGTATTAGTCTTGTTTCCAAAGAAAAAAAATATGATTTTTTTTTTATTTACGCACTAACAACAAAAAGATAGTGAATTATGTGGAGACTGTTCCACAAGGGAAAAGAAAATTCAAAACCTTTGTTCAATGTTTCCACAAAGTTAGACAATAAGCAACAACACTATGTAAATCACTCGTATCCATCCATCACGATTCGCTAAATGAATACCACCGGCACTAAAGCCATAATGGCCTACGTTGATTCACCCACGTGCGCTCCGAAGCAAAGAGCCGACAAAGCATCAACAGCCCTATTAACAAGGCAATAAGACCCATATTCCAATGTCGGACATGTAAGGAGCTTGTAGATTCAGAGACACGTAGTTTATTACAGTTTAGGCATAAAACCAGACACCCAAGTAGTGGATTATAAGCATTAGAATGAAACTTACGCAATTTGGAGGCGTATTTTTGAATCAGTAGACGCTTGTTCTCAAGTCTATGATAAGTTGCATAACAATTTATACCATACATTCTACCTCTACTTTTCAAATTCATCATTACCATTTTCCTGTCAGAGTAAGTAAAAAAAAGATTTGAATTACTTTCTTGAATTACTCTATTTAATTAGAAAAAAACTTCTACAAAATCCATTGCATAGTTCTAAAAAAGGATAAAGGTAGCAATTTTAGGTACAACCAAAAAGTACCAATTTTTCTTTACTCTGTAGTAATATAATAAAGGTGACATTGAATGAACCATTGTCGTTCTTCGTGCAGAAGAACGAGAATGGTTAGACCACTCATCGTTGTACACTAACACGTAACAAAATCAAGTTTCTACTGATTTAAAAATACGCCTGCCGAACGGGCCGCCATCGTTTCGAACACGGAGGTCAATTTTTAAACCCTACTTGAGTCGCGTTTACGATTTGTTGTTATTGTTCTGGATTTCCATTTGAATGCTTTTGAGTTGAGTCAAAGCAGCATTAGTTTTAGGAAATGGCCTGTCATTCAGTTGTCGCATAATAGTTGTCGCGGCACGCGCTTGCGCTACTTTGTAAAGATCTTTACTTGATTATTTACTAAACAATGAATGTCAGTCTCTCAAGCTGTGTGTGACTATATGTAACATACTATTCCTAGTAATAGTACCTACCTAAGTATATTGAAATTCTTTATTTCTTGTACGTATTTTTTTTATCTACTAAGTACACTCAAAAAGGCATAGATATGATCATAGTACAAATTATGATAGATAGTACAAATTTTCATAATTGGGAAAAGGACTTTTTTTACACTAAGTGAATAATCAAGAAATTTCTAGTGATTCAAAGATATAATAACATTCAAATTATGAAAGAGTTTTTGAAATCAGTTCAGTAGCTTTTTAATCATTACATTTCAAACATTCAAACAATAAATGTATACATTTTCTCCTCATAATAATACTAAAAAGTTTAGGCAGATATAATAAACCAAGATATAAGTAAACCTATTAATATATTTGCAAAACTAATACATAAAAACCAAGAAAGTACGTTTATTTATTAACTTACAGTTTTAGTTTGAAAATGAACACTTATGCATTAGAATGGATTTACTTAGTTTACTTAACATTGCAAATAAATTGAAATATGTTAATTTTAATAAAAAGTTAATACTATTTTTCGCATGAATTTTAGATTGTAATTCCTATTTATTAAATACATGATATTAATTTATTTCGTATATTGCAACATTTGTTTGCAGTATTTGTTTAATATCATTGTGTTTACTATTAATTAAATTTGTTTCACAATTTACAGTTTTCATATTAAGAACAAAATGTTTGTTATGTCGCACACAATACGTATATGTATGTACGATATATCTATACATATAAGATTTAATCATATCAGCCAAATGTCAACGCACACTCAACGTATAAATGTGTAATACAATTTTTATAGCTTTATATTCATATCGCAACTATCATAAAATTTTGTAGAGTTCAATTTGTAACCAGACTTTAGGTATACCTTCTATGGGTAAATAATATATAACTTTGTTATTTCCTACTAGATTTTCAGTTTTTTTCAATTACCTATTTAAATTTCATTTAAGAGAGAAAAGGAGTGGAACTGTCCTCATAAGAACCTTCGTACATACGCAGCTTCAGAAATATTTTAAGTGGTCATATATACAGAGTCACAAAGAGTGCACTAATAGATTTTAAGTCCATCTTAAGAAGCACTGCTACACTATCGTGAATGCACATGTTCAGTTGTACTGCAACGTAAATAAACATAATTTTTAAATATTTAGCTGATAAGTATCAAAGTCAGGATTTGCCGGTGAGGAATGATGATCCTAGCTAGGCAAATGCCCATCATTGTGTAATCAAACTAGGGGTTTTAAGCCCACAGATTTATGTGAGATTCCAGAAAGCTTTTTACAGTTGAACCGAAAATGATCTAACCTAAAGGGAAAATTTAGGATGTCGGCCAAAATATAATCAGGTGTTATAAATCGACGCTGTATCGGGTAGCTATAGTTAATATGTTGTTGGCTGTGATTGGGTGACAATATAATATCACTGCAAGTAACCTTCATATATAAAAAAAAACGGTTGTCTGTAAAGTCGGTTTACTGACAATAGTTGAACGTGATAACGTCATAACAAGTGCTGGTGGAATGGTTACTTTTTTAAAAAGAAAATTTTAATCTTATTTGTTTGATAAATACCTATACGTTGCCGAACGCAGAAGCCGATTGCTCGTTCCGCGCTCTCGCTTGTACTTTAAGCCATTTAAGGCTTTAGACCTAGGTAACGCCGCACGAGTCATGTTTTTGGTACATGCAGCCGTCACCATAGAATTATAAGACGTCAAAATGTGTAACTAACCTTTTAATTAAAAACATAATATCAAAAACAAACTGAACCTAATGTTTAAAGATGATAGTAAAGCGAGAGAAACGCCACGGCGCACCGTCCATGGTTTATAGCCGCCATAAACGCGGGATGCCATGCTACCTAATCAATGAGAGTTATGCTTCTATGCTAATGATTCATGCTACAAAAACAATGGCCCAAGGATATAATTGAAAACGGGAAGTGGATTTAAAAACTGGGGATGACGAATCTTGCGAGATTCAAAACAGCCATGAATCGAAAAAGAGAGAGATTCATGTCATGGCTGTCTTGCAGATAAAAAGAGTTTGTAGTCAAAACAATAGGCGAGGCTTTCTGAAAATATGTGTCCAGGCGGAATAGAACAGGATAGCTTTGAAGACATTTGTTATAATCTATTGCAACTTTAAAACTATAGATAGGTACTGCCTTATATGAATAACAAGCAAATAACGAAACTAAGTAATATAAAACTAAGATACTTTAAAAAGTTGACCAAAAGCAAGTCCTTCATTTAGAATTACTTTGAAAAACTCTCTAGGAGAATTAAATTATATTTTCAATGTAGATAGACACCTACATAAATATTTCTGATTATTGCCTGAAATAAAACACATGATAATAAATTAACACCAATAAAAATATAAGTTACTAATGTAAACATAGTAACCAGAAAACAAAGCAAATAGCAGCTCTATGGCCAAAAATCTGTGCTCATGATGAAGATTTTTGAGTTGGCTCAGAAGAAGACGCAATCCGACGGCAACAGTGACACCATAGCAAAATTATTTTGAATAATACTCAGGTTTAAGAATATGAAGTGTAGCTGAGGTTATGCTTATATGTGGCTACAACTATAAGGGTTCTTGTGATTGTTTAGATAGAGCTTTAGAAATTGTTAAGTGAAAAATCCACTTGGAAATTGGAAAGTTGCAATAAGAACTAACTAAGAAAAAAGAATTGATAACAAAAGACAGTTGAAAGTTGAGAAGATCGCGAATAAATTTCACATCGTTCTACCAAGTTGCAATTCATCAAACATTGAACAAAAGATTTAGTAATTAAACATAAATATAAGTGGCAGATGACCAAGAAAGAACGGAGGCAAATCGTAACCACAAGAAATTATAACTTATGAGAACAGTAAACCCTGAGTCTGTAAACAGTCAACAGTTAAAGACCATAAAGGTCCAACGCGAAGTGTAAAATTGTCACAGAGCGACTCAAGAGACCCGACGCTTTGTTTCCGCGCGACTATTTACTCCTCAAACAGCGGCTCGCCAGAGCAATTATCACTCACCTGTGACACGCGATCACAACACTGCACAGATTTTATAGTCGATAAACTTGTATCATCACTTTTACTGGTGTTGTAAATTAATTATGTGCACTGTGTTAGGTTAGTACCGAGCGGTCGAGGCGCGCGGCCGCGGCGGAGGCGAGCGACGTAGTGTGGCGTGCGCGGCGTGTATGGGCGGGCGCGAGTCGGCCACCAGCGCGCGCCGCTGCCGACTCTACTGCTCAGCACGGGAACTCATCTCTACTCCACATCTACCCATCTAACATACATAAGAGCCCCAGGCCCCGGGAAACCAACGACCCCTGTCAAATCTCTCCTCAGTTTTTTATCGCGTCAACGCTTCGCAGCCACGCCGCGTATCGATTATACTTGTACTATGAGAACAGTTTTATGTGTTTCGCCATTTAACAGATAATATTTTTTAATGAACACCGCTTTTTCATATTTTTTTTCACACAAGTGGTAGTTATTGCGCAAAAAAGCGGCTTGGGGTGGTTTTATTTTATACCAACTTGTATGTTTTTTGCAACCGCTATACCTACAGGACCTACCTATATTAAATTATTCAACTGTAATTGAATGCAGGTTTCTTTTTTGCCTCGATAACGTGAGGTTTCAAGGCATCCTTCCAACCAGTTTCTTTTTTGTGTCGATGCATTTGGACCGAAATAAATTATTCTTCATTTTCTTCGTTGCGTCTTTTGAAAATTTATGATGGTTGAGTACCTACCTGACTAATTGGCAAAAATAAACGACGTTTCGAAGTAAGGAGCAGTACTTAATTCTGCCAATTAAAGCTGTAAAATCAGTTTCGCCATATTTAAATTAAGGAAAACTTTGAAATTGCCTTTCGCAATGCAGTTACATATAGCAATATAATTAAATTAAATGGAAATAAGTGCAGCGCATGCATAGTTCATATTGGGTAGTTAGACGACTCGATGTCACACTCGGAAAGAAAGAGAGAAAGACTTTAGGTGTATGAGAACAATAATATTTTTGAAGTGTTTTATTTTGGAAAACTTATTACAAAAAGCGTTATGATGAAACCAGAAACTTTGTGTCACTCCAGCAGTCCCAACCCATCTTCGTCAAACAAAATTTCAAGAATGAAATGAGAGTTCAACCGACCTAGGTACGTCAAAAATTGGTTTGTAAAAATACCGCAATTTCTTAATCTAAAGTCGCAAGATTTCGGATTCGGATTGTTATTGTCAAAATTGTTAATATTTGACCATCAAAAAGCTTATGTAAAATTTACTATTCTGAATAAATAATATGAATTTGAATTTGAATTGACATTATGACAACCCGCGATGAAAATCTTTGACGTGGAAGTAAAACGTCAAAGATATTACCTAGGTCCTAGATTGTATGTTAATATTTATTACAAGCCGTAACGTAATGCGTAACATATATTTTAAATAATAATATGTATAAATATGCCAACAAAGTGGTTTTTTAATGTCAAATGCAATTGGTTATTTTATTGTAATTCGACACAAGGTAAGTACAAACTGTTAAGAATTAATAAAGGAATGAATAAATGAAATTAGTGCAAACTTTCTGGATTTTTTGCACTTGAACTAGAAATACGCAGTTTACAGTTTTCAGCATTTCGAATTCATCTCATCTGTATTTATGTAGTTAATTAGGTGCTTAAATAATTCCTCTTATGGAATTGGAATGAAATATATACTTAGATCAAAAATAAAGAGACCCTAAGTATGATCGGTTACATACAAAAGTCAAATAACATACCTCATACTAGTAAAATTTGATTTCCATACCGATATCAAAGTTTACTCACAAATTAAGCATTCAATTTTTTTGCTACAAGTCCAGCAACATGATTATAGCACTTTGTATAAAACCAAGTTAAAATTTAACCCATTGTTATAGAGGGTGTTAATTTATATACATGCCTTAGCTTAAGCTTAGATTCAGTCTCGATAAAGCAAGCCGTATTTTAAAATATCCCAGGCAAATATCATTTATTTTGCTTTTAAATAAATTTTACCGTAAATTTTTGACACGCTTTGATGCTAGTATAGTAGGTAATTTCTGCCCTAATCAACTTTGTTCGACGAATCAACTTCAACGAATCTAAGTTGAAGTATATGGATTTGAATTAAATTTATGCATGGCCACAAGTAATTTTTTGTTGTTCAGGATTTTTACATCCTTTATTGATATTGAACCCAACCTTAAGCTATACACATCCAAAATTAACACCGTGTATAGTTACGAACAATCTTGGGTGCTGTTTATTCAATTTTGATGTGATTTAATGTTAATGGCTTAATGATGAGCTACCGTAGGACTTTAATTACTTTATTGGTGGCACTCAGTTTCATTTTATAGTGTGTAATTTTTTTTTTGTTTGATTTACCGTTTGGCTTGAGAGCATGAGTTTAATATTTTTCTAAACATAGTAGAACTCAGAATCTAACGGCAAACTAGTATGAATTTCGCGAAGTTATTTTGGTTCAGATTGTCATGGTAATTGTTTAAATATATACATAAATCACGCCTTTATCCCATGCGGAGTAGGCAGACAATAGACAATAACACTATAAATCGTCATTTAATTATTAATTTCATATAGGTTTTGATAGTGTTATATTAAAATGAAACAGATTCAGAAACAACGGTTTTTTTTTTCCTGCTACTACTTAATTGTGCCTGTATCACACGTTCATCCACACAAAATCTTGGCCATCAAAATGATCTTATGGACTTCCGTATGCGGAAACGAATTAGTACTTGAGCTCCAGAACAAGGAACGCGATTCATTTTCTATCACCCAATATAGTGTGATGATGATGATTGATTCTTTAACTCCTCGTGGAGTATAGGACCTCAACAAATTTCCTCCAGTCATTTCTATTTTGGGCTTTTTCTTTGACTTCTGCCCAAGTTGTTACGGCAGATTTTAATTCTCTTCTCTTCTCTTCTCCAGGTAATTGTAGGCCGGCCTTACTTTACCCAGTGTAAACGCAGTGTATATATCTATAGTACAGCAGTACAGCTAAACTAGTGACCGGTCCAAAGGCAGGCAAGTATTACGCTACATTCCAAGGGAATGTTGACTGAGAACTGAGATACACAATGTAACTGGCTGCGTCTCTACGTAGATACAGTCAGCAAACTGAGTGTGTACTTTACAGTTGCATTATTTCGCAGGCTGCCAGTGATCCTTGGTTGATCAGTGGTCTAGATGGTAGAGGCGCTGCCAGTAGGTACTATCGCTGGTTCAAATCCAGCCGCTGCAGCGGCAGAAAATTTTGCAAGTTTTCCAAAAATATTAGTCTTTTCTTCATTTTGTATTTTAATAAATCGAATAAAGGTATTACAGTCCTTACTGTAAGTGCAATAAATTTCATGTAAGACAGATCGCAAACTTGACGCACGACGCAAAAATATCGCAGCGGTCTGTCAGATCCATACTAGAAATGTCAATCCCCATACTAAAACCGCTCAACCACTGTCAACGTAGCGCTATCGCAGTTTCGTCCGTCGAGTGCGGCTTTTCTATGGGGAATGACGTTTCTAGTATGCATCTGACAGACCGCTGCGATATTTTTGCCCACCGTCGTGCGTTAAGTGTGCGATCCGCCTATTCTGTGAAGTTATTGTTTTTTTTTACTTGTGTACGAGTATTGTCTGTAAATGAAACAAATGAATTTGATTTGAATTATCTGACGCTACCTTAGCCAGCATTGTGCATCCGAAGCGCAAGCGCAAGCTAAATGTGTGGTGTGGTGTTTGCGCAGTGCACCGCTAATTGCAGCCGAGACGCGTCTGCGCTGATTGCAGTTCCATTTTCAAATACGGGATGCAAAATGCACAAAATTCCTGATCAGCTTGCTGACTTTCTATGAGAAACAATTTTTTTTACTCAAAATTGACTCAATAGTAAAAGTTGTTAAGTTTCATGGTTTGACCTATGTTCGTTGGAGAAAGTTGTTCAGTTTCATGGGCTGATTCACCCCTTAAAATATTTGCAGCTAATATTTTTACACCTTGTATAACACTATAGTAATAAATAAGACTGTGGCAAGATCTAGTTATTAAGCACCGTTATTTCTAATCTGCGCCAGAAAGAACCTTTTTAACTACATTTCACTTCCCGAGTTGAGTAGATACTAGTTTCTTAAAAACCATAATTAGTGGTAAATGTCTAATAATACAGTCTTGCTTATATAATTACTTGTTTATATAATAAAGTAAGAACCGGAGTAAGAAAGTAAAATGACGCTTTTGATTACTTTACAGTAAACATTATTTTAAAGTGACTAAGGTCCGCATAACGCACTCAACTCTGAGATCGATCTCAAAAGCGATTTTGAAAAAATGTTAATCAATCAAAAAAAACTCGCACTCAAGATCGATCTCAGAGTTGAGTGCTGTTTATTAATACGGGCCTTAGAAAGTAATTATTGGTTAGGTTATCATTTCGATCTGTAGAAGAGATTTACGATAAAATGGTGCTTCTCTCTCTTTTCTTGTGGGAACACCTTCGACCAACGATCCAATGAACTTATGTAGAAAAATAATGGGATCTAAATAATGTTCAACTGGACTGAATAATCCAACTCCCGATCGAATGTTTCAAACATTCAGCTACAGGGACATTTAGCGGCAGGGACATTCAGCTACAGGGACTTTTGGCGAGAGGGACGTTTAGCTATAAGGACTTTTAGCGAGACCGGGACATTTCGCTACTGTGATATTCGGCGGCGGGAGGTTTTTACCAACTGTCATTCGAACCACTGCTGGCTGGTCTAGGCATAAACATCCATCTAATGAAAATTCCCTACCTAAATACTCACCAGTCCCACCACGCTTGTCAGGCGGGTTGGCAAGAACGGTAAATGGTATTTGTTGTATACGTACAATCAAATCAACGTGCTGGATTTCTTCCTCAGTCACTTTTTACGATACCCGCGGGCTGGAATAAGGTGATGCTATTCAAAGCTGGCATCACATAATAAACTGCTCATCTCTGGCCACTATATTACGCATTTAATATCACAAACTTTAATTACTATTTATAATAGTAATGGCTCATTCGTTGGTAATAACTGCCTTGTTTTCTGTAATATATGAACACCTTGTACCTTTATTTCATTTATTGAGCTTCTGGTGCAAAATTAAGCTTTTGTGGTGATACGTTAGATTAGAATAGCATTAAGCAAGCAAGTAACAAAGATGTATCCTACTCATGTTATAAATGCAAAAGTTTGTTTGTATACTTGTTTGTTTAATACTCCTTCACGCTAAAAGTACAGAACCGATTTCCATTAAATTTGGCACACAGGTAGAGGGTAGGGGAGGGAGAGAGTCAGTTTAGTAGTTTTAGCGTGAAGGAGTTACAAACAAACAAACATACAAACTTTCGGATTTATAATATTAATAGAATATATGATGTGTTGATAATTTCGTTAATACTTAATAAAAATTAATTTAAGTGTTGTAATAATTTAGATATTTTTGAAACAATCTGTGGTCACGGAAATGCTTCTTGGGTTTACACATTAAATAATAACATATCTTCTTAAGTTTAGAAACCTCATAAAGGGCTAAACCATGAGAGTATGTTTATAATGATAATGACTACCAGTAGTTTGATGCAATCAGTTATGCAAATGCACGTTCATTAGGGCAAAGCATCTTCTAAAACACACATAGGTACATGACATGCGTAGTAAAACGCAAAAGCGAGGATGTGGTCATATTTTGTTGCAGAATTATTACATAGGTAACATCTAGATAGGTTATGGGTTCTTATATCTATGTAAAAAAAAGTTCACCATCCTGCACAACTACTTGTAGGTAGTACCTACCTATAGCGCGCAGTCTAACGTTACTGTAGTTTTCTTTTTAGGAAAACTTGAATATAGTTAAAAAAAATATATTTCAATGGTTTATCTACATCACGATTTGACATTGTCAAACGACGTTAACGACTTAAACCACGTTTAACCCTTATTATATTTGTATAAAATGAATAAAGCTTCATTATTATTATTATCTCTTATTAACTAGGTTATAAGTCTAGCTAACTCAAAGATGGTAGTCACTACGGCTATTGATACTTTCCAACTGCTTTAAGTGGACGTTTTTTGATGATAAAATGGAGTCGTCTCTACCTTCTTTTTCTACTTAATGTATAGATTCCTTTCTCTGAAGATAAAGCGTGTGTTTCCATCGGTGCGGTACCTCGGTTCAAGTGGATTGTTTTTCTCGGCGGATTGGATTTGTCCCGGGTTTACGACGGTCTCTCGTAAACTTTAATACCGCTACCGCCCTCTATACGCACATATATACCTACAGCTGTATGATAAGATTGGACCAAGTCTGTGGTACTTGAATATTTTATATTAATTTAATTTGGGCAGTGTGTGCCCCGTCTGGACCCCCTATCTTATAAATGCACAACCTCATCTGCATACTCAATTATATCGTAAGAAAATAACAGAAGTAATTAAGCATTCTCCTCCCTATTTCTTTATAATAAAATTATTTATAAATACGAAAGTAACATGAGTGTTTTTTATAGTTAAATATAATCAAGGAATTAGACAATGCATTAGACTCATGCGGTCTGTGCATCGCTGGCTTAAAAAGTGCCTTTTTTGCATCCTGTGTAAAAAAACAACACCAATTGGATATCCTATATTAAGCAACATTAAAGTCAGGTTAGGAATAATAAGATTTAATATTTAATCGTTTAATAAATAATCCTAATTAGTATTATTAACGCTCGTTTTAGTGCCACCAGGTACAGAGGACTCCTAATTAGTTAGTGGTTTATTCAGTTTGACACCAGGGTTTGCTAAGGTCGTTCTTAAATTCGATGCTCCACACGATAACTTGACGATGATTAATTAAATACCTGGGTAGCATTTGACCCTTGATCTGTGTAAAGCCAAGAGTTGGCTATTGAAAATTTTCGCTTTCAATGTGCAAAAGTCATAACTTGGTTGCAAAATATAGGTGAAGTGTTACCCACCGCAATTCTGCCATCTTGTAATCTCCAGTTTAAGAAGTATAAATTGCTAATAATACTTACCTATTCAATTCATCATTTTTAACTACATGAAAAGTCATCAGGATCCGCATTTCTTCACTCTTTATTCTGCTGTTACAAAGATTCGCAAGTCTTTAGATAAACGATAGGTCCAATTTTAAATCTAAGCGGTAGGTATACAAAACTCTTATCGCTTCACTTTAGTCGTCTTCTTTCCATGTGGACAACGAGTCATCCAACGACTTGATGAACCCTGATTTCAGAGTTTTTACTTTTGGTTATAATCTTGTAGGTAGGAAATATAGACACATCTGTGGACGCCTGACGCTAAGAAGTCTAAATAAAGACGAGGATAAAAGAGACACAAACACAACTGAATGTTTACTTACGCGCTTCGGAACACAAACAACGATATCCTTATCAACAGTGTGACGAACAAACGAACAAACCGCCAAAGCTGCCAAAAGGGTTGCTTTGAATAACAAAGATTCGGTAGCGCCTTATAAAAACTTTGTAAAAACCTCTTTTGCATGCGTAAATATTTGTACACACAATAGTCGAGAGGAAGCGTGTCGGACACCAGGCTTTCACTTTCAATTTTACAACGCTTTTTTCCCTGTTTTTAGGAAACCCTTTCCATAAACGGACTACTGTTGGTGTTACATTTGCATAACACTGGGCAAGACAATAAAACGCAACTTTATTTGAACGCGAAAAGTGAAACGGTTTGGCTGGACGAGCCTGCTATACCGCCAGTACAACATTCGGTTTCCGTAGTATAGCACGTTGTAAACGTGTATTTGAAATCTATTATAGGATAATTATTTCTAAGTGTGAAAGTGCCTTTTAAGTGTACTAGTGGCATGTACAAACCTAGTCTACGTGTACAAAGTAAGGTTGCGTAGTTGACCCCTGGGGGAGTCAAGGTTCTCGAAGGTATGTATGAGTTTCTTATTTCTTAGTTAATTTATTGCACAGAATCGCTTGTATTGCATAATACACTGCAGTTTCAGTAGTGCTATGACAGTAATAATGACCATTTAAACTTACGATTAAGGCTTAACGGACACTTAACGCACGACGGAGCGCTAAAACATCGCAGCGGTCTGTCAGACCCATACCACAAACGTCAATCCCCATACTAAAACCGATCAACCGCACTCGACGCAGGGCTATCGCAGCGTCATCCGTCGAGTGTGGTTTTAGTATGGGAAGTGACGTTTCTAGTATGGATCTGACACACCGCTGCGATATTTTAGCGGTCCATCGTGTGTTAAGTGTGCAATTCGCCTAAACACGGTGAAATAAGAGAAAACTAGTTTTAACTACACCCTTCGATATTCTAATAATTTAACCCCTAACACCATCTAATTGACCTGTCGTCGAAATTCATCCTCGTTTAGATAGAATCACTTTCAATCAGCTGTTAAATCTTCACCAGCTGATAGACCGTTATGTGCTGGTCTTTTTATGGACCCTCTATAATACTAACTTCACAAATTAGTCAAACGTTAACTCGGGATGAATTGCTATGGGTGCAATAAACGCTGACCGGCCAAATGCAATTTAAAAATTCACTTTCATTTCATATGAATTGAACTCTATAAAAACGCCGTTAAAGTTGAAAGTGCAGATGCATTTTTTAAGGCCGTTATGATGTTTGTCCACCAGGGTGGCGTAGTGGCGAGGATCTGTTAATAAGTCAGATACACACGAGATGTTTGCACGTTTCGTTACATCATTTTGAGCCGGCTTAACGAACTCATGTTCCAATATTTAGTGTATGAGCAACTTTAGGGTCGATATTTGCTATTAAATATTAGTGTGTTGTTCAAATTTAGACGGGAGGCGGCGGTGTCTGTGTGATTGGAGCCGTTGTGTGAACGTGTCACATGTTGATCAAAACTCAGTGCATGTTTACACTTTGAATAGCAACTAATAATTTGTAAGATTGTTAGGACTACAGCTTGAATAAGACACAGTCCGTCAATAACTTAAGTGTAACAAATAGTCTTCTTCTTCTTTCCAACGATACAATGATACAAACAGTAATAATGTATTTCTATTAGCGCTCCTTCTTCTTTCTTTTTCGTGTGGAACACCGAGTCGTCGGACGACTCGATGAATCCTGTTATCAGAGTATTGTAGCGCAGGGAAATCCATGTAGATTGTAGATAGATAGGCCTGGGTTAGAGTAAATATAAGTAAAGAATTTAATTATATCCACAATTAAAACTGAAGCGCTCTTGTAAAAGTAATATAAGAAATTAGGCCAGTGGTCATAAAGCGTGTTTTAAAATTCGTCCGTCAGCTGTGGAGGCCAGACGGAATAATAGATGCGGTTGAGTTTATTGGCGACCATATAACTCGCTCAGAACGACCCAATGCGCTGTTAGTCCAATTTGAAACACTGGCTGGTGAAGTCATGGGTTTTGATTCATAAATTATTTAGTTTTTGAAGTTTTGTGACGGTTGGAGATGTGATCTTCAGCGGGAACCTGCCAGCCAGTTTGGAGCGGAAACCGCGCCAGGTCGAGGTTTGCAGATGTAGACGTTGAATGTATGTACAGTCAACTATATTAACCTTCTATTCAATGTAGTATTCAATTGATCTTGTGTAGTTTCTCATAGCTGAGTCAACTTGCTAGAGAAAATACGTAGGAATCAATCGATCCCTTATGTACGAGTATACATCATGTACCTATTCATTAGATCTTTCTGACTCATTCGGTAGTTTCAGCTACGATAAATACCTAGCCATTGATACCAAATTGTAATTAATTTCAAATTTTAAATTCATAGGAATGTTTTTTTAAAATACAATGTGGTAACAAAAAATACTACTAAGAATTCTATGGCAACTTAAGCCAACTAAACACAATCTCAAAATGGCGTCGGCGCGGCGGCGGCGGTTCCCACGTGCGCAAGCGTGGTTTTTGACTATACGCACAGACGCAGACAGCATAATGCATGAAAATCGAAGGTCAATCTGTTGCAGTGATACAAAGTATGCAAATGTCATTCAAAAGGCATTACACATTTTTTAATTTACCCATTTACAAATACCAGTGTTTCCAGGTGGCTAATGGACAGCAAAGTTTCCGTGCTTTGCTATGCGTAGTATGTATGATGGCTTATTTCACCCGGTTTGTTTCATATATTTAATGTATGAATAAGATTTCTGCCAGGCTAGCAATAAACATATATACTTTACTACTATTATATACTATTCTATTAAAAAGCCGCACCAAATCAAATCCGTTGCATTTTTAAGGAAGAGTTAATAGTCGACGTCGAAAACGACAGGCTGAGAAACTCAAAAACCGACTAGATTTCATACAACGTTTTGATTGATAATATAAGTTCCTTCATGTTGCTTTGATTTAAATACGTACGTAACTAAAGTAACCTCTGTGTAAAATTTTCAAGATATCTAGTGCATGTCTACGAGTACAATTCATACAACGTTTTGATTGTTAATATAAGTTCCTTTATGTTGCTTGTAACTATAGTAACCTCTGTGTAAAATTTTCAAGATATCTAGTGCATGTCTACGAGTACATTTCATACAACGTTTTGATTGATAATATAAGTTCCTTTATGTTGCATGTAACTATAGTAACCTCTGTGTAAAATTTTCAAGATATCTAGTGCATGTCTACGAGTACATTTCATACAACGTTTTGATTGATAATATAAGTTCCTTTATGTTGCTTGTAACTATAGTAACCTCTGTGTAAAATTTTCAAGATATCTAGTGCATGTCTACGAGTACATTTCATACAACGTTTTGATTGATAATATAAGTTCCTTTATGTTGCTTGTAACTATAGTAACCTCTGTGTAAAATTTTCAAGATATCTAGTGCATGTCTACGAGTACATTTCATACAACGTTTTGATTGATAATATAAGTTCCTTTATGTTGCTTGTAACTATAGTAACCTCTGTGTAAAATTTTCAAGATATCTAGTGCATGTCTACGAGTACATTTCATACAACGTTTTGATTGATAATATAAGTTCCTTTATGTTGCTTGTAACTATAGTAACCTCTGTGTAAAATTTTCAAGATATCTAGTGCATGTCTACGAGTACATTTCATACAACGTTTTGATTGATAATATAAGTTCCTTTATGTTGCTTGTAACTATAGTAACCTCTGTGTAAAATTTTCAAGATATCTAGTGCATGTCTACGAGTACATTTCATACAACGTTTTGATTGATAATATAAGTTCCTTTATGTTGCTTGTAACTATAGTAACCTCTGTGTAAAATTTTCATGATAATAATCTATCGCTGGCTAAATGCTAAGCACGTTTAAGCATTATCTCACTTCAATACCACGATCATATAGTGTAGACGAAGTAGATACGTATTAGTGCCATTGCTAACAGCTTAACATTATGCATATTGTTTAGGTATTTACTGCCTGTAATTATAATTATGTAGGCAGTGCTTACTAAGCAATGAGTTGAATAATATATACAGTCAAGTAGACATAAATCACTCCTATTATGGAAATAGCATTTTCAAGATCTCGTCAAGATTCAAATTTAATTAATTGATTTGAATATTCATTATAATAAATCATATCTACATCACATAGGTATCAAGAAACCTGTCTTCTTACTGACCTAACTATCATCATTCTCCCGTTCGGTAGGGGTCGGCTACCTAACCTAGGGGATTTGACGTAGAACCAAGCGACTGCCATCTGGCCTCTGCAACCCGAAGGTTAACCTAGCCCAAATTGGTTAAGTCACATTCAAATAACATCTGAATTCAAATTTTATTTTGAATGTGGGTTTGATCACGATGTTTTTTTTTTCCTTTTTACTGACCTAACTACGTATATACATACTCAGATTCACTATATCATTTTTTTTTTAAGTGAATAAAATTTGTATTACCTTTTCTCTCTAGCAGTCAAGTACGTAAATAATTAAAAAGATTTAAAATTCTTTTCACATTTTGGCACACTAGACACTCATGTGCAGTATAGTGTATGTGCAGTTATAGAGTAGCGAGGTGAAGTATTTATTTATGTTATGTATGTACAAACTCAGTCTTCTAACAATTTAAAACATTAACAAAGTTGCATAAGCTGTATATTTACTAGAGATGGGTAGCGGGTAAAAACCCATTCAACCCACCCGGGTAAAAACCGGGTTTTTACCCAAATCACCCGGTTTTAACCCATTATTACCCAAATTGATGGGTGAAAACAGCATAAGTGAAAAATAATTAAAAAATGGTTTTAATTCTAAGAAAATCTAAAAGAATACAATGAGTATTTCACAGCTTTCTAATTATTTCTTTCTTTATAGTAAAAATGGCTAATAACAATCATAATAAAAATCACCCGCTTGATTAAATAAGCTTTAGGCGCTGGGCATGTGCGTGAAAAAGACATTTTGGCTACTAAAAATTGTTTTTATTTAGAACATGTTATATTTGCAGTCATTCAAACATACATAAGTTTACTAGAGATGGGTCCTTTTAGCTAAGGTACCACATAACTTAGTATCTGCTTTTTTATTATAACTTTATTTAATAGCGAGATTTCGACCATAGACCTTTCCAAAGCTCTCTGAGTGACATGTTTTATTGCTCGATTTTCAACTCCGTATGTCATGATCATGATTGGTAGGACCCACTACTCGAACAATTGTCTTGAAACATAGTGGCAATGCTTTTTAAAGGTACCGCTTAAGTCAAAAATACAACAATACAAAAGCATATCAATTGTTAAAAGGCTTGCACTGATGACTTTTACCTGGAAAACAATTGTAGGTTCTACTTAGCGTGTCGATGGCAGACACTACACCGCCGCAGCCCAGAACTTGGCCACATTGACAGCGCTGGCAGGCGCTGTCATAAGATTGTCCTTTGTGCAGGTGCCGGGGCACGCCGGACACGATATTAGGTTGTGCATCGTTTGGACCGCACCTCACAAACAACTTACGTCGGCACCCTCCAAGAAGCCCCACTTGGCCATGTTTTCCTTGCTCCGGCCAGTTTGGGTCCGAAGTCTATTCAGGGACTCCAAACCGGCCAAGGTAATTTATGACCAGGCGGCAAGCTTTCAGCGATGGATTGAAATGGGTTAAAACCGGGTTTTTACCCAAGCGCGGGTTTTTACCCGGGTGGTTACCCATAACTAATATTTACTCATTTCATGCTCTCTCTTCTTTGTAGCAATCTACAAGGATTCGCACTCAGGAAAATCACATGGGCTCTCTCCTTTCAGAAAACCTTCTACATACATACATAGTAACTTATAGCAGCTACTTTAAATGTATGTAGTGTTTGTCAGTCTTCACTATACATAAGTTACTGTACATCGTACAGTGTAGGTACGAACTTAATGGATACAAGGTTTAGCACTCAGATTAAAGATGTGTTCGGTTTTGTACTCTCCAAACTTTTACAAAGAGACTGGTATGCGAGAAAAGCGATATTTGACATGATTTGCTCGTAAAAAAGTTTGACTTTGGTATACTCCTCGCTCCTGAAAAAACTTCAAGTGCAAAATAGATATGACATTTCAATATGACATAAAGCGCGCACATGACATTTCTACTTTGGAACTCTAGATATCAAAGCTATATTAATTATAACAAGTTTTCCGCGCAAGTTCTCAAATATCACAATATACGCTTTGTGACTTTGAGGATATTACTCCAACTAGCCGACTTTATTAAAATGTTACGAACTTTCTGATTTTTTACTTGTACCTAGTGCCTTATACAATCTAAATCTTTTCATGAAACTGTAACAAAATGTAATAGTTATTATAATTTCGTACTTCCATAACGTAATGTTATTTATATTCTAAAGTAAAAAAAAGCTTCTCATTCCACACTGAATCAAATGTTATTTATTTTGTTTTGTTTTGACTTGTTTTTATGAAATAAATTATTTTCTTTATTAAAAAAAGAATCAAATGTTTGGTTTACGTTATTTCTTCAGTATGTCGCGTTGACTCGTGACAATGTAATGCCACGGTGTCAGTTTTCGCAGTTTTACCGTAAATAGCCACCTCAGTGTCAATTACCGTGTTTTTTTACTCCAAATAGTAAGTTCCAGGTAATTGTTAATATTATTAAAAAGCGCTAAAAACAATATGTATGCCTAAAAATTTTTACGAAGAAAAATCGATTATTTTTTTCTACAAAACGGAATCAGTTTTCTGTAATTCAACTTCCACCTACAATAAAATATAGAAACACTAGCGACCCGCCCAGTGGCTCCGTCCGCTGTAACTCATTTTCCCGTTGTTTTCCCGACAAGTATACATATAAATCTTCCTCTTGATTAGTCTGGGTACTTATTAAAAGAACTGCATCAAAATCAGTTGTGTAGTTTTAAAGATTTAAGTATATTAAATACAGACGCAAAAGCGACGTTGCTTTATTGCAGTGATACCTACTCAGTGTCATAGGTTACGTTTAGTTCGTCAAAAGTTACTTTGATCTTTTATAACTTTGATGGAATCACATTTATTCGAAAACAATTTTAACGAAACCGAATGCCGCACTCCATCCTAGCTACCTATCTGAATACCGATCTACTAAAAATAAATAGGACAGCCGGTCACCCACCACATTTTTCTTTTTTATCTAAAAATAATATCCTAAAGCAGGGAGCGGTGAAGCGGTATCTTATTTTTAATCTTGGGAGGGTATTTGGAAGTCGATAAATTTGGCTGTCAGTGCACATGTGTAGGTAGAGCGGGTAACCCCCCTCCCCGCCTGCCACAGTCGGGTAAATGCTATAAAATATTATCCTGAGTCAGACATTTATGGCCGCCCAAGATAGGACCGTCGCAGACTCATTTCTGAAACGCATATGATTTTATACCTACCTCCACTATATAGACATATTATAGTTTCGTACCTTTTCATTGTATAGGTAATTAGATAGGTTAGTTTTTTAGTAGAATAGCAAATAAGCCATCCAAAATAAAAACGATCGCCACAATTTATTTTTTTCTATAAGTCTTCAGACATACATACATACATTCATACACATACATATATCACGCCTTTATCCCTTGCGGGGTAGGCAGAGCGTCAACGGCCGTAAGAATACGGTCGCTATCGCCACGTCTGACATTTTTGAGGATTGTTTTCCAAGGTTGTTTCAGAAAACATGTGTATCACTATAGTGACAGGTTGTCAGCCTGTCGCCTAAAAATTGTAATATACGAATACCCTTAAGTCGCCTCTTATGACACCCGCAGGTAGGATGTGGACGTGGACTGATGCTATTCTAAGCCGGCATCACACGGCTATCAGACTGTGCCGAAAAAACTATCCTTGATCATTATATTTTTAACGAAAGCATCATCTAGGTTTCTTTTTCTTCATCTTTTCACTTTTCTTCTCTCCAAAAAAAACAGCTATCCTAGGTTACTAGATTTCATATAAAAAATCTGTAAAAGCAGCAACGAATACAGTCTAATCTTTTTCAGAGTCTGAGTCAATTTCAAGAAAATATAATGTAGTGTTGTTAGACTTATTTCTGCGCAATAAATTCAGTTGTAAAATATTTTTTTCTGTAGATCTTAATGTCACTTTCTGCAACTAAGTAACAGAGTCATAATCCCGAAATTTATTTGATAGATGACAGTTATAGATCATCAGCGTTGTTCGGAAGCATTCATCCGAACGGCCATCATTCCTCTGCGCCATTAAAGGGCACTAATGTCCCTTAATACATTGCTTACCCTATAGCTTTATTAACGCATCACTCGCCATAGGCTCCTTTGAAACCATTCACCAACTTTTACACCCATATTTTACGATCAGCCTTACAACTTTCCTTTATACGTAAACTATTTTTCTCAAAACACTGTTTTCTTTATGCGATTTTATACGCCATCTTTTCGTTAAGTGACTAAGGTATGTAAGAAACAATGTTGCAGATAATGTGTAAAGGGGGGTAAAAAATAAAGTGCACACATAAAGCGGCTGTTTCACTACTCTACCCAGCCCGGTTTAGTATACATTGTGGGTAATAAGTAGGAGTTTCTTTACAATAATATCAAGTTAACCAGCAGTGTATTCCAATCGGGTGTAAGGAAAGGTTGCCTAAGTGAAATACGCACATAACTCGAGTCTAGAGGCGTAGCTTGTAAATCAAGTATGCTTTTTTCCACGTCATACAAAAAGGTGTCTTTGCATTTTATTATCAGTATTCATACGAGGCTCGGGTTATTACATGTGCGAGTTATGAATTTAAACGAGGTTACATTGTTAGTTGGTAGTTTCAATTACTCACCAAAGAAAAAAAATATAATAATGTCCGAATCATCTCTTTTTTAAAGAAGGGTTTCAAGTCTTTCCAGGTCTAATATTATTTTAGTTGGCGATTAATCCACCTTTATCGAGGTAGACTGTTTAGGCGTTCTAAACTAAGTATTATAACAACCTAGTTATTAAAACTTTTGATCTCAAACTCATAATTCAACAATGTTTTCAATCAATGCCTAAAACCTACCATAGCTGTACTTACTTACCATTCTATCTTTATTTTCTTTGAGACATTTTAAGAGCTATGCTCGTCTCGTTAGAGTAATTACCATTAATATATATTTCCTGCTAATCTAATATATTAGAGCAAAACAATGCGAAATTTTACTTGCTTAGCTACTTTTCATACTGTTGTTCTTAGTATCTTATCTGTAGTCTACTACATAGCCGGATTAATCTCTCACGCCAGGCTCGTTGTTCAACTTTGGTGTTCCAACGGACACGATAGAAGGAGAAGGTAGGTATATTTTATTTCGACACAATGTGTAACAAATGCTCGGTTATGTACCACAGTTAAAAAAACTTAGGCACCTAATTTTATATCTTTGGAATCCTTGCAAAAAGCCAGCGTAATGGCGCGACGCGTTCTGGGGGCGGGTCTGAGAAGATTTATCTTTGTTGCTCTGTGAGAATGGGAACTCTACACTACTACTGGAACCGATTTTCGCACATTGAAATACTTGGGAATCACATATAAAAGTTTTAAATATATAAGTTATAAAAGTTTTTGAAACCAGTATATTTTTTTCCACTTCTTACTGTTTTCTGTTGAAATAAGTCATTGCCATAGTAACTTATAGATAATAGTGCGTATCATTGTACCTATTTTTGTATTTTTTTCAATATATTAATAAGTGGTAAAAGCAAAGCAAACGCAAAATATTGAAGATAAATTAAAAAGTTGTTTATTAGTTCGCATCTGTCAGTCTGAAACATAATTAATTATTAAAATCTGTGAAAGTGTGACTGAAAGTGGTATTCTACAAAACTCAATAGATGCTTGTGTAAAATTTTAAAATCTGAAGATGCTTCATTTTAAATTTTGCTGTCTATCAGGACCAAAACTTCAAAATTAAAAATTAAACCGCACAAAACAAATTACAACGACGTTTAATGGTTCCAATTGACGTAGAAAAATCACAATTTCCTATTCCAACCCCAATGGCAGCTATTGCGGTGGTTACCATAAACTCATTAAGCCACATAACCGGCCAATCGAGCTTTCCAATCATGAAATTAAAATTACGTCCCCTTTACGGCCCTCCGTTACGAGCTGCGAAAAAAGAGGGCATAAATAAAAAAGCCCAGTATAAATGGATATAAATAACACACCTTTGGAAGGGTTCATCTACTTTGCTCTAAAAATGTAGGAATTTTAGTAAGTATGGGGTTGAAACCACAGTTTTAACTAAAAATTGATGGTAATCTGATTTTTTGTTTCCACAATGTTGAGATTTAGGGCCATAAGAGAGTATTCCGCTATTTTTTTAATATCTAGTAGAGTTAACAAATTAATCTTTTGAGCCCGCTTCCTCTCAGTGTATCGACGGCAGACCCGAGGTCCAGAACTTGGCCATAATGACATGCAGCTGCTGACATTAGATCTCCATGATCCTACATGAACTGTTGCATTGCGGAACGCAGGACCCGATGTTGTATCATCAATCTGAAACAAACATTTTGTGTTAGAAACATCCAAGAAATCTTAACTGCCTATTTTTCCGTGGTTTGACCTATTTGGCTTCGAACTCTGTTTAAAGACTTCCACATTGACCCTGGGCCCTAAGTCTGCCAAATGAAAATCGTTTCAGTAGGATGTCGATTGGATCTCAGTTGGATGATTTTGGTAGTTTCGTAATCTGCTAACAGTTTGAAGTATAGAAAAATCACAATGGCAATTGAATCACAGTTGAGTTTCAATGGCGTTACACTGACAACAAATAGCAAACTTGGGGCCCTGGTAAAACGGAAATAATATGAATATAGAGCCAAAAGGAACCTATCCCTTCGGAACGGGTGGAACTGCACGCAAGCTCCGGGCCTATCGTAAATTATTTGCTACAGCCCGCTCCGATCAATACCATTCATTAAGGAAAAATGTATCCTCCGTTACGCCTTACCTCTAAACATTATTCGTATCGGACATTTCAAGGGTTAAGAATGCCTTAAAATATGTGGTCATGTTAAAAGGCTTGTAAGATATATTTTAAGATTCAGTTTTTTGTAAGTTAAATTTATTGTTGCTTTCTGACTATAAATACTTTTAAAAAATTAGAAATTGACAGCTCCATACCTATCGCATAACGTAACCTTACGATATATATAACGTGAATGTCAAAAATATTGGATGTAGAAGAAGTAACATAGAGTGTGTGCAGAATAGTTTCGTAATTTAGACAATAGATTAATAATTGTTAACTAGTAAATAATAGTAGATAAATAAATATCCTGGACAGATTATACCGGAACTAGATACCTAGCTGATCTTAACACTTATATACCTACTTTAGTCGCATCATACCTCCCATACTGAAACGTCCTATTAAAATCTGTGTAGTTACCCATTATTTTCTGCTAGAGTCTTTACCATAGTCACAGAATTAATAGCTAGAACAACTGTGGGTTGGTATTCTGTCGACCGGGGCAGAACACTGGCTCAGCCCGGGCGGATCGATCGAGCTGCTCCCGCCCGTAGTTCCGCTTTGTAAGTAGGCGAGGAACACACTTGACGCACGACAGAGCGCAAAAATATCGCAGCGGTCTGTCGGATCCATACTAGAAATGTCAATCCCCATTCTAAAACCGCTCAACCGCTGTTGACGCAGTGTCATCCGTCGAGTGCGGTTTTAGTATGGGGAGTGACGTTTGTAGTATGGATCTGACACACCGCCGCGCTATTTTTGCGCTCCGTCGTGCGTCAAGTGTGTTCCTCGCCGTCCCTACACATATTTTAAGGTACTATTTATTGTATTACATAGGTAAGGTTATGAAGACTAAACCAATTTAAAGTATGTCTGAAAATGTAGCAAAAACATTCACGTCATAAATTATACGGCATCTTTATTTAGTTTCAGATACATAAACTATAGTTAAGTGTTATTCAATGGTACCAGTAATAAATTAATAACTAATTAAAATGATACACGACACGATAAGTTAAGGATTTAGTCGGTAAAAACTGAACAACATGATACAGCAGATTTAGTCTAGATACCTAATGTATCGTTCTAGGTATATACATACATTTCAATCACATAAAAATGTAACTTGATTCTTCTCTAGCTTGCTTACGAAGTTTAAAAATACCTACGAGATATGGATAGAAATAAATAGGATTGGTACTTACGTAGTCGGTCCCAAAGTTCTGTCACTGGCACATTATTTTTGAATTTAGAACACGAATTTGGAAAAGTTTTATTGCATTCCTTTTTTGAATGTTTGACAATTATTTTAAAACAATAAATGATCATTTGGCGCGATTTTTCACGATGGAGTGGACTTTGAAAGAAAACCGAATAGCAGTTTTGCCGTTGCATCGCTGTGGGCACTCGCCGAGTACCATTTTTAAGTTGCTCAAAAAATTGAAAATAACGCTTAGGTTTTTGTATAACCTATATAAGTAGGTACAATGAAGTCTCTAGTGTTGAGGACAAGAAAAGAACTGGCCGGCCTCGCTCCGCAAGAAAATCAGCAGTGATCAAAGCGATCAAGGAGCGCATACGAAGAAATCCTGTCCGAAAACAGAAACTTATGGCTTTGCAGATGAAGGTTAGTAGAAAAACAGTCAAAAAGGTTCTAAACGAAGACCTTAAGCTGCGAGCATACAAAAAAAAGAGTGGGCACTTACTTAATGCCCATTTAAAAGAAATTAGACTCAAAAGATCCCGGGTGTTGTTAAAACGGTACGCGAAAAACCGGCACCGCGATATACTTTTTACAGACGAAAAAATTTTGATATAGAAGAAAAGTATAATAAACAAAACGATAGAGTGTACGCTACCAGCTCTGAAGAAGCAGGAAACAAAGTTCCGCGGGTGCAACATGGGCATCATCCCTCTTCAGTCATGGTCTGGTTAGGAGTCTCCTACTATGGGCCAACTGAGGTTCATTTTAGCGAAAAGGGGGTCAAAACCAGTGCAAAAGTGTACCAAGAGACGGTTTTGGATCGGTACGTCAAAGACCTGCCCAACGCACTATTTCCAGGACATCACTTTGTGTTCCAGCAGGATTCTGCGCCCGCTCACAAAGCCAAGACCACTCAAGCCTGGTTTTAACGTCAAAACATTGACTTTATAAGACACGAAGATTGGCCTTCCTCCAGTCCGGACCTTAATCCTCTGGACTATAAAATTTGGCAGGTCTTAGAGAGCAAGGTCTGTGCTAAGCCACATAAAAATTTGGAGAGCCTGAAGTCAGCCATAGTTAAAGCAGTCGCTGAAATCGACATGGATATGGTGCGTGCTGCGATAGAAGACTGGCCGCCGCAGTTGATGGCCGTTATTAAAAGCAAGGGAGATCATTTCGAATAGTTTTATGTTATTTTGATTCTTCGATAATTGTATTTTTAATTGATATATAAATTTTTAAAAACGGATCGGTACTTTTTATTTTATCAGTATTTTCATATATGACAGAACTTTGGGACCGACTACGTATATAACTACCCCTATGAAGTCCCTAAATGCTAACTTAAAGGGTATATAAAGTACAACAGATAAGAGCTAGTTAAAAACTTGAGTACATTTTAGGGAAAATTTATCTTTATGTCCATGTTAATGCCCACCTTTGTGTGACTCGGAAATTCTACGCAAGTTTGTAGAAGGGCTCCGAAGGGTCCGTTAGGGCTGCAAAGGGGAGATAAAGGGGTTCTCCAAATGAAGGGTCAGATATTTGTCTAAGTACCTATTTCCTTGCAGACCCCTGAGGACATGTTTTATGTCCCTAAGACACGTGACTCGTATATCCTGAAATTGCATTCTCAAAAGTACCAGTAAGATAAGGGCTAATATGGGTGCTGTTCTTAAAACAAAGGTCGATGCACTCAAACCTTTTCAACGCTCGCAATTGTAGCAATTAACTCGAACAGTCGAAACTCGAAAGTGAAACCGGCCGAGTCGAGCGCAAGCGTTTTTTCCACTCTAGATTTACATATTTATTGGGGCACATTTTATGGCGGCAACAGAAAAAAGCTCCGTTCGTTTAATGGACAAAAAGGGTGGCTCGCTGTATATTTATTTTGTCGCATCCTTTTTTACGTGCGAGAGGACGTGGCTGTGTATTTTTTCGGCACCGCCGGCACATTTGGCGACGCACTTTGCATAAAAATATTGGATCGTAAATCGTCGTTCATTCCGTGGAATAGGGCCGCATGTGGAAAACGTCAGAATCACGCTGAAACCAGCTTTTATGAGGACATGTACGACGCCAAAATTGAGATATGAATGCGAGATGGAATATGTATACGCTATTAATATCAGATTTGTGCTCACCTGCCAATTTTTATTCGTTATGGAGGTGGATAGACACCTAGGTACTTTACGTTGTGATAATAAATCGAATTTTCATGCATTCTATTTGTGTAAACTACACTAAAGGGCCCTTTTCGCTAAAATAACGCATCCGTAACGCAGGATTGTCACTTCTAAAATGGATTTGACAGACCACTGCGTTATTTTCGCGCTGGGTTGTGCGTTAAGGTTGAAAAAGGCCTAAACGTAGTAACACTTCAAATATTCACATAAACGCATTTATTTTACTTTTCACATAATCCCACCTAAGAATATGCAAATAAATCATACTTACACGTCTGCCTTAAAATTAATCCACAAACTGGTTTTACAGTAATCTTATACCCGTGGAGATTGACTTAAACCGGGTACCCATACATACATGTCTTGTATTAATTTATATATTTTTAAATCCAGCTTCATAAATTAAACTCTCTTACGATCATCTTAATCTATTGTATCGGGATTTGTGACCCGGATACATCTGAAATGTATATTTTGTTTTAGCTTTTGTTATTAAAATTATTTTATTTCAGTACTTATTCTACTGTGTGCCATATCAGTTTCTTCGTATAATTTATGCCTTCTATAGTGTGTTGTTAGACGGATTTTATTATAATATGAACTTGGGTGGGCGTTTGATATCACTAACCGTTACTATTTATGTTTCAAGTACTTACATAATTTTATAGGTAGGTACTGGAATGAGTACTTATCAGTATTCCAGTTCAAATAACTATTTACAAACAGTTATTAAGATATAATGTTTAAGAAAGACTAACTCATAAATAAAAACTTTAAATCTGAGTGAAAACTTATTCCCTTTCTATTACTTATAGGTAGTTAGTAGTACCTAATTAGTAAATAGTAGGTAGCTACAAAAGTCGGTACCTATTGTTGGTCGTTTTTGAAATATATTACTAATTTGAACGATTCTCCTATCCGTAGTTCTTTTTACACACGGATCAGAAAAAATATCTTGCTAGAATTTGCACATAATATTATCAATTTTCTAAATACACAGTTTTAGAAATCAAGTTTTTGCCTCAATCGGGATTCGAACCTATGACTTCGTTACGAAATTAATTCCAGATTAGTGGCTGCATGTCTAATTGTCTATGTAAAGCTTTTAGGTATGTCTACCTAAAGCGTTGGAAGCTTTTGAAGCTGGTTTCCCCAGGAATGCCCCCAGTAAATCATCAGCAACACCAAACCAGTTCTTTAGTGCTCCACATCAACATCGTAAGCCTTCTGCACAAGATGTTCAATCTTTGTTTTATTGGAATATCTTCATGGCTACCTATTCAAACCAAAGACGTTACACTTTTAATTCTTGAAAATATAATGTTATATACCCATATTCATGTTACCCTGTAAAAGAAATCAAAAGTGTTATATATGTTTGTTAAAATTGTCGTGTATTTTTACTCGAAGCCAGCCATTTTGTTTGACCTTATCTCTCAATGTCCCATGAAGACTTCATGATCAACGTGACCTAAACCGTCTCTTAAACTACACTTTTTCTTACTGAGTTTTTGTAATAGGTAACTCACCACATCCCTACAAATAGAGCGTATCTGATTCAAGTATGATAAGTACATAAAATATCAAAGGGAACTAAATGCAAAAGAACATTATCTATAGTACCAGTTAAAGTTAGTTCTATGAAAACAATAACAAATATCCTAGTTTTTAAAATCCATTCACATTTCTAACATAACCAAAAACATACACATCCGTCGCCACAGATGCAACAATAGGTATCTCTATTTTGAGCACCACTGATCTATTCGACGATAGTCCCTCATAAACGTGTAATATTGTTGTAACTTAGCCCGCAGACGTATCTCAAAAGCGCTGTTATCTAAAATGCTTTTAAAGTGCTAAGAACGACCGATGTTTGACGACCGATGTGGCGCAGTGGTAGTGCGACTGCCTTTGACGCAGAAGGTTCCGGGTTCGATTCCCGGTGGGTCACTCACAAAGTTGATATTTATCTCTTTGTGAATTTGTTCCCAGTCTGGTTAGGACATTGCGGGCTGAACCACCCGATTGTCCGTAAGTAAGATGGTTCCGTGTTTCGGATGGCACGTTAAGCCGTAGGTCCCGGTTGCTGTCTATGATCACTTAGACGGCGGTCGTTACAAAAGCCTGCTACTTGTCATGTCAAAAGCCTGCTACTTGTAGAAGGCGGTTGAAAAATTCTGACACTAGGGTTCATCGGGTCGTTGGACGACTCGGTGTCCCACACGAAAAGAAAGAAAGTGCTAAGAAGTCCCCTATCTGAGGGTCTGAGGTCTTGGACGATAGCGCTGCAATAGTTATATTACCCTGATTTGTCTGTCATAAAAGTGCCTTTCAATTATTGTCTGTCTTATTTATTGGGCTATATGGAGTGTGTCGACTGACGATAGACACGGTAGAGTCAATTTTGTAGGATGGAGGTTACCTACAGAGTTTTAGATACATAATTATGTTTATTTGAGTTTGAGAATCTAAGTTTACTAGTAAATATTTTTCAAATGCCTACTAGCTTATATAATTCTAAGTTGG
This sequence comes from Keiferia lycopersicella, assembly GCA_029255805.1. NCBI lineage: Eukaryota > Metazoa > Arthropoda > Insecta > Lepidoptera > Gelechiidae > Keiferia > Keiferia lycopersicella. The sequence goes on from JARACZ010000008.1 coordinate 5,672,230, forward strand.
TTGTTAGCACATAAAAACACTCTACCCGCAAGCACTCAGTAAGATTGGAACTCCGAAAAGCTCCTTAATGTTCATTAATCAGTGGATTAGATATTCGGATTATTTACGAGCAAGTCGAAAACGTACGGAATTTAATTTCATTAGGGGATTTTAGTGCACCATGTTGTCTGTCACCCGCTGCGCGCGGGCAGCCCGCCGGCGTAACTCATCCAGCTGTCAACCGCCGACCAATAGCGAGCGAGAATCCACAACGCGTTCCAACTTTAAAAATGGTGGAGATAATTTCATTGTATATTATTTTGTGACAGGTCGTTATTTTGAGTTTTTATCGTGCTGTCAATATTTTTCTCAGATAACTCGGGTCTTCTTTCGGGTCAAGTTTTAACATTCCTCTGATTTCAAAAGCTTAAAAAGCTCTATTTATGTGAACACAGTGTGTGTAGGTAGTTTGAGTTTAATATTGGGTCCAGTCGAATGATGTGAATGGTAGCACGGTACCGACATAAAGATTGCCGTTCTATATTTTCCTCCGTGCAAAGTCAACTACTAAAAACTTCCATAAAACAACAATTTCAAACGGGCCATTTCGCGCGGGAAAAACAGCATCCCGGCGGGCGGTGGGGGGTTTTGGGGGCCCGGGGTGGCCCAAAGAGGGGCCCAAAGTGAAGCCTGCGGAGTTTATGCCCCGGAATTACGACTTAGACGTTTCAAACAATAACTCCTCCCATAAATACGGACCGATTCGTTCACGCGTCATAGCGCAGAATGGGTTTCCTTATCCCGACAGAATTTCTATTCGATTAAACTAAATAATATAAAAAATAAATGGATTCGGGCAGTAAAATGCAATGGGTGACTCATGGTAATCCTAAAAAGCTTTTTTGTTGCCCAAATAAATTGATATCGTTAACGTTAAGTATGTGAACGCAACATGACATGAAAGCTACTCTTTTATCTTATAAAATTTTCCATAGAAAGGTTTTCCTAACAAAAGTAATAAAACCTTCCTCGTGCAAGTAGCACAAATTTCAGGCTTCCGCCATATCCGCACCAAACTCCGCTTCTAATCTACTGAGCATAATAAAAACGGCCCGTAAAATCCCGCGTTTTCACCTACCCCGTAAAATATACGTGATATGATAACGTACACGTACGGTCTTACGGCACGTACCACACTCGGTACTTATACTTCCGTGCGCTGCACTCAAGCGGCACAGTGTGGTGTGACATGACGTGACCCTAAAAATGAAAATTAAAACAAAAATTTTGATAAGGATAGCTTTTATGTGCCCTTGTTTTTGGTACAGTTTTTAACTCATTAAAATGCAGATAAGGAGAAAATTTTGGGAATTATCTCATGGTATATTATGGTTTTATCTAACGCGGAAGTAATAATGTACAATATTATATCTGTTTGTTTAATAAGTAGGTACATATGTAATACTTACCGTCGAAAGTTTGAACTCGGTAAAAAAAAATACTAGATGTTCAACCATAAACCAAAACTTATCGTTCCCTGGTTGGCTCTGCCTGTAGTTATTAAATAAATATTTTTTTTTAACCTAGGTAACCTACTTAACTTGCTTTTGTTTTTTTTTACTCCCAGTTAAACGAAATAAAAGTTTAAAGAATTTAAAATATTTTAACGACATCTCCGACCTACTTTTATGTTTACGTAAGTACCTACCTATAAGTCTTTAAGTAAATTTATGCAGACTAGGAATACCAATTACGTACATTTGGAACCGTATTTCTGAAACAAATTTTCCAATGTTAATCAAATAACGTGTTTTAGCCGTATCTAATCCGCTAAAAATCTTCACCTGCTCATAGGCAAGTGGGCCATAAACGGCTAGCACTCTCGAGCAAAAATTCAATTAGTCTGAGCACATTATCTGATGCAAACCGACTCAAGCAGGCGCCTAGACCCCTCCATAAAGGTGGATTAATACTGCCGAAAGCCCAACTTACTTAATAAATATAAAAGCCTTCTCCGCCCGATCGTAAACCGCCCACTGCGTTCCTCAAAGATTACTTGTATCGCTGCCAACGAAGCTTGGCTCCCCGGTTTCATTACGCTACCCAATTTCAGGCGGTTACACGCGCGTGGCGGCTTACTTTTCTGGTTGGCTTACAAACACTCACGACATGCCTCTTCTTTAAGCGGTAATGAAAACCGAACCACGCAATTGCTCTACTCCTGACGCATGCCTTGCGACGGAACATTCAGGGGTCACGTAACGGTGGTTCTGCCATTATCAGCGCTATGTAGATTGCGCTGCTCGCTCGCCTTGCTTTCTCCCAGATAAGGGTTTACGACAACTGGAAGAAAGGATAATGTCCCTCTTTGATGTAAGGATCGTTGGAGATTCCGCTGTAAAGATAGATCGCGTTTTATTTCATGTGTCTTTCTATGTAATTTTCTATATTATCTTTGTTGTTGACTATAAAGTAATATAGGTAAGTATAATTACTTACGCAGCACGTGCCTTGTTATATAACTTGATAGATGCCATTATAATGCAATTCACGTATTAGTGTGATGCGTTAACACCAACCACATAATTACCTTCTGCAGATAGGTTCTTTTGTTTATAGAAAACTAGCGGCCTGCCCCAGCAGCTACGCCCGCTGCAACTCATTTTCCCGTGGGACATAGGGATTTTTCTCGGCAAGTATTAGGTAAATATAAAAACCTTCCTCTTGGATCTATCTATTTATAAAAAAAAACATCAAAATCTGCTGTGTAGTTTTAAGTATACATATAGACAGACGCAAAAAGCGACTTTGCTTTATAGTACGTTATAGTGATTGATATATGAACCGACGTAGACGACAATCGGGTATAATACTAAATATATATTTGTGGTTTTTTTCAGACGTTCAATCTTATTTTGGTAAGGAAGCATATCGGTAACTAAACCTAACCTAGGTACGTTTAAGTGATTATCTACGTATAGTAAAATAGAACAAAGCTATACAGCCGACATATATAAGTAGGACCCACGGCTAGAGAGAATAGCAAGCTAAACATATACCTCCCTTATTTCCAGGATTCCGGAGTTGGCAGTCCCGACATAAGGCGGCGTACACATACAAAGTTGCCAGTAATTTATGATCGCTCGGTTTATGGCGGCCCAGGTTCGCACATGCGCGCGACGCCGGCTCAGCTCCAGCCATAAATATCCGCTAAGCCCCACCAGCCAAGGTACTATCCCCCCACATAAATTACAACTCTTCTCAGCCTTATTTCCACTCATAAAAATTATGAACATAAATTCTCAAGAATTTCAAGCAACGCCTCTTAAAACTTTTTAGCGTCTAACTTGTTAAAAAGTTTTTAAACCGTCGCAATAAAATTAACAGTCAAAAAAATTAATTGACACCGTAAAGTTTACCATAATTAACCAGCCTCTTAAACAAACGCACTGTCTCATTGCGAACATAAACACACATTAAAAATGCTTATGACAGCGTTTACTTGAATTAATAAAACGCTTTACGCCTACTTAAAGCAACTTTGTAGTAGTAGAGAAATCACCATAAAAATAACACTTAATTTCAGTTCGCAATTACGAGGTCGTTAAAGGGCGGCTGCCGAGACCTTACAGCCATTACATCGCCTTACACTTACCATATGCTCATATACCTAGGCACTAACTGAATAGTGTGTAAGAGCTTTTAAACGCAATACTGGGTAAAAAATATAGACTTCTGGCAACCAATCAATCATAATGATGTATATACTTACTACTAAAGCTAAAAATCTACTGTATTCTACTGAAGATAATGGACAATGGATCTCTCCTAACTGAAAAGAATGTATCATCATCACTCGTAGACACCTACCGCAGCAAGCTAATAAATACCAACTAATGCGTATCTATGTATTAAAAATAGCGAGTCGTGAAGCGGGCCCATAAGTATTTTTCAAAAAAGTGAAAAATGAAAGTGTGTTTATATTTGTGGCACGTTTATTTTATAAAAAGGCATACGCATAGGCGACGCTAGGATCGCAAAATGAGCATAAATAATCTTCAAGCAAAAAATTTAAAAATTATGAAGTAAATAAAAATTATACCTAATGTAAAGGCAATCGTTACCGTTTTTTTTCTACATTTTGAAACCAGTCAGTATACTACATAAGTTATCTTCAAGTCGACAATGCGACGGTAGTAACTTAGAAGACGTCGGGTCGTAATGTCGTAAAGCGGAAAATATATATAGAAAAACAAGAGAATATTATAAAAATACATTTATTTTCATAGATATTATATTATTTTTTTAATAATTATGAAAAGTAGCAAATATTTTACCTACGTGCTTTTGTCTTTAAGCCGCCGGCACGAACTTAGAAGCCGTCGGGTCGTATAGTGTCGTAAAGCGGGAAACACATTTACGCGGCAAAGTGAAAAACGAGAGTTCACGGCGGTCCTTTTCGCAAACGGTGATTATAGTACCTACGTAAGACACAGGTACAGACTTGCTGTGCCGTGTGGTGCCGGCTTAGAATAGCATCATCCCATTTTTTCCGCAGGCGGCGTAAGAGACGACTAAGGGACTCGAGGGTTTCATTCATATTTATTATAACTTTAGGCGACAGGCTGACAACCTGTCAATACAGAGATACACGTGAAAGTGCATCATCTGAAAGTACCTCAATCTTTGTCATACGTGACGAATAGTGGCGATAGTGATCGTATTTTTACGGCCTTTCATGCTCTGCCTACCCCCCAAAAGATAAAGGCGTGATGATGTGTATGTATGTACCTATGTATGTATGGTACAGACTTATGTTTAATTAAATAAAGAGAAAGCAACTTGTGGACCGAGCATTACTTGGCTCTGTATTGTTATCGAAAAAATAAACCTAGCTAGAGAGAAATCGATTAATCGCACCTAGCGGTTTCATGCTGCTTGATAGGTATATTTCCCGTGGTAAAAAGTAGCCTATTTTACTCAGGGATGTTGTTGCTGTATTTTCGGAGTTTATCGTCTACATACAAACAAACAAAAAGAAAACCTTACCTATATTTTATTATCTAAGTATTTTTTTTTTTTTTTTTTTTTTGTGTATGGCAATAGTCAACCCTACTTTCAGGGGACATTTCTGCCAACGTCCAGTGAGGATGACATCAAATGAGCATGAAAATGAAATTAAATAGATATATCATGAAAGCTTAAGTATATACATAGACACTTTATATACACCTTATTCGTTAAATTTAATATACAAGAAGTATTTACAGGTAGAGGCGCTTTGTGCGCAATTAAAATATTATACAGGCTTAACGAATTAAATTTACCACATAAAAACAAAATATGGGTAATGTCGCCATTACCCAAACCACACTGACATTCGCCATTGTCGCAAACACCCAACTTGGCCAAATGCACTGGGGTGCAACAATGGCCCAACCTCATACGGGAAACGACAGACGCAACTTTTTTATTTACAATATATTTCGAAAACCACGGACGACTTTGGATAATAGGCTGAAGGTTTTTGTAGAATTTACCTTTTTCAGGGTTTAACCATTTATTATTCCAATTTTGATACAGAAAAGCTCTAGTGGATGGGAGTAAATCCTGAACATAAACCGAATTATTGTTGCTGTTGCCTTGAGAAGTTGCCAATTTGGCCAACCTATCCGCGATTTCGTTACCTTGCACTCCTGAGTGGCCAGGGATCCAAGCTAACGTAACCTTTAGATTTCGATTGTCACAAATTAGCAACTTACTCTTAATTTCAAGCGTAAGAGGAGAGACACCGTTTTTAATTAAAGGATTTGCTACAGACTTCAAACAACTCAAAGAATCAGACAGAATCAAAGAATTGTTGTACCCCTTCAAAATAATATAATTTATACATTCCAGTATAGCCAAAGCCTCAGCAGTGTAATTTGTCACCACCGATGGGTATTTGAAAAGTTTGAAGTAACCCGTGTTGTTATGCACGAATGCAGCACCAACACCTTCGCCCATGACAGGCTGAAGCGTTTTTGATGCATCCGTGTAAAACACCTCGGCATCAGAAAAGTTTGATTGGATAAATTGATTCACAAGAGAGTTTGCAACTATAGAATCCTTGGCAGCCCCAATGTCTAAACAAATTTTAGGTGAATATATGACAACATCGTAATCTACATGAAACAACGGATGACAATGAAATGTTTTTAATGAATCCTGATATTCTGATATTTTTTCGTAGCTATTAAGTATGTGAGGAACCTCTTTATGGGCCCAATAGCGATTATTGGACTCTATGTAATTTTTTAATAATTGAATTTTAGGTATAAGGGGATGATCAGTCAGTTGGCTAATTTTAAAAATATAATTATCGGATAAGAATTGCCTTCTAAGATATAGCGGAGGATCACAACATTCTACTTGCATTGCATTAATTGGCGACGACTTCATCGCACCAATTACCAAGCGGAGACTTTTAGACTGGACCAAGTCGAGCTTCTTTAAAGCCCCTTTATTCGCTGGAGCCAGTAAAAAGGTCCCGTAGTCTAGAATACTTCTGATCAGAGCATTGTAAATTAATCTTAAAGATGAAGGGTGGGCTCCCCACCAAACTCCTGACAAGGCTCTCAAAACAGAAATACGTTTTTCACATTTGCCCACTATATAGTTACAATGAGCTACACCGTTTAATTTGTAATCAAATTTTTTCCCCAAAAACATAACTTCATTTTCTGTAGGAATAGCTATATCATTAATTTTTACGTTAACTGAAGGGACTGTTCTTTTACGGGTAAAGACCATAACTGAACATTTAAGTGGAGATAAAGATAAATTGTGATTGAACATCCATAGCTGTAAACGATCTAGATCCGATTGCAAAGTAGCAACCGCCTCATCGGTAGATTTATTGCTTGAATATATAAGAAGATCATCTGCATACTGCAATATACTACTCCCAATGATTGCCCTGTCTAAATCCCTAGTGTACACATCATATAGTAAAGGGCTCAAAACAGAGCCTTGGGGAACACCTTTCCACACTGTCCTAAAACCTTCTTCTACACCCGCCAGACGAATCGTGAGCGTTCTGCCCATATATAGGTTAAACAGAAAGTTAACGAACTTCAAAGGGAAATCAATTGCAGATAATTTTTGTTTCAATATTATTAAATCCACATTATCATACGCAGAGCTAACATCTAAAAAGGCCGCTGCAACGATTTCATTTTTTGTGAATGCCAACTGTACATCCGTTGTCAAAATTGAATGATTATCTATCACACTCTTCCCCTTTCGAAACCCATATTGAGAATTGGATAATAAAGTATTATGTTCTAAGTGCCACTCCAGTCTATTTTTAATAAGATGTTCTGCCAACTTACTTAACGCGGAAGCCAACGCAACCGGTCTGTATGAAGATGGCAATTGAGGATCTTTATTTGGTTTCAACAATGGGATTATTAGTTGATGTTTCCAGGATGAAGGAATTACTCCAGTCTCAACTATTGTGTTAACAATATCAAGGAAAAACAGTTTAGTAGAAACAGATGAATTGACAATAAAAGAATACGGAATACCATCAACCCCCGGCGCTGAATCCGATACCCTTTTTAAGACCCAATTTAATTCCTGCAAATTGAATGGTCCATTTAAGTAGCCTGTATTTGAAGATGTGTACGTAAAAGGCATATGATGTAAAGATGGTACAAAATCAGGTGCTAGAGAACGGAAAAACGATGTAACCCAATCCAATGAGAAGGAAGAGACAGACCGAGTCTTCAGCGAACCTCTATACCGACGAACACTACTCCAAACTTCAGTTAGAGGAGTGCTCGGCGAGATAGATCCACAAAAACTCTTCCATCCCTTACGCTTCTTTTTCTGCAAAAGACGTTTAGTAGCCGCTTCATAATTCCTAAACTGATTGAAAGTGAATAAATCAACATTATCATGCACCAGCAGCTCCATGTCATTTCTTTTTTTTACGGCTTCTGTGCATTGCTTGTCCCACCATGGCGGAGAAACAATTTTATTACTGGTAACATTTTTTGATTCAAAAGTGACATCTGCTGTCATCTTGATATTTGAAGTTAAATGGTCATAATGACCAACAACATTAGTACAAGAAATCGCCGAAAGCTCTCTTAATTCTCCCTCCAACGACGCAGAATAACTATCCCACAAAGTACTACATTTATCAGGTAATTTATATTTTAATAAGGGAGGTAAGGGTTGTACGTAACTCTTGTTCGATTTTGGAAACCTCAAAATGATTGGATAGTGATCGCTGCCATATGACAAATTTAAAATTTCCCATGTAATAACTGACAGTTGACTAGGAGAACATATGGAAAGATCAACATAACTACGAGCTTGACCTGGTACAGGTCGACGAGTAGGACACCCAGTATTTAGTACTCCAAGATTTAAATCATCTAACATAGACGAACGTATTTGCAATACGAATTCCAAAAACGTCATCACGGGGTGCACCCCACGAAGAATGATGGGCATTTAGATCCCCCAAAATGACAATAGGAGATTGTAACCCTCCAACAATATTTTTTAAGGTTGGAATAACTGTTAAATCTTTTTCAGATATATACACCGACACATAAGAGACACCTGCTACTTCAGCAGCAACTACATCTAAATGATCATTGTTATGAACAGGTAAATTAATTTGTTTAAAAAAATATTTTTTCTTTATGAGGAGAGCTGCTCCTCCATACCCATCTCTCCGGTCAGTCCTGAGAATGTTGAAACCTGGAACCCTATACAGAGATCCCGGTCCCAACCAAGTCTCAGAAATGGCCAGGAGAGACGGTTTATACTTGTTTATTAGAAAAAATAGTTCAGATTGTTTAGAGCGAATGCTTCTGGGGTTCCACTGAATCAGACAATCCATGATTTAAATTGAGAATGGCAACAGAGATAGAGTTAATAAGTGATAGGGCAACGTTGTACGGTAAAGAAGAGTTAAGGACAATATTAACTAATTGAGATAATAAATCCTGTAATGAATATGCCTGAGAGTCAATTTGTTTATCATTGATTTCAGTCGTTCTGAAACCACATCCATTTGCTGGGGTAGGTGCTTTGAAAGAATTAATTAAATCATTGTGGGATTTGTGGTCATAGCCTTGGGGTGTTGATTTTTTTATTTTTGGTGGAATTGTGACAGTTTTCTTATTCCAGACTTTTCTGTTTTCAGTGGACTCCACGTGAACAGAAGAATTTGGAGAAGATGCCCTGCCAACAATTTCTGAAAACAGCGGTTTTGAGTTTGGGATTATTTTTGAAGCCTCAAGATACGATTCATTGTTCTCTGACATGTATTTTTTGATGTCGGCTTGCCTCAAAAATTCTGGACAAAGTTTTGCAGTGGCTTGGTGATCTCCTGAGCAGTTAACACATGAAAAGATTGTGACTACGCAAGATCCAGCGTCATGTTCTTCACCACATTTTGAGCATCTGGGCTTACTACGACACTTGTCTTGTGTATGCCCAAATCTGCAACAGCGATGACACTGTATTGTTGGCAAGATGTACTTTTGCACGGGCAGAGCCGAATAGAACGCGTAAACCCTGGAAGGAAGTCGTTGTCCATCAAAAGTCAAAGTGACTGTTTGTGTTGGAACCCATTCAACAACACCTGAAGCAGAAACCGTTTTACGATTCATACGACGAGAACGTAAAATTTCCCCATACCCCTCAGGGACTTTGATATTTTGCATTATCTCTTCCTGAGTCCAGCTCTCTGGAACACCCTTAACAATTCCCATGCGACACAAATTAAATGTTGGAATTGAAGCATGGTACTTTTTTTGACCAGCAAGAATCTCGTCCGAAACAAAAAGATTTGCTTCTCTCCAAGACCCAAACGAAATAGCCAATCGATTGCGTCCTATCCTTTTTACCCCGTTTTCTAAAATATTCTTCATTCCGTTTTTGTACAAAAAGAATGAAAAGTCAAGAGGATGCAGAGTACGCCCCCTCTTACCATCTTCTTCTTCAAACTGTACATGAACGATGTACGGCCCTGGGTCTTTGGGATCATAAAGCTCCCTAAAAACACTTTTCTTAAAAGTCGGATCTTTTTCACGAATCTGGACCTCTGGTAAATTTTTATCAAGAAAATGGTCCAACCGGGAAGCATTTTTGGGGTGGTCTTGGTCCATTGGGATTGGGATACTAGTATCAGCCTGTTTTCGTAGGTCTACGGGAAGGTTCTTTTTTTCTTTTAGTTGATGAGGGTCGAGCAATACGTATTTAACTTTTTTGGTATGTTTTTTGTTTTTAAAAGACTTGATCGATGAATTTGACAAGCCACGACCGCTATTATCGTCAATGTTTTCAACCTTTTTTGCCGCTGCCACTAAGAGATCCAGGGCTGGAGACATAGACTCGTCTGGAGGTTGTATATACGTAGAAATTTCGGACTCCCTCACTATGGAGGGGTCCATTTTCGCCAAAACGGCTAAGATGTGTAACAAAAACTTACCCTACCCGATGAAAGATAAATTATTTACAATATGTACACTAATTAAAACAAGTACTTAGCCTAATAACTTGAAAACAATAATAAAAATTAATTAACGAAAATTTTCCGTAGTTTTCTTTTCCCGCCAACCGAAGAAAAAAAAACATTATCTAAGTATTTGTGTAGAATAGGTATGTTGTAACAGGAGGGTCTTAATTTTCTACCCGCATCGGCTGGTAATTACTAATTACAGCACCTACCACTAAGTTAATAATCTTATACTATTATTAAACTCAGTTTTAATTAAACACACGTGCGCTTAGTTATCTTAATTGCCAACTTTAACTACCTCCATCATCAGGAGTTATTTCACTAGTAATTTAATGTAAATAGTAGAAGCTGGTTATTACTTACTACTATTAGAATGTGGGCGGTCTGTTCTTTAGCTTTTAGACAACGCTGGGGAAATTAAAAAAAACTAGCGGCCCGCCTATTGGCTGCGCCCGTTGTTACGTATTTTCCCGTGGGAATTAGATGATTTCCCTGCAAGTATTATGCATACAAGCCTTACTCTTGAACCATTCTATCTTTAAAAAAATGCATCAAAATCGTTTACGTAGTTTCAAAGATTTAAGCAAAAATACATAGGTACATACAGACGCGAAAAGCGACTTTGCTTTATACGATTTAGTGATGTCACGTATTTGATGAGTAGATGAAGCTTCTTAGGACAAGTATATAACTAGGTAAATATGACCATCCATTACTTTATTTTTCGTAATCCCTTTTAAATTGATTTAATCTTGTAACAAAACATAGGCTTAGCACACTAATAAACTACTCTTTATTACCTTATCTACTCTCACGGTAGTAGAAAAAAGGCACTAGCAAAAAGATTATAATTTTAAAAACATTAAATTTTGCATTTAATAATGGCCGAAATTCCTACTAGTTTCCACTAAAAAGAAAATTATGACGTTAGTATTTTTCTTTTATACTTTTAAGGCAGCAGCCAGAGCGAAACATTATTCAGCAAAAAGTTTTTACATAAAAAACGATGCAGTGCTGGTGGAAACAGCCCAAGAAAATAATTGTAAAAGCCATTTGCTTTTGAAAAACAATTGTGACAAGTTGTTTTTTTTTTTCGATTTAAAAATATCAGCCAGTAGCTGCGAATTACGAATCACCTTATTTTTTAAAATTTGCAACTTGTAATCTCAAAAAAAGTTGCACGAGCATGTTTGTAACCGGAACGAACTAAGGGTCATTGCCCTCTCCCCACTCGAACTAATAAATTACGAGGCCTACATCTTGAAGGAGCCCTTTAGGGGGGCTAGATACTATTACAATACAGGGTGTATAAGTACTGAGATACATATCGACTGAAGATACAAACAATACCGAAGATGAAACAAATACTTATTATAAAAAATATTGTTATATTATATTTTACTAGCGGCCCGCCCGGCGGCTCCGCCCGCTATAACTCATTTTCCCGTATGAATTAGTGGTTTTCCCGACAAGTATTATAAACCTAAAATTAACATATAAACCTTCCTCTTGAATCACTCTCTTTTTTTTTAAAAAAAACCGCCTCTAAATCCGTTGTTTAGTTTTAGAGATTAAAGCAAACATACATACATACCTACATACGGATGCGAAAAGCAACTATTCTATTTAGTGATGATGTCTTTTTTTAGCATTCGCGGTAACTATTACCTATGTACCAATCATTATTCTAAATGAGTCGATGACAAACTTTTCAAACTTTTTAATAATAAGATTTTAAGAAAATTCAGCTCTTTTTTCTCCTTAGGGATTCTACTTGAAAGTTTTTCTACACGCTGTAATAAGAAATTACCAATTCGACACGCAAATGGAATTAGAATTCCAAACGTGTTTGGAAAGCAATTTTGCAGCATTTATTAGGATTTTAATTACCTACCTAGTTATATACAGAGTAAAAAGTTTTATTAAGGGCCTGTCGTAAACCCGGATAGCATCCTTTTTTCACTAACGGAAAATTATATATCTACCTATGGAGAGATTGAGAGAAGCCTGTGGATGATTCGCCACGTTATTTATCACTCCTTTGAAAACTTTTGAGCCGTGTGATGCCGGCTTAGAATAGCATCACCCCACATCCTTCCCGCGGGTGTCGTAAGAGGCGACTAAGGGACTTGAGGGTATTGGTGTATTACAATTTTTAGGCGACAGGCTGACAACCTGTCACTATAGTGATACACATGTTTTCTGAAACAACCTTGGAAAACAATCCTCAAAAATGTCAGACGTGGCGATAGCGACCGTATTCTTACGGCCGTTAACGCTTTGCCTACCCCGCAAGGGATAAAGGCGTGATGTTGAAAACTTCTCGGCAAATAAACTAGCAAACAGAGAACTGTATGTGACGTGCAAGATGTATAGTATGCGCAAAAAATTGGTCTAAAAGTACAAAATTGGACCATTTTTTTGGCAAATAATTCTATCGAGCTTTATTGTCTTTCCGTGAAAGCCGAATCAGATAGGTAATGCTAAAAAATAACTAACCTAGATTCAATGTCGGAACGGAACTCTACAAGACAGAAACATAAGGCACTTACTTAAATATTACATACAACAGATAAATTGTAGTACTATTCTACTGCAGTAGTTACCTTCCTATTAAAAAAAAAGCTTTACAACTACATTCCAAAATTCCAGAAGCCAAAATAAAGAAGCAACAAACGTTCGTTTACGGAGCTAAGTATAATAAATTCCATAGTTAACAGTGGTGCGCGCGCTAATGCGATCAAATAACGCAACGTTACGCCGGCGATAACGAGGGCAGTAAACGGGGGAGCCACTCGAGTGCTTTCTTATTCTTAGTTTGGGGTTGTGGGTGTAATGTACCTACCTACTTTTATTCAAGATCACCTACTGTTTTCAAATCAAAGTTTGTGAATTCGAAAATGATACATACACATACATATATCACGCCTTTATTCCTAACGGGGTAGGCAGAGCGTTAACGGCCGTAAAAAATACGGTCGCTATCGCCATGTCTGACAAATATAGAGGGCCGTTTGAGATAATTTGTGTATCACTATAGTGACAGGTTGTCAGCCTGTCGTCGCCTAAAAGTCGTAATACACCTGAAACCCTCCCAAGCTCCTCAGTCGCCTCTTACCACACCCACGGTTAGAAAATGGGGTGATGCTATTCTAAGCCGGCATAACACGGCAAAAAAAAAGAAAATGATTGTTTCTCTAAATTACATAAGTACCTTATGATAGTTATGATGATTATGATAATAGTCAATGCCTAATTTCTGCATCTTTTTTTTTCTAAGTTGTCCATCGATCAATCCTTTTTTCATTTGAGTTAAGGGTAATGTAACAAACAAAAAATATAAGGCGACTATACCCGTTAACGATGTGCGAACCGATCTATACGCTTTTAAAGTTTAGTTTCAATAATATTATGTTTAAATATTTTTCATATTTCTGCGTTTGTGCGCCAATACAGTTCTTTCATGGTTTTGAATTAATAAATAATTATTTTATGGTTTCTGAAATGTCTTAAAATGCGATAGAATGTTATAGCTAAAAACTCATGCGTTAATGAACGAAAGCCTCAAAGGGGCTAACTGTAGTTTGGGAGAGGATGTATAAATAGAAATTTATACCTATTTTCAGTAATTATCTAACGTGAAATAAAATGTTTAGTATCACTCTTTTTGGCTAGCTTTTATATTACCTATTTGATTTTTTAAATGACGTAATAGAATTCTAAAGCGTACAATTTCTGCTTATTTTCAGATCCACCATCCTCGAATCTAATCAACCGGACGAATTCTGAGAAGGGACCGAAATTCAAGATTTCACTCGGCACCCTCTTTTGTTCCTGCTTTACATTCTGACTGCACACCCCATATACCCCTCTCTCTCACTCATTAGTAGCTTTATACACCTGTCTCGCTCTCACAGCAAACATGGCGGATGCTGCGGGGGGCTGGAGGGTGGGGGGTTTCCGGAGGGAGAACGCGGCCAAATGAGATGACTTTTGGGGTGGAAGCAATCAATATCATAAAGAGAAACTTTTGCTATTTCAGCTTGGCTCACAAAGTGCTTTCGAGCAATAAAGTGGATATTGATTTTTGAAGTTTTAATTTTAGTTTGGACGAGTTTTTTATGTTGTTTTAATACCTAGCTTTTACTCATACTACTTACCTACTGAACAAATATTTGTTACATATTAAAGTGTAGATGATGCGATATTATGCAAGTGGTGGTGCAGCTAGGAAGGAATCTACCGAAAAAGAAAACTACGTGGCCACCTGACCTTTCGTGGCGTGGACTTCAGGTTTTGAAACATGACCTATTTCTTGAAGTATAAGCACTAAGTTTGAGTTTCAGCATAGTAGTACTCTATAACACTCCACTGCCAGACTTAGACTTAGATACGTCACACGATGTCCTGTTTTCGCCATTCAGTCACCACCAGCCGCTTTCTTTAGGTCATCATCGGTCCATCTGGGTGGAGGGCAAGGAATACTATACCTACTCCCCTACGTGTGGAAGGCGTCCAGCGCTGCCCTTGCCGTGGCGTGGTCTCCACTCAAGCAAATCGAGTTTACAATACATATGTAAATAAATGTTGAGTTAGTATACCTACTAGGTATAACATTAACGTTATTTTTGAATGTAGGTTAGGTACTATCTGCCTATGGTGTACAGGATGTAAAAAAAATTGCTGCAAATATTTAAAGGGGTGAACCATCCCATGACACTGAATAACTTTCCCCAAGGAACATAGGTCGAAATATGAAAAAAAATTTAGACCTCCCATACAAAGTTATACTGCCCGACCAAGTCAATTTGTATGGGAGATCCGAAAATTTTTCTCGTATTTCGACCAATGTTTCTTGGGGAAAGTTGTTCAGTTTCATGGGCTGATTCACCCCTTAAAATATTTGCAGCTAATATGTTTACACCTTATATAACATTATATTATATTTCGCCGTCCTACAACGAAAACCAATTAACTCAAAATTTTTACGAAAATTACTTTTGAATGCAAAAGTACTTAAAATTTTTTGCTCTTTCTTCTGCGAAAACCCATTAACTGCTAAGTCTTATAGTTTCGCTTCTAGCTAGGTAGATAACCAATCATTTCAAACACTGGCAAGGTTTGTTTTCAAATAAAAAACATTAAGCAGATTTAACTTAACTGACACCATATTTGTCTCCAACGATTTTCGGTTAAGTTGATAAAATTTGGTTTTCCCGTAGGAGAGACCATAGAAAACTTTATTTTTTTTTCTCAGTAACAACCATTTAGTAAGATTTAAATTTCCGTACTTGATTAAGATGGTCTAATAAAAGCAATTAAAATTGTTTAGTTGGTTTTACCGGACGAATTTCATACTTAATGCAATACATCGAATCGTCTAAGAAAATATTATATATCCAGATAATTGCTTTTCCCTGACTATATTATACTCACGGATGTTACATAATCACTACAGCGAAAAACGATTAAACCTGTTTAGTTCCGTGTCACTGGCGAAGCTAGCGCAGTAGGGGCACCAAATGTAAGAAAAAGATCATTTAAAGAATTTATAACAGTTTGGACCGAAACATCTTTACATGCGTATGCAAATGGAAATCTAGAAAACTCGTCAATTATCGTGAGTATATACTTCGTCCCTGATTTTGATGGTAAAGGGCCTTTAAAATCTAAATTTAGTCTTTGGAATGGTGCCGTTGCTTTAATCAATTCTCCCTTAGTTTTAGAATACCGGGGTTTGATCTCGGCGCAAACGGCACAGGAAGCGGTCATTGTTTTAACGTTCTTTATTGAGTATGGTAAATTTTTCATTCTTACGAAGTGCATCATTCGCACTACTCCGGGGTGGCAAAGTAAATTGTGTAATTCGTAAAGTTTGCTGGTATTAATATTTATGTGAGCTGAAATTCTTGACAACGCGACAGCAGCTGCGTTTTCTTTTCCTGGCCGGTATACTATATCGTACTTGTAACAGGATAGTTCCAGACGCCATCTTTCGATTTTCTCGTTTTTTATTTTACTTGAGTGTTTCTGATTGAACATAAACGTGACAGACTGTTGATCGGTCACTAATAAAAAGTGTCTACCAAGTAGCCACTATGCCACTTACTTAAAGCTTCTACTATAGCGCAGGCTTCCTTTTCTACAGAAGAATGTTTCTTTTCGGAATCATTTAATGATCTTGAGAAAAAGGCTACAGGGCATCCATTTTGAGTAATGGTTGCAGCTATTGCATGTTCGGATACATCTGTTTCTACTGTGAGGGGATCATTTTCATTGATCGCAATAAGCGAGGACTTAGCTATTTCTTTCTTAATTTGGTTATCGACCGCGTTTATGAATTTCTTTAGGTTTTCGTCATGTTCAGTCTTTGTTTTGCCGCAAATTGTGACGTCATCGAGATACACGAAGGTCCCTCCAAGATTCTCTGTATCCACTATGTGTTGTAAAGATCTTTGAAAGGCCGCTACGCCATTTGTGTACTTGTGTACGAACTACACCAAACGGTATACGTGTGAATTGGCACAACTTACCACAGGCTTCGAAGGCCGTCATGGGTTTTTCATTTTCAAGGATGGGGACCTGATGATACGCCGACTTTAGGTCAATTTGACTGAAATGAGTGTATTTCGCTACTTTTGAAATTATTGTTTCGATTTTTGGAAGAGGAAACGCATCTAAGTCAGTAAAGCGGTTAATAGTACGAGAGTAGTCAATAACAAGACGTTGTCTATGTGTAGCGTTTTTGGTGATAAGAACTTGCGCTCGCCACGGTGAGTTGCTGGGCTCTATCACTCCGTCCTGTAAAAGTTTATCGATCTCGTCCTTTATGAATTTTTCATCCTCCTCAGAGAAAGTTCTTGATTTTATTGCCACAGGCTTGCAATCAGATAAATTGTTGAATATTGTCGCCGGCGGTAGAGAAGATTGCGCGACGTTACAAATTCGTAGTGGTTCTCTTTCGCCTCCGAATTCAATGTCGACTGATTTATGGAATTTCATTATATCTTGGCCAATGATAGCGTCAGCGCACAGGTTCGGGACGATAAGCAATGGATGCTGTTTATAGACGTGGTTATTTATTTTAATTGTAGCGTTGCAAATTCCATTTACAAATGCCACGTGATTAAGAGACGTTAAGGTTACTGTCTGTTGTATTGGTTTCTTTTTAAGATTCATTACTGAAGCAAGTTCTTCGCTGATGAGGCAGGATGAGCTGCCGGAGTCTATCAAGACATCGGCACATGTGTCATTCAGATATACTGGAATCACAGCTTTACGTAAGCTTGCAGGAGAAGCCGCGCAGATGCATGCTATGTGCGCCGAGGCCGATTCCGTTGTTGTCTCTTGATCCTGATCTACATTAGGAGAAATGCAGTTGATACTCGGTTTGCTAGATCGGCAAACATTCGCGAAATGGCCTTTTCGTGAGCAGAGTTGGCAGGTGGCATTATATGCGGGACACGCTTGCCTTCGGTGAGCTAAGTTACCGCCGCAAAAAAAGCATCGCCACTCACGATGAGTGCGAACAGCTAGGTTCAAGTCTGGGTTCTCTTGTACTGTTTGTGGAACGGCATTTATAATAGTGTTTGGGGTATACGATTTCGCATTCATTTCCGCTGACTCTAAGGTTATAGATTTGTTTAGTGCCGTATCAAGGTCCAGAATATTGTTTTCTAATAATCGCTGGCGTATTTCTTGTGAATAATTGCCAGAAATAAAAGCATCGCGTGTGGATTCTTGCATATGAGTTTCCGAATCCACACTTTTAAAGTCACACTCAAGGGCCAATAGTTTCAAGGCACGTACATATTCAGAAATAGATTCACCAGGTGACAGTTTTCTGGTTGCAAGGATATGCCGAGCGTAGATTATATTCTACGGTTTTATGTATATGTCATCGAGACATTTTATGGCTTCGGCATATGTTTTAGCCGTTTTTATGTACGAGTATATATTTGGCGAAAGATGGTTTACCAGAATTTTTAGCTTCAAATAAATTTTTAGCTTTAGAAACTGCAGTCGGGGCTAATCAAGAACATGTTTTACAACCTTCGGACTTTTTATCATTAGGTCTACACCCACTGCACGACACCTACCTATCCTGCTATCCTACACCTACCCTACCACAAGCCTGCGCCTACCCTACCTACATCTACTACTCTAAACCTACCCTACACCCACCCTACTTCTACCCTACTTCTACCCTATTTCTACCCTACATCTAACCTACACTTACCCTACCCTACCTACCTCTACACTACGCCTACTACTCTACACCTTCCCTATACCTACTCTATCTACACCTATTCTACCCCTACTTACAACTATCCTACGCCTACCCTACATCTACTACTCTAAACCTACCCTACACCCACCCTACTTCTACCCTACACCTACCCTACACGTATCCTACACATACCCTACACCTACCCTAAACTTTGAGTTATAAATTTTGATAACAGATAAAAGTACTGAAACTGTAATAAATTACTTGCTTAACTTTTATATTCTTTAATTTTCGGCAAGGAAAACCAATTATCTTGATACAATTTCTACTTGTAACTTCACAAGGGACAACTGGATAGGTACGTTTTTATCATGGTTAGGTTTAATGAACTAAATGTAAAAAGTAATTTCTTGGGATTTGCTGTATTCTTAATACTTTAGAAAATATTAACAATTTTAAAGTTCTCAGCGAAAACCGATTAAATAGGTGGCCTTGTGAACATTTTTGAAAATTTCACTAATAAGTAATAGTCTTTTTAAAACACAATAGATATATTTAAATAGAACATTTATTAGTGTACTGATGCTATTATGTAACAATAGGAATATAATATTACTAATGGATTTTCAACCCCTTAAACATTATAATCGCGATATCTTCGTTTGCACATTTTACGATTTAATTGGTTTTCGTTGTAGGACGGCGATTTGGTAATGTACTATCTGCCTATAGTATATACGTATAATGGTATAACTTATTTACCTAATAAACAGAGGGGAGCATCAGTAAGTTTATTTTGTGTTTATTCGCACACACACCGTATCATAAACATGCAGTTTATAGACTTAGAAGATGGTTGCGAACTCCACACTACAATTAACTACTCTTAGCGTTTCTTAAGACAGTATTTCTCAAAGTTATTTATTCTGATAGAATTTTGATAAGAAATGATAAATGTTAGGTAGCTGCACATATTTTGATTTTGTAATATATACATATTTTTATTGTTCACTATAGGTTCACTATAATAAATGATTAATGCGTGTGACATAAGCCATACAAAGTATTCTAACTGAAATTTTATAGTTTATGTTCCGGATCGAAGGAAACCCTTTGCATTATTAAGTTAATACCTATGTTAACCTATGTTTTTAATACTGAACTTTTTTCACTAAGGGACCTTTTAAAAACTAGAAAAATATTTTATAAATAAATCTGATCAAGTAAAATTTGGTTATTGTTTTCCGGCATTGGTCAATTGAAATTGCTCAGGTCGGTGTCCAAAACAAAATGTCAAATTCAATGCGTTTCCTACATATTTATATTTCTACTGCCACAACAGTAAACTGCTGGACATGGGCCTCCCCCGATTCTGTGGATTAATTCCTTAAATCGTCTTTTACGTCACCCACGGGTAGGAATAGGGTAATGCTATTCTAAGCCGGCTTTACACGGCGTATACATACATATATCACGCCTTTATCCCTTGCGGGGTAGGCAGAGCGTTAACGGCTTATATTCCTCCGAAACAATAAGTATATTGCCAATGTTGAGAATCGCATTGGCCACCATTCCCGTTGATTAGTGAGCCAGCGGTTAATGGTAACTACTCTACTCCGGCGTAATTATACGGTGCTGAGCTACCCTGGCGGCCACTACGCGAAGAGTAAGTATGATACCAGTAAGTATACTGTCTAGCTAAGTAGTATACATGGTGACAAAAATTTAAACACCGTGTTTTGCAGGAAATGCAATAAGACGAGTTAAGTTATCACACTGAGCAATTTTTACAATGGAATCAATGCTGAAAAATAAGAAAATAATTCGACCTCTCATACAATTAATCTGCTCGGATCGTGAATTTGAATTTGAATGGGAAGACGGACAATTATTTGTCGTTTATCGGCTTTGGTCCGTGATTGGTCCCAAACCTAGTGAAAATTGCTTAAAATGATGCTATAAGCAATGTGTCATATTTAATGCATTTCCTTCAAAACACGATGTACAGGATAGGGAAAGTCTAATCTAGATGAACAACGAGCTCTCGTGAGTACCTATTCATGTTTATGCTGCAAAAGTATACAGAAAATATTAGTCCAACTCATGAATGTAAACATTTTTTCAGGTTGATGAATTAATGTGAGTATGTAACTACCTACCTAGTTAGAGCTCCTATACAAAATGCGTCTGACATCCGATAATCTTGGGATATTTTTTTTAGGACACCTATTAAACGCTTTCAGCGCTTTTTTTCTTTAAATTGTACAAATTAGAACCCACTTGTACCTAACGATACACATACGTAACTATTATAATATAGGTAGGTAGGTACCTACAGCAAATAAACGAATGAAACCAAATAAATTACCTAAACGGAGGGGAATACTGTTTATTGATACTTCGCGCTATATTATGTGCAAGTGCAAACATTCCTCTAATTTATTATTTAAATGAGGCAGTCCTCTTAGAAGGGAACCCAATACATTTAAATCACCCCTCACCCTTCGAAATAAAACCAGCATAAAACGACCTCTCTTTGTTAATGTTGTTGAAGGCGACAGGGGTCGAAATAAATTGGTTCTTTTTAATACCTTTCTTTTTAAGAAAATCACGTTCGTAGGGCACCCCTGTGATTTATTTTGAGGGGTTTCTATTACACATCGAAGTAGAATTGGATAAATGTAGAGGGGTAAGCAGATATACCTAGAAAAAGGCAATCATTATATCGATAAAAAAGGATAGGCCAACTCAGCATCCGCCATCTACTTTAATGTCAAACTTATTCGAAAGAAAGAGAGCATTATAGGAGAAACGTAAAAACGGCCTATTTATGGTATGGGCTAAATACATTTTTAAATCATACGAAGGCTTCACGTAATGTAAAAAAAACTTAAAATTATTTCCAAACGCAACCCAATCGATTTCCATAGCGTCCGCAACCTAGCGCCATCTCTACCTCAAACTTCGAACTAAAAGGAAAGCAACAGACTCCCTACACTACAAGCTTTATGCGCTTTAGACCGCCACCTAGCGATAAACACACGAACTTCGTGAATGACATTTGTGATGCGAAGACGATTCGAGTCGAATGTGGTAGGGTGGTGTAGGATGGGAAGTTACTGGAGAGGTTGGATCGTGTTTAAAATTTAGAGGGCGTTGTTCGTACACCAATGGGCTATTCTTTTCCTTCCTTATACCCGGCTGCCTAAGGAGAATAATGTTCTTTAGGGGAATGTATTATGTATGTGTAAATTGTGTAATGGAGACAAGAATATTTTTTATGGGCTACATTCCAAACGGCTAAGCACATGTTGACATTATTATTATGAGATGTCTTTAGATTAGTTTCAGCAGTGCGATTCTATCAATAAATTCAAAATTGCGAATTTATAACACAAAATGTAACTTTAAAATAACCGCATTCGGGTTTCTGTTTTTTTTATTAATTGCGCTTGTTACTTCAGATTGAGCTTTTATCAACCCACCAATCCCAATATTAAAATAAAAGTGAGTAGGTACCTAGTTACTTTGTACTCAAAAACTGTTAGGTATATTAAGCTTTTGTATTTTGTATATTTTTAGGAGCTGTATTGTATGCAATGTAATCAAGGTACCTGACCAAATTCTTTTAACGATATAAACTTGGAAACGGTAGAAGTCTGACGGTACCTACGTACAGCTACTAAACCATGATTTTTATCCAGATAGACTAAATTGACATTTGGTGGGTTGCCACGTTATTGTATTTAAAAGTAATAAAAAAATAGTGTTGTGCCCTGAATGATCAAGTTATATGATTCAAAGATTATGATTGAATCTTTTTGAAAATAAATAAGGTTAATTTAAATTTCCATTAATAAATTGGTCAGTTTCCGTCCGTCGATCGTCCTCTTGGTCAAGTCAAGTCAATGTCTGTCTCGTCTGTCTGTCAAGGTTCACCAAGGCCAGTAGAAAGAAGTCGCAGAAAAGAGTGCAACACAACGCAACAAGAAAATATAACAGAAATTGGATTTATAAGCGCAAGGAATATTCGTACAACCACCAATGCCAATTTATTCAACATTACATTTTAAATTACTTACAATATTATACATTGTTGATTTCTTTAAACTAAACTTGTTGCGTATAAACGTAAAGTAACGTATACTATTTTACGTGACCGAAAGTCAAGTATTTATTATGCATATTTATTTAAAAATAACTACATCCAGAATTCATCTCACAACAGTTCAATGAATAAAATAAATGAGTCAAACCACAACACTAGACTTATGATGACAACATTTTAAAACAAAAAGGGCATTCTTAGCTGTCAGTTTAGTCTATCTGTATAAAAATTATGGTATAGTGACAGAGCAGAGTTCATTTTAAACCTAGTACCTACCTATTCGCACGAAGTGCATTGACAAAACCAAAAAGACCTATACATACCTTATATCAAAGATTTGTACATACATACACGTATCACGCCTAAACCGTAAAATTACGGTTGTTATCGCCACAGCTGACAAATGTTTGACGGTCGTTTCAAACAAGTCGTGCAAAGATTTGTAAAAACGTGTAAATTCCCTGAGCTTTATTTCACCAATAAATCGTTCAAAAGGCAGTAATTATTGCATCTATTGTTATCTTAATACTACTACCATTCACGTAGTTTGAAAACCCTCAATAAATCTAAAAGGGTTAAACGTAAAATGAAACAGGGACGAACTTTGTGACTGATGTTGCATTCTAGTAGATGCAAACGCGACATGTTTCTGTCTTCATAGTTGCAGTATGAAAGAATTAAAAAATATATATAAACAATATTTACTTCTTCTTCTTGTATCACCAACAGCTCCACGAATTCTGCTGTACAGCATTTTGTACCTACTAAAAGTTATACCTAGGAAGGTTCATTCATACTTTACTTTAGTTAAGAAGGTAGGTCCCTTAGTTAGACCCTGTTCTCCATGACCAGATGTGTCATGCAAAGAGTGGACTAACTTAGTCGTTTTATTTATAGGATTATTCTACACAAAGATATGTGCAAAGGTTTGACATGAAGGTTTTAAGTTTAAGGACAAAATCGATCAGTTCTTCTCTTTAGATATGGTCCGATGGTTGTGTGTGTTGATATAAAGCTCTGTAAAATGTGATCTGTGAAAATAACATTATATGGATACCTAGCTAAAGTAAGCTTTGAAAGAAACTCAGCAGGTCTCGAGGCATCTAGGAATTACCTACTTATATGTAGCTAGGTAAGTATGAAGATCGTTGTGAAAGTTTTAATTACTTTTAAGTCTCATGAAATATCTAGTTACTTTACCTAGGCATGGTTTGGAGGTGGTAAAAAAATTACGAAAGTGTTATATTTACATATGCAGAAGACGAGGAAGGTAGGTAAGTGGTTTTTTTTCTTCAGTGCGTTCCTTCTAACGCAGAAATTTGTCAATCTTTAGGTTCCCTGCTGACAAATAGCGATTTAGTAATGTATTATCTAGTTACCTAGTACAAATTCTGACTCTATATTTGATAACGTTACTTTCAAAGTAGTTAACGTAACAGTAAAAAGTATTTCTTCTCACCTACATTCTCTTTTACATGAATCACACTTACATGAATCCATTTTGATAAACTCAATTAGGAACAGAAAAGAAAAAATCAACAAAAACTCTACCAATCCGCTTTGCTTCTAAATCAAACTGTCACTTATTTCCGTCGGCCATTTTGAAAGAGAGATGCACGACGTTGCATTTACGCCGCGCGAAGCTTTTATTCGCGCATGCGTGCGCTATTCCGGAGAAAGCGCAAGATAATCGACCAATCAGGAGCCGCCGTTGACGTCGCCATTGCAGAGTGGGCGGGGCCGGGGCTTTCGAAATCGATATTGTAGAGAAAGGCGAGGGGTCGATTAATATTCTTCTCAGGATGTGATGATACAAAAAAGGATAGGGATATGGACGGTACAAAATGGAACTTGGATCGATAAAAGCTTATCATGGTTGCTTACTTGTTGAACACATCTAGAAAATAAAAATATGGCTATTAGTCGAGCCCTCCATCGACCACTTTAAAGAAAATACCCTTTCTCTAGGCAAGTAAAGTCATCCATCCACTTGTTGATAGCGATAAAAAGTTAGGGACCTACCTATTCCAAAAAGAAAAAAAATACTTAGATGTGTATTTAAAAAGCCATCCTCAAAACTCGCTTTTAGTCGTTGCACTCTTTACTCAGAGTAACACATGGGCATGGACCTTTTATACAGTTTTGGTCATTTTCCTTTAGTTTTTGTAAATTTGTACGACAAAGTAAATATTAGTACTGCAGCGTACTAACAAGGTATGATCGAAGTTTATGGATATTATAGAAATACAAACTTGAACAAACTCACATCACGCTTTCATACCTTGCAGGGAAGGCAGAGTTCGAGTTTTATTATTTCTAATTAACTGTCCGTATAGGTAGGTACCTACCTACTATAAATATCTTACCACTAGCATAGCATGAATATTTGAGAAAGTTTCATACAAACTTCCACTTCCAATTTGGGAGGTTGTGGGGTGAATTTTATGGGGTAGGTATTGAATTATTTTGTTGTTTGTATTGTATGCTAAACTTAATCCATATACCCAGCTTGCTGGCACTTCAGCCAGCAGAAAGATGGTTCTGTGTTTCGGATGGCATGTTAAGCCGTAGGTCCCGGTTGCTGTCTACGATTATTTAGACGACGGTCGTTACACAACCATGCCAGAAGCCTGTTATATGTAGGAGGCGGTGAAAAACTTCTAACAATAGGATTCATTGGGTCGTTGAACGATGCGCGATGGTGGGATGGGATGGGACGGTGTCCCACGCGAAAACAGAGAGCACTTCAGAAAGTGTCCAAACATTTTGATGACCATCAATAACCGTGTCACTGAGTAAAGGGTGCAAAAAAAATTGCTGCAAAAATTTTAAAGGGCGAACCAGCCTATGAAACTGAACAACTTTCCCCAAGGAACAAACAAAACTACCGACCGATCAAGTCAATTTGTATGGAAGGTCCAAAAATTTTTCTCTTATTTCGACCTATGTTCCTTGGAAAAATTTGTTCAGTTTTATAGTTTGATTCACCCCTTAAAATATTTGCAGCTAATATTTTTACACCTTATACATATTATGTGAGTGACAAAATCGGGGTATTTTATCGAAAGTATTAGAGCTTTAAAATGAAACTTTGTATTTAATTGGGATAGTAACCTTTTGCTATTTGCTACATATCCCTCTCATTATCTATCTACCACTGGACCATAGTACCTACTACTACTAGTAATAGTAAGTATGAGGGTTTTTATTCAATACCTATTTACTCAGGGACTAGGTTCAATAGGTATAGATCTACTCTACTAGTGGCCCGCCGAACGGCTGGAAACACTGCTAACAGTTTTACAATGGAAATAAGTCGTTTTTCCAACATGCTTTATACATCTTTTAAGCTCGTGAATCACTCTTTTTAAAAGATGGCATCAGAGTCCATTCTGTGGCCTACGAGTAATTACTAGCGGTGTCCCTGTCCATGTCAGACCAACAGAGAAACACAAAAAATACATTTTATACTTAGCATACCTACGAGTACCTAGTACCTATGTATTGACGGATGAAGTTGACTAAAATAAAATTGATTACTTAGTGTATATAGTTTTAAAAAATCTTCACGCATTTCATCTAACCGACTGTGGAGCTGACTGCCAACCTTCAGGAGAGCCACAACCAGAAGAAGAAAAAGGTCGCATCGGTGCAGCAAATTCCTAGTTTCTTTCCTAGGATGCTGGTAGCGTCAGCGCGTTGCAAAGCCAAGCTAACTCTTTGTGCGAAGTATGTAACTGTCAGCTCTAGAGCCTCCATCCGGATGCCTCGATGAGACATCGTAATATTTTAAAAAATCTATCATCTGCCAAGTATTTACAGAAATTAGTAGAACGTAGGTATTTGCGGAGAAACAGATTTCGATTCAGTTGAAAATTTCAAAATTTTTGGTAAATTCGGTCACCATCGCATCAGAGTTCTATTTCTGAATTGAAATTTGAGTTGGTAGACTTAGGGTTAGTAGATTAAAAAAAAGAAAGAAGAAAAAAAAGCTTGGCTCTATTTGAGATCTGATGTCTTTTTCGCTCGTACCTACTGGCTCGTTTGGCATGAAAATGTTTTTGGTGGGATTAAATTTTGTTATTTTCATTACCTACTTTTTTTTTTATTTGCTAGTTGAGATTTAGCAAGTTTTAGATTTCCCTAGCCGTATATATTATGCGGAAAATTGTGATCTCTCTGAAACTTTGAATACGTGGTGTGGTTCTAGACTCTAGCATTCGTTGATGTCATTTGCATAAAATTTTATACTTAAGATAAAGGACAGGTCATTTCATAAACTGATTAATTTATAAATTTTCCGCCTTTTTCTTTCTCTCTTTCTGTGCTGTAAAACCAAAAGTAGAAGTAGGTACCTTTTGCATTTACGACTATGTACCAACATTATGTTGAATGCGACATAGGGTCTACGTTTTATGTGGAGTATAAATAATTGAGACGGTTAGGTAGGTACGGTAGCATCCGGGGCACGTCTCTCGTAAAAATAAAAAACCCATTCCCCAGTCGGACACGATAAAAAGCTTACGTAAGACAAGGCACATTAAATTCCTTTTACGTCGTGTACTTACATTATATATACCTAAACCTATATACACCATTTAAGGTTTAAAAATATTAGTTGCAAATATTTTAAGGGGTTAATCAGTCTATGAAAATGAACAACTTTCCCCAAGAAACATCAAACAAACATCAAACAACAAAATATGAGAAAATTTTTGGCTCCCATAGACATTGAATTGGTCGGTTAGTTAGTTATTTTGTACGGGTGACGGTGGTCGAAATTTCTTTTTTCATATTTCCACCAATAGTTCCTTGGGAAAAGTTGTTTAGTTTCATTAGCTGGTTCATGCCTTATATCTGTTGCAGCTAATCTTTTTACACCCCGTATAATGCCTATCTCTTGCGGGGTAGGCAGAGCGCTGATGGGCGTAAAATACGGCCGCTATCGCCACGTCTGACAAATTTTGAGGGATCTTTCACATGATTAGTATATCACTGTAGTGACAGGTTGTCAGCGTGTCGCCTAAACTTGTAATACACATACCTATAATCCTCGAGTCCCTTAGCCTCTTACGACACCCGCAGGAAAGAAATGGAGTTGGATGATAATCTTAGCCGGTATCACACGGCAAACTTATATTCCTGTTTATCAAGTTAAAACAAAGTAGACCAAACCAAGGTAGAGTAATGGAATTGAAGCATTTAGTTTTAGGTGGGTACCAATTTTACTAAAATGGTTCCACACCAAGTATTTACTTATACACATATAAATTTTATTCTATGAACTCATAAAATTTTATGTATTTTTTAAAACTCTATACATCTATACATTTTACATGCCATTCTGAAATTGAAGTTGTTTGTAATTACCTACTTACAGAACATAGTCATTTCGAAAGCACAAGCTCTTTCGAGACACGCTGTTAGGTATAAGTTTACGACAATTTTCTCATTATGTCTCCCTCGTTTTCCATCACAAAGTTACATAAACCGTTACATAAAACCCTGGAGGGTCTTCAGCTGATGCGAACACATTGTTGGTTCCGTGTCTGATTAGTTTTTGGCTTTACGCAACCATAAAACGGCCGTTCCCGCTAATTTGAGATTTATGATATCGTAAATTAGAATGGTTTTGATATGTTGTGACAATGGGACAAAAGGGGACATAAATGGCATCATAGTGGCAAATCATAAAGCAAATTGCCGGGAATCACACCTTGAGGTCCGTTGCTAAACTGTTGCTGCCTATTTTTCGATGCGTCAGTCTAACTACGCATGTTACGCGTTGCTCATAATTTAACATCTGTTTTAGTAGGTATGAGAATTTTCGGAATTTTATAATTTCCTTGCATCTGACAGACAGACGCATGCGTTACGGATGCCCTGAGAGAATCCGCAGCAGCGGACGTGTGATACCCGCGAAAGGATTTTCGTTTTAGCCATCCATCGATATATGTACCTATATCTACTTCAACCCAAGATTGCCCATCGTTCGATTGCTGTTTATCAAATAAATCGCATAAATTGGCATGCGATTGATGCGGGAACCTAAGTGAGCATGTAGGAAGCCAGGCTCCGTTAAATCTTAAAATTTAATGTAATGCGTGCAAATATCAAATAATAATAACTAAGTTTTAATTATTACTAAGTTGATAATTTTATATAATTCCTCTCACCTATTTGCTATACCCTACAGCCCTACTGTATAAAGCGTTTCATATGCTGGAAAATATGTACCTACCTACCTCCATCACCTTATGTACCATATGATTCGCAATAAAGAATATGAATATGAATAATATCCTACTTACTAATCACCAGTCCTTTGAAGTGATGAATAAAAAAATATACTCATGAAACATATTTACAATAGACTTCTTATTCAACTCAAAATGAAAGTACTTACAAATATGCCGAAATTAAAACACTTCGGACAAATAATTTGACAAGAATTTTTCGCTCATGAAAAACTTTGATATTTTGTAGCCAAATACATTATTTGAGGACAAATTTATAACACAAATAGGGTTAATGTGCTTATTCCAAAACATACCTACTCGTATAAGCGACTAAGTTTTGACTGTATTGTTTTCTTTGGTTTTCTGCCTTATTCAGCTATTTTGAAGTTCTCTTTGCTACGTAGACATACCTGATACCACACAATGATATTATATTGTCCTACACATCTACCATACAGTCTATGATACCGATCTTGATACATCTTTAATACATTTATATCGCAAAACTGAAACAGTGTCGCAAAGCGAAAGTCTAAGTAAATAATTACTTTCTTACAGTTACATTTTGTTATCATTGAGTTTAAATATTCAAGTTAAATCTTAAAATTGTAGGTAGATAGGTAGGTACAATAATAACTGCAGGATATTTGGACATATTTACAGCCCCATATAAAACCACGACGTTTTATAGCCAGCGCCCATTGTCGCGACCATAAATAATTCCTAACAATTTCCTGATCCAATTTTGCTTAGCGTTTTACGACGGCGACGGTACCGTACGCAAGAAGCATTATGGACTAAGAACCAGTGACGAATTCCATAAACTAGGGGATAATGAGCCGCAGAAGCTATAATAAAGTGATTTTTCAAATTTATCGCAGACTAACAAAGGGTTTAGCTTCAAAATACGCGTCTAAAAACATTTTAGTGTGTTCAGTTTACTGACCTGAAATTAGCTCTGGCCTGGATGCTGTTACAACATTGGTGGCACTCATTGTGATTCATAAGTACGCGGAACTAAATTGAAGTTGCCATTATTGTGGCGCTGGCAGTCGAGGAAAGCAAATACGACAGTACGTGGAACGAACGTAGGTGGAACGCCTCAATTAAAAACGTAAATTAGGTGTCATTTTTATGCTTCTGCCTGTAATGTATAACCTTACCTTAATCATAACATGTGTATAATAATCTGCCACACATTTTTCGCCTGCTTTTACTAACTTTCGGCTGTTAGATTCAGACCTAAGCGGACTGTCTACTACCTCATAGCCCAGATTCTGAAAATGTTATTGATATTACTTAGGAGTTTGGTCACCATCTCTTAGCTTATTATGCAATGCAAGGCGTGCAATTTTCTCCCCGCACTTTTATCCCCCGTTTTATGTGCGTCTACTTGAGTAATGAAAAACTATTAAAATGGCGGGAATAAACCGAGGGTAGCTTTATTCCCCTGGGTACCGGGTTTATGGCCCGCCAGCGAATTACGGTCCAACGTTTTTACATCGCGCCAATTTAACGGTTTTGCTAAAAGATGGCAGACTCAACTGCGCGCGGGAATAATATACCTACCTAAGTTGATTCAGTCAGGGGTATGTAGACTATGTAGAAGTCCGTCGGTCTTATTTTGTAGAAGATTATCGGAATTCCTAACTTATCTCACAAAGTAAGTTGGACTTGGTGTCATTCACGAGAGAAGAAGAATCAGATAGCTCACAATGCGTTTTCTCAAGGCATCAAGCAATTGGCGTGCTGGCAGCTTCCTTGCTTAGAAGAAACTAGTTGCAACTGCCGCAACCAGCCGGTACCATGACCAGTTTCAGCTAGGTGGCTCGGTATGGCTGCCTGCTACATACTCTTCACCTGACTTCTTCGACTTCGACTATGCCTTTTTTCCACTTGTGCGCCGCCGGATACTTGTATACCTATGTATAGGTCCTCATTCACTTTACTTGGAGATCCTCAGGTATACAAGCTAGTATATACAAGTAACGGGCGTTAACGCTCTGCCCACCCCGCAAGGGATAAAGGCGTGATATATGTATGTATATATTTATGTATATTCAAGTCTTTCTTAGGTTAGCTCCGTAGTAGCCCATGTGTGGCTTAAAACCTATTTGGTTTCGGAGAAAAATATAAATAACTACTTATCTGCCCTAAAAGGAATCTGCCGGAAACGGAATCTGCCATAAGTGTAACGATGGATAATTAAATTTTAACTTTAAACCTAATTTTGTTAATGAAGGTACGCTAGTGTGCTAATAATAATATTAGTAATATTGGAGACCACGTGGCGCAGTGGTAGTGCGACTGCCTTTGACGCAGATGGTTCCGTGTTCGATTCTCGGTGGGTCACTCACATATTATCACTTTGTAACTTTTTTCCAGCCCGTTGCGTTGCGAGCTGAACCACCCGATTTTCCATAAGAAAGATGGTTCCGTGTTTCGGATGGCACGTTAAGCCGTAGGTCCCGGTTGCTGTCTATGATTACGACGGCGCGGTCGTTACACAACCATGTCAGAAGTCTGCTACTTGTAGAAGGCGGTTGAAAAATCCTGACACTAGGGTTTACTAGGTCGTTGGACGACTCAGTGTCCCACATGCAAAAGAAAAAAACCTATGTGGCCGATTAGGCAGGACTATAATATTATTCTAACACCCATTATTTTGCTACAACTGACATTTCCAACAATATAAAACTAGCAACAACAAATAAGTTCATATAATATTGCACCAATATTATAACTTTTTGATTCTCCTGCACAGAAAATATTCTATATTTATTTTAGGTAGGTACCTACACGTAAGATACAGATTCTGTTGCTTACTCCAGTCCAGAATATAGTTACCACGATAATTACCACGTTTAGATTAACTGTGGTTACCACACATTTGAATCGGTTAAGGCCCGGCGCAGACAAGGTTTTCAGATTCGGTTTCCTGAATACAATATTTTCATACGAATGTTCTAGCTATCGCACAAACTCGGAACGGAACATCGAACCGAGTGTGTGCGGTAGCTAGAACATTTTAAATGAAAAAATAGCATTCAGGAAACCGAATCTGAAAACCAATATTCAATACCAACCGAATTTTCATGTAGCTCAAATCTTCTACATAAAAATCGTTTCAGTTGGATATCGATTGGATCTCAGTTGGATGATTTCGGTCATTTCGTAGTCTGCTAACAGTTTGAAGTATCGAAAATCACAATGGCAATGAAATGACAGTTGAGTTTCGATGGCGTTACAATGACAGAAAAATAGTAGACTTAGGTCCCTGATCTGAAAACCGAATCGGAAAACCTAATGTCTGCGCCGGGCCTAATATAGGTACAACTTGAATAAAAAATAACTACATATAGGTTCCTAATATGGTGTCTTCCGTGCAAAATTATTATTTAAAAAAAAACACAAAAAAGATAATCAGTAAGGGTATGGAGTAGGTTGGTAGGTACTCAATGTGGAACACCACGCACGAGCCCTGTTAATCGAAAAGAGAACAAAGTTTTTGTTCGTAACTTTGACTAATCTGTCTGACAACGTGCTTCAAGACCGTTTTGTTGCCTACGTGGAAGAAATCAGTCTAAGGTCAGTTTCGTCTTATGTCAGAAACGAAGTTCGCGGGCACCAGCTAGTATAGTATTTCCTGTGCATCGTTTTTCAAAACTACCGGCTACAGTTCTATAGGTGAAATTCTATGTACATTGCGTAGCGGGTCAGAAATCCTGGTTTTATAATGTCCCACCGGCTATGCAATGTACATCGAAATTCACCTGTAGAATTGTATCCTGTAGTTTCGTTGCATAGGCCACTGGTGCTAGTAGGTATAGTACCTACGTTAATATAAGTCAGAGAAAAATGTATAATTTACGTATAATAGATGCCTAGGTATTGCACAAGGATAAAATCATCACAACGTGGTCCTTTATTTTGTTATGAATACATTGAAAATATAGTTCATACATACATACATATATCACGCCTTTATCCCTTGCGGGGTAGGCAGAGCGTTAACGGCCGTAAGAATACGACCACTATCGCCACGTCTGACATTTTTGAGGAAGGACTCGAAAGTATTGGTGTATTACAAATTTTAGGCGACAGGCGGGCGACAGCCTATCACTATTAGTAATACACATGTTTTCTGAAACAACCATGGAAAACAATCCTCGAAAATGTTGGATGTAGCGATAGCGACCGTATTCTTACGGCCGTTAACGCTCTGCCTACCCCGCAAGGGATAAAGGCGTGATAGATGTATGTAGACGTATAATTTAAGAAACTTACATTGTCTATGGTCCGATGTATTTGTGTATATGCATATGGTAGGTACCTACTTAGAAGATGAGTACTTACATAACAGTGAGGAAACTTTCGATGTCTTCTTGCCAACTTTTTGGTGGTCTAGGTACATCAGTGGCCTATGCAAAGAAAATACAAGCTACAACTCTACAATTGAAATATAAATTCGATGTATATTGCATAGCCGGTGAAACATTACATACCAGTATGTTTGACTCGCAATGTAGGCATAGAATTTCACCTGTAGAATTGTAGCCTGCAGTTTCGAAAAACGAGGCACAGGTAGGTTACGAGGGGCATATGCCAAAAGTAATTAGATACTCATTACTCAATGATTGGGTACTGGCAAGTTATACACCATCGTAAACACTGGTTATTTAGTAACATATTTTAAATATAAAACATTTTTGAATTCTATTATTTTTTGGTATACATGCAAATTTTTATGACCATCTGGCGGGAATTTCCTTGCAACAACGTGATTTACGCGCTATGATTTACTACGACTATAAAACAGGTTTAAATACCCAAGAATGTTTTCAACTTTTAGTTACTAGGTACTTTTGGTGAGTCTGTTTGTTCACGAGCAACAGTTTTTAATTGGTTTGCTGAATTTAAAAGAGGACGATTCAGTATTGAAGATGAAGCGAGGACAGGGCGGCCGCCAACAGCGGTCACTCTAGAAAATGTTCAAGCAACTGAAAAATTGATTCGTGAAAACCGACGTATTATATATCTAGAGGTTGAGCGAGAACTGGGCATTGGATCAGCAGCGTTGCAAACCACTATTCACGATCACCTTTCTCTCCGCAAGCGTTGTTCAAGATGGGTACCTCATAAGCTGACCGATGAACAAAAGCCCGCCGGGTAGATTGGTGCCGATTCATGATTGAGAAATTCAACGGGGGCAAGAAAAAAAACGTATACGATATACTCATCGGTGACGAAACATGGCTGTATAACTACGGCCCCGAAACAAAATGGCAATCGACTGTATGGTGTTTCGATGATGAACCAACACCAACAAAGTTTCGTCGAACGCGCAGCACGCAAAAACAAATGGTTGCCTCGTTTTTATGTAAGACCGGTCATATCGCTATTGTGGTGCTAGAGGATCAAAAAACAGTTAATTCGGAGTAGTATGTATCAGTTTGTGCCCCAGCAGTATTATCATCCTGGTGTGAGAAGCGTCCGAAGTCAGGAATCCGGCACCTTCTTTAGCCCCATGACAATGCCTCGCCGCACACGTCCGCCAGAACACTTAACTTTTTAGTAGAAAAAATGTGTCTCTCCTGCCTCACTCACCATATTCGCCTGACTTAGCATCTTGCAATTTTTACTTATTCCCCAAAATAAAAGAAAAATGGAAAGGCAGAAGATTTGAGAGCAAAGAAGATGCACTAACTGACAATAATTTCGAAATTTCCGAGGTGTCTGAAAAAGAGTGGGCAGAGGTGTTTTCCAAGTGGTTTAAACGCATGGAAAAGTGTATACATGCTAAAGATGAATACTTTGAAAAGATAGATATCAATAAAGAATAATAAATATAATAATTTTCGAATATCTAGTTTTTTTGGCATGCCCCTCGTACCCAAACCTTCTATGTCTACTTGCCGACAGAATCGGCCCATCAAACTGAACAACTTTTGCTTTGTTGCCATTTCTGTATCTCTAATAGTTTGTGGCGCAGTAGTAGTGCGTCTGCCTTTGACGTAGAAGGTTCCGGGTTCGATTCCCGGTGGGTCACTTTGTGAATTTGTTCCCAATCTTGGTAGGACTGTCCGTATTCTGATTGTCCGTAAGTAAGATGGTTCCGTGTTTCGGATGGCACATTAAGCCGTAGGTCCCGGTTGATGTCTATGATCACTTAGACGGCGGTCTTTACACAACCCTGTCAGAAGTCTGCTACATGTTATGTTCTACATACATACATACATATATCACGCCTTTATCCCTTACGGGGTAGGCAGAGCGTTAACGGCCGTAAAAATACGGTCGCTGTCGCCACGTCTGACAAATATAGAGGGCCGTTTGAGATCATTTTGTGTATCACTATAGTAACAGGTTGTCAGCCTGTCGCCTAAAAGTTGTAATACACCTGAAACCCTCAAGTCCCTCAGTCGCCTCTTACGACACCCAAAGGTAGGAAATGGGGTGATGCTATTCTAAGCCGGCATCACACGGCGTATGTATGTTATGTTCTACACGTTGAAAAATTCTGATACTAGGCATCATAGGGTTGTTGGACGACACGGTGTCCCACACGAAAAAAAAAGTTGGCTGCTGGTGGTTTACTTCAGAAATTATGTCTGTTCTCGGTATGTTACTGATCTCTATATGGAATTTCATGCAAATCGGTTCAATGGTTTGGCCGTGAAAGCGTAGCAAACAGACAGTGTTACTTTCTCATTTATACAGGGTGTTAGTGTTAGGGACAGCCCTCCGAATGCTGATAGGGTGCATTCAGTTCAGCCCATGAAACTGAACAACTTTCCTCTAGGAACATTCTGTCAGGAAACGTCAAATTTTTTTGGTTCTCCACAGTAAATTGTGATAGCGGTTTTGTATGAGAGGTCCATTTTTTTGTCGCTTCATGACATTATTATGTTCCTAGCGTAAAGTTGTTCAGTTTCATGGTCTGCATGCACCCTTTCTGAATTCGCAGAGCTGTCCTTTACACCAGATATTATTAAATGCGGGGCGTTACGATAAGCACCTACAAACTTCCTTTCAATTCAAAGGATGAACCAGCTCATGGAACTAAACAACTCGCCCAAGGAACATAGGTCGAAATAAAAAAAATTAGAACCTCCCATACAAAAAGTATTGACCGAATGAGTCACTTTGGATGTGAGGTCCAAAAACATTTTTCATATTGGAATATGGTTATTAGGTCGGAACCTATGTTCCTTGGGGAAAGCTATTCAGTTTCATAGGTTGGTTCATCCTTGAAAGGAAGTTAGTACTTTTCCTAACACCCTGTATACTTAGTATGGATATAGATAGTGGGTTCCGGCAGCCGTCACTAAACCCAGCACCGACACCCTGGGCCCCAAGTCTGCTACTTTTTGTCATTGTAACACCATTGAATTGAAACCCAACTGTTATTCAATTGCCATTGTGATTTTTCTATAATTCAAATTGTTAGTAGACTACGAAATGACCGAAATTATCCAACTGAGATCCAAGCGACATCCAACTAAAACAAATTTTCATTTAGCAGACTTAGGGCCCTGGCAACTATTCTGGGTGCCGGTACCGGCAACGGAGGCACAATCGTTTATTTACGTTCACACGTTCATGCTCTTGGCGGGTATTCTATTTCATTTTTTTTACTCGCGGAACTCTTCAGTCATAGGGAGAGAACCACGTTTGAAATTTTCTTTGCCAGAAGAAATTAAAACTGAATGTCGATGTCTATGGTTACAGGGTTACCACATAAGAAACATTCCCGTATGTTCGGGTAAATAAGCCATTAATGTTGAACCAATAAATTAAATTAATGAAGTCAAGACTAGTGCCATAAATAAAACTAAAAGTATGTTCTAATAAGGACTTTTAGAAATGGTTTTTTCTGATTGAGAAATTATCTGTCAAGGAGTGTCAAGTTCAGTGCATAATAAAAAAATATACTATTACCCCTGTTGGGTATGGAAACTCGCAGCCAAGTTTTAAATTATTCCACACCACCAATACAAAACCTAAAAAAACGTAATCCAATCCAACTAATTCAAAAATAAAGCAAGTTTGCTTCTTACACCACCCGAGCGAGCAAGAAGGCTGGTTTCGCGCGCATTTTCAAATTTATATTGGGAAATTTAAAATAAAATATGGCAACACTGTGAAATCGCTGTGAGCATTTCTATTGGTTGATTTTTCTTCGTGTCTTGTTTTGCCAATATGGCGTCTCCAGTGTTATGAGATGACAACATCGTAGTTTGTGTCCTATTTATCGTTTTTTCAATGTTAAAACCAATAGTAATTATCTACCTCAAGTGTTCAAAGAAATTTGGTAATTGTAACGGTAATAAAATCAAAGTGGAGTGCATGTGACGATTGAATACGCGTACAAATACTTGTGAGGAAATAGAACTTCGCTCCTGTAAAAATGGCGGGTGTGTTATCTTTGATTGTGTTTTCATTCCCTGCGGAGAAAGCCAAGGATTGATAAATAAAGTGGTCGTGGGCGATACGAGTTGTGTGTAAAGAAACATTCGCCATAGAAAGTCGGCATGCGTTGCGTGCTGTTTTGACATTTGGCGAAGTGATTGATTGGAGGAGAGTGCAAGTGTCATCGCTTTTGATGAAATTATCAGTATGTCGCGCTGGGGCAGAGGCCGAGCAGGCAGCGTGGCCGTCCCGCTGGACAGTGCCCTCTTCAGAGAGAACAGCAACTGCCCTTCTGCTGCCCGTTCCGCAGGCACGGTCGGTAAATGGGGCATCACCAGCTTTACTTCAATCAGAAATGCACCCTACGGTAAGTACGCTGCAACATTCACACTTATTTACAACCTTGAACAATAACTTTCGAGCTTGTAGGCAAGTTTCATACATAACTTGTACTAGAATCTCATTAGATAACAAAAGGCATCTGGTGAAAGTCAGATCCACCTAATTGT
Source organism: Keiferia lycopersicella (assembly GCA_029255805.1). Classification (NCBI taxonomy): domain Eukaryota; kingdom Metazoa; phylum Arthropoda; class Insecta; order Lepidoptera; family Gelechiidae; genus Keiferia; species Keiferia lycopersicella. The sequence continues at coordinate 5,710,232 of JARACZ010000008.1, forward strand.
GAATTACATTTTGAGCAATTATTTACACTGTAATAGTTATTATAAGACTTAAAACCACTGTGCATACACGCTGCTAATGCAATAATGTTTGAGATCTGTAATGAATAATTTTATTTCCATTTTTCAGCTTACAATAATGTTGTTAAAAAGCCAGTCCAAGATCAAAATAGCCCACTGACAGTACCTGCAGTTGAAACAGAGCAACCACCACCAAAGCCGAAGAAGTTTTTCAAATCTCGAAATGCAGAACTTTACCCACCGGTCCCAACCATCACTTATGCCCCACCCGTGTCAGCAGCACCACTGTCACCTGAGCATCCATCTAACAGCAAAGATAAGAAAACTGCCAAAAGGAGTAGAGCTTACAGAGGAGATTCATCATCGCCAGAACTACCGAGGCGAGCTGACAAAACAAAAGCTAAAAAGACAGTTGCAACTAAAGCTGCCAAAAAAGAAGATCCCACAGCTGAAAATTCCCAACCACCTAATAAACGGTACTTGGTTCGGAATCGCAATAAGGTCATAAACTATGCAGAAGATGGCAGTAACAGTCCAATACCAGACTTCAGCAGGTATGAGCCTCCACCGCCACCTAAGGCTCCATCCCCTAAAATCAGTCCACTGGCAACAACATCAACAACTATGCCCAGCCCAACACCTACTACTCCAAAACCAGATGTGGCAAGTCCTTCTACAAGTAAGGAAGCTAGTGAGGAACGTAAACCACCACCAATAGTACTTAGAATATCCAAGGGAACATCTAGAATTGTGAGTACAGACTCAAATGAAGGCTTCACATCACCCAGCTCAGACAGGCATTCTTCCATGGACACACATTCAGACATTGGTTCAGATCACAAAAAGAGTCCAGCAATGGAATCAATATGTTCACCCAAACATGAAGGTCTGAAGATCACAATAAAGTGCTCAGGGTTGAATCAAGAAAGTAAAAAAGAAAAGAAAAAGGAAAAGAAAGAACATAAGTCTCACAAACGGCATCACAAGAACTCTGATGATGAACCTCTTAAAAAGCCTAGTTCTCCTGCACCAGGGTCTGATGCATATGATCTGTATAAGACTCTTGCATCACCCGCACATGAAGAGCCTAAAGCCAAACAGCTCCCTGCTGATGACATTGAATCACAATTGGCAAAGTTGGACTCTGCCGGACCAATCACTAAATCCCCAAGATTAGAAGTTCATCCAAAAGAACAGCCACCAGAGCCAAAACCACCTGAAAGCTCTGGTGGTAGAGCAAGGAGAAATAGGCCGAATATCAATTACAGTGAAAATGATGATTATTTGGATGCCATAACCTCTAAGACCATTAGTAGTAAACCTGGAATAAAAACCGTTAGTGACTTAAAGAGAGAAGGTAGAAAAGGGCGTAAAAAGCATGAGGCTGCTATAGCTGAAGCAACTGCTGCAGAGAGTCAACAAGAAGTTGAAAAAGAAACTGAATCTCATGTAGAGAAAAATGATTTGATAGATATTCTGTCTGGTGGAGAAACCAGCAAGCCTCAAGAGAGTCATAAGAAGCCCCATAAAAAACAGAAACATAAGCATGCAAGTAAACACTCCAGTCCTGAATACAGCAAAGAAGTTGCCCAAGAGGAAGATGCACAGGAAGAGATTAAAGAGTGTGAACAAGAGGAGCAAAGTGAGGCCCAAGAGGCTCCTGTTGAGGATCCCACAGCACAGATCCAACAAAATACACAATCATCAGATTCTGCATACAACAGTTGTCCTAATGAATATTCTGAAGAAGAGTCACAAAGGCATCAAGATGATGTGTTCAAATCGCCTAGAGATGTTGATGACCAAGTAGATGACAAGCCAAGTGTTAAACTAGTAATAACTAAGAAGAAAGGGTCAATATTCAAAAGCAAATCTCTGGTCAATGAGAATTCTTCACCTTTACCAGCAAGGAAAAGACGTCATCTGTATAGACATGAATGGAATGATGTAAGTATTATCTGCTTTTCACATAACTTTGTCACCAAATTGTTGACCCTAAACATTTAGTTAGGTACAGGATCTTAAGTTGTAAAAGCTATCCATGTTTATAAACACTGATAATGCAAGTATCGCCCAATGTTGTACAAATTAATGCTACTTTGATAAAGTGCACTATGTACATACCATTTGTAAATTCCCAACTAGTTGTCAATTTGTTTTGCAATAATAAATAGTATGTTACTGTCTCTAGTCTAATACATTGTGCCTATAAATATAGATGGGTTGACTTCTCAGTGATCCATTTTATTGTTGTTTATAAAGATTATCTTATACTTTACACCGAAATAAAGTACTGATAGTGATGTATTACATAAACATACTTGGTTCAGACTATTATTGTGATATTATGAACAAGCAGCCTGCACTGATTTGTTACCATACCATTACTGTTTGTTGCCTGTTTTACTGTGGTATTGTAGCAATTTTCAGTAGTAAATAAGGCTATGGTACCCAGGGACAAAGCAAAAAAGTATCTGACTTTTTCCACAATACTGACATGTGATGTTATTGATACAAGAGTAATGGTAATGTTTTCAGAAGGGGAATGAAACCCCCCGCCCTGAGCAGCCGGAAAACCCAGAAGCAGCTAACCCTGTGAACCAAGTGCCCGAAGAGTTGACCAGGGTCACCAAGTACCGGCAGCCAGAGCTGGTGGTGGAAGGCCCTGAGGCCACGGAGACTGTCAAGCCTTACACCAGCGTCAGGTGCGCCAAGGAGGCTAAGGAGGTATGTAAATGATAGAAAGATTCTTGAAAGTGGTAGTTATGTATGGGTCTCCTGGAGAGGTACCAACCACCATTCATCATCATCATCATCATCATCATCATCATATCAGCCTATAGCAGTCCACTGCTGGACATAAACCTCCTCCAGGATATGCCACAATATGAATGATCTCCCGCTTTCGCTATCTAGTCGCTACCAGTCACTCTTTAAGTCATTGGTCCATCTAGCCGGAGGGCGTCCACTGCCATATTGTTTTGCTACACAATGTTTATTTCAAAATCTACAAAATCCACCATGATTCTATGTGTGGAACACTGTTTCTCTGAAGTTGCTTATCTATTGTTAAGATTGACGATCACAATATGGAGGACATATATTTTACTTATTGTAATAACATTTTTAGAACCTGTAATGTGAGATAAATAAACTAAACTTTAAAAGGTACATGAAGGTGATTTCAATAGATAGTGAACTACTGATTGTTTATTTATATAAACAACTGTTTCGCCTGTCTTTAAAAACACCTACGTACTTTGGACTGTGTACTGAAAACAACAACTGCAATAATGATAATCAGTGTGATCCAGTTCTGATCTTAAAACAGCAATTAAATTTTCAGGTACACAAGTAGTACCAGTTCAATTACAGCACTGGTTCAACCTTGAATAACAAACATTATCTTACAATACACATTGTTTTTTATTGTAAGAGTAGATGTATCTTTTATGAATGAATGATTTTATTTGTTCCAGTACTACACTGTAGTGAGAAATGTGAAGAAAGCCCATCAGATACAAGAAATCGGAGAGTTCCAGGAGTTCAATGACGACATTGAGTACCTTTTGGATGCCCTGCAGGTAATCTTTTTACATCTTTTTACTTTTTACATTCTATTGGAATAATTATTTACCTATTCAAAACACCAATAATTGAAAATGTTTCTCAATAATTCAGTTTTCTTTATAAGCCAAGTAGATTGCATGTATGTTGACTACACACAAAACTGAAGTGAATGATTTGTCATTTTTTAAAACGAAATAGGCTGATTATCTAATTTTCATTAACATTGTCAATCGCTTTATGCCGATACCGATGACGAAAGCCTATCGGTTTTGTTTGGAGGAACCGATTAACAATGTGCATTAAATGTCAAAATTTAGCCAATGACAATACCTATGAAAGAATGATTGTGACGATATCACGAGTACTACGTAAGTGTATGTATGAGTCTGATAGAGAACGTAGTTTTGTTACCTTTGTTTCTATTAAATAGAATAATGGGATGTATGAAATTGTTTCTTATTTTTAATGAATTACGTTTAATCAAAGAGATTCGCGGAGACCCTGCAATGGCTTTTCGGAGTTCCAGAGTTCCGCGGAGCACACTTTGAGAAACGCTACATTAGACAATCAGTCCCCGAATATAGCTTGGCCAGAAAGAATAGAAATTGATTAAAATGGAACAAAAAATTTTTATGATTGTTTTTTCCATAGTTAAGCGTTATCTATCAGATTTGACAGATCGCGAGGAAAGTCGCGCCCTCATTTTTTATCTACTCTTTATGGTCAAGCTATAAGTTTACGAGTTTCTGTTCTGTTTAGGACAACAACCCAGTATCGACGCGGTGCCTGTCGGCGATCACGCTGGCGTCCAAGTGTCGCGCGGCCGCGTTCCGCATGCACCTGCGCGCGCACGGCACCGTGCAGAAGTTCTTCAGCGCGCTGCACGACGCCACCAACGACCCGGTATGTGTACCTACCTACCTACTACAGTTTCAGGTGAATCAGTCAATGAAAATGGTCAATGTTACGAAAAGCACTTGGTCAATTCAAAGCATGAATATATTCATATATCTACTACAACAACAAGAGTCATTTCGTGTGAGACAATCAAAATAGGCTACATTCCTGACAGGTCAAATAAGCTACCTTTTAAAATGGTATTATATATGGATAACGTATTACGTCATGCCGTAACTATGATGGCGTCTAGACGCTTACTTTTATATTATTTTTCTGTTTATTAATTCAAACTTTCAATATTTCGAAATATTGAATGAAGTCCGTAGTATTTTTGAACAATAATTTTGAACTTACAACTTTCCCATTCGGCTAAAACTTGTTGTAGCAGACGTTACAATATTCTATAACCTACCACGTCTGCATATCGTTTACATATGCGCTAGTTTAGTGTCTTGTAAAAACTAGCGTCAGGACAGGAGCTTGTATCAGATTAATCTATAACTAGTTTTTCAATGAAGATTATTCGTGATTGTTTTTTTTTTCGTTCCAGAGTCTTGGTCTATGTACAGCCACGGTGATGTTCGTGCTGTCCCAAGACCGGCTCAACATGGACCTGGACCGCGAGTCGCTGGAACTCATGCTGAACCTGCTCGAGTCAGACGCCTCGCACAAGTAAGTACACTCTGTCGGTTCATCGTGTCGTTCGTCGACTCGGTGGCCAACACTAAAGTAGAAAAACTACATAACCAACAATATAACTTAACCAATAGGCGCGTGTACACCGACCGAGCAGCCGCAGGTGCTCACCGCCTCGCGCAGCCGTTGTGGGCGTTTTTCGCCCGAGCATGAACAATTGAGCATGCGCTACCTCAGGCAAAACACGTCCACATACGTAACATTTGGTAACGTTTGCAGGAATGCGCTGGACGACTGCGGGCTGACGTCGTCGCAGCTGGCAAAGACGCAGGAGCGCGTGCGCGAGCTGTGCGCCGAGATCAAGAGCCAGGGGAAAGCCACGCACCTCGACTTGGATAACATTACGGTATGGAAATTAAAACAAAAAACTCATAAGCAGGTTTTCTTTCAGTATTGAAATGACTTTTGATGAATCCAGTTTTTGCCACGACTGAAGAAAGGTAAGACTAATCCTCTCGTAAGGTAAAAAAAATAATTTGCCTTCACCAAATCATGGCGTAAAAACCTGCAAAATGTTTAGCCTTATTTTATCTGGAAACTTTCCGAAGTTGTAACGATGTTGCCTGCGGTCGGTGTACGGGTACATACACAATGAGGTAGCAAATTAGGGTAACTAATCGAACTCTCGATTTTGCCTCTTTCTGTAGTTGGTTGGAAATAGGCTGCCATCTGTAAGATTGCCGCTTTCAGCCTATCTCTCTTTTTCCACAGCCACTAAAGTTCACTACTGGACATGGGCTCCCCCCGACTGGGAGTATTGCCATACTCACCACGCTTGGCAGGCGGATTAGCGAGCGTAGTGCAAGATATTGTAGATATTCTCAGGGAATGCTGCTGCCCGTTCCCTGGATTTATCGTTTAGTCGCCTTTTATGACGGGTGGCAACGGGGTGATGCTATTCTAAGATGGCACCCACGGAGGACAGAAACCAGTGGAGAACGCGTCGGTACGATTTTGTTCAAAACCAAGCTCACTGATTTTTGCGGGGGGAGAGGTAATTATCGCTAAACGCAATTGGCAATGACCGCACATTTTGTAGAGATGGGAAAAATAAATATGTAAAATAATATCGATATTTTATATCACCTTCAATAAGTTTATTCATATTATGTGATTGAAATTTATCGAAACATGTGCATGCTAATATTAATATAGCGACATAATATGTATATAAAAAATTTATAAGTACCTACTTACATTGTAATTTTAGGGTATGTATTGAAATAATTGTACCGAATTGGAAACGACCTGTTACGATTATCGCGGGCGGAATGCGTCCGCGCCACTCCATATACCCCGAATGCATTCATTCGTATAATATACATTGTAGGTAAGGTGTTAAGTACGTACATTAACATAAGTCTTTTATGTCGATCCCAGGTTTATCGATAAAATCATTCTATACTTCTGAGAGCACTAGTATGAAGAAAAGAGCCAGCCTACGTATGGACACACCCGTGCGTTAGAAAGGGATAGCAATGAAAGACATCAACGGGAGCGCATCAGAAATTATGAATTTGGAATTATTTTTCATTAAAATGAAATTTTGAAAGAATCAAGCATAATAGTAGATTACGTACTGAGGTATGTAAGCTATCAATAACAACCGAGTCCGCTCGGGCGGTACCTTTCCGGGGTTGTTATTGATGTTACATCCGTGGTACGTATACTGCTTTACATATCGAATGAAAAAAGAGTAAAATAAAGCGATAAATACAAGAAAACAATCCATAAATGATGATTGTATCGTCTGCTATTCAAATTGCACCACTAAACTTTTTTTTCTATGATTGAAAAATATTGAATTAATAGTAAATAAAAGTATCCTAACATAAAGTAGACATTTTTCTGATCGTAGGGATATTAGTCATTTTTACTTTTGTCATTGTAATATTGAGTAATAATTCGACAAACTCATTTCGTCGTCGTCTCAGCCGATAGACGTCCACTGCAGGACAAAGGCCTCCCCCAAGGATCTCCACGATGATCGGTCCAGCGCCACCCGCATCCAGCGGCTTCCCGCGACCTTCACCAGATCGTCGGTCCACCTTGTGGGAGGCCTACCTACGCTGCGTCTACCGGTCCGTGGCCGCCACTCGAGAACTTTCCGGCCCCAGCGGCCATCGGTCCTACGAGCAATATGCCCCGCCCACTGCCACTTAAGTTGCGCAATCCTTCGAGCTATGTCGGTGACTTTGGTTCTTCTCCGGATTTCCTCATTTCTGATTCGATCGCGGAGAGAAACTCCGAGCATAGCCCTTTCCATTGCCCTTTGAGTGACCTTGAGCCTTCTTATGAGGCCCATTGTTAGCGGCCACGTCTCAACTCCGTAATTATATAAATATCCGTATTTTTATAAACTCATTTATTGAGGTTATAAAAATAAATACAGATTAAAAATAAAATTCCTGCGTTCAAGCAACACAATTCGTAGCGGCCAGTTCGAAATTTAAAATCGTATACAACTAATTGGATGCAACTCCTATTAAAAAGAAGAAGAAATTGATTTTAACTTTTTAATTGCCGCGATTCTATTGGTTCTTTTTCTAGTTCCATATTTAAAATTACTTACAGGCTTAGTTTTAAAACCTCGCCTGTAAGTTGAACTTACAGGTCGTGTTTTTTGTCAGTAATGGCCTACTTTCAGAGCATGAGATATGTAAAAATGCTTACCTATTAAATGTTATCCCGTCTTTTGCGGAACTTGATGTTGTAGTACACTTTCCACATCATTTCACTGCACAGGAAGGCATTCTTGTTTACGTTTATACGCCAAATAAACGAAGCGCGGAACGTCCGTTCTTTCGCACCGTCTCAGCCGGACTAATCAAAATTTTGATGCATACACTTGATATAGCGTATATCAAGTGAGTGCGGTCGCCCCCGCATGCGTTCTCCACTGGTTACTGTCCTCCGTGATGGCACCACACGGCACACGGATTTCAGCCTATAAATTTGATATTTTTTTCGCAGGTCGGGCACTTAGCTATGGAGACGCTCCTCTCACTAACCTCCAAACGCGCCGGCGAGTGGTTCAAAGAGGAGCTTCGAGTGCTGGGCGGGGTCGACCACATCGTGCGCACCATACAGGACTGCGCCGCGCGGCTCGGCCCGCCCGCGCCGCCCGCCGCGCAATGGGACTCGCAACATCATGATATACTGAGGAAAGCCGACCGATGTATGCGAGTGTTGGAGAATGTGAGTATTATTTTCAAGCTAAATAGTAAAATTTACCCATTTTACCCCCATTTAAAGAAATAGTGTTACTGTTGGCGCGAATCATTCTAAAATGGAATGACTGAGATTCTTTCATAATAATATAGATTCCATTAAAATAAGTGGGAACAGTACTTTCGCAACTAAACATTATTATTTGTTATGTGACATAGACGACTAGACGTGAATACATTTAGGAACATCACGGGAACATTAGTTGGTATCGCGACACTGTTTCGAAACAACTTCAAGAACGATTAATGACAAAGAGAAACATTCGTGAAATTAATACGAAACAATGTTACGATTCAAATGTTGGAAAATAAATACGCACCCTTAACGCCTTCTTCTTTGTTATTTTTCAACACTTGCATTTTTTTTAAATTATCTTACTCTTTTTGTTTCCAGGTGACCCAACAAAACGAAGACAACCAAATGTACCTGCTGACCGGGTCGCTGGGCGCCGCCGCCACGCTCGCCGCGCTGCTGCGGCTCTGCGCCACCGAGGCGAGGGACACCACGCTCTCGCAGGCGCTGAGGACCGCGCTACTGGACGCCGCACTGCCGGCTGTCAAAGTGCTCGTCAACCTGTCACACTCGTTCGGCAATACTGGTCAGTGTAGTCAGTATAAGTGTGGTTAGAAATAGTCACTAGTTGCTAAGACTACGCCACCGAGGCAAGGGATACCACACTCAAGCGCTAAGGACAGCGTTGCTAGACACTGCCTCTCGGCTATAAAAGTACTCGTCAAATTGACAAACTCATTTGCCAACACTACTGACAAGAGAAACGGTACTATGTATGATTGTTACTGCAAGATACTAGAAGGATTGCTAAAGCCTCACTTACACAATCTCTAAGGCCAGCGTTCTTAGATGACGACTGTTACTATATGATACTAATAAAAATGCTTACACTTGAAACGTCACTCACACAAGCGAATCATGAATTATAAAAAAATGGCTATACTGCTCTCTCCTAGCACAAGAACGCCGCTCAGATGAGAGGTGAAGTGGTCGCAACACTGCCGAAATTGAATAGAAGGATCTTGATATTTTTTTTCTTAACAAGACTTACTCTTTGTTTGCCAATAATAAAAATTACCTAGGTACGTGGACCAACTGCTAAAATCTTATTATTCCATTTCAGGTTCATTAGGAGCTAAAATAGTAGGGGAACAGCCGTCAGTAATAGAAATCTGCCTTATCTTACTCAACAACCAGGGGAACTTCATACCAGACGACAGAAACTTCGAGTTCAGTGTTTGTGTAAGTAAACATTCCCAATAAAACTAAAATAACAGGACAAGGAAGTCTGAAATACAGTATCGAACAGAACTTCGTCATCATCAAAATGAAGTGGTAGTGCGACTGCCTTTGACGCAGAAGGTTCCGGGTTCGATTCTCGGTGGGTCACTCACAAAGTTGATATTTATCACTTTGTGAATTTATTCCCGTTCCCGTCTAGTTAGGACTGCTGAACCACCCGATTGTCCGTAAGTAAGATGGTTCCGCGTTTCGGATAGCACGTTAAACCGTAGGTCCCGGTTGCTGTCTATGATCATTTTTACGGCGGTCGTTACATAACCATGTCAGAAGCCTGCTACTTGTAAAGGCGGGTGAAAAATTCTGACACTAGGGTTCATCGGGTCATTGGACGACTCGGTGTCCCACACGAAAAGAGAGAAAGAGATCAAAATGAAGCTCCACTCCACTGCTGAAATGGGCCTAATTCTTCATATTCACCAATCTTAGTAGGCGAATGGCGAGCAGAATCCCTCCCGAATCAACAATATACTAGCAGAGGTGAATGATTGGTTGATTCGTAACGTTTTCAGAGTAGGTTATTTTTAAATACTGTACGTATCTAGTCGATTGACAAAAGTTTTGAATTGGTGTACAAAATAATTCATGAAGGCTTCAAAACATCTCCAGGTGCTGATGCTGCTGATAAACCTGGTGCAGAACAACGAGGCGAACACGCAGCGGCTTTTGAACACGCGCATCCGCGTCGACAACGAGGACGACATCATATCCCGCAGCGTGCCCGCGCTACAGCTCATCCGGGACCTCTTCTACAAGCGGGACGACTTGGCCAGGTGGGTCTCACTATACTGGTGCAGAGCAACGAGGGAACACGCGATGCCTGTACTACACATGAATCCACGTCGACAACCAGTGCCCCATGCAACGAAACTACAGGCTACAAGTCTAGGCGTAGCCGATGGGACATTACAAAACCAGGCTGTTTGACTCTCTACGCAATGTATAACGAATATCACCTGTAGACTTGTAGCCTGTAGTTTCGAAAAACGAGACACAGGACGTCACACACGTTTTTGTGCACGACACGTTGCAAACGCCGTCCCATATCGCAAATCTTTTTGGACCCAAATGATCCGATTACCGTAGCGATTGCTGCAGCCATGGTGAGTAGTACATCAAACTGCACAAGCTCTTCAAGGTCCCTAACTTGTGAACTGTACTACAAGTGAGGGCACTTGACCCTTCTTTGGACTTTACCGGATAGATGCAGTCTGATCCGTTCTTCCTTGGAACAATTCTCTGTTGTTAATAACCACTCCGCAAAAACAACTTTGAGATGGGCCTTGCTCCCTACCAAATCAAATAGTCAGGTTTAGTCTTCCGGGGCCAGCATAGGACAATAAATAAAAAAGAATTATCTTGACCTATAGTGACATCTGCTTATGTGACAATTTTAATTGACCACATGTATAGATTTTCATGTGTACCAATAAAGATGGATGAATTTGCTCATCGGCTATTCCACAGAGGGCAACAACCAAGACAGGCCCTCGGAAGAATATCCGCACGCAGGCCTATGTGGTACTCTGTGGATGGAGAGTGGTGTAGCGGAGGTCTAAAGTAAAATATTTACTTCAGGGACCTAACCAAAAAATATTTTAAAGTAGGTAGGTATAGAATGCAGCAAAGTGGTACCAATACTTATAATTTTGTGGTGAACACAACGATACCGCGTTTTAAAGTACGTGTGGCGCCCTCTCTTGTCCTATATTAGAACTAATCCTATGGGCCCGTTGGGGGCATTGAACTTGGTCATGGTGTGTGGACCGACTCATGGGATCTATTATGGGAACCAGTTTTGACTAGAAAATGTAGTCATGCATCATGTTTTAGCTTGATTGATTTGATTGATTGATGATTACTTTTTTATTGGGTTTGGTCCACGGTCCACTCCCTAAAAACACCACGGGCCTATCGATTCAAGTTACAAGTTGATATTGTGGATATCTATGTGTTCTGATAAAGTATTTTATCTAAAATATTTTTTTACGACGCCTCCCTAGAAAAAATGCTGCCCTTTTCGCTTATAAGGGCAGCACTTAATCTAGGGAGTTGTCTAAAATTCGTTTTTGCATACTTTTCGTGCTTAATGCACCAATATAATTCTATTATACAGTCTAGGTCCTATATTATACTCAGAGATATATTGTACTTTAAAAGACGGACCTTGGGATGCCTAAGGTGATGGCGATGTTTTGTGTTGCTGTGGGTGTGACCCTTGGACGAAATAACCACTGGACGCGAAACGTATCGAATTTGTTTGAAAACTCATTCAACCAATATTGGGGGGGAGGGAGGAAAGGACAAATATTATTCTTCCAAATTGAAATGTACACGTATTGCATCATCATCTCTTTACTTCTGACAGTTTTGATTTTTTCCGGTTTATGAAGTAAGTCAAAGACAGTGCTGTAGCATAGTCAATAATCGACAACGAATGAATGATTGAATGAAGTTTTTGATCAACTTATTCCTAAAAAAACATATAACAGGTAAGTACATGTAAAACGTTAAGTGTTAAAAAAATGGACCTTTAATACTGTGATGTCAGCTTAAAATAGAAACACTTTCATGCCGGATAAAATGGTACGTTATGACAATAGACAAGAATGAATCAATTTCTGGTCGAGTAATATTGGAAGGATGAGACGAAGTCAAGGCCTTCCCAAGTTTCTTTCTTTCTTCGTGTGGGTCACCGAGTCGTCCAACGACCCAATGAACCTTAGTGTCAGAATTTTTCAACCGCCTTTTACAAGTAGCAGGCTTCAGACATGGTTGTATAACGACCGCCATTTATAGATAGCAACCGGGACCTGCGGCCTAACCTAACGTGATATACGAAATACATAACCATATTTCTTGCGGATAATCAGGTGGTTCAGTCCGCAATGTCTTAACCAGACTGGGAATAAATTTAGAAAGTGACAAATATCAACTTTGTGAGTGACCTACCGGGAATCGAACCCGGAACCTGCTGCGTTGCAGGCAGTCGCACTACCACTGTGCTACGTCGTTGTTCCGTTTCATTTGCGAGAAAACATTATAAATCCACATTTTAATTGTAATAAATTTTGAAATACGCTAGCAGCACCGATTGGATTTGCTTATCTTGAAAAAACCTAATTTCACGATGCGTCGATGATGGTAAGCTATATATATATATTTTTTATTATGAACACCCATAAGAAAGCGAAATGTGTACCTACGTACTTGCAACACAGTTATAACGTGAGGTTTCAATGAAATAAGGCAAAATCTATCGACGAGGTTATAGCAAATGGTTTGTTTGCATTTTATGTCACTTTTAAATAAAATAGACTTTACTATTATTTTTATCGATATCCTTCATCGAAAGTAGAATAGCACTAGACTGAATGTAATTGTTGAACGAATGAAAAAATGACTGATAATAACCGACTAATTAGAGTACGATCAAATATTGGTTGAAATGTTCTATAAAATATGACCTTTTTTATTGTGTCGTATTATACGATCCAGTCTTGCATATTTTATTAATTTTCTACGTAAATAACACAAAATACAGGACAAAAATATAGTTACGAGTGAAAAGAAATATTGCTTGTACAATAGCTATAGTTTTTACAAAGCAATACAGCACATTTCACCATTTTTAAAGCGATCTTTTCTCTTGTAGCACTGAAGCGACACTGACGGTTGCGGTTAGATAACTTTGGCAAAATTTCAGGGTTTGTGGCTAGAGGGGTAAAGGGTGAAATGACATCGTTTCGCGTCCAGTGGTTATTTCGTCCAAGGTGTGACCATATACGTCTTTCATCATCAATGTTATGCCGCACGTATTTAGCTACCTAAAACCTGAACTGTTTCAAACTTTCGCGGTCACACATACTGGCTGATGTCTCCATCTACTCACACCAAAAACACCAGTCGTTCCGTGATCATGGCATATGTAACTACGTTGACATATCGGACAATTCATCAAAGTTGTATCGCGGTAAGAATCCCGTCTTAAATTATTGTGAGTCACCTAAATAAAACCTACTCAAAATTCAAATTCAAATTCTTTATTAATAAATAAACATAATTACTAATAGGTAAAACTATACAAAACAATTATGAGGCTAAACTATTTCCTAAACAAAGAAATGTCATTCCTGTGTCTTAGGTAAACAGTCAACCAACATAATTGATGATGATTGAACTACCATGATGATGTACTATGATGATGTGTTAACATGTGGTGTTTGTTTGCAGGCGCGCGGAGGAGAACACGGACGCTCTGCTGGACGGAGAGAACGTCAAGAAACAGTCGCAAGACGACATCGACGAAACCGTCGCCAAACGTCAGTATTACTATTATACTTTTTTTCAGTCTAATAGGCATGACGACTGGTCAAATGAGCTACTTTTTAAAACGATATTTTGTATGAAAATAATAAAGTCATGTCTTTCTAGTTTCGATAGGGTCAAAACACTTAATTTTATTTTATTTTTCAGTTTAATCATTCAAACTACATATTTCGAAATTTTACGAAATTTTTTCGAAACGATTTCGAAAAAGTATCCATTCAGTATTTAGTATTTTTGGACAATAGTTTTAAACGTACAACTTTTGTATTTTATTAATGACCTGTCATCTAGCGAATGAAAATGGATGAAAATCAAATAATTGTATGAATGCTTATACATGTGTGTTGTGTCACAAAACAAATGAAAGCATGCTATAATATCGTCTATTAAATGAAGAATAGCAACATTAGGTTGTTGCACAAAATAAGGAAAGTTATATAAAAAAAAAACTTCCTTTATCTATTTTATTCAAAGATTTTACTGAAGTCCAGCTATTTTTATATAACAACCGAGAGCTCGACCGGAGATAGATTCGCACCTGTAGTCCGTATGCACGCATTTTCCAACTAAAGGTGAATGCACACATATCCGCATCGAAGGAACCGAACGAAACGAATTTTAGAATATTTTATATGAAATCTTAGAAATCGGTCGATTTCAGCAAATGTGCGAGCTTTCATAGGATTTCATAAAAAGAATTAAAAAAAAAATCGGTTCTCTCGATTCGTTCGGTGCGGATAAGTTCGCGTTCGCCTTAATTTGAACGGTTTATCTGTTGCAGTACTCGCGCGTGCGGGAACGCACATGGAACACACGATGGTGGGCGCGTACATAGCGCTACTTCTCGGCAACATGGCCGTCACCTCCCCCGACCACCACCAGCTGATCCGCGCGCTCGTGCCCTCCTACCAGCCCATGCTGCCCACCCTCAACAAGTACTTCACCTTCCTCACGCTCACGGCCAGCGTAAGTATACAGCCCACTGCTGGACAACACCACCAGCTGATCCGCGCGCTCGTGCCCTCCTACCAGCCCATGCTGCCCACCCTCAACAAGTACTTCACCTTCCTCACGCTCACGGCCAGCGTAAGTATACAGCCCACTGCTGGACAACACCACCAGCTGATCCGCGCGCTCGTGCCCTCCTACCAGCCCATGCTGCCCACCCTCAACAAGTACTTCACCTTCCTCACGCTCACGGCCAGCGTAAGTATACAGCCCACTGCTGGACAACACCACCAGCTGATCCGCGCGCTCGTGCCCTCCTACCAGCCCATGCTGCCCACCCTCAACAAGTACTTCACCTTCCTCACGCTCACGGCCAGCGTAAGTATACAGCCCACTGCTGGACAACACCACCAGCTGATCCGCGCGCTCGTGCCCTCCTACCAGCCCATGCTGCCCACCCTCAACAAGTACTTCACCTTCCTCACGCTCACGGCCAGCGTAAGTATACAGCCCACTGCTGGACAACACCACCAGCTGATCCGCGCGCTCGTGCCCTCCTACCAGCCCATGCTGCCCACCCTCAACAAGTACTTCACCTTCCTCACGCTCACGGCCAGCGTAAGTATACAGCCCACTGCTGGACAACATGGCGACCTAACAGCCCATGCTGCCCACCCTCAACAAGTACTTCACCTTCCTCACGCTCACCGCCAGTGTAAGTATACAGCCCACTGCTGGACAACATGGCGACCTACCAGCCCATGCTGCCCACCCTCAACAAGTACTTCACCTTCCTCACGCTCACCGCCAGTGTAAGTATACAGCCCACTGCTGGACAAAATGGCGACCTACCAGCCCATGCTGCCCACCCTCAACAAGTACTTCACCTTCCTCACGCTCACCGCCAGTGTAAGTATACAGCCCACTGCTGGACAACATGGCGACCTACCAGCCCATGCTGCCCACCCTCAACAAGTACTTCACCTTCCTCACGCTCACCGCCAGTGTAAGTATACAGCCCACTGCTGGACAACATGGCGACCTACCAGCCCATGCTGCCCACCCTCAACAAGTACTTCACCTTCCTCACGCTCACCGCCAGTGTAAGTATACAGCCCACTGCTGGACAACATGGCGACCTACCAGCCCATGCTGCCCACCCTCAACAAGTACTTCACCTTCCTCACGCTCACCGCCAGTGTAAGTATACAGCCCACTGCTGGACAACATGGCGTCACCTCGCAATACTGCACTATGCGAAAAAGTACCTGCAAATGCTTTTTTTAAGCGACTTACAAAAGGAGGTTCTCTGTTTGACCTGTATGTAGGTAGGTATGTATCTTTTTACGTGATTATCGATGAACCGATGTTGTTTTAAGGTAACGTCATAATAATGAATTATGAAGGCCTTACCACACAAAAGTAAGGCGCGAGTTAAACGCGTGTCTAGCGCTTTTTGTATGCAGTTTATTTTAAACACGCGTTCTATACATGTCTCATTTTTTTCTTGGTGGTCCGAATGTCTAGCGCAGCAAGCTCGTCTATTTCCTGATGGTAAGCTCGAGACTTTCGAATAGGACTTTTTGAAATAGGGTTGTTTATATAGGGTGACGTTTTGAGAAAGGGACGTTTCGCGAAGGGGACTTAATTCGTCTGAAGATAAAATAACAACATAACTCACTGACTACGTTGCAGGCCGAATCGGCGATCGTGGCGCACGTGAAAGCCACGCAGAAAATCATCGAGTTCATGGCCAATAGCGACAAGGAGGCGGAGGCGCCCCCCGCCGCCCCCGCAGCCGCCCCCGCCGCCCCCGCCGCCCCCGCGCACTACTACCACACGTCGCCCTCCGACGTGCCACAGGACATGTCGCTAAGTAACCTCAACTACAGCTATTCTAGTTCCGGCTCCGACAGAATGTCCTCCTCTATGGAAGTCGACGGGTATCACTGAGAGGAAACGTTTGAGATTTTTGTTGCGTTGTGTGGGGTCATTTGAAATGTTTAAGCCTGATTACACTACGAAGACATACGGTCATATACCGCACTCAACTCTGAGATCGGTCTTGAGTGCGACTTTGAGATGTTATTATTGACTGACATTTGCTAAAATCACTCTTGACATCGATCTCTTGAGTGCGATTTATGAATACGGACACTAGTGCCTTTTCATTTTTACTGGAAAAATTCTGTCGTCAGATTAGTACATGTTGCGTTTCATACTGTGTGCTTCGTGCACGGAGATGCAAGTTGAATAACTGTTAAGAAATCTACCTGGTGAAAAACGCATGCGCTTGAATCCTTAAAAAAAGGATCCCGAATTTGTAACATTATTGTTTGTCTCTATTAAAATAGACATATGAGCGGGATGTCAACAATAATGTTGCCCTTTCGAGTCCCTTTCTTTAAAAAACCAAGTTCTAATGCGCGGAAGCGCACGAACGTATTTCTCTATAGTTTTTAACGATTGTGTCAAGTCATTTTGCTACTGACTTATTAATACGTTTCGATGCAACAATTGATGCCTAATCTGAACTATTTATAGTACAATTGAAAACGTTTTCAAAGCTACGACATTTCAAATAAAACCCCTTTGGCAGTTACTGTAGCGGAAGATTAATCGAAGAAGAATCGTCGGCAATAATTTATTTAAAATAAATGTTACGACATCTGTCGTCGGTATAAACGCAGTGTGAAAGAAATCACATATACCAGACGACACCTGTTTTAAAATATAAATGAGTTATTTGTAATACATCTAAGCTCGAGCATCTTAAATTTAAATACGAATCTTCTATACATTGATATTTAGGTACGAAATGATTTTACAAGTAAATTAGGACATGTTAATGTATGGTTGATTCTTTAGTGTGTAAAATAAAATTTAAAGTAATATAGACCACATCCACTACGTTTTACCATTTTGTATCGATATTTCCGTGGATCCATCACCAATTCATTGTAAATATATCTCTGACATTTATAAAGTAATTATTTACATTAAACATGGATATGGGTTATGAATTCTTAATCAAATTGAGATATTCCGGGTTTAAGCCACTGAACTGGCAATATTAAAGTGCAAAAAATAGTGGAGTAAGTGTAAAATAGATATGTTTTCATTTATGTGAATAATATGTCTGCACTTTTTTTGTAATATACCGCTCGGAGGGTTACACGCGTAGAGTATCGTTCTAATGAGGCACAACTCTAAACTGTACATACATTATAGCTAGTACGAATAGTTCCCTGTTAAACTTAGATGTAGTTTCGGTCATGCACCGGGCGCGGTCTTCACACGTCAAATGGTATGTTCTAAATGAATTTTGTATGAAAAGAAAACTTCATAATGATCGTGATAAATGAGTAGTAGATTTCAGGTCTTTTCTCAAGTAGTGAATGATAAATTTAGAAAGTGTCTGGTTTTGCGGGCTAACGGCATTTTATCACCGAGCGTTGTAGGTCCTATCCGCTGTACAGCGATTATTTTTATTACTATTCTTTAAAGAATTAAAACGTACGAATATTCGCACGGGCAATAAAAAAGTCGCGTTGAAATATGTATACATACGTTAGACATATTAAAAAAAACAATAGTCGAACTAAAAATAAGTTACAACATAGTTACAACATTACCTACACAGGTAGTAATGTGATTTGCGAATCCCATAAACCTACGTGCTCGATCATTACATCGAACGACACAGAGATAATCGTTTTGAACACCCCATACAAATTGCAGAACAGCCGTTTTATTGGAGCCTTTTATTTTTATATTTTGACTCGTGTTCCTTAAGAAAGTTGTCCGATAGCATCAAGACATCACAGAGCGTGAGCGCAATCGATGCTCTGTGAGACACACCATCATTATGGGGTTGGCTTGGCACCATGCAACCTTACCTGATAATTTATGTATGAATCGCGGTCGTTTTGAAGATTTAATTTCATACGAAACAAGATGTTAGGGCGTCGACCGCGCTCCAATCAAAATATATTTCTACGAGAATTAGTGAACTCGAGTTCGTTAATGTACAAACTAACGGCGTTAGTTGCTCGCGATCGAGAGAATCATTTTACGCGTAGAAAATAAATAGGACAATTTTATGATGTTTGAATTTAAACAGATAGTTGGTAGTTGTGACAGTGAATGATATTAATTATTTTAACACGTTTTCGTACTCTTGAAACTTCTCAACTTGACTGATTGTCCACTAGAAGGAATTCGAGTTTTATTTTTGCAGGCTAGCTTATACTTAGATAAAGGTAGAGCACATGAACTACTTATAATGTTGATTTGGAAATTCGCATAGTTATAAAGGGGTTAAAATAAGTAATGAAGTTGTTTATATTTAAATCAAGTTTTATAATTTATTACGAATTCGATGTATGACAAACAATGAAGTTAGGACGTTGCATTTGGTGTAGCAAGGTTTTGCTACGAATGCGTAGGTAGGTACGTATCGTGGTCGCCACAGGACAAATCGCTTATTACCAATTTCCAAACGCTTTCGGTTGAATAACGATGGCAAAATTTACTACTCGTAATGACCTATTACATAAATTCATCTCCATTGGAAGCGGACTGGATTCTGCTACAGCATGGTTACTCAAAATGTCAGAAGGCGCAAAATCCCAACGCAAAATCGTTCATGAAAAAATAAAGTGAAAAATGTCAACGCATTATTGACAACATGCGCAAATAATCATATTTTGCGTTTGTGAATTTTTGACATAATGAGCAATTCTCAACTCTGCAAAAGGCATTTTACTATTGAGATCTTTTGAACACAGGATATTTCAACCGAATAAAATTTAAAGGCGTCTAATCCACGGTGACTTTAGCTATTACACAGCCGCATCAAACACAGCATACCAAATCATGGTTCAAGTGAAGCATCCATTAAATGATTTTACACATTGTTTAAGAAACTTGTGTATGTTTATTCGATAATACGATAGTTGTTCAGGGCTGCCACCAACCTACATTTACTGACAGCTTTACGTTTTTTGTAACTTACGTTTATAATTAGGTACGTCCGTTATTTGAGAGTGCAAACGGCACTTTTTTAAAACCTTTGTATTTCGTTTAGAAGACTTCGTGTTCGTTGTACAGCTATTGCTATTCTTATTGCCTAAAATTTATATTTACGTAATTTATTGACCTATGTATGTATTAACTAAGTGTAGCTCTTAAAGTGCATTTCGTTATGGAATTACACCTTTATATCACATCTGCGTTTTAATATAGTATGTTGTTTTTAGACTATCACGAGAGTTTGATATCTTGAGAAATTATTATTGTATATGTAACGTGTAATTATGTTATAAAGTATTACGTGTAATTATTAAAAGAAGGACAATTTAAATAAGTACAGTGTTTTCTTCCGAGCCCTGTAAATAAACAAAAAAGCTGTAATATTAACTATATTTATATTCAAGCAAATACATTCACACACAAATAACGTTTTAGAACGAATAAAACTTGAACCTAAGCAAAGCCTAGTTGCTGTTGGATTCCTCCAACATTGATGGAAATATTTTTCTAAACTTGCAACACTTTTCAAAAAAGTTGTTGTTATCTGTACTTTTACTTGTAAAACAGTTGAACGTCGTAAGAGACGCTAATATACGCTTTCTTTAAATTGAATAAGAATTTAACTTCACAATCTCTCCAGCTCTATCTTACAGTCTTCTATCTAAATTACTAAAAGTAAACAGTTGCAGTGCCTCGATACAAAATATCCAACAATCAAGTGTAGAAATGTAGTTTCTATTCCTTGTTATGTAATCATGATTAGTGTCAAATTCAACAAAGTTACAACTACAAAATTGATCTACATATCTACATCAAAAACTAACAAATAACTTTGTACTAAAGTTCGTTGGCGTCGACGCGCATGTGCGCCGGCGCGCGGACGCTGTGCCAGTCGCCGGACTCCGTGTAGCGCTTGTTCACAGATATCAGCTGTTCGAAGGTCGCCTTCGCCAGGCTGTGCTTGATGGCCACCTTCTGTAGCAACTCCTCGTCGTACACTTCCTCCGGCTTCTCCAATTTGAGGTGCGACTTCATCTCCTGAACGGTGATCAGGAAACAGTTCCACGGCGACCAGTCCACGTTGACGTGCCAGCGACACAGCCGCAGCTCGTTGATGTCGCTGCACTCGCTGATCGCCGAGTGCGCGTGCCACAGCTTCTCCACGATGTAGAAGATGTCTTTCGGCTGCATGACGAAGGCCAGCGAGCCCCAGCACTTGCGCCGTCTCTCGTCGCGCTGCACCGCTCTAAGGATGAAGTTGTACGGAGTCATATCGATCCAGAAACGCTCGTGAACGTCCTTCCAACCGCACGATTGACACACGTAGAAACCTTTCAACAATGTATGCAGCTGGAATTCTTTTTGGTGCTTCACTTTGTAACACATCTCGCATAGATACAGTTTACCGTCCTGCATCTCTTTGTAGTCTTTGTACTCCTTGCGTTTAGTGACTTGTGAGTTGAGTTCCGATGTTTTTATCAGCTGTAAGACTGAGGCGGTTATTCTTCGTCTAAGAAATTCAAGTTCGCGATCGTTGCACCTTCGCACCAGTAGGTCACATTCTCTGTCCAATAGTCTAATGATCTCTTCAGCGAGCGGGTGTCGGAATTCCTGTAAGGCGAACTTCATGTCGACTAGAAGTTCGATGCGTTCATTCACTTCCATGTCGTCTCGTATGAAGGCGTAATACAGCTCTTTTAATTTTCCCGCTTTCTGAGTTTCAACAGTTTCCATTTGAATTATATGCCCGGAGCGACCGTACCACGCGATTGGCTTAGATAATTCTTCCAGAAAACGCCTTTCTTTTAGCTTTCGATTGTCTTCTTTGACTTGCACCCTGTATGCCTCGATGGCTCGAAGTAACTCTACTTCTTTGTCGAGTAGCAAAGAGAACTCTGCTATCTTCGGTCCTTTAGCGTGTAACTGCGATATCCTGGTTATTTCTGCGTGTTTCCAGTGATCAACCTGAAAGATAAGCGAAAGTGGGAATATTTTTTGTACGTTTAGTTCCTAGTAGACGGCGCTCGGAACGAATTATTCGGTGCAATTTAACATAGACGGGTATTTATTAAATTAACTTATGTTTATTGTATAAAATCGATTTTTTATTAATGAGAACAATAAAGCATTGAGCGCATTCTTTCTTTTTCGTGTCGGCCATCGAGTCGTCCAACGAACGCATTTAATAATTTATTACTTTACGCATTAATTAATTTTTAATCGGAGTTACCTTGAAAAATTCCCCAATCAGAAATAGCGCCACCTAGATCGGACAACTGTTGCTATTAGCCCAAAAAATCCTCATTGCATTATTTTTGTAACTTCATTCAATTTTTTGTCATTGTGACCTCGTTACATACCAGTGGTTCCTGCTTACCATAGCATAAAGTTGATCGAAGTCTTCACGCGTTCTGGGGAATGTGTGTGTTATTAGATTCCTTCGCAGTCGTTTCGTCATCGACTCTTGTTCGAGTCTATCTTCTTCTTTCATCCGTGCTAGTCTTTCCCTGTAATTGATACATTTTATTGGTGTTAGAAATATGCAAAAAAAATTTAACCTCTATCCATGTATTTTTTTAAGTCGCCTTCAGCTCTGAGATCGATCTCAAGAGCGATTTTGACAAATGTCAATCAATACTAACAAAATCTCAAAGTCGCACTTAAGATCGATCTCCGAGTTAAGTGCGGTTTATAAATACGGGCCTTAGACAACAGTCTCTTGGTGATATGCCTTTGAAAAACTTCAAATAAAAGATGCTTCAAATAGAAGATGAAGAAGAAAATATTTCTTTTTCGTGTGGGACACCGATCTACTTTTGTGGTCACTTAGGTACTTCCACAGCCACAACAGTCCACTGCTGGACATGGGCCTTCCACAGATTGGGGGGACTGCCATATTCACCACGCTTGGCAGGCGGATTGACGAGCGCAGTGCAACTTATTGTAGATAATATACACAGGGACCGCTGCTGCACATTACCTGGTTTTATCCCTTAGTCGCCTCTTACGACATCCACCGGCAGAAATGGGGTGATGTTATTCTAAGCCAGCACCACACTTAGGTACAGAATAGAATCGTGGTCTAAACATCTTGCTAAGTAATCTTGCTTTCGCATAAGTGCTTACATGCATTCCGCCAGCCACCTGCGAACCTTCTGCCGGAACTGATGATGTCTGTAAGCTCTCTGGATGACGGTGGCGTGGTGGTTATAGTTGAGGCGTTCGACCATCTCGTCGTAAGTCTCGTAGGGCTTCGGAGCGACCACTCTGTCGGTCACGTTGGGGATGTAAACGTGAGGACAGCTCATTTGAGTCGAGCGGCTGTATGGTGTGTCCTGAAAATTAAAATAGAATTTTGTACCTTTGATTGTCAATGTCGTGTGATGCCGGCTTAGAATAGCATCACCGCATTTCTTTCCCGTGCGTGCCGTAGAAGCCGAGTAGGGGACTCGAGGGTTTGTATAAGGTGTAAAAATATTAGCTGTAAATATTTTAAGGGCTGGGCATGGGCAGGTTCACCCCTTAAAATATTTGCAGCTAATTTTTTTACACCCTGTATATTGCATTTTTATATGACAGGCTGACAACCTGTCATTATAGTGATAGCGACTTATCTGAAACTACCCTCAAATAATAGACGTGGCAAAAACGTTACGGTCGTTAACGTTCTGCCTATCCCGCGAGGAATGAAGACGTGATCCGTTCCCAAATCAGACCCCAATCTCTATTTTACTTACGATCATAATGACGACCTACATTTGGGGTTGATATTACGATTCTTACAGGTATTAGGGATAAGTATTCGACGACCGATGTGGCGCAGTGGTAGTGCGACTGCCTTTGACGCAGAAGGTCCCGGGTTCGATTCTCGGTGGGTCACTCACAAAGTTGATATCTACTTATCACTTTGTGAATTTGTTCGCAGTCTGGTTAGCACGTTGCGGGCTGAACCACCCGATTGTCTGTAAGTAAGCTGGTTCCGTGTTTCGGATGGCACGTTAAGCCGTAGGTCTCGGTTGCTGTCTATGATCACTTAGACGGCGGTCTTTACACAACCATGTCAGAAGCCTGCTACGTGTAGAAGGCGGTTGAAAAATTCTGACACTAGGATTCACGGGGTCGTTGGACGACTCGGTGTCCCACACGAATATAATAATAACATCTGTATATCACCAAATGAAAGCTAATAAAGTTTATGATTATGAATATAATTATTGTCTTGTTCCTAATGCAAATGTCCCTCTTACGTATAATTTTTCGCGCTCCTCCGCTGTTTGCGTGTCTCTGCAGTTTTTCTTTTCAGGAGGCACCCTCTCCTCTTTCTGAGGCGTTTGTGTGTACGCGTGGTGGAATATTTGGCCTGAAGAGTATAGAAATTAAAGGTCATATAAATACAGGGTGTTAGGACAGCGGTCCGAATATTGATAGGGTGCAAGCAGATCATGAAACTGAACCACCTTCCCCTAGGGACATGTCAGAAAACAACAAATCATTCGACCCCCAATACAAAATCGCGATCAGCTGACTGCCTTTACTATGAGATCATTTTTTAAAGTTTCCTGACATGTTCCTAGGGGAAAGTTGTTCAGTTTCATGGTGTGCTTGCACCCTACCAGTATTCGGGACGCTGTCACTTACACCCCGTATGTAGGCCTCCTATAAAATCTTAATTTAAAATTACTATGACAATAAAAATAAGTTGTTTGCACCTGTTTTCTTATTTCTATATCCACCTAAATATGGTTTTTTCATAGGGTCATTGAATATTTCAACATTTACATATTTTACTGTGTCTCCAAACGGTACAAGTACGGACAATACATCGTTCATAGTGTTTTCCTTATATAATTTATCGAAGTTCAGCTTTTCGTTATA
Organism: Keiferia lycopersicella; assembly: GCA_029255805.1. NCBI lineage: Eukaryota > Metazoa > Arthropoda > Insecta > Lepidoptera > Gelechiidae > Keiferia > Keiferia lycopersicella. Next base: position 5,735,144 of record JARACZ010000008.1, read on the forward strand.
TTTCATAAGGAGCTCCAGTTCACAAATGCCGTACTTGTCGTAATCAAGGTCGAGTAAAGCCATTCTATCTTTCAATGGTCGATCTCCTCTGATCAGTATCACATTTTCAGGGTCTACTTGGAAAAGACCCGCCAAATTTTTCTTTACTTCGTGAACCTTCATTATAGAGTGGTAAGAGCGAGTGAATGTCGTGTTTTGATTTCGAACTCGGAACTTTATAGCAATGAACGGTATAGTTTTTTTCGATGGCATGCTAGCGACCACGACATCAGTGATATAAGACTCCATCGGAATGGACGACAACGAGAATTCGTCAGAGTTCTTCGTGAATACATCGATGAGGAGGTTCCCTGAACTATCCGCCTTTAGGTCCTTTAACAAGCTGGTTTCCTTAAGGACCGTTCTGTTCTTAGTGAGTAGAAGATTGCTGTTCGAGACGGCTAGAAGCTTGGCGAGTTTACGCTTCACGTATTTGACAGGGGTGTTCGAGGGGAAGACCTTTCTGAAGACTTCGTTTGGATGCATGGGTGACTTGAAGGTGATGTGGATATGTCGCAAGGGGCATTTGTGCGTGTCGGCGTCTCGTGGTATGCAGGGGGCGGTCGGGTAGCGGTTCATGGCGTCATCACTGGAAGGGAGGAGTTTGTAAGGTGGCGCAGTGAGGAGCTTCTGACGGCCGAGGTCGCACTGGCAGCCGACCACGCCCTTTGCGCAGTCTTCGTCATCTGCCAACAAGGTCCTTATTTGCGGAATGCCCCCGCCGTACAACACCTCATGTTTGTCGTATGGACTCTCTTTCTTGTCAACCAGAGGTGGTAACTGCGGTTTCCCCGCTCTCTGCTCTGCCTCGTAATTCCTCCTCTGCATGTCTAGCTCACCCATGTGACATGTTATCTTACAATTTTTGTGAGGGCTTGGTTTTTGCACACATGGACATGACAAATAGTCTTTTGCCGTCACTGGCTTCTCTTTAGATTCTCTTTCCATTTTGTTAAATCAGAGAAATAAATAGGATAAATAACTCAAAACGGAAAAAAAGTGCAACTAAAATAAACTTTCGTTGCCATGACGGGTAATGGATGTTTTGTTTGTTTTCCTTGACGTTTTCTGCAATTTTCTCTTTGCTAGGTTACAGGTACAGGTTGCTAGGCGACTTGATATTGACTTGCCGCCAATTCAATTCGTTTCCATTATTATTACGCCAGTGTCAGTAAGGTTTCCAGCGCAACTGCGCCAGGTGGTGGCTCCTGTAGGATGATAGTGTCATCCGATGGCCTCCTCTTGGTACCATCCGGAAATGTGGTGTCAGTTCTTCAACTATTCTTCATTCAATGGTTAAAATGAGGATGCTTCACCGCTTAAAATACTATCGAAAATAATCGCTGAAAACTCGGATAAACCTAAAATAAAACACTTGAAAAGACGTCTATCATTGACGGATGAAACAAAAGAAGACCGACTTGCCGCCAACATCCTGGGTAAAAAACGGGAATCACAGTCATACACGTATAACCCATTTATTTTACCTGTGCACCTCAAGCTGTCATATTAATATGACTCAAGGGGCATATATTCCTAGGTACTTAAAATGTTTGGGTTATTTGACTTTGTACTACTTTGTATGAAACCACGCCAGTTTTAAGTATTACGGCCATATACCTATCACGTCCTTATCCCTGAAATAATACTGGCTCTATTTTTCATAAATTCAGAATGGCAGATTTTAAAGGCAAATATAAGTTTGCTCCGCAAGGGATACAAACGTGCGTCATATATACAGGGTGTAAGGGACGGTGTAACGAAAACTTTGCAGGCGTGACCAGACATACAAAATTCCCGATCAGCTGACTGACTTTGTATGGGAACTCGAAATTTTTTTTCTTTTCCCCCATAGTAAAAGTTGTTCAGTTTCATGGTCTGATCACGCCTGCAAAGTTTTCGTTCCACCGTCCCTTACACCCTGTATGTATGTATAAGTTTGAAATTACTGTAACTGGTAGGGATTTTGCTTTAAATAATTTATGCTTGTCAATAAGTTCTTAAGTTACTTCGTCATGCTTCCTAGGTGCAGGTAGGTAGGTACCTACTATAATCACACGTTCGTTTATTCTTATTGCTTTGTACACACCCTTGCTATTTTTTATACTTATAGTATTTTTGGTTTGAATTCAGGAAATTGCCATCATGAAGGTCTTTTAAATATTTCATTTAAGCAGGCACATACCTATTTTACCTACCCATCGCGTTTATTTTAAAAATACGAACACCAAACTACCTTCTTATATATCTATTTAGTCTCTATGATATGAATACATTTCTAAAGACCACTAGTAAATGGAAAATTAACTCATCCACCGCAACGAAATCTTTAACTCTATCGTTTACCGTAGAACAAATTAACCGTGATGTTAAGCTTTAAACTGTAAACTCCTTTGAAACGCTTGTTGGAAAAAAGTCTGCTTTTTAACTTGAAGGCACCGGTACCTAACCTAGATCGCTTTAAGCAATTATCTGCTCCTTTGTAAAAATATGTGGAGAAAAAGGATTTTGTGGTATCAAAGTGCTGAATTAACTTGCCGCAAATAATGTCCAACACAGACTTTTTTACTGCTTAAGTTTCTTTAACGCAGTAAATTACTGAAGCTTACTTCTAACTCTTGGATACCTGTCGAATAGGCATTAGAATGACTGGCGGGTCAAGTGAGCTACTTTTTAAAACGATATTTGTATAAAAATACGAATGAATGACGTCATATCTCTCTAGTTTGGATAGCATCAAAACTGTTAGTTTACTAGTATTTTTGGATAAATTGTTTTAAGCGTACAACATTTTTACTTAAATAATGACCCTGCCATCTAGCTAATTACCTACGTCACTTACTCTCACATGCATATGAAATATTCTCATTATAGGTACCTGCCTACGTGTACGTATAGGTCCAGTATAGGTACAGGTAAGTAGGTATAGTAAAAAGCTCATCAATCCCTTATTACTAGATAACTGCACCTCGCCATTATTAATACCGATTATCCATACCGATTTCTGACCACCTTGATCTTCTTGGCATGACTCTTACGTCAGACCTGAACTTTGGACGCTACATAGAATCTTTGGCCACGACTGCAGCAAAAAAGCTTGGTATCCTCTCAAAGGTTAGGCGCTACTTAACACCTGAACGGCTTCTACAACTCTATCAAGCTCAAGTTCGCTCTTGCATGGAGTATTGCTGCCACCTTTGGGATGGATCTGCCAAATACCAACTGGCCGCCTTAGACTCCATTGAAAAACGCGCCAAGAAGCTCATAGCAGACGAAGCACTGGTTGAGGCTACGTTGCAGAGCCTTGAACATCGTCGTAAAGTAGCATGCATGTCGGTATTCTATAGGATACATTTCGGAGAGTGTGCTCAATCACTCCACGACCTGATACCCCCTTCCCCATTCCATCTCCGAGGATCGAGGCGCCGACTGGGGTTCCACCCTTATGTTGTAGATATACCTCTAATCCGCACTAAGCGTTTCGCTTCAACTTTTATCATGCGTACGGCTAAAGAGTGGAATTCCCTGCCGGCGGATCTTTTTCCGGAACAATATAACTTGGGCCTTTTTAAGGCAAGAGTGAATAGGCATTATCTAGGCAAGCATGTACCATCTTCGTCTGAATCTCCACTTACCACCAGGTGAGATGGCAGACAAATGCGGGCCTATTACATGTAAAAAAAAAAAAAAAGAAAGTTCAGGGCGATTTGGACGTTGGAGGTCTAAGCTATTCTTCACTTTATTTTTATTAGAAAGATTGTGTGCCTAGCATCACAAATTTTAGCGTAGTAGTAGTAGGTAACCCAAACAATAAGTAATAGTGCACCGACCACAATAAACAAACATTATCGCCACACCACACGACCCGTTTCCAGATACCTAGAGTAAGAACTAGAACCTAGTTGATAGTTAATAAAAATTGAGAAAACAATAAAATTACAGGGCAATAAAAGAGCGAATGTGCCGAGCATAGCTGGCGTGATATTAAATTCCTCCGAAATCATAAAAATGATTTTCGATCGTAAAAGTATAATTTACAGACGTAAAAATGCTGAGTTATGTTAGTCGGCGCCTGAGACGTGCGGATACGGTATTGCCTGGGAAGCTGTGGACCAACGTGTATTGAGAATTATTCGTGTTCAGATTAGGAAGCCATTTTCATATCAATGAAGCATTCCCTTTTTTTATTACACTTATTTAAACACTGCCTGAGTTCCTTATAAGGTAAATCTGTTAAGATCTGACCCTCGCTCGATACTTTGCAGAAGTTGTAGAACTTTCACACATATATATAAATAGGAATGTGGATGGACGCAGGAGAGGAAGGCCTAAAAAAATTTTGATGGATTGTATAAAAGATGATATGACTCTTAAAGCTTAAACGAGTTTTTGACTGCGGATAGAAATGAATGACACGTTCAAATAAATTGGGATAAGGGCAGACAGATGATGACCTAATTACCTAGATGGCTTGGTCGCACCATTTCGCACGCGTTTTGGGGGATAGTAAATTCAAATTTTTGACCCCCTTCTCGGGGATTCTTTTTTTACTTTCAGGGCCTAAATCACTCCTTGAAATATTTACAAAGATAGATGATACCTTTGCAGATACCAAAGCAGTTATAAATATCTCATAAAACCAATCAAAAAATCTAGATAATAAAATTGATTAAGTATGATTCTAGGCAAATACTAAATAATATTTTCAAAAATAGCTGCACCAACTAGAAGCATATTAAACTCAACATATGAGGCCCATTTCGAAGTACTCTCGGAGTTGGTTTAGATTATTGCGTTTATGCGCACTCTCCTAACAGCGCTTATGATAGGTACTGGTACTACGGCCGTTACACACGAGTGCTCAACATTATTGGAAATTCATATTATTAACACAAAATTTTGTGTTATTAATAGGAATATCTAATACCTGGATTTTGATCTATACATATTGTGATCTCTTTATTTGTATCGTTTATTGTGCAAGAGCAACAATGTTTAAAAAAATGGAACTTGCATATAAAAAATCGTCTAAGTTTCTTGGAGAAGCTGTTCAGTTTGAACTGTTGAGCTTGGCATTTTTGGGGAAATTATACCTGTGACGTTTGACAGATCCATTCTAAAAGAGATAGTAAAATGGATCTCATGTCATAGCATTTGCGCGAAAGTGACAGACGTGGCAGGTATCAAGGTATATTTTAAGCACTATAGGTACCTAAGTCAGTAAGCTAGAGTAGTGGAGTTGTTAACCAAAGCCCGATCAAACTCCCCAGGGCCCTGGTCTGCTAAACGAAAATCGTTTTAGTTGGATGTCAATTGGATCTCATTTGGATGATTTCCGTCATTTTGTAGTCTGCTAACAGTTTAAAGTATAAAAAATCACGATGGCAATGGCATGACATTTGAGTTTCGATGGCGTAACAATGACAAAAAAATGGCTGACCTGGGGCCCTGATATCTTGTGCACAGAGCATAATGTCAGCAGTGAGAGGGCGTGCGTTACGTGACAGGTATCAAGCTATATTTTAAGAACTATAGGTACCTAAGTCGGTAATCTAGGGTAGTAGGGTTGTTGACCAAAACCCGATCGAATAACTTCTGCTCCAAGTCTGCTATTTTTTGTCGAAACTCAGCTGTCATTGAATTGCCATTGTGATTTTTCTATACTTTAAACTGTTAGCAGACTACGAAATGACCGAAATCATCGAACTGAGATCCAATCGACATCCAACTGAAACGATTTTCATTTAGCGGAGTTAGGGCCCTGATCTCGTGTGCACCAGCATAATGTCAGCAGGACGTGCGTTACGTGACAGGTATCAGGCTATATTTTAAGCACTATAGTTACCTTAGCTAGGGTAGTAGGGTTGCTAACCAAAGCCCGATCGAGCTCCCCTGATCTCGTGTGCACCAGCATAATGTCAGCAGTGGGAGGACGTGCGTTCTGTAAACACGTGTTTTAATTAACCCTGTTGCTGGCTTCCGCCGGCTGCGGCCGCTTCGCTTAGCAAAGAAAAACTTTGCATGTGTTTTATTACGACGGAAACCAGCCGGACGGCCGGGGGGCGCAATTTCGAACCGGATGCTCTCTTTAATTGTTTTATGTTAGTAAATAAGTCCTCATATAACCTGAAATTGTTGTAGTGACCGATAGACACTGAAAACTGAGGGTGTGCATTCTGGTTATATATGAGATTTTTCTAAAAACGAGAATATCTATGGGTCAAGACTTTTATGAAGTTTGGGATTCTTCTGAAATAAAGGTTTCATAATTAAAATTACGACCGATGTGGCGCAGTGGTAGTGCGACTTCTTTTGACGCAGAAGGTTCCGGGTTTAATTCTCGATGGGTCACTCACGAAGTTAATATTTATCACTTTGTGTCTTTGTTCCCAGTCTTGTTTTGACACTGCTGTTTGAACCACCAGGTAAGAAAGATGGTGTTTCGGATAGCACGTTAAGGCGTAGGTCCCGGTTGCTGCCTATAATTACTTAGATGGCGGTCGTTACGCAACCATGTCAGATAAAGCTATTTGTAGAAGACGGTTGAAAAATTCTTACCTACACTAGGGTTCATTGGGCCGTTGGACGACTCGGTGTCCCACATGAAAAGAGAAATATTAAATAGATTCAGCTGCTCTCTTTGATATGATTGGACACCTAATACGTGTCCAACTAAACATCTGCCTAGACATTCGTGGAAGCACTCTCCGCTGCATAATAGAATCCCCATTTCCTGATTCAGTGTCAGTCGCGAGGAAATTCAGAAAGAAGACAATAACCTTCATGACGAGCAATAAAACAACGGGGCTCGCTTACACGTGGCATAATTCCCGAAACGCATCCCGTTCCGTTGTACGCGACAATCGAGGTGTACAATTTATTCCCTGCCTCATGCCGCCGGGCGGGTTGTTCATTCGATTAAAGCTGTAGGTACACGGGAATTATCAAACGGAACGCAATGCAGCCAGCGGGCCGAGAGAGCCTCTACGGCAATAGTTTTTGTTCGCCAACTCGCTTGTTTCGTCTCCAAAATGACAACGGGGTTTCTTTGAGGCTGCTTTTTTGGGTGAAAGGGTGGCAAATGGAACACTGTCGGTACTCGGCACGCGCTAAATATCCGGCGTATTATGAACTATGAGTGTCTGTCTCCGACTTTCCGTAAAGATGGTTCTGTGCGTCTCATTATGGAGGCCTCTCAAAACAATATTAGAGACTTACTATTAGTAGCTGGTAGGAGGTTGAAAAGCTCACACCAGGGTTCAAAGGGTCGTTGATGGATTCGGCGTTCCAAAGAAGAAAATAACACGAGCAATTTTTTTGTAGGTAAGTATCTCTAGATAGGTACCTAGAGATGTTTACAGAAGCCTATATCTAAACCTATATAGGGTATTCGGAAAAGTAGGTACTAAGTTCTTTTCGACGGATGAAGCTGCCCATGGAAATTAACGAATTTTCCCAAGCAACATAGGCGGTGATTTGAAAAAATATTTTGTACCGCACATACAAACTGGCTCAGTCGGTTGGTAGTTAGGTAGTTACCAACTTTTTTTTCTAGTTTCCACTTCGACCTATATTTTTTTGGGGAAAGTTGTTCAGCTTCATGGAATGGTTCATCGCTTGATTGAAAGGGAGTTAGTAGGTACTTTTCCTCGCATCCTGTATTATATCTGTGCAGCACTCCCATCAAAGTCAAATCCGATGATAATCTAGCGGATTAACTATATAATTACCCCGAATTCGCTCAAAATAAACGTAAACGTTTTGTCGGCATGTTACAAGTGCCGCCTGTCACACATGAGAATGTTCTACCACGTTCCAAAAGCAATGACATCTACTTTTTCCGTTTTTTTTAAATATTTATTTGTATAGCAATCAGAGCGGAGGAACTTTTCTATAGATGGATTAGGTAGTTATCTAACTACCGAGGATAGAGCACGGGTAGGTATATATTTGTTTTCGCTTCATTTTCCAGATACTGAAGTACCTAATACAAGTGTTGCCTACAGATTTATTTATTTAACAATTTATTGTACACAAGTAAATATAAAAGAACATTATACAAGAAACACAGGTACAACAGGCACTTACTTGAATTGCTTATTTCTAAAGAAACACAGGTACAACAGGCACTACTTATTTTTTAAAGAAATTTCTGAAGTTTCTGATCTATAATCTAACGAAACTATGTGAGTAATAATTTTCAAATAGTAAAGGCTATATTCGTTTCTCGGAAGTCGCAAGAATTTATTTTGAAACATTGAAATATTCGCACAAATAATAAAGAAAAGCTAAAGGATGTAGTAGAGGTATAATAATATGCTAAGTTTTTATTCGAACGAGAAAAACACCAAGGGACTTTTTCTTCTTTGTTTCTTTCTTTTTTTGTCGCTAGATAGATGCTTGGCACGTTACCGCAAAGACCGAAACGTATTTTTTTTTGTTTGTTTGGAACTTGGACTAGGACTCATTTGGAACGAAGTGTCAGTGCCATTCAGTCAGTGTCGCAATTTAGCCTTATGGCTTTGGAAACTTGTAACATAGTCAGTTCAACGCCATCTATAGAGTTCTTGGAATTCAAATTTTTTTTCATAAAAAGAAAAACGTTCATCCAACTGTAGGCAAAGGTACTGTAGGTATTCTTGGATCATTGTGGAACAAGCCACCACAATAGAGAAGGGAGATTTTAATCAAATGTAGTTAGTTGGGATTTGGTTGGGACGCACGGGAAAATGTGTGCAAACAAATTAACACGAGGTGCGATCGAAAATCTAAACAAGCTCCAAATAAAATGAATCAGCTCTGAATCGAGATTTGTTTTACAGGTTTCGATGTTGTCGTTTGTTATGATGATGTTGTGTTATTTATTCTTATTTCAAATTCTAAAACCTAAAATTTCTATTTAATGGGACCAATGCAGAAGACAGAAGTCTTGCATTCAAGACATTCCATGATGATTTGTGATTCCCATTGGAATCTTTTTTTGTTCAGTACTTAAATTTAGTTCCTAGTAGATGTCGCTCGGAGTGAATTATACGGTGCAATTTCCCATAGATAGGGCGGTAAATTAAGTTATCAAATTGTATGAAATCTTATTTCATTAATGAGGATAATAAAGCATTAAACGCATTAAAATCCCACGGAACAGGGGTAATATTGGATATTGAACTGAACTTGACGAATTCCTCAATCTGTATCTGTGTTGCTATTAGTCCGAAAAATTCTAATAAAAGTATGCATAGAAGAATTTTTTTTTTATCCTTAATTTATTTCAGCTTTGATCCCATATTAAGTGAAAATTGTTCATTAAGACTCTAAATAACGTTTCAAATTTAATGTAACATATCTAAAACACGGTATAACACAGAAAATGCAAAAAAAAACACTCAACACAAAACCCATGATTTCTGTTATAGATAATTCGTTGAATATATAACTAATGCATGTCCTGCGAATAGACAGGTGGAATTAATTAGGCACGACATTATTCAATATTTTCCTGCACATGCCTATTAAGTACATCGGCCATTTATTAGTCGTTAGGTATAGGTAATAGGTAGGTCGTAGGTATAGGTAATTACACCCCTAATCATTGCACAGACGCTCGTAATTGAATAGGTAGGTAGTCGATCAAAAAATACAGGGTGTAAAAAAAAATGCTGCAAATATTATAAGGGGTGAACCAGTCCATGAAACTATGCAACTTTGCCCATGTAACATAGGCCGAGATATGAAAAAAAAAATTGGACCTCCTATACAAAATTACCGACCAACTAAGCCAATTTGTATGGGAGGTTCAAAAAATGTTCTCATATTTCGACCTATTGTATGTATTTCTTGAGGAAAGTTGTTCAATTTCATGGCCTGAATCATCCCTTAAAATATTTACAGCTAATATTTTTACACCTTATATGACACAGGACGTAAAACTCTATGAAAAATATCTTTAAAAGAGTAAAAGCGGATTTGAACGGCTCCAACAATTTCATGCGTAGCGGGTTTGATATTGGATTGGAGTTAATAAATCGATCTTTTCAGCTAATATATTTTTTTTTTACTCTTTATTTGGATACAACAAGATATCCGAGCAATGCCGAAAAATCCGTCCTAAAAATAAGATAGGTATTACCTACATGAAATAATCATATTTTCTCTTGTTTAAAAAGTAGCTCAGGTCAGATACCTAGTTAAACTAGGCTAATTTCTGTTTCGTGTTTTATGAAGAAACAGCATGGCAACAGCAGCATGGAATAGCATTATGAGATAATTTTTATCAATATTTTTATGTTTTTCTTGGAACATCCTGTACAATAAAAGTTATCAAGTCAGTGGTCGATAGTTAGGCAATCGTTCTTGCTTGTAAATAAGCGATTACACTACCGTGCCGGCAGGACCTGATTTGACATACATTGCTGGTTGCATCATGATTCACCTCCAGATATAAAGATAATAATAAAATTGAAATAATGCCATGCGTCGACAGGGAATCGAATCTGGGTCACGTGGGGTAGCGTAGAGTAGCACTGCTACCTACCAATTTTTTAATACCTCGAGGCTTAATAATAACTAGTAGTGACTAATGTACAACTCAACCAATGATTCAACCAGGCCATTCCTTGGTATAAATTTATTATCAATCATCATCATCATCATCTTCAAAATGAAGTTCAGAGGTCAGCATGTAAACCCTCGCGGTCTTATCACTATTACTACATACAATAAAGCAAAGTCGCTTTTCGCGTCTGTATGTATTAATGTTTAAACCTATAGATAGAATGATTCAAGAGAAAGTCTTTTATGCATAACATTAGCCGGAAAAACATTTTATTCCCACGGGAAAACGAGTTGCAGCGGGCTGTTGTCTGTAAACTATAGGATGATCCCTGTGACGTTTGTGACCTTGGCGAATTTGGATCATCCTATATTTTACAGACGAATCAATAAACCCTAGATAACCAACAGCCAACCGTGTATACCAAATAGTTTCCCAGAGCATGGTGTAATAGCCACTGAAATTGACCGTCCTGGAATAGCCCCGTCGCGCCGGCAGCCGATCAGCCGTCCTGCTGTGGAGGGAAGGGAGTGAAGCCTTCGGAAAATTACCCTGATTGACGTTATTCATTACAAATCAAACCAGTTCGCCGCAATCAGATCCGATCATTTTACTGTCGGCTGTCGCCTGGGTGAGGGTAGCCAATTATCCCGGAATATCGTAATAAGATTTCAAAATGAGAATAGCGTTTCACTTTGTTCTCTAGGTATTTATAATATAATAATCTGTACCTACAACATACGATCCAGTTTAAGCACATTAACATTCAAAATTTGTTAAGCATTCTAGGGCTAGGATGTTTTATTCTGATTCAATTTGAAATCCTAGCGAAATCACATGTCTGCTTTATTGGTGTAGATTCACATATTTAAAAAAAAAACTTTAAATATCTGTCCATCCATACGTATTGTTTGCATCATAATAGGATACTTGCATCCTATAAACATGTTCATAAACTATATTGCTATATCTTTTTGCTTACTAAGTCACAGTACATTTAATGCACCTGCCCTGTTCCTTCCACATGTCGAAATGTTAAGTCCGCCTATGCTGAGATGTGCATGAAGTCATATAAATTTATAGGCACCCACACTACTTTTAAAACTTTTTGAATAAGTCCCTACACATCTGTTATTCGTATTCAGTCCTTTTATTTAATTTGTTGCACCAATTAAATGCATTGTTGTTGGTGTGGACAAAGCTTTATGGCAAACATGAATAATTGTAACATTGTCACCGAAACAGCAATACCGTAATGAGAGCTGATTAGCTCCGAGTGTGTTGTTTGTCATCGTCGCGTTGTACATACCTATTGACATCTGCTCATTACAGAAATTAATTCAGATTCAGGGATTCGGACAGGTGGTGAGTATGGCAATACCCTCCTATTGGGGGAGGCCGATGTCCAACGGTGGACTACTGTAGAAGTATGTAATTCAGATAATGCAAAAACTGATCTGAAAGATATTTAATTTAACGGTAAGTATTAAGATATGTTAACAACCTTGTGTTAGGTAGTTGTGTCCTACTACTTTTACCTTACTATGTAGTAATAGTAAGTAATTGTTATCTACCTACATTGTTATTAGTATTCGTGTATGTATATGATGAATTGATGATATACAAATGTTCCGAGAGATTGATATGAGGCATGTTTTGGTTGACAGGTTAAGTAATATTTTCAATATTCCGTTTCGTTACCAAATAAGTTCAGCAGTTGACTGTTAACCACCAATGGCCCGATCATTAGCAGGTATTTAACTTGGCCGTGTGCGGTTTTCAGTCCATTTACTGTGTCCATTTCCATCCGCGCCCACTCAGCGATCCAAATATGCTCCGTTAATTATTTATGGAATTATTGCCAATGCTAAAACATCATGTGGAATGTATCGGCGGCCCGCAGAGCGCTCTACACTACCTTTATTCGATTACCGGGTCAGTTAGCGACGCGTTATTTATTCTAATAAACGATTCCATTTCAAACAGCTCCGGGCTGCTCCGTATTCATGACATATAAACGCTTCGCTTTGTACATAATTTGGTTAATAACAGCGTATTGGACGTCGATATCTTGTTAACGACTAATTTTCACTAACACGTAATTTGTATTTTGTGTCTGTTCCTTGGCCAATTATGGCTCTATGTGGATGGCAGACGGAAAGCACTAAGGCTTTATGATTATGATTAGTTTAAAAGCGGAGAAGATTCCATTTCGCGTACAGCGTCGTTCGTAACGGTTAAGTTCAAATGCGGAACGTTTCGTTTCGGTTAACGCCACGCGCGCCGTCTCGGGTTCATCACATATGCATATTATGACATAACCGGACTTTATTGCGGCCGGGACAGACGTGGCCAAGGATTGGGAGCCGCGCAGATATTATTACCCGGCTCCTCATATTAAAAGTAATATAACACCTTTATGACACTCGTGTACCACAACTAGATGTTAATTTCGCGTTTACCGTACGAGGTGCTGTGGATATTTCTTGGATCTCCATTTCACGTATGCTACACTTACCCAACTCGTTTAAAGTTTTATATTTCAACAGCTTCCACTGGCAGCTTTTTCAATATTCCTTCTATTTTAATTGCGTAACTCCGCATTCGCTGTTTTTTTTTTTTAACACAGAGAAGCTATTAAAAATTTGTCACAATACCCATTGGTTTGCAGCAAAAATTAGCTGCCAATTGCATCGAGCACACTATTATAAGTTGGCCATTGTTTTGTTGTTTTTAGTATGGGAAAAGTTGTATTAACTGTAGGTATTGTTCTGAAACATGTTCAACACGTGTACGAGAGGTGCTAGCAAGCTTTTTATTTTTGCGCAGTCCTCTAAGTTTATTTCAACGGATTTTGCTAACGTTTTTGATACTTACGCCTTAATTCAATTGAACAAAAATAATAATAATAAGGATTGAATTCAGTGATTTTAAGAATTTGTGGCAGATTCTGTCCTAAGAAATTAACGGTAGGGGCTAAAAGTTTGCTCGTAAGTATGTACGCAAATGCAACACCTATAAAATATTAATATGTAGCAAAATAATTGATTTACTGATGAAAACTGATGCACATTAAGTCAAGTTAGGTACAACATAAGTAATTCTATAGGTAATTACGTACGTATGTACGTAGGCTGGTATATTCTAAGTCTAATGACTACGTAAGACTTACGTAGGCATATGACGCGTGCATGTTGACAGATACTTTTTTTGAGTTATGGCACTAGCCTTGTCTTTGTGCCAGGGTCAAGTTGTTTTTTCTTTTCTTTTCCGCGTTGAGTCTGTCTACCTTTTATTGACATGTTTTTTATAAAGATGTTAAAATAAGTAACTAAGTACCTTATTTGTGTACTTAAACCACAGACAAGAGATGTCATTTTTGCTCTGTGCACCTATGATAGAGTGGTCAGCGTTGGTGTCTATGGAACGACCCTTGTTGCTGTTGTTGGACCGAATACTGGGACACATCGTGACACAAGAAACACTTTGTTGGCTAGTTCAAAGAAAAATGTATCAAATACTATTGTTATATAAAATTAAAAACCGATCGTATCATCGTGAGTAGGTAGGTGTATTATTTTTGCATTTATCATATGTTTTGATTGCTATATAAAAGTTCGACTTGATTAATAAAATCACACCGGAAACTGTGTTTCCGGCACATTACATGGAAAATCGAATGAGCAGCTAGCTGCCGGCTGCGGCGGGTATTACCACTGCGATGACACTGCCTGCGCCGTGTTTGTCCAAACCGGACTGTTGGAATAATTGAGGTGTACATTTTCACTTTGTTCCGTTTCCATTCGATTAAAATCGTTGTACCTCACTTGTACACAACCTATTCGGTGTTTACTAAACGATTTGGCCGGTTCGACGGTTTTGCGCAGCCGAGCGCATCGTTTTTTTCACAGGTTTTATGAATTTCATATCTCCGTAGCTAACTTTTCATAAATGCAACGTTCGCTCGGGGAGTCTAGAAAAGTTGCTGGGTGCTTAGTCAGGCGATGATGGTGATAGCCGAGTTAAATAGGTGTAAATAGATAATTAGCTATTTTCTAATTCGTTGGTCTAGTAAAAAGAAAAGCATGTTGTTATCGTTTAATGACATAGGTATACAATTTCTGAAAGTAACGAAAATGTAACAAGCTTTTAACGTAACATTCTTAAATATAACTTCGATATCATTAAAAAGGTTAGACGCATTTCGCTAAAACGTCGAGTTTAAAGTTGGCTAATGTAAAGCAATAACTCGAACTTTTAAACCATTTTAGTTACAGGGCAGTTTCGGTTTATTGGCAAGCGGACTCGCGACTAGTCTCGGTACATTTTACTGGCGACTAGTAAAATTTTTATCGTGTAACAGTAAAGAAGCAATCAGTCGGTACGATATTGGCTTGCGGTTCGTAAACACGTGGGTCTTTATGCCCGTGCTCGCTGCTGTTAACGCGATTCATAGATTACCTACCGATCGCACTTTTCTCAATTGTTTTCCACTAATATTATTGCTTATCAGGGATTGTGCTCAGTGTTAACTGGGTTGAACGTGGTAGGTTTGAGTGATGAGAGAAATATTGCTCTTTTGAGAAGTGATAGTAATAATTTGCATCGTTTGAACTAATCTCATTGCTAGAACATGTATAGAACGTAGCAAGACCGTATTTTAATACGATTAGATACTAGAGTAGTATCTAGCTATACAGGGTGTAAAAATATTAGCTGCAAATATATTGAGGGGTGAATCAGCCCATGAAACTGAACAACTTTCCCCTAGAAACATAGGTCGAAAAAAAAAATTTGACTTCCCATTCCCATACAAAATTACGTGCCGATCAAGTCATTTTGTAAGGGAGGAATTTTTTTTTTTCTCATATTTCGACCTATGTTTCTTGGGGAAAGTTATTCAGTTTCATGGCCTGGTTCACCCCTTAAAATATTTGCAGCTAATATTTTTACACCTTATAGCAACGGTCATAGCTTCTTGACAACTTGTATTTATTTTCCAAGCCACTGATTGCGCAGATCGTAAATTCGAATCCAGTCACAAAAAACTGCAGCTTTCTCAATAAAAAAAAAATCTATAATAAACATTGTCTTTTATCAATAAGCAAACGGGCATCCAGTATTGATATTACCAGGAACGCAGTAGCAGCAGTAGTCCTCGGAGCCGGTGACAAACATGCAAACAGTGTGGCCGGAGAGCCAACCACGTCAGGAGGCATACGATTAAGGCGCGTCGTTCACTTAACGCACGACGGACCGCAAAAATATCACAGCGGTCTCTCAGATCCATACTAGAAACGTCACTCCCCTTACTAAAACCGCACTCGAAGAACGACGCTGCGATAGCGCTGCGTCAACAGCGGTAAAGCGGTTTTAGTATGGGGATTGATATTTCTAGTCTGGATCTGACAGAACTATGCTCTGCGATATTTTTGCGGTCCGCCGTGCGTTAAGTGTGCGATCCACATTATCTATTATTAGCTAAGTACTGTCGTCCCACTGCAGAGCAAAGGCCTTTCTCCCTTTCTTCCATTCCAAGCATACGACTTAACAAATAAAAACTTATTTACCAAGTTGACCCAAGATAGTGACTATCCCTGGAGTTTAAGGATCCAAAGAATAAAAAAAATAAATATATAGAATAAAATGGCAAGGCAGAAGTTACCTTTGCCAATGACGCTACTCAGTTTTAAAGTAAGTTGCCAGATGCGCTTCGATAGATTTCCCTATCCCTACATTGGTATCTTTCCATCTGAAATCGTATTCCCTCTACGGTAGCCAGTTCCCCGGCTAGCAGTTGAGTCCCTGAGTCCGGCCGCGCTGTACAAATTGCGACCCAGGTCCTGATCCCGCGTAGCGCGCCGCGATCACGCGCGGCCCCGCTCCGTTTGGCCAGGCTTACTGCTCTATGCTAATGTGTTTACGGCCTGACAACGCGTCGAGATCACGCAACCGCCGACAGCAGGAACAAGTCTTTGTGTGTCGGGGTATGTCTCAAATAAGCCGTCCTTTACTAGGGTAAGACCACGCAGCAGGTCCGAATCAAGATTTAGACAGTCTGACTCAAGGGGACCACAGAGACCGGACCACACGACAAGCACTGGGGTCCAAGTCCGCTATTTTTGTCATTGTAACGCCATCGAAAATCAACTGTCATTCCATTGCCATTGTGGTTTTCTGTACTTCAAACTGTTAGCAGACTACGACGAAAATCTTCCGACAGATCAATGGACATCCAAGTAAAACGATTTTCATTTAGCAGACTTAGGACCCTGTTCTCACTCAGAACCTATAGTTGTGTCCCCATATAAGTCGTACCTACACAAAACCCTCAAATCAAAACTTAACAGGCCAAGTCTAGACCACAGAAGCAGAAAACGATGAGATAGTATTCTTTATTTTCGTGTGGGACACCGAGTCGTACAACGACCCAGTGAACCCTAGTGTCAGAGATAGTATTAGTAAGTGCCTACTGTTTGTAAGTTCAGGATCGAGATGACCACAAACCGCAATGTGCTCATGGCAATAGTAGGTACTTACGGAGCAATATGTATTGAATATGTCCATTATGAATAACATCTAGGAGATAGGCGAAAGGCCTCTTTCAAACTTCATCGCTAAAATAATTCTGCGCTAACGTATGCGTATGGTAACTATACCTACCAAAACCGCTCTCGACGCAGGACCCATCGCACAACCGTTGTTGACGCAGCGCTAGCGCAGCGTCGAGCGTTGGACTTGCGTGGTGAGTGGTTATAGTATAGGGATTGACGTTTCTAGTATTAATCTGACAGACGCGTACGTGAGCGCAGCGGTATTTTAGCGTTGCGTAACGCAGGACATCTCAGCGTTTTTTTTTTAAATAACGTAGTTGATAAAATTAAATGAAAATCGTGAATTCGCCGATGACCAATATTTCGTGCTAATCTATGTTGGAAAATAGTAAGTAGAGTAGAACTAACCAATATGCGATGGACCCTTAAATAGGCACCTCCACGTGCTGCAGATAATACAGTCAAGTTCACATTCCTACAGCCAGTGAAGTCAGGCCCCGGTCCCGGATTTTGCGGGCAGCGGGGCGGCAGCGGCGGCGGTGCGCTCGTCTTTTTTTTTCTAGGGAGTGCGCCGCTCGTTGCCCGCTCCCGCGCCGCTATGACCGAGAGCCGGTTCATTTAAATGTATGTAAAAGATCCTGCCGCACCGCTGCTGTCGCCCCGCTGCCTGCAAAACACGAGACCGAGGCCTACGCCTTAAGAAGGGCATAAAGTTTAACCAAACTGTCTATCTCAGCCTGAGCTTCCCTGTACAAGGCGTCGGGAAACTTATAAATATTACGCAGTGGGTAAACTTGATCTTCCTTTATTAGAATGAATTGTTTGTAAGTGTAAATAACGTGGCACCTACCTGTACTTACGTACTTAATTGAAAAAATTTAATGAGTTCTGAGAAGGAGAATACATCTTCTGCTGTTGATTTCTGCCAACGATATTGCATTTTTTTCAGCGTTCTAATTTGTTTTTATTTTAAATATGTTCTTCCCACTATTTCATAGAGGGTTATATATACCTCCTCCTTGAATCGTTTATCCTCAATGCTGAGGGTCGTGACGTCCTCGAATAACTTTCTCGTGGACTATGTGACGCCATCTTGTCCTATCTTCGGCGGTATGAATGGCTTCGTAAACTGTGGTGCCTAACGTTGTGCGGATCTGATCAGACCAACGAGTCGGGCTTCGGCCTCTGGGTCTTCTACCGTCTACTTTGCCCGTTAGTAGCTGCTTCTCAAGATTGTCACCATTCTTTCGGGCAATGTGGCCAAAGTATGCGAAACTTCTTCTTAGGCATATGGTGGTGAGTCTCATGGGAATCTTGAGTTCCGACAAAATGGATTCATTGGTCCGATGTTCCGTCCAGTGTACCCCGAGCATTTTTCTCCAGCACCACATTTCAAACGCTGCAATGCGCTTGTGGTCTGCTTTTTTGAGTGTCCAGGTCTCGGCTCCATATAGAAATATGGAAAACACAAGGGTAGTGACGAGCTGCTTCTTGGTCTTTCGCGAGATATTTCTGTCTACCCAGACACGATTCAGTTGGGTCATCGCGTTCTTTCCCATGCCAATTCGTCGTCGGATGTCCTGTTCGCACGACCCATCATTTGTTATAACTGAGCCTAGATAGACGAATTCGTTTACTACATCTAGGTTCAGGCTTCCGGTTGTAGTGAGGGTCTTGCTGCGGTCGACTATCATGACCTTTGTTTTAGCCCTGTTTATGAGAAGTCCCATGTCCCTGCTAACTTTCTCAACTCTTTCCAGTAATAATGACATTTCCTCCTCATTGGCTGCAAATAGAGTGGTGTCATCGGCATAACGGAGGTTGGTGATTTTCACCCCACCCACTGATATTCCACCCTTCCAGTCTTCACAGGCACGTCTCATGATATATTCCCCATATATGTTGAAGAGTATGGGAGATAATATACAGCCTTGTCTAACTCCCTTTTTAAATTGGAAGGGCTTCGAGAGTGTGTTGTCGATCTTGACCATGCCTTTGTTGTCGACGTATAGAGATCGAAGGAGAGCAGTTAGGTGATTCGGTACTCCCAATTCCGACAGTATACTCCATAAGCAATGCCAGTCCACGCAGTCGAATGCCTTGCTATAATCGATGAAGCACATTACGAACGAGATGTTAAATTCGTAAGACTTTTCGATGATTTGCCTTATGTTGAGGATTTGCTCTTGTGTGCCTCTCCCTTTAACAAATCCGGCTTGTTCTTGAGGGATCTGCCAGTCGAGAAAATGTAGCAAGCGGTTGTTGATTATGTGCAGGAGGATCTTGCTGCTATGTGAGATGAGAGCGAGAGTGCGGTAATTGTCACAGTTTCTAGTGGAGCCTTTTTTGTGTAGAGGTAGGATAATAGACTCTGTCCAGTCCTGAGGCCAAAGGCCAGTCCGCCATGTGCAATTGCAGATATGGTGCAGCATGTCAATTCCCTTGTCCCCTAGAGCTTTTAGTACTTCCGCAGTGATTTGGTCTAGCCCTGGTGCTTTTTTATTCTTCAGTGCCGCAATAGCTGCAATCACCTCAGATTTCAAGATTGAAGGCTCCAAATCCAGTTCATCCCAGTTTAAACAAGGCGGGATTTGCGTGGTTGACTGATGGTGGTACAACTTCTCGCAGTACACACGCCACCTATCTGCTATGTCTGCAAGATCGTGGATAGCTGCACCAGTTTCGTCGTTAATTACCCATGATTTAGGTTTGAACTGTTTTGATATAAGGCGTACTTTTTTAAAGAGGTCAGATGTCTGAAATTTTATAAAATGTGTCTCTATTTCAGTGCAGATGCTGGACAAGAAGTTGTTTTTATCTCTACGGCAATTTTTCTTGACGGAGTTCCAGAGTCCAGAGTGTTCCTTCCTAACAGTATCCTGTTGTAGACCTTTTATCCTTTCCTCTTTGCATTGCTGTATCGTTTCCCAGGTATCATCAGCGAGCCATGACTTGACTTTGTGCTGGATGCTGCTGTCCTTCCTGGTGGACTTTATCGAGTCAAGCGAATTACATATGTGCTTTTTCAGGCATATCCAGCTCGAGTTAGCATCTTCTGCTGCTGTGGAAATATCAGACAGCTTGTCTTCAATGATCGTCTTAAAGGCCAAACGTTCTGGAGGCTCCAGTGCTCTGATGTTGGATTTAGCGGCTTTTTCGGGAGCTTTAAGGCGGAGTGCAAATTTCATGACCAGCAGGTTGTGATCGGAGCCACATTCCGCACCGGGGTAAGTTTTCACATTTCTCACAGACGATTTCCAGCGCGAACTAATAAGTATGTAATCAATCTGATTTCTGTATCGCGCTCCTGGGGATGTCCATGTGTACAAACGCCTTGGATAGTGTTGGAATTGTGTGTTGGTGATGCAGAGATTCATTTCGATGCAGAATTCAATAAGTCTTTGGCCCCGGTCATTCCTGTCTCCAAGTCCGAATTTGCCTACTATGCTACGAATATGGTCATCGTTGGTAGTATCCCCGACCTTGGCATTCCAGTCTCCAACAATAATTGAGTGGATTTCTCAAGCGAAAATTTTTCGCGTCTCGGCTGAAAACGTGGTGATGCTTTGCAGATATGACTACGATTATTTTTCTTAAAATATAAGACACATGTATCAATGTGAAGCCATATAAATAATATTTGTACATTTATTAGTTTGTAAGAAAAAAAACCATAAGTAGCGTATTCTCAATTACCATGACCTGTCACACAACCGCTTTGACAGTAAATAATCATCTCTCGGGAAAATCCTGTGCAACTCATACAAGAAAGAGGGTTCTGAATATGTTAAGCTTTAATTATCCTACGAGAAAATACTAAAATTAGATTTTTTAACCCAACATTTAATAAAATGTGCTACCAGCTAGTTCTGTCCAAGCGTAAACACCAATTTCCATGGACATTTTGTTTTCGCGCTCCTACCTTCCATTGTCGAGTATATGCCGAATGTAAACCCTTCCTCTGCAAGGATCAGTTGTGCACTTACGCGCTGTGAAAACGGTTGTGTGCCATCTTTTTACGTTTTCGCGCAAAAAATGAAAGTACGCGATTTCATTTTACTCGGACAGAAATTTTGCAATCTCCATGGTCAGGTTTAGAATGTTTCCTCAAGTGATAAAAAATATTTATTAGTATAATAATGACAGGCCTTTGGTACACTTATAGTATACTAGTAGAAAACTTTAGTGACCTTGATAGTTATTTATTTATTTTAGATTAATGCCTTGTTTCCAGTTTCCGTGTGCAAATTTCCGTGGTTTCCGTGTTTGCTCGATGCCCACGGAAATTGCAAAGTTCCACAGAAATTGATCAATTCATATAAACATACTGACATTCCTTCACATATCGCACTTTCATCCCTTGCGGGGCAGGCAGAACTGTAGGAAACGGTGGATATTGTCACGGCTGATAAATATTTGAGGTTGATTTCAGATAAATGTCTAATAATGTAAATGTGATTCAAATCAATAAAATTCGAATTCACATGGCTTATTAAGATAATCTTGGCCGTTAACGTCGGCTATGCTCTTCTGATGAGCGGCGCCGAGTCTGGACTCTGCTCGCAGCGCCGCAAGCAAACTGCGGCTATACTCCTGCCACGACTTTGCCTACCCACAGGCTAAGTCTGTGGCTGCCGCTGCTTGGCAAGCGAACATCGACCACGGTCGACTGATGAGTGGCTTGGCCTGGCCTCCACTTACAGTGCTGCAAGCGAACGTTGGCCACGCTCGCCTGATGAGCGACTTGGCATGGGCTCCACTTACTGTGCTGCAAGCTAACGTTGGCCACGCTCGCCTGATGAGCGACTTGGCATGGGCTCCACTTACTGTGCTGCAAGCTAACGTTGGCCACGCTCGCCTGATGAGCGACTTGGCCTGGCCTCCACTTACAGCGCTGCAAGCAAACATTGACCACGCTCGCCTGATGAGCGACTTGGCCTGGCCTCCACTCGCAGCGCTGCATGCAAACATTGGCCAACCTCGCCTGATGGGTGACTTGGCCTGGCCCCTACTCGGAGCGCTGCAAACAAACGCAAGACACGCTCCTCTACCAGCCGATTAAACCAAAGGCCAGCCACGTCATTTGTTTAGCTTTATATTTAGGTCAGGTCTGTGATTATAGTAGCCACATACCTGCTCACTTAGCTGCTGTAACTAGAGCTTGCTTGCAACGCTGCAAGCACATGCTACCAAAAACCTAGCTGCTGGATAGGTAAGCTTGGCCAACGTTCGCTTGCAGAGATTAGATAAAAGGCGGCAATAGGATTAACTGACAGAGTAACGCGTCCTTCGTTTACTTGCAGAGCTGCAAACAGGAGTGGCCACAAAACTTACTTCAAGCTGGTAGTTGAAATGGTCTTTGATCGCCTTGATCAGGTCTGTGACCGCCTTTATCACAGCGCAGTGAAAACCTCGTAAAGCAGAAATTCACAATTTTTGTTTTATTTTCATTTTGGGAAAATAGGCGTAGCTGCG
Organism: Keiferia lycopersicella; assembly: GCA_029255805.1. Classification (NCBI taxonomy): domain Eukaryota; kingdom Metazoa; phylum Arthropoda; class Insecta; order Lepidoptera; family Gelechiidae; genus Keiferia; species Keiferia lycopersicella. The sequence continues at coordinate 5,757,761 of JARACZ010000008.1, forward strand.
ATACTGGGAGCGTCTTCTATTGATGAAAATGAGAACCTCGTTATCGATCAATGCGAACATTTTGTAGAGTAAAACCTCGTGTTTACTTAGCCATGTTTTACGTTCTATTGTGAAAACACGTCATTGCTTTTACAAGTATGTGTTTATTAGTATGATAATCTCGCATGTACGGTTGCAAATTTTTCATACCATTCGATTCGCAAACAGCTGCTTACGAGGTTTTCAACTGCAGAGAAATACACAGAAATGTTGTTGCAAGTTTTTCATTTGATACTGCGATACCTTAAAGAGTACTGTTCTAATAGTTTTCGCGAGGTTCTCGTCATTGTATAACTCCATTATAAATCCTAGGACTTACTAGAGTGCTGTTTGGTGCCGGCTTAGATTAACATCACAACGTGTAAATTTGTAGACGTCGTAAAGAATGGGCATCAGCTTTTCAGTAAATGCAGTTTTTGGCGTTGCATTTGCCAACCGAGGCTGGCCATTTGGGGGTGGATTTAAACTCCTGTCTTCGGAGTGTCTCTGAGGTGTCAGATAGGCGCTGGGGCCTGGTCTTCTTGAGTGTGTGTATAGGTCCGATTATTGGGTGATTCCCTATTAGGAGAAGCTATAATATTGGACCTCTGATTGATCCGGTGATGGCCTATACCTATATCATCATCCTTGAAATGAGGTGGTTGTCTTGTCCTACAGCAATAGAGCGTATACCAGAAAACAAGATTAAGGTGCTGACTATTTTAACTATTCAACGGGGATTAGTTGACGTGGACAGCTGTGGGCCACGTCAGTACAACCCCGCGGTCCCTTATTTGAGCCTTCAGTTTGCCCTCGATAGCAAAGGCCTCGCTGCAGGATAAAATTACTTTTAGTGATGCTACTTGCATTTCTGTCCTCTTCTAGGACGGCTGATATTCAACTCCTATATTATTTGGTCGCCTACACGAAAAGAAGAAGATCTCTTTTGTCATGAAGCCTGCTTTGCGGACAGCTGCCATGAGTGAGAAGCCGCATTTATATCTTCTTGCTGTGCAGTCACCTTCTTTTCCGGCTCGATGGGCTTCATGAGCGGTGCTGTGCTCCCTCTGTCTTTCTAACTCCTAGGAATGAATCAGTGTATAAGCAGGATAAGGGTCTCATAATTTCCTACTCATACAGCCGTGTAAAATTCGCAAGCAGTATGCTTATTAAAGTTGATTCTATTATGGCAGTTTTTAATTGTTATCGCACACAGTCATTTTTATCAGTCTACTCTTTATACAGTAAATTTCGGTTTCTGTGGCAAGGCATCTATTAATTTTCCATGTCTCAAATAAAATATACGTGCCTCAAATACAATTTCCGTGTAAAAAATAAAATCTCCGTGGCAAGGCAATTTCCGTGGGCGAAATAACTCACTAATTACTATATTTATATAATCCCCCATGAGAATATATACTTTAAATGGGGATAGTTCTCGATACAGCATATTTTTTTGGCCAAAATCCTCAAAACGAAAAAAAACACGGAAATTAGGCAAAAAAATCCATTTGTTGAAATCGACTCAATTGTTACTTCGCGCTTCGGGATTTTTTCTAGCGTAGCGATCAGAGAGTCGTAGAACGCATTTATGACATCTTCCGGTGCTTGGGCAGTGGGTGCATATATCTGAACTATGTTTAGTACGTTAGGTTTGGCGTTAATCCTCATCGTCATTATCCTGTCAGATACTGGGTTGTAGCCTAGTACGTACTTATTCATATGTTTAGGCAGTAGTATACCTACACCTGCTAGGCTAGTATCATCGCTTCCCGAGAAGTACAGAGTATTATCACTTGCCGTGTTAAAGTGGCCCTGGCCTCGCATGTGGGTTTCACTGAGTCCTAGGATAGATATCTGGCATTTCTTCAGTTCCTCGTCCACCATACTAAGTTTTCCGGCCATCAAAAGACCCCGGACGTTCCACGTTCCTATTCGGTGTTCTTCACGAATTTTTTGCTACTTCTTATTGGTGTTAAAAGCATCGCCATGAGTAGTACTTCCTGCAGGTGCCTGGCGAGGCACACTCTCAGGATCGTCGGTAGCATATTTCACACCGCTCGGCCCGGGTACCGAACGGCGCCGGGTGTTAACCGGATCGTCCAACGTCACTTTATCTTGAGCTCGTGTATTCATGAGGTTTTCTTGGGGAGTTACTCATGGTGGGGCCCCACGTCCTTCCATGGCAGTTGCTTTCCGAGGAGATTTAATTCCTCGAGGCTGCTGTAGCCTAAGTTGGGTCAGGTTATTTGACCGCCGCCTGTCACTCGGCGTTGACACAAGTTTTACGGCAGGAGTGATGGTCATCCCGCCAACCCTCCTCATTTTTGCATCCGGGCTTGGGACCGGCATAGGCAGAGTTAATATACACTGTGGCAGGGTTATATATACACTGTGAACCAAAGAGTGACGTCAAAGAACAAAATCTTAAATACCTTATATTTAGGGGTATTTTTTGTATTATAGAATGTAAAAATATTTTTAAATGATACTAGCTGTGGACTGGTTGTTGCTACAATATACGAAAGTACCTGGAACTAAATAATTTTGTTCCGAAGTCATCACTGTGGCGCGGGCAGTCAAGGAAAGCAAATACGAAAGTACGCGGTGTTCTTCTTTTAATTAGAGCGGCGCTTCAATTAGGGCCGCAAAAGTAGCTGTAATTTGTATGGGACAACCTATTCAGTGCGTAGGTAACTTCATAGCTTACAGCCACAGCGAGTTCATGTGTAAAAATTATAATCAAAAAAAAAATTGTGGTAAGGGTATTTTCTTCCTGACAAATACAATCTCCCATGTGTACCTAAGCTCTTCACATAACCTAAGCTGTTAAGTTTTAAATTTTTCGTGTCTTGCATAATTCAGTTTGATGAATCGAAAAGTTAATTAAACAGCAGAGTTTTGTGTTAATACCACAGTCTATTATTGAGTAAGCCTCATAAAAAGAAGTCAATAAAGCATAAAGCGTTGGTCGGTGCTCGCCACTCGGCCTCGGGAGTGGGACGTCTCCGTCCCCCGTGACACCTCGCCATCGTCTCCACCTGATCTTACACGTGATCAACATCCATTGCGCCACTTGTAGAGGCCAATCGATCCAAAATGGAAACTACACCGCAATGAAAATGGTAATGTCTGCAGTCGGCGTTTCCCCCGTTCCGAAGAGCCTCAGCTCCAATAAAATACAAATACTCCCGATTGAAATGCAGCACGACCGAGCTGTTTGCCATCTCTGCCTGGCGTCAAGGCAACTATAACTAAGATTGCTTTTTTCAGATTCCAATCACTTGTAAATTGTTATTGCGTAAATTAAACCCCGTTTCTAGATGGTTTTTCTTTTTTTATAATTACCAATTTATGGAGTTGGAAACGTGATTCATCTTATTTGTACTCACTTCGTAAATATGAAACCTTTTTTAAGTTCCACATTAATGAAATAATGAGCTGAACGAGTTAACGTATCTACTTAATTATGAACACTGAAACAAATCTAAACGCAATTAAGGCGTCATGTGCATTGCGATTTAGTTCAATCAACCAACCATTGTAACTAATCAAAGAATCATTAATTTCACTTGGTGATTTGGTGTTATACCGTTAATGATGGATTTACACGATTGCATATTTTGTGTATTTGATCGTTTACCAGTTGACATGTGTGCGCGTAGCGATCAAATCAAAACATGAAGAATACCATGATTTACTCAATAACTGGCAGAAGTGCTCTCTTATTTGCGTTTTGTTTTATATCAGTGACTTCACTCCGCTTACATTTAAAAGAACCAGATTCCCTTGATGACACTTTAGACCGATTAATTAAGCAAGCTGAAGCATCAGGAATCAACAAAACTATCGTCAGAACGAAATCTAGAAATGACTCTAACATTGTTTATCTAAGTGCACCCTCAAATGCTAAACAAAAAAGTTTCAATGATATACACAATGAAGGCGATCAAGCACTGAATGATCTGCAGAATATAAAACATGCTGTGGAAAGTCAAGAAATAGAAAATAAAAACATAGAAAACACTACATCTAATAGCAGAAGAGCATTACAACTAGATCCGCTTTCACGATCCGGTCACCATAATGAAGAAACAGATAATGATTACAGCATTGAAATAGAACCAATATTAGAAGATACCACAGCAAGTAATTTAAAATTACGTAACGGAAGTTCAGCAGATCTTCCATTTGAGCATGAAACCAATGATCGGAATAATTACATGTTTGATGAAGATCACTCAGAACAAAACAGTAGTCCCGTATTACACGAAAATCCTGAAAATCTTATGGAAATTTTGAAGCAACTTGAATCAGAAACTGTAATGAGTGAGAAAAAACCTGCGCATACTGAAAAAATTACATCAGCACCACTTTTGGATAATAAGAAAAACGAGAATTATATCGATGAAAAAGAACTGAATACTCACTACCTTAAACTAGAAGATTTGAAAAAAATAAAAGATTTGTTAGGGGCATCAAAGAAACAAAAAGTACAAAATAAAGATATAAAACATTCTGAGTCCGATAGAACAAAAACGGTAAGAGTAACTGATGATGCTTTGATGAAGACATACTTAGATTGGTTAAAAAAGAAAAGACAAGATGAGCGTTCTGCTCAGACCGAACCTTTGAAAGAAACATCAACAGATAATCCTTCATCAGTGACTATTCCAGAACTTACGCCTGTATCTGTAGCATCGATCACTGCTCGTCTTGCTGCAATGCAAATACCCACGAGGACAGTCATCAACACCGCTGGAATTAGTTTATTGAACAGACCGTGCCGCACATGTCCAGTCCTTACGCCCTTCCTGCATACTACTGCACTAAACTGGAAGTACAATCAATACAGGACCAATCATATCATCAAAAGACTGTATCAACCTAACATCAGGCGGACTGTTTGTACTACGTGTCGTACATAATCTAATTAGTCTTATTATATACCAATATAAAATATGAAACATTACAAAAAAACAAGCACTTGGAAGATTTCCTACAGTAAAAAGCGACAGAGAATGAATAATTTCGTGGAATGATGAAGTTTGCAATTGCCAGCACACGATTCCCGGCTGTATCTCTACAAAACTTTGCAATAGCTTTTCAGATAAGTAACTAGCTCGTGTTAATGTTTTGCTCTTTGTGATTCCTCGCAAGGCGGGGGGCTGTGTGTGACGCTTGTCGAACTCCTTTTCTAAGTTAATTCGTGTCTCATGCACAATCCATAAAGTTTCCAGTTTCGAGTGGATCGCGAACGACGCCTGCTTTGAATGTAAAATGTTATACGGATACGTTTCCACCATCCACTTTGGGTAATTTCAAAGTTTGAAACACCCCGCGCGACAAGTTTATTAAAAGGTGCGAGCAGCAAATGCGACATGTCAAAAAAGATTTTTTCCAGAATTGTGGATATTAGAGAGGATTTTCTAATATTGAAAACACGTACCGTCGTAGGTACAAATTTGTTTCAGAATATATTTGCAACGCTACAATGATTTTTAACAACACTCATATGAAATGCAAATTATAGTCATCAAATAAACAATATGCGAAAATTAGCCCTCATTAGTCATGTCCAATGATTTTACACTCTGATTGCGCTTTGTATGGGTAATGTTACATTATTCGAGGGGACAATTCAATTCGAATAAGTAAAATACGTTGTCGTTTATGCTAAAAACTGACACAATGAATAAAATCTTTCACTGCAGCTTTTGTGTCGTTCTCTCTGCAAGACAATAGTTGATGATGATGGCTATCTCATCATCAACATGAGGTGCCAATGAGCCATCTCCAAATTGAAGTTCGGAGGTCTACCCCATTGATAACCTGTAACATTTTATGAAAAGATTGTTAGCAAATGTAATCGAAATCCTTTTCCGTCCCCATCTTTTTCTATACTCTTTATAACGAAACGCAAACTGATCGCGAACAAAGGTATCTTCCGTATTATACAGCAGGTTTTTGTCTTCTGAATACAGTAGGTAGGTAAAACAAGATATTGGGTAATGAGATGATGTCTTCCGATTCTCCTCGCTTATCGGGATTAGCTGAGCGCCTGTAACCTGCGCTGCCGTTTGAATTCTTATTAAAATTTCAATAGGGTTGCTGTATCAGATAGAGTAGTTGTCATCTAAGTAAGCAAAGTTCTGCGAAACGCACGCTCTTGTTGACTACCTACCTCTATACTTGCAGTGAAACGTACTTACTTATTTAAGTTTTTATGAGATTTATTTGGTAACAAATGAATAATCAAGTGGTGAATTGCAAAATATTAATTCAATTCAATTTTAATGTTCTTTTACAGTTGTTCTGTGTATTGGTAGGTACCTACTGTAAAGTGCAAAGGTACCTAAGTAGGTACCACGCTACACGATAGCTTGGGGATTAACGTTTCTAATATGGATCTGACAGGCGCATAAGTTAGCGTAGCGTTATTTTAAGTAACTTACACTTTGTGTTGTTATTTCTTGATGGAACTCCATGTTAATTTATTAGTTTCCCGAATTCGGCAAATTGCCCGAAGATGATGTTCGAAACCGGTCGCAAATAGTTTAATTATCAAGATTAAACAAATACATAAGTGGAACTAGTGAAAAAGTGTTTTACTAATAAATTAGCGTTATTTTTGCGCTGAAATGTGAGAAATGCCTAAAATTGAGAGCGTCTTCGATACCCCGCCGTGTCGACGCTTGTTACTCGTACTAGACTTCGACCAATATAAGTAGATATGGACGGGACGTACCGAGCAAGTGGTTTGATCCGCTCCAAGTAAGTGCAAGTGTGTGCAACCTTGAACACCTCGCTCAGTCGGTCTTCGCGCCGGCTACTAGGAACACGTGCGACACGTCGTTTACAATTCGCAAAACTATCATCAGAATGTCGTCTTCTGCTTTGTTAAAGTGTGTCAACAATTCAACAAACATAAATAAAGCATCAGGAATTACTTATTAGATGAAAATTTATAAAATACACATAAATACTTATCTTATGAAATTATTACGTTTATTTTTAGAGTTCGAAGGATGGTTTTATAGCAACGCGGTTAAATCACACCCTTCATGTTAGGTTGCGCTCTTCGTATGCGACCGCTGGATGGATTTGCATACGAAACGCGCAAGCTGGCGTGAAGTGCGCGATTCAAGCCAGTTGCTGTAAAAGGGCGCGAACATAAAGAGCGAAAGTCACTGACATAATGCTATCACGTTCGCACTACAGTGCAAGGATGTCTCCCTATCTCTGTCTTTGATCGTATATTCACATGATTAGAGCGTGTGTAGCTGTGCGTGCGTGTTTATATGTAGTTGTGTCTTGGCACGTTTTTAAAGACCTGTTTATATGCGCAAGGCATGTCCATAACTACTTATATTGGTCGAAGGTACTAGAGCGACTAGCTATATAATCGTTCTTTGCTACTAAAAGTACTAATAGTTCCATTTCCAAAATATATATTTCATGTTCTTTTTTTCTGTGTTGTTTTAAGTTAGTAGTAGTACTGCCTAGTATTAGTTTGTCCAATATTTCAATCACATTTATTTTATGAACGTCTGAGGCTTTAAAAGACATAGTTGTCAAAAAAGAGTACATGATATTGATGTTACGAAGTTAAATTACGTACCTTTTAATACTGTTTTTTTTGGACGGCACATTTAGTCATTTTATTATGATGCATTTAGGTAACGTAGGATTACCTACAAGTGACATTTTTATCGAAGAAATATGAAAATTTAGGTTCAGTATCTCGATAAAGAAAGTTGCTGGTATTTTAAGCGGATCGCACACTTAGTTTTCCATATTCGTACAAATCATTTTATAAGTCATGTTAAGTCTTAAACACACTCACGCTCACAGCCTTTAATATTAGTTAGAAGTAGTAAAGCATGAAGACAGGCTTTTGTAACTATTCTCGATAGATTCTGATAGCAACCCTAGATTTGACTGGACCTCGTATTCCTGCATTCCTTATAGAGTAGATAAGAGCACAATTTGTATCATCCCCGATAACATTCAAAAACAAATGCATGCCTAAACTATGCAATCTGCTGTTTCAAAACAACGGAGAACCGAGAAGCAAACTCCACTCGCAAGAGGTATAAAGTGAATGCTTTTGAAAATAATGTTAACTTCTAAAAGAGTCCTCGTAAACACGTACAGTCACCGCTATCCCAAAGGAATAAAAATCAACAAATGCTTATCAAATTTTGATAGAGTTATATGCATAAAGAGATAGGCACGATCAAAGGATGGCTTTCAAAGTGGTTTACCTTGCGAGCATATTTAAGTTTTCATGAAGTGAGGAAATGGAAAATAAATTGGATTTGGATAAGTTTCTTTAAGCTACATAAGGAAATATTTACTTTGTTTCTAGCGCATTATTAAGAACTCATTATTATTCTAAAGCCTCAAGAACAGTGCAGTTAATCCAGTAAATAAATTCAGTAGGTATATTGATTTTATAATAAAATTACTTTATTGTGAATCTTGTCCATTCCGAAATTTCCAAACAATGTGACATTATTGTAGAAATATTCTAACTAACACTTTGTGCAACACAGGTATCCAATGTCCCGTTTTTCATTCGCGCACGCAACAATAACTCGAAATGAATCTAAACTCTAAGCTTTTCGAAAACGACAGGGAACAAAATAAACCTCTTAGAGCGGCGTCTGTATTTAACGTGCGCACTCATACACAAAGAGGAAATACATTAACATAGCAACTTTGCCGGTGAGGAGTTGGAAACATTTTCGCGCAAACTTTTCTATATGCGAGTATTGAAAGCCCCTCATAGAGATTAGTGGCGGAATGCGCAAGGATTACGGGCGGGGAGTGTGAAGTTGTCTTGTTATAATGCACCTGCACCTACTAACAGTCGGCAGTGGAAAATTAACTCCCCCTTCAGATGTGCGCCGGCGAGGAGGCAGGGGCAAGGTGGTCACACCGACACGTGGGCTAATAAAAGGATGATTCGAACTTCATATTGTGTTCGAATTTTAGCTCGTGATGAGCGCTTTCGGAATGCATTACCTAATTTTAAGTTTTTATTTCAATATGGGTGCGTGTGTTAAATTTCGATTCGGAATTGTTTTTCAAATATTAACGAAATGTTTTGAGATTAAAAAATAACAGAACACGAACTTACTGCAATTTTAGATGTTTATTTATAAAATAGAGTGGATTTCAGAAATTTGAAAGCTGAAAAAAGTGCTGTTTTATATAAATAAAAAACTGGTAAATTTCCAGAGATACAGGTTATTTTGCTGGAAATAATTTTACCGCAAATCTAAGTTGCCGCTTTGAAACAGCGTCGAAATGAACTTGAAATCCGATATTAATGTTTGTATTTAGTCGCGGACGTATAATAGCTGGCTTAATTAAAAGTTTTTTATAAGGGATGCCAGGTTCTCCGTAGCGCCGCGCTGGAAATGTCAACCTGGAAAATGTTTTCCTGGAAATGTCCGGTTACCTGGAATACGATTGTCTAGGAGTAACTTAGTAGCAACAGTAACTTGACGGCTGTTTGCTTGATGTTATAGTTTAGGGAATATAATTCGGCTAAGACAGGTTTTAAGCAGATTCGCAGTCAAAAAAGGTTTAAGGTATCATTTTGTATTGAGTATACTTATCAGTACCTAGGTGACTCTAATTTTAAAGACTGGAATTGTAGGCAAACAAACCTAGGTATTATCACATCAGGTAAAGAAACGATCTGTAAAAATGGCGGTGGTTACCTGGGAGAAAGCATGAACGCCTAAAATTTGGCCATTCGAAGAGCCCATGTTTGATAGCTGTCAAAATCATGATAATGCTACGAAGTAAGCTCTATTTTTCTTTGCTGACATGTCCTTATGTATGGGTTTGACAGCTGTCAGATATGGCCTATTCGATCGGCCATATTTTAGTTTGTAAGATAAGTACGTAAGAGCGTCAGTGGGAGAGAGAAAGCATGACAGTCGTCCACCAGTTACAGATCGGTTCTTGAATTGGACTTGGTGTAGGGAAACAATAATTATATTATTTTCTGAACAGCCTGATTGCAATAAATCTTAGTAAGATCGCACACTTAACGCACGACGGACCGCTAAAATATCGCAGCGTTCTGTCAAATCCACATACTACAAATGTCAATCCCCATACTAAAACCGCACTCGATGGACGACGCTGCGATAGTGCTGCGTCGACAGCAGTTGGGCGGTTTTTGTATGAGGAGTGACGTTTCAAGTATGGATCTTAGAGACGGCTGCGATATTTTAGCGGTCCGTCGTGCGTTAAGTTTGCGATGCGCCTTACGAATTGCACAGTTTCACAATTGATGATTTCGTGTCAGCTAGTTAGTAAAGTTGTGGACCGAAAGCACAAAGAACCGTCCGCAAACACAACCGGGCCGAACCGAAACTATGCTCAAAGATCTAGTTAGCGCGGGGCCACTGTCAGAACTGAGAGCGATTAGTTGTTTCAGAGGAAGCCAGAGCAATTAATTTGAAGCCAGGAAAAACTCGACCCAAGCCCAAACTATGCTCAAAGATCTAGTTAGCGTGGGGCCACTGTCAGAACTGAGAGCGATTAGTTGTTTCAGAGGAAACCAGAGAAATTAGTTTGAAGCCAGGAAAAACTCGACCCGAGCCCAAACTATGCTCAAAGATCTAGTTAGCGCGGAGCCACTGTCACAACTGAGAGCGATTAGTTGTTTCAGACGAAGCCAGAGCAATTAATTTGAAGCCAGGAAAAACTCGACCCAAGCCCAAACTATGCTCAAAGATCTAGTTAGCGCGGGGCCACTGTCACAAATGAGAGCAATGAGATGTTTCAGAGGAAGCCAGAGCAATTAATTTGAAGCCAGGAAAAACTCGACCCAAGCCCAAACTATGCTCAAAGACCTAGTTAGCGCGGGGCCACTGTCAGGACTGAGAGCGATTAGTTGTTTCAGAGGAAGCCAGAGCAATTAATTTGAAGCCAGGAAAAACTTGACCTAAGCCCAAACTATGCTCAAAGATCTAGTTAGCGCGGGGCCACTGTCAGAACTGAGGAGAGCAATGAGATGTATCAGAGGAAGCCAGAGCAATTAATTTCAAGCCAGGAAAAACTTGACCCAAGCCCAAACTATGCTCAAAGATCTAGTAAGCGCGGGGCCACTGTTTGAACTGAGAGCGATTAGTTGTTTTAGAGGAAGCCGGAGCAATTATTTTGAAGCCAGGAAAAACTTGACCCAAGCCCTAACTATGCTCAAAGATCTAGTTAGCGCGGGCCGCTGTCACAACTGAGAGCAATTAGTTGATTCAGAGTAAGCCTGAGCGATTAGTTTGAAGCCAGGAAAAACTTCACCCAAGCCCAAACTATGCTCAAAGATCTTGTTAGCGCGGGGCCACTATCACAACGAAGAGCAATGAGATGTTTCAGAGGAAGCCAGAGCAATTAATTTGAAGCCAGGAAAAACTCGACTCAAGACCAAACTATGCTCAAAGATCTTGTTAGCGCGGGCCGCTGTCACAACTGAGAGCAATTAGTTGTTTCTGAGGAAGCCTGAGCGATTAATTTGAAGCCAGGAAAAACTTCACCCAAGCCCAAACTATGCTCAAAGATCTAGTTAGCGCGGAGCCACTGTCAGAACTGAGAGCGATTAGTTGTTTCAGACGAAGCCAGAGCAATTAATTTGAAACCAGGAAAAACTTGACCCAATCCCAAACTATGCTCTAAGATCTAATTAGGGCGGGCTACTGTCACAACTCAGAGAGAGCCAGAGCAAAGTAACAGATATGAAGCCAGGAAAAACTTAGTTACAGCCTAAATAAACTATGTTCAAAGTTATTGTATTACAGAGAGCGTCGCGCTGGGTAGCGTCGAGTTTTATGGCTTCATTTTCGATGTTCGTAAGATTCCGTCTGAAACTTTAAATTGATCTGATTGTTCGACTACCCAACAAACGGCTAGTTACTAGCCAACTCCCCTGTTTGGCCTAGTGGTTACCAGCTGTTTAGACAACAATGAAATTAGTTACTAGATCGATTAGATAGCGTATCGGAAAGTTAATAAACAACATAAACATAGTATAAAACTAATTCGCTTAGCGTTTGTCCCTATATCTGTATTGTATGTATGCTTATATATTACAAACTATATTATTACTATTTAATTTAATTATCTACGGCTAACATCAACGTAACCTTCTCATGAACTGCAAGATGTTTTCCCGGCAAGAATTATACATAAAAACTTTCCTCTTGAATCAGTCTATCTACTAAAAACTTGCATTAAAATCCGTTGTGTACTTTTAAAGTGTTAAGCAAACATACATACATACAGATGCGAAAAGCGACTTTGCTTTATACTATGTAGTGACAATAAGATCCGACATTGTCTGTAAGAGTGAAATTAGTTGAGTGTCTACCTATAAATAAGATTTTTGAAATTGTCTACAAATTGGAACGACTAATTTGGGCCGGGAGTTCGACCCTAGCGCAACAAAGGTGGATCGCACACTTGACGCACTACGGAGCGCAAAAATATCGCAGCTGTCTATCAGATCCATACTAGAAACGTCACTCCCCATATTAAAACCGCACTCGACGGACGGCACTGCGATTGACATTTCCAGCATGGATCTGACAGAACGCCGCGATATTTTAGCGGTCGCACGTGCGTTAAGTGCACGATCCACCTAAGAGTGAAATTAGTTGTAGTAGCCTACATAGAAATAAGTTTTTTGAAATTTTCTACAAATTGGAACAAATAATTTGGGGCGGGTAGTTCGACCCTAGCGCAACATACTCGTATTTTCATCTTACTCGTGTTTCGTGATCGTCTCGTTGTATCCAGCTCCTCAATCTCGGTACAGCTGTTGTTGAGTAATAGCCTGGCAAACGTCACTTCCGGACTGCACCAGCGTGCATTCGGTGCAGTCACTACCTCACCCAGTGTTGCCAGCCCAGTATCAAGCTGCCCACCAGAAGCGACCTCTAAAACCACAAAAAATCCACTAACAAAACTCGCGTCAGTAAAAAATTCGAAAACTTTCCACCTCTACCATGTTTAGCAAACTTTTGTTTATCGTAAAGGAAAATAATATTTCAAAGATATATTTATTGGAAAAATAACATTAAAGTTAACAACGAATTTATATTTTTAAGTAATTTTCGTCAGTACCATCATCGTTAGTCTCTCAATTGGTACGATTTGGTCCCAATAAATTCGATTTAAAAATCAACTAGCCACTAAAATCGAAATTTGTTCGCTAAAAGACAAGCCCAAATCACCAGATTTAGTGGAAAGTCCTAAGTTGGCAACACTCCTCACTGCATACTGCCCGGGTACACTTACACTTGTTCTTACTCACTATTTCCTTTCTGTAGATTTGACTCGAGAATTTTATTGCTCACAAAAGTTTCATGAAATCTTTCTCAATTTTATATTGAAAGCTCATTCAAAGTTTCAACACATTCGTAAAACAGTACATACCAAATTTTGATGTTATATGCTTTTTTGAACCTTAAAATAATTGTCTATGAATAAATAAATGATTTGATGATCTCTCCGACCGATTTCGGCCATGGCGACCACTTTGACTCCTAATCAGATCGGCGCTGATGCGCCCGGAGATGGCTATTGTAGCCAATTTTGGCAGTAAACTCCCGTGCACAGAGTGGACACGTGAGTTTGCCATTTACATAATTATAGTTAATGGCGACGGGTGGACGGGCCTTCAGCTCATCGCGCTTAGCGTCGAGGTCTGCTTTACGCTGTTCCTCAAACTCGCGGACTTGCCTCTTAACCATCCCGCGCCATTCGGGACGCTGTGCTGCCAGACCCTCCCATTGAGTGGGCTCAATGTTGCATCTTTTCATGTGTCGTTTCTGAACATCTTTATATCTGAGGAGTTGTCCGCCATGCTTTCGCTTGCCCTCCTCTAGCTCAGAATAAAAGATGCGCTTCGCCACTCTCTCCTCCGACATCCGGGATACATGACCGCACCACCGTAGCTGACGACGCATTAGATAGGCCTCAATGCCACCAACATTGGCGCATCTCAGAACTTCGGTATTGCGCACTCGGTCGGACCATCTGATCTTCATGATGGTGCGAAGGCATTTTAGGTGGAAGCGATCCAGAGTGCGTATGTGGTGACGATACACACACCAAGTCTCGGAGGAGTATAGAAGGTTTGGCAGCACAATCGCCATATATACAGAGATTTTTGTGGCTAGCTTTAGGTCGTGCGAGCAGAAAACCTTGGAACACAACTTCCCAAATGCTGCAGCTGCAGCACTGATTCTGCTGTTGATCTCAGCATCAAGGTTACACTTAGATGTTATAGTGTTCCCCAGATAACGAAACTTATTAACCTGTTTCAGCATATCCTCACCAAGCATAATCGCCAGTGTCTCGCGACCATGCGAGTCTAAGGACATCACTTCCGTCTTTTTGACACTGATCTTCAGGCCGAATTTACAGCATGCTTGGTGAAAAACGGACATTAGCTGTTGCAGGCCGTCTGGGGATTCTGCAAGAAAGCACAAGTCATCAGCATACATGATCTCAGTAATCAATGCATACGAGACTTTAGTGCGCGCCTTAAGTCTAGCCAGGTTAAAAAGACTGCCATCTGTGCGGAAACGGATGCGGACTCCTTGGGAAACAGTATTTAGGACTTCTTTGACTACAACTGCAAAGTACAAGGCGAACAGTGTGGGCGCTAGAAATTTATTTTGCCGAGGATATTTTGCCGTCTTAAATTTTGTCATTTCTAATTTAAGTCTGATTAAAATATAACAAAAGTTCATTTTTTTTTTGTACAATATAACTATTAGCTTATATTTACCAACCAGTTGGCGAATGAACTGAAGTAAACTAGACACGCAAGTAGGTGCAGAGAAACAGTTGCTGAACCGGGTGACAGGATATACTGAACAAGTAAAAATAATCGCAATTATGTGTGCCTTCCAGATGCCCAACAAGACAAACTGTTCTTCCGGAAAGACTACACGTATCTAAATGACACACGGAGCTTTTACAAGATACACACGTTGCCCGCGACGTGGCAGGACGCGAAGAAGCGTTGCGAGTGGGAAGGCGCAGTGCTGTTCCATCCTGAAGACGCGGCCGAGGCCAACGCGGTGATCGCCTTCTGGAACCAAACTCTGTCGAGTTTGGTTCCAGACTGGTTCAGAGTGCATGTTGGGTTGAGCGCTTTATTGGCGGAAGGGGTTTTTCTAACTACCGACGGTAAGAAATATCCTCGACCAATACACGAGCATATAATATATAGGTTCAGTTGTGGAATGGCACTGGTTAAGCCGTAGGTCCCGTTTGCTGTCTATGATCACTTAGACGGCGGTCGTTACACAACCATGTGAGAAGCCTGCTACTTGTGGAAGGCAGTTGAAAAATTCTGACACTAGGTTTCATCGGGTCATTTGACGACTTGGTGTCCCACACGAAAAAGGGTTGTGGAATTCGGATGGTGTGAACATGAAATCAAAAATTATTCCAAATTATCTACTTTACGCATCTGAACATGCGCTTGAGTTGTAGATATGCATTGGTGTACCTTCATAAAGGTTTAGGTACTGGAAGGGGCGTTCAGTTTGAAAGTCCATTTAGCGTCCTATCGTACATAAAATTCTCCTTTCCGGGAAAACTCCTTTTTTGTTTCTATAGCTAACTGTTTTGCTTCTTCAGGTCAAACGATAAATGAAGTGTTTAATCATTGGGGTCCAAATGAGCCTAACAACGTCGGTGGACATGAACGCTGTGTAGAAATGTTCATTGAAGGGACCTTTAATGACATTTCTTGTCAATTCAAGTCCCGCTACATCTGCAAAAAAGGCCTTAGGGATGTCAAGTGGAACAAAGAGTGTAATTTTTCAAGAACAGGTTAGTTGTATTCTTTTGTTTATTGTCGAGTTTTTTTAATAAATTAAATTATAAATAGAAAAGGTAATAAAATGAAAACGTTTTTAAGACGTCCTAGCAAACAATATCAATACATATCACAAAGTAAAAAGCAGTTCAAAAACTAACACCTGACTACATAACAGTAACAGAGTTATCGATAGATTATCGCGCTCTAAAAAGTAAGAAACAAGTAATTATAATTAACTTCCAATAACGCTAATCTTAGTCTGAAAAATAAAAACACAGAATATGTATGAATATATTTATGTGATAGCCGTGGTCGTATGGCACTGTAATATGTTCTTTAGTCAGCAGGTGACACACGACCACGGAATAAAGTCGCTTTTTGCGTTTCTCTGTCTGTCATGAACACCACTCACTTACCTCAAAAACCACAAACATGATTTTGGTTTCCTTTTAATGTGGTTACTGGTGCAACATATATTTGGTTTACTTACCTACCTACTAATTACCTACTTTTTGCAGACTACATTTTTAATAAAACTCTAGACCGCTGCTACAAATTCCATGCTGTGCCCAAAAATTGGACCGAGGCTATGTCTGTGTGTCATGCAGAGCAGTCCCACCTGGCAGTGATCAACAGCTACGCTGAAGCCTCCTTCCTGCTGCAACTGGCAACACAAAACAGTAATGATAATACTCCTGAATTTACTTGGTTGGGATTTCACAACCGTCCTGGTGACGGTTGGAAGACCATTAAAGGTTAGAACATGTGTTTTGTAGCGGCAGCCTGCGGTATCGTTTCTTTTACCAAGTGAGTCCAAGCATGAGGACTGTTTGCGAACTGAACCGAATGCGTGAAATTTTAGTATGTTCAGCAAACGAAAGAGTTCAAAAAGTGCCTACCTACTGTCATGTAATAAAATTGTAACAAGCCGATGTCAAGCCGTGGCCAAACATGCAAAAAACTATAGTATACTAATAATACATAAAATGCTGTTTTAGAACAACTTTCCTATTTCTTTATTGCATATGAAACATTGTTTACAATATTTAGCAACATACCTATTACATATATACACATATCAAACCTATATCCCTGGCAGAGCGTCAACGACCGTAAATTACTGTCGTTATCGCCACGTCTAACAAATATTGAGGGATGTTTGAGATAAATCTTGTATCACTATAGTGATGTCGCCTAAAAGTTGTAATAAACCTGAAACCTTAAGTCCCTCAGTCAACTTTTACGACACCCACGGGTAAGAAATGGACTGATGCTATTTTAAGCCGGCATCACACGGCAAACAACATATTAAATGGTAATAAAAAATATGTACAATGATTTATTTATATAAAATTTTCAGGTGACGATTTAGTAGCCAGTGGCTACTCGAACTGGGGTCCCAACGAGCCTTCAGGAGACGGTTCTTGCGGGGCAGTTGCCTTTAAGAAGGTCTGTGCGCTTTTGCCTGGGCACCTGAACGACTTGGCTTGTGACTTTGGTGGCTTGTTCGTCTGCGAGCATGAAATTAGCAGCCCATGAGAACGTGGGACCGATGACTTGACCCGACGCTACGACGTATACTGTTCGACTCCCAGCAACAATTTATTTTATTAAGAAACATCATGAATGCTATCTCTCTACCGTAGGACTGCTGGAAGAGATTTATTTTTAGAAATAAGTAGTACCTGTTGTTTTTTTTCTAAATGTGATTGTCCTGTGTTTTATCTTGTGTGCAATAAACATTTAAATAAATAAATAAATAATGAACGAGTTGAGAGTATTAACATTCAAAGCAAATGCGTGTAGCACAGTTTTTGGAAAACCTTGAAACACGCAAATGCGTGTAGCACAATTTTTGAAAAAAAATTCCAGCGTAAGCAGGATTTAACCTTACTTTTACTTTTTTGATTTACAATTTTTTTTTTATGTATGTATTTGTCATTAAACCACTTAGATTTTTATGTTGGTGTCCTTGTTTACAAAATAATTAAATAAAACCACTTATAGAAGAAAATGTGTTTTTTTTTCTATAAATCATACAGTAACGAATGACGGACTCTCCTGAAAGCGCTTAGCTCTGCAGGGAATAGTAGGTCAAAATTAAATTTCTAAAATAATCACCCAAACACGGGGAGAAACTGAAAAAAGAGCCATTAATTCATGCATTCGTTTTTAATACAGGGTGCAAAAAAAATTGCTGCAAATACTTTAAGGGGTGAACCGGCCCATGAAACTGAACAACTTTTGCCAAGGAACATAGATCGAAATATGAAAAAAAAAATTGGCCCTCCCATACAAAATTACTGAACGACCAAGTCAATTTGTATAGAAGGTCCAAATTTTTATTCCAATTTCGACTTATGTTTCTTGGGGATAGTTGTTCAGTTTCAGAGGTTGATTCACCCCTTAAAATATTTGCAACTAAATATTTTGACACCTTATATAGTAGATGCATTTTGTATAATTTGTAAATTAATCGATTTGGTTACGCGGATCGCACACTTAACGCACGACGGAGCGCTAAAATATCGCAGCAGTCTGTCAGATCCATACTAGAAGTGCGCTAGCGGTGCGTCGACAGCGATTGAGCGGTTTTAGTATGGGGAAGTGTGATTTTCTGTGGCTTTTCTTCAAGCAGAGCGTGGTGCACAGCCACGTGTAAGATGGACACAGTGTAGAAAGGAAATGCATTTATTTTATAATGTTATGTATTATTGGACCACCAAGTACACATATACATCAACCGATTGATTTAGATTATAATAATATATCACGATTTGTAAAATATAACAGACACAGACGGGGCCGCAGCCATGACGGGAACCAAAGACAAAAAGGAAAGAGTGAAGTTATGAACTAAGTGAAGCGCGCACAAGTCATTCAGTGTTGCCCATGCAAACTATGTACAAGCATACAATTATTCTAACACTCCTCCTTATGCTTTACATTTGCTTTGCTCTATTCCTACTACAATCCACAAAATAGCTCTACATTTCAAAATGTCTCTACATTTCAATATGACTATATATTTTATATGGCTCTACAATTTTGAATGACTCTACAATATTATTCATTCTACAATTGCATTTATCATATTAATTACATATTAAAGCACATAGAATTACTCTTTACTCTAAACTTTAACAAATAGTAGGTATATAACTTTGCTATGCTATAATGGAGAAGTGTACCTAACATAAACAAAACAGTTCATGCAATACATTACACCACACATTTTAAGTTCAAACCATTCACAAAATTAAAATGTTTTTCTGTACATAACGGCTTTGTAAATACATCCGCAATCATTTTACCTGTAGGTAGGTATTTTACATTAATTTTTCCTGACTGTATTAAATCTTTTACATAGTGATAACGCAAGTCAATATGTTTTGTTCTCTTATGGGAGTATTCCTTTACTAGTAATAATTTTTGAGCACTCTGATTATCGTTATAAACAGTGATATCGAAAGTTTTGTCTACAATTTCCGACAAGAAATTTTTAACAAAACATATATCTTTGCAAACGTCGCTTATAGCTAAATACTCTGCCTCAGTGGAACTTAAAGCGGTGCTACGCTGTTTTCTGGCCTCCCAGTTGATAACATTTTTACCTAACTTTATAACAAAACCAGTATAAGACTTACGGTCTGACAAGTCATTAGCCCAATCTGCATCAGCAAATGCCTCTATATTGAAGTTACCATCCTTTACAAAGAAAAGACCAAAATCAATAGTTCCTTTTAGGTATCTAAGAATACGCTTAGCAGCCTGCCAATGACTCTTATCAAAACTAGTTAGGTATTGACTTAATTGACTACACGCATAAGCAATATCAGGGCGAGTACAGACACTAAGGTACATAAAGAGAGCCTAAGAGTTGTCTGTACTGGTAAATATCATCTGACAAACTATTTTTAGATTTTTCAAGCTTGCAATTTACAGGTAGTGGAGTTGCAACAGGTTTACAATCATTCATGTTAAATTTATTAAGTAAACGCTTTATATACTCCGATTGATCAAGGATGGTTATGCCTGACCCTTTAGTAACATTCATTCCTAGACAATTCTTAAGCTCGCCTAAATGACGAATTTCAAAATTAGCCTCTAACAGTGCAATGACATTCTCAATACAGCTATTGTGAAAAACATAAAAATCATCAACATATAATGCTAAAATAACATAATCATCCTTGGTCTTCTTTACATAAACGCAAGGCTCACATTTACTTTGCACATAACCGTTATCACATAAAACATTATTTATCCTTAAATTCCAGTTACGGCTTGCTTGTTTCAAGCCATACAGTCCTCTTTTTAATAAA
The DNA here is from genome assembly GCA_029255805.1 of Keiferia lycopersicella. NCBI lineage: Eukaryota > Metazoa > Arthropoda > Insecta > Lepidoptera > Gelechiidae > Keiferia > Keiferia lycopersicella. The sequence continues at coordinate 5,777,963 of JARACZ010000008.1, forward strand.
CAAACTTTATTATTGTCAATATTAAAACCTATAGGCTGTTCCATATAAATACATTCATTAAGTTCACTATTTAAAAATGCAGTGGTAACATCAATGTGATCAATTTTTAAATCTAATTGAGTTGCAATACTAAACAAAATTCGTAAGGTTGAGTGCCTAACTACTGGCGAAAAAGTTTCATCATAGTCTATACCTTCTTTTTGGCTATAACCACAGGCAACTAGTCTAGCTTTATGCTTACTAAAATTTCCCATAGCATCAAACTTTTTCTTATACACCCATTTATTTTTAACAATGTTTACACCATCAGGACGATCAACCAGTTCCCATACATTGTTTTTAATCAAGGAATCGTACTCACCTTTCATAGCATTGTACCACTCATCACATTCAGGCGAACTCATAGCCTGCTTATAGGTTAGCGGCTCACCTAGTGAACTAGCATCAGCCAGCATTGAGGTTAAATCATAGTCTTTATATTTAGTAGGTATGTTACCTCTAGTAGTACGTACAGGGCGCGAACTAACCGCTTCAGGAGAATCTGTTGCTCCTCCTTGACGTGAAGGCGCTGGCAGAGAAGATGACGACCTTGGCGACTCATCTTCATCACCAGTGTGGTAATCACCAGACAGCGGGGAACATACAGGTGTGTGTATCTCTGCATCTGAAAGTGACAAAGAACCATTTTTATTTCCGGCCTCTTCAGTACTAATTTCATGACTATTTAATTCACTACTAATATTAAATTCATTATTATTATTATTTTGCAAACTCATAATTTCATTATCATTAAATAATTCATTATTAAAATAAATAGTATCACAGTTTATAAAACTTTGGCTCCTGTTAGCTTCTGACTCTTTATAAAATTTGTCCTCCAAGAATACAACATCTCTACTATAAATAACTTGTTGAGGATTAGATGGATCTACAAGACGATACCCTTTGCATGTATCACCATACCCAACGAAAATGTATTTTTTTTGCTTTGGCATCGAGCTTACGTCTCTTTTGATCAGGCACATGAGCATAGGCAATACACCCAAAAATGCGCAGATGGCTAAGGTCAATAGTAGACCCGGTCCATTCACACTCAGGAACACCCTCAGACAACGCGCTGGTAGGAGACCTATTTTTTAAATATATTGCCGTCATAACGGCTTCTCCCCAGAAACGACCACTGAGTCCAGCTTCCTGCAGCATAGCTCTAGCCTTTTCAAAGATAGTTCTATTGACACGCTCGGCCACCCCATTTTGCTGAGGGCAATAGGGTACGGACTTCTGGTGAACAATGCCTTCTTTTTTTAAATAAGCTGACAAATAATTATTACAAAATTCAGTACCGTTATCTGTACGTAAAATTTTAATTTTAAAACCAGACTGTTTCTCTACCATGCATTTGAAAGTAATAAAATGGGAACTTACTTCTGACTTATTCTTCATAAGGTAACCAAAGGTCTTCCTCGTAAAGTCGTCGGTGAACGTTAGCAAGTAGCGAGCTCCGCCCCAGCTGCTTACTTGCGTCGGGCCACACACATCCGCATGGATCAGCTCCAGTTGGCAAGCAGCACGTCTCCCTGCCCTGGGAAAAGGTGCCATGTGCATCTTCCCAGTAAGGCATGAAACACAGCTTCCAGTACCATTTTCTTTCTGAAACATAACACCCATGCAATGTTTCCCTCCACCCAGTATAGACATACCTTTAGGGTTCAGGTGACCTAGACGCTTATGCCATGTACTCGCTGGTACGCATGTTGCAGCATTAGCTCTCACTGTCCTCTGCCTAGACTGAAGAGGCATGGAAAGCTCAACATCGGGAACGGGCTGTCCTTGCAACTTACACTTATATAACCCCTTTACTTTCTTAGCAAATAAGACTTTATTGCCTATGATTTTACAGTCATTGGTATAAATATCACATCCATCTTTTTTAAATACAACAACATAACCCTTTTCGGCCATAGTGCCGACTGACAACAAATTATTTGACAATTCAGGAACATAAAGAACATTATCTAAAGTAATATCTGGTGAAAGTGAAACCTTACCTATATATTCACAGTTCAGTTTTTGACCATTTGCCACAGATATCACGCATGTTTTCTTCTGCAGGTCCTCGACTAGTTTCTCATCAGCGCACATATGAGAGGAAGCACCACTGTCGACGATGAACTCATCCGACGTTGTAGCTGCGTAAGCTGACGCGAACATTGTGTGGTCCTCAGTTTTCTTTCTATTTTCTTCTCTCTTCCTTTTAAAGCACTTCTTGAAAACATGTCCGGCACGCTTGCAGTAGCTGCATATTATATTGCGTTTCTTGCTATTAACTGTGTAGGCAGCAGGGCCTTCTCCGTTTTTAGATATTTGATCGTTCTTTCTGTCATCCTCTTGTAGTAACCTGGTTCTTACTAATTCAGTTGTCAATTTACTGGTAAGGCAAGCAGTTTCCAAGCTTGAGACTAGGACATCGAAATCTTGCGGCAAGCCAGAAAGCATTATCTCAGCCACCTCACCGTCATCAATTTTTCTGCCGATGTCTTCCAGCTGGTGCACTATCTTCATCACACCGTTTATGTACTCGGGCATACTAGAGAATTGCCCGTACTCAATGCGGTGCAACTGGCGTAGCAATAAGACTTTCCTATAGAGCCCCTTGCCCTCAAAGGTGTCTGCAAGCCGCTTCCATGCATCGCACGCACTTTTAGCATCTCGTACATACTGGTAAAGCGTCGGTTCAAGTGACAGGCATATTCGCGCTAACGCGCGGGTGTCGCGAGCAGCTTCAACTGTGACTCCTTCCGCCACTTCTACACAATCCCATAATCCTTCAAGGGTAAGTGCCATTCGCATTGCGAATTTCCAGTTTACATAGTTTTCTCCAGTGAGTTTCTCCAAAAGTGAGGTTATGTTGGTATAATGGGTAGCACCCGTCGTGTTTCCACCTGGTTCCGGCATACCTTTGTATTTTCCTCTTCGATCTTTTTGTATTTCACACGTGTGCAACTATACCTGGGCACAGAATCTGTGATTTTCTGTGGCTTTTCTTCAAGCAGAGCGTGGTGCACAGCCACGTGTAAGATGGACACAGTGTAGAAAGGAAATGCATTTATTTTATAATGTTATGTATTATTGGACCACCAAGTACACATATACATCAACCGATTGATTTAGATTATAATAATATATCACGATTTGTAAAATATAACAGACACAGACGGGGCCGCAGCCATGACGGGAACCAAAGACAAAAAGGAAAGAGTGAAGTTATGAACTAAGTGAAGCGCGCACAAGTCATTCAGTGTTGCCCATGCAAACTATGTACAAGCATACAATTATTCTAACAGGAAGCGCTCCGTCGTGCGTTGAGTGTGCGATCCGCCTTACATTTGGAAGGATCTTGCGCCATGTTGGTACTTACTCATTGACAGAGTCGTAAGCTCTGGAATTTAGAAATCTCTTCAATCTATTAAACCTCGAATCTTATCTCTTACCTTTCTATTATCTTAAGATATTCTTAATTTCGGAACTGATTTTATTATAGTTTTTCGGTCCTGTATATGTAGGTGTAGTATATATATATAAGGTTAAGGTTTTAAGGTTATGACTTTGTTCCTCTGGTGGTGGAAACAGCTGGGAGTTGGTGCACGGAGGCTATAGCCTTTGTTAGGCAGATAGGGCGTCGGATGAGGGATAAGGGCCTGGACCATCGCTCTGGCTCGTTCCTGGTGCAAAGGTTGTCCATTGCAATACAACGTGGTAATGCTAGTAGTGTATTGGGCACCTTTGGGCCGGGGGCGTCCTGGGGTGGTATTTTTAGATAAGTTTATTTTTGTTAAATTTTATTGTTTTTGTATTTTTGACTATATATAAATATATATAAGGTCCCATTTAATTAAGTACAAATATTTTAAAGGCATGTTCAGCAATATTATTTAAGATCTTTTTTGTAAAAACAAAAGGAAAATACACGCTAGTTTTCAAAATAAACGCCAAAAACATTTTTACCAAAATAAAAAAGTGAACGACCTATACACAGCTTGCGTAGTCCACGATTTTACTGTCATATACAGGGTGACCGGTAAATTGATGTATTCCTTTCAAGGAATGAACTAGCTCATGAAACTGAACAACTTTCCCCATGGAACATAGGTCGAAAAATGAAAAAAAAAAAATTGGCCCACCTATACAAAATTACCGACCGACTAAGTCAATTTGTATGGGAGGACCAAAATTTTTTTTCATATTTCGACCTATGTTCCATGGGGAAAGTTGTTCAGTTTCATGAGCTGGTTCATCCCTGGAAAGGAATGCATCAATTTACCGGTCACCCTATATTTGACATCACATTTTATGAATGAAATGGATTGTAGGAGTTGGGGCGATGTACCGCAGCCATGATGATTATTTTATCAATGGGATCATACATAGGAAGGATGCTACTTATAAATTCGATTTAATTTGTTTGAAAAATGAAAAAAAACTAGCGTATTTTGTTTTGTACATAAAACATCTTTAATTATATTTCTCAATTTACCCTTAAAATATTTGTACTTAATAAAATAAGACCTTATATATATAGTATAAGTAGTATATGTAGGTGTTTGTAATTTAACTGTGCTCCTTGTGGATCGTCATGTACTCCAAACTTTGGATGTCTATTAGCCATAGCAAAACTGACCCATTGATCTGAACAATTTTGCTTTGAATCCATATCAGCTGTATGATCTATAGTCTAGCTGGGCTCCTGCCTAGTAATCCACATCAGGTACTCCAAACTTTTGATGTCTATTTTCCTGCAAAACCGTCCCATCAAGCTGAACAACTTTTGATTTTGTGCCATTTCTTTATCTCCTATAGTTTAACTGAGTTACTGGTGGTGCTCCTGGTGGTCTACATCAAGTACTCCAGATCCTTCAAATGGTGAAAAAAGTAGCTTAGATATGTATGGACATATCCAAAACGGTCTCGGTATGCTAGCAATCTCTGTGCCAAATTTCATGAATATCGGTTCAGTGGTTTGGAGATGAACGCGTTGCTGGCAGACAGACAGAGTCTACTTTTGCATTTACGAGTATAATATTAGAATGGATCAAAATGTTTTTCATCAAAACAGGGCAAACAGAGAACTTTGCCACTGGTCTTAAGGTTAATCTTATTTATACACAGGGTTTTTATATAAAAAAAACAAAACAGAAAAAAATGCAATGTGAGTGGACTTGCTTTCTTCCCTACTGAACGTTAGTGCATCACTAACGCCCCGCTCTGTGTGGCTGTGAGGCCTATACTTCATGAGACAATTTAGACTTCACTCCGCAACTTCACTGTCATACCAATAGAAATCAGGGCACAGCACAGAGTAAAATCGCGTGATTTTGTCCGCGGCAACAGCGAGGAGACACTCATGTGCTTTTTCAACCTCCTGACGCAACAAACTTGTTAAATTAGATATAACAAATATCTAATTCTTTATTTACTATACTATACTAAGTTATTTTTCTGTCCGTAATTTTTTTTTTATTTGTTATACTTCGATGTATCTATCGAAAAAAGGGATAATTGTTAATAAATAAATACTAAGCTTACTAGGTAGTGATAATTAATTCGCAGAACCAGTTAACAGATAAAACTTTAAAAACTCTCCCTAAGTTCCTGTTAAAAATTTGTTTACCTAATCTGTTTCTACACGCAATAGATAATATATTACAATTTGTTCTTAGAAGGCGGTTCAAAAGCACTCACTGATAATGGTCATGTATAAAACCAGCGTTAGTGACCAGTGTTCGTCTATATCTTATTGGTTTGGCAGTAAACAATCACTTTTTTTAACATGGGTTCATCAATATTTTTGCATATGTTATTTGCGCTGCATTTGACGATATTTACAAGTAAGTTATTCAAGTTTTACTGGTATTTTTAAATTGCTCAATTTCATGGTCTTAATGTACCCTATCTATCTATCTGGCAGTGGTTTGCCTACTCCCTGTCTTATGCCTTCTACGGTTTAACCCACTTTAGCTATTCGCCAACCATAGTGAACATAAAACCCTTCAGCCAGATGTATCAACACAGAATAATAATTAGTAACCAGCGTTAGTATCAGGCATAACAGTTTTCTGCCATACTTGCCCACGTCATGTTTTTGGTTTAACAGGAGCTGTCGTAAATTATTTTTTAATTTGATACCTTGTTTCATTTTGTTAGTGTGACAATCATAGTCTTATGTTCCTTGGTGACAATGCGTTACTTTGATGTTTCAAACTTGGATTTTGTACTCCTTTGACATTTTTCAAATATTTTGAATCATAGGACTATTTTATTTTTTGCCTTCCAACATTTTGTTATTTCTAATTTAACACTGATAATATAACAAAGGTTTAATGTTTTTGTACAATATATACCAACGAATGACTGAAGTAGGCTAAACACGCAAGTAAGCTCAGAGAGACAGTTGCCGAATCGGGTAAAAGAATATACTGAACAAGTAAAACTAATCGTAATTATGTCTGCCTTCCAGATGCCCAACAAGACAAACTGTTCTTCCGGAAAGACTACACGTATCTAAATGACACACAGAGCTTTTACAAGATACACACGTTGCCCGCGACGTGGCAGGACGCGAAGAAGCGTTGCGAGTGGGAAGGCGCAGTGCTGTTCCATCCTAAAGACGCGGCCGAGGCCAACGCGGTGATCGCCTTCTGGAACCGAACTCACCGATTTGACAGAGTGCATGTTGGGTTGAACGCTTTATTGGTAGAAGGAGTTTTCTACACTGTTGACGGTAAGTTATATCCTCGCCCGTAAATAAATATAAAATCACAGATTATTCTAAATTAGTTAACTAAACGACAGAACATGCACATGAGTTCTAGATATTCATGGGTATACATACAGGGTGTAACGAAAACTTTGCAGACCATGAAACTGAACAACATTTTCTATGTGGGCTATGTTGGTAAACATAAAAAGAAAATTAAGCTTTCCATACAAAATTATCGATCAGCTGACTAACTTTGTATGGCAACTAGAAAAAACTTTTCGTTTCCTAACATAGCCCCCATAGAAAAAACTGTTCAGTTTTATAGTCTGATCACGCCTGCAAAGTTTTTGTAACACCGTCTCTTACACCCTGTATAGATGTTGCACACCGGAAAGTTTTTTTAGCATAAAATTTTGTAACTTTCCCGAAAACTACTTTTATATTGTAACAGAAAACTGTTTTGTTTCTTCAGGTCACACGACAAATGAAGTGTATAATCACTGGAATACAGGAGAACCTAACAACAATCTAGGACGTACGGAACCCTGTGTAGAAATGTTCTCCAACGGCACCCTTAATGACAAATCTTGCCAACGTCAGTACCCCTTCATCTGCAGAAAGGCCCTCAAGGACGTCAAGTGGGATAAAAAGTGTAATTTTTCAGGGACAGGTGAGTTTTCTTTTTCGTTTATTGCCTGGAAATATGTCAAGCGGTGTGTCCAGTGAGTGGTAAAAAAAATATCGGTAATATATAAGGCTTCATCATGACGGCGGTACATCGCCCCACCTCCTACAATCCATTCCATTCATAAAATGTGATGTCAAATATATGACATATTTTTACGGCCGTTAACGCTCTGCCTACCCCGCAAGGGATAAAGGCGTGATATATGTATGTATCTAATACCTTTAAACGAGCAAGAATTGTATATATCGTCGTCCACAACACGAAGAGACGTAACTAGCATTTGGTAAATTTTACAGGGGAGCCGATTTAAGGTGAAAAAATACTTTGGCGGGTTGAAATGCTATAAAATACTGTGTATACATATAAAATTTCTATTTTAACTAGTTGAGTAGTTCATCTAGTTTCTTTTGATATATGAAGTATGAAATTACTACCAGTAGATTTCAGGAAATTAGCGTTGTTCTTTTTTTAAAACTTGAAATTGCTAGTTACGTCTATACGTGTTTCATAGTTTTTTTTAAACAGTGTAAGTTAGGACAATTATCATGTCAGTTAAGACTCACGACAAATCAACATATTTATTGTAAAATCTGAAAAATCAACATTATTTTTATGATTTTAACTCAAAAATGAAAAATAGAAAAAATCTTTAATCATTGTGTGGAAGGGACTGATAAAATTGGACTTATTCTTCCTTCCTTATGACAGGATTGTTTCCTGCGCACAAGGACAGTAGATCATCCCGTGTCAATTTAGGAGGTTGCGAGTAAAGTACGTATATAGGTACATTTTCTCTTAGTTTATTATTATTTTGCCGTTTGATTGATAGGCTCCTGTAGCTGAGATCAGTGTGGTTTGTTTTGAAGAAAATAGAATCCACGTGTGACTTCTTAACTTTGTATTCACACATCTTAGTCCAATCTATAGTATCGCCGCTATCATCATCTTTCCGGATCTTTATAGTCTTATATCTTTTAAGAGCTGTTTGAAATTTAAGAAGTCTTCAAATGACAACTCTTTGACCAAGTAAGGTTGTGCACGTCTTGCGAATTTGATAGCCACAGTTATTTGTCCTGGACTGTAAATGTGTCCGGTGTTTTTAATGGCAGTGCTTATTGCACTGTGGGCCGAGTCTCCTTCGCTTTGTCCGTGGTGTGGTTCGAAAAAGTTAAGAGAAATTTGGATATTTCTATATACAAGTGGATATTTCTGAAGCTCCTCTTTGTTCAAGACCTTCATGTCATGTATAACAATGACAATCCTTTATTCCGAAGTCGTAAATTGTAAAATTATACAGCGATAACCTCCTCTTATAGTATACAGCGTTTTCTTTTGATTGAGGTAAGCTTATGACTTGCTGTTAATAAAATACTGCGCTTCATAAGTCGAAATTGGTTTTTTACTAATCATTTTCAAATGGTTTTTGCTCACTGTATTAGAAGTCCCGTCTTTCCACTTAACCAGCGCATCCATTTTTAAGTAAATCAGTTACAACACCTATTAAAAACTGCGAATTAACCTGTAATCTCCAATTTATTGTCACGACTCATTCATTTTGTGCCGACAAGTAGTAAACAAACAACTATAATGTCTGAATGACTAAAACCACAAAATTGCAAATTAAAGAGACACCTCACCGGGAACAAAATATACGACGCAAGAGGTCATCTGGACATAGTAATGTAATAGTGTTTCGGAAGAAAGCGGGAACTGAGTGACATCTATTGATAGTGACATTAAATTTTTCGCAATACTTACAAATCAGAAGTATCACGTACAGTTATAGTTAAGTTACAACCTGATTTGGTTAAAAAAATATTGTATTTAAGTTTAACGTATAGATGTAAGTTAAGTTACAGCAATACGTGTTACTTTAAATTTATATCGAAGCTACTTACGGCTCCCTCTATTTCCTTTATTATACTTGATACAGTTACGGCGATTCGTGAAAACTGTAGACCTCAAAATTCTGAGAAAAACTGTATATTTAACATGTTTTGGCAAAAAATGTTAGTTACGACTCTTCGTGTTGTAGACGACGATATATACCTGTATATATACCTATATATATAATCAGGATCTCGGAAATGGCTCCAACGATTTTCTTGCAAACTCGTATATAGGGGGATTCGGGGGAGAAAAATCGATCTAGCTAGGTTTTATTTTCCAGAAAGCACTCTGAACGGCAAAAAAAGCGGAATTTTGTGAACGTTGCATTTTGTGTGGAGACAGTACCGCTATTTCATCAACAGAGTTAGCTCAGTTGGTTAAGCCGCTTGCATATAAATCACACGAGCTTGAGTTCGAATCCAAACCTTAGGTTCCCTTTTGATACTTTTTGCTCTTTTATTATTACAAATATATTCATATTTTCTTTTTTTTTTACTATTTTTTTAATAATATTTTTTTTATTTGTTGTATTCTACACAAAGCTCACACCTCATTATTGTAAAACTAACGCCATCTGTTGATTTGACGCGGGTCCGTGTGCAACCGTGCACTATGCCGTTCATCATCGACTAAACGATTTTTTATCGTAATAAAACAACGTTTAAAAAACCTATCAACGTATTTCCTTCTTACCTGTGCTTACACTATGATCCGTAAGTCGCGATAATTATGTCATCTATCGGAGAAAGAGAAGACTAATACTACATATGGATCGCGTTGGATATATTGACCTCCAATACGATGTGATGACGCCGAATCGACTGGTACACTCTGTATGGGGGGTCCAATTTTTTTTTTTGTAAAAAGGACTTCCGAACCTGAAAAGATTTGAGAAATAAAAGAGAAATAATGATAAAGAGTTCCGAATTGCGTATTTAGACCGTTTACGCTCTGCCTGCCCCGCAAGGGATATGGGATAGAGATATTTATACATACAAAAAGTACCATTCGACCGAGTCACTTCGTATGGGAGGTTCATTTATCCAAATGAACGCGGTCCGTGTGTAGTAGTCTTCTCATGTGCCGACAGATGGCGTGACTTTATCGGGTTAACGGGACATGCGGATAGAGCAAGCGAGATAAATTTTCAATCTAAGGGATACATATTTAATACTTACTAGCGGCCCGCCCAACGGCTGCGCCCGCTGCAACTCATTTTCCCGTGAGAACAAGATGTTTTCCCGGCAAGTATTATACATAAAAACCTTCCTCTTGAATCACTCTATCTATTTAAAAAACCTTTATCAAAATCAGTTTTGTAGTTTTAAAGATTTAAGCAAACGTACATACAGACAGGCGCGAAAAGCAACTTTTCTATATACTACGTATTGATATGCATACACATGTCACGTCATTATCCCTTGCGGGGTAAGCAGAGCGTCAACGGTCGCAAAAATACCGCCGCCATCGCCACTTCTGACAAGATATATTGAGGACCCTTTCGAGATGATTCGTGTATCACTGTAGTGACAGGTTGTCAGCCTGTCGCCTAAAGTTGTAATATAATTCACATTAAACCCTCGAGTCCCTTACTCGCCTCTTACGACACTCGCGGAAAAAACGCGGGTTGATGCTATTCGAAGCCGGCAAAACAGGGCATTATGGGGATATCTTAGCAAAATAAGTTTTGGGAGCGATAGATCCGAGCTAGGCTCGGTCAGCCAGGTACTGTAATATATGACAGTAAAATCGTAATAAAATAGTCCACGTGGACTACGCAAGCTGTGTACAGGTTGTTCACTTTTTTATTTTGGTGAAAATGGCTTTGGCGTTTATTTTTAAAACTAGCGTGTATTTTCTTTTTGTTTTTACATAAAACATCTTTAATAATATTTCTGAACATGCCTTTAAAATATTTGTACTTAATAAAATGGGACCTTATTTGGTCGGTAATATTTTATTAACCGTTGCACCTATGTTTTTTGAATTTGGAATACTAGTTCATAGACTAAAAGTGACATATAATAACATCAAAAAACCAATACAGACCTTTTTGCGTTTCTCTGTCTGCCATAAACACCACGTACTTCATCGTAATCACGATTTTGGTTTGATTTTGACGTGGTAATACGGGGTGTAAAAAACGGTGTAACGAAAACTTTGCAGGTGTGATCAGACCATGAAAATGAACAACTTTTTCTATGGGGCTATGTTGGGAAACATAAAGAAATTTCGACCTTCCGTGCAAAATTCCCGATCAGCTGACTGATTTTGTATGGAAATTCGGAAAAAATTGTTCGTTCAGTTTCATAGTCTGATCACGCCTTCAAAGTTTTGGTTACACCGTCTCTTACACCCTGTATAGCAACGTATATTTGGTTCACTTACCTACTACTACTACCTACTTTTTTGCAGACTACATTTTTAATGAAACCCTAAACCGCTGCTACAAATTCCATTCTGTGCCTAAAAACTGGACCGAGGCTTTGTCTGTGTGTAATGCTGAGCAGTCCCACATGGCAGTGATCAACAGCTACGCTGAAGCCTCCTTCCTGCTGAAGCTGGCAACACAGAACAGTAATGATAATACTCCTGGACTGGACTAACTTTGTTTGGAGAAATTCTTTTGGGATTTCACAACCTTCTTGGCGAGGGTTGGAAGACCATCAAAGGTTAGAAAATGTGTTTTATTCCTATTATACATAGTAAAACTTGTTTCGTAACTGCTTGCTCAGATGCATTTCACTATTTATTTATTGCATAAAAACATTGATTACAATATTTAAAATAATCTACAATGATTAATGCGCAACCGCAAGATGCGCAGGATCGTTCAGTTTCGAAATCTTTGGGGGAGGCCTATGTTCAGCAGTGGACATCTTCCGACTGAAATGATGATGATGATGACAAAAATTTATTAATTTATAAAATTTTCAGGTGACGATTTAGAAGCCAGTGGCTACTCAGCCTGGGCTCCCAACGAGCCCTCAGGGCCTGGTTCATGCGGGGCAGTTGCCTTCAAGAAGTTCCATGTGTTTTCGCCGGGGCACCTGACCGCTTTGCCATGCGACTATCGTGGCTTCTTCGTCTGCGAGCATTAAATATCCACCCCATGATTGTTTGATGCCCAGGAACAATTATTTTAATAAGAAACATCATGGCAGTGTTGAGACTATAAAATTCAAAGTAAATGCGTGTAGCATAATTTTTAGCAGGCTTTGAACCTACTTTTTTATATTTTTATGTATGTTTTTTGTCATTCAAACCACTTAGGATTTTATATTGATGTCTTCTTTGTTTACAATTGAAAAATAAAATTTTAAAAGAAAATATGCTTTTTTTCTATCAATCATCCAGTACCGAACGACGGACTTACCCTTAACCAGTTCTGCAGGCCATACAACTCCCCAGAGAATAATAGGTTAAAATTATATTAAAAAATAATCATATTTTAAGGGGTAAATCAGCCCAGATTTTTTTTTTGGACCTTACAAGTATATTCTTGGTCGATTGGTAATTTTATATAGGTGGGCCAAATTTTTGTTCCATATTTCCCCCTACCTATGCCTTTTGAGGAAATCTATTCAGTTCACCCCTTAAAATTTTTGCAAAAAAAGGAAAGTACTTACCGACTTTTTTCAAGAGGTGAACCAGCTCATACAATTGAATAACATTAACCAATGAACATAGGTCGAAATATGAATAAAATTTTTGGACCTCCCATACAAAACGTACCAGCCGCTTCATATTTTGCCCTATGTTCCTTGGGGAAAGTTGTTCAGTAATATATCATATATATTCAGAATAGGCTGGTTCACCCCTTGAAGATAGTACTTTTCCTCCTGTATATCGTTTAAATTTTGCCAATTCGGTCAGCTGGTACTCTTCTCTAATATTAACGGTGCAGGTGTCCTTTGCCTAAAATAGAATGGTCTGGAGGAAATTTGTTAAGGCCTTTTACCTTACGAGGAGTAAAAAAGATCAATCATCATATTATGTTTAGTTCGACCTGTAGCATTCTAGTACCTTCTAGTACTCCTTTAGCATTCTAGTACCTACCGTGTAATGCCGGCTTAGAATAGCACCACCCCATTTCTTCCTGTGGGTGTCGTAGAAGCCGACTAAGGAACTTGAGGTTTAATGTTTATTGCAATTCTAGGCGAATGGCTGACAAGCTGTTGTATAGTTATACACGACTTATCTAAAACGAACCTCAAACATTTATCGAAGGTGGCGATAAAGGCTGTAATTTTACGATCGTTTACGCTCTGCCTACCCCACCACGGATGTAGGCGTGATTTATGTATGTATGTATGTAGTACCTACCGGATCCTTCGTGCGTAAAGAACTTCGACACGCACTTGGCAATTTTTTCTATGTCAGTCTGATATCGATTGACCTTGAATGTAGTCAAGTACCTAATGTTTATTGTATTTGAAATAAATAAAATAAAAATTTTGATAAAGTAATAGGTATTTTTCGGTTCAAAGAAGTAATTCTTGGCTCAGACGCGAGTTCATCATCATGATAACCTCTTGCTTTGGATAGTAAAAACATAAAAATATAAATCGTCAATTCCGGGGGAATTCCGTGTACTGTACACACATACACACACACACACACACACACACACACATAAATCACGCCTATATCCCTGGCGGGGTAGGTAGAGCGTTAACGACCGTCAAATTACTGTCTTTATCGCCACGTCTGACAATATTTGAGGGTCGTTTCAGATAAGTCATGGATCACTATAGTGACAGGTTGACAGCCTGTCGCCTAATATTGCAATACGCATGAATTCCGTGTAAGTATACGTACATTTTTATGCAGATACGGGGTGTAAGGGACAGCGTCCCGAATACTGATAGTGTTCAAGCAGACCATGAAACTGAACAACTTTTCCCCAGGAACATAATGTCAGGAAACGTAAAAAAAATTTTCGTTTTCCATAGTAAATGCAGTTATCTGATCTCGATTTTGTGTGGGAGGTCGAAATTTTGTCGTTTCCTGACATAATATGTTCCTAGGGGAAAGTTGTTCAGTTTCATGGTCTGCTTGCACCCTATCAGTATTCGGGACGCTGTCCCTAACACCCTGTATAATTATTCAGAACTCAAAATAAAAGGTGTATCAGAAAAATTACTTATTTAATGAGATACATTACATCTACTAATTTATGCTAAGTTATTGTCCAAGGATGTACTAATTCATGCTAGGGTACTGTTTTATTCGTATTTTGTCCAAGTTTACTACCCATGGACGGTACGCTCAAAGCATCTAAAGAGTCAAAACGGGGTTTATTACTAATACAACACTATCTGACAGTCGCTCACTTTTTTCTTTATTTTAAATTTAAACAACGAACATTGTCTTTTTGCCGCGAACTAGACAGTGAACTGGTCAAGCATTGCTTAGTATTAGGTAAATTATGGTATGTAAGCAGAATTTTGAAATAATTTAAGCCTGTCCCACACAGACGCGACCTGCGGTGGCGGTGGCGGTGGCGGGCAGTTGTATGATATGAGAGTTCTAAGAATGACACAGACTCATGCGGCCTGGACTCTCATATCATCCAACTGACCGCCACCGCCACCGCAGGCCGCGTCTGTGTGGGACAGGCTTTAAACTGATTTAAGCTATATGGCGAGATCGAAGAGTTCTGTACAGGGCTGTACCATACAATAGATTACAGGTAGCTAGCCAGGTGGCTAACAGGTAAAACAGTCACGTCACACAGAATTAGTCGATGATTTTTTGTAAGGGGGGTCAATAATTGTATCTAACTTCGACCTTTGGTACTTGGGGTAGTTCAACGTTTTTGAGAAAACCCGTGTTCTGGTTGGTTTCTGCATAGATTATGTCAAATGATTTTGAATGTTAGCTGACCTACTTGCGTCTACTTCTGTTATCTTAATACAAACAACGTCCTCAGTAATCAAATAACATTTCATTTTGAAGAAACAAATGATTACTTTATTTAATATTTATACTATTCAATAATTATTGTATTCAATGACATATTTTTTTATTATTTGTTGATATTGTTTTATTCGGTGGCATAAACAAAATCCAAAGACTGGTTTAGGTCTAAGAAAGTTAATATTAGGACTCATTATTTTTTAACTAGAAATGTAATTAGGTATTATTATAAAAAATAGTGGTTGGTTATTACAATTACATTTTTTTTACGACATAACAATTTTAATTCAAATGTATTTTTACAAATTTCGTATTTTGCCTGTGTCTGTAATATTGTACACCGAATTAAGTAGGTAGCTGTAATGAAACTTGATTGTAATATAAAATTTCGATAATTTATAAGTCGAGGCCGGCCTCGCAGAAAATGGAGAGATGATCTGGAAGCTTTTCTCCAAAACTGGCAATCGGAGGCCCAAGATCGAGACGAGTGGCGTGAGAGAGGGGAGGCCTTTGCCCTGCAGTGGGACGCTGAACAGGCTAATAAAAAAAATACTTATAGCAAAACAATAAATACTTTGATTTGATTTACATTTACAAGAGGTTATTGAACCGGATGTCGATATCTTCAGTGGGGCTACCGATCTCATGTTCGCAGATGAAGAAGCAGCGTTGGCTGCAAGCTATGTCGTTGAGCTGGCCGTTAAAGAACATGGAGCCGCACAACTCGTTGTCCCCCCCGTCCGGCTGGCCGCCCCCCCACACTGAGTATCCACTGTCTTCCAGAGGCTGACCTGAAACCGAGCGATATGGGTTACACACAATTTGATATACTAATGCAAAACCTAGCCAGTTTTCGTCTTCGAAAAATCTACTAAGAAAGGAAAGGAAATGTTTATATGGCGCATCGCACTCTTGACGCACGATGGAGCGTTTAAACATCGCAGCGGTCTGTCAGATCCTTACTAGAAATGTCAATCCCCATACTAAAACCGCTCAACCGCTGTTGACGCAGCGCTATCGCAGTGTCATCCGTCGAGTGCGGTTTTAGTATGGGAAGTGACGGATCTGACAGACCGCTGCGATATTTTCGTGTTCTGTCGTGCGACAAGTGAGCGATCCGCCTATCTGGAAGTATCAATGTATGTTAAATGACAATTATCAACTTAAACACCACATTTAAATTTGTGCCTTCCTGCGGGTGTCGTAAGAGACGACTGAGGGACTCGAGAGTATTAGTGTATTACAATTTTTAGGGGACAGGCTGACAACCTGTCACTATAGTTATACACATGTTTTCTAAAACTACCTTGGAAAACAATCCTCAAAAATGTCAGTCGTGGCGATAGCGACCGTATTCTTACGGCCGTTAACGCTCTGTCTACCCCGCAAGGGATAAAGGCGTGATATATGTATGTATGTACGTATTTAATAAAAAGAAGTCTAAAAACTAAAACCCGACTACTGAGATTTCGCGCTCTAAAAAGTAAGAAACAAGAAATCTGAAATAATAATCCTCACGATTGAATGTGTTTTTCGTCTCCAAAATTCATACAAAGTAAACAGCTATTATAATTTATTTTCATGGCAGTTTAATATAAAGTTCATAGTGGTTTTCAGGTGAAAGCTGTGGTCGTTTGCCACGTTGCCTTATTTATTTTATAAACTAGATAGTACTAGTGGCACGTGGCAAACGACCACAGCTATCACCAGAAAACCACTATGAACTTTATATTAAACTGCCATGAAAATAAATTATAATAGCTGTTTACTTTGTATGAATTTTGGAGACGAAAAACACATTCAATCGTGAGGATTATTATTTCAGATTTCTTGTTTCTTACTTTTTAGAGCGCGAAATCTCAGTAGTCGGGTTTTAGTTTTTAGACTTCTTTTTATTTTAATTATTTTGGGGTTGTAAACTTAAATTTTCACGATTGTTTGTTGGAAGATGTAGGTAGGTACGAGTTTAAACTGTATTATGATTTTGTTAGGTGTATATAAAATATGCTAGTAACCCCCCGTGTGATTTCATTACCAAAAGAAATGTTTCAGTTTCTTTATTCTGTGAGGGGGGCAAGCCCCCCTCAACCCCCCGTGTCGATGCATGCTGTTGGTTTGTTACCAAAACAGGTTTTTCATTTTCTTTGTTCTGTGAGGGGGGCCAGCCCCGTGTCGATGCTTGCTGCTGGTTTCATCACCAAAAAAGATGTCTCCTTTTTTTTCTGCGAGGGGGGAAAGCCCTCCTCAACCCTCCGGGTCTGTTGGTTTCGTTACCGAAACAGATGTTTTCATTTATTATTTTAGCTACGCATAAAATTTTATATGAATATATGAAGCGTTAAAACGACAAGTTCGAAGAAAAATGCACAAATATCTGCTTATAGAATATTAGTTGTAGGATCTTTTATGTACATACATACATGTACCTATCTAAACATACATACATTTAAACACATATCATTCCTTTATCCCGCTTTCGCTCTGCCTACCTATCTATGTACGCGTTAAATTAATTTAAATGTAATAATTCGCGGTACCTTCAACTTGGATCCCATTACATAAGATGAAAAATATGACAGTTCGTTTGATACCCAACACGATATAAACCTTATTCAAACACATTTTACATGCAGTAGCGGTACGTATTGTGACTAAAACGTCAATTTTGGTGCAGCTACTCAATTGAGTAAGTCAAAAGTCTCAGACAACAGATGTCGCTGTTAGTTTTCCTAAAACGCGAATTGGCTTAATAGCACTACCTTTTTCAACAATTTTGGAAAGTGCGTGTTCCCCTAAAAATAAGAAATTTAACCGCAGTAAAGAGCAGCCTATGTTTTATTCTAGACATTATTTCATCTTTGTACAAAGTATCATTTGAATCTATTCGGCCGTTTAAGCGCCAAGTTCTAACAAACACTTATCCGCGTTTATAAATTTCAAAGGAATTAGGAATTAGGATTAGGATTAGTAGGATCTCTTATGTACCTACCTATCAATGCGTTAAATTAATTTAAATGTGATAATTTTCGCGGTACTTTTTTACTTCGATCCCATTAAATGTGATAAAAAATATGTCAGATCTGAGCCTAAGGAGCAGCTCTTTCTTACCGTAGCTTATACACAGATATTTAGCGTATGTAGTGCTATCACGTCTTGTCTGCCTTTCGTTTTCATCATCAGATCAGCTCCACGAGTATGACACATACCGACACCACATCGATACCGATACCAATGTACCTGCTGCTTGTAGAAAGTGATTGAAAAATTCTGACATAAGGACTCATTGAAGACCAATGTGGCGCAGCGGTAGTGCGACTGCCTTTGACGCAGAAAGTTCCGGGTTCTATTCTCGGTGGGTCACTCACAAAGTTGATATTTATCACTTTGTGAATTTGTTCCCAGTCTGGTTAGGACATTGCAAGTTGAACCACCCGATTCCGTAAGAAAGATGGTTCCGTGTTTCGGATGGCACGATAAGCCGTTGGTCCTGGTTGTTGTCTTTGATCACTTTAGACGGCGGTCGTTACACAACCATGTCAGAATCCTGCTACTTGCAGAAGGCGGTTGAAAAATTCCGACACTAGGGTTCATCGGGTCGTTGGACGACTCGGTGTCCCACACGAAAAAAGAAACTGAATCGTTAGACGGCTCGGCATCCTACACGAAAAGAGAGAAAGAGAAAAACCGATGTACCAATTTCATACTAAATTGACATTGCGTAAATGCAAGAAAGTTTCAAACTTTCACCTACATTATATATATTTTTGAGATGTGCTATTTAAGCCCTTTTGTTTGATACCCAACACGATATCACTTGAAGAAAAAAAAAATTTTTGTTCGTATCTTTATGCACGCTAGAGGGCGCCATGTTCACTTTATTGTGACATGACATAGCCTATAACCATCGGACTGTTTAGACGCTTCTATTGACACCTCATTTGTCAAATTCTGATAAGTAGATTCGTAGCTAGGAGGGAACAAAGGAATTATTGCCACATACATACATACATACATACATTCCGGTCAAAATCATAACCCTCCTTTTTGCTTTGCTGTAGTCGGGTAAAAAGGGGCGAGAATTGTCTAATAGATAGATCAATCTCCTTTTCAATTAAGCCAAGAAGGATGGCACCAAGTAGGTAGTGTTGCAAAGTCACCAAAACTTATCTGAGTAGGTACAAGACGTTCTTTTCTTATTGCACCTATTTGCTATCCATTGTTAACTGGTTTTTAATCCCTTACCTTTGATGGTCTTCCATTCTTCATCATTCAGCCGATTATGGAAGCCCAGGAGTACAGCTCCGTTCAACGTGAGTCCGGGAGCATTATTCTTCTTTTTCTGTTCAGTCAACTTCACCAGGAAGTCTGCTTCTGCTTGACTGTCAATGATGGACAGGTATGATTGTTCAGCACTACATATGGTCATGGCTTCAGTCCAGTTTTTGGGGCGCGAGTGAAATTTGTAGCAGCGGTTCAGTTCTTTATTGAAGGTGTAGTCTGCAAAACGAAAGGGTTAATTTCAGTTAGATTCATGGAATACCTACCTTTAAGATTTTATAGATACACCTACTTACAAGGTAGATAGATAACCTACTAAGCAGCTACCTTATAATAAATAATGAGGACAGATATATTCTTTTTAATTTGTATTTAGTAAAATTACGGTCGTTATCGCCAATTTTATGCCTAAAAAGGCTTTTTTTTCGTGTGGGACACCAAGTCGTCCAAAGACCCGATGAACCCTAGTGTCAGAATTATTCAACCGCTTTCTACAAGTAGCAGGCTTCTGACACGGTTGTGCAACGACCGCCATCTAAGTGATGGCGGCCTACGGCTTAACGTGCCATCCGAAACACGGAACCATCTTACTTACGGATAATTGGGTGGTTCAGCCCGCAATGTCCTAACCACACTGGGAACAAATTCACAAAGTGATAAATATAAACTTTGTATCTATGTGCGAAGCTCACCAGTCCTTGGAAAATCGCAGTCCTGGCTCCAATGCAGGTCTCCAAGAGCCTTCTTGCAGATGAAGGGCTGCTTCGTGTCGCAGCGGTCATCGTTGAGGGTTCCGTCCCGCCGGAGGATCACGCAGTCCTCGACACCACCAGCGTCGTTGGGCTCGCCTGGACCCCAGTTGCTGTACACGTCGAGAATAGGCCTACCTGAAAAGAAAAAGAAATAGTATCTTTTTAAAGATACGGTGTGATGCTTAGTCCATCCTATTTCAAACGTGTCGTAAAGATCGACTAGATAAGGTTACCCCTTATCAACGAAGGAATGGACAGCAGGTAACTACCTGTGAATCTTGTACGGTGCTTGCTAACCCGCCTGCCTAGAGTAGTGATTTGGCTTAACCTTTGTCCAGCAATAGACTGTTGTGGCAACAGCCTACCACAGATGACAATGATAAGAAGCTTCGGCAAATCATATTTTGCCTTTGCCTAAACGATGCCTGATCTCGCACTGTAGCTGTAGGTACACTGTATGTTTAATTATTTCAAGAAGTTTCTTTCACCTCCTTACCTTGCTCACTTCACGTTTGTCTTGAACTAGAGTTAATTTTGAATACTTACTGAAAAGCTCACTTACCATCAATGGTTTCAAAAACTTCCTTAGCGAGCAAATCACTTATTCCAATATACACCCAATAGAAAGGTTGCGTTTTGTTCCAAAAGGTTATTACTTCGTTGGCCTCGTTGTCATCTTCTGGGTAGAACAGACTTGCCCCTTCTAACTCGCAACGTTTTTTGGCTTCTCTCCACGTCCTGTGCAACGTGTGGATTTTGTAAAAACTCTCTGTACTGCTCAGATATGTGTAGTCCTTGCGAAAAAACTTCTGATCTTGCTGGCCATCTGCAGAAGTACTTGTCATGTTATAAAGAATGAGAATGGGCAAGATGTTAAAGAAATCGCGACGTATGTAGGAGAAGTATATAAGCAAATATACTTAGATGGCACGGTAAAAAACTCTTTAACCTAACTAGGTATAAACTTTTTACTGCATACTGAAGGTCCGATCAAAGAGACAGGATATAGTAATACCTGTGTATTTACAGGTAACTCGTGGCGCTCCATCTATATTTTCTTAAAATAACGTGGCACTTGACGTAAAAAGGCGGCCCTAGAAGGGTCAAAAAAGGCCATTGTCTTTTATGGATTCACGTCATGAACCCCTTTCCTTTTGTTATAAGGGCAGCATTACGTACAACAACAAGTAAGATAACCAGCAATGTATGCCAAGTTGGGAAATTGACTAGTGTAATCTGTGTAATCTTCTTCTTTCTTTTCGTGTGGGACACCAAGTCGTAAGGTCGTCGAACTAATGACCCGATGGACCCAAATAAATGTGAATTAAACAATTCGAAGCAGCTTTAAGCAGGTCATCTTAACGTGTCCCTAATACCTACTGTGCAATGACCAGTTTAACAAGTTTATCTGTCAATCGACCTTTCCGAAAGGTACCAATAATATTAAACACATTAGTAATAGACTCCTATACAAAAATCACGCTCAGTCCTATTGAATATTATGAAAAAACATACTTACGGGCAAACAGAACACAATTCACAACGAACAACACAACCAGTAACGGTGACGCACTAGCACTCATCATTTCGATGATTAATTGCAACTTATTTATTAAACAAAATTTAATTAAGGCAGGTACTTATGACGTCCGTTCACAACGCGATAACGGTGACAAATGTAACATAAACACAGATACCAGTTCTTAAGAAACAAGCAATCGGTTGGTAATTATGAGGAAAATGATTTCAAAAATACTTAAAACCTGTGCCACATAAGTTTGACACAAGTTGTAACGCTGTGGTGAAGCGTACAATGGCAAATTTGTGGCAGACTGTAATTGAACATAAAATTAAGATGCGGGAACAGGTACATACGTACTTTAGGCCTCTATCACACTTCAGCGCAATATTTTTGCGCCTACGTATTCGCCTGCCAGATCGTACTGGAAACGTCAATCAAACGTCTAGCTATCTGCGCTAGCGCAGCATCGTGCGTTGGTCCTGCGTGAGACCGCTTTTTGTATAGGCAGTAACGTTTCTAGTAGGGATCTGACAGGCGCATACGTTATTTTTGCGCTGAAGTGTGGGAAAGGCCTTAGTGGTGTTTTTATTTTAGCAATTATGTAGGATGTAAGGGAAGGTGTAACGAAAACTTTGCAAGCGTGATCAGACCATGAATCTGAACAACTTTTTCTATGGGGACTATGTTGGTAAACGTAAAAAAAATTCGACCTTCCATACACAATTCCTGATCAGCTGAGTGACTTTGTATGGGAACTCGGATAATTTTTTCGTTTCCCAACATAGCCGCCATAGAAAAATTTGTTCAGTTTTATGGTCTGATCAGGCTTGCCAAATTTTCTTTATACCGCCCCTTACACCCTGTATAGGTGAACCTAATTCATTTTGTCATGTCGCACTATTTTGCGGATTTTTGCTGGTCCTGTTTGTGACAACAGGAATGAGTGCCTAGTATGAAGCCGAGAGTGGAAACAGCTGGTCAGTGGAAACACGGTAAAGTGGCATCTCACGGGTTTTTGCTTCAAGGTTTTACCGTGTGTGAGTTTGCGTACCTAAATACTATAGGTATTTAGCTAATATAAAACGATTGTTTTAAAAGGAAAAACATTTTAATCTTTACTTAATGTTATTTTACAATGTTGTTAGAATAAATAATACGGTAAGTACACAGGTTATTGAGAAAAGTAGTAACTTCCTCTCAGGGGATGAACATAGATCGAAATATAAAAACATTTTTGGACCTCCCATACAAAATGTACCAACCGACTGAGTCAGGTTGTATGTAAGGGCCAAGAAAGTTAAGCTTTATTTCAAGCTACGCAGGGTGGGGCACGCAAAAAAAATTACTGCATTGGCTTATCATTTATTTAATCTTAAATGATTGGTGTATATAATGTTATGGTTTTGATTAAATCACTACTTTAACGTATGAGTTATAGGCGCATATTTTTTTAATAATATTTAGGTACCTATTAAAAGTCGTCATACAATATTTCAAAGTTGTGGAACAGCCTAAAAATCATGGGTATACAAAAAAATAACACGCCCATACAAACAAACGTGTTAAATACTAAAATATATTGAATGTTCAAACAATTATACAGGCTCTTCAAAATTTTGAAACATGTATGTGTTCCCGTAAATAATAAACATCGCTAGATTACAATCAATCTCGCTAAAATACAATTCGCCGAAATATTGTCAAACGTACTCACCGTTTTGCTTTGTCATTATTATAATTTACCCAAAAATAATGCGTTAATTTGAAATTCGTTACGTTTCACAATATTTCGACAGATCGTGTAATTACAGCTGTAAGTAATTCTAAATACAATAAAACATATTAGGACTTGCTCTTACAAGTGCCTAATCATTAACCTAATGTAATATTTAAAAATTGCTAGAGATAATTTTTTTTTGTTATAAACTGCCGCTTTATTCTGACACTAGGGTTCATTGGGTCGTTGGACGACTCTGTACCCCACACAAAAATGACGATGTCCTTCTTACATAAACTCTGAATTATAGTCATCGAGCATAATATCATTTGACACAGATTGTCTGCTTACTTCATGCTCGCAGACGAAAACGCCGCGGTGATGGCAGGGCAGGTCATTCAGGTAACCAGCATGATCCCTGAAGGCTATTGCGCCGCAGTTACCATCTCCGGACGGCTGGTTGGAAGCCCAGCCTGAGTAACCACTGGTTCGCAAGTCTTCTCCTGGAAAAATTCGGAATATTAGTCCACTAGTGGGCGCCTACGGCTCCGCCACTTGGAAGTTTAAGTCCCGTAGCATGCCGAACGATCATGTTTTCAGGATAACAACTGTCCTTTGTATTAATCCAAGTTACCCTCTATCTGAGAGCCAAATTTCATAAAAAACCGTACAGTAGTTTTAACATGAAGGAGTAACAAACAGAGAAACAAACATGCAAACTTTCACATTTAGTAGGATTATTAAGCTCGAACTTTTTTTTTACATTGTGAATTTGTGAAATCAAGTGGGCAGACACTTAACGTGACTTTCTTTCGTTTGAATCAACAAGCTTTTTATGCGTTTTTATCCTCTTTTCACTATTTTGAAATCAAAAGTATGTTCAATAAGTTTCTAACCTGTGATAGTCTGCCAACCCTCGCCAAGACGATTGTGAATTCCCAATAACATTTGTCCACGTAAAGATAATCCAGGAGTGGTATCATTACTGCTTCTTCTTGCCAGCTGCACCAGGAAGGAGGCTTCAGCGTCGCTGTTGATCACTGCCAGGTAGGACTGCTCAGCATGACACACAGACACAGCCTCGGTCCAGTTTTTAGGCACAGAATGGAATTTGTAGCAGCGGTCTAGAGTTTCAATAAAAGTGTAGTCTGCAAAAGAGTAAGTAGTAAATAAGACAAAATATTTGAAATACAATATTTGCGTTGATAAACGTTTTCTAGAATCTAAAAAACGTAATACTAAATACTCATTGACGAAAATACTTCAGGTTTTTTTTTTCATTTAGTAAACAAGAAATCTGAAACTGTAGAAATCTTTGATTTTATTAACAAGAGATGAAAAAAATTTTATGAGCTGTGTGATGCCGGCTTCGAATAGCATCCCCCCATTTCTTTCCCTGTGAGTGTCGTAAGAGGCGACTGAGGGACTCGAGGGTTTGAGTGATCGAGGGATGTGTATTACAAGTTTTAGGCGACAGGCTGACAACCTGTCACTCCCAAGACTGACAACCCATTGACAATCTGTCACTCCCAAGACTGACAACCCACTGACAAGTGATACACTAATTATCTCAACCGGTCCTCAATATTTGTCAGACGTGGCGATGATGGCGACCGTATTTTGCGGTTGTTAACGCTCTGCCTAACCGCAAGGGATAAGGGCATGATGTATGTATGTATATTTATTAGACGTAGCGATGGCGACCGTATTTTTAGGGCCGTTAGCGCTCTGCCTACGGAAGAGATAAAAACGCACATATGTGCGGTGTGCGTATGAGAAATTAAACAAAAATTTACTCTATGATGACTCAAAAAAATACTTACCAGTTCTTGGAAGTCTACACTCTTCGTTCCACTTGAGATATTTTAGGGCCTTCTTACAGATGTAGCGGTGCTTAAGGTGACAAGAAATGTCGTTAAAGGTACCGTCAGTGAACATTTCCACGCAATGTTCGCCTACTCCATAGTTGTCAGGCTGGCCTAAACGCCAGTTACTATGGACGTCATGTAGCGACTTACCTAGAGGAACAAAATATTTTCCATAATTGTACAAAAATAGTTAGACATGCTTTAAGTCGTTTGACAACGTCAAAACGTATGGAAAAATAATTTAAACACTGTCTAAGACTCGCGTCTAACTTTTTAATATCTTAGGTGGTTCTCATACATAACGCACAACGGAGTGCTATTTTAGCACATCCGTAACGCATACGTGTGTCAGATGCAAGGAAATTTTGAATTTTCCATACTAAAAACGGAAGTTGACGCAGGTTCAACGCATAACCCTACGTAAACGGATGCGTCTGTCAAAAAACGCAAGTTCATCCGTTGGTGATGCGTCAACGTCAGTTTTTAGTATGGAAAATTTAACGCATACGTGTGTCAGATGCAAGGAAATTTTAAATTTTCCATACTAAAAACGGAAGTTGACGCAGGTTCAACGCATAACCCTACGTAAACGGATGCGTCTGTCAAAAAACGCAAGTTCATCCGTTGGTGATGCGTCAACGTCAGTTTTTACTATGGGGAATTCGAAATTACCCTACGATGCGCTACAAATCCGCAGCGCCGTGCGTTAGATGTGGGATTCACAGGTCATAATCAGATATTTTTAAGGGACTATATTGTCGACTTTTCTACAAAATAGCGTGATCGCGGCGAACTTACAGTTGGTAACTTAGGCCCGTATTTATAAACCGCACTCAAGTCTGAAATCCATCTTGAGTGCGGCTTTGAGATGCTGTTAAAAGTATTGACTAACATTTGTCAAAACCGCTCTTGACTTCGATCTCAGAGTTGCAGGCGAATTATACATACGGACCTTATTAGGTACCAGAAGAAAAAACCGCGGCGATATAGTAATGACAAAAAAATAGCGGCAATATCGCTGCGTGCACGGCGCAACCCGCCGCAAGCGTATTGAAGGGCTCTTAACTTACCGTCAATAGTGAGGAAAACCCCTTCTACCAATAAATCGTTCAACCCAACATGCACTCTGTCAAATGTGTCAGTTTGGTTCCAGAAGGCGGTCACCGCGTTGGCCTCGGCCGCGTCTTCAGGATGGAAAAGCACTGCGCCTTCCCACTCGCAACGCTTCTTCGCGTCCTGCCACGTCGCGGGCAACGTGTGTATCTTGTAAAAGCTCTGTGTGTCATTTAGATACGTGTAGTCTTTCCGGAAGAATAGTTTGTCTTGTTGGGCATCTGGGAGGAAAACATAATTATGTAAATGTTGCCAAGGTGTTGGGTACCATGTCTCATGGGGGTACTCTGGACTATTTGTTTTTAGGTTAATTATACAGGGTGTAAAAAAATTGCGGCAAATATTTTAATGGGTGAACCAGCCCATCAAAACTGAACAACTTTCCCTGAGGAATATAGGTGGAAACATGAGGAAATTTTTTGGACCTCCCATACAAATCGACTTGGTCGGTCGGTAGTTTTGTATGGGATTTCCAAAATATTTCTTTCCATATTTCGACCTACGTTCCTTTATGGGCTGGTTGACCCCTTAAAATATTTGCAGATAATTTTTTTACACTCTGTATTTAAATTAGGTTAATTTTTTATTAGTTATTCAATTCTTACTGTTATTACGAGTATCTTAATAAAAAAACAACTTTCTCCATTATGTTTACATTAACTTGTTCCAAATATGGGGTACCTACAACCTTCCGAATACTGGTAGGGTGTGCATTAAGGCGACGAAATTGAACAATATAAGGTGTAAAAAAATTAGCCGCAAATATTTTAAGGGGCGAATCAGCCCATGAAACTGACCAACTGTCCCCAAGAAACATAGGTCGAAATATGACAAAAAAATTTGGACCTCCATACAAATTGACCTGATCGAAATTGAAATTGATTGAAAGTTGTTCAGTTTCATGGGCTGATTAAGCTGATTAGGGGCCGATGTACCGATGTACCCTTTAAAATATTTGCAGCTAGGTAATATTTTTACACCTTATACATTGTATAATATTTTTTTTTTTTTTTTTTATGTAGCCATACAAGGTGTAATTTTAAATGCGCAAAACCTCAGACACCCTCAATCAGCCCATGAAACTGAACAACTTTGTCCAAGGGACATAGTTCGAAATATGAAAAAAAATGTTGGATCTCCCACACAAAATTAGCAACCGACCAAGTCAATTTGTATGGGGGGTAGAAATATTTTCCTCACATTTCGACCAATGTTTCTTGGGGAAAATTGTTTAGTTTCATGGGCTGATTGAGGGTGTCTGAGGTTTTGCGCATTTAAAGTTACTTACACCTTGTATAAGGTGTAAAGCTAATTTAACTGCAAATATTTTAAGGGGTGAATTAGCCCATGAAACTGAACAACTTTTCCCAAGAAACAGGTCGAAATATGAGAAAATTTTTTGGACCTCCCATACAAATTGACTTCGCCGGTTGCTAATTTTGTATGGGAGGTCCAAAATTTTTTTTAATATTTCGATCTATGTTCTTTAGGGAAAGTTGTTCAGTTTCATGGGCTGAGTTACCCCTTAAAATATTTGCAGAATTTTTTTTACACCCCGTATAAAAATACCAGTAGTAACAAAAAACTTACTTGTGAATACCACTGTGAATAGCACCGCAAACAAAATATGCAAAACTATTGACGAACCCATTTTTAAAAAACGTGTTTATGTTTATTGTTTATTGCCAAACGAATAAGATATGACGAACACTGGTCGCGCGCGCTTGTTTTATAGTCTGAGGTCTGTTATCAAAACGGAGATTCTAAGAAGAAGTTGGCATTATCTATTACGCATAGAAACAGAGTTTTAACAGGAATTTTATTAATTTCTCGGGAATTTTATTATCACCTATTTCTTTGTATAACCGTAACAAATATGTTAATGATTTAAATAAAATATGTTTGACAAAAATAGGTGTAGGTAATAGACAGCTCTACGAATATTGATAAAATGCACGCAGACCATAAGACTGAAAAACTTTCTCCTAGGAACGTATGCCAGGAAACGATGAAAAAATTTCGACCTCCCATACAAAATAGTAATAATATATTTTTTTAATGTTTCATATATCATATATTGTTGACATATGTTCCTAGAAGAAAGTTGTTCAGTTTCATGGACTGAATGCACCCCATTAGTATTCGGAGGGCTGTCCCTAACACCCTGTATAAGATCTAAGACACAAATCAACTTTAAACAGAAAAATGAGAAAGCTTTAGATTGTAAGCAATAATGTTGCAATCTACAAACAGAGATTGGCTGAAATGATTAGCCAGCCTGACTAGTAAGCAATCCAATTTCCCGCAAGTTAAACCGGTATTTTAAATGTCGGTCAAATCTAATAAAGTCAAATTAGGGGCCGATGTACCGCCTTTGTCTGCTGGAGTCTGGCCCGCTACCGAATTAGCACAGACATGTACGGATAATTCGCCGGGTCGGAGAGTTCCGGACTCATTACTATGCTATTAATGTGAGCAAGCAAGATTGGTTGCGGCGGTGGAGTAGGTAAGACAAATGTTTAAAAAAGGAAAGAATCATGACAATTTTTGTTTGAATGCTCGTCCTGTTTTCCATCAGTCTTGCGTCTCACTTGCAGGAATCGCATCAAAGCCAAAGCTAAATAATAATAGAGATTAAATATTGCATATCATTTTAGCATAGGGAATTTTTATGCAACATACTAGTTCTGGAGTTATTGAGTGTCAAAGTCGGGCATCGAAAGAGACAAAAGCGCCGATGTTTGGCACTCTTTAGTGTATTTAGTTCAAAATACGTTATTTTCGGTAAGCAGTGTAGAAAATGTTTACGCCTCAGTCATTTTTTTGTTAAAATAGGTAAACGTAGATTTTCAATTTTGTTCTTATTAATTTTCCGGGTTTTGTGCAACAATTAACGTTGCAATTTTTCATTGAAATTGGATATTATTATATATTGCATTAATTTGTTTTGTTACGCAAGACACATGGTTAGTGTATGGGCATTCTCCTTTAACCATTGATTTTGCACGTCACACTTAACTTAAGGAGTGGGCGGATCGCACACAAAACACACGACGGAGCATTAAAACATCGCAGCGGTCTGTCAGATCCATACTAGAAATGTCAATCTCCATTCTAAAATCGGTCAACCGCTGTCGAGGCATCGCTATCACAGCGTCGTCCGTCGAGTGCGATTTTAGTGTGGGGAGTGACGTTTCTAGTATGGATCTGACAGACCCGTTTCTAGTATGGACGTGACAGGTCCGTCGTGCGTTAAGTGTGCGATGCGCCATAGACATGCTTATTTTTGGGAACATGAAACTTGGATTATTTTTAGGTACATGCTGAATCCATGGTATCCACTAACACGTTCGGACTTCAATGTACTCCGTACTGAGCATATAACGATAGGTACTAATCATTTTGAAGCTAGGTCGTACACGTACATATACTTAGGAGAAAAATCCTATTTATTTTTCTTTACAACTTCACTTCCCGGCTTTATTCTTGCAATTTGCAGTCTGCTCTTGCAATGTGATTTAAAAATTTTGACCAGTCTAGATGCCGCGTAGAAATTATTTACTAAAATATTAATATGGCATTCGAACAGGAACACCACTCAACAGCATTCAGACTTGTCTACTCCTCTTCTTCTTTTTTCGTGTGGGACGCCGAGTCGTCCTACAGCCCTATGTGACTAATTACAATCCAGAGCCGATCAGATCCTACTCTTTTGCTGTCTACATTCATTATGTAGGTAGGCACAAGGTTTATAGTAGACCTCCTTTCATAATTTCCTTTTCATTTTAATTAACTAAGATGTAGAAACAGAAAGGTTTATAAATAAAACTTTAACAAAATTCATCGAGCAAAACAGATTCGTGGAAAGCTACATTTTGCATTTAGGCGAATCGAACTAATTAACATTTGTTTTTCCTTAAGTTCAAAATAGACAGGACGTGTTTACAAAACAAAATTTTTAAATTATCCTTTTAATTAAATCTTTACGAAATAACAGATAGTCACTAATCAAGTATGAAACGTAAAGAGTTATTAAATCGATTATAAAACTAGTATTAGGTACAATTTTTTTTTGGCATATCGATAATTTCGGCAGCGATTACTGTAGATACAATTTTCTGAAAAAGCTATCGTAAGAATTAAACAAAACTACACTCTGAGTTTCTATTATCCATAATGGCATTCACCTTAAACTAAGATCTAAAATAAATGCACAAAGATACGATCTGTCCATCAGCTATATCATTTTACAGTACCTTAAGCAAACGGTATAAAACTGGAACGCTCCAGTTAACGACGAGTGCAAAGAATGCACAGGGTTTATGTGAGAGCAGGTCAAATTTTGCCTCGTCAGAAATAATTAAAAGTCTTTACGATGGACGAAAACGACGCTGTAAAGCGGCTCTGAATTATACGGGGGCAGGAACGTTACTTGATGTCGTAAATGTGTGGGACGTGTGCTGGGTATAACTGTCGCCTGTGAGATTCACGGCAAGTCCATGAGGCTGCCACAGCTTACAATAAGCCGATTATGGTGTGCATCATAAGTAAGGCGTACGCACTCTCTACAATTGTACTGAAGCGCAGTATGAGATTCTATTTCACAGTTGCTGTCTATTGCCAGGCTACAGTCAGAAACAATATAGGGCGATGGTCAAATGAGCCACTTTTTAAAACGATATTTAGTATGAAAATACGAATAGATGACGTCATGTCTCTCTAGTTTTGATAGCGTCAAAACACTACGAGTATATTATTTGCCTGTTTACTATTCAAACTTTGAATATATGGAAAAACTATTAATGGTGTCTTTAGTATTTTGTAAGCATACAACTTTTGTATTTTATTAATGACCCAATAATCTAATGAATCATCTGGGGGTAAAACGCAAAGCACGATTTCGCATTATATTTCATGGTAAAACTGATGAAAGGACACCGTGTAGAAACGCCACGTGTCATCGCGCAGGACGCCGTATCGTCGTGATACTATCATTTGTTTTTTGACCGACAAAACCCGCAATAGCCTATATCCGAATAAGTGCCATATGTACAGGCAACCACGAAGAAAATGGTACACTTGGTAGGTAGGTAATCTTGTTTGTCCCATCACAAGTAGGTATGATAAAATATTTATTACTCTTCTTGAGACAAATACCTACAAATATTTGCACATAATAAAATCATCAAGGCGCCACCTTTGTTCTCGTAATTTTTAAAGCTGGTCGAAATATTTTCAACCTAATTTTATAGATTTGTTGACGGGAACATTATCAAATCACCTTATTCGGGGGAGGGCGTAAGCTGAATTTATATGATGCGTTTTACGAAGTGAATTTGCAATCAAGTCTGGACATTGCGTCGCGTATCGCTATTAACGTTGTTTGAATGTTTAAACGCCGGGTCTTTGGCAAAAACCAGCGTGGAAATTGATATCCACTCATGGTGCATACGTAAAAACAGATTGCTCACTCTATGCATATTTACGTGAACTATTAAATTGGAACAGAAAAAATAGCATGAGCGTATTTGAGCAATATTTTCATAATATTAATTTATATATGTACTTGAGACGATCTTTCTTTAAAATCAAATGATACATACATATATCACGCTTTTATCCCATACGGGGTAGGCAGAGCGCCAATCGCCGCGTCTGACATTTTTGAGGATTGTTTTCAAAGGTTGTTTGAGAAAACATGTATATCACTATAGTGACAGGTTGTCAGCCTGTCGCCTAAAATTGTAATACACCAATGCCCTCGAGTCCCTTAGCCGCCTCTTACGACACCCGCGGAAAGGATGTGGGGTGATGCTAAGCCGGCATCACACGGCAATGATGTTTGTACCTAAACCTCAAAATTTATTAAAATGAAGTTTGCTGGCGTTTTTTTTTGTATCCTGCATACCTCACCTTTCAGGTTTTATTTTACAGCACCATATACTGACGAGTTTTAAACACAACCGTTTCGAATTCAAGATGCGTTCCAGCTGAGTTTAGTGCTTAGTGGGTGCGGTTACCATGCGCCGCCCGCATCTTTACACATTGCTGAAGAGAACCGTAAAAAGTTTTAATTATTTTGGCGGATGAGGAGCGGACCTGCACCGCTCACATAAACCTGGCGTTCTTTCGTGGCCTCGTGATGCCTCACCAAGTAAGTGCCTGTTTTAAACTGTTGTAAAACAAGCGTAACCCTCGCTCACCTAACCATATAATATGTTCTCCTTCAAAAATAGCGGTGTCTTTAAGCTGGGCGCTCACCCAGCTTTATTTTCATAAGGAGGTGTAAAGTCTGAAACTGCGGAAATGTTTTCGGCTATACTTCTTTGGGGTTTGCGAGAAATTCAAGAGAATTTTCTTTGACATATTTTCCTATGATTTTAAGGTATAGAACGTATATTGTTGGGTGGAATGAGCTTGTTCAGTATCGGTTCAGGGGAGGCCTCCAATCATGGTGGCAAAGTTCCTGTTGGCGTGAGTGCGTCAGCATACGCGGATCGCACACTTAACGCATGACGGAAGAAACGTCACTCCCCATCCTAAAACCGCACTCGACGGACGACGCTGTGATAGCGCTGCGTCAACAGCGGTAGAGCGGTTTTAGAATGGGGTACGACATTTCTAGTATAGATCTGATAGACCTCTGCGATGTTTTAGCGCTCTGTCATGCGTCAAGTGTGCGATCCGCCGTAGCGGTCGTCAGTCGTTCGCGCCCTGCAATCAACAACGGTGGACAATCAACCGCAGGGAAGTGGAGCTTTTGACTGCAAGTAGGCAACGTCATACATAACGACAGAATAGGTTGCAACACAGAAAAAGGACATGGTTATATAAGGTGTAAAAATTAGCTGCAAATATTTCAAGGAGTGAACCAGCCCATGAAACTGAACAACTTTACCCAAGAAACATACGTCGAAATAAGAAAAAAATATTTGGACCTCCCATACAAATTGACTTTTCGATCGTTAATTTTGTATGGGAGGTCCAAAATCTTTTTTCATATTTCGACCTATATTTCTTGGGGAAAGTTGTTCAGTTTCATGGGCTGGTTCACCCCTTGAAATATTTGCAGCTAATTTTTTTACACACTGTAGAAACTATGTTACACCGTGCCGGTTTTTACGGGCAAAGGTCTTATGCCTTTCAAGACAATCATAACCAAACAGTTTAATCAAAGGGGAAAAAAGACTTTTAAAATTGCAAGTCATGATCAGCTCGCTATATTTTTGGAGGTACTCTAAAATGAGATTATTTTTTTCTTAATAAAACACATAAAATGTACAATTTCATAAAGAAATTCTATGGCCAAAAAAAAGGAAAAATATCGATACTATAATGCGTAATAACAATAAGACTACTTCAATGTGTAGCTATGTCCTTATTATGATTATGAGGGTAAAAATTAACTTACCTTCTTCTTCTTCTCGTGTCAATGAACGTTTCCCAACGCTATACAAAAAATAATAAACTTACCTATAATTAGGATATCAAGATCGTCTGAAGATATTTATGGTTTAATTATTCCGAAGACATTTTTTAAAATCAGGTTGTTGATTTTAATAAACTTTTAGTTTAGGTGGAGGGTAGACGACGAAAAAAGAAGAACGGTGCCAATCAGATGCGCTGGACATCGATTATTCAGCGAACTGACGAGTGGTCTGCGCCTAAAACTGCAGCAGACTGTCATTTGATAATTTATTTACCTTTTTTCCTAATTTGGGACTTGAAAACAGCTTCTATTCTCCAGATAAACTGATTAAAAGCTGCTAGAGAAATTTTGAGGGAAGCGCAAAACTGGTCATTTTGGACTGGGACATTTTGGGAAAGGGACATTTTGTGAAGGGGACATTCTGAGAAAGGGACATTTTGGAACCAGTGGACATTTTGCGAAAGGGACATTCTGCACCTAAACGAAACGAGCAGCTACATACTTAGCTATACTGTGACTTAAGAAGTTATGGCTCTAATGCCGTGATTTCGTAATATATATTAATAAAAATACTGTGTCTTTCATTATCAGAGCCCCAAGTCCGCTATTTTTTTGTCATTTGAACGCCATCGAAACTCAACTGTTATTCCATCGCCATTGTGATTTTCTATACTTCACGATTTTTATTTAGCAGACTTAGGGCCTAGGGATCAACATTTTATATATCTCAAATCTTAACCTATACGTAACCATTCTGTGAACAGCTTATTGTGTATGAGACGTTAACTGTATTCCTATATCTATCGTGATATCGTGTTGTATGTGTATGTGAAGCCCGGGGCATTGCATTAATTGGCCAGTGACAATCCTGTGATGAGGCTCAAACCGCGAGGCGAGGGATGGTTACTGTCGTGTAAACTGCCCGGTTGTGCCGGCTTAGCGAGCGATCCAAATCGAGTCAGCCCTTCCCTGCTTGTATAGAGACAGCGTTGTACTGTGCAGCGACATGATACTATAGTCATACTATATTGAAGGGGAGAAGTATGCTAACTCCGGCCTAATCCACGCTATTATTGCCCACTCTCCTAGGGACTTAGTAATTTGAAAAGAGACAAATCTAGAATACATCCTATTGCGAAAACCGGCAATTTTGTACTCATGGCTTCATATTATGTGACGCGTGACTCGTCGTGCGGTGTTGACTGGCAGTGTCGACGAAACGAAGCGTAGACCGAAACCATCCCAGTTTTCCCGCGTGTGCGTGTGGCGATGCGTAGATACTATCAAGCACACATGCAAGCCGCGCGCGGTGCGTTTGTATGAAGATAGCTTACTTATCCCCTTCTTTATACTATGCTTAGAAAAACCCAGTAAGCTTTTCTAAAAAACGATACAGTTTGCTGCGATTTGGTGCGCTGGCTGTAACATTGAGGACCTGATTAGTTGATAAGTATGGTACCCTTGATATTAGAAAAAGTATTAGAAATTTAAAATACATTTGGTTACAGCATGCAAAAAATTACTACTAATAAAACTGTTCTCGTATCACACGTTCTACATCAGGATTATATTCATTCATACCCTAAGGAATTCTCCTTTTAAAGTATGAAGTATGACACGAGTGTACGCGGAATCAGATTACATTGTTTCAAAAATGCGCCTTTAGAGGTTGAGCAGTTGTATTAGGCTTTTTATCGGGCGGTTTGGGGCGCTTCAGGCTATTTGGTTACTATGTGTAGTGGTATTCAGATACAAGGGGCGTTGTTACGAGTGCGATTTGTGAGACAAACATGTTGTAAATGTTTTTGTGATAAACAATAACAAAATATTAAAATGGCTACTTAAGTATTTTTATAATTCGTCATCATTATTATTGGCCTCATACGTCTGTGACAGATGATTTAGTCAGTGTATGAAGCAAGATCTGCGTGACGCGGGTGAACTTTCTCTCCACAGACACTGCGTTGTCTGGGACGCAATTATGGAAAACGCAGGGTTGCCAAACGCAAGACCTGCGCCACCATCTTGGCCGCCCTGGTTGACTCCACAGGAACAAGTAACTCTACAGGAATATGTAGATAGATATTCACAGGGAACGCTGCTGCCCAATCCCTGGATACGACACGACACGGGCGGAAATGGAGTGATGCTATTCTAAGCCAACTAACACGGCCAGTTAACTATTCATTGTAACTTTAAAATTTGACTGTGCGGTTGGTTTGATTACAAACCAATCAATGGTATTGTGATATCAGGACACGAGCAATCCCACGTTATCTTTTAAGCTGCTTTGCTGCGACCCGCTATAATGAACCTGCGTGATCGAAATTTGTCGCCTCATATCCTCTGAGCAAGAAATGGTTCAGAAGGAACTATGAGCCGATAGACTGAAGCCGTATAAAAGTAGTCGAGCTTTAGGCTGTTTTATCGAACCTACTATACGTATATTATAAAACTGCGTGATCGCTATTAGTCGCCATATCCTGTGAGCAAGACATAGTTCAGAGCTAACTACGAGCATGCAAAATTAAGCCTTGAAAAGTAGTACTTCTCCTCTGCTTTCCTGTGACCGGCTACTATGAGCTCGCATAATTGAAACTTGCTGTCTCATATCCTTATAGCAGAATTTAACAGAAATAATCAGCTAGGCT
This sequence comes from Keiferia lycopersicella, assembly GCA_029255805.1. Lineage (NCBI taxonomy): Eukaryota > Metazoa > Arthropoda > Insecta > Lepidoptera > Gelechiidae > Keiferia > Keiferia lycopersicella. The sequence goes on from JARACZ010000008.1 coordinate 5,814,550, forward strand.
AATGTGTGCACAGTACAGAGGCGTTAAAGACTTCAGACATAAACTAACTGTACTAACTAGGCAGTTTGGGCATTAAGTCCGGAGAAAATCGAAATCAAAGCTGCAAAGACTAAAAAATAGAAAGTTGCTATAAAAATAGCCGTAATCAGCTTTTGCTTATGTCGTAACGTACGTAAACGTCTTTATCCCTTGCAGGGTAGGCAGAGCGTTAACGGCCGTAAGTATACGGTCGCTATCGCCACGTCAGACATTTTTTTAATGATAAAAAACATACATATACATACATATAACACGCCTTTATCCCTTGCCCATAAAAACACTCCAAAAAATACTAGTTGTATGAAGTAATTATAACAGTGTGTGCAATCAAATGTTATAGCGTCTATATAAACAAGTACAGCTGTGTATAGCAAGCGCCAAACCTGATTACGACGAGTTTTTTATGGAATCTTTCTAAGTTTTTGCATAGTTGTCTATGAAGCATTTGCTTGCTCTGAGGTGATATACCTATGAATGATATCAGCCTATTCCAGTATAGAGTCTTATTGGTACAGAAATATGTATAAACACATAAGTAAGTATCACGGTCTTACACACACTTATGTATTGCGAGGTAGGCAGAGCGTTAACAGAAAAACAATTAACAGAAGAGAAATGCGGGCCTATTTTATGTAAAAAAAGAGAAAGTAAAAATAATACCGCTGTAGCCACTGACAAATTATGTTTGAAGGCCGATTTATAGTATGACAAAAGTTGTGTACCTATATATTTTTATGAAAAATTTACTTGATGCCTGTTTATTTATAGTTTAGGAAAATAAGTTCATCGGTAACACCGGTAACAGGGTGAACGTGTTATAATAAGTTATAATGGTATTTAATTTGAATTGTTGATGACATCATTCAACAAAGTTACTCGACGGCCTTTTACACACTTAACGTACAACGCAGTGCTAAAATGACGCATTTGTAACGCAGCGGTCTGTCAGATCTATACTAGAAATGTCAATCCCTATACTAAAACCGCTCAACCCCTGTCGACGCAGCTGCGTCAAAATCGACAGCGGTTGAGCGGTTTTAGTATGGGAATTGACATTTATAGTATGGATCTAAAAAGCACTGCGTTATTTTAGCGATGGGTTGTGCGTTACGAATCGATAACCGATGGGGAAGAAAGGTTCTCGAACTGCGGTCACGAGTCGGAAGACCCGTTGGTCGGCCTCCCACAAGGTGGACCGATGATCTGGTGAAGATCGCTGGACGCCAATGGATGCGCAGAATCGTTTACTTCGGAAATCTTTGGGGGAGGTCTATGTTCAGCAGTGGAAACCCTTCCGGCTGAAATAATGATGATGATGATCATGAAATGATGCTGTACGTTAAGTGTAAAAAAGGCCTTAATAGGGTAGGTTAGGAAGCTGTTTCCACTTTATTAAGCCACGCAGTGTGGACGCTGACGACGATGTGACGAGACTATGAAAAGGCTGCGTGACATGTCCGCGGGTGCGCCCGTGGCCCGGGCGGCTAATTGCGCTGGTATTAGCGCGCGCGACGGGCGGCCCACGCGATCTTTGTGGGAAAACGCCGTTGTTCCCGGGTCAGTCAAGCCAGGGCTGCGTACAGGATTTTCTATGTATTGGATTGGAATTATCACTCAAAGTGCTTTATTATTCACGAAAATAAGAAACTGGACAATACCACGTCAGCCGGGGCTTGAACTCGGGACATAATGATACCGACCGTCCTACTGCTTTGCCACTGAGCTACTGACGCGGTCTACAAACTAACCATGTATGTTTTCGTAGCAAATATTCGTAGCATTAGCTACGCAACGCAATATATGAATGAATATATTTCACTAGTTTCTTGGGTCATTAGTAAAATATAAAAGTTGTACGCTTAAAATTATTGTCAAAAAATACTACATACTCCATTTATAGATTATCGACATATTCAAAGTTTGAATTAATAAAAATTATATAAAAGTAAGTGTTTTGACGCCATCGAAACTAAAGAGACATGACGTCATCTCTTCGTATTTTCATACCAAATATCGTTTTAAAAGTAGCTCATTTGACCTGCCAGTCATCATGCCCGTTGTATTTTTCTCTGTTTAAAAAAATAATATCTAGAAACAGGAATGAATACGTCTTGAGGCCGTGAACTGTTGAAATTAATTGATTTGTATAATAATAAAACTGATGATGATGATGATGATGATCTCTCCGACCGATTTCGGCCATGGCGACCACTTTGACTCCTAATCAGATCGGCGCTGATGCGCCCGGAGATGGCTATTGTAGCCAATTTTGGCAGTAAACTCCCGTGCACAGAGTAATAATAATAAATAGTAATTCATAATAAAATTAATGAACCCACAAATCGTGTTTTTAATTAATAATTTCCATCTGCTAGCATGTCAAATTTGTTCTGAATAAATTAATAAACTCATACCATTAGGTTAAACATTATGAAGTTGTTTTAGAACTGCAATAAATTTGTACTTACTTCCCTCTACGTTGACTTCAGTAGTGGTACATTGTTTTTATTAGTAAGCTGAAACGTAGCGGCACAAAAACAAGATGTAAACGGGTACACATTTTGCCATACAGTTTGGCTGTGACTACATCTTTGAGTTTTTAATATGCGTGGAATATGGCCGGCATCACACGGCAAAAGTCAAAGTTTTCATTGTTGCATAAAATTTAGAATACTATCAGTATTATAGTGAGATTATGTCGGTACATATGTAGGTGCGTGTAGAGGGTAACCTAGATTAATACATAGGATAGTGTCACTTCGAAAAAAAGCGGAGCCGCGGGCACTTACTAGTAGGGACATAAGTATATATGTAGGCATGCCTAGAACATTCGCTTCAGGTTACATTCGAGGTATGGCGACGATGTATACCCAGACTTCCATTAACTTTGTTTATCCTACCTTCATTCCAATACCAAGTGGGTAATCCTAGATGGTTTTCACCTCGTGATTTTGAATAAGAAGAAAGAAGCTTGCTGTGTGATGCAGGTTTAGAATAGCTCCCTTCCCATATAATATTTCATTTATATTAAGTGGATCGCACACTTGACGCACGACGGAGCGCAAAAATATCACAGCAGTCTGTCAGATCCATACTAGAAACGTCATTCCCCATTTATAGGCGAATTAAATTTATTTAAATCAATTAAATTACCGCATATAGGCGAAACATATGTATGTAGAAAGATTGTTTTATGGACGTCCCAAACATTTTTTTCAAATTACGATCCCTTTTTATCCCATAAAGTACTTTCAGATTTTACACCGTAAATAAAAATGGAAACGCTCTATTGGATACTCATGTCGATGCATACTTTATTCTCCATGTAAACAATTTCATCACGATTGAATATGTGCATATCAAATGGAAATAGCATTAAAAAGACTTAACTTTTTATATCTTTTATCAATCTGGAAAAATGATTTCAAATACCAGAAAAAATAAGCAGGAGTCTTATAAACAATATTCCCATAGCTAGAAGCTACTTCGAACGTTCCAGATCGTTCTAGAAAAACATGCTTATTATTGATTTGTTTACTAGATAACTAATGAGTGAACTTCTCGACTCTTCTACGCGTGTAGTACCACCGTAGCTTTAAAGCGCTACCGGCCGTTGCTACGCTCTACGCCGTAGCCCGTAGCAAGTTTATTTAGTTGTGTGATATAAAAATGACGGCTTTTGTTTGTATCAATTGTGTTCCAATATGTGTAAATATGACGGCCAAATTCTCAAAAGCTCTGAGACGTATGTCTTCGTATGTTGACTATAAAACCCTGCTATAAGTTGAAATACAATTCAAGAGTACTTGCAAAAATTTCTAGTGCAGACTATTTTATACCGAAATTTTTACCTGCGACTTTTTCTATTAGTACTAGCGACGCCTGTACCATCTGATCTACCACGGTTCTGACGTATCGCACACTTTACGCACGACGGACCGGTAAAATATCGCAGCGTTTTGACAGATCCATACTAGAAATGTCAATCCCCATACTAAAACCAGCCAACCGCTGTCAACGCAGCGCTATCGCAGCGTTGTCCGTCGTGAGTTAACTGTGGGATCCACCTGAGTCGTTGTCACGTTGCGAGAAATTGTTGTTTGCATCTATAAATTTTATTTATATATTATTTAAATATCTCTGTTTTTGATGGCAGCCCTATCCGACTCACAATGGAAGGCTGTTTGCTGTAGTGCGAACGGCGAAATTCAAATCAACGACATGAAATCACCGCCACAGTAATAGCCAGTTCAGAGCTAATTGTAGGCGCAGTAGATTACTATTAGGACACAAACGCAACGGCCATTTCTATGATAATACGATTTTGTTATCAGCATTACTGGTATCACGTTGTACTAACACCATGTTGATTGTGTATGTAATCAGATTGACTGGTGTTAGGACTATAACGGAGTTAATGAGGTTTCGAAACAAATTGGCATCACAGTACTTTAATAATTTGATTGAGATGAATCTGTATTAACAACAATAACTATAAACAGCGGTTACAAATATGAACAAACTAAATATAAACCATACGTACACAAACATAGATCACGCTTTTCTCTCTCGTGGGGTAGGCAGAGCATTTACGACCATTAAATTACAGTCGATATCGCCACGTCTGACAAATATTTGAGGGTCGTTGCAGATAACATACTAGTTTTTTTTTTTATAACTATAGTGACAAGTTGGCAGCCTGTCGCTTAAATTTGCAATACACATGAAACCCTCGAGTCCCTTAATTGGCTTTTACGACACCCACGGGAAAGAAATAGAGTGATGCCGGCTTCAAATAGCATCAAATAGAAACCAGATACAGAATAAACTAAATAATTACCAAAAACCTAAAAAGGGCCTTCGATGTGTTTCCACTAGACATCGTTCCCAGCATACTGAAGAATCCACTTTTGAAGAGCTACACTAAGGCGGGTATCACGCTTGACGCCCATTGCTGTGCATCGTAACGCATGCGTCTGCTAGATGCAAGGAAATTTCGAATCCCACAAACTCACATATCACGCCTCTAACCCTTGCAAGGTAAGCAAAGCGTTAACGGAGGTAAAAATACGGTTGCTACCGCCACATTCGACAATGAGGGCGGTTTCAGATAGGTAATTATTGTATCATCATAGCCCAGGTTGTCAGCCTGTCAAATCTCCAATAAAAAAACGGACGTTGACGCACGAGAAACGCATAATTTTGCGTTGTTTTTTTTCTATGTTTCTTTGCCGCAGTAATACACCAGGGCTCATCGATCACACTATACAGGTTAATAGGAAAAGTACTGACTTCCTTCCAAAGGATGAACCAGCCCATGAAACTGACCACCTTTCTTCAAGGAATATGTGCAAAAAAAATTTGAACTTCCCTTACAAAATTAACCAGCCGACTGAATCGGATTGTATATGAGGTCCAAAAATATTTTTCATATTTGAGGGGTATAGTATCAAAACCCGCTAAAATAACTTTGTCAAAAATATCACAAACCATAAAAAACTGTTTAAACTTAATCAATAAAACCTAACGGGATTTTTTAAGCTATTCAATTAATTTATAACATGGCATCACTTATTTTAGCTGGCCCAACAGAAAATATTAAGTAATAAAACCGTTATGATCATTCAAAAATTCATTTTAGAGGAATTTGAAACTATACCTGGCGTTATGGTGGGTTTTGAAAATTAGCTGTCATATTTAAGCGGGTTTTGCAGCCAACATTACATTTCGGGTGGATGGCGCCATACTGTTTTGGTGATCACGTGACGCAAATGCGGTGTTGTCATTGGCTGATTAAATTTATAGAGGATTTTGATAATGACATGCACTGCTTTAGGGGCTTTTGATATTGAACCTGTGTTTTAGTGGCAGATTTCTGTATGTTTTAGCGGATTTTGTTACAAAACTAACCAAGCATTTTAAAGCTATTTTCACGAGCTTTCCAACGGTGCTACTAACTTAAATTTGGTCAATAATCATATATAGCGGCTTTTGAAACTATACCCCTCATTTCCAACTTTGTTCCTTGGGGAAAGTTGTTGGGTTTCTTGGGCTGGTTCACCCTTTGAAAGTAAGTTTTTACTTTTCCTAACACCCTGTACACATATCACGCCTTTATCCCTTAGGGAGTTGGCAGATCGTCAACGGCCGGGTAAAATACGGCACCCACACACACCCTGTAAAAGAGGTAATGTCTCGTATCTTGATGAATACCACCTACGTCATTAAGTAGATTCCCTTTTTATATTTGGCAAAGACTAACTCAATCAATAATTCACTCAGACAGAAACTTGTTGCTACCTCAACCCACGTCTACCTTGGATAATGGGAGCTTCAAACATAAAATATTAGCATAAAACATACGAACTCCGACACCAGGGTTCATCGGGTCGTCAGACGAAATGGTGACTCGCATGATAAGATGATATTTTTATACTACTTCAACAGCCACAACAGTCCACTGCTGGGCTTCCCTCAAATTAACTAATTAATACTATTTGCATAATATATTTATATAAGAAATAGGTATTTCATTAATAAATAATTGATTATTTGTAGTAAATAAAATTGAATAACAATCCTTTAAAAAAACGTTTTCCCAAAAAAAAATGCAAAAAAATCAATAAAAAAAATAAATACAGTTTTTTGATTATGAATGTGTACGCACACTGAACCAATTAAATATGAATAAAAAGGATTTCCTATAATTAGACTGTGAAGGGCAAGGAACGTGTTCTGTAAATATGTTAATTATTTCTTTCCCATGAACATTCCATGAAATAAATCTTGAATGAAATACCAAACCCGATTTACAGGTAAACTTTATATTTGAGACTTTACGTAAAGTAAGTTAGCCTGAAGTAAAGTTGACTTGGTTGGACAAACTGAAATACTACGACGAGTAGGGCTTTTCCCACACTTAGCTCACAACGTAGCGCTAAAATAGCGCATCCGTAACGCAGCGGTCTGTCAGATCCAGAAATGTCAATCCCCAGATTAAATAAAACTGCTCAACAGGTCAACAGCGGTTGTGCGTTAGGACTTGCGTCGAGAATGGTTTAGCATGGGGATTGACATTCCTAGTTTGGATCTGACAGGCCGCTGCGTTACGTATGCGCAATTTTAGCGCTCCGTTGTCGATAAGTGTGAGAAACGCCTAATATATAGGAAAGAACTTGGCACCGTAACATACTTACAAAGAGTAAAGTTTAGCTCCTGATTTTCACATTCAAAGTACATATATGAAAGAATTTTGGAATCTTATTACGATTTTTTATTAACTCAAATACATGTTTATTACAATACTTATTTAAGTTTGTTTGGTTTTTATTGTATCTATGTATTGTTTAAAACGTGAAAAAAAGTGAAACAGGAAGGAAAACAAAATGAGGAAAACACAGTTTTTTTTTCGCCCGGAAAAGTAAGTACGTACCTATTAACAAAATGTACCAACAAGAGGGTGAATTGAAATCGACCCTCTATTCTACGCACCCCATCCGTTTTTGAAGGGGAATGCTAATCTCCTTCTCTAGGGCACTGGGTCAGTAAAGCGTACTTTTAGTTTACTATAGGTAGATTTAATATGCATAGAAATTAATTAAGATAAAGAGGTTTTTCTTATCGTAAGATTTTGTAATTTTTTAGTTTTGTATATTGACTGCAAAATTGATCCAATTAGAAGACTTGACTATGTGCAAGAATGTTGCAGACTATACCAATTGACTTTCGTGTTTTTTAATTATTATTTCCTGAATAATTGCATTCTACCGAAACGTAAATGAGTGCCATTCTTTGTAAGATAAACAAATCTAGGCACTTCAAAATTTAACTTGGCTATCAAGCTTTATTTTATTTCATTTAACCGTTTTTTGTAACAGTAAAAGACAAAGGACACAACATAGGAACAATACACAACAGTTCAATTTGTTTCTAAATAGAAAAGTCTTCCAGACCTAGTCTTTACATTAGGAAGTAAAAAGTGCATCAGCCTACGTATCTAGTGCGAGTGCGAGCAATATTAGTGCTATTTTGTACAATTCGTGTTTTCCTTTAAATGACTGTTCTTTTGTCTTTTATGAGAAATAAATGTCTCTAAACCTAAAGGTAGTGACTTGTAAGGATGTGGCAAGGGGTCAGTGGATCAGCCAGCTCGCTGTCCGCTGTCACTAGCTCGGCACGGCGGCAGCGGCGGCGGTATCAGCGGCGGCGGCGGCGGGCGGCACGTCTCCGTGGCAACGCTGGCTGGCGCGCGGCGTGGGAGGGCCCGCCTCTCAACAACCACCTGCTAAATACAACACTTTAGTCACCCCGTGTCGCTGTTCGTCTAGACATCGAATCGTCTCCTCTTACTGCTCAATCTTTGACTTGCGTTCGTGCTAGTCAGTAATCACGATTACATTTTGGCTGTTTGGATAAAGTTTTCTCAGTAATAAGTTATTTGCGAAAAGTAGATTCAATAAATAGGTAAATTGAGAATCAAAATACACCTGTAAAAAAAGTATCAATTTATAACTGTACAAGTTTCTGTAACGGTCGCAAAGTTTTACGAAATAAAGTTGTGAGTGGAAAATCAGGGCGGGAAAGTGAGGCACTAGGCGAATGGGCGGGCGTTGCAGTCTCGCTTGCACATGACGGCGGATGCACCACCCCCGGCGCGGCCGACGCGTGCAGTCGCCCACCAGTCGCCCACCAGCCGCCGCGGCCCGCGTACTGCACCCGAGCCCGCCGCGACCGGTTACGCCGTCTGTAACGCGCTACCAGGCTACCAGCACACGCCAAGAGGTATGTCGCCCTTACGTTTTATTACCATCCCTCTCGCACTGGCGGTATTACCTCGCGCCCTCTCCTTCCCTTGAGCTCAGCGGTTTTCCCTTTTATCGCCGGAATGTGGGAAAGCGGGTTTTCGTGTCCCAACTCTCTCTTTCAATTTGTAAACGGTTGGTGATTATTAAAAGGTGTTGCGTAAAGTGCATGCATGGGGCGCAATTAAAATGAATATGCTCCGTTTCTTGCGCGGGGACGGTTAGTTGCAGTTTCGCGGTAACTTGAACACGAAAAGTTTTATTCCTTTATATTCATACTCTTCAAACACTGTGCGAGTTGGATGGTACAAACTATTTGTAATTTTTTTGTATGTTATTTTAAGTCTCACATTATTATTACTGTATAAATAATTTTCAGACACTATTTCGTTTGAAAAAGTAGAGTAACTAAACCTATTTTCTAAAGTGTTAACAATAACATTAAAAGTTAACGGGTATAATTTCAACAGGGAGGTAATATAGCGGAAACAGACTGAAATTTTTACATTTCAATGAGTTGTTGTATTAACATTGACATTAACCAACAAATATTCCCACAGTCAGAATATTTAAAAATATTACTTCAGTATGTGTCAGTGCAAAAAAATAATGAAATTGTCATATTTTCACGCAAATTTAAAATTCCGTGAATTAGCTTACACATTATAATTCCAGCTCTTAAAATAAGTATTACGTTTTTTCTCTACCTTCAAGCTTTTTTAGCATAGATCATTAAAGTCTGAGTATTTTATAAAGCTTTTATGCACCCACGCGTATATTATAATCCCACGTTTTTGTAATACCAACAAATTATTGCCGTGTGACGCCGACTTAGAATAGCATCGCCCTATTTATTTGCGTGGGTGTCGTGGGAGTCGATTAAGGGACTCAAGGATGTGTAGGTATTAGCAAAAAAAACAAAAGTTGTAATAGCAAACGTATTAAATAATAACAGTTCATTTTAAACAGAAGTAACATCTTAGTTCTATATGAATCTTAACCAAATCCTACGACCTTTGCAACTGCCGCGTTTACACTAGGTTCATAAAATTGTTATTGTTAAAATTGTTATCATGACCATCAAAAAGCTAAATGTAAAATTTTATACTTTGAATGAATAATTTGAATTTGAATTTGAAGAACTGCAACTACTAACTGGTTCTTTAAAAAATATTGAAGAACTTCATTCCCTTATACGGTTGTATAAGTGAGAATTTTCGCCGTCTCCCCCAAGTCAATGCCAAATACTACCAGGGCGGCATGGCCGGGAGAAGGTTTGGTTACAAGTGGCGAGACCCCCGGGACCCTGCGCCCGACGCCCGACGGCTCATTCCCGTTCCCGGAACTTTCCGCTCTCCACCCGGATTAGGCAATTACAACACATATTTACTAGGTGTTAATGACGTAACAATAGGTGTAGTTAGTTTATTTTTAGAACGGTATATCGTTTTTTTTTAAAACTTCACATAAGTAAAATATATTAGGGTTCATACCTACCAATGAAAAACTTGCAGAAGCTAGTTCAGCAGGATAGAACCTGCTAAGTATTTGCTTTGTCTAACGGTCAAAAGATTGATGATTTTTAAAGGATACAATTTATTGCGATACGAAATTCAGTGTTGTGTAGAAAAAATGTGGAGCCAATTTTTATGATAAACTTTAATCCAATGTTGTTGCCAACTTGCCAAATGGCGAGGACTTCAAATATCCCACTGGGTTTCTAATGTCTATTATTTATTATTGTCCTTTATTATTTTACTGTTTTATGTATTAAATTTTCTCTGTAAGTGTTATGCTAATGTCACATTGGTAAAATTAGTACAAATGTTCCGCATTTGTAGTACTTAATTCTTAATTATTTGTGTAGGTACCTAAAGGGATACTTATGAGTACTTCGATTATTGAGTTATCATCAGGATGAGATACTTAGATATAATATTTGTAAACAGGAAGACGCTGAGTTTTCGCTTAGCAACTACCAGTAGGTACAACGTCAACCAACGCCCAAACGGAATGAGTCGAAGGCCCGCCCGCGCCCGTCGATAATTTAAAATTAAATGTCACCATTGCGGTTCACACTTAATTTGTACAATGCATAATGTTATTACTTCGCAATTTAATTTATTATTCTCCCATCGAATTGCCGCGATTGGTTGGAGATAATAACCCTCTTAATGAAATTGATATCTGATGATATTCGGCTTACTCTGCGGCACCGAGGACACTTTCATTCGGACAATGATCGGATTAATAACAACCATTCAATGATTAATAGCAATCCTACGCTCATTTTGTTACAGATACTGAACTATTTAATCTTTTTATTTGACGTTATGTGATTGAAACGTATACCTATTTGATATTAAAATCGGTTCCATGATAATAATTTTTTTGATGCTATACTACCGAGTTACTTACTTTATACCTATAGTTAGTTTTTTCGGTTTTAATGAATAAAATAATTTAAAATATTAATGTATATCCTAATAATATTATTAATTTATTTTGTAACGTAGCTTAGGTTCAAAGTACAGACCATTCCAGGCTAAAAAATGAGATCAAAACATTATTAATAACATTTGTCATATTTTGATGTATCCGTCTCATGGCAGTTTCAATCAAACAACATTTTCACCAAATTTCATTAGACATTAATGTTACCAACAAAATTAAACGTCATATTAATTTGCTCGTGTCGTGTAATGTTAATTATATTAATTTATTTTGTAAATACCTATTTCACTACAAATGAAGACTGATTTTGTAAAAGACCACGCGGTTACAAACATAGTCGTTTGCAACTCAAACAAAAAGAAGATAGTAACTGTTCGGTTTTTCAGACAATTTGGCCTGAGTTCAAGTCGGTCCTATGAAGTAAAACATTATCGGGATTTAGACGAAGTTCGTACGCAAACTACCCGAGGAGCCGAGGCGACCAACTCACATAAATAAAACAAACGTTACAAGCTAGGTAGCCATAGAAACCCCCGTTTTTTCTACTAATTGGATTGGAATGAGAAAAATAAATAAATACCTATTAAATAGGTAAGAAAGCACCAAAATTTTTTGTGATAAAGAGCGACATCAGAGCAGTATTGAAATTCATGGGAAGAAAGGATTTTTCCGATACCGGCGTAGGTACCTGAAATACTTCTGATTAAGATAAACACTTTTTTTGCAATCAAGTGTAATAATCCTGATGTTACAAAGTTTAACGATGTTTTGTATGCAATTAAAGGTCTTCTTTCGTTTTTGTTTCGTTGTTCTTTTGTATGGGCACTGAGTCAACGATGTCTCAATGAAGCCTACTATCGGATTTTTTTCAACCACCTACTACTACTACTAGGACTATAAGGCGGATGACATACTTAACGCACAACACTCTACTAAAATAACGCATCTGTAACGCAGCGGTCTCTCAGGTCCATACCACACAGTCCATACTAGAAACGTCAATCCCCATGTTAAAATTGATCAACCGCTGTTGACGGATGTGTTACGGCTGCATTATTTTGACGGAGCCTTGTGCGTTAAGTGTGCGATCCGCCTAAGGGTTTGGAACCCTTCCCCGGAACTTCAGTTCAAATTACACGCTAAACAAAACAGGTACCTGTATAATTTATAATCTTTCACAACACCCGACGATATCGGGAAAAATAAAAGGAATCCACAATCCGACCGTCCAAAGACGCCTTTGAATTTTCATTACAAATCCGTCGGTATTTGCGCCGAGTCCGGAATAGCTGCTATAGCCAGCTATAGCTAGGTATAGCTAGGTATAGCCGGATATAGGTGGCGGCATCCAGCTATAGGCTAATAGTCGCGGGTTTACAGGATTTATCTAGGTGCGGATCTGCATTTTAGATTGTTTCGTCTGCCTGTAAACGTTCGCGTTACGGTAGCGCCGCTTCAAATCAAAGCTTTCTTTGTTTTCAGATATAGCAGATAGATATCCTTTCGTTACTGATTTATTGATTAGAAAGTTTGTGTGTTTGTTCGATTTGTTTAATGGTTTTTTTTTACCTAACGGATTTTTAACGAGGCACACAACCACCAGATCGTAGATTGATACGACACTGCAATAATTCGAACTTATCATCCTCAATTTTGAATTTACGAAATTTTAATACAGTCTGTGTCACTCAGACTCACGCTTTTAAGATGAATGTAACGATATCTCTTCCTACTAATATTAAAAATGCGAAAATTTGCGTTTGTTCGTCTATTTCTTTGTATATTTGTAACTCTTTCACGCAAAAACTACAGAACCGATTTTCCTAAAAATTGACATAAGGATAGAGGGTAACTTGAATTAACACAAAGGAAGAAGTTATTATCCCGAAAAAATGTTCCTTAGGGATGCTACAGGATCAAAGCCGACTTCCACGCGGGCGGAGCCATATGCTTACCTACATTTGGGCATTATAGAAAACCATTTACTAGTACTTGCACTCATACATATATTCATACTCTCGAAAATCATAAACCTCCTTCTGGGGCCTATAAAACCAAAAATATTATCTTTAACTCAGACAAAAGACAAAATTACGATGACTTTTCCTTCCTTTGTCACCAGAACTTAAGACTTAGGAATCTAGAACTATTCCCACCCTCTTCGTCCTACTACGGAGCGCAAAACAAAGAATAAGAATCCCTTCTTGCCCGAACTCTTCCGAACAAGACTTCATCGATTTCCAATTTACAAGATGAACTTAAACTTCAACTTATTTCAAATGGACGAACTTCAGATTTTGTTGTTACTGTTGTGATAGTATAGTTAAAACAGGAAGTAAGGAAGAAAAATAGAATTTCTTAATCACGATCAACGTATAGATTGCATTTTATTAAATATTTTCGTAGTACTAATATTTATATAAATGTGAGATGCGTATGTGTAATTTGATAAAAAAAAATATGTAAATTGAAACAATGCAAAAATTTGGCACTAAAATAACGCAAGAGCAGCGTCTTGCGTTAGACCTGCGTCAACAGCTGTTTAGTGTGGGGAGTGACGTTTTTATTATGGATCTGTCTGTATGATCTGTTATTTCAGCGCTGCGTTGTGCGTTAAGTGTAAAACGGCATTCGATAACCCAAATTGTTGCTTAAATCCATTAAACTTTCAAAGTGATTTTCATCTTTGAATTCTCTGATCTGTAACTGGTAAACTTTGCTATAGTATTTACTTGAATGCGATGGTCAACTAATAGCGTCCACTTCGGTAAGGCGGATCTCACACTGGCACCGAAAACCGCTCTGGTATCCGGATGTGGTTGCCGCGTTTACACTAGGTTCAAAAATGTGTCCTACAAACTGTCCTGTGAAGTATAAAAATTTTACTATGACTAATAACATGAAAATCAAAAAGTTTAATGTAAAATTTACTACTTTGAATAAATAATTTGACTTTGACTTTGTTGCGGGCTCAGATGACCCGACGGCCCGCATTCGCTTCACCCTGCTCTGTTGAGATCCCTTGGGCACGGGTCTTTATCATATAAGGAGAGCAACGTTTCACCCAGATTAATTGTATGGTTGTTCAAACAACCAGCCCAAACACACGCTTGGGGCGAGACTGGGCTTAGGAGTTGTTCTGGGAAAAAAAAATCGTACTGAATCTACCCGGTACGCCGGTAATTCCCAAAATGAATCACAAAGAAGAGACCCCCGCGATCCCGCCGGCGGGACAGTTTATTATACCTTGCAGAACGCATCGTACATCCTTGCGGAGAAGCGGATCCGTCGCGCGCGATGAAACTCCGCATGGAAATGCGCTGTCAATGTTTTACCATCCGGTTTATATTTATTTTATTCACATCAAGTACAATTAATCAATATACAATCTAAATGACTGAAAAGTCAGCTTAAGAATATCAGGTTTACCTATACAAATCAATTTTATACGACCAAAGCTTAAAACCATGTCAACGCACAACGGAGCGGGGCCCAGTGCAATGTGGGATTCGTCTAAGAACTTGAAAGCTTGTCCAGTGGTTACAACGAGCTCCAATCGAAACAGATTTACCTACAATGAAATACTACTGAGAGCTTCTTATCAATAAAGTATACAGGGTGTGAGTACTAACTTCCTTTCAAAGGATAACCCGTACATGAAACTGAACAAGTTCCCCAAGGAACATAGGGCGAAATATGAAAAAAAGAATTTGGACCTCCCACACAAAATGTACAACCGGCTGGGTCAGTTTGTGAGATTAAAAAAAAATATTTTTCGACCGGGAATGTTATTAAGTTTTTTGGGCTGGTTCATCCCTTGAAAGGAAGGAAAGAAACATCCTGTATAAGCGTTTGAACCATAATACTTATCTTTTAATGAAATTTACAAAGTATCTTTCAGCCTACTGCAATATTTCATCTATTTGATGAATTTTTGCAGAGTATTTCTAAATTAGATGGTCACCTAATTCCATCCACTTCAGTAAGAATTCGAAAGCTCTTTCAGTGGTTACAACAAGCTCAGGAGCTCATTTACTGAAAATATAATTTCTAAAACCGTGCACGGAAATCCGCAACGACTGGTCGGACTACACAGTTTCCTAATCACTTTTATATACTCGTTATTCTATGTGTGTATATGAATTTATTATTATATGTGTGAATTGATTTGGATGGCTAGTAGAAAGCATGATTTAAGCACAACTTGTAGCAGATTTACGCATTAGAAAATTCAAAAATAGAGCTCTAGAATCGAAGAAGATCTACAATGGACCAGTTCTGAGAGCTTTGTAACAATAAACTATGAGTATTTGAACCATAAATAGCTGTGAAAGGAATTCAATATCTAACTGGTCAAAGCTTGGGAAAATTCTAGAAGCTTACAGAATCATTTGATGTTTATGCTAATGTTTTCCAAGAATTGATTGCTTTCTCAAAATTCATTAGTACTAAATAAAAAAGGATTTATACTTCTTAAAAAAACAAATATCTCTCCATTTCTATTTCATTTGCCAGATCCAAAATAAATACTTTCATATAACTACTAATTTGTTAATTTGTGACGGATGTTAATTAAGAGTAATTTATTTTTAGAAACAAATCCAAAGAAGAAAAGCTTTTAAGATCTTTTGAATAATCTATAAGACAACTCCAACCATAGATAACGTATGTGCCACTTTGACATAAACGATAATATACCATACAATTAAGACCTCCAACTACTAAACTATTCTTAAAATAATTGTTTTTTCCGTATCTAGATATCTTACAAATAAAACCTGAAAAGAATGGACGTCTTTACGTACAATAAAAAGGTGAAAGATGCAGCTGCGATGTGTGTGTGTCTCAGCGTATAGTGTTCGTCGGTGTTGCCCCACAATGCGAGTCTGTATGTAATCGGCTTTACTTCTGGAGGTGACGCCGCCGACCCTCTACTCTATTCATGCTCTCAAAACAGTAAAATAAGAGCCCACACCTGCGATATTGTTCTTGAAATACATTTGCAACGCTTTTTGTTGCGAAGCTTGACTTTACTAGTTTACTTTCCAACAATGATACTTTATGAAAGTTATTGCAATTCGAAATACTTGAATGTTTTTAACTTCTTAGTTTTTCCCTCAATATGTACCTATGTCATTTTAGGGGCCGGAAATACCTATAGTTCTAGCTATCTACATAATATTTGTATAATCTTACGCGAAGGTTAGGTTTAAAAACCAAATAGCATAAATACACTATCTAGTAAGTGATAGATTCAATTTCATAATTGGCTTTGAAGGTCCTGTCTTTCCCGGACAAACAAGGTATGATTAACAAAATTGGATCCAATCGCGCTGTCAATACAGGTGTATAATTTAGCAATAGTTAGAAACTTGCGTAACAGCGCTTACAATAGGTAGACAAAGTACCAGGGCGGAATAAACGCGAGGAGATCGAATCTTACACGCGCTGGGTGCACACAGATGCACATTGCACAGTGTGTATGAAGGCTGCGCTGGGCCGGTTACAATGTGTGCGTCACTGTATGTGTTACTATAGCGGTCGGGAGTCAGAAGCTTTGAGGCTTTACGTAATTTGAGGGCGAATTGGATTGAAGCTCTCCCGTTTTAACCCAACTGTGGCTTACAATGAATTCCGCAGCTGTTCAGATTTGAGCGCTTTGAAAATGAAAATATAACACCCTTAAAAGTTCAGTTAGCTTTTAATACTTAGCGGCCAGCTATGGCGTCTAAGGCGAGGAAAACACTTAACGCACGACGGAGCGCAAAAATATCGCAGCGTTCTGTCAGATCCATACTAGAAACATCACTCCCCATACTAAAACCGCACTCGACGGATGACACTACGATAGCGCTGCGTCAACAGCGGTTGAGCGGTTTTAGAATGGGGACTGACATTTCTAATATGGATCGGACAGACCCATGCGATATTTTTGCCATCCGTCGTGGGTCAAGTGTGTTCCTCGCCTAAGCAATTAATTTTACATTGTACCTACTATGAAAGCAGGCATCGCCAATGTTTACTTAAAATCTTGAAAAATATTTTTGATATATTTAATACAACCTGTGGGTAGATGTAATTTACGCTAGCTACCTTGTTGTATAGAACACCAAGCCATTGAATAATCCGGTTAAAACTGGTTGGCAGCAGTTTCCAAACCATCAACAAATTGTAATTGCTGTATTCACGTGATGTTATCTGTCGATCGCATCTGCCGGCGGTGCGGCTGTAACTTTGTTTTCGAAACAACCGGCAACTTCATAAACTGCTCTTGAAGATCTGTAACATAATTATAGAGGAACATTTATCCAATATTTCTGAAGCAAATTGATATAAACGTAGTGAGCGGAGAAAGAGCAAAGTTACTCGCGAGTTTATAAAGTTACAGTAAACTTTGTTTTGTAGGCGCGTCCCGGAGCAATACTCCGCCGTCACCGATCAATTAACTCACTGCCACTAACCAGATCAAATTTTTAAAGAAACTTTTAATTATGTAACTGACACTACAATTATATTTTGTGTCAACAAGACACAGAAGAAGTTTAGTAGTTTTAATGATCTGTGTAGTTTTTGGTTTATTGCTGGAAATATCGAAGTCATATTTTTTTACGTCTTAAATATTGCTTACTAAGGTGAATCGCGCACTTAAGGCACGACGGACCGCTAAAATATCGCAGCGTTCTGTCAGATCCATACTAGAAACGTCAATTCCATACTAAAACCGCAGCGCTATCGCAGCGTCGTCTGTAGAGTGCCGTTTTAATATCGGGTGTGACGTTTCTAGTATGGATCTGGCAGACCGCTGCGATATTTTAGCGTTCCGTCGTGCGTTAAGTGTGCGATGCGCCTAAAGTTAAGATAAAATGAGTGCGCATTCAACTTAAGAATACAACATTTTTTATAAATAAAATGGTTATTCGCTCCCGTAGCAATATACTACGCCGTAGCGAAAGGGCTACAGACTGATGTCGTTAAATAGCCATATTGTTTGATGCAATAAATTATTCAACCAATCAAATAACTGCAGCTGGACTGCATAACAATACTTCCACATATCAGTCTCGTAGGGCAATCAAATAATGACAGGACTGATTACAAAGTAAAGCTGGTTATTCATTGGCTCTAGGACTAATTGACTTGTTATGGCATCAAGCTATCAGCGATTAAATAATTTATAAACTCGGGAAATGACAATGCAGCAGCGGACCTGTATTATACCTGTCATTCAAGTCATAATACGACTGTAGCATGTTGTTGAAATACTCAAACTTAATTCGCAGACAGCCTTTATATTGTAGGTCTTCATTTATCATTAATTTGCCATAGACTGTATCTTTTGACAAGTTAAATTTAATCGTCTACTTTCAATAATAAAAATCAAATTAAGTAGGAATCATTTATTGGTAATGTGTTATTAAGTTTTTTTTATAAATTGTGATTGTAGCTGAATAGGGCAGCATTCATAAGCTGTTAACTGAAAAATAAAACTGAAATCCATTTTTCAAAGGTGAAGAGTACTCTAAACCGACGAGCATGTATGAAAAGGCTGATGAATGTTCAGGAAGCGAAAGAGGTGTGTCAGGATCGTAGCAAGTGGAAGGCTGTTATCTCTGCCTACCCCTCCTGGAAAGAGGCATGATTATATGTATGTATGAGAATCCATTTTTGTTACAATTTTTTGGCCGTAACTCTGAAGTTTAATTTTTTGTGAGATGTAAGCTCCTTAATAATGAAACATGATTGCGAAATTATCTTATTTTCCCATCTACAATTCTGTATATAGGCAAAGACAAACTGATAGACGCAGCGTGGTACGGAATGTTCGTTCCATCAGGCCACCAGGCCCCAGGCCGCAACCACTCGCATACTTACCGAGCGCGAACTTGCAGCGTCTTCCCACGAGCTTCGGCCATTGTTGACATGGGAAACCTCTCCGGTATTCCATACTCTACCTACTTTACTTACCGCTATTGCCTAGTTGAAACTCGATACCTGCCAGGTTTCAGTTTCTCTGCAATTCGTCTACCTTAAATTGGAAATATAGGGTGTAAGGGACGGTGTAACGAAAACTTTGCAGGCGTGCTCAGACCATGAAACTGAGCAACTTTTTCTACGGAAGCTACGTTGGTAAACGTGACTTTTTTTCGACTTTCCATACAAAATTCCCGATTATCTGAGTGACTTTGTATGGGAACTCGAAATGTTTTTTTCGTTTTCCAACATAGCCGCCATAGAAAAAGCTGTGCAGTTTTATGGTCTGATCACGCCTGCAAAGTTTTCGTTACGCCTTCTCCCTTACACCCTGTAGAAATTTTATCAAGCACCTACGAAAATATATGCCTAAGAGGGATAATTGTTTGTCGTGCGGGACACCGATTCGATAGACAACCCTTTTAATTTTGGGAGCATGCGTTTAATGACTGACATACTATGGCAAAAAGCTCGACGCATCAGAATGACAGCTCATCCTAGTATCCAACTAAATCAACTACACATTAAACCAAAAATAAATTGCATTATAATTTAAGTTTTTAGTTTATATCACAAACAAAGTACAAGATAAATCAAGCGAATGGACAAATTAAAAAATCTTGCCAATCTGTCTGCCAAAAGTAGTGGCAATGAAAAATAAATAAATAGTGAGGAAGAAAGGCACTGGATTTTCTGCAGTAGCATGTAAGCTGCTTTGATTCCTTCAACAATCCATACTTCCATACTAATATTATAAATTCGAAAGTAACTCTGTCTGTCTGCTACGCTTTCACGGCCAAACCACTGAACCGATCATCATGAAATTTCACACAGAGATTAGTAAGATACCGAGAACGGACATAGGCTACTTTTTTTCACCACTCGAGGGTCTGAAGTACCTTCAGTAAACCACCAGGTACACCACCAGGAGCCCGCCTAAACTATAGGAGATACAGACATGGCACCAAGCAAAAAATGTTCAACTGGATCGGTAGCTTCTGGTGGCATATAGACTTTGAAGGTTTGGAGTACCTGATGTAGACCACCAGGTGCACAACCAGGAGCCCACCTAAACTATACGAGATAAAGATATGGCACGAAAGCAAAAGTTGTTCTGCTTGATGGGTAGTTTCTGCTGGCATATAGACTTATAAGGTTTGGTGTTCCTGACGTAGTCCACAAGGAGCACTAATAGGAGCCCGGATTAGCATGTATAATTTAGGACGTTAGTGAAGGAAACCAGGTTATTTTATCATCTAAAATACTAAGTCAGCGAAACGAAGTCGCGGGTACCAGCTAGTAATATATAAAGGGAACTCCAGTAATCATAAAAGTTTTCGTTGTACTTATCTATATCTGTGCTATCACACAGAGCATGACTAGAGATTGCAAACCCCTTGCTCTTTAACACACACACATCACGCCTCTATCACTTGCGGGGTAGGCAGAGCGTTAAATATTGAGGGCCCTTTGAGATAATTCGTGTATCCTAAAACCCTCAAGTCCCTCAGTCGCCTCTTGCGACACCCACGGGTAAGAAATGGGGTGATGCTATTCTAAGCCGACAACACACGAACGATTTTGACAAATGTCATTCAATACTAACAGCATCTCAAAGTCGCACTACAGATCGCTATCAGAGTTGAGTGCGTTTTATAAATACGGGCCTTAGGCACCCACTGGACCCGGTCAACGGACCCTTATGTTGGTTATGAAACAATACAAGACACGAATTTAAAATAACTTAATTCTAGCAAATATCAAAGTTACTAAAGTTTATCTATCTATCTAATCTAGGTCGTAATGACACGGTTAGTGCTTTAAGCTGCGTTACTAGTTTCATATTTTAATACTGTAATTACAAATATAAATTATAAGGAATGGAGGGAAAGATCTGTTTGTTAAAACTTATAAAATAAATAATTACTAGTAATCATGCTTCTGTTCCATCCGTATATGTAATTAATTCTATATTTAATGTAAATTCGAGACCTTGAGTGAGATTGATTATTTTTATAATTGTTTATAAGCCAGTTTGAAATAAATATGGATATAGAAAAAAATATAGAAAAAAAACATTAAAAATTTTAATTGCCACGACACGCAAAGAAAAAGAAGACCCATGTTTACATTCTACACATTTTTTTCTACCTTTTACCATCACTATACAAACAACCATGTCAAAAGCTTGCTACTTGTAGTAGGCGGTTGGAACTGATACCAGGGTTCATTGGGTCGCTGGACGATTTGGTATTCCACACGATTTAAAGAAGAAGAATACAAACAAATTAATTACCTGCATATTACTAACTTTTTGTGCGTGCTCGTGCCATATCCCTAATAAGTACCAAAGTAATTCTTGGATTCAATCTATTTTATAATACAGTTTCCTGTATGTTCAATTTGCGTAAGACACCTCTTTTTTTAACTCTATACGTTGCAGTTACAATCCTTCCAAAGCAACGGATCGTACGCCAAGCTGTCATTTTGTTATTATTTATAGTTATTGAATAAAGTCGCGGAAACATTTTTACGATATTCGTTTCAGAACTTACTCCAACATTTTTTGTTCTTGTTACATTTCTGTAAGTTGCGCCGCAAACTAGATTGATATTAAAAGTTGGGAAGTTAATTTTATTTATCGTATAGAGACGTCGGTGTAGTAGGCACGTTGCCAGACATCAAAATGGTGCATTTAATGTTTTTCTTATTATTTGCTACCCGTGGTTTGAAAAGTAATTGGCCTTGGTCGTGAAAACCCTAATGAGTAATGTGATATAGCTGATAACTGTTAATCGTATACATTTTACGTATGTGTCTTTAGATCATTTTGATAGTATTGACGTGTACAGATGGATAAAATTATAGATAAAGTACACATATCTCCCCCACACATATTTTTAACCCCATTGGTTAAAAATTGGGTTATTCATCGGATCGTTGGGCAACTTGGTGTCCCAGACGAAAGGAGGAGGAGGAGGTTGAGAATTAAAATATATTTTTTTATAGTCTGATTGATTTTATACGACAGAGCAAAAATCACATTTGTGTCGCTTTAGTTTTCCAATTTAAAAAAATCAATTATGAAGTAATTAGTAGAGTGATAACATTATGGATGTAAGTTTGCTGGTGCATCAATCAAAAGCGTAACAAGTTTAAAACCTGCCTTCACTTTCGTTCGATATTATAAGTAATGATATTGGAACGTTACAGCACTTTTTAATCATATTAGATACCTACACCTAACATAAAACTAAAGTTAAAACCCCCTCGCCTGCTTCGTGTTTTAGAGGGCACGCGTTGTAAGAGTTCAAGCGTTAAGTCGCCAAATTTCTCCTTTATTACTTGCTGGCATACAGTAGGCCTCAGACTTTGCCACGCACTGTTGTAGCATTTTATCATATTAAAATGTTACCTTCATTACTATACTAAAAGTTACACTACAGTGTACAATAATAATGTGTAATAAAAGTAACATTATGTTAAAAAGTAACAAGCGGCGTATCGTAGAGGACAAAACTCACAAGAGTTGTCGCAAGACACTCGTGAGACCGATGCCTCGCAGATTTGTATTCTAGAGTTCATCTGAACTCAATATTCAATTTGATCTTTGTTTTCACAATATTCTTCCTCAACAGAGTAACTATTCTGTATCAGTTCTGCAGCTATAAACAAAAGTGTCAGATCCGATCAGTCTAATGTATAAATTCATTCGAACATTTCAATAAAACGTTTGAGCAAAAGGCAAAAGCTTGCAGATCGTATCATTGGATCGTATCGGCGAATAGATTGCAGAATGTAAGGAAGAGCCTGTAAGGTTTACAGGCTGCAAACGGTCGCCAGTAGTGGCGTAACTACGAAAGGGCAAGGTGCCTCGGGCCCTCGAGTCAGGGGGGCCCTCGGCCCAGGGGGGGGCTTGGCCAAAAGAATCAATATGATTGAAAAATGACCACTTATTGAAAGTCGATATACAGAAATGTATTAATCATTTTAAAAACCCTCTATGAATTCAGGGGTTTCTACACAGAAGAGTTAGAAGAAGTCCGCTCGTTTCGCTCGGGTACTAGTTTCGTAAGGGTGGCTGTCCAGGCTGTCCAGGCTGGCGACAGGATTTTTCGGATTATTTCTGCTATGAAGGTATGACTAACACTTTGATTTTGTAACACGTCGGGGAATACGAAACGGGGCCCTGTATTTTTATTGCCCCAGGGCATTTGGTCACCTAGTTACGCCACTGGTCGCCAGCTGGCTTCTAGCCCCGTCTACTCTAGTTTACCGACGTTAAATTAGAGCTGATTGAATCGTTGCTAATTCTATTTAAGCTTCTTACTTTTCGGGATTAGTTCTTTATAGCCACGTTTACAATTACATCATTCTGATGTCTATATGGTTTCTAACCTTCAAAAATTATATGACGTTAGTCATATTTTTTCTTCTCTCTTTGTTCGTGTAGGATTTCGAGTTGTCCAAGGACCCGGTGAGACCGTGTTTTTATATATACTGATTTCATTTCGCATAGTCTCTTTTTTTGAGTCTTTAGTCTCCATGTTTTTGAACACGCAAAAGAATAAGGTAAAAAAACTGAAAACCAATCTGTTTTCTTTTCCAGCGTACATAAAATATGCGCACCCACTTACATTGATACAACATCATACTTTTAACAACATTACCGTATCAATATCATCTCCATGTACTTGCTTGTCCCCTAACACCATAACACAACATTTATCCGGAAAATGAGTTTAAGGCTCAGTCACACTGGTGGTAGAGCAAGTGCGTAGCGTGTGAATTGTAACAAGGTCTTTTTGCGTGAAAAATTACTCCATTTAAAGCCACTTTTACATGCTCGTCCTACACCTGCCGCTGCCGCAAATATTGGCCAAAATACTTCCGCAAAAGTATTAAACAGTACCCGTGTCTAGTGTTTACACTATTACATGCACATGTAGTGTAGTGTTTACACTATTAAATGCACATGTTTGCCGCGTGGTGCCGGCTTAGAATAGCATCACTCCAATTCTACGCGCGAGTGTCGTAAAAACCGACTTATGGATAATCACCAAGGGAATGAGGGCAGCAGCGTTCCCTGCGAATGCTACATTTTACCTGCCGTCTGGCAAGCGTGGTGAGTATGGCAATACCCGCCGCCAGTAGGGGGAGGCCCAAGTTCAGCAGTATCATGGTGCCGTGTGCTGGCGGCTTAGAATAGCATCACCCCACATCATAAGAGCCGACTAAGGGACTCTAGAGTATTGGTGTATTAAAATTTTTAGGCGACAGGCTGACAACCTGTCACTATAGTGATACACATGATTTCTGAAACAACCTTGGAAAACAATCCTCAAAATTGTGGCGATAGTGGTTGTATTTTTACGGCCACTATCGCTCTGCCTACCCCGCAAGGAATAAAAGCGTGATATATATGTATGTATGTACATGTATGAGGTGCGACCTGACCCTTAATACGTGCTAGTGTACGCAAAGTACACCCTGCGAGGCGGTGAGATGAGCCGGCGCGCTGGTGTGGAAACAGTGAGCAGATTATACAAGTGGACGTGTGTCGGTTTACACTTTTACATGCCGTTAAACACAATAGAAAGGGTACCTATACTTATTGCGTTGGATTACACTTTTACATGACGTTAGAAATTAAGGGTACCTACACTTATCATTTATTATGCGTTGAAATATGATTTACTTTATAAACTTCAGAGAGTTTGCAAGGTTACAAGTTAATTACTTCCTCCGTGTCTACGTTGATACGTATAATGATTCATAAGGCCTTTCCCACACTTCAACGCAAAAATGACGCTGTGCTAACGTATGCGCCTGTCAGATCCTTTCTAGAAACGTCAATCCCCATACCAGAACTGCTCTGAACGCAGGTCCAACGCACGACGCTGCTCTACTATATTATAAATTTAAAAAATACCAGCTTATTAAAAAGGAACAGGTAAACGCAATAACAGCTCCCACAGTTATAACTAGTACGTGTCTGTTATAGTTAGTTAGCGTGATTGCTGCGTGCGCGCTACGTGGACACGTCCACGCTTCCGCTAAATTAATTATTTAACATGGTTGCCTTATACCCAGATGCGGATTTTTTTTAACCTTTATTGTACAATACTCGCGAACAATGGACTATGTCGTGTTTTTATAGGTTCTTCTATTCTTTGACTCATATATTGTTATTAAGTTTGGTAATCATTTTGCAGACGGGCCAAACTGATACTTTAGGTTCAACGCAATACCATGCAAGTGCAGGGTGTTAGGGACAGCGTCCCGAATACTGATAGGGTGCAAGCAGACCATAAAACTGAACAACTTTCTCCTAGGAACATATGTCTGGAAACGACAAGAAATTTTCGACTTCCCATGCAAAATCGCGATCAGCTGATTGCATTTACTATGAAAAACCAAATTTTTTTTGTCGTTTCCTGACATATGTTCATAGGGGAAAATTGTTCAGTTTCATGGTCTGCTTGCACCATATGATTATTCGGGACGCTGTCCCGTACACACCGTATACCTAAATGCTTACAATAAATTATAATTTTTGTAACTCTAAATATACTTGAACCATTTTAATGAACCCTCAAGAGCTTTATAATTTTAGCATAATATATTGTAGGTGCTTTCTCATTGACAGAATTCATTTAAAAGGCAAATTGCGTCAAGCATGGCCGCCCACCTACTAAATCTTGCGCATTATGTTGTAAATAATTAATTATACGTCAACAACATCTCGACAACAGTTTAGCCGACAAAAGAGCGGTCAGGTTAAGAATTAAGCTTGCTCTTAATCGGGATCGACCGCAAATTCCAAGATGTAATTTAAAACTCAATTTACAGGGAAGTGCAGTCGACTGGAAGGGAGTGTTTGTATTTGTAGCGACAACTTTCTATTTAACTATTTAATACGGTATTCTGAGATATCCACTGTACTTTGAATTAGTACGCTTAGTGTTTTCTTAGACTACTAATCAACTGAGGGATCATTTATTTATTGGTTTTGGTTATCATCATGTCCTATTTGTTGATGATATTGCGTGAGATGCCTAATGATAGGCGTTACCTTTAGTTCTGCTTGAAAGTAACAAAGATTCACGTCTTATTGATTTTCACTTTCTGGTTAGTGTCGTGGTCGTAAAAAAAGGTTTTAATATTAATGATCATATTATAATAATATGATCTCAAGCCCAATGTAAATAAAAAATATACTCTAATATGCTGTACTAACATGTATTTATGTACATAACTAGAGGCCCGCCCAGCGGCTGCCCCGTTGCAACTTATTTTCCCGTAGTAATAAATTGTTTTTCCGGCTAGTGTTATACATAAAAACCTTCCTTTTGAATCGCTCTATCTATTTAAAAGCCTGCATCAGAATCTGTTGTATTGTTTTGAAGATTTAAGCAAACATACATACACACAGACGCGAAGTTCTAACTTGAGTTTTAACTTTTTTCGTAATTTATGCGGATTTTCCTATTCATTTCTAGTAAATACGTATTACATTGGGCAGTTTATGCTTTTTTGAAAAATAAAAGTTTCATAAGAAAATTATAAACGTTGATAAAATCGTAAGTCGATGTTGATTGGATTCTTCGGTATCCTCTTTTATTTACGATGAACAGAATTGTGGGCCTAATTTCATATGATAGCCTCTATTTATGAAAGCATTCTTTAATTTTGTGTTTTGATTTGATTTATCGTAATTTTATTCTCTAACTTAAAAAGAGGTTTTCAAACTAAGTCGTTGGACGACTCGGTGTCCCACACGAAAAGAGAGGGTGAATTTAACTTGTATGTAATTGACATTCTTTGAGCGTTGAAATCATTTTTTTAAAACTAGTAGAGTAGTTAACTAGTAGGGGGTTAATTATCTTAGAAAACACGACAAATGACAAAAAAATCCAGCCGTTAAAAAAATACAGGTTCCTTAGAGTATCTCCACTATCACATAGATTAATTTTACTCAATCACGATTAGTTCTTCCAGCTGCTCAAACAGGCGAGCCACGGTCGGAAAGTGCAACAAAACACGACACATGACTCGTCCCGATACTCAGACGTAAAAACAGTCTAGTTAGCGGAGTTTACACAAACACTGGGGCTTGTTAACTGTAAGTTAACCAGTTAGTTTAGCGGCGGTCACATTGAAACTCTTCGCTACGTGAACTGCGAACGCCAATTGTCTTTTAGCTGACGACTTTGCTCGTCTAACTCCGTAATACTGTATGGACAAACTATCAGTTGATTAATTGTTCTGTTGACTGTACTTTTGCTCTTTGGTTTAATTGAAATGTTTTTTTAGATAGAAGCAATGATTTCGCGAAAAAAATAGTTTGTGATGGTTAGGCCTTTTCACACCGCATTATTTTAGCGCTGCGGTCTGCGTTAGGTGTTAAAAAGGCCTTCTTAACTATAGTGTTGCAAATAGGTTACATATCCATAGCTGTATGTGCACGAAATTACTAAGAGCTTATTTTATTCGTCCTTTCATGCTTAGGTACTGAAATACAAAAAGTCCATACAAGAATGAAATACATATAAGGTGTAAAAATATTAGCTGCAAATATTTTAACAGGTGAATCAGCCAATAAAACTAAACAACTTTCCCCAAGAACTATGTTTCGAAATATATGAAAAATATTTTTTTTACACTCTGTATGAAAGGAATGAGATAAGCATCCAATTATTCATAGGTAGGTAGGTAAGTAAGTAAAGTATCAAATAGAAGTCTCGTATCCTCTTAAAAGTTTTTCCTGGTAGTTCACAATACTTCTTGATCTCATTACAAACAATAAAAATGAACACGTACCATGAAAGAAATGCAGCGTTCAAAGATACAAATGTATAGATAGGAATAGGAATTAGATGGATTGGTACGATTAGGTAGATATAAAAACCACCAAATTTACATAACCACCATTGTGGCGGTTATGTACTTAACTACAAAGAATGGTACTTTTATATCGTTTATTAACGAATATCATAAAATCAAAAACAATCAAAACATAGCTATGGCAATAACAATCTCTTCACATAGAAGCAATGAGGAAAAGTTTCTCACAAAGATATCTAACAGTTTTTATCGATGGTATGTACGTCATAATGTGTCATTTAGTTCAGGCGTAGACTGTAGCAGTACTACTACGCCGTATGCATACACAGAGTCACGTAAATATCTCATACACTGTAAGGCGTTTCCCACACTTAACGCACAACGCAGCGCTAAAATAGCGTGGTATCTGTAACTCTAATTGACGTTTTTAGTATGGATCTGACAGACGCATACGTTAGCGCAGCATTTCTTGGCTACAAAGTGTGAGAGAGGCCTTCACGGCATTCAACATTTTAATTTCAACGTACGTAATGACAGTCAAAACCACATCTCACATTTCACCCACATACTCAACCATGTTGCTCTTGCGGTGTACATCATAGTTAGACGTAGAAAGGAAAAATTCCGTCCGTCAGTCAGTAGTCACAATTTGTCGTAAGTACACACGCCCCGTTTGTAACATCAAATTGCCGGAACGAAGCAGAGCGGGCAACATTCGCACTGTCGCACATATCAAAACCCTTTGTAACAAATATTTCTTCGTTCCGTCAAAATATCTGCGAGCGATCGCAGTAAATGCTTTTCCGTTTGGTTGCGGCGGCGGGGTAAAGAATAGTGTACATCGAGATACGATCTACATACATACGGAACGATTGTAATGGCTTGGACAGTCGCAGCCTTATTTTAATATTCTCTTGGTTTTTTTTGCATGAATTTCTGTTTGTTTATATTATGCCAACACCTATATACAGTGGACCATAAGTTTATGGTCAATTCAATTGTGATTAGTGATAAATCTTTTCCAACATACGTAATATTCCGGAAATAACAAAGTAACATAGGAATTTACACTGTAAGTCTTTATCAGCAATCAACAAATTATGATTTGTGTAGGCAAATAGGATGTTGACTGCTATTTCCATTTATCAACGACGTCCTTTGGTGAAAGTTGTTTAGTTTCATAGACAGATTATTGTTACAAAATTTTCGATATATTTTTTTTAATTTTCCATTTATTTAAAAACCTTACAAAATATGTGTACATAAAATGGGATCACAAAACCTTAACAATTAATTATACATATAAACTCTTTATTGCTTACAACAAACATAATATTAAAACACAAAACGGCACAATATACTATAACTAAAAGTAAGCAAATGCGGCCTTATCGGCCTTGTAGCGATCTCTTCCAGGCAACGTCTACCTTTACAGAGACAGACAGCTTAACAGTTTGGAAGTAGTTGCAGAAGCAAAGAAAGTTAAATTTTACAACAATTGTAATTAATACCTAAATAATAGGTATATCAATATATCTACAAGCATACATACATATATAAGATATACTTATATAAATATATATAAATACACAAGTTATAGGCAAAATAAATAATACATCGTTCCATATACCCAGTATAGCTAGCGTACACCTGGCGTGTGCACTAGGTTTAATAATATTCCTGAACGGAACGCCGCTTCTTCGATTTCCTCCAGATACAAGTTAGATGTAACTCTCGGAACGGAAGTATAAGTCAGGAGCTATTAAATGTCATACGTGTCCCTGGTATGCATTCAGAATTTCTTTTGGTTCGCGATCTTTTCCAGTATTTTTGCATTGTACTGTAAATTTCAAAGTAAATGGTATGCGCTTGTTTTAATGCTGCAATCGGAGATAGGACGTAGGTAGAAACAGAGTCTAAGCATCGAGACACACCTACATCTATACGCATAGAGTACGATGGACGATGAGAAATATGACGACTAGTGCTGACGAGACGAGTAAGTTTTTTGAAGTCATATCTCAACAATCTAAATTCTGGTTCACTTTTCTACTTAAATTTCGAAGTTGATTAGCAATACTTCCTTTTCTGTAGGTACATTTCTTTCTACAACTTACAGTAACGTATTCATCAAGTTGACTGGAATAAGTTGTCCGTCCTTATCTTTCCTACGTATCTGTAAACAAGGTCCATGCGGGGTTCCGGCGGCTGGCAGAGCTCCAGTTACTAACTTACACACTCACACACACTCACTCACACATAGGGGCACAGATAATGATGTAAGTGGTACTATGCGCCGGAGTGTAAAGTTGGCAGCCAGCTCCGTGCAGATTGCAGCCAAAGCCTGTCAAAGGAAAATCAGGGACTGTGTGTGAAACTCAGTGCGGCAGTAAAAATAGGACCAGTAGATCATCTCGTCAAATTTACTAGTCTTTAACAGCCCTGTAATGAGCTGCAGTACCCGTAATACGTACAAATCTCCAAACCAGGAATAAGAAAATTAAGCCATGTAATGCTAAATTTAAAAAAGTAAAGACGATATACTGCTTTATTTTACTGAGCGCTTGGATGATTGTTTTGTTCTATAATGGGAAATGGGGTAGCTAATGGCTACTAATTGTATCACCAGCAGACAGTTGCATTTACAAGCACTTATCTTTCCATGTAAACCTGCATCTATTTTAAAAATTGTTAACTTATTTTATTTACTGCAGTTATTCGCAATAACTGTTTTTCGTTACATTTACCCCTCAAAATGTTCAGATTTCATACTTATTACAGACTAAATGCTAACCTAATGTTATTCATAACCATAGGTAGTTATTATTTAGTGTCTGAATCTTGTTTGTCTGGTATGTCTTCGATCATCCTATTTCTAAATATTTACCTGTATTCCCGGAGTTTGCACTGTTGAACAGTCAAAGTCGAAACTTTCCAATGCTAGTGACAACTACTGCGTTCCAGTTACAGGGGGGGCAGAGGGGGGGGCGGAGGTGGTGTTTAAAACTGAAAGTTCCAACTTGGCTCGTAATTAAATAGACGTCGCCTAGAAAGGCCCATCATGACCTACAATTAGTGAAACCCAGCACAGCCTAACTCGATTCCAATAGCTGCGAGCATCTCAAGAAGCAGCTGCTAAGCAAATTAAGGCACAAGTCTTGTAAATCTCACTTTGAAACCTAAGATAATATTAAAAACAAAACTACCGCTTTTTCTACGCGAATCGCTCACTTAACGCACGACGGACCGCTAAAACATCGCAGCGGTTTGTCAGATCCATACTACATAATTTCAGTCCCCATACTAAAACCGCTCAACCGCTGTTGACGCAGCTCTATCGCAGCGTCGTCCGTCGAGTGCGGTTTTAGTATGGGGAGTGACGTTTCTAGTATGGATCTGGCAAACAGCTGCGATATTTTAGCGGTCCGTCGTGCGTTAAGTGTGTGATCCACCTAAGATAATATTAAAATAAAACTACCTGCTTTTTTAATACGTCGGCTAACTAGCATTTCTCTGCAAGAAATCTAACCTAAGATCGTCTATTACAAATAGCGAGTTTACTTTTATGATATTTTTATTAAACTGCAGAATCGTTTCGCTACTTCGTTAACGATAGACTGACTTCACAACGCGCGTATTTACCAAACTTGGATATTCTAACGTAAAGTTTCATTGCCTGGACAATGCTAACTTTAGATTTTGCTGCTTATTTATTGTAAAATGTTCTCTGTTTATGAAGAATGCAATAACACGACATTCTTGAAGATGTTAATAGTTTGATGCCGGCTCAGAATAGCATCATCCCATTTCTTTCCCGCGGGAATCGTAAAAGGCAACTAAAAGACTTGAGAGTTTCAGATGTATTACAACTTTCCGTGACAAGCTGACAACCTGTCACTATAGTGATACGCAAATTATCTCCGCTCCGGCCCTCAATATTTGTCAGGCGTGGCGATAGCGACCATATTTTTACGGCCGTTAATGCTCTGCCTACCCCGTAAGGGATAACGGCGTGATATGTGTATGTATGTGTATGTTAACAGAGTTTCAAGTAGATAAGTACTATAGTATCGCTACATGTTGTCAACCCATCACGTGTCATCTAATCATCAAATTGCAACTCTTCGTATACTTTTTTACTGTTTCTTTTCTTCAAAGAAACATTCATTTCCTGACATTTGTGATAAGTGTACAAATGTAAAAGTAGCTACGGTCGGCGCTGCCTTTGGTTTCAGCGAAAGTGGACCCTTCCCGGTTTTCATTTCAGCTCAAGTATGGCTTTTGTACCCCCGGCTTGGCTTCTTGTAAAGCTGCCCTACTGCCGGCTAAAAGAAACTACATTCATAAGACCGCCTTTGAGGTAATAAAGCTAAATGTTTGAGATTAAACTTGGAGTATAGAGTACTTTCTGTTTAACATTGGACTCTCATAATCTTTCCGATTAAACGGGTCTCTCTTGCATCTGTAAAGTTTATGGTATTGTCTAGTGCCTACTTTACAGGGTGTGAAACATATTGCTGCAAATATTTTAAGTGGTGAACTAGCCCATGGAACTAAACAACTTTCCCTAAGGAACATAGGTCGATATATGAAAAAAAAATATCCTCCCTTACGAAATTATCAACCGACGAAGTCAAATTGTATGGGAGGTCAAAAATTGATATTTCGACCTATTTTCAGTTTCATGGGCTGGTTCGCCCCTTAAAATATTTGGAGCTAATATCTTTACACCCTGTATATCGATAAACAAATAATTTGAGGACGCAGAAATTTAAATATAAACCATGTAGAATCTGATTGCAGTATATCCCCTTCGTGGCATTGCGTTGCCTGCATAATTGGTAGTAATTTTTTTCCCATAAATTATGAGCATTCATACTAATTACATTCGAAGTATATATACGTATATATTTTCTGAAGTTGATGCACAAGTGCACACCTTTCTTTCCCTATTTACTGGTTCACTTAAATTGAAGGTCACTAAAATACAAAATTCAAGACAGCAATATAAGCCGTCCAAAAGTTTTCCATCCAACAACCAACTATTACAGCAGCCAGTCCGTGAAAAAGCGTAGGACAGAACGCCGCGTGTCGATGTGTGCGCGGCGGATGCACCGGGCCGCGTCTGTGTGCGTGCGGCACGTGTAACTCGCGGCCACCTCCTCTCACTTCTGCGCCCCTGGTACCCGGCGCGGCTCGCTGTAAGCGATCTAGTTTGTGGGAACTTTCAAGCGGAAAATTTTATCTGACGCGGCTAAGTGAAGCGGAAACGCAATATGAAATGTGAGCTTCATTTGGGGCAATTTTCCGCTATAAATGGCTGAGATGCAACAAATGAGATGACAAATCGCGTCTTTGATATTGGTTTTAGTTACAGCGCTGAACATCAAATATCAATGCTACGTGATATCATCAACACACAATACGTATAAACTGAGGTCTTTCTTTGCATTTCTCTATCTATCTGTTATGTTTTATGGACATCCTTAACCATGTGATGTGGTTTTTTAATAGTAAATTGTGTTAATATAATAAATGCCGACAAAACGCTGGACCGGCCGCTACCTGCCTAGAAAGAAATCAGCAATGTAATAAATAAGTCTTAACAAACCATAATCAACCGAGTTAGCGTATCCTAATAGCTGTAACAAGCTACATTTCACAGGTTTGTTCTGAAATTAGCTCGAGTCGCCTGCACGAGCGAAGTGAAGATAGCAATCAAGCCTCTTCAGTGGGGGGTGGCCGTGAACTAGCGGTTACAGCTCGCACGAGCGAAGGGGGTCAAACGAGCGAGAGCTACGCCGCTACGGCGACGCTACGAAACAGCTACGCGGCTACGCCAAAAGTTGCACAAGCCCTATTGCCTAATTTGATTCGCAACCTATTTGAATCCAAAATTGTCATTCAGTTTAATAAAAAGACGTGTCTGAAATAATTCAAACTGATTTGATATGAATGTCATAACTATGACAGAAGTAGATTTAGCTGTGAATTTTTAACCGACGAAAAAAAACGAAGGAGGTTCGCCATTCATCCCGAACTTTTATTATTATCATAATATGTCAGAAACGTCTATTGAGGTGACATATCAATGGCCTATTTTTTATGATTTGGCTGGTGTTCTACTTTTAGAAAATCATTATCGTAGTTAGAAAAGCTTACTTATTCAGGAAAAATCTGATTGGGCTATATCCGGCATATTAATAAGTCAGTCAACCTAGTTTTATTTTTCCACTATTGACCCTAATCGTGTCCCAATGATAGAGCGATCTCTATCCTATACATAAGCATCTAATCAGTTGTCACAGTTCTACATGTATGATTATTTTAAAAGTATGTAAAAATATTAGCTGCAAATGTTATAGGGAGTGAATCAGCCCGTGAAACTGAACAACTTTCCCTAAGAAATATAGGTCGAAATATGAGAAAATTTTTGGACCTCCAAGTTCCTCCAAATCAAGTTGATTGGTAATTTTGTATGAAGGGTTCAAATTTTTTTTTTTTATATTTCGTTCAGTTTTATGGGCTGGTACACCCCTTAGAATATTTGCAGCAATTTTTTTTGCACCTTATATACCGAGCGATCCCGGCTTAATATAGAATAAACTCCATCTTTTCCCGTGGGTTTTGTAAGAGGCGTCTAAGGGAGTTGAAGGTTTTATATTTGTACCTATTACCATTTTAGCAAAAGCTTTGTGTTGCCTACAGGCCGGTAATTTATAAAAAACTTGGTTTGACATAACGCGGGTAGGCAGAGAGCCACTGGACATTTTAGGATTTAGGTTTAGGAAATTATGAGTTCAGGTTATTATGCGTTCAGGTCATGTGTTTATAAGATCATTGTGCGTTTAAGACATTTTAGGATTTGAGTCATGCGTCGGGAGGGGGCTGACGACCTACCCTTACACATTCACGTTAGCATTTTCAGCGTTTGTCAGACGTAGCGTAAATGTTAGTTTTTTACAGTCATTAACGCACTGCCTACCCCGCTAGGACTACCAACGTGACCAATGTGTGTTCTATTTCAGGTTTCTAGATCGAATACATTACTGTCATTCCCTTTATGCTGTATTCTTAGTCCATGCGCGTCGTCGGATCAAGTTTAACCTGATTTACATGCGGTGCGTACGCCGCACGACACCCACGCGATTCCCGCTCAATAGCGACTGATTGCGCCCGATGACAGCTTGACAAACGCGCATTGTCTATGTAAAGCATATGTAAACCAGAACTTACGTGGACTAGTGGTATGAGCGTTTGGCTCAGGCTTCGGTGGTCCCAAGTTGCAATCTAGAAAGGAAAATATTAAAGTTGATATTTATCACTGTGTTATTTTGTTGTAATTTTAGGAAATCGCTGGTTTAGTTACCTGATGGTCCGCAGAAAGTTGTTTCTGTGCTTCAGAAGATACATTTCTTCTTCTTTCGTATCGATGACTCAAATATATTTTGACCAAAAGTTTGCCACGGCTACGGTGTTGTCAGTGGCTTCGATGGATACTTCATAGTCGATATTTGGTGTTAATTATTCAAACACGTGAGATAGGCCTCTGATAGAAAAACTCTGTCACAAGAGTATGTCGTTCGTTTACTAAATCTATAAAAGTCTAACATATGCAGTTAACTATCCACATATACATATGCCGTGTGATGCCGGCTTAGAATAGCATCATCCCAAATCCTTCCCGCGGGTGTCGTAAGAGGCGACTAAGGGACTCGAGAGTATTGTTGTATTGCAAGTTTTGGGCGAAAGGCTGACAACCTGTCACTATAGTGATACACATGTTTTCTGAAACAACCTTGGAAAACAATCCTCAAAACTTCAGACGTGGCGATAGCGACCGTATTCTTACGGCCGTTAATGCTCTGTCTACACCACAAGGGATAAAGGCGTGATATATGTATGTATGTACTATCCACATAACTGCAAAAGTAGGCAGTATTATTCGCAGAACGGGGAAGCACTTATCGTGGTTACATAATTTACGTGGCTGCTTACATAACTGAAAATGTAAAGTTGAGTTGTCGAGCGGCTGAAATTTTGCGCAGAGCCTAAGTACTTACCAATTTATGTTTTAAGTATACAGGGTGTAAGAGACGGTGTAACGAAAACTTTGTACGCGTGCTCAGGCCATGAAACTGAACAACTTTTTCTATGGGGGCTATGTTGGGAAACGAAAAATTTTTTTTGACCTTCCATATAAAATTCCCGATCAGCTGAGTGACTTTGTATAGGAGCTCAAAAAATCTTTTTTCATTTCCCAACATAGCCCCCATAAAAAAAGTTGTTCAGTTTCATGGTCTGATCAGGCCTGCAAAGTTTTCGTTACACCGTCCCTTACACCTTGTATATTGCTGGCAACTGAAGTCGGTGACTACTTATAGTTTTAACGTTGATGATGATGATCTCTCCGACCGATTTCGGCCATGGCGACCACTTTGACTCCTAATCAGATCGGCGCTGATGCGCCCGGAGATGGCTATTGTAGCCAATTTTGGCAGTAAACTCCCGTGCACAGAGTGGACACGTGAGTTTGCCATTTACATAATTATAGTTAATGGCGACGGGAGGACGGGCCTTCAGCTCATCGCGCTTAGCGTCGAGGTCTGCTTTACGCTGTTCCTCAAACTCGCGGACTTGCTTCTTAACCATCCCGCGCCATTCGGGACGCTGTGCTGCCAGACCCTCCCATTGAGTGGGCTCAATGTTGCATCTTTTCATGTGTCGTTTCTGAACATCTTTATATCTGAGGAGTTGTCCACCATGCTTTCGCTTGCCCTCCTCTAGCTCAGAATAAAAGATGCGCTTCGCCACTCTCTTCTCCGACATCCGGGATACATGACCGCACCACCGTAGCTGACGACGCATTAGATAGGCCTCAATGCCACCAACTTTGGCTCGTCTCAGAACTTCGGTATTGCGCACTCGGTCGGACCATCTGATCTTCATGATGGTGCGAAGGCATTTTAGGTGGAAGCGATCCAGAGTGCGTATGTGGTGACGATACACACACCAAGTCTCGGAGGAGTATAGAAGGTTTGGCAGCACAATCGCCATATATACAGAGATTTTTGTGGCTAGCTTTAGGTCGTGCGAGCAGAAAACCTTGGAACACAACTTCCCAAATGCTGCAGCTGCAGCACTGATTCTGCTGTTGATCTCAGCATCAAGGTTACACTTAGATGTTATAGTGTTCCCCAGATAACGAAACTTATCAACCTGTTTCAGCATATCCTCATCATCCTCAAGCATAATCGCCAGTGTCTCGCGACCATGCGAGTCTAAGGACATCACTTCCGTCTTTTTGACACTGATCTTCAGGCCGAATTTACAGCATGCTTGGTGAAAAACGGACATTAGCTGTTGCAGGCCGTCTGGGGATTCTGCAAGAAAGCACAAGTCATCAGCATACATGATCTCAGTAATCAATGCATACGAGACTTTAGTGCGCGCCTTAAGTCTAGCCAGGTTAAAAAGACTGCCATCTGTGCGGAAACGGATGCGGACTCCTTGGGAAACAGTATTTAGGACTTCTTTGACTACAACTGCAAAGTACAAGGCGAACAGTGTGGGCGCTAGAACACACCCTTGTTTCACCCCACAGGTGACGGGGAAGAAATCAGACTGTTCACCGTCTACAGAGACGCAGCACTGCATGTCGTCATGCAGGAGTCTTAGGAGTCGCACATACTTTTCTGTGCACCCTAACTTTCCTAGCACCATCCAGAGAGCTTCGCGAGGCACACTGTCGAATGCTTTCTCTAAATCAACAAAGCAGAGGTACAACTGGCGACCTTGTTCTCTACTTTTTTCTTGTAGTTGACGCACCGAGAAAATAGCTTCACATGTACCTCGGTCAGGTCGGAAGCCGAACTGGGTTTCGGGCAGAATTTTTTCCGACAAATCCTTGAGGCGGTTCAGTAAAACTCTGGCAAAGACTTTTCCAGGGACTGACAGCAATGAAATACCGCGATATGAGTTACAGTCAGAACGGTCACCCTTGTTCTTGTAGAGGGCACAAATGCGAGACACTTTGAAGTCCTCAGGGACCCTCTCCTCCTCCCACATTCGAACGAAAAGTTTCAACGTTATACTTATTACAGAATGAAAAAGCAGATTATGCATGTTTGGCAAGATTTTTTGGTTTTTGTGGCACCACTCGTTTTAATAAATTCAGCCTTGTAACTATTGAAAATTCATGAACTTGCTAGTACTAATAATATAAAGTGTAAAAATATTACCTACAAATATTTTAAGGGGTGAATCAACCCATGAAACAGATCAACTTTCCCCAAGAAACATAGGTCGAAATATGAGATTTTTTTTGACCTCCCATCCCATGCAAATTGACTCGGTCGGTGTGCTATTTTGTATGCGAGGTCCAAATTAATTTTTCAGATTTCGACCTACGTTATTTGGAGAAAGTTATTCAGTTTCATAGGCTGGTTCACCCCTTCAAATATTTGCTGCAATTTTTTTTTACACCCTGTATAAACGGAAAGTTCACGTCGGATGTTCATTCATTTGGTGCGTTCTTGCGAGCAAAATGTGCAGCGTATGTTACCTCTACCCAATACTGTTCCAATGCTGTGATGGAGCACCCGTCACCCGAGTGTAAAAAGGAAATAGACTGGGTTACATACAGTCTTCTATCTCACGAATAACATAGGTAGGTGCGCAACAATTATTCCAAAAATGTCTCCACACACTAAATTAGATTTCCAGTCGAATGATGAGTCGTGTATGAACCTGAAAGGCGGCGATTTCTTGAACCGCCGCCAAAGTGGCAGCGCTGCCAGTCGCTAGGCGCGTTACAATACCTCTCCTGAATAAAACATTGAAATTCACGGTTACATCACTGCAGCCTAGGGTGGTCAGCGGTTTTGTAAAAAGAGCTTGAATGCCAAAACACTAAGGTTGATATTTGGTTGCAGCCATGTAAGCTTTAGAACGGAAGTGTAGCTAATATTTAGTAAGTATTTGAAGCCTTGCGTTATTTTTCTTGTGAAATCGTGATATTCTTCCGAAAGGCACATAATTCCAAACCTGCCCTACCTACCATGCAATATTCAGCGAAATGTAATTTGATATCTGAATGTAAATTGATTAATAAACGAATTTGAATTTGATATCAAATTTTACAAATCACATTATACCAAAAATTTACTAGTTCATGTTATACCACAATATATTTGTTATTATGGTTAGTCAAATGAAATAATATTTTTCTACAGACTGCCTACGGAGAAGTGATCTATTGTTTACATATTCAGAATCATTTTTAATACATTCAAATGTTGAAAACCTAGTGGAATCGCGTCTTTTGTTCGATGCCTATTATGAAACTTTTCTTTTTAATAGAGAATCCAATCGCACTTTGTCTACTTTCTTTATTTTTTATTACAATGGCTGAAGCCTAAGATATTTTTAGATAGCACAAAGAAAAATTTATTTAATATTATCTATGTGGGTAGGTAAGTAAGAACCTATCATTTCTTACAAGGTCAACCTAATCAAATAAAAAAAATGTTTTACAATAACAGATTCATTCAAAGAAGAATTGGACACGAGCCAAGCAAGCCTTTACACGTGACTTGTCCACGCTGTATATACCTAACTAACAAACTTAACTCTTCCTAGTAGTAGGTACATGTACCTAATTAAGTTAAACTTTTGTTCATAAATTAATAATTATATACCACAACTAAACAAAAGTACAAATTAGAGGAAAACATCTTAAAAAATAGGTCATATTTGACAGCTGTCAAAGTCATGTTAATACTATGATATGTCATGTAAGAGACCTTATTATTTATGATAAGGTCTCTTTTTCTATGTCGACCTGTCCTTTGGTATGAGTTTGAGCCTAATCAAACACACCTTACTTTAGTTGATAGATGAGAATAAGCTATAAATAAAATGCATCATACTTACTAAAAAATTGTACACTACTGTACCCAATATAATAACAAAATTATATTGATATTGATATTGTATTTTACAAAGGCGAATCCCACGTCTAACGCATGTTTACTGCATCCGTAACGCATGCGTCTGTCAGATGAGAGGAGATTTCAAGTTTCTCATATTAAAAACTGTCGCTGACGCAGCACGAACGGTTGAACTTGCGCGCACGTTTCGTCATCATCGGTTTTATTTTATTTAGTATGAGAGATTTGAAATTTCCTTGCATCTGACAGACGCATGAGTACTAAAATAGCACCTCGATGTGCGCTAACTGTGAGAACCACTTCAGATCGTTTAAATTGATTACAACGAACGATGATCCCGTTCAAACACACTGAAAGTTTGATGACGAGTCGACAACAAATTGGCATCTAACTGGGACACTGATTTCAGTTAATATAATATCGGCAGTCGGTTTTGTGTGACAAATGGCTATGATTGTGGCATTGTCTCTGCCGCTCGACGCGTCCGGTCAATTTGTTCCATTGTTACAATACTCAGCATCCATTGTAAATATAAACCAAATAAAAATCTGTATGTAGCCCGTTGTATATTTTTCATATTGTATAAATATGAAGCTTTGATCTTCATATAACCGTATTACTGGTACCTTTGGTAAATTGTCTCGAAGTTTATGCTCGGAAACATAATTTACACATTTAGTGCATAAAGTTTAATAAACAAAATAAATAAATAAATAATTTACTAGGAATAGTAGATTTGTCGTGGCATGCATGAATTTTCACAACTGTCATGATTTAAACAAATAGAAAATTGGTACTGAAGGTCGCATCCAAAATGTAGATACTTAATAGACCTAAACAACTATCATATCACAATTTCTTCATCCACACAGAAGGTTACCCATAACATCTACCCATTCATTACAAAGTTGCAAGTAGAGTGTTTAAAAATACTTTTGATGCAGCCGTTAAAATAACGCTGCGTAACGCATACGTCTATGAGATCCATACTAGAAACGTCATTACTGATACTAAAAACCGCTCTTGATGCAGGTCTAACGCACAACGCTGACTTGACATGTCCTATCGACATACACAAATACATGAATGGTGCTACAAAAATTACAATAGAAACCCGATCTATATTTATATTGATAGATAATATTCCACCCATACGGTCTTGAATTAAAGTGTACATCAAATTACAGCTGCAGTTTTTCAAAGTTAATCAAGTGGATCGATCCTGCTCTATCGCCTTGCATACCTCGGTGATCAAGTTGCAAATTGGCCCATTAAACACACGATGCTGTGTTACATTTTCCGTTTAATACGAATATCAATCAGATAACATACACCTATGGAATATTTTTCATGACGATATCGAATAATAGGTATTGCTACAAAAAATATATATTATTTTTTATGTTTGTTGTCAAACTTGGATCTAATTGCCGCTTTGTTTTCAAAGGAGCCTATTTCATGAAACTGTCTATTCCCATTATACTATTTGAGTAAACAACTCAAACTTCGTCAAATATTAAATACTTAAACCGCTCAAATTTCGACAATTATTACATAATGGTGCACTAAATCACATTTTATATTTTAACTAACACATCACTTGGCATAGGATTTGGGTTTCAGCCAGCAATGTAAACAATAAACACCATCATCAGCGGATCTGTTGGCTTCGATACTGTACGAGAAACCATAGCACGTTTCGAGTCATGATCGTTTACTTAGATCGTTATAACACTAGCTTCAGTCAAGTAAAGGGGGAACTATGGATAGCTATGGTAAATAAAGGAAGCTGACTGTACTAAGTTAATAGTTTGGTAATATTAATATCCTGTCAAAATAATTGGCGTGACCATGAAAAAATGTAGAGAAGAAAGAACAATAAAATAAAGCAGTGCCTGATACCTCAACTACCACTTAAGTTTGAGGTCCATTTTATTGTCTTTTTCTTATGATGAACGAACATATAAATACATAAAGCTCACTGTATTGCAAAACAGATGAAACCAGAACCAAGATTTTTTAAATAGATTACCGGTACTCAGAGTGGAATAAAGAAAATTCGATCGAGGATTACCTGCAGGCACAGGTTTAAATATTTCATAACCATATCTCACCCTTTCAGCGATAGACAAAAAAAGAGCGAAAAGCTTGTAAAGCTCCGTCTGCCCTAGTCGGTCCAATGAGCGCGCATTAAAAGTTTGCCCTCTGCGCTTTAGGGCTAAATTATCTTCCAATCTTTTCCGTAAGTAGGTAGATAGGTGTAAAAATATTAGCTGCAAATATTTTAAGGGGTGAAACATCAAACTGAAAAACTTTCCACAAGGAACAAAGGTCGAATGTGATAAAAAATTTAGACCTCTCATAAAAAATTATACCTACCAACCAAGTTAATTTGTATGGGAGGTCCAAAAAATGGTCACATATGTCGACCTGTTTCTTGGGGAACGTTGTTTAGTTTAGTGGGCTGATACACCTATTAAAGTATTTGCAGCTATTTTTTTTACAACATTCCTATATTATTATATTTGCGATAATATTACGTGATAAAAAAAGCCCGTTACCATCTGTTCCATAAAAAGCAAATATAATGAGCTTTGTTAAACTTAGAATTACAAATAATTATATGCCTAACTGCCAACATGCCCACAATATTAGTGTATTAAGCTTATAGTAAATGTATTGGTAATACACCTACAAGTTAAAATTAATGAATAAAAATCTGTGCCATTGTGTATTCCGTACCTGGTTTTGGAATGTTGTTGCAATTAATCTAGGCCCCAGTTCGTTTGCAATTGAAGGCGCACAGAGGTGACCGTAACCAAATTAACAGAGCTGATCCAATGTGACCCCCCCCCCCCTGTGGGCCCTAGGGGTCCAGCTGGGTGTCGCAGGCTGGATGCTGAAGATGCGGAGGGGGTTTTGAAAAATATTTCGTTGAAACGTTGTTGACCTGAGCACGTATACTTATTTCGATTATTAATTGGGCGGATCGCACACTTAACGCACGATGGAGCGCTACAACATCGGTCTGTCAGATCCATACTAGAAATGTCAATCCCCATACTAAAACCGCTCAATCGATGTCGACCCAGCGCTGTTTTTTTTGGGGAGTTTTAGTTTTGGTTTGGCGAGTGACGTTTCTAGTATGGATCTGAGATCTGACAGACCGATGCGATGTTTTAGCGCTCCATCGTGCATTGAGATGAGAGGAATGTTACCGAATTATGAAAGTAGATACTTGATAATATACGTAAATCTACATTAGATTCTTTAAAAGTATAAAATATGACAACTTGTTCTCAAAATTCATAATGTCATACTTATATTAAGTATTGTATTCATGCTAATTATTTTGAGACAAAATTTTCCATATAATTTTTCTTTCGTCAAGTCGTAAGCAGCACAATCAGTAAATCATCGGTTCGTTGGACGACTAGGTGTCCCACACGAAAAGAGAGTAAGTCAACTTATAACGGTTCTGGCTAGTACCTTTATACAAAACCTGTGTAAGTTGGTCTCTCAAATGGGTAGGTTAATATGCAGCTGATACTCCTAGCCCCCCCTCCCCCGCTATCACCACGTGCCGAGCTAGTTACATCAATTTTGGGGGTTCGAAGCCTGTCTCCACGATTTAATACCATCACAAAGATTTGCATGACACAGGCTGCACGAATGCCCGTGTTACTTGCAACAGAAATTGCCATATAGACACCTGGATAAATTAATTTCCTATGTGTTAGCATGCGTTTGAGTTTGTAGTGGGGTCGGCACGGATTACGGTTTGAGGTAACTTTGATGCAATACGTATTTGGTCACGTAAGAACTTTGCCAATACAATAGGTACCAATTGATAAGACCAACTTAATGTTGAGTTGACTATGTGATGTAAAGAATGAGTCTCTCTCTCTTTCTCTTTTCGAATGTGACACCGAAACGTCCAAAGACCCAATAAATCCTAGTGACAGAATTTTTCAACCACCTTCTACAAGTTGCGGGTTTCTGCCATGGTTGTGTAACGACCTTCTAAGTAATTATAGACAGCAACTAGGATCTACGGCCAATAAGAGTGTATTACATTAAATCAACGAACTTACTCGCGCCGCATCCCTTCCTATTTTCTCAAGGATGTAAAAATCTGAAAAGTTTGGAAGAGCTCCAAGCGTGTTGCGACTTGCGATTGTATCAATGAAAGTACAGAAACTTTTTAGCTCAGATGAAACCGTTCCTATTTTGATATTTTCTTATGAAATTTGTGTACCAAAAGTTGTAGGATATGTTTCGAAATATTTTAGTAAATAAGTAGGTACCTATGAATACAAAATGGGCTATGCCTCGTTTCAAAGTTGACAAAGGTGGTCTCCTAATAAGGCAACATCCGCAAAACTTGTCCGGCTTGCTAATACATGTATCAGAACAATGGCACAGAATCCGAATTAATGGATGCCTGTGTCCACCAATGACAGGTTCGGTCGCATTAATTGAGCCCTGGTTACAGTATAGACAGACTGGCAGGCATGGCCTCCAGCGTGACGTCACATGCGACTCATACGGGCTTGTGACGTCATCTGCATAACAAAGAACCATCTGGCGGTTACCACGCAGTCAGTGTAACGGATTTAGCCCCAGGCCTATTGCTGCGATTGTGGATTTGATGACGGTTTGTATTTGGAATTAAACCTGGTTTGTTTGATTTGTTGAGTGCAAATTGTT
The DNA here is from genome assembly GCA_029255805.1 of Keiferia lycopersicella. NCBI lineage: Eukaryota > Metazoa > Arthropoda > Insecta > Lepidoptera > Gelechiidae > Keiferia > Keiferia lycopersicella. The sequence goes on from JARACZ010000008.1 coordinate 5,859,323, forward strand.
TTAATGATTTCGGGAAGTGAGTTTGTATGAAATGATTGTTTGTTTTAATTTATTTGTGTCTACGCTGTCAACGCAACGGCTAAGTTCTGGGCCGCGACCATATAGTGACGACTATCGACACGTTATGAAGATTTATTTCGTGTATTCTTGAAAATTAAAAAAAAATTAAGTTTTTTGTTAAAGAACTCAGTTCCAACAGATCCTTCAATTAAGCAAACAAGTCTTATAAGCATATGACGCACGTTGTGAAAAGTGACACTATTATCGTTGCATCTTCGAACTAGCATCTAAACAAACTTCTAGAACTATCTTTAGACGTTTATCTAGAAGCCTCGAGGCAACGTCATCCGATCAGTCAACACACTCACATACAAAAACAATCCGTGCTTTGATACAGGGTGTAAAAAGATGACACAGGGTTTAAAAAAAAATATATTTGAAAGATTTCAAGGCTGATGAATGTAGAGGACGCGAAAGAGGTATGTCACGATCGCAGCAAGTGGTAGGATGTAGTCTCTTCCTACTCCTCCAGGAAAGAGGCGTGATTATATGTTATGTTTATGTTTTTTTTTATATTAAATCTTATCCAATTTGTTTTTGCTTTATTAGACGATCCTAAGCATTGGGAAAAAGATATGGTTGGAAAAACTGTTTATCAATAGGCATCCTGCAAGTTTCAATTGTTTTAAATTTAACATTTTTGAAAATATCTATGAAAGTATACTACAAGGCTACGAGCTACAGATGGATTTTCCAGATTTATAAAATTATTATTTTACAAGTGAATAAATTATATTACAAAAAATAAAAGCCACGATTACACAAAGGCGTTAAGCCGCACTTTCCACGAATTTTAAAATCTCAATCCGATTACAATGAATAAAATACTTTTATTTGCGTTTCCGACACGGCAATTGGCAGGGAGAGTTGGATAGACTTTATTGTTAATTAAAAATCTCGTTGGTCGTAATTTACTTTGTAAAATTGACATTTTCGTCACGCATGCACTGATTTCCGGGGTTGCTTCTCGAAGCGTCCCTGAACAATACAAAAATAGCCTGCGCTTCCTTTGTTATATGAGGTTTTGTGTCTGTTCTGCAGACTCTTCAAAGCTAAAGCTATCATTACTATTATCTAAAATCATCATCATCACATCAGCCTATAGCAGTCCACTGCTGGACATAGGACTCCCCCAGGGTACGCCACAATGAACGATCTCCCGCTTTCGGCATCCAGTCGCTACCAGCCGCTTTAAGTCATCGGTCTATCTGGCCGGAAGGCGTCCATCGGTACGCTTGCCAAGGCGTGGTCTCCACTCGAGAACCCGCTTACTCCATCGCTTATCTAAAAAATATTTTTATAAAAGATGTGAAATTCAATAATGTACATAGACTTTATAGGAATCCTTAGACAAAAAACTCTAGACACGCTTTAACGCCTGCTCTTATTTATAGTAAGGTCATCAACGTTCAATTATCTTCTATCTCTTGCTTTTAAGAAAGAACCTCAGTGGTCTTTTGTTTTAATAAAAGCAAGAACTCCTCCTACATATGATATTTATAACAATAGCTGTCAATATGTCTAACAAGTAAGTCAAAGTAAAAGGGTGTAATTCATTTCTTGTCATTATTAGCTGCTTTTGTTCAAGTGTCAACGTACTGCTCTCTTACGACGTTTCATTAAGATATTACGACCTGTCAGTGTATCAGGTTCCTTTTAACCTTTGATAAAGTATCGACTACTAAATGAATATCATAAAGCTTCATAAGTATATCAATCGCATGTACCTACAACTCTCTGATACCTATCCAAATAAAATATTAACGTAAATTACTAAGATTTTTTTTTTGTCAACCGTTTTTTAACCACAGTAAGAAACAGAGTAGAGAACATAAACATATAAACAATACACAACAGGTCAACTTCTTTCTAAAAAGAAATTTCTTCCAGCAGACCTAGGTAGCAATATGAATTAAGGTAGTAAATTAATTATCTATTGAAGGAAAGTTCGGAGGTATCACTCCTTTGAAGTAATATATATATGTCGCAGGGATTTAGTCAAAGACGTTATATTGTAATTTTACTAGTGAAATTTTAATTACACTGATTATTGTCAATAACGACAGATTCGTATAATTTCACGGACTTATTTTAGTGATATTGTAATTTTAACTGGACCGCAAAAGTGATATTATAATAAATTTAGGTTTATTATAAGTTATGTTTGTGGAAGGAGCCTCGCGTGATCTGATTGGTCAATAGAGTTAATCAGTCGCCATTTACTCAGTTGGTAATGAAAGCGGACCAATCAGCGATCGGTGTGATAATGTAACGGCTTTTTCAACCAGTGCTATTGTCAATATATCACTGCCTTACAATTTCACTGTATCTGTCTAGTGAAATTATAATGTAACTGAAACTAGCCCGTTAAATTGTAAGTAATGCAAACGATTTTCAATAAATCAGTGTAATTATAGTGGCACTAGTGAAATTTCAATATCACGGCTTTTGTAATATCCCTGCAACATATATACACACACACAAACACGTATATCACTCCTTTATCCATTGCGGGCTAGGCAGAGCGCTACCGATCGTAAAATTGAGGCTTTTTGAATGAATTTAAACCAGGAACCAATGTCGTTATAACCATTTAATACAATTGAATCTTTAAACTACCTAAAACTCAACCTCTGTTGAAACTAGGTGAATCACTGGGGCCAAATTCAGTTAGTCCAACAAAACTATGAGTAACAAGAGTATACAAAACTACGTTACATTCAAAACTATGTCGGAACCGGTACAAAACTAACTTCAAGTTACGCGTTAGACCACAACCAACGTGAGGGGAACTGGCCAAGCAGACACTCAGAATGCTGCCTTTGTATCTACTGTTTACTAATGTTATTTGCCTGTTCACTTGAATTAAATCAGGATATTTTTTTCAAGTACAATTTTTTATCTTGAGCCAGGTCACAACTTTTTTATACCTACAATTCTTACTATAAATTGTCCGTGGTCGGTCTATGCAACTAATAACAACAAAGGTTATTGAAACCATAGGAAAAAATATTCAACCTCTCCTACAGTTGGTTGGTACATTTTGTATGTGAGGTATTTTTCGTATTTCGACCAATGTTCCATGGGGAAAGATGTTCAATTTTATGAACTGGTTTACCTCATAAAAATTTTGCAGTATAGCACCAATAAAAATATTTTGGTAGGTAGGTACATAATATTGTAGTAGGTTTTTTTACAAGCTACGCAACATAACCGCTACAGCGTAGCTAAGCTACACTGCTACAGTCTTCGTAGCACGTCATTCAGATATGTATCCGACAACGGAGCGAGATGTTGAAAAACGTTAATTAATAGTAATTCCGCGATTTGATCATACTAAGGCGAGTCCTACATCAAATACATTTTTAGCGCATCCGTACTTGTAACGCCCCATACTATAACTGAATTTTCGTTACAGCGTCTCTTACAGCGACTCAACTTACCAATTTATTTTGTTTTCGAAGTCCATACGTTTAAAAAAAAAGTTGTTATTTGATAATTATGACAATGGAGATAGCAGTATGATATTAAAGCGACATACAAAACATATCTGAAACGACCCTCAATTATTTGTCAGACGTGCGACATCGACCGTTAACGCTCTTCCCCGCAAGAGATAAAGGCGTGATATGTATGTATTAAACATAAAACTAATATATTTCCAATTTCAAACCTGACTAATCTACTTACCCTACCCTCTCACCAGCCTAATGGGCGTCTAATTCCACCGATCATGAATGTTCGATCGCATAACCTGTGGCAACCGGACCTCGCGTCGTATGCTATCCTGGTACTCGCTGTAACTAAGTGGTGCCGTAAGCCCACGAGGGCTCTCGTCACGGTAACGCAAACCAGCCAAACCACAGATCAGAGGTGATAGGAAGGTAGACGGAGCGAGGGGAACAACATGAAATTAAAAAAGTGATCCCGCTCTAAGTGTACTTCAGTACTTAATACACTTAAACGTTCGGTAACCGAAACGCAAATATTGAAACAATACAGGGCGTAAGGGACGGTGTAACGATAACTTTGCAGGCGTGATTAATCAAATCAAATGCGTTTATTGTATAACCATAGGTTGTAGTTACAAAAGATCTTATAAATGAAAATGTCCGCTATGATTTACCTTAAATGAGGTGTACAATACGTATGACATAAAATCTAATTAAAATTACATTATTATACAAAAAAATAGTTAATTTTCAAAATGTCAAATAAAATCCAATTATAAATACAAAAAATTAGTTAATTTACAAAATGTCAAAATACAATTACAAATACAAAAAATTAGTTCATTTACAAAATGACAAATAAAATACAATTACCAATACAAAAAAAAATAGTTACTTTCCAAAATGTCAAATAAAATCCAATTGTAAATAATATTTATTAATTAAAGCGATTCAATATTCAATAAATTATCCAAAATAAATACTTTTAAATTTTGCCTTTATTATCCAAAAACTCTCGAACACTATAGAAAAGTCTTATTAATAACCAATCCTTTAGGCTCTTTTTAAATTGGTGTTCATTTTGGTTCTTAAAGCTGTCTGGAATGTTATTGTAGATAGTAATCGCCATATAATATAAGCTATTGTGATAAAAGGCTGAGTTGTGGGAATCTTTATGTATTAATTTATGATTATTTCTTAAATTTTTATTATATTTGCTAGTTGATTCGTACATTGATAATTTTTTTCTGACAAATCCCGCTACCTCACTGATGTAGAGACAGGGTAAGGGCAGTATTTTATACCTTTCGAAGAGTGGCTTACACGAGTCTGTTTGGGACATTTGGCATAAAACTCTCACACAACGTTTTTGTGCCTTGAATGCTTCAACGACATCCGTCGAATTTCCCCAAAATATTAACCCATAGGTCAACACAGAATGAACATAACCAAAATACGTCATTACCCCTGCCTTTTCAGATGCGTTGGTAACTACTCTTCTAAGGGGATAGACAAAACGAGTAATTCTAAGACACACATTTTCTATGTGAGTCTTCCAGCTACAGTGGTTGTCTATCATAAGACCAAGAAATTTTGTTTCTGTTACTTGTTCAATAGGTTCCGTGTTGTAGGCTATGACCAAATCTACTGGTTGCCTATGATACGAATGGAATTGCATTAAACATGTCTTGGCTAGGTTTACAGAGAGTTCATTTTTGTTCAACCATTGGACTACCTCACTCAATGCCTTGTTGATTTCTAGTTCATAATTCAACTGTGATTTAGATTTAATTATTATAGTGCTGTCGTCCGCGAATAAAACTGTCTGATTACTAGTACATTGAGGGAGGTCATTAATGTAAAATAAAAATAATAAGGGACCCAAAATACTTCCCTGTGGCACACCTCTATCATTAATTTTAAACTCTGATCTTGTTTCTACTATAGTATTTGTCTTGCTACAAAGGTTACTGATTACTGTACATTGTCTCCTCGAATCTAGATATGACCTTATCCAGTTTAGAGCATTGCCTCTCACACCATATTTCTCCAATTTATTTAATAGTAAATTGTGGTTGACACAGTCATTTGACTTTAGACATGTCAGTAAATATAGATGATATATTTATTTTTTTGTCTATGCATTCATGTATGGGGTTCATTAATTGATATATAGCCCAATTAGTTGATCGCCCTTTTCGGAAACCATTTTGTTCATTAATAATTATCTTAAACTTATCTGAAAAATCCAACAATCTTTTATACATTAACCGTTCAAATAATTTAGAAAGTGTAGGTATTAAAGCTACTGGTCTATAATTTACTACGTCATCTTGGTTACCCTTTTTGTATAGTGGCTTGATAATTGAGATTTTGAGCTGATCTGGAAAATTGCCTGTTTCTATTGATAAGTTGATTATAAACTGTAATGGTTGTGATATCCATGCAGCCACTTCCTTGATTATATGCGTACTTATACCATCATATCCAACAGAGCGAGTACTCTTAAGATTATTAATTGTAGTGACAATTTCTTGTCGCCTTACTGGTGAAACATATATTGTAAATGGATTTGAGGCTATACTTTTGCAAGGATCCTGATGAGTGGCTGGAGAGAATTTTGGTACCGAATTTATAAAGTGGTCATTGAAGTTCTTCGCGATCATTTTCGGGTCCGTTATTAATTTACCATCAGAATGTACAGATGTTATCATTTTTGGCATTGTGTCAGTGCCAAGTATAGGTTTAATAATATCCCAGGCTGCTTTACCTTTATTATCTGCATTTTCTATAATTTTATGATTTACATTTCGCAATGACGACCTGATGCACTTCTTAAGCAATCTACTATAAGTTTCGTATTTCCCTACATTTGTCCTAATTCGTTTCCGTGAAATATCTATATATAAATTTCTCTTTGCCTTACTAGCTATCTTTATACCTTTAGTTATCCACTTATGTTTAAAGCCCGTTTTGATTTTAACTTTTATATTCGGAAAGCATAAATCGTAGAAGAGCCTGAATAGCTCAATAAACTCTTGGTAAGCTTTAGTTACGTCTGTTTGTACAAATACATTTGCGAAAGAAAGACTGCTTATGCAATCAATGAACTTTTTTAGGTTTAGCTTGGAATAATCCCTTCTAGTAACATACCAAAACTTTGGAGTATGCTTCCTTTTCATTTTTAAAACCAATGATTGGGCTGTATGATCTGAAAGTGCACATTCATGAACCCGTGTTTTACAATTTTTAAAATTACACAAGAAATTATCTATACATGTTTTTGTTTTCAAAGTCAATCTAGTTGGCTCACTTATCTGTGGATAAAAATTATAACGATTTAATATGCTCATAAATTTTTTAGCCGAGACAGAATTTTTAATAGTATCAATATTAAAATCACCGCATATTATTGTTTTATGTTTCTGACTACTTACAAGTTTTAACAAAAGTGACGTCAATTTATCAAAAAACGTATCTAGATTCTTATATTACGGTACACGATAAACACATACAAGGTAAATTTTTTCATTAATCAGCTGTACACCACAACATTCGAAAGCTCCCTTAATAGCTACAGTCTTTAGATCTAAGCGTCTATATTCGATACCCTTCTTTAGAAAGATACAACTACCGCCCCTATTAGGATTTTTGTTCTTTTCAACAGTTTTTTTCCTCGCATACGAATCAACTAACACGTAGCCATTTAGTATTAAGTTATTCTCATGACCTGCTTGTACAAAATGTTCTGTGACACATACTGCATCGAAAGTCAGCTCGTTTTCTCGTTCTATGTTATCAATTGCTAAAATGAATTGTTCGTGCTTTTTAATTAACCCTTCTATGTTTTGATGTAGTATACAAAAATTTGATTCATTATTTTTCTTACAACTAATCTCGAAAAAATGTCTTAGTTGGCGATTCTATCTGTTGAGTTGCTATTTCTATGTTGTCCTCCTCTGTCAGGTTTTCTGGATATTGTGTCCCGTCGTCGTTGTCATCTTTTGTCTGTGATTTTTGCGATTGTATTGATTGGTTTTCTTTTTGAGTCTTGGATTCAATTTCTACGTCGTCATCTTGCTTTGCATTATGAAGGATTAGTTTATTAGGTTGTAGTTTAATATTCCATGTGGAATTCCATTCTTGGATTTCATTCGATTTCATCTTTTTAGCTACAGATTTGAAAATGCATTGCATGCCCCGAAAATTTACACTACCAGACCGCCTTTTAAACATAGTGTAGTCATATTCTAGATGCAAATTGGAGTCAATTAAGTATGCATATTTGTTCTTCTTATTATTCCAATATAACTTATTATTAAAATGTTCAATTCTCCAATTATGCATATTGTAGAATTTTCCAATTTTATACGTTGGCGCACATAATACTATGTTTGTATGAATAATTTCACTCAGCTTGTGATTCAAAAACCGGATTAGATCCAAGTAATCATTGGATTTATTAAAATCTCTCTCCCCTAATAGAATAATACAAAAGTCATTCATAGTACAGTCAGCTAGTTTTAGGTCAATTTCTCTAAGTAGATCTTGTACTCCACAATTTGGGTAAAGATAATGGCAAATCCGGAAAGCATCATTGAAAGTGCTGTTTGCAATGGATAACAGATCTAGTTTATTGTCTGTACTTAAAATGCACAGTTTTTGTTCATTAGTCGTATGTTCCTTTGGAGTCGGACACATCTTCACTGATGAGTCCATCGTGTCTGCTGATGTGTCTGGACTGTAATCCTCTTCATTGATATTTTGAAAAGGAATTACTTTAGCTATCACGTTATTTAACTCAAACTGAGTATATTTTAGTTTTTGTTGTAGAGTTTCTATTTTTTCTTCAATAGATCGGAGTCTGTTTTCAGTTATCAATACGGACTTTTGCCGAGTATTGTATGCTTTCGGGGTGGAAGTACCATTTGCGCTTGCCAAGGAGTATTTGTCATTCATGAGATTAACATCCTTTCTATCATTCATTATCTCTCTGATAGTTTTATTTCTTGCGTCCGGCGGTGAAGCGCATATTCTGCTTAATTTATCTATTCTGGATATGTATTTTTCTATTTCTTTCTTCAAATGGCTATTTTCTCTTAAATATTCTTCAATAAGTATGTTGGCTGCTGTCAGTTTTTGTCGTGTTTCCGATAATTGATATTTTGTGTTCTCTAGTTCTTCTCTAACGTCGTCAACATTTTGAATTAAATTCGGACAGCTTCTGTTTAACGTCACCTCGGTTAATGTGTCAAAAGAATTGTGTATTGGGATATTGACCCGCACTTTTCCTCGTTTGGTCACGTAGTCTCTTGGACTGTATGAACTATCGTGATTATCAAAATTTTGAGACTCTAGGTTTAGTTTCGTGTCACCTGTTAAGGTAAGTGTCGTAGACCATGAAACTGAACAACTTTTTCTATGGGGGCTATGTTGGGAAACGTGTAAATTTTTTCGACCTCCCATACAAAACTCTCGATCAGCTGACTGACTTTGTATGATATCCCGAAAAAAAAATCTCGTTTCCCACCATAGCCCAGTTTTATGGTCTCATCACGCTTGCAAAGTTTTCGTTACACCGTCATTTACACCCTGTATATTAAAAATATTGTGATTAGGCACCGGTTTTCTGGAAAGGGTACTAGGAAATGGTTCAGGTACTAGTTTTAAATACACGAAACAAGAAAAATCTAGCAAATAATACAAAAAATAATAACACGGAACAATCAAATTAAAAAATTGTAAAAAATTAAAGAACAATCTCGTATATAAGTATATCGCAGTGTTAGTCAAACCAAGGTTCGAGGTTACTTTTACTGTAGGTAGTTAATTGTAGCTTCATTTCATTCGTTCTCAGAGCCCCCTCTAACCATTCATTCACTCAGTGACCCCCACAAACACAACCTATAATTTATGGCACTTGAACGAGTACTCTGCATTTCAGGATAATTACCGCATACCGGAGCTAATAAGCCTGCAACATCGCTGATTGCCTGCACTGAAGAGGGACGGATGAATTTGACTACTAAAGGTAGGCTATCTAGATAACTAAATTTAGCTAATAGGTATTATGCTATTTTAAATTCAGTGCCAATATATTTAGGACGAGTTTTACTCGCGCAACTCATGTCAGTTGCTTTTCTAATGAACATAGGTCGAAATATGAAAAAAAAGATGACCTCCTACACAAAATGTTCATAAATTATGTGTCTTTGTATGAGATATGGGATCCCATACTATAGTGATACACATATTTTCTGAAACTACCTTGGAAAACAATCCTCAAAAATGTCAGACGTGGCGATAGCGACCGTATTCTTACGGCCGTTAACGCTCTGCCTGCCCCGCAGGGAATAGAGGCGTGATATATGTATGTATCCCCATACATATGTACGTATGGGATTCCATACCAAATCTCCTTTGACCAAATATCTTTTTCATATTTCGACCAAAGTTCCTTGACGATAATTGTTCAGTTTGAGTAGAACTCGTCCTTAAATTATTTTCACTGAATTTGAAATTTATAATTATATACTGCGAACTAATGCGATTTGTACATTGTTTCAAGAATAATGGTCCCTGGAAAATTCTATCAACTAGACTACTCTTGTACGTAAAACGTTGAGGTTACATTCACCTTTAAGGTTAATGTGTTTTTCATAGTAAAGGTGAAACATTAGGCGGATCGCACACATAAGGCACGACGGAGCGGTAAAATATCGCAGCGGTCTGTCAGATCCATACTAGACACTTCACTCCCCATACTAATACCGCACTCGATGGACGACGCTGCGATAGCGCTGCGTCAACAGCAGATGAGCGGTTTTAGTATGGGAATTGACATTTCTAGTATGGATCTGACAGAACTCTGCGATATTTTAGCGTTCCGTCGTGCGTTAAGTGTGCAATCCGCCTTAAAGTAACTTGAAAGCAAGTTCTAGATTTCGTTATTACGAATAGTAAAACGATCTATTACATACTAAAAGGATGAAAACAAGCTAACAAGGTACTTATCGTAGTAGATAGATAAAAAAGCAGCATAATGGTTTAGGGGAGTAGGAGGACTTAGAATAGGATGACTTTATAACAATTTATAACTATGCATTCAGAAAAAAAAGATAATCATATATTATAAAAGGGCTTCTATGGAAATAGAGTTTTTATAACTGTTAAGTAAGAACATAATTATTTTACTATTTTCAAACTTAAGACTTTATTATTTTTTCAGGAACCCAATCGAAATATACACAATATCACACCTTTATCCTTTGAGGGGCTGGCAGAGCGTTATATCTATAAGCAAAAATACTACCAACCCATTCGTTCCATTTCCAAAATAAGTTTGGAGAGGAAAACGTAAATAGGTAACCAAGGACCTTTACGTTCTTTAAAGCAAATTTTTATTTAAAAACACGAAAAAGCAATCGTACGTAAATAAAACCCATTTGAATACAAGGGAGTGGATCTGGCCACTTGTCAATGGCAATTTTACTTGAAAGCCGATGACGACCGATATGGCGCAGTGGTAGTGCGACTGCCTTTGACATAGAAGGTTCCGGGTTCGATTCTCGGTGGGTCACTCACAAAATTGATATTTATCACTTTGTGAGTTTGTTCCCAGTCTGGTTAGGACATTGCGGGCTGAAACACCCGATTGTCCGTAAGTAAGGTGGTTCCGTGCTTCGGATGGCACGTTAAGCCGTAGGTTCCGGTTGCTGCCTATGATCACTTAGACGACGGTCGTTACAGAACCATGTCAGAAACCTGCTACTTGTAGAAGGTGGTTGAAAAATTCTGACACTAGGGTTCATCGGGTCGTTGGTTGACTCGGTGTCCCACATAAAAAACTTGAAAGCGTGCTGGTATGGGTATGTCCTTGCAGTGTGACTGACAGTCTTTTATTAGTGGCATGTATTAGATAGCTACAGGTACTTAATTCGTTTGAGAACTACCCAGATGTGCAATTTACATCAAACATTCCGAGAAAATAATAATAAATACGCCTAGTTAAGTTGGTATTGGAATAGGGCTGAAGCAAACGAAAAAATATTTTATTAAATAGACTAAAGTAACTAACGCAGCTGACTCAGCCAGTGACCCAAAGAGGATCTTGGCCTCCGAAACGAGCTCTGTCCACTGAAACATATATCACGCCTTTATCCCTTACGTGGTAGGCAGAGCGTTAACGGCCGTAAAAATACGGTTGCTATCGCCACGTCTGACAAATATAGAGGGCCGTTTGAGATAATTTGTGTAGCACTATATACGTAGTGACAGGTTGCAGCCTGTCGCCTAAAAGTTGTAATACACCTGAAACCCTCAAGTCCCTCAGTCGCCTATTACGACACTCACGGGTAGGAAATGGGGTAATGCTATTCTAAGCCGGCATTACACGGGCAATAGACACTTGTACATTTTCTAGTTAATCATTATCGGATTGTCCTTCGTCTCAGTATCCCACACGTTATGAGGAATAGATGAATAATTTCATAAAATGTCGAACTAGTAAACAAATAAAGGATTCCTCGGACAGTTTGATAAATAATTCCTAGGCGCTTAGATGCGTAGGATTGACATTGAAAAACCTATTGACATTATTGTGACAAGAGGCTTACTCATGCCAGAAATTTTCAAACGTTAGTATGAAAGACTAGGATCGAAAATCAAAGAAAATCTCTCATGTCGCTTGCCAATTCCAATAGGGTGTTAAATGTGCCCACGCATTTGAAAAACACTCTTCTTTCTTTCTCTTTTTCGTGTGGGACACCGAGTCGCCTAACGACCTGATGAGCCCTAGTATCAGAATTTTTCAACCGCCTTCTACAAGTAGCAGGCTTCTGACATGGTTGTGTAACGACCGCCGTCTAAGTGATCATAGACAGCAACCGGGACCTACGGCTTAACGTGCCATCCGAAACACGGAACCATCTTACTTACGGACAATCGGGTGGTTCAGCCCGCAATGTCCTAACCAGACTGGGAACAAATTCACAAAGTGATAAATACTTTGTGAGTGACCCACCGAGAATCGAACTCGGAACCTTCTGCGTCTAAGGCAGTCGCACTACCACTGCGCCACATCAGTCGTCGTGAAAAACACTGCGTTTGCGGGATATCTTTTTGTGCCGTGGATTTTAACCCAGTTACTTTTTTCGTCCTATTAACGTGTGGTTGTGGTAGCCCTACATGTCGTGTTGTACCGTTCGGATTGACAGCTAACTAATGGCCGGTGGCGTAGCAGTGCCTTCATGACATCTGGACGTTAATACTTTATCATTGGCGCAATGGAAATAAGTTCCATTAAAGAAAATAAATAAATTATCCAGGATAATAAGCCCTGCCGAGCTGCCTGCTGGCTTCACAGTAACTGGTTAATAATTTATTGAACTCCAGTCAAAAAATTATTTTAACAATTTATTTTTGCATAGAAAAGTTGTTTAACGTTTTTCGTTTGCGTTTTTTTTTATAAAGTCGTTGGTTGACTTTCCTTCATATACATACATACACTTGTCACGCCTTTATCCCTTGTGGAGTAGGCAGAGCGTTAACGACTGCAAAATTACGGTCGTTATCGCCACGTCTGACAAATATTGAGAGTTGTTTTATATATGCCGTGAATCACTATAGTAACAAGTTGTCAGACTGTTACCTAAAATTTCAATGCACGTAATCCTAGTTGCCTCTTACTACACTCGCAGGAAAGAAATGGGTTGATGCTATTCTAAGCCGGCATCACCTTTCTTTTATAATATGATTATTTATTGATGGTGTCGTATCGGCCACATTATATTCATTTAAATCATTTAAATATTAGTTTAGTTCAAGACAACTTAAATGTCAAATTTAAATGTCAAAAGTTTAGTTTACGACTAACCTGGTGTTGAAGATACCCCTACTCGATACCGCTACACTTTTGAACCCAGCCTAAATACTAATAAAGTAACCTTAATTCCCGATTCGAGTGTGCATAAAAGCGTCGCACGGCTTGGATGTAACAGCTTTACAGACTCACTCGGTCGAGCGATCGCCGCTGGTCGGTGCTGGTTGCCATCTAACTAATGAGTTCGAAGTGCATGTAACCGAGTTATAAATTGGGAACTTTCAACGTCCCTAATAAACGGATACTGTAGGCTCATAATATTCCGTTTTAGCAATTTTACAAGCTACATGTACTCGTAACACCCACTCGGTAAAATAACGCATTCGTAACGCAGCGGTCTGTCAGATCCATACTAGAAATGTTAATCCCCATACTAAAACCGCTCTCGGCGCAGATCCAACACACGACGTTGCGCTAGAACTGCGTTAATGGCGGTGGATCACCCACTCGGTAAAATAACGTAACACCCACTCGGTAAAATAACGCATCCGTAACGCAGCGGTCTGTCAGATCCATACTAGAAATGTTGATCCCACACTAAAACCGCTCTCGACACAGATCCAACGCACAACACTGCGCTAGCGCTGCGTCAACGGCGGTGGATCTGACAGACCGCTGCGTTACGGATGCGTTATTTTAGTGCTCCGTTGTGCGTTAAATGTGAGAAAACCCTAATTAATACTAACAAATTTTAGCGCTGAACTCTGCAATACATACATTACCAAATTGGATAGCATCTTATCATCCTTAGAAAATGCTGCGTAATTGCTATGTTAAAATTATTTGTTGATGTGATAAACTTATCTAATTTTACCTAAGTAATTTGTCTTGGTTGTAAGTAATTACCTATTTAAAAACAACGCAAACTTTTCGTATTCTTTACTAAATTTAAAATTCATCCAACCCTCGCAAGGATCACCATATGAATAAAAGTATCAATAAAATTCTGTTCAAACAGCTGGGAACGGTAACAGCATCGATCGATATTGACCGTCCTTTATGCAAATAAAGTTTATCTAGCAGAAGCCAGTAGTCCAGTGACACAGACTTGATGTGCAATAAACGCTTGGCTGCCTTTACGAGATGGGAAGCGGTGTAAACTTATACACAAACAGAGTGTAAAGGGGGTTAATAAGAAAATAGTGTGTAGCCAAAGTGTAAATCATAGAAGTATTCAATTCAAATAGCTCGAAACAATGGCACCATCAATACCGGCCGTATTTAAGGCATATGTAGCAGAAGCCAATAGACTGAGTGAGATGGGGGACTGTAAACTTACCTAGAAATATTCTATATGCCTGCCTAGAATAGCATCACCCCGTATATTTCCCTTGGGGGTCGTAAGAGGCGACTAAGGGTTTTGAGGCTAAATATATATTACAATTTTAGGCATCAGGCTGACAATCTGTCATTACGGTAATACACATTCTTATGAAATTACCCTCGAACTTTTGTCGGACGGGCGTAAGTGACCGTTTTACGACCGTTTACACTTTGCCTACCCTGCAATGTATTATAGGCGTAATTGATGTACATGACAGTCTATTTCAATAGCTTTTTACGATTACAACATCAATAATAGCTTGTAAAGATTACAACGTCGATACTGGCTGTACTTTATACAAACTTAATTTATCTAGCAGAAGCGAATAGTCTAGTGACATAGCCTTCGTGTGTAAACGCTTCGCTTTCTGCCCTACTGAACGAGATGGGGGACAGTGTAAACTTACTAGGTATGAGCATATAGAGCATAAGAGGCTTACATTCAGTGCTTCTGAATTTCATAAAGAAGAGGCAGGCAATTGTTATTACATAAAGTGGCCAAAATCTATCTACGTATGATCACTACATAGTATAGAGCAAACTCGCTTTTCGCGTCTGTATGTATGTATGTTTGATTAAATCTTTAAAACTACGCCAAGGATTTTGATACAGTTTTTAATGGATAGAATAATTCAAGAGGCAGGTTTTTATGCATAATACTTGCTGGGAAATCTCTAATTCCCACGGAAAAATGCGTAACAGCGGGTGTATAGATAAAATGCTACTATTTCTACTTGTAAATGGGCGAACAAACACGGCTTTAATACGTCAGTGGGATATATATTGACCATGATATTCGTAAGAAGCGACTAAGGGACTCGAGGGTTCCATGTGTATTACAACTTTAGGCGACAGGCTGACAACCTGTCACTACGGTGGTGATACACGAATTATCTGAAAGGGCCCTCAATACGTGTCAGACGTGGCGATAACGCCCGTAAGTTTACGATCGTTAATTCGATCGTCTGCCTACCCCACATGGGATAAAGGCGTGATTTATGTATGTATGTATGATATTCGTACCAGAGACCATAATTCACACCAGCCTATCTTAAATTGGGTCCTATCAAAACCTAAGTTCAACCATTAATACGGAAAAGACCCAGTAGGGATTCATACCTACCTACAGAACCGATCAAACGGGCTATAGTTTATATTGATAGGGACAGCTTAGCTCTAGTTAGCTGGGTCTTCTAAAGCCCTATAAATCTATTAGTCGGGTTCTGTGTACTGAAGTGACGTGCAAGGGTGCTTCTGCCGCTTTCCATTAACTTGGCACTACTAAGCTGCGTGTAAGTGCTTTACAAGATTTATTATGGCAGTTTTGGCTAAATTTCCCGATTTACAGCTTTAAAGCTCTGTAACTACCTACAAGGTGTCTTTACCTAGATAGCTTACACCCCGGTCAGTCATAATTTTGAGAACCCGTCGGGTAACGAATGCAAAATACATCTTTTGGTGTTTTCTACATCGAAAAAGGGTGCTTTTTTTTACCTGTCCTCGTTTAGGCTGAAGCTGGTATTTTATAAATGTGCCATGTAAAAGTTAATCTAGAGTCAATTAGATGATTTATAAGTCATAATGAACGTGCCATATAAGACTCTACATTCAAGAGTCAATTAGATGATTTATATTCAAGAACCTATGCCTACAACAGTTTTGAACTTTTGACTAGTTACATGAATCTGACGGAGTATTTGTCAAAATTAATAGTTATCTATCAGTCTCTCTTTTCATGTGGGTCACCGAGTCGTCCAACGACCCGATGAACCCTAGTCAGTTAATTATATGTATTGCCACATTGTTACAATGAGGTTCTCAATTATCGCAGAAGTCAGCTTGTGGCACCCCGTAGAGTCACTGCTAATTATTTTGGCAGCGACAATCTTATCGGATTTTAGAGACAGAGAAGAAGGAGAATAGTACAAGAGTCTAGTTAGAGGTTATATCTGGCTGTTAGTAGTTGGGTGTGACGTGAAGTGTATGGGCGATCACGGCTGCTGCTTCATGATAACTGGGCTGTATGTAAGTGCTTTACAAGATTTGCCGCAGCAGAATACGAGTAGGTACTAGAGTCTAGTTAGAGGTTATATCTGGCTGTTAGTAGTTGGGTGTGACGTGACGTGTATGGGCGATCACGGCTGCTGCTTCATGCATGACAACTGGGCTGTATGTAAGTGCTTTACAAGATTTGCCGCGCACCACTGCACAGCTCTCTCGATCATGGCTCGCTCGACCATTCGATAATAGCTACTGCAGATTACTATCCATTCCCCATTATATATCATTTCAGAGGTATGGAATAATAATTATGCATTTCATGAAAAGAGAAAAATGTAATTACCTAAAACAAATGAGTGTTAACACTATAGTTACTCACTAGTTCAGTCGTACTTTAGTATTTTACTTTGTATAGGTAGTATCAGGCGCAGGAAATGTTTGACGAAAACTCATGACTAAGGACTTACTATATTTCGTCCATGCGAAAACGAGAAAACGCTGTATTCTTGTGCCGAAATATTTATAAATCTCATAATTAATATATTAAAACTAAACATATGATCGGAAACTGTAGTTAGGTAGGTAGGTACTATCGCCAACACCAACAGTTTAATCAAGCGGTCAACTTATAATGAATTTATATAAGGTGTAAAAATATTAGCTGAAAATATTTTAAGGCGTTAATCAGCCCATGAAATTGAACAAATTTCCGATATAGGTCGAAAAATTAGTTTTTTTTTGAGCCTCCCATATTAATTAACTTGTTTGGTTGGTAATTTCGTATGGGTTAATTTTTTTTATATCTATGTTCCTTTTGGAATGTTTACAACTTATAATCATATATACCTATACTCGGTCCCTTGAATGTTAAGATTGATATGTTGCTGATAATTATAGAACCTACAACAAAATTATCTTTGATGTAGTCCTTTCCAGAAAAGCATCAATGTAGGTGATCTAATCAAATAGGTATACTATACCTAGACCTAGGTAGGTCTTAAATGGCTATTTAGTAGGTACTAAATAGCCATATTCAAACAAACGCAAACGTGAATAGGTAATTATTCTAGATCAAATCGTAGAGTCAATCCAGTCATTCATATGATTTATTGTTGCCATGTGGAGCAGGGCTGATAATGTTAATTTCGTTCGACTCTAAGAAAGCACGTACCCATAGCTATGCTAATTATGCTATACCTACATAGTTACATAAGACTGTGCATTCTAAACACTTGTTACACAAATAAATGTAGGTAGTCCTCACTGAGCGTACAAATGAACAGTTAACTCGAACTGGGAACTGCATTGTAGAATACTATTAGTAAGAAAATTAACTTATAAAACACAGGATGTAAAAAAGTTACTACAAAAATTTCCAGGTGTGGACGAGCTTATGAAACTGAACAAATTTCCCTAGGAAATGTAGGATAAATTATATAAAAATACTGACCTCCTATAGCTATAAGAAATGTATAAGGCGCTGCCGCCGGGTCAGTTTGTTGGTGTAGATGAGTCAATTTCTTTTCTTTTTTTCATATTTAGATCTAGGTATGTATCTTGGAGAAAGTTGCTCAGTTTTGTGGAGTGGTTCTGCCCTTTAAATTTTGTCAGTTAAACTTCTGACACTCCTTGCAAAGTAAAAAGATTATTAGGTATGCTTTTATACAGGGACTCCATCTATGGACTAGTAGCACGTGTATAGACAAAACATAAAGTCATAGGTTATTCGGTATTTAAATGAGATTGTTTTTTCCAGGAACTGCTGGCGAAAGGTCAAGATTGCCGAGCGAATACCACCTACTACACATCTCTGGCCATATTATATCACTTAACACATCCTTCTAACACGCTAAAGTTATAATAAAACTCAACTTACGCGCCTACTTTTAGGTTAATTTCACAGTATAAACTCGATTATCGATTATCTGTCACGCACACACACACATTTTTTCCACTTTACATATTTTCTTTTCAAAATGTTTATTATGTTCCCTATAAAGAATTTTCGGTTCCTCATGCAAGTAGGTACATATGAACATCGTCCATCTAAGAAGAAAAAATTACAATTTATGTTTGTCATCTTCATCAAAAGAAGATTTCGTTTAAAAAAACTGGCCAGGAGTGTGTCAGAAAAGCCTATAAATAAGGTCCTGAAGTTAATATAAATAACATTTTTTTTTTGTAGTTACCAAAGTTAATTTCGTAGCTGGTTTGTTTGCTTGCAGCTGTATTGTACCAATCAATTTTATTTCATTGTCTCAACTTATATATTGTGAGATATCTGTGTTATCATTGTTACTTCAGATATTTTTTTGGAATTTGTACGTTAGGAGCTACTACTTGAACAAATTATGGGTGTTCAAAACATAAAAACTTTTTTCATGTGAAAAATTTAATTTGTTCGATGTTTAAAAAGATCCTTCTTCTCGACCCAAGGGGCATCGAAGCCAGACGTGTAAAATTTTATATTTTTGTACTTAAATTATTTCCAAATAATACAAGTTTTCAGTGCGTACCTACAAACTATTGTTTGATTTTAAATCACACTACAGGAGCCATACCCAGCCATAATAAATACAGTCCACACATCCAACGAGCATCAAACAATGGGTCAAAAACGTCCATCATGAGATAGAAACATTTCAATGGCTTTGTACCAAAGAAACCTCCCCTTAGTTTTAAAATAACTATTCAACAAACAAAAAGCAACAGAAAGAAATCTCACATTTATAGAAGGGGCTCCAAAAATGAATATTATTTCTATGTTTCTAACTTTGGGTCAATGCGATGTATTTTCAAACAAAAATGTCAATCGGTCCTACAATGACGAAGTTATCAAGGCGGGCGTATGTACCGGCAGACAGACAGACAGACTTGACGAAATGATAAGGGTTTGTAGTAAAACTACAAAACTTAATAACGAATAGTTTAGTAGGTATTTATTCATACCTACTTCCTACATTCATAAAGGGTTATCATTATCACAAATGTCCACACATTTTCGAAGTTATTAATTTAACTTTGAAATTATTATCAACATATTAACACTTTTGCTTGCCGCAAACCACAAATTAATAAACGGCTCTACATGGTTTTGAAATACAATAGTAGTTTATTCATTTAATCCATTTACAAAATTACACGTTCTCGCGTAGCCGTTAACAATCAATAATACCTATATTATGTTTGGATAAATAGCATTCGAGGCCTACATTATTGTGTATGTACCTACTGATAAGTTCTTTCATAATTATTTTTTCTAAACATTGTTATTGTATCGTTTATTCATTTTATAAGTAGAGTAGCCTGCGTAGAGTAACATAAAAATAACTTATAGATATATACACATTCAGAAACACACTCGTACACGACGTACAAAACTAATGCTGTGCGAGTTGAATCCACCTGTTAGCTGGTCCACCACTGCCACCATTTCTACAATGTCAGAAGACCACGGAGGGGACAAGTGGACAGCCATGGATTCTACAGCAACGTGGAGTGGACAGTCCTGGTTGAACTTTGACCCTGCAGAGAGATCCAGAAACATGGACTGTATTTTGCTATGCGATTTCACATGCCACTGCGAATGCCTGTGTACCTCCCTGGAAATGTGGTAAGTGTACTTGACTGTTTGTTGTACTGTAATAGTTGTAGAGACGTGTGCATGAATATCAAATAACATAGAGATATTGAACTACAGATAGACACCGGCATTACGATAAGGATTACCGTCCATTGAAGAAATATTGGCCGTACTTACATTTCATGAGTACCTAGGTATGAACGTTCTCAAAATTCTGTTCGCGTCCAAATTCAAACCTAATAACTCGCAAATAGGTACTCTACAATTCCTGTCCTTGAGCGTACATTCGTCTCGAATCTAAATAAGTGCTAGTTGAATCTGGCTAGGCTCCCTAGCTCTGCAGCTGGGCGATTGGTTGTGATTATAAAAAATAAATGCGTCTCACCGTCGCCGGCCACGTGTCTGACCATTCTGCCTGTGTGGGTAGCGAGTACTGCCGTGTTGATGAACGCAAGTCTGCGTTATTTGCAGCATAAATTTACATAGAGATAGATCGTCGTCCCGCGGGCCGCGCACCCGCTGAATTTCTATTGTTTAGATTGGAAAACTAAGTGCGACCGACTTTCCTTTCCGCTCACGTCATTATTGGATTGCAGGTGTGACGTGACAAACACGTCCTTCTTGAATGCAGATGACAGATGCGCCAGGAAATGGATATTGGTCCCAGTTATATTGTCCTCGATTTTCTTGAGCGTTCAGCTTTCCTGTAGGTCTCCACAGAGCGGCTTGGTGTGGTACGCGATGGATTCACGGTTTGCCAATATTTCAAACAGAACTTTTGGATTTATCGTTGGTCAGATAGTAGATTTACTATCTAAATCACGAACGAATAAATCTATTAAATCACAGCAAGTTCATTATGAACAGTAATCGGTCCACTCGGCGCGATGGGGTCTGGGGTCCGTGGAATCGATTTCCTAATGGCGGCGTGTGTGCCGCAGCCGCATCCCGCCGAGATTGACTCATTTGCACTGCAATAGTACACTGCATTACATTACGGGGTGACACAGCCAGCCACTCTCATCACCGGGTAATGAGCAGATTGCCGATGTCGCCACGAGCTGTGATGCAATCGATGCTTCCCGATCGGACACTTATTTTGTTGCCACCCAACAGTGTGGAGTTGAATTGCTGGGGTAATAGGGGCAAACCTACAAAAAATGTATGGTTACCTAGCCACAGGACCACACACACGAACCTAGATGTCTTTCACAGGAAAATAAAAACGGACATACCAATTTAAAACAAAATGTAGAGTCGTTGGTAAAATTAAAAATTAATTCAGTCAGTATCAATAAACCTGTAGTTACCTGTGGTAAGCAATGGTATAGAATATCTACCACATACAAGGAGATAGGTAAGTAAACTGTATTCACCAGGCTGAGGCTCATCTTGAGCGAAGGCCTTTAGATAAGTGTCGAATTTCCAATCCTTTGAAATCCGTCCACTGCCGTTCCAGTACCTACCTACTACGAGCTATCTCCCGTTTCAAGAGAGTTTCGTCTGTAACACCGGCCACGGACACTTCACAAAGACAAATACGATTGGTCGATTGTATAACACCTTTATTAAACTCTAAATGGACTGAAAGCAATGTAGGATAGAGCTAAATCAACAACCATTTGGTTAATCTGGAATCGTTTGATGTAGTTTAAAAAATGAAGTAAATAACTACAAAATGAAATGTGAGATGTCATCTACATATAATAGTAAATATGATATTTCCTTCGCGAATTTTAGACTTGTATATCTTCCGATGGGCTTCTTTTTTAGGTATATAATTGGTATCTGGGTCTGCGTGGTAGAGCTATCATTATCATTTAATATATTAATATAAAATATATTATAATCTATGTTAGTTTGCAGCCAGAATTAAATTATGTCTGGAATAGACTATAGCTAAATAGAGCGGTACCTAGTGTAAGGTAGGTACTGAAAATAGTCCTGAAAATCAAGAATTTTTCTAGACAGAGTAGATCAACCTAGGTTACAGGTTACAGGTTACAGATGTTCAAACGCCGCCGTCGTCGTGTAAAAAATATAAAAATAAACTCGCCTACGCCGATTGAAATTGAAGCGCCCATTGGTCAGTGCGTGCCTTGCTCAGACTCGTCTAGACGAACCTAGGCCGAATCTGCTTGACCTAATTGGGGCCCAACTGTCGGAAGGCCAGTTGGCCTTATTTGTTGCCAAGTGCTATGACCTAATAACTAATAATGTACCGAAATTATTTAAGGCAACTAAAGTCTACAGTTTGTACTCTTGGGTCTAACGGACCAACTGCTTGGACGAAATAACCACCTGAGTATGTATCTAGACTTTGACCATGCTTTAGGCGGTACTTACCAACGACGGTAGGTTAAAACCATAGAGTTGCATCAGCTGGGGCTTGTGGACGGCTACAATATTGATGGCATTGGTCAGGTACTACCTATAAACCGACGATGGGATCAACATGTAGGGTGCATGTACGTACGTAGGTTGCTAGGCTATCCTTTTCATTCCGTTACATTACCACTATAGGATAGAGAAGTCTAGGTGCTACCTATCTAATCAGGGACTTAGGTAGGACCTTTGCTTGCTGACCATCAAGATAGGTAGGTACGCCTGATTTACTAGAGTCAGTTCGGTCAGTTGGAGTTGGGTAGTCCCTCCCTACCTACCCTTAACTGCCTGCGCTGATACCTAGCTCCCTAACTAGGCATTTAGCGAGAAGGGTGCCTGTCGTTGGAATATAATTGAAACTGATAGCGGAAAGTGTGTACAAGCTTTTATTGTGATGATGCACAGAAAATAAACAACTTAACAGCTAGTAATAATGATAATAACAACATGAATCAAATAGTAATTTCTATGTTGAGACGTAGCGCTAAACAGAAGACCCGATCGTCAGTTGACATACCTGTCAAGAGCGTCGTAACGTCAGTTTTCTAACTACTGCATAATAAAAAGGTTAGCGCCGAAAAAGGTCGCTACAGGCATACCAAATCTAGATCTCATCATGGCTGACCTTAAATATTGGGCCTAACTTCCAAATCAGAGGCACAGCTGAGTCTTTTGATAGCTTCCTATATAGGTGTTAACACTATTAACCTACCCAGAAACTTTTTTTTTAGTTAGGTGTCTAGTTTACGTACTTGAAAACACTACTTCATAACAAAATAGATCGTCAGGAACGCATACCTCCTATCCATCTATCTACCTATCCATGCCGTAGCTAGCACACCATATTACGCGCACGGATCGCACGATATAAAAAAATTATGGCGGCAAACAGGGTCATTGAACTAAATAACCAACAAACTTATAATTTGCAGACGTAGCGACATCGGTACAATAGTACTGAAACTAAAGATATCACAAAACTATTGAAGATGGCGCTGAAAGTCGGATGTGCGAATTTGTGATAGATAATGTCAAGGCCATTGCACCTAGATATCCTAATAAAATTCTTATTTTAGGTCAATAAAACTTTATTATTATTATTTAAGTTAATAATAAAGACATATAACAAAATCTACTAAAGATTTGAGTAAGTTAAGTCAAAAACGCGCGTTTTGTTTTCGCAACACTACATAACCTATATTTTTAGTATTACTATGATAACAAGAAAGCCTTACAGAAAATAGCACGAATTGAATGTGATAATTACTTATTTATATAGTATTTACCTATTACAAACATAAAATTACAGATTAATTGTGTTTTCACTTCATAATTAGTGAAAATACACAGATAAATTCAAATTTCCCGCCTCTTATTGGCAAACGCGTGAAGTTCGCGTTGCGAATTCTGCCCGATTATGATGTGCAAGATATTCCGAAGGCCGTGAGTGAACACGGAAATCGAGATGTGTGTGTGGTCAAAAAGACAGTGCAAGGTAGGGGTCGGGTGGCGTTTGTGATGGCAAAATTTTTGCAAATGGTGAGTTAGGAAATAAATGAGTTATTATGGTGTCTACGAGTTGATATCTCGTTGTGTTTGTGAATTATTAGTGTGAAATATAAAATTCTAGTGTTGATTGATATAAAATGCCCGTATTCTGAGATACGGGATCGGCAAATGGCGCTACGAATAGCCAAAGTTGACACAACTACGCGCTTAGAAATCCCGTGCATCTTCGGTTGCCAAATTTTGGGCATGCGGTGTGTTTAGTGATAACAATAAATTAGTGGTGCATCTTCGGATTGCTGATATCCCGCGTGCGGCGTTAGCAACTGGGCCATCCAGCTTGGCGATTATAACGGTGTCAGCATGTTGCGATTTTTTTGGCCAGCGGTACCTACTACTTTTTTAAAACTCGTTTATAGAGTCGGCTAGAGGCTTCCGCGTCCCGCAGGGTCGCTGGCCCCGAGCTGCGTCTTCTGGACCTAAATTACATAATGTATGGGTCGCGTTTGGAGCATGCAACAAGTAGATATGTGTCGGCGGCTAACTGTCAATGTGGAGTACAGTAAGCTCGCTGCCCGCGGCCGCGGCCCCGGCCCCCATTAATTCGAGCCGCTGATGTCACTTATCTCTCTCCTATCTAGGCCCTACGGCCGCCAATTTTTTGCACACACTAGGTATCTCAGTGTAAATTTGATAAACGGCGCACGTCTGTAATTACCGTTTGTTTAAACACTTCGCGTTGTAAGTTTAGGTTTGCAGGTTCATGACTGAGAATTTGCACAGTGAAGGGTTTTGTAACATAAGCTGGCGAAAACCCCTAGTGTAGGAAAGGGAATTAAGGCTGTGGTGTTGTTTGCAGCACGGTCACTGACACTAACCCCAGCCGCAATGGACCAGCAGTTCTGCCTGCGCTGGAACAACCACCCCAACAACCTGACGGACGTGCTGGCCAGTCTCCTGCAACGAGAGGCGCTCTGCGATGTCACGCTGGCCTGCGATGGAGAAACAGTCAAGGTAAAATAATCCCTACATACCACTCTTATCTATCTCCTTCTTATCAGTTATCAAAATCTTAATTAATCAGGTTACATGTTACATGCCTAAAAAAGACAACTTTTATCATCATAATAAAAGTACAGTTACACTGAAGATGCAGAATACAGTAAGATTTCTCTTGAACATGTGCAGAAATGTAACTGTATTTTAAACCTGTTTCATTATTGCACTAGTAAGATAAAAGGGATGACTATTTATTTTATTCTTATTTTGGAAAAAGTTGTTGCAACAATTGAAATATATTTTTGAATGCAAAACAGTTACGAAACTATTTTTGCAGTAAATATAAAATACAATTTTAGAGCCCTTTATTGGATCTTGTTATCAAAATATTTGCACCTGTTAAAACTTTATAGCAGTTGTGCAATTATACCGCAACTTCATAAACCATTTACAAAGAATTTTTATCAACAAAATTTTAATTTTAGCCTACCTAGCCTACAGGTTTTTAAAAATATTACTTAATTTTATGTATTCTAACGGGATGTTTTAATCTAGGTATTCTCACAAGATAATTTAATTCATAAGATGGCTATAAAAAGCTTAATTAGCTTTTGTGCTTCTTGAGCCATCAATATGTGAGTCTGCTATTCCAACTATGTAACTATGTACCTGCTTAGTATTATACATACTCACATAATCACTGTGCTTGGAATTATTTCTGTTAATTAATAATTATATTGGGACTAGACCAGATCTATAGGTACCTTGACTTAAAAGATGACATGTTATATTTATTCTACGTACACATACACATAACACGCCTATATCCCTTGCGGGATACGCAGAGCGCCAACAGCCCCAACAACATGGTTGCCACATCTGATTTTAGATAATTTGTGTATCACTAAAGTTATAGATTGTCAGCCTGTCACCTAAAAATTATATTACACATGAAAACCGCTTGTCCCTCAGTCGTCTCTTACTAGACCTGTGGGAAAGCAATAGGGTGATGCTATTCTAAGCCGGCATCATATGGCAAAATGTTTATCCTATTCCATGGTAAAAGTTTATATGGATATGTACTTTCATGTATTGAATTCTTAGTTTATTCAATGAGTTTATTTATTTACTAATGTGCTCTGTTGTATCATAGGTATTTCACACAACATAATATAGGAAATGCAAACAAATATTGCTCAATGCTAGTAATTGTTTGTTGATTGTTGTCACATCAGATCAAATTGTTACCAATAGTAAACAATATATAGTAACAACTCTACATATTATTATAATTGTGATTCAATAAGGCATGTTTTGTTTAATTACTTTTAAAGCAAACTATCTTTATGAATAAGCACCAGCATATTTTTTTAGTATTTCATTATTATTAGATTCTCTTTATCTTTTTTGTATGGGTCACAGAGTCGTCTAACAACCCAATAAGCCCTAGTGTCAGAATTTTTCAACCACAACCACCTTCCAAGTAATCAATCATAGACACCAATTATTAGTTGAATTGATGCAATGCATATTCTATTAAGAACAAAAATGTATTCCTAGCATCCTGATATCTAATATAGAAAACATAAAATCAGACTAGAAGAGTAATCTATAGTAACAAAGCTACCTTAACTACCTAAACAGCCAAGGCAGTCTACATTTTAGGACATTTAAATATTTGCTAATTTTCCAAGGTTGTTTACTCAAATACCTACCTTGTAGCTTCCTTCTTTAAAACATCGTTGTAGGATATTCTAGTGATCCGCCCAGCGTTTGTACAAGCATTTAATTGTTTTCCCATGGGTATAAGACGTTTTACCGGATATACAGGGTGTAAAAAAAATCAAAAAAGTGGTCTAAATCTGTGGCATGGTTTAGGAAGAGTTAGCGCCGTTCATGACAGACAGAGGAACCCAAAAAAGCAACTGTCTTTATACTTTGTATTGATAAAAAGGTGTAACTAAAGTAGGCTTGTCGGCGTGCTGTGTGGTGCTGGCTTAGAATAGCTTTAACCAATATCTACCCATGGGTGTTGTAAAAGGCGACTAAGGGATGAATCCAGAGAACGGGCAGCAACATTCCTTGTGAATATCTAGAATACATACATACATACATACATACACATATCACGCCTTTATCCCTTGCGGGGTAGGTAGAGCTTTAACGGCCGTAAGAATACGGTCGCTATCGCCAAGGGTTGTTTTCCAAGGTTGTTCCAGAAAACATGTATATCACTATGACATGTATGTCAGCCTGTCGCCTAAAAATTGTAATACACCAATACCCTCGAGTCCCTTAGTCGCCTCTTACGACACCCGCGGGAAGGATGTGGGGTGAATGGTGATGCTATTCTAAGCCGGCATTACACGGCAATTGGACCCTACCCCCCAATTGGACTGTTGCGGCTTTAGAATAGAAGAGTACGCTTAGTTTAATCAACTTATAGAAATTCTAGATTTTATCTTACTTCAGTGTCATGATTTAAAAGGTTAACAGTTTATTGGTGATTGATAGACAACACGCATGACGCTATAAATTAGTAAGCAATTATGAAAGTTGGTTGTGTCTGCTAAAATGCAGTTTTACTTATGTAGGTCAAAAGTGAATAGCCTAGGCAGAAAGGAGATGCAAGATTTTTAACTTTCTATTTTTTTATTGCAGTTGTTTGGCGACTTTAGGGTCTAGACAGCTAAAAAAATATGTAGTGTCTAGCCTAGACCTAGACATATAAATATGGATGTGCTGCTTAATGGTTATTTTATCAGAAACTCATTCCTAATTTGAATCTCAGTCCTCGAATGATTATAAATTTGGTTTTTCTGCATCTAACCATCATCTATGAACACTGCAAAATTTATTGCAGAAATCATCTAAAAAATATATAATTAGCTTCCTTTTCAATGCCGTGTGTTTCGGTTTAGTATAGCATCACCCTGTTTCTATCACGTGCGTGTCGTAAGATGCGAATTAGGGACTCGAACATTTTCTATGTATTAAGTACACAAATACAAATAATTTATCAATAATTATCCGTTGTGGCATAGCAACCGTATTTTTATGGCCTTAACACTCTGCATACTCCGCAAGGGATAATATGTGTGTATGCGTAAAGCTTACTACTTTTTAACTCTACAGTTATCTGCAAAAGTGCATAAAGCTAAAGCACATTCTAGATTTGCAACTTGAACAGTATATTTTCCATATTTTCTTGTGGGACACGTCTACGTACGAGGCGTTGTTTCCTGGTGCCAGAGTTTTGAAACCGTCATATTTTCGCCCAATTTTTTTGAACCCACTATTCAACACGACTTGAAAGAAAACTACGAATAGTAGGCCTCTGCCGCGGATGTGACTGTTCAAGTTTTGTGACAAAATTATAAAACTACAGTTCTTTGGTCAGAGGTCGAATGAGAATCGAATCAGAGACCTTCCTTCAGACCCTGGACCGTGCCGAGACAAAACACTTGGGCTTATAACACATGACATGACTATGGTAGCAGTTGTATTGAAATTGTATGTGTCCTTGCGAACGGATTCCTGACTCAATTCGTCTCCGGACAGTTAATATTTTAACTATGAATTTTCAGTTTTTGGCAGTTGTACCACTAAATTATCTATTTCCACTCACCACCATCAACTACTCGGTTTAGGTAGTTGAAACTTTTTACACCTGCGGCTATTATCTTAAACTGTGATTTATCTGGCCCCAGTTGCTATCTACGATAACTAAGACGTCGTTACACAACAAATCAGAGGCCTGCTACTAGTAATAGGCGGTTGTAAAACTAAGGGTTCTTCGGCTGGCTGGAGGACTCGGTGTCCCCCACGAAAAGAAGATCTAATCATTTTCACGATCCAGTAATTAAATCGACATACTTACTTAGATAAGTTTTCTAAACTTAGGAAAGTTTTCTAAGCACTGTTACTTAGTAAGTAATGTTCTTCCTACAAGAAGCGCGTTGCTGTACGCGTTTCCAGCAGCAGCCCCGTTACCGTTTCTGAATGTTATCTTCCGTTCACTCCACCTTACACAAATACAGTAAGCCCAGAAACTCGTTTGCCGTCCTAAAGTTAAGCATTACAAGTATGTCGAAAGATAAGGATCATGTTCTTAAGTTCATAAATAATATAGAGTGTTATGGGAGCAGGAACGTACGTACTTAGTAGTTTTTAACGGATATTATGACAATTAAACAATTTGAGATGTATTTATTGTCCAACTCTATTCATTTTATATAGGTGAAAACCGTATTTAGTAGGTTTTAACTGATATTTTGGCAACTAAACGATTTGAGATGTATTTAAATGGGGTTTAAAATGTCAGTCATTTAAGATTTGAAGCAGGGAAAGGGAAACGCGGTGTCAAGCAAAATCTTGCGGAGCCGAGGAGGCGTCGACAATCCATCTCACTTAATTATTGATGCGGCCCCCTATTGTGAAATATAATAGTTTTTTTTTTGGGTTAACGTATATGTGTGCAAACCACAAAACAAAGTAACGTCGTCGTTTAACGTTGTCCTCGCCGTCGTTTGACTACCCTTCTACTCCTTACTAAACCAATGCTACGTTACCGTAGGTAATATCAAATACCAGACCTTACAAAAGTTTCAAAAGCATGAACTATGCTAAACGCCTTTTGGCTGCCTATTAAACCAATGCTACGTAACCGTAATATTAATAACAGACATTACAAAAGTATGAACTAGCTATTCTAAAGCAACTTTTTTGCGAAAGGGCTGACTTAAAAGAATGTAACCTGACCATGCTCTGAACCCTATGTTTAAAAATGCAATTTTATGGATTTTCTTGGCGACGTTACAATTACGTCGTAATTTATTTACATAGTACAGCTGTTGCACTATTCTAAGAACCTATCGATTTGGTCAAATGCGTACCACACCTATTCAAGTCTTATAAGTCCGGTAAAGTCTGTCTAAGTCGAAGAAGATTTAGAATCCTTTTTACAACATAGAGTTTTCTTTTTTCTCCACAAAATACTAAAAAAGAGTGCAGTTTCGAAGTGGTCGGTTGTAGTGGTTGGTGACGGATGATGATATTCTTCAAATACTTTTACATTTAAATGAAATAAACTTTATACTTTTTCGACCCCGACAGAGAACGGAATAAGGCAAGGCAATTATAATAATTTAAGGCAATTATAATAATTTAAGGACACAGTTACTGGTATTATAGACACCTTAAAATTTACCATCTTTCTTCCGGTCTTATTGCTAAAGACTCTCGTAAAGTTATTTGTATTCTTGTAACGACCGCCAATTTATTTGCGGTTGTGGGCAACGTCTTAAAGTTTCGTAATAAATTATCTGATAGGAAAAAGACGCTAACGAATTTAATGAAATGTAGAAAATGTCGTGAACAAAATTTCGTCAAAAACAAAAACCTAGCAGACTAAAAGGCATACGCAAGTGCCTAATTAAAATAATAATAAGTCTAGCAGTTATGTTCGCTCTGTTACTAACTATACCTAACTAAAAAGACCTTCGAATGTTGGTCTGCATCATTTCTTTTGTTCGCAACACATGCTATTTTAACCGTTTGTATTGTTCTAGGCACATCAGACTATACTGTCGGCATGCTCCCCGTATTTTGAAACAATATTTCTGCAGAACACACATCCACATCCGATAATATTCCTCAAAGATGTCAGATTCTCAGAGATTAAGTCTTTATTGGACTTTATGTATAAGGTAAGGCATATCTAAATCATGAATAGATCAGAGTAATGTACTGTAAATGTATGAGTTTAAATAACGTATTCAAATTTCAGGGAGAGGTGAATGTTGGCCAAAATATGCTACCGATGTTCCTAAAAACCGCTGAAAGTTTACAAGTTAGAGGTTTGACAGAAAATAATACATTAAATCCTAAGGTAAGACTTTTTCTTCTTACTAATATTTATCTCTTTGGGTTCAAAGACTGGTGGCGCCGCGTGATGCCAGATTGGCTTAACATCACCCCATTTCTCAAAAGGCGACTAAGAGTATTATAGAGTTAAAGAAAATCTACAGCTGTTGTTGTCTGCCGCAACCGCAAGGAATAAAGGCGCGATCGCGAATCTCTCTCTAAAGGACGGCTGAACCTAGATACTGTTGTCTAGATATCGCGCTAAAAATAATAATTGCACAGTGTTTCGTTCGGCTGATGATCTGGCCTTGAGGTTCGACGACGCCCGCGCATTGACCCTTCCGTCTCGTTATATAACGCGACAGCGCTCTGTAGTAACGAGCTCTTTTTTAACAGATATAACAATTTTTTTATAATTATATTATTATAATGTAAAATTACGTTATTAAATAGTGGCTTTAACAGATATAACCATTTTTTGTAACTATAATGTAAAATGACATTATTAAATAGTGGCACTTAATGGTCGCCGTTCAATAAATCTGATCTGATTTTGTGAAAGTTGTGACATTAAATTATAAGTAGTAAATTTATTTAAAATAACGTTGTAGTTGCAATATAACATCCGAAACTAAAATATTATAAGCAAACTGAAACTAGAGTTTTGTAAAGTGGCCCTGAAATGATAAACACAATCTATTACTTATAAAAAAAAACAGAACTTTTTTTACTGTCATTAGAAAGTAGTTTTTTACAATTTAAGACTTCTCGTTTCCGTGTTTCTGAGCAAAATATGTTTAGTCTAGAACTCTAGAATCTAGCTTGACTCTAGATTTTTTACATTTTGTAAGCGCATAGCCAAACCGGTTGTGCCCTTTACCAAGCCAAGCTAATTAAGCATCCAAATATTAGTATGTCTACCTCTGAAAATAAGCTTAGCACCTATAAAAATAAACGGGTTTTGTTTTACGATTGTGGAAAATTTGTTTCGGTCTCTAGTTAGAATACCTAAAGATGGTTCCCTAAACTTTATTGCAATGGTAGGATGGACCATGTAATAATATTTGACTCAACACATCGCTTGATCCTAACGATCACTATCTATCGTCGTAATTTTTTATTGCCTTTGTGGCTGAAAACTGCAGAATGTAAGTCACATTGTGTGAAAAAAGAAATACGAAAAATGTATGTGATACAACTTTCCCGCTACCACACCTGTTGGAACTACCACAACCAAGTATAACCCTTAAGTAATGTTGGCTAGGTACCATCAATGTAGTCATGACGTCACAGATTCTAGTTCAAGTACCTACTACTCGCTATTGGTTGACGGTGCGTTTCCCGCGCGCTAACTTCACCCAATTTCTTATAGAAAACGTCATACGCCATCTCTTCTATGTATTTGGAGCTCAATTTCTGAAATGTTCGTTTTCGGTTCCGTGCACGAAAGTCCAAAAGGACTGATCTAACCACACGTTTTTAAATTTCTTTTACTTGATGTTTTTATAATCATCGAAGTATAATAATGATGGGAATCGATCGAAGGAAAGTAGAACGTGAGACGAGATACAAGCGTAATAAGAAACAGATTTTCGCATGAAACGTAAACGAACGTTTCAGAAACTGAGCTGCTCTATGACCACACCTTACATGTTTCATCTATGCGCAGTCGGAAGACAGATCGACGCCGTCAGTGGGCGCGGAGAACCTGTCATCGCGCGGGGAGTCGTTCGCGACGCCGCCCGCTGCGCACAACGCGGCGCCGGCGCTGACGCCGCTGCCCCCCGCGCCCCCCGCCCACCCCGCGCACCCCGCGCCGCTCTCGCATCCACAGGTGCCGGAGAAGCGACGCAAGAAGAACTCGGACGCGCTGAGGGACGAACAGGACTTGTCCTACAGACACTATGAGGTAGGTCACCTCGCACTACCCGCGCCGCTTTTTCTCCCCCTAGCATGCTGAGAATCAATGCAAGACGAACAGGACTTGTCCTACAGACACTATGACGTACGTGACCCTATAAAAACAATCAGTGTAGGTACACTTCATTTTCTAAAGAAAGTATTCACGTTTTATACTTGTCATCAAAAAATCCGGGACACCTTGTTAATTTTATGTTTCGTACTTACGAATCGAATCACATTATTTCAAAAGTTTGTTTATTTTGTAATAAATCTCTGATGTCATATAATAGCGAGTAAAATGAGGTTTATAAATCTTAATGAAAATGTCACAAATTCAAAATAGTCTTCATAGATTTCGCGTTTTATCAAATCGTAGAAACGAAAGTGTCCCGATTCTGATGATAAATATAGTTTCATTGGAGAACTTACTCTATGTTTTGATAGTATTTCATCCCTAACTAACCTACCGTACGTGGACAACTAAGTATCTATTTGATTTGAATGAATTTGCAATTATAACTAGAGGCCTAGAATAATCTTTAGTCCAAACTACACAAGTTGTAGGTCTAAATTACGTAAATTTCGTATTTAGTGTATTGTTAATCGGTCAATAAATTAATTGTAGCGTAGGTTAATTTACAGTGTAGAAACGTGTTTATTCCTAATTCATACACAGGGTCTAAAGCACTATGTCACAGAACATACAGGATGTAAGAGAAGGTGTAACGAAAACTTTGCAGGCATGGTCTATGAACTATGGTGGGAAAAGTTAGAAAATTTCCGCCCTCCTATACAAAATTCCCTATCAGCTGACTGACATTGTATGGGAACTCCTAAAAAATTTTTCGTTTCCCGCCATAGCCGCCATAGTAAAAGTTGTTCAGTTTCGTGGTCTGTTCACGCCTGCAAAGTTTTCGTTACACCGTCTCTTACATCCTGTTTAATAGTAGGTGCTAAAGTAACTATGTCTGAACTTTATTTCCTTGTTATTTCTGAACTGGTATAACCACTCACTCGAATCATACTTTCTACTATTCAAATTTGTTAATACCAAAAGCGTGTATGCATTTATTAAGGTATTTTGAATGGATAACTTAAGTAGAACGTGTGATACAAAACACAATTACTAGCAGACTTGCTCATGCGAAAATTCAAAAATAGAACTGAACATGAAAATGAACCCATGAAGAAAGAACCAATTCGCAGAAAGAGCGAAAAAGAGCTACAGACCACGGAATCAAGCTCTGTCTCACTCTCGCAAATAGCGCTTTTCGAAAAGAGAGCGATGAAATTTGGTCCTAACAGAAGTCAACACGTCATAAGTAAATACAAGCTTTACTGTAACTGGAATCCCAGAGAGCTACTCCTACAAAATTGCCGAACGATCAAGTCAATTTGAATGGGAAGTGCAAAAAAAATTCTCATATTCGACCTATGCTTCTTTGGGGAAAGTTGTTCAGTTTCATGGGCTGATTAACCCCTTAAAATATTTGCAGCTAATATTTTTACACCTTATAGAGTTCATCAGATCGTTGTTCGCCTCGGTGTCCCATACAATCAAAGCTAACGTTACCCTCGTCCACAGCCGCACCTGAAGCCCGTGAAGGGCGGTTCCACGGGCACGGGGTCGGGGTCGGAGCCGTCCACCCCGCCCCCCGCGCACACGCCCGCGCGCCTCACCCCGCGCTCGCCCGCGCCCGCCGTCAAGCAGGAGCCCGACGCGCCCTACCCGCCCCCGCACCCCCACCTCCACCACCCGCACTACGACCAGCAGACGCATCTGCCGGTGAGTTCAGATTAAGCATTTTTTTTATTTATTTGAAAACATTACCTACTTACATATTTATTTCTCTAACATGAGACAGACTATTAACCGTGATAAACTATTGAACTTAACTAGTACATTTTAGATAATAGTACATTACGGCAGTAGCCAAAAATGGACCAATTTCCGGTCGAGTAATATTGAAAGGACGATTCGAAGTCAAGGGCTCCCTCCCTAAGTGAACGAGACCAGAAATTTTAATTTTTTCTGAGGCTAATATAATACTTTTCTTTAATTTCCGAGAAAACACCATAAATCCACATTTTAATCGTGATAAATTTTGAAATACGCAAGCAGAATGCGTTGGATTTGCGGCGGTACGAACGAAATACCTAAGCTTTTACGACCGAACAGTTTTGACGAAAGATGAAGCAACAACGAATTTTCTTAGTTATCCCTTTTAACACATACCCTAGTCACGCCACTAAACTTTATTTTTATAAGGAAGATCTTTTTCTCCTGCTAATTTTTTTTCACTCTTTACTTTCATTCCGTCACACCGCACCTATGTTCAAAATTTGTCAACAGGGCGGAAGGGATCTGCCTTGTAAAAAGTCGTGCAAATTGGTTATAAAGCAGATCCTTACCTCCCTTGTTGACAGACTTCGAGCTGGATGTCGGCGCCTGACACGAGTGAACGTAAAGAAAGCCCGAGTCCTTTGGATCTTTCGGCTGAGCATTCCAAAACTATACTAGCTTCCATACTGGCCCTGCCACAGCAAGAGCTAAACCCTCCCTCAATACGTAACCCTACTCCGAGACAAACGCAGCCTGCCGTAAGGAAAGGCGGGCGTTTCCGACCTAGCTGGCTCGCGTTGTACCCGTGGCTACAATACGACGACTTGCTAAACATCATGTACTGCACTTACTGTCGTAAATGGTCGCACGAGCTAACATCAAGTAGGACCTCCTTCATCGAAGGCAACGCCAATTTCAGACTAGAAATAGTGAACCACCACGACAAGTGCAAAGCTCATAAACTATGTCGCGATCGCGAACATTCCGTCAACATGCAGCAGCCTCACAAAAGTGATAAGACGCCTAGTAATAGTGAAGCGCCTAATTCCTATTAGGACTAGTGCAAAAGTTATTTTTCCAGTGTTACCTGAATAATGGTTAAATGTGATAATCTTGAACAATATTTAGTTTGCTACAAACATTTTTATATTTTTATTTTTGAATGTGTAGTGTACGAAAACTCTCGTTATGACTTAATTCACAAAAGACGTTGAAGGCCATAAGTACCTCGATAAAAAATAATAATTGGTTAAATCGAAGATTCAATTCTGGAAATTTAAAACCAGGTTTGACTTGGTTTTGATTGTTTTGGTGCTACTCGGCATACTTGACACATACAATCAAGTTTCTTCCAATCTATTTAAAGTTCCTTTCAAATCCGTAATTTTAGACTAATATAGAGCGGTTGTGATAATTATGAATGAATCCGTCATAATGGCCTCGATTTTTCAGGACCTTTCATTCATTAGCTATTTCTGATCTTCCTGTCATTTGCAATATTAATGAACCTATAATAGATTTAGAGTTATCTATAGTAACACTTGATTTCTCAAATTAGGTAGAGGCGATGTGAAAAAGTAAATGACGTAAGTCTGTCTCTTTTTACTTATTAAAGTAAGGGCCAGTTGGACACGTTTTTCTATGTATCAAAACGCAACAGTCGAGGCCTATACATAGTTAAAAAATTTAGATTTGTTAGATGTTTTATTTTTTTGATGATAATAATATGTTTTATAAGAATACATTGTAATATAGTAAAGTTGTTTAAAAGGGCAATGGTGATGAAAATGAAGGTGCCTTTTCGTAGTCTAGTAAAACGCGGTCAAATTTACACAACTGTGCAATATATGGAGGTGCCATAAATAGAAAATAGCGCTTCTGTTTTTAAATATGTATGCATTTACATAAAATATAATACCTTTAAGTATAAAATTCGTGTAGTTTATCTTTGGTATCCAATATACATAGATTACCTACATACATACATCTACCTACATAGATTATAACTTAACATTATGACTTCGTACATGAAATAACGGGTATGTTGTTAGAGAAAGTAATAAAGCTCAATCCATAAATTTGTATGAATTGATCTATTTTTTATACATGCATTTTCTTGCCATTATGGTCTTATTACGATCCCCATTATCGATGTCGTACGGTGGTTATATGGTACTCCATGGCGGCGTAATATGCACTCACCTTATTTTATTATAGAGAAATTAAATTCGCGCTTAAGTCGGAAATTACTGGAATTCTATAGAATTTTAATGAAGTGAGGGATGCTACATGACATCGAAAGAAGTATTATTATGAATACTCTTTTTAATATCGCTCGTAGATCAGAATCATCACACTGAATCCTATTTTTAACTAACTCAATTTTAATAAGATTAAAATCAAGCTAAAAAAGGTTGCCAAATGAGAATAAAATCGGTATTTTTTGTACCGATTTTCTACGTGCGTGCCGATTTTGGTATTTTTTTTTAAACAATGACTCCATTTACGAGCAAATGGGAGAAAATATTATTTTTATTCTGTTTTTACCATATCTTGTTATAAGGGCAACTGGAATTAGGCCTAAACTATGAAAATTTCAACGTTC
Source organism: Keiferia lycopersicella (assembly GCA_029255805.1). Classification (NCBI taxonomy): domain Eukaryota; kingdom Metazoa; phylum Arthropoda; class Insecta; order Lepidoptera; family Gelechiidae; genus Keiferia; species Keiferia lycopersicella. The sequence goes on from JARACZ010000008.1 coordinate 5,896,727, forward strand.
TATCAGGATTTGTGAGATAAATACAGTCTGTGTCAGTGACAGACGGACAGACAGACAGATATCGAAGTTTCAGCAATAGGATCCCGTTTACCAAACGGAACCCTAAAGAAAATATCAGTGATTGTATATCGTGTAAACGTAAGTGTTATATCACACGTTTCCAGCCGATGAACGTGTCGGAGATGGCGTCGATGCTGTCGCAGCACCAGATGAGCAACGACTGCAGCGACGGCGAGCCCGCGCTGCCGCCGCACCCTGACCACACAGACACCATCGACGGTAAGCGAACACCCTTATGTATCCATACTTGTATATCCATACTTGTCCCCTTAGGCCAGGGTTTCTTAACTGTCTGTGTACCAAGAGTCCGCAGTTGGCCACGTTGAAAACATTGTTTTGCTGAAGGCAACCCCACATAATAAGGTGTAAAAATATTAGCGGCAAATATTTTAACGGGTGAATCAGCCCATGAAACTGAACAACTTTCCCCAAGAAACATCGGTCGAAATATGAGAATTTTTTTTGGACCTTCCATACAAAATTACCAACCGACCAAGTCAATTAGTATGGGAACTCAAAAAACTTGTCTGATATTTCGACCTAGGTTTCTAGGTGAAAGTTGTTCAATTTCATGGGCTGGTTCACCTTTTAAAATATTTTCAACTAATTTTTTACACCCTATATAACGCTTTTAGAGAGGCCTTGCTTTCTTTACGTAAGATGAAAATGATCTTTGATAGCGGTCCATGGAATTGTTTATATTGGGATAGTGGTCCGTGGCTACCAGAAGGTTAAGAAACCCTGCCTTAGACTGTATGTACGCAAGCTATTGATGTGTCTAGGACGGAAAGTACGGTACCATACGAACATCTTCTACGTCAGTATATCCTTGATCGGTTAAAGAAACGATCTATAAATGGCGGACGATTGTCATGCGGTTATGCTTTCTCCCTTAGGTAACCGCCGCCATTTACAGATAGTTTCTTTATCTGGTGTGATAATATGAACACTACAGTGACATCGCTATTGAACCTCTATATTTGACATCAGTAACACTACAGTCCGGAGATATACAGGCACAATTTAGCTTGCTTATGTATACTCTAAGGTTCTGACGAAGTCGCAAGTCAGTGTATGCTAATGTTTCCATACAAGCTTTAGCAATACACTGACTCGCCATTTTATAAAGCCGTGTAAATCTATCAAAATGTGCTTGGATAACGTAGATTTTTGGGCAAAGTTTTCTAAGGCCCGTATTATAATAGCAGTCAACTTTGAAATCATCTTGAGTGCGAATTTGAGAAGCTGTTAGTATTGACTGACATTTTGCAAAATCGCTCTTGAGATCGATCTCAGAGTTTAGTCCGATTTATAATACGGACGATATATAATAGTAGAATAACCTAAATGGTCGTCAGATTGAAGTGAATTAAGACCATGTTTAACTTTGTCCAAGCATAGTTTGATAGTGTCATCGCGTCTTTACTTACGTTTGTTCAAGGGGAGACAGTTTAGAGTGCGTGTGCGTTACGCGCGCATTCGGACAGACAGTTTTGACCATTCAAATGTTACTTTTTACAGACTTGTAAAAAACGAGATTCTTGACTCTATTTGTCGGAAACTTTTTTAGTATAAAGTGTAATCACTTTTTATTGACTAAATAACCATGATTCCCTTGGGTCCTATGAAGAAACGTCAAAACTGTCTGTTTGAAAATGCTATATAAAATAAGATCTCCTTTAAATGGTTGTGATAAGCTTCAAGCCAATCTTTTCAAGGGCTCACCCTATGGCCCTAAGATATAACCAAGAGAGCTTTCTCAAGGATTAATTTGTTTAGTTTTGTGATACCATTCTGTCAAATTTTATTTTTTAGTTTAACAAAGTACCACATTGTTTAAATAAATTGTCGAATGGCTTGAATGCTAAAAACTTCCTCCCATGACCAAAGTACACGACCACTTACTTATAAAAAATTTGCTATTTAAATCCAAGGTTTTACTACAAACTAGTATTTTAAATTCCAAATAATCTATGAATTTTTATAAGATGTCTGAGATACCTAATATACGTTAGTGGTCGTAATTGTCTCCCTAAAATTACTATAAATCGTTGCCATCTATAAATATGAAATCAGACTATTAGTATGCAGAATCTAGAATACTTATAAAAAACTTCGAATTCTAACTTCTGGTGTATCGAGTTTTTAGCATAAGATTATCATAATGGCTTTATAATGTTAAGAAACCTTAACAGTTATTTTATCTACTGCATAGCATTTTGGCCGATAAAAATAAATACTAATGTTGGCAACGATTTAATTTTAGATGATATTAATGTTTAATTTTTCACAATGATATGTTGCATTGAGTCATGGTAATTAAAAATATCTGGAAACATTCAATCAATACATTTTTCGATGCTTCGGTTTTGAAATAATTTACATTTTTTTTTTTTAACAAAAAGGTTTTATTTCTAGATGTTTTTAAGGTTTTAACATACATGCATGTACGGAATGCCTGCTTCGTGTACCCGCTTCTCATTCTCTAGTCGCACCATCATTGGGCTTCCAACTTTCGCTTTGTTATGCTTCTGTAGACTTTCTATTTTGACTAATATGAAGAAATCGGTGTGCGATATCTTGTGATTTGGCGCCCCTGAGGGACATAGGTCGACCAATGTCCGACGTTGTGATTTATTTTTTGTTTTGTGAATTTATTAATAAGATAGGGAAAGCATAGCCTGATGTTTGACACGGTTGTTACTCGGTCTTAGATTTCCTAAGATTATTCAATAAACAAGTTTATATTAGCGAAATGAATAGGGTTGCTTAGTGAGAAATGGTCGATTACGGTAGGCTTTGCATGATAGGTGGATCACGGGTTTAAAGGTTTGCGTGATAAATGCATTCGAAAGCGTGTCGTTGCAATCAGCATGTAATATAAACTATTAGAAGTGAAGAATTCACATATCTTACAGGTGATACCGAAAGCGACGGCAATGATGAAAATAGCGCGCCGGCACAAGAATTTCAAATGTCTAATATTGAGAATTTAGTTAGGTCGTACAAGGCGCTCAGCCGAAGGTCGGGGGTAGGGGCCGCGTCATGTATCGTGTGTGGAAAGATAGTCACTAATATAAAGAAACACATGAAGTCGCACAATCCCGCGCAGCACAAGTGCCCGCTGTGCCCCATGGTGCTCACGCGCGCCGACAACCTCAAGCGACATCTGCGCATGAAACACAATTCCAACGTCAAATCCGAAAACGTACAGACTCCCTCCGAAACGCAGACTCAAACTTTGCAACGTCTGTCCAATTTACAATCTACGATATCGATTTTGTCCAACATACAAAATCTGCCGGTCTTACAAAACCAAATGCAAATTCCTAATTAACATACATACATACATATATCACGCCTTTATCCCTTGCGGGGTAGGCAGAGCGCTAACGGCCGTAAGAATACGGTCGCTATTGCCACGTCTGACATTTTTGAGGAATAATTCCTAATTAAGATTTCATATGAAAGGGATTAGTCAAGTTTGTGTTTCGTAAGTATCATTTCATATGACAGGGATTAGTCATGTTTGTGTTTCGTAGTTAGTACAATGTCTACTAATGTTTTGTTTTTATGTTAGGAAGTCGATAGGCGGATTCCGGTACCTATGTTCTGAAAGCTTAGTAACGATCTCTTAGCACTAACTTTCCATAACTCGAATTGCGCTTATCCTCATTGGTTCTAACAATTACCATCTTGTAATTTAGCATTAAGGTGTGGTGTGTTTAATTTACCTCTTTAGTCATGTTAAAATACTCAATAAATAAAAGCGAAAGTCTAGTTAAAATGTAACGATGCAGTCGAATTTGGTTTAAATTTAATTTTAAATGTGAAAAAATATGATGCGTAAAAAATTGGCCTATTTCCGAAGATTAATGTCCTTGAGACGTTTTACGTCGATTTTATCCGGTCTTTTAGCATAATTTGCCTCGTCTTTATCTTCCACACGGAACGAAATCTAGATTTTCGCCTTTATTAAAAACTTGTTCAGTCTTCTATACGATATTTATTCTAGACTACCAAAACTAGGAAATGATGGTGAATGATTTCATTTTATAGCTATCGCTAGACTGTTTACGATGTAATTATGTTTAAATTATTTGTATTACTATACATTACGACAAAACTTAAGACAGCTTCAATATTGGGATCGGACATCATCTGTTTATGCACCTTTTTGCGAGTCATTAAACTCCCGTAAGAATATTTTATGGTGGGTTTTATAGTGTGAGTAACTGTGCATAAGAAATGCTAACTGGACGTGCGACAGTTGAGATGAATTGCCGCGGCCGGTCCCGTAATGCGTCCCGTGATACACGGTCGCAGCCTTTCCAATACTAACTGTAACTTGCACGCAGAACCGCTACACAGTGCCGTGATGCATATTACTCTCAGGGATGTAGTTAAACAGGCAGCATTTAGCGCAACATTTTTCAGTAGTAATTTTTTCTTATTTTAGCTTTCAGTTCCGAAAGTCTCAAAGTTTGATTTTAAAGTTTTTAATATTAAATCGTGGATTAATTGCAACAGATTTAATGCAGTTTTGTTTTATTCTTGAATAAGTTACGATTATGTGTTATTTACAAGTAGATAAATTATCTCAGAATTGACTGCACAGTTATTGCAAGCTGTAGATTAATGGTGCATACGATGAATATCCGTCCCAATTTGCAAGGCGTTAATCAAGCGAATCTCATGATCTCTATTTAAAAGGTTCCTCGTATCGTAGTTATAACGGACGCTACTTCAAGACTGATCAGTAAATAGTGGTCACACATGTACATTACGAGCATACTTATTATAATTTATTACGTACAAACCTTAATTTGAACATGAATTATTTTGATTTGATAATGTAAGCAATTCTATCGTTACTGTGTGTTTGTTGCAAATATATTTCCTTTATTTATAACACTTTCTTTTCATTTTCATTCTCTTCCTCGCTTCCTTTATTTCTGGCGGACCTATTTCTCTCTGTCGATCGTCTCAACAGGCTTGGTGACAGTTAAAAACTTTTTCATGCAATATAACACTCAATCAATAACAAACACCATTTTCTTCAATATCATCGAACCATTGTGCATGGAAATCCATCGAATTTTGTTAAAAAATATTATAATTTCGTCGATACTTTTTCAACTTTTCATAATCGTTTATTAATGCTTTTTAAGTAATAGAGCTAGGTGAAGCATTTATTAGTAAAGCGTTAACAATCTGTATTGGAGCTTTGAATAGTGCTAACTATGTATATTGTTTGAGTCGAGCCTTATTTGCAAACTGTTGGTGAGCGATCTCAAACTAAAGTGGACCCTAGAACATGCCGCAGAGCCAAAACGAACAAAACACCGATTCTATTTCTTTGAATTTTATATTACTCTGTAATAATTGTCTTAAATATGCGTATTCTAAAATTGTACAAATCATGTAATCATGTAAAATCTGTAATCTATAGGATTGTTGACGGTATCAAAACTAAATTGTAATTTTCAGATATTCATAGATTTTTAATTATGCAATCGTATTTTTTTTTTACGATCATGGGAAGTATTGGAAAATACTATCTACGCATCAGAAAATATTGAGACTTGACTTCAGGAAAACATTACCTACGGGAAACTAGTAGCGTACTGGTAACATTTATTGAATTATTTTGTTGAGTATAATAGTTTGTATCCATTTATTTCATTTTATTTTTGGTTTGAAACTTTTACAAATATTGTCAACAATTCGATCAGATAGAATCAATAGTGTAATATCCAGGATGTAATAAAATTGCCAGGATTGTTTTAAGGGATGCGTCATGCGCCTACGAAGAAAACTGAACAACTTTTTCCAAGGAATTACGTCGATGAATGAATGTTGGTCCTCCGTTACTAACTGACCTGATGAGTCGTCTTTAAGTGAGCTCATTATTAGTTTTTATACTTCGACCTTGTTCAGACAAAGTTGTTTCGTTTTACTGGTAGAATTATCGCTTAAAATAGTTCCAGCAATTTTGTTTACATCGTGTTGTCGCGATGGCCCTGCGGCATGTTCGCGTCGGTCCGGCGACACTCGCTAAGGCAGTGTGGGGGGGGTGTGGGTGCCTGCAGGCAGTGACTCGGCGGTGGTTGCAGGCTCGAAGGGCTGGCACATGCGGCTTACGTTCGAGCGCGTGGCCGGCGCGCTCAACCTGCACCGCTGCAAGCTGTGCGGCAAGGTGGTGACGCACATCCGCAACCACTACCACGTGCACTTCCCCGGCCGCTTCGAGTGCCCGCTGTGCCGCGCCACGTACACGCGCTCCGACAACCTGCGCACGCACTGCAAGTTCAAGCACCCCGCCTACAACCCCGACACGCGCAAGTTCGAGACGGCGGGCGTGGGCGGGGGCGGGGGCGGCGTGGGGGGCGGGGCGCCGCCGCACCCGCCGCTGCAGCCGCCGCACGCGCCGCTGTTCGCGAACCACCTGGACGCGGGCTTCGACTGATTGTCCATGTACTGGCTCGGCCTGGACGCTCTGTGAGCGCGCGCCGCCGCCGGCCCAAGGACGAATGTTGCGTGTCTGACTCTGGACCGTCTCGCGTCGTAACGCTTCCTATTTAGGATTAAGCTGAAGTGCTATTACTTAAGCGGGCCTCGGAGCCGAGTTGTCGCCTCGTGGTCGGTGACTCGTTAGTATTGTATCGGTTGTGCATTTGACTTGCCCCAGTGTGACCTTGTATAAAATTCCGCGTAAGGAATTTACCTATTATTATGTCGATGTTACTAAAATATGACTCGAAGCGTATATAAAGAAGTAGGTAAGCAAATTTTTTTCTATACCAATCGCTATACGGGAACGGGCAAAAGCAATAATATGATGTTAATTTTATTACCATATTATTTTTTATATTGTATCGATAGGAACCTTAAGGTATTTAAGAGTATAATATACTTATATCGAGTAGCGGTGCGACCGCGAAGTGATGCTGGCTATCGTAGTGTGCGTCCTCACGCACACACATACACTTCTTGTTATATTTATTCATTAGATAGGGAATTATGATTTCCTGTAGCTAATTGTATTTATGTTACTACATCCTATGGGTGGGGCGGAACTACATCAGAGTGGAATTTAGAGGACTGGAAAGAGATTGTGATCTGTCGTTGGTCAACGACATATAAACATTGACTGAATCTCAGTGTAGATGCATTTGTAACTCCATGAGGCCTTTGCAAGATGGATAATTTATTAAGGATTTGTGATGTATTAACGGATAGCGCCTAAGGAAACATACGAAAAGATTTTTATACTAGACTAGATCTATTTACGGAGATTGTTTTTTTTATACTTAGATATATTCTATTGTCTGATTTATACCTTATATTTATATACTACTATACGCGTGGGTTTCTCGGAGAAAGACAATGCTACATTCACACTAAATCATTATTATAACTAAAAGTTTATTTTATGATTACCTACCCTTAATGACTAGTTATTTTCTTCTTGGCGCACAATGTCAGGGTCGCAAAATGTCAAACTGTCTCCAAAGTGTCAAAGTACCAAAATTGCAATAACCATTTTACTCGATTACCAAGGTGCCACATCAAAAATACAATTACGAATTGGTTGCCAAATTGACCACAGATAGATCATTGGCATATTTTTCTTGCTGTGACCGGTCGAATGTACATTGGGCATTTTTTACGTAAATAGTCAACAGTTGGAGCTACCTTCATGTTAGATTGTAGAGTATAACCATTAGGAATGTGACATTTTGTACCTATACAATGTGTGACATTTTACGAAAATGACATTTTGCCCCACGAGAGCTCTTTGCTGTTAACTATTAACTCTATGGTTCCTAATAAAATCCCGATCAGTTTGCCAACGTTGAACTGCCAATCGAGTAATCGACATAGTTGTGTAGCTAGGTTAACTTGATGTGTTCATGTAGTATTGTCCGGACCAGACACTCAAGAGTATACATATGATTTATTAGTGTTGTTTGTTTTTATTGATTCACAAGTAGTAACATTGATTTATATTGAGTTGTGACGGTTAGAAATGTTAACAAGTTTTATTATTTTATCGTTGGTAGGTGTTTAGTTGTCGTATAACGGCGTCGGCCGCTGCGCCCGCGCCGCGCGCGCCGGCGGCCGCGTGATGTCACGTGAGATCGGTGCTTGGGGTCAAAGACCTTCTTCATTACTTTAAGATAGGATGGAACGTTTCGAGGTTGCGCATTTAGTAACTAATATTGGCATTCTACGATTGGGACTAACCTAGCGTTTATGTATGTATTTTTCAATTAAGAATTAAGATTGTTACAATTTTAGCTAAACACTTAGAGTGGTACGGTAACTGAAATGTGATAAAATGGAATGGTGCTAGAACCAAGAGTGTTAACACGCTACGATTCGACTCCTATTGTAATATTATTAACTTTATTAGTTGTTCGCATTAACGTAAGGCATCTAGCATCCGGCCGAGGTCGCATCAGGCATCAGAACAGATCAGACAGAGAACTAAGATTACAGTATCACTCGCGAGATTTGCATCGTTTGTTTCCACAGATCTTCAAATTTACTAATGTACGTAGAATTATAAGACACCACGTTGTATAAATCAGATCCTTTGTCTACCAAATATAAATAAACTGTTTAAAAAAAAGTTTTAGAAATTATCGCATCCAAATAGAGAATCCGTGATCGTTTCCATAAGTTGGCGTTAGTGCTGTTTATTAGCTGTGAACATACATTTCACTTGTGCAATTTTTTGAAATAGTCATAACTCATAGCTAGTTTATATACAATTGTCTATTAAATGTAGGGGCCCACTGGAACATATAGGCACTAAGCAACTCGCATCGGAGACCCCAGTATAAATAGTATATACGTTGTAAAGTCACCAAACATATTACTTCCACAAAGATTTATATTTACTTTTAAGGATAGGAAGATTTTATACCTACCGTTTATTATGTGGGCGCTTATTATTTGATAGCATTTCATACTCAGTGCAATATTACTAGTTATTTAATTACGTAACCAAACTAAAGGATATTTTAAAAATATTTAATTAATGTCTTGAAGAGAGTAACTACCTATTTGTATTTACATAGTGAACTACTCGTATGATTTCTATTTCTACCTAGTGACAGTTATGTTTGGGTTACGGTGATGTACAGGTTATATAGCTGGTAATATTAAGATAGCTTGTTTACCTCTGCCAATCGTAATAGTTGTATACTGTTTATTAATTTATTGTCGCGCAAGTTAAAGTATATTGTTGAGTAGATCATAGCTATCCGCGCGGGCTTGGCCCTGCGACCTGTCGCATGTCGCCACGACAAATGTCGTGTTGATCTCCTTACTGTAACGCTTCTGTGCCCGCGTGTACGCCGACCGCCGGTGTACTGTCACGCGCGAAACTCACTCTGCAGCCGAGCTGAACAAACGTCTCATTGAAAACGCTTCGTATTATCGAGAATGCATTTTTGTGTAATCGCTCGAGACCAATTTTGAATAATTAAATTTGCTAAACGCAAATCGATTGATTAGTAACATAGAATATTAATTTAGATATTTTAGGTTAGGATACTTGATAGTGTCTGGCCAGAAAATTTTGGAGAATCACATCGTTTGGCTCAGAAATATCTCCCCTTTGATCTCTTCACAGCTTTCAGAAAGTGAGCAACTTAATAAATTATACATTATACGGTGACCATATTTATACATAATTGGACTTAATGAAAGCTAACTTTATGCCATATGGAATTTAAACATAAGGTTAACGAATTACTAAATTTAGTCTTATGAAATTGAGGTCTTGTGGACCTAGTCACTTATTTGGCCAATCTAATTGAATATTCCAATTTATTGTATTTTAAAATTTACGATTATATCACAAGTGTGATCTAAACACTTTAATCAATGGAGTGCAGGATGAGCTCTGGTTATTTTCAGGATAGCAATGGTCTAATAGTTATTTTATTTTGTTTCTATTATAACATTAGCCAATTTGTTATAGTGTCGTATATCACAATAGTGTAATACTAATAGGGAGGGGGTGTCAAATCGTGTAGCTAACACCAGACCGTTAGACTTGTTATATTTTTACATGAAATTTTATGAGCGATTTGTTGTTTATGAATATTTTGTTTAATGTCTTGGTTTGATGCCTCCGTTAAACGTTTAATTTAAATAATTTTGTTTTATGCAAGCAGTTAATGCAAATATTTTTTTTCACATTGTTCGATGTTATGTAATGCAATTTTAACATGTTGCAAACTCCTGCATTTATCTGTTGTATTTATTACTAATTTTTACATTAAATTGTGGTATGTTACAATCCGTGTAGTTTCAGTCGTGCGTTCACCTCCCACCCCACCGCATTGTGCGTTAATGTTGCACGCGTAGTGCCCCGAGCACGTAGGCTCCGCCCGGCGCGGGTTCGAGCCCCGGCCGGCGGCGTGTAGTAGACCATGATTGTGTGCGGCAGCGTGGCGGCCCCGGCTGTGCAGCAGCGCGGGCGGCGCGGGGGCCCCGGCAGCCCCGGCGGCGGCGCGCGGCGTGCTGCCCCCGGCGCCGCAGTACTCGTACCACAGCATGTTCGTGGCGGCGGCGGAGAGCGCGGCGCTGTGGCGCTGCAAGTCGTGCGGCAAGGAGGTCTCCAACCGCTGGCACCACTTCCACTCGCACACGGCGCAGCGCTCGCTGTGCCCCTACTGCCCCGCCACCTACTCGCGCATCGACACGCTGCGCTCGCACCTGCGCCTCAAGCATGCCGCGCTCTTGCTCAAGCACTGAGCGCGCGCCGAGCCCGCCACCCACCAGCCAGACACCGACGACGCCCGGCCCCTACCGCACTCGAATGATCGATTTACTCAGTATAAAACTTTGTTGTAAGTAGTTTAATCGTTACGTTGACGTGCATTTTGCATTTATCCTAGATAGGTAATCTACTGCACGTATTCGTGCGTATTGTATTAGATAGGTAAGTATATTTGTTTTCACTCACAGGGTAAATGAAGTGAATTTAGAAGCTTGTTATAATGTGTAAATTGTTCTGTCCAAAACGCGACACTTATTTCTTTTTGATGCATCTATTTATGGCAGTGAGTTGTTATTTTACTCAGTTTAACTGAATAGGTTTAAGAGTCAGTATTAATGAACAAGTAATTAAAATCATATTAATTTATTGATGTATTCTTAAAGATCTTCATGTAAAGTAATTTATAGTTAAGTAGCGAGATTGAAAGCAGGGAATGTGCTACCAAAGACTGAGAGGCAACAGCTTGTGACTGACGAAAACGCGACATGGTCTGATGTATATACATTGTAAAATAGTTTCCGTTTATTTTAGGTAGACCACTTCGGAAAATTGGTGTTCAAAATTAAGTATATCGGTTTAGAATTCATTCTCATAATAACATGTAATGTCTCATGTGAAGATCTTTCATTATAAAATAATATTTTTGTAAAAATATTGTATGCGAAAATCGCTATTACTTATTCGAGTATTTTACGTAGATCCAAAATCGGTGGATTTATTGTGTAGTGCTAGTGCATCATGGAACTTAAATGTTTATTCATTGAATCGTATAAATATGTATGTCATTGAATGAATCTCATCACTTCTCATCACTGTTATTTCGTAGTTATATTAAATGTCATAAGGTCCCAATCTAAGAATGTGTAGAAGCTAAAGTTGTTCGCAAAACAAATTATATAAATACCTATTAAGGTTTCCTTGCTTTAACTTTGATGTATTTTTATTTAGTTTGACACAGTTAATTTTATATTTTTATTTATTTTTCAAGTAGTTATAAATTTTATATCAATGCAATTTAATAGCATACTTAAATAATTTTTTGAAACAATAGTTCACTAATACTTTATGCTGTAAATAAACTTATTAATTACATTACTTAAATGTATATCTGTGTTTTCTTTATAAGTAAAACACTAATGAAAAAATAAATAATTTATTGCACATTTAAAGTAAGGTGGATTATAACTAAAAATCGAGATGGCAGGCAGTCGATATTTACAAATAGCAATCATACTCCTAAACTCTTAAATAGTATATAAAATTAGATGACTTATTGCTAAAGTATCAATTATTAAATTAGGAAGCTACAATAATTAAATTATTTTATAGTATAGGTACAATGAATTAAACATGGCGGTATATGGCAAGTTTAATTCTTAACACTACATTTAAATGTATCAAAAATAAAATTAGCAAAATAACCTAAAGAAATGGCAAAAAATTACAATTCAATGACGACATACACACACGCTGAACACTCGTATTACAACTAAGACATTTTTATTCATATGCCATTTGAAAATAGTCCTAAGAGATTCGTAAAATAGGTACGTACTATCGGCATTGGCCAAATTTACCTTATTAAATGATCAACAGTTTACACTGGTTTTCCATAGAGTTTCCAGTTTACGTCTATCATTTATAAGGGTGTAGGTAACGAACGATGTACCGAAAACATTTCAGGCATGATTCGACCATGAAACTGAACAACTTTTTGTGAACTTTTTCTATGGAGGCTTAGACGCACTCTATGATGAGTGACTAACAATGTGATGTATGAACTCGATTTTTTTTTTTCGTTTCCCAACAGGCTCCATAGTGAAAGTTGTTCAGTTTGATGGTCTTGTTATGCCTGCAAAATTGTCGTTACACTGTCACTTATACCTCTTATTTATCTTTAGCTGTAGCCGACAGTACCAAGCGACGACTGTCGCGGTATGAAACTTATCACAGTTCGCGCGCCCTGCGTTTTATCTAGATTTAGATTAGCACATCTATCTAAAAATACTATCCGGCGCAAGGTCAAGCATTTGCGTGGACCTAGAGATTTTAGAAATAATGCAAAATTCCATGACGTCAATAATAATGGTTGCATATTTATAGACGGTTCAAATGAAACCAGTGGTGATGGAAATTCTATTACAGTTACTTACATTCTTAACATCGCATAATATTGAACTCATATACAAGGAATGGAGGTTTACTCATGCCACTGAAAAACTTAACTTAGGTACCCAAAATTCATTGGTTAGATAACGAAAAAAGAACATAATTTATGGGAGGTTCAACTTTGTTAGAAAGTTGCTACTAACGAAACAAGCGGAAAAACTTCACGCTATCGATGGGATTTGAACCCACGTCTTCTGACTTGCCGGGTCAGACGTGTTAACCACTACACCACGGTCTGTTTTTCTTTTTCATTGTCGATCTATATTATGCGGAAAAGTAGTTTAGTCTCGTGAGCTCGTTTGAACAAATAGGTACCTACCTATCTTCAGCATTTTTTACACCATATTTACAACTACAATGAGAAGTCGTCTAAAACCATCTAAAGGCCAGGAACTGGTGTTTATTTATCTTGCAACCTCTCCACGTTGCCGCTGGTGCCCGGCGACTCCACCACCACACTGGCCTCGCTCACCGAAGCCACATCATCCTGTCCGCCATCTTGGCTGGCTTCAGACTCTTGTCGCTCCGTGGACTCGTCGTTGGCTTCCTCTTCGTCGACGGTGTCCATCTTCTCCTTGGCTTTTTTGTTCTTCTTGAATTGCTCCTCCATCTCTTTGAATTTTAGAGTCAGGTATCTGAAATGATCAAATTGAAAATCATGTTTGGTGAAAATGGTAGAGACCGCTATCAAAGTCCCTAAGCACTTAAAATTAGTTATTTTTAGACCAGCATATTGTATCTAAAGATTTGAATAGGTAAGTCCAACCAGTTTTCAATATTATCAAACTGATTGGTTAAAGTCGATAAACGTTGCTTAGCTGGTTAGCCCTTATGATTCCATTATTGAACTAGCTACGCAATTTACCCCGAATTTTACCTGTAGTTTGATAAAACAGGGTGTAAAAATATTAGCTGCAAATATTTTAAGGGGTGAACCAGCCCATGAAACTGAACAACTTTCCCCAAGGAACATAGGTCGACATATGAGGAAAAATTTTGGACCTCCCATACAAAATTACTGACCGACCAAGTCTCTTTGTATGGGACGTCCGAAAATTTATCTCATAATTTGACTTATGTTTCTTGGGGAAGGCTTGTAGAGGCTCTCGTTGAGTACGTAGAGTTGCGTGGTAGTCACATCGTATGTTGAACCACCAGTCGCAAGTCAGATCAACAGCCTGAACTTCCATAGGAAATAGAGTATCTTACTTGTCAACAAGTGGACCGCTGTAGTCCTCAGGGAACTTGGGCGAGTGCGGTAGAATGTACTTGTAGAGGCTCTCGTTGAGTACGTAGAGTTGCGTAGTGGAGTCACATCGTACGTTGAACCACCAGTCGCAAGTCAGGCCGGCTTGGGAGAAGATGGTGCCGTTTGGACACAGGAACGAGGCTTGCCCGCCGTTCAGGTCGCAGTAGTGCCAAACCTGGAATGAAATGTGAATATTGTAAAGCGAAATGTAAGTATAATTTCAGGATCGACGGTTCTTTTTCAACATGCTACTAAAAATGGTGTGAAATTCTGATTTGGAGTCGAGCTTCAGCATAAATTAGCAAGAATAGTTTGGAAAATATAATTTAAACCGATTCGACTATAAAACGTCAAGACGAATCGCCTCAACTAACTATACCTTGCTGTTTTAACTACGTAGGTACGAACCTAATGAAAACACCAAGGTATAAGTAGTAAAGGAAATATAATTTGAGCCGATTTTGTTAGGAAAGATTTTGGTGAAAATGACTTGTGCGTCTAAGTACGATTTGTAACATCACTCTTAATCTTATTTTCTACTTATTTTATATGTATCTACTTATTTTATAGGGTCGTTAATGCTTTTAAAAGTTTGTTGCGCACTTGCGTACCTACCTACTTGATTGAAGGTCAATAACGGTTTATATTATCAACTCTATTTACCAATCATGCAAACATCACACTTTAATTTGGATTAAAACATTAGGAAATTCATACCTGTTAAGTAATGGTCTGATGCATCGAATGTAGATTGTACTTATATAAGTAGATTCCTACTTCCTTCTAGATATTACGCAAAATCAAGTAATTCGATGAAACAAAAGGAATTGCAGGTCAATGAAACATATACGAACTTCCTTGGCTGTGTTCTCTTATTTCTATGACATAATTTACCCACTAACATACTACGTTTCTAAGTTGTAAGAGCTATTATTGGGACTGTATAATCACTTCAAATCAAAGAAGTACTTATAAGTACCTAATAATTCTGTTTCAGAGGAAATTATTCCTTGTAGGTAAAGATGTCGCAGGATAAAATCAAGAACTGTTAGAGGCCAAAACTCAAATTTATCAAAATCTTGCAACGTTGATACTTGTGCAAGTTTCAAACTAAACGTGAGGGAAACCACAAAGACACCCAAAGCCCATTCCCTGTATACCGGGGTGCTAAGAATGGACGAAAGGATACAGCACACAAATACATTCACAAAGAACATGTAGGCCCCAGAACAGCTATTTAAATATCTTCCTACCCTGCCTGGTAATCAAACCCGGGACATAGCAGGCAAACGCAGTAACGCAACGCCACATCGGTTGTCGAAAAAGGATTTGGTTGGTGCACTTCTTTTCACTTTCGCTACACTTTCTTACAGTTTGACACTTACCTGACACCTAGTTTCAGGGTCGGCGAAGAATCCCTTATACCGCTGCGACTTGCAGTCAAAGCTGGTGGGTGGGATGGTGGTTAAGATGGGGTAGTCCTCCCCTGGTCTCCCCGGGGTGCCGCCCTCGTCGTCGGAGTGGACTTGCAGTGGGAAGCGCTGGCTGCTGCTGCCAGGAGACAGAGGTGGAAGATCTGAAGATGAAGAAAGTTGTAGAGTCAGGTGAGTGTGTTTCATGCTTTTATATATTTTTTATATTACTGTCTATACTTCCAGCAGTGAAATAAAAATTCGTTCTGAGGACTATTGGTCAGGTCACAATCCTAAGAATAAAACAACTCGCTCGTTTTGGCTAAATTTAAAAATAAGTTGCATTTGATATTTACCATCCAAATGTTGAGAAGGAGTACTGACGTGCGCGAGATAGGGTTCTTCATGTAGGTCTGCATCGTCTATAGCCGGCGTTGGAGTAGCCACTATTGCCGGCTGGGGAGTCACGGCGACAGGCGTAGACGACGTGAACGGCTTCGGCGAACTCAGCACCACTGGCGTGTCCACCTCGTTGTGCTGCAGCGCTTTCAAAGCGTTCAACACCTGCACCAAAGTCCTTATCGAAGACCCAACGTTCTCCCGAGTGATCGGTTTCGGAATCGATTTATTCAATTGTAAAGAGCTCAGTAAGTCCTGCAGATTCGCAGTTTTGCTCGGGACGTAGATGTTCTGTTGTGGTTGAGGTTCGGGTTTGTAAGCGGGCTGTGGCTGCTCCACAACGTATTGATAGTAGTTCGGTCTGTAGTGCTCTGGTTCAGCTGGTGGCACTGCTGCTACAACTTCAACAGGCCTCTCTGCCTCGTAGTGGTGGATGGGCGATGGCAGCTCCGTTGTGTAGATTGAACGTTCAGTTGTGATTGGATTGATGATAGGTTTAAACCCGCTCTCAATTAATGGCTGAGACGGTTTGGTTATAGGAGGGACAGGTCGTTGCTTCTCGTAATAACTTTCGGACACTACAGCGGGATGCTTTCTCGGCAGTGGTTGGACAAGCTCATAGGTGTAATGCGGACGCGATGGTCTCGGTTTTATGTAAACTGGTTCCCTGTGGACCGGCACTGGAGCAGGCTTCTTCGTTACGTAAACGTTCTCGGTCTGTGGAACCACTTTGACCGGCGGAGTTTGTTCGTAAGGGACAAGTTTGTACTTAGGAGGCTGGTCCTTTTCGCCCAGATAGTACTGGACGTTGCCGGATTCATCGCTACTGTAGAAATTTAGGTAAGGTTTCCTAGTTGTAGTTGTATACTGAGGAGTCTTCTGAACAAATCTGACATGTTGTTCTACTTCATCATTCCCTACATAGGGATCTTGGAACGGGTGATAATTTGGAGGAGCTTTTGCAGAACTTTGAGAGACAGGAATTCCATCCTTGTTGTAATAAACCTTCGTAGGATTTGCTAATGCGATGTTGAAATGTGTAAGTCTGTTGCTTTGATATCTTGGAATGTTTCTTTGCGGAGAGTAATAGAGTTTCTTAGGCTGTCGTTGATCATAATCTTCCATTTTCTGTTCTACTATTTCCGCCTTTTCTACTTCAACATCTTTGTTGTACGCTTCAGTAGTTGAAGACAAATCGTTAGCGTAATAAAACGTCATGTAAGGTATCAGCCTTCTGTATCTTTCATTTAGTGTTAACTTTGTTGAATTGAGGCTTGATGTTCTACTTTTATCATAATTACTCTTGGTGGTCGCTTCTTCTTTCATCATCGGAGTAAATCCAGTATGAACATCCACCATCATGCCTCCTATCATCTTGACTTCTGGGCTGTTTCCATTTGGAGATATCGTGATAGCCGTCACGACGGCTGGTATGACTGCAACAAAAGACACATTGCAATTAATTTCTTCATTTTCAACTAGCGCATAGCGTTCGCTTACGCACTTCTTAATCTCTCACCCGGAAAGACAAAGCGGCCGAGGTTACATGCGTTGTTGACATTGCTTTTAAACTTGCACCATTTTTACGGACAAGTTTCGTACTCAATCTACTAATGATCAAAATAATCGGGCTGTTTATAATGGCTGAAGAATATTAATAAATACAGGATGAGATAGCATTATATTTGTCTTACGAAACAAAAACGCACGACTGCGCCTAAACGCAAATCGAAATTTTAATTACTGAATCAAACGAAAGAAGTTAACGAAGCATATTGTAGATCGGCCTTCTATGCTAAATGGCCTATATTAGTAATGAATTATCTTCACCTTGAAGAAACAATACGAAGTTATCATCGGAACACGACGCGAGTGCTCCATTACAATTATTCTGTTAAAGCGAGTGATTGTGGGAAGTTATTTGAATTCATTCAATACTATCATACATAACAATCTTTAAAAATTACAACTCTATGATAGTTATTCATTCATATATCTGTAGATACATTATCACATATGTAGACTGTTTTTTGTTGTGTTAAGTACGTATACATGTTATATTTTAGTACCAGGAAATGCACGAACGCCTGCATAAGTATGTACCTTGATTATCTGGTTTAGGCAAACCTTGAGAGACAAAAAGGACAGATAAAACCTAAAATAATCAACGCTTACTCTTACATTCACATGGAATGCAGCTGTGTTTTCCTATGCAATTATGTAAAGTTATGTGAGAACATTCTTATCTAAAGAGTTGCATGTAGCAATGAAGCTGCTGCCCACCTGTCCACAGGTTACGTACAAACGCACTCCGTAACATACGTATTGGTATTTGTATCATCACTTTCATAATAATTGCTTACGAAATCAGAACATCTGATCGTAAGTATGTGTTTTAATCACTATCTATTTAACTACCGACGTTTCTGTGTCTCAATAACCGCGAACTACGTTTACTTTCACAAACTCCTGTTATTTCGAGACGCTATAAAGTGTACATAAGTACAGTGGAGCTGTGTCGAAATGTTCCAATTTTGATGCAGATATCAACTCTGAAATAGCATTAGTATTCGTCATTCTTGTCAGTGTTTTTGCGGTCGTTTGCTGTTGCTGCCAGCATCCGCCGATTGATCTGTCGTGAACCACGGTGGACGGCAACCAACCATGATTTATTGCAAACGTGTGGTATATGCCAATGGCTCGTTACACTCGTAAACTATCATGCCCCTAGTGGAACCTTTATTATCATAGTTTGGTTAGACAAAGTACAAGGTGCCTACCATAGGTATAGACCTAGCGTCAAACAACTGGTGGCTTTACTAAGCTTACTATCTTATTAAGCTTACTATTTTTCGGTCCATTTTCCTAACAGCTTTTCGTTAACTTATACAAGGTTCAACCGTCCTATTTACCAGGGACTTTTTATTTGTGTCAGCGACATACAAACATGCCATTCGAAACATTTACGAATGTTGTTTTTAAACAATTCTTTTTTTTATCCAAGGAATTCATAATAAATACTACAAAACAACTATCTAATTTATTACCGATTTGTCAAAATTCCGTAAGTGGTAAAACGTGAAAATGTCTGTTAATATTTATCTAGCCCTCAAGAGACTGGCGGTTGCCGCGAGCGTCATGATAAAATTCGCGGACGGCATTTACGAAACCGGCCAAGAAGTACGAATCAAATTACTTTTAAACACTTAATCAGTTTACTATTTCCTAGCAGTTTTGCATAATTTTACGGCAAAAGCAGGACATTCTATTAGCCATAAAACGCAAGTAGATAAGTACCTTTGTAACTAGTTTTAATGGCATTGTGTCCAAATATTGTAATAAATACAAGATTTGAAATTCGTTTAGCTACAAGCGTAGCTCATTATCCAAATAGATTTTATGTACCGTAAAGATGGTTAATGCTCAGACATTTATTAAAAGGTTGCGCAAGGAGCTTAGAATAATGATTTCATCTGTAAATGGCGATTAGTCTCAATATTCCATTACGGCGGCGCAGGCGCAATGATGCACGAGATCCGTGACCAAACGCCTTCGAACTGCAGTTGCATCGCTTACTGCACTGGTTCTCAACTTATATTACACATTTAATTTTAAACACTTTTATGTGAAGTGAGGTAAAAAGTGAAAAAGTTCGCTTAAAAATTTCATAGGGTAAAACAATCTATCCACAACAATAATACCTCAATGCCCGAAAGACTAAGTATCATTTTTGTGGAAAATTTAGCTCTATTTCTAAAGATTATTTTGACTTCGTTGTAGGGCTCCCGAGTTCCGATATCGGGATAGCGGATATTTTCGGCTTATTTTTGGACTCAGTAGTTTACGTATAGTTTAGACTGGTTAAATAATAATGACTCTTTAGCTTGACAGCTTTATTTAGAACTAAAGCGGACTGCACTTGCAAGCACGGCTGCGCGTTTTAACGCACTATGTGTTTAGTTCTAATTTCGTTAACGAATTCAAAAATTCATCGGATTGATAGAACAAACTTAGAACTAACAATTAGTGCCGTCAAATACATCCCTACACCGCGCATGTCACTAGGAGCTCAATTTCTGAAAGTGTGATATCTAAAATCGTGCACGGAAATCCGCAACGACTGGTCTAACCTCTTGATCACACCTTCAACTACTCGAATTTAATTATGTCTAGTGTGTGTGAATGGGATTCTGTAACAGAATGTTAGATACAAGCCTAATCAAAACCAAACTTTCGCATGCGAAAAATCAAAAATAGAGGCCCTAGTTTCTAATGCAGCCGCTTCTAAAGTGGCACAGTTTTAGAACCGCTGAATATTGTATTACCGTGGCTCCACGCTCAATATGTCAATGCAAATGAGTCACACAGTACTTTGGAGATTCAAATTTAATACTTAATGAAACATTAGGTACTCACTCTGCGTATCTATTAGTTTCATTGCATATGTATGATTGAAACCACTAAAGCCTCTAAAAGCCTATCTACCGCAGTCGCAATAAATATCTTGTTTCATTTCGAAATTCGAAAGATCCCTACTTAGTAAAATAACTAAGAACAGCCTTCCAAAGGAACACAGTCCAAGGGAATCCAATTTTCTGGATTGAACACTTAGTCGTATTTTACGAAACCCACGAGTATAAATATGATGATGCTACTATAAGCCGGCTCCACACGGCAACTGGCTAACTACTTATCTTCAAAATATATATCACTCGTCTAACCCTGTTAGTAACGCAATAAATATGTCTAAGTACCTAATAAACATTCTAATAATTGGTGACTGATACGAAAATATTTATCGCCTATTAATGAGATAGGCTCTGAATTTCAAAATAATCTAGCTCGTAACGTAAGTAGGTGCCTTAGTAATAAAATAAGATAGATAATCGAGTAGTTAACTGAGCCAGCTCTTACCCACTACTTACATAGTTGGGTATACTTATTAGCCTACTAGCTATTGGGCAACTAAGTAGGTAATCCCAATCAGGCATCGGCTCTCTATACAAATTACATTCATTACGAATTGGTAGGTATGTAACTCCATTGTACATACATACCATTACTATACTTCTAATTTTCACGTCGGACACCAACTATTCCCCATCCTTAACTTACCTTAACAGCCACAACAGTCCACTGCTGGATATGGGCCTACCCTTTTGGGGGGTATTGCCATACTCACTACACTTGGCAGGCGGATTATCGCAGTGCAAGATGTTGCATTCGCAGTGAACGTTGCTGCTCATTTCCTTGAATATTATCCCTTAGTCGGTTTTTACGACATGCACGGATAAAACTAGGGTAGTGCTATTCTAAGCCGACACCACAATGCAAATATTCTGTACCTATACCTACACAAATCTTCATCCACTAATACTAATCACTTTTTACGAAAAATTTAGTTTTGTGTGATTTTCAATGAAACAATTAGGTGTATTCTGATTGAATCGCAGCTTCTTTAACTATGATAAGATAAACGCTGTTATGTCATTTCTCTTATAGTTTAGGAAATATAATTTGAGCCGAATCGCCTTGACGTTTCATAGTCGAATCGGCTCAAATTATATTTCCTAAACTGTACAATTAAATACTTATGCAGGATTTTCGGCGATTGATTGGCTTTACTGGCACTCAATCATTCACCTAAGCTAAATTCCACAAGGAGGTGATGTGTCAAGTCGACTAATAATGACCATCTAGAGTACCTGCTACCTAGTTAGCGGCGAGTGACCGACTAAGATTAGCCTTGCCATGTTTCCTTTCCCTCAGCCTTTGTTTTTTACCAACGAATTCCTCAGGGGTAGCGTTGTATCACGTACGATCACATATAATATTACAAGATTCTTTACACTTGCTACCTACACACTCAAAGAAGTTATGCTTAAAACTTGGATCTCCTTTGACGAGTAAAATTATAAGTACTTGAAATTGGTTACTTGCTATATTGCGAAAAACTACATTTTGTATGACAACATAGTAATAATATGACGCCAAATTACACTATTTTGGATGGCGTCAAACCAATATCTTTTATATGTGTCCATCAGAATGGCGGGTGTATAATATCGAAATAACTCAATAATTAATGAGTTAAATGTACACTAAATGTACGTATTTGTACTTAAGTATTCGCGTCGTACATTCATTGGTTTCTTAGAAATATCGATTCCAAAGTGAGCAGCCATTCTGACGCCAGGATGGCGGGTGTATTTTAAACGGATGAACCAAACCTGACTATTCATGTATCAAATAAATGTACGAGAAATGTACGCATCGCCTCACATAAAAAAACGCTATTTTACTATCAAAATAAGGCCTTTAAATAGGTATCAGAAGGTAAATCAGAACTCTGATCTATAGAAATCACTCATAAATATCTCTCGTTAATTATAATACATATAATTTGATTATCAAATTCTTTAAATGTCACAAAATTTTAGTATTTGATTTAATTTATCATTATCACTAATAATAATAATAATAATAATATTTGAATTAATTTAATAAACCAAAGTAGGTACCATACTGTTTCTAATTTCACATACTCAGTAAGTATTTAATTCAAAGATCCCTAATTTTTTATTTATCAAAGTTATAATAATAATTTTAGATAGATTATTCTGCAGCTAACTTCACTGCGAATTAGTTACGCATTCTTCCGTAGTGACATTGTGCGCATATGAAACGACAAAATATGTCGTGGCACGCATGTTAGCCATGCAGATTTAACTTTTGATACCTATTTAAGGACCTTAATTTGATAGTAAAATAGTGTTTGTTATGTGAGGCGATGCGTACATTTCTCGTACATTTATGTGATACATGAATAGTCAGGTTTGGTTCATCCGTTTAAAATACACCCGCCATCCTGGCGTCAGAATGGCTGCTCACTTTGAAATCGATATTTCTAATAAACTAATAAATGTACAACGTGGATACTTAAGTACAAATACGTACATTTAGTGTACATTTAACACATTTATTATTGATTTATTTCGATATTATACACCCGCCATCCTGATGGACACTTTTATATTTATTATCTGGTTAACAATTCTAATTTTCAATACTTTGAAGAACGATAAGCCTAACCTTACCTACCCCTTTTCGGGTTAGTAGTATTTTTGGACAATAATTTAATTTTCACAAGTATAGTTATCGTATTTTATTAAATATTAACTACCCAGCCAAGTAACGAAGGTAATATTTATTCAAAGTGGGAAACAAAATGTAACACTTTTTGCTAAGTAACACAACAGGTACAAATACAAGGTTTTCATCAAAATCTAAATTACTGTAAAAACGCTGCTCGAGCTATCAGAAATATAGCCGTTAACATAGACCGCCTATCTTTTACCATGTATATACGTAGTGTCTATATCGTAGGTTTTGCATAATATAACAAAATGATTGTCTTGCGTGAGAACTTATTCTCGTGCAAGGTCGTTTGTGTTTACTGCTGCGCTGTTTTGAAATTGCCACTTTGTAAAGAAAAAATGTCTGAATAACCTTTCCGGGAGGCAGGAACCAGCGTGGTCATAGAAAGGCTGGGGTAGCCTTGAACTATTTTTTATTTGATTTTCATTTGGCACTTTTTTATATAAAATTATAGTAGTGTTTAATAATGTAGCGGTATCGTATAGCAACGAGCAGCATTACCTACACTACACATACTATCATGCCTACAAAGCTTCGTAGAACCTGAATTACGACACCTCCACAAAATTTTCTATAGCAACTTATTCGTGACTAGTACCTAGTCCCGAGTTGAGCCTAAATAATGTTCTTACATGATCCTTACAGGCTTTCGAAAGGCCTGCGCACATCTAGCGCCATTGGCGAGGACTGTTGCGAGTGGAAAATTAAAATTTTACCGTTTCGTGACTGAAATAAAGTCGCTATTGGCTGTCATGATCAAATGGCATCAGCGTCTGCGCAAGCCGTTCCGGGACCATATTATGGACCTTATGTCATAGCATTTGTTTCAAGGTCACAAACGTCACAGGTATCAAGCTAAATTTTACAAACTATTATAATTTTTTAACTTGCTATATAAATTGCTCGCGTCAAATAGCTCTAGATTTCCGCGGACCCTTTTCTTACAAAAGGTATTACGATGTCCGGACAGTATCGCGTATGCCGAACGTGCTAGTAAGCCTTGGAGAAGTGATTGGCCCTACTAAAGCTGACCCGTAAGATCCGCGTCCTGCCAATACTATTGAAATCAGAGCAATCTAAATAATTAGGATTTATGACAATAGAGCTATTGGCTTCAATGTCCATAATAGGATACGAATGATTAGGATCAGCAAGCTTGATTTGACCAATTACTAGAGATTGCCATCGAAATCTGAAGTTGCCAGCCGGCGATAGTTTCAAATCGTAATACTTATGAAAATCAAATGAAATCGTCATGCTCAACTAATTATATGTCTTATTTAACGATACCACGCATATGAAAGACATGAACGAAATCTTGCACAACAGAAAATGTACCAAAAGTTTTCTAAGTTATTCGTTTTCGCAAATTAAGAAATAAACCAACCATGCTTTTAACTATAACAAAACTAAAAGCTCGATAAAGAGATAGCATCTAAACGTCAGTCCGTGTTGAGAAAATGTGCATGAATATCATTCATAAAGTTGTCAGTAACTCGACGACTAACAGCTTATGTTCAGCTACTCGACATTACAGCTTGACAACGCTTTAATATTACGACAGCGTAAAATATGGAAAGCCAGACCAATCACTCTTTGTGTTCAAGCTGTTAATTTATCAATATCCTGTCGCTCTAAACGTCTACAGAAAACAGAAACTTCGCATCTCAGCTTTCTTCGTTAATTGCAGTTGTAGTAATTAAACGATACCGACATGTTTTAGACTTTTCCTTTCCTCTGTCTATCAAAACGACAATGTTTGAGATAACTAAGTTTCTCTTACATATTTGCAAAAGTTATTTCACACTGTCATTCCTGCTGTATAAATTATAATGTAACATCCTGGTTTATTTCTATGTGATATTTCAGTTACGTAAATTGAATGACAAATGGTACAAGATCGTAAATGCTTTACGTTTAGAACGGATCTAGCCACGTGTGCCCCGTAAAATGACAAATTGTTATGTCTCTTTAGTTATCTACATACCCCACATATAGTAATGTTACTATGCTACACAATATGTCCAGTAAAAGATTTTCACCAAAAATTCACGCCCAGAAAGTTTTTACAGTGACTCATTTCATCAGATTACCCATATGTATACCTCCTACACAAAAATGTTCTAAAAATATGTCACTCTTTATGGGAGGTCCAAAGATTTTATTCAAATTTTGTAAAAAAATACAAAGCAAATTTTTCACGTGTACAACAGACCCTGAAAATATTTTCAGAGCATTTAATGGACCTGTCATGTCGTACCGATTTTGAGAGACTATTTTTTAAACTGCAGTTCAACAAGCCGCTGTTAACATCTGCATTGTGCATTTGGTCCTTTTCGCAAAGTTCACCCACTCAATCACTGCGTCCTTAATTGGTGTCAGGATCAGTTACCAACTGCGAGCTATAGGTCAACTCGACACTTCAGTTCTTCTCAATGGTGTGAGTGTGACGTAAAGAAAAAAATGTAAACTTGTAATCTTAGTAAAAACACTTACAACACACACTTGTAATCTTAGATTTTTTCTATCTTGTAAATAAATCGATTAAATTAAGTAATACGCCGAGCTTTAAACGATGGCTTTTAATAAGTAAAACTGTTTCTTATTGGTATAGTTATAAAGAGTATATTGACGGGATGACATTTAAAAGCACAATCACATGAACATTGTTTTATTTTTGATAAAATAAAGTAAGCGGATTAAAAAAGACAACTTTATTTTTAGGTAGTTACAAATAACTAGTCCTCTCAACCACCTACTTATTTGTAAAAAGTTAAACACATTGACCCTGATTTGAAACGCTTATTTTCCCAGCCTATTCTCTCAGAAACACAACCTACAATTATCATAACAATATGTCGAACAATGACCTAACCTAACCTAACCTTAAGCCGTAAGGCTGATATGACATATGACGACGATATTTAAACCACAATAATTTATGTCAAGCTGTAGATCGTTTCAAAGTGACTAACCTGACTAAATTTTGTATGCGAGGTCCAAATTTTTTTTCTTCATATTTCGACTAATTTTTCTTAGGGAAAGTTGTTCAGTTTTTTAGGCGGGTTCACCCTTTGAAAGGAAGGTAGTACTTTTCCTTACACCTTGTATATTATATTAAGTTGTATGTGCAGTTGATATTGCTACAGCTTTAGTAGGGCCTACTTAAAAATCTTTTTTCTTAGTATGAATCTGATAGGTGTCAAATCAAGATCGTTAAGATAGCCTAACAGTGGATATTAATTGATCTCAAGCATGTCAAGGTACCGAGACGATCATAATAATTCCACGCTTTTAGATAAATTATACGCTATCAGTCTTTGAAACGAGATCTTAGATTAGTTCTGGTACTAAAGATCTAATGGTGAGAAAATAAATAGAATAGACGACATATTACTTACTTTTAATATTATCGACTAGGCTAACGATACCATGCTTCCTGTTCAATCAATATTTTTTATAAATCAGCACTTTTCAAGGTTGTTGGTCATATTAGACCAGTCAATCATAATTTATTAATGAATAGCTCAGATTCACATTGTTGATAACTCGAAACACTATAGTTCTCGTATCCAGCAGGATATAGGTAGAACAATCAATCAGATTGCCAATGCCAATGACTGGCCTCGAAATCGTGAGATCTTGCAGATCAATATTAAATTTCAACGTGCGTCAAACAGCTCAACAAAAGCGAATGCAATTCGTCTCGTGAATGGCGGAATTGGGAGCATTTACTTACGTCGTCCAAGGCCGTACGAATATTATATTTTAGTAAAAAATAGTCCACATGGCTGGCGTGTATCTACTCTTATATTTCTTTTGTCCAATCGCATTGTCGCAAGGACACAGTAACTAAATACCGTAAGTTTGCAATAATTCGGTATTGCTCGCAGGGAAATGCGAGATCCGTTGCGATATCGTGATCTCAGATTAATTTATTCGATGCACACGAAAACCGGTCGATTGTCTGCCAATCCGTCACGACCGTCGCAGGCGCATAACAGCTGCTATTTCAACTGCAGCGATAAACAAACGTGTGTCGTAGTCGTGCCGTTTTTACCCGTCCTTGCTAATTAACGTAACTCGGCATGCGTCGACGCCCGTGCGCTATGGGAACCCAGAGATTTTCATCTACGCTTGCGCAATTCACGTTAATACCTCACGAAGCATATAAACGACATAATTTCTTTGCATGAACACATTAGGAGCAATAAAAGAGATGTAACGTCGTATTTTTTCTTTTCTGCCCCATGGATCTTAATTCTGGTGTAATTAAAAGAAAGTATACCTAAATATTTGCTGTTACTATTCACTCATTCCTTTTAAGACGTAACCCTTTTATGATAGCCCCACGAATGTCATAGAGAAATGAAGCTTCCGTCACATCAGAACACGCAAAACAAGAACACAATAGCCAAGTAGAAGACATATTGGAGACATCCGACGTAACCGGGGCTATTACTACTGTAATATGTTGGTAGGTAAACCTACTCTGTCAAAAACTGGGCCAAAACGGAAACTCCAAGAGGTCACGCTATGTTCCACGCAGTTATTACTTCCACATAGCAAATACCAGCTAGCCAGCATTATTGTTCCGATTTTAAAGTATTTTTCCGGTGATCAAAATGCCTTTCTAAGTATCTACCTAATTATTTTCAGAGTGAACTTCCAATAATAATAATTAGTTCTTTAAGAGATACAGCCTTTAAAAGTCAATTTAATCAATCGATCGATCTTAAAACGTTGTCTATAATTTGATTGTAGCCAAGTGTATATTTTGGGTAGGTTTTGACATAAGTAGATAACAACAATGCACTTATGGCGTGTTAAAAGAAATATTGGATTCCGATTAAGTGCTTTCCAAGTTAATAAAAATAATATTATAAATATTTAAGTGATATTCCAAATTTTATTTTTGAAGTTAGGTACATACAGTTATTTATGAAGTTCTAGGTTGAAATGAAAGCAATTTATGGTAATTGAAGTGAAAATAAGGATGAGAAAACGAAAGTCTGACATGATGGCACGTAGCGGTCAAAAGTAGGAAGGCAGTAGCCAGTACCTACCTAAACGGAAATTATGGGAGAAACCGATCTCACCTCAACCACAGAACTATCAGAGGAATGAATTTCTTTAATCCCCTAAATATGTAACGATCGAACATCGGCGATCGAGCGATGGTAGGAAAACATTTACCTACAGACCGAAGGAACACGTACAAATACACTTCACTGCTCGCATAACACAGATACCTATTTATTACCTACATAAAAATTTACATATTATTATTGTAAAGTAAATCATTGTTATTATTTCGAGTAAGTAGGTAATAGGTGCAAATACTTTGAATAAGTAATTAGGTATCCTCTTCTTCGTCAGCATGGTTGCCCACTGTTGGGTATATATACCATGCTTTAATAACTAACTTTATCATCCACTCATTCGCAAGGAAATGGCATATCCGGCCGGAAACAAAATTATAATATCTCCAACCGCTTATGTTATTAAAGAAAGGTAATTTGTGTTGTTAAATAACCTGTTAATGATACGTATCTTTCTTTTAACCACGTTTTCTTCAGAGTCCTTGATTCGGAGCAAAATCACGCTTTGTAGAGCAAAGACACAATGTATAATTTGGTTACGCGATGTTTCACATAAATTGAGTCTTTTGTTTTGAGAAGACAAAGGCAAATCAGCTATCTTCTTTCAAGATAAAATTAGGTAGATACAGAACAATATGTGTAGATGAACGAGTAATACTTTTTGGATCCCCAATCCCTGGCTAGGTAATACACAGAACAAGGACGCTCGGGCGCGCGTAAAGATGACTCCTTACTCTGTGACCTGTGTCACAATACATCCAGAATTTAGTCCACCCAGGACCCAGTTCATAAGATTTCTATGCCTTAAATTACATACCATTTATTAATTATCATCAATATCATTACTCTCATCTAAATTTTGTCTTTACGTTTTAATGGCATGCCCTTTCCTACGCAGAGGTCAATGTGTAGATATGAGATACAAGTAATTTTACATAGAATATGGAAGTAATTTGGATGATAAGTTCGTTACATAAATCAATCAAAGACGATAATATTCGCGTAGAGGTCGCGTGTGCGGATGCATCTCAATAAACCTTGGCTTAGCCAACGATCTTATACATGGTGTCCCGCTTAGAGTTGTCCAAAAACAATAGATTATGAGCAACTACAGCTACGAATGTAGCAAAATTATTTCTTAGGGTTTGAAAAAGAAAATCACAGTCCATACAAAATGCTCTATTTAAGATGGTCCAATTTTAACATTTTTATGTAAGATTGAAAACTTGACATAACCAGAGTCTAAGTTCTTTTATGGGCCAATAATAATGGAACACCCGGTATACTAGCACCCAAGGTGACCACAAGGTCCAAGAAAACAGCGGTCTGAGCCAGAGAAAGCGACAGTGTTTTGCTTACATATGACGACCAAACGTAAATCAGTAAAACCGTAATATTTTGCGTCTAACCCGTAATATATTGCGTCGAGGTCACGTGCCGCATGTTCAAATGCATCTCAATCACGGGTTATAACACGAGGTGACCACACAGTCCGAGAAAGCAGCGGACACAGTGAAAGCGACAGTATTTTGTTTGCTGCATATGTCAACCAGTCGTAAACCAATAGGTATTACCATAATATTTTGCGTTGAGTTCACGTATCGCTAGTGCAGATGCATCTCAATCTCGGGTCTTAGCACTCAAGGAGTAATCATTATCTAATCTGTGCAGCAGGTGACCACAAAGTCCGAGAAAGCAACGGACATAAGTCAGCGAAAGCGGTATTTTGCTTGCGATGCGGCGACCACCTTATTACATAAGTGTTTAACAGTTGGGTGCGATCTTACTCTATAGTTCACTCGCGGACACTGATGACCATAATACATAATTGTTACGTTACGTGCATCGCTTTGCGTTGCGTACGATTGGTATCTAAATGGTCTAATACGTGTTGACGACAGGTGAATAATAGTAAAATGCTGGTTGAAGTATTCCTTTCTGTTACTGCAATTTATTAGCAAAATACGGTCGTATAAGGAGTAATCGTAATGTACGTCTTCGGCACTTTAAAATATGCTTCTGTCGTGTATAAAATATATAGTAATGCCAGTATATAAAGTAATTATACTGGTCATGTGAGTGAGTCACACAGGCGACAAACGGCTTGATAAACCCTACTATCAGATATTTTTCAATTTAGATAATTACATTAAAATAAAAAGCAACTAATTCCAATTGACTACAAATTCTACAAAACATAAATTACTGACTAACTAACATTCGCTAATATGGTAATTCTAAGTAGCGAGTCGATGAACTTTCGATACTACTAGAAACCGAAAGGGTCGCATGTTTAATTAATTAGGATTTCGTATTAATTTATACCCAAAGATCTTAAAAATCCTCAAATTATATGAGTTAAAAATCCTCAAATTTAATGTTAACTTAACAAAGAAAAGGCCATAGCATCTCTCTCAACCAAATCCACATTTCAATAGCGGAATTTATGAAAAGTATGGCAAGCGCGTTGATGTCTTTTGTTAGAGTTATCGAAATAGAACCATCTAAACGTGTATCGTAGAAAAATCTTGTTTATTTTGATTTTTTTTATACACGTGCATACTAAATTGTATGTGCTGTCTTATTTTGAATGCGGTTTCTCCATATAGGGTGAATTGGTCCCAAACTAGGAAACAGCCTCCGACCAATTTTGCTACAATATTAAGGTATGACGCAACTATTTATTAATTTATTTTTTATCGTAGGGTTGCTGTATTATGATAACATTTAGTTAATCATTTAATATCATTTTGGTATTTAAAAGTTTTCTAAAATTACTGTTTTGGTTTGGTTCTTGTACGTGAACCTTATTCCACGTTTTCATGGAACGAAAGTCGGTGTTTCGGCCCCGCTCGCGATCTCCATACAAAGCGAAACGTTGCCGACTGAATGCTTTGCCGAATAGATCCTATCTCCGCTGCCTTAAATCGAAAACGCTGTCGAATACCAAACACTATCTTTATCTGATACATTTCCATATACAGACTCTCAATTTACCTAAAATAGCCTTGTCCATAAACTATAATCGAATGCTTATTTGCTGCCTACGCCTTCTTATAAAGAACATATTTAATAATGCACCTGTCTATTCAATCTATGTCCACATTTTAAAACTATACTCATTCTAAATGCAGCAACATTTTGCAATTCATTCATAACATAGCGTTTGTTTTTTATAAAAAGCCATGACCATACTTGTAACAATTTTTGTGTCTGTTGGGCCATGCTGAATTATTAAATACTTTAAAATTGTTAATTATTATTTCTAAGGGCAATCAAATATCATTAAAAAGTCTGCAATGAAGACCAGATATTTGGCCTACTTTTTTGCTCAAAACGCAATCAGTGTGCGAGCCCGATGTTTCTGTTTTTCTTCTCGACATACTGCCCATATACGTAGAGTCAAACTACTGCTGTGTGCAATTTGTATAATTGTAATCTACTTCGTTTTATCAGATTTAGTAGGCCGAAGCCTCCGTGGGAGTTTCTGCTAATATCTCTATTTTTTCAGAAGAGCCGCTTCTACATAAATATTACCTAATTGATAGCTAGTCCGACAATCTTTCTTCATCCTTCCATCCATTGTTGTATGTGGTGCAACACTATTCTTACTATATGAAGTGCTAGATCACTCGCTCCTTTATAATAACAGACAATTAAGTACTGCCGAAAAGTACACGCATATTTACATACGTTGCAACAATCGTATTTTTCTGACAATGGGAATGAAAATGATTTGTTTCGTATGCGTCGCGGTGGAACGATCAATCACAGACGAACGTTATCAACGCCACAAGCGAAGCGTGCTAGACAAGTTGTGCGCCCAGTTTTTAACACATTACGTTCCGTTTACGTTGAGCTACCTCGCCGAGATAGGTCAGTAACCATTACTCACGTAAACTATTGCGAAATAAAATTAATCGTAAATCGATTATGGTTTCTCTAACTTGTCAATGTTAATATTAAGGCTGTTAGAACAATTTCAGAGCGTGGCGCGGCTAGTTTTATTACTATGACATTTCGCTGCGTTTATTTCATTGTGCCGGTATCATACATCTCTATGGCACCAAGTGCCGGACACTTTTGGATTGGTAATGTTTATACGGCAGTAGTTTCACGATGTTGATGGCTAGATAGTGACGTCATTACAGCTGTTGCAACTAATGCAGGCGTAACTGGGGCGCGCTGTCGCCGCATCACAACTACACCTTTATCTGATCTCTAACATTTCCGTCCACTTTAACTGTCCCTACTCCTAAGCTGTAAAGTTTTAGCGTGCCTAATAATATAGGGCTTTACCACAAAAAAGTTAGCTATCAAAATATCTACATACAAAAAAACGCTACACACGCGTTCAACTCACGTCTAGCTTTTTTTTGGTAAGGCTTATAATTTTTGCATATCGAAAACTTAAAACATGACCTAAGCAATGTCTGGCCCTCATCACTTTAAAATTCATAACTTGATGATAATGTCGAATGGAAACCAATCCTTAACTGATCGGATTTTGTTTTGCATAATCCCCACACTTTCTCAGTAAAATCGCGAGTTACGATCCGGGGAGAAAGCCTTCCGTTGGGTTTTAATTTATGTTTTAATTTATCCTCATGTTGTCATAAGAAACTGCACCAATGACAAAATTAAGGATGTCAAATAGCACCAGTACTTTAAACCGATAATATAATGAAAGATACAAAAAAAAATATCTTAACTTTTGCAACTGAGTCATTCATGGCATTTAAAAGCCGAGAGCCTTATGTTTTGGTATCTGTAACACCATCTGTTTTACTAAAGGTTTTGAGTCAATAGGTCCATTGACGACCAAGATGACAAAATTTTAATAAGCATGACCTTATGAACTTACGTTACGATTGCAAAAATATGCATGATACCAAAACTGGTCTGGCTTGAAGTTTTTTGTCTTCACTTTCAACTAAGTAGTTACTTCAGATCTTCAGATATGCCAACTACTTTACTGCTCAATACTATTGACATGCCAAGTCTGGTAGAGTCGAAATACCGTTTGTGAATATTTTAGAATACTAGTTATTACTTAATGTTTTTAAGAAACCACACCTCTAGTTCTAGGAATCGATGAATTTGTTTACCAAGATATGACGATTTCGTTCTCCACTTGTTTCTTGATACGACCAAATCAAGTCCAGCTGACTTTAATAAGGATACTAGGCAACTTTTTCTCAGTGTCGCAATTTCACTCAGGCAGCTATGCCTTCTATAGAAACTTTAAAACATACTGACTTCGTCGCATGCCCATGTTTTAACGGAAGCTGCTTTATAGTCAATGACTTCACAGTCGAGAGTTGTTTTAATATGCAATTACCTAACTAATAGTATATAGAAAAGAGTAGAGCGAAGCTTACTACAAATCGCAAAATAATTTTATCAATTTACGACAAACGCTGAAGCCGCCTACGTGTAGCGGCAATATTAAACCTTATCTTTTGATGAGATTATGTAGACATAAATAATTTGCTTTTAGTTTTTTTTACCCGACTACAGCAAAGCAAAAAGGAGGGTTATGATTTTGACCGGTATGTATGTATGTATGTATGTACGTATGTGGCAATAATTCCTTTGTTCCCTCCTAGCTCCGAATCTACTTGTCAGAATTTGATAAATGAGGTGTCAGTAGATGCGTCTGAACAGTCCGATGGTTATAGGCTATGTCATGTCACAATAAAATGAACATGGCGCCCACTGGCGTGCATAAAGATATGATCAAAAAAATTTTTTTCTTCTAGTGGTATCGTGTTGGGTATCAAAAGAAAGGGCTTAAATAGCACATTTCAAAAATATATATAATGTAGGTGAAAGATTTAAACTTTCATGCATTTACGCAATGTCACTTTAGTAAGCAATTGGTACATAAGTTTTTCTCTTTCTCTCTTTTAGTGTAGGACACCGAGTCACCTAACGACTCAATTTCTTTTTCGTGTGAGACACCGAGTCGTCCAACGACCCGATGAACCCTAGTGTCAGAATTTTTCAACCGCCCTCTGCAGGTAGCAGGCTTCTGACACGGTTGTGTAACGACCGCCGTCTAAAGTGATCATAGACAGCAACCGGACCTAAGGCTTAACGTGCCATCCGAAACACGGAACCATCTTACTAACGGACAATCGGGTGGGTCAGCCCGCAATGTCCTAACCAGACTGTGAACAAATTCACCAAGTGATAAATACCAACTTTGTGAGTGACCCACCGAGAAGGTCAGCCCGCAATGTCCTAACCAGACTGTGAACAAATTCACCAAGTGATAAATACCAACTTTGTGAGTGACCCACCGAGAATCGAACCCGGAACCTTCTGCGTCAAAGGCAGTCGCACTACTGCTGCGCAACATCAGTCGTCAATGAGCCCTTATGTCAGAATTTTTCAAGTAGTAAAAGTAGCAGGTACATCGGTATCGGTATCGGTGTGGTGTCGGTATGTGTCATACACGTGGAGCTGATCTGATGATGGAAACAAAAGGCAGACAATACCTGATAGCACTACATACGCTAAATATCTGTGTATAAGGTATGGTAAGAAAGGGCTGCTCCTTAGTGCATATTTGGGGGGATCTAAGTAGAATTAATTTAAATTATCCATTTAAACAATTTAATGCGTAGATGGGTAGGTACATAAGACATCCTACTAATCCTAATTCTAATATTCCTAATTCTTATAAAGGCGGATGTGTGTTTATTAGTAATATATAGGCGCTAAAACGGCTGAATAGATTCAAATGATACTTTGTACGAAGATGAACTAATGTCTTGAATAGGACATAGGCTGCTCTTTACTGCGGTTAAATGTTTTTTTTTTTTTACGGGAGCACGCATTTTTCAATATTTTTGAAAAAGGTGGTGCTATTGAGCCAATTCGCGTTTTAGGAAAACTAACAGCGACATCTGTTGTCTGAGACTTTTGACTTACTCAATTGAGTAGCTGCACCAAAATTGACGTTAAAGTCACACACAACACGTACTGCTACTGCATATAAAATATGTTTGAACAAGATGTTGAATAAATGCTTTTAACAAAGATATTAAAACATTTTGCATATAAATATGACATGTCAGTTAAGATGTCTTAACAAGATCTATCGAGTGTTGATAAACGTAATATTTTGACAACCAGCGAGCCGTTTTTGGTCACAAAATTAATATGAGTAAAATACTAATCAAAAATGTATTCTGAACAAGGATGAGGTCATTTTATGGTATATCTTAAATCAGCAGCCAACGGAGTATAGGACAGAGGAAAGTAAAAATCTGTTTGCAAATCGACACCAGCTCCCAGCGCCGACACGGGGGTTGAGTGGGCTAACCCCCCTCAGAGAGAAAAAACAAACATCTGATTGGTAATCGACATTAGCTGCAACTGTTTATATCGTGTTGTGTATCAAACGAACAACTGTCATATTTTTCATCTTTTTTCATCATTTAATGGGATCCAAGTTGAAGGTACCGCTAATTATCACATTTAAATTAATTTAACGCGTAGATAGATAGGTAGGCAGTGCGAAAGCGGGATAAAGAAGTGATACGTGTCTATATGTATGTATGTATAGATAGGTACATACACAAGAGATCCTACTACTAATATTCTAAAAGCAGATATTTGTGCATTTTTCCTAGAATTTGGCGTTATAACGCTTAATATATTCATTCAGACATCTTTTTAGTAATTAAACCAACAGCAAGCATCGACACGGGGGTTAAGAGGGACTTGCCCCCCCCTCCCCCTCAGAATAAAGAAACTGAAACATTTGTTTTGGTAATGAAATCACACGGGGGGTAACTAGCATATTTTATATATACCTAATAAAATCATAATACAGTTTAAACTCACACACACACACACACACACACGCACATATCACGCCTGTTTCCCAGGCGGGGTAGGCAGAGCGTTACCGACCGTAAAATTACAGTCGCTAGCGCCACGTCTGACAAATATTGAAGGCCGTTTAAGATAATAAGCGTATCACTATAGTGATAGGTTGTCAGCCTGTCGCCTAAAATTGTAATACACATGAAATCCTCGTGTCCCTTAGTCGGTTTCTACGACACCCACGGGCAAGAAATGGGGTGATGCTATTCTAGGCTGGCATCACACGGCAGTTTTAACTAGTACCTACCTACATCTTCCAACAAATAATCGTGAAGATTTAAGTTTACAACCCCAAAATAATTGAAATAAAAAGAAGTCCAAAAACTAAAACCCGACTACTGAGATTTGCGCTCTAAAAAGTAAGAAACAAGAAATCTGAAATAATAACTACTCACAATTGAATGTGTTTTTCGTCTCCAATATGCATAAAAAGTTAACAGCTATAATAATTTATTTTCATGGCAGTTTAATATAAAGTTTATTTATAGTGGTTTTTAGGTGAAAGCTGTGGTCGTTTGCCACGTGTTCTAGTACTATCTAGTTTATAAAATAAATAAGGCAACGTGGCAAACGACCACAGCTTTCACCTAAAAACCACTATAAACTTTATATTAAACTGCCATGAAAATAAATTATTATAGCTGTTAACTTTTTATGCATATTGGAGACGAAAAACACATTCAATTGTGAGTAGTTATTATTTCAGATTTCTTGTTTCTTACTTTTTAGAGCGCAAATCTCAGTAGTCGGGTTTTAGTTTTTGGACTTCTTTTTATTATAATTTGAGAATATATTGTTTGTATGTTAGAGAAATTCATAACACGATTTTCCGACTAGTTACGTAGGTATTTATAGATAGCTACATACTCTACGTTGTTCAGTCGGAACACTGGATTCCATGTTATATTTGCAGAATAGTTTTCGCCCGGTAAGGAAAGTCGAAATAAACACGAAAAGATTTATGAATGGACACGTTCCGAGAAATTTTACTATTGAACCTATGCTACTATACTACAGATGTACGAGTAGTTCACGACGCACATTCAGCAAACAACAACGAAAGTAACCAAGCGCTGAGCTAAACTCCAATCAGGCTAATGCCTCCAATTTGCACGTACTACACTCGAGCTGTCTGAATAGCAGCCACTACAACAAACGTAACGACTTCTTAACTATAGCAACAATTGCCGCTGACATTTGACCACGAATGG
Organism: Keiferia lycopersicella; assembly: GCA_029255805.1. Classification (NCBI taxonomy): domain Eukaryota; kingdom Metazoa; phylum Arthropoda; class Insecta; order Lepidoptera; family Gelechiidae; genus Keiferia; species Keiferia lycopersicella. Next base: position 5,934,187 of record JARACZ010000008.1, read on the forward strand.
TATCTACTCATAGAAACAGGGTGGATAAAATAAAAGTACTTATAGAAGCTTAGCAAATGAGGTAGTAATTAGTAGGTAGAGTAGTGTGTAAAATTTGTTGTGAGATGATTTGAATTGGATACGAATTATCTTGTTTTATTCAGAACATCTCAAAAATATGCATGCATAAAGTTATCAAGGAGATGCTTAACAAAATGTGTCCATAGTTTAGTTAAGTATATTTATGCCATGATTTATGTTATGTTTATTTCTCAATTGATCGAGAAACATTATACTTGCAAAATGACAAGAGTGGTGTCTCGTAATTACAACGTCAGAGCCAAGTATGTAGAAGTAATGCCTGGTTTAACAAAATTCAATTATATGAACTAAACAAGTGAATCACAATCGTGCCACTCAAGATAAAGCCAACCATAGTATAGCGGTTAACACGTTTGACCCGGCAAGTCAAAAGACGTGGGTTCGAATCCCATCGGTGGTGTATTTTTTTACGCTTGTATCGTTTGTATTAGCTATGTAACAAAAAGTTTACATAATTTAAATATCGATAGGATTCCCGTAACCGTTTACCTATTGTTTTTTACCAGCCTGTAGAGAAAATAATATCAGTAAACAAGAACAAAGGTTAATCAATTGCGCTCTGTAACTAGTAGTATGTGCGATGCCATGATAGTCAATTTGCACTCCACGTTCGGCACGACTCCGGGTAAAAACAAATCTCACTGCTTCCTATTCGTGACCGCCATTACCGTTGACATTTTGACAGGTGTACCTAGAACCTATGTCATTAAAATTGGATCGACCAACAATCGCATTAAATCTATTGGGTACCTAGTGACTTTGCGCATACTTACTTCTACTGCCACAACAGTCCATTGCTGGACATGGGACTTCCCCTTAGTGGGGGTTTTTGCCATACTCGACACGCTTGGTAGATGGATGGGAGAACGCAGCACAATGTGTTGCAGAAATTTACAGGAAATACTTCTGAATCACAATAATTTAAGACGGGTTTCTTACCGCGATACAATTTTGATGAATTGTCCGATATTTCAACCTAGTGACATAGACTAATATCACGGAACAATTGTTGTTTTTCGGGTGGGTAGATGGACACTTCATTTTATTGTGGGTCAGTATGTGTGACCGAGAAAATTTGAAACATGAAATACTGGTGTCCATTCCCTGTATTTCTCTGAGTCGCCTTTTACGACATCCACGAGTAGAAATAGGATAATGCTATTCTAAGCCGGCACACTTTTAGATCACGAAAATAAAATCACACTAAAAGTTACTAGAAAAGCTGCAGCCTTGAATTCATAACTCACAGTAAACTCATAAGACCGTAGTAGGCCAAGTGACTTGATCGATAAAGGTTAAGAACTATTGTCTACTCGACATACAACCGTAACAGCGGCTTGGACCGCCGGCTTTTGAGATTATGGTTGACATTTGACCGCGGCTGCTGCGTGCGAAACGTTCTCGACCTTTAAGTTTTCAGCAAGTGTCGCATTCTTGCATACCAAGCCAATTAGATACTAGAGATATAAAAAATAGATTTGTTGTGCTACACATACACAGCGGTCATCCGTTCGGCGTTCATTCGGGCTTTTATCTTTCAGTAAGTGTCATGCCTTCTTCTACAGATTTATCTGTGAATTTCGTAGTTGCATGTATGAATATGTCTAATTGTGCATAGATAGCCCATTGTTTATTTTTGTAAGGTGTGTGACTACGATTCAGTGTCACACTTTATCTTAGCGTTTCTTTAAATATTTAAGGCTGAAAAACTTGGTAACAAAAAACAAATCTACCTACGTGTAAAACATATTAAAAACTATTCCAAAAATACATTGACCGCATTTTACGATTATCTATAAGTAGGTAGATGCTGTCCTTTTATCCTAACCTGGTTTCGTTTAGCTTATAACTTAAGCTAAAAATACCTAGATAAAACTGGTTTGGTCTATTGAACTAGTAAAAGTTTATAACAGATTGCACTAGTTACACGTAGAGCAGAGTGTGAAAATGACCATTTGTAGTTGAGGCGCGATACACATTAGATAATGACTCTAAAAGTGTTACAAACTTGTTAATTGCGATACCATCTCTTCATCTGAGTGTGCCGTCAGGTCGTAACTCGGACTGATTTTTTAATCAGTAAAAAAAAGCAAAGAATACAACTGACCCCATGGAGACATAGTAGGTACAGTCAAATGGGGAAAAATAAATGTAGAGTCCAAAGTTTTCAACCAGTTACATACAACGTTATCGCTTCATAGATGCTGGTGTCGACCATGTCCCTAGTTACCCGCTAGTCTCATTTTTCCCCATTTGACGTACAAAATGAAATTCCTTTTTGCGTTCTTTGCCATATTAGACACCGCCAACAAATCCTAAACGACACAATGATTCTGATTTGTTTTTTATATATCTAGATAGAGTGATTTAAGAGAAAGGATTTGTCCCGGTTTTGCCGCTAGTTACTTATAAAACTGGGAAGGAAATCATCATTAAGTACATAAGTGTAAAGTATACTTGAATTTGGCTAATTGATATTTAATTATATCAAAATTCATTTTTATATCTGCGGAATTTCATTGCGCATCATCCTTGCACAGTTATCATTGCCGTATCAAAACCGACCTTGTTTCTTTCGCAATCAACTGCCAAATTACTGAAAAATTCACGCTTATTTATGAAAATCAGGTCATCCAACAAAAGGGGCATGGAAGGTTACCAAATTTTACTAACATTAAAGTATGTTAGTGGTCCATAGGTAACCCTGAGAATCTCGAGTAAAAGGGTAGTCTCATGTAAAGGTACCTTCACTTTTGATCAAGTAGGTAACCGGCTTAACTTTGTGCATACTATTAGTGGAGACGGGGACCCGGTGTTGTAACTTATTGCAATTATTTATTTGCAAAACAACCTGCAGCTAGGTATCTTTGGACCTTGTTAGCGTTATAATTAGCCCTAGTTCAAGCCACTAATTAATTCGCAAACTGTTCTTACACTAATCAATCTGCGATTACAATCTAGAATTATTTTGTAAAAGTGCAATGAAACCGTCAATATTTTTAGTAAACGATTCAAAAATACTGTATTTATGGCCGTTAAAACTCAAACAATTCACGCTGAATTATATTTATTTACTGTAAATATTCACCCATCAGCCTTACAGCGAAAGTGATCATTGGAAAAATTGATCCGGCAAGTATTAGTTCCAATTTTTACTAAATAACCTGACATATTTTTACACCTTAGTAGCATTATATTATCTAAGCTAATAACCACGTGCTTCGATAACTGAACAGACAAACAATATTGCAACTGCAGACTGCATTAAATTACGTCACGCGGCTTATCGAGGCGAGACGCGGAAGCGATCGCCCACAATCAAGCGCAGGCGCATGCAAATCGACATCATTTCGATTGTCTCAATATCGGATACCGAAATCCGATATCGAATTTACCACACCGCGAAAATTGTACGATAAATCGATTCCGACCTACATAATTTGCAAACAAGACTACAATACTGGAAGATATTTCGCTGATAATATTATAGTAGAGTTCGTGAGAGGTTGCTTTAGATTATTAGTATTGTCTAGCTGGATTAACAGGTGGCATCTAGCCGTTCGATCGAAATGTCAAATTTAATTTTGTATAAACAAATAATGTAGCAACTTCTAGCATCTAAGTACTTTATAGTGATCCATTAATAGAATAGGTGCGCGAACTACGAAAGGCTTCAATTTCTGAAACGTCGTAATTTGATTCCACGCACGAAAACAATTTAGGGCGTCGAACATGTGATACAATTGGCTATTTACATGACAGGACAAATTAGCAAATTGTTAAGACGTCCAACATGACATATTGTATAAAAATATCGTAATTCTACGTCACATTACACCATTCTGTAACTTTTATTATTTACTATTTAAAATCCTATTCTTCAATATTTTGAAAAACGATGATAGTAGCACTTTTGGATGATAGTTTTCCCAATATAGCTTATGTATTTAAGTAATTACCCTGTCAAGTACCTATCGAATTATATTAGAACAAAATTCATTAATTCATTACAACAATTAGTAGCAGACTTTCCTATGCGAGAATTTCAAAAATAAAGATCGAGCTGTACAAATCCGCAAATTGGCAGTTTACGATGATGAACGGTTAGATATCGCAGATTACGTGTTTATGTTCGTAAGAGGTTGTATTCAGCAGCACCGAAGACCTCAGTGCGGGTCGTGAAGGTCGCGCGAGCCACGAGCCAGAACCGGTGAAAGTGGATCCGCTCCCACATCCGCTCCTCCGCGCGGCTCTACTCTGCTGGAGGGAGTGTTATTTATTATTTAATAATGTGGACTTCAACTAAGGTAATTCTGCCAGTTTCAGTGAGTGTAGATTCCGGCGCTTGTGCGCCGGGTCGTGGCTTCTGCAGATAGGGTGTGTTACACTTGGTTAAACGCGGCTTCGTTAAAAAAATACTTCGTTTAAATAAGGCTGCAACTATGGGCTGTTTTTGTTATAACAAAAAACAAAGTCCATAGTTAAAACAATACATATCCCAGAGAAAACAGAAAATATCCTATTGATAAACCGAGTCATACAAAATGACACTACCTACTTACTGACCTGAGATTCCTTTTTAATTGTGGTGTTGATAAAATAAAATAAATAAACTGTTGCTGTCACCCATTTCCGTAAATTAAAAAATACTTTATATACAGGGTGTATGGCAGATCGATGACATCTTTTCAAGGGGTGAACCAGCTCATGAAACTGAACAACTTTCCCCATGGAACATAGGTCGAAATATGTAAAAAAAATTTGGACCTCCCATACAAATTGACATGATCAGTCGGTAATTTTGTATGGGTGGACCAAATTTTTTTTACATATTTCGACCTATGTTCCATGGGGAAAGTTGTTCAGTTTCATGAGCTGGTTCACCCCTTGAAAGGATGTCATCGATCTGCCATACACCCTATATATTTTACTACTGTTACGGAGGCCAAGATCAATTTCGGGTCACTGAGCCAGAGAAGTTAGAAATATTTGACTACGAAATTCAAATAATACTAGTTAGGTGGACCCGCCTCTACTTTCCTATGCTCTGTGCTGTAATATCTACGACTATACAACGATCGGCCAATTACCTACAGCTGACTGAATTGTATCGCGGAAATGCCTTATCTCATTAAGCCGGTTAATTTACCTTCAACTTTGCCGGCTAAAAGATACTTTTTAACCGACGTCAACAGAAGTAAGTAAGTTTGTGTTTTTTGTTTCCGTTCGCCGATTACTGAATAATGTCTAGACAGGATTTGGAATAGGTATTTGTATTTTTTTTGCAAAAGTACATTTCTCAGGTGGTCTTATCAGACACGTGGTCATTTCCTGAAGATGTGATCTTGGAGAAATCGAGGGGACTCTTTTCAAACCTCATCTACCCGGAGTACAGCGTGTGCAGTGTACCTACCAACCTCTCATTTTAGACCTTACTACCCTCACTTATATTTTAAAAAACAACCGAAAACATATGGATTCTAAGCAAAGTTGGAGTCGGTAACAAAAAGTAATACATTTCGATATGAATCTTGGAGCAAGGCGCAAAGCCGTAAAACAGTCGCGCCAGTTTATTAAACACACTGGTTTCGGAAACACGACTTTCTCGTTGCGACAGTTGCTCAAATTGTAGTTTATCAATAAATGCTCCTACTTGACGACGACGCCCCTTCCTGTATTATTAATGGCACAAGTACACAATCAACTGACACTGTGAATAATGTTCCCTTTCCCTGAGATAATGAGTGTTGTTGCACTAAACGGTTCTCTAATGTATTGCCCTGCAAGCCATAGCAATAACGATGAACAAAATTACAGATATTCATAGAAATTCACCAGCACTGTTGTCTGTTTTTAAAGATAAAAATATCATTTTTGTAAAACATGAGTAATATATAATACAGATTACGATCATTCTCCTTGCCTTATCCCGTTTATCTGTTGGGGTCGGCTACCTAACCGTGTCGTGGAACCAAGTTTTTAGAGTAATATAATACAGATTTCGGTGTCAAATTAACTAAATATATAATTTATTATTAGCCTACTGAGTTCAACAACAGCTAAAATTGCGGCAAATTGTTCTATCATCATATCATTACAGAGATACCTATCAGTTACCGAAATGGTCAGACTGTATATTGCTGTTACGTATGGCCATTCTTATAATTCGTCCAAGTCATCATCATCCGAAACACGCATTCTACTTATAATATGCACTTACCTGTCTTTTAATATGTGGTGATGACCAGCCATTTTTATTTCCTGTACAATATGGAATACGCAATCAGTTGTGCGTGTGCGCACGTCATGGACCGAATACAAACGGTAATACCTACCCCACTCTAACATAATAGCGCGCAACACACCAAATTGAATATAATAGAGAAGAAATAATCCTCTTATTGTAAAGTTTATATTAAAGAACCATTATGGACATAAAGTTCTTTAAACGTGTAAACGTGTTGCATATAACTAATGTGTTCTACATTAAAAAGTACCTATGTCTAAATGTTACAACTTACAAGATTGCAGTCACCGCAATTTTGACACCGTATGAAGCTACTTGGCCTCTTCTTAATATCAATGACCCTCTTTTTTTGCGTGGCATAACGTACAATTTAGTAATTTGCTAGTGAATTTACATAAAGACCTGTAATTTCATACTTATTTAACAATGATTAGACAAAAAAATGTTCTTGTAGACTAACAAAAATGAAGATTTTTCATCACTTTTTCTTCTAAGTACGACAAATTTTAATGGTAGTAACTTCATAAGCAAAAGATATTAGTACATAGGCAGGTCTATACCCCATTTCATTATTACTCCGTGTTTACTATAGCAGTGATTATGATTACGGAAATGTACAATACGCCTTACAACTGACAGAGAAAGCTGTGCCAGACAGATAGACGGACAAAACGAGAAAAAATCGCTTCCTTGTTTTAGAGACGTCTATCAGTACAGTCTCGATACGATTCGCTATTTAATGTAGCATGTAGATACTTTGGTTGGAATTTTATGCAATTTATTAGCGTCATAATGATATTTTGTAGGATTCTGATAACGAGAACATGTAATTCAGTCGAAGATCTTTTTTCATAACCAATTTTTGGGGGATAAGTAACTACCTACCGTAAATAACCACCACAAAAAGTAAGTAATACAGAAACATTAGAAACATATTAACCATTTGTTGAGTAGAGACTGCAAAATTTTTTTTATGAAATGTCGCGGTTAGCTCTGATTTCATTTAGAAATTATCTAAATCTTGGTAATTTTCTATGATTATTCAATGCTTGCTTGGCAGTTTGGCACTCTCGACTATAAAATCGTGACCATTAAATTTTACAATTTATTTTCGTGTTTTTTTGTTTTTATTGGTTGTCTGTATAGATAATATTAAAGTATTTTTAGCTTTAGTTTTGACACAATCACACACTTTTGTACCTAGGCCTACGTACGAGTATAGACACTTCATGCGTTTGTTTAGAAAAAGCCCATGTGCTTTTACTGGTTTTGTAGATACCTATTTTATTTCGCTCCACCGATAAGAGCATAGCTCTTATAAATGATGAGGTTATTTTTTTTTTCCTTTATTAAACTGTATTTAATGTTACTACCTAATGTTTATCTTTTTTTGGGCTGTTGAAATTCAAAGTAATAAATTTTTGATAGTTTAATAAAAAATTACAAAATGTCTGTCCGAAACAACTTTTAATACCAACCACGTATGAATACAAACACTGTTTACTTAATTTATGACGGCCTCATAACAGACAATGAATAGTTATACGAATATACTTGTGTCGACTCTCAGCCTTGTGACTTACCCCGAGTTTACGTGGTATCCGCGGTTTACGTTCGGCGACACGGCCGACGTAACCACGTAACTACCATTACGTTGGTTTTTCTTGTAGACATTGGCATTGAGATCGGTCTTGTTCCAAGCCTTTTTTGGCTTTGTCTCTTTGTAAGGTCAGTAGTGCGAAGTGGAGTGAAAAATTGCTTAAATGAGCGGGTTTTGATGAACTTTCCGATAGCTTATTGACGATACTCAATTTATTAAGGTGAAGTTCTGTAATATGCGTCTGGGCCATCAAATATTGTGACTTTTGTAATATGTGTCTTGTGTGCAGTGGCCCAATACATGCACAGTTCCAAAGTCATATGATAATTTGTGCCTTTAGCTGAATTATTTAGTTTATACTGATTAGTTAGTATGTTAATCGTGTTTTGTTCAAATAGGTCCTGCTCCTGCTGGTGCGATTTCTTTGGTTTGCACCAATCACACGAATGAAGAATGGTCTGGTCAAGCATTTCTCCTATGGTACCCCGTTGACATGGTCCTATAAAGAGGTGTTTCTGTTTGATAGTACCGTCGTAAAAATAAAATACGTGGGACAAATGGTATGTCAAACATACGGCGAGGCCACTGTCCAGCAGTGGACAGTTGTGGAAGTTGATGACGTAAATGAATGTCCTAACCGGGTGTTGGAAGCGTGGTTCCGCTGCAAGATGGCACAACCTGGCGAATGCACGCATGCACCGAGGCATTCTCAGTCATTGTCTAATTGTTGATTACCATGCAATGCTGAATGGCTAGCATTTGTAAAGATTATTATTGCCTACGAAGATGTAGGTACTTAGGTAGGCCGCGATTCGAGAAAACGATTCTATTATGTAACTAAAATTAGCAATGTCACTTTCCGTCAAATCAGTTCAGAAAAGAATAGGTATTATTATGGATATTATACATCTGGGGGCACGGCAGTGCCCCCGCCAAGTCGAGCTAGAAAGCGGCACAGCCGTACCATCCTTTTCTCGAAGCGATTCAGGCCATTTTCAACACCTTATAACTTTCTTGTGGATAAAACAAAAGACTTGAAACTTCAGGAATCAATCAAAAGCACTGTAAATACGGTATATTTCAAATTTCGTTCACTTTGAACCAGTGGTTTAGGAATTATAGCTAGTCAAAGTTCTTAATTTTGTCACTGACTCACTCACTCACTGACCGATCATCAAAATTCTAAGGCACTTCTGGCAGACATAGAGACTTCTAATTTAGAATATAATTTAGGTTTAGTGTATAAATCAAGGAAAAACTTAAAAATCTAGCAATTTCAATGCAGTTTTCTAGATAAACCGATAGCATAAATAACTTTGTAATTCCATAGAAATGTACTGTTTACCAAGTTATATTTTGCTGTCGCTCCTAAAATACTTTGTTTTGGTCCAGCAAAATAATCACATATGTCGCTGTTAGTTACTAAAACACGCTATCGTTTTGTTTTCGGGAAAAATATAAGGTGTCGACCGAAATTAATGTCACGGTACCTTTCGCCACCTCTCACTGGTAAGTGCTAATGGTAAGGAACTCAGTGAAAAATCGTCTAACCTGTTAGATTAGGCTATAGTTCACCAGAGTTGTAGAAATAGTAGTGGTAAATTGGGTGAACGCGAATTTTCTCAAAATATAGGTTCAGCTGTTTTTACATCTGGTCAAGCTTATGTAGCACTATCAAGAGTAACAAGTCTGGGCGGCTTACATTTTATAAACATAGACTTTGGAAGTATTAACGCGCAAGAGTCCGCAATTTGTGAATACAATAGACTAAGAAGCATTTACCGTCCAGACTTGACAAAAATCATTACTACAAAGATTCCGAGAAAACCACATAAAGATAGAGAGTGGGCTATGAGAAAAACCGTGGCTGAGGCTCAAGAAATAGATCCGCAAAAGAAAAAAAGGAAGACTACCTACAAAAAGAAATGAGATCCCCTCAAAAACATTAATATATAAAAAATTCCAAGTCTCGCTACTGAGCTGTTCAACCGTAAAAAGGTATGAGATCCATTTGAAACCAAGTCGGCTATCGATTTGTTCATTCCCCACTTAAGAGATCTATCTTAATTAATTACGTAATTAGTTAATAAGCATTATTTTATAGTGACCATATCAATATTTTCAATATATTTTAATGTTTACAATAAATTGAATGTCTTAGCCATCGCACTAGAACAGAAGGTTAACGTGTAATACATATTAAAATTAATACATTCAGTGCGATTGCCAAGTCATTCAATTTATTGTAAACATTAAAATATATTGAAAATATTGATATGGTCACTATAAAATAATGCTTATTAACTAATTACGTAATTAATTAAGATAGATCTCTTAAGTGGGGAATGAACAAATCGATAGCCGACTTGGTTTCAAATGGATCTCATACCTTTTTACGGTTGAACAGCTCAGTAGCGAGACTTGGATTTTTTTATATATTAATGTTTTTGAGGGAATATTTAAGTAATCCAATTTCTTTTATGTCAATGGCTTTCTTTTTCATTTCTAGTTGATTAAGTTGCCATCGTTTGATACGCTGCCTGATAGCGATAATTTTGACTATTAACGTTAATTTTGCTTCAATTTATAAGACATGAAATGACATAGTTAGTTAAATATCAACTATCTTAACCAATTGGACGAAAAGTAACACGCTATTTTTAGTTGTAAGAGAATTGTTTAATTTAACTATTTATTTTTCGAGTGAGGCTGCTCCAAAGTAAAAACTTTGTGATATGTTTTGTATTAATCCACCTAAGACAGATTGTCAACCTTCGCATTTTTATTATGATTATTAAGTAAAGGGGTAATTATCCTCAAGTATTTAATATGCAAACAACACATTTATCTAATCTGCAGCCACAGATCAAAGTAACTTTTGATTCTCAAAGGACAAGAATGTTGTAAAATTATGATGAGTGATGATAATAAATAATTAAAACGTACCTAAGTAAGTAAGCTAGTTAAGAAGAATCACCTACCTACTTTACCCTACCTAATGAACTTTTTCCAATAATTATGTTTACTGCGAAATTTTTACAGGTAGGATAAACTCACCGCAAAATATAAGCATCATTAGCCCCATTTTATCTCCAAATCACATCAATTTTGTCCAAAATTTCAATAACTTCTCACTGGGCATACAATCCTTTTTTCGCGCGTTCACTCGCGTTTCCCGCGTAAACGTTCGCGCGTGCGCTGTGGCGTGCGTGCGATCTGTTGGTAGCGTTTCGAGTAAACTAAACGCGCCATGCGGCCAGCCAGCCAGCACCGGTCAAGAAAGGCTGTATGGCAACGCAGCGTGTGCCTTTGAGGATTTGCATGTAGGGCTGCGAGATTGTTGATGATAACGAGGTATTGAAATGTAAGACATCGTCAGAGACTTAAACAGTACCTATAAGCAGAGTAGTTCAGATTAGTGACAGGCTTTATTTTGTTGTTGTTGCCAAACTGCCATAAGTCAATAGGTATTTGCTCTGGTTTTCCGTCCGTTTTATCTATCTACGCGTTCGAAAGGGTTTTCCAGGGTTTTCTTTCTACTTTAAAATCGCTGATGAACCCTGACCAAATTGGTCTTTTCATTAATTCTCTGATCAATTTGCTATGAAAAAGGCACAGAACGTGTTTAAAATTATATATTTTTGGCCTAAACTGAAACTTACTTTGAGATTTAATGGCATGTGGTGGCTTAAAAATTTCTAATCCATCTAGCATAGATTAATCTGCCACAAATCAGGCTGCAAACTACATGGTTTGGCCTTACTTCCTGTCATCAGATAATTTCAATAGCTATTATCTTTTGCATCGGGAATAGTCTGGGGTGGATAATTTGACATAATTTGAGATTTTATTGTAGTTTTTATTTTGTCGTGTTTGTATTTTATATTTTTTTACCTAAATGTTAAAATAAGTGACACTGATGCTAATGTAATAATCCTTGCTATTACAAAGACCTATACACACCCCACATGACCACGAAAACAGTTCCCAAGCGAGTGAACAAACATTCTCATCGGCGTGTTTTGCTTATGAATCGGCATTGTTCCAAATGCTTCGTTAGCTATTATGTGCGAATCTTGCTGAGGTTTGTTTGAGGAATTTCCCGGAAAGGGTCAAGGGCCAAAAGAAACAAAACGTATGATTATTTGATTTTGGTGTTATGCAAAAAAGGGAGGTCTTTCACAAACTCCAATAGGTAGGTAATTTATAAGCTTTTAGCTCAATTTGCCTTTAAGTAGACACCCACAAAGAATACATGAATGAAACGCTTTCAGCTGTAGGTAGTTACAAAGCCTCATTTTTTAAGATCTCATTATGGTCTCACTTATTAGATCTCAATTCATAAGTTAAATAGATCAATTTCGTAGCAAGATGCTACGATTAATCTGCTATGGAACAGTAGGCACAGTACAGCAGTATATAAAAGTAAATATTATTATACATTTCCAACTCAGTAAGTAACGTCCATATAGGCTAGATTTTTATTAATTAAACTTCGTAGAACTTGGCTACGGAGTACTCCATTTTTCATTTCATGTTTTGAAAAAAATCGTAATTTAACCATTTTCACAAGGAACTTACCTAAAATCTACAACCAGATAATTTTACAAGATATACAGGCGCACTAGTTGTTATATACCTACGTGTACTCAAGTAACTCCTGATGACTAAAATAGACATATAAAGCGCAACCGATATTAATGTATAAAATGTTCTACAGGCGCTAGGCTTTATTATTTACTAATGGAAAACGATGAGTTTTTGTTTGACAAGCTGTGCCTAATACCGATTAGGTATAGTTTGTCAATGAACAATATTACATACCTAGCTATTGTTTGTAGGTTCTCGCATATTTACGGTTTATTTTTGATACAGATATTTCTAGGTACAGTATTTTTATCAGACGTATAAGCAAAACCTTAATTGTAGCTCCAGACCGATTAAATATACGTAAGACTTCGCTCACGAGTGGCAGGCCTAATTTTAAAACTTGTCCCGGAAGAGTAGTCAATGAAAATTAGAAAAGGAATTTACTATACATACATACATAAACCACGCCTTTATCCCTTGCGGGGTAAGCAGAGTTATAAATGGTTAACTGCAGTGATGATACGCACAAACTGTGTAAAGTGGTGCGTATCGTAACTAGTAGGTATGTACCTATAGGCGATAATTAACCATTTCACATTTTGAGAGATTAACTATAGAGATAAAATTTGCTATCCTTTTACATTTCTAAAATCTGAAAATTCGGCGTTAAGATAGAGACAATCATATGTAATCTCTTACATCAATAAAACAGGTGCAACAGTCACCCGTTTGGTTTGGGCGCAAGGTTTCGAATTCGAAAAAATGGTCTTGGAGTTCAATTTCTGAAACGTTTTAATCCTAAAAACTGATATCTACCTAATATAATATGCTTGTATCACACATTGTACCTACTTTACTTATAGATTTCCACATACCCTAATTAATTCTCGCATACCCTTACTATAAAAACATCGAGTAGTCGAAATTTGAAAACATGTTCTAGAACGACTGTTAAAGCTAATATGTAATTGACTGATTTTTCGGATTTTCATGATCTAATATCTTTTCAACTTCATTTTCAAATGTGGCTTTTATAGAAAAAATACTATAAGTACGTACTCAAGTTTTAGACCTTATCAAGAATGAAAAAACATTGTTTGTAATTCAAATGGTTTAATTTTTAAATGTTTTTAATCCTTATCTAAATTCTTATTCTAGTTTAAACAGAAGCAATAAGCAAAATAGCTAATGGCATTTTTCATCACATCACTATGATTTACTGTTTTATTCAATATGATTTACATATAATGCAAGTATTTACAATATCAAGTCATAATTGAAAAAATACTTAAATTCTTACGTATAAATGATCCAACATAGGCAAATCCTACCTAAATTAACATTTTTATAAACAAATATTATAATAAACTCTCATCTACCTATAATTTTTTCATAATTCTGTCAATTTTGACTTATAATCGAAATCAAGTTTTAAACTTATAAACGTAGGTATAGGTACTGTTTACGACGCAAACTTTTCTAAGTGATTCTAGTCATGAATATGAAAAACTTCTACCATGGGTGGGAAACACTTGTATCATTAAATTTCGTAGTAGGTAAATTTAATATAAAGGGTTACATTTAATTATGTACAAATACTTTAAAGGTGTAACTATTATATACTAAGTTGGCTGGTACATTTTGTTCCAATTTCTTTTATATATTTCGAATAAAGTTGCAGACAAGAGTTGTATAGTTTTGTGTTTAGGAGACACCTTTAAAGTATTGAAACCTAATTAATTTTACTTTATTTTTATTTCATTTCAGTAGACACAATTACAGATATAAAATATTTACATCTAAATGAGTGCTCACGAACATTTTATAATAGCAATGTAATTTAGAATCTGAGTTCCAATTACAATTTTATTGTCATATCAGTTATAATTATTATCCTCTATTGTTTAACTTAATTGTTTAAATACTGTAAAAGGTACTGATTATTAATAACCCTGTTTTAGACAATATTGTACAGAAACATCGATCTAAACGTTGAACTGAATAATTTTGAAATTATTCACTTCAAAGTATAGATTTTAATACAAGTATAATAGACAAGATAGAAACCAACGGTGCGATTAAAAAAAGTTAGATGCGTATTTAGACTATGTTTCAATTATTTTTAATACGATTTGGCGTTGTCGAACTACGTCTTTTTTTTTGTAATAACACGGCAAATTTTTCGCATTTGTTTTATTTGAACCCACCACCGCAATCCGAGGTGGGAGATTTTGGTTATTCTGACTTCATACCACTGAAATAACTATCAATCTACAACAATTATACGCGGACGTACACATTACAATATTCTTGTATGTAAAAGATCTTTTAAAATAAAGTAAAAGGTGACATCTCATTATCATAGTCATATTAGTCATACAAATTTATTATTAATAAAAACATTCTATCCTTAGGTGGATAGCATACTGAACGCACGACGGACCGCTAAAATATCGCAGCGTTCTCTCAGATCCCTAGGTACTAGAAATGTCAATCCGCATACTAAAACCGCTTAACCTCTGTTGACGCAGCGCTATCGCAGCGTCGTCCGTCGAGTGCGGTTTTAGTATGGTAAGTGACGTTTCTAGTATATATCTGACAGAACGCTGCGATATTTTAGCGGTCCATCATGCGTTAAGTGTGCGATGCGCCTTATCTTATCGTAGCTAAGGCAGCATAAAAGACAATCGTACTTTAGATGTAGATTGTAGATCTAGATAGGTATTTTCTAAATAATATTATGTACAATATTTTACACATTTCCAACAGGTATATCACCTAAAAAAGACGGCATTCTCTCTTTTTTCGTGTGAGACACCGAGTCGTACAACGGCATTTATTGATATCATATTGTCGCAAATACTCATACCAACTGTAACTTTTTTGTATTGTCCAGGATATTTATTTATTTAATTCCTTTAGCATTCAAAGGATATACAAGGCTGGTAAGAGAGCACTTAAATCGAACCACAAGTATATTTCATAAATTTACAAAAAGATTCCTTCGATGAAATCCTGATGACTTGTTGTGGCTTGGGTTTGGAGGGCTTCTTTCTTCTGTACCAACCATATTACTTTTAAACCACCAGAGTGTAGGTAACTAGACGACATGTTTGAAAATTACAAGGAGATCCCATCGATAAGATCCTGGTCGATGACTCTATGTGGTATAGGTTTGGAGGACTTTCTTCTCTTGTACAATCTAGCATTCAAGGGGTATAGAACTAGTGATAGCGCGCAACAAACTTTGAATTAACACCAACCTATAGGTATCCAACTGTACAAAATGCTATAAAATTACAAGAAGATACCATCGATAAGGTCCTGGTCGATGACTCTGTGTGGTTTAAATTGGGAGGACTTCCTTCTCATGTACAGTCTAGCATTCAAGCGGTATAGGGCTGGTGAGAGCGCGCATCGAATGTTGAACCACCAGTCTGTACGTAACTATAGTCTGTAAAATACAGGATGATGCCTGTGACGTTTGTGACCTTGACGCAAATGCTTTGTTTACTAGGAAAATGAACCTTATGTCATAGCATTTGCTCCAAGGTCACAAACATCACAGGGATCATCCTGTATTTTGCAGACTATAGACTACATGTTTGAAAATTACAAGAAGATACCATCGATAAGATCCTGGTCGATGACTCTATGTGGTTTAGGTTTGGAGGACTTTCTTCTCCTGTACAGTCTAGCATTCAAAGGGTATAGAGCTGGTGAGAGCGCGCACCGAACGTTGAACTATCGCCAGCCTATAGGTATCTAACTGTACAAAATGCTATAAAATTACAAGAAGATCCCATCGATAAGGTCCTGGTCGATGACTCTATGTGGTTTAGGTTTGGAGGACTTTCTTCTCCTGTACAGTCTAGCATTCAACGGGTATAGAGCTGGCGAGAGCGCGCATCGAACGTTGAACCACCAGTCGCAGGATGCCACTCCCTGCGAGAACACCGTGCCGTTGGGGCACAGGAATGACGCTTGCCGCCCGTCTATGTCGCAGTAGTGCCAAGCTGGAATAAAAGAAAATATGCTATTTAGTGAATTCAAATAATGTGCGTTATATTAAAAGTCCCAGATATAGATTATATTAAGAGGCCCAGTGGGATCTAGCAGGTTAATAATAATAACAAAAAATTGTATCGCAATTACTATAAATGATATGTTAACGAAACCTACTGAGTGGTTAATATCTTAATTTTAACTAAGAGGTAGCTGTGGTTACCAGTTTTAAATACATTTTAATAGCAGTATAGTTTCCATCCAATCACTCAATAATACTAAATTGATTTATTTATCGTTTTCATACTAATTTGTAAGGTGGTGATGTATTGGCTAAAAGTTGTCGTTAATTATATTGTTAACCTCAAATGAAGTAGCTAATATTGCATCCGCGGTTAATGTGGTTATCATTTTTACTGCCTATTAATAACAAAAAAAAATATTCTACTTAAAAAATGCCGTATTCGTCAAATCTTTTCACTTTATTTATTTTAATGATGACTTCGTCTCTCAGTCTTTTGTGTGCGAGTGTTTCATAAGTTTATTGCAAATTGTGAATGGTATTGAACCTTCCATTCAACTGAGATACTCATTATTATGTATTACATAAGACTTGTTAACTTGAATGAGTGGACTGCCATTGCCATCTCAGACAATTTCCAATATTACCATATTTGGTACAGCATTCATCGTTCTTTTATAGACTGATTTTATTTACTTGCCTTATAATGAAAGTCTTTAGAATTTTTCTGATTCCCTTTAAACATAAGATTTACATAATATTAAATCAGGTAAAGTACAATATTTATTATCGAATGTACTTATACCTACCAACCTATATACTCACTTTTTTATATAATAGGTAAGTAATCTACGTTTTACGTTTAACGACATTTTACCTATATTTATTGATGGGAAATCACATTCAAATGTATTTGTCATTTAGTTATTTTCTTATTTCCTGTTTTGGTAGACATTGTGACTGTTGTTCACGGGCGATTATAACCAAGAAACTATGTAGCCATTCAAAGCACCATATAACATTCAAAAATTACCAAAATACAACCAAGTATTAACGTTACCTTTAATAATATTGATGGTTTTTTCTGAACCAGGTAATAAAATTTTTAAATAGTTGATTCTATTTCGGTTTACTTTTGAATGTTATATGATGCATTAAATGCCTACATAAGTATTATTGCGCTTGCGAACCTATGTCATTTAGCCTAGAAATAAATACTACAAAGATTTATTTACAATCCAAGTTTACAATTAAACAACAATACGGTTTCGTGCTCCGAGCTAATAGCCCGAGAGTAATCGTGATGATGCAGGTGTACTAGGTTCCACGTCCAAAGTATGAATCACGTAACCTTTGATCTATGTGGATGTTTAGACCTATAATTTATCCATACCCTTGAACCTTATCAAAACAAGTATCTAGATCGACTTGAATCCTATTCGGAATCACGAATAACGTAATTTCTTTACAATAAACGCGCATAAACAAAAATAACATAAAAGTTGCAACGTATCTTAAGCTGTTTTAATATTGAATTGAATATTGTGAGTGAGTATCGTATAGATACATATCGAAAACCTTTGAAATACATTATCGATGTACGATCAGCTACACCAAATTTGATATCACTTGAAATCAAAAAGCTATAACAAAATGAGTATAGTTAAAAAATTTAAAAATAACAATCTAGCTGGAATCGAAACCGGATACTTTGCAACACATATTGACAGTACAGTCAAACATACTTAATTGCAGAAGTATTTAAGTACCTAAATGATCGCATAAAGCTCACGACTATGACCTAACCTAACTTTAGGCACCATTATGGTACCTTCCGGCAGTTTGTTACAATTATGCGGCCTCAGGAGCTATGAGGTCAGCCTAATCGTTTTATACGAGCAAGGCTATGGCGAATGGTTAGTTAAACTTTTGAACAATGAGGTACGCCTACGGACATGTTTCAATGATTCGACTATTGTTTTTTATTGTTAATCAATTAGGCGTTTAAGCCTTATAAATGAGCAATTCAAATTGAAACTATGTTCGATAAGGAATGCTTCAAAGTTACAGTACTTAGTTAAGGAGTATTTATTTTGCGTCTTTAATTCTACCAACTCTATTTATAGTTCCTTTTTTCGTTTTTTTACTATTTGTCATTTAATCTTTAAAGGCCTGAATTAGTGATTTAACTCTAAGCTATCCTATATGGAAACCTCAATCGTAGTAACTAAGGTAATTTTAGCTTTATTACTTTAATTTGATGTGATTCTTTTGTAATGTGATACAAATCAATTTATCGAGACTATGTTGGATTTCGGCAATGAAGTCTTTTACTGACTTGTTGATTGCTCAAGAATTCGTTTAACTTAGCTCACTGATTCTATCTTTAATAGGCCTATTAATCTGTTTTCGACAGGTCCTAAACAATGAATTAGTCATGACGCGATCGTTCAAAAGCTTTGCCGAGACTTCCGGGTCGACTTACAACTAGCGACTGGCGTTACAAAACCTGCGCAGGCGCTGAATAGATTAGAGAAGCCGGTAAGACCATTATTGCATAAGGCTACGGCTAAAAGGGCACCAAGATGCGAAAAACTAAATAATAAAGTGCTAGGTACCCAGGTAAATAATTTCGTGCTTGCGTCATAGCCAGGTAAATGAAATTGATTTTCTTATTTCTTTTTTAAATTACTTATACACATTCGAGCTTGTCTTATATTATATTGCATATATACTATTATATACATAGGCTAGAGATGGTAGCGGGCGAAATGAAATACATTTTTTCTCTTTGGTTATATACCTACTGAATACCTATTTCAATTAATACAGTTTTTGTTTTGGGTACCGTCAATAATCACAAATAAAAGAAGTACAACATATTCTAAGTAGTACCTATAATGACTTATAAGCTATAATATCTAAACGAGCGTGTAAAATAGTTTTTACGATATGTTGAAAGGAACAAAGCCATAATTATAATCAGACACTTAAATAAATCAGGCTTATATCGTAGCGAATAAGACTAAGCCATCAAAAGAGTCGTATTATATTATGAACTTTATTGTTTATTATTCTTATGTTAATGACAGGTTCGCTCATTGTTCAGTTTTAAATACCTCCCACGAATTGTAGGTAATTAAACCCGCTGTTTTGTTGTGACAGCTTTGTAATACCTTTGGGTACTTTGCATGCATCGGCTGCTGACTTCACTTCACTCACTTCCTGAAGATTTTTGTTGTATTATAATGTGCTGTGTTCTACCCATTAGTGTCGTAAAAAGCGACTAGGGGATAATTTAACCATTTCTTGCACACAAAAAATGATACAGGACAAATACAAAAACAGGAAATAAAACAGAAAAAAATAAAAAAAAGGACACAACAGGCACTGCTTATTTCTAGAAAGAGATTTAGGTGTTCAATTTAATGATCACCCAATGCGCAGCAGAGTTCCAACATCTTGCAGTGCGCTCGCTCACCCGCCTGCCTAGCTAGGTAAGTACGGCAGTACCCCCTAAGAGGGGTAAGCCCATGTTCAACAGTGGACTGTTGTAGCTAAGGTTAATAAATCTACCTACCTAAAATCATTATCATTGGCAAATTAAAATCACATTTCTTCTTAACAAAGTCACTTTATTTTATCATTGAGTATTCACGGTCTCTCCATCAATCAAATAAGATTTGATGCATTTGTCTGTCTATAAATACGAGGGATAAAGGCGTGATATATGTATGTATGTATGTAAATACGAGTAACTATTTTAAGCATTTTTATTAGAGAGCGATAAAATAAAATTTTATTGATAACCCCGAGCAAAGCTGGATTCAGCCTCATATAGATGCAAACTGCATCTAAAGATATCAATTTATCAATTTATTTTCATTTGCTTTATTATTATTGTCGTAATAATTCTCGAGGTTCATATATCCGGAAATAGGAACTTTAAGAAAATAAATTTTACACCTTGATCAATTATTAATTAAAAAATATCTCCTAAAACGGAAACGACAAACAAATTGTTGTTATAAAAATGTACTAGTTAGGAATTAGAACATACTAGGAACAAGAAATTGTACAGAATCACAAATTCATATGACTTTTTAGAATATAAGTTTTCATTACTTAAAGCCTAAAAATAAGTAATTTTTGTGAAGAAATATTAATGATGAGAGCCCAGTCTATAGCGATCAACAATTATTTTTTTCTGGAAATAGCAGTGCCTATGGTGTTAAATTTCTTTTGTATCTGTTATTGTGCGCAATAAATGGTTAAAGAAATAAATAAAAAGAAGTCTAAAAACTAAAACCCGACTACTGAGATTTCGCGCTCTAAAAAGTAAGAATCAAGAAATCTGAAATAATAACTACTCACGATTGAATGTGTTTTTCGTCTCCAAAATTCATACAAAGTAAACAGCTATTATAATCTATTTTCATGGCAGTTTAATATAAAGTTCATAGTGGATTTCAGGTGAAAGCTGTGGTCGTTTGCCACGTTGCCTTATTTATTTTATAAACTAGATAGTACTAGAACACGTGGCAAACGACCACAGCTATCACCTGAAAACCACTATGAACTTTATATTAAACTGCCATGAAAATAGATTATAATAGCTGTTTACTTTGTATGAATTTTGGAGACGAAAAACACATTCAATCGTGAGTAGTTATTATTTCAGATTTCTTGATTCTTACTTTTTAGAGCGCGAAATCTCAGTAGTCGGGTTTTAGTTTTTAGACTTCTTTTTATTTTAATTATTTTGGGGTTGTAAGCTTAAATTGTACCGATTGTTTGTTGGAAGATGTAGGTAGGTACGAGTTTAAACTGGATTATGATTTTGTTAGGTGTATATAGTAAAGTAACCCCCCGTGTGATTTCATTACCAAAACAAATGTTTCAGTTTCTTCTGATCTTGCTGGATCGACAGAATAAAGAAATCCTCCGGGTCGATGCTTGCTGTTGGTTTCGTTACCAAAACAGAAGTTTACATTTATTATTTTAGCTACGTATAAAATTTAATATGAATATATGAAGCGTTATAACGACAAGTTCTAAAAAAAATGCACAAATATCTGCTTTTAAAATATTAGTTGTAGAATCTTTTATGTACATACATACATGTACCCATCTATACATACATACATATAAACACATATCACACCTTTATCCCGCTTTCGCTCTGCCTACCTATCTATGTACGCGTTAAATTAATTTAAATGTAATAATTCGCGATACCTTCAACTTGGATCCCATTACATGAGATGAAAAATATGACAGTTCGTTTGATACCCAACACATAAACCTTATTCAAACATATTTTACATGCAGTAGCAGTACGTATTGTGACTTAAACGTCAATTTTGGTGCAGCTACTCAATTGAGTAAGACAAAAGTCTCAGACAACAGATGTCGCTGTTAGTTTTCCTAAAACGCGAATTGGCTTAATAGCACTACCTTTGTCAAAAATTTTGGAAAGTGTGTGTACCCCTAAAAATAAGAAATTTAACCGCAGTAAAGAGCAGCCTATGTTTTATTCTAGACATTATTTCATCTTTGTACAAAGTATCATTTGAATCTATTCAGCCGTTTTAGCGCCAAGTCCTAACAAACACATATCCGCGTTTATAAATTATATAAGGAATTAGGAATTAGGATTAGGATTAGTAGGATCTCTTATGTACCTGCCTATCTACGCGTTAAATAAATTTTAATGCGATAATTTTCGCGGTACTTTTCTACTTCGATCCCATTAAATATGATGAAAAATATGTCAGATCTGAGCCTAAGGAACAGCTCTTTCTTATCATAGCTTATACAGAGATATTTAGCGTATGTAGTGCTATCACGTCTTGTCTGCCTTTCGTTTTCATCATCAGATCAGCTCCACGAGTATGACACATACCGACACCACACCGATACCGATACCGATGTACCTGCTGCTTGCAGAAAGTGGTTGAAAAATTCTGACATAAGGGCTCATTGAAGACCAATGTGGCGCAGTGGTAGTGCGACTACCTTTGACGCAGAAGGTTCCGGGTTCGATTCTCGGTGGGTCACTCACAAAGTTGATATTTATCACTTTGTAAATTTGTTCCCAGTCTGGTTAGAACATTGCAGGCTGAACCACCCGATTGTCCGTAAGAAAGATGGTTCCGTGTTTCGGATGGCACGTTAAGCCGTTGGTCCTGGTTGTTGTCTATGATCACTTTAGACGGCGGTCGTTACACAACCATGTCAGAATCCTGCTACTTGCAGAAGGCGGTTGAAAAATTCCGACACTAGGGCTCATCGGGTCGTTGCACGACTCGGTGTCTCACACGAAAAAAGAAATTGAATCGTTAGACGGCTAGGCGTCCTACGCGAAAAGAGAGAAGGAGAAAAACCGATGTACCAATTTCATACTAAATTGACATTGCGTAAATGCAAGAAAGCTTCAAACTTTCACCTACATTATATATATTTTTGAAATGTGCTATTTAAGCCCTTTTGTTTGATACCCAACACGATACCACTTGAAGAAAAAAAATTTTTTGTTCGTATCTTTATGCACGCTAGAGGGCGCCATGTTCACTTTATTGTGACATCACATAGCCTATAACCATCGGACTGTTCAGACGCTTCTATTGACATCTCATTTGTCAAATTCTGTTAAGTAGATTCGTAGCTAGGAGGGAACAAAGGAATTATTGCCACATACATACATACATACATACATACATACATACATACATACATTCCGGTCAAAATCATAACCCTCCTTTTTGCTTTGCTGTAGTCGGGTAAAAAAACAATGTGGTTTTACCTTGACACCTGGTCTCCATGTCGGCGAAGAAGCCTGGATATGGCTGCTCGTCACAGTAGAAGTTGGTGTACGGCACCGCGCCCAGCACCGGGTAATCCGTGCCTGGCTTGCCTGGAATCCACAAATACAAAACAATTACTTACAGCTCATAATATTCCAATACATTAAACCTTAACCGCTACATCAATCAGTCCACTGCTGGACTTGGACCTCCACCTTTAGGGAGATATTGCTGACAGCGCACTGGGAATACTACTGGTGCTTGTTTTTTACGACACCCTTGGGTATAATTGGGGTGATGCTATTCTTAGCCGGCAGCAAAAGACAAAAACTGTCAAATGGATTGAATGTAGTGTGGAGCTTTTTAAAGTGGAGCGCGTTGATGTCTTTTGTATGGAGTAAATCTAACCTACTCAAAACATTACAGTTCTATTTTTAAATGAAAAATCTACTACTAATTGTGTTTGTACACACACGTGTTACATGTGCGGACTTCCGTATGCGATTTCAGAAATCACTATTTTGAGATATTGAATTCCAGATCACAAATAGCTAGTGAAATAGTACCAAATATGAACCATTTAGGTATGCTCATTTGGCCAAAACTTTGAAACGAAAAATCTAATAATTGTTTTTGTAGCACATGTTTTACGTTTGCGGGCTTCCATATGTGATTTCAGGAATCACTGTTTTGAGATATTGAACTCCAGATCACAAATAGCTAGTGAAATAGTACCAAATATAAACCATTACCTACGTTCATTTTGCCAAAACTTACTTGTTACGAAAATCCTTACTCACTAAACTATAAACTTGATGCAATAAAACATTCCATTTCACATTAGGCCTTACATTGTATCAGGATCTCAATTTTTGAAACGGTGCTTTCTTGAATCGTGCACGGAAGTCGTCAACGACTGGTCCAACCACTCGCGTCACACTTTCTACTACACGTTTTTTTTTTACTTCGATGGTACGTATGTATGAATTTATACGTTTGAATGGGTAAGTTTGGTAGAACGTGTGACACGAGCACAATTAGTAGTAGCCTTACACTTGCGAAAATTCAAAAATAGTTCCCGTTCCTTATTGCTCCACCCATCGACACCTAGACTTATCAATAGAGGCGAACGGAACCTGAAGCGGGCTAATGATATCGACAGGGTAGATCGTTCGATAAGCTATCCAGGTTATCCGAGCCATTAGAATGAAACTGCTAGTGCTGTGCAATGAGACGATAAATTTGATACATAAATAAAAGGCTGTAAGGTTCAACGCACACCTAAGGCCGTTTTCACACTTAAGGCATTACGCAGCACTAAAATAACGCACCCGTAATGCAGCGGTCTGACAAGTTCAAACTAGAAACGTCATTCGCGATACTAAAACTGCTGTTGATTCAGGTCCAACGCACGACTTAAACGAATCCCAAACACAAAAAAATGCATCCAATCAGTATACCGAGGGCTACAGGGGCTCTATACGTGAAAAGCATTAAACTGAAACTCTATACGTGAAAAGCATTAAACTCTTTTGGGTTCTATTTTCGACTGTATTACAGTTGTTACTAGTTTATTTTAAGCTGGTTATTGGCAGCCGACCTAGCTTCGCACGTATCGACTCGTCGTTCCTGTGGAGTCCGCCAGGGAGGCCGAGAGGGTGGCGCAGGGCAACCCTGCGTTTTCCATAATTGACTGTGCTCTTGCCTCAGATACTAATTAAGTCGTCTGTCACAGACGTATAAGGACAGTGATGACTGTTTAGTGGGTAGTGCGCGCGCCTTGGACGCTAGGTGTGCGCTGACCATAGCAAACCTTAGTTCCCACGTAATGCCCGCCTCTGAACCACGCCCGGAGAACGGACATGTGATATATCGTTAGCAGCCAGTACCTTACCTACTGCCTATTTATGTATCTAGTCTAGATGTAGGTATTTTGAACCTGACCTTTTCAAATGTTTTCCTTTAAGTTGGCAAGGCTTTGATTTATAGACAGGATCCAATTTGAGCTGTAAGTCATTGAGCTAAATTTTTGAAACATCGCAATTTGATCCCGTGCACGAATATCCTTAACGACTGGTCTAACCAACGTATATTTCATTTACTGAATATTTTTATAGTTAAGGGTGTGCGTGAATTTACAAAGGTATGTGGGAGTCGGTAAATAAAGTAAAACATGGGATATAAGCATATAAAGTAGCAGATTTTCGCATGAAACGAAAACGAACGTTTCAGAAATTGATTCCTGAAACACGGTATCGAAGTGTTTCCGCCGATAACTCCCAAATACATCCGGTTGGACCAATCGGTCCCCTGGTCACAACACCCGGCCGGGCAGGCAGCTACCCTTTTCCAAATTACCCTTAATAAGCTACCCTTAGCTGACCTCATCATCCATCACTCTTCCTAGAAGGTATACATAAACCTTACCTCAGCAATTTAAATCTTTGCATCTACTTAGTTTAGTCCTTGAATAACAGCTTTTTTCGTGCTTTATGTGTACAGCCATGATCAATAAACAAAGCGTGAAACTTAATAGCCTAAAATCTTTTAGTATTCAGGTAGACCAACGTATACAAAATGGCCGAACGAACCACCTAGACTGTGGCTAAGATAATTATTACATTGTCTCGAATCACGTTCTTACCATACAAATTCTCAGTCGAAAATCGCTGTAAAGCCAACAATGAAGCCAATTAGTCGCCGTTGGTGCAACGTTCAATATAACGAAGCTATAATAATGGCCATTCGAACACAATCTATAATGCACTTTATACGGGATGTTAGGAACATAGTGTACAACTGAACTATTTTATCTCATGATATTGAAAAAAAAATTGTTGTCTTGAAAAAAAACAATACATTTTTTATTAACGTACAAAGTGATTGCTGGCTAGGGCGACTGTAAACCGATTTTTAATTTATACAGGATGTAAAACAAATCAACTGCAAAAGTGGTGAACCAGTTCATGACACTGAACAACTTTCCCTAAGAAACATGAAAAATTATTAGTCTTCCCATACAAAATGTACCAGCCGACTGAGTCAGTAGTACATATTAAAAAAATACTATATAATATATACAAAAAAAAATTGGCACGTAAGATTCCTACGAATCCTATCCTATAGATAAATTCCTACGTGCCAATTTTTTTTTCATATTACGACCTAATTTTATTGGATAAGATAAGGAATGAGTATATAAGAGGAAGTTTGAAAGTTGCTCTAGTGACAGATAAGATGAGAGGGAACCGTCTTTCTTGGTATGGGCATGTTATGAGGAGGGATGAGGAGCATTTGCTAAAGAAAGTAATGAACATGAATGTGGATGGATGCAGGAGGAGAGGACGGCCCAAAAAGGTTTGGATGGATTGTGTAAAAGACGACATGAACAAAAAGGGCATAAATGAGGATTTGACTGCTGATAGAGATGAATGGAAGAAGAAAACATGTTGCGCCGACCCCAAATGAATTGGGATAAGGGCAGGCAGATGATGATAACCTAATTTTATTGATGAGACTTGTTCAGTTTCATGGGCTGATTCACCCCTTAAAATATTTGCAGCTAGTATTTTTACGACTATAATAACTACAAACTAGTCTAAAACAGCTACCAACCATTTTTCTTATTTCAAAGCGTACAAATCTTATTTCAAAGCGTACCCACGTACATCTTTTGTGACTAGTTCTCCGTCTATTACAACTGGTTATCTGATCTAAATTGTGTTTTGCTAACCTGAACATCTTTGTGGAGTTCCTTCAAAAGGGCAACCTTTATTGTATCGTTAACAGAGTGACTTCCGTGTCCATTGCTGAGATCGTGCTGGGACAGTAGTGACCGCCCATCGCCGGGATCACGAACCAACAGTACTATAGCGTCATAACCTCTGTTAGGCGGGTATCTCACTTGACATCCGTCGATGCGCATTTTTAACGCATCCGTAACCAATCCGTGTATCAGATGCAAGGACATTTCGAATTATACTAAAACCCATACATACTTAAAACCCGTGGAATTCGCTAGTTTCCTTGATCATCAATAAAATTTAAAAGTTATACACTTAAAACTATTCTCCAAAAATACTACGGACTTCATACAAAATATCGTTTTAGATCGTTTTAAAAAGTGTATTTGAAAGAATGTAGCTTATTACGTATCGATTTTGACGCGGAGCAACGCAAACATTTCCTTTGTTTGGCATCTGTCTCCACTCTCCGTTACACTCATTATAGTAGATGCCGTAGATGCAATATGCCCATCTCTTTTACATCAACGGACGGCAGGTGTAGGATTCGCCTTATAGTCTCTCCGGTAGTTAAACAGATAACGAAAGTTCGCGGCAATGCTCACTTTCACTTGCAATTGTTGCTACTAATGGAACTCACTAAACGCAACTTTGTTTACTATTTTTTTTTCGATTCTGTGTTAAACAGATCAAAACTTTTTCACTATTCGTGGTTATGATTTATTGAGTTCTTAGTTTCTTACCCACGAATTCACATTAAACATTTTGAAATTCTTAAAATTCTTTAGCTCATAAGCGAAAGCGACGCATGTATTCTTTACTTTATTTGAACCTCTATTTTATTTACTCAAACATTCAATTTAGGTATAACCTTTTCCTTTAGCGATAATTCAGAAATTGACGCGATCCAGACAATATTCTTGATAAAAAAGATGCTGATACCTCTCTAGGTATCAGTGGCATTTATTTACTTCGAGAACCCAAAGTAAATGATTCTTGGTTCAGTTTCGAGTTTCAAGTGAACCAGTCACCTCTGCCCTCTCATTACATAAAGATAACACTTTGACCAGTTGACGGCATCTCGCGATATTTTGGCTTTTACTGGAGAATGTGCCCTATATCGTATTATATTGACCCATGCCTAGCAGAGGACTGTTCTGTTATGTGATTGGGTTTATGGTGAAAGACACCTGTATCGACTATTGTACTATTCGTATTTTGTCACGAAATCATAGTTTGTTTGAAGTAAAATCACATACACAATAGCCCTTGCCTTCAAGCGATGCAGTCACCTCTAACCCACATTACCTCTAAACGATAGTGTTCAAACAAATTACAACAGAACGGTCTTAGGTACAGTCGGTCAACGTAACACATGACAAATATAGTTCTTAAGTTACTACTTATATTGATCGAAGTTAAGGTTTCGGCTTATATTATCGGCGGAATATATTATTATGGGCTTGTTGATAACAATCACAAGAAAATCGATCTTTTGTTGTGATTGTTACCAACAAGCCGTATGAAAACGATGATGCACGTTCATTAAGTGATGCTACATTTAGAAAAGTAATAATTATGGCTTAAAAACGCAAAACAGTATCGAAAAATCGCGACCTTACATTTTTATTTGTTTATAAGTGAAATGGAGAGACTAGACATATCTATTGCATGAAATTGTATCATTTTCAATTGAATTAGATGTTGCTTTTTGGACGTGGATACAAGAAATCTCCATCCTACAAAAGTTGGGTTAGGTAAGAGGCAGACCGTTCACGCAAGGGATAAAGGCGTAAGATGTGTATGTATGTACGTACCCACTTAGCACATTAATATATTTGTATTATGTAACAACTAATAATAATTAGTTATTCGCTGCTTACAAAGTACAGTAGCAGGGTAATGTATAGAAACTAAACGCTTGAAGGTATAACAATTATGAAAGGTTTATGGTAAGATGATTACACACAAGCCACCATAATGAGTTTTATCTTATGCAATTATAAAACGCACGTCATGGTATTTAACATCGCCATCACGAATCCTTTTGTGAGTTTAAAACAACGTAATGTATGAAGTTCTTATGTGCTTACGAAAGGACCATTATAAGGAAGTTAAAAGAAGAAGATCTCTTTACGCATAGAGGATCCGACCCTATTATCGTACAGTTTCAAATACAAAGAGACCTTTCTCACACCTAACGTACAACTCAGCGCTAAAATAACGCATCCGTAACGCAGCGGTCTGTCAGATCCACACTAAAACTGCTCTCGACGCAGGTCCAACACACAACCTTTCAGGTTCAGCGGTAGTATAGTGAAGGAAAGACCAAAATAATATTTATGATAAAAAACCTGCGTGTATGGAATCTATTTCGTTGACTTACCTATTAAATTATAAGTACTATGACTTGGCTTTTGTTTACGTAACAAACACCCTCTCTAGATGTTGCACGTACTGTAAAACTGGTGTAAATATTATAAAACCATTATAGCTTCTGTAGGTGCTGCAAGAGTAATATGCTGCTTTAGAAAATTATAATAATCTCATGTGTAAAGACATGCTGCTTTCATGTAAGTTGAAGAAGTAAATTGCTGTCGGTGAAGTATGTGTCCAGATAAACAGGCCAAACTAATGATACGCGTTGCGATTTAAGTGTGTAGTAAGTGTTTGAAATGTGCTTAACACTGCTAAGGCAGTTTTGCAATTGTGAACAGCAATAGCGAGCTACATCTTGTACCTACTTATTTAGACTCCAATGTATTCATTGATTGATGTATATGGCGCCTCTATTTCAACGTCTATATAGGGAGTAAGAGACAACTGAGAGAATACTGATACGGTACATTCAGACCATGAAACTGGACAACTTTCCCCTAGAAACATATGTCAGGAAACGCCAAAAAAAAACATTTTCCTTAATAAATGCAGTCAGCTAATCGTGGTTTTGTATGGGATGTCGAAATTCTTTTGTCGTTTCCTGACATACATGTTTCTAGGGGAAAGTTGTTCAGTTGCATGGTCTGCATGCATCCTATCAGTATTAGGAGGGTTGTCCAGTACACCCACTATGTAGAAATTAACCGATGAATGAAATCTTATGTTCGGGTGCAACATCAAGTTAAAAATAGAATGTAGATCAATACCTTCTCAAAGCATAACGAACAGTTACTTTATGATGTGGAACCTAATGGGAATAAATATTTATTAAAATAATCCATGAGCAAGTTCCGTAGAGGATGTCACCAAAATGGACGCGCAAAAAGCAAAACAAACAAACGGATTGGGCAAAGAGGACACGGAATCAAACCAAGGTGAACCTCGACATCACCTTTACATAACCATACGAACGATTCTAGAACGATGACACTTCATTTATCATGTTTCCCATATTGGAAATGACCAAGGCACACAATGTTCCTGATATACCAAGCTATAGGAAGTTGTCACTTCACCCCAAATTGGAGTATACTAAGTATGTTAGGTATAGTAGACCCATACTCCTCCATACTAGGATACGTCACGCCTTGGTAAGCGACGGGTGGAAATCTAAAAAGCCTTCCAACTTATTCTTAACCTTGGATTTGTATAAGGTACCTTATGTCCTACGGGAGCAGGATACATACAAATTATTATAATCAGCTACAGTTTCGAATGTAAACATGCCATGAGGTCACTTTGACCCATTTAACTGGTAATCATCACGAGTCACCTTGGTCGTGACATGTTTCTCACATTCAGGCGATCAATAGACGGACTTGACTGATAAGTTGAACAAATAAAGTGGCGTATGGTTGTATCAGATGCATGATTCGTTTCGTGAGGTGTTGCAATGTGCTTGTATGGAGGGGTTCAAGCACAGGTCATCTCTAGACTTGGCTAGCCTCAAGGGCAGGCGAATTATTTGCACAACCTTACCAATAGTAGAATCCAGTTATCGAGATATAGTCAATAATCTATTCTTTTGTTATAACAGCGCGCTTCGCATTTTGGGAAAGAGTTTGTTTAAGCCGTAGTAGGTTAGAGGGAGGTTACTGGAACAAAATCTACATACTAAAATGCGTAATAACGTTTCTAATATGGATCTGACAGAGACAAGAATTACGCACGTCATTTTAGCGCTGCGTTGTGCGTTAAGTGTGAGAAAGGTCTATAGGTTACTCTCTGTCTCCAGCAGTGGACATGTTGCTTAAAATTAGTAGGCGATATCTCAGCAGGGAGTGTCGCAGAAATTATATATTCGCGTGCATTAAAGACTCTCTTTTTGTGTGGGACACCTACACCATTGCAGGTATAACCAAAGTCTGACTAGCCATTTTAGTTACTTTCTTATCAACGTTATTAATCCAGTAGGTACGTAATATTTTAAACGGCCACTTGGCTAAACGACCAATATTTACGAAATAACTAGGTGATTTACACTTATCGATGCGGTTGCGATCTGGATTGCCTCACTTGTGTAATTGGCTATATTTCGCATTTACCCTCGAAATATTCACGCCAATTTAACAAATTTTGAAAACAAAATCTGTTTTAACAAACACCTGTTCAGAAATATGCTCAGTCAGTGCTCATGATTATTTATATTGCACATCTTCAATATAAAAACCGGTTGGACTACTACCACAAGTTGTATAATATCAATAGCGCATGCATTTATAGAAGTGATTTCATTAAATGAAGACGATTGGAATAGCCCGAGATGTCTATCTGATATGGTGATAAACAAAAAGTATTTATTTGTATGTAGACACGATTTTCTGACAATATTGGTTCCACGTCAAATCCCATAGGATAGGTAGCGGACCCCGACAGAGAACGGGATAAGGCAAGGATACTGATGGTTGGATTTGACAGCTAATGGAAAAGTTTTCGACGAACTTATAAAAACATATTGACGAATAATCTCACAGACTTAAACAATTCGTCGTTGTCGAAACATGATCTAGCCGCTGAACTTTCATTGCCATTAATTAGCCACTGCGTGCTGTTAGTAACATGTAAGATTTGACATGTGTAATAAATAATGCTATCGTTATTAAGTATCGGTTTGTGTTGCAAACCCACGTCTAGAACGTATAGACGAGTGAGACTTGGGCGGCCGGTTCTTATCTGTCTTTCCCTAAATAATGGCCGTAACACATGCGCTTAAACAATCCACATTGTCTACACATACCTTCAACACCCGAACTAAAATTCCTTGTATTGGCATATGCATACTATATATCATTAGTTGATTTGTATCAGTAGTGTCGCAAACTCTATACGAACACGTCTCTAAACTAGAAGGTATGGCCTTTTTCACACTTAACGCACAACGCAGTGCTTAAAAATCGCAGCGGTTTGCCAGATTCACGAGAAATGTCAATCGCCATACTAAATCTACTCAACCACCGTCGATGCAACTGCGTCAAGATAATGCAGATGGGTCAAAATAACGCAGCTGCGTCGACAGCGGTAAGTAGTTTTAGTATAGGGATTGACTTTTCTAGTACGGACTCGTTGTTTTAGCGCAGCGGTGTGCGTTAATAGTGAAAAAGGCCTGCGCGGGTGACACACGTGCGGTTGTTATCTTTCTGTGAATAATAGCAGCAGCGCCACACCGCGGCCTGTGACGCAACGACACGAGCTGGCGCATGGCGTACGCCAAGCCCGAGTGCCATAGAGTCGCGTTATCCGTTGCGCAACGCAAGAGTCGCACACGCCACACGGCCCATTGACTGCGTAGCTTAGGACAGTCAACACAGTACTTATGTGGCCCACAGCAAAATATACACAGTATGTAAAAAAATTGGTGCAAAATTATATTGCCGTGTGATACCGGCGTAGAATAGCATCACCCCATTTCTTCCTGCGGGTGTTGTAAAAGGCAACTAAGGGACTCGATTGTTTCACGTGTATTACAATTTTAGGCGACAGGCTGACAACCTGTCACTATATTGATACGCGAATCATCTGAAAAAGCCCTCAATACTTGTCAGACGTGGCGATAACGGCCGTAAATTTACGATCGTTAACGCCCTGCCTACCCCACAAGGGACAAAGGCGTGATTTATGTATGTATGTATGTAAATATTGAACGAGACCATGAACCTGAACAACTTTTCCCAAGATACATAGGTCGAAATATGAAAAATATTTTGGACGTCCCAT
This sequence comes from Keiferia lycopersicella, assembly GCA_029255805.1. Lineage (NCBI taxonomy): Eukaryota > Metazoa > Arthropoda > Insecta > Lepidoptera > Gelechiidae > Keiferia > Keiferia lycopersicella. The sequence goes on from JARACZ010000008.1 coordinate 5,967,434, forward strand.
ACAAAATAACGATCGGCTAAGTCAATTTGTACGAGAGGTCCAAAAAAATTTCTCATATGCCGACCTATGTTTCCTGGGGAAAGTTGTTCAGTTTCATGGACTTTATTTATTTAATTTGAGCCAGACATGTTAAGTTACTTGCTTTAAATTAAAATTGATTTACAATTAAGTTGTATAGGTACTTCGCATTTGACAACCACACACAAACACGCTAATAAATATTTTATACCGGTGTCCCTCTTTCTTAAATGTTGTGCACGGTCATCAGCCTCACCTTATGCTATCTCTTTCTACCGTAGGACTGCTGGAAGAGATTTCTTTTTAGAAATAAGTAGTGCCTGTTTTGTTTTTTATCTAAATGTGATTGTCCTGTGTATAATAAATAAATGTAACAAGCTACGCATAAAATCACATATAATACTCCTATATTATATCTTTGACATGTTTGTTACTTAATTGATGACTTGTCAAATGCCTAGAGGTTAAATATTAATTTTGTATTGAACTAACAGCCGTGTAGTAAAATATATTGATTTAGAATGTACCTACTCCACTCTTAACAGGTAACAGCTCATAAAGTTTTACAGGATCATCATATTATAAATTAAAATTTATAGGTACTGGTTTTCTGTACAGTTATCAATACCTACCTACTTAACATAGGTACCTAGTACAAAATGAAGTTGCTTTCTGCGTTTCTCCATCATTGACAACACACCACCAACTCTTTCTAAACCACACAACCAATTTTCATGCGTTTTTTCTTTTTCTTAGCGTGTCGATGGCAGACACTATATAGTTGTGGGCCAGAACTTAGCTACGTTTTTGCGTTTTTAATAGGGTGATTCAAGGGAAAGGTTCATAATACGAATGGATCGCACACTTGACGCACGACGGTGCGCTAAAATATCGCAGCGGCTGTCAGATATACTAGAAACGTTAACCCCCATACTATAACCGCACTCGACGGACTACATTGCGATAGCGCCGCGTCGACAGCGGTGGAGCGGTTTTAGTATGGGGATTGATATTGCTAGTATGGATCTGACAGACCACTGCGATGTTTTAGCGCTCAGTCGTGCGTCAAGTGTGCGATCCACCTTAGGTACATGTCGGAACACGTCTTCCATGGAAAAGCGATACATAAGAATAACGTTAATAATTATGTTGATCGCTTGAATTAAAACTTGACATGCTGTTGACAGTATCATACATACATATTACACATGCACACCCATGCTGACTTGTTGAAGAGCACTCCGACTGGTTACCGCTCAATTATATCAGATTTTTGATGACAGTTTAATAGGCCATCGCAGTCTGTCATTATTACGAAGTAAATGCAATGTCAGCTCCTTGATGTTTTTCTTTTTTTTTTTACAATCTTTTTTGGAGTGTACAGAACTTTCCTGTTTTAGGGCCCGAGTGGTACAACTAGGGCAAATAATCTATGAAGAGTCTGAATTTCCGCGAATTAACAAAGGTATTTATGCTAGTTTAATTCAATCTGATTGAATACTATACTGTCTCATGACTTTTATATTCAAACTTTATTGTTTTAATTCATAATACCTCCGCCACCGCTGGCTGGGAACCGTCCACAATGAAATAAAAATTCAAATTTTCACAGCAATAAAATCAATAATTAGATAGATAGATAGATTAAACGTTTATTGCATAATCAACAACACACATATACATTCAAAGTGGAAAGACGCACAAACAAAGAAAAATGAAAAATCTAACACAGTAATAGAACGCACATGTGTGCTGCAGCGATGCAAAGGGCCAAGGCTCAGTGCAAAGAATGCCCAAAAGAGGGCAGCACTGGTTTTCAGCCATTACCACAGAGTGAACGTTACGAGTGTTTGCTAAAACATGTGTGTGAAAGTAATGAAGTTTTATGTAAAATAAAATCGTGTTGTGTGTGTGTGTGTGTGTGTATAATATGTAAAATCAAGTTAAAAGTAAATTATTCGCAAATCGAGTGTAAAAATAAAATACTAATTAGAAATAAAATTTTGAAATGAACAAAGTTACTGAGTAACATTTTTTTGGCAGCAACCGCTAACCTAAAAGTTGCGAGGGGTTACCTGTTTTTTTGTTAATTCAAATCATAACTTTGATAGAACTTATTGATTCTTCGTATATTTTGTTAAAATGTCCTTGACAGGTCGTTCTTGTATTTTAATTTTACTTTAAACTTAAGTTAAAGTATTCAAGGCTAACAAGCGAGGACTGGTTATTAATAAGTTATAAATAGATACATCTTCCCATTAAGTCGGGTTATTGAGGTTTATTTTACATCCCATAATCCTGAGACCCATATTAAGGTGAACGTACACTTATCCGCATCGAACGAATCGAATTTTAGAAATTCCTATGAAACTTCGCACATTTGTCCGAACCGAATCGGTCGATTCCGGAAAATGTGCGATGTTTCATAGGATTTCATATATAGAATTCTAAAAAAGGACGGTTTGTTCTGTACGTTCGGTGCGGATAAGTTTGCGTTCACCTTTATACATACATACACAAATCACGCCTATATCCCAACCTTTATACAATGCTACAAGTCTATACGTAAAGTTATTCGTTTAGATTACGTATTTATCATATTTTTGATATCCTTACCACAGAAACAGTTACACAGGTATTGAATTATTATCTAGCGCTTTTTTATATTAAAACATTTTCTACAGATCTAACTTTTCTGTAGTGAGATCTTTTATTAATGTCTAACTGGCTACACAATTCATTAATGTAAGTCTATAGTTTTGTAGTATTGGCACTGGGCTCCAAACTGCTTTGGCTTATCTAGATATCTAACATTTGATAACAAGGCGGGGCTACACTGCACTACAAATGAAGGAGATCAACAATTTAAGTCAATGCGTGCAGTTATCAGCATTGATCAACAAATGTATATCCGCGCCCACGCGCTATGTATGCGCGTACGCACCATTATGCCCAATGCGACCGTACGCCATTGTTTAGCTATCAAAATCAACTCCTGGAATTATTATTGTTGTTATGATGAATGCTTATAATGTCAACAATTTTGCAGCCTTGAAAATAGTGCATAATAAATAATAACGGTGGTTTTATTTCGCAATGCTATTGATACTGGAATAACATTTCGCTTGGCGCAATTGTTTTTTTTTTGTTTGACGTTTCGATAAAAATATAATATAACGTAAATACGTACTTCTTAAAAAAGATATTTTAAAACAAACACTAGTATACGGATTTGCACAAATGTAAGAACTTAATCTGTCTAAAATATAAACTTCTGGTTTCAAAAGGCTTCTTACGTGTCGGGCCTAGGTAGATAACAATATGTATAGTTAGTTTGTAATGGTCAGATCTTGTTATGCAGTGTCTAATCAAGTTATATTTTGTCAGTAATTATGTACAGTTCGAGTAGTCTGACTGATCTAGATTTCGGTGTTCTAGCTTTAACGATCAACAGCTAAATTATACTTGGATGAATGCCATTTCTAAGAGAAGCATATTTCCCACAGATGTCATGATAACTACATTAAATTGTTAGTAATGAAGTATGTAGTAAGCATGTATATGACATATGTGGGCACATCACTTGGCATGTTAAGGGCCCAGTAAGTAGCGTCCGACGACGGCCATGTTTCCAAGAAGTTATCTAGCGACCAAACCTGTTACTCACCTACTGATTTCTGTGGTATCTAGGTAGAGTTCGGAACACTTTATAATAAACGTAAAATTTCTAAATGAAAAGCTTATATGAGAAAAAATTGCGCTCTCTCTCTCTCTTTTCGTGTGGGACACCAAGTCGTCCAACGACACCATGTGCACTGATTCGAGCTAAAATAATAACAGGCATATCATTTTATAGGTACATACATTAATTGACAATAGGGAAAATTGTCAATTTCATGGTCTAACTACGCGTGAAAAGTTTTCGTTATACCATCTCTTACACCCGGTATTTTTTTAAACGCTACAGGCAACCACAAACAAAACAAGATTTGCTTGATTTATGTTACGACTAAGCGGCCGCGGGATGCCACCACAAGAAAAATAAGAATCAACATGATTACTCTTTATAGTTTTATTTGTGAACATCTGCCTCAAACCTGAATCAAAGGTCAGTCCAGCAATTAGCTACAAATAAATAATAAGGAGTCTACGATAACATTATTTCATTAGAGCTGTAGCAATAAATTTCTTATACATTTATTATTGCAGCCATTATTATGTTTTACTCTCCGCAGATACTTCATTTTACCCGTGATCATGACGCAAAAACAAAAGAATTTAGTCAAAGATCTACTAATAAGTATGTGGTAATAATTGTAAATGGCTATATGCTAGGTGACACAACACAAGGAAAATCATTGATTAAGTTTACGAGAACTTTCCATATTAAATAACTTGTAAAATTATAATGATACAGTACACAGACCACCTCACATCACACGTGATATAATAAACTTACGTGTGCATATAATGAAAACCGCCATGACCTAAAAATATCAGGATTATACTGGGTGTAAGAGACGGTTTTCTGAAAACTTTGCAGGAATGATCAGACCAAGAAACTGAACAGTTTTTACTATCGAGAGATCTTAGAAATTTCATCAGTTGATCGGGAATTTTGTATAGGAGGCCGAAATTTTTCCTCGTTTACCAACATTGCTTCCACGGAAAAAGTTATTCAGTTTCATGGTCTGATCACGCCGGCAATTTTGCGTATAACGGCCTTTACACCCCGTATATACCTAGCTATGTACGTAGTTATGTATGTTCGCGAGTCGGTAGAGGTCGGAGTGCAATACTTCCTCGACGGATCGGATGTGAGTGATTATTGAACACTGCCTACAAGTCTTACCTGACATTGACCTTCCTTTACCTACGTAGTATTACGCGCCTTCGTTTCCATAGAGGCAATTGGTAAGTATTCAATATTTTGAAAAACTGGTGACTAAAATCAAGCTACGGTTAGCATTATTTGCTAAAATAGAACCGAGACGAAGTTCCTATGCCGAATTAATCCCTAATTAGGGCTTATTTTCTACCTGGGCAAACATAAAGATTGACTTGTAAAATAACTAATAGAATTTCTAATTGGGACGCCAACACCGTTAACCACGGAAGTTGCCAGATAAATTACGTAGACTATTAAGTCTTACCCAAGTCGTGATTGGTTTAGGCTGTTAAAATTCAATTGAAATGACGATCTAGGAAATTAGTAACTATTTATTGTGACAATAAACTGTGCTGAGACACTAAACAGATGTTTCCTATTCCTAAGTTACCTAGGTATTAAGGCTACTTTAAGTATTGCAAAGTATCTATTGAAGTAATGTAGACGTAAATGAAACCCTTTTAAATTTTCTCATTGAACGTTTTTAATATTTATTTGCGTAAATATTCCTTATTTTATTTTCTCATTATTGCTTTTTTTTTACACCTTGTTTTTAAGCATCTTGTTGCATGTAATCAGATAGGTTTTCAATTGTTTCTTTCTCAGGAATTTCTGCGTATCATACAGAATGTCAGAGCAATTTGCACTAAAGCGTCTAAGTTACATACCGCAGCAATTAAAATACTTCGATTACGAACTATTGCAAGACGTGCCTTTCGAAACCTGAAGTAGTGTATACTCTGACTGAGTGACCCCAGGTTCTCAGAAGAAAGAAAATGATTGATAGGATTTTGCAATGTTCCCGACAAGAAGCTAATTTACATTATTTAGAAACTGCGAATGTGCGATTCTGCTTCATTAGGCAAGATGCTGCAAAATTTTTGTGCAAGTTACAGATATACTGCTAATAGTGTTAAACAACATGGGAATAGTTTATCAGTTATTTTTCCGCAGTTCAGAAATTCATATATGTACCAGTGGACCTACCCCAAAAGCGTTGGATCTTAGATTAAACATTGAGCGCAGTGAATCCAATTTTTAGGGTTGGATTGGATCCAATAGCTAGGTATAACACTTTTTTGTATTTTTGGTTGCACCTATTCACATGTTATTTTTATTACGATACTAATTAAAGCTAGCATAAAAAAAGTCCGACAAAATGTCCTCAAGCCCAAAAATTAAGGAAAGTAATCGAGACGAGAAACAGTTTTGAAGTCATTTGGCAGACACACACCACACACATATTTGACCCTGGCCTGATTACGTCTGTCAGTTAGCCAAAGACATATTGTGTGCACCAACATAAACCACATTTCCCAACTGCATGCTCATGCACGCAAATGCACTTAAATGATTCACGATGCATAACCAATGCTTATTAAAGAGAATATTGCTTCAAATGTGACGTCTATCTCTGTTATATATCATTGTTTTATTAGCACCAAGGATAAGCGCTACAATCCTAAATATTTACTTACTGACAAGTAGGGTAGGGTTCATCGAGTCGTTGGACGACTCGTTGTTCCACAAGAAAAAGAAGGAGAAGACCTGCCAACATCAGTTATAACCTAGGTATGTCTGAGCGTAATTGTATCTAATAAAATTGACAATCTATCCGGTGAGGGGTAGGATAGATTTGGATTGTTATGAGAAGCTATCTTTAAATGAACAAGTAATATTTCTCTTAATTTTAAGACAGGTGTTATACTATGCTTCGGTACTTACTTACTAATTTTATAATTTCTGTGTATTACTATGGTTAGTTACGTTATGAGCAGGAGGCAAGCAAGAGTTATATAAGGACCAGGAACTCTGTTAAACTTTACGGTGTACCATGTGTTTAATATTACACATACGGCGACGTATAGGAAGAAATCAAATAATCAACAATATTTATATTACGCTCATTAAATTAATGATCAAACAAAATGGACTTTGATATTATTGATTAAAATGCTTACAATACATATAAGAAACGTGGCCTGGGTTGTTTATTTTGGTGTAGTTTCTTCTATGGCATGAATCACGAGCAACTTATCAACGAAGAAAAATCACCTTTTACGGCACACTACTGCGTAAAAATGGGCAGATGCTATATAATACTCGGTACCAAACGGCAAAACACTAATCGAGTAGAGAGAAATGAGCTTTCTTGTACAATTCTCATCAAACGCGAATGCGCAGGAGACGGTGACCTCAAACGCGCAGTCGCGATTGTTAGCATAATTAACTAAAACAAAGGCACGGAGCAAGGCTGTACACCGCACGGTGCCACAACTTATGGGATCCTCAGAACAGTGCCATAGAGAAGAGAGAAAGAACCATGCAGAATGAAGATATCGAAAGCTAGTCGCCATTAAATTTGGATTTGGCTCACTTCAAAACATAGCATGCGCGATTGTTTGCATAATTTACTAAAACAAAGCCAGGGAGCAAGGCTGTACGCCGCACGGTGGCACAACTTATGGGATACTCAGAACAGTGCGATAGAGAAAATAGAGAGAACTAAGAAGAATGAAGATATCGAAAGCTAGTCGCCATTACATTTAGAATTAGCTCGCTTTAAAACATTGCTTGCGCGATTGTTAGCTCAATTACCTAAAACAAAGCCTCAGCTCAGAACAGTGCGATAGAGAAGAGAAAAAGAACCAGGCAGAATTAAGCCATCAACACGTAACTTGTAGCCGCCGTCATATAAGAAATAGGTTTACTGGGTGTCCTAAGATTTACCTTTGAAGCTGCTATTAAGAAAATCATCCTAATAAAGTTGGTTTCGCTTAAATCACAAAACACTAGTATTTAACTCAATCTAGTATTAGAAAGGTACGTACGAGTCACAATTTTAGTATTTTTACTTTCAAAAATATCGAGTTTTAGTACTTTTACTTTCGAATTTGTAATACACCAAGCAGCAACAACGACGAGTTAACTGTTCACAACTTTATTGTAACTGTTCGCAGCTTCATTCTCAAACATTTACCTGCTCTGAGAAAGGACCAACGTTCGGTTATATGATTTGCATATTATTGAATTTATAACTACTGAATGATAATAAATAATTGACGCCTAATGACCTTTGGGTTGAGCACTACAATAGGAGATATCACAAGAAATGTCTTTGACTTAACTAGGTACTGTATACAAATTGTATTGTTAGATATGACGACTCACAGGAAAATCTTACTTGGATTTATTTTTCACTCACTCAACATAAAATTTAGTGACTCAGATCTTTACATGCACTATTATTACGAATATATCCTATAAATCTTTTTCGTATAAACTTAATTACGATTTGTATGCATAGCCTCTAAGTTTTTCAATGTTCTTATAGCAGATGTTTCTTAAACATTTAAACTATCTACGCCTTAAAAGGTTTTAGTATCTTTTTAATGTCCATTGTACTGAACCAATACTAAGCCGATCTTAATTTTACGACGACTAATAGCTAGAGTGGGTGTAATGTTTGACCCATATCATAGAATTACGTAGGTTTCAAATCTACAGGTTAATTTCTGAATACATTGAGTAGCCGGTTAATTTTCCTAGTGTCTCGTAATAGTAATGTCTTGTCTATCTACGCAATATACATTGAATTTTACATATAAACCCTGTAGCTTTATAATACTGATCATTTCTCATAATTACACGCTGTACGCTACGCAAGCAGGTTCATGCCGCAATCCTAGTTTCGAGAAAGCGAATTTGAATTTATGATAGACCCACTAAACTGCAATTGTGAATAATCGTGATGGATATCCTGATTATCGTGGTTGGCAATGCATGAACGCATCAACCAACTAGTCATATTTCAGGATCGTATAAGTAGGTGCAGTACAATATAAAAGTAAGGATGCTACCTGATGAAAACTCTTTCCAAAACAAGCGCGCAAAAATCGACAACTTTACTTTACTAAGGTAGGTACCAGGTAGATAGTTAATCTCTTCTCTTTTCTTCTTAGAAGAGAGAGATACTTAATTTTGTTTTTAGGTAGATAGAACTTCGACATTAAAAAGCTATGTATATGTAAACATCTTTATCTAGAATAACAATAACATTGTCCTTAATTAACAATTAATTACGATCTTAATTGCCCCGAATATTATTTATTAATAAGTAAGTATTTATAAACTATTAGTCTACCGTTTTCTGATGATCATGACTTCCAAAACGACCTTTCACGCAAACCAATTATCACAACCATTAGTTACCTATGATATTACATAACCATTATCATATCATTTATTTGGACTTAAGCTGATGCCTTACGGATATCTCGAACTTATTGAACTTATTGCTCTTTAGGTACATTTTCTCATCAGTTACTAGGATTTCTCATAACCATAAAGCGGTTTATCATAGACTTTGATCATTCGACCAAGCCAATGTTTAATCATACATCTAAGTAAAGTATTATTGTATCTAAGAGGGATCGCGTTTATAACCCCTTATTACATTAGTTGTAACGTCGCTCCCAGCGTCCACCTATATTATTTAAGTTGGGCAGTTTAACGACTAGCATTAAATATCTTTGTTTAGTATCAATTATCTGTCGGCCCTACCAACCCAGCAACATCTGACTCCCGTAGAACTTGCTTGCTAGCTTACGAAACCTTATGCGGGCTTTTGACTTAGCTTTCGTTATTGGAATTAATTGTTTCCTAGAGTGGCTATTTTACTTTATCCTGCTGTATACACTGCTGGTTATTCTGTGAACGCCATTGCAATAAATTCAAGATAACCAGCAGCCTATGTCAAATTGTTAATCAGGGCAGGGTAAGTGAAATTTACACATAAGTTAGGTAGAGCAAAGCGTGCTCTTTATCAGTGCGAATATTCGTCACACCTAGAGTAGGTATGTATGTCTATTTTGAAAAGAGGAAAAAGAGTAAGAAAGCCGGAGGTACCAAAGTAGTAGGTATTCAAAATGTCTTCTATGCGTTTTAAGTCATTTTGTCAGTATACAAGAGGACAAATAAAATTATACTTCTGAAACAGGCGGTGTGTAGAGGAAAACTTGCAGAGAATTATTAATACTAATGACTTATTCTTTCTCACCTGGTATGGCCATGCCAAGCTCGAGATACTCCTTGACGGAGGGGCTGAGGAACGCCGGAGGTGCAGGTGCCGCGTCGGGCTCAGGGTCAGGAGCATCCAGCGCTTGAGCTGGCTCCCTCACCGCTGAACTCTCCGCACGCGGACGCTTGACACGCGCGCCCTCTTCTATGCCACCTGGAAAAAATGAGCTTGGTCAGACGACACGACGTGTTAAGAAAATAACTGCATTATTCAAGAGGTGAACCAGCTTATGGAACAACAGCTTCCCTCGAGGAAAATAAGTCACTTTGAAACGAATTAACTCATTAACTGCTAACCTAACCAAATAAAATATGTTTATTTCTTTTTACCGATTGTGTTCCTTTGAGTCCTCGAGCCAGTGAAGTTAAGTAAGTAAGGTATTCCTTTGGAAAAGTTGTTTAGTTTCATGACCTGGTTTAACTTCAAATTCATACAATATTTTTTCCTTACACGCTTTATAACCACAGGAGCACAAGATAGACACGAAAAAATTTTAAAGACCTTTATACCTAAAGAACCTAAATAAGTCAACGTTCTGAGATTCTATGTAGGTAGGTACCTAGTTCCTCAAACAATATTCTGTTAAATCGCTCTAAAAGTTGTAAGGGCTCAAACATTCATAAAGATTAAAATCATGCGTGTTTACTGAATTGCCAATTTGCCAATTAATACCCATTCAAGCGTTCTGATTGCACCATAAATAATTTGCGACACTACTTCTTCTATTAAATATTACAGAATTTGTCTTAGAAATGCAATAACTAACTACTTACCATACCAACATATATCGGTAATTATATAATTACATATAACCTATGTTAATTTATAGGAAATAGTCATCATGATTGCTAAAACACATCCATTTAGTCACTAAACGCTAACGATTCATATTTTCTAAGGTACGGATTGACAAATCACAGCAAGGAATGCTGTCATGAGATCAAAATGTAGATTTTGTCGGAGACATGCATTGTCTTTCAAATAAACTGTGGTTTCCATAAGACTCCTATGAAAAAGATACTTACTTATGAAGATTATCATCAGATGGACCAGATTGACTCAGTTTTTTCATCATACTTTTTAAGATCTGCTAAGACACCCATCCATTAAAATCGCATCATTTTTAGCAGCATCGAAACCGCAAGAAGACATTTAGTAACCACATCTTAGTGCTTTCTTAGCGATACTTAGCTGGGAGGGTTTCAGTTCAGCAAATAGGATAGGAAGATCATGCATCCGACAAGTACCTACACTTCTCGATACTTTGCTTTAATTTTACCAAGTAAACAAGGAATAACAATAAAGTTTCATAGATGTTATGGAGTCGCTTGGCTGTCATCCTCATATCGCGGGCACGCGTCGAAATTGTACAGATTTCTGCTGTTGTTGTGGCAACTGTCTTTTAGTCTTACTGAGCATCAGAGATCACCTAGAGACGAGATCAACCAAGGGCCTTCTGAGTGAGACCCAGTTCTATATTGTCGGTTCCTGCATAACATTTATCTGCAGAGACTATCATTAGTCGCAAGACCACAAACTACTGAGTAACGAGCCTCGTTTAACGTAAATCGCTGGGTGCTAAACCAGTAGTAAGAATCTTTAAGCCTTACCACAAAAATGTGAACGCCTGTCTAGCGCTTCTGTGTACAACGATGACCGATGTGGCGCAGTGGTAGTGCGACTGCCTTTGACGCAGAAGGTTCCGGGTTCAATTCTCGGTGGGTCACTCACAAAGTTGATATTTATCACTTTGTGAATATGTTCCCAGTCTGGTTAGGACATTGCGGGCTGAACCACCCGATTGTCCGTAAGTAAGATGGTTCCGTGTTTCGGATGGCACGTTAAGCCGTAGGTCCCGGTTGCTGCCTATGATCACTTAGACGGCGGTCGTTACACAACCATGTCAGAAGCCTGCTACATGTAGAAGGCGGTTGAAAAATTCTGGCACTAGGGTTCATCGGGTCGTTGGACGACTCGGTGCCCACACGAAAAGAGAAGAGTGTGTACAATGATATTTTTTAAACACGCCTCTATTTATTGTGGCAAGCCTCATAAGTTCTTGACGTTATGGAGTCCTATACCTAGCTCCTTGCGGTGGTGCGGTTATTCTGACTGCATAATGACTTCACAATATTGATTTCCATGGTACCTAAATAAATTAGGGAAATAGGAAATAGACAGAAAAAAATTAATACTGCGAAAAGAGATTACAAACTACAGATTTACAGGGATGCAGGTTATAAATAAGAAGAACACCTAGGCTGACTTAATGCTATGGTGGCAATCTCCATCTACCAGAACTACTCATTTCTGGCATTCTTATGAAATGGTTCATATACTTTACCTATGTAGGTACGCAGGCTAGGCTATTTCTTATACAAAACACGTAAACTGAAAAGTTTTCTAGATTTCAGCTCCTAAAATGTAAGTATCTAAAAAAACCGCCCCGAAAAATATACTCTGACCAAAGCTTTTAATACTTTCCTTAAGATTTATTGTCAGATACGGATAATTAAGGTCACGTCCCTCAGGAATGAGGCATCAACTTAGAAGAAGAAGAAGAAGAAAGATAAATAAAACTCTTACCGGTAATAGTTAACACCGACAGCACCATCACGACAGAAACACTGCAAAACCTATCCATTTTGAGCAATAAAACTTTGAAACTATACAAATATCACAATAGCATACGAGCACACATGTTCGAGGTGAATTCAATTCAATTTATCGAAGCTTTCAGTTAGCATTGGCACTGTAGTTGGGATGACGAATTTCGTAATGTGGTTTACGGTAGATCACGGTATGATGTGATAAGTTAGCCGGTGTTGCGTAACTTTGGATCGGGCGCGTCGCGTGCGCTTCGAGTCACAGCCAAGCGCGCAATGTTCGCTCAACCTCGTTGATCACTCAACGCGTTGCTTGAGAGTCGAGGAGATACTTCGCGGTCTTCGCGCCGTACAAAATAAGGCTTGACCTCTAAAGTTGAAGTCATCAGCGATTAGTGAATATAAGTACGTATTGCAATTGTCAATCGGAAGGCTGCACGTTCTTTTTCCGTAGTAAACCAGAAAGTCCATCCATCATTTTTGTAACCTCGAGTAATTTGTAGGTACCACTGCTTACTTACTTTATCATATTGCTCACTTCTTGCTTACCTTAGACTAGGCAAAACCTAGGTAACCCAATGGGGATGTGGCCATCCTAAAGACGGATTTAATTTTTCCATTACTTATGTGGGTAGACTGGGTAGTTACTTATGAAAAATAGGTTTTTTTTTGTGGAAAATCTCTTATATATACATTTTATTGTTTTTTTATGTAAGTGTTCTTATAGCTAAGGTATAGCACGCAGTAAATTAAACAATTAAGTAAACTAAATAGCTCTAAAACTTGCTCTAAACTAAAACTAAAACCTTCAGAGTTGCAACGGTAAAGAAGAAACTGCATTTCAAATAAAATCAAGATGGGAAACATCAAAAGTCTTCAAACTTTTAAAATTCCCGCTATTCAAGTTCGATTCGACAAAATGTGGCTATAAGGTCGAAAACATGTTTGTCTCCCTTTAACTTATCTAACTGTTGATGAAAGAAAAAAGAATGCAAACATCATTTCCTAAGATCATTTCGGAATGACAACACTTCGGAATGAGATAATAATAAACTTTTTGCTTAAGGCCAATACGCATTTTAATCAGTAAAATATTATACCAATTTGATTACAAGGAAAAGTTTTTGAAACTATTTTATCGAGTGATTTCACGTTGCTTTTCGTAATAAATGCATTTTTATATTATAAGGAATGTATACTAAAATTCCTTTATCCTGTGCGAAAGCATGCAATACGCACCGCACACTAGCTTCAATGTATCTTGGATTACCTTGGACTATAGCATGGGGTCTCATTCCCTACTAAAGGAAATTAGTCCAAAAAAAAAACAATAGATGGCGACACGGGTAGCGAATGTAACTTATGAGTCGGACATAAAGGCAAATTTACAAAAAAAAAGTATTGTAAAATTACAAATACATTAATTAAGATGTTTTGAGATGAAAAAAACTCGAAATCATTCTCATTTTTGCAAAATTTTTCAATACAAATGACGTCACCATCGCATTTTGTAGGTTCACAATTTTTAACGTGAACGAGGGATGTGACCTGACTTAAAGTTACTAGCTCAAATTGATAGATGTCGCTGTATTGCAAATAAGCAATTTTGATAAATAACACGCGCGCGCAGCCGCAGCGGTGCGCACACAGATAGCAAAAGAGTAAAGCCTAATTTCTGAATTGGTGTATAATAAAATCGTGCACGGAATTCCGCAACTATTGGCGATGTTTGATTCAATCACACGTTTTACTAATTTTATCCATTCACACATTCCCTAATAAACAGACACATACATTTGTCATTTAAAAAATCAGCAAGTAGAAAGTGTTATACGAGTGGATAGACCAGACGTTATGTATTTCCGTGCATGATTTCAGAATTCATCGTTTCAAAGTTCGAGTCCTTGCTAATCATAGACTGCTTTTGCGTTTTAATTATGCATCTCGGACTTTGTTAAACACTTTTATGTTTTATTAATAAAATACGTCACTATAAATTTTAAGGAAAATAAAACTGTGGCAAAATTAATATAAAAATGAATGTTAATGTTTTTTTCGTTACCTATCTATAAAAACATTCTATTTATTTATACCAATAATATTATGATGAGGAATGACATTTAGGAGGACACTATACACATGAAAGCAAAACGCATTTCTGAACCTGTAGAAACATCGTGAAGTTTGGTTTGTTTTTGCCGTTCGCCGACTTTTGTTCAAGTGATTTATATTTGAAGAATTTATTAATTATTCTAAGAAATAATACAAAAGCATTTTGCTGCTCATGGCGTCTAATCAAAGAATGAATGATACCAAAGAGGAACACCAAAGAGTTCCTACATTACACCTCCACACTAAATGTAAACATAGAACTAACTAAGAACAAAATTAATTAACTTAAATTACCTTAACAACACTGACTTCTTACAAAATAATAAAACAGAAATAAATTCTTTATACCGCTACACATCCTCAAAACCAAACCGAACAGGCGGTCTACGAATCCGCTCAGAACGTCTCACTGGCGGCGGCGAAACCAACGGTTGTGCTGGTGCTGATTCTGCCACTGTATCGGACGTTTCGTGCAAGTGGCTTCTTACATCAGACACAGGTGCACTTTCCTTATCTTGCGCTGTAACCGGTGCTGATTCTAACTGTCGGGCAACGACACCCTCACCACCAACGACCCTTGAACCCTGTTCTTCAAGACTTGGATAAGCTAAGCTTGATCTAGTAGATCTGCGCCTAATTTGGTCAATGTGCCTGGTCAAAGAGCGTCCGTCATCGCTAGCCAAAGTATACCTACGAGAATCATCCCTCCCGACTACAGTACCACCTGCCCACTTATCGCGGTTACCGTAATCTCTCGCCCAGACAGCGTCTCCCGGTGCTAACGTACGCGCCCCTACACCCCTCGCACCCTCTACTTGACGTTGCTGCGCCTGACATACTCGGTTTACTAGAGAACGATCGCTACGTAACAAATCTAACCGAGATCTTAATGCCCGACGCTGCAAAAGCATAGCAGGACTGTCCCCGGTCGTAGCATGAACGCTGTTCCTATACGCCAAAAGATAGGTCTGCAGAGCAGCATCAACATCTACCGCGTCTCTCTTAGCTTTTTTAATAGCTCGCTTGCATAGTTTAACCGCATTCTCTGCAGCACCATTGGACGCGGGATGGTAAACCGGCGAAAAAGATTGCCGAATACCATTTTGCAACAAAAAGTTCTTAAACTCAGCGCTCGTAAAAGGCGGACCTTGATCCGAAACCACCTCATTAGGTAAACCGAAACGCGCAAAAGTTGACCTCATAACTTTGATCACCGCCTCCGCATTAGTCCTGGGCATATCAAAAACTTCCAACCACTTGGTGCTCGAATCCACCATGACAAAAAAAGTTTTTCCCTCCATCGGACCTAGGAAATCAACGTGCAGTCTGCTCCAGGGCTGAGCTACGTATGGCCATGGACGAGGTAAAGCTCGCGTCGGCAGTGGAGCTTCCGCTGCGCAAGTAACGCATTGCTTACACATTAACTCCACGTCCGAGTCGATACCCGGCCACCAGACAAAACTGCGAGCTAACGATTTTGTTTTAACAATGCCCATATGACTGGCATGTAACTGCTTTAATACCTTTTCACGCAACGAGCTTGGTATTACTACCCTGTACCCCCACATCAGGCAACCTCGCTCGACATAAAGCTCATTGCCTCTAGCCCGGAAAGGTTTCACTTCATCACTAATACCCAACGGCCAACCAGACTGAACATACGTCACGACTTTACTTAGCAAGACGTCTCTAGAGGTCTCTGCCCTAACATCGTCATTTGTTACCGGCAAAAAAATTTTCAACGAAATTCAGGTATGTCACTTCTTGTACCCTACGAACAGAAGACGTCAACGGAGACAACCTGGACAACGCGTCTGCACAATTTTTAGCCGACGCTACGTACTCTATATCATAATTATAACCCGATAAAAGGATCGCCCATCGCTGTACACGTGAAGCTGCCATAACCGGTATACCTACTTTACTGCCAAAAATAAAAGTAAGCGGTTTGTGATCGGTACGAAGTGTAAACTTACGACCATACAGATACTGATGGAATTTCCTAACCCCAAAAATAATCGAAAGTGCCTCCCGGTCGATCTGCGCATAAGCGCGCTCAGCCGTCGTTAACGTTCGCGAAGCGAACGCGATAGGCCGCTCTCCGTCTGGCGTAATGTGAGAAATTACTGCTCCTACCCCGGTACCGCTAGCATCAGCCGTCAGAACAAGTGGAAGCTCCTGCGAGTAATGCACCAACACGTCACTGGAAACCAAGGCTCGCTTCACTGTTTCAAACGCAGCCTGGCAATCTGAACTCCAAACATACTTCACATTTGCCCGCAAAAGATTGTACATCGGCGCCAGAATAGTACTAATATTCTTAACAAACTTCCCGTAGTACATGACCATCCCAATAAAGGCTCTCAACTCCGAAACGTTTGACGGTGCTGAACAATCGACAATCGCATTTACCTTGTCGGGTGAGGTGTGAACTCCCTCCTTGCTAATCACATGCCCTAGGTAATCCACAGACTCGGCGAAAAAGGTACATTTACCTTTGTTTACCTTCAACCCACTAGATTGCAAACGCTGAAAAACTTTATGTAAGTTTTCCATGTGCTCGCCGTCATTAGCCCCCGTTATAATGACGTCATCTAAAAATACCCCCACCGACGGCAAATCTGCAAATAATTGCTCCAAACGTCTCTGAAAAATTCCTGGGCTTGATGATAACCCATACACTAGACGCTTGTACATAAATAAACCCTTGTGAGTATTAATCACTGTAAATTTCCTACTACGTTCATCCAGCTCAAACTGGGCATAGGCCTGCGATAAATCAATTTTACTGAATCGCTCCCCTCCATGTAAACGAGCTAACAAATCCTCAACCTTCGGTAGCGGATAGCGATCGATCTCTATGACCTTATTTATCGTCTGTTTAAAATCTGCGCAGATCCGAATAGACCCATCTTTCTTAACCACGGGCACTATTGGTGTGGCCCAATCAGAACGGTCGACGGGAATGAGAATGTCGTCACGCACCAGCTGATCCAGCGCACGCTCCACCGGCTCACGCAACGCATACGCCAGAGGACGCGCGCGCATGAACACGGGCTGCGTACCCTCACGAACGTGGAAGCTCACCGTACCGCCAGTAAAACGCCCCAAACCATCCGCAAACACCTCACAATATCTGGAACTGAAATGTTCTAGATTAAACTTCTCCTCTCTTCTGAGCTGATTTATAGTTTCATGCTTGCGTTTAATATCCAAAATATCCAATGCGGAAATCCACTGTCTGCCTAATAGTGCGGTCTTGCCCCCTTTGATAACGTACAAATCCAATTCTTTCGTTACATCCTGATAACTGACTAAAACCTTTACGAACCCCTCGGGTCGCACAGTTTCTCCCGTATAGTACCTTAATATAATACCGCATGACCTCATTGGTATTTCTTTGTAATACCGCTCGTAATGCTGCAGACTTATACATGAAATGGGACTTCCCGTATCACATTCCATATTGAGACTACGTCCCTGCACGTTTAAAGGCAAGATTATGGGCTCACAATGCCCAATAGACAAAGAATTAATATCAATAACGATTACCTCGTCACTATCCGGATCAATTTGTTCTTCTGCTCCAATATGGTGGTGCTCGACCAGGTTTGGGCACATTCGTTTAAGATGGCCTATTCTATTACAGACCCGACAGGCATATTTTCTGAAACGGCACGTTGCCACGTCGTGCGTCGCTCCACAAGCTCGGCATCTATCCTGTCCACGCGGCGCCCGAGGCTGCCCACTCCCTGTAGGCGCATTTGGCCCAGTAGCTGTATGACTCGAACCCGCACGCTGGCCGACGGCCCCGCTACGAGGCGCACCTCCCGTGCCGCCACCGTAGGGACGTTCCCTAACATGCTCTGTCTGCCGTACTTCTCTCTGCCCTCCATATGCCATTCTGTGACAACACGCCGTGCTCCCAGCTTGAACTACCGCCGCCGCGTCTTTTTCAGCTGCTTCTAAACTCAGTGCCAACTTGTAAGCCTTGGCGTAGTCGAGACCGTCTTCGGCAAAAAGTCGCTGACGAATGCTTTCACTAAAAACATTGCATGCAAATTGATCCCTAAGATTTTCTTCCAAGTTCGTCTTGAAATCGCATTTAACCGACATCTTCTTCAAAATCGTCATATAATCCGCGATACTCTCACCTTGCTGTTGTTTCCGATTCCGAAACTTATACCTTTCAGCGAGAATACTTGGCTTCGGCTGTAAATGGTTTTCAAGTAAAAGTGACAACTCTTCGAAGGATTTTTCTCTCGGTTTCTGTGGCGTGCATAAACTCGCAAGCAACTCGTAACACTCCGCACCCACCACCGTTATTAATGTGGAGACCTGCAACGCCTCTTCCACCTTATTGACTTTGAAAAACTCCTCCAAGCGTTCCACATACGACGACCAGTTGCCCCTTTGAACGTCAAAAACTTCCATTTTGCCGACCGACATTTTGACTTAAAGTGTTACGACTACGTAACATAAATAATTTGTGAGACACGTAAAAGGTTCAAAAAGACTTTTACACGCATAAAAGGTTCAAAAAATACTCGTCGCCATTGAAGAATTTATTAATTATTCTAAGAAATAATACCAAAAGCATTTTGCTGCTCATGGCGTCTAATCAAAGAATGAATGATACCAAAGAGGAACACCAAAGAGTTCCTACATTACAATATTCTCTTGGTTTTGTTCGTTTGAGTCTCAAGTTGGATGCGCGTTGTTGTTTGTTTATTAATTTTACTTTTGACCCTCGCTTGCTTTTTGGACTTCGATTACTGATTCCCCTCACGACTGACCTTGGCACCTTGATTTTTTGGACTTGTTTTGTTTGCACGACGATTGACCCTAGCGCTAAACACGGACTTTCCGATTTCGCTTTCGGCGATTTGTTCCAAGAAAATGGCACCACAAAAATGTTCCTTCTTTATGTGTGAAAACACCTGTGCCAGTAAATCTATGTTCCGGTTTCCGTGGAGGGACACAGACAGATTAAATGTGTGGATCAATAATTGTGGTAAGTACATGTAGTCAATATTTTTTTTACTTTTCTAAAAGTCATATAATATAATATATTATAGTCATATAATATAATATATTTATAATATATTAATATATTTACACACAGGAGTAAATAAGTACCATAAATTACAATATACCTGTAGTCTAGCCTTGCAAATCTAATATGTACTACTTTTGCAATAAACGATTGAAATTGAAATTAATATAATTTAATTCACTACTAGGTAAGTACAACAAAGAAAACTATCACATGCTTCTTCATAATAATGTGGAGTACCTAGTTTTAAAAAAAAAACAAAGGATAAAAATAAATTGTGCCCGAGTTCTAAGTTAGAACTTAACCAACAAAGTAAAAAATCAGTTCCTTTATGCTTAGTTTAGCCATAGAATAATTAAATCAGTGAATAGGTAGTCTAGAGTATACTAATCTTTGTTGTTATTACTTTGTGTGCAATAAAGAATATTATTATTATTAATCAGTTTTCCAAGACCTACATCATTTTTGGTCTGTCGATGTATCTCCATATAACTAATTAGTTCTAAATGGCCAGCCTATTTCTAGGTTCCCCCACCCTCAGATTGTTCCAGTTACCATGGTAGGATACTAAAGACTTGACACTTAATTTTCAAAGCAGCAGTTGGGGGTTAGGTGCTTTTATAGAATTTGGAATTTGGCCTATTCACTTTTATCTTAGCTTTGAGATTTATTATTATTATTATTATTTTTATTATTTTTAATCAGGCAGGCAGTTTTTCAACTGATAACGCCAGTATCCTGCTCTTCACTTGTTCTAGTTGCCTTTTTGTGACGCTATGTGACTGTCTAGTTTATTCTTAAATGAGTTGATGGATGAAGCCAGTACAATTTCCTCGGGCAACTTATTCCATGCATCAACTACCCTGTTCGTCAGAAAGTGCTTATGGGGATTATTATTTGAGCGTCTTTTCTTTAGTTTCAGTGTATGCCCTCTTAGACGGGTATTCAGGTCTCGCTGGAACATGTTCTGGAATCCATAAATTTAATTTAAAAAAATAAGTTTTAATTGACTGTTTCTATTTGACTGTACCAATCATATTATTATAATAAAAAATGAAATGTGCAATGTCCTTAAAATATTTCTTTTGAACTGTGCTCACATTATATAACATTTCTCCTATTAACTAAAGTACACAGTGATATTAAAGATAAATCTGTCTCTCTGCACGTCGGCCAGCGACCCGAAAGACCCTAGTGTCAGAATTTTCCAACTGCCTTCTACAAGTAGCAGGCTTCTGACATGGTTGTGTAACAACCGCCATCTATAGACAGCAATCTGGACCTACGGCCTAACGTGCTATCCAAAACACGGAACCATCTTTCTTACGGAGAATCGGATAGCTAAGCCAGCAATGTCCTAACCAGACTGGGAACAAATTCACAAAGTGATAAATATCAACTTTGTAACTGACCGACTGGGATTGAACCCGGAACCTTCTGAATTGTAGGCATTCGCACTACCACTACGCCACATTGGTTGCCAAAGATAAATGACTAGATAACTTATTAATTAGTCCAGCTATTAAAAGTTGTTTATGTATTTAAAAATTTCTTAGGATATCTTCTTTCTAAGTAATCCTTGACCTTGACAACAGAAAATAAAAATATTATTATATTAGGGTAATAGAATACACCAGCCGGCAATAGAATTTGAGTTTATGCAGGCCTTTTAAAAAATATTCCTAGACTATCACCAGCAGCGTATAAAATTTTGAGGTATAACCTTTACCTATAAAATTTAATTACTACCTATACTGTGTAGGTATTAATTAAAATTTCAATACACACTCTTTCTATATTTGTGCTGGATACTTGGTTGAAGTCAATACTTTAAACTACTGTTTTGCAAATTTTTGCCGACTGCCTCAGAAGGAGGGTTACGATTTTCGAGAGTATGTATGTATGTAATTATGTATGTATGCAGACAAAACAATCTTTTTCCCGAACAGCTTGACGGATTTTCGCATGCGCGGTGTTATTAGATTCATCTCAGCTGTGCGAGTGATACTAGCTATATTAAAATTTCGTAAAACGCAACTTTCAAAGTGCCGCAGTCGGGTTATTGTTTTTTAATAATTATAGGTAATTCTATAGAAATTTAATTAGACATTTTTCAGCAGGAATAAAATATTTTTTTGCAAGGTACCTACATTCACAATATTCTTTGCAACCTATATATGTATATATATTTTATGTTTTAGGGAATGCAACTATTGTTCACCTGCCCCCAGAAAAATTACGATGCCGGTACATATGCATTGACCATTTTGATGAAAAGTATTTAAGAAATTTAGCTGGGCAGAGAAAAAGACTGCGAAAAACTGCTATACCAGTACCATACCAGCAACCTGAGAACCCAGCTCCTGCACACGAACCATCTCCAGAGATTATGGCTGAACCTCACTCACCAGGTAGGTATTTAACTGACTGCGATAAAGTTGCAACATTACTAAGCAACTTTACCGAATTATTACTCCTAAACGCTGGTTGCGTTCTACTTCACTTGCTCCAAATAAAACAAAATGGCTTAATATCAAAATGGCGGATTTTAGACGCAAAGTATAACTTTCAAATTAACGCTGTCGGGTTTTTGTTTTACCCGACTGCCTCAAAAGGAGAGCTATGTATTTCGAAAGTATGTATATATTATGTATGTATGTAAGTATGTATGTTTGTATGTAGGTATGTATGTATGTGGACAAGAAATTCTTTTTCACGGGCTACAGTCCAAACAGCTGAACAATTTTGGCATACAAGCTAGTTTGTATCAGCTGCGCGGGTGACACTGGCTACATTAAAATTTCATTTAATCAGAATGGCGAATATTAAACGCAAAATATGAATTGTAAAATACTAAAGTCAGGTTTTTTTAAATAATTTTACTTGTAAAATGTAAATTTAAATTTATTTTCTCTTTTACCTTCACCAGAGTTGAAAGTGCTAACGCCAAAGAAAGTATACACGAATAAGAAAATAATTGACCATAAGGATGAAGAAGATCAAGACTGCAAAATGGAAGATGCAGAAGCATGGACAACGCCTAGAAAAAGGAGGCGAACTAAGAATGAAGACACTCCAAAATGTAAAAAACTAAAAACGCTTTTAGCTGATTCTAATAAAAAACTCAAACGTGAGAGAATCAAAAATAAAATATTAAGAATGAAATTGGCCAATAAAAAATTAGTTAATTTACAAACACATCAATTTAAAAGCAAATTAAGTAAATTAGTTACTAAAATGCAGCTTAAGAAATCGAAATCAAAAAAACAGTGGACAGAAACGGAAAGAAAATTTTGCATGTCATTATGTTATAATTCACCAAGGGCATATAAATTTATGTATGATTCAGGACTTGTGTTGGCCGCTCCATCAACAATCCAACGTTGGCTTCAAGAAACTAATTGTCTACCCGGATTAAATGATGATGTATTTGATAATATTAAAAATAAATTTTCGGGTAAATCGATTCAAAACAGATCATGTGCTGTATGTTTTGATGAAATGAGTATAATGGTTGATTTAGAATATACTAATAAATATGATTTAATAGAAGGGTTTGAAGATTTTGGTGGCGGAAATAGAAGTCAATCAGAAGCTAAATATGCATTAGTATTTATTGCCAGAGGAATTTATGAAAATTGGAAAATTCCTCTGGCATATTATCTTTCTTCTAAACCAGTTGATTCAGATAAATTACAATCAATTGTCGAATCTGTGATTAATAAACTATTTGATTGCGGACTCATACCGAAATTAACTGTTTGTGACCAAGCCTCCACAAATGTCAAAATGATTAAAAAATTTGGTGCTTCGGTTGATTGTCCATTTTATTTCATCAATGGTCATAAAATATATGCAATTTTTGACACTCCTCATTTCATTAAAAATATAAGGAATAATTTGATTAGTAATGACTTCTCGTTGGACAACAATGAAATTTCTTTCAAGGACATTATTAAGGTATATGAAATTGACAAACAAAACAAAAGTAAATCATTAAAAAAATTGACGCCAGTTCACATAAACCCAAATAATTTTCAAAAAATGAAAGTAAAACTAGCCACACAAGTCCTTAGCAGTTCAGTTTCAGGAGCAATCAAAACAGCAATTGACAGCGGAGAATTAAAAAGTAGTACTGCAAAACACACAGCTGATTTTGTAAAATTATGTAATGATTTGTTTGATTGCCTCAATTCAAAAAATAAATTTGATTCTAACCCATACAGGTGTGCAATCACAAAAAACAAAGATACGATCGTTAATCAAACTTTAACCAATAGCAAAGAAATATTCGGAAAATTAAAAAAAATAACATTTAACAAAAAAAATCAAAAACAATTTACCCGCCCTCCTTGTTTTGATGGAATGATTCAGACAATCAATGCAGTACTACAATTCTCCGCTGAAGAATTCACCGATACTAACGTCAAATTTATAATCACTTATCGATTAAATCAAGATGTGATTGAAAATTTATTTGGTATTTATAGAATAAAAGGTGGATGCAATAAAAACCCCTCATCAAAATCATTGAGATCAATGTTTAGATCAAATTTGCTTAACAATTTGATGAAATTTGATAAAATGAATTGTGAATCAGATGAATCAACATTTTTACCGAACACCCAACAAAATACACGCACACGTTGCCAGCCCGGAACGTCATCGTCTGCAGCGCAAAATGTTGCAGCAGTCGATGATGTTCCAAGATCATCGTCTGTTACACTTACACACGAAGAATGTGTCACAGACGATGATCTTAACGAAGTTTTTGCGGCCCCGTTTAGTGAGGGATTGGATCCTGGTGTAACTGCACCTTCGGGAGAATTGCATTATTCTTCCGAAGGTGAAGTTACATTAGAGACATGCTCTGTTGTGTATTTTGCTGGGTGGATCGGAAAATCATGTATTGAAAAATTTGATTGTGTAGAGTGCAAAGACATTTTGATTAAAGGTGAAGTTGATTTGGCAGATAAAAAACAATTATTGTTGATTAACAAAACTTATTCTAATATAATCGCACCTACACTCAAATCCCCTAGTGATTATTTGTACAATTTGGTAAACAAATCGCTTGATTTTTACAATAGAAACGTTAATGAATTATACAAGAATGATTTAATTGCGAATTTATCCAAAAATCTCAAGAATGAACTTAACGTCCCTGGTGATTACCATGATTTGAATAATTTTGATTACATCATAAAGAAATTATTAGAAGTGAAAATTCATGATTACTGTAAATCAAGAAAAAAATCTTTACAAGCTGCATCGAAATTGAGAATCTTACATAAAAAGTAATACGCAATATAAGTGTATGTTACTTATTATGTAACATTCTCAATTAAAAAAAAAAATGTAATTCTCGTTTAAAAATAAACTACTAGAACATTAAGGATAAATTTTCGTAAAAGTGAACATTTTTTTAAGTATTTCTTTTCGAAAATGGAATTAAAATAAAGGTTTATGCATTTATTTTCTAGTTTCATTAACATATCGTGTTGATGAGAACATTATCATTTATCATTATCACTGTTACACCATCAATAGTACGTAGGTAGTAGGTACCTTTTCGACCAATGTTTGAAGAAACTTGGTCAGTTTTGTGGGCCACATATATATGTGGGTATTTCATATATATGTCAACAAGTGGAGTACCTAGATGCTGGATAGTGAATAAAAATACTTAAAATCGACAAATTACTACTCAGGTACTTATTAAAATTAAGCATCTGGTAGGAGTATGCAGCTGCCTACCTACCTATAAATAGTTTTTAGACTACAATTTTCGCTACAAGGTACCTACTTAATCTTCAGATAGAGGGATTTCTGCTCATTCTAGATGATTTTGGAGGCTGATTTACAGGCAGTGCCCCATGTTATGAAACTACAGGCTACAATTTCTACAAGTGAAATTCTCAGTACATTGCGTAGCGAAGTAAAATCCTACTCTTTTGATGACCCACTGGCTACGTAATGTGCATCGAATTTTACCTGTGGCATGGACCAATAATACTAGAGGACTGACAGCCCCATAGTACCTTACTATTTTGGTCTTAAACCTAGATGGCGCCAAAAAATTGTTTCACAATGAATAAAACTTGCGTATGTTCATGAACTGTGGCTCTTTTTTGGAAGTTTACCTTTAAAAAAGTCGTTTTAGAATTATTTAATGTCACAGAATACTCCGAAAATAATTAAATTCAAATTGTCTTGTAACAACCCATTTCGCAGTAATAGAACCAAATATCAATAGATGGCGGTGTAAGCGCTAAGACAGCTAAGGTCTCAAATCATACTTAATATCAAGGATAGATGGAGTGTGGGGATCTGTCATTTATTGGGTGGACATTTGCGCGGATAAAAATTGCGGTCACACGTATTTATATTCAAGTGTACAACACTTACTTAATTAAAAATATGAAATATGTGTTACTAAAACTTAATCTGAAACCTGAAATCGGGGCTAAAACACACGTTCTTTGCGTGTCACACTCAGCTGATGCAAAATTCAAACACGTATAAAGTTTTATCTAGCAGGACATCATATGACTTTTCACCCATATAAATAATCCTTATATTATACATCGAGCTAATATGTACCAGCGTACTGGAGTAGTTATTCTCAATGAAAGCATTGCGCGTGACCTTGCGGCGGGGCCCGAGCGGGACACGGGGGAGCGGCGGTGCAAATCATAGATAACGAGTAATGCGCGCAGATGCGACAAATTGTGCATTACGTCTACTTGACATTGTCAGTAGGAACTAATGATCGAGAATATAATAAAAAGAGTATATTATCTAGTATTCTATTTTAATTATCTTTAAATAAAACAAGTTTTGTAAGTTTTTGTCGTTTTGTGTAGTGATCCGTGAATAATTTGATGGCAACCACGTTTCTTCGCTGCGATCTTTCTGTACAAATTTAATCCACGCCTCTCTTTTTTCATGGCCCGGATGCGGAAACCTTTAAACAAGCTCAAATAAAAATAAACAGCAAGAACGGATTTGTTAATTTGAACCTCATTTTCACTTTGCGTAGTCAGTTACAAGTATAAATATTTACAATACTATAATACAATAACATTTCCTAGCAAATTGACTGCTTTTTATTAAAGTGACTCATCTAAAGTGTCACGTCTGTACATACTGTAATGTTGTTAATCTATGATTTTCGCCGAAATATGGCCGCCGCGTCCGAGCGCGTGGTGATTTTTTTCAAAATTATGAAAATAATATTCCGATGCATGGCTTACTGATAAAATTAGATAACTTACATATAAAATGTTACTCCTTGGGCTTTGCTTGTGGTTCTCGAATTGTTTGAGCAGTATCTTAGTACACAGCCAGGCATTTTGAAACTAGCACTGACACGTGACGTCGCGGCAAGCGGTGGGCTCAAACTAAGCGAGTTAGAGCACATGTACTCTAACGCGTGTTACAAAAAGTGAAGTTGCGGTTGCCTCTAGTACGCTAGTACATATTACCTCGATGATGTGATATAGTAGATTTATAGAATATTATAAATTGGACAATATTTCATTGCATATACTGCCCGCAGAAGCATAAGCAACGCACTTGCATTCCGATAAAACTCGAGATTTGGCGCCATAAAGTTTTTTAGTGTTTTTGACGTGTACTGTCGAAACTATAACGAATATCAAAATAATTTTTAGTTTTTACTATTCACACAATTGTGTACTTTACAGAGTAAGACATTTTCTTATTCTTAGTAATTAATTTATAGTTATAAATATGGAAAAAATGTTTTTGCCTAGTGAACGTAATTAAAATTTATCCATTTGTTTAAGCATAACCATCGCAATCGTGTCGATTGCGTTGCTTATGACTAATAAATGTAATTACGCGTTTTATAATTTACAAAAATGGACGCTGTCAGTATTGTTCGTTTAGGCATAAGCAACGCAATCGACACAAATGGGATTGTTATGAGTCATTATGACTAGTGAATATTCACAATTATTTCTGCTATGTTTGCTAAGCACAAAATATTCGTCTTATTTTTGGCTACTCAAAAATTATACATAGGTAAACAAAAACAACCGTCCACTGCTGGA
The DNA here is from genome assembly GCA_029255805.1 of Keiferia lycopersicella. Lineage (NCBI taxonomy): Eukaryota > Metazoa > Arthropoda > Insecta > Lepidoptera > Gelechiidae > Keiferia > Keiferia lycopersicella. Next base: position 5,995,272 of record JARACZ010000008.1, read on the forward strand.
CCTTGCCCTCTCCCAGGTGCCTAAAGCCTATTGGGATATCTACTAGGGCTTGGCTACTACTACATCCACAACAGTCCACTGCCAGACATGGGCCTCCCCATATTGTGGGGTAATTTGCCATACTCACTACGCTTAGCAGGAGGATTGTAATTCACAGGGAACGCAGCGCTGCTATCCATTCCCTAATTTTATCCCTTAGTCCTCTTTTACGATACCTACGGGTATAAATTCTGAGCCGGCATCACGAGCTTGAATATTGGAGTTTTTTTCAATTCCGGAATTGAATTACGCCATTTACTTCTTCAATTCCGTGATTCCAGATTTCGGAGCTCAAAATAGTTCCTTTTTAAGATGTACTAAACGGAAGCGGGGTGTAAAAGGACCAGGAGGTAGGTCCATGCCGGAGAGCCACGAGAAAATGCCGTGCAGGGGACCACGAGGGAGCGACGTGCTGCAGGACGACAAGGGAGCGCCGTGCAGGAGGGAGCGCCGTGCAGGAGGACCACGAGGGAGCGCGGTGCAGGAAGACCACGAGGGAGCGCCGTGCAGGAGGACCACGAGGGAGCGCCGTGCAGGAGGACCACGAGAGAGCGCCGTGCTCGAGGACCTCGAGGGAGCGCCGTGCACGAGGACCACGAGGGAGCGACGTGCAGGAGAACCACGAGGGAGCGCCGTGCAGGGGAACCACGAGGGAGCGCCGTGCAGGAGGACCACGAGGGAGCGCCGTGCAGGAGGACCACGAGGGAGCGCCGTGCAGGAGGACCACGAGAGAGCGCCGTGCTCGCGGACCTCGAGGGAGCGCCGTTCAGGGAATTGGGTGGTGCCTGAGATGGCATCACAACGTGTTACGTTTGTGGGTTTAGCGAGATACTTAGAAGTTCAAAAAAGTTCATTTTTTTAATCTTATACATCTTGTATGTCGAATGCTTTGTTTATGTTTAATACTATTGCAGTATAATCTTTATGACAACTAAACATTATCAACGTACCTACTGTATTTTGCGCTACTAATGCCTAAATAATCTGTTAGCCGTTTTTCCATATCAATTATAATAAGCATCGCAATTGCCGAATGCGTTGGTTATGCTTCGTGGTTATGTTGATTTAAAGAACCTGAACCTAATTATAATGATCGTAAGTGATGTTACGATATTTATGACTAATATTATATGTGTTTTTGTGTGAAGACATAAGCCGTAATAGCCATTACGATGGTTATCACTAGGCAGTCGACTTTATTTTTGTCGATTGCGCTGTTTATGCTAAATAGAAATAAAGGATGCGATATAGATTGAAAAAAAACGAGTCAGTGATCCTTGTAGATCTCATTACGCTGATTCTGAATACGTATATAACTCAAATCACCAAAAAATGTCGATTGCGTTGCTTATGCTTCTGCGGGCAGTATACCTACCGATAAAAACTACAGTTTGTGTTAGTCACACGTTTTTGAGTTTTCTGAATACGTGGTCTATAACTAAGTGGCTCAACATAGTTAATTCTCAGGTCATAATGTTTTCGGTGGCTTCGTCTTATCCCGTGCTAGCTGTTTCATTATGACCTAAGTTTAAACGACTTGCATTACTGTGTTTTGGTGAAGGACCTCTACGTTTTGGCTGTTTACGAACAGCCTTCTTCCGGTGGTCGACAGATCACATACGACCACCTGTCAACTGTGATTGTCGAACATTGTAGATGTTTCAAATGTTTCAAGCAGGAGCAAATTGTCTGTGACTAGGTGCGTCGTGTCTTAACCAAAACTGAGGCGCAAGAGCGTCACTTTGGTAGGCTGCGGTGACTTTTACTTCTATTCTACTTAGTTAAAAACAAAAGATGAAAAACTTTTATTCGTATATTTTGTTAAAATAATTTCTTTGTCACTTGACTGGCGCAAAATGTCACGATGTCAGATGTCACGACTGGCACCTATAATTTCAAAATTGAATTTTGACGAAAATTGTGGTTTATTTTAAGTGGATTTTTCGTAAATAACTTTTTCATTAGGTCTTTATTATTATGCAATGATAAAATAACCATAAAACGAAAATATCAAATTTGCCAGGAAAGTGACCTGAAGAACCGTTTTCAAATATTCACCCTTATGAAAATAAGTACTTACCTACATAAGATAGTTGAATGCTTGGCACTTAGATTTTACAAGAATGATTTCTGGGATAAATCTAGTTGTACAGTACACGGTGAAGTGATTATATTTCAAGTGCTAAATTATACATACCTACCCTACATATTTTGTATGTTATGATATTGTAAAACCTATGTTTGTTTATAAAATATTAAAGTATCTTCACGATATCCGACGCGCTAGGCATGATAATGTTCCTTTGGTACCTACCTACCTATTCAGATCTGTTATAAAGAGAGGAGTCTTATCGTGACTACATTATTTTGAATTGCTACTACTTTACAATTTTAGGCGACAGGCTGACAACCTGTCACTATAGTGATACACGACTCATCTGAAACGACCCTCAAACTTTTGTCAGACGTGGCGATAATGACCGTAATTTTACGGTCCTCAGCGCTCTGCCTTCCCCGCCAGGGATATAGGCGTGATTTGTGTGTGTGTGTGTGTTACTACTTTCGAAATTATTCATCTAACACTCACACTCACACGAATTCTGACGCGTCTCATCGTCGTCTCATCTGTGTGTTTTGCGCCCAAGGTAACGCTAGTTACTAGCAGGCCTGTGTCACTCCGCGTGTAGGTATTAAAAACGTACCTACAGGCGCCGGCCACGGCGAAAGGGCCAATCTAGTAGGCTGCCGCAAGCGAAAGACGAGACGACACACGCGCGCGTTATTTGTTCGACTACGTTCAACTTTCTCGACATTTTTTTGCAAGATGGACACACAAAGAAAAGCAAAAAAATACTGTGCAGTGTTTAACTGTTTAAATACAGATCGTGATCGGAATTTAACTTTTTTTTGTTTGCCGAAAGACGCTGACAGGTAAGTAAAATCTACTTTGATTGGATTACATTGGGGCTAATTCTGAGTGGCCGCTAAATATAATTAGCTTTAGTTGACAGCCCCTAAACACGTTTGTTATTCTAAAATATCTGTCAAAATCAAATGACAGGACTAAATTGAATATGACGTTTCTAATTTTAAATTTTAAACTCAATTTAGACTTAGCGGCTCAAAAGCTATTCTAGGATGGCCATTTTAGGAAGAAATAAGAACTGTCATCGCTAATTTTACTCATAGGGTGGCCACTTTTTTGTTCTTTCGTCCATTCTGGACAGGCATAGGTCTTAAGACCATACAGCCTCGTCTTTAGTGAGTACTTCATTCTTGAATATTTATAGAAGGATGGTCACTTTAGGATGAAATTAGAACTGTCATCGCTAATTTTAGCCGGGACCTCCAGACGTGCCGCTTAAAATTAAACTGTATGTAAATACGTCAATTTGAACTAGTTTGAAGTGCAATAACTTAATAACTTCTAAACCCATTTGATAAAACTTGATTAATGGTGATCGTAATCGTGATGTATACGTTATTTATACCTTTCATTTGATACCCAACATATATACAGGGTGACTGGAAAATTGATGCATTCCTTTCAAGGGAACCAGCTCATGACACTGAACAACTTTCCCCATGGAACATAGGTCGAAAAATGAAAAAAAAAATTTTGGCCCACCCATACAAAATTACCGACCGACGACTAAGTCAATTTGTATGGGAGGACCAAAATTTTTTTTCATATTTCGACCTATGTTCCATGGGGAAAGTTGTTCAGTTTCATGAGCTGGTTCATCCCTTGAAAGGAATGCATCAATTTTCCAGTCACCCTGTATACGGGTGTAACGGAAAGGGGGTATCAAGCCGAAGTGAAAATTAAGTATACCTTTCGTAGATCAGTTATGCAAAATTTCAATCCAATATACCCAACTTTGTAACACATTGAAAAAAAAATCCAGCATACGATTTTAAAGTATTTGCATGTAAACAAATGTGGCACAACACTATTGAGGTCACTGATCTTTATTTCATTCCCATAGCACTATCACTAGCACCGCCCATTACACTTTCTACGCGTCCTGGGCGCCTGGTACCTGACGCTCGCACTTTATTCGCATTATAGCACTGCGCGGGAGGCGCGGGGAAGCGCGGGTCGCGGGCCGCGGCGGCATCTTCAAAGGTGTCGGCGCGGCGGCGGCGGCGGCGCACAAAGCGCTCTGCGGCGGCGCGTGGCTATGTCACACGCGGCGGATAGCAGGAATCAGCTCCTGCGTCCTGGTCCTGCGAAGTGATAAGGGTGCTGTCCAGATTCGTGGAACATTCTCGACACTTGTATGTGGTTCGCAGCCCCCAACACCTCGGCACCACGTTGCGTGCTGGTCCGCGGGTTCTCTTCGAAGTGCTCCAGTACGGCTTCTTCAAAATTCGGATCTCGGGTCGTAGTGCGGCCAGACGCAGTTGTCGCGTGAAACGAACCCGTCGAATACAGACGATTCACCATGCGCCTTAAGCACCGCAATAAAGGCAGATGCCTTGCTTCAGCAGCTCGTCTTCCTTCAAAGAATCGCTCACGAGAGAGCTCCCGTGCTGCACTCAAGTTGCCGTGAGTGGCACCGACGCACAGAATCATCTCATAATATTCTGCATTACTCAAAGACGTCACGCACGACACAGATTATTTTAACTTTACAATTAGGTACACTAGTTTACGCCGCAGCAGATGAACTAAAGAAACTTAAGGACCTAGGTGTTGCCAGACCGGTCTAGACGATTTAAAAAAATAGTTTGTCATTTTCACCTATTTTATTTCACATATTTTTTTACCTATTTAATATTAACCGTATTACAACGGCCGCAAACGCTCTGACTACCCCGCAAGGTCGTGATATGTGTATGTGTATGTATGGTAATTTTATCGAAATTCACATACCTAAACACCATTAAGTACATACGCCACACAAAATTTTTGTTCTGCCATATGTCACAGAATTAGACAACAATTATGAACAAAAAAAAATACGCATTTTGCTCCAATACTAAAGTACTGGCAACTCATTTGGTCCTGCCTACCAGCCCCCACCAACTAGTCCCGAAAGAAAGCGACCGCAGGGATTCCCGCTCCCGGTAGGGCTGTCACATTTACTGGTACTTGCAAAATAAATCAAAAGTTACGTGATTCATTTTAGAATAACCTTTAATGATTATTAATATGTCAGTCTCTCTCTTCGTGTGGGACACCAAGTCGTCCAACAACCCAATAAACTCTAGTGTCAGAATTTTTCAACTGCCTTCTACAAGTAGCAGACTTCTAACGTGGTGGTTGTGTAAGGACTGCCGTCTAAGTAATCATAGATAGCAACCGAGACCTACACGGTTTAGGCCCAAAACTCGCTCACGCGCGAGCGGCGAATTCGACAAACCGCGGCGCGGGCACGTGCCTGTTTACCCGTACGTACACGATGACACCCTTGCCATATTACAGCTACTATGCGCCTTATAAATTCGGACTGATAATAAAGGGGGGGCTGTCAAACCGCCGCGCGGGAATCCGCGTAAGGGAGCGTTTAGCCTTAACTTGCCATCCAAAACACGGACCCATCTTTCTTACGGAAAATCGAGTGGTTCTAATCGCAATGTCCTAAACTGAGAACAAATTCACAAAGTGATAATTGAACCCGAAGCTTGCTGCGTCACAGGCAGTCGTGCTAAGTACCATTGCGCCACATCGGTCAACGAACACTTCAGTAAAATAGTTGGCATTTATTCAAAACGTTTGGCGTAAAAATTACGCTGGATCCCGAGTTTATCAAAGATGCAAAGATCTTTGAACAACTACCCATCGAATATCCAATATCTAAAATAATACATAGGTACTTTGTTAGTCATTGTGGGATATTATTGTGTGATACACATGTTTTCTGAAACAACCTTGGAAAACAATCCTCAAAAATGTCAGACGTGGCGATAGCGACCGTATTCTTACGGCCGTTAACGCTCTGCCTACCCCGCAAGGGATAAAGGCGTGATATGTGTATGTATGTATGATAAGGGCATAATAGGCTGGATAATATGATTTTTTTAAATTATTGGAATCCGTGCTTCGGAAGACACGTTAATGATTGCAATCTACTATCTGACAAGTAGTACGTATCGAGTTAAATGCCTGAGGATAGTCAAAGAAGTGCGTTTCGAAACAAAAAATTATCATAATTTGCGGGCAATCAGATTCTTTCCGTGCCTGTAATATCGAACTACCTAGTTTGCTTTACCTAAGGAACACACTGGTTATTGAATCCTTATCCTTCCCATCAAGAAGGAACCAAGCGTTGTGATGATAAAAAATAAAATACCCATCATTATTTTAAGGAAAATCATTAAACGCTATCGTTTAGGTTTTTTGACACCCCTAGCCCCTACCTAAGGGATGGTACCACTATGGTCGGCCATTTTAGTGGTTGATCCTTATTGGTTATTGATTTGATGTTATTATTATTATTGGACAACGGGCGGGACCAATAAACTAGGGTTAAATTTTGAAATTGATACATGACACAGCTTTGACCTCTTTCATACTTATGTACTCCTGGTACTGCCAAACGGATTTTCAGTCTAATAATTTATTTCCTAGGGGTATTTGTGTAGAAATCGACCGTGGAATGGAATAATGCGTGCCGAATTTTATTTCAAGTGATGTAGTGTATTATTAAATTTATGCGTGCACGCATTCATCTATCGATTATGAAACCCGTGAGTTTCGATACTTACGAGCGCGAACGATTTAAAAAATACGATTTTCGGTAGCGTTGAATAATATTCAAGTAAGGATCACGGATTCAATCCCTTAGGCCTCAGTCCCGAATTTTGCGGGCAGCAGCGGGGCGGCAGCGGCAGAATCTTTTGCATACATTCAAATGGACCGGTACGGAAACAACAGCGGCGCGGGAGTGGGCAATGAGCGGCGCACTCCCTAGAAAAAAAAGCGACCCGAGAGGCCGCTGCCCGCAATATCCGAGACCGGGGCCTTAGACGGTTGGACAATGGCCCACTTATCAGGAGCGTTTGCCATATTCACCGGGCTTGAAAAGTGGGTTGGCAAGCGCATCACAATTACATTTACCGGTCACGCTGCTGTCGTTTTCCTGAACGCTCAGTCTTATTGCACTCTATGGGTAATTCTAATCCGGAACCATTTCTATGAAATACAAATACGCACTTGTAGGATAACTAGACCACGCCCTTTTAGGGTTCATTTTGTTGCAGACAATTTAAAGAAATCTACAGTTACTTTCTTTTAAAAAATTCATGATTTATTGAAAAAAAAAATGTAAATGATATTGTTTCTCGATTATCGCGTGAGGCAGCGTAATTTTTTATTATCTGTCACGACATTTCCCCTACAAATACAAAATAAAACAATAGGCCGAGTTGGTATCCGGAACCAAATGTGATTTATTAGATTACCAGGAGCACAGGTCGAAGAAAAGGAGGTGGGAACTATTTCGAAAGAGGTGGTCTGAGGTGGTTGACCCCAAAACAGCTGATAGCTCACTAGTGTTGTGCAAAGTCAAATTTTGTAACATCTGGACCTGGATTTCAATAAGGTTTTGTTCATTAAAACGTCAACTTAGAAGTTTAAGATTTTGCTATTTTGTTCTTAGTCAATACCAGAGTTGGTGCACTTCGGCTTGATACCCCCTTTCCGTTACACGCTGTATAGGTATATTTCAAAGAAATATATTTTTCATCCCTGGTTTCACTCATATCTTTCAAACGGCAGGTCCAATATTTTGGAAACATAGCTAACACTCTCCAGACAAACAAAAAACAGAATCGAAATCCGTTCATCCATTTAGGAGCTACGATACCACAGACACACATCAACTTATAACTCCCCTCTTTTTGTGTCGGAGGTAACACATAACATTTTGAGAATGTGATCTAATGAGCTGGGACAGCATAGCAGTTTTCTTGTCATTTGGTTCTATTATTATTAATAATAATAAGCGAAGAAGAAGTTTCATGTTTGAAGTATTTGTTTATTGCTTACATTAATTAGTATGTTATGTGGCAATCAGACAATAAAAACAATAAAATCATATCACATTCATAGGTACAGTCAAATGGGGGAAAATGAGACTAGCGGGTAACTTAGGACATTGTTGACACCAGCATCTATGCACCAGCTATAAGCCAATTATGTTATGACTGGTTGATAAACGTAGAGTTCAAAGTTTTCAACCAGTTACAACGTCATGCTGTGACTACAACTATGTTTAAAAATAGGGAGTAACAATATTCCTTACATAAATCAACATGTTATAATCTAATCAGACTATAGAAATAAAATAATCAACAATTATAAGAACTTAAACTATTGTTAGTTATAATTTCAAGTTTTAACAATACAATTTTGCCATGCTAAGCATAATCAAGACATAAGAAACTAATAAACACAGAACACTACCTAATAATAATCATCACATTATACTTAATCTAATAATCACATGAAAAAATTATCAAACTGTGATAATCTAGTATTCAGACATAAAAAAATCAATAGGTTATATATAATCTAAAATATTAGTTATGACACACATTTTAAATTAATGTACAACATCATCGAAATTCTCCTCCAGATGCTCCTCAATTTTCACCCGTACTGTTGTCAGTATTACTGATGCAATTGTTTGACCTGCATCCCGGATGGCAGCGGCCAAGGCGTCAGCAGCTTGTGCCATTGTGGACCGGAACCATTCATTGTTTCTACTGGTCATTAGTCTAGTGCTCAAGCTAACAAGTGAGCTGGTCGGATTCGCTGACGTCTTGTGAGGTGATTATGATGGGTATGTGACCTCGACTGCTGAATATCAGTACTAAGTTTAGTACTGGTACCTAACAATCGGAATGGACCTGGGTTGGAAGATTGAAGAGCATCTGCAAGCTGGACATCTGGTTGTTATGGCTCCGGAACTGGTGTATGCCGAATTGGGCCCTGCGTGGGTGCAGATAGAGGCTGGACCGGTACAGGCAGTGCATCCGCAGCTGCATCTTCTTTGATAGGTGCAGAGGGAACCTAGAATGTAACAAATATATCTTAATCATTTCTGTAATACAAAATATTTTTAACATAAATGCATTGATTAACAAAAAAAAATTAGTCTTAATACAGTATGAGATCTTTATCTAAGTGAGTGGACCTTAAAGTCGATCAACCTCACAAGTCCTGGAGACAGTTTCGAAACTGCCTTAAAGCCTCTGACGTGATTTTTCAACCGGGACCGACAGCTTATGTGCCATCCAAAGCACTGTATCATCTTTATTTTTGTACAATAAGGTTATCCAAACTGAGCAACACACACAAAGCGAAAAATCACTATGTTGTCTCATCGGGATTTGAACATGGCATCTCTGTAATTTGAGCAAACTGCTGCGCCCCTGCGCTACAAAGGTCGAAACATTATAATTGAATACCTACAAGATTATAAGCTTACCAAAAGGGTTTCTAGGTTAGCAAAGCCATCAACTGCTGCTCTGCCGGCCACCTCCAACACTTTGAGGTTTATGTCAGTTAATGGTTTCACAGTAGCCGGACGCCCTCTAGTTCCTTGGCACTGGTCTCTGTCTCTCCTGTACTTCGTATTTACTTTCTGCACCCACTGTGACCAAATCTGGAATTTGAAAAAGATAAATGTGTAAAGCTATGAACAAATGTATTAATGTTAAATTTCTGGGCTAGCAGTGTTTCCTGAAAGAACAGAAGAATTATATGTATAACATATAGCCATGTTTCAAAATAGGTAAAATTCAGAAGTATGAAAACATCCGCTTACAGTTTCAGTACGCAAACATACTTACCACGGGCTAATCCCATGTTGGCGTGCATATATTCAGCCAGCATTGCCAAAACGCTAGTTTTATTATATTCTCTTTGGCATTGCCTATGTTGGACCTCTTTCGAGCTGGTGCGGCACACGATTTTAATTTACTTCTTCTTTTACTGGCTTTTCTTTTATCTACTACAACAGGAAAGAAGTCATGTCATCATGACAGCAATTCCATGACCACTTTAAAAAAATTATAGCACAGATAGCAGTAAATTGTCAAATGCCGCGAAAATTATGTAAAATATGGAGAGAAACTTGATAATTTTACAAAAAAATAAATATGAAAACGTGTGAAAGGTCATAAAAAAGTATTATTTAATCATAAAAATTAATAAACTATGGAATTAATATCGATATCATTAATTCATTCGGTCACCAGATTCTTAAAATGGTAACACACAATTTAGAGGGTGCTAAAACCATTCTAAATTTAGTAAGATGAGAGTTTTGGAATAGCTAATGGTTTAGCTAAGATTAAAATCCGCGTAAAATTTAGGAATTAGTTTTAGCTTTAGCTTTAGACGATGCGCGCCAGAATTGGCCCCATTATGTTCCTATTTGAAATGCAGTTAATCCAAACTACAAACACTTTCTTTTTTGTTGAACAAAGTACTATTTCAAAACCCTAAAACTATTTAAATTTTCTCGAAGCACTCGAAGTAACCAACCCTAGTCCGCGGCTTTTTCAATACGTATAACCACGTCTAACTTATTATGAACCGTAGTACAGTGAATTAAGGCCCATATTTCCTCAAAAAAATTTAGAAGGTATCTAAATGACCACGTGCTCGACTGGAACGCGAGCTAAATTAAATCATATTGTCTATCGGATTGAGTACATATTACTTTGAAAACCGTTGTGAAGTAAAGATTCTGTAACGCTAGTTACTAGTTAGTATTCTGTGTTACTAGTTAGTATTCTGTGCCCAAGGTGCAGCGGGCTATTCCGACGTGGGGCTATTACTCAATATTACAATAACAAAACTAAAAATTACTAATATCCCTACGATAAAAAAAGAATCTACTTTATGCTAGGATACTTTTCTTTCATATTAATTCAATATTTTTTAATCTACTCGCTCCGCTCGGGCGTTAAAAAACCTCGGTTGCTATTAATAGGTTACATCCTAGGTACCTACGTAATCTACTATTGTCCATGGCGGTTGTACTTAGACGGTGACATCTATCATAAAAATGTTGAACTATTTCGCACTTGTGTAGGTCATGCATGGCGGCTCAGTTTCACAAGTCGAAGTTTGTTTACAAATGCTACTACCGGAGCCATCTATTTTTTACGCGTGAACTAATGAATGTGATTACGCTCTTGCGTATGGGGTTGCAAGTCCTCTAGTATTATTGGTCCATGCCTGTGGACTTATAACTTGTACCTACTTTCATTGCATAGGCCACAGATCGATGCAAAACGTTGACTACAAGCATTGACTGTTCTGAACTACCTTGTGCGTAAGTATTTATCCCTACAAAAACATTAATTTGTAAAAAAATCAAAATTAGAATATAATCAAATCAAAAGCCGACTTGGTTTCACATGGATTTCACACCTTTTATGGTAGAACAGCTCGGTACCGAGTAACTGAACATCTATTTCTTTGAAACCATTTTTATGTAAGTATCTCTAATTAGTTAACTTACATCAGGATCAGGAGGATTGCCGTGTGATGCCGGCTTAGAATAGCATCATCCCATTTCTTTCCTGTGGGTGTCGTATGAGGCGACTAAGGGACTCGAGGGTTTCGTGTATTACATATTTAGGCGACAGACTGACATCCTGTCACTACAGTGATACACGACTTGTCTGTAGCGACCCTCAAACATTTTGTCAGACATGGCGATAACGGCCGTAATTTTACGGACGTTAACGCTCTGCCTACCCCACCAGGGATGTAGGCGTGATTTGTGTGTATGTACATCAGGATCCCCAAGTTTCCATGTGAAAAGAAGCGACCTATCATACTGAGCAACTTTTGCTTTAGGACCTTTACTGTATCTCTTATAATTTAGCCGGGCTTCTGTGGTAGATCTGATGGTCTACATTGGCTACACCGGTTCCTTAATGTCCATGTAAAAAGAAGCGGCCCATCATTTGAACAACTTTTGCTTTGAAAATGGCCTGAACCGCTTCGAAAAAAGGATGGTACGGCGGCTATGCTGGTTTTTTGCTCGACTTGGCGAGGGCACTGCCGTTCCCCCAGATTAGATACGTGGCATAGGCAGATATTTATATAGCACAACGCATAGTAAGTTCACAGACACATTTTTGACCATCGAAACAAAACTTATTTCACGCGAGCGCATCATTGAAAACATTTTCAAATTTATCCAATTGATACTAGGTATTGCCGCAAAATAAAATATTGGCTCGCGCAAAAAAATCTCTATTTTGGCATTATTGTGCTTACACACACGGACGCATGCGCTACCTACAACCACAGATGATAATACCAGTGCAGCGACCGTGCTGCCATCAATCGCGACAGCGAGTAAAGCTGTGAGGCACGTCGCCCACGTCGTCGGCGACGAATTATCCAACAATAAACCTAGATGTCGCTCACAGCGCACGCGCTGAGTCGACATCTCAAAATAGCCGACTCAAATAGCCGTCTTAGGGCAGTCGCACTCCCTTGTATGACGTTATGTATCTGTACTACTTTAGTAGTATTATATTATCTGTGACTATAGAGATATCCGCCTTCGTTCATTCTTATTTCCCTATTCCCAAATATGGTTCATTCTCTTCAAAAAATCTAATTTTCTCATTCATTCATTCACTCGCTTATCTTGCGACGCGCGGTGGCTGGTTTGTTGTCGAAGCGGAATTTTGTTTATTTGCCGGCTCTCGTTTCATTAAGTGTTATTATTCTAATTAGTATTAGTTATAATTACCTTTATGCTGGTCGTGCTGGCTGGTCTTAAAATAGGACATGACTCGTAATACGGTGAACGGTAATTAATCTACAAAAGAAATTCGAAACGAAAAGGCTTGCAGGATGGATTCTAAAATCAAAAAGTGCTGCCCAAACTGCAGCCAGCCGTACGTTTTGAAATGTAAGTATCCTAGCTTGCCTTTTACCCATCTTTTACCTTTGAACAAATTACTAAATGAAAAGCTCGTTGGTACAAAATTCTTGGTCAGGGTGGGATCAAGTTTCATAGTCAGAAAAACTAAATTAACTACTATTATTGCAAATTTTAAGTCATTTCTTTGTTGTCCTTGGGTAGGTGTGGAGTGCAAGTTTCAAGAAAAGCTTATAATAGAAATAACACCCTGACTACTCCATTTCAACCCATACATTTCTCTTCCAGCTATTACTCAACATAAAGCAGATCTATGGCAAAAACAAAGTAACCTACCTCTGTTCTTGTCATGTGGCCATACTATGTGCCAGTGTTGCATATCCCAAATCCTGAAATTCGAAGAGCCTATAGAATGCAAAATATGCCACCGTGACATGCAGCTCACTCCATCGGAGTTGGCCATCATCAACCAGAAGAGAACCAACTTTTACAAAACATTCCCCGTCAATTTCTCTATGCTTGGGGAACTAACATTCCAGCTTTTAGAGGTAGGATTCAATTTCTTGTAATATAAATATTGGGCCATATCATGTATTGAAATGTAAACAAGACCTATTTACATTTCAAAAAGATAACCCACCAAAATATAGTTTATACCCAGAGATTAAACAACATAATACCGCCAAAACCATCATTAGCAATGTACTGAAAAGGCACTTTATCTAATGCTAGGCTGACCAAAAAATTTTCCATGTGGGTCACACTTTTTTAAGTTTTCTTGGACAGCGGACCACATTTTCCAGTTTATATTTTTCTTGGACTTGTAATTTAGAGCAATGCTATTTGCCAAATTTCATAGTTCTAAGCTCATGGAAGTATCCAGTGACTTTTGATTCACTTGAGAGGGATCAAAACCCACAGTTTTTAAGACTAAAAAGGGCCATTCAAATGTGTTGGGGTTGGCCAGCCTTGGTCTAATGACCTAAGCAATATCAATAATATTTAATTGTAATGTTATTTATTTAATATAAGCATATATAGCATAAAATTAAAAATATTATGTTAATAACAATGCAATGCCCTTGTAAATGTAAGTATATGATTGCAACAAATGAAATGCTAGTACATTTCATAAGACTGTAGTTTGAAAGGAATAAAAGAATATTAGAATAGGTAGTAATTAGTATGTAAATAGGTAGTCATAAACCTTTACTTGTAATTTTCAGCAAAGCTCCGATGGCCATGATAAACAGGACAATGAATATTTCGTCGATTTACAGGGAATTATTAATGCTACAGAGAGCACTAAAGGTAGGTCCTGATGGACTTGATTGGACTTAAGGGCTTCAGGTCTATTTCTTGAAGATGAAAAATACCTTTTATGCAGTCTATTCTGCCCCGTCTTGTACACTCAACCTCACATTTGGTTAGACACTCTAACCACCAATGTGAGGCTTATGGGCACATCCTCATCATTGGGCTCATACATCATGATAGATGATTTAATTGGAGTCTTGAGGCAAGACCACAAGACACTGCATTGCCTGTCGCAATAATGGAAAATACAGGGTTGCCCAGGACTTGTGTTGCCTTCTCAGCCTCCCTGGCTGACTCCACAGGAACAATAAATTGATACGAGTGGAGCCAGGGCGCCTGCACAAAATCACAAGATGGGCACGTAGAATGGGTGAAATTAACTACTGACCCAGCCCGAGTTTGACATTATAAAAAAACCTTTAATTTTTAAAAAGTGTTATATATTCTTAAACAAATATGTGTTCTCAGGTCCTTGCATGGAGTGTCACAACATGACAACTAAGATGTGCCAGGAGTGCACAACTATTCTATGCGACGCATGCTTCAACAAATCACACAAGAACTTTGTCATTTTCAAAAACCATGTCCTGAAAAATATTGGTCAGTATAGTACATCCATTTCCATTAATATCCTTAATTTTAGGTACATTTTAAGAATGCCTGTGAGAGCAATTGTTTAGTATACCAAAATGTAGTAGTATGTTCAATAAGTTCCTTATGTATGATATGAACGAGAATGTTCCAAACAATGACAGCCACAAAAATCCACTGCTTAACATGGGCCTCCCCATAATAGAAGGTGCATATGCTATACTCACCACACTTAGCAGGCGGTTTGGCAATTGCAGTGCAAGGTGTTGGGTTCAACCCTTAGTCTGTTTTTACGAATTTCACTGGTAGATATGAGGTGATGCTATTCGAAGCCAACAAAACTGACTCACGAATGCATGACTTACTCACGAAAACATAAAAACAATAAAAGGGTGATTTCCCAGTCTGCATAACTGCAAGGATTACTTTTTGTTGGCTATATTTTAGTTGTATAGTTTTGTCTATGTATAGTTTTGATTGCTATGCTTTCATGAAAATGCCATAATATGTATCAAAAAAATTGCCTATACTTTGCTTACTTGTATAATTTAATTTCTGTAACACAGGAGTATTTTTTTTATTTGCAGAACCTGTAACAGTGGCCAACAAATGCAAGTTGCATAAGGGGAAGCCCCTGGACTACTACTGCGAGGATTGCCACAAGTCCATCTGCATGGACTGCCTGATGGTCGGCGGGGAGAAGTCCTGCAAGAACCACAATGTGGTCTCCATGCAGGAAGTGGTAAGCATACATCCATGCAAAAATACATGATATTTTCTAAAATATTCACAATACTAAAAAAGCTTTGCGTTAGGGGCTAGTTTTAAGTTTTTAGTCCACCTGAGCCGCGTTTACACTAGGTTCATAAAATTGTTGTAAAAAATAGAAAAACTCATCCTACATTTTTTTTTACAATGACTAAAACATGACCATCAAAAGGATAAATGTAAAACTTACCGCTTTGAATATATTACTTGAGTTTGAGTTTGCTCTCATAAAGTCTAGGCACACTTTATGAGAGTCGACACATTAAAAAAACACGTTTACCTGCCATTTAACACTCAAAAAACTACAGAGACTTTCCATCCACTTGCTACGATCCTAGGATACTTCTTTCGCTCCTTCTACATTCACCAGTCCTTTCATGCACGCTCGGCGGTCTCTGTCTACCGAACGGGAAAGAGGCGTTATTATGTATTATGTATGTATGTATGTAAAAAACTACTTATTTTCAGAAGACAGATTGCATCTTGTATACTTGCAAAAAAAACAGAATGAAACTTTATTTTTCTCTTTTTGCAGAATGAAAATTTCTTAGAAGATGTGATTGATATTACGCCTAAAGTTGACGAAACCTATAGGCGCCTCACTAAAACTGCAGTGGTAAGATATATTTCAATTGTTAATAAAGTTCAGATATAACTTGATTACAATGTAACACATATTTTTGTATGTTTGTGTGACATTTTTAGGACATTGCGGGCTAAACCAATTGTCCGTATGAAACATGGTTCCGTGGTTTGGATGGCACGATAAGCCGTAGGTCCCGGTTGCTGTCTATGATTACTTAGCCGGCGGTCGTTCCACAACCATGTCAGTAGCTTGCTACTTGTTGAAGGCGCTTGAAAATATCTGGCACTAGGGTTCATTAGGTCGTTAGATGACTCGGTAAAGAAAAGAAAAATATGCCTAAAAAAACGCAAACAATATTATATTCACCTTTTAGGATGTCGGGCACCTACTACACAACATAGAAAACGAGACAGGAACATCATCAGAACTCACACACATGCTGGACATGGTGAAGCAGCATTTCTCGAAGCTCACAGCCGCTGTGCAAAAACACGAGCAAGAAGTACTCGACATTATTGTCAAACTCAAGTGCTCGGAGAAGGAGTCGCTACGTAAAGCCAAGACTGATCTCACCGACTCCATCAAGAAGGCTAAGATTGTACTCAACGCTATAAATGCGGCGTCTGATAAGAATAAAGCTAAACAGGTAAGAAATTATCACATCATACACATCATTATAGGCTGCTATAAAACAGTCCACTGCTGGACGTAGGCCTCGCCCAGGGTACGCCACAAAGCACGAGAAATTATAGCTGGAATTCATTTCTTTACTTACTGAATACATGTTTGTCGTTATACAGTACTTTTATAAAGTAGTAAGACTTATATTACAGCTGATATTGATAATAATGTTGAAATACTATTGAAAACAACATACAACCCTATGAGAAGCCTGCTACTTGTAGAAGGCGGTTGAAAAATTCTGACGCTAGGGTTCATCAGGTTGTTGGACGACTTGGTGTCCCACACGAAAAGAGAGAGATTATTGAAAATTACATGATAGTATGAATGTATTTGCAGGTAAACCTATCTGTGCTTCTGGATGAAGCCAAACAAATTGTGGAAACCCCATGGTTCTTGTGCAGGGATCAGACTAATGATCCTCTCAAGTAAGTGTAGTCATTTCAAAACTATGATTAAGATATTTTCTACTATGTTTCTGGCTGTTTATTCACATGTATTTCTTGGCTTATTTCTAACACAACCGTTTTCATCATTCGACATCAACTTTCTTGGTACATCCACTGACGTCCATTCTAAAGCACACATAGGCAAAATTCTAAAGTAGGCATTTAGGCTATTCAATGCACTCGACGTTCTATTCACTAAGTGTAATCCAGGCTTGAGCGTCTACGCAGACCGCGATTTTAGGCCTTGAATTTTGCGAGCAACGGGGCGGCAGCGGCAGGGTCTTTTGCATGCATTAAAATGGGCCGGTTCTCGGAAACAGCAACGGGTGATGGGGGCAACAAGCGGCGCATTCCCTAGGGAAAAAATGGCGAGCGCTGCCGCCCCGCTGCCCGCGAAATTTGAGACCGATGCCTTGCCCGCTGCCCGTAACCTCTACAACTGAAATGAAGGTCATGTGACTTGAGCCAATTCGTGTTTTTCTCCATAGAGTGGCAGTGAACGAAGACCTGTGCTCGCTAGTGAGTGACTACATCCACCTGGAGGGTAACGCCCACTCGGTGTACTTGCTGCGCGCTGGCAAGGACGTGGGGGAGGGGATGGAGCTGCCCCCGCCCCCGACCGCGCCCGTGTTCCCCCCGGAGCTGCCCAAAGGTACACCATTATCAACAGCCAGGACAGTCCACTGCTGGACAAGAGCCCTGTGGAAGCAATTCAGGATGTAAAAAAACTTTCTGCAAGGAACATGGGTCGTAATATGAAAAAAAAATTTGGACATCCCATACAATACTGACCGGCTAAGTTAATTTGTATGGGAGGTCCAAAAATGTTTCTTGGAGAAAGCTGATTCACCCCTTAAAATATTTGCCATGCGAAAACGCGCGCGCAGTAGAAGATATTGAATTCGTAGGGAACGCTGCTGGCATTTCTAGATAAATTTTACCGATACAGGCTATTTGACACTAATGAAAATATGCGACGAATTGTGGCCATCCTAGTAAATTGCAGTGTAATAAAGCGTATTTAACAGAAATTAGTACTAAAATATGCATATTTTTTTCATATTTTACGAATAAAAATTGAAATATTTTTGAATATTTCTAAACGACAGGAACGCCCTGTGATTGGTTCTAACTTTGGTGACGTCACAAGCTAGTAAACGCCGCCATACCCTGTGTTACGTTGTGTGTATTTACTACTATTTACCTAGTTTTACCATTGATTTGTTTATTCTCGAGTTAATTTGAGATCTTTTTATTGAGCCAGTGACATTATTAATAGTTTTTAACTTCGTTATGGACGAACATTTTGTGCAAGCCGACAACAGAAACTTCCCGAAGTAGATGCGTTTATGGTCGCATTATTCTTCAAAAATAAAGCAGATTATTATGCTCCAGAACCAAAAAACGTTAAAACAGCTGTGTAAGTACCTAAGAAATTATATAATCAGAACTATAAAGCATTTAGCACTTTGTGTACAAGTTTTGCAAAATCGCATTTTAGGTTATGTTGTCACTTGCTTTGGTCACTTGTGAATAAACAATGATGTACTAAATCTCTTTAAGTCACTGTCCTTGCTTTTGTTTTAAATATCTGCAAGACAATCTTCACACATAAACACATTTGTATGCGATGAAATACTTGTAGGATCACTTATTTCGTCTTTTAGCCTTCATTGGAACTGACATAAACACTTTTTCTGGATTTCTTAATGAATTGTTTTACATTGTGGTACTACACACCATTTATAAGACATTTTGTCCTATAAATTCACAGATAAATAAGAAAAACGCGAAAGATCGAAGCTTCTGCACCTTGTTGTTGCCTTGTTTACTAGCATGTGACGTCACTCGAATCATATGGCGTCCGCCATTACAAAGACAGCGTTTTGAGCGCCAATTTCATAATTTAAACTTTAACATTAATTTTTGTTGAAAATACTGCACGTTCTACGGAAATATTAATGTAGTGTGTTTATTATGCTTTACAGAATTATTTACAACTGTTTCCCAAAATCAGTCAAATAGCCTATTTAAACTAAAATCTATAATACATCTTAGATTAGATGGAATTATGGAAATATTACTCTGCTTTCCTGATGTCATGACGACACCGCAAAGAGAAATGTAAAACATCTTATTAATGATCAAACCCCCCCACAATCGCAACCCGCTGGCTGTACATTAGCCGATTCCCGCTATCAATTTGTCTATACACAAAAATACGGCAAGCGTAGCATAGGATGTCGTCCCGCGAGATGGATAGACTATCTGCCTGGTCAAGTCAGCGGAGAAATGCTGGATGCAGGCCGCTTCTAATCGGACAAGGTGGAAATCTTTAGGGGAGGCCTATGTTCAGCAGTGGACGTCTTATGGCTGAAATTATTATGACACAAAAAAATATTTTGTAACTATGGTAATTTGTTAACCAGACGTGCGTGAAATGGGCGCCTCCGAGAAGGGTTCGGTGAAGAGCCAGCCGGGGTTCATCCGGCACGTGCCCAAGTACCGCAGCAAGAGCGGCTCCGTCACCTCGCTCAACTCGCAGCACAGCGACAACTCCGACCAGTACGGTGAGTTATGTACACATCATTCTCCTTTCCTTATCCCGTTCTCTGTCGGGGTCGGCTACCTAACCTAGGGGATGTAAGCGAATGAAGTATACACACATATGATGCCTTTATCCCTTGCAGAGCGTTAACGGCCGTAATAGTAGATTACGTACTGAGGTATGTAAGCTATCAATAACAACCGAGGTTTTTTAACGCCCGAGCGGAGCGAGGGCGGTACCTTTCCGAGGTTGTTATTGATGTTACATCCGTGGTACGTATACTGCTTTACATATCGAATAAAAAGTGAGTAAAATAAAGCGATAAATACAAAAAAAAACGATCCATAAATGATGATTATATCGTCTGGTATTCAAATTGCACCACAAAACTTTTTTTTCTATGATTGAAAAATATTGAATTAATATGAAAGAAAAGTATCCTAACATAAAGTAGACATTTTCCTGATCGTAGAGATATTAGTCATTTTTACTTTTGCTATAGTAATATTGAGTAATAATTCGACAAACTCATTTATTGAGGTTATAAAAATACAGATTAAAAATATAATTCCTGCGTTCAAGCAACACAATTCGTAGCGGCCAGTTCGAAATTTAAAATCGTATACAACCAATTGGACGCAACTCCAATTAAAAATAAGAAGAAATTGATTTTAACTTTTTAATTGCCGCGATTCTATTGGTTCTTTTTCTAGTTCCATATTTAAAATTACTTACAGGCTTAGTTTTAAAACCTCGCCTGTAAGTTGAACTTACAGGTCGTGTTTTTTGTCAGTAATGACCCACTTTCAGAGCATGAGATATATAAAATACGGTTGCTATCGCCACGTCTGACACGTTACTATAGTGGAAGCTTGTAAGACTGTATAAAAATTGTAATACATATGAAACCCTCGATTCCCTTAGTCGACTTCTACGACACCCACGATAAAGAAATGAGTAATGCTATTCTAAGGCGACATTACACGGCAAATGATACATATTTATTTTTGTAAAAGCTAATCAAATGTCCTTATATTTCGTGTGATGTAGGTGACGTCTACCACGGCCACGGCCCCCAGTACCAAAGACCTATTGTACAACCAGTGCAGCCGTTTCCTGAGAGCCAACATCCTAAACAGTTGCATGAAGGTAAAACATTTTTGCTTCAACAACAAATTTATTATCCTCTTCCTATTTTATTTTCATATATTTCTGGTATGTTGATTTGATGCCTATTAAATAAATATTACAATTTTTAGGCGACAGGCTGACAACTTGTCACTATAGTGATACACATGTTTTCTGGAACAACCTTGGAAAACAATCCTCAAAAATGTCAGACGTGGCGATAGCGACCGTATTCTTGCGGCCGTTAACGCTCTGCCTACCCCGCAAGGGATAAAGGCGTGATATATGTGTATGTATGTATGTGTAAATAAATATTGTAAATTAAAAAAAGTTTTTACTTCTGCGTTACAAGAGACTTTCAAATGTCTTTCGGCATCCCGGTCGCGTATATACAAACCCGACACACAGCCATCCATACTCTGTGTTGTAGTCTGGTTGGTACAGAGTTCGGACGTACAAACCCGACTACAACACAGACCATTCATACCAGCCTCTTCGCAATCACATTAGTTTTGAAATGCCCTGTGTCGGTTCGGCACATCGCCGGCCCCTGCCGGGGCACGCTCGCACAGCTCGCTCGGCTCGTGCGTTGTGGACGCAGTTCTAACCTAACCTAACCTGGCGTTGACGCCAGGTTAGGATAGGTTGTGGTCTAACAAACCTATGTTTGAGCTTGAGTGGCTTTTGTGTTTATCATTAAAATTTCATTAATCATTAAAGATATCATTTATCATTCAAAATATCGTTAATCATTTAAGTGTCATTAATCATCTCAAATAATGCAGCTCATCATTAACTTGGCATTGATCATTAATCGCAATCATACATGTCGGATAGGCTTTGGATGTTTGTCTTTGTAGCATGTTTACTGTTCCATCCCGACTACAGACAGTCCTCTGTCTGTGTTGTAGTCCGGTTTGTACTAACGCATCCCGGTCACCCAAAGGCATCAACATTGGTGACAAACGATTAATCAGTCATGCCGCTGCGCTCCCGCATTGGCTTATAAAGCCACGAAAAGTCTTGCCTCAGACAGTGTTTAAATCGTCTTTCACAGACGTACGAGGCCAGTGATGATGATGTATCCTCAATTCCTCAGGTGCGCAGGAGCTGATCTACATCTCGCACATCGTGGACCCGCACAACTTCTTCGTGCAGCGCGCGTGTCACCAGCACCTGGTGAAGGAGATGCTGCGGGAGTTCCGCAACGCCGCCTCGCTGCTCAAACCCTCGCTCAAGACCCTCGCTGAAGGTAACGTGGGGCATAGAGGAACCCATCGACCCAGTGCCAATCACTAAAGACACCCCTAGACCAACGGCTTCATGCAGCGCGCGTGTCACCTGGTGAAGTAGATACCCTGGCTGCCCAAACGCTCGCTCAAGACCCTCGCCGAAGGTAACGTGGAGCGTAGAGGAACCCATTGACCCAGTGCCAGTCACTATAGACACTCCTAGACCAACTTCTTCGTGCAGAGCTCGTGTTACCAGCACCTGGTGAAGTAGATACCCTGGCTGCCCAAACCCTCGCTCAAGACCCTCGCCGAAGGTAACGTGCACAGACCTGATAAATGGGACTCTGGAACGGAATAACCCAATGACCTACGGTGTCAGAATTTTTACTCTGTCTGCTACAATACCAACCCAGACCGCTAAACCACAGAGGCATTTTGACAAATAGAATTAGACTACTACTATTGCTACAGCCACAACAGACTTCTGCTGGACATGGGCCTCCCCCAATTGTAGGGTAATGCCATAATCAACACGCTTTGCAGGTGGATTGGCAGGCGCAGTGCAGCATTTTGTAGATATTCACAGGAAACGCTGCTGCCGTTCCCTGGATTGATCCCTTAGTCTTAGCCTTTTACGACACGCTCGGGCAGAAATGGGGTGATGCTGTTCTAAGCCGCCGCCACACGGAACAAATAGACTAACCAAGTATATTATAGTCTTCTAATAAGTCTCATACTACTTCGGTTTCTTATCTATCTTTGTGTACGAAACTGAGTTGAAGAACGAGGTCATGGCCTCTGGTGTTTATTTGTCGAACTTTACAAGATATCATAAAAAAACCGTTAAAACATGAACCTTCAAAGAAAAATTAAGTCAAGACAAAGTAAGTGAAGGCTAGCAAAATTACTTCGCACAATATAACTACAACTAAATTATTATTACTCGTCACTGTAATCTGATTCGTAAGCAGAGTCTCTCATTTCATGAACAAACCCAAACATTGGTTGATAAAAGCATACACATGGTGTACCGTAAACTTTGCAGGGATGCTCAGACCATGAAACTGAACAACTATTTCTATGGAGGCTATGTTGGTAAACGAGAAAAAAAAACTACCCCCAAGATAAGTTGAAAAAAAATGTATCTCTCTCTACAAAGGCCCTGCAGTAGCAAATAGTACAGTTTCATGGTATGATCGAGTGATGCTTTCCAACAGCGCCCATGTCTAATTTTATAAATTTATTTATTGAAAAAATTGTTCGTTTATTGTACGTTTACGTACTGCAGTGTTAAAATATGTACTAAACGCATTATATGAAAAAAAATATCCTTGATAGGGCGCTGTTAGCAAGAATGCTTTCCAACAGCGCCCCTTCGGATTAGTACATAAGTATACAAGAAATAGACGATATAAAACTATATACAAATTGTACAAGAAATTTACGCATGTAAACTGTATTGATTTTAAATTTACAATCAAGCATTTGCTCGAAATAATGCATTTTAAGACTTATGATTTTCAAAATGCAGCCGCGACTGATGAACGCATCCGAGAGTTTAATAATTGTACCTAACAACTTTTGTCGAACCCGATTCTCGGCGCAGAAAGTAGATAATTTAGCCACTGCGCCAAACTAGCCGTTGTGGTATTAATAATTAGAATATTTTACAAGAAAGTAGCTTATTAGACAAAAAATATTTACCGGTATAATTAACATTCGATTACTATAATAGTAGATTACGTACTGAGGTATGTAAGCTATCAATAACAACCGAGGTTTTTTAACGCCCGAGCGGAGCGAGGGCGGTACCTTTCCGAGGTTGTTATTGATGTTACATCCGTGGTACGTATACTGCTTTACATATCGAATGAAAAAAGAGTAAAATAAAGCGATAAATACAAGAAAACGATCCATAAATGATGATTGTATCGTCTGCTATTCAAATTGCACCACTAAACTTTTTTTTCTATGATTGAAAAATATTGAATGAATGTGAAATAAAAGTATCCTAACATAAAGTAGACATTTTTCTGATCGTAGGGATATTAGTAATTCTTACTTTTGTCATTGTAATATTGAGTAATAATTCGACAAACTCATTTATTGAGGTTATAAAAATACAGATTAAAAATATAATTCCTGCGTTCAAGCAACACAATTCGTAGCGGCCAGTTCGAAATTTAAAATCGTATACAACTAATTGGATGCAACTCCAATTAAAAGTAAGAAGAAATTGATTTTAACTTTTTAATTTTCCGCGATTCTATTGGTTCTTTTTCTAGTTCCATATTTAAAATTACTTACAGGCTTAGTTTTAAAACCTCGCCTGTAAGTTGAACTTACAGGTCGTGTTTTTTGTCAGTAATGACCTACTTTCAGAGCATGAGATAATGTAAAATAAAATAATGCGATTAAAAACCTGTGTAAGGTGTAAAAATATTAGATGCAAGTATTTTAAGGGGTGAATCAGCCTATGAAACTGAACAACTTTCCTCAAGAAACAAAGGTCGAAATATGAGAAAAAAATTTTGGACCTCCCATACAATTTGGCTTGGTCGGTTCGTAATTTTGTATTGGTGGTCCAAATTTTTTTTCATATTTAGACCTATGTTCTTTGGGGAAAGTTGTTCAGTTTCATGGGCTGGTTCACCTCTTAAAATATTTTAACCTATTTTTTTTCACACCCTGTATACCTCTGGGCTCGAAAGACGTAGGTGGGCGTAACAAAATTTCATTACATCAGGCCAATCAATACTTGATTAATAATTGAATAACAATACGTAGTTTACGTATGTACATATAATGTACAATTTGTACATAGCTTTATATCGTTTATTTCTTGTATACGTATGTACTAATCCGAAGGGGCGCTGTTGGGAAGCATACTTGCTAACAGCGCCCAATTAGGGATAGTTTTTTTCATATAAAGCGTTTAGTACATATTTTTAAAACTGCAGTACATAAAGGTATAATAAACGAACATTTTTTTCAATAAGTAAATTTATAAAATTATACATGTGCGCTGTTGGGAAGCATCACATGTGTGATCATGTCTGCAAAGTTTTCGTCACAACTTCCATTATACTCGGCATATTGCATGCATACATACATACACACACATATCATGCCTTTATCCCTTGCGGGGTAGGCAGAGTGCTAACAGCAGTATTACGGCCGCTAACGCCACGTCGGACAGATATTCAGGTCCTTTTCGGATGATTTGTGTATCACTGTAGTGACAGATTGTCTGCCTCTCGCCTAAAGTTGTAATACACATGAAACCCGTCCATTAGTCGCCTCTTACAACAACTGCGAGATAGAAATGGGGTGACGCTATTCTAAGCCGGCATCACATGGCAAAGCTTAGTTCTAGTATTTTTTTATTTACACACGGCACATTGTTCGCAGGCAAAGTGTACCTGATGTACAACAAGGCGGACAACATGTGGCAGCGTTGCCGCGTCATCAGCATCAACCGCAAGGACCCCAACAACCCCCTGTTCCTCGTCTTCTGCATCGACTTCGGCAGCACCGAGACCGTCGGCATTGACAAGTAAGTTAATGCAATGCTATTGGGATTCTGCTATATCTAAATACAGGATGTAAGGGACGGTATAACGGAAACTTTGCAGGCGTGATCAGACCATGGAAATGAACAACTTTTTCTATGGGGGCTATGTTATGTGTTTTTCTATGGGCTTATGCTATCTCTCTACCGCAGGACTGCTGGAAGAGATTTCTTTTTAGAAATAAGTAGTACCTGTTGTGTTTTTTATCTAAATGTGATTGTCCTGTGTTTTATCAACTGTTGTGTGCAACAGTTAAATATGTTGGGAAACGAAAAAGTTTTTTCGAGTTCCCATACAAAGTCACTCAGCTGAACAGGAATTTTGTATGGAAGGTCGAAAAAATTTTTAATTCCCAACATAGCCCCCATATAAAAAGTGGTTCAGTTTCATGGTCTGAGCACGCCTGCAAAGTTTTCGTTACATCGTTGATAGTATTGTCGAAATTAAATTACGTCTAAATTTTGTCATATCTTATTTCAGTAGTTGGTGCTTGAAAACTGACAGCAGGGTTTATCGGGTTGGTTGTTGACTTGGTGTCCCACACAAGCAATTTTTGGTATTCGATGTTGCGTTCTGAAATCCCATATTGATATTGTGTCAGTAATTTTGCAATAAAATAACCGCATTGTATAGGTATGATTGATTAGGGAATTCATTGTCGAGCCTAGATTAGGATTAGAACTCGAGATCTCGTCCGCCATCTCAGGGTTCGAGATTGACCATTTGGAATTCTCGTGGATTATTGGTCGAAAATTCGATCGGCCCAATCCGCCGTCCCGTACCTACCACGCCCACACAATGGCCTTCGGCCACTCGTCTCCGGTCGGCATTATTCAGCAAATACTATGATTAGTATCTAGGGTGTACACTGATCTTACGCGCCGCATCAATGAACAAGTCAATGATCAATTCTCGTTTAAATCTCGATGGATATTTCCGAGAATCTGTTCGAGATCTCGAAAAATTGCTCAATAGCTCGAGTATTTCGAGATCTCGCGAGATCGAGATTGCATTGCGTAATGATATGACAACTGAAATATCATAACTAAATTATGTCTGACTGGCGACATATTAGTTATGAATATGATATACCACAGTTACTGTGCAATTGATATTTCAGTATTAGTTCGTTGCTGCCTAAAAGATTTAGAACTAAAAGAATGAGTTCGTGTTAGTACCTAAGCAAATTTTGATGAGCTGGTTATAGTATTGTGAAATAAAGGAATGCAAAGGGGGCGGACGCGGGGAGTGAGGCAGACTTGTCTGGACTGCGTCGCCTACCGGACGTGTTTGTGTTTTGTTTGCGCAACTTGTGTTTATAACCGTATGTTATAGAACAATTCGTGAAACGTCTAACAGATTAGATTCTCTTTGTTATTCCTTTTAGGGCTGGCGTAAACTATTGTACGTTTTTGTGCTGAACAATGATGAACTGTTATTTTTATCAGATAAAAGTGACATTGGCTAGTAGATTTGTCTATGTGTGTATAAATGACGCCTTGATGTGAAACAGCCGTGTGATGCCGGCTTAGAATAGCATCACCCCACATCCTTCCCGCGGGTGTCGTAAGAGGCGACTAAGGGACTCGAGAGTATTGGTGTATTACATTTTTTAGGCGACAGGCTGACAACCTGTCACTATAGTGATACACATGTTTTCTGAAACAACTTTGGAAAACAATCGTCAAAAATGTCAGACGTGGTGATAGCGGCCGTATTCTTATGGCCGTTAACGCTCTGCCTACCCCGCAAGATATAAAAGCGTGATATATGTATGTATGTATGATGTGAAACAGAACTATAACTGACGTCCACGTTCCACAGACTGCGGCTACTGCCGCCAGCGCGCGTGCAGTCGCCGCTACCGCTCGCAATCAACTGCTCGCTGGCCAACTGCGAGCCCAAGGCCGGCGGCTGGACCGCGGACGACGCCATCCTCATTAATAACATCATCG
Organism: Keiferia lycopersicella; assembly: GCA_029255805.1. Classification (NCBI taxonomy): domain Eukaryota; kingdom Metazoa; phylum Arthropoda; class Insecta; order Lepidoptera; family Gelechiidae; genus Keiferia; species Keiferia lycopersicella. The sequence continues at coordinate 6,023,007 of JARACZ010000008.1, forward strand.
ACAAGTGAGCAACATTCCATCATCGTTACTTTTGTGCGTAGAATAGCATCACCCGCATCACCCCAATACTTCCCGCGGGTGTTCCAACTAAGGGATTCGTAGGTTTCATTTGTATTACCACGTAATACAACTTTAGGCGACAGGCTGGCAACCTGTCACTATAGTGATACACGGCTTATCTGCAACGACTCTCAAATATTGTCAAACGTGGCGATGACGACCGTATTTTTGCAATCGTTATCGCTCTGCCTACCCCGCAAGGGATAAAGGCGTGATATGTGTATGTATGCATGTAACTTTTGTGCTATTCCTTCCATGGTAAACTGAACTCATAATCATTGGCCTCATTCTGCTTGCCTTATCCCCGTTCTCTGTCGGGGTCGCCTACCTAACTTAGGGGTTTTGACGTGGAACCTAGTTTTTACACGACTGCCATCTGACCACTGCAACCCGAAGGCTAACCTGGCCCGAATCCTAGGTTATGATATGACACATTAAAATATCATCTGGATCTAAATTTTATTTGAATGTGAGTTTGATCACGATGTTTTTTTTTTTCACCGTAAGAGCAGTCGGTAAATGTACGTGAGTGAAAATAGGTACATGGCAGGAATCGAACTCGGGTCTCACGATTGTAAGACCGGGTTCCTATCCAGTTGGCCACCGACGCTCTCTACGATGAATAACCGACCTAAAAAAACTTATTATACAGTGTGTCAAAAAATGAGCTGCAAATATTTGAATGAGTGAATCGGCCCGTGAAACTGAACAACTTTCCCCAAGGAACATAGGTCGAAATCAGAAAAAAAAATTTGGACCTCCATACAAAATATACTGGCCGACCAAGTCAATTTGAAGGGATGGTCACGTTCCTTGGAAAAAGTTATTTAGTTTCATGGACTGGTTAACTCTTTTAAATATTTGCAGCTAATATTTTTACACCTTATAAAAATTATGTTTTTTTTATACCCTCAGCAAGCAAGCGATAATCTACGTGCGCCACATCCGGGCGACGGCGAACAACTCGGTGCGCGTGGAGTGCGACGTGGTCACGTTCTCAGAGGGCATCAGCCTCGCGCACGCGCTGCGCTTCCACGAGCGCGCGCGCATGCCCAACTCCAAGCTCGTCGTGAGTGTCTGCTACTGCCACAGCCGCTAGTCCACTGCTGGACATGTGCCTGTCCCTCATAGAGGAATATTAACCCTTCAACTGCAGATCATTTGAGATTACAAAATGGCTGACTGCGGGGCCGACCGCAATACGTGTTGTATTTCAGTCCGACCTGTTCTTACCAGAATAACCTAACTTCAGCCTAATCTTGCCCCAAAGGCGTAAAACGCCTTTGAAAAAAAAACGCGTTGCCCGTAAGGCGGGCTGGTTGTTTGAACAACCATTCAATTATTTCCGGGTGAAGCCTTGCTCCCCACCTAACCGTTCGGCGTAGATTTGATGGCCCTACCAAAATCGTAGAGTCCAACAAAAAAGAGTGTTGTATTACTGTAGTGTAACAGCATTTCTCAATTTACCGTATCAAATTTATCCCTGAAATTTTTACTCAAAGTAATATCCTCTCCACTAATTCTTTCTAATTCCAATGTTTGTTTCGTTCAGTATCCCAAGATCACGGGCGTGATGGAGAAGCCGAAGATCTTCATGGGCGCCAACGACCTCAAGCCCAAGACCGTGGAGGACGTGTACATCACGCACATCGTTAGCCCCGACAAGTTCTACGTCAGGAAGGTACAGTCCCTATGAATAACTTACACAGGGGTACTCTAAACGAATTTAAATATAAGGTGTAAAAATATTAGCTGCAAATACTTTAAGGGGTGAAACAGCACATGAATCTGAACAACTTTTCCCAAGGAACGTCGGTCGAAATATGAGGAAACTTTTAGGACCTCCCATACAAATTGACTTGATCGGTCGGTAATTTTGTATGGGAGGTCCAAAAGTAATTATTTTTATATTTCGACCTATGTTTCTTGGGGAAAGTTTTCCAGTTTCATGGACTGGTTCACCCCTTAAAATATTTGCAGCAAATTATTATACACCCTGTATACACATTAATACACCATTATGACATTTCGATATATTTATTCTGTGCCTCACCCACCCATGTCATGATAAGCAAAATGTACGACAACTACATGCATACATAATGCTTACAGAAACATTTGACTGCCGTGTATGAGAGCCTGTATGAAGACTTGGAACAGGAATACAGTGGTAACAAGAAAGGAAATGTCTACTTGCCCGAAGTCGGTAGGTGGACGCAGTTTTTTTTTATGTAAATTATCTCGTTTGATATTCTATTTGCTGAATTTTAACAGAATTCTGTCTTCGAGTATGTTTAAATTAAGGGTCAAGGGTCAATCGTGACGCCATAGCGTCATTATTTTTACTTCAAGTAGTTCAGAGTAAATGAAGTAAATTGTGTGAAATCTGCGCTACGCAGCTTTGACCCTCAAATTCGTCATCCAATCCGTTCAGTATTAGGGTCCGTATTCATAAAACGGACTCAACTCTAAGGATATAAGTGTATACTGTTAAAATACATACATACACATGTCACGCTTTTATGACTTGCGGAGTAGTCAAAGCGTTAGCACTGTAAAATTACGGTCACCATCGCCACGTCTGACAATTATTGAGGGCCGTTTCAGATAATTCCTCTATCATTATAGCGACAGGTTGTCAGCCTGTCGCCTAAAAGTATACACCTGAAACCCTTAAGTCCCTTAGTCGGCTCCTACGACACTCGCTGGAAAGAAATGGGGTGATATTATTCTAAGCCGGCATCACACGGAAAATTTTCTAACACTTTGTCATATTCTCAGGCATGTCGTACGTGGTGAACTTAGCGAAAGTCCCCGCCGGTACCGACACGGGCATCGAACTGGGGACTCAGTGGGCGCGCGGCGTGTGCGAAGAGCTGCCGGGCCGCGGGCGCGTGCTGGTGCGCCTGGTGGACACCGGAGCCCGCGCGCTGCTCAGCTGGACCGCGCTGCGACACATACACCCGCACCACACCACGCAGCGCGCGCTCGTATGTACCCCTAGTCACACAGCGCGTGTACAAGCACCTGGTGGACACCGGAGCACGCGCGCTGCTCAGCTGGACCGCGCTGCGACACATACACCCGCACCACACCACGCAGCGCGCGCTCGTATGTACCCCTAGTCACACAGCGCGTGTACAAGCACCTGGTGGACACCGGAGCACGCGCGCTGCTCAGCTGGACCGCGCTGCGACACATACACCCGCACCACACCACGCAGCGCGCGCTCGTATGTACCCCTAGTCACACAGCGCGTGTACAAGCACCTGGTGGACACCGGAGCACGCGCGCTGCTCAGCTGGACCGCGCTGCGACACATACACCCGCACCACACCACGCAGCGCGCGCTCGTATGTACCCCTAGTCACACAGCGCGTGTACAAGCACCTGGTGGACACCGGAGCACGCGCGCTGCTCAGCTGGACCGCGCTGCGACACATACACCCGCACCACACCACGCAGCGCGCGCTCGTATGTACCCCTAGTCACACAGCGCGTGTACAAGCACCTGGTGGACACCGGAGCACGCGCGCTGCTCAGCTGGACCGCGCTGCGACACATACACCCGCACCACACCACGCAGCGCGCGCTCGTATGTACCCCTAGTCACACAGCGCGTGTACAAGCACCTGGTGGACACCGGAGCACGCGCGCTGCTCAGCTGGACCGCGCTGCGACACATACACCCGCACCACACCACGCAGCGCGCGCTCTTATGTACCCCTAGTCACACAGCGCCCGCTCGTATGTAACCCTAGTCACACAATGCCCGCTCGTATGTAACCCTAGTCACACAATGCCCGCTCGTATGTAACCCTAGTCACACAGCGCCCGCTCGTATGTAACCCTAGTCACACAATGCCCGCTCGTATGTAACCCTAGTCACACAGCGCCCGCTCGTATGTAACCCTAGTCACACAATGCCCGCTCGTATGTAACCCTAGTCACACAGCGCCCGCTCGTATGTAACCCTAGTCACACAATGCCCGCTCGTATGTAACCCTAGTCACACAGTGCCCGCTCGTATGTAATCCTAGTCACACAGCGCGTGTGTGTAAGCCACCCAATGGAACAAAACACACATTTAAACATGAACTTGGTCAAGCAGTCTGACCCACCAAACAGATCGACCATTCAAACAGATCATTTAGTCGATCAGAACGACCTGTTTGTCAAAACTGACCAATCAAAAAATAATTTGCTTAACTAATTAAAAAGATAGACCAGTCCCTCAAATCATATATATATAACAATTTGGACAGACATATAGACCGTCCTATCGTATAAAACGACTTACCAAACAGGTCGATCAATCCATGATTACGATATTTTTTAACCGACTTCAAAAAAGTATGTATGTATATTTGTCCGTGGTTATCTCACGTCTGGATAAACCGTGGTTTGCGATTTTCAGCAATGTATTTGTCAAACTTATAAGAAGATTTTAGGCATATTAACCGAGGTTCGCAGTCTTACACCTTCTTCGAAGTCAGTTCCCTTTTTAAAAAAGTTTATTTTTATTACTTTTCCCAGGCCACGGAGTGTTACCTGGCGGGCGTGACGCCCCTTAACAAAAAGTGGAGCGCTGCCTCCGTAGCCCTACTCTCTCGCTTCACTGAACGACTGTTGGAACTCCACGTGGAAGATTCTAGACGCGGCGCCGCGGGAGTCACGTTGTTCGACCGAGCCGACCCGGATAACTCCGTCTGCGTCAATACTGAGATGATCAAACACAAATATGCTGTTACATTTGGGTAAGAAATACTACTTTAACATTCCTCTAGAAACACTAAGATACAGTTGGAACTCCACGTGGAAGATTCTAGACGCGGCGCGGCGGGAGTCACGTTGTTCGACCGAGCCGACCCGGATAACTCCGTCTGCGTCAACACTGAGATGATCAAACACAAATATGCTGTTACATTTGGGTAAGAAATACTACTTTAACATTCCTCTAGAAACACTAAGATACAGTTGGAACTCCACGTGGAAGATTCTAGACGCGGCGCGGCGGGAGTCACGTTGTTCGACCGAGCCGAACCTGATAATTCCATTTGCGTCAATACTGAGATGATCTAACACACACATGTTGTTATATTTGGGTAATATCCTATAAAATTTATCTACCAATGTGTTTTACTCACGTACATTTACCGACTGCTCTTACGCTGAAGGAAAACATCGTGATGAAACCCACATTCAAATAAAATTTGAATCCTGATGATATTTGAATGTGACCGGGCGAGGTTAGCCTTCGGGCTGCAGAGGTCAGATGGCAGTCGCTCTGTGTAAAAACTTGGTTCCACGTCAGACCTAGGGGAGGTTAGGATGCCGACCCCTACAGAGAACGGGATAAGACAAGGAGAATGCAAATGATGTCAAAATTATCTTTTTTTTTTCCTAGGATAGGTAGCCGACCCCGCCAGAGAACGGGATAAGGCGAGGAGAATAAAAATGATGTAAAATTGATCATATTTTCAGACTATTCATGTTCAACAAGAACGCCGCGGTGGAAGATCAAGTGTTTACCAACAAGTCCCCGCTGGACGCGCCGCAAGCGCACGCCCCGCAGGGGCTGGTACACAGGTACGGATGCAATGATATATCCGAATTCTATATATATAAATCATACATACATACACAGACCACGCCTTTATCCCTTGCGGGGCAGGCAGTGCGTTAACAGCCGTGAAAATACGAACGCTACCGCCACGTCTAACATATATTGAGGGCCCTTCCTGATTATTCGTGTACACTGTAGTGACAAGTTAGTAGCCTGTCGCCTAAAGTTATAATACACGTAAAACCCTCGAGTCCCTTAATTGCTTCTATCGATATGTCGACGCCCAAAAATATTGAGATATCGAAATATCCCAAATATCCAGTAGTATCAATATTAAAATATCGCACCAAAATACCCACCAACAATAAATACCCACCAAATTGGGTACAAAAGGCTGCGTTCAAAAGCTTCGAAAGGAGCGCTGGCTAAGTGTTTTCGCAGGATTTCGTTAGTTTATAAAACAGCATCAACAGAGGTAGCCAAGTAAAAATATAAAATCACAACAAACCGCATTCTCTTTTTCGTAATTAAAATTATTTTATTAAGGTTCAAAAAAATATCGATATATCGTAGCTCTTATCGATATATTGAATACAGTTAAATATATGAATATTTGTGAAAAACTTGCCTCCCACAGGAATACCAAGAAGATCAACGACACAGAACTGGAGGCCAAAGACAAGGGTCCGCTGAAGCTCGAGGCCAAAGTACTACACTACCAGTCGCCGTCTCTCATCTACGTGGCGCTGGTGCACCAGCAGGAAGCCTTCAGCAAGCTCTACAAGAAGATACAGGACCACTACGGCAACAAGGGCAAGGAGCAGACTAAGAAAGACTGGGCGGTCGGAGACAGGTACGTGAATATACTTCATACAATACCAATCCATTTATTTCCACATAATTACACATGCATACATACATACATACACATATCACGCCTTTATCCCTTGCAGGGTAGGCAGAGCGTTAACCGCCGTAAGAATACGGTCGCCATCGCCACGTCTGACATTTTTGAGGATTGTTTTCCAAGGCAGTTTCATAAAACATGTGTATCACTATAGTGTTAGGTTGTCAGTCAGCCTGTCGCCTAAAAATTGTAATACACCAATACTCTCGAGTCCCTTAGTCGCCTCTTACGACAGCCGCGGGAAGGATGTGGGGTGATGCTATTTTAAGCCGGTATCACACGGCATTTCCACATAATTATTACATTTTATTACAATCATATAGTAGGCATACAATTAGGCAGGTTCACAAAAATTACATTTAGGTAGGTATTAAAGCAAGTAGCTATAGTTAGTATTCTTTCACTAAAAACACTTTTACTTTACTAAACACTTTCTTCATTCATTTCACTACAAACATAATTGCAGTGTGATGCCGGCATAGAATAGCATCACCGCTTTTCTTTCTCGCCGGGGGCGTAAGAGGCGACTAAGGGACTTGAGGGTTTCAAGTGTATTAATTTGTAACTTAAGGCGACAGGCTGACAACCTGTTACTGCAGTGACACACGAATAGGCGTGTACACACCGGCCGAGCAGCCTCAGGTGCTCACAGTGCGCAGCATTCCCTGGATTCATCCCCTAGTCGCCTTTTACGACACCCACGCGTAGAAATGGATGATGCTATTCTATTGCTTTAGTACTTTAAATATATTCTGGCTATTCTAAACCCGCACTACACGGCTTGTATAATGAAGTTAGCTACTTTTTAAAACGACCTAAAACGTTGCTATTTTGATTGGCTTGGTTGGCGTCAGAACGCTTACTTTTATTTAATTTATCTGTTTATTAATTCAAACTTTGAATATTTTGAAAAATGAAGTCCGTAGTATTTTTGGACAATAGTTTTAAGCGTACAACTTTTAGACCCAGTTCACAACTGAATAACATTTTCGTAGGTGCTGCACATTCTGCTCTCAATCGCAAACGTGGCGCCGCGCCGCCATCGTGGACATACAGGGCGACACCGCCAAGGTGTTCTACTCGGACTTCGGGTGCGTGGAGAGCGTGCCCACCGCCAGCCTGCGCGCGCTCACGCAGGACCTCATGCTGCTCGGGGACGCCGCCATCAAGTGCCATCTCACGGGCATTGGTATGTCACTCACATATTCTATTTTAACAGACTTCAAAAAAAGGAGTTTCTCAGTTTGACCCCAAGTCTGCTATTTTTGTCACTATAACGCCATCGAAACTCAACTGTCATTCAATCCGTCCGTCCGTCTTCTTCTCGTCGGCTGCGGGGAGACACCTTCGAGGCATGGCCTCACTGGCGTGGGTTCAAAACGCCGCCTGCTAAAACAGGCGGGGCGATGGGGGGCACTCAGAAGAGTGCGGCGGATGTCCGGGAATCCAGGGAGACTTCACGCCGCGGCGAGGTCGTACCAGCCGGGTGATTCCCCATGGGTGGTGACCCAGCTAGTGCCCATCAGCCAGCGGCGGCTCGTCTCCTGGTGGTCAGGTCCAGTGTGGGCTGCCTCGTCCTTCTCGCGTGGGGGTCCCAAGGCAGCGGTCTTGTCCGGGTAAGCGGCGGGTGCCGGGCGATTCTGGGCTCGTGCCCACGATCCTAACTACTCGACGCGGAGTAGTGGATGTGGACAGTTTATGGCCACGTCAGGCTGTGCCGTGCAGCACCACCCTGAGCAGCCTTTCTGTGAGACTTAGCCTCCAGTCGTGACATCGCCAGATGACGACGTCAGACGCTGGAGGCCAGAGCTTAAGATGGCGGCCGCGTCTTCGCCTTTACAGAGCGCGGCCAGGACATCTGTGAGGATCCTGATAGCAGAGTCTATCTGGATCTTTCTGTCCTCTACGAGGACAGCTGCTCTTCCCTTCTGTGGTCTCGGGGCCGGCTGGGACTTCGGCTTCTCCCTCTGAGGTTCACCCAAAGAGGTGCCGACCGCTCCCAGCTGACCCGTGGGTGGCTCTTGACGTGGCTGGCCCGGCACTTCCACGTCCTGAGGGGGCGGGAGCGATGCTCGCCTCCTCCGCCTCCTCGGCTTCCGCTTCAACTGTCATTCAAGTGCCATTGTAATTTTTCTATACTTCAAACTGTTAGCCGACTACGAAATGACTGAAATCATCCAACTGAGATTCAATCGACATCCAACTGGAACTATTTTCATTTAGCTGACTTAGGGCCCTGTATGTATGTTTGTCCGCGATTATCTCGCGTTTGGATGAAACGATTTTGATGCGGTTTTCAGAAAAGTATTTGTCAGACTTAGGTTTTAGGATATTAACCGACAAAAAATTGAGGTTTGCACACATCCGTTGAAGTCGGTTTTCTTATTAAAAAAGTTATTTATTTATTAACGCCTGCGCATTTTATAGTCGAAACACTCTCAAGACCTATGTCAGCTCTATAGCTGTGTCGCCGTCCGATACCAAATTGCTGAAAAGATTTTGGAAAAACAAAAAATATATATTTTGTAAAAATTTATGCCTCTATTCAACCCTTTAGAAGGTCAGCGACCATTTCTTAAAGTGACTTCATCTGAATATGACCTGTTCTGGATTCGACCACATTTTGTATGCACAACTTCCAATGGAGACCTTTTCTAGATTTGACCACTTTTTTTACAACAAACTAACATGACGGGTTTTGCAGTACCAGCGGACGGCAGCGACGAGTGGCCGACCATCACCAAGGAGTACCTTAAAGAGCTGCTGGACGCCTACCCGTGCGTCTTCATCACCAAGCTCGGCCAGTTCAAGAACAAGAGCATGCCCATTGAGATCTGGGTCTACCACACCATACAGGTACCTCCCCAGGCCAGCCCCGAGGCAGTGCCTTTATTTTTTATCCCACTAATGCCGCGTTTCTACTAGGAACATAAAATTAACTCTTTTTATAATGACGAATTGACAAATTCATTTATTCAATTCAATATTTTATTGTAACTTACTGACATTCTAAAAGCAGTCGTTGTGAACCTACTTGGAAATAAACTATTAAAATCTTGAAAAAAATATCCTCTATGAATAACATTTTGATAAAGCTTAGAATTATTATCGTCGAAGTGTCGACTCCTACTGAAAACCTACTGTATACATACATGAATAATATTTTGCATCGAATTTCAACATCGTCTGATCACGCCTGCAAAGTTTTTGTTACACCGTCGCTTACACCCTGTATATATAGTTCTAGGGCGCCCGCGGTTCGGCCCACGTGGAAGTCGGTTTTAATCCCGTAGCATCCCACAACAATATTTCTTCGGGATAGAAACTCACCAAGTTACCCCCTATCTGTGGGCCAAATTTCATGAAAATGGGTTCAGTAGTTTAGCATGGAACATGACGACCGATGTGGCGCAATGGTTGTGCGACTGCCTTTGACGCAGAAGGTTCCGGGTTCGATTCTCGGTAGGTCACTCACAAAGTTGATATTTATCACTTTGTGAATTTGTTCCCAGTCTGGTTAGGACATTGCGGGCTGAACCACCCGATTGTCCGCAAGTAAGATGGTTCCGTGTTTCGGATGGCACGTTAAGCCGTAGGTCCCGGTTGCTGTCTATGATCACTTAGACGGCAGTCGTTACACAACCATGTCAGAAGCCTGCTACTTGTAGAAGGCGGTTGAAAAATTCTGACACTAGGGTTCATCGGGTCGTTGGACGACTCGGTGTCCCACTCGAAAAAAAGAAGAACATGAAGGAGTAACAAACAAACATACAAACTTAAGCATTTATAATTAGAAGGATGTACATACGTCATACAACGATATTTTTTATACAGGGTGGAGCTCTGGAACCTAACAAGTCAGAGTGGCGCTGCCTCAACAAGAAAATCATCGAGCAAGGACTCGGCATCCCTGACAAAACACACCAGGTATGAAAGCATCGCATGCTGATTATGATGGTAATGGTAATGGTAATAGTAAGACGGGCTGTTTTCCGCAACTCGACGTCTGCATGCGCCTATTTTGCGTAAAGGGTGGGGGCTCCCTACTCGAGCCATCCTATTTCCCCAAGGAAGCCCAGTAACCCTACCAAATCACTGAGTACCTCGGGGATTATGATATTGCTACTATTGGGTTTGTAGCTAAACCAAATATTTTTTTAAAGGTAAACGTAAACTTATCCGCACCGAACGAACCGGTTTTTTTAGAATTCTTTATATGTAATCCTATAAAACCTCGCACATTTGCCGGAATCGACCGATTCGGTTCGAACAAATGTGCGAGGTTTCCTAGGATGTCATAAAAAGAATTATAAAATTCGGTTCGTTCAATGCGGATAAGTGTGCGTAAACCGGTTTTTCGCGTAACACTAATGCCTTGTGATGCCGGCTTAGTATAACACTACCCCAGTTATTTCCCGTGGGTGTCGTAAGAGGCAACTGAAGGACTCAAAGGTTTTACGTGTATTGCGACAGCACTATAATGATACACGACTTATCTAAAACGACGCTAAAATATTAATCAGAATTTTACGGCCGTTACCGATCTGCCAACCCCGCGAACGAGAAAAAGACGTGATTTGTGTATGCTTTTTCTTGCTTGTATGCTTTATTTTGCATGGACCAGATATGTATACAGGTTACTTTTGTGAAAACTATTTCTTGTACTGGTGTACCAACAACTAGTATTGGGATACCTCTAAACTTCGCAACACTAAAGACCAAAGAATTGTACTACCGACATCCCTTACAGAAATCTACCGAGGCCGAAAGCACAAACGACGAGATGCTCTCGTTCCTCAAGAACGTGACCGGCTCCGTGGACGAGTGGCTACAGCTGGAGCCGCTCCCACAGAAGCCCCTCGAGCGCCCCCCCTCCCCCGCCGCTGCCACCCCCGCCTCCCCCGCCTCCCCCGCCTCCCCCGCCAGCCCGCCGCCCGAGGCGAGGGACGCGCACGACATCTACGTCACCGACTGGCTGCCTCCGGAACCGCTCACTTGCAAGGAGTTCACTGCTATGCCCACGTAAGTATACGGTATAACGATGTATCATGGGGTCCATCTGCTGAGTTAGACATTTTACTATAGTGATTAGCAGGGACCGGGTTATATGCAACATAAACAGCCTAAAATGTGCATGAAAAATGCAGCCTGATGATGAACAAAATGCTAACGACGTCTATGTGACTGACCAGTCACAAGAGGAGTTAAAAGTCTTATTACCTAGCGAAATACCTTAAAGAACCCTGATAATCTTCACCCATCGTCGATAGATAACCATTCGTTTTATCACCCCAGGTACATCGACAACTCCGGCGTGATCTACCTGCACGACGTGACGCAGCAGGGCACGCTGGACCTCATCCGGCAGGGCCTGGACGTGCGCTTCAAGGCGCCCGACCCCAAGGTCAAGTACCACAAGTGGACCGTGGGCGAGCCCTGCATCGCCATGTTCTTCCTCGACCAGCGCTTCTACCGCGGCCGCGTGCTCGACGTCAACGAGGAGGCCCGCTCCTGCCTCATACACTACGTCGACTACGGCAACGAGGAACTCTGCTCCTTCGACAACCTGCGCAAGAGCATCGTGTTCCACTCCATCCCCGTACAGGCGCGCCGGTGCGTGCTCGCGCGCATCCGGCCCGCCGGCGCCGCCTGGGACCGCGTCACGCTCGACTACATACACAAGTCCGTCGTCGAGAAGCAGTGCCTGGTGCGCGTGCTCGGCGAGCCCGTCGGCGACGTCACGCCCATCGACCTCAAGTACGACAAGCTGTGGATCAACGACCATCTCGTCGACTTCGAGATGGCCGTTTACACCGACGGCTCCAAGCCGCAGGTGCGCAAGTTCGCCGGCGACAGGCGCACCAAGAAGCGCGCCACCCCAACCCCGCCCACGCCCCCGCCTCCTCCCGCGCACGACTCCTCCGGACCCGACTACATCGTCGAGGACGACGGCTCCGCGACTCTCTCGTCCGCCTTCTCGCTGGAAGGGAAGGACTGGAACAAGCTCGTCGAGGAAGAACTCAACAACTCCATCGAGGGCCGCTTCATCACGTTCCCCGACAACAACCTCGGCCAGTTCGAGTGCACCATCTCCATCCTCAACGAGCTCGGCACGCTCGAGCTCAGCCTCGTGCTCGCGCCCGACGTGGCGCAGCTCTACGACCGCATGTACGAGGCGGTGCAGGCCGCCGGCTACGACCAGTCCCCGCTCAACGGCATCTACGAACACAAGGCCTGCATCGCGCTCTTCCCCGAGGACGGCCAGTGGTACCGCGCGGACTTGCTGCAGTTCAGCGAGGCCAAGAGCTGCGTCAAAGTGCGCTACGTCGACTACGGCAACGTGCAAGTGGTGCCCCTGGCCGACGTGCGCGAGATCAACGAGGAGTGGGCGGAGCTGCCCGCCGCCACCGTGCGCGCCAAGCTCGCCGGCTACGTCGTCAACCCGCAAGCAGACCGCGCCACCGTCTCGCAAGCCTACGTCGACACCTTCCTCGACAAGGGCACCTTCCACGGGAAAGTCATCAAATACGACGACGGTATTCCGCTAGTTGAACTACGCGACGACGAGGGCAAGCTGGTGTACGAAGAACTCATTCAGAAAGAATTATTAATTAAAAGTGATTAAACCTCATAGTAAAGTTATAGCCATATTGATTGATTGTAGAATTAAGTATGTGATATTTGAAAGTGATTACAAAACAGTTAGCACTTTTTGAAAGTGACTTAAGACTGATATAGGATACATCTAAATTCATGATAACATCCATGGTAATGACCATACCAAATTAGTATAGAACTACTTTAACTCACGTTGATAATATTTTTCAACTAATTTACAGTTCCCGTTATTTCCTTTTTTATTTTTCTTATATTATATTTTTTTCTTATACAGGGTGTAAAAATATTAGCTGCAAATATTTTAAGGGGTGCAACAGCCCATGAAACTGAACAACTTTCCCCAAGAAACATAGGTCGAAAGATGGAAAAAAATTTGGACCTCCCATATAAAATTACCGACCGACCAAGTCAATTTGTGTGGGAGGTCAAAATTTTTTTTTCATATTTCGACCTATGTTTCTTGGGGAAAGTTGTTCAGTTTAATGGGCTGGTTCACCCCTTGAAATATTAGCAGCTAACTTTTTTACACCTTGTATTGGTTTGGTTGGAAGAATATGAAACTTTGATTTGTTTTGTTTTTTTATTTTGTTAATGTTTCTACAGTCATAAAGTTGGAAATAGGGTTAATGTAAGAGCCTCTAAGGTAAGCTAAATGTTACAATTGTTTGTTGTGTAACACACTTTTATACTGTAAACGTTGATACCGTTTTTAAATAAAACATTCCTTTTCTTTCGAACATTTAAATTTTTATTTCTGTCATATTTGTTGAAGACTCATCATCATCATCACTCATTAATCCAATTACTTTGCTCTTGATATTCCCAATACCTGCGACTATAGTCTGTGGTGCTAAAGCTTTTGGTGGTTTATTTTCACCTGATTTTACTTGCTTTTTATTTGCGTTATTTACTCCCTTATTTTTTTGCGATATATTTTTATTTCGTTTATGGGTCTCTGGTTTTTTCGTTTCGATTTTGTTTTTATTTACTGTTGTATGATTTTGATTGCTGTTAATTATGTGTGGTGTCATTTCGTTCTCGACGTATGTTTCGTTTGTATCCTCTTCTTTATTATTTACATCTTCTTCTTCCCCTTCTTCTTCCTCTTCTTCTCCTTCATCCTCTACATCTTCTCCTTCAATATCTTCGTTAATGTTATTTTCCGTATTTTGTGATGTATGAATTTCAGTTTCTCCTCTATTTAAAGGGGCACTGCTTTTAATTCCATTTGCCTTCATATAGTGACCCATATTATGGCTCATAAAATGTTGAATAGTTGTTTGTTCATTTTCTGGTACGTCAACGTTTGAATGGTGATGATGATGATCACTTTTCACTCCATTTACCATCATATTATTATGCTGACCCGTTTCGCGGTCCATAAAATTATCAAAATTTATTCGCTCATTTTCTGGCGTATTAATAACTACTTCATCAACTTTTGCGTGGTGGTGATGATGATGATGATGATCACTTATTATTCCATTTGCCTTCATGTAGTCAATATTCGTTACTTTGCTTTCTGGTGTGTTAAGACTTGCCTTGTCAACATTTGAGAGGTGATGATGGTGCCCGTTTTTGAGAGCCATTCCACTCATATCGTTATCCGTATTGTGGTTCATATTATCGTGTTGTATATAAGTTTCGTGGTATTCTGGTGAAGTTATAACATCCTCAACAAATTCGGATTTCTTTAATGATTTAAAGTCGCCTGTATCGCCCATAGTTTTATCCGAACTACATGGAGACACTAAACTATTTATAAAAATACTCCACACTACCAAAAACTTCAACATTTTCGTTCAAGCGCTCCTGCCTGATTAAAACTTTGTTGAGTATTTAGGTGCATTTCTTATCAAAATGCGCTCACGTTTCCTCTTTATGTCTATATTTAAATACAAATAGGATTCACTTAGAGTTATTTTTAGCTTGTGGGAATGATAATAAGTACTTCGTTTCGTTAGTAGCATTCGCTTTTATTCATGACATGTTAATACAATCTTCAATATCTTCGATTAAGCAACTTTGGAACATTTATTTACTGTTAACAGCTTAGCTCAAGTAACTGTTTCGAAATTTAGAATGTTTTTGGAATTTGTTTAGGACAGATCGCCACCAGGCGCAATGGTGCTCCGGAGCCTTCAGCGATTTTCATAGGCAGCACCACTGCCGTGCAACCGTGGTCTGGAACAAGAAACACATAATTTATTAACTTAAAAACTAAGCAGACTATTTAGAAATAGGTAAAGATAGGTTTGTTAGGTTTTTTAGGTATAGATACCGACACAAAAAACACCACTGGGTTGTCAGAGATTGTGACCCTTCAGGGTAACTAAATAACATCTAATATTATTAATCGATTTCCAAAAGTTTAATATGACCAATTGCTTGGTTTTTTTTTGGCTTGTTCTTTTTGCGGTTCTCTACGGTATGGTACAAAGAGCGTAGACTTGGATAGACTTGAGATGCGACGTAGATACATAGGTACGTATATCAAACTAGCAAAATGCTACTCACCAGGGATGGGCTTGTTCAGATTGGCGTTCTCTATCCCGTAGAGCCCACTAGCAGCGGTGATCCGATGCACGGGATAGTCCTTACTAGAGCCGGGATCGACCGATGCTGTGTCTACGCCTATACCCACTATGTTCTTGTAATGAGTGGTTATCCATTCGGCTATCTCAGCACTAAGACCTAGAATATTTGAAGAGTTCGTTTCTTCACAAGGAATAGTGATCGTGCTTTTCGTGCAGATGCGTCTATCAGACAGAATGTCGTTTTAATATTAATAGAATAACGATTCAGCAGATTTTGTTTACAGACAATTCATTGCTTCGCATAGAGTCTTCTTCTCCTACAGCCACTACATAGGTCGCATAGTTTAGAACCGTTTTTTTTTTCCAGATGGAAATTATATTAGTATACGTTACCAGGGAAATTTTTGTTTTGACCGTCATCCAGACCCAAATACTTCTTTCTATCGTTGAAGTACTTGCTCCAGCCGAACTTGAAGATGACGACGCAAGGTTTTCCCAAGTTGTTGTTCAGGATATGGTCCAGGTGCTGTTTGTATAGCACGAAGCTTGGATTGTCATTCGCTATGGAGCTGACGTCAACAATGATCACTGGAATAATAAGAGTCGTTCGTAGACAGAGCAAAAGTATATTATAAGTCTATGGAGTCGTTTGTACCGTTTACTGTCATTTACCCAGGGTCAGCTAGGTCGTGTCGTGATGTCATGCGTGATCAGATCACAAATTGCTAGGTAGGTAAAGCTTCGTTCTAAGGCAATTATTAGACATTTCAATGCTAATTAAGGGTACAAAGTAACTACGTATGATTCTCTGCGTCCTTACAAGGTACGATAAGCTTCTCTAGCGGCAAGTTGGCAACGTTCACACCAGACGCAGCGAAGTGGTATGGCGCATCCAGGTGAGTTCCCCCGTGCTCGCCTGCCGCAAACTCTTTGGCTGCATACCTGAATTTAAATGCAAACGCCTTGGCTACTACCTTATCAATGCAACTAACTTATCGATATCAAAATGTAGGTGCCCGATTTGGTACCTAACAAGAATATTTTTTATCAGGCTCGATGAATCTAGATTATGTCGAGATCGATCTTTTAGCCTTAAATTATTTCTGGTTACGTTTAGACGTCTTACTTAAAGTTGGGCCCTTATTTGTAAAAACTTACTTTAAAAACTGTATTTCAATGCCAGAGCCCCCTTTCGATCCTAACTACTTTTTAAGCGACTTCAAAAAAATAGGAGGTTCTCAGTTTGACTTGTATGTATGTGTCTAGCGTTTGGCTGAACCGATTTTGATGCGGTTTTTAGCTAAGTATTTACCAGACTTAGGAGAAGGTTTTAGGCTTGTTAACCGACAAAAAATAGAGGTTGGCACTTTTACACGTTCTTTAAAAGCAGTTAGCTTTTTAAAAAGTTAATTATTTCCTTGATATCTAGAAGTTCTTATACAGGATGTTATGTTACGTCTACTGTTTATCATCAACTTACCATCCATCTTTTGTAAACTCCTCTGTCTTCTTAGTAAACTCGAAGTTCTGCGTATTGGTCCAGTACACGGTATTGTTATCAAACGGGTGTGTGAGATCAATGAACTCGTAATCTCCGTTGAATAGAAGATTATTCAAATTGTTTTGATCTGCTAAGGTCACTGCCAAGCCGGTCAGGCAGGCGAACGCGACTGCTGCGAGACACATCTTGACAATAACTGTAGTTACTTATTTGAAGTTATCTGCCTATAACAGTGAGTCGCTTATATTTGCGTCTTTACTTACGGAGATAGATGAATAAGTCAATACTCGTTATTTTATTCTTTTATTAGGTATTCAATATTTTATACTTAGGTAAGTGTAAGGCATAAGGGCATAACGCGCATAGCTCCATTTGAGATGCGATAGTTTAACAGAGTTTTCTTATTTAACAAAATTGTACCGAATAATGATACGAATCGGGCCGAGATCTTTATTAATACCTAAGGTATTCCAGACAGAATACCTACGTGGGTGGGCAATTTCAAAAAAAAATGTACATCCTGATTTTTACCTGTCCCCCACATTGCGTATTTTTTTAAAGGTGTTATCTTAATTGTTTGTACTTTTTATTTATATTTCCCCAAAAATATAGTTTAAAGTCTGCTATTTAACATTAAATATTTCGTGCTATCATTTATAGTTTAATTTATATTAAATAATATACCCCAGGGCGTACCAGTTTTTTGGCTGTCCCCACCACAGTTTGCGAAAAAGACGGTTGGATTTAATTATATTCTTCCAAGAAGACCCCCACACATTTTATATTTTTTAGAATGGCAATGCTTTATGCTTTCGAAATAAGGGATTTCAAACTTTAAATATGTTGGAATAGAATTTATAATAATTTTTGAATATTGTCCCCAATTTTGTCCAGTCGCGAAACGTCAGTTTTGTTACCTTGATTTATAATAAAAAATATTAAAGATGTTGGTAGGTTTTCTTGAAAATAGTAACATTATTTAATCGTCTAGCCATAGGCCATTTTACTGTGGCTCTGCCATTTGCAACGGGATCGTGAGACGTGCAAGTCGAGGTGCGTACGAAAGTTTCAGAAAATTTGTCGGGTTAGTTACCACTGTAGTTCTTGAACACTTTATGGCATGCTATTAAGCGCGTGTTTTCAATTTTCAATAAATTATGAAGATTAAGTGTTCAAAATTTGATAAACTAAATGTTTTTTGGCGATTTTTACTGATATTTTAATCCAAATTCGGAGTCCGATGTTACCTCCATTTTGTTACCCATTTTGCTGGTAACCTATATGCTGACAGGCAAAGTAACAAAACTGACAGCTAAAGCTGAGTTTACATGGTGCCAATTGTAAATAATATATTATTTTGTTTATTTAAGGTGCTCGATAATAAAAATAAGATATTTTAGATAAAGGCTTGTTACTGTTTTATTTTAGTTTTTTTTGTTTGGTTATGTTCCAGTTTTCTTTTTAAGTGATCTTTTTAAATATATATACGGACTTTCAGTGCCAAATTAAAATAATAGTTCGGTAAAAGCTCATAAAGATATGTATTGAAATAATAAAATCAATCTCATTCATTAATTAAATAAAATCAAAACGTAAAGAATTTTCAAATTAACTATATTATTAGAATTTTTTTGGATGTTAACTCTACCTAAAATCAGTAACAAATACTCAATATAAGTACAATGAACAATGGCACGTTATACTAGTTTATTCCCAATAAGTATGCGGCGTGTAACCCTAACCTTACAATTTTGTGACTGTCCATTTTGTTACTTTGGTTACAGTTATTTGCGTATTTTTGATATTTTTAGTACGATTTTAATTGTTTTCCGTATTATTTTATAAAACTTTAATGTAAATTTATCAGTTCAAATAATATTTGTTACAATTTTATAACGCATTGTTGTAAAAAAATGAAAATATGATCTGGTTTGGTGACCAGGGTAACCAAACGGACCTATTTTTTGCTTCACTGAAAAAAATAAAGACTTTTGGACCATTTTACATTTTTTTTAAGATAGTTGAATAAACAAAGTAATCGAAAAACATATAAAATAACTAGGTTTAACTTTATTTTGTGAGATAACATGCTTCAAAGGTGGTAACAAAACTGACTGACCATAATGACCTGTATTCCTATTTTACTGAATATCTCTTAAAATACTGAATAAATTACAAAACAAACATTATATTTAGATACATTATTAAATGCAGACTCTATTTTCAAAAAAAAATTGTCATTATATCAACATAAATTATGTCGACCACTTTTTCGAAAGGGTACAATTTTTTTTGAAATTGCCCGGGTATCGTAGACCGTACCGTATTAATCGAAGACTATAAAAATAGTTTAAGAAAACATTAAAAGTAAAAAGTAATCTATGGCAATACTTAAGGTATCCCACTGCTATAAATAATGCATATTTAAATTCGATGCATTCGATATTCCCTTGGCGCCATCTGGGACTTGGGACAAATGGCCATCAGACGATATGGAGAACAACTTTCTTCCGTTTTCAGAGGAGACACCACTGCTGTACACGACGATTCTGTAGATAGATTCTGAAGTGAAGCACATATGTATCTTAATAAAACAATTTAATTCAAGGGTCTAATCCTAATCAGTAGATGTGTCACTGGGTTATTCCCCGCCCACGTAGGTATCTACCCACGCTCAGAATGCGATAAACAGTCGTGGTACTATCCATTTTGAAGAATCATACATACTGGTTTCCCATACAGTTACTAAGAATCACCACTGTAAGTTGATCCCTTAAATGTTTAGGCTGATACTTGATAGTAAGGTCGTAATCAAAAGTCCATATAGACTTGCGTTAGCGATGTACATTTAAAATCGTTTGGACGGTCGCACGCAGACGATTTCAAGTGTATGTACGTCTATATGGACTTTTGATTGTAATTGTACCTTAGATTTTAATATAGAGTTCCTTGTTTGCAAAACAGGTCAAAACGAAAAGTTTACGGTGGTGTAGCTCTTAATTGTTCGCCGTCCAACGCATCAATTTGGCTTAAGTACAACAAAATTATATCCTTAATACACTCAAATTCGATACTCAAGCAATTTCATATTTCTTTACTTTTGCCACAAAACTCAAATTCCTCCGTTGGATAGTAGACCCTCTTAGCTCTGCCTTACCCACAAAATCATCGTTACCTGGCAAATACTGATCCAGTTTTACGTTTTCCATCACGTAAACGCCGGCATCAGTAAAGGTTCCAAAAGCCGAGGCTTCTTGGGAGAGTCCAGGGTCGACAGTGGGCGTGTCCACTCCTACACCGACCACGTTCTTGAACGATTGCGTGATCCATTTCGCTAAATCTTCGCTTACCCCTGAAACCATTCGTGCGAATATCAGTGCCCACAGCACAAACACATATCACGCCTTTATCCCTTGTAAGATAGGCAAAGCGTTAATGATCATAAAAATACGGTCGCTATCGCCACGTCGTCTGACAAATCCTGAGGGCCTTTTTCAAATAATTCGTGTATCACTGTAGTGACAGGTTGTCAGCCTGTCGACTAAAGTTCTAATATACATGACCCCATCGAGTCCCTTTATCGCCTCTTACGTCACCCATGGGAAGTAATGGGGTGATGCTATTCTAAGCCCACATTACATTACGAATATCAATAGGGTAGTATAAATCACATGCAGACCAATGCTATGACACCTACCTATGAATTGCGTTTGAGACATTATGCTTGGCAAGCAGTTTCGCAGCATGCAAAACATCAAGTACCTACCTACAGCTACATAACTTACCAGGATAATTTTCTTTTACAGCTTCTTTCTTTTCGTCGACTTCGTAATAATAATGTTTCTTGCGAAGATTCTCAATAAAACGTTCAGTCCATCCGAATTTGAAGACCACGAGACATGGCTGGTAGGTGCGTCCAAAATAGTTGTTCAAAATGAAATCGAGATGATATTTTTGTAACACAAAGTTAGAATCGCCGTTCACAATTCCGCTTATGTCGACTATCATAACTGGAAATAAATTGATAAAATATTATTAGCCATTTCCATTACACATCTGATAAGGGCTAATAAGTCGAGGACAGATCTGATATACCTAAATAGGAGAAAAAAAGCTATTTCCGTGCTTGAAAAGGTATACGTTAACCTATTGATCTGAGCTCTTAATAAAATTCATTGGGTCGTTGGACGACGCGGTGTCCCACACGAAAAGAAGAAGTTAAACAGACAAAGTAAAGTATGGTCTCAATTCTGCGAGACCATTTTCGTGGTTAAACCATAAAAGCTCTCAGGTACCAAGTTTCAAGTGGTTATTTGAGCCGAACTCGACTGTACCTACTTTATGTAACCTACCATACTACGTCCAAGCAATAAGTACCATTTAACTAGGTAACAACAAAAATACTTACGAGGAAGTATTAAATGATTCAATGGAATATTTCCGACCATTTTTCCTTGTGGCCGACGATAACTCCAAGTTTCGTTTAATCTAGAACTCACGCATAGTTCACCAGCTGACGAGCTTCTGAAAGAAAATTTTTCTTCTCGATGAGTAAATTTTGTACTTACTTAGGTACAGACCTACACTCCCTTATGGAGGGCTTCTTTGTAGCATGAATGATGAGACTATTAAGTCTTTAGGTAGTACATATTAAAAAGATAATTAAGTATTATTTAAATACAACGCTTTCTTACCCGTGGCTTAAATCTGAATCCATCTTATGTGTGAGATCTACGGTTATCTTATGTTTCGGAAACAAGAACTCATTTATCTCTTCCTCAGGCAGAAGCTTCGCAGATGTGATTGTACAAATCCAAAAGAATAATTTTAGCTTAAATAAAATGTTCTCCATATTGACCGTGATCTACACGAGCAAGATACGGTGCTGATTTTAGAGTAAGGGTAAGTAGGATTCTACTCTTCCTCTTTATAGCTAGCTAGCTCCAGTAATAAGTAGGTAAATATCAGCTAGTGTAGTAACGAAACGTCGCTTTGCGTATGTAGGTCGCGTTCAACCATCTAACACTAACTAATGGTATGGTACCTATGTATGCTTGGTTTTATAAAATTTTATCAGTGAAACAAACGACGCGCGACGAAAATAAAAAAGTTGCAGTAAGTACGTCATGTACATACTTAGTATTTCCGATTATGTACCTAGTCTATTTTTGAATTTTTGCATGCGGAAAGCTGCTACTAATTGTGCGTGTTTGTATCACACGTTCTACTCCACAAATAATTTACAAGTAAGTAGGTACCCCATTAAATTCACGCATTTAAAAAATCGAGTAGCATGAGTTGTTATTGCAACATGTGATATTAAGCACTATTAGTTACACAATTCGCATGCGAAAATTAAAATAGATACTTAATTTCTGAATATTCGATTCTGCGCACAGGTTCTTCTAAACGACTGGTCTTACTTGTGTATGCAGAACGCACTAGGCATTATGTAAATGATATTCTAGGCATATTCGTGCATATTGCATTCGAAATATCGATACGTCTAGTAGAACAAATGATACTCTTTTCCGTATGCGAAAATACAATCATAGAGAGACCCTCGTCGATTTAGGGAGTGTTCGTTTCAAGCTTGCTTTCAATATACGTCGTATAGTAGTAAAAACTAAAATTTATCAAAAATAAGTTAATTTATAATAGTTTGACTAATATAATACAATCGTAATAAAAATATATTCAAATAAATAACTTTCACATTTGAGAAAATGAAACGAACATCACTGACACCTAGCGTTGCCGGCGCGGACTTTTAGATACGATTTCAGATCTTTTGGTTGGAATATGAACGGATACTAATTTCAAGATCCGTAGGGTTTAGTTTCGCATATCCGAGAGTGCCTGCAATAAAAACAGTGTGGGTTTATCTATAAGGCGTCGACGGACGTGTATTAAAGATTTCTATTCTATTCTATTCTATTACGAGCATAGACGAGTACCCCACCCTTGCGACACACACAGAAGAATTTAAGTAAGAAGGATAATGCTTAGGTAATTACTAAGAATACTAGACTAGAATTGGGTTCAAAATCGTCAAACTGCTTTGGGTGAAATCGGATCTCGTCGAACTAGAATTCCGATATTTTCGTGGTCGAGTGCCGGCAACACTGCAAATCTCACTGTCATTGAAAAGTGCGCTAAACAGTGGTCAACACCGATTTCTCAAAAATATACTGTAAAATCTGGGTAAATCCAATTATAATGGACGACGAATCACTGCAAACTAATCTTGGTACTCTCAAGGAAATGGTATTAGATGAGAAGAAGTTAGTTACTTATGTATCCCTCAGTAAAGACTTGTGCATCCATGTCAACGACAGCAAGAAATTGCTCGCACATTTCATTGCAAAAAACAGAAAGAAAGACCCTGATTTAAAACTCAGCGTGAACTACATTATATCTGGTTTATCAGAAGGCAACAAGGCACGAACAACAGTGGTCTCCGAGAATGAATTAAGCGATATAAGAAACGGAATGAAGACTGTGTTTTTCGAACATATTTACAGCGTAAGCAATGGATTAGCATCTGTAGATAATGTAGCTTTGTTAGCGGTGAGTAAATTCGAAGATCTAGCTTTGTGCCCAGGACTTATCAAAGGCAGCTCTTGTGTAAAACGGTCTATAGATGAGATTGGCAACTTGAAGTCTAGCAGCCAAGTTACTGTGCAAACTGATCAAAAACCTGCAATTCCACCAGCTAAGAAGGTAAAGGAAGAAAGCAGTAAGAATTCAAAGTCAGATGAAGACAAAAAGACTGTCACCAAAGTACAAGAGTCTAAGTCGGAGCCAACAATCAAGACAGAACTCCCATCGCCTAGAAAAGACACCAGCAGTAATAAACCCAAAGCTGACAGTAAGAAAAATAATGCCAAAGCTCAGAAGGGAATTGCAGGTTTCTTTGGAAAATCTAATAGTGCTCCTAGCAAGGTTATCAGTAAGAATAAACCAGATGAACAACCGGTATCTATAAAGAAAGAAAAATCTGTTGAGGATACAAGTCACGTTAAGACTGAGAAAATGGATATTGATGAAGAAACAACTGTATCCAATAAAGATGTCAAAGAAAAGGCCTCCAAACCCGAAATTAAGAAAGAGCAAGTAAATGGCAAATCTAAGAATAAATCAAATGAAAAATTGAATGATATAAAAAAGAATGCAAAAGTTGATAAGAAAAGAAAGCGAGTGTTGCATGTTTCTGATAGCGAGAGTGATGACGAGAAAGATCCATTTGTTGATGATTCTGAACAGCAAGATGTTAACATGTCTGATGATGAAATTCCACCGACCCCTACAGTCAACACTGTTAAAATTACATCCGGCATTGTCAATCCTAAAAAGCGCAGGAAGATTGTTGATAAAACTTACACAGATGAAGATGGTTACATTCTCACAAAGAAAGAGGAAGTTTACGAAAGCTGCTCTGATCAGGAAGAGGATATTAGTGCAAAAGAAAATGTCAAAGCTCCACCGGTCAACCAAGTCAGTCCAGTGAAACAAGAAACATCACCAAAAGGAAAGAAGAATGGTGCAAAAACTTCCAAAAAGAAAATTTCTCCACCACAAAAGGGAAAGCAAGCAACATTGACGAATTTCTTTAAGAAAGTCTGATGGTTCAGCTGGTCTAACCTAGTAATCATGAAATAAAATGTTTTAATAATGCAACTGGTTTAGTTCAAAGTTATATCTTGTCTTTTTATTTGTAAAATTTGCCTTTGTATGGCCTTTCAATAAAGAACAAAGTTTTTTAAATAGCTTTTTCTTACACACTAATGATAATCATAGTTTTATAGACATGTCAGATGCCTGCTACTTGTAGCATACGGGACAACAGAGATAATAGGGTTTTTGGACAACTCTGTGTCCCACATGACGAGAAGTTAGATTGGATCTGAATAATGTTAACAAAAACAATGTTCTCTTGTTAAATATTTTTAATAGAAAACTTATAATCTTAAAACTATCTTTTGGTGCCAATGGCTACAACCCAATCAGGGTGCACTTGGACATCCACTAGGTATGAGCATTTTGTGTTGTAAGTGGCTGTCTGGACCTCTTGGACTGCTGTTTGCCTGGAATAAAATAATTTTGTATTAGGATAAGGGTAAAAAAACTAATTAATCAACAATCAAAATAATCTTGTTGCATGGGTATGACGGTGTTTAGAACATGTGTATTTTATGGCATTCTTACAGTAGATTCGTGTGCCTTGTCGCGACCCTCCTGTATAAAAGCTGGTTTGGGGACCTTACAAATCGTAAAAATAAAAATGTGAGCAGTACCAGATTTTAAAACACTTCCACGTTAGACAGGCATGCAATTTTTCGAGAACTCTCAAGATCCTTCTTCCATCGACCTTTTCATAGTTATTGTTATAAGCTATATATCCACCAACTTACTTATTCTTGCAATGGTTGTCCCACACGAGCTTGACGACGCCGTCCATGCCGGCGGAGCACAGCATGCTCTCGACGGGCGGCTCGCCCGACTCCGCGGACGCAGACACGCGGTTCAGCAGACTAGGTTTGCCTGGGGAGTAGTTTGGACTAGTTTTATTGTCTTACACTGAGTCATTAAAGAAATATAAAAGTTGTACGCCATTGTCCAAAAATACTACGGACTTCATTCATAATTTTTCAAAATATTCACAGTTTAAATTAAATAACAGACAATTACAAGAAGTAAGTGTTCTGACGCCATCCAAAATAGCAAAACGTCATACATGGTTAATTTCATACAAAATATCGTTTTAAAAAGTAGCTCATTTGACCTGCCAGTCCACAACCATATTATCAGCAGCAGCGGCAGCCTTTTAGCTAAAAGTGATATCGTCCAGACAGACAGCCTTTGGGAGGAAGGTGAAGCAAATAAAAATAACAAACCTATGGAGGACCAGTCGAGCGCGGTGACCTTGCCGTGGTGTCCGCGGTACTCGTGTATGCAGGTATTCGCGTGGAGATCCCATACTTTTATTTTCTTGTCGTCACCTGTGATAAAATAAAATAAAAGAATATAAGTAAAGCTAAGCTATAGCATAGGCGTGAGATGACTGCTTAGAATAGCATCACCGCATTTGTTTTTCACGGCTGCCGTACAATGCGCCTAAGGGGCTTGAAGGTTTCATGTTTATTACAATTTTAGATGGCATGTTGGTAACCTGTCGTCACTATTATGTTAATTATAAATCTAAATATGTCTGGCGTGGCGACAGCAACCGTATTTTTACGTGTGACTCTCCCCAGCACGGCCCATGTCGAAAGCCATGGCTACTTACTGCATACTCAATATGCATGATTTGTCGAAATTAGTCTTACAAAAACCAGAATTAGTCGGGTCACCGTTTAAAAGATATGATGAAAAGTTTGTGGCGTGCTGGAGAGATCCTCTGCAGCATGGCCCATCAGAGCTGCACCACAGCGAATATCTATTTATCGCCCCACATGCAAAAACTCAGAAAGATCCGATGAGTCGTTTACTCAATATTATTTTTACGGCCGTTAACCCTCTGCATATCCGGCAAGATATAAATGCGTGATGTGTGTGTAACAGTGAAGTGTACGATAATCATAATCATAAATCTTTATACTTGAAACCCTGTTAGGGCACTACAAAGACAATAAAACTTAATCTAAACTTAAATAGGTCGGTTACATTTTATATTATCTATATTATAAATAAGACTTCCAAAAGAACTTCTAAAATTCTGTTACCGATTTTCTTCAAAAAATTATTGTAATGTATAGTAACATTTCTGAATCAAATAGATTTTTAATTTAATTGAAAATATTGAAAATTTTTCCTCTGTCACTATATTTTTGGGTAGTTTATTATATATTTTTATACCCATGAAATAGGTGCTTCTTTTGTACATTTCTTTGTTCCGCAAATTCCATGGCTGTGTGTAGTTGTCTTTTGCCTGGGTGAAAATATTATAATTCTATCGAACAAATTTGGAAATTTCTAGTATATTTAGTGAAGTTAAAATCAATATTTTAAGTTCTATGAAGTGAGGCCTACAACTGTCTGTCTTCTTGATGTTAACCATTATACGTACGCACTTCTTTTGTAAAGTCAACAGATTACCCGCATCTGTATTTATGATAGTTACCGGCGCTGGCGAGGTAGGC
Source organism: Keiferia lycopersicella (assembly GCA_029255805.1). NCBI lineage: Eukaryota > Metazoa > Arthropoda > Insecta > Lepidoptera > Gelechiidae > Keiferia > Keiferia lycopersicella. The sequence goes on from JARACZ010000008.1 coordinate 6,050,338, forward strand.
TCCCTGCGGCGCGAAGGCGAGCGCGCGCACCACGCCGCGGTGTCCGCACAGCACGCGCACGAGACGCGCGTCCGACACGCTCCACATGCGCACGCTGCGGTCCGCGCCGCCCGTCGCCACGTACGCCTCGTTTGGGTGGAACTTTACGCACTTCACACAAAAGAAATTAACAGTCAGATCCATCGATGGAATATCTCGGAAGAGCAAAACGAATCGATTATTGTACGCTCTTCACTACATAGTATAAAACAAAATCGCTTCCCGCGTCTGTATGTATGCTTAAATCTTTCTACACAACGGATTTTGATGCAGTTTTTTTTATAGATAAAGTGAATCAACAGGCAGGTTTATGTGTATGATACTTGCCGGAAAAACAACTATTTCCTACGGGAAAATTAGTTTTTAGGCCGCTAGTATTTTATAAAGAACATAAGGATTATCTGGTCATTTGACGACTAAAAAAAATAGATTACATCATGCATTTTAGATACAAAGTTATTTTCTTTGTGTGTAACAAATAAAAAAATCTGTAAATAGGCCGAATATAAAACTCACCGTGACATCAGACATATGGCCAACGAAGACTCGTATCGGGAACGTGCGGTCCAGAGACCAGAGTTTGGCAGTCTTGTCATGAGATCCCGTCACTATGAACAATCCACTTGCAGTCACGTCCATGCACCAGATCGGGTAGTTGTGTCCTCTGAGTACATAAGGATTAAGTTGAATTTGTGTAGTAGAACATGTAGTAAAAGCACTTTATAGCAAACTTTCTGATGAATAAGAAGTTTTCGAAAAATAAGTTGGTGAAGGACAGTTGTGTGAAGGAAGTTACAATCGGACAATCAATACTAAATACCCGTATTTATAAACCGCTCTCAACTCTGAGATCAATCTTGAGTGCGACTTTGAGACATCTTTGAGATGCGGTTAGTATTGACTGACATTTGTCAAAATCGCTCTTGAGATCGATTTCAGAGTTGAGTGCGATTTATAAATACGGACCTAATCTTTAAATTTAAGAGTCAAACTCTTGTCGCTGGAGTAATTTCTAATCTCCCCTCTTCCCTGCTAATGCCTTGACCTCCCGGTACGACTCGACGACATTGACTTTTCCTTTATCTGGCTGGGTAAAGTAATTGCGTCTAGGTCTACCTGTGCCTCTCTTTCCCTGTACTTTCCCTTTAACGATATTTTTAAAGAAGTAAGACTAAGTATATAAGTTGTCAAAATATTAGATGCAAATATTTTAAGGGATGAATCAGCCCATGAAACTGAAAAACTTTCCCCAAGAAACATATGTCGAAATATGAAAAAAAAATTGAACTTTCAATACAAATTGACTTGGTTAGTTAGTAATTTTTTAATTTTGTATGGGAGGTCCAATTTCTTTTTTCATATTTCGACCTATGTTTCTTGGGAAAAGTTGATCACTTTCATATTTGCAGCAATTTTTTTTACACCCTGGATAAATTGTACCTGTAGATAGCAGCGCACGAGTAGTCATAGATCCTCCAGGCGCGCATCGTGCTGTCGTGCGACGCCGACAGGATCAGCTGCTTCTTGGGTAATACTGTGACGGCCTGCACCGGCCCTGAGTGCCCTCGTAAAGGTACTCCTGTGCCTATTTGTCTGAAAATCATAAGAATGACAGTTGATTTGATCGTTCCGAAGCCATATTTGCTTTATTTAGAGACATTTCTCAAGTTGGCGTAATGTTAACAAAGGAAAAAAATATTTCAATAGTTTCAGCTATAGATGTGCCGTTACCAGCTGCTAGAAACGTTCCCAGGAACGGCACATCTATAGTTTCAGCCTATGAAACTGAAAAACTTTAGGCAGGAAACAGATAAGCGCAATTATCAGAGAAATGACTAACACGTACAAATTATATGTACGTACGGTCGCAAGCAGAGAAAACGGACCCCCCCCAGTGACGACATCTATGGCAACATGTAGGAAACATCGCAACACGAGCAGTGAGTGGTGATTGGTCGATAATGTCACAACACAATGTCTAAGTTCAGCGACATTCTATGGGTGCTTTTAGTCAAAGTCGTGACTAGCAGCGCCATCTGCGTCAGTTTCCTTCATATTGCGAAAACACTTTGAGTATTTCACACAAACCATGTGACAGACATATAGCCTAGTGGTTAAGAAATGGGTGCTCGTGAATGATGTTACTGGTTCGAATCCCTACTTCTGTGCCTTTTTTTATTGTCACATATTTTTGATTCTAATTTTGTTTGCGTTTTAATAAAATTATTTTGAATATCAAGGTCACATTAAATAACATTGATAGAAAATGGTAGAAAAACAAAAAAGACTGATTAGTAACTTTATTCAAAAACAAGTTTCAGCTTACATATTTACAATAATTCTAAATTTTATTTGTAATATTTCCAATCACTTGTCTATGACTTTTTACGAGAGAACAAACATGTTATCCAAGATAACAATTTTACGTCTCAAGTAAAAATTAAAAAAAGTTAATTTAGTAAAACATTTTGTGGATTATAACGCTGTCCTCGTCTTCTCCACAGTCGTCTTTGTCCGATTTAAAACATTTTTCGTCGTTAAATATTACTATATTATTCTTCCAATCGAAATTCAAATACTCCCTGGCGAATCTTACTCTAGCTTGACGGTGAGCCTCGGTAAGTTTAATTTTTTTAGCTGGTCTGTAATTATGGATCCCCGCAGCATGTAAATGTCTCCGCACTGTATCCAACGAAATCCCAAACAACTGTGCAGTTGATCTCGTGGTCTTGAAGGACTCATTGGTATGGAGTCTTACAATTTCACGGTGACGATACGTTTCATCAGAATAAGCCACTGGTCGCGGATCCTGTCTTTCACATTTTACATCACTAGTTTCCTGGTATCTTTTTATCCATCGACGAACTGTGTTTATCTGTAAAAATAAAAGCAATTTATTCCGTGAACTAATCCCAACCCTATTATCAAACGAATTAAAATATAAGTATCGCTTATAAAAATAGAAGCAAAACTTACCGCCACTCCCAGTTCTCGAGCAATACTCTTAATGCCTCGATTTTGTTCAAAAAGCACAATAATATAATAATAATAGGTTGTTAGTTTATAATCCAAAAACTATCCGAAACAGAATGCACACGTAAGCGGTAGCGAAGCTAGCTTGTGAACAAAGCGAAACACCAGAAATTAAGTTTAACATTTTATAAATTTTGCCTACCCTCATAATTACTTAGAAAGAGTTCGACACATCAAGAAAGATTACTGTGACGTCATGCACAATATGAAGTTGAAGGGAATTTTCGCCATACTTAGCAAGAGCTCGGTGGCGCAGTGGTTTAGCGGTAGGGCTCGAGAACGAAAGAGTCTAGGTTCAAATCTTGTGACCAAAATGTGTTATTCGTATTTTATTGTTTCTATACCAAGTTTTTTGAATTCTATCTATTTATCCTAGCAATACCCAAGGCTTGGATGAATTCGAAAAACAAGTTTGTGACAAACAAACGATACGATGGCGGCGGTGCAGTAACTTAACGCTAGATGGCGCCAGGCAACAGAGATGTTGTCTGGCTCCATTTATAAAGAGAGGGGTCCGTTTTCTCTGCTTGAGACTGTACTATAATATGTACGTAAATACGTATTATATGTAGTACGGTATGTTGAAAAATTCAAATTTTCTTGAAATATATTGATCGATATTCTTTTGGGAAAGTTATTCATGACTAGTCTACCCATCATTTTAGACGTCAATCTTATTTATGCCGTGTGATGCCGGCTTAGAATAGCATCACCCCACATCCTTCTCGCGGGTGTCGTCTAAGGGTCTCAAGAGTATGGGTACATATATGGGTGATACACATGTTTTCTGAAATAACATTGGAAAACAATCCCCAAAAATGACAGACGTGGCGATAGTGACCGTATTCTTACGGCCGTTAACGCTCTGCCTATCCCTACCCGGGATAAAGGCGTGATATATGTATGTATCTTATTAATTTCTTACAGTGTGTTATCAGCTGGTGTCTCAGGCTCGATAGGCACATTGCACGCGAGTTCCACCTCTGAAATGTTCCTGTTGACGCGTCGCTTCACGTTGTTCTGCCCGAGGTCCCATAGACGCAGCTCCGAGTTTGCGAATCCTCCGCACAGCACGTTGCAATATGGGTCAGTCTTCGCGCAAACTAAGCTGGAAAACAATTTCAAATTTTGTTCGCGGTTTCGAAGGTAAGATGAGTAGCAGGACGAAATGATGTATCATTTCACGCGAGCTATTTTGAATAGTGACTGTCCCGTAATTGAAAAACGTACTGACTACAATAAGTTGGCTAATACCAGTGTCGGAATTAAATTTATTTCGATTGCGATATGAATGCGACGAGCGGCTCATTATTGTCTTTATACTGTTGGTTGGATTGGAAAGAGTGTCGGCGGCGAAGTAGTTAGGACATCGGTCTTACAATCGTGACAACCGAGTTCGATCCCCGCCATGTACCAATGTGTTTTTACTCACGTACATTTACCGACTGCTCTTACGGTAAAGGAAAGACATCGTGATGAAACCCATATTCAAAGACAATTGGAATACAGATGATATTTGAATGTGACTGAACCTAGGATTCGGGCCAGTTTAGCCTTCGGGTTGCAGAGGTCAGATGGCAGTCGCTCTGTGTATAAACTTGGTCCATGCTAGGTACCACGTCAACTCCCCTAGGTTAAGTAGCCAACCCCGGCAGAGAAACTAGATAAGGCAAAGACAATTATGATAAGATGACTGTTGGTTGGATTGAATTTACTAAAAATAATTCAGATGCGAAAGCAAGATTTCATAACGTATCAGTTTTGGCATCCCAGGCTTGAAATGATTATAAGAATCGTATTACAACTTACTGTGTATCTGGCGCAGCAACTTTATACAACTTGACTGGCGCCATAGAGTCCCTTACACCTTTGATAGCATCCTGTAGCTCTCTTAGTTCTTTGTCGACGCTTTGGTATTCATATGCATGGCCGTTGCATTTGGAAAATATATCTGGAAATAGTAATGATGATTGTAGAGCTGTAAAGTGAAAACTGGAAGTATTAAAATATTATCTATAGAGAAATTAGATGCAAAAAACCGTGTTTTGGAGGAAGCATTAAATAGGGAGACATTGTTTAAGTCATTGGACTGAACAATTTTCTCTTTGAGACCAATTATGGAAAATGAGGAAAGAATTTCTACCACCAATAGAAATTTAGTCAGCTTATCATCTCCGGGATATGTTTCTTTACAAGATTTATTTCATTTTCAAATATTAGCCCCTTAGTGAAAATTGTTCAATATGGTGTATTAAACAACATCTCAAATTTTAATGCATTTCCTTTGTTTTAGTTCTATACCATTTATATCAGGTTTGGTTTCGTTGTTGGTATTGGTCACATTGCTTTCATGTTCCATATCCATCTGGTCTTCATCATCTTCCTGAGGAGAATAAATGAACATTAGTTAGTTTATCTTGCAGGGCAAGCAGAGCATTTATGGAATAATAAAAGGTAGTTTTTCAAACAAAACTTATACCAGAATTCAATATAAATATGAGTTGGTTGTATTCATAAGCTTTTAGCAAAAGCTACAATATATCAAGATAAGATGACAAGAGGAATTTGAAAGAAACAAATACATAACAAAATGAATGAATAATGTATCTAATTTAGTCTTTAATATGAAGTAGGTAGCAGATTAAATAAAGTTTTACTCTTAAATCAAACATGTACATATTAATGCATAGTAGTAGTAGGCTTTTTAAAAACTCCAACTCATTACTCAACACAAAAAAAGGAGAAGAATGCATTTTGTACTCACAGAATCTTTCTTCTGAGGATCATTGTTTACATCTATGTGGAACCAAGTCTGTAGCACTTGTATAAGTAAGACATGACCGTGTTTGGCTAGGTAAGCCTTTAACATATTTAAAGCATCTTGAGACAAGTAAATATCATATTTACAGGACCTGAAAATAAAACATATTTTTGATTTGTGATATATGATTATAATTAGTTACGTGCCTGCCACCCCCGCTCCGGAGCGTACCTTATACAACATATATCGCATGCCATCCAGCGCGAAAACGTGGCTGGAGTGATGGGTACTTTTGAGCCAGGTACGCTGCGGGGCAGGCTTTTCGACTAGTTTTTAAGTTTATATTTTAGTTTTACATTTCTTAGTTTTAATTTAGTGTTAAGTTGTATATATTTGTAAATTTACTGTAATTAAGTTTGTAAATAAAGATTTCAAATGCTAAAATTAATTATCACATTTTAATCAAATTACTTCAAACACATATTTATGTTAACTTTTTTTTTTACAAAGTTAATACAAACTACAGTGGTAACAAGTTTCACCACCTGGGACAGAGCCAACCATGGTGTAGCTGTTAAACACATTTGACCTGGCAAGTCAAAAGATGTGGGTTTCAATGCCATTGGTAGCGTGAATTTTTCTCTTGTTTCATTTGTATTATCTTTGTAACAAAAGTTAAGATCAATATCTAGTGTTTGATTAGAACACCAAGTATTCAAAACTACTCTCTTGTGGACATTTCTATAAAATAATATGCATTCAAATATTTATGTGTTTGTAAAAATAATGTGAAATAATTCTTACCTAAAAGCAGCAATGGAAGGTCTGGATTCAACTTCTTGCAGAGTATAAATTGAGCCAATATCATCCAAGATTTGATTCATAAAATCCTTTTCAGGTGTTTCATTGTCTATTGTCCCATTTTGTAGTGAGTTGAATAACTGTTCCAAGCTGTTTGGCCTGTATAAAGCTGAAGGTAAGTTGCCATCAATAGGTTGATGATAGGAGAGATCTTTCTGAGGCAGTGTTGCAGAATGCCTTTTTAGAAACATTTGTGCTGCCCCGCCGTGACCTCCGCGGAGCAATTCCAAGTATAGATGGCACAATAGTGGACTGAGCAGACCAAGCAGCTCATTTTTCACCTTCTCTGTCTTTATATCTTTTATGAAGTTAACTAACCTGAAAGAGACAGTATTATATAAAGTATTCACCGAGCGATCTGATCTCCGTGCATCGTGTAACTAGTCTAAGAGACTAGTAGTATGATTACCTCGTGTATTGCACATCGTATTGGCCAGGATCATTGTTGATACATGAGAAGAGTATGGAATTAGATCGACTAGCCTCACACTGTACTATAGTAGCAACAGCCATTTGCTCGGCGCTGCGGCTTAAAGAGTTGTTGTTACTGAAGATATCCAGGTCCTGAAAGGCCGGAAAACTTTAGCAAAGGAACCAAACTTTACCAAACCGTAAGATAAAATTCAATTGCTTTCTACGTTAGTTACTCACAGGATAATTGCGACGCTCCAAGTAAGATGCAACAGCAGCTTTAACTGCATCGTTGCGAGTCTTTTTCATTAAAGACATGGGTATTTTGGTATTATTTTCTCATAAAGTAAATAAAATTACAGTAGGTAATACACAACAAAACTGGATTGTGATTTGACATTGACAGGTAATAATTGTTGCCAATAAATCAATACGATTTTTTAAGTCTTGTAACACTAAAAATGTGCTTGTGCTGTAAAGCAAAGCAGAAATTGAATGGACAAAATACTGAAGACGTATTATTGGTGAAAATACACAGGAAAAGGAAATTAACTGAAGACGTATAATTTATAAATATTCAAGAAAGAAGTACTGAAGACGAGGCTGTATGGTCTTAAGACCTTTGCCTGTCCAGAATGGACGAATAAAAAAAAAAAAAAAAAAAAAAGCAAAGCAGAAAGCGAGACAAGGAGAGACCGTGTACCATGTTTCTTACTCATATTTATTACATCGATGTTGGAAGAAGAAAAATAAGCGCATTGTTGTCCTGTCCTCAAGTGGAGTGGCATTTCACTTGTTGGAATTTACGTTTTTTATCATTTCCATTTATTTTTGTATGAATAAATCGTTCATTTATAATTTAAATAAGCCTTTCGTATTGTGCTTGTGTTTAAGAACACAGGGTAAGTTGGCTTGCAAAGGTATCCTTTACAGGATATCTATTTTTGTTGCATTACATCATTGCCCAAACAAGATAGATTTGTTGATTGTATTATTAAAAAGTAGGTAAAGTTTATGACTGATATTCTTATTTTCGACAGAGTGTAAGTGCTGGAGGATTATAATTTGTGATAGCTTACATTTGAAGTGAAAAATGCCAGGGTAAGCACCATCTGTATGTCTGTGGGAGTGGCTAACCTACTTTTGAATAGTTCTGGCACCCACACACGTTAATTTTACGTCAAACAAGTCATGTTTATTCAGCATCTAATTATTATCACTGCTATAACTAAGCCACTAATATCAGTTTTATGTAATTCACTTTAAATGCTGCAAAACATACAATAACACCTAAACTATTAGCAAACCATACATTCAATCAAGGTCATTAGAGCTTAATTAATTCTAGCTCTGCCTCATTAAGTATTCTATGACCGAATATTCAGACCATCATGTTGCACTAGTTCTCTCCCTGAACTTATAGTAATTCTACTGTAGCTAAGTAGGTAAATACGAAATAAGAAGTATGAGTCATCCATAAGTTATTTGGTCACTATTATTTTATTATTCACAACATAATTCATAGCACTAATAATTTTATTATGATTCAGACCGAACAGGATAATTTACGTTTAGCCTGATTATATTTATAGCATTTGAATATTTTGTCATATAATTCAGTAAAGTATTTCATGGGTATAACTTTGAAAAAAATATTAATTACTGCATATTTATGTGGTTGTAGGTAATTAATGTAAGACAGGGTGACGTTATATCCCCGAAACTATTCACTAACGCATTGGAGGATGTCTTCAAAACTCTACAGTGGGATGGACTGGGCATCAACGTCAACGGCGAAAGTCTCACGCATCTCCGCTTTGCCGACGACATAGTCATAATGGCCGAATCGCTGCAGGACCTGCAAAAAATGCTATCTAGTCTTAACTCTGCCTCGAGACGTGTTGGACTTGGGATGAACTTGGATAAGACGAAGGTCATGTTCAATCAACACATAATCCCCGAGCCGGTCTCCGTCGAAGGTGTAGTCCTTGAAGTTGTCCAGAAATACGTGTACCTTGGGCAGACTTTGCAGATGGGAAGAGACAACTTTGAGGCTGAAATCACCAGAAGAGTGCAGCTTGGCTGGGTAGCATTTGGAAAGCTGCGTCACATCCTCGAATCATCTTTGCCACAATGCCTCAAGACCAAGGTGTTCGATCAATGCGTCCTACCAGTCATGACCTACGGAGCTGAGACGTGGAACTTGACAGTAAAACTGGCCCACCGGCTACATGTCACTCAGAGAGCTATGGAAAGGTCTATGCTTGGTATCTCTATAATGGATAAAGTCCGGAATGAGGCCATCCGAAAAAAGACCAAAGTGACGGACATAGTCTGGAAGTGTAGCAAGCTGAAGTGGCAGTGGGCTGGCCACATTTGTCGTAGAACCGACGGACGGTGGAGTAAGCGGGTTCTCGAGTGGAGACCACGCCTCGGCAAGCGTAGCGTTGGACGCCCTCCGGCCAGATGGACCGATGACTTGAAAAAGGCGGCTGGTAGCGACTGGATGGCAAAAACGGGAGATCGTGCCCTATGGCGTTCCTTGGGGGAGGCCTACGTCCAGCAGTGGACTGCAATAGGCTGAAATAGAATAGAATAGGTAATTAAAATTATTATTGATTGCATATTTATGTAGGTAAATAATTGTTTTCTAGCATAGCAACAATGTCGTTGGACAATATGTTCTGCACCCGCTGCGGTGACGGGTTTGAGGCCAACGAGAAGATTGTCAACACCAATGGAGAACTGTGGCATACCAATTGCTTTGTGTAAGTGTGGTGTCTCATATACAATAAGTTATTTTGAATCTTACATGAAATAAACCTTGTCTTTCTTCTTTATGCTATATAGGAATGTGTCCTGTCGGGAATGTGTCTTGATGGAACAAAACTTGTTTCTTTCTGTATATTACATGCATCTAAATAATATTCACTGTTATATTTTCTTTAACCTTTCAAATTCAGCTTCGGCAATTTATAATAACGCATAATATAGCAACTTGCTTGGTATTTAATTGTTTATGTTACTGATATCAGTATAGTACCTGTGGCAAGTTTCTGGTCAAAGTATATTTGGGTCATCGGCATAAAAGAAGAAGAAGATCAGTAAAGTTGCTCTCTCCTGCAATCAAGTAGAAATAGGAGGAGTGAAAATAGTCCTTTGAAGGTTGCGAGATTCTATACTACCCTGCATTTAAAATAAGTCATCTAAAAAGGCTTCTATTCCTACAGTTGCGCTCAGTGTTTCCGCGTGTTTCCCGACGGCGTCTTCTACCAGTTCGAAGGCCGCAAGTATTGCGAGCGCGACTTCCAAGTGCTGTTCGCGCCCTGCTGCGGAAAATGTGGTAAGATCCATTTAAACCTGTATAAGGCAATAAGAAGAACTTTCCCGCCTAAAAATATACCTTAACTACCTGCAATAGATTTTAAAACCAATGATATAATTTGGCATGCTCTGCCCAAGGGTTAAGTTACTTACTTGCTTGTTAATTTTCTTTAATTCAGTTATTATCAGGGGACCCTATAGTAAAAGCAGTTCATATTCATGAATAGAATCATCCTGCAAAGTCTACCTAACTACTAAAAACCCTGTATAAACTTTCCTCCAGGCGAATTCATAATCGGGCGCGTGATCAAGGCGATGAACGCAAACTGGCATCCGGCCTGCTTCCGCTGCGAGGAATGTAACGTGGAGCTGGCGGACGCGGGCTTCATCAAGCACGCCGGGCGCGCGCTGTGCCACGCGTGCAACGCGCGTGTCAAGGCCGACGGCCTGCAGAACTACATGTGCCACAAGTGCCAGTAAGTAAACATTTCTTCTGTAAAGCTCTAGAAAGTTTGATATGAAATACGAACTATAGAACATTGCAGGAATATAGGAATTAAAGCCACTTGTACTCCTTTCACTTATTATACTTGCTCACTGAGCATAATGAAGTTCAAGTGGCTATGGAGTTCCATCAAGTACTGACAATCGCAAATATAAATCGTACGTACCATAGAATCTTGGTGTCAGACTTTAAACTGCGTGATAGATGATTCGTCCATAATCATCAAAGTTTCGACTGGATCCACGCTTCGAAATCTTATTGAAACATTTATTTTATCCAACTGCCGCTGATCTGCTACTGAGTTTTTTACAAATTAGATGGTGCCTGCGAACCAGGGATGCCTATGTGCCAGAGGTGTGCCATGTGTTAAGCGGCACAACATGTTAAAAAAGCTATACCAAAGACTTATTTCCGTATGTTATAAATATGTTTAGTTAGCTGTGCGCTAGTGCTTCACTTCTGGTACTCCAGACCTCACTGCTAGTTTAGTATTATGTTCCTTGCTCCAGACCCTCGAGTGTTGACAAAACCTATCTTAGATCGCACGAGCTACGGATTCATAAGTTGGGAGTAAAACACTAAAGTACACATGACAATTATCATATGAATCAATCGATGAAGGTACTGCACTGCGCTTTCTGGAGCATGTAATAATAGAGATTTTTCACTACATGTCCATTTTTTGACAGTGGCGTGATCGACGGCGAGCCGCTGCGTTACCGCGGCGAGGTGTACCACGGCTACCACTTCACGTGCGCCACGTGCGGCGTCGAGCTCGACCACAGCGCCAGGGAGGTCAAGCACCGCCCGGGGTACGCCGCCAACGACGTGGTATGTACCTACTGACAGCGGCGTGACCGACGCGATCCGCTGCGTTACCGCGGCGAGGTGTACCACGGCTACCACTTCACGTGCGCCACGTGCGGCGTCGAGCTCGACCACAGCGCCAGGGAGGTCAAGCACCGCCCGGGGTACGCCGCCAACGACGTGGTATGTACCTACTGACAGCGGCGTGACCGACGCGAGCCGCTGCGTTACCGCGGCGAGGTGTACCACAGCTACCACTTCACGTGCGCCACTTGCGGCGTCGAGCTCGACCACAGCGCCAGGGAGGTCAAGCACCGCCCGGGGTACGCCGCCAACGACGTGGTATGTACCTACTGACAGCGGCGTGACCGACGCGAGCCGCTGCGTTACCGCGGCGAGGTGTACCACAGCTACCACTTCACGTGCGCCACGTGCGGCGTCGAGCTCGACCACAGCGCCAGGGAGGTCAAGCACCGCCCGGGGTACGCCGCCAACGACGTGGTATGTACCTACTGACAGCGGCGTGACCGACGCGAGCCGCTGCGTTACCGCGGCGAGGTGTACCACAGCTACCACTTCACGTGCGCCACGTGCGGCGTCGAGCTCGACCACAGCGCCAGGGAGGTCAAGCACCGCCCGGGGTACGCCGCCAACGACGTGGTATGTACCTACTGACAGCGGCGTGACCGACGCGAGCCGCTGCGTTACCGTGGCGAGGTGTACCACTGCTACCACTTCACGTGCGCCACGTGCGGCGTCGAGCTCGACCACAGCGCCAGGGAGGTCAAGCACCGCCCGGGGTACGCCGCCAACGACGTGGTATGTACCTACTGACAGCGGCGTGACCGACGCGATCCGCTGCGTTACCGCGGCGAGGTGTACCGTCAACATCCTGCCTGCTAGCGTGGCCTATCTGATCACCTAGCTATGTTTCCTATCAATAAAACGCTGAAATATACTTTTACATATCTCATGCTCTGAAAGTAGGTCATTACTGACAAAAAACACGACCTGTAAGTTCAACTTACAGGCGAGGTTTTAAAACTAAGCCTGTAAGTAATTTTAAATATGGAACTAGAGAAAGAACCAATAGAATCGCGGCAATTAAAAAGTTAAAATCAATTTCTTCTTATTTTTAATAGGAGTTGCATCCAATTAGTTGTATACGATTTTAAATTTCGAACTGGCCGCTACGAATTGTGTTGCTTGAACGCAGGAATTATGTTTTTTATCTGTATTTTTATAACCTCAATAAATGAGTTTGTCGAATTATTACTCAATATTACAATGACAAAAGTAAAAATTACTAATATCCCTACGATCAGAAAAATGTCTACTTTATGTTAGGATACTTTTCTTTCATAATAATTCAATATTTTTCCACCATAGAAAAAAAAGTTTAGTGGTGCAATTTGAATAGCAGACGATACAATCATCATTTTTGGATCGTTTTCTTGTATTTATCGTTTTATTTTACTCTTTTTTCATTCGATATGTAAAGCAGTATACTTACCACGGATGTAACATCAATAACAACCTCGGAAAGGTACCGCCCTCGCTCCGCTCGGGCGTTAAAAAACCTCGGTTGTTATTGATAGCTTACATACCTCAGTACGTAATCTACTATTCATCTTCTCCATTCAAAATACTTCGCTTTAGCGGTTGATTTTAATAAAGCTTTAGACAGAGAATGTACTCATAAATATGTAGATTAATTGTTTATTTAGTTTATTTAAATATTAATTTTAAAAATCTGTCTGTGAATTACTTAATACCTAATATCTCATCACATTTACAACCAAAATAATTCAATTTCAATGAAAAACCATTTATATATATTCCCTGTCTAAGCGAAATGTGGTGGCCAACTATTCCCGGTGGCCCGGATAAAGGTCCTTGCATACTTCTTTCTTTGAGGTTATTAATGTGTTGTATACTTACAGAACAACCTGTTCTGCCTGCGCTGCCACGACAAGATGGGCATCCCGATCTGCGGCGCGTGTCGCCGCCCCATCGAGGAGCGCATCGTCACCGCGCTCGGCAAGCATTGGCACGTGGAGGTAACAACATTCATTCATTTTCAACCCACATCTTACCTACTGCAGGGTACTCTTATCTACATCGCCAACCCTCACGGTTCAGTGAGGTACTGTGGCCATGGGGTAACGTCATTCGGTATTTTTTTTTTTACAATTTATAATGATAGCTTTCAGCGTCAAATATTTATCCATTTACATTTAAAAAAGTTTAAAAAATGCTAATATTTTAAGGGGTGAACCAGTCCAATAAACTGAACAACATGCCCCAAGGAACATAGGTCGGAATATGAAAAAAAGAGTTAAACTTGGTCAGCTGATAATTTTGTATGGAAAGTTCAATTATTTTTTCATATTTCATCCTATGTCCTTTGGGGAAGTGGTTCAGTTTCGTGCTCTGGATCACCCCTTAAAATATTCACAGCATTTTTTTTTACAACCTGTACGTTCTGCCCATCTCTATTTATCAGTTAATCACTATTATGACATGTTTTCTGAAACAGCCTTGGAAAACAATCCTCAAAAATGTAAGACGTGGCGATAGTGGCCGTTAACGATCTGCCTACCTCGCAAGGGATAAAGGCGTGATATATGTATGTATGTACTATTATGACACATAATTTGTTCTAATTTGCCCAGCACTTCGTGTGCGCGAAATGCGAGAAACCCTTCCACGGACACCGGCACTACGAGAAGAAGGGGCTGGCGTACTGCGAGCAGCACTACCACCAGCTGTTCGGCAACCTCTGCTACGTGTGCAACCAGGTCATTGCCGGGGACGGTCAGTATGCAGAAAACATGTAAAAAAAGACGACTAAATATTTTCTAATTAACCGCGGCGGCGACCAGCGCTGGGAAAGAATACTACTACCACTACATCTACAGCCACAAAAGTCCACTGCTGGACACAAGCCTCCCCCAATTGGTGGGTGTTGCTAACTCACCATGCTTGGCAGGCGGATTGATGACCGCAGTGCTAGGTTGTCAAGTTAATAGCCGTGCGATGCCGGCATTTCTTTCCATTTCTTCCATTTCTTTCCCGTGAGTGTCGTAAGAGCCGGTAAGGGACTCAAGGGTTTAGTGTGTATTGCAACTTTAGGCGATAGGCTGACACAACCTAATCACCTGAAAGGGACCTCAATACTTATCTGACGTGGCGATAACGACCGTAATTTTACGATTGTTAACGCTCAGCCTACCCTGCATGCAAGGGATAAAAGTGTGATTTGTGTATGTTATTTATCGTTTTCTAATACAAGCATTTACAAACCTTTCTCGCCACCCTGTATTTAGTGTTTTTCCAGTTCCTTAGTTTGCAGCAACAATAACAAACCTTTCTACCTCCAGTGTTCACTGCGCTGAACAAGGCGTGGTGCGTCCACCACTTCGCGTGCTCGGTGTGCGACAGCCCGCTGTCTACGCGCTCCAAGTTCTACGAGTACGACGAGCGGCCGGCCTGTAGGCGCTGCTACGAGAAGTTCCCGCAGGAGTTACGCCGGCGACTACGACGCGCGCACCACTACACCGTGCGCCGCTAGTAGTGCTACGAGCGGCCGGACTGTAGGCGCTGCTACGAGAAGTTCCCGCAGGAGCTACGCCGGCGGCTACGACGCGCGCACCACTACACCGTGCGCCGCTAGTAGTGCTACGAGCGGCCGGACTGTAGGCGCTGCTACGAGAAGTTCCCGCAGGAGTTACGCCGGCGACTACGACGCGCGCACCACTACACCGTGCGCCGCTAGTAGTGCTACGAGCGGCCGGACTGTAGGCGCTGCTACGAGAAGTTCCCGCAGGAGCTACGCCGGCGGCTACGACGCGCGCACCACTACACCGTGCGCCGCTAGTAGTGCTACGAGCGGCCGGACTGTAGGCGCTGCTACGAGAAGTTCCCGCAGGAGTTACGCCGGCGACTACGACGCGCGCACCACTACACCGTGCGCCGCTAGTAGTGCTACGAGCGGCCGGACTGTAGGCGCTGCTACGAGAAGTTCCCGCAGGAGCTACGCCGGCGGCTACGTCGCGCGCACCACTACACCGTGCGCCGCTAGTAGTGCTACGAGCGGCCGTCCTGTAGACGCTGCTACGAGAACTTCCCGGCTACGACGTCGTAGCATCTAGCTACGATCACCTCTTTTTTGAAACTTAAATTACAAGTACAAACTGTTTTCAACTTTTCTGTTATTCTCTCTCGCGTAGCGTAGCATCGTCCAAATAGGTTGTATAGAAGTACGAGATCGATTAAATCTATTTTTTTTTATTTAGAAAAATGTATTGTCCAATAAATAATGATGTGTAACTAATAAAATAAATGCTATAGAAGTTTTAAGATCTGCATTTTAAAGTAAGTGCAAAGAAATGTACTACGATTTTAAAGTTTTTTAACGATGGTAAAAATAAAATAGATCTTATAGTCAAGAATATTAAAATTTTCTTTGTGCCATCATCATGTTACAATATAATTATATTTTTTAATTTGTAATCGATACTTATTGAAATACGCAAGTATTTATTAATTATGTAGATTAAGTAAGTGCCTTATATATTTTTTGCTAATAATCATGAATGAGCGTGTATTTTTATAACTGAGAGATAGATTATAATAATATCGTAAATAATTACTAAAGTGTCTTATATTTGGTGCGTTATTTATTAAAAATGCTATTCACATACTAATACATTGTTTTATTTCGAAAGTTCGATCCTACAGGAAACAGTTGCAATTAAATTAAAAATATTTAAATAGTGGGAATGTATTTCAATCTCTGAACACGATGACACAGTTATAAATATGTTTCGAAACCACGCGTTTTTTATGTATTAATACTGAATACACGGAATGAGGATTTAATATCGAAATTAGAAAGTTAGCAATTGTCCTGCAGAATCGAAGCCATGTTCAAAACCGCAATTCTTTATTTCTCAAAAGAAATAACTAAATCCTCATCCCAGTATTTTATAAGTTAGATATCATTGATACTTTTATTATTCTACAATATGTACACAACACTTCCTTTACATTTGAAACACCAAACAGCGGGTAACTCTTACTTCGAATAAATAATACATTTTATATTCAACAAATTACTTTACTTATAAATAACAACTATTTCTTACAATAAGTATTTCACTGCACTTTTTGTGAATATCCTTCTGTTGAGCAAAGGACCTTGATTTGATTATGTAAGGAACAAAATGACTTTGAAGGCTGGTTTTGTAATAAAGCGCTAATTATGCCTTCACGTTTATGCTTACTACTACAGCAGGACCACGACTTTACAAGAATCTGTTATTATTTGTATGGAAAAGATATCACAATAAAATGCGTTTAAGAGAAAATAAGTCCTGTCCAAAGTGGTCCTGCAGATTTTCTCTTCAAATGACATGAGATGATTCGTACTTTTATCACTTATCGTAAGAGAGCGTCGGTGGCCAAGTGGTTAGGACACTGGTCTTACAATCGTGAGACCCGAGTTCGACGTGACTTAACCTAGGATTCGGGCCAGGTTAGCCTTTGGGTTGCAGAGGTTAGATGGCAGTCGCTCTGTGTAAAATCTTAGGTATACGTCAAATCCCTTAGGTAGGTAGGTAGGGGATTTAAGGCAAGGAAAATGTCACTTATCGTAATGGGAGTGGTACTGAAACCAATTTAAACAGAATTTCTAGGTTCTTTCATTGTTGAAAAAGATTTTAAAAAATTCAGAATCATCTCATGTCATTCGAACTAGTGGCGCGTTTAGTTCTCCTTCTTCATCCTAGTGCTGGTCATCCTGTAGATGATGGAGTCGCGTCCAGGGTCCATGTCCATGACGGCGTACGTGATGGCGACCAGCGTGAAGATCATCACCACGCTGAACCACAGGATGATGTTGAAGATGGCTGGGTAGTCAGCGTTGTCGATCGGGTCGCTCTAAGGGAGGAAGGTGATGTGAGAAAAGGCATATTGAACCAGAAGACAGAATTTCAAAATAAGCAGCGGAGCGTTACGACGGAGTTGAGAAAAAGCGTTCAATCTTTCTAATTCTGTATTATGGTGTAAAAATATGAGCTGCAAATATTTTAAGGGCTGAAACAGTCCATGAAACTTAACAACTTTTCCCAAGGAACATATGTCGAAATATGAAAAAAAATTTTGGACACCCCATACAACTTGACTTAGTCCGCTGGTTTCTTTTGTATGAGGTCCAAAAATTTATTTTTTCATTGTTCGACCTATGTTGCTTGGGAAAAGCTGTTCAGTTTCCTAACTGATTAACCCCTTAAAATATTTGAAGCTAATATTTTTACACCTTATATATATTCAAACAAAGTGCGTTTTCTACACCATTTAAATTTGTAAACGTGATAAAAAACAGGCTGCAATGGTTCACACTTTGATAGCATTGATTCTAAGTTTCGTGGTTTTTAGGATGGGGTGTAGCTGGATGCCTGAAAAACAAAACGTGATATTGAAAGCATTGACTGTTTTGCAGGGATTGTGTAATATAAAATTATGAGTCACGCATTTACGCCTAATAATATAAAATGGCCACACTAAAGATTTTTAATAACTGCAGAATTGTTGGCGAAAGCAGGAGACCGTTCATTGTGGTGTACCCTGGGGAGGCCTATATCCATCCAGCAGTGGACTGCTATAGGCTGATGTGATGTGTGTGTGAATTACTGCTTTTGGATGATAAATTGGAGTTAGGGAGAATGGATCCAAGCTTTTCGTGATTAATCGCAATAAACCTATTTCAATTCCAAAAAGCCATCTAAGGACAAGCAGCGAAATCTAAATTCCGTAATTGGTTTAACTGAAGGCTAGTTAGTTCCTCTATTAAATCGTGCCCGTGCATTTGATAAAATCGTTAGTTTTTAGCAAACTAAGATTAGCTTTTCTGGTATTTTGTAAATTTGAAAATGCTTAAGAATACGTAAGACCGTTTCTTGTTGGATATTGCATTGGGATTTGTTATGTATTACGTATGCTATTATGGCCAGGCATACGTAATGGAAGGGACGGTGTTAACGAAAACTTTGCAGGCGTGATCAGACCATGAAACTGAACAACTTTTTCCATGGGGGCCATGCTGGGCAACGAAAAATTTGTACAAGTTACCATACAAAGTCACTCAGCAGATCGGGAATTTTGTATGGAAGGTCTAAAAATTTTTCACGTTTACCAACACAGCCCCCAATGAAAAAGTTGTTCAATTTCATGGTCTGAGCACGCCTGCAAAGTTTTCGTTACACCGTCCTTACACCCTGTATTCACTCAGTGTTATATTATTTTCTTCAACAAAAATAGAAACCCCAGTAGACGCATTTTTTTTTGTAAGATAGAATACATCATGCCCAAATAGAAATGATCTCACAATTTAATATCTCGATGCACTATGACTATTTCACTATAATATTTTTATGTGCTATTGTTGCTTGCTACTACACTCACAAACTTAGCAATGGCTTCTCGATCTTGGATCTCAAACTGTTTTGACAAAATAAAATGATTATTTTAATAAAAATCCATATCCATCCAATCCACTGACGCCTTGATCAAAACCCAAATATCACGTGTTATAAGCAGTTCAGGAAAATTATATTTACGTAACGTAAAAACAAAAAAAAACATAATTATAGGCTTTGGCAAGTAAATAATAAATTTTACTGCAATAAATATAAGCATTGAAAACCAGGGAATAATACTGTAGCGTAGCGAAAAGTTACAGTATTTCTGAAAGCTGATTGTTAGTTAAAAGAAAAAAAAATACAAAAAAGTCGTTTCAAACTGTTACGATATCTTCAAAATAGCTTCTTGGAACTATGAGCATGATAGTTTTTCCAAGACCCACCACTCTAGCTCGGCAATACTGACAAACCTGAATAATTTTAGGAGCCACTGGTTTTGCCTCCACTTGCTCCGTTTCTACTTTGGCAACAACTGGATTTGCGTCCAATATTTCTGGTTTTTTTGTGGTCGTGGATGTTGTGGAGGTTGTTTCACTTGTAGAAGTCTTTAAGGCAAACATTTAATGAATACCCTTCAGAAAAGGAGGTTGTTATTTTATTAGTTATGGAAGTTGTGTGTGGAAATAAATGTATAATGTTTATGTTAAAATACAGTGTTAAATATAGAAGTTACCACCTCCTAGGACCTTCGATTTAACTAAAAACTATTTTGCCATACGAAGCTGATCGTGACTTTAGGATCATAAAATATACTTCTCATCAAAAAATCCGGCACACCTTGCAAGTATAAGTTTCGTACAAATCACATTAAAAATGTGTTTTGTTTTTAACAAATGACTGATATCGTGTAGTAAATGAGGTTTATAAATCTTAATGATAATGAAAATGTCCCAAATACGAAATAGATTTTATAGGTTTCGTGTTTTATCATATCACTATATAGTATAACACAAAGTCGCTTTTCGCGTTTGTATGTATGTATGCTTCAATATTTAAAGCTTCACAATGTATATTAATGCATGTTTTATTATAAGATAGAGTGATTCAAGAGGAAGGTTTTTATGTATAACACTTGCCGAAAATTAAAATGAGTTACATCGGGCGCAGCCGGTAAACGGGCCGCTAGTCAAATCATAAAAACGAAAGTGTCCCGATTCCTCTGATGAGAAGTGTATTTATCTTTTTTTCATCCTGTATTACTGAAAACCTAAACAATGTAAGTTACCTGCGCCTGCGCCTGCTCCTGCTTGGCGGCGGGCTCGGCGGCGCGCACGGTGCGGCGCGTGTGCGCCACGTCGGTGCACACCACGCTGAACAGCACGCTGCCGTCGTACGCGTACTTGAACGCATCGCTCAGCGAGATGATCGCGTCCTCTGGTGGAGTGAGTTGCCATATTACATTACATGTACATGAAATCCCGCAAATTCGACACTCTCTCTTCGTGTGGGACACTCGAGTCCAATGACCCAATGAACCCAAGTGTCACAATGTTTCTGACATGTTTGTGTAATGACGTCTAAGTAAACATAGACAGCAACTCGGACCTAAGGCTTGGGAACAAAACTTTGTGAGTGTCCCACCAAGAAGAAAGAGAGAGACCGAAAATCGAACCCGGAACCTTCTGCGTTACAGGCAGTCGCATTATTATAATAGCACTGCGCCGCATTGGTCATCTGTCTTCCAAAGAATGCTAATCAACGCTTTCTGTTACGGGACATAAAATACGCTACCAGGTTGACCGAGCCTAGCTCGGATTTATCGCTCCCAAAACGTATTTTGTTTCTTACACTATTATCTATCCGCATTTACGCCATCTGTGGGTGCATGAGAAGACTACTACACACGGGTCGACTGGTACATTTTGCATGGGAGGTCAAAATTTTTTCATATTTAGGTAAAAAGTTCCAGAGGAAAGTTTATATTTATGATGAAATTTTAAAGATTTAACGTATGTCAGGAAGGTACTTACTGAGCAATTGCTTGGCCTCGGCGGCCTGAGCAGACTTGGGTCCGTGGTAGTCGACCAGCGGGTGCAGCGAGCTGAAGCGCAAGTAGAAGAAGTCCACCTTGAACATGAAGCCAGACTGCTTCATCTTCTTCACCTGAAAACAAACAATAGTTGGCTAAATCTAGTAATACTCACTGTAGATCATCAAGGAAGATCATCTTACGTTTATTATTCGTTCTCATTTCCCTTGCCTTATCCCGTTATTTTTTGGGGTCGGCTACCTAACCTAGGAGATTTGATGTGGAACTAAGTTTTTCATCAAGACTGACTGCCATCTGACCTTTGCAATCCGAAGGCTAACGTGGCCCGAATCCTAGGTTAAGTCACATTCAAATATCATCTGAATTAAAATTTTACTTGAATGTGGGTCTTACGTTAATTCTTCGTTAATTTAATTATTAATAGTCGCACTGCTGGGTAAAGACTCCCTTTTCTCTTTCTATTGTGTATGATATTAAATGATAGGAGATATTAATGATGTTTTCTTTTCATACAATTTATGGAAGGCTGAAAATACATAGACCGTAGAACACGCAGGTGTCTCTCCAAGCAGTGACGCTTATGGCAGACTGAACGCTTATCATACAAAAATGCATTAAGCAAACTTAAGCAAAGCAGTTGAATTACTTCTTTCCCACTAAAATTGCTTTTGTTAGAATGACAGATCTGAAGGAGAACCCTTTGTAGCGCATTTTGTCCGCGATTGTCGTGCGTGGTTCACTTTACTTCAATGGTACAGACGAAGGGAGTGAACCACGCGCGAGTCCGCAATTTGCGCGCCCGCGCGGACAAAACGCGTGATGCAGAATTCCCCCTTAAGGTGGAACAAAAGTAATATAAAACTGCTGTGTGAAAATTTGTTAAGTGGACTGGCAAAAGACAAAAAAAGTTGTTTACTTACGGCAACACTGAGAGCTTTGAGCACCTCCAGCTCATTGAGGAATTCTAGGTCCTCCTCCACAGAGGTCTTCAAGTGGGATAGGGAGCTGTCGCTAGGCTTGCCCACCTTCACGGAACCAAACACATCTTCGTATGCTTTCAACTGCAATAAAAAAAAAGGTTAGTTATTTTATTAAAACCAAAATAACTGGCTATAACAAAGTTATCAAGGTGAGAAAAAAACAGTATTAATTGCATAAATAGTACAGATATATATTTTTTTAATTGTTGATAGGCAAGCTTATCTCTTAATTAGAGATCATTTCCATCATATGTGTTGTGAGGAAGTCAATTTTTTTTAAATTGAAACGACAAAATAATAAAAGAAATGACATGAAACCTAAACAGGTGATGATAATGACATTTTACAGTAATGATTGCGACTATGCTGAAAGAGTTCCTTAACAAATTTTCCATGTATGCAGCTGTATTTTTAAAGTGTTTAAACGGTTTAGAAGACTGCAGACAGGCCATGCCGTATGCCGCGCGCGCCTGTGAGTAGTGATGGGCGATGTATGATTTATTCGAATGATCATTCGAATAGAGGTATTCGAATTATTCGATTTTTTAAAAGGACTATTCAAATAATTTGAATGAAAAACAATCATTCGAATGGATTGGACTCATTCAAATGAATTTGGACGATTTATATTTAAATGGCATTAAGAATAATCGTAATGAAATGAAAATATGTAACATATAACTACACAAATTTGTTAAAAAATCAATAAATTTTTCATTTTTTCAAAATTATTCGAATGATTTATTCACTATTTTCATTCATATGAATTTAATCGATTGAAAATCATCCGAATAGTGAATGATCATTTGAATTAATAATTTTCATTCGAATGACGAATGATCATTCAATTATCATTTACAAATTCATTCCAATAATTCGATTGTCCGTTTTTAGAACAATTGCCCATCACTACCTGTGAGCACTTGAGGCTGCTTGGGCGTTGTGTATGCAACTATTGATAATTCATTACCTCCTGTGAGTCAGCAAGTCTCAAGTTGACGAGCCTGTTCTTTTGTTCGGCAAACCTGGAGTGTATTCTCTCCCTGATGAAGTCGAATGTGTGGGGCTCGTACTCATCCACAAGCAGAGGGTAATTCACTGATTTGCCTTCCTGTGAAACGCAATAAAATAATCAAGATTGCAGATTGTATAACATAAAAAATTACCAGTGGGTGCATCTCCACTGGTAATTTTTTATCATGTATTCATGTATTTAATATCTATTCATGAGTTAGTGAAACAGTAAGCTTCACATTGGATTCTAACTTATGTGTAAATATTTACCATACTGGTGTCTCTGGTGCATAAGCATACTTACAAAGTTGCCAAGAGAAGCGACGCCGTCGACGTACAGCTCGACGGCCGCCTCGGGCATCTTGAAGGGGTTTGTAATGTACAAGCCATCCCAGTCAATACGCTGGAATAACAGAAAAAATGGTAAGTGTTCAATTTTGTATTGTGGTCTGGAGGAACAAATATTAGGTACATAAATAAGGTTTACAGGAACTTAGTCTTATTTTTTCGCTGTTTTTGATAGGATACTCTACTGGAAATCACCTGATAGCGCGTGATACACACCCATAAACTATACAACTCCCAACCTAGGAAAAAGGCATTTTTACAAGGATACGGCAAGATCAGGACTAACTGACCTCTTCAGTAGATAAACCAAGGGCTGCTGAGTACACTTCCTTTAGAGCTGTCTCTCTAATTCCATCGTGACCAGCAAACTTGAGGGAGTCAGGTTTGGTGAGGACTGCAAACTCGCCCTCAGCATTTATGCCTGAAACAATTGGTTTTCACATTTGGTCATAGAAAAAAGCACATAATTACAATAATTTGGGGAACAAAAACTTACTGATTATAGATAAAACCACGGAAAACCAGAACAGAACCATCTTCACAGCCATTTTGTCCGAAAATAATGGACTGACTGTCATATGACTACGATGTTGCCAATATCGAATTAATTGAATGAACGAAGAGTGAATGAGATGGATTTCTGAACGAAATTTGAAAACGTCAAACGTCAAAGATGAATGCTTATTATACGCTTAAATTAAAAAGTCGCACTCAATCACCTTTACTCTTCACACTTTCTGAACTTCTATAAGCAAATAGAGAGAATAAAGTAAATAAAGTAATATTAAAATTAGAATCGTTATAATAATGCGGTAATGTTTACAATTTACTTTAAAATCTAATCACGTTTCATGAAATTAATTAAAAATAACCATAGAATTACTTATAATATTATATGTCTATGTAAATAACTTTACAAAAGAAAATGTCTCATAGACGGTCTAGTTTTCAGTGCCAAAATGATTTGTTTCCCAGAGAAATTGATATCGAAGTGTGTCTGAAAACGTTGAAAATATTTCAGAAATTGGAAGGAGACGTTAACTGTGTAGTTTGGGACGCCTCTTTAGTTTTAGCAAAGTACCTTGAAACCATTTGCCACCAGAAATCAGATTTTTTAAGTGGCTTGAAGGTTTTGGAGTTGGGTGCTGGTCTTGGTGTGGTGGGCCTTACTGCTGCAACTTTGGGGTAAGGCGAATGTGACGAAATTTTCAGAACACTTTCAAATGATCAACTTTAATACAGGGCAACCCTTTCGTTACAGGGCACAAGTAACCTTGACAGACTTACCTGAAGCGTTACCATTGCTTCGGTTGAACATCAATGAGAATAAGACAAAAATCAGCAGTATGGGTGGCTACGCCATAGCCGAGTCGCTTATCTGGGGAGACGCCACCTCGCCATTACTGAGAGAAGAGTTTGATATGATTGTGCTGGCTGATTGTGTTTATTATGAGGAGGTAGAGTATTCTCATTCTCTTTATCCTAAGCAATAGTAAAATACACATGCTATAAAAGCATAAATCCAGCTAATTATATAATTAACACATTCCAGCACTTATCGTAATTTTAATAATTTTTCAGTCCATTGATCCACTAATTGCGACCATACAGGGTTTGAACAACAAAATATCGAAGAATCCAGTCATATATTTAACTCAAGAGATGAGGACCTCAGATATACAGATGAAGCTGTGGGATACATTCTATGAAAAAATTTCAGAAAGCTTTAATATCGAGAAAATACCTGAAGAGCAACAACACACTAACTACAGAAGTTCTGATATATTGTTGCTTAAGATTACTAAGAAATTTTGAATTATATTTAAGTACAACTTTGAGATTTCCATAAAGTATAGGATCCTGCTATGCAACAATCTTCACTGAGTTACCTGTTAATGAAAGAAAGATATATTTTATTTAAAAAAAATATGCCAATGAATAGGTGTGTCTATACCATGCGAGCAGCTGTGTAAGGTGTTACATTTTTTCATCATTCAATATATATCTTTCATCCATTAAATAGCTTGGTGAAGGTTGTACTATAGTTGAATCTTAGACCTTTATGTCAATTCAAAATTATTAACTTTCAATCTAAAATTAGGTCTCCTTTGAACTGAATTATTTTATTATACAGTGTGTTAAAATTGCCTGTAAAAATTATCAGGGTTCTAGATATGAAACTGAACAGCTTTTTTTTGTACCTACTCTTTTAGATCAGAAAAAAATTAGGACTTCACACACAAAGTTGCTGCCCAAGTTAATCTGTAGGGAAGTGAATTTTTTTATTTTTGTAATTATTTTAAAAATTACCAATTAAAGTTTTTTAGTATTACATCTGCACCCTGTTAGCTTGTACAGATGATCATAAGATATATTAGTATTTTGGAGTTCATGAATGATTGAAAGTTGTTAGATAGCTATAACTTTTATTACTAGCAGTTTTTAAACATCTTTCCAAAGTTAAACTTTATTCATTCCTTCAAATTGTAGTACAAACTTCGAATTTGGTATTTTCTGAATTTATATTTTTAAGTCTTATCTTTTACTTAATATTAACACATAAACGTTGCAGCGAATTTAGAAAATTTTAACGAATTTAGAAACTTCATTGTACTTACCTACTTATAAAGAATGTTACACTGATAATGTTAAGTTTTGGAATTGCCTCAGTCTGTACCTATCGAATTATTTAATTTAATTAAAGTATGTAGTTCGTATTCAATCTGCTTGTTTCAATTTCATAAATTTTAATAGTAAATGGTAGTAGTAGAAGATGGTGCGATCTTGCTTGAATATGAAGAATGGGCGAGTCAGTGAGTAACTTCGGTCAGTAGACTTTATACCGCTATTTTTACTTCATACGTGTGCGGCGTGTGCGTTAAGGGCCAACGCTGCGTGCGTCGCACGGAATTTGTCAGTACATAAGAATAAGAATAAGAAAGAATAAGAAATTTTTATTACCAAAAACGACTTAATAAGTAATACAGAGCTTAACAAAAAACCAATGGAACAAGATATGATGATTTTGTGTGACACAGCGGTCCCTGCACTAAGCAAAGCTTGTATCGCAGGGGCCTAGATAGAATTTACATTTGGATTTGCACTCGGACACAAAGCTTATTATTTATAGATAGGTTATGTACTAATTTATTTTTATTTTACAAAAATTCAAAAAGAAATAAAAATAAAACAATGGAAAGGCTATAACTGCGATCTATGTGTGTGTGTGTGTGTGTGTGTGTGTGTGTGTGTGTGTGTGTGTGTGTGTGTGTGTGTGTGTGTGTGTGTGTGTGTGTGTGTGTGTGTGTGTGTGTGTGTGTGTGTGTGTGTGTGTGTGTGTGTGTGTGTGTGTGTGTGTATGTGTGTGTGTTTGTGTATGCGTGTGTCTAAGTATAACAGTATCAAGTCCCCCATATGGGTAGTAGTTCTTCAGTATTGGCATAATTGAGACTAAGAAGCCACTTCTCAATTGTACGTTTAGAGTCGCGCGTGGTTGATGTTTTGATATGTGGGTGCATCCTGCAAACCATGTTAAATAAATAGGGTGATAAATATCGTGAAAAACGCTTGGCAAACGTGGTCCGAACAGCCGGAACCTTGACTCTAAAAACTCGCCGCTCTAGGAGTTTATCGTACTCGGGAAAGCTAAGTACTGTTTTATGCATTGCCACTACCACTCTCATAACATACAGTTGACGCACTCTTAGGACTTTACACTCCTCGTACAACTTGTCTGTCGGAAATTTGAAGTGTTTTCTCAACATCACTTTGAGCACCGCCCTCTGTGCTCTCTCCAACTCCTTCATACTTGTTTTTGCCGCCCCTCCCCAAGCTTTAATACAATAAAGCAGAATAGATTGGCAGAGAGCTTTGTATACGAGCAGCAAGGTGTCTTTTTTAGCGGAGAGTCGAAGCGATTTCATGATAAATATAATTTTCCTCGTTCTCCCCGACAGCATTGAGATATGTCGTTTAAAAGATAGGTTTTGATCAAGAAGTACGCCTAGATATTTTATGTCTTGGGTTTGCATAATCGAGTGGCAGTTACAAAACTTTGTTGTTTCAGTAGGTAGCGTTCTAAGGTTTTGTTCCTGCTGCGAGTGGCAGCTGGGAACGTGCAATTTAAGTGGTCTAGCATCGGGAGGACGTGAACGAGCAGTTTTGTGGAAAGCGATGTACTTTGTTTTGTGTACGTTTAAAGTTAAAAGGTTGTTGTCTAGCCAGTTAGCAACTTTCAAGAGGCCGTGTTCAGCAGTCTTATAAGTACTGTGCCATGTTTTTCCCTTAAAAAGTAAGACTGTGTCATCGGCGTAACATATTATTTCAGTGTTTGTTAGTGACATTTCCAGAAGATCATTCATGTAAATTGAGAATAATGTTGGGCCCAACACACTACCCTGAGGCACACCGAAGGTCACAGGAAGCACATCACTAATAGTTTGACCAACTTTAACGCACTGCTGTCTGTTCGAGAGATAGCTGTTGAACCAATTGTGCGCTACACCCCTTATGCCAACTCCATGCATTTTTTGGAGAAGAATAGGAAGCGATACCGTATCAAACGCCTTTGCGAGGTCTATAAAGACACCAAGACATTGATTTTTTTCATCCAAAGTTGATGAAACGTTGTTAGTTAACAACAAAACAGCATCCTCAGCTGATCTTCCCTGCCTAAAACCAAATTGCTTCTGGGATATAATATTATTTTTATTTAGGAAACTTATTAAACGTTTATTTACTAGTTTTTCTAAGAGTTTTGAAAATACACTGAGCAGAGAAATCGGTCGGTAATTAGCTGGGTTATCTTTGGCCCCGTCTTTATGTATTAGCTTTACCAAGGCAGTTTTCCATGCCTGTGGGAAAATTCCAGATGACAGGCTAAGATTACATATGTGCGTTAAGGGTTCAGCAATGGCATTCATAATATTCTTAACGAGTTTAGGTGTGAATCCATCAATGCCTGGCGCGCTGTCTGGTTTTAAATCACCTATAAGAGATTTTATTTCGTCAGTATCCGCTGGTTTTAAAAACATGGAGTCTGCTACCGGTGACAAAGGTGTATATTGAGCAGCTAATGAAGCCTCGGTACATGCTTTCTTTTTTAAAATATTATTAGCCAGACTTTGACCAACACTAGTAAAGTAAGAATTGCACTTGTTTAATGAGTTTATAGGTTCAACATCAATTTCGCACAATTCAAAAGGCTCGCTACGTTGTTTAGAAAGATGACAGATATCTTTAATAGTGTACCATAGTTTTTTGGGGTTATTTTTATTAATTCCAAGTTCATGACTTTCATAGGCTGCTTTTACTTCACGTAAGAGATTATTGAGGTAGTTACGATACCTCTTGTAGGTTAAACAAATTATTTTATTTGAGGGATTTTGTCTTGCCTGTAAATGAAGCCGGTCCCTATTTTTTTGGCACTTCATTAAGCCAGGAGTTATCCAGGGTTGGACATTAAATTTAGTGCGACTAATTTGTACTTCTTTTGAATGTTTACTTATTGTTTTGTCTAGAATTTTGCTAAAGTCATTAGTTGCCTCGTCTACGTTATTATTATTGTAAATAATTGACCAATCAACCATACTAAGTTCCTCAACAACACTTTCAAAGTCTATTTTTATTCGTGTTCTCTTACTTTGGGGCTTTCTTTGTTTTATAGGCATACCTAAAACACAGATTTGATGATCAGTGATAGCAGTGTGGCATACCAAACCTATAGCAGAGGTTGGGTCATTTATGAAAAAGTGATCAAGGCAACCCTGCTCTCTAGTCGGATGCGAGATGGCTGGCATCAATTTATGACTAGACAGCAGGCAAAGGTAATTAGAGATCCGTTTATCTATAGGCTCGAGGCACAGATCAAGGTTCAAATCGCCAGTTACTATAATTTTATTATTTAGACTTTTTAAGATAACGTCGAGAGAGGATAAGAACCGATCAACGCAATCAAATGAGGGAGAGCGATATATTCCCAGTATTGTTAAATTGTCATCCATATTTATTTGCAGGCAATTACAATCTTCGCAAGTTGGTTCGATGACAGACACTTTCCTCTTTTCTTTAACATAAGCTGCGACACCGCCGCACTTATTCACAAATTTATGAGTCCTAAACGCGATATAACCCGGAATTTGAGGCAAAATCGAGTTCTCTGTGAGCCAGCATTCTGTAAGAATAATAGCATCAAAGTCAACATTTAAGCGCCTTAAAGCAACCAAAAAAGCATTAAAGTTTTTCTGAAGACTTCGAATATTAACATGGTCAGGTACACGCAAGTGCAATCATTTTGAAAAATTGGTTTCTAGCCTAGATACGAGTTTTTTTGGCCGGACATTGACTCATTCTCCAGAGATACCAGACTTGGGGAGATCCCTATAGATTTGATACTTTCTTAATAGCCATGGAGGGAAAATAGGGGAAAATGTTATGTTAACGTTTTTTTTTGTCCGTTTAGTTGCTAATAGATGGCGCTTGGAGCGAAACATATGGTGCGATTTCCCATATAGTAAATGTACATAAGAAAAATAAAAATATCCATACCTACATTACATACATATATCACGCCTTTATCCCTTGCGGGGTAGGCAGAGCGCCAACGGACGTAAAAATACGGTCGCTATCTCCACGTCTGACATTTTTTGAGGATTGTTTTTCAAGGTTGTTTCAGAAAACGTGTATCACTATAGTGACAGGTTGTCAGCCTTTTGCCACTATAGTCAGCCACTATAGTGAAAAATTGTAATACTCCCGAGTCCCTCAGTCGCCTCTTACGATAGCCGCGGAGAGGATGTGGAGTGATGCTATTCTAAGCCGGCATCACACGGCATTAAAAATAAAAATATGTATGAATAAAAATATATATATTTTTGTTTATGGGAATAATAAGCACTGCGCGCATTAAAGTCCCAATAAATATGGTTTTAAATCATGCACTGAATAATTCCTCAATCTGAAGAAGCACGTGAGTAGTACTAGTACCACCTATTTCAGCCAGGTTTTGCTATCAGCCTGAAAATTCCTCATCAGAGGGAGAAAGGGCTGGGTTTGGTTTGGTTGGAGGCAATCGGGGTTTTCGAAGAAATAAGTTTTATCTTTACTGCATCGATTGTTACAATAATGGAATTTTTGCATGAAAATCAATATGCGTGGGGTGAAAATCAAAAAAGTAACCATCTCCAGATCTCTGAAATTTGAGGATTTCAGAGATCTGGAGACGGTTATCTTCCTTTTTTGCACAGTTTTTCTATTTAGTGAACTTTGGTGCGAGGGATGCAGTTTTCAGTTCAGATTTTAGGAATAATTTGGAGAGAACAGAAAGGATCATCTGGCAACATTGCCGAGCCGACCCATTTACTCATTCATTCTTTCACGACAGACTTAGTGCACTACGTCCTACGATTAAAAAAATATCAAAATTATCAAACGCTTTTGGAAGAAAGTTTCTTTCTTTGATTTTGTTCTATTGTGTTGTAAGTAATTATTATTGCTTATAATTTGTTGTAATTTCTTTTTGTAAGATGTGGATATGTCTGCATCCTAAACTACCCTGACATAAAATACATAACATAAAAGTTGCAACTCGTTTCTGTTATTGTGTGAGTATTTCAGTTTAAATTTTACTACTGTACTAGGTAACTTTCTTCTACTTGTACAGTTTTAGTTGTGCCATGGAAATTCACCAGCCCAGACATGAACAGTGAGAAAGTCGTATATTCTGCTGGAAATTTTTGGATAGTTTGTAGGTCTAAATCTTATGCTGATCGGATTTATTACTTCAATACAGCGACTGGAGAGGCGGTTTGGAATTTGAGTGATACAGAGGTAATATTACAGAATTAAAAGTATTATTTTACTTTTTGGTTGATATGACTATTGGGTATTTTTGAGATAACCTATAAGTTTTTGTTTCATAGTATGTCTATTTCAGGTAGAGAAAGCTAAGGAGAGAACAAAGAGCCTTGCTCAACAGAATAAAATAAATATACAGGAGTGTCCAGAACCTGTAACTCCGCCAATGGACCAAGCAAAGAATAAACCACAATCTGCCACAAAGCAACATAAATCTGCTTTTTTTGATGATTCAAAAAATAACAGTCCATCAAGAGTTTACAACAAACAAGTTATAAACAACCAAATTACTAGACAATCATATCCATTTCCTCTTATAATGCCATCATATAATGTGGTTGGAAATCCTATGAATCCAATGATGCCTATTGCTGTGAATTCAACTCCAGCTTACAATCCAAATGTGTGGGCTATGCCTCCTACTCATCAGTTCTATATAAGTCCTTCAGTGCCTTCTCTAGCCAATCAAAGTCTACCAACTACTGTAAATGTTGGGTTTAATGAGGAACCCACAGTTCCTGTGCAGAACACATCTAGTACTTTATTGAAGCGTTTTAAATGTTTTACAAGTACAGGATTTAATGGCAAGCATGGAAGGGGTAGAGGTAAAGGAAACTATCACAGGCAATCTTTTACTCCAAAAAGAGAGAATCATAACTTCAAGCAACAATATGAACAAAAAAGCACTTGTAAAAATAATACGGGTGTGAATGATTTGAGACAACTTTTGTCAGCAAAAAGGCAAAGAAGGTTTTCTTCATGCAATGAGAGTAACACAGATAAAGGTGTGTACTTATAAGCATGCATAGGATTTAGAACGTGATTTTTAGACAGATTCCCTTCATTCATTATGACTGTTTGGTTTGGTTTTAGTTCAGGGCCCTTAGTCTGCTAAATGAAATTTATTTCAGTTGGATGTCAATTGGATCTCAGTTGGATGATTTCAGTCATCTCGTAGTCTGCTAACAGGTTGAACTATAGAAAATCACAGTGGAAATGCAATGTCGTTCTTCAATGATCGACAGTTGAGTTTTGATGGTGTAACTATGACAAAAAATAGCAGATTTGGGGCCCAGTTCTGTTTCAGTTAGTTCTTGTGATTTTTTTAGGATTGGAAGTATCTCTAAGTGTAGCTGCAAATCTATATAAAGAGTCGGATAAGGGATCTGAAGGAGGGAACTCAAGTAAACTGTCCAGTGAAGATTTCTTTAAGGCTGAGCAATCTGGCTATGTATCGGAACCTGATGGAATTGGTCTTGATAATGAGACACAAAAAGATAATGTTGCTACAAACGATGCAGACAGTGAGTGGCTAGAGGTAGGTATTTTTTTGAGATTCCTTGTTGTATAATGCATGTAAAATAATTTATCTTTTTAGAAATTATTTTTTTCGTCTTATAAAAGGAAGAGTGGAAATTGCTCCACCGACAAGAGCTCAGCTCTTAAATTTGATGATGATGATAAAAGGTGTAAAAATGTTAGCTACAAATATTTTTAAGGGGTGAATCAGCCCATAAAACTGAACAACTTTTCACAAAAAACATAGGTCGAAATATTTTTTGGACCTCCCATACAAGTAGACTTGTTTGGTTGGTAATTTTTTATGTGATCTCCAATTTTTTTTCATATATCAACCTATGTTACTTGGAAAAAGTTTTTGAGTTTAATGGGTAAAATTAATATTTTGCTAATGCAGTAATTTTTTTTACATTATTCTATATTTCTAAATTAAAGTAATCTGTTTTAATTTTTCAGGAAAACATCTTAGTGGTGGATCGAAAGCTAAAACTTGACGTAAGCAATTTAAAAAAATTGGCCAAGCCCCACATGGATGCAGAGAGCTGGTACATTGTAGCTGATAAAGATGTACTACTTCAGCATTTAAACTTTCTGAAATTCCTTTGTAACTCAGGTATTTTTTTTTAGTTTGTTGTATATTTCTTACCAATTCTACAATTTTTGCAGGCAGGTTGACATCCTGCCACTTTACTGATATATAATTTTTCTGTAATGGCCCTCAAATATTAGTCAGATGTGGCGATAGCGACCTTATTTTTACGGCCGTTATCGCTCTTCCCACCCCACAAGGGATAAGGGCCTGATACATTAAATTGTGTAATCCAAGGTTTCCAAACTTTTTACATTACATACATACATATATCACGCCTTTGTCCCCTGAGGGGTAGACAGAACGGTAAAGGCCTTAAGCATACGGACGCTATCGCCACGTCTGACATTTTTTGAGGATAACTACACTATAGTGACAGGTTGTCAGCCTGTCGCCTAAAAATTGTAATACACCAATACCCTCGAGTCCGTTAGTCGCCTCTTACGACACCCGCGGGAAGGATGTGGTGTGATGCTATTCTAGGCCGGCATCACACGGCAGTAGCTCCCTCCCATACGAGACGTCAAAATTTTTTTTTTCTTATTCTGACCTATGTTTTTTAAGATAAAGTTGTTCAGTTTCATGGGCCGATGAACCCTTTAAAGTATTTGCAGCTAATATTTTTACACTTTATATAGAAAAATACATAATTATTTTTAAGGCACTATATTCAAATTTTCAAAGAAGTTTCGTAATTACATTATGGCAACATTATTTTCAGATGACGATTGCTACCTGATGGTGGCTCAGCAAGTGATGGCGGAGCTGACGGAGATGTCTCGCGACAAGAGCTCGCCGCGCGATTCCGCCCGCGCCTGGCGCGCTGTCGACTTCCTGCTGCAGCAGCTGGATGCAGGATACGTTGTCATAGGTAAGCAACTCTTGGCCCTTAGGAGATACATACTACATACATACACAAATCACGCCTTTATCCCTTCCGGCGTAGGCAGAGCGTTAAAGGCCGTAAGAATACGGTCGCAATCGCCACGTCTGACATTTTTGAGGATTGTTTTCCAAGGTTGTTTCAGAAAACATATGTACAACTGTAGTGACAGGTTGTCATTATCTCGCCTAAAGTTGTAATACACATGAAACCCTCGAGTCCCTTAGTTGTCTTTTACAACAGCCACGGGAAGAAATGGGGTGATGCTATTCTAAGCCGGCATCACACTCCCTAGGGGATACTTTTATCTATTCTCAGTCATTCTCCTTGCCTTATCCCGTTCTATGTCGGGGTCGGCTGCTTAACGTAGGAGATTTGACGTGGAATACAAGTTTTTACACAGAGTGACTTCCATCTGACCTCTGCGACCCGAAGGCTAAACTGGCCTGAATCCTAGGTTAAGTCACATTCAAATATCATTTGTATTAAAAATTTATTTGAATGTGGGTTTTATCACGATTTTTTAAGAGCAGTCGATAAAATGTACGTGAGTAAAACACATTGATGCATGGCGAGGATCGAACTCGGGTCTCACGATTGTAAGACCGGTGTCCTAACCACTTGGCCACCGACGCTCTGTATCGAATAATTTATTTTCGGAATGACTATAGGAACAACGGCGTAGACCGGCGCCTATACACTGGATTTGTATTCCTAACTAAGAGGAGGCACGCGTATCATGTATCGAGCAAAGAACAGTTGCACTCTCAAATACCGAAGACGAATACATGGCACAAGCGAAAGTTTGCAAGGATCTACAACACTTCTCATCAGAGATCGAGACACTTTCGTTTTTATGATTTGATAAAACACGAAACCGATAAAAGCTATTCTTTCTTCTTCTTTCTTTTTCGTGTGGGACACCGAGTCGTCCAACGACCCGATGAACCCTAGTGTCAGAATTGTTCAACCGCCTACTACAAGTAGCAGGCTTCTGACGTGGTTGTGTAACGACCGCCGTCTAAGTGATCATAGACAGCAACCGGGACCTACGGCTTAACGTGCCATCCGAAACACGGAACCATCTTACTTACGGACAATCGGGTGGTTCAGCCCGCAATGTCCTAACCAGACTGGGAACAAACTCACGAAGTGATAAATATCAACTTTGTGGGTGACCCACCGAGAATCGAACCCGGAACCTTCTGCGTCAAAGGCAGTCGCACTACCACTGCGCCACATCGGTCGTCAAAGCTATTTCGAATTTGGGACATTTTCATAGAAGTTTTTAAACCTCATTTTACACACTATTACACGATATCAGACATTTATTCCAAAATAATACACTTTTTAAATAACGTGATTCGTACGAACGTAAACTTGTAAGGTGTCATGGATTATTTAATGAGAAGTGTATAAAACTTTGCCGTCACTTCTCATTTCAAGAATACAATGCATTAAATCGCTTGGTATGTTTTCTTTCAATTATTATAATTTAATTCCAGGTGATGGTACATGTACAGAAGACGGAACCAGGTGTGAATACCTCTTGAAT
This sequence comes from Keiferia lycopersicella, assembly GCA_029255805.1. Classification (NCBI taxonomy): domain Eukaryota; kingdom Metazoa; phylum Arthropoda; class Insecta; order Lepidoptera; family Gelechiidae; genus Keiferia; species Keiferia lycopersicella. The sequence goes on from JARACZ010000008.1 coordinate 6,086,075, forward strand.
TGTTGTTCAAACCTTTATGAACAAAATTACCTTGTGGTAAGTAAAATACAGTCAGACTTCTAGAAAAAAATTGTGTACTTTAACAGCAGATAAAACATTTTATTACTGTTTCTTTTAGATATTACTGTCAAATGACAATGGTTTTTTGGCGTACAAAAACTCGAACACTCCTACGAATATCCCTATTTTCAATATCAAAGAAATAAAACAATTTCTTTCGACGGGTGCACTTCAAATACAAGGTGATAGACTGAAGCCGCCACCGCAGTGCAAAACTCCTGAAATTCAGAAACCTGACAGACTTAAACCACCACCATGTTTAAAAAAACTTGGTTCTCAACCAAATCGACCCATAAAGATTACTGTTGTCAACGATTTAGCGAAACCAGCAGATGATAAAACTGAAGTAGCATGTAAAAAGACTACAGCAACTCAATTCAACGGTGATATTAATACAACAGATAAATGCTTCGACACAGTGCCTGAGGAAAATCAAATTAGTGAAGTCAACAATAGTATTTCACCAGTAAAATCCACTGCAGAGAATGCAGTTCAAACTGACTTTGAAATAGAACCCGAGTCTTCGCACTCGAAAGATAACATATTCATATTTCCGCGAAGGAATAGTTCCGAAGCTTGTGAAAAAACGCCCGATGATGATAAGAACATAAACAATGACTTTGCAACTCCTTATTCATCTAAAAGGGAAATTCGGCTAAACAGAAGTGCATCTGTAAAAACTACTACAAGTAACGAAGAAACCAATACAAACGTTGAAAAGAAACATTTCAAATGGCGCAGAAAAAGGCACGCTAGTAGCTCTGGGATTGAAACGAAACTCTCCTCCGCCAACAGTTCCACAGCTGACGAAAACTCAAGTCTAGATTCTTTCAAAAATCAAAAAGCTGACAAAGTGTCTACATCGTATGAACAGCCATTACCAAACAGACAAGAAGGGTCTCTTTCTAGCGAAGCTAGTAGTTTTCTCATTACAAGAAATATTTTAAATGGTACACTAACTGTTGAAGAAACTTCTACTTCGGGTATAATTTCTAATTCGGCTAGCAATGCTGATTCTGAAAGCGAAGGTGGTAACAAACCAACTGATGTAAATGAGAAATTATCACAGAAAAGTGTCATGTACGAAGTTACTGACCAAAGAATGGAAGAATGTCTGAGGACGATGACTGATGAGTGGGTGTCTAGGTTTATTCAAATTATGGAAGAGGTTTTGACACAAGTATTGCAGAAAGATGAAAGATTCCTAAATGATGTCGTTTATAAACTTCACGGCGGCGGACCTTGGAATATAAAAGAAGCAGCAGATTGCATTAAAATTAAGTACAGCAATAATTGGGATATTTTTGACGCTTCAAGTAAATTAACCGAAGTATACATGAAGATAAGCGATCGTACGGGTAAGTCTATGTTCACTGAAGTTCTAGTTCATGTAGCGTCTAGATTTTTTATGCGTCTGTGCGTTTTATCATTGTTAATAGTACATTATGGCAATAGCCAACAATAGACCAATTTTTGGTCGAGTAACATTGGAAGGACGGGACGAAGTCGAGGCCTTCCGATGTGAACGAGTCCAGAAATTGGCATTTTGGCAGAGGCTAGTATAATGCTTTTCTTCCATTTGCGACGAAACATTATAAATCCACACTTTAATCGTGATAAATTTTGAATTTGCGTACGTTTCATTAATTTGGAAAAAGAACACGACATTGAGCCTTCAAACATATTGAGTACCATAAAACACCTAATTCACAAAGTGTGAAGTTTAAGACCTATTGTTCAGGAACTAGGACCGAAATGTTCTATGGAATTTTATTTTTGTCGTATTTGCGTGCCTATGCCAACCTGACCCCTTGAATGAGGCCATTTACGTGTACTTTTTTGAAATAATCACGCCATTTACGAGCAAATGAAGAAACGTATATTACTTTTAGGAAGAATAACCGCAAACGTACATCCATCAGATTTCATGGAGATGTACAGTTTCGGCAAATATCTGATCGAGAGTTTGCGGTCCGTCCTGCGCGGCTGCGAGGACCTGGAGTCGGCGGCGCAGTCGCTGCAGCGGCTGCTGGCTGACATACGCAACCCCGACTTCGACGCCAGTCACAACGAAACCTTCGACGCTCACTTTCAGGGAAGCTGTTGTGACGCAAATGATGTTTCGCAAAGTATATCCTGTGCTAAAGATAGTGCTATGCAACGTAAGTAGATACATCATTTTAAAATAGTGACTAACTAAGCATGTGACAGCGTTCTATCGTGCGGTAGACTCCTGCCGACCTGGCTCCGCACGTATCGACTCGTCATTCCTGTGGAGTGAGCCAGGGAGGCCGAGAGGATGGCAGGTCCTGGGCAACGCTGCGTTTTCCATAATTGCGTCCTAAGCAACGTTGTGTCTGGGCTTGCCTCAGACACTGATTAAATTGTCTGTCATAGACGTTTGAGGCCAATGGTGTTCTGAGTTACTGGGGAAAGATAAAATAACTCTGAACCATATCAGATTCCGAGTGGAACGCAATAAGTTCTAATTTCAGAACTCTTTGTTTTTTTTTTTGTGTCATTGATAAATTACTTCCTATATGGTATTCGATAGTACTGAAAACGAGATTAGATTGACCTTCTTTTTATTTTATTTATAATTACAGGTTCCGATACAAACGAAACAATTAATTCATATACCACTCCAACACACCAGATGATCAGAAGATCTGAAAGACCAACTCAACCTTCACCTACAAAAGGTAATCTTGGAAAAGCAAAAGAAATACTTCGATCCATTTCTTCTACATACAGTGACGCAAAAAGTGCTGAACAAGTTATTCATTCTAAGTCCCCTGTAAAAAGTATTGTCGCTCAAACTATTTCTGAAACACAGCGCTGCCTTAGAAGATCTACAGAAGTTACTCAATTTCGTTCTCCTGGAAAGGATAGACGTACACGGCCAGAAAGAGAACAGGGTAGCCTTCGAAGTTCTGGGGAGATTGCTAATTTACAGTATCCTGGACAAGGAAACCGTATATCGCCTGTTACCCAATCACATTCACCTGAAATAACTAGTCTTCCTAGGTCTGGAGAAGTTACTCCCGGCGATTCTCCAAGGCGACGCAGCATTAAAAGTAAAGAAACATGCGTTCAATCAGTTTCACCTGGTAGCATTAGAACAGCAAAAAACAATGTCCAATGCCGTTCACCAGGAAAAAGAGATCCTAATCGCTCTGAATTTCCTCAATCTCCATTTTCTGGTCTTAGAAGGTCTAGAGAAGCAGCACCATCTGATTGCTCTAGAAGTCAAAGAAATGCAGACGAAATTGATCAATCTAAATCTCCTGGTCAAAGAAGTCTTACAAGGACTGAAGAAATGAATAAATCTGTGTCACCTGCTCTATTTAATTCTCCTAGTCAAGGTACCCTAACAAAAGCTGATGAAACATACAATTTTAAGTCGCCTGACAAAGTCAGTCCATATAAACTTAGGTCCAAGAAGAATTGTTCTCAGGTACGTAAAAAATCCATACATTTTAAATTTAAATTTATGCCTTAAAGTTCGTTAAAAGTGTCTTAGTGCTATAATATGAATTCTCCATATTCATCACAAACAAATATTTATTTATTTAACGGTTTATTGTACACAATATCACGCAAAAGAAACAGCAAATGGAACAATAGACAACAGGTCAGCTTATTTCTAAAAATAAATCTCTTCCAGCAGACATAAGGTAACAAATACTTGTGGGTTGCTGTAGCATAGCTGTATTGTATTTGTTTTTTTTTTTAAATTAGGTGCTATTAATTTTTATTTACATTCTGTACATACGCATTACTTCTTATTCTAGAACGAGGTCATTGACGGTAATAAAAAGATAGAAAAAATAAAATTCATACGAAAATTGGACGTCAAAGATGACTTCCTTATCAGCTTGAACTTGGTGAAGAAAGTTGGCGATGTGGAGTCACAACCCATACAGTCAAGCTCTCAAGAATCTGGGCCTAAAGAGCCAGTGGTCGCTACAGTCTCCTCCAGCTCACAAGACCTCATGCGAAGTATATTCGATCGTAATCTGGACGATAGCCAAGGACCTGAAAATTTCAGGGGATCCAAAACAGAGTCCAAAGTTATAAGAAATTTCAATATCTGTCCCGAATACGAGAAAAAGCTGGAAAGACCCGAACGCGAACCTCTAGATATGGACCAATTAGATTATACGGAAATGTTTAACGAAGAAGATAATTATATGAATGAAGAGTATTATTCAGATGAAGATTATTGTGAAAACGATGGTGTAGAAGAAAATGACGCTAAAGAAGAATACTTGATTGATCCAAGCGTACCTGAGCGAGAAATGCCCGTTGTTAGAGCAGATCCGAATGCATATTTCAAAATTGACGATGCTAAATTTGTTTGTGATTCTCCTTTGAGCATGAATAACAATTTGAATACTATATTTAGTACCATCATAAGAAGAACTAAAGAAACACTTTTAGACGTGCAGACTTTCTGGTAAGAATCTGAATAAACTACTTCAGTATTCATCACATCATCAAATCAGAATTATCATTATCAAACATATTTACATATCACGCCTTTATTACCATGCGGGGCAGACAGAGCGTTAACGGCCGCAAAAATACGACAAATATTGAGGGCCCTTTTAGATGAATCGTGTATCACTGTAGAGGCAGGTTGTCACCCTGTCGCCTAAAGTTAAAAAACCGATACCGATAAAGAAATGGGGCGATGTTATACTAAGCCGGCAACACACGTTAAATATTTCATCTATCTAAATTATCTTCTTATTATTTTCAGCGTGGAAACGGGAAAAGAACTAAGTGCCTGTCGAACACATTCGATAAGAAGAAAGTATGAAATGTGTGAAAGTGCCGAAGGGGCGTATAGCCTTGTTACCAATATGGTGAAGTCATTATACAAGTAAGAAAAAGATTTGTTTTATTGCATTCAATCAATTATTTTTTTGTTAGTACTTGGTTTACTTCATATCTTCAAGATTTGTTTTTCGGTTCTCCAATAAAAATACCATATTAACTTTATGTTAAAAAGTCAATAGAAACGAAACAAGTGGAAAAAACTCACGCCACCGATGAGATTCTTTTGACTTGCCAGGTCACACGTGTTAACCACGAAAATACCACACTTTACCGCTGTCATACTCTATTTGTGTTCCATATTTTATCAAAACCGTTTAAGAGTGAAGACACTTTTTCACAAACATACATACAACGCAGAAACTCTCAGATGTAATGTATCAAAATAATATTTTATCTTTCAGTATTTTCTGGCGCGAGACCTACGAGCCAGAGAAGAATATTCAGTCTGTGTTGAAAGACAACGGGCTTAATGATTTCGATCTGAATGATAACCAGTTAAAAGTGTACAGGTAGGTGCTTAACTTATGTATATATTTTTAGGTGTATTAGGGGGATATAATTATTAATCGTTATACACAGTTGTTAGGTTACATTCAGACCGTGAAACTAATCACCTTTTTAGCTAGAAGTATAATATTTCAGGAAACATTTTTTTTAAAGGCAGTCAGTCTTGTTTCCTTGTTCCTAGGGAAAGTTGTTCAGTATCAGAGGCGGTCCTAGCCTTCGGTTTCGGAGAGGGGTCACCATCTTACTGCTACCAGTTTTTTGATCCACACAAATGAGTGGAGGGAAAGCGAAAACGACGTCTCTTCAGACTAAACCAAAATGGATTGCGAACGAAGCGAGCCAGACTTTTCGCGTTAAAACTGGCGTCCTAAGGGAATCTAATAGGGACGTCACATATAAGATGTAGGTAGATATTGCGAGCTAGTATGGATTTTTGGGGCAGAGGTTTGATTTGGTTTTACTCAAGATTTCGGTGGGGTCATGATCCCTGTAACCTTATTTTATAGGGAACCCTGTAATTATTCTTGTTTCTTATTCTGTCTCATTCTTTGTTTTTTAGAGACGTGATTGGCCAATGCTTGGAAAACGCTCAGCTACTTCAGAAAACTGTCGCCTCGATGGTTACTATAATTAAGAAGAAACCTATAGATTGATGAATGATGATATTAGTTATAAGATTGTGCTACCTCGAAATAATTTTGAATGTAAGTTGTATTGTATTTTTTATAAATTAGATAATACTTGCATGAAGTAGATAGAAGTGCGGTACTTGGTACCTTTTACAAACTACTTATTGTGATGTTTCTGATTAAGAGAGTTTTATTCAATTGTGAATTGAAGTTGTGCTTGTTAATGCCACTTCTTTATGCATTAAAACAGTTTTTTATGAAACTATTGCGTTTGTTGCAAGAAACAAATATTTAGTAACTCCTTTCCACGAATACAATTTCCAAAATGTGACATCTTGGGCACGTTAACTAACGTGACATTCAGCTGTATGATGACATTTTAAAGTGTCTTCTAGCGACTAAAAGTAAAACCATTGTAAGTATATTAAATTGAAAGTATTTTATTGATATTGGACATTCTCAAATAAATATTAGAGACAAACACGCTTTCGTTACATGATGCATTCGGAATTCTGTTAAGGCGCACTGTGGCAAATTCGCAAATGCTCCACTGGGTCCAAAAATAGCAATTCGCAAACGGTTCTGTTGCAAACTGGACCCTTTACGAATGGCGATTTGCGAAATAGACCACTGGACCATTCGCGAATTGGGGTCACGGTGTATCCTTAAAAAATAACCATTGCATTCATATTCGTACGATGCATTCTTACAAAATAAATTAAAAATACTTATTCGTAACAACAGACCCGCTTATGGCACTGATCTTTGCGTTTCTAAGTGATTTCAATATTCTTTGTGTTCATAATTTAATTTTCTTAAAGTTGACTAGAGTTATGTTTATTTGAATCCTCGGCCCTCCACCATAGCTTGCGCGCAGTACTTCGGGAACTGTACCACTTGTAACAGGAAATCCGTTAGTGACTGAAAAGTAAAGAAAAACATGTTGATATAGGTAAATAGAGTGTTTTAAAGAAAAGATTTTTCATATTATTTGTCTTAGATTTTAAAAAGATCATTAAAACCGGATGGGAGAGTTCCTATACTGTCGGAATTGCGCTCAGGGAGTCAATTTCTGAAACATTCGTTTTCATTTCATGCAAAAATCTTCTACTTATTATGTTTGTATCTCACGTTCTACTTCAATCGATTCCCACATACCCTAAATCTTTTCACACATACCCTTGACTATAAAAGCATCGAGTGATAGAAATTTAAATACGTGTGGTTAGACTAGTCGTTGAGAAGACAGTAATTGAGCTCTTGGACGAAAGCGACAGGAATAACTAAGTATTCGCTAACGAGTTGTCCTTTTACATACAACCAAGGCCAGAGTTTCACTTTCAACAACTTTCCCTAACGCTGCTTGCATATTAGTGTAAGATGTAAAAATATTACCTGCAAATATTTTAAGGGATGAGACTATGAGACTGAACAACTTTCTCCAAGGAACATAGGTCGAAATATGAGAAAATTGTTTGGACCTCCCGTACAAATTGACTTGTTTGGTCGGTAGTTTTGTATTTTAAACTCCCGACCGGTAGTTTTGTATTTTAAACTACCGACCGGTAGTTTTGTATTTTAAACTCCCGACCGGTAGTTTTGTATTTTAAACTCCCGACCGGTAGTTTTGTATTTTAAACTCCCGACCGGTAGTTTTGTATTTTAAACTCCCGACCGGTAGTTTTGTATTTTAAACTCCCGACCGGTAGTTTTGTATTTTAAACTCCCGACCGGTAGTTTTGTATTTTAAACTCCCGACCGGTAGTTTTGTATTTTAAACTCCCGACCGGTAGTTTTGTATTTTAAACTCCCGACCGGTAGTTTTGTATTTTAAACTACCGACCGGTAGTTTTGTATTTTAAACTACCGACCGGTAGTTTTGTATTTTAAACTCCCGACCGGTAGTTTTGTATTTTAAACTCCCGACCGGTAGTTTTGTATTTTAAACTCCCGACCGGTAGTTTTGTATTTTAAACTCCCGACCGGTAGTTTTGTATTTTAAACTCCCGACCGGTAGTTTTGTATTTTAAACTCCCGACCGGTAGTTTTGTATTTTAAACTCCCGACCGGTAGTTTTGTATTTTAAACTCCCGACCGGTAGTTTTGTATTTTAAACTCCCGACCGGTAGTTTTGTATTTTAAACTCCCGACCGGTAGTTTTGTATTTTAAACTCCCGACCGGTAGTTTTGTATTTTAAACTACCGACCGGTAGTTTTGTATTTTAAACTCCCGACCGGTAGTTTTGTATTTTAAACTCCCGACCGGTAGTTTTGTATTTTAAACTCCCGACCGGTAGTTTTGTATTTTAAACTCCCGACCGGTAGTTTTGTATTTTAAGTTTTTTTCATAATTCGACCTATGTTTCTTGAGGAAGGTTGTTCAGTTTCATGGGCTGGTTCACCCCTTAAAGTATTTGCAGCTAATTTATTTACACCCTGTATTGAGCAGATTAGGTACCACAGGTTTCTACGACTCATCTCTATGCTTCTGCCAGCCCTACCCTATGATGTATGAACTATGATGGGATAGGTTAGTTTCCTACCGTTCCAGTGCCCCATCATGTTATAAAATAAAAGCACCGTCTTATACGTCTGACAAATATTGACGGCTATTTCAGATATGTTGTGTAACACTCACAGTAATACATTAGTGACAGATTGTCAGTCTGTCTTCAAAATTGTAATGCACTTAAAACCCTTGAGTCCCTCAGTCGCCTCTTACTACACCAGCGGAAAAGAAATGGGGTGATGTTATTCTAATAGTCAGTATCACACGGTATGGCAATTTAATAGTTTGAACCTTAATTTATTGAAGGAAAACGATGTCTCATCGCCACTCTATGCCGCATATGCACGTCGTCTTTATTATTTAATAACCGCTTGCGTCATTTTTAACTATCGTAACGTAATCGTGGGTGGATTTACGTGGGTTCACTAGCAGATCAGGTTGGAAATCCAACTAAAGGTTAGCCACTGTTATAAGATTTCATACTTTTCGTATTCCATACGAAACTGTACGACTATCGTCTGGGTATCTCAAAGGTTGACTGGAAAAGATCCCTTAATGTGATAAGTCCGCCTTTGTGTCTCTTTATGTTTCTTTTAACGCTATTGTAAATTATTTTGTGGTACAATAAAGTGATTACATACATACATACATACATACAGGGGAATAGGTTGCGTATTTTTAAATCATTAGATAAACTTACTACTGTATAGAACGTCGCATGCGAAATTGTTTTAAAAATACGCCTTGGAGCTCAATTATTGAATTGTTCGTTTTCGGTTCCGTGCTACGAAAGCGCTATTCCGTAAGAGAAATCCTAAAATCGGCATTTTAGGACTGAAATCGTCTACGGAAATCGATAACAAGTGGTCTAACCACTCGTTTCTATTTTCTACTAATCGCCAAAAGAGCTGATTGTCAAATCTACTCTGACAGATAATCATTCGACGATAGATCGCACTTTTTAGATCACTAATTACAATTAGATTAGATTTAATTTTACTGTCGGAGATTGCCGGATTTTTATCAGTAAAACTTGTTAGGGATGTCGGTGGTGAGGTGCTTTATATTTCTGCGTAGATGAAAACGTTTACGATATTTTGATAAAATGGCAATACAGCTTAATGCGCTAAAATTAGTTTAAGCGTAATGAAATCGTCGTAAATTTCTCTCAATTCTGAAATTGAACTACTATGTAGTGTATGTTATGTAGTAGTAACAACGATAATTATTCTTGATGGGTGACGTAAACGTTGTTAGTTTGCACAATATGATATAATTTCAATAGAGTGAGGATATAGAAGAACGTATTAAGACATTTAACTGTCTGTTAAGAACGTAGGTATTAAATTGGCCGTGGGCTCGTGGTACTTTCTTTATAATACGTATGGTAAATAATCTATATAGTACCTACGTATGGTAAATACGTATACAAAGTGCCATGACATAAATAAAATAGGTCGAAAATTAAACTGACACTATCCTCTATCCACCCTATCGCCTCTTACAAATAAGTCAATCTTCGTGCTATTGAGAGCACGTGTAATACTAACCGATAACGCGTCTATGCAGACTGTGAGGGGCAGAAGAATGATGTAGAATCCGGCAGCGAAACCGGCGACCCAGAAGGATATGAAGATCAGCACGAGCAGCCAAATTATCGAAAATATTATGTTGCCCATGTTCTGTAAAAGATAGGTAACCACTGATTATACATATAAATAGATCAAGATTATGTAGGTACCTACATACATATTCATCTACACATGGATCGAACATATCAGTTTAGTTAAGGATGTCCATACGGGGTTACTATTTAGCCAGCAGTGACGACTGATGTGGCGCAATGGTAGTGCGAATGCCTTTGACGCACAAGATTCCGGGTTCGATTCTCGGTGGGTCACTCACAAAATATTTTTCACTTTGTGAATTTGTTCCCAGTCTGGTTAGGACATTGCGGGCGGAACCCCCCGATTGTCCGTATGTAAGATGGTTCCGTGTTTTGGATGGCACGTTAAGCCGTAGGTCCCGGTTGCTGTCTATGATCACTTAGACGGCAGTCGTTACACAACCATGTTAGAAGCCTTGTAGAAGGCGGTTGAAAAATTCTGGCACTAGGGTTCATCGGGTCGTTGGACGACTCGGTGTTCCACACGAAAAAAGAAGATTTAGTCAGTACACGAATTTTGAAGGATGTCTCTACTCATGATTCTAAACAACTTTTATTATGGGGCCACCTGTGCAAATCGCAAGAAAAATTTGGGTGTTCCATAGAAAAAATCATACCTACTCGGCAAAAATGTATGGAACTTCCATGGCCCCATAGTAAAAAAAAAACAGAATTATGAGTAAAAACACCCTACAAAGTTTGTGTACTGACTAAAAAATAACCCAGTATATCAAACGGAAATAGATGTAGTTACCATAATTTAACGGTGTAGGTGTAGTATTCGTATCCTCAAGATTATCGATTACCTACTTTTACAGTAGGATTTCAGATTATTGTTCAAGAATTTAAGATAATACAATCATTTATCTAAGGAATTTATAACGTGTTGCTTTGCTTATCATTTACGAGTTTTGACTGAATTCAAATAAAAGGCAAATCGGTTCCGCCATGCTTCAAAAGTCAACCGCGTGGAAAGATTAATATTTTGCGATTTTATAGTTTTAAAACTGACAAAAAAGAAAAGTATGTGTTCATTTAATTTTTTTTTATTAAGCCTAAAGGTCCTACGAGGCTACGAATGTGAATGCTAGGTCTCGCTTCGAGCGCAGCGTAGGTTTTTGTTTATGTTGCCTTGGTATTATAATCCTAGGTACCTAAAGACTAGATACTAAATAAAAAGGTACTAAAATACTTAGGGATATTATTATTGAAAGTGAAAATGATTCATGCCTCGTTCCGGCTTTGTCCTTCATTCATCGAAGTCATTACTCATACTAAAAAGCAAGTGTGTATGTATCTACGAATGCAGGTACATCATCAATTAGTGCAAATAAACGCTAAAGTCCTATTATCAACCAAGTAGCAATTAGTTTATTAGTAACAATTACTAAGAATCGACCCATTTCCAGAAACACGTCCAATATAATTTTGCCTCAACCAATCTTCTGCGGTCAGGGGTGGAATAAGATATTGTTTATCTATATAATTAGGTAACATTTGATAAACTTTCCAATGTTTCCGTCTTCTAGTTCCGAGACCAATTAATTTTGAACTCTGTTTCGTAAGGCAACCGATATTCGAGTTTTATCTACTTTGCGATGGTTGTATTGTCGAATAACAATACGTAAATAACCTTTCTCCTGTTATCAATACATATATGGTATTTCTGTCGTATCCAAATCCTGGATTTAGCAGCAAAATATGATTATTTATCTTAACATTAACATCTAAAATAGAGATGCGAATTAAAACTCTGTATAGTAAGTAGCCAGTAGTAGTGAGATTATTTTGAAAATTTATATCATTCAGCTTATTTCTCAAGAAGTCCCATTTTGTGGTTCCAAAATCTGTAAATAGGTACGTATTTCTGTCAGTAGCACGGTGCATGCACACCTTTGAACTGTTATCTGAAATTTTATCTTATCGCAGTACCTAAATTTAGACATAAAACCGTTGCTAAAAACAAGCTGGACAAAATGCCCGCTTCGAATTATTATTATAAATCTTCGATAGCTCACAACATAGCCACTGATGGAGACAGTTTAGATAGGTAGTTAAAATTTCCGCATAATTTAACCGGTTCTTAATCATCTTTAGCATTATGAATCTAGAAAAGAATCTTCAAACTTTCCAGCTACGAAGCATACATTTAAGTATGTATAGTTTACTGTACTCTAAACTAGCCATGGAAAAATAAAACTTCCATTGTTAGCATTGTTATCTGAATAATAAAGTTAAAACCACATACGTGAAAAGTGCATGGTGCACATACGATACGCGCGTCTCGTACGTACGTACGGTGAAAGTTTATCTGTGAGCGTAGATCTCGAGGTCAATGTATCTGCGCTTGCGGCTGTTTTGGTTTCTTCAACGGATGTAACTGTTTGGTTGGATGCACCTCATGCACCCACTGAGAATGTAAATAAGCGGATCCCGTTGGAAGCGTGGGTTCCATGATTGATACTTGATTTGTTGGATTTCTATTGAGAAATTTTGCCGACGGTTCTATTTTAACTAGGCTTTACATGTAGCTTTGTATCTTAACTGTTGGATTTTACTTTGTATAACCTAATATACCAACTTACACCGGCGACAATTATTTTATTCTTAAAACGAGCGATACGTCACTTACCAAACCAGTGATAATAAGTTACATCTTATAACCCCACGTAGAGTCCTTGTTAAACGCTAAGTAGACGCTAAACTATCTTCTTGGACGTTTACGCTTTTTTAAGTTTTAAAAATAGAATAGTAAACAACATACCGGTTTATTCTTGCGTGCACGCACAACACACACGATAGTACACTATAGGCGGCTTACTTCTGCCAACGTTACTATACAACTGAACCAAGCAGCATAGTATTGTCGTCACCACAATGTGGAATCGCTTCTTACCTCACGCATACCTTATCTGGGTGACGGAATGTTGACTATATTCGAATGTGACTCGGTTTATTAGTCTTAAACCTATAAGTAGGTAGCTTGGTTTTATAGTTGCCTAGCCTGTAATGTTAATGTTAGTTGGTAGCTCGACTCAACAGAGTTTTATTTTTTTTACTTTTATAGTAAAATTTAGCTTGATGCTATGACGTAAGGTCCATTTTCCTAGTAAACAAAGGAAAATGGACCTTATATCATATCCTTTGCTCCAAGGACTAGGAAAATGGACCTTTATGTCATAGCATTTGTTCCAAGGTCACAAACGTCACAGGTATCAAGCTAAACTTTACCAACTATAGTGAGTTGCATGCATTGCATGCACCTGCATATTGCTGCGATGCATGATGCATTGATGCTGTACTGTTACCGTTATTGTACCTATATAATTATTATATATACCTGCACATAAAAACAAGAATGAATTGAAGATTTATAAACTAAAACCATATTTATAAAATACAGGGTATTAATTTAAATGCGTGCCATAATGCAAGTGTAGTTTCATAAATATCTATCGATAAAATGAAGCCATAAAAAATATACGCCGGACACTTCGTGTAGAGACACAAAATAAATGCTGGCTCTTATAGCGCTTTAGCACAAGCACTTATCGTCCTACCTAATACATTTTTATTTTCGCCGAAATTAGACTATAATGTGGACGAACTTTGGTACCACACCATAGTCATCTTTCAATGTAGGTAGATACCGAAGTCTGTTATCAAAAAACACCTTATTGTTATAGTTAGAGACTTAGTTGAGGATTCTCGCTGTTAGTCGTTTGAAAACACTGATCTATGAAATTAGCGTGGACTGGTTGTTGCTACAATATTGGTGGCACACATTGAAAATCGCCATTTTGGCGCTGGCAGTCAAGGAAAGCGAATACGAAAGTACCCGGAACTAAATAATTTAGAGTCGCCGTGGCGCTGGCAGTCAAGGAAAGCAAATACGAAAGGACGCGGTACTCTCGTAGGCGGCGCTTCAATTAGGGCCGCAATTAAAACCAGTGCCCTATGCAATGAAACTACAGGCTACAAGTCTACAGGTGAAATTCGATCTACATTGAGTAGTAACTTCATAATATCAATGTTTGGAAATAAAGAAGTTTTTTGTTTAGGATATTTCTCGCTATTTTTGCGATATCCTTAATCCTGTTGCTAAAGGACGCATTTAAACTAACACCCTTTATAGTTTAAATATAACATGGAGCATTCGAAAAAAACATTTCATGGGTCTTGGGTTCCATTGACAGATAACATGTTAATATAATCAGATCAGTTAAGTGCCATCCGATTTGACATAGGAACTTTACCTACCATTGCTTTTAGTTATCAGTTTATTGTTATGTACCCGAGGTTTGTACCTAATGCCGCCCCCTTCAGATCAGACGAACTATAAGTAGAAAGGTGAACTCGATGCAAAAAAAGACGAGTTAAAAGCCAGACCACCAACGGTTGTAACATACCACTATAGTGTATACCACTATAGTAGTAACGGCGTACTCACTTGTCCGAAGTGCTACACATACACACATCATGCCTCCATCCCCTGCGGGGTAGGCAGAACGTCAACGGCCGCAAAAATACGGTCGCTATCGCCACTTCTGACATTTTTGAAAATTGTTTTCCAAGCTTGTTTAAAAAAAAATGTGACAGGTTGTCAGCCTGTCGCCTAAAAATTGTAATACACCAATACTCTCGAGTCCCTTAGTCGCCTCTTACGACACCCGCGAAAAGGATGTGGGGTGATGATGCTATTCTAGGCCGGCATCACACGGCATCCGAAGTGCTCAAGGATCTTAAAACTTAAAATTGGCTACTGCAGCCACATGCGAGCACACGATCGCGCGGACCAACGAGACGCCAGCTGCTAAGCCAGTCCAGCAGTCGCTGTAGCCGACATCGGCTCGGACACACATACATACATTCAAATACACAAATCACGCCTTTATCCCTTCCGGGGTAGGCAGAGCGTTAACAATCGTAAAATTACGGTTGTCATACGCCACCTCTGACAAGTATTGAGGGCCCTTTTCGATGATACATGTATCACGGGCCACGGGTCACTGTAGTGACAGTTTGTCAGCCTGTCGCCTAAGATTGTAATACACATGACACCCTCGAGTCCCTTAGTTGCCTTATACAACACCCACGGGAAGTAATGGGGTGATGCTATTCTAAGCCGGCATCACACGGCAAACGCCGGCAAAACATTTTATTTATTTTATTTTATTTATTAGGTTACCAACAGAGTAAACATCAGCACATACATAATAAATTCTAAGAGCTAACTTAATGCTACTCTAATTATAGGTAACAACGGCATGCATTACAAAGAAACGAGAATATCAGTTAAATTAAAACAGTTGAGTTAAAAAGATCGATCAAATTACTTAGTCTAGTGTTAGTGAATACATACAAGATTACATTGACACACTTTTATAGAAAATTATATATTATTTAAGTTATTTGTTTATTTTTTAATTTCAATATTATTCTTAGGTAGTACAGTGTTTTTGAAAGAGTACAGAGAGTTTGAGAAAATGTCAAGGTCTTTGGTTTTGGACAGTGAGTTGTATTGTCTCATGAGGCGATTCATAGGTGAGAAATGCCCAAGATTGGTTCTAGGTGGAATTTCTGAAAAAATCTTATGATTTCCCGGTCTAGGCAGATGATATGGAACACGAATATTGACACAACCAACCAGTGCAGGAGAATCTATATACCACCATTTATGATTTTCCACAGAAAAACATTATCCAATAAAAATCTCCTGTCACATAACGCGTGCATATTGAAAAAATTTAGTCTATCCTGATAACTAGGAAGCTTTTTAGCCATATAACAGCTGTACGACAAGTGCCACAAAAATCTTTTCTGAACTGATTCCAATCGCTTCACATATATTTCATAATGAGGGTTCCAAACAACTGAACAATATTCCAAACCAGAGCGTACTATAGCATTAAACAGAATTATTTTAGTGGTAGGGTTTTTGAACTCTTTGACATTCCTTAGCAAGAACCCAAGATTTCTGAATGATTTGGTAACTATATTGTCCACATGAAGATTAAATCGCAGCTGACTATCTAGCAAAACGCCAAGATCGCGAATGTTATCCGTAATATCTATGTTCGTACCTCCCAAATGGTAAGGAACGCTATCTAACCGCTTCTTTTTTCTTGAAAAGAGGACGTGATAACATTTATCCACATTCAGACTCATACCATTGATGTCGCACCACTCTACTAAGCGATTTAAGTCATCCTGCAATATGACTTTGACGAGTTTTAAATCATCGGCGAACAAGAAGGGCTTAGAATGGAGAAAACAATTACTGATATCATTAATAAAAACATTAAACAAAAGTGGCCCCAAATGTGACCCCTGAGGTACACCGGAAACAGCAGGAAAAGGATCAGACTTGTAACCATCCATTACTACACGAGAGTAACGATTTTGAAGATAAGAAGTAAACCACATAAGTACACTACCGGAAATACCATTTATATTATAATTATATATTTATATTATAAATGGTATTTCCGGTAATTCTGTGAACTACAAAAGCCTCCTTCCAGTAAGATGGAAAAGTACCTGTGGCCAAAGATCTATTAAAAATATACGTTAGAGGTGTAGCAAGAGCTTTAGCACATTTAGCCGCAAATATGGAAGGTATTCCGTCCGATCCAGCACCCTTGTAAATGTCCAATCTTTTTAAAGCTTTGCAGACAGTGTGGGTATCAAACGACAAGGCGCTTATGAAATTAACATCGGCTCGGACAGATTATTATTATGTTGGTATTCTTTTCGAATCACGGGCCCACAGGGACCCGGTCCTTTGAGGCTTGTGTGGGGCCAAAGCCAACAGCATAGAGGCCTTTTTATACAAAATAATCTAAGTGTTTGATGTGTACATCATGCGCATACTCGCTCTGTCTGCACTACAGAGTACACCCAGAGCCAGCACACGCCTGATGCAAGAACTATTGCAGGTGAGGGTCGGATTACTAGAGCTATGGGGAGGAATTTGCTGGACCGGTTGCTGGGCTATTGTTGAGACAACGGGACGCCTGCCAAATCAAATGTCTCAACCTTGATAATCTCAGCAGACGGTGACTCGCCGCCCGCTAGGTGGGCCTCCAATAAAGGGCTTTTGCGCATGATGCGCGGTGCCCTGGGACGCAACACTGGTGCGGGCGACTGAGGGGTGTCGAGAGGTGTACACCGCTTTCTGCGCAGAGGTCCTCGACGAGGGCCAGAACATGCACCAACTCGCGCCTTACGCATGTTTCACTTCCACCCCTCGAGTCCGAACATAGGCTCGAACTCTAGCGGCCCCACTTCGACCGGCCAACTAAGGCAAGCCAAAGGTGAGAGTCTGCACTCCCCGGGGTACTCGGGTCCGTGGGGTCGCTACTCCCCAACAGCTCGTCACAAGCTGCCCTACGGGTAGCTAAGGGTGTAGAGAGGTGTGCTGCGCTTTCAAGTTCAGGGATTTCTCCCGTCAGCATTACTCGCGGCTTTATGCCTTTAACACTTCCACCCTTCGAGTTGAAAAACTTTTGCGACTCCACTCTGCCCGGCCGGTTAAGGCAAGACAAAGGCGGGCCCCATTCCGGGGAACCCAGGAGTACTTCAGGTCCGTGGTGGCGCTACTCACCAACAGCTTGCCAAAGCTGCATTATTAGGTTCCGCTCGCAAAGCGTCCCTGTGCTCATAAGTGGTGCCATTTTAGAATTCCTCTATGTGCAGCAATGTATGCCAAATCGGGTCCACATTTCGTTACAGGACTTGCAGGTCGAGTTACTCCTAGGCTTTAGACTCCTATATACCAAGATCTAATGTCTAATGATATTAGGAATGTATGAGGACTTGCGCTTCTGCACTTCTATTTATGAAAAAAAAAATGTAGTACTGTGAAAAAAAATGTAGTAATTATATGTGTATTGGCCAATATGGCAATTAGGAATCCGTTTTGAACCACTATTACGCTTACCCTGGCTTGGGACTCGATTTGTCATATCATACATTGCTGATTATCTTAAGCTCGTTGTAATGACTCCCATACCATAACCAGCAATGTCATCATCATTGGCCTCACACGTCTGTGACAGACGATTTAATCAGTGTCTGAGGCAAGACTTTTCGTGGCTATATAAGCCAATGCGGGAGCGCCATGACTTTTCCGCACGCTCTACAAGTGAAGGTGGTATTATAGACTGGAACATGCATGTTTAGGTGTCGTTTTTGCCTTTTGTTGGCGAGACCAGAGAACCAGGCGTCGTCGTGAGACTTACGCAGTGTAAACCAGCAATGTACGTCTAGACAAATCTGTTCCTATCGGCAGGATAGTCTAATAACCCTTTGCACCTTGTTTAAGTTAACCTTGGAAACATCAAAAACCTTATACCTACGTGTGATGAAATGCATCAGCCAGCCTGATTCATTATCTGACGTAAAATTAACGCTCCTCCACATGTTTAGAGGATATTTCTGTACATAACTGTTTGTCTATTTGTATAACACATTACGTACCACGTTGCATCGCCGTAAAACTATTTTGAAGCAGGTAAACGTGCGTCTCCGTTTGATACGGCGCTGAGTGATCGTGAATTGGTGTTATTATGATAAGAAGATGAGTCATGAGATGAATCCTTGGATCCATTCAAGGTGATGTCGCGGAAGCAATAGGAACACAACAGAACGTGACTTCGAGATTGTCGTCACGCTATCGTGTCACAGGTGAAGTGGCGGAGAGGCATCGGGAGCCAAGTCGCATCACTACCCCCAGACGACCGATGGTATGGTAGCGCGACTGCCTTTGACGCAGAAGGTTCCGGGTTCGATTCTCGGTGGGTCACTCACAAAGTAGATATTTATCACTTTGTGAATTTGTTCCCAGTCTTTGCGGGACATTGCGGGCTGTACCACCCGATTGTCCGTAAGTAAGATGGTTCCGTGTTTCGGATAGCTCGTTAAGCCGTAGGCCCCGGTTGCTGTCTATGATCACTTAGACGGCGGCGGTCGTTACACAACCATGTCAGAAGCTTGCTACTTGCAGAAGGCGGTTGAAAAATTCTGACACTAGGGTTCATCGGGTCGTTGGACGACTTGGTGACCCCCAGACAAGACTTGATTTTTACAAATTTGCTGCAAGAGCTCAACCAAAAGTAACCGCGATTCAATGATTTTTTTTATAACATTCAAGGTCTACTAAGGCCATGATCCTATTATTTGCATATTTCCAAAAAATAATTATGAAACTTTAATAATAATAATAATAATATATGTATAGGATAGGTACCTACATAGTGAAATAGTAATTACAAGTCAAGTAGGTACCTGCAGTCATAGCATAGCTGGGCACCATTAAAAAAAAAAAACTTAGTTAATCGCTAATCCGTTACAAAATAGTTAAATTTCTTTAAACGTTAAAGCGTTACTTTTCGATTTAACGCAAGTTAACGTTAATCGTTAATCCGTTAACACGTCATCATAAAATTTTATCTTTTATCAAGTCTTCCTGATTACGGTATATTCATTAGAACTGTTGGTTTACTTGCGTTCCGGAAGTTTACAGGTAAAAAGTGTTTTTGTCAAAAACACAAATTTTAGTGTGTAATTTAGAGGTGTATCTATGATTATGATTATAAAATTGTACGTCAAAAATATTAATTTGATAAAGTTCGCCACTAGTGTTATTTATTCTGTATTTCGGCGTTAATACTACATTTTACTCGCGGAAAGAAAGGAACCGCTTGCTAACAAGGTGTAGTTTCAGCCTTGTTTCAGCTGCGCTTCGAGTCTCAATACACACGAGTTTGTACGCGCTTTTTTCAGAGTGATACATAGTGCTTCACACTCATCGTTCGGAAAGAAAACAGGCGAATACGTTTGTATGAAACCCGACACTAGGGATGAATTCAACCAAGCACAGTTGTGCAAATCTTAAGTATCATAATATGACTCTATTTCTACGTGAATTTATTTTTCGGTTTCTATCTTACCTATGGAAACAAATTTAGTCCGGTGGACTGACTATGAATGCACCTTATCAGTATTCGGAGGGCTGCCCTTACATCCTGTATAAGTTTTTCTTAACCGTCCAGCATGGCTTGCGCGCAATGTCCTGGGAACTGGACACCTTGCAACAAAAAATCTACACACGGCTGAAAAATAAAGAAAACATAAGCCATCATAAACGTCAAAATAAGTACAGTTGTTTAAAAGTAAAATTCATATCTAACCAACAACGTTTTCATGTCAAACAAGCCAAGACGAGCGAAAAAGACATCAAATGTTAAAAAGAGCCAAACTTTGCCATTTGCAAAGCAAGCCCTAAGTCCACTGACTCAAATTTTATCGTACCTCCACTGAAAATTTTCATTAAGTAGGTGTATGTGACCAATGCAGGAAAACAAAAAATATGTATTTTTCGACCTCCCATACAAGTAAAATACGATCGTATATTTGCTGTTGGTAGAGGGCACGGGTACCCAAAGATGTACCAAATTACTAACCTCCAAACAACTGCAGCAGACTGAACAAGGCAGTAAGATAATGTAGAACATTGCTGCGAAGTACGCGACAAAGAAGGATATGAAAATCAAGACTAAAAACCAGAAAAACGACGTAATGCAGCCCATGATCTGTGAAAAGGTAACGCCAGATTATGTTTTTCATTATTATTTTTAATAGTACATTCATCGCGTGGTGAGAAAGGAACCGTATGCTACCTATCTTTGGATTTTTATTGTATCGAGGAAATTTGTGCCAATCGTGTTTTGGGGCGGATGGATGGTTCCTTAGCTTATATGTTGAAGATACATATACGTGAAAATCAAATATTAAACCCTCGTAGTTGTAGAGATCTATTTGTTTGAAAAACCCCAAAATTCCGGTCATAGCCCCTTAAGGCTTATTGTTTTGCTGAGAGAAATAAATGAATTTTATGGTTAATTATCAATGTGCTATTTCAATGAACGGTTCAGTACACCTAAAAATTATAATTTTTTTAAATAATATCGTACAGATGCAAAGCAATAATTTCATTTTGCCTGCAAAAATAATATTAGATTCACGTTCCGTTTTACTTAACTTTGACAGTTGCATCTTTTTCCCCTCGGGAGGAAAGTAATTTGTACTGGATTTTATCTCCCGCTAATTTGAAACGTGAACATGAACAATAAGTCACGTTCTTCTCTACGTTACATTAACTTAAAGGGCATTTTCTATGCAGGTATTGTAGGTGTATTGTTTTCTATGTAGGTACTATAAAAGGTATTTAAGTCGTTCTCGATTGCGTTCTCAAATTTGGGCCGGACTTAATTTTCAGGAGCTCGTTTTCAAAAAGTGTGATTTCTGAAATAGTGCACGGAAGACTGCAACGATTAGTGTAACCACTCGTATCGCAAACACACATATCACGCCTTCATCCCTTGCGGGGTAAGCAGAGCGTTAACGGCCGTAAAATTACGGTGGTTATCTTATCGCCATATCTGATCTGACAAATGTTTGAGGGTCGTTTCAGATACGTTGTGTATCACAATAGGTGACAGGTTGTAAAAATACGGTCGCTATCGCCACGTGTTCTGACAAATATTGGGGGTTATATCACACGCATACCTACTTTATAATAGGTACTTACTCGAATTGCTTAATGCCTATGTGTGATATTTTTGACTGGTACCTACTTATAGAACTTGTGGTACAAGCTCAATAAGTAGCAGGCCTTCGTGTGCGAAAGTTCAAAGTTAACGGTAGGTACAGGATATTTAGGAAATCTGCTACCAATTGTGCTTTTATCACACGTTCTACTTCCCAAATCCATTCACACATAGATGTCCTAACCTAATAAACTTACACACAACACAACCTTGACAGGAATAGAAAATGAAATACGGAGTTTAATTACTCAAACGTCGTAATTCGATTCCGTCTACGAAAGCCCGCAATGACTGGTCTAACAGCACGTACCTACCTCCCTAGGTACCTATTTAAACTTCTGCTACGATGTTTTTATAGTCAAGTATATGTGTGAACTTAATAAGGGTCTCTTTTCGTGTGGGACACCGAGTCGTCCAACGACCCTTAGAGCATCTAAGCCAACGACTCGATGAACCCTAATGTCAGAATTTTTCAACCGCCTTCTATACGTACAAGTAGCAGGCCTCTGACATGGTATTATAGTGTAACGAACGCCGTCTAAGTAATCATAGACAGCAACCGCGACCTACGGCTTAACGTGCCATCCGAAATACGGAACCATCTTACTTACGGACAATCGGGTGGTTCAGCCCGCAATGTCCTAACCAGACTGGGAACAAATTCACAAAGTGACAAATTCCAACTTTGTGAGTGACCCACCGAGAATCGAACCCGGAACCTTCTGCGTCAAAGGCAGTCGCACTACCACTGCGCCACATCGGTCGTCGGTTATTAAGGGTGATCTTGCAGACTTCCTTGCACGGAACTCCTGATTAGTAATACAAGTGTTATGGCATGTTATGGAATGGGTATCGCATATTCGGTACGGTCAAAAGGGGAAAAATAATACTAGCGGGTAACTTGGGACTTTTTTTTTTATTGTGTTGGACTCTACAATTTTGGCCCCGGGGCCATCAAATGTACACCTGTCGGCTTGGCGGGGAGCACGAGCTCAACCGGAAATAATTTATTAGTTGTTCAAACAACCAGACCAGCAAAACCTTCAAACATATAAGAGAAGAAATAGTAAACGACGTACCCGTTTATTCCTTCTGCGTGGACTAAACGCGGGCTAGTCGTGCCAACGCTACGTATCCTAAGTATAAATATACAAGGTAAAGTATCGTCACTAAAAAGCCAAGATATATCTTGGTAATTTATTAGGTCTCGCTGCAAGAAGCTTTGGATACGTCCAAAGAACACCTTTCTCTGCGATTCTCTCCTGCGTGTATGGGTGGACGTAATGTTGGGTTTAGGGGAATGCAATCCCGCAAGTATATTTGAGTCCCGGTATTTGCGAGACTGGGTACTCTCAATCCCGCAGAATCTCATCGCGGGAAATCAGAAAGATGTACCAATCATATAAAATGATATTGATAATAACTAAGTACACACACACACACACAACCACACAAATCACGCCTTTATCCCTTGCGAGGCAGGCAGAGCGTTAACGATCGTAAAAGTGTTAATGCGTTATACCGTCATATAAACGCTTTCTAACTGTACATATTATATGTCCAGCAACTGAAAATGCACATTCGGCTTTTACGCTGGTATGTACTTCGTTAGGGACAAATTAGAGGTATACTATTTAGAAAAATTAGAACCTCTGAATCCCGCAAATCCCGCGCGAGATCCCGCTCAAAAAACGACCGGGATTAGTCCCGCAAAAAGCACGCGGGTTTCCAGTGTTTCGGAATCCCGGTATACCGGTATTGCATTCCCTAATTGTGTTGATGATCTGGTTGACAAGAAAAAATACGTCAATGTCACTCACACTAAATTTATTCTTCTATTTTGCTTCTCTATTCCCAGGCAGCCAGTTAAATAGTTCCCCTTATATTGCCCTAAGAAGTTTAATATTAAAAAGATGACTTGTCAGTCTTGCCATACAGAATGGTTGGGTATCTAATCTAGAAACATGATCTAAACCATGTGGGTTTCTTCCCCTGGTCCTAGCTTGAAATGCAGTTTTATAAGTGGATAATTCTATAGTGACGGACTATCAGTTTCATATTTTTATATTCAGACCATTCGTAACGTAAAAACCAACACGAAATGACGCCAAAGAATAAGATACCTAAAACTAGCCATTGGAAGTTAAGTTCGAGTTCTCTAATGCTTAGTTACGGACAAATAAATAATATTTGGCATACAACCAACATATCAAACAATCTCCCTATAACTTTATTTGAGCCGTAGATACATGGGCAAATTTCACCGGTGAGGCGGTAACAAATTAGAAAATTTATTCCTAGTTGTTGAGGGCAAAAGGGAACACAGGTCATTCATATCATATCACATAATGTACTATTTCGGCTACGTAATATAAATACTCCTCTCTAAGAAAGATCGGATAAGGCGATAAGGCGAACAGTTTTCCCCACTCGCATTTGATAAACTTTGCTCGATTTGCTCGCGCCATCGTCGGCGCGCCATAAGTTCAATTTTCAATTCAATGAAATTTTAATAACAAACTTACACTAGAACACTGTAACCTACCACTTTTTAATAGATAGATTAGCGATATGTTAGTAAATGCGTGCCATAGCTTCAGGGCAGTTCTTTTTAAAGAATTTTTTTAAAATTTTTTTTGGGTTCCTTTATCGATATTGGGACTGCCCTGAAGCTATGGCACGCATTCACTTTAACACCCTGTATATGTATGTATATCTTTTTGACACAAAAATATAATAAAAATAGGCTTAAAATCCAGTCAGGCCTGGTCTCTTATAGTTTAGATTTGAGTCTCATACATACATACATATATCACGCCTTTGTGAGTATTCATACATACATACACAAATCACGCCTTTATCCCTTGCGGGGTAGGCAGAGCGTTGACGATCGCAAAATTACGGTCGTTATCGCCACGTCTGATAAGTATTGAGGGCCTCTTCAGATGATCACTGCAGTGACAGGTTGTCAGCCTGTCGCCTAAACTTGTAATACATATGACATGAAACCCTCCTCGAGTCCCTTAGTTGCCTCTTACAACACCCGCTAGAAGAATTGAAGTGATGCACATTCTATGCCGGCATCACACGGCAAATGGCACGGTCTGTAATATGTGGTGTAAATATATTAACTGCAACTATTGGGGTGAATTAGCCCAAATACTACTTCTACCTACTAACAACAACTTTCCTATAATATTTGTAGCTATTTTTTACCCCTGTATTTGTGGCTTGTGAAGGTTTTTTACAGTGGTACAGCAGTGTTGCCAACGAAGTATCAGGCTTCCACCAGAAGCGACCTCTCTGGTGGGCAGCTTGATACTTCGTTGGCAACACCCACTGTTGAGTGAGTTGACCACGGAGGACAGTAACCAGTGGAGAACGCATGCGGGGGCGACCGCACTCACTTGATGTATGCTTTATAAAGCAGACGCATCAAAATTTTGATTAGTCGGGTTGAGACTGTGCGAAAGAACGGACGTTCCGCGCTTCGTTTTTTGGCGTATAAACGTAAACAAGAATGCCTTCCTGTGCAGTGAAATGGTGTGGAAAGTGTAGTACAACATCAAGTTCCGCAAAAGACGGGATAACATTTCATAGGTAAACATTTTTATGCTTGATTCTTACAAAATTTCATTTTAATGAAAAATAATTCCATATTTATAATTTCTGATGCGCTCCCGTTGATGTCTTTCATTGCTATCCCTTTCTAACGCACGGGTGTGTCCATACGTAGGCTGGCTCTTTCTTCGTATTAGTGCTATACCACTGTTCTCAGAAGTATAGAATGATTTTATCGATAATTCTGGGATCGTCATAAAATAATTATGTTAATGTACGTACTTAACAACTTACCTACAATGTATATTATATGAATGAATGCATTCGGGGTATATGGAATGGCGCGGACTAGTGATGGGCCGCGGGAACATTCCCGTTCCCGGAAACTTCCCAATGGAAATGTTCCTGGCAATATTCCCACGTGCCCGGGAACGTTCCCAGTTGCTGGGAACATTAACATTTTGATATAAGTTTAGTTTTCTTGAAGTTTAAGGCATATTTTAGGTTTCTTTATCATAAGGATACCTTATTTATGTACCTTTCAAATGATTATATATAACAGATAAATAAATCTTTAAACTTTAATTATTTTCATTTCCATGTAATTTGAAAGTAAATTGATTTAGAACATCAAGTGAATCCATAACCTATAAATCTTTCAATTACTACTTACTGCCTAAAATAATTAGGTAAATGAAATATCTTTTATAACTATACGTAATATATTCGGCAGTTTAGTCTGACAAGACAACCCTGCTATACTGTTTAGCCTGGAACTTATCTTGGTCGGCGTGACTAAAACAAAACAAAACTGTTTATTTTTTATCATTGTATTATCTAGGCTGCCTGGCGGTCATTTAAAACTGTGTCAGTTTCGTTGCATCCCTCGTCCAGTTAACAACTGAAATTCGAAATGAAGCCTAAAAACTAAGTGTATAGTCACTTCGACGAAACTGTCTTAATGAAAAGACAAAATTCAAGTGTTCATTTTGCAACAAAACATACACATCTCGAAATGCGACAAAATTTGCTCGTCATTTGGCAAATAAGTGTGATAAGTGTCCTGAGAACGTTAAAAATAACTAAAAAGAATCAAGTGACTGAAATGAATGAAGTAAGTGGTACCTCGACGACGGTGGACGGGACGATTGGTGGGTGGTGCACCAGATGTCGTATGTCGCGATATAAGTACGCTCATTCCAAAACTGGCGGAGATTGATTTGATCGTCAACAGCGACAAATGCGAGCTATATCCGTGCGGCGATGTCTCCAGTTGTTGTATAGCTCAATTCCAGGATATTCTTCCGGGAGTGAAAATCCTTATTAGAGTCATTTGAGCTGCTGGGGGAGCCGATCTTCAGGGATGCAGAACAAGCTAGTTTGGCTGCAAAGCGTGAAACGCTTCTAAGTGTTCGAGAGCACCTGCAGCAACTGCCGGCCCATGTCGCCCTCACTCTCTTCCGCAGCTATCTCTCAGTACCCAAGCTAATGTACCTCTTGAAAAAGTGTCCGAATTGGCTTTTTCCAGATGAAATTTCTCGGTTGGATCAAGACACGTTGGAGATGATCCTCAATGTACAGTTAGAGGAGACGCAGTGGCTGCAAGCGTCGTTGCCGATCCGACATGGAGGTTTGGGCGTGAGGCGTGTGCAGGACACCAACGTTTCGGCTTTCTTCGGACACCTCTTCCCACGGAGAAGTCACTCGTCACTAATATACTCAAAATACATGGTGACAGTCTTAACATTCCATTTATGGGGGAGGCTTTGAGTGCTTGGGACTTGGCTTGTCCTGATGCGGATGTAGCGACCTCGGGTGGCTACAACATGAAGCTCACTCAAGTGGTTCACAAGCATACAAGACGCAACAGGAGTTCTCAACATATCGGAGAGATGGCGCCACGTGACAGAACAATGGGCCTGAAACGCGGTATCGAAGTGTTCACAGCGCAACGCATATATACAACTTCTAATCCGATCCAGGTGGACCCGTCGGTCCCCTGGCCACAACACCCGGCCAGGCGGGTAGCTACCCTTTTCCCGACACCACCTGGATTCTTCCTGTCACCCGCCATATTGGTGACCCCTACAATGGACTTCGCAGCCTTCAACCACGCATCAACCACTACAGCATGGAGCTAACTACTTCGTCATCAGCAACTACCACAGTCACAGCACCGGCGGCTTCACTGGTCTTCCTCATCATCCCGACTCACCGTGGACATTGGAACCAGGACGGCAGCTTCATTGGTCTTCCATCATCCCGACTCACCGTGGACATTTGGAACCAACACTGCATCGCCAAGCCAGACTGCATCATCACGCTACATGACGTCATCAGCCCCACTACGCTCGCTTACGGTATCGACCTCCGGTCTTGAGGGGCGACCTCTGGTGGCTACAACATGAAGCTCACTCAACTGGTTCACAAGCATACAAGACGCAACAGGAGTTCTCAACATATCGGAGAGATGGCGCCACGTGACAGAACAATGGGCCTGAAACGCGGTATCGAAGTGTTCACCGCGCAACGCATATATACAACTTCAAATCCAATCCAGGTGGACCCGTCGGTCCCCTGGCCACAACACCCGGCCAGGCGGGTAGCTACCCTTTTCCCGACACCACCTGGATTCTGCCTGCTTCCCGCCATACGGATCGCCCGACTAAACCAGACGTGCAGCGACAATGGGACGAGCAGCTGTGTAAGGCCAGAGCGATGGAATTGCTTGAGGCGTCATCAGGATCGGGCTCTGCTCGCCTTAAGGCGGCTCTTAAACCAGAGTCAGGGGCTTGGCTTTACGCCCTCCCGTCACCCCACATGGGTACGGCGCTTTATGATGACTCTCTCAGGGTGGCTGTAGCGCTGAGGCTTGAATGCAGGGTTTGTGAGCCGCATGTTTGTGGCGTAAAGGTGGATGCCAGGGGTCACCACGGCTTGAGCTGTGCCAGATCAACTGGTCGTTTTCCCCAGCACCACATGCTCAACGAGATTATCCGCCGTGCCCTGGTGTCCGCTGGTGTACCCTGCGTTCAAGAGCCTCCCGGTTTAAGCCGCGATGACGGTAAGAGACCGGATGGGCTCTTAATGATCCCGTAGGAGAAAGGGCTCTCTTTGGTGTGGGGCGCGGCGTGTGTAAGCACGTACGCACAATTCGAGCTCCGGGTACAACTGCGGAATGCGCAGCAGCTCAGAAGCATCAAAAGTATGCTTCACTGAGGAGTGCCTACCACTTTGTACCCTTTGCGGTGGAGGTGAGTGGGTCATAGTATGCAGAGGCAAAGGACTTTGTCTATAGGTTGAGACAGCGCCTGAGAAACCAGGGTTCAGATCCCCGTGCCGAATGGTACTTGGTGCAGCGCATATCACTGGCAATACAGCGTGGAAACGCAACCAGCGCTACCAAATAACGTTCCAATTGTTTTATATGAGAAACTTCTTTGCTTATGACTGTCAACTAACGCCAACCCATTAAACGTGTAGAGTACTTCCATACAAACAATATTTTGTATGACTGCTCAGCTGTCAAGTGTAACCAGTACGAGATATACGCTTCAAAACATTACAACTGTTTTATATGAAAAACTTCTTTTTTTAAACTGTCAACGAACAACACCCTATTAGTTGTGTAGAGTACTTCCATACAAACAATATTTTGTATGACAGCTTAACTGTCAAGTGTAACTACTACGAGATATACACTTTAAAATATATCCCATATAAAACCGTCGTAACGTTTTGAAGCGTATATGCAATGGTTACATTTGACAGTTAAGTTGTCATACAAAATATTGTTTGTATGGAAGTACTCTATACAACTAATGGGGTGGAGTTCGTTGACAGTTTAAAAAAATAAGTTTTTTTCATATAAAACTGTCGTAATGTTTTGAAGCGTTATATCTCGTAATGGTTACACTTGACAGGTGAGCTGACATGCAAAATATTGTTTGAATGAAAGTACTCTACACAACTAATGGGGTGGTGTTCGTTGACAATTAAAAAAAAGAAGTTTTCCATATAAAACTGTCGTAGTGTTTTGAAGCGTATAACTCGTAATGATTACACTTGACAGCTGAGCTGTCACACAAAATATTGTTTGTATGGAAGTACTCTACACATTTATCAAGACGGCATTATTTGACAATAAAAAAAATTGTTCCAAATGAAAGGCATCAATTTTACTCATAGCCCTTTAGCCATCTTGTTTATTTATTTTGACTAAATTGTATTCTGACATGGTTTATTTATGAAATAAATTATTTTCTTTACTATACATTATACTCTTGCTAATTAAATAAATTGTTTAATAATAATTTTTATTTTATGTTGTTTCGCCAACACGTTCCCAGCGATTGGGAATGTTCCCGGGCACCGGAAAGTTTCCTTTGGAAATATTCCCACTTGGGGAATATTCCCGGGAACCGCCCATCAGTAGCGCGGACGCATTCCCCCCGCGCCAAAATTTCGTGTTTCATTATTATAAATAAAAGATCTTGCGCTAGTCGAATATCAATTTGTAACATACATACATACATACACATACCTATCACGCCTTTATCCCTTGCGGGGTAGGCAAAGCGTTAATGGCCAATGGTAAGAATACGGCCACTATCGCCGCGTATGACATTTTTGATGTTTGTTTTCTAAGGTTGTTTCAGAAAACATGTGTATCACTATAGTGACAGGTTGTCAGCCTATCGCCTAAAAATACACCAACACTCTCGAGTCAATTTGTAACTATTTCATTTATTATGAAATCAGAACAAAATATCAATAGGTAGGTCAATATATCATCTTGTCATGTCCGTCTGTCTGTCCGCTGACCAGCATCGTCTCGCCAACCAGCCCTACCATCCAAAATGATCGTAACAGGTCGTTTCCAATTCGGTACAATTATTTCAATACATACCCTAAAATTACAATGTAAGTAGGTACTTATTATTATTTTTTATACATATATCGCTATATTAATATTAGCATGCACATGTTTAAATAAATTTTCTTACACATAATATGAGTAAACTTATTAAACGGTGATATAAAATATCGATATAATTTTACATATTTATTTTTCCCATCTCTACAAAATATGCGGTCATTGCGAAAGCCAATTGCGTATAGCGATAATTACCTCTCCCCCCGCAAAAACCAGTGAGCTTGGTTTTGAACAAAATCGTACCGACGCGTTCTCCACTGGTTACTCTCCTCCGTGGAATTGACAGTTCCAAAAAGACTAGTATCCAGGCTACAAAACCTTACAAAAAAAGTTGACAAAATCCCTATTTCGTTCGATTCGAGAATCGAGAGAGAGTGACAAGTAGAAAATTTCGTCTTCGCTTCGTAAACTTTGTGTTTGTAATTTAAAAGAAAATTATTTGGTTATGGTGACAAAATCTATTTCATTCTAATCATAAAAAACTTACTTCCGCGGCTGTTATACTGGTAAGCTTTAATAATCGAGTTTTCAGTTGTTCTTTTCTTACAAAACCATTCAACAGAAACAACTTACTTTCTCATGTTCAGCAGAGAAATGGCTGGTTATTTCGAGGAAATGGGCTGGCAAGAGCTGCAGGATGGAGAGCAGCCGAACCACTTACTGCACATGGCACGTTTCCTAATGGATTTCGGAATGTATGAGGATAACTTCACTGGAGAATGGCCGAGGTAATTTTAGGCTGATAAGTTCTTGTTTTTAAAATATATATAGCTAGCGTCTCGCCCAGTGGCGTTCTACCTGCTGCTAACTGTTTTCCTGTGGGAGATAAACATTTCCCCGCCATTATTACACATTATAAACATTCCTTTTGAACGCCTCTATTTATAAAAAACCCAAATCGAAATTCATTGCATGATTTAGGAGTTAGAGGTGTCTATGACAGTGGCCATGAGTTTATTTATTTTACTTCTATTGTGATTCTATATGTATTATAGCTCTAGTACAAACTATTATTTAATTTGCTTTTTATTTGTAGGCCCGAATTCCTCTCCTTATTACTTATAAATTGCTCCATCATAAATTTTGTTCTATTACCTTTAAATCTATGTATCTGTTTTTCTAGGCTACCACCGCCAGCATCAAAAGAAGCCGTAGCAAATCTATCTGAAGTAGAAATGGAGGATGCCAGTAAGAGCTGTCCGATCTGTCTCAAGAATTTCAAAGTGGGAGAGAAAGCTAAGCAAATGCCATGCTTGCATCAGTTCCACTCAGCATGTATCCTGACCTGGCTGGACAGGGTAAATTTAGGCTAATTATTATTATAATTTTTGACAGAAAAACTTACACACACACAAATCACTCCTATATCCCTAGTGGGGTACCTACTGCTGTGCTTCAGTTAAAATAAATTACATGGGCTTGGGTTTACTCACTACTTCAAATTTGGTATCAATTTCACATATTTGTGATAGTGCTTTCATAAACAGGATGTAAACAAATTAGCTGCAAATATTTTGAAGGGTGAACCAGCCCATGAAGCTGAACAACTTTCCCCAAGGAACATAGATTAAAATATGAAAAAAAATCTTGGACCTCTCATTTAAAATTACAGTTCAACAACCACATCAATTTAAATTAGGGGGCGGGCCAAATTTTTATTCATATTTCGACCTATGTTCCTTGGGGAAAGTTGTTCAGTTTCATGGGCTGGCTCACTCTTTAAAATAATTGCAGCAATTTTTTTACACAGTGTATTTTTAATTTAAAAGTTTCCATTTCCCAATTCCAGACTAACAGTTGTCCATTCTGCCGGCACGAGCTCCCGACGGACGACGAGGGCTACGAGGCTTTCAAGAAGGAGAAGAAACGCGCCAAACAGAGAGAAGAAGACATTGACGCGCTACACAACTCCATGTTCAGCTGATTGGCTCTGGTGACTGTTTAAAGTATAGCCGCCCGAATAGGCCATATTTGAAAGCTGTCAAAAGCACGTTAATTCATGTTAATGCTATGACATAAAGTCTATTTTTCTTTGTGAACATGCCCTTTAGTATGGGTTTGACAGCTGTCAAATATGGCCTATTCGAACGGCTATACTTTAGCGTTAGGTTAGCTTGTAAAGGATGGTGTACCGAAAACTGTACAAGTATAATCACCCCATAAAATATTAGTAACTTACCTGGGTCGCGACGTTAAACATACCTTCATACACATCCCTGGCAGGGTAAGCAGAGCGTTAACGATCATTAAATTACGGTCGTTATCGCCACGTCTGACAACTGTGAGAGTCAGAAGTCGTGAACCACTATAGTGACAGGCTATCAGCCTGATGCCTAAAGTTGCAATACACATGTCATGAAACCCTCGAGTCACTATTCAACTTCTTCGACACCCACGGGAAAGAAACGGGGTGATGCTGTTCTAAGCCGGTATCACACGGCTGCGTTAAAACATAAGTAAAAAAAGATGTTCAAATAATAATCAAATTGTATAAGAGTAACTGCGATTGCTTAAAAAAAAAACAATTGACTTTCAAGAAAGTTACTTACTTTTTATGCTAAGTTCTATAGGGGTTTTATACTCTTATTAGCCTGCAAAGTTTTCATCGCATCATGTCCTACATCCTTATAAATTAATGAAAACTTTTGGAACACTTTGTGTTCATAAGTTAATATATATTTGGCTAGGGTAATTATTATTCTTTGTAACACATTCCTATAAGTATTTATTTTAAGGTATTTGTTACTGTTCCTGTGTTGGTGAAATATAAGTTATATTAACAAGATTTTGTTTTTTTTATTGTACTGGATCATATTGCCATCATCAGTCTTGCATTAACGAATCATCATCTTCCATTCATCATCACACACTTGTAACATATACCTATAATAATACTATAGTGTTTGTTATGATATGAGGAATCATATCATAACAAACACTATAGTATTATCCTATTTAGAGTCTTTGTAGAAAGAGGCCCTATTTAAATCTGACTGGTATCCCCTTAGATGAAAAATTGGTCTCGCCAGCAATACCTATTATACTAGCTACTTAATCATCCATCTAAGGTTAAGCACCATAGATCTTCGAGCAACACGGTCTTCTCTCTCGTTCCGACCCGTGTTGCTCGAAGACTTAGATGAATGATAGATCTCGCTGCAAGCGACAGATATATCAATTTTCCAATGGGTAAGCGGAACTTAACCCATGTATACCAACCAATCAGGATACCGCTACGTTCCGGGCGGCAACGGGGTTTTTGATGTCCCACGCGAATATTTTTTTTAGTGCTATACAAAAAATTGAAGGTCCGCTATCTTGAAATTTAGTGGGTTTAATCATTCACAATGGTCCTTAGTATTACTGAGCAAAATGGCATAAACTCCGCCAGTAATTAAGTTTCCGGGTGAATATTGACCCTAAGCTCTAAGCTATAAGGGGTCAACACAAGGTGCCACAAGGTCACTACCATTCCACACGAAAAGAGAGAAAGACTACCATAGAACTACTTGTATACTGGGCACTGGCGTAGTCACCACAATCATAGGATTATGTGTGGATCGTTCGGTGGTCAAACTAATAAACCCTCATGATTGCTAAACCTTTACATTTAGGACCAAAAACACTCGAATTTAGAATACCTACTGGGAAATGTCACCTCTCAGTGTCAAAATAACATCAAAATACACAAAATAAATATGACAAACGGTGTTATGTTGATTTTGTAAAACACTTTGTATAAAAACAAAAAAAAACACACATTTTGAAATGATACTAAATTAATTCTGAAATAAATAAGAAAGAAATCGTTTTAGTACGTCAACATGGAATGCGAAGCGATGAGGCTGTAAGTAAAAAAAAGGTTTCATAGCTTGCATTTATTGACCTCCTGATGCTACCGCCACCTCTGTCTCCAAAACTTATCGATCACTGACCGCGATTTGAACCCTAGACCCTCAACTCTTCTTCTAAGGTGCAAAGGATAGAGTACACCACACCGCCTCCGTAAGCAGCTCGTATGCGTGTAATGTATGAGATTGTATGACAGACGGCACACCGCTTTCCTGCACTACGCAACGCATGCGGTGTGTCGTCCGTCTCTCATACAATCCCATATAATCACGAGTACGAGTTTTATGTGTACTACAATTTTAGGCGACAGGCTGACAACCTGTCAGTACAGTGATACACGAATCATCTGAAAAAGCCCTCAATACTTGTCAGACGTGGCGATAACGATCGTAATTTTGCGATCGTTAACGCTCTGCCTACCCTGCAAGGGATAAAGGCGTGATTTGTGTTTGTGTAAAATTTTCAAATATTTGTGTTGATTCTGGGTGTTTTCTATGTATAATATGTATTTATTTACAAAAAAAAGTCTAGAAGTAATAATATCAGCTATGTAGTTCCCATAGTACAAGCTTTGCTTAGTTTGGGGCTAGATGGCGCTGTGTAAATAGTCCAAGATATTTATTTGTCCAAGATATTTATTTATAGGTAGGCCGGTGTACTCTGACCAGGATTCGCATCATTTAGTTTTCGGGTAGCGTGGGGAGCTCAAAAAATACCTTTTTGTTTGTTTTGTTATGGGAGTTTTTATACTATTTTCATTATAAAACATGATTTCAGACGGTGCAAATGCCCCAAGACACTACAAAAGATATGCAAGAGACGCGCTAGCGGCAAAGAGTCGGCAGTAGACAATATCATCGCAACTTTAGAACTGGATGACTATCGTGAGTCTTCAATCAACAAATAGTATACAATTTTCAAATATTTATACTTATAGAAAACTAGAAAATGTTGTCAATAAATGCATTTTTTTTCAGGGAAGAAACAGCGAACTAAGAATAGGAAACTTCTAAGATTAAAATACAAAAAGTTTAAACCTCTACCTATTAAGCAGAAATGGGTACCCATGGAGCCCCCTATGTTTGAGAGGTAAATGAAATACATCTATTTTCGTTAATTATGTGTGTATGTAGGACACTTTTAAAAAACCAGTGGTTTTGTTATTCATGAAGTTGATATTTTTCAGATTGAAATTCATTCAACACTGTGACCCTGAACCGTATATACGAAAATGCTGGGATAAGCCACCGAGAATGTAAGTACCATATTTATTACTCATACTGACTTAGATAAGGTTTTTTTATTACTGCTTACACATATTCGAATCAAAGGTTGCATCTAATTAACGTTATTTTACCATTGTCTTAATCTTTATTTATAGAAGATACACAAAAGAAGTTTTTGAAGACGAAGCGGCGAGAGCCAGACGAATGTTGGAAGAAGAGGAGTGCTTGCGGAAGTGTCGCAGATGCCGCATCCAGCTCGGCCCCGGCATTAGGATGGTCAAACATGCCGCCTCGGACGACTCGCTGCTCAATGTAACTTTCTTTACATAATCTGCGTAACTATCAAAGCTTTTGGAAGAGAAGGAGTGGCTGCGGCGGTGGCGCAATTATCGCATAAACCTGGACGCATTAGGATGGTCTCAAACATGCCGCTTCGGACGACTCCCTCATTAATGTAACTTACTCATTCATTAATGGACGATCGATGTGGCGCAGTGGTAGTGCGCAGAAGCTTCCGGGTTCGATTCTCGGTGGGTCCAGTCACAAAGTTGATATTTATTACTTTGTGAATTTGTGGCCAGTCTGGTTAGGACATTGCGGGCTGAACCACCCGATTGTCCGTAAGTAGGATGGTTCCGTGTTTCGGATGGCAAGTTAAGCCGTAGGTCCCGCCCGGTTGCTGTCTATGCTCACTTAGATTGCGGTCGTTACACAACAATGTCAGAAGCCTGCTACTTGTAGAAGGTGGTTGAAAAATTCTGACACATCGGTCGTCAACAGGGTTGTGGACTGGCAGGTCAAATGAGCTAGCATCCAGTGAGCATCTGTGGCTGCTCGTTCAATGGAGACCCACCTAATGAAGTCC
This sequence comes from Keiferia lycopersicella, assembly GCA_029255805.1. Lineage (NCBI taxonomy): Eukaryota > Metazoa > Arthropoda > Insecta > Lepidoptera > Gelechiidae > Keiferia > Keiferia lycopersicella. The sequence continues at coordinate 6,122,343 of JARACZ010000008.1, forward strand.
GTAGGATTTTTGGACAATAGTTTTAAGCGTATAACTTTTATGTTTTATTAATGACCCAGTCCACAACCGAATTCCTGTAGAGAAATTGGGTGCCTCTGTTGCCTTTTCAACATGAAATGTGGCGCTCACTTCGCTCGCTTCATACACATTATTACATATATCACATATCACGCCTTTATCACTTGCGGGGTAGACAGAGCGTTGACGACTGCAATCGTTATCTCCACTTCTGACAAATATTTGATGTTTCAGATAGGTTGATTTAAATATGCCGTGTATCACTATAGTGACAGGTTGTTAGCCTGTCGCCTAAAATTGCAATGCACGTAACCCTCGAGTCCCTTAGTCTTACGACACCCGCGGGAAAGAAATAGGTTGACGCTATTCCAAGCCGGCTTCACACGGCATCGCTCGCTTCATATCTGTTGTATTTATTTTCAGGTACCAAGCCCCAAGGTTTCTGGTATAGTGTGCGTGGCTAAGCGAGCCCCCGTCCTACCTTCCGAGTTAAAACCCCCGCTACCTTCTAATGCGGCAACACTGTAAGTATTTCACATGATTTGTTCCTTTTTTGTCATGTTCCCAATTTGCCGTATTCCAAATTCAGCGTATTCCAGATTCATGTGTACCTATTACAATTTTAGGCGACAGGCTGACAACCTATCTCTATAGGGACAAAAATCACCTGAAAAGGCTCTTTAACATTTGTCAGATGTGGCGGCGACCGTGTTTTACGTCCGTTAGCCCGCAAGGGATAAAGGCGTGTTATGTGTAGTATATATTGAAATTGCATAGTCAGACGTGAAAATGGTTTATCGCTTTAGTAAGTACATATAGGTGTACCAGACTTCTTTATGTCTGTCTGATGACATTCTTGTCATCGCAAATGGGGAAATACAATTTTGTAATGTCCAAAACTGGGGAAATTGGAATAAAGGATCTCGCTCAGTACTTTTAAACTTTTAATGGTATCATTTTAATGATGTCATCCAGCATTTCAATTATTCGATCTTGCTTGATAAAATTGTCTTACACCGCCTTCTTCCTTTATTTTACGATAGCAACTGTAATGGACTGTTTTGCGACAAATCTGATATACTAATTTGGAATACGACGAATTAGGAAGATGTTGAATACGGAAAAAATGTTTCACATAATGTTACAACTAAAATAACTGGTTCTCTAATTAAACTAAATGTTGATGATACCAAACTTATCTAAACCAATGATACACGAAATGGGCATGATTACTGACAGGTCAAAGGCTTCTTTTTAAAACTATATTTTGTATGAAAATACAAAGTGATGATGACGTCATGTCTTCTCTAGTTTGGTTGGCGTCAAAACACTTACTTTTATATTATTTTTCTGTTTATTAATTTAAACTTTGAATATTTCGAAAAACTGTAAAAAATTTAAATGTAGTATTTTTGGACAATAGTTTTAAGCGTACAATTTTCGTATTTTATTAATTACCCAGTCATCTAGCGAATTTTTACTACTTGGGTTCTCATTGACTTGTCTTAAGGGCAGGCATAGTGTGCAAATAATCAACTTTGCAGAGTTTTGAAGCGCAGTTCCCTTTTTGTCAAGGATAAATAGAAGTACAAATGTGTCTATGTCTAATAACTAATGTCTTTTTTTTTAGTTTACACACAGCTCACAGCGGTATTGTGATCAACGAGGATGAAAACTATTCACCGGAACCTCTTGGTGGGGGAAAACTTGGGTAATTTGTTTTTTTAATTTTTTATTATATTCTGAGCTTCGATGGCGAAGTGGTTAGACACCGTTCTTACAATCGTGAGGCCCGAGTTCGATCATTAATTTCACTACAATGTGTTTTTACTCACGTACATTTACCAACTGCTCTTACGGCGAAGGAAAACATTGTGATGAAACCCACATTCAGATAAAATTTGAATTGAGATGATATTTGAAGGTGACCTAAACTAGGGTTCGTTCGGGTCAGGTCAGCTTTCGGGTTGCACAGGTCAGATGGCAGTCGCTCTGTGTAAAAACTACGTCCACGTTCCACGTCAAATCCCCTAGGTTAGGTAGCCGACCCTGACAGAGGACGGGATAAGGCAAGGAGAATAATGAATGATTCATTTACTTTATATTTCATGTAAATTGCCAAACCATATTAATCCAAAGGCGTACAGCTGATTATGTCGTCCCTCACACACAGCACAGCTATTGTAGTGTGTGGTGCCGGCTTAGAATAGCATCACCCCAATTGTTCCTGTGGGTGTCGTAAAAATCGACTAAGGGATAAATAATTCATGTAGGGAATAGGCAATGGGCTGCAGCGTTCCCTGCGAATATAACATGTTACACTGCGCTCGCCAATCGGCTTGCCAAGCATGGTGAGTATGGCAATACCCCTCGATAGGGGGAGGCTCATATCCAGCAGTAAATGGTCGTGCTGTTAAGGTTAATACAGGGTGGTAGAAATAGTAACGTGTTATTTTCAAGGGGTGTATATAATTTTCCAAGAATTTTTCACAAGGAACGGAGGTAAGTAAGTATCATTTGATCGAAAGATGGATCCTATAAAACTTTGGGTCGTTCATCAAGGCATTAAGGGCAGAGCACGCCGGCCTGCGTAATACGGCGCGTATGCAGCACGTGTACATGTCGTACCCGGCGCGTCCCTTACATCAAAACCGGTACGCGCTGGGTACGCCATTTACATGTTCTAACGAATCTTGTGCTGGAAAAAAGGCTTCTTTATTATGTACACAAAATAAACAGTCATATAAACTAGAAGTACCCGGTTGACCAAGCATTGCTCTGCTTTTTCTGCCGTTCAGAGTGATTTTTGGGAAATAAAACCTAGCTGGATCTATTTATCACCCCCGGGTCCCCCTATATACCAATTTTCATGAAAACCGTTGAAGCCATTTCCGAGATACCTACCGATTATGTTATATTGTATATACATACATATATGGAGTTTATAATAAACTTGTTTCAGGAAAATGCACCGACCGAAGAAAAAGCCGCCTTGTGACAAAGGGGGGTAAGTAATGTCTGAGAATAAACAAAAAGTCTACAGGAATTAAAAATAACTAGCGGCCCGCCCAGATGTTTTCCCGGCTAGTGTTATACATAAAATCCTTCCTCTAGAATCACTCTATCTATTAAAAAAACCTGCATCATAATCCGGTGTGTAGTTTTAAAGATTTAAGTATACATACATACCTACAGACGCCGTGAAATGCCGGCTTAGAATAGCATCACCCCATTTCTTTTCCGTGGGTGTCGTAGAAGCCGACTAAAGACCTCGAGGGTTTCACATGTATTGTATGTATTGCAATTTTAGGCGACAGGCTGACAATCTGTCACTATGGTGATACACGATGTAAACGACCCTCAGAAATTTGTCAGACGTGGCGATAACGGCCATAATTTTACAGTCGTTAACGTTCTGCCGACCCCATCAGGGATATAGGCGTGATTTGTGTATGTGTGTATGTATGTATGCATACAGACGCAAAAAGCTACTTTGCTTTATACTACGTAGTGATACAACGCATTTTGTGCTCAACGTCCAGCGAAATTTTGTGTAGTGACGGCCGATGTGTCGACGCAACGTGCCCGGATTCCATTCCCGTTGTGGCACTCAAAAAGTTGATATTTATCACTTTCATCGGGTCGTTGGATGACTCGGTGTCCCACAAGAAAAAAGAGAAACAGAGCAGAAATATGAACCGTATTGTTTTTTTTAAAGGGTGAGATAGTCTAGAATATCAAGCTTTGCCGTTGATCGCTGGGCGCCGTCGAGCTAAAAAAATCGGGCGAGACCTAATACTTTATTCTATGCTAAATTTAATTTATCTCTTTTTCAGTGTTTGCAATAGAAAGTCGTGTAGAAAAAAGAGATGCCGGTGAGTTTAGATCCATCTTATTACAATATTTACAAAGTTTGATTGCCGTGTGATGCCGGCTTAGAATACCCATTTCTTCCCGCGGGTGTTGCGAGAGGCAACTAAGGGACTCGAGGGCTTCATGTGTATTACAACTTTAGGCGACAGGCTGACAACTTGTCACTATGGTGATACACGAATAATCCGAAAGCGCCTTCAATACGTGTCAGACGTGGCGATAACGACCGTGATTTTACGATCATTAACGCTCTGCCTACCTTGCTAGGGATAAAGGCGCGATTGATTAGTATATGTATGTGTATGTGTGTTGTGCCGTGTGGTGCCGGCTTAGAATAGCATCACACAATTTCTTTTCTGTGGGTGTAGTAGAAGCCGACTTTGGGATTTGAGGGTTTCTTGTATATTGCAATTTAGGCGACAGGCTGACAACCTTTCACTATAGTGATACACGAATAATCTGAAAGCGCCCTCAATACGTGTCAGACGTGGCGATAACGACCGTGATTTTACGATCATTAACGCTCTGCCTACTCTGCTAGGGACAAAGGCGTGATTGATTAGTGTATGTTTGTGTACAAAGTTTGTAACTCAATATGAAATTGTTTTATTTATTTTATATTAGAAAAGTTTAAAAAGTTACGCGCTTCCAGGAGGCATGCAGCACTAAGACGCTACCAGATGGCGCTAGTTGCTCGCACTAGAGGGTATGGAGTGTCAAGGTAAGTTTTATTTTTATTTTATAATTTTTATATTAATGTCTAGATACTGTAGGCACAGCTTACGTAATCATCATTCGCCTGTACCATAGGGTCTCATTCCCTACTAAAGGAAATTAGTCCAAAAATAAATCAATAGATGGCGACACGGGTAGCGAATGTAACTTAAGAGACTGGAATAAAAACAAATTTACAAAAACAAAGTATTGTAAAATTATAAATACATTATTTAAGATGTTTTGAGACGGAAAACACGCGAAATTATTCACATTTTTGCAACATTTTTCAATACAAATGACGTCTATAAGAAGTATCCAATAAATGAGCTAGATGTCGCTAGCAACGCACGCGCTAAGTCGACATATCAAATAGCCTGCCCAAATAGCCATCTTAGGGTAATCGAACTCCCTCTATGACGTTAGGTATCTGTACTACTTTAGTAGTATTATATTATCTGTGCCTGTACACATAGAAAGGTGTTATCTACGTGAATAACAATAAAATAATAAAATGATCCGAGGTAGCTGCACAATAGTACATTGATCACGTTTTAAGAAAGGAACCGATTGTTAACGAGGGTGTAGTTTGAGGCCCGAAGCTGCTGAGGGCATCAATACACACGAGTTTGCAATCAGACTTTCTTTCGAGTGATACATAGTTCATTGTACTACACCTGCAGGAATAAAAAAGCAGGAATACTAATAAAAGTACAGTTCAATAAACCTATAAAATGACATGCAAAACCAAAGCGAATTCGCGCGATATTGTCTTTTTTTTAATAATAATTATCGTAAGAAGCAAAAGCAATAAGGCCATTCAGCCGTAAGACTGCTGGAAGAGATTTCTTCTTAGAAATAAGTCCCTGTTGTGTTGTTTATATTAATGTGATTGTCCTGTGTTTTATCTTGTGTGCAATAAACATTTAAATAAATTAGTTTTCACTTGTCATATCATCAGCTGATGTGTTTACGTCTCCTAATTTGGTCCAGGGCTCCCTGCCAGGCCATGATGCGCAGCCATCATAGAAGAGGCATCACTGACGGAAAACCGCGCGCGAGGTTTCTGAGATCCGGACAAATACCGCAAGAAGATACCGGATGCGGTCTGGACGATATCGAGCGCCCGGATTACGTAAGTCAAACTGTCTTTTATTCCTTTAGGCGAAGTACTGACAACTTGTCACTATGGTGGTACACAATACAGAGTAAGAGACGGCGTAAGGAAAACTTTGCAGGCGTGATCAGACCATGAAACGGAATAACTATTTCTATGGGGGCTACGTTGGGAAACGAGTTTCCATACAAAGTCAGCCAGCTGATCGGGAATTTTGTATGAAAGGTCGAATTTTTTTACGATTACCAACATAGCCCCCATAGAAAAAGTTGTTGCAAAGTTTTTGTTACACCGTCCCTTACGTTTGTCAGACGTAGCGTAAATAACAGTTTATTTCGGTAAGTTTTTTTCGGTGTGTACGTAATACTCGTAGTACGTCTTTTTTGACGCGTGGGGAAGCCACAGGAAACGATAAGATGTCTTTAGTTTACTGTCAGTAACTGAGGCAGACAGTTTAACGTGTCCTATGAAACATGATATCATCTTTTTTTTTACCATAAAAAAACACTTAAGATTAAGAAACGATCCCGAAATGACAAAATGATTGTTGACATCCCTCTCATCCTACTAATATTATAAATTAAAAAGTTTGTATGTTTGTTACTCCTTCACGCTAAAACCACTGAACCGATTTTCATGCCCGAAAAGTATAGTCTGACCGAAATTTGGCACATAGATAGAGGGTAACTGGGATTTATACATACCTACATGAGACAGTTGTTATTCCGACAAAAAGTTTCTTTAGGGATGTTACGGAATTACAACCGACTTCCACGCGGGCGGAGCCGCGGGCGCCCACTAGTGTGACATATAATATAATAGCGAGATAAACAACAGTATAATGCTGCTTCGAGATCCTTTCTTTATTATTGCAATTTATAAGAATGCTTTGTTTTGTATGTAAATTATCGGTATGAAATGTATTCCGAGTGTTGAAATTATTTTTCTATTTCAGCCAGAAATACCTAAGAACCTGAAAAAGGGTTCTTTTAGGACCCATTCCCTGACTGTGCTCCCTTGTACGAAAGACAGGAGGCCTGATGTGCATTATGGGATCCTGTTGGGGTCATTCAACCTTTTCAGTGATGATTTCGGTAAATAGTGTTATTCTACTAATATTATAATATAACTAGTAGACATGGGAAAAATCACTCACTTACATGAGCAGAGCGATTTGAATCTTTTGCGTCTGCGGAGTTGAATCACTCACTTAGTTCAGTAGTTCAGTTAGTTCACTTCTTCATTACGGCTCCTACGCGTCCTACCTACGGCTCATGAGCGAGCGATGAAGCGAGGGAGCGGCTGCGGAGTTTAGTTCAAACGAACTAAAGTATTATTGAATTGTTTACGTTGTGTTGTAAAGTGTTGTAGTTCGCTTCTTTATAGCCTTTTTGTTGGAAACTTAGTTCGTGCATCAATTTAATGTACTTAAATGTAAGGAAGGATTTAACGAAGTATTATGTGAATTCTTAATTTGACGTTATATTTTATTTTCTATCTTTAATAAATGTGTTCCTATCTTTAATATTGCCGTGTGATGCCGGCTTAGAATAGCATCACCCCACATCCTTCCCGCGGGTGTCGTAAGAGGCGGCTAAGGGACTCGAGAGTATTGGTGTATTAAAATTTTTAGGCGACAGGTTGACAACCTGTCTCTATAATGATACACATGTTTTCTGAAACAACCTTGGCCATAGTGACCGTATTCTTACAGCCATTAACGCTCTGTCTGCCCCGCGAGGCATAAAGGCGTGATATATGTATGTATGTTATAGTGCTTGATTGTAAAACAAAATGGTGCAAAACTATCCCGATTTATCAAACAAAAATGTACCTTATTGTCTCACATTTTACGCTACTTTTTGCTTCATGTATCCATACCCGACGGACAGACGCGTGATATAGCCAAGACTTCGAAAAACATAGCGTCCCCACTCTTTCCTACGGAATTCGATTTCTTTGTCTCTATCTTACGCGAGTGTGCGTTGTGCGGCGCGAGCCGCGAGCCGAGCGGGCGCCCACGAACGCGCGCGCCGCCGCCGCCGCGCCGGCCGTTCGCGCCAAATTCACGGCTCACGCGTGAAGTGAGCCGGTGAGTTGTGAACTAAAGCTATGTCAGATGAACTACTGAACGACTGAGTTGTAAGAGGCGACTTAGTTCTTTTAAGCCAATCGTTCATGAGTTACCCACGACTAATAACTAGTGGCCAGTCCGGCGGCTGCGCCCGCTGTAACTCATTTTCCCGTAGGAACAACTTGTTTTCCCGGCAAGTATTATACACATAAACCTTCCTCTTGAATGACTCTATCAATTTAAAAATCTGCATGAAAATCCGTTCCTTTCTCCTTTCTCACCTCTCAATTTACTACTACGTCACATAACTTTTTTTGAAATCGTTGTTTTACTGCCGTTGTTGCCGTGTGATGCCGACTTAGAATAGTATCACCCCATATCCTTCGTGTGGGTGTCGTAAGAGTCGACTAAGGACTAACTAAGGACTCGGGAGTATTGGTGTATTACAATTTTTAGGCGACAGGCTGACAGCCCGTCACAATAGTGATACACATGTTTTCTGAAACAACCTTGGAAAACAATCCTCAAAAATGTCAGACGTGGCGATAGCGACTGTATTCTTACGGCTGTTAACGCTCTGCCTACCCCGCAAGGGATAAAGGCGTGATATATGTATGTATGTTGTTTTACTTGTCCATTCCAGGCAAGGCGCGGGGGAGGCAGGGGCTGCCAATGTGCGTCATGGCGTACTGCTTGGGCTTCCACTATCATCCCAAACAGTGGAACACTAAACTCATTGATATGCTGATGACAGCTGGCAACCAGTGGTATGTATGCTTTATAAACCAGTCATGGTGAGAATATACAGGGTTTTAGGAAAAGTACTAACTTCCTTTCAATGGATGAACCAGCTCATGAAACTAAACAACTCTCTCCAAGGAACAATGGGAAAATTTTGTAGACTTCCCATACAAAATGTACCAACCAACTGGGTCAGTTTGTATGTGAGGTCCAAAATCTTGGGGAAAGTTTTTCAGTTTCATGGGCTGGTTCATCTCTTGGAAGCAAGTTAGTACTTTCCCTAACACCCTGTATAGTACTATAACTGGCACAACAGTCCACTGCTGGATATGGACCTCTCCTTTATGGGGCTTAGAGCATTCACGAGGTCTCCGTCAGGCGCGTGTGACAGAGTTCTATCGTGCTGTAGATTCCTGCAGCCGACCTGGCTCCGCACGTATCGACTCGTCATTCCTGTGGAGTCAGCCAGGGAGGCCGAGAGGAAGGCAGGTCCTGGGCAACGCTGCGTTTTCCATAATTGCGTCCCAGGCAACGCAGTGTCTGTGCTCTTGCCTCAGACACTGATCAAAACGTCTGTGACAGACGTATGAGGCCAGTGATGGTGATCTATTCGTCTTAAAATCATCGGTGCGCCCATGCTGCGCCTAACAAAACCTTTGAATTGTTTTTTTTTTACTCCTTAAATATTAATTTGCTGTTCCACAGGTATAATGAGCTACTAGAGAAAATCCACGATCACTCGGCGTACCAGGGCATGTGTGAAACTGTCCCGTACGGCAGGCGGAAGGTGCTGGTCCTCAACAGGAAGAAAATGAAGATTCTATTATGTGAGCCCGAGATAGTGGGCTACACTATGACCGAGGACCCGACGGTCTACAACCTCTGTAGAGCACTGAAGGCGTTCTACAGTAAGCCTAAGGCGCGGGCCTGTATTCTTATGACCAGGTAAGTTTTTTTTTACAACATGTGCATTGCAGGAAATGAGGTATAATTTTCATGCCACCATAGAAGGCGTTTTCGGGAAATGAAACCTACGTGTGATGCCGGCTTAGAATAGCATCCCCCACATCCTTCCCGCGGGTGTCGTAAGAGGGACTCGAGAGTATTGGTGTATTACAATTTTTAGCCGACAAGCTGACAACCTGTCACTATAGTGATACACATGTTTTCGGAAACAACCTCGGAAAACAATCCTCAAAAATATCAGACGTGGCGATAGCGACCGTATTCTTACGGCCGTTGGCGCTCTGCCTACCCCGCGAGGGATAAAGGCGTGATATATGTATGTATGAAACCTAGGTACATCGATTTATCGCGTCACCATGATATTAGATGGTGTTATACCGTCGTATCGTAGACAAATATGCAAAAAACACTCATGCTTTTTTAATTTAATTTTATTTATTGAGAACAGCTAGCAGCTGTGTACAAATGTATGTTGTTAGTATTTATAATATTATCATATTATGTTAGTGCACAGCCATACGATATAACAATCTGTGACAATAATAAGGATTTACAATACAAAGTGTAATAAAAATCGTACACCAAGCTTTTTGCATCACGCATTTTATTGAAAATCATTATACTTGTCACAGATTGTAATTTCATACTTTGTTTCTAATTTAGTCACCCTATTTTTTCTTAGGTTGCTGAAAATCGCTATATGGAAAGATAATGTCTGTTACTACGTATTCGACCCGGCCGGCCGCGACGCAAACGCTTATTCCAATTACGATAGCGGTACCGCTGCGTTAATCAACGTAATAGACTTGAATTCCGTAATGGACATCCTCTTGGCACGCAGCATTTTAGAAAATCAGAGATTCGTATTGGCACCTATCAAAGTATTAGCAATGGTCAGCCAAAAGACCGATGATGATTTGGAATCCGAAGGCGAGCCCGACGCTGCCGAAAAAGCGAAAATGAGTTATAAAATTCTATCTCAAAATCTAGCAATAGTGAACGGGAAGATACATCTAGGTGATAATATGTTCGGGCCAAATAAATACAAACAGGCGCTTACTATAGCCGTAGCAGCTTTAACGTACGCCAAGATATCGCCTCCTAACACGTGGTACAACAGAACTGTTGACAAAATATTACGCTTGGGAAACAAACTGTATACAGATATCAAGAACCCCAAATACTCGTTCGAACTGGGCCTCGATAATATACCTAGCGAGATAGTTATGGGCCCGTTTACTTGCGAAATCATAATCTACAGAGATCGAGCGAAAGGACAGCTGTTTTCAGCGAAAGAACGTACTCTAAATATCAGGACCGCTCTGGAGGAATTCTTTGGTGGTGAACATAATGGCGGGATTGTGGATTTCAGTAATTATAAAATAGCCGTTTGGCGACAGAAAGACATGTATTACTTATTTGACCCTTACCCACGAGACGACGTCGGGGAAAGAACTGAAAAAGGTAAGAAAATAACTCTTAAGCAATAAACTTGAGTAACTTGAGGACCTGATAGTAGCCCACCGGCTGCAAACAACTTAAAGAGCTACTGAAGATTTGGTCTAGGGATCTCGCTAGTGGACCTTATTATCAGAGTAACGGACATACATAGTTTGGATGTATAAAAAGCGGCTGGTGGCGGCAGGATGGCGAAAACGTGAGATCGTGCCTTGTGTTGTTCTCCCATTAAGGTGTAATGAAACTTGAGTAGCATCGACCATTTTTTGCTCGTGTCAGCTTCTTAACGGAATAGCCGATATAAGTTTTGTTCTATTGAGCAGGTGGCAAAGCTTGCGTTCTGATGCTGTTGGATACGGATGCTATCGCCGAAGCTTTTGTCAAGAACTGGGATTTCATGCCGGTGACCTTACCCTTTTCCATCCATGCGTTTAAAGTGCTGAAAGTGGGAAAGAAGCCGCGCAGGGTAATGTAAAAACTGATTAATAAGTAATTTTTGACCTGTGCTAACTCTTATGTTGATGCTTTTTAAGTATGTATGTGATTGATTGTACATCGTGTTTATTAAATTGACACGTTGTTTTGAATCGTTGTTTTGTTTTGTGTCTAGACGATTTTCTTTAAATTCAAAATGGCGGATTTTAAATTCAGTTTAAAATGACTGCAGTCGGATTATTTCGTTTTTTTTATAATTGCGCTTGTCAAGCAAGTCTAAGCGAATGGAAACGCTCTTACGTTTATCGCGTTTTTCTTTTTCATTTCAGAATGAGTTGACAGTGTCACTAAGTGCGACCCAACGGAAAGACCGGTTACGTAAACATAAAGAGAGAATGAGGGACTATATGCGCCCTAAATCAGCCAGAGGGTAAGCGTACCAAAGTTGCCTTGTCTTAGTTTGCCAGGTTATCCTATCCTATCATGTCGGATTTGTCAGCTCTCAGATTCATAGAAAAGGTAATACCTTGCGCCACAGTATTACAGTTTAGGAAATATAATTTGAGCCGATTTACCTTGTCGTTTCATAGTCGAATCGGCTCAAATTATAATTCCTAAACTATACCATAATAGCTGTAAATTTTTAAGGGCAAAACTGTTATCTTTATTGTTGGTAGAGTTCTAGAAGTGCTTATGCCTACCTACAAATTTTTCTTTTTAGCTTGAGTACAAACCGATCAGTTCAGTCCGATCTGTTCTTCCCTTCAGTATGATCCGTTCTTTCCCTCAGTCCGATCCGCTCTTTTTCAGTCACATCCGTTCTTCCCAGAACAACTCCTAAGCCCAGTCTCGCCCCAAGCAATGGCGTGATTGGGCAAATATTTCCGGGTGAGCTTTGCTCCCCACTAAGCCGAACGGCGTGGTTTTGATGGCCCCGGAGCCGAAAACGATCCCCGCCATGTACCAATGTGTATTTAATCACGTATATTTTACCGACTTACGGTGAAGAAAAACCCTTATTTAAATAGAATTTGAATGTGACTTTAGGATTCGGCCCAGGTTAGCCTTCAGGTTGCAGAGGTCAGATGGCTGTCGTTCTGTGTAGAACTTGGTTCCACCGCAAATCCCCTCGGTTAGGTAGCCGACCGCGACAGAAAATAGGATAAGGCTAGGAGAATGATGTCTTGACACATTCTTCAATTTAACAGATGGTCTCCGGCGTCTAAAGCTGGGAGTATGCCAGCAAGTGAAGCCCCTAGTGGAGTAACCATCGTGAGCATAGTGAGCATTCCTGGCAGGCCACGCACGCCTGCCGGGAAGCTCGGTGCGGAGCTCGACGAGGAATATATGGGCGAGATAGTGTCGCTAGTCGACAGCATCCAAGAAGAGTTCCTGCCGCCTATACCGCCGGATTACCGGAACGCGCCGCCGGAGATCGAGCCGGAGACAATCCGTCAGTAGTTCCATTTGTCGTATTATTTCGAAGCTACTGTTAGTTGGGTAGTAGAATTTGATTAGTTGGGTAGTAGAATTTGATTAGTTGGGTAGTAGAATTTGATTAGTTGGGTAGTAGAATTTGATTAGTTGGGTAGTAGAATTTGATTAGTTGGGTAGTAGAATACGATTAGTTTGGTAGTAGAATTTGATGAGTTGAGTTGTAGAATTTGATGAGTTGGGTAGTACAAGATCCCGCCGCCGGAGATTGAGCCGGAGATAATTTGTAGGAGGAAAGTGAGTTATTCCATTTGTTGTTTGGAACTCAGTAACTACTTAGAGCATTAAGAGCTTTTGGTGCGTCCAGACTCTGTCCTCGCGCGGCACTCGGGTGACGCAAATTCGACTATCCGGACGCAGTTTCGACGCGCCTTTGAGCCGCCACTGCAAATAGGTTAGCAAGCGACCTATGCGTAAGAAAGATTTGAAGGGGATTTTTGCGTTAGGTGTTACTGCACTTAACATTTAAATAGGGTAGATAGTTTAAAAAATGTTTATCTAGGGTTGTTTGCGGTATTCGTGGACTCTTTTTTCCACACGAAAAGAAGAAGAAAGAGAAAGAGAGTGAGATAGAAGTGTTAATATTGTTTCTCCTTAGATAATATAAAGAAAGGATCTCGAAATTACAAAATAATTGTTGACATTCCGCTCATATTATGTCATATATACTATTACTGGATCCCACTCGTGCCGCGTTTAAACTAGGAACATACAATGGTTATAAAAAAGAGAAAATATTGTCTGACAATTTTCTCTTTTTTACAATGACTAATTCATTTATTCACTGACAGTATTGAATTTATGTTACTGCCATTTTAAAAATATTCTTTGTGAATCTACTTGGAAAAAGATTGAAATCTTGGTCCGTACTTTATATACGCAAGTTGTATTATCTAAAGAAGATTTACAATGAATTTCCACAGATGACTTGGATTCCCCGACGGTGTCAGTGACGCAAGTGGTGCCTCCATGGCCGAAGCCTAGAGACAAGTCAGACGAGCCCGAGGAGCCCGACCCGGACCCGGTGCCTTCGCCCCCGCCCACACCGCCGCCCCCTGTTGTAAGTAACGTGTACTCCGAATCACAGATGATGTCATCTTAACATGAACAAAACTGTGTGACGAATCGATCCTTCGCTCTACATACAAGCTTTTCTAATTTGAAATACGTTCTATTTCTGAGGACTAATAAGAATAAGTTTAAATTTTGCTTGCAGGCGGTCGGCTACGCCAGGAGTAGGTAGCTTTTTACACCTAAACACGAGTTTTGTTGGGGAATGACGCCTCTGTACGCTAGTAGTGTTATTTATTCTGTGATACAAATTGATACTAATTCAATTTATTTTTCTTTCAGCCACCAGAGGGCTTAGAAGAGGTAAGTTTCTTTGCTTAGAAGTTTTTTTTAATGTTAGACAGACTTACTTATTACTATCAAATTGGCACTCATCCCTTTAGTATTTTAAGCATTGGTATTCCTGTATTACTTATGTAGAAACGTAAAAACTTTAATACCTACCGTACCGAGTTTCAAATGCATCTACTATTCACAAACTGGCTGTACATAACGAGGATTTTTTGGGCTGATAGCAACACTTGTCTGAACTTGGCGACGCTGTTAGCATTTTTGCAGATTGAGGGATTATCTGTCAGTGGGAAATCGGTGCTGAGTTTAATTCGCTGCCAGTGCCACCCACCAAAAATGGGCTTGTTTCCTGACAGGACAAATGAGCTACTTTTAAAAAAGATTTAAAACGGTATTTTGTTTGAAGAACTAGAAGTATGACGTCACGCCGTAAGTATTTGGATGGCGTCAAAACACTTACTTTTTTTTTTTTATTAATTCAAACTTTGAATATTCCGAATAATGACAAATGAAGTCCGTAGTAATTTTGGACAATAGTATTAAGCGTACAACTGTTATATTTTTTTAATAACCCACGAAACTAGCGCATTTACCCACTCTCTGAACGCAGGAAGAAGAAGAAGAATTAGATGAGGAGCAACTCGCACTGAAAGCAGAAGAAGAAAGAAAACGCAGGCTCGAGGAAGAGGAAGCGAGAAGGAGAGCGGAAATGTTGCCTCCTCCAATACCGCCCCCGCCGCCCACGCCGCTCCTAGAGGATGACGGCCAGCAGGTAAGCATTAACGGGATACTTACGTCATGGGGTCTCATTCCTTACTGAAGGAAATTAGTCCAAAAATAAATCAATAGATGGCGATACGGGTAGCGAATGTAACTTAAGAGACTGGAATAAAAGCAAATTTACAAAAACAAAGTATTGGAAAATTATAAATACATTATTTAAGATTATTCACATTTATTTTAAATTATTCACATTATTGCAATATTTATCAATACAAATGACGTCAATACAAAGTATATAAACTAGATAATAAACTAGATGCCG
Source organism: Keiferia lycopersicella (assembly GCA_029255805.1). Taxonomy (NCBI): domain Eukaryota; kingdom Metazoa; phylum Arthropoda; class Insecta; order Lepidoptera; family Gelechiidae; genus Keiferia; species Keiferia lycopersicella. The sequence continues at coordinate 6,137,640 of JARACZ010000008.1, forward strand.
CTAGCAACGCACGCGCTAAGTCGAATATCAAATAGCCTGCCCAATCGAACTCCCTCTATGACGTTAATTATCTGTACTACTTTAATAGTATTATACGTAGTCGGTCCCAAAGTTCTGTCATATATGAAAATACTGATAAAATAAAAAGTACCAATCCGTTTTTTAAAACGTATATATCAATTAAAAATACAATCATCGAAGAATCAAAATAACATAAAACTATTCGAAATGACCTCCCTTGCTTTTAACAACGGCCTTCAACCGCGGCGGCCAGTCGTCTATCGCAGCACGCACCATATCCATGTCGATTTCAGCGACTGCTTTAACTATGGCTGACTTCAGACTCTCCAAATTTTTATGGGGCTTAGCACAGACCTTGCTCTCTAAGACCTGCCAAATTTTATAGTCCAGAGGATTAAGGTCCGGACTGGAGGAAGGCCAATCTTCGTGTCTTATAAACTCAATGTTATGACGTTCAAACCAGGCTTGAGTGGTCCTGGCTTTGTGAGCGGGCGCAGAATCCTGCTGGAATACAAAGTGATGTCCTGAAAATAGTGTGTTGGGCAGGTCTTTGACGTACCGATCCAAAACCGTCTCTTGGTACACTTTTGCGCTGGTTTTGACCCCCTTTTCGCAAAAATGAACCTCAGTTGGCCCATAGTAGGAGACTCCTAACCAGACCATGACTGAAGAGGGATGATGCCCATGTTGCACCCGCGGAACTTTGTTTCCTGCTTCTTCAGAGCTGGTAGCGTACACTCTATCGTATTGTTTATTATACTTTTCTATATATCAAAAATTTTTTCGTCTGTAAAAAGTATATCGCGGTGCCGGTTTTTCGCGTACCGTTTTAACAACACCCGAGATCTTTTGAGTCTAATTTCTTTTAAACGGGCATTAAGTAAGTGCCCACTCTTTTTTTGTATGCTCGCAGCTTAAGGTCTTCGTTTAAAACCTTTTTGACTGTTTTTCTACTAACCTTCATCTGCAAAGCCATAAGTTTCTGTTTTCGGACAGGATTTCTTCGTATCGTCGGCGTACTGTGAAAACCTCGTAAGTACAAAAAACCCAAATATTTTTTTATCTACGTTATGGCTAGAAAACCTCGGAACGCGTCGTTTGACATTAGTCCAATTTTAAATACAACACTCCTAGCGCTATCTATTGTGTTTTATGAAAACCTCGTGCGGATGACGAGACCGCCATTTTTTTGTGAGAAACTTGTATCCGCATTCGCAAGGTATTCAAATGAAAGATTTGCTTTGGAAAAGCTCGTTTATGCATATAAGCCAGGTTAAAAAGACTGCCATCTGTGCGGAGTCGGATGCGGACTCCTTGGGAAACAGTATTTAGGACTTCTTTGACTACAACTGCAAAGTACAAGGCGAACAGTGGGCGCTAGAACACATCCTTGTTTCACCCCACAGGTGACGGGGAAGAAATCAGACTTTTCACCGTCTTTGAGGCGGTTCTGTAAGACTCTGGCAAATACTTTTCCAGGGACTGACAGCAATGAAATACCGCGATAAGAGTTACAGTCAGAACGGTCACCCTTGTTCTTTTACAGGGCACAAATGCGAGACACTTTGAAGTCCTCACCCTCTCCTCCTCCCACATTCGAACGAAAATGAAAATTTCCATACCGATGTGTGCAACTCCGTACCACCATATTTAAGTAGTTCACCCGGTATAAGGTCAATGCCAACCGCCCGGTTATTATGCTACTGTCTGATGGCAGTAACAACCTCGTCACATGACAGGGGCTCGTCCAACTCCGTGGCTAACGGGAGTTGAGGCAATAAACTGATATTATGCAGATCAGCTGATCGATCTACGTTGAACAAGTTGTGAAAATGCTCAGCCACACGTTTCAGTACATCCTCCTTGCTGGTCAGGAGGTGCATATCGTCTAAAGACCTTAAAGGTACTTTTGTACGGAAGGACGCACCAATCTGCTTACGCACTTCACTGTAAAACTCACCAAGCTGGTCTGTATCGGCGAGCCACTGCACTTGACAAGCCTTGTCCTGCCACGACTTGTCTTTTATTTGTCGAGACAGCCTGCGTAATTCTTGGTCACTCTCTTTGACCACCGCAACACTTCCACCTCTTCGATTATGCTGTCGCAGGAGCTGTCAATGTTTGTCTAATGCTGCTTTAAGAGCCTCGCTATTGTCATCAAACCAGTCTTCACTATGCCGGTCTTTATTACCCAAAGTAGCAGAAGCGGCTTCTATGAGATGACATGACAAAGCTCCACATCACCTGGTTCAGTTATTGGCGACGGCTTTTCAGTTAAGGCTTCTGCATATTTCACCCTAACCTCGCGATCTTTCAGCCTATCCACGTTTAAACACGCAGGCTTCTTCACTGTGGATCTGCGAGGTCGACGGAGGCGGAGTCGTAGCTTAGTGACAATTAGTCGATGGTCAGTCCAACAGTGAGCGCCACGCATGACGCGGGTGACTTGCGTATTATTCAACAAGCAACTTTAATATTAGTAGAATTCCTGGTTATGTGTTAATGGTTAAGTAAGAAAGGCTGATTGCTTTTGGCGTAATAAGTACCTACTTCCTTAATGTTCTGTTTTGATTTTGATCGTTAGATTTTGATCCTTAAATTACGTAAGAAGTCACATTTCAGACTGATTTGTGATTCGTTTCTCAGTATTATGCTTATTAATAACGTACTCCAAAAAAATACAAGCCATTTTGTATTAACTTTATTTACATCGCCGATGACATTTACATTGTTTTTCTGTATATTGCTGACAGATCATAAAGTAAATCACAATAATTTAGTTATGTTCTGACTATAGGTTTAAGAACAATTAAAAAGGCTGATTACTTTGTAGTGAGTAAAGTTTAAATAAAAATGATAATTGTGATTAAAGGCATTGTTCTTTTATTGAAAACCTTGTAAACTTTTGCAAAAAGTACTATGTTTTTCGAGACAACCTCTCAAGTCACATTATGCACTTCTTGGACAGGAATATTTAAAAATAGTAAACACAATCAATGCTTATTGCACACATAAACATAATACAGTCAGGTGTTTAAAAAAGTTTAGTACAAAATTTTTCACCAGGAGGTTTTTTGCTTGTCCTGTAAAATTGTGCTTAAAGTACATACGTGGTTATCACAGTACGCCGACGGTATGCGCTCCTTGATCGCTTTGATCACTGCTGGTGTTCTGGCGGAGCGAGGCCGGCCAGTTCTTTTCTTGTCCTCAACACTAGAGACTTCAGTGTACCTAGTTATAGTACGATACCCAAACCTAAGCGTTATTTTCAATTTTTTGAGCAACTTGAAAATGGTACTCGGCGAGTGCCCACAGCGACGCAACGCCAAAACTGCTATTCGGTTTTCTTTCAAAGTCCACTCCATCGTGAAAAATCGCGCCAAATGATTATTTATTGTTTTAAAATAATTGTTAAACATTCAAAAACGGAATGCAATAAAACTTTTCCAAATCCGTGTTCTAAATTCAAAAATAATATGCCAGTGACAGAACTTTGGGACCGACTACGTATTATCTGTGCTTACGCCACGATTTAGGATCGTTTTTCTTATTCTTGTTTTGTGTATCACACATCTAAAATATGTAACTTTTGTCAGATGACTTGTTACACCTATGTAACTATTTGACGATGATTTATTGGTACCTAATTGGTAAAATGATCATAGATCTGACGTAAGTATCCCAATATAAACATCCTTCACCTGCTCCCAGAGCGACCTTTTCATCGTTAATCATAGAGTCATTTGATGTGTCCTAGTTTTAATAGTAGATTCCGTACCTAGGATTGTAACGTATCAAATGCAACAGAGGTTTATTAAAGACCGAGCGGAGTGAGGGCGGTAACTTTCCGAGGTTGCAATTGATGTTACATGCGGTGTGTATACTGCTTTACATATCGTGCCTGCTGTTTGGTACCGGCTAGTGGGTATCGTTAAATCCAACTAAGGGATAATCATCAAGAGAATTGGCGTTTCCAGGAAATGCAACATCTTGCACTGCGCTCGCCAATCCGTCTGCCAAGCGTGAGTATGGCAATACCCCCAAAAGGGGAAGGCCCGTGTCCAGCAGTGGACTTTTATGTCTGATAAGAACTATCTATCATGGTGAATGTAGTAAAAAATGAATATTTCTTACACGACGCTCAAAGAGACGTTATAAGGTGCGACCGTACCGGGAGAGCAGCCTCAGGCATGCGGTTCAAGCCGCGGACGGTGTGGATGTGCTTCACCCGAGCATGAACAATTGGGCATGCACTACGTCACGCGAAACACGTCCGCACCGACCGCGGCAAGCACGCATGCCGCGCGCGGCTGTGAGCATCTGAGGCTGCTCGGCCGGTGAAGGACCTATTAGCGACACAAATGAAATGCACACAAAATACAGCAATGCACAAGGATTTGACTTCCGAGTACTTACCAAATGGGTACAGCAGGTATTGCTTGGGTAAACTGTAAATAAATAAAAATTACGAAACTACATAACTCTCTGCAAGTCTGCAAACTGAGTTACTACCACCGGCCTGAGATACCGGCTGACAAATTCACCTAACTCCCAACATTTACTTCATTTTTGCGTTTGCTTTGAAAATCAGGCCAGATTTGTATACCTACTGCATTCTCCGATTCGCTTTGTGATGCCGACTTAGAATAGGATCACCCCATGTCTTTCCTGAGGGTGTCGTAAGAGGCGACTAAGGGACTCGAGGGTTTCATGTGTATTGCAAGATTAGGCGACAGGCTGACCACCTGTCATTACAGTGATACACAAATTATCTGAAAAGGCCCTAAATATTTGTCAGACGTGGTGATAGCGACTGTATTTTTACGGCCGTTAACACGCTGCTAAGGAATACAGGCATGATTTGTGTATGTATGTATTCTCGGATGTGTCGTGCGATGTTGCTAATTTCTCACTCTATTTTACGTCTTTCCAGCCGTCGCAAGAGATCGGCGAGATGATTGGCCTCGGCAGACGCAGGGGCAGGGGTGGCAGCAGGCGCGGGGGAGGGCCCGGTGATGCCAGCGGCGCCCTCGGCAGTGGATACAGGTACACTTGTCACACCTGTCAAACAGGTGGGCCTAAGGGTGCGTCTCCATTGAAGCGGGGCTGCGCTAAGCTAAGCTAAGCGCGGCATGAATTGACCAATCATGAGCCTCAAAATCCCCGAATCCCTGCCCCGCTACAGTGGAGACGCACCCTGATTGGTCAATTCATGCCCCGCTCAGCTCAGCTTTAGTCTGCTACGCACCTAGCACAATGGCAATGGAATGATAGTTGAATTTCGATACAATAACAAAAAAAATGCTAGCAGACTTGGGGCCCTGCGTGATGCTTCTCTTACTAGAGATTTTCTCAGATGACAGTTCTTAAATTCCGTTATAGAGTGACTTAGATAATATCGCCTACTTCTCACTCTCGAACGGGGTTTCAGAACTATGAAAGAGCTATGAAAGATGATCTCACGAACGCGCTCCATGCAACCAAATTAAAATTAACCTAAAATTTAAAAAACAGGTGAAACATGTGCAAATAGATTGTACCTACATAAAGTATGAACAGGAAATTTAAGTAAATTTGGTTATCTTGTGGGTGTGTTCCCGGTGTCCCCAGTACCGTGTCTCCTCCAGTGGCTGGGGACAACGGGAAGTTAATAAAATAACAAAAAAATACTTCCCGTTGTCCCCATTGAGCACTTCATACATACAAAATGATGGTCAATCGAACTTTATATTTATCGGATACATATCATACCCGCTGTCTCCTAAGCTTTTCACATCCGCACTTGAGGAGGTATTTCGGATTCTGAACCGGAAATGGGAAAGCAAGGGTATTGGCGTTGGCGAAGCGAAGCTGACAAACCTTCGCTTCGCGGACAATATTATCTTGTTTTCCTCAACTGCTTCTGACCTACAAATAATGCTTGAAGATCTGAGCAGCGCAAGCCTTGAGGTTGGACTGCAGATGAATATGTCGAAGACCAAGCTTATGACCAATCGTCCTGAGTATAAGGTAGAAGTGGATGGGCAGAGAATCACATATGTCAACGAGTACATCTACTTAGGCCAAATAGTATCCAACCACGACAAGACAAAGAGGTCGAAAGACGGATTGAAAATGCCTGGAGGAGCTATTGGTCCATGAAGGAGCTTATGAAGGGTAACCTTCCACTGACACTTAAGCGGAAATCCATGGACTTGTGCATTCTCCCCATTCTTACCTACGGAGCTCAGACTTGGTCATTGACAGACGTTCAAAAGTCCAAACTCAAGGTTTGCCAGCGTAACATGGAGCGCAGCATACTCGGAGTCAAGTTGATTGACCGAGTCAGAAATACAACGCTTAGGGCTCGAACGCAAATTATTGATGTGGGTCAGAAGTCAGCCTACCTTAAATGGAATTGGGCTGGACATACAGGTAGAATGCCAAAGACACTATGGGCAAATATTACAAGCACCCGAGCATATTAGGTCCCACCTAACACGAAACGGGCTCGCGGTCGACCACGAAAACGATGGAGAGACGAACTAGATGCCCACGCCAAAAACTGGATGGAGGTGGCTCAAGACAGGGATAAACGGAAGAATGGGCGGAGGCCTTTGCCCTGCAGTGGGACACTTCAGGCTCATAATAATATTACGCCCCTGTGCATCGTAACACCGGCAACAGTAGTAGCCGAGCCTAGAAAAAGGAAAAGAAAATATACCTATCCGATATTTTGATATTTATAATAAATATGTCGTTTTATTTCTATATTACTACCGAACACACCATTTTGTGTATTCGAAAGCCTTATTGTGTGGGTTAAAAGTTATAATAAAAATCATATGTAATTGTCTCTTACAAAATAGTTCCCCTTTGAGCCGTGACGGCAGCCCTGGGCGTGACAGTAGCCCTGGAGGGCGTGACGGTAGCCCCGGTGGGCGTGACTGGAGCCCTGGTGGTGACGAAATCGACATGCAGGACGACGACTACTTGCTAGAACCCGTACGCGTGGAGCGATACGTGCTTCTCACAGGTTAGTCTAGTTTGCTTTACCTCACATCTCTATCATATATCTAATCTATTTAATCTAAATACCTTTAAAGGAGAAAGACTTATATATGTTACAGGAAATGTATAAAATCCGTCTTTGTATACAATTCCTAGGAAATGTTTACAATTCCTGCTATCACTAGTATTATACTACACAGGGTGTAAGGGACAGCGTCCCGAATACTGATAGGGTGCAAGCAGACCATGAAACTGAACAACTTTCCCCTAGCAACATATGTCAGGAAACGTCAAAAACTTTTTTCCATAGTAAATGCAGTCAGCCGATCGCGATTTTGTATGGGAGGTCGAAAATGTTTTGTTGACAACACATCTTTGTCCTATTCAGAGGACGCGAAGGAACGGTACAAACTCCGTCTGAAGCAAGAAAAGATGTTAGCGTCGCCGGAGGAACCGCCGGAGGTACCTGCCTACCTCTCCCCGGACGGGAAGATCCTCACCAACACACCGCACAACTTCGCAGACCTGATGGACATGTCACAGATCATGCGCGGGACGACAGCCATACCTCGTAAGATGGAGATAGAGGTAATTAATTTTAGATAGATAAACTCTTTATTGCTTACAATATTAAGACACAAAACGGCACAAAAACTATAACTAAAAGTAACCAAAGGCGGCCTTATCGCTTGTAGCGATCTCTTCCAGGCAACCTCTACCTTTACAGAGACATCTTAACAATTTTGCAAGAGGCTGCAGAAGCAAAAGAAAGTTAAATTTTACAATAATTAATACCCATGCCGTGTGATGCCTGCTTAGACTAGCTTCACCCCATTTCTTCCCGAGGGTGTTGTTAAAGGCAACTAAGGGACTCAAGGGTTTCATGTGTATTACAATTTTAGGCGACAGGCTGACAACCTGTCACTATGGTGATACACGAATAATCCCTAAATTTTGATTTCAGGTCCTTCCCTTCGTATCTATAATAGCTGTGGTATTGTCTCACAAGTTCACAATCGACACGTGGAATCCTGCTATGGTCGACTTCTGCGTGGACGCCGGTCAGCAACTGCACAGGACTAAGGCTAGGAAGTTCCAGGATTGCGCGCTGCATATTATGCCCAGGATTGTTATTGGGCATAATGTAAGTTATACCTTGCTTTAGATTGGGGCAATTAGCAACCGATGTGGCGTAGTGTTCGATGAATGAGTTCATTAACCTGACCAAACGAGTCAGAATCTGCGTCAGTTTATATGAAAGGCAATGAACTTTTGTCCCAATTCACTCTCTCTCTGTGTGTGGGACACCAAGTCATCCAACGACCCGATGAACCCTAGTGTCAAAATTTTTCAACCGCCTTCTACAAGTAGCATCTAAGTAATCATAGACAGTAACCGAGACCTACGGCTTAACGTGCCATCCGAAACACGGAACCATCTTACTTACAGACAATCGGGTTCAGCCCGTAATGTCCTAACCAGACTGGGAACAAATTCACAAAGTGATAAATATCAACTTTGTGATTGCCCACTGAGAATCGAACCCGTAACCTCCTGCGTCAAAGGCAGTCGCGCTACTACTGCGCCACATCGGTCGTCTGCGCCACATAGAATGAGGTAAGCCGCCCAAAAAGGACAGGCATTTTAAAACTGGTTAATTTTCAGGGTTTCAGTGCAAATATCGACGTAGTGGCGGACGGCCCCACGTGGGCTTTGGAGGACATGTTGGTCAAAAAGTTCTTGACCAAGTACGACCGGGGCATCATCACTACTCCTTTATACAGGTATGTATAATGTGAACTTACTTATTAACATATTGAGGGTTGACGAATCTTCTTCTTATATTTAAGAGCTATTTCTCTTGTCGGTGGAGCATCTGCCAGATGTTTCTATCCTCCGTTTCTATATTTTTTACACCTTGTATAAACGGATTGTCTTGAATTCTCATACTATACTCTATTTCGGGTAGCTGTGGACGAAAGGTGAAGGACCTGCAAAGATCTCAATATTTTTAGGCTATTAGGGAAGGATTTAGTTTCATTATTCGGCAATAGATGGTACCTAAATACATTTTTTTCAAGTGATGTCTTTTTATCTGTCATATCATGTCACAAACGACATTGGCATTTGACTGTAACAATTAGTCACTGAAAATGGATAAACAAAGCCGAAAAATTTCATTCGTAACCATAATAAAATAAAATAAAATGCTGCATCCCGCCAGATAACAATCGATCGATATATGTATTGTAAAATTAGATCGTTCTTATTGTCCGATAAAATCGAAACGAAATTATGTATCGCGGTAAGAACCATGCCCGTTTATCTCGTGTGTAACCGCTAAATAAAGTCAAAACAGTTCCTTTACATAAAAAATCTGTTATTATTATGGAATTTATATACTTAGTACTGTAAGGTTTATTTAGGCATAAATTATATTTCAATTTGAGTTTGCTTATTTTTTTTTAATAATCAGCCTGAAGTCTCACTTTCTGTATGTCAGCTGGAAGAAATTTCTTAGTAGAAATAAGCTATCCTATTTTGTCGTTTATCTTTATAAATGTGTCTTTTATTATGCTTTGTGTACAATAAAGGATTAATAATAACATTTACTTACATCCTCTTGACAGCTGCGCGTTCTTTGTAAAAGGCGGTCTATATTACCTTTTCGACGGCGGCGAATGCAGCGGCATGGGCATCCGCGTGCTGCATGACCAAGACGAGGGAGGGAAGAAACAGAAGAAAGATAAGGTAGAGAAGGTGAAACCAGTCAAGCCGGCGGCCTGTTTCTTGCGCTTCATGAACCTCCCCGATCTAGTTAACAGGTTAGTATTATATGCTTCAGAAACGACACATGAAAAGATGCAACATTGAGCCCACTCAATGAAGGGTCTGGCAGCACAGCGCCCCGAATGGCGCGGGATGGTTAAGAGGCAAGTCCGCGAGTTTGAGGAACAGCGTAAAGCAGACCTCAACGCTAAGCGCGATGAGCTAAAGGCCTGTTCACCGTCGCCATTAACTACAATTATGTAAATGGCAAACTCACGTGTCCACGCTTTGCACGGGAGCGTACTGCGAAATAGGCTACATTTAGCCATCTCCGGGCGCATCAAGTGGTCGCCATGGTCGAAATCGGTCGGAGAGTTCATCATCATCATCATCATTATATGCTGCAGGTTACCACTCTGACAGGGCTCCCGATTCAGTATTTGACCTGGTAATAAAATACAAAAGCTAATTCCGAAAACTATTCTCCAAAAATATTACTGTCAGCATTCATCGTTTTTCAAAATATAGAAGATAAGAGTTTTTAAACTGTAAATTAAAATAAAGATTATTTGACGCCATCCCAAATAGCGAATCATGAAGTCATAATGTGCATATTTTCATACAAAATGTCGTTATGGGCGTCATAAAAAGTAGCTCATTTGACCTCTCAGTCATCAACCTTTAGAAAAGCCGAAGTCATGATGATGATGATGATGATTATGCTTATTCCCCTCTATGTACACCGATTTGTTATGTTTATGTTTAAAACTGTTCAGTTTACATACTTTAAAAAAATATTATAGTAGATAAGTAGGAGTCTACATAAAAATTCCATAAAAATTACGGCGAAAGGTTATAAAATATCCTTTGCTGTGACAGTATTCTGTTTATTATTCTAACTGTTGACTACGTTCTCTATGTAATAAATCCTGTTCTATAGATGACGATGTCAGTTGGCCACGAGACGTGTATAGTTTACATAATATAATATGAGCCGAATCGACATCAAGGCGATTTGGGTCAAATTATATTTCCCTAGACTATTATTTAGTAATTTTTTTTCTTTCCAGAGTCCTGTACAATAAGGACGGGTTGACAGACGACGTGCATTGCATTCTGAGCAGAGTGTGCGTGCGCAGGCTCCTCACGCCGCCGCAGCCGCGCCTCCAGCTACCGGAAGACTACGACTACGAGATCATGGGCCCCAAAAGCGCCCACTCCAAAATAGAAATGGTTGACGATATAGACAAAGCTGATAATAAAAAATCAAAGAAATTGAGCAAAGATGACGACCTCGAAGAAACTATACCCGAAGAATTCAGAACGCTACCTCTCGGGTACCAAGAATATGACGGCATCTGGCGCATCATAGGAACCACTTCCATGGAAGAAACGGGCAGGAAAGAAGGCGAAGTAGCACCCGAACACTTCGTCTGCGTCATAGCCATGCTAATGGCCGCCATGCATCCGTTCAAGACTTGGGATTCCTACAGTGTGGACATTTGTATAGAAACGGGAAGGGAAATCGCTAGCAAAGCCGGCAGTCTGGTCACCTGCGAGAAAAGAATCATCAAAAATATAGTATTGGACGGAAAGTTCATCGATTTGAACGTGAAAAAGATCATCGTCATTAATGAAAACCCGGACAAATATCTCGAGCAGTATATGAAAGCTGTAATGAACCGGCTGAGATATGTGTTAGTTCGGTTTCCGGGATGCAATCTTGCGATCGTTCGCACGAACGATGGCTACTACCATCTGTTCGATCCGCTCGTCCCGCCCAAAGACGAAGCACCCGAACAGGAGGTCAAACCACTGTTACAGCCGAAAAAGTCTAGAAACCTAGATCAAATAGAAGCCGACCATGAAGCAGAGAAACAGGAGAAAGCGGAACGTGACGAAAAGTTATTGAAAGACCTGAAAAAGGCGGAGAAGGCTAAAAAAACAGGAAAACAAACACCAAAAATGCAAGCCGGCTGGACGAGATACAAAACCTTGGAAGGCGTGATCAACAGGATAAAGCTAATCTTCAACAGCCGGAAGAAAGTAAAAAAGGACCACATAAACTGCCCGACATTCTACACGTTCGAACTGACGTCCGTGCGGCGCGCGCCCAAGTGCGCCATGTTCGGCTACAAGCTGAGTCCGCTGTTCAAGCCCGACCGCAACCCCAACGCCAAGTACATGAAGATCCAGCGCCAGCGCCCGCTCGTCGACGAGAAGATGTACTGGCTGAAGATCGACATCGTGCCGTGGTCGCGCGGCCAGGTCGTCAACGACAGCGGCGTGCGCCGCAACACGCCCGCCTCCAAGTGGAAGGCCTGGGACATCGAGTTCCCCGGAGACCTCTACTCCCTGTGGGGCGCCATCCACCCCCGCGACAAGAGGTTCGACACGAACCTGCGCGGCCAGCAGTTCATGGCCTGCAACATCATCAGCTTGGTGGTGGTGCAGTGTTGCGACTTCGCCACGTGGACGCCCCGCTTCATCGACGCAATCGTCATCGCCGGCGACAAGTACCACGCGGATATCTACGCGGCACAAGCCAGCAAAAAGAACCACGTGATCGTTCCGGAGGATTATGACAACATTCCAGGCGAAATATATCCCTTCAAGTTCACACCGAAAATGGAAAACGTTATATTCGGCTTCGTTTACAATACGCTTCAGGATCGTTTCAATTTGAGTAGAGCGCTCGAATACTTCTTCGAGAAACATGACCTCGGATTGCTCGTGTCTCCGAGGAAGAATTTCGCGTTCGGTAAAGTCCATTCTTCGTACTTCATGTTCGACTGTGAGTCAAAAGGGTCGCCGTTGTACAACAAGGGCGGGTACATGCTCAAGTGCGAGAGCCTCAACAGGCTCATATACTGCATGACAATAACTTTGGACCTTCGAATTCACAACCAAAAGTTCCATTTGTATAGTGTAGTGCTTACGATAGATGAACAAGCGGGGACTGTTATAGGAACTGTAGCTACGCCTGGGGTAGACCCCACTGTATAATCGGCGCCATTAGCGATGAGATCGGCTATGCCAAAAGGTTCGACACCAACGCCAGCATTTCCATCGCCCGCACCTTCAACTTTGAACTTCGTTATAAGTCTAATTCAAAATTCATAAGTGAAGCTGTCTATAAATTTTGTTAATAAACGTGTTAAGTAACTTACCTAGAAGTGTTTTATACATAGAGAAAAATAAAATTCTAAAGTCTAGAACACTGTGACCTTATGTCCGCGTCTCGGCTTCCACCTTTCGAGTTTCATTGCCTGCCGGATGTGAACGGATCGAACGAACCTAATTTTAGAATTCTTTATAATATCCTATAATTTTACGGTCGTTAACGCTCCGCCTACCCCATCAGGGATATAGGCGTGATTTTTGTATGTGTATGTGTGTATGAAACCTCACACACACAATTGCTCGAGTCGAATCCGGCAGGATCCCAGAATTCCTAGACGGAATTCACCTGATTCGGAACAGCGATACCGTCGAGTCGGCCGATGCAAGATGAGCTTGTATTCTGACATTTGACAGCAACACAGAGGGTGCGTCTCCTTTGAAGCGGGGCTGCGCTAAGCTAAGCAATCATGAGCCTCAAAATCCCCGCCCCGCTTCAGTGGAGACGTACCCTGAATGGTCAATTCATGCCCCGCTCAGCTCAGCTTAGCGCAGCCCCGCTTCAGTGGAGACGCACCCTAAGAGCGGTTTCGCACTACGTCCGATCCGAATCCGTGAAAATATGCTCTGTAGTAGCCGTAGAGCTATTTGTATGGTTATTTACGCACTAGATCCGATCTCCGTCAACCGATTATTGTATTCACGGATTCGGATCTTTATTTTTATCAATACAAAAAATTAAATAAAATAAAAATGAGTGATACTGTTTCGCTCATAAATTAATTCACGTTATTACGGTGCAAGGTGTGTAAAGGAAATAATAACGATTCTTGAATTCGTTCGGTGCGGTCGTCGCGGAAAGTTACGCAAGCGAGGCCTTCGTAGAACGCGGTTCGTTCGATCCGTTCGCCTCCGGTAGGTGTGCCTTCACCTTTAGGCTGGTTTCAGAGCGACGCGTCTCGGCAGCGCTGCCCAGCCGCGCGCGCCTCGCATTACACTAGATTGTATGTAGCGTTTCATAGTGACGCGTCTTGGGCCGCGTCTCGGCCGCGCCGCGTTTGGATCTCCTTCGATTGCCAGTAGCGTCGACTTGCGATCTTTTAAGACGTCGTTGTTGCACTCTTTTCCATATAACGTATATAGCTAATATAGTGATTACGTTTGCTGGCATAATGATTCTTTGCACTCGACCGTACACCACAACGAAGCGCTGAGACGCGCCGCTCTGAAACCAGCCTTAGCCTTAGGCGCTTCGTTGTGGTGTACGGTCGAGTGCAAAGAATCATTATGCCAGCAAACGTAATCACTATATTAGCTATATACATTATATTATATGGAAAAGAGTGCAACAACGACGTCTTAAAAGATCGCAAGTCGACGCTACTGGCAATCGAAGGAGATCCAAACGCGGCGCGGCCGAGACGCGGCCCAAGACGCGTCACTATGAAACGCTACATACAATCTAGTGTAATGCGAGGCGCGCGCGGCTGGGCAGCGCTGCCGAGACGCGTCGCTCTGAAACCAGCCTTAAACAACACTCCATCCATGTTATGTTATAACAACAGAAATTCAGAAAGGATCTTTAAATGCCGCGGCGCGGCGGTTACCTAAGTGTGACCGAGAAAGCATGAACGCCTGGTATATGACAGAGCCTCAGTAGGAAAGAGAAAGCATAACGGTCGGCCGCCATTTACAAATCCTTTTTTTTTAAATCTCGTATGGGATACCGAGTCGAATATTATAGTATCAGAATTTTTCAATCGCCTTCTACAAGTAGCAGGCTTCTGACATGGTTGTGTAACGACCGCCGTCTAAGTAATCATGGACAACAACCGGGACCTACGGCTTAACGTGCCATCAGAAACACGGAAACATCTTTCTTACAGACAAACTGGTGGTTCAGCCCGCAATGTGTCCTAACCAAATTCGGATCAAATTCACAAGGTGATATGATAAGTTATCAACTTTGTGAGTGAACCACCGAGAATTTAAGTACACGATAGAATCAACTAGCCTTTGCAATACAGGTTTTCCTAGTGCAGATTGGTGCTCCTTTTGTATCTCATTTTTGTTCAAATAAATCATTTTTCATTTTCATTAATCGAATCCAGAATACAATATTTTTGATGGCCCCACAATGAAGTGGAGTAATCAAGACTGAAAAATCCTTGTGGCCCCACTGGTGGAGATTACCGGTGGAGCCATGAGTCCGTAGGGTAACCTTCAGCGTCAAAGGCAGTTGCACTACCACTGCGCCACATCGGTCGTCATCTTGTTGTACATATAAACATAACACGCGCGATGAACAAATCAACCCTGCATAATTCAGTTATTTGTTCCTATAATTGGACATTGCAGATAAACCACCAGTGCCTCGTTTTTCGAAACTACAGGCTACAATTCTACAGGTGAAATTCGATGTACATTGCGTAGCGGGTCAAAAATCTTGGTTTTATAATGTCCCACCGGCTACGCAATGTACATCGAATTTCACCTGTAGAATTGTAGCCTGTAGTTTCGTTGCATAGGCCACTGATAGTCCGTAAGAAAGGCGTTTTCGTGCTTCGGAGGGCACGTTTAGCCGCCGGCCCCGGCTGCGCTGTCTATGATTACTTAGACGGCAGTCGGTACACAACTATACTACCAATAGTAGGTGGTTGAATAATTGTGACACCAGAATTCATCCCATTGGGTCGTTAGGAGCGGCAGGCAAAAGCTATTAAATTAATTAGAAGAACACCGCGTGAAGGATGATGCTGAAGAAAAAGGGTGAGCAGGCTCCCGCACTTTTTGCCCATGGTACGGCTGTATGGATAGTCCAGTTACCAGACCACTGTTAAAATAAATTTGCCATCGTCCGGCTGACCATACTAAAATACATTGATTTTTATCACGAATTTGCTATAGGCTCCATAGCCTCCACCTAAAGTGGTTAAGGGTGTTCTCAATATGCTTTTAAAATTAGGAACTTAATTATGGGCAGTAAAAGTGTGCTGCCCCTGAATAATATAGTAAAGGAATATCAAAATCATGAATAAATTATTGTATAAAGAAAATTGTGATAAAACAAAAGCACCCCATCATGTCATAATGTCTGACTGGAACAAAGTGGCTGCAAAATAGTGTGTTTTTTATCATATCCATGCTATTCTTATGGATGAGCAGTTTGTAGTTGTCCCACAGAAGAAAAATTTTATTACTCAATGAAAGCCATACTAGGTTGTTTTGTAAAGTTTTATTATAACCGTAAAAACCTTAGCATATACAAATCCATACTGTACTGTCAAATTAGATATAATCACTACGGCTGAGGTTATTCAAGATCAGGTAGGTTTTCGTCATCAGAGTCATCCTCTAGGTCCTCGAAGGAGGGTTTGTCGGCCTTGTCGCCGGCCGGCCCGCCGAGCCCGCCGCCGCCCATCGAACGCAACATCTCTTCGATGTCATAGTTATTGTTGCCGCCGCCGCCTTCTTCTTCCTCATCGTCCTCATCTTTCCACTTGTTGAAATCTATCTTCAGGTAATGAGGCTTCTTCTTGTCTTTTGTAAGTGACGGCCAATAAGCCGCATCCTTCTTTTCTTTCTTCAATACCATTTCTATGCACCGACCTTTATTGATGAACCCACTGTTCTCCGGAACCACAGCATCGTATAGCGATATGGTCACCTCGTGGCCTCTGTTATCTGGTACGTTGACACCTTTAAAATAAACCGAGTCCTTTTCTATTTTAATAATGGGATCTTTGGCCTCGACGTTAAATGTGAGGAAGACGTCTTCTTTTCGCTGCGCCCATAAAACGGGAGGAGGCACCAAAGTTTCACTTGACATGATTGTTTTAACACGTACTGGGTTATTCAATAGATTTACAGTTTTTAATTACCACTCTAACACATATATAATTAGAGAAATATCACAAATCAAACCACGATGATCAAAATTCTTCTATTCACCGCACGCACCGCATCGACTTCATTCATTTATGGATTAGGGATACAGTAGCAAAAATAAAATTTCTACTAAGTTGGTCATGATCATGAACACAGTTTAAGCAAAAAGTTACTGTAGAAAATATCTTCTTCAATAATAATTTTAACCTTTTTTATAGTTTTTATTTTTAATTATCTTTCCATCTACTGCGCAGTTTAACTCATTAGCTGGTTGTGGCTGGTTGGGTTTTCTGTACAGTGCACTGCACAGTAGAGCGCGGAGCAGCCGAAAACGTTTTGCCCATTCGTTCTTTATACGTGCGTGAGCGGTAAAAATGCATGAAAAAAAAAAAGTAATCTAAATCGTACTTTTTAATTACTTTTTGAATATTTTACATTTTTTAACTTTTTTTTTCATTATTTTGCCTGCGCCACAAATAACAATGAAAAAAGGGGCCGTGCCTTTTTGCTGCAATGCAGTTTAAAAATAGTGCCGCTCCGCTGCAGACTGCAGTGCATACGTAGTGGTTTCACCTTAAAGGTGCTAATCCGAACCGAGTGGCCGACGGCCTACAAACTATTGGTTTGTATGGATTTCTATGAAATACTATCCGAACGCGGCGGCGACTGCATATGCTGAGGGCCATCGCTGCATGTGCCGCGCGTAGGTACGCTTCGGGGCCCTTCTTCTTCTACTGCCCTATGAAACGTCGAGAGAAATAATTTTTTTTTTTCTGGACTTACAAAAATTTTGAAAAATGTTTTTTCTTTTTTAAATTATTGTTTTTTTTGTCTTTTTTAGGACGCACCTTCTTACGTTACGTCTACAACTTAGAAAAACTTCGTTTTGTTTTTTTTTTACTTTTATATTTGTCGTGTAGGGGCCTGATACTAACACTTTTTGCTCTTAGCAAGTTTGACTTAGAACGCACCTAGGCTTCTCAGCCCAGTTTCGAGGGCCTATGTCTCCATAGGCCCTCGAAAGTCTAGACCAAAAACTTCAGGGTCTATATTTCGACCTAGGTGTGCCCTAGGCAAAAAGACTAGCATGTAGACTGGCATGCGGAAGCCCAGTACAGAACTGGATGGAAAGAGAAGAGGGAGGCCTTTGCCCAGCAATGGGCTAATGTAGGCGTGCATAGAGAGTCAGAGAGGTCAGTGATGTAGGCTAATTAAAATAAGAAGATAAAATTTTTCCCATAGCGTTTCAACAAACTAACGACTACACACAACAAACAAATCAAATGTCAATGACAATGTCAAAGTTTTTTTTAATCTGTTCATAGAGCCCAGTTTTTATTTCGTTTCAGTTACTGTCCCATTATTTTTTGGGTACCGGTACCGACAGCGGAGGCACAGTCATTTTCTACCCATTAGTAGTTTTTTTTTTGCGTTGGTCAAATTTAAATGTCATGCCATTTTCTAGCATTTTCCGGAAGCACATAAAAACTCGGATACACAAATGAAATTAATTCATCCTCAAAATAGAATAACCGAATTCGTCTCTGAAACCCTACGGGGAAAGCACAGCTTCAATGGAAGAATGATAAGATCCCCATCCAACTGGAGACCGTAATGCCCATCCAAAGGTTTTGCCTTACGGTCAGCTCAACAATATGTCAACAACTCTTGCCATTTTCCAGCTAATCCTGGGATTTGCGGGCAGCGAGGCGGCAGCGGCAGTGGCAGCTGCGCGGCGGGATCTTTTGCATATATTCATACATCATACATACGTACATACATACATATATCACGCCTTTATCCCTTGCGGGGTAGGCAGAGCGTTAACGGTCGTAAGAATAGGTACGGTCGCTATCGCCTCGTCTGACATTTTTGATGATTGTTTTCCAAGGTTGTTCCAGAAAATATGTGTATCACTATAGTGACAGGTTGTCAGCCTGTCATGTCGCCTAAAAATTGTAATACACCAATACCCTCGAGTCAAATGGACCGTTTCTCGGACACAGCGGCGCGGGAACGGGCAACGAGCGGAGGACTATATAAATAGAAAAAAGGCGACCGCGCGCCGGCTGCCGCCTCGCTGCCCGCACAACCCGAGACCGTGGCCTAAAAGGCGAGGTTCCAAACGCGCCCCTGGTTTTTAACAAAGCTTTTATTTGTACGAGAAAAACGAAACGTCAAATATCATTCAATTCGCGAGTTGTAAATTTCATCGATCGTGAAATATTTAAAATTTGATTTTATGACTTAAAATGGCAAAACATCAAGGAAAAGTTTATTTAGGGTATGAAGAGGACGTTATTAGTGATAAAAATCAGACTTCACTGAACTACACTGTGAACAAAATCGGTGGATTTCCTGTAAGTTTGTAAACTTTTCTGTGTCGCACGTTTTGCGATTACATTTTAAGCAATATTGGTTTGTTTTAGGATTGGCCGCCTTTAGAAAACATGCAGTTTTCATCAAAATGCCCATTATGCGGTTTACACAGGCTGCTGGTAGTACAGTGCTACGCTCCACTCGAAAACTCTATTTACCATCGCACCCTTTATGTCTTTGCTTGCATCAGCCCCAACTGCTGGAACCAAGCTGAAAGGTAAATATTTCTGCTAAGTATCAAAATTATTTCATTGATAAATCGGAAGGTAATCTTCATTTATTTCAATATGAAAGTTGTTTTTCACTATTATCATTTTTTCAGTTGGTTATGCGTCCGAAGTCAATTCCAAGATAACTCGACTACCCAGACTTCGATAGTCGTGATGCCAAACACAGAATCCAATATGACATGGTGCAATGGTGCTGATGAATGGGATGAGAATGACAATGGAGATAGCGCTAATGGTAACATCATGTGTGTTGACAATGCCAGCCCTAAGAATGGAATGCAAAGGTAAATTTTAACAGAGCTTTAGATAAAATAAGAAATTAAAAGGATTTTATTAATTTACAAGGAGAAAATAATGATTGCACTGGATCGCAACAAATGGAAGACCAAGGGGAGGCCTGTGCCCAGCAGTGGGATCTTGCAGGTTGATTATTATAATAAAATTTTCCAACAGTTGCAAATTAAGTAAAACTAGAATTTATAATTTGTGGAAATTATTGTTTTTATTTTTCATTTTATATTATTTTGTGTTTAAGAACTGGGAATCCATGTAGAAAAATTCTCATTTTAGAAATTCAGATGAAGATGAAGAAAGCAATTCATTTGAGCTTGAATCGGTGGAGCAGGCCCTCGGCAATCTACAAGTCTTTGATGCTCACAATGCTAATATGTCACCCGTCCAAGGTATAATATTCTCACAAGTACATTGACAAAAAAGATTATCAGCCTCAGATGCTCACTGCCGCCCGCAGCATGTGGCGCATTGCGCGGTCGGTGTGGACGTGTTTCGCCTGTGCAGCACATGTTAAAATTCTCTTGCTCGGGCAAAAAACCATCCACACCAACTGCGCATTGCGCCGCATGCTGCGCGCGGCAGTGAGCATTTGAGGCTGCTCGTTCAATAGAGACCCAGCTATTCAAATTTTACTTTTTCTTGTTGAACTCTGAACTATAGGCAACCAGTCAGAAACTATCATGGCTACCAAAGTTGCCTTTGCTGGTTTTATATAGACATACATACATACATACACATCTCACGCCTTTATCCCTTGCGGGGTAGGCAGAGCGCCAACGACCGCAAAAATACGGTCGCTATCGCCACATCTGACAAATATTGAGGGCCGTTTGAGATAATTTGTGTATCAATATAGTGACAGGTTGTCAGCCCATCGCCTAAAAATGGTAATTAATACACATGAAACCCTCAAGTCCCTTGGTCGCCTCTTACGATACCCACGGGAAAGAAATGGGGTGATGCTATTCCAAGCCGGCATCACACGGCATGTGATGCTGGCATCAAGACATAAGTTCCATAAATCAAGATTTTTGTTACAAAATGCCTAACCTACATTTTAATTGATTATTTTTTTAAATGTTTAGGTTATATTTTTTTTGCGAGAGTTAACATCTTAGAATAAAGATAAACTCAGTATAAAGAATGTAGCCAGAAAGGATCCTCTTATCTATTCTATCTATTAATTAAAGGTATGTTGAATTGCACATCAAATTCTGCACAATTAAAAAATGGGTAAAAAGTAAATATCAGAGACAGAGGGTCTGCTGCTGAGATGACTGATATTTATTTTCAGTGCAATAAATTTTGATTATACCGTGTGTTGCCGGCTTAAAATAGCATCACCCCGTTTCCACCCGTGGGTGTTGTAAAAGGCGGCTAAGGGATGAATCCAGTCAACAGGCAGCAGCATTCCCTGTGAATATCTACAATATCTTGCACTGCGCTCGCCAATCCGCCAGCCAAGCGTGGTGAGTATGGCAATACCCCCCAAATGGGGGGAGGCCCATGTCCAGCAATAGACTGTTGTGGCTGTAGAAGTAAGTAAGTAAATTTTAATTCACGAAAAACATCATTCACGGAACACAGGTTTAGCTAAAAAGTAAAAGCGTGATCTTGTACTTTGATTGCAGGCGCAGTGGGGGCTATTGGGGCTCCAGTGGCGGCCGCGGAGCTGGAGGGCGGCGACGAGCCCGGCCTGGTGACCGTGGACACGCCCACCGCGCCGCACACTGACCTGCAGGCTCTGCTGCATCAGGTAACGGGATTGCAGCGCAGTGGGGGCTATTGGGGCTCCAGTGGCGGCCGCGGAGCTGGAGGGCGGCGACGAGCCCGGCCTGGTGACCGTGGACACGCCCACCGCGCCGCACACTGACCTGCAGGCTCTGCTGCACCAGGTAACAGGGGATTGGCGCAGTGGCTTTAGCCCTTTTAGGGGATTTTTTTTCCCTAATGGTCTCTACGTTTACGGCCCCGGGCCATCAAAACTACGCCTGTCGGCTTGTTGGGGAGCACGAGCTCACCCGGAAATAATTGATTGGTTGTTCAGGAGTTGTTCTGGGAAGAACGGATCGGACTGTCAACCCGCTATGTGCCGGTAATTGCCAAAATGAGGCGCAAATGAGGGGGCTCAATTGGGAGGTTGTGGATTTTGTATTTATGCTAAGTCTTCGACAAACTTCGTAACCGCGTTTCAGGCCTTGGCTTCTGATTGGCTATTCTTCTATGGCGTGTCAGCAGTGGATGCGTCCAGCGAAGTCAGCACTCTGTGTGCGGCGAGCGCTTCGTATTTCATTGCAATCCGCGCCGCTACAGCACTATAGTACACGCTTTGCTTAATTTGGGGCTAGATGTGAGAATTGTTTAGGATATTTTTTTTTATTTAAGACTATCATTCACAGACATGGCGCGCGCGAAATGCGTTTATAAAATTTTATTTGCTGGCTCGACTCCCGCGCGGCACACATCGTAATGTGCGATAGGGACAGGTAGCAGGCTTCCTGAAAAATCGCCTCGAAACCAAAGTAAAATCGGGGTACGGGCGTTAACGTTTTCCTACTCCTACATTTCAATCAAATTCTATAATTTTGGTCTTGATCGCTTAGGTATAAGCTGAACTAGCTTTATACGTTTCGTTTTTGACCAAATTTTGTACAGTTTTGTAAGTAACCTCACTCAAATATTTCTCAGTATCAAAAAAGTGCACTATCAAAAAAATTTAAACGTATAAACCTAGTTTTGTGAATTTAAACAAAATACCTATAAATCTAAACAATTGTTTACCAGTAACTATGATAAAAAACTTAACGCTTTTTGTATGAAAATTTCTAGCAACACGATCCTCTTAATTACACTTTTGCAATTTCTCCCGAGTGTACAAGATTACTCACTCTATTTCCAGACTGGCGAGCTACCATCGGAGTTACGAAGTCGGCTGGTGCTGGGGCCTCTACAGTTCGTGCCAAAGTACATTTATGTGGAAGAGGAATGGCGTAAGCAAACGCACTGCGAGGATCGCGTTACGGAACTGCTCAATAAATATAGGAAGGAGAATGGTTAGTATTAGAGATGGGCCGAATATTCGGTTTAGGTTCGATTCTCGGTCGACGCTTGTCAATTTTTCAATTTATTATTTTCATTTATAAGAATAATATGAGAGTTTGACGAGTAATACAGGATGTAAAAAATTTGCTGCAAACATTTTAAGGGGTGAATCAGCCCATGAAACTGAACAACTTTCCCCAAGAAACATAGGTCGAAATATGAAAACAATTTCGGCCCTCCCATACAAAATTACCAACCAACCAAGTAAATTTGTATGGGAAGCTAAAAAAAATATCTCATATTTCGATTCTGGTTCAACCCTTAAAATATTTGCAGCTAATTTTTTTACACCTAAATTTGTATAAGTATAGTAATTTTAATAAGTATAGTAGTTTTTTTTTAAGTATAGTATGCCGTGCAATGCCGGCTTAGAATAGCATCACCCCACATCCTTCTCGCGGGTGTCGTAAGAGGCGACTAAGGGACTCGAGGGTATTGGTGTGTTACAATTTTTAGGCGACAGGCTGACAACCTGTCACTATAGTGATACACATGTTTTCTGAAACAACCTTGGAAAACAATCCTCAGAAAGGTCAAAAGTGGCGATAGTGACCGTATTCTTACGGCCGTTGCCGCTCTGCCAACCCCGCAAGGAATAAAGGCGTGGTATATGTATGTATGTATGTATGTATTACTCGTCAAACTCTCATATTATACTCGTAAATGAAAATAAGAAATTGAAAAATTTACAAGCGTCGACCGGGAATCGAACCCGGGCCGCGTGGGCTTTCGTCAATTCTCAATCTCTTGATGCTCGTCTCGAAGCGACGATCTTAGCGAAAATTTTTCAATTTCTCAACACCTCATAATAGTGTATTGTAACAATTTCCAGCCGAAATAGAAGTGGGTGGCGGCGACCGCGGCTGCGTCGGCGGCTCAGAGGAGGAGCCCTACGAGGACGCGGCGCCGCTGCACGGGGACAAGCTGTTCCACGCGTTCCTCACGCGCCTGCGGGCCCACCCCGGACAGATACTTAGGTAACACACACACACACGCACGCAAGCACGCGCGCCCGCACACACGCACACACACACACACACACACACACACACACACACACACACACACACACACACACACACACACACACACACACACACACATACAGACACACACGGGGACAAACTGTTCCACGCGTTCCTCACGCGCCTGCGGGCCCATCCCGGACAGATACTTAGGTAACACACACACACACATACACACGGGGACAAACTGTTCCACGCGTTCCTCACGCGCCTGCGCGCCCACCCCGGACAGATACTTAGGTAACACACACACACACACGGGGACAAACGGTTCCACGCGTTCCTCACGCGACTGCGCGCTCACCCCGGACAGATACTTAGGTAAAACACATACACACACACACACACACGGGGACAAACTGTTCCACGCGTTCCTCACGCGACTGCGCGCCCACC
This sequence comes from Keiferia lycopersicella, assembly GCA_029255805.1. Lineage (NCBI taxonomy): Eukaryota > Metazoa > Arthropoda > Insecta > Lepidoptera > Gelechiidae > Keiferia > Keiferia lycopersicella. The sequence continues at coordinate 6,161,854 of JARACZ010000008.1, forward strand.
CCGGACAGATACTTAGGTAAAACACACACACACACACACACACACACGGGGACAAACTGTTCCACGCGTTCCTCACGCGACTGCGCGCCCACCCCGGACAGATAGTTAGGTAACACACACACGGGGGCAAACTGTTCCACGCGTTCCTCACGCGCCTGCGCGCCCACCCCGGACAGATACTTAGGTAAAACACACACACACACACACGGGGACAAACTGTTCCACGCGTTCCTCACGCGCCTGCGCGCCCACCCCGGACAGATACTTAGGTAAAACACACACACACACACACGGGGACAAACTGTTCCACGCGTTCCTCACGCGACTTTGTGTCATAGCATTTGCTGTCACAATCGTCACAGGGATCATCCTATATTTTACAGACTATAGTATAGTACAGACTAGCGTCCGCTGCAACTCATTTTCCCGTGGGAATAAGATGTTTTCCCTGCAAGTATTATACATAAAAACTTTCCTCTTGAATCACAATGTCTATTAAAAAACCGGCATCAAAATCCGTTGTGTAATTTTAAAGATTTAAGCAAACATACATACAGACGCGAATAGCGACTTTGCTTACTATACTATGTAGTGATAAATGACAAGAATGGCACTGAAGAGGCGATGACTTCAGGTATGCTGTTTTTCAGCCATCTCTTGACCCGTTACATATCACGCCTTTGTCCCTTGCTGGGTAGGCAGAGCGTTAACGGCGGCCGTACAAATACGGTCGCTATCACCACGTCTGACAAATATTGAGGCCCTTTCCATGCCCTTTCAGATAATTCTTGTATCACTATAATGACAAGTTATCACATGAAACTCTCGGGAAAGAAATGGGGTGATGCTATTCTAAGCCGGCATCACACGGCACCGTGTAGATACCACGGTCTTTTTATATACAAAATCACGCCTTTATCCCTTGTGGGGTAGGCAGAACATTTTCGGCACGTTTGACAAGTAGTTGATGTCCGTTTCAGATCTGTCGCTTAAAATTGCAATACGCATGAAATTCTGGGGTCCCTCAGTCGCGTCTTACAATCCCCACTGGAAAGGGAAATAATGGTACATTACTGCACTGGCCAAATATCAACCAATTTACGGTCGAGTAACATTGACTGGAGGAGACGAATTCGGGCGCGTCACAATTGACAGCAATTGTTACCTTAGCCGAGACTGGCTGGCTACACGAATTTATGATATATTTTAGCTTCGTTTTTTAAAATACATACATACATACATATATCACGCCTTTATCCCTTGCGGGGCAGGCAGAGCGTTAACAGCCGTAAGAATACGGTCGCTATCGCCACGTCTGACACTTTTGAATATTGTTTTCCAAGGTTGTTTCGGAAAACATATGTATCACCATAGTGACAGGTTGTCAGCCTGTCGCCTAAAAATTGTAATACACCAACACTCTCGAGTCCCTTAGTCGCCTCTTACGACACCCACGGGAAGGATGTGGGGTGATGCTATTCTAAGCCGGCATCACACGGCATTCTAAGCCGGCATCACACGGCATATATATTTTTAAAATACGATGGGATAAATAGCACGTGGTCATCTGAATAGTGATGTATCTAAAGTATGGCCGTTCGAATAGGCCATATTTGACAGCTGTCAAAGCCATACTAAAGGACATGTCAACATAGAAAAATAGACCTTATGCCATAGCATTAACATGATTTTGAAAGCTGTCTAACATAGGCCATATTTCGGTTCGATTCGAACGGCCATACTTTAGTTATACTTTTGGGACAAACAAACATTATAAAATAACAATAGAAATATAACTGCTGCTGCTGCCTAAGTCAAGGTCGAAGAAAACAATAGTAGGTGATTTGAAAACTAAGGACAATATATACCAGCACTGTTCAGTTCGACTTCTAAAAGAGTCTCCCTCGTGAAGATGAGACAAATATAGTTCACTTAATACATAACAGATGGCGCCACTTGTATTTTAAAACGCGCTAACAGTGTGTTTTCTGCTTTTGTATACTTCGATTTACTTGCTTGATATCGTTATTGACGTAGCAGAACTACCTACTGCTCCTATGAATTTAATTTTTGAAACCACTTTCCTTTTTTCGAAAGTGATTTATGATGTTAGATATATATTTTTTAATGAGTCATAGCTTAATATTTTTATATTATATTTATTTATATTATTAATATATTTACTTACATACAGTGTAAACTCCATGTAACGTCACTCGATTTAACGACAAACTCTCTAAAGCGTCGAAATTAATTGTATTTGGTTGGTTTAGCTAGTCTTCAATACAATGGTACACTCTACATAGCGTTACACCCACTCTCAATAACGGCAAAAATTGAGTAATAAAAAGTACCTTTTCTGTTAAAATTAGTAAAAAATGCGCAGATGTGTAAGTTCTTTTGTCGCTTTATTATTCTAGCCTGCAATAAACTCGACTGTGGGCATCACGCATACCGAACTTTCAAATAAATTTGTTCTTTTGTTTACAAATCGGGCTTGCACGTGTAGACTTCTTCTGGATCAGGACTAATACAAAAGAAGGAGTCATAGATTGTCTATACGTTATTATATTATTAGTTGTTTAAACTGTAATATTCTTTAAGTATGAAATTTTATCAGATTCTTCTTTTCTCTATTTAACGCCAACTCTCTATAACGCTATATAATGCACAGTCCCTTCAGTGTCTTTATATAGAGTTTACACTGTATTTATATTATAGGCATATATTTTTTATTTATATTAATATATTTATTATTTGGCAGGGGGAGCTCAATAAAAAGAAATATGAGAAACTTTTTTAGACCTTGACTTGGTCGGTCTGTAATTTTGTATGGGAGGTCAAATTTTTTTTTTAATATTTCGACTTATGGAAAGTTGTTCAGTTTTATGGACTGGTTCACCCCTTAAAATATTTGCAGTTTATATTTTTACACCCTGTATAAAAGTTGTACGCTTAAATCTATTGTCCAAAAATACTACGAAAATCTTTAATTTTAAAATATTCAAAGTTTGAATTAATAAACAGAATTTTACATTAAAGTAAGTGTTCTGGCGCCATCCAAAATAGCAATGTATGACGTCATACAGTCCTATTTTCATACAATATACCGTTTAAGATCGTTTTAGAAGTAGCTCATTTGACTTGCTAGTCCACAACCCTATTCGTCAATAAGAAAATAACCCATAAAGGCTTACTTATATCCGCATCGAACAAACCGAATTTTTGTATTTTTTTATACAGGATGTAAGAGACGGTGTAACGAAAACTTTGCAAGCGTGATCAGACTATGAAACTGAATAACTTTCTATGGGGACTATGTTGGGAAATATTTTAAAAAATCGATTTTCCATACAAAATTCCCGATCAGCTAACTGACTTTGTGTGGAATCTCGAAAAAAAATTTCATTTCCCGACATAGCCCCCATAGAAAAAGTTGTTCAGTTTCATGGTCTGATCACGCCTGTAAAGTTTTCGTTACACCGTCTCTTACACCCTGTATGAAATACATTTGCCGGAATCGACCGATTAGGTTCGGACAAATTTGCTGGGTTTCATAGGATTTCATATAAAGAATTAAAAAATTCGGTTCGTTCGATGCGGATAATAAATAAAATAAGAATAAAAATCTCGGATAATTCACACAGCGCCATCTAGCCCCAAACTAAGCAAAGCTTGTACTATGGGAACTAGATAGCTGATAGTAATACTTGTATACTGTTTTCTTAAAATAAATACATATACATAGAAAACACCCAGACTAGACATAAATATTTAAAAAAAAAACTTATCAAACATTTGTGTCCGGTGGGGATCGAACCCACGACCATTGGCGTAGGAGGCAGGGGCACTATCCAATTCGCCATCGGGTCAGTCCATAAGGGATAAGTGTGCGTTCATCTTAATCTTACGCCGTGTGATGCCGGCTTAGAATAGCATCACCCCACATCCTTCCCGTGGGTGTCGTAAGAGGCGACTAAGGGACTCTAGAGTATTATAATTTTTAGGCGACAGGCTGACAACCTGCCACTATACATGTTTTCTGAAACAACCTTGGAAAACAATGCTCAAAAATGTCAGACGTGGCGATAGCGTCCGTATTCTTACGGCTATTACCGCTCTGCCTACCCCGCAAGGGATAAAGGCGTGATATAAATGTATGTATCTTAATCATGTAGTTATCTGGCAGGTACTCTCGCACGGAGCCGCCGGTGCTCGGCGCAGCGCTACCCAGCGCGGCCAGCACTCCCGAGTCGCCCCTGCCGCCGCCCGCCTGTCCGCGCTGCCACGCGCACCTCACTTGCGAACTGCAACTGGTCCCCGAGTTCGCTGAGACGCTCCGTCTGTCGACTACCAACGCGAAACTGTCTCATCTGCACTTTTTGTCAGTCCTTGTGTTCACTTGCTCGCAGAGCTGCTGGCAACCAGGGGATACCATGGTCGAAGAAATCGTCGTGTTCCAACCGGAGGTCGTTTAAAAAATAGCACGCTAGAGAATCAATTCTACCCTCCGTCTGTCGCGTAGCAACGCGAAACTGTCGCATCTGCATTTTCTGTCGGTCCTTGTGTTCACTTGCTCGCAAAGCTGCTGGCAACCCGGTGTTGCCATCGTCGAAGAAACCGTCGTGTTCCAACCGGAGGTCGTTTAAATATATATATGCAAATTCATTAGGGAATCAATTCTACTGGTGATGCCATCGTCGAAGAAACCGTCGTGTTCCAACCGGAGGTCGTTTAGAAAAATACCAATATGTATATAAGTTGTAAAAATATTAGCTGCAAATATTTGAAACGGTGCATCAGTCCATCAATCTGAACAACTTTCCCCAAGAAGCATAGGTCGAAATATGAGAAAATTTTTTGGAGCTCCCATACAAAAATTGAGTTTGTCAGTTTTGTATCGGAGGTCCAAATTTTTTACATATTTCGACCTATGTTTCTTGGGGAAAGTTGTTTAGTTTCATGGACTGGTTCACCCCTTAAAATATTTGCAGCCAATATTTTTACACCCTGTATATGCAATTTCACTAGAGAATCAATTCTACCTTCCGTCTGTCGCCTAGCAACGCAAAACTGTCGCATCTGCATTTCCTGTCGGTCCTTGTGTTCACTTGCCTGCTGGTGGCAACCCCGTTATAGACGAAACCATAGTAAAGTTTAGATAGTTTATTGATGTCAATGAAATATAGCAATACCTAGGGTAGATTTCTCTAGAGTTTCTAAGCAGATTTTTAAAACTGCATTTTTTATCTAGAGATTCAATTTTATCCAACGCCTGTTTTCTTGCAACAACGCTATATTATGGCAGATGCTCGTTTAGAGTTTAGAGCATTGAGCACAGAAATTGATCAAATTCTGAATGCGCATATGTATTACGTATGTGCTACCTGTGTATATCCTGCGTGACCACAGAGGAGTTTTTTGAAGCGGTTGTGCCTCTGCCGCTCCGGGAAAATTTGGGACCGGGGCCTTACGGTTGCATGACAGCTGATATATTTCGATCGCGTTCATTTAGCAAGATATTATCAGAATCGACAGCGTCGCTTATCTTTAGTCTTTACTTTGTTCTTTTGCTAGTAATCTTTGAACACTCTTTGTTAACTTGTACGAATCATTGTACTTTTAATTAAGATTTCATTCAATTAGTGCACGTTTTTAAGCATTTTTTATTATTCTATTTCTTAGCATTTGAGGAATGTTTCTATGTAAAAAACGCTTTTACTTTTACATTATTTCTGGATAGTAGCTACTTATCGATAATAAACTTTATGCTCTCAGTCAAAATAGATTGTTATAATTGTAAAACAATTAATTTATTTTTGTTTGATTAAGATTTTCGATATGAAGAGGTGGATTTAAACATTTTAAACCTTTAAGTAATATTACTGTTTGTAATTCGTCTGTGATGTGATTTCCATTACAATAATTTAAAAATCTTAATAATTAAATGTGAGGTAGATATTATTGTAGATACCTTCTTAAACTAAGTAAGGTAACTTCCATTTACTGAATAGATTAGTATTTTCCAACAAACGTCGCTACGAAGCCAAAGGCGAATTTGCAATTGTCTGACTTCCAAGTTACATACTGCTGTCACTTTCCGATTAATAGATTTAGAAAAGGATAGTAGATATCGTACTCCACATTTTAATTATGTTAGAAAATGTTTCTTCGCCGTATTTCCATATGATAAAAGCATGGATAAAAGTTTATATGAATGTACCTGCCGATCGAGTCAATTTGTGAGAGAGGTTCAAAACTTTTTCAACACAAAGTTTTTCAAAAAGTGACTGTTATTATATTACACCTTGCGGTGCGGGTATTTTATTAAAATTGGTATTTTTTTTGTTCCCGTTTGTCCCCACATAACCTGTCACTATAGACAAATAAGAACAATTTGTCCCCACTCGCATTTGATCTACATTGCTCGATCAATTTTTATTCCCACTTGACACCAGTGACAGATTTGTGCGGACAAATGGAAAGAAAGTTTTTTTTTTTACAATTGTAGTTCAAGTTTTTTATTTAATAGTCAAATTCACATACAGAGATGGTAAATATGACACCCTGTTAGTGTCAGGGCACAGCAACAATCAACTAAGCAATCTACCTATTCTGTTCTGATTACCTCCTTTTCGGTAGAAGCAAAGAAAGTAATCAAAAAATTATACTTACTAAATAATATTTAGAAACTGTGATTTAATTTATTATGTCTAGTACCGATCCATATTGTTAAAGTAATGTTAACCATATAAATAAATTGTGTCAATCTACTTCATTCGAGTTTTTTTCTATCTATTGCTAATTTATTGTTTTATCTAATGTTCTCACCTACCTACAGAATCATTATACAGGGTGTAAGAGACGGTGTAACGAAAACTTTGCAGGCGTGATCAGACCATGAAACTGAACAACTTTTTCTATGGGGGCTATGTTGGGAAACGAAAAAAGTTTTTCGAGCTTCCATACTAAATCAGTAAGCTGATCGGGAATTTTGTATGGAAGGTCGATTTTTTTTTAATGTTTAGCAGCATAGCCCCCGTAGAAAAAGTTGTTAAGTTTCATGGTCTGATCACACCTGCAAAGTTTTCGTTACACCAGTCTCTTACACCCTGTATATCACCCAAACCCAATAGGGGAAGACCCGTGTCCAGCAGGTTTTTGGTGCTGTTGTAGTAAAGTTGTAGTTTGGCATGTAATATGCAATCGATAAACTCCGAAAGTTATTCAAAAAATATCTTCCTTTCCAATTAAATTGACATTAAGTTTTTGAAATGAGAATCCTTTTTTATATGCACTTATTCTATTTATTTATTATTCTACCTATTTAACAATAACAAAATTCATCATTTACTAAAATATATTTACATCTGTGGAATTTAATTTCTTTGTTCAAGCACCACTCCAAGGTTTCAAAATATAACCTTCGATCAATATAACTAGTTATGGACATGCCTTGCGCATATAAAAAGGTCTTTAAAAATGTGCCAAGACACAACTACATATAAACACGCGCACACAGCTACACACGCTCTAATCATATGATTATCCGATCAAAGACAGAGACAGCGAGACGTCCTTGCACTGTAGTGCGAACGTGATAGCAATATGTCAGTGACTTTCGCTCTTTATGTTCGCGCCCTTTTACAGCAACTCGCTTCAATCGCGCACTTCACGCCAGCTTGCGCGTTTCGTATGCAAATCCATCCAGCGGTCGCATACGAAAAGCGCATCCTAGCGCATGAAGCGTGTGATTTAAACCGCGTTGCTGTAAAACCATCCTTCGAACTCTAAAAATAAAAGTAATAATTTCATAAGACAAGTATTTATATGTATTTTATAACTCTTTAGCTAATAAGTAATTCCTGATGCTTTATTTATGTTTGTTGAAATGAACACACTTTAACAAAGCTCAAGACGACGTTCTGATGACAGTTTTGAGAATTGTAGACGACGTGTCGCACGTGTTTCTTGTAGCCGGCGCAAAGACCGACTGAGCGAGGTGTTCAAGGTTGCACACACTTGCACTTACTTGGAGCGGATCAAATCACTTGCTCGGTACGTCCCGTCCATATCTACTTATATTGGTCGAAGAATATAAAGAAATTTGTCTCACATCAATTTGGTTTTAACTATTATAAAAGTGTGTGTGTAAGTGAAATTATTATTATTATTATTTTGAGCCAGACATGTCCCACTGCAGGGCAGAGTAAAATAGCGGCGTTTTATTAGAACAGGCACAGATCAATAGATCTAGATACATACTAACATAAGTGCAGGTGTGTCTGCACAAAATGCCTAAACAATAAATGTGGATTTTACAATTCACAAACATAATTTCTTTAAAATATTGGTTCATTTGATTCATTTAATATTTTCCTTTACATTCTGTTTACAAAAGCACATAACAAGGAGCAATTCATACAATAAAATATAATAAATAACTTTTTGACAGTTCCTTGTACAAATAGATTACAGCTACATCTCACAACAATGACAAGAAAAGCGCATATATAATTAACATTTAAATCTTCGAGACAGTCAATTTTTGAAATAATGGTAATAAAACTAAAGATTCAAGTCAAGTAGATGAAAAACTTTAACATCTGTATTATTTAATATTTTAGAATTCTAAGCATCTAAAGGAAGAAATCCTATCTACATGTATCCATATTTATCTAGTAACTTCAGTGTAGCAGGCGTCGCAAACACGTACGGGTTTGTTGGTATTGGTGAGCGCAACTGACTTTTCGCTGCACCCGCTGCAAAATATGTGCCCGCAGCGACGGCAATGGTGCTGTGGAAGAAGAGGCAAATCCTATAATTTGTATGTATAGTACATATAGGTAAACAATGACAGATAGAGTCCATAATGAGACTATGGGCCGGAAGAGCCCTAAAAACCAAAGTAACATATATTGTACAAAAGTGTAGCAAACTGAAGTGACAGTGAGCTGGTCATATCTGTCGTAGAACCGATGGCCGGTAGAGGGCGTGGGTTCTCGAGTGGAGACCACGCCTCGGCAAGCGTACCGTTGGACGCGCTCCGGCCAGATGGACCGATGCCTTAAAGAGAGCGGCTGGTAGCGACTGGATGGTGAAAGCGGGATCGTTCATTGCGGCGTACCCTGGGGGAGGCTTATGTCCAGCAGTGGACTACTATAGGCTGATGTGATGATAAAATAATATCTTTAACTTCATGTGCTCGGTTATCACACTGTTTGTATTTGTATCTAGTCATAATCATGATACCATGAAGTTATACGGTATGGAGTATATTTATGGAGGTATGTTTGCAGCATCGCGTCATCGCAGCTTAGAATATCATGGACTATTTATTTCCCGCGAATGTTGTAGAAGAGGCGACTAAGGGGCCCGAGGAATACATGTGAATTACAACTTACAACTTTAGGCGACAAGCTGACAACCTGTACAGTGAACATACAGCGATACATGAATCATATAAAAGGGTCCTCAATATTGTCTCGCTACGCTTGAGCTAGACCAATTTTTAATTGAAGGCGACCATATTTTTACGGCCGATGTGGCGCAGTGGTAGTGCGACTGTCTTTGACGCAGAAGGTTCCGGGTTCGATTCTCGGTAGGTAACTCACAAAGTTGATATTTATCACTTTGTGAATTTGTTCCCAGTCTGTCTAGGACATTGCAGGATGAACTACCCGATTGCCCGTAAGAAAGATGGTTCCGTATTTCGGATAGCTTGTTTTAAGCCGTAGGTCCCGGTTGCTATCTATGATTACTTAGATGGCGGTCGTTACAAAACCATGTCAGAAGCCTGCTACTTGTAGAAGGCGGTAGAAAATTTTTGATACAAGAGTTCATTGGGTCGTTGGACGACTCAGTTCGGTGTCCCACACGAAAAGAGCACTGTGAGATCATGAAAAAGGACTTACTTTCCGTCTAGCAATAGTGAATTCCTTAGCGCAGGCTGTACAAGCCGTAGCGTCCTTATCGTTCGCCCAAGTAGGCGTATCGACATCGGCTACGGCTTGAGCAGCTTCCTTTTCTAATAGCTCTTGTAGCTGCAGCTTATTTTCGCTGAGAGTTGCCCCTACTTCTTCTAAAGTCTTCTGCGCTTCGCTGTACTGGGTTTTTAACACGTGTTGTTCTTCTTGAAGAGCTATGTATTTCTGTAATGGAAATGGAAAGAGTGATACAGATAGTTATGATATGAAAATAACGTCTGGCTTATTTGCTGCAGATATATTTATTTGATAGGTACCTTTTTAGTTTTTTAGTAACTACTTGTAGGTACCTTAACATAAAAAATACTTTCTAAATTTTCGTCGAATATAAATTAAGATGGTAAAAGTGGCAATATATAAAATGCGTGATAGGTTACCTGTCCTATAGATTTAAGAGAATCCACTTCTTGGGTCAGCATTGATATTTTGTCACGATCCCGTACCATTGATTCCTGAAAATAAACACAATGCTATTATTTATTATCAATAGCTAACTATACGCTAGATGACTGGGTCATTAATAAAATACAAAAGTTGTATGCTTAAAACTATTGTTCAAAAATACTTCATACTCGTTCTTTATTTTTCGAAATATTCAAAGTTTGAATTAATAAATAGAAAAATATTATAAATGTAAGTGTTTTGAGGCCATTGAAACTAAAAAAAAATGACGTCATCTATTCGTATTTTCATACCAAATATCGTTTTAAAAAGTAGCTCACTCGTCCCGCTAGTCATCATGCCCACGTATATTGGACATGCCGAAGTAATCTTATCCGAAATAACCCTTCTGTTGAACAAGGAGCTCCCTTCTAGAACACATTCTCCTTGCCTTATCCCGTTCTCTGTCGGGGTGGGCTACCTAACCTAGGGGATTTGATGTGGAACCAAGTTTTTACACAGAGCGACTGCCATCTGACCTCTGCAACCCGAAGGCTAATCTGGCCCGATTACTAGGTTAAGTCACATTCAAATGTCATCTGAATTCAATTTCATCACGACGTTTTTCCTACACCGTAAGAGCAGTCGGTAAATGTACATGAGTAGGTAAAAACAAGGTAAAAACACATTGGTACATGGCGGGGATCGAAATTATAAGACCGGTGTCCTAACCACTAGGCCACCGACCTCCCTTCTAGAACAGAATAATAAAATATCAACCAACTTGCAATGACACCCGCCACTCTCGTTCTATCCTCAGATCCCCCTCGGCGGCCACAGCTCTGCTCTCAGCGGCCGCCGCCTTCTGACCGAGCGATCGTGAGGTTTCCTCTAAAGCTCGCCTAGCCGCTTGATCTTCTTGCAACCTAAACATTTAACAAGTCTTGTAGATTATTTTGTCTTTATTCAGTCGTATGCATACGATTGTAATTGTACCGGGTGAAAAAATAAATTGCTGTAAATATTTTAAGGTGTTAACCAGTCCATGAAACTGAAGAACTTTTCCTAAGGAACATAGGTCAAAATATGAATAAGAAATTTTGACCTCCCATACAAAATTACCGACTGACCAAGTCAATTTGTATGGTAGGTCCAAAAAAATTCTCATATTTCGACCATGTCTTTTGTGGACAGTTGTTCAGTTTCATGGACTGATTCACCCTTTAGAAAATTTGCACCTATAGTCTGTAAAATGTAGGATGATCCCTGTGACGTATGTGTCCTTCGAGCAAATGCTACGACGTAAGGTCCATTTTCCTTTGATTCCTAAATCACATTTAAATTTGCTCCAAGGTCACAAACGTCACAGGGATCATCCTATATTTTACAGACTATAATATTTTTACACCTTATTTTATTTATATAATAGAAGAAAGATACTTACACTCAGATAGTGATTCAGGGTTTGAAGCAATGATGTGTAATTAGGTATGTTTTTTTTTATTGTGAGGTTCTGATACAGATGGATGTATATCATGTATATTAGAGTCAGTTCACATAAGGTGTTAGGAAAATAATGCAAAGCCTCTACTAGAAAACCATCACAAAACAATCACGGTAGTTATCGCCACGATTGACAAATCTTTGAGGTACGGTTCAGATAAGTCGTGTTTCACTATAGTGACAGGTTGTCAGCCTGATAAGGCGTGATAAATGTATGTATGTATGTCAGCCTGTCGCTTAAAATTACAACACACATGAAGCCCTCGAGTCCCTAGGTCGGCTTCTACGACATGCAAGTGAAAGAAATAGGGTGATGCTATTCTAAGCCGGCATCACACGGCTAGCATAACAGGTCAATCACAAAATCCAGAACAATATTTAAACAACTAGAATAGATGTTTAGGCATTATTTTCCATACACGTAGTACTTCTTTGTCATAATGATCATGTGTTTCTAAATTATGCAAAGTAATGTAGGTAATATAATTGCAACGTATGACTGAGCGACTAGGAATTCAATTGATGTGATAAAAACAAGCAAATTTCAAACATTATATTTTCGGATTGTGTAACAAGCATTTTCTGAATTTCGGAAAATATACCTTACACGGTATGATAGACATACCTAAACTGTGTTTTTTCAGAGATAGAAAATTGATAATTTGGATCGCCAATTTACTTGAAATGTTAAATAGTGATGTGCATAATAAAAAAATACCATTATGCCGATATATGAAAAATCACTGAGCTTTTACATAATTTGCGCGAGCGTCATGTACTAGAAACTAAAAGAAACATTTTAAAAATAGCATTTCGATAACAACATTTACCTGTACTGGCACATAACTATTTAAGAGTGGCAAAAAATGCCAATTCAAAATGTCAATGTTCTATCTCTCAAAAAAAAAAACAGTACCTGTACCTAAATTAGTCACTCAAGAGCATGCAAACCGCTCGAAGAAGCCATATTTGGCTGCTATCAAAATAAAATTATGATCGTGCCTTGTGCCGTACCCTGGGGGAGGCCAGCTACGTCCAGCAGTGGACTGCTATAGGCAGGTGTGATGATCATGTGATGTGATGTGATAATATAGGGTCCAGTTTTCTTAGTTGACATGTCTTCTATTATGGCTTATTCGAACGGCGTGAGTATAGGTAGAGTTGATAATGGCAAACCTACACAACAAACATAGTCCAAAACAAGCGAAAACATGTTTTATGTTCAATAAAATACGGTATATGCGACTGAATATGCTTTATTGTAAATTATAAAGAAGGCTTTACATCACTAGAGCTTTGGATTACAAAACTATGTAGTTAATGTATAAATGATTCTAACAAATGTGCTAGATCAACAAACAGACTTTATACTTAGGTACAATAATTTTAATTAGTATTAGAATTCGAGCTGCTAACAACATGAGATCAAATACAAGATTCTTTTACAATGTTTTACTAAACATGATGCCAAATGCGATTATACAAGTCAATAAAATCTATTTTACATTCCTTAGATTAAAAAAGGAATATAAATTAAAATAAGGTCAAAAGTTTCTATAAATATTTCAAAATTAGTCAAGTAAATTTGACATTGCACGTTAATAGGCAGCCATAAACATTCTTAATCTAAATTATAATAATTTGTGTTTAACATGTTTAGTCTTAACGTAAAACAGCCTAACAAACTTAACAGAGTCAAACAAAATGTAACCAGTTGGTCATAGCAACGTTAAGCCAAAGCAACAGTAGCATTACCATCCTAACAATATCGATAGTCATTACAATATCGAATATTTTATATGAAAATACTTTATTCATGAATAATATTAAAAATACTGATTTCCTCTCAGTCCGTTGTGACGGTTTGCCAATATATCGAGCGAGTTGAAAGAGTTACCTCTACTAGGGAAAGACGCAAGCTGTGCATGGCTCACTCCTAGGTGCAGATTAATTGATATGTCAAGCGGTTTATACGCGCTCTTACGCTAAAGCAGATCTGATGGGGCCAGTACTGTTTTGTATACACATCGACCGCATTCTCAAATTATGCAGTAAGTATTACGACCTTTATTTTTGCATTTGAGGTGAATAATGCTCTCGGGAACTGCATGCAAAACAGTACTGCTATAGATAAATCTGCTCAGGTGTAAGGACGCCGTTAGTCTAAGTGTTCCACTCTTTCGTCCGTCGGCTGGTATGATAGTAAAATTGTGCAAAACCTACTTCTCATCGAGCTGTTGGATTGTGCTTCCCATTGACTCAGTCTTTGCTTCCAATTTGGCTATTAGCTCTGTTTTATGTTTCAAGGAACTTTCACATTCCTAAAACAATGCCAATAATAACTGAATAAAAATTACAATTCACATTAGAAAGCGGAAATACCCTCAACCAATAAGTACATAGAAGAAGCATCATGTGGTTATGTCAATATGGAGAATAACATTGTGATTTCATTATAATTAATAAATGACTTGTTTGCTTAATGACCTGATAACGTAATTCAATAATCACAATATTACCCTCGGAAGGTTAGTACATTACGATAAAATAGACATTAGTAACTTGTTACTTGCAAATATCGAGAGGAAACACCACCATTCGGGAGATAGTAGTCATAATTTTGTCTAACGTTGGAACAGTTTATGTATTTACAATTTAAGTATCAAGAATGTTGCGAGTCTATTCCCCAGCTTGCGCTGCACTGGAGCCGCTTTTGTCTTTGCTGCTACACTTCCGAAAGGGTGGTATTTCCTGGAGGTTAAGTTTTTTATTCGGCGGCCCCTCATCCTTCGACTTCTTGCCGCCGTCAGCTTTTTTATCAAACTTGTCGGTCAACGAGTCGTTAGTGACGGGCGACTTGAGGGCCTGCATGAGGTCATGGTCGGGTCCTAGGAAGTGGTTATATTTCTCAAGGTTGTTGAGGATTTTGCCGATTTGCTCGGCCTTGCTCTGCAGCCGGGAGACCATCTCGCCCTTCTGCGTGAGTTCCATCTCGCACTCCTTCCGTGCAAACGCGGCAAACGTGAATACACCATAGCATTAGTATTGGATACATAAATATACTACAGCCTTTGTTAGTTTGGTATAAAGCCAATCACATATAAAGATATAAAACCAGTAAAGCCACAGATAGACAGATAGACGATAGATACATAGAAGATATATATTTAAGGTGTAGAAATATCAACTGCAATTAATATCTTAAGTAGTAAACACGTCCATGAAACTGAGCAATTTTCTCGGAACATAGGTGGAACATATGGAAAAAATGTTGGATCTCCCAATATAAGACAGTAGCCGCCTGTTTTTTTATATTTATTCGGCACCGGGGGGGGGGGGGGGGGGGGCGTCAAAACTACGCCTGTCGGCTTGGTGATGAGCAAGGGCTCACCCGTAAATAATTGAATGGTTGTTCAAACAAGGTAATAATGTTTTTAAGGCACAAATAAAATAAAGCTACACAAATAAAATAAAATAAACCAGCCCAAACACACGGCGAGACTGCGAGTTTAGGAGGCGAGACTTAGGAGTTGTCCTGGGAAGAACGGATCGGACTGAAGTTGCCAACTGTCTCACTTTGTAATAAAGAGATGTCCAATACTTTTTTCGTATTTCGACTATTAGATTTATGGACTAGTTTCCTCTTAAAAGATTTGCAGTTAATTTTTTTTACATTGTG
Source organism: Keiferia lycopersicella (assembly GCA_029255805.1). Classification (NCBI taxonomy): domain Eukaryota; kingdom Metazoa; phylum Arthropoda; class Insecta; order Lepidoptera; family Gelechiidae; genus Keiferia; species Keiferia lycopersicella. Next base: position 6,177,403 of record JARACZ010000008.1, read on the forward strand.
TGTAGAAATTAAATAGATTAATTCAAGGTTAAGTTATAAAGAAAATAGATATTATAATTAGGAACATTTACGAGCAAGCGAATAAGGTTACAAGGTACTGGTAGAGTGGGAGCGTAAATAGCAACATAATGAATTGATGTTTGAGGTAAATCTACTGTATGGGCGGGAATGCGCTTTGTACGACCCACGTCGTACGGCCTTCGGAGGTCAAAGTTGTTCAATGCACATCTTTTGTTTTCAAATAAAGAATCATGTAATAGAATTGTATAATCAGTAGGTCCATTGTATTTTTTGGCGCGATTCATAAACATTCAACAATACAGTCAGGGGTATTCCCAGCCATGACTCATACTTTCAGGCATTTCAAACTTCTGTAGTAGGGCAGACAATCGAAATAAAAAATGTACATTCTACCTAGGATCAGCTAAACAAGAAGCCTCCAAAAATTTAAATACATTTAACGTACATAAAAAACAACGAATTTGGAGGTCAAATTGCAGTGAAGGCGTCTAATGACTGTTACGTACTTGAACTTGTGTTCGAATACAGTCAACCGTAACATTACGTTACGAAACAAATGAAATACTGACATTTGGAGACTCAGACAAACAATCCATAAAATACAAATAGAATTGGTACTATTAAATAAAAGTGGACCAAAATCGGACCCTGAGGGAGTATCTTTAAACAATGATACATACACACAGCTATAATTCCTTTATCCCTTGCAGGGTAAGCAGAGCGTTAATGGCCGTAAAAATACCGTCGTTATCGCCACGCCTGACAAGCATTGAGGGCCCAATTCGTGTAACACAGTAGTGACGGGTTGTTAGCCTGTTGCCTAAAGTTGTAAGTTTTTGTATGATTTAAATGTAATATTGGCAGAAAATCTTTATTGCCTTTCTCTCTTTAGAATATTTTTATTGCGTGAGATTTTTGTTTGAACTAAGCTCATATTTCGCTAGCTAAAGGGAGTAAGCACACCAAGCCATAGACACACTCATTCACCAAATTACTACCACCAAACAAGCATGCTTCGTAAATGAGATATGTTACCTGTAGCTTTTTGTACATTTCCAGGTTGATAAGTTTAATATCGTCCAGCTGTCTCCGCAGAGAGATTATCGTGTCCTGTTTGTCGTGAATGTCTTTCTCCAGCAGTTTCATGGCGACTTCCATTTCTGCTTTTAGTGAGATCTGGAAGTGAAACAAGTAATACTTGTATGTTTTTAGAGGATTTGAATGTGGGATTAGGATTCGGGTCAGGTTAATCTTCGGGTTGCAGAGATCAGATGGCAGTCTCTCTGTGTATAAACTTGGACTACGTCAAATCCCCTGGGTAAGGTAGCCGACCCCGACAGAGAACAGATAAGGCAAGGAGAATGACGAATGACTATCGGCCCAACCAGCGGTTTCAATCGCTGCTAATCGTTTTCCCGTGGGAAAAAGACATTTTCCCAGCATGTATTATCCATAGAAACCTTCTTTTGAATCAATATATTATAAAAAACTGCATCGAAATCCGTTGTGTCGTTTTAAAGACCTAAGAATCATATTCTCACATTTAAACAGACGCGGAAAGCGACTTTGCTTTATACATCTCTATGTAGTGATTTCGGCATTTTTAAGTACCTTACTACCATAATATCCACTACTAAGTACTTAAAATATCCATTATCACAGACTGTCAGTAAGCGCCCGTACGAGCGTGTATGGAGCATTGAGGTCAAGTTACGCTGGTCACGACACTATCTAAGTGAATGAGTAATAGTTATTATGTTATTTTAATGGCAATTTTTTTGCTCTATTGTTATAGAGGAGATGACAATAATTCAATAGATAACATTCATAAGGCAGCTTTAAAATATTAGAATTTGCCACTCGGCAGGTGCATTGATAAGCAGTAATACGAAACGAAAACACTGCATCCCAAATTACCTGCATAAATCTTTTGGTTACGTAGGTACCTGCCTTTTACGAAATCCCCATTTTAGAGAATGCTATTGTAATAATCAAATAACAGTCTTATCTTTTACCTGTAAGTCCAATTCTTTTTGCAACTCCGCATTCTTTTTTCTCTCTTCCTCCACTAGTTTTCCACATTCGCTATCTTTTTCGTTCTTTGACTTATCGGACGTTGTACTTCTGACGCTCCGTTTTTCCTGTAAATTGTTTTCAAATAGTTTATACGGCACGGAAGTTTTGATAATCAATGACACTTTCTTTTGCTTTATTTCACACGTTATGATAATGAAATGAATAATGTTGATAAAGTTACCTATATCAGATGATAGATAACAAACCCACTTGAAAACAAAACCATGCATGCAGTTCAGACATGAATAGTTTATTAAATGACCCTTAGAGCATGAAACCAACTAAGAAATGACCTGATCTACGGGGTGTAAGGGACAGCGTCCCGAATACTGATGTCGTTTCCTGATATGTGTTCCTAGGGAAAAGTTGTTCAGATTCATGGCCTGCTTGCATCCTATCAGTATTCGAGACGCTGTCCCTATCACCCTGTATAGCAAAGTAAATACAAATAACGTGTCTCATGTGAATAGACGTTCAACGTAATTACTTCACAATAGAGTAGACGCTAGTTAGAAAGTGTGCACCAACAGTTGAATGGGCAACAAAATGTCGAGAAATAACAACAGATCTCACCTCTTCGTCAGATTGCAACTCGGTCACTTTCATTCTGCTGTCTTTGGTTATGTCCTGGCCTGGAAAAACAATAACATTCAAGCCCAAGAAACTGAACAACTTTCCACAAGAAACATAGGTCGAAATATGAGAATAGTTTTTGGACCTTCCATTTAAATTGACTTGGTCGGTCGGTAAGTTTGTAGTCCAAATTTTATTTTTAATACTTCGACCTATTTTCCTTTGGGAAAGTTCTTCAGTTTCATGGGCTGGTTAACCCCTTAAAATATTTGCTGCAAATTTTTTACACCCTGTATTTTGAAGGTGAGGCAGCAAGAACCTATGAACCCCGTGAGGCAGCAAGAACCTATGAAACAACCACGCTATATCATTTTTGGCGCGCGCTCGTCAAACACAACTAAATAGGTAAGCTCTCTGTTTATGAATTAAGTTGTGTTTCAGAGCGCATCAAATCTGATTGTGACGAGAGTTCATGGCTTCACTATTTTACTCTTGTTTGTTTCTTCATGAAACATTTATTTTCAGGACATAAACAAAATAACCACACACAAGTCAAACACCGCACTAAAAATAAAGAACTCACAGGATTTGGTCCAAAACGGCGGTTTTTTTGGACTTTTAGTTGACGCGTTTCCCATTACAAAACTGTACGTAATAATAGTCTCTGGGGCATCACTGTCGCGGACTGTGTTTAGTGAATTGAGGAAGTGCAAACGAGAGACGCGGACGGCATACTAATGCCTACTGGTTGAAATGTTCATCGTCACCGCTAAGCCGCGCGGCTGACTCATCAACACAATAAATCGCGAAGTGTCTTATCTTTAAAGTTAGACGGATCAGTACGCTTGCTGACACGTTGCGATAGGTAAACAAAAATGCATTTCTTTAATCGCTTCAGTGGGTTAACTAGCGCCGCAATTAATAAAAAAAAGGTTTTATTTTGGGTGATTAGAAAATCTCGGCTAATGATTATAATATTTTGTTACATGCTATAATTATGTCGATCATCATTTTTCATTCGAAATTTTTACCATACAAATGTTATGCAGGTGCAAAAATATAAAAATACTAAAAAATTTAATTATCATTCCACATAAACTGTTTACTGGCTATTTTGTACGGAAAGTCCTTTTTTGGACCTGCGATGCTTGGGTAAAAATTATCACGTTTTAAGGGCAGGTGTAGTTTATCCCTAAACACATGTAGGTATATACAAGTTATAGGTGCTGGTGCATTATGCAGGGTGTAAAAAAATTGCTGTAAATATTTTAAGGAGTGAACCAGCCCATGAAACTGAACAACTTTCCCCAAGGAACATAGGCCGAAACATGAAAAAACTTTTTGGCCCTCCGATACAAATTGACATGGTCGGTTGTTAATTTTGTATAGGAGGTCCAAAAAATTTTCTTGGGCTTCAAAAATTTTCAGTTTCCTGCCATATTTGTTTATTTTGTGACGACACTTAGCCTGATTTCATAGAAGCAGTCAAGTGCTTCCTCTTCAAACGAAAGTGAGATAGAATACTTAGCTGTTATCTCTAAGTAACACTTACTTAATTACCTACTTAATTAATTTATTGTAATTTAGTTCCTCCTCCTTGAATCGTTTATCCTCAATGCTGAGGGTCGTGACCTCCTCGAATAACTTTCTCGTGGACTATGTGACGCCATCTTGTCCTATCTTCGGCGGTATGAATGGCTTCGTAAACTGTGGTGCCTAACGTTGTGCGGATCTGATCAGACCAACGAGTCGGGCTTCGGCCTCTGGGTCTTCTACCGTCTACTTTGCCCGTTAGTAGCTGCTTCTCAAGATTGTCACCATTCTTTCGGGCAATGTGGCCAAAGTATTCGAAACTTCTTCTTAGGCATATGGTGGTGAGTCTCATGGGAATCTTGAGTTCCGACAAAATGGATTCATTGGTCCGATGTTCTGTCCAGTGTACCCCGAGCATTTTTCTCCAGCACCACATTTCAAACGCTGCAATGCGCTTGTGGTCTGCTTTTTTGAGTGTCCAGGTCTCGGCTCCATATAGAAATATGGAAAACACAAGGGTAGTGACGAGCTGCTTCTTGGTCTTTCGCGAGATATTTCTGTCTACCCAGACACGATTCAGTTGGGTCATCGCGTTCTTTCCCATGCCAATTCGTCGTCGGATGTCCTGTTCGCACGACCCATCATTTGTTATAACTGAGCCTAGATAGACGAATTCGTTTACTACATCTAGGTTCAGGCTTCCGGTTGTAGTGAGGGTCTTGCTGCGGTCGACTATCATGACCTTTGTTTTAGCCCTGTTTATGAGAAGTCCCATGTCCCTGCTAACTTTCTCAACTCTTTCCAGTAATAATGACATTTCCTCCTCATTGGCTGCAAATAGAGTGGTGTCATCGGCATAACGGAGGTTGGTGATTTTCACCCCACCCACTGATATTCCACCCTTCCAGTCTTCACAGGCACGTCTCATGATATATTCCCCATATATGTTGAAGAGTATGGGAGATAATATACAGCCTTGTCTAACTCCCTTTTTAAATTGGAAGGGCAATTTAGTTATTGTAGGTATATTTCAAATTAGGATAGAAAGAGACAAAGGATTACCTTTAAGACGAAAATACAGGGTGGACATAAAGGTTGGGTGAACTTTCGAATGGTAATATTTCGTCCAATTATTGATCTATTAAAACGAATTTTGAGGTTTTATGTTCACAGTTTCATAGAATTTTATTTGAAAAGGGTTCATTTAGTGATAAAGTGAATGTTTTTTTTGCAGCTATCCTTAGAATAAAAACATCAATATTATTTGGATTTCTATTTTAAGATGAAACCTTATAGCTAAAAGCTAAAAAGAAAAATTAAACGTCTAGTAAAAACCCTTAAGAACTGGTCACAACCTTGCTGTCCACCCTGTAGTAAAGTTGGTTTATATTATTTATCAGTTTTTGTGTTATCAACAGAACACGGAGATTCCTTGAAAAACGGGTGATACCATTCTTGTCTAGCGCCACAGTTTATAACACAGCAAACAGTAATAGGTCATATATGTATTTTTTCAGTAAATGACTTACCTAAACCTTAGTGAGGCTAAATAATTTAGCCATCTTGTTTATCCTGACTAAATTGTATTTAGACTAGTTTTATTTATAAAATAAAAATTGATTAAAAAACTTACCTAAAGCATGTTTCAGCTGATTGTTTTCCTCCACTAATGTGATCATGGTGTTTTTGGCGATCGCCAAGTCCTCCTTCATAAGAGCGTTAGTGGTTGTCAAACTTTCCACTTTTGCTTGGAGGTTCGCTACTGTAGCACTGAAAACGAGGTTACATTGAAAAATTTTTTTTTCAGTCTTTTTAGTTTAGTCGTCGTTTTGAAATGTCAATTGTAACGAATCGTAGGAAAATGACAATTTACCACTTTGCCATTATACCATTATGGCGTTATTCCATTTGATTTCAAAGATAATATCGAAAGAATAATGACCTTATAGAGAACATGCTTATATTACTAAGTAATGAATGAAGAACCTGATTTTTAAACTGAATTTAAGACACTTACTTGAGATGTCTATTCAATTCTTCGATATAGTTCTTTTGGTCTAGCATAGTGTTGATGTGGCGCTGTTTCGGCTCATTGTTTGTGTTATTTCCATTGCCTGTTAGGTCGTGGGAGGAGTTGCTACCTCGCAAGTACAACGAGAAATCTATCACGCCCTGTTGGCTGTCCAAATCTTCTTCCTGTGAAAAATATTCTATCAATACATATTCCACATTTACAACAGTTAACAGATGGACATTGTCTTTTTTTGTGTTTTCTCCTTTTATCGTGTGGACACCGAGTCCAAAGACCCGATGAGTCTTGTTTTCAATTTTTCTACCACCTATTAGGCCTGACACCGACTGACATAGAAAACTACCGAGAGCAACAGCTTAAAGGGGCCCTCCAAAGCATGGAAACATCTTTTTTTCGGACAATCAAGTGGCTCAGCCTGTTATTACATATATGCCCTAACCAGGCTGGTAACATTTCACAAAGTGACAAATATCAACTTTGTGAGTGCCACACTGGGAATTGAACCCAGAACCTTCACACTACCTGTGCGCGTTGGGCCACGCTATTTCACAGGGAACACTGCAGGCTATTATATTATCATAGATTAGTTTCATTTTATGAAACCTAAAGGTATAGAAAGGGGGTGATGCTACTATTCCTCTTTTCATCGCAGTATATCAATATGTGCTGTGTGATGCCGGCTTCGAATAGCATCACCCCATTTCTTCCCCGTGGGTGTCGTAAGAGGCGATTAAGAGATTCGAGGATTTTACGTGTATTACAACTTTTGGGCGACAGGCTGACAACCTGTCACTATAGTGATACACAAGTTATCTTAACCGGCCCTCAATATGTTTTCTGAAACCACCTTGGAAAACAATCCTCAAAAATGTCGGACGTGGCGATAGCGACCGTATTTTTGCGGTCGTTGGCGCTCTGCCTACCCCGCAAGGGCTAAAGGCGTGACATATGTATGTATATCAATAAACTAGGAAAGATAAAAACATAGAAATAGTGTACATTTGCGGAGTTTTGGAGACATCGTAGATTGTAACGGAAACGGCGGCGGGAGATAGGAACTATTTTGATAACTGTGCAAAATAGCCAGTCTATAACCTATTGTGATAGTACCTACACACTGTAACCGTACAGGATAAATAGAAGATTTATTTTAACTTTTATATTACAACGAAATCAGTTGAGTATGCTGTGTTATGCCAGCTGCTTATTAAAAAGCGACTAAGGGATAAATTCATCCAGGAAATGGGTAGCACATTGTATCGCGCTTGCCAATCGAGTATGGCAAAACCCAATAGGAGGTTGATCATGTCCAGTAGTGGACTATGTCTGTTAAAGTTAAAATTAGAATCGTAACATGAAGTCTTACTTTTACACATAAATTGCAGTCAACGACATTGAGGCCTACAAGTAGTCCCGTGATGATGACAGCCTCCTCATTCAGCATCAGAGCATGTGGTTCAAAGTACTCCTCAAGAGTTTCTTCACGGTGTTCCAGTAGGATCCTAAGGTAGTCCGCCAGGCGTTTCTGCATTAGGGCTAGTCTAAGCCAGGCCCTGGCGCGGCCCATTGCCGTTCTAAAAGCAAAATCGGCAAAATCGTATTCTACTCTCACTCTTTTTTTTTGAGACACATGTAGAACATCTGATTCTACTGTGTAACTATTTAGTAAGGTTATGTAGTAGGTACCTAACGTAAAAGGCAATCATCTGTCAGTTTATCTTCATTAAGACGATGGGTCAAGGTCAGAACTCACATATGGATTTTCCGACATTTTCACAATTTCTGTAGGTACCTTATCTTTGCAGAGTATAATAAAGGCATAAAGTGCTTTATGCTTATTTCACAAAGCAAAGAAAACATTTGCATACGTTTGTTCGACAGACATATGGTAACAGAGTATAAAATTATTGGCGAGTCTACCATGCATTTATGTTACGTTCAGTATGACTCATTTTACATATCACCACAACATGTTTTAACACAAATCGAAATCATTTAAATTATAACAAAAAGATCGATCAGTATGAGACACTCATCCGTTCGATTCAGCTTTGTAATTTCTGTCTATTATTATTTCTATTTATGAAATAAGGACGCAACACGTTAGACCATGTATGTCTTCAAATATAGATAGACACAGAGTTAAAAGACTTAAAATTTGATCAAATAAAGGGTCACTTACTTAACCGTTGGCAAGTCTCTAACACTCGTCGTTATATCAGCTGCTTCAGGCGAGTACTTTTCAACCATTTGAAGGATATCCCAGAGTTCTTTCTTCGGACCAAGTAGGCCCTAAAATAAAAGCACCATTATTTGATTGTCCAGAAACTCTACATTATAGCAAAGGTTATACAAGGGTTACAAGTGACAACCTTGAGGTGCGCCTAATCCGTTGCGGCATTTCCTACCTTTTTCGGTTTGAGTCCATGACGCATAACATGCTCCAAGACAATGAAGAAATGATGTAGGGGCAAGTGATCGCTGTCTAGCATACGGCCGTACCGGAGCGATTGTTCTATTAGCTCTTTTACTATCAGCTTGGAGATGTTGACGAGATTACTGCGTTCGATCACAACCGGGTCTCGGGCTAAAATAAATTAGTTGAATATCAAAACATGGTTGAAATATTCAAAAAGAAAGAACCAGTCACGTGTAACTAGTTATATGTTAGTAACTACTGTTGTTTAGACCTTGCATACGAGGCCGCACCTCTTTTACTTGCGACGACATTGCGTCGTAAATATGATTTTAAAGTTACTGAACTACCTAACAACAAAATTAGAACCATCTATAAGACTGAACAAAACGAATATTCATTATCAACATAATTTACCCATCAACGAATGCATAGGATCGTTAGGAGATGTAATATCGCCGGTGTTCTCAGAAGGGCGGATGTAGGAGTCCTGCATCTCCATATCGTGGAGTTCCTTCAAGCACAGCCATTCCCCGTCGACGGAGACGCGGAAGTTGCACAGGTAGATGGTGTCCTGCGCGCCGGCCATGTCGCCGTCGGAACTGTTGTCACCCTGATGCTGAATAGCCGACGGAAGGCCCAGCTCAGGTAAGGGATCGACCCCGTGGATAGCAGCGAGAGAACGCATAATAATTCAGCAAATAAAACAAGCAAGCGACAACACGAACACGCTTCCGTGAATCACGATCACTCCTTATTCCATTTCACTTGCGGGTATGAAGGTCAAACGAAATTGAGCTTATTTCCAAAACCTATTCAGATATCAATGCGTTTACTCCATATTGCGCGTCGTAACTATTGCTAAACAATCGAAAACTTTTGTTTTGGCGTCACAATAACGAGTACTTTGAGAGAAAATGTGCGGAAATGGCTTTCCCTACAAGTTCACAGAAAATATTGATTTTCCCATGTTGTGAGTTATGTAGTTGTGTAAACTAGAGGCAGGATCAATACTCCGTAACGGTGCTGCCACCTTGCGGGAGGGTCTGATACAAGTAGGAGGGTTTAGTTTAGACAGTGTTCTCTTCCACTTTGATTCATAAAATTCTAGCTGTTACTCATAGAGGCTGTTGTTCAATGATCATTTTACCTTTTTGTACAAAGTAAACTTTAGTTAGTTTATTACAAATTCTTTAGAGGCACTCTCATTTACTCATCTCATATTTACCTTATAAAAAACCAATGTAGATTATTTTCTATTATAATTTTATTCTCAATTTAGTTTTATTGATAAACCAGTTTCTTTCCAAACTGGTTACCAGTAGTAGGTGTATAAAGAATTTGTCATTTTTTTCTTTTATCACCTACAGACAGACATAAACACACAAAAAATCTTACATTCCTGGTAACATAAATTTTTATTTACTTTGATATTTAAATTCACCACTCAAATACCAATGGATCAACTAAAAATTAAAACTGGATGGTCAACAAACCCACACATACTCCACTTACTAGGTTAAACAGGTTGGTATGTTTTCTGATAAGAGATATAATGTGATAAACATATTTTTAAAAACAGAAGTTCTCTGTTCTGATGAGTCACACAGTTCATGTACAAATATTATCTACTAGCGGCCCGTTGTAACTGATTTTCCCATGGGAACAAATATGCATATGTAGTATACAAACCTTCCTCTTGAATCACTCCACCTATTAGAAAAAAACTGCATCAAAATCCGTTGACTTGTTTTAAAGATTTAAGCATACATACATACAGACAGACAAAAAGCGATGTTGCTTTATACGATAGGTGGCTAAGACATCCACTGCCATCTACCAGTCGACCAGGGCTTTTTGATAGTCTGCAGCACAGTCTAATTCCACAAAGGACATGCAGTAAAAAAATCAATAAATGTGTTTCTTAAATCAACCTACCTCTGTGAATCCACACTTTTGACTATGAACTCAATAAATATTGCTTCAATGAGGCAGAAGCATTTTTAGAAATATTTATCATTATAATATATTTTTTATACAATTCTACGGTTGTGCATACATGTGATGCTGCTGCCAAAATGCTGTAAATTAAAAAGAAGACCACACACTGGAATAGTTTTGCCACCCCTGCTTTATACTATCTAGTAATTTATGCAGTTCAAAATATTGTCAATGGTAAGTTTCCAAAAAACTTGGAGAATGGTTTTCTTAATTTTGATGTACTGTGATACTTAGATATTGCATTTGCAAAGTAGCAAGCAGAAAGTCTGCTGTAGGTACTACAATATTCTTATTCATTTAAAAGAGAACTCTGCATTTATTGTTGTCTTGCTTTTTGCAACACCCAAAGAAGTAATAGTGTGATATTAATCTAACCTATGATATGTATTTCTCTACACACCAGGAAAATTATTGCAGCCAGTTTAGGCATTTACATGCAGCATCATGTCTGAAAGTAATGTGTCGGTATGTATCAAGTGTGAAATCTGAATAGTAATGCAACATAAAAGTTTAGGAATTATATTTCAATATTATCTGACAAAGCCAGAGAGACTGAAAAAAATAAAGTAGGAAGTATTCACTTGCTTGCTAACATATTATGCACCAGGTAATGTACAGATAATGCATAAATTATGCATAGTTTAGAATTAGATTAACTATTTCAACTAGTGCTGGCACTTTGCTAGTAGTAGACTTACATGTCGGCTTCGTGCGGAAGTACAGAATCGTAGGTTTCTAAGTCTTTTCACAGAATCTCTTTAAAAGAGACAAAAGTAGCAGAAGGGATAATACTTACATTTGGCACTGTAGAAATAGGATTTGTCTGGCCTGGACAACAGAAGTTCCGGCCATCTGTCCTCCTTCGCAGATGAAACAGAAGGTGACCGCTCGAACAACCCCGACCTCACAGACGCCGTTGACGTCGCCGGCGACAAAGTCACATCTTTATCGGAAGCCATTACAATCACAATAACAACAAATTATTGCGAAAACATCGCGGAGAAAGAACATCTAATAGACGAAAACGACGCGTCAATATGTCAAATTTTTTTTTTTTTTTCCTTTTGTCCATTCTGGACAGGCAAGGGTCTTAAGACCATACAGCCTCGTCTTCAGTGGTTACTTATTCTTAAATATTTATAGATTGTACGTCTTCAGTGAGTCCTTTTCTTGTGTATTTTCATCAATAATACGTCTTCAGTATTTTGTCCATTCAGTGTGTTATTCTTCTTCTGTATTTTCTTATTTTATACGTCTTCAGTTAGTTTATTCTTCTTGAGTGTTTTTATAAATTATACGTCTTCAGTATTTTGTCAATTCCATGTATTTTTATATATCGTACGTCTTCAGTATTTTTGTCCATTCTGGGTATTTTTACAATAAAATCGTCTTTAGTTCAACTTTCGTTTAGCGTTTCATCAATATGTCAAATTCAAATGACGTTTGATTCTGTTTGACATTAACCTTTACGTTTACGAATACATCAAAGTGAAATGTTTTAAATCAAAATTTGTTTTCATATTTCAACCTATGTTCCTAGGGGACTCTATTACAATCTGGACTGTTTTTTTTTAGTTTTCTAGTCCTGTGATGTAAGGCAAGGCAACCCGTACGCACAGCATAGCTCGGTGAAGGTCGTTGTACCTGAGTGTGTGACCATAGCTTCGTAGTGTAACCATAACTTTGTTACGCTAGGAGAATATAAATCTATGATAATATTATTGATAACTTTACACACTGTAAGGTCAGCACTTTATAACGTAATAATGAAATTACGACGCGATATGTTACCATAGTCCATGTTATGCGATGTCCTACACGATGTACCATCGACCTACCTAACTACCTACCTACACTGTGTACCTACCTACACGATATAGAGAGAGACATATTATTTGTCATCAATTTATGTCACGCTGAAAGATATACCTATTGACCAAACAACTCCATGTTTTTTCTTTGAAAACAATACTGAGAAACAATACAAGTTGCAAATTGTTATTTATTAGGTACTTACCTATATTTTTATATCGAACATGAATGTGGAATACGAGAAGCCGTGCCTCCCTTTGCGACTTCTAATAGTGGATCCGCTCTCCGAGACAGGCACCTTGATTTGTATAAAGGCTTTGAATGGTGTTATGTTTGGATCCCATCAAATGGTCGAGGTCATTCTTCTGGTCTATGCAAATGAGGTGAAAGAAGCTGAACGATTGAAATGGGAGCTGGATAGCATGGCGCTTACGTGCAGCAATGGCGTTACAGTAACTTCAGATTTGCCTAGGTATTTTATTCATTTAACTGTTTAATGCACACAAAATAAAACACAGAACAATCACGAACAGGTACTACTTATTTCTAAAAAGAAATGTCTTCCAGCAGTCCTACGGTAGAGAGATAGCATATCTTACATTAGCAGCCGCAAGTGCATTGGTGGCAAAGGCCTACGCCTTCTTCTACTGGGAGAGTATTGCCAAGCTCACCATGCTTGGGCGGTTTGACAAGCGCAGTGTGAGGTCATACAGGGTGTTAAAAAATTTGCTGCAAATACTATAATGGGTGAACAATCCCATGAAACCTAACAACTTTCCCCAATCAACATAGGTCAAAATATGAAAAAAAAATTGGCCCCCTCATACAAAATTACCGACTAAACAACTCAATTTGTATGGGAGGTCAATTTTTTTTTCATATTTTGACATATGTTTTTTGAGGAAAGTTGTTCAGTTTCATGGGCTGGTTCACCCATTAAAGTATTTGCAGCTAATTTTTTTACACCCTGTATATTCAAAGTTAACGCTACAAGTAACAAATTTCTCATAAGTTTATCTATTTACGATTTCCACGCATAATTGAGGTAATGCTATTTCAAGCCAGCACTACCCGGCTGTACATAGCGGGTGGAGCCGGTGTAGTTTTATTTGGAAACTTAAGTACCTACCTGCAATTCTGAATTATGTTCCAAAGTGTGGAGCCAAATAATTAGGTAAAAAAAGCCAACCTAACACACTTACGACCTACCTATACCTACTTACGTACCAATACCTATTTTTTTTATAATTCATGGAATCAATCAACTTTGTTTAATGGTAGGTAGAGTCTTTTAATTTTTTCAGGATTCATTTAAAGAAGGATTAGGTATAATTTGCTTTATGCTTAGGATTTCAGATGCTGACGTTTTTTTCTTCTTATCAAACTTCCCAAGCCTCAATTCTATGGATTTTAGCAAAATAGCTGAGCCTGCCGTTTTCGACTCGCTCTATTTGATTCTGAAGGTGGCTAATAATCTAGAGATACCACCACCTCCCGAAACCCCTCAAGTTGAACCTATGACGAAGATACTGAAGACGAAACTACTTGACCTTAAACCACATAGAACGGTTATCATGGCTGATGGCTTGGTTACTTTGGATATTGTTAAAAGCTTTTCAAAAAATTTACCTGATGATATATTTTTCTGCCCATCGCCTTGGACAAGTATCGCAAAGACTGTTTTAGCCGAAAAACTAGGAGTAAGATTTTTTTGTTCCTTGTAGTAGAAAACAATACTGTAGTGCAGGAGATTTACCTAGAATTTTGTGACCTACGCGAGGTGCAACGCTTACCTACTTACTTGGATACAAAATGTAGGCCTAGTTTAGGCGTATATTTATAAATATTATTTATGGAAGTGCTTAATGACAGGACAAGTACCTTGAGTAAATTTTCATATGTCCATCAAAATTACACAATAATCAACTAAAAAAAAAATAAAAAAAAATAGAAGCTACGATAGGTAGCCTAGTCAAATAAACCACCGCACACCCCTGACCAAACGTGCCCATAATACTAGCGCGTTGCCCCTTTGGATTGCTAGGGAAATTCGTTTAGCCAAGAAATAGCGCGATTGTTGTGGGTCACTGTCTGTTAATCGCTGTCCGATGTCGGTTATCAGTTTTTTGGCTTCTGAGCCCCACGGACCACAGGTTTCCACAGCAAAAGACACAAAATCATACACCGATTCCCAGGCAGAATTCTTGCACGCTTGCTTTGGGCCGCTATTTTAGGTGCTGCGCCAGCACACTTCTGGGTACCGGCAAGATGGCTTGCAGCAAATGTGCAAACGCAAGTTGCGTCCCAAATGAGGCAACATCCTTTCTGCCAAGAAATCAGTGTAGGACCATCCGGCCTCTTCCCGTCTGTCCTTGACAAACCTGGGGGCTCGAGCACACAAGGCACCTCTGCTGAGATCAAGGCAGGCCTTATGATCTCATTTAAGGCGTGGTGACGAGGGCGACGTCCAGCGCATCGCGTACAACTCAGGCCATGGTGCCCGTTCGCCTCAACTGTGGCACCACAGACACACGTGTGTGGCTCTCAAATTGGGCACCCCAGCCTAAGAGCAGCAGCCATCGTTGCTCAGCAGCGTGCCCATATGTGGTGAGGGTAAGGTAATTGTTAACGATAAAAATGTCTAACTGCTAATTTTAGGTGTTGACGTATAACATAAACACATTGCATATATGGGCTGCAAATGATAAAATATTCCACATCGAAGTAGCACCGCCTGTGTACGGCTCTGAGGTATCACCAGAAAGAGAGCATTGTGAGTGGAGCCAAATGGGTACAAAAGAATATGAGGCATTGGGAGTTGACTTTACTACCTTCAACGAATCCTGGTTGAAAAAAGATTTCATTCAAAAGGTAACTACTTTCCCTAAGTATTTCGAGTTGGCGAAGAACCTGTTTTTTTTTTCCTAAGCGCATTTATGTGCTGGGCACCTTTATAATTTAAATCCTTGTAATTGTTACAGCTGCAAAACTTAACACGTCTTCATCCAATCGGAAGCTTATACAAATCAACCAAGATGTTCAGGATTGTGAAGCGTATATGGCGTACCAGGTCCTTAAATCCTCCACCAAGGCATGAGTTCAGCGTAGGCGTCATCAGCGATGGCAGTTTGGGGACTCACAAAGGTAGGTATGATTTCATATAGACACCATGTGTTTAGTGCATGCACGGCGAACGGTTCTTAAACGGTCATTACATTACCACGTCTGACAAAATATTTTAAGGGCATAAAAAGAAATAAGAAAACCTATTTAATTACACCTGCGGTCGGGGCACACAAAAAGAAGAAGATGAAGTATCTAGTATGGGTTTAAACGCGGAATCGTGGAATATTTTTACATCGTTCATTTACCTTCATCTGGACAACTGTCACAAAAGGTCAAGTACCAACCGATTAGTTCTCAGGTAGGTACTAGGTACATAACATTATTCATATAATTATAATTTAACAGGTTCTTATCGAAGGATTATTTGTAGTGTAAACTACGGCGAAAGTATAAATGGGGAGGAAAACCCAAAGCTTATTGCAGACGGCAGTAGGCGCGACTGTGCCTAAATGTACCAATAAGAAGAAACTGAACTTTGACATTGACACAATTTTGATCAATCACAGAAAAAGGCGCAGTCGAGAGTGGCGCCATTAGTTCCTCAGTTTCCTACCCCATTTAGAGTCATACATGTACTTACCATAATATTTTGGTACCTATTAGTTATGTTACGGTACCTATTATCAACTATAGCGTGCAGATAATATGAAGGTTTGTTATAAATAAGAGGGATACAACTAAAATTCCCTCTGAAATTTAGTCAGCGAAAGTCGACAGCGTCACTTTAATTAAATAATCGCTTAGAGATTGCAGTAGCTTTTAATTCGTATTTTATGCAATTGACTAGTAATATTGAAAATAGTAAAATAATTTTACCGGACAAGTAAGGAATAGCTCGTATCTTAGCCCTTGCAGGGTGGAGGAATTCGTAAATTTAGTCAGATCCTTAAATAATACCCTTTCGGTAGGCTATGACGAAATCTCTACATACATTTTAAAATTATGCATAGATCAGATAGCAAGCGTACCTACTAACTATTTGATCAATATTTCTTATACCTGAGAGACTAAAACGCTCTATAGTCAAACCATTACATAAAAAGGACAAAAAGACTGCATGGAGTGCATGGGCATTTAAAGACCTATCACATTTGTTCCCATAATGTCTTTAATATTTAAGAAGCTATTTTTTACTAAAGGCTTATTGACTTGCTTGATAAACACAGCAATAGTGCTAGAGTACAATATGGCTTTCAAAAGCACAAGTCGACTACCCTCGCTTTTTATACGCTAATGCGAGAAGTAACTAAATAGGTAGATAAGAAATTACGAGTACATTAATAGTTACGTTGGTGAATATGACGCGAGCATTTGATTTTGTAGAGCAACGTAACGTACGATAAATAAAGTCATTTATTCATTCATACTTGGTTATCCTACCTACTGATTTTTCTTCCAGGACTCCCGTACATTTTGCCAGTAATTTTTGAAGGAGACACTTTTAAAGTGAACGAGTATCTGAAAGATGACTTCCATTTGAAACAAGAAATAAACAGAATGAATAAAGCAGTGCTAGAACATCATCAGAAGGTGATTTTAAATCTTTTGTGATATGGGTAATCTGAGTGGGTAGTAGTATTATACTATCCTGGAAGTGTAGAAAGCGGAAGTGGCAGTGGGCTGGTCATATCTGTCGTAGAACCGATGATGGACGGTGGAGTGAGCGGGTTCTCGAGAACATAGATGCCACGCCTCAGTAAATGTAACGTTGGACGCCTGCCGATCAGATGGACTAGTCAACTTGGCCTCTTGGACGCCCGTCGGTCAGATGGGCCAGTCAGCTTGGCCTAATCTAACTAGTCCTTAGGGAGTATTATCGGCATTAAGCGAACAGGCCTTTTACAACAATAAGAACTGCGTTTAGTCGGTTTGCTGCCTCTGTATCAATTTTATTCTTCTCACCAAAGTAGAAAGGCTTAGTATCCGGTTGAATAATGGCGTTTTTTTTTCTAGTTGATATCGTATTGCAAGAATTTCCTAGAGAAAAACGTCCTGAATATGGAATTTTTAAAGAACCAAAGCAATACTACTAGTCACGGGGATGGCGAGGAGTATACTATTATCAGCATCAATTCATCTCAAGACTGAACTCCATGGATTTCCAGCTATGAAAATTTTATTATTTGTATTCTTTTAAAACTTTGAGCTATGTAAGAAAATTAACGGTGATTAAATTAAATTATTTCCATTTAGCAACATTAATAGCAGAGAACTAATTTGTATATCTACAGGGGGTCCTAGAACTAAACTTCAAGTCAGAAAAGGTAAATATAAAAAAATCTATTCCATGTTGTTTGAAAATGCCAAGACATTTAAGAAAAACCGAAATACCCAGAAATTGGGTCTAGTCTAACTGGTAACATTTTTCGGTCATACGTACCACTCGTGGAAGACGGGCTCATGCGAAATCGTATACATTAAAAGTATGCTTTTTGACTCTACATCTCAATATTTATTTAAATCAAATGTCAAAATCATTACCACATAAAGTTGACGCGCGTTAAACGCGTGTCTAGCGTTATTTTAATAAAGATATCTTTAAAAATGCATTCGAATCGCGTCTAGCTTTTTTACTTGTGGTAAGGCCTGAAGATTTTACAAGGTTTTTAGCGTTGAATGTAAACAGCCACTTTCAGAAAGAGCAAACACTCACATTCGTGTATGTATATGAAGTGGAAAGGAAAACCAAATAAAAGAGCATTTACCAAGCGATTAATATTCGGCCAACGGCGGCCTGGGATCTTTGACCGCATCGTTTGTTTAACCTCTTCTGTCAATTTGATTTCCAACCCTGGGGTCTCAGAACAAGGACATGTTTCGAGTGAACCCTACGAACAGCCAGAATGAAGCTATGAAAAACTCGTCGCAATATGAATATTAAAAGACATTTAATCAAAATATTCTACTGCGACTCTATATACAAACAAAAAAATAAAAAGTATCGCAATCAGACTTCTGTTGGCTAAAGTTAAACGCACCTAGTTGCCTACTACAAGCACGAAGACTCAAAATTGTACTACTTCTTTGAAGTATCTTAAATCTTGTTAGGGGTTTCCTAAAAGTATTCTAAAAAAATGCGTATGTTCGTAGGTCGTACATTTAGGACTAACGCTGCATCGCAGGTCGTCGTGCACGCGCAAACGCGAATGACCAGCGCGGACAAAACTTGCGTTGCAGTTTTCGTCCCACCCGCCGCGGCCGAGCCCAAGAGTTTTGCATGGCTTCATTCCAGAAATGAGCAGGATTCTTCCGAAATTTTCCTTCACTATGAGCCTCGGGGTGTGCAATTTCCATTACAACGATCAGACCACCCAGACAAACGGGTTTGTTTGTTTACACAGTCCAATATTCAAGGTTCTTGCGTTATCATCAAGCGGGTAAGATGTTTGCTGACCGATTAATAGTTTTGAAGTCTGGGAGTAAACTTGTTAAACAATGATCATCGAGCTTTTGCTGAATTAACTTAAGGCAATCAATAAATAAGTGAAATTGTAAGAGGTCCTATTTTTCGCTCATACGTAGCAGGTTCCCACGCCTGAGGTGATTGATGCTTATATTGTTTTTATGTACCTATTAATTTGAACGTAACTAGCTGGCTACTTAAGAGGCAACGTCAGCGACACTAGCGCTGCTTAGTTAAACAGAATTACTACCTGAATACACAAAAGATTGGGAAACCAAATTATAGATAGTCACTAGCCACCATACTAAATTAGAGACCTTATTTAGAGATATTAGTTTGACAACTAGTGATATTGTGTTTCGACCAGTGCTGTACGTATCGATAAAATAAATATTTTCAAGTTTGGAATCTAGGCTTTTTAGTAATATCCGTCTAAAAAGTCGTGATAAAAAATGAGAGTACAGCTATAGTCTGTAAGTTTAGGTACTTGTCTTTTTGTAAACAAATTTTGTACTAAACTGACAGTTCTGAAGTGTCACTTTCATACAAAGTTTGTTTACAAAAAGATAAGTATATCTTAGGTACTCCTAAACTTACAGACTATAACATGCATACAGCAGCCCTTTATAGTAGGTATACAGCTTGATACTAGCTCATCTACACTTATACTATAAAGAGGAAAGGTTGTATTTTGTGTGTATGTTTGTAACGAAGATATTAATAAAACTACTCAGCCAAAAATTCTTTCACTATTAGAGAGTTACATTAATCCTGAATAAGATTACTTTTTACTGCGGGAATATGCTTCAACCCTACGCAAAGTTATTCTGTGCCATCAGTAGGATCTAATTAGCTAATTAAAATAACATCCGAAAGGTAAACTTAGACTGAATAAATAAAAAATTAAACAAAAGTCGTGACTACCTTAGCCAAAAATATTTTTTGATATTTCTTAATCTAACGTCGATAAGGGTCACTTAAACTTTTTCGGGACTTCTTTCGCGGCGCGGACTCTAGAACCCGTACAGATAAAGAAACGATCTGCAAATGGCGGCCGTGTCTTCCGAAAGAAAGTAACAGCAAAATATATTGCCATGAGAAACATTTTTTTATTATGTGAGAAAATTAGATTTCTCACACTCACAGTTCTTATTTTCATTTATGAAAATAAATAGAAATCGAGAGCTCAGTGGAAGAGCAGTGGGCCGGTACCCCACGCGGCCCGGGTTTGATTCCCGGACGCTTGTCAATTTATCGATTTCTTATTTTCACACACATATCACGCCTTTATCCCTTGCGGGGTATGCAGAGCGTTAA
This sequence comes from Keiferia lycopersicella, assembly GCA_029255805.1. NCBI lineage: Eukaryota > Metazoa > Arthropoda > Insecta > Lepidoptera > Gelechiidae > Keiferia > Keiferia lycopersicella. The sequence goes on from JARACZ010000008.1 coordinate 6,197,713, forward strand.
CGGCCGCAAAAATACGGTCGCTATCGCCACGTCTGACATTTTTGAGGATTGTTTTACAAGGTTGTTACAGAAAACATGTGTATCACTATAGTGACAGATTGTCAGCATGTCGCCTAAAAATTTTGATACACTAATACTCTCGAGTCCCTTAGCCGCCTCTTACGACATCCGCGGGAAGGATGTGGGGTGATGCTATTCTAAGCCGGCATACATACATACATATATCACGCCTTTATCCCTTGACGGCAAATTCCAATTCTTATTTTCAACTATTAATATTCGAATTTACTATTTTCCGAGGAAATTTACCAGCGAAAAAAAAGCAGTCTATGTCCATTCTCAGGTCTAAATTATGCCCAATTTCATCAAAGCGGTTCAGTAGTTTAGGAGTAAAGGCATGGAAGACAGGCAGACAGATTTACTTTAGAATTCATAATACTAGTGTGGATTTGTAAGATAGAAAACAGAGAAAAACAGCACAACACTACTAACTCAACTCATTTATTCATAATATTAAAATCACATTTATTTATTTATTTCAAAATTTAATTGTACACAAGAAAATTCATAAACACAGATCATAATGGTAAAACAGGTACTGCTTATTTCTAATGAAATTTCTTCCATATGACCTAAAGTACAGTACCTAATACTTAATCTTATTATAACGTAGACCAAATAAATATGACTAAAACATATTAATATATATCGTTATGAATAAAATAAGTAAATATATATATTTATCACATATATTTTACCATATATAACTTTGGTATAATATATAATGCTCTAACTCGTTTTTTGAAGATAGCTAATATAGCTATGGATGGACTATCTCGCGCGGAGTGAGTTCCAGAGTCTGACAGCATAAACAGAGAAAGAGGAAGCGTAGAAGTCGTTGTGGTGGGTGGGCATGGAGAGAAGGGTCCTGACGTTAGTATGACAGGGCTTGTCAAGAGGCCGAGAGAACGAGAAACGTTCACGGAGGTACGAAGGCGAAGTAGGATTGTGAAGAATATTGAAGAGAGTACAGAGAATGTGAGCATTGCGGCCAACACGGATTGGGAGACACTTGAGTTCGAAACTGAGGAACTGGTTATATTTTCTAAGTCTAAAGATAAAGCGGATACACAAATTTTGAACTCGATCAAGTATATTTAAGACTCCTGCATGACGACATGCAGTGCTGCGTCTCCGTAGACGGTGAACAGTTTGATTTCTTCCCCGTCACCTGTGGGGTGAAACAAGGGTATGTTCTAGCGCCCACATTGTTCGCCTTATACTTTGCAGTTGTAGCCAAAGAAGTCCTGAATACTGTTTCCCAAGAAGTCCGCATCCGTTTCCGTACAGATGGCAGTATTTTTAACCTGGCTAGACTTAAGGCGCGCACTAAAGTCTCGTATGCATTGATTACTGAGATCATGTATGCTGATGACTTCTGCTTTCTTGCAGAATCCCCAGACGGCCTGCAACATCTTATGTCCGTTTTTCACGAATCATGCTGTAAATTCGGCCTGAAGATCAGTGTCAAAAGGATGGAAGTGATGTCCTTAGACTCGCATGGTCGCGAGACAATGGCGATTATGCTTAGTGAGGATATGCTGAAACAAGTTGATAAGTTTCGTTATCTGGGGAACACTATAACGTCTAAGTGTGACCTTGATGCTGAGATCAACAGCAGAATCAGTGCTGCAGCTGCAGCATTTGGAAAGTTGTGTTCCAAGGTTTTCTGCTCGCACGACCTAAAGCTAGCCACAAAAATCTCTGTATATATGGCGATTGTGCTGCCAAACCTTCTATACTCCTCCGAGACTTGGTGTGTGTATCGTCACCACATACGATCACTCTGGATCGCTTCTGTAGATAAGGATTTCCATAATAAATATTAGTCTTTGTTTTGAAATGCTCATCAAACTTCGCGATAATCTTAGTGACGTCATCTCGATCTGCCTCGGCCGCAAATTTGAAGGTGGAGTAAATATCGTATCCCTCGGTCCCTATTAGGTTGATTAAGAGGCTAGCTTGAACTCCCGCTTCCTCTTTGTGCACTCCTGAAGCCTTGAGGAATATTTTAAATTGCTTCTGCCATTTTAGCCACGCGTCGGCGCGACTCGCTGGCCCGCCTTCCAAACGTAGATCCGCAGGGGGTCTGGCATGCTCCATTGTTTTTGTTCACTGGTTGCGTTTACCACTAAATACGATAAAAATCGTTTCCCTGACTTAATTATTCACTAATATCTCGTATAAACGTTATTTAAAACAAAACCGCTGTCACCATGAAGTGAAACAACCGCGTGCCAGACAAAGACTAATATTTATTATGGAAATCCTTATCTACCCACATGTTAATATACTACAGCTTCCACCTAAAATGCCTTCGCACCATCATGAAGATCAGGTGGTCCGACCGAGTGCGCAATACCGAAGTTCTTAGACGAGCCAATGTTGGTGGCATTGAGGCCTATCTAATGCGTCGTCAGCTTCGGTGGTGCGGTCATGTATCCCGGATGTCGGAGGAGAGAGTGGCGAAGCGCATCTTTTATTCTGAGCTAGAAGAGGGCAAGCGAAAGCATGGCGGACAACTCTACGGATATAAAGATGTTCATAAACGACACATGAAAAGATGCAACATTGAGCCCACTCAATGGAAGGGTCTGGCAGCACAGCGCCCCGAATGGCGCGGGATAGTTAAGAGGCAAGTCAGCGTGTTTGAGGAACAGCGTAAGGCAGACGTCGACGCTAAGCGCGATGAGTTAAAGGCCCGTCCACCCGTCGCCATTAACTATAATTATGTAAATGGCAAACTCACGTGTCTACACTGTGCGCGGGAGTTTACTGCCAAAATTGGCTACAATAGCCATCTCCGGGCGCATCAGCCCCGATCTGATTAGGAATCGAAGTGGTCGCCATGGCCGAAATCGGTCGGAGAGATCATTATCATTTAAAAGCTCCTCGGTGGCGTCTAAATAGCACGAGTCGGCGTAATCTAGGATAGGAAGTAGCAACGATTGTGAAAGAGAGATTTTGTAGGGAGAGGCTAGAAACGCTTGAAGACGCTTAAGTCAGTGAAATAAATGATGTTTTTTTTTTGCTGACCACATGGTTACGGGAAGTCCAGGAAGGGTTTGTATCCACTACCCCTAGGTTTTTCGCTGTTTTGGAGAAAGCGATAGATGTGTCGTTATAGAGCGCGTAGATTCGTTTATCTGTCTGCGCTTGTATGGGAATTCTTTGGGTTGACAAGTAGACTAAAGAATTTAGTCCAGTTGTGGATCCTAGTAAGATTAGCATTGATCTCATCAACAGCACGATTAACGTCTGAAATATTGAAGTGACGGTAGAGCTGTAGGTAGTCAGCATAGAGATGGAAATTTGAGGTAAGGTTTGATGGAAATTTGAGGTAACGTTTGATGTAACAGTGTTAGTGAAGATGTGAAAAAGGGAGGTGCAAAAACGCTACCCTGCCGTACACCCTGCGGTACATGTCAAATGTGACTGAATCGATCACATTATATCAATAAGCAAATAACTACCACTCACATAGAGGAAAATATATGCTACTTTTTAGTATCTACCTGCGTAGGTATCCCTTCAAATGCTTGATAACTGCGAAGTACAAATTGCAGAACCTAAAGCAGTAGGCATTTTTCAGTTAGGCCAATAACTATAAGTAAGGTATTCTAAATTTAGGAATTTTGTACTAAGGTACCTATTTTAAGTTTTACCTATAATTAACTTAGGTGAAATATCCATTTGACATTTTAAGTTTTAGGTATTTTGGATGTTATTGGAAACTACCATTAGGTAGGTATTTAGATTGTAGGTATTTTGAACGTAGGTATTTTAAGCTTAGTTTATATAATTTAAGGCCATGTAATACGTATGCCAATGAACGTACAATCGAACATTTTACTCACGTAACAGATTATTGGAAGCCCAAGGATTAACATATCCCCAATCATACAAAATAGTATTATTTTGAATAATGAACATCTTTTTACCTCTTCTGGGGTTCAATTCCACGACATGTAATTCCGATAAGACATCCAATAATGTTCCTAAACTTTTATACTTGGATGACTTAAACATATCTATGTCTGCATGCAATATGACTTTTCCATACCGTATAGTCCTGGTATGCCAAACAAGTACTTTGGTACAGTTATCAGCAAGTGGTTCTATGTCTTTAATGTTAAAGCCAGCTGATGTAAGAAAACCGTCTTCTAGCATACCTAGGCCGGCGGGCATGTCTGCTGTGGGCTTCAAGTGTTTGATGTTGACAGCAAACCCTGCCATATCTACTGGAAATTTCCTGTTCTTGAAATAGGTTTCGAAGAATGCTAAAACCTGTAAAGTATATTTTAATTTACTATTTCAAAATAAAGTACAGTCCTCCTTTCTGCTCAGTGTATGTACATCTTTCTCATTACTTTTGTGTCGCTACCAGTCACTATAGGTATACCTACTTAACTCAGCAGATAAAGAAAGGTTTCCAACTATATCATTAATAAATAGAGAGACAAACAATAATGCTTGCCATTTCATGCTTGGATAATGTTCATCTACAATGATTTCGTGCTCTTGGGTTGGCAAGTACCTAATGTATCGTAGTGCAACAAACCTGCATAGTGCTTCCAAAACACAGATACTTCAAAAGCATTAATTTGAATTTTAAAAGTTGAAGTATCCGTAGAATAGCTCTGACAAGCTGAACTGATAAGTCAAAAGTTTCAGATGATACTGGCGAAATCATTGAAAACGCCATAAAACAAGAAATTGAATTGAATTGAAATATACTTGGAACAAGCCTTTGTTCGGTTAACGACAGTTTCGGTTTATGATAGATTTGGTTTACGACAGATTCGGTTTAAGTCAGATTTGGATAAAGACAGAAATACAGTTGTGTACAAAAACCTTCTTGTTATATTTTATATAAAATTTTCAGACTAGTAACTACAACTTCGGATGGAAATTAACTTAAGTCGCACAATAGTTCTAAACATTCAAATACGCTTATTTCATTTTGTAGTGCTCGATCAATATGTTTCTTTATTATGGCGTCCTTTTCTAGCAATTTTGCACTTGGCCGTTTTCCCTCGTTACTTTTTTCCAATCTTAATATTTTTCTATCTTGGAAATTCGCTTCTTTTTTTAATAATTGTATAAAATGAAAAATTGCCGGATGTTCCGGAAATCTTTTTTTGAGACGACCATGCCACCCTTCAACGGCATTGTTCGTTCTGAAACTGTGATTATAGCAGCTAAATATTTCTCGCGTAATTAAATTTACCCATTGGTTTGTAAAATAGTTCTCGAATTTGACAAACTCCTCACAATCACTTGCAAAGTCTCGTATGGCTAATATACCCTCCGGAATCAAAATAGGCGGAAGCAAAGCAAGTTGCATGTACAGTTTGGTTATATATACTCCACCTTCTATTTTGTATAGTCCAATTTTTTTGCTATTTTTAAATATAGAATTCCAGTAGTGATAATAACATCCTGTTACTTTAACCTGTGGATAAACTCTTTGAATGGCTTGAATTACTGCTATCTCGAAGTCACATCTGTATTGTTCTATAACGACAGAAAATTGGTCGCGTAAAATATGAAATAATTGTTCGTAAGTAATTTGGGCCTTATTCGGCAGGAGAATATATAATAAAGGGACGAAATTTACTGTTTTATCGTCATCTGATAAACTAACATGCAGGGTATATAACTGATAAAAAATTTTACAGGCAACTTTAAAACTTCCATCACCGTAAAAATACTTGAATTTTGTCAGATATTTCTTAGCCAAAGGTGTGCCAAATATCAATATCTTTTCTTCAGTACCCTCGTCAAACAAAAAAAAGTCTTCAACGAGATTGTGAGGTAACTTCAATTCGTTCAGATGTTTGCAAGTGGTTTTCTCCAAATTTAGATAATCTTTCCGTGCATTATATAAAATATCTTTTTTCTTTTCAAAAGAAGGTTTATCGCCTTCTTGTAGACAATCAACAGTTTCCATGAAATCTTCATAGATCTTCGGAATTGGTCCAAGATTAGTGCACACTACTTTTTTGCATTCGTCAATTACTCCATCAATTAAATTTCTTTTCACATCAGGAATACAACTATGCTTGCCTTCTCTCACGATATGGTTCTGTTTATCCAACGTAATCGACGTATTGCACTCATTTCTGTCGAAACATCTCCAATTTGTGCATCCATTATCATTTCTCTTAACGAAATTATAACGATATCCCTCGTATAAGAGAACACGCTTACCCTTTTTGCTTTTAATAAATTTCAAAGAAAAATTTTGAAAGAAAGGCGAGAGACGCAACTGGTTGAAGTTCCTTCTGCGCCGGCAGTGGAGGCCGAAACCAAAAGACAACAAGAGAGAGAAACGGAGCTCCGGGCCAGGGGTAAGTGTATTATATAGCCTTTCCCTAACGCACCGCGCACAGTGCGCCTGTTCCAGCGCTGGTCAGCGTGCTAGATGCTCACGCGCCCAGCCATCGACGAATCTACACTGCTCTCTGGGCGCCGGTTCCGCCTGTCAGCCGACCTGCTCGGCTCGTCGAACAGAAGAAACGCCAGAGTGTTTTAATCTCCGTCCAGTTTTATCTGTACAGAACCCGTCTGACCGAATTATTTTCTTCATTTACCGATTTTTGGCTTTTGTTCTTTTAGTATTTTTCTCAGCGCTGCTAGGCTCCTTTTAAAGCACTAGAGAATGCAATGTACGATAAATAGGTAAGATTGGTACATACGGTACGTCAAATGGAGGAAAGTGGGACTAGCGGGTAACTTGGGACATGGTCGACACCAGCATCTATGAACCAGTTATAAGCCTATAACGTTATACATAAATATACATACATACATACAAAAATTACGCCTCCATCCCCTACGGGGTAGGCAGAGCGCCAACGGCCGCAAAGATACGATCGCCATCGCCACGTCTGACAAATATAGAGGGCCCTTTGAGGTAATTTGTGTATCACTATAGTGACAGGTTGTCAGCCTGTCGCCTAAAAGTTGTAATACACCTGAAACCCTCAAGTCCCTCAGTCACCTCTTACGACACCCACGGGTAGGAAAGGGGTTGATGCTATTCTAAGCCGGCTACACATGGCATAACGTTATAACTGGTTGATAAATGTAGAGTCCAAAGTTTTCAGCCCGTTATAACGTTTTAGCTGGTTCATAGATGCTGGTGTCGACCATGTCCCAAGTTACCCGCTAGTCTCATTTTTCCCCATTTGACTGTACTGAAGTTATCATAGTTATACATTTAGACTTACCGAACTATTATCAACAATAGGCGAAGACACACCATTCCTCCCAACGATACCAACAGGAACCATAGACAGTTTCTTCGTTTTTCTTATTTCTTTGAACAAATCCAGATCGTACGTATTGTCATCATCGCCGAAATAGAGAATTCCTTTTTTGACATGACGACGGATCCAGTTCAGACCTGCTCTGCGGTTGGGCACTCCTCGGCAGACTGAGTTAGGAGGAAACAGATAACCTTTTTCGTAGTCTGGCTTTGGACTTGATATGTAAGTGAACGGTAAGCCAGAGCGTCTACAATAAAAAGTAAAATTATCTGATGAATATGATATCTATTCATGTGAGACACTGATTTTTCTTCTTTTAAGCCACAAAAGTTTACTGCTGGAGTAAAGAAATCTGGTTTAAGACTTCTAAAATCTACGGTAACTTTTAGCAGGCCTGTGATATGGTATGGTAGTGTAAAGACGGTTATCAAAGTAATCATAAACAGCAACTAAGGCCGACAGCAACGTGCCCTCCGAAGCATGGAAACATTTTTCTTTTCAGACAATCAGCTGGTCCAGTCTTCGAAGTCCAAACTAGACTAAAAACAAATTCACGAATAGATAAATGTCAAGTCTGTGAGTGCCCCCCAGGACAATTGCGCCGCAGGCAATCGCTAGGCCACCTGCGGCACATAGGCCGGCATGTTTTGTGCTTTACACTTACTTTAAAATCCTAAGCAAATGGACGGAGCAACGCACATTGTCATCAGCCAAGATCCAATGCAACCGAGGCACGTGCATCAAGGTGTGCGAAAGCCTCGTCAAATCTGGAATCTGTTCTGGTCTGGGATATGTTGCCGTCACAAAGTATATCGTCGTTAGGTTTGGATCATTTTGTACGAATTCTCTTTTATCTTTATAGTTTGTGAAACACTCTTTCTGTTGGATTATGTGTTTTTTCAGAGTATGTGGTCTAGTGTAGTTGCTTCTGTAAAATAAAAGCAGAAAATACAGTATGAGTCAAGTGTGGTAAGCAAAACATTTTTATCAAAGCTTTTGCATTACATACCTAAGTGATTCTCTCTATTTGGTCCGGATTTCGTGTATAGGCATAAAAGTGGTATGAAAACAAATAAATCAGAAGTAATTTTTATCACTAATAGAAATGAAAAAAATGTGGCAAGATCGATATTTGGTTTAAGTCTTTTCATGAATTATTTATCGAAGTTAAGGTAGGTAAAATCTCATTTCCACCCGTGTAACATTCGGTCCGTCTTACAGTAGGAGTTTCTTCTAATGAAAGATGGTATGAAGTACTTGATGATTATATTATTAAAGTAAAAATACAAAAAGGTCAAGTTGTCGCGAGTGCGTCGATAGATGGAATGATTGAATGCCGAGCGGTGCGGGGCACGTCGGTGTGCGGGGTGCGGGAGGCAGAGCAGCTCCAGCTCTGGTCCTTGTTTAGTATAAACACTTATCTTATCTTATCTAGCCATCGGGATCCCACTGCTGGGCAAAGGCCTCCCTCCCTTTTTTCCACTGATCTCGATCCTGTGCCTCCTCATGCCAATACTTAGAAAACCCGTCCAGTTCGTCTCGCCATCTGCGTCTGGCCCGCCCGCGACGACGTCTGTCGGTTCTTGGCTTCCAGTTGGTGGTGGTATAAGCCCATAAATTGTTTGGCATGCGGCAGACATGACCGGCCCAATCCCACTTAAGCTTTGCGGCTGTATGGGCTACATCAGCGATTTGAAGTATAAACACTTACATTAAAATAATTATATCAAGTCATTTATACGATAAACTTCACAATGTTTTCCGGCTTTTCGATCGTCAGTGAAAATTGCTTACGGACAATAAATAGTTCAAGCAGTAATACTGTATGAAATCTAGAGAGAATCGACATTTCATTTTTTTCACACGAAACCCATCATTTCCATCCGCGAGAATTGACAACAAAGCCGGCTAAAGACATTGCGTTCTCTACAAGCCCCTTCCCTGCAACATCTGACCGAAGGTGGTTCCGTGAAAACGTATGTGGAAAGTTATTTTTTGATTGTCGCACTTGAATATCGGTTTTGTCACAGGTGAGAGGTTATTATCATGCAGTGATTATTATAGTAGTAACTATTATCTTGTAATGTTTTCTTTTTACATCTAACAGTAGCATTTCGTTATACTTTTATCCACTTTGTATCATGACATGACCTTAAAACAGCTAGGTATCGTGAGAATTTGAGAAAAAACTATCGAAACCGCATTTCCATCCTGTAAATTACAAAACACTACACATCCTACTCATTTCTGTCCATTTTGGCCCAATTTCGACGGATGGGAATGAGCAAATATGAAGAAACATGCTTTTTAAAAAACCATTTTTATATTTCTAGCCATGTTCCTATGCATGAAACATGATTTAGTTGCAACTTCTATACGTAAAGGAGGTATGAACAACCAAGCATACGTCGGAATGGGTCAACAGGTGATGGTGTCCCCAATCCTTGCCAAGAGTAGTGAATGTAAACTGACGTCGGGTGGTATTGTCTAGCTAGACAGCACTACCCTGAGCATCTGTTTGTGTCTAGGGTCTTGCGATGGGCCCAGAAGGCCGATGATAATTCTTCCAAGGGCGAAATAAAGGCATTAAAGACTTTGTTAAGCCGCATCTGCCAAGTTTCTTCAATTAAGCTCTATCAAGCGTTTTCTTACTGCTACTAGGGCGGCTTTTTGTGTTGGGGCACCTTTATCTTAGAGCATGCTCTCCATTAGGCTTCACCTCTGCAGGGCAACCATGTTCAGCCCGCTAGACTCGTGGCTATTGGTATGACCCAAAATTTCCACGTTCTAAAATTACTTTTCTGCACCTTTTCAGTTTCTGCCCTGTTCAGTTTCTTTCTAAGGGCTTCCTTGGTTTCATCATAGACTATTACTTGACTTAAGGGCACCCTCATCATTAGCAGGGCGGTCAGGCCAGTGGCGCCGGAATGTTGTCCAGGGGCTGCAGTGGAGACGTAAGACATGGTAGGAGGCATTAGCCTGACCATAGGGACTGGGCAGCCTCTCAGTAGTAGAGTCAGTGAGGACGATGTGGGGTCATATTTCATCACCATCCTTGTAGTTTTCACTTCCATCCATGGACTTTTCATTTCCATCCATGGCTCCATTACGATCCTTTACACAAATTTATTGATAATAATCCCACGTGAGTACCTTTCGAAAAATACTAATTAGGCATTAAATATTAAATAGGCATATACGTATCATACGTATAAAAAAAATATTTTACCCATATAGTTATTTTTTTAAAGTGGCCAAATCCGGACCAAATGCGAGAATCACTCACCTGCTAGTAGTTGAATAGGGTTTGGTCATCTGAAGGCATTTTGCTACTATTTCAGTCATAAATACCAATAAAACTATTAATATCAACAAGGAATACAAAAATACTTTTCGGGACATAGTGTAGCCCAGCAATATGCAGAACTCGTGTGCTTCGTAGTACCCTTTCAGAAGAATGAGAGGTCAAATAATGGAGAGGTATTATCATTGTAGCTAGTTGTTTATTATTAGAAAAGAATTGTTATGAAATTTGTTATGAAATCTATACATATAATAAGACTGTAGAAAGCCGGTGTCTAGTATCCATGTATAGTTTTCTAAAGAACATAACGATAGCGTGTTTTAGAAAACTAACAGCAACATCTATAATTGTTATGTAAGAACTGTTTTGTGATTTTTTTTTCACGCCAATCTCCTAAACGACAAATTTAAACGAAACCTTATGTGATGTATATCTCCTAGCCTGGTCAACATCTAGGTTACTTTTTATCATAGGAATATCACTCATTCCTACGGGAAATACGATCAAACAGGCGGAATACAACCAGAACCATGTCGTTTTGTCTGTGGGTGGGCTGTTGTAACATCTTTGATACAAAAAAATCACGCTTCTATGTAAGGGGACTTGGCAGAGAACCACAAATAGATAACTAAATAGTGATGTCGCTGCAGAAAACACTATTGGTCATTGGTTAGAAACATATCATACTACTATAACTAAAAACATTTTTACTTAGGGCATCCCAGTAGATATGTGCTGCCTTCAACACTTAAAAAGTCATAACTCGATGAAAAAGTAAGTTGTCGAAAATCAGCAGGTTTATAGTTTTTATACAATATTCTGTAAATAAACTTCAGTATCTGTACCTTTCAATCTTGACACACAAATTTTCGTTAAATTGCATTTTCACCGTGTTATAAAACTTTTATGCTTGGTGCGCAGAATCACTTGAAACTTCTTAAAGGTTGGTGCCTCAGTGTCACGAAAGACAACTGCTTTTGTTTCACTGTAAAATTCGAAAGAGTTTTAAAAACATACATATACATACATGAATTACAGAGTTTTATTGAGATTTGGTAAAGCTAGCTGATTTTGAGCAAAGAGCTCACTGACTTCGGCGGATCGCACACTTAACGCACGACGGACCGCTAAAATATCGCAGCGGTCTGTCAGATCCAGATCTCAGATAGCACTCGACGTGCGACAATACGATAGCGCTGCGTCGAGTGCGGTTGAGCGGTTTTAGTCTGGGGATTGCCATTTCCAGCATGGATCTGCCTGACAGCTGCGATGTTTTAGCGCTCTCTCGTGCGTTAAGTGCGATCCGCCCGTTGGCTCGGCAACGTAGAGAGGATGGGAGAGGATCGGGGGTCAAAAACAGCGTATATATAAGCCCCCATACTAAAACCGCTGTTGACGAAAATACATCGCACAAACACTGTTGACGCAGCCTTAGCGCAGCGTCGAGCGTTTTATCTGCGTCAATTATGGTTTTATATGGATATTGACGTTACATTATTTTAGCATTGCGTTGCGCATAATGTGTGAGAACGGCCTTAGGGCATGTAGATTGAGAAGTTTGGCCCAATTTGAGATCTTATGTCTTTTTCTCTCGTGTCAATCCTCGTGTTTGCAATTTATTACATGAAAATGTTTTTACATACATACATATTATATAGGTACGTTGCATGGTAAATATACACATACACATAATTATCACGCCGTTATCATTTCCGGGGCAGGCAGAGCGTTAACGGCTGTCATTATACCATACTAGCGGCCCGTCCAGCGGCTGCGCCCGAAGCAACTCATTTTCCCGGCAAGTATAATACATAAAAACCTTACTCTTTAATCACTCTATCTACCAGAAACATTTGCATCAAAATCCATTGTATAGTTTTAAAGATTTAAGAAAACATAGGTACATACAGACGCAAAAAGCGACTTTGCTTTATACTATGTAGTAGTATCTCATATCTAATATATAAAATTGGAATAGTCTCATACAAGTTCCCACTCCCCGATTGCGGAAGTACATTTACAGGCTTTTGATTTTTGTTGTACTTTGTACATTTATGTCTAGCACAAAATAATAATGTAGGTATAGTCTACATAATAAAACCCATAAACAAACCCATGAAACAATATAGAACTGATTAGTAATTAACTTCAGCTTTCTAAAACTTCAGGAAATTCTAAACATTTTGATGATCATCAGTGAGTGAGTGAGTGTGTATGTTTAATAAAATTATTAAATGAAATTACTGTGCATAACAATTCCATAATCTCATAACAATCTTTTCTAATGATAAATATTTTAACTCATTAAGTGATAATACTTCTCATAGAAATGACCTCTCATTCTTCTGAAAGATTACTACGAAGCATACGAGTTCTGCATATTTCTGAGCTTCACTATGTCGGAAAACGTGTTTTTGTATTTCTTGTTCATATTAGTAGTTTTATTGGTATTGAGTGAAATAAAAGCCGAATACCGTCAGATTACCAAACCATATTCAACTACTAGCAAGTATGGAACGCAAAAAAGCTTTCATGATTTTTTTTTTTATTTTGCTGACCACTGCAATCTCTTACTGTACTTTATTTTACAGAAGCAACTACACTAGAAAACATACTTTGAAGAAACGCAATGTAAACATAATCCAGCGGAAATACTGTTCCGTAAACTATGAAGATAAAAGAAAATTCATACAGAATGATCCAGACCTAACGACGATATACTTTGTGACATCTACATATCCCAGACCAGATCAGGTTGCAGATTTGCTGAGGCTTTCGCACACCTTGATGCACGTGCCTCGTTTGCATTGGATCTTGGCTGATGGAAATGTTCGTTGCTCCGTTCATTTGCTTAGGATTTTAAAGTAAGTGTAAAGCATAAAAATGATGGGTTATGTGCCGCAGGTGGTCGAGCGATTGCCTGCGGCGCAACGGTTCCGGGTTCTATTCTAGGTGGGGCCAAGCCTGCCGCACTCCCGAGTTTAGGTTCGAAGCTGCAAGAACATGCGGGATCCCATCAAGTGATGTAAATCAGTTGGTTGCCGGGCGCCGCTTTGTTCGCACGCTCTTTTACTGACTACGTTGATTTTTTAAGAAATTAACGTTTATTTTACCAAAATTAAAGTTAATAGATACTGTATGGCTTTTGGATGTTTGGATATAAAAGTAAAGAGCCTCACGTTTCACACATTACCGAGTGACATCGAAAGGTAAGAATAACCCTATCGAACTTTCATTAAGGTTAGGCTATTCATTAATTAAGTTCAAGTTCTTTATTACCTGATTTGTATGTTGTTTCTCGGGGGAGCCTTTCACCCTAGACAACGCATCCCCATGGCGTATAGGGGGATGCAAGGGGGATGCCCAGTGGGTACCTATTGCCCAATGGGTTGGAGGGAAATAAAATACCTCCCGCGGATAAACAGGCCGGAGAAGGATACTCCGTTATCAAGCCAAACCCCTATGTCGGGCTTCTCTGACGTATTTGGAGGCGAGGTCGACATAAGTGCTGTGTATTTGGCTGTGGTACACAGAAAAAATGGCGGCGGAAGAGTCTAACAGGGAGGACCAACGGCGGCGCTCAAGCTCTGGTGTGAAGCTACCAGAGTAACCAGTCTTGCCGTCAGGTGACTTAAAATTAAATATACACTCCTCGTAAACATGAATACAGGCAATAAGAGTAGAGAAATTACAGCTAGGGCGTACCGCTGAAGCGACGATGGCGACAAAGATGCGAACAATAGAGAAAATGGCAGGGCGTCCCCCGGAAGCGACGAAAGAAATGACAAGAACCACAATTCGCATACTCAAATACAGTCAAACATCAGACTGGCCATATGGAACTTAGGCATCCTCACGGGCAGAGGCGAAGAGCTTGCAAAAGTACTGCAAACTCGAAACATCAATATATGCTGCTTACAAGAGACCCGATGGAAAGGTTCAAAATCAAAAGATTTAGGACACGGCCGGTTACCAGCTCATATACCATGGAACCACTAACAAGCAAAAAAGAGTGGCCATCATTTTGGATACTCACCTAAAGCAGCGCATCATTAAGATAGAAAGAGCGATCGACTCATTGCAGTAAAATCGGCCATGGATGGACAACATCCTCTACATGTAATATCGGCATACGCTCCGCAAACAGGCTGTAACAACAACAACAGGTTGTAACAGCCTGTGACTTCTGGGACGAGTTTGACGACCTATTTAACTCTATTGCCCCGGAGAGGTTAAATTTGTTGAAGGCCATCTAAATGGCCATGTTTGTGTAAGCAACATAGGTTACAAGTCGATACAAGGACAGTTCGGATATGGCACACTTAACAAAGACGTGGAACGGATCTTGGACTTTTGCGTGAGACACAATCTGGCAATAGTTAATACTTTTTTGAATAAGAAACCAGAACATCTGATTACATACAAAAGTGGAGATAAGCAATCACAGGCAGATTTTATTCTTGCCGATCGAAACCTACTCAAAACTTTTAGAAACTGTAAAGTTATCCCAGGTGAGGCGCTTACGTCCCAACATAGAATTCTGGTTGGATGTGTAAAGCTCCCGAAACCCTTAAAACACTTTAAGATTAAAACACCAAAAATAAAATAGCACCTGTTGAATACCAAGAACGAAGATAATATACTGCTAAATACACTTCAGAAAAGAATGGTATAGTATAAGGTATAGAGAGAATTACTAATATCACAGCGGAGGAAATGTGGTCTGGATTTAAGAAGTTTTGCAAAAATGAGGCTAAGGTTACACTCGGAATGTCAAAGGGTGGAATCGGAAACGACAAAGACTCGACATGGTGGAACGAAGAACTTAAAGAGTCCCTAAAGACCAAAAAAGAACTTATTAAACAATGGCATTTTTTTTAAAGAACTTTTTAAAAAACCTAGCCAAACGCACAATACATTGTGCTACTTTGCGTATTTATTTACAAGGCTAGAAAATACAAAAACTGATAAAGACATCTTCAAGCTTGGAAAACAACCAATAATACCACCTTAAACATCAAAATTAACAAGTACATTAAGTGGCATGCTCCTAACTGAAAACGATTCTATTAATAGCAAATGGTGCCATTACTATAGCAACTACTCAATGAAGAATGCCCGAGTCGACCTTTTGCGGCTGTAGCAGACACAGCTGGACCTACTGATTGTATCAGCGTAGATGAGGTAAAAATTGCTCTTAGAAAAATTAAAAAGCACAAATCGGTGGGCCCAAATAATATACTCGCAGACCTGTGGAAGGCCCTTGAACCAGTAGCCTTAGAGTGGTTGACAAAGCTGTTTAATCTAGTCACTGAATGCCAAAGAATCCCGCAAACCTGGCGACATAGTTTTCTAGTGCCTGTCTATAAAAATAAAAGTGATATCAGCGACTGCGGCAATTACAGGAACAGCAAACTTGCCTGCCACACGCTCAAACTCTGGGAACGCATACTCAGTAGGCGTTTTGACGGGCTTGTCTCTATATCAGATAACCAGTGTGGGTTTGTTCGGGGGCAGTCAACGACAGATGCAATCCAGACTGTAAGAATCCTCACGAAGAAACATCGATCGAATAAAGAGTACACTTGCATTTGGTGTTCATAGGTCTTGAAAAGGCTTTCGACCGGATACGAAATTTAGTGTGGCAGGTAATGAGGGCACAGCACATCCCAAAACACTATTTACCCTAGTCCAGGACATGTAGATAAACATCAGTACTTAAGTAAAAACACTAGCTGGACTGAGCGAACCGTTCGAAGTGAAGGTAGGAGTTCATCAGTGATCGGCGCTTAATCCAATCGTATTCAATCTTTCAATAGACCATCTCACCAAGGACATTCAGTCCCCACTAATATGGTGCCTCTTGTATGCAAACGACGTTGTTCTCATAGATACATCTGCGAATAAATTAAATAACACCGTTCAGCAATGGAGACAAGCGCTAGAGAACAATGGTTTACGCCGAAGTAAGACCGAGTACCTGAGGTGTAATTTCAGCAACCACACAACAGATAACACCGACATATATATTGACGACCAGCCGCTACCCAAAGTTGATCAATTTAAATACCTTGTTTCAATGCTGAAGATTGATGCAGATTTTACCCACAGAATTAACGCAGCGTGGATGAGGTGGAGAACGCTGACGGGAGTACCTTGCGACAATCGAATGCCGATACGACTGAAGGGTAATGTTTACAAAACTGCAGTAAGACCGGCCATGATGTAGGTACGAATCAGAGTGATGGGCCATCAAAAAAGTTCATGAACAAAAGATGCACACGCACGGAATGAAGATGCTGCGCTGGTCAGCCGGACTGACGAAACTTGACCAAGTACGCAACACACATAAGAGAATCTTTTAAAGTTGCTCCTGTTGTGGAAAAGATGGTCGAGAGTCGTATGCGATAGTACGGGCATGTTATGAGGCGGGACCAAAACCATACCGTCAGAAGAGGTTTGGACATTCCTGAAAAGAAAGGGCAGAGGAAGGCCGCTTACCACCTGGTTGACAACCGCTGCCAAGAATATTGAGCGGGCACAGCTGACTCCACCAACAACCCAGGACAGAGTGTCCTGGCGCCTGAGAACGAGGAGAGCCGATCCCTTAATTTAATTTCTTATTTTCATTTAGAAGGTAGGTAGGTACCTGCCATCATTTCAATTCCTTATTTATGTTGTGTTATAAGTAAGCAAGTTGCAGCCCTACAAGCAGCGGCGACAGCGACCTTCAGGAGGGGTCCCCGTAATATAAACTTTCGCGCGTAGCAATATGGTGCATTGTTGCTTGCGCGCTTTTAAAATGCGGACGCAAGGGGAAATTGTTCGTTAAGGTTTATATTTGTGCAATTGCTATGGCAGAGTGCGTTTTTTGTACTTTAGTACTATTATATATTCTGTGGTGGGGCACTCATAAAGTTGATAGGTATTTATTTTATAAACTTTATTGCACAAAAGTACAAATGGCGGGCCTAAAGCCACACAATATTGTCTACCAGCCAACCATAGGGTAAACAGAAAGTTCAAAACAGGTGCACTGACCCATTAAAAAAGGATAAAAATTTATAAGAAATATTTACTTACACAACCTAAAATTATCACTATAGTTAGTATAAATATCAATAGTTAAGAATATGTAATATTATTACCTACTAGAATAAAATACACACATCACTATATTATTACATTTATTATTGATGAATTTGTGAATTTATCATCAGTATAGCTGGACATTGAAGGCTGGACGAGCTGATTATCTTAAAAGAAAGATGGTACGTCCTAGTTGCTGTTTTTGATTACTTTGATAACGGTCTTTACACAATCGTATCACAGGCCTGCTAAAAGTGACTGTAGATGATTACATCTGGTCCATTGTCAACTCAATGTGTCATCTCACAAAAAAAAAATACGGATCTATTAGATTATTTTACTATTTATTGCAGACGCTCTGGCTTACCGTTCACTCATATAACAAGTCCAAAGCTAGACTTCAAATCAAGGAAACCGATTCCCCGTGGCCTCATCAGCCAAGGAGCCCCCAATCACAAAGCAGGTCTGAGCTGGATCCGTCGTCATGTCAAAGAAGGGATTCTCTATTTCGGCGATGATGAAAACACGTACGATCTGGATTTGTTCAGCGAAATCAGAAAGACCAAGAAACTGTCTATGGTTCCTGTTGCTCTCGTTGGGCGGTATGGTGTGTCTTCGCCTATTGTTGCTAATGGTTCGGTAAGTCTAGGTATATGTTATAAATACGAGTATGGTAACTTCAGTACCGTATGTACCAATCTCACCTATCTATCGTACATTGCATACATTACTTGCCAACCCAAGAGCACAAAATCATTCTAAAGGATGATCATCTAAGTAGACTATTGACGTGACATGACAGTCACGCAGGTATAACTTGCTCAGATACGAGATACGATCTCAAGATGACACGCATTATTGATTGTGGTTCTATTTATTAATAAAATATCAGCGCGATGTCAGTCAACAATGTTATTTTGGAATCCTTTTTTTATCTGCGCGAGATATACCTATATTGGATGGTAGTGATACCAGGCAAACATTAGTATTGAGAAAGGTGTATACTGAGCAGAAAGGAGTACTGTACTCTATTTTTAAATAGTAAGTATATTTTTACGACCGTTAGCAATCTTCTTACCCTGCAAGGGATAAAGGCGTTACATGTGAATGAATGAAGATTTAAGCAATACTTTACAGGTTATAGCATTCTTCGAATCCTGGTTCCACAACAGGAAGTTTCCAGTAGTTATGGCAGGATTTGCTGTCAACATCAAACATTTGAAGCCCACAGCAGACATGCCAACCGAAACAGGTACAGTAGAAGACGGATTCCTTACATCAGCTGGCTTTGGGATTGAGGATATAGAACCACTAGCTGATAACTGTACCAAAGTACTTGTTTGGTATACCAGGACAGAAAAGTATGAAGAAGTTACATTGCAAGCAGACATGAACTTTATCAAGTCATCCAAGTATAAGAGTTTAGGAATATTATTGGATGGTTTATCGGAATTGCATGTCATGCAATTGAACCTCCGAAATGGTACCAAGATGTCCATTATTGAAAATAAAACGATGTCGTATAATTGGGCGTACGACAGGCCTAACGCTTCCAATAATGAACATCCTGTACCCCTTGCTGGACAGGCAGAGCGTTCAACGGTTCCAAATAGTCTAATGCAGAACATGCAGGATAACGGATTCTCTGCATTTTTTTCAGTACCGTTATTAAAAACCTAATACCGGGATACAGGTATTGATGATTTAGATTAATTTAGAGTAAAACAATTGATTTTACGTTCCTAATTATTTTGCCTTTTTTCTTACATCGTTGTTAGTATATAAAAGTATTTTTAACCTTACCTTGAAGACATAAGTAACTGACTGACTACCTTAAAGACTGGACTAGCCGCACCAGTCAGCCTGTACCAGTAGGTAACTAATAACGTTAGCTTGTTCCGTAAGGCTTCCGAAGATCACTAGCATTTGGCATTGGCGTCTTTATTTGTAAGTGCCAAGTAGAATCAGATACGAAGACGTTCATTATTCTAAATAATAAGATGTTTAATAGGATGGGATACGTTCTGCAATGACGCACAGCGCAGCCCTACCTATTATATTTTTTATACTACCTATACGCCACCTATCAGTAAACAAAAACCGAATAAACAAATCTCTAAAACATTTACAAACTGATTAGGTACCGGAGTTTAGTTTACAAAGTTTTTTCGATTGGCTAGGTTAGCGTTATAGTTTCTACGTTGTGTCCCTAAAACCCATATTCTTTTATGATAAGGAATGGTACTGGTCCTACCTAAGTTAAGCTCCTTCCTACCTACTACTGTATGAAAGAACCGCAATCATATACAGGTATATACAAGGTATAACTTTAAATACGCAAAACAGCAGACACCCTCACTCACCCATAAAACTGAACAACTTTCCCCAAGGAACAAATTCTAATTCAAATTCAAATTATTTATTCAAAGTAGTAAATTTTCCATTCAGCTTTTTGATCGTCAAAAATTAACAATTTTAACAATAACAATTTTATGAACCTAGTGTAAACGCGGCTCATGTGGACTAAAAACTTAAAACTAAAAGCACTTCGACCAATACACTTATATTGGTCGAAGCTTAAGCACTGCCCCGGGGCTGGCCAAGCTAACCAAACAACATGTAACGTTAGGTGGTAAATAAAATAACATCGAGTTCATGCCAAGAGAAAATGTTGTGTTACATACGTATGGTTAGCCGGACCCCCTGGACAGTAAACCACCCAGAAACCTGCCCAGAACATAGTACGAAATATATAAAAAAAATATTGGGCTTCCCATATAAAATTACCGACGGACCAAGTCAATTTGTATGGGAGGTAGAAATATATTTCTCACATTTCGACCTATGTTTCTTAGGGAAAGTTGTTCAGTTTCATGCGTTGTCTGAGGTTTTGCGCATTTAAAGTTACACCTTGTATATCAATCAAGTTGTTGTAGACGAATTTGTTTTTTGTATTTTTATGGCCTTTTTGTGAAAATTTCCCAAAATTTTGCAATGTATTTGGTGAGTGTTTGCTAGAACGTACAAAAAAACATATACAGCGTGTTCAGAATGCGTGCGCACGGTTCTGTTTTCCCATTCCACCCCGTACACATATAACACCTTTTTTAAATAAGTACAATGTAATGAACATGACAGCTCGGCATACACTGCATTTTTCTTCCCTTCTTTTTGGAATCATCAAACACCAAAAACCGCATTATTTATATGAAAAACTTACGTTTTCAAATCGGCATATTAGATTTGCCACCCGTTTAATTTTCCCACGGCACAATACGGCTGCTTTTCGTGGCAGTTTTAAATATGCTGCCACGAAATGTTGGAATAACTTGCCTCCGCCATTAAGGAACTCTACGTCATTAATTACTTTTAAAAAATCACTTAGGAAACATCTTCTTCTTCTTCAAAAAACGGATCCCCATGCAGCCGTATTGGGCAATACAAACAGTCACTACTAGTTAGTTAATAATGTTATCTAATTTAATAATATAATAGAAAATTACATACTTAATAATAAATTGTCTCTATTGGTGGAATGCTTTTATAGAATTTATAGATATTGTTGGTTATATTCATATTTTATTGTAAAACTATTGTTTTTTTTTTTTTCTTATGTTTTATTCTTTGTCCCAGATTATAAATGGTAATTGCTTGTTAACTCTTATTAACAATATTAGTATTACATTATTATTATGGGACAGGTATAAAATTTGTGTATTGTCCACATTTTTTTTTTTTTCTGTCCTCATCTGGCGCCACGGAAGACCAGCGTTACAAGCAGCTCACCACTGCTTGTAACTTATGCTGAGTGGTGACCCTTTTTAGTTACATAAGTTGCATACTATGTATTTTAATTTAAGAAAATTTCTTTTTTATATTGTAACTAAAATAAACGTATTTTCTTTCTTTCTTTCTTTCTTTCTTTCAATGCATCATAACTTTTTTGCTAGCTGATATTCCATGTTTTTCTTTTGTACTTTGCACAAGCAACACGTAATGTGTGCTGATTCAATTTCAAGCACTTGTGTCTCCTTGAAACAAAACTACAGGTAAGTACTTTAAGAACACGAACTTTTTTCGAAATCAAAAATGGAGCTCATGTTTATGCGTTTAAAAAAATGCTACGGTTGTTCAGAAATTTTAAATGACATGTGTGGTTCATAACATAATCTTTCGTTTAAATTATCATTTAATTGCTGGTAGCTCACCAATTGTCAAAATTAGGGGGTAAAACCAAATTCGAGTAAAATTTAAGCCATGATGTAAATAATCGTTTTTTGGTCAATATCTTTATCCACCAACCAGCGCTTATGGAAATGCTACCGCTATTCAGAGCCGTACCAATCTGGACAGCAGGGGTTGGAATTTCGTCATGTCATTCCAGATTTGAACTGTGTATAACCTACCGCTACAAAGACCTATTACACGATTTGAACTATTTATTTGAGTATAATAATCTTTTATGGTATACCTTAATTAAATTAACAGAGAAACCGCGAGTACAGTGCGTTTGTAACTTTTTAGAAGCTTATTCCTTAAAGTGGTACTTGCCTAAGATACAATTATTAACAGGTTAAGACGATTGAGTATGTAGGTATCCAAGTACTCACCTATAGGACTTACTATACGTAGGTGTACAGATAGGTAGCAGGAAGGTAAGAATATCTATTAGATAGGTATATAGGTACAGAGAAAGGTAAAGAATTACGAGACAGTTAATAATAGTTATGTTTCGTGGATAATACTTTGCAAGTATTTATTTTTGGATACCTACTAACCAAAAGTTTAACATAACATAAAAATTGTCTTTATTGCACAAAATTCAAACAACAGTAGAAAAACACAAATAAGAAAACAGTACAATAAGGTGGCTTTAATGCTAGGTAGCATTCTTAACCGGGCAACCAAAACTTGCTTGCTTAGCTTGTTTTCCAAAGCACAAAAAGTTTTACTTGCAAGACAATCACGAGATTTCATTGTAAATTATTTAGAAATATAAATAATCCCTTAACAAAATAGAAACAATCTCATCATCTCGCAAGTTATTACCATGCATGGCCTTCGTTGAAAACCGAACTGAAGAAACTACTACAAGAATATAAGATCGTTTTATTTATACGACTTAGTGATAGTGCGAACGCCTGCGGTAGAGCACTCTTAAATAATATATTTATAACTTTACCAATTCATTCCCAAACTGATTAGGACATTGCAACATAAATCAGATGATTCTCCTTAAGAAAAAATGATTTCAGTGCTTTGGAGAGTACGTTAAGCGTACGATATAGGGTGTTGTCTATGATTACTTAGTCGGCGGTCATCATTCATTATCAGATGCCTACTAATAATATGAATAAGTGTACCGTTTATTATTAACTATTGAGTAAGTACTTTAGAGTATTATCTAATTTTTAATTTTATTTATTTTGACGTATTGTAAGATTATTTTATTTTATTGTAAATTATGATTGTTATAATTGTTGTTACCAAATAAAGGAATATCAATATGAAATTTGAATAATACAACGTGGTTTGAAAATATTATGACATCCGACGGAATCGGATCATTTATCAACTTGGTGTCCCACATTAAAGCATAAGAATCCTAAAAGAATAAAAGTAATGAAGTCATCATTATAGTTACACTAAAGCTAACCTAATAAGCCTGTTTTGACAGCTATCTGATCTATTAAATATGATGCCAACAATTGGAATTAATCTTGAGCCATAGTTGTAGAATGAAACCAACATCAGTTAAATTGGTCTTTTTACGATGGTTTTACTATAAGTGCAGATAAACTTTTCAGGTAACGCTATTTTAACTTCCATGGCATAAGAATGGTAATGTCTAACCCGAGGCTTGACTGCAGGTACCTACTATCAGCAGCAGCTTGATTTAGGCTGGTTTCAGAGCGACGCGTCTCGGCAGCGCTGCCCAGCCGCGCGCGCCTCGCATTACACTAGATTGTATGTAGCGTTTCATAGTGACGCGTCTTGGGCCGCGTCTCGGCCGCGCCGCGGTCGGATCTCCTTCGATTGCCAGTAGCGTCGACTTGCTATCTTTTAAGACGTCGTTGTTGCACTCTTTTCCATATAACGTATATAGCTTATATAGTGATTACGTTTGCTGGCATAATGATTCTCTGCACTCGACCGTACACCACAACAAAGCACGCGCGTCTGACTGAATGTCGTTTCACAGCGAACGCGCTGCCCAGGCGCGCGCCCGAGCCGCGCGCGCCTGGGCAGCGCTGCTGAGACGCGCCGCTTTGAAACCAGCCTTAGCGACCAATACTGCCAATTTTAAGTACCTACACAATAGTACACATCAGGTCTTCATCCCTTTTAGTAGGAAGCTCTTCAACAGTCATGAAAATAGTCGCTATCGCTACGTTTGACTAATATTTCAGGCTGTCAGAAAAAAACATGTGTTACTAGTTGGATTGACAGGTTTTTATTAGTCCATCGCCTAATAAAAAACCGTTGGGTCCTAACAAACAAGCAATATGTATTACTTTATTCTATTAACCTTAATAACTCTTTGGAAAAAAGAGCTTTCCTATAATTTGTAGAAGTGTTACCTACCCAACAAAAATCTTTTTTTTAATGAAAGAAAATACTCTATTTATTTCAAATTTTGAACTGAATAAGCGCACTTAATGAAAAAAAAAGACTTTTGAGGCCGTATTTTTGTTTTTATAACCTCAACAAAGGAGTTTGTCAAGGTTATAAAAACCTTTTTTTTGGGATAATTTTCGTGCCGATCGCCTATGTAGTGATTTTTCATCTACAGACGTAGGTGTAGGTATATGAGCATTTCTACGGCAGGAGTAAATTTTTCTCACCTCCGTGTGCAATTTTACTCTTAACATTTTATTGACTTTATTATACTGAAAAAATAGGAAAAAAAAATAGAAATATATTTAATTTTATTTGCCATCATTTGCTTCAGTAGATTCTGAAATAATTCAATTTTAATTTCGAGTGTTCACGGAGTTGAGAGTGCACATTTGTTTTAAGGTTTTCATGCACTCATTCAAAGTGATTTATTGTTTTTTAAATGAATAAACAAAATAAGATAAATTTCTCCCCATTTCCTCTTGCAGATTCTGAAATAATCGAATTTGAATTTTGACTGTTCACGGAGTTTAGAAATTACAAGAGTTAATCGTCGTTAATCATCTCTCGAGCTAGTTTCTTAGTCGCCTCTTACGACACCTACAGGTAGAATTGGAGTGATGCTATTCTACGCCGGTACCACACGACATCATTCTAGTCACAGTTTTATAAAAAACCTCAACTCCGTGAACAAAATTCTCAACTCCGTGAACAAATGCACACGGAGTTCAGATTCCCGGAGTTGAGAAAAAGCTGGTTTCTTTGAAATTTCTCTCTCACAGTATAACTTTGTGCAAATTCAATTTTACCTACGTATTGGTATACTATCGAGGCACAAATTACACAAAGTAACAACCTTTTAGCTCTTATAGTTTCAAAAATATTTATGATCCGGAGTTGAGAAATTACCCTGCACCAAAGACGAAGTAAAATTTCTTAACTTTGAAAATGGTAAATCCCGGCAGCATGTCACAGGTTCACTGCACTCGCCTACTCGGACGCAACTGGCAGTTTATGTGAATCGGATAAAGATGTGCAAATCGCGCGTATTTACAGATGTGCGTAAGAGTTTGTGAGTGATACCGAATTAAGTCATAAGCTCGGGACAAATATTTAAAGTGACATAAGTGGTACAAAATAAAACATTATAGCCATCTTGGTAATAAATAAACCTTTGTCATACATCTATATACATGTGAACATAGGAACATTATTATAAATTCCGGAAATTTTCGAATTATGGACCAATTTAGATTCAATTCCGCCAAAGGGACAGGCCTAAATCAGGTAAATTTGGTGTTTTTTTTTCATTTCGGTATTTTTTTTAGAAGAAAGTATTATTAAATTAGTCATAATAATTATGCTCTCCAAATAATACATACATTAAGGATTATGTGTTATTTTTTTGAGATTTTAGTTTATATGTTTAACACGATTTCTGGACCAGGACAAAAAAAACGGCGTCTCTGTAGAAATGCCCATATATATTGAAGCTGTGGAGCATGGGCCTGCATTTGTGTTTTTTTATCTGGCCTTACTATTAACTCCTACCCTTCTTAGACCTTAATTCCTGGAGATTCGCTCGAACGGGCACCCCAGGCGGCGCGTCGTCGGGACCGGATTCGCCTCGAGGGAAATATTGCCGCCAGCTGCCGTCGTAACTTGTCACTCAAGGCGTGCGTGACACCAGTGTGTTCATCCTAGTATTCCTAAATTGGATTATATAAATAGCTGAAACTCGCTCGATATTTTGTTTTTTTACGTCTCAATAGATGGCGTTGATTATAAGTAACTTTGAATAAACCCGACCAAACAAGTGCGAGTCAAACTCGCGCACAGTGTTCCGTACTATGTATAAAATGGCACAAAAATTACGTTTTATTTTGCGAAGAACACTGTTTGGACGGGTTGAACCACATACTTAGCGTACTTATATACCTAGTTATATGTACTTATTACTCAATGTTAAAACAGGCACTCGAAGCCTGCAGGCCGTATATTTCGGAAGCGGCGGCGGCGCTTTGCCAGATAAATGCCGCACTTAATACCCTTCCAAGGATCTAACCGACATTATTTCAGACATTTTTTGTTCCTTCTCTATTACCTACGCTTTTATAAGGCCGCTTTAAAATCACCCAGAGGACTTTCTGCGCCGTTGAATTGATAAGTTCCTCCTATTTCCAGATTAGGTACGTATCTTTAGATTCCTTGGGAGTTGAGAAAAATTAAATAAATATATGTTCGACCTATGTTCCTAAGGGAAAGTTGTTCAGTTTCGTGGACTGGTTTATCACTTGAAGGGAAGTTTGTACTTTTCTTAACATCTTGTATATTGAATCAAATATCGAATCGAAAGCATAAGGCCCTATCGAATCCGCGAAAGATGGTAAAATTATGTTGATGGCATTTTTTATAGGCAATACTGACAGTGTCTATGACAGTATTGTGTTTGAAACATAGAAAAATAGTACCTAGATTACGCAACAGGGGTTTTTGAGGCGTTAACTTTCCGATGTTGCAATTGATGTTACATACGCGGTGTGTATAGTGCTCTACATATCGAATGAAAAGTAAATAAAGAAAGCGATTTATACAAATAAACAATTCGTAAACCATGATTGTACGTATACTTAATATGAAATCAGTTGACACGACATTCAAACTCAACTAACGTGAATAAACTACAACGGTTCCATTGTATCACACAATAGGCGCCATCACCACCGCCTGACAGCCAACTGCTCTGTTACCAGTTTACGCGATACGAATTTGTATTAATTTCCTGGGTCCTGTGAAATCAAATATCGATTCGAAAGCGGAAAGCCCCATCAAATCCGGGAAAGTGGGTAAAATATTGTAATGGCATTTTTTATACGCAATACTGATAGTCTCTTCGGCAGTGTTGTCTTTGAAGCATAGAGAAATAGATAGTACCTAGATTAAGCTACAGGGGTTTTCGAAGGGTCAACTTTCCGATGTTGCAATGCAATTGATGTTACGTACGCGTTGTATATTAATGCTTTACATAATATCTAATTAATCTAATGAAAAGTGAGTAAAACAAAGCAATAAATACAAATAAACGATTCATAAATCATGATTGTATAATATGAAATCAGTTGATACGACATTCAAACTCAACTAACGTGAATAAACTACAACGGTTCCATTGTATCGCACAATAGGCACCATCGCC
Organism: Keiferia lycopersicella; assembly: GCA_029255805.1. Taxonomy (NCBI): domain Eukaryota; kingdom Metazoa; phylum Arthropoda; class Insecta; order Lepidoptera; family Gelechiidae; genus Keiferia; species Keiferia lycopersicella. The sequence goes on from JARACZ010000008.1 coordinate 6,225,254, forward strand.
ACCGCCTGACAGCCAACTGCTCTGTTACCAGTTTACGCGATACGAATTTGTATTAATTTCCTGTGTGGACCAGTTGGGCCGAGTTGGCTGCAGCAACGACCATACAGCCCTGATAGACGACAGACTAAAGCACATATTTATAAACCGCGCTTAACCCTGAGATCGATCTTGAGTGCGACTTTGAGATGCTGTTAGTATTAACTGACATTTGTCAAAATCGCTCTTGAGATTGATCTCAGAGTTGAGTGCAATAAATAAAAACGGACTTTAGAATGAACGTTGCGTCGCGCGTTTTGTTCGCGCGAACGCGCAATATGCGGACACGCGCGTAAATCACTCACTGCATCTAAAACGCTTGAAGTAAAGTTGAACAACGCGTGCGGAACTATCGTTTCTGGCAACACATGAGTCCTATATATCTGATACAAAATTCAAAATCCAAACAATGCTCAAAACGTGCGGATTATTGCGGATAATCCGCGCGGATGACTGTCCGGTGACGTGGTTCGCTTTACTTTAAGTGGTGCAGATGAAGTCAGTGAATTTCGCGCGGACCCTCGAGTTGCGGATCCACGCGGACTATCCGCGTGACTCAATTCTTTGCGGTCGTTTTTATGAGATGCCGCGACTCGTGCACCTCAACTAGTTGAGAGATATTTTTTCTTAGAGAAAGTGGTCATCATATGTCAGTCTATCAGAATTTTGTAGTCGATGGCTGGGCGATGCGATGCGGCCGGGAAACTGCGGCCGCCGTCCGGACCTGCCCCAACATTGCAATAGACACGTCTGGCTTGCGTGTATCAATCAACTCCACACACTAATTGTACCACGAACGTGTTTCACGCTGGAGTTAGGTTGAACTTTACGCTACATTGAAATCGGAAGCTTTGAATTTCTACTCGTAAATGAATAAGAAGGAACGGGTTTAGTCGGTTTTAGATATGATAAATTCAGATGTTATATTAATAACAGTCACATGTTATATTAATGAATACCTACCATTTAACTTAATGTTCATACCTACTTTATGCCTCTACCTAAATATCATCGCGATAGACCCGATTCAATACATACATACACAAATCACGCCTATATCCCTACACCATCTATTCAGTTATAGTTATTGTATGAATTTTGCGGACATGAACTGAAAGAATCTTCGAGCAACGCGATCTTCCGTCTCGAAGAATAGTCTGCGGTTGACCTTTGCGCTATGTCTAAAAGGACTTGTAGCTAATTTTATAAACCTACTTTAGAGACAATTAAAGTCGGGAAAACAAAGTAGGAAAAGACAAACCTACCTTCATTCTTCTAACCTGCAACTTAATCCAGTGACACGATTTTAATCTGAAAGCCCGGCCAATCTGGCACGACAAAGTTTTGATCCTAGCGTCAAAATAAGTAAATCTCGGGACAAGGAAATCCCACCGCATCCTCCAACTCCTTGATTCTTCTATGATCTGATAAGCCATGTGCAAACTTCGTTTAATACCGGGGCGTAAACTAACAAACAAGTTTTATCTGGACAAGTTAACGTGGCACCTTTATCCGGCTGATCCTCGACGGTGAAGTAATAGCAACACGGCTTACTCTCATACAAGTATGATCGATATTCTAATTCTCTACATTATTTCGCGCGAAAGCAACGCAGTTTTCTTTCAAACGGAGACGGGACGAAAACTATCTCGAATAAAAATGCCAATACCTGCCCTATCATACCGCAAACTGTAGTGGCTTTTTAGGCTGAAAAACATAAAAATACTGCTGCAGTAGTAGGTACGATTATGTAAAACATTATTGTTCTTTGTTTAGCATCGTCCAGTAAACATCAAAAGTAAAGATTTATGTTGACAGTAGGTACTGAAGAAGGGCTCCATTTATTAGCAACATATGTAATAAGAAGATTTAATTTGCAGCTTAACAGACGTTCCCCTACGAATCTACCATGGTAATTGTGCTTCTCAGATATACGACTTCCATACCACCACTGCAGTTGGACGTATCACATTATGGTGCTAAATTCAGGGACGAATGTAGTAATCTCCGGTAGTTTAAAGTGCAATACGCGCGTCTGCCGGATCCAGTGCCGTTCTGGTTTATGGTTAATCAAAACGAGCCTCACCACCCAGCCACCCAGTAATGCTATACTTACCCCGGTATTCTGTTATCAAACTACAGGCTACAGGCACTACACGTTTACAGAAAAAAAAATACTACATTGCGTAGTTGGTTTAATAATGGGGGCATAATTGCTAACCAGCTATGACAAGCGCATCGTATAGTCTAGGAAATAGAATCTGACCCAATGAATGTTATTTCTAAACGATCGAACGAGTCTTTTGTTCTATTGTGCTCTTACGAAGACGACGAAGCCAAATCGGCTCAAATTATATTTCTCAGACTATACTCGTCGTTTGCATGTTTGCACAGGTTGCACACCAGCAATATTGTATGTATAATATGTATTTATTTAAAAAAAAAAAAGTATTATATGTATTAGTATCAGCTATCTAGTTCCCATAGTACAAGCTTTGCTTAGTTTGGGGCTAGATGGCGCTGTGTGAATTGTCCAGGATATTTATTTATTTATTTATTGAGAGATTAACTTACTGAATTCTAAATTTAATTATTCTATTCTGAGTAATTCATAAATAATTTCATATTGAAGATTTGTGATAATAGTAGCATATTAGAGCTTTGACGCCCGATGCGGCGTCCGTTTGCCGGTGTGGCGCGGTGGTAGTGCAACTGCGTGCGCCGCAGAAGGTTCCCAGGTTCGATTCTCGGTGGGCGACTCACAAAGTTAATATTTACCACTTTGTCAGTCTGTTCTCAGTCTGGATTCTGACACCTTGGTTCATTGGGTCGTTGGACCACACGTTGTACCACACGATAAGGAGAAGAGATGACTTACAAAGCTTAGGACAAAAATGTTTCAATAATCAAATTTATTTAACACGGCGAGTGGCAGGAGCGGTAAAAATTACCTCGACTATTTTATGCAGTTTGCGGTTTCTTTTTCTATTATTTCATGCAACAACACCGAACGTCTCAGTAGCTAGAGCTTGTAGCAGAGTAAAACCACTGCGTCCGCATCCTTCACAAACCACCTGTCCTTTCACGAATCATTTCAAATTGGAAATTGGAATGTCGTCACACGTGTTTTCTGACTTTTGTCTCAGTCTATGCACCGCTAGGTTAGTATTATGCTCCTTGGTCTATACCATCTCCTCGAGCAATCAGTATTGTACGAGTACAATAGATAATTCAACATATAGTGTTAAAATCCTCTTTAAATAAGACTGTGCTACAGTTAGTGAAGTGAAGATACTTTAAGGAAACGTTGGTGAATACTTACAATAAGAAAACCCTCCCGGAGGTATCTACTTTATACTATCCTTGTCCTAGCTCATCTATCATCCATCAGTGCTAACCTAGCTATTATTATTCTAGGGTTTCTTTTCCTACTTGAAAATTTAATATATAATATAGACCATATGCCGTGTGATACCGGCTTAGAATAGCATCACCCCACATCCTTCCCGCGGGTGTAAGGGACTAAGGGACTCGAGGGTATTGGTGTATTACAATTTATAGGCGACAGGCTGACAACCTGTCACTACAGTAATACACACATGTTTTCTGAAACAATCTTGGAAAACGATCCTCAAATAATGTCAGACGCGGCGATAGCGACCGTATTCTTACGGCCGTTGGCGCTCTGCCTACCCCGCAAGGGATAAAGGCGTGATATATGTGTGTGTGTGTGTAATATAGACCACCCAAGACTCTTTTTTATTGTTTGCGGAACACTAGTGCCACAAGCTATTGATTTCAGGTGCAGTTTTATGCTCAACTATACTTTATCTCTCAGTTTATTTGGAGATAAATCCAATGAAATGAAATACGAAAAAGGAAAATTTTATACCACCTGACTCTAAGTAGGTATAACAATTTCGAGCCAAATTACTAAATGTGTTTTTCACTACTTTTGTAGTCTTTATAGATCTACTCTATAACTGTAATGTAATATTCATAATGAAGAGATGAGGCGTTATATTTCATCAACATCAACAAATGCAGTTTTACTACGAGCTAAGGTACTACTAACAGAACTAATCGTTGACAAGCAAGCGGGCTACCAGGTGCCGTGTATCTGATTCTACTTGACGCTTTCAAATGAGAAGCTAATGACATTGATCTTCGAAAGCCTGACGGCAGCATTACTAGTTATTTAGAACAGCTGACTAGTGACGTCAGTCTCAGTTATGGCTTCAAGATATGGTTAAAAATGTTTTTAAATACGAACATTGATGCAAGGAAGAAAAGGAAAATAATAAGGAAAATAACCGAACATTTTAATTCAAATTAATCGAAATCATCACTACCGGTATCCCGGTATTTGAGAAATCACCTATCCGGTACCCAAGGACTAACGTATCCCCAATCATACAGCATCGTATTATTTTGAATAATGAACATCTTTTTACCACTTCTGGGGTTCAATTGTATTACATGTAATTTTGATAAACCATCCAATAATGTTCCCAAACTTTTATACTTGGATGACTTGATAAAGTTTATGTCTGCTTGCAAATGGACTTTATTGTACTGTAATGTCCTGGTATGCCAAACAAGTACTTTGGTACAGTTATCAGCTAGTGGTTCTATGTCTTCAATTTCAAAGCCAGCTGATGTAAGAAAGCCGTCTTCTAGCTTACCTGATTTGATCGGCATGTTTGCTGTGGGCTTCAAATGTTTGATGTTGACAGCAAACCCTGCCATATCTATTGGAAATTTCCTGTTGTAGAACCAAGATTCGAAGAATGCTATAACCTGTAAAGTATAATTTAATGTACTATTTCTAAACAGAGTATAGCCTCCTTTCTATTCTGCACAGCCTTCACACCACTTCAGTATGTCTGGTATCACTACCAGTCACTATAAGTATAACTCACGCACATAAAGAACGGTTTTCAAAAGAGCAAAATGTCATTAATAAGTAGAGAGACAAACAATAATGTGTGCCATTTTGAGATTGTCTTTATCTACGCAAGTTATACCTTCGTGATTGTCACATCATTGTCTACTTTGATGATCTTCCTATATTATAGATAGCTGACATTGGTATATGCTGTACTGTAGTAACCATAGTTAATGCATTTAGACTTACCGAACCATTATTAACAATAGGTGCAGTCACAACATGCCACCCAATTATACCAACAGGAAACGCAGAAAGTTTCTTGGTCTTTCTTATTTCTTTGAACAAATCCAGATCGTACGTATTGTCATCATCGCCGAAATAGAGAATTCCTTCTTTGACATGACGACGGATCCAATTCAGACCTGCTCTGCGGTTGGGCACTCCTCGGCAGAGTGCGTTAGAAGGAAATGGTTTGCCGTTTTCGTAGTCTGGCTTTGGACTTGATATGTGAGTGAACGGTAAGCCAGAACGTCTACAATAAAATGTAAAATTATATGATGAGTATAATATCTATTCATGTGAGACACTGATTCAGTGTCAGACGACCTGACAAAATCTGATTTCTTTTTCTTCTTTTACACACATGCCACAAAAGTCTACTGCTGGACAAAAGAAATCATCTACGGTAACTTTTAACAGGCCTGTGATATGGTATGTAAAGAGCGTTCGTAACTGAGACCGACAGCTTAACGTGCCATCCAAAGCACGGAAACATTTTTCTTTTCGGACAATCTGGTCCAGGCTTCAATGTTCAAACTAGACCAAGAACACTTTGTGAATGCCCCACCTAGAATGGAAGCCAGAATCTGCGCCGCGTGCAATCGCTTGACCACCTGCGGCACATATTTTGTGCTTTACACTTACTTTAAAATTCTAAGCAAATGGACGGAGCAACGAACATTGTCATCAGCCAAGATCCAATGCAAACGAGGCACGTGCATCAAGGTGTGCGAAAGCCTCGTCAACTCTGGAACCTGTTCTGGTCTGGGATATGTTGCCGTCACAAAGTATATCGTCGTTAGGTTTGGATCATTTTGTATGAGTTCTCTTTTATCTTTATAGTTTTTGAAACACTCTTTCTGTTGGATTATGTTTACATTGTGTTTTTTCAAAGTATGTTGTCTAGCGTAGTTGCTTCTGTAAAATAAAAGCAGAAAATATAGCTTGACCATAAAAAGTAGATAATAAATGAGGGCGCCACTTTCTTCGTGACCTGTCAAATACGACAGATAACGCTAACTATGGCAACATTTATATTACAATTTTCATTTCCAACTTAAAAAGCCTAATATGTTGTCAGCCCACTTGTACAGTGTCTTCTTTGAAATATCAGTGACAAGTTATAGACACTAGGTATTATTTGAATTGCTTGGCCAGTACTTCAATATGTGAGTAGGGCTATAAGTACTCGTAAGTTCTCTTGTCCCCCCTGATCTACTACAGTGGAGTAATCAAGACTGAAAAATCCTTGTGGCCACTAGAGTCCGGAGAGAATTTTTTTATTTCCATTTTATTTAATTTCTACTCTTTCTGGCCAAGCATGAGTCAGCTGTGGTAAACAATTTTTTATCAAAGCTTATGCATTACATACCTACTAGTAGTTGAATAGGGTTTGGGCGTCCGAAGGCATTTGGCTTCTTTTTTAGTCATCAACACCAATAAAACTATTAATATGAACAAGAAATACAAGACTACTTTTCCGGACATGGTGTAGCTCAGTAAATATGCAGAACTCGTGTGCTTCGTAGTAACCTTTCAGAAGAATGTGAGGTCAAATAAGGGAGATGTATTATCATTGTAATGCTATTGAGTTATAATGCTTATTATTGGAAAAGAATTGTTATGAAATTGTAGAATAAAATACATTACTAGGTACGCAGAATCACTTGAAACTTCTTAAGGATGGTGTTTCTGTTTTAAGAAATACAACTGTTTCTGTTTCACTGAAAAAATTTGAAAGAGTTTTGAAAATATACATACATACATGTATTAGAGAGTTTTATTGAGAATTGGTAAACCTAGATGATTTCGTGGCCAAGAGTTCACCGACTTCGGCACTTGACATTTCCAGTATGGATCTGACAGACCGCTGCGATGTTTTAGCACTCCCTCGTGCGTTAAGTGTGCGATCCCCCCTGGGGCTCGGCCACGTAGAGATGATGGGAGAGGATCGGGGGGCAAAAAAGAGCGTAGGTACGGGGGTCGTCCTACAGGACGGAGTCCAGTGGTGAGACGAGGTAGAGGGTTACCTGCGCGATCTTTGCGTCAGCAATTGGCAGGTGATCGCGCAGGACAGGGATTGGTGAAGAGAGCTCGTTTCGGAGCCCAAGATCTTCATTAGGTAGCTAATTTTTAAGTTAAGTTGGTTTTGAAATAATACATGTCTATCATTGAATCATATAACATATTAAGGCTTTGACCTAAGTATAATTTTTTAGTAATATAATAGTATAGCTGCGAATTATTGATTCCCTGCTTCTTCCGTTTACGAAGAATATGAGCAAGGATTACAGTACTTAAGCCCTACCAGCGCTGAAAGCAGACCTTCTAGTCATGATCAACGTAGCGGAGACATGGAACCTAACAATAAAATTGGCCTGACATGGCTACTTAAAATGCTGGGGATCTCGCTAGTGGATTCAGTTCGGAACGATATTATCCGGAAGAAGACCAAAATAACGTACATATTCATATTATAATAGCAAGTTCAAATGGCAGTAGGCTGGTCGCATCAGTCGGACGGTCTACCCAAGACCCACTTACTCTAGTAAGTTGGTCTTCGAAAGGAGGGCACGGCACGCCTCGGTAAGCGAAACCATCTGTCCAGATAGACGTTCAGTTGTGGCTTAGACGTGAAATCTGACATCATATAATACTAGATAAGACGGTTAAACACAAAATAGGCTACTTTTGTACTGTGAGAAAAAAATAAAATAATATAATAAAACCCCACACGACTCGCTACGTATTTTATTAGCCAAATCGAGAAATGAAAATCATTAGGCAGCAGCGTTCTGCTAAGTTTATCACGGCAAGCATCGAAACCACTGCCTATGTGAAATATGTGGAAAAGCACTAGCAGTGAACTGTTATCTAACCAAACTTAGTCAAGAGGATATTTGTATAATTGTCGATCTTTTCCCACAATGTTGTGGGAATCGCTATATACTCGTAATTGTAGTTTCATAAAACCTTACAGTTGTACCGCTTTGTTTTTATTCTTTCTTGACTAGGTACGTCCCTTACGTATAATTAGTTACATTAAATTAAAAAAATTGAAATTACGCAGCGTAAATGTTTTATCGGTTAAAATTTCCTGTGGTCAAAAATTTTCCGCGGTGTAAGCGTGTAGCATCCTAGAATACCTGGAGGGTAATTTAATATTTTCTACTGAGTCCTTTCTAGATTGGGTACCTACGGCAACGGGGGCTGAAAAATTAGACCTTCGGTAGGTGCGAGAGATTTCCTCAAAAACTGCTGATATAGAATTACCGTTTTTTGAATTTGTATAATAATGATAAAGGGACTGGGACTGAAACTTACTTTCTTACATCTCACGCCAGGCCATATTTTTAGCCATGAAGGCAAGGGAATGATGGGATTCGGTCGTGCAATGGCCCTTTACACGAGGGTGTCAACGGTGTCATGTATCTGATACTACTTACATGCATACATACACGTATCACGCCTTTATCCCTTGCGGGGTAGGCAGAGCGTTAACGGCCGCAAGAATACGGTCGCTATCGCCACGTCTGAAATTTTTGAGGATTGTTTTCGAAGGTTGTTTCAGAAAACATGTGTATCACTATAGTGACAGGTTGTCAGCCCGTCGCCTAAAAACTGTAATACACTAATACTCTCGAGTCCCTTAGTCGCCTCTTACGACATCCGCGGGAAGGATGAGGGGTGATGCTAGTTTAAGCCAGCATCACACGGCAAACTACTACTTACACTGATACTACTTGACACTGTCAACTGAGATGCCACCTGATCTTCGAAAGACTGACGGCATCATTACTAGGGGAAACTTACGTCAGATTTATGATCATTTTATCTATTCTAGTTTTATCACACACCATACATCTATGTAAGTATTGTACAACGATTTGTAACTGTTGTACGATAGTTCGTTACGGCTATGCATTTTTTAACTACGCTCGTTAGATCGATTCTTCTTTGATCAAAATTTCTTTCTTCAAAATAATTCTACACCAATTTTTTCTTGTAACATGAAAAATGTATAGTCATCGGTTTTAGTTTATGTACTGGCTTTTTGTAGTTCTGTTTTTCGTGATTTAATCACGATTGTAATAATCACATTAAAATAATAAGTAACTAGTCGGTGTAATTTGCCAGTTTCGTGGGTCATTAAAAAAATATAACAGTTGTACGCTTAAAACTATTGTCCAAAAATACTACGGACTTCATTCATATTTTTTCAAAATGTTCAAAGTTTGAATTAATAAACAGAAAAATAATATAAAACTAAGTGTTTGACGCCATCCAAATACTTACGGCGTGACGTCATACTTTTAATTCTTCAAACAAAAAAGGGGTTTCTGACTAATGAGACGATAGATTTTTATGCCAAAATCATACAATACTGGAGAAAACTACTTTCCTAAAACTACCTTTTTAAAAACAGATACCAGAATCTTGAAATGAGTGGGCAATTTCAAAAAAATTTGTACCTCCAGATTTTCACCTGTCCCCCACATTGCGTATTTTTTTAAAGGCATTATCTTAATTGTTTGTACTTTTTATTTATATTTCCCCAAAAATATAGTTCAAAGTCTGCTATTTAACAATAAATATTTCGTGCTATCATTTATAGTTTAATTTATATTAAATAATATACCCCAGGACGAGCCAGTTTTTTGGCTGTCCCCACCACAGTTTGCGAAAAAGACGGTTGAATTTAATTATATTCTTCCAAGAAGACCCCCACACATTTTATATTTTTTAGAATGGCAATGCTTTATGCTTCCGGAATAAGGGATTTCAAACTTTAAATATGTTGAAATAGAATTTATAATAATTTTTGAATATTGTCCCCTATTTTGTCCAGTCACGAAACGTCAGTTTTGTTACCTTGATTTCTAATAAAAAATATTAAATATGTTGGTAGGTTTTCTTGAAAAATAGTCACATTATTTAATCGTCTAGCCATAGGCCATTTTAATGTGGCTCTGCTATTTGCAACGGGATCGTGAGACGTGCAAGTCGAGGTTACTTACGGAAGATTCAGAAAATTTGTCGGGTAAGTTACCACTGTAGTTCTTGAACACTTTATGCCATGATATTAAGCGCTTGTTTTTAATTTTCAATAAATTATAAAGATTAAGTGTTCATAATTTGATAAACTAGATGTTTTTTGGCGATTTTTACTAATATTTTAAACCAAATTCGGAGTCCGATGTTACCTCCATTTTGTTGCCCATTTTGCTGGTAACCTATATGCTGACAGGCAAAATAACAAAACTGATAGCGTAAAACTGAGTTTACATGGTGCCAATTGTAAATAATATATATTATTTTGTTTATTTTAGGTGCTCGATAATAAAAATTAGATATTTTAGATAAAGACTTGTTACTGTTTTATTGTAGTTTTTTTTTGTTTGGTTATGCTCCAGTTTTCTTTTTAAGTGGTCTTTTTAAATATATATACGGACTTTCAGTGCCAAATTAAAATAATAGTCCGGTAAAAGCTTATAAAGATATGTATTGATTAACTCGACAAGCATTAGATTTTAAAATAACAATATGTATTACAAACATAAATAAAATATAACATAAGAGAAATAATAAAATAAATCTCATTCATTTATTAAATAAAATCAAAACGTAAAGAATTTTCAAATTAATTATATTATTAGAATTTTTTTGGATGTTAACTCTACCTAAAATCAGTAACAAATACTCAATATAAATACAATGAACAATGGTACGTTATACTAATTTATTCCCAATAAGTATGCGGCGTGTAACCCTACTCTTACAATTTTGTGACTGTCCATTTTGTTACTTTGGTTACAGTTATTTGCGTATTTTTGATATTTTTAGTACGATTTTAATTGTTTTCCGTATTATTTTATGAATCTTTAATGTAAATTTATCAGTTCAAATATTTTTTGTTGCAATTTTGTAACGCATTGTTGTAAAAAAATTAAAATATGATCTGGTTTGGTGACCAGGGTAACCAAACGGACCTATTTATTGCTTCACTGAAAAAAATAAAGACTTCTGGACCATTTAAAAAAAAAAAAGATAGTTGAATAAACAAAGTAATCGAAAAACATATAAAATAACTAGGTTTAACTTTATTTTGTGAGATAACATGCTTCAAAGGTGGTAACAAAACTGACTGACCATAATGGCCTGTATTCCTATTTCACTGAATATCTCTTAAAATACTGAATAAATTACAAAACAAATATTATATTTCTATAAATTATTAAATGCAGATTCTATTTTTCAAAAAAAATTGCCATTATATCAACATAAATTATGTCGACCACTTTTTCGAAAGAGTACAATTTTTTTTGAAATTGCCCGAGTACCAAAACAACATACTCGTATTACTGTAATGTGGTTATTATTACAGTCATTTCTACGTGTTTAAAACATTATTAACCATAATGCAAATAGCTAAAACAAAACCAAACCGATGCCTATAAATTTTGCATGTTATAAGACGGAATAGATGTAGCATTACTTTTGATCAAAGATGAATATGTAGATAAATAGATGTAACGTACAATAATGGAAAAATACATAAGATGGAACAAATTATCGTACAAAAGTTGCATAGGTATAACAAATCGTCGTACAATAGTTACATAGGTGTAACAAATCATCGGACAAAAGTTACATAGATGTATGGTGTGTGATATGATAAAACAAGAAGTGGTGGTTGCGAGCGGCGAGGCAAGTGGGCGGGGCCTGTAAAATTACGTCAAACGCGAAGCGCGTGCTTTCACAAATTTTTGAATTTTCGTTCAATTTCCAATACGTACTACGGTTTGACTACCTAGTAATATCCTTTACTCCACAGATTCATAACAATTCTTTATTAAATAATAAACATTTTACCTCATTATAAAGAAAATGCCTCTCATTTTTCTGAAAGGTTACTACGAAGCACACGAGTTTTGCATATTATTGAGTTACATTATGTCCGGAAAAGTATTTTTGTATAACTTGTTCATATTAATTGTTTTATTGGTATTGATGACTAAAAAAGAAGCCAAATGCCTTCAGACGACAAAACCCTATTCAACCACTAGGAGGTATGAAATGCAAAAGCTTTGATTAAAAGGTTTTGCCTACCACATCTGACTCATGCTGTGTTTTCTGCTTTTATTTTGCAGAAGCAACTACACTAGACAACAAACTTTGAAAAAACACAATGTAAATATAATCCAACAGAAAGAGTGTTTCAAAAACTATAAAGATAAAAGAGAATTCATACAAAATGATCTAAACCTAACGACGATATACTTTGTGACGGCAACATATCCCAGACCAGAACAGATTCCAGATTTGACGAGGCTTTCGCACACCTTGATGCACGTGCCTCGTTTGCATTGGATCTTGGCTGATGACAATGTGCGTTGCTCCGTCAATTTGCTTAGGATTTTAAAGTAAGTGTAAAGCACAAAACATGCCGGCCTATGTGCCTGCATGATTGCCTGCGGCGCTAGAGTTCCGGGTTCTATTCTGGAGGTAGATGTGGCACTCACAAAGTTGATATTTATATTATTAAACTTTATTGCATAAAAGTACAAGTAGCAGGCCTAATGCCACCTAGCATTTTCTACCGGCCAACCATAGGGTAAAAGAGAGCTCAAAACGGTTGCACTGAACTGACTTAAAAAGTGTAAAATATGAGAAAGTTTTACTTACACAAACTAGAAAAGAAATTATGACTCTCAGGGCCGTCTTAACACATTTGCCGCCTATAGGCTATCCAAATTTTGCCGCCCCCTCAACCCATCCCATCCGGCTTCACCTCAGCCGTTTTTTTTACCTGGCCCGAAGGTAGAGTATTAGGTGGTCCCACATCCGAACCTGTTGTCGGTTCTCGTCGGATGTCGTCAATTGTATGCGGTTGTCGTCGTTTGTCATCGAACCGATGACTTGACGACAAGCTCGAATACATAAAAATGTCGCAGACTGTTTTCGATTTCTTGCACTATATCCGTTTCTATGGTGTTAGGATAGGTTTGTTCTAATGAAAGTGCTTTTTCTGTGAGGGTGTGTATGTCTAACTCTTCTATTTTGGTAATAAATGCAAATTTACGGCTCCTGTCTTTTTTTAAATTCGGTTACTAGCCTATCTACGAGGACGAGAAACGTATTTACGCGGAATGCGTCACTCGCAGTCATTATATTTTGCTCTTCTGGTGTTTCGTCAAATTTTCTTTTGCTTTTCGGCTGTGTTTTTCCCATGTCTTTATCGTATTGTTTGCATACGCTTAAGTCTATTGCTTTATATTCAAAATATTTGAAATTCTCGTTGGGATACAAAAAACTGACGCAGTAAATTATATTGATCAGCAACGGTTACCAAATCTACGGTGGAAGACTGAATTTGAACATTTACTTGATTTATTCTTTGCAAAAAACATTTCACACTACAACCATTACCGCCGTTTCCAGTTTTTTTTTAATTAGAAAGTATTCCCGACGCTTCGTTTCGAGTAACAGGTTTTTCAGTAGAGTCGTCCTTAATTGATTCTAAAGTTTCAAGAACTTTGTGCCAAGAATCTCTCAAACTTTTACACGCGTCCTCCCTAGCTGACCAATGTGTCAGATTCACTCTTTTCAGGGTATTGCTTTTCCCGATTGTACTCGTTAATTTTTGCCAGCGATGTGTCGAGCTTGCAGAAAAACCTAAATTTCCTGTAGTAGCATGAAAAATCGACAACCCTCTGTACACGATTCAGCAGCAGCACATGCCGCTAAATTTAGAGAATGTGCAGAACAAGGCACGTAATCGGCAAAAGGGGCTTCGTTTTTAATCTTTGCCTGTAAGCCGCTATATACACCAGACATGTTCGCCGCGTTATCATAGGAGCGTCCACGACTGTCTTCAATATTGATTTCTAGCGTTTTGAGTTCCGTAATAACGGCAGAAAACATGTCTTTAGCCTTATGCCCGACTGACGGCATCAAATTTAGAAATCTTTCACACGGTTCGCCTGTATTTAAAACATATCTAACGACAAGAGTAAGGTGATCCACGTGTGCTAGATCTGGTGTTGAATCAATGATGATCAGGGAGGGAAAAATATTAATTTAGCGATTATTTTCTATTAACTCCATTTTATATTAACTATAATTATTTTTTTTGACCAATTTTGCCGCCCCCCAAAATCTGCCGCCCTAGGCTTAAGCCTACTTAGCCTAGTGGATAAGCCAGGGCTGATGACTCTCGTATAAATATCAATCAATGAATTATTATCTATCTAATCTAATATATCTAATTTAATCTAAGATATAGGTAGTAAGACTGTAGAAAGTAGGTGTCTAGTAACCCTATATAGTTTCAAGAAAACCAAAAGTTAGCGTGTTTTAGGAAACTGATAGCGACATCTATTATTATCGATCAATAAGTGGGGCATTCACAAAGTGTTCTTAGTCTAGTTTGGACGTTGAAGCCTGGACCAGCTGATTGCCCGAAAAGAAAAATGTTTCCGTGCTTTGGAGGGCACGTTAAGCTGTCGCTCCCAGTTGCGAACGATCTTTACACTACCATATCACAGGCCTGTTAAAAGTTACCGTAGATGATTTAGAAGTCTTAAATCGGATTTCTTATGTCCAGCAGTAGACTTTTGTGGCTGTAAAAGAAGAAAAAAAAAACCAGTTTTTATCGGGTCGTCTGACACTGAACAGTGTCTCACATGAATAGATATCATACTCATCAGATAATTTTACATTTTATTGTAGACGCTCTGGCTTACCGTTCACTCACATATCAAGTCCAAAGCCAGACTACTTTCCTTCTAACGATATCTGCCGAGGAGTGCCCAACCGCAGAGCAGGTCTGAACTGGATCCGTGGTCATGTCAAAGAAGGTATTCTCTATTTCGGCGATGATGACAATACGTACGATCTGGATTTGTTCAAAGAAATAAGAAAGACCAAGAAACTGTCTGCGGTTCCTGTTGGTACAATTGGGTGGAATGTTGTGTCTGCGCCTATTGTTGATAATGGTTCGGTAAGTCTAAATACATAACTATAGTACCGTATATACCAATCTCAGCTATATATCGTACATTGCAATTACTTGTCAACCCAATAGCAAGAAATTTATTCTAGTAAGAAATTCTATGAAGATCATAAAAGTAGACAATTGACGTGATAATCACAAAGGTATAACTTGCGTAGATAAAGACAATCTCAATATGGCACGCATTATTGTTTGTCTCTCTATTTATTAATGACATGTTGCTATTTTGGAACCTTCTTAATCTGCGTGAGTTATACCTATAGTGACTGGTAGTGATACCAGAAATACTAAAGTGGTAAGAAGGGTGTGTACTGAGCAGAACAGAAAGGAGGACTGTACTCTGTTTAGAAATAGTACATTTAAATATACTTTACAGGTTATAGCATTCTTCACAACTTGGTTCTACAATAGGACATTTCCTGTAGATATGGCAGGGTTTGCTGTTAACATTAAATATTTGAAGCCCACAGCAGACATGCCAACCAAAGCAGGTAAGCTAGAAGACGGTTTTCTTACATCAGCTGGCTTTAAAATTGAAGACATAGAACCACTAGCTGATAACTGTACCAAAGTACTTGTTTGGCATACCAGGACAGAAAAGTATCAAAAAGTTGATTTGCAAGCAGACATAAACTTTATCAAGTCATCCAAGTATAAAAGTTTGGGAACATTATTGGATGGTTTATCGAAATTACATGTCATACAATTGAACCCCAGAAGTGGTAAAAAGATGTTCATTATTCAAAATAATACGATTTTGTATGATTGGGGGTACGTTAGTCCTTGGGCTTCCAATAATCTGTTACAGAATGTACCGGATAAGGGATTTATCATACCGGGATACCGGTATTGATGATTGCGATTAATTTGAAGTAAAATGTTCGGTTATACATTCCTAATTATTTTTACCCGACTACAGCAAAGCAAAAAGGAGGGTTATGATTTTGACCGGTATGTATGTATGTATGTATGTATGTATGTATGTGGCAATAATTCCTTTGTTCCCTCCTAGCTCCGAATCTACTTGTCAGAATTTGATAAATGAGGTGTCAGTAGATGCGTCTGAACAGTCCGATGGTTATAGGCTATGTCATGTCACAATAAAATGAACATGGCGCCCACTGGCGTGCATAAAGATATGATCAAAAAATTTTTTTTCTTCTAGTGGTATCGTGTTGGGTATCAAAAGAAAGGGCTTAAATAGCACATTTCAAAAATATATATAATGTAGGTGAAAGATTTAAACTTTCATGCATTTACGCAATGTCACTTTAGTATGCAATTGGTACATAAGTTTTTCTCTTTCTCTCTTTTAGTGTAGGACACCGAGTCACCTAACGACTCAATTTCTTTTTCGTGTGAGACACCGAGTCGTCCAACGACCCGATGAACCGCAGTGTCAGAATTTTTCAACCGCCCTCTGCAGGTAGCAGGCTTCTGACACGGTTGTGTAACGACCGCCGTCTAAAGTGATCATAGACAGCAACCGGACCTAAGGCTTAACGTGCCATCCGAAACACGGAACCATCTTACTAACGGACAATCGGGTGGGTCAGCCCGCAATGTCCTAACCAGACTGTGAACAAATTCACCAAGTGATAAATACCAACTTTGTGAGTGACCCACCGAGAAGGTCAGCCCGCAATGTCCTTACCAGACTGTGAACAAATTCACCAAGTGATAAATACCAACTTTGTGAGTGACCCACCGAGAATCGAACCCGGAACCTTCTGCGTCAAAGGCAGTCGCACTACTACTGCGCAACATCAGTCGTCAATGAGCCCTTATGTCAGAATTTTTCAAGTAGTACAAGTAGCAGGTACATCGGTATCAGTATCGGTGTGGTGTCGGTATGTGTCATACACGTGGAGCTGATCTGATGATGGAAACAAAAGGCAGACAATACCTGATAGCACTACATACGCTAAATATCTGTGTATAAGGTATGGTAAGAAAGGGCTGCTCCTTAGTGCATATTTGGGGGGATCTAAGTAGAATTAATTTAAATTATCCATTTAAACAATTTAACGCGTAGATGGGTAGGTACATAAGACATCCTACTAATCCTAATTCTAATATTCCTAATTCCTTATATAATATTATAAAGGCGGATGTGTGTTTATTAGTAATATATAGGCGCTAAAACGGCTGAATAGATTCAAATGATACTTTGTACGAAGATGAACTAATGTCTTGAATAGGACATAGGCTGCTCTTTACATACATACATACATACATATATCACGCCTTTATCCCTTGCGGGGTAGGCAGAGCGTTAACAGCCGTAAGAATACGGTCGCTATCGCCACGTCTGACATTTTTGAGTATTGTTTTCTAAGGTTGTTTCGGAAAACATGTGTATCACTATAGTGACAGGTTGTCAGCCTGTCGCCTAAAAATTGTAATACACCAATACTCTCGAGTCCCTTAGTCGCCTCTTACGACACCCACGGGAAGGATGTGGGGTGATGCTATTCTAAGCCGGCATCACACGGAGTATCACATCGCTGCTCTTTACTGCGGTTAAATGTTTTTTTTTTACGGGAGCACGCATTTTTCAATATTTTTCAAAAAGGTGGTGCTATTGAGCCAATTCGCATTTTAGGAAAACTAACAGCGACATCTGTTGTCTGAGACTTTTGACTTACTCAATTGAGTAGCTGCACCAAAATTGACGTTAAAGTCACACACAACACGTACTGCTACTGCATATAAAATATGTTTGAACAAGATGTTGAATAAATGCTTTTAACAAAGATATTAAAACATTTTGCATATAAATATGACATGTCAGTTAAGATGTCTTAACAAGATCTATCGAGTGTTGATAAACGTAATATTTTGACAACCAGCAAGCCGTTTTTGGTCACAAAATTAATATGAGTAAAATACTAATCAAAAATGTATTCTGAACAAGGATGAGGTCATTTTATGGTATATCTTAAATCAGCAGCCAACGGAGTATAGGACAGAGGAAAGTAAAAATCTGTTTGCAAATCGACACCAGCTCCCAGCGCCGACACGGGGGTTGAGTGGGCTAACCCCCCTCAGAGAGAAAAAACAAACATCTGATTGGTAATCGACATTAGCTGCAACTGTTTATATCGTGTTGTGTATCAAACGAACAACTATCAAATTTTTCATCTTTTTTCATCATTTAATGGGATCCAAGTTGAAGGTACCGCTAATTATCACATTTAAATTAATTTAACGCGTAGATAGATAGGTAGGCAGTGCGAAAGCGGGATAAAGAAGTGATACGTGTCTATATGTATGTATGTATGTATAGATAGGTACATACACAAGAGATCCTACTACTAATATTCTAAAGCAGATATTTGTGCATTTTTCCTAGAATTTGGCGTTATAACGCTTAATATATTCATTCAGACACCTTTTTAGTAATTAAACCAACAGCAAGCATCGACACGGGGGTTAAGAGGGACTTGCCCCCCCCTCCCCCTCAGAATAAAGAAACTGAAACATTTGTTTTGGTAATGAAATCACACGGGGGGTAACTAGCATATTTTATATATACCTAATAAAATCATAATACAGTTTAAACTCTCACACACACACACACACACACGCACATATCACGCCTGTTTCCCAGGCGGGGTAGGCAGAGCGTTACCGACCGTAAAATTACAGTCGCTAGCGCCACGTCTGACAAATATTGAAGGCCGTTTAAGATAATAAGTGTATCACTATAGTGATAGGTTGTCAGCCTGTCGCCTAAAATTGTAATACACATGAAATCCTCGTGTCCCTTAGTCGGTTTCTACGACACCCACGGGCAAGAAATGGGGTGATGCTATTCTAGGCTGGCATCACACGGCAGTTTTAACTAGTACCTACCTACATCTTCCAACAAATAATCGTGAAGATTTAAGTTTACAACCCCAAAATAATTAAAATAAAAAGAAGTCCAAAAACTAAAACCCGACTACTGAGATTTGCGCTCTAAAAAGTAAGAAACAAGAAATCTGAAATAATAACTACTCACAATTGAATGTGTTTTTCGTCTCCAATATGCATTAAAAGTTAACAGCTATAATAATTTATTTTCATGGCAGTTTAATATAAAGTTTATTTATAGTGGTTTTTAGGTGAAAGCTGTGGTCGTTTGCCACGTGTTCTAGTACTACCTAGTTTATAAAATAAATAAGGCAACGTGGCAAACGACCACAGCTTCTTTGTTCTATTTACTTAGTGCATTTTCATTAGAAAAACATAAACACTTTCTATAAATTATATGTATTTTATAAAATACTTTTGCTACTGATCACAAAGTTTTTTGATATGTGTAGTTTATTCGCGTTAGCATGGGCGTTAGTTTGAGTTTGAATGTCGTGTCAATTGATTTCATATTATACAATCATCGTTTATAAAACGTTTATTTGTATTTATCGTTTTATTTTACTCACTTTTCATTCGATATGTAAAGCAGTAAGTATACACACCGCGTATGTATCTAACATAAATTGAAACCTCGGAAAGTTACCGCCCTTACTCCGTTCTGGCGTTAAAAAATCTCTGTTGCGTAATTTAGTCTATACTAGGTACCTATTTGCCTATGTTTCAAACACAACACTGCCGAAGAGACTGTCAGTATTGCGTATAAAAAATGCCATTAACATAATTTTACCCACTTCCGCGAATTTTATGGGGCTTTCCGCTTTCGAATCGATATTTGCTTTCTATATACAGGATGTTAAGAAAAGTACACACTTCCCTACCAGTCCCATAAACCAGCCCACGAAACAGAACTTTTTTTCCCAAGGAACATTGGTCGAAATATGAGAAAAAAATATGGATCTCACATACAAACTGACTAAGTCGGTTGGTACGTTTTGTACAGTCCAATATCTTTTTTTTCATATTTCTACCTATTTTCCTTGGAAAAAGAAGTTTCATGGGCAATTTCCGTGTCTCGAGGGATCTAAAGGAAAATACCTAATCTGAAATTAGGAGGAATTTATCAATTCAACGGTGCAGAAAATCCCTGGGTGATTTTAAAACGGCCTCCAAAGCGTAGGTAGTAGAGAAGGAAAAAAAATGTCTGAAATAATGTTGGTTAGACGATAGACTTATAATATACTGCGACAGTAGGTAGGCAGGTATATAAGTTCATAATTCTATGGGTTTCGAGTAGATCCCTGGGAGGGTATTAAGTGCGGCATTTATCTGGCGAAGCGCCCCCGCCGCTTCCGAAATATACGGCCTGCAGGCTTCGATTGCCTGTTTTAACATTGAACAACGAGTATATAACTACATGTACGCTAAGTATGTGGTAGGTACAACCCGTCCAAACAATGTTCTCCGCAAAATAAACGTAATTTTTATGCCATTTTATACATGGTACGTAACACTGTGCGCGAGTTTGACTCGCAATTGCTTGGTCGGGTTTATTCAAAATTACTTATGATCAACGCCATCTATTGAGACGTAAAAAAAACAAAATATAGAGCGAGTTTCCACTAGCCGGTTAAATCATCTCATTTTGGATGACTAAGATGAGCAGCACACTGGTGTCACGCACGCCTTGAGTGACAAGTTACGACGACGGCAGCTGGCGGCAATATTTCCCTCGAGGCGAATCCGGTCCCGGCGACGCGCCGCCTGGGTGCCCGTTCGAGTGAATCTCCAGGAATTAAGGTCTAAGAAGGGTAGGAGTTAAATAACTATTAACTCTAGGCTAGTTAAAAAAAAACACAAATGCAGGCCCATGCTCCACAGCTTCAATATATTTACACCTACGTCTGTAGATGTGATCCAAAATCACTACGTAGGCGATCGGCAGGAAAATTATCCCAATATTATCAATCAATCAATCAAATACTTTATTCATAACTGTAGGTAACGTATACAAAGGATCTTAAAAGCAGTTGGTATCACTACAGTTTGCCTGTTGGCATACGAAATTCAGGTCAAGCTTAGTTATTTTAAGTACAATGGTAAGTTTATGATTTATGATCTACACTCGACTTCAAAAAAATCGCACGTCCGTAAAAATAGGCTTCAAGCACTGGTAATCCTTAAGATAAGCAGTTATTCGTAGCAATATTAGTATCATTTGAGAGCCCTATAAAAACTCTTTAAAAAAATATCCATTTCATTTGAATAAAGAAAAAGCTTGATACTTCACGTCACTGAATGACAATGGAACTGATTCTCCTCTTCAAATTTTGTTTGTATTGTTTTGTTTTTTGGGTATAAAAGGGTCGATACAGCTTATTGGGGGATAAATTTGCTACCAACAGTCGAAGAAGACACAGAAGAATATCTTTCATCAGAAAAACGTCCTTGAAGATGGACACTACAGCTGCTGAAGCCGCCCAAGTTATCGCACTACTGCAATCAGGACTACGTCAGTGTGATGTTGCTCGGCAATTGCACTTGAGTCGCTTTTCTGTTCGAAGAGTGTACCAGCGGTTCCTACAGACCGGTGGCTTTGTCCGAAGGCGTGGGTTTGGTAGAAATCGCTGCACTTCTGCGAGAGATGACCGATTCGTCGTATCGAAATCTTTGAGAAATCGGTTCGCCCGTGGCCGATGGGAACTGTTTGCCACCCCATACGCGGCTGATTCTACTAAAGGTTTACCTCCTTTTTGAACGAACACAAAGTTTGTAATAGACTGGGAACTACCACCAGCTTGTGGTTCCGCCATGTTAGAAAGCGTATACGCAACTAACTAAAAGTATCGCAAATTTGCATGCCAAAAGGGTTGTTGGGTTTTTCCTAGAAGCATCGTATCCATTGGCTATCCATGGGTTAGTGTAAGGCTTGCGCTATTGTACTTTTTGCACTTTTATTGCACCTATTGTTCAAAAAAATCTTGTTAAAAAAGGAGAGAGATAGCGCTATATTCTTTATTGTCGAACGATACGAACGATATCAATGAAAAGATAGTGGTTTTTAATAAACCTGTTTATTCTCAACTCTGGATGCATGTTATTATACAATTATTGAAACAGTACCTAATAATGATAAAATAAAACAATTTTTACCCGATTGTAGGTACTTTGTATGATTGTACGTACAAGGATATTGATAAAAGGTACTACGGGTTCTTGTTTAGTTTGTTTATTGATATACATACGATGATTTGAAAAATCAGTACGAAAATAATGAGTAATAAATACAAATCACTAGTAGAATCAGCCTCCGCGGCGCGCCATTAGGGGTGGCCATCTATTCCCACCGGCCACGCCGTGGCGACCATGGGCCGTGGCCGATGGGAATAAAGGGCTTCAAGCAGTTCGTAGAAGGGCCGTGAGTATCTCTACAGTTAGAAGAAGACTAAAGGAGAGAAATATTGTGGCTAGAAGACCTGCCACGGGTCCAAAATTAACCGCAGCGCATCGGCGAGCACGCTTGCAATTTGCTCGCACCCACGTTAATTGGACCCTGGACCAATGGAGAACTGTTCTCTTCTCAGACGAAACGAGAGTGTGCCTTTTCTGCAACGATAGACGCAAAAGAGTATACAGAAGACAATGGGAACGTTTTGCCCAAGCCTGCATCCAAGAAACGGTAGAATACGGGGGCGGTTCCTGCATGTTCTGGGGCGGCATATCTGCCGATGGCAAAACTGAACTCTTTTGCGTCTCTCGGACCGGCGGTGCTCGCGGGCAAGGGTCTATGACTGCTCACCGGTACATCACAGAGATCCTGGAAGAACATGTGGTCCCCTATGCTGGATTTATTGGCGACAGGTTCACATTAATGCACGATAATGCTCGCACGCACACTCCTGGTATTGTGCAAGGCTACCTTCAAGAGGTTGGGATCCCTGTCATGCAGTGGCCAGCGAAAAGTCCAGATCTGAACCCGATAGAGCACCTCTGGGACCAGCTGAAACGCAAGGTTAGATCCCGTGTTCCCGCTCCCGCGACTCTTAAGGAGCTCCAAGACGCCGTTATTGAGGAATGGGACAGTATCCCTCAAGAAGAGGTCCTACAGTTGGTGCGATCCATGAGGGAGCGTATGGAAGACGTCATTAGGGCTAGGGGGGTAACACTAGGTTTTAGGTTAGTTTTAAGTAACTTTGTTTTGAAAAATTAATCAGAACTCATTAGGGTTTTTAAGGATTTTTATTGTTTTGTAAATCTTTCTCAGTTCCAATAAAAAACATTGAATGAATTATTGTTTTTGCATTCTCTGTTTCCTTACCTTTCAAATGATACCGAACATTACCAATATTTCATGATACAAATACGATTGAAAGATGTTTGAAATAGATTTCTTAAAAGGTGCGATTTTTTTGAAGCCGAGTGTAGTTAAATAAAATGAACATCGGAAAAACAAAATAAAACATTAACAACTATTGACATAACAAAAAACAGTAACAAGAAATTAATTGGAACTCTTAACTTAAAATAAAGTTACAACATTTTATTTAATATCGTGAAGATGTTGTTATGGGACACTAATATCATCATCACTTAAATAGTCTTGAAACCTGTAATATTTTTTTTTCAGAAATATGAGGGTCAGAGCTGATTTAAATTTGGATGGCTCATCTAAGGTTTTTAGGTTTTCCGGAAGTTTATTATAGAGTTTGGGTGCCATTTCAAGAACACTTTTTTTCATTAACGCAGTTCTGCATATTATGAATATTATTTAAAAAACTGCGTTTGCAGACTATTTGTTTCTGCACACCGAAATTCGGCACACCTGTATTTTTTTCATACAGTAGGTAGGTAGGATGTTAGCCTAGTTAGGTAGTACCAGTCAGTACCATTCCTTATCATAAAAGAATATTGGGTCTTAGAAACACAATGTAGGAACTATAACGCTCACTTGGCCAATTCAAGAAGCTTTGTAAACTCAACTCCGGTACCTAATCAGTTCGTAAATGATTTTGAAATTTGTTTATTCGATTTTTAGTAACCAGGCGGTTATTAGTGAGCCAGGATAAAAATAGCTGCAAATATTTTAAGGGGTGAGCCAGCCCATAAAACTGAACAACTTTCCCCAAGGAACATAGGTCGAAGTATGAAGAAAATATTTCGACCTCCCACACAAAATTACCGCCCGACCAAGCCAATTTGTATGGGAGGTCCAAAAAATAATAATACGTTTTTTTACTATTTTTTATTATTAGCTGACTATAATAATAAACGTATAATCGAATGTTTTACTCTAAATTAATCGAAATCATCAATAACGGTATCCCGGTATTAGGTTTTCAATACCAGTATCCCGGTATTAGATTTTCAATAGCGGTACTGAAAATAATGCAGAGAATCCCTTCTCCCGCATGTTCTTTAACAGATTATTGGAAGCCTTTGAACGCTCTCTCTGCCCCGTAGGGGGTAAGGGCGTGATATATTTATGTTTATTATTGGAAGCGTTAGGCCTATTGTATCCCCAATTATAAAATATCGTTTTATTTTCAATTATGGACATCTGGGTACCAGTTCTGAGGTTCAATTCCAGGACATGTAGTTCCAATAAACTATCCAATAATATTCCTACACTCTTATACTTGGATGACTTGATAAAGTTCATGTCTGCTTGCAACGTAAGTTTTTCATACTTTTCTGTCCTGGTATGCCAAACAAGTACTTTGGTACAGTTATCAGCGAGTGGTTCTATATCCTCAATCTCAAAGCCAGCTGATGTAAGGAAACCGTCTTCTACTGTAACATTTTCGGTTGGCATGTCTGCTGTGGGCTTCAAATGTTTGATGTTGACAGCAAACCCTGCCATTACTACTGGAAACTTCCTTTTGTGGAACCAGGATTCGAAGAATGCTATAACCTGTAAAGTGTTTCTTAAATATTCATTCACATGTAACGCCCTTATCCCTTGCAGGGTAGGCAGAGTGCTAACGGTCGTAAAAATATACTTACTATTTCAAAATAGAGTGCTTCTTTCTGCTCAGTATACACCTTTGTCACTACTATTGTTTGCCTGGTATTACTACAATCCAACATAGTTATGCCCCGCGCAGATAAAGAAAGGATTCCAAAATAGCTACATTGTTGACTTACATCGCGCTGATATGTCATTAATAAATAGAGCCACAATCAATAATGCGTGTCATCTTGAGATCGTATCACGTATCTGCGCAAGTTATACCTACGTCACTGTCACGTCAATTGCTACTTAGATGATCTTCCTCTAGACTGATTCTGTGCTCTTGGGTTGGCAAGTAACGTATGCAATGTACGATTGATAGGTGAGATTGGTATTTACGGTACTGAAGTCACTTATTCGTATTTATACATACATAGTTATAAGGGACGGTCGAAAACTTTACAGGCGTGCTCAGACCATGTAACTGAACAACTTTTTCTATGGGGGCTGTGTTAGTAAACGTGAACTTCTTTTCGACCTTCAACATAAAATTCCCGATCAGCTAAGTGACTTTGTATGGGAACTCAAAAATTTTTTTTCATTTCCCAACATAGCCGCCATAGAAAAAGTTGTTCGGTTTCATGGTTTGATCACGCCCGAAAAGTTTTCGTTACACCATCCCTTGCACCCTGTATAGACTTACCGAACCATTAGCAACAATAGGCGAAGACACACCATGCAACCCAACGAGACCAACAGGAACCATAGAGAGTTTCTTGGTCTTTCTGATTTCTCTGAACAAATCTAGATCGTACGTGTTTTCATCATCGCCGAAATAGAGAATTCCTTCTTTGATATGACGACGGATCCAGTTCAGACCTGCTTTGTGATTGGGCGCTCCTTGGCTAATGAGGCCACGGGGAAACGGTTTCCTTGACTTAAAGTCTAGCTTTGGAACTGATATATGAGTGAACGGTAAGCCAGAGCGTCTGCAATAAATAGTAAAATAATCTAATAAATCAATCATTTTTTTGTAAGATGAGACAATTGTCAATAGACTAGATAGAATCATCTACAGTCACTTATAGCAGGCCTGTGATATGCTTGAAAAAGCTGCACGGAACATAATTACAACTCAGCCATACTCGTACCTTTTACACTTTGAGTTTGTTGTTGGTCTTTAAATCATAATAGCGCTGTAGATGCTGGTATCAATTCCGAAGCAGTATTATAAAAATGAGGTACAGATACCATAGCTTATTTTTTTTCGACAAATTACTTTTTATCGAGTTGTGAATAATTAAGTGTTGAAGGTAGCACATACGTACTGGGATCACCTTAATGTTTTCAATTCTTTAGTTTTATGAGATGTTTGTAATCGATAACCAATAGTATTTTTTATCTGCAGCGACATCACTATTTAATTACCTATCTCCATCTGGTTCTCTGCCAATTCCCGTTACGTCGAAGCGTGATTTTTTATATTATTTAAGATATTACACCAGCCTGTAGCCATCAAAAATCATTTGCTAATTACAAATTTACATATCCCTTATAGTTAAAAGGTTCCTGTTAGTCAAAATACGCACTTTTTCCTAGCAATACCCAAGGCTTGGATGAATTCAAAAAACAAGTATGAAAAAGCAATTTTCCCACAAAAAAGTGTTGATGGTGATGATCTCTCTGACCGTTTTCGGCCATGGCGACCACTTCGACTCCTAATCAGATCGGCGCTGATGCGCCGGGAGATGGCTATTGTAGCCAATTTTGGCAGTAAACTCCCGTGCACAGTGTGGACACGTGAGTCTGCCATTTACATAATAGTTGATGGCGACGGGTGGACGGGCTTTTAACTCATCGCGCTTAGCGTCGAGGTCTGCTTTACTCTGTTCCTCAAACTCGCGGTCTTGCCTCTTAACTGTCCCGCGCCATTCGGGGCCCTGTGCTGCCAGACCCTCCCATTGAGTGGGCTCAATGTTATATCTTGTCATGTGTCGTTTTTGAACATCTTTATATCTGAGGCCATTCCGCCATGTTTTCGCCTGCCCTCTTCTAGCTCAGAATAAAAGATGCGCTTCGCCACTCTCTCCTCCGACATCCGAGATACATGAACGCACCATCGAAGCTGACGACGCATTAGATAAGCCTGTAGCCACCAACATTGGCTCGTCTTAGAACTTCGGTATTGCGCACTCGATCGGACCATCTGATCTTCATGATGGTGCGAAGGCATTTTAGGTGGGAGCGATCCAGAGTGTATATGTGGTGGCGGTACATACACCAAGTCTCGGAGGGGTATAGAAGGTTTGGCAGCACAATCGCCATATATACAGACATTTTTGTGGCTAGCTTTAGGTCGTGCGAGCAGAAAACCTTGGAACACAACTTTCCAAATGCTGCAGCTGCAGCACTGATTCTGCTGTTGATCTCAGCCTCAAGGTCACACTTAGATGTTATAGTGTTCCCCAGATAACGAAACTTATCAACCTGTTTCAGCATAACCTCACTAAGCATAATCGCCAGTGTCTCGCGACCATGTGAGTCTAAGGGCATCACTTCCATCCTTTTGACACTGATCTTCAGGCCGAATTTACAGCATGCTTGGTGAAAAACGGATATAAGTTGTTGCAGGCCGTCTGGGGATTCTGCAAGAAAGCATACATGATCTCAGTATTCAATGCATACGAGACTTTAGTGCGCGCCTTGAGTCTAGCCAGGTTAAAAATACTGCTATCTGTGCGGAAACGGATGCGGACTCCTTGGAAAAGAGTAATCACGACTTCCTTGACTACAACTTGGCGCTAGAACACACCCTTGTTTCACCCCACAGGTGACGGAGAGGAAATCAGACTGTTCAGCGTCTACGGAGATGCAGCACTGCATGTCGTCATGGAGGGGTCTTAGGAGTCGCACATACTTTTCCGTGTACCCTAGCTTTCCTAGCACCATCCAGAGAGCTTCGT
Source organism: Keiferia lycopersicella (assembly GCA_029255805.1). NCBI lineage: Eukaryota > Metazoa > Arthropoda > Insecta > Lepidoptera > Gelechiidae > Keiferia > Keiferia lycopersicella. The sequence goes on from JARACZ010000008.1 coordinate 6,253,246, forward strand.
GAGGCACACTGTCGAATGCTTTCTCCAAATCAAAAAAGCAGAGGTACAACTGGCAACCCCGTTCTCTAATTTTTTGTTGTAGTTGACGCACCGAGAAAATTGCTTCACATTTTCCTCGGTCAGGTCGGAAGCCGAACTGGGTATCGGGCAGATTTTTTTCCGATAAAAAATCCTATATGTTAAGTTATTGGCTATACACCATTAGAGGTTTCATTCAAATCCATCCCGTAGTTTCGGAGATTAGCGTGGACAAACCCACAGACAGAAAGACATACAGTTCTGGTAACATGTCGCTGGTTTGATCGTATTCTCCCGTAGAAATAAGTAATTTTCCTCGGATAAAAAGTAACCTAGATGTTTATCAGTGCTAGTCGATATACACCACAAAAGGTTTCATTCAAGTCAGTCCAGTTGTTTCGAAGATAAGCGTGTATAAAAAACAGGAATTCTTATTTTCTTACAGGACGTGTTACAGGAAGTCTTATTATATGTTAGATTAGATAATAATTCATTGATTGATATTTAAACAAGAGTGCTAATTTCTTTTCTAGTTTGCCCAAGTAAAACTTTCTCATACTTTTACACTTCTTAAGTCAGTTCAGTGCAATCGTTTTGAGCTCTCTTTTTACCCTATGGTTGGCCGGTAGAAAATGCTGCGTGGCATTGGGCCTGCTACTTGTACTTTTATGCAAAATAAATATCAAATTTGTGAGTGCCACATCTACCTCTAGAATAGAACCCGGAACCCTTGGGTCGCAGGCAATCGCTCGGCCACCTGCGGCACATAGGCCGGCATGTTTTATGCTTTACACTTACTTTAAAATCCTAAGCAAATAGACGGAGCAAAGAACATTTTCATCAGCCAAGATCCAATGCAAATGAGGCACGTGCATCAAAGTATGCGAAAGCCTCAGCAAATCTGCAACCTGATCTGGTCTGGGATATGTTGCTGTCACAAAGTATATCGTCGTTAGGTTTGGATCATTCTGTGTGAATTTTCTTTTATCTTCATAATTTACGGAACAGTATTTTGGCTGGATTACATTTATATTGCGTTTTTTCAAAGTATGTTTTCTAGTGTAGTTGCTTCTGCAAAATAAAGTACAGTAAGAGTTAACAGTGGTCAGCATAACATTTTCATCAAAGGTTTTTTACATACTTGCTAGTAGTTGAATAGGGTTTGGTAATCTGACGGCATTCGGCTTCTATTTCAGTCAATACCAATAAAACTACTAATATGCACAAGAAATACAAAAATATTTTTTCAGGCATAGTGTAGTGAAGCTCAGAAATATGCAGAACTCGTATGCTTCGTAGTAATCTTTCAGAATAATGAAAGGTCATTTATATGAGAGAGGTATTATCACTTAATTAGTTAAAATATTTTTTATTAGTAAAGATTGTTATGAAAATGTGGAATTGTAAAGTTATTTATACATATAATTTATAAGCGGTAGAGTCTACAAGTGTAGACAATTTGTTAATCTTCATGAGATTTTATTTAAGAGACTCGCGGCGGGCTAGATTTTATTCGTTTTTCTAACCTCCGCAACATTGATTTCGATGTTATTAAATTGCCGTAATTTTTTATTCTAATAATTAAGATTTGTTACGCACAGTTGTTTTATTTAGTAATTTTATTAAACATGTACATTCACTCACTGATGATCATCAAAATGTTTGGACATACCCAGAAGTTTCAGAAAGCTGAAATTCATTAGACTGTAGACTATTTTATTTTGTGCCAGACAATGTTCAAACTGTACAAACTACAAAAAAAAAAAAAAAATGCTATAAATGTACTTCCGCTGCCGGGGAGTGGAAATTTGTATGACACTATTGACACTATTTCGGTTTCGGTTACGAAGCTTCGTACATCCCTGCTAGAAACGTCAATCTCCATACTAAAACCACTGTTGACGCAGATTTAAAACGCACGTCGCTGCGCTAACGCTCAAGTGGCTGTGCGTTGAGTTTGCGACAACAGCGGTTTTAGTATGGAGAATGTCGTTTCTAAAACAGTAGATTCTAGATCTGACAGACGCATGCATACGCAGGGTTAATTTAGCGCCGCTTTGTGCGTTAAATGTGAGAACGATCAACGACCTAAGTCTACCAACTCAAAATTGCATAAACTTTTTACAAACCGAACTCAACTCAACTAATCTTGAGTGCGATGTTGAAATGCTGTTAGTATTGACTGGTATTTATCAAAATCGCTCTTGAGATCGATCTCAGACTTAAGTGCGATTTATTAATACAAACATAAATCTTAGATAAATATACCTATAGCTTAGCTGTTTCAGTCCCAGTCTCTTTATCATTATTATACAAATTTAAAGAACGGAAATTCTACTTCAGCAGTTTTTGAGGAAATCTCTCGCACCTACCAAAGGTCAAATTTTTCAGCCCCCGTTGCCGTAGGTACCGAATTTTGAAAGGACTCAGAAGAAAATATTAAATTACCCTCCAGGTATTCTAGGATGCTACACGCTTACCCCGCGGAAAATTTTTGACCACAGGAATTTTAATCGATAAAATGTTTACGCAGCGTAATTTTAAAACTTTTAATTTAAAGTAAGTAGTTATTACGTAAGGGAGGTACCTACTCAAGAAAAAATTAAAGCAAAGCGGTATAATTATAAGGTTTTATCGAACTACAATTAAGAGTATATAGCGATTCCCACAACATTGTGGGAAAAGATCGATTACTATACAAATATCCTCTTGATTAAGATTGGATAACACTAGCACTAGCAGTGGACGCTAGTGCTTTTCCACATATTTCACATAGGCGGTGGTCTCGATTCTTGCCGTGATAAGCTTGGCAGAACGCTGCTGCCTAATGCCTTTTTTATTCCTCGATTTGGCCAATAAAATACGTAGCGAGTCGTGTGGGGTTTTATTGTTTTATTATTTTATTTTAATTTTTTACTCACAGTAGAAAAGTAGCTTATTTCCTGTTTAACCGTCTTATCTAGTATTATATGATATTGTCAGATTTCACATTTACGCCACAACTGAACGTCTATCTGGACAGACGACGGTTTCGCTTACCGAGGCGTGCCGTGCCCTCCTTTCGACCGTCCGACTGATGCGACCAGCCTACTGCCATTTGAACTTGCTATTGTAATATGAATATGTACGTTATTTTGGTCTTCCTCCGGATAATATCGTTCCGACATTAATCCACTAGCGAGATCCCTAGCATTTAAGTAACATGTAATGGCTAATTTTATTGTTAGGTTCCATGTCTCCGCTACGTTGATCATGACTAGAGGGTCTGCTTTCAGCGCTGGTAGGGACCAAGCATTGCAATCCTTGCTCATATTTTTCGTAAGCGGAAGAAACAGGGAATCAATAAATCGCAGCTTGTTTTATTATAATACTAAAAAAATTAACTTATGTCAGAGCCTTAATATGATTCAATGACAGACATGTTATATTTCAAAACTTAATTTAAAAATCAGCTAACTAACTCCGCCGACTCAGCGACCTAAATAAGATCTTGGCCTCCGAAACGAGCTTTCTTCACTAATCCCTGACCTGCGCAATCTCCTGCCAATTGGGTGGATATTTGAAAACGGTTCTTCAGGTCCCTTTCCTGGCAAATTTAAAATTTTAGATTTATGGTGATTTTATCATTGCATAATAATGAAGGCCTATTGAAAAGGTTGTTTACGAAAAAACACTTGAATCGAACCACAGGTTTCGTCAAAATTCAATTTCGAAATTTGAGGTGCCAGTCAACGGGACATTTTGCGCCAGTCAAGGGACAAAGTAATTATTTTAACAAAATATATGAATAAAAGTTGTTCATCTTTTGCTTTTAACTAAGTAGAATAGAAGTAAAAGTTGCCGCAGCCTATCAGACTGACGCTCTGAAGCCTCAGTCTGATTAAGACACGACGCACCTAGTCACAGACAACTTGCTCGTGCTTAAAACACGACACAGCCAGCCCGACATACGAAATGAAACAACCACAGTGTTCGATAATCACAGTTGACAGGCGGGCGTATGTGATCTGTTGACCTCCGGAAGAAGGCTGTTTGTAAACAGCCGAAACGTAGACCCAATTCTCCACCAAAACAATAGTAACGTAAATCGTTTAAACTTAGGCCGTAATGAAACAGCTAGCATGAGACAAGAAGAAACCGCCGAAAAAATTATGTCCTGCGAATTAACTGTGTTGTACATTCTGCTACTGAACAGACGAAGATAACCTTAAAGATGCGCAATCAGCCTAAGACATGCATGACTCAGATAGCCTTAGACACCACTAGGCAAGCAACCTAACACACTGTATACATAAGACACGACGCAATCAGCTTAAGAGACATTACCATCAGACAGAGAAATAACGTAACTAACCTGAGACACGACGCAGTCACCTTAGAGACGACGTAATCAGCCTAAAACACGATGTACTCAGCTAAAAAGACTCCGAAATACAATGCAATCAGCTTAAGAGACGTCGTAACCAACCTGAGACATAACACAGCCATGCTGAGATACAATGCAGACAGCTAAGAGACGTCGCAGTCAGCTTTAGAGATGTCGAAGTCACCCTTAGTGAGACATAACGCAGCCGCCCTGAGATACAACGCAGTCGGCTTAAGAGACGTCAAAAATAGCCTGACATAGCGCAGCCACCCTGAGATACAACGCAGTTGCTTAAGAGACTTCGCTTAATGACCCTGAGTGAGATAAATCGCAGCTAACTTGAGATGCAACGCAGTAAGCTGAAGAGACGTCGCAATCATTCTGTGACATGATGCAGCCACCCTGAGATACAACGCAGTCACCTTAAGAGACGTCGCAATGAGCCTGAGTGAGACTTGACGCAGCCACCCTTAGATATATCGCAATCAGCTTAAGAGACGTCACAATGAGCCTGAGTGAGACATGACGCAGCCACCCTTAGATACTCGTACATCGCAGTCAGCTTCAGAGACGTCGCAGTCAGTTCAAAAGACGTCGAAATCAGTCTAAACGAGACATAACGCAGCCGACCTGATATACAACGCAGTAGCTTAAGAGACGCCGCAATCAGTCTGAGACATTGCGCAACCACCTTGAGACATTACGCAACCACCCTGAGATACTACGCAGTCAGCTGAAGATCGTCGCAATTAACCTGAAACCTAACGCAGAGATCCTGAGATACAATGCAGTCAGCTTAAGATATGTCGCAATGTGCTTGAGAGAGACGTATTGCAGCCAACCCGAGATACAACGCACTCAGCTTAAGAGACGTCGCAGTCAGCCTAAGACATAACGTAACCACCCTGAGATACAACGCAGTAGCTTAAGAGACGTCTATCAATCAGCCTGAGATATCGCAGCTACCCCGAGGCCTAACGCAGCCACAACTAGAGACATAAAGCAAGTGTTTTTAAACTATGTTATCAGCATGAAAAACAATGCTGTTCACCAACTGGAAACCCTTAAATCTAACTCACGGTACCCATGGGCAGACATGGGGTGGTGCTATTCTACTCTGCAGGCACACCTTTACACAAAATAATTGCAAAAACAATCATTAAAATAACATTAGTCACTTGACTGGCATAAAATATCCCTTGACTGGGAAAAATGCCAGTCAAATGAAGCCAGTCAAGGGACGATTTTCTATGTTTTTCGTGATTTATTGGTAAACGCTTGAATGTAATCAAAACTTTTAAACGAATCTTAAATCTCGCTTTATTATGCGACATTATTTGTTCAGAACAAATCCTCTTTCATGAAGAAAACATGCACAGGAATGGGACCAGGTGCAGGTACAAAAATAGGATCTAAAAATTTAACAACTCCTATTTTATTCTAGAAGTGCCAAGGAGCTATATGCTCCCTCTCCAGGGATGAAGAAGCAATCCTGGCAGAAGGCAGAATCAAGACCCAGCTCATAGTTCTATTAGTTTCAGCGATTCAGTCGTTTTACGAGGGGTGTTCAATAAAAAGTGAGAATGAGTATGAAGCAGTAATATTTTATTTCTTATTATTTTATTTTTCGACTTGGTCACCTTTGAGGTTTATTCACTTGATGTATCGTTTTTCTAAAGCTAAGATTCCTTTCTTAAAAAAGTCTTCATCTTGATCCCTTAAAAAATCATGTACGGCGGCGATCACTTCCTCATCATTGGCATATCTGTGACCTCTCAGGTGTTCTTTTAACCGCGGAAACAGGTAGAAGTCACTGGGTGCAAGGTCTGGCGAGCATGGAGGATGTTCCATCAATTCAAATCCAGAATCTTGGATAGCAGTCATCGCAACTTGGGACTTGTGTGCGGGCGCGTTATCTTGGTAAAAATAAGACAACTTTAGCGAGTTTGCCGCGGCGATTTTCGCGTATTTCTTGAATCAATTTTTTTTTTGTTCTGCGTATAAGGCCCCAGTAATAGTGGCTACATGACTGAGATATTCAATCATTATTACCCACTGGCTATCCCAGAAAAAAGAGCCCATGATCTTACCGGCGGATGGAATTGCCTTAAACTTCTTAGGTGTTGGAGATGATGGCCTCTTCCAAGTCATGGACTGTTGTTTTGTCTCAGGATCGTAATGATGGAACCATGTTTCGTCCATTGTTACAAAGCGAGCCAAAAATTGATCAGGATCTCTTTGTAACAATTCCAAATTGTTTTGAGAAATCCTCACTCTCGTTTGCTTCTGCTCGTCTGTAAGCATTCTAGGCACCCAGCGCGCTGAGACTTTTTTCATGTCCAAATAATAATGTATAATAGTATGGATACTTCCTATCGAAATCTTTAGTTCTTCAGCTATAAAACGAACTGTAACACGACGATCTGCCAAAACAATTTTTTCAACTTTTTTATCATTTGTTCGGTAACTGCCGTCGTAGGGCGAACCGGGCGCGGGTCGTCTTTGGTTGAAGTTCTTCCTCTCTTAAATTCGGCACACCACCGTGCAACCGTAGAATATAGAGGAGCATTTACTATTAATGTATTTTTCAAATCAAGACTTACTTGCTCAGTAGTAAAAATTTTCAGGCAGAGATATTTTATCACGCCTCGAATTTCAATTTTATCCATTTTTCGCAGCACGCTCCGACACGACGAAAACAAATGACATTCATTTTTAAAATAAAAAAAGAAAATCAATCACTTTTATTTTATTATTTTACCTAATGTCTGGGCTTTACCTGCCACTATTTTCTTTTTTGTTTATCAAGAAGATTATATGCCATTATCACTTTTTATTGAACACCCCTCGTAGACCACGTATTAAGAACACACAAAAACGTGTGACCAACACAAACTGTAATTTTTATCGGTATACGCAGTTTAATATTGTCCAATTAATATTTTTTTATAAATCTACGTGATATAAGGATTATTATGATGGGTAAAAAGTTATATGATGTCCAGCTAGATAAAACTTTATACGTGTTTGAATTTCGTAATTGCTGAGTGTGACACGCGAAGAACGCGTGTTTTGGCCCCGATTTCAGGTTTCAAATTAAGTTTAAGTTATTCATATTTCATAATTTGTGGATGGAGTTTTACTTTCCAAATAGTCAATTAAACATTCTTTCGTGTGAATCATATTTAAAATCTGTAAGTGTTGTATACTTGAAGAAATTTACGTGTGACCGCAATTTTTAACTGCGCAAATTTTCACCCAATTGCTGACACAAAAATCCCGCAGGTAACCCTCTACCTCGTCTCACCACTGGACGCCGCCCTGTAGGACGACCCACGTACCTACGCTCTTTTTGCCCCCCGATCCTCTCCCATCATCTCAAGGTGGCCGATCCCCAGGAGGGATCGTGCTAAAACATCGCAGCGGTCTGTCAGGTCCATACTGGAAATGTCAAGTGAGCCGAAGTCGGTGAAATCTTTGCTCAAAATCAGCTAGCTTTATAATCAAATCTCAATAAAAGTCTGTAATTCATTTATGAACTTATATGTATATTTTCAAAACTGTTTCGAATTTTTTCAGTGAAACAGAAACAGTTGTATTTCGTAAAACTGAAGCACCATCCTTAAGAAGTTTCTAGTGATTCAGGCTACCTAGTAATGTATTTTATTCTACAATTTCATAACAATTCTTTTCTATTAATAAACATTATAACTCATTAGCATTACAATGATAATACCTCTCCCTTATTTGACCTCACATTCTTCTGAAAGGTTACTACGAAGCACACGAGTTCTGCATATTTACTGAGCTACACCATGTCCGGAAAAGTATTTTTGTATTTCTTGTTCATATTAATAGTTTTATTGGTATTGATGACTAAAAAAGAAGCCAAATGCCTTCAGACGCCCAAACCCTATTCAACTACTAGCAGGTATGTAATGCAAAAGCTTTGATAAAAAAATTTGCTTACCACAGCAGACTCAGGCTTGGCCAGAAAGAGTAGAAAATAAATAAAATGGAAATAAAAAAATTATCTCCGGACTCATGGCCCCACCGGCAATCCCCACTAGTGGCCACAAGGATTTTTCAGTCTTGATTACTCCACTGTAGTTAATCAGGGGGGACAAGAGAACTTATGAGTACTTATAGCCCTACTCACATATTGAAGTACTGGCCAAGCAATTCAAATAATACCTAGTGTCTATAACTTGTCACTGATATTTCAAAAAAGACACTGTACAAGTGGGCTGACAACATATTAGGCTTTTTAAGTTGGAAATGAAAATTGTAATATAAATGTTGCCATAGTTAGCGTTATCTTTCATATTTGACAGGTCGCAAAGAAAGTGGCCCCCTCATTTATTATCTACTTTTTATGGTCAAGCTCTATTTTCTGCTTTTATTTTACAGAAGCAACTATGCTAGACAACATACTTTGAAAAAACAAAATGCAAACATAATACAACAGAAAGAGTGTTTCAATAACTATCAAGATAAAAGAGAATTCATAGAAAATGATCTAAACCTAATGACGATATACTTTGTGACGGCAACATATCCCAGACCAGAACAGATTCCAGATTTGACGAGGCTTTCGCACACCTTGATGCACGTGCCTCGTTTGCATTGGATCTTGGCTGATGACAATGTGCGTTGCTCCGTCCATTTGCTTAGGATTTTAAAGTAAGTGTAAAGCACAAAACAGGACAGCCTATGTCCCACAGGCGGTTGAGCGATTGCCTGCGGCGCAAAAATTCCGGGATCCATTCTAGGTGGGGCATTCACAAAGTTGATAGGTATTTATTAGATAAATTTGTTCTTAGTCTAGTTTTCACATTGGAATCTGGACCAGCTGATTGTCCGAAAAGAAAAATATTTCCGTATTTGGGAGGGCACGTTAAGCTGTAAGTCCCAGGTGCTGTTTTTGATTACTTTGATAATGATCTTTACAATATCATATCACAGGCCTGCTAAAAGTTCTTTAGAAGTCATAAACTGGAATTCTTATGTACAGCACAAGTAGACTTTTAAGGCTGCTCATACATACATACATAACAAACATATATATAACACGCTTTCATCCCTTGCGGGGTAGGCAGAGCGTTAACGACCGCAAGAGTACGGTCGCTATCGCCACGTCTGTCATTTTTGAGGATTGTTTTCCAAGGTTGTTTCAGAAAACATGTGTATCACTATAGTGACAGGTTGTCAGCCTGTCGCCTAAAAATTGTAATACTCAAATCTCTCTCGAGTTCCTTAGTCGCCTCTTACGACACCCACGGGAAGGATCTGGGGTGATGCTATTCTAAGCCGGCATCACACGGCTGTGGCTGTAAAAGAGGAAAAAGAAACCAGAATTCATCAGGCCGTCTGACACTGAATCAGTGTCGCACATGAATAGATATCATATTCATCAGATGATTTTACTTTTTATTGTAGACGCTCTGGCTTACCGTTCACTTACATATCAAGTCCAAAGCCAGACTACGAAAACGGCAAACCGTTTCCTTCTAACTCAATCTGCCGAGGAGTGCCCAACCGCAGAGCAGGTCTGAATTGGATCCGTCGTCATGTCAAAGAAGGAATTCTCTATTTCGGCGATGATGACAATACGTACGATCTGGATTTGTTCAAAGAAATAAGAAAGACCAAGAAACTGTCTGCGGTTCCTGTTGCTATCATTGGGTGGAATCTTGTGTCTTCGCCTATTGTTGATAATGGTTCGGTAAGTCGAAATGCATAACTATGGTAACTACAGAAGCGTATATACCAATCTCAGCTATCTATCGTCCAGTGCAATAACTTGTTAACCCAAGAACAAGAAATCATTCAAGTTTGACGTGACAATTAACGTGACAATTACAAAGGTACAACTTGCGTAGATAAAGACGATCTCAAAATGGCACGCGTTATTGTTTGTATCTCTATTTATTAATGACATGTTCCTATTTTGGAAACCAGTCTTTAGCTGCGTGAGTTATACCTATAGTGACTGGTAGTGATACCAGACATACTAAAGTGGTGAGAAGGGCGTGCACTGAGCAGAACAGAAAGGAAAATACATTAAAATATACTTTACAGGTTATAGCATTCATCGAAAACTATTTCAAAAACAGGAAATTTCCAATAGATATGGCAGGGTTTGCTGTCAACATCAAACATTTGAAGTCTACAGCAGACATGCCAACCAAAGCAGGTATGCTAGAAGACGGTTTTCTTACATCAGCTGGCTTTGAAATTAAAGACATAGAACCACTAGCTGATAACTGTACCAAAGTACTTGTTTGGCATACCAGGACAATAAAGCATACCAAAGTTAATTTGCGAGCAGACATAAACTTTATCAAGTCATCCAAGTATAAAAGTTTAGGAACATTATTGAATGGTTTATCGAAATTTCATGTAATGCAATTGAACCCCAGAAGTGGGGAAAAGATGTTCATTATTCAAAATAATACGATGTTGTATGATTGGGGATACGTTAGTCCTTGGGCTTCCAATAATCTGTTATAGAATGTACCGGATAAGCGATTTCTCAAAATCCGGGATACCGGTATTGATGATTTCGATTAATTTTAAGTAAAATGTTCGGCTATACATTTCTTACTACTACTACCCCTCCCCTCTCGGATCTCGTTAGTGATAGACGTGTCTAAAATCTACGTTAAAGTTATATTTCAATTTTTAAACAATTTTAAAAGTTAAATCAGTGGGAAAAAATAGGAGTGCATACAAATAAAGGATGTGGCAGCGCTCAAGCGGCGGCGGCGCACAGAGTACAGTGATTACGGTCACTGTATCGGTGAGTCACGCACACATGCACCGCACGCACAAACCAACACCAACTACTATACTGGGCAGTAGTCCAGTAAAGGTGAGCACGGGAGTCGAAAGTTTGGTTGATAAAATTGATAAGCCCCACACCCCCCTCTATGCATCTCCGTGGAATTTATGAGTCTAGGTAGTCCAGGAACCCCTTCTCCAACCTAGTAATATTGATACTCCTACGGACTGGTACTTCAGTAAGGTTACCTTCAGTAAGCTTCGGCTTGTTGTACTGTTTCTTTTGTTTGTGTTTTCTTCATGTTGTTAAATTTTGTGCAATAAAGAATATTGTTATGTTATGTAAGGTTAACTTTGATTAACTTAGATAGAGCAGTCGAAAAATTGTATCTTTTAATATAAACTGCGTTCAGCACCTTATATGTACAGTTTCTTCAGCGCGTTACGAGCCGACATTAAAAGTCAAATTTCTATAGCGCACCAAGAGCACAAAGATCGCTTAAAAAACGACTTAATATTGGACCCCCGAAGGTTTTGGTCACATATGGCTAATTTGCGGGCTAGGGGTGGCTATGTCCAGTAATAAGAAACAGAACTGTAAAATATTTTTTCAAAAACTTGAATTATCTATACATATAATAAAGCTCAAGAGGACCGAAAGTCTGTACATACAAGATATCCAAAAAAGAATTGTTTCGTGGTACTTAATATTGATAACAAAACACGTTTCTGCAATTTTTTAAATTTTTGTCTGTTTGGATGTTTAGATGTTTAGATGTTTGTGTGTTTGTTTGTGGATATGCGGAAGCATCACGCGAAAACGACCGAGCGGATTTTGATGCAATTTGTACCAAAATGTCAAGTAAATCACCGACCAGGTTATAGGCTAAAAAAAACATACCCCTAAAAGGGGGGTTGGCTGCTACGCATAAAATAAGTTTGTAGATCACGTAAATTTCATAGTGCCGCGTAGTAAAAAGATGTGTATGGGCTTATTGGACCCGAGATTGATTTCAAATTTCGAACTGGCCAGCACGAACTGTGTCACTTTGAATAAGCGCGCAGAAAGAAAAATAACAAGAGGCCGTATTTATTATTTTTAATCTATATTTTTATAACCTCAATAAATGAGAAAAGTAAAATCTACGAATATGTCTACGACTACAAAAATATCTCTTTAATATTGGAATAATTTTAACTTTTAATAATTCAATATTTTTTACACTCGAAAACAAAAGTTCCGTGGTACAAGACGTGTAAGTTGCGTACCAGACGATACAATCTTTATTTATGGATCGTTTTCTTGGTGCGTAATCTACTATTTACCGCGGGAAAATTGCAATAGCTACAAAGCAAAAGTTTGTGTGAAGGGATACCTATCCTTATTTTTGCCGCTCCAACCATGGTTAAAATGGCTCAGCGGAAATGGATCTGCTTATGATGTAAGTCGGCCAGCGAAGTACCACAATTTTTTGTTTTTAATTTTTCTTGCTAATTTTGTTAAGGCTATTCTTTATATCTACGTTACTAGCCAATGTTGTTCTGTTACATACTGTTATTATATGTTTAGCCGACAAATATATTAATACAAAAAATGTAATACACCAATACCGTCGAGTCCCTTAGTCGCCTCTTACGACACCCGCGGGAAGGATGTGGGGTGATGCTATTCTAAGCCGGCATCACACATCATCTGTGCCCAATTTCATGAAAATCAGTTCAGAAATTTTTGCGTGAAGGAGTAACAAACAAGCAAATTTTTTGTATTAATATATTAGTAGGAAGTAGGATAGGATAGGATTTGTAGTGGGATTACTTGGTTTTTAATAAGCTTATGTTTTATTTATTCACTCTCATGAACTCGGTCTTTATTCATCCATCACAATGTTAAGAAATGTGGCATCAGTCTACTTCACGGAATTGATACCTTTGGAAGTAAACGCACGATTTTAAAAAAATTGCTAAAATGAACTGGAAAGCGAGGATTTGGAACAGGGAGTGACTAATCTGTAACCTGATTCAGCAAATTCAACCTACAGGAATCAAAAAGACCAAACATATATAAAAGAATCACCGTTTTCTTACTCTTTCTTGCATGTGGAAATTGTAAATTTAGGATTTAACAGTTTTTTTAAATTACATATAAAGTGTAAAAAAATTAGCTGCAAATATTTTTAGGGGTGAATCAGCCCATGAATCTGAACAACTTTCCCCAAAGAATACATAGGTCGAAATATGAAAAAAATATTTGGGCCTCCCATACAGTTGACTTGCTCGGCTGCTACATTTTGTATGGGAGGTCCAAAAAATTTTTCCATATTTCGACTTATGTTGCTTGGGGAAAGTTGTGCAGTTTCATGGACTGATTCACCCATTTAAATATTTGCAGCTAATATTTTTACACACTGTATAGTCGGCGAAACCAAGTTTTTGGGTACCTATCTACCAACAATTTAATATAAGCTTATAATATGTTATTTTATGGTTCTTAGAGTCTATGGGGGAGGCCCATGTTTATCAGTGAGCTTCCTTTATATAGCTTATATGATGGATGATATATGGCGAAACGAAGTTCGCGGGCACCAGCTAGTTAATTAATATGTGTAATAATGAATACCCATAGAAAAAAAAATATTTTAACGGGAGATTTCAACATAAATACCCTAATAAAGAGTTATGCATCGTCTAGATTACAGGATATATTAAAGAATTACTATAATCTTAATTCTTAACTTACATATTACAGTCCCCCCCCACACGAAAGATAACATGTATCGACTTATTTATAAGTAATATAAAAAAAGCTAAAGGAGAAGTAATGTCTCTCTATCTCTCGGATTACGACACTGCTCAGTTTTTGCGCCTAGATATTAAAGTACCTTTAAAAATACCCAAAACAATATTTTCATTTAAAAGGCTCTACTCTGGAGAAAATGTATTGGTTTTTCAGTGTTATTTGAGCAGTTTAAGTTTCCAAAATGTTTACACAAATGAAGATATAAACATTGCGTTTAACGAATTTCATGATATGTTTTGTTTGCTCTACAGATTATGTTTTCCAAAACTAAAGATTAAAATTAACACAAACTGTAAATTGAAGTGGATAACTAATGGACTAAGAAGATGCTGTATGACCAAGAAAAAGATTTCTCTATTACACTCAAAGTTCTAAAGCAAATAAAAAAATCTCAGGCTTATAGCAAACTTCTTAAAAAAATTATAAATACGGCAAAAAGACAGATTAATAGTAAATACATTCTAAACCACAAAAATAAAACTTTAGCCACGTGGAAAATTATTGATCAAGAAATAAATGACCATCCACTGACTAGAAATATAAATCAAATAACTTGTAAAAACAAAATAATAACTGATCCTAAGTTAATATCTAATACTTTTAATGACCATTTTATTGACCAAACAAATATTGAAAATAAAAGCTGCAAAATACAAATGTGTTTGACATGCATAATTCTATTTATTAAAGTCCTATTGACAAAAATGACATTGAAAAACACATACTCTCCTTAAATAATACAAACGCGGAAGGGTATGATGAAATATGCACAAAAGTAATTAAAGTTTGCCATAAAGAAATACGCGAAATACTAACATATTAAGTTACTCTGTCACTGCAAACAGGTAAATTTCCTGATCGGTTAAAAATAAGTATCGTCAAACCAATATACAAAAAGGGAGATAGGAATTTGATAGATAATTATAGACCCGTAACTCTGATTCCCATTTTCTCTAAGCTTTTTAAGAAAGTTATGTTTCAAAAACTGAGTTCCTTTTTTGCAAAATACAATATTATAACAAAGGACCAGTACGGTTTTCAAAGAGATAAATGAACCGCATTAGCCACATTTAATTAAGACAATGAAATACTACACAAATTTAATGAAAAAAAAATGTAACAGCTCTATTTCTTGACATGTCAAAGGCTTTTGACTTTGTAAAACATACTTATGACAAAATTGGAGAGATATGGGATAAGAGGTCCTGCTTTTCATTGGATTCAGTCATATCTCGAAAACAGGACCTAACCAGTAGAAATTACAGAAACTAACACAAAAATGACGATAGAAACACACAGATCCGAATATAAAGTAAATAAATATGGGGTGCCACAAGGCAGCGTTCTTGGGCCGATACTCTTTTTTATTTATATTAATGATATCATTGACATTACAAATTATAGAACAATTTTATTCGTGGATGACACTACTATTATAATTGCAACACTTAAAAATCTTTCATTGACATTACATGAATCTGAAATTAATAAGGTTCTATCGTTGACAGTAAATTAGCTAAATAACAATAATTTGAAAATTAACATGAATAAAACGAATTATCTAAATTTTAATGACAAACATGACCTAGATTATAAAGTATAATAACACAATTATAAAAGAATCTGCTTATACAAAATTTTTGGGTATGCATATTGACAACAAATTGCACTGGAAAAACCAAATTGAACATGTTTGTAATAAATTGAATAGATTTTCATACGCTTTAGGTAAAGTCAGAAGAGTTGTCAGTAAGGAAGCTACACTTACAGCATACTATGCGTATGTAGAGTCAGTACTAAGATACGGAGTCTTAATTTGGGGAAATAGCACAAATGTAGACAGGTTATTTATTGCACAAAAAAATGTATAAGGGCAATAATAGGCATAGCACCGGATGTATCTTGCAGACCTAACTTTATATCACTGAATATCCTTCCTCTACCCTGCATATATTTTATAGAAGCAGCCGTATTTGTTAGGCAGAATCCAGGTATACTAGAGATATTATCAAGTCGAGGAATCCTAGGAATTTGGATGATCTGGTCTATGACGTTGTACCGAGAAGTGCGCGATTTAATAAAAATTGTTACGCAATGTCCAAAAAAATATGGAATCAATTACCAACTGAAATTAAAACAATCAGATCAAAAAACAGATTTAAACAAAACCTAAAGCGTTGGTTACTACATTATACTTTTTACTCCATCAAAGAATATCTAGAGCATAAATTTAAGAATTGTTTAGAATGTGTGGCTCAAAAATGTAATAATTGACTATTTTAACTTTTTAGTAGTTTAATGAACATTTGCATGCTTATTTCTAATATAGGCTAGATATGTGAGTGATACTAAACAAATTCTTATTTTAAGACCTCTGTAATGAATGACCATATCTAATGCAAAAAAAATATCTTATCTTATCTTATGAACCTGTCATCACCTATAACGGTGAGGAGCACCATGGTGTCGATGCAGCAAATGCTTTTGCGCGATATTTTGGAAGTGTATTTTTACCCAAAATACCCCAATTGGATGCCAATGTCGTCGTATCTGAGGCGAACAATAACTTTATTGACATCCCTGAAATCACGATCCGGGATGTGGAAAGAGCAATAAGGAAATTGAAGCCGCAAAGTGCTGTTGGCCCGGACTGTGTGCCGGCCTATATAATAAAAGCTTATAGTAAGGAATTTACACTGCTTATTGCCCACATCCTGAATGAGTCTCTTAAAACTGGAAATTATCCTCTCATGTGGAAGATATCCGCAGTGTCACCGATCCTTAAGACTGGTGACAAATCTCAGGCAGAAAATGATTGCCCCATAGCAATTTTATCCACCTTCGCTAAACTGTATGAAAGAACTGTATGATATGTATGTAGAATTTTACACAGTAAAATTTATTCCCAGATCGAATCACAACTTAGTGACGCGCAACACGCATTCGGGAAGGGAAGGTCAGTTAACACTAACCTGCTCACCTTGGTCAATTTGGTTTCTGAAAAGTTTTTTCTGGAAGTCTAGACAATAGGATTCAAGTTGACTTGGCATATTTGGACTTCAAGAAGGCCTTTGACCAGGTGGATAACGATGTCCTTCTTAACAAACTCGGTTTAATGGCATTTTCCCCCGGGCTACTTCTACTTTTCTCGAGTTACCTTCGTGATCGCCAACAATTCTTTCGCCTTGGCTGCTATGGCTCCGAATCATACCACACTAGGTCCGGCGTAAGTCAGGGATCTTTGTTAGGACCACTGTTATTTACCATTCTGGTAAATGATTTAGCAGGCTGCCTTAAGAGCAGCACTGGCTTACTCTACGCGGATGACTTTAAGGTCGTCGCGAGGATGATTGTGGATTGATGCAGACTGACTTGGATAGGGTTGTTAGATGGAGTGAGGAAAATCAGCAAATTCATGTGCTACACAAGATCTCCACAAATCATCATAACACAATACCACCTGTACGAGGAAGTCATTGATCAAACACACTTAATTAAGGATCTAGGAGTTTTCTTTGATCTGGCCCTGACATTCCACGACCATGTTTCTAAGTTTGCAGCAGAATGCTTTTAAAGCATTGCAATTTGCAAGCAAGCAGACTTGAGTTTGTGACCCGGAATTGCAGGGATTTTTCGGATCCAAGGATTACTAGGCTTCTTTATACGGCCCTGGTCAGATCCAAGCTGGAGTCCAGTTTCTGTGTGGAGACCGCATGAAAGCACATACGCTATGATGCTTGAAAGGGTTCATAAGCGTTTCCTAAGATTCCTCTACAAGCAGTAATACGGATACTTTCCTTTCTTGTATCCAATTAAATTTCTACAAGGAGTCTTAGCTTTCAACTCGCTTGAGACCCGACGACTCTATGAGCAGGTGATTGTTGTCTGTAAGCTGCTGCGTGCACGACTGGATTCCCCAGAGCTCTTACAAATTGTGTGCAGTTTTTATGTGCCACAGAATCGCACAAGATTTCGAAGGGGCAGGGTGCACCTATTGGCTATACCGCGATCACGCACTATTGCCAGACGTTGCTCTCCAATCTATCGTGCTATGAACACAATAAATGACTAATTGCTCTCTCAGCCGCAGTGTGACTTTTTTGTTGGTACATGAACATCAATTGAGAGGACTGTTTTGAACTTTTGCGAAACATGCTTAATGTATTAGTATAAATTTATTATTTGACATTTTAATATAACTTTAATTTATTTATATAAAATTGTTGTAGCAAGAATATTAGATATCTGATATAAAGATAGTTTTAGTTATATAGAAGATCAATGTCGTTAGCATCTCATTTGAAAGTGTCAAGTAGAATCATATACACGGCACCTGGTAGCCCGCTTGCTTGTCAATGATTAGTTCTGTTAGTAGTACCTTAGCTCGAAGTGAAACTGCAATTGTTGAAATATATTACGTATGCCATTATGGTCAGGCATACGTTATGGAAAGGAAAGGTGTTCGGGATGAACAATGATTTTTATGGTGCAGAGAAATTAAAGATGAGATACTTTTGACAAAACTTGTATTACTTTGAAGTTACAAAAGTGAATGCGTGTGCTCGGCGTTTGAGATGTGCCGTAAAGAAGAAAGAGGGGCGCGCGCAGCGGCGTTTTATGCAGTTCCCTCGCCTCCCTCAACCCGCGCGTCGTGGTCAGCGCTGTCCGCGCAGACATACTGGGGGCCCTTGAAAGCCCAGCTTTCAAGAATCTTGAAACAGCAGACATATTCGGTTAAGTGCACGTCGAATGATGCCTCTTGAAGTTTTAATGTCAGCGACTCGGGGTATTCCATCAGTTCCAGGATATAGCTTAGTTACTCGCCCGAGACGCCATAGCAATGGTGGTAAGTTGTCTTCCTTGATGATGACTAGGTCGCCTTCTTTAAGATCTTGGCTTCTCTGTTTCCATTTGCAGCGCTGCTGGAGCTCAGTTACGTATTCTGCTTGCCATCTATTCCAGAAGTGTTGTTTCATCTTCTCTATAGCTTGATATCTGTCAAGTCTTGTTATGTTGGTGTCCAGAAGCGACGGTGCCGGTGGTGCAGTCAGAGGCCTGCCAAGGAGAAAGTGCCCAGGTGTGAGAGCTGTATGGTCATTGGGAGAGGGGGAGAGAGGTGTGAGAGGTCTACTGTTGAGGATAGCCTCAATTTGTGCAAAAAGAGAAGATAGTTTTTCAAAAGTAAGGTGCGTGGTCCCTAATATTCGCTTTATATGGAATTTAGCGGATTTGATGCCTGCCTCTGCGTAGCCATTGAAGTTAGGAGCGTAAGCCGGGGAAAAACTGAATTTAATATTAATGTTTTCATTAGCGGCAGTGTCTAAGATGGAATCTGAATGAAGCTTAAAAAACTCGCTGACTTCCTTAGCTGCCGCGACAAAATTTCTTCCGTTATCGCAGAATATTTCCCTAGGGTTGCCCCTGCGAGATGTGAAGCGACGCAGAGCCAATATGAATGCATCTTTTGATAATTCGCTTACGGCCTCTAAGTGAACACATTTGTATTTATGACATATAAAAAGACACAAGTAACATTTTGTGATTTTACAGCCACGACCTTTACGATCAGTTATGAAATATGGTCCCCCACAATCTAAAGACACCGTGGAAAATGGGAAGTCCGGAACAAGGCGCTGATTGGGTAAGTCACCCATCTTGTTTGTCATTGTTTTGCCATATTGACGCCGACAAATAACGCATTGTCGGGCTGTGCGTCGTGCCAAATCCCTACCGCCTACGGGCCAATACTGTTCACGAATAGAAGCTAACATTTGTTGCGGTCCCGCATGCAAAAGGCGTTTATGTTCGTGTGTGAAGATGAGTTTGGTGAGAGGATGTTTTGAACATAAAAGTAAGGGATGTTTCTTATTATAATCGAAATCACCCTTCGATATTCTTCCCCCCGCTCTCAGGAACCCCTGAGAGTCAACAAACGGAGATAGTGATGTAATGACTGATTTGGGACTTAAATTTTTGTTCTTCTCTAATAACCGGATTTCTTTATTAAATGACTGTCCTTGGGAAATACGCACAAGCGTGGAAGTTGCATGTTCCAATTCGAAAACGCTCAATGGTCCTTTGATGTCTTGTTTCTTGCATTTGATCTGGATAAAACGTAATACATATGCCATAATACGCTGAAGTCTTTTATAGGATGAGTATTTTTCAAAATTTATTAACTGATGTTTTTTAGAATCTACCGCAGTGATGATTGATGTGACCTTTGTTTCAGGTAAATCGTTTTGGAGTTCATCAGATTTGGCTAAAGATGGCCAATTTTGTTCGAGTTCAAGCAGAAACTGGGGGCCATGCCACCAAAGTTTACATGATTCAACTTCTTGGGGATTGACGCCGCGTGAGGCTAGATCACCAGGGTTCTCGGCTGTAGGTACATGACGCCATTCGGAGCCTTCTGTGAGTTCCTGAATAGCTGCGACTCTGTTTGCTACGTACGTTTTTAAACTGGACGGGCACATTTTAAGCCATGCCAAGACTACGGTAGAATCAGACCAATATAAAGAACGAGCTATAGGTCTTCTGAGTGCTGACCTAACTGTTGCCACGAGACGAGCCCCAAGCAGGGCAGCACATAATTCCAGACGTGGTATTGTGGTAGTCTTTCTGGGGGCCACGCGCGACTTGGCGCACAAAAGATTGATGCTAGTGTCTTGGCCTGACACTGAAGTAGATTTTAGGTAAACGCAGGCCCCATAAGCTACCTGAGAAGCATCACAGAAACAGTGTAGTTCAATGAGTGCTAGTGAGTCGCAAAGTGCATATCTGGGGATCGTAAGGCCTTTCAAGACCTTCACATTTTGAATGAAAGATGTCCAGGTACGTTGAACATCGAGAGGAACAGGATCATCCCAGTCTAATTTCAGAGCCCATAAAGTTTGTAGTAAGATTTTAGGTTTAACAGTGCATAAGGTGAGTAAACCCAAAGGATCAAAAATTTTAAATGTGGTTGATAAAATGGATCGCTTGGTTACAGCACTTGAAGAAGGGTCGTCGTTTATATCGAAATGAAGTATATCTAGTTTAGGATTCCAACCTAGGCCTAGAATATGAAATGATTCACTGAGAACCAAGTTATTATTTTGTGCGTTTGGACTCTCAGACTTTAAGATCATGTCAGAATTTGACCGATATTTTCTCAAATTGAAACAGCCAGAAGCTAAAGAGTTAGATACAGATATTTTTATACGAAGGAGGTCCGATTCTGTATCAGAGCCTGTGAGCAGATCGTCACAATAGAAATCGTTCTGTATTATTGTTTTTATCGATGGGTCAGCCGATTCTTCTCCAAGTTGCCATAAACATCTAGCTGCTAGGAAACTCGCGCTTGAAAACCCGTACGTTACTGTATGAAGCTGCAATGTTCTGATGGGGAGACTTTCATCCTCGCGCCACAAGATCAATTGTAAGTTGCGGTCTAATTCATTTAAAGCAATCTGTCTGTATTGTTTCTCTATGTCACCTGACAGGACGTATCGGAAATGACGGAAACGCAATAGGATTTCAAACATCGAGTTTTGAATATTTGGACCCACCATTTGCAGGTCGTTGATTGAGAATCCTGAGGATGTACGCATAGAAGCGTCGAAAACTACGCGCAGCTTGGTGGACTCACTTTGTTCCCTAATTACCGAATGATGGGCTAGGTAGTAGTATGATGTGAGTGGTATTTGAACGGGAGCGTCAGACAAATGTCCTAAGTCACGATATTCTTTTATGAAGTCAGAATACATTTCCTTTAAATCAGGATTGTGATTTAAGCGTTTCTCTAAACTCAGGAATCTTCTTTTGGCTAAATGATAGGAATCGCCCAAGCAATCCGGTGAATCGATCAAGGGAAGCCTCACACAAAATCTACCGTTTTCGAGTCGATATGTGTTCTCAGTGAAGTGCCTTTCACTATCACATGAGATGGGCTTTGGTTTATAGGATGAGGGAAAATCTTCATATTCCCAAAATTTTATGAGTTGCTTATCTAAATCGACGTCCTCACTTTTAGTAAAGTTGCAATAAGTTTGAAAAATGTGCTGATTATGATGTGTGCCTATAGGACCAGATATAAGCCAACCCAACTCTGATTTGTACAATGTGGGCTGCCTGTGATCCCCTAAGGGCAATTTTTCGCATCCTAAGATACTCCAAAAAAGATCTGCGCCTATAAGGACATCTACCTCTGAAGGTTGATCGAAAATTGGATCTGCAAGTTTAATTGTAGGAGGGATCTTGAAGTCATGCTTCAAATGATGTGTAGGGAACTTGCCAGTGATGCATGGCAAAGTCAAGAAAGAATGATCTTGCATATAAGAAGATTGTTTTGATTTTATTGTGGCCGTACAAATCTCAGGAATGATGTTCAAGCTGGTATTGCCGATACCAGAGACGCTAGTGCATGTGGGTTGAGAAGTTAGTTGAAGACGATGCTTTAATTTCTGAGTGATGAATGAAGACTGGCTTCCGTTATCCAAAACGGCTCTGACGGTTTCTACCTTGTTAGTAAGAGGATTCACTATATCAATTATAGCAGTAGAAAGAAGAACTCGAGATGAGTTGACAGCTGACATTGCCACAGAGGCAGAAGGTTGGCCAGAAGGACCCGGATCAGGTGTGTCATTATTGACTTGTTGTTCAGCTGATGATGCAGAGAAGTTTGATGATGTGTTTGTGTTTGTAGTATGTTTATGTAAAACAGTATTATGACGCCTTTTGCAGACACGGCAGCCACCTAGATTGCAATGATTAGAATCGTGGTCTGGGCGTAAGCAGTTCAAACAAAGCCTAAGCTTTGTGACTTGAGCCCACTTTTCATCTGTGGACAACGCCCTGAAGACATTACAGTCAAAAATACGATGTTTCCCTTGGCAGATGACGCACGGCCGTGGATTACGCTGATTTGTCGAAGCCATAAAAGATTTCGTATTAAAACTTGGCTTTGTAGGAGGCTTTGGAGGTAATTGCGGTGATTTAGTTTGCTTGTCTTTCTTAGATCGGTACAATGTTTCTAAAATGTCGGCTCGCGACTTTAGAAACTTCTTAAAATCAGCAAGTGTAGGTAATTCGGACAAACCATTACGAAATTCTTCCCATTTTACACAAGTGGTTTGATCCAACTTGGAAACCGCCAAGTGTATAACGATTGTGTCCCATTGGTCTGTGGGCTGGCCTAAACTATTAAGAGCCCGCAAATTCTTAGTAATGTGATCGCTTAGATACCGCAAAGCCTTGTCTGATTCGCGCTGTATAGGTTCAATGCCAAATAAGGAATTAAGATGATTGTAGGTAAGTTGACGCGTATTGTTGTACCTTTCACAAAGTAGGCTCCATGCCTCTTCATAATTGTTGCTGGAAACCTCTAAGTTAGCAATGACACGAGCAGCTTCCCCTTCCAAATACGTAGTAAGATAAACAAATTTGTGAATGGGTTTCATTTTGTCATTTGTATGAATTAAAGATTCATATGTTTCACGGAACTCGAGCCACTTATAGAATGACCCGTCGAATTTATTTATTTTTATTTTAGGCAACCGGAAACCCATGACATCATGGTTGTGCTTGCAACAGGAATCGCCTTTGGAGGTTCCACCACTCGCATCTTCAAATTTTTCTTTTTTAGGTTCAAGGTAACTTTGAGCAGTAGCAATACAATAATAAAGACTATTTTCGATGTCTTCACGTTCAGCAAGTTCAGCATCGAGATTTGTAGCATTCAAAATTTCCATCCTAGATTGAATGTCTTCAAATTTAGGACCCAGCTCAAGCATCCTATTCAGTTTTAAATTTAATTCATTAATTGCTATAGAATTTACTTCCTCCTTTCCTATAAAAGTATCCTTCACTTTAGTTAAATACTTTTCATATTTAGTTATTTGGCCTTTGATTGAGCTGCGCTTGCATCGAAGCGTCTCATACTCTTCTTGTGCCATGATAAAAAATAATAATTAAGAAAACAATCGTTACAAATAAAACTCTAAATTAATCCAAATAACAATTCAAAGTTGCTTGAAATAAGTCTCTGAGTTGAAATTAACCGAATGAAAATTCGCTTCACAGAATATGGACGCGTGCCAGAATACGGACGTTTTAGGAACAAAATATTTTACAAAATAAGGACACGTAATTACAGGTACCAGAATACGGACGTGAATTTTTTGTATGAAGAAAATATTCTCAAAATAAGAAACGTTACAGAATACGGACACGCATCTATGAAGTAAACAAGTACTAAAGTGACAACACGAAATAAGCAAGTACCAACACGAAACAAGTAGGTATAAACGAAGTTTGAAGACATTCACTCACTGTATTGCAGATAAATCAAAAAATGCACGAATGAAAACAAATTAAGAAACAAATAAAAGTAAAAAGTCAAATAAAAGTGAATTGGCAAAACGGCTTACGCTCCTTTTAATTTTTGTTCCAGCTCGGGCGGCGTACGCAGGTAGGTAGCAAACTTCTGACCGGACCGCAGCACTGCAGCAGCGTGGCCGGGTACAGTAGGTAGTAGCTAGGTAGGTACGCGGGCGCTTGGAATGCGCCGGCGACACAGCGATGGAATGTACTGGAATTTGCAGAAAGAAGGCACGTTTAAAGCAAGCGTAAGCAAGCGATGCAAATAGGTAGGTAGGCTACGGATTAATGCAAAGTATTTGCGTGAAGTGATGCAAAGTTGGCAAATGGAAAATAATGGCACAGATTTGCAGGCAGAAGAGAAATTATACGTGAGTATTTCGAGCGAATACTTTAAGTAGGTAGGTACTTTACGGCGTAGAGAATGCAGAACTAAAATGAACTAAAATGAATTGGCAAGATAAAATGTAAATAAAATGGGACAGCTGTAAGAAAGATGTAGGTACACGTAGGTAAGTATTTATGAAGGGTTGTAGCTATCTTTTAAAGCGCTTTGGTATGCAGAACAAAGCGTTTTTATATGAAGAAGAGATAGCGTAGTACGATGTAGCAAGTTACGATGTATGATGGATGCAAACACAAATCAACACAAATCACGCCTTTATCCCTTACGGGGTAGGCAGAGCGTTAACGATCGTAAAATTACGGTCGCTGTCGCCACGTCTAACAAGTATTGAGGGCACCTTAAGATGATACGTGTATCACTATAGTGACAGGTTGTCAGCCTGTCGCCTAGAGTTGTTATTGCGTGCTAACACACATGAAACCCTCGAGTCCCTTAGTTGGTTCTTACAACACCCACGGGAAGAATTGGGGTGATGCTATTCTATACCGGCATCACACGGCAAGAGATATTATATGAAAGAAGAAAGAAATATTATATGCATGCATGGATGCAAAGAAGTAAGAAATATTATATGAAGCAATAGGTTATGATTATGACGTTATGATGGGATAAATTGGTAAACCTGAGTAGGTAGGTACCATGAAAGAAGAATTTATACGATGCAAAATGACAAAAAATAAGATGTGATGATGAAAGATGACGATGAATACGGCAAATTGCACACGCTAATGAAGAACTAAAAACGCTATTTGCACAAAATAAGGTGGAAATAAGATGAAATGAGGAAGGAAATAGGCAAGCTCACGGCACGCTCCTTGGCAATTGATGAATGATGCGCACGTCGAAACCTCTTTGTTCTGGACTGCAATGGCAACCACGTGTTTTCGCACTTCGAGCACGTGGCGATCTTCGTACAAAGGCCGCTTGACGATTGCCTTTCGTTCAATCTTGCTTTTCTTGAGGATTTCGTCGGCGTTCTGGAATCTTCCGCTTGGGAACCGTGCGGTATGGACCCGATTCAGACACGTGGCGTGGATGCGTGGTCGACCGTGACGTGACCAAAAGGCAGCAGCAGCGAGCCCACCCGGGGGCGCCAATTTGTTCGGGATGAACAATGATTTTTATGGTGCAGAGAAATTAAAGATGAGATACTTTTGACAAAACTTGTATTACTTTGAAGTTACAAAAGTGAATGCGTGTGCTCGGCGTTTGAGATGTGCCGTAAAGAAGAAAGAGGGGCAGTTCGTCTTCTTCTCGACGGCTGCGCAGCAGCCGGCGGGGAGACGCCTTCGAGGCGACGGCCTCATGGGCGTGGGTTCGAAACGCCGCCTGCTAATACAGGCGGGGCGATGGGGGGCACTTGGGCAAGTGCGGTGGTCGTCCGGGTGCCAGGAGGACTTCACGCCGCGGCGAGGTCGTACCAGCCGGGTGATTCCCCATTGGGGGAGGCCCAGCTAGTGCCCGTCAGCCAGCGGCGGCTCGTCCCCTGGTGGTCATGTCCTGGGGTGGCTGCCTCGTCCTTCTCACGTGGGGGTCCCGAGGCAGCAGTCATATCCGGTAAGCGGCGGATGCCGGGCTTTCCTGGGCTCATCGTGCGTGCCCACGATCCTGACTACTCGACATGGAGTAGTGGATGTGGACAGGCGACGGCCACGTCAGGCTGTGCTTGACAGCACCACCCTGAGCAGACTATCTGAGAGCCTTAGCCTCCAGGCCGCCCATGGCGGTCGTGACATCGCCGAAGGACGACATCAGGCGCTGGAGGCTAGAGCTTATGATGGGGGCCGCGTCTTCGCCTTCACGGAGCGCGGCCAGAACATCTGTGAGGGTCCTGATCGCCAGGATCAGGACCTGTCTGTCCTCTTGTAGGACGGCTGCTCTTGCTATCTTTTGTCTTGGGGCCGGTTGGGGCTTCGGCTTCTCCCCCTGAGGTTCACCCAAAGGGGTGCCGACCGCTCCCAACGGACCCGTGGGTGGCACATGACGTGGGTGGCCCGGCTCTTCCACGTCCTGGGGGGGCGGGGGCGATGCTCGCCTCCTCCGCCTCCTCGGCTGCCGCTTCTTCGTCGATCCTGCTGGGGCGTTGGCGGCCGCCATGAGAGATCCTGCCGCGTTGGTCTCTCCCTGCGGTGCCGCTTCCGTCCTCTTCAGTTCGACGGGCTTCGTAAGAGGCGCTGTACCCGCTCTCTTGTTCCGTACCTCACGGCGCAGTACGGGGCAGTCAGTGTGATTGGCGGGGTGTGCCCCGCCACAGTTGGCGCAGGTGGCCGGCTGCTCACGGGGGAAGAAAGAGGGGCGCGCGCAGCGGCGTTTTATGCAGTTCCCTCGCCTCCCTCAACCCGCGCGTCGTGGTCAGCGCTGTCCGCGCAGACAAAAGGTGATGTTGTTTATATAATGATGATTGGAGTCCTGGTTCTTCTTTGGTCAGCGCTCCAGCGGGGCCGTCGCTGAAGGCTGCCATACTCGACGCAGGTTGATGATCAGTAGCGGAGTGATATTATAAAGACCATAGCTGTTTACTTAATGCACATTTATTGATCTTAAACTATGGCTTATATACTAATATTATAATGACGTAAATCACGTAGGGCATTGAGATACGATCAAAGTCCCCTACGTGAAATTATGCTACTATGTTGCTTCCGCAACAAAATAGATGAAATATAACGCCTCACCTCTTCTTTACGAATATCACATTACAGTAAGAAAGTAGATCTATAAAAACTGCTGGTGTGCAACCTGTGCAAATATGCAAACTACGAGTATAGCCTGAGAAATATAATTAAAGCCGATTTGGCTTAGCGTCGTCTTTGTGAGAGCACAATAGAACAAAAGACTCAACACAATATAAAACAATCATTTAGAAATAACATTCATTGAGTCAAATTTTATTTCCTAGACTATACGATGCCGTGTGATGCCGGCTTAGAATAGCATCACCCCACATCCGTCCCACGGGTGTCGTAAGAGGCGACTAAGGGACTTGAGGGTATTGGTGTATTACAATTTTTAGGCGACAGGATGACAACCTGTCACTATAGTGATACACATGTCTTCTAAAACAACCTTGGAAAACAATCCTCAAAAATGTCAGACGTGGCGATAGCGACCGTATTCGGATAAAGGCGTGATATATATGTATGTATGTATGTACGATACCTATACCCGTCAATAGCTGGTTTGGTTACAAATATGACAAAAGACTCTACAATACACAAAGAGGAAAAAAGGGAAAAAACTACCTCAGAGTGCCATCACAAAAGAAAAATTATGATCTATGGTTCACATCAGTGTACAGGTATGGCGTCTGTTTTGGAAGATTCAAGAACTAACTCAAAATATGAAAATTACAAAACCTTTGCTGAAATAAAGCCAGCAGCCCACAGCGAAGAAATACTCAGAAACTGCAAGAATTTGAAACTCTCCCCGAACGATAAATTAGTTATACGTATAGGAGAAAATTATTGGAACTCATCTAATTTTTACCCGCAATTGAAATTATATATAGAGTCATATAGAAATATACCTATAATTGTTTTAAATATACTTCGTAACAAATATTTAATGGGTAGTATTTAAAAGCAAATCAAAAAGTATCCTTTTTCTATGCAATAAGATTCCAAATTCCCATCAAAATTACTGATTGCACGGCATAATATCCAACTCATAATATCACTAAACACACTACAATTTATTTTCGCAGCGTACAGCGATTTTTCCTAAAGCAAAAGCTTTTTCATCAATGCACAGCTAATAATCTTAGTGCACATTATACCTGTTAACTCTTTTTCTTTTAAATATAGCTTCTATTTTTATATTATTTACGGCAATTTTTCTAAATAAAGCAGCCGTTTATTAGTCCCAGTCGTCTTATTATTTATTAATTACCTCATGATGAGATCAGCAAAAAATATATAAAATTAGATACAAAATTGTAATTTATTAAATTACTAGCTGACCCGACAGACTTCGTCCTGTCAAAAAGATTTGTAATGTGGCAGTTTTTTTGCCTACGAATTTAAAAAAATTCTCCTGAACAGAACCGTCACCCTGGTGATAGGGCGTTGTGAATAAAAAATAATAAAATAAAATATTGGATATTAAAAATAATAAAACACTGTTGGTAACGCGATTTTTGATTGACTGATGTAATGACGTGGAAACTGCTGCATTTTATCTCGCGTGCCGAAACTAATACAAAAGAAACGCGAGTTTCGGAACGCGACATTAAACTCCTCCAACTATGTTATCTGTGCTCCAACGCACACGTCCACATTGTTTTGATAAATATGATCTTTGACGTTAGGAACACACCTACATTGCTTAAACAACAGTGAGTGCTTGTAATTTAATATGAACTTTATACATAGCAATAAAGCTCAAATTGACTACGTTTTATTACAAATCATTTGTATAGGAAAAAGAAAAGGGCTATTTTTAGGGTTTTTCCAGCAATAATTCTATTTTTTCTCGCCGTTAAAACCATCCTTGAACTTCAACGAACATTTAAAAAAAAGATTTGGCCAAATTGGTCGAGGCGTGGTTGAGTTATGCGCTTACCAACACATTTTGCGATTCATTTTTATATTATAGATTAAAGCGTGTCTTGCTTACGCGGGGCGTCCACGCTTCTTTTTTGCCCAATAGGCACATTTTTAGCTTCTGCAGGTGGCGCCACGTACTTGAGTCGGATCGCAAGTCCGATGATATGCTTGCACATATGGTTCTTAAAAAAATGGGGCAGGTGCGTTTTCCGTTGACCCAGGCAGTTTTTTGGGTGGACAAAGCAACTCTCCAATATGTGAAAGCAATTTTTTTATAACCATCAAAAGTGTCCCAATCTGAGTAAATTAGTGCTATCTCTATCTTACTCAATCGCGCCACTCTGCACTCCAGTGACGAAAAAGCGCGCGAAGCCGCGAACCCTTTTTCAGTTAATTTGTTCTGCTTTTAGAAATAATGCAGTGAAAAATGTTTTTTTTGGTATGATAATCATTAAATTTGCCCAGCATGGCTACTTGAAAATTAAGACAAATGTGATGAACAGGTTTTATTGTACTTACTGGTTAATATGCGACTGGGATAGTTATTTTGCTATGAAATATGGAAAATTTGCTGTGCAGTCAGTATTTATGCTATGTATGTAGTATTTTTGTACAAAAATAAATTTAACTGTATCGCATCATGAGGAAAAAAGTAATGTCATATTGATGTAAAATTTTGAATTATCTGCAGTTTGAGTTTTGTTAAACATTTAGTTTATTTGTAGTGAAGTAATTTATTTGATGTAAAAAATAATATAAATGATGAGTATGTATTGATAGGCGATTATTTATTTGATATGCAATTTATAATATCCCATATTTAATCGAGAAAAAATTAAATAACTCTATTGAATCCGTTTGTAATCAACATAAGAACTGTCATTTTGTAATTTGTAAAAATAATAATCTTGTGGATATGTGTAAATCACTTAACTACATGATAGACTCCATTGATTATGAAAGAAAAGACTTAAATGTGACATAATTAAAGAAATTGATACACCGCAAAAATACAAGCACCAAGGCAACAACATGTAAACTCAAAAAGGGAACAATACCTTATTATTTCTATAAACCTTAACCTAGGAATGATAGGGATGAAAAAATTGAAAACGCGACCAAGCCTATAACGGGAACAAGTAAATTTAATAATGAATGCAAAAAAGGTACTATTTCCTTTTATTTTAAATCCATCACAAAAACACGTTTTTTTCTTGGATCAAACTAAAATAAACAAAAGCCAAATTCAAAAATCGTTTTGTACACTAGATGACAATGTCAGTAGCGATAAGAGGTTTTGAGTATTTCACCAGAACATAAACGGATTAATTTCTAAAAAAGACCAGCTAATATTGGCTATATCCGAATTGGAGAATAATGATAAAACGTCCATCGATGCTGTGTGCTTTACAGAGCATTTTGTACCACAAGGCGAGGAGATTAACTTGTCACTCGATGGTTAAGTATATGCTGGCTGATTCTTATACACGAGAAAAGAAAACCAAGAAGAGATCCACTAACAACCGCGGTGGTTCTTGTATTTTCTTGAAAAAACATTTCGATTATGTTCGTTTGGATCTAAAATAATCTGTAGTGAGGAATGTATTTGAGTGCTGCGGTATCCATCTGCCCAACGAAAATATAATACTGATTTGCTTTATCGAATTCCTGAATTAAAGAACGTTTCCTTATTCTTTGAAAAACTTGAAGCACTCTTGTTCAAATTTGTAAGCAAACATAAATGCAAAGTTATAATCAGTGGTGACTTTAACGGCGCAGAAAGTTCTCTGGGTGATTTTCAAACGGCCTTAAAAGCGTAGGTAGTAGAGAAGGAACAAAAAATGTCTGAAATAATGTCGGTTAGATCCTTGGAAGGGTATTAAGTGCGGCATTTATCTGGCAAAGCGCCTCCGCCGCTTCCGAAATATACGGCCTGCAGGCTTCGACTGCCTGTTTTAACATTGAGCAACGAGTACATAACTACACAATTACGCTAAGTACGTGGTTCAACCCGTCCAAGCAATATTCTCCGCAAAAGAAACGTAATTTTTATGCCATTTTATACATGGTATGAAACACTGTGCGCGAGTTTGACTCGCACTTGCTCGGTCGGGTTTATTCAAAGTTACTTATGATCAACGCCATCTATTGAGACGTAAAAAAAAAACAAAATATCGAGCGAGTTTCCACTAGCCGGTTAAGTCATCATCTCATTTTGGATGACTAAGATGAGCACACTGGTGTCACGCACGCCTTGAGTGACAAGTTACGGCGGCAGCTGGCGGCAATATTTCCCTCGAGGCGAATCCGGTCCCGACGACGCGCCGCCTGGGGTGCCCGTTCGAGCGAATCTCCAGGAATTAAGGTCTGAGAAGGGTAGGAGTTAATAGTAAGGCCAGATAAAAAAAACACAAATGCAGGCCTATACACAGCTTGGATACCTACACCTACGTTTGTAGATGTGATGAAAAATACATAGGCGATCGGCACTAAAATTATCACAATATTAAATAAGTAGATATTAGATATCTTTGAAGTTGTAGACATATTCTTAGGTTTGTTTTACTTTTCTTGTCATAATATTGAGAAATATTACGACAAACTTCTTTGTTGAGGTTATAAAAATGTAAATATAGCCTTATGTCTTTCTTTTCATTAGGTGCGCTTAATCAGTTCGTAATTTGCACTCTAAATGTCAGTAATTTGTTTTGTGTGTGCCTAATAGTAATAAATAAAATAAAATAAGTAAAATTTGAAATTAATAGGGAGTTTTCTTTTCTTTAAAACAATATTATTCTAGTCGCTGGATAGATGGCGCTGTGCTTGGTGGGTTACCACAAAAGACGGAACATTTATTGTTTGTTTTTTCGAAACTTTGACTTGGACTCATTTGGAACGAAAGTATCAGTGCATGCCAGACTATCAGTTAGTGTTACAATGTTTTTTTTTTTAATCTTTTGGCTTCGGAATCTACACTGGAGTCTAGTAACATAGTCAGTTCAACGCCATCTATCGAGTGCTAGAAATACCAGTTATTTTTAGTTTTTTAGATTAAGTTTTTCTTTATTCTTTAAAAGAAAATCGGATGCAGCGATGCAACTACGATTAAAAATAAGACTAAAATTACTTTCATGCTTAGTTTTAAAACCCCCTCTGAAAGTTGAACTTCGGGGTTTTTGTCAGTATTCCTTTAGAGCTATTCGTATATTCATATATCTTTATTGCATTCATATGGTACATTAGATCTTAAAATAGGTGGGTGATTCCTGGAGAGGGTAAAAATTGCGGTCACACGTTAATTTCTTCAAAAGTATAACACTTACAGGTTTTTACTAACTTTCACACGAAATAATGTTAAATTGACTATTCAGAAACCAAAACTCCATCCACAAATTATGAAATATGTTTAACTAAAACTTAATCTGAAACCTGAAATCGGGGCCAAAACACGCGTTCTTCGCGTGTCACACTCAGCTGTTGCGAAATTCAAACACGTATAGAGTTTTATCTAGCTGGACATCATATAACTTTTCACCCATCATAATAATCCTTATATCATGTAGATTTATAGAAAATTATTAATTGGACAATATTTAACTGCGTATACCGATAAAAATTACAGTTTGTGTTGGTCACACGTTTTTGTGTTTTCTGAATACGTGGTCTAAAACGACTGAATCGCTGAAACTAAAAGAATTATGAGCTGGGTCTTGTTTCTGCCTTCTGCCAGGATTACTTCTTCATCCCTGGAGAAGGAGCATATAGCTCCTTGGCACTTCTAGAATAAAATAGGAGTTGTTAAATTTTTTGATCCTATTTTTGCACCCGCGCCAGGTCCCTTTACTGTGCATGTTTTCTTCATGAAAGAGTTATTACAGAGGATTTGTTCTGAACAAATAATGTCGCATAATAAAGCGAGATTTAAGATTCGTTTAAAAATTTTGATTACATTCAAGCGTTTACCAATAAATCACTAAAAATATAGAAAATTATCCCTTGACTGGCTTCATTTGACTGGCATTTTTCCCAGTCAAGGGACATTTTATGCCAGTCAAGTGACTAATGTTATTTTAATGATTGTTTTTGCAATTTTTTTGTGTAAAGGTGTGCCTGCAGAGTAGAATAGCACCACCCCATGTCTGCCCATGGGTACTTTAAGTTAAATTAAGGGTTTTCAGTTGGTGAACAGCATTGTTTTTCGTGCAGATAACATAGTTTAAAAACACTTGCTTTATGTATCTAAATGTGGCTGCGTTAGGCCTCGGGGTAGCTGCGCAATATCTCAGGCTGATTGATAGACGTCTCTTAAGCTACTGCGTTGTATCTCAGGAAGGCTTCGTTAAGTCTCAGGTTAATTTCGACGTATCTTAAGCTGACTGCGGTGTATTTCAGGGTGGTTGCGTTATGTCTTAGGCTGACTGCGACGTCTCTTAAGCTACTGCGTTGTATATCAGGGCGGCTGCGTTATGTATCGTCAAGACTGATTTGGACGTCTTTTGAACTGACTGCGACGTCTCTGAAGCTGACTGCGATGTACGAGTATCTAAGGGTGGCTGCGTCATGTCTCACTCAGGCTCATTGTGATGTTTCTTAAGCTGACTGCGATATATCTAAGGGTGGCTGCGTCATGTCTCACTCAGGCTCATTGCGACGTCTCTTAAGGTGACTGCGTTGTATCTCAGGGTGGCTGCGTCATGTCACAGAATGATTGCGACGTCTCTTCAGCTTACTGCGTTGCATCTCAGGTTGGCTGCGTTTTATCTCACTCAGGGTCATTAAGCGAAGTCTCTTAAGCAACTGCGTTGTATCTCAGGGTGGCTGCGCTATGTCAGGCTGATTTTGACGTCTCTTAAGCAGACTGCGTTGTATCTCAGGGCGGCTGCGTTATGTCTCACTAAGGGTGACTTCGACATCTCTAAAACTGACAGCGACGTCTCTTAGCCTACTGCGTTGTCTGAGGCTGATTGCGACGTCTCTTCAGTTGTCTGCATTGTA
This sequence comes from Keiferia lycopersicella, assembly GCA_029255805.1. Lineage (NCBI taxonomy): Eukaryota > Metazoa > Arthropoda > Insecta > Lepidoptera > Gelechiidae > Keiferia > Keiferia lycopersicella. Next base: position 6,287,514 of record JARACZ010000008.1, read on the forward strand.
TCTCAGCATGGCTACGTCATGTCACAGAATGATTGCGACGTCTCTTCAGCTTACTGCGTTGCATCTCAGGTTAGCTGCGTTTTAAGGGTGACTTCGACATCTTTAAAGCTGACTGCGACGTCTCTTAGCCTACTGCGTTGTCTGAGGTTGATTGCGACGTCTCTTCAGCTGTCTGTATTGTATCTTAGCATGGCTGTGTTATGTCTCAGGTTGGTTGCGACGTCTCTTAAGCTGATTGCATTGTATGTCGGAGTCTTTTTAGCTGAGTACATCGTATCTCAGGCTGATTACGTCGTCTCTAAGGTGACTGCGTCGTGTCTCAGGTTAGCTACGTTATTTCTCTGTCTGATGGCAATGTCTCTTAAGCTGATTGCGTCGTGTCTCATGTATACAGCGGCGTGTGTTAGGTTGCTTGCCTAGTGATGTCTAAGGCTATCTGAGCTATGCATGTCTTAGGCTGATTGCGTCATCTTTAAGGTTATCTTCGTCTGTTCAGTAGCAGAATGTACAACGCCGTTAATTCTCAGGTCATAATCTTTTCGGTGGTTTCTTCTTGTCTCATAAGCTGTTTCATTATAGCCTAAGTTTAAACGACTTACGTTACTATTGTGTTGGTGGAGAATTTGGTCTACGTTTCGGCTGTTTACAAACAGCCTTCTTCCGGAGGTCGACAGATCACATACGCCCGCCTGTCAACTGTGATTGTCGAACACTGTGGCTGTTTCATTTCGTATGTAAGGCTGGCTGTGTCGTGTTTTAAGCACGTGCAAATTGTCTGTGACTAGGTGCGTCGTTTCTTAACCAGACTGAGGCTTCAGGGCGTCTGGCTGGTAGGCTGCGGCAACTTATACTTCTATTCTACTTAGTTAAAAGCAAAAGATGAACAGCTTTTATTCAAATATTTTGTTAAAATAATTACTTTGTCCCTTGACTGGCGCAAAATGTCCCGTTGACTGGCACCTCAAATTTCAAAATTGAATTTTGACGAAACCTGTGGTTCGATTTAAGTGTTTTTTCGTAAATAACCTTTTCAATAGGCCTTCATTATTACACAATGATAAAATAACCATAAAACTAAAATTTTAAATTTGCCAGGAAAGGGACCTGAAGAACCGTTTTCAAATATCCACCCAGGTACATAAAGTTCAGCACATGAAATTCTTTTTTTAAATAGGGCATTGCAATAGTTGAGAGGGGTAACAACCATAAATAAACTTAAATAGGTATATACGTACAAATAACTATTCTTTAATCTACTTACGCGAAGACTGTGATTATAAATTTTACTCTATCGTACATAATTATTCACGAGATGGAACATACCTCTTTTTATTTTTCATTTAAAAAATCATTTACGCTTTAGTAACACTTATTGACGAGATGGGATTTGAATTTTTGTATGAATATTGTAAAATGATCTTTTGTTTCTGATTTTAAGGTTTCTGGTAGTTTGTTGTATATTTTCATACCATGAGATATTGTTTAAAATTACATTCGTGTCGCCAGCTACCAGAGGCGCCTTTTTGATAATAGGTGTGTAGATCTGTATGCGATATGTATGAGTCTATCGCAGCTAAACCGTTTTATTTACAGATAGTGAATCGACATTTTGAGTTGTCTTTTTTGCCAATTTTAAATAGTTGTGACGCGTCAGTACCGGTAACTGTTGTTATCGAAATAGGGATATTTAAATCTATTTATTTTAGTTCCTAGTTGATGGTGCTCGTGCGAATGATGTACAAGCTCAGCGGTGATTTTCCATAGATCGGCGTAATAGTTATTTTTATTATGCATTGAACTGGACAGATGATTGGCACATCACTATTTCACATTTGCAAAATAAAATGGCAACCTAAAATGAAGATGTATGATAATGAAGATGATCTGTCAAGAAAAAACAGTGTTTAACTAAACTTGATACCTAATCTGTTCTAACTTCCAGCCTGCATTAAGTATGTAAGTACTTAAGTAAAAACACTTCATTGCACAATAAAAAATAAGAGAATACTTACAGGAAATAATAAACTTAGAAATGCGCTATGGCAGCCTTATCGCTTAGAGTGACCTCTTATAGGCAACCTTTGCGTAAAAAAACACAGAAAACAGAGCAGAGTTTAAGAGCTTGAGTAATAAAGAAAGAGGCATAAGCATTTAATTTATCATAAAATCATTTATCTTAAGTATTTTGCATGGTTACATCATCTTTACGTCGATTGATAGTAGGTACCTGCAGTCAAGCCTCGAGTTAGACATTACCATTCTTATGCCATGGAAATTATAATAGCGTTATCTGAAAACTTTAACTGCTCTTATAGTAAACAATCGTAAAAAGACCAATTCAACTGATGTTGATTCAATACTAAAACTATGGCTCAAGATTATTGCCAATTGTTGGCATCATATTTGAAGAATCAGACAGCTGTTAAAACAGGCTTATTAGGTTAGCTTTTGTGTAACTATAATGGTGACTTGGTTACTTTTATTCTTTTAGGATTCTTATACTTTAATGTGGGACACCAAGTTGATGAATGGCCCAATTCCGTTGGATGTCATAATATTTTCAATCCACGTAGTATTATGAGTAGGCCTCTGAGAAACGTACTCTCCAAAGCACTGAAATCATTTTTTCTTAAGTACAATCGTCTGATTTATGTAGCAATGTCCTAATCAGTCTGGGAACGAATTGGTAAAGTTATAAATAGGGTAGTATTTAAACGCAAATCAAAAAATATCCCTTTTCTATGTAATAAGATTCCAAATTCCCATCAAAATTACTGATTGCACAGCATAATATTCAACTCAAAGTATCACTAAATGTACTATAATATATTTTCGCAGTGTACAGCAATTTTTTCTAAAGCAAAAGCTTTTTCATCAATGCACAGCTAATAATCTTAATGCACATTATACCTGTTAACTGTTTTTCTTTTAAATATAGCTTCTATTTTTATATTATTTACAGCAGTTTTTCTAAATAAAACAGCATTTTATTACTCACAGTCGTCTTATTATTAATTAATTACCACATAATGAGATCAGCAAAAAATATATAAAATTAGATACAAAATTGTAATTAACGACGAAATAGTTCCATGGGGATCACCGGGAAGGATACCGTCAGCATGACTGCCGGCACCACTCCCGTCGCTGGGCTCGCTCATTACAAATGATAATGCAAAATACCAGAATATAAGTTTTATTAACGTAAAAACCAGACAGTAAAATAATTGCAGAAATACTCACAGAATTTATCCTCCTTAAACACTTTTCACTTATGCGACTTGCCTCCAAGGAGGTTCGTCTACCGAATGCGGCGTTCCCGCTTCGCCCACCACCCATCTTGCCAACCGAACATGGCGGCGAACGATGCGGAACCGTCGTGATCAAAAATGAGTCTTAAAATTACAAAAATGTTAACGAGTTGATTTTGAATTACTAATTAAATCTTTTAATTAATTGATAACGTTTTAAAAGCTAAACCAAGTGTCTACTTAATTTTATTTTTACTTTCAGTCGCAACATTCGCCTATACGGAAGCGTGGGCGAATGTTCCGACTGCAAACAAGATCAATTAAAGTTTTTACATGACAAATCAACTAAATTATAAACAAAGCCTTGTCTATTGCTATTTACAAATCATAATATGAATTTTGAACGTAGTTTAATTAAATATTACAACTTCAAATCAAATTAAACTAATTGCTTAACAACTAGCGCCATCTCGCGTCGACACGGCCATTCTGCGAGACGGTGCGCGCTCTGCACCAGTCGCGGTTCTGAAATAAAGAAAGAGTTTCTCTGAGCTAGGTATCCATTCACAGGTACACTAGCTGACAACTTGGTTACGGTAGTTGTTAAATTATTTTATTACTGATTCATCATGATTAAATCTGATTACAAAGATTCCAACAACCAAGTAATCAACTATTGGTGCACACACAATACATTGTAGAGCATGTTAAAACGTTATGTTATGATAATAAGCACATGACAACATAGTAAGTACTTATGAATAAATCAAGGAGATGAAATCTTGCTGTACAGGAAAGTGAACATATATTGAATAGGTACAGTACGAATACTTTAATGCAAATGCTCCACGCATACTTGCATTATTATGCTTCTCGACGATAAGGATGATGCTGTGGTGCTAAGCGGTCATGTACGCCGTGGTCCACAGAGGCTCTAAGGATAAAGGAAAGGACGTTGCTGGGGCCTAGGTCTAATTGTACGACCGTGGTCCCCAGTGGCTCTAAATATTAGGTAAGTCAGTACTTGCATTGATTTGATTGAAGTTCACAGGAGAATGATGCTGTGGTGCTAAGCGGTCATGAACGCCGTGGTCCACAGGGGCTCTTAGGATAAGTGGCAGGACGATGCTGGGGCCTAGACCTTGTGGCCGTGGTCCCCAGAGGCTCTTAAAACAACAAAATAGGAAGGAACAAGGGAAGTGTGGTTTGTACAGTCTCAAAGTGGATTATCTTCTTGTGGTATGTAGGTATTTGAGGAATACGAACCTGTTGAATTAGGCATCCAATAACTGGGCAGCTTGGGACGTAGATGGCAATGGTTCATCGGATAAACGAACCGGCTGAGCCGAGGTGTCCTGTTGTGGTATGACGTCATCTTCGTCCGTCGACACGGTCTCCTGCTCACCAGGTTGAGGAGCTCGGCGCAGTTGATCGTGAGCAACTTTTCGAGGGCGCCCTCTGCCTGTTACGCGTTTCACCAAGTAGCGATCATTGCCCAATATTCTATGTACCTCATACGGCTCACTAAATTTCAGGTCCAGGGATGTTTGATTACGGGGGTTGTTTTTAATAAGGACATAATCACCTCTTTGAAAAGGACGAATTTTTGCTTTGTTTTTGTCAAAGCGTTGTTTGTCATACTGAGCTGCCGCTGCCATTTTGTTCTGTATATGCTGGTCAAGAGTTTCAAAGTCAATGGATTCATTGTCAAAATTTACCAGCCTCAGAAGCTCTGGCGGTACACAGTGCTGGCGGCGCGTCAGGAGAGTGAGTGGGGCAACCCCAGTGACTCTGTGTGGGGTGCAGTTCAATGCAAGTTGTAGAGCCTCTAAGGCCGTTTGCCAGTTCTCCGTGTCATAGTTTTTGATCATAGTCAGTGCGTTTTTCAGAGTGCTCATTACGCGTTCAACTTGACCGTTTGCTCGGCTAACTCCTGGCGCTATTGCATGAATGTTGATGCCAAATCGTTCGCAATAGGCTTTAAACTCACCAAGGAATTCCCGGCCGCCATCGACAATAATCTGCACTGGAGTTCCAAAAAGATGTACCACTCGCTTTAGTGCCGCTAGGCTACTACTTTGACTCTTGTCATTCGAATAACTGAGCAGTAAATACTTAGTGAATGCATCGATGGTGACGATGACATACTCATCTTGACCTTCAGCATTTCGTGTACCCAGCTTCCCTGTGATGTCCATATGAATGACTTGAAATGCTGCGGTGGGTTTCTGAATTGGGTGCAGCTGAGCTTGGATTGCACCCGACGGTCCCTTCGAAGTCTTGCATATTACACAGTTGTCCACAAACCTTCTGACAATGGTATTCATGTTTGAAAACCAGTAGCTCTCTTTCAGTTTTTGTAGAGTTTTCTCCCATCCAGGATGATGAAGTGTGGAGTGGAAGGAATTAATCAAACTCCACTGGAATGCTTTCGGAACAACCGTTGGTTTGTACGTACCGAGTATAGGATCTGTGAGCGTTTTCTTCAGCACACCCTCTTCTAGAACATAACCTGTAGCTGGGTTGTCAGACGTCATGCTATCAATCAGGGGACGAAGAACATCATCACGTCGCTGTTCGATTTGTAGCCACTCAGAATCTCGTGTCAAGATGTTCACCGCCATCTCAGTTGCCGGGTTCCTGCTGAAGAAATCGGCGTGCTGCAGCCTCTCACCCTTACGGTACTCAACTTCGAAGTCGTAGTTCTGCAGGAAGGCCCACCAGCGATGAATCCGTGGCAGCAGATCTTTCTTGTGTTTGGATGCCTTAAGGGCGTTACAATCGGTTATCACCTTGAATTTCCGGCCGTACAGGTAGTGCCGGAAGTGTTTGATGGCCCGCACCACTGCCAGGGTCTCGAGCTCGTACGAGTGATAGCGGCTCTCGGCGTCCGTGGTGCGCTGGCTCATGTACGCGACTGGATGCTGGCGGTTCCCGATGACTTGAACTAGAACCGCACCATAACCAAGACTGCTCGCGTCTGTGTAGAGTTCGATTGGTGCGTCTTCCTGAAATAGTGCAAGGGTAGGCGCAGTAGACAGATGTTGTACAATTTTGTTTCTAGCCTCATCGTGTCTCTCGTTCCATTCCCATTTGGCGTCCTTTTTTGTAAGCTCGTAAAGTGGTACCATTATACGCGAGAAATCGGGAATGAAACGCCTGAAGTACCCGGCGAGGCCATTAAATTGCCTTACTTGTTTAGCCGTTTTTGGAATAGGCGCCTTCGTTAAAGCCTCCACTTTCCTTGGGCTAGGGCTGACTTGCCCATTGGACACAATATTGCCCAAGTACTCGATGGAGCGTTTAAAGAAAGCGGTTTTTTCAATGTTAATCGAGAATCCTGCTTTTTGTAAAGCGAGCAAAATTCGTTCGATGTGGGAAAGACCCTCTTCAAAATCGGTACATTTTGAGAGTACGTCATCTACGTATACCTGGCAAACTTGGTCTGGCGAGTTAAGTAGTTCCGCTAATGCCCTATTTATGCATCTTTGATATACTGAACACGCGTTGCTAAGGCCAAAAGGCATTGCCAGGTATTCGTACATGCCATCCGGTGTCACAAAAGCGGTCTTTTCGATCGAGCTCTCAGAGATCGGTATCTGGTGGAACCCAGCTGCCATATCAAATGTGGAGAAAAAGACCCCACCCGTCAATTGATCGATTTGGTCAGAGATTATTGGCAACGGATAATGATCTCTGAGAGTGTTCTTGTTCAGGTCACGATAGTCCACGCACATGCGATCTTTACCGTTTTTCTTTTTCACTAATATTATAGGGCTGGAAAAAGGTGACTTGCTTTCCCGAATGATATTGTGCTCAAGTAATTCGTTCACAATGCCACGCACCTTTTCACGTTCTACTGGACTCAATCTATAAGGCCTACGCTCAACACACTTGTTTGGGTCTTTCAAACGTATTTCAAGCTCACCAGTATTGACACGTGTGTGAGGGTAGCCGTGGATAAACAGATGCGCAAACTTGTTTAGTAGAATTTTGAGTTGATTAATTTGATCTTCGTTAGACAAGTCACAATCCAATGAGTCGAATTTTTCGCTGTGTGATCGCATGTGGTAAACCATCTGCTGTCGAATCAAAGTAGAACCCGCATGATTCGTCACCACACTCAATGCCTTGTTTTCAGTAAGATTTTCTCCTATCAAAATGTCCTTGTCAGTGTCATTGTCCGCGACTACGTGAAACTCTAGTTCTATTTTCATATCACTTATAACACAGACAGTGGTCAATGTTAGAAGCGATACTACTATTCCTTTGCCAAAACCTTTCAAATAATTCACAACGTGAGTTCTTTTACCGGGTAGTTTTGCGGCCACAGATTCCCTAATCACAGAACACTCTGCTCCGCTATCGTACATTGCTACGAAATTTAAATTCCCGACAGTTACTGGCATGGAATTTGATTTCGTTTTACCCACACAGTTCACGTTTGAAATAACCGCGCGTTCACGTTTAAAACACGTTTCGTATGTATGGCCTATCCTTGAACAAAACGTGCACTTGGGTTTGTCATCTTTTTGAGGCGCAGATTTATTATCCAAAAGGTGCGGTCGCAAATTTTCATTTTTATCGCGATTTCGACAATCTCGTGTATCATGACCGGGTCTTTTACAAAATTGACAGAAGGTCGATGGTTTATCCGAGAATCGCTGCCGTTTGACAGGGCCTTGAATATTTGACGTATTTGGTAACACGCGCTTAACGCGTCGAATACATGAAGCTACTGAAATCAACTCCGCGACTGACGTGGCCCTGGCATTCAACAGTTCGATTCTCAAACGTTCATCGCCGATGCAACCAATAACTGCTTCAACCGCGTCATCATTAGATAATTTATCTTTAGTGATACGACGCCACAACACCCACGCCTGTGATAGGAACTGCGCAAGGTCCTTTGAATTATCGTAAGTATGTTCCCGAAAACGAACAACATCGCGAGAGTATCTATTCTCGGGTTCAAATGTTGTTATTAAAACTTCGCGCATTTCCTGCCACGATGTGGTTGAAACAAGCCAGTTGTCAACCCACAACCTTGCGCGACCCTTAAGTAAACTACCTACTTTCATTCTCACATCGTAATCGCTCAGGTTGTAGGTTTCCATGGCAGTAGTGACATGCTGACACCATTCTCGTACTCCAATATTTGCGTCCGGATCGTATGACGGCAAAAATATATCGTTAATTTTTACTTTCACTTCAGGTTGTGCCGTGATGCGATCGGACACGTGCTTCATCATTTGCAACATTTGCGAGAAAATCTCCATAGGAACTGTAATTGGAACGGAAACGCTAACGTTTTCGTTATTTTGGCCGGAAGGGCGAGCAGAAGGAGGTTGTGACCCAACTTCTGATAACGACGAAATAGTTCCATGGGGATCACCGGGAAGGATACCGTCAGCATGACTGCCGGCACCACTCCCGTCGCTGGGCTCGCTCATTACAAATGATAATGCAAAATACCAGAATATAAGTTTTATTAACGTAAAAACCAGACAGTAAAATAATTGCAGAAATACTCACAGAATTTATCCTCCTTAAACACTTTTCACTTATGCGACTTGCCTCCAAGGAGGTTCGTCTACCGAATGCGGCGTTCCCGCTTCGCCCACCACCCATCTTGCCAACCGAACATGGCGGCGAACGATGCGGAACCGTCGTGATCAAAAATGAGTCTTAAAATTACAAAAATGTTAACGAGTTGATTTTGAATTACTAATTAAATCTTTTAATTAATTGATAACGTTTTAAAAGCTAAACCAAGTGTCTACTTAATTTTATTTTTACTTTCAGTCGCAACATTCGCCTATACGGAAGCGTGGGCGAATGTTCCGACTGCAAACAAGATCAATTAAAGTTTTTACATGACAAATCAACTAAATTATAAACAAAGCCTTGTCTATTGCTATTTACAAATCATAATATGAATTTTGAACGTAGTTTAATTAAATATTACAACTTCAAATCAAATTAAACTAATTGCTTAACAACTAGCGCCATCTCGCGTCGACATAATTTATTGAATTATTAAAGCGGGTCTTGCTTTCGCGGGGCGTCCACGCTTCTTTTTTTGGCCAATAGGCACAATTTTTGCTTCTGCAGGTGGCGCCACGTACCTGAGTCGGATCGCAAGTCCGATGATATGCTTGCACATATAGTTCTTTAAAAAAAGTGGGGCAGGTGCATTTTCCGTTGACCCAGGCGGTTTGTTGGGTGGGCAAAGCAACTCTCCAATATGCGAAAGCATTTTTGTAACCATCAAAAGCGTTTCAATCTTGAGTAAATGTCATGTAACTTGCTGTTGAGCTTCTAACTATATAAGTACTTATTTAGTTATTATCTTTCCGGGTCGCCGGCGCAACGTAACACCGAATGAATATAAACAAACAAATACACGCGGATTGTGTAAAATGACACCTACATTGACGAAATATTTCTATTTAGCTCTTACGCGCGAGATATACGGCTAACTCCAGTAACGAAAAAGCCCGCGAAGCCGCGAACCCTTTTTCAGTTAATTTGTTCTGCTTTTAGAAATAATGCAATGCAAAAGGATATTTTTATTTAATAATCACTAAATTTGCCAAGCATGGTTACTCGAAAATTAAGACAAATATGATGAACAGGTTTTGTTGTACTAACTGGTTAATATGTGACTGGGATAGTTATTTTGCTATAAAATATGGAAAATTTGCTGTGCATTCAGTATTTATGCTATGTATGTAACATTTTTGAAGAAAAATAAATTTAACTGTATTGCATAATGAGGAAAAAAGTAATGTCATATTGATGTAAAATCTCGAATTATCTGCAGTTTGAGTTTTGTTAAACATTTAGTTTATTTGTTGTGATGTAAGTTATTTGATGTAAAAAAGAATATAATCATGAGTATGTATTGATAGGCGATTATTTATTTGATATGCAATTTATAATACCCCTTATAAATATATTATTTAAGAGTGCTCTACCGCAGGCGTTCGCACTATCACTAAGTCGTATAAATAAAATGATCTTATATTCTTGGCTTCTTCAGTTCGGTTTTCAACGAAGGCCATGCATGGTAATTATTTGCGAGATTGTGAGATTGTTTCCAGTGTGGTTACAGATTATTTATTTTTCTAGATAATTTACAGTGAAATCTCGTGATTGCCTTGCTAGTAAAACTTTTTGTGCTTTAGAAAACAAGCTAAGCAAGCAAGTTTTGGTTGCCCGGTTGAGAATGCTACCTAGCATTAAGGCCGCCTTGTTGTACTGTTTTCTTTTTTGTGTTTTTGTACTGTTGTTTGAACTTTGTGCAAAAAAAAAATGTTATGTTAAACTTTTGGTTAGTAGGTATAAAAAAAAAAAAAATAATAATAATATAATATAATGGTTGTAAAAGAGCTATTCAATACCACTTCCTCAAGGCTTCGCATCGAAATTCGGCACACCTGTATTTGATTGCGGTTCTTTCATACAGTAGGTAGGTAGGAGGTTAGGCTTGTTAGGTAGAACCAGTACCATTCCTTATCATAAAAGAATCTTGGGTTTTAGGAACTCAACGTAGGACTGAACTATAACGCTTAGCTGGCCAATTCAAGAACCTTTGTAACCTCTACTCCGGTACCAAATCAGTTCGTGAATGTTTTATGAGATTTGTTTATTCGGTTTTTGTTTACTGATAGGTGGCGTTTAGTTAGTATAAAAAAATATATAGGTAGGGCTGCGCTGTGCGTCATTACAGAACATATCCCAACCTATTAAACATCTTATTATTTTGAATGGAGTATGCGTGGTGTGCCAACTTGCGCTTTCTGCCGACCGGCGCGATTCGCCAACTCGCTCTGTGCCTACTCGCGCGTTTAGCTTACTGCAGCGATTCGCGACCTGCGCGATTGGTAAACTGTCATGATGTACAGTGAACATAAAAAACGAGTTTGGTTAGTTCCTAGTAGGTGTGGCGCTGTGGTGGCTGCGAATGGAAGCTTTTTTAAAAGGTCTGCAGAGATTTCCCTAGATGAGTCACAGAACTTGGCAGAAAAGCGCCAGTTTGCTTTCTGAAAACTGTCATTAAGGGCTTAAAATGCTTGAACGATATTTTATGACTCTACTATCGATTACAATGCAAATGAACTGGTGCATGCGATTTTCGACCCTATTGACAGTTTTCAAAATTCTTTGATTTTTGAAATTCTTGAATGTTCTACGTTAATACGGCCCGTGTACTCAAATATATCTCAATAAGTCGCGTGCGCCACTTCATTTACTTTGTAATCGACAGTGGAGTCAAACATTACGGTGCAGGCAATTTTCGACCTTATTGGCACTTGTCAAATTGAAGCACAAACGGACGTATTAACATATTTATTAATGAATTTCAAGAAAACAAGTCATTCTAATAACTGTCAGTAAGGTCGAAAATCGCAAAGCTCTATTCGTTTTGAAATCGATAATAGAGGAAAACCAATAATTTTCTTAAAGAAACTGATAGTCTAGCATACAATGTTTCCGAGAAAGTTGCATTTTTAGTTTGTTAGATGTCATTCGAAATATAGAGCTTTTCAAATACAACAACTTCCTCAAAGAAAGTGATAGACTGCATAGATAATTAATTTTTAAAATATTCTAAATGCGGATTGCGGGTAACAAAGACGGGTGAAATCATAGGTAAATTTTATCATGGTCATACTTGGACTAATTAAAATATAAAAAGGTCTAAAGATTTTGTACTTAAGGCCAGGATCCACTGCTCAAATCACGATTTCAGGGGGTGAGGTGTGGGGGGCCGCCCGCGCTCCCCGCGCTCTGAGACATCATCTGGCGCTTGCACAATACGCACTCGCACCTCGTGTGTTTTATGGACATGACCGCAGTCCGACCACGTTTCTGTATATTTCAGCTTTGTCTCGTCTGGGCTGTTGACTGTTTTACGTCTACTTGTGAAACTGTTTTTTTTTTGCCGTAAAAAGAAAATATTGTACGTTCGGGTTTTTTGTAAACTAGCACAAAACCGAACAATTTAACCGTCGGAACAAGTATAAAACAAGTACAAGTACAAGATAGCCCACTCGTACAAGTTGACTCGGTTGGCAAATTGATATTTCACATTCTGACCTATCCTATATCCTTGTGAACTGGTTCAACAAGATTGATTTTTATGTAATGAAGAAAAATAGGGAACGGTAGGGAAAATTTTACCATCGATCCTACACTACTCTAGTTATGTGATAGGTATAGTTGGTTTCAAACTCACATGACAAATTCAACTTTTAAAGATTCGTTTTTTTGTGAACGTAAGCGACAACCCCGAAAAAATGATGTTGTACCTACTATACAGTACCTAAAGATCACTTGCATTAAGAAAAGTAATAAATGAAATTATTGCTGTAAAACGCGATAGTCTGAAAAAAATTACAACCTTATGAATTTATAATTATAAATTTGCATGTTTTTGTAAACCGACTGTACTAGTGTGAAAGTAATAACAAAAAGAAAATGGCGGCTTAAGATATTTAACCAACTATTTATTTTGATTGATCAGATTTTGAAAATCGTATAATTTACTTTTCATATATTATAGTTGAAGAGCAGCGATTAATACTCGTTATAATCTAAGAACTTGTACTGAAGCTGCGTTGATGTGTCATAATTTTCTTCATGCTGATATAGTTGAATTTTTCGGTAAAGGGATTGGTTGGGTTGATGAGCGGTTTGGTTCGGTGAGTGAAGTATTTGGTTAGTAAATTGAAGGGTTTGGTTCGTTGATTGAAGTGTTTGGTAGGTTCGTTGAAGAGTTTGGTCGATTTGTTGAAGTGTTTGGTAAGTTGGTTGGATATTTAGGTCGATTTGTTGAAGTGTTTGATAGGTTGGTTGGATAGTTTGGTCAATTTCTTGAAGTGTTTGGTACGTTGGTTGGAGAGATTGATCGATTTGTTGAAGTGTTTGGTAAGTTGGTTGGAGAGTTTGGTCGATTTGTTGAAGTGTTTGGTAAGTTGGTTGGAGAGTTTGGTCGATTTGTTGAAGTGTTTGGTAAGTTGGTTGGAGAGTTTGGTCGATTTGTTGAAGTGTTTGGTAAGTTGGTTGGAGAGTTTGGTCGATTTGTTGAAGTGTTTGGTAGGTTAGTTGGTGAGTGTGATTGACTGGTTGGATTGGTTGGTAAATTGGTTGTAAAGTTGGGTATGTTTGTTGAGTTATTTGATTAGTCGATTGTAGGTTTTGGTTGATTGCATGGAACGTTCTATTGGTTGTTTGGATTGTATGGTTGATTGGTTCAAGACTTAGACTTGGCGTGGTTGGTGGCGGAGTGGTTGGCTTGCATGGTTGGTTGGTCGGAAGGTTTGAGTAAGTTTTGTTAGTTACAGGGTTTTGTTCATCAATAGGATAGTTTGGATGTTTAGTTAGACTGTCTAGTTTAGCAGATAGGCTAGTTTTGCTGGTCGATTTAGATTTAATTGATATATTTTGATTGTCGCTTAAGGTCAAATTTCTTATGTTCATTCCACGTTTATGTCTTGGGTCAACAAGTTCTGGTAATAAACATTTCATGTAAAAGTTCACAATTTTCTTCTCCATCTTCACTTTCCAAAATTCGTCATCTTTATAAATTCTCTCAATTATGAGTGGTTCATTCTCTCCAGACCAAATTCCAAAAATGCACTCATTTCTTCCTGTAACATGGAGTTGCCCTTGCACCTGATAATACCAGTTGCTGTTTTTGTTGATCGTTCTCGTGTTGGTTTTTTTGTCGAACTTGTACAATTGTATTTTGTTTGTTCTTATTGCAGTATCAATGCCATTTTTGAAAGCAGTTATGGGGCATTTGATTTCAACTATACTGTCATTACCAACTAAACCATCCGGAGTAGCACCTGTAAAATAAAAAATATCTAAGAAATTTGATTTTTACCAGTACTGAACTAGTAAAATCATTAAAATCTATATTTTAAAAAGTTAAGTGATTGTGTATCTACAAATTTACCTATGAAATCATGTTCTCTGTCGATAAAAAGTCCACATGGTTCAATTTTAATGGACTCCTGCAGCTCCATTTGTTGAATTGCTTGTTTTTCATGCTCCACGCCGTGTGCCACTGATCTCACGTGAACTAAACTTTTTTTGTATAGTAAGCTTTTAACTAATGGTGCAGTGCTTCTGGTATTATTCCGCTTACAAATTGGACCAAAATTCGAAGCTGTAACTAGACTTTTCCTTATTTCCATCCAGTCACTGCTATCTCTTTGTAAAATGGTGCTCCGTTCAATTTGAATTTTATCGGCAGTAAGGCTTTTTAGGTTTCTGAGGAAGTCTTCTTTCGCCGCAACTAGTTCATCGGTCGTCATGTCGGGTGCCAAACTTTTTCTGCCATAGTCATGCTGTTGCTGCGCAGTAGATGCATCATACATTTTTCGGACTTTTTTGTTTGGATGTTCTATGTTCCTTTTATTTTCCTTTTTTGAGCTCGCCTTCTTTCTATGACATTGACCATTCCTGTTGGACTTCTCCCCAAGATTGATTTTTGTACGGTTGAAATGGCTGATTGGTTATTAAATGCTACAACTGCTGCAGAACACCTTCCCTGGTAACCCCTCCTCAAGGAAAAATTTATGCGTTTCCCTCCCACAAACTTGGCAATTACACTATTGTAACGTTCCACTACGTTTGTGTCCACATCTTCAATGAGACTGCGAGCTTTGTTTGCTGCAGTGGCAATAATAGCTTTGACCCTGAACAAAAACGTTGAGTTTTCTACTAGCTTGATTGTAGATCTAGTTGGTTTTCTTTTCGTTGTTGGGCAATTATATTCACTGCAAAAGCTGTGGTCACCATAAGCATGTGCTATTGAGTTAGTGATATCATTGTGCAGTAATGTTATGGAAATATTTTTCGAGGTATTATCTGAACCTTTGTGGTATTTAATGGATCTTGTAATCGCTCTGCGCATGCTTAAAATTCTTTCCGGCGTTAACGTTTTTCGGTGAGCCAGTAAATATTTTGTCTCTTTAGTAACAGCTCGAAGCTTGTTGCAAAAGTTACGCAAGATGTGATTCCGGCATTCAATTTTTTCTACTATGTGATGCTCGTACGGATTTTCACGTAAAATTTTTGCGTACGTTGACGAGTCTCCATCGCCAATCATTCTTGCGTATATGATGCCGTACATTTCTTTGGAAGATTTAAATCCTTCGCAAATAATATCAGCCTCCATCGCACTTGAAGATCCATTAAAATTTTTGTAACACTTATGTTGTTTGGCATTAACCTTTTGTTTCTCGGCCCGGGCACAAATCAAACAATATTTATTTCTCACAGCCATGAACAGAACTTCTCCGAATCGCCTTCCTATTATGGCTGCAGTTCCCGAATTAGCCCGAAAATTGCTCCCGTAAGATCTAGAAGACCAGGCTCCATCAAGATAGACGTCGACAAGAGCTAATCCATCTTTTGTTCGACCTTCAGCAAATGCTGCTTCTCTTTCACGATTTGCGGCTGCTTCCATAGTTTCAGCTGCAGTTTTTTCCCATTCATCGTAAACGAGATCTTGTAGATGGGTGTAGGTGCTTGCCGAAAATACAGGGACATCCATAGCTGAAAAAATTTCTTCAAATTGAGAAAACCCAATTCCAGCTGCCACTATTCCAGTTGTTGCTGCGATGTTGACGTTTATAATTTTTTGATTGTCTGGTTTTTCGGAAGAAATGATGATAATTTTTTGGCAGAGATTGCATTGCATTTTAAAATTTGAAATCAGCCCGTTTCTCTTTTCCCCAATTATTTTATAGTAAGCTGATTTACAATCAAATAGTTCACTATGCTGGGCCTTTTCTTGCAGTTGGGACATCAAATAATTTATATCTACAATTCTTCGGCCACTGACTGGTTGGTTGCCCTCTTCATTTTCCGATTCTACAATCAGTGCATGATCGTCTATTGCCTTCTGTTTTCTAAAACATAAAATTGCTAGTTATTGGGACATTTTCGAGTTGCGTGATGCTAGCTTAGAATAGCATTTCTCAGTTTTTACTTGTGGCAGTCCTAAAAAGTAACTAAGAAATGAATTGACGAGCTGCGGACGTAAATACCTAATTTGCATTCGCTTGTTTCATTTTGTCATATTATTCTAGGCTATTTTTCATCATGTAGGCATTTCATATGGCCACAGGTCCAACTTCCGTCAAAAATTATAAATATGCCACTTGCTTTATTTCATTTACTAAAGTAAAAAAAAAAATTTGACTTGTTTACTAATTCATACTTACTTGCTAACATTAATTTCATCATAATCATCATAATTTGCTCCAAGTTCAGAACATATGGTTGGACTGTCTAAAGACGCATCAGTATGTACAGTAGGTTGCAGTACATCAGAAATGTTGAAACTGACGCTAAAAAGTATATTTAATTAAATTAATAAGTATTTTTTTCAATTGATTGCATAAGGATATTTTTTATCAAAAATTTGAAAAAAAAAATTGCTATCGCTTACACATTACTTACTGGTTCATTAATTCATACTTACTTGCTAACATTAATTTCATCGGCATCATCATAATTTACTCCAAGTTCAGAACATATGGCTGGACTGTCTGAAGACACATCAGTATGTACAGTAGGTTGCAATTCATCAGAAACGTTCAAACTAACAAAAAAGTATATTTAAACAAATTAATATGTAATATTTTTCAATTTATTGCAATAAGTATATTTTTTATCAAAAATATCAAAATTAACATTATTATAACCGGCTGGTCAAATATAAAACACTGAATATGCCAATTTACCATTATTGTACTTTTTTCGCTGTCTGGATATACCGCGTTCAGAACTATATAAATCAAAGACTCTTTTTCCAATATCGTTATAAATAAATGAGAAACAGTACAATGAAAACACGGAATACGCCATAGCGATCAATATTACAAGAATAAAACACTGATTATCCAAAAACAATCTTAAAACACGGTATGTGCATGGATATTCAGTGTTTGTGCCTTGTTATTGGATATTTAAATTTAAATATTTAAATAAATTTAAATAAACTTGTAAGATTAATGCCTAAAAACAGGGAAAAGTTTTGGACGGATTTACCTGTAAAAGAAAACGCTGTTGATTTAATATCTGGAGGGCAATTTGAAGATGATGATGATGAGGAAGAGTACTGAAAGACTCCTATTAAAATTACCGAAATAAGAAAAAAAAAGAGAAAAAAAGGAAAGACAAAGATATTAAAAATCCATATAATCTTCAGATTTTATAGGCACTACAAAAATAAGATAGAAAGAAAGAGGATAAATTAAGATGGAGAAGAAAGTTCAATAGTTTCCTGAATCCTTTGTTGATTCTAAAAATATAAGACCTTAGTTTATTAAGTGATTGTTTTGAAAAGAAGACCCTACTTTATTAAATGATTATTTGAAATAAACCTTATATTAATAAAAAAACATTCAACTTTTATTTAAAACTTTCATTTAAGTTCACAAAATTAAATACTTAATTTACACATGTTGAATAAAAATAAAACTTAAGTTTAAAATCACAATATATTAAGATTTTTCAAAATAAAAACATACCTATTCTTGGTTTATTTTCTATTTAATTTGTTACATATTCCTTGTTTTAAGTTTGATTTATTTTTTATATTTTAATTTTTTAACAAGTTTCAACACGGAATATCCACAAATTAATAAATATTTTGATGTTACGTACATATCAGAACGATGATAACTAACATAAATGACTCTGTAGATCACCATCTTTATTTTAAATACTAAAACACTACCTAAAATACCTTTAAAGTCATATGTAAACATAATCTTCTAAAACCGTCGCTACTGTAAAATTAGCAAAATGGCATATTCTGTGTTTTACATTTGAGCAGCCGTAACTTAGCTTACCCATTAGTTACTGGTACATTAACTTGTCGCTTTACAATTATGGGGACGTTAATATTTAAAACTGTCTGTTTTTGGCGCTGCTCCTGTAAACTGCATTTTTTTTTCATTATATGCATAGAAATAATAGTCTTGTAAAGTTTGTAAAATTGTTCAATGCATGTTGACTGGAATTGTGGTTATCATGGCGCAAACATAACAATAAATGTTTGAAAATCTTATTAAAATATATAATGAGTCTAGATGTTTTATATGTGTTGTGCCTATGTATTTTATTAAAGAGAAGTATTTAAGTAGTAATTTTTAACTATCTAGTTGCCATATTGCAAACTTTCCCTCGCTCATGTTTCAATTCCTTCGTTCCGCTCGTGATTCAAAATAACTCCCTCGCTTTAAATATATCACTTTCGTTCCTTGTCATAAAACCTAATAATATATTTCCACTATAATCAATTACCTAAACCGAAAGTAGTTAGTTTGGTCGCATATCTGTCACACGGATGTGGGATTTGATGTTTTTTTTAGTAGATGTTATAATAATTTTACTTCTTCTTTTTCGTGTAGGACACCGAGTCGTCCAAATACCTGTTAAACCTTGGTGTTAGATTTTTACTTACTTGTTGTCATTGTTTTCATCAGGAACAAAATCATTTGTAGCAAGTGCAGCACTTTTGACTGGCTCGTTCAAAGACGTATCATTATGTACTAGTAGAGTACTAGGTGGTAATTCAACAACAGTATTCTCGATCAAGCTAAAACAGCATGTTTATGGGCAAATTATTTATATTTTTTGTTTTGGATCATTATTCGGCAGATAAAATTAATTATATTATTATTCGACAAGAAATTATGGTCTGTGGCCGTGAATTCAGTTTTTGCTACACTTTTACTTACACCATAAAAGTTTCACTGTATAATTTTTTATAGTAAAAATTATGTAATGGGTATAATCTTTTTTTTACCTACCTATCTGTCGCTGAGTTGTTGAAATTGGAAGGTTGTACTTTCATCAATGGAAGGCTGTCATTAGAAATTTTCTTCTGTGATTGTTGCTTTAACCTGGGTATGGAAAGATTATAATATACTCGTAACTTGTTGGAAAAGATCGATCTGCTTAGTATGAAAATGTATCACATTTTTATTTGATGCTATTTCTTTATTCAAAATGTATGTGGTAAAATCAAGACCACTTTTCCCTTACCTACCCTCCTGCTTAGTATGATTCTGTTTCACATTTTTATGTGATGCTATTGCTTTATTCAAAATGTGGGTGGTAAAATCAAGCCCACTTTTCCTTAACCTACTCTAATAAAATAACATTTATCCTGAAAAAAATCAAAGAGTTTCAACTAGTCAATCAAACTAAAGAACTTTAGCCAAAGCATCATAGCTCAAAAGATGAAAAAAATTGCAGCACCCGTACAATTAATTCTTGAGATGGAGCTTCCCATTTATTATCATATTTATACCAATGTTCCTGGGATCAAGTTGTTTACTTTTATGGACACCTTGAAATATTTGCAGCTTATTGCATGACAGAATAGCAGAAATTACTACTTTGACAGTCAGACTATTATTAGTTAAATCAAACTCCTTATCAAAACTCATCATATAAATTTCGCCTATAACTCGTCTGAACAGTATGGCACTTCTTTGTAGGAGTAGTATAAAAGTGAATATAGATGGCGCTGTTCATGAGCTAGGTATGTACTTTATGTTCATAAAGACGCTCCGATCTCTGAGATATCATTATAGTAATACCAAGTATCCCGTTGCGCGCCATCTATATTTTCTTAAAATAACGCGGCACTGATCTGTGGCTCCAGAAAATGTCCCTAATTCCGCAGGTAAAATCTTATATTTATAGTTTGTAAAATATTGGATGATCTCTGTGACGTTTGTGGCCATAGAGCAAATGACATAAGGTCCATTTTTCTAGTAAACAAAGGAAAATGGACCTTTTGTCAAAGCATTTGTTCCAAAGTCACAAACGTCACAGGGATCATCCTATATTTTACAAACTATAATGTAATGATCCAAACCCCTGACTGTGACTAATGTTGAATAAATTTAAGAAAAGTTGAATAAGTTTAGGATAAGATAAAACTACTGATACTACATAGAACATACCTTTTTAAAAAGTTTTCTTTTCCTATTTTTCTTATAACTAAAGCAGATTTCTTCTTCTTTATGTTATTTTTATTACCCATTTTATTTATTGAAAATAAATAATTCACAAATAATAATGTGTTGGCGCTATCACAACTCAAAGAGAAAGCCTGAAGCCAGAAGTAAAAAGACAAATGAAAAATGACAGACAGGTGAAGCAATCATATATTTTTCTTTACAAGTTGTGGCAATAGAATTTCTTTATGCCAATGTCAAGTTTGTTATAAATAATAAAGCTAAGGAAACTTTTCGCGAATATTACATTAAACTATGCACATTAAAGTAAGTAAAGATTAGGATAGTCTGAATACATAAATTATAGTTTAACACTATTTTCAAATATAGAACTATAGAATAAATACAAATATAGAACTAGCAAGCTTGCTAGCCCCAGTGGCCAAGGTTTGGCCTACGTCAGGAATATCGTCTCTTTAGACTTAAAAAATATTACTACTCACTCCGGTGACTTCAATTGGCACATTTGTGTCGGTTTCTGTGGAAGGGAAAATCCATAAAGACCGACAAATCTTTACGTTATTGGGTAGGTAATCAAAATTTTAAAAAAAGTTCCATATTGTTTAATTTACGAATTCGGTTCCATATTGGTTTAATTGTGGTATCAACACGAAGTTCAAACTAAACAACTTATCCTAGGGGTCATAGTATAAAATAATCTCCGAGCAATTTTCTATGAGAGGTAATAATTTTTCATGATGACCTGTCGAGCTGATTGTTATTTTGAAAAAAGAATGTTATTACGTGGTACTGAAAAGAGTTACTCATTTTCAGAATGCACCCTGTCAATACTTAAAGTGTAAATAGTTTTCTATCATCCCTTTCTTATTAGAAAAATATTTATGTATAAATTTGCTTTTCATTATCTTAAAGACAGCATATAGATAGGTAAATATCTTCTCTCGCCAAGCAAGGTCGAGCTGAAGTGACAACAACGAGAAATTGTTACTCGAATATCGCTAAAAGACATAACTGACATAATAATAAGTGCAAACTTAAATAATGTCTTATGGTGTCAGCCATAAAGTACTTTATCAATCAACCTGTCCATGTCACTGACGTCATAAGTAAAATGAGCGACGTAATAATTACGAAAAAATATTTGTCAATTTTGTGGGAACTTTTGACACAGTACCGGCGCTGGCAAGAGCCATTTGGGTACTGGCGGGGTAGCAGGCGGTGCGGGATGTCATCGGGAGGCTGGTTTGTCGGCGAGAACCGTTATAATTTTTGGAAAAAATTGATTTGTTGAATTAAAATCTGTTCATCCACTAAAACCTGATAGTGTTATTTCTAGGGCATTAAAAGAGGAATATTATACATCAAGAAACTATATCAAAATAGCAGTCCAAATTACGATAAAATTGGTTTGAAAATATTTTTAATGCTCTTTTTGAGATTTTTTTTATTAAAATATATCAAACCAATCGAGTCATACGATAGTGTTACTACTAGACAATATCTTTGAGTATGTCATATATTTTTTTGAGGTCTTGTTAGCATCAATAACAGGCTTAAAAACTGGATCGAAAGTAACGCTTTTCATCGGCCTTACTTCATCAGAGCGCCTTAAATGTACACGATGACTGAAGTATACCAATCGCGCAGATCGCGAATCGCTGCAGTAAATTAAACGCGCGAGTACGCACCGAGCGAGTTGGCGAATCGCGCCGGTCGGCAAAACACCAAGTTGGCACACCGCTGCCCACCGCTGCCAGACCATCTTCGGAAGCCTTACGGGACAATCTAATGTTACTAGTTACTAGTACAACTGCCTAAGGTTAAAAAACTGTTAAGGCTAAAAATACTTTTAAATACTAACAATGATGCAAGGAAGAAAAGCTAAAATAATAAGGAACGTATAATTGAGTGTTTTACTCTAAATTAATCGAAATCATCATTACCAGTATCCCGGTATTAGGTTTTCAATAGCGGTTTCTTAGCATATACCTTATACTCTCCACATGAGGTAGGGACGAGATATGTTTATATTTATTTTCGGAAACCCAAGGTCTCCAATTATACCACATCTTATTATTTTCAATAACGAACATCGGGCGACCATATTCGAGGTCCATTGATTTTCAGGACATGTAATTCCGATAAACCATCCAATAATATTCCTAAACTCTTATACTTGGTTGACTTGATAAAGTTCATGTCTGCTCGCAACGTAACTTCTTTATACTTTTCTGTCCTGGTATGCCAAACAAGTACTTTGGTACAGTTATCAGCTAGTGGTTCTATATCCTCAATCTCAAAGCCAGCTGATGTAAGGAAACCGTCTTCTACTGTACCTTTTTCGGCATGTCTGCTGTGGGACTCAAATGTTTGATGTTGACAGCAAACCCTGCCATAACTACTGGAAACTTCCTGTTGAGGAACCAGGATTCGAAGAATGCTATAACCTGTAAAGTACTTATTAATTCTTAAATATTCATTCATTCACATGTAAAGACTTTATCCCTTGCGGGGTAGGCAAACTGCTAACGGTCGTATAAATATACCTGCTTATGCTTACTATTTCAAAATAGAGTACATTACCCGGCAATCTGCTTGGCTATCGTGCGAGGTGGGGACAAGTGCCGTCACGCTCCGCACTACCAAAGTTTGGTCGGCAAAAGCGGGACGGCATTTGCACCCACCACCTCGCGCGATAGCCAGGAAGTTTGCCGGGTACTGTACAGTCCTCCTTTCTGCTCAGTATACACCTTTCTCACTACTATTGTTTGCCCGGCATCACTGCCACCCAATGTAAGTATACCTCGCGCAGATAAAGATAGGATCCCAAAATAGCTACAATGTTGACTGACATCGCGCTGATATGTCATCTATCTTCTATACTTACATAATATTATAATAAATCTATCGAAAGTCTGTACATACTCGTACATGATATCCGAAAAAAATTGTTTCGTATACTTAAATGCTCGCTCGCTCGTTCTCTTGGGAGGCAGACGTGTTATCGTTTCGCTTATAAATCGTACTGTAATAGCTCATAGTAACATAGTGTCTAAATATAAGTGCATTAGAAATCATTATCCCGTGCAGTATCAGTGATAAAAAATAATCGGCGCGCAAAATTCCCCCACGCATCACAACCGAGTGAAGGAAGCAGCTGTACGCGCATCCCGCTTGCACGCAGCACAATATGTCGCTCGACAGGCTATCATCGGCCACGCACGAAACAGCAGCGAATGCGGCCGATGAACGCGATAGACTTAAGAACGCCGCGAACCGTACAAAGCGTTCCCGAGACGATGTCAACAATGATGCTATGGAAACATTAATGGAAACTCGCATGGCTGAACTTAAAACAATGCTGAAAGAAGGGCTTCAAAATCAAAGCGAAAATTTTACAGCTATAAAAAGCAGCATGGATGTACTGTCTGAGCAAATCAAAGGACATTCAACGAAACTCACCATCATGAGTTCCTCAATTGCTGAAATACGCAACGATCTGGACTCAGTTCGTTCTCAGTACGAAAAGATGGACCAGTTTCTTTCAGGCATTAAGAATAACTATGACAAGCTGACCGAAGAATTCAAGGGCCTATCTAACAGTATGGAGTATGTTTCTTCTCAGCAAAAAACTTTTGAAGATCGTCTTAAAAAAGTAGAAGTCGCTGCGACAATTCCCGAAAAAGCTGAAGCCGAACTGGTGTCACTGCGGACTCAGGTCAGCGACCTCAAATACGAACTGCAACAACAACAGCAATGGGAGCGCATTCTCAACCTCGAGATATCAGGTATACCTGAAATACGGAACGAGAACCTACCAGAACTAGTAGTGAAGATTGCTCAATATGCAGGCGTTGATCTCTCCCTCGATGACATCGGCCATGTTACCAGGGTTCAACCACGTGTAAAACAGCCAGGTCGTCCGAAATCCATAGTGGTAAAGCTAAAAAAACGCTTACACAAAGACAACATACTTGCTGGTTTACGAAAAAAGGAGCCGACCACTCTAGACATTGGTATGTCTACCGAATCAAAACGTTTCTACGTAAGCGAACATATGACGGTGGACAACAAAATTCTGTATAAGAAATGTCGCGCAGCAGCTAAGGCAAAGGGCTATGAATTCACATGGATAAAAAACTGCCGAATTTTTGTGAGAAAAAACGAGACATCTCCGCATATTCTTATAAGACACGATATGGACCTCAACAAAATTCGTTAATCTGCTCAGAATTATTAGTGCGGAACTTAACCGATGAACACAAAAAACGGGTTATTTGGTTGATATCTCGTGATTGTCATTTTGTATATTACTTTATTGTTTGTCTGTGTGGTGCTTTTACAAAGGAAACTATTAACTTACCATCGCCTATTTTATATAGGTTGTCTTCTTGCCAACCAGTGGGTATTACGACTGTCTTAAACTATTTACCTACATGTCTGCTCGATCGGAGCGCCGATAAAACTAGCACATTATTATCCTTATTATGCCATCATATCGCATGCCATTACCTGAGATTATTCTGTTTTAATAATGCTTGCATCTAATATTAACATATACTACCAGAATGTACGCGGGCTACGTACGAAAACACACGAGTGTTATAATAATATCCTAGCAAACAATTATGACCTCATAATTTTGGTCGAAACATGGTTATGTGATGGGATATTTGATCGGGAATTTTGTGACAATCGTTACGACGTATTTAGGTGCGATCGCGATTTGCTGGCAACCGGAAAAAGTATAGGCGGCGGGGTACTCATCCGTATCCGTCGCGAGTTTAGGGCCTTCCTTTATGATATACCCGTGTCTTATAAACCCACAGAGATACTTTGGATTACGATTCCCGCGACTGTACTAAATGATAAATCTGACCTCAACGTCATTGCAACATACGTTCGCGGGGAGTCAAACCCTCAATTATGTGATATAACGCATTTATTAGACATAATAAAACATCGCTTTGCCGATACTACATCACCAAAACTTGATAATAATAAATATTTGATCATAGGTGATTTTAATCTGCCTTTCGTATCATGGGATGACGCAGGCCCCATCGTGCGCTCAACTAGTGGTTCAGCCGCTCTTCGTGACTTAGTTAGCACAATGTTGGAAACACTAACCTTAAATGGCTTCAATCAGCACAACTTATTTAAAAACCCTAGCGGTAACACACTGGACTTAGTTTTTAGTAATTTTGAAATAGAGCTAAAAATATGCGAATTTCCCTTAACTAAAGCTGATGCTCATCACCCAACTCTCTGTATTGACGCTTCCGATATTACCATACCACCACTTCCCAATGCAAAAATAACAAGTTTTCAGTTTAACAAGGGTGATTACGTCAGCATAAATAACTATCTAAACGCCATCGACTGGGTATCAGTACTCTCCTCCAAATCAGTCGAAGAAGCTTTAGACTTCGTATATGAAGTACTTTATCTGTGCATACAATTATATATACCTATAAAAAATATCAACAATTCCAAACGTTACTATCCCACTTGGTATACAAAAAGTCTCATAAAGATTATTAATGAAAAAGATAAAGTACACAAATTATGGAAACGGTACGGTAACAACAATGACAGAGATGAGTTCAGGTTACTCAGGGCGCGATATCACCGTGTCCATGCCGCCAATTACTATAAATTCTTATTTAATTGTCAACACTCATTAGCCAAAGATGCTAAGAAGTTTTGGTCATTTGCTAAAACAAGAAGAGGTGGAAGCGCACATCCAAGTGAATTCGTTTTCAATAATGTCCCTCTAAGGAACGGTGCTGATATTGCAGATGGTTTTAATTGCTTTTTTCACAGCATGTTCTCGCAACCAGCCTCTAACTATTTTCTCACCGATGATGACGCCTTGCCAAATCCTCAAAATACTACTAACAACGTATTAAGTACAATCGTAATCACAAGAGAAAAAGTATTATCTCTGCTAAAAAAATTAGATAAAAACAAAGGCGCGGGCACTGATAATATACCCCCTGTATTCATTCTCGGCTGTTGCGAGTCCTTAGCACTACCTTTATCTATTCTGTTTAACAAATCTTTTTGTGAAGGGGTATTTCCTGTCAAATGGAAAGAAGCGCGTATTGTGCCTATCCATAAGAAAGGCATCAAAAAGAAAATAGAAAATTATAGACCTATCTCAATTTTGAACGTATTTAGTAAACTATGTGAGAAGATTGTCTATGACAGTATCTATCCTATTATTGCTAGATGTATACCTGTCGAGCAGCATGGATTTCTAAAGGGTCGGTCAATTGCAACTAATCTAACATTGTTCACTAAATTTGTACGTGAAAATATGGAACGTGGTCAACAGGTTGATGTGGTCTATACGGACTTTGAAAAAGCTTTTGATCGTGTAGACCACGTCATCCTCTTGTCCAAATTAAAGAAACTGGGTATCCATGGGGATTTACTTCGGTGGGTAAAATCATACCTAACTAATAGGACACAAATGGTAGTTATTGGAGGTCACAGGTCTGACATTGTTTGCATACCCTCAGGAGTTCCCCAAGGATCTCACTTAGGGCCCTTGTTTTATAATGCCTTTTTGTACGACGTATACACTTGTCTCAATCATACGAAATTTCTTATGTATGCAGATGATACTAAAATATATTCCAACATTAGGTCACAGCAAGATGCTATTAATCTGCAGTTAGATCTTGACAGACTTACTGACTACTATCACCGCAATCGTATCTCAATTAATGCAAACAAGTGTCAAGTCATTTCTTTCACACGTAGTCCTACACCGAAAATAAACAACTACTACATCAACGGAACTTTAGTTGCTCGCACAGATTTGGTCCGTGATCTTGGCATACATCTAGATTGCAAATTTACCTTTAATCAACACGTTAACTTAATAACTGAAAAGGCTCTAAAATCGCTTGGGTTCATTATGAGAATATGCTCACCTTTTCGTAACCGCGAGTGTATTAAAAATGTATACTATGCCTATGTCCGTAGTATACTGGAGTTCGGGTCATGCCTTTGGTCACCATACTATAAAAAATATTCAGATCAAATAGAAAATATTCAAAAGAAATTTTTAAAATTTCTCAACTTCAGAACATTTACTTCCTCTAATACATACGTACAAAGCTGTGAATTACACAACTTAATGTCACTTGAAGATAGACGAAAAATGTTGGATATGATGTTCCTTTACGATATCCTAAAATCACAAATTGACTGCCCGGATTTGATAAATTGTATAGGGTACTGTACCCCTTCGCGACGAACACGTCATACCCGCCTGTTACGCGCCCCTGCGCATCGTACTAACTATGGTATGAATGATACTATCACTCGGTTTATTAGGACTTATAACGAGTCATTTAGTGACCTTGACCCTTTTAATAGTATAAACAAACAGTCTTTTAAAAATGCTGTCAAGGGATCTATTCGCTCTAACATTGACACCTAATCTATACAAGTATAGGTAACCTTTAATTTTATTTTATTTAACAAACGTGATAAGGACTTCTTCCTTTATCTCGTTTGATCCCAAGACCCATGTGTCGCAGGGCTAAATATTAATAAATAACAATAACAATATTATATAGTATATAATAATATTATACCTTTTTATATAGGTGTTGGTATATCAACGCCAAGATTATACCTAATCATTATTCAATTAGGTAGGCACTCGTCTACCCTAACCAATGCCCTTACTCAACACTTTTTACTGCGACACTACAGGTTATATACCTAATCATTAATAAGTAGTCACCCACCACGTACTTGCCCGCGCATTACTAGTGCAAGTAATGTTTTAGTTTAAAATCAAATTTTATGTGTGCTGTCAAAGGCGCGCCGGCCTGCCTATGGGAGGACCGACTTGTGTTGGTTTGTCACATAGTTTACAAGAAACTATTATACGGGTTGATCCCTTAGAGGTATGGGCTGTGCTACTGATGGCACCTACCGTTTAACAATCTTGCTGGTTTTCTTTTTTTACATTTATTTTCTGGCGATGGCAATTCGGTGTTCTGATGAGCAAGCACAAGGTACCTATACACTAGTTGGACTTGTTTTGCATCGCTTCATACTCATTACAAGCTTTCGTTTTTTAGACACACCACATCAATGACTGGTTGACAGGCTGTAGGCTATTGATAAAATTGCATGATTTCCTTTAATTATTAATCATTTTAGCACACAACAGACAAACAAACATTCAAAAGAAATACCTTCGTAGCATTTCTTATTTCTTATTTTTAAGTTTTACAGTTGCCTTTCGATCTTATAAAAATTCACTAGTGGTTAACAAGATTGTTAATTTCAATAACTATGTTAAAGTTTATACTGTACCTACTTAGATTCACTATTTAGAATTACTTTGCCTCTGGTTACCCCGGGGTTATCTGTTATTTGCTCCACAAACTTGTCACATATCTTAAGTTACCTACTATTATGGAAATGAGCTGTTGATAACCTGAATAAAATAAAATAAAAAAATAAAATAAAATATTAACAAATCAAGTTTCTGCAATTTTTAAAGGTTTTGTCTATTTGTCTGTTTCTCTGTTTGGATGTTTAGATGTGTAGATTAGGAAGCATCACGCGAAAACGACCGAACGGACTTTGTTGCAAATTGTACCAAAATGCCAAGTAAATCATTGACCAGGTTATAGGCTAAAAAAACATACCCCTAAAAGGTTGGCTGCTACATATAAGATAAGTTTGTAGGTCACGTAAATTTCATAGTGGCGCGTAGTAAAAGGATGTGTATGGATTCCAAGATTAGCCGAGATTAATTTCAAATTTCGAACTGGCCAGCACGAATTGTATCACTTGGAATAAGCGCACAGGACAAAAAAAAGGCCGTATTTATATTTTTAATCTGTATTTTTAAAACCTCAGTAGGGCATTTCTACAGAGACGCCGTTTTTTTTGTCCTGGTCCAGAAATCGTGTTAAACATATAAACTAATATCTCAAAAAAATAACACATAATCCTTAATGTATGTTCTATTTGGAGAGCATAATTATTATGACTAATTTAATATTACTTTCTTCTGAAAAATATACCGAATTGAAAAAAAAACACCAAATTTACCTGATTTAGGCCTGTCCCTTTGGCGGAATTGAAACTAAATTGGTCCATAATTCGATAATTTCCGGAATTTATAATAATGTTCCTATGTTCACATGTATATAGATATATGACAAAGGCTTATTTATTACCAAGATGTCTATAATGTTTTATTTTGTACCACTTATGTTACTTTAAATATTTGTCCCGAGCTTATGACTAAATTCGGTATCACTCACAAACTCTTACGCACATCTGTAAACACGCGCGATATGCACACCATTATTCGATTCACATAAACTGCCAGTTGCGTCCGAGTAGGCGAGTGCAGTGAATCTGAGACATGCTGCCGGAATTTACCATTTTCAAAGGTAAGAAATTTTGCTTCGTCTTTGGTGCAGGGTAATTTCTCAACTCCGGATCATGAATATTTTTGAAACTACTCGTATAAGAGCTAAAAGGTTGTTACTTTGTGTAATTTGTGCCTCGATAGTATACCAATACGTAGGTAAAATTGGATTTGCACAAAGTTTTACTGTGAGAGAGAAATTTCAAAGAAACCAGCTTTTTCTCAACTCCGAGAATCTGAACTCCGTGTGCATTTGTTCATGGAGTTGAGAATTTTGTTCACGAAGTTGAAGTTTTTTATAAAACTGTGATTAGAATGATGTCGTGTGGTACCGGCGTAGAATAGCATCACTCCAATTCTACCTGTAGGTGTCGTAAGAGGCGGCTAAAAGTTAATCATCAAGAATATAGCTGGCAGCGTTCCCTGTGAATGGAACATCGTATTTGATGCTCGCCAATCTACCTACCATGCGTGGAAAACATGGCAATACCTCCCCAATAAGGGAAGCTCATGTCCAGCTGTGAACTGTTGTGGCTGTAAAGGTGTATTTTTGGAAAATAACGTAACACCTACTTACTGCTAGTGTGTTGAAGTAAAGCAGTCGTAGTATAAACTATGCCACTGGTTTTGACAATATTTTATGACATTTAGATTTGCCGAGTGATGCCAGCTAAATTAACATTTTATTTTCGATTTTCTGAAATTTCGAAAAATTTTCTTTTTAACAGCATGATCCACTTGTTCGGATATTTCTCGTACTCCTCATTGTTCCTCAGCACCAGACTCCTCCGGATGGTCGAGTCCTATTTCATTAAAATTAACAGGGTACGCTTAAATCGTCCATTATCCAAAGACTCAGATCTAAAACGACCAAAAATTGTGACGTGTGATGCCGGCTTAGAATAGAATCGCCCCACATCCTTCCCGCGGGTGTCGTAAGAGGCGACTATGGGACTCGAGAGTGTTGGTGTATTACAATTTTTAGACGACAGGCTGACAACCTGTCACTACAGTGATACACATGTTTTCTAAAACAACCTTCGAAAACAATCCTCAAAAATGTCAGACGTGGCGATGGCGACCGTATTCTTACGGCCGTTAACGCTCTGCCTACCCCGCAAGGGATAAAGGCGTGATATATGTATGTATGTATGTAAAAATTGTGACAGTAGTACTGATGAAAGCAATCCACGAAAACCAAATCAGAAATCATTTTCACGCACAACTGTCTTCAAAAAATACAAATACAGAATTAACAAAGAATTTAAACTTTTACACCATCGGCTGATATTTAATACAATAACACTTTAAAAATTCTCAACTCCGTAAACAAATTTTTAAACTCCGTGAACAGTCAATATTCAAATTCGATTATTTCAGAATCTGCAAGTGAAAATGGGGAGAAATTCGTCTTATGTTGTTTATTCATTTAAAAAACAATAAATCACTTTGAATGAGTGCATGAAAACCTTAAAACAAACGTGCATTCTCAACTCCGTGAACACATTTCTCAACTCCGTGAACACTCGAAATTAAAATTTAATTATTTCAAGATCTACTGAAGCAAATGATGGCAAATAAGCATCAATATGTTTCTATTTTTTTTTTCCTAATTTTCCAGTATTATAAAGTCAATAAAATGTTAAAAATAAAATTGCACACGGAGGTGATAAAAATTTACTCCTGCCGTAGAAATGCCCAGTAAAAAAGTTTGTTCCTTATTCCTCATTATTACGACGAGAAAAGTAAAATCTACAAATTACATATTCGAGAAGTAAAATCTACGAATATGTCTGCGACTACAAAAATATCTCTTTAATATTAGAACAATTTTCACTTTTAATAATTCAGTATTTTTACACTGGAAAACAAAAGTTCCGTGGTGCAAGACGTGCAAGTTGCGTACCAGACTATACAATCTTCAATAATGGATTGTTTTCTTAGTGCATAATCAACTATTTACCGCGGGAAAATTGCAATAGCTTCGAAGCCAAAAACACCGAGCCAGTATTTATTTTGTGGCAAAAGTTAGGTTGAAGGGATATCCTTATTTTCGCCGCTCCAACCATGGTCAAAATGGCTCAGCGGAAGTGGATCTGCTTATGTTATGATGTAAGGCGACCAGACGATGTCAACACTTTTTAGTTTTTAATTTTTCTAGTTAATTCTGTTAAGGCTAGTTTTTATATGTTATGATAGTAGCCAAAGTTGGTGAGTTACATACTGTTATATGTTTTGCCGACAATATTTTCCAACCAACATTATTTTCAGGGTGCGCCAACTTTTTTCTGAAACTTCCTTTCGAAATATGAATAAAAATTGGACTACCCGTACAAAGTGACTCGATCTGCTGGTACATTTTGTATAGATGATAATTTTTTTCATATTTTCTGTAAAATTTTCCTTACGTAAGTTTTTCTGTTCTATGAGTCATCATCATCGGCCTCAAGGCCTCATACGTCTGTGCCAGACGATCCAATCAGTGTCTGAGGCAAGACTTGTCGTGACTATAGGTATAAGCAGATTTTCCACAGACACTGCGTAGTCTGGGATGTAATTTTGGAAAACGCAAGGTTGCCCAAGACCTGCGCCACTCTCTCGGCCTCCCTGGCTGACTCCACAGGAACGACGAGTCGATACATGCGGAGCCAAGTTGGCTGCAGGATAGACCTCACACGCGCCTGACAGAGAGTTCCGGGTCTAAATGTAGATTCTGCTGTCCTTCTCCAGGGCTGGTCTTGGGTCGGGTTTCTCCCTTTATATCTGTGCCCAATTTCATGAAAATCAGTTCAACAGTTTTTGCGTGAAGGAGTAACAAACAAACAAAAACTATTTCATTTAAATATTAGTAGGATAGGTTAGGATTAGTCGTAGGATTACTTGGATTATAATGAGCTTATGCTTTATTTATTCACACTCATGAACTCGGTCTTTAGTCATCCAACACAATGTTAAGAAATGTGGCATCAGTCTACTTCACGGAATTGATACCCTTGGAAGTAAACATTGCACAGTTTAAAAGAATCTGCTATAAATGTCATAAGAGGCGGAAACTTGAAAATATAGAGAACAAAACTGGAAAGCAAGTAATCCGAGCAGGTAATGACCAATTTTTAACCTGATTCAGTAAACTGAACCTACAGAGATTCTAAAAAACTAATTTTAAAAGAACTACCGTTTTCTTACTCTTTCGTGCATGTGGAAATAGAAAATTTACGATTTAACAGTTTTTTAATTTACATACAGTCAGCAAAACTAAGTTTTTGGTTACCTACCTACAAAAATATTTTTTGAGTTTCCATACAAAGTTAGTCAGCTGAACGGAAATTTTGTGTGGAAAGCCGATAATTTTTTTTGTTTCCTAATATAACCCCCATAAAAAAGTTGTTTAGTGTCATGGTCTGATCTCGCCTGCAAAGTTTTCGTTACACTGTCCCTTACACCCCGTATATAGCTGATATGATGGATGATATATGGCGAATAATAATATGTGCCGTGTGATACCGGCTTATAATAGCATCACCATCATCCACATCCTTCCCGCGGGTGTCGTATGAGGCGACTAAGGGATTCCAGAGTATTGGTGTATAACAATTTAGGCGACAGGCTAACAATCTGTCTCTATAGTGATACACATGTTTTCTGAAACAACCTTAGAAAACAATCCTCAAAATTGACAGACGTGGCAATAGCGACCGTATTCTTACGGCCGTTAACGGTCTGCCTACCCCGCAAGGGATAAAGGTGTGATATATGTATGATAGCGTAGCGAGGATGTCAACAATTTTTAAACGTTTTATTCTCATTTCTTGCTTTAATGTTCAATTGATAATTTCATTCTTGTAATTTATTATTGTTAATTAATCTAAATATTTCTAATTTAATTATTTAATCACAATTGTACCGAATTCCATTAGAAATAAGAACAAAGAGTATGTCAACGAAACCACGTGCAGGTGGCATGACGTATCCTACCTGCCGCCGCCCGGCCCGGCAGTGGGGACTGGCGGGGTTGTTTTGATCGTTCTATAAAAAGGCCGAGCGCGTGGCCCGAGCATCATTCGATCCGCAGACGTCGAGGAGATGACTACTCTAGTTTGTACTCCTCGGATCATACGTCAAACGGAACGTTGCTCTGCTAGTCTGTATAGACAGGCAGTATAAGTTATTATAAGGCGAAGCCCTGTTACTTACTAGAACAAAAAGATAATGTAAAACACCGACCACGTACAGTTGTTTATAACAATAAAGTGTGACCAGGGAATCAAAGTCTCATTATTATCTCACCATCGATTTACACACTCCTGAAGTCAATTAATGAAGATATTACCTGTGGGGTACTAGAAGACTCTTACATCAGAAGTGCAGAAACGAAGATCTAAACGCCATGATCTCTGGCCAATATCCTTGACAATATAATTGTTGGACCAGCACCTACAGGAAAAAGGAACGGCACGAGATTGAGCTTGAGTTCTCAATTATGACGGATGAAAACTAAGCCGGTGAGTTTGTTCCATGTTAGTGGCAACTTATTGTGATTAATTGCATCAGGTTAGCGTGTTTACCAGTTTTAATATTAATTTCAGATGAACTTCTGTCCTACGCTTGTGATACGGTAGCAACATGGCAAAGCATTTCAACGTGGACTTTTTACCCCTGTGTTGCAGACATCAGGCCATACAAAATAACTAAAGGATAAGAAATGAGGATACCGCTGAAAATTCTGTGAGTTTGTTCCATTATACTAGGCATGTTTCTTCAGGTTTCAAACCCCTAAAAAACTTAATTGAAAATCGGAAAAAAATTGACAGTAAAGGAACAATTTGCGCTTTTCTACATAAAATAACATTACTATTGATAAATTAGTGTCCAATTAGAAATTAAATAATTTATCAATGAATACTTTTGTCCTACTACATTGTTGGCCTAGCTAGAACACGTAAATTAAATTACCTTTATGATAAAGTCAACAGAGAAGCTAAAACCATTTAATTATTGACCACTGTTTAAAATAAAAACAAAAACGCCTGCGTACTTTCGTGAAACCTTGCGTATAAAAACTTACAGCGTCACTATAAAGTGTAGCGGTAGTTAAAAAAAAAAAAAAAAAAACATGTGGGGCCCCGAATCATTTATTAACCT
The DNA here is from genome assembly GCA_029255805.1 of Keiferia lycopersicella. Classification (NCBI taxonomy): domain Eukaryota; kingdom Metazoa; phylum Arthropoda; class Insecta; order Lepidoptera; family Gelechiidae; genus Keiferia; species Keiferia lycopersicella. The sequence goes on from JARACZ010000008.1 coordinate 6,322,349, forward strand.
TTAAATACTTTTGTAACGAAATACCCTCAAATTTTGGATTTATTTCTTCTACTTTACCACAATGAATTAAAGGCGAAAATTCTACAAGATTTAGAAAGGCATAAAAAGACACGTTTAATAATATGAAGTATAGTTTATTTATTAATATGGGCTTCTACCCATTTAGGGTAATTCTGTCAGTGTCAGTAAATACAGATTCCAGTGCTCCTGTCGTGGCTCCAGTAGTGTAATAGTGCCATCTGCAGGAACCGATGGCATCCTCTTGATACAATCCACAAATTATCTCCATTCTATTTTTGCACTAAACTACTACCGGAAACAATTCTCCTTGTTGCATAAATAACAGTTTCAGTTCTATAACCTACACCACTTCAAGTTACTTAAGTTGAAATTAATTTAATGAATCACACTCACTACTTTATTAAATAGTATTAAACATTTCATGTGCTACACTACACGTAGACAATCTTCTACTTCTCTCGCATGGAACACCTTCGATGAACTCCATGAACCATCTTACTACGAAGATTACAGATTATTTATTATTTTACTGGAGCTTCATTACTTCATTTCACAATATTTTTAATTAAGATTATTGAATTGTCTATTGAACAATGCACATTGCACAATTAAATTGTCTAGTTACAGATATCCTTATTTGGGTAGATCTCAGATGCAAATTTTGAAACAATTTTTTTTTCTCGCAATCAGATAATATAAAAATAATAATAATAGTATACCATCAGGTAATATAAAATAACAAGCTACTAAGAATTAGAAAATGCAATCCTTAACACTGTGTAGTAACGTTATGACATTATGGCGTTAGTCTCTCAAACTAAGTATTTTAGTAACTGTGCTATCATAAAACACTTGGTTTCTGGGCTATATTATGCTATTAATGCAAGAAAAATAAAATGATAAAGCAATGTTTGTTGTCTTACGATTTCCTGGGAAAATATTTTTCCAAGTATGAAAGACATTATAAGGGACAATTATCCCTTACGCATTTACAATTTCAGTGTTTATTATATTCAATTATGATATAAAATAGTAAGATATAAAAAGCAAAAGTTAAAATAAGGATTTTAGAACGCATGAAACAAGCAATGCACATAAGTACCAAAAATATTAATAAATACAGAATATTTAGTAATGGGACAGTGCCTTACATTCAAATAAAGAAAGAAGAGAAAAGCTTATTGTGGAATAACTTGCCAGCTAGAAGAAATGAAATGAACAAAATTCTGTGTATGGTGTCATATGACAGAATTGGGCAGTAATAGCCACCAAAAAGAGCAGTAATAGCCACCAAAAAGAGCAGTAATAGCCACCAAAAGAGCCGTAGTAGCCACCAAATAAAGCAATAATAGCCACCAAAAGAGCAGTAATAGCCACCAAAAGAGCAGTAATAGCCACCAAGAGAGCAGTAATAGCCTCCAAAAGAGCAGTAGTAGCCACCAAAAGAGCAGTAACAGCGCAGTTGTATCCATCAAAAGAGCAGTAATAGCCACCAAAAGAGTAGTAATAGCCGCCAAGAGAACAGAAATAGCTTCCAAAAGAAGCAGTAATAGCCACTAAAGTAGCTAAAAGAGCTGAAACGTCATACGAAATTAAAAAGCCAAAAAAAAACTGTATATTTTACCTAAGCATTGATGAAGATCTGACTTATGATATGACTGAATATTTTTATTAGTACAATGAAACACTTTGAAATTAAATACTTTGATTAATTCACATAAGAGTACCTGTACCATGTACAAAGTTTATTTATTCTTTACTACTTGTTTACCGTTTACATAACCGTTTACAAATCTTTATTTACGGTAAATATTTAAAAGATTTGATATGAACGTATTTTTTTTCATATTAGGTATCACATGAGCATTTATTATTTTCAGAATGACCGAACGAAATGTTAATGACCACATTAGAAAGACGCAGAATTATTTAACTTACTTCATTTTTGGGCTAATAGCAACGCTTGTCTGAACCAGATGGCGCTATTTCAAATTGAGGATTATTGTCAAGTTCAGTTCAGTGCCCAATAAAAATGATTACCCCTATCTATGAAAAATTTCACCGTATAATTCACTCCAAGCGCCATCTGCTAGGAACTAAAAAAAAAAAAAAAAAAATTAAAAAAAAAAAAATAAGATCCCATTTATATCTACTAAAAAGTTTTGAGTCATACAAAAATAGACCGTGATAGCCATGAAAATAAAAATGAGGCGGCTACTGATTCAGTGTCGTTATTCAAATTGCTTGATCAATTTTTGTTTCTTTTTTAGATTTTGGAGTTCGCTAGCTCGAGCACGAGCTGCTCGTCAGGATGGTCGTGATAGCGCAGCGAGGATGTCAACAATTTTTAAACGTTTTATTCTCATTTCTTGCTTTAATGTTCAATTGATAATTTCATTCTTGTAATTTATTATTGTTAATTAATCTAAATATTTCTAATTTAATTATTTAATCACAATTGTACCGAATTCCATTAGAAATAAGAACAAAGAGTATGTCAACGAAACCACGTGCAGGTGGCATGACGTATCCTACCTGCCGCCGCCCGGCCCGGCAGTGGGGACTGGCGGAGTTGTTTTGATCGTTCTATAAAAAGGCCGAGCGCGTGGCCCGAGCATCATGGACGTGGAAGAGCCGGGCCAACCACGTCATGTGCCACCCACGGGTCAGTTGGGAGCGGTCGGCACCCCTTTGGGTGAACCTCAGGGGGAGAAGCCGAAGCCCCAACCGGCCCCAAGACCACAGAGGAAAAGAGCAGCCGTCCTTGAAGAGGACAGACAGGTCCTGATACTAGCTATCAGGACCCTCACTGATGTTTTGGCCGCGCTCCGTGAAGGCGAAGACGCGGCCCCCATCATAAGTTCTAGCCTCCAGCGCCTGATGTCGTCCTTCGGCGATGTCACGACCGCCATGGGCGGCCTGGAGGCTAAGGCTCCCAGATAATCTGCTCAGGGTGGTGCTGTCAAGCACAGCCTGACGTGGCCGTCGCCTGTCCACATCCACTACTCCATGTCGAGTAGTCAGGATCGTGGGCACGCACGATGAGCCCAGGAAAGCCCGGCACCTGCCGCTTACCGGACTGACTGCTGCCTCGGGACCCCCACGCGAGAAGGACGAGGCAGCCACACCAGGACACGACCACCAGGGGACGAGCCGCCGCTGGCTGATGGGCACTAGCTGGGCCTCCCCCAATGGGGAATCACCCGGCTGGTACGACCTCGCCGCGGCGTGAAGTCCTCCTGGCACCCGGACATCCGCCGCACTCTTCGGAGTGCCCCCCATCGCCCCGCCTGTTTTAGCAGGCGGCGACTTGAGCCCACGCCCATGAGGCCATTGCCTCGAAGGCGTCTCCCCGCCGGCTGCTTCGCAGCCGTCGAGAAGAGGCCGAGCATCATTCGATCCGCAGACGTCGAGGAGATGACTACTCTAGTTTGTACTCCTCGGATCATACGTCAAACGGAACGTTGCTCTGCTAGTCTGTATAGACAGGCAGTATAAGTTATTATAAGGCGAAGCCCTGTTACTTACTAGAACAAAAAGATAATGTAAAACACCGACCACGTACAGTTGTTTATAACAATAAAGTGTGACCAGGGAATCAAAGTCTCATTATTATCTCACCATCGATTTACACACTCCTGAAGTCAATTAATGAAGATATTACCTGTGGGGTACTAGAAGACTCTTACATGTATGTATATATGGCGAAACGAAGTTCGCGGGCACCAGCTATTTAATAAATAGAACCATAAACAATAATACGTGTCATCTTGAGATCCTATCTCGTATCTGCTATACCTACGTGACTGTCACGTCAATTGTCTACTAACATGATATTCCTCTATAATGATTATGTGCTCTTGGGTTGGCAAGTAATGTGTGCAATGTACGATAGATAGGTGAGATTGGTACATACGGTACTGAAGTTACCATACACCTGTTTATACATATAGACTTACCGAACCATTAGCAACAATAGGCGAAGACACACCATACCACCCAACGAGAGCAACAGGAACCATAGACAGTTTCTTGGTCTTTCGGATTTCGCTGAACAAACCCAGATCGAACGTGTTTTCATCATCGCCGAAATAGAGAATTCCTTCTTTGACATGACGACGGATCCAGCTCAGACCTGCTTTGTGGTTGGGCGCTCCTTGGCTGATGAGGCCACGGGGAAACGGTTTCCTTGATGTAAAGTCTAGGTTTGGACTTGATATATGAGTGAACGGTAAGCCAGAACGTCTACAATAAAAAGTAAAATAATCGTATAGTTCGTTTTTTTTTTTTGAGATAAGACATTGAATTGACAATGGACCAAATGTAATCATCTACAGTCACTTTTAGCAGGCCTGTGATATGATTGTCTAAAGACCGTGATGACCATCTTTCTTTTAAGATAATCAGCTCATCCAGCCTTTAATGTCCTAGCTAGTTTGATGACAAATTCACAATTTGATAAATAATAATAGTAATATTATAGATATATAAATGTGTATTTTATTCTAGTATGTATTAGTATGACATAATTATTATCTATTGATATCTAATACCTTTAAACAAGCAAAAATTGCATACATATATATATTCCTAGATCCCGATTATATATTTATATATAGGTACCTATATATATAATCGGGATCTCGGAAACGGCTTCAACGATTTTCTTGCAAACTCTTATATAGAGGGATTCGGGGGAGAAAAATCGATCTAGCTAGGTTTTATTTTCCAGAAATCACTCTGAACGGCAAAAAAAGCTGAATTTTGTGAACGTTGCTTTTTGTGTGGAGACAGTACCGCTATTTCGTCGGTCGATTATCAACAGATTTAGCTCAGTTGGATAAGCCTCTTGCCTATAAATCACATGAACTAGATGAACTAGAGTTCGAATCCAAACCTCAGTTTTTGATACTTTTTTGCTCTTTTATTTTTACAAATATATTAATATTTTCTTTTTTTACTATTTTTATAATACATTTTATATTTTTTGTATTCTACACAAAGCTAACTTGTAAAACTAACTCATTATTGTAAAACTAACGCCATCTGTTGATTTGACGTGGTAGTTCCTAAGCCGTCTGTTGGTGTTGCGCGGTTCCGTGTGCAACCGTGCACTATACCGTTCATCAACGACTAAACGATTTTGATCGTAATAAAACAACGTTCAAAAAACCTATTAAAGTATTTTGGGGGTACGAAAACGTATTTTGTTTCTTACCTGTACTTACACTATAATCCGTAAGTCGCGATAATTATGCCATCTATCGGAGAAAGACAAGACTAATACTACATACGGACCACGTTGGATTTATTGACCTCCCATGACGCCGAATCGACTGGTACATTTTGTATGGGAGGTCCAAAAGTTTTTTTTTAATAAAGAGTCCAGAACCTGAAAAGACTTGAAAAATAAAAGAGAAATAAAGATAAAGAGTTCCGAATCTCATTAAATTTGAACTCGCGTTTCAACGTTATCAAGGCTGGCCACGTTGACTGATAGTTGGCTGACGAAATGTGGGTTTTCTCTCCACAACAAAATGCAACGTGTTTTTATTCGTCATTTTGTGTCGTTCAGAGTGATTTTAGGAAAATTAAAACTAGCTAGATCGATTTATCACCCCCGAATCCCTCTACATGCGAATTTTGAAAAAAATAGCGTATTTATGACCGTTTACGCTCTGCCTGCCCCGCAAGGGATATGGCATAGAGATTTTTATACATACAAGAAGTACCATTCGACCGAGTCACTTTGTATGGGAGGTCAATTTATCCAAATGAACGCGGTCCGTGTGTAGTCTTCTCTTTGCCGACAGATGGCGTGACTTTATCGGGTTAACGCGACATGCGGATAGAGCCTCTCACGACACTCGCGGAAAAAAGTGGGTGATGCTATTCGAAGCCGGCAAAACAAGTTATTATACGGATATCTCAACAAAATACGTTTCGGGAGCGATAAATCCGAGCCAGGCTCGGTCTACCTGGTATTTATACTATAGTGATAAATTCTAGATTGTGTAAGTAAAAATTTCTCATATTTTAACCTTTTCTAGTAAGTTCAGTGCACCCGTTTTATGGTTGGCAGGTAGCGAATGCTGCGTGGCATTAGGCCTGCCACTTGTACTTTTGTGCAATAAAGTTTAATAAAATAAATATCGATTTTGTGAGTGCCACTTCAACCTCTACAATAGAACCCAGAACCTTTGCGCCGCAGGCAATCGTTCGATCAGCTGCGGCACATAAGCCGTCATGTTTTATGCTTTACACTTACTTTAAAATCCTAAGCAAATGGACGGAGCAACCAACATTGTTATCAGCCAAGATCCAATGCAAACGAGGCACGTGCATCAAGGTGTGCGAAAGCCTCGTCAAATCCGCAATCTGATTTGGTCTGGGATATGTTGCCGTCACAAAGTATATCTTCGTTAGGTCTGGATCATTCTGTATGAATTTTCTTTTATCTTCATAATTTACGGAACAGTATTTCGGCTGCATTATGTTTACATTGCGTTTTTTCACAGTATGTTTTCTAGTGTAGTTGCTTCTGTAAAATAAAGTACAGTAAGAGTCAACTGTAGCCAGAAAAACTTTTGAAAAGAAATGCTTTTTTGCATTGCATACTTGCTAGTAGTTGAATAGGCTTTGGTAATCTGACGGGATTCGGCTTCTATTTCACTCAATACCAATAAAACTACTAATATGAACAAGAAATGCAAAAATACTTTTTCCGACATACTGAAGCTTAGAAATATGCAGAACTCGTATGCTTCGTAGTAATCTTTCAGAAGAATGAGAGGTCATTTATATAAGAAAGGTATTATCACTTAATGAGTTAAAATATTTATTATTAGAAAAGATTGTTATGAAAACGTGGATTGTAAAGTAATTTGCAAAAAACAAACCAATTCTACCAATTCTACGATTGAAACCTCTTACCATCAATCAATAACATTCCAGTGAAACAAAAGAAATATAAAAAATATTTACCCGACTACAGCAAAGCAAAAAGGAGGATTATGATTTTGACCAGTTTGTATGTATGAGTGTGGCAATAATTCCTTTTTTCCCCCCTAGCTCCTTGTCAATATTTGACAAATGTGGTGTCAATAGAAGCGTCTTAACAGTCTGATGGTTAAAGGCTATTTTATGTGACAATAAAGTGAGCATTACGATTTTTTTTCTTCTTGTTGTATCGTGTTGGGTATCAAACGAAAGGGCTCAAATAGTACATTTCAAAAATTTACATAATGTAGGTGAAAGCTCGAAGCTTACTTGCATTCACGCAATATCAATTTAGTATGAAATTGGGACATGGGTTTCTCTTTTTCTCTATTTTCGTTTAGGACACCGAGTCGGCTAACGAGCCCTTATGCCAGAATTTTTCAATCGCCTTCTACAAGTAGCAGGAACATTCGTATCGGTATCGTGTCGGTATGAGTCATACACGTGGTGCTGCTCTTATGATGGACACGAAAGGCAGACAAGACCTGATAGCACTACATACGCTAAATATCTGTGTATAAGCTATGGTGAAAAGGAGCTGCTCGTTAGACTCGGGATCTGACATATTTTTCATCACATGGAATCCAAGCAGAAAGATACCGCGAATCTTATCGCATTTAAATTATTTTAACGCGTAGATAGGTAGGTACATAAGAGATCATACTAATCCTGATCCTAAAAAACTTGATCCGTATCCTAATTCATTATACGGAGTGTAAGGGACAGCGTCCCGAATAGGTACTGATAGGGTGCAAGCAGACTATGAAACTAAACAACTTTCCCCTGGGAACATGTCATGAACACTGGTAATATGTCAGGAAACGTCAAAAAATTTTTGGTTTTCCATAGCGAATGCAGCCAGCTGATCGCGATTTTGTATGGGAGGTCGAAAATTGTTTGTCGTTTCCTGACATATGTTCCTAGGGGAAAGTTGTTCAGTTTCATGGTCTGCTTGCACCATATCAGTATTCAGGACGCTGTCCCTAACATCCTATATAACATTATAAAGACGGATGTGTGTTTGTTAGGACGTGTTAGGACTGAGCACTAAAACAGCAGAATAGATTCAAATTATTTTTTGTACGAGGATGAAATAATGTCTAGAATAGGACATAGGCTGCTCTTTACCGCGGTGATCTTATTTTCACGGGAACACGCATTTTCCAACATTTTTGAAAGAGGTGGCACTAATTGAGCTAATTCGCGTTTTAGGAAAACCAACAGCAACATCTGTTGTCCGAGACTTTTGACTTACTCAATTGAGTAGCTGCACCAAAATTGACGTTTAAGTCACAATACGTACTGCCACTGCATATAAAATATGTTTGAACAAGATAAAGAATTAATGTATTTAAAAAAGATATTAAAATATTTTGCATATAAATATGACATCCTTCAAATATTTGCAATGTTTGAAGGGGCTATTTATTTATATTTATTTATTCATACAATTTTACAACGTGTGTTACAAAAACTTGGCATCATTAAACCGAGTTCGGTTTGTCTTGATGCTGCACAAATCTCTTTAAGCTAATTTCTTAAATACAGACTAGTCTATTACAACTTATTAATAATGTTTAACGATGCAGTGTATAGGTACCTACGTTGTCCTGCCGCACGGAGGCCTACGTCCATAGCAGTAGGTACATCGCAAGCGCTCAGTGCCAATAGTGCCAATACAAAACCGGTTGCGCTGCGAACATATACAGGTTGCTCCATCCTATCACGCTTCCTTATGATCAGGGTTTGAACTATATTATTATTAATAAAAATAATCTAATAATATGAAACTGTACAACTTTCCCCTAGAAATATTGTTTGAAATTGGAAAAAACTTTAGGCTCCCATACAAATTAACGGTAATTTTTTTATCGGAGATCCAAAACATTATTTCATATTTTCATAGATACCCAAACTTGAAAGGACTCAGTAGAGAATACTAAATTACCCTCCTGGAATTCTGGGATGCTTGCTTACCTACTCGCTTACTCGGCGTAAAATTTTTGACCACAGGAATTTTAACCGATATAATATTTACGCTGCATAATTTTAAAATCATCACTCTCCTTGCCTTATCCCGCTCTCTGTCGGGTAGGCTACTTAACCTAGGGGATTTAACGTGGAACCAAGTTTTTACACAGAGCGACTGCCATCTGACCTCTGCAACCCGAAGTCTAACCTGGCCCGAATCCTAGGTTAAGTCACATTTAAATATCATCTGAATTCAAATTTTATTTGAATGTAGGTTTCATCACGATGTTTTTTCCTTCACCGTAAGAGCAGTCGGTAATGTACTCATACGTGAGTAAAAACACATTGGTACATGGCGGGGTTCGAACTCGGGTCTCACGATTGTAAGACCGTTGTCCTAACCACATGGCCACGGACGCTCATGCGACGCTGCATAATTTAAAAATATTTTATTTAAATAACAGTATGAAATTACGTAGCTAGTTGAGAAAGAATGGAAACAAAGCGTTATATTTATAAGGTTTTATCTAAGTACAATTACGAGTATAGACCGATTCCCACAACATTATGGGAAAAGATCGATAATATACAAATATCTTCTTGATTTTGCGCCTGATAAGATTGGTTAGAAAACAGTCCTCTGCTAGTGCTATTACATCCCATTTTTACCTGTAGGTGTCGTTAAAAACTATAAAAGGTATCGTCCAGGAATGCCAGGCAGCAACGTTCCGCCAAGCTTATCAAGACGATAATGGAAACCACTGCCAATGTGAGATAGGTCAAAGCTAGCAGTGGATTGTTTTCCAATCAATCTTAACAGGTGCAGAATCAAGAAAATATTTGTATAATTATCGATATGAGGATCGAAAGTCTGTACATGCAAGATATCTAGATCAGATAAAATTAGTAACAAACACGTTTATGCATTTAATTATTTTTTGTGTTTCTCTGTTTGGATGCTTGGATGTGTATATTAGGCAGCATAACGCAAAAACGCCTGGACGGATTTAGAAAGTCACCGACCCGGTTATAGGTTAAATATATCCTTTATTCCACAGATTGATAACAATTCTTTATTAAATAATAAACATTTTACCTCATTATAAAGAAAATATCTCTCATTCTTCTGAAATGTTACTACGAAGCACACGAGTTCTGCATTTAACTGAGCTACATTATGTCCGGAAAAGTATTTTTGTATTACTTGTACATATTAATAGTTTTATTGATATTGATGACTAAAAGAGAAGCCAAATGCCAGATGATCATACCCTATTTAACCACTTCGAGGTATGAAATGTAAAAGCATTGATCAAAAAGTTTTGCTTACCACATCTGACGCATACTGTATTTTCTGCTTTTATTTTACAGAAGCAACTACACTAGACAATATACTTTGAAAAAACACAATTTAAGCATAATCCAACATAAAGAGTGTTTCAAAAATTATAAAGATGAAAGAGAATTCATACAAAATGATCCAAACCTAACGACGATATACTTTGTGACGGCAACATATCCCAGACCAGAACAGATTCCAGATTTGACGAGGCTTTCGCACACCTTGATGCACGTGCCTCGGTTGCATTGGATTTTGGCTGATGACAATGTTCGTTGCTCCGTTCATTTGCTTAGGATTTTAAAGTAAGTGTATAGCACAAAACTTGACGGCCTATGTGCCGCAGGTGGTTAAGCAATTAACTGCCGCGCAAAGGTTCCGGGTTCCATTCTAGATGGAGCAGTCATTAACTTGATATTTATAAATGTGTGAACTTGTTCTCAGTCTAGTTAGGATATTCAAGACTGGAACAGCGGATTGTCCGAAAAGAAAAATGGTTTCGTGCTTTGGAGGGCACGTTAAGCTGTCGGTTCCAGTTGCTGTTTCTGATCCCTCCGCATCAGCAGTACTTGTATCCTTAGAACTACTGCGAAAAATACAAGCTAATCAATGCGTATTATCTTGAACACACAATAGATTAATTTGATAACGGTCTTTACACAATCAAAATATCACAGGCTTGCTAAGAGTTACCATAGATGATTTAGTAAGACTTTTAAATCATCTATGGTATTAGTTTTCCTATTGGCCAGCAGTAGAGTTTTTTGACTGTAGAAGAAGAAGAAACCAGATTTCATCAGGTCGTCTGACACTGTATCTCACATGGATAGAAAATTTATTCGCCAGATAATTTTAGTTTTAATTGTAGAAGCTCTGGCTTACCGTTCACTCACATATCAAGTCCAAAGCCAGACTACGAAAACGGCCAACCGTTTCCTTCTAACGCAATCTGCCGAGGAGTGCCCAACCGCAGAGCAGGTCTGAACTGGATCCGTCGTCATGTCAAGAAAGGAATTCTCTATTTTGGCGATGATGACAATACGTACGATCTGGATTTGTTTAGAGAAATCAGAAAGACCAAGAAACTGTCTGTGGTTCCTGTTGGTATCATTGGGAAGAATGGTGTATCTTCGCCTATTGTTGATAATGGTTCGGTAAGTCTACATGTATAACTATGGTAACTTCAGTACCGTATGAACCAATTATACCTATCATTCCTATCAGCATACATTCCTTGCCAACCGAAGAGCACGAAATCATTCTAAAGGAAGATGATCCAAATAACTTGGGCAGATAAAGATAAGATCCAAAAATGGCACGCATTATTTTTTGTTTCTTTATTCATTAATGACATGTTGCTATTTTGGAAACCTTTCTGCGCGAATTATACCTATAGTGACTAGTATACTGATCAGAAAGAAGGACATTATTTTCAAATAGTTCATTATAATATACTTTACAGGTTATAGCATTCTTTACATCCTGGTTCCACGGCAGGAAATTTCCAGTAGATATGGCAGGGTTTGCTGTCAACATCGAACATTTGAAGCCCACAGCAGACATGCCCGCTGGACAAGGTATACTAGAAGACGGTTTTCTTACATCAGCTGGTTTTGAAATTGAAGACATAGAACCACTAGCTGATAACTGTACCAAAGTACTTGTTTGGCATACCAGGACAAAAAAGAATAAAAAAGTAATATTTCAAGCAGACATAAACCTTATCAAGTCTTCTAAGTATAAGAGTTTAGGAATATTATTGGATGGTTTATCGGACTTACATGTCCTGCAATTGAACGCCACAAGTGGTATCGAGCCGTTCATTATTCAAAATAATAGGATACGTTCGTTCATGGAGCAATATACCAGTGAGAGTGAAATAGTGAAGTAGTAACTAGGCCGATTTTGTGCGAGGAATTTCAAGAATAGCTATCGATATCGATAGAACATAAATTTTAACTACCTTATCCATTATCGAGTTAAACACTCGTACTGACATAAACGTTTTATGTTTATACTAAGATAATATAAATAATAGTAAATTTAATTATTTAACGGTAATGATCAAACAACATACATACATACATATAACACGCAATTATCCCTTACGGGGTAGGCAGAGCGTTAACGGTCGATTTCGCCATGTCTGACAAATATAGAGGGCCGTTTGAGAGAATTTTGTGTATCACTATAGTGACAGGCTGTCAGCCTGTCGCCTAAAAGTTGTAATACACCTGAAACCCTCAAGTCCCTCAGTCGCCTCTTACGACATCCACGAATGGGGTGATGCTATTCTAAGCCGGCATCACACGGCAACTACATTATTATACAACTGATATCTAAAAATATTTTTTTATGAATGTTTTTGGATCTGGACATAATTTTATTTAAGTAAGTAGTAATTAGGTATCTTAATGAGTTTGTTGTCAAGTAAAAAACTACATATGTAAAATGGATATCATCATAATTAACCTTAACCTATTACGTAACGTATGCACACTAGGGCATGAATATCGGAATCTCGGAATATCGTAATATCAGAATTCCGGAGCAAAAGTTCCGATATTACGATTCCGATACTAAGTGATCAAATATCGTAATATCGGATTGAGAAAACTTTATTTGAAAACACCTGGAATATACTTTGTAAAAGACTGCGGTCATTATTATTATGTTCTCTTGACGCCCGTTACATTCATCTCACGAGCGCAGGTTATCCGTACTTGTGTGTGTTATCTCTTTCTCTTTTCGTTTTGGACACCGAGTCGTCATGAAAAAAAATGGGTTCTTACATCTCTGGCCACCATCAAATTATGCCTCGCCCACGGAATTCAGCCTGCTGTCATCGATACATTGTACAAAACCGAGCCAACGACTACTGATGAAGCTCTCTACCCGAACCGTCTTTTCAGCATGAAATCGAATTCCTTAACCACACAAACTCAGAAAGTGACGAAGATGATGAATATGACGAGTCATCAATAGATTGCGGTAGATTTGAAGTAGAAAGTGTACAAGTTCGTACTGGTGATCCAAGAATGTACAAAGATTTACTGCAAAGAAGTTGACACTGAAGCAAGAATTTCAGAAAGAAATAGAGAAATGCAAAAAAAAAGAAAACTTCTATGCTTCCGTGTGATGATATTGATCTTTAAGGATTTGTAATATATATTTTTTTTTTATCGAATATATTTGGGTGCTTCTACGGAGCGTAAATTTTCATTGTCCGGGGCCAAAACACCATCGTTTTTTAAAAACAAAGACACGATATATTTTTTATTGGATAGTTCATACTTGATTCTAACTGGGACATTATGAAACATTAGGATCATGCAAAGATAGTAAAAAAAAAAATCAAACTGCCGAAATCTGATTCCCGGAACGTGTCCGCGCCGCAAAAATCGATACAATAATGCCTATATCTTTTTTTCTGTATAACTTATCTATTCAAACTATTTCTACATGATAAAACAGAGGTACAATATTTAAGGAAAAAAATATTTCATTTCTGTGAAAATATTAGATTTTGTTCTATTAGCTAATTTAAAAATGTCCGGCAACAAGTTCTGATTCCCGTGGAACGTTACTAAAGTCCGCGTACATCCCTAATTAAACGCCCCGAAAGTGAGTTCTATCCCCCATCGTTATCTCCCAGTAGTGCTCTGTGCACCATGGGAAGCAAAGGTGCCGCTTGTGCAGCATTCCCGAACTACGAAGGTTCGAAACTGATTCCCGTGTGTTTGTTTTGGTTGAAAACTGATTCCCGTTTGTTGGTTTAAAATTAAAGTAAAAGTAACAAGGTGACTACTTCATACCTAATTTTAATTATAGCATAAGACTGCGTCAATTCGCAACAATCTCCATTTTTTTATTTTTTCTGATTCCCATCACACTGATTCCCGTGTATAAAAGACAACGGAAATCAGCTTTTCACTAAATTTTACATGAGACTCATCATTGTATGTGCCTAAATCGTGGAGAAGCATTGTCCTCTTGCGTAAAACGTATATTTTGTAAAAACATCTTAAATGCAAAATTTCACTTTTGCAAATATATTTTTTCGCAATATTTTTCCCTGTCGTTATTCCTATTATGTTATATCGATGCGTAGCTATGTTGTTAGGGTATTAAATAAGTACCTAATTAGATAGGTAACTAGATAAATAGCTTCACATCTATGCTAGTTAAATGCCTACTTGTCTAGTTAATTATCTACCTAACATGACATACTTGCCTAGTTGCTTATTTACCTAACATGCCTAGTACTCTTGTCACCTACTTCGATATACCTAGTTACTTAGTTACCTAAGTACTTATGATTTGTTTCATTACTTTTTTATATTATTTTCTAACCAATAGTTTCACACAATTATTACCAGAAATATCCTACTTCTGATTCCCGTGTCACAGAATCTGATTCCGGTGGGCGGATAATTTTTAAATGCCCATATCTCGAAAAATATTATTCTTGGATGAGTGCCTATTTAAAGTATACCTTTGTTTTATACTACAATTTGTCATATCATGAGAAATGAAAACGACTACGGGAATCAGCCGAAGAACGCGATTTCGAATAACCACCCATTTATTTTATTGAAAACATAAGGTTTTAGTCACAGCATAGAACATTACAAGAAATGCAGTCAAAAATACAAATACAATGAAATTTTACAAAAATAATCTAGGTAAAAATACCACCCCAGGACGCCCCCGGTCCAAAGGTGCCCATTACACTACTATAGTCTGTAAGTTTAGGTACTTATCTTTTTGTAAACACACTTTGTATGAAAGTGACACTTCAGAACTGTCAGTTTGATACAAAGTTTGTTTACAAAAATATAAGTACCTAAACTTACAGACTATAGCATTACCACGTTGTATTGCAATGGACAACCTTTGCACCAAGAACGAGCCAGAGCGATGGTCTAGGCCCTTTTCCCTCATCCGACGCCCTATCTGCCTAACATAGCCTCCGTGCACCAACTCCCAGCTGTTTCCACCGCCAGAGGAACAAACTCATAACCTTGCGCAAGGTCGGCATACTTTGCCTTCTTTTTTAAGGCTGCGGATTCAGCGGCCGCCCCTGCTGCCTGAGTTGTCTGGCCTAGGTGGCAAGCGGCAAAGGTACTGACACAAGTCGCATCCCATAGCAGGCATCTGCCTTTATGCCATGGGATAAGTGTTAGTCCGTCCGGTCTTTTGCCATCTGTACGGCTCAACCCAGGAGGCTCTAATACGCATGGAACGTTAACCGAGATGAGGGCCCACCGGACGATATCGTTGAGGGCGTGGTGTCGCGGGAACCTACCTGCGCAACGACAACAACTCAGGCCGTGATGGCCATTGGCTTCCACCATGGTCCCACAAATGCAGCGATGAGGTTCGCATACATTGCAGCCAAGGCGAAGAGCCACCGCAACACGGAGCGAATCGTTGTCTAGGTGCGTTCCTAGGTTAGGTGAAGGAAGCGCGTGTAACCACGCCCCCGATTCTGACCGCGATACCGCCCGCAGTCTGGCCAAATCCGCACCCGCAGCCCCAGCAAGCAGCTGTGAAGACATTGCCTTGCAACCGACTTCATCCCACGCACGCTGACATTGGGGGTCCGAGGGCAAAGACTCACCCGGATAGCGAGACGACCATGCTCCAAGGGCGTCAGATCCATGCGGAATGCTCACCCTGTCACCGTTAGGGAGAATAGTAGTGACAAGGTTTGACACCGCATGAACCGACGCCAAGAAAGCCGGCAGTCTCACATCCGTAGCTCGCCGAACTCCCAGACCCCCATGCCGTATGGGTAAAGATGCCTGGGCCCACTGAACATCACTCACGCCGACATTCAAAATCGACTCTATTGAGTCTTGAAGGACATTGTCAAAGGCCGTGAGACTGTCGGGGTACATCCAAGTCGGTGCGGTACGGAGCAGATACATAAGCTTGGGGACCGCGAAGCACATCCGTAACAGAGTCAAAGCTGTGTGGGCCGACAAATTTAAAAGGCGTTCCTGCGCAGCAATGAGAAGCCTTTGTCTTGACAAGATAGCCTCCGGAATGGAAGATGGAAAAATAGGGAAACCAAGAAGGGAGAACCCTGTAATAAAATAAGAAGTTCACTGTCACACAAAATGCTAGATGCCTTGTTGTTTTTAAGAACGCACTTTCAAGAAAAACGTGTATTTAAAAAATAATTTTGAGGCATTCAGCCGCTATTTTTTATATTTCTTATAATTGTTTTTTTGTTATTGTTGATTTTGCTTGCCTACTTTGATATTTTAAAAAGTGTATTAATGTTGATTTTAAGAAAGTTTAACAATTAGTGATAATAGTAACGAGAAATCTGTGATTTTGTGCTTCTAAGTTCCATATTATAAAATAAACGATTTGATCTCTAAACTGTCTTTTTTTTTCTTTATATACCAAAATATATCCCTAGGTTATAATCCGAAGTAATAAATAATATACTTACCCGTAAGTGATAAAAAACGCGTGAAACTAAATTTTATGTGCTATTCCGATATTAATACCGGAATTCCGATATTGAGATCTGATATCGGAACTCAATATCGGAATTGAAAACCTTCCGATATTGCATGCCCTAATGCACACAATATATTACAAATATATAGAACAAAAATATTTAACCACTTCAAAAAGCATTAACAATAGCTATTTATATAGACAACTGATTATGAAAAAGTCATCGATGTCGAGTCATATTTCATTTCCTTACAACACTACGAAGAAGGAAAGAGACAACTGTAATATACAAATTATTAAAATATACGTAGAAAGAGACAGCATGAAATACATCAGCGGCAGCTAGTTGGAAATGAATCACTATATAGTATAAACTTAAGTTAATACTTTTATTCTTGTGACGGTGTATGTTTAATACTAAATAAAATGATATGATATGATATAAAGCAAATTCGCTTTTCGCGCCTGTTTGAATGTATGTTGGCTTAAATCTTTAAAACTACACAAGTGATTTTGATGCAGGTTTTTTAAATTGATAGAATTATTCAAAAGGAAGGTTTTGATGTATAATACTTGCCAGATAAGTTCCTTTTTCCCTCGGGAAAATCAGTTGCAGCCCGCTAGTTAATTATAAATCAAGCTTTAACAGACTTCATAGCTTTAAATTTAAGTTGAAATTGGCTAGTAAGCTGTTAGATAGGTACATTTGGCTCTGCAAGATGTCCTAGTGAACGGCTTATTTTAAATTTCTCCAACTAACCACAAGCAGGAGCTAACTGCCTGTGAATGGCCACGGCTTTAGTAAAAGCCGTCTGAACTCCTAAGGTATATCTCAAACTTAACGCACGACGGACCGCTAAAATATCGCCGCGTTCTCTCAGATCCGTACCAGAAATGTCAATCCGCATACTAAAACCGCTCAACCGCTGTCAACGCAGCATCGTCCGTCGAGTGCGGTTTTAGTATGGGGAGTGACGTCAATTTCTCTAAGCATAAATATCTGTCGCGCTGATAGTCCGCACGGATTCGCAACTCATGGGTCCGCATGAAATTCACTGACTTCATCTGCACCGCTTGATTGAAGTAAAGCGAACCACGCTACCGGACCGTTATCTGCGCGGATTATCCGCACGTTTTGAGCATTAATATTGCGTCAGAAATATAGGACTCA
Source organism: Keiferia lycopersicella (assembly GCA_029255805.1). Classification (NCBI taxonomy): domain Eukaryota; kingdom Metazoa; phylum Arthropoda; class Insecta; order Lepidoptera; family Gelechiidae; genus Keiferia; species Keiferia lycopersicella. The sequence goes on from JARACZ010000008.1 coordinate 6,340,327, forward strand.
TGTGTTGCCAGAAACGATAGTTCCGTACGCGTTGTTCAACTTTACTTCAAGCGTTTTAGATGCAATGAGTAAACTACGCGCGTGTCCGCATATTGCGCATGCGCGCGGACAAAACGCGTTGCGCAACATTAATCCTAAGGTCCCTATTTATAAATCGCACTCAACTCTGAGATGAATCTCAAGAGCGATTTTGACAAATTGCAGTCAATACTAAAGCCCGTATTTATAAATCGCACTCAACTCTGAGATCGGTCTCAAGGGCGATGTTGACAAGTTTAGTGTCAGTCAATACTAACAGCATCTCAAAGTCGCACTCAAGATCGGTCTCAGAGTTAGGTGCGGTTTATAAATATGGGCCTTAGTCTGCCGTCTATCAGGGCTGCCTGGTCGTTGCTGCAGCCAACTCGGCCCAACTGGCCCACACAGGAAATTAATACAAATTCGTATCGCGTAAACTGGTAACAGAGCAGTTGGCTGTCAGGCGGTGGTGATGGCGCCTATTGTGCGAAACAATGGAACCGTTGTAGTTTATTCACGTTAGTTGAGTTTGAATGTCGTGTCAACTGATTTCATATTAAGTATACGTACAATCATGGTTTACGAATTGTTTATTTGTATAAATCGCTTTCTTTTACTCACTTTTCATTCGATATGTAGAGCACTATACACACCGCGTATGTAACATCAATTGCAACATCGGAAAGTTAACGCCTCAAAAACCCCTGTTGCGTAATCTAGGTACTATTTTTCTATGTTTCAAACACAATACTGTCAAAGACACTGTCAGTATTGCCTAAAAAAATGCCATCAACATAATTTTACCATCTTTCGCGGATTCGATGGGGCCTTATGCTTTCGATTCGATATTTGATTCAATTTAGAAGGTGTTAGGAAAATTACTAACTTCCATTCAAGGGATAAACCAGCCCATGAAACTGAACAACTTTCCCCAAGGAACATAGGTCGAACACATATTTATTTAATATTTTGTCATTTTCCGGGTTCCAAGAGATCTGAAGGAAAATACCTAATCTAGAATTAGGAAAATTTATGAATTCAACGGCGCAGAAAGTCCTCTGGGTGATTTTCAAACGGCCTTAAAAGCGTAGGTAGTAGAGAAGGAACAAAAAATGTCTGAAATAATGTCGGTTAGATCCTTGGAAGGGTATTAAGTGCGGCATTTATCTAGCAAAGCGCCGCCGCCGCTTCCGAAATATACGGCCTGCAGGCTTCGACTGCCCGTGTTAACATTGAGCAACGAGTACATAACTACACAATTACGCTAAATACGTGGTTCAACCCGTCCAAGCAATGTTCTCCGCAAAAGAAACGTAATTTTTATGCCATTTTATACATGGTATGAAACACTGTGCGTGAGTTTGACTCGCACTTGCTTGGTCGGGTTTATTCAAAGTTACTTATGATCAACGCCATCTATTGAGACGTAAAAAAACAAAATATCGAGCGAGTTTCCACTAGCCGGTTAAATCATCTCATTTTGGATGACTAAGATGAGCAGCACACTGGTGTCACGCACGCCTTGAGTGACAAGTTACGACGGCAGCTGGCGGCAATATTTCCCTCGAGGCGAATCCGGTCCCGACGACGCGCCGCCTGTGGTGCCCGTTCGAGCGAATCTCCAGGAATTAAGGTTTAAGAAGGGTAGGAGTTAATAGTAAGGCCAGATAAAAAAACACAAATGCAGGCGGGCCCATACACAGCTTGGATACCTACATATACGTTTGTAGATGTGATGAAAAATCACTACATAGGCGATCGGCACGAAAATTATCCCAAGATTAAATAGGTGGATACTAGATATCTTTGTAGTCGTAGACATATTCTTAGGTTAGTTTTTCTTTTCTTGTCATAATATTGAGAAATATTTCGACAAACTTCTTTGTTGAGGTTATAAAAATGTAAATACGGCCTTATGTCTTTCTTTTCATTAGGTGCGCTTAATCAGTTCGTAATTTGCACTCTAAGTGTCAGTAATTTGTTTTGTGTGTGCCTAATAAATAAAATAAAATAAGTAAAATTTGAAATTAATAGGGAATTTTCTTTTCTTTAAAAAAATATTATTCTAGTCGCTGGATAGATGGCGCTGTGCTTGGTGGGTTACCAGAAAAGACGGAACGTAACATTTATTGTTTGTTTTTTGAAAACTTTGACTTGGACTCATTTGGAACGAAAGTATCAGTGCATGCCAGACTGTCAGTTAGTGTTGCAATGTTTTTTTTTTAAATCTTTTGGCTTCGGGATCTACACTGGAATCTAGTAACATAGTCAGTTCAACGCCATCTATCGAGTGCTAGAAATACCAGTTATTTTTAGTTTTTTAGCTTAAGTTCTTCTTTATTCTTTAAAAGAAAATCGGATGCAACGATGCAACTACGATTAAAAATAAGACTAAAATTACTTTCATGCTTAGTTTTAAAACCCCCTCTGAAAGTTGAACTTCGGGGTTTTTGTCAGTATTCCTTTACAGGTATTCGTATATTCATATATCTTTATTGCATTCATATGGTACATTATATCTTAAAATAGGTACATAAAGTTCAGCACATGAAAACTTTTTTTTAAATAGGGCATTGAAATAGTTGAGAGGGGTAACAACCATAAATAAATAGGTATATACTTACAAATTACTCTACTTAAATCTACTTAGGCGAAGACTGGGATTATAAATTTTACTCGATCGTACATAATTATTCACGAGATGGAACATACCTCTTTTTATTTTTCATTTAAAAAATAATTTACGCTTTAGTAACACTTATTGACGAGATGGGATTTGAATTTTTGTATGAATATTGTAAAATGATATTTTGTTTTTGATTTTAAGGTTTCTGGTAGTTTGTTGTATATTTTCATATCATGAGATATTGTTTAAAATTACATTCGTGTCGCCAGCTACCAGAGGCGCCTTTTTGATAATAGGTGTAGATCTGTATGCGATATGTATGAGTCTATCGCAGCTAAACCGTTTTATTTACAAATAGTGAATCGACATTTTGAGTTGTCTTTTTTGCCAATTTTAAATAGTTGTGACGCGTCAGTACCGGTTACTGTTGTTATCGAAATAGGGATATTTAAATCTATTTATTTTAGTTCCTAGTTGATGGTGCTCGTGCGAATGATGTACAAGCTCAGCGGTGATTTTCCATAGATCGGCGTAATAGTTATTTTTATTATGCACTGAACTGGACAGATGATTGGCACATCACTATTTCACATTTGCAAAATAAAATGGCAACCTAAAATGAAGATGTATGATGATGAAGATGATCTGTCAAGTAAAAACAGTGTTTAACTAAAATTACACACTTGATACCTAATCTGTTCTAACTTCCAGCCTGCATTAAGTATGTAAGTGCTTAAGTAAAAACACTTCATTGCACAATAAAAAATAAGAGAATACTTACAGGAAATAATAAACTTAGAAATACGCTATGGCAGCCTTATCGCTGAGAGTGACCTCTTATAGGCACCCTTTGCGTAAAGAAACACAGAAAACAGAGCAGAGTTTAAGAGTACGGGTAATAAAGAAAGAGGCATAAGCATTTAATTTATTGCATGGTTACATCATCTTTACGTCGATTGATAGTAGGTACCTGCAGTCAAGCCTCGAGTTAGACATTACCATTCTTATGCCATGGAAGTTATAATAGCGTTATCTGAAAACTTTAACTGCACTTATAGTAAACAATCGTAAAAAGACCAATTCAACTGATGTTGATTTAATACTAAAACTATGGCTCAAGATTGTTGCCAATTGTTGGCATCATATTTGAAGAATCAGACAGCTGTTAAAACAGGCTTATTAGGTTAGCTTTTGTGTAACTATAATGATGACTTGGTTACTTTTATTCTTTTAGGATTCTTATACTTTAATGTGGGACACCAAGATGATGAATGGCCCAATTCCGTTGGATGTCATAATATTTTCAATCCACGTAGTATTATGAGTAGGCCTCTGAGAAACGTACTCTCCAAAGCACTGAAATCATGTTTTTTTAAGTACAATCGTCTGATTTATGTAGCAATGTCCTAATCAGTCTGGGAACGAATTGGTAAAGTTATAAATAGGGTAGTATTTAAACGCAAATCAAAAAATATCCATGTAATAAGATTCCAAATTCCCATCAAAATTACTGATTGCACAGCATATTATTCAATTCAAAGTATCACTAAATGTACTATAATATATTTTCGCAGCGTACAGCGATTTTTCTAAAGCAAAAGCTTTTTCATCAATGCACAGCTAATAATCTTAATGCACATTATACCTGTTAACTGTTTTTCTTTTAAATATAGCTTCTATTTTTACCCGACTACAGCAAAGCAAAAAGGAGGGTTATGATTTTGACCGGAATGTATGTATGTATGTATGTATGTGGCAATAATTCCTTTGTTCCCTCCTAGCTACGAATCTACTTATCAGAATTTGGCAAATGAGGTGTCAATAGAAGCGTCTGAACAGTCCGATGGTTATAGGCTATGTCATGTCACAATAAAGTGAACATGGCGCCCTTTAGCGTGCATAAAGATACTTACGAACAAAAAAAATTTTTTCTTCATGTGGTATCGTGTTGGGTATCAAAAAAAAGGGCTTAAATAGCACATTCCAAAAATATATATAATGTAGGTGAAAGTTTGAAACTTTCTTGCATTTACGCAATGTCAATTTAGTATGAAATTGGTACATCGGTTTTTCTCTTTCTCTCTTTTCGTGTAGGACGCCGAGCCGTCTAACGATTCAATTTATTTTTTCGTGTGGGACACCGAGTCGTCCATTGACCCGATGAACCCTAGTGTCGGAATTTTTCAACCGCCTTCTGCAAGTATCATTCTGTCATGGTTGTGTAACGACCGCCGTCTAAAGTGATCATAGACAACAACCAGGACCAACGGCTTATCGTGCCATCCGAAACACGGAACCATCTTACTTACGGACAATCGGGTGGTTCAGCCTGCAATGTCCTAACCAGACTGGGAACAAATTCACAAAGTGATAAATATCAACTTTGCGAGTGACCCACCGAGAATCGAACCCGGAACCTTCTGCGTAAAAGGCAATCGCACTACCACTGCGCCACATTGGACTTCAATGAGCCCTTATGTCACAATTTTTCAACCACTTTCTACAAGCAGCAGGTACATTGGTATTGGTATCGGTGTGGTGTCGGTATGTGTCATACTCGTGGAGCTGATCTGATGATGAAAACGAAAGGCAGACAAGACGTGATAGCACTACATACGCTAAATATCTGTGTTTAAGCTATGGTAAGAAAGAGCTGCTCCTTGGGATCAGATGTGACATATTTTTCATCATATTTAATGGGATCGAAGTAGAAAAGTACCGCGAAAATTATCACATTTAAATTAAATTAACGCGTAGATAGGTAGGTACATAAGAGACCCTACTTATCCTAATACTAATTCCTTATATAATTTATAAACGCGGATATGTGTTTGTTAGGACTTGGCGCTAAAACGGCTGAATAGATTCAAATGATACTTTGTACAAAGATGAAATAATGTCTAGAATGTTTTAGGAAAACTAACAGCGACATCTGTTGTCTGAGACTTTTGACTTACTCAATTGAGTAGCTGCACCAAAATTGACTTTTAAGTCACAATACGTACTGCTACTGCATGTAAAATATGTTTGAATAAGGTTTATATCGTGTTGGGTATCAAACGAACTGTCATATTTTTCATCTCATGTAATGGGATCCAAGTTGAAGGTACCGCGAATTATTACATTAAAATTAATTTAACGCGTACATATTTGGGTAGGCAAAGCGAAAGCGGGATAAAAGAGTGATATGTGTGTATGTATGTATAGATAGGTACATGTATGTATGTACGTACATAAAGGATCCTACAACTAATATTCTAAAAGCAGATATTTGTGCATTTTTCTTAGAACTTGTCGTTTTAACGCTTCATATATTCATATTAGATTTTATACGTAGCTTAAATAATAAATGAAAACATCTGTTTTGGTAACGAAACCAACAGCAAGCATCGACCCGGAGGGTTGAGGGGGGCTTTCCCCCCTCGCAGAAAAAGAAACGGAGACATCTTTTTTGGTGATGGAACCAGCAGCAAGCATCGACACGGGGCTGGCCACCCTCACAAAACAAAGAAAATGAAAAACCTGTTTTGGTAATAAACCAACAGCATGCATCGACACGGGGGGTTCACAGAATAAAGAAACTGAAACATTTGTTTTGGTAATGAAATCACACGGGGGCTTACTAGCATATTTTATATACACCTAACAAAAGTTTAATAGTTTAAACTCGTACCTACCTACATCTTCCAACAAACAATCGTGAAAATTTAAGTTTACAACCCCAAAATAATTAAAATAAAAAGAAGTCTAAAAACTAAAACCCGACTACTGAGATTTCGCGCTCTAAAAAGTAAGAAACAAGAAATCTGAAATAATAATACTCACGATTGAATGTGTTTTTCGTCTCCAAAATTCATACAAAGTAAACAGCTATTATAATTTATTTTCATGGCAGTTTAATATAAAGTTCATAGTGGTTTTCTGGTGATAGCTGTGGTCGTTTGCCACGTTGCCTTATTTATTTTATAAACTAGATAGTACTAGTGGCACGTGGCAAACGACCACAGCTATCACCAGAAAACCACTATGAACTTTATATTAAACTGCCATGAAAATAAATTATAATAGCTGTTTACTTTGTATGAATTTTGGAGACGAAAAACACATTCAATCGTGAGTATTATTATTTCAGATTTCTTGTTTCTTACTTTTTAGAGTGCGAAATCTCAGTAGTCGGGTTTTAGTTTTTAGACTTCTTTTTATTATATTATTTAAAGCAGTTTTTCTAAATAAAACAGCATTTTATTACTCACAGTCGTCTTATTATTAATTAATTACCACATAATGAGATCAGCAAAAAATATATAAAATTAGATACAAAATTGTAATTTAATGAACTATTAAAGCAGGTCTTGCTTTCGCGGGGCGTCCACGCTTCTTTTTTTGGCCAATAGGCACAATTTTTGTTTAACGCTTCTGCAGGTGGCGCCACGTACCTGAGTCGGATCGCAAGTACGATGATATGCTTGCACATATAGTTCTTTAAAAAAATGGGGCAGGTGCATTTTCCGTTGACCCAGGCGGTTTGTTGGGTGGGCAAAGCAACTCTCCAATATGCGAAAGCGTTTTTTTTGTAACCATCAAAAGCGTTTCAATCTTGAGTAAATGTCATGTAACTTGCTGTTGAGCTTCTAACTATATAAGTACTTATTTATTTATTATCTTTCCGGGTCGCCGGCGCAACGTAACACCGAATGAATATAAACAAACAAATACACGCGGATTGTGTAAAATGACACCTACATTGACGAAATATTTCTATTTAGCTCTTACGCGCGAGATATACGGCTAACTCCAGTAACGAAAAAGCCCGCGAAGCCGCGAACCCTTTTTCAGTTAATTTGTTCTGCTTTTAGATATAATGCAATGCAAAAGGATATTTTTATTTAATAATCACTAAATTTGCCGAGCATGGGAACTCGAAAATTAAGACAAATATGATGAGCAGGTTTTGTTGTACTAACTGGTTAATATGCGACTGGGATAGTTATTTTGCTATAAAATATGGAAAATTTGCTGTGCATTCAGTATTTATGCTACATATGTAACATTTTTGAAGAAAAATAAATTTAACTGTATTGCATACTGAGGAAAAAAGTAATGTCATATTGATGTAAAATTTCGAATTATCTGCAGTTTGAGTTTTGTTAAACATTTAGTTTATTTGTTGTGATGTAAGTTATTTGATGAAAAAAAGAATATAATCATGAGTATGTATTGATAGGCGATTATTTATTTGATATGCAATTTATAATACCCCTTATAAATATATTATTTAAGAGTGCTCTACCGCAGGCGTTCGCACTATCACTAAGTCGTATAAATAAAATGATCTTATATTCTTGGCTTCTTCAGTTCGGTTTTTAACGAAGGCCATGCATGGTAATTATTTGCGAGATTGTGAGATTGTTTCCAGTTTGGTTACAGATTATTTATTTTTCTAGATTATTTACAGTGAAATCTCGTGATTGCCTTGCTAGTAAAACTTTTTGTGCTTTAGAAAACAAGCTAAGCAAGCAAGTTTTGGTTGCCTGGTTGAGAATGCTACCTAGCATTAAGGCCGCCTTGTTGTATTGTTTTCTTTTTTGTGTTTTGTACTGTTGTTTGAACTATGTGCAAAAAAAAAATGTTATGGTAAACTTTTGGTTAGTAGGTATCAAAAAAAAACCTGCAAAGTACGAAACATAACTATTATTACCTGTCTCGTAATTCTTTACCTTTCTCTGTATATACCTATCTAATAGATATTCTTACCTTCCTACTACCTATCTGTACACCTACGTATAGTAAGTCCTATAGGTGGGTACTTGGATACCTACATACTCAATCGACTTTAACCTGTTAATAATTGTATCTTAGGCAAGTACCACTTTTAGGAATAGGCTTCTAAAAAAGTTACAAACGCACTGTACTCGCGGTTTCTCTGTTAATTTAATTAAGGTATACCATAAAAGATTAGTATACTCATATAAATAGTTCAAATTGTGTAATAGGTCTGTATAGCGGTAGGTTATACACAATTCAAATCCGGAGTAACATAACGAAATTCCAACCGCTGTCCGGATTGGTACAGCTCTAAATAGCGGTAGCATTTTCATAAACGCTGCGCCGTTAATGGTTGATGGTGAATAAAGATATTGACCAAAAAACTATTATTTACATCATAGCTTGAATTTTACTCGGAAATGGTTTTTACCCCCTAATTTTGACAATTGGTGAGCTACCAGCAATTAAATGATACTTTAAACGAAGTGTCATTTAAAATTTCTGAACAACCGTAGCATTTTTTTAAATGCAGAAACATGAGCTCGATTTTCTATTTCGCAAAAAGTTCGTGTTCTTAAAGCATCTGTAGTTTTGTTTCAAGGAGACACAATTGGTTGAAAGTGTACTTATCTTTTTATAAACAAACTTTGTATGAAACTGACAGTTCAGACGTGTCACTTTCGTACAAAGTTTGTTTACAAAAAGATAAGTACCTAAACTTACAGACTATAATGGTTGTAAAAGAGCTATTCAATACCACTTCCTTGTTAGGTAGAACCAGTACCATTCCTTATCATAAAAGAATCTTGGGTTTTAGGAACTCAACGTAGGACTGAACTATAACGCTTAGCTGGCCAATTCAAGAACCTTTGTAAACTCTACTCCGGTACCAAATCAGTTCGTGAATGTTTTATGAGATTTGTTTATTCGGTTTTTGTTTACTGATAGGTGGCGTTTAGTTAGTATAAAAAAATATATAGGTAGGGCTGCGCTGTGCGTCATTACAGAACATATCCCAACCTATTAAACATCTTATTATTTTGAATGGAGTATGCGTGGTGTGCCAACTTGCGCTTTCTGCCGACCGGCGCGATTCGCCAACTCGCTCTGTGCCTACTCGCGCGTTTAGCTTACTGCAGCGATTCGCGACCTGCGCGATTGGTAAACTGTCATGATGTACAGTGAACATAAAAAACGAGTTTGGTTAGTTCCTCGTAGGTGTGGCGCTGTGGTGGCTGCGATTGGAGCTTTTTTAAAAGGTCTGCAGAGATTTCCCTAGATGAGTCACCGAACTTGGCAGAAAAGCGCTAGTTTGCTTTCTGAAAACTGTCATTAAGGGCTAAAAATGCTTGAACGATATTTTATGACTCTACTATCGATTACAATGCAAATGAACTGGTGCATGCGATTTTCGACCCTATTGACAGTTTTCAAAATTCTTTGATTATTGAAATTCTTGAATGTTCTACGTTAATACGGCCCGTGTTCTCAAATATATCTCAATAAGTCGCGTGCGCCACTTCATTTACTTTGTAATCGACAGTGGAGTCAAACATTACGGTGCAGGCAATTTTCGACCTTATTGGCACTTGTCAAATTGAAGCACAAACGGACGTTTTAACATATTTATTAATGAATTTCAAGAAAACAAGTCATTCTAATAACTGTCAGTAAGGTCGAAAATCGCAAAGCTCTATTCGTTTTGAAATCGATAATAGAGGAAAACCAATAATTTTCTTAAAGAAACTGATAGTCTAACATACAATGTTTCCAAGAAAGTTGCATTTTTAGTTTGACAGATGTCATTCGAAATATAGAGCTTTTCAAATACAACAACTTCCTCAAAGAAAGTGATAGACTGCATAGATAATTAATTTTTAAAATATTGCGGGTAACAAAGACGGGTGAAATCATAGGTAAATTTTATCATGGTCATACTTGGACTAATTATAATATAAAAAGGTCTAAAGATTTTGTACTTAAATGTACACGATGACTGAAGTATACCAATCGCGCAGATCGCGAATCGCTGCAGTAAATTAAACGCGCGAGTACGCACCGAGCGAGTTGGCGAATTGCGCCGGTCGGCAAAACACCAAGTTGGCACACCGCTGCCCACCGCTGCCAGACCATCTTCGGAAGCCTTACGGGACAATCTAATGTTACTAGTTACTAGTACAACTGCCTAAGGTAAAAAAACTGTTAAGGCTAAAAATACTTTTAAATACTAACAATGATGCAAGGAAGAAAAGCTAAAATAATAAGGAACGTATAATTGAGTGTTTTACTCTAAATTAATCGAAATCATCATTACCAGTATCCCGGTATTAGGTTTTCAATAGCGGTTTCTTAGCGTATACCTTATACTCTCCGCATGAGGTAGGGACGAGATATGTTTATATTTATTTTCGGAAACCCAAGGTCTCCAATTATACCACATCGTATTATTTTCAATAACGAACATCGGGCGACCATATTCGAGGTTGATTTTCAGGACATGTAATTCCGATAAACCATCCAATAATATTCCTAAACTCTTATACTTGGATGACTTGATAAAGTTCATGTCTGCTCGCAACGTAACTTCTTTATACTTTTCTGTCCTGGTATGCCAAACAAGTACTTTGGTACAGTTATCAGCTAGTGGTTCTATATTCTGAATCTCAAAGCCAGCTGATGTAAGGAAACCGTCTTCTACTGTACCTTTTTCGGTTGGCATGTCTGCTGTGGGACTCAAATGTTTGATGTTGACAGCAAACCCTGCCATAACTACTGGAAACTTCCTGTTGAGGAACCAGGATTCGAAGAATGCTATAACCTGTAAAGTACTTATTAATTCTTAAATATTCATTCATTCACATGTTAAGACTTTATCCCTTGCGGGGTAGGCAAACTGCTAACGGTCGTATAAATATACCTGCTTATGCTTACTATTTCAAAATAGAGTACATTACCCGGCAATCTGCTTGGCTATCGTGCGAGGTGGGGACAAGTGCCGTCACGCTCCGCACTACCAAAGTTTGGTCGGCAAAAGCGGGACGGCATTTGCACCCACCACCTCGCGCGATAGCCAGGAAGTTTGCCGGGTACTGTACAAATGTACAGTCCTCCTTTCTGCTCAGTATACACTTTTCTCACTACTATTGTTTACCCGGCATCACTGCCACCCAATGTAAGTATACCTCGCGCAGATAAAGATAGGATCCCAAAATAGCTACAATGTTGACTGACATCGCGCTGATATGTCATCTATCTTCTATACTTACATATTATAATAAATCTATCGAAAGTCTGTACATACTCGTACATGATATCCGAAAAAAAATGTTTCGTATACTTAAAATTAATAACAAATCAAGTTTCTGCAACTTTTAAAGGTTTTGTCTATTTGTCTGTTTGGTTACCCCTAAAAGGTTGGCTGCTACATATAAGATAAGTTTGTAGGTCACGTAAATTTCATAGTGGCGCGTAGTAAAAGGATGTGTATGGATTCCAAGATTAGCCGAGATTAATTTCAAATTTCGAACTGGCCAGCACGAATTGTATCGCTTGGAATAAGCGCACAGGACAAAAAAAAGGCCGTATTTATATTTTTAATCTGTATTTTTAAAACCTCAGTAAACTCCTCCTCATTTTTACGACAAGAAAAGTAAAATCTACAAATGACATATTCGAGAAGTAAAGTCTACGAATATGTCTGCGACTACAAAAATATCTCTTTAATATTAGAACAATTTTCACTTTTAATAATTCAGTATTTTTTCACTGGAAAACAAAAGTTCCGTGGTGCAAGACGTGCAAGTTGTGTACCAGACTATACAATCTTCAATAATGGATTGTTTTCTTAGTGCATAATCAACTATTTACCGCGGGAAAATTGCAATAGCTTCAAAGCCAAAAACACCGAGCCAGTATTTATTTTGTGGCAAAAGTTAGTGTGAAGGGATATCCTTATTTTCGCCGCTCCAACCATGGTCAAAATGGCTCAGCGGAAGTGGATCTGCTTATGTTATGATGTAAGGCGACCAGATGATGTCAACACTTTTTAGTTTTTAATTTTTCTAGTAAATTCTGTTAAGGCTAGTTTTTATATGTTATGATAGTAGCCAAAGTTGGTGTGTTACATACTGTTATATGTTTTGCCGACAATACCAACATTATTTTCAGGGTGCGCCAACTTTTTTCTGAAACTTCCTTTCGAAATATGAATAAAGATTGGACTACCCGTACAAAGTGACTCGATCGGCTGGTACATTTTGTATGGATGATAATTTTTTTCATATTTTCTGTAAAATTTTCCTTACGTAAGTTTTTCTGTTCTATGAGTCATCATCATCGGCCTCAAGGCCTCATACGTCTGTGCCAGACGATCCAATCAGTGTCTGAGGCAAGACTTGTCGTGACTATAGGTATAAGCCGATTTTCCACAGACACTGCGTAGTCTGGGATGTAATTTTGGAAAACGCAAGGTTGTTCAAGACCTGCGCCACTCTCTCGGCCTCCCTGGCTGACTCCACAGGAACGACGAGTCGATACATGCGGAGCCAAGTTGGCTGCAGGATAGACCTCACACGCGCCTGACAGAGAGTTCCGGGTCTAAATGCAGATTCTGCTGTCCTTCTCCAGGGCTGGTCTTGGGTCGGGTTTCTCCCTTTATATCTGTGCCCAATTTCATGAAAATCAGTTCAACAGTTTTTGCGTGAAGGAGTAACAAACAAACAAAAACTATTTCATTTAAATATTAGTAGGATAGGTTAGGATTAGTCGTAGGATTACTTGGATTATAATGAGCTTATGCTTTATTTATTCACACTCATGAACTCGGTCTTTGGTCATCCAACACAATGTTAAGAAATGTGGCATCAGTCTACTTCACGGAATTGATACCTTTGGAAGTAAACATTGCACAGTTTAAAAGAATCTGCTATAAATGTCATAAGAGGCGGAAACTTGAAAATATAGGGAACAAAACTGGAAAGCAAGTAATCCGAGCAGGTAATGACCAATTTTTAACCTGATTCAGTAAACTGAACCTAGAGAGATTCTAAAAGACTAATTTTAAAAGAACTACCGTTTTCTTACTCTTTCTTGCATGTGGAAATAGCAAATTTACGATTTAGCAGTTTTTTAATTTACATACAGTCAGCAAAACTAAGTTTTTGGTTACCTACCTACAAAAATATTTTTTGATTTTCCATACAAAGTTAGTCAGCTGAACGGAAATTTTGTGTGGAAGGCCGATAAAATTTTTTGTTTCCTAATATAACCCCCATAAAAAAGTTGTTTAGTGTCATAGTCTGATCTCGCCTGCAAAGTTTTCGTTACACTGCCCCTTACGCCCCGTATATAGCTGATATGATGGATGATATATGGCGAATAATAATATGTGCCGTGTGATGCCGGCTTATAATAGCATCACCATCATCCACATCCTTCCCGCGGGTGTCGTATGAGGCGACTAAGGGATTCCAGAGTATTGGTGTATAACAATTTAGGCGACAGGCTGACAATCTGTCACTATAGTGATACACATGTTTTCTGAAACAACCTTGGAAAACAATCCTCAAAATTGACAGACGTGGCAATAGCGACTGTATTCTTACGGCCGTTAACGGTCTGCCTACCCCGCAAGGGATAAAGGTGTGATATATGTATGTATGTATATATGGCGAAACGAAGTTCGCGGGCACCAGCTATTTAATAAATAGAACCACAAACAATAATACGTGTCATCTTGAGATCCTATCTCGTATCTGCTATACCTACGTGACTGTCACGTCAATTGTCTACTAACATGATATTCGTCTATAATGATTATGTGTTCTTGGGTTGGCAAGTAATGTGTGCAATGTACGATAGATAGGTGAGATTGGTACATACGGTACTGAAGTTACCATACACCTGTTTATACATATAGACTTACCGAACCATTAGCAACAATAGGCGAAGACACACCATACCACCCAACGAGAGCAACAGGAACCATAGACAGTTTCTTGGTCTTTCGGATTTCGCTGAACAAACCCAGATCGAACGTGTTTTCATCATCGCCGAAATAGAGAATTCCTTCTTTGACATGACGACGGATCCAGCTCAGACCTGCTTTGTGATTGGGCGCTCCTTGGCTGATGAGGCCACGGGGAAACGGTTTCCTTGATGTGAAGTCTAGGTTTGGACTTGATATATGAGTGAACGGTAAGCCAGAACGTCTACAATAAAAAGTAAAATAATCGTATAGTTCGTTTTTTTTATTGAGATAAGACATTGAATTGACAATGGACCAAATGTAATCATCTACAGTCACTTTTAGCAGGCCTGTGATATGATTGTCTAAAGACCGTGATGACCATCTTTCTTTTAAGATAATCAGCTCATCCAGCCTTTAATGTCCTAGCTAGATTGATGACAAATTCACAATTTGATAAATAATAATAGTAATATTATAGTTATATAAATGTGTATTTTATTCTAGTATGTATTAGTATGACATAATTATTATCTATTGATATCTAATACCTTTAAACGAGCAAAAATTGCATATATATATATATGTATATTCCGAGATCCCGATTATATATATATTTATATATAAAAGAAACGGCTTCAACGATTTTCTTGCAAACTCTTATATAGAGGGATTCGGGGGAGAAAAATCGATCTAGCTAGGTTTTATTTTCCAGAAATCACTCTGAACGGCAAAAAAAGCTGAATTTTGTGAACGTTGCTTTTTGTGTGGAGACAGTACCGCTATTTCGTCGGTCGATTATCAACAGATTTAGCTCAGTTGGTTAAGCCTCTTGCCTATAATTAATCTAATGAACTAGATGAACTTGAGTTCGAATCCAAACCTCAGTTTTTGATACTTTTTTGCTGTTTTATTTTTACAAATATATTAATATTTTCTTTTTTTACTATTTTTATAATAAGTAAATTTTATAGTTTTTGTATTCTACACAAAGCGAACTTGTAAAACTAACTCATTATTGTAAAACTAACGCCATCTGTTGATTTGACGTGGTAGTTCCTAAGCCGTCTGTTGGTGTTGCGCGGTTCCGTGTGCAACCGTGCACTATACCGTTCATCAACGACTAAACGATTTTTATCGTAATAAAACAACGTTCAAAAAACCTATTAAAGTATTTTGGGGGTACGAAAACGTATTTTGTTTCTTACCTGTACTTACACTATAATCCGTAAGTCGCGATAATTATGCCATCTATCGGAGAAAGACAAGACTAATACTACATACGGACCACGTTGGATATATTGACCTCCCATGACGCCGAATCGACTGGTACATTTTGTATGGGAGGTCCAAAAATTTTTTTTTTATAAAGAGTCCAGAACCTAAAAAGACTTGAAAAATAAAAGAGAAATAAAGATAAAGAGTTCCGAATCTCATTAAATTTGAACTCGCGTTTTAACGTTATCAAGGCTGGCCACGTTGACTGATAGTTGGCTGACGAAATGTGGGTTTTCTCTCCACAACAAAATGCAACGTGTTTTTATTCGTCCTTTTGTGTCGTTCAGAGTGATTTTAGGAAAATTAAAACTAGCTAGATCGATTTATCACCCCCGAATCCCTCTACATGCGAATTTTGAAAAAAATAGCGTATTTATGACCGTTTACGCTCTGCCTGCCCTGCAAAGGAAAAGGCATAGAGATATTTATACATACAAGAAGTACCATTCGACCGAGTCACTTCGTATGGGAGGTCAATTTATCCAAATGAACGCGGTCCGTGTGTAGTCTTCTCTTTGCCGACAGATGGCGTGACTTTATCGGGTTAACGCGACATGCGGATAGAGCCTCTCACGACACTCGCGGAAAAAAGTGGGATGATGCTATTCGAAGCCGGCAAAACAAGTTATTATACGGATATCTCAACAAAATACGTTTCGGGAGCGATAAATCCGAGCCAGGCTCGGTCAACCAGGTATTTATACTATAGTGATAAATTCTAGATTGTGTAAGTAAAAATTTCTCATATTTTAACCTTTTCTAGTAAGTTCAGTGCACCCGTTTTGAGCTGTCTTGTTACTCTATGGTTGGCAGGTGGCGAATGCTGCGTGGATGTAGTGTATTGATAAATAAACAAATCACTCTCGTTGGTATGACGTACACCAGATGGCGCGGGAGTCAGTTGTCTCTGGACGCTATACCGAGGCGGGTGCTTAATAATAATATTGTGTTGTTTCCAGCCCTGGCTTATCCACTAGGCTGAGTAGGCTTAAGCCTAGGGCGGCAGATTTTGGGGGGCGGCAAAATTCGCGAAAAAAATTGATAGCTAATATAAAATATTCATTAATTCATATTTTTCCCTGAGCATTGATTATTCAACACCAGAGCCAGCACACGTGGATCAACTTACTCTTGTCTTTAGATATGTTTTAAACACAGGCAAACCTTTCACACGATTCCTCAAATTTATGCCGTCAGTCGGCTGAAGAAATGTTTTCTGCCGTTATTACGGAACTCAAAACGCTAGGAATAAATATTGAAGACTGTCGTGGACAGTCCTATGATAATGCGGCGAACATGTCTGGCGTATACAACGGCTTACAGGCAAAGATTAAAAACGAAGCGCCTTTTGCCGATTACGTGCCTTGTTCTGCACATTCTCTAAATTTAGCGGCATGTGCTGCTGCTGAATCTTGTACAGAGGCTTGTCGATTTTTCATGCTACTACAGGAAATTTACGTTTTTTTTTGCAAGCTCGACACATCGCTGGCAAAAATTAACGAGTACAATCGGGAAAGGAAACCCTGAATAGAGTGAATCTGACACGTTGGTCGGCTAGGGAGGACGCGTGTAAAAGTTTGAAAGATTCTTGGCACAAAGTTCTTGAAACTTTGGAATCAATTAAGGACGATTCTACTGAAAAACCTATAACTCGAAACAAAGCAGCGGGAATTTTTCCTAATTTAGAAAAACTGGAAACGGCGGTTATGGTTGTAGTGTTGAATGATTTTTTGCAAAGAATAAATCAAGTAAATGTTCAAATTCAGTCTTCCACCGTAGATTTGGTAGCCGTTGCTGATCAATATGAGTCACTGCGTCAGTTTTTTGTATCCCAACGAGAAAATTTCAAATATTTTGAAGATAAAGCAATAGACTTAAGCGTATGCAAACAATACGATAAAGACGTGGGAAAGTGACAGCCGAAAAGGAAGAGAAAATTTGACGAAACACCAGAAAAGCAAAATATAATGACTGCGAGTGACGCATTCCGCGTAAATGCGTTTCTCGTCCTCGTAGATAGGGTAGTAACAGAATTTAAAAAAAGACAGGAGGCGTATGCCAGTTATAATGAAAAATTTGCATTTATTACCAAAATAGACGAGTTAGACATACACGCCCTCACAGAAAAAGCACTTTCTCTTAGAACAAACATATCCTAACGGCATAGAAACGGATATAGTGTAAGAAATCGAAAACAGTCTGCGACATTTTTATGTATTCGAGCTTGTCGTCAAGTCATCAGTTCGACGACAAACGACGACAACCGCATACAATTGACGACATCCGACGAGAACCGCCGACAGGTTCGGATGTAAGACTGTTTGCGACATAGGTGTGGGTGGGACCACCTAATACTATACCTTAAGGCCAGGTTAAAAAAAAACGGCTGAGGTGAAGCCGGATTGGTTGGGTTGAGAGGGCGGCAAAATTTGAATAGCCTACAGGCGGCAAATGTGCTAAGACGGCCCTGGTTGTTTCTGATACATAAACCTAGTGAATAGTACATTTGGCGATCCTGCAAGAGGCTACAAGCCTGGAGGCAAGTACTACAATAAAAAATAAAAAAAAAACAATGTTTCTGTTGGAAAAGAGGTAGGTGTACCTAATTGATCTTCTTTTCGTGTGGGACACCGAGTCGTCCTACGACCCGATGAACCCTAGTGTCAGAATTTTTCAACCGCCTTCTACAAGTAGTAGGCTTCTGACATGGTTGTGTAACGACCGCCGTCTAAGTGATCATAGACAGCAACCGGGACCTACGGCTTAACGTGCCATCCGAAACACGGAACCATCTTACTTACGGACAATCGGGTGGTTCAGCCCGCAATGTCCTAACCAGACTGGGAACAAATTCACAAAGTGATAGATATCAACTTTGTGAGTGACCCACCGAGAATCGAACCCGGGACCTTCTGCGTCAAAGGCAGTCGCACTACCACTGCGCCACATCGGTCGTCAACCTTTTGGTTACGGATGAGATTATTTCGGGTTGCGCGATGTATACGTGTTTGTTTATGCTGCCCTATTTCTATAAATCCACGGCAAAATATCAATTTTCTAGGAAAATATTAACAGTCGAATTCAATTTAATTCAATTTTTTAGGATATGGCTTCTGTCTACAGGGACAATTCTGCCAGTGTCAAGGTGGGGAAATATACGGGTCGAAGTCTTTAGCGCTGAGTCATCATGGTAGTTATTTATGGTAGTACATCTCAGTTGTCAATTGGTAGGTACCTACCTACGTACCTATCTAACTAAAATGAAGCTCCTGATATCACTATACTAAACACAATCATATCACAATACGAACCGTAGGTAAAATTACCATTTTATCTTAAATAAAAAAAAATATTATTACCGTCATATTTATGATTACTTAGGTAACTAAATAATTTCTAGGTAGTACCTAAATGTTTTATTCATTCCGATAAACTATTGCATAACTAAATTACCTACCGACCTACCTACGTAGGTAAACAACGGGGGTAGTGTGATAAATTGGCAGTAGGTAGTTTGCACTCCCTTTCATTCCGAATTATTTTTGTTGACCGGTATCTTATTAAGTTGAGTAAGTACCTACCTACCACCCACCTATCGTGTTCGTTGTAAGTTAGAATCTACTGGTCATGAGTTCTAAAATACTTATACAACTGCTAGACATCAATATGTCTGTACATATTATTTTTCATAAACGTATATTTTACTGCCTCGTTTTGAGTTATTTACAGGAGGTAGTAACTAGATTTATGGTATAGGCCGAATGTTGACCTACAAATGTGATATGGAGAGGTAATTCGGCGTAAGCTGAATGGTACCTACAAGAGTGGTATGAGAGGTAATTTGGCGAAAGCTAAATGGTACCTGCAAAGGTGGTATACTTATGAGAGGTAATTTGGTGAAAACTGAATGGTACCTACAATGGCAACTTGTTTGGTTACAGGTAGCCCCCATTATGTCGCATTTACCACCGATCGAGTCGTTAGACTGTGAAGGCGATCCTTCGTCTGTTGGCATCCGTTGGGAAAAATGGCGGAGGGCACTCGAGTTATATCTAACGGCGTCTAATATAACAAAACCGGAGGCTAAAAGAGCTACACTCTTGCACATGGGTGGTTTGCCCTTACAAGAAATCTATTACAATATACTCGGTGCCCAAGTTGAAGCCACAACCTTGAAAGACGGAGATGTTTACACCGTTGCGCTGTCTAAACTAGACGAATACTTTTCCCCTAAACAAAGTAGTATTTACGAACGGCACCTGTTTAGGCTAATACGACAAGAACCGGGGGAAAAATTTGAGAAGTTCCTTGTACGACTTCGCCATCAGAGTTCAAAATGCAAGTTTACCGCTGTAAAAGAACACATGATTGACCAGATTACGGAGAAATGTGAATCGGTAGAATTGCGGAAGAAAATTCTAACACTGGGTGATGACGCTTCATTAGATAAAATATTAGCCAAAGCCAATGCCTTAGAAGCTGTACAACGACAGTTACAAGGATTTGACGCCAGCAAAGGACTGCCTCTGGTCAACCAAGTGAATGCTATACGATCAAACGTTGGTGGTTCTGAATGTAGTCGCTGCGGTGGAAAACACTCCAGCTACGAGAAATCTTGCCCTGCTTATGGAAAGAAGTGTTTAAAGTGTGGTTATTTAGGCCATTTCCGCAAACATTGCAAAACGTCTGCTAAGAAACGGAAAAATAATAATAACCAGGCATCAAAATCGGAATCTACTGAGAAAAAAGCCAAGTTCACATCTAAGCGCAATGATGATGAGCCTAAACGTACTGATGATGTCCATTATATTTTCCATATTGATTCTGATGACAATATAAAATGTACTATAGGGAGCGTGAAGATTGACATGATCATTGATTCTGGAAGCAAATGCAATATCATTAATGATTCTACGTGGGAGCACCTAAAGTCATCAGGCATCAAGATCAAAAATCAAAACAAAAACCCGGATAAAACATTTAGTGCTTACGGAAGTAATACTCCTCTCGAAGTAATGGGGTCATTTGAAGCATCTATTGAAATTGATGACGACCATAAACTTGATGGGGAAACGTTTTACGTCGTAAAAAATGGCACTAGAAATTTACTTGGGAAAGAGAGTGCTATTAAATTGGGTGTTTTGAAGGTAGGCTTAGGTATAAACGTAATTGAATCATCTGAATTCCCTAAATTTAAAGGTATAAAAGTTCAAATCCCGATTAACGAATCTGTCAAACCTGTCTCTCAACCTTGTCGGAGAATACCCATCCCCCTTGAGGAAAAAATTGATCGTAAAATACAAGAACTACTAAACGCTGATATAATAGAACCGGTAAATGAGCCATCCGATTGGGTGAGCCCATTAGTACCGGTCCTCAAGGAGGATGGTGACGCTCGAATCTGTGTAGACATGAGGCAAAGCTAACAAAGCAATCATTAGAGAAAAACATCCTCTGCCCACCATGGAACAGCTGCTTCCGAAGTTTAGAAATGCAAAAGTATTTTCCAAATTAGACATTAAAAACGCGTTTCATCAGATTGAACTTAGCGAAGACTGCCGACATATTACTACATTTATTTGCAATCGCGGTTTATTTAGATACAAGCGCCTCATGTTCGGCATCTCGTGTGCCCCAGAGATTTTTCAAAAGACTTTAGAGAGGACTTTAGATACTTTTACCCTGTGAAGGTGTTGTCAATTTTATTGATGACATCGTTGTATTTGGTAACGAGGCCGAACATGAGGAGCGATTGAAGAAAGTGCTGCAAGTATTAAAGGACAACAATATTTTACTTAATGAAGGAAAGTGCGTTTTCGGCGTCAAACAGGTGCAATTTCTAGGACACATATTGTCTCATGATGGAGTTAAACCTCTTGACAAGTACATTAACTTGATCGAATCATTTAGGGAACCCCGAACTGTAGCTGAAATACAAAGCTTTTTGGGATTGGTAAATTTTGTAGGTAAGTGGGTCCCTCACTTAGCCACGCTTACTAAGCCTCTGAGGGAGCTGCTACGACTCAAACTGAGTCAAGGGGCGGACATAACCTCGCGTTGGACTGAATGTCATACAAGGTCTTTCACGAAGCTTAAGCAGGCTTTGACAAATATTCGGACGCTAGGCTACTACGACCCTCACGATAGGACCCAAGTATTTGCCGATGCTAGTCCTACAGGTCTTGGGGCCGTTTTAGTTCAACACGGTTCTGCGGGGCCGCGTATTATAGCATACGGTAATAAAAGTTTGACAGACCGCGAGAAACGATATTGCCAAACGGAAAAAGAAGCCCTCGCGTTAGTTTGGGCCGTAGAACATTTTAATATGTACCTTTTTGGGAAAGATGGTTTTGAACTAGTCACAGACCATAAACCTTTGGAGGTGATTTTCGGGCCGAACTCGAAACCGTGTGCGAGAATAGAACGTTGGGTATTGCGGCTACAGTCATTTAAATTCAAAATTATTTACAGCCCCGGTAAAAACAATATCGCGGATCCTCTCTCGCGTTTATGTTCACAAGACACTGAACCACGTCCTTTCGATGATGAGAATTACGTGAACCTAGTAATTGCTCAATCTTGTCCTACTGCAGTCACCTTATCTGAATTAAATCTTGCGTCCGAGGCAGACAAAGAGTTTCAATTGGTTAAACAAGGAGTTTTGAACAACAGCTGGGACCAAAGCGTCAGTAATTACAAGATTTTTGAGCATGAGCTATGTTTTCAAGATAATATCCTTTTACGCCAAAATAAAATAGTAATTCCACTCAGTTTGCGTTCCAAAGTTTTAGATGCGGCACACGAAGGCCATCCAGGAATCGTAGCCATGAAATCGCGGCTACGGTCCAAAGTTTGGTGGCCAAAAGTGGACAAAGATACAGAAAACTACGTCAAATCTTGTAAGGGCTGCACTCTGGTCTCAGCTCCGAATCCGCCTAATCCCATGCATAGGCGCGAACTACCCCTGCAACCCTGGGTGGATGTTGCAATCGATTATCTTGGACCTTTGCCCAGTGGTCACTACCTTCTCGTAATTATTGACTACTATAGTCGATATAAAGAAATAAAGGTTACTAAGACTACAGATTCGGCTCAGACTATAAATATGCTCAAGGAGATATTCGCTCTATTAGGTTTACCGGTTAGTATCAATGCTGATAATGGGCCCCAGTTTACTAGTGCAGAGTTTAATAATTTCTGCCGAGAGTTCGGAATTCGTCTTTTCCATAGTATTCCATATTGGCCTCAGCAAAACGGTGAGGTTGAGAGGCAGAATCGTGATATTTTGAAGAGATTACGGATCAGTCAAAGTCAGAAATCTGACTGGCAGGCTGATTTACTTAAATATTTAACAATGTACAATAGTACTCCGCATTCCACAACAGGTAAACCCCCAGCAGAGCTCTTTTATCGTCGCCAATTTCGAGACCAGCTGCCTTCCATATCCGGTGTTGAATTTACCAACGAAGACCAGGAAACAAGAGACCGAGATGCGGCTATGAAAGCGAAGGGAAAAGACTATTCCGACAGAAAGAGAAAAGCTACTGAATCAGATATTGAACTAGGAGAGAAAGTGTACATAAAGAATATGATTAGAGATAATAAACTAACGGCGACTTTTAAAGATACGCCTCATACAGTCACGAAGAAGAACGGGAATGACATGGAGGTTGAAAATGATGAGACAGGACAACGATTGCGCAGAAATATAGTACAACTTAAAAGAGTTGAAGGAAAATGGAGAGTTTGTTCAGATGAGGGTGAGGAAACTGTAGATGATTCAGATAGCACAAACAATGATGAGACTATTAATAATATTACAATTTATTTACAATAGTTGATTTGGATTATAAAGTAACTTTAGAGTTATCATTTTCATTGTTTGGAAGATGTTCTTTTTATTTCAATTATTGTAAAAGGTAGATGTAGTGTATTGATAAATAAACAAATCACTCTCGTTGGTATGACGTACACCAGATGGCGCGGGAGTCAGTTGTCTCTGGACGCTATACCGAGGCAGGTGCTTAATAATAATATTGTGTTGTTATTGATACATAAACCTAGTGAATAGTACAGGCATTAGGCCTGCCACTTGTACTTTTGTGCAATAAAGTTTAATAAAATAAATATCGATTTTGTGAGTGCCACTTCAACCTCTACAATAGAACCCAGAACCTTTGCGCCGCAGGCAATCTTTCGATCACCTGCGGCACATAAGCCGTCATGTTTTATGCTTTACACTCACTTTAAAATCCTAAGCAAATGGACGCAGCAACGAACATTGTTATCAGCCAAGATCCAATGCAAACGAGGCACGTGCATCAAGGTGTGCGAAAGCCTCGTCAAATCTGCAATCTGATTTGGTCTGGGATATGTTGCCGTCACAAAGTATATCTTCGTTAGGTCTGGATCATTCTGTGTGAATTTTCTTTTATCTTCATAATTTACGGAACAGTATTTCGGCTGCATTATGTTTACATTGCGTTTTTTCACAGTATGTTTTCTAGTGTAGTTGCTTCTGTAAAATAAAGTACAGCAAGAGTCAACTGTAGCCAGAAAAACTTTTGAAAAGAAATGCTTTTTTGCATTGCATACTTGCTAGTAGTTGAATAGGCTTTGGTAATCTGAAGGGATTCGGCTTCTATTTCACTCAATACCAATAAAACTACTAATATGAACAAGAAATGCAAAAATACTTTTTCCGACATACTGAAGCTTAGAAATATGCAGAACACGTATGCTTCGTAGTAATCTTTCAGAAGAATGAGAGGTCATTTATATAAGAAAGGTATTATCACTTAATGAGTTAAAATATTTATTATTAGAAAAGATTGTTATAAAAACGTGGATTGTAAATTTATTTTCAAAAAACAAACCAATTCTACCAATTCTGCGATTGAAACCTCTTACCATCATTTAATAACATTCCAATGAAACAAAAGAAATATAAAAAATATTTACCCGACTACAGCAAAGCAAAAAGGAGGATTATGATTTTGACCGGTTTGTATGTATGTGTGTGGCAATAATTCCTTTTTTCCCTCCTAGCTCCTTGTCAATATTTGACAAATGTGGTGCCAATAGAAGCGTCTAAACAGTCTGATGGTTAAAGGCTATTTTATGTGACAATAAAGTGAGCATGGCGCTCTCTAGCGTGCATAAAGTTACGACTTTTTTTCTTCTTGTTGTATCGTGTTGGGTATCAAACGAAAGGGCTCAAATAGTACATTTCAAAAATTTAGATAATGTAGGTGAAAGCTCGAAACTTACTTGCATTAACGCAATATCAATTTAGTATGAGATTGGGACATGGGTTTCTCTCTTTCTCTATTTTCGTACAGGACACCGAGTCGTCTAACGAGCCCTTATGTCAGAATTTTTCAATCGCCTTCTACAAGTAGCAGGTACATTCGTATCGGTATCGTGTCGGTATGAGTCATACACGTGGTGCTGCTCTTATGATGGACACGAAAGGCAGACAAGACCTGATAGCACTACATACGCTAAATATCTGTGTATAAGCTATGGTGAAAAAGAGCTGCTCGTTAGACTCGGGATCTGACATATTTTTCATCACATGGAATCCAAGCAGAAAGATACCGCGAATCTTATCGCATTTAAATTATTTTAACGCGTAGATAGGTAGGTACATAAGAGATCATACTAATCCTGATCCTAAAAAACTTGATCCGTATCCTAATTCATTATACGGAGTGTAAGGGACAGCGTCCCGAATAGGTACTGATAGGGTGCAAGCAGACTATGAAACTAAACAACTTTCCCCTGGGAACATGTCATGAACACTGGTAATATGTCAGGAAACATCAAAAAATTTTTGGTTTCCCATAGCGAATGCAGCCAGCTGATCGCGATTTTGTATGGGAGGTCGAAAATTATTTGTCGTTTCCTGACATATGTTCCTAGGGGAAAGTTGTTCAGTTTCATGGTCTGCTTGCACCATATCAGTATTCAGGACGCTGTCCCTAACATCCTATATAACATTATAAAGACGGATGTGTGTTTGTTAGGACGTGTTAGGACTGAGCACTAAAACAGCAGAATAGATTCAAATTATTTTTTGTACGAGGATGAAATAATGTCTAGAATAGGACATAGGCTGCTCTTTACCACGGTGATCTTATTTTCATGTTCACGGGAACACGCATTTTCCAACATTTTTGAAAGAGGTGGCGCTAGCTAGCTAATTCGCGTTTTAGGAAAACCAACAGCAACATCTGTTGTCCGAGACTTTTGACTTACTCAATTGAGTAGCTGCACCAAAATTGACGTTTAAGTCACAATACGTACTGCCACTGCATATAAAATATGTTTGAACAAGATAAAGAATTACTGTATTTAAAAAAGATATTAAAATATTTTGCATATAAATATGACATGGCTGATAAGATGTATTATCAAGATCTATCGAGTATCTGGCGTATCGCCGCCATTGCATATGAGGTTCCCTGTGAATATCTAGAATATCTTATGGTCTAAGATCCCGCCATATAACGACCTTCACCGAACTGTTTAATGGAAGAAAGTTATTTATTATGTAATAAGTGCCAATAAATATATTTCGTAAGGGATGCCTAAAAAAGTTCAGCCAGAGTATGATTAATAAAAAAATACAATTTTATGTAAGGGGTAAAAATATTAGTTGCAAATATTTGAAGGGGCAAATAATATGAAACTGAACAACTTTCCCCTAGAAATATTGTTTGAAATTGGAAAAAACTTTAGGCTCCCATACAAATTAACGGTAATTTTTTTATCGGAGATCCAAAACATTATTTCATATTTTCATACATACCCAAACTTGAAAGGACTCAGTAGAGAATACTAAATTACCCTCCTGGAATTCTGGGATGCTTGCTTACCTACTCGCTTACTCGGCGTAAAATTTTTGACCACAGGAATTTTAACCGATAAAATATTTACGCTGCATAATTTTAAAATCATCACTCTCCTTGCCTTATCCCGCTCTCTGTCGGGTAGGCTACTTAACCTAGGGGATTTAACGTGGAACCAAGTTTTTACACAGAGCGACTGCCATCTGACCTCTGCAACCCGAAGTCTAACCTGACCCGAATCCTAGGTTAAGTCACATTTAAATATCATCTGAATTCAAATTTTATTTGAATGTAGGTTTCATCACGATGTTTTTTCCTTCATCGTAAGAGCAGTCGGTAATGTACTCATACGTGAGTAAAACACATTGGTACATGGCGGGGTTCGAACTCGGGTCTCACGATTGTAAGACCGTTGTCCTAACCACATGGCCACGGACGCTCATGCGACGCTGCATAATTAAAAAATATTTTATTTAAATAACAGTATGAAATTACGTAGCTAGTTGAGAAAGAATGGAATCAAAGCGTTATATTTATAAGGTTTTATCTAAGTACAATTACGAGTATAGACCGATTCCCACAACATTATGGGAAAAGATCGAATATACAAATATCTTCTTGATTTTGCGCCTAATAAGATTGGTTGGAAAACAGTCCACTGCTAGTGCTATTACATCCCATTTTTACCTGTAGGTGTCTTTAAAAACTTTAAAAGGTATCGTCCAGGAATGCCAGGCAGCAACGTTCCGCCAAGCTTATCAAGACGATAATGGAAACCACTGCCAATGTGTGATAGGTCGAAGCTAGCAGTGGACTGTTTTCCAATCAATCTTAACAGGTGCAGAATCAAGAAACCATTTGTATAATTATCGATATTTTTACATAATGTTGTGGGAATCAGTATTCTAGTTAGAAAAAACCTTATAATAAACACACACAAATCACGCCTTTATACCTGGCGGGGTAGGCAGAGCGTTAACGATAGTAAAATTACGGACGTTATATAAAACCTTTGTTTTCATTCTTTCTCGACTACCTCATTATTGGCCTCGTACGTCTGTGACAGACGGTTTAATCAGTATCTGAGGCAAGAATTTTCGTGGCTGTCTTTCTATCTATCCTATATACATATAATAAACCTAAAGAGGATCGAAAGTCTGTACATGCAAGATATCTAAAAAAAATTATTTCGTGATACTTAAAATTAGTAACAAACACGTTTATGCATTTAATTATTTTTTGTGTTTCTCTGTTTGGATGCTTGGTGTGTATATGAGGCAGCATAACGCAAAAACGCTTGGACGGATTTTGATGCAAATTGTACCAAAATGTCAAGAAAGTCACCGACCAGGTTATAGGTTAAATATATCCTTTATTCCACAGATTGATAACAATTCTTTATTAAATAATAAACATTTTACCTCATTATAAAGAAAATATCTCTCATTCTTCTGAAATGTTACTACGTAGCACACGAGTTCTGCATTTAACTGAGCTACATTATGTCCGGAAAAGTATTTTTGTATTACTTGTTCATATTAATAGTTTTATTGATATTGATGACTAAAAGAGAAGCCAAATGCCAGACGATCAAACCCTATTCAACCACTACGAGGTATGAAATGTAAAAGCATTGATCAAAAAGTTTTGCTTACCACATCTGACGCATACTGTATTTTCTGCTTTTATTTTACAGAAGCAACTACACTAGACAATATACTTTGAAAAAACACAATTTAAACATAATCCAACATAAAGAGTGTTTCAAAAATTATAAAGATGAAAGAGAATTCATACAAAATGATCCAAACCTAACGACGATATACTTTGTGACGGCAACATATCCCAGACCAGAACAGATTCCAGATTTGACGAGGCTTTCGCACACCTTGATGCACGTGCCTCGGTTGCATTGGATCTTGGCTGACGACAATGTTCGTTGCTCCGTTCATTTGCTTAGGATTTTAAAGTAAGTGTATAGCACAAAACTTGACGGCCTATGTGCCGCAGGTGGTTAAGCAATTAACTGCCGCGCAAAGGTTCCGGGTTCCATTCTAGATGGAGCAGTCATTAACTTGATATTTATAAATGTGTGAACTTGTTCTCAGTCTAGTTAGGATGTTCAAGACTGGAACAGCGGATTGTCCGAAAAGAAAAATGGTTTCGTGCTTTGGAGGGCACGTTAAGCTGTCGGTTCCAGTTGCTGTTTCTGATCCCTCCGCATCAGTAGTACTTGTATCCTTAGTACTACTGCGAAAAATACAAGCTAATCAATGCGGATTATCTTGAACATACAATAGATTAATTTGATAACGGTCTTTACACAATCAAAATATCACAGGCTTGCTAAAAGTTACCATAGATGATTTAGTAAGACTTTTAAATCATCTATGGTATTAGTTTTCCTATTGGCCAGCAGTAGAGTTTTTTGACTGTAGAAGAAGAAGAAACCAGATTTCATCAGGTCGTCTGACACTGTATCTCACATGGATAGAAAATTTATTCACCAGATAATTTTAGTTTTTATTGTAGAAGCTCTGGCTTACCGTTCACTCACATATCAAGTCCAAAGCCAGACTACGAAAACGGCCAACCGTTTCCTTCTAACGCAATCTGCCGAGGAGTGCCCAACCGCAGAGCAGGTCTGAACTGGATCCGTCGTCATGTCAAGAAAGGAATTCTCTATATCGGCGATGATGACAATACGTACGATCTGGATTTGTTTAGAGAAATCAGAAAGACCAAGAAACTGTCTGTGGTTCCTGTGGGTATCATTGGGAAGAATGGTGTATCTTCGCCTATTGTTGATAATGGTTCGGTAAGTCTACATGTATAACTATGGTAACTTCAGTACCGTATGAACCAATTATACCTATCATTCCTATCAGCATACATTCCTTGCCAACCGAAGAGCACGAAATCATTCTAAAGGAAGATGATCCAAATAACTTGGGCAGATAAAGATAATATCCAAAAATGGCACGCATTATTTTTTGTTTCTTTATTCATTAATGACATGTTGCTATTTTGGAAACCTTTCTGCGCGAATTATACCTATAGTGACTAGTATACTGATCAGAAAGAAGGACATTATTTTCAAATAGTTCATTATAATATACTTTACAGGTTATAGCATTCTTTACATCCTGGTTCCACGGCAGGAAATTTCCAGTAGATATGGCAGGGTTTGCTGTCAACATCGAACATTTGAAGCCCACAGCAGACATGCCCGCTGGACAAGGTATACTAGAAGACGGTTTTCTTACATCAGCTGGTTTTGAAATTGAAGACATAGAACCACTAGCTGATAACTGTACCAAAGTACTTGTTTGGCATACCAGGACAAAAAAGAATAAAAAAGTAATATTTCAAGCAGACATAAACCTTATCAAGTCTTCTAAGTATAAGAGTTTAGGAATATTATTGGATGGTTTATCGGAATCACATGTCCTGCAATTGAACGACAGAAGTGGTATCGAGCCGTTCATTATTCAAAATAATAGGATACCTACGTTCGTTCATGGAGTAATATACCAGTGAGAGTGAAATAGTGAAGTAGTAACTAGGCCGATTTTGTGCGAGGAATTCCAAGAATAGCTATCGATATCGATAGAACATAAATTTAACTACCTTATCCATTATCGAGTTAAACACTCGTACTGACATAAACGTTTTATGTTTATACTAAGATAATATAAATAATAGTAAATTTAATTATTTAACGGTAATGATCAAACAACATACAAACATACATATAACACGCAATTATCCCTTACGGGGTAGGCAGAGCGTTAACGCTCGATGTCGCCATGTCTGACAAATATAGAGGGCCGTTTGAGAGAATTTTGTGTATCACTATAGTGACAGGCTGTCAGCCTGTCGCCTAAAAGTTGTAATACACCTGAAACCCTCAAGTCCCTCAGTCGCCTCTTACGACATCCACGAATGGGGTGATGCTATTCTAAGCCGGCATCACACGGCAACTACATTATTATACAACTGATTTCTAAAAATATTTTTTTATGAATGTTTTTGGATCTGGACATCATTTTATTTAAGTAAGTAGTAATTAGGTATCTTAATGAGTTTATTGTCAAGTAAAAAACTACATATGTAAAATGGATATCATCATAATTAACCTTAACCTATTACGTAACGTATGCACACTAGGGCAGGAATATCGGAATCTCGGAATATCGTAATATCAGAATTCCGGAGCAAAAGTTCCGATACTACGATTCCGATACTAAGTGATCAAATATCGTAATATCGGATTGAGAAAACTTTATTTGAAAACACCTGGAATATACTTTGTAAAAGACTGCGGTCATTATTATTATGTTCTCTTGACGCCCGTTACATTCATCTCACGAGCGCAGGTTATCCGTACTTGTGTGTGTTATCTCTTTCTCTTTTCGTTTTGGACACCGAGTCGTCATGAAAAAAAATGGGTTCTTACATCTCTGGCCACCATCAAATTATGCCTCGCCCACGGAATTCAGCTTGCTGTCATCGATACATTGTACAAAACCGAGCCAACGACTACTGATGAAGCTCTACCCGAACCGTCTTTTCAGCATGAAATCGAATTCCTTAACCACTCAAACTCAGAAAGTGACGAAGATGATGAATATGACGAGTCATCAATAGATTGCGGTAAATTTGAAGTAGAAAGTGTACAAGTTCGTACTGGTGATCCAAGAATGTACAAAGATTTACTGCAAAGAAGTTGACACTGAAGCAAGAATTTCAGAAAGAAATAGAGAAATGCAAAAAAAAATGAAAACTTCTATGCTTCCGTCTGATGAAATTGATCTTTAAGGATTTGTAATAATTTTTTTATTTTTATCGAATATATTTGGGTGCTTCTACGGAGCGTAAATTTTCATTGTCCGGGGCCAAAACACCATAGTTTTTAAAAACAAAGACACGATATATTTTTTATTGGATAGTTCATACTTGATTCTAACTGGGACATTATGAAACTTAAGTATAGGATCATGCAAAGATAGTAAAAAAAAAATTCTAACTGCCGAAATCTGATTCCCGGAACGTGTCCGCGCCGCAAAAATCGATACAATAATGCCTATATCTTTTTTTCGGTATAACTTATCTATTCAAACTATTTCTACATGATAAAACAGAGGTACAATAGTCAAGGAAAAAAATATTTCATTTCTGTGAAAATATTAGATTTTGTTCTCTAAGCTAATTTAAAAATGTCCGGCAACAAGTTCTGATTCCCGTGGAACGTCACTAAAGTCCGCGTACATCCCTAATTAAACGCCCCGAAAGTGAGTTCTATCCCCCATCGTTATCTCCCAGTAGTGCTCTGTGCACCATGGGAAGCAGAGGTGCCGCTTGTGCAGCATTCCCGAACTACGAAGGTTCGAAACTGTTTCCCGTGTGTTTGTTTTGGTTGAAAACTGATTCCCGTTTGTTGGTTTAAAATTAAAGTAAAAGTAACAAGGTGACTACTTCATACCTAATTTAAAGACCCTAAGGTTTACTAACTTAAATGTTTTAATTATAGCATAAGACTGCGTCAATTCGCAACAATCGCCATTTTTCGATTTTTTCTGATTCCCGTCACACTGATTCCCGTGTATAAAAGACAACGGAAATCAGCTTTTCACTAAATTTTACATGAGACTTATCATTGTATGTGCCTAAATCGTGGAGAAGCATTGTCCTCTTGCGTAAAACGTATATTTTGTAAAAACGTCTTAAATGCAAAATTTCACTTTTGCAAATATATTTTTTCGCAATATTTTTCCCTGTCGTTGTCCCTATTATGTTATATCGATGCGTAGCTATGTTGTTAGGATATTAAATAAGTACCTAATTAGATAGGTAACTAGATAAATAGCTTCACATCTATACTAGTTAAATGCCTACTTGTCTAGTTAATTATCTACCTAACATGACATACTTGCCTAGTTGCTTATTTACCTAACATGCCTAGTACTCTTGTCACCTACTTCGATATACCTAGTTACTTAGTTACCTAAGTACTTATGATTTGTTTCATTACTTTTTTATATTATTTTCTAACCAATAGTTTCACACAATTATTACCAGAAATATCCTACTTCTGATTCCCGTGTCACATAATCTGATTCCCGTGGGCGGATAATTTTTAAATGCCCATATCTCGAAAAATATTATTCTTGGATGAGTGCCTATTTAAAGTATACCTTTGTTTTATACTAGAATTTGACCTGGAGTATCACATTAAGTCATATCATGAGAAATGAAAACGACTACGGGAATCAGCCGAAGAACGCGATTTCGAATAACCACCCATTTATTTTATTGAAAACATAAGGTTTTAGTCACAGCATAGAACATTACAAGAAATGCAGTCAAAAATACAAATACAATGAAATTTTACAAAAATAAACTAGGTAAAAATACCACCCCAGGACGCCCCCGGTCCAAAGGTGCCCATTACACTACTATAGTCTGTAAGTTTAGGTACTTATCTTTTTGTAAACACACTTTGTATGAAAGTGACACTTCAGAACTGTCAGTTTGATACAAAGTTTGTTTACAAAAATATAAGTACCTAAACTTACAGACTATAGCATTACCACGTTGTATTGCAATGGACAACCTTTGCACCAAGAACGAGCCAGAGCGATGGTCTAGGCCCTTTTCCCTCATCCGACGCCCTATCTGCCTAACATAGCCTCCGTGCACCAACTCCCAGCTGTTTCCACCGCCAGAGGAACAAACTCATAACCTTGCGCAAGGTCGGCATACTTTGCCTTCTTTTTTAAGGCTGCGGATTCAGCGGCCGCCCCTGCTGCCTGAGTTGTCTGGCCTAGGTGGCAAGCGGCAAAGGTACTGACACAAGTCGCATCCCATAGCAGACATCTGCCTTTATGCCATGGGATAAGTGTTAGTCCGTCCGGTCTTTTGCCATCTGTACGGCTCAACCCAGGAGGCTCTAATACGCATGGAACGTTAACCGAGATGAGGGCCCTCCGGACGATATCGTTGAGGGCGTGGTGTCGCGGGAACCTACCTGCGCAACGACAACAACTCAGGCCGTGATGGCCATTGGTTTCCACCATGGTCCCACAAATGCAGCGATGAGGTTCGCATACATTGCAGCCAAGGCGAAGAGCCACCGCAACACGGAGCGAATCGTTGTCTAGGTGCGTTCCTAGGTTAGGTGAAGGAAGCGCGTGCAACCACGCCCCCGATTCTGACCGCGATACCGCCCGCAGTCTGGCCAAATCCGCACCCGCAGCCCCAGCAAGCAGCTGTGAAGACATTGCCTTGCAACCGACTTCATCCCACGCACGCTGACATTGGGGGTCCGAAGGCAAAGACTCACCCGGATAGCGAGACGACCATGCTCCAAGGGCGTCAGATCCATGCGGAATGCTCACCCTGTCACCGTTAGGGAGAATAGTAGTGACAAGGTTTGACACCGCATGAACCGACGCCAAGAAAGCCGGCAGACTCACATCCGTAGCTCGCCGAACTCCCAGACCCCCATGCCGTATGGGTAAAGATGCCTGGGCCCACTGAACATCACTCACGCCGACATTCAAAATCGACTCTATTGAGTCTTTAAGGACATTGTCAAAGGCCGTGAGACTGTCGGGGTACATCCAAGTCGGAGCGGTACGGAGCAGATACATAAGCTTGGGGACCGCGAAGCACATCCGTAACAGAGTCAAAGCTGTGTTGGCCGACAAATTTAAAAGGCGTTCCTGCGCAGCAATGAGAAGCCTTTGTCTTGACAAGATAGCCTCCGGAATGGAAGATGGAAAAATAGGGAAACCAAGAAGGGAGAACCCTGTAATAAAATAAGAAGTTCACTGTCACACAAAATGCTAGATGCCTTGTTGTTTTTAAGAACGCACTATCAAGAAAAACGTGTATTTAAAAAATAATTTTGAGGCATTCAGCCGCTATTTTTTATATTTCTGATAATTGTTTTTTTGTTATTGTTGATTTTGCTTGCCTACTTTGATATTTTAAAAAGTGTATTAATGTTGATTTTAAGAAAGTTTAACAATTAGTGATAATAGTAACGAGAAATCTGTGATTTTGTGCTTCTAAGTTCCATATTATAAACGATTTGATCTATAAACTGTCTTTTTTTTTCTTTATATACCAAAATATATCCCTAGGTTATAATCCAAAGTAATAAATAATATACTTACCCGTAAGTGATAAAAAACGCGTGAAACTAAATTTTATGTGCTATTCCGATATATATACCGGAATTCCGATATTGAGATCTGATATCGGAACTCAATATCGGAATTGAAAACCTTCCGATATTGCATGCCCTAATGCACACAATATATTACAAATATATAGAACAAAAGTATTTAACCACTTCAAAAAGCATTAACAATAGCTATTTATATAGACAACTGATTATGAAAAAGTCATCGATGTCGAGTCATATTTCATTTCCTAACAACACTACGAAGAAGGAAAGAGACAACTGTAATATACAAATTCACGGAGGACAATAACCAGTGGAGAACGCATGCGGGGGCGACCGCACTCACTTGATGTATGCTCTATAAGGCTGACGCATCAAAATTTTGATTAGTCGGGTTGAGACTGTGCGAAAGAACGGACGTTCCGCGCTTCGTTTTTTGGCGTATAAACGTAATCAAGAATGCCTTCCTGTGCAGTGAAATGGTGTGGAAAGCGTAGTACAACATCAAGTTCCGCAAAAGACGGGATAACATTTCATAGGTAAACATTTTTATGCTTGATTCTTTCAAAATTTCATTTAAATGAAAAATAATTCCATATTTATAATTTCTGATGCGCTCCCGTTGATGTCTTTCATTGCTATCCCTTTCTAACGCACGGGTGTGTCCATACGTAGGCTGGCTCTTTCTTCGTATTAGTGCTATACCACTGTTCTCAGAAGTATAGAATGATTTTATCGATAATTCTGGGATCGTCATAAAAGAATTATGTTAATGTACGTACTTAACAACTTACCTACAATGTATATTATATGAATGAATGCATTCGGGGTATATGGAGTGGCGCGGACGCATTCCCCCCGCGCCAAAATTTCGTGTTTCATTATTATAAATAAAAGATCTTGTGCTAGTCGAATATAAATTTGTAACATACATACATACATATATCACGCCTTTATCCCTTGCGGGGTAGGCAGAGCGTTAATGGCCAATGGTAAGAATACGGCCACTATCGCCGCGTATGACATTTTTGATGTTTGTTTTCTAAGGTTGTTTCAGAAAATATGTGTATCACATCACTATAGTGACAGGTTGCCAGCCTATCGCCTAAAAATACACCAACACTCTCGAGTCAATTAGTAACTATTTCATTTATTATGAAATCAGAACAAAATATCAATAGGTAGGTCAATATATCATCTTGTCATGTCCGTCTGTCTGTCCGCTGACCAGCATCGTCTCGCCAACCAGCCCTACCATCCAAAATGATCGTAACAGGTCGTTTCCAATTCGGTACAATTATTTCAATACATACCCTAAAATTACAATGTAAGTAGGAACTTATTTTTTTTTTTATACATATATCGCTATATTAATATTAGCATGCACATGTTTCAATAAATTTTCTTACACATAATATGAGTAAACTTATTAAACGGTGATATAAAATATCGATATAATTTTACATATTTATTTTTCCCATCTCTACAAAATATGCGGTCATTGCGAAAGCCAATTGCGTCTAGCGATAATTACCTCTCCCCCCGCAAAAACCAGTGAGCTTGGTTTTGAACAAAATCGTACCGACGCGTTCTCCACTGGTTACTCTCCTCCGTGTACAAATTATTAAAATAGAAAGAGACAGCATGAAATACATCAGCGGCAGCTAGTTGGAAATGTAAATACAAGAATCACTATATAGTATAAACTTAAGTAAATACTTTTATTCTTGTGACGGTGTATGTTTAATACTAAATAAAATGATATGATATGATATAAAGCAAATTCGCTTTTCGCGCCTGTTTGAATGTATGTTTGCTTAAATCTTTAAAACTACACAAGTGATTTTGATGCAGGTTTTTTAAATTGATAGAATTATTCAAAAGGAAGGTTTTTATGTATAATACTTGCCAGATAAATTCCTTTTTCCCTCGGGAAAATCAGTTGCAGCCCGCTAGTTAATTATAAATCAATTGCCAGCTTTAACAGACTTCATAGCTTTAAATTTAAGTTGAAATTGGCTAGTAAGCTGTTAGATAGGTACATTTGGCTCTGCAAGATGTCCTAGTGAACGGCTTATTTTAAATTTCTCCAACTAACCACAAGCTGGAGCTAACTGCCTGTAAATGGCCACGGCTTTAGTAAAAGCCGTCTGAACTCCTAAGGTATATCACAAACTTAACGCACGACGGACCGCTTAAATATCGCCGCGTTCTCTCAGATCCGTACCAGAAATGTCAATCCGCATACTAAAACCGCTCAACCGCTGTCAACGCAGCATCGTCCGTCGAGTGCGGTTTTAGTATGGGGAGTGACGTCAATTTCTCTAAGCATAAATATCTGTCGCGCTGATAGTCCGCACGGATTCGCAACTCATGGGTCCGCATGAAATTCACTGACTTCATCTGCACCGCTTGATTGAAGTAAAGCGAACCACGCTACCGGACCGTTATCTGCGCGGATTATCCGCACGTTTTGAGCATTAATATTGCGTCAGAAATATAGGACTCATGTGTTGCCAGAAACGATAGTTCCGTACGCGTTGTTCAACTTTACTTCAAGCGTTTTAGATGCAATGAGTAAACTACGCGCGTGTCCGCATATTGCGCATGCGCGCGGACAAAACGCGTTGCGCAACATTAATCCTAAGGTCCCTATTTATAAATCGCACTCAACTCTGAGATGAATCTCAAGAGCGATTTTGACAAATTGCAGTCAATACTAAAGCCCGTATTTATAAATCGCACTCAACTCTGAGATCGGTCTCAAGGGCGATGTTGACAAGTTTAGTGTCAGTCAATACTAACAGCATCTCAAAGTCGCACTCAAGATCGGTCTCAGAGTTAGGTGCGGTTTATAAATATGGGCCTTAGTCTGCCGTCTATCAGGGCTGCCTGGTCGTTGCTGCAGCCAACTCGGCCCAACTGGCCCACACAGGAAATTAATACAAATTCGTATCGCGTAAACTGGTAACAGAGCAGTTGGCTGTCAGGCGGTGGTGATGGCGCCTATTGTGCGAAACAATGGAACCGTTGTAGTTTATTCACGTTAGTTGAGTTTGAATGTCGTGTCAACTGATTTCATATTAAGTATACGTACAATCATGGTTTACGAATTGTTTACTTGTATAAATCGCTTTCTTTTACTCACTTTTCATTCGATATGTAGAGCACTATACACACCGCGTATGTAACATCAATTGCAACATCGGAAAGTTA
The DNA here is from genome assembly GCA_029255805.1 of Keiferia lycopersicella. Taxonomy (NCBI): domain Eukaryota; kingdom Metazoa; phylum Arthropoda; class Insecta; order Lepidoptera; family Gelechiidae; genus Keiferia; species Keiferia lycopersicella. The sequence goes on from JARACZ010000008.1 coordinate 6,378,243, forward strand.
ACGCCTCAAAAATCCCTGTTGCGTAATCTAGGTACTATTTTTCTATGTTTCAAACACAATACTGTCAAAAACACTGTCAGTATTGCCTAAAAAAATGCCATCAACATAATTTTACCATCCTTCGCGGATTCGATGGGGCCTTATGCTTTCGATTCGATATTTGATTCAATATAGAAGGTGTTAGGAAAATTACTAACTTCCATTCAAGGGATAAACCAGCCCATGAAACTGAACAACTTTCCCCAAGGAACATAGGTCGAACACATATTTATTTAATATTTTGTCATTTTCCGGGTTCCAAGAGATCTGAAGGAAAATACCTAATCTGGAATTAGGAAAATTTATGAATGCAACGGCGCAGAAAGTCCTCTGGGTGATTTTCAAACGGCCTTAAAAGCGTAGGTAGTAGAGAAGGAACAAAAAATGTCTGAAATAATGTCGGTTGGATCCTTGGAAGGGTATTAAGTGCGGCATTTATCTAGCAAAGCGCCGCCGCCGCTTCCGAAATATACGGCCTGCAGGCTTCGACTGCCCGTTTTAACATTGAGCAACGAGTACATAACTACACAATTACGCTAAATACGTGGTTCAACCCGTCCAAGCAATGTTCTCCGCAAAAGAAACGTAATTGTTATGCCATTTTATACATGGTATGAAACACTGTGCGCGAGTTTGACTCGCACTTGCTTGGTCGGGTTTATTCAAAGTTACTTATGATCAACGCCATCTATTGAGACGTAAAAAAACAAAATATGGAGCGAGTTTCCACTAGCCGGTTAAATCATCTCATTTTGGATGACTAAGATGAGCAGCACACTGGTGTCACGCACGCCTTGAGTGAAAAGTTACGGCGGCATCTGGCGGCAATATTTCCCTCGAGGCGAATCCGGTCCCGACGACGCGCCGCCTGGGGTGCCCGTTCGAGCAAATCTTCAGGAATTAAGGTTTAAGAAGGGTAGGAGTTAATAGTAAGGCCAGATAAAAAAAAAAACAAATGCAGGCCCATACACAGCTTGGATACCTACACCTACGTTTGTAGATGTGATGAAAAATCACTACATAGGCGATCGGCACGAAAATTATCCCAATATTAAATAAGTAGATATTAGATAGCTTTGAAGTTGTAGACATATTCTTAGGTTAGTTTTTCTTTTCTTGTCATAATATTGAGAAATATTTCGACAGACTTCTTTGTTGAGGTTATAAAAATGTAAATACGGCCTTATGTCTTTCTTTTCATTAGGGGCGCTGAATCAGTTCGTAATTTGCACTCTAAGTGTCAGTAATTTGTTTTGTGTGTGCCTAATAAATGAAATAAAATAAGTAAAATTTGAAATTAATAGGGAATTTTCTTTTCTTTTAAAAAATATTATTCTAGTCGCTGGATAGATGGCGCTGTGCTTGGTGGGTTACAAGAAAAGACGGAACGTAACATTTATTGTTTGTTTTTTGAAAACTTTGACTTGAACTCATTTGGAACGAAAATATCAGTACATGCCAGACTGTCAGTTAGTGTTGCAATGTTTTTTTTTAAATCTTTTGGCTTCGGGATCTACACTGGTATCTAGTAACATAGTCAGTTCAACGCCATCTATCGAGTGCTAGAAATACCAGTTATTTTTAGTTTTTTAGCTTAAGTTCTTCTTTATTCTTTAAAAGAAAATCGGATGCAGCGATGCAACTACGATTAAAAATAAGACTAAAATTACTTTCATGCTTAGTTTTAAAACCCCCTCTGAAAGTTGAACTTCGGGGTTTTTGTCAGTATTCCTTTAGAGCTATTCGTATATTCATACATCTTCATTGCATTCATATGGTACATTAGATCTTAAAATAGGTACATAAAGTTCAGCACATGAAACCCTTTTTTAAATAGGGCATTGCAATAGTTGAGAGGGGTAACAACCATAAATAAACTTAAATAGGTATATACGTACAAATAACTATTTTTTAATCTACTTACGCGAAGACTGGGATTATAAATTTTACTCGATCGTACATAATTATTCACGAGATGGAACATACCTCTTTTATGTTTCATTTAAAAAATCATTTACGCTTTAGTAACACTTATTGACGAGATGGGATTTGAATTTTTGTATGAATATTGTAAAATTATCATTTTTTTTCTGAATTTAAGGTTTCTGGTAGTATGTTGTATATTTTCATACCATGAGATATTGTTTAAAATTACATTTGTGTCGCCAGCTACCAGAGGCGCCTTTTTGATAATAGGTGTAGATCTGTATGCGATATGTATGAGTCTATCGCAGCTAATCCGTTTTATTTACAAATAGTGAATCGACATTTTGAGTTGTCTTTATTGCCAATTTTAAATAGTTGTGACGCGTCAGTACTGGTTACTATTGTTATCGAAATAGGGATATTTAAATCTATTTATTTTAGTTCCTAGTTGATGGTGCTCGTGCGAATGATGTACAAGCTCAGCGGTGATTTTCCATAGATCGGCGTAATAGTTATTTTTATTATGCATTGAACTGGACAGATGATTGGCACATCACTATTTCACATTTGCAAAATAAAATGGCTACCTAAAATGAAGATGTATGATGATGAAGATGATCTGTCAAGAAAAAACAGTGTTTAACTAAAATTACACACTTGATACCTAATCTGTTCTAACTTCCAGCCTGCATTAAGTATGTAAGTACTTAAGTAAAAACACTTCATTGCACAATAAAAAATAAGAGAATACTTACAGGAAATAATAAACTTAGAAATACGCTATGGCAGCCTTATCGCTGAGAGTGACCTCTTATAGGCAACCTTTGCGTAAAGAAACACAGAAAACAGTGCAGAGTTTAAGAGTACGAGTAACAAAGAAAGATGCATAAGCATTTAATTTATCATAAAATAATTTATCTTAAGTATTTTGCATGGTTACATCATCTTTACGTCGACTGATAGTAGGTACCTGCAGTCAAGCCTCGAGTTAGACATTACCATTCTTATGCCATGGAAGTTATAATAGCGTTATCTGAAAACTTTAACTGCACTTATAGTAAACAATCGTAAAAAGACCAATTCAACTGATGTTGATTTAATACTAAAACTATGGCTCAAGATTGTTGCCAATTGTTGGCATCATATTTGAAGAATCAGACAGCTGTTAAAACAGGCTTATTAGGTTAGCTTTTGTGTAACTATAATGATGACTTGGTTACTTTTATTCTTAAAGGATTCTTATACTTTAATGTGGGACACCAAGTTGATGAATGGCCCAATTCCGTTGGATGTCATAATATTTTCAATCCACGTAGTATTATGAGTAGGCCTCTGAGAAACGTACTCTCCAAAGCACTGAAATAATTTTTTCTTAAGTACAATCGTCTGATTTATGTAGCAATGTCCTAATCAGTCTGGGAACGAATTGGTAAAGTTATAAATAGGGTAGTATTTAAACGCAAATCAAAAAATATCCTTTTTCTATGTAATAAGATTCCAAATTCACATCAAAATAACTGATTGCACACCATAATATTCAACTCAAAGTATCACTAAATGTACTATAATATATTTTCGCAGCGTACAGCGATTTTTTCTAAAGCAAAAGCTTTTTCATCAATGCACAGCTAATAATGTTAATGCACATTATACCTGTTAACTGTTTTTCTTTTAAATACAGCTTCTATTTTTATATTATTTACAGCAGTTTTTCTAAATAAAACAGCATTTTATTACTCACAGTCGTCTTATTATTAATTAATTACCACATAACGAAATCAGCACGCTTCGCGTGCCCCGACACCTGCACGCTTGATGACCTCATGAAGGCCACAGAAAATGCTGTCCGGGTGGCTGAATTTTGGGCACATAAAATATTAATTTGCCATCGACACGCTAAGAAGAAGAAGAAGAAGATCAGCAAAAAATATATAAAATTAGATACATAATTGTAATTTATTGAATTATTAAAGCGGGTCTTGCTTTCGCGGGGCGTCCACGCTTCTTTTTTTGGCCAATAGGCACAATTTTTGTTTAACGCTTCTGCAGGTGGCGCCACGTACTTGAGTCGGATCGCAAGTCCGATGATATGCTTGCACATATAGTTCTTTAAAAAAAATGGGACAGGTGCATTTTCCGTTGACCCAGGCGGTTTGTTGGGTGGGCAAAGCTACTCTCCAATATGCGAAAGCGTTTTTTGTGTAACCATCAAAAGCGTTTCAATCTTGAGTAAATGTCATGTAACTTGCTGTTGAGCTTCTAACTATATAAGTACTTATTTAGTTATTATCTTTCCGGGTCGCCGGCGCAACGTAACACCGAATGAATATAAACAAACAAATACACGCGGATTGTGTAAAATGACACCTACATTGACGAAATATTTCTATTTAGACTTTACGCGCGAGATATACGGCTAACTCCTGTAACGAAAAAGCCCGCGAAGCCGCGAACCCTTTTTCAGTTAATTTGTTCTGCTTTTAGAAATAATGCAATGCAAAAGGATATTTTTATTTAATAATCACTAAATTTGCCGAGCATGGTTACTCGAAAATTAAGACAAATATGATGAACAGGTTTTGTTGTACTAACTGGTTAATATGCGACTGGGATAGTTATTTTGCTATAAAATATGGAAAATTTGCTGTGCATTCAGTATTTATGCTACATATGTAACATTTTTGAAGAAAAATAAATTTAACTGTATTGCATAATGAGGAAAAAAGTAATGTCATATTGATGTAAAATCTCGAATTATCTGCAGTTTGAGTTTTGTTAAACATTTAGTTTATTTGTTGTGATGTAAGTTATTTGATGTAAAAAAGAATATAATCATGAGTATGTATTGATAGGCGATTATTTATTTGATATGCAATTTATAATACCCCTTATAAATATATTATTTAAGAGTGCTCTACCGCAGGCGTTCGCACTATCACTAAGTCGTATAAATAAAATGATCTTATATTCTTGGCTTCTTCAGTTCGGTTTTCAACGAAGGCCATGCATGGTAATTATTTGCGAGATTGTGAGATTGTTTCCAGTTTGGTTACAGATTATTTATTTTTCAAGATAATTTACAGTGAAATCTCGTGATTGCCTTGCTAGTAAAACTTTTTGTGCTTTAGAAAACAAGCTAAGCAAGCAAGTTTTGGTTGCCTGGTTGAGAATGCTACCTAGCATTAAGGCCGCCTTGTTGTACTGTTTTCTTTTTTGTGGTTTTGTACTGTTGTTTGAACTTTGTGCAAAAAAAAAAATGTTATGGTAAAATTTTGGTTAGTAGGTATAAAAAAATAATAATTATATAATGGTTATAAAAGAGCTATTCAATACCACTTCCTCAAGGCTTCGCATCGAAATTCGGCACACCTGTATTTGATTGCGGTTCTTTCATACAGTAGGTAGGTTAGGTAGGAGGTTAGGCTTGTTAGGTAGAACCAGTACCATTCCTTATCATAAAAGAATCTTGGGTTTTAGGAACTCAACGTAGGACTGAACTATAACGCTTAGCTGGCCAATTCAAGAACCTTTGTAAACTCTACTCCGGTACCAAATCAGTTCGTGAATGTTTTATGAGATTTGTTTATTCGGTTTTTGTTTACTGATAGGTGGCGTTTAGTTAGTATAAAAAAATATATAGGTAGGGCTGCGCTGTGCGTCATTACAGAACATATCCCAACCTATTAAACATCTTATTATTTTGAATGGAGTATGCGTGGTGTGCCAACTTGCGCTTTCTGCCGACCGGCGCGATTCGCCAACTTGCTCTGTGCCTACTCGCGCGTTTAGCTTACTGCAGCGATTCGCGACCTGAGCGATTGGTAAACTGTCATGATGTACAGTGAACATAAAAAACGAGTTTGGTTAGTTCCTAGTAGGTGTGGCGCTGTGGTGGCTGCGAATGGAAGCTTTTTTAAAAGGTCTGCAGAGATTTCCCTAGATGAGTCACAGAACTTGGCAGAAAAGCGCCAGTTTGCTTTCTGAAAACTGTCATTAAGGGCTTAAAATGCTTGAACGATATTTTATGACTCTACTATCGATTACAATGCAAATGAACTGGTGCATGCGATTTTCGACCCTATTGACAGTTTTCAAAATTCTTTGATTTTTGAAATTCTTGAATGTTCTACGTTAATACGGCCCGTGTACTCAAATATATCTCAATAAGTCGCGTGCGCCACTTCATTTACTTTGTAATCAACAGTGGAGTCAAACATTACGGTGCAGGCAATTTTCGACCTTATTGGCACTTGTCAAATTGAAGCACAAACGGACGTATTAACATATTTATTCATGAATTTCAAGAAAACAAGTCATTCTAATAACTGTCAGTAAGGTCGAAAATCGCAAAGCTCTATTCGTTTTGAAATCGATAATAGAGGAAAACCAATAATTTTCTTAAAGAAACTGATAGTCTAGCATACAATGTTTCCGAGAAAGTTGCATTTTTAGTTTGACAGATGTCATTCGAAATATAGAGCTTTTCAAATACAACAACTTCCTCAAAGAAAGTGATTCTTTCTTTTTCGTGTGGGACACCGAGTCGTCCAACGACCCGATGAACCCTAGTGTCAGAATTTTTCAACCGCCTTTTACAAGTAGCAGGCTTCTGACATGGTTGTGTAACGACAGCCGTCTAAGTGATCATAGACAGCAACCGGGACCTACGGCTTAACGTGCCATCCGAAACACGGAACCATCTTACTTACAGACAATCGGGTGGTTCAGCCCGCAATGTCCTAACCAGACTGGGAACAAATTCAAAGAAAGTGATAGACTGCATAGATAATTAATTTTTAAAATATTCTAAATGCGGATTGCGGGTAACAAAGACGGGTGAAATCATAGGTAAATTTTATCATGGTCATACTTGGACTAATTAAAATATAAAAAGGTCTAAAAATTTTGTACTTAAATGTACACGATGACTGAAGTATACCAATCGCGCAGATCGCGAATCGCTGCAGTAAATTAAACGCGCGAGTACGCACCGAGCGAGTTGGCGAATCGCGCCGGTCGGCAAAACACCAAGTTGGCACACCGCTGCCCACCGCTGCCAGACCATCTTCGGAAGCCTTACGGGACAATCTAATGTTACTAGTTACTAGTACAACTGCCTAAGGTTAAAAAACTGTTAAGGCTAAAAATACTTTTAAATACTAACAATGATGCAAGGAAGAAAAGCTAAAATAATAAGGAACTTATAATTTAGTGTTTTACTCTAAATTAATCGAAATCATCATTACCAGTATCCCGGTATTAGGTTTTCAATAGCGGTTTCTTAGCATATACCTTATACTCTCCGCATGAGGTAGGGACGAGATATGTTTATATTTATTTTCGGAAACCCAAGGTCTCCAATTATACCACATCTTATTATTTTCAATAACGAACATCGGGCGACCATATTCGAGGTCGATTTTCAGGACATGTAATTCCGATAAACCATCCAATAATATTCCTAAACTCTTATACTTGGATGACTTGATAAAGTTCATGTCTGCTCGCAACGTAACTTCTTTATAGTTTTCTGTCCTGGTATGCCAAACAAGTACTTTGGTACAGTTATCAGCTAGTGGTTCTATATTCTGAATCTCAAAGCCAGCTGATGTAAGGAAACCGTCTTCTACTGTACCTTTTTCGGTTGGCATGTCTGCTGTGGGACTCAAATGTTTGATGTTGACAGCAAACCCTGCCATAACTACTGGAAACTTCCTGTTGAGGAACCAGGATTCGAAGAATGCTATAACCTGTAAAGTACTTATTAATTCTTAAATATTCATTCATTCACATGTAAAGACTTTATCCCTTGCGGGGTAGGCAAACTGCTAACGGTCGTATAAATATACCTGCTTATGCTTACTATTTCAAAATAGAGTACATTACCCGGCAATCTGCTTGGCTATCGTGCGAGGTGGGGACAAGTGCCGTCACGCTCCGCACTACCAAAGTTTGGTCGGCAAAAGCGGGACGGCATTTGCACCCACCACCTCGCGCGATAGCCAGGAAGTTTGCCGGGTACTGTACAGTCCTCCTTTCTGCTCAGTATACACCTTTCTCACTACTCTTGTTTGCCCGGCGTCACTGCCACCCAATGTAAGTATACCTCGCGCAGATAAAGATAGGATCCCAAAATAGCTACAATGTTGACTGACATCGCGCTGATATGTCATCTATCTTCTATACTTACATATTATAATAAATCTATCGAAAGTCTGTACATACTCGTACATGATATCCGAAAAAAAATGTTTCGTATACTTAAAATTAATAACAAATCAAGTTTCTGCAACTTTTAAAGGTTTTGTCTATTTGTCTGTTTGGTTACCCCTAAAAGGTTGGCTGCTACATATAAGATAAGTTTGTAGGTCACGTAAATTTCATAGTGGCGCGTAGTAAAAGGATGTGTATGGATTCCAAGATTAGCCGAGATTAATTTCAAATACATACTCGTACATGATATCCGAAAAAAAATGTTTCGTATACTTAAAATTAATAACAAATCAAGTTTCTGCAAATTTTAAAGGTTTTCTATTCTCTGTTGTCTATTTGTCTGTTTCTCTGTTTGGATGTTTAGATGTGTAGATTAGGAAGCATCACGCGAAAACGACCGAACGGACTTTGATGCAAATTGTACCAAAATGCCAAGTAAATCATTGACCAGGTTATAGGCTAAAAAAACATACCCCTAAAAGGTTGGCTGCTACATATAAGATAAGTTTGTAGGTCACGTAAATTTCATAGTGGCGCGTAGTAAAAGGATGTGTATGGATTCCAAGATTAGCCGAGATTAATTTCAAATTTCGAACTGGCCAGCACGAATTGTATCGCTTGGAATAAGCGCACAGGACAAAAAAGAGGCCGTATTTATATTTTTAAAACCTCAGTAAATAAGTTTGTTCCTTATTCCTCATTATTACGACGAGAAAAGTAAAATCTACAAATTACATATTCGAGAAGTAAAATCTACGAATATGTCTGCGACTACAAAAATATCTCTTAAATATTAGAACAATTTTAACTTTTAATAATTCAGTATTTTTACACTGGAAAACAAAAGTTCCGTGGTGCAAGACGTGCAAGTTGTGTACCAGACTATACAATCTTCAATAATGGATCGTTTTCTTAGTGCATAATCAACTATTTACCGCGGGAAAATTGCAATAGCTTCAAAGCCAAAAACACCGAGCCAGTATTTATTTTGTGGCAAAAGTTAGTGTGAAGGGATATCCTTATTTTCGCCGCTCCAACCATGGTCAAAATGGCTCAGCGGAAGTGGATCTGCTTATGTTATGATGTAAGGCGACCAGACGATGTTAACACTTTTTAGTTTTTAATTTTTCTAGTAATTTCTGTTAAGGCTAGTTTTTATATGTTATGATAGTAGCCAAAGTTGGTGAGTTACATACTGTTATATGTTTTGCCGACAATATTTTCCAACCAACATTATTTTCAGGGTGCGCCAACTTTTTTCTGAAACTTCCTTTCGAAATATGAATAAAGATTGGACTACCCGTACAAAGTGACTCGATCGGCTGGTACATTTTGTATGGATGATAATTTTTTTCATATTTTCTGTAAAATTTTCCTTACGTAAGTTTTTCTGTTCTATGAGTCATCATCATCGGCCTCAAGGCCTCATACGTCTGTGCCAGACGATCCAATCAGTGTCTGAGGCAAGACTTGTCGTTACTTCAGGTATAAGCCGATTTTCCACAGACACTGCGTAGTCTGGGATGTAATTTTGGAAAACGCAAGGTTGCTCAAGACCTGCGCCACTCTCTCGGCCTCCCTGGCTGACTCCACAGGTACGACGAGTCGATACATGCGGAGCCAAGTTGGCTGCAGGATAGACCTCACACGCGCCTGACAGAGAGTTCCGGGTCTAAATGTAGATTCTGCTGTCTTTCTCCAGGGCTGGTCTTGGGTCGGGTTTCTCCCTTTATATCTGTGCCCAATTTCATGAAAATCAGTTCAACAGCTGTCGGACAGAGTGTCGTATGAGACGACTAAGGGATTCCAGAGTATTGGTGTATAACAATTTAGGCGACAGGCTGACAATCTGTCACTATAGTGATACACATGTTTTCTGAAACAACCTTGGAAAACAATCCTCAAAATTGACAGACGTGGCAATAGCGACCGTATTCTTACGGCTGTTAACGGTCTGCCTACCCCGCAAGCGATAAAGGTGTGATATATGTATGTATCTAATATGGCGAAACGAAGTTCGCGGGCACCAGCTATTTAATAAATAGAACCACAAACAATAAATACGTGTCATCTTGAGATCCTATCTCGTATCTGCTATACCTACGTGACTGTCACGTCAATTGTCTACTTACATGATATTCCTCTATAATGATTATGTGCTCTTGGGTTGGCAAGTAATGTGTGCAATGTACGATAGATAGGTGAGATTGGTACATACGGTACTGAAGTTACCATACACCTGTTTATACATATAGACTTACCGAACCATTAGCAACAATAGGCGAAGACACACCATACCACCCAACGAGAGCAACAGGAACCATAGACAGTTTCTTGGTCTTTCGGATTTCGCTGAACAAACCCAGATCGAACGTGTTTTCATCATCGCCGAAATAGAGAATTCCTTCTTTGACATGACGACGGATCCAGCTCAGACCTGCTTTGTGGTTGGGCGCTCCTTGGCTGATGAGGCCACGGGGAAGCGGTTTCCTTGATGTGAAGTCTAGGTTTGGACTTGATATATGAGTGAACGGTAAGCCAGAACGTCTACAATAAAAAGTAAAATAATCGTATAGTTCGTTTTTTTTATTGAGATAAGACATTGAATTGACAATGGACCAAATGTAATCATCTACAGTCACTTTTAGCAGGCCTGTGATATGATTGTCTAAAGACCGTGATGACCATCTTTCTTTTAAGATAATCAGCTCATCCAGCCTTTAATGTCCTAGCTAGATTGATGACAAATTCACAATTTGATAAATAATAATAGCCTATCCATTGTAGTAAGACTTCGTTTAGGGTCCAAAACTAACGAAAGTCACCGCTGTCAGTGTGGGGAGATGGTAGGCCAACAGGGGCACCATGGTCTTTCATGCCAGAAAAGTGCAGGTCGCATCTCACGCCATGCCACCCTTAACGACATCGTCAGAAGGGCGTTGGGTACTGCCAACATACCCGCTGTACTGGAGCCAAGCGGAATATTTCGATCTGATGGCAAGCGCCCCGATGGCATGTCCTTAATGCCTTGGAAGAACGGGAAAAGCCTGGTGTGGGATGCAACCTGTACTGATACCCTGGCTCCCTCCCATATAGGCGCGACGTCAGTGCGGGCAGGTGCTTCCGCTACCGCAGCTGAGCTTTTAAAGAAAAGAAAATATTCTAGTCTGGGGGAAGTATTTTTGTTTGTTCCCCTGGCGTTTGAGACAATGGATCCTTGGGGCCCTTCAGCTAAAGATTTTGTGAAAGACCTCTCAGGGCGTCTCATCGAGGCAACGAGAGATCCAAAAGCTGGCAGCTGCTTTAGCCAAAGGATTAGCCTGGCCATTCAAAGAGGCAATGCTGCCAGTCTTTTGGGAACCTTGCCACGGTGTGCCGCCTTGGGGGAAATATTTTATTTGTAAATTGTAAACATAGGTAGATTTTAAATAAAAAATAAAAAAAAAATTGACATATTTATAAAAAAAAAAAAAAAAATTGTAATATTATAGTTATATAAATGTGTATTTTATTCTAGTATGTATTAGTTTTACATAATTATTATCTATTGATATCTAATACCTTTAAACGAGCAAAAATTGCATATATATATATATTCCGAGATCCCGATTATATATGTTACAGTCAAAACTCATTGGCGGTCAAAACCACTTTTGACTGCAAAAATCAGTCAATATTGGTTTTGACCGATGTCGTCAGTCAAAACCAGTTTTGACTGATTTTGGCAGTCAAAAGTGGTTTTGACCAACGCTCTTGGTCAAAAGTAGTTTTGACTGACTTAAAGTTCAGACTATCGGTCAAAACTCATAAATAGTTGTTTGTTCGGTATTTCCTTTAGAAATACGGTTGAGGGGGCGTCGGGTCTACTCAAGGGTTTTGCGTCCCGAGGACGCGGGGATTAGGCTTTAGCACAGCTACCTACCTACGTCAGTGATGCCGCTAATAGGCCGTCAGCACGCTCGCGCGCCGCGAACACGGATGTTCGTCCGTTCGAACCCCGCCGCCGCCCTTGAGCCGAAGAGGACCGTGTAACCTTTGGCTCCACCTACGTTGGGATCCCAACCGGACCTGGGCCCCAAGCCTCCATCACCCGTCGCAGCAGCGATAACCGCTGCTTTCGCCGGTGCTCCCCACTACCGACGCTGCCTTCGCTCTCGCCGTCTCCACAACCACAGCGTGAGCCGAGTAAGAGGCAGCAGGCACTATTAGACTATTATTAGAAGTGCACCGCCGCACGGCACACAGCCCTGGACGCACTCAGGGAGAGTGTTACAGCCGTGCAGGCGGGAGCGCTGGCGCCCCAGCGCGCGAAAAAGCGCGTGAATGGATATGGGGGGGATCTTCCTTTTCCACCTCACCAACCCTGCGGAGGACCCGCACGGTTCCGGCTACGAAGGTCACGCCGCCGCTGTCCATGCCATTGCTGGACAGCCGGTCGTCGTCGACGTCGAGCTTCGCTGCACCATCAGTATTACCGCGCTCCTACGCGTCTGCGCTGACGACGCCTCCGTCGCCAAAACCGCGCGTCACCCGCCCGATACCGTCCTTGCCCATTCAGGACGTGGGCAAGAAGACGACACCTCCGCCCACGCCTACGCCTATGAAGCTGACGGGGTGCATGAAAAGGCCGCCACCGATAGTTGTCGATCTGCTTTCTGAATGGGGCCACTACTTCGGCAAGCTGAGACAAGAACTCGGCCATACGCCAAACGTGCGGCCCTATGGGCCCACAGGGTTTCGATTCCTGGCGAAAAGCGATCAGGAATTCTGTGTGTACCAGCGCTACCTAACCGCGCTGGAGGGCTCCGGACCCGAAATATCCTGGTTCGCTTTCGCACCCCCGAAGGAGCGGCCATTGAAGGTCGCTATTAGAGGCCTCCCCGTGAACAGTGACACAGAGGACATCAAGAAAAAGCTGACCACCCTAGGCTACGAGGTGGACTACGTGCGCTCCATCAAGGCTCGCAGAGGACGCCCAGGGTGCATCCACTACGCACAGCTCATCCGCACGCCAAACCTCACCCCAGGCATCTACGACATCACAAAGCTGATGAAAATGCCGGCGTGAAGATCGAGGGATGGCGTGGCAAGAGAGACACTCCACAATGCTACCGCTGCCAGCAGTTCAGGCACAGCAGTAGGCACTCCCACCGCAAGCTGACATGTGTCGCCTGCGGCAGTAATCACGTCGCCTGGGACTGCAAGCACCCCCGTAAGTAGCCGGCCACCCGCGCAAACTGTGGAGGAGCGCACCCGGCCGTCTACCTCGACTGCCCCGTACTGCGCCGTGAAGTACGGAACAGAAGAGCCGGCACAGCGCCCCTAACGAAGCCCGTCGAACCAAAGAGGACGGAAGCGGCACCACAGGGAGAGACCAACGCGGCAGGATCTCTTATGGTGGCCCCCAACGCCCCCGACGGAACGACGAAGAAGCGGAAGCCGAGGAGGCGGAGGAGGTGAGCATCGCCTCCGCCCCCTCTGGACGTGGAAGAGCCGGGCCAGCCACGTCATGAGCCACCCACGTGTCTGTTGGGAGTGGTCGGCGCCCCTTTGGGTGAACCTCAGGGGGAGAAGCCGAAGCCCCAAATGGCCCCGAGACAACAGACGAGACTATTTATGAGTTTTAACCGATAGTCGGAACTTTAAGTCAGTTAAAACTACTTTTGACCGAGAGCGTTGGTCAAAACCACTTTTGACTGCCAAAATCAGTCAAAACTGGTTTTGACTAACGACATCGGTCAAAACCAATATTGACTGATTTGAGCAGTCAAAAGTGGTTTTGACCGGCTATGAGTTTTGACTGTAACATATATATATTTATATATACCTACGTATATATATATAATCGGGATCTCGGAAACGGCTTCAACGATTTTCTTGCAAACTCTTATTTAGAGGGATTCGGGGGAGAAAAATCGATCTAGCTAGGTTTTATTTTCCAGAAATCACTCTGAACGGCAAAAAAAGCTGAATTTTGTGAACGTTGCTTTTTGTGTGGAGACAGTACCGCTATTTCGTCGGTCGATTATCAACAGATTTAGCTCAGTTGGTTAAGCCTCTTGCCTATAAATCACATGAACTAGATGAACTAGAGTTCGAATCCAAACCTCAGTTTTTGATACTTATTTGCTCTTTTATTTTTACAAATATATTAATATTTTCTTTTTTTACTATTTAAAAATAGTAAAAAAAGAATATATTAAGTACATTTTATATTTTTTGTATTCTACACAAAGCTAACTTGTAAAACTAACTCATTATTGTAAAACTAACGCCATCTGTTGATTTGACGTGGTAGTTCCTAAGCCGTCTGTTGGTGTTGCGCGGTTCCGTGTGCAACCGTGCACTATATCGTTCATCAACGACTAAACGATTTTTATCGTAATAAAACAATGTTCAAAAAACCTATTAAAGTATTTTGGGGGTACGAAAACGTATTTTGTTTCTTACCTGTACTTACACTATAATCCGTAAGTCGCGATAATTGTGCCATCTATCGGAGAAAGACAAGACTAATACTACATACGGACCACGTTGGATATATTGACCTCCCATGACGCCGAATCGACTGGTACATTTTGTATGGGAGGTCCAAAAATTTTTTTTTAATAAAGAGTCCAGAACCTGAAAAGACTTGAAAAATAAAAGAGAAATAAAGATAAAGAGTTCCGAATTTCATTCAATTTGAACTCGCGTTTCAACGTTATCAAGGCTGGCCACGTTGACTGATAGTTGGCTGACGAAATGTGGGTTTTCTCTCCACAACAAAATGCAACGTGTTTTTATTCGTCTTTTTGTGTCGTTCAGAGTGATTTTAGGAAAATTAAAACTAGCTAGATCGATTTATCACCCCCGAATCCCTCTACATGCAAATTTTGAAAAAAATAGCGTATTTATGACCGTTTACGCTCTGCCTGCCCCGCAAGGGATATGGCATAGAGATATTTATACATACAAGAAGTACCATTCGACCGAGTCACTTCGTATGGGAGGTCAATTTATCCAAATGAACGCGGTCCGTGTGTAGTCTTCTCTTTGCCGACATATGGCGTGATTTTATCGGGTTAACGCGACATGCGGATAGAGCCTCTCACGACACTCGCGGAAAAAAGTGGGATGATGCTATTCGAAGCCGGCAAAACAAGTTATTATACGGATATCTCAACAAAATACGTTTCGGGAGCGATAAATCCGAGCCAGGCTCGGTCAACCAGGTATTTATACCATAGTGATAAATTCTAGATTGTGTAAGTAAAAATTTCTCATATTTTAACCTTTTCTAGTAAGTTCAGTGCACCCGTTTTGAGCTGTCTTGTTACTCTATGGTTGGCAGGTAGCGAATGCTGCGTGGCATTAGGCCTGCCACTTGTACTTTTGTGCAATAAAGTTTAATAAAATAAATATCGATTTTATGAGTGCCACTTCAACCTCTACAATAGAACCCAGAACCTTTGCGCCGCAGGCAATCGTTCGATCAGCTGCGGCACATAAGCCGTCATGTTTTATGCTTTACACTTACTTTAAAATCCTAAGCAAATGGACGGAGCAACGAACATTGTTATCAGCCAAGATCCAATGCAAACGAGGCACGTGCATCAAGGTGTGCGAAAGCCTCGTCAAATCTGCAATCTGATTTGGTCTGGGATATGTTGCCGTCACAAAGTATATCTTCGTTAGGTCTGGATCATTCTGTATGAATTTTCTTTTATCTTCATAATTTACGGAACAGTATTTCGGCTGCATTATGTTTACATTGCGTTTTTTCACAGTATGTTTTCTAGTGTAGTTGCTTCTGTAAAATAAAGTACATTAAGAGTCAACTGTAGCCAGAAAAACTTTTGAAAAGAAATGCTTTTTTGCATTGCATACTTGCTAGTAGTTGAATAGGCTTTGGTAATCTGAAGGGATTCGGCTTCTATTTCACTCAATACCAATAAAACTACTAATATGAACAAGAAATGCAAAAATACTTTTTCCGACATACTGAAGCTTAGAAATATGCAGAACTCGTATGCTTCGTAGTAATCTTTCAGAAGAATGAGAGGTTATTTATATAAGAAAAGTATTATCACTTAATGAGTTAAAATATTTATTATTAGAAAAGATTGTTATGAAAACGTGGATTGTAAAATTATTTGCAAAAAACAAACCAATTCTACCAATTCTACGATTGAAACCTCTTACCATCAATCAATAACATTCCAGTGAAACAAAAGAAATATAAAAAATATTTACCCGACTACAGCAAAGCAAAAAGGAGGATTATGATTTTGACCGGTTTGTATGTATGTGTGTGGCAATAATTCCTTTTTTCCCCCCTAGCTCCTTGTCAATATTTGACAAATGTGGTGTCAATAGAAGCGTCTAAACAGTCTGATGGTTAAAGGCTATTTTATGTGACAATAAAGTGAGCATGGCGCCCTCTAGCGTGCATAAAGTTACGATTTTTTTTCTACTTGTTGTATCGTGTTGGGTATCAAACGAAAGGGCTCAAATAGTACATTTCAAAAATTTAGACAATGTAGGTGAAAGCTCGAAGCTTACTTGCATTCACGCAATATCAATTTAGTATGAAATTTTACATGGGTTTCTCTCTTTCTCTATTTTCGTTTATGACACCGAGTCGGCTAACGAGCCCTTATGCCAGAATTTTTCAACCGCCTTCTACAAGTAGCAGGTATATTTGTATCGGTATCGTGTCGGTATGAGTCATACACGTGGTGCTGCTCTTATGATGGACACGAAAGGCAGACAAGACCTGATAGCACTACATACGCTAAATATCTGTGTATAAGCTATGGTGAAAAAGAGCTGCTCGTTAGACTCGGGATCTGACATATTTTTCATCACATGGAATCCAAGCAGAAAGATACCGCGAATCTTATCGCATTTAAATTATTTTAACGCGTAGATAGGTAGGTACATAAGGGATCATACTAATCCTGATCCTAAAGAACTTGATCCGTATCCTAATTCATTATACGGAGTGTAAGGGACAGCGTCCCGAATAGGTACTGATAGGCTGCAAGCCGACTATGAAACTAAACAACTTTCCCCTGGGAACATGTCATGAACACTGGTAATATGTCCGGAAACGTCAAAAAATTTTTGGTTTCCCATAGCGAATGCAGCCAGCTGATCGCGATTTTGTATGGGAGGTCGAAAATTGTTTGTCGTTTCCTGACATATGTTCCTAGGGGAAAGTTGTTCAGTTTCATGGTCTGCTTGCACCATATCAGTATTCAGGACGCTGTCCCTAACATCCTATATAACATTATAAAGACGGATGTGTGTTTGTTAGGACGTGTTAGGACTGAGCACTAAAACAGCAGAATAGATTCAAATTATTTTTTGTACGAGGATGAAATAATGTCTAGAATAGGACATAGGCTGCTCTTTACCGCGGTGATCTTATTTTCACGGGAACACGCATTTTCCAACATTTTTGAAAGAGGTGGCGCTATTGAGCTAATTCGCGTTTTAGGAAAACCAACAGCAACATCTCTCATCTCTACTCAATTGAGTAGCTGCACCAAAATTGACGTTTAAGTCACAATACGTACTGCCACTGCATATAAAATATGTTTGAACAAGATAAAGAATTAATGTATTTAAAAAAGATATTAAAATATTTTGCATATAAATATGACATGGCTGATAAGATGTATTATCAAGATCTATCGAGTATCTGGCGTATCGCCGCCATTGCATATGAGGTTCCCTGTGAATATCTAGAATATCTTATGGTCTAAGATCCCGCCATATAACGACCTTCACCGAACTGTTTAATGGAAGAAAGTTATTTATTATGTAATAAGTGCCAATAAATATATTTCGTAAGGGATGCCTAAAAAAGTTCAGCCAGAGTATGATTAATAAAAAAATACAATTTTATGTAAGGTGAAAAAATATTAGTTGCAAATATTTGAAGGGGCAAATAGGGTAACGTGTACAATGATTGGCCCTTTAAGCAAAGTCCTCACTTCGGCCTCCTGTTTCTCTGAATTAGTGACATCATACTGTTGCAAGTTAATATAGTATCGTTCCGATAAAACTTAAGAATCTTTTGAATGAAATATGGACCCTACACCTTCGTAATAAGATCAGTTTTTGTTAAATTTTCTAATAAACCCCTAGAAGCAGTATTATTGGCCCCCTTGAGCATAATCATTGACCTAATTTTTTTACAATGATTAGCCCGGCTAATCATTGGGCTGAAGGTGGGCCAATGAATGTACTACGATAAGCAATAGTGATGGGATCAAACGAATGAGCTGCATAAGGGTGCTACAAACGAACTGAAATATTATAGTTCCAAATAAAAATATAAAGATGATTGAAATTGGTTCTCATAAAGGAATTCTTTTCGTACAAAAATTTATTTAAGGAATATCAATACTTCTATTCGTTTGGAGTACCCCTGAGTAGCTTATTCAATTGCTGTGTGTAGGTACGTAGGTAACAAACAGAAAAAATAATAAGTAATACATAGCTCTATTAGGAATTTAGATGAATGCGTATACTTATTAAAACACAAACAATATTCTTATCAATTACCTAGGTAGGTACTTAGGTAGGTAAATTAATAATATCTATAGTGAGACTTTATTTTTAGTAGGTAAAATGCGCACATCACTATTGCGTTCTTATGAACCGAGTGTAATGATTGGCCCTCCCTATACACAGTGATTGGCAGTGGCCAATAGCATCAAAAGTACAATGATTGGCCATGCCAACTTTTATTTACAGAAAGTAAATTATAGTTTTCGCATCAATATCCGAAATAACTTTAATAACTAAGTGTAAATAAAGTTCAAAATCTTACCGATAATCGATAAGCAGTATTTTAATTATTGGCCGCCATGCCATTCATTTAGGCTTTCATATAAGTGACAAGTACAGTTATTGGCCGCCTGATTATTCCATTTTAGGTTATGAATCGCGTTTTATCTGAGTTTAATTAACACATAATCACGATATAATAAATGAAATAAACAGCCATTTACATTATTTACGCTTAATTCAACAAGGAATACAGCACCAAACATGCCCAGGCATAACAGAATTTGCTAAGAATCAGCAGGTTGTGGCTCCCTCGATGACGCACCAACAAAAGACACTTTTTTTTCAGTTTTGCTAGTAAGGAATTAAAAATACTACTAAATGGTGTTACCAAGGAATAATTGGTTGTTTTGTTTATTTATTCACTTTTTTGTTTTTGTGATGGTAATCCTTAGTATTAAGCTAAAAAAACCCAAGGGCCAATAAATACAGGGGGGCCAATAATAGTATCGTTTACCCTAATATGAAACTGAACAACTTTCCCCTAGAAATATTGTTTGAAATTGGAAAAAACTTTAGGCTCCCATACAAATTAACGGTAATTTTTTTATCGGAGATCCAAAACATTATTTCATATTTTCATACATACCCAAACTTGAAAGGACTCAGTAGAGAATACTAAATTACCCTCCTGGAATTCTGGGATGCTTGCTTACCTACTCGCTTACTCGGCGTAAAATTTTTGACCACAGGAATTTTAACCGATAAAATATTTACGCTGCATAATTTTAAAATCATCACTCTCCTTGCCTTATCCCGCTCTCTGTCGGGTAGGCTACTTAACCTAGGGGATTTAACGTGGAACCAAGTTTTTACACAGAGCGACTGCCATCTGACCTCTGCAACCCGAAGTCTAACCTGACCCGAATCCTAGGTTAAGTCACATTTAAATATCATCTGAATTCAAATTTTATTTGAATGTAGGTTTCATCACGATGTTTTTTCCTTCATCGTAAGAGCAGTCGGTAATGTACTCATACGTGAGTAAAACACATTGGTACATGGCGGGGTTCGAACTCGGGTCTCACGATTGTAAGACCGTTGTCCTAACCACATGGCCACGGACGCTCATGCGACGCTGCATAATTAAAAAATATTTTATTTAAATAACAGTATGAAATTACGTAGCTAGTTGAGAAAGAATGGAATCAAAGCGTTATATTTATAAGGTTTTATCTAAGTACAATTACGAGTATAGACCGATTCCCACAACATTATGGGAAAAGATCGAATATACAAATATCTTCTTGATTTTGCGCCTAATAAGATTGGTTGGAAAACAGTCCACTGCTAGTGCTATTACATCCCATTTTTACCTGTAGGTGTCTTTAAAAACTTTAAAAGGTATCGTCCAGGAATGCCAGGCAGCAACGTTCCGCCAAGCTTATCAAGACGATAATGGAAACCACTGCCAATGTGTGATAGGTCGAAGCTAGCAGTGGACTGTTTTCCAATCAATCTTAACAGGTGCAGAATCAAGAAACCATTTGTATAATTATCGATATTTTTACATAATGTTGTGGGAATCAGTATTCTAGTTAGAAAAAACCTTATAATAAACACACACAAATCACGCCTTTATACCTGGCGGGGTAGGCAGAGCGTTAACGATAGTAAAATTACGGACGTTATATAAAACCTTTGTTTTCATTCTTTCTCGACTACCTCATTATTGGCCTCGTACGTCTGTGACAGACGGTTTAATCAGTATCTGAGGCAAGAATTTTCGTGGCTGTCTTTCTATCTATCCTATATACATATAATAAACCTAAAGAGGATCGAAAGTCTGTACATGCAAGATATCTAAAAAAAAATTATTTCGTGATACTTAAAATTAGTAACAAACACGTTTATGCATTTAATTATTTTTTGTGTTTCTCTGTTTGGATGCTTGGTGTGTATATGAGGCAGCATAACGCAAAAACGCTTGGACGGATTTTGATGCAAATTGTACCAAAATGTCAAGAAAGTCACCGACCAGGTTATAGGTTAAATATATCCTTTATTCCACAGATTGATAACAATTCTTTATTAAATAATAAACATTTTACCTCATTATAAAGAAAATATCTCTCATTCTTCTGAAATGTTACTACGAAGCACACGAGTTCTGCATTTAACTGAGCTACATTATGTCCGGAAAAGTATTTTTGTATTACTTGTTCATATTAATAGTTTTATTGATATTGATGACTAAAAGAGAAGCCAAATGCCAGACGATCAAACCCTATTCAACCACTACGAGGTATGAAATGTAAAAGCATTGATCAAAAAGTTTTGCTTACCACATCTGACGCATACTTTATTTTCTGCTTTTATTTTACAGAAGCAACTACACTAGACAATATACTTTGAAAAAACACAATTTAAACATAATCCAACATAAAGAGTGTTTCAAAAATTATAAAGATGAAAGAGAATTCATACAAAATGATCCAAACCTAACGACGATATACTTTGTGACGGCAACATATCCCAGACCAGAACAGATTCCAGATTTGACGAGGCTTTCACACACCTTGATGCACGTGCCTCGGTTGCATTGGATCTTGGCTGATGACAATGTTCGTTGCTCCGTTCATTTGCTTAGGATTTTAAAGTAAGTGTATAGCACAAAACTTGACGGCCTATGTGCCGCAGGTGGTTAAGCAATTAACTGCCGCGCAAAGGTTCCGGGTTCCATTCTAGATGGAGCAGTCATTAACTTGATATTTATAAATGTGTGAACTTGTTCTCAGTCTAGTTAGGATGTTCAAGACTGGAACAGCGGATTGTCCGAAAAGAAAAATGGTTTCGTGCTTTGGAGGGCACGTTAAGCTGTCGGTTCCAGTTGCTGTTTCTGATCCCTCCGCATCAGTAGTACTTGTATCCTTAGTACTACTGCGAAAAATACAAGCTAATCAATGCGGATTATCTTGAACATACAATAGATTAATTTGATAACGGTCTTTACACAATCAAAATATCACAGGCTTGCTAAGAGTTACCATAGATGATTTAGTAAGACTTTTAAATCATCTATGCTATTAGTTGTCCTATTGGCCAGCAGTAGAGTTTTTTGACTGTAGAAGAAGAAGAAACCAGATTTCATCAGGTCGTCTGACACTGTATCTCACATGGATAGAAAATTTATTCACCAGATAATTTTAGTTTTTATTGTAGAAGCTCTGGCTTACCGTTCACTCACATATCAAGTCCAAAGCCAGACTACGAAAACGGCCAACCGTTTCCTTCTAACGCAATCTGCCGAGGAGTGCCCAACCGCAGAGCAGGTCTGAACTGGATCCGTCGTCATGTCAAGAAAGGAATTCTCTATATCGGCGATGATGACAATACGTACGATCTGGATTTGTTTAGAGAAATCAGAAAGACCAAGAAACTGTCTGTGGTTCCTGTGGGTATCATTGGGAAGAATGGTGTATCTTCGCCTATTGTTGATAATGGTTCGGTAAGTCTACATGTATAACTATGGTAACTTCAGTACCGTATGAACCAATTATACCTATCATTCCTATCAGCATACATTCCTTGCCAACCGAAGAGCACGAAATCATTCTAAAGGAAGATGATCCAAATAACTTGGGCAGATAAAGATAAGATCCAAAAATGGCACGCATTATTTTTTGTTTCTTTATTCATTAATGACATGTTGCTATTTTAGAAACCTTTCTGCGCGAATTATACCTATAGTGACTAGTATACTGATCAGAAAGAAGGACATTATTTTCAAATAGTTCATTATAATATACTTTACAGGTAATAGCATTCTTTGAATCCTGGTTCCACGGCAGGAAATTTCCAGTAGATATGGCAGGATTTGCTGTCAACATCGAACATTTGAAGCCCACAGCAGACATGCCCGCTGGACTAGGTAGACTAGAAGACGGTTTTCTTACATCAGCTGGCTTTGAAATTGAAGACATAGAACCACTAGCTGATAACTGTACCACAGTACTTGTTTGGCATACCAGGACAAAAAAGAATAAAAAAGTAATATTTCAAGCAGACATAAACCTTATCAAGTCTTCTAAGTATAAGAGTTTAGGAATATTATTGAATGGTTTATCGGAATTACATGTCCTGCAATTGAACGCCACAAGTGGTATCAAGCCGTTCATTATTCAAAATAAAAGGAGACGTTCGTTCATGGAGTAATATACCAGTGAAAGTGAAATAGTGAAGTAGTAACTGGGCCGATTTTGTGCGAGAAATTCCAAGAATACTTATCGATATCGATAGAACTTAAATTTCAACTACCTTATCCATTATCGAGTTAAACACTCGTACTGACATAAACGTTTTATGTTTATACTAAGATAATATAAATAATAGTAAATTTAATTATTTAACGGTAATGATCAAACAACATACATACATACATATAACACGCATTTATCCCTTACGGGGTAGGCAAAGCGTTAACGGTCGATGTCGCCACGTCTGACAAATATAGAGGGCCGTTTGAGAGAATTTTGTGTATCACTATAGTGACAGGTTGTCAGCCTGTCGCCTAAAAGTTGTAATACACCTGAAACCCTCAAGTCCCTCAGTCGCCTCTTACGACATCCACGAATGGGGTGATGCTATTCTAAGCCGTCATCACACGGCAACTACAGTATTATATAACTGATTTCTAAAAATATTTTTTTATGAATGTTTTTGGATCTGGACATCATTTTATTTAAGTAAGTAGTAATTAGGTATCTTAATGAGTTTATTTTCAAGTAAAAAACTACATATGTAAAATGAATCATCATAATTAACCTTAAACTATTACGTAACGTATGCACACATAAATAAAATAAATATTTTTGTTCTATATATTACAAATATATAGAAAAAAAATATTTATCACTTCAAAAAGCATTAACAATAGCTATTTATATAGACAACTGATTATGAAAAAGTCATAGATGTCGAGCTTGGTCATATTTCATTTCCTAACAACACTACGAAGAAGGAAAGAGACAACTGTAATATACAAATTAGTAAAATAGAAAGAGACAGCATGAAATACATCAGCGGCAGCTAGTTGGAAATGTAAATACAAGAATCACTACATAGTATAAACGTAAGTAAATACTTTTATTCTTGTGACGGTGTATGTTTAATACTAAATGATATGACATGATATGATATAAAGCAAATTCGCTTTTCGCGTCTGTTTGAATTTATGTTTGCTTAAATCTTTGAAACTACACAAGTGATTTTGATGCAGGTTTTTTAAATTGATAGAATTATTCAAAAGAAGGTTTTTATGTATAATACTTGCCAGATAAATTCCTTATTCCCTCGGGAAAATCAGTTGCAGCCCGCTAGTTAATTATAAATCAATTGCCAGCTTTAACAGACTTCATAGCTTTAAATTTAAGTTGAAATTGGCTAGTAAGCTGTTAGATAGGTATATTTGGCTCTGCAAGATGTCCTAGTGAACGGCCTATTTGAAATTTCTCCAACTAACCACAAGCTGGAGCTAACTGCCTGTAAATGGCCACGGCTTTAGTAAAAGCCGTCTGAACTCCTAAGGTGTATCGCAAACGTAACGCACGACGGACCGCTAAAATATCGCCGCGTTCTTTCAGATCCATACCAGAAATGTCGATCCGCATACTAAAACCGCTCAACCGCTGTCGACGCAGCACCGTCCGTCGAGTGCGGTTTTAGTATGGGGAGTGACGTTTCTAGTATGGATCTGACAGGCCGCTGCGATATTTTAGCGGTCCGTCGTGCGTTAAGTGTGCAATGCGCCTTACATTTTTTTTTTATTTTTTTATTTATGATGGGCTTACTCTTGACCCCAATCTTACCCTAGAGCAGAGATGGGATCTACGGTGGAGCGAGCTTGCCCAGATGATGCCTATTCACTCTAGACTTAAAGAGATTCAGGTTATATGCACTCGGAAATACAGACGCAGGCAGGGAATTCCATTCTTTAGCCGTGCGCATAATGAAAGATGTTTTGAAGCGCTTAGTGCGTAATGTGGGTATTTCAACTAAGAACGGATGATAGCCGGCCGTGCGTCTGGATGTCCGGTGGAAGAAAGGAGACGGTGGTATGAGCTCGTGCAGCTCACGCGCACACTCTCCGAAGTACAATCTATAGAAGACCGATAGGCAAGCAACCTTGCGGCGGTGAGCCAGGCTGTGAAGCTTGGTCGCCACCAGTTT
Organism: Keiferia lycopersicella; assembly: GCA_029255805.1. Classification (NCBI taxonomy): domain Eukaryota; kingdom Metazoa; phylum Arthropoda; class Insecta; order Lepidoptera; family Gelechiidae; genus Keiferia; species Keiferia lycopersicella. Next base: position 6,403,431 of record JARACZ010000008.1, read on the forward strand.
TTTATCGCCTATTAATCTCTTGGCTCTGCGTTCCACCGAATCCAGTGCAGCAAGTTGGTATTTCGCCGAGCCATCCCAAAGGTGACAGCAGTACTCCATGCAAGATCGCACAGATTATTGAACATCTTAAATAAATATAGTCTTGTCTTGCTAGTTCGTTTTCCTAAAAGCCTTTTTTGGTGGGTAGGTACTTACGTACCAGAATAAAACAGAAAAAAACCTTTAGTACGATCTTACGGTGGTTTATTTATTAAGTGAATGTAGAGCCCAAGCGTAGCAAGTCGGCCTATAGCGATTAATTCGTAAATAGAGAGTAAAAAGAGTTCATGAGCTCTGTTTTTACCCGTCTAAAGCACATCAAAAAGGAAGGTTATGATTTTGACCGCTATGTATGTATGTATGTATGTGGAAATAATTTCATCTGTTCCCTCCTATCTCCTAAACTACTCATCGTAATTTGACAAACGAGAAAACATCAGAATAGCCTGAATAGTCTAGTGGTTAGGTCCTGGTCACAACAGCACGTCGCGACGTCGTAACGCGAAAAACCACGACGCCGTGGCACGGTGACGTGGTGGCCCGTCGCGTTGCCGTTTAAAATTCTTTACTAGAATATGTCGGTCTCCAAAGAGACGGGTTTTTTACACTGAAGAAAAGAGAAGTAAGTATATGGTCAGCGGTTGCTGACCGTGGTTACCAAGGAATGTATCGAGTCGCGTCAAGTTAAAACGACCTGACGATGCGATGTCGTGATGTCGTCGGCGTCGTCACGCAGTCGTGCACCAAATCACGACGTCGTTGACGTAACGGATAACGCCACGTTGGAGAACGCGCGGTGCTCCGGCGTCGTAATTTTTGACGTTGACGTTTACATGTGGACAGGCCACTATTTAATGTCACTATAAATTGAATGTGGAGCCCTCTATAGCGCATAAAGAGAGTAACCAACAATTAATTTTCTACTAGTAGGTACTATGTTGGGTATCTTAAGAAAGGGCCCAATTAGCACAATTCGAAAATATTGCAATCAAAAGTTTTAAATTGACCTACAACTCTAAAATAATAATTAAAAAAATGAATTCAACAACAGCTTTGCGTAGCGGGTCAAAACCATGGTTTTATAATGTCCCACCGGCTACGCAATGTACATCGAATTTCACCTGTAGAATAATTGTAGCCTGTAGTTTCGTTGCATAGGCCACAGCTGACTGACTTTGTATAGGAACTCGAAAAAATTTTTTTTGTTTTCCACCATAGCTCCCATAGTAAAAGGTGTTTAGTTTCATGGTCTGATCACGCCTGCAAAAGTTTTCGTTACACCTTTTCTTCTCTTACCCTGTATACTAAAATTCAAAATTGTAGCGCTAATCAATTCTCTCTCCCTCTTTTCGTGTGGGACACCAAGTCGTCCAACGACCCTAGTGTCAGAATTTTTGAACCGCCTTCTACAAGTAGCAGGCTTCTGACATGGTTGTGTAACGACCGCGGTCTAAGTGATCATAGACAGCAACCGGGACTTACGGCTTAACGTGCCATCCCAACAATCAAAAACACGGAACCATCTTACTTACGGACAATCGGGTGGTTCAGCCCGCAATGTCCTAGCCAGACTGGGAACAAATTCACAAAGTGATAAATATCAACTTTGTGAGTGACCCACCGAGAATCGAACTTGGAACCTTTGGCGTCTAAGGCAGTCGCACTACCACTGCGCTACATCGGTCGTCAATCAATTCTGATATGGTACCTATTTTTGGCCCGTTACAAGATTTTGAATATTTTCATTTTAGAGCACTCGAAGAAATAAAAGCTTATTTCAAATAACTTTTTTTATACTTTTTATTATGACACGCGATAGAATAACATGATAACACGATAATGTTTCAAACGGTTTGAAAGGTCTTGGCTTTTACTTATAAAATACAGGATGTAAATATACGTAAATCAATGGAATTACGGATGGCACGTTAAGCCGTAGGTCCCGGTTGCTGTCTATGATCACTTAGACGGCGGTCGTTACACAACCATGTCAGAAGCCTGCTACATGTAGAAGGCGGTTGAAAAATTCTGACACTAGGGTTCATCGGGTCGTTGGACGATTCGGTGTCTCACACGAAAAAGAAAGAATGGAATTACCTAGCTCAAAAACTTAACAACTTTCAAAAGTTGAAAGAAAAAATTGGTTCATACGAAATTCAATAGGGAATTTTCTTTTTTTATTATTATTATTCTAGTCGCTGGCTAGATGTCGCTGCGCTTGGTATGTTACCGCAAAGAATGGAACGTTATGTTTAGTTTTTTTTTTAAACTTGGACTCGGTCTCATTTGGAACGAAAGTGTTAGTGTATGACAGAATTTGTTTTTAGTCTTTTGGCTTTGGAATCTACACAAAAATCTAGAAATATAGTCGGTTAAACGCCATGTATCGAGTTTGGAATACTAGTTTTTTTTTTATTCTCAAAAAGAAAACCTAATCGGTCGGCTGGTACCTGGTGCTGGTACATTATGTATGGGACGCTTAAATTATGTTTCATATTTTGACCTATGTTTTTTGGGAAAAGTTGTTTAGTTTCACCCTTTAAAATATTTGCAGATGTATATATTTTTCACCTTATATTAGGTACTTAGGTAATTCATCATTTGATACGATTGTTACTTACTTAACGTTTTAATCAAAAGCGGTGAGGGTGAGGATGCAAATAACTCCTATTAAAAAGCCAACGCTACGTAAATAACAAAACAACTTCTGAATTTCATCTCTACAGCAGAGTAATTCGGTTTCAGATTACTGTTTGCATTTTTTTGTGGGGATCTCGTCCATTTTTTGGAAAAACCAATTATTTAGGGTTTGGACTCAGCACCAGGAATCGTAACCAGTTATTAACAACTTTAAACTGAACGTTAGAAATTGCAACTTAAGTATTTGATAGAACAACCCGATGTGACATAAATCAAGGCAGTATCGTATTATATAAAGACATGAATAGCATAACCATCAAAATCGCTTATTGTGCGTACGCCACTCTATGAAAATATCAGCACATTTGCTGCTTACGATGCCGAAAACAGGCCTACATCGGTCCGGGCGGCGCCTGAATAAAGCGAAAGAGCAATGAAAGTAAATCGACGGCCGGCGGGGTCGGCTTATATTGGTCGAAAGGGTCGGCCCGGTACGTGCTGGATTAAATCAAACGTTACTCGTCTTAGCAAATTACGGTTCATGTTTTTGTACATTCCCCGACGTGGAGCGCGGAAATGTGAACGGGTGCGAAGCGAACTCAAATGGAATTTAGGAAATCCTGTCGACGACGAGTCTGCCACTCGTTGCGAAGATTAAATAACGTCAATGAATATAAAATAGCCAATCAACAAACACTCTTTTTTTATTAGATTCATTTTAGAGTATGATAAAAAAACCAACGCTTTACGTGAAACTTGGTAAGAAAAAGTTAAGTGAACTCTACTATACGAGTACCTATAGTTAGTATTATTTAGTACTATGTTTCTCATAGTCTTTCAGTACCGCTTTTAAAAGATTTTAAGTGTTGAATAAACAGTAATTACTATGCGCTTAGTAAGGAATCAAAAAGTATTTCTGTAAGTGTTAGCCGACAGTAGTAAAGCTGCAATATACTAAATACTAGTTGATTCCAGCCCACTGCTAGCCACAGAAGCACTTTCTTCGATCGGCAGGATGTTCAATTTCTACACATAATAATGTAGGTACATCAGCTATTGTAGATACATAGCTCCTTTAGGGTATTTAAAATGGAAAATTTTCTATCTGCCTGTATCTGACAGATCTTGAGCTAGTTTATGATGTCATACGAGATGGCGTTGGGCTTGGTTGAAAATGTGTTGATACTCAACTTAACTAAACTATAATTTTTATCCAGATAGGCTAAATTGACATTTGGTGGGTTGCCACGTTAGTGTATTTAAAAATAATAATAAAATAGTGTTGTACCCCGAATGATCAAACTATATGATTCAATCAAAGATACTGATTGAATCTTTCTGAAAATAATTTAGTTAATTTCAATTTGCGTTAATAAATTGGCCTAAAAGACAAACATACTGCTTTGTTTGTAACAAACTAACTTCTCATTAATTTCCTGTCTGACCAGACTTCTTCTTAGCGTGTCGATGGCAGACACTACACCGTCGTAGCCCAGAACTTGGCCACATTAACAGCGCTGGCAGACGCTGTCATAAGATCGTCCTTTGTGCAGGTGTTGGGGCACGCCGGACACGATATTAGGTGGTGCATCGTTTGGACTGCACCACACAAACAGCTTACGTCGGCACCCTCCAAGAAGCCCCACTTGGCCATGTTTTCCTTGCTCCGGCCAGTTTGGGTCCGAAGTCTATTCAGGGACTTCCAAACTAGCCAAGGTAATCCATGACCAGGCGGCAAGCTTTCAGCGATAGGGACGAAAGGAGCTGGTAGGGTTACCTTTTCCTGCCAAAGTTTGCACCTCGCTTGTTTGGGGTCGATGCAAAGAGGAGACACGCACTTTACAAAATTATTGCGACTTTTCAGCCGTTGTGGCACTGGGATGTGGTCGTGTAAAGGGTGCCGTGCATCTGACTCCATCTTTGCTCTTTCAAGGGAGCTAGCCACAGTCCTGCGAACAGCTGGGGGCGCCACACCTGCCAGTGGGTATAGCTGGCTAACCGGGGTCGGTTTCAAGCAACCAGTTATGATCCGGCAAGTCTCATTTAAGGCTGTATCCACTAGCTTTGCATGGGCTGAACGACTCCACACAGGGCTTGCGTACTCACCTGCAGAAAAGGATAACGCCAGCCCAGTAGTTCGCAGAACATGAGGTGTTGCTCCCCATCCAGTAGAAGTAAGGCGCTGTAAAAGGTTATTCCGAGCGAACACCTTCATTTTTATATTTTGGCAGTTCTTACTAAAGGTAAGTGACCTATCCAGAGTAATGCCCAGATATCTCGGATGTTTATTGTGAGCTACAGGCACACCTTGCCACTCAATATTGAGCCTACGATCTGCTTGACTGTTGCGAAGATGGAAAACGCAGGGCTCAGTTTTTGATGGGTTGGGTTTCAGTGAATTTTCTCTATAGTATTTGCTTAAGTCCTTCAAAGCGTCAGATAAGTTCACCTCAACCTCCTCAAAACTGGTCGCCTGAGAAGTCAGTGCAAGGTCGTCGGCGTATAGAAAGCGGCACGTGTTGGGACAGGATGGTTGGTCGTTAGTGTATATGTTGAAGAGCAACGGGGCAAGAACGCTGCCTTGAGGCAGTCCGTTCTTTTGCGACCTCCAACGACTTTTGTCCTGAAGAAGATGCACCTGAAAACGGCGGTTATGGAGAAGTTCTCGACCAGACAACAATACGTTTTTGTTGTTATCGTCAGAGGATTACAATTTATTTACCATAGCAGCAAAGTAAGTTGTAAAGTTTGTTCACCATATGGGTTAATGTTACAGTCTTCTATTTCACCTACCTACCCATTTTCAAAATTCTGGCGGAGAAGGTAATGTATGCATATTTATTTACAAAAAAACTACATCTAGGAAGCATTTCCCAACAGTTCAATGAATAAAATGAATGAGTTAAACCACAACACTAGACTTATGCTTGCAACATTTTTTAAAAAATAAGGCCGTTCTTAGCTGCCAGTTTAGTCTAATAAAAATTGTAGTTTAGATAATATACATTTCCTTGGAAATAAGCTTTTTCAGTTTAGCTGAACGCCATCTATTTTATAATGTAGGTATACATTTGAAAATGGGCTGGAAATTTTCTATTAAAAGATAAATAACCAAAACAAGTTCTCTGCAGGTGACCAAAAACATGGAATTATTCAAACGAACAAAATTCGAGATTCCACAATATAACATAGATTCAGGATTCAGTAATAGAATATAAGGTAATCAACACTTCGGTATTCTGATAAGTGGCTGGCAGTTGAGAAAACTTAGTTTGTTATAAAGTTTGGTAGAGGGCGCTCATACAGGTGATCGCTGGTGGTTCAAGTTGGCGCGGAAGTTGGTCTAATGGCACCATTGGGAAGTTGCGTCGATGTCCTCAGCTCCATCCGACTGTCGACTGCAAGACAATGAGTTTGTTTTTCAACTTCACTATCATTCGACTACTTTTCCACTTGCTGAATATTTGAAAAAAACTTTTGCTTTATTAAATCGGGGAAAATTCATCCTTGTCGCCAAGAACTCTTTCTCAGTTTAACTATCGGTCACACAAAATTTAGCCCATTATTTTTTGACAATTACTAAGGTACTTTATCGTGAAGTGATGAATGATAATTTTCACATTAATTTGACGAACAAAATAAAATGTATTTTCTAAATAAAGTATTTTGAAAATGAGTTGAAATTATTGTTGTCGGAGTCGAGTTTTCATATTTACTCACTTAAATGTATGCTAAAATGCTAATCACCATTGCTAATTTAAAGCCTACAATTTACTTTCGAAGTGCCTGCCAGATTACATCGAAATTGAGTCGACGCGTTGTACTTATCAAGCTACGTAAATCAGAAACCAATAATAAATTCTAACCTCATTAAAACATTTTAGCTGGAACTTACTTACCTGGGCTCGCACATCTTTTATGCATCACGGCACGTTCATAAGCTTCCCGATTTTTAATGAAAAAACTTCCCAACAAAGACATTTTAAATGCAAAATGGTAGCAGCTTTAGTTTTGTTATGAGCAAATCGCTTAGCTAAGTATATGCGGTCAAGTCAAAGAAACTTTAGGAATGTTTTGTTTTGCAGTGTAATACCGGCTTAGAATAGCATCACCCCATTTCGATCCCGCGTGTGTCGTAGGAGGCTAACATAGAGGGACTCGAGGGTTTAATGGTTTAATGTCTATTACAACTTTAGGCGACGGGCTGACAACCTGTCGTAATGGTGATTTACGAATTATCTGAAATGTAAAATGTCGTGTTACGTATATTGTGCCGTTTCTGGATACTTTCTGGTCTTACACATGGAGATTAGAATTTAGTTGAATCATGAGTTGTGCAAAGATTATTTCTTTCTTATTGGAATCATTAACTTGTTGTCATATTTCAGTAAATTCACGTACAAGTACTTAATAAATAATTACTTCAAATGTGCAGCGATGTCTTAAAACTTATAAAATTATTCATAAATTCTTATACCCACCAAATTTTAAATTTTATTATCTATCGTGAAACGCATACAATTAATATAAAATAAAATTTATAAGTACTTTCTTACTCCAGCAGATGTTCAAGGACTCAAAATAGCTCATAATCATAATCAACGTTTGAAGTACTATTTTCCAGTAAAGTAGTTCATTTCCTTAACTTACACCCACATAAATATTTTCACCCTGAATCCTTTGAGATACTAACCCTAAATGTTTTACCCTACATCTAAGAGTACCTAGCCACACTCTAGGGAAATTACACTTGTAATTGATTCATGGGTACACAAAAAAGAAAACCTTTGCAATATGTTTGTCCCAAATTTTAGATTAGAAAGAAGTCTTCTAAACTGGTCCAGCGACACGTAGAAGTTTTAATAAAAACAAATAGGTATACCAAACAGTCCCATCCAATGATTGTAAATGTTACTAGCGTGTTCCATCCCATAATTTAGGCAACCTCCAGGCTATGTATATTCGAAAATGATCTGTAGAAATGTTCTTCTGTTACTGTTTCTGTCAGACGGCGTATTTTTGAATCAGTAGAAATACTAAACGCATAAGGTTATTAATCATCATCACCGGGCTCATTACGTCTGTGACTGACGATTAAATCTGTGTCTGAGACTTCTTATCCGCATGACGCGGGTGAAGTTTCCTCTCCACAGACACTGCGTTGCCTAGGACGCCATTTTGGGAAATACAGGGTTGCCCAGGACCTGCGCCACCCTGTCGGCCTCCCTGGCTGACTCCACAGGAACGACGAGTCGATACGTAGCCAGGTCGGCTGCAGGAGTCTGCCGCACAACAGATCTCTATAACACGTGCCTAACCCTCGTCTGCTTGGGTCGGGTTTCGCCCTCGGTCGCTTCTTACGACCACCACGGAAAGGGTGTGGTGCTATTTTACTCGCCGGCACCACTCGGCTGTTATAATACCTATCTATTTATATTGGTATTTTTTTTCAACCTCAAAATATACCAGTAGCTCTATTTTGAAATTTTGAGCGGGAAAGTCTGCTAGCAATTCTGGTTGTATACCTACACATTCTACTACACAAATCCACACATAATTATTCTAATTAATTCCAACACATCTTAAGGCGCAACCGCTGTTGACGCAGCGAAATCGCAGTATCATCCGTCGAGTGCGGTTTTAGTATGGGAAGTGACGTTTCTAGTATGGATCTGACAGACCGCCGCGATATTTTTACGATCCGTCGTGCGTCAATAGTGTTCATCGCCTAAAGACATTAACACATTCGAGTAGCAGAAAATGTGTTATGGGTAAATCGGTCGTTGCTAATTTCCGTACACGGTTTCAGAAATTGAGTTCCAGTTTAGAACGCTCCCTTTACTAAGTGTTCATCTTGATGTGATACCTTTGGAGCTGATGTGGATTCATTACGTATTTACCTAAATGTTCATTGTAACTGAACCAATGCTTTTGAATACTAATTGCTATTTGTGAATAGGTACTTTGATAAGCTGTGCTTTTGCTATTTAATGATGATTCAGACAGCATTAATCTAATGCTATTGAGATATATTCGTCAATCTAATTCGTCTAGTCCTGAGTACTTTATTGGCGACATTGAATAATTGTGTGAGCGTCGGTGGCCAAGTGGTTAGGACACCGGTCTTACAATCATGAGACCCGAGATCGATTCCTGGCATGTGTTTTTATTGTTTACACACACACATACCAATGTGTTTTTACTCACGCACATTTACCGACTGCTCTTACGGTGAAGGACAAACATCGTGATGAAACCCACATAATTTGAATGTGACTTAACCTAGGATTCAGGCCAGGTTAGCTTTCGGGTTGCAGAGGTCAGATCGCAGTCGCTCTGTGTAAAAGCTTGGTTCCACATCAAACTAGGTTAGGTAGTTGACCCCGACCGAAAACGGGCATTAGGCAATTCGAGGCAGATTTTAGCAAGCAAAATCAATTTCAAAACACAAAAATACGTTGCCAGCTACTACTACCACAAAGGCGGATCCCACACTTGACGCATGACGGAGCGCAAAATTATCGCAGCGGTCTGTCAGATCCATACTTAAAACGTTGCTCCCCATACTAAAACCGCACTCGACGGACGACACTGCGATAGCGCTGCGTCTACAGCGGTTAAGCGGTTTTTGTATGGGGATTGATATTTCTAATATGGATCTGACAGACCGCTGCGATATTTTTGCAGTTCGTAGTGCGTCAAGTGTGCGATCCGCCAAAGGTGTTGTTCAAATATTGTTTAGCAATAGAGTAGAAACATTCAATTTTTATAGATATTTGGCGTCGCGTTTAAGCAGCCGGCATCGATTGCATTACTGCAGAGTCGCTAGACATTACTGAAGCCATTACCTTATCTAAAGTCCCTCTCGAATTTATTTACTTTTCCCTCGCCGCAATTTATCGAAAACCACTCGATAAACTTGTCAATAGAAGTAGATCTTAGTCCAATTTCTGTGCAGAATGGAAACACAATTTAGGCTCGTAAGTTTTTTGGTTACACGTACCTACGTTTACGTTTTTGTCTACGTTTTTGGTGCCGTGTGATGCCGGCTTAGAATAGTATCACCCCACATCCTTCCCGCGGGTGTCGTAAGAGGCGACTAAGGGACTCGAGAGTATTGGTGTATTACAATTTTTAGGCGACAGGCTGACAACCTGTCACTATAGTGATACACATGTTTTCTGAAACAACCTTAGAAAACAATTCTCAAAAATGTCAGACGTGGCGATAGCAACCGTATTCTTACGGCCGTTAACGCTCTGCCTACCCTGCAAGGGACAAAGGCATGATATATGTACGTATGTATGCATGTACCTACATCGATATAATTTTCAGTAAGTACTTTAAATATACCTCAGTTTACATGTTGATAGTATTTAGTTAGTTCATATTTGCATCTATCTACTTGCTTACCAGTATTGCCTTGGGAAACTACAAACAGCATGCTACGGACTAGTGCAAAGTACAAGTAGCGTAGACAAATAGCTACGAGCAAGCTGCAAGCTACGAGATTCTCTACTTGTCAATCTGTGTAGTAAGATACGAGTATAGATAGATTCGTCAAAGAAATCTACCGAAGATTGCATTATTACCAACAATACCTGTTGGGAGCATTAAATTTATATTTAGTTATTGAACGTGTTATTGACTTGGGGACCATGAGTATGAGATGACTTTTTTAAGGAATGGTTGTGACTACATCGAAATTGGTTTTAAGCAAAGGAAAACCAGCTTAATCATTATAATTAGATGACCTGTCAGTCAAATTAAGGCGACTGGAAATTACATTTTGTATTATTATATTGTAATATGACGCCACGCTACACTATTTTGGATGGCGTCAAAATCCAAACAATAACTTTATTTTTAAGTTTATTATTTCAAAATTCTAATCTTCAATGTTTTGAAAAACTATATTTTGGACATTAGCTTTTCCAATACAACTTTCGTAATTTATTAAGTTGGTACCGAATTGTAACACTTGAAAGAAATTGTGTTACCACACACTATAACATAGGTACGCAATTACTGATACAGTGTAAGAAACAGAATGATATAGATAATGACGTGTGTTTGATCTGGTTATTTAAGAGAACACGAGAGAATCAATAACCATAATCCTATTACATCTACGTAGGTATTGTTCTTATGTCTATATAATACCTTTATACGAGCAGAAATAAAAAATAATATTACAGTCGTGTTTGTGATGCAATTCTTGACTTGATGATGATGGTATGTGTGTGTGTGCTTGTTGATACATTCAATCCATTAAAAAGCTCCAAATTTTACTGTAAAAAATATATTAGATGCTTACCCTAAACAGATCTCGTAGCGGCCGCGCACAAATCTCTTTCGGTATAAAAAAAGAAGGTTTGAAAGCCGAAGTTACTGAAACGTTTTTTAAGCTGTTTTTTCGAGGAATTGGCGGTCGTTGAGCCCGGGGAGCATTTTTCAGAACCGGGACGTAGCCCCGACTAATAAATAAGGCCGGACATCTACAGCCTTTTGTGTACCTATGACCGTCGGGAGAATTACTTTTGTGAAACATATATTTTAAAAGGGTCAAAGATTTTACTCAGTTCTGTTCCGCAACATTTGAAGAAAACCCAATATTCGTAGGTATACAAGAATACGATTGTCGTACGATTAAATTTTAGGTTGCGATTAAGTAGCTTTGTAGTTAATAAAGCGATGATTATTTGGATACATGTATTGAAGCATTTCAAAGCAGAAAAGTAGTTAAAGAATTATTGAACAGAAACATCACAATTTTACAATCTCAATCGATACTGTAAAAGAAAAAGACTTGATTTCGACTTGATGTAGTTACAGTGACGGTTTCAGAGGATCCAACATGGATGGATACAGCATTTCTGTAAAGCACATCCAGTACGAAACAAAAGCTACAACACGCCTACCAGATAACCTGCGCGGGAGTGTATATTGAACTATTTTGAAGTAAGATACTAAGGAATAGTTAGTTCTAAGTTTATTCCGTCGATCTGATAAAGTATTTTCGAATTGTTTAGCAATGTCCAATTATTTTCATGTTATGTTATGTTATGTCATTTTCATGTATTGTTCGTAATTCCATATCAAACTAATTCCTGTGTAACACCTCTTTATTTCACGCAGCAACGTTCCTCCCTACTGAAATACCTTAACGCGTGTCGTGTATGTGAGAAGATTAAAAACTTTCTTCGCGGCGTCTTTCGGGGCCTTAAGCCGGTTGTCATAAGGCAAGGGAAAGCTGAAGTTGGAAAGCGGATTAGGCCCCTTAAGTTTGTTGGAAGGTATAGCAATATTCTCGAAGACAACAAAAAGGTAATCCGCCGTGCCGCGTTGAATATTAAACATCCAATATGTTTGTTTCTTCCATATTGCCGCAACAAATTTTACTCATCTACTTGCCTATTAACTTTCTTCATTGTGAGTTATTAATTTATATATATTTTCTTACTAAAATAATCATTTTTATACTAATTGTTTTCTTTGAACTAAGTAGGTATTGGTATACTTACATTTCGGAGTATGCGTGGTAAGCCAACTTGCGCCTTTCGCCGACCGGTTCGATTCACCAACTTCTAAATAAAAGGTGACAACATAATAATTAAACCTACTTTAATGAAAGATGTGATATGATATGATATGATTATATGGTGCGTCATAATACCACTATAGTCATATCATATGACTATTGTGAAAACATTGTGTGGAACAATGGAACTACTAACACAGCCTCTGTGTAAGCCTTTTTATCCGTGAAGATTGCTCGAGGGGCGGGAATCCGTACCCTGTTCTTATAATTTCCTTGAACGGCGAACATTTGATTTAAGTACCGTCCCAGGGCCAGCAACGACTCTCCTGGGACCGCCCCTACTATTTCCCTTTGTTTTTGTCTCACTTTTTTAACTGAGTTTTTCTCAAAAGGATTCGGTAAGAGGTGCACAAACGCGTCGAGCAAATCCCGTGATTAGAGTCAAACGATTGACGTCTCTTCGGGATTCTGGAAAAGATTAATGGCAATGAATGAAATGGTAATTAAGGAAATTAAACGCGTAACTTATGCAAATGGAAACGAACTCTCGCTCTGAGGATGAATAGTTTGGAAATCTATTTCCTGGATAAAATACTTTGGATCTGATTCAGATATTTTAATGATATATTTCACGCGCTATTGAAGCGTGTTACGTTAATTTTATGACCTACACCCTGTTTGCACTCATAATTGATTCTTATTAAAACATTAACTGAAATAGATCATGAGCTGCCGCTGTTTACGATATGCTCTGTAACTGTAGTTCGGACTATAATAAACTTATTCCTACGTATAATAAGAGATTTTTATGTTATTGGAACATACATAATTTATTCGTCAAATCAGGAAGCTACTAGCCGTAATAAATAGGTTTGTCCTAAGTACACATCTAACAGTTAAGAGAGTTGTGGTAGTTCAGACAATGTCAAACACTATAGGGGCAGTAAGCAGAGTACCAGGGCTCCACAGTGGGTGGGAGATCGCGCCGCTCAGCAGAACGCTGTAACAAGCCAACTTGCTCAGTTTCGCCTGCGGCTGTTATTAATCGCACGTCAGCGACTTCGCGCGAGTATGCGCCGCACTTGCCTCGGTTCACTGCATTGTTAAAACTACAACGGCGGCGTACAGGCAACAGCCTCATTTACCCGCTTGATGCATGTGTACGCAGTGCCGCAAGGTATTAATGCAAGTTTATGAGCCGTTTTTTCAAAAGCCTTTATTGTGTACTCCATGAGCCAAAGGCCTAGCTTTTATGGGAAGTAATAATCCGCAATAAAGTTTGTGCCCAGATAGAGCTATGTTGCAGTTTAAAATGTGCATTGTAGTATTTGGAAATAAACGATTTACAACTAAGTGGTAACCTTCTAGTAGGTACTATTATTTGATTGTTCGATTTTAATTGTTTATATCCCATATTAGGAAGGCCAGGTTGACTAGCGGTAAAAGATAGTTTTAACGTAATTGAGAGTAAATGGATTGCGCGAAATCACTCGGCAGCCATAAAAATAATTAAGGCCGTTTACCAGTCTTCTTTCCTATCCCACGCCATACACCTACATAATAGTAGAGGTAGGTCAGTTTACGTAGGCAGGTACTCAGAGGTACGTAAGTAGATTCTATCATGAGTTTCATTTATATAATCCTTTCCACAGTTTATTAGAAAAATGACCATATTCCTTTCAGATTCCAACAACTAAAGTTATTAAATTAATAGTTATTATTAAAGCTATTATGTCTCTGTGTCATTTTAATTAAGACGCTGTGCTTTCAAAACAATGTGTGTTTATAAATGGGTGATTCTTGGAGAGGGTAAAAATTACGGTCACACGTTAATTTCTTCAAAAGTATAACACTTACAGGTTTTTACTAACTTTCACACGAAATAATGTTAAATTGACTATTCAGAAACTAAAACTCTATCCACAAATTATGAAATATGTTTAACTAAAACTTAATCTGAAACCTAAAATCGGGGGCAAAATACGCGTTCTTCGCGTGTCACACTCAGCTGTTGCGAAATTCAAACATATGTAAAATTTTATCTAACTGGACATGATAGAACTTTTCACCCATCAAAATAATCTTTGTATCATGTAGATTTATAGTAAACTATAATATTGACAATATTTTACTGAGCACACCGATAAAAAATGCAGTTTGTGTCGGTCACACGTTTTTGTGTTTTCTGAATGTGTGGTCTAAAATGACTGAATCGCTGAAACTAATAGAACTATGAGCTGAGTCTTGTTTCTGCCTTCTGCCAGGATTGCTTCTTCATCCCTGGAGAGGGAGCATATAACTCCTTGGCACTTCTAGAATGAAATAAGAGTTGTTAAATTTTTTAGTCCTATTTTTGCACCCGCGCCAGGTCCCTTTCCTGTGCATGTTTTCTTCGTGAAAGAGTTAATACAGAGGATTTGTTCTAAACAAATAATGTCGCATAATAAAGCGAGATTTAAGATTCGTTTAAAAAATTTGATTACATTCAAGCATTTACCAATAAATCACTAAAAACATAGAAAATTGTCCCTTGACTGGCTTCATTTGACTGGCATTTTTCCCAGTCAAGGGACATTTTATGCCAGTCAAGTGACAAATGTTATTTTAATGATTGTTTTTGCAATTTTTTTGTGTAAAGGTGTACCTGCAGAGTAGAATAGCACCACCCCATGTCTCCCCATGGGTACTGTAAGTTAGATTAAGGGTTTCCAGGAGGTGAACAGCATTGTTTTTCGTGCAGATAACATAGTTTAAAAACACTTGCTTTATGTCTCTAGGTGTGGCTGCGTTGTATCTAAGGGAGGCTGCGTTAAGTCTCAGGTTAATTTTGACGTATCTTAAGCTGACTGCGGTGTATTTCAGGGTGGTTGCGTTTTATCTTAGGCTGACTGCGATGTCTCTTAAGCTGAGTGCGTTGTATCTCAGGTTGGCTGCAATACGTCTCACTCAGGCACATTGCGACGTATCTTAAGCTGAATGCGTTGTATCGCAGAATCCCTGCGTTAGGTTTCAGGTTAATTGCGACGATCTTAAGCTGACTGCGTAGAATCTCTGGGTGGTTGCGTAATGTCTCAGACTGATTGCGACGTCTCTTAAGCTACTGCGTTGTATATCAGAACGGCTGCGTTATGTCTCGTTTAGAATGATTTCGACGTCTCTTGAACTGACTGCGACGTCTCTTAAGCTGACTGCGATGTATACGTATATAAGGGTGGCTGCGTCATGTCTCAGAATGATTGCGACGTCTCTTCAGCTTACTGCGTTGCATCTCAGGTTGGCTGCGTTGTATCTCACTCAGGGTCATAATGCGAAGTCTCTTAAGTAACTGCGTTGTATCTCAGGGTGGCTGCGCTATGTCAGGCTGATTTTGACGTCTCTTAAGCAGACTGCGTTGTATCTCAGGATTACTGCGTTATGTATGTCGTAGTCTTTTTAGCTGAGTACATCGTGTCTCAGGCTGATTACGTCGTCTCTAAGGTGACTATGTCGTGTCTCAGGTTAGTTACGTTATGTCTCAGTCTGATTGCAATGTCTCTTAAGCTGATTGCGTCGTGTCTCATGTATACAGAGTCGTGTGTCAGGTTGCTTGCCTAGTGATGTCTAAGGCTATCTGAGTCATGTGTATCTCAGGCTGATTGCGTCAACTTTAAGGTTATCTTCGTCTGTACAGTAGCAATATGTACAATTCGCAAAATGTCTTAAGTGGCTCAACACAGTTAATTCTCAGGTCATAATGTTTGCGGTGGTTTCTTCTTGTCTCATGCTAGCTGTTTCATTATGGCCTAAGTTTAAACGACTTACGTTACTATTGTTTTGGTGGAAAATTGGGCCTCTACGTTTCGGCTGTTTACGAACAGTCTTCTTCCGGAGGTCGACAGATCACATACGCCTGTCAACTGTGATTGTTGAACACGGTGGCTGTTTGATTTCGTATGTCGGGCTGGCTGTGTCGTGTTTCAAGCACGAGCAAATTGTCTGTGACTAGGTGCGTCGTGTCTTAACCAGACTGAGGCTTCAGGGCGTCAGTCTGGTAGGCTGCGGCAACTTTTACTTTTATTCTACTTAGTTAAAAGCAAAAGATGAACAGCTTTTATTCATATATTTTGTTAAAATAATTACTTTGTCCCTTGACTGGCGCAAAATGTCCCGTTGACTGGCACCTCAAATTTCAATATTGAATTTTGACGAAACCTGTGGTTCGATTTAAGTGTCTTTTCGTAAATAAACTTTTCAATAGGCCTTTATTATTATGCAATGATAAAATAACCATAAAACTAAAATTTCAAATTTGCCAGGAAAGGGACCTGAAGAACCGTTTTCAAATTTTCACCCAAATTCTTTTTTTTATTTGCTAATCCGCAGTAAGCCCGTAATGGAACGTAAGTAAACAAGACACTGGTTTATAATAGTATCTACGCACTGGATATGCTGTCCCATACAAATGGCTACTCGTTCTGGGGGTAATGGCTGAAAACCAGTGCTGCCCTCTTTTGGGAATTCTTTGCACTGAGCCTTGGCCCTTTGCATCGCTGCAACACACATATGCGTTCTATTACTGTGTTAGATTTTTCATTTTTCTTTGTTTGTGCGTCTTTCCACTTTGAATGTATATGTATGTTGTTGATTGTGCAATAAACGTTTAATCTATATATCTATCTCACTTTGAAGCACCATCTACGTTAGTCCCACGTACTCTCGTTTGCTTTCTTTGCCTACTAGCACCAAAATGGCGAATTTCAATGAATGTCCAGTGCGTCCGCTAATATTGGTCAGTGACAGAAGGTCAGAGTGTTGCCCGCTCTAACTCCATTTATCAAACTGCGGTCCGCTTTCATAAAGTGACATTTTCATTGTTGCGCGGCCCCAAAGTTAGTTATAATGCTACAAGCTAGACGCTCACTAGCGCCACCGAAGAGTACCACAATTACGATGTCATCATGAAATCCAATACGATGATGCACTGAAGTTTTTTTTAATTAAATGCAGTTGTTTAATTTTTATATATATTTAAGCCTGGTGAGTATGGCAAATTCCCCCAATAGGGGTAGGCCCATGAAGAGCACTGGACGGATGACGGATGCCGGTCCGTCAATATATAGTGGAGAAAGGCCCTTAGTCACTAGTGACTAGTATAGTAGTACTTAGGCCTGTATTTATAAACCACCCTCACCTCTGAGATCGATCTTGAGTGCGACTTTGAGATACTGTTAGTATTTACTGACATTTGTCAAAATCGCTCTGGAGATTGATCTCAGAGTTGATTACAATTTATAAATACGGACCTAAGGCGAGGATCACACTTGACTCACGACAGACTGCTAAAATATCGCAGCGGTCTGTCAGATCCATACTAGAAACGTGACTCCCCATACTAAAACCGCACTCGACGGATGACACTGCGATTGCGCTGCGTCCACATCGGTTGAGCGGTTTTAGTATGGGGAGTGACGTTTCTAGTATGGATCTGACAGATCGCTGCGATATTTTGCGCTCTGTCGTGCGTCAAGTGTGTTCCTCGCCTTAGTAGCGCTAATGTTCGTAGGGTAGCGTTTGCGTTTATGCTCATAACGCGACCCGAAACCCGCGCTGTCTCATAATACAACCGCTAATTACTCGACTGCGACCAAAACACCGAAAACCAAAACGAGAGGAAAATCTCGGCGATATTTAAAATTGTTTTTCCGGAAAACAGGCAAATGAATTAAATGCGTTTCAAGCAATGTTTGCTAAATTTAAATTGGTACTCTGTAAACTTTAACATAAGAGAGGTTTATTTTTTTATGTTAAAAAAAGGAAGCATAAATTTATAATCACATTGCGTACTTACTTATACAGGAAGTAAAAAAATAGCGGCAAATATTTAAAGGGGTGAACCAGCCCATGAAAATGAAAAATTTTCACCAAGGAACATAGATGGGAATATGAAAAAATTTTTGGCCCCACCTTACAAAAGTACCGACCGACTGAATCAATTTGTGTGGGAGGTCCAAATAATTTTCTCACATTTTGACCTGTTTCTTGGGAAAAGTTGTTCAGTTTCACCCTTTAAAGTATTTGCAGCTAATATTTTTACACCTTATATACTTTTCCCCAACATATGTATGACGCTATGTAGAATATATTTTTTCAAATTCATGGCCTGCTCAACCGTGCGTGGTTTTTAGTATACAATTTCTTTAATGCCGTGTGATGCCGGCTATGCCGTGTGATGCCGGCTTAGAATAGCATCACCCCACATCCTTCCCGTGGGTGTCGTAAGAGGCGACTAAGGGACTCGAGAGTATTGGTGTATTACAATTTTTAGGCGACAGGCTGACAACCTGTCGCTATAGTGATACACATGTTTTCCGAAACAACCTTAGAAAACAATACTCAAAAATGTCAGACGTGGCGATAGCGACCGTATTCTTACGGCTGTTAACGCTCTGCCTACCCCGCAAGGGATAAAGGCGTGATATATGTATGTATGTATCTCTTTAATCCCATATAGGAATTCTAGGTGGTACTGATAGTAGGTCATCATTATCATCAAACACAAGAGCCATGCTCTTGTCAGTGGAGCAATTCCCATTCTTGTCTGTTTCCTACCAATGTTTTGACCTCTCGGTACGACACGACGTGAGCCTATTCTTTTATCTGAGTGCAGAATGTACATCTTGGTCTTCCTTTTTTTCTTGTCCCTTCGACTTTTCCCTCAATGATGTTCTTAATAAAATAATCGTGTCGTAACAAGTGTCGAAGTAAGTGATAGTAGGTACAGGAAGTAAAATTCACTTACTCGTGGTGTATTTTATGTTTCTAATTCTCTTCTGTTCATATTTCTTACAGTAATAAATTATTATTTAGGAACATAAAGTGCAAGGCGCATTGTAGGTAAATGTTGTGGCTCACGGAATTAAAACTAGGAAGCAACTTTATTTTATATCCCGTAGTTACGTCTCTAATTGCAAGTTGCAGTAATAATAGCTCGGAAGATTCCAGAATTTGTTTTCTAGAAAACGATTCTACAATAACAATCCTAGAACAACAAGGAATGAAATGAAAATGGACTCAGTAAGACCATAAAAAGTTATTGTGATTCAAAGATGCGGAAATAATTATGTAGGAAGGGGCAAATTGGCAGCACTGGGGTAGAGCGGGGAGATTCAGACAGTAAATTAAATTAACTCCTCGCGGGTGTTTGAGCCTCTGAACTGTACAATCATTTCCCTTACTTATTGGTGCAACGTCAAAAACTGCACTAGATTCCATTAAAACAACTGATTTAAACACTACACTGATTATAGAGGTTTATGGTCTATGGTTTTGCCGTGTGATGCCGGCATAGAATAGCATCACCTCAATTCTTACAGCAAGTGTTGTAAGAGGCAACGAAGGGACTCGAGAGTTTCATGTGTACGTATTACCATGTATTACAACTTTAGGCGACAGGCTGACAATCTGTCACTACAGTGATACACGAATCATCTGAAGGGGCTCTCAATACAGACGTAGCGATAACACACACACACACGCACAATTACTCACACAAGCTACACGCGCTTCATTACTATACTATACTACTAAAAAAGTATATATATAAATATATAAGTACATATATAAGTATTTATATGTGTATACTATAAGTATTATTATTATTTTATGTTCCCCACACAATAAATAAATAAATAAACGTAAGATCAATATTATTATGCACATTATACGTCTTTATTTACTTAGTATATTTGTTATGTTTTCATACTGTTCTTTCGTATTTAGCTGTTGTTAGCATTATAAATTGTAAATTAGTGTTATCTCTTTTATTGGCAAACTTAAACAGTGTATTAACAAGTTCATTGATATTAAAAAACCATACATACGCATACATACACAAATCACGCCTTGCGGGGTAGGCAGAGCGTTAAAGATCGTAAAATTACGGTCGTGATTTATTTATTTTATTTATTTTATTTTATTTATTATAGGAAATCTCACAGCATTTACATTTACTTTCACATTGAAATGATACATTAAAGAGGTTTATGGTTTTGTAAAAATACGAAATATTTTTACCAAATTTTGGGGGCCATGTTTAGATCGCGATTTTTTGCCATTATGAGACAGTTTTATTCAGTGTTAACTAGAAAAAACATTATTTTTCACAATATCTTCACGCCACAGTCATGCGAAAATGTTTTGCACTCATTGCTTTGTAACGAGTTCGACCGCCAGCGCCAATGAGGTAGTAAACTAAGGAACTAATGGCGATGCTCTCGACTGTGTCTTTTGTCTGTGATTGGTCAAAAATGTGTCAATGTCAGTTGCTTCTTAGGCAGATCGCACGCTTGACGCACGACGGAGGACTGAAATATCGCAGCGGTCTGTCAAAGTCAGATCCAAACTAGAAACATCACTCCTCATACTAAAACCGCACTCGACCGATGGCACTACGATAGAACTGCGTTAACAGCGGTTGAGCGGTTTTAGTATGGGGATTGATATTTCTAGTAAGGATTTGACAGACCGCTGCGCTGTTTTAGCGCTCCGTCGTGCGTCAAGTACGCGATCCGCCTTATTGGTGCGCTTTAGACACAGTCGCGCATGCTGCTGTCTGCAATTACTCGTAAGCTTTGAGTTTTCCTCCCCATTGGTCACATATTGCTTATTGGACCACAATTTTTTCCATTTGCATTCGAAGTAAAAAGGACGTGTTTTCTGACGTCATCTGAATCCACCAGTCACGCCTCTTCACCCTAAACCCTTTCGAGGGCCGGGTTAATTGGATCTTTTGAAAAATTCCTGCTGGGAATGATTTTTCATCTATCACTTTCCCGCGTAATTTACGCTTGTTTGCTCCCCAAACACGCTTTGATGTTTTATTTAATATTAATTTTTGGGATTCAGTTCAGATCGCATAATATTTTTTCTTTGTTTATGTATAGTACCTTCCTATATGTTATAATACAATGCATTTGTCTCACGTAAATACCTACCTGGCGCCATATACTCTTTTATCACATTTATCTTTATTTACTGGATTTCAAATTATTTAGGCGTTTTCCAATAAGGTAGAAACACGGATGATCGAATAATTCACCACAGATGGAAGTACTTTTATAAGTAAGTATAAACATAGTTCTAACATGAAAGTTTACAGATTTACTGTTAGTAACAACACGTCATAACCACTACGAATGGCGCAAACATTGATCAATCCATATTTGCTTTGCCTACAAAGTGTAGCGTCATGAAACTGAGTAACTATCAACTGATACTATCTCAAACATGTGAGCGTACTGCTGTAAAGTTTATGCCACATTGGTGCTATTACACTTATTAGTAATCTCACATTTATTGTCATTACATTCGTGTATGTAGATCAACGAATGACTGGTAACTACTTAGTAGGTTAAGGCCCGAACGTACAAAAAAGTTTTTTGACATCATACAAAATTTAGATTTTTGCAGGTATACATCAAATTCAAATCAGAATAAAGGAAGGGATTGTGTGCTATGCGAATATATTTTTGAGTTGTTGAGTTATATTATAACGCCTGATGAAGTGAGTACACTTGAACAGTGATCTATCCGATTCAAAGATCGGTCGATATGAGAGTATGGACAGTGCAGTAAGTATTTTGTCGTATAGTAAGAATTATGTCTTAAAATCTCAACATTGCGTTTCATCTTCCGATCAAGATCATAGATTACTGATGATGATATCTTTGAAACCCAAGCCAATGTATCACGCGCTTTACCCGTCTCCGTTACACAATTCAAATCCCATTTCGATGGCCATGCATAACGGGGTGATAGGCGCGGAACGGCCTGGTAATGTTCAGTGACACGAGCGGCCTTAACAGCTGGTTTGACTGATGTGCAGTCGCGCGCGCGCCGACAGTAATGCTCGCCGATTGATGTGGACAAACTGCATAAATGATTGCCATTACGAAGCTGGTATCGCCTCTGTGGTGTGCACCTCGGGCTCGTGATTTTGAGCTCATACATTTGATTTTCGTGGTGCGTATACAAAGTTCATTATATTAAGTGGATCGCATACTTAACGCACGACGGAGCGCTAAAATGTCGCAGCAGTATGTCAGATCCATACCAGACACATCACCCCTACTAAAACCGTACTCGACGCGCAGCGTCGACAGCGGTTGACCGGTTTTAGTATGGGGATTGACACTTCTAGTATGGATCTGACAAACTGCTGCGATGTTTTAGCGTTCCGTCGTGCGTTAAGTGTGCGATCCGCCTGAATAGTATTGTTGCAGCATATTATTTTTTATGGACAAACATAACACTGAGTTTCCGAGAGCGTGTTAACCACCGATGGTAGCCGTCGAAGAAGCTGAAGGCGCTTTTCGACAACATCAAGTCGAGTGCATGAAATTCCAAATAAAGATGAAGTTCTTCAGCTGGACCTGAAGACCAATGCTGTAGGTGTAACTTGGCAATTCAAGTACCTAGATATTCAATCGAAGTACATAATAAGGCGCACGATTCTAGCCCGATTTCCTAAAGCAAACTTAAGTAAATCTATAATTCAGCAACTGTCTCGCTTCAATGCTTAGTTTACTTTGTCTGACAAACCTACTCCACAACTTAGTTTCTGTGCTCTAACTTGAAGTTTGATGCTAAACTCTAAGACCACAGACGTAACTACAGAAAATCAAGAATTCATACTTACTTAAGAGTGTATTACGCCGTTCATCGTTTACTAAACCCTGCATGATAAGAGAATGCTTGACCATAAAGCGTAGATAAAAAATGAGGGCGCCACTTTATTTGTGATCTGTCATATCTGACAGATAACGCTTAACTATGGCAACAATTTTTCTTACAAAAATTTTAGCTCCATTCTATTTAATTTCTACTCTTTCTGACCAAGCTATAGAGAAATAAGTAGGTACTCTTAGCACAAGATAGTCGTATTTTAAAAGAGACTTTATACAGGGTGTAAAAAAATGAGCTGCAAATATTTTTTAAGGGTGAATCAGCCCATGAAATTGAACAACTTTCCCCAAGGAACATAGGTCGAGATGATATGAAAAAAAAAATTACCTCCCATACAAAATGTAGCAACCGAGCGAGTCAACTGTATGGGAGATCCAAAATATTTTTTCATATTTCGACCTATGTTTCTTGGGGAAAGTTGTTCAGTTCACCCTTAAAATATTTGCAGCTAATATTTTTACACCTTATATTATGAACAAAAAGACTACATTAATAATTTACTTTAGCCTACAATAATAAATCGTGGACCCTAATGAATCATTTTTCAAAATTTCATAATCAGAAAGCATGATGTGCGTCCTAATGGCCTCATGAATAAGAAATATGAAGATCATCACAATTGATAATCTCGTAAACGAGTAATTTTATACAATCTTTGAGTAGACCGTGAAGATAATTGAATATCGATCGGTAAAATCTAGGTCGTCTGACCTTATTTGATCTGAAGTTATCAAGTACCTCAGCGGTCGGGCTTATTTGTAAACAGGCCGGATAAATCAGCTTTAACTTTCGTAACAAGATGACACTTTACGTTATCCCTTAAGCCACCGAAGAACACCTGTAAGGATTTTCCTCACAAAAGTTGTCCGTGTCACCGCGTTGCTACAAATAATGTTTACACGAGGGTGCTGGTGGATCCCGGCCGACTTCCTATAATCCATTTGGTGAACAAGTGAAGTCATGTCGGATGATTGATGTAGGCACCTCCACGTGATGCGCCGGTTTATCTAAGCCGCTTTCACGTGCGCCCCTGTGAACGTCCGCTTTGGTTCGCCTGTTACGTTATATTCAGTTTAAAAGTAGGTAGTTCTAGCTTCTTATTAGTCCGAACGTAGGTAATACTAAAACTTTTCATTTGCACCTTATTACAGTATAGTTTCGTTAATGTCAAAAATTGGTGCTTAAAGTACTTACAGACCTGGCTGGCTTATTAATAAGAATTAACAACCGTAAATTGCGTTTCAAATCGCTACGTTTATGTTTACTGCGTTTACGAAGAACGTTTGCCGTTGGTGATAAAATAAAACACGGCAGTTTGCGTCGTACAAACCACCTAGTTAATACCCAATCTAACGGGGTATTTTAAATTTATGCGAAAACAATAAAATCGATCGTTAAATCGGTCGAACGGATCGTTCAGTGATGGAAGAACTAACTACCCTCCGTGGTTTGATTACTTGTAGGTAGGTATTTCATTATCTCAATATTGTCTAGTTGTTGCTTTTCCCCATAAAACGGTTTTAAAACGCACCGCATGACATTTCGGCGTTCTTCCGGATCGATTTTATGACGTAAGTAGTTTGCGAAATTCCATTTCGCTGCATTAAATTACGACTGTCATATTATGTTGTCATTTCTATAGTGGCTGGCTGTCTCGAACCAAAACACCGCGCGGTTAATGTGCAATGCACCCCAATAGACACCTAGAAAGTATCTAATTATTCCTTTACAGAAATGTTTACGTTTGTGAGCGGAGCACAAAAACAGTAGGGACGTCTGTATCATTGGCCTTATTTGGAATCAAGCCAACCAGCTTGTTCTTTTTCAAAATGTTTGTGTGCTCTCTCTGGAAATATTCCCATGAAGCTTTTAACGTTCGTTTGTAAACAAGACAATTCAATGGGAACTTTATATCTGTCTGTATCTGACAGATCTCGAGCTAGTATAAGGCGAGGAACGCACTTAACGCAAGACGGAGCGCAGAAATATCGCAGCGGTCTGTCAGATGCATACTAGAAATATCAATCCTCAAACTAAAACCGCTCAACCGCTGTTGACACAGCGCTATCGCAGCAACGTCCGTCGAGTGCGGTTTTAGTATGGGGAGTGACGTTTCTAGTATGGATCTCGCAGACCGTTGTGATACTTTAGCGCTCCGTCGTGCGTTCAGTGTGCGAGCCACCAAATTCTACTGACTCTTCTACCCTGATTATCGGGGCAGGTAAGTAAAAACGAAATATAGTGTTAAGTAATGTTTACAGGTAACAGAATTTTCATTATTATTTTAGAACTGAACAATACTAACTTCACTGATGTTGAATTTCCACTGTGCTCCAGATACTAAACGAAACACGCCGGCTTGTAACTCGTTTTCATTCTCGCAAAAATGCTGTGTTTCGGCTCTCTCTTTTCGGGGAACTATTTGTATCACTGCACCTACAATTTGTTTTGCAGTGGAACACGAGATGAATAGATAGAGAAATGAGAGAAATGCATGCGTCGACACGGAGCCAGCGCGTGCTTTAAATGCCGGGATGGAGAGTTGAATGCAATTCATGTGAGCACAACTTACTCTACAAAGTTATGAATACAGGTTAGCTATAGTTTGAATTCTTTGGTGGCTTTTTGGTAGTATGATGTTGAAGTATAGAGAAGAGTTAAAGAGATGAGTATTTACTATGCAAGTCTAAGACAAGGTTGGAAGTAGAATGTTGAAGCCTAAGCCTACTTTAAATACCTACCTATAGTACATATATTCTTCTATATTTAAGAGCTTTTTTTTGCACCATGTATAAGAGCATACATGGTGTAAAAATATGAGCTGCAAATATTTTAAGGGGTGAATCTGCCCATGAAACTCAACAACTTTCCCCAACAAATATTGGTCGAACTAAAAGAAAATTTTGTATGGGAGGTTCCATTTATGATACTTTTTTTTTCCACCTGTGTTTCTTGAGAAAAGTCGTTCAGTTTTATGAGTTGTTTCACCCCTTAAAGTATTTGCAGCAATTTTTTTTTACACCCTATAGTTTGAATTCTTTGGTAGTATGATTTTGAAAGATAGAATGAGTATTGCAACTACCTATGCAACTCTAAGACAAGGATAGAAGTAGTATGATAGTGCCGTGTGATGCCGGCTTAGAATAGCATCACCCCACATCCTTCCCGTGGGTGTCGTAAGAGGCGACTAAGGGACTCGAGAGTATTGGTGTATTACAATTTTTAGGCGACAGGCTGGCAACCTGTCACTATAGTAATACACATGTTTCCTGAAACAACCTTGGAAAACAATCCTCAAAAATGTCAGACGTGGCGATAGTGGCTGTATTCTTACGGCCACTATCGCTCTGCCTACCCCACAAGGGATAAAGGCGTGATATATGTATGTATGTATGTATGTATGTATGTATGATAAAGACTAGTACCTACCTATAATACATAACTCTTAACCTGCCTAAATATTGCGCACAGTATATACTTACCTACCTACAATACTTGTGAAACCGTGATGCTTTTGCTACTGCGTAGTAAAACTTCTACGAGCGCTACGGGCGGGCTACGAGTATAATATCCTGTGTCACATTATGCTTGCTTGCACCATGCTTGCAACTTGAACTACCGCGTGCTAATATATCCTACCAAGTGTAAGGCAAATCCCGCGTCTGATGTCCAATTATGCAAAAGAGAAAAATTGTATTAACCATAATAAATTTAACAGAAACAGATTCCAACGTAAGTTATTGCGTGGGCATTTGTGTCAACCTCATCATCATCACGTCCGTGACAGACGATTTAATCAGTGTCTGAGGCAAGACTTTATCCGCGTGCCGTGATTGAAGTATCCTCTCCACTGATACAGCATTGCCTGGGACGCAATTACATAAAAAGCAGGACCTTCGCGACCCTCTCGGTCTCCCTGGCTGACTTTACAGGGGCGATCAGTCGATACTGCGGAGCCAGGTCCAGCTGCAGGAGTCTACCGCACGATAAGCCACTGTCACACGCGCCTGGCGGAGACTTCGTTACTGGTTTAATATGGAGTTGTCCTTCTCCAGGACACCTGGCCTGCTTGGGTCGGGTTACTCCCTTGCTTGCTTCTTACGACCCCCACGAGATGGGGTGGTCTATTCTACTCTGAATTCGAAATTTCCTTGCGTTTGATAGGTGCCCCAAAATGCGAAAAATTGGACTTTACTTAGCACCGACCGCAAATCACAGTTTACTACGTGCATTTATGTTCAAATATTCATTCGAATTGGCGTTGGAGAAAATAGAAGAAAGTGCAAGTGGACCTACACGTCTAGCGGTCATTGGCTCACTGCCCGAAGCCCATATCATTTATTCATAGGATAAAGTATATGGTTTGTACTTAGTGGTTTTAAGTATTGCAAATGTGAACTAATGCCGGGAGCTCGCCAGCCCACCTGCCAAGTATGCAATAAAAATTTGACCTATTGATGATTCTGATTGAAATTTCATAATAGTTGTAGGTATCTCCCACAGACGATAGATCTAGATATTTATACTAGGTTATCTTTTAGTCAGAACACAAACTTTGTAGGTTTTTAGGGTGTTGCTACTCATGATTCTGAACAACTTTGACTATAGGGCCACCTGCGAATTCGCAAAAAAATATTTGGGTGTAGAAACACCCTAAAACGTTTGTGTACTACATACATACATACATATATCACGCCTTTATCCTTTACGGGGTAGGCAGAGCGTTAACGGCCACTATCGAATTTTTGAGCATTGTTTTCCAAGATTGTTTCAGAAAACATGTGTATCACTAAAGTGACAGGTTGTCAGCCTGTCGCCTAAAAATTGTAATACACTAATACTCTCGAGTCCCTTAGTCGCCTCTTACGACACCCGTGGGAAGGATGTGGGGTGATGCTATTCTAAGCCGGCATCACACGACATTACTGACTAAAAGAAAACCCTGTATTATGAACTAAAATAGAAGTGAACAGCCTTGGAGCCAAATTACACTATCTTTTATTTCATTTAAAATCTATTGTATTTTTTTTGTTTCAACTTTTATATATTTAGCTAGGACTTTGTAAGTACTTCGCACCAATCTTGTTTAAAACAATAAAAGAGTTACTTACCTTATTATTATGAAATAATCAAACCTCGCATGCTTATCAGGATCTTCGGCGTCTTGGAACTAAATCTGAACAAACAAAACATTTTACTTTATAGATAAGTACTTCGCCGTTCAAATGGTTCAGAGCTTTAAAGATTTAACGGCCGTTTGTTCTTAAAAAGAGAGAATAAGAAGATTTAGCACCGCCGAGAAAAATGGTACCTGCAAGGCACAAATGTCCCAACGCCAGCTATAAAATGCCTTCGCGGTTTATAGAATAGTTTTGCGGATTTGGGCGTCAGTCGTTTATGGGTAGGTTATATATTTTTTAAATTTGTATCACCAAAGAATACCAACAAGGTGTACAAAGTACAAGGTGCAGTACGGTAGTAAAGGAATGAAAAACCTAAGCTAAATGTTGAAACAATCTCGTGGATATAAATTTCTGATGAAAGTCTATTTACTCATATTTGGTAGTGTCACAGGGATTTATTAGCAATAGAATACGTAATATATAAGAATGCATTAATGATGGATTAAAAGAAGAGTTATGACCGAATATTGAAGCGTAGGAACCAAAAAGTCCTTGCCTCTTCAGGAAAAAATGTTGTCTACGTTTATATTTTCTTCAAGCATAGAAGTACCAAAGTACGTGATCGCAACGTCAAAGCAAACAACCGGAAAAATAAACAGCGTGACTACTTGTTCACTTCCGCTACCCGATATTGAAAAATGCGCATCGTCTATCGCAATTTTCCGCAACGTTCCACGGGCGATAAAGAAAGATTAACACAATTCTCGGACGGCAGCCACGGGACTCTAAAAAGAGACACAGGTCTGGACAGGGCATGTACATCGGTGTAAATTCGACGCCGCAAGCCCTATCTCGAAACAACCAGTAGTGTTGCCGGTCTATAGCTGACTATCGATTGTCTATCGATATTTGACGCTATCGTTCCACTATCAATTATAAGCCGATAGTATCTATAGTTCAGAATGTAGTAGCAAGTCTATCGATAAGATCTATCAATTATTTCAAAATCATGATTCATCATACAAAAATCAATAGGATCGAAATATCGATAGGTAGTATCGATTGTTTTTTAAAATATTATTGGTAGTATTGAACTATCGATAAATAGTATTGATTCTTTTTAGAAATGCAATCGACAGTATCGATAGTTTTTAAATCACGAGCTACGGTACTATCTAAAGTATCGATAGTATTTCTACAACATGAATTATTGATAGTATCGATACTGTCGATTGTAGATATAGGTAGGGTCTTTCGAATTAAAACTATCGATAGTAGAGGCGCTATCAAAACACTAAAAACCAGTGACACAGTAAGGGTTTCGACTTATCTCTAGCGACAGGGTAAAGTCCAATGCGGCATGGTTTTGGCTACGTGCGATTTTTGGCAAGATTACGAAGCATTGAACACTCAAAGTATAAAATACATCGTCTACACTTATACATGCTTATGCATTTTACCGGAGCAGCCACTTTTAGCTCCATTGTTGTGTTGCAAGGAAAATAGAGCAAGCCATTATGTCGCTTGATAATAACGAAGCAACACAAACCCGGATTTGAAACTTAAACATTTGTCGTGTAATTTTGCATTACGAAACAAAACCCAAGTTGTTGGACGCACACAGCTTTTCCATGTAGCTAGCCTTGGTCGGAAATTGGTAACAAGACTTCGTTCACAAAGTTCCCAAGATTTAATTAGAACTAGATTCCTAGAAGTAATAATATAACATATTGTTGCTTACAAACTTTTTTGTACTCAGATACATTGCTCTATCTCCAGCCTAGACACAAACTTCATTGCGGATATTACTTGCCATAAAAGCGAGGTCTTTCGCAGTGCACAATAAAGGCTTTTGAAAAAATGGCTCATAAACTTGCATTAATACCTTGCGGCACTGCGTACACATGCATCAAGCGGGTAAATGAGGCTGTTGCCTGTACGCCGCCGTTGTAGTTTTAACAATGCAGTGAACCGAGGCAAGTGCGGCGCATACTCGCGCGAAGTCGCTGACGTGCGATTAATAACAACCGCAGCGAAACTGAGCAAGTTGGCTTGTTACAGCGTTCTGCTGAGCAGCGCGACCTCCCGCCCACTGTGGAGCCCTGGTACTCTGCTTACTGCCGCTATAGTGTTTGGCATTGTCTGAGCCAAGTACAACTCTCTTTACTGTTAGATGTTTACTTAGGACAAGCGTATTTAATAAGGCGAGTAGCTTTCTGGTCTATCGAATAAATTTTGTGTGAACCCACCAATAACATAAATTAAAATGTCTATTTATACGTAGGTATTGGCAAATTTAATATTCAACGTGGCACAGTGGATTACTTTTTGTTGTCCTTGTTTGTTATACCTTCCAATAAACTTAAGGAGCTCAGCTCAATCCGCCTTCTAAGTCAAACTTTTTCTTGCCATAGACGATGTGGTTAAAGTTTTTAATCTTTTCGCACATACGCGCGAGGATTTTTTGAGGAAAAGAACGTTTTTGTAGCTCTAATATTTGCTGCATGAAACAAAAAGGCGTTATGACATTTTTTTTTGAAGATGAGTTACGCATAAAAAGGGAAAATAATAAGTGCGCGTTGCGTCTGCTCGGTAGACATGTGTCCATATGTCGGATCCTCTGAAGCCGCCCCTCACGGCAAATATGAATAAATTTTTCTCAGATAAATTGGGAGTTTGCGAAAAACGTGTCGATGTCTTTATTTATTCAATACTTCTTTCCTTTGAAGGGCTCCTCCTTGGATTCGTCCGCGCTTATCTTATATTTATGAATTCTTTGGATTATTGATTTAAACTGTTTCGTTCTTTTAGCAGCTGTAATAGGAAAGTTTGCTGTGTCACTCTCACTTTGTGTTTTATACGTACTTATTTGCAAATTCAGAATAAAGTAAAGCACTCTCTCAAAATAACAATCTTGAGGCGCTTTTCGGTGTTCAGCTATTCCTCCCTAATTCGGTCGAACTGTAGATTTTGACTGAAATGTACTTAGAGTTTGTGGGCTTAAGGGTGTGTAGATTCAGAAGCTTGGCTCTACTTGAGGTCTGATATCTTTTTCAAAGGGTGAGCTATACTGAGTTATTTTTTTAGTCAGTACACGACTTAAAATATAACTAACTAATAAGTAATTTTAGTTTTTTTTTTTGACGACCGATGTGGCGCAGTGGTACTGCGACTGCCTTTGACGCGGAAGGTCCCGGGTTCGATTCTCGGTGGGTCACTCACAAAGTTGATATCTTTCACTTTATGAGTTTGTTCCCAGTCTGGTTTGAAAAATTCTAACACTAGGGTTCAGCGGGTCGATGTCCCGCGAGGTCGAGGTCGACTCGGTGTCCCACACGAAAAGAAAGAAGAAGCGGGTCGTTGGACGGCTCAGTGTCCCACGAAAAGAGAGAGAGAGAGAGAGAGAGTCAGTACGCAAACTTTGTAGGGTGTTTTGTCTCATGATTCTGCACAACTTTTACTATGGAACAACAAATAATACCACACAAAAAATATTGGATGTTCCATACATATTTACCGAATAGATATAATGGACTTTTCTGTGGAACACCCAATACTTTTTTGCGCTTTTGCAGGTGGCCCCATAGTAAAAGTTGTTCAAAATCATGAGTAGAAACATCATACAAAGTTTGTGTACTGATCTAAAAATAATCCTGTATGCTTCCGTCTTGGCCACATTTCAAATGAAAATGTTTTTGGTAAGATGTACTTTACTAGTTAAATGTCGGCCCATCATATTAGCTAAACCCCCTTCTTATTCAAGCGTTTCGGTTGCCTTTAGAAAGACAATGCCATCCCAATAAGGCGGATCGCAAACTTGACGCACGACGGAGCGCAAAAATATCGCAGCGGTCTGTCAGTTCCATACTAGAAAAGTCACTCACCATACTAAAACCCCCCTGGAAGGACGACACTGCGATAGCGCTGCGTCAATAGCGGTGAGCGGTTTTAGTATTGGGTCATTTCAAGTATGGATCTGACAGACCGCTGCGATATTTTTGCGCTTCATCGTGCGTCAAGTGTGCGATCCGCCTAACAGCCGATGGGATGCAGTGATCGTGCGACTGCTTTTGTTTCAGTTGGAGCTAATCTGATAGCGATGAGTTTCTTAGCTTCGTTTTGTGTATGTTTAGTGTTACCTCTGAAATTTTCTTCGCTCAGAGTTGCCTACTGATGGTCCGCAGCGTCGTTAAATAAAATAACGTGTTTGATTCTTGAGAAACAATATTAAATTAATATATTTTGTGGTGATGCAATAAAATCATTATAATAGTGCAATCAGAAGTAGAATGTAAGTACTTAAATTAGGTAAATTGTATAAAAAAATGACTTATCCCCGTCAGGACAATTTAGGATCTGGACTAGCAATACAATAGTACTGGATAAATTCAAATTCGAAAATAATATAAATGGAGCCATATTACGCTTTTATGTATTTTGTTTTATTTAACCGTTTACACAGTAAAAGACAGAGAACACAATATAAAAACAATACACAACAGGTCAACTTATTTCTAAAAAGAAATCTCCTTGTCTCCTTTGGACTACGTTAACTACAGTATCCCCGTTTAAAATTAGCCAAATATTCAAATTACACATAATTATATGACTATAATAATGTGTTTTAACATTTCACTAGATATTATATAGGTGACCTCATGAACCTAAGAATTTTAAATCCAATACTTACTCGCAAACATCATACATACATACATATATCACGCCTTTATCCCTTGCGGGGTAGGCAGAGCGTTAACGGCCGTAAGAATACGGTCGCTATCGCCATGTCTGACATTTTAGAGGATTGTTTTCCCAGGTACTTCCAGAAAACATGTGTATCACTATAGTGATAGGTTGTCAGCCTGTCGCCTACAAATTGTAATACACCTATATCCTTGAGTCCCTTAGTCGCCTCTTACAACACCCACGGGAAGGATGTGGGGTGATGCTATTCTAAGCCCGCATCACACGGCATCACTCGCAAGCATCGACAACAATAAAACGAAGAAACCATTGAAAGAGATAGTACGATCAGGGACGTGCAGCCAAAAAAGTCGTTAACGTTTTTGTGTTCGCGTTCTGCTCTCAAATTGGCCGGAGATCCATTCCTGTTGACAAGTTTATCGAGTGGTTTTCGATAAATTTAGGCGAGGGAAAACTAAATAAATCCGAGAGGGACTTTAGATAAGGTAATGGCCTCGGTAATATCTAGCGACTCCGCAGTAATGCAATAGAAACCAGATGTTGGTCGCGACGCGGGTGATCAATATAACAATCGAATTGAAATGACTTTTTTACTGGAACGTTTTGCGGTTGCTTAGGTTTTGAAGAGTTTCATTAACACATTGTTTATTCATTTGGTACCCCCCTATTTTAATACATACATACTTTCACAAACATATATCACGCCTTTATCCCTTTCGGGGTAGGCAGAGCTTTAACAGCCGTAAGAATACGGTTGCTATCGCCACGTCTGACATTTTTGAGGATTGTTTTCCAAGGTAGTTTCAGAAAACATGTGTATCACTATAGTGACAGGTTGTCAGCTTGTCGCCTAAAAATTGTAATACACCAATGCTCTCGAGTCCCTTAGTCGTCTCTTACGACACCCGCGGGAAGGGTGTGGGGTGATGCTATTCTAAGCCGGCATCACACGGCATTTTAATGAGTTGTGTTTTGTATTTTACCTCTTCATCGTTCTGTTAGGCCATTCCAACTAATGTTATTATTAAAATTCTAGTAACAATATTATATCATTTAATAGAATATACAGGATAGCTTGCATATATTTGCAAGTTTGCTGTCAAATAATAGTCATATACCGCATAATTGTGCGGCACGTGGTGCCAATGGTTTCTAGGAATTTAGTATAAATAATAAATACTATTACTACAGCTACAGACAACGGACCATTGGCCACTATTAACAGGTTTTAGTGTCCCCCAAATGGGGGTATTACCATACTCGCTAAGCTCGGCAGGCGGATTGGCGAGCGCAGGGCAAGGTGTTGTAGATATTCACACGGAAAAATGCTGTCTATTTCCTGGATTTAACCTTTAATCGCCTTTTCCGACACCCACCGGTAGAAATATACGTAGGGTGATGCTATTCTAGGTCGGCATCACACTGCACACGGCTATTAGAAGCTATTAGCCTACTAAATAATTTACGGTGTGAACGTTAATTAGCTCTAAAGCAGTTACTTAAGTATCACAATTGCCACAATGTTATCATAGAGCAAATTAGTATTCAAGAGGATTGCATGTAGCTATTGTTACTAGCACAATGCATATTAAGTTAAATACCTAATGTATCCTTGATAAATGGAATTCGACCTGCAGACTAGAACAAAAAATCGCACAGGACAAACGTAGTAAGTGTTACGAGGGTTATCTTTTGCAAATTACGAACCTGACGGATAATTAGAACTTCCATCGTCAGATATTCATCTAGAGAGAGTTACATCTATTAGGTAAAATACGACATTCAGAAATATTGGGTATAACTAGGGCATTTTCCATAATTCAGCGCAAAAATAACGCTGCGCTAACGTATGCGTCTATCCATACTAGAAACGTCACTTCCCATACAAAAACCGCTTTCGACGCAGGTCCAACCTATGACGCTACTTTAGCGCTGGGTGTGTCAAGAGCGGTTTGATAATGGAGATGGACGGTTCTAGTAGGGATCTGATAGGCGCATACGTTAGCGAAGCGTTATTTTTGCCTAAAGTGTGATAGGTGCCGGTAACTTTACGTGCAGGTTTTGAATATGTAGCTAATGAGATGAAACTTTAAAAAACCACCGTTTGAACCTTCATCTTTCAAACTGTCAAAGACTTACAGGTTACAGCCCTATTCATTATAGACAGTCGCGTAAACATTTATCGGAGATAAAACTTGTGCATTCACATTAAAAGGAAATCTGTTTTTGCAGTCGCATGCTATCGAAACTGGAACTGAAACTCATTGTCTCGTAGTCGGCAGTCGGGACTCGGGACTGAGACATCGACACAACTTCTCGATGGCGCTAAGATAAACTTCCTGCGCAAAGTTGCGCCACCAGCAATCGCCTGTATGAGCACCAAACTTTATAACAAACTAAGTTTTCTGTAGTTACACACTACACCCAGAATAACCCCTTATTTGGGGTCGAAATGTTTATTACCTGTCGCTGGAATGTCGTGATAGTGTTGCCTTAGTTCTATCTTCCTTTTGTTGGTGACTATAGCTATACATAACCTACCTATCTTTAAATACACTTTATATACGTTGTGAGAGTCCTATCGCCGATATAAACTGTTTAACCCTGCCTGAGCTTGGCTGTACCTACCTTGTCATCACATACACAATTATTGCGTCGGTGGCCAAGTGGTTAGGACACCGGTCACGTTCGAGAAACATCGTGGTGAAACCAACATTCAAATAAAATTTGTATTTAGATGTTGTTTGAATGCGACCTAACCTAAGATTCGGGCCAGGCCTTCGGGTTGCAGACGTCAGATTTCAGTCGCTCTGTGTAAAAACTGGGTCCACGTTAATTTCCCTTGGTTGTAGCCGACTCCAACAGAGAACGGGATAAAGCAAGGAGAATGATGATGATGATTGATGACATAAAAAAGTATTGCACTAAACTGTGTACGATCATTGATTATTATTTCTGAATAAATGAAATCCCTTTATCTGTTGATAGCACTTTTAAGCATCAATTATGTAATTCATTATCATCTATTCCATGCTAGAGATAAATTGAGTTATTTTAACCACGATACGCAACTGGTAAACTTAAATATGGATCTGAAAGATGCTAAATTACAATAAGCCGTATAAAACAATAGCGCACAATGAATAATCCTTAGTCATTTAGTTGGCTGGGACCAGCAATGCAGCATTCTGCAATGAAGGTGTATGGCTCGTGGTGAGCCGGATTTAACTTGTTCAAGTTTATCGCAGCTTTAATATTGTTCTCGAGGACTTAAACACAACTTATAAACCCTTACTTGGCAACTTACACAGTACCGTACATAACAATACTGCCTGCTGACGGTGGAGTTTACAACTTTTGTGTGACCGACATTCTTATTTTTTAATATCGAGCATTTAAGCTTAGCTTTACTTACAGGTATTTCAGCGTGCAATTTAAGAAAGTGATACTTACTGTTTTGGCGGCCTATTTTCCGCGGTGCGTATAAAATAGTGGACTCTACTAGCATACAGCATTGAAAATGTAAAAAAAAGTAGAAAGCATATTTTGTTGATTGCAGTGTAAAGGTAGGTACAGGTTTCAGATCATGGGGGGTCTTTGGATGATTGGCTATTTAAATTCATTGGCGCTATATAATCTTCGCAGCGAGTGGCAGACTCGTCATCGACAGGATTTCCTAAATTCCACTTGAGTCCGCTTCGTAGTTTCGCACCCGTTCACATTTTCGCGTTCCACGTCAGCGAATGTAGGAAATGATGAACTGTAATTTGCTAAGACCAGTAACGTTTGATTTAATCCAGTATGAACCGCCCGTACCGAGCCGACCCCGCCGGTCGTCGATTTACTTTCATTGATGTTTCGCTTTATTCAGGCGCCGCCCGGACCGATGTAGGCCTGTTTTCGGCATCGTTAACAGCAAAATGCTCTAATCTTTTTTACACGGCTGCCGTGGTGTAACAATAGGGACCTGTGATGATTTCGGCCATAAACACTGATGTTTTTGTGTGCACGAATTAAATTCGCGTAGGTGTTCTGATGACTTGCAATAAACTATTATTAAGTAAGGTTATCACCGTTTCCACGTTTTTAGCCCAGTTGCCTTTTGATATCCCACAAAAATGATTGGAATCTCTTTGCGGTGTGATAAAATGCAACTAAGCTACAAAAGGGAGTCGAGAATCAAACAATAGGTATTCAATATGAGCGTTGTAACACCAGCCCACAAAACGACAAAGCGGATGTTTCATTTCGAAGATTGAGGCAATTCCGTTCTTTGTGAGACAGTATTGGTGTAGCAGACGTGTGTCGGCAAAACGTGGAAAGGGGAAATGACGTGTTTACGCAAGATTTGCGTATAAAATATGTTTCGTTTTTAAAGACCAAACATACTTAGGCGGATAGACTTGACGCACGACGGAGCGCAAAAATATCGCAGCGGTCTGTCAGATCCATACTAGAAATGTCACTCCCCATACCAAACCCGCACTCGACGGACGACACTGCGATAGCGCTGCGATGACAGCGGTTGAGCGGTTTTAGTACGGGGATTGACATTTCTGGATCTGGCAGACCGCTGCGATATTTTTGCGCTCCTACGTGCGCCAAGTGTGCGATCCGCCTAACTCTACCGCTATGTAAAGTATAGGTAACTATGCATTGACTTAACCAACTAAGTCATCGTCTTTGACAAGATCGGCATTAGGCCGGCCATCAATTTTGAATTTAGTTTCAAATGGCTGTATATTATATATGATAGAATACATAGATACAAAATGCAAACATTAGCCAATCTGTTGTCACCACATTCTAACTCGCACTAACGTGCATATAAACGCTTCAATTGAATCGCACACAATACACATCACATTCACGACCGCGCGGATACAGCCAACTTGTTTCAACTTTCTGTGAATCGGATGACCGCCCCAATATTGCATTAGACACACCAGTATCGACTCAACTCTACACGCATCAGGTGCATTGTAGGCGGATCGCACACTTAACTCACAACGCTTAGCCAAAATAACACATCCGTCACGCAGCGGTCTGTCAGATCCTTACTAGAAGCGTCAATCCCCATTCTAACCGCTGTTGACGCATCCGTCAAAATAACGCAGCCGTAACGCATCCGTCGACAGCGGTTGAGCGGTTTTAGTATGAGGATTGGCGTTTTTAGTATAGATCTGACAGATCACTGCATTACGGAGGTTATTTTAGCTCTCCGTTGTGCTTTAAGTGTGCGATCTGCCGTACAAGCACAGGGTAATAGTCCGGTTCACAACCGCTATCCAAAGGACATACATATAGCCTGGGACGGATGAACCTAATGAACAAATTATAGGAAAAACAAGACACCAAAAACTCGACAGATAGTTCTTAGTTTCTTATCTTCTTAACTAAAAAAATATTGAATTTAGTTACTGTTTAAATTAGTGATTCGGTGTCGCACCTAGCTCCGGAACCCGAGGGCACGTGTGCCGGTAGTAATCCTATAATTACCCGATGGAGAGGCTCGGTTTCATTGCCCGTAAAGCAGAACGGCGCTGGATCCAGCGGACGCCCAACGCCCCTATTGAACTATAAAGTGGCGTCCAACTTTTGGACCTATTTCTGATTAGTTCCAGTGGGTCTTATTCTTCTCCTTCTTTCCTCTCGTTTTCTCATGACTGAGGGTCGTGACACCGTAAGTCGCACTATTCTGGGCTGAGCTGAGAAGGGCTCTCCATGTTGACCGATCTTCAGCTTTGTGTATAGAGCCTTGTGGATGAAGGCGTGTAGCTTTTATAATAATGTCTTTATAACGGGATGGTATTCTACGTCTGCTTCTTTTTCCCTCAACGTGGCCAACGAGTGTCAGCTTCTATCAGGGTCTTATTGGAAAGATTTTTATTACTGAACATGCAACATACCAGTTTGTTAGACTCACATAACTAGGTGAAGTTTGATACAATTAGTATGTGTAAGTGAAGGGTCATGGCAGTAGTATGGCATATCAATTGTCTTGTTTTTAGAGACAAGACTTAGTACTGGGCTAGATGGCACTGTGTCTCTCTCGTCCATCAATATTTTTTTATATATATATTTGAACCCATTAGGTCTAATTAGCAGCGTGTCTAATGAGTGATCGTAGTATGTGTTACTACACTCGACCCGCTTGATATAAGCGCCGTTGGCAAATACAGTGTGGCTTCAGTAGATAAAATTATGGGGCTTATTAGAAGGAGGTACGTCTAATGAAGCGACTCACTATAAAGTGTCGGCTAATAGGGATTTTACTACACTCGTGATTTAGGCTGTTTCAGTAGGTAAAATACAATTAAATACAATTTCGCTTATAAGACCCACTAGGTCTAATCCATAGTGAGTCTAATGAGTGAACGACTCACTATAAAGTGTCAGCTAATAGGGATAACTACACTAGTCCTGCTGGATTTAGGCGCAATAACGCTGGACGTTCAAATATAATGATGGCTCAATAGGCAAAAAACAATTTCGCTAATAAGACCCACTGGGTCCAATCTACAGTGTGTCTAATGAGTGAACGACTCACTATAAAGTGTCGGCTAATAGGGATTACTACACTCGCCCTGCTGGATTTAGGCGCCATAACGCTGGACGTCCAAATACAATGATGGACTTTATAGAAGTCGTTTACCTGAGAAGCACAATTACCTAAGGATACGAGGGGAAGTAGTGGCCGTAAAGCTTTGAATTTAATCTCCGTAATTTATTGCTAATGAATGAACACTTTTAGGCACACCTTTTTGGGCGCAACTTGCTTTCTCTAATTAATTAAAAATTCATGATATTTTAATTTCATAATATTATATTGACATGTGTATAGCAAGCAACCATCGATTGGCGCCATTCTAACCAAAGCACCTATGGTTAGTATTTTTTGATCAGATCATACATACAAGATTGATTGGTGATTTTCTTAACAAACTAACTTGTAATGGTAGCCGTAATATTTACTTCTATAATACAGACACTGTAAAAGTATCTCGAGCTGCAGGTTGGATATTGCAGGCTGAATCACTCGCGCCCGGTTGTTGTCTATAATTACTTAGACGTCGGTTGTTACATAACCATGTCTGAAATCTGATTGTCAAAAAATTTTACACTAGGGTTCATTGGGCTGTTGGACGACTCTGTGTCTCACACGAAAAAAGGAAAGAATTTCAGCCGTCACTAATACTGGTTTAATTTTTTTTAGCTTCACCTTTTGGGATCAGCCGGTTGAAGGGCGAGTTGTCCAGATAAAACTTGTTTGTTAGTTTACGTGCCGTATTAACCGGAGTTCGCACACGGCTTATCAGATCATGAAAGAATTGGACTCTTAGGCGACGCAAAGAATCTTTTATTCAGCGATCCAAACTTCTTCTGTCTGGTTTGTAGGTACAGTTTTGAACTAGTTTCGGTGTAAAAGTATCTTCAACATGCAGTATACTACATTCATTGATATTACGTATGTCTACTACTGGTGTTTTTCTTCTACAGTCCACTGCTGGACACGGGCTTCCCTTTTTGATAAGGTTTTGGTTTGGCAAGCGCAGTGCAAGAAATTGTAAATACTTACACTGAACGCTGTTGCCCGTTCGAATGGATCCATCCCTTAATCGCCCTTTACGTCACCTACGGATAGAAATGGGGAGATGCTATACTCTGGCAACACTTGGCATTAATATCGTTGAGCACATTAAAGTATCTTCAATTATTTCAGAGTTTTGCCAACAAATTAATGCGATTTACTGTATTATGCTTAAAGTAAGCCAAACAGAGAATCAAAGGTAGTTAATAATTTAGCCACAAATAATATTTATAGAAGCAATACATAATTAGAAAAGTCATTATAGGCATGAGTTATGTAGGTAATCTAAAAGGAAAGTGGTCACGGTTGATGCTCTTGGTTTATATAAGTATAACGAAAAAGTACGAGTATAATTTAATAAAAAAGTTTTAGTTTTTTAATCATTAATGATATTGCCTTTTATACACTTAACGGACAACGCAGCGGTCTGTCATATCCATACTAGAAACGTCAATACCAATACTAAAACCGCTCAACCGCTGTCGACGCAGATGCGTCAAAGTAACGCAGATGCGACAAAAAACCCTGCTGCTTCGACAGCAGTAAAGTGGTAGTATCTAGTATGGATCTGACAGAGCGCTGCGTTACGTATGCGTTGTGCTTGTGCGTTAGTGTGAAAAAGGCGTTCGTAAGTAGTTATTGCCACTGATTCATAATTCAATGATCAAATGAATGGTGTATTCGTTTTTAAAGCGAAGTTTTTCCCACAGATTACATATTTTTCTTCAATAAAACATTATCTTCAGTAATCTTTACATCACTTCAACTAGGGCTTGTTGATCGGTCAGTTATAATTATTTCTGAGTGGCTCTAATTTCGCTAATATTGCGCCTTATCATAGTCCCAGGGGATCAGATTAATCAGGTCAAAACATCGACCAATTGGAATCTGCCATCTTCGGTAGGTTGTAACGCAATATCACCACCCTATGAAACCTCCTTTGGGAACACGTAATACCTCCAGCCATGAACAGGGAAAACAGGTTTCTGTAACAGCTACTATTGTAACTCACCATTTTGTCGCTTCCTATTGTTGTAGAAGCAGCGGACACAAAAATGATAATTATACACTTACATATACCTACAGTAAATACATAGGCTTTTCATTGTAAAATTCTTCTGTGGGTTCAACCAAAATAAGGAAGAGGTTACCTATACTGCCACCCACCATACGCGCGTAGACTACCAAGTTTGAATGGTATCCAGAAATATCATGAACCATAGGTCAGGGATCATAAAAGCTTATAGAATTAAGATTCCTACCCATATGTATATATAAAAAGACCTTGAGTTACTTAAGGTTTTCGTATATAGTTATGAATCAGTTTCTAAGCTGGCAACGTAGCACTATTGTAGCTAGCTAGCTATATTAGTTTTAAAATTAAGATCTAAAAAGCATGCGCTTAATGCTTACATACCTACCTACTGTATTTGTGAAAAAAATTGAAGATACGTTACGACGAAACCTGCATTTGATGAACTACTGACAAACCGGAAGAAGATATTTCATTATGAAAATAAAATGAGAAATTCTTTCAAGTCTTTCAACTGTACTTTCTACAAGCGAACTTTTGAATATCAAATTCCAAATAAAATATCTGAGAGTGCCAGCTCAGACTTGCAGGAAAGTTCTTTTGCACTTTTACAGAAAATAAGTCGTCGTACAGAGAAAAATAAAAGTATAAAAAATAAACTAATATTTTCATAATTAAGTACTTAAACAGACGAATCTGTGTGTGTGGTAAAACAAAGCGGTTTCAGGTATCTTTAGTTGCTTAAGTACATATTTTTATGTATGAAATGTAGTCAACCACGCTTCAGCACTTGCCGTGTGATGCCGGCTTTGAATAGCATCACCCCATTTCTTCCAGTGGGTGTTGTATAAGGAAACTAAGGGACTCGAGGGTTTTTATGTGTATTACAACTTCAGGCGACAGGCTGATGACCTGTCAATACAGTGATACAGGAATAATCTGAAAGGGCCCTCAATACTTGTTAGGCCCATTTCTTCCTGGGAGTGTTGTAAGAGGCGACTAAGGGACTCGAGGGTTTTATGTATATTACAACTTCAGGCGACAAGCTGACAACCTGTCACTACAGTGATACACGAATCATCTGTAAAGGCCCTCAATACTTGTGAGACGTGGCGATAACAACGGTAATATTACCATCGTTAACGCCCTGCCTATCTCGCAATAAAGGCGTGATTTGTGATTTGTGTGTCGCTTCAGCACCACACAAATTGCTAACC
The DNA here is from genome assembly GCA_029255805.1 of Keiferia lycopersicella. Taxonomy (NCBI): domain Eukaryota; kingdom Metazoa; phylum Arthropoda; class Insecta; order Lepidoptera; family Gelechiidae; genus Keiferia; species Keiferia lycopersicella. The sequence goes on from JARACZ010000008.1 coordinate 6,446,041, forward strand.
GTCTGTGAGTAGGGGACAACGTGATCCGATATCTAGGTAGGTCTCATACATTGTGGGGTCCTTGTAGCAATTAATAAAGGTCCCAGTTGACTAAACCATCATAGGCCTCGTAAATCAGTTTCAGTTAGCATGTGCCAACGGCGCGTGCGAGTGCTCGATAAGCCGCAAGCAACGAGACGAATTGCACTGGGTCAAGCTGCACTAGTGTGACATAGCCTTTATATGCCTGCTTTATCTAATATCTTTAAACGAACAAGAAATTGTAAGTATATAAGGTGTAAAAATATTAGCTGCAAATATTTGAAGGGGTGAATCAGCCCATGAAACTGAACAACTTTTCCCAAGGAACTTAAGTCCAATACTGACCGACCAAGTCAATTTCAGTGTTATGGGCTCATTCACCTGTTAAAGCAGCTAATATTTTTACAGCTATATATAAGCGGAACGGCTCCAAGCATTTTCACAATGATTCGTGTGTGGGGGATTCGGGGATGATAAATGGATCTAGCTGGGTATTATTTTCCCAAAAACGTTGTACGGCTGAAAAGCCAAGCACTGCTCGGTCAACCAGTTATGGTAGGAAATAAACTATAAGTAGACATTTAAATTTTGTTGTATTAAATGTCTCCTGAAGCTAGATCATGGACTTACACTTAAATGCGCTGCCCAAAGCCCTTGGTCAAGAATGAGGTACAAAAAAAGATGTTTAAAAACTTTGTATTTGTAGAAAGCGGCTCAGAGTAGCTACAGATAGTATAGTAGCCATTGTGACCGAACACAAAAACCTTACAAGCTAAGCCCATGGTAAAGACTACAAACTACTGATAGTAGAGTGAGTAACCATGGCTATTGTATTTGATACAAAAGCTGTTAAGAAGCGTCGTAAACCCATGGATCTTGCTGATAACAATACCCTTTTTATAAAGTGATCTGTACAGTTCCAGATTAAGTAAGTCACCAACAAAAACACAGACGCCAGTGACGCACACTATCAATCTCCATAAGTGTCACCACGTGATTGCCATCAATTTTCTCTGTGTTGGTTGGCTCATGGTTCATGTACTAAAGAGATCGTGACTCTGAAAGCAGATTGCAGTAACTTTAGCATTAGCGCAGTGTTGTGGAAAGCAGCATGGCTATTATTCAGTTTTGTACAGGTGTAATATGTCATATAATATGAATATGACTAGGATTTCTCACCCACTAAAATTGTTGACGAGATGATACATTGATTTAAAATATTATCAAAGATGGACCGGGAACTTGTCTTATGTTGTTAGAGGAAGAGTCGAATCTTCGATCGAACTTTCGATTCAGATAAAAATAGACGTCAACTCCTGGATTTAATCATTTCTTGCGATGATGACCAAAACCATATTCATGTAATAAAAAACTTTAGCCGAGAGAAAATACATCAGATCTCAAATAGAACCGAGCTTCTTATCTACACGCCCTAAGTACACTATCTCAAAATCCAAAAACTCTATTTTTAGTAACTTTTTTAGCGAGCGGTGTAGTGGGTGACCTAACCAAACATTTGCATTCAGTAGATAAACAAAATGTACTAGCTATCGACTCACATCTGCGAATGATAAAGCAGTCATCAGCATCACAGTCGGATGATAAAGCGCTGTCGCCGCTGCATCTAGCGCTGCAGCCGCTGACGGTGACGGAGATCGCTCATAAACAACAGATGACTTATGCTCTGGTGGACACGCGCATCAAAATGTACAGATTGGTAGCACTGGCTTATAAAATCCGTTTGTTGCGTATTTGAAGTAGAACTTGACTCCCACTGATCTAAACAAAAAACTTTTCATTATAACGTGCAATGCTAAACATTCTTGACATTATATGAACTTCAATTCAAGCATGTAAATGTAACATTGAAATGACAATAACTAAAAAAATATAGTTTTGATGATTAAATTTCACCAAAATATATTATGTAATCCGTGACCAAATTCAAATCTGGATAATCCTAGTACAGGCTAAATTGTACTATTCAAGTGCTTTTCAATATTTTAATTGTTTTATTTTATTTATTTATTTACGAACCTGTTATTTTGAATTAATTTCTTATTCTATTCTAACATCTAGATGTTGTAGTTAAGACAGTTTTACTTTTCGATAAAATAGACACCTTGATAAAAAACATGAATCATATCGCCCTAAAGTACGCTTATGGCAGGTATGTAACGATAAAACTTGAGATTCATACATAACAATTACAAGTTTGCGTATGAGTATGTCTAAGCGGTACAAGCGGGAAGCAATGTATTGTCTTCCCTTTAAGAAGAACAAAGTTTCGAGCATAAGGGTCCCGTTAACATGTTTTTGTAAAAGAAAGTTGAGAACGTTTGATCACAAAAAGTACTTTTGACAATAGCTACTTGATTGAAAAGTAAAAGAACGTTGGTTAGCACACGTCATTTGCAAGAATTTGATCAGTTTTGTAAGATTAACTAACTAACTACTCTGGTTCAGTGACCCGAAGTGGATCTTGGCCTCCGAAACGAGCTTCCTCCACTGATCCCTGTCCTGCGCTACCTCCAACCAAATATTGACTTGGAGATGGCCTATGTCAGCTTCCACCATATCTTCCCAGCGGTACATGGGGCGCCCAACACAGGGCGATTAAAATGACAATAATTTTTTTTTTTGCGTGTTTCGTTAGTAGATATTTTTACAAGCGTGTGAGATTAAATTATGAGTGTGAATGACCCGATTGGAACTTTGTAAGGAATAAAACTGTTTTTTTTACTTTCTCTACCTACTTTACAATTAATGTAAATTAGTGGCTTCTTCCCTACAATGAGTTTTGGATCCATGAAATCCAAATCCATGTTTCCTGCGAGAAGATTATATTGCCATGGCTAATGAATATAAGAATCCCAAACTTAGACGGTTTTCTGTGAAAATATTAAATTACCTTTCAGAGGTTCAAATATTTGGTTACAGGCATATTACCACAAAACAAATACTGGCTCGCGATATTACCTACAAATGTAGATACAATTTTTATTTTTGTTGACCAGCGTTCTACACAAAATATTTTCAGTCAGATTATTTCATTGGATCTAGGGAATGGGAAACAGCATTATCTATAAATATCTACAACTAGTAGGCGCCACGGCTCCGCCTGCGTAAAAGTCGGTTTTAATCCCGTAGCATCTCACAGGAACATTTTGTCGGGATAACAAATGTCTTATGTGTTAATCCAAGTTATCCTCTATCTGTGTGACCAATTTCATGAAAATCGGTTTAACACGTTTTGCGTGAAGGAGTAACAAACAAACAAATAAACAAAGAAACATACAAACTTTCGCATTTATAATATTAGTAGGATAGTATCTACATTCAGTAGTAGTAGGTATTCCATTACAATATAACTTTACTGAGCCAATACAAATACCTACGTTTATGAACCTGGCTAAAACAACCCAGTAGCTATCCTAACAATTTGCAAACATCCGCAGCATACAATCAAGCTGAGAGTTGGAACAGATCCGATCGGCACTTTCAAATTGGTAGATATTTTCCCGAAGTGCCGATGCGATGCCGAAACAAAGTTGAACGTTCGCATATGTTCCTGACAGATGGCCGTACCCTTACTTGACGTCCGTTGTAGCGCATTTTTAGCGGATCAGTAACGCATGTGCCTGTCAGATGCAAGGCGAACGTCTATCTCTGTTACACTTATGCAATATACCAAAAAATTATACCTCTTTTGCACCAACCAACGGACGTCAGGTGTGGTATGGCCGTCCCGACAGATATCTACGGCACATCGGCTGCATTACGACGCCCGAACACATTACAAAAGCCATTCCCTTATCTAATGTTCCTCTTAGATTTATTTAACTTTTCCACGCCTCCGCATCTCGAAGCGGCCGATAAATATGTCAACAAGAAAAGGTCACCCGATACCGCACTAGAGTGCCAAATATTTTCTACGTCTGGGTTCCGCCTCTCTTATTTTTGTTTGGTTTAAAGATCGAATGCTTCTGTTGAATTGAGTTCTTTTGCTATCGAAGACCCGGTCAATAATGAGGCCGTATGTTTGAAAAACTATCGCATTCATTCATAATCCTGATATCGTTCGCGACGACGACGGCACAACATCACTTCGTTGAATGACCTGGGTATTCATAATAAACTTTCTAACACACTACGAATACGATACTTTGCAATTTGCTCGCTATTAATTTATTTTTGTAAAATAGTGAAAGTTATTTAGTACGTTATAAGTGCCTACAGCGAGTTACTATAGTTACTATTCTTTGGTAGTACATAAACTGACTCGTAATATATCAGATTTTGAAATAATTCCGGGCTCCAACTTATAGTGCGGTGAAGTAAGTAGCTTAATCCAGCGGGAATGGGTTATCTCAAGATTCACGATCAGAGGTACATAGGTGGCGGGTGAGATAATGACGTCATCAATAAGGCTCGCCCGGCGCTCGCTCGCTCCGCCGGCAGATCGCCGGTTTGCCTTCCTAATCAGATTATGTTAAGTTCTGACCACCCGGGACCGCCGCTCCACTGCACATCGATCAATACACGATGCATTGTGCACGCTGCTTCAGAAAGATACTCGTTAATCAAAGTCCACGTTTCCCTGAGTTTCCCATTTGGTTTTTACAACCTAAGCTCTAACCTGACGCGCTATTTTTTTTCGTACGAGTAGAGCGTTGCAGCAAAGCAAGCAATTTTCAGATATAGCACTCGTAATTTAGTACTATTTCGTTTTGCAGCAAATAGAAAAAAAAAACGAGTAAATTGCGTTTTAACAACTTGCTCAAGCTTTCTTATACCAGAAAATTGGCGTCTTAAGTTGAAATTATCCGACGCCTAATTCACAGAGTTCAGTTCATTAAGTCAGAGAAATAAAGGCCGATCGAGCAGTCGAAAGCGAAATAAAATTGCTCATGGCATAATTTAAAGATTGGGCTTCGCGATGTAGATACAGCCGCATTCCAAAACGAGATTGCACGACTTTCATACGTATAGGTAAATAAACATACATACATAGATACACAAGTCACGTCTTTATCCCACGCAGAATTAATTTGAGAAATCACAAATAATACAAAAACACATCTAGTACACTAATAAAAAACAATTTTTTAGTTAAAGGTTTATGGGGTCGTTGCACGATTCAGTGTCCTACACGGAAAAGAGAAGATGTGAGTTTCATGGAGTAGAATATTTCATCAGTTTAAATTATGTTTAAATTGTACTTATACGGCCACAGGTACTCACAACTACTCACAACTAGGAAAAATGTACTTTTAACTTCTACGCTCTAAAATATATTGGAAATAAAGGAAGTAGGGCGAAACATGGAACCGCACTTATATGAAAGCAAAAATACAATTTAGTTTTGTTTTTAAAGCACGTTGGAGAGGTAAGCAATACAGTAGATTCACAGGTAGCGAAGCGAGAGTTTAAATTTCTAAAGATGAGAACTAAGCGAGAGTGCTAACTTAAATAATTTGTTGAGAAAGTAAATATTACAGGCTCTAAAAATAATGATTAAAAGTGTGCCATCCATGGTGGTTAAATTTAAGAGCAGTCAAGTTGCTGAAGTCGTAAAAGAATTGTTGGAAATAAAGTGATAATAGATACAGAAAATTAATCGTACCTAAGCTGGCAGTGGATTTGGCTACCGGATCAGAGACTGTTTGAAAACTTTTCTTGTGTTTTCTTTAAAAAATCTACATTTTGCAACGTCAGCTCCTACATGGAACTCTCCGCTGCCCTATTTTGATCTAAGCAGTACTCATTATATCCCAGATTCGCAAAATTTTACAGATTTTCGATACAAAGCCATTTAAGAACTTAAGCACTATCTCCTAGCCTACACTCAGGCAAAGCAATCGAACCCACGATCCCTTTCACACTAATCGAGCAATTTCTCCATGTTATTAAGGGCGAATGGGAATGTTCGCAGGCCGTTGCGTTCGCACAACGGGTCTTTATAGGCGGTATTGAATTTTTAAACAAATTCTCGGCCCCCGCTAGCTCGGCCCACTTTACATATTTTACTGGATTAGCTCCCACCATTTCCCTTTTTTAAGGTGCTGCTATGCTATGGAAACTTACATTTAATAAGCTGTGAAATAAGCTGTAGTAGCCATTGCTATAACCATTGTTTTCTATGATTCGGATCAAAAATTCATTCGTCAAAATGACATTGAAATCTACAAGGTCTATTGTTATTTTAGAAATGAAGGGTCATATAATGGTCAAGTTGTGTTCTTGTGACAAAAAAAAATTATGAACTATTCAGTCTTAATTGGAACGCGGCGGTAAAAATTAAGTCTTCTTTCAGCGTACTAAACTTTTGAGCAAAGTTCTAGTACCAACTGGTAAGTCCATGAAGTTAGTCAACTAATATAAGTTTTTCCTTCCGGCTAATGAGACGAGTTTGATTTGAATTTCCCACGCGGCAAGGAAATGGCCATTGGCTTTGAATACACGTTTTTACCACAGTACATAACGTAGGCTAAAAGCAGTAGTGAAACTTCATACAAACGATCAGCAGTACGTTTACACAGATGCACGACGCCGCTACACGGCATTCCACGATTCTCTTCGGGCGACAGTCGGGATTTGTTGCCCTAAGGAAACGATTGAATAAATTACTATATGGAAGTAAATAGATTTCTTTAGTCGATTCCATTTCTATTCTTTCGTGTTGATGTCTTTAGTCGATAAAAAAGCTACATTTAAAAGTGGATTCCAAAAAGATACTTCAACTTTGCAATAACCAACAGTGGTATACGGTACGGTTCTACAGGGTTCAACAAGCAGTAAATAGATACTTACTGTACTATACAGTTGTATCTATATAGTTCTCCCTAGAAACGTGTCCATTTTCGCTACTGCTGTAGTATATGAGCCTGCTGTGGCTTACGTCGCTCGTGATTTCAGTGAAGTTTTCCAACGTTTCTCGACGTCTTTTCTGGGAGCCGCGTAATATTTTTAAGGCTTCATTCGTAGAGCCGTAGCTATGTGCTACGCTTGTAGAGTCGTAGCTTTATGCTACGCCGTAGATGCAAAGAATATAAAAAAAATTGAATGCTAAAGAAGCGATACACACATTTTTAATAAGAAACAAAGACCTGGTTATATGCATTGAACGTTATTTCTGCTGACGGAATTTAAAACGAAGAATAGCAAAACATTGCACTAAACTGGTTAAACAGTCACATGACCATAATTTCACCTACGATTGTACAAGAGTAAATGTTTCAAAATCAAGATTAACCCTCTCTCTTATCGTGTGGGACACCGAGTCAGAATCCTAGTGTCAGAATCTTTCAACCGTCTTCTACAAGTAGCAGATTTTTAGCATGATTTTAGATGATTAATTTGACTTTTGTCGTGTGATGCCTGCTTATAACAGCATCACCCCATTTCTTTCCGGTGGGTATCTTAGGAGCCGACTAAGCGACTGAAGGGTTTCATGAGTACTGCAATTATAGGCGACAGGCTGACAACCTGTCACTATGGTGATACACAACTATCTAAAACAACCCTCAAACTATTTTCAGACGTGGCGATAACGACCGTAGTTTTACTATCGTTAACGCTCTGCCTACCCCGCAAGGGATAAAGGCAGGATTTGTGAATGTGCGTATGTAATTTGACTTCACAAAAACAAACGCAACCGCCCCCCGTTTCCTAATAGAAAATTACATATTCGACGTCCAGTTAGCAAATTGACAGAAGAGTTTAAACAAACGATGCGGTCCGGGATCCGAGCCGCCCCAGAGAATATTAATCGCTGGGCAAATGCTCTTTTCTTTTCCCTTCAAAGTCAACATTTAACAGTAAATGTTAATAAAAGTAAAGAATTTCTAAACGAATAGAGAGAACAAGATCAATCTAAAATGTCAACTTTATGATTTAGTGAACAGTTACAGCAAAACTATTCTTATGAATTAAGATAAATTTGATTGAAACACGTCTTCGTGAAATTCTGATGATTTGGTCATAAAAAATTTTGCAAGTTAGTTGTCATATCTTCTTTAATGTAGGATTCGTCATACATCTGCGTAAGGAAATTTGGATTGAATATGACATCAAAAATTTTGCAAGTGAGGACATATCTCATATAATATTAAAGCATGTCTGCACTAAAAAAATCTAACTTAAATAAATTTAATAGGAATTGCCGTGTGATGCTGGCAATTGTAGAAAAGTTTGGTGAATATTAATTAGAATTATATCGTACAGATAAAGAAACGATTCCGAATTGGCAACATTGTTGGTTGTCTCTATATCAAAATATATCTATGAAATTTGAGCAAGATGTCAACAATTATGTTGCCCTTTCGGGATCGTTTCTTTAAATAAAAAATCAAGTTATAGATACTGATTCGAGTTTATATTCCCGTGTTTATTGAACACACTGAAAAAAATAAACTATAAAATAAAACAAATAAGCTGCTTACCTATAACCTTGAACTTGTGAACTGTATAATATTCACTAGTAAAATTACATAAATATCGTTCTATTTTGAGATTTTGATTATCCCACCGGAGCCGGTTTTCAATTAGGATAATACAAAATATTTATAAAAAGAAGAAAATTGTTTTAGGCAATAAGTTTTGTTTTACGATATTTTTTGCAATGGCGGATCATGACGTTAATATAACATTATCAGATAAAGAAACGGTCTATAAATGGCGGCGGTTACCTAAGTGTGAGGGAGAAAGCAGGAACGCCTGGTATTTGTAAGAGCCTCAGTGGGAGAGAAAGAGCACGACAATCAGCCGCCATTTACAGATCGTTTCTTTATCTGTACGGGTTTTACCTATTTGATAACAGATATCCTTCATAGTATAATGAAAATGACTATGAGTGACCATCACCGTTTTCGTATGTTTTATCATTTTGCCAAAACGTTATTTAAAGTTTTGTATCTTTTAAATATTTGCATTTATTTCAAATGACGCTCTTTACAATCCGTTAAAATATTTATTCCAATTAGGGCGTTTACAGATCACTCGCACAAAGCCCCGGCTCTTCTCTGCCCATTATCATTTCTTTTTATGATAATTATTTTATAACTTCAATCTTTCTTGTTATACTTTGAGCTGTTAAGTTTAAATTGAATTTTCTCATTACGTTTTGTTTGATAATGCTTGTATAACTTGAATAAATAAAAGTCAAGATGAAAAATGAAATTGTTAATGCATATATTTGTAGAGTTGTATGTCGTAGATGCCGTGTGATGCCGGCTTAGAATAGCATCACCCCACATCCTTCCCGTGGGTGTCGTAAGAGGCGACTAAGGAACTCGAGAGTATTGGTGTATTACAATTTTTAGGCGACAGGCTGACAACCTGTCACTATAGTGATACACATGTTTTCCGAAACAACCTTAGAAAACAATACTCAAAAATGTCAGACGTGGCGATAGCGACCGTATTCTTACGGCCGTTAACGCTCTGCCTACCCCGCAAGGGATAAAGGCGTGATATATCGCACGTTGAAAGCATTACCGTCACTATCCAAAAAACCCACTTTTGAGAAATGAGCATTTGAAATTTTGAAAAATTGCATCTTTATTTATTACACAACTAGAAGACTTAGAGACTTCGGTGTTTTTGACAAAGGTTATATTTTATTATTATATTTAAGTTGATTATGACTTGAAACTCTTATTTCAATAATTGAATTATTTATTCAAGTTTTTCTTGTATTATTTTGTATAGTATCATTATTACACTTAAAGTTAGTAAGACTTTTCGTTTAGTGACATAAGCAGAGTGACATAAGATTTATTAATTTAGAAAGCTTAATCTAGCCAAATCAAATTAAATAACAAAAAAACACCGCGTGATGCCAGCTTGAATAGCATCACCTCATTTTCCATTCACGTGAGAGCCGTTAGATGCAACAAAAGAGTATTGGATGCATATTTTTTTCCAGAGTTTAAGTCTCTCGATTAACATAACACTGGAACCTGATGTTCATTAGATTTAATCGATTGAAAACGATTACATTATTAATTATGTGTTAAAGATATAAGTATAATAACGTATTTACCATAAGTGTTATCAAATTTTGTTACTGTTACACCTCCAAACAAAAAAATCCATAAGTTATTTTTTCAATATTCCTGCTGACCAACTTTTAAAGTTTTCAGATTCATACTTTAATTGTCCTTAGTTGGTTCGTCCTTTCAGTTTACCGACATCCTATAGAACAACTCAGCTGAATGATTAAAGTTAAATAAATACTGTAACCATAACATCATTGCACACAAGTATATTAAACAAACTAATTTCGTATAAACATAACTGTTGAGTACAATTTGGTAAAGTAAAAATTTTCAGCAATACCAAATATTAACCATTTTGTTGATATTTTCGTTGCATAGATACAACTACATACAACTAGATACAACTGTGTTCCTAAGAGTAAACAATTTTTTTGGTATTTAAAACCCATCTTCATAAGTATCTCAAATATTTGTTGCACTGTCTATTAGTGTCAGTACGTTTTGGTAATTAGAAATCGAGTATCTTTGCAAAAATTCTAACTAGTACGAGTATTGCTGTAGTGTTTATTTTAATTTTCTATTTAAAAACAAGAAACATGTCACTAGGATTAGTCTTCTTTGTCACTAGTGTTGATTTACATTGCTGACAGACCAATAGATGGGATAAAACATTTTACACACTTTCAAGTTTTCAAAGATGCTGATTATTAATATTATGGCAGCAGCATAGCATCCGTGTAGTCTATATTGTTAAACAAATAGAATAAACATTTCTTAAAATTAAGAAAAAAAAATAATTATATATGCATAGATTGCATGGTACATGTACTTCAATAGTCCATATTTTGCCAATGTCGCCAATCTTAGCTTCGTTTATAAAAAAACTCTTATCATTCTTACCAATGAAACTACTGATGGAGTTCTACTTGATTAGATGGCAAAGGGACGAGTTTATTTCTTTCCTTCATACCAAAGAACATTATTTTGTACTCTTATTACAGTAAAGAAACTGCACAGGACAGAGACAAATGGAAAAGACAGACAAGGAGAGCCGACCCCAGATGATGGGATAAGGCTAAGGAGAAGAAAAAGATTACAGTACAGAAACTACTAAGAAAGCCCTCCGGTAGAGTAAACTGGAGAATTTAGAATTGCAAACTAAGTATGAAGTTGTATAAACTACGCTCTTTGAATTCCAGCACGCATGCAGCAGCAATTATTATCGACTCGTACTTAAAAGGATCAAAAATTACTTACGGATTTTCTATTAATCCAGTTTTCACCGAAAGAAATATTGGCATTAAACAAAATAAGACTCTATTAACTAATATTATAGGAAATTAACTCATAATGTTATAAGACATAAAGTTGCTATAACTAAACTGTCTGTTTTCTATAAACTGATTAAAGAAATGACGTCTAAAATTTTTAAGTAAGTAAGACTGTATGGATAAAAATACAGTTTTGATTTATAAACCTACTCATAGTCATTTAATCACTAAAGTAATACTGACCAAATGCATAAAATTCCAGGCTTACGTAATGAAATGTTCAACAGATTTTAAAAATATACAAAAATAGAATGTCATTAAACGTAAAATGACATAATTTTGTGTGAAAATTTGAATTATATTATATGTCAAAAAGACACTAAACGTAAAAGTTCATTTTGATTTGTAATGATTGTTCCAATTCTTACTAAATAGTGAAAAGAAAAGTGGCATTAAGCCCAAAATGACATTTTGTTTTAAATGTTTAACATAAATTTATGAAGTAATATGGTCACTATGCTCAAAGTATCACTTTTACTTTAAGTATTTATATTATTTCTGTAAAAAAACTTAACACTGTACTGTAATTTTTGGGATAACGACGCTATCGCAGTAAATATTTTACGCTTAATTAAAAGAAAATAAATATTATAACATCACTAAGCAGAATATGATGGTTTTACTTTCAAGGTTTGCTCCACATAAGTTGGGATACGTGTCACTATAAAAAATATATCACTATTACTTTATATTAAACACCAAAATCGTTAAAATGCATACCGGCACTACTTTGCCCAGCAGTTTGTAGTACAGCTAGAAGAATAGGTGTCTCGGCATTATATTCTTTGAAATGTACGTAAACAGGTGGCGTTCATAGTCAAAATCATGCAAATTTTGTATAGTGACGGTAATGCTTTCAACGTGCGATATGTATGTATGTATGTATGTATGTCGTACTTGTGTAGTCGAACTTGGGTCCCACGATCTTAAGAATATACCGACTAAAATACTAAAAAGTGGTTCTTATTTTTACCGCGATGCAAATAATAAAATGTATTTCTGTAATTAGGTACCCCGTTTTATAATACTTATGTGTGACCGCATCAGTTTAAGGTAGTTTATAAATATACAGGATATAAGGGACGGTGCAACGAAAACTTTGCAAGCATGCTCAGACCATGATACTAAACAACTTTTCCTATAGGGGCTATGTTGGTAAACGTGTTTTTTTTTCGACCGTCTATACAAAATTCCCGATCAGCTGAGTGACTTTGTATGGAAACTCGAAAAATTTTTTCGTTTCCCAACATAGCCGCCATATAAAAAAACTGTTCAGTTTCATGGTCTGATCACACCTGCAAAGTTTTCGTTACACCGTCCCTTCCACCCTGTATAGTAACTTTATTGAGCTGCATAGATTGCGTATCTCTGCTCAAGCACTTAGCTCTATGAATAAGTAACGCAAGCAGTAAGCCAGAGCCAAGTGACCGCTCGGTGCACTTGCACTTTCTTTTTACGACTGCAAACAACCATTTGAATTAATATTTGAACACGGATGCACGAAGTTAGCGCCGTAAACTGTGATTTGCTGTAGGTTAGTACCCGGTCCCAGCTTGCCACTGTCCCGAGTTGTCATCAAAACACCCATACGGTAAATAATAAATAAAAAAAACACTCAATAATAATCATTTCCACGTTTCTACTAGGAACATAAAATTGATAGGAACATTAAAATTGTGTCTGACAATTTTCTCTTTTTTACACAGACTAATTAATTTGTTTAGTCACAGTATTGTATTGTATGTTCCTGACTTTCTAAAAGCATTCGTTGGGAATCTACTTGGAAATAAACGATAGAAATCTTGAAATCTAATCACAGATCATCACATCAGCCTATAACAGTCCACTGCTGGATGTAGGTCTCCTACATTGCACGATCCCTTGTTTTCGCCATCCAGTCGCTACAAAACAAACAGCTCTATTTAAGTAGGTACCCGAATTTAATTATCTGGCAAGGAAGCGTTAAACGCTACGCTTTCCAATAATGATAATAATTTCTATGTCCCAGTTTTAGAACCGTAAAAGAGATTAAAAACTTATATCTCTGTGACGAAATATAACATTTTTACATGTATGGCGAACTGGTAATGTGGCAAACCAGGCCCATCTCTTAGTTACTACATTAAAGCTCCTTATGAGATGCTTTGAGATTCCTTATAAGGTAGAAATATGGCGTGTTGGTTCGGTGCTCGTAGCTGGCTACAGGCACGTAGTCATTTTCGTAGCGCTCGTAGCATCGCGTATCCGGGAACGTAGTAGGTACAAGTAGGTATGTGTTTAAAAGGAGCGGCGCAACTTGCTAGTTTCCTGGGTTATTAGAAAAATATAACAGCTGTACGCTTAAAACTATTGTCCAAAAATACTACGGACTTCATTTATAATTTTTCGAAATATTCAAAGATTGAATTAATAAACAGAAAAATAATATAAGGATAAGCGTTTTGACGCCATCCAAATACTTACGGCGTGAAGTCATCTTCAGTCTAATTATTTATACAAAATACGGTTTTATTAAAAAGTAGCTCATTTGATCTGTCAGGAAACAAGCAAAAATACATCAAATATTTTACGGGCTGTATCTATCTGGCTGTAAATATCTTGCATTGATATTTGTGCTAATAGGTTTTTTATAAATAAACGTGTCAGTGACTAATCTTTGCATATTTCTTATTATTCTGATACCGTACAGTTAAAATATAGCAATCAGTACGGGGACTATTTTTACGGCCTGCACCGGATGCGCCAAAAAGTGGGGGAATATCATTGAGCTTCTATCGGAAGTAATCGATTATCTTTATTAGAAAGCGCCTGTTAGAGTTCGCTTCTATTACAGATACTTGCTGCTTTTATTTTACAATGACCTATGTTTCTTATGTGACTAAACCTAGAATTCGGGCCAAGTTAGCCTTCGGGTTGCAGAGGTCAGGTGGCAGTCATTCTGTATAAAAACTTGGTTCCACGTCAAATCCCCTAGGTTAGGTAGCCAACCCCGACAGAGAACGGGACAGGGCAAAGAGAATGATGATGATGAACTATGTTTCTTATGAGCTGAGTACGACTAGTTGGTGTGACCAAACAAACACACATTTGCAACTCCGACTGCACGAAGTCCTACACACTGCAGCTGATAGGAACAAGTAGAAAAGACTATCCTGGGCTACCTATGCTGACAGTGACCAATAGTGGTCACGTTCTCAACCTATGAAGAAATCTCTGAGATGATGATGATCAATTATCAATGACTGCTTTCAGACACGCATGCGATTTTGACAGCAACGCTTGCATCAACAAATAACTCTCGCACTGCTCTGTTTTCTATAGTTTCTCCTCCACACAAAGGTTGTCTGGAAGAGAGCGCTTCTAGTGATAATGCCGCCTTTGCGCATATTAGTTGTTAATTTTCTTGTTTTCTGTAGTTGTTACTTTTGTGCAATAAAGTGTTTTTACTTACTTACTCGCCTCTGATATAATTTTTGTATTGCATTGGATAACACCGCCGAATTTCACAATGACGCTGCTGCACACAGATGAAGAACGATCTTAATATGACTTTAAAATATGATTTAATTCATATTTAACAACTGTACGCATATGCATCACATGAACAGTGTCATAGTGACATTAGTAAGTGATTTTCTAGCCCGCAAATTGTCTTATACAACGAATACCGTAAAAAAAAGTAAATGAAGAGAAGCAAGGTACTCTGGCTTCCTTCCAAATATTTCGAATGATACAGAAACGAATTCCAATAGTGTAGTATTTCAAAACATAGTACCGTTATTTGTAAAGGGGACGACTGTTTTTTGTGTCTATTTGAAAAAATAAAAATAGTAAGGAAAAAGATTAAAGTATCGATTGAATTGCAAAGGAACAAGACATATTTTGCTATCATTAGAACTGCAACAAATGGTGAATGATTTACAGATTTCCTTAAACAAGTCTATTAGGCCATTCCCATTTTTCAGCACAAAAATAACGCTGCACTTACGTATGCGCCTGTCAGGTCCATACTAGAAACTTCACTCCCCATACAAAAATCGACTTCGTCCAGGTCTAACGTAAGATAGAGACCTTAGCGTAAGTGACGATGGGCCTATACTGCAAAGGATATATTATGTGACTAACCATAGGTACACGAGTTACTCCTCAGTGCAAAGCTTAGTAATGAATTGACTGTGGTTCCTGCGGTATTGGCAGTAAATATCTATGTCTCGCACGCTAGTGTCCCAGCTACCTGCAAATGCAAATAGTTTTAGGTTCCACGTATTACAATCCATATACTAGAATTACTTTTACCTACGGTCAAACTTCTGTTATGTAAAAAGTATCAGAATACTTATGATCGTGTTTTGTTAAAAAATACATTTAAATCACGCCTCTATCCCTTGCGGGGTAGGCAGAGCGTTAACAACCGTAAAGTTACAGTCGTGTAAACGCGGCTCAGGTAGACTAAAAACTTAAAACTAGCCTCTAAAAGCACTGCCTCGGGGCTGGCCTAGCTAACCAAACAACATGTAACGTGAGGTGGTAAATAAAATAACATCGAGTTCATGCCAAGAAAACATGTATAGTCGTCTATCACTATAGTAACAGGTTGTAAGACTGTCGCTAAAATTTGCAATACACATGAAACCCTCGAGTCTCTTAGTCGGCTTCTACGACACCCACGGGAAAGAAATTTCTTAAGTTTGAGAAAAAAAATGAAAATATAAGTGAATCAAAACGGTGGCGGTTCATAGACACGCACGTCAAAGTAGCTTAGATAAACCGGTAGATCACGTGGAGGTGCCTACCGCCTACATCAATCACCCGACATGACTACACTTGTTTTCCAAATGGATTACAGGAGGTCGGCCGCGATCCACCATTGACGTCATGTTTCATGTACAAAATAACATTTTGTATAGGTAAGGCGAGGAACACGCTTGACGCACGACGGAGCGCAAAAATATCGCAGCAGCGGTCTGTCAGATCCATACTAGAACCGCACTCACACTCCCTATACTAAAACCGCACTCGACGGATGACACTGCGATAGCGCTACGTCAACAGAGGTTGAGCGGTTTTAGTATGGGGAGTGCGTTTCTAGTATGGATCTGACAGACCGCTGCGATATTTTTGCGCACCGTTGTGCGTCAAGTGTGTTCCTCGCCTAATGCCGTGACCCACACAAGTTTTGTGAAGGTAATCTTTTCAGGTATATTCAGCGACTTTAAGGTCGTCAAAAGACTCAAAAGAAGCAACTTTTAGCTTGTTTGCTACATCTTAATATTTTCTTCGCTTTCATTTTATATTTTTATGTGAGAAAGTCATCATTATTTGCTAATGATTGTTGATCTTAACTTTCAGCAGTTTCTAGTCTTTTACATGAAATATTTTAAACAATCGCTGGATGTATTTCATCACAATAGTTTCGAAAATAAATGATATGTAACTGCAAATTCAAAAATGTCTCAATATACACGGTGTAAAGAAAACTTTGCAGGCGTGTTCAGACCATGAAACTGAACAACTTTTTCAATGGGGGCTATGTAGGTAAACGTGAAATTTTTTTCAACCTTCCATACAAAATTCCCGATCAGCTGAGTGACTTTGTATGGGAACTCGAAAAACTTTTTTCGTTTTCTAACAAAGCCGCCATAGAAAAAGTTATTTAGTTTCATGGTCTGATCACGCCTGCAAAGTTTTCGTTACATCGTCTCTTACACCCTGTATGTTTTTAGGTAGATATAATTTTGGCTTAGGGATAATAAGTTATACTGTCATCTTGTTATTATCCTGTTGCTTTTCAAAGCCAATCTTCTGGGCTTTGGCACTTGATAACTTTAGATTAGACCCGAACAACCGCGTCCTAGATTTAAACGATCAATATTCAATTATCTTGCGATCTGATGAAATATTAAATTGCATCTAATGACTCTTCGTTTTCTTCCTCAGAGACAGATTACTCCATCTTTGTGTTTTTTATTCATGAAGCTATTATATCGCTCGATATTAGCCCTATTGTAATATATATCGGCGTGTAATTATAGTAATGAAATTATGTGTTTGTGTGTGTTTAACGATTGATTTACTTTTTTATTTTATTATTAATAGGCCCGCATTTGTCTGCCATCTCACCTGGTGGTAAGTGGAGATGCAGACGAAGATGGTACATGCTTGCCTAGAATGCCTATTCACTCTTGCCTTAAAAAGGCCAAAGTTATATTGTTCCGGAAAAAGATCCGCCGGCAGGGAATTACTTACTTGCTATTTAATTAATAATAATATTGATTTCTTTGTTTATTTACTTATATATAGGTAGTACTTACTTACTTACTTAGCCGGCTTAGAATAGCATCACCCCACATCCTTCCCATGGGTGTTGTAAGTGGCGACTAAGGGACAGAGAGTATTGTTGTATTACAATTTTTGGGCGACAGGCTGACAACCTGTCACTATAGTGATACACATGTTTTCTGAAACCACCTTGGAACACAATCCTCAAAAATGTCGGACGTGGTGATAGCTTCGACACTTATATTGGTCGAAGGGTGATAGCGACCGTATTCTTACGGCCGCTAACGCTCTGCCTACCCCGCAAGGGTTATAGGCGTGATGTATGTATGTGTATGTAGTACTTACTTTATTTATTTACTCCTAGATAGGCCCCAACCATTTTCATTAGAATTTTAGTGTATTTTCGGGGGCAATTTATTTATAAAAAACTTCACAACAAAGAAATTAAGATCAATCAGATTCATAATAAGTAAACTTTTTTAAACTAAATGTATTCCATTAGCAATTTCCTAAAGCTTCTAAACTGAAACTCGAAGAAGCATGAGTCTGTCAAACCGATACGGTTGGTCTGCGGTTTGAAGGTTTATTACCAACCTCCAAGTTGGAACACAAACTAAGTTGTTCGAGGTAAATCAGGAACACCAGCAACCCTACCTTTCTGTTTGGCGGATTACACACTTGATGCACGACGGAGCGCTAATATATCGGAGCAATCTATCGGATCCATACTAGAAACGTCACTCCCCATACTCAACCCGTTCTCGACCGTTTCAACCGTTTTGATTTGCTTATTTTTTACCCGAATACAGCAAAGCAAAAAGGAGGGTTATGATTTTGACCGGAATGTATGTATGTATGTATGTATGTATGTATGTATGTATGTGGCAATAATTCCTTTGTTCCCTCCTAGCTCCGAATCTACTTGTCAGAATTTGACAAATGAGGTGTCAGTAGATGCGTCTAAATAGTCCGATGGTTATAGGCTATGTCATGTCACAATAAAGTGAACATGGCGCCCTCTAGCGTGCATAAAGATACGAACAAAAAAATTTTTTTCATCAAGTGGTATCGTGTTGGGTATTAAACAAAAGGGCTTAAATAGCACATTTCAAAAATATATAGAATGTAGGTGAAAGTTTGAAACTTTCTTGCATTTACGCAATATCAATTTAGTATGAAATTGGTACATCGGTTTTTCTCTTTCTCTCTTTTCGTGTAGGACGCCGAGCCGTCTAACGATTCAATTTCTTTTTTCGTATGGGACACCGAGTCGTCCAACGACCCGATGAACTCTAGTGTCGGAATTTTTCAACCGCCTTCTGCAAGTAGCAGGATTCTGACATGGTTGTGTAACGACCGCCGTTTAAAGTGATCATAGACAACAACCAGGACCAACGGCTTAACGTGCCATCCGAAACACGGAAACATCTTTCTTACGGACAATCGGGTGGTTCAGCCTTTAATGTCCTAAGCAGACTGCGAACAAATTCACTTACTTACTTACTCCTGTGGCTCAGGGACCCAAAGTGGGTCTTGGCCTCCGACACGAGTTTCCGCCACTTGTCCCGATCCTGGGCCGCTTCACGCCAGTCAGTCGCTTGGAGGGCGCGTAAGTCGGACTGCATCACATCGCTCCAGCGATACCTAGGACGGCCAACTGGTCGTCGACCGTTAGGTCTTCCCAGGTACGCCTTCTTAGCGCCACGGTCTTCCTCCATTCTCTCCATGTGCCCGAGCCAGCGGAGACGGTGTGCTTTAGTTTCTCCTATTATGTTGGGCTCAGCCACGAGGTCTTCAATTTCGGCGTTCTTCCGGACCCTATAACTCCCATCCAGGTTTTTGACCGGACCCAAGATTTTCCGGAGGATTTTGCGTTCGGCTACCAGCAGTTTGTTCTCTTCTTTAAGTGTCAGCGTCCAAGTCTCGCAGCCATACATAAGTATAGGTCTGATGACCGTTTTGTAGATTCGTATTTTTGTTCTTCTGCTTAAGAGCTTGGACACTAACACTTTGTGAAGCGCCGCGCTGCATCTCAAGGCGTTTTGGATGCGGATGTCTATTTCCTCCTCCCTTGTGTTCATGTCGGTGACGGTACACCCCAGGTATTTAAATTTGGCCACTCCCTTGTAGGTAGTTCCTCCAACATGTAGGTCTGCGCGTTTTGTGCGTGTGCATCTGAAGCGTTTCATGTGAAGGTACTCCGTTTTTTCGTGGTTGATACCCAGTCCCACCGTCTTGGCTTCAGCTTCCAGAACAGCAGCAGATTCAGCGACTTCTCCCATACTTTCGCCAAGCAGGGCCAGATCGTCGGCATACCCTATCACCTTGTGCTTCCCATTCAGTTGCAGCCCAACATTTAGCTCCAGCACTCTTCTGAGGACGTACTCCAGAACCAAATTGAAGAGCACAGGCGACAGGGCATCGCCCTGCTTTAACCCAGTAAGTACTGCGAATTCATCTGTCAGCTCACCTTCTACCCTGACCTTCATCTTGCTTACTTTAGTGGCAACCTCGATCATATCCACTAGTTTTTTCGGGATGTTGAAATTTCTCAATATAGTGTACAGGGCGGTCCGATCAACACTGTCGTACGCTTTTTTGAAGTCGACAAATAACACGTGGATTGTTTGGGCGTATTCCCACCGTTTTTCCATTAACTGCTTCAGAAGGAAAATTTGGTCGACGGTGCTGCGGTTTTTCCGGAACCCACACTGATAGTCACTTAGGATTTGTTCCGCGTAGGGTTCCAATCGCTTCAGCAACACGTACGACAGTACCTTATATGCAGTTGGCAGTAGAGCAATCCCGCGATAATTTGAGCACTTCCTTTTGCAACAAATTCACAGAGTGATAAATATCAACTTTGTGAGTGACCCACCGAGAATCGAACCCGGAACCTTCTGCGTCAAAGGCAGTCGCATTACCACTGCGCCACATTGGTCTTCAATGAGCCCTTATGTCAGAATTTTTCAACCACTTTCTACAAGCAGCAGGTACATTGGTATCGGTATCGGTGTGGTGTCGGTATGTGTCATACTCGTGGAGCTGATCTGATGATGAAAACGAAAGGCAGACAAGACGTGATAGCACTACATACGCTAAATATCTGTGTATAAGCTGTGGTAAGAAAGAGCTGCTCCTTAGGCTCAGAGATCTGACATATTTTTCATCACATTTAATGGGATCGAAGTAGAAAAGTACCGCGAAACTTATCACATTTAAATTAATAAAACGCGTAGATAGGTAGGTACATAAGAGATCCTACTAATCCTAATCCTAATTCCTAATTCCTTACATCATTTATAAACGCGGATATGTGTTTGTTAGGACTTGGCGCTAAAACGGCTGAATAGATTAAAATGATACATTGTACAAAGATGAAATAATGTCTAGAATAAAACATAGGCTGCTCTTTACTGCGGTTAAATTTCTTATTTTTAGGGGAACACGCATTTTCATAAACTTTTGAAAAAGCCAATTGGTGTTTTAGGAAAACTAACAGCGACATCTGTTGTCTGAGACTTTTGACTTACTCAATTGAGTAGCTGCACTAAAATTGACGTTTAAGTCACAATACGTACTGCTACTGCATGTAAAATATGTTTGAATAAGGTTTATATCGTGTTGGGTATCAAACGAACTGTCATATTTTTCATCTCATGTAATGTGATCCAAGTTGAAGGTACCGCGAATTATTACATTTAAATTAATTTAACGCGCACATAGATAGGTAGGCAGAGCGAAAGCGGGATAAAGGAGTGATATGTGTTTATATGTATGTATGTATAGATAGGCATATGTATGTATGTACATAAAAGATCCTACAACTAATATTCTAAAAGCAGATATTTGTGCATTTTTCTTAGAACTTGTCGTTATAACGCTTCAAATATTCATATTAAATTTTATACGTAGCTAACATAATAAATGAAAACACCTGTTTTGGTAACGAAACCAACAGCAAGCTTAGACCCGGAGGGTTGAGGGGGTTTTCCCCCCTCGCAGAAAAAGGAACGGAGACATCTTTTTTGGTGATGAAACCAGCAGCAAGCATCGACCCGGAGGGTTGAGGGGGGCTTTCCCCCCTCGCAGAAAAAGAAACGGAGACATCTTTTTTAGTAATTAAACCAACAGCAAGCATCGACACGGAGGTTGAGAAGGGCTTGCCCCCCCCTCCCCCCTCAGAATAAAGAAACTGAAACATTTGTTTTGGTAATGAAATCACACGGGGGGTTACTAGCATATTTTATATACACCTAACAAAATCATAATACAGTTTAAACTCGTCCCTACATATATCTTCCAACAAACAATCGTGAAAATTTAAGTTTACAACCCCAAAATAATTAAAATAAAAAGAAGTCTAAAAACTAAAACCCGACTACTGAGATTTCGCGCTCTAAAAAGTAAGAAACAAGAAATCTGAAATAATAACTACTCACGATTGAATGTGTTTTTCGTCTCCAAAATTCATACAAAGTAAACAGCTATTATAATTTATTTTCATGGCAGTTTAATATAAAGTTCATAGTGGTTTTCAGGTGATAGCTGTGGTCGTTTGCCACGTGTTTTAGTACTATCTAGTTTATAAAATAAATAAGGCAACGTGGCAAACGACCACAGCTATCACCTGAAAACCACTATGAACTTTATATTAAACTGCCATGAAAATAAATTATAATAGCTGTTTACTTTGTATGAATTTTGGAGACGAAAAACACATTCAATCGTGAGTAGTTATTATTTCAGATTTCTTGTTTCTTACTTTTTAGAGCGCGAAATCTCAGTAGTCGGGTTTTAGTTTTTAGACTTCTTTTTATAACAAAACACGACCAAATACTCCGATACTTTTTACATAACAGAAGTTTGACCAGTTTATTATTACCTAACTTTATTCGTAGATAGAATGCCGTGTGATGCCGGCTTAGAGTAGCATCACCCCACATCCTTCCCGTGGGTGTCGTAAGAGGCGACTAAGGGACTCGAGAGTATTAGTGCATTACATTTTTTAGGCGACAGGCTGACAACCTGTCACTATAGTGGTACACATGTTTTCTGAAACAACCTTGGAAAACAATGCTCAAAAGATGTCAGACGTGGCGATAGCGACCGTATTCTTACGGCTGTTAAAGCTCTGCCTACCCCACAAGGGATAAAGGCGTGATATATGTATGTATGTATGTAATGCCAGGGGCGTTGAACCGATGGACGACACTGCGATAGCGCTGCGTCAACAGCGGTTTAGCGGTTTCAGTATGGGGATTGACATTGCTAGTATTGATCTGACAGACCGCTGCGGTGTTTTAGCGCTCCGTCGTGCGTCAAGTGTGCAATCCGCTTTAGGAAGTATATAATGTACTCGTAGGTAGCAGCCTATACAGGTATAGTTAAAATTTCGACTTAATACCTACCTAACTTACTTACATTTCGTCACAAATATCAGCAGTCAACATCAAAGATGGAGATGCAAAAAAGCGTAGATTGTGTTAGATGAAAAATGATTTTAGGTTAGTTTTTTTACCATCCAATTAACTCGCCACTCGAAAGGGTTTAGGGTTAAGTGCTGTGACTAGCGGTTTTAAAACTAACCTCACTAACATGAAAAACTAGATTCAATTCTACTAGATAGAAAATATCTGGGAAAATTTGGTGAAGCCAAGTTTAAGAGATCGGGCCTTTGATGACGTCACAAATTGGGACTTGGCCCTTGAGACGATGTCGACGGTTTTATTTTGTTATAACAACATTAAGTGCTCGATGCAAGAATAAGGTAAGTACGTTATTTTGTTTTGTGAATTAATGCAAAGTTGACAAAACATAAAGTGAGGCGTTAGAACTGTATAAAAAAGCTCTGTAAAATCGAAAATCATACAGTTTAATACATATCTACCTATTGAAAGCTATTGACACCAAGTTTAGTGATAATGCTTTTAACCGTCGTGTTACAACAAAAAATGTTAGAAATGGCAACTTTATCGTCAGGTAAAAAAATATATTTATATCTCGAAAATGTAATATTTTTAAAGGATCATGACCATTACATTTTAAAAAGGATTCCCGCCTAGATCTGCGTGAGAGCTGACGTTGTTCTAATCGGTTTATTAATGACTACTTATTAAAAACAAATATTAATCTTTACGTAATACAAAAATGAGGCCCACAAAATATGGTCATTCGTCTTTATGCCTATCTGTATTTTTAACTTTCGGGCTCATAAATACATAATTGTTTTGGCACTGCATCATTAACTAAGTGAATGCAATGATTGTTATGGGGTCAAGCGCTCGCGAGGGGGAAATTTAATTTACTTCCTGGGTCCGCCCTTAACGCCCTAAAGCGTGCTGATTCTCATCACTTCTGTGTTAATAATAAAATGTGGACTGGCAGGTAAATGAGCTACTTTTTAAAACGATACAAAACGGTATTTTGTATGAAAATAGGAATGTATGACGTCACACGTTGCAATTTGGGATGGCGTCAGAACACTTACTTTTATGTCTCTCTCTCTTCGTGTGGGATACCGAGTCGTCTAACGACCCAGTGAACCCTAGTATCAGAATTTTTCAACCATCTACTTATGTCATTTTCTGTTTTAAAATTCTAAATGTTTTGAAAAATTATGAATGGAGTCCGTAGTATTTTTTGACAATAGTTTTAAGCGGACAACTTTTATATTTTATTAATGACCCAGTCCACAACCGAATTGTTATTTTTTTTATTCAGTTACAGTTTTCAACAACGGGCTTGAAATATAGTTAGTACTTACCTGTATTTAGGTCACAGACAATTTGGCTAGTTCCCGAACATAATTCTGATTCAAAATATATTGGTATTACCCACTCAAATTGCACGTGGAATTACCAGAAATGCGAGGAAATAGGAAAAGCACTCGAAAACAATACCATTAGAATTTATATTCGTATATCGGAATAGGTAAGATACATGCATGGTCAGAGTAAGAAATAAAATAAAGGGTGCCGCGTGAAGAAAGAAATTATTAAAAGAAATACAAAAGTTATTTCCTTTGATAATCCACGCTTAACGCTAAAGACGTTAAAGTTTCATACATAAAAAATGGTCATGCCGAAGGTATCGAACTATGACATAAGTTTATTATCTTGTATTTTCTTAGAAGATACAACCCATGGAGGTAGTAAATAGTCAATTATCGAACAAATTTTTCTGCCACTTTTTTTCGAAAAGGGAGGTAAACATGTACGGTAAACTACGATATTTTACAACAAAATAACAACCACATACAAAATGGAAACTGTCAGTTTCATATAACGTGCTAGTCAAATGGACAGTGAAATCTGACAGCTCAGCTTTGCCATTTCCATAGTTTGAATGCTCTAGTGTATTTTATTTTAAGCAACATTAATTATGAAATTACGAGGGACTGGTTAGTTAGCTAGTACTTTGTGGTTTCACCTCATGTGGAAGATAGGGCTCCTTCTATTTGGTATTGTTTTTTCTGACCATACAGCCGAGAGAGCTGCGGGCGAGAAAAGCGAGCACACAAATTGTGTTCCTACATCTCTAAAAGCTCCGTCGTGAATGCACAACAAAGTTTCTAGATATTTATCAAATCGTCTTTTCTGTTTCTCCAAACCGAAATGCTGCGTCTATGTACGTATCTCTGTCTCCACAAACGTCGTCGTAGGCGCCACATAGGTACCTTGTTGGAGTGCTTATTTCGTTTGACGGAAATTTGATTTCTCAAAACTGTTTTGGAAACCAAGGCTCGTGTTTTTTCCAGCCAGTATAATGCAATTAAAAAGCAATATAGGCCTAAAAGGATAGTTTAGTACTTAAAGTGTCTACAAACAATGTAACAAAGCTTGTTCAAATGGATTCCGCCGGGTACGTGTGTAGCTTTAGATAATATTGCCAGCACATCAAGAGATAATAAAAAATGTTTTACGCTTCATTCAGGCCGCTAATTGTGTAAAGGTTCAAAATAGATTAAGGTAACAGGATACTTATGAAAAAATAAATGTAAAAATGTACAATCAAACAATACAACATGGTCCATACAGAAGTGTACGATTTTTATTTATTAAAACGAAAAATACTCTGTCAAGTAATTTTAGAGTAAATTACTTTCACCTCTTAACTTCACCTTCCAGAAAATATTATAAACATTATAAACTAAAAAAAATACGGGATTGTTTTTTCACCGTTCTATGGTTTTACGGTAGGTATGCAGTTTATATTCTAAACAATCCAATTGCTTACAAACATTGAATCAAGCTTTTGCAGCCTCGTGTTTTAAAAGCTTTTCGTTGCAAAGAAAATAGAATAATGCATTTTATTTTCTATGCCTGGGGCTACAAATGAAGTGGTTCGGGCATTTTTTTCTGTTGTAATCTTTTTTACGTGCACTCAACGCGCGAGTATAAAAATATAAAAAAGTTTGACTTTGAATGTATAACAGTGATTACTAAGAAGAGCTGCAAAAGTACTGTGATCGGCATGGGTCTCTTCATGTTGGAGGTATTTGCCATACTTGCCATGCTTTGTAGTCGGATTGGCGAACACTGCAAGGTGTAGGTGTAGATAATCACACGGACCGCTGCTGTCCCTGGATTTATCCCTTAGTAGCCTTTTACGACACCCACGTGTAGAAATGAGGTGATGATATTCTAAACCATCATTCACACGGGTAGTAATTAATTGATTAGATAGTCAGGGATACTCATATCAGCCTTTGATCGAGGACTGTGATGTGGTATACGGGTATGCGACCCCGGCTTCCCGAGCAAGCAGTTCCCTCCTGCTTAACAAATAAAAAGTCTGTTTCTGCGAGAATGGCAACCCAATGCAGATATGCACAAGGGCTTGGCGGACTCGGCGACTCAGCAAGGCAATGTGGATGGCCTAGGGCGACGGTAGAGGGCGCGGGTAGTTACTGTCGGCCAGACACTGCGTCTGACCTCTCCTTCAGTCGTAGCGGTTTTCCGTTCCACTGAATCAAGGAGGGTGAGGACTAAGTGCGTGCGCCTGCGTTTGCGCGAACGTTTGCGCACCGAAATATATCCTGCGCAACTGACCGCTTCCGAATAATGGACTCCGATGACGCAAAGTCCTGTGGCGATGGGTTGAGGTAGAGAGGTCTGGCGTGGTGCAAGCTGGGCTTTGTCTGATTCCTGCACATAGGCGATTCTAGGGGCGTGAGTACATGCCGTGGTCGCTTTTGCATTGCAAATGGGGACGACAATGCGAATTCGGCAGCACCTGGGATGACAAAGCAGCCCTTTTAAGGGAGGCACTGCTTTCCTCGCCCAGCCGAGGAGGGGGCTAGAAAAGGTGCCCTAAAAAAGTGCTCGTCCCTACCCGGAAGGTGGTAGTAACCACGGCTGCCACCGCATCACTTAACTCGTGGTCGACGAAACAGAAAAAATAAAAACAGCATGAAACCATCTATCATGACATTTGGCGCGTGGAACGTGAGAACTCTAATTGATCGAGATGGCAACTCCTGTCCTGAACGCAAAACCGCCATCGTAGCTCGAGAACTTCATCGCTATAACGTGGATGTGGCTGCGCTCAGCGAAACACACCTTGCTGATGAAGGAGAACTGGTGGAAGATGGAGGTGGTTACACTTTCTTCTGGAAGGGTACCTCTGCATCCGAGCCTCGACGTTCAGGGGTAGGATTTGCCATCAAAAATCACCTAGTAAAGCGACTTCAAGAGTGTCCTGTTCACATCTCGGACCGCGTTACCACACTGCGCCTTCACCTGGATACAGACAATTACCTTAATGTCATCAGTGTCTATGCTCCAACGTTAGACAAGTCTGATGACATTAAGGACAAATTTTACGAGGAGCTAACTCAATGCCTTGATAGCATAAACGCCAGAGAGCAGATCTTATTGCTAGGCGATTTCAATGCCAGGGTTGGACGGGACTATGAGGCTTGGCCTGGAGTTCTGGGACGACATGGAGTTGGCAACATGAACAACAATGGTCTGTTGCTGCTCGGTCTTTGTGCTCAGTACGATCTAGAGATATCGAACACTATATTCAGACTTGCCGCTAAGCACAAGACAACGTGGATGCACCCGCGTTCCAAACACTGGCATTTTATCGACTTTGCTATTATTCGGCAACGAGACATCGGTCAAGTTCAAGTCACCCGCGTCATGCGTGGTGCTCACTGTTGGACTGACCATCGACTAATTGTCACTAAGCTACGACTCCGCCTCCGTCGACCTCGCAGATCCACAGTGAAGAAGCCTGCGTTTTTAAACGTGGATAGGCTGAAAGATCGCGAGGTTAGGGTGAAATATGCTGAAGCCTTATCTGAAAAGCCGTCGCCAATAACTGAGACCGGTGATGTCAGTGCTGCTTGGGGAGCTTTGTCATGTCATGTCATAGAAGCCGCTTCTGCTACTTTGGGTACGAAAGACCGACGTAGTGAAGACTGGTTCGATGACAATAGCGAGGCTCTTAAAACAGCATTCGACAAACATCGACAGCTCCTGCGACAGCATAATCGAAGAGGTGGAAGTGTTGCGGTGGTCAAAGAAAGTGACCAAGAGTTACGCAGGCTGTCTCGACAAATAAAAGACAAGTGGTGGCAGGACAAGGCTTGTCAAATGCAGTGGCTCGCCGATACAAACCAGCTTGGTGAGTTTTACTGTGAAGTGCGTAAGCTGATTGGTGCTTCCTACCGTGCAAAAGTACCTTTAAGGTCTTTAGACGGTATGCACCACCTGACCAGCAAGGAGGATGTACTTAAACGTTGGGTTGAGCATTTTCACAACTTGCTCAACGTAGATCGATCAGCTGATCTGCATCATATCAGTTTAATGCCTCAACTCCCGTTAGCCACGGAGCTGGACGAGCCCCTGTCATGCGACGAGGTTGTTACTGCCATCAGACAGCAGCATAATAACCGGGCGGTTGGCATTGACCTTATACCGGGTGAACTACTTAAATATGGTGGTACGGAGTTGCATACGTCGGTATGGAAACTTTTCGTTCGAATGTGGGAGGAGGAGAGGGTCCCTGAGGACTTCAAAGTGTCTCGCATTTGTGCCCTCTACAAGAACAAGGGTGACCGTTCTGACTGTAACTCTTATCGCGGTATTTCATTGCTGTCAGTCCCTGGAAAAGTATTTGCCAGAGTTGTACTGAACCGCCTCAAAGATTTGTCGGAAAAAATTCTGCCCGAAACCCAGTTCGGCTTCCGACCTGACCGAGGTACATGTGAAGCTATTTTCTCGGTGCGTCAACTACAAGAAAAAAGTAGAGAACAAGATCGCCAGTTGTACCTCTGCTTTGTTGATTTAGAGAAAGCATTCGACAGTGTGCCTCGCGAAGCTCTCTGGATGGTGCTAGGAAAGTTAGGGTGCACAGAAAAGTATGTGCGACTCCTAAGGCTCCTGCATGACGACATGCAGTGCTGCGTCTCTGTAGACGGTGAACAGTCTGATTTCTTCCCCGTCACCTGTGGGGTGAAACAAGGGTGTGTTCTAGCGCCCACACTGTTCGCCTTGTACTTTGCAGTTGTAGTCAAAGAAGACCTAAATACTGTTTCCCAAGGAGTCCGCATCCGTTTCCGCACAGATGGCAGTCTTTTCAACCTGGCTTGACTTAAGGCGCGCACTAAAGTCTCGTATGCATTGATTACTGAGATCATGTATGCTGATGACTTGTGATTTCTTGCAGAATCCCCAGACGGCCTGCAACAGCTAATGTCCGTTTTTCACCAAGCATGCTGTAAATTCGGCCTGAAGATCAGTGTCAAAAAGACGGAAGTGATGTCCTTAGACTCGCATGGTCGCGAGACACTGGCGATTATGCTTGGTGAGGATATGCTGAAACAGGTTGATAAGTTTCGTTATCTGGGGAACACTATAACATCTAAGTGTAACCTTGATGCTGAGATCAACAGCAGAATCAGTGCTGCAGCTGCAGCATTTGGGAAGTTGTGTTTCAAGGTTTTCTGCTCGCACGACCTAAAACTAGCCACAAAAATCTCTGTATATATGGCGATTGTGCTGCCAAACCTTCTATACTCCTCCGAGACTTGGTGTGTGTATCGTCACCACATACGCACTCTGGATCGCTTCCACCTAAAATGCCTTCGCACCATCATGAAGATCAGATGGTCCGACCGAGTGCGCAATACCGAAGTTCTGAGACGAGCCAATGTTGGTGGCATTGAGGCCTATCTAATGCGTCGTCAGCTACGGTGGTGCGGTCATGTATCCCGGATGTCGGAGGAGAGAGTGGCGAAGCGCATCTTTTATTCTGAGCTGGAGGAGGGCAAGCGAAAGCATGGCGGACAACTCCTCAGATATAAAGATGTTCAGAAACGACACATGAAAAGATGCAACATTGAGCCCACTCAATGGGAGGGTCTGGCAGCACAGCGTCCCGAATGGCGCGGGATGGTTAAGAGGCAAGTCCGCGAGTTTGAGGAACAGCGTAAAGCAGACCTCGACGCTAAGCGCGATAAGCTGAAGGCCCGTCCACCCGTCGCCATTAACTATAATTATGTAAATGGCAAACTCACGTGTCCACTCTGTGCACGGGAGTTTACTGCCAAAATTGGCTACAATAGCCATCTCCGGGCGCATCAGCGCCGATTTGATTAGGAGTCAAAGTGGTCGCCATGGCCGAAATCGGTCGGAGAGATCATCATCATCAATTAATTGATTATTTTTAAAATTTTACAGTATTTGATCCAACAAACCGTGAATTACCACTGTTGACATTTATTTAAAAAAGAAAGAAGCCATATGTATGACTGTCAAACCAAAATACCTCTTAAATTGTTTCAAAGCTGCACACATAGTACCATTTCTCGTTTCTATTATAGCGCAGGTATCCGTGGTTTGGATGTAACAACATCAATCACAAAATCGTATTCGTTGTCACTTGCGACGCATAAAAAAGGAATTCAAAAGTTTCCATTTCGACACAGTATTGCTGTATTCAGACATATCACATACAATACATCGATACTAAGGGGTGCCCGCCAAAAGGCACTTAATTTGTGTACTTGATGTAAGAACTGTGAATAATAAATGATAAATACTATGAATCAGACTAGACTAGACTCTTTTTTCGTATGGGACACCGAATCTTCCAACGACCCAATGAACCCTATATTTAGAATTAACCTACCCATAATTAGAATTGCATGTACCTACCTATCGAGTTCCTGCAAAAAGAACGTCTTCTTACTGCAAAAGCACGCTATTGCACAAATGGGTTTTCTAAACTATGTCCTTTCTATGTCTATTATGTAGGTACACATAGTAATAAGTATAGAATTTTGCACAATCTCAATAATTTTGCTAAGACTAATTCAGTAATCAGAATTAAACATTATAAAAATATTATCTAGATTTGTCGTACGTACATGCGCCTGACAATACTGCACTTTGCGACAATCTTCTGCAATTGGATGGGGTAAAGTGTGCCATGCTATCCGATTCTAGAAATAGATTTTGTAATCTCTTTTCGTCAAATAACCTGTTTCGAAAAAACATGTATGTTAATGTGTGGCAAACTGAGTTGATGGTGATCCGAATAATTAGCGGTTTTAGAGACAGTACGGCTGTGCTTCTAGCGGAGTTATGAACATAAATGCATAAATATCTTACTTTGGGACCGCGTAACGTAACAATGAAAATGTCACTATGAAACCGGGACGCAGCTGATTAATGGAGTTAGAGCGGGTGCTGTTCGGACCTTCTTACTTGTTTATTCATTCGGTACCCCGTGTCAGAGGGCAGCAATATCGTAAATATTAATACCACCATCTCACAATACCAGCAAGTCTATCTATACAAAACAATATTTCATCCATGATTCCTGTATTGTGTCCAAATACAACAGAAAATCGTTTCGTCTGTACAAGGTAATACCGACACATTTTCGATGGCATTAACCATTGTTTGCGTTGTCTAAACATACCAACTACTTTTATTTAACTTTTCCCTTTCTTTTTCTTCCAGACTTGCTGCTACTTCATTAGGTCTTTGAGGCTCCCTCAACACATTAATATTGCTGTTCTTTGTTCGCATTTCATGCGTAGAGAGATTTGTTTTTGTATGACAGAGGTCCGAGGCGTAGGATTGTGGTTAATCAAATGCTGGGGGAAATAAAGTTACTTTGGAGGAGGGTCGAGCCTGGGCAGCATTCATTATGGATTAGAAATCCTTCGGGTTCCGGTGATTATTTAATCAGTAACAGGAACAGTAACAATAAATGTCGGGCGACATGATAACAATGCGATGGACGGCAGTTGGAGGGTGGAAGCTGATAAATGGCTTTCGCCCCAGGAGGAATTCATGCAATCCCGTCATCGACACGAACACAAAGCCTTTCAAATAAAATTTAGTGCATGACGTGTTGCGAAGAACGGATATTTTTGTCCTTTTAGTCTGAGGCCGACGAACTGTGCGGAATCGATCCGCGTGCTACTTTGAAGCAGCAGAAAGTAGAAAACACCTTGCACTGTGATTCATATCCATGGATTCAGCGTAAACTTTCTTACATCTATTTGCGTAAGCGTGAAGAATCTTTGATAAAAGGGTGACACGAAATTAAAAACGTGTGCAAATATTTTCTCGGGTCGCTACGAATGAAATTGTATTTCGGTGGCAACCAGGAGCAGGAGTCGCGTTTATTAGAGAGTGATGTTTAAATAGGCTGCTAATCCCACCAATATTGAAATATCCGCGACAATATTCCGACGCGGTGAACGGAGATCCGCTTTTATTAAAACGGTCCATTTTATGGGGAACTGAGAAAAAATAATCCTGCGCTGCATGGCAAGCTTTATGAACGATGCTGTACTTTGCTCAGTATTTCTTTAGCAGGTAGTAGGTATTTTTATGAGTATGGGTGCATAATGTTTATCACATAGCGTGAAGTTATTTAGTTATTTGTTTCCTACTAGGGGAAGCCCACGGCTTCGCCCGTGTGGAAGCCGGTTTTAATCCCGTAGCATCCCACCCCACAGGATATTTTTTTCGGGATAACAACAGCTATCCTATCCCTATGTGTTAATCCAAGTTATTTTCTATATGTGTGTCAAATGTGTGGCAATTTTTTTAAAATTTTACAGTGAATATGGTATTGGGTAACCAATAAAATATGCATAGAGCTATAAACTATTGTAACTTTTACAGTATGTCATGTAATTACTTGACCAACCCTCTTAATGATCGTACGTGCACTAACTTAGAAAAGTGCTACTAAATACTAGTTACCGGGAATGCATACTTTTCCAGGAAAGCCCCAGAACGTTTCCCATTTCGTTTCTTCCTAACAAGTATTAATGATCTCCCAACCACCTTTCTGAGGTCATGTCATTTGCGACCAATTATGGTACCCTCGTTTAATGAATGTGCGAGATGATTAATATCAGTTTCATAAATGGACCGACATTACTTCATAGACAAAATTTCAGCATTTTCGCGTGATTATACCCGTCAAAAATAAATATTTTTAAGTTTCTTTTTAGTGATTTTAACTAATTTTAACCCACACCTCGGTGTCCAAGCGTGGCATTGGACACCCTTCGGCCAGATGAACCGATGACTTAAAGAAAGCTGCTGGTAGCCACTGGATAGGCGCATCGCACGCTTCACGCACGACGGAGCGCTAAAATATCGCAGCGGTCTGTCAGATCCATACCTATTAAAAACGTCACTCCCCATACTAAAACCGCACTCGACGGAAGACACTGCCATAGCGCTGCGTCGACAGCGGTTGAGCGGTTTTAGTATGGGGATTTTTAGTGTGGATCTGAAAGAACGCTGCGATATTTTAGCGATCCGTCGTGCGTTAAATGTGCGATCCACCATAGGGAAAACGAACAATCGTGCCTTGTGGCCTGGGGCGAATAAGTCACTTCTGGCGTATCCTGAGAGCATTGGACTGACGTACTTATATAAAAATATTTAAACCTGTACTCCAATCAAATCATCGTTAAAAGCAATATCGAAAAATTACTTCACCTCTTCCCTAATGACTTAATTTTATAGCATGCAAATTAAACACGTACGAAATAACGCCGGTGGCGTGTTGCCAACCAATGCGGACCAAAATGAAATTACCCGCTCCACTGAATTATATGCGAAATATATATAAAATGTGTACTAATAAACCAAAGGGGGTTCGGCGTTCATTAAATAAATTTATGTAAATCTGATTGAACCTCTACTATGTTCTCGTGAACACAAAGATACCGTTATGATTCTGTTTTTTGTGTTTTATAATTTGCTTTTTTATAAAAAAGCTTCTAAATGTTTATACATCAAGATAATGCTGTCGTTTTTTATGCACTTAAAATGCAGGTACAAATGACTTGTGGTTATATTTGATTCCTAAAGAGCACCTAATTACGTAAATTACACAAAAATCTTAGCATAATGTATAAAAAAATTAAGCATTAGAAAAAAAAGATTCACAAAGTATCATTCGGGCACAACACAACACACAATAGAATAAAAACTAATGAAAAACTCACAAAGAGGTAGAAAATGTAATTTCGCACCTCCACAGCTCTGTTAAAAAAAAACAAATAAGAATAGTAGATAAAAATACTTGCAAATGTGATTTCTGTAAGTAATACTCGTTATACGTTTATTATTTGTTCGTTTTTTATTTTTATGCTGATGAGTGATGAACTATTTGACGGATCGCACACTTGACGTACGACGGAGCGCTAAAATATTGCAGCGGTCTGTCAGATCTATACTAGAAATATCAATCCCTATACTAAAACCACTCAACCGCTGTCGACGCAGCGCTATCGCAGCTTCGTCTGTCGAGTGCGGTCTTAGTAAGGAGAGCGACGTTTCTAGTCATACACATATCACGCCTTTATCCCTTGCGGGGTAGACACAGCGTTGACAGCCGGAAAAATACGACCACTATCGCCACGTCTGACAAACATTGAGGGCCCTGTTAGATGATTTGTGTATCACTATAGTGACTGACACCTAAAGTTGTGATAGGTAAACATGAAACACTCGAGTCCCTTAGTCGCCCCTTACGACACCCATGTGAAGGAAATGGGGTGATGCTATTTTAAGCCAGCATCACACGGCTTACACACAACTAAAAATTGTGAATAGAATACCGCCTGGCGTTCACTCAGACTAAGTTGCCTGTTAAACCCCTCAAAGCCAGCTTTAGGACAACTCTTTTGAATGCTGTATATTACATTACAAACAGCAATTTTGTGCAATACCTACATAGTAATAAAAATGTGCCTCATAGTACAACTAACTCAAAAAAGAAAATAAAGAACAAGTAAAGCCTATACATTATTTTTCATCTTTTTATTATTGGGTCGTTAAACGACTCGGTGTCTCAAACGAAAAAGAAAAAGAAAGAATTATGCCAGATACCAGCATCAAGGTATAAAATTTTAAATGTAATAAAACTCTCAAAATCTTTTTTACCTATTCTCGTGTCTGCAATGCTGCTGTGCAATCAAATCAATCAAGCCAGTCCATTTTGACAGAACAACGTTGCTACAGAAAAAAATTGAAAATAAAACGCTTTCGCATTTACAGCCCGAATTGTGTTTGTAGGTACGTTTTTATCATTTGTCGCGCTTTTAAAATCTGAAAAGATTTTTATTTCGAAATTGCGTAGGACGGGTGCAATCTTTCTTTATGTCTCAATCATTTTAAAAAGCACAACGGGGAAGTGATTATTTTAATGGCAGAGTGCGAAGTTTTTAAAATGGCGGTGTTGGTTGCCATTAATATGATGGACATGAAAATTGCTTTTTCTGATAAAACTTGGGAAAAACGCTCAAGAGTATAACGTGGGACTGAACAGCGCAACTCCTTTAAAAGAACTTTAAAATGTATTGAGAAAGAACTTTTCAGTTTACATTAGCAAGTTTTCTTAGTACAAATGTCTCGCACACTTGACACACGACGGAGCGCTAAAACATCGCAGCGGTCTGTCAGATCCATACTAGAAATATCAATCCCCATACTAAAACCGCTCAACCGCTGTCGACGCAGCGCTATCGTAGTGTCGTCCGTCCAGTGCTGTTTTAGTATGGGGAGTGACGTTTCTGGTATGAATCTGACAGACCGCTGCGATGTTTTTGCGCTCCGTCGTGCGTCAAGTGTGCGATCCGCCCACAGCACCATATTTAATTAATGATTTAGATGCGTGTTAAACCCTGAATACACTGCCGCGATTCCAAAGTATCGTTTATTTTCAAACTCTCTACTTATTGTTTGTTATTTAACTCAATCCCTAACAAGTACAGAGTTCTGAAGGAATGCAATAAGACAGAGTTATTGGCCTACGACAACTCGACAGATAAATCCTTGTAAACCAAATTGTTACTGTCACCGATATCGTTCTTTATGATCGCGACCACATTGAAGGCGGGATATTCAAATCGCTCGGAATTGACCGCGGACCCTTTTCCGATAGCTAAACAGTTGTAAGATCGCGCGCTATCTCCAACGAATCCTAAATTTGGTTTGTCAGGATAATATCCTTTATCTTCGTGTTATTCGAGCGGCGCGTGACGGGTTTTTCTCTCTCTGAATAGAGTTAACTTATTTGGTTTTGTGTTTCGAATATCAGTCCATTCCTAGCTATAATTTGTTTTGAAGACGCCGTCTCACGACACAATAAGATTATCTCCAACGTGGCCTATTTAGTTTGGGCACAATCTTGTCTTTGTGAGGTTTTTCGCCATTGGGTTTGTGCTGTGAACCGCGAAGTTTACTAATCGATGGGTCGACCCCCAATAATGCTTCATCGTAAATCCATCCAAGTTTGAAACTTTCGGACAATGACGTCGACGCTGTTATTATATTTTATTCTCCCCTCGACTCCTTATTATTTTTATACGTTTCTTTATAGCGGGATATCGGCTATAAAAAAGAAATGTTTCTTGCCTGATTGAACCTCCGGTTGACGGCGTTTTTTATTTCTTCTGGTATATTCTGACATATTACCCTTTTTTGTATCCCTAAATAGTGACAGAGGCGCTTATTTATTTACTACTTTGATAAACCTGCTATAAAGGGTGCTAGACAGAACTTTGAACATATGAAAATGGTGAATGGCTGGGTCCATCTGCTACGCGCTCAGCCCAAATGATTGGCCATGGCCCCATTTTTTCTATGATTTCATAACTTTTAAAACTTTGAAGGCGAATATTTTTTTACAATGAGTCAAACAGGCAACATTTTGTATGTTCCATCCAATCCACCATTTTCGTATATTCACCGTTCTGCCGAACACCCTGTATAACAGTTAACAGGAAATAAAGAACTTACAAAATACACGTTTTAATTAAATTGCCGTTTAATGATAAAACAGTGTTGTTAATCATGCGTATAACTAGTGGTATTTCCATATTGAATACAACAAGGAGAGCAATGGTCCGATAAGTATTTGCTATTAATATTGATGAGTTTAATAAAGCGTGCGGTGTTGCTAGCCTTGCAGTAAAATAAGCGCAGTTTATGAGTAATATTACAGTGCAGGCACAGCACAGGCTCACGGCGGGGAACTTAGTTGCATTTTGCATAAAATCGATACAACGTAGAGCGTGCAACAATAATGTGCTCGCCTACGAATGATGTTCCATTTATAGACCAGAATATGTAAATTTTCTCATACACACTGTGCCTACTTTGATAAGTGAGCAAAGCACAATCTTAATGTGACTTTACCTGCAAAAATAAACTAAGGCGGATCGCACACATGACACACGGCGGAGCGCAATAATTTCGCAGCGGTCTGTCAGATCCATCCTAGAAACGTCACACCCCATACTTAAGGCGCATTTCACGGACGAGGCTGCGATAGCGCTGCGCCGACAGCGGTTGAGCGGTTTTACTATGGGGATTGACATTTCTAGTATGGATCTGACAGACCGCTGCGATCTTTTTGCGCTCTGTCGTGTGCGTCAAGTGTGCGATCCGCCGAACCTTTATCATTCCACCACCAGTCTTACTTGAGTCAGGAAACCACTCGAAATAAAAACACAGATTCTATTCATGTCATTCTCAAACTTGGGCCGCCTTTTCTACGTACGAACGTTAAATTTAAAACGCTAACTGAACAAAGCAGTTCTCCAGCACTCCGCTGTGAGTGACATGCGAGTTGCATAAAAAGGCAGTAAAAAGATGCGTAAAAATGTCCGAGTATTTTTCCGCAAACGAGGTTGCCTGGTTGCCGGCCGTCGGAGTTGCGGCCGGTCGGACGTGAATAGACTTTCTGATCATTTAAGAAACGACGCACCAAAAATTACGAGTTCACTGCTGCATTCGGAGTACATCGCAGATTTCGAAGATTTTAGAGTCTAAACCGGGACAGGAAGGACATTAATAGCTTGCCGTCGATAAAGGTTGTGTGATCTTATTACGGAACTGACATGACGAGAATTATACATTTTGTTGTATTTGAGAGAGCTCATCTGCTGTGACTTCTACTGTTCTTACTGTCATGAGCACGTGAACAGCCAACAGCAAAATCCTAAGCAAAAAAAAATAAAATAAAGAGAAACAGCAATGAACACAAAATTCGTTTCCGTTGCCCATCGACTTAGATATAACTAACCGAAGCTTGTAAAGTTCGTTGCTGTACCGAATTTTAAAAGCCGAGTTATCAGACTATTAGACTAGTCAGTTACTCTTGTAGTGAATTAGTGTCTAGTTAGGTAGCGCGAAGCTTCCAGATGCCCATTATTTTATGCAAAATAACTCGAGCATGTTGGTAGTCGGAGTCGCGTAATAATAATTTTGGAAACAATAGTGCTTTGTGCCTCCGTGTTAGTGAATTTTAGGAACCCGGCTTGGTGACTTTAATAACCACGAAATAGGACGCACATACGCGGAGATGTGACAAGATTGCGATGTTTGGTAACACTGAGAGTTCACAATCATATTGCTATGACGTTTAATGTCCAATCTGAAGAATTAACTCATGAACTACTTATTTAAGGCAAATATTTAACTTAGTTATTTATAATTAAAGTCGATAAGAATAACCACTTTGATTTGATTCCTAAAATAAGAACTCGAAGTGTTATTTGTCGTACCTGCAGAGTCATTAAACCTCCCCGTTTACAAACCTTACATTACTCTTAGGTGTTAGGTTAGGTGACTCTACAGGTGACTTTATATTCGAGATGTAAAAAAAAATACAAAGAAACTTTGATTTCCGTTTGTTCTATTGTGTCATTACAGCATACATTAGTGGCAGTAGGTATCTTACCTACCTAATTTAGGGTGAGACACTGAGCCGTCCAACGAACCAAGGAAACCCTGGTGTCAGAACCTAACCAAAACAGATAAAATGACATCGCTTATTGCTTTTCTCGGTTTGTCCGTCTGGTGTAAATACTGCTAATTCCGCTCAAACCTTGCAACGCATTTTGATTTCTGTAATAGATAGAATGGTTTAAGATAAAATATTTTTTGTGTGCTGAATGCTAGAAAAACTTTATATCCCCATGGGAAAACGATGAGCAGCGGATGCAGCCGCTGGGCGGGCCACTAGTTTCTTAAATATGCCTCAACATTCCCGTAAGTGATAAAACAGGTGATAAAGATAATGAAATGAAAAGACTGTTACAAAAAATCATTTATTTTAATAACTTTACATGAACAGCTAATTTAACGATCATTTTACTTAATTTTATACAATTTTCGTAACACGGAAATGCCCACTTCCAAGATATGTAAGGTTGAAGGGTCTATAAAATATAGATGGACATAGCATCAAGGATTTTGATGAAAAATACCTGGTGTAAGGAAACTACAATAAAAACTTTATTTGCGTGACCCTGATCGGCATATGAAACTGAACAACTTTCCATATGAAACCAATGGTACGAAACAAGATTTTGCATGGGAATTCGATAGTTTTTACTATTCATATTTATAATTTTAACGGATTCTTATCAAAGAATTTAATTTATTGAGTTCTTAAAATTTCGATACTGTTGCAATCGTCATGAATATGTGTAAACTGGAGTATGTGCAGATGGCTGCTATGGGCAGATAAACCTTCATTCTTCTTCGTTTTTGCTTACTCGAAACTTGCCGCGACAAAACAAAATTTACCCGTGATCATGACGCTTGCAACAGTTCGAGAACTCAAAACATTAATTCGTCGATAGTTTAACATTGTTCGATAGTTTTTGATGTTGAACATTCCTAGGAACATCAAGTTGTTCAGTATTATGCACTGCATTGTTTTTTAGTGCATAGTCCTCCTTACAACCCGACTATTTTATTTCTATTAGATACATCATTCATTATCATTAGCAACCATTATTTTTGCGATCGTGATTTTGAAGTCCAAATGATTTCATAACTATCAACCTATTATAAGAGTATGAAGATGATTGTGGGTTTGGAAGTAGAGACACTGAATGATATGATATAGCTATTCATTTATATTACAAAGCACACGATATTGTCTTTATTGCAGATTTCTAAACAAAATATTCACATAATGCTTCTATAGACTATTGTTAGATTTTGTGTTGATTATTATAGGCTTAAGAAAAAAATCTACTCTATCATCGGACTAAGTTTTATATAATTTACTTTTAAATACTTTCTATTATAAGTAGGTAAAATAATTAAATGTCATTTTATTTTTATATCACATTTTCATTCCTTTCAACTTACGTTGTAATAGTTGGCAGTATAGGATTGATGGAGAATCAGATAAAACAATTTGTCAAGGGCGGTGAAGTGTTAAGCCAGTATTTAGGAGCACGTTTCCATTATAGTGATCTTGCATAATTCTTGCTACAAAATTAGAAAATTTTAATACAGGATGTGTTAAAAATAATAATAACTTTGGGTAAGGAACTTGTGACAGTAATAGGCTGCACATTTTTTAAATAATAGGTTGCACATTCAAATTTTCGGAAAGAGGATACTTATATTCTTATTCTGGAGATGGCAGCAGAAATAAAATATTTTTTTACTGACAGTTGTTCGTTCAGTGCCTGTTCTAGAATATTGTTTATGTGATATTCAGTATTTTCAAATGGTTTAAAGAATGTGAGCAATTTTCTAACGAGTGTACGACGAATTCGTCAGAAGAGCACCTTTATGCGCCCTATTGAACAATGTACAATATATTTTTACATTACACTTCAACAACTTCTAAATGTCACTATTTTACCCCTAATTTACATTATGTCTCAGATATGGCACATTTATTATAGAAAACTATCAGTCTTTTATTATTCGAAAAATATTATTTACAATCTAACAAACAATAGTTCTAAATGCATGCAGAAACGAAATGTAATACCTTAGTAAGTTAGAGCGAAAAGAGAGAGTAACCGAAAATAAAATAAAATTACAAAGTTATTATAAAGTAAGTAAGTATTCGATATGTATCAGAGTTTGCATTGATATTTTTCCGGACAATGACATGTCATATTTTGTACCCTAACCAGTAGACCCCATAAATTTTAGTGTAGCAGAATTTCCACCTGCCACTTTCGCTATTAGTTCTGATAGAAACTATTGCACGTTTTTCAAAATTGATACGCAATAAGTTAAAGTGTTTTAATATTCGGTATTCAAGAAACATAAGAATAATGTTTGTAATAACTAGATATATTTTAAATAATTATTCACTGCTAGCTCTATCGTATCCCTTTATCAGATAATCTAATGTTGGCACTATGATATGATACAGAAATAGTTGTCGATATGTCAGCTGATGACCAGGATGACCAGCAGAGTGGTGGAGGTGGTCAGGAGAAAGCTTCGAGTGACGTCACAACCGGAAGACTGCGTCGATTCGTAATCTAAACAAAAAACATGTTTTGTAAGTGATTTTTTCTCGAGATTTAAGAGCGTTCCTGAGTGCGCCCGGTTTTCAGCCTTTTCATACAAACGCATTCCCCTGTTGTATTTCCGAGTAATGCTACAATAACTATTTTTGATTATAATGAAACCTACGTAACAAATGCATGCCCCTAGTACTTTTTTCCAAAAAAGAATTATACAATGGAAAAATAAACATTTTTCGTTTTGTATGAAAAAAGACAATTGCTCATATTCTCTTCCCGTAATTATTTTTCGAAAAAAGAAAATAATAAAGGCATGGTCTTAGTAAGCCTTAATGTAATGAAAAAAAATATATAAATCTAGAGGCATTACTCGGAAGAAAACAGGGGAATATGTTTATATGAAAACCCGACGCTAGGGATAGCTCGTCAGCGATTGGAAAACAGAGTCGATGACCGACCCAAATACCTCTGATAATAGTCAATGAAAAAGAAACTATTTATTATTCAGGCAGTGACAATTGACTATGGCAAATAGTAAAATAAATCGTTCGCGAATTCCAAGCTCGTAAAGTACGTTTCAATTTTTGTATACCTTTATTTATTTGCAAAATATATAAAAACTGGAAACAATAACATAATTTTCAGAATAAAACAAATACACAATTTGATTTTCACAAGAACCAAAAAAGATTTCGAACCAAAAAAGATGCAGAATACATTTTGGTCAACAGTTTTATTTTTAAATAAAGAGACTTGGAGTTGCAGGAAAATCCTCTTGTCCATCAAGCGTTGAACCGGTGTGCTTAATGTCGATACGTGGAAATTGCTACACAAATTGTGTCCACATATAAAATAGTAAATACATATTACGTAATTGAGGCAGCATATTTGCATTCGAAATTTAATTGATGATGTTTAAATTTGTTTCCGTTAACATGGCACCATATTGGCTAAAGGCATTATGGTGAATATTAATTTAATTAAGGAAAAAGTTGAACAGTATTCTAGCGACAACCGTAAATATCCAATCCATAAGCGATTGATATCGACATAACTACTAGTCTTGTATCAATGTATCACTTTCTTGTAAGGTATCATATCTTTGTAATTGTAGGTATATAGCTTCAATCAGTAAGACACTAATTAGCCCTGTATTGGGTTGGGATCGCTTTGTCGCAAGAAAACGAAGGCGTAGGAAATAAGCGTAGTTTTTTCTGTCTCTCTAATCTATAAGTAAGGTAGACAAGGAAGTTTTTGTTTGCAGATATACCTTTTCAAACTCGTCATCATCTACAGCTACAACATTTAACTGCTCAACATCGGCTATTTAGGTCCACTTTAAACAAAATTGGTGAATAAAATGAGATATACACAGGAAAGGGTGCTGCCCAGGACCAGGATTGATTCTATATTTGCCTTTAACGAAATAATTACTTGAAAAAATGGGGTGGTGCCATTTTGGATTTCGGTCGAGTGTCTTAGAGTGGGGATAAGATATCAAGCTATAAGTTGGCCGCGAAAGAAGTCCCGCGAAAAAAGTTAAAATGACCCTTATGGCGAAACAATTATACCCTGAACTAGGTGTTTTCTTCAGGTGTTGATAGAAATATGACTCACCGACATCCTTCCATTCCTCAACTTCATAGTCTCCGATGACCCTGTTCTCTGCAGAGCTGTCCCGCCACCGGTTTTTGTGTTTACCTGTCGAAACACA
Source organism: Keiferia lycopersicella (assembly GCA_029255805.1). Taxonomy (NCBI): domain Eukaryota; kingdom Metazoa; phylum Arthropoda; class Insecta; order Lepidoptera; family Gelechiidae; genus Keiferia; species Keiferia lycopersicella. Next base: position 6,489,181 of record JARACZ010000008.1, read on the forward strand.
ATCAGGGTCAAAGTTTAAATCAAAATGTGTAAGTCCCAATCCCAAAAGATCTATAATCCGCTACTTACACACAGACTTTGACTGGTCGATCAAATAAACTACTTTTGTACGGAAATATACGACATTTTGTACGGAAATATACAATTATGACGTCACAAGTCTCTATTTTGGATGGCGTTAAAACAGTAACTTTTAATAAAAATGTTAATAATAATAATTAATAAATTTTCTGTTTAAAAATTTCAATAGTCTAGATTTTCAAACACGATGAGTTTTTATTTGACAGGTTTTACCCAAGCCATTGCTGGGTACATCTGAATGTACGTCAAATTAGACCAGCTTGACGGTAAGTAACTGGTTATTCTCGAGGGGACTGTCTCCCAGAGTGGGGTAAGAAGTATTTTTAGACAATAGTTTTCACAATATAACTTTCATATTTTATTAATCACATTGTCAAGCACCGAATCACACTACTTAATGGAATAGATATAGTATAAAAGCAACCAACGCATAACACATTTCGAGGCGTTAACAAAAAACGTCCGCATTGAGAAAGCGAAACGATCCCCAAAATGATTGCGCCCGTAAAACTTCTCACATTTTGTTTGTGGAGCTATGAAAGTAGGCTTTCAAGTTTGAACGTGAAATATGGCGTCATAAAAAGTATAAAGGCAGGAAAATCTATAACAATAAGAGGTAGCATTGGGAGTCAAAGCGCAAACAAAATCGCTTTACCCCCAATAATATTACTAACGATTCCATTGTAGAGTGGCGATGGTTGGGTGAAACCAATAAATACGAAATCCTCCACCGACCTTTCCTCGCTCCAAGACCTCGATGAATGTATAAAAGGCACGTGGGACTCAACTTTCGAATGCTATTGCCTTTCTAATCGCGGTTTACGTAACAATATTGAATTTTCGAATTCCCTCCCCTTCGATTCGGATAAAAGGAAAATTGATTATGAAAAATTAATCCAGATATCGGCAGCCGATTGCTCCCGGAAGGGTTTTATTAAGAACTTGAAGACCGTTTTCGCGTTCATAATTTAGATCTTCGGTTAATTGACGCGATGCCAATGGAAGTGTCTTGGTTAATTTATGTAGTTTTTCCGATGTTGATTTCATACCTTTTTTCCTTTGAGGAAACGTCGGTAAATAGTTCATTGTAGTGCTGATCGTTGACGGTGCTGGTATTTCTGAAAATAAAAAGCAATATACCTATATGAAGAATATTTGTGACAAATCTAAGCATAAGGTGTATAAATATTTTAAGGGCTGAACCAGCTCACGAAACTAAACAACTTTCCCAAAGGAACATAGGTCGAAATGTGAGAACATTTTTTGGACCTCCCCATACAAATTGATTTGGTCGGTTGCTAATTTTGTATGGGAGGTTATGGGAGGACCAAGTTTTTATTTTATTTTTAGATCTATGTTCCTTAGGGAAAGTGGTTCAGTTTCATGGGCTGGTTCACCCATTAAAATATTTGCAGCATTTTTTTACATCATGTATATATACTTAGGATTCTAGTGCAGTATAATGGAGTATTGCAGCCAATTACTACGCGCGTCAGTTGCAATTGCAGCATAGCGCGCTACGATCGATTACTCGGTGCTCAGCGGTACAAGAAATATTACTCTCAAGTCGGATGAGCCGTGTGATGCCGGATTAGATTAGCATCACTCCATATCTTTCCCGCCGAAGTCGTAAAGGAGACTAAGGGACTCGGGGGTTTCATATGTATTACAACATTAGGCCACAGGCTGACAACCTGTCGCTATAGTAAAACAGGAATCATCTGATAGGGTCCCCAATATTTGTCAGACGTGGCGATAGCGACTGTATTCTTACGGCCATTAACGCTCTGCCTAACCCGCAAAGGATAAAGGCGTGATATTTAAGGTGTAAAAATATTAGCTGCATATATTCTAAGGGGTGAATCAGCCCATGAAACTGAACAACTTGCCCCAAGAAGCATATGACGCAATATGAGAACAATTTTTGGACCTCTCATACAAATGGACTTGGTTAGCTGATAACTCTGTATGGAGGTAGAATTTTTTTTTCGTATTTTGATCTATGTTCCTTGAGGAAAGTTGTTCAGTTTTTTGGGCTGGTTCATCTCTTAAAATTTTTGCTGCAATTTTTTTTGCACCTGTATGTATGTAGGTATGTGTCGGATGAGGGCGTCGGCAACTCCTATCGACGATGGGAGATGTTTTTAGTGCAGTATAATCGAGCGCTTCGACAAATTATCCAGTAGCTCAGTCATCATTGGTACAAAACTTACCATCAAGTCGGATAAGGCCGTCGGTCTCGCCCAGCGAGTTCTTGGCGACGCACCGGTACGAGGAGAAGTCTCGGGGGGCCACCTTGCGTATCGTTAACTTCATTTTCCGACTGTAGCCGTCGTCGATGAACGACGTGACGTACTTTGAACCTGTCAAAATGTGTACATTGAAATACATTTGCATATTATCCTATTAAATATTTTAATTGTGAAAGTTTGTATGTTTGTTTGTTACTCGGTCACGCTAAAACTACTGAACTGATTTTCATGAAATTTGGCTCACAGATAGAGGGTAATTAGAATTAACACATAGGATAGTTGTTGCGAAAAAATGTTCCTGTAGGTAAAAAAATGCTACGGGGTTAAAACCGACTTCCACGCCCCAGTATACAAATAGTTTGGATAAGGAATTTCAGGTCGTATGAGTACAACATCTTTTATATGGAACTTGGCATACCAACCTCATACATGACACCGCCACTTATCTATAATACTCGTATACATATCCAATATCGAAAGATTCATCATCACCTCAGCTACAGCTGTCCACTGCTGGACTAAGGCCTCCCTCAGGGTAAGCTGCAAGCCACTATCTCCAGTTTTCGCCATCAAATAGCTACTTAGTCATCTGTTTTGCCTTAGTTACGAGTACTTTACTACACATTTAATGCCGTTTTGGTTGCTAAGTTACAAGATTTTTTATAAAAAATATTTTATGTGCGCAATATTGGCAGAGCAATTTTTTCTACTACCGGTAAGTATTTCCATTGGAGTCCGATCAAGTGGAAAAACACTGAGCGTTAGACCGAAATACTGTTTACTTTAGAATCGCTGCGTAATGCTAGCTGAAGTTGAAATATTACGAGGCAGGGTATTTTTATGTTATTTGATAGTAAAACAACGGTATTTGCCGCCGTGTGTTGTCGGCTTAGAATAGCATCACCCCACATGCTTCCCATGGGTGTCGTAAGAGGCGACTAAGGGACTCGAGAGTATTGGTGTATTACAATTTTTAGGCGACAGGCTGACAACCTGCCACTATAGTGATCTTCTTCTTCTTTTCGTGTGGGGCACCAAGTCGTCCAACGACCCGATGAACCCTAGTGTCAGAATTTTTCAACCGCCTTCTACAAGTAGCAGGCTTCTGACATGGTTGTGTAACGATCGCCGTTCAAGTGATCATAGCCAGCAACCGGGACCTACGGCTTAACGTGCCATCCGAAACACGGAACCATCTTACTTACGGACAATCGGGTGGTTCAGCCCGCAATGTCCTAACCAGACTGGGAGCAAATTCACAAAGTGATAAATATCAACTTCGTGAGTGACCCACCGAGAATCGAACCCGGAACCTTCTGCGTCAAAGGCAGTCGCACTACCATTGCGCCACATCGGTCGTCAGTGATACACATGTTTTCTGAAACAACCTTGGAAAACAATCCTCAAAAAGCAGACGTGGCGATAGTGGCCGTATTTTTACGGCTGTTAACGTTCTGCCTACCCCGCCAGGGATAAAGGCGTGATAATAATTGTATGTTTAAAACAAATCAAATTGAAGCAGACGCCTAAATTACAAACTTTAAAGAATTTTTCAAGTATAGACTGAGTTTAGGTGGATGGCCACGGTGGTAAGAGAAAAGTATAGCAAATATTTTGTACATGAGAAACTAACACACCTAAAACATTTTATCTTTTTATATATATAAAGTTAACAATAAAATAATACCTGTGTTTTTTTAAAGTAAGCAAACACAATTCTTTTTTTGAGATCAAAATCACACAGTAGGAAATGTTTATCTTCTAATTTAGAAGATTTAATGTTTATACATAATATTTATTCCAGTTACAAAAATATTTCACTTCTTTGACATGCCTAATCATTGTGTAATTATATCTTTTGTAAAATACATTTCGATTAATAGTTTATGTGACTTAAAAGCTCATTTGTTAAAAATTTGTTTCAAAATTACAATAATATTGAGTAAAACTAGTGAAGTCAGTGACTTAAAACACTGATGTGTTTCTAAGTACGAAATGAGTGGGTTCCAAAAGCATTATTCTATTCTTTATTTGTATGGAAACTAGGCGACACCCGGCGTGGGCGTTAGAAGCTTTTACGGTAAATTAAACTGAGTCTATGAAATGTGAGCACCTGACAGAACCATTTACTATCTTAGTTTCAGTATACCGTGCTGCTGAAATTAGGAAGTAAGCTGTATCAAATTTTGCACAGAGCGTAAATAATTATAGCTGTATAAAACGCTAAAGCGAATAATAATATAGTATGTTTAATTAATAATACGTATAATAATAACACAATCAGATTTTTTTGTATTTTTGGTATAAAAAATGTCTCTGTGCTGTTGGCTTCGGCCCCACACATGTCTCAATTCGAAAGGAATACCAATATATACGTAATAATGATAAAAATAGTAACTAGTATATTTTGTAGGTATATGACATAATATTTTATATGAAAGAGAATTTTATTTTCCTTCCTGTTCATTTTCTAAAACGAACTGCAAAATTCTGCGATATTTTTCCGGTTGAGTATTAACGAAAGGAGTTGTCATTTTTACAAATTTATTCTTAAAGTATACACACCATCGCATATAAAGCAAAAATCCCGAAATTGCAACAATAATGATTGTCCTTTTAAAACTATTAAATGACATATGAATGGGATTTCTGGATTCTTGCTTTATCTTATACCTACTTACAGAAACATCTTGAATGTGTCAAGAGTGCTTACAGTGAGAAGTACTTGACTGCCTCATACTTCCCCCTCGCACATTCCGGCTCGTTACGACGATAGATAAACACTTTATTGCCCGCACCAACCTAGAATTTTATCTCTGTGCGAAAATAGTACGGTCATGGTCCCAGCGGAAAAAGACTTCTAAGGCAAGACAGAAAGTTTTTTTTTTTCAATGCCCTCTCAGAGCTATATTATTCTTTAGACTGAAAATTATAATAGAAATCTTAACAGAGGCTGAAGTTGAATTATAATAGAAATCTTAACAGAGGCTGAAGCTGAAGCCCAGGACACGACGTACGGTGTAAGACGGTACGCCACACTGCGCGCTGTGTGCGCTTTGACCGACACTTCGCAATTTTAAATCTCATGATGCTCATCTATCCGAACCCACAGGCCCAATTTGTGAGGGACTACGAGTCGTCCAACGACCAACTGTAATGTGTTGATGTCAACCGGAGATGATTATGTCGCCGCGGTCGGTGGTCCAGTAGTTGATGGAGGAGGGGTAGGCCTCCGTGTGGCACTCCAGCGTCACGTCCTGCCCGATGTACGCGCCCTCCAGCTGGTTCAGTAAACACTGTAACGTGTACTCACCTGAGATGATCATGTCGCCGCGGTCGGTGGTCCAGTAGTTGATGGAGGAGGGGTAGGCCTCCGTGTGGCACTCCAGCGTCACGTCCTGCCCGATGTACGCGCCCTCCAGCTGGTTCAGTAAACACTGTAATGTGTACTCACCGGAGATGATCATGTCGCCGCGGTCGGTGGTCCAGTAGTTGATGGAGGAGGGGTAGGCCTCCGTGTGGCACTCCAGCGTCACGTCCTGCCCGATGTACGCGCCCTCCAGCTGGTTCAGTAAACACTGTAGTGTGTACTCACCGGAGATGATCATGTCGCCGCGGTCGGTGGTCCAGTAGTTGATGGAGGAGGGGTAGGCCTCCGTGTGGCACTCCAGCGTCACGTCCTGCCCGATGTACGCGCCCTCCAGCTGGTTCGGTATTGACAGCATCGGAGGAACTGTCACAAAATTATTAAAATTAGTAAATAAGTAAGTTTAATAAAGCCTGATTCAACGATAAAGTAAACTCACAAGTTTTGTACACATACTCGTACATTGGATAGGTTAGGGTTTTTCGTTTGGATTTTCGTGACAATCATTTAAAGAAATACTTCATCCGTGGATGAAAAGGTAAAATTCCTCGTAAGATGTGTGTGAAATAAACTCAAATCATCTTCATGGTACCTACTAGTTTATTATATTAATAGTAGAAGCAGACGTAAGAAGAAAATGATATAAGAAAATTAAATTTCTGGGAAATCACATTTGCGATGAAAGCACCCAATGAAATCCAACTAGACGAGCCTTGAAGTCTTTTAAGTGAAATGAAGAAACTCTCAAATGGAATTCACAAATGTAAGCGTAAGACTTGTATACCTACGTTTATTTAATCGTAGGTAAAGAATTGGTAAAATTTTGCGTAAAACAACACATAGGCAGATAAATTACTTAGACGAGTATTAAAATAATTGACAGAGTAAGTTAATGTTTGTGTTACTAACTACTTTACACAGACTAGAGGCATTTATCACGAACTTTTACAACCAACCATTTTGCTTGAGGTAAATAACTTTGCGCAAGTCTTAAGTCTGAAATGTAGCCAAAATGTGGATTCTCTTTACAGCCTTTATGCATTAAAATAATGATTTGTTTCAAGCAAAATGATGAATAAGAAATATATCGAATACTGGCATTGAACTGGTTTTGTGGAATAAGTACTCGTAAGATAGGTACATATCTTACGAGAAATGGAATCGTGAGGTCCTAACTAATTTAACTCTACTCACACAATAAGCCTATTAAGAACACCTAAATACCGTAATAATTATGATAGTTTTACTGCAGCCACCTTGGCGTAATTAGCAACGAAATTGTCACGTTACTACCCTGGGAAACGTGCAGCCAAGTCCCTTGTCTTAATTGTGGCGTAGCTTACGACCGGCCCCAAGAAGTCGTCGAGATAGGGATTGTGAATGAAGGGAAGAAAACCGTCGCAGTGGGTTTGGCGGCGGGTGCGGGCGAGGCAGCGGGCGGCGCCGGACAGATAGTATCGCTATTATCGCCTCCGTGCCGTATTCACGTCAGCATAATGCTCTAATTGGGCGCAATTACGCCAGATCCGGCGGAAGGCGCCGTCAGGTAGACACGCTGTCCTCGTAAATACTCGTTAACGACTCTCGCCCGAGAAAAATAATATTTCTGAACGCTGACTCCCGCCGAAAGAAAACGACGTACAAGGCTCACGTACTTACCGACCGACTCGGGCCAAGTTAACGGACCGGGAAAAATGTGCCACCGTTTTTTCTCCTATATCTAGATGCGAAAGTGATATTGGTATAATTTGCGAGGCGTGTAACTTGTGAGCTCGTATAAGCTCTTTTTCGGAATATTAATTCCGTCTCTAAGAATATGTTTGTCATCATCATCATTGGCCTCGTACGTCTGTGACAGACGATTTGATCTTCTGGGAAAACGTAAAAACTTCTAGTATTCTTTCAATTTACGAATAGACAGACATAGAATTTGAGCCGTGTGAGAAGAGCCAAGTTATGCCGAATTTTCTAACATATGAAAGCAATTTTGCATGTTTCATCGTCGATACGAATTTATTGCTACGTCATGCAATAAAGCAAAGGAAATCATCGTGAAATTCTGCTGAATGTATGGCTATTCCCTAAAAATGGTCGGAATGTTTCTGTAGAATCACATAAGTAGAAATTGGGTATTCTGCTTGAAGAGGCTTGAAAAAACTAGAGACTTTTGTAGAATATTTTTTTGATTGTGGATTTGTGGAGAAGAAATTCCTGAAAATCTTCGCACAAGATGTTTCTTCTCGTAACATTAACTCTATTAGTGCTACTGCAAAAATCCAATCAGAATATTAAAAAAAACAAGTCATAAAATACAGGGTGTACCGAAAACTTTGCAGGCGTGATCAGACCATGAAACTGAACAACTTTTTCTATGGCGGGTATGCTGGGAAAAAAAAATTTGAGTTCCCATACAAAGTCACTCAGCTGATTGGGAATTTTGTATAAAAGGTCGAAAAAAAAGTTCACGTTTACTAACATAGCCCCCATAGAAAAACTTGTTCAGTTTCATGGTCTGATCACGCCTGCAAAGTTTTCGCTACACCGTCTCTTACACCCTATATACATTAAGGTTTACTCACATTGTACCATGAGGACGACTCGCTTGCTGATAGACGGTGGTACGCCATTGGACGCGATGCACAAGTAAGCTCCCATGTGCAGACGAGACACCTTCGATATCGTCAGATTCTCACCGTCTACCACATTCACTGTAGAACAAAACAAATTTATTAGTCAAATTATCGACTTACCCCTGCTGCTGCTGCTACAGCCACAATAGTCCAATGCCAGTCTTTCCCCTAATCACAATTAGTTCTGGTGTACAACATGTTTTGTACACAAATTCGAGTTGCAACATGATTTAGATTAGTCAACGCTCTTTGGGTAAGCTATCGTAAGTGTTATCATGTCATCAAAAGTTGAGCATGGTTGAAATCTTTCAACTTAACTAACTAATCAACTCAGGTTAAAACTTTGTGTCGTCTTTTACAAATCGGTTTGAGTGGACTAGGGGTGCCAGAATTCACAGCTATTATCGCACGGACGGTAGCAAGTAATAGCACGAAAACGAAAGAGCAAAAAGGTAACTTGATACAATTCCATCGGAAAAGCTTTGTTTTATTATTAAACAAAGGATCCAATTCCTAGAACATAAAATCTTTCTTAGTTCAAAAATATGAAATTAAATTAAAGTTCTAGACTCGGAAAGAAAACAGGGGAATACATATATATGAAAATCCCACACTAGGGGATGCTCTTAACACGGTTAAATTTTTTACACTTACTTATTTATGAAACTCTAAACAAGATTGCTTTTGATTTCGTTCTAGCAAATTACGTTGGTTGTTAAAAAAAAATGGCTATACATATTCTGTGCAGCGACATCGTCGTATCGACTAACACGAGTATTGAATTTAAGCCCATGTCCCCTTTCTGTGCCTTTCCTTGACCCCTAATCTGCACTTTCCCGCTTCAAAGATTTTCCTTTTATTCCATCTGTTTTGTTGCTTTGCGAACAACATAATGACTGCCCCGGAGAATGTTTGACCGGATATTTATTAAAGGAAGCTTGAACTACGAGAGCGTCTCAATTGTTCTTTATTTTCTTTTTGCGAGGAAATAGCTTTTGTGTATGAATGGAGCGTGACAGGTAGTCGATAAAACACACAGCGTTACTTGTTTGTTTATACTAGGAGATTATATTGGAGATAATTTTTTTACTGAACAGGCATCTTTCTCATTTCCCACAAATTCAAATGTAATTCCTATGTCGAAATACAACATAATTTAGCTATGTACTCACTTACACAGTCTCAACTTATATAATAGAAACTATGATAAATAGTTTATCCATTTAATCAGATAACTCGACCTAAGGCATCTCGACGTATAGTGTCGTGTTTCTTGAAATATCGATACCTGAAATCCGGTATACCGCGTAACGTAAGGCTTCGCATACGGTCTAACCCCCTGGCATCATTAGATCTCTTGGAACTTTGCGTATGTGTGTGTTTGTATGTGTGTAAGTGTGTGCTTCTTCACCTTGTTCTCCATTGCAATTGAATTCCTGTCCGTCTTCTCTACGCCACATGACATAGGGCTCAGGGTATCCCGTGGCGCGGCACACCATGGTTACGTTGGAACCCTCACGCACCACCATGTCGGTTGATGTCATGTTGTCAATTATCACGGGCGGTACTGTTTAAAAAAGAAAAAACATTGGAACAACACCTTATTATCACAGAATATATAATATGTTACATAACTTTATAAACATTAGAAGCTCCACAACAAAGTGGCACTAATGTGTTTCCATAAATAACGATTCAGTCTTTACAGCTTGGCAGCACCTCGAACAACCCATTTATAGGATCAACATAATATTGTTCTATATGCAGTTACTATAAACAACTATTACACGTTGATCCCTTAAATGATAAGGTTTATGGTGCTACTCATAAGAAGTATGTATACTTACTTAAATCTACTGATAATTTTTATAGTATGACTAAAGAAAGGGTCATCATTACAACAAAATTTTTAACTATTCTCTACGAGCATTTACATTATACTTGTGAAGGTTTATAGTACCTATAGGCCTATAGGTTACTATAGGCAAGTAGGTACAATATCTGTGACAAAAAAACAGTCACATTCTGAAATCAGAATATAAATCAATATATTCAATCAATATAAATCAATCAGAATACAATAACATTGCCGCGGAGCGTTCCTATGATATCAATCGACCTATTTTTCAATTTCGCCCGAGGGTGCACAGGTCGGCGTAAGGTGCAATTTCGTAGGAGGCTCTTGAGTGCTAGATACACAAACCAAGCAATGCGAGAGGAGACCGGGGCAATATACAAAGAAAGTGTTTTCGCTCAGTTAAATTCAAGCTATGTTACTGTGACTTATAATTTTTGATTCTATACGATGGCATAAATTTTGTATTTTATTGGACAGATCGTAAGTAACTTTAAATAAGTGAATCAAATATAAAACATGAAACGAGCAAAAAATAAATGTTGTGGCAATTAACGGACCGTAGGTCTGATTTCGTAGCTGAACTTGAAAAAAATTGGTTTCGAATTAAAATAAATAAGTACGTGTCGTTAATTAGGAATTAAACTCACACCTGTTTTCTAACTATAATTTCTACAGATTGGTCGGAACAATTGAAGACACCATATACATACACATACATATTACACGTATTACTCCTTACAGGGTAGCCAGACTGTAACCGTTCTTATGAAAGCCGGTTCATAAATATTATGTAAACTCACTGCGCAAATGAAAAACAAAGACAATAATAAGAACATTGATTGTACACAATGACTGAAGCTCCTTCGGCATCCGTTTGACCTACTTGTTTGTTTTCTTCGACATGCATAAAGGATGTTAGGAAAAATCACGGGATCGATTTTTGTACAAATAACTTTCTATTAGTAAAAAAAAGGATACGTCATAGAAAATGGAATCTAACTAGATACGATACGCCATAGAAAATGGAATCTTTCTAACCGAATATCGTAAATTAGCATATTTGTATACCTATTTATTAATAGTCAAGGTCTTGGAAACGGCTCTAACAATTTTCACGAAGTTTCTTATATTACATAGGTTTTCAGAAGAGCTAAATCTATCAAGATGGATTCCATTTTACAAAAATCCTTTTATCATCAGTTTTTTTAAATTGTTTGGAACGCTATCTATTGAGGCGCAAAACAAACAAAAACAAAGTGAACTTAGTCCACCAGCTGTTAATTTACTAAACCAAGTTTTCCCCTATGACCTAACCGTAATCGTACAATCCTATAACATAAAATAATTTCCATGTTCTTTATGTAGGTATAATAGCAATGGTTATTTTATTTATTACCCCTGACACCCTACACAGAAATGATATGTGTGAGCGTACAATAATATTGTTTGCTGAAGAAGGCAAGGGTAAATATTACATCAATTGAATTATTTATTGAGAACGATGTTTGTATTTTTTGTGTGTTTGAGTAGCTTCCTACTCACGGTAACCCACATTTATCTAATAAGGGTTGAAATATTTATGAAGTACCTACCAAATTAATTAATATACTACATTCCGATCTATTTTGCTACGAGTATTACCTTAATTCAACATGCTACATTCCGTTTCATTTAATATGAGTGGGTATATTAACTCAACATGCAACATTTGCTGTTCTTTGGCGATGGGCTGACAACCTGTCACTAATAGTCTTCTCTAATAAACCTTTAAAACGAATAGTGATATACCTTTTTCTAAAATGTCCCTTTTTTACTTTCGCCCTGTCTGCATGCATGATGATGCATGTAACTGAATATGAAAGAGGTAAAGGTGATTTTTGGTACCTTAGTAGGTACCAAAAATAAACCTTTATGCAAACAGGAAAAAGCTGGTGGAACTCACCTACGACCTGTAGATACCCCTTCCTGGACCGCATGGGGTCCGTATTGACCTGGCACATGTACCAGCCGCGGTCCACCTCCTGCACGTTCTTGATGTGCAGGTACCAGGAGCGGTGGTCGTTGTACGACAGGCTGATCCGCGGGTTCTGCGTGATTATGTTGTGGTGGATGCTCAGGATTGTCTGCGTGTCCACTCGCACCCACGCCACCTGATGAGGAAAATTTGTATGTGTTATGGGCCGATCGTTAGTTCAGCCATACTATGATATGGCTAAGCAGTTCTTAGAAACGCCAGCATAGCATGATGCGCCTAGTTAAAACTTAGTCGATATTCCTAGCTAGGCGGATCCTGAATTAGTTACATTTCACGCCTTTGGTGACGCTGTTTTCGTACGCCCGCTTTGTTTATAAAAAAAGGGTTAAATGTCTGTATGAATTGTATGAAAGTTCGTGATCTGTTTTAAAACTTGTGATTAGACAAAAAACTAAAATAACTAATTAAACACGTTTCCAGGAGTTTTTTATTTATAAAAAAGGGGTTAAAAGAGGGGATGAACGTTTGTATAAGCCTATATGCAATCTGTTTTTGGAATATAGATAAAAAACTAAAATAATTATATACAAAGCTTGAAATTGTAAGTGTTTATATCATCCGTAGGCAAATGCTTTCGTGTCGAAAATTTCATGAAAATGATGAACATTTTGCTAATTACTTTATGCAGTATCTATTGCGTTAATTTCTTAACTTTTTAGCTAGTTTTTCCTAAGAATCAGCATCGCGCAATCTTGACTTAGATTGTGAAATCACAGCAACTCAATCCAGCTTATTTTTAAACCGGTTACAGTTTTGCTACAGAACTGAGCTAAAAATAAACCGTGCTCTCGTTGGTAAGTAGTTTCATATTCCAGCAACGTGTCGTGCGAAATTCTTCGCGACTTAGCCGCAACACGTTGTTGAAAAAATTACCTACTGAGAAAAATGAGCTTTAAATGTTTTTTTGTCATCAGAAGAAAGGCTGATTTTACTGTCCCTAGCATAGATTGGTTAAACCAAAAATCCTATGGTAAAAACTTTTGGCATAGGTAAAGAATACTGGCTAAGGTAAAAGTCAACTTGTCTAAGGACATTTATATCCTAAGTATTTTTTTCCAGATTGCAGTTTTTTTCAATTTTCCGAACGCGTCAGTGTAACTTTAGTACATGAGTGACAATTTAAAACAATATAAGCTTGCTGTAAAACTTTGTTGAAAGAAAAATTGTCGCATAAAAACTGTTGCGCGTCACATAAAGCCCCCGCATTACAGGGCACTCCAATTTGCTAACTAGCCTTCCCGCATGATTAATAACCCGCGAATCGTGCATACTGCGCCAAGTGATATTAAGTTGGCTTGTTAAAACTTTGCCCGGTGCAGCGCAGGAATAAAGTTGTGCGAGTAGGAGAGTGGCTGCCACCACATCCGTTCATAGAATTACTCTACTAGCTCGTTCATCATTCGAAGACGTGTTAGGAGCTTCTTCATGTACGCTAGTTTGCTCAGCAGTCTTAGCTAATTGATTAGATTTGTGCAGCGTTTTAGGGAACACTGGAAAATAGATTATTTTATAACTTCAAAACTAGAATAGGTGTCGTATTACAAAACATGAAAGCATTCACTATCGCTCACAGACAGCCGTATTTTCAAATTGGATTTTAACCGCGTAAAATCCCTGCGAATTCTCTGCAGTTTTTCAATTTGTGGAATATTTTTCACTGTCACGCGTACCATTCGTCATACAACGTAAATTCCAACGGATTCAGCTGAAATATATTCGGCATACCTTCTCAATGTATGAAACAATGCCTGTAGGTAGGTTATTTTTACCTTTGTCTCCTGCTAATAATTTATTTCAATTCAGATACTATAGAAAAGTAAGTAAGTGAGTAAGTAAGAAAATTTAATATAATCAAAAGTTTTTTTTGTTAGGAGCGTAATAGGGTAAATACGAACTTTATATGTTTGATTTTGAAGTTTACGTACCATGGTATTGTACCTGCTGTACCTGTTAAGGTAAAACCAGAACTAAAATCAATCTTTTTACCTTGTAACCCCTCAGGTCTTCAACGACGCAAGCCAGCAAGGCATCCCGGCCCACGGTAACCGTCACATTTGGAATCGGCTCCACAAAACGAGGGAAAAGAGACTCTGTAACAAAGAAAATACTAGTTAATGGCTTTACCTGAACTGTTTTAAACAAGTATTTTTACTGATAGAAAAAAAAATATATTTTCCGATACTACCACTTCAACCATATGGCCCTTGAAGTTAATACAAAATCATCTGCTAAATACTTGACCAATAAGTATAGGTCTTTCTGACACCCGTTCTCAATCTAAAATTGCGTTTATAAATACGGATCTAAGCTATGATGCTACTGATATGCAAAGAAGTAAGTAAGCCACTTTGAAATGTCATACAGGAAGGTAATTCCAACTGAAATGCGTTTCCCATACATTACTGCTAAAGTGAAATATCATATAACGGTAATGGGTAAATTTCCTCGCCTTCTAGAGTAAAATGCAACATCGCGGTGTTTCGTTACATTGTGAGAAATGTATTTTACATAGAAAAATGTCTATATGATCACTTTTAAGGCAGGCGTTACATAACCATGTTAGAGGTTTATTTAATAAGTAACAATAGGCAATTGAAAAATACTAATATTATGGTTCATCTAGGCTTTTGCCTAACAGTAGGGGACTATCGGCTTTATAGTAATAATAATATAAAAATATATATAACAATATAATAAAGTAAAAAATTATGTCGCATAAGGAGGCTTCTGCGGAGTTGAAGAGACTTTCTCCACAGGATAGTACGGACAGGAATCATTTGGATATTTTTTTTCCGTTTTCCATCGTCCTAGAGTTCTCCGGTCCACCAAAGGACAATTTGAAATCATACTTTATTTATCAGACTTTATTTGTTTTCGCCTAAGGTCAATTACAGTGTGTAGGCTGTTAGGTAGACTATTAGCTAAACGTGCACTGGACAAAGAAGCAGACAAATCCTTAGAGTCCACCGTCCTTATTATGACGGTATACTATTTTAGTCCACGGTTCATAAATTACAGTAGGTAACAATTTACGATTACTCTATGAAAAAGCAATCACTCATTGTCTACAAAATTAACAGCAAGCAATGTAAATCAAAAAGAAATGAACGAGTAGCGCCATCCACCGACGGTAACGGCAAGCACTAAAATCAATAAAAACTAATGTTAATGTACTACGTTAGAGGAGGATGTCCGGTAACTTGGTGATTGGCACCAAAGTCCATATCCGACAAATGTTTTAAATGCAACAGACACTTCATTAAACTATCAAACTGTGGATTTATCTTGGCGGGCGATGTGCCGGACGGAACAATGTCTGCGAAATACTTCCTAACTGGAACTTCATTGAGTTCTCATTTAACAGTTGTCAAGCAGTTCTGTTCTATCAATTAACTGGCGATATTGAAATTGAAGGCAGTTTGTCTTTGTCTGGTATGAGATCTATTATTTTAGGAATAAAAATATTTTTTTTGAAACAAAGCTGCCTTGCAAGCAAAACGTTAAAATGAACAAAAAGATTCAGAAACATTGTTTGAAGACCAATCTCTCTTATTTAATGCTGAAAACTAGCATCAAAAACTTTTCATCTCATTATACTTTCCATCTGACTACAATTTGTAACAAAGAAACGAACAAACTTCGCCGCTTTGATACGGCAAACAAAAGCGGCTTTGTGTTTCCATGTATTGTGTTTCAATCCCGAGGTTAACAAATAACTTGACGAAACGGGAAAACCTCTGACACAAGGCAAATGTGCAAAAACACTCGTGCGCGCGCCCTGAGGCAACGGCGCGACGCTCTACGTCAATGCTAATGTGATACACATGTCGATATGAGCGATGTTCCACCAACAATCTATTTAGGCTAAACAACCTGAGACACGGAAAAATATCCGTGAATGATTGATGAGTAAGAGCGGGAATAGAACAAATCCATCGCAGCGCCATCAATCTTGCAGCCGCGGCCCGCCCTGTACGCGACGTCGCTTAATGAAAGAAGAGCTTACCCAGCACACATAAACAATCGGAAAATGTTGTTTCTAATATCCCAGGAAAGATAGATGAGATGTGGAATGGGTTTCTTTCAGATTCTTTGTAAAGCCTTCCAATCCCTAAGGTCTTAGCTGTTTCTACAGGATAATATTGTCAAGAAATGTGCGTAGTCAGTCAGTGAGACGTACCTACATTAAAAGATGTTTGAATAATTTTATCCGGTCACACTAAACGTTGGTAGATGTCATAGGTATTTAAGTTTTTTATTAACTTTGAATAATTATGAATGAATTTGTATTCTAATACACAAAATGAATATCACAAAATCTATTTTTAATAGGTTTTTCTTATTTAATAATTGTAGTTGTCAGAATCATTATGATTTTGTGAAGCACTTTACCCCAGCTATTGTCCTTTTGTCTGTCCGAGACATATTGTAGATAAATTTTGCCTCGATTCATCGCAACCCCACACAGTCAATGAACATGTCTCTATAAGATATAAAACATAAAGGGCGGCCTGTTTCATAATGGTTTCATATCTTCATATGACGGCCGTGACAAATTACTTGGTTAGCTTTTATAATTAATCTGATTGTGGCCCGGACAGCCCGTCATTCCAAAGGCCTATCTGATAGAACTGAACCCTGTATAGAAAGAAGTCTAAAAACTAAAACCCGACTACTGAGATTTCGCGCTCTAAAAAGTAAGAAACAAGAAATCTGAAATAATAACTACTCACGATTGAATGTGTTTTTCGTCTCCAAAATTCATACAAAGTAAACAGCTATTATAATTTATTTTCATGGCAGTTTAATATAAAGTTCATAGTGGTTTTCAGGTGAAAGCTGTGGTCGTTTGCCACGTTGCCTTATTTATTTTATAAACTAGATAGTACTAGAACACGTGGCAAACGACCACAGCTATCACCTGAAAACCACTATGAACTTTATATTAAACTGCCATGAAAATAAATTATAATAGCTGTTTACTTTGTATGAATTTTGGAGACGAAAAACACATTCAATCGTGAGTAGTTATTATTTCAGATTTCTTGTTTCTTACTTTTTAGAGCGCGAAATCTCAGTAGTCGGGTTTTAGTTTTTAGACTTCTTTTTATTTAAATTATTTTGGGGTTGTAAACTTAAATTTTACCGATTGTTTGTTGGAAGATCTAGGTAAGTACGAGTTTAAACTGTATTATGATTTTGTTAGGTGTATATAAAATATGGTAGTAACCCCCCGCGTGATTTCATTACCAAAACAAATGTTTCAGTTCTTTATTCTGTGAGGGGGGCAAGCCCCCTCAACTCCCAGTGTCGATGCATGCTGTTGGTTCGTTACCAAAACAGGTTTTTCATTTTCTTTGTTCTGCGAGGGGGGAAAGCCACCCTCAACCCTCCGGGTGTTGGTTTCGTTACCAAAACAGATGTTTTCAGTTATTATTTTAGCTACGTATAAAATTTAATATGAATATATGAAACGTTATAACGACAAGTTCTAAGAAAAATGCACAAATATCTGCTTTTAAAATATTAGTTTGAGGATCTTTTATGTACATAAATACATGTACCTATCTATACATACATACATATAAACACATATCACTCCTTTATCCCGCTTTTGCTCTGCCTACCTATCAATGTACGCGTTAAATTAATTTAAATGTAATGGTTCGCGGTGCCGTGTGATGCCGGCTTAGAATAGCATCACCCCACATCCTTCCCGTGGGTGTCGTAAGAGGCGACTAAGGGACTCGAGAGTATTGGTGTATTACAATTTTTAGGCGACAGGCTGACAACCTGTCACTATAGTGATACACATGTTTTCCGAAACAACCTTAGAAAACAATACTCAAAAATGTCAGACGTGGCGATAGCGACCGTATTCTTACGGCTGTTAACGCTCTGCCTACCCCGCAAGGGATAAAGGCGTGATATATGTACGTATGTATTAGTTCGCGGTACCTTCAACTTGGATCCCATTATATGAGATGAAAAATATGACAGTTCGTTTGATACCCAACACGATATAAACCTTATTCAAACATATTTTACATGCAGTAGCAGTACGTATTGTGACTTAGACGTCAATTTTGGTGCAGCTACTCAATTGAGTAAGTCAAAAGTCTCAGACAACAGATGTCGCTGTTAGTTTTCTTAATAATACTACTTAATTGGCACTACCTTTTTCAAAAATTTTGGAAAGTGCGTGTTCCCCTAAAAATAAGAAATTTAACCGCAGTAAAGAGCAGCCTATGTTTTATTCTAGACATTATTTCATCTTTGTACAAAGTATCATTTGAATCTATTCAGCCGTTTTAGCGCCAAGTCCTAACAAACACACATCCGCGTTTATAAATTATATAAGGAATAAGGATTAGGATTAGTAGGATCTCTTATGTACCTACCTATCTACGCGTTTTATTAATTTAAATGTGATAATTTTCGCGGTACTTTTCTACTTCAATCCCATTAAATATGATGAAAAATATGTCAGATCTGAGCCTAAGGAGCAGCTCTTTCTTACCATAGCTTATACACAGATATTTAGCGTATGTAGTGCTATCACGTCTTGTCTGCCTTTCGTTTTCATCATCAGATCAGCTCCACGAGTATGACACATACCGACACCACACCGATACCGATACCAATGTACCTGCTGCTTGTAGAAAGTGGTTGAAAAATTCTGACATAAGGGCTCATTGAAGACCAATGTGGCGCAGTGGTAGTGCGACTGCCTTTGACGCCGAAGGTTCCGGGTTCGATTCTCGGTGGGTCACTCACAAAGTTGATATTTATCACTTTGTGAATTTGTTCCCAGTCTGGTGAGGACATTGCAGGCTGAACCACCCGATTGTCCGTAAGAAAGATGGTTCCGTGTTTCGGATGGCACGTTAAGCCGTTGGTCCTGGTTGTTGTCTATGATCACTTTAGACGGCGGTCGTTACACAACCATGTCAGAATCCTGCTACTTGCAGAAGGCGGTAGAAAAATTCCGACACTAGGGTTCATCGGGTCGTTGGACGACTCGGTGTTCCACACGAAAAAAGAAATTGAATCGTTAGACGGCTCGGGGTCCTACACGAAAAGAAAGAAAGACAAAAACCGATGTACCAATTTCATACTAAAATGACATTGCGTAAATGCAAGAAAGTTTCAAACTTTCACCTACCTTATATATATTTTTGAAATGTGCTATTTAAGCCCTTTTGTTTGATACCCAACACGATACCACTTAAAGAAAAAAAATTTTTTGTTCGTATCTTTATGCACGCTAGAGGGCGCAATGTTCACTTTATTGTGACATCACTTAGCCTATAACCATCGGACTGTTTAGACGCATCTACTGACACCTCATTTGTCAAATTCGGATAAGTAGATTTGTAGCTAGGAGGGAACAAAGGAATTATTGCCACATACATACATACATACATACATACATACATACATTCCGGTCAAAATCATAACCCTCCTTTTTGCTTTGCTGTAGTCGGGTAAAAACTACACATGACATGTACATTTCATTTGTGAATGTTGTATTTACTACCTACCTACCTATTTACTTTTACATCACAAACTGTCATTGTGTTTTCTAGTTTAATGTAATTGTCAGCGGTGTGCGCATACAATTGAAAATTTAGGTGCACAAAATGTAAATTGGTCGCATATTTTTTTCGGCTGTTCGCTTTTTTGGGATATGTTCGTTCACATACACTTTGATGTAAAAATAAATGCACATTATGGGTGGTTTGGTACATAGCTTTGTAAATTTTTACATGAACAAACAACAAAGAGATATCAATTTTAAGGACGAAAAGGTAGGTAGGTACAAAGGTAGGTCTTGGGTGTCGTTAGACGTGTAAAGGATAAATCTACGGAATGGATAGACGCATCCCTGTGAGTGCTAAGTATGGTAAACACGCTTTAACGGGAAGAGGCACATTTTCAGTAGAGGCCTGGTAGTTATTGAAAATAAATAATCATCAATAATCAGGCTGAAGCCCGGTCTTCTTCTTTTCGTGTGGGACACCGAGTCGTCCAACGACCCGATGAACCCTAGTGTTAGAATTTTTCAACCGCCTACTACAAGTAACAGGCTTCTGACATGGTTGTGTAACGACTGCCGTCTAAGTGATCATAGACAGCAACCGGGACCTACGGCTTAACGTGCCATCCGAAACACGGATCCATCTTACTTACGGACAATCGGGTGGTTCAGCCCGCAATGTCCTAACCAGACTGGGAACAAATTCACAAAGTGATAAATAATGAAGCCCGGTTAACACTCGGATTGAAGTCTTATGCGCCCGGTATTAAAACAGTTCAAAGTCCAAACTGTCTAGCCTAGCCTGAGTCTGATTGTATGTTGTTTACGTACGCTTATAATAAACTAAAACCTTTTTGGTTCGCTCTTGATAAAATATACCAGGAATATTTATAACATAAAGAGTAGGTCATATTACACAGGCTAATTAAAAAAGACTTCTAAGTAGGATAAAAGGCGGTCAGGAAAATCATATTATTATCATCTTATTTCCCTCGTCAGTATACTTATACCCACTAATATGAAAGTTGAAGGACATGTGTCTTTCAGGATCTTCTTAATCGCATAAAGCTATATTTCTTTCATACCAATTCAATATGTAGCCGGAAGAACGCATTTCTAGCAAACAATAAAAACAACTTATTACGAAATACGGAACCTATAAATCATGATAACAAGGAGAAAGAGAAAACTAGATATAAAAAGAGTCTATAAGTACTGCATGTCTATATGACGACGACGGGAACTTAGGTGTATTAAGCCTTGTCCCACAAACTTGTGTTAGGTATACTCCGGTCCTATATTACTGATAATGGCCGAAGAAACTGTACACCGGGTGGTAAGATATTACCGGCAAATATTTTAAGGGGTGTATCAGCCCATGAAACTGAAAAACTTTTCCCAAGAAACATAGGTCAAAATATGATTAAAAATTTTGAACCCCCCTATACAAAATTAACAATGACAAAGTCAATTTGTATGGAAGGTCCAATAAAAATTCTCATATTTCGACTTATGTTTCTTGGGGAAAGTTGACCAATTTTATGAGCGATTCACCCCTTAAAATATTTGCAGCTAATATTTTTGCAACTTATTTAAATGGAACCGCATTTGTTGCCGGATAGTAGTGCTGCAAATGTGAGTCAGACAGCGTCAATTGGATGTCGTATGTGTTTCGGCATTCAGTTTTACAGCTAGATTATACTAGTCCACTACTGGACGTAGGCACGCCATAGCAATCTCTTGTTTCCGCTATCAGCCGTCCAGTTTCATATACAACTCCTTGCTTCGTGCGGCACGTGTAAAGATTATCTAAGTTTCGCCTTTCCATCTTCCGTATAATAATTATCTGACGGTTTCTTTGGCAGACATATATCTAAGAGGCAGAAGTCTCTGGAGAGAGCTTAATGCCAGCTCTTAATGCTGCGGGCGGGCGGCTATTTATTATAGTTTTTGTCTATCTGATGTTATTATCCCTACTGACTTTCTTACACAACTTTTGTGTTGATTTATAGAAACTAGATATTTTCTACCGCAGTCAAGAGTTCAACTTGCGATTTTCTACTGAGCGACCAGTGCTTGCTCCATCATTGCCTACGAAATTATGCAAGTAGGTTCTCATGTGTCTTGTTCAAGCGGAACCAAAAACTTTCCTTTTTAAAAATTTATATCTATAAAAACGCATCAAAATCCGTAGCATACTTTTAAAAATCTAAGTATACCTGTATCTTGCTACCGAGACACAAGAAGCGACTTTATACTATGTAGTGACGATTGTTTATATTAATTACGCGTTGACATTACATTATTTCTCTGGGATTTATAATATTTGTACATAATTAAAACAAAACTATTGACGTACAAAATAATTGAGTGATTATGTAAATCAAATACAACTAATTGAGTAGTTTGGTAGTCTTATGTCAATATATATCGCGCGTGTAAACATCGAAGATCCGTTCTGAAGCAAGTTCTGAATAATCCCTCTGATGCCAGGGTTCTGTCGCTTAATGAACGTTAATACTACAGTAACGAGTTCATAATGTAGGTGTTACGGTGTTGACGAGACAACCCGATTAAAGCCATTTGAAATATGATTAGGGGTCGCCTGCTTGTCAGTTGGGTGTTTAGGAGCGAGTGATAGTAGCCCGTCCAAATTGCCGTCCACGCTGAATAGAGCAAGGTGCTTTTTGCCCCTATCAAACCTGCCTATTTTTTTACCTATACTGTGGCATTTTTTATAGGTCCGTACAAAAAAGGTGTCTCTATTTTTCATACCATGAAATGAGATGAGACGTTACAAAAATTATATCAGCGGCCTATTTTGTAGTAGTAGTAAAAATTTGAAAAACTTTAATCAAGTTTCAACTGCTTGTTAGTCAACTTGGGTCTCACACGAGAGAAGAAGAAGGATAGTTAAATATCTACCTAGTTTTGCAAGTGCAACGGCAATTAATTAACCGAAATTGCTATAAAAGCATACAAAGCACAAGTGGCAACGAGCGACCTCAAACAGTGCACCTTGATTTCGTGTATCGAAATTTCTCTCCTAGAGTTTCAATTACCCGGAATTCCAACCAACCCTGACGCCCACACGTCCTTACTACACAGTCCGCGTATTTACCTAATTGGCACAGTCCACCGTGACAAAAGTCCGTGTGGGCAACGCGAAAATTAGATTTTCTGTACGTCCGTACCCTCGCTACCTCATACACCCTCTCTGCTACCGTACAGAAACGGAGGTTTGTAGTACAGTAGCTCACGATACGAGTTGCATACTACCTACAGCATTCGACGAAGTTAGTTTGCACGCAGGATCGCATATCAGTGTAACCATGGTGTAACCAATATGGTAGTAGTAGTAGTAAGGCGTAATTTGTGTGTGTGTGTGTGTGTGTAAAATACCCCACTGTCCATTTTTGTGTGTGTGTGTGTGTGTGTGTGTGTGTGTGTGTGTGTGTGTGTGTAAAATACCACACTGTCCATTTTTAGAAAGTTTTTGAGGTAGGCTTAGTCTTTTTTGGCTGTTTTAGTAAAGTTGTAGCAGTAGACAAAAAACATCTTCTAATCTATTTGAGAAATGTAAAATACCTTTTTTTATTGTTTATCCTAAGAAATAATTGAATTACATTTCTGGAAATTTATCCATGTTTTTAAATGGAGTAAATCCAACAAAGAAATATTTGGAAGAAATAAATCATTTTGTTCATAATCACATTGCATATTTACTGAAATAGAACACAGCGTGATTGTATGAACACTTTTTCCCTGTTCGCTACCCCGGTCACTCGTACTTACCACTTTCACCCTAAATTGACTTTGTGATAATTGAAAGCGAAATACACGTACTGTCGTTAGCGTTTGGAATTCGTAATTAGCCATTTGGACTGTTCTTGCTTTATTTCTATTGAGCGCTCGAAATATGTTCGTTCACGATTAGTTAAGCTTGAGATTGGTGAAAGGTTTTATGATTATTTTATGATTTGAACCCGCTAGTTTAAGACATTAGTTTCGGTTATAAAATTTGTAATTCTATTTTTAAAAACTATAGATTTAATTGTGTTTTTATAGAAAAGTATGAAAATGCTAATGACTTTTTACCGCCACCGGGAAATTCTTATATCCACGATAGGTATGCGGGCAATACCACGAAGAGAGTGGGTTCATAAAACAACAGCTAAAAGTCTTGAGAAAAAAGGCTGATGAATAAGAACAAAATAGATTTGATTAAAAAGTGGTTAAAATCGTTTGAAAGATTTTATAAAATTAAATGAATACCTAAAACTTTCTTGAAATTACTGCCAATCTTGACATCCAGTTGAAGTTTTGAAGGTTAATATGAGCTTAAACAGGTACCTACTAGGCAGGACAAAGTAATGTGACACGCTGTTAGATAAACTTTATTCTAACAGCGTGTCACATTAAAACCTAGGATTCGGGCCAGGTTAGCCTTCGGGTTGCAAAGTTCAGATGGCAGTCGCACTGTATAAAAACATGGTTTCACGTCAAATCCTAGTCCTAGGCTAGGTAGCCGACCGCGACAGAAAACGGAATAAGACAAGGAGAATGAAGTGTCACATCAACTTCCAAAACTAAATACAGTGTAGATAACAAAGTATTGCATCTTGAAATCAATTTTAAGACAATACAATGAAATGGCAACGATTTGAAAATTGAATTATCCGTTTCCGATAGGTAAGGGAATAGCAATCTAAAAATGAAGCTCCGAATGGGAGCGGTAGAGCCGGCCGCCCGCGGCATTCATGACTATCGATTTTATGCAAAATGCAACAAGATTCACTTGGACGAGCCGGCGCCAATGCCATGCGCTTATAGTGTTGCCAGCTACGTATGCACAGCTGCGTTTGTCTATAGTGCTTAAAATATAGCTTGATACCTATAAGATAACTAAAAGAGAAGTAAACCAACAAAAATGGACTTAATGTCATAGTATTTGCCCGAAACTGACAAACGTCCAGCTAAATCTTTTAAACACTATAGAAAAGAAACACAAAAGTTACTGGTGGAGAAAAGAAACGAATAGCGGTTGCTTCAACGACAAGAGCATGGCTCTTAAATAAAGAAGAAGAATAGATTTTGAACTGCAATATTGAGTGAAGTTAGTCTCGACAAATTTTATTCCATAATTGACTTTTAACGCCTTGCAATGAGGCCGGCGGTATTCAGCATTTTAGGGCTATCGATTTTATGCGAAATGAATCAAGTTTCACCTGGACGTGCCAGTAACGCCATAAGCCTGTGGTGTTGCCTTGACACCTACATGTGAACAATTTGACTAGACTAGACCAGATTTTGAACAGCAATATGGACAGTGGCCTCAGTCTCTCTTGAAACATTACTCCCTGCTATGGTAGTAAAATGAATTTGGGTGCATCGTTTTTTTTTTTAGAATTTGTTTAAAAAACAAAAAAAAACAGAAATATGTGTTCAAAATGTTTTGAAAGAAAACAAAAATATGAAAGACATAGTGGTTAGATTATGATTTAGTTGGCAACATTACCTACACAATGCCACTACCATTACCTACTGCAGAACCACCACATTCACGAAACTTAGGTAACTTAAGGTTAGTATAGTTCACAAATGCCAAGCATGAATCACGGGGATAGAAAAGAAGAGAAACAAGAAATACAACTTACTTACCTACCTAAACTTTTGTTTGATGTAGGTATAAAATTATACCATTGGTGTTGTTACCATTTGCTATTCCATAAGAAAGTAATTATTAATTTCAGGTTAAATCAGGAGACTGTCTATATGCTATACCCATTTACTTTGCTCTGTATTTGTATACGAATTAATTTGGCAAGTCATAAATATACCTTTAATTGAAACAGAGCGTAGGCCGATAACCTGTAAGATGGACAGACAATATTGTCCAGGTCAGTGAGAATAGCTGGAAGAGACAAGCCATTGACCGTCGAGTTGGAGATCGTAGGAGGAGACCTACACTCCGCATTGGGTGGGTATACGTATAGGTTGAAGAAGAAGAAGAAAAATTGGAACTATACTACCTTATCTAGAAACATTTTAAGCCAATAAAGTGCCTATATCTTGCTTGGCCGTACTACCATTTATACGTATCTACATAGATATGGCACGTATTTAGGTGCTTAGCATAATTATCACTCGAGCAATTACATTCTGTTCACTGTTGACATTCGCAAATTGCCATACGAACAATGAAACGATCGAAATCGGATTGCGTAACAATAACATCAGATTAGTTATTCCTAAGCTTGGTAATATTTGAATAAGTGATGATGTTTGAATAAAAACACCTGCTATGTCAAATAGTTCAGAGGCGGAATTTCAATATGAATAAATGACCTTTGAAACCCATTACTTCAAAGATTTTCCACGTGAGTTGTCATTCATTTCTCATACTAGAAGGTATCTCCAATTCAGTAACTAACTTCCTAATGTGCGGGCAGGTAAAAGTGGGATAAGGACTTTCATCTTTTTCTTTTCATGCGGTACACCAAGTAGACAAACGACCCCGACTTTTATTAAAAGTAGGTATTTAAAAGTGGAAAAGACTAATGGATATTTTGTAATCTGAAAATTGCCTTTACACTTTTCAGTTACCGGAATAATTTGTGATTACTTTGTATAAAAATACTGCTCTTAACATTACAATACATTTGGTTAACACATTTGAACACAGTATTTTATACCCTTGCAGTAACTGTAGGCTCCATCCGGCAAGCTCGGAATATCGGTGCTCGTATTTAGTGCTGTATACGTATATCCGTATCGACATAGTTCCTTTTCGATAAGCGGGTTTTTTTACATTGAAAAAATATATCTTTTTACGATAAAAATCCAGAAATGAACAAAAAACACTATGCTAAGATGATGTTGATAACTGATGGTTCACATTCCATATTCATTCGAATTTTCCATTTCAAGGATAAAGCTTTCAACTTCAACCTTATTAATATATACCTAGTACAGTTATACTAGCAATCTCTTAAGGTCTAGATTTCATGTGTCCTATCAAACTTTTTCTCTTTATGATGAACTTAATCAAAAATTGAAATTAATAATAAATGAAAAATCGAGGCGATGAGTGATAGTGTATACGAACGTAAATTAACTTTTAAATTTAAGTAGGTATCTTTAACTTAAATACCAACCAGCTGAATAAGCATTTGCAACTAAAACAGCTAGATGTTCATAGTTCAGTTGCAAATGAAATTCGTAATAACATCGACATACCGACAACTTCCCAGCACTAGGTCGTATAAACAAGGAACACAATTAGTGGTAGGTCTGGGGATGTGCGAACGGCCCACTATAATAAGATGTTGATAAAGCCAATTTGGCGCGAATCCGAATCCTCTGTTTATATTGCCGTCCAATTTCAGTTAGACTGTATCAAGACAACGGTTCATTATTAACAAACAAGTTGAAGTTGGTAGTGTTTGAAGTATGTAGATAATTTGAATTGAATTTGGAACACATTTTGCTGTTCCAAAGATTGGTAAACCAGTCCTAGTCACTTCACCATAACAATAATAAATAATAATACAAATACTTTACTAATTTATGACTTTTTATACAGCTTCTAGTTTCAAATTTGTTTTAGTTGATAAATTTTCTACTACTCATCGGACTTCGCTTGGAATTAAATAACATGATAATCCGTGTAGTAAACATGATTATTTTATTATTTACGACAACAATAGTAGGTACGTAAATAAGTTAATTGATACACAGCTTTTTGAAAATAAAAAGCTAGTGTAATAATTTTCCACTAAAGAAAATTTTACAAAATGAAACTAAAATTATTTTATTAATTTTCTTATTTAACTACAGCTATGCTATTGTGATATGATATGACACAATACAACAAAGATTTTAATTACAACGCCCAAATCGAATTATCTGTTTATACTGCCGTCCAATTTTAGTTAGACAGTATAAGGGCGCCTCTCCATTGTTCATAAACAAACAAGTAAGTAATTCGAAGTAATGCAAATTTGCCTAATTCGATCTTTGTGCCGATTACAAACCGGATTTATCGCCCGATCAGTATAGTTGGTCGACTAAATTAAACTTTGTGTGTTATGTAACTTTAAATTAATAAGTTAAGAAGGTGTCGGGTGTGTGTTGACTAATATAACTAAATTTATTGCTTGGAGAGCTTAATTTTAGTTAAAATTAAACCAACTTTCTTTTCTTTCTATTATTTGAATCCCAAAATATGATCAGATTTTTTATTTTTCGCTTCATAGACGTCCAAATCTTTTGTCAAAAACCTATAAAAGGTAATGTAGTCCTCATATTACATGTTACCAACCTTTTGCAACATATCATCTAAATAAAACGCAATCATTTTATCCAAAATCAGAGCGAGTCATTATTGATGTTACAGAAGGTAATAATCTTTTTTCTTCGTTGACGTACTCTTTAATTTCTGAAGGTCGTGTCCGCATATAATTCCTTATTTTAGAACTCTTTAGTAGAGGTTGCAACTAGGTTCCTCTATTCACTCCTGTCCACGGCTCGTCAGATAGCTGTGGCGATTGACATGTCCAGTACCCTATGGTAATACCTATGTATTTTTAGTACGTAAGATATGAAAAATATCCAAAACATAGCATTTGAAAAAGGGCCGCATGTCATTTTAAGTAGCTTTGGCGTTCTTTGTAGCCATCATGGCTGCTATATTGAACATAGGCATGAGTCCATGTTATCCGCAAAGCATACCACGTCAGAGTTTCACATGAAATCCATAGTAACGCATCAATGGTTGTGTGGTTGAGCTCAACATTCAGTGAACGCCAACGCCATATCGTGAACTAGGGTTGTCAACGTCTAAGTTTTTCGGACTCAAAAAAAGTAATTTTTCAGTTGAGGTAGGTATGCGGAAAATTTTGATAATAATTTATTACTAAGATATTACTTTTTTACCCATAGACCTTTCAGTAGTTGCATCATAAAACAGTTTTTGGATTGTAATATCTGTTTTATTGTGCAAACAGTATCATTATAACAGGAGAGACTAACATGTGATTTGTTTATGAAAACAATTTTTGTGTGAGAGAATCGAGTAATCGCTTCTTTTGTAAAGTATTGCTTGAATTGTTTGTTGATTTTTTTATTGTATTGTCACCAGTTACGCTAAAGCCGTTATTGGGTATTGAAAAAATATTTAATGTTACAAAAACCCATGAAACTAAACTTTTCCTGCATTCGTCAGAAAGTCTATCTAGGCAGCGTGAGCAGCCCTACCGTGGAGCAATCATGCAGTCACTAGTGAAGCAATTTTAACTCTATTACAGTCTAACCCACTGAACCAATTTTATTCAAACGACACAACGTTTGGTATTATTCGAATTCTTCACTGAGCCTATAATATGTACAAGAGACTGAAACGTGAGATCCAAAATGGTTATGTACCAATTATCGGCAATACCACATAATACAGTCAAGCAGGCTCACATCGGACATTCGAACCCCAATGTAAGTCTTATGCGCGTGGCTTAAAATCGGTCTTAAGTCCATACCGTCTCATCCAGTCTGTACATTCTTACCATCCCTATATCCAAAAAAATATTTGGATTACTTACTCTTACTAGGGTTTTTACGGGTGTTTACTATTCGGTTAAATTTATGCAAAAACGAATAAATAATATCATGATAATGTATTCATCACAAATCATCAATCATCCGCAATATTTGTCAGACGTGGCGATAGCGACCGTATTCTTAAGATCGGCCATTACCGGTTTGCCTAACCCGCAAGGGATAAAGGCGTGATATGTGCATGTATAAAGTATTCTTAGCGTAGAAAAAAAAACATTCGAAGAAACAAGAGCAGTACTCGTTTGTGGCCGCCATTTATTAATATCACTAAGGTAACCAACGACGTAGTCTAGTCCGTAGTCAAAATTCAGCAATTATTAAGCCACGTCGAAAGTCCTGGGAGCGGTTTGAAATCTCTGACAGTCGAGCTTTACCAAGTTTGCCCTAGTGGGGTTTAGTTTACTCTCTCTAGCGGTTGAGCGGGCTATTCCCGTATTTTAAGTCGTTACGTCCGAGATTTTAAGGACATGAAGTCTGCAAAAGTACGTCCATGTGCTTTTCATGTCTATGTAGGTTACTAGGTACACTTAAATTATTTTGAGTAAATGCAAAAAACCCAAGACCTTTATGTCACAGTAATATGGCAAAATCAGTAATTCATCCGAAATCTAAAGATATTGCCCAAAAACAGGCGCGACGGATGGCAAAATCCTAGGATTTTGTCCGAATTACTAATTCTGCATCAGTCAGACGCCACTCACTACGCCTTGTACTTTATTCGTAGGAAGCTTTTAGATAATTTTTAATGGATGAATAATTATTACATAATGAGCCGTTAGTCAGTCCATCATTAATGTCATTATGGACCGTAAAATTACACTAAACTATTACTAAAATTATAATGCTAAAAAGATCGTTTCGGATAACGAAGCGTCAGACACGAACCATCGCAAAAATAATAGCGAACAGTATACATACATAGATACATACATATAACACGCCTTTATCCCTTGCGGGGTAGGCAGAGCGTTAACGGCCGTAAGAATACGGTCGCCATTTTTCTGGTCATTTGTTTAACATTTTTGAAGATTGTTTTATAAGGTAGTTTCAGAAAACATTTGTATACAGGTTGTCAGCCTGTTGCCTAAAAATTGTAATACACCAACACTTTCGAGTCCCTTAGTCGCCTCTTACGACACCCGCGGGAAGGATGTAGGGTGATGCTATTCTAAACCGGCAGCACATGGCATTCATCAAACAAACAGTACAAGCGAACAGTATCCTTGAAAGAATGTCAGAGTTCGTATGAAGGTTATAAAAAGATCTGGATGACAGTCTGAGGTTTTATTGCTGTTATAAATCAGGTATGCGACAGTAAGCATGGCTTCAGCGACGACAGTCGCGCGTGGCGTGGCGGCGTGGAGGCATGGCGTGCCGTATGGTGCCACCTGGTGTCACTCGCTGGCGTCAATCAGATGCAAAATATTTATTCAACACGCCTAGGTATCTGTGACCCCGCACCCTTGAGAAAATAATCGTTGTATCAAAGAAAATTTAAAAAGTATAAGAAGAGTCCTTTGTTACGTTTAATTTGAGAGGAACGAGATATATTTATATGATGATGAATATGATGATCTCTCCGACCGATTTCGGCCATGGCGACCACTTTTAATCAGATCGGCGCTGATGCGCTGATGCGCCCGGAGATGGCTATTGTAGCCAATTTTGGCAGTAAACTCCCGTACATAGTGTGGACACGTGAGTTTGCCATTTTCATAATTACAATATTGCTCTACTAAATATACCAAAGCATTTATCGATGCTATTTGCAATTTTTAATTATGATCCAAGTGTCAGTTGTTATGGGAAAAATTTGTATTTCCTAACTTAACTTTATTAATAGGAATAAGCTTTAATTAAACATACTTTCAATCGACATTGTTAATTTTAGTCAAATATCTCCAAGCCGTTTGGCAAAGCAAACGACGTGCTCCTTCAAGTGTTAATTATTAGGAAGTGGTTAAACTTGCTTACTCTGGTACCGACTCGACGACGTCACGTCTTTGACGCATTTGATTTAATTAGAATAATGAATTTCCTCACATCAAGCCTTTGACTAAATAAGCGAAATATTACTTAAAATGAAGACTCAGAAACATTTGTTTCGCAATTGCTGCAGAAAAAGTAGCGATAAAAGTGGATAAAATCTAATTTTCCACGAGAAAAAATGTGTTGTGAATCTGTGTCAGTGGTAGGTTTGCTTTTATTGGGGGCAGAAAAAGAATAATATCGATGTGGGACACAATAGTCTAGTGTAAACGAGTAGTGGGGTTTGAAGCGGGGGGGGTGCAATGTGGGAGTGTGTGGAGCGCTGGTTTCCGGCTCATGTGGCAGGATCACTGCGTCCGTCCGCGCTGAATCGCTACAGCTCGCGTTCTGACGCCGCAGATTCACTTACTCACATTTGCTCCATGACTGAGCGCTGTGGAGCGCTGCAGTTCAGCTGTAAATAAAATAGTATTGTGGCGCGGAAACCGCACATCGAAAAACCGGAGAGCATCGCGTGAAATGCTACCGGCAACGGCGGAATCGGCATAGACGTCGCGAAATATGGCTGGCCGGGGCGCACATACGAATTATATGGCACAGTTCGCCGCCCGTGTCGAGCGGTGCCGGCCTCGACGACTCTTTGTGTTTCCCCACAGTTGCCTCTATAGGTAATTATTATGATAGATCGTTTTTCGTTTAAATGCAGCGCCTGTCATATTTCAACCACAAACTTTGCAAATAATTGATCCGGAATTTTTTAGTCTATCCAATTTTCAAAAGACACTTCTAAAAAACTTCGTGTTGTAGTATTCAGTGTCATCTTTATTTTTTAGATTTAAAAATGTTAAAAACACTAAAAAAGCGTTAGTGGGAAAGTAAAATGCAAGAATTCCATTTCTTGACAACGCAAAGGTGCGGGAGGATTATTTTATGACGAGCGTATTTTATGAGTTCATTACGGCAATAATTTTCTCGTGAAACCCTTTTCATAAGCTCAACTTTGAAGTAATAAAAGTAAAAATGTTGAGTTACCTCGGCTTCATAAGTTTGGCGTCGAGATTCTCTAATATTTATTGTGTAAGTAACATTGTTTTATTGCAGCTAGCGGGGTATAATTTTAAATATTCTCCGGTAGAATATCTGCATTTCACTAAGATTCTTGCATATTCCGCAGTTGAGAAGCAGCCGCCTCACGAACCAACTAGCGTAAACTTTCACAGAAAATTTGCTTCGAAATGTTTTCTAAGACGAAAAGACCGTGCACGGCAAATACACATAAGCTTTTATGTGAGCGGAGATTTCTTTAAAAAAACACATATGCTGAACTCGTTCGGGAGTTAATAAAAATTAGTTGGAAACTCCTCGGGGATTCGTGTTTGCTGCGACATCGTATCGGAAAAACCGTATCTGGATTAGCGAGTATCGATGCAGTCTGCACACTAAGCTTTCATCTACTCTACCTACTCCGCTCCGATAAATGCAAATAAGTATTTTTTTCTTTTTAAATTCAGTTCCCTAACACAAAAGAAAAAACATTAAAATTCCTATCTTTGATTTGCAGAATAAAATACAAATTTCTCAATCAGAAATCACAAAATTGAATTGCCCTTTAGCAGCTCCACCATTGTGAAATAGCTAGACAGTTTGTTTATTAAATCAATGGAAGTGGAATTTGGAATCAAAAGTAATCTGCCTGCGCGGAAATGTGGAAGGAGATGGATGACAAGGAAAATACGCGAGAAAATTCAAAAGGAAAGCAAGGTGGAGCGGGCGCAGAAAATTGGCTTCATTAGATAGAGGGACGAGGGCGCGAAATGGTGGGGTGATACACACAGCGCGTTCAGATGGTGAGCCAAAACATCCAGTATGAAAGACCACGGAACATAGATTTATTGTCATGTATAAGGCCCTATTCAAAATCTGAGCGGAAGCGGCGTGGCACGTGGGTACGCGATATTCCGATAGGTACAAATTGCTAAGCGGCTGAGTTCTTCTACCCACTTAGTCTTCCGAATACCGCTGTAGTTTGAATAGAACAAACTTTTTTTTATATATAACTACACACGTAACTTTTACATGGGTATTATAGCTATGCTACTAGAAACCCACTATTACTATTGTGGCGGCGCGCATGTGCTTCACATACAAGTCCTGAAACGCGGTATCAAAGTGTTTCCACCGATCGCTATATATACAACCTCCAAACATGTTTAGTTGGACCAGTCGGTCCCCTGGTCACAACACCCGACCAGACGAGTAGCTACGCTTTTCCCTCCTCCGTCGTCACTCGGCCTACCTAGCCTCAACATCCATCACTCCTCCTAAGCTGTCAAATATCTATATAATGCCAATTTACATTTTACATTTAGTATCTATATTTTTTCTGAAAAAGATAATGCATTTAGTGTAAGTCACCGTACTTGTAGGCAGTATGTATTCTGCCGACCCCGGCATCTTCACTACCACAGCACGCTATTTGTGTTCTGTACAATCTCAGATCTAACTTTTATAAGTAATTTGTTAGGAAAAGCGAATAAAACCTGTTATTCAGTTCGGTATGAATTTTACAGTAAAGTTCTACCAGAAACTTGGCAGAAAAAATATTACGCTCCTCATTGTTTTGAAAATATATAAAATATTTTATGATTTCCTTGAAATTTAGAAAGCTAACCGATTTTATTTGATGACATTATGCTACCTAGTTTTGATGAGAGCCATTTTCAGTAGCGTATTAATTGCTAATAGACACGATGTAACAATAGTTATATTGTTGTAATATGTATATTATTTACTTGAAAAACATGCTATGGAACTAAACTTGTCACAATCGATACAACACAAACTTCAGCGTAGATACAAGGCGTAGGTATGCGGGCCCTGCGCTGGTAGAACGCAAGCTGAGTGCGTGGAAAGCTTCGGTAATTGAATTTTGAGTTTTATTAATGTGCCAGTGAAATTACTGTAACAGATTTTAAAACGTGCTAGACGAGTGTATTTTTTTGTGATGGACTCTACATCTTTGAACCCGGGGCCATGTGACGGAACCTGGGTGGTACCTTTGGCTTTGATCGTCTAGTAATTGAGTTTGATGGGTGCTAACCACTGAGTTGTATCAGTGTTTTGTTAGCTAGAGCAAGGCAAACACTAAAAGTATGAAAGGACTTACCCGGCCTGCGGAAGCAAGAATTCACCTACCGGATCGTAACCCGAAAGGCCCAAACGACAGTAGGCTTTGTGCTTTAAGCGACTGTAATTTTGTGTCATCAATCGCCTGCTATAAGGCCCTCAGGCTCTTTTGGTATATCGTTATGTTGTCAAAATATTTTGTGACGTTATCAATGAATGTGGACCTTGTTATCAGCTCTCATTTATATAAGTACATTTACATTCGATTTCATAGACAAGAATTTCCAAATCTTGGGGTTATCAATAACTACTTGTTATTTATGAAGGTCCTTCAACGCTGATAACTTCACAATTATGTGTTCTTGTTGGCACTGCATTTGCAGGCTCTTTATGGCACTTAGGCTCTTTTTTTGGCGCTGTAGCGCTTTTATATAATTCGCTAAATGACTGGGTCAAGAATAAAATACAATAGTTGAATGTTCAACTATTGTCCAAAGATACGGACTCCTTTTATAATTCCTTGAAATATTTAAAGTTTGGATTAACGACAGAAAAATAACATGAAAGTAAGTGGTTAAGCTCATTTGACCTGCAGTCATATAACCTATTATGTATTCATGATCATGTCATGAGGGAATCTCAGTCCCTTGTATATGGTAATTAGGAAGGCCTTCCTTGATAGCGTTACAGCTATCTTTTATAGCATTAGAGCTATTTTGTAAATATGAGTAGCGAGTGAGAAAGATAACACTAGATCACAAGCCTACCGGTGGATTTAATGCAACGGGCACACGGGGGTCCCTATGAAGTGTGACGATTCATTTGACTGTACTCTGTGTTTTGAGTGATTAAATTAGTGCAATTTTGAATTAATTAGTAATTATTTAAGGAGAGGGTAAAGTATTCAATAATAGGCAGATTTCGAGAGCTAAAATTAAGGTGAATCAAATAAATTTATTAAAAGTGAGTTTAATCTAATGATGATGATCTAGGGATTCAAGACTTTGTCCCCCTAGAACCCTTGTTGGTTGCTAGGCCAAACCTATGAGTGGGAAAAACCAACAAAGAAAGAAAAACCACTCGCCAGAACTTAAATAACAGAGTCCCAAAACATATAAACAATATGAATTTACATAATGTCTAAAACAGTCAGAATTCGTATTTTCTTTTGTGTACGAACCCGATAATATGGATGTAGGCTATTAGCAGGTAATTTTAATCAAATGTTGTTTAATAACAGAGGATTTGCGACACACACAAATATAAAGATAATAAAAGTAGCCTCGCACTATTAACTGTGTTACTTCCAGAATAAGGCTATTACAGAGTTAAAGTAATACTGAGTTTGATTAGAGTTTGACTAAAATAAGAATAAGGTAACACAGGGATACAATAGTGTGAGACTTTCCAAACCGTATAGTATAGGTCACAGAATCTAGCCACTCTAGACACAAATGCACTTGTCTGAGCGGATTCTAAACTCTTGGCATCTGCCTGAATAAAATAGCCCTAATCGAAGTCCGGGCTCACGTCTCGTCTCCCCTGGTCACTGGATGACTGCCTCGAATTCCCTTCTGCCTTAGCGCGAATCGACTAGCGTCCATTTCAATATTGTATTTCTGGAAGGATTTAAGACTGTGATTATCTTGCACAAAACTGACACATAAATAGTTACTGTTAAAGTGCATAATTCTATTACACTCCTTCTCGGCGTCTGCGTTCTTTGGTCCTGTTTGAAGTAAAAGTCAACATGTGGCATCATTTGGCAGATTTGAGCGTGGGATAAGTGTCCGAAAACAATATTTTATGATACTTTATTATAGGCTCTTGTTTTGAAATGACAGCGCACCCCATTGACGTAACAAAACTAATGGCTATGAATTTGTTGAAAGACCAATTCTTAAGAAATATGCAATTTATTGCGTTCAGCTGTGGAGAACACTAAAGTGCCATTGACTGTTCCCAGAGCGCATTCGGCTGTTATTGTTTTACTTATATTGGGAGAAGCCGCCGAAATGACAAAAAAAAAGTACTGTGACCGGCTTGTATTATCACATTCCTCTCCTTTGGAATACTGAAAAGGTCTAGTCCTTTTGAGTCTTCCAACATCGCAAACTATACATTATATTTGTATAATTCTAATTAACCTCTGTTTCTGCTTGCACTGCTTGCAATCATCCAATGTAGTGTACCGGTAACAAAGAGCTCTATTTTGCAATGCGCTCTAAAAATTTTTTTAAAATTATCTAAGAAACACCGTAATGAACCATCATTGTGCTTCGAAACACAACACCTTTGAAATCTGAATTGATTTGTAAAACCTTCGCAAGTGTTGCGCTTCAGCTAACCTACTATTATTGCAGTATAAACAATTCAAAAATTACTGTTGCTTTTATTCTATACTAAATGACCTAATCAGAAAGGTATTTTTTTTTCCATATTATTTTTACTATTATCGATCTTAAAAAGAAAAAATTAACATTAAGTGATTCTTATAAAGTGTTAAATTCTTATTAATTATTATTGTACATAAGTATATTTCATTCACACATTAGTTGTATTATATAAGCGACCGTACCCACTGATCAGACCTTAATTTCCACAAATAATAATGTTGGTGTCTCAATACACAAACTGTGCATTATTTTACATGACCTCATAGTCCACCTGTTCTTATATAGTTCTACATGAATTTCTAAAACCGTGCTCAATATTTGTCAGACGTGGCATTAGCAACTTTGATTTTTTTTTTTTTTTTTTACGGCTGTTAATACTCTGCCTACCCCGCAAATGTAAAGGCGTGCTATATATCACGAACCTTTATTCCATTGTGTCACCTTACACTGAAATCACAAAAACTTCTACAACTTGCTCGCCTCTCCTAGACCGAACATACA
This sequence comes from Keiferia lycopersicella, assembly GCA_029255805.1. Classification (NCBI taxonomy): domain Eukaryota; kingdom Metazoa; phylum Arthropoda; class Insecta; order Lepidoptera; family Gelechiidae; genus Keiferia; species Keiferia lycopersicella. Next base: position 6,526,567 of record JARACZ010000008.1, read on the forward strand.
TACATATTTTACCGTTAAGTACATTATGAAAATGCCCAATAATCTGCCCAAAACCAAGCAATCTTCTAGGTTATTCTTCTTTATCGTATAACATATTTAACTAACTATTATATAGGTACCAATGTTGATTCCGTTGCTGTTCTTCTGCATATCCTTAAATTTAGTTTCCAAAGTAATAAAATTATTGGAATTTCGAAATGATATCTTAATTATATCAATATCAATTTATCAAATAACATATTACAAATTAGCATATTGCAGTTTAGAAACAAACTTGTCAGTTTAATCTTATCATAATAGCTATCATCTTTTAATTCTTGGCAAGTACTTACTTATATAACTACCAACGAAATTTTTCAATAATCGCAGATTCCTATAATTTCTACCGAAATTTATAAATATTATTCATATAGTTTACAAGACAGTTTTCTACTGTAACTCTACCTTACGGATAATCTTCGATAGACTCTTTTGAATTGGTAACAATCTTATTAGTATCTTATTGGGGAGTTGGTTTTACTCTGGTTCACTTATGTGTGCTAATACGAACCATTTCTTAGCATTTCTCAACAAACTCTATGTTAGATTTAAGCTCCTTCTGCCTAGTTTTATATTGACTCCTTACTTTCACTATCATAAGTAAGTAGGAATAGACCTTTTATTATTTTAAATCTAAAATACACTACATACATGTTCTAATGTTATCATCAACACTGCTCTGGACATTTTACCTCAAATTTATAGTTAAGTGTCTATTTCCTGACTCAGGCTATTGTTTATCGCAACTTATTAGATAAATTTATTTAAATAAAGTAGGTTGTAATTGTTCTTCTCTAGCTTAAGATAGTGCTTAATCAATCATCATTCTCATATAAAATTTTCTGACTGTACCTATACAGACATATACCTTCCCAATGTCTTCTAGAGCCGAAACCTTTTACGACTTTATCAAAATTATTTTGCCATCTTTACAAAACTAATTGATCTAATAAGTAATTAACACATACATACACAATCATCGATTTAGACTTCACTTTGATATTTACTTTTGCTACTTTAATATCCTGTATACAATATTCTGTCTTTTGCTTATTTATATCTGATCATTCTATCTTCTCTTTATTGAGTCTCACTTTATTTTAGTACATTACGCGTGGTATTTTCCAACGTTTTATCTTCCAAACAAGGAATGTCCTTCATCTACCACTTTCTAAAATTAACAAAGTTTCACAAACCGATAAAGCCTTTTTTTTCTCAAAATGGTCTGCTTTTACAATAATTATGTCCTACAACAAGACACCGTTTTACAAGCGTCGTTGTAGCTGGTTCGCATAGTACCTCTACTTAAAACTTTACCAAGTCATTTATATTTACGCATCGAGTGCACAAAAATAACATCGAGACAAGAGATCATGTTGATCTACGTTACACATCAACAATGATTTGTTATCGACACAAAATTTGTTTGTTTATCCAAACGCCTTCAAGTATAGTCTTAGTTGATGTTTCATAATAACATTGTATTGTAAACGATCAATCTGTAATTGTGCCCAATTTTGGTTTAGTCACTTCCAAATAAAGAGTGGGTCAAGTTTCGCTAAAATTGCGAAAATTTATTTGAGACCACAACTAAGGGAAAATCCAACTGGCAACTACTTGTACCAAAACATACTTCTTACTTACTTTAACCTGCCTACTGCCCGCCTTTTACAATTTGTATTTACAATTTGTATTTACAATCATGATTCCAATAACACTGTGTCTTTCTAATTAGTATACATTCAGTCCTCTACTATGTTATGCAACATCGCAAACTGCTACGATACTTAAATCGCTATTTACTTCGTCTTGTTGGCTCGCTTATCGATCCACATGTTGCGATTATTTTAAGTTCAGTTTACTGTCGTTAAGTTCTTTTATGTTGGACACCGAGTCGTCAAACGTCCGATATCTTAATATTAAATGTAACCATTACATTTCTAACTTTGATCCACTGCTGAGCTCTTATACAATACGTGTTGTAATTTTCACTAAAGTATAAATAATAACTAAATTTACTCACTTACTTATCGACTGACATTACTCTTATTGTAAGTTCTATCTCTACTCCCATCGCAGGTTTACCAATACTTGCAGGTAAAAATAAAAAACTCTTTCTTTTCCAGTGCGTAAGAAAGAAACGAACGATAAGAGTCAAGCACAAGAAATCTGAACATTTCTTTGTAACGTTTAAGACCATATTTAAATTATTTACGAAAGATAGTCAATAGATTTATAATAGCACAAATTAAAAGTAAAACATTAAATAACCATCAAATCATTAGGGCTTCTAGTCTTAAAATAATCAGGCCGGAAAACGCAAAAAAACGAAAGGTTAACTTTGCGATTTTCTTCTATTAAGACCGTTTTATATATCTTAAAGTAGTAATAAAATTAATTGATCATTTAGCCTGCATTTTTAACATGGGTCCTCTTTTGGGAATGATACCAATACAACTTATATGTTAGACCTTCTCGTAAGTTCTTTGTATAGGTAAACTAAAGTAACTCCATCCTCTATGATAAATTGTAGGCGTAATTTACTAAGGGATAATCCAATGCCTATAAAGTCAAAATCTTATGTAGCATAATATAAATTAAACAAAATAAACGTGTTGTTATCCTTTGTTGACGTGTGATTAATCGACTAAGGGATAATTCAATATTACGACTTTTCTCACCAAACTCAGATGAATGTAGTTACTTATGTCAAATTTACGTACACACCAAAGTTATGGACTAAAGAACCACTCGGTAAAAGACCATAATCGCTGCTACTCAGAGCCAACTTCGACCGCGCACTGCCATTTCAACAACAAAATGAATTAAATAATCAACATTTTTTCGCTCAAATCTGCTGAAAAACACACATGCACATAATATAATACAGTAATTTCACAAAAGGTAATGTACATAGTACATCAACTTTTATAACAAAGTGTCAACAAAATCCCTCTTTATTAATTTATTGTTATAAAATTGGTTTTAAAGTCTGAATTTCAACAATTACAGTACTTCTTGCTTTTTGAATTCTTTAATAGGAAACTTTACATCGTTTAAGTCTTCCAACCTGTATAAATTACTATGTATCAAACAAAATAAAATCACGCGGTTTTTGTGCATTTTAATTCAAAGAAAGATATAGGTTTACCTCTCCTATATTTCAGTATTTTACATACTCTGTATATTGTCTATTTTAGACAAATCAAAACTCTTTCCTCTGCTTGGAGTTGGCTTATAAAGAGTTTTACCTCTCCTTTAAATGATAATTTTACATTTTTTTATTTTGCCACGACTGTATAAATAAAACTAGTCCCTCTCCTAAATAAAAATTCTAAGATTAACCTCTCCTTTATTTCTGGATTTAACACATTTATTATATTAATATTGGTTATGTGTAAATATCTCTTTTCAAAAGTTACAGTTCAGTACAGTACAAGTCTTTCGTTAAAACTGAATGAAATGAAAGTCAAAGTATTTAAAATCAAAATTATTCATTTAAAACAGGAAATATTATTGAATTTTAATTGTTATTTCCTGTAACTGTTAATCAACATATAAGTTTTTATAAAGACAAACTGTTGCACAAACAAAATGCATTTTTTTTTTCCTATTCGCTTCCATACCCAAACGAAAAATAAGAGGTAGAGAAATCGACCCGGCCGTAGTCAATCTCTACAACCGCTTACTCTCATTAGTTTGCGCTTGATTTAAATATGTATAAAGTTTACGTTGTGTTTTTGTAGTAACTCTTTATAGCCCTTTAAATCTAGTCGTCTACTTTTTGTAGAACGAACTCTAGATCCTGGTCACGGCACCATGTGTGACGGAACCTGGGTGGTACCTTTGGCTTTGATCGTCTAGTAATTGAGTTTGATGGGTGCTAACCACTGAGTTGTATCAGTGTTTTGTTAGCTAGAGCAAGGCAAACACTAAAAGTATGAAAGGACTTACCCGGCCTGCGGAAGCAAGAATTCACCTACCGGATCGTAACCCGAAAGGCCCAAACGACAGTAGGCTTTGTGCTTTAAGCGACTGTAATTTTGTGTCATCAATCGCCTGCTATAAGGCCCTCAGGCTCTTTTGGTATATCGTTATGTTGTCAAAATATTTTGTGACGTTATCAATGAATGTGGACCTTGTTATCAGCTCTCATTTATATAAGTACATTTACATTCGATTTCATAGACAAGAATTTCCAAATCTTGGGGTTATCAATAACTACTTGTTATTTATGAAGGTCCTTCAACGCTGATAACTTCACAATTATGTGTTCTTGTTGGCACTGCATTTGCAGGCTCTTTATGGCACTTAGGCTCTTTTTTTGGCGCTGTAGCGCTTTTATATAATTCGCTAAATGACTGGGTCAAGAATAAAATACAATAGTTGAATGTTCAACTATTGTCCAAAGATACGGACTCCTTTTGTAATTCCTTGAAATATTTAAAGTTTGGATTAACGACAGAAAAATAACATGAAAGTAAGTGGTTAAGCTCATTTGACCTGCAGTCATATAACCTATTATGTATTCATGATCATGTCATGAGGGAATCTCAGTCCCTTGTATATGGTAATTAGGAAGGCCTTCCTTGATAGCGTTACAGCTATCTTTTATAGCATTAGAGCTATTTTGTAAATATGAGTAGCGAGTGAGAAAGATAACACTAGATCACAAGCCTACCGGTGGATTTAATGCAACGGGCACACGGGGGTCCCTATGAAGTGTGACGATTCATTTGACTGTACTCTGTGTTTTGAGTGATTAAATTAGTGCAATTTTGAATTAATTAGTAATTATTTAAGGAGAGGGTAAAGTATTCAATAATAGGCAGATTTCGAGAGCTAAAATTAAGGTGAATCAAATAAATTTATTAAAAGTGAGTTTAATCTAATGATGATGATCTAGGGATTCAAGACTTTGTCCCCCTAGAACCCTTGTTGGTTGCTAGGCCAAACCTATGAGTGGGAAAAACCAACAAAGAAAGAAAAACCACTCGCCAGAACTTAAATAACAGAGTCCCAAAACATATAAACAATATGAATTTACATAATGTCTAAAACAGTCAGAATTCGTATTTTCTTTTGTGTACGAACCCGATAATATGGATGTAGGCTATTAGCAGGTAATTTTAATCAAATGTTGTTTAATAACAGAGGATTTGCGACACACACAAATATAAAGATAATAAAAGTAGCCTCGCACTATTAACTGTGTTACTTCCAGAATAAGGCTATTACAGAGTTAAAGTAATACTGAGTTTGATTAGAGTTTGACTAAAATAAGAATAAGGTAACACAGGGATACAATAGTGTGAGACTTTCCAAACCGTATAGTATAGGTCACAGAATCTAGCCACTCTAGACACAAATGCACTTGTCTGAGCGGATTCTAAACTCTTGGCATCTGCCTGAATAAAATAGCCCTAATCGAAGTCCGGGCTCACGTCTCGTCTCCCCTGGTCACTGGATGACTGCCTCGAATTCCCTTCTGCCTTAGCGCGAATCGACTAGCGTCCATTTCAATATTGTATTTCTGGAAGGATTTAAGACTGTGATTATCTTGCACAAAACTGACACATAAATAGTTACTGTTAAAGTGCATAATTCTATTACACTCCTTCTCGGCGTCTGCGTTCTTTGGTCCTGTTTGAAGTAAAAGTCAACATGTGGCATCATTTGGCAGATTTGAGCGTGGGATAAGTGTCCGAAAACAATATTTTATGATACTTTATTATAGGCTCTTGTTTTGAAATGACAGCGCACCCCATTGACGTAACAAAACTAATGGCTATGAATTTGTTGAAAGACCAATTCTTAAGAAATATGCAATTTATTGCGTTCAGCTGTGGAGAACACTAAAGTGCCATTGACTGTTCCCAGAGCGCATTCGGCTGTTATTGTTTTACTTATATTGGGAGAAGCCGCCGAAATGACAAAAAAAAAGTACTGTGACCGGCTTGTATTATCACAGCCATCAAAACTATTCCAGTCGGCTTCGTGGAGAGCGAGGGCTCACCTGGAAATAATTAAATAGTAGTTCAAACAACCAGCCTAATCACGCCTTTGGTGCGAGACTGGGCTTAGGAGTTGTTCCAAGAAGAAAGGATCGGACTGAAAGACGCGTGTGCTGATAAGGAACGGGCGCTTGGTGTGCGTGTGTCGTCTGTATTCGTCCTGACCTTGGCTTATCCGTAGAAGATAAGCCCAGTATCAAAATTCAAGTGTTTCAACAATAGCCTAGATATTCATTAGAATAATATACTTTGTTTCCATTCAAAATGTTTGTACGTAGTTAATCTGATTGGTTGTTGTACTTAAAAAGAGCTCCACGACTTTTCTAGTTTATATGCAAAGAGCTTTTGCTCCTTCAACAACAAAACTGAGAGCACTCCAGGAGTTGTATAACAAGAACGATAACTATGTCTAGAAAAAGCGGTTGGAAATCGTTCAAGTATTTTTGTATTAAGAATCGCCTCAGTAAGTTCTGTGAAGTTATCTGTTATTCTTTTGAACATGTGATAGTTGGTGAAATCAGTAGGTAAGTGGCAATTTATTTTCAAGGAAACTGTGTTACGGATTATTGAACGTGTGTACAAATAACAGCTGTATATAAACGAATTTGATCAAACTTTTCTTTAGAAACATCTGAAATGATATAGTTCGCTGCGAAACATTTGATATAAGGTATAAAAATATTAGCTACAAATATATTAAGGGGTGAATCAGCCCATGAAACTGAACAACTTTCCCCAAGCAACATAGGTCGATATGTGAAAAAAAAATTTGGCCCTCTCCCATAGAAATTGACTTGGTCGGATGGTAATTTTGTATGGGAGGTCCAAGTTTTTTTTTCATATATCAACCTTTGTTCTTTGGGGAAAGTTGTTCAGTTTCATGGAATGGTTCACCGCTTAAAATATTTGCAGTATTTTTTTTTACACCCTGTATACGCTCTATTTCTGGCAACGCTTGCTCTATGTCGAGAATCAGTGTAACAATAATTAATATTCTACTCTCTCCAAGTTTTGCGGCACTCCATAACTCCGAGAGATGAGTGTACAAGTTCTGCTTCGAAATAGATGTTTTATGATATGTAGTGAGAACAGTAAACAAGCAAGTTTCGGTATCGCGACCGCATAGCTCGGCTCGGGGCTTGTTTATGTGGCAATTGGAGGCGCAATGAACCGCCGGCTGCTGGCCGACTTCGCGAGCAAAGGCGCTCGACTTCAACAACAAATTGAGCCCCACTTCGAGACTCGCAAATAATCATCGCGAGGTAACTTTACAACTGTGCAGTCCAAGTTCAAGTTACGAAACGCGGTCAAGTCACTACTCTACTCAAATCACGCCTGTATCCCTTGCGGGGTAGACAAAGCCTTAACGATCGTAAAATTACGGTCGTTATCGCCACGTCTGACAAGTATTGAGGGCCCCTTCAGATGATTCGTGTTTAACTGTAGTGACAGGTTGTCAGCCTGTCGCCTAAATACGTGTAATACGTGGAAAAACACATAAAAACCTCGAGTCCCTTAGGTGCCTCATACAACACCCGCGGAAAGAATTGGGGTGATGCTATTCTATGCCGGCATCACACGGCAAAGAGCTACTACTACAGGGTGTAAATAAAATTTGATGCAATTATTTTAAGGTTAATCAGCCCGGGCTGATTCACCCATTAAAATATTTGCAGCAAATATTTTTACACCTTGTATAATATTCGTAGTCAAAATTCATTGCAAACTCTCTCTTTGAATTTCAACGTCGATTTTTTGTGACGCAACGAGAACAAAGCGAAAGACGATGTTCGATTCGGCCCAATATTCACACGGTTTGAACAAAATCCAATAATTCTCTTTTGAATACTCTACGGCTTATCCAGCAAAAAGCTAATCCGCTGAATAATGGGTTATAGATATCAACCGTGGAGCAGGCATGCCGGAAAAATATGCCGATTGTTTGGCGCAGCGCAAGCTTATGGTATTAATAACGGCTTTTAAATAATAAATCTTTGTGTTGTTGATGTTTTAATTGCCTCAGCGGCTGTTGGCCGTCCGCGCTCCACCCACTATATTGTGCTGAGGTAACGTCTATTAAATGTTAATGATGTTGAATACTGAACAGGCTGTAAGGGGCTGTTTTTACATTGTTATTCAAACATGAATAGAATCACCCCCTAATGTTTACAAGAATGGCTTGGGAAATATTAATAAATGGTTTTGTGGCATGGTTTTAACGTTTTACAACGAAGATATAGTTAGAGATATCAATTAAAAAGTTATGAATGAAGATTAGACGCTTAATTTTTTTTCCGGCTCTTTGAGATGAATAGAAGGAAAAGCGAGGCTATGCTGATGCTTAATAGTTTTGAGATAAAGGCAAAAATTACGATATCCATTTTAATACAAATTTATTTATTAACTTTGGTTTTACCAACTTAGTAACTGTAATGAAGTTGTATAAATTTAAAAAATGCCTATTATTTTAAAACTGTGTTTTAAAATTTGGTATTCAATACCGTCTAAATTATGACGACAGCGTGACTCGCCTGTCACTTCAGACAACTCCGTAGCAAATCAATCAAAGTCTCGTTGGCGAGTGACAATCGTGAGACGGTCCGACGCACTGTATTAGAACTCACCGCAGCAACAAAACAGCTCCATGTACCTACTGACCGTAGACTTTCGGATATAGTATGTGACGACTAAAATTATTTAAAAGAATAAAAGTAAAATAAACTTTTCAATTTAAAATTTAAAAAAATCATTTACTTCTTATTAACAAAAATTTTATTATTCAGTAACTAACTAAAGCAAAGATAATATTTACTTAAGTAAGCTAGCAAAACAACTAACAAAATTCAGCTAAATAACAAAGTTCAATGTTCAATGATACAATTATGTAATGATATGAGAGTGAGAATAATGAATGAAGAATGAATGATATTAATAATTACATACAGTGAGCAAAGCTTACTTTATGTACTAATTTACACAACAAAACACAAAAAAACAAAATGTGTTGTGATAGCTTAATCAACGCAATTATTTTAACTATCGCGCCTATTAAAATTAACACTATGCATTATCATTTCAGTTATAAAAATACTAATATAATTTATCACAAACTTTTATGAACTGAATGCGATAATATTTTTACCGCTAATGAAAATTATTAAAATAACCTTTCATCATGGCTTTTCTATTTGAATACTTATCTTGTAGGTCTTCTTACATTTCAGTAAGAAAAAATGTGTTATATTAATTAATTATTGAAGAATGATGTCTTGAAAAAATAATTACTTGGAAGATCGAATAATTTAGTACAGGCCTTGGACTTAATGAATGAACGTAACTTTAGCATACTTAATTCAAAATCAATTCTCCTTGCCTTATCCCGTTCTCTGTCGTATTACAAGCATCCTCAATTCACAACAATGTCTAAATTGGTACCAACATAAAGTTAAATAAGAACTATTCAGTCTATGTTCTACTAGTTTCATTTTTTACAAATTAAATCATAAAGCACACTTTTTTCCGGCAAATTCAACACGAAACAGCAAAAAGGGTTACAGACAGCTTTCAACTTATTTGCTGACAAAAACTACAGTTTTATGTCCCCTTTGCCTGCTGAATGTCAACAATATTGCAAAGTCGGCTAAAGGTACAACGATTCACTGTAATCTAGCCCTTGTGACTTTGTAATACAGTGCTTGGAGAGTGCATCGCTGTGTTGCCGACTGTAACCGTTTTACGATTTACGGCAGAGCGGTCATCTGTAGGGTTGTAAACTCTGGGAACATGTATATCGCATCAAGAACTTTTGTTGATATCAAACTTTTCGTGTCATACGGTAAACTAAAATATGCGTAGGTTAGGGATGTTCATTTTCATTAACACATGTATGGTATATTTTATCTTCATTATGTATGATGGATGAAAAACTGCAAGCCTACAGAGAAAATAAAAAAACAGTTGATAGAAGAAACTAAATTCAAACAGTAACTATGTATGTAAATCAGGCTTTGTTTTGCATGAAAAGCTACGTGTGTCTAACTTCGCTATAAAGCATGCGAGAAACTATAAATTCTAGGCGATAACAGCTGCTAAAAATCACAACTTACCATCGGAAGCAGCCAAACAACCAGCACATACTAGCAGCAACCAAACTGTCGCCAAACACGGGGTCAATCTTTGGCCGGTCATGACGATATATATCTTAGCCCAGCGACATCGTAATCAAATCAACTTTTCCAACTATTGATACGTCAACATAAGTGGTCTCATGGCTGCCGGGGCGAGTTCGAAGTTCAATCATTCATCGGCGCTTAGGTATCGGCTCGATTAAAAATTCATCGGTCGAATCGAGCGATGGAGACGAGCGTAATCGGAGAATCCGCGAGCGACACGGACGGCGAGCTCTCACCGCGCCGGCTGCGTACTGGCCGTATTCTCGTAGCGCTTTGTCTACGAGCGCTACGGCTCTCGTAGCGCTTGCGTAGCCCCGCCTCGCGCGGATGAAAGGACGGAACATTACCAGTATTTGTAACAGTTTGCGTCAAATTGATATAAATGGAGACGGTTTTAATAAAGTGTAATTGACTTTTGCCGACTTTGCGTCGCATTAATTTGGACCACGCTAAGACGCTGGCAGGTGCGCCGCTAAACACCCCCGGCGAAGTTAACTTTGCCCCTTAGCATGAATAAATTAACATTAAAAACGGATTTTCTTTTGTCAACTTCTTGTCATCATATCATCTTTACAGAATTGGTGACACTGATCACCACAAAATAAATGAACAAGACACCAAATCACCTGTCTCTCAGCAAAAGCTCTTTCAATATCTCAAGCTGGAAGATCTTTTTCTTAGTCAAACTTCGAGCCACGCTAGGCGGAATTGAGTCAAGCCAATTTATTACGACAAATGTCTGTCAAAAAGTCAGCTTCTAAAAAAGTAACCGGGTAATTTAAAAGGGACATTTCACTCTGATTTAGTAACTACTTAATTAGAGGTGGAATAATGAGCTCCCAAAACTCCGGTTCCGAATTCTGCGAGTTTTTCAACTTCTCAAACGACTTTAATATTACTTACTAACACAAGTTTGTTCCCTGATTCTAAATCATTTGATGCCGTTTGTTGGCGGAAATCGCTAAGTCAACTTCGTCAACTTTGAGTTTATAATATTTAATTTATAGGATAGATTAGAAAAGTTCCAAGTTTCTGCCGTGTGATGCCAGCTTAGAGTAGCATCACCCCATATCCTTCCCGCGGGTATCGTAAGAGGCGACTTAGGGACTCAAGAGTATTTGGTGTATTACAATTTTTAGGCGACAGGCTGAAAACCTGTCACTATTGTGATACATATGTTTTCTGAAACAACCTTGAAAAACAATCCTCAAAATGTCAGACGTGGCGATAGCGACCGTATTTTGCGGCCATTAACGCTCTGCCTACCCCGCAAGGGATAAAAGCGTGATGTGTATATGTATGCGAGGTTCTTCCTATCCACTGTTGGACATGGGCCTTATTGGTAGATGGGTTGGCGATATAGTGCATGACTTTTTAATTCACAGGGAATGCTGCTGCCCATTCCCTGGATAATTGATTTTTACAATAACCATGATAGAACTGGGGTGATGCTGTTCTAAGTATCACTGCAATGTTCTACTCGTAATAAACATTAGTAATATAGGTAGTGATAAATTAGTCGTTTGCCGTGTGATGCCGGCTTAGAATAGCATCACCCCATTCCTTCCCGCGGGTGTTGTAAAAGGCAACTAGGGACTCGAAGGTTTTATGTGTATTACAATTTTAGGCGACAGGACGACAACCTGTTACTATAGTGATACACGATTCACCTAAAGGACCCTAAATACTTGTCAGACGTGGCGATAACAGCTCTGCCTACCCCACAAAGGATAAAGGTGTGATTTATGTATGATAAAATATCAAATTAATGACAATCACATTAATATTCTATTCTATTTCTATTCTATTTCAGCCTATTGCAGTCCACTGCTGGACGTAGGCCTCCCCCAAGGAACGCCATAAGGCACGATCTCCCGTTTTTGCCATCCAGTCGCTACCAGCCGCCTTTTTCAAGTCATCAATATTCATATAAGAATAAATGCGTAATATTTTACCTACATTCAGACAAAACATTTTATTCGTTTAACCTGACCTTATTCTAATAGGCATGAGTTTGTTTGGATTATGGATTTGTTTTGTCTAGCAATGGCAGGATAATGTGACATTATCAAGTTTATTTTCTCACGCTACTATTATCTATTTATTAATGGATCTATGACTTGAAAATGGCGGCTGGTAGCGACTGGATGGCAAAAACGGGAGATCGTGCCTTATGGCGTTCCCTGGGGGTGGACTGCAATAGGCTGAAATAGAATAGAAATAAAAATGGATCTATGATGTCTTTAGACTATACATAAATAGTTGCCGTGTGATGCCGGCATAGAATAGCATCACCCCAATTCTTCCCGCGGGTGTTGTAAGAACCAACTAAGGGACTCGAGGGTTCATGTGTATTAGCACGTATACAACTCTAGGCGACAGGCTGACAACCTGTCACTACAGTGATACACGAATCATCTGAATGCCCTCAATACTTGTCAGACGTGGTGATAACGACCGTAACTTTGCGACCGTTAACGCTCTGCCTACCCCGCAAGGGATAAAGGCGTTATTTGTGTATGTGTGTGTCTGGTCTACTTATCTGGGTAGTTATCTTACAGTCTTATCTCACAAGCGCGGGTTAGCCATACTTGTTTGTTATCTCTCTCTCTTTTCGTTGGACGACTCGGTGTCTGAAATGAAAAGAGAGAGAGATAACACACAAGTATGACTAAGCCGCGCTCGTGAGATAAAAAGTTTTGTACCTTTCACATTTATTTGTAAATGAAAGCTAACGGTTCCCACTACCAGCTATAAACTGTTCTTTGCGACTATCATTCTCATCAACTGGTGAACTGAGATGACCCGTTTTTATTGCACTTCAATAGATGGTTGTACATAAAAAAGAACTTACAAAAAACTGATAAATACCTAATCTGTCTAGGTTGATTTATACTTACATACATATATCACGCCTTTATCCCTTGCGGGGTAGGTAGGTAGATCGATTTATAGACCCCAATATAGATGTTTTCAAGAATATCAATAGTCGTTTCTGAAATGCTGACTATAAAATTAATATAGATACAATTACTCAGCCAAATATATTAGATCCATAAGCTAACTGAGATAATATTTGTGAACGGAACTGAGAACACTTAAAAAATTATCATCATAACAATAACTTATTTTTGGAAAATATCATAAGAAAGAACCTTCATAGGATCCACTTAAGAAGATAAATATGTTTGATCAAAACACTTGAGCGAGCCTCTGCTAATGAGCCTATAGCACTTAGCAATAATTAATGACTGAAGCGAACCATCTATGCCATAGTAGATGTAAAGAACAGTATAACAACTTACAAGAAACGAGCAATATCCATCATTTGCTTCATGTATCTTTTACAGTTTTTCTGCAATAATGCATTTGATAACGGCTAGATGTATTAAAATATTCACTGGTAATGATAAAGTCTTGCCTCAGACACTGACTAAATCGTCTGTCATAGACGTATAAGGCCAATGATCGTTGGTATTTTGAATCGTTTAATAGCAAGATCAAGGCATTAGCAGAGAAGAGAAAAGATTGGAAGTAACTCCACCGACAGGAATTTGACTCTGAAATTTGAAGAATAATAAATAGCAATCGAGAACAAGAAATTCATGTAACTAGGCTAAACATTTGCCATTTCAGTATTTATTTACTGATTATCTAGCTAAGGGTTTTTCAGTATATGTCATGTAATACTATTTTTTTTTTTAACTTTTTATGTCAAATTCATATATGGTAACTTATCCTGATCGACAAAGCAAATCAATGCAGCATACAAGAAAGTCAAACTAAGGTATTTTGCACTTCTCCAGAGCTAAAAGCAAAGAGTTAAAAATGGCTTGTCTTTCCACACATTAGATGCCTTACTTTTTGTGTAACCTATCTGCATATCTGTTACATTTCAATAGACAAATATGGCTAGTTTACAATGGAGTTCATGAGTATACTGGATTATTTCAAGGGCACCGGCACTATTAACTGTTTTATTTTACTGTGACCACACTTAGAGAATGCCTACAAGACTATAGAATATTTTCAGTGTTCCAATAATTTTGCTGAATCATTTTGCAATTTCAATCCAAAATTCGAATCATATTTTGCATGCTTTTGTAATTTTTTTAAGGTATGAGTTTTGAATAATATTTGCATATTTTACTTACAGTAAATAGGTGAAAAGCTTATCTTTTGATATAAAATAGATATTATATACATGAGAGAGCAACCAAGGTAGCTCACATGATTGTAATTTAACACTTAAAACACTTGAAACTAAAAATTACTGACAAAAAGAGAAGCACTACACTAAATCTTCATATATTAATCAATCCAAGTAACTTCGATAACAGTTATCATAATTATAGTTTATTTATAGAACAAACACGAGTTTCCTCCTTTTAATTAAGCACCCAGTAACAAGACAAATGAGATTTACGAGAGTATTATAGTCGGCTGATACCCCGATGATGCCCTCAATGACCTGAATTATTAACAGTATTGTGTCAGAGTAGTCATCGATCCTATAGTCATTAATATTCTAAGACCATCAGTGGAACTGTACCCTAACAGTTATTACAATTTAAAATAACGCTTTAGGTTTTTTATTTGGTTTGAGTTTTTTTGTCTGAGGTTTAATTAAATACGTTTTTTATTGTTGAAACCATTCTTACAAATATAACACTCAGAGCAGAACACATGTAGGCAAGGTTATTTTACGATTTTAATTGTGAAAGTTTTGTATAAATTGGTTTTGATATTAATAAATCGCTAAATATTGAATCTATTTTGAAACTGGATATTGCTAGCGATAAATGAAATTCTTTTTTTGTTACAAAAGCGTAATAGCAGTAATAGTCTGTCGATTTGGTCTCTAATACTATTTATGCTTGGAATAAGCCAAAGCGGCAGAAGGCGGGTTATTCAAGGATCTTCCTCTAAGCTGGCGGAACCCTTTTTTCCGTCTTCGCAAATCGTCAGGATTAAGCCGGGGCTCACACCTTCCAGTGTTGCCAGATCAGATCGTTGTGAGCTGACAATAGTCAAGTTGTTTTCAGACTGATAAAAATGTAACCAACTTTTTACCTACATTCTTCAATAGTTCTCTATATGACAAAGACAAACACGGGTTTTCACTTAGAAGCTAAAATAGGTAAATATCAAAACATATAGTTTGTAAGAATTAATACACTCAAAAAATTGGATCTCCCATACAAAATGTGTTGAATATCTGGTTTGGTTTGAATGAGAGGGATAAAGATTTTCTTCAATTTTCATCGAAATATCCCCTTGGTGTTCAGTTTCATAGAGTGATTCACCCAGTAGGTACCTTGTCTTCAAAATGGTCTAAATATCTTAATACGCTTATACACTTTTTTAACAGTAACTTTGTCTATTTGACTGTCGCAAGACCATCCAAAATTACTTTATAAGAAACTCATACTCGCATTAGGTCGAATAACAACTCACAAATTGAGTCTCAATTGAGTTGGCACCCCCGTTTTCTTGCCAATATTTTTTGTCGGTTTAGCCGCGCTATGATACAAACTGGTCGATCAATAAGCAAGTTACGTATCCCCAACTTTTATTGATATTTCGGCGATGAAAGGAAAATAAGATTACGCGGAACTGGTCCTGATGTTTTTCGAATGAATAGGAGATGATGGTTTAGGAGTGAGTTGTATGGAAGCTGCCTAAAAGAAATCGTTTCCGCCAGGTATGACCGAAGGAGGACTCTTTAATGACTAGTATTTGAATAGTATTATTTATTGTAATGTTTTATTATCTTAGTCAGAGTTTATAAATATGTATAGGCATATCCCTTCTCGCAAATACAGCGGAGATCCTGGAGACTAATATTTTACATATTATACATAGTAAACACCCAGACTCGACACATATATTTGAAAATTGACTTAACACATATTTGTGTCCGGTGGGGGTCGAACCCACGACCCTCGGCGTGGAAGGCAGGGGTACCATCCGCTACGCCATCGGGACGGTCAATTTTCATTCATTAAGTAGGAAGGAACTCAACGTACTTCTGATAGTAAAGTTGGGAACAAAACTTACCTTACTGACATTTCTGACATGTATAAATCTGACAGAACGCTGCGATATTTCTACATACGACCTATATTTCTAAATTTCAAATAAACAAGTAAAAGTAAAACTTGTTCAAATAAATTTGTTTAAGGAATAGAGCTATTGATATTTATACTCAATTATTAATTACATAAGTAATATTTTCTTCCCTCTCAAAGTTCAAGAAGTGAGTGAAAGAGCACTATCTTTCACTATCAAAATAGTTCGTATTTGTCATATTTATGTATGTATATTGTAATATGTATAGTTGTATTATATGTATATAGTATATCAGAATAATTGTGTAAATTTAATATTTTAGTGTATGTATTATTTTTAAATACCGCAGTTAGTATGCACGATCGTCAGCCTCACCTTACGCCTAGCCTTCTCCTTCCCCGCTATAGCCTTAGCCTATCTCTCTACCATAGGACTGCTGGAAGAGATTTCTTTTTAGAAATAAGTAGTACCTTTTGTGTTTTTTATCTAAATGTGATTGTCCTGTGTTTTATCTCGTGTGCAACAAACAGTTAAAATAAATAAAGAAATACTTTATTCCAGAAGTGCTAGTAATACATTATGCTTGGTTTGGTAGTTATTAAATTATGTGCATAGGTGTCTTATAGCCCCTACCTACTGTACTGAAAATTTCATTACAATTGAACAATTATTGCATCGTGTAAACATTGAGGAAAAATCTTTTTGCACGTGGCGAGGGTGACTCAAAAGTTTGTTCGTTTCGGATTCAATTTATTACAAAGCGCGTGCTCTCCCTACACCGAAACTCACTCGAGCATTGCGCAGCAAAATTTATTGTTTTTCTAAGGTAATATTATTGTTTGAGGCACTCCAGGCCAGCTAGAGAATGAGTTGCAAAGAGTAGGAGATCGAGAAGGTGTTTTTAGATATTCAGCATCGATTAAGGTACCGGCCAACTAGGTTGTTACCATTGGTAGTCTACACTCCCCAACATTTCCAAATGATTCTTGGAAATGAATGCTGATGAAACATCGTCTTGTAACTTTGGGTAGGTCCCCCTAGGTTGGGTACCCCTAGGTCTCAAAAGTTATCCCTTCTTCCGCTTAAATAAAATTTGTTCTAATAATGAAAAATGTGTCCGCAACGCCTCGACTCGATAAAGCCAAAACTGGGCAGATGTCGCTGGGCAGTATATAACATGTGATAGGTTCTGGACGTGCCGCGCCTATTGACTGTCGACTTAAACGTACTACGCAAAGCACTATGTTAGCTTCATAATACCTTCAAGAACATAGAAAAACTGATGTAACCAAAGATTACATGGTGGGTGTATACTGGCGATATTTGTTGCGACGTTTTTTTTTCGATATTGGCAATCAAATTCATAATTTGTGCAACAATCAAAAGAACCTGATCAGTCAGCTATCCCGTTATATTTTCCAAATACCCAACCTATATCTGATTGTAAACTATAACTTGTTAGTACATGAATACATTTACCAAATTTACTGATAAATAGTTTTGTTTAGCTACCAAAATTACAAAATAATTTTATACCACCCTATAGAATTCATAGATAGTTCAGAATACTTTTCATTCAAAATGTTTGGTTTTAATAGCAAAATAAAATCATAGGTAGGTAGAGTAAAAACGTCACAGGTGAGAGTTCCCACGGTTGAAAGGGGAGTGAGTAAGCCAAATATAGAATGTAAATTAAAAGCAGTCAAATCTGATAAATCTCTTCAATTTTTGATCAAAAACAAAACTTCTGCATTAGCTTTTTGATTTCGTTTATGATTTTGAAGGAAAAGAAGTTGGAAACAATTCCATTTTTTTAGGTAATATTTTGAAAGCGTCTTGTAGGCGTAAAGAAGTAGGTACTATATTATAAATCACTTTTTTAAAATACGCTGCAAACGTAGCTACTGCTTAAGTAATCTGTATAGACGTTCAAGGAAGTAGACATTCAGGGAATTAATAGACTTAGCGCATCGAATGGACATCCCGGGAAAAGGACTTTCCGCACCGTGAGGTTGTAAATGTATTTAATGGAATTTGTACAAAGAAAACTGCTGTGCTCTAACTTGTCTCGTTTTGGCGCAAGCACGCCCGTGTCCCTAGATTAGAATATTACCAATGATGATCTAGGTACCTTCACAAACTGCTTTATTTCGATCAAAGTTTTCCGGAATGTTTGTACACCCCCAAACAGCATCGACACCTTTTGTTTACCCCTGCAAAACATCGCGCTTAAGGAACTTAGAGCACAAAACCCTAGAGATGCGACTTTTCAAACAAGAAATTGATATTTTACACATATACATATATATCACGCCTTTATCCCTTGCGGGGTAGGCAGAGCGATAGTGGCCGTAAGAATACAGCCACTGTCGCCACGTCTGACACTTTTGAGGATTGTTTTCCAAGGTTGTTTCAGAAAACATGTGTATTACTATAGTGACAGGTTGTCAGCCTGTCGCCTAAAAATTGTAATACACCAATACTCTCGAGTCCCTTAGTCGCCTCTTACGACACCCACGGGAAAGATGTGGGGTGTTGCTATTCTAAGCCGGCATCACACGGCATAATTGATATTTTATTGATAAAATAAATAAAAAATAAATCAATCTTATCCAAAAGACATCTTTTTTTATCGATTATCTCATCAAATATTATGTTTTTCTTAAAGAAATATTATTTTTATGATAAAACTACCCACAGAGGTAAAATACCCTTTATACCGCCGAAACAAAATACTATTTGGGAACTTAAATAAGCTGTTCTGTATTTTAAATCATGCAGGATCTGACACAATTCGATAATGGTGTGGCGCATAAAAATCTAATGTTAGCACTTACTCGAAAATATGAATAGCGAATTTAAAGTAGGTAATCGATAATAAATTGCATACCGATAACGGATTATTAATACTCTCGCTCTCTCTCTTTTTGTATGGGACACCGGGTTGTCCAACGACCCGATGAACTCTAGTGTCAGAATTTTTCAACCGCCTTCTACAAGTAGCAGGCTAAAAAGCAATAAATATAAATAATAGCAGGTTAACACTAATTCGATTTTATTCTGAAGAATTATCAATTATTTTTCACATCTCTACAAAGCCCTGACTCTGTTTGGGCCCTGATAATCAATCTTTGGGCTATTACAATGTTTTAGCGCCTTGATGTATTGTTTCAGCCTCAATAAAGTTTTGATGAATTTTCCTGTTCGCCAAGCCTTTGTTCGAACTCAGGCGGATATTGATGAATAATTTGATGGGCCAGTAATACTGTTCTATGTAATTATTCAAACGCTCAATATTGGGTTATGTCTGTTAATACAACGATTGAATGAAGAGGAAATGAATGAAAAATAAGTGTCTTTGATTTATAAAATCTTACAAATAGTTCTCGTTATTTCATTCGTTGTGGGCAATAAATATTCTCTTTTAAAAAGTAGAATTTTTACAGCTGTAGGTAACTAGGTGTAAAATAAAACATCAAAGGAGTTGGTAATTAAGTTGGTAGTACATATTACCTTGATTTTGAATAATCATTAAACATACATGTTGTTTTTCTTTGACTTTTCATTTAAAAGATCGGAAATTGTTTGAGTATTATTTTTTTATACGGAAGATATGCCAGACGGGGCCAAACTAAGGACATGTCCACTTCTGAGCTACAGACGCCTCAACCGACACTACCACGTTTACCAGATGTCGCTAAATTCTCATTTTGAGACAAGTATCAAGAGATTAAAAATAAGTAGCTCAGTTGGCAATTGACAATATTCCACGTGTGACGGTGATTATGTTCCTATTTTTATTTCAAATCAATTAAATCCCAAAAAAAATTGTTCCCCTTTTATAGGAATTGTATTACAAAGGTAACAAGCTCTGTCGAAACTCATTTAGTTTCACACGCGGCCCTAATTGTTTTGAGCAATTGAGTGCGTTCATCAGCGGAAATATGGGTAGTTCAAATATTTCCCTCCATATACATTTAGCATTATATTACAGTTTATCAATTTGATTTTGAGAATTCACTCTTTGTGAGATTTTCCGTTTGTTTGACTCTATTGATAGACTATTCCGCTGAAAAGTTGAACTTGGTAGGTATACGAGGTGTAAAAATTTAAGGCGCAAATATTTTAAGGGGTGTATCTGCCCATTAAACTGAAAAAAAATTCGAAACATAAGTCGAAATATGAGATTTTTTAGGCCTTCCATACAAATTGACTTGGTCGGTCCACATAATAAGAATTATATATAAATATATATAATTATTAACACTGGCTTAGTTTCTGGAGCTCTATTTTTGAATATTCGCATAGAGAAAGCTGCTACAACATACGTTCTACTTAACTTATCGATTCCACAAAAAAAGTCGACTAGTCGTTGCGGACATCCATGCGCGGAATCGAGTTACGATGTTCTGGACATTGACTCCCAGATAGTTATCAACAAGATTGCTAATCCTCCATCGATGCATTACAGATTAATCTCAATATCCTAACTAACTAACTAGGCGCATCACTGGTAATAGGTTGGAGAAATACCGAAACGTTTTAATGGAGAAACTGCCAGTCCATAATTATAACTTTGAAAATCCAAATAATGTATATCAAGACTTCTTTCATTTAGTGAGCGAAGAATTTGAATTAATTTTTAAAATAGATACAAAAGAAATTAGTACGAAATTTAAATTTAGTGATTGGGCTACCAAAGGTCTTAGGATTAGCAGAGATAGGCTTTTTGAACTTTATGAGCTTAGAAACATCACAAATTATGATAGTTTTAATGAGCTGGTAAAAAAATATTCTAAAATCTTTAAGACAGCTTGCTTAATTGCTAAAGCCAATTTTATTACAAATAAGATAAAGTCTTCAGACAATAAAATAAAAGCTGTCTGGAAAGTTATTAATAGCGAAACAGGTAAAACGAAACCACGCGAAAATAACTTTTCACTTAATACTGACAATGGAATGATTAGTGCAAATTCCGATGTAGCGCAGGAATTTGAAACATTCTTCACAAATATACCACTAAAAACGACTGAGGCATTAGGTTCTTCACCTTCAATTTCATCGTTCTTGCTTAAACAAAATGTAGATGCTTGCAATTCAGAATTTAAATTTACTCCTGTGAGTCCCCAGTATATTTTAAAGACTTTTAAAGATATTAAAGTTAAGAGCACCGAAGATTTATGGGGAATGTCAGTTAAAGTTTGTAAGTCAATGATTGATATATTAGCACCATACTTGGCAGATATTTTCAATGAATGTATTGAACATGGCATCTTTCCCGATTTAATGAAAGATAGCAAGGTAGTTCCGCTGTTCAAAACTGGCGACAAACAAGATCCCAGTAACTATAGGCCTGTATCTATTCTGCCAGTACTCAGCAAAGTCTTTGAAAAGATCATACTCAATCAAATGCTGTCCCATTTTAATAGCAACAACTTGTTACACAACCAGCAATTCGGTTTTACAAAGGGACGTAGTACCACAGATGCTGGTGTTGCTCTTGTCAAACATGTATTTAATGCTTGGGAGGAATCAAAGGACGCCATTGGTGTTTTTTGTGATCTTTCCAAGGCATTTGATTGCGTAGATCATGAAACTTTATTGGTAAAACTAGAACACTACGGTATTCGAAACGCAGCTCTGAAATTTCTGAATTCGTATTTAGATAATAGAACGCAAAAAGTACAAGTAAACGGCACCAAATCACAGGGATCTCGTGTTAAAATTGGTGTGCCGCAAGGCTCTATATTAGGTCCATTTTTATTTTTAATTTACATTAATGATTTGCCTTACATGGTAGAGAATTTGTCCAAAATTGTTTTATTTGCTGATGACACATCCCTTATATTTAAGGTTGATAGACGAGCGCATAATTATGACGAAGTAAATCACACTCTTGGGCAAATTCATAGTTGGTTTACTGCAAACAATTTAGTTCTAAATGCGAAAAAAACTAAATGTATATTATTCACTTTGCCAAATGTAGTACATTCATTGAATAACTATGTTGCACTTAATAATGAAAAATTAGAGTTTACTACCAGCACAGTTTTCTTAGGGATTACTCTTGACTCAAAGCTCCAATGGGGCCCTCATATTACATCTTTATCGGGAAGATTAAGCTCAGCTGCCTATGCAGTACGTAAAATTAGAGAAATTACAGATATTTCAACTGCACGACTTGTTTACTTCAGTTATTTTCACAGCATTATGTCCTATGGAATTTTGCTGTGGGGCCGCGCCGCTGATATTGAAACAATATTTATTCTTCAGAAAAGGGCCATTAGAGCAATTTATAAACTAGGCAGTCGTGATTCTCTAAGAGAACTGTTTAAGGAAATTAATATTATGACGGTGCCGTGTCAATATATTTATGAAAATATCATGTATGTAAGAAAGAATATTCATACGTTCACAAGAAATCATGAAAGACATAATCGTAATATAAGAAGTAAAAATAAATTAGATCAACCCGCGTATAGACTAGCTAAAGTAAGAACTTCATTTGAAGGTTTAAGTATACGATACTATAACAAAATACCGGAAGATATATTAAGTTTATCTGAAAGTAAATTTAAATCTATTATTAAGAAAACATTATGTTATAAAGCTTATTATAAGTTAGATGATTATGTTAATGACAAAGAGGCATGGTCCTCTGAAATTCCAGCACAGCACAAGAAACATGCAGTCATTTTTAATACCAAATCAGGACGTACATGGAATTTACAATTGGCATAATTAGTAAGGAAGACGAAACAGTTAGAATTATCTACTGTTATACTTTTATTTTATTTTAATTTAGCGTAGCCGTTTTTTGGGCTAATAATATATATGCTTATAAAACTTAGCTAGGGTAGCCTAGGGCCTATTCTATAGGTACAAATTGTAAATTGAGATTAGAAGCACTTCTGAGCAGGTTTTTGGGTGGTTTTCCTGTTCAGGAGGTCCGGCTGATTAGCATGTAACATGCTTTTTTTTTTAAATATTGCTATTAATTTAATTGATTCCATAAATTGATGGTGGTGACGTAAGTTACATGCTGTGTGGTCAGCCTGACCAGCCCCGAGGCAGTGCCTTTTTTTTTTTATCCCACTCGTGCCGCGATTCTATTAGGAACATAAAATTGTTATTGTTACTATGACTAATTCACTTATTCAGTGACCGTATTGTAATTTAACTCTATGACATTCTAAAAGCATTCATTGTGAATCTACTTGGAAATAAACGATTGAATCTTGAATCTTGAATCTATCCCTAGATAATAAATACGACTGTTTCTAGTTATGACTGACGATCAATTGGATTAATACTAAAATGTTTAGATAATACATACTACGAAATGTCTATGACGAGATTTACCGTTTCCAAATTGCTCTGTATTAACATTTATCTACTACTACTACTTAAATCTACTACTACTACTACTTAATCTACTACTACTACTACTTGTATCTGTCAGTATTTATCAAAAAAGAAATCCGAAACACAACGTAGCATTTCGTTTCAGTCCACTTCACGCTTTTACTATGCAGAAAGCTTTCAAAGTTTCGCAACACACGCCGCTGTTTATTAGAGGAACAAGCTCTCGATACAGTACCGACTCTTTGTGTGTAAAATTATCGGGAAATCCTGAGCACTTTTCGTCAGGCGACAAAGGGTACACGTGCCCGAGCGTACGGCGA
The DNA here is from genome assembly GCA_029255805.1 of Keiferia lycopersicella. NCBI lineage: Eukaryota > Metazoa > Arthropoda > Insecta > Lepidoptera > Gelechiidae > Keiferia > Keiferia lycopersicella. The sequence continues at coordinate 6,550,549 of JARACZ010000008.1, forward strand.
TATTTCACCCGTACGCCATGATTCGCCGCTTAAGCGCGATAGGAAAATCGTAAATTCAAGAAAAAGAATTTTCTTTATAGTCTCCTAAAAAGTTTCCACACTGGCACGTATTTGAACACAAGCGGCGTCGCGCAGGCAAATGGTACCGAATTGTAATATCATCCGTTCCTTTAGACACCCCTACTTTTCAAATTTTCTCTTACAATGCGACGAGGTAATATGCGTTTTATTGGATCGTTTTTTCCGTTTCGAATGAAAAAGAATTGTTGTTATGTGGAAACGCTTTTACACGCATCGTTTGTGTTCGAATTGAGTCTTAATGCGATCAAAATGAAATGGTTATGTAAGTACTTACTTTACGAAACGTCGAAATTTCTTTCATCACATGGTTAAGTTGTTTATGAAATAATGAAATTGTTTCGTGTAGCAGCAATGCATGTCGAATTTATTCACTATTTATTTTGTGTTTGTTCAGAATCTGTTACACAGTTTGTCAATCTGTGGATGATACAGGACAGGCAGTGCTATCTGGTGCAGTTGTTGTCAGGCTTTATTCTGCGGAAGTAGCATCTGCCATTCACATGGCCCTGTGGTGAGCTCGCGATGGACATATGAAATGTTTTGTTCCCGACATCGACGCTTAGATTAACTTTGATGGGTTGAACAGAATACTGAATCAAATTTCATTTTTTACTTGTCACAGCAAAAATATCCCTTGTCATTCTCCTATCCACGTAAAAGATGTGCTAAGTAGCTAGGAACACTTGAAAAACATACCTTCCTTACAAACGGTGTTTTTGAATAAAACCATTTTGATATGTTTTCAAGCCACAAAAGAGTAGCAGCTTTCTGAATGTGAATAACTTAATAATTTCGCAAAAAAAAAAAAAAAACTTGACTACTTTGTAAAATTTTTACCTTTCCAACAGATATAAATAGTTTAGGTACATTATGCTCAGAGAAATAACACTTAAGAATATGAAAAGTCCAAAGTCCTAGAAATATGAGTTTGGCGCGTGATAAAGCAAAACGTACTCGTAGTAGATATTGAGAGGTCACGCCTTTTAAAAATAGGGTTGGTTCGAGCGTGTTTGACAGTGGCTGTAATGTTGGGAAATAATGGACGAGACATGCTCTTCGAAATTGGTGTAGCCAGTCATTGATTTTTAGAAAGAAAAAATGTAGGTAATACTTATTGTACTAATATGACTGTGCTGTACATTCTCTAACATTATTTTGAATTCAGTACATGAACCCGTGAAACTAAAATCAACTCAAGGAAATAGGTCTAAAAATAAACATGTTGTATTACTGTCACTTTATGTGAGCGATCTCCTTCGTGAAACTGAACTTTTTTCCAAGGATAAAAGATCGAAATATGAAAAAAATAACCGCCGTAGAATGGTGATTCTATTTTTAAGACAGCATAATATGGCAAAAAAAAGGGATCAGATTTATGAAACAAGATCTAAAGCAGCTATTATTTCAAAACGCCTAAAGTGAATTCAAGATTGCTTTCACGTAAAGCAAATACATGTCATATCTGCCGAAGGACCGATAACCGCTGGGGTAAGCTGGTCCTTGAGTGGAGACCGCGTATCGGCAAACGTAGCGTAGGACGCCCTGTGGCAAGGTGGAGCGACGACATACGCAAAGCTGCGGGCAGTGACTGGAGAAGAAAAGCCGAAGACCGGGTTCAGTGGCGTGCTTTAGGAGAGGCCTATGTCCAGCAGTGGACTACAATAGGCTGTTGATGATGATGATGATGATGATGAAAGCAAATACGTGATTTATGAATTCTTTGCACTGTCAATAAGGCATCTAAACATATTTCCATTTTCATCAACACATAAGTGATCTTGAGGTCACAGAATAAAATAATGTAGCTTTGAAAAGGTGATACGAAGCATCAATCACTCAATTGAACAGAGCACTCCAAATTCCCAAAAGCACGTAAATATATAAAAAAATCCTTGAACATTTTATGTCTTCGTGCCAAAAAGCTCGTTTCGTTTATAAGCTTTTTTACAACTGCGCCAATCTGAAGTAATCTACACAGGAAACTGTTTATCGTAATTAAACGTGGCGCTTCTTTTAATTAGACCCACTTTGAAAAAGGTTTTTAAAATGTTTTGAGTCGAGTTTCTCAAAGCAACCGGTTATTAATACACTAAATGCACCGACTACGACGTAGGAAGTCTACCTTCAATGACTATGACGGAATATGTTTTACTGGAAAAGGTACTTACGTACAGAACTTAAAGCTAAGTATACAGAGTGTAAAAAAAAATTGCTAGGTACAAATATTTTAAGGGGTGAACCAGCCCATGAAACTGAACAACTTTCCCCAAGGAACATAGGTAGAAATATGAAAAAAATATTTAGACCTTCCATACCGACCGACAAAGTCAATTTGTATGGGAGGTCCAAAAAATTTTCTCATATTTTGACCTATATTTCTTGGCGAAAGTTGTTCAGTTTTATAGTCTTATTCACCAATTAAAATAACTGCAGCTAATATTTTTACACCTTAAATACTATGATTGATTGCATATTTTTACAGTGGCATCCACTGAGTGGGTGCATTGAGTGGGGTCCGTTGAGTACTTTCCTTTAGGAACCAGACTGTAATAAGGAGTGCAAACAGCATATTTAGTTCTTAGTCTTTTTTTCAACCATAAAAAAATGGCTTGGATTCTATTAGTATCGTCATGCAGAATAGTCACAGTTTTACGATATTGTAAGAAAATCATGCGATCAAAAAGCCAAATAAGCTGGAGTACTCCAAAATTCTTCACGGCTCTGCAAGAATGGTGCCACCTCAGCCAAGTTTTCAAATATTACTACCAGTATTTCATGGATGACAGAGGTTGGGCACATATTAGCAAAGTTTCAAAGTTAGCTGGTTCCCCGTCACTTGAATCATTTTTTAAGACACTGAGGCAGTTTTAAATAAGGGTTATGGGTAAGAAGAATATAAAACTTTCAACGGCCTAAACTTAAAGTCAGTCATTTTGGGTGTTTGAAAGCTTAAATAAGTGCCTATAACATAAAAATGCTCCTATTTCTTGGTGCGTACAAAACGATTTATGTGCATTGTATTTATGTATTTGTTTTATGACTATAATTGATTATGTGTTGGTTTTCCGAATAAAACTTAATAGAGTGGATTTCTCAAGCGAAAATTTTTCGCGTCTCGGCTGAAAACGTGGTGATGCTTTGCAGATATGACTACGATTATTTTTCTTAAAATATAAGACACATGTATCAATATGAAGCCATATAAATAATGTTTGTACATTTATTAGTTTGTAAGAAAAAATTATATAAGTAGCGTATTCTCAATTACCATGACCTGTCCACAACCCGTTTGACAGTAAAAAATCATCTCTTGGGAAAATCCTGTACAACTCATACAAGAAAGAGGGTTCTGAATATGTTAAGTTTTAATTATCCTACGAGAAAATACTAAAATTTTATTTTTTAACCCAACATTTAATGAAATGTGCTACCAACTAGGTCTGTCCAAGCGTAAACACCAATTTCCGAGGACATTTTGTTTTCGCGCTCCTACCTTCCATTGTCGAGTGTATGCCGAATGTAAACCCTTCCCCTGCAAGGATCAGTTGTGCACTTACGCACTGTGAAAACGGTTGTGTACCATCTTTTTACGTTTTCGCGCAAAAAATAAAAGTACGCGATTTCAGTTTACTCGGACAGAAATTTTGCAATCCCCATGGTCAGGTTTAGAATGTTTCCTCAAGTGATAAAAAAAAATTATTAGTATAATAATTATAGGCCTTTGGTACACTTATAGTATACTAGTAGAAAACTTTAGTGACCTTAATAGTTATTTATTTATTTTAGATTAATGCCTTGTTTCCAGTTTCCGTGGGCAAATTTCCGTGGTTTCCGTGTCTGCTCGATGCCCACGGAAATTGCAAAGTTCCACAGAAATTGATCAATTCATATAAAAATGCTGACATTCCTTCACATATCGCACTTTCATCCCTTGCCGGGCAGGCAGAACTGTAGGAAACGGTCCACCGTTTCCTACAGTTCTGCAGTATCCATATTGTCACGGCTGACAAATATTTGAAGTTGATTTCAGATAAATGTCTAATAATGTAAATGTGATTCAAATTAATAAAATTCGAATTCACATGGCTTAAGATAATCTTAGCCGTTAACGTCGGCTATGCTCTTTTGATGAGCGGCGGCGAGTCTGAACTCTGCTCGCAGCGCCGCAAGCAAACTGCGGCTATACTCCTGCCACGACTTTGCCTACCCACAGGCTAAGTCTGTGGCTGCCGCTGCTTGGCAAGCGAACATTGACCACGCTCGACTGATGAGTGACTTGGCCTGGCCTCCACTTACAGTGCTGCAAGCTAACGTTGGCCACGCTTGCCTGATGAGCGACTTGGCATGGGCCCCACTTACAGTGCTGCAAGCTAGCGTTGGCCACGCTCGCCTGATGAGCGACTTGGCATGGGCCCCACTTACAGTGCTGCAAGCTAACGTTGGCCACGCTCGCCTGATGAGCGACTTGGCCTGGCCTCTACTTACAGCGCTGCAAGCAAACATTGACCGCGCTCGCCTGATGAGCAGCTTGGTATGGGCTCCACTTACAGTGCTGCAAGCTAACGTTGGCCACGCTCGCCTGATGAGCGGCTTGTCCTGACCTCTACTTACAGCACTGCAAGCAAACATTGGCCACGGTCACCTCATGAGTGACTTGGCCTGGCCTCCACTCGCAGCGCTGCATGCAAACATTAGCCAACCTCGCCTAATGGGCGACTTGGCCTGGCCCCTACTCGGAGCGCTGCAAGCAAACGCAAGACACGCCCCTCTACCAGCCGATTAAACCAAAGGCCAGCCACGTCATTTGTTTAACTTTATATTCAGGTCAGGTCTGTGATTATGGTAGCCACATACCTGTCCACTTAGCTGGTGACTGTAACTAGAGCTTGCTTGCAACGCTGCAAGCAGATGCTACCAAAAACCTAGCTGTTGGATAGGTAAGCTTAATGCTGGAAGGCGGCATTAGGTTTAACTGGCAGTGGAACGCGTCCTTCGTTTACTTGCAGTGCTGCAAACAGGAGTGGCCACAAAACTTACTTTAGGCTGGTAGTCTAGTTGAAATGGTCTTTGATCGCCATTTATCACAGCGCAGTGAAAACCTCGTAAAGCAGAAATTCAAGATTTTTGTTTTATTTTCATTTCGAGAAAAAAAACTTGTAACGCACATGTACCACAAACAAAGGCGTAGCTGCGATACTGGGAACGTCTTCTATTGATGAAAATGATAACCTCGTTATCGATCAATGCGAATATTTTGTATAGTAAAACCTCGTGTTTACTAAGCCATGCTTTACGTTCTATTGTGAAAACCCGTCATTGCTTTTACAAGTATGTGTTTATTAGTATGATAATCTCGCATGTACGGTGGCAGATTTTTCATGCCATTCGATTCGCAAACAGCTGCTTACGAGGTTTTTAGCTGTAGAGAAATACACAGAAATGTTGTTGCAAGTTTAACTCCATTATAAATCCTAGGACTTACTAGAGTGCCGTTTGGTGCCGGCTTAGATTAACATCACCCCGTTTAAATCTGTAGACATCGTAAAGAATGGGCATCAGCTTTTTAATTAACGCAATTTTTGGCGTTGCATTTGCCAACCGAGGCTGGCCATTTGGAGGTGGATTTAAACTCCTGTCTTCGGAGGGTTTCTGAGGTGTCACAAAGGCGCTGGGGCCTGGTCTTCTTGAGTGTGTGTATAGGTCCGATTATTGGGTGATTCCCTATTAGGAGAAGCTATAATATTGGCCCTCTGATTGATCCAGTGATGGCCTATACCTATATCATCATCCTTGAAATGAGGTGGTTGTCTTGTTCTACAGCAATAGAGCGTATAGCAAGATTAAGGTGTTGACTATTTTAACTATTCAACAGGGATTAGTTGATGTGGACAGCTGTGGGCCACGTCAGTACAACCCCGTGTTCCCTTATCTGAGCCTTCAGTTTGCCCTCGATAGCAAAGGCCTCGCTGCAGGATAAAATTACTTTTAGTGTTGCTACTTGCGTTTCTATCCTCTTCTAGGACAGCTGATATTCAACTCCTATATTCTTTGGTAGCCTACACGAAAAGAGGAAGATCTCTTTTGTCATGAAGCCGGCTTTGGGGACAGCTGCCATGAGTGAGAGGCCGCATTTATATCTTCTTGCTGTGCAGTCACCTTCTTTTCCGGCTCGATGGGCTTCATGAGCGGTGCTGTGCTTCCTCTGTCTTTCTAACTCTTTGGATTGAATCAGTGCATAAGCAAGATAAGGGTCTCATAATTTCCTATTCATACAGCCGTGTAAAATTCGCAAGCAGTATGCTTATTAAAGTTGATTCTATTATGGCAGCTTTTAATTGTTATCGCACACAGTCATTTTTATCAGTCTACTTTTTATACAGTAAATTTCGGTTCCTGTGGCAAGGCATCTATTAATTTTCCATATCTCAAATATACGTAGTCGGTCCCAAAGTTCTGTCATATATGAAAATACTGATAAAATAAAAAGTACCCATCCGTTTTTAAAAATTTATATATCAATTAAAAATACAATTATCGAGGTATCAAAATAACATAAAACTATTCGAAATGACCTCCCTTGCTTTTAATAACGGCCATCAACCGCGGCGGCCAGTCGTCTATCGCAGCACGCACCATATCCATGTCGATTTCAGCGACTGCTTTAACTATGGCTGACTTCAGGCTCTCCAAATTTTTATGGGGCTTAGCACAGACCTTGTTCTCTAAGACCTGCCAAATTTTATAGTCCAGAAGATTAAGGTCCGGACTGGAGGAAGGCCAATCTTCGTGTCTTATAAACTCAATGTTTTGACGTTCAAACCAGGCTTGAGTGGTCTTGGCTTTGTGAGCGGGCGCAGAATCCTGCTGGAACACAAAGTGATGTCCTGAAAATAGTGTGTTGGGCAGGTCTTTGACGTACCGATCCAAAACCGTCTCTTGGTACACTTTTGCACTGGTTTTGACCCCCTTTTCGCAAAAATGAACCTCAGTTGGCCCATAGTAGGAGACTCCTAACCAGACCATGACTGAAGAGGGATGATGCCCACGCTGCACCCGCGGAACTTTGTTTCCTGCTTCTTGAGAGCTGGTAGCGTACACTCTATCGTTTTGTTTATTATACTTTTCTTCTATATCAAAAATTTTTTCGTCTGTAAAAAGTATATCGCGGTGCCGGTTTTTCGCGTACCGTTTTAACAACACCCGGGATCTTTTGAGTCTAATTTCTTTTAAACGGGCATTAAGTAAGTGCCCACTCTTTTTTTTGTATGCTCGCAGCTTAAGGTCTTCGTTTAAAACCTTTTTGACTGTTTTTCTACTAACCTTCATCTGCAAACCCATAAGTTTCTGTTTTCGGACAGGATTTCTTCGTATGCGCTCCTTGATCGCTTTGATCACTGCTGGTGTTCTTGCGGAGCGACGCCGGCCAGTTCTTTTCTTGTCCTCAACACTAGAGACTTCAGTGTACCTACTTATAGTACGATACACAAACCTAAGCGTTATTTTCAATTTTTTGAGCAACTTGAAAATGGTACTGCGCGAGTGCCCACAGCGATGCAACGCCAAAACTGCTATTCGGTTTTCTTTCAAAGTCCACTCCATCGTGAAAAATCGCGCCAAATGATCATTTATTGTTTTAAAATAATTGTCAAACATTCAAAAACGGAATGCAATAAAACTTTTCCAAATTCGTGTTCTAAATTCAAAAATAATATGCCAGTGACAGAACTTTGGGACCGACTACGTAATTTACGTGCCTCAAATACAATTTCCGTGTAACAAATAAAATCTCCGTGGCAAAGCAATTTCCGTGGGCGAAATAACTCACTAATTACTATATTTATATAATCCCCCAATATAATAGTATATACTTTAAATGGGGATAGTTCTCGATACAGCATATTTTTTGGCCAAAATCCTCAAAACGAAAAAAAAACACGGAAATTAGGCAAAAAAATCCATTTGTTGAAATCGACTCAATAAAATAATACTATTGATGGTATCGAGTATTAGTTATAATGAGATGAGAGTGAGTTCAAAGATGAGTGTATATTCGTCTAAAACTTATAAATTGTTATAGTAAATAACTTTTTAGCCATTACAAAATTGAGTTGACATGAGTGAGGAAGTAAGCTTAAAAACTGTAGTTCTGAAACGAGAGAAATGCTTTGTATTTTTGAGTTAACAAAAAAAGGTATTTTTTTTTAGCGTAGGAAAGGGTTGTCACCTAAGGCAATGAAAACGTTATCGGATGTAAAAACAACAGACGAAGAAAACTAAATATTTATAAATACTTACTAAATATTTATACGTACTTATATGTAAAAAAAATAGCTGCAAATATTTTAAGGGGTGAAGCAGCCCATGAAACCGAACAACTTTCGCAAAGGAACATTGTCGAAACATAAAAAACATTTGGACCCTATATACAAAATTACCAATCAACCAAGTAAATTTTGTATGGGAGGTCAAAAAAAATTCTCATAATTCGACCTATGTTTCTTGGAGAAAGTTTTTCAGCTTCATAGTCTAATTCATCCCTTAAAATATTTGCAACTAATATTTTTATACCTTATATTTCATTTCAGTTAGCAAGTTCCGTAATGGAATCACCACGTAATTCGATTAACAACCCTAATGAATGCGCGAATAACTTAAAATGCTAATGTGTGAGTGTGAGACCGGCAAAAAGTGCTGCTCACCCCGCGAGGTACGCTAAATTATTTCACAGTAAACACTTCCACCGGCAAATTATGATGGGGCCACAGTAAAAAAATGGAGCCGTACGTGTAAAACTGAATAAGGTGTAAAACTATTAGCTGTAAATATATTAAGGGGTGAACCAGTCCATAAAACCGAACAACTTTCCCCAAGAAACATAGCTCGAAATATGAAAAAATTTTTGGACCTCCCATACAAAATTACCAACCAACCAAGTAAATTTGTATGGGAGGTCCAAAAAAAATTCTTATATTTCGACCTATGTTCCTTGGAGAAAGTTGTTCAGCTTCATAGTCTTATTCACCCCTTATATTTGCAAATAATATTTTTATATCTTATGTCTCATTTCAGTTAGCAAGTTCCGTAATGGAATCACCACGTAATTCGATTAACAACCCTAATGAATGCGCAAATAACTTAAAATGCTAATGTGTGAGTGTGAGACCGGCAAAAAGTGCTGCTCACCCCGCGAGGTACGCTAAATTATTTCACAGTAAACACTTCTGCCGGCAAATTATGATGGTGCCACAGTTTAAAAAAATCGAGCCGTATGTGTAAAACTGTATAAGGTAAAAAATAAAATTAGCTGCAAATATTTTAAAGGGTGAATCAGCCCATGAAACTGAAAAACCTTCTCCAAGGAACATATGTCGAAACCTCCCATACAAAATTACCGATCGATAAAGGCAGGTAGTATAGGAAGTCCAAAAAAATCTCATATTCGACCTATGTTCCTGTTATCAGTAAGAGTTAAGTGCCAATAAGTTGTAGGATTTGTTTGTGTTTAGTGTCCTCTTAACGCCATTAGGGAACCCCTATACCCACGTGGAAATATTCTCGATAAAATATTAATGGGGTCAGGCGTGACCTACGTATTTTATTCGTTTAATTCCAATTTTAGGTTGTATGAAATATGACTACTAAGGAACAATCTTAATCTTTAGTTCCATATTGAATCAATCCGAAAATTCTACGATTGATACCTACGCTTGCTGAAGTATTTCAACACTGAGGCAAACGCCGCGTCGTGCGCTCACTCACTTCACCTCAACTACTTAAAAAAGTGTCTCACGCGCGACACAGGGTATTCCATTAATAAGTACTGCCTCTCGTTTCTGTACTGTGTCACGACCAACTCAACCGTGAACGTAATAACATGACGAGATCTAGCGGCAGTCTTCCCCTCCGTCTGCTAAATGTTACGGAAATTATGATACTATACTTAGGTGATTACGTTATTCGCTTCGGTCCTGTTTCCTTGTGTCCTCATAACTCTAAGAAGCTTACAGTAACCTATACGTACTTATGTTTTATTTAAGTTTTTTTTTTATAACGCGTGTAAACTTACTCAACTACTCATTCAAATAAAATAAACACATCTTTTTTTAAATATTCTTTAGCCACGCCATCGTATTATAGTTACTTAGTAGAAAATATAATACGGTTATTTGAGATGGGTATTAGGCTACGTTGTAGAAAGAAATACAAGTTGTAGGCGAAGTGCTAATTACAAAGATAATCAATCAAAAGACGAAAAAGTTGTTACAGGGTGTTAATTTAAATGTATGTTTCAGTTAAAGTGTAGCCGAAATTTGATTCAAATGCCCATAATATCAGCCTATATATAAATTTCTCCAAGCTCAAGATTGAAAAGTAATAGAAACAAGAAATCTTACATTGGCGTTTTCTACACGACAAAAATGTGAACCATAAAAAATGCAGTTTAGCAGATTTGAAATATTTTCACAGCTCTCTTAATCGATACTAAAACTAATCTTAAGCCATGGCACGCAATTTAATGAGCATCATAATATATTTGCTAAATAAAGTTTTTTTTAAAGCTTCTGAGAATCTACAGCGCGATATTTTAAACCTGACAGCAAATTGAACTGTCTCGTCACTTGTCTATAATTTCAACTTGATAATTATAATAAGAGACAGCCACTGCTTTTGTTTTCTTTTGAAAGGTGAAATTTTGTGCAGCTAAATTGATGCTAATTAAGAAATGTGAGATCTCGCAAATTAGACGCCCTGAAGACGTTGTTAAAACCCTGACATTGTTATTATTATAAAAATTTTCACTTTAAATATTAAAAAGTAAAAGCTTTTAGGATTCTTTTTAAGCATTTGGTGCTTTCATTTATACTAAGTCTTGACATTCCCTACCTATGTAAGAGTGATTGGGATACCTCTCAGTACATACATTTACATTTCGAATTTTGACGTGAAAGTTTGGTCTACCCTGTATATTATGAGGTCAATTTAAATTTAGTGCAAATACCTTGAGGTCAAATTTTACTCGGGAAACTAAACAACTCTCCCCAAGATCTAAATATGAAAAAAATTTAACCTCTCCCTCAAAGTGACAAATTGCCAGGGACGCTCTGTCTATTCCGTGATATGAGGAATTATGGCGTGATGAGTTATTATTACGTGTGCACAAATTTCAACACGTTAAAAATAACTTTGTACCATAAAAAATCACCACATTTTTGCGATGTATTTTATAAAGTTACCTTTAAAACCAACACGCTTTATGCTCTTTGTCTCGTATTTCCGGGTAAAATCAAACGCATCCCGCACGCACTCATGCATGTGAAATGCATTACGGCCGATGCGTCGAAAAGCATTTGTCACCACACCACGGCATGACGGCCAAAAACAGACACATTTCTCATCGATGAAAAGCTGATTCTACATGGACGATAAAATGAAACCTACATGATTGCATCAACAAGAAAAAAGTATCGAAATAGCTATGGATTGGCTTTATGCGCAACTTTTGGTCATTAAATTGACATATTAGAGACATTTTCAAGAGTCTACACCTGGCAGGAGATCGCGCAGGACAGGTATCAGTGGCGAGTGCTCGTTTTGGAGGCCAAGATCCATTTTGGGTCGCTGAGCCAAAGAAGTTAGGTAGTTAGAGACATTTTGATTTAAAAATCTCGATTGTAGGCAAGCTTTTTATTTTGTGAGACACCGGACCATTCACTTACTCAAGTGGTTAGTGGGCCTTGCTAAAGACACGCGTTCAACGCGCTTGTATTATAACAAATCGTTTAAATGTGCCTACTACCATTAAAGATACAACTTTGTAATGATAAAAAAAATCGAGCAAGCGAGTTTTGTATTTTACACGAATAAATAATGCCGTACACAACAGTTACAAACAAACGTAGACACGCTATAGAATCATTGTAATTAGCTGGAAAAAGGTAGTGTTGTAAAAAGCGTTAGAATGTATAATTAATTACCCAGTTGACAAGGTAATAAACCACAAACGCTGTTTATGTTTACATTTAATTAGAGATACACGTGTACTAGTGGTTTTCCTTTGCGATATAGTTTCTTTGCTCAGACATAGATTGTGCCTTTATATGCTTAATATTTACATAGTTGATTATCATGTAATAGATAAAGTTAAAAAATTAATCACGAATGTAAACGTCTCTTAATTGATTTACGCACCAAAAGACACAGAGATATAATTTAATTTTGTGATTTTTATACCTCTAAAACTAGCAGAAAAACTCATTTCTTTAAAACGTCCTGAAACTCATCCTAAATTAATTCGTTCTTACATAGATGATGATGATGTTATAGATTAAACCAACAATTTTTAAGTACTCGGACATCACCTGCATATTAATGAGTAATATCCTGACAAAAATCTAGCCAAAATAAACCACCTTTTCGATCAATAATAATGTCCTAAGATATCCCATTTAATTGCAATGCTCGACCATGCCTAGATGGTCCAATAGGAAGTCACAAAACTTTGGTCATTAACACATCCGTACGAAGAGCACTCTGATATGCAATTTACGTATTTATCCCTAATCACAGAAAGTGTCATGGTGCCTTTTTGTTCCCAGCTTTCCTAAGAAAAACTTAACATATTCATATCCACACAGCTCTAGTATGCGATTTTTATTCCCAATCACAGAAAGTGTCATTGACCAGACCGGCGCCTATTCTGTTCCCAACTTGCCTAAGAAAAACGCAGCATATTCATTACTTTGTCACTACCGATGTAGACGTGGCTTAATGACTCGCGGCCGATAATGCGTGGCGTATCCGCACAGAGAACGTTCTAATATCCGATTTGTATTCACGGTCGCGTTGTTTATGGCCCATTGAGATACGAGCGCCCATTCACAGCGCGATTTACATCGAATCGCCACTTTTGTGTACAGACCACAGCCACGCGGTGATGATCTAAATTGCAGGTAGATATTTTCATTGATTTTTCAAAGCTACAAAATCATAGGTACCTATAGATAGGTGAATATTATTCATTCAAAAAATAGAGTGCCATTATTTGAATGGATGAGACTTTGAATACAAACTTTAAGATACACACTCTCATCTACTGCTGAACAAGCAAGTAAAACTTGATTTTGTTATTTTCCATGTCAAAATAGTAATAATTCTTCGTAAGCGAAACTTTCGACACTAAATATAGTAAATAATTACTATTAAAGAGGAATAATTGAGGAATTTAAACTTTGTTTCAGTTATAGGAAAACAAATTATTTCTTGTAAATATAAAACTAATTGGACTTCGTCTTGAAATCTCTCTGTAACTTCCAAACTTTCGATATCAAAGGAACAATCATAATATTTCGTTCATTTATTTGATTTACAAAAAGTAATAACGGACACAAAATGTCCTATATTATAGAGCTACCGGCTATAAGCAGCTTAGTACGTTGGAACTCATAAACCGGCCCAGTCGTTCCCAAAATAATAGATTTCATATTGTTTTTACCCGATTGCCTCAGAGGAAGGGTTATGTTTATCTAGAATACTTATACAGGGTGTAAAATAATTTGCTGTAAATATTTTAGGGGTGAACCAACCCATGAAACTGAAAAACTTTCTCCTCGTAGACATAGGTCAAATACAAAAAAAAAAAAACATTTGGACCTCCCAAACAGAATTACCGACCAACCAAGTCAATTTATATGACAGGTCCAAAAAATTTCTCATATTTCCACCTATATTTCATGGGGAAAGTTGATCAGTTTCATAGACTGATACTCCCCTTAAAAAATTTACAGCTAATATTTTTACACCTTATTTATGCGCAGAAATCAAATCTATTTTAAAAGGTTCAGTCCAAATCGTTATGCAGATGATGACATAATTATGTGTGTGTGTGTCATCCAATTAGCCCCAGCAGCGCAAGCCACGCTGTCTAAAGAATACCAATCATTATCATTTTAAAATTACGCATTTAAAACGCGAAGTATAACTTCGAAATTACAACAGTCGGGGTTTATATTTTTTAAAATAATTCCGCTTGTTGTATTACAATAACAGTTAACATGACAACATCAGCAAATTTGTCGATCCATTTTCTTTTTGAACGGTTGAGTGAATATCGATATTGTCAGTTTTGTGACTCTTCAAGTCTGATGGATGACTTTGTATAGTTTTTATAAGAATTTTTTGTGTACTTTCGAGTTTAGTCACGCTGGTACTTGCCTTGAATCGCTAAATAACACAAAAAATATTTGAAACTTTGCGTTTAAAGTTGAGATAATTTAAAACCTGCGTTTTACATTTAAAATTCGTCACTTTGAAATAATCTTGAAATAATAATTTTAAGTATCCAATGTCATTTGCGCTCCTTAACAATACCTCATTGAACAGCAGCTTGTCGAAAATAATATTCGTTTGTCAATATAAAAACTCTCGAAAAACATACTTTCCTTCTGGGGCTGGTCTATCAGCAGCAATCGTCTAAAATCTACTAAATGTGACACAAACCTTCTGGTTCACAGTTTCTTTCGCAGCTCAGTGATTGTTTGTTCATCGTAAGTGGGTTGAGTTGTTTTTCTCTTTGTTTGTATTTTTATTATGACATGCACCCTCACATTACGTACCCTTACGCCTTTACCTTTAAGTTTTGCCAGAAAGAGTAGGAATAAAATAAAATTAAACTAAAAATTTTGTTTGAAAAATTGTTGCCATAGTTAAGCGTTATTTGTCATAATTGACAGATCACGAAGAAAGGGGCACCCTCATTTTTTATCTACTCTTTATGGTCAAGCTATACCAATCATACTAGTGTGTTAAACAAAAAAAATATCGTCAATTTTGCCAGAAAGAAAACAAAATAGAGATGAAACAGAGATGAAGATATCGTACACGATTTATGTGGAGGATGCAATCGATAGCATCTATATTTGCCTCATTAAAAGTTGGGAGCACCTGAATGCAAGCGAATCATGTCTACCTAGTACCATTGGAGCACAAGAGTAAGTAACTTTCAGAGACAAAGGCTTGCTATGCCGCTTTATAAAAATATTAGCTGATAATATTTCAAGAGGTGAATACACACACCTCACACACACACACAAAATTCACGCCTTTATTCCTTGCGGGGTAGGCAGAGCGTTAACGATCGTAAAACAACGGTCGTTATCGCCACTTCTGACAAGTATTGAGGGCCTTTTCAGATGATTCGTGTATAAAAATATGAGTTGAAAATATTTCAAGAGGAGAATAGGTAAGCATAACTTGTAAGATGGGGTTACTTAGCCCATCATCATAGCGTATGGCATTCCCCTGCTTGGATCATAATATGACTATATTTAGGCTGAGCCCATGAATCATAACTCTCCACAATTTCCATATTTCAACCTATGTTCCTTGGAGAAAGTGTTGTTAGGGGAATATACACACCGTCATGGCCTAAAGGCCCTAAACCCTATTGTTCTCTGATGTTCGATTCATCGCCTGAAGACTTAGACAGTGCGTCTATCTGTATACAAGTCTCTAGATCAATAGCCGGTAGGATAAAATTATTAATTTTCTTCTTTAATCGTAAGCTAATACGAAGAGGCCAAAGAAGTTTCTTCCATCTGTCGAAAACGGGTTAAAAGGAAATGGCTGTGGAACCCCTCGGATCGAGGCTTCTACTAAAAAAAATTTAAGTCTGTTCTCAAATCATATAATATATTGTATACCTTTTCATCTTATAAAAGAAACAATGTATGCAAAACATAAAAGGTAATCATACATACATACATATATCACGCCTTTATCCCTTGCGGGGTAGGCAGAGCGCTAACGACCGTAAGAATACGGTCGCTATCGCTACGTCTGACATTTTCGAGGATCGTTTTCCAAGGTTGTTTCAAAAAACACGTGTATCACTATAGTGACAGGTTGTCAGCCTGTCGCCTAAAAATTGTAATACACCCGTAGTCGCCCCTAACGACATCCGCGGGAAGGTTGTGGGGTGATGCTATTCTAAGCCGGCATCACACGGCAATAATAATATAAAAATCTGCAAAAATACGTAAATGTAAATGTTTTAAAATAACACTTTTATTTGAAACGGTACTGCTTTTTCTTTTTAAAGCAGGGGCCATCTTCCATCTTCGTTTATCTTGCTATGGTTAAGCATAAGCAGGCCAGCAAATTTTTTATTTCGATTTCTGATTTTTTAAAATTAATATTGACTATTTATCTATTTAATGTGTCTATTGTCCATGGCACCTCATTAAAGTAGTACGGGTTATCTGTATGATCAATCGTGTATATACAATGCAGCGCAGTTGTATAAAGCTTTCTCTGCGCCGCAGGAGCGAACGAATGCACGAACAAACAACGAAACGAACTTATTATCATTCGCAACTTCAGTGATTAATGAACGAAGTTTGTTATATGTGCGCCGATCGGACACAGGGGAACTATTTTATGAGTATTATTGTGCAATATCGCAAGAAAATGTTTGCATTGTTCTCTTAGTATCTCGTGAATGAATTATTTGAGTTTAAACGTAAAACTGTGAGGAGAACAGTTATTGTTTCGGTTGTTTAAAAAACAATTATGATACGATAGGTTTAATATCTAAGTTTATCATATTTTTTAAACGACTTCAGGAAAAAGGAGGTCATCAATTCAGCTTGTTTCTACTATGTGCATTTGTGCGCTATTATTTTTGCGTTTGGCTGAACTTATTTTGTTGCGGTTTTAAACATAGTAATTGTCAAAATTAGAAAGAAGTTTAAGACATATTTAGTGTGAAAAAATAGAGGTCAGCTTTTTTACACGTGCTTTAACTACTTCTTCAAAACTTAAGTTTTTTCTAGAACATGTCTCTAAGTCATTGTAATTGCTACCTTTTTTTGATAATCTTTAACGTTGATATAACACTTATAACAGTCTCAAATTACAAGACAGAAGTATTAACATATTGTAGCTACTATAATTGCCTAAGACATGGATTAGTTACAAGAACATGATATTAGCATTTAGGCTACACTATACGGAATTAGTAGTTAAGACGTTCACATTCAAACTTCAAATCGTAACAGCACCGAACTGAGTCTTCAAATAGGATAGGATATCTTGTAATTCTTTTTACAAGTAAACAATGATTTAAGACTTTATGGTGGGAAAAATTATTGTAATTTAGCAAGGTACTTTGCAATGATACATCACTAATTTTTGACAAGTGAATTCAAAAAATAATACACGTATTTCGTCCGCAGACCAGGATTCTTTGTCCCGTTCAATAAGCCTACGGCGGATCATACACTTAACGCACAACGGAGCGCTAAAATAATGCATCCGTAACGTAGCTGTCTGTCAGATCCATAATAGACACGTCAATCCCCATACTGAAACCGGTCAACCGCTGTTGACACAACCGTCAAAATAAGGCAGCCGTAACGCATCCGTCGACAGCGGTGGAACGGTTTTCGTATCGGGATTGACGTTTCAAGTATGGATCTGACAAACCGCCGCGTTACGGATACGTCATTTTAGCAGAAAGTGTGCGATCCACCTACGACAAATGCCACGAGCTCTACGCCGTAGCACCGGCTACAGCATATGGCTGATGACGTCACAAAGCAACATAACATCTCTGTAATTGAGCCCGTGTTTGCTCATGTCGGGACACTCTCGGTTCGTGTTCCCCGAAACCTGTCACCGACAGGAGTCCATTCCCACTTGACCCCACTGCTTTTACATGAGCTTCGGAGACGATAATGGATTTAACAGATTTCGCGGTCAATATATCGTGTTGCTAGAACATTTGTCATAAAGAAAGAATTCATTCCTCTGTTGAAGAGCATGGTATGTACAAATTTTTAAAACATACATGTATCACGCCTTGCGGGAAAGATATGGGGTGATGCTATTCTAAGCCGGCATCACACTAACTCCGCTGACTCAGCGACCCAAAGACGATCTTACCTCCGAAACGAGCTCGACCTTTAGAACAACTGTTACGGGTGTTGACACCCTGTATACCACATAAGTGTGAAAAATGCTCTAAAAGTAAGAATATTTCCATATCCGATACATGGTGTAAAAATATTAGCTAAAAAAAACTTTGGGCTCCCCATACAAATTGACTTGGTTGGCGGGTACATTTTGTATTGTCCAAACATTTTTCATATTTCGACCTATGTTCCTTGGGGAAAGTTGTTCAGTTTCATGGACTGTTTTACCCCTTAAAATATTTGCAGCTATTTTTTATACCCTGTATGTATCTGTATAGAGTAGACACTGGATCCCTGTTGTGGTGCAGTGGCGTGCTCGCATCAACGGATGCATCGCATATCATGCCAACCATCAGCCATGGGATTCCGGCCTTGCCTTGTTGCCTATAGGTTGAAATGTGCTTCTATGTATAAAAAACAATCACACACACACACAAATCACGCCTTTATCCCTGGTAGGCGTAATATTACGGTCGTGATCGCCACGTTAGACAAATATTTAAGGGTCGTTTCAGATAAGTCGCGTATCACTTTAGTTACAGGTTATCAGCCTGTCGCGTAAAATTAGAATGCACATAAAACCCTCGAGTCCCCAAGTCGGTTTCTACGACACCCACGGGAAAGAAATGGGGTGATGCTATTCTACGCCGGCATCACACGGCAATATTAATACAAGGCAAGTACTATTGAAAATTAAATAACCCAGTGCAGTCTGCATATAAGCTCAAAAATCCATAGACTCGGGTTCACTTTTTGTAATGTCGTTGGTGTTAATTTCATTTTATATTACTACTACAGTTTTTCTTTCTTAATTCTTAATTAATTGGTTAAATAAAATTTCTTTACTCTACTAATAATTACTCTCTTTTCCGTTACTGATTCCTTATAGTAATGCAATTTTCTTTTTAACAATGTCATTAAATTTCCAACTAAAATGTTCTTAAGCTTTTTTAAAACAGCTGTGTCTATCCGACTTAAACAGATCAAGAGATTTCATGGTCTGATAGGCCAGTATAACTAAGTTTATAATTAGCTCGCAGTAATTAATTACTAGAATAATACGAAGAAAATAAATTCTAAATTTTGTTTTGTAAATTAATTTCACACTTTAATTTTGTTAACTTCTTTAACGTCTTCTCATAGGTACCTTGGAAAATTAACAAACTTACATCTTTGCAAATTAAACTAACTAAGACAATTTTCAATCATAGTGAGTTATGAATCTTAAAAATAATTATACCTAACTTTAACATGAAAATAAAAAATTACTTCTGTTCTCATCTCTCTTTTCGTGTGGGACACCGAGGCATCCAACGACCCGATCAACCCTAGTGTCAGAATTTTTCAACCGCCTTCTACTACATGTAGCAGTAAAACTAAGTAAAAACAGTGTACTACTTCTAGTAAAGGTTCTACAGCCGACTGCTGGGCACGGGCCTCCCCCAATTGGGGGGTATTGTCATCTCACCACGCTTGGCAGGCGGATTGGCGAGCGCAATGCAAAGCGTTGTAGATATTTATGGGAAACGATTCCGTCTTCTGCTTCCTAGCTTCGTCATTTGTCATCTTTAACATGAAGAAATAGACTGATGCTATTCTAAGCCGGTATTACATAGTTAAAATATACAGGGTGTAAAAAAGATTGCTACAAATATTTTAAGGGGCGAACCAACCCATGAAACTCGACAACTTTCCCTAAGAAACATAGGTCGAAATATGAAAAAGAATTTTGGACCTCCCTTACAACATTACCGATCGACCATATGAATTTGTATGGGAGGTCCAAAAATTTTTCTCATATTTCGACCTATGTTTCTTGGGAAAAGTTGTTTAGTTTCGTGGGCTGATTGACCTCTTAAAATATTGGCAGCTAATATTTTTACATCTTATATAACAGTTCTCAATTCTAAACCTCATCATGATTAATCTCGACTGACAATTAGGTATATCAATACCATAAACCACAAGAGTCCTTAGCAGATCCTAATGTGAAACCTGATCATTAGGCTCACGTTCAAATATATTGACAATTGTATAGGTACGTACGTACACATATAGATAAGCAATAAGCTTCAAATACTTAGGCGGAGTAGTTTCTATATCTAATCTCATTTAGTAGAATGTGAGTTTTTTAAAGATAATCTAATAAACTCCTACAGAAAATGTAATATTTTGAACTTATCTTCATTTTGTATCATACGAATTCATTATCCAATCAAAATACGTATAAATAGCTTTCTCAGAAAGAAACTACCCTTAAAAATCGATTGGATATAAATGTAACAGCCAAAGAATGAGGTTTACAGAAACATAAAACCAAACATAAAACATAACGTGTCTCTACACAAACTTAACCTTTCAGTAGATACATATTTGATTTGTAATTAAAAAAAAACGAACTAAGAATTTTTTTTTTAAGTTTAAAACAAATATCACAATTTAACCAAACTGTACTTCACAAAAAAAAGCCCCGATACTGGTGTGTCGATAAATAAATATCTTGACCTACAAATCCGTAAAGAAAATACTTTGCACTTGAAAAAGACCCTAAATAACATCTGTACCTACAATCCGAATAACGAAGTGACCTGGAGGGTCGGTGAGATCTGTCAAGAGGCCATTAAGGCCCCCTCCACCTCGCGATCTTGTCGAGTGCCGCATCCAAAACTCTTACAATAGACAGCCGAAGTTTGTGCTTATTTGAAGATTTTTTTAAACAACGAAGCGGAGAGTGCGATGGGAGAGGTGCGAATTGAGAGTGTCTGTTTCGTATCGTTTCGAAAGATTAAATTAGGTACGTACCTAGATTTGCAGCGAATTTTTTTATTTCATTTAAATGTTAAGAATTTTGATCTTTTTTTGTCAGCGAGCAGGCAAGGTAAGTAAGTCTAAAGTAATCACTCTTTTTCTACCAGTGGCATTTTTGTAAATGATAAGTTACTTACCTAGTTATGAATTAGAAATTACCTACTAACTATTCTCTATCGAAATACATTTCATAGAATTGGATGACTAGTGTTCTGAGAATCTTCATCAATGATTGATAGCAATGCAGCCAACAACAGTATTTAGTTCGGGTTTTGCAGTCATGAATGCGGTACAACTGATATTTTAATCGAGCGAGATACATTTTTCATCAAAATTATAATCGTTTGTCGTAGAAATTTGTAAGAGTCTGGGAACTACTAGTAATTAGTCCGAAAACGACTATAGTTATAACATATAAATTATTATTGGGTTTAAAGTCGAACAATGTGATAAATTAAGGACTCGCAAAACACAAGATTTCAATATCAAAAATAAAGAGAAGCTGCCAACAACGTCTGGGTCCCTATATCGGTATATAATCAAATTTGTTAGTGGATTAGGTAGATGTGCAGATGGCGTTGTAGTAAGTAAAGAGCGAAGTGATAGGGTCCCGATATACGTGTCCCGGGTACTGACGACCACTTTCCCATTTTTGATATTCAGATCGGCACCCACTGGGAACAAAACCGGAGTTAACTCCACGATATTGAAAGCTTATGGATTTTCGATGTTGTCGGCGAAAATGGTTCCGCAATCAGCATTGCGCTGCTTCCGAAAACGATTTTTATTTTCTTCAATTTGTGTGAAGCTTACACGAAATGGAAAATGAATAAAATACTGTATCAATGTTTTAATTTGAATCGCTTTATTTTTCGCTGAAGTTTAATTCTGAACTTCTTGTTGAAATTAAAGATGAAACAGATTATAATAATACACGTAATTCATACTAATTATTACAATTTAGGTTAAGTTCCCTACAATCATTGGTTGTCAATAAAAAAACAGATCTTTGTATGTATAAAAAATTGGAAATCGATCAACAAAAATATACATTTTCTAGGACATAGGTTTACTAATGGGTGCGTACTCACCGGCCAAGCAGCCTCAGATGCTCACCGCCGCGCGCAGCATGCGGCGAATTGCGCCGCCAGTGTGGGTGTTTCGCCTCAGCAGAGCATGCTAAAATTCTCATGCTCGGGCGAAAAACCGTCCACACCGACCGCGCATTGAGCCGCATGCTGCGCGCGGCGGTGA
Organism: Keiferia lycopersicella; assembly: GCA_029255805.1. Classification (NCBI taxonomy): domain Eukaryota; kingdom Metazoa; phylum Arthropoda; class Insecta; order Lepidoptera; family Gelechiidae; genus Keiferia; species Keiferia lycopersicella. The sequence continues at coordinate 6,572,661 of JARACZ010000008.1, forward strand.
GCATTTGAGGTTACTCGGCCGGTGTGCACGCACCTATTTACGTATAATATACATATAATGTGTATCTGACGACTACATTGTATTGCATATAAATGCATAGTGTCTTTGCTCTAATAGAAGGTATCAAGCAGATAGTCTTGGCTGCCCTCCAATGCCGACACAAAAAGGTAAAAATCGCATCTCGAATGGGTCAATTCCAAATGTAAATGTAAACGTTTTTCTACAGAGTTTTAAAATATGCCTTTCGAATGCCTGCCCGTTTTGGTTGGCGGCCAATTTTAATTGAATGAAAAAAATGATCGTCTGTGCATTTTTTCGTTTTGGATGATGGGCTAATGGAAATTGGCATTGGTGTGGGCCTTGCCGGTGCCAAGTTTTGCGGAGCCAGCACTCGCTACGGACCGAACGATAGGAGATATATCGTTTCGATTGAATAATGGTCTCATGGCAATTGCCTCAGTGTCCGGCCTGATTGAATTCATTATGGGAATGCAGACTGCCAAGTTTTAGCTATAAATTTGTTTAATTTGATTAGTACCTAATAAAAAATACTTCTTAATTAAATATTCATCTCTCAGATAAGATCTCAAAGCGTGCAAAAATTTGAAGCTTTTAAATAAATCATACACGTACCTATAGCTCTTCCTCTTGAACAAACTTGAATATATATTTACTCATTCACTTACATAACCTTCGGTCCGTATTTATAACTCTCACTCAATTCTGAGATTGCTCTCAAGACCGATTTTGACTACAGTCTGTCTACCAGCATCTCAAAGCTGCACTCAAGATCGATCTCAGAGTTGAGTGCGGTATATAAATACTACCGCGTGAGGGATAAAGGCTTGATATGTGTGTGTATGAATACAAGACCTCGAACTCGTCAAAGTTTTCTTAAGTTCGCCAATACCCTAAACTTTCACTCAAAATCAAAATAAACGAGTTTATCGTTATCGTAAATCTCATAAAAGGTATGAGCATGCACATTTGAATGATTTCATTCATCTTTGAAATGGGAAGTCGATCGTGTGTGCCCCAAATGGACGTATTGGCATGCAAAGCCTTGCAGTTTCTATTGAATTGGAAATTTGAGTCCTGAGAATAGAGCACTTCTCGGTAAAAATATACCGCGTATTATAACGATGGGTGATATCGTGAAACTCTTTTTATTTGCCGGCACTACTTAAATTTATTTTGGATTGTTTCAAATTGAAAGTCAATTTGTAATGTGTCTATTAAGGTCTTTTGTATCACTTACCTTGAAAAATATGCTAAAAAACATACTGAACTAGCGACGAGCCCGTTGGTTTCACCCGGTGCTGGAATCGGAATTTTGCCCGTAGTAGTAATAATGTACAGCAAAAACTATTTGCAAATAAACACGTATATATTTTGCAAATAAGTAAACTTTAAAAGAAGGTCTTTTAAAATTAGTTTTCTGCGGTATAATAGTACCTATCTAAAATAGTTTTTGTGAAAGTGAATATGCTAAACCAGATGTACGTAAGTCCCTTAATTTATCTGTAGGTACATATTATAATATTATACTTACTTATTATTCAGTTGTTTAAAGCTATAATTAATATTCCACAAAATTTAATAATTGAGTGTTCATCAGCATGTATTTACCGGGAGTAGAGAGACTCTCTTGTGTGCTTGAGTCGCGCGGGTAATGAAATGAGAGATATTTCAAATACACACTATGCGCCACGGAAAACACTTTTGCAGTGTGTTGAAAAATGCAAAAATGTGTGATTGTAGCTTGTACCATGTGAACAGAGTAGCATCACCACATTTTTAGCCGTGGGTGTCACAAAAAGCGACTAAGAGATGAATCCAGGGTATAAATTGTATGTCTACAACAACTTGCACTGCACTCGCTAATCCGCCTGTTAAGCGTGGTTAGTATGGCAATGCCTCCTATCTCCCGAGGCCCACGTCCAGCAGAGGACTGGTTGTAATTCTAGCTTGAGATGTATTAGCAAATAAAGTATTCCTCTGTCATAGTCAACGACCGAACCAAATTAGATAATTGCCTTCTAGTTAATCAATAAGTCAGAGTTTTTAAACCATTTGTACTAGTATTAGGCCTGCGATATTTCGTTGTAACGACTGTCGTCTCAGTTATCATCCGGTACCACTAGCTCAAAATACCCTTCAAAGCATGGAGCCACGTGTTTTTGGACAATCAGGTGGTGCAGCCTACAATATCCTAAGTAAACTGGGAACAGATTGATAAACATTAAGTGCACATTAGAGGCCTGATACTAGTAGTAGGCGGAGAAAGAACTCTGACACCAGGGATCATCGGGTCATTGGATGGTTAAGTGTCCCAGACGAAAAAAAAATACCGTGGGTCATCGTGTTATAGCTTAAAATGTATCGTCAGTGCTGCGTTGATGAAATCAATCATGATATTACCAATGTGCGAAACAAATTGAATGCGCGGCTCATCACCACACACAACTCCAATTTCAGTGATTGGATTTTTTAAAACTTTTTCTGTATTTTTAAATTAAGATTGATGTTGCGTCGGCGGACTTGGTAATTTACTTTTTCTGCCTACTCACTGTTGGTGTTTTTTTTTTGTATCTTTAATAGTTTTTTTTTAATATTGATTTCTATTTACTGTCTATGAGGTGCACCTATCATTGTGTCCTGTGTACCCTAACTCCTTCATCCAAGATCATATATAAGTAATTCCATGTCCAAGATGACCTAATATCAGCAACTGCCAGGGCTGCCGTGGCAAAGTTTTGGGCCGCAACTATAATTAAAATTCGACACGGTAATAAAAAGATCCGTTTCTTTATTTAAGATTGATCTTCATGAGGGCATCGTGATCGTACTTTAGTAGAGTAAAATAAATAAATACTTGGAAAGGTCTTCTGTACTCAGGATGGCAGAACGGTGCTTCATTATTTTCTTTGCAACTATCAAATTACTTCACGAAATTCTCTAACACAAAGATTATCCAACAGAATAAAAAACTGCCTTTTTACGCGTAGTCCTTGATTTTTTCAGAGCGGCTCTAATTAAAAGGAGTGCCAAGTTTAATTACGATAAACTGTTTCCCGTTTAGATTAGAGGAGGTTTAATTTGTCGTAAAACTTTCCCAACGCTAATAAATAAAAGCCTCCTAAGCTAAGGCTATTTAAATCCTTACGACATCTTTTAAATTCAAAATAATCTGTGTTTATTTACAAAAAAAAATTCAATAGCTGCCTGTCTACCCATTATTTGTTTAAATGATGCACAAAAATCCTAAGCGTCAAACAAATACTCACAGTTTTGTCGTGTCGTGAAATCTAAGATATTCTGAATATGACATCAAAGTCATATATCTCCTATTCAAAATGTATTCCAGTTGTTGCACCTCTAGTATACCAGTTCTCGCATATCCAGTATTTTATACTGGACATTGATATAAGTAATTTTCAGAGTAGAACACAAAACGGGGAAACTTACAGAGCATGTCTCATCCATTTCTTTCTACAACACACCCACTGTCAAATACACTTGCACCCTATTTTCAAAAGGCGTGACCTCTCGATATCTTCCAGAGTATTATTTTATCACGCGCTAAACTCATATTTTTGCTCACATATTCTTTTGATTTCACATTCTTTATGTGAACTTAAATATCGTTCACTGCTTCGTGAGAGGGTGAATTTGATTCAAATTCAAGATTGCGTATTTCAAGGGATTTACGAAATTGGATTTGTATTGAAATGTTGTTGAAATCACTAAAGGTAAAAGCAATGTTAAACAAAATACATCTCGTTCATATTATTACTAAAAATAATGATTTCATAAAGAACTAATCTAGGTAGGTATGTTACCATAAGTAATTTTTTTAAGTTCATAACCAACGTGCACACTTTTATAAGAACTACGTAGATAGGGAGGTTGAAAAAAAACTCGATTCGCTCGTAGGCTCCAAGTTATTGTGCAGTTATCTTCAAAGCTCCCGCTGTTTTTGTGTCGGGAACAAAAGGGCCCATTTGAAAAGTCCATCGCGTGTTCGCCACAACATCCGTGCAACTGTCGGACGCGAGCAACCGCAGAATATCCCCGTCTGCTGCCGACTGCAGCTGATCGTCTGCCAGTCTGCGGGTCTAGTTTGCCCAGCGTACCTTAATCATGACTCGGTATTTTACTATACAATCTTCAAAAATAAAAGACTAAGGCGACTAAGGGGGTCTATTCCGAGCCTGACCCGAAATCCTAACCCGCAACCGGGTTAGGTTAGGAACTTGAAAAAAAATATAATTATTATTCCGAACGTAACCCTCATACTAACCTGACCCGATACAGTGTTCCTAACGTTACCCTAATTTATTTCACAGAATAAAAGATACATGTGTGTCAAATCAAAGTTTAATACCTATTTACAACACGTAATTAAAATAGTATCATAATGATGATGACGTAAAAATTAACAACAAATAATTGCAATATCACAGAATCAGCATGATTTATAAACTGTATAATCAACATGATTAATATAATCGATATAACTCTAATGTAAAACTTATTTTAACATTTCTAAGCAGTGCCCTACACTAATATTTCCTTTTTTTAGTTGGTTAACGGCGTACATAATCCACAAATCTCTGCTAATGGAATCCTCACTCCTTTTTTCATTAAAAAAATCTTTTTTCGCTGCGTTTAAGTCCGCATCTTTTTTTAGAGCATTTAAAACTGTCATCAAATTACAGACTCTAATTTTTTTATTTAGTCTAGTGTGCCACCCTTCAAGACAATTCGTTGTCCTATGTCTTTCCTCGCTTACACACCAGACGTCAATAAATTCCTCATCTTTTAACCACTGTTTAAGCATATAATCAGTGAATACGTTCAGTTTTTCGTCAGAGCTCATAACGTCCAAAATGTAATCCCATCCATCATTGATAAAATTTCGGGGTAAAAGTGGCAAAGCAGTACACAAACCAACTGTTCTGTATTGTAGCTTATTTTTAACTAATTTTAATTCTTTTGCTCGTTTCCCTATTGCTCTTGCCATGTGAACCTGACAGCCCTTAATCTGAACTGCAGGAAAAGTGAACTTCATAGCATTCATGACAGCTATTTCATAATCCGATGTAAATTTGAGGGGTTTCCAGTTCGGTATGACTGTATTAAATCAAAAAGGATCTTATATGAGTCCTCATTCATTTTGGTCATGAGCACATATACCAATGGTATAACACGTGTGTGATTCAGGTCGCTGTTGTCGTCACCGTGTATTGTGTAAAGTTGCTTGAAGGGGGGAGGGCAACTTTTAAAAGTGCCATCACCAAAAAAATGCTCTAATATGGACATAAGATTTTTCGCCTCTTCACTAGCAAATATTAATATGCGGTTATCATCATCGTAATAGTCGGCTATCAAAAAATCTTTAAACTTTGGTGGTATTTCTACATCTTCGGGTTTATTAAATTTAATTTTTTTTATTTTCTCTTTTTTGTTTCTATTATAATAAAGTGAGCTCTTAATACTTTTGAAAGTGGGAACTTTAGCAACTAGTGGTATCCCAGTATCATTTAATGACGCTATAGTTTCATTAAATTTTGTCGGTACCGGCTCAAAATTTTCAACATTTTTTTTTAATTCGTCCAATTTTATGTCAACCTCATTTTTAGCATAATCTGGAGTGCATGTGTGTGGAGTATCTTTGATGATAGTTGCGTTTTCCTGAAAAAATATCATAATCATTAATTCATTTACTTTATAACGTTAGTATGATTATCAGCAATTTATAACATAACATAACATCACACACATATCAGGGTGGTCGGTTTTTGGTCTTACGGCGCAATAAATAAGAAAAAAGGCTAACGCAAAACCTCTGGATACATACCTTCACAGTTAATGACCCACTGCACTTAATATTATGTTTGTGATAATTTACGCATCTCCACACAAGTGTTTCTTTGTTTTGTCTTTTCTTTGTGTACTGGAAACCTCCTCGCAGCAATACAGTACCACCATTCCGATTTATCAGATTAAAATCACAACTACTAGACGAAGGTCCTGGTATATCAGACATATTCTGCAAATTAAAACAAGTATTTAGTCAGTTATCTAACATCGCACATAGACGGAAATGATGCATTATCAAATAGTTACACCGAACAGTATTAATAAAATTGATAGACTTACTGTTTATTTGTATATTATTTTAAACGAACTTCCCCGATTTTAAATAACAACCACACATCACGAAACAATAACGTAATATAGCATATACTTAATATATAAAAATACGGTAGATGCGCAAATAAGGTTTCCGAAAGTACCCACATTAATGTTAAGTTTCATATTGTATAAGAAATTAGGGTAACGTTAGGAACACTGTATCGGGTCAGGTCAGTGTGAGGGTTACGTTCGGAATAATAATTATATTTTTTTTCAAGTTCCTAACCTAACCCGGTTGCGGGTTAGGATTTCGGGTCAGGCTCGGAATAGACGACTAAGGGAGTTGAGGATGTGTATTACAATTTTTAGGCGACAAGCTGATAACCTGTTTCTATAGTGATACACTTATTATCTGAAACCAAGGAATACTATACTCCCCTACGTGGAGAAGAACGCTAACTGCATATAAAAAAAACGACCCCTTCCTTTATACTACTAGCGACATCGTGTTATATAAATGAACTAAATGATGGCGGGTTTTTTAAATCGTAGCAAGTAATAATTATTGCGTACATTTTTATTGAGTCAATCAAGTTACTGAATCTCAGCCCCTGTGCTCGCATTTTTTATATAAATAGTGTGAAGTAGCGAAATAATTGGCTGAAATTCAGAATAACTTGATTGACTCAATAAAGATATTGGTAATTTGTTTTCTGCAAAATAAAACGAAATAATAATAGGTATATGTTTTTTAATTATGTTTAAGTATTTTGAACTTTCTTTCTAGGGCTTTTGCAGATGCCTCCTCAGACAGTTCTCTATTTTTTAAAATTATAAATCTTTTCATTGAAATATAAAGAACATGGTGTAGAATTTGTACAAACATTTTCTTATAATTTTCTTAGCTAAGGGTTGGTGAGTCACATCGTGTTTGGCTCCAAGATCTTCCTGTGAGGCATTAACCTGAAAAGTAATACATATTCAATTTATAATTAGTTAATACTAAGAAAACTGGACAAGTGTGAGTTCCGTACAACTACAAACTTATATTTTATTTCCTTGCGAGGTAAGGAATCTTAAAAATAACATTGACCATTAATTCTTGTAGTTTTTTACACAAAAGAAAATTCTTAGTGTGTAAACACACCATGCCGAACCTACGCCGCCGAAGTTCGGCGCAATTACGCTAGCAATGTTATTTGAATGAAGGATGACACACTGAGCCGAATTTACGTCGCGTTACAGCGTACAGCCGAACATCAGTCGGGCGTATATTCGGCGGCGATTCGGCGATACGGCAACACATTATACGCGACCGAAGTTCGGTTCGATTGGCGACGAAGCAATTGACGGGCAATTGCTATTACTGTAAAATAGTTCATTTTTCGGGTTTCGCACCTCTAAAATAATAAAAACAGTCTGTCCGACAGTGTAGGTGACACGACACGACGCCACGACAGCGCTCGAAACACTAAAATATACACCCGAAGTTGCGCAGCTGAACTTATGCCGCGTAAGTTCGGCGCTAATGGTGTGTCATATCCGCTGAATACGTCGGAACGTAAAATCAGCCGCCGAACCTCGGCCGCGTAACTTCGGCATAGTGTGTTGAGACACTTACCCCTAGTATAGACGGTTCAGCTGCACAGCTACCCTGCTGAGTTGATGTTCCAGCTAATGGGTGTTTAGTAACATGTTTTGTTACAGGATCATCTTGCGAAAAATTAACCTGATAAATAATTTCAAAATAGGTATATAATTATTGTGTTATCACATTCATCACCTATCTGTCATGAAATTTTATTTCAGTTACCTACCAGTTGTTGAACAATTGAAGGCATTTTAGATCGGAGGGACTTCATTAATTTTATTACATATTCTGTTGTTCCTGGAATTGAATATTTGCTGAGTCGTTTCTTGGAACTATCAAGGTAGCAGGAATCTTGAAAATGTCTGCCACATAACATTTTATTACTTTTATAAAGGGTAGTCAATGACTCCACTGAAGACCAATCTTGGTCTGGCTTGTAAAATGTTGCCCAAGCTGTCGCCCTACAAAAGATAAGAAGATAGGTAGGTACTATATTTTAAGAAAAACATGTTAGCTAAACTTAAGTAAGAAAGTAAGTAAGTAAATAACACTTCATTGCACATTAATAAAAGACCTTCAATGTTTTGAATGTTTTCTAGAATTAGTAGTAGGTAGTAAAAAAATGTTTTACCTCAAAATATTTGTTGAGCCTGGCTTAGGAAAACGGTGAAATGCAATCGACTCATCCTGAGCAGGAGTAAGTCCACATTTAACACACTTTCTGTATTTGTTTACAGACATTGTTGTAAGTATATTTCTTTAAAAAATATCTTAATAAAAACAAAAAAAACGTTTGAGAAAAACTGAACTTTTTAACAGCTTATTTGACTGCTCCAAAGTGTTGCCATATATAAATCCTAGATACTACTATTTAATATCGTCAAAACAATAAATCCAAGTTTATAATATTTAAAAAAATGATTTTTTGACGTATACGACTAGTTTTACTACAATAATAATGAAATACACGAAAAATATATATATTTTTTTAATCTTATATTAAAATATTATAAATACTTTTTAATTTTTTTATCCTTACAATGCAAAATTTTTCTTTTTATGAGGCATCTTTTGGTAGTAAAGCAACTCACACATTGTCATTTTGGACGGAGACTATAGATCTTAGCAAAGATAACAGACCTTGTCTGAAACGGCCCTCAATATTTGTCAGACGGGGCGATAGCGACTGTATTTTGACGGCCGTTAACTCTATGCCCGCCCTGCCCGGTATAAAGGCGTGATATATGTGTGCACCTATGTATCTTAAAAAATTGCAATATTCTGAATGAAAAATCAAGCACACTTTTTCTATGATATGCATCAATAAAGTATACTCTTAAGTAAATTAAATATGGCACTGATATTTTAAAGGTGTTTTGTTGAAAGCCAGTAAATGTTTATGATTTTCATGAAACGTTAATCTCTTTCTAGTATGAAATTTTATTTTTGATCTTAGATATTTGTCTCGACAACGAAGCATAAAATATCACTCAAGTAGAATTTTATGAGTCAAAACGATGCGTGAAAAAACATTTTTCGCATAGCAACAATTCAATTTTATTTGAAACGAAAGAACGATGTAATAAAACGCATATTACCTCATCGTATTTTTAACAAAATGTGAAGAAATGACTGGGTCATATAAAAATAGGTATTGCTATTGTGGGTCTCGGTTTATGAGAGCTTATTATAGGTTGGTAGTTTGTACCTATTTTATTCCCGTTATTAATTAATTAAGTATAACGTAAGACTTAGGTACATCATTACTATTAAATATCTATTTTTAGACTGAAGTTCTTAAGGAAAACATGTTTCTAGTTTTCTACAATAAACAGAAACCATGTGTACGAAACTTCTAAGATAAATCCCGACTCAAACTAGAGTTGAGTGTCCAACTAAGCTAAAAATATTGTATGTGCTTACAGTATACCAAATAGTAAGAGTTTATTAGGTTCGGATCTTCACATAGATAATTCAATGCTTAACCAGTTTATATGAATGACCGACCAATGATATAAAGGTAGGAAAAAAACACTTGGTGCCTAACCCAAAATAAATTGAGATGGCAATTGGGCAAACATTATGTTGATCATGAATGAACAGAAAACACATTTAAAAAAAAAAAAGAGGATGAGGATGAAAAGGAACAGTCTCAGCAGGGCTGCTGTTTTTCAGACTTCCCTAAAGTAAGTGGATGTAATCATTTATTAATCATCTAATTACATTAACAATAAGACAATTAAATATAGTTCAAATGTCGAGGCAAGAAAATAATATAAATCACACATGTCAATTAAAATGTCAACTTAAACCTAAAATTACAATAAATTAATAAATCACAATGTCGAAGCTCATTGAACAACAGGAGACCAGTTACATCATACACAGAAGATCGTTCCAATGCCTAGAGGCAGCACATCTAAAGCTTCCATTGTATAAGGTTAAGCGAGGCAAAGGCGAGACCCTTAATGACGGAAAACGAACTTGCCTCGAGTGGATGCTCCTATCATTCCAAATTAGTTTTTTCGCAAGGTACGAAGGCTTTCCCCGTTTTCATAATGTATAAGTTAGATTGTTGGGTTTTAAAGAGCGTCTATTCGACATGTTTAGGATGTCATATGTGTTCAAAAAGGGGGTTATGTGCGATCTTGGTGGAACTGTGTAGCAAAATCGGATGCACGAGTTTTGTACCCGTTGAACTCTTTTTATCATTTTTTGTTTTAGGCACGGGCCATAAACAACATCCAGATAATCAAAATGTGATAACACTAGAGCATCACTAAGTCTTCTTCTTATTTCGGTACTAATAAACGGCCTAAGTTTGTACAGTTTTTTTAAAGCATAATAAGATACCCCTATTTTGGACTCTATGAGTTTCTCAAAATTCAAGTCACTATCCAATATTAGCCCCAAGTTTTTAACAACGTTTGACTCCGTAATCTGTTTGTTGTTAATACTAATCGAAGGACAGCAACTTCGAACAGCCTCCACCTGCTTCTTTGTTCCGAGTATAACAAAGCAACACTTGTTTACATTTAGTTTTAGATCGTTTTTCGCGGACCAACCAGCTACAGATTTTAAGTCTTCATTTAGTAGTTCTACCGCGAGATCAATATCGTCTAGATCTACGTGCATCATTATTTGTGTATCATCCGCGTACATGTGAGCAGATCCATTACGAACGCATTTTAGTAAATCTGCTGAATATAGCGAGTATAGAGTAGGGCCTAAGATCGACCCCTGGACTACACCTCTGACAACCTCTCTCTGTGCAGATCTAATAGTGACCCCGTTTGTGCAATAACTTCCACTATTTGCGTACGATTCTCGAAATAGCTAGCAAACCATTCACAAACTATTTTGTCGTAACCATAATATTTGAGTTTGTCAATGAGAATATTTATATTCAAACAATCGAAAGCCCGGCTATAATCGAGTAATACGAGAATCGTGGCACGATTTTCATTTGCAGAAGTTAATATTTCATCTACAATATGTAAAAGTGTAGTTGTGGTGCTATGGTTTTTTCTAAAGCCGGATTGATGATCAGGTATTACGCTGCACTCTTCAAGGAATTTCTGTAAGCTCAAATTTACTGCTTTTTCTAATACCTTGGACAAAGCTGGCAAAATACCAATTGGTCTTAAATCGCTTACTGTCTCAACGGTAGGTTTCTTAGGAATCGGTTTTACTATGGCTGTTTTCCAAACAGTGGGAAATTTCCCTACATTTAACGATTTGTTAATTATTGCAGTAATTGCCGCTAGAGAATACGGTAAAGTTAGCTTTATCATCTTAATCGTAATTCTATCACAACCCATAGCGTTCGATGATAACGACATTATCAGCTTCATTATTTCATCCTGTGCAAAAATTGGGAAACTATACTGCTTATCTTTATTAAAACGTTCAAGTGGATCAATGGTTTTTCCATCAGAGGAATTTACTGATCCATTATCCAAAAAGAAATCGTTGATCATTTCAGGGTCTCGGAGATTCAAAGGTATTGCTTGAGGCAGATCATTACCTATTGCGATATCTACACCGCGCCACATCTTACGTGGATTTTTGATATTGTTATTAACCATGTCATTAAAATAATGTTGTTTCTCATTACGGGTTCTGTTCGTAACCAAGTTTCGCAAAGAACGGTAGCGTGCCCAGTCTACATCAGATTGGGACCTCTTAGCCACCTGACAAGCTATGTCTTTATCCTGAGTCATAGCCTTGATACATTCTGTTATCCAAGGCGATGGAGGCTGTTTAAATCTTTTGGTTCGTTCAGGGACAAAGTGATCAAATAAACCAAGCACGAGGAAATTTAAACAGTCTACCATATCATCCAGCTCATTAAAAGACAGAACCAGTTCCCATGGGGTAATTGAGGAAGCTAGTTTGTATGTTTCAGCATCGCAGTGATGAAATGGCCGGAAGGTTAGAATTCTTGGTAAATACTTAGGAATTTTAAAGGGAAACTGAGCACACACAAATGCGTGATCACTGAGATCATCGTCATGTGTCACAATCACCTTTTCTGCTAATACTGTTGTGTTACAACAGATAACATCTATAAGCTTACTAGATGTTTGCGTCGTTCTTGTTGCTTCAGTTACCACTAAGTGCAAATCAAAATTTTTTAAAAGGTTGAAAAATAGTTTTTGTTGACTTTCCTCAGGTTGTAGATCACAGCTTATGTCCCCACAGAGAAAAATGTTGTCATATTTAGGACATACTATAGACAAAGAGTCGCTAAGATATTCTATAAAATCGGAATACTTATACTTCGGGGGTCGGTAAAATACACCAATAGCAAATTTCAATTGATTAATTTTGAGCTGATACCATAATTGTTCAAGAGTATTAGACGGAATAGTAATCTGCTTGATGCGGTACTTCTCATTAACGTAAAGACCGACTCCACCACCTTCACGCTTTCCGCCCCTACCTCTATACTTGTGAACGAACCGATAATCTTGAATTTTATATAGATTAACATTGGACTTTTTAGTAATTCTAGTTTCAGTTATTGCAACTATATCAGGTTTATAAGTATTTACTCTGTCCAAAAACTCATCTCTACCCGTGTTCAACGATTGTGCATTTAATACAGCAATATTCGAATTTATGAACTTCTTGTTATTTTTTGGAATCATCTTAGTCAACGAATCGCTATGCAACTTTACTCCTAAATTGTTGTTTGGTCTACCTAAACAATCGGAGATAGAATGATTTTGAAAAGACACAGTTACACCATTATTGATTTTACAATTACAATTTGTCACGAAAAAACGCTAAATGCATTCTACACATTTCTTCGAAAACCATGTCTAAAACTCTTTCTATTCCATTTTTATTGATAGTTCCATCGTGAGTATGGAACATCGAGTTATTGTATTCAACATGCAGATTTTTTTTTACTACACCTAGCATAAACAATATTAAAATAATCTTATAAAAAGTAGTTATAATTTTAGGAAGGCAGGAATGCCGCGTGTGTATGTAAATTTAGATATTGTGACGTAGGAAATTAGGTTTGGCAACGAAAATAATTTTGGGCCAACGTTTTGGGCAACATTCCCAATAATGGATAGGTGCAAGTGACAGCTCATTACAATTGCAAATCAATTGACGGCACTAAATTGCCAAAACATTTACGTCTATGCGTGTTAAAACAAAGCGAATTTCGACAGAGCGTGTGCCCCGTATAAATTACGGATTTACTATACCTAACATCAATAGTAGGGTATTTTCAAAACAGAAATTTGCTGGAAACGAGTGCCTACTTTGATCAATTAGAAACTACTTGTTACTCACAAAATGAAATTTATTCATCATCATAATTTCCAAACTGGTTTCGATTTCGCATGTGTTTTCTGACAACTTATATTAATTTGACATACCTACCTACGTTTGAAATAATATTTTAAAGTGATCGATCAGTAACTGAAATAAAAAGTATAACACCAATTCTTAAAATTTCTATACTTATTCAATCTACATTTAGTTAGCTGGACATGCCTATCTACCGAATACATACCTATGTGCTGCTTATTCAGTACCTATCTAAGCTTGCTCGTTAGCTGAAGTTTTTCTGTTAGGCGGATAGCACACTTAACGGACGACGGAGCGCTAAAATATCGCAACGGTCTGTCAGATTCATACATTCATTCATTTTCATTTCATTCTAGAAATGTCAATCCTCATACTAAAACCGGTCAACCGCTGTCGACGCAGCGTAGACCAGAGTCGTCCGTCGAGTGCGGTAATGCGATTTAAGTACGGGGAGTGACGGACGTTTCTAGTATGGATCTGACAGACCGCTGCGATAGCGCTCCGTCGTGCGTTAAGTGTGCAATCCACCTTATGTGTTTGTGTTCTGAAAGTACAATAAAATGTGCTTATTACTTTACTAAGTAATTACTAACTAAACACATTATTATTAGCCCACGTACCTTTTACACGCAAATATCGTTATATTTTTTGTTTCACAGGCTCGACACGTCCGGAACCTATCGCGCTTCATACACTGCCCGGCAACATCTGCACATTTTCGGCGTTATCGAGTCGAGACGGCACATTTTTGTCGGAGCAAATTTAATCTAAGCAGAGAGAAGGGATCAGTCTCGGGACCCGAGGGTGCCGCACACATGTTCCTGCGACGTGAGCGTGGAACACGATTTCTCACTGAACGATATTATGTTCGCGATAGCGACTTCATCTTAGCTGCTGAAGACTAATATAAAAGATTTAGGTAGGTAAGTATTGTTGTACGTCTCACGTTCTCTGATCTGATAATTATTTAAACTTTAACTTTTTTAAATAAATTAATTGAGGAGAGGCCAATGTCCAACACTGGACTGTGAAGAAAATTATACTGGATTGGAGATTTAAAGATGCATTTCATTAGTTTGTTCATCCGAAGAAAAAAGAAAGCAAACGTGCTATAATGAAGTCTTAGAAATCAGAAGGGAAATGAGCTTTTTTAGAAAGGAAAACGTACAGTTAATGAATTTTACGGAATATAATAATTAGAAAATCAGTAACAAATCAGATAACCTCAAAACGAATTCCCTGAGATACAATAAACGTCCGTCGCCACGAAACGCAAGCCGAGAAGTGAGTTAAGTCTATGCTTGATTGCCCGTGGTTCAAGCTTCATCAAGCATGCTTCTAGTGATTGTCAATCGTCTCAGCGCCATGATGGACCAGGGATTGGCGAGAAATCAATCGCCGGACTAGGCTCATATGAAGATTCGTCTAAGACGGCCGTTCCTGAGAGCTCAGCGTCCTCGCTAGCTTGTCCCGTCTCTTTTAGTAGCTCGTCATCTTGGTCATCATTGCTTGCATCATCTAAAACACACCAAAATAACATTTGAAGCATAACAAGCAACAAGCTAAGAAAGCATCAAGCTTATGTGCAATGATTACAAGCGTGCACTCAAGCAATCACTCACAAAGCTCAAGAAAATAAGAAATAAGGATATGCACTATCAATAACAGGAATCAAGTCCACTATCATTGCTAGTGGCATATGGTTTATTGACTATGAAAGAGGCGCTTCAAAGTTTGCTTATCACAGTCAATCATGGTGATAGAGGCTCCAAGTTTGCTTATCACTCTCCTTACTGGATGAATGACATAGGCTCTAAAAGTTCGCATACCATTCATCTAACGAATGACATAGGCTCCGAAAGTTCGCATATCATTCATTGAGTAAATGACATAGGCTCCAAAAGTTCGCATATCATTCATAAGGCAGATGACATAGACTCAAAAAGTTCGCATATCACATACCATTCTCAAAGAAAGCTTCACACACGTCTAGGGTCCACTCGCCGCGCCATAAGACCATATGTTCGGCAGCAGCCTGAGTTTTCTTCCCGTATGAACCAGCTAAAAGCTCTAGCTCGTAGCGGTGGTGTGGTAGTACGCGCAGCACCTTGTAAGGGCCACGCATACCCGAATCGAGCTTTCCAGTACTTTGAGAACTTTTGCCGACGAAGACAAAATCACCAGTTGTGAAGGTCCGAGGCGGATGTCGCCCCTGGTTGACATAGGCGTCCTGACGTTGTTGGTTTGTCTGAAGAAGCTCTGTCGCTCGTTGTCTCCTGAGAACTAACAAAGCCTCACGATTTGGTTGGGAGTTGCTGAGTGCAACGTCCCTCACTAAAGAACGGATGATAGGACTAGTGCCTTCAACCCCTGTCAGCAGCTGGAGCGCTGATGTACGTGTAGTAGCTTGCTTCGTGATATTCAACGTCAGCTGGACCTTCCATAAAACATCGGACCAGGCGGAACCCTTACTGTTCACCTCTATGCGCAACATGTTGAGCACTGTCCTACAGTACCTCTCGACTTGACCGTTTTCACGGTGCATTTCGGGAGTGATGAAATGCACAGAGCATCCCAATGAATCAACCCAATTTTGAAAGGCAGCACTCTCAAACATCCCTCCACGATCACACACAATAGTAGATGGAGTGCCGAAGAGAGAGATTAAGTTTGAGAATACGCGTTTCAATTCTTCAGCGTCTTGTCTATATAGGGAGTACAATACGCAAAACTTTGAGAATGAATCAATCACGATTAAAATGTATTTGAATCCATTTGAAACAGGTAGGGGTCCGAGGACATCTGTGTGAATCACAGAAAAGGGAACGTCAGGTTTTGTCCAAGATTCGATGGGCTGGTTTGGAGCTCGGGGTATCTTTTTATGTGCCAAACAGATTATACAATGACCTATGTACTTTCGTACAAACTGCCTGACTCCCGGAAACCAGAAATGTCGCAGAATCAGATCAGTGGTTTTGTCAATGCTAATATGATCGTGGTCATCATGAAAGACGCGCAAGAGGCTCAGCCTATGGCCCTTGGGAATATAGCATAGAAGGCGATAATCTTCACCAGTGGAAGTGAACTTGTAATACAAGAGGTCGTTCTTAATTAGGTACCTTGTGCTGTCTAACTCACCCTCCCTTAATTTTGTCATAAGATCTTGTGTTTCTGAGTCAGCCGTCTGAGCAATCTTTGCCCAATTTTTGGGATTACGAATATGTGCTACATTAACGGGGTTTCTACTCAAAAAGTCCGCGTGTTGCATCTGGCAACCCTTTCGATATTCTAACTTGAACCGAAAGTCTTGCATGTAAACCCACCAGCGCGCAACCCTAGGCAGCAAATCCTTTTTACGTTCCGTTAGTTTGAGCGAATTGCAATCCGTCACTATTTTAAACTCGATGCCTATCAAATAGTGACGGAAGTGCTGTAACGCGCGTATGATCGCTAGAGTTTCTAACTCGTAACTATGATACCGAGATTCAGCGCCCTGAGTAGATTTACTGAAGTAGCCGACAACGCGTTTAAGTTTACCCTCATGTTCTTGCATCAGTATTGCACCGTACCCTACGGCACTTGCATCTGTATGCAGTTCCGTGGGTAGTTTTGGGTCGAAGATTGCTAAAACGGGTTCCTCGGTTAAGCATTTAATGATGTAATCTCGGGCAGAGTCTTGTTCGGTACCCCATACGAAAGGCTCACCCCTTTTTAGCAGTTTGGATATGCACGCAGTTTTTGACGCATAGCCAGCAATGTACCGTCGAAAATACCCCGCGAGTCCCAAAAATTGACGCACTTCCCTCACGTTTGTTGGCTTGCGTGACTTGACAAGTGCCTCAACTTTGGTAGGACTCGGCCGTACCTGACCATGTCCAATAAGACGCCCTAAGTATTCGATTTCTGGGGCTAAGAACGTGCACTTCTTTAAGTTAATGGAAAAACCGGCAGATTGAAGAGTTTTTAGTACCTCGCGTAATGTCTCTAAACCTTCCTCAATAGAATTTGACATGATCAACACGTCATCGATATACGTAAGGACTTTGCCGGTATCTATCAGGTGCTTTAGAGTCTTCGTAATGATTCTTTGGTAAACGATAGGAGCATTAGCAAGTCCGTAGGGCATCTTGAGGTATTCAAAATGCCCCTCGGGCGTCACAAATGCTGTTTTGCTTATCGAATCATCATCTTTCATTGGCACCTGATGGAAACCGGTTGCCATGTCAAGGCTAGTGAAGTATTTAAAACTCCCTAATTTATCAATATGGTCGTCGATTAACGGTAACGGAAATCGTTCTTTGGTGGTTATGGCGTTTAAAGCGCGATAATCAACGCACATCCTATCTTCCCCATTCTTTTTCTTAACGAGGATGATAGGACTGGCATAGTCAGACTGCGATTCGCGGATTATTCCCTTACCTAATAAATCATTTACGATTTCTCGTACGCGCCGCTTCTCATCTTCTGACAACTTGTAAGGCCGGTAGTTTACTGGGTCGCTACTAGTTAGTTTTATTTCCATGCTGCCCGTATTTACTGTAGATGTAGCTGTTCCCGTCGTGAAGATATCAGAAAACTCATTGATAACGGTCAACAACTGTTCTTTATCCTTTTCTACTAATGGCGTTTTAATATTCTCACCTACTACAGTAGTTACGGTCAGCACAGTGTCCTTATCAAGTCTAATTAGACGTTGTGAATCCTTGTCCCGAATAAAAGTAAGGCCGGGTCTATTTAAAACATCTTTACCTATCAACATTGGAACGTTAATGCAGCCAGGCGGTACAACGTATAAATCAACCTCAACTGAAATTTCTGGAAATTCGATGACTGTCGTGACGTATGAAGTTGATTCTACATCCTGGCTTCCTATTCCTCGCATTCGTCGATATGTTGGAATTTTATTGAACTCAAAATGTCTAAGTACTGTTTCGGAAATAAGTGAAATGTCTGAGCCATTATCAATTAAAATATCGATCGGTAAAGATTGTACGAAAGCCGGTATTACGTCGTCTCCTTCGGATTCGATTCTGTACAAAAATTTACTTGACCCGAATGACCGTTAGTGTTCCTCGAGTCGAGCCGAAGCTTAATGAAACAGTTGCTGGCTAAATGCCCATTTTTCTTACAAAATGTGCAAAACGAGGGTGATTTGGAGACTTTGGAGGGTTGGTTGAAGTTGTTGTTGGAGACATTGGTTGGCTTTGGAGGGTTATTTGTACTAACTGATGTCGGATTTGTATTATTGGTATCGGCTTTAAGTCTTTTAGGTCCGGAGGTGTGTTCTGTTTGATTGTGACCGAAATTCTTACGTGTAAAGTTCGTAATTTTGTTTGGCTTATAGAATTCACGTTTGCGTGAGTTGAATGAATCGGTACTTGTAGAAGGAGCACAATTATGGGACGTTTTGAAATCAGTTTTTGGCTTAATGTAAACAGACAAAAACTCCACTAGGTCTTTAGGCTGTAATTTGGCGTTCGTAGCCGCAGCTTTGACTTGGGGATCGGTGATACCTCGAACGACTATGGCGGTTTTTAAATCGTCCGAAAGCCCCTTAACAATATTTAGCTGAAGAAGGGACTTACGGGCGTATTCAGCGTATGTCGCGAATTCATTTGAATTTGTGCTCATTACGTCATATAACACAGATGCCACATCTATGTTACGAGGGCACAATGATCGGAATTCGACTTTAAAATTACTCCAGGTACGGGTATTCGTAACCCAGTCATTGAGCCACGTTTTCGCGTCACCGCGTAAGCATCCGCCAATACGTCCAAGACACTCACCGTCATCCCAATGGTTCAAAGCCTGGCCACGATCGACTTCCGCGCACCAAACGTCAAAATCATGCACACTGGGGTCAAAGTTAGAAATGTAATAATGTTTAGATCTCCCTTGAACTAAATTAGTTAGAGCACCTACAATTCTGTCCGTGTCTCTTTGCAATAACGCATCATGCGACGCCGCGACGCGGGGAGCCGCACAACCTGCATTGATGTTTATTTCAGGCGTTTCGCGCGGAGGCGGAGCAAAAGATGGTGGACAATGTTCGGCAGACGGACGTATCAAAGGAGTCGACGAAGGCAAAGTAGAAGAGGCTATCTGATTTTCTAGCGCATGTAACCTGTCCAGTATTTTGTCCATCTTGCAGTCATTACGATCACGTGAGCTGTCGCGACGTTTTCGAGCTTTTTCCGAACTGCAAGATAGATTACGCCGCCTAAGTGACCTTGACCTACTTCTGTCGCGGTGCTTGCGCAAACTATTCGACCGTCCCGAACCGATATTGGAACGACTTCCCGATCGATCACGGTATCGACTTCGCTCGCGTGAATCACTGCGCTCGCGTCGCCTTCTAGGTGGAGGATCGGGAGGTGTTTTACAACGCACTGATTTTGACGCACGTCCCGTCATGATAATGCGTCAATTACTTTGAAATGCAACGATATTTTATGCAGATTTTGATCACGAACGTCACGAAAGAACACACACACACCGTTATTTTACAAAGAAATGTACACGTACTTACGTATTTCAGGCACAAATCACACTTATAACATTCGTACGTTTTTTTTACATAAAGACAATGAAACATAAAATTTACGCAATGAGATGGCAAACGAGCTAAATCACGTGGTTCATCCCGCTGCTGATCTTAGAAATCAGAAGGGAAATGAGCTTTTTTAGAAAGGAAAACGTACAGTTAATGAATTTTACGGAATATAATAATTAGAAAATCAGTAACAAATCAGATAACCTCAAAACGAATTCCCTGAGATACAATAAACGTCCGTCGCCACGAAACGCAAGCCGAGAAGTGAGTTAAGTCTATGCTTGATTGCCCGTGGTTCAAGCTTCATCAAGCATGCTTCTAGTGATTGTCAATCGTCTCAGCGCCATGATGGACCAGGGATTGGCGAGAAATCAATCGCCGGACTAGGCTCATATGAAGATTCGTCTAAGAGAAGTATATTTTGGAAATAGACTGTTGTAAATAAAAAAAATAACAATTTTTCGAAATGATTTCTCATAATGAAATAGAATAAAATGAAATGAGGAGATAAATACCCAACTAACCACATATAACGTACAAGACACAAGCCAGAAACGGAAGCCTCTTAGATTAACAAGCCAGCCTCTCAAGCGCGTCATTAAGTTTTTGCAACTCTTTCCCGACCTGAAGTACCGCGAACAATATTTCCTTAGAAAAACAATAAATTCCCTCGCGCAATGCTCGAGTGAGTTTCGGTGTCGGGGAGAGCACGCTCCCTGTAATATATTGAATTCGAAACGAACAAACTTTCGCGTCCTCGCCACGTGCAAAAAGATTTTCCTTGAATGTTTACAATGCTATAATTTTATCCGGCTTGAAAGTACAAGCGGATTTTCATCAATAGATATTCCAATAAGACGGATCTTGCTTTAGTAGATAGGATTTTAAATGCATGTATTTTGTAAGAAGATATTTTATTTTCCCTCTTTTTGTGTGGAACGACAATCGTCCATCTGCCTGAAGGTTATTTATAATTTAAAAAACCATTGTTGACTAAGATGTAGAGTTTGTAAAATACAGGTTGGTGCCCGGTAGAGTTAGGGTGAGTAGATTCAGAAATATGACTTTATTTGAGATCAGATATCTTTTTCACAGGGTAGACATTATGTAGTAGTATTATGCTCTCGTCTTGGTTACATATCACATGAAAATATTTTTAGTCGAATTACTTTTTATTTATGTAGCATGTTCAATGTCCCACTGCCGAGAGTGCTTATATCTTTAGCGCCAACGTTCCGATCTTAGCCTTCTGAATGCCATTTCTGAAGAAAGCTTCGGTATATAATTATTGCGCGGTCTTATTCTGGACTAGCCGCGAAGATGTACTTTTGGTATATAACAAACGCTTATGCAGTCACATATTTCTAGCAATTGATGTCTCAATATAAGTTTCCAGTAATTAGACCGTCACCGCGTGGCTGTGGTCTGTACACAAAAGTGGTGATTCGATGTAAATCGCGCTGTGAATGGCCGCTCGTATCTCAATGGGCCATAAACAACGCGACCGTGAATACAAATCGGACATTAGAGCGTTCTCTGTGTGGATACGCCACGCATTATCGGCAAAGAGCTCTATTTTTGAATTCTCGCATTCGAAAGTCTGCAATTAATTGTACTTATATCATATCAGATAGTTAAACGACATCATCGTGGCCGTAATGAGACAGTACTGGATGAGGGTGGCGAAAGACCGTAAAAACTGGCTTGATGAAGAAGAGGCCTGTGCCCAGCTCAGTGGGCTGATGTAGACTGTTGACAATGATGATACCACACGTTTTTCTAAACTTATACATTCACATCCATAATAAATTATTTGGGGCTCTTAATTGGAGCTTGCATCTAAATTGTATTTGTATCTCACGTTCTAATAAATTTATTCATTTAAACATTACCTTAAAAATTGGCACATACTCATTAACACATAGATATCCGAAATTAATGACGAAACAAGTTGCAAGTAACACGCAACGCCGCACCGTCGAGCGACTGTCATTCGCAGGAAACATTGTGGGGCGAATGTAAAAACCGCCTATACTGCTTAAAATGTTACGTTGTTGTTGTTAAAAAATTACAATAATATAATTAAATGAAGAGTTAAAGGAAAGTCGTTATCAACTTTAAAACAAGATATGTATATCTATTTGTCTAACTTGATTCATACATTTTAAAAAAATGCTAAACTTTATTGTTCGATTACTCGAAACATACAACTCGATTACTGAAGTAAATTAATATCTTAAGTCTATTATGTCTTGAAGGCCGCCTTTGCTTATATTATGGCGTTTGTTTTTTGTTCCTGTATAACGTTTTAATTTAATGTGAGCAATTGTTTCTGTCTGTCTGTCTATCTTATACGTTTGAGACATTTGTTTACATGTTAAAATTTACTATTGGAGGCAAATCATTTACGGAAAAGACAGATAAATAATGCTGCAAGGGTACTAATTTATTTTTGTTTCCGATAAGGTTCAATGGGCTATAAAACGACTCACCAGTTTATTGCACTGCACTACTAACAATTTTTCTAACACATTTCACAGTTGGAGCTAGATTAAAAGCTTTTAAGTTTTTATTAAGCTTTCAAGAAACATTAAGGTATTTCATAGCGTGCTGATTGCTTACAAGTTTATGACCTATTTTTTACCCGTTTTTTTATGCTTGATTAAGCTTTTGTTCCATTTAATTAAGCGTTTTTCTAATTTTGACATCCTACATTGAATAAATAAATTACGTTTTTTATATCGCAGCATAAAGCTTTTGCTATCAAACATTTTTACTAAAAATATAACAAGTTAGGAGCTAACCTTGTATCTAGAATCATAGATATTTTCTGGCTAAAGAAGACTTGCGTAAAAATAAAATTTTAAGTTATTTCATTGCGGATGACCATCTTTTACCATGCATTGTCATATTAGAATATCCCCTCCGTTAGGGTACTTTGGAGATCAAATTGAACATAATAAATAATACTCACATCTAATATTACAGTTCGATGATGAATAAAATATTACCTAAAAATGATGCAAAATAGCAAGTCATTATATTTAACTATGACTACACTTTTGGCTCAAATAAAATCATTTTTTTTTGCTAGCACTTTTCTTGAGATGCATTTTCATTGTAGAAATCAAATCAAATCAAATCAAATTATTTATTCAAAGTAGTAAATTTTACATTTCGCTTTTTGATGGTCAAGAATTAACAATTTTAACAATAACAATTTTATGAACCTAGTGTAAACGCGGCTCAGGTGGACTAAAAACTTAAAACTAGCCCCTAAAGCACTGCCTCGGGGCTGGCCAAGCTAATCAAACAACATGTAACGTTAGGTGGTAAATAAAATAACATCGAGTTCATGCCAAGAGAAAATGTTGTGTTACATGCGCATGGTTAGCCGGACCCCCTGGACAGTAAACCACCCAGAAACCTGCCCAGAAGTGCTCCTATTCTAAAAATACAATTTGTCAGGCCCTAGGCTACCCTAGCTAAATTTCTAAATATGAAACAAAAAAATATTAATAGCCAAAAGCGGCTACGTTAAAAAGATAAAATATATATCATATACAGTAGATAATTCTACCTGTGTCGTCATATAAAGTCTACTTTGTACATTTGTAACTACTCCCATGAAGATTTATCTTGCATATAATCTGATATTTCATAATAGCCTTTCTTATACAATTTTTCTTTTATCACTCGCTTAAATTTATTTAGTGGTAAATCTTGGATATCTTTAGGAATCTTGTTATAAAAGCGTATACAATTGCCTTTAAAAGATTTGTTTACTTTACTAAGCCTGCTTATATGCGCAGCAAGTTTATCCTTATTTCTAGTGTTAAAATTGTGTTTATCACAATTTTTCTTAAAAGAATGTATATTTGTCTTAACGTACATAATGTTTTCATATATATATTGAGACACAAATGTTAATATGTTAATCTCTTTAAATTTTTGCCTTAAGGAGACCATTGGCCCTAATTTATAAATTGATCGAACAGCCCGTTTCTGCAAAACAAAAATGTTATTCACATCCGCAGCATGGCCCCATAATAATAAGCCATAACTCATTAGGCTATGAAAGTAACTAAAGTAAACCAGTCTAGCAGTGTCCACATCAGTGAGGTATCTTATCTTTTTAACTGCGTATGCTGCTGAACTCAGTCTCTTCGACAATTTTTCAATATGTGGCCCCCATTGGAGCGTGGCGTCCAGAGTTATGCCTAAAAATGTAGTTGAGTCAGCAAGGCTCAACTTTTCATCCTTTACGTTAACAATTGTGGTACTCGGTTTAACATTTGGTAAAACAAATTTTACACATTTAGTTTTCTTTTCATTCAATAAGAGGTTATTTACAGTAAACCATTTTACTATTTCAGATATAGCGTTGTTCACGTCGTCATAGTCGAGTTGTTGTCTCTTTACTTTGAAAAGTAATGAGGTATCGTCGGCGAACAAAACTATATCATGTTTTTCTTTCACTAGATATGGTAAATCATTAATATAAACAAGAAATAGGAAAGGACCAAGAATCGAGCCCCGCGGAACGCCCATGTTTATTTTAGATCCAGATGATCTTTCACCATTGACATCAACCTTTTGGATTCTGTTGTTCAGATAAGATTCCAAGAGGCTAAGAGCCTGGTCTTTTACGCCGTAATGACTTAGCTTCCTGACAAGAGTTTCGTGATGAACACAATCAAACGCTTTGGACAAATCACAAAATACACCTATTGCATCATGAGATTGTTCCCAGGCATCGATTATATGATTAATTAGGTCAACGCCTGCATGAGTAGTAGAACGACCCCTTGTGAAACCAAATTGCTGTGAGTGCATTAAGTTATTACGATAAAAATGTCCTTGCAATTGATTTAAAATAGCTTTTTCAAAGATTTTACTAAGTGTGGGCAGTATTGATATAGGTCTAAAATTAGTGGGGTCAGTAGTATTACCGGTTTTGAACAGTGGAATAACTTTACTATGCTTCATCAAGTCAGGGAACACGCCAAGATCAACACATTCATTAAAAATACATGCTAGACATGGAGCAATACAATCGATTATGGAACTTATTATTTTAACTGAGAGGCCATGTATGTCTGAAGTCTTTTTCAATTGTAAAGTTTTAAATACTTTTATGATTTCAATATCACTAACGTGCCTAAATTTAAAAACATTATCACTACGTTTTACATTTCCTCTTAGAATTGATTCAGCAAGAATAGGGCAAGAGTTTAACGATTTAGTAGTCGAAACTGGAATATCAGTGAAAAAGTTTTCAAAAGCCTGAGCTACTTCTAAATTTGTGTTTTTAATTTCATCATTTATCATTAATTTAAAATTTTCGTTTCGATGTTTAGATTTCCCAGTTTCGTTGTTTACAAATTTCCAAGTAGTTTTTGTTACGTTGGTACTGTTTTTAATATTATTTTTAATGAATTTAGACTTAGCTTCTCTACAAACCTGTCTAAAAGTTTTAGAATATCGTTTAACATAATCAGCAAAAGATTTTGATTTATTATATGACCTTTCATCATAAAGATCGTACAATTTTTCCCTGCTCCTATGAATTCCTTCGGTTGCCCAATCACTAAACAATAATTTAGCGCTAACTTTATTTTTTTAGATTTAAATACATTGTCATATTCTGTTTTAGCAAGACTAAATACTGAGTTATATAATTGATTTGGATTTTGATGATATGACAATTCAGGTAATTTTTGTATGATATTTTGTCTATAACGATTTAGTCTACTTTCGTTTACCGGTACACACGTAATATCTTGTTTAAGTGCCCTCTCAATGTTAATTTTGAAAGTAGCTAGCTGACCAGTGTGGTCGGAGCTTAGTTTATTTATGACAGACGCGTCTTCGTGTTTAATATTTGTGAAAATATTATCTACGCATCTGGCTGAAGTAGCCGTGATTCGCGTAGGCACCGAAATAAGATTCACGAGGTTGTAACTTAAAAATAGTGATTGAAACCTTTTACTAATACTCGAGTTTTCAAGAATATTTACATTGAAATCTCCACAAACAATAATTCCTTTATTAGATTTTGTTGCTTTATCTAAGGCTGCCTCCATAACTTTTTCGAAGGAATCATATTTGGCATCGGGTGGGCTGTATACGCTCATTACTACAAGATGATCAAGTTCTACGCAGGCTATTTCAATAGTTCGCTCAACGGACAGGTTCACGATGTCAATTGATGTCAATTGACGATTGGATAATATTTTTATTAGATTACAAGTCTACTATAGATGAACGGATTTAGTCTGCCAGAACACAAGTTTGAATCTACAAAGTGCCTGAATTGATAAGATATGAGTATCCAACAGTTTGCGTTCACGAATATATGCGTTTACATTACTTACCTGCCTCAGACTGTCATACAAATTTTGTCACCTGACGTCACGTCTATGTAACAACATGAACCGGGATATTGGGAGTATTAACATGAGTTAATATTAGTTGACTTGATACGTATGTATATGTCATAATATCGGGTTGTTAACTTGGTGAGAGTTTGATAGATCTAAATTTAAGACATGATCAAAATGTAGATTGGTAAACATAGGCAACGATTATCATCCGAATGCTTTTCATACATATATCACGCCTTTTTCCTTGTCATTAGGTACTTAAATAGGAAAGTAAGTAAGAACACATTTTTTTTTCAAAACATGTATAAAGAATGTGTATTTTACAACCAAATTCACGTCTTACAGAAAACTTTGCCCTTTGCATAAATCAATAAGAAGGGCCAAGACTGCACGTCATTCTCTAAGGAAAAAACAGACGGCGGTATTTCTTTACAATACATCATACTAAGTGAAGAGAAGCCGTAACTATGGAAGACATATTGTTCTTATGATTTGCGAGGTTTACTTCCTCAGATGGGAAAACTGAAAACCTACGAAATAAAGTATAGTGAGGGCGAGGGCTGCAGGGTTGAGATAAATAAGACAACTGTCTTTGTTGAGAGGTAAAGTAAGAATGTTTTATTGGTCTTAATAATTAATAAAGAAACCTTAAATGCTAACTAAACACTTCAATTATTGTATTATATTTCATCACATTTGGTGTCGATGCACCCACCTTTCAGCTAAGTCATGATTGACCTAGATGCAAGTTGAGTTGCATACTACACCACCCCTCTTACAGAAAATAAAAATATTTTTAAATTAAACTAAATAAAATATTTTTATGTATATACCAATAAATAAACACAAAATCAAAATGTAGTACAAAACAGAACCTATTATTGCCTTACAACACTATTGGGTAAATGGCTTTGTATTATTTTTATGGGTTATATATTCCTTCCCATTTTTCAAAATTTTGACATTCGGAGACATGTCAGAAATAACTTTATAAGGACCAGTATATATGCTGTCCAATTTATCTCCAGTTTGATTACGTAATAATACAAGGTCATTTTCCCTGTAAATAATAGAGTTACAATTTTTATTATAAATTTCTCGTCTATGCTCTTTGCTTACAATTAAATTCTGTCTAGCATCTGCTTGTGCTCTCTGTAATCTGTATTTCAACTCTTTAGGATAACTATCGTAGTTGTATAATGGATCTATTTCACCTATTAAATTTCTAGGTAGATTACAAATTTTCCCAAAAACTAATTCAAAAGGAGTATACTTTGTCTCGGTATGTACACTTGTATTAAATGAAAAACACCAATAAGGTAACCATGTGCTCCAATTTGTTGAGTTATTACGACACTGAATTCTGAGATAAGCACCTAACGATTTGTGCGTGTTTTCTAAAGCACCTAGCGTCTGATGATGATAAGCAGTTGAGTTTAGTTTTTTAATGTTAAGTAAAGAGCAAATTTCAGACATGACTGATGACATGAACTCTGTTCCCTGATCAGTAAGAATTTCCTGAGGGCTACCGTATCGAAGGACGAAGTTGTTAACGAAACTCTGTGCTACAGTTACCGTATCCTTTCTCTGTAGAGGATAGGCTTCTACGAATTTACTTAAATCGCATTGTAGCGTTAAAATATACTTATTACCTAATTCATCTACTTCTAGGGGGCCCATTATATCTAAACTTATTCTCTGAAAAGACGAATTCGCTGTGCATGTCAAGGACAATGGTTCCTTAACGTGCTTATTCGAGTGTTTCTCGAATTGACATTGTTTACACCGATTAACGTACTTCGCTACGTCTTTATTCATGCCTGGCCAATAATAATACTTTTTGATATTATTTAACATCCTATTGATGCCTGCGTGTCCACTCGTTGGCAGAATATGAAAATCGTTTAATATCAACGTTTTATCATCGCTATTCACAACTCTTTGAATAGTCTTCGTAATTAAAAATCGCGGGAACAAAATATTAAGTCTCTTTGCTTCTCTTATTAATATTTTCATGCATGAATCTATCTCTTTATTTTTTACTATTAATATTTCTTCGATATCAAGTCTTTTGCATAAGGCTTCCAAGTCCCTCGCTAACACCTCTGGGGTCGATAACGATCGGGTACTCAGATAAATCGAAGCTTGTGACGTCACATATACACAACAACCCGCATTGGATATTATATTACTTCTTTCACATGTGTAACTATCAATATTATCCACAAAAATGAGCTCTGTTATATCCTTAGGAACTTTAAGAACTTCAACAGCTACAGGTTGATCAGACCCGTGTGCCGTACTATTCTCTGACGTTTGACGCTGGTCAGTTTCTAGTTTTTTCCTTTGTGACCGGGTCAGAACGGAAACTACTTGGGTTTGCATTTCTTTCAAGGTGTCACTTGTAATGGGAATGCGACTTAATGCATCTGCAGCTACATTGTCTCGCCCCGCTACATATTCTATCTCAAAATCGTATTCTTCTAGGTAAAGTCTAAACTTAGTTAACCTACTTGATGGATCTTTGAGGCTAAACAAATAAATTAAAGGTTTATGGTCAGTTATGATTTTGAACTTTCTCCCATATAAATACGGTCGAAAATGTCTCACACTCCAAACAATGGCTAACAGTTCTAATTCAATAATGGGATACCGCGTTTCGGCTGGCTTTAAATTACGACTAGCGTATGCTACAACTTGACCATTTCCATTAGACAAAACGGAACCTATCCCAGTTTTCGAAGCATCTGTCTGAAGGCGAAAAATATTTTGATCTGAAAATTCAGGATAAACCAATACAGGTGAATGTACTAAAGCATATCTCAAGGTCTCAAAAGCTATCTGGCATTCGGATGTCCACTGAAACTTGGCATCCTTTTTGCATAACTTATGTAATGGATAAACAATACTGGCAAAATTTGGAACAAATCGTCTGTAATAATTTGCAAACGCAACGAAACGTTTGACTTCGTCATTGTTCGTTGGTATAGGATAATTTTGCACTGCTTGTATTTTATCATTGTCAGGCAAAATACCTTGCGATGTGATTCTGTGACCTAAATATATAATTTCTGTTCGCAAGAAATCACACTTCAATGGATTTAATTTTAAATTGATCTTTCGAAACCTTTCTAGAACATTAATTAAGTTTTTGTTATGATTTTCTATGTTTTTCCCAATAACAATACAATCGTCTAGATAAACAAATGCCTGCTTGTAATTAATACCTGACATAGCAATGGTCATTAAACGTGAAAAAACACTAGGAGACGTCTTCAGACCCATAGGGCATCGTTTCATCTGATACATCTTATTATTTGCTGTAAAAGCCGTGGGTTTTCGTGAACTTTCATCTAAGGAAATCTGATACATTTTGTCTACGCTGAAAGCTGTATATTTTCGCGACTGTTCGTCAAGCGACAACTGGTAATAGCTCTGTGAAAGGTCTAATTTGGAAAAGTATATACTTCCTGAAAGTGAATCTAGTATATCTGTTATGTTAGGTAACGGAAACTTGTCATCTTTTATACAATTATTCAAATTTCGATAATCTATCACTAATCGCCACTTTTTCTCATTCGACCTATCGACTTTTTTGGGTACTAATAAAACTGGACTGGACCACTCGGATGTGGCCTCTTCAATGATATCATTTTTTAACATTTCGTCAATCTGTCTCTGAACTTCCTGTCTCTGAGAAAACGGTATTCTATAAGGCTTGGTATATACAGGAGTGACGTTGTCTTTTATAGTTATTTTATGTGACATTAAATTAGTCGTACTTAGCTTGTCGCCGGGCAGATGAAAAACATCTGCATACTTGGCACAAATGGACTCGATACTAAGTTTTTGTTCGCTATTCAATTCTGATAAATTTAACAACTCAAACAATTTTTTAACGCGATCTACCGAAATGCCTTCTTCATGAAAATTACAGACTTCATATTCGTCTAATTTATGAATTTCAAAGTCAGCAAAATCTATGGATACTTCTTTGTCTGTCGTATTAAGTATCCTTATCGGGACTGAACCATTCTTTGGTTTTGTTATCAACCCTGCTACAAAAACTCCCTCTGCTATTTCCCTTGACAGAATAACACAATCACTGTCCAACTTAGTCGGAATGTGCTTAATTGTCTCACAGC
Source organism: Keiferia lycopersicella (assembly GCA_029255805.1). Lineage (NCBI taxonomy): Eukaryota > Metazoa > Arthropoda > Insecta > Lepidoptera > Gelechiidae > Keiferia > Keiferia lycopersicella. Next base: position 6,603,312 of record JARACZ010000008.1, read on the forward strand.
GTGGAGATATAAAGTGACTGTAACTGACTTTACTTTTTATCGGAACATTTACGGTTTTATCATTTGACGTTAACCGTAGAACATCATCTTTGTAATCAATTATTGCTCCGAACCGAATAAAGAAATTTTCTCCTATTATTCCATCTACTTCGCACATTAATTCCTTAAACACGTAAAACTTTTGTCTAAAGTATAAGCCATTAATCTCTAAATCTAAATATAAATAACCTACTGATTCTAACCTACCGCTTATACCTCTTATAATTATCTTATCGTTGCGCAACTGTCCTAATAAATTATTTCTACTAACCCAATCATACTTTAAGATGCATATGCTTGCACCACTATCTGCTAGTACATCAATAACCGAATTACTGATATTAAACCTAACCGTACTCGTATTGTTAAAACTATAAACATAATTCTCAAAGGGAACGAAAAAAAAACGTTCTTGTTACTCATTTCACCTGCTTGTGACTCATTATTGTCACTATTGTCTTGATCTTGCAAGACGTGGTGAATTCGCGGAAAACGTACGGGACGTTCGGCGGCGGTACGGCGTGAGGTCGACGGTCGGCCTCCACGATTGCTACGTCCGCGCGATCCGCGATGTCCGCTGACCGAAGGGCCAGAAAAACGACACTGGGTCATGTTGTTTGGCGCATTGAACTTTGCGCTCGAGAAATGTGAATGGCGGTTATAATTATTGTTATAATTACCTCGGGCGTTTCCTCGAAATACATTGCGCGCCGGGGTATTATAGTGCCTTACCCGCATGACCTGATCATTATTGACACTTAGAGTCTGCTCGTCTATGGCAGCTCTAATAGCCTCTGGTAAAGATTCAAACTGTCGTGAAGCTATAATCGTACTTAAACGCGTGTTAGATAAACCGTCTGCAAAGCGTTTAATTGCAACTTTTTCATTTAAGGGACGCAGAATTGCATACTTAGTGTCATCCCCGTCCGACTGAGATATAGTGAGATTCACAAACAATTCTTCTAACTCTGCACCGAATGACTCTACCGATCTGTGACCTTGTCTGGCAGTTTGCAGTTTCGATTGAATCGAGACAGCTGATTTCTTTTGAATCAGGTGTTTCTTCATGTCAGCTAAAAGCAAATCTACTGTGGTACAAGTGGTCTTTAAACGAAGTTTCGCACTTGCAGATAACCTCATTTTCAAAACAAAATCGATCAGTTGTGTATGGGTCGTTTCGGATATCATGGTTTTATATAGATCAATCGAATCTATAAGAGCCTTTGCTGTACCTTCCTGACCTGTCATCGGAGGTAGTACCGTGATAGCGGTTTTTAAATCAAAATCAGGTTTAGTTGCCATTTCGGATTTGTTTTCTTTTGGCTTGTAAGAAAGTAACACACTGTAAATTACCTTGATTTCTTTAACTACTTCATTAATCGAATCTATATCTCTAGGGGCTATCTCAGATTTTTCTATCAAGGATTTTACACGAGACAAAATATTTCCTAATTGAGAGTAAAGGGATTCCGCTTCCCGAAATTTAGACTGTGCTAAATCTGTATCTCTCCTACTTCCTAACTTACGCAAATATTCTTTTAAATAAAATATTTTATCTTTTAACGATTGAAGCTCAACTAACACACATGACATACCTAAATTAAGAAATTAACACCCTATATAAAACAATTAAATCATAATTAGTATAAATAAATGGAACAATAAATTCTCTTGGCGTCAGCAGATTATCGACCCGTCGCGGTAAACATTATTGAAGTCAGCTGATCCCTAAGTTATTATGTAAAACGCACTTACTGGTTTTTGTACTTAGGCAGTATAGTACATTGTTGTCGTCACAGGGTGGCCTTTCTTCTGAAGACGGAAGAGCTTGATTCGGACGCTGCGATGTCCTCGACGCTGCGTAGGGATGAAATCTTGACTTTTCTGCGCGCCGTGGTACGTTGTGGGCCGGGCTATACCCTGGACACCGTGGGCCGGGAAAACCCTGGACACCGCTCGTTCTGTGATGGGCCGGGCTATACCCTGGACTCCGTGGGCCGGGATTTACCCTGGACACCGCTCCTTCTCTGCGACAATGTTGACGACGATGATGATTGTGCATCTAAACGGCGAAAGTGTTAGCCGTAGACTTGACGAGAAGTACTGAGTTTAATTCTCGTCGTAGAGCTTGCACAGTGTTGCTACGACACTTCTTGTAGATGTAGTGAGATATTGCGACGATTAATATCACGATGATGACGATGAGTAAGATGTCTGTTGTAGTTACGCCTGTTACATTTTTCTGAGTGGCTTGGGCATCTCCGCTGGCAGTTTGGGCGATGATAGTTTCTTCTTTTGAAATATTTTTTCCCATGTCGAAATTGGTAACTTCTGATAGTGCAACGGAACGACGAATTTGGATTACTGGAACCGGGCGAATTTTCTTGTTGTTTTGACGACGAAATTATTTTACTGGAACCGGGCGAATCTTCCAAATTGTTTCCAACGAAAATAGTGTACAGGAACCGGACGAATCTTCAATTTTGAGTCAACGACGAAATTGGTTAGCTGGAACTGGATGAATCTTCTAATTTTTCATTTTTTGTTTCTTCCCAATCTTCAATCTCCCACGTAGAGGTTCGTTGTTGCAGGTCGCCATAAAGTATAGTGAGGGCGAGGGCTGCAGGGTTGAGATAAATAAGACAACTGTCTTTGTTGAGAGGTAAAGTAAGAATGTTTTATTGGTCTTAATAATTAATAAAGAAACCTTAAATGCTAACTAAACACTTCAATTATTGTATTATATTTCATCACATTTGGTGTCGATGCACCCACCTTTCAGCTAAGTCATGATTGACCTAGATGCAAGTTGAGTTGCATACTACATAATACTAATAATTTTTTAAACTGCTAAAGCGTATCTAAGTTTTATAATTTTCTAACTACAAAAGTTTATCGATAGACGTTGAAGTAATTTTGCAAAAAAATGTGAGTATTTTTTTGTACATCTTTAAACCTCGCCAGCACTTTCAGAATGTCACGGTCCTCAGTTTACTTTTACTTTTCAGAGCTCACATTTCTTAATTAGCATTCATTTGGCTGCAAAATTTCACCTTTCAAGAGAAAACAAAGCCAGTTGTCTGTCTCTATTATCAAGTTTAAATTATAGCCATTTAAGTAAAGGGAAAGAGAGTGGAGCATTTCAATTTATTTCAAGATTTAATGCAAAGTTTGGTTCAACAAAAGCTTTCACAAATATTTAAGATGTTGAGTTATTATTGCAACACTGCCTTCTGTCTACACTGCTATTGGCAGATAATCTTAGAAAATTAATTCCGAGAATTTTATTCAAGAAATACAGTCAGTCGAATGTAACTTGAACGTTGTTGAGAACCATAGAGAACAACGACAGGCCACTTGATAAGACACGACAGTTTCCTGAAGACGATTATAGAAGGAAAAGTAGAAGGAAAAAGAGGTAGAGAACGAGCTAGGTGAAACTACGTCCAATCGCTGAAAGAAAAAGTAAATGTTGTGTCGCATCAAGAGGTTAAGTCATTCAACTTCTAGGATTTAATTAAAAAAAAAATTGATCAAAAATGGTTGAAACAAGTTTTGTAAAAAGTAATTGTAACTGATTCACAGAAAACGAAGGAGGGACTTTTGTTACATGCCAATTATTTAGTTCGTGAAAAATCCTTCAAACTAAACAAAAGTTTCTAAAACTAATTAAAACTTGTAAGTTGTTATCTTGTCAAGAGTTCATTTTACTTTATTGATAATAAATATAACGTTAGACTTGTCTAAGATCTGGATATATATAATCTGTGTATATAATCATACACAAATGTCACCAAATCTTGCTGCCTTGCCTTTCCGTGCTCTCTGTCGTCAACGTACATTATTTCGCACTTTGCTTGCATGAGTTACAGCGTTGTTTTCCTACACAGTGTCCTGAAAAACAACTCGAAAATGTAACGGGAATAAAACACCATGAGCAAAAGGGATAGTTGAGTAAATTAGATAAGATCAGAGTTAAAGCAACGTTTTAGAATGATAGCAAAACCACTTTACTACGTATAGGAATACTTCACGTTTTGTTTTCGTAAAATGAATTAGTTTACTTTTACTATCCATATTTTCCAATGTACCAATATAATCTGTATGAAGAAATATCGAATTCAGAATCAGTTTTTTACTGATCAGAAAACTATCTATATCTCAATGCATTGCATTCTTAATAAAGAAAGACGCGCTTGTAAACAAACAATACTGATCGAACTTCTGTCCGTCTTAATAATAACTTATCATTAGGGCAGACAGTTGGGATAAACCCACCGGCTCCCGAGGTATCGCAACTGATAGGACCTTTCAGGAACACCCGTGTCCATGTCTAATAGATACTCGCAATAAATAAACAGATAAATTATTGCCGTTTAAGGTGGAGCGCAATTTGTGCGTCTGCTATCTTGAGTATTGGAGATCGGCGGAATTACCTACAACAGGTTTTTGCGGCATGATTTGTGGCGCCCCCGGGCTGTGTTTGATCCGACACGTAGCGCCCCTCGTCTGCCCAAACAACTTGGGTTTAACCAAAATAATTTCGTTTTGCCTCTGAGCTCCTGGTACTGGATTTTAAATACAAGAATATTTTATGAAACAATATTACTAGAAAAATTACAATTTTGTGCCTCATTTTTATAGCAAGATGCAAATTATTTAACGAGTTGCTAAGAGAGCTGTATTTTTAGCCTAGGCTACAGCGTTTTTTCGTTTTGTGTTTTTCTTTAAGTGCTTTTTAAACGAAGTCAGGCAAGTCAGTATATTTTGTTTACGTCTGCTCGTTAATCCAGAATTCACTTTTACGCAGCTACATAGAAATAGAAGTTTCGCAATAAATGTTTAATTTCGTAGAACTTTATGAGACATTCGTCACGCGAGCTTTCATTCTTGTCTGAGTTTATGACACGTGCCCAATTTATGCAATTTCATTGGCTCGTAATTTTATTATGAGACAAAGTTACTGGTTTCAAACTCTAAAACTCTACATACATAGTATTGTGAGGTGTGGATGAAAACGCCAATTATGAACAGTTACAGTACGGTATATTTTTGTATAAAAATGAACAGTCACACAGAGTTTCAGATTCTCAGTACTTTTACCTATCTTCCTAGCACGCATCGGAGTGGACTGCAGGTGGCTATCGCACTCCTAGCTATAAGCATACGTAGGCGTTGAGAGTGGACTGCAGGTGGCTATCGCACTCTAATGCCAAGACTTTACTAGGAGGACTGCAGTGGCTATCGCTCCTAGCGCGGTCGCTAGCTAATTGCCTCGAAGCCGGCCGCGCTGCGGCTTATATAGGATGGCAGTGGTGTGGGGCGCGTTGAATGCACGCGTCTCGGTTGAGATAGATAGTTGGTGTGCGAGAGGGAAAGTATTCGACTCGCGCGTAGATGAATATGTCTTGCTACATTCTCCCCCTCTGGTGCTCGCCAACGTCCCGTAAGAGTACCAGGACTAAGACAGTCTTGAGGTCTTTTTTGGTCGGCCACGTCTTCTAATAGGTATGACTGGTTGTGGTGAATCATCTTCTCTTTCTTCAAATTTGAAGATGGCAGATGTATGATATCTGCCTAGTGATTTCTCAGGATCATCTGTACTTGCTACTTCATAGATTGAACTTCCATGTTTCTTAATTATCAAATAGGGCCCATCACGACGAGGAGCCAACTTAGCAGAAAATTGCTTGTCTTGAGAGCTCAAAGGATGACTTTCTACTAAAACCAAATCTCCTATTCCATATCCAGGATCTGGTTGACGTTTTTGGTTGGCTCTCTGTCTGTTATTATCTTGCATATTTTCAACATTTTCTCTTGCCATGGCCAAATCTTTAGATAGTTGTTTAAGACATGGCGTGATTTCTGTTATAAAAGTTTCAGATTGGATGACATCACTGAAGTTGTGAGAGATATCATAGGGCGTTCTCATCTCTCTTCCAAATGTCAAATACGCAGCTGTGAATCCCGTGCTTTGGTTATATGCGGAGTTCATAGCAAATCGAATAGCAGGTAAAGTTTCTGGCCAAGTGTTGTGTTTATTCTTAACCATGATTGCTATTTGAGTTTTAAGGTCTCTGTTCTTCCTTTCCACAATGTTAGGTTCTGGGTGATAAACAGGACTTAGAAATTGCTGTATATCTAAGCAATATGTGAGTTGTTGCATCACTGCAGAAACAAACTGTGTTCCATTGTCACTACTAATTCTGCGAGGTAAACCATACCGTAGGAAAACTTCATTTAGTAAAGTTAGTGCACAATTATGTGCAGTCGCTTCCTTCAACGCAAATATCTCAACAAAGCGTGATGCAGTATCTTCAATAATAAATATCCACTTTTCGCCGTTCAGTCCTTTAGGTAGTGGACCGAACAAATCTATCGAGAGTACTTCAAATCTTTGATTATTTGCAGTTGTTTGAAACAAACCTGTAGGTTTTTGGTTTGATGGTTTATATCTTTGACATTCAATGCAGGATTTTATGTATTTTATTACATCTTTCCGCATTCCTTTCCAATAAAAAGAGTTTTCTATTCGTTTTAGTGTTCTTTCCACACCAAAATGACCCGCTGTTGGTGAGTCATGATAGAATTTTAGGATGTTGTTCACTTCATGTTTAGGCACCACTAATTTTGCATTATCATCCTCCTGATCAGGTGTAAATCTATATAGAACTCCTTTGTGAATTAAATAACCCCTTTTAGACCAATGTTTATAATCTTCAGAATCAGACTGGTCTTGTAAGGCTTTCATTATCAGGCAAAGATCTTCATCTTTCTTTTGCTCATTCGCCATATTATCTTCATTTCTTCTCGGTATGTCGATTTCAATTTGACATATCTGACATGCTTCTGAATGATTGTCACATGGAGGTCGGGAGAGGCTATCGGCAAGAACATTTGTTTTTCCCGGGCTGTACTTTATCTCAAAGTTGTAGGGTTGTAATTGTAATGCCCATCGTGCTAGACGGCCTGTAGGTGATTTTAAGTTTAACAACCATTTCAACGGTTGGTGATCTGTGACTGTTAGAAACTTAGCACCCTCTATATATCCTCTAAATCGAGATATAGCCCGTACAATAGCCAAAGCTTCCTTCTCCGTTACTGTGTAATTACATTCAGCCGGTGTGAGAAGACGACTAGCATATTCAATAGGGTGTTCATTCGAGTCCTCCCCCTGCACCAAAGCTGCCCCGATCGCGTAATTGCTAGCATCAGTTTTTATGGTAAACGGAGCTTCATACTCTGCCTGTTTTAAGACTGGTGCTGTAGACAATGCTGTTACCAAAGCCTGGTATGCTTCTTTTTGTTCATTATCCCATTTCCAGGATACCTTTTTCTTCGTTAGATTAGTTAATGGAGACCATTAACTAATCTAACGAAGATTAAAAAATCCACTTCGGCAAAGTTCTTTATGAATCGTCTGTACCATGAAGCCGTTTGCAAAAAGGAAATTAACTGTTTTAAGTTTTTAGGCTCAGATCTGTTTGTAATCGCAGATACTTTTTCTGGGTCTGTTTTGATACCTTCTGGTACTATAAGATGTCCTAAGTATTTGACGCTAGAACATCCAAATTTGCATTTCTTTCTATTTGCTCGTAGATTATACTCTCTAAGTTTCGTAAAGACTTCCCTGAGGTCTTGAATATGTTGTTTAAATGTAGGAGATCGTATTATCAAATCATCAAGATAACAAAGGACACATTCTGCTCGCAGTCCTTGTATAAATTTGTCCATAAGCCGTTGGAAGGTAGCGGGTGCGTTGCGTAACCCGAACGGCATTCGCTTGAATTTGTACATGCCAAATGGTGATATAAAGGCAGTTTTGTCTTGATCATCAGGGTGTACCTGAATCTGCCAGTAGCCTGATTGTAGGTCAATCGTTGTCATATAAGGCATTGCTTTTGCTTGATGTAGAAGGTCATCAATACGAGGTAAAGGATAGCGATCTGGTATAGTTATTTCGTTTAACTTTCGATAGTCAATACATACTCTAACATCATCCTCTCCCTTTGGTACTAAAATGACTGGTGCACACCAAGGTGATTCACATTCTTCTATGATATCGTTACTAATCATTTCATCTAATTTGTCTCTGAGTTGTTGCTGTCTAGCTGGCGATAAACGATAGGGTTTTACCGCAATTGGTTGATGGTTGCCTGTATTAATTCTATGTTCTGTATGACAAGTAGGTTTACCACTTACTTTAAATATATCCTCATATTCTAACAATAGTTCATTGAATTCTGATTGTTCTGTGTTTGACAGGGTAGTATTTTCATTTGGATTTAGAAATAAATCAATGGAATACAAAGACATTGCATTTATTGGTAAATAATCAATACGTGGATCAACACAAGAATTTGGATCAGCTGGTTCACGAGGGCGAATTGGCCTGGGAGGAGTATCCATTTTGATTAGTTGCCAACATTGTTTCTTCGGTGGAGAACAGCCTTTTTCTTCCTGACTCGGTGGAGACGGTGGTGTGGCTGGTATTGGACTAACCATTTTTAACTCATTTGCCCACTGAAGAAAGTCGGACAATTCTTCTTTTTCTTTTTCTTCATACTGGTTGAAATCCAGCTTCTTTGCAGCCTTTGTTTTGATTGTAATTTTGCTGTTACATAGCCTTACAAAATCAAAGTGAACTGATGGATCGTCCATGTAGATCCAAGCTCGTTGGGCTGGAAGAATAGCCATACCAATCTGCTCTTGAAAATCTATTCCCAACAAAGTGCGATTATCAGCGGCAATTGGTATTACACATAAAGTGATAGGGAAAGTTCTATTTCCTAGCGTTATATTAACTGTAGTCTCCAGCAGTTTTGTCTTCACTACTTCGCCTAACGCCATTATTACATCAGCCTCAAATTCTGAAAACAGCGTGCCTTTTTCAACCAGGTACTTGTATAACTGTGTACTAGCGACACTAGTTCTCGCCGCGGTATCAATATGGGCGTAGCCTTTTTCTCCTTTGATCGTTACCTCTATTGTTGGTAACTTGACGTTATTTTCTAAGAGGCGAACTACATCTGTCTTATAAAAAGCCACTGGTTTTGGTGGTGACTCCTTAATTTTGCAGCTTGGGCAGTTACTCCGGAATACGCCGGGTGCGCCGCAGCCGTAACAGTTTATAATAGCCTTTTTTTCCGGCTCCTTTTTAGGTTCTCCTGCTGTCGCATCCAACTTAGAAAGACGCTTCCTACATTCGTCGATGAGGTGGCCTTTGCGGCTACAAAACAAGCAGCGCTTTGGTTTATTACCACTTGCTAGCGGCAAGGCAGGATCGGAAGTGGGCTTGGGCTTCTTACTTTCAAGTGACTCGTAATGGCGGGCGCGTTCTAGCAGTTGTGCGAACGATTTAAAATCTGAGCGGGCAATTTTTTCTTGCAAATCCAGCCTCAGCGTACCATAAATCAAGTCTAATTGCTCATCTTCCTTGTATTTTTTGGGCGGGAATTGTCCTATTAGTGCACGTTTTCGGCATAAAAATGCATCAATAGACTCATCTTTACCTTGGGGTGAATTGAACAACTTGATGTAGATTTCATGGTTTTGCAGTTCTGGAGCAAATGCGGCACGAATGCTTTTTATTGCCGCCGACCAAGTCTTGGTTTCAGCGCGGACTCCTTGCCACCAAGTACTTGCATTATCCTTCAGTAATAGAGGTAGACCTGCTAGTGCGTCATCGTCGGATATATTTTCAATTTTTTTATATATTTCGACAGCAGTCACAAATTCTTCCACTTTGCTGAAGTCGCGATCGCCATGGAACTTCAGGGAACAGCGAGTAAAGTTTTTGTTCGCCATTGTAGTTGTTGGTATGCGACTGAGTAGCTCATTAAATTGTGTGTCTGTTAATTGTATTGGAGCTGTCATTTTGAAGTCTTCTTCATCTACCCTCTCAGGATTTTTAGAATTTCTGCGTTTTGTCATTTAGCGTTGAGCGTTTAGATATTGCATTCAATATATTTATTGTGAGTACAATATTGCGGAATTTGCAGTACATTGAAGTTTGTGCGCTATCCAGCTGTTGACTATTTACGTTGGGCGCCACAATGTGAGGTGTGGATGAAAACGCCAATTATGAACAGTTACAGTACGGTATATTTTTGTATAAAAATGAATAGTCACACAGAGTTTCAGATTCTCAGTACTTTTACCTATCTTCCTAGCACGCATCGGAGTGGACTGCAGGTGGCTATCGCACTCCTAGCTATAAGCATACGTAGGTGTTGAGAGTGGACTGCAGGTGGCTATCGCACTCTAATGCCAAGACTTTACTAGGAGGACTGCAGTGGCTATCGCTCCTAGCGCGGTCGCTAGCTAATTGCCTCGAAGCCGGCCGCGCTGCGGCTTATATAGGATGGCAGTGGTGTGGGGCGCGTTGAATGCACGCGTCTCGGTTGAGATAGATAGTTGGTGTGCGAGAGGGAAAGTATTCGACTCGCGCGTAGATGAATATGTCTTGCTACAGTATTGAATATTTGAGCTATTTGTAACTAAATTATGAAAGAAAATTTATTTTTCTGTCGATTCTTACTCTTCATAATTGATAATAATTAAGTTTTTTTTGTCTACAAAAATTCAGAAATTACACAAAAAAACGAATTCAAAATAAACACCGGATCCTGCGTAAAAAGTATCTCTATCCGGTTGGTGGCAGGGACGCAATACTTCTTGCTACTAAACATCGTTCATTCGGCACCTATCGCCACTGAGATAAGAGAAGGGATGTCGTAAACTTGAAAACACGCATTTTTATTCCTCTGAACGTGGTTAAACAGCCAGAGCTGGCAACTTTTCTAGAACAACATTTTGTTGATCACCGCCCGAGATTTGGAGTTTCACACCGTCGTTACATAAATCTAAAAGATTTAGTTTGGATTTTGAGCGTTCCTTATTGCGGTAGAATAGTTTCCTTTTTCCCGAACGCGATGGAATCTTTTGCAAAGCAATAAGAAAACAAAATAGGGTAAACTGCCAATTTTTCTATGTAATACAACTCACGTAGGCAGGTAAGAAACAAAACGGGCATAAATTCACAGAAAGCGCAATTTTCGCACGTTATGCAAAACCTTAACCGTTGCCGTTCGAATAATTTGTGATAGGAAAATGGTATTGTATGCAGAATAATAAAATCCTCCGACCCTTCCCACCGGACCGATAATAAATTTAACCGCTGTATTTCCACGTACCTGTTTTGACCCAATACTTGCAAGTGATTCGGAAAAATAGTACGTAGGTAGGTAATGATATGTAAATACCTAGTAATTCTTTGTATGTTTAATTTGTAAAAACAGAATGGACCCAAGGGACACAAAAAGACAGGCGAAAGACCGACAAGCTATCTTTTAGTGGTATACCATTGTTATCGCTCTGCGCTCTCTACAATGAATAAGGTGTGATTTTATGGACGTTTATCTTTCTATTTATTTAATGTCTCCTAGTTTGTAAGAACTCCACAATGAAACGCACAACTATTTCTTAGTAAAAAGGTACACTTGAAGGCTCATGGGTAGATACTACAGTACGCGAGCGAATTCTAGACTATCCTGAACTATATGCGTACTTCTTACACACACTAGTACTTTGGCGAGTATACACTCAAACTCTTATATTCTTTGCCGATTTATCTCCTTCAGAAAAAATAAGGCGTGGTGTGAGGTCAACCGTTCAGCAGCCACAACTTGGATATGGCTTCATCAATATTGTGGCCACGTACGAAAACTTTCTGCCAAAATTAACTGGGATATCAATGTCGGGAGTTCTATTGGTTTTAAGCGTCTCAACTCGAACTACCTGGAAATTTCATTTTCCGAATCATCGTGGAAGAGATATTCTGGTTTACCAATTCACAAGGTACAATTAAAACATAAAGTGCCAAAAATAAGTCACTGAAAAAACCTATGTACCTACTTACCTAACTTACCTACGCATTAGAGAATTTTATTACTACTAACGATAGTTGAATTCAAGTTTCTAACTTTCAATATTATTAATTAGGACGATCGACAACTGACATAAACGGCGATCATTTTCAGAAAAAGTGTGACGTACATCCGGGGGAGTTAATCAATAATGACGGAGTTCGTCAAGGGATATGTACGCAGAGGCTTTAGCTCGAAAAGATTCAATTTCAATAAAATAAATATGTTCAGTTCACATAGAACAAATACTTACAACACTTCAAAGAAAGACAAAATTGTGGCACGGTTTAGCTTTTTTGGTAATCGGTTTAAGTTTAAAATTTGATTATTAAAATTAACTGCGTATAAAACGTATTTTTGACAATAACAATTAAAAAACTTTAATAGACAGCTAGGTTCCTACTTAGGTTATGTTATTTATGTACCCGTTGACGTTTGGGCGTAAAAAAATAAAAGTATCGCTATGTCGGTTAGTTAGCAGCAAGAGTGTGAGTTGGAACGTTAAGAATGGTGCCGCATCGCAACATTTGATTTACTGTTCTGGCTTCGCAAAACCTCACTCGGAACCAGATAAAAACTATAGCACTTATTAAAATTATTAATATCAGTGGAGCCACAGCTAAAAAAAAAAATCAGCTCATTTCATAGGTACACAATTTCAAAATGCAAATAATTAGACATGAAAAGTTATCACCACCGTCAAAAATACCACGTTGTTGCACGAAACGACTAAACAATAGAAAAGGCAATTTGGTCTATTTTACTGTTACAGTTATTGATTTTCTGTGGTAGAGATCGACATTTTTTATTTATTTAAACACCGCTAACTTTAAAAGGTTAAGTACCTAATTAATAGGTAATAAGGTACCGAAACTTCTGGGTCGAGAACTACATGTGAGTGCCTCTCTCTCTGTGTGTATGTCTCTCTCTCTTTCTCTCTCTCTCTCTCTCTCTCTCTCTCTCTCTGTGAGTGTGTGTGTGTGTGTGTGTGTGTATGTGTCGTAAAGTAGGTAACAAGTTTAATTGTATGCGTATTGTAGAAGGACAATGTGTTAAGGGTATTAAGAATTCCCTTATTATTTAAAGTAAACGAGAACACAAATGTTCACGGCGAGTAAAGCCGCTTACACACGAGACTCCTTAGACCAATAAAAAATTAGATGGAGTGAACCGAAGTAGAGTAAATAAATTACTGAATAGGTATAATGTTATAAACAGAGGTGATTTCGCAGGCCATTAAAATGTCAAGAGACAAGAATAAGAACAGACAAGGTTTTTGTGATTTTCTAAGTCTTTTGTGGTATTCTTACATATACCTACTACTACTACAACTACTACAGTCACAACAGTCCACTGCTGGACATGGGCCTCCCCTTATTGAGGTATGTCCCATACTCACACCACTTGGCAGGTGGGTTTGCAAGCGCAGTACAATTCGTTGTAGATATTTACAGAAATCGTTGCTGCCCATTCCCTGGACTCATCCTTTTGTCCCTTTTTCGACAGGCTCGGGCAGAAACGGGGTGATGTTATTCTGAACCGGCACTATATGGTCTATTTATACCAGACATTGTCCTGTGTGTCCGCGACTGCACGAAGCGTGTTTATTTATGTTGTGCATAGTAAACACGTGTAAAACTTGAAGTACTTAAATCTTTTTTATTAGACAGCACTACTAACATTTGCTGTGTGATGCCGGCTTAGAATAACATCACCCCAAATCCTTCCCGCGGGTGTCGAAATAGACAGCAAAGGGACTCCAGAGTATTGGTGAATCACAATTTTTAGGCAACAGGCTGACAACCTGTCACTAAAGTGTTTTCTGAAACTACCTTGGAAAACAATCGTAAAAAATGACAGACGCGGCGATACCCACCGTATTCTTACGGTCGTTAACGCTCTGCCTACCCCGCAAGGGAAAAAGGCGTGATATATGTATGTTTGTATGTACTACTAATATTTTTTATTAGTTTACTCTGTCTTCCCTATTTATTGATCATAGATGAGACGTGACGCTGCGAGCTTGCGTTTTATCTCGGGATTAGCACACATCGCAGCTAATTTACGTGACTTGTACAAGTCGAATCAAGCTTATAAAAAATAATGTTTTTTTTAAATAATTTTTTTTTACCGTTAGACGCCCTCCGGCCAGATAGACCGATGACTTAAAAAGAGCGGCTGGTAGCGACTGGATGGCGAAAGCGGGATATTGTTCATTATGGCGTACCCTGGGGGAGGCCTATGTCCAGCAGTGGACTGCTATAGGCTGATGTGATGAGATGACGAAAAAATATTAGTCGTAAAAAGTTTTTAGAAGCCCGTTATAAATCCTTTTATTTTCGGCATCATCTTCAATTTTCGAGTTTTATTGCGCTTTCAACTGCACCTGCGCTGCAGTAAAGTTTGAAACCAGACAATAATATACCAATATGAATGGTCCGCTAAACCGTGCAATATAATGACCTCTTTCTTTATAGTTAATAACGATGTACAAGATTAGAATCTGAATGATCAACTTTTTAATTTTCGCCATTAATGTTGATGTTGTATCTTTTGTTATAGCCGTCGAAAGCAGAGTTTTTGGATTGAATGTAGTTATTTTAAATGGCACCGGTGTCATTTGTATTTTGATTACAATTTAACCTAGTTAACATTTAACTAGTATTAAAACAAAGTTTGAAAGACATCTCTTACATCATTTTTCAGTACATACCTATTATGAGACTCGGGAAGTCTCGGAACGTTTATCTATAGGGTGCCAGTACCAGGGTTGGTGAATTGTGATGTACCGGTGTGCCAAATTGGTGTAGATATACCGGTGCCACCTCCCCTTTCGATTCTTACCTACGTGCACAGCTGACAAATGAGCTTTTAAACTTTTCCCCATGTTTTTAACCATGATTTTCTAAAGTGCTGACGCAGGCAGATGTTACAAAAATCACTTTTTGGTACAAATACCTACGAGTATAAGTACCACAACGGGATTCATTACGTTTGCCCACTTAAATTGCAGAGGTCAGATGGCAGTCGCTTTGTGTAAAAACTTGGTTCCATGTCAAATCCCCTAGGTTAGGTAGCCGACCCCAACAGAGAACGAACGGGATAAGGCTATGAGAATGATGTCTTAAATTGGTATTTTTTATATTATTTAGTCCAGGATTCAATGAAAAATTTTGCTAAAATGTGTAATGGCTCGGCAACTTTATTTTGCATTTCTTGCTGACAAAATTATTTTGTAACAGGACTATTCCAATTCGCAAAAAGCTACAGCAGTTTTTTAAAAAGAGCGTAGCGCAGAAATTGCAGCGCGCGATGACTTCGCTTTTTTAGTTTTTTGTTTAAATTGCAATTAGTGAGGAGTTTCTGAATCCTTTGCGCAGTGTCAGAGATTGATGACAATGGAAATTTTATACATCGTTAGCCTGAGCGTTAGGTGAGTACGCTGTTTTTTCAGTAATCCCACCCGCGCAGGTAACACGCTTATTTGTCACGAAGCCGTCGACGTGTCGGGAAGGTTAACCCCGGAAAGCTGCTCTCATTACCTCCATATTGTCAACCGACGTAAATCCCGTTTTTGCCAGTTTGGGGACACGTGTTCCACATATTTTCCGGTTATTATACTTAATTATAACGTCGCTGAGAACTGAGCTATAAATAGCTTGGAACCGATAAATGTCACCATATCGATATTATAATACGATACGGTAATAGAATACGATTATTCATATACGACTGTCAAGTCGAGACACGCCAAAGAATGGGATTGGATACTCGATTGCAAGACACAATCAATTTTTGTCCGACAATGATAGGTATTGCCGGCTTGCAGCATATCGGGTTTATTCGTTTATGTTTATCAGCGGACAGACGAATAACCCTCCTTCCGGCCGGTGCGGCGCAATGCGGAGATTAAAGGCTTATACTCGCAGTGCCGCTGCTGTGGGGATGCGGGGTGTGAGCCACGTGATCCAATACCAGCCCGTTCTGACATGCGCTCGACATTTTCCTCTCAATATCCATTGATATACCGACTCAGTTTCAGTGAAACTGTTTGCTAGCAACACACGAGCAGTAATTTCATCAAACAGTTTAGTCGTGGATATGGAAAATCGTACCTACAGAATGGAAAAGTAAACAAATGCGTAAATCTTGTCTACTCACCGGCTGACACATGGTTACAGGCAGTTAATCCGGTGATCCGGGTCGAGCTTGCTGGTTGACGGCAGAGCGCCTACTTAGTGCAGTGCGTTTTTCTGTAAGAATCAAATAAATAAAGACTTAAATTTTATTTTCATCATTTTAATATACAGAGTGTATTGAAGAGTACCAAAAGAATCATGATTAGCGCTTCCGAATTTTCTCCGTTTTTGTGATAAGACCACGAAACTGTACAACTTTCCCCCCTCTCTCTCTCTCTCTCTCTCTCTCTCTCTCTTTTCGTGTAGGACACCAACTTGTCCAACGACACAGTGAACCCTGGTGTCAGAATTCTAAATAATCATAGACAGCAACTGGGACTTACGGCTTAACTTTCCCCTAGCTAGGAACATAATATGTCAAAAAACGTAAAAAAAAAAGTTTCCCATAGTAGGTATAAATACAGTAAGATGATCGCGATTTTGTATGGCAGATCGATTTTTTGTAATTTCTGGACATTTTGTTCCTAGGGGAAAGTTGTTCAGTTTCATAGTTTGCATGCACCTTATCACTTATCACTTGGGTAATAAAAATAAATACTTCATACTGTTGTATGAGTGCTTAAAGAATATAACCGTAATATTGTTATAATATTAGCAGATAATAGACCTAGAGCGTATTTAGGAGATAAATGAAGTAGGTAGCACTAGTAGGACAAAACCCTTAGGTAAATACATAGTGTTGTTTGGTGATTGAAGCGACAAAGCAACTCAGCCAAATAAGCTGACGCCTTCCACTGAAATGAGGATGCTTCTAATTTACATTCTGTATACAAATTGCGCAAATGCGAGCATGAAAATAAAATTTTCGCCGTTTGTATTTTCTTGCGGGCTGCTCTTTTCTCGCATTATGTAAATTTTTATTACGAGCTATGTCAAATTAGTTCGCACACACGCATTTATATCAAGCCCTGTGTGAATTATTTTTTCATCATATTTTCATTGAATATAAAAGTCTAACAATATTCTTGCTTTGAGTAAAACAGAACAAGCAATATAAGCTTGTATCCACAAGTTAAAAGCAAAAATACGAATGTGTCGTTACAGTTAAAGCTACCCGCTAGCAAGTGTCGTATCCGAGTCGAATTGAGGGTAACGTATCTGCAATAAATAGAAACCTCCGACTGTCTCTTAAGGGCTTTTTCTTCAATGCGCTCTCAACTTGCTTCATAAGTACTCTACATTGCTGCACGTAACTAGAAACTTCACTCAAATGTTATATAAACGCAGCATTGGATGCGGAAAGACGATGCAAGCAGTGCCGAGAACAGGGTCATTTACCGACTGACTGTGATTCTAGCCGATCGGTAAATAAATACACATTGCCGCTCAAAGCTTTGCTTTTGGTATTGGTGGCAACAAGACTAAGTTAAGTAGGTAGTATTCAAGAAACATTAAACTAGACGGGACGAAATAGTTTTTTTACTTGATTTGTAAAAAAAAAAACTATTTGTATGGTATGTGTAACAGCGTTTTTATATTTATTACGAGTCTATAATTTTTGTTTTTTACGTTATTTCTAATTATTAGATATGATATTTCATTGTTGAAATGATTTTTCATGTCTTCTGGTGAAATCTAAGAATTATTATTTTATGAGCCTATATTGTTCCACTGATTGAAAAAGGCTTGCCCATACTTTTTCCAATTACCTTGATCAAGATAGTCGTCCAAATATCGCTATCTTTTTCAAGGTCTACCACGTGAACGTCAATATTAGCACGAAATCAACAAAGCGGAATAAAGATAGTTTTATTGGATTCATATAAATACAAAACACAATTACCGTTATCGTTTTAGTCCTGTTGGACGAGTTAATAAAATGAACCACACCAGTCTCGAAGAAAGTTCAAATTAAGCGCAGAAGTAATTATTAACTCAGTCTACATAAATTCTTGTTCACGAGAGACCATTACCATTTAGCGGTTAATAAATGTAAGGGCAAAAGTCGAAGGTATCCTCCAACAAGGGGATCAAAAATCGTAGCAATAATCGTAAAAAGTTTCAGAGTAAGGCACGCGCGGTGAATTCTAGACGAGTTGAAAGATAAGCTGTCGCACGAAGAAAACGGCGATCACTTTCACTTACATTGCTGTGCATGCATCTTCATATTGTTTACATGGCCACAATACGCGTGCAATGATGTTTAAAATTTGCGTGTTTGGTGTCTGTCTAAGAGCCGATCGTGTCATTACCAAGGTTTTACAGTGTTACTCCTTAAAACGGGTTCGATGGCTCACGTACGTACTTTATCTTTGGCTATCGCAGAGTTGCGCGATTTTCTCATTCGTGGCGTTTCAACACACCTGCGGTTTTCCGGTGAAATATAGGAAACGCTTCTGGAAGTGGCTATGACTCACAGTCGTGAACGTGGACGGGTGCCGACGACTGTATGCACCCGAGCGAGTGATTTAGGTAACTGTTTAGGAGATTTTAGCAAACTTTATAGAATATTACAATCACCTTGAACAAATAAGAAAAAAAATTAAAAGCTATAAATTTATTTTTTCAAATAAAGGGCGTCTAATTTGTACCTACATATTTGAAAGATAGATGACACAAGGCCTCTTTTAGTGAGCCTTGTGTTAGACAAGTAATATACAATGAATGCGAGCATATTAAATTTAATAATAATAGGTAACTACTTGACATTAGTTGTAAAAGTTTTTAAAAGACAATTCTCAATTTAAATGAAAATAAGTCGGTGCGTTTCCTTAGTGCTGTGACACAGTTTCTGCATTTATTTTTATGTAAACCTATAACTTAGTTAGTTGTAGGGTAAAAATATGAAAATATTTCAAAAGATTAGCCTGTATGACTGAAGAAGGCTATTTTCATGTTAATAAGCCTTTAGGGTTCTCATGAGGGTACTAAAGGTTCACGGATAATATTCTGAATCGACAATCAAACCACAAGTGTCTATAAATTCTTACAGAATTCCGTGATATACAAAGTTTGATATTCCTCGTAGTTGAAACTTCTTGAATTGTTTGCATAAAATATTTTGTGCAGCAAAGTAAATTTAAATATCTGGAAACAACACACAACATTGCAGGGGCCATTACTTTTATTTCCCCATCACTCAAGTCTTTGGAAGTTCACTCATAAATATGCAAGTTTAAAGTTATTGCGGCAACTCGTATTTTACCACTTTTAGCTGGATACAACAGCACAATAGACGGGTTGTACGTACTACGTGCATACTTGGTACAGTCTAAAGCAATATAATGCTGGAGTATAGAAAATGGCGGTGAGGTTTCACCGAGTAACAGTATCCGAACGTTCATAAATATTCACAACGTTACAGTCTACTTCCACTTGTTTATCAACCTCAGCGGACTTGCTATTTTCTTTATGCTTTAGGATATTGTTTCCATAATTATGTCATATCATCTTAGTATTTTTCAACTAGTACCTATCAAAATATTTGCCGTGTGATGCCGGGTTAGAATAGCATCTCTCTACATTCTTTCCGCGGGTGTCGTAAGAGGCGACTAGGGGACTATAGAGTATCGGTGTATTACAATTTTTGTAGGCGGCAGGCTGGCAACCTGTCACTGTAGTGATACACATGTTTTCTGAAATAGCCTTGGAAAACAATCCTCAAAAATGTCAGACGTGGCGATGGCAGCCGTGTTATTGCGGCCGTTAACGCTCTGCCTACCCCGCAAGGTGATATAAGTAAGTAAGCAAAAAGCGTGAAATATGTATGTATGCATCACAATATTTTTTCTTCATAGTGTAATGCGATTCGGTTCACACACGCATTAAACTATGAAAGTTTTTGACCAAAATGTTCCTTTGGATAGTTGATCAAAACTCACTTTAAAAATGTTTACACAAATTTTTCAAGATTTGTTATAATCTTTGGTAAGGTAAGGTGTAACCTTTTTTTCAAGGAGGTCAACCCCATAATCCTAAAAAATAAAAAATCTACAATCCATGTTCCTACGCAATTTTCCTATTGGCCTGTGTTGCCGGGCGGATGGCCGTCTTAATCTCGGCGCGTCGGGACCATGTGACGTTATTATTTCTCTTGGCATCGTATCATGTGATTAATAACGTTATTTCTTCTCTTTCCTATAATAACGATCGGTCGGGTTGATTGAAAGCTTATTAATAAGAGACCCAGTTGTTTATTTTACCTACTGTGTAGGAATATAACACACACACACACACACACACACAAATCACGCAAGTATCCCTGGCGGAGTCGACAGAGCGTCAACGACCGTAAAATTACGGCTGTTATTGTCTCTAACAAATGTTTGAGGGTCGTTGCGGATAAGTCGTGTATCACTAAAGTGACAGGTTATCAGCCTGTCGCCTAAAATTACAATACACATGAGACCCTCAAGTCCCTTAGTCGGCTCCTACGACACCCACGGGAAAGACATGTGGTGATGCTATTCTAAGCCGGCATCACACGGCAGGGAATATAAAAGTGTTATGAAATGTTTTTTACAAAAAGCTATATGTAAAATTTACTACTTTGTAAAAGATAAAAATTTATACAAAATAAATAATCTGGATTTTATAATAATATATTGTTTGTGGAAAGACGGTGCTCACACACATTCGTAATGCAGCGGTCTGAATGAATCCATACTAGAAACGCCAATCTCCATAATAAAACCACTCAAGCCCTGTCAACGGAGCTGTGTTATTTTGACGCAACTACGTTATTTTGACGCAAAAACTGCGTCGATAGCGGTTGACCGGTCTTAATATGGTGATTGACATTTCTAGTATGGGTATGACAGACCGCTGCGTTATTTTAGCGCTGCATTGTGCGTTAAGTGTGTTAGAGGCCTAAATAACTAGGTAAATCATAATTTAGTAAAATATCATCAGTGTTTTTTATTTCTCTTCCAGTGCCAAAACCTTCCTGCATACTTTCCTCCTCATAAAACATTAAAAATAGTTTCTTCAATAAACCATGAATATTCACACCATATGTCATCGTTTTAGCCAATATTTGAAGCCTCGTTCACATTATACATTGAATAGATTTCTATTATAATAGACAATGACAGAGGTTCGAAACAATTTGGCAACTTTCACATTTACCGCTATGGCCGCTTACACATACCTTCGACACATACCTGCCCCTTTATGATGCGCACGGTAGAGAGATTTATCTCGCGGGTGAGAAGACTTCACAAATGTCAAATCGTATGGATTTTATCAAAACAAGTGAATATTTTTGTCTACAAGTGTAGAGAAAATCGAAGTCGCGGTTGCGCATCATATATTCTGCGCTAGACAATTTTTAAATTTCAATTTTAAGCTTCTATTTCTTGCTGATAATGTCTGACATATTGGAAAGATTTTAAAATGAGTATTTTGTATCTTTTGCAATAAAACTGTTACAATCTTTCCTCTTTTGAACGAGGCATCACCCTTTTCTAACACACTGTCTATATCATCTTGTCAAAAACACATGGCACCAAAAAATATCACTGTGATAACTCATAGCCCAATTACTCCGATGATCTTAGATATCGGTCTTTTTGAGAACACATAAATTGATTTATAGCGTTATTGAAAAATAAATTGTTTAAGATTTTAAATTGCAATACATTAGTTTTGTTTAATACGAAAATTTGCATCTCAGAACGTATAATCAACTTTGTGAATGGATGTGTAATCTCGGATATATTGCTCTATCTGGCAAATGTATTTAAGTTTAGTGCAGCATTAAGTGTAAAGACATGTTTACGGTCGGGCTGCCAGCGGAGGAGGTCCGAGGACTGAGATACTTGAGTAGAGCTGGGTGCGGACAGGTGAGGGCGCCACTAGGCACATTACACGCGCACCGGACGACGGGACGATTCCTGACAACCAGCATACAAATGACAAGTACCTAACAGCCGAAAATTTTGCCATGGTTCTTTCATTTTCGTATGGGACACCGGGTCGTCCAACGACCCGATGAACCCTAGTGTAGAATTTTTCAACCGGTTTCTACAAGTAGCAGGCTTCTGTTATGGTTGTGTAACGACTGCTGTCTAAGTGATCATAGACAGCAACCGGGACCTACAGCTTAACGTGCTATCCAAAACATGGATCCATCTTTCTTACGGACAATCGGGTGGTTCAGCCCGCAATGTCCTAACCAGACTGAGAACAAATTCACAAACTGATAAATATCAACTTTGTGACTGACCAACCGAGAATGGTTATACCCACGGTTTTGTAGAAAGGTAAACGATTTTAAAAATTGCCTTCGGTCAACAACCGGATCCGACATAAAAACGCGAGACACTGCGGCAGGTATAGGATTCGCCTAGCAAACAACATGCAACCGCCCAGCCTGGCTAGAAGCCTGGCTAGGTAGCCAACAACCGACCGAAGAACCCACTGCGCTCTCTAATGAGAGCTACGTCGTTAAACAAATTGGATAAGACGCTTCTGATCTCTCAAGAACGACTTCAACGTCTCCGCCCTGAGTTGCAATTACCTAAATTAAAAGATTCTCCGTGCGACTATCGACTCTGACTCTCTGCCTTAATTTACTTTAAGTACCAAAAGTCCAATTGAATTTTTATCCCATTCAAACACTCTTGGAGTCTTTCTCATTATTTTAGCGGATTATAAGGCGTCGTTCTTTTGTGCGATTGTTTAATGAGTGGAACGACTGCAGCCGAGTATTTGACGGCGCTATCGCATGGCAGCAGATTTAACTCATTATGCGGATTCCTGAACTTCGACAGTATCGATGCCAATAAATAACGAACGCTTGTAACGGCGTCGATAAAATATACTGGCTCCTGCCTACAGAGCTATCTGCTTCCATATCCATGTACACTTTCAGGGTTTAACTTGTAAGGATTTTCATACTGTAATTAAGAATTTGGTAGCCATGCGATGCCGGTTTAGAACAGCATCACACCATTTTCTCCCGCGCGTTTCATACAAGGCAACTTTGGGGCTCGAGGGCTTCATGATGAGACAGGCTGAGAGCTATCACTATGGTTACATGATTGTTTCTTATCATTATTTAAATATTTGTCGGATGTAGCGATAGCCACCATATCTTTACGGCTGTTAACGACCTGCCTATCCCATAAGAGATAAAGGCATGGTATGTGAATATTTGTATGTAACTAAAAGACGCCAGAGTAGAAGTGCTGCTTACACTTTATCTATTTGTATTAATACTTATATAGTTCAGGCTCTCTCTGTATATTTGTGTCTTTATATAAAATGTATGTAACTAAAAGACACCAATAAAAACTGATCCCATAAGTAGCTAGGTAGAAGTGCTGCTGATATTTTATCTCTTTGTTTAAATACTGGTATTGTTCTGGCTCTCTCTGTATATTCGTGTCTATATATAACAGTATTTCTGCGCAATATTGCTTGTTGACTTGAACTGGAATAATTGGTCAACATGTTACATTATTTCGTAAAATTATAGACAGAAATATAACTTTATGTTACAGCATGTGATGTGAATGTTAAACCAAATTAATTTAATGTGTACGGTAATTATTTCTGTGATGCAATCCGTACCTTTCTATAATTATTACCAGAATAGTGATATTGTAAATGAAAATCAGAAATTAAAAATAAGGCGGTAAGGCGATACAGTTTTCAACTTATTTTTTAAAAATTAGTTTCGTTTTTGAACTGCGGTACTCTTTTACCAGTCAATACTGCGTAAAAACTGAACTTAAATACCTTTTATTATTTTTTTGTTAGCTAATACACACATACACTCACTCAAATCACGCCTATATACCTGGCTGGGTATATAATATATCACTATAGTAACAGGTTGTCAGCCTGTCGCCTAAAATTGCAATACACATGTAACCCTCGAGTCCCTTAGTTGGCTTCTACGACACCCACGGGAAAAAATGGGATATTACTATTCTAAGCCGGCATCACACGGCACGGTTAGTTAATAGGATTAGATTTTTGACATTTTTGTTTTTTAAACGAGGCTGTCTCTGTTACACTTATACGAATAAGGTTGTGATTCACATTGAAACGGTTCTGACGCAGCTCAACCTCGACCCGGATCACCGGATTAACTGCCTGTAACCATGTGTCAGCCGGTGAACAGACAAGATTTACGCCTTTGTTTTCATTTTGCATTCATTTTATATGTACCGACCGAATGTTTGAAAATTGTCTGAATAAAATTTTCTTAAACGCCGGCCATTCTTGATATGCGATTGCTAACACAAGCCTAAATTCTAGGTAGGATGAAATAGTATGTTAAAAGGCGTGACGTGTCACATCAAAACCTAAATGAAATATATTTTGATTCTGATGTGGGGCAGTGGTAGGCTGCCTGCAACGAATAGGTTCCGGGTTGGATTCTCGGTGGGGCATTCATAAAGTTGATATATATCATTTCGTGACTTTGTTCTCAGTTTAATTTGGACATTGCTGAACCACCTAATTGACCGAAAAGTAAGATGGTTCTTCTGCTTAAAAGGGCAACTTCAGCCGTCGGTTCTGGTTGTTATCTATGATTACTTAGACGGCGGTCGTTACACTACCATGTCAGGCTCAAGAACTCTGACCCCAGGGCTAGAGGGCACGGCGTGCACCACACGAAAAGAGAACAGTAGTCAAAAAGTCAATATTATGTTAATAAAAAAAATGTAGAGTGCATGTCAAAATGGGCATGTTTTGGGTCATATGGTTGACACGTCCTCATCCGTACAGCAGCGGCACTATGAATACAAGCCTTTAATCTCCGCATTGCGCCGCACCGGCCGGAAAGAGGGGTATCGGTCTGTCCTTTGATAAACACAAAATGAATCAATCTGATCTCCTTGTATTTTCCAAATTAACACAGCTAGATCGTAGGTAAAGTCAAGCTCACGGTCGGTTAGACACTCAAAACGAAAAAGCATTAGGCATAAGAACAAACTGTCTAACACAGCCTGAGCTTGACTGTACCTACATTGTTCACGATTTCATTTCTATTAGTGCTCTACATAATTATGTGAATAGTCTAAATCTTCCGACCCTTATTTGACTTGGTGCTAATAATTGTACCCTTTACTTATATATAGCATGCTTTTCAATGATACATATTTAGAATATTGAAATATTTTTTGGATTTTGGAGTCCGAAAACTTTATCTGTTTGTCTCCGTATTAAAAACAAACTTTCTCTAACGTCCTAACTTCGTGTAACGCACAACGCAGCGTCATTTTTGCGCTGATTTGTGAGTTAAAAGTGAGAAAGGCCTATATGTACCTACCATTTATCTCAAGCTCATTTCACTACACTACAGACTGATAGCCAGCTCAATAACCTCATCGCTGGGCAAAATTGATTGTGACATAAAATCGAGTATTTTTCCAACGCCATTGTTTGGCGTGTCTCGACAATCGTATATGAATAATCGGTTTCCATTCGCTTTATTTATTGTTGCGGCGACAGAATTTATCGGCTTTAAGCTATTGAATAATTGCGAAGGCCTATTTCAATCACGAACTTTACTACTCAATTATGAGAGGTTTTAATTTAAATCTCCGTCATTGATATTCGAATACTTTTATAGGAGAAAATGCATATGAGACTACATCAACCCAGAGTTTTTAAGTTTTATGTGCAGATAGGCTGGTTTTGGCGCACGTCACCTCAGGCTGCGCCAATACCATTTTAGTATGACGTTCTTCGCGGCTGTCGTAGAAACAAAGCAATTCAGTGCGATCCGTTTTTCCCAGAACGATTTTTATGCCTCGTCTCGCCCCAAGAGCGTGATTTGGTTCCGGGGAAGCCCGCGTTCCCCACCAAGCCAAAAACACAGTAACAAACAGTGACCATCATAATAAAACAAAGCAATGTAAAAGGTATACATACAATGTGTAAGGGTCATTTAAAAACGATTATGCCGTGAGAATGGCAGTATGTATGAAATGGCTAGCAGGAAATGAGCCATAATACCTATGTGAAGAAAAATCTGAAAATCATCGATAATTTATAAACGGCGTTATACCACTGGTCGTGACGGGAATCAGCAAGCGTAATAATAAAGCCCGGTTCTGACTCTGACCGGCGCCACGCGCGCACCCGTGTTAATAAGTGCGATCATTTTTTATCTGGCTCCGACTGAGGTTACGCAAAGCCGGAACGATAAATCAAACGTTGCGCGGCCGCAAGGCTTATTATTTCAGTGTGCTCGGACGAAACTGCGAGAAATATACAGTACCTACATCAGTACTTTGGTTTGGCAGACAGCTTACGGTTATGGCAGACAGCTATTGGTTATGCAACTGCATACGTAAGATAGTTCAAACGCGGAATGTTCTTATATTGTATTAAGTTTATTTACATGATATGTCAACTTTCGTTATTAGTTGTAATTTTATTTTGGTATTTGGTAGATGGTATCTACATGGAAGTGTTTCAAATAGTGTTTTGGATCAAAGCGTTACCTTGCTGAAGCGTGCATTGGTGTGTGGATGCAGAGAGTGGTGATAATGTAGTACAAGCTTTATTGCAGATGTAATAATAATAAAAAACAACCAACTTTCAAAGCACAGTGAATTTGAAATATTTACAAATTTTGAACCCATTTTTAAACAAACAAAAGGGCTACTGAAATTTACATTCACAGAGAATTTTACTCATTTGAGAGAGCCCCATATCCAGCAGTGGACTGTGTGACTGTAGAAGTAGTAGTTAAAACTATATCTACCTACACACTATAGATAGGTTCATAAGAAGGTACATTAAAAATGACCTCAATGAGATAAAATTGACACACACCAATAAGTGACCTAATTAGGTGCTTTTTCCCATATTTTATTATGGCTATTTCCACTTTTTTCCTTTGCAAGGACTTAAATTTTTTATAGACAAGATGTTTCCGTAAAGCCCAGATCCGCTTTGAGATCATAATTACTCGCCAAATAGAATTTATGAGCCTTTCAAGAGCTCTTTGTGTCATTAATTTATTTCGTAAATAAATATATGGGAAATCTACTTTATTTCCGTCATATTTCTTAGTACAATAATGTTTTTTATAACTGAACAGTCATCAATAATCACTAAGTAAAAAACAAAACTAAACACTTGTTCTAAGTTTACGAAAATATTGCTTACAGTCGATTCTGGAACTTTGTACCGACCTACATAAACAGTCACTAATAAGATCGTTCGTCGCTTCAAGAAGAAGTTACTAATAGCGAAAACAATATCAAATAGATTTTTTTACCGTGACATCATGTTTCAAGTCTGATCGAAGTCCCGGTCGCCATGTTCGACAGAAGTTGGCGAAACGATTGTGGTTTCGCGGTCCGTCGCGCCATTCCTGTATTGCCGCCTTAGTTTTACTGATTCGGGCAATAGCCTTTTTTAATAAAAGAAGCTGAAAAGGGCGAAACTAAAGGAAGGATAGAAAAGACTTGCAGTATAGTATACAATGCTAAAGAAACTTCTTCTTCTTTTTTATCATCGAATTAATGACGGTAACCTGGTTTACAAGACCTTCGCCCAAAAAACTACTGCCCAGCTGTACTACCATTAGCTAATATGCTGCTAAATCGCGTCTCTACTACTACCAAACAGCAGCAGCTGATCCTGCTACCTGAAGATGGCAAGCAACAGAAAACTCTATTTCACCCTACCGCACCGTTTGCTAAGCAGGACGTCAAGCAGTTTTTGAAGGACATTAAAAAAAGAATAGACCATAATCATTCAACAACGAACTCATCTACAGAAACGAGTGCTTAGATCTAGCTTCAAAAGGGGTCAGGTGGCAACACTGGCTATTCCCCGATAAAGTACCACGGTTAACTTTCCACCGCTAGAACTTTACTCTCCTCTTTTTCTGAATCGACTCAATTTTCTTTATGGACTGCCAGAACTTTTGACTTTTATCGTCCTGAGTTATTAATTCTAGTATGCCGTGAATTGAAGGGATTCCTGTTTTTGATGCTTTTCGATTCTTTAGCGCACCCATTCGATTATTTTTTGGAGCGAGGGTTAAACTGATTTTTTTTTAATACATATTTTTGTACTGTAAATTATGATAGATGGTTAATAAAACTATTAGCATGAACGGAATGGATATTGACCTAATAATCGGAAAAAAAGTTTGCTTGGTTTTCATCTTCTTCTATCATGTGGAAGAGCAGTCAAACGACACGATGAACCCCTGGTGTCAGAGTTTTTTAACCACCTACTACCACTAGTAGACCTCTGATACGGTAGTTGTGTAACGACTGCCGCTAGCTTTACTGATGATTATTTTCTGATTATTTATTGTAGCTGATGTTCGGAAAAAAGTATTAAATTAGTGACCTGGGAGCTCTGCAGCTATTTAGTCACTTGTGAATCATTTAATAGAAAATGTAAAGTCTAATCATTTTTATTCTTGATGGATCGAACCACTGAGCAGATAGGTACATGGGTTTGAATCCTGTTTTTTCACCTTCAATGTATTTTTCCTTAGATCACGTAGAACAGGACCATCGATGCGGGTCCGACACTGCTTTGTGAACTGCAGCAGTGTTTGTACTCGTTACTATTGTTTCATTCAATTTACTCCAATTACCTATCAAGTTTCCTGAACACACAAACGCTTAAGCATTCATTCATCGCTACCCGTATTTGCTGTAACAGTAAACACATTACAAAAACAGCTAATGTTTTAGCTAGTCGCATCGCCCTAAGTGTCGTTAAATTGGGCCGGAGTCAGCGGACTTAGGTCTGATTTGCCACAGTACCAGTTGGTCATATATTAAAAAAACATGTCCCAGTACGTCACAAATTAATTCATTTTTAAAACCAGTGTCCAATTTGCTTTAATCTGTTCAAGGTGAAGTAGGAACAGGCAAAATATTTCGACATGCTAGTCAAATAAAACTAATACGTTTTTATTCTAGGGAAATTTGTTATTACCATAGTGTTAAACGCGTGTTGCTATTGCCAAATTTTGTTAAAACAGCTATTGGACTTCTCAATAAATAAATTAAAACGAAAATAAAGACGTATTATAAAATATTTTTGAAATTAAATTATTATTTTGACTGCTTGTGACGACCCGAGACTCATAACAGTAGGTAGTAATGGATATAATTTTTCGTTGAGGTCAAAATTAGGACCGTGGCAAACTGGTACCGAGTCGTCAGCGGTACCGTAATGAATGTGCAGGTCCGAATCGGCGTCCCAGCGGGTTTAATGGAAAAAATGTTGTGAGCGAGCAGTCGCGGGCTCGCAGGTAGATTTATTGCATTCCATTACAAAGCTAGTGTACAGGTGGCATGAAACAAAAACGTGCCTCGATTAAAACATCGTGACAGTTTTAGGCACGTAACTGTACATTCGTCTGTTCGTGGTGTCATTTTAAATTACTAGTTCATATTTTTTGGGTTTTGCTTGCTTTTTATCCCTACTTTAAATATTATATTTGGGAAGCTTCTTTACATAATGTGACTGCTACCACCACGGATGTGGAGTTAAAAAGATTACAATCTTCTTAATATCTACATTTTGTATACACAAACGTCAATGAGAATGAGAAATTAGGATTAGAACTTATTTTAATTTTAAATAGCTGGCTGACAATCAATCACAATGTAATTCAATTCATTATTCTAAAGTTTATTTTCTCAATGTCGGTACCTAGTTACTTTTTTATTCTTTAGTTTGGTTAGGGCTTTTAAACATTAGTATATGCCAGCCCTATTGTTTTCCTTTATGACTTATCTCCTATCATAAAAAGTAAATAGATACTTAAATAAATAAAGTATAAAATTAGTAATTTCTAAACAGTAAAGTGATCGCAACGTTGATGACGTCAAACTTTTTTTAACACGTCGTGCCACAAAAGTGACTTGCCGTCATGTCAAATAACACAGAGTCAGCTTAGTGCCATACGACAGAGGTGTTGTAATTAATAACCCTTGCGGCACTCGGGGGTGTAAAGTACGCTTGGAAATTAACTGTGATGACGTCATTAAGCCACATTCGGTCCCTGGAGAAGTTCGTTAGTGCTCACTCACTTGACAAAATGCTTTGTCATTCTGCGCCTTTATTATTTTAAATATGGTAGGGTGTAGAAAGGGTTACAATGAATCCTGAGCCTGTATACAAATACTATAATACAAATACATGCATCAAGAGATTGAAATATTGATAAGTGGCGATAGTGCATCGGCAGCTCAGTGGTAGAGCATTCGGACGGTACCCCACGTGTCCCAGGTCCGATCCTCGGTCGACGCAATATTTTCAGTTTCTTGTATTCGAGAAGGCCCATGTCCAGCATGGGACTGTTGTGGTTGTTAAGGTAAAGTAAGAGAATAAAATGGCACTGTGAGTATTTTGAAATCCCAATACAGTCTAGACAATACTTCTAACATTTTATAGTTGTAAGCATACCTAAAGAAATAAGTAATAGTAATGTAGTCTAGGTATATTATTTATATAAGTACGTATTATTCCAATTATATTTGTTTTATAAATTATTATAAGTATATCATAGTATGTTGTACACGTCAACTGCCTCACTTTATGCAATTTCACTATCCAAGGTCTGCTGGAAGAGATTTATTTTTAGAAATAAGTTGACCTGTTGTGTATTGCTCTCAATGTTATGTCCTTTCTGTTCTATTGTGTACAATAAACGGTTAAATAAATAAGTAAATAAGTCGTATTTCAAGGTAAAAATAACATCAGTTCTGATATTACCTCTTATGATATAGAAATTAAATTTTAGTGCTGATATTATCGCTGAATTGAATATAATATTTTTGAAATTGAATATCATTATACAGAATATTTAATATCACTTCACGCATAAAAATAATATTTTTATGGTATGCAAATGGCAATGAGTGACAGCCACTTATAAAATTGAATAATGTATTGCAATCTGCTAGGCTGTGTTTCAATTTGAGTACTAGACTTAAAATATAGTCATACATACATACACATATCACGCTTTTATCCCTTGCGGAGTAGGCGGTCGCTGATGTCACGTTTAACAATGTTTAAAAAATTGTGCATCAGTAGGTATATGTGACAGGTTTTCAGCATGTCCCCTGAAAATTGTAAAAGGTAAAAGGTGTATATGAGATTGTCTGTAAAGTCGGTTTACTAACGATAGTTGAACGTGACAACGTCATAAGAAAATACTGGTGGAATGGTTGCATTTTTCAAAAGAAAATTTTAATTAGATATACGCTGCTAAACGTGAAGGCCGATTGTGCCTCTTTGACGCTCGTTCTGCGCTCTCGCTTGAAGTCTGTAAAGGAACGCCTCAAAGCGAGGTAACGCCATATGATTCATGTTTTTTGGTGCGTGCACCTTAATCCCCTCTCTAGAGTCCTTTAGTTGCTTCTTATAAGACCGGTGGAAAATAAGACATCTTACCTATTTAATAATTAACACTCGTAGCAACCTACTGAACACTGTGTAGTAACAAAGATTTTGAACCCATTAGTTTAGTAAAGTTACTGTAAAACAGTGGCCTATTCCTGGCAAACTAAAATACGCAGCGTGCATAAAGCAGCCTCTTCGAGAAACCGAATTGTGTACACTTCTCACGACTTCGTTTGTAAGGTAACAATGTTAAGTGGAAAAAGAGTTAAAAAGCTCTTTCACCGCCGAGTGCAAGCTTTGCATTTAGCTTGCGCCCGCCACCGCCGCCAAGAAAAAAACCCTACCCCAAGCTTTCCTAGGGAAAATAAAGATGGTTTACAAAGGCGGTGATTCCGAAATTAGGTCGACTTTTTGCTCCGCTGAAAGCAAAACCAAGTACGGACTTGTAGCGTTTCCGTAGCCACTTTGTAGCATATGGCTACGCGACGGAGGCAATCGAAATTATGAAGAGAAAAGAAGCGGTAAACCCGTGAGTGTAGTTTGTAAAATTTTTGACTGTGAAAAAGTTTGGAGCCATAAAAGTACGGTCTGCAACAAAATAACAAAAAATAATAATTAGTTAATTTAATTATCCTTAACATGGTATCTATTGCAATGGCCAAATGGCTGGGTAAAACGAAGCTAGCGTAATTTCCAAATTGCAAACATTCCCTACAGTACAAAACAAATTTAAACTAACCAAAGTCGGCTGCTTTGCTCATTCAGAGACCGTCGCCGAAGATAAACAAACGGAAATGGCCGCAACTAAATCGGGTGCCACAGACTAGCATCGTATAGACAGGCTTTTGTAATTAAGTTGAAATATTTAAAAAAGTTAGAAATATATAGTTCACTAATTCAGTATTAAAGGTGGAGCGATGAATGTCAAAATACAGTAATTGAAAGGTCCAGGTATTTTGCGGATCATCAGGTATTGGAGTCTATACGACTACTATATTAGGATATATAGTCCAGAGATAGCCTATGAACCCAAATTTGCAATAATAATAATAAATATCCTGCAATGAATATAGTTTTTAGTTATTTTTTGTTTTTTTGGAATTGGGATAGCAAACGTCTTGACACAGTAAAGTATGTATTCGTAACTTTTGGGATCAGCTTTTGAAATTATCGTCCCTGTCTGTGATGTGAAAATTTTCTATGCGATAAAGAGCACTTGTTGTGAGAAACATAAAGTAATTACCAAATATTATTTCTACGTTTTATCAAAGCATATATAACCAATCATCACGAATCATTACAACAACTTAGATATTTCCTTTCAGCGACATCTACACCCCAAGTTGTTCTGTGTGCACAGGTATACACTGAACAACAATTGAAGCTTATGGAAATCTGGCCCGTAGTATTTTGCCGGATTAAATATACTAGCAATTAGTGCCGGCCCTCCCAGTCCCTCTTAGGGCCCCGGAGCCCTATTTCTGAATTTTCGGATGCAGAATTCTACTACTAAGTTATTAATTATACTTGTAATTCACTAAACTTTTCTATTTCTAAACACATTCAAAATTCATTTAAATTCAAAACATACCACAAAAAAATACACAAACATTATTATTCTTTATGTAGCCTGTACTGTGTCCCATTGCTGGACAAAGGCCTCCCTCTTTTGGGCCACTCTTCCCACACACATACCCCAATAAATTCGCGGTTACCTATCCTTGACATAAAAAAAAAAACTATAAGTAGCATGTGGAACGAGTGATAATACCAGTCGTTGCGTATTTCCACGCACGATTTCAGAAATCACCGTTTCAAAAATTGAACTCTAGGAGTCCAGGGCAGTTATTTATAGCGAGACCTTAGACTTAATTAAAGCATCTTACTTTGAGACCCTGTGCACGACGTATCCTTTAGTTGAATTAAATTAGGGCGCCTTAGTGACGCGGTCTGTGAATATTGCAACTTACTCGGATGGCTTAGTATGGGAATTTTCTAGAGCATAGACGGAAGTTCGCCTTTGAACTGTAAAAGTATTTATACGCACACACGGACACACATATTCATATCCCGCCTTTTTTCCTTGCGGTATAGGCAGAGCGTTAACGAATGTACAATGTAACGAGGTCGTTATTTATTATTTCAAATAATTCATGTATCACGATAGTACATTACAGTTGCAACTCATACCTGCAATCAACTTATAGAGATACGATTACTTTGTCACGATGCGATTGCTTTTTTATAAATTTCCAAGAACGTTGTAATACGGCTCGAAACGTAGAGGTATGTTTACCTAGTTATTATTCCGCGCGTAGACCCAATTTAAACAGTATAACGCGTCAAATCACTTACTTTTATATTATTTTTCTGTTTCATAATTAAAACTAAGAATTTTTCAAAGAACTATAGATAGAGCATGTAGTGTTTTTGGACAAACAGTTTTAAGCGTACAACTTTTGTATTTTATTATTGACCCAGTCATGTAGGGAATTGATACCTACTCTCTCCCTTTTAGTGTAGGAAACCTACTCATTTTAATACTGTCGATCAGCAGCAGTCGATACCGATGGCATATAAATTTCAAGTAAATTTACATAAAGCATTCATTCACTCGTATCGGCTCAAAGTAAAATACCCCCATAAATTACCTGCACATAAATCACCACCCCCTATAGAAAGTAAAAAAGAACAAAAATGGCAAAGTAAAGAATGATTATTTTAATCACCGTCGCGGGAGCCGCCGTCGAATGCAGTCAAAGTCTAAGGCGGTTCCCACATTTGACGTCCGTTGATGCTCGTTTTTCGCGCATCCGTAACATGCGTCAGTCAGGTGCAAGGACTTTCTCTAAGCTAAAAACCGACGTTGACACAAGAGCAACGCAAGATTTGTATTGGTCTCTGTCTCTGCTAGTTATAAGTTTAGAAAATATAATTTGAGCCGACTCACCTTGACGTTTCATATTCGTATCGGCTCAAATTGTATTTCCTAGATTATACATTTATTATCGTTGATGCAATATACCTCTTAATAATAATAAGTCTCTTTTGCACCAACGGACGTCAGGTGTGGAGTTCGCTGAAGTGAAACCAAGCCGAGTCGAATGCAGATTCGAATTAAAACTCTTTCCGAACAGATTTCGAAGCATTCAAAAGCCCTAGGGATGCAAAGTTGGAGGAACACTGGATATTAATATCGATAAGACAACTTGATCTAGACGTTTTGTCTGTATTGAATTTGTACGTACAATTTACATTCTTCTTCTTCGTCGTGTCAATGGATTATTATATTTTTGATTGCCAGCAGGTATTTGGCGACCGCAATGGCGTTCTCTGTTGCTAGGATCAGCTCCTCCCTGCGCAAAAGACGGGTAAGAGGACACTTAACCTACCAATCTACATTGAAGTACATTTTTTGAAGCCGTGAATATACGTTACATCTTGTCACTTTGCGATATATAATTTTCTTGAAACGGCCCTCAAATATTTTGTCAAAGACCTTACTTTACGGTCGTTACCGCTCTGCCTGGCAAGAGAAAAGGCGTGATGTATGTGTGTTTCTGTATGTGTACCTATAATGGAACTTTGTTTAAAGACGTAGGCATGGCTCATTCTCTGAAAATTGCAAAATATTACATCGCCTACCCCGCGAGGGATAAAGGCGTGATTTGTGTGTGTATGTGTAACACCGGAAACTTAAGTTAAACGTTCTCAAAATGAAAGCTTTATTTTCCGTAGGTAAGTAATTTTACGAAAAGGGCAGTTTTAGATTGAACGATACCCTAGGGTTATGATTTGCTCCTTTAATTTTACGCTTCAAGAGAGAGGCGTTAAGGTGTATTAGTTGAGTGATATTGAAGATTTTGTCTCAATAAACTTGAGTGATTGCTTCCTAAAGGAAAATTTAATAATTGCTGTTATTATGAACTTCTGGAAGTGATTTTCTTATCCAAATTAATGTTTAATTTGTAAAAGAGTTCCGTAGCAGATATTTTTTTACAACTAAATGACAGTGTTATTTTGTTTACGCAAATTTACTAATGTTAATTACCAGAGCTAGACCATACTGTCTTTCAGAGCGCTAAAACTGCAATTCCTTTTGTAAAATACCACGCGTCGTGGCTTAAAATCACTTTAATTTTAGAAAAATCCAACTTTTCCACACCATTGCCGAGAAAAGGTTTATTCTGCACTTTTTCACGTCGCCCGTATTGTGAACCCGACAATTTTCCTTTAAGACTTTTTGCTCGTATACTAGCTGTAGATCTATTTCTCTTCTTAACCAAAAAATAAAACAGGTTCTGGGCAACTTTCCTTATTCAAAACCGTAATTGAAATAAATGTGGTTTAGGTGTGAAATGTAAAGAAATAAAAACTCTTTTTCTTGGAAGACGGTAACAATGCCGACCTGGCATTCCGCCAAAGCTAAATTAGATAATGGAGTTTGCGTGCAAAAATATAGGAAACGGGGAACAAAGACAAATGGGGTCGACTCTGACTCTGAAATGGTGAAATGAAATAACATGGGGAGGCTAAGGTTGTGTACGAGCCGGCGTCGCGGCGTCACGTGGCCTTCACGTAGATACACATAAAATATACCTACCGGCTGTTTTCGTACACATGTAGCCGCTGTTTAGGCCGCTAAAGTAAGTACCTATTCTTTTCTTTAGGTAAATATTTACCTACAAATATATCTAACGAATTGCAAAACTCTTGACACCAGTATTTATCAGATTATTCATTGACTCGATAGAAGAAGAGTCTAGCAATTAAAATAAGCTGGTGAATTGGTGGTCCAAAGAGGTAGGTACTGCAGTGAAGGATCACGTGTGTGTACACTACTAGAGTCTAAGCATTGCACCTGCTAGAGTAAATGCAAATAAATATTTCACCTAGAGACGCTGTCAGCAGTAGCCACCTGATAATTATTAGATTTACCCTCATTGACCTCAAAAATTGGACGAATATGGAGTCACACATTTACGATTATTTTCCGTCCAAGTTAGTGTTATAGAATAACAGTTTCAACCAAAGCAAGTTAAATAAGTATGTGGGGCAAACCATTATTTTAGGATTTTCTTGTTTTACAATAATAAAAATCTTATTTTATATGGATCACCAAAAAAATAACAGTTTTGATGCAACACATCCAGGCCTTCATACTTGTAATAAATCATTGCTTGACCCATTCATTGTAAGAACAAATTAAATTGTATCATCTTCGTGTACTTATCTGATATCGGTTTGTTTTAATTAGTGAGTTCAAAGACTTCTCATTTATCCCGACTGTGTTTTCGCTACAAGCATCCATTAGTTAATTGCAGCATTCTCTCGGCTTCACAAATAATACAATGCCCTCTCTTCTAAGGAGGTTGGAAATCTGTAACGACCATTTTTATTGTTAGATTTCTTTGCTAAAACTCTTTTATCCTTCTCATTTGAAGGTATTGGGTGCTCCTATGAATCTAAAGACCAATTTCATCTGAGTGCAAATGACTTCGAATAACGTTATTTGTTTAGTCCAGATGAATTTAAATTGCTTGGTTATTAGACTCAATTTCACAACAGCGTTTAGATTTCAGTTCTTTTAGCCATCATTTGTAATGTTATAAAGTTTACATATAACATTAGATAGAAGCAAAATTTGAAAATTAATATTTTTTGTCGTGCCATTTGTTGATTTGTAAATCTCAAATTAGTAAGTATAAAATATTTTTATTGCTTCCTGAAAATACAAAATCATACAATACTGACGATGTACTTGATTCCTCGTTAAATCCCCTAGGTTAGGTAGTCGACGCCGACAGAGCACGGGATAAGGCAAGGACGATGATAATGACAGACGACGTACTTACTCGTAAATCAAATTTTAGTTTCGTCTTATACATTCTAAATGAATTGAGTCATTTTTTGAGTTTCTTTTTTGTAACAAAACGAACGGGACAAAAAATTGTTACTCAGGGTAACAAACGGTAAACAAAAAGTATTTACTTACATCGTTTCAGCATGTTAACAGCGTAGTTCGGTATCGACAGTGGTTGTAGTTTTTGCACCTCGGTCCGTTTTCAAGTCACCCCTCTGGTTTTTTAAGCCCGCAGGCCATTTTGTGGCTTAGTCCTGATTTTGTGAGTGCTTCTTATGCAATGTGCGTATTTCGAGAGCATTACGGCAGGGGAGTGCGGTTGTCATGGCAAGGTGACGGTCGGGGGTACCTTATAAAAAATACTCGCTTTGATGATTATGAGGAAAAAATGTACGTAACGAATAAAATGCATGGGAAAAAACATCTTGATAAAACATGGTGGTGTAACTGCGTGGTATTTCTTGTACAAATTGAGTTTGTTGATCTTTTTGTACTTCTTTAATCGGGTCACACGCCGTCACTCGCGATAGTTTCAAGGTAAAGATTAACAACCCTGGACCCGACGTTTCAGCTGAATGTCGTCAGCTGTGGCCGCGGGTAGACAAAAGTACCAACAAGTTGCTGTCATCTGGGCGGTGGGTGACTAGATTTTCTGCTACCCACATTCATCATTCTCCTTGCCTTATCCCGATCTCGGTCGGGGTTGGCTACCTAACCTAGGGGATTTGACGTGGAACCAAGTTTTTACACAGAGCGACTGCCATCCATCCATTCTGCTACCCACATTATTGTCTTATAATTGTTAACCTTATACGCAAGACCGGCAAACAATGCTTACAATATCTGACGATCGCAAATCGTCATTCATCGTTTTTATTTTGTCAATTACCAGAGTACCTGATGTAGACAATTTAAATTAGTCTTCCCGACTGAAATTGTTTCGGTTCTTCTTGATCTCTATTGCTTCCTACACAACACTTAAAAACAATTCTCGTGGGTGCTTAAAAAGTTTTATTTCCTGTACTTACAAATTCCTATATTAAATATCCACACTTGCGTGAGTTATATTTGAACAAAAAATTCCCTCATTCGAAAATCGTTCTGCTCAAATAAAAATTGTGGATTTTTAGGTCCACAATTTTTTAAAGTAAATACTGAAATATCCATTCGATACTAATTCGTGGAAAGATGTATTTACTTATGGAAGTATTTAGATAGGTATTTATTTAGGAACTTTACCGTATATCTCAAACATATAAATAAGTTTTTCTTATTTCTAGGTATGTTTTCCGTTAGTCTTAGCTATGTTTTCCGTTAGGTGGCGTCCTTGGCCAAGCGGTTTGGACACCGGTCTTACAATCGTGGGACCCGAGTTCGATCCCCGCCATGTACCAATGTGTTTTTACTCACGTACATTTACCGACTGCTCTTACAGTGAAGGAAAAACATCGTGATGAAACCCTCATTCAAATAAAATTTGATATCAGATGATATTTTAATGTGACTTAGCCTAGGATTCGGGCCAGGTTAGCCTTCGGGTTGCAGAGGTCGGATGGCAGTCGCTTTGTTTAAAAACTTGGTTCCACGTCAAATCCCCCAGGTTAGGTAGCCGACCCCGACAGAGAATGGGATAAGGCGAGGAGAATATATGTATATATATATTTTCCGTTAGTCCTACTTCAAGGAAGCAACGAAAGTCATTTCATGCATAAACAAAAGCGAGACGTAATATCGTCCAGCGTTTCGACGGTTATTACAATACACACTGTTTATAGCATGCGCGGATAAACCAAACCGGACTAAATAATAACGTCGTGATGTCGGCGAGATGATTTATGATATCGCTCACTGGGCCGCCCGAATGAACCGCATGAAAAATGATGTTGGTTATTGCTGTACCGACTCTGCACTTGACGGTTTGTTTAACCACAAATGACTCGCTGTATGTACCTATGTATTGTAATTTTTGTGTATCGTTTGCGCTGGGATTAGGAAAAGTAAAGAAGTGTGGCGTAATTTCTGAAAGAAAGTGTTGCGGATGCAACAAATAACACATTTGCACGTAGGGGACTTTGGCCCTATCGCAATATGTTATTTGTTGCATCCGCAACGCGTGTACTTAGTGAGACGGCGTATAGACATTATTATTATGTTCCACCCTTAGGCAGCCGATGTGATTTCTATGGTGGTGGTCGTTCGCTACACATCAATGTAGTAGTAGGCGGTTAAAAAGCTAAGACTATCGTACAATCAAAATTTTCAGTTAAGAATTAAAGTGACTTTTTTAATGTACCTAGCCTTTTCAATGTAGGTAATAATGGTATTAATGAATTTCAATATATTTTTAACTGTTTATCTAGATCTGCATTATAGCCTTATAGATTAAATGGCTGTCTGTGACTGACCGGCCTGTTTCTGCTACAAAATTTATTGTAAGAAAATCTGTACCCAACACTTGTTTTCATTTCTGATTTTCGTAGTCTTGTACAACCATAGCATCGCGCCCGGCGTGACGTCACGGGTATGACAAATAGTTCGAAGTACCCCACAGTCGGAGGAGCTCCGCAGAAACTACGTTGAGATTTAATGCGATGTCAACGCCGCCTGTGAGAATAGAATATGAACGCTGAGACTAGCGGAGGAAAATGCAAGGAAATGCGCTGTTTCTGCACTTATTTTTAGGTATGAAATGTGACTCTACTTTGCTTGGCACATTTGGCACTACCTGTGTTCTATTTTTGGTAGACGTTGTTTAAGACAATGGGTCTGAAGAAGACGTTTATCGTAAACGTAAACTAACGATGGGTATATCGTAAACTAAGTTTATGTGTGAAAATACCTGCGGGGTACAAAAATATTTGTGCTTCTCGGTGGTATTGTGAATACGACTTTTTCACGCAACAAAAAAAAATCGCCTTGTTTAAGAAGGCATGGTTTCTAAACGAACCACGAAACAAACGTTTACATTTTTAAATATAGTTTCATAATGCGAAACGCGTTAGGGGGAGTAGTGAATGTCTAATACAGTTACAGCCAAAACAAGGGTCGCTAACTTGTGTTTTTACCCGGCTGTAGAAACTAAGGACGGGTAATGTTTTTGCAGCGGGATTTACGGGTCTAATTGTCACTCGGCGCTCTGTCGCAAACGAGTGCGAAACGTTCTGATAAGGGTTTCTTTTCCCGCCAACGCCGGAAATTAATTGTCACCGAACGGAAAATAGGGTGAAACTCCAATTAATTATTAGTCACTTCATTTATTTAACCCGCCGGTGGCGCCGCTTCTTTCTGATATAAGTGCCCGAAGTGCCGACCTAATCTCGACCCCCCTTTGAGGTCCGCATTTTTTAACCTTTTTACTTTTCTAATTTTCTAGACGACGATTGCGAGAAACTCACTTAGCGTTGTATTAAAATGAGCGCGCAAAGTGACTTGCAGTTCCAAGCTTCCCAACTTAGAAGCTTAACCAGGATTATTATTAGCCGCAATTATACCGCATCTTTGCAAACAAAAAGGTCTTAAGGCAACTTTTGTACCTAAACGAAAGTTCTGCTTGAAATTGGGAGAAGTTTGAATGAAGTGACTTAACGGGCGACGTTTTCTGCCGTCAGCTGCGATGATCCCATCGCTCCCCTAATGCGACGAAATAAAAACAATATTTATTTATAGGTGGTGGCGTGGAATGACACGGAAGAACGTGAAATTGGTTCTTGGTGCGAACAGCGAAGAAGCGAGTATCAAACTTTACAATTAGCTAGTCACGGCTGTGAACAATGAGATTTGAGAAACAGATAAGGAAACGATATTAGTAAGTGCTCACTTGTGGCCCGTGTGGTACCGGTTTAGAGTAGCACCACGCCATTTCTATGCGTGGGTTTCCTAAAAAGCAACTAAGTGATGA
Source organism: Keiferia lycopersicella (assembly GCA_029255805.1). Taxonomy (NCBI): domain Eukaryota; kingdom Metazoa; phylum Arthropoda; class Insecta; order Lepidoptera; family Gelechiidae; genus Keiferia; species Keiferia lycopersicella. The sequence continues at coordinate 6,644,535 of JARACZ010000008.1, forward strand.
ATCCATAGGGAATGAGCAGCAACTCTCCCTGTGAATACAACACCTTTCACTGCGTTCTCCATTCTGCCTTTATTGATTTAGGGGGGGCCGGTGTGGGTTTTTTAGTTAGTTTTAAGTATCTGCATAGATGAATTTATCTGTAAATCTTCCAAAATAGGTTTTCAAGAACAAAAACATGTCGGTATATTTAAACGAACAGATTATTAAGTGTTTTTCCTCTGTGATGACTAAATGGTCATAAAAACTGGAAACGTAGTATATATGAAAAAAATGAAAGCAATAAAATATCCAAAAAATACAAGATTTCCATTCCAAACGGTATATTCAAGTACTATGAAAGTAATATTGGCGCGAGACGGTTGAACAGTCTGGGAAGTTAGCAAACAAATGTTATAATAGCATTGTCGTAATCGACTTCGCGGGGACCGTGCCACGCCGCTAGCGGTAAATCCCTCCTGTTTAACTTGCCGGTTTTTTTACTGTCAACACTTTTTTGTTCTTTTAATATTTATTCAAGAGCGTCGATTTCAAATGTATACAGGTCTAGCTGAAACATAAGAAAGATAAGATAATTTATTTCAAAATCAAATGGTGTGCATAGTGCATCCTAGTGACATACTTTATATGAACTATTTATATATATTAAGTTACTTTCCTTTAAAATGTGGTATTAGAGCTATTGTCAGTAAAAGATGTGAATGGTAATAAATGGCTAAGACAACCTATTTAAGACAAAATTAATAACATAAATTGAGACGCATATCTATCCATACCTTCGTTTCGTTCAAAATTATTTTTAACTTTGTGATTGTGCTTCTAAAGAATTTTCTTTACACTAACATTTCAACAAAGAAAAAGCTGAACAAACCTATTTCATTAGCAAAATAAAATCCACAACAGACTAACGACCAATCCTATTAGAAAATTAGAACGAACAAGGAAATAATAGTTTTAAACTTTAAACTTTCCCGACTAGGGTTGAACTTGGCGCTTCCGTGTCACAATTAACAGTTTACTTGGCACGGCATAGACGTAAATGGCCACTTACTGAGTTATAAATGTTTCCTTCATTCCTCTCAAATGGCAATTCCGTCTCATCTTAGTGTGCAATCTCTATATGGTAAATTGGGTGTGTTTTAGCAGCACCAAAACGGAAATTTGGCCACGTTAACATTATAAAAGATTTTTTTATTTAAACATCAGGCATAAATTATTTATTTATTTGATATTAGAAAAATTCACAGCACATAAACAGATATTACATTTTAAAAGTAAACCTACATAGCCAATTATGATTTTTGATATAACATTTTTAAAAGGGTAGATTTAGACCAAAAAATAAAAATAAAATGTCATTATATGTTATGTATATTACTTCTGAAACATTACACTCACCAAAAACTAGGTACGTTATTCAAGATTGAAATAATTGTTGATTGAACTCGGAAATTGAAAGGCTGATTTCTAGTTTCTCACAGTCAGTCTGAACTAAGTCTTTACCTCAAGACAAATAAACGACAGCTCCTAGGCTTCGGACTAAATGAGCCAGTCTTGCTTTGTACTTAGTGTAGTTTGATACGGAATTCGTCGATTAATTAAATATAAGGTGTAAAAATATTAGCTGCAAAGAGGTGATTCAGCCCATGAAACTGAACAACTTTCCTCAAGAAACAGGTCCAAAAATAAGAATTGTTGTTGGTCCTCTCATACAAATTGACTTGGTCGGCTGGTAATTTTGTATCGGAGGTCCAAAACTTTTTTTTATATTTCGACCTATGTTCCTTAGGAAAAGTGGTTCAGTTTTATGGACTGGTTCACCCTTTAATATTCGCAGCATTTTTTTTTACATATATATATATATCTTACAAACTAAGTAGTACGTACATAGGTACCGATACAGGCAGTATATTAAAATTATTTCATTAATTACTATTCTGTAAAATAATTTAGTATTGAACTCGTTTTATTTGAACTAAGTCCAGTTGTATAAATATACCAAATAAATTGAGAATCTCAGATTTTATTTAAACATGGAACGGCTTATGTTTCTGGCCATGCTCTCAGTCTTTCGGGATTTGAGGTTATGACCTGGGGCTAGTGGGGTGAGCCGGGTGAGCGGGGTGAGCCGGGTGAGCGAGGGTCGTGTGTGAAGAACGTGGGGCATCTGTGGACACTGTGGGCATATAATGAGCTGCTACAAATAATGCTTGAACTAACTACATAGTTTTGTGTTTGCTAATTGTGAGAAACTTACGTAAAGTTAAGTAACTTTTAAGGCATAAGTTTGCGGTATTTAGTCGGTCCTATTTTATTGATCTTCCTTAGGCTGTAATCTACTTGTTCACTGTCCGACTCACAATGGATACCGAGTCACAATGGATACAAACAAAATTATCGAGGATTTTAAAACGCTGTTGTAGACGTAACTAGCACCATGGGCGTGTTAATCCCCGCAGAGTCGCAGAGAGTAAGTCGGTTACAACAACGCTAATAACATTTGTTTGCTAACTTCAGAGACTGGGAATCGTCGCGTTTTATTTGCCTTAATGTATGTACTAAACCATTAAGTCACCTACATAAATATATTCCCTTTACTAGTTTCATGAATGAAGATTCCACGGGCAAACCGGCTGGCACAAACTAATCCAAAATAACTTGGAAGCAGTAAAGTAGCAGATATTTATGTCTATCTGTAAGTATAGGCCCCCTTAGTTCGGAAAACGGCAATATCAATGAATTTTGTATTTCGTGACTTTGGGGAAATCGACCCCTCTTGGGTTTGTCCCCTACTATTATTGGATTTTCGCATCTGCGCCATAGAAACTTTGTTTACGAATGAAAAGTAAGAAGTGATTTAAATTTTTCCCTTTTTCTTTTTTGTTGCCACTTTAAAGTTGAAAATTTATTCATTCAGCCTTTTGGGGATTGGCATTGGAAAATGAAAGCCGATGTGATGTTATTTCGATAAAACGTGAGACTAATGTACCTGCGACACCTATTGAATTTATTTGATTTAAAGAATACTAACTCACTAGGTACGTGAACTTTTACTGAATTGAAGCTCTATTTTTAATTGACAGAAGATTTATGAACCAGAGGGATTAATTCAGTATTCTATTCCTTTAATTCACTTTGACTAGATTTGATGTACCTAACTAAGTATATTTTTTGCTTATAAGGTAAATATAACCGAAAACGGTGTAGTGAAAGTGCCACTTTTTCAACAAAAAGGCGTCACTCATCACACATTTACGAAAACCACACAAGTTCGCACTTAAAAGGGTTTCTAGCCGCAGGCAAAAACAATTACACATGCAAATCATGTTGTAATCGGCTCGCACGCATTGCCCTGAGTAAGTAGCTTTGTGGCCACTGTTGTTGTAACAACTCTGTTTTGGAAACTCGGATGTTCTACGAGCTCATTTTTGGAACAGCTGGCGGTTTTGCGCGTTTTAGATTTGATGCTTCAAAAGTTTTCTTAACATTCGCTGTCAATCCGTTTCTCCGCAGGCTTTTAAAAAATTGTCATGATGACTAGCTTTCGAATGTAGGTATAATTGGTGTCTAAATAATTACAGGGAGTAATTTGTAAGTTAAAGAAAGAAAATTACAAAAATATATTATTCTTTTTATGACTGCTGTAAAAATAATTCCGGTATTTTTTATTTTCTTATCTTAGGTTTCTGTTTCTGCAGATTCTGCTGATGGATATAGTCCGAAAGTGTAAGAAACTGAAGTGGCAGTGGGCTGGTCACATCTGCCGTAGAACCGATGGCCGGTGTAGTAAGCGGATTCTCGAGTGGACCACGCCTAGGCAAGCGTACCGTTGGGCGTCCAACCGTCCGGCCAGATGGACAAGAGAGCGGCTGGTTGCGACTGGATGGCGAAAGCGGGAGATCGTTCATTGTGGCGTACCTACCCTGGGTTAGGCCTATGTCCAGCAGTGGACTGCTATAAGCTGATGTAATGATGTGTAATGAGGTGTTCGTAGGTATTCAAAGTACCATGGCCATATAAATAAAAAAAAAAAACAATCATACTCAGAATCAAAAGCAAATATTTTAAATTCATCATTCAAACCGCAAATCGGAACGTCGAATTGATTGTATTTTGATAAACTATAATTCAGTCTATCAATTCCCGGGTTCAAAACCAACAGTCTGACTAACTCAACATTGCAAGACAAATAAACGACAACTCCTATTAGACTTCGTACTAAAGCAACCAATCTTGCTTCCTTACCTATCGACCTATTCGTTTCATCGTAGCTATGTAATAATACTTTCGGTGAATATTATTATTTTATACTCGGTCTACAATGAAGCTTGTCTTCTTAAGTTTTTTTAAACTTACTTTTACATGAAAGGAAAACTTTGGAGCCACTTTCGCATCACTCCGTCATAAAATACTACCAGGGTACCTAGCCTGCCTATTAACGTCGCAAATTTTGTAGGTATTGAAATAGGTACTTCATGTTTTGTATTATAAACTCCAATATTCAATATGAAAGTGTTCTCTGAAATATAATTACCTACCACGAGAGATTCAAGGTAAGAAAATGAGGCTTTAGCTTTTTAGTCAAAAAATCTAGGTTCAAACTCCACTGAAATAAATAAAGAGTAGACTTTTTGCCGATCGGAGTGCTTTAAAAACTTTAAAATAAAATTAACTTTTTAATTTAGCTCTTATTTGAAGACTTACAACCAATATTGGCTCTGTTTGTTGAAATCCGTCCTCAAATGATTTAGATTAATTCAGAAAACTTTTGAAAGCATTTTTATAGTGCTTCGATTATTGGGTGTCTCAACAAGTGACATCTTAAGTGTGTAAACACACCATGCCGAACCTACGCCGCCGAAGTTCGGCGCAATTACGCTAGCAATGTTATTTGAATGAAGGATGACACACTGAGCCGAATTTACGTCGCGTTACAGCGTACAGCCGAACATCAGTCGGGCGTATATTCGGCGGCGATTCGGCGATACGGCAACACATTATACGCGACCGAAGTTCGGTTCGATTGGCGACGAAGCAATTGACGGGCAATTGCTATTACTGTAAAATAGTTCATTTTTCGGGTTTCGCACCTCTAAAATAATAAAAACAGTCTGTCCGACAGTGTAGGTGACACGACACGACGCCACGACAGCGCTCGAAACACTAAAATATACACCCGAAGTTGCGCAGCTGAACATATGCCGCGTAAGTTCGGCGCTAATGGTGTGTCATATCCGCTGAATACGTCGGAACGTAAAATCAGCCGCCGAACCTCGGCCGCGTAACTTCGGCATAGTGTGTTGAGACACTATATTTTAGTGTTTCGAGCGCTGTCGTGGCGTCGTGTCGTGTCACCTACACTGTCGGACAGACTGTTTTTATTATTTTAGAGGTGCGAAACCCGAAAAATGAACTATTTTACAGTAATAGCAATTGCCCGTCAATTGCTTCGTCGCCAATCGAACCGAACTTCGGTCGCGTATAATGTGTTGCCGTATCGCCGAATCGCCGCCGAATATACGCCCGACTGATGTTCGGCTGTACGCTGTAACGCGACGTAAATTCGGCTCAGTGTGTCATCCTTCATTCAAATAACATTGCTAGCGTAATTGCGCCGAACTTCGGCGGCGTAGGTTCGGCATGGTGTGTTTACACACTAAGTGTCTCAACACACTATGCCGAAGTTACGCGGCCGAGGTTCGGCGGCTGATTTTACGTTCCGACGTATTCAGCGGATATGACACACCATTAGCGCCGAACTTACGCGGCATAAGTTCAGCTGCGCAACTTCGGGTGTATATTTTAGTGTTTCGAGCGCTGTCGTGGCGTCGTGTCGTGTCACCTACACTGTCGGACAGACTGTTTTTATTATTTTAGAGGTGCGAAACCCGAAAAATGAACTATTTTACAGTAATAGCAATTGCCCGTCAATTGCTTCGTCGCCAATCGAACCGAACTTCGGTCGCGTATAATGTGTTGCCGTATCGCCGAATCGCCGCCGAATATACGCCCGACTGATGTTCGGCTGTACGCTGTAACGCGACGTAAATTCGGCTCAGTGTGTCATCCTTCATTCAAATAACATTGCTAGCGTAATTGCGCCGAACTTCGGCGGCGTAGGTTCGGCATGGTGTGTTTACACACTAAGACATATTTGGATGAACTGTACTTAGTCAGGACCATCCCAAAACTTTTTTTTTTTTTTCAAGTTACTTATTTAATAACAGTTAGTTTTTTTATTCATAGCCTTGCGTTGATTAGTTGTAGAACAAAGATTGTTGAACACTTTTAGAACACGGTATAAAAAAGTGGCCTTCAAAGTACTCATCTGATGTAGAAGTTTGTAATTTTAATGCGATAGATGATGTCACTTACCGCGCATAATCCCTATATAGGTATGATAGCGCAGCGAGGATGTCAACAATTTTTAAACGTTTTATTCTCATTTCTTGCTTTAATGTTCAATTGATAATTTCATTCTTGTAATTTATTATTGTTAATTAATCTAAATATTTCTAATTTAATTATTTAATCACAATTGTACCGAATTCCATTAGAAATAAGAACAAAGAGTATGTCAACGAAACCACGTGCAGGTGGCATGACGTATCCTACCTGCCGCCGCCCGGCCTGGCAGTGGGGACTGGCGGGGTTGTTTTGATCGTTCTATAAAAAGGCCGAGCGCGTGGCCCGAGCATCATTCGATCCGCAGATGTCGAGGAGATGACTACTCTAGTTTGTACTCCTCGGATCATACGTCAAACGGAACTTGCTCTGCTAGTCTGTATAGACAGGCAGTATAAGTTATTATAAGGCGAAGCCCTGTTACTTACTAGAACAAAAAGATAATGGAAAACACCCACCAAGTACAGTTGTTTATAAAAATAAAGTGTGATCAGCGAATCAACGTCTCTTTATTATCTCACCATCGGTCTACACACTCCTGAAGTCAATAAATGAAGATATTACCTATGGGGTACCAGAAGACTCTTACATCAGAAGTGCAGAAACGAAAATCTTAACGCCATGATCTCTGGCCAATATCCTTGACAATATAAGTGTTGGACCAGCACCTAGAGAAAAAAGGAACGGCACGAGATTGAGCTTGAGTTCTCAATTATGACGGATGAAAACTAAGCCGGTGAGTTTGTTCCATGTTAGTGGCAACTTATTGTGATTAATTGCATCAGGTTAGCGTGTTCACCAGTTTTAATATTAATTTCAGATGAACTTCTGTCCTATGCTTGTGGTACGGTAGCAACATGGCAAAGCATTTCAACGTGGACTTTTTACCCCTGTGGTGCAGACATCAGACCATGCAAAATAACTAAAGGATAAGAAATGAGGATACCGCTGAAAATTCTGTGAGTTTGTTCCATTATACTAGGCATGTTCCTTCAGGTTTCAAACCCCTAAAAAACTTAATTGAAAATCGGAAGAAATTTGACCTAAAGGAACAATTTGCGCTTTTTTACATAAAATAACATTATTATTATTATCAGCCTACACTGTCCCACTGCTGGGCAAAGGCCTCCCCACACTTCTTCCACCTATCTCGATCTATTACTATTGATAAATTAGTGTCCAATTGTTTTATCAATGAATACTTTTGTCCTACTACATTGTTGGCCTAGAACACGTAAATTAAATTACCTTTATGATAAAATCAACAGAGAAGCTAAAACTATTTAATTATTGATTTAAAAAAAAACCCATGTGGCCCCGAATCATTTGTTTACCTTTCGATACTTTTGTATCGAAAAACTCTCAAATTTTGGATTTTTTATTTCTTTTACTTTACCACTCCTTTATAATATGCAACAAGAAAATATTCCGCAATATTCTTTCACAAATGCCAATTAATTTCATGCATTATTTGAGTTCTACCTATGTTCTCCGAAACATTTTTTTTTTTTTTTTTTTTTACTTTTTTTTTGTTTTATCATTACTGCGAAACCACAATGAATTAAAGGCGGAAATTCTACAAGATTTAGAAAGGCATAAAAAGACACGTTTAATAATATGAAGTATAGTTTATTTATTAATATGGGCTTCTAACCATTTAGGGTAATTCTGTCAGTGTCAGTAAATACAGATTCCAGTGCTCCTGTCGTGGTTCCAGTAGTGTAGGTAATAGTGCTATCTACAGGAACCGATGGGGTCCTCTTGATACAATCCACAAATTATCTCCATTCTATTTTTGCACTAAACTACTACCGGAAACAATTCTCCTTGTTGAATAAATTAAAAGGAAAATTTATCAATAACAGTTTCAGTTCTATAAAGTTTCTTAAGTTGAAATTAATGAATCACACTCACTACTTTATTAAATAGTATTAAACATTTTATGTGCTACACTACACGTAGACAATCTTCTACTTCTCTCACATGGAAAACCTTCTATGAAGTCCATGAACCATCTTACTACGAAGATTACAAATTATTTATTATTTTCTTGGAGCTTCATTATTTCATGTCACAGTATTTTTAATTAAATTTATTGAATTGTCTATTAAACAATGCACATTGCACAATTAAATTATCTGGTTCCAGATGTCCCTATTCGGGTAGATCTCAGATGCAAATTTTGAAACAATTTTTTTTTCTCGCAATCAGATAATATAAAAATAATAATAGTATACCATCAGGTAGTATAAAATAACAAGCTACTAAGAATTAGAAAATGCAATCCTTAACACTGTGTAGTAACGTTATGACATTATGGCGTTAGTCTCTCAAACTAAGTATTTTAGTAACTGTGCCATCATAAAACACTTGGTTTCTGGGCTATATTATGCTATTAATGCAAGATAAATAAAATGATAAAGCAATGTTTGTTGTCTTACGATTTCCTGGGAAAATATTTTTCCAAGTATGAAAGACATTATAAGGGACAATTATCCCTTACGCATTTACAATTTCAGTGTTTATTATATTCAATTATGATATAAAATAGTAAGATATAAAAAGCAAAAGTTAAAATAAGGATTTAAGAACGCATGAAACAAGCAATGCACATAAGTACCAAAAATATTAATAAATACAGAATATTTAGTAATGGGACAGTGCCTTACATTCAAATAAAGAAAGAAGAGAAAAGCTTATTGTGGAATAACTTGCCAGCTAGAAGAAATGAAATGAACAAAATTCTGTGTATGGTGTCATATGACAGAATTGGGCAGTAATAGCCACCAAAAAGAGCAGTAATAGCCACCAAAAATAGCAGTAATAGCCACCAAAAGAGCCGTAGTAGCCACCAAATAAAGCAATAATAGCCACCAAAAGAGCAGTAATAGCCACCAAAAGAGCAGTAATAGCCACCAAGAGAGCAGTAATAGCCTCCAAAAGAGCAGTAGTAGCCACCAAAAGAGCAGTAATAGCCACCAAAAGAGCAGTAATAGCCACCAAGAGAGCAGTAATAGCCTCCAAAAGAGCAGTAGTAGCCACCAAAAGAGCAGTAACAGCGCAGTTGTATCCGTCAAAAGAGCAGTAATAGCCACCAAAAGAGTAGTAATAGCCGCCAAGAGAACAGAAATAGCTTCCAAAAGAGCAGTAATAGCCACTAAAGTAGCTAAAAGAGCTGAAACGTCATACGAAATTAAAAAGCCAAAAAAAAACTGTATATTTTACCTAAGCATTGATGAAGATCTGACTTATGATATGACTGAATATTTTTATTAGTACAATGAAACACTTTGAAATTAAATACTTTGATTAATTCACATAAGAGTACCTGTACCATGTACAAAGTTTATTTATTCTTTACTACTTGTTTACCGTTTACATAACCGTTTACAAATCTTTATTTACGGTAAATATTTAAAAGATTTGATATGAATGTATTTTTTTTTTCATATTAGGTATCACATGAGCATTTATTATTTTCAGAATGACCGAACGAAATGTTAATGACCACATTAGAAAGACGCAGAATTATTTAACTTAATTAACTTCATTTTTGGGCTAATAGCAACGCTTGTCTGAACCAGATGGCGCTATTTCAAATTGAGGATTATTGTCAAGTTCAGTTCAGTGCCCAATAAAAATGATTACCCCTATCTATGAAAAATTTCACCGTATAATTCACTCCAAGCGCCATCTGCTAGGAACTAAAAAAAAAAAAAAAAATTAAGATCCCATTTATATCTACTAAAAAGTTTTGAGTCATACAAAAATAGACCGTGATAGCCATGAAAATAAAAATGAGGCGGCTACTGATTCAGTGTCGTTATTCAAATTGCTTGATCAATTTTTGTTTCTTTTTTAGATTTTGGAGTTCGCTAGCTCGAGCACGAGCTGCTCGTCAGGATGGTCGTGATAGCGCAGCGAGGATGTCAACAATTTTTAAACGTTTTATTCTCATTTCTTGCTTTAATGTTCAATTGATAATTTCATTCTTGTAATTTATTATTGTTAATTAATCTAAATATTTCTAATTTAATTATTTAATCACAATTGTACCGAATTCCATTAGAAATAAGAACAAAGAGTATGTCAACGAAACCACGTGCAGGTGGCATGACGTATCCTACCTGCCGCCGCCCGGCCCGGCAGTGGGGACTGGCGGGGTTGTTTTGATCGTTCTATAAAAAGGCCGAGCGCGTGGCCCGAGCATCATTCGATCCGCAGATGTCGAGGAGATGACTACTCTAGTTTGTACTCCTCGGATCATACGTCAAACGGAACTTGCTCTGCTAGTCTGTATAGACAGGCAGTATAAGTTATTATAAGGCGAAGCCCTGTTACTTACTAGAACAAAAAGATAATGTAAAACACCCACCAAGTACAGTTGTTTATAAAAATAAAGTGTGATCAGCGAATCAACGTCTCTTTATTATCTCACCATCGGTCTACACACTCCTGAAGTCAATAAATGAAGATATTACCTATGGGGTACCAGAAGACTCTTACAGGTATGTAGATGGAATGCCGATATCTCAAAATTTATTACAGTATTCAGCCACTCTTACCGGACTACACAGTGTAAATTATTATGAGTATAATACTCTTAGGGATTAAGTAGGTAATAATTTAAGACCACATAGTACATACATATAGGCAGAGCTACATCCGTCCACTTGTTACGATCCTGACATACCTCTTTCGCTCAACATTCATAGTACGATACGTCAAACTTCATAAGCCCAATATCCAACCACTCTGACCGGACTGCACATGTATAAGATTTCTACAGATTAGGTAATAATGACCACACAGTATAGCGTTTAGTTTTTGCGGTGGTTGCCGCAGGTGCACCCCCGGGCGCCGGTGATTAATCGCGGCGCTTCTGGCTGTATTTATAGCGTGTCCAGCGACCTAGCCACAAGGGGCGGCGATCGCAGTGCCTGAGATATTTTTCGCAGGTTTTTGATTGGTTTTTGATCTAAAATCTAGATTTTTGGTCAAATTTCTGCTAACGAATTTTTTTTATTCGATTCCGTCACAAATGTAAAGTAGTCCGAAAAAGTTCTTCCCACAAGTATGGACTTTACTTACTTTCATGAGTAGTTTGTTTTGACGGCACCTGTTAACACCTGCACACTCACTTTCTATCTGAGAGTTCTATTATGTCATAAAATTGAGCAAAAATCCATCTATTTGGCAACAACTTTATCATAAACCTTTATAATTAAGATCTAAGTAGATCATTCCAGATTTATGATAGTAAAAAGTTGAAAATTTGGGACCTGCTAGTTTTTGATCAAAAACCTGATTTTATCAAAATACCGGCTACACTACCTGAAGCTGCTGTAAGACGTAATAAAGATTTGTGAGATAACTAGTTTTGATTATAACAATTTCTATTCACCTTGATGGCTGTATAGTAGCGTATCCAGAGATCTATGACCAAAACATTACCATTATCGTTAGACGTGTCTCAACAACGCAAGTATTTAAATCCATAACTGGGACTTTTTCAATAATTTTGACATTTCATTTATTCTGGTTTTTAATCCTGAACTAGAGCACAGACTATGTCCACTTTCTCATAGAGGTTTTATAATCGGTGTACGTATAATATTTCAGCGTTCAAATCTCAATAAATCGCGTAGGTGGCGTAACGAGCGCGCTGCACCGCGGTCTCTGCGGATACGTATTTTATTGGATTCACTGAAACGTTTTTCAGCTCCCGAGGATTATTTACGATCGTCTGCGCCGCTGCAGAAATGCAGATGGACACAGCCTTACCTTGCCAAAATGTTTTATTATTTTAAAATGTAAATCTTAAGATTTTTCAGTCTGGGTCGTAACTGAGATTGTACCTTACGTATAATAAATGTATCAATCTGAAATTTTGTTCTGTTTTATATGATTAACTGATTATTTAAGATCGTCTACAGAAATTAATGTAGATTACCTCGCCAAAAATATTTTATCATTTTAAATGTAAATCTTAAAGACCTTTTTATTTAGTATTACAAAAAACTTAGACATGGTTTAAGATGTTTGGAAACGTCATCTACTCGTAAAGTGGTAAAATCAAAGCGCGATAATATATTTCTTATTGATTTACCGTTCAGTTTTGGCTTATCTGCCAGTTACACTGTTGATTAAATACCTAAGCCAGGTAAATAGAAGTAACTAGTCAGTTCATTAGATTCTTACGACTTTCAAAATTAATATGCCTGAGATAAACTTTCTCGTCTTACCCGAATTGAATTAAACTGAGAAACCAAACTTGAAGAATCACAGCATCGCCCTAAAGGCTGGATGTACTTGGAACTAAAAGTTTTCTCTGATCTCAATTGGCAGTGGAAGCAAGACTTGAAATCGGTCGATGCACTTAGACTCGTCTTCCAGACTCAGACGGTGCTGGTTGAGTCCCCAGGCTAAGAAATACTAGCCTAATGGTTGCCAGACACGCATATTGTTTTAGATAATATGATATTCAACTTGATAGAGATTGGAAAGCGTTGAAGTGTATTATAGCTCAGTAGTATTATGCCCAATATGATGAAGGTAAATTTATCAATTTTAAATCTTGGTTATAGGTATTTATAAAGTAAGGTACTATAGGCATACAATATAGCAACGTCAGCCCAGGGTCGTTGGTCTACTCGGTGTCCACCACGAAATTAGACTGTCGTATAAGGCAAACAATAAAAACCTCGTTGTGACAACCATTGTTGGTACTAAAGCTGGTCTTATAAGGTGTGCACAGAATAGTAGCGAATAATAAAATCGATCAAACTGCAAAATTATATTTTCGAATCTCATAACTAATTCAGCATACAAACACTCCTAACTATTAGCTACCTGCTGATACTAAGCTGCACATAAATTCAGATGATATTTGAATGTGACTTACCTAGGATTCGGTACAGAGGAAAGATAGTAGTCTCTCTGTGTAAAAACTTGGTTCCACGTCAAATCTCTTAGGTAAGGTAGCCGACATCGACAGAGAACGGGATAAGGCAAGGAAAATAATGATGACTAAGCTGCACACAGTATGATTAATTGTCCTCTACGGTATCTCGTACAACTATTTATATCGGCCTCAAGTCGCCGATCGGTTTCTTAGTCCACGTATTTGAGGATCATCTTGTAATGGTCATTCTAACAAATGTACGAAAAACCAATATCACTTTAACCCTTAAGTTAATAGGTCACCATGTTACTTAATAGTAAACGAAAAAAGTGCTTTGCATTTGTTAAAAAAGTATGATAGGCTAAATAATATTTGTTTGACATCGTAGCTAAGGAGCGTATTTATAAATCACACACAACTCAGAAATCGATCTTGAGTGTGACTTTGAGATGCTGTTAGTATTGACTGACATATGTCAAAATCGTTCTTGAAATCAATCTCAGAGTTAAGAGCGCGGACCTTAGTTTAGAAAAACATAATAATTATTACAAACCTTACGTTGTCATAAACACTAAGACAAAATACCTACACATATCCTTGATAATAAGCTGTGCACAGGTGGGCAGTATGATTAATTGTTCCCAAGCCACGACGCCTCACGACCAAGAGCTCAATTTCTGGAAACGTGAATTCTGAGATTATCGTACACGGAAGTCCGCAACGACTGCTCTAACTAACTACATTTTTATGACAGGTGTGAATTTAATAAAGGTAGATAGATGTGAGTGGATTTTAGTAATAAGCGTGATATAAGTCAATCGTGGTGAGTACCTATTGCAATTCCACCAAGAGATGGAGGCCTATGGCTAGCAGTCGACCGAAGGTAAGGTTAAGGTGAAATGAGTTCAATAAGTAGTGTACTTCCTTAATTTTACCTTACTTCAACATCCACAACAGTCCACTGCTGGATATGGGCCTCCCTCTTTTGGGAGTATTACTCATCACGCTTGGCAGGCAAATTGGCAACCGCAGTTCAAGAAGTTTAATTCAGAGGAAACGCAACTGCCCATTTCCTAGAAAATTATCCCTTACCACACCCACGGGTAGAATTAGGGTGATGATTTCTAAGCCGACACACTTCAGAAGATTTCCGCATGCAATAGAATCAAAAATAGAGCCCCAACTATTTATTTGAGCCTCAAGTCGGCGATCGGTTTCTAAATCCTCAGTGGGACGCGGATTTGCGCCGCGTACCATGTGCTCGGCTTTGCTTGTTATTTTGTTACGGGTATTGACCTGTTTGGCTCGGGTGAGGGTTTATTTTTGAGTGGTGTTGGTAACATCAGATGTATATTTCTAATGGCAACACCTTTGTACTGTTCCATTCATTCTTACCTCTATCTAAAGACTCTCTTCAACATCACCTCTGTAAAAAAAACATGTAAATTTTCCTTATTATCAATAAACAAGTGCAAACCCTTACCAAAGTGTTCACCATTCAAGACCTCTCGTCACTACAATAACCCAGCAGATAAATATACAGTCCACTACCTACGCACAATCGCGTACAAGTGGTACGGGTGAGTAACGTGCCAAGTTTGTTATTTGCAAAATACACTGTAATGAGGGATTTTAAGGACCACAGATCACTTATTATATAAGATGTAAAAATAATAGCTGCAAATATTTTAAGAAGTTAACAGCCCATGAAACTGAACAACTTTCGCCTAGAAACATAGGTCGAAATATGAGAATTATTTTGGATCTGCCATACACGTTGACTTGGTCGGTCCGTAATTTTATATGGGAGGTCCAATTTTTTTTCATATTTCATCCTATGTACCTTGGGGAAAGTTGTTCAGTTTCATGGGCTGGTTGACTCCTTAAAATATTTGCAGCATTTTTATATCCTGTATATTATTTCTTCGACGTCCAGGGCCACGTTATTTAAAGAAAATATTGATCGCGCTCCGGATTACTAGTCGGACCGTCAGTATGCACTCAAAAGTTTATTATCTCTTTAACTGCGCCATCTATATTTGCTTTTATACTACTTCTATATAGAAAGTACTATATTATCTAGGCTGTGGAGTGTTTAGTGTAGCATCAGTCCATTTACAAGTGATTACGATATAATTATTCTGGGAATGGGTAGCAACGTTTGCTGTAAATTTAACATCTTGCACTGTGCTCGCCATTCTGTTTGCCAGGCGTGGTAAGCATTGGAGAACTGCGTTTGTAAATAAAGGGTAAATAATAACAGTTTTCCATTGTCTAGCTCATCAGTTTTTTTGGCTTTTTACCTGATGTATAAAAAGATCAGCTATGGTATTATATTTGTAATCGAAATCAAATTTAAACTTACGTTAAAAGATGAAATGGTAAATAAATAATTACCATTTCATATCATATCAATTTCAATATAAATCAAAATTTGAAGCACTGAATTTAATGTACAGGCTTTCGAAACAGGCACTACAAAGTAAGGTCTGACTCACCACTTTTCTACATATACTAACTTATTGAAAAAATGTATCTCGCCATAAAAAGACGTTTATTTTTTTCTGCTCCCATGAATGTCATAAAATGGAATTACAAGCAAAAACACAGACGTCTTACGTGCAAATATGGCAGCGAAAGTGTTTTTTGTCACCCAAGGCCTTTGCTCCTCATCAATATTTCACCTTCCCTATCGTTTCCATAGATCCTTTAACCGGTATACGTATGTCATGCGTTTGATGTGCCGTTTCCGCGTAGCTTCCGTGCTCGTACCAACTTGCTACGATCTACGAGCCTCTACGCCGCTACGAGGCGCCATGCGAAGCTAATAATGGCACGGAAGAAAATATTTACACTCGTACATCACGACAAAGGAAGTAAGGAATTCCGTGTTTATTTAGAAGCGTTTAAATTCTTTTGATGGAGTACGTATTGAACGCCGGGATAGAAAATGTTCTATTCAAATGTTTTTTCTTTTGTTCCGTGCAAAGGGACAGCCTTTCGGATACTAATAGGTTTTACATATCTCATGCTCTGAAAGTAGGTCATTACTGACAAAAAACACGACCTGTAAGTTCAACTTACAGGCGAGGTTTTAAAACTAAGCCTGTAAGTAATTTTAAATATGGAACTAGAAAAAGAACCAATAGAATCGCGGCAATTAAAAAGTTAAAATCAATTTCTTCTTATTTTTAATAGGAGCTGCATCAAAATTTTTAAATTTCGAACTGGCCGCTATGAATTGTGTTGCTTGAACGCAGGAATTATATTTTTAATCTGTATTTTTATAACCTTAACAAATAAGTTTGTCGAATTATTACTCAATATTACAATAACAAAAGTAAAAATGACTAATATCCCTACGATCAGAAAAATGTCTACTTTATGTTAGGATACTTTTCTTTCATATTAATTCAATATTTTTCAATCATAGAAAAAAAAGTTTAGTAGTGCAATTTGAATACCAGACGATATAATGCATCTTTTATGGATCGTTTTCTTGTATTTATCGCTTTATTTTACTCACTTTTCATTCGATATGTAAAGCAGTATACGTACCACGGATGTAACATCAATAACAACCTCGGAAAGGTACCGCCCTCGCTCCGCTCGGGCGTTAAAAAACCTCGGTTGTTATTGATAGCTTACATGCCTAAGTACGTAATCTACTATTATTCAGGCTATGAAACTGAAGAACTTTTCGGTTTGAATATATTACAGATACAGTAAAAAAAAATGTTATCCCCGTAATTATTCAAGACAGTCAGTGAATCTATGTGGGAGGTTAAACTTTTCATTATCTGACATAATATGTTCCAAGGGGAAAGTTGTTCAGTTTCATTATCTTCATGCACTAAATTGAGATTCGTAGGGTTGTTCCATACCATATATCTTTTCAAGTAATAGAGACTAAAAACTAACCTAAAAAATGAAACGCGTGTCTTTCGTTTTTTGAACCAAATTTGAAACACCGAGTATGTAAAAAAAATACAAGTAAGTATTTAATATTTTCAATCGTTCATTAGTTAATTGGCAAAACAAAATAGTACTTTCATATTATAGAACAGTGATAATGGATGATCAACATATTAATCCTCCACAACATTTAAAGAGAATATAAATCATATACACGTACTGTGAGGTCCTATTAACTACAATATCCACACTAATATTATAAATGCGAAAGTAACTCTGTCTGTCTGTTACCTTTTCACGCCTAAACCACCCAACCGATTTTGCTGAAATTTGGTATGTAGATAGTTTGCATTCATGAGAAGGACATAGGCATATTATTTTTTGGAAATTCAACCCCTAAAAGGGTTAAAAGGGGTGGCAAAGTTTGTATGAGAAAAATATTTTTATTGCATATTTTTGCATGAAACTTTGAATTAATGCTTTTTAGTACAAATGATGAAACACGTATTTCAGGGTTTTTCGAAATTCACCCCCATTGGGGGTTAAAGAGGGTGGCTAAGTTTGTATGGGAAATTTAATTCTATTGAAATATTTTGCATGACACTGAAATAATGCTCTGCAATACAAATTATGAGACATATCTAAGCGTCTTTTGAAAATTAACCCCTATGGGGGTTAACGGGGGTGGCACAATTTGCGTAGGAAAAATATTTAACAGTAATGGAAATGGAGTGGGTGCAGGAGATGGAGTGGGAGCAGGAGATGGAGCGAGAGCGGGAGATGGAGCGGCAGTGGGAGTGGGAGTGGGAGCGAGAGATGGAGCGGGAGCGGGAGATAGACCAAGAGCGGCAGACAGACCAGGGGAGAGAGCGGGAGATAGAACGGAAGCAGTAGTGAAGGCAGGAACGGGAGTGGGTGATGGACCAACAGCGGGAGATGAAACGGAACAGGGAGATGGAGCGGCAGCGAGAGCGGGAGAGCGAACGGAAGAAAGAAGGAGCGGGAGGGGTGGCATTAGTAGGACCCGGAGAGGGAGACGCAGATAGAGCGAGATCGGGAGAGCGAGCGAGGGCAGGAGAAAGTGCGGGAGCAGGAGATGGAGTAGGAGAGGGAGATGGAGCAGGAGAGGGAGTGAGAGATGAAGCGGGGAAGAAAGTTTAACGTGTTCCAATGTTTTCAATATTCATCCCTTAAAAGATGTAAGAAGTAGCATAGATCTTTGTATTTATGTGCACTAAAAGTACGCGAGCAAAGCCGCGGGTAACAGCTAGTATTAACATATAGATAGATGTAGGCATAGATAAATAATAACGTTCGTTATCGTATCAACAGTATCACTTGTGACAAGAAAGTAGGTATGAACTTAAGTCCTATTAATTTATAAATGCAGAATTTGTAGCTATGTTTGTTTGTTAATCTTTCATGCAAAAACTGCTAAACAGATTTTCATGAAATTTGGCACACAGGTAGAGGATTGCTTGGATTACTAAGATAGGTTAATATCCCGACAAATGTTACGGTGGGATGCCACAGGATTCAAACTGACTTCCACTCGGGCAGAACCGCGGGCGCCCTCTAGTATCTACATAATATATTTGAATTTATAGCTGTTTCCTAGGGCTTTGCAAGGTAAGAGTATGATCAAGGTTACGTACGCCTTTGGTAATTCAAGTATGAAACTGTAGCTCAAATAATATTACAATAGTAAAATATTCACGCCTATATACCTGACGGTGTAGGCAGAGGGTCTGACGCGGTTTTGCTACGGTGAAGTGGTTAATTGTAGAAAAGTGTTTTTAGTATTATGATGGTTAAAAGTAGCGCGCATCCAAAACTATTCTAGAGAGTTATTTAATCATTCAATTTTACCTGAAATAGCTCGTTCGAAACCCGTTTTTTCTTTTATGACTCCCACATTCTCACACAGCCATCAAAAACAGTACAAACAAATAAATGTGGTTTGATTTTAAAATATTTAAAAGGAACACAACGATACTGAGTTTTAAAAGCTTACATATAACGTCCACTATAGTTTTGACTCGTCACAATTTAAAGTATAAACTAACGGCTATCATGGGAAGAAAGTGAGGATATTACAGACAGAACTCGCGACTCAGCGTTTGCCCTAATTAGTACCTGCCTGTCTTCATGAATCCATAGAATGAGCAGCCGGTGAATATCTACAATATCTTGCACTGCGCTCGCCATTCCACCTGAAAAGCGAGTATGGCAATATTTCTCAATTTTGGGGTGGCCCATGTCTGACACAGGACTGTTATGACTGAAGAAGAAGTATCCACATATTCCATAAAACAAAACAAACTATCTAAAGACGTATCAATATTGTCAAAATCTAAACCAAAAGCGGCTATCACTGCGAGAATGTGCGGTTTAATTTTAGGATATTCCAGCACGTACGAAACCTGGCGCCCCCTGGAGGCAGACTTGTGAAACTAGACAACCGAGACGCTATAAATAGTGGTGGCTGGCTATTAATCTCACCCACCTGCAACCCCTTCCGGACGGTAGAACAAGTACAGTGTCCTATTAACTGTTGTTTTTTTTTACATACATACATATATCACGCCTTTATCCCTTGTGGGGTAGGCAGAGCGTTAAAGGCAGTAAAAATACAGTCGCTATCGCCACGTCTGACAAATATAGAGGGCCGTTCGAGATAATTTGTGTATCACTATAGTGACAGGTTGTCAGCCTGTCGTCTGCAATACAACTGAAACCCTCAAGTCCCTCAGTCACCTTTTACGACACCCACGGGTAGGAAATGGGGTGATACTATTATAAGCCGGCATCACACGGCATTTTTTTAATAATATTGAAAACCGCGGAATGGTCTTTGCTCAGCAGTGGAATCTAGTAGGCTAATTATATGTAATAATTAGTGCACGCCCGCGGCTCCGTACGCGTAGGTGTCGGTTTTAATCACAAACCATCCCACAGGATCATTTTTTCGGGATAAAAACCATCTTATGTGTCAATCCAAGTTACTCTCTATCTGCGTGCCAAATTTTATGAAAATCGGGTCAGTAGTTTTAGCGTGAAGGTGTAACAAACAAACATTCAATTTTTCGCATTTGTAATGTTTGTAGGATTATATAAATAATACTAGTGACCGATACCGAAAAATCAAGATGGGCTGGTAATAAACAATAACTTTCCCTAAGGAACATTTTAGTCAAAAATTAAGATAACAATTCAACCTCCCATAAAATAATGTAAAAGCTGACCAAGTCAATTTTCATGGCCAGTAAAAAAAAATATTATATTTTAATGTTGTTCTTTCACGAAAGTTATATCACCATCTGCTCTAAGGTTCTGCAACTTTCATTAATTTAAAAAAAAAGCATGTTTTTTGTACTGATTTTAAACAATCCAATTAACCGACTCTATAAAACTTATACGTGTTTCGTCCTAATTTAGCCGTTCAATAAACTAGAAATTGGTAAATTTGTCGTTTATCTGGAGCGAGCAAAACGTGTACATTATCAATATCGCTAATTACTATGCAAAATTTACGCGTTAAACAAAGCGGAAACACATAATTTGATCGGCTTCATTATATCGTGCGAGCCTTTCGATGCCGGGGCGCGGCCAAATTACTCATTATCCCAGTAATATACTTACGATTGCTATCAGAAACACCCTTTAAAGGATCAAGTTACACTGGTTGTTTCATAGATCTATTAAGAAAACCACTTTAACTTGGTCTCTCAAACGGAGCACAAAAAATTACCCTTGAAAAAGTCAAATTATACTGGATTTTTCATACAGTGACTAAGAGAAACCGGTGTAGTTTCACAAATTGTAGCTGATAGGATGTATTTTATATTGGTAACGTTGCTTGGTTATTAATCAAACTTCCTGGAATTACAATCAGGGAATTACCGATAAAAGTAAATAAATTAGCTGTTATTTTCGTTTGTTTTTTGAGATGATTTTGTTTCACGATCCGCATGAGTTTTCGATGTTTAGCTGGATAGAAGAAATGTTATACAAAACCGGATATCCTAGCACACGTTGCCGCATCCAGCTGTGATTGTCACAGGTTGTCATTTTCGTGGTGGTATTTTCCGGTGCAACTGTAATAATGATAACAATAGCGCTGCTGTAATTGCGTATTATTTGGGTACGCGGACTCAATTTCAATCGCTTACTTTCGCTCTCTCTCTGAAATTCCTATATATCTAACGATGTTAATACCGCCTACCCATCAGCTTATAAAAAGCCATCAAAAACCATGAAAAGTCTTGCCTCAGACACTGAGAGGCCAATGATGATGATGACTGATTCAACTCGCGCATAACACACAAATTTTGTGCAGTGTCGTCACCAATAACATTAAAGTTTCAGTCACCGTAGCGTCTGGAGTCCTTAGTAATCCAACGATGTTACAATTAAGAATACCACCCACCCACGTCTGACTCAACTCGCGTTTAAAATCCTCCAAAGTGTCTTAAACACGCGTTTTTTGTAAGCGATGCGCATAACACACAAATTGGTGCGGTGTCGTCACCAATGACATTAAAGTTTCGGTCACGCTACGGAAATTGCACTTTTTGTTGTTCAAACTAGTTCAGTTCACATAATTCGTTGAAATGTCAAACTTTAGTTGAAATAACAACTAAATTACGTTCAATTCTGTAAAGTTTAGAAACACGTTGCTTACACCTAATATTTTAAGTGAGAAAAGCTGCGAAAATTTCCAGCTTAACATTTTTGTACTCATAAAGATAACGCAAAGACACTGCTTTGGCTTTGTTCTCACACATTATGTAATAATGCAAAGCTTTAAAACTGGTGTACTTTATTAGTACGAACAATGCAGTAAGTATATAGTATACTTAGGTTTATACGTATATATAGCGGCCCAAACGGCTCGGTTAATCTTCATTATGAATGTGGAACTCGTTCATGCCCCGGGGCTGTGAAGCTTCAAAGTAATATCAATGGTAGATATAACGAAGCAAACAGCAAAATGAAGCAAACTAGTGTAGCATCAAAGATTTTGTTTTTCGTATTTTTCCAGTCAGGAGGGTACAGACATTTTAGATAAAATAAGCCAAGATAACTAACTACATTAAGGTGTAAAATTTTCTGAGCAATGCCTCAACTTTGCCTAATAGAATCGGTAAGAAAACTTGTCTAAAAATGTTTGAAGGGAACTCATTTCTACTGATGGGAAAATTTATTATTTAGTACTAATAGATTATTTAACTTTTTAACACTGTAAAGGGACTTTAATGAAGGGGCTTTCATAAAATTCATCTAACAGCAAGCTAATGTAAGATATCACTAGTTGAAATGTGTATGCCTTAGACAACTGAAGTAGTTTTATGTTTCACTAATTTCATCAGAGTTTGGCACGACTCAGTGTCGCCCACGAAAAAAAAAAGGCTTGTAATGTTCGCAGGACCCCTTCTACCTCACATGTTTGCTCAAAGCGCGCGACTGGCTCCATGTGACGCGGGACACAATGTAGTAAAGATAAGGTGTTCCTTTCCAAGCCACTGAATCCATTGTCAATCTCTTACGCAGCTGGCTCCTGAAAGGAACGGTCGAATAAAGCCCCTGTTTTTATTTTAATGGAATATAATTTTTCTATTCATAAAATCCAGAGCTTTCTACTTGTAAATTGAATATTTGAATTAAAATCGTTTCCAGGTTTGAATAGTTAGTAAATATTGCATCTCTACAAATTATATCTGTAGAATTATAATGTGTAGATTTGAATTGAGCCGCGTTTACACTAGATTCATAAAATTATTGCAACAAATAGAAAAGTTTACTCATCCTACATTTTTCTCTTTTTTACTATGACTAATACTTGACCATCAAAAAGATAAATGTAAAATTTACTACTTTGAATAAATGATTACAGTTTGAGTTTGAATAGAATTCATTCAAACTTTTAATAAAGTTTTATGTAACCGATAAACCTATCTAAAAGCCGAAACTTAAAATAAAATTGGGCCGTATAGTTTTACTGCTATCCTGGTGAAAATGGCTTCCTTTTAGATAGAGGAAGCGTATAATGGAATGCAATAACTCTTGACCGGGTGTGCGAAGAAATAACAGTGTGTCATATTTCACAACCCTCCAACATTTTTATAAAAGCGGACCATCTGCTTTTGACCCCTCATTCTTTTTGTTTCACGAATTATTTCTAAAGAACGAAAATATTAGTCTGATGGCATAAGTTTTCCTTGCACGTCTGAAGCCAATTTTTATTGGATCAAGAATTTTATTCCTCATGTTTCTCATAGTTGAAGTTTATAATTGGATTCGGGAAGACGATATCGAGAGATTCTTGCTTAGACAAACTTTTCACCGCCATATTTCAATTGGTATTAGCAAGTTTTGAGAGGTTGGCTTATTTGGATTTGCTAAAAATAAATAAGTAAGTTTATTACAAAATTCATATTTCTTTTTCCTTTTGAAATCACAAGGTGTGAGACTGCTGCGTATAATGCCATCCCGCTAAGTGTAGCCACGTAAAAGTTGCATGGTACATATATATTTTTCCTTTACTAATTTTGAAATACCGGTACAAACATACTGCAACATTTCAACTATAAACTCGAACCAGTTCACAATCAAAACATTATATTTTACTAAGTTTTCAGAGTGGGTTGTTTTGACGGAATATTTCTTTCATAAGTTTGCTCAACTTTCCTATCTCTCTGGAATCTGTTTGCTCTACCTCTATTCGCCCAGAATTTCTATGCGGTTCTGCAAACGATTTTATTTTGAATAGAAGATTTTCCCAGAATTACTCAGATCCCGTGCTTCGTGCTCTCTTACCGTGGTAGGGGTAGATTGCGTTTTAGTGCCGGATTTACCAACGCTGTCGTATGCATTCGACGCGGGAAGACTACAAAATGTATCCCGATTATGAGGACATGCGTGTCGCCAGCGCCTACGCGCGCATGACATCTCTTGTCTGTGATGACAGTTTTCTTTTACGCGTGATTAATAACACAAAACAATGTCCAAATGGTATACCAATGATGCTTACAGTTTGTAAAGCATGTATCATTTAAATAGCCTTTGCAAGTAAAAACGGGAACATAATCAAAATAAAATAAGCACATTAATTCGCCACCATTCCACAGTTCCACACCCACACGTAGCGTTTCCGTATTAAAATTACATATTATTGTTCTTTGTAGTAGATAACATTACAGTCCGTCTGTACCAAAATCTGGATATCGGCTTTGCGCAGACCCCGTCCTCGTTGTTTCGTTTCACGTAATACGTCCACCAGTTCATTTATTGTTTTCACATGAAAGTTTAAATTTAAATCTTTATTTCACGGTTGTTATGAAATGGTATTTCATTTAAACATTTTATGACGGGAAATACTTTGACTGGTATTATAATTGGCAGTATTTTATTTAAAAAAAACACCTAGCAAGTATTATTAAAGAATGAAGTTTTTATTTTCCAATTCCAATCGATTGTTATTTTTCAAAGACTTATTTCACACTACACTACTCTATTTTACAAGCATTAAAACTTATTTTAATTTTTAGACATATTGGTATCTATCTATGTGCATGAATGTGCATCATGCATCTGTATAAGTATTTTCCAAAAATTATCTGTATATTGATCAATAGGTAAGTGATAATTCTTTTATCCTACCTTGAATAATGATTTTTGTAATTTTATGAGAGGGGTTTATAGAAATAAGGCCCTGTGTTTCGGTATGACTTTCCATGGCCACTGGTAAAGGGTACCTACTTAATAAGTTGGGTACCAACTTTCACCCCTGAGGTGACTGCGGTCATATCGCTAAATTAAGATCAGAATCGCACGCTGTTAGCATAGAGATCGTCATCAAGTGAGAGTGGCCCAAAGTATTCCATGAAACTGAGGGTCTCAATATTGCGGGGCCGAAACAGCCCCTTTGATTCTACTAACATTTTGCCGCGGTACTGAGACCCCTTTTTGAAAATCTAAGCGCCATTCCGTGCAGTTTTATCAAGTTTCCTAGCGCCAATAGATTTTGGTGAGTTAAACACTACAATTCTATGCCGTGTGATGCCGGCTTAGTATAGCATAACCCCACATCCTTCCTGCGGGTGTCGTAAGAGGCGACTAAGGGACTCGAGGATATTGGCGTATTACAATTTTTAGGCGACAGGCTGGCAACCTATCACTATAGTGATACACATGTTTTCTGAAACAACCTTGGAAAACAACCCTCAAAAATGTCAGACGTGACGATAGCGACCGTATTCTTACGGCCGTTAACGCTCTGCCTACCCCGCAATGGATAAAGGCGTGATATATGTACTCGTATGTATGTATTCTGAATTTAGGGTCATGAAATTTCCTGCAAAATAATTTTGTATTATTTGATAATTAACCAGGTCTCACCCGCAGGAGCGAGCTGCAGGAGGTGCCAATATATTTCCTGACGGTTGAACGGTCAGGTAATTGTGGCTGAAACTTATCTCAGGGGGCGGACGTGACCAGAATATCGAATGGTTTGCAGCTTGTGCAAATTATGAACGCTACGTCAATGTTTCGCAGCACAACTAACTTCTTATGTTATTCATGCCGAAAATTTGCGTTCATTTGTACCAAAGCTGAAAAGTTGGGTCATTGTTTTGTTTATTCACATTTTGTTGATGTGCATTGTGAGGAAATACCGACACTATTTGTTTGTTTTCCTACCCATAGCAATATTGAAGCGTAGTCTCAAATCGCCTATAAATTCCGTCGTCCCCATCATGCCGTCATCATGTCAAATTGCCGTGGGGTGCGAACTGGCTAAGTTTACACCAATTTGTACACGGCTGTTTGGTTTCCCTTGAAAAATCGCTCGGCTTACCCGGAAACTTTGCTTTTAAAAATAGAGGGTTGGTCGAGAGTAATTAATTGTGAATTTATTTATTCGTAAGAATTTGAGAGTGGCATTGGTCTGGCCCTCACGAATATTTACTTATACTTGATGCCGTTTCTTTGTACCTTTTTAGTTGACCTAGTAATTTAATTTTATTACACCGGCCCTGCGAATATAGGTACCTAAATAAGATAAATTATTTACGTATTTAATATGGCGAGGGGCTACTAAACTACCGAGTGAACGGCTGGTACCATATTTCCATTTCGATTTTACCTTCTTGCCTCGCAAAAGCTCCCTTGGAAGTAGTTAACTTGAACGTTACGGAATCTTATTAAGGAAAAAACTTTTAGGAACCTCTTAAAGATAATTTAATTTTACGTCTTTTAGCTTTGAAACTTTATCATATTTAAATGAGTTCTTAAACTAGATTGTAGAAATTTG
Source organism: Keiferia lycopersicella (assembly GCA_029255805.1). Lineage (NCBI taxonomy): Eukaryota > Metazoa > Arthropoda > Insecta > Lepidoptera > Gelechiidae > Keiferia > Keiferia lycopersicella. The sequence goes on from JARACZ010000008.1 coordinate 6,671,069, forward strand.
TATTTTAAATAGGAATAAAAAAATATTTGTAAAATTTGTGTTATATGTCTAATTAAAAAAAAAAGTTATAAGGCGACGACGCTCGCAAGGATTCGGCTTTAAACTTTGACCCCAAAATTTTTATTCGTTAAAAAAACGCACTGATACCGCATCTCTTTGCGGGGCTCCAGCACGTGCGAGGTGTGCTTCATACGGTGTATGAAAAAGGAACGCATGCGCGAAGAATATCATCAGAGCAGGATGGGCCGAATTTGGCACCGGAGTTGGTAACTGAAGAAGTCCTGTGCCAGTGCTCGTACAGCCTAAATGGCAGTCAACCAACAGTCCACTGATTGAATTTGAAGACGTTGGCTGGCATTCCACTCACGGTGTTTGTATCTGAGCGCGGACGAATGGAGAAGTGCGGCCAAACGAGACCAGCTCACTCGGCCAACCTCCGAGAGTTGAATGTGCAGGCAAGCTCACGTCGTCTGGTCAAACCGGTAATCTAATACCTTTAAACGAGCAAAAATTGTATGTAAATATATACCTATATATATAATCGGGATCTCGGAAACGGCTCCAACGATTTTCTTGCAAACTCGTATATGGAGGGATTCGGGGGAGAAAAATCGATCTAGCTAGGTTTTATTTTCCAGAAATCACTCTGAACGGCAAAAAAAAGCGGAATTTTTTAAACGACATGAGTAATAAATAAATCACATGAGCTTGAGTTCGAATCCAAACCTTAGTTTCCCTTTTGATACTTTTATGCTCTTTTATTTTTACATTTTTTTTATTATTATTTTAATAATATATTTTTTATTTGTTGTATTCTACACAAAACTCACACCGCATTATTGTAAAACTAACGCCATCTGTTGACTTGACGTGGTAGACTATACCGTTCATCATCGACTAAACGATTTTTTATCGTAATAAAACAACGTTTAAAAAAACCTATTAACGTATTTCGTTTCTTACCTGTGCTTACACTATGATCCGTAAGTCGCGATAATTATGCCATCTATCGGAGAAAGAGAAGACTAAAACTACATATGGACCGCGTTGGATATATTGACCTCCCATACGATGTGAAGACGCCGAATCGACTGGTACACTTTGTATGGGAGGTCCAAAACTTTTTTTAAATAAAAAAGAACCGAAAAGATTTGAAAAATAAAAGAGAAATAATGATAAAGAGTTCCGGATATCAATAAATTTGAACTCGCGTTTCAACGTTACCAAGGCTGGCCGCTTAACCTCCACCGCCATCGTTGACTGATAGTTGGCTGACGAAATAGGGGTTTTCTATCCACAACAAAATGCAACGTGTTTCACATGTCACGTCATTATCCCTTGCGGGGTAGGCAGAGCGTCAACGGTCGCAAAAATACCGCCGCCATCGCCACTTATGACAAGATATATTGAGGACCCTTTCGAGATGATTCGTGTGTCACTGTAGTGACAGGTTGTCAGCCTGTCGCCTAAAGTTGTAATATAATTCACATTAAACCCTAGAGTCCCTTACTCGCCTCTTACGACACTCGCGGAAAAAACGCTATTCAAAGCCGGCAAAACAGGGCATTATGGGGATATCTTAACAAAATAAGTTTTGGGAGCGATAGATCCGAGCTAGGGTCGGTCAGCCAGGTACTGTAATTCTTAAGCGCGCAGTCTAACTAAGTGAGCTTGACTGTACCGTTTACTATACAATATAATGACCTTATTATGGACATTTACCGTGTGATGCCGGCTTAGAATAGCATCACCCCACATCCTTCCCATGAGTGTCGTAAGAGGCGACTAAGGGACTCGAGGGTATTGGTGTATTACTATTTTTAGGCGATAGGCTGACAACCTGTCACTATAGTGATACACATGTTTTCTGGAACATCCTTGGAAAACAATCCCCAAAAATGTCAGACGTGGCGATAACGACCGTATTCCTACGGCCGTTAACGCTCTGCCTACCCCGCAAGGGATAAAGGCGTGATATATGTATGTATGTATGTATTATGGACATTAAATTCTTAGATCGGCAGTTCAAACAGCAACTATTGTTTTTACATTTCATTGACTTCAATATGGCAACAATTTTAGAAAAAGTAATTATTTTTTCAGCTCTAGCTAATTAATATTTATGAACTAAGATGTGTAATTTGATTTCTGTGGCCAGTACTCTGGTAGCTCTATTTGTAGAGCAATGGATATGTACCACGGTTCCGGGTATAAGTCCCGGTCGCCGTTGTTTAAATTTTGGGGTATCTCATTTTTATTTTATATATATAAATACTTTCTATTTTATACCTTGCAATAACTTTGATAATAGTCTAAATCTACATAAACTGTGTAGGTGAAACCTCCCTACCCTCAGATTGATGATTTGAAAATATCTTTAGCTATGGATCGTTGCGTTCAGTTGTAAAACTTTATAGGGCCCTAAATAATTTTGGCGCCATTATGGTAACAACACTAACAAATTTCTTTATAAAGCAAATCGTTCGATGAACAAAGTTTCATCGTTATTATGAATTGACGTAATAAGTTTTTCTCTCACAAAATGGTGCATTAAAATATGTGTAATGTTTTCGATAAGCAATATTTTTAACCACCCTATATAGGTATAACATTTACTTTCATCAACCTTAATCAAAATAATGAAACTAGGGTTCATTGGCTCGTTGAACGACTCGGTGTCCCACACGAAAAGGGAGATTAAAATAATGAGGATAATTCTTTTGAAATAAAAAAATATATTTCGAGTAAAAAAAAAAAATGAGGACAAGTATGAATTATATGATTCATCATCATTCTCCTTGCCTTATCCCGTACTCTGTCGGGGTCGGCTACCTATATCCGTTTATATGATTCATCATGAGCTATAAATAGTATCGAGCTATCCTTTGGACACGACTAATAATTTTGCTAGCAAATTGATAATATCTTGTAAACCTTTGAGTTTCCCATGTCCAGCTGTAGGCAGATGTGGTTTTTGTATTTGTGGTAGTAGTAGCAGATCATCAACATAGCGATCGTTTCACAAAATTACACTTCTCACCAAAAAATCCGGGACTATTCAGCCTTCCCTGTTTGTGGCCAAATCTAACCATACCTATGAAAATTGAATTTTATTTTAGTACATTGTCATTTGGATTTAAAAATAAACACAAAACTAGTATCAAACTGCATTTGACATTTACTTTGCAAGTTGTCCCGGAGTTTTCGATGAGAAATCTAAGTAATATTTTTAAAAACAGAGATTAATACAAAAATTTAAACCGTAAAGTACAGGAATCCTATTAAGAATTTCGTATATCATTAAATTTATCTGTATTTATCCATCCACAAACGTGAAAACTATAATCAAGATCATAGCCCGTCTGTTTGCGAGCGGTTGTGACGGCTTACAGAGAGCTGCATTAAAAGCGGCTTCAAATCGGATTAGCTGTACCTATGTTCAACCGACTATTCTCCGCTAAGCCGACTCTGACTGATGTTAACGACTGCACTGGTTTGTCGGGAACTGTCGTTTAATATTTACAAACTTGCTCCTTAGGCAAATCTTTCAAAGATACGGTTTAAGAAAAGCTTCGTGAGTTTGCTTTGTTGTGAAGTACTTACCGCTTTCACATAGTTTAAAACTTTCTGCAAGGTTTATTTTACTAATGCTCTTATCATTTATACTAGCTTTTCAAAGCATTCGAAGCTTGGTCTTCTAGGTTACTAGTGTCATTTCTGAACCACCCGATTGTCCGTTAGTAAGATGGTTTCGAGTTTCGGAAGGCACGTTAAGCCGTAAGGCCCGGTTGCTGTCTATGATTACTTAGACGGCGGTCGTTACACAACCATGTCAGAAGCCTGCTACTTGTAGAAGGCGGTTGAAAATTTCTGACAATATTATTTTCATCGAGTCATTGGACGACTTGGTGTCCCACACGAAAGAAGAAGAAGAAGTGTAATTTCTTTCTTATTTTGTTTTTCGACACTATTTTTCATTTAAGTCTGCTGACTTGCATACTACGGTTGAATAGCAAACAAATGCGGAACTGTAGAAGATTATTAGAAGACATTCTTATCAAGAAATGGCAGGAAAATTCCCCAGTCTTTGAAACCTGAATGCGTGATTGAGCGTAGTCACATACATGCAGCAGATGTTGTGTTGTTAGCAAGATTTCATATTCGCGATAATTTCAATTTGCTTCCAAAGAACTTGCTTTCATTTAATACAGTTGTAATAGAACAGAAGTTTTGGTGATTTTTATTTCATTACTATCATATTGATTGGGTGTTATAACTTTGTTGTGCACAGTTTGGTACATTTCATAGATTTTAAGAAGATAGGTATTAAGTAATTAGGTAGTTTCAAAATACTTATGCACGAATATAACGAAAAATAGACATATAAAGAGACTACCGTTGTGGTTGTGGCCAAAGTCACATATCGCGCACAATTTTGCGGTATTTTGCCCTTTCCGCGTTATTTTCAAAAGGAGTTGTGTAAAATCACGTGAAGAAGCACATACAGCGCTGCATATTATGCAATATGAGTCATTATTTCGCTAACTATTGAATACCGCTATATTTTACGGAACTTATGAGAATAGACTGACGTGGACGAACCCAAACTCTGAAAGGGCACTTAATGTAAAAGGAGGTTTGAAAGGAAAATCATTTCTTTAAAATGACGACCGCCAGGCTGTCTTGAATATGCAGAGTTCGTCGCGCCGTTCAACATCATTACACCGAGAAATAGGAGCGGGTTGAATGCGATACTTTATACGGATTTATGGTGGTTAGGTCCACAGGTTCCTTTCCTTTTCCTTTGATGATAAAAGTTACCGAGCTTTTGGAACAAAATCGAGTACCTTCTTACCTAGAGATTTGAATGGGCTGTGCTTGATGCTTTAACGTTTTCTGATGAATCTGAAATAAATACATATGTACATTTATTTTTAACCAGCGACCCGGCCTTAAAGGTAACTTATTTTTCAGTGGGAATTACATAGTTTTTTGCCGGAATGCATTATACATTATGAAACTTTATCTTGAATCACTCTATATATAAATATACTATTGAATAAAAAAACTGCATCAAAATCCTATGTGTAGTTTTAAAGATTTAAGCATACATACAGACGCGAGAGCGATATTGCTGTACACTGTGAACTTATATCTAGTTCTGTAAAATAGGTGCGTTGTAGAGCTGGTTTAAAAAAAAGTTGAACTATTCAACCCATGGAGAAAATAAACCAATTGAAATGAACTTGATGCAAACAGCGATCACACGCAGTGTTACGTTATCTGGTATCTATTCCTCAATGAGGTAAGTAGTACCTGAAGTATAATTTGACTGTCCCGATGGCGTAGCGGATAGTATGCCTGCCTTCTACGCCGAGGGTCGTGGGTTCGATCCCCACCGGACACAAATATTTGTTAAGTCAATTTTCAAATATTTGTGTTGAGTCTGGGTGTTTTCTATGTATAATATGTATTTATTTACAATAAAAAAACAGTATATATGTATTAGTATCAGCTATCTAGTTCCCATAGTACAAGCTTTGCTTAGTTTGGGGCTAGATGGCGCTGTGTGAATTGTCCAGGATATTTTTTTTTTTTTTTAATTACTACCCCGTTTCGCACTACACTACAGCGCGTGGGAGCCGTAGCCGGGCCGTTTTTATGTGCTAAGTTGCAGGCACAATGCCTTGGAATGTGCGAAGTAAACACTTAACTGCAGGTTTACTTGTAGTAATGCAGAGCAAGTTTTGCTTCGCTGCCGCCACAGTACTGCCTAGACACAGAGTAATTAAATCGGTAAGACTGCGTCCGACTTTCACAAAAAGCGTCTCATATATGAATGTGAATAAATGTGATTATATTTTGTAGTAGATGCGGATGTTCAAGTCTCTGAAATAGAGTGGTTTTCATTATTTATTCTTTGAAAATACTTTATATTAAAAATATACAAAATATAAATTGCAAAATCAAAGAAATTGATAGATGAAGTCATACTTTAAATACTACGGCGCTACAAAGTACTGCAACAAAATACTTACTCAATATATTTAAAAATAGCTTTCTAACCCACTTGCATTCGGTGGATGTTTAGTAAATGAAATTTTTTATGAGTAATTAAAAGTTTCTTGTGTTCTTTTTTTTTTATTTCTTGTTTATCTGACAGACGCATGCGTTACGCAGCGTTATTTTGAGAGGGATCTTACGTGTCGTACTAACATTCATGCGCACACACCTAGTTGGCCGTTCATCTGCCCAGTCGCCTGCGGACCAATTCTCCGGCCAAAATTGTATGCTTGTATTTTTTGTGTTGGCTAGCTTAATTTATTAAGCACAACAAACACACACTTGTTATACTATATAATATATTATGTACTGTTTTAATGTTACACTGTGGTAGTATCGCTTAGTTGCCCGTCCACCTCCCTAGTCGCCCGCGGACCAACTCTGCGGCCAAAGTTTTATGCCTGCAGTTTTAATGTGGGCTAAACCCCAGCGCGGCCCGGACTCGTCTACCGTTGCGGACACCAAATTATACGTTAATTTTTCGGTGCAACTTTTCCGGTAATCATATTTTTTGCTGGTGTTTGTAACGGTTTAATAGATGGAGGTTTTGTTTCTAGTGTGTCTGTTTGTTTGTTCCTTCCTACAAATTAAAAAATAACATCATTTTCATGTGCCCTGTAAATTAAATTAACATGTTTGTAGAAAAGTAAAGTGCAAAAAGATCAACAATAAATTAAGACCACTACCCGCTTTAACGCAAATACGGACAGAATGCAAACGTTTAACTGCAAATTTATCTGAGGTCTGGGAGAAAGGTAAACCCACAACAATAAAAGCACAAGAAAGGAGTTAAACCGACCACTTAGGATGATTTTAAAGTACTCTAAAATAAATAGCGAATGTTCACATAACGGGTCTCGAAAGCACGAAAGTAAATGGTATTAGCATCGTCTAATCACTATCAGGGGAGCTCTTCGTCTGGCTCCGTGAACCGGGAGCCAACATTTCAGCCGTTCCCGTACACTTGCTTGCCCCTGCTAGGAGCCTTCTTGAATGCAAATAAGCATTCGAAACGCCTTTGCTACACGGAGACGCTCTTTATTGGGCCTGTTCGAGCAGATAAACCCCTGGCTCGGCAAACACTTTACCGCACGCACTCGACACCTATAGCCGCCTTAATAGCTATTTGACATCGCTCTTACCCTTTAATACTAAAGTATAATGAAATCGCGATTAAAAAACGCAATACATCTGAAACTCCCAAAGAAATCTTATCAGAGAAAGGACAAAAATCAAGAAATGCAAATTCAACGGGAAGGCGAACTTAAGCGGCGCTGTAAATGTAATTAGATTTTCAAGTTTACAAAGACAAGCGCTCAGGTTGGTAGATTTACTGCTGGCTGACCCACCTCCCAGTAGAGCAGGATAAATGAGACGACGCCAGGAGCGATACTAATTATCCTATAGGTAGAACAGCGCTCCGGTTTCATCTAAATCTTGTTAGTGGTTACCGCTCGCTGCAATTCTGATAAATGCACAACGAAAATTAACCGAGTCACGACACCTTTATATTCCCAGAGCAACTTAGCTGCTCCGTATTTTCAAACCGGTGTTGTTATGAAAATAGCTGCATTTATTTAAGTGCTGTCATCCGAGCCAGTCATAGAAGTTTCCGTTGCGGAGCGCGCACCTTTCTTAAAGTATTTTAAGGAGACTAAATGTATTTTAGGGGTAAAACCGGCGATGAAGGAATAACTAAACTTTACTGTTTCCCGTTTTATGGTTATCTCTTCTGATCGAATATTCAATATATTCCAATTTTAAGGTCCAATTCAAAGATCCAACTGAGTTGGTATATCAGCTTTTAAGTTTGGAATTCATTGGGTAGTGTATCCCACACTTGAATAACTTTAGACATATTTTGGAGTTCTAGCTGTCTGTAGGTATATTAATTACTATTTCGCAAATTAAGCTAATTGAAACCAATACTTATACACACACACAAATCACGCCTTTATCCATTCCGGGGTAGGCAGAGCATTAACAATCGTAAAATTACGGTCGTTATCGCCACGTCTGACAAGTATATTGAGGGCCTTTTTCGATTATACATATATCATGTTACGAAATCAGCTAATAGTGATACACTTAAAACGATAAATGACAACATCTTGCAAGTTCAATCTAAGATTGCCAATATCGAGACCTCTTTATCGACACTGAAAACAGATCAAATGCGTCTTCAACATGATACCACAAAGCTTACAGATGAAGTCTCTGGCGGAAAACAGAAACTGTCGTTACTCGAGACCGATGTTAATGGGCTCCGAGACTTAGTCAACGCAAACTTGCCCCCAGAAGCTGACCAAACAGAAAAAAATACTTCAAGAAATGCAAGAACGTACTAACCGTCAGCGAAACATTATTATAGCAGGCATTCCCGAACCCTCTTCATCTACAGCTAAGGAAAGAATCTTGAATGACAAGTCCCAGGTTCTGAACATTCTTGGTAAATATTTCGAGCAGCCTCCTGAACCTGTAAAGATTCTACGTCTAGGAAAATATAACCCGACAAAGAACAGAAGAATTAAAGTTTGTTTCGTGAACATTGAGCATGCTAGAACCATTATACCGAACAAAGAAAAATCCCCAGAAGGAATAAAAATATATTCCGATGAAACCCTACTGCAGCGAAAGCATATTCAAGACCTGAGTGAAGAATTAAAGCGGCGTACAGAAAATGGGGAAAAAATCTTACCATTAAATATGTGAAGGGTATGCCAAATATCGTAAAATCAACTGAAAAAAACTAAATTTGATGTCCAAATCTACAGAAGTCTCCCAAACAACATACCAAATAGTAAGCAACTATAATGACATAGAATGTTCGAAATCTCGCCTAAATTTTTTATACCTGAATGCGCGCAGCATATGCAATAAATTTGATGAGCTGAAATGCATCCTACGCTCAATCCCAACGACGGTGCATGTTGTTCTGCTTACGGAAACTTGGATAAAATCTGAGGATCAAGCCAACACTTTTCGTCCACAAAATTATACTCATTACTACAATATAAGATCTGATAAAATTGGAGGCGGGGTTTCGGCTTTTGTACATAATGATCTGAAGCACAACCAGACTGATTCCATATATTCTGGTGGCAATAATTATCTCTGGATTAAGTTAGAAAGATACGCCCTTAATATTGGCATAGTTTATTACCCAGGGGACACGAAATATGACGATTTCATAGATACACTAGAAGCACAGTTACATCAAAGGAAAAGAGCACTAATATTCGGAGACTTCAATATAGACCTATTATTAAAGACCAAGAAAAAGCAAACCTATACCAACAGTCTGAATGCAGCAGGCTATAAAATACTTAATAAAATTAATAAACAACACTACACAAGAAAAGATGCAACTAGAATTTCAATTTTTGATCATGTTAATACAAGTCTCAAAAACGACACGTACCATATTGCATTGATTGATTCGTCACTCTCGAACCACCGGCAAATATTCCTGAGTCTCAATAAATACATTCCTACGCGTAAGGAGCGCAAGATATATAAAGCTATTGACTATGAAAAGCTCTACAAATCAGTATCAAGTACTTCAATTAATGATGACGTGATGCTTGATGACCTAATAATGGCACTCCAGAAACATATAAGTCAGAACTCAGTCACAAGAACGAAAATACAGAACTTGCCACAACAGGATTGGATCAACCAACAAATAGTAGACAAAATTAACCAACGAAATGAACTTCACGCGCAACTCAAACAAGACCAGGATAATACAGATCTTGAAGCTCGATTTGAATCTGAAAGAAACGCCACATCAAGCTTAATCAAAAACTCAAAAGACAGTTTCTATTACAACCAGTTCATAAAATGTGCGAATAAACCCAAAAAAATGTGGTATTACATCAACGATCTCTCCAACAACAAAGTCAAAGTTAGTTCTACCCCTCATCCCCTGAAAATAGGTACAAAAATTATTACAGATCCGAGCGAAATTTGTAACGAGTTCAACAACTACTTTGCCTCAATTGGCACACTGCTTGCCAACGCGATCCCATCTTCTTATCAGCAAAACAGTTTAGGACCCGTGACTTCTTATAATGCAAAAATATCAACATTCTCCCCTACGACTGCTGATGAAATATCGAAGATAATCGACCAATTAGACCCCAACTCCAGTAGTGGGTTGGACGGCATAAATACAAAAATACTAAAGTGTTTAAAACAAATTATAAGCCCTCTTCTCGCAAGTAGTATCAACAAGCTTTTGACGGAAGGCCGATTTCCAGATATATTAAAGATTGCGAAGGTGAGCCCCATTTTTAAATCCGGCTCTAAGTCTGAGCCTGGAAATTACCGACCAATATCCGTGTTGCCTGTTATATCAAAAATAGTCGAAAAAATTTTACATTCCCGTTTAGAGTCCTATCTTGAAACAATTAACTTTATCACAGAAAAACGATTTGGTTTCAGGCCCGAAAGTAATACGCTGGCAGCAACCACTGAGCTTATAACTAAAATAAAAAAACAGCATTGATAATAGAAAGTTTGCTTTAGGCGTTTTCATAGACTTAAAGAAGGCCTTTGATACCGTGAGCCACAAGCTGCTTATAACCAAACTAACAGCATTAGGAATTACTGACAGCGCACTAAAGATTTTCGAATCATACTTTACGAACAGGCAACAGGTTGTAAGGATAAATGAACATGAAAGCCACCCGCAACCAATTACTTGTGGTGTCCCGCAAGGGTCAATTTTGGGGCCGTTGCTCTTTCTAGTTTACATCAACGACATCTGCAACATCGGATTGCAAGGTCACGTAACCCTATACGCTGATGATACGTGCTTATTCTACTTTGGATCTTCTATCCATGACATAATTGATACCGTCCAAAAAGACCTGCAGATTTTACATAACTGGTTGCAAACAAATCTGCTAACAATAAATGCATCTAAAACATCGTACATAATTTTCAAAGCCAAGAACAAACCTCTGCCACCACACAAAGATTTAACTGTCGACAATATTCCGATAAAACAAAAACGCGTTGAAAAATACCTTGGATTATACTTAGATGACCGTCTTCTCTGGGATACACACATTGATCATATAAAAAAGAAACTATCCTCATTAATGGGGTCTTTGCGCGGTATTGTGCGATGTATCCCTAAAAAAATACGCCTAATCATATACAACTCTTTAGTAAAATCACATCTATTATATTTAATTGAAATATGGGGCACTGCCAGTAATACAAGATTATCTGAACTCCAAGTTATGCAAAATAAATTAATCAAAATGATATTTCATTACCCGTACCTAACACCTACTAAAACCATCTATAAAAAAACTAACTTAATGACTATTAAACAGCTGTTTACTTATAATACATGCATATTAGTAAAAAAAATCCTTGCCAAACAAATCAAATCATCAATAACCTTTACGTTAAAAAAAGATCAATCTAAACGCTCCCTGAGACGCGCCAGTTACCTTGTTCTACCTAAAACACGAACAAACTACGGACGGAGTATGTTCACTTACCGTGGAGTCGATCTTTATAACAAATTACCCTCGGATATGAAAAGTATCGAATCTATTCGCCAATTTAAACATAAGTTAGCTCAGCACATCTTATCAAATAACTAATACCTACTTACTTGATTTTGGTTGGAGATTTGGTTGGACACATTAAATTTGCCTTGTATTGGTTTACTTACCTACCGTTTTAAAAGTGTTTGTGTGTTCTGTCTGTGCAAAGTGAACGGAAATATTAGATATTACATTTTACCCTGTTTCTCATGTAAGTGACTGTATTGTATATAATGTATTGAATGAGAAAAATAAAGTCTTTAAACCTATCACTGTAGTGACAGGATGTCACCCTGTCGCCTAAAATTGTAATACACATGAAACCCTCAAGTCCCTTAGTTGCCTTTTACAACACCCACGGGAAAAAATGGGGTGATGCTATTCTAAGCCGGCATCACACGGCAAATCAATATTTATTTTGTTTGTTAATCATCATAACGAGATCGAATAAATTAATAGTCAGTACTAGTAGCTAACAATCTTTCTAATATTTAACCTCATACAACATTAGTACATTAAATCCTGCCGGAATTCGTTGAAGAGTAAGATTGCTCGGAATAAAGCTGTTTAAACGAAGCCCGGTTGCAGAATAGACAGCTAACCAGTGAATAAACATCGGTTGGGGGAAGGCATTAGGACTTGAATAATGGCTGCAATCACTTGATGGCGACTGACAAACGTAGAGGTACGTGCAAGGCCTCATGCCTCTGCTTTTAGTTCTAATCAGATCTGCTCACTCCGGAACGCCAGTGAATTTGCTTCTAGGGGCAACGTGAATGACATTAGCGCCACAGTGAAAACAATGACTGAATACATAATAAATCACGCCTCTTTCCCGTTGGGGTAGGCAGAAACTATTTCCTTCCACTTGCTACGATACTGCCATGCTTCTTTCGCTTCTTCTACATTCATTAGTCTTTTCATGCACGCTCGTCGGTTTAGGGTACTTCTGTCCTGACCTTTCTTTAAAACGTCCCCGATTTGATCCAGGTAGGTTCTTCGCGGCCTTCCCCTTTCAACATTTCCTCTAACTGAACTGATCTCGTGACTGAATACGAATTTCTGAATTAGTGACAATCACTAGTCACAAATCACTAATCACAAAAGAGCCGTGTGATGCCGGCTTAGAATAGCATCACCCCACAGCCTGCCCGTGGGTGTCGTAAGAGGCGACTAAGGGACACGTGAGTATTGATGTATTACAAGTTTTAGGCGACTGGCTGACAACCTGTCGCTATAGTGATACACATGTTTTCCGAAACAACCTTAGAAAACAATACTCAAAAATGTCAGACGTGGCGATAGCGGTCGTATTCTTACGGCTGTTTACGCTCTGCCTACCCTGCAAGGGATAAAGGCGTGTATGTATGTATGTACTAGTCACAAAGAATATTTAGAATCAATTAAACTTTCATTAAAACTGTGGACTTTATTTATGTGTGCAAGTAAATAACGCTAAACGTGGCATATTTTATGTAATATCGGTTGAGACCGCAAGCCTTATTTATTGTAGTAGTGATAAATAGTCTTTGAAGTTGAGTAATTGTTGCTAATTGACATCTAGTTTTTTGACCAGCGTGTGCAGTCAGGATTTTTTTCTGTTAGTGGCGCCACTAGTCAGACGCTTGACCTTATTTGCAGATTTGCTAAGACACAAACTGTGCAATTCAAGTCAGGTACGAATACCTGAATTATTGCTGTCATTCTGGTCTTGCTAGTCAGAACTAAATTAGCATCGATTTTACTCGAAATGGTTGAAGTTGTTCCACAGGTTAGGCGGATCGCACACTTAACACACGACGGAGCGCTAAAATATCGCAGCGCAGCGGTCTGTCAGATTCATACTAAAAACGCACTCCCCATACTAATACCGCACTCGCTTGATAGCGCTGCTTAGACACAGGTTGAGCGGTTTTAATATGGGGATTGACATTTCTAGTATGGATCTGACAGACCGCTGCGATGCTTTAGCGCTCCGTCTTGCGTTAAGTGTGCGATCCGCCTTACAGCAAATGTATTGTTGTAAAGACCGTAGGTAAAATTGTTCCAAAGAGTGATTCAGATATATTTTAATTACATGGACAAAATCTTATTAATAAGAAAAATACTTCGCTTACTGCTTAGGTAAATCGTTTTGCTTTTGCGCATTCCACATTTCGCACCAATGAAGCATATTATAATAAATCACCATTTAGAGTTGAAACGTTTCAGAAAACGTAATAAAATACGTACGAATTTTACCCGACTGCAGGAAGTTGTTACCGCGTCCAGACAATTATTAGGATTTACAGCATGTGCACATTAGGCTTTTGGCTCCAAAACAGCCGCACTTCCAGTCACTAGAATCACTCAGCTTCTGTAGGTATCCGACAATATTTATTTTAAGTTTAGCTTACTTTTATTACACAATATATTATCTATATATTGTGCCGTGCTTATATTTTATGCCGTGTGATGCTGGCTTAGAATAACATCACCCCATATCCTACCCGCGGGTGTCGTAAGAGGCGACTGAGGGACTCGACAGTATGGGTGTATTACAATATTTAGGCGACAGGCTGACAACCTGTCACTATAGCGATACACATGTTTTCTGAAACAACCATGGAAAACAATCTTCAAAAATGACAGACGTGGCGATAGTGACCGTATTCTTACGTTTCGTTAACGATCTGCCTACCCTGCAAGGGATTAAGGTGTGATATATGTTTAAATAAGAAAAATAAATCCTATTAGTTAGGACATACAGAGCTATAATTATTTTCTTACTTTAGTAAAGCCCTAAATTTTGCCATCAGTTTTGTTACGATACGACGTGACGTAAAAAGTACCTTAGTATCGGAAATCCGGAAATCAAAATCACAATTTTTTTCCAACTTCCGGCCAAATTTCTGGTTGGTGGTTCTTATAACTTTTACTTAGCACATCTTTTCTGACCTATTGCCATGGGTCTTATTTAGATGTCATGTGACGTAGGTTAATCATGGATCGGCCCATGTACTATACGTATATATATTATATCTCATATCAACATGCTTCCATCCATATAATATGGGCAATTTCACACAAAAAAGAATCCAAAAGTAATATCGCAAGATTAGAAGCCAACACATGTATGTCGTAGATATATCACGCGAATTCCAGATATACGTCTCGCTCGAAATACCTTGGTTCGCGACACGGTTTTTAAGGCTATTCCGCTGTGCACCAAAACTTGATTTTCTTGGTATTACTTGCCTGCCTGCATATAAGCCGCAAAATATTAAATGAAATGAGCCAGTACTTAAGTAAGCTTGTATTTTGGTGTGTGCGGCGCTAACAAGCGCTAGCATCATATATCGGTTTTCCGTTTTAAGCATCTTAAAACCTTTATGAATATTTTTCTACGAGTAACTAACGTGATCTTATTTGGCTGATACTACCTACAATCATCAAACAGGGATACCATGATGATACGTAGGAGCCGGAAAATATCCGGGTTTTTTTATAAACTCCCTTTGTCAAAAGGCAGATTCGAAAAAACACAAGGCGTCATTTGAGCGTAAGCGTTTCTTCAGCGTACAAAAATTTCTAAGTTTGTAGCTTGCACAAACAATACAGAATACTAATTTTTCTTTGGAGTAGAGTAGAATTACCCGGCCTGCAATACGGCTCGGAGATTCGCGTCGATAATTGGAAATCGCATACGGCCCGGTGTCTCCAATCCGTTCTGTTCCATATCGAAATTGTTTCGACTGCCTTTCCTAATATTATAAAGTTGTTACGTCAAATGTTTTCATTTTTCACAACTACTCGCTACGTTTCTTGTATTATGTCGTAAAAGCCAGCGTAAAATAATAAAATTGATTCACAGAAGTGAAATAAATGCGCGCGCATGATTGCACGTTTTGAATTCTGAGACATAGACTGGACCAAACTGGGAAACTATCCTATTCAAGCAAAATCCAACCAATTATTCCCATAAAAACTTGCGTCATCGTAAGTAGCAATTTTGATCTCCCAATCGCAAATTTCAGGCGTTTAAAAGTAAATGAGACATAATTTTATGCAGAGTAAAGAGTGTAATCGCGATTAAAATTTCAACGAGCACTGTTTACAATCGCGGCGGGTGTTCGCATCGCGCATACAGATAAATTGAGTACAAAATAGTCCGCAAAAAGGCCATAGCAAACAAACTACGGCATGAGCAGTTAACCCTTTTGTGAATATTTTTATAAAAGTAGTAGCAATAAGTAAGGACGTGGGCTAAACACTTGACTAGATCGGTCAACATCTGTAGGCGTTCGGCAAAAGCGGTGACCGAGAGGCGTCTTATCTCATGTGCTAAAGTACTGTAGGTAGGCCACAGACTTCTTTAGTATGTACAGCAGACATACCATCAGCCAAATGGTTAAAAATTCTGACCCCAGGGTTCATCGGGTCGTTGGACGACTCGGTGTCCCACTCAAAAAAGAATGGTCCAAAAATGTCATGGCCGTAATGAGACAGTACGGGATAAGGTTCATGCATTAAAGCTTGTTAAGATAGGCTTGAGAAAAAAGAGTATTATGACTAGTAGTGAACTGATGGTGGCTGTTGAAGATGATACGAGTAATCAGCTATGAGAACTTATTCTTTACCTAATACCTTTCATGGTTTCCAGAATGGAATTTCACTGTCCAAGACAGCGCCGGTAACGAAGATAAGTGCTTCACCAAGAATATCATGCTGAAACAGGAATTTGGTCCCACCCAACGCAGGTTACATCCGCTAACAGTGTACATACTACTGTACTTTGACTGTAATACAATAAGCCGAATACAAAATAGTCCACAGTAAAGCGGATACAGTCCTCGCATGGAACAAACTGCGAGGTTTATGCAAATTGGCCTCCTTTGTACTTCCCAGGATTAAAATATAGCGGGAATTAGTTCCGTGTCAGATATCCGCCCGTGGCCACTTGATTTTATTGCTTGCTACTTTATTTGGAACGGACCTCTGCTTATCGGACTTAGTTTTATGTGGGGACACGACTGAAATAAAGGGGTCATCGTACTATATGGAGTGACACAGGCATACCATAAAAGCAGCTAGTCGTTTTCAGCCAGTCAGTCTCAGTTAGAAGCTTTCGGGAAGTTCATTCGTGGTAGACTCTATACTTTGGTTACTACTCAGGAATCCCCTATTGCAATGCTAAGGACTTTCTTATTGAAACAGTAAAAAAAACTAAAAATGATAAATAGTCGTAAATGATTAGGGAAATGTTATAATCAGAGTCAGAAAATTTCCATATATTACTCTTGTTTACTTGCATTTTTTTCACATGCCTACATGCATTGATCTTACAAAATATTGTAATCATAATCACGCTTTACGTAAACGTATTCTTTGATAGCTTTACATGCTTTTTACAATTACATCAAGAAGTTGTTAATGCATTTTATTTCCTTTACGAAAATAAAGATAAGCTCATTAGCTCAGACTCATGATAGAAATGAATTCTAAAGATGCAAGTCCTGTTATAAACCTCAAAGAGCAACAAATTTTAAGATGCGAAGGAAAACGTCTTATAGCTACACTACCTACTTACTACAAAAAGTTTGAGATCTACATTTACACTTTTCTCTTTATTACAATGGTTACTATTAAAAAGATAAATGTAAAATTCAAAGTTTTTTAGATAACCCGCTTCATGTAAATTCAAGGCCTGAAATTTTCAATGATAGCGAATCGAACAATCAGTTTCAGAACAACAGAGACGAAAAATTTACGTGCATAATTACTTGCACACCAAATCATTAGATATTAAACTAAGGTTGCATTTCAAGGACTGATGAGGTAACTGACCTAATTTGTAGAAGACTAAGTTCTTAAACTGACCTCAAACTGAAAGAATTTGTTGAAAACAAACAGAATCTTAGTTTCGACATAAAAACACTAACAAAAGCAAAATTCGGAAATTGTTTTGTTGTTATTCTTTCCAGACATTTCTTAAAACGCGTAAAAAAGCAAACTCACTTCAGCGTTAACTTATTATTCGCGTCCCGATTCGAACAAGCTTAACACCTAAAATAACAGCCAGAAAGAACAACTCCAAACAAAGGGAGAGAGCGTAACAAAAAAATCTCGTGGAAATACCCTTACTAAGTTTCTATCTCATCAACAAAATGCTTTTCGGGCGAATACAAAAGCAAAACGAATACCAATCCATAAAGAGTAACAGCTATTTCCGAAGAAGTGTACAACGTAACCGGCAACAAAGTTGGCAAGTGGGAAACAAAGCAAGCCACCCCGGCAACGAATGTGCTGCGATATTAATAACTTTCCTCCTGGATTCCATTAGAAAATTTCTTTACGCGCATGCTGATTTTGTTAAGTGTCTATCGTGCAGCCTTTTTGAAGAGGAAGTTGTGAATTTTCTTGTATTTTGTTGAATAATATGTCCTGAGTATTGAAAACAAATTAGTTGTTTTTGTTGCGAATAGATCTCTTGCATGCAGTTTTTGCCCAAGCTGATAGATTCGAAGCAGTCTCACTTCCACGTGCTGTCTTAAGTCTTTAAAAGGAGCGTGCAAAACTAATATATCCATTCCAACAGCTCAAATTTAACAACCTCTATCCAGCTACAACAAGCGTGTCTGTGATAGACAGTGCATTAAAAAAGAAAGTTGTTAGACACCTACATTTGTTGTGAATTGATCTGTTCTTGCATGCCGTTTGTGCCCCAGCTGATGGGTTTAAATTCAGCTGAGTCGCTTCCGCGCGTTGGCTAAATCCTCCGTACGGAGCGTGCCATACTAGTCGATCTATTCCAACAGCTCAAATTGGACTCCCTCGATCTTCCAGCCAGCTATATACAGGGTGTATATAATAGAGAGAATAACTGAGAGAATTTTATGTGCTTGTATTGTAGGCATTCATAAATTTACTTATGAATAGTAGGTTAGGTAAAACTACACCCGGAAAAAGATCTATAACTTTTAATAGACTGCGTTGGAAAAGCTTGCTGACTATTGCGGAATGCCTGAAAGAAAAAAATTCAATGGTCTTCGGAGATATAATATAAGTTTACATATGTAAGTAGGTACCTAATTATACTTATGTGTAAAAGTTTTGTCTACGTCTCTTTATATAATTATAATCTACTTAGATACTCGAATTTATCGTAAGTAGACAAAACATACACTTCAAAAATCAAATAAGTATTTGGTTCGCCTATACGAATTAATACGAGTCGGCGATGAATACCAAAACTCGCTCGTAACTTGATAAGTAGCTCCTAATTGAAATGTTTACGCTTCGACAAATGCTTATCTTCAGTAAGTAAGATTGTAAGTATTAATTAAGAGAGTAGACGACTTTGTTGCTATAAGAACGTCTGTATTAGTTGAGACAAAACAATTTATCTAGGTCAAAATAAAGTAATGACTAGAAAGGTATGTCTTTGAATAAAAATAAATAGGACTGAAAACAGCTTTCTTTTTTCCAACAGGTTTAAAAGAGCAACACACTTCTTCATTCATCTGCGATTTTGCAAGAGCAAAAAGGTGGACACTTGATTCAGCAAGTGGACTGATGATGATGTGTCACCTTTCTCTAAAAAAATATGTTTTCATACACAGGATGCCTTTGGTTCTTACAGGCGGTCATATCCCCTAAAAATTATTGCATGTTGCTCCTAGGCAGGAAAGGAACCCCATTTAACAATTCCAGACTTAAATAGCATCTATTATTGATAAATTTTCATAAAACACAAATCCAGAAATCGTTCAACAAACTCAGCTATGAGTTGAACAAACACGAGAAATAAAATGGAATATGTGGAAAATGCAATGCATCCTCGATATTGACAGAGGCGGCCGCAATACAAGAGATTTGTAGGGAATAACGGTCGGGCGGATAGCTCGAGTGGCCATTACTGATATCAGAGGTAGCTCATGGCTGCGACTGGACTCCAGACGAATGTCTCTCTAAAGCTTCTACGGGCTGTGCTGCACACCAACACGTGAACAATAAAAAGAGGCCTGGTCTCTCTTATTTTCAAGAACAGGGATATTTTCCGTTAAACACAAAATCTTGTATAGTTCGGTACGTAAATAGGTACAAGATTTTGTATTCAAAGAAAGCCGCTTACTAATTCGGTGTTACTAACGATAGAATGTGTCTGTGTATGTGTGTGTGTGAGTGTAAATAAATTATTTATATTTGTATGAAACCGCTTGGAGAAAGTAGAAACACATAGGTACACGTTGCCGCAACGCCATTCGCCTGTCATTTGCCAAATAAGTACTCCCTTTATCGTTACAATCAATACATCTATACATCTCTATTATTATGGTGACATAGGAAAATCTTATGGGAAAACCATTGAAAAGACACAATTTCATTTGAGACTGTGTAAGATGCGGCTTTCATGTAGTTTCTCATATTCATACAATGAAAATGGATGTAAAGCAATGTGCAATGCTCGGGATGTTGTAAGTGGACCTAGCAACGCAATCCTCGTCCCAGAAAACTCGACTCGAAAAATATGGTTTTGCTGATATTTTCTGCATCGTGATCTCGTATACAACTTGATATATTGAAGGAGGATCTCGTTTCTTCAAAAGTTGCGGGTAACTTTTCAATTTGTGGATTTGTTACGCACCGTTTTATTTCATAAATAAGTATTTATTGGCCATTTAGCTAAGACCAATAGTATTTCTTTTAGCTCTAGCTTAGGTTATGATTAATTAAATTCAATAGGCATCTCACGCCCCTGAACTCTAGAAATCAGCTTATACTTACCTATTTGCTTAAATTGTGCTAAGACAAGGATAATCAAAAATAATGCAGGCAGGTAGGTAATGTTGATAATTTTCATAACCTTTGTCTTTTCATACGGAAACATGAGCTGCACTTGCTGAGCAATTCTTTTAAGTGGAAACACTAACCATTAATGCCACTAGTGGTCTAGTGGAAATAAAACTAAGAACCTCCACTGGACAATAAAGCGCAAGACGTATTTTCACCAAAATTGCTCCCGCAATCGTTTTGTTACAAGTCAAGGAAAACCGTAATGTGGCGATTCAATTGTTCGACTCAATAGTTTATGAGACGTTTATGTACAAGATGGAATAAAATGACGCGTTATTGATAGTAAACTCGCATGTTTGGGTGTGAGAGGCTAAAAGCTGCTGCGGAATTAGAGATTACTAGAAGAAACAAGCTTTACTCGTGATACCAATCTACCTTTATTCTTAACATAATTCTACAACTTATGTTTCGAATATCAGACACTATGTTCGTGGTGTGGTGTGGCTCAGAAGACAAGGGCGACGCTGGCATTAAAGTTTGTATACCCAACATTCGGAGACCCAACACAGCAGTATTCAAATTATACATGTATTTTTATTGCCTACATCGATTTTGTTCACCTTCATACAGACAACTGAAATCAAGTTATGTACTTGCGTTTTTCATAACCAGCAAAATTCTACAAACTGAATGCAAAGTGTGGAATAATCTGAGATATCCAAGTAACGGATATGTCATCAAATCAGCTTATGGCAGTCCGCTGCTGGACAAAGCCTTTTTCAGATTGAACGATCTCCCGCTTTCGCCATCCAGTCACTATCAGCCGCTCTCTTTAAGTCATCGGTCCATGTGGCCGGAGGCGTCCAACGGTACACTTGCCGAGACGTGGTCTCCACTCGAGAACCCGCTTACGCTTAGTGACGGACATGAAGACAAAAAAAATACCTAGAGTTTTTCAGTCGTGTCCCATCCAGCCAGTTTGTTAGTCATTGTGCGCAGGTGAGCTCCTGAGGATCGCTATTTCGCTCACGTTCGACATCCGATAAAAGTTTCCGCCACAATCACCTAAGAGCTCAGCTGTCAGGGAATAACCGTATATCGGTTTTGTTTCCATCGTGTCCCTGAGCTGTGCGAAGATGTGCTTTCCGAACAATTGTTATGTATGAAAATAAGAAATTGAAAAAATACTAGCGGTAGCCAGGGCTCGAACCCGGGACACGTGACTTCTTCTTCTTTACAGAACGTGCCGTCTCATTCTGCTCTTACTGCCAATTCTGGCGCATCTGTCAAATTTGCAGTCTCCTGATGCTTGCCTCGCAGCGAGGATTTAGTAAGTACATACATTAAAATTCTAAACAAAGTACAAAAACATCGCAACGAAACCAACATTCAAATAAAATTTGAATTCAGATGATATTTGAATGTGACTTTACCTATAATTCGGGCCAGGCTAGCCTTGCTGCTGCTGAGGTCAGATGACAGTCGTTCTGTGTATAAACTTGATTCCCTGTCAAATACCCTAAGTTAGGTAGCATACCTCGACAAAGAACGGGATAAGGCAAGGAGAATGACGATAAATTAAAATTCCAATAAATATGGAATCTGCTTTAGTTGTACAATCATGCCTACAATTTATATCGGTGGATAGGCTGTTATCTACCTAGGTTTATTTAGATGCTGGTAGTTACAAACCACGTCAGAAGTATTAGTTCTAAAATGGTGGGAGGTTTTGAAACTCTGATATCAGTATTCAATGCAAAGTTAGTTAATTCGGTTTCCCACTCTAAAAGAAAACAAATTTATAATATTTGTCCAAAAATTAAATAAAAACTTGGGCCTAGACATCATACGCAGTCAAAATTTCTTAAAAGTTAAGGAGTTTAGTTAGTTATTTAGTACAGGTATCGACTTAAAAAGAAAAGTAATTTAATTAAAATATTTTGAAGAAATCTAAAGCAAAAGTTTCCTGAAACTCAGCAAAGCAACCCGCGCTAGTTTCTCTTTTGATTACTCTTTCAATAAGGCACGGTCATTTAGCTAATGAGCGAGCTCTAAAGTAAATAACTTGAACAAAGTCTACGTCAGTGAGATTCAGGTAACAGTTCCTACCTTTGATACCACCGGCTCCAGCAAAAAAGTTAAAAATAACATCTTGGGGAAACCTAGCACTCCTTGAAAAATTCTCTCGACGACTTATGAAATGTATTTCAGAGTATAAAAGGAAACTCGCAATATAAGCATGTTGAAATAACAAAATGTTTCTCTTATTCGCTGTGTCGTTTAGAATGGCCCGCAAACTTTTCGCCATGAATAATATAGGGAGTTATTGTGCTGCGAAACATTGAGGTAGCGTTCATAATTTGTACAAGCTGCAAACCGTTCGATATTCTGGTCACGTCCGCCCCCTGAGATAAGTTTCAGCCACAATTACCTGACCGTTCAACCGTCAGGAAATATATTGGCACCTCCTGCAGCTCGCTCCTGCGGGTGAGACCTGAGAGTTGGGAGGTGCCGCCGCGGGCTATTTCAAATCGTTCTACAACTAAATCAAGATTACAGAACGGGACACTGAACGCTAATAAGTGTGACAAAATTATAAAAGCGAGTATTAGATATTCATGTTTTCCAAAAACAGAATACATACCCATACAGAATATTGCAGTGGGACATCGAACCTATACGTATATAAGGTGTAAAAATATTAGCTGCAAATATTTTAAGGGATGAATCAGTCCATGAAACTGAACAACTTTCCCCAAGGAACATAGGTCGAAATCTGAAAATATTTTGGACCTCCCGTACAAAATGTACCAACCGACCAACCCAATTTGTACGGGACGTCACAATTTTTTTCTCATATTTCGACCTATGTTCCTTGGGGAAAGTTGTTCTGTTTCACGGGCCGGTCCACCCCTTAAAATATTTGCAGCTAATATTTTTACACCTTGTATGTAATTTAGAATTTCCTTCGGATAAACGAAACATTTTTTACTTAGAGAGCATGGTTTTTATTTGTAAAAGCAATTTTTTCACCGGTATTCATTCCCTTTATGGAAGTGATAATGATGACTTGTGAAACAGTGGGTACAACTGTAAAATATTTTTTATGCTTTGGTACTCTATAGTACCATAACAACTTTACTAATAAGACAAGACCTAATATTTCCGGATCAAGTAATTTGTACCGATGTGGAGCAACCTAACTACTGCACACCCTGTTTCAAGTCTTCCATCTTCTAGAAACTGATTTGAGCGTCACTTGAGATATTTAACTTAGATACAAACCGAACCAATCAAGCCAATTTATCGACACTTGTAAAATTTTCAAAGAATTTTCCAGCTTTCTTGAGATAAAACGTTAGCAATGATTAATGACTCAAAGATTGCTTATTTTCGTCGAATCTTGAACATTCTTTTACTAACTTTGTTTATTGTGAAAATACATTAGAAAGCAAAAGACAACTTTTAAAAGGTCGCTAATGTACAAAGGGACATCGATCAATGACAAAGAAAGTTTTTGTCAATACATACAAAACAATCGCCTGAAAAATTCACGGGCAATATTTTTCTTTCAGTTGAATGTGTCATTTACGCATTGTGATTTCAAAATGGATCGGTAAAAGTCCAATTGTTAAAATATTTCAATTTTTCAGCGGTCACAATCATAAAGCACTGAAATTGGTTCTTTTTTTCCTAATAGTCGTTTTATTCCATTTAAACTGGAGAAAGAGATTGAACATAAATGTTTCAAACAATAAAGGATGAGAGAGATCGATTGTCAATATTGTGGCCGCAGAATCCGTTCCATTTTAAAGTGTGGCGCCATAAATAAAATCAAAGGGCGGCTTAGCGTTAAGGCGGAATGTTGGTAGAGTCAAAAGGGCTGTTTCGGTGCCGCAATATTCGGGCCCTCGACGCGATGGAATACTCGGGCGGCTTTCACTCGATGGCAATCTCTATGCTAACGGCTTGCGATTCTGATCTTCGTTTAGCGAAATGACCGCTGCCACCCGGATCCGGTGACGCTTATTCCTTACACGTTCACTCCCCAGAAGTTTTTATGGACACAAAGAACACTTGCCCTTCTATTAAGATTTTCTTTTCGTTTGATATATAAACCGAGGGGGAAAGCGATGTTAAATATTGTTTGCATCCGTTGTTTTTTTTGTCCTTCGTGTTACGGCATTATGACTTAAGAGAAAAAGAGTTATGATGTTTACAATTATTGTAACTCTGTATAAGTTTTATGTCAGTTAACGTAAAGCAACTTACTCAGTAGATTCAAATTATAGAAATTTTGTGTACAAATTTTGAAAGATCAGAATGTATACGCTTCAAAATCCTAACGAGATCAAATGATTGAAATTCCATCGTTCCCAACAAGGCCAATACAAATTTTGCCCCCCGTCACACTTTGTGGGACATGTTGTCTCACCTCACCGCAGAATTAGGTGGATCGCACACTTGACGCACGACGTAGCGCAAAAATATCGCAACGGTCTGTTAGATCTATACCAGAAATGCCAAACCCTATACTAAAACCGCCCAACCGCGCTATCGCAGTGTCGTCCGTCGAGTGCGGTTTTAGTATGGGGGTTGCCATTTCTAGTATGGATCTGACAGACGACCGCTGCGATATTTTTGCGCTCCGTCGTGCATCAAGTGTGCGATCCGCCTTACTTAGAGTTCTATTTAAGTTGTGAATTCTAGTCGATGAGCTGTAACTAATGATAATGACATTCTAAAGTCGTCATATCTGCTAAGAGCCTCATCAAAAAAGAAAGCACTTTCAAATCTTAAAATCAAATATCTTTTCGCATCTCTAGCTACTTGCTGAACCATTTTCAAAAGAGTAGGAAAATTTAGGGTCTAAAGAGTATCAAGTTACTTGGCCTCTTTTCGCATGTTTTCCTTAATATCAGTTTTATGGCTTAGTTGGCTTTGAAGAACGTTCTGTACTATTATTTCATTTCGGAGTATGAATGAATGAATGAATATTATAGCGTAGGAGTTGGCACAACAACAATTCCACTCGTGCAAGCAGCAGTATTATATGCGAATAATTTTCAAGGGGCGTTTGCCTCCGGCTCGTATAATGAGGTCAATATAAATTGTCTAGTAAACAGTACATTCAACTCGCAGACTGGAGGTTGGCCAAGTGAGCTGGTCTCGTTTGGCCGCACTTGTCCACTCGCCCGCTCTCAGATACAAACAGCCGCGAGTGGAATTCCAGCGTCTTCAAATTCAATCAGTGGGTTGTTGGTTGAGAGCCATTGTTGGGGCCACTTTGAGCTAAGGCTATTACTTAGAGTAAAGCATTTTCTAGTATTGTCATCGGATAAACGCAGTTCTGCAGTGAATTGCTTACCATAAATTATGGAATGAAAACAGTGATTCATATTTTTCCAGTAAAAATTTTCTTCCTCACATAATGCATTGAGCAAAACTAAGGAACAAAAATAAAGAAAAATAAGGAAGGAAAAAAAGTTTACGTTGACGTTAACTGTGAATGTAAACTTTAATTTTCAGTCTACTCGTATCTACCTCTAAGAATTTTTTAACTACGGCCTTTTTTATAAAAAGACGCAGCCATATTTTTGTACATAGTAGGTCGGAATTTTGACATTTATCGTAAAAAAATGCCTTATTTTTTCATCCCAATCGACGCACTTAGGTATTATTGCTAAAAAAGAAATGAGAAAGGTACGATGAAATAATAGGGATCACTCAATAATTCAAAAGAAATTTCACTGCGAGAAAGAACGTTGTGTTTTTATTTGGTAAAACACTTGTTTCTTTTTTACTGCAAACTGGGAACTCGGCAAATGAATTGGAGTTTATGTGAAGTTTTGCTACAGGTAGATACTACATACGGCGTACCTATACCCAGTGTAAATTAAAAGAACAACGTTTGTTACTAAAGTAATTAGATGACTAAAACAAACTGAAAGATTTACAACCCATGAAATGAAACTATAAGTGTGTAAATGGAAGTGTTTTTTTTTTGTACATAATATATATTTTTTTATGTAACGCAAAGTTGTCATTGTTATCATACGATTTATATACCTACGCACACTCCTTGACGTACAGCGGTCTAAAAATCCAACTATACTGGGTTATTATTTAGTCACTACATTTATTTTGTAGGGTGTTTCTACTTATGATTCCGAACAACTTAGTACTATGGGGACACTTGCAAGTTCGAAAAAAAAATATCGAGTGTTCCATAGAAAAATTCATACCTCCTCGGCACAGAAGTTGTTCAGAATTACGAGTGAAAAAAAACCTATAAAGTGAATGTACTGACTAAAAAATAACCCTGTATACTGTATTTAGTTCGTGTCCGTAGTCCTAGTTGTGATATCTGGCAACATATCGTGACTGGTATCCGGGTTATTGAAACATGACAGTGTTGCCGTTGCGTAACTATAACTAGCTGGTGCCTCGATGTCTAGCCTAGAGACAGGCTTCAGTCGAGGTCGGAGCCAAACTAGTCGTTCCAAAGTTAAGACGACTTCCCCATAAAAAATGAGATCGTTTTAATTTTAAAACTTTTCTGATCGCAAGCAAAGAGAAAAGTTTGCAAAGAGGGTTGTCAGTTAGAGTGTTCACTTGGAACTGTTCCCCAAATTGAAATATCCCTAAACGCACTACGGCAAAGTTTGAACTACGAGAAATAAATCAGTGACTTAAAAGATTGCATTAGACCGTTCTCGGGGGAGACCGCATTTTTCCTGCTGAATCCAAACAACACAAAACACGCAGTTAGTATCCGTGACGAGCGCGAATGAATGGCGTCGCATTTTTCTCGCTAACTCCGCGTCGCCTCCGCAATAAAACATTCATGAATCCAGAATGTTACTGCTGAGTGCGCTACGGATGGGCCGATGCCCGATCCGATGGAACAACCCAAAAGGAGAACGCCGATTTGTTACTCAACAATTCACACGAATGAATAGACAATTAATTACTCCCGCTCCCTCTTTCTCATTTTCCGCCGAAGTTCGTCGGGGTACATTAAGCGACTTTTTATGAAAAGTTCACGGTGCCAAACAATATCAAGTGCACAAATTGATGGTAACTTAGACGCCGCGCACCCCTTTACAGTTTAGAACGACGACCTCAATATCATATAGCGTGTAGCTTTAAGTAGTTAGTATTATTTGACATTATAGAGCTATTTTGCAGTAACTACTCTGCTACGCAGTACCAACCTCATATTTCATAATCACTATAATGAGCAAAAACTAATTTTTCTTAACCAATCTATAATTCAAAAGGCTTTCCATCTCCTGCATATAATTTTCACGCGAAAAACTAGTAACATAACATCGCTAACCGAAAGGATTGATAGAGTGTTCAGAGTTTTATTTTTCCGAGAACCCGTGTCGATACATCGTCGAATTGGATAATTTTCCCGACATCCATGGCAGATTGCTCACGACACGTCGGCGGCGGCAACGACGCGTCGGAAGCGCGAACTATGCGTGGAATCCAGACGATTTCACAAGCTTGCCGGGCGAGGCACCGCGATAACGCCGAGTTTGACAAATTCGCATGTGGGGTAAGGGGTAATGCTCTACGATGTCTTTATTATTCATTTTCGATGGTCGAAGCTACCAGCCAGTATTTTGAAGCTTATAAGATTCCGTTTAAGAATGGGTCGAACTATGCTATGGAATCCAGGCGACTATACAACCTCGCCGAGCAAGACACCGCAATAGTCCGCGAAGTTTGACAAAATCGCATGCGGGGTAAGGGGTAATGCTCTACGATGTCTTTATTATTCACTTTCCCTGGTCGAAGCTATGTATTTTAGATGGTCTGATGCTTTTTCTGAAGCTTATAAGATCCCGTTTATGAATGAGTCGAACTATGCGTGGAATCCAGGCGATTATACAACCTCGCCGAGCAAGACACCGCAATAGTCCGCGAAGTTTGACAAATTCGCATGTGGGGTAAGGGGTAATGCTCTACGATTTCTTTATTATTCATTTTCAATGATCGAAGCTACCAGCCAGTATTTTGAAGCTTATAAGATTCCGTTTAAGAATGGGTCGAACTATGCGTGGAATCCAGACGATTTCACAAGCTCGCCGAGCGAGACACCGCAATAGCGCCAAGTTTGATAAATTCGCATGTGGGGTAAGGGGCAATGCTCTACGACGTCTTTATTATTCATTTTACATGGTCGAAACTACCAGCCAGTATTTTGAAGCTTATAAGATTCCGTTTAAGAATGAGTCGAACTATGCTATGGAATCCAGGCGATTATACAACCTCGCCGAGCAAGACACCGCAATAGCGCGCAAAGTTTGACAAAGTCGCAAGTGGAGTAAAGATGTACGACGTCTTTATTATTCATTTTCCTTAGCAGAAGTTATGATACTTTAGCTTCTTTGATGTTTTTCTGATGCTTTTATGTTCCTGTTTAAAGGTGGGTCAGATTAACATCACCAAATGTGTTATAACCATATGAGGCAACTGAGAAAAAATCCATAGCACAGGTAAGCTTTCACTGTTCATGCAATATCTTTACACTCGCCAATCCATTAGCCAAGCCTGGGTAGCTTGGTTGGTAGTAACCGACTAAGAAAAATACTTGCTAACCCCTTTATGATGCGCACAGTATGCGAGAAGACTTCACAAGTGTCAAATCGTATGGATTTTATCAAAACAAATGAATAATTTTGTCTACAAGTGTAAAGAAAAATAATCGAAGTCGCGGTTGCGCATCATAACGAGGACAGAATGCGCGTATAGCTAAAGTTATTTGTTAGTTGCAACATGATGTAACTTGGTCAAAATAATGCAATCCCCGGATAGATCTTAATCTTAGTAGAAATCTTTATTAACAACTAGCAAAATCACTTCATGAACGATTCAAACAAGTGCTGGATTGAATTATATATATTTTTTTTTTGTGTAGTTTGTGCAAGTTCAATGTCCAGCAGTGGCTTTGTATTGGCCAGATACCGCGGCTATTTAACAATTTGCCAATAGAGTTGAAATCTATCACAAAGTTGACATCTTTTAAAAATAAACTCAAGAATTGGCTTATTAAAAAGTGTTATTATTCAATTGATGAATTTATTAAGGACAGAATCAAATGACAGTTTTAACATAATTCAGTTTGACATTTAGATTTTAATTTGTGAAGTTATATATTTTTATTTTTATTATTTGACATGTTACTATGATATGTATGACTATTTGCTATTGTTATAATTTTTTATTTTTTTGTTTTGAGCTTTTGTTATAATGTTTTGTATTCTTTTTGTTTCTTTTAGATTTATAATGATGTGTAAATATTCAATGTAAAGATATTTTGCTGTGAATAAATAAATTGAAATTGAAATTGAAATATTCCAATTGATTAACATATCCTCACCAACATCGCAACCAACGAACTACGCGTGGAATTCAAACAATTTTACAAACTCCCTGACTAGCCAAGTGAGCGTCCGTGATAACGTGAATCAAAACAAATCCTTCGGGAAGTTGCGGAACAAAAACCCCTTTTATTAATTTTTATCGAAATACCTAACAATGTTGAGACTGTAAAAAAGACACCTTTGCATGTTACATGTACTTATTTGTGTATTTTCTGACACAGATGAGTGTTGATATGTCCAGCAGTAAATTGTTTTAGCTATTGACTGAAATATCCACCAAAATGGCGTTTCGTGAACGCTACAAATGAACTACGCGTGGAATTCAAACAATTTTACAAACTCCTCGACTCGCCAAGTGAGCGTCCGTGATAATGCGTGACGCCTAACAAAGCCGTATGTGGGGAAATCGCGAAACAAAAACCCCTTTTATTAATTTTTATCGAAATACCTAACAATGTTGATATTGTAAAAAAGAAACCCCTGCATGTTTCATGTACTTAATTCTACTTTATCTACATTGATACCGGACGATAGTGTTGACCTAAGTCCAGCAGAAAATTGTCATAGCTATCGAATGATATCTCCACCAAAATGGCGCTTCGTGAACGCGACAAACTAACTACGCGTGGAATTCAAACAATGCCACAAGTTCCCAGACTCGCCGAGTGAGCGTCCCTGATAACGCGTCAAGCCTAACAAATTCGCATGTGCGGAAGCGGGAAAACAAAAACCCCTTTTATTATTTTTTATCGAAATACCTAACAATGTTGAGACTGTAAAAAAGATACCTTTGCAACTTTCATGTACTTAATTGTACATTTTCTAACACAGATGAGTGTTGACCTAAGTCCAGCAGTAATCGACTGATATCTTCACCGGTTGGCGGTTCGTGAACGCGAGAAACTAACTACGCGTAGAATTCAAACAATTCCACAAGTTCCCCGACTCGCCGAGTGAGCGTTCCTGATAACGCGTCAAGCCTAACAAATTCGCATGTGCGGAAGCGGGGAAACAAAAAAGTCCTTTTATTGTTTCCCGCTGAAATAATGACGTGGAGTTTGAGGAAAAATAAATTGTGCATGTTCCCTGTAATTGTTTACCTAATAACACGGTTGCGGTGTGTTTTTGGTAGGTACCTACTGATGCCACCCTGTGATGAAAAATTAAAAATGTGTTATTTCCAAAGAAACTTTACAACAGAAGGCCAAGACGTCGATACCGGTTAAGAGTGCCGTGCGTTGCCGGTTTAGAATAACATCACCCTATTTCTAGTGGGTGTCGTAAACGTGACTTGGAGATGAATCCAAGGAACTGGTAGCAGCGTTCGCTAGCCGCCTTCCAAGCGTCGTGTCTATGGCAAATACCCTTAATAGGGGGAAACCCATGCCCAGCAGTGGACTTTTGTGGCTTTTGTTGTCATGGTAGTACCTACTTTATTTTTCGATTTGACGCGCCAATCAGTAAGATGTTTTATAGGTATATTTTTCATAATAAACTTACGAATTATGTTGCTATGAACTTGGTTGAACTTGTAGTAAGCCCTCTAAAGTAAATACTTATAAGAAATGATTATGTGAATGTATTTCATTTAGCGTATTGTTTTCCAGAAACCTGCTATCAGTGTGCTACGAGAGTCTCAGCGCAAACATATTTAAGAGACCAGATTTATGTTTCTTGATCCATCTGTCGCGGTGCTCGCATAATATTGCGGACGGCCGTGGAAATAATAAAGCCGCCTCAGGTCTTGTTGGCCACAGTCCCAGTTCGTCGCACTCAACACGGTTGTCGCACACTTAACGCACGACGGACCGCTAAAATATCACGAAGCACTATCGCAGCGTCGTCCATCGAGTGCAGTTTTAGTATGTTTCTGCATCAGGGCAAGTATGGGTCTAACAGACTGCTGCGATATTTTAGCGGCGGTCTGACAGACCGCTGCGATATTTTAGCGGTCCGTAGTGCGTTAAGTGTGCGATGCGCCTTCATAGGTATTATAAATTCGGAACTGACTATGTCTGTTTGCTGCGCTTCCACATTTAGAACCACTGAACCGAGATTGAAGAAATTCTACACAAATAAAATGATATGATGGGACATGTTATACCATTTTAGTGCAGGAAGATACAACCTAGACACACCAACTAGTAATTCATTATAATTTTTTAGCTTTTACATTTGCATAAAAGTTTATATTATTTGTATGACTGAACTTTACAATCATTTAAGTGAACCGAGACTAACTTATAAATAGATCAATGACGAATCGGGTTTCGCATTTTATGTTTGACGAGTAGGCATGTGGCAAACCGGGATTTGCACATAAAGCCGCCAGATAAGGCTTTCGTCTGTTCCAAAAAGGAGACGGAATTGAGTCGGGACAATTTTATATTTCATTTTCCTCATGCCAAAAGAAAATAAATCACTAACATGCGTTAATATCGATTTGTCGGGTTTATTTAGTTTTTGGAACAAAAGGAGTGACTATTTGTTGTGTTCGACAAGTATTGGCCTGGACTAGAGAAAACTCGTTTACATAAAGATAAAGGGTTTTTTCTCATCTGTTTCAAATCGAGAGTTTATGTTTATTGAAATTACATAGGTATATACAAACAGCGATATAGGCCTGATTTGTGTATGTATATGTAGGTATATACAAACACACATGCTTGCACCACACACACATTTGGTTTCATCCCCCATGAGGCAGGCTAAGCGTAACCTATTATAAAATTTGTCTTAAAGCCAATATCCTAATACCATCATTAGCTAATACTGTTTGATTAAAAAATCAGGCTACATGTAAAACTGCAATAAAAAACGAGGTACAAAATGCCCATTAAAAATATCTAAACCAGGACTCTAAAGATAAAGTTAACTTAATATAGGCAGAGCTTCCTTTTTTGTTAGCTAACCGTAGTCGTTGCTAAGGCATTGCTCATTTATTTTTCATGCAATAATAATAAACTCAGTATTCGCTATTACAGCAAAATGTGCAATCAAGGATTAAAACCAAACATCCATGAAGCAAGAGAGACGAAATAATAAAAATAGGTTTTAGTGAAACAACTTTCCGGGCATCCGAGCGGGAGACGAACCAATTTCAGTACCGATGCGAGCATTTTGTAGGAAATAGCTTTCCTTCAATCTGCATTTTCTTGCTGATTTACCAACTTTGTACTGAACTCGCGGATGCTGGGCGAAGTTTTGCCGAGGAGGCTGTTTTTTTCCTATTAATTTTATGTTGGGTACTAGGTATTATTATAATAAGGCACTCTGCTCATCTATGGTACGTTACGATGTGATAGTTGTTTATGCAACTGTTATGTAATGGGGGCCATTCGGACCTTATCTACGAGTATCTACCAACACACACATACACTACAGAAACATATAAATCTAACTAGGGCAATTTCAAGTTCCCACAACAAGTTCCGAATGACATTTGTATTATTTTGTCGGCACAGGAAAAAAATAGACGTCAAAGTTTTATCTCTACATCTTTAAAAAAAACTAAAAGCATTCATTTCATCCTCTCTCTCTCTCCCTGTTTTCGTGTGAAACATTTCATAAAAAATCTGAAATTATGAAAGCAGGTCTTTGTACAACTGTTTTTCAATTATTTTGTAATTTAAAAATTATGATACATGTGTGTGTCTCTAGATAAAATGTTTTTATACAAGTCACTCCTTTCAGACCAGAAAAATATCGACACATCTTGCGACGTGTATATGAATATCATCCACTATACCTGCATCATACCATTTTATATGACAGTAAAGTTTTAGTTCATTTTAGTTAAATCCGGAACGTGTCAATATTAACAGAAAAAAATATTCCCTGTTTAAAACAAATATTCGTAGTAAACCACGATATAAAAAGACTTGTTATTTATTCAGCAAGTCCTCTCGTATTGAGTGGCCACTCGTAAAACGGGCTCGATCACATTACTAGTGTCCACCGCAACCCGGTTTTTGCACCAAAAAGCTTCAATATTTAGTTTAGCTTTATACTAGGACGGTAAAAACTACTCGCCTAAAAAAAATTAGCGACTATTTCCTCACAACCGAAGTTTTTTTTTTATCTCTACGTAGTTTTGTTCATACTTTATTTTATTAGGGAATCATCAATCTTATACACATACATTTTTATAAATTTGAAAAAAATTGTCCAGAATTATCAAGTTGCCAGAAGATTTAAAATTTCATTGGGTGTTGAGTCGATCCCGTATGTGACCGTGGTCCAGTGCAGCAGACGTGAATATGAACTGTAGAATATGCTTGATCTTGCTGGGCTAAATACTAAATACAACTAAATGATTGATGTATTTTATTAACAAGTCACTTAGAAAATACCCAAAGCGGCCTTAAAAGGCCTTGGACGTTAATTTTTCTTGATGCAAGCACTTTCACACTCAAAGACAAATAAAATGCGACGAAAGAGTTATATTGTTGCACTAGTCTACACTACTCCACTCACTTGTAAATTAAATCTACGCGCCTATCTTTACTCAAGTAATTCTATAAGACTTCGTCATAAAAAGAATGTGAATTTATTAAACGCCGTGACGCTACACATCAAGATAAAACAACAATGGAGGCTAATTTGCAATTTCTCAATTTCACATAAATCTAAATTAAAATACTGTCAATCAATAATGCACCCCATTAGTATGCAAAACGTTTGAAAAAAAGTGTCAATAATTACCCGGATTATAGGTGCGATCGGCACGCTCCTCCCCCGCACGTTATTTCTTTTATTTTTTCGGGTTTGTTTACACGATTTTTGGCGCTATTTTAATGTCGTGACAGTCGGAGGTCTCTTTCTCCCGCATGAAAGAGAGTGAGAGGCACGATTGTAAAGACCACAGCGCGCGAATTCTTTGCCTTGCAGTAAAAAGTAAAACCACCAGGAGGCTCTGCTTTTGGCGCCATTCACCGCTTCTTAGGGCTTTACTAGCGCTACTAGCGCTACCTGGAGATTTTAATGGACAATGGGTATCTGCTAATACTGATTTATTTGAATTAATAATTTTGTATGTTTTTGTTACGTGTTTGTTGGATAAAATTAACAGGGTAGGCAGTGCATTTGTGCCTTTATGGACGGCACGTCCCTGATGGCATAGCCATAGAGAATATAGGCTATTATTCTAGGTCTACCAAAAAGTTCTTATGTTGGAAGTCTCCAACCGATCCTACAACCCATATAACATTTGATCACTATTCTACCTATTTAAAAATTCGAATCGTTGTCCAGCACTATACATTACACACGCGAACAAACCCGACTACGAATTAACTACCCAGAGGACAGGAGAATGTGACTTGAATATTTTCCAAACTAGCTTTGAAGCTTCTGATGAATTTTCAATATCGTACATACCTGCTTTATGTCTTTGTTCAACACCCTGAAATTAATCCGATCAACTTTTTTTTTAAATATGAAACTCGTTTTGTTTTTTGTAGGTAGATAATGCGATAGAAAGGTATATAGAAATTTTTTAGCACAATTTATGATAGCTAGTTAGGTATATAGGGTGTAAGAGACGGTGTAACGAAAACTTTGCAGGCGTGCTCATATCATGAAACTGAACAACTTTTTTTATGGGGACTTTTGGTAAACGTGATAATTTTTTTTAACTTCCATACAAAACTCCCGATCAGCTAGCTGAGTGACTTTGTATGGGAACTCGAAAATTTTTTTTTCATTTCCCAACATAGCGGCTATACAAAAAGTTACTCAGTTTCATGGTCTGATCACGCCTGCAAAGTTTTACACCGTCCCTTACACCCTGTATAGCTAGTTAAGTGCACCACACCGACAATAACCTTAATGCATTTTTTTTTTTTTTTATCTGTGATGGGCTTACTCTTGACCCCAATCTTACATCTTACCCTAGAGCAGAGATGGCATCTACGGTGGGACAAGCTTGCCCAGAAGATGCCTATTCACTCTAGACTTAAAGAGATTCAGGTTATATGCACTCGGAAATACAGACGCAGGCAGGGAAATCCATTCTTTAGCCGTGCGCATAATGAAAGATGATTTGAAGCGCTTAGTGCGTAATGTGGGTATTTCAACTAAGAACGGATAGTAGCCGGCCGTGCGTCTGGATGTCCGATGGAAGAAAGGAGACGGTGGTATGAGCTCATGCAGCTCACGCGCACACTCTCCGAAGTACAATCTATAGAAGACCGATAGGCAAGCAACCTTACGGCGGTGAGCCAGGCTGTGAAGCTTGGTCGCCACCAGTTTTTTATCGCCTATTAATCTCTTGGCTCTGCGTTCCACCGAGTCCAATGCAGCAAGTTGGTATTTCGCCGAGCCATCCCAAAGGTGACAGCAGTACTCCATGCAAGATCGCACTTGAGCTTTATAAAGAGCTAGAAGCTGTTCAGGCGTGAAGTACCGCTTGACTTTATTCAGGACGCCCAACTTTCTAGCTGCAATTTGAGCCTTGGACTCGATGGTGGTGCCGAAGTTGAGGTCAGAGGACAGCTCCATGCCAAGGAGTTGAAGAGTGTCGGTCACTGGAACAGATATACCCCGAAAAGTAGGAGAAAAGGTGAAAGGACTCCTTTTTGCGGAGAAAAGACACGCCTGCGTTTTTGAAGCATTGAAGCTGACGAGATTGTTATCGCCCCACTGGGAGACGTTACTTAACGTCAAGCTCGTGCGCTTAATCATAGCCTTTCTTAATCTTTGGATTTCATCACCACTGGCTCCTGCACCGGATATATATAACTCTCGGTGACAGTACTGTCATCTGCGTACCCAACAACTCCTGAAGATAGAAGGTCATTGATGTGCAGCAGGAAAAGCGTCGCGGAGAGTACAGACCCCTGAGGAACTCCGGCGTCAATAGCCTTGAGGTCAGAGGAGCAGCCGTCTATGACCACTCGGATCGACCGTTCACTCAGGAAGTCAGTCACCCAGCTACAGAAGCCAGTGGGGATGCCGTACGCTGGAAGCTTGCTCAACAGACTCGCATGCCACACCCTATCGAAGGCCTTTGAAATGTCCAGCGACACTGCTATTGCTTCGCCGTGGTTTTCAATGGCCTCGCCCCAGCAATGCGTTACGTACACTAGAAGATCCCCCGTGGAACGCCCTCAAATGTATAAGAAATGCCCTTTATTTGCACTTCTACCTCCGATTTTCACTCTATGCGTCTGTAAAAAGACATCAGCTTCTGATGATGCTCCATTGATGAGCGAAACAGGAAAAGGTGAAAAACGGTGGTAGTGGTACGAGTGAAGTGTGAATACTGTGTGTTGCACTATAAGTAGAGCTATTAATACTAGCCGTAATAAGTGAGGCAGATGCTAAACATCTTTCTATCTTATTCATATAACTTTCTAATCTCTCGCAATAGTTTTCACAATTTATTATGGTAGTTTTGGTTATATTACTATAAAAAAATATCGTGAGTGACCCGTGTTAACAATAAAAATCTTATTTATAGTTATAATTTGAACGGGTCCTCACTGACAAATTTTCATTAATTTCATAAATATTAACAGACGGTGATGACGATTTCAATCGTTATTGACTAGTGATTTTGAAATTAGTCAATAATGCTCCGAAAGCAAATAAAATACATATAGAGTCAGTGTTACAATAGTATATGTTTTTTTACGTCTTACATAAATGGTACTATGAGAAGCAAGTACAACTAAGTACCCGACTCCTGTACGAGAGACTATAATTCGCGTTATTAATGGTACTTTCAAACTTTCGACGCCGAGATTAATTAGAAGACATTCGTAATCGGCTATTCTCCTCTCATTTATCTCACTAATTTATTATACTACAACAGCAACTTTGTGTTTAGTTGTTTCTTTGATAAATACAGCCCTCTCCTCTTGAGTAAGTTATTAAACTCGATGGAGTTTATAACAAGCTGATCGCTCCATTGCATCTTAAAGAATGGACCATCTTTAGCTTGTAGCCACAGCATTCTACTACAAGATCTTTAAGCTATAAATATGTAAATTGAAATGAAGGAGGTATTTTCTGAGAATCACAGTAAAAATCGTTAGCAGTGTATGGTTTTGTGAGTGCTGTGTTAGATGAATTAAAGAAAGCGGACAGTAGCAATTGGATGGCGTAAATGGCAGATCGTGCCTTGAGGAAAGCCAACGTCCAACAGTGGGCTACTATTAGGCTGATCTCTCTCTTTTCCTATGGGAAACCGAGTCGTAGGTACAACCCCCACCCTACGAACCCTAGTGTCAGAATAAGTTGGCTAATTCGACGATAGGCTAATGTGATGCATTGAATTTCCTATCAATTATCTCTTAATTTAATGCCTAATATAGAGGAATCTCAGACATAAACAAGATTTCGGTGTAGCAATCCAAGTTTGTTAAACTAAATAGATGTTAGGGGAACTAGATAGCAACCTCAGACGTGTGGCGGAATGCATTTAGAAACATGCAGCAACGACTAGTGTTTCAAATGACTCAAGTCTTTCGGCCCCTTTAGCCTCTAAGAGGCTTAAAGACAAATCAAAAGTCATAAAAAAGTTAAATAATTTTCTGTAATCCAATTTTTGAGACACAGAACAGGCTTAGCAAAAAAACCTAATTAACCATTCTAATCCCTTCAGTGATACACAGAACAGGTCAAACAAAAAGAAAACCGTATATCACTCCTTTTCTAAAGGGACTAGAATGGTTCATTTGTATTACAGTTTTAGGCGGCAGGATGACAACCTGTCACTTTCGCAATAAAAACGATGTTGTGTGTATGTGTGAGTACCTATGTATACCGAAATACTATACTCTTTATTCAAGGTTAGGAACTAAACATTTCTTTTGCCTAAAGTGACGACAGCCTTATAAGCCTTAAATTAAAACCCGCAAGACTCGAGTCTTTTTCAACACAAGCAACGAGCGACTTAGAACTCAGTTAGGGCACAAACGACCTATTACTTTAAACGTACTGCAAAACAATGTTAAGAAGACGCGAACTGGTCATAAGGCTGGTCGTTATCCCACATTTTGGGGTAAACAAAACACCCAGAAGAAACTTTTCAGACTAAGTAGGTAACTTATTATAAAGTTTATATACTTACTATGTTTACTTTGCAAAAGTGCATTATGCACTACCTATCCCAGGCCTAAATTGCCTGAAGACAGAATTGAAACATCAAATGTGTTCTGATAGTAATATTTTATACTGTTCAGAATTTAAATTGAAAGATAGGAGAGAATAACAAGATAGGTATCTAATTTTAAGGTTAACAATAAAAACATGTAAAATATAAATATACAGGGCGTGAAAAAAGCTTAAAATATTTAAAGGGCTGAACCAGCCTATGAAACTAAACAACTTTCCCCAAGGAACATAGCTCGGAATATGAGAAAAAAGTTTTGGACCTTCCATACAAAATTACCAACCGACAAAGCGAATTTGTATGGAGGGTCAAAATATTTTTCTCATATTTTCTCATAATAAAGTTGATTAGTTTCAAGGGCTGATTCAACCCTTAAAATATTTGCAGCAAATATTTGTACACCTTATTTAATATAGGTAGGTAGTAACTTTTTTCTCAATTCCCATTTTAATGTGACATCTTCTTACGGAGCATGCTACATTAAATACTGTAGGTACTTATGTACCACTTAGATGAATTTGTACCAAACAGTTTACAAACGTAAATTCCTAAGGAAAACATCTTACAGAATGTATAGCAATGTGAAATCGCTAGAGAATTCCATCCCTCCCGTTGCTCTGGGGCATCTACATGTAAACATTACTAACATTTTGTTTTTTTATTGCTTGAAGCGGTTGTTCGTATGAATGTTCTATCTTGGAAACGAGAATGAAACAAAACTTCGGTTTTTAAACTGAATGACTGTTTGTGATTTAAAAGGTAGAAATCGTTTAGTAACAAAACTTTTCTCGTGGATGAAATACTTTAGATATGTGGCCAGCCTAGTGAACATAGAGAACTAGTTTAGTTTGGTCCTTTATTATTTCTTTTCGTGTGGGACACCAAGTCGTCCAACGACTCGAAGAACCCTAGGGTCCTTTATTAAGGCAAAGTGAAAAAACCTATGAAAGAACAGGAAAATAGCTGGTAAGTACCCAAGTAAGTACACTGGGGGTTAAATGGATATGCGTTACGGGATCATAAAATTGTACAAAAAAGAAAAAATAATGTCTTACAATTTTCTTTCTTTTACAATGACTAATAGTTTGTGTGCGACATTCAATAAGTTAAAAGAAAATTTATTACGTTGAATAAATATTTTGAATTTGACTTAGCTGCTACGCTAAAAAAATACTGTACACAACTACATTAATACAACTAACAAAAACCCTGAACTTTCAAAGAAAACGTTTTACCCCAACAATCTGTAGCAGACAAGACATGGCGTCGCGGCGGCTGACCCGACTACGACCATTTGCTTGATCAGTGCTCGCGGCTTCATTGCTAAGTAAGTAGTCATAAATTTTCATGTCATTTCATTCTGGTACCTAAGTACCGAGTGAAGTAACTAGAGTACTGTAGATGGAGCTCGGGTAATGAAAATGTGAAGTACATTAATAGGTACTACTAACAAAATCCTGAACTTTCAAAAAAAACGTTTTACTCCAACAATCTGTAGCAGACACGACATGGCGTCGCGGCGGCTGACCCGACTACGACCATTTGCTTGATCAGTGCTCGCGGCTTCATTGCTAAGTAAGTAGTCATAAATTTTCATGTCATTTCATTCTGGTACCTAAGTACCGAGTGAAGTAACTAGAGTACTGTAGATGGAGCTCGGGTAATGAAAATGTGAAGTACATTAATAGGTACTACTAACAAAATCCTGAACTTTCAAAAAAAACGTTTTACTCCAACAATCTGTAGCAGACACGACATGGCGTCGCGGCGGCTGACCCGACTACGACCATTTGCTTGATCAGTGCTCGCGGCTTCATTGCTAAGTAAGTAGTCATAAATTTTCATGTCATTTCATTCTGGTACCTAAGTACCGAGTGAAGTAACTAGAGTACTGTAGATGGAGCTCGGGTAATGAAAATGTGAAGTACATTATTAGGTACTACTAACAAAATCCTGAACTTTAAAAAAAAACGTTTTTTCCAACAATCTGTAGCAGACAAGACATGGCGTCGCGGCGGCTGACCCGACTACGACCATTTGCTTGATCAGTGCTCGCGGCTTCATTGCTAAGTAAGAAGTCATAAATTTTCATGTCATTTCATTCTGGTACCTAAGTACCGAGTGAAGTAAGTAGAGAGCTGTAGATGGAGCTCGGATAATGAAACTGTGAAGTCAGCAGCAGGCGCTATCGCTAACTAAGCAGGCAAGTAGGTACCTACATATTAACAATGATCCAGAAAAAGTAATCATTGGAAATATAATTGGTACTGTTAAATTAAAAAAAAAATTGCGCAGCCTTCTTTTATAATACGAAATTGAAAATATTTGTATTAACTATCGTGTACAAGACTTTCGGGGATAAGGAACGTTTTATCTTTTCTTGGTTTTTGTATTCTGTAAATTTAGTAAATATGTACTTATTTCAACGTTTGTATGTATATGTAGACAATCGTAAATATTAAAATATTTTGGTTTTGGCCACTGTTTTTGCAGATTACCTACCTGACCAAAAAATTTGCAGTCATTATTTAATCCTATATATATTTGCAAATAATATCTACGTAAAACTAGTGTAATTGAACTTTTTTTTCTTTACTCGTACAAATTGATTCACATCAGCTGTGTCTATACGTTATTTGATCTACGATGTAGAGTCGCTTTATTTCCTTCTAAGACAGCGCTTGCGGCTATACCAATGTTTTATGTATCTGCGATTGATTTAATACTTGGTTTTATGTTACGTTCGTCTTTAATGTCTTTCTTATATGTCTAGAGATTGGTATTAAAAGATTATGAGGTTCTCGTTTAAGTGCTCACATAATAATTGATTACCTATGGATGTTCGTTACCTATTATTGCAGACCAAAGATGTCGAGGGGATCACGCCCGTATGATGGCTTCGTCTCTGATCTGTGGCTCTTATTATAACGAAAAAAGAGTTGTTGAAATTATCGGAAATTCTACAATTGATTATTTGACACTCATTATTACATTAATTTTTGAACCTGAAAATAGTATTCCAAATAAATGGTTTGGCACACTCTCATGAAGGCATGAAAAATACAACTTTTCAGGATACTGTCTAGATTACTAAAAGTTTGGTGCCCGGAGGAAATGTCTTTGTCGTACGGCTGGCGCATAACGACCTAACTATCTTCTTCTCTGAAATAAAGTGCATAATGTTTTACTTTGTTTGGAATTTTGTACGCGTTTGCCTCGTTGCTTGGTGGTTTGTAGCTCTATTGTTGAATTTTCACATGCGTAAGTATGTTAGTAATTTGTATCGTAATACGCGTTCTACTAAAATTACTAAAGTTATGCACATGCATACCCCAATAAATTCACACATACTCTCGACATTGACAAGTTCGAGTAGTAGTAAGTGTGATACGTGTCGTAAGACTAGTCGTTGCACTTCCGTGCACGATATCAGAAATCACCATCTCTGAAATAGGGCTCGTAGTCTAACTAGCCATTTCAGCAATAAATAATCTTAGAATCAACAATGTCTTAAATCTACCTACATAGTTGATACATAATATGTATAGGTACCTTTCTATGAGGTATAACGTAGTGTTCGAAGAATGTAAAGTTATGTAAATTATTATAAAGCTTTCTCGTGTTCATTCGCTTTTTTTAAAATGAATATTTTTTACGAGTACTTACGAGTACTACGATTTGTTTTACGCTGTAAATACTTAAATTCTTTTTATATATTTATCGCATTAAGTTGCAACACGATTTTGCGTCATTTAACAGCCGCGCGACGGTAGAACGTTGTGTGCAGAAGTTACCTAAATCTTACTGGGCCTGGAAAATACCGCAAAAACATGGAACCACGTATGAGAACTACCTAGCACTTAATTACTTCTTCTTTAGTGTGGTAATCCTGTAAGCAAAGGATTCGCTAGTTATCTGGGTCATTAAAAAAATACAAAAGTTGTATGCTTAAAACTAAAATACTACAGAACTCATTCGTAGTTTTTCGAAATATTCATAATTTGAATGAATACTATAAAAATATGATTTTAGACGTCATCTTAAATAGCGCAATATAATGTCATACTTCACAGTATATTCATACAAAATAGATCATAGTTTCATAGAAAATAGTTTTAGATCTTTTAAAAAGCAGCTCATTTGATCCGTTAGTCATGTAGCCAATACCAACTAGGTATGTTGCTATAAGAAAGCAGAAATTAAAGTGACTCCAAGTTTCTTTCAAGTTGATACCCTCAATGTTGCTGCAAGAGAGGTCTCGGGTGGACGAGTAACACTTAAGAGTGTTATTACGATGCAGTGGCCGACCGCCACCACTATGTTTAGCGAACCAGCAGAAAGTAAGTCTTGTGGGGTTCAGTTGAGCCACAGAGAGAAAATATCATCAAGGTAGATATGATGCAGAAATATTATCATGAATGTCAGCTTAGAATAGCATCATCTCAAGCAACGAAGGGATGAATCAAGGGAATGGGAAGCATTTGCGTTTCCTGTAAAAGCAAAAACGTGCACTGCGCTCGCTAATCCGTCGGAAAGTAGGTATGGAACATACCCCCCAACTGGGGGAGTCCCATATAGTTTTGGACTTTATAGGGTGTTAAAGTTGAAGATGCATCTCGATAAAAAAGACCATCACCTAGTCGATTCATGTAAATTCTACTCGCATTATCTGCTCGTATTAGTCCCTTTCACAAACTCCAAAGAGAATTGCGTACCCATTGTTCTCAATTCTCCCAACAGAGCAATCGTACATCGGTAGGTACATCCTACTATATCGACATAGATTTTACACGGCAATACACTCGAGCGGAACAAAAAGGAATT
Organism: Keiferia lycopersicella; assembly: GCA_029255805.1. Classification (NCBI taxonomy): domain Eukaryota; kingdom Metazoa; phylum Arthropoda; class Insecta; order Lepidoptera; family Gelechiidae; genus Keiferia; species Keiferia lycopersicella. The sequence goes on from JARACZ010000008.1 coordinate 6,714,814, forward strand.
GGTCAATAGAGCTACGTGTCCGACATAGCTGCACTATTATTTCAGCCATGCGATGCGAACACTTTGTACACAGCTCATTCTATTTACTTCCGTTTTCTATGGCAACAAGAGTAAGACTGAGGGAGCGTCGCGACAGTATTGCTGCGGTGCATGATATCACAATAACAATACACATTTTAGCCCACAGACACCCGTTATCGGGATCCTGCACGGAAAATTTGCTATTTTAGATATTGAACCACCATTTATGATTACGTTTTATCAGTATATGTACGCCTCTGGGGAATACACGTTGTCTTGTGTAGCGTTTCTCAGAATAAAAATGTTTGCTTCGTCATTCTCAAATATGCAGCGAGTTTTGAGCGCTCCGGGAAAAAGAAAATTGCGTCTGGTTAGAATCTGGTTCAATACTCCGGGCAACGAAACATGCATTTGTTAAGCGGGAGTAGCTCCAATGTTAGTTTATTGCTCTTTTGTCTTATTTTATTATAATGGGATGGCGAGACGGCTTGTCTGACTGTTCCTGGTTTTCTCGCCCTTGTTTATCTGGCTGGGGTAGTGGCGCCCCCCGGCAGAGGCGGCAGTGGCTCGACCGTCTTGCGCGCGATGGCACGCTCGCTCGCCGCCCGCCCGCCCCATCCACGCGCGCGTATACAACCTAGGTGAACCATCTTTTCCATCTCTATGTGACCGCACCAAAATGACTCTTTTTGTACATTTTTATTATGTGATATGGATAGCGTTACTGACGGCCTGCTACTCCACGACAGGTGAGTACAACTGCAATGAGGTAGAGTTTCCAAGTTTGTAAAGTTTGTTTATAAACTTGGATTACGCTCGTGATTTATTTGTGCTTTGCATGCAACCCTATTTTGTTTGTTAAAAACGATTACAATCAAATTAATGAAATCATGTTTGTATTCAAAACATTTGACATGGTTCAATAATTTATAGTAATATCAATATTAACAATATTAGCTATTAGTTTACAAAACTCAATTTTGATTTAAAGCGTTGGTACAGCGTATTTCAATAAGTTGAATTGTACTATATTATCTCGATAGACCCAGTTTAATACTAATATTTGGCTGTAAAAAAACTGAATAATTGTCGATACCTACTTACCTAAAATCTATTTCAAATAAATTACCTACCCCGCAAGGGATAAAGGCGTGATATATGTATTACCTAATAAAATAAAGGAAAGGAAAGTTGTGAACAATGATAATATGTAAACTTTAAAAGTAGGGTTGTGTATGTAAACAGTGCTTAATAAAAGACAACCCTATCATCAGCATATTACCAACTACCTCTTTATGATACTGGTAAGCTATGTTTAGTGATTTAACTTATTCTGAAAATTTTCCTATATACCAAGAAGAGCGCTCGAATCGACGCAACTAAAGAAGAAAAATAACCAACCCTTAATCAACAACTTTTCAAGATGAAAAATTCCTCCGTTGGAAAACTTATGATTGTTCTCATTTTATAAAAACGGAGAGAAAAGCTCGTTCATTCTGATGGGTTGTATCAACAAAGTGATGTTTGCACAGCGGTACACAAATACACGGGAAATGAAATAACAAAAACAACACTAAAACTCGACATCGATGACGGCCACTCGCACAGAGTGGTAATACCTTCCAGTGCAAGATTTATTCAGAGGGTTCCGGAGAGCGGTCGTGTTTCTACAACATAATTCAGTTAACAAGGGGCACAAACAGGGGCGAGCCGTGACAAACTTAGGCCAATGTTGGTCGATTTGGGGAAGTGCGGGCGCCACGCGTGACGCATCGACGGATATCCGCGGCCGAGCCGAGACATGGCAGTTATGGATGTACCCCATCTCGCAATAAATACGGGGTGACTGATGGCACTTTCTGAGATAAGCCAAGGGTTACGGTGCGTTTAGTTTTTATGGAGACGTTTCGGCAAGTTTAGGGCCTCGTCTGTAATATATGAAACCACATTTCTTTTTTAAACTATTGGGGTTCATGGGGCAGGATTTAATGATACGAACCGGACGAATTCAAGTATAAAATCCCAAATTTATGTTTATAGCAAGCAGTTTGTGCATGGTTTTATTTTGAAGAGGCTTTTGAAATATTTTTTGAATTTCATTTTATTTTTGAATGTTGTTTGATTGTTTAAATTTTGTGCAATACAATTTTTATGTATCTACAACACAAAATTGAGAGCAACGTATTTCACCCGATTCCCATTCAATAATAAACAAACTAAGTAGTTCCAGTTCTTATCATTCATATCATTGATACCTACCAAACCTTTTAACGTAACCTACCAGAATATAATCATCATCCGTAAATAATTAAGGTCCAAGAATATTCAATTAGGGCACAAATAATTTGAATAAGTTTTAAGATACGGCCAGTTACGAAGAACTGATTTATGAAAAAAGTTCCTGAAGTTTAATACCAATTTAGGCAAAATTATTTTTTGTACTACGTGACGCCGAAAATTCACCAACTTGTTTTATTGAATTAATATCAGTTGAAACTTGGCAACTCATAATAAAGAAGAAGATCAAGCTAAAATTTGAAAACTTTTTATGTTTTTAAAATAATAATCTGAATAATCGTTTTCAGCGCAGGTTGCTATAAAAGTATTTTTAAAGACGCCGCCTTGAGTAAGGTGGTGCCCCCAACAAATCAAAATTGTAAATCGATGAAAACATACACACATACATATATCACGCCTTTATTCCTTGCGGGGTATGCAGAGCGTTAACAGCCGTAAGAATACGGTCGCTATCGCCACGTCTGACAGTTTTGAGGATTGTTTTCCAAGGTTGTTTCAGAAAACATGTGTACCACTATAGTGACAGGTTGTCAGCCTGTCGCCTAAAAATTGTAATACACCAATACTCTCGAGTCCCTTAGTTGCCTCTTACGACACCCACGGGTAGAATGTGTATGAAAACATAACGGTTATAAGTAAATCCGCTGGTCGAAATTGAAGTACAGAACCATACTTGACTTTCGAACGATACTATTATTTGTTGCAGGGTGCAGACAGGATCATATTTCGATTTTCTTTGTTCAGTTTTTTTACTGTTTTTATTTTTCTATTAGACTTCAATAACGCACGTATGGACTTTATTACGGGTGCTTACTTGCAGAAACAAATGTCATCTCTATTCTAATGTATGTTACAAAATAAGAAGATCGTAATAGTCTTTTTGCGTGTATAATGTATAAGTATTTAAGTATAGAGTAGATTTTGTTGTGTATATATGTATACACAACAAAATCTACTCTATACTTAAATACTTATACATGATACACGCACGGTATTTGTTTATCTGCCAATAACGTACAAAATTAAAACAAAAATATTACCACGTTACGTCTAGCCTTGAGTCAAGTAGCAAAAATAGGACATCTTCTAACTTATCTACTGCCAACTAATCTTATCCCTTAAGAGTACAACAGCTAAACAAACATGTATTCCATTCCACTTAACGTCTGAATAAATAACCTTGACTTCAGTTTATTAGGACCTCAGTTCCTAGAAGTAGGTAAACGTTATTAATACAAATACATTTGAAGTCATCCATCTGGAAGACGTAGATTACTTTGTTATGAATACTAAATAACATCATCATCAATGCTTGACACAAAATGAAGTCAATTCTTTCGTTTCTATGTCTGTCAGTCATGGACAACGCTAACTTCTTCCATAGTAAACAACGAATTTTAATGCGGTTTTTAAATAAGATTCATTTAAGACGATGGTTTAAAATATGTATAAAACGTCTTATTCTTACTGGAAAACGAACAGGAGAGGAGGAAACTACTGACCGAGCCGCCAATCATTTACATAACATACTTATAAAAACAGGTTAAAATAGTTTAGAAAAATCATAAGAATTAATACCACGAGATCCAAAAGTCTCAGACTAGAAGGAGGCTGTAATTAAGACCTAAGGCGGATCGCACACTTAATGCACGATGGAGCGCTAAAATATCGCAGCGGTCTGTCAGATCCATACTAGGAACCTCACTCCCCATACTAAAAATGCACTCGACGGACGACATTGCTGCATCGATAGCGGTTCAGCGGTTTTAGTAACAATGTGATTAAAATTTCTAGTATGGATCTGACAAACCGCTGCCATGTTTTAGGCTACATCGTGCGTTAAGTGTGCGTCCCGCCTAAGCTCGTAAATAATATTATGCATGCAATATAAGTAATTATTTATGTAAAATGTAGTTATAAAAAGTATAAGTAATAATACGAATACGTAGGTATAGTTATTGTTCTTACTACATAGAAACTATACAACCATTTACCAACCAATCGAAAGTAATTTGTACGACTTTTAATTTATTCTTGTAATGGCTTCCAGAACTCACATATTAGGGAGTTCTCCAACTATAATTTTGATACAAGTATAATTCCCACAATTTCGAACATTGTTTTGTTTAGAGTGGGTACGGTGAAAAATTAGACTTATTTATTTGATGGTAGTATTATCCATACAGCTACCTAGGTACTTAGGTATACGTTTACTAATATAACAATACAATACAAATGCTTTATTGGTACAAAACACAAAACAAACAAAAGTACATTAAAATAAAATTCAGTACAATATAGGTGGCCTTCTTGCTGAGGCAATAACATTGTTTTTTTTCTTACTAAACCTACATTAGGGCCTATAGCCTGCGAAAGTTGTGCTTGTATCACACGTTCTACATTCGCACATACTAATCTATCTCTAACTGATCCTAGAATTAGCAAACTCGAATACTAGAAAGTGTAGGTAATACGATTTGTTAGGACAGCCGTTGCGGGCTTCAGAAATTGAGCTCCTGACTTCGAAGATGATGTTTTAAAAGTTTCGTTCTCTCTCCTGGTTATACCTTCAAATCTCAGTAGGATGTCACACCCTGCCTTATCTTTTGATAGGTCACAATAGCTTCTCCGTGGTTTTCCTCTTCCACGTTTTCATTCAGTCAAGTACCTACTAGTACCATTAATAGGTATATTAATTACATACTAACTCTCTAGGTACTCATTTCTAGAACCTACTTCAGGATTGTTAAAGTGCCACCTCCAGGATCGTCATTTGTTCGTTATCTCCCAGATAATAGGACAGTTCCATTTTTTGCAATCGCGCTCAACTGGTTTACTTGATCTTCTAAACATATATACAAGACTGGCCCGTTGCCACATCTAGCAAGTACCTACAACAGGGTTTCCAATTATCTACTTTATTATCCCGCAAAGGTCTGGTATGTGTATGTATGTTTAGTAAGATAATGGAACAATCTATAGACTAGCCTGTTATTGATAGTTATTTTTAGCGCACTTTGCTACACATTTCATTCTATAGTTCGCACGCTTATAAGAACCAATTGCCGCATCTATGAAGCACAGTTCCAGGGTTGTCAATTATTCATTACCTCCCAGATAATGGAACAGTCCTGTCCTGTCGCTCCGTTGAGGGCTGTCGACGCTTCCTGTTACGCACACAGCGACGCCGTGTTGCTGAAAACCTATCCTAGTTAATAGAATTAATGGATAAGGGATAGCTATTTTGTATGGATTGTCTCTATTTCATTAAGATGCATACTCGAAACACTGGCGTACAAAAATCCTGAACCTATGATGCAAATTAAAAATTATTTAGAAGAAGTCTACTATACTTTCGATCCGCGGTGTGATGCCGGATTAGAATAGCATGACCTTATTTCTTCCCCACGTGTGTCATAAGAGATTACTAAGAGATTCTACGGTTCCCAGTGTATTACAATCTCAGGCAACAGGCTTACAATCTGTTACTATATCCAGTCATCACGATTATTCTGAAAGGCTCCGCAAATAATTGTCAGTCTTGGCGATGGCGATATTATTTTTACGGGCGTTAAAACTACCTACACCGCAAGGGATATAGGCATGTATGTATGATAGTAATTTATATCTTAGTTCTTTGCGGCTCTTGCTTATTTTTAGAGTCTCAAACTGATAAACAGGTAGCTTGTGTTATGAGTTATAGAAATATAAATTACAACGGCATTTTTACGAGGGTTTTATTCGGATCTGTGTGGCGAAGTATAAAAAAGGTCACTTTTCCATTTGTCAATAAAATAGGAAGCGCAGAAAAAACGATTTCATTATTAATAGCCCTTGATAAAAGCTGGTAAAGTGGTTCTTTTTTTGAGTGGACATCCCGAATGCAGATTAATGAATGAATAAATGAATCATTCAGTTTAAGTGCTGTGGAAAGTGTTTTTGAACGCCATTGCATTGGTATGTTGATGATTTAAAATTTCAATTATAAATACTGCACTACACAGTGGTGTTGATTCAATGTATCTGTTTTTACTTACTTTTATCGGTACAGACGACAACTATAAAAGATGATCGTTTCTAAAGTTGTTTAGATACGAGTAATTTTCCGTACTTTACATAATATTATCTGTCAAAATTAAAAAACGGGTAATGATATGACGACTAGATATAAAAAAGCCGAAGAAACTATAAGTGTAAAGGAATTGTTTATACAACTAGTAGGTGTATAGTAAAAAAACCCTTAAATAACTAGAAGGGTTACTGACAAAAATAGTCAACTATAAACACATGCTTTTTAAAAACATCTTTCATCAGTCAGTAATGCGTACACAGGGGCATTCTTGTAGTTAATTTTAATGTAAACCCTTTTACAGAAAACCCATCTTGTATAGTGAGAAGAGATGTATGGTTATTAAAAAATAACTAGTATAATGCTGTCAACGCTTCTGGTAATGGCCGCCATTTTACAAATTCTGATTATTAGTACTATCAGCAGCACCGTGTTTTACCTGTTCAAGGGATCAACTTAAATTGGTTAACTTTTTGAATTGCATGGATAACCAGTTTTAATTGATCCTTTTAATGAATAAGTCAAGGTGTTGCTAATAGTACCTAAATAAATCAAAACAACGATTATGAAGAAAAGTATCAGAGGTAAGGAAGAAAGATTTGTGTGTATGTTGGTATGTAAAAATATAGGTACTTATAATCCAAAACAATACTTGGTAAACTGTTTTTTTGAAATGAAATGAAATGAAACTTGACATAAGCTATATTTTACCACGGTAAAATAGGTAGCAGCGCTTGCCTTTGAAGACAATTGGAACATATTATTTGGTTCAAGGACAAAATTGTACCTACCATTTACGAAATAATTTGAAATCTAATAGATTCTTAGAAAATGGCTACGTTACGTTATTAAGGACAATATTCCACTCATAACCTTCGTGGAAAACGGAACGATAATCATTTATTGAACGAACGAGCTTTACAGCTTTACGGTTATTGCTTAACTGCACTACTGTAATGATAGTGTAACTGGAGGACGCTATAAGTAAACGTATTTAAAAATAATAGCATTATTCAAGACAGTTCTCGCACGCACCGTGCCATTTTTCATTGTTTTCTCGGATACGATAGTTTACGAAATGCTACAAACGTCGCCGCATCCAATTGCGAATCTAACAGATACATACACATACGTACACATATCACGCCTTTATCCCTTGCGGGGTAGGCAGAACATCAACGGCCGCAAGAATACGCCCCTTCTGACAAATATTAAGGGCCCTTTCAGATGATTCGTGTATCACTATAGTGACAGGTTGTTAGCCTGTCGCCTAAGTTGTAATACATGTGAAATCCTCGAATCCTTTAGTCGCTTCTTATGACACCCGCGGAAGAGAAATGGGGTGATGCTATTCTACACATCGTCGTCGTCGTCGTCGTCTCAGCCGATAGACGTCCACTGCAGGACATAGGCCTCCCCCAAGGATCTCCACGATGATCTGTCCAGCGCCACCCGCATCCAGCGGCTTCCCGCGACCTTCACCAGATCGTCGGTCCACCTTGTGGGAGGCCTACCTACGCTGCGTCTACCGGTCCGTGGCCGCCACTCGAGAACTTTCCGGCCCCAGCGGCCATCGGTCCTACGAGCAATATGCCCCGCCCACTGCCACTTAAGTTGCGCAATCCTTCGAGCTATGTCGGTGGCTTTGGTTCTTCTCCGGATTTCCTCATTTCTGATTCGATCGCGGAGAGAAACTCCGAGCATAGCCCTTTCCATTGCCCTTTGAGTGACCTTGAGCCTTCTTATGAGGCCCATTGTTAGCGGCTATTATTATATTAGCGGTATTCTACACATGGCATACAGAAATCTTATCTCACAGATTGTCTTTTATATTAGTATGATAGCAGTCACGAACCGCAATATGGTCGGATACGTGTATCTGCCGATACCTTCGCAGTACCTCAAAACATTCAAACACTCAAAACACGTCGTATTGTAAGACGCGTTAGGCCGCGTACACAAATAGAGGTGGCGGCGGCCCTTATCATCCTATACACCTTAACTTTTGCAACTTCAGTGGCTTTCAAGTCACGACCACTTTTAAACGCAATACTTTTAAGCTCAATCTGGATATATTTGCTTTACAATTTCAGGATTTAGACATATCGCGGTCACTTAGGCAACAATACACGTTACTCAAAAAAGGCCTTCAATAAAAAACTTCGACGCCAAGCTTCACCAGGTCACAGAACGGCGCAATAAAAGTTTTCTGAGTAATAGCTGTACATTACGCGTTGATTACTGCATCCATCGTCATAAAGCCCATTTAAACGCGCAGTGTACTGAAGTAATTAAACAGCACAAAGTTTTAACTGCACTAGTTTCACCGCTAATGTGCCCGAATGAAATTATCGAATGGTCGCTGCGTTTTGTGGAATAGTTCACTTATCGATGATGGCTGCTTTTTCAAAATGGCTTCAATACATATTTTGCTAGGTACAGTCAGCATCAGGCTGAGTTAGTCGTAAAACATAACATCGGCGGTTCAAGTGTTGGTTAGACCTATGTGTGATCTTAACTGTACTTACTTACGTTGAGCTAGATTTTAATTTGGTATTTGAGAGTAGCCATAGATAGTATTTTTTGGTATTAGGTAATTCATCCATTATGTAAGGGTGGAAACTTACTTGCCCTCTTCGTTTAGTTCAGTCATAGAGTTTAGTCAAGTAATCAATTTAAGGGATGACATAGTTACTTCGTGGTAAATTTTTGATGTCATTATAAAAACAATAAAAATATCTGTGACTGAACTATAACATGGTGCGTTTTCTTCACACTCAAATAACATGAATATTTCTTTATCGCAGGTCGAGAATTACCTACGGGGCAAAACGTAGTATCCGTAGCCCCCATAGTTGTACCAGACGGTAAGTTTAATCAAATCAATTATCAATATTAATGTCAATATATGTGTAGGTAGTATAGGATCAACTCGCTTTTTACGTTTCTCTGTCTGTCTGTCATGGGCACCGCGCTAGCTCCTATAACACTCAACGGTTTTTTGCAGTTGGTTCTTATAAACAAGAGGAAGGAATGATATGATGTAATGTGATTAATAAAAAGAGAATTTTGTGACTGCAACTTTATTCTTACTTTACTAGCTATCTTTGTTTTAACTACCTTCTTAAACAAAAACAAACAAGCCATAAATATAACTATTAAAGCCTCTAACTTTCAAGGCAAATTTGTCCTGCAAACCAAAGTTCTAACAACAAATCTATTTGAGAAGCCAACGTTTAATTTGAAAAGTTTATCTTTGGCCAGTTGGTTGACTCAATTAATTTCAAATAGGAAAACATTAGTACTATGTGTTTTGTTAACAAATAAAATAACAGTTTAGTCAACCGAAATATTCAAATAACGGGTTATTTACTTGCTTACTGTTCAAACTTATGATAGTAAATACAGCTCAGTAAACTTGGGTCTTTAACTTCAACAACCACATCTGTCCACTGCTGGACAATTGGGCCTCCGATATTGGCTATATTCACTACATTTGGCAGGTAGATTGTCGAGCGCTATGTAATTGTATTCACTGTTTTGTTTCAATATTTTGTACTCATAAAGAATGCCGCTGCCCATTCCTTGTATTCACTTATCAGTCGCCTTATACGACACCCAATTTAGTTTGCCTGTTTGATATATTTACAAAAAAAAAATATAAGTAGTATTTATTCCTAACCAATCTCGGTTGAAAGCAAGCGCCACGTTTCATTGGTACCTATGCTACCACACGACGGATGTGGCGCAGTGGTAGTGCATCTGCCTGCAGCGCAAAAAGGGTCCTGGTTTAATATTCGATGGAGCACTCGCAAAGAAAATAATTCTCGCTCTCTGAATTTGATCCCAGTCTTATTGGACAATGCTGGCTGGCTGATTTTATTAAAGAAAGTTCCGTACTTCAAAGGGCAGGTTAAGCTGTCTGTCCCGGTTGTTGTCTATGATGACTTAGACGGCAGTCGTTACGTATCAGAAGCCTACAAATATAAGTGGGCGGTTGAAATAATCTGAGATCAGGGTTCATCGGTTCTCTACACGATAGAAGGTTGGCATCATAATGTACTTGCCGGTGGCTGATATCGCCGCGGGTTAGGACCCGGTGTCGCCAATACTGATAAAGAAGGTCAATGATTCGATTCCTGCATGTGGCATATAAATTTTGTTTGTTACCTTAAATCTAATCTAACTTTGTTTTTGGGAAGATATAGAACATTCTATATTTATCCACCATAACTACGTTTTTTATATTATACTTCTAGACACGAAATAAAAGATTATACATTGGGGAATATTCACTGAGCAGACACGTAACACCCTTAACACTTGTGACACCCGTAACGTTGTACGCCTTCTTTACACCTGGCAACCTACATCATTACTCATTAAAATGGTTCAACCTAATTCGCCTTAAATACAAGTTACTACCCCTTTATTTTGTTCTTCTTTTTGGTATCTTGGGTAGCTACCTACTTTATATTTTACTAGCTGGTGCCCGCGAACTTCGTTTCGCCATAATATATCTTCCATCATTTATCAGCTATATACTGGACGACCACTGCTAAACATAGGCCTCTAAGAACCATAAAATAATATTAGCCAATATTAGGTACATTGTTGGTAGGTAGGTACCAGAAAACTTGGTTTCTCAGACTATATGTAAGTAATTTAAAAAACTGTTAAATCGTAAAATTTCAATTTTCACATGCAAGAAAGAGTAAGAAAACGGTGGTTGGTTTATAGTGTTTAGTCTTTTAGAATCCCTAAAGGTACAGTTTCTTGAAGTCGTCTTTCCCTGCTACGATTTTTTAGCTTTCCAGTTCTCTTCCCAATATCTTCAACTTTCCGCCTCTTAAGCCATTTTTAGCAGATTTTTTAAAACCGTGCAATATTTACTTCCAAGAGTATTAATTCCGTGAAGTAGACTGATGCCACATTTCTTGACATTGTGATGGAAGACTGAAGACCGAGTTCATGAGTGTGAATAAATAAAAACAAAAGCAAGCAATCATACTACTAATCCTATCCTATCCTACTTCCTACTAATAATATAAATACAAAAGTTTATATGTTTGTTTGTTACTCCTTCACGCAAAAACTGTTTAACAGATATTCATAAAATTGAACACAGACATAAAGGAGGTAACTTGGATTAACGAATAGGAAAGTTTTCATCGCGAAAAAATGTTCCTGTGTGATGCCATGACCGATTTCCACGCGGGCGGAGCCACGGCTAGGGTTACGTTTAATTAAGTACCTAAGGCTATTTAATTAAGGTCGTGTACTGCCGGCAAAGTAGAATAGCACCTCTCTTCCCGTGGGAGTCGTAAGAATCAACCAAGGGAGAAACCTGACCAAGACCGGCGGCCCTGGAGAAGGACAACAGAATCTACATTTAAACCCGGAACGGAGTCTTTTGTTAGACGCGTGTGACAGAGGTCTATCCTGCAGTCAATTTGGCTCCGCACGTATCGACTCGCAGTTCCTGTGGTGTCAGTCAGGGAGCCCGAGAGAGTGGCGCAGGTCTTGAGCAACCCTGCGTTTTCCAAAAAACGTTGTCTGTGGAAAATCGGCTTATACCTATAGCCACGAAAAGTCTTATCTCAGATACTGATTTGATCGTCTGGCACAAACGTATAAAATATAACTTTCGTCAGGAAAATTTTACAGAAATATGGAAAAATGTATCTTCTATATAAAATGTACCAGCCGATTGGGTCAATTTGTGTGGGAAGTCCAATTTTTATTAGTATTTCCAAAGAATATTTCAGAAAAAAGTTGTCGCTCCCTGAAAATAATGTAGCTGTATTGTCGGCAAAACCTATAACATACTGCATGTGTTTGTATAGACAAACATTGGCTAAATAGCCTTAACCAAATTAGCGAAAAAATTTAAAAACGAAAAAGATATTGCAATTTTCCCGCGTAGATTACGCACAAAGAAAACGATTCCTATATGAAGTTTGTATCGTCTGGCCACGCAACTTGCACGTCTTGCACCACGGAACTTTTGTTTTCGAGGGTAATAATTATTGAATTATTAAAAGTGAAAATTATTCCAATATTAAAGAGATATTTTTGTAGTCGTCGACATATTCATAGATTTTAGTTTCCTTGTCGTAATCATGAGCAATAATTCGATAAACTCATTTGTTGAGGTTATAAAAATACAGATTAAAAATATAAATACGGCCTCATGTTATTTTTTCTTCCTGTGCGCTTATTCAAAGCGACAAAATACGTGCTGGCCAGTTCGAAATTTGAAATAATCTCAGGTCCAATTAGCCCATACACATCCTTTTACTACGCGCCACTATGAAATTCTCATGACCTACAAACTTATTTTATGTGTAGCAGCCAACCCCCCTTTTAGGGGTATGTTTTTTTTAGCCTATAACCTGGTCGGTGAATTACTTGACATTTTGGTACAATTTGATTTAAAATCCGTTCGGTCGTTTTCGCGTGATGCTTCCGCATATACACAAACAAACACAAACATCGTACAAAACTCATTCATAGATGTCGCCACACGTCTTTTAAAACGCGCTATCGTTGTGTTTTCTCAAAACTATATAGGGTCACTGAACACAGACTTGTTACTGTCTTATTATATGTATAGATAATGCACACCGCAATGAATAAATCAATGGTAAGTACTTATTAAGTAACAAAATGTAAAGAGCATAATAGTATTTTAATATTAAGCATTAGAATGCGAGTGAGTGTCTGTTTATCACACGAGCCGAGCCTTTAGTTTGACGCGATTATTCTAATGCCTAATTATATGCAGTGGCTATTTTATCTAGACTTGTTTCAAATTGTTCTCTTGATTTTACAGGAAGTACCAAATTCACTCACTCACGAGGCATGTTCGACGCCGTGTCCAATATATCAGGTGGCGTGGAAATGTCTCCATCGCTGCTACGTTCTTGATATTCCATCGTAAAGTATGGGAAAAAACTAACTTCATCAAATAAAATTAGAAAAAAAAAATAGTAATTTGCATAATAGATACGACATACCACTATGGCGGGTGACAGGAAGGAATCCAGGTGGTGTCGGGAAAAGGGTAGCTACCCGCCTGGCCGGGTGTTGTGGCCAGGGGACCGACGGGTCCACCTGGATTGGATTGGAAGTTGTATATATGCGTTGCGCGGTGAACACTTCGATACCGCGTTTCAGGCCCATTGTTCTGTCACGTGGCGCCATCTCTCCGATATGTTGAGAACTCTAGTTGCATCTTGCTTGCTAGTGAACAACTTGAGTGAGCTTCATGTTGTAGCCACCAGAGGTCGCTACACCACGGATGACAAGTTGAAAATGGCGGCATATTTGAGTTTAGTTTTGACAAAGATTAAAATAAAGTCGTTTCTTCGATTCATTTGATCCTTAAATTTACTATTAAAGTTTTCCTAAGTTTCCGGTTTTCAGTACAAAAGTACATTTTATAGGCTGTATGTTTCTAAAGTACAACTTTATACAACTGAGTTTGTATTTGTAATACAAACATTCAGGAATGAGTGTAGATAAAATGTATTTATTTAGTTGAAAGCGCGCTAGTAGAGGACGCTACAGTAGGTTGTACATTTTGATAAATATTTCATTGGTAAAAGAGTAATGTCACTACAAACCGCTATTTGTAGGTGACAGGCGGATAGTATCCGGCGTCCCCCACTTTGTTAGAACGCGGATGGGGAACAATAAATCGCATTTGATTTTAACACCTAATATTACGTAAAGTAGTGACATGAAAATAACTACTTGAAAGTATATTTGTCTTGACAACCCATCATTTTCTCCAAAATATTAACGTGCTTGGTATTTTTAACAGTATAGCTGAAAAGTGAAGAGTAAATTACTAAATTTTAATTATTTTATTTACTTGTTTGCAATGCCATATTATAAGAATAAATTGGATCTCCATACATTGGTCTATTGAAATCAGGAATGTTCCAATTCTTCAGAACGAGAATCATAGTGGACTGAATAAAGTAGTTCATGACTTGGCCAAGTCACTTCCAGTACAAATTCCAGCATCCTCCGTGCGGGACCTTTATCGATTACAAAGCAAACCGGACAAACCTGGAGCTATTGTTGTTGAATTTTCAGTGGTGGAAACTAAAAATCTTCTATTGGAAGCCGTAAAGAAATTCAACAGCGAAAAATCTGCTGAAAATAAGCTGAGTACTGAGACTCTATACTTACCAGGGCGAAAACAACCAATATTTGTTTCGGAATTCCTACCTGCAGCGACAAAAAAGCTCTTTTTTATAGCACGGGACTTTGCTAAGAAGAACAATTACAAGTACTGTTGGTCGTCTCATGGAAAAATTCTTCTTAGGAAGGAGAGCGGTGAAAAAATTATAAGAGTGACCAGCGAACAAACTCTCTCCTCTCTTCTGCCAAACAACGATGTAAAATGACTATTTTTTAAATCTCTGGTTGTTTGTATGCTTTGGTATTTTGGTTCACTTCTTCGCAAAACGATGGTAGACGCCTTTTATGATGGTATTTTAATTATAATTACTAACTCTACATATACTCAAACATTAACACTAAACACATACATTTCACACAATTCACATTTAGTACTTTCATTACACGCCTCCGAAAATAACATTCAAAACTTTATATCCTTGCGCCTTAATCTCTGGGATCACCAACAAAACCAAAAACACTTAGCATGTAAAATGGTGTACCTGGACCTAAATACCTGTTCATTTTCTGTAGTGTTTGATGCTTCGCAATGACTGCTCTAGACAATTTAAATGAATTGGACTCCATAACCCCTTCTGTGTCTGAAAAATGTGCGCCCTTTAATTGTTTACAACGGATTCCAATTCCTAATAGTGTCACAAAAATCATACATGCTAATATTCGAAGTATCAATAAGAACTTTGATAGTCTGTGTGTTTTGTTGGCCTCTATTGGATCTGACTTTGACTTTATTGCTTTATCAGAGTGTTGGATAAGTAAAACAGTCTATATGCCAACCTTAGCAGATTACAATTGTCATTATACTCAATTTAACTGTAACCAAAATGATGGGGTAGCCTTATATGTCAAAAGTAATATAAACTGTGTAGTATTGGAACCCAGTTTTCTTGGCGGCAATTGTTTGATCTGTAGGGTGGATGATGAACTAGCAATTTTAGCAATCTACAGATCTCCAAGTTACAATACAAACAAAGATTTCACCAACTTTAATAACAGTCTGAATGATGTATTAGAATCAGTAAATAATTTCAAAAATGTGGTCTTGATTGGAGATATTAATATTAACATTACTCCTGGTGCTGAGGATGACAATCACTCTGACGAATATCTTACTCTTGCGGCTTCACACGGTCTATTATCAACTCATTTCTTCCCAACACGCCTTCATAGATGCATTGATCATGCCTTGCTTAGGTCTAACAACTTGGGATACACTTTCGTGCTGGAACCCGCCTTGACAGATCATTGCGCAATCATACTGTGCGTTAGTTTGGGTAATAATATGAGTAAACATGCTGATAAACAGATTACTAAGGTAGATTACCAAGCAATAGCACATGAATTTAAAAAATTCAGACTTTTCGGAAATCCTAAGTTGTATGGACCCGAACATGGCTTACACTTTGTTTATAGATAAAATTACCACAATAACCCGGCAACACTCAGTTTTAATAACCGTCTCAAGAAAAAATAAGATAATCAAGCCTTGGATGACCCCAGGTCTGCTCAGGTGTATACGCAACAGAGATCGAATGCATCAGAGGATAAAAAGAGATCCAGGTAACCAGATCCTTTTAATAACTTACCGTAGATATCGAAACTTTTGTACCAATTTACTGCGCAAAGTAAAATTGCAATATGATAAAAATCAATTTTTGGAGGCTAAAGGCAATTCAAAACAAACTTGGAAAGTAATCCGTAGAACAGCAGACATACCAGAATGTTTATCTAAGTCGGAGGAATTATTGAAAATTGATGGTAATCCTATTTCCGCCGTTGACTCGGTTAACCAGTTCTTTGCGAGCGTAGGCAGAAATCTTGCGGATAAAATTTTAGGTGATCAAACAATTCTTACCAATAATTCATTACTATCTTCGAGCTTCTCACTCTCTAATTCATTAGTCATGCTTCCCGTTGATGAATCTGATATTGAACGAATCCTGATGTCGTTAAGAGATAACTGCGCGGTAGGTGCAGATGGTATCGCTGCTCAAATCTTTAAAACATCCCGAGAGTGTGTTGTTCCGTGCCTAACCTACATTATCAACACCTGCATCGCAAAAGGTATTTTTCCTACGCAAATGAAAAAAGCTTCTGTTTGTCCAATTTTTAAGGGTGGTGATAGACACAGTGTCAATAGTTATAGACCAATTTCTATTTTACCGGTTATCTCTAAAGTATTAGAAAAGGTCATGAATAATACCTTAAATGGATTCATGGATACATATGGTGTTATTTCATGTAATCAATTTGGATTTAGATCTGGGGTTTCCACAGAAGATGCGGTGCGAGAACTTGTAAATGCGATAGTTCTTAAGTTGGATGAATCCAAGCGATGCCTTGCAATTTTCCTTGATTTGTCAAAAGCATTTGACACTGTGTCTGTACCCATCCTTCTGGATAAGCTCGAAAAAATCGGCGTCAGAGGCGTGGCATTGGATATGTTTAAGAGCTATCTCACTGGACGCACGCAAGTGGTTAAAATAGGCTCGTATGTTAGTCGAGAGGAGAGGCTATCATTTGGAGTACCACAAGGTAGCATATTGGGTCCTACTCTCTTCAAAATATATATTAACGATCTGTGTAGATTATGTATACCAAATTGCGATATTTATTGTTATGCAGATGATACTGCTCTACTCGTTCATGGTAGAAATTGGGAGGAAGTAAAATCTAACGCCGAATATGCTCTGCAGATTGTTATGTCTTGGCTCAAGAAGAATTTATTAACATTAAATGTAGAAAAATCCTCATATATAACCTTTTCCATAATAAGTACAACGCAACCACATGACTATTACACTATTAAAGCACACACTTGTAATAACATTTACAATACTTCTTGTCCTTGTCTTACATTAAATCGATCACAATCTGTGAAATATTTGGGTGTGCAGATTGATCGCAATCTCAATTGGTGTAAGCAAATAGACAGTCTCTCAGCACGAGTACGAAAGCTCATTTTTGTTTTTAAAAAATTGCGTGGTTGCGTTGACGAAGAAACTCTAGTAACAATTTACAAGTCTCTCTGCCAATCGGTTCTTATGTACTGTATTCCAGTATGGGGTGGGGCTTGTAAAAGTTTCTTTATCAAGCTGGAAAGGGCGCAGAGGGCTGTCTTAAAGGTTATGCTTTCGAAACCCTATCGCTTTCCAACAGTGGACTTATATGCTGAAGCCAAAGTTTTAACCGTGAGACAGCTCTTTGTGCAACGAGCGGTGCTTGCCATGAAGAGGATCTCAGGAACTGAGATTCCTCTCCCAATCGAAAAGTACCGAACAGTTTTCATGGGAAGGCAATTTGTGTGTATGGGCAAAAAGCTTTTTACTGTATTAGATCTTTCATTAAATATATCTCATACCACAGCGACAGAATGTAAATCTAAACTGTTTATTTGGCTAAGTGGCTTAGATTATTTGAGTACCGAAAACTTTTTGAATTATGTACTACGGAATTAATTAATAACACATGTACATACTCACACACACACATACGCATACACACGCACACACACACACACAAACATACACAACACACACACACACACACACACACACACACACCTACAAACTTTCATTCTTTTTATTATGTTTTGTTTATCTACAGTATTGTTTAACTTTTGAAGTAGTATTGTTCACCCTAGTATAAAACATACGAGACTGCTCTTACGACATTTTTGGTTGTCATTCTGAATGTGAGGAACCCTATCTTCCAAGATACAGGTATTAAACCTAGTTTGGGAGAAAGAGTTCAAGTTTATATGTCATTTTGACCTAATGTACCTACTATTGTATCTACTTATTTTATGTCAATGGTGAAATAAACTATTCTTTATTCTTTATTCTTTATTCTTTATACAGGAAATAAAGAGAGGTGCAAAAATCATTTTTATATCTTTAACTAAGTTTATTTAGAAAAATTGTTAAGTTTTATAGCCTGGTTCATCATTCCTTGAAACAGTTGCAGATTTTTTGAAGTCTTCTATTTCAAAGTAAATTATATCAATGAACAGCATCATATACTATGCATAATAATATATAACAAATATATATAAGATCTACTCTAATAGAAAACTTGTTCTGTTTATGCACAATTCGCACCGGGCAGCGAACAAGCAAATTATTCCATTAATGATTCACATGACGTTTCTCTTTGTTGTTCCGAGAGCTAGTGAAAAAGTTAAGAATTCGATTAGGCAAATAGGAATGAACGAGCTGGGTTGCCAGTTGCTCGGATTATCTAATCAAGAGTGTTTCGAGCTTTGACCACAGAATACGGGTCTCAAATATTTGTCAGAATAGTTCCACGTAAGCCGTGTTTAAGATGTCTCATCATGTAATGTGTATTTTCCATATTCGCCGACGAGAAAATTTTGCCAACGTGGCGAGACTATCCCATCTCCAATCTTTTTGTTTTCTTTTTTTGCAAAGGATTGATAAACTGGTTGACTAGGCTTGCTTTTCCCTATAAAGAGCGGCAACCCTGACCATGCCAGACTCGCTGGCACCTCCGACGTCGTATTTGCCGATCTGCTGAGCGCTGCACATCGATTTGCGTCACCTACACGTAAACATGTTTACTGGATCTGCTCTCCTAGTGGATGTAATGAGGAAGATGAGATTTAGGTCTCTCCAGATCTGATCAGCCAGATGGACTAGATAAGATGCTAAAAAAATATCTAATACTAGGTAATTGCAAATTCAATTCGAGCAGCAAGTATTTATGAGCCTTGTAGTGCCAGATCAGAATACGAGTACCATAACCATATGGATATCGTAAAACTGACTTAGGTAGGGAAAATCTTTCTTAGAAAGAGGCAGTAGCGGTCTCTGTGAAAGCAATACCTCCGATATAATCTGCCAAGAGAGTAGTGAGTAGGTATGACCAGTCCAGTAGTTTACAGTTGTATTTCGTGCAATGCCGGCTTTGAATAGGATCACTCCAATTTGATCCGTGTGTGAGAATGGGACAAAATTCACCCAAGAAATGGGCAGTAGCGTTCCCTGTAAATGCAACATCTTACACTTCGACCACAAATCCGCCTGCCAAACGTGGTGAGTTTCATGTTCTGCAGTAGACTATTGTGGCTCTTGAAGTTAAAGCCCAGTTGCGTCTCTTGATTGAGGTGGTCGTCAGTCCTATTTTATATTTTAAAATTGGTATTTCTTTTCCAGAAACCATGTATCCGAGGTTCGCCGAGCCTATACCCAATGTGACAGTAACCATCGGCAGAGATGCTTTACTGGCTTGTGTTGTAGATAATCTAAGAGGATTTAAGGCAAGTAAATATACACCTGCTGGATGCAGGCCGCTTCTAATCGGACAAGGTGGAAATCTTTAGGGGAGGCCTATGTTCAGCAGTGGATAGCTTATGGCCGAAATGATGATGATGACGATGAAATATGCACCTGAAGCAATTGACAAAACTTCTCTTGACTTAAGAATTATATTTTTTTTTTACATACTTACTATGAGATCTAGGAAAAGATGGCGGAATAATCTACTTAGTTGACTTTGACCCAAACTGGAGACAAACGGTTATAATTATAAGTCTGGAAAAAGAATTTGCCCGGCAGTGGAAAAGTTTGCTAATGTTATAAATAATAAAATGATTCCACAGGTAGCCTGGGTCCGTATGGACACTCAGACAATCCTGAGCATCCACCACAACATAATCACGCAGAACCCGCGCATCAGCCTGTCGTACAACGACCACCGCTCCTGGTACCTGCACATCAAGAACGTGCAGGAGGTGGACCGCGGCTGGTACATGTGCCAGGTCAATACGGACCCCATGAGGTCCAGGAAGGGGTATCTACAAGTCGTAGGTGAGTTCAGGAATTTTGTAGTTATAATGTACAGATCTCCAAAATTCGCAGTCGGAGACCTAAAATCGAGAAGAGTGGCGCGAGAGAGGGGAGGCCTTTGTCCTGCAGTGGGACCTTACACAGGCTACATAAAAAAATATGTACAGCTAGTTGTGTCGCACCAAGATGGCAGATGCTTGACAGAGAATAGGACCGAATGGCGATTATTTCACCGACAAGAGCATACATACCTATGGAAGAAGAATGTGTTGATTCACAAAGATCTCAAGCACTAGATTTTACGGCAACGTATCTATTGTCAGCAAAAATATTATAAGAAGAAGTAACTTATAGAAGTCAAAGCTCTACCCCTATTCTAAGGCGAGCATGTTTCCGCAGTTTTTTCGTAAGCATGACTCATCACATCAATATATACGTGGCGCTATCTAGGTAATATTTTTTCCACAGCAGATAGGGGTTAGCTTTTTCTGCACTCTAGGTATTTGCTTCCTACAAATATATTCCTGGAAATGGGATTTGGTCGATTAGTGGTTGCCTAAAAATAACTTTCAGCGGTTTCCACATACAATAATAGGCACCTAACAAAACAAATTATTCCAGGTAAAATTATTACAGTTGGTATATTTGTAAACTAAAGCTTTTCGACTATGGACACCAATGTTTAAAAACTTCAACTTGTCTGACCTTCAATGTTCATTGCCTTCTGTAATAAATGTGATTTTATTTTTTTACGTTTATAACGTGTACTTTTCACAAGATATTATTACACAACACGCTATCAAAGTTTATTTTTATGCATGTGACAGACAGAGCTCTTAGTTTTTTTTATAAATTCTGTGATGAAGCCTAGGACATTGTCAAAGGTCACAGAAATAACATTGGGAGGTCAAAGTGTATTCGATTTGTGAAGTCAAGTCAATGTCCGATTCACATTGGAAATTGGACGCTTCAACAAGTCGAGATGGATTCAGGATGCCTTAGCAATTTTGTTTCGCAGAGTATCGGGTATACTTTGCCTTTTTGCCAATATTTGTTTAGTCAAATAAAAATAATTTTGGATATTTGTTAAAAAGAAATGGCTCCGACGATAAATATTTATGTAAAAATTATTCTCTTCATTGTAGTAAATAAACCCTTTGCACATTAGGCCTTTCCCACGCTTCAGCGCTAAAATAACGCTGCTCTTTTGTATGCGCCTGTCTAGAAACGTCACTCCACATAATAAAAATGCTCTCGACGCACGACCGAGCGTTGACGCAGCGCTAGCGCAGCTAGTTTCTAGTATGGATCTGACAGACACATGCATACATTAGTGCAGCGTTATCGCGTTAGCGCTGAAGTGTGATAGAGGCCTAATTCTAAAGTTACTAAGTCTATACTAGGTTTCATTTTTTACAATGTCTACTACGGAGTCCCAAAATTCGCAAGTCTATTTTGCATTGCATTTGAGTTACTCACATTACGAAACCACGTGGTCCACAGGTCCTTTGAGGCTCTGGCAAGCTCTCAGCCTTAATTTATCTACACATACTGCCACAGTCTCAAATCAGTACTAGTAAACTTACTACTTTATTAAAAACAACAATACATTCGATTCCATGCACATAAATTTCACTGGTATTTTTATTAAATCGTGCAAACTTTTGAATTCGCAGCAAAATCTGATTTAAAAATTTATTTTTTAGCCAGTAATCCTTTTTTTAAATCGTAATCTAGATTTGCTTTATTTCTGAATGAAATCGATCTAAAACTACCTGTTTGCAAAGCTTTCACTTACGTTTATATTTTACTTCTAAATCCCCAAAATGACTGTTACTTCCCGTCATCATACTTACTTCCCGAAAATTGCCGCGCCAAGTAGGTCATGTTAGAAACGATGTGTACGCAGTGCCACCATCAATCATCGACAACATGACGTCTACCGACATGGTGGTGCGGGAGGGAAACGACGTGACCTTGGTGTGCCGCGCGTCTGGATACCCGGAGCCCTACGTCATGTGGCGCAGGGAAGATGGCCAGGACTTTAATTATAATGGAGAATCAGGTATCACTATTTGTTTATTTTATTGCCTACATGCTACGGCCATAGACATAGTCATAACTACTTTGAGCATAGTGGTGCAGGAGTATAGTGACGTAACGTTGGTGTGTCGTGCGTCCGGCTATCCGGAGCCCACGTGGCGTAGAGAAAATGGCCAAGACTTTAATTATAATGGAGAATCAGGTATCACTATTTGTTTATTTTAGTACCTAGTTGCTACTGACTTAGACATAGTCATAACTACTTTGAGCTTAGTGGTACAGGGCGAATAGGAAAAATGCTTTATAGAGAGAGAGAGAGAGGAGGTGACTCGCATTTTGGTTCTTTCCTGGAGCAAAAGTTGAACAAAGCGGTACAATGTGGCAACGTCGCGAGCGTTTGAGATCTTTTGAACATAGAGCGATGGAATCCGAGATCAGGTTAGTTTTCCTAGTTGCTAAAATGAAAAGCAGCCAAACTTGATTGGCTTACTAGCTTAAGAATAGGATAATGCGGTAAGGATATTTTTTTGCACTACAAATTGCGAACGGTGCAGTGTAGGTAACCGTTGTAACACCAAGCCATCATGCTCTCTACATCATGATGTACTGAAGAAACAACCCGGTCTTTAATTATAATGGAAAATCAGGTATGAACGTGCTATGACTACACGCCTGCTTGGAACCGGGCCAGGTCCAGATTGCTGTCCTAGATTCAAGAACAACAACTTATATACTTAAGTATTTTTAAAAGAGCCATTTAATAGTCTTCCAGGATGTTGGAGAATTTTATTTGAAGAAATTGATTATGACTAAAAATATATCAAAAACCTTGAAACTCTTTTTGAAACAATGCAATATCTTTTTGTGTGGCACATCAAGTCGTCCAACGACTCAGAGTTTTACAGGAAATAAGTGTAAGCTATGAAAGATTTAAGCATGTAGGTAGCCATAAAAATACAAAGTCGCAAACACTACTTTTACATTTAATGGGTATTGTAAGATCTTAAGTATTGTCGTTCATCCTATCACTTTGTAAGATTATCAAAAGGAATAGGATATAAATATAACTTTTGATTAATTTTCATGTCTCTGATGTTCCTAATAAAACGAATAGATTGGCAGGCAAAGACCGTTGCAATCTTCCTGTCAATTTTCTTTTACTTGCACATATATGAAACTGAAAAAAATCATAACCACTACGTCTAACATGCAAGAATCGAAGCCAGCAAAAAGTCTTATTATACAAAAGTTATTATAAAAATTTCGCAACATTTAATAAGATCTTTAATGCTGTCTCACTTTATTAGGGCTGCTGTAAGAGTTATTTTTCTAAAAATAAGCAGTACCTATGTCCTTTTTCTGTCTCTACTTGTCATGTATCTGTTGTTGTATACAGGAAATCGTTAAATCAATAAATAAATATTTTTATCAACAGTTAGCGTAGTAGACGGTGAGACCCTGACGATAACCAAGGTGTCTCGACTGCACATGGGTGCATATCTCTGCATCGCATCCAACGGAGTACCACCTTCGATCAGCAAAAGAATCAGTCTGATGGTGCAATGTAAGTATTTCTTCGAAAACATTAATCACACACATACACACATCACGCTTTTATCCCTCGCGGAGTAGGCAGAGCGTTAATGCCTATAAGAACACGTTCACTATCGCCACGCCTGACAAACATTGAGGGCCCTTTCAGAGGATTCGTGTATCACTGTAGTGACAAGTTGTCAGCGTCTTGCCTAGTTGTAATACACATGAAACCCTCGAGTCCCTTAGTCGCCTCTTATGCCATAGACGGGAAGAAATTGGGTGATGCTATTCTGAACCGGCATAACATTAATCAGTGACCCGAAAAACTTGTTTGGAGTTGGTCAAACACCTAATATTACTAATAAATTATTATTTTTAATGCCTCGCAATCAAAATTATTGAAAAATGTTATTAGGCATTCTAGGAATGATAATTAAGTTCATTAATTAACTTAGCATGCCTATTAGAAGCTAAAGTGAAAGAAAGTTATGACCTACTCTATCTTAATATTATTATCTGGTAATTAAATTGAGTTATAACGGAATATTACTTTTCATCGTAGACCTATCGAAATATCAAATATTGTAACTTGTCTATTGATAAGGCATTGACGCTCAACAACATTCTCCAAGGAGGATAGAATAGAATGTAATAGAATAGATCAAAAAGGATAGATCAAAAGATCATCATAGGATGAGCCAAAAAATCAGACCACCCGAATGGTCTAAGCGTTTTTTTTATAATTAAATTCAACCTAACATAGGTTGTAAATTCAACATAACCTTGAGGAAAATTTATGAGTTTCATGGATTTGACTTTTCAGTTCACTAAACAGACAAACTATGATTATTCATTCAGTTAAACTATGATTATTATTTTTGTACAACAGTTCCTCCGATGCTGTCAATACCGAACCAGCTGGAGGGCGCGTACATCGGGCAGGACGTGACGCTGGAGTGCCACACGGAGGCCTACCCCTCCTCCATCAACTACTGGACCACCGACCGCGGCGACATGATCATCTCCGGTGAGTACACATTACAGTGTTTACTGAACCAGCTGGAGGGCACGTACATCGGGCAGGACGTGACGCTGGAGTGCCACACGGAGGCCTACCCCTCCTCCATCAACTACTGGACCACCGACCGCGGCGACATGATCACCTCCGGTGAGTACACATTACAGTGTTTACTGAACTTAATAGAGGACGGTAAAATTAGGCAGTGTGATACGTAAAAGTGCCTGCCTTTCCTTTTGTCTTGAACCACTTTTAAAGGGTAAATTTAGATTTTGTGCAAAACGGCTTCGAAGAAAGACAATCATTTTATTTTTCTAATCCTAAACTTAGCTGCCTAATATTTTCTGTGATTACGGAATTAACCTAAAATATTTGTAAATAGTGTTGTTATTTTCTGTGCATTTGAAAATTTGTGAATTGCAAAGACTTAGGTACTATCTAACATACAAACTAACTCATCGTATTTTGTCTAAATTTTATTTGTTAGAATGGCATGCTTTCATAATGCAACCAACATGAAAAAACTTCAACGTTTTCCATGAAATCCATAAAGCCATTAAATTCGTCGTAATAATAAGCATTGTCTCACTATCACTACATATTTCACTGAAAAAATAATGATGAATGACAAACATTTTTCAACTAAACGGACGACAATTTCTACGAAAGTAAAAGTCCATCAAAGTTGAAATACACATTACGATTTGTATAACTAATATTTGTAGTTAGTTTCCACGTTTATCAGTGGGAGCCTTGGTGTATTGAACTCAAGCTCATTTATCACGTTCGCATAAATAACATGTGCTCCTGTCAAGTATAGCATCGTTCGATTGTATCATTGATTTATGGTTCCATAATGAAAATAGTTTCTATCGTATTGTAATAGGGCTGTATGAGTAGAGCACGGATTTATTTATTCAGCTAAGTCGGTAATAGTTCTACTGTTTGTTCATATTTTCTATTGTCGCTAAGCAAGCAACGAAACTTCCTTAAAGACAATAGGAATCGTGGGCAAACAGTAGACCCTACATTGTACCATAGAATTACTTATATCATTATACGTATACAGATAGGAATTATATCAATAAAAAATCAAACGTTATATATTCTAACCAAAGACTTTAACAAACCTCTTTTTACACTGCTCACCGAAGATAACGAATTTAGTACGAAATATACTAAAGAGAATCAAACTTCAGCACACTGGTCTCTTTCGATTCTCAATTTTAACATTCAATAACTCCGAAACTTCTGTCCTGATAAAATATTTTTCTGTTTTAAAATGATAGGCAATAATTGGAGTCTATAATTATTAACTTTGGCTTTGATGCGAGGTCTGCAAGTCGTAACGCAAGACTAATGAAAAACAGGACGAGTACTTATCCGTTCAAAAGTAGGCATGATCCTTTAGCTAGTTACTGAATTCCCTCAGTTATTATAGTATTATCACACGCCCACTATACCACATGCTTTATAATTTAAGTAGAAATGGAAATTGTAGGTGGCAAGTATGAAGCGTACCCGATGGACAGCGGCTACAACAAGTTCATGATGCTCAAGATAAGAAATATCACAAAAGAAGATTTCGGACACTACAAGTGTGTTGCCAAGAATTCGTTGGGAGAAACCGACGGGATCATCAAACTTGATGGTAAGATTGTAGCATTTTTTTAAACACTCTTTAGTCCTACTGTATGAAGTTACAAAAATATAGTTTTCCGAATCGACTGATGGATTTTTTTGAGCTATGCATGTCCATTAAACGCAAAAGGTCCAAGTAAACGGCACCAACTCACAGGGATCTCGTGTTAAAATTGGTGTGCCGCAAGGCTCTATATTAGGACCATATTTATTTTTAATTTACATTAACGATTTGCCTTATATGGTAGAGAATTTGTCCAAAATTGTATTATTTGCTGATGATACATCCCTTATATTTAAGGTTGATAGACGAGCGCATAATTATGACGAAGTAAATCATACTCTTGGACAAATTCATAGTTGGTTTACTGCAAATAACTTAGTTCTAAATGCGAAAAAAACTAAATGTGTATTATTCACTTTGCCAAATGTAGTACATTCTTTGAATAATTATGTCACGCTTAATAATGAAAAATTAGAATTTACTGCCAGCACAGTTTTCTTAGGGATAACTCTTGATTCAAAGCTTCAATGGGGCCCTCATATTACATCTTTGTCGGGAAAATTAAGCTTAGCTGCCTATGCAGTACGTAAAATTAGAGAAATTACAGATATTGCAACTGCACGACTTGTTTGCTTCAGTTATTTTTATTTTTATTATGTCCTATGGAATTTTGCTGTGGGGCCGCGCAGCTGATATTGAAACAATATTTATTCTTCAGAAAAGGGCCATTAGAGCTATTTATAAACTTGGCAGTCGTGATTCTCTGAGAGAACTGTTTAAGGAAATTAATATTATGACTGTGCCGTGTCAATATATTATGAAAATATCATGTATGTAAGAAAGAATATTCATACTTTCACAAGAAATCATGAAAGACATAATCGTAATATAAGGAGTAAAAATAAATTAGATCAACCTAAGCATAGACTAGCTAAAGTTAGGACTTCATTTGAAGGTTAAGTATACGATACTATAACAAAATACCGGAAGATATATTAAGTTTGTCTGAGAGTAAATTTAAATCTATTATTAAGAAAACATTATGTTATAAAAACTATTATAAGTAAGATGATTACGTTAATGACAAAGAGGCATGGTCCTCTAAGATTCCAGCTCAGAACAAGAAACATGCAGTCATTTTTAATACCAAATCGGGACGTGCATGGAACTTAAAATTGACATAAATACTCGTAGAAAGGAAGACTTTATAAGACGAAACAGATGGAATTATCTACTATAGTACTTTTATTTTCTTTTAGCGTAGCTGTCTTTTGGGCTATTAATATATTTTAAAACTTATTTAGGGTAGCTTAGGTCCTATGGTACAAATTGTTAATTGAGAATAGGAGCACTTTAGAGCAGGTTTTTGGGTGGTTTTCCTGTTCAGGGGGTCCGGCTGATTTACATGACACATGTAAATATATATATATATATATATATATATATATATATATATATATATATATATATATATATATATATATTTATATTCACTTTAATAGCTACATGCTAGTAAGTTACATGCTGTGTGGTCAGCCTGGCCGGCCCCGAGGCCGTGCCTTTTTTTATCCCACTCGTGCCGCGTTTCTACTAGGAACATAAAATTGTTATAAAAAAGAGAAAATTGTGTCTGACAATTTTCTTTTTTTTACAATGACTAATTTATTTTTAGCGACAGTATTGTATTGTAAATTTTTGACTTTCTGAAAGCATTCGTTGTGAATCTACTTGGAAAATAAACGATTGAAATTGAAATTTGAAATTGACTCGGTGTTCCCTACAAAACTTAAAATATTTTTCCACAGAAATTCCTGCTCCACCTTCAGCGTTCACAACAATGAAAACAGTACTGGACAATCAAACAATAAGAAAAAAGGGTAAGTGCATACTAGAGCCCATAATGTTTTTTGTTTCTCGTGTCACTTTATTTCAGTCTAAAAAGAACTTACCTTAGCATCTGTCCCGTATTATTATTTCCCTCAATTCAACAAAGTTGGCCGCGGCTCTTTTAACGGGCAACATCATTAAAACATTTATAAAGATTCCTTTCAAAGAACATTAAGGCACGGAGCAGATTTATGGTAAAATTCATTGCGTCATTTGTGAAGAAAGTAAGGAGGATCCGGCTTGGATGTCGGCTTTGTTTGTAGTTTGTCAATTAGGCGTAGAGTATTAAGTAACAGCAAAATTATTTACTTCAACTTGCTTTCCCTAACAGGACAGCTTCAAATCGTCGAGTCGAGTAATGCGGTCAGCTCTAATTTCCAAGGAGAAGCTTACGGCGAACAGATACGAGATTTCGGTAAATATGTTTTTTTTATGAAAGATGTATTTTTTTTTGGTTAGGTAAGGCCAAGACAGGTTCAAAGACGAAGCATGCTCATTTAGAAGCCCCGAACGGTCCTGGTAAGCTGGTACTGGGCTTCAATGGTATTTGGTAAATATGCTCCTAGTTTCATAGTTTAATATTCATGGAGAGTCAGTTTTTGACAATATACCTCACCTCATCACGCATTTTGTTGAGAGCTCCGAAAGTTCTAATGGCTCGTGTTTAAAACACCTCTTAATTGTTTAAACTAGGCAGTAAATAGTAAAAGAAACTGAAAAGTACTAAATAGGTCAAGGTTCTACCTAAGTAGTTCCGAGGTCATAAATCAAACCGGTAGCTAAAATCCGAAGTCATCGGTATTATTTATTAAAGTATAGTTGGTACCCACGTGATCTTATTCTCACTCTAAAATGGTCAATTAATTGACACCTTTGAACTTCCCACGAAAACTTCGATATTGGTTAACATGTTACAAAAGCTTCATTTTCTTTGACCTCGAAGTACACACATCAAAAAAAGTTTGTGATCAGTAGCAAAAGCAGGTGTATTTTATGTAATACAAATTATTTATAGAAAGTGTTTATATTTTATGTTTTTATAATGAAAATGCACTAAGTAAATAAAAAAAACATTATTCATTATTTTTTTTTTTTAAACAAATGTTAAGAAATGCAATTATTTTTATTTTTATTTAGCTGAAATTTGATGTAATGAAAAAATTGAATTAAGGAAAAAATAAACAAAATTTATTACGAAAAGATTAATAGTTAGTATAAAATGACTCCTCCCCTGGCTCGCACACATGCGGGAACCCTTCTGGGCATGCTAAGAATTAAGTTATCCAGCATTTCTTGTGGTAACCTGTCCCACTCTTCAATAGCAGCTGCCCTGATTTCTGCCACTGTTTGAGGAGGTGGCTGACGATTCCAAACAGATCGCTTAAGAGCGTCCCACGCATGCTCGATCGGGTTTAAGTCAGGTGAGCCGGCAGGCCAGTCTAACCGGGTGATGTCGTATTGCTGGAGAGCAGCATCAACACGTCCGTTTCGATGTGCGGGCGCATTATCATCTACCATTATGAATTGGCGCCCGTGATTGATGCGGAATGGTCTGACGTATCCATCGATTGCAATCATTTTATACATAGCTCCAGTCATGGTGCCTTGATACGGAATTAAGGCCGTCCTAGCCCCAATCATTATACCGGCCCAAAAGTACACCGATTTCCCGCCCTGCTGAACGGTTCCAGTGGCAGTTCTCTGCCTTTCAGAGTCGCCTGGTCTTCTCCAGACACGGACACGTCGGTTATCTGGATGCGTACTAATCCGCGTTTCGTCAACAAAGAGGCAGTTCTGCCAAATGCTTTCGTCCTCAATTTCTTCATTTTGACGGAGCCTAGCCCATCGCAATCTGCGCCGTTTCCGTTGCTGTGAGTTCAAAGGTGCTCGCCAGGATCTCCTTGCTCGTAATCCAGTTTGGTGTAAGCAATTTCTAATTGTTTGGGTGCTAACTTCGCGACCGGTGGCAGCTCGCAGTTCTGCTTTTATTTTTGTAGCGTTCATTGTTGGGTCACGGGCAGCCAGTAATCTGATATAGCGCTTCTGAATTGCAGTAAGCACAGTTGGGCGACCACTGCGAGGTCGGTCAGCTAAATCTTCCATGCCCCGATACCTCTGCAACCACCACGTGGTCACCACGCAGGCTTGGGATACATTAACACTGCGTGATATTTCCCTCGTGGAATAGCCTTCTCCACTTAAAGTTAGGATTCTGGCTCGTAAAACTTCTGTTAATCCTCTCGGCATCATTACCAACTAAACTTGTTGTGAATAAATTGAAAATATCGTAATTTGCGACTAAGTCAGATTTCTGAATGGTAGCAAGCAAGGGTTGATAGTCTTTTTATATGAAAAAATACATTTGAATTACGAAATTGTTTATATTTAAATTTCATATTTTTAAATAAGGAATCAAAAATATAAAGTGATTGAGTGTTATTCTTTCACAATAAAAAATATTACCACTTTTCCAAGTGATCACAAACTTTTTTTGATGTGCGTATGTCTGTAAACTCGAAATTCATAGGACACTGGAAAAATTTAGTCCACCGACCAGAGCAAGTAGAGTAGCAAGCGACACAAATGTTATGTTTTCACTGTTTTCTAGTCAAAGACTTATGACATGATAATAGTACGTTTTCTTATACAGCGTCTCATTAATGGGACATCTTTCTTGAACAACATGTCACACAATTGCATGCGTTTAATTGCCTAGTCTATGTTTTACCAGTTGTGATCAGGATAAGAACATTAAGCTGGTTTTATTATATGGCTAGGCTATGCATTATGTAGACGTTTATAGGTATAATTGGTTTTCAAAACGTCTCAAACCTATTTTTATATTTCAGATTTCGACGAGGAAGAAAGTTCAGCGGAACCCCATCAATTACATATTTTTTTAGTTTTTCTCGTTTTATTTCACACGATATTCCGTATAAGAGCGATATTTTCCTGATCACAATGCTATTTGTTATTGTATGTATTTGACGTACCTACCTGTAGGTTGATCTCATATATTTGTACGCATTTTGTTTAATTATTACTACGCTGAACTGACAATAAGTCACGTATAAGCATAGCTATATTTATTTAGTCAGTGTAAATAGCAGTTTAGATCTTACCAGCGAACTAGCTCTTACCTTCATTTTATAGCGGTTTTGTTTTGGTTCTTTGCGTTCAATTAAACTTGTCATTATACATATGCCTGTTATAGAAATTACGTGTCTTTTAAAAGGACTTTTGATGGTGTACCTACGCAGATTGAACAAGTACCTAAGTTAAAGAACTAAATTATTCTAGAGCTAAATAGTTTACTTCGATAACTAAATAACTCACTATGAGGCGGGCCTCACACTAGCACCGGATACCGCTCCGGACTACGGAGTGCGGAATCCGGATGCGGTCTCCGTGCCTTCGTCGGGAGCTCCGGTGGCTCATCATCATCATTAACAGCCTATTGTAGTCCACTGCTGGACATAGGCCTCTCCTAAAGCACGCCACTGAACCCGGTCTTCGGCTTTACTCCTCCAGTCACTGCCCGCAGCTTTGCGTATGTCGTCGCTCCACCTTGCCACAGGGCGTCCTGCGCTACGTTTGCCGATACGCGGTCTCCACTCAAGGACCAGCTTACCCCAGCGGTTATCGGTCCTTCGGCAGATATGACCAGCCCACTGCCACTTCAGCTTGCTAATACGTTGAGCTATGTCGGTCACTCTAGTTCTCTGTCGAATTACTTCGTTTCGGATACGATCCCTTAGAGAAACCCCGAGCATAGCTCTCTCCATAGCTCGCTGAGCGACTTTCAGTTGGTGGACCAGTCGTACCGTGAATGTCCACGTTTCGGCTCCGTATGTCATGACAGGTAGGACGCACTGGTTGAAGACTTTCGTCTTAAGGCATTGCGGTATTGGCGACGAAAAGACTCGACGGAGTTTTCCGAATGCTGCCCAACCCAGCTGTATTCTTCTCTGGACTTCCTTCTCAAGGTTGTTTCTACCTAGTTGGAGCGTTTGCCCTAGGTAGACATACTGTTGAACAACTTCGAGTTGGATTCCATTTACGGCAATCGGTTCCGGATCATCGTGTTCGTTGAACATGACTTTGGTTTTATCCAAATTCATCCGGAGACCGATGCGGCGAGAAGAATCAGCTAGGTCATCCACCATTCGTTGTAGGTCTTGCAGCGTTTCTGCCATAATGACGATGTCGTCTGCAAATCGTAAGTGAGAGATGTACTTGCCGTTTATATTAATACCACGACCTTTCCAGTCCAGCGTCTTAAACATATCCTCCAGAGCGTTAGTGAACAGTTTCGGGGATATGACGTCCCCCTGTCTCACTCCTCGATGGAGATGGATAGGCTTAGTCCGCTGGTCCTGTACTTGTACGGTCATTGTGGCGGCTTCATACAGACATCTCATCACTTCGATGTATCGCCAGTCGACTTGGCAACGCTGCAAAGACTCCAGAACAGACCAGGTTTCGATGGAGTCGAAAGCTTTCTCATAGTCCACAAACGCTAAGCACAGGGGCCGATTGTACTCTTGAGACTTCTGTACAATCTGCCGTACCGTGTGAATGTGGTCTATGGTGCTATAACCCCTTCGAAACCCGGCATGCTCGGGAGGCTGAAACTCGCGAAATCGAGTCTTCGCGCAAGACGGTTCGTGATGACCCTGGAGAACAGTTTGTAAACATGGCTCAAAAACGAAATCGGGCGGTAGTTCTTCAATAGGGTTTTGTCTCCTTTTTTGAAGAACAGTACCACCATGCTTCTGTGCCATGCCTGCGGAGTTCTCCCATGGAAGAAAACGGAGTTAAAGAGCTGTTGGAGCTGATCCAATAAGGGAGTTCCTCCAGCTTTTAGGAGCTCTGTCGTGATCCCGTCCTCCCCTGGGGCTTTTCCATTTTTTAACTGTTTCAGGGCCATTTCGATCTCGTCTCGGCTGATCTCGGGCAGGTCCTCGGTGAAGTGGCGTGTGAGGGTGGCTCTGCAATCCTCAGTATCGGGTACGGGCTTTGAAGCTTGCGAGGCGTAGAGCTTGCCATAGAAGTCTTCCACTTCCGACAGAACCTCCGGCTTGGATGCGACGAATTCCCCAGATTCAGTTGTCAGCTTCGTCAGGTGGCTCCTACCCAAAGGCCGTGCGAACACCTTTGGTCCCCGATTCTGCTCAATTGATTTTTCAATCAAGAGCGTGTTTGCGGATCGGAGATCACGTCGCACGAGCCTCTGGATGGTTTTGTTGCGCTCTTGACTTTTCGTCGAAGCTGACAATGGGTCTGTACGTCTCTCTTCCATTAAGCTGAGAGTTTCCGTCGAAAGCTTGGACTTCCTGCTCTTACGTCTAGTCTCGCAGAACTTCGTCCCTTCATCCCTGAGAATTTCCACCACCTCTTCGAGTTTCTGGTCAACGTCATCTGTGGTTTCCAAGGCAGCGAATCGATTTTCCAATTTTAATTGGAAAGTTTCGGACCCTACCACGGTTTGGAGCAGATTCGGTCGGAGCGTGGACTTCACCAGGCGGGCTCTTTCAGCTTTGTAATTAATATCCAGAGTGCCCTGAACAAGTCGGTGGTCGCTTCCGGTATTAAACCTGGTGACCACTGTGACATCCCTGAATATGCGCCGTTTGTCCGCGATGATGAAGTCTATCTCATTTTTCGTCACAGTATCGGGGCTTTGCCACGTCCACTTCCTTTTGGGCTTCTTTTTGTAGAATGAATTCATCAAAAAGAGGCCCTCTTTTTCGAGGAAGTTGACGAGCATTTGCCCCCTGTGATTTCTACTTCCAAAACCGTAGTTGCCCATACTCGATTCGCCGCAAGTCTGTACTCCCACTTTAGCGTTAAAGTCCCCCATAACAACGTTATAGTGAGCTTTGGAGGTGGTATGTAAGGCTCTGGAAATATCTTCGGCTATTTGAGCTCCGGTGGCTACTGTGTCGATACTTTGCGCACGCGTTCCTGTGCAGTGCACGGAGCGGACGCACGCATGGAGATGCGTTTTCGGTGTGTGGTTCCATGCAGATTTACCATAAAATTCAAGATTTTACGATCAAACTTTATAACAGGATTAATGTCAGGCAGGTTCACCTTAAAGTTTTTACTGTCAATTTTGTAGGTACACTATTCATCGTGTTGTGCAAAAAAGTTATGCACTACTTAGGCCTGGATGTTTCAAAGTTTTGAGCTTTCCTAGGCGTGTATTTTTTCCACTTGCTTCGTTTGTATTGACTTGACTTTGTAAAAAAAAAGTTACATAGGCCAGTTATCCATTTAAAACCGCATGGGAAAATAACTTATCGTTTAAATGCCCAACTTTTTTGTAATAATATGGTTAGTATTTTCCATACAAATAAATTACACCAGTAAAGTAAGATTCTCCATTAGGGATATCATTAAGACTTTTGTACGTATAATTTTTGGGAATAAAAGTAATAGATGAACGATAACAAGAGCAATTTTCTGTAATTAGAGCGACCAAGTGTCCAACTAAATATAGGTACCTACATCTTTCGATATAAGTATAATTATGTAGAATATAATTGACTTATATCGACCCTCTTCAATAGGCAACCATCGTCTTGCACAAATTTCATGTTGCTTTTACTTTATTTGTAAATCTCAATGTAGAAAAATGTTTGTAACAATGACGAAAGAGACCAGAGACCGATCATGCAGTATCATATCAACATTTTATTCATTTTTATACAGCAAAAAGATCTTTCATACTCAGGCCGTTTATGATTAACTACACTTTTTAATAATATAATTCTTGTCCGTTTAAATACTATAAACCAAGCGATCGAACAGTATTGACTACAAGAATTGAAATGCCTTAGAATAATTTTAGTTCAAAATCGAGTTGTCTTTTGTAACAAATATGATTTCCGTTTTGATTATGTACTAAATGTATTCGTATCAAACTTTAAAAAAAAAATAGATATTTGTAACAAAAAGCGAATGAATCTGCCAAAATGAATGTGAACATTAAATTGTAATAATAACAATGCTTAAAAACGTAACTGTATTTTATTTTAAAACATTACGAGACACAAATCACAAATAATCCTCTTAAAAGCAAGTCAATCGTGTGATTCCGGCTTAGAATAGCATCACTCCATTTCTATCTGTGCGTGTCGTAAAAGTCGACTAAGGGAGAAATATCGGGAATAGACCAGCAGCGTTCCCTGTGAATATCTAAATCACCTTGCACTGCGCTCCCCAATCCGTCTGCCAAGCATGGTGAGTAGATATGGCAATACCACCCAATTTGGGGGAGACCCATGTCCAGCAGTGGACTTTTGTGGCTACAGAAGTAGAAGTTATTGTTGGCTCAACATACGTCGATACATTACGCCTCTTTCCCAGATTAGGCAGATCATCAACAGCTGTAACTAAACTATCTATTAAGTAAAACGCTACACATAAATTAAGAAACGTTTCCCAAGTTCACGAAAGTCGGTTCTTTCACTGAAAAATTTAATGTTTTCAGTCTGTATAGAAAGTAAGCTTTGTAATCAAACGCAACACTGAGTAATCCTATGCAATGACCTATCCAATCGCATGAAATCGATACCTTACTTAGTAATTTACTGCGTTCGGTTTTACTGGCTCCAAATCACTCACGTAACATGCAAGCTAAGTGTAAAATCACTTATACGTTGCAAAACCACTCCCAATAAAGTGATATTTATTTCGGACCTCAATTTTTCTGAAATCCTTGTAGGTATGTAGCCTTTTTTTGGACATACCACGTAAACATACACTTTTTTCCGCTTACTGGTGAACATAGGCCTCTCCTAAAGATTTCCATTGTTTTCCACTTCCTTCTCCGATTAGAAGCGGCCTGCATCCAGCATTTTCCCACGGATTTGACCAGCGTCTGTCCATCTCGCGGGGGATCTACGCTGCGCCTGCCGGTACGTGGTCACCACTTGAGAACTCTCCTGCTCCACTGGTTATCACATTTGCCACATTATTTGTTGATGATTTTTCAGTTTTTCATATTGTCAGCATGGGTAAGTACATAAATATCCTGAAAAGATAACTGTAAAAATAGAAAATAATAAAATTTGTGTTCATCTGAACGATTTTATTGAAAATTTTGCACGTATATTTATTTTGTAGAATAAAAAATGTAGAGACACCTACGGAAGGAAATTAAAACTTAAAAAAAAAAACAATGTAACTAGTCACTTACCTTATCAACAGCTTTAGTATTTGGTATTGGTAGTTTGATATACCAGATATCTCGTATTGTATAAGTCAATTTAATAACTGTAATAATGAGACCCATTAAAACATTCTACAAAAGTTTTGAAATATTTGTACTAAATATTCGTACTAAAGCACCTGGTCTAGTGCATATCAACAATCACTCTAGATTCTACGCAGGGATATTGTTACATACTCAGGTTGTGTTATTTCACATGAAATTAGAGGGCAACAGACAGTCGCTTTAGCAAGTTATGAAGCAGAATTTATGGCTGGGTGTGATGCCAAAAAAGAAGGTACCTTCTTATTACCTTATCATAAAAAAACTACTGTCTGAGCTCATAAATAAATTGATAAGCCAATAACTCTGTTAATGAGAGTCAGAGTGTCTAGACACTTACTGATAATTTGTTTTGATTCAACCTATGGAGATGTCAAAGCTGGGCGTACCCCTCTGCCACAATTCACTGGACAGTTGACCATGCACGTTATATGAAACTGACAGTTGCCATTTTGTGTGTTTTTGTAAAGTTGTTGTAAAATTGTTGTTTATCACCCCTCTCGCAAAAAGTGGCAAAAAAAATTGTTCGGTAATTGACTGTTTACTGCTCTAAGACTACAATAGAACTAAACAATTTACCTAAAGATGTGACATTTTATTTTATTAGAGAAGCACTGCAGTCGGTAATAAATTCAAAATAAATATTTAAAAACAGCAGATATGCTAGCTGATAATTATGTTTACTAAGACTTAGTAGACTTAGTTTATGTAAAGTTAAACATAGGAAATTTTTACAAAAAATAGGTATTGTAAATTTAAATTAAACCAGTTTTGATGTAATGTAAATTATAAAGTTGTTACGTTCGTTAAGTCATGTTTTATTTTTAGTGACAGGTGATAAAGCATTTTTTGGGCATAGATATTGTGTCATAGTATTAATTATTTATAAAAATAACAAAATATTGTCTTTAATCAGAGATACCTGCGTGTAATTGTGCTGACACAATTGCATTTCAACGCACACAGTATGTCTGATTAAAGACAATAGGTCAGTCTGTTTAGATATTTGTAGGACGGTCAAACCCATTTATTCTAAATACAGACCACAAACCCCTCTATCTATTTTTAGGTCTAATCGGGGAATCCCAGAACTCACTGCTAATAGTCTTCAGAGGTAGCGATTTTCTTACCTGCACAATATTACGTAATCAAATACGTTTGGACTAAGAATAAATAACAACGCTGACTTATCACGTACTTTTTATCAACGGTTAATGACATGACGTCATTCTTAAACAAGTAATACAGTAGGTTATTAAGAAGAAGCTCTCTTGCAACAACCTTGAGACCTTGGAACATACATTTAAAAAAATCTCTCTCTCTTTCTTCATGTGGGACACTGAGTCGACTCAACGAACCCTAGTGTCAGAATTTTTAACCACCTTTGACAAGAAGCAGGCTTTTGTTAAGGTTGTGTCACCACTGCCGTCTAAGCAATCATAGACAGCAACGGCTTTACGTGCCATCTGAAACACGGAACCATCTGTCTTACAGACAATCGCAGTTCTTATAGCTAGTGTGTTATTCTATTGTCTATCTTGGTGGCTGCGCGCACTCACACATTGATATCTTTTTCTCACTCTTTTATTGATACTCACAGAAACTAAATTTGTATTTTTTTGTCCATATTGCGCTTTTTCCTTGTCTTCCAGTACCTACAAGCTTCTAACATAAACCAATCAAGATTTTACGACCAAAATCTAAAATCGTATCACCACACACAGGAGCGGAGACAGTACTATGTGAGATTCGCCTTAACTCGCGTTGTCATCAAATAATACTGTAATGAATTATTTTAATCATGGAATACCCGCTAAAAAGCAGATACTTAGTTGAATAAATAAACGAATAAATGATAAGGAGGTAAATGTAAATAGAAAAAACGTTCCCACATTAAGTAGGTAAGTAGGCAACTTCTTATCAGAGAGTAAATTGAATTAAAAGGTAACAAAAGTTTATTGCCCAGATTGACAATAACAATGTGAGGAAAAAAGATTCTCAAAGTGTTTTGATGACACTTTAGTTTCATCGGATTATCCATTATGACTTGACACGGCAAGAAGAAGATTATAAAAAAACCGATTGTCTGTATAGTCGGTTTACTGACGATAGTTGATCGTGACAATGTAATAAATAAACTAATGGAATGCGTCTTTGTCGTTCGTTCCGCGCTTTCGTTTGCACTTCAAGTCTAAAATGGAACGCCTCAGAGCAAAGTAACGCCGCATGAGCAATGTGATATGTCTTTACTCTTTCTAACTCTTTCCGCAAAATAGAACTTTTTATTGGTTTCAACTTTTCAAGATCACTTGGCATGCCAACTATGTCAGATACTCAAATAACTATTCATGTACTTATTATGATTAGTTCAAAAAAAATAATATTTGCAGGTATTTCCTATTGGCCTCAGAAAAGCGAAATTTGGTATTATAACATAATATAACAACATAACAAAATTCTTTATTGCACAAAATTAGAACAACATGTACAAAACATTAACAAAGAAAACAGTACAACAAGGCGGCCTTAATGCTAGGTATCTATAGGTATTTAATGCAGAAGCTGTGAAAGTGTTCTAAAAAAGAAACAGATTGAGAACCATAATAGATTAGAGAGTACAAACATCATAACAGAAAAAACTGCTACTATCTAGCGGCACGAGTATATAAATAGTGTATAGTCCTTTATACGACATTACAGGCAAAAAATATATCTTGACTGATATTTCATTTAAAAAAAACTTAAAGATGTTTAACAACAAGCATTACGTTTACGGAGATCAAAATGTGCAAGTGCCTGCGCATCTTAACTTTGGAAAATTTATCCTGGATCAGCTGCGTCGAAAAAGAGATGACGTTGCTATTGTGAGTAATAATAAATATTTACTATATTGTTTGTATATTTAATCACTTCACGCAATTTTTATGGTTAACCCGGGTCACTCGCGAAACTCTTATCACTTCGTCCTGATTTTGCGTTGGTAAATTTATAAGATATGACGACACTTATATAACATGACCTACCCCTTTCTTAAACTATTTAACAGATGGTTATACTAAAGTTAAGATAATTTTTTTCCCTAAATCGCGGCCATTATCAACTCGAATCTACACTAATTATTTTTGCGAATCTATCACAATGTGAATTTACTGAAGTTTTGTTGTGTTAAATTAAATTATAACTTGAAATTGCAGGCATTTTCATAAATACTGAAAAAATATAATTCGATAGTTATCGATATTTTATTGAAATTTGATCCATTGTGCGATCTGTGTTAAAAATAGACATACTAATAATATATTGAGTTACTAACGGCCCGCCAAGCGGCTGCGCCCGATGTTTTTCATTTTCCCGTGTTAATAAGTAGTTTTCCCAACAAATATTATACAAATCTTCCTCTTGAATCACTTAATCTTTTTGAAATACATACATACATATATCACGCCTTTATCCCTTGCGGGGTAGGCAGAGCGGTAATGGCCTAAAGAATACGGTATCGCCACCGGTATTTTAGCGACCGCGCTATCGCCACGTCTGACATTTTAAGGATTGTTTTCCAAGGTTGTTTCAAATTTATAAGGTTTTTCAAGGTTGTTTTAAAGGTTGTTTTATTTGAAATAATGACATTAAAATTAGTTGTGTGGTTTAAATGAGATAGATATAGGGACAGACGCGAAAAGCAAGTTCGCTTTATACTATGTAGTGATCATGATTTTTTATTATGCTTCTAGGTTAACGCACAAACAGGTGAAAAACTCACTTACAGAGAGTTGACCGAGTATGCTATAAAATTGTCTGTAGCGCTGACTAAACTGGGCGTTAGGAAAGGAGATGTCGTGGCTTTGGGATCAGAAAAACGATTACATTTTGTGCCTACTGCTTTGGCCATAGTCTTCAGTGGAGCAACTTATACTCCATACGACTTTACTAGTGGACGTGGTAAGTCTTGTACATAAAAATAAAGTTGTTATATACGTAGCTTTCAGTAGTATTGCTTCAGAGCGCGATACCGCTCGGGACATCGACAATCCATACAATCTGCCAATTTTCATAGACGTAGGTACGATATGTAAATTGTCAGCTTACAATACTTTTTCTTGTATATCTAATACTATTTTTTTTGTCTGCAATGATCTTGCAGCCCATTTGAAACACAAAATGAGCATCACCCAGCCAAAATACTTCATCTGCACTGACTTGTTTTGGAAAACCAATAAAGAAATTCTGGAGAGTTTCGAATGCATAGAAAAGATGATAGCTTTGGATAAAGCTCCCGAGCACTTGATGTCTGTAGATTCGTTAATA
Source organism: Keiferia lycopersicella (assembly GCA_029255805.1). Lineage (NCBI taxonomy): Eukaryota > Metazoa > Arthropoda > Insecta > Lepidoptera > Gelechiidae > Keiferia > Keiferia lycopersicella. Next base: position 6,755,938 of record JARACZ010000008.1, read on the forward strand.
TCTTCTATTGATATTGATGTGGACTTGTTTGAACCCGTGCTTGTACAAGGACAAGTCGACACGGCGTTTATATTGTACTCTTCAGGCACAACGGGAATGCCAAAAGGAGTTATGTTGACGCACTTAAATTGTATCCTGAATAGTCTCACGCATGAGTAAGTACAGCTTAACAAATATACGTCTTTGATGTCGTAATGGTATTAATTTTATCATCCTAAAACAGACAGGAAAATTTATGTTTTTTTTTTACTAACAGTTTCATAATCACAATATGACATAAATAACCTTACAATTGGAAATCTCGGACTTTTCCCAACTTCCGGCCAATCCTGGTGATAATTCTTTTTATTCTTACTAATCACTACTTTTCCGATCCGCTGCCATGCGTCTCAACAAGATGCCATGTGACGTTATTCCTGGATGGGCTCATGTAACTAATGTGACTATTATTTTTCAGTTTTGAAGATGAATCTTTGAAAGTGGCATTTGTGACTGGCGACTGGTTCCACAATTATGATTCCTTCATGACCTACAAAATGCTTGGACTTGGAAGGAAATTAGTTTACACAACTGATGTCACGCCTGATAATGTGATTGAGGCTTATGAAAAAGAGAAGGTACTAGGAAACATATTATTTGATGGTCTATTGATGACCGCGCAGTGTTTGTGCGACAACCTGCCATACAAAGGTTCTGGGGTCGATTCTCGGTACAGCAATCAAAGAGTTGATATTTATCACTGTTTTAATTTGTTCCCACTCTGGTTAGGACATTGTGGGCTGAACCACTAAGTTTATCGAAAAGAAAGTTGATTGGTTGCTTCAGACGTCACGTTAGGCCGTCGGTCGTGGTTGATTATTACTAAAACAACGCGGCGGTCGTTACACAACGATGCTAGAGGCCTGCTACTTAGTAGGAACTTCCACATTAGGGTTAATCGAGTCTCTTGACGTCTAGATGTCGTACATAAAAATAAGAAGAAGATGAGGCCTAGCATTTAGGATCGCACTCCGAATAAAATAATATATGTACCTAGGTATGCTTGCCTGCCTAATAACAAACTATTAAAAAAAACAGTTGCACTTATCTTTATTTTTAATTCTTAGGTAAATATTGCGTTCATGGTCCCATCTTTAGTAAATTGGTTATCAAAAACTGATGTGAAAGAAGAATACAAATTGGATTCTCTCAAGATCGTCTATTGCCGTTCTTCACCGCTGCACGTCAAAACTATGGACAAATTAAAACAAAGGTGAATAACCACGATTATTAGTATTTCTCCCATTCCGTCGTTCTCACCAGGGACAACAGAAACACACGGACTAAAACTTGTTAATATTTATACCACCAAAAACATTTTTATGTAAAGATATAGCCAACGAGCGAAGAAGACATCATATGTCAATTAGAGTCCAGCTTCTCGATCTACACGCCCTAAGTCCACCAACTCTAAACTTAGCTATATTTTTTTCAGCAGATCATCCAAATAACTGTGCTTATCATTAACAGGTTCCCGTCAATAAAGGCTATTTTGCAAGGCTACGGTATGACGGAATCCGGAGAGCTTACTTCGGAAAACTGCGCCCCTAAGGGTCCCAGACCTGGGAGCGTGGGTACAGCAAGTCCTGGCATTACTTTAAAGGTAAATAATAAATAATTTCTTCAGACTTTGGTTGCGATTTCCGGTCTAAACACAAAAAACAGACCTGTTTCAAATAAAGTAACGACAATATTATAAGTATAGGCAACTTAATGTTCCTAAAGTAATAAAGGTAGACATACGTACATATGCACATCACGCCTTTTCCCCTTTCAGGGCAAAAATACTGCCGTTATTGTCACACTCGAGAAATATTTGAAGGTCGTGACAGTACATACAGTGGCAGATTGTCAGTCTTTTGTCTAAAATTTTAATACACATGAAGCCTTTGAATCCGTTACTTTATTCTTAGTTGGAATATACTCTCGTAATTTTATATTTTAACTAGTGGGCGCCTGCGTGGAAGTCGGTTTTAATTGCGTAGCATCACACAGGTACATTTTTTGGGATAACAACTACCCTATGTGTTAATCCAAGTTGCCCTCTATCTGTGTGCCAAATTTCATGAAAATCGGTTTAGTTATTTTAGCGTGAAGGAGGTAAACACAATCATACAAACATCGCATAATATAAGTAGGATATAAGTGGCGTATCTATTTTAAAATATCGCTTGTAATATTCTAAATTGCAGGTAGTCCATCCAGAGACACGAAGCATACTTGGCCCAAATGAACACGGAGAAATTTGTTTGAGAGGTCCCGTTTTCATGAAAGGGTATATAAACGTAGATCCTTGCACATACTTGGATGACAACGGATTCTTTGGGACTGGTGACTTGGGGTACTATGACAATGATGGATACTTCTTTATCATCGAGAGGCTAAAGGAAATAATTTCGTATGATGGTTTCAAGGTAAGATAAACATAAGAAAACCTGTGCGATATCAGCCGTATGTATACACATAGTAGTATAATGCTTAGAAGCAACGTTTGCTTTCAGAAAGGCAGATTACTGTAATTTTTGTCACAGATAATAATGTCACACAAAAAATCTTAGCTTCAAAAGTCTATTACAGTCTCATAAATACTAGGATTGACATTTCAATATGGTTCTTATTTTTCTTCCAATATTCAGGGCGACATACTAATTGATTGATCCTGTACTATAAAGAGGCACTATAATAAGTGCTCACGACCAATGTAAGCAGTACCTGCGATGCAGAAGGTCCCGAGTTCGATTCTCGGTGGGCAACTCAAAAAGTTGACTATGTTCCCGGTCTGGTTAGGACATTGCAGGCTGAACCACTACAGGCCGTAGGTTTTGGTTGCCGTCTATGATTACTTAAACAACGGTCGTTACTCAACCATGTAAGAAGCCTGCTACTTGTAGTAAGCGGTTGAATAATTTTGATATTAGAGCACATTGGATAGTTAGCAGACTCGGTGTTCGACCTAAAAAATGAAAGAATAGGTGCTATAAATTATGTTACAGACAATGATAAAGTCAGTATAAACTTGGCTCCACATCAAATTCCCTAGGTTAGACAGCCGACCCCAACAGAGAACAGGATAAGGCGAGAAGAATGATGACAATAAAATTTTGCAGGTAGCACCACTAGAGCTGGAAACCATCCTAATGTTACACCCTGGTGTACGCGAGGCGGGGGTGGTTGGGAAACCAGTACCAGTCTATGGTGAAGTACCCATCGGCTTCGTGGTGCGTCAACCGGACAGCAATGTTACGGAACAGGAACTTATTGACTTTGTTTCCGTTGAGGTAAATATATTCTATGTCCGTATAACATTTATAGAAAGTCGTGTGATGCCGGCTTAGAACAGCATTTTTACACGTGGGAATCGTAAAAGGCGACTAAGGGATGAATCCAGGGAATGGACGGCAGCGTTTCCTGTGAATATCTACAACACCTTGCACCACGCTCCCAACCTGTCTGCCAAGCGTGGTGAGTATGGCAAGTACCCTCAATAGGGGAGGTCCACGTCCAGTAGTGGACTTTTGTGGCTGTTGTAGTTGTAGTCTTAGAGCATTTACCCTAAGGAGATGGCAAAGCTGGTCTTACTCCTCTGCCAGAATTCACCGCATTTGGTTGGCAAGTTGTATGATTATTGTTGTGTGGTGTACGTGTTTCCCTACCCCGCCACAAAAAGTGCCAGAAAAATTTGTTCGGTAATTGACTGTTTACCTTTTCCATAGGGTGAATGCTCTAAGGGTAGTAGTACCTACCTATGGCATTTAGCACTTTGAAGAACTACATTATATACCCAATAAAATGCAGGAATAGTGAAATCTTAGGTAGCAAGTTTACCCAGCGTTTTTTACATCTACTTGAAGAAGAAATTGGTTTTTGAAATATATGTTTTAATTTATAGGTGGCGCCTTTTATGCAGCTCAGAGGTGGAATAAAGTTCATCAAGCAACTGCCTAGGAACCCTAGAGGAAAGATTTTACGCAAGAAACTTAGAGAGATGCTTAATGAACCATAAAAAGTAATATTACCAAAACATAACTTACGATATGAAAATCACGAAGCTTGCTTTCTTCGTGTTTAAAATCTAATAACAACAACGAGTTTATGAGTGAATTTCTTAAGCGAAAATGTAGTTAGATTTTCCTTAAGATATACTCACTTTATTGACTCATGGATCAGAATGAGTCCATATAAAATCCATGTGTACTTATAAATAAATTAGTGACTTATACTCAATTTTGGTCGACAAACGCCAATTACACATCAACAAAGTCTATGATAATTTGGTATTTCCTTGATTATTAGAAAATCTGTTAATATTTTCTTAACACAGTTATGTATGAAATTAAACCTTATTTTATGCCTTATATATTTAATAAAATGAACTACAGATGGGAATCGTTTTTATTGTTTTTTATTATTATTTTATAGTCGGCTTACTTTTTTTAGTTCATTATAAAAATTGCTAAAAATTTGAGAGTTTATTTAATTGAATTATCAGTAGTCCCCTAACATTGATAAGAGCACGATATCTGCGATTCACGCTTAAAATAAAGAAATCCAAATTTTGTTGATACCCCAACAAAATTAGGATTTCTTTATTTTAAGCGTAACGTCTAAATTTTTTTAAATATGAAAAAAAGTTGATCTGCTGTAGTAAAATTTGCAGAAACAGTTGTCATTGCTCTTTTTTGTAACATATTGTCCCGAGCATGCTCACTTGGGTTCATATTGGGTGACTCAGATCAGGCCAGTCCATATTGCTAACATCGTGGTCCTGGAGCTCAATTGAGACCAGCTGTACCGTGTGTGTATGGGCATTATCACGTTTGAGTTGGAACTCCTGAGAGCGTCAATGGTCAAGTGGTTAGGACACCGGTCTTACATCGTGAGACCCGAGTTCGATCCCCGACATGTACCAATGTGTTTATACTGATGTACATTTACCGACTGCTCTTACTGTGAAATAAAAACATCGTGATGAAACTCACATTCAAACAAAATTTGAATTCAGATGATATTTGAATGTCACATTGGGTTGTTGACTGGCAATATTTCTTAGAAATCGATTCTGCCTCTGAGTGTGTGTTACTATATCTCCAAGTATGCCGTCGAGGTTACGTTAGGAACAATATTTTATAATTGCCGTTCAGTGACTCTTTCTGTATTGCGATAACGTGACCACAATCTCGAGATTACGTTTTGATTAGTTTGTAAAGCGTCAGCAACTTCGCGTTGTCGTGCGCCATCTTCCCACATGCCTTCCTATAAGGTGTAAAAATATTAGCTGCAAATATTTTAAGGGGTATATCAGCCTATGAAACTGAACAACTTTCCCCAAGGAACATAGGTCGAAATAAGAAAAAAAAATTTGGACCTCGCATACAGTTGCTTGCTCGGCTTCTACATTTTGTACGGGAGGTCCATTTTTTTTCATATTTCGACCTATGTTCCTTAGGGAATTTTGTTCAGTTTCATGGGGTAATTCACCTCTTAAAATATTTGTAGCAAATTTTTTTAACACCCTGTATATTTATTGTCTCGTCAAATTTCTCCGTGGCATATAGATTAAGACAATATCCTTTGTGTATGAGAGTTCGTATAGGTACTCCTTTCGGTGGAATCTCGAAGAAATCGGATATACCTATCTTGGGAAATTCAGAACCACTTCTGATAACTGATAATAACCCGGGATTTGTTGTTTCCTTGTAATCTTAAATCTTTACGATTAGATACAAAACAAAGATTAGTTAATTAATTTTGATTAGTGATTTAATGACTAATAACTACACCTACTATCACGATTGCATTGCATTGCCCTCCAATTATTTAATGACTTATTTCATTAGTACTTACTAAAATGTCGTGACTGACTATAGCTAGATATATACTATTGTGATAATGATTAAGAGCATTATCGCGCTGATGTAATCTTTTAAGGAAATAAATACAACTCAAAAGGAGATATTTAAACTAGAGATATCCACACTTAGAGTCAGTTTGAATATATCTGTGGTACTTTACAGTACAGACTGAAAAATGCCTGAGTTGAAAGACACTTTTTTTGTGGATGGAGGACAAGATGTGCCAATTCCAGCACATCTCAATTATGGAAAATTCATGTTTGATAGAATGCGTCGATCAGGAGATAACATTGCTGTGGTAAGTGCCAGAACAAGCTGGATCACTTGGTATCTCTAAGGAGTAAAAATATTAACTGCAAATATTTTAAGGGGCGAATCAGCCAGCAAAATTTTGGACCTCCTATACAAAATGTAACAGCCGAGCGAGTCAACCTGTATGGCAGATCCAAAATTTTTTTTCATATTTCCACCAATGTTTCTTGGGGAAGGTTGTTCAGTTTCATGGGCTGATTCACCCCTTCAAATATTTGCAGCTATTTTTTTACACCAGGTATACAGACCTTGAGCTAAACCACGTAAGCTTTTATATTTTAAAACAAACAAGTATAACTCATCATGTAAGTTTACGTGACTTACTTTTTGATGATTTGGTGGAGAGTTTGACCCTCTACGTTAATATTGATAGTAAGCTTTGATTAGAAGTAGTTTAGTTCCCAAATGTATACCTAAGTGATCCAGTTCTGCCACATTAGGTAAGTGTTGGCATTCCATTATCATTAATTTTCATTTTTGTTAAGTTTGTATAAAAAAGTTTACGTTAATTTTTCAAAATTATATTGTAGCACAACGCGACCACTGGCGAAGAATTAACCTACAAAGAACTGACTCAACAAATTGTTAATTTGTCTTGTGAATTCTCCCAAATGGGTATCGGGAGAGGTGATGTAGTAGTGATAGGAATTGACAGCCGTACACACTTTCTGCCCACTACTATGGGCGTCATATTTGCAGGCGCAACTGTTTCTCCTGCCGCTATAAACACCGGAAAAGGTGAGTTGGGTATTTTCATAACTTCTTTTTTTTTTGTGATGCACCGACACCTAGAAATACCTAATGTGATGAATCTTGGTGTAGTTTTGACCGCTTTCTAATAGTATCAGTTCTCTGACATGTTTGTGTAAGATGGCTTAACGTGCCCTTTTAGGTATGTAAAATTTTTATTTTACGTTATTTTTTTTCAGCTGTTCTGAAACATCGTCTGACACTTGTGCCCCCCTCATTTCTTATATGCACTGGACAATTCTGGGATCTATACAGTGATGTATTGAAAGAAGTTAAGACGCTCAAAGCTATCATAACATTTGAAGATTCAGCTGATTATTCTTCAATCTCAATAAAAAGTTTGATTACCAAGAAACATGATGTTGATAAGTTTGCTCCAGCTGAAGTGATTGGTCAAACAGATGCAGCTGTGATATATTACTCTTCAGGAACCACAGGAATGCCGAAAGCAATCGAGTTGACCCACGTTAACTGTATAATGCACAGTTTGCCTGATGAGTATGTAGTATATTTTTACCTGTTTGTTATCAAATTGAAACCATACCATTGAGTTTCTGTTTCGCCATAGTCAATATTCTCTTGAGTAGCTGGCTCAGACTAGAGTCTTAGCAAGCTCATACTTACAAATTTAAAATAACTTTATTTACTTTCAGTTTTCTACAATATAAATCATGTTTTGGCGTTGGAGTTTGGTCTACAAACTACGTCGATTTTAAGACATTCAAATTTTTAGCCGGAGGGAAGAAAGTCGTTTTTACAGAAATAGATAAAAATTCAATGGCTAAAACCTTGGAAGCTATTGAAAAACATAAGGTAAGAAGATTAAACAGCTCTTTACTTCGAAAACGTATGAATTTTCTCCTATTTCATGTTTTTTTCTCAATTTTCAGGTGGAGGTTATATTTTTTGTTCCCATACAGGTGTACGATTTATTGAATTCAGAAGCGGAAGTGAAAAAACGTGATCTTAGTTCAATAAAAATTATTTACTCTCGCTCTTCTCCATTGCACGCGAAAACTATCAGCAAAATTAAAGACATGTGAGTACCTAGCATAATATAAAAACCTGATGAAGTAGGTTATTAGGTACAGACTTATCAAAGGACGTAATATAATCGACTAGTGGATCTGAAGAAATTCTGTGAAGTGTATTTTGTTCTCTACGTACAGGTTTTCACACAATATTGAAGTATACCAAGGATACGGAATGACTGAATGTGGAGAATTAAGTTCTGAAATACGAGGACCAAAAGGACCAAAGCCAGGAAGTGTAGGAAAACCTTCACGTGGGATGAGAATGAAGGTATTTACAAAGTTTTTACTTGTTATAACCTGTTTCAAACTTTCCCAGTCACACCAACTGTCTACAATAATTTAATTTTTAACTTTTTGAAGAATTAGTTTTATTTATTTATTTAATCATTAATTGTACACAAGAAACGCAGGACAAAACATGAAGAAAACGGACACAACCTTTTAGTTAAGCAGTGCCTAACTTCAATTTTTAACTAAAATTTTGACTTGTTATGCCAAGCAAACCTAAGCATATATGTAATGAACTATCTGATAAACTTAACCGAAGCGAACCGAATAAACGGTCATCAATGCATAGTATAAAATGAACAGGCTTTTTTCGTTCTCTGTCTGTCTGTCTATTTCAATAAATCTTGCTAAATAAAAGATGACAAAGCATAATAAAATCATACCCAAATGGACAAAAAGAATGTTTTTTCTTTTAGATCGTCGACGTCAATACTGGCGAGAGTTTGCCGCCAAACCAAAATGGTGAAATCTGCGTACGTGGCTCAGGTGTTATGAAAGGATACGTCGGCGTGGATCGGTCCACCTACTGCGATCAAGATGGCTACTTCAAAACTGGAGATCTTGGCTACTACGATGAAGATGGATACTTCTACATCATTGATAGACTAAAAGAAATCCTGAAAATATTTGGTCACAATGTAAGTTGATGGTTACATGATAATAAAATGTCCTATCATCACCAGCTATAATGCGCAACTGCGACTTCAATTGTCTCTACATTTGTTGACAAAATTCACTTGATTTGATAAAATCCATACGATTTTACACTTGTGAAGTCTTCTCGCCCGCGAGATAAGTCTCTATACTGTGCGCATCATAAAAAGGCATGTGTCATGCGCGGCTAATAACAACGTTATGTCAAATTATCGTTTTGACTAAATATCATCTGTGCTCTGAACTGAGCACTTTGTTTGGCAAATAGATTTTCATGTCCTGCAGTGGACTGTCACAGTTGTTAAAGTTGATATATTTTACAGGTAGCTCCAATTGAGCTGGAAACAGTACTACAGCTGCATCCAGCTGTGAAGGAGGCAGGCGTTGTTGGAAAACCTGATCCAAGGATCGGAGATTTACCCACAGCATTTGTGGTGAAAAAGCCAGGGTCAGAAGTCACTGAACAGGAGCTGATTGACTACGTGAAAGCTGAGGTACAAATTGAAGATGTTCCACAAACAAGATCATTTCCTTTGATACCAATTAAAATACAAAACTGAAATAACCTGAATGTATCCCAACCTAGAACATTCTCTACTTTATCTCATCTTTTGTTGGCCGAAATATTCAACTGTTAGCCTCAAAATGCTCACTCTCTAAGACGGTCGGTCTAAAATTAAAATAATATTTTTTAACTCCGAGATAAATCTTGCCTTACGGCGACTTTCTTATAATTGTCCTTATACTGTAGAATAATGTTGAAAACAAAATGATGTATGACTAAATAGCATTCTGAAAATATCGCTTATGTTTCTTTTCTTACAGGTGGCATCATACATGCAGCTCACAGGTGGCGTTAGATTTATTTCGGCATTGCCCAGGAATCCTCGCAACAAAATATTACGTCGGCGGCTGCGAGAGATGCTGGAGGAAGAAACGTCATGATCTGTTCTTTAGAAAGACAGTCAAGCTTAGGCTGGGTTAGACAATTGGGACATTAGACGGATCTTATGTCATATTTAGATCTTATGACATTGGACCGCGCATACGACTATCAACCGGACATGACCTTGACTGTATTGCAGAGCTCTATGTAAATGGTATTAACGACAGTAATATTAGATTTTTACTGTACCAAATATAAACGTGAATTAAGATTTTCAGTAGGAAAATAATAAATTATATGCATAGAAACATGTTGTTTTTTGTCTTTATACTAATACAAGCACTATTTTGTACAAAATGTTAATTTCATCCTGTTTTAAAAAAAAACCATCTCGTAAATATATTTTCAATCTAGAATCAATCTCTTCCTTATACCTATCTAAGATTAAACATAAATTACATGAACGTTGCTCTGAAAATAGCACCGGCGGATCGCACATTTAACGCATGACGGAGTGTTAAAACATCGCAGTGGTCTGTCAGATCCATACTAGAAATGTCATTTCCCATACTAAAACCGTCCAACCGCGGTCGACGCAGCGCTATCGTAGTGTCGTCCGTCGAGTGCGGTTTTGGTATGGGCACAGAGAAAAACTAATATACTAACGTACAAGTATGGGGGATGACGTTTCTAGTATGGATCGGACCGCTACGATATTTTAGCGCTCCGTCGTGCGTTATGTGTGCGATCCGCCTAATAAAGTAAATAGATAGATACATTTCAGATCTATTCTAGATCACACGTTAGAAATTAAATCACTTTTATAATAAAAATAATGTACATAAAAATGAATTCCAGTTGAGAAAGAACGGTAAAATGAATAATAGTAGGTACTTTCATAATGTAAGATGTTATTCCAGAATAATATACGTAGTAAACTAGCGGTCGGCCTTACAGTTTCATCGTAGTAAAAAGTCAATTACTAGGTACTTATTGTACCGGAAAAAGTAGTCGGTAAATGATTTTTTGGGCTACTTGATTTTTTCTTACGAATTTCTCGTCAGGAATTAGCTAAGATAAAAACAATTTATTTACAATATCTATCCAAGGTCTCTCACATATACGTAATCTGCGTCTTTTTGCGATGCGATACGAATCCATGACAAATCTGTGATAACAGACTTTACTATAATTGATATTGTTGCTATGAGTTGTACATAATATTTGAGATTAGATGTATGACTGGGCGAATGCTGTGTTGCGGGTTTTTTCACTTGTTCAGGTGTTCAGTTTACTTAAAGTGGTGCAGATGAATTGAATGAAAATCACGTAAAGGCGAACGCACACTTATGTGAATCGAATCGAACCGCATCGAATGAACGGAATTTTAGAGTTTTTTATATGAAATCCTATGAAACCGACCGACCGATTCCGGCAAATGTGCTAGGTTTCATAGGATTTAATTATAAATAATTCAAAAAAATACGTTTCGTTCGGTGCGGGTAGTTTTGCGTTCACCTTGCGAACGCGTGCGAACAATTCGCTTGACGGAGCGTTCGCCCGCAGCATCTATTTTCTAAGGCTCGTATTTATAAACCGCACTCAACCCTGAGATCAATCTTGAGTGCGAGTTTGAGATGCTGTTAGTACTGCCTGAAATTTGTCAAAATCGCTCTTGAGATCGATCTCAGACTTGAGTACGATTTATAAATAAGGACTATGGACCTAAGTTTCATTGTATTCTCACAAAACACCAGCAACATTCGCAGGGTGGGCTCCAGTGATTGATAGCCACAGTCCGATACCATCACCGCTAATTGTTTGACATTACCTCACCTGATGGTCGTTAGATTGTAACACCACATTTCATTCTGAGCCGCATTTATTTGGTTGTTTGCCAAATTGATGGCAGCACGAATAATACATTACTTACTCAATGATAAGATAAGCAGAAGTATTTTTATGCAGAAACAATTTGCATTAAAGGCTATCCACCGTTAAAGTAATGTAAATTAATTTAAATTAACATCAACTAACACGTATAGTATGATAGTTTTTTGGCCATCTCAAATATAGTACAAGTATTTGAGACATTTATTTGTGCAGATGTAGATTTGAAACATGTTTTTTTAATATAAAATAAAGTGGATGTATTTTAGATTCTAATGAATACTTAATAATTATCACAAACAGTTACAACTCATACTGAATACCTGCAGTTTTTTAATAACACAGATGTGTTAAGTAGAGCATCTTACAATCAAGAGCTCTATTTCTTAAATCACGCACTGAAGTGTGCAACGAGTGATCTGACCACACGCATTGATCATACTTTTTATTCATTGAATTTCTCAATAACTAGAATATGTTGGAAATGATTAGGGTATGCCGGAATACATTTTAATAGTTCAGCAAGTGATAACAGCTCAAAATATAGAAAAGGACTTCAGCTTAATACTCCAGCCAAGCAGTGTTAGGGCATTGCTCCGACGCTTCACTAGCCACATGGCTCATTTACATCCATACATACATACATATATCACGCCTTTATCCCTTGCGGGGCAGGCAGAGCGGTAACGGCCGTAAGAAAACGGTCGCCTTCGCCACGTCTGACATTTTAGAGGTTTGTTATCCAAGGTTGTTCCAGAAAACATGTGTATCACTATAGTGACAGGTTGTCGGCCTGTCGCCTAATATCGCAATACACCAATACCCTCGAGTCCCTCAGTCGCCTCTTACGACACCCACGGGAAGGATGTGGGGTGATGCTATTCTAAGCCGGCATCACACGAAAACTTACATCCAACCTTTTAGTATTATCTGCTCTCTCTTTTCGTGTGGGATACTGGCCAAGTCATCTACCGACCAAAAGTGCCCTAGTGTCAGAATTTTTCCACCGCCTACGAGTAGCAGGCTTCTGATATGGTTGTGTAACAAAGGCCGTCTAAGTAATAATAGACAGCAACCGGCTTAACGTGCCATCCGAAATCTCTTTATCATAATCTGCTAAAAATTAAAAAGCGGCTGATGATCATAAAAAAAGTCGTTTTCATCCAAATATTGCAATTATAAACAATTATAATATCAACATGTTATTCCTAGGTCCTAAGTCAAAACCATTTTAAACACAATACAATAAATTCTTCTTCTTCTGCAAACACAATAACTGCAAAATTAACACGAACCTACTTGCTTACATATTTCATTCACGAAACAAATAATATATCTTCAAAATATTGTACCTAATAAAAACAGTTTACACCTGCAGTTAGCGGCAATATTTAGCGTGAAATAAATTTAATTACTGCACGCTTGACCTACGCCAACCTTAGGGATTTTTGACGATATCACGATAATTTTATGAGCAAAACTCAATATTGGATTATATGCATTCATGATTAGTATCTACATAATACTAACCTACATACCTCTGTTCACTATCACCACTCACGACTTATAAAGAAGACTGGTTTTATATTTGAAGGTTAGTTGTTCTTCAACGATTGTCATGGTAAGTAAATTTTTTGAATGTTTATCGATGGTAGAGCTTAAAAACACTCTGTTATTGGCAGAGATAAGATTGGAAAGGGTAGATTAGTCCATGTTACCTTAGTGGCGAAGCAGTGGGGCTGGTACCCCACGTGTTCCAGGTTCGAGCCCCGGTCGACGCTTGAAATTTTTTCAATTAGCTAATTTTACTTTGAAATTGTCTCAGTTATATATTAATATAATATTTTGAATTATACCTACATATTAGCTAAGTATGTTTGTTTTTTGTCTAAGCGTAGGCAGTCAATGTGCAGTTACTTATGTTCATCCCTTAACTGGTTTAGTTATTCATCAAAATGTTTTAGGAGAAGATGGACACCGTGAAGGAAAATAAAGCATTCGTGTTGGAAGGGAATACGGCAGAAGAAGTAGCTAGAGCCATGATAGAGGGGGGCCGGCAAAGGAAGCCTTTCCACATCTTCGACATGGACGAAGTATACCATCGGGTTCAACACTTTAGGGAGATGATGCCTAGAGTCCAAATATACTTCGGTACAGTAAAATATTTACTTAATTGTTAAGAAGTAGAAATGTGATGCCGGCTCAGATCGTTATGTAAGTTGGTCCGCTGTGATTGTCAGTGTTCGGCAATTACAGCTGACAGATGAGCGTATGTGACTGTCGATCTCCGGAAGAAAGGTTCGTAAACAGCCGCAACGTAGAGGCTTAATTTTCTACTAAAAGAACAACAACGTTAGTCGTTCAAACTTACCATAATGAGTTATACTTGTTCCTTTAAAGATAAAACCGGCTCACATCGCCAACTTAGAATAACATTACCAATATTTTTTTCCTGTGAGTGTTGTAAGAGGCAACTGAGGGACTCGAAGATGTATTTCAATATAAACAACAAGCTGATAACCTATTATAGTAATACATGATTTATCTGAAAAGTCTCTCGAATATATGTCAAACGTGGTGCTTGTTGACGCTCTGCATACCCCGCAAGGGATAAAGGCGTCATGACGTGTTTATTTATGTGTAGGTTTGTAGAGACGTGATGTCAATATGGTTATATGAATATTTTTATGAACTATTTTGTATTTCAGCTTTAAAATCCAACAATCACGACATGTTTTTAAAACTGGCAGTATCACTTGGCCTTGGGTTTGATTGTGCTTCTCCTGGTGAAATTCAAAAAATCATCCAACTTGGAGTTCACCCAAGGTAAATTACTAGTTAAATTTCTTTGTTACGTACTTATTTTTACTTTCTTACTTAACAGCCGCAACAGCCCCACTGGTCGGCTGCTATTTTCATAATGTTCATCGTAAAACTGCATAATAGTAAGTATACGCTTTTGGTTTTACGCTAGTCAAAGTCGCGCTAAAGACAAATTTCAACTTTGTAACCTTAAAAACCGCTAATCCCGCGCGGGATCCCGCTCAGATAACGAACGCGATCAGTCCCACAAAAACCTGCGGGATCCAAGTATTTCAGGATCCCTGTATCCCAGTACTAGATTCCATAGTATCATTTGCACTACCAAAATACACTGCAAATTTTCTTTATTGGCTAAACTTATTCCATTTTCTAGGAGCATTATTGATACCTTACCTTCGAGGCACCCAGACCACTTGATGTACGCAAGATCTGCGGGTGTCAAGCATGCGACATTTGACACTTCTTACGAGTTGCAAAAGATGAAACAATTTTGGCCCGACGTCAGGTAATAGACGGATTTTTTTTCTTGGTTATGATGTAGCGGATTTGGACTCCCTAATCCACGATTAAATACCTATGTATGTATACTTTTTAACATCATTATAGCCCTAAATTAAGCAAAGCTTGTACTATTGGAACTAGATAGCTGATATAATACTTAAATACATAGAAAACAAATATTTGTGTCCGGTGGGAATCGAACCCACGACCCTCGGCGTAGAAGGCATAGGCATAGGGAAGGGATAGTACCACTACGCCATAGGGACTATGTGATTATAGTGATAATCTACAAAATTTCGCATATGGCCTCATAGTAAAAGTTGTTCATATAGATACTAGGATTAATAAATGTCCGTATGTCGGTAACCCAGAATATTATTTAATTTATTTGGATATCAAATTTCATTTTCAAATCGATGTAACGCCAAAACGTTCTGCTTTACAGCTTGTTGATCCGAATTCGTGTTGAAAGTGACAGCATATACAAATTGGGAGAGAAGTTTGGAGCAGACCCTGAAACCGAGGCGTTTGACCTGTTGGACATAGCTGCTTCTCTTGGGCTGCGGGTATGTCCATACATACATACATACATACATATATCACGCTTTTATCCCTTGCGGGGTAGGCAGAGCGTTAACGGCCGTAAGAATACCGTCGCTATCGCCACGTCTGACATTTATGAGAATTGTTTTCCAAGGTTGTTTCAGAAAACATGTGTATCATTATAGTGACAGGTTGTCAGCTTATCGCCTAAAAATTAAATAATACACTAATACTCTTGAGTCCCTTAGTCGCCTCTTACAACACCCTCGGGAAGGATGTGGGTTATGCTATTCTAAGCCGGCATCACACGGCATAGGACTGCGGGTATGTTATTATTTATTTACCAGTTAGTCCAGTTCTACAAAAACAGTAAATACTCACGCCTAAAAGAGCTAAATAAAACTCCCCTGTAAGATGCCTCCTGAGGCTAAGAAGGCAGCTTCTTAAAACTTAAAAATTCATTACTCGATGAAGACGTTATTTATATAAAATCTAGTCACTATTCGAGATTGATGTACAGATACTGAAATTTATTTACAAAATGTCCTTCAACACGAGTCACTATAGTGATCCTTGTAAATCATTTTCTACATCAATACGTCTGCTTACTACGTAAATTTCTAGGTCCAGCGGATTTTCGATAAACTAGAATTTCGTCGAGAAATTGCAGAATTGACTTGACACCAACCTATTTGTTGTCTTACAGGTGGCAGGCGTGGCATTTCACGTGGGTAGCGCCTGTTTCACACCCGCGAGTTTTGACACAGCGCTCAGACACGCACACAAGTTGTTTGAGCATGAAGCGCGTGCAGGGCGGCGCATGAGCATCGTCGACATCGGCGGAGGATTCCTCAGTAACGGAATACATATCATTGATGATGTAAGTAAACTCACAAATCTTTATCCCGTGGGGGTCGCAAGGGGCGACACAGGAATTACCAGACACAAGATAGGTCCTGGAGAAGGACAGCTCCACATTAACCCCAGAACGGTGTCTCCGTCAGGTGCGTGTGACAGAGGTCTATCCTCCTGACTCCTGCAGCAAACCTGGCTTCGCACCTATCGACTCGACGTTGCTGTGGAGTATGCAGAGAAGCCGAGACGGTGGCGCAAGTCCTGGGCAACCCTGCGTTTTCTAATATTGCGTCCCAGGCAAAGCTGTTGCAGACAAGCGAGTCAACTGTTTCAGTGCGCTTTCCTCAGACACTCATTCACTCAGAGTCAGAGTCACTCATTCCATTTTCATTATTCTTGATCTTATTTTGCACAGTACAAGTAAAAAAAATAGTTTGAGGTTTACCACTAAATAATAGTTTTGTATTTGTCCATTAAAAAAATATTTCTCTGTCATAATAGATATGCCAAGTATCCTCAAGTTTTACGCATTTTGGTCTACTATTAGAGCCATCTAATACATAATCTGTTTGCCAAAACACCTTAAAAATCAAAAGATTAATCGAATGCTTTTCGCTTAATTGGAGATAAGGTTAAGTAAGAATTACCTAAAAAATAAAACATAAATATGCAGCGATTATTTCGATCGTCAACGTGAATTTATCACGGTTTTTTTCAGGCTTCTAAGATCATTAACAGCGCAATTGAGGAACTGTTCCCCGACCCAGATGTACAGATTATTGCTGAACCTGGGAGATACATTTGTGATACATCTTTCAACTTGTACTGCAACATCAACAATGTACGAAAGGTAAATCATTATTTTTATTATATTTATTTACACGTAATGTTTCGTTATTGTGTACTTCAACATTGGTAGCTTGTTTCATTCATTTTAGAAGACTTGCAAAATTTTCTACCGCAAGCAAGATTAGAATCTGCAACTATAAGTACTAGCGATGCATCTACCATCTAGACTACGTTGCTTTCGAAACTATGCCAGTGTATCTGAGCTAATGACGCGTGGCATGACTTCATTGCCAAGTAACACAAAGCAAAATGTGCTTTGTTGTTATGTATTAACTAGGTATATAAAATAAGCATTTTGTTTATTATTACAGGTTATAAGGAATAATGAAACAGTGAATCTTATTTTCTTAAATGACGGCGTGCATGGAACTCTATCCCGTAGTGAACCGTGGCATACTGTGAAAAAGTTTCAGGTGAATAAGACTTTTCTAACAATATAACAAGCAAGTGTAGGAAAATATATAACCCATAATATTGAAAGAGAGTTGAAGTAGATTTTATTTTCCTTTTTTGTTGAACTAGTTATTTTTTTATTTTATTTTAGTTTTTGGTTAAATCAAATTTGTTTATCTTTCATTGTATTTTCTTCTGGATCAAAAGCAGTGCACTGATGGTGCTTTTATATTTGCAGCATTCTTCAACCATTGATGATCCTAATGAAGTTCTTGAAAGCGCACATCTTTTTGGTCCAAGTTGTGATTACGGAGATCGAATCATGCGCACCCATGACGTACGCTTGCCAAAAATTACGCCTTCTGATTGGCTGGTTTTCTCATTTCATGGATCATACACCATATTCTTTCAAAGCCAGTTTCAATTCATAGAAGTACCTTTGATACGGAATGTCGTATCTTATGAATTGTGGTAAGGGTGTACATTTATTTAAACTGTACCTAGTTGTTACGAAATAACTTTGCATTCTTAAAAAAGAGATCTACTTTTATTGTTTCTTATTTGAATTGTACCTATTTAAGTGTACCTATATTACGGTATACGTTATGCTGATCAAAGAATTTCATTTTCAGGAAAAAAATAAACCGACATCCTATCTTCAATGTTGAAGATTTCATTTTAAATCCAGATATATCGTCTCCATTACCTTCAACGCTTCCGTCGCTACCGGAAAAGCCGGTTAAATATATGTTTGATACTCCGCTTTTAAAATTGTAGACAAATTATGGAAATAAATGTAATAGTATATGAATATAATATTTTATCTAAGGGCTAGCCTTTCGTATAAGCAACAAAAACAACAGGGTTTTTATTTAATCATTGCAAAGATCGGCAGCAAAACACAATGACATCTTAAATACTGTAGTTGAATGTTTCATTAGGTACCTAATTTGTATCAATTTACTTTGCGAAAGAAAGTCTTAAACATTGCAATGTTATCTTCTACCTATCTATACATATCTATCTATACATATAATAAGACAGTAACAAGTCAGTGTTCAGTGACCCTATATAGTTTTGAGAAAACACAACGATAGCGCGTTTTAAAAGACGTGTGGCGACATCTATGAATGAGTTTTGTACGATGTTTGTGTTTGTTTGTGTATATGCGGAAGCATCACGCGAAAACGACCGAACGGATTTTGAATCAAATTGTACCAAAATGTCAAGTAATTCACCGACCAGGTTATAGGCTAAAAAAAACATACCCCTAAAAGGGGGGTTGGCTGCTACACATAAAATAAGTTTGTAGGTCATGAGAATTTCATAGTGGCGCGTAGTAAAAGGATGTGTATGGGCTAATTGGACCTGAGATTATTTCAAATTTCGAACTGGCCAGCACGTATTGTGTCGCTTTGAATAAGCGCACAGGAAGAAAAAACAACATGAGGCCGTATTTATATTTTTAATCTGTATTTTTATAACCTCAACAAATGAGTTTGTCGAATTATTGCTCATGATTACGACAAGGAAACTAAAATCTATGAATATGTCGACGACTACAAAAATATCTCTTTAATATTGGAATAATTTTCACTTTTAATAATTCAATAATTATTACCCTCGAAAACTAAAGTTCCGTGGTGCAAGACGTGCAAGTTGCGTGGCCAGACGATACAAACTTCATATAAGAATCGTTTTCTTTGTGCGTAATCTACGCGGGAAAATTGCAATATCTTTTTTGTTTTTAAATTTTCTCGCTAATTTGGTTAAGGCTATTTAGCCAATGTTTGTCTGGTACATGCAGTATGTTATAGGTTTTGCCGACAATACAGCTACATTATTTTCAGGGAGCGACAACTTTTTTCTGAAATATTCTTTGGAAATACTAATAAAAATTGGCCTTCCCACACAAAGTGACTCAACCGGCTGGTGCATTTTATATATAAGATACATCGTTCCATATTTCTGTAAAATTTTCCTGACGAAAGTTATATTTTATACGTTTGTGCCAGACGATCAAATCAGTATCTGAGATAAGACTTTTCGTGGCTATTGGTATAAGCCGATTTTCCACAGACAACGTTTTTTGGAAAACGCAGGGTTGCTCAAGACCTGCGCCACTCTCTCGGGCTCCCTGACTGACACCACAGGAACTGCGAGTCGATACGTGCGGAGCCAAATTGACTGCAGGATAGACCTCTGTCACACGCGTCTAACAAAGACTCCGTTCCGGGTTTAAATGTAGATTCTGTTGTCCTTCTCCAGGGCCGCCGGTCTTGGTCAGGTTTCTCCCTCGGTTGATTCTTACGACTCCCACGGCAAGAGAGGTGCTATTCTACTTTGCCGGCAGCACACGACCTTAATTAAATAGCCTTAGGTACTTAATTAAACGTAACCCTAGCCGCGGCTCCGCCCGTGTAGAAATCGGTCATGGCATCACACAGGAACATTTTTTCGCGAAGAAAACTTTCCTATGCGTTAATCCAACTTACCTCCTTTATGTCTGTGTTCAATTTCATGAATATCAGTTAAACAGTTTTTGCGTGAAGGAGTAACAAACAAACATATAAACTTTTTTATTTATATTATTAGTAGGAAGTAGGATAGGATAGGATTAGTAGTATGATTACTTGCTTTTGTTTTTATTTATTCACACTCATGAACTTGGTCTTCAGTCTTCCATCACAATGTCAAGAAATGTAGCATCAGTCTACTTCACGGAATTAATACTCTTGGAAGTAAATATTGCACGGTTTTAAAAAATCTGCTAAAAATGGCATAAGAGGCGGAAAGTTGAAAATATTGGGAAGAGTACTGGAAAGCTAAAAAATCGTAGCAGGGAAAGACGACTTCAAGAAACTGAACCTTTAGGGATTCTAAAAGACTAAACACTATAAACCAACCACCGTTTTCTTACTCTTTCTTGCATGTGGAAATTGAAATTTTACGAATTAACAGTTTTTTAAATTACTTACATATAGTCTGAGAAACCAAGTTTTCTGGTACCTACCTACCAACAATTTAATATTGGCTAATATTATTTTATGGTTCTTAGAGGCCTATGTTTAGCAGTGGTCGTCCTATACATAGCTGATAAATGATGGAAGATATGTTATGGCGAAACGAAGTTCGCGGGCACCAGCTAGTAAAAATATAAATAGAATAAAGAATTTAAAATAGACCTAAGTTATAATTTATGGGCATTTCTACGGCAGGAGTAAATTTTTATCACCTCCGTGTGCAATTTTATTTTTAACATTTTATTGACTTTATAATACTGGAAAATTAGGAAAAAAGAATAGAAACATATTGATGCTTATTTGCCATCATTTGCTTCAGTAGATCCTGAAATAATTAAATTTTAATTTCGAGTGTTCACGAAGTTGAGAAATGTGTTCACGGAGTTGAGAATGCACGTTTGTTTTAAGATTTTCATGCACTCATTCAAAGTGATTTATTGTTTTTTAAATGAATAAACAACATAAGACGAATTTCTCCCCATTTCCACTTGCAGATTCTGAAAAAATCGAATTTGAATATTGACTGTTCACGAAGTTTAAAAATTTGTTTACGGAGTTGAGAATTTTTAAAGTGTTATTGTATTAAATATCAGCCGATGGTGTAAAAGTTTAAATTCTTTGTTAATTCTGTATTTCTATTTTTTGAAGACAGTTGTGCGTGAAAATGATTTCTGATTTCATTTTCGTGGATTGCTTTCATCAGTACTAAAGTGTCAAAATTTTTACATACATACATACATATATCACGCCTTTATCCCTTGCGGGGTAGGCAGAGCGTTAACGGCCGTAAGAATACGGTCGCCATCGCCACGTCTGACATTTTTGAGGATTGTTTTCGAAGGTTGTTTTAGAAAACATGTGTATCACTATAGTGACTGGTTGTCAGTTTGTCGCCTAAAAATTGTAATACACCAACACTCTCGAGTCCCATAGTCGCCTCTTACGACACCCGCGGGAATGATGTGGGGCGATTCTATTCGAAGCCGGCATCACACGTCACAATTTTTGGTCATTTTAGATCTGAGTGTTTGGCTAATGGACGATTTAAGCGTACCCTGTTAATTTTAATGAAATAGGATTTGACCATCCGGAGGAGTCTGGTGCTGAGCTGAATATCCGAACAAGTGGATCATGCTGTTAAAAAAAAAAATTTTTCGAAATTTCAGAAAATCGAAAATAAAATGTTAATTTAGCTGGCATCACTCGGCAAATCTAAATGTCATAAAATATTGTCAAAACCAGTGGCATAGTTTATACTACGACTGCTTTGCTTCAACACACTAGCAGTAAGTAGGTGTTACGTTATTTTCCAAAAATACACCTTTACAGCCACAACAGTTCACAGCTTGAGCTTCCCTTATTGAGGAGGTATTGCCATGTTTTCCACGCATGGTAGGTAGATTGGCGAGCATCAAATACGATGTTTCATTCACAGGGAACGCTGCCAGCTATTTTCTTGATGATTAACTTTTAGCCGCCTCTTACGACACCTACAGGTAGAATTGGAGTGATGCTATTCTACGCCGGTACCACACGACATCATTCTAATCACAGTTTTATAAAAAACTTCAACTCCGTGAACAAAATTCTCAACTCCATGAACAAATGCACACGGAGTTCAGATTCTCGGAGTTGAGAAAAAGCTGGTTTCTTTGAAATTTCTCTCTAAAAGTATAACTTTGTGCAAATTCAATTGTACCTACGAATTGGTATACTATCGAGGCACAAATTACACAAAGTAACAACCTTTTAGCTCTTATAGTTTCAAAAATATTCATGATCCGGAGTTGAGAAATTACCCTGCACCAAAGACGAAGCAAAATTTCTTACCTTTGAAAATGGTTAATTCCGGCAGCATGTCTCAGATTCACTGCACTCGCCTACTCGGACGCAACTGGCAGTTTATGTGAATCGGATAAAGATGTGCAAATCGCGCGTATTTACAGATGTGCGTAAGAGTTTGTGAGTGATACCGAATTTAGTCATAAGCTCGGGACAAATATTTAAAGTAACATAAGTGGTACAAAATAAAACATTATAGACATCTTGGTAATAAATAAGCCTTTGTCATATATCTATATACATGTGAACATTATTATAAATTCCGGAAATTATCGAATTATGGACCAATTTAGTTTCAATTCCGCCAAAGGGACAGGCCTAAATCAGGTAAATTTGGTGTTTTTTTTTTCAATTCGGTATATTTTTCAGAAGAAAGTAATATTAAATTAGTCATAATAATTATGCTCTCCAAATAGAACATACATTAAGGATTATGAGTTATTTTTTTGAGATTTTAGTTTATATGTTTAACACGATTTCTGGACCAGGACAAAAAAAACGGCGTCTCTGTAGAAATGCCCTTATGATAAAAAATCTGAGCACAAATAATTTGCATTGGCCATTTTTAAAATTAAACTTCTTAAGATTCAAATTGACTGGTTCTACTCGAGTTCTACCTCAGAGCAATTTCGTCCCGGCTTTTTCCCTTTTCCCGAGAATGGTCCCCGCGGCCTGTAATAGGTTTCTTAAAAGGAAATCGAGTTAAACAGGCGTGATTGACTTAATTGTAGGAAAGCTTTATTTTTCGAGATTAAAGAATTTACTTTGGAGATTGGAGTAACCAGGTTACTTTTCAAGGTAACTTTGCAAAAGGGATTCCTTTGTAATCTAAGATCACGGGAAAATTCGTTCTAATTTTACTAATAATACGACGCAAAGAAGCAAGAAGATTGACGCTGGATAAACTTTCATTAAAGTTGCCATATGGTTGGCATTTTGTTCAACATGCCAAAGAAAACACTTCCAGGGTTGAAAAGAGGGTAGTTGAATGGACGCTGTTAGATTGAAAATTTCGTTTACTTTGGTGTAGGGACAGCGAGCAGGCGGGGGCAGTCAGGGGCTAAATGTGTAGCGCGACCAACATTGACGTTTGAGTATGTACACCGGGTTTAGCAAAATCAGGAAGTCCGGATGAGAAAAAAACGCCGTGTATGCCGTGTGATGCCGGCTTAGAATAGCATCACCCCTATTCTTCCCGCGGGTGTTGTTGTAAGAGGCAACTAAGGGACTCTAGGGTTTCATGTGTGTTATAACTTTAGGCGACAGGCTGACAACCTTTCACTACAGTGATACACGAATCATCTGAAAGGGCCCTCAATACTTGTCAGGCGTGGCGACAACGACTGTAATTTTAACGATCGTTAACGCTCTGCCTACCCCGCGAGGGATAAAGGCGTGATTTACGTATGTACGTAAAAAAGCGATATCGTGAGGTAATTATTTGAATGATGTATATTCTCATTGAAACATTGAAATCATTGAATTGACTCATTGAAATGTTTTTATCTAGAATCGAAAAAAGTTCCGGTGTTACAGAACTCTCATAAAATATTATATTTAAGTAGTCTAATCAAATTAGTTTTTGTTGGTACCAGTTTGGTTACTGATATATATTTTTCATTATTGTAACAAAAAAATATGTATCCTAACTGATGTCATTTTTAACATTCTCAATAACTTATTTAGGTACACACTAATAAAACTCTCAAAAAGGTATATTAGGACGAACCTTTCTTTTGCATACTTGAACTTTCTATATCGACAAAAACATACCGATCTTTCAGTATAATAATACTTAGTAAGTATTCTTGTAAAGATTTTTTCTTGGTAGGTCTAATAAATGTCTATTAGTTGAAACAGATACCATTATCAATAAATATGAAGTAGTACTACACAATATCAAGTAAAAGAGAAATATTTAGAATGATAGGTCTCAATTTTCTAGAGCGGAAAGTTAGCTGTATAAAGTATATCGAATTGGAAGAATAATGTAACTTAAAAGATGTTAAGTCCAAGTTGTCAAATCGCATACGACAAATTTTCATTCTTTCTGAATATAACATGAAGCGTTTTCGCCCAATTTGTCATATTTGCAACAAATTTTGCACCTAATTATCTGATGTGATTTCCTTTTATATTTATGCCCTATTCGCACCTGGGCGGAATCCAGGCATTACAAGGGTAGCAGCACAGCAGTGCCTGTTGTGTCCTTTTTCTTTTTGTATTTTTCCTGTATCTCTTTTTGTGCGCAATAACTACACGGATAGCAGTATTCTGATTGGTACCCACAAAATGTCAAGCGATTGAGTTCCGCTACCCACGTACCCCTCCGGATACCGCTAGGGCTCTAGAGTAGGTATCTCAGGGTAGTTAACTCTATATTTGTATAGCAGAGTAACTGCACGTTAAGAGCATGGAGACAAGACGCTACTTAGTTAATTAAATAAGGACCAAGTAGGCACTTCTACTACCAGTGGACATTGAATAATCTATTTGCGCAAAGGAATTTAAACTGTAGCACAGTCTTTGATATATCAAGCAAAAGTCGAAACCTTAGGTAGAACTACCAAAGGTCTATTTCTTCACTGCCTGTTTTTATTTTTCTATAAAGACGTAATCATGGTTTTGTGTGCGCATTTGTGTAGTAGTGTATTCGTCATCTAATTCAACAACCAGAGTATTTGTTAGTAATATTTGGACCCAATCTGCTATCTATTGACACCTTCGGTGTCCTATAGTACAATAACTTGCAAGATGACTGTGTCATTATTAAAATACAAATACAAAGTTGTACGCTTAAAACTATTGTCCAAAAATACGACAGACTTCATAGTTTTTCGAAATATGCAAAGTTGAAATTAATAAACAGAAAAATAATAAAATAATAAATACTGAGAGATGACGTCATATCTCAGTATTTTCAGACAAAATATCGTTTTATTGTTTGACATTACATTTTTGCGAGTAATATCTTAGTAGGTACATTGCTTAGCTGGTTTAAGAATGGGGTCATAATGCCTTACCACAATGTACCTACATTTAGTTCGGCCAGTAAACTTGTAGCCTGTAGTTTGATAGTATAGAGCACTGGTTTGCTATTGACCGTATGTTTACAGCGTAGCATGCCTACGCCGTAGCAACAGGCTACGATCGACTGAGCATTCAATTGCTATCCTCTCTAACTAGTACCTACATTCCGAACGTCTGTGTTTGAATCGGTTGCAAGAACCCGTGATTGTTTCAAGTAGAGTTCTTGCCGGTTTTGGAATCCTACTAATATTGTAAATGCGAAAATTTGTAAGTTTATTTGTTACACCTTCACGCTAAAACTACTAAACAGATTTTCATGATATTTGGCACACAGATAAAAGGTAACTTGAATATAGGATTATATATGACGTTGTTATTTCGGAAAATAGCTCATGTGAGATACTGCGGGATTAAAAACGACTTTCACGCGGGCGGTGCCGCGGCGGGCGCCCGCTAGTAAAAAATAAAGTTTTCAAAGCGTCTTCTAAATAGTTATCTACATACTTATTTTATCTAAATTTTATATGAAAAAAGAATCATGACATACTTTACATTTATATTAATCCTATACAATACGAGTATCTTCAAAAACTTTATTATTCCTTATTTGAACCTTTTATATGTGATGTCATTATGTCAAGTTAACCTTCCGCCGCTTCCTTTGTAGCGGAACGGGGTGTCAAAGTAAATAAAAAAATAAGTGGAATAAAGGAATAAACTTCATCTCGGCATAACACGCGAAATTACGTTAGTCCCCCAGGCTACGGTGGTTTTCACATCTAACGCACAACACTGCGTTTTTTCAGCGCATCCGTAACGTATGCGTTTGTCAGATGCAAGCTTTCAAATTCCCCATACTAAAAAACTAAGTTGACCCTGAGTTACAAGCAACCCATAAACTTGCGTCGGACACTAGGGTACGTTGGGTCATTGAACGATTCGGTATCCCACACGAAAAGAAGAAGAACTTGCATTGTTTATAAAACGCAGCCGTCAACGCAGGTTTATCGTATGGAAAGCTAAAATTTTCCTTGTATCTGAAAGACGCATGCGTTACGGATGTGTTACAAATGCGCAGCGTCGTGCGTCAAATGTGAGAACCGTCAACGAGATTGCTACAATATATCGCTATATCAATATTAATGAGTGTTCGAGCAAGAAGCTGCACTCTGCATTAGCTTGGGAACATAATACAGCTCTGGTATGCGTGTAATCAAATGAGAGTATATTGTACGTCTATTGTCACGCCTTTATCTCTTGCGGGGTGGGCAGAATTTATTACAGAAGACTGTTTGTCACCATAGGATACAAAACCAATTTTCTAAATAGCACAAACAAACACATATACATATCACGCCTTTATCCCTTGTGGGGTTGGCAGAGCGTTAACGGCCGCAAGAATACGGTCGCTATCGCCACGTCTGACATTTTTTGAGGATTGTCTTCCAAGGTAGTTTCAGAAAACATGTGTATCACTATAGTAACAGATTGTCAGCCTATCGCCTAAAAATTGTAATACACTAATACTCTCGAGTCCCTTAGTCGCCTCTTACGACACCCGCGGGAAGGATGTGGGGTGAAGCTATTCTAAGCCGGCATCACACGGCATAATATGCTAAATAGCAATTGAACAATTTGCATTTAGGGACTTATACGGTACTTTAAGAAAAACTCTGTTCAAAGGATCGTTGGACGACACGGTGTCCCACATAAAAAGAAAGCGAGAAAAAGAGTGAAAAAAACAAGTCAAAAGTTGATTCCATAAAATATGGGTAGGTTGTTGTGCGGACGATAGTTTAAAAAAAAGGTGTTCACGCCACAAATTAACAAATTCAATAAATTGCAGAAAGACAGAATTTAGAAAATTACAGCTTATAAGTATTCACAATATGTTCGTCAAATAAAATATCAATAATAAAAAAGAAAAATAACAATTTTAAAGAAAATTATATAAATGACTATACATACTACAAAAAAGAGAAACAAAATTGTTAATCAAATAAATCATTGCATTTTGTAAAACGGTCTGTATATCTTTAGTAGCGCTAATAATATTATTTATTTATTACCTATAATATCTGTAGCACTTTGACATGTGATGATGTAAACCACTATCGAACCGCCATGCAAGCACGCTCGGTTACCTCCCGTTTATAAATGCCTAATGAACTGTGAGCTACATTCCCTGTGAACTGGGTCTGTACAAACCTGGTACCTAGAGTATCTGCAAGCAAGGAGTTGTGTATAGTTTCATTTATTTATAAAATTATTAGAAGGCTTTTAACAGTAAATTGAGAGTTGTTAAAAAAAATTAAATACCAGACGTGACGATAGCGACCGTATTCTTGCAGCCGTTACCGCTCTGCCTACCCCTCAAGGAATAAAGGCGTGATATATGTTTGTATGTATGTAAAAATTGTTAACAATGGTTTCATGAAGAACTTTCTGAAAGGGAAGGTCGAAGGAAAAAGAAGAATAGGTAGACCGAGGCATATTTCACTCAAGTAAAAGAAAGGTTTATGTCGTATTTAAGCACTTGTAGGAAACAGATTAGAATAGAAATTGCTCCACTAACAACAGAATGCGTTAATGATGTTGAATAATAATAGATCTTTAGGTAGCTTATTTTACGCCAAGAATAATAATAATATGTAAACTTAGGCTGTTTCTCCACTTCTTCGGCATCCGGCTTTTATCAATCCAATTTATACCAAACCAAAAATAAACCGAGAATTTGCCAAACCAAAAAATTTGGATTTTAACTGTCCAAAGTGACAGAAATACAAAAAAAGTATTCATGCTTATACCATGACGTCATATTACTGTCCGTCTTTTACCGGATAGGTGCAAAAGCATTACCCGGCCTTTGAATATTGTCGGAAGGCTACTTCCGGCATCCGGCAGCCGGACCGTAGTAGTGAAGTGAACTGTTATATTCGGTATGATCTCCACATTTTATAAAGTTTGAAGCTTGCCAAAAGTTTCCACGGCGTCTTTATAAACCTTCCGTGGCAGTGTGGGCAATAAAGATGTTATTTTAAGGCCAGGCATAACCACGTGATGGATGGTGGCCGGTGTTGCCAGCCTATACAAGATGTTACGAGTATTAAAAACTTTATATTTTGTTATCTACGAAGTTCTTTGTCTTAACGAAACAGAAGTCATATAAGTACCTTGTCCAGTTTCCTTTTATTAATCACAATGAAGAATTGACCAGGACCACGTGATTAAAAAGTTATGCTATACTTGTGCTTAGTAAAAACTTTTTAGTGCATATTGAATTGATACAAAATAGTCCGATCACAGATACAACATTTTGCAGATAATACCTTAGAATCTGAAGCATCATTATCATACAACATATCTGCCATAAGACGTCGACTGTTGAGTATCGGCTTCTCCTAAAGATTTACACTTTGTCCGATTAGAAGCGGCCTGCATCCAGCATTTCCCCACGGACTTGACCAGATCGTCTATCCATCTCGCGGTGGGCCATCCTATGTTGCGCCTGCCGATACGCGGTGTCCACTCGAGAACTGTCCTGCTCCACCAGTTATCAGTCCTTCGAACAATGTGGCCTGCCAATCTAAAGCACGCCATCTGTATTTTCTTTTCAGCAGGAAATTTTGTATATGACGGGTCTCGCCCCTAAATTATAATTTAATACTAGGTGGCATAGTGTTGAGATTAATTTTTGACATTTAAGTTATACATATACTGTTAATAACTCCACTAGATTATATTACAACATTTCTTCGAAATGAAACTTTTTCAGTTTGGCTCAGCGCAGCGCCATCACGTGGCTCTGGACAGTAATTCCTCATTGTCTATCACACTGTCACATTATTTCAACAAAACATTAAATATTGTGTTTGTTCTTTTATTGTTTGTCTGACTGATACGATTATAAAGTGTATTGAACTGATGAATACAGTTTTATAAAGGAAAAGCCTGATTCAATTAAATTCCTCACACACTCTTTCTCATCTCGTGTGGGATACGGAGTTGTGCAACGACTCAAGGAACCCTAGTGTCAGAATTTTTCAAGCTCCTGACATTGTGTAACGACCAACGTCTAAGTAATTATAGACAGCAACCGGAGCCTATGGCTTCACGTGCCATCCGTAACACGGAACTATAATTCTTTATCATCTTTTTTCTTTCTTCTTCATCTTTCTAACACCTTTCTTTCTTATTTTTCGTCTTTCTTCCTCACACCCTGTATGATGGTTATTACTTAGATCTGGCGGGTGTTGGACCAACTTGAAGCGCTTAAACTTTTCAAGTGTTAGTTAATCGATCATTGCTAGACGATCGTGGTTAAACTTGCACTAAGTACTCGTAGTCGTGCTGGGTATGCTTAGAGTGGATTGAAAAATTGTTTTGTAGCAGATATTTGATCGTAGTTTCGGCAGATAAATATTGAAAGAGGCTCAAAGCGAACAGAAATTAGTAAGTTTTTCTTTCACATGCCCTAAGGTAGACTGGGAGATAACGTCTTTGGCGTTAAGACCGCCAATGTATAGTTGTTTATAAAGTTAAATAAATAAATAAATTATTTTATGTACAACACATACTAGATATTCTTTTAAATTAACCAGTTTTTTATTTGAAACTTTCGCGGTTACTTACACAGATTGATACGAAATATTATAAAAGTGGTTCTCACAAGTAAGATGTAATAAATATGCTTCATAATCAAACGCAACAAATACACTCAATTACAAAGACGTATTTGATGTATATTGCGTAGATTGTTTTCTTATAACTATACTGTCATTATAATTCCCAGATACCTAGGCAATGTACTTCAAATTTTATAGTAATTTTGTGATACGATCCCGGTTGTTCAAAATGCTCGTTGGTTGGTCGTCGGCGACTATGTCTCTATAAATCACGACCCTCGTCGTGAATCCACAATGGACACTGAGTCACCCAAGCCTGGATAACCAACACCGCACCGAAATTTACGACAAATTACAGCACGATAGCCGGAAAGTACAAGTACCCCTGAAAATATTTCACTTTATAAAATAATGAGTGTACAGAACGCGTGTCAGGACAATCATGAAATATAAGGTCTAAAAATATTAGCAAATATTTTAAGGGATGAATCAGCTCATAAAACTGAACAATTTTCCCTAAGAAACATAGGTCGAAATATGAACAAAATTTTTGGACATCCCATACAAATTCACTTGGTCGGTCGTTTCGTTACTCGTAGTTTTGTATGGGAGGTCCAGATTTTTTTCATATTTCCACCTATGTTGCTTGGGGAAAGTTGTTCAGTTTCATGGGCTGATTCACCCCTTAAAACATTTGCAGCAAATTTTTTTACACCCTGTACACATAATGCGCGAGGTTTCATTACGATCATGGAATATACGTATCCTTGGTATCCTTGCCATACTTGCAAAGGTAATGTTTATTTCAGGAAAATAGTTTTTAATAGAGAACCTTAAATTACTGTTAAAATGTTTAAGGTTACTCAAAGATATTCGGCCTAAAAGCTACCTACTTGAACTGTTGATACTTGTAAATTGAAGACTTGTGAAACGACCCTTAACTAAAACCGGCTAATGTAAATCCGGCTTTAGCGTGGGCGACTGGTACTATTAATAGCTAATCTTCAAAGTTACTATTAGGTACCGACTTCAAAAGTGCCTACAACATTTTAAGGTTCCCAAAATTTCTCCAATCTGCTATTTTCATATCCTGACGAACTAAGTAATAGGACATTTCAGAAGAAATTTTGTAATATATGGTAAAATACAATGGAACCTACTTAAATAAAAACATAGGTAGGTGAGATTGAAACTAAAATACATCGATGCTAAAAAAACTGGAGTTGAAACCTCCTCTTTTTTTGGAGTCGGGATTAGTGTAGGTGGTTTAGGAACAAATCACGAATAAACAGTTTCCTCCTAAAAAGTTTCTGTTTATTTGACATAGGAAAATAGAACTACGAAAACGTGACGAGAACTTCGTTGACGAAGTTTGTGATAAAGGCGGGCAATGTGAACTATTTTTAGTTCCCAAAGGTTTGCTGTCATTGCTATAGGTATTTATTTGACCGTGTGATGCCGGCTTCGAATAGCATCACCCCATTTCTTTCCCGTGGGTGTTCTAAAAGGCAACTAAGGGACTCGAGGGTTTCATGTACATTACAACTTTTAGGCGACAGGCTGACAACCTGGCACTTATTGGTATACAAATTATCTCATCCGGCCCTCAATATTTGTCAGGCGTGGTGATAGCGATCGTATTTATGCGGTCATTAACGCTCTGCCACCCCGCAAGGGATAAAAGCGTGATATACGTATGTATTTATTTACAAAAAATAGGATTAACTTGAAGTTTATTGTCCTATCTATTTATTCTTGGGTGTGTAAAATTGGGTCGTTGGACGACTCGGTGTCCCACACGAAAAGAGAGAATAGGTGTTTACCTATATCCTAAGTTTTCGGGAGATTCTGAGTAATTATTATTTAATACTCAGGATATGTCGAAAACTCAGGATTTCGCAGAGGGATCTCGAGAGCTTGGTACGGTCGGATAGTCCGGTTACCGAACCACGGCTAAAAAAATCCGTCGTCTAGCTTACCAAACTACGTATTTTTTTCTTATTAACAGTTGTCAGGTCGACCGGACCACGGCAAACACCTGAAATTTTATAAATAGAATAAAATAGAAAATCTTTAATCCAAAAATACTGCGACATCAATGCGGCTCGAGTGATTTTCACGGAATTTCGTATGTCACATACATAAGTTCGTGTATGTTTTCAGGGACGGCAACCTGATACGTGGGTTTCAATTTACAAGAAATGTTCTTTCACATGTTTTTGTGTGTTGTTTTTGAACTAAACACCATTGACGAGTAGTAAAAACAAAAACTGAGCTCGATCTACCAGCTGGTAAACCTTTAAGTCATTACACCACGAAGATGGAGTTAGGAGTGGAACCCGGGAGACCCTTGAGGTTTGACACCTGGAACTATTTCGAGAAATTGTGGCATGAGCATGACCTCTGCAAACAGTACTTAGCTATGTTATGATATAACTAGACCGTATTTATTTCGGAAATGAAATAGCGAAGGAAGAGGGTAAAGACAACATCCTTCAGTTTGGCACGATCTATGCTTAGTAAAAAATCAAGTCGCTGTTTGCGTTTCTCTGTCTGTCTGTCAGTAATATACACTATTGGACACAACTTAATTCTTCCTTATTAAAAAAAATAAAGTGATGAAAGTGAAAAATGTATATGTATAATACATACCAGGAAATCTTCTCGTGCCTACGGTAAAACGTCTAGCACTGGATGCAACCGCTCGGCATGTCGGTAAGTATACACTATATTTAATGACTTCTTCCATTCTTTGATTTAAAAAATCCCGTTAATAAGATGTTACCTCGAGGCAAAAAAGACAAAAGGCATGTTTCTAGCCTCCAATGAAAGCAGTCAAACCTACTCAGTAATAGTATTATGAATAGATTATAGCTGTCCGAAAGCAAAAACATTTACCGTTGCATTAACAACGTAGTCAAAGCGATCAAAATTATTTTAGTACAATACACATTCATTTCACATTATACTAAATGCATACTTAAATAACGTGTCCAAAAATACGACATGACAGGCAGCATCACAATAGAAAACCCAACTTCCAGTTAACTAGGTTTATTAGCTGGAATGCAAACCGATTTTACGCCGTCACGCGTACAAAATCCATTCAGAAAATGGCCTCCATTTCGTATAATGAGAGAGGTTCGTAATCCAATTAATGAGAGATGAAACTATAGGATAGTTGCAAAGTATAACATAACATAACATAACAAAATTCTTTATTGCACAAAAAACAACATGTAGAAAACACAAACAAAGGAAACAGTACAACAAGGCGGCCTTAATGCTAGGTAGCATTCTCTACCAGGCAACCTTAGGGTGAAAGAGAGAGTGCGATTATGGAAGCGGGATAGTGCAAATATTACCTACTAGTACATACTACATAAATAATAATAAAATACAATATATATATATATATATAATAATATATATATAGTATACAATATATGTATGTTTACTTCTCGTCGGCGAAATCAGGATACTTTCGTTTTCATTATTTGATAAAACACGAAACATCTGAAAACTATTTTAGATTTGGGACATAAGATTAGACTTAAGATTTATAAAACTTATTTTACTCACCATTACACGGTATCTAAGATTTATTCGAAACACACACTTAACACACTTTTTAAACTTGCAAGGTGTCCCGGATTTTTTGATGAGCAGTGTAGTATAAGGCTTAATATGAGTATTTATAAAAACACTGGTTATTTAAAACCAAGGTTCGTTGGGTTGTTCGTAGACACGATGTCCTACACGAAAAGAAAAGTTTTTTTTGCCCGCAGGTGTAAAGACCCCGGTTTTGTTTGTGTAAAATGTGTGTTTACACAAACAAATGTTAAATTTTACTTTCAAAACCTTTGGTCATGTTCTTAAGCAGTTTTCAGTGTTGGATTTGAATTGGATTGGTTTATATTTTCAGATAAGTGATATGGTAACGACTTCGCAGGAGATGCTGTAGTAAACATCTTTAATTTTTATTGTTACTATTCTATTTGAATTTTGCTTAGCCTCAAGTCATTTAAATTTAGTACCGTCTAATTTAATATTTTCTCTGCATTTTGAGCTATAACATACTCATCTATATAGAATGAATAATTCTCCATACGGCTAAATAATTGTCCCCATTTGGTTGATCATTAGAACCATCATCATCAAACTTAAGAGTCATGCTGGGTCATTGGACGACTCTATGTTCCACACGAAATAAGAAGAAGAAGAGTCATGCAATTTCCATTCTTGTCTGGTTTTCGCCTGATGTTCGTATTATATTTCGTATAATCCGATTAATAAAAGATGAAACTATATGATGCATAGTAGTAAAACTTTATAAGTGTTTTTCTCGCCCGCTGCTGGTGCGAAAATTCCGGCTTTTAGTTAGTTAACTTTGCTTAGCGTCGAATTATTTCTGCTTCGTTACATATTTACTTTGCATCTCGAACCTTGTATGAAGAAAAACTTAATAATGCCGCTTTCAAAATAATACACTTAATAAACTAAATAACACGTTTATACAGGGTATGAGGAAAAGAACTAACTTCCTTTCAAGGGATGAACCATTCCATGAAACTAAACAACTTTCCCCAAGAGCTTAGGTTGCAATATGAGAAAAAGATTGACCTCACAACCTGACATTAGTTGGAATATTTTGTATTGGTGTTCCAAAAATTTCTTTTTCATTTCGACCTATGTTCCTTGGGGAAAGCTGTTAAGTTTCATGGGCTGGTTCATCCCTTGAAAGGAAGTTAGTACTTTTCCTAACACCTTGTATACACCAAAATAATTTTCTACCTTAAATAGCAGAAACATTTGGAAAAAAGGATCACTTTCGGTTATAAAACATGATTTTACGTAAAGGGTGGATCAGCCCTTACCGAAAAGCTTAACATGTAGATAATGTAAGATTTTCAACATTAAATATACAAAAGTACCTATAGCCCTTACTACTGAAGAAATGAAAATGGAAACATTCTTATGAAATGAGAGAATCATTTCCCCGGGATGCATATTACCTTGGAATATAATATTCCCTGCATATTACGCTTCCATTTTATCTACATAGAGCACGCCAGCCGGTGTATTAATCATTCGTCTCGCACCTTGCAGTAAAACGCAAACAGCTGACCTGGCAACTAATTTTCCTAATTTGCAAGATTCCATCGCACTTCCAAACCTGTCCGTAGACGCGACGGAGCCTTCTAAATTACCCCATTGTTGGTTACGCTTGCGGCGCTGAGCTACAAGAATCGAAATCAAATCCATTACTGACATTGTTCCATCCTCATGAACGTCGGTGGAGTAAAAGTTGGATATCTGCTCTCTTTTGAGCCTACTCTTTGACTTCCTTATACGAGTACGACGCGACATGACATGACGCCTGTCTTCTCCTTGACTTGGTCCATGTAAGCTCGTCTGTCACCCTCTCCCTTTTCTTCTCACAATTTTGCCTTCAATTACAGTTTTTAGTAGGTCGTCATGTCACAATACGTGCCTCAGCAAGTTATTTCTTCTGATCTCTATAACGTTCAATGTATTTCTCTTCTCTTTTACTAGACTTAAAACATCGTCCGTGTTTTTCTCATGTTGGTAACGTGATTCAATTTAGACGTCGCGCGGCAATGTATATCAAAGAGCGTTGAAAGTGTACCAGTGAGGAGACAGAGGGCCAATGAGCGCCATATTGAGTCCATTATTTCATCCTGTGAAATGGAGTGGCAGTGAAATAGAGCAAAGATTGTGGAGCCGACTCGCGCCCTACGGGAGGACGCTTAATCGACTCATTGCGGGACTCGGTGTGAATTTAAAGCGGATAGCTTTATAATCTTAAGTCTATCAGATTTTTATGATTTGAAGTGCTATTACCATTCATTTGAAGTTTGGAACTAGCTCTTCTATAGTACCTACTGAACTTTCAGCTAGTTTTACGTAGGTAAGAGATTTTTAAAATGCGTTATTTTCTTGTCCAATTACCTACTTAGCAACTCTATCAAATAAGTAAATTTTTTAAACACATAAAATTGCGCCTATTAACGGGAGCTTATTTAGTAAGGTAGAAGATTGAAGGACGAAGAGGAAGGGGAAGACCGAGAAGAAGTTATTTGGATCAGATAAAGGAGAAAATAATAGCCACGTCGTACAGAGAAGTCAAGGAGAAGGCGGAAGACAGAGAAAGCTGGCGGATACCCCACCTACAAGGGCAATGACCTTAAATAAATGATGATGATTTAGTAAGGTGGTCTGTAGACTCCGGAAACCGACCTGGCTCCGCACGTATCGACTCGTCGTTCCTCTTGAGTCAGCCAGGGAGGCCGAGAGGATGGCAAGTCCTGGGCTACCCTGCGTTTTCCATAATTGCATCCCAGGCAACGCAGTGTCTGTGGTCTTGCCTCAGACTCTTCTTAAATCGTCTATCACGGACTTATAAAGCCAATGATTGATTTAATAAGGGTAAAAGAATGAGGTAAGGGTTATTTTTGCCAAGCTTACCTTCAACTACAGACAGGATAGCTCCGTCTGGAAATGAAGACGACGTTTGTTCATAAACCAGGTCGTTAATTCCGTTATATCAGACAGAGCGGAGAGGTCGGACGTAACAGATGGGCCACGTGACTTCTGAAGCGCCATGCCGCCCGGTCCTGGATGCTCTTATTCGGTCGATGTACAATTCTGAGTGAAAATTTATCTTATTTGAAAACGGTATTTTTGTCAGTGTACTTTGCTGTATATCCCTTGGGGATATTAATTTTAGAATGATATTTTGAACTGAAAGTTCAAAACATTTCCAAACCTTCAAACACAACACCTACGTAGTAGTAAGTATTGAACAATATTTTACCTACTTATTTTATTCATATGAAAATTCCCTGATGAACGGTTGTACCCATTACTGTAACTGTTGCTAATCGTGTTCCCGGCATGTATTACATCAATAAATAAATATCCTGGACAATTAAAAAATATAATAATAAACCTTTCTCTTAAATCTTTCTATCTATAAAAAACTACACACTACTACCACTACTACACTCATCAAAATATGTTGTTAGGAAGAGTTTGCGGTGCCAATGACGGAGTAACAAAAAAGGGTTTCATTTTACGAAATATACATACCTACCCACAACATACATACGGAATACTATATATATGACGAAGCAGACCTCGCATTTTTCAATATACTTCCATATATTCCTCATAATAGCGAAAGTTATGTAAAAAACAATTAGCAATGATTTTATCAGATGGGTGACCAATAGTGACCATCGCTCACTATCCCAGGCCCAAACTACACTAACGCCCCCTCGTTAAGCCCTAACGAAGCTATAAGCCACTATTACCACCCTTCACGCGAACACCCATTTAGCGTCCGTTCAGTTAAATTACGTTACCTGTCAAAGGCTGTGACCTCAACGAAATATTCTATTTATTAGTAAAGTAGTAACACAATTACGCATGGAGTTATTAGTGAACGGGGTAGTAGTGTGTGCCTATTTATTGAAATGAATTTGAACTGCAGAAAGAGTTGGAAAATGGAGTAGGTTGGAGCTGAGAAGGTTGTTGGAGGTTATTTTTTATTTGTAAGTAGTGAGTAAGTAGCTTTTAAGTTTGCATAATAGAGTTTGGTAGTTATCGTCAGTCCCTAATTTCTTGATGAATAAAAATTAATTTTAAATGTAGAAAATATACAAAGAACACAAATAAGTCAGCCATAAATGGGATTCAAATCAGGGACTACTTATTATAGGGACAGTTCCTGACGTTTTTTCAGTTGTCTAAATTAGTTCGAACAGGTTACTACAGGTCATTTGAAATGACGCACATAAGACAACTGTATTTTATTCCTCCTGATCTAGATCCAGAAGTCTTGTACAGATTCTTCCGCAGCCTACGGACAACACACCCAGCTAAACCATATTCGGTCAATATGACGGTAACATCTCGTCATACCACAAAGCCATGTTCACATTAGAAAATTACAACCGTAAATCACGAGTGAAAAGATATTATCTTCATAGACAGCGCTGTTGCACCAGGCACACTCTAGTAATTTCGTCCTTTGGTAGACTTTATATCCGCCAGTAAATCTCGACTCTACCTCACATTATTTTAAAGAGCATATATTTTTGTATCAAACCAACATCATCGCATATTTCCAAAACGACTCACATAAAAAAACAATATTAAAAAGCTAAATTATCTTTAAGTAACAAGGGCTACTTTTTGCCGCGCTAAGACTCATAGTTTCTCCCTAACATCAGCGACCCTAACACCAGAATCGCCGCGGAGTAGAAAAAGCATCAAGAGGCGAAAATAAGAAAGAAAGACCAATCAGCAGGATGAGCGTGAAACCATTTTAGGCGGACATGTATCCCGTAGTGAAACAAATTCGCATGCTTTATTTAGATATTTAGATAGTGTAAATCCCAATCCGATGAAGTTCTTCAGCTAGTGTTACGATCTATCCTGGCGGCGTGCAACACATCACGTTTATTACGGCAATTATTTACACGTCCAGATTTACGGCGCTACTCGTAACAATACCGTCGCTTGCTCTACCTTACAAGTTATTCATTAAATTACTGAGATCTTTCATTACGTACCATATTATTAATATTAAATTTCTAGTGATTCAGGTACTACCTGCTACTAGATTACACAAAGTAGGTACCTATCATTATCAGCACCAATTAATTAGTACTTATGATTAAACAAATGTAGCATAATTATAAAACCGTAGAAGATAATGGCGTTCCGTCGGGTGGCGATCTAGGGTACCTATGTGTAGAAGGAGTAGTTTTGATTTGTATAATGGAGTCAGATAAGTAAATTCTAAATAAAGGCACTCCTCCTACTGACCAGGACCTCTATATTTTTAGTTTTCGCAGGAAAAAGTTGGCTACAAATTGTATTTATATCACACGTTCTACTCAAATCCACAAACACATACCCTAATCAATCAATACATCTTGGTTGTAAAAAAAAAATAGTAGTAGTTGTAAACCTAGTGGTTACATCAGTCGTTGCAGAATTCCGTGCACGAGTTCAGAAAAATATACTTCAGAAATTGAGCTCCAGAACTAAATAGGTACCTAAATTGTTTTTTTCCGTTGTATTGGAGATGAGACATTTCTAATTTGTGACGATACTCTCTTATTTATTTCCGTTACGGTCTAGAGGCAGATGGAGAAAATATATTGTTGTTTTCCGTTCAGTAATTATTTCCTTTGAAGAAATAATAATTTGTCTTCTTTTTGCTCGTAAGCCACTGACATTGTACATCTACGTGTCATTATTCCAAGCACTTGGTATTTGGTTACGATTATTAAAAAAATTACATCTATCAGTTGGAAATCTCCATCCATATAAGGAGGCGAGTTTTGGTCACTTGAGGGGGGGATAAAATGATTGAGGAAAACACCCGAAAACATTATTATCATTTCGTGGCGTGTCTTTTTCTCAGATATCTTGCCTCTACCGTCCAAAAACCGGCATAGCTGTCTCCGGCGAGTCTGGCAAATATCCAACTCACGACTCACAACTTTTTTTATAGTTATGTCCTGAATAAGAAGAAAATGGTCACCGCATCCTGCCAGGACATGCATAAATCTTATAATAAATATTCATTAGGTTTAAGGTACTTCTTTGCTACATTTAGAGCCATAACAGTAGATACCTACCTAATAAAGGTCTTTAACTCTTTAGCATCCCTGGACACATTACAAAAGCTAGTAAAGCGCTCAAGAAAGCTAGTATGATGCCGGTTTAGAATAGCATCACCCCTTACCGCGGGTGTTGTTAAAATCAGCCAAGGGACTCGAGAGTTTCATGTGTATTACACTTTTAGGCGACAGGCTGGCAGCCTTTCACTACAGTTATACACAAATTATCTGAAAAGGCCCTCAATACTTGTCAGACGTGGCGATAACGACCGTAATTTTGCAATCGTTATCGCTTTGCCTACCCCGCAAGGGATGCAGGCGTGATTTGTGTGTGTGTGTATGTGTGAGTAAAGCATTCGGAATCAGGAAATAACAGCATGTAAGAATTTGGACCAAAGATGGGACAATAACAGCCTTTGGGTATTTATTTACTTATATCAAATAAAGAATTTGAATTTGAATTTAACATAGTAAAACTAGTTTCTTACCACTAAGATTAATCAAATTGAAAATATTGCTGTATGTTGCCGGCTTGGATTAGCATTACCCAATTTCTTTCCCATTGGTGTCATAAGAGGCGACTAAGAAACTTGAAGGTTTCTTGTGACGACAGACTGACAACCAGTCACTATTATAATAGTGATACACGACTAAAGGCAATACGAATTGTTATTATACAAATGTCAACGTTCTGCCTACCCCTCAAGAGATAAAGGCATGATTTGTGAATATACGTATCTTCCTACACAAAGTATAAATGCTTGTTTATATGCATCTATTACGTGTGTATACTGTCCAGACTCCTCAGACATAAATCCTTACAGATGAGGGTCTCAGCTACAACAATATCTGGATGAGCCAATTAATTTCGATCCGGGGGCTCGCCTTTAATCTGATGGTCACTCACGCCCTAAACTTGTAATTGAATTTCAGTTTAGGAATATTCAGCAGTAACTTGACTATCCTAATATTATGATATTATAAGGAATGCGGCCTTTGGTCCTCTGCAGAACCCTTTCCAGTGATAGTTATGACGGCAACTTTCCGATCCTCCGAAATTGAGGTGCGCATTTATAATACGAATGGCAATAATTTTGGTGTGAATGCTCACACTGAATTACGATTTCCCGAAATTGATTCGACATCGAGGTCAAATTAGGTCCGTAAACTTCTCCGGCCGGTCACGTCTATCGTTTATGCGAAATCGATTCGTACGTTTTATGTGACGTTTCCGACGTATTTAATAGCTCTGGAGATGACTGGCCGAAGAGCAATAAACGAGACGGTATTCTTACACATAGCCCGATAAAAGTTTATTTCTTAACTACTCTAGTCTCGAATGATTACGGCATAAAGTTTAACTATTATTGTAGCTAAATCGTTGAACTATCTGCCAACAAAAGTTTAACTGCAAGAGATAAAAAAGAGTTTTTCATCCCCTATATTCGAAAAATTACGCTTTAGGCGCATATAAGTGCGAATAAATAGGTCATTTCCACCCCTGGGTAAAAATGAGATTTGAATTTGGAACATGAATGTTTGCACCCAATGAAACGCAATTTTACTAGGGATGGAAAGCGTTTCTTTGTAATACTACCTAGTATCTGCTATTTTATTGAGTATTTAATTCCTATTATTTACTTCATTCCTATCAAAATTTGAAAATAAGAAGAAATGTGTCAAATACTATATTTCTTTTATGGCAAGCAATAGTCATCGACCATACGGCCTCTAATTTTTCTTGCAATTATATGAAAAGAAACGAATGATGATGTTTTTGTAATTTTTAGGTGAAGTGTAAAATAAAACGATAATTAATGGACAACAGGAAGGTATTTGTTTTTTTTCTCATAGATAGGGATGAAATGTAGTATGTATAACTCGGGCCTAAAGTTATTTATCATCGGGCCACGTACATTGAATCCCACTCTTTACTCAAGGTTCTACTCTAAAATACTTAGTTCCGCTCGTGATTTTAAATAACGCCCTCGCTTTAAATTTCACTTTAGTCCCTTGTCATTAAAATTACTGTTGTAAATGCAACATACTTACAGTACAGAAAAGATAGAGAACAGCCAGTAATAAAGTTATGTTTTCATTCTTTGCAATAATTTACAGCTGGGAAACAAAAACAACTAAAGTTTTGTTTCCGAGATTCACGAGTATAATTGGATTGTTTCCGAAGTGACATCTATTGTTTCTAATGGCACCGTTGGGAGAATAAACTGGGGTTGTGATATTTCAATCCAATAAGGCGGGTAGTTTGATAAATAATGCAATGAGTTGTAACAGGTAAGTGCCAGTATCGTGTTACGAGAGCGGCGGGAAGTGAGGGTGGCTGCTGCCTTCCCTCTTGAGATGAAATCACAACAATTTTTAACCGACTTCGAGATAAAAAGAGGAGATAAGTACCCACTAGTTTTGTTGAATGTGTTTTTAACTAGACGTTGACCAAGTTAATAACATGGTGGGTCTTATTCATTACATTAAATGTAAATCTTGATACTAAACGTTAGTTTACGGTGTCATGAATTCAGTGTACGGTGAAGTCCCTCTTATTAGAATTGGTAGGTAAATCGAAAGTAGGTCTTATCATATAAACTTTTTGTTAAAAAGTCAATACAAACGAAACAAGTGGAAAAAATTCACGCTACCGATGGGATTCGAACCCACGTCTTGTGACTTGCCGGGTCAGACGTGTTATCCACTAGACCACGGTGAGCCAATACCGCTACACCAAGATTTTTATGTTTTGATTTAAATTCGTTGGGTAACGTTTTCATTATTAATTGAAATACTCATGATTTTTTTCATTTCTGTATTTTTTTTCACATTTATATCATAACTATAATATTTTCTTTTATAAAACTGTGTTTACAATTGTCTCGTACCTATACCTCTAGTAGGGCTAAGGGTACGTAAGCACACGTGAATTCGGTTCTCAGTATAATTCTAAAAGTGATCCCTGAGGAAACCCAGATGAGTCGTAATGTTTACGACACAGGACATATTCGAAATAGATTGCGTTAATAATGTAATAGGATCTGCTTTATATCTACCATAACAGCCTTTAAGGCTAAATAATAATATACGTTGTGTAATTTTAGTACTGAAAGCATTTTGCAGAGTTTTGTGGATTTTCAACCTATCAGGCAGCTACAAGTTATTCGTAGCATCTGCTATGCTATCGTAGGCGTTTTACTACGAGTTTGTAATATACTCGTAAACTAGTATCTAAGCGTAGAAAAGTGTTAGGGTAAATGCAAAATGATATGCAAATGCTAATTTAATTTTTTAAAGAAGGAATTAGAATTTTTTGTCAGAACTGGCGATTATGGCCGTATTTTTTGCGTCCGTTGACGCTCTGCCTACCCCGTAAGAGAAAAATGCGTGATATGTATGTGAAAGTTACCGAAAAATCCTCATTTTTTTCTTATTTAAAATCCCACTTTTTTCACCTAAAGACCATGATTCTAGCGACCGGAAGTCAGAACAGCTGCGCCTAATCTCCTCCTAGTACTTAATCGTGTTAATTTTGAGATAAATGTTTAATGCAGCGCAAATTTAGAGTCCACTTAGGATTATGAAGAGAATACTCCGGGTGGAGTTAGAGTGTAGTTAAGTATGGGATTAGGTAACGTGGGGGAGAGAACAGTTTTACAACTTTAAATACAGCTTAAAACGTACACTATAATAAAACTTTAGCCTAATAAAGCT
Organism: Keiferia lycopersicella; assembly: GCA_029255805.1. Classification (NCBI taxonomy): domain Eukaryota; kingdom Metazoa; phylum Arthropoda; class Insecta; order Lepidoptera; family Gelechiidae; genus Keiferia; species Keiferia lycopersicella. The sequence continues at coordinate 6,799,503 of JARACZ010000008.1, forward strand.
GAAGAAAATGTTTCCAGATTTAAGGCCCATAAAACTGAAAGGTTATTAAAATAAAACTTAGAATAAAATTATTTTATATACGTTAGCTAAGAGAATAATTTAATTATGTAGATAAGTAAGCTATACGGGGTGTAAAGGACGTTATACAACGAAAACTTTGCAGGCACGATCATACCATGAAACTGAACAAGTTTTTCTGTGTAGGCTATGTTGGTAAACGTGTTTTTTTAGCTCTTCCATACAAGAGAATTACTACTTTTAAAGTAAAGTAGAGTGCGTCTTACTACGCACGACAGTAGGCACGGGTACGAAGACAACCTCTCTGTACATCAGTAGCAAGACGACAGTGACAACACCATTAAACCTCTACACTTCTCCTGTATTTGACATGCCGTGTGATGCCGGCTTAGAACAGCATCACCCTATTTCTTTCCAGCGGACTAGAGGGTTTCATGTGTATTACAACTTAAGGCGATAGGCTGACAACTTGTCACTATAATGATACACGACTTATATAAAAGAACCCTCAAACAAGAGACGGAAGCGGCGACAACGATCGTAATTTTAAGATCGTTAACGCTATAAGCTTTATATAAGCGTGGTTTATGTCTCTCTCTTTTCGTGTAGGACATCAAGTCGTCCAACGACCCGATGAACCCTAGTGTCAGAATTTTTCAACCGCCTTCTACAAGTAGCAGGCTTCTGACATGGTTTATGTGTGTATGTATGTATTTGATATGAATTTCCATAGAAGAACTCTTGCTAATACAGACAGTCTATAACATGCTTTTGTAACGTAAAGAACGTTTGCATTATTAGCTCAAGTTAATTGTGAAGTTGCTTCTACTTTTATTAAAAGACTCATGCATTTTCTTAAGAATCTTCAACAATTCACTTTTGAGCGAAGTCTTCAATAGTAAATGACACATGCAACGCATAAATTTGTAGGTGATCAAAAAATACTAAAATTATTTGTTTCCTTAAACAAAAACATAATAATATTTGTATACGTCTAGGTCCGTAAGTTAATATCTGCGCGACCCTACTAACCTTAATTGTTTAAAATAAAATTAAGGGTGGATTATCCCACGAGACGACTGGACGTACTGGAAAAGTTTGTGACTCTTCTAGTTTCTTTACATCACCCAAAGCTAATATAGAAGTAATCTAGAACGGTATCAATATCAATACCTTATCAATATCAATATCAACGTATTCTTCCCCTTCCTGCATAAAATTCGACCGTGAACAAGACGAAATCATTCCTCAGTGCACCCCACAGAATATGAAAATAGTAATGATTTATTTATTCTGTGATGCATCCTGCAAGCATAAATTCTCCGCTACCACAGACTACTACAATGCCGCGCGATGACCGTCGTCTATTTTTAACCGACATCAAAAATAAAGGAGGTTCTCAGTTTGACCTGTATGTATGTATGTATGTTTGTCCGCGATGAGCCGCGTTTACACTAGATTCATAAAATTGTTATCTTTTTTACAATGACCAATACTTGACCATCAAGAACCTTAAATGTAAAATTTACTACTTTGAATAAAAAAAAATGATTTTGATTATCTCGCGTTTGGATGCGGTTTTTAGAAAAGTATTTTACAGAAAAAAATGGAGGTTCGCTCTTTTTGCGTCCGTTGAAGTGGGTTCTCTTTTTACAGAAGTAATTTATTAAACCAAAACTGTTTTCTTACTATCAGCATTGCAAAACTAATGAATTATGAATTCAAAAAAACGAACAGACCAAAGTTTTTGCTAACCAAAAGAATGTTTAATTCGTTTCATTAAAGCAGATTTAAAAAGGCGTGTTGTTTTATACAGAGTGTCTGTTTTTGTTGATTCAAGAGCTTGATTGCTGGGTTTGGTTGCTGCTGACGAATACAAAGGCTCGAGTTTATTTACTTTTATAAATAATTGGCTTTTCCTGCGGGTCTGTCTACCCGTACTGCACTACAACCAAACGCAAAATTAAATTTCTTTCTATCCAGCGCTACTAACAGGCAGTCAGATAGTTTTAAAAATGTTTGCTGTAAAAGCCGGCGTTTAGCTAGAGTCCTTCTAGGCCTATTTTATGCGAGCTATTTTTTAATGCAAATTGAAAATAATTACATCTTTATCGTAATCGAAATCAAATCGATTACGCGTAGCATAAACTGCAACGTTTACGTCGTTCTGCGGAGTTCGAGCGGCCGTGCCGCGGCCAATATCGTCTACAATATTTCAAATACTTTATAGTTATTACAATTTTCTACTGAAAACTGTTCATATCACGTCTAAGGGTATAAGTGTGGGCCAGCTTTACATAGTTACTTTATAAATAGCTCAATTTTTTTAGTTTTTTGAGTTACCCTCTACATACGTGCCACATTTAATGAATTTTCACGATTCAGTAGTTTTAGCGTGAAGGAGTAACAAACATACAAACAAAAACAAACATACAATCTTTCGCATTTATAATATAAGTAGAACACACAATTTCTGCTCGTTTTAAAGCTATTAGATAAATAATAGCCTTCTTTCTCAGATGCTGCGTTCAAAGGCTCGTTACGTAATAAAGGTCAGTCGGCACAATATGTTTAACGAAGTGTAAGCCGATTTGCAAATGCGATAAGTTGGATGAAGTCGCGCGGACGCTACCGAATAAACCCGTTTGATCCTATTAACGCACTAAAGGTCTGTCTGTGAGCCTTGGGCCAAGGATTTGGTAACAGTAGATCGTCGTGACTGCTTTAGACACTGCTTTCTTTAAAGGCTCAACCTATACTGGTTCCTGCTTAGCAACTGTATGAGATACCATCATAAACTGGACCCTAAAAACCCGTTTAATCCTATTAACGGCTAAACGCCTGTGTGTGTGCCTTGGGCCACGGATTTGGTTACTGTGGATCGTCTTGACTGCTTTAGATTTGAGATACTGCTATTCCTTCAAGGGTTCAACGTATACTGGTTTCTTCTTATCAACTGTATGAGATACCATCATAATACGGTCCTCAAAAGCCCATTTGATCCTATTAACGCACGGCTAAAGGCCGGTCTGTGAACCTTGGGCCGCGGATTTGGTAACTGTAAATCGTCGTGACTGCTTTAGAATTTAGATACTGCTATTGCTTCAAGGGCTCTACCTATACTGTTTTCTTCTTATCAACTGTATGAGATACCATCATAAACTGGTCCCTAAACGGTTTGATCCAATTAACGCACGCTAAAGGTCTGTCTGTGAGCCTTGGGCCGCGGATTTGGTAACTGTAAATCGTCGTGACTGCTTTAGATTTTAGATACTGTTATTCCTTTGCCGTGTGATGCCAGCTTAGAATAGCATCACCCCATGTTTTTCCCGTGGCTGTTGTAGAAGCCGACTCACGGACTCGATGGTTTAATGTGTATTGCAATTTTAGGCGACAGGCTGACAACCTGTCACTGTAGTGATACACGACTTATCTGAAACGACCCTCAAACATTTGCCAGGCGTGGCGATAACAGCCGTAATTTTACAGTCGTTGACGCTCTGTATGGGATACCATCATAAACTGGTCCCTAAAAACCCGTTTGATCCTATTAACGCACGGCTAAAGGCCTGCCTGTGAGCCTTGGGCCACGGATTTGGTAACTGTAAATCGTCGTAACTGCTTTAGATTTTAGATACTGCTATTCCCGTAAGGGCTCTACCAATACTGGTTTCTTCTTATCAATTGTATGAGATACCATCATAAACTGGTCCCGAATAAACCCGTTTGATCCTATTAACGCACGCTAAAGGCCTGTCTGTGAGCCTTGGGCCGCGGATTTGGTAACAGTGGATTGTGGTGACTGCTTTAGATTTTAGATACTGCTATTCCTTTAAGGGCTCTACCAGCTACCTATACTGGTTTCTTCTTGTCAACTATAAGGGATACCATCATAAACTGGTCCTTAAAAACTCGTTTGATCCTATTAACGCACGACTAAAGGCCTGTTTCTGAGCCTTGGGCCGCGGATTTGGTAACAGTGGATCGTGGTGACTGCTTTAAATACTGCTATTCCTTTAAGGGTTCAACCTATACTGGTTTATTCTTATCAACTGTATGAAATACCATCATAAACTGGTCTCATAACGGACATGTTTACAACCGTCACATTATATCGCATGTATGCATCATCCCACAAGTGTACCGAAATACGGACGTATTAAATACGTACTTAGGTTTGTTTTCAAGACTCGGGGAAAATCTACCGAGTTTTCGCGACGAAATATTTACTTAGATATTAAAAGCTCTCTCATAATATGTACTTCCATAAATGGACAAATGCGTTTATTCTTACCCACCGCAAATAGTTTAGAGCACTGATTTTTGGTGTGTAGTTAATTGGAAGGCTACGCTACATACAAGCTTCTTTTTACTTCAGGAAAACACTTATTTTTGACGGCAAACAGAAAATAGACGATTTTGAAACCGTGGGGCGTAAAACTAGTGAATATGTACATCATATAATGATGTACTATATGTACCTACTGAATTACTGCTACAAATAAATTACATAAATACAATGGAATAAAAGGTACAGTACTGCAATTTAATAAAGCAGCAACGCGGTTTCATGTGAAGCTCTGGATTGCGGAATGAATTGCTGGAAAACATAAAGCCGACCGATTAACGCATTACAGAGCGGTTCTCATTATCTACTGTGAAGTGAATTTGTTCATGTAACCGCTAAAGTTGTTTGTAGACGCAGAACGTTAAATAGGTTCTGCCTTTTTTTGTGTTTGACTCTACGATTTCGGCCTCGGGTCCATCAAATCATCAAGGGCTCACCCGGAAATTTGTATCGTTGTTCAAAAAACTGGACCAATCACGCCTTTGGGGGGAGTCTGGGCTTAAGAGTTGTTCTGGGAAGAACAACTATGTACTAGCATAGAGAAGAATCTCTTAATTTTGCACATTTTAGTCTTGTTCGTATCTTTTTCTCCTTTCATGTCAATAACTTAAACAAATTTCGGTTACAATTTTGTCACTTCAGGTGGAAAATAACAGTTTACATAAGGTGTAAGGGCTATGCTAGGGCACTGGCTGACTGCAGGAGTATTAAATATATTAAATAAAAATTAAAAAAAATATTTGTGATAAAGCCGAACTTAGGTATATTGATTAAGAAAATATGTAATGGCCATTGGCAGAAGCCTGGCGTAGGTATGTGGAAAACGTGCTTTTTCAAAAAATATAATATGCAGCTTTCTCTGAATAACTCATTTTCTTTGTCTGCCTACTCCTACTAGTCCTAAATAGAGGAAATATAATAATCCTTCTTATTCATAGGAACTGTTGTATAAATAATCCTTATTCGCGATATTCCTAGTACGTAATAGGAACTAGGCAATCCAAAGTTGCTATGCCTAATTTGTGTGTTCCATCATGAGTGAAATGTTTGCTCCTGTGTTTCAACATAGCTTGGCATAACATACATGTTCGGAAATCATGAATTCAACTTAGCAAGGTATCTATGGGAATGTCTTCAATGTACGACCGAGAGATTGAGGACTTTGTATTAAAGACGTTCTCAGTATTAGATTAGTAATATACAAGTGCCTAACTACTTTGTACCTACTGATGATTAATATTCCACAAATCGAATATTTTTAGATAGAAAACTAAGCTGCTAAATATAGTTAAATTAGTCAAATTATAGTTAAAGTAGCATAAACGCCAGAGAGCAGATCTTGTTGCTAGGCGATTTCAATGCCAGGGTTGGACGGGACTACGAGGCTTGGCCTGGAGTTCTGGGACGACATGGAGTTGGCAACATGAACAGCAATGGTCTGTTGCTGCTCGGTCTTTGTGCTCAGTACGATCTAGCGATATCGAACACTATGTTCAGACTTGCCGCTAAGCACAAGACAACGTGGATGCACCCGCGTTCCAAACACTGGCATTTGATCGAATTATTCGGCAACGAGACATCGGTCAATTTCAAGTCACCCGCGTCATGCGTGGTGCTCACTGTTGGACTGACCATCGACTAATTGTCACTAAGCTACGACCCCGCCTCCGTCGACCTCGCAGATCCACGGTGAAGAAGCCTGCGTTTTTAAACGTGGATAGGCTGAAAGATCGCGAGGTTAGGGTGAAATATGCTGAAGCCTTATCTGAAAAGCCGTCGCCAATAACTGAGACCGGTGATGTCAGTGCTGCTTGGGGAGCTTTGTCATGTCATCTCATAGAAGCCGCTTCTGCTACTTTGGGTACGAAAGACCGACGTAGTGAAGACTGGTTCGATGACAATAGCAAGGCTCTTAAAGCAGCATTCGACAAACATCGACAGCTCCTGCGACAGCATAATCGAAGAGGTGGAAGTGTTGCGGTGGTCAAAGAGAGTGACCAAGAATTACGCAGGCTGTCTCGACAAATAAAAGACAAGTGGTGGCAGGACAAGGCTTGTCAAATGCAGTGGCTCGCCGATACAAACCAGCTTGGTGAGTTTTACTGTGAAGTGCGTAAGCTGATTGGTGCTTCCTACCGTGCAAAAGTACCTTTAAGGTCTTTAGACGGTATGCACCTCCTGACCAGCAAGGAGGATGTACTTAAACGTTGGGCTGAGCATTTTCACAACTTGCTCAACGTAGATCGATCAGCTGATCTGCATCATATCAGTTTAATGCCTCAACTCCCGTTAGCCACGGAGCTGGACGAGCCCCTGTCATGCGACGAGGTTGTTACTGCCATCAGACAGCAGCATAATAACCGGGCGGTTGGCATTGACCTTATACCGGGTGAACTACTTAAATATGGTGGTACGGAGTTGCACACGTCGATATGTAAACTTTTCGTTCGAATGTGGAAGGAGGAGAGTGTCCCTGAGGACTTCAAAGTGTCTCGCATTTGTGCCCTCTACAAGAACAAGGGTGACCGTTCTGACTGTAACTCTTATCGCGGTATTTCATTGCTGTCAGTCCCTGGAAAAGTATTTGCCAGAGTTTTACTGAACCGCCTCAAAGATTTGTCGGAAAAAATTCTGCCCGAAACCCAGTTCGGCTTCCGACCTGACCGAGGTACATGTGAAGCTATTTTCTCAGTGCGTCAACTACAAGAAAAAAGTAGAGAACAAGGTCGCCAGTTGTACCTCTGCTTTGTTGATTTAGAGAAAGCATTCGACAGTGTGCCTCGCGAAGCTCTCTGGCTGGTGCTAGGAAAGTTAGGGTGCACAGAAAAGTATGTGCGACTCCTAAGACTCCTGCATGACGACATGCAGTGCTGCGTCTCTGTAGACGGTGAACAGTCTGATTTCTTCCCCGTCACCTGTGGGGTGAAACAAGGGTGTGTTCTAGCGCCCACACTGTTCGCCTTATACTTTGCAGTTGTAGTCAAAGAAGTCCTGAATACTGTTTCCCAAGGAGTCCGCATCCGTTTCCGCACAGATGGCAGTCTTTTTAACCTGGCTAGACTTAAGGCGCGCACTAAAGTCTCGTATGCATTGATTACTGAGATCATGTATGCTGATGACTTGTGCTTTCTTGCAGAATCCCCAGACGGCCTGCAACAGCTAATGTCCGTTTTTCACCAAGCATGCTGTAAATTCGGCCTGAAGATCAGTGTCAAAAAGACGGAAGTGATGTCCTTAGACTCGCATGGTCGCGAGACACTGGCGATTATGCTTGGTGAGGATATGCTGAAACAGGTTGATAAGTTTCGTTATCTGGGGAACACTATAACATCTAAGTGTAACCTTGATGCTGAGATCAACAGCAGAATCAGTGCTGCAGCTACAGCATTTGGGAAGTTGTGTTCCAAGGTTTTCTGCTCGCATGACCTAAAGCTAGCCACAAAAATCTCTGTATATATGGCGATTGTGCTGCCAAACCTTCTATACTCCTCCGAGACTTGGTGTGTGTATCGTCACCACATACGCACTCTGGATCGCTTTCACCTAAAATGCCTTCGCACCATCATGAAGATCAGATGGTCCGACCGAGTGCGCAATACCGAAGTTCTGTGACGAGCCAATGTTTGTGGCATTAAGGCCTATCTAATGCGTCGTCAGCTACGGTGGTGCGGTCATGTATCCCGGATGTCGGAAGAGAGAGTGGCGAAGCGCATCTTTTATTCTGAGCTAGAGGAGGGCAAGCGAAAGCATGGCGGACAACTCCTCAGATATAAAGATGTTCAGAAACGACACATGAAAAGATGCAACATTGAGCCCACTCAATGGGAGGGTCTGGCAGCACAGCGTCCCGAATGGCGCGGGATGGTTAAGAGGCAAGTCCGCGAGTTTGAGGAACAGCGTAAAGCAGACCTCGACGCTAAGCGCGATGAGCTGAAGGCCCGTCCACCCGTCGCCATTAACTATAATTATGTAAATGGCAAACTCACGTGTCCACTCTGTGCACGGGAGTTTACTGCCAAAATTGGCTACAATAGCCATCTCCGGGCGCATCAGCGCCGATCTGATTAGGAGCCAAAGTGGTTGCCATGGCCGAAATCGGTCGGAGAGATCAATCAAATAGTAAAATTAGTTAAGAGATCTATGCATTTCAGAATAAAGACATCTGTTCCTCAAAAGTAGGTACTATTGGTACCATTTTACTTACAGATGCGCGCTTATGTTAATCAGGTGCACTGAAAATAAAGCTAATAACATTTTTAGGTATGTCAAACGATCATACAAAACAAGAGATAAAATTAGGACAGGAACAGTGATCTCATAGAGAATTCTAAAATCTTATCAAATATAGAAAGGCAAAGTAGTCGTATCAAGCTTATAAAGAGACTAATTATATAGCAGTCCGGGTGCGCCTCATCCTTTATGCATTCAGCGCGCCTTAATGCCTTCATTTACCAGTTAAAAGTATTAAGCAAACTTTGGCTTTGAAGCTGCTCCAGGATTCGCTAAAGTGCCCGCAAAATTTACGTAAAAATAATCATAATGTTTACGAAATTGTTCATGTAGTTATTTGACATTCGGAATCATGCATGTAAAAAAATTTTGTATACGAAACTATGTTCTGAATCTTAAAAGTATAATAAACACATTGGAATGAACTCCATCTTAAATTGTGGTTTGAGAGACAAATGAACTCTTTTTTACTTCGAGTTTCTAATCATCATCATCATCATTACCCTCATACGTCTATGACAGACAATATAATCAGTGTCTGAGGCAAGACTATATTTTCACATGGCGCGGGTAATTTTGTGCATTGCCAGTTTCTAATAGCCAGTTAATGAGAGACAAAATTGTTTTTTTTTTTTTAATTCCTATTACGACATCAAAAATGTATGTACTAAAGTGTATGAAGTTAAGTGCCCGACCACGTTTTGATCCTTAGAATACAAATTATAGGACGGTAATTGATTAATTCTACAAGTACTTAATACAAAATTTGGGAATAAATTCCATAGCAAACACTGGAGCTTAATAATTTCCGCCTCATAAACAAAAGTTCATGAGTACATAAATAGCAATTAGCAAGTCATTATTATCGTGCATGTGCTGAGGTAATATTTTAGTTTATTTCAGCGCAAAACCAAGTTAATAGGCTCTCAAGAAACTTTATTAAAGAACATGAGCCATAAAAAACTTATTTCATAAATGGGAAGGGGTCCAAAAAACATCTAATTTAAAGTCGTTCTTATGTCTTTAGCTGCAAAACTACAAAAAGAAACTATTAAAGGTATAGAGGTGCAGACGGACAGATAGACAGATAGAGTAGAGTAGTGTAGCTATAGTTGGTATTCTTTAGTAGTAAGGACACTAAAAAAAAATATAAACGATTTAAGTATTTCTAATAACTTTCCCATGTGAAGCTATCTTATTCGAAGCTAATTTCGAAGAAAATATTAGTAGCAGTATTTTGAATTTTACACCTTTTTCTATAGTAAGGAGAAATGTTTAAAAAGAAACAAAGCATTATAATAACTTACGTAACATAACTTGAAAGCTTATTTTGAATCAAGTAACCTTTAACTTAGTTGCATTATCTTGCTTTTAGCTAGAGTTAGCGTAACTAAATGCATCTTGAAATGCATTACAGAATGCAGCCTGCGTCCGCAAGCTGTGAAAATGATATTACAGTAGATTTGCACTAGCTTAGATTGAGTTTATGGCACTTTAGCTATGCACTTCCCATAGCAAAGTTGATCCTTAAATAGGTTACTCAATATTCATAGCTTTATAGTATTGACTGGACATAAATAGGCTAATATTTTTTATCATAGACTGTGGGCACTCATCACTTCCTACTATAAGATATACTATAACATCCGTTAGTTATACTAATTAAGGGTAATGATAAAAAATAGGCTAGAAGCGTCAGGAAGTCACCTATACAGGGTGTAAGGGACGGTGAAACGAAAACTTTGCAGGCGTGCTCAGGCCATGAACCTGAACAACTTTTTCTATGGAACTATGTTGGTAAACGTGAAATTTTTTTCGACCTTCCATACAAAGTTCCCGAACAGCTGAGTGACTTTGTATGGAAACTCGACTGAAGACTATTTTTATCGTTAGGTATGTCTCTTGTAATGCTCGCCTTTTTCTCGAGAAAAAGCAGTTAAACGCTTGTACGTAAGAACAAAAAGTGTAAAAACCTCACACGCTTAGCTTCACCATACGGTATCGTCGCCGCTTACCGTAAGTAAAAGTCTGATAGCCGCCATTAGAAAAAGAACAATGGCCATCTAATAAGGGTATGTTTTTCACTAAGAGCACCTATAGTGGCACACGAGAGTTCGCTGCAATCAGATAGTGTACGTGATGTCGTTACGACTCCATATTGTACAAAAAGTGACTCCGGCAAACTTCCCGCTCTTGTAATTTATGTATGACGGCGCAAATGCCAATTTATTGCTGAGTAATGGTACCGTTTGGAGATCTGCAAATGGGCTAGCGGAGTAGAAGAGAAATGGTGCAAAGCCACAGTAGTAAAATCCATGTAAAATCTGTTTTCCGGACCAACTATCTAAATGATAGTTCAGATAAACAGCGTTCCTTAAATATGGTCGTATGACGGCTCAGTGTTCCACACGAAAAGAAAGAGAAATTGGTATAATGAATGAATTTGGGTAATTATGTCTTCAAATATCGTGCAGTCATAGAGAAAAGAGCATTACTATTCCATTTCTTCAGTGAATAAATTGTTTATTTTTTTACTCCCTAATACTCCCTAGTACCGCTACAGTACTTTTTTGTAACGATTACGATTTGCGAAGAGATTGACTATGGATGTGAAATGGATGGATAAATCCTGTACAAGATACAAAGTATTCAGTCTTTGCCTACTTAGTTATTATACCTACTATGATTGGAGAAATGGCGCGAAACGTGCGCTGCTAAATGTATTTATAATTTATTTATCGGGCATGTTACAAATCCCGATCGTAATGCAAGAATTGTTCCCAGATTCCAGAACAGACGGCGGATTTGAGTAATGAGATGGTGGAAGCGATTAATGGCCTGAATACAGGGTGTAAGAGACAGTTCTTCGCATCTGATAGAGTGCTTGCTAGCAGACTATTATACTGAACAACTTTTCCAACAGACTAGTTTACAGTCTACCAAACCAAGTTACAGAAATTACAAGTTACAGAAAACCAATTACAAGTTACAGAACACCAAAAAAAGACCTCTCTTACAAACTTACAATCAGCTGACTGTATTTATTACGGGAAGTCAAAAAATTTAAGGTTCCTGAAAATTAAATATTATCATAGATTTGTTGAATTTCATGACACCTTGTCATTATAAAGAGGGCTGCCCCTTACACCCTGTATACCTACAGATGTATTTACAGCGCATGGGTTCAGATTACGCTGCTACAATTCATATTGTATAATATTTTGCAAGTCAAGGTACTGACTCAAATTCTTTGAACGAAATTTTCTTTGTTTGTTTCGTTCAATAAAGTTGCAAATAAGGCTTTTAATGTCTGTTTAATATTACCAACTACAACTTAAAAAGGACCTCAAAGCTAGAAATATGGCAATTTTATTTCAATTCAATACGATCACATAAATATTACCACAGATCACGGAGACATAAATTTACAATTAGGAAAAACTTTGTCAATTTCTTTATTTTTATTACTTGTGTTATTATTATTATTATTATTAAACCATTTATTGTACACAATATAACACAAAGGACATAACATTAAGAACAATACACAACAGGTCAGCTTATTTCTAAAAAGAAATCTCTTCCAGCAGACCTAGGGTAGTGAGATGGCATAAAGTGAGGCAGTTGACGTGTACAACATACTAATATACCTATAATAATTTATACAACAAATATTTTAGAAACTATACCTACTTATATAAATAATATACCTACACTACATAATTATTACATAATAATACCTATATTTATATACGTACATATATACACCATAAATATATATACCTATAGATTAATTTGGGAGAGAAAGATAATGCTCTTTTACGCGTTTTTTGAAAATTGAAAGAGACGGGCTGTCACGCACTGCGTGCGGGAGGGAGTTCCACAGTCTGGCCGCATGAACAGTGAAAGAATAACTATAGAAGTCAGAGCGGTGGATGGGTATGGATCACGGAGGACAGTAACCAGTAGAGAACGCATGCGGGGGCGACCGCACTCACTTGATGTATGCTACTGATGGGCGGTTCCCGGGAATATTCCCCAAGTAGGAATATTTCCAAAAGAAACTTTCCGGTGCCCGGGAACATTCCCAATCGCTGGGAACGTGTCGGCGAAACAACATAAAATAAAAATTATTATTAAACAATTTATTTAATTAGTAAGAGTATAATGTATAATAAAGTAAATAATTTATTTCATAAATAAGCCATGTCAAAATACAATTTAGTCAAAATAAATAAACAAAATGGCTAAAGGGCTATGAGTAAAATTGATGCCTTTCATTTGGAACAATTTTTTTAATTGTCAAATAACGCCGTCTTGATAAATGTAATGGTTACACTGTACAGGTGAGCTGTCATACAAAATATTGTTTGTATGAAAGTACTCTACTCAACTAATGGGGTGGTGTTCGATGAAAATTAAAAAAAAGAAGTTTTTCATATAAAACTGTCGTAGTGTTTTGAAGCGTATATCTCGTAATGATTACACTTGGCAGCTGAGCGGTCACACAAAATATTGTTTGTATGGAAGTACTCTACACAACTAATAGGGTGTTGTTCGTTGACAGTTAAAAAAAGAAGTTTTTATATATATAAAACAGTTGTAATATTTTGAAGCGTATATCTCGTGCTGGTTACACTTGACAGCTGAGCAGTCATACAAAATATTGTTTGTATGGAAGTATTCTACACGTTTAATGGGCTGGCGTTAGCTGACAGTCATAAGCAAAGAAGTTTTTCATATAAAACAATTGGAACGTTATTTGGTAGTACTTTACACATGTAACAGGCTGGCGTTCGATGACCGTCAATAATTGGCATGAAAAAAAAGGCATCAATGCTCCATACATTTCCCGTAAAGCCCTTTAGCTTCAGTCAAAAAGGCAGCTCCGAATGGTATCCGGAGCTAATGTGTCCATAACGCTGGTTGCGTTTCCACGCTGTATTGCCAGTGATATGCGCTGCACCAAGTACCATTCGGCACGGGGATCTGAACCCTGGTTTCTCAGGCGCTGTCTCAACCTATGGACAAAGTCCTTTGCCTCTGCACACCATGACCCACTCGCCTCCACCGCAAAGGGTACAAAGTGGTAGGCACTCCGCAGTGAAGCATACTTTTGATGCTTCTGAGCTGCTGCGCATTCCGCAGTTGTACCCGGAGCTCGAATTGTGCGTACGTGCTTACACACGCCGCGTCCCACACCAAAGAGAACCCTTTCTCCCACGGGATCATTGTGAGCCTATCCGGGCTCTTGAACGCAGGGTACACCAGCGGACACCAGGGCACGGCGGATAATCTCGTTGAGCATGTGGTGCGGAGGAAAACGACCAGCTGATTTGGCACAGCTCAAGCCGTAGTGACCCCTGGCATCCACCTTTACGCCACAAACATGCGGCTCACAAACCCTGCATCCAAGCCTCAGCGCTACAGCCACCCTGAGAGGGTCATCATAAATCGCCGTACCCATGTGGGGTGACGGGAGGGCGTAAAGCCAAGCCCCTGACTCTGGTCTAAGAGCCGCCTTAAGGCGAGCAGAGCCCGATCCTGATGACGCCTCAAGCAATTCCATCGCTCTGGCCTTACACAGCTGCTCATCTCATTGTCGCTGCACGTCTGGTTTAGTCGGGCGATCCGCATCAGGGCAAACCAAGTCCCAAGCACTCAAAGCCTCCCCCATAAATGGAATGTTAAGACTGTCACCATGTATTTTGAGTATATTAGTGACGAGTGACTTCTCCGTGGGAAGAGGCCAAGAAAGCCGAAACGTTGGTGTCCTGCACACGCCTCACGCCCAAACCTCCATGTCGGATCGGCAACGACGCTTGCAGCCACTGCGTCTCCTCTAACTGTACATTGAGGATCATCTCCAACGTGACTTTAATGTCTTGATCCAACCGAGAAATTTCATCTGGAAAAAGCCACTTCGGACACGTTTTCAAGAGGTACATGAGCTTGGGTACTGAGAGACAGCTGCGGAAGAGAGTGAGGGCAGCATGGCCCGGCAGTTGCTGCAGGTGCTCTCGAACGCTTAGAAGCGTCTCACGCTTTGCAGCCAAACTAGCCTCTACTGCATCCCTGAAGATCGGCGCCCCCAGCAGCTCAAATGACTCTATTAAGGATTTTCACTCCCGGAAGAATATCCTGGAATTCAGCTATACAACAACTGGAGACATCGCCGCACGGATATAGCTCGCATTTGTCGCTGTTGACGATCAAATCTATCTCCGCCAGTTTTGGAATGAGAGTACTTATATCGCGACATGGTGACAGTCTTAACATTCCATTTATGGTGCACCACCCACCAATCGTGCCGTCGTCGAAGTACCACTTACTTCATTCATTTCAGTCACTTGATTCTTTTTAAAGTTATTTTTAACGTTCTCAGGACACTTATCACACTTATTTGCCAAATGACGAGCAAATTTTGTCGCATTTCGACATGTGTATGTTTTGTTGCAAAATGAACACTTGAATTTTGTCTTTTCATTAAGACGGCTTCGTCGAAGTGACTATAAACTTTGTTTTTAGGCTTCATTTCGAATTTCAGTTGTTAAGTGGACGAGGGTTGCAACGAAACTGACACAGTTTTAAATTTAAATAAATAAAAAAAACAATTCTGGGGTTATCCATTGTTTTGTTTTTTTTTTGTCACGCCGACCAAGATAAGTTCCAGGCTAAACGATATAGCAGAGCTGTCTTGTCAGACTAAACTGCCGAATATATTACATATAGGTATAAAAGATATTTCATTTACCTAATTCTTTTAGGCAGTAAGTAGTAATTTAAAGTTTTATAGGTTATGGATTCACTTGATGTTCTAAATCAATTTACTTTCAATTTACATGGAAATAAAAATAATTAAAGTTTAAAGATTTATTTATTTTTTACATATAATCATTTGAAAGGTACATAAATAAGGTTACCTTATGATAAAGAAACCTAAAATATGCCTTAAACTTCAAGAAAACTAAACTTATATCAAAATGTTAATGTTCCCAGTAACTGGGAACGTTCCCGGGCACGTGGGAATATTGCCGGGAACATTTCCATTGGGAAGTTTCCGGGAACGGGAATGTTCCCGCGGCCCATCACTATGTATGCCTTATAGAGCTGACGCATCAAAATTTTGATTAGTCGGGTTGAGACTGCGCGAAAGAACGGACGTTCCGCGCTTCGTTTTTTGGCGTATAAACGTAAACAAGAATGCCTTCCTGTGCAGTGAAATGGTGTGGAAAGTGTAGTACAACATCAAGTTCCGCAAAAGACGGGATAACATTTTATAGGTAAACATTTTTATGCTTGATTCTTTCAAAATTTCATTTTAATGAAAAATAATTCCATATTTATAATTTCTGATGCGCTCCCGTTGATGTCTTTCATTGCTATCCCTTTCTAACGCACGGGTGTGTCCATACGTAGGCTGGCTCTTTCTTCGTATTAGTGCTATACCACTGTTCTCAGAAGTATAGAATGATTTTATCGATAATTCTGGGATCGTCATAAAAGAATTATGTTATTGTACGTACTTAACAACTTACCTACAATGTATATTATATGAATGAATGCATTCGGGGTATATGGAGTGGCGCGGACGCATTCCCCCCGCGCCAAAATTTCGTGTTTCATTATTATAAATAAAAGATCTTGCGCTAGTCGAATATCAATTTGTAACATACATACATACATACATACATATATCACGCCTTTATCCCTTGCGGGGTAGGCAGAGCGTTAATGGCCAATGGTAAGAATACGGCCACTATCGCCGCGTATGACATTTTTGATGTTTGTTTTCTAAGGTTGTTTCAGAAAACATGTGTATCACATCACTATAGTGACAGGTTGTCAGCCTATCGCCTAAAAATACACCAACACTCTCGAGTCAATTTGTAACTATTTCATTTATTATGAAATCAGAACAAAATATCAATAGGTAGGTCAATATATCATCTTGTCATGTCCGTCTGTCTGTCCGCTGACCAGCATCGTCTCGCCAACCAGCCCTACCATCCAAAATGATCGTAACAGGTCGTTTCCAATTCGGTACAATTATTTCAATACATACCCTAAAATCACAATGTAAGTAGGTACTTATTTTTTTTTTTATACATATATCGCTATATTAATATTAGCATGCACATGTTTCAATAAATTTTCTTACACATAATATGAGTAAACTTATTAAACGGTGATATAAAATATCGATATAATTTTACATATTTATTTTTCCCATCTCTACAAAATATGCGGTCATTGCGAAAGCCAATGGCGTCTAGCGATAATTACCTCTCCCCCCACAAAAACCAGTGAGCTTGGTTTTGAACAAAATCGTACCGGCGCGTTCTCCACTGGTTACTCTCCTCCGTGGTATGGATAGAATCGTCCGAACATGAGAGCGACAAGATTTGTCAAGGGGACGAGAAAAATTAAAGCGCTCTTTGAGATATGAAGGAGAAGATGGGTTATGGAGAACATTATAGAGGCAGGAAAGAACGTGGGCATTTCTACGATGTCGAATCGGAAGCCACTTGAGTTGCGAGCGAAACTGCGAGACGTGGTCGTATTTGCGTAGGCCGAAAATGAATCGGATGCACAGGTTTTGGAGACGCTCCAGTTTGCTCAACAACTCCTCAGTGGCATCCAAGTAGCAGGTGTCAGCGTAGTCGAAAAGAGGAAAAAGAAGTGTTTGAGCAAGAGTGATCTTAGTTTTAAGGGGCAAAAAGTTTTGAAGGCGTTTAAGCGAATGAAAAGTAAAATATACTTTGCTGCTAACAGAGTTGACCTGCGCAGTCCAACTGAGATTGGAATCCAGCAGAGATGTGTTATAATTAGACGACACATTAAAATCTTCTTCTTATCTTAATTAGCGTACACACATCAAAAAAAGTTTGTGATCACTTGGAAAAGTGGTAATATATTTTATTGTGAAAGAATAAAACTCAATCACTTTTTATTTTTTGATTCCTTATTTAAAAATATGAAATTTAAATAAAAACAATTTCGTAATTCAAATGTTTTTTTCATATAAAAAGACTATCAACCCTTGCTTGCTACCATTCAGAAATCTGACTTAGTCGCAAATTACGATATTTTCAATTTATTCACAACAAGTTTAGTTGGTAACGATGCCGAGAGGATTAACAGAAGTTTTACGAGCCAGAATCCTAACTTTAAGTAAAGAAGGCTATTCCACGAGGGAAATATTACGCAGAGTTAATGTATCCCAAGCCTGCGTGGTGACCACGTTGCAGAGGTATCGGGGCATGGAAGATTTAGCTGGCCGACCTCGCAGTGGTCGCCCAACTGTGCTTACTGCAATTCAGAAGCGCTATATCAGATTACTGGCTGCCCGTGACCCAACAATGCTACTAAAATAAAAGCAGAACTGCGAGCTGCCACCGGTCGCGAAGTTAGCACCCAAACAATTAGAAATTGCTTACACCAAGCTGGACTACGAGCAAGGAGATCCTGGCGAGCACCTTTGAACTCACAGCAACGGAAACGGCGCAGGTTGCGATGGGCTAGGCTCCGTCAAAATGAAGAAATTGAGGACGAAAGCATTTGGCAGAACTGCCTCTTTGTTGACGAAACGCGGATTAGTACGCATCCAGATAACCGACGTGTCCGTGTCTGGAGAAGACCAGGCGACTCTGAAAGGCAGAGAACTGCCACTTGAACCGTTCAGCAGGGCGGGAAATCGGTGTCCTTTTGGGTCGGTATAATGATTGGGGCTAGGACGCCCTTAATTCCGTATCAAGGCACCATGACTGGAGCTACGTATAAAATGGTTGCAATCGATGGATACGTCAGACCATTCCGCATCAACCACGGGCGCCAGTTCATAATGGTAGATGATAATGCGCCCGCACATCGAAACGGACGTGTTGATGCTGCTCTCCAGCAATACGACATCACCCGGTTAGACTGGCCTGCCGGCTCACCTGACTTAACCCCGATCGAGCATGCGTGGGACGCTCTTAAGCGATCTGTTTGGAATCGTCAGCCACCTCCTCAAACAGTGGCAGAAATCAGGGCAGCTGCTATTGAAGAGTGGGACAGGTTACCACAAGAAATGCTGGATAACTTAATTCTTAGCATGCCCAGGAGGGTTTCCGCATGTGTGCGAGCTAGGGGAGGAGTCATTTTATACTAACTATTAATCTTTTCGTAATAAATTTTGTTTATTTTTTCCTTAATTCAATTTTTTCATTACATCAAATTTCAGATAAAATTGCACTTCTTAACTTTTGTTTAAAAAAAATAAAATAATGAATAATGTTTTTTTTTATTTACTTAGTGCATTTTCATTATAAAAACATAAAATATAAACACTTTCTATAAATAATTTATATTTCATAAAATACACCTGCTTTTGCTACTGATCACAAACTTTTTTTGATGTGTGTACATCATCTCAATGCTGGGAAAAGGCCTCCGTCTTCTTACTTACTTATACCGAAAACAAAAGGTCCAGGTTGTTTCATCTTCATTTTAAATGGCAAGGAAGTGACCATACTACAATCATTTAGGATATAATTTGCATGGCATTCTAGAGATCATCTGAACTCTATTATAGCCTCCCTCTTCTCTTTCCACCCAGTTCTGTCCTGGGCTTCCGCATACCAGTCTTTTGAAAACTTGTTCATCTCGTCGCGCCACCTACACATTAAATAAATTAATTATTATTTGCATCTAAAAATACCAAAAAAATATGTTTTAAAAATAGTATTTACCTACCCCTGAATTATTTACGGACTCGTGATTACAAAGTTTATTTATCTTGAAGATGGTCAAAGTCAAGAAGCAATTTCTCCGGCAAAATGAAGTTTGAAAATGTTAATAGAATGTCCTTGGTTGCTTAAGGCGAGTATCGCCAAGGTATCGCAAAACTAGCGCCAAGTCGGCAAGAAAAAAAATATTTCCGCATATAGAAACAATACATGAAATATCTTTTGCACAAGTTTTTGGTAATACCTTAAAAAAAGATCAAAACCTGCAACTCCATAAAATATTGGCTGTAAGTTAGTAAAGTTAGCGGCAAAAACAACCTAATTGAATATTTCATTAGTTTCACGGCCTATTTTTGCTTTTTTCATTGCATTCTGATGTTATGTTTGTCATGAAGTTGATATAGGTTTCTCTTTTTTGTCGTAAAATGGCGCTAGTTTTGCGACACCTCATCTCCTCGCCTTAAGATATGCCCTTTGAGCCAATGGTCGATTACAAATTGGTTTTTCGAAAATTTCCTTCTGCTAAACGGTCTGAGGAAAATTTGGTTAAACATCATCCAGGTAAAATTTATTTAACTAAACGCTTTCTAACCACAATCTTGTTTATGTAACAAATTCTGAATCTCAAACTTTCGCAGTTAAATTCAAACCCTTTTCTCATTTCGTCTGGGACGCCGAGTCGTCCAAGGACCCGATGAACTCTAGTGTAAATTTGTTTAGCCACCTAAATTCTAATAATGAATAGTTTGTGTACTAACAGTCAAGTGATAATCCAGTATTCAAAGGAATATCAATAGACAACGTTGTCAAGTTGCATTTGTTAGATTGGATGCGATTTTCCGCCACAGTTAATGGTATCCGCTATTTTCATATTAATTATAGTTAATACAAACAATTCAAGTGGATACAATTCTCGCCACCGATGGGATTCGAACCGTCGTCTTTTGAATTGTTACGGTTGGGGGATTATAGTCAGCACTAAATTTTAATCTTTCCCGGTTGTTTACACTATTCGTAGTTTTAATTTAACAGGATCTTGCCAACGAGTCCTTTATTATAAACTCCCGATATATCGACGTTCTAACAAGCATCATGCATTATGGGTAAAGCGTTGATAATAGTTGTTTATATCAGTCATTTAAAAAGACACACACGCAAAAAGATTTGATGAATGTTATTACCTACTCCCATTATCTACTTATAATTTTATGCTTTCATGAATGTAATTCCATTTTAATTACTCAACTGGTTGTCTACCCAAAAGTTATTCAAAAGATTTATGCATGGCGTAGCATAACATGAAGTTATTTAGAAATGAACAAATATTATTTTAACTTTCAAGAGGTCATCATAAGTTTGTTTTAACCCTTTATAGGGTGTAAGCGAAATTAGTACTCGTACATCGGTTGAATGAAACCACTCATTATTTTAAGAAAATAAGGATCAGATTTCGCAGAGTTAAGAACGCACTAACGTCCTGCTTCCTCATTACACTTTTATAGTACGTGTGTAAATGTAGTTTTTGTAGTAATCGTTCAGTCTACTAACTTACTTACATATTTTTGTATTATACAACTCGGCAACCAAGGTTTTTTTAAAATAGTAACCTAATTAGAAAGGTGAAGTCTGAAAGTACAGAAGTGAAGGTCTGCAAAGTCATGCTAAACTTGTCATCGAACAAGAAACTACGAGTATTAGAAATAGCCACAGCTCGACAACTCTTTCTGTGCTACGGGAAGCATAAAACATAATATTTTGATGAACTTTTAAAACATTTGCTAAACATTTGGTAGTATCTACCTATTACGTTAGTTCTTGATTTGATACCTACTTTTTTATTGAAGTTTTTAGCTAGGAACAGTTTCAGGTTATATCTAAGTTTCTATACTATACCTGCCTTCTTTCAGTGTGAAAAATAATTCTGTAGTTAAAACAAGAAGTAGGTACTTATAATTAATCTTAGTTATCTCTTGCTGGAACGCTTAAAATGGATTAAACATACCTAAATTGACAAAGAATGCACACTGTACCTCTACTGTTGTCATATTAGTAAAAACTAGCCATTGGGGATGTTGAAATAATAAATTTTCAGAACATGGCAGACATAGTGTAGTAAGTTCGGTATCGATGTCACCCGCCCGTCGTCTGGCAGTTCTCCAAGTAAACAGGTTTAACTTTTTGTGGCTGTGTATCAAATAAAATGAGCACAGCATCTTCATCAGAATGTTCGATTCTCGGTGGGTCACATCGACGACCGATGTGGCGCAATGGTAGTGCGACTGCCTTTGACGCAGAAGGTTTCGGGTTCGATTCTCGGTGGGTCACACACAAAGTTGATATTTATCACTTTGTGAATTTGTTCTCAGTCTGGTTAGGACATTGCGGGCTGAACCACCCGATTGTCCGTAAGTAAGATGGTTCCATGTTTCGGATGGCACGTTAAGCTGTAGGTCCCGGTTGCTGTCTATGGTCGCTAAGACGGCGGTCGTTACTCAACCATGTCAGAAGCCTGCTACTTGTAGAAGGCTAGACACTAGGGTTCATCGGGTCGTTGGACGACTTGGTGCCCCAAACGAAAAGAAGATCTGCATGTTTGAAAAAAGAATTTAAACACACGAAGTCCGTTTCAAAGACCAAAGTCGAATCTGTGGAGAATTTGTTATTCAACAAGAATAATCATCACCTCTACAGTATTCTTAGTCATAAACCTTATAAGAGGGACTGAGGTAACAAAATCTGGAGAAGCCAATTAATTTCGTTATTAGGGTCACTCACACTCACACCCTAAACTTGTGGGTACTACGTAATAGAATTTCAGGACGTATTCAGCAGTAATTTAATCATCGTCAGTTTTCTCTATCTCCTATACTTACATATAAACTTTAAGTAACTATTTTTCATATCTGGTCTGAGTTTTCATAGAACAAAAACAAGAGAATGTTGGACACGTGTTTACAACTAAAAACGCCCAACATAACACAGTCAAAACCCCAAAAACATGACAAAGCTTCAAAACCCATATTTGAGTATACCGTACCAATGTTCAGTATCGACAAATTAATTAACTCCAAATTAACGTATTTAGTTCCACTTAAAGTTGAATAAATCGTTTATTGATTCTAGAACCACTAATTGGATTTCAAAGGAAAATAGAGAGGAGCAGATATTTCAATTTTGCTAGACTCAAGAAAGTAATAATACCTAAAACTAGTATGTATGGCTGTAGTGACTATCTACCTTTTGATATATTCAAAATTTATTAATACACACACACAAATCACGCCTATATCCCTGACAGGGTAGGCAGAGCGTTAGCGACCGTAACATTATAGTCGTTATCACCACGTCTGACAAATGATATAGGGTCGTTTCAGATAGGTCGTGTATCACTATAGTGACAGTTTGTCAGCCTGTTGCCTAAAATTGCAATACACATGAAACCCTCGAGTCCCTTAGTCGGTTTTTACGACACCCACGGGAAAGAATTGGGGTGATGCTATTCTAAGTCGGCATCACACGGCATTAATACAAACAAAATACAGGGTGTTAGGGACAGTGTCTTTTTTAGGGAAGTTTGTCTGTGACTTTTCCTGACATATGTTCCTAGGGGAAAGTTGTTCAGTTTCATGGTCTGCTTGTACCCTATTAGTATTCGGGATGCTGTCCCTTAGACCCCGTATACATATTACGTAAGACAAAATTAAGTATTACTTCGTACCTTATTGCTATACACAAAATTTAACGTGATATATGATTAGACATACCTACATTTTCAATCCAATAAGGTGGATATAGTATGATATAAATAATGCAATGAGTTGTAACAAGTAAGTGGTAGTATACCGTTACGATCACTGGGAGATTGGGGGAGGTGGGTTTCCCTCTCACCCAGAGTGAAATCACTGCAATTTTATTTCCTAAGATTAATATTTAATTCTCAATTCACTATTCTTTTTATGGAGATAGCAGAAGTAACTTCTTCATAGTGTTTGTTTACTCAGAATACTAGAGCAGATAAATCAGGGCCCTAAGTCTGCTAAATGAGAATCGTTTCAGTTGGACGTCGATTGGATCTCAGACAATCTCAGCTGTATCATTTTAGTGGTTTTGTAGTCTACTAACAGTTTGAAGTACCAATAGAAAGCCGCAATGGCAATGGAATGATAGTTGAGTGTCGATGGCGTTACAATGACAAAAAATAGCAGACTTGGGGCTCTGAAAGTAAGCGTAACGTTGTTCAAGGTGTCTATTTGTATTCAGTGGCTAACGTAAGAGATTTTATTATTATACGTATGACATATCACTAAACGGTACGGTAGGGCTAGGTACAAGCCAATCTAACATACAAATACAGACCAAAAATGTAGCAAAACTAACACATCCAAAAGTTCCAAAACCTGTAAGCAGCGCGAAAATAGCACAACAAAGAAACTGTTTCAACTAGCAAAAACAACGTTTTCCTCGTAGCAAAACCAGAGTTTCCGAATGAAAGTATTTGAGGTTGCTTCTCACGTATGAGCAAAATTTCCACAGAATGTTAAAATCACCTAATGAACCAAAGTACGTACACACCGGAAAAAGTGCATTAAATTGGACCCTTGTATTGTTCAGGGTTCTAACCAATCATAGTATGGAACTAATGCTGGAAAACGAAAAAACATTTCAACCTTCCATACAAAGCCCGTATGCTGATCAGTTTCAATATAAAAATTGTTCAAAACGATGTCCTAAATAACACGTAACAATAACAACCAATATGCATAGCCTCCGAAATACGGGGTATTATACTTTTGAACAAACAGTATATACAGGCAAACCTAAATAAAATTGAAACGGAATCCCTTTCGTTGTCATTTTTTCAGCAATATTATAGATTATAGCATAAAATGTTTCGCATAATTATTTATTTTTGTTTATTTATTATTTATTTTTATTTTTGTTTGACATTATTTTTTGCATAATATTGATTTTGGCTTCCACGGCGGAAAGAGAAGAGGGAGGCCTTTGCCCAGCAGTGGGATGATGTAGGCTAATTAAGATAAGAGGATAAGATTGATTTTGGCTCTATACGATTTTTTACTATTTTATTTATGTCTAACAATTCTTTAACATACAGTTTTTTGTCATATTGTTTAATGAACTAATATTTTTTGTAATTCCAATGGCAGCAAATGTAAGTCAGTGTAGTATTTTTACAGATATTATCTAACCTGATTAGGTTATTTTTTTAATGTTATTGGACTTTATTCAGCATGAGATGTTTATGCCTGTTTTGATTGGGGTTTATTTTATTCATCGTTTCGTGTTATGTATGCGCAAGAACCATTATTTCAATGCACATATTGTGCCATTTTATATTATGCCTCATATTCCTCATGAACCAATTGAAAACATTAGTGTCGTTTTAGACTCTACAAATTAAAACCATCTAACTATTTGTAAAGTGAATACAAGACGCCTTGAAATCAAATCTGCTCATGGATCTTTAGAAAGTATTTGGTTGCGTTTCATACTTTTGAGTTGGGGGTCAGTGACCTAACAAGCTTACGGAAGTCGAAATGTTTCCTTCTGGTATTAATAACATTTAGTAGACTTCGTCTTAATTTGCACTAAACACGACCCTCGATATACCAAAATAGAATTAGTTATTCGCTCCAGTGTTATACGACTAAGGCTGGATTATCCCATGTGCCGATAGCAATTTAGTGGAAAAGGCGGCGACCCCGCTAGTTTGTATTACCCGACAGTGATATAGGGTATTAAGTTCCCTCCCCCTGTCTCTTTCACGCGTAAACGAGACGAAATCTTTCCTCGTATTGCCCTCTCAAAGGTTAATAATTCATCAGAGGACTAAGCACAAGAAACACCCCCGTCTGTTTTCTACTCAAACTAAAATTGTTTTGTTTCCATCAGCGGTGCAATACTTATGAATTATGTATGGAGAAAACAAACGGACCGAAGTTGGTGTTCTCTAAAAGAATACTTAATTCGTTTCATTAAAGCGGATTTAAAAAAGCTTGTTTATTTTGTGCAAAGTGTCTGTTTTTGTTGACTGAAAAGCCTGATTGGTGGGTTTCACTGCTGATGAACGTAAAAGGTCAAGGGTTTATTTACTGTGTCCTCTAACAAACTTTTGTCTGCGGCTTCGCTTGCATTGAACGTAAGTCTAAAAAAAACAATCCACATTCAAGTGCCTTGTAAATATTTTATATGTTTTGTCAATTTTACAGCGTTTTTACTTGGTCTATATGTTTGCTATAAACAGAGGAATTTCTTCGGAAAGCTCAAAGGCAGCATTTTCTCGGTAGAAAGATAGGCCAGTACAATATAGTTAACGAAGTAGAAGCTGATTCAAAAATGTGACTGATAAGCTAGTTCAATCACGCGAATTTGGCGAAATAGGTAAGAGTTTATTTGGTCAAAGAAGTCTTTGATCCTTTTTACGAACAGTTAACGACAAGCATACCTACGTGTAATTTTTATAAGAATTCTGTAAAATAGGTATTATATTTCAGACATTTTAAAAACGAGCTTGCAGGAGCAGCTCCTCAATATTAACTTCATATAAAGATGAATACGTACCTATTATTAAATTTTTTGCATTTTTTTTTTTTGCGGTAGGTAGGTAAGTAATTAGTTTTCGTCAGTTCAAATGGGCCAGATTTGACAGCTGTCAAATTTAATATGACCTATTCGAACGGCCATACTTTAGACATCTGACAGGCCGCTAGTTCATTTGCGAATGTATTTTGATGCGTGAACCACATAATTACTACGTCTATAACTAAATGAAACTGAATCCACTAGTGTCTGCGATAATATAACGCGGTCTCTTGTAAAACTGTGGTGGAACGAATTGGTGTAAACATAAAGCCCAATAACGCATTGATTGAGGCATTGAGCCGAACTCATTATGAGCAGTAAATTTGTTCAAGCCGCCATCTGAGTTTTATCGCGTATACCTAACTATATCTATATATACATACATATATCACGCCTTTATCCCTTGCGGGGTAGGCAGAGCATTAACGGCCCTAAGAATACGGTCGCTATCGCCACGTGTGACATTTTTGAGGATTGTTTTCCAAGGTTCCGTGTGATGCCGGCTTCGAATAGCATCACCCCATTTCTTCCCCGTGGGTGTCGTAAGAGGCGACTAAGGGACTCAAGGGTTTCACGTGTATTACAACTTTTAGGCGACCGGCTGACAACCTGTCACTATAGTGATGCACAAATTACCTCAACCGGCCCTCAATATTTGTCAGACGTGGCGATAGCGACCGTATTTTTGCGGTCGTTAACGCTCTGCCTGCCCCGCAAGGGATAAAGCCGTGATATATGTATGTATGTATGTATGTTTTCCAAGGTTGTTTCAGAAAACATGTGTATCACTATAGTGACAGGTTGTCCGCCTGTGGCCTAAAAATTGTAAAACACCAATACTCTCGAGCCCCTTAGTCGCCTTTTACGACACCCGTGGGAAGGATGTGGGGTGATGCTATTCTAAGCCGGCATCACACGGCATCTATGTCTATATATTCTAATTAATCATATATTTTTTTAATTCATTATAGTCCGTATCGTGAAATAAGTGAGGTTAAAATATACTACTTTACTACTACTACTATACTTTACATACTCATCAGAGAAATCGGGACACTTTCGTTTTTATGATAAAACACGAAACCGATAGAAAACTATTTCGAATTTGTGTCATTTTCATTAAGATTTATAAACCTCATTTTACTCACTATTACGCGATATTAGAGATTTATTCCAAACAAACACCCCTTTTCAAATAATCTGAATCGCACGAACGTAAACTTGCAAGGTGCCCCGGATTATTTACGATTAGTGTATATGCCCTGTAGCTCGTTGTGTTTTTGTAGAAATTTTCTACGACTGGTAAGGCTACTTATGCTTCAATTTGGTTGACTTCTACTTAAAAGAAAACTATTTTGCTAAGTACCATATTAACATTCTTTTGAATACATCATAGATATTTAACCAAAATTAATGTGACCCCTAACATTAAAATATGATTTCAAAGTAAGAAGGTAGTACAGTTTTATTAACAAGAGAATTTTCATACATCTATCATTTTGGGAATATACGGTCCACCGTCTCAAAAGCCATTTCAGATTAAAGGTCAATCAATTGCCATGTCCCTTCTTAGGAAGCACTTTCACTTGAGACCACTTGAAACCACAGGCCGAGTCTGGGCAGACGGACTGTATTTGAACTGCTATTCGAATGCAAAATCTGTGTAAATGAAGTTGAAAATGAAGCGGAATGGTGCCGAGACAAACTTTGTAAGTTTGACGGCTCCAATGAAATGTTATATTATAAGTAATGTTTTTTGTAATAAATTAATAATAAATGCTTCTGACCCGATGAAACACTGGTGTTAGAGCTTCAACCGCCTTTTAATACGTAAGTAGGCTTCTGACACGGTTTTTGTAACGACCACCGCACCGTCAAAATAACCATAGCCAGAAACTAGGACCGATGGCTGAAATGACATACCCTCCGAAACACGAATCAATCAGTATAAAACAGTAAAGGTAGTAAGTTACGTAAATTGTGTCCAGCGTTAGACTGATGTGCTTGTTGTACAAACCAACTGCTGAGTTGCTGACCGTTTGAAAGGACCATTATTTCTCAACTGATTCCATAAATTCACCGAATCCTCATACCCGTATCGTCTTGGTTAATCCCCATTCAATGTTACCCCTCTCGTTAAAAGCCAATTTTGACGTGTTAATAGCCAAAGTTCATTCTCGTCCATCGAACATTTGCACCCGAATTTAATTTTGATCGGATACCCTCGGTTAGTGGTCGAACACATTTTATGATCTTAGATACAACAATGTGGGTTTGATTAAGATTTGACGAATTTTTATTTTACTACTGTTACTGTTCATTCGACGTAAACATTATTAGACATAGCGTAATTATAGGGAAAGCGCTCTGAATACTGATAGGATGCATTCAAACAATGCACCCATTCAAAATCACGATCAACTGACTGCCTGTACTATCAGAAGTTAACATTTGTTATCATTTTATGCACCTTATCAATGGAGCTATGTCGAGAACCTGGCCACCTAAATATTATCTACGTCACATCGTGACGCCATTTCAATCGTCTTTTTCATTTGATTAATTATAGTTTTACAGTCCTATGAATCTGGTGGTATTATTTCATCGTTTACATTCTTGGTCATTCAGAGAACCTTACGCTCCGTACATCGTCGCTCTTGATTTCAGCAAAAGAATAATGGCTCTTACACTTTGCCCTTGCGTGTCAAAGTAAAACGGCCAATTAGGAAGTGCTAATGTTCTTACATTAGAACTATGGTTATGACTTTCATTAGTACCGAAGCCGCAAGCGATTCATGTGAACGTGCCTTTATTACTGAAGACGTGATTGTTTTGAAAATTGCTCACTAAAAGGTACTTTTTGGGGGAGATTCGCAGATATTTTTTGTGGCATTAGCACCCTTGAGAGACAATGAGTTCATGAACACCCTCTGGAAAGATTTAAACATAATTACTCGTAATAATACCCTTGACTTGATGATAGGGAAAGACCTGCGATAATGTTTTGTAAGAAGTTATTTATGGATCACTTTTGATATTATAGGTTTCTCTGTAAGTCATCATTCTCCTTGCCTTATCCCGTTCTCTGTCGGGGTCGGCTAGCTAAAATTAAGTAAAAAAATGTCTATCATGGATCGAGGGAGCCTAAAATCAAACGGACACTGTAATGAGTCTTTTTTTACTTCGAGTCCTAGCCAGTTATTTGCTTTATGGTGAAATATTTGACTTACGATAATATGATAATATGTTGCCCGTTTTACCTAACTTACCTGGAGCTCAGATATTGTCGCATAATGAGTCTTCTAGTTTAATAAAAAATAGAGTTTCTTTACTGTCAAAGACTCAAAATGTCACAGGCGCACCCATTGACTAGTACTAATTAGTCTAGGTAGTTTGATTGAGCATTGCTCAGCCTTTTTAGTGGTTTATAGTGTTTTGTGGATAATGAGCCCATGTAAGGTCCATTTTGCACCCCGAAACCCCCTTTTGGTATTGTGGGTGTGGGTCAGTGTTTTTTTTTCCATAGGTATGGAATTAGTAATGAAATATTCGTTAAAACGGTACATGTCCCTAATTATGCAAAAAAAAAACACTGCCCAACACCCACAATACCAAAAGGGAGTTTCGGGGTGCAAAATGGACCTAGTAGGTACTAGGTATATAGTATCATCTGCAATAAATTACATAAACGTATCGCGTGTTTATTGCGAGTTACATGAGCCGCGGTAGTGAATGTTTGAAAACTGCAATAAACCACGATTTAGTTGGATATGGATATGCGAATGTATCACGATGGTGTCCTACATTATTCGTTATTTCTATGGCGAAACCATATTTTTTTTCTAAATACTTAGATGATTTATTTGTAAATGTATATTCACATTTATTTTGGTATCCTAACGTAGTAAAGATCTACGCAAATTCTACAACAGTGCAGGCAGGTGGCCTTATAGTAAGGTAACAGTTGTTCAGAATCATGAGAAGAATCACCCTATTATAGGTGTGTACAGACAAATTATAAAACAGTATACTATTTTCAAAGTTTCCTGGTTTAGGTTTTTTTTTGTTTGCACCATCCCGCATCAATTTCTTTGAATGAACTATCCTTACTGCCTGTTTGTGTAGAAGATATTGCTATTGTAGCAATAAGGCCGCCAATTATACGAATCTATTATTTTTGTGTTTGTTTTTTGCATGTGTTTTGTTGTGCAATAAAGTACCTATATTTTGATTTTTATGTACCTGGTGGGTACAGGTTTTAACAGCAAGTACATGTAATAGATCGACCTTTTTTGGTCATTCGGAGTAATTATATGAAAACCATCCCCTAAATGAATAGGTTGATGTGCCGTGTGATGCCGGTTTAGAATAGCATCACCCCATTTCTTTCCCGTGGGTGTCGTAGACCGACTAAGGGACTAGAGGGCTTTATGTGTATTGCAATTTTAGGCGACAGGCTGACAACCTGTTACATTGCTATAGCACAACTTATCTGAAACGACCCTTAAATATTTGTCAGACGTGGCGATTACGACCGTAATTTTACGGTTGATGACGCTCTGCCTACCCCGCCAGGGATATAGGCGTGATATGTGTGTGTGTGTGATTTGCTGCTGGAATTTAGCACGTCAACTAAAAAAAAGTAACTCTAATCATTGTTCTAAACAGTTACCAAGATACCTTTATTTAACCATTAAGTAAATTACTTCGGTTATTAACTTGCACATCCCGAGTAATTACAATCTAAATGCATCTTGGAATGAGTTTAGAATGCGGGCGGCGTCCGCAAGCTGTGCGAACCATATTAAGGTAGATTTAACTAGCTTAGTTAGAGTCGCGACCAGCGTAACTTGACCCTCGTGCTCGATACACGCACCTGAGGGCGCGCACTGATAGTTACGCTGGTCGTGACATTATATGAGCGAATGAGCGATAGATTTAACTAGCTTAGATTCAGTCCGATTGTATTTTAGCAATGCGCAGCTTCGATAGTGTACACTATTGGCCATAGTTGTAAATTGTAAGTTAATTCAAATAGGTAAAGATAGTAACTAAATACAGATTAATTGGTTCTTGCAACCAATCTAATATCAGTACTCAAAACTACTTAATATTAGTAGCTACTTATTACTGTGCACCACACCAATTATAGGTTCTAATAAGTAGGTATATTTACCTGCTATTATATTTTTTGTGTTTGTGACCAATAAAAAAAAAATAAAGCTACCTACTGCGTATGTACTTGTTTGATATCGTATTAAATTAATTTACATTAAATTAACGTAGCTACCTTACAAGTTTAGCTAGTTTTGTACAAGAATTTCAAAACCGCAACAAAAAATTGAAAAGTACAAGCAAGCATATTTTACGATCATTACAAAGAAAATTAACGCAACAAAGTACAAAATATTATAGAAGGAAAACAATTTGCAATGTATATTATGCATCAAAATTATGGTTAGGTTAGCAACCCGCTCTGCGATTTTACCAAGTGCTTACAAGATTCACCCTGGGAATAAGACTTTTTAGTCGTAAAATGTAGTCGGTTGGTCACGGAAGAAAAAATGTCCTGGACAATTTACACAGCGCCATCTAGCCCCAAATAAGCAAACCTAAATAATCCATAACTCCGTTTTCCCATAGAAGTAACAAACACAATATTAACATTCCACATGCAGATTAGTCTATTAAACTAATATTACATCGCATGTAGAGTCCGACGAATAATAATCTTGGTCAATGCTTTGATTGCTTCTATATTCCGTGAATTACTACGAGTACCAGTCTTCTTAAAGGTGGGCTATGAAGTAGGGTGGGATAAAAGTCTTAATACTTTGACATCTACAAAAAGAAATGTGATACCATCAAAAATACAACTTAGTATAGAAAGCCAAGCCTCGCTACGCAGTAATTCTACTGTAAAAAAGTGTGATACTAAGTTTGTAAAAAATAGGATGTAAGGGACAGCTCTCTAAATAAATACCTACTCATAGGGTGCACGCAGACTATGAAAGTGAACTACTTAGCAATCAAAAAAAAAAAACTTGCGATGCGAGATGCAATGTTTTCGTACGATGCGATGGCCAAGTCAATATATCTACCGACTTACATGGATCTAACTACTTCTTAAGGTAAGAACTGAATAACGAGGTTTAGTTTCCTTCACAAGTTATGTTATTGATGAGATAACTAATAATAATCTTGCTCAAAGCATTGATTGCTTCAATATTCAGAGAATTACCACCACACTGTTCGCAGAGGTGGGCGGTGGAAACTGCTGGCCCAGTTTGCAGATTTTCCTTTGGGGATTCAGCCAGGTCGCTACATCGATAGATGGTCACAGTAGGACTAAATATGAAGTTCACAAGTAAATGACAAAAAGTCGTCGATAATGATAAATAAAGATGATCGTTGAGTTGACTCATCTAATGTCGTTTTTCTGTTGGTCTGACAGTCCTCCTAAAACTAACTAACTAACTTCTCTGGCTCAGTGACCCGAAATGGATCTTGGCCTCCTAAAACACACAAATTATTTTGGAAAACGCTTTATTTCCACTGGAAACGATAAGCGGTGAGAGCAACCACTGGGCGGGCCGCTACTACTTTTTTGCTTCAATTTACCACCGAGTTATCGTAATACAGCGTGTAAGTGACGGTGTAACGAAAACTTTGCAGGCGGGCAGGCGTGATCAGACCATGAAACTGAACAACTTTTGCTATGTCGGTAAAAGAAAAAAATTTTCGATTTCCCATACAAAGTCAGTCACCTGACCCGGAATTTTGTATGGAGGGTCGAAAAAAATTTTTCGTTTCCCAACATAGCCCCCATTGAAAAAGTTGTTCAGTTTCATGGTCTAATCACGCCTGCAAAGTTTTCGTTACACCGTCTCTTACATCTTGTATAATTTGATGGGCTGAAAATCCCGCGAGTAAGCTACACAGTTCTAAACTCTTTTTCATAATTCATAATATTATCTACGTAAGTAAGGTACCTATTTCGACGATCTGTTTCTTGGAGGAAGAAGTAGGTTATCGTGAGCTGGATTAATATTAATTACTTACCTTTATATTGTTTATTGTACACACACTACAGAAAAAAACAAACAGATAGAACATGTACGTACACAGACGTCAAAAAGAACATTGACTTCCAGCTGACCAGATGATAGGAGAATTTGATATAAATTAGCGGGCAAGAGTGTAATATTTTTAGACAGGTAGTAGGTAAGTACATCTTTTTGGTTGCGTTATTACTTTTTACTTAGTACGTCGTCCCTTGCATACCTACGTTTTCATTGCTTTTTTTCGTTTGATATACCTAGACATCTATATCGAGGACACACTAATAAAGAGACCAAATGGAGCGAGTTATTACAATTGACAATTTCTTCTGGGAAAATATCTCGGCACACTGCCATGTCCCAGATCTAAAATGTAATCACAAGGCAGAATAAAAGCACTTACTTACATTTGTTTAGTTTTCATTTTGTCATAAAAAATTGGCAGTTGGAGGCCCAAGATCGAGACGGGTGGCGCAAGAGAGGGGAGGCCTTTGCCCTGCAGTGGGACATTACACGAGCTACATAAAAAACCACTACACCGTGTATTTCTATGACCCGATTCACTCATACCTCGTGGGACAAACTACCCGATGTGTCGGAATGTTAAAACCAACACCGACCGAATATCGTGCCTTCCAAAGCACGATATCATTTCTAAATTTTCTAATTAAATTAGGTGGCATACAGACTGTATAGTTTTCTAGACAGCAAGCATCATAGCTTTCGTGACATCCACAGCAAATATTCACGAACTGTAGTTACAAGGGAAAAGAAGCTGTCGACGAAAAACACTTACGTCATTGAAAACAAAGGATTCGCTAAAGGGATCAAAAGTTTGAAAGATTAAAGGCAAATACACTCAGCACCCACACAAGCGACGCGTAGCCGTCCGGGCCGGCGTAAACCCGCAAATATTTCCGCAATCTATGTCTCAACATGCCCTCCGAAGCACGAAACTATTTTAAACCCGATCTATTTTGGATTCAAGAGTTACCCGATTTGCGATCGCCAATCAAGTTATCATTGACAGAAACCAAGGTACAACAAGATAGAAAGATAGTTTTGCATGCCCCTCGAAAAGAAGGTTAAGAGGTAGTATTTACTGTTGCAAGGCTAGAAAAGGTAATCAGTCTACGAAAAACACTTACATCATAGAAAACAAAGGATTCGGTGAAGAGATCAAGTTTGAAAGATAAAAGGCAAACACGCAGCACCCACTTACTAGCGGCGCGCCGCCCGGGCGGTATGGCGGCCGGCGTAAAGCCGCAAATATTTGTTTCTTTGAGAGTCCTTCCTTTTTGCCCGAACATAGCGACCGGATTCCAGATTTTCCCCTAACATATATTTACCTACACTGCATAGGTATAAGGATATATCATGTTGTGATGTGAGCCCTTTACAAGTTGGCCAAAAATATATCGGTAGGTATAGCGCGCTAAAGGAGATTAATACTTAGGTAAGTATATAGGTACATACATACTCTACTATAAAGTCGATTTCACTGCTATTTATTATTGAATGTCAAAAAATATAATTTTAATTTAAAAAAAAGTTATAACAGGATTGCTTGCCTTTAGCTTAGCGAGAATCTATTCCGTGTTGAAAACTAAAATATAATGCGGCGGCAACACTTACTACCTACCTATATAAATTTCTCAGGTACTTACCACACTACTGCAGCAAGGGAATTAGATCGTACAATTTCAGGTCATTAGAAGTAGGTAGTAACAATTTTGAAGGCAGCTACCAGTTTTGATATACGAAGTAAAAAACCAACTACAAATATTTGGGATCGAGTAGCCATGAAACTGAACAATTTGATTAAGGTTCCCAAGGTATTCTAGCGTAAGAAGTTCTTACTAAGAACCCGCCAAGTTTGCTTAGGTTTCTATTTACGATTAAGAAATACATCTAATGTGCCGCGGGTTTTGATAAAAACAGGTTTTAGAATTTGGTTGCTTGGTTTTTGATCAAACACCGGCAGATGACACATTTAAAATATTAAGTCTTAGGTCCGTATTTATAAATCGCACTCAGCTTTGAGATCGATTTCAAGAGCGGTTTTAACAAATGTCAGTTAATACTATCAGCATTTCAGAGTCGCACTCAAGATCGATCTCAGACTTGAGTGCGGTTTATAAATACGGGCTCCATATTAAAGTGTCAATTTTGTCATAAACCTAAATGGTCCATAGTTCAAATCAACTTACCTACAGTTGTATCAACTTATAAACCAAACATGGCCGCGCCGCTTTAATACCTCCTTCGGTCAGGGTCAGACTCTTTTTATACTGGACTATCTATCGTTAGGTGGTCTCTAGCTGAAGCTACTGGAGCTGTTTTAACGAGCTCGACGGACTATTTCCAGACCCGCGTACCCTGAGTACGGTCGTGACGTCACTCCTGGGAGTACCCACTAACCCGTTTTTTATTCGAGCCAATACTCTTGCGACTGAACGTCTCGTATGAACTGGCAGGTTGAAACGTACATTACACTGAAA
Source organism: Keiferia lycopersicella (assembly GCA_029255805.1). Taxonomy (NCBI): domain Eukaryota; kingdom Metazoa; phylum Arthropoda; class Insecta; order Lepidoptera; family Gelechiidae; genus Keiferia; species Keiferia lycopersicella. The sequence continues at coordinate 6,834,994 of JARACZ010000008.1, forward strand.
GTGGAGTGTAATTTAAGATATTGCTCATTTGGGCTTTTGAGACTAAGTCCAGAATTCAAAACTTTCAGATGCATGTCTATTTAAAAACCTTTGTTCTTGGGATTAAGTATTGTTGCATTTCAGCTGAAAAATTATTGCGAAACGGCACAAAGATAGGTGGTGGTTGAAAAAGTGTGCCAACTGCAATAGCACACTGAACAGCGCAATTACAGAGATGAAAGCTGAACCCACAATTACCTTCGCGCGTTTCAGAACAATACGACGACACTCCAACACTGCGATGCGCCTTTCCCCACATCATCATGCCGTATTATGCAATAATGGCAGAGCACGAAAAATGTTTATACCTTCTCTCAGGTGTGCTCTGGTGAAAATAATATTGGTAGTTTAAGCAAATAATTATCACCAAAGCGTAGATATGTAGCTACCTACCTCAGATACTTCCAGCTCCATGAAGCACAGATAATGCTAATGAGTTTTCTAGGAAATCGTAACGTTGCCTTTTTTATCAGCTCAAACAGTATTTATTTATTTATTTAAGTGCCGGAACGTTAATGTCAATACTTACGGCAGAATCTATCGTCAAAAAAGATTGTGGAGGTAGTTACTATTATTTCTCCCCCCCTCGTCTGAGTAGGTACCTACCTCGTACCTTCGACTACTAGGTACTACAATAGCCACATACTACACTCGCTGACCCTGCTACTAAACGTTATGAGTAGGTAGGTCAATGCTCAGTAGTGATCAAAGCAATACCGATTTTGGTAGAATAGGGTGGGAAAATCAACGTAATATGAAATAACTGTAAGTTAAAAAACATAACCTGTTTTCTGATCGTCTGATTGGGTGTACGGATTACGCTGTCACGGACGGAGTTGAGGACTTAATATTTGATTTTTTTCAGCAGTGTCGCAATCTTTACAGAGACACTTTATTACGTACCTACCCTACTCGTTTGTTTGCGTCTGGGCTACGCCAAACAACGTTTTCAACTTTTTCAATTCGAGCTTTTTGCCTTATCTAACCAGACACGTCCCCACCCGTAAAGCGGAACGAAGTACCAACTCGCATTTCTGCATAAAGAGAGAAAGAAGAGTAAAAATCCCCAACACAATTTCGCTATTTCCCTAAGAATAAACACAATTCTTTGAGTCCGAGCATAAAGATTTGCTGGAGCGTTGTAAGTTTGACCTGGTACGTCGCTCGTCGTATGTAAGGAATGTTTAAAAATTTAAAGTGGTGTGGCCGTCGACATACATTGCGGTGCTTCCCGATAAACATCCCCGGGCGTCAGGGCGAGCTAGCCGCAGCTATGCCTGCTTTGTTTACGTTCTACGGGCGACTACGTGATGGAAACGTAGTGCCGACAGTGGTTACGTTACCGCTGGCGGTGAGAACAAGACTTTTACACAAACGACAAGGCTTTGCTTTGTGATGGCAGCCTATTTTCTCATAGCGACCAACCAATATCAATTACATTACAATACCGAGAGAAAATAAAACACCAAGATTTATGAAAGTCGATTTCGATTTCCCGGACATTCATTAGGAACATTCACATGAGTACCTACCTACCTAGCTAGGTAGTTATACTATACAGGATAGTACTACCGGTCCTCAATTACCAAAGGTCAAAGTATAGCTACAAAAAAACATCAGATCAAGCAATTTTCTATGGGAGGTAATTTCTTTTTTGTTCTTGTTGTGAAACTTCTTATCTAACTTAGCTTTTTCGTGAAATTTCATAGTTTGGTAGGAAGAAAGGTACCACCCTTTATACCGCCCTTGAGGTACTTGCGCATAGCTGCTAGACTAGGTAGAACCCGTACAAATAAAGAAACGAAGTGTAAATGGCGGCCGTTTGTCGTGCTTTCTCTCTTCCACTGGGGCTCTTACATATACTAGGCGTTCATGCTTTCTCCCTCACACTTAGGTAACTGCCGCCATTTACAGTTCGTTTCTTTATCTGTCGGGTTATAGGTAGGTAGACCAGGTCGATAAAATACTTACCTAACACGTACCTGCACGTAACATCATACACCCTTTCAGAAACATGATCTTCCGTCCCGTTCCGGTCCGGAAAGGCCGTGTTGCTCGAAGCTATGGCTCCAAGTATACATCCTTATACTGCTCCTACCTACCTAGGTATACAACTGAACTGAAGCGCTGAAGCGTCGACGATGGGACGAGAGTGCATGCGGTGCGGACTGCGGTCCTTTGCAACACTCTAAAGTGCCAAAAAAGCTTGTATCCAAGTCAAAAATTATATTAAAAATAAATGGAATTGTTGCCAGACAGCCTTAAAAATACAATATTTGTGGCGTTGCACTGGCAACACCACTTTACTTAATAAGGTACCACCCTCAACATGGTTTTGTATGTACGGCCGTGAACATGGTCCCTACCGGAAACCGGGAGCCCTCTGCTTCCGGTATCGTCTGTCGGCCATGTTCACTGCCCTTCTCCTAGATCGACACGCGCAGACGCAACACGTATCGCCTTGCTCTGTCCGTCCGAACTCATTGTAACGCGCATTATATTATTTACTAGTTGTGTTAACTAGGTACTGTATAGGGAGTGTGTACGGTGAACAATAAACTCTTGTGAAACCTATCCAGCCGTTTCCTTCAGTCACCTCTACACACCACCCATAATGGTGACTCGACGCGAGTGAGTTTTGGACATCTGCGTGTCTCTACAAGTGGTGCAGGCAATCTTGCCGCGCCGCCTGAGTGTGCCCGGACGCACCGGCCCAACCAACGGTACGAGGGGGCGCAGCCCCGCGACACGTCGAGGCACGTGCGGGCACACAGACCGTGTTCCCGGCGACGCATCAAACAAACCTAGCCTGCATGCAAAGCCGCATGCGCATCTCACACCCTGCGCAATCTCAACGCCTTTTTCCGCGTGTGTTCGCTCGCTTCAGTGCTTAAAATCATAACTCTGTGTCAAAATCGTGAATTTCGCATGAATTTTGAGGTTGTGAAAATTTTTCCGGAAGTGCGCCATTTTGCAACACGTGCTTGCACATTTCGCGCTGCTGGAAGCGCCATCTCGAGTTGCGACAGTTTCGAGTACTACTTGTCTGTGACCGGTGACCTACTTCCGTGACCGACAAAGACCGGTTCGGTGGTTTCCGAACGAAACACGAAACTGTCAATGTCAAACGTCATCACAACAGGTAACCTCAATCTTCGAACTTTGTTTACGTGTTTTCATCGAGCTTGCATGAACTTTTGAGGCGATTAACTATTTTATCTGGTGTTTGCAACGTTGGACATTATTTTTTATTAACGGCAGAGGACATTTTACTACAGCAAGGACATTAACATAGATTTTAAGTGTTTGTTTACCATCATAATTATTACGTCGTCTTGTTGTTTTTGTGTGTGCTACTATAGCTGATAAATCTAACAGCATCTTACGCGCCTAGCTGGTTTGTTTTTGTACATATTAGCGTTTTGTTTAGGACAGTTTGGTTTTGTAAATATTGGTTAAAATGTCTGACGATGATTATCATGACCCTGATCCTAACCCTGAGAATGCTGGTGGTGGTGATGCTGGCTGTGGTGATGCTGGTACTGGCACGGGCAATCCTAACCTTAATGCTGACTCACAAGTGTTCCGTGTCACTATAAGAACCCCTCCTTTCTGCAAAGATAGGCCAGCACTGTGGTTTTGCAGTCTAGAATCACAGTTTCATATCAATAATATTAAGAATGAGACCACGAAGTATCATTACACTATAGCTCATCTAGATGTTAACTGCACAAAAGAGGTTGAAGACTTAATCCTCAACCCCCCCAAATCAGAACCATACACACGGCTGAAGGAGGCTATTGTCAACAGATTCTCCGACTCTTATGAGGAGAAGGTCCGAAGGTTGCTAGAGAACGAGCAATTGGGTGATCGTAAGCCATCATCGTTCATGAGGCACCTGCGATCTCAGGCCGGACCTACATTTCCTGATAAACTCCTCATAACAATTTGGACTAATCGGCTTCCCAGGCAATTACAGATTGTTCTAGCAGCTCAAAAAGAGCAAAATATAACTGACCTGTGTGAGCTTGCTGACAAATTGATGGAAATTAATTCTCATGCACCGCTTTACTCCCCAGCAGTAAACCAAGTTTCAGCAGCCCCATCTGAGTTGCAGGCACTGCAGTCGCAGGTTGCAGAGCTGACTAGAGCTGTTGCCTCGCTCACTTCTGGTGAAGCTCGAGGCTCGCATGGCTCACGCTCACAGCACCGCGACCGCAGCAACAGCCGACACCGTGCTCGCAGCAGCTCACGTCGACCCATGGATAAGAATTTGTGCTGGTACCACAACAGGTATGGTTCTAAGGCTAACAAATGCATCCCTCCATGCAATCAATCTGCGGGAAACCAGAGCAGCAGTCAGTAATGGCGACTACTGGCTGCCCTCAACCCAGTCGCCGTCTTTTTATTACCGACCGGTACACCAACAAGAAATTTCTTGTTGATACTGGTTCGGATATTTGTTGCTTCCCCAGGACCGCACTCAGAGAGAGACGGCGAGCTACATCTTACCATCTTGTTGCAGCTAATGGTACTGTCATCAACACCTATGGCACATTGCAACTTTGTCTGAATTTAGGCTTGAGACGCGATTACAGGTGGAATTTTATAGTCGCAGACGTGGAGACAGCCATCATCGGATCAGACTTCTTGGCACACTACCACCTATTGCCAGACTGTCGTCACAGCAGTCTAGTTGATGGTACGACCGGCTTGAAATCAAGTTGCTCTATCATGAACTCTGCTCAGGTGAGTGTCAAAACTATAAGTCTTGCTGAGGACACACCTTACCACAAGATCCTCGCTCAGTTCCCTGATCTGATCAAACCCCCTGGCATTAACAGGGAGATCAAACACTCCACGGTCCATTACATCAACACTACTGATGGACCACCTGTGACTTCCCGCCCACGCCGTCTAGCCCCTGACAAGTTGCGAGCTGCAGAGAAAGTGTTTGCTGAGATGGTACAGTCAGGCACAGCTCGACCATCTATGAGCTCATGGGCCTCACCCCTCCAGATGACACCGAAGAAGGACCTGACCTGGCGTCCCTGTGGAGATTACCGAGGTCTCAACTCCCGTACTATACCGGACAAATATCCTGTCAGACACATTGGTGATTTCAATCACAACTTGGCTGGATCATCAGTGTTCAGTACTATAGACCTGGTAAAGGCATACCAACAGATCCCGGTTCATCCACCTGACATTTGTAAAACTGCCATCATAACCCCATTTGGTTTGTACGAATTTCCATACATGGCTTTCGGACTGAGGAACGCAGGACAGACATTCCAACGCTTCGTGGACGAGGTGGTACGTGGCCTGGAATTCTGTTTCGCTTATATCGACGACATACTCGTTTACTCCAAGAACCACGCTGAGCATGCAGAACACCTGCGCATCCTTTTTGGTCGTCTAAACGAGTATGGAGTTGTGATTAACCCGGCCAAATGTGTCTTCGGTGCTGAGGAAGTGTCTTTCCTAGGTTACCGAGTGACCGCCAAAGGCACCTGCCCACCTCAAGACCGCATCAAAGATTTGATGGATTTTCCCCCTCCAAAAACAGTCGAAGGCATGCGCCGATTTTTGGGCATGATAAATTTTTATCGCAGATTCTTACCTGATGCTGCTAAATTTCAGGCTCCTCTCATCGATGCTGTCACGGCTACGCAAGGCAAAGGCAAGAAACCTTTCCTGTGGACGCCGCAACTCGAGGAGAGCTTCAACGCCTGCAAGGAGAGCCTGTCGTCTGCTACAATGCTGGTTCATCCCGACCCCAACTCCCAACTGGGACTTTTCACTGATGCGTCAGGTACCCACATTGGCCCTTGTTTACAACAACGCTTGAATGACAACGAACCTTGGCAACCACTGGCTTACTTTAGTCGTAAGCTGACTAAAAAGCAGATGGAGTGGCCTACGTACTACCGCGAGCTGCTCGCCGTTTACGAAAGTGTACAACACTTCAGGCATATTCTGGAGGTCCAACACGCGACCATCTTCACAGACCACAAGCCACTTGTATACGCTTTCGTACAACGGCGAGACAAGCTACCGCCAGCACAGCTCAACCAATTGTCATTCATAAGCCAATTTACTACCGACGTCGTCTACATCAAGGGGCAGGACAACATTGTAGCGGATGCCATGTCGCGCGTAGAGACTATCTCTCTTAGCGACGACCACGCCGCACTCGCTCTCGCTCAGGCAACAGACGACGAATTAGACAGGTTGCGTTCTGACTCCTCACTTAAGCTGGAACCTGTTCTTATTCCAGGCACCGACATCCGCATCATCTGCGACACCTCCACGGGCAAGCCGAGACCCTACCTACCTGAGTCTTTCCGCCGCCCTGCGTTTCAGCGTCTGCATGACCTCAGCCACCCTGGTGCGCGCGCGAGCGCACGCCTGGTAGCTGAGCGCTATGTCTGGCCACGCATGCGCCAAAATTGCAGCGCCTGGGCGCGCTCGTGCGTCGCATGTCAGCGGAGCAAAGTCACACGACACGTCACTTCGCCGCTAGGAACGTATGCTAGTCCATCTGCTCGTTTCAGCCACATCAACCTGGACATCATCGGACCTCTTCCATACTCGAATGGTTTCTCTTACTGTCTCACTGCTGTTGACAGATACTCACGATGGCCAGAAGCATGGCCTATGGCATCGATGACAGCAGAAGACGTCGCTAATACCCTAGTTGCAGGATGGATCTCCCGGTTTGGTGTGCCGAGCAACATCACCACAGATCAGGGCCGGCAATTTGAATCCGAATTATTTCAGCACCTCATGACGATCTGTGGATGCAAACGCATCCGTACAACCAGTTACCACCCACAGGCCAACGGCATGGTAGAAAGGATGCACAGGCAACTGAAGGCCGCGCTGATGTGTCATCAGGACACCTGGTCTAAGGCTCTACCTCTCGTACTGCTTGGGATGAGGACTGCTCTGAAAGATGATCTTGGATGCTCTGCCGCTGAACTGCTCTATGGTGAACCGTTGAGGCTTCCTGGCGAATTTTTTCTAGGTTCGTCCGACAGGTGCACGAACGATTTTGTAGTGCAACTTAAACACAAGATGGCTACAATCCGTCCCACACCCGCAGCGCATCACTCGCAGCCGTCCACTTTTGTTTTTAAAGATCTCACAACGGCTACTCATGCGTTCCTGCGGGACGATACCGTACGCCGGCCTCTCCAGCCGCCGTACACTGGGCCGTATAAGATTTTGTCTAGGTCCGCAAAAACTATCACTTTGGACACAGGAGGTAAGAGTCATACTGTTAGCATTGACCGTGTCAAGCCAGCCCACTCAGTTGCTCTTGATACAGCGTCACCAGCATCAGCATCTCAATCTCCCTCCTCATCTAGTCCTACATTTCCACCGACTACACCCATCTCCCAAACCACATCACAAACTGGTCCTGCACCTATCACAACCAGGGCAGGCAGAACTGTTAGATTTAGGGATATACTAGACTTATAGATGTAAATATAACTGTTATTTAGTATGTAATTTTGTCTTAGACATTTTTTATTTTTCCTTTAATTTTTGATGTGTACTGCAACTACTGCATAACATCGCTTGTTCATACAACTGTACTGTTAAATATTTTTCTCTTTTATGACTATTTTATAGGTATGGTTTGGTATAACAAACTTATTTTTACTCTCATTATGCTCTATCATTCTCCGTAGGGGGGTGATGTGGCGTTGCACTGGCAACACCACTTTACTTAATAAGGTACCACCCTCAACATGGTTTTGTATGTACGGCCGTGAACATGGTCCCTACCGGAAACCGGGAGCCCTCTGCTTCCGGTATCGTCTGTCGGCCATGTTCACTGCCCTTCTCCTAGATCGACACGCGCAGACGCAACACGTATCGCCTTGCTCTGTCCGTCCGAACTCATTGTAACGCGCATTATATTATTTACTAGTTGTGTTAACTAGGTACTGTATAGGGAGTGTGTACGGTGAACAATAAACTCTTGTGAAACCTATCCAGCCGTTTCCTTCAGTCACCTCTACACACCACCCATATATTTAATTTCTTTTTGGTTCACGGTGGTTGTCCAAATCGCGCGATTGTTTCTCGGTTATATTTTAATACCTAGACTAGAGTCATAGCGAAGAACTTAGAAATAGAAGTCAATTTAATCAATATGTAAAACGGTTCACTGACAGGCGCCAAATCGATCGTCTGAAAAGCTAAACTCTGTTTTTGAGAGAGTAGGTAAATTAACATTTTGGCTTACCATTTTTTATGCAATACTTAAATATTGATGTGCCAGTACCGGTAACTGTTGTAATCGATATGGAAATTTTTAAATCTATTTTTTTAGTTCCTATTCCTAGTACATGGCGCTCGCGCGAATGATGTCAAAGCTCAGCAGTGATGTTCAATAGATTGAGGTAAATAGTACTCACTAGTTTTTTTTATCATGCACTGAACTTAACAGATAAATGACACACCCACCACTATAGATTAGCGAATATATTGGCACCCCAAAATGACAATTTACTCACTCTAAATAAAAAACAGAGTTTAGTGTGTACCTACAGGGTAAAAGGAACCATATCCAAAATATATTATTCTTCCTGAGAACATACTACCTTTGAAGTTTCTGACCAACACTGACCGCTAAGGAGGTCACATAAATCAACAATGTTTTTTTAGGTAATTTACACTTTTTTTGTTAGTTTTTGATGGACTTCCATTTTAATTTATAAGTAAATAAAAAGTTTTATTAATAAATCAACTAATTTTGATACACAATATTATACACAATGAGTTTGTGACATTGTACTTTTTCTTGTCAATATTCTTTTTGTTTATAAGAATCCTAAATCTTGCAAAATCAGGTCCCCAAGACTACTATTTTTTGTCATTGTAATGCCAACGAAACTCAACTGAACTGTCATTCAATTTGCCATTGTGATTTTTCTACACTTTAAACTGTTAGCAGACTACGAAATGACCTAAATCATCTAACCGAGATCCAATCGACATCCAACTGAAACGATTTTCATTTATCAGACTTAGGCTCAATTCAATTCAATTTCTTGTTTTAGAGGAGCAAAAAAAGAGGAGCAATCTGGCAGCACTACAAAATGTCAAATCAAATGAATGTAAACAGTGGTCGGCGTCTGGGTTATTTATTATTTTTGTATCGTAAACATTTAATTTGACTGGCTAATAAAGTTTTTTTTTGTGTCAAAATAACGTAATACACTTGTTTGTGTCGTGTTTCATCTCTTTGACTTGGGCACTGAACATTTAGAGCACAAAAATTCTATCACCAAGTATACAAGCAGGTAAGGTTATTGCTTGTATTAAAATCGTGCTGTTGATAAGGCTGTGACCGTGGCTTTTAAAAAATAAAATTTACCTACGTACTACTTGGTACCTACTTGGTTACCGATCTCATGCATGAGATCTCTAAAGAATCTGGTATCAAATTGGTAGCAAAAACTAGTCGAAGTAGGTACTTACCTTTTCTGTTTAGATAACTGATTGGTGTAGGAACCAGGATGATTACTTCACAAAACTGATGATACATTACTTCCCGAAGAAAAAATGATGACACTCTTTGGGTTGAAAATTTGTGAAGCTCCTTGTTTCATAGATTCTTTTTCCTTCTGTAAGCCCCAACCACCAAACAACTAAACATACTTAACAAGTTGATTACCTTACATGACATACCTGCATATTTTTTATTTTCAGCAAGTGAATGTATTTATTTTTCTTTCAGATAAAATGACTTCAGAACTAAACTATTTCCAGTCAATGACGATGCCCCACCAACTAAATGATCAATCATTACAAATAGCTCGAAATGTATTGACTCTTTGTAAGTATGAGGCAAACAATAATCGTTTATTGGGAGGACTCACTTCTTATGTGGGTCGAGCTTCTTTCTATACTGGAGTACCAGAAGAAGTTATTTTGGAACTCAATGCTAAAAAAATTCCAAAGATTGAAGAACCTGGCCCAAGCCTTTTGATGGAAATACGTAAAAATTTAAAAAAAATGTACTCCCAACATGAACTTCCAACTGTACAAAAACTGTATACTGTGCTAATAGCATACTATAAAAAAGAAGCTGTTTTAAGTCTAGAAATGTTTAAATTTCAATTGGTTGAACTGGGCTATGAGAATATTCAATTAAAGACTTCGCCACCAAGTGAAATGTTAATAGAGAATCCAAAGGCCACATTTCAAAGGTATCATTACCTTCAAAAAGTCATAAAAGCAAGGACCATGAAAAGAAAAATTTACTACTTAAGTGTGAAAGTATTTGATAAAGAGAAAAAATGCATGATACCTTTGCGAAAGAACTGTACACTTTTGACTGGGTCTGAAGTTCTAATTTTATATCATATTGTATCTAAAGATGGCTATGAAGATGGTTTATTTACTTACACTTATGATGCAAACCATTTAAGATCTTGGGTTTTAAATATTGTTGGACCGATGCTCCAACAGTCCAGTTTAATAATCCTTGATGACAGTACTCATGATTGGAAACCTAGCCAACCAATATCAAGTTATCACCCGAGGAAAGAGATGATCAATTGGCTCAAAAGCCATAATATGCCATGTGATCCCAATATGCAAAAAGCTGAATTATTTGAATTAATCGAAAAATGTCCAGTCAAACGTGAAGTTCACAGAGTGGAAAATATTTTGAAGTCTATGGGTCATAATGTGCTATATTTGCCTAGATTCACTGGTGATTTATCTCCCATTGAATTATTTTGGAAATATGTAAATTATAAATTAGAATTAATAATGTTTACTGACACTGAGGTGAATAAAATAAAACAATTTATTGCTGAAGAAATTTCTTCATTGAGCTCACAAGGCTTATGGTCAACATATGATGAAGTGGCAAAGAAAACTGAGAAAGATTTATTGGCCCTTGACACTGAAATCGACAGTTATATAGATCAATGTGAAATAGATTTTGATAGTATTCAAAGTTTTAAATAATATTATTGTAATAATAGTAAGTACCTATGATAAGTAAGCTGGACGACCCGGTGTTCCACATGAAAAGAGAGAGAGTATGCTGTATGAATCTTTAAGTATAAAGATTAAAAAATAAAATAAATATTCTGGACAATTCACACAGCATCATCTACGGGAACTAAATAGCTGATACTAATACTTACTTACTTTTTTGGAAATAGATAGGTACATACTAGACCTATCTACATAGAAAATGTCCAGACAGTTGTCCCTAGTCATTGGGGATACGGTATTGGGGCACCGGGAACACCTGATTACTTGTTGCGGTTGTTTGGAGTTTCAGTATAAGTAAATAATAAGTTTTAAGCTAAGTATCAAGTTGTGATTATTTTGTTAAAACTATAATAACCTACTCCTTAATAAAGTTTGCGAGAGAGAGAGAGAGAATAAAGTTTGCTAAGTTAAACCTGAAATAATTTTCTATTAATATTTAATTGTCTTTGTAGTCAAGGGTAAGTGTGAATTTACTAGGGTATGCGTGAATCTTTATCGATTAGGTACTTATGCACCTAACGTAAAACGTACGAGAGCATTTTCACAAAAAGTTGTACCCCCTATATTTGGCGTGTCCCCAGAGTTCAGTCATTAATTTAAACAAATTATTTTTAATTTTTCGCGATTCGTAGTTTTCTGGGAAATTATATGATATTAATGATTAAGTCAGTATAAAAATATATCGTAAAATTATTGAATATATACTGAATTTACAACAAAATACTTCTGCGGAACTTCATTATTTTAGCTGTCCCCACCCCGAAATCCTGAAGACATGCGTAATTTAAACGTAATTGGCTTTATATTTTTTTTTATTATTTATTTAACTTTTTATTACATAATAATTACTTAAATAAACTAAAAAATCTCGCTAAACCCATAATATCCCCCTACATGATATATTTTTTTAGAATAGCAATAATTTGCTTTTTAGGAATATGTAAATTAAATCTTTATTAGTATTCTAATAAAGTTTCAAATTCGATTTGAATTCTGTCCCCAGATTCTTAACATCCTGACAAGTCAATTATGTTACCACAGAATCTACGAAAATATAAACAAATAGAGATATTTTATTTGTGAAATGACAACAATTTTAATAGATTGAACTGTCCGCCACTAGACAATTATTCGGCCAATTGCACTGGGATCGTGGCGCGAGTTGGAAGTGTCCATACAGTGTCACAACAAAAAACAAAGTCAAGTCAGTTACCACAATATCTCTCACTTTTTCTTTAACACCACATAAGATGTGTTGTTATGACTAATAAAGTGTTTTATTAGGATAGCGATACTGGAAATATTAAAGATTTAACTATAAAAGTTAATTAACAGCGAATTTATAAAACTGAGCGAGGATGCTAGTGTTACCTCCATTATGTTACCAATTTGGATGGTAACTATATGTTGACTAGCAAAGTAACACAATTGACACATAAAGATGAGTTCACAAGATGGTCATTATTAAATTGAGTTGAATAATATTTACAGAATATGCATTTTTGCTTTTTGAGCTAGACTTTCTTTAATAATAGGCATAAGATTTTTGATTATTCTAGAGCATTTTTTTTCAACTGTAGATACCTTATTCTGATATTTTATGACAATCGTGTCAAGTGGTTTCAGGATCGATTCCAATAATGTTGAATTGAATAATGGAAACTCATTAAAATTGATGCTACTTTTTATAGAATTTAAAAAAGCCTTTTTATTAGCCACCACAGCCCATAACCCCTTCAACACCTAAAGCTCCACCTGTGTAACCTAACCTTTATAATTATGTTACTGTCAGTTTTGTTACCTTTTTCTCAATTATTCAAACATTTCTGTTATTTGTAGGGAAATATTGAGGTTGTGAGGCATTTAAATTGTAATAAAATAGATTATTTTTCAAAATAAATTAATTTGAGGCCAATTCTTAAAGAAATGCACAAAGGAAATAGAAAAATATTACGACTCGGAATCTTTGGTATCAAAACTGACATACAATCAGTGTTATTGGGAAAAATAACAACTTGGGAAATTTGTTATTATGTATTTTATAAAAAACACATTAAAATTCTAAAACTCAGTTGTATTTTTTCAAACTTTCAATTAAAATACTCTCGGAATTGTGGTAACATAATTGACAAGCCTTTTTTGACTAGCTCTCATATTTTCTTCGATATTTTCATATTGAAGAAGTATTTTTAATTTATTTTTATAGAAAATGATAGCTGATTGTACTCAGAACATTATAACCACACTTAATCTAAAGAAAAACATACTTTGAAAAACTGTGCTCAGTTCTGGCCAGGTACAACTTTTTGTGAAAACGCTCACGAGACAATCACAATTTATAGCAGATTATCGCAACTTTTCAGAAATTGCCTCCCTGTAGCTCTATTTTTGAAACGTCGTATTTTGATTCCGTGGACCGATGTCTGCAACGACCGGTCTAGCCACACGTATTTAAATTTCTATTAGGTACCTACTCTTATGTTTTTAAAGTCAAGGGTATATGTGTGAACTTACTAGTGTATGTGGGAATCAATAAGTAAAGTAAAACGTGTGTTACGATTACGAGCATAAGTAGCAGATTTCCGCATGAAAAAAAACTACCTCATAAAAAAGCGAATATTCAGAATAGAGTCCGCGCTGCGAAAGAAGTCCCGCGAAAAAAGTTTAAATGACCCTTATGGATGTCAGATTAAGGGTCATTGATACGGTTTTCGAGGGACTTCCTTCGCGGCGCGAACTTTAGGTACTTATCTATAGTCCAGGTGGACATTTCCATGCCTGATGATCTGAAATGAAGGAATGAAACATGGACTTTTCGTCTTCGGTGCTTCGGCTTTCATCAGGAATAAGTTGGCAAACTATCATTATGAATTTGAATAAAAATATAATATAAGGTGTGTCGTTTTCGTATCATGCGAAAATCTGATAGTTATTATACTTGTTGCTTGTATCACATGAATTCACATGTTCTACTTAACAATTCCCACATACCCTCAAAAATTCACACATATTTTTTACTTTAAAAACATCAACTAAAAGCAATTTAAAAACGTGTGATTAGACCAGTAGTTTTGGACTTCCGGAAACGAAAACGAACGTTACAGAAATTAAGCTCCTGCATCTAGTCACTAGGTACCTCTGTTATAAAAAATTAAACTTCAGATAAAGGAAGGATCTGTTAATGGCGGCAGTTACCTACGTATGAAGGAGAGAGCACGAACGCCTAGGTATTGAGCGTCAATGGCAGAGAAAGCCAATCGGCTGCCATTTACAGATCCTTTCTATAATCCGACCTTGTCAAAAAGATTTAGCTGGTGCCATCTTATGAACATTTCCTCTACCTCTACTCACAGTTTTTTTAGGAATCGGAAAGCACTGTCGTTTTATTCTAAAGGATTCAGAGGATTTATGAGCTCCGCGTCCTCAACGCTATGAAATCCTCGGCGAGCTGAACTCGGGAGATAGCGCACTTTGCCTAACCACTCGTTTCATACTGAGCGTAACAATCACTGTCTACGTCAGCCTTCTGTGCGGATGGAGTAAGTGCAGATATAAAAATATGGTAAAAAATCGGTAGGTTACAAACACATAACTGAGAACTTAAACTATAGGTTGACTGTTGTTACAATGTAAGGCGTTTCTCACACGCTGCATGATTCGGAAGGTAGGTAGAGTCCAAGTACCGGGTCCGGGAAACGGTTAGCCATCCCGATACGAATAATACGGTAGGGTAATAAGTAGGTAGATCATGATATCAGATATGTTACTTTCTGAAATTTTGCTCCAGGTCAGATTAAAAGGTGATTTTCTAATATCCGATGAAGTATGCATCTTTTTTCAAACAACCTTTTTTTACGTTTCATTCTCTCTGTAAGCGATTGTTTCTAAATTTCTAATAATATTGTTAAATTAGAGAACACATTTCACGGGGATATAGCTCAGTGGTAGAGCAATCGACTGCAGATCGATAGGTCCCCGGTTCAAATTCGGGTGTCCCCTTTTTTTATTTATATCTAGGTATATTTTTGGCTTAGTAAAATGTAATTCCCTGGTAATTACTGTCAATGTTACAAAGGCTTTTATTCATATTTGAGGCTTCCTGGTAAACCCAAATAAATTGTTATACATATTATCATATTAACTTTCTGCGAATTCGCTGGTAACCATAACCCACAGCCTAATTATAATTATACATACTTACCTACCTAGTAAAAGTTGTTTTGAATATCTACCTTATTTTAGGATAGGTACATAAGATTATAATTAGGTATCTTTTTTGGGGTTTAATTAGAATCTAATGTAAGAAAAGAGTACTCAATGTACTACGTCGTAGCGACCGTAGCTATTTGCTACGTAGGACGAAAATTTCGATTACACGGACTCATATCCATGGCATCCACGGTAAAGTTTTGCGAACAAAAAGACCTGAAGACATTCATAAACCGAAGTTTATGAGGTATAGGAGTCATGCGATAGTTTCGGCTTGGGGTGATCACGCGATGCAGACGGGGTACTAAAAATATACTCCATTTGTCACTTGGAGCTATGTAGAGCCCGTGTATAAGCCTAGGCAAGTGGATACAGTCAAATGGGGGAAATGAGACTAGCGGGTAACTTGGGACATGGCCGACACCAGCATGTATGAAGCAGCTATAACGTTGTAATTGGTTAAAAGCTTTGGACTCTACATTTATAAGGTTCTAACGTTAAAGGCTTATAGCTGGTTCATGGATGCTAGTGTCGACCATGTCCCAAGTTACCCACTAGTCTCATTTCCCCCATTTGACTGTAATAAATAGTACAATTATTTAATAAACCAACTTTGACCCCGTGGTGGGTACCTCATCTACCTACTCGCTTTCAATTCCACGCAAACAAACTTACTTCTATTTTTATATCGGGTCTACGCGCGGAATAATTAGCAGCCAAACATGTGGATCTATGATGCAGATATTTTCAAATATCTGTTGGAATGATGGAGGTAAATATCCGAATGTTTACGACCCGATATAAACATAATTTTAGTGCGAAAATCATAAACAAAACTATTTCCTGTTTTGATAAATAATACATTTCAAATACCTTACTTTTATTACTAAAACTTGTAGTTTTAAAATTATTTTCGACAATAACTTTTTTACGAGAGTTAAACGTAAAACTAAACTTTCAATGCAAAATATTTCATAAATCCTTTGATCCAATAATCCTCAGAGCCAATTTCGAATAAAGGGTGAGCATTTAAATCCCAAGGTAAAAACACAACCTCGCCGGCAGCGGCGGCGTTGCGCTAAGCCACGTACTTTTCATGTAAATTTTAAGCTGTCGGTTTTGCAACGATTTCGACAATTGTCGAGACAATTTTCGGTGAATAGCGGTCAGTGGTAATAGTACCATACATACGGTTCTACCTACAGGTATGTAAGTATGTTATACAACACGGCCAGGCGGCCGGCCATTTGTGGCGCGGATTCGAAAAATCTTGGACCAAGCATGAATAAAATCTGAGGCGCCCACAGCGGGCTGTTATAGCTGTACATACTTTTGTATACATTAATTCTACTCAGTACCTAACGCAGCCCGTAACCCGTTTTCCTCGAATAATTTTCGCAGAACCCTCGCCGCCGGTGGTGCGGCGTCCCAAATGCAATATGCAAACGAAAAAAGTACGCTTGTATTAAAAAACGAATTACCCGCATTAATATTCTAACTTTGCTAATAATACTTTGCGCGAAAATTCGCGGCGCTAACCATTTCGCATAAAGAGGTTGTTCAACAGAAAAAGTTGGCAAATTTGTCTCGCCCGAGGCACACATTATCTCCGCTCATATTACGTTATAAATGGATGTGATCCAACAGAAGCCGTTGCTTATAAAATAGAATAGTAGATTACGTACTGAGGTATGTAAGCTATCAATAACAACCGAGGTTTTTTAACGCCCGAGCGGAGCGAGGGCGGTACCTTTCCGAGGTTGTTATTGATGTTACATCCGTGGTACGTATACTGCTTTACATATCGAATGAAAAGTGAGTAAAATAAAGCGATAAATACAAAAAAACGATCCATAAATGATGATTGTATCGTCTGGTATTCAAATTGCACCACGAAACTTTTTTTTCTATGATTGAAAAATATTGAATTAATATGAAAGAAAAGTATCCTAACATAAAGTAGTCATTTTTCTGATCGTAGGGATATTAGTAATTTTTACTTTTGTTATTGTAATATTGAGTAATAATTCGACAAACTCATTTGTTGAGGTTATAAAAATACAGATTAAAAATATAATTCCTGCGTTCAAGCAACACAATTCATAGCGGCCAGTTCGAAATTTAAAAATTTTGATGCAGCTCCTATTAAAAATAAAAAAAAATTGATTTAACTTTTTAATTGCCGGGATTCTATTGGTTCTTTTTCTAGTTCCATATTTAAAATTACTTACAGGCTTAGTTTTAAAACCTCGCCTGTAAGTTGAACTTACAGGTCGTGTTTTTTGTCAGTAATGACCTACTTTCAGAGCATGAGATATGTAAAATATTTACTTCGTCATTTTTTTAAACATGCTTTTATGTAGAAAGTCCTAGAGTAAGAAAATCAAGAAACCAAGCACGCGTCATAATTTAGTTTAACTTTCAGCGACTAGGTGCTGGATTTATTCCATTCATTTTTCTTGTAGAGTCTGCAAATCCCACCGCTCTGGGGTAGTCTCTGCTGCAGTCGTTACACTGCACTTTCTGAGTCTCAGGATTTTACTGGATTTACGATTTGAGTCGCCAAGTTTAAACAATTTGTATTACTGATGAGACGAGGATGACCGCGTTTCAAAAATCTGGATTTTATCTTGGGGTAGGTACACCACACTACCAAGTGACCTAGCTAACATACCTACTTAGGTACGTTTATAAAAAGATAAGAAAACGGAATTAATACTTTGAATTTTTACAATTAAAATCAAAGCGAATCGTTGATAATTGCATACCGGTAGTAGGTATGTAATCTTTCACTAGTAATCATGCTTCTGCCAGGCTGTCACACATCGCGAATATGTTTTTTTCTAACGGTAAGTTGGTTTTTTAGATTAGATTAAGCAGAACTTGCTAATATAAATTTAGGTACCAATGGAACATCAGTTTGTAGTACCTACCTACTTACTTTGTCATGTTTACGGCCCGCCCAGCGGTTTCACCCGATGCTAATGCTCTTTTCAGTCGGACCAGGACATTTACCTGAGCATGTATTCGGTAGGTACCTCAGCGTACATATGGGCAGGGGTATACATTCAAGACGGTACATACATTTATATGCAAAGATCGACCCATTTTATACTATGTATCACTCACCGCACATTGCCACCATCAAAAGCCACTGGTCACTGTTGGCCGTGGACCTCAACGTAGGTACCTAATGAGGGGTTTATAAAATTAAATAGTCATCAATTCATTATGCATAGTCCCTACCTAAGTAAGTAAGCTTCCGAGCGCTATTCTATTTAGACCCCATAATAATATTGTTTTATTATAATCCATGTTTTTTTTTGTTGGACAAGGTATTAGTTACTACAATGGTTGCAAACGCATTACCATATCCAGGGAATGGGGATAAAACATGTAAGTTTAGCCATAAAATAAAAGAAATATGCATATGAAAGAAAAGAATCGACTCCATAGTTTCATGTGGATTGCCTGACAGTAGTATCCTTAAGTGTACAATTGGTACTTTTTTGTCCCAATTGTACACTTAATGGTACTGCGCAAGTGTACAACTGGTCCTGCGGGAACCTGTCGCTGTAGTTTAGGAACGCAATATTTTTAAAACGGCTCTCAAATATTTGTCAGACATGGTGATAGCGCCCGTATTTTTACTAGAATTTTTATTTTCCAAACTTCCGAGCAAGCTAACCGGGCTATTTCTAATTGCAGTTAATCTCAAAATTGGTTTTGATTTAACTCATGGGAAAGATGGAGCGCCCGCACTAAGAATTCGCGACTTTGAAGGTAAAAGAACCTTGCCAGAAACACTTTTTTACGCCTCAATAGATGGCGTTGTTATTTTAAAACAGATGAAAGAACGCTTGTTTTACAACAAAATGGGATCAAATTTTCTGCCCCTGAAAACCCCTATGACAATCGTTAGAGCCGTTTCTGATAAGTATCTCAATCAGGAATTATATCTCGTATAAAATATATTTAAGTCGCAATCACTTACAGATTCAAGCGAATACCATCCAAGAGCAGACGGGAAAGTACCAGAACCGGACCAGAAAAATAAGGAACCCCCTTTGAGAAACGGAGAATCAGAAAGCGGCAGCAGCAGCGCCAGTAGCAGTGAAAGTGGACCAGTTCGCAAAGAAGAGAAAAAAGAGGACAATAAAGAGGAATCTTCCGGAAGCGCAGAGTCAGCAGAAAAGCCAAAAGAACCGGTTTCTCCTGCTGTTCGCCAAGGACCTGCTATGGGAAATGACAAGTCTAGCGATGGAAGTGGTGGTAAGTCCAAAGTCTGAATTAACTACCTAAGTAGATACTTATTTTGTTTACTATTGTATAAGACTTTCTCGCTTTATGTTCCTATAGTCTGTAAATTTAGTTACTTATCTTTTTGTAAACAAACTTTGTATGAAAGTGGCACTTCTGAACTGTCAGTTTCATACAGAATTTGTTTACAAGAAGTACCTTAACTTACAGACTATAGTTACATTTACGGGTCTAGGTGCAGTATAATAAAGTAGGTAAGCAAGCAAGCAAGCATCTCTTCGTTTCAATTGAATTACACCACTACACCAGTCGTGGTCGCGAAAGCAACGGGCAACGCAGCGATGTGAATACCGCAGCGTCGTGAGAGTATCGAACTACCCTCAGTTACGTACGGTAGATATTCACGGTGTAAGAGACGGTGTAACAAAAACTTTGCAGGCGTGATCGGATCAGACCATGAAACTGAACAACTTTTTGTATGGAGGCTATGTAGGGAAACAAAAAATTTTTTTCGAGTTTCCATACAAAGTCAGTCAGCTGATAGGGAATTTTGTATGGAAACTTGAAATTTTTTTGTTTTCCAACATAGCCCTCATAGAAAAGGTTGTTAAATTTCATGGTCTGATTACGCCTGCAAAGTGTTCATTACACCGTCGTCTCTTACACCCTGCATTTACCTACCAATTATTCCAGGTGTAGACCCGCTGCTGTAATCATTACAGGCCTTACCACAATAAAGATAATCACGCGTGAATTGGTAGTCACATTACAAATGTACGCGCGGCAATATTTTTTTTGGTTTGGCTATTTGCGAACTGTTTAAAATTCAGTTTCAGACGAAGAAACTTTACGCAGCACAAGAGGCGTGGAGAACTTCGAACCTGAAGGTAAGCAAATCAGTTAATTAATTTCCAATTTTCTACTTAAAATGTCGCGCGCTCAAAATATTGAATAACTCTTTCAAAAATTAACTTATGAAATATTATAAAATCTTATTTTTGTTTATGAGAATAGTAAAGCACTGAATGCATAAAAATACCAGTAAATAGGGGTAATAGTTTTTATTGGCCACTGAACTGAACTTAACCAATTCCTCAATCTGTACTTAACGCCACCTAGTGCGGACCAGTGTTGCCTGCTCAAGTATTTTTTTCACACCTACATAATCTATTTCACAAAAAAAGAAGAGATTTAATTTTCTGTGGTCAAACGTGCTATTTTTGATTGCGTCTAGGTAATTCTGTGTTTTATTCTTGCGACAGAAATGGGGCGTCGTCGTCGCCGCAAGAGATCTCCAGAGCAGATAGCTCGCAATAGAAGAGAAACTCAAAAATTCATAGATTATTATTTAGAGAAAATGAAACTCAAACGTAAGTTGTTGGGCTACTTAGGGGTCCTAAAATTGTCGTAAGTAGTTATAGTAGGTATGAAGTACGTTATCGATTAAACTGTGTTTTCAAGTAAATCGACATTTCAGGTTGCCATTTTGCAAATCCTAAACAAGTAGTGATGTGCCAGTGCGAGTCAACTAAAAGCTCAGCAGTGATTTTCCATAGATCGGCGTAATAGTATTTTTTTCTTATACACTGAACTTGACAGATGAGTGGCATATCACTATTTGGCAAAATATCAAATTACTATCTCATAAAAAAACAGTTTAGTTTGCTTTGCTGAATACACGGATAGAAATAAAATCCGGGAATCTGCCTTTTAATGGACATGTTTACCTATTTTAAGGGTGCTTTTTTTTACAGACAAGAAAGTTAACAAGATGCCGGATGAACCACGCATCACATCGTACAAACCGTATTGAGTAGTTCGAATTATTTCCTTAAATACTAATTAAACACTTCAATAAAAATAATTTTTACGGCGTTCTTATTTTTCTACTTTATTCGCTCTTTCCACCCCTAAACATGTGCGTGCACTATTTTGAAATCTAGCTAAGGAGAAAAGATTTTTATTATTTTGATAAAAATCTGAAACAGTCTGAAATAATTTTGGAGGCCTAAGTAACTAGTAAAAACCTAAACTGGACAAATACGTGATTCGTTAAATCCTTAATCCTTACCTTCAACAGGTTCAAACTAAAAAACTCTTATTATAGTGCTATACTGAAATTAGACTGTCAAATTATTGAATGACTTTGTAGATCTTGACAAGACAAACTTATAATATGACAGATGTCAAGATAAACACTAGTTTTACGTGTAAACTACACGATAGCATACGATACGACAGTATATTCTAAGTCTTTGTGTAAACTATGCATGCTAGACTAGACTAGACAGACGTAGAGTTGTATCGTTGTAAAATATCACAACACAATGCAAATGTCTGTGTAAAACATCTTTTCTCGAAGGTTTCAATCGGTAATATCGCGGACGAGTAGAGACTTCCTCTGAAATAAATACGACACTTTAACCAGTATATAAGTTAGTTAATTCTATGCTTTAACCCTCCTCAAAACTTAACATTTTACAGAATAGTTTTATCTTGAAGGATTCTTGAAGATACTCGCAAGAATTTCTGAATCGTGAGTGAGCACCCATCGTCTTGTTAGCCACGGATAGAGTTGCATCAGAAACACGACCGTTTCCCTAATATTCATACTATGTAGCAGCGACAGAATGCTGCATGTAATCCAAGCTGTCGGGGTGGGGGGTCGGTCGACTTCACCGCAAGATACTGCCAAGAGCTTGCAAAATTATGCTATTAACCCGAATATATCGCTTTGCAGCGGTTCGATACCCGTCCTGAAACTTCCTCCTCAATTTATTAAACTATCAAAACTGTTCATTATAAATTCTAGGATCCCGTTAGCTAGCTTATTTTTCCCCGACTACCTCAGATTGGGTAACGTTTTAAGAGAGTATGCAGATATAATAAGATGTAAAGCCTCCCATACAAAATTACCCACCGGCTCTGTTAATTTGTATGGAAGGGCCAAAAAATTCTAACGTGTCGACCTATCTTCCTTGGAAAAAGTGGTTGTTTCATGGGTCGACTAACCCCCTTTTTTGTAACACCCTGTATGTATACCTACGCATATCAAAAACGGACTACAGCCTACAGCCCATACATTTGCCATTCGGCTAGGACTTGGGCTAATGTTGACGTAGAGGCTTGCGTAGAGGCCAGTCTCAGTAGCGCGACGCGAGTGACACTGGAATTACTACTTATTTAAAATGTCATAAGTTCAAAATGGCGGATTTTAAACGCAAACTACTAAATAATCGTGATTGCTTTTTTATTATTTACTTATTAGGTATGCTATGCTTGTAACAAATATTTGCGTTCGTGGGACCTAGATTTCCGATATTCGCCTGGAATTTCAAAAGCTCATAATACCTCTAGATATTCACATTATGCAAACTAAATGAACTGGTTCTGGGATCCTCCGGATAGAGGATTATACAACGCAGTCCGATGGCACTCCACGTAATAATGACTTAAGGGCTAACGCTGCGTCGCGCGCTTTATGATCCGCGCGTCAGGTTCACTTCGCTTCAAGCGGTGCAGATGAAGTAAGTGAACTGCGCGCGGGTCCGCAAATTGCGCGCCCGCGCGGAAAAATCGCGCGACGCAGCGTGCGATCTAACGCCCCAATATTGAATTTTGCGGGCAGCGTACATTAAAATGGACCTAGAAAAAACAAGGCCAACACGCCACCGCCGCTGCCGCCCCGCTGCCTGCAAAATTCGAGACCGGGGCCTGCGAGCTCGTAAGGTAGAGTCGTGGCTTTTGAACAAAGAAAAAGCGCAATTATTCCGTCTGTTTAATAGGTTTGTATTGTTGGGCGATGCTAAGGGAGTTAATTAGCATACTCCGGTGTTTTCGCACTAAAGCAGCGTGGGGTCGGCTGGGGGATGCTGTTTTCCGGTTCAGCGCTTGTACTGACACGGCACAGAAGCTCAATTTCTAAAGGTGTGATTTCAGAAATCGTGCACGGAAATTCGCAATAACTGGATCAACCACTCGTATCATAGTATCTACTACTGGAATTTGTCAATATCTGAGCTCCATTTTTGAAATCTGCCTCTAGTTAATTGTGCTCGTATCACTCGTTCTAAACTTATCAATTCGTACATACGTCGTAAATTACATAACACATACCACATACTATAACACAACACATACCCTTCGCATTAATAAATTCGAGTAGAAGAAAGTGTGATACGAGTGATTAGACTTGTGGTTGCGGACTTCCGTACCCGATTTCAGTTTTTATAGTTTTAAAAATAGAGCTCCAAGCCCTATTTATTCTAGGCTCTTTGTTAGAATTGATTAGAGTAGGTACCTATGCGAAAATAGAGCAGCTGTGCAGTCGAGCGTGTGATACAAGCACCTAACTGGCAGAATTCCGTATACGAAAATTCAAATATAGAGATCCAGTACCACTGCGTTCTCCCCGGGCGGATTAAAAGGTGCAATTTAAACAGATTCCTTTCGGCATCCGATTAACTTAGATTGCGGGTAGGTAATCGCCCTCTTTTTTCGTCTACGTGCTCGAAACAAAGATTTGTTTTTTCTTGATTTAAATTTTACGGTATATAGCCAAGGCTCTGAAAGAACTTTACCTACCTTCTTATTCACAACTATGCACCGTAGAAGAACTTATAAGTATTTGCCGTCGGCAATCAAACAGTTGCGCCTGATATACCTAGTACTAACTAGTATAATAGTCACAACATGCCACTGCTGGACATGGGTCGTGAAAGAAATATTCACAGTGAACGCTATTGACCAATCCCTGGGATCATTACCACTATACCACTTTACCTCATCCACGGGTAGTTTATATTCTAAATGAATCGATGTTATTCTGAACCGGCTCCACGCGAAATTTGTATAGGTACCTATTAGGTACACGAATTATCCCAAACGGCCCTCAATATTTGTCAGAAGTGGCGATAGCGACCGTATTTTTACCCGTATCCCGTAAGTGATATGTGTATAAATGTATGTTAGGTACATTCAGGTAATATAATTTCAGCCGATTCGTCTTGTCGTTTCATAGGCGAATCGGCTCAAATATTTCCTAAACTATACCTATTTGACAGCACTGTATCTTAAAAGGAGACAAGTAATGTCGAAAAGCAAACAATCCAGGTGAATCCACTGCAATCGTGCAATACCTCCAGGGCACAGGGGTCCGAGACAGTTTCTGTCAGTAAACAGATAATCGCATCTCAAAGTACGAATTAATTTAGGCACCGGAGCGCATAGGTACCTCAGCTTTGGAACTCCTGCCTCTTGAAACTTATAATTGAATTTCGAATCCTTAATTGAATAGTAACAGTCAAAGTCCAGATGAATAAGGTACAATCTTTCGCGAATTCTAAGTAGAAAGACGCTACGGAAAGTATGAGCTTACGAGAAGCAGTTTTAAAAAGTTTGCGGCAGAACAGAATGCCTATTAATGCCAATTTTTTTCAAACAATAGGTACCTACATAATTACCATGGGGTACCTAGGTAGGACAAGTATGTCCTAAGTAAATGTCAAGCGGTATTACTATACCGCTTGACATTTACTTGGATACCTATAATCTCTCTAACCCCTAATGGTGAGTCTTAGGCCCCGATCTCGAATTTTGCGGGCAGCGGCGGCGGCGTTTTTCTAGGGAGTGATTACGCCGTTCACTCGCCTCGTTGCCCGCTCCCGCGCCGCTGCTGTTTCCGAGAACCGGTCCATTTGAATGTAAAAAAGTCGAGACCGAGGCTTTGTGCAAGCTGGGCGACATAAGAACTGCCCAAGGTTCAAACTATTTAAGTAGCTAAGCCTTCTTCTTTCTTAACCCCCCATTCGAAAGTGACAAGCCATGTAGTTTCTACTATTTGTCACTATCGAATGGGAGTTGAAGAACTGTCGTAGTATAAAAGTGCTACGAAAGAGCTACGAAATACGACCTTATAGGTACCTGTAGTAAATACGTAGGTAAGGTAGGTACCTACAGGGCTATAAGTCGGCTAAATGAAAATCGTTTCAGTTCGATGTCGATTGGATCTCAGTTGGATGATTTCGGTCATTTCGTAGTCTGCTAACAGTTTGAAGTATAGAAAATCACAGTGGCAATGGAATGACAGTTGAGTTTCAATGGCGTTACAATGACAAAAAATAGCAGACTTTGGGCCCAGGTTGAGAACATCCTACTTACCTAGGGAAGAAAAGCAATTAAAGATAATTCATGGAATAAAAAAGCTCTTATATCAATCTTCCTACTAAAAGTTAAAAGTTAGTAAGAAAGCGAAAAGTTTTTAAATTACCTTCCCAAATCAAATTAAACTATGAATAATTCAAACATGAAAATCTTCACTTTGGTCACTTTCGGTTTCGGTTCACTTCCGAGTTTTTGGCTTCTTTATTTCTTCATTAAATTAAGGCAGATTGGTTCTGATTTTTTAGCATATTAAAAAAATGGTAACCTACCTAAAATAAATTTTATTTTACCTTGGGCACATTAGTGTAGGTAGGTACACAAAGCATAACTACCGGTAGGTAGCTTCGAGCAAAGGTGCAACTTTAGTTTGTTGGATGAGTAGATATGTAGGTAGGCTCTTCGTACAATCTCAGTGACACTGACACCACAGATATGAGAAAATAATGACCCAGTCCTGCACTTATACTTTATACTTACCGTCTTATCAGATCACGCGTCGACTGGAGGTTTCGAAATGTGGTGTTGGCGGAGATTATTAAAAATACCTTGGACTGCCATGAGAACGAATGAGTCAATTTTGAAAGAGCTTAATGTCACGAAGCGTCTCTCCACAGTCTGCAAGGAGCGTAAACTTGCCTTCTTTGGACATATTGTACGGTCTACAAAGCATAGTCTGGAGAAACAACTAATTTTGGGACGTGTGGAGGGGAAACGTGCTCAGGGCAGAGCTCCAGGAAGATGGTCCGACAGTGTGAAGAACGCAGTGGGCGGTAGCATGTATCGAGCTGTCCATACTGCCTACAACCGCTCGGAATGGAGGCAAATTTCAAGTGGTCGCGATCCTCAGAATTGAGGGAAAGAGGAAGAAGAAGAAGATCGACTGGAGGTGAGGTGTGCCAGTCTCATAAGAAGACGACACTCTGTGCATGCTAGTATTAGGGAGTTTATTGAGGTCAGTGGTAACGCTTTTGGTGTACTACAAAAGGTTATGTAGGCTAGAAAATTTCTTGAGCACTTCAAATCCCCGATTATTTTTTTGGTGTATATATTGGGATCTGTAGGTAGTGGGAGTATGTACTTCTAAAATTTTAGATTGAGCGGGCGCTATCAACACCATATCCAATAGCTAGGTATATTTTTCTATAACCAACCTTCTTGGAATGCCTTCTTCGTAGTTGGAAATTGGCTGAATTAAATTCATTTCCATTTTTTTTTTTTTTTCCTTTGTCCATTCTGGACAGGCAAAGGTCTTAAGACCATACAGCCTCGTCTTCAGTGAATACTACTTCTTTAATATTTATAGATTGTACGTCTTCAGTGAGTTTCCATATCTTGTGTATTTTTATCAATGATACGTCTTCAGTATTTTGTCCATTCAGTGTGTTGTTCTTCTTCTGTATTTTCTTATTTTATACGTCTTCAGTTAGTTTATTCTTCTTGAGTGTTTTTATAAATTATACGTCTTCAGTATTTTGTCAATTCCATGTATTTTTATATATCGTACGTCTTCATTATTTTTGTCCATTCTGGGTATTTTTACAATAAAATCGTCTTTAGTTCAACTTTCGTTAAAGGTTTCATGTCCATATAAAATGTGTTTGTGTTTACATCTTCTTCATATTTTTTAAATTTAATTTTTATATACAATAATTTCACATTAAATTTATATACATTCGCTATACCTAAATTTCCTGTACAGTAGATATTACAAAATTATACAATGGTACGTATGTGGAATTATTTTGTAGTAATGTTTGTACAGATTGCGGGACCAGATGTGGTTCTCCGTAAATACGGATTAACTCGTCCATCAGCAAAAGGCGCTGAATACCGAAAGACGAGCATGAAAAGAACAAATGATCAATGGTTTGATCCTCTTGTGACTGACAATGATCGCAATGCGGATTATTCACAATTTTCATTCGAAACAGGTGATGATTAAGACGACAGTGTCCAAACCTCAAACGGCTTATTGTGGAGTAAAACTTCTTACAACGGTATACATTGCCGGTACGGAACCAAGAAACGGATTTCAAATTAACATTCAAAGCAGCATACCAAGAACCTTTGTTTTCTATTTGTACTATGTGATCCCAATGTTCCTTCCACTTAACATACATTCTTTGTTTCAGAACAGCAACTACATCGGTATAAGGTAATAATAAATTCAAATCATTTCCAACGTTTTGAGAATTTGAAATTGAACGAGCCAAATAGTCTGCTTTTTCGTTACCAGATACTCCTATATGGGATGGAGTCCACATGAATTCAACTGTTATTTGATGATTAGCGTAAAGATCAAACCAAAGATCCTTTATACTGTATACGAGGTAGTTTGTATTTGCCTTAATTTTATTATTTTGCAATGCCTTCAAAACACTCATGCTATCACTGACTATCACCCATTTATGAAAACCACAGTTACGATTTAATATGTGCTTTAGCGCACCAAGTATAGCAACTGCTTCCGCAGTAAATATGCTAGATTGTTTGTCTATTTTATATCCAATACCTATTTTAGTAGTGGGGTCGTATATTGCAAA
Organism: Keiferia lycopersicella; assembly: GCA_029255805.1. Lineage (NCBI taxonomy): Eukaryota > Metazoa > Arthropoda > Insecta > Lepidoptera > Gelechiidae > Keiferia > Keiferia lycopersicella. Next base: position 6,863,238 of record JARACZ010000008.1, read on the forward strand.
AGATACATTTGACTCGTTTTTTGCGCCATCAGTGTATAAAAATCTGTAACCATTCCAAAGAGATAATCTTTCATAAACTTCCTCCTTCCTAGAGAGATTATTTTCAATCACTATATTCATTGGAATGAATTTACTTTCATATGGTCCATCATAACATGGTAGGTAATTATTATTTTGAAAGATAGGAAGGTTTTGTAAACATCCCATATATTCAGAAAAGCCTTGCAAAATATAACATGGTTTTTGAATAGTTGAAATACTAGGATGGGTAAGCTCGGCTATGAGATTGTTATTTTTTTCAGAGTAGAGTTTTAGAATAAACCTTTCTTTTAGATAAGCGAGACGAATAGCCAGAGGAGGCAGGTTACACTCCACTTGTAAAGAAACAATTGGAGTGGTCCTGAAAGCTCCAGTTACTATCCGCATGCATTTATTTTGTATTTTATCAAAAATATCAATGAGCTTGGAGTCTCCCGCATAGCATAAATACCCATATTCAAAATGTGATCTTACGATTGATTTGTATAGCATGAGCAGAACTTTTGGGTCCGCTCCCCAGCTAGTACCACAAAGTGATTTTAAGACATTGCAAGCCTTATTAGCTTTGACTATCAAGTGATCTGTATACTTTTTCCACGACAAGTTACGACAAAACACAACACCCAAAAATTTTGTATCTAAAGAAACTGGCAAAGCAATATTATTGTAATAAACTGGGGTCAGAATGACATTATTATGTTTGCCAAAAACAACAACCTTGGACTTTTGGGGGTTAACTTCAAGATTTAAATATGAGAGGTATTTATGAAGGTTAGTTAAAGCCAAATTAATGCTATGTATAATATCTTTAGAATTATTTCCTGTCAAATAGACTACTAAATCATCTGCGAATTGTAAATTTTTGATATTGGGTCCTAATATTAGGTTTAATCGACGTATGTACAAAATAAATATCAACGGAGATAAGATCCCACCCTGACATACTCCAACAGAAGACAAACGAGGACCAAATAATTCACCACTATATTTGACGTACACTTTTCTATTAAGCAAAAAAGCGCGAATCCACTGAACAAGTTTCAGTGGAATACAAATATTTAATAATTCTGTACATAATATGTCTATATTTACATTGTTAAAAGCACCGGCAATATCAAAAAACACGCTTATGAGTTTGTTGTTACTGCCAATGCTTTTTAAAATATCTAAATGTAATAAACTAATACTTTCACGGGCCGAACGGCCTCTACGAAAACCAAACTGATTTACTGGCAACAATCTATTATGTTCTATATAGTATTCAAGACGTTGCTTAAGAAGCTGCTCAAATACTTTTCCTGCACAAGAAGTCAAGGTAATAGGACGATATGAGTTTGGATCAAGTTTAGGTTTATCAGGCTTTTGGATGGGTATTATACAGTCAATTTTCCATTCATGAGGAATGTCATTATTAAACCATAATGCGTTAAAAATGTCTAACAATACTAATAAACTACTTTGAGATAGCTTTTTGAACATCAAATATGGAATACAATCTAGCCCACATGAAGTATCTCGACGTGAAAATATAGCAGCTCTTAATTCCTGAATGGTGAAGGGTTGAGTAATGAAACTATTTTGAGAATTGTTATTGGAATTTGAATTGGTAGCACTACAAGATACAGGTTTATTTTCCACAAAATCTGGAGTATATTTTTGAAGAAAACTAAAAATCCAATCATTATTGTCATCTACACCCTGAGGAATATATGTTTTGTTATATTTACGCATGAAGCGCCAAATTATCGATAATGGAGTACAGCGATTAAATGAAGAACATAACGTAACCCATGATTTTTTTCTTTCTATTTTAAGAGTAAGTTTTTTCGTAGCTTGTAATCTTTTAAATTCTAGATAGTTTTCCAAATTTGGATTGTATTTAAAGCGTATGTATGCTTCTTTAGAATTACGAACAGCGATAGTGCAGTTACTATTCCACCAAGGGAGAGTGGGCCTGCGTTTACGTCCACCCATTCCCGACCTTGACCGATCGGAATTGCGAGGACTGTCATGACCATGCCCACTAGAATTCGGAATTGATTGAGATATAGCACTGAACAAAATTTTAGTAAATAAACTATAAGCCTCTTTAGGTGAAAACGAATCCAACTGAAAATCAGACAACAAGTGTTCCACTTTTTCGGTATACATTTGCCAATCCACACTCCTAAAATTGGGTTGGATGGGCATATGTACACCACTGTTAGAATTATTATTGCATGAAGAATTATTATTAAATACTATTTTGGTTATTACAGGAAGATGATAACTTCCAAGAGGATCATCATGAACAGACCAACTGCAACAAAGAGACAAAGAAGGAGAAACAATTGTTAAATCTAATGCATTCGGGCGCCAGGTTAGAGTACCCACTGTAGTAAGCTGACCATCATTCAAAATAACCAAATTATTATCGTCAACAACTTCCAAGACAGCTCTACCGCGAGGTGTGACAGAACCACAACCCCACACGGTATGGTGCGCATTAAAATCTCCAGCAAGAACAAATGGACCAGGGATGGACTTGACGAAATTATCGAATTTGACTTTATCAAATGCAGGATTGCAGTTCGTTGGACTATAAAAGCTAACAAAGCTAATTTTTTTCCCGTTTACTGTTATTTGAATACAGATATTCTGTAAAGAGTTATCAAAATGAATATTAATGTTATTGTAATTTATGCTATTATGAATAAAAATACATACACCATTATGGTTGTTACCGCAATCATTGCGCTCTATGTTGTAACCTCGAATATTTAGCCTCTGATGAGGCTTCAACCAGGTTTCGCATATGATTGCGATATGTATACTATTATCATATAAAAATTGTGTAAATTGATGTTTATTATGAGATAAACTTTGTGCATTCCATTGCACGACATTGAGAGAATCCATTACTTGTTTGTATGAGTTCCCCCACTGATCGTGTCCTGAAACGCAGCACGTATGGTTTCAGTGTTTATTGGCGTTTCGTCACTGTTTTTATTTGCGATTAATTTTACTATAACTTGAGTTACTGTATTTATAAAAGTTTGGCTTTTAATTAAATTTTGTAAATATTTGCCCGAATTTTTTGCCGCCAAAAGCGGAAACGATTGTTCGTCAAATAGTGCTGAGTATGATACAGAATGTGATTTAATTTTGTTTTCTTCGATTTTTGCCTTTTTTACTGGACACAATGCCGAGATTGCTACATGCTCGCCCTTACAGTTAGCACAAGTAGGTTTCTTGTTTTTGTCAGCATTACATGCTTTAAAATTATGAGGACCTGAACAAACGGAACAGACGTCATTGTTCTTGCAGTAGCTAGCAATATGTTCAAACTGCAAGCATTTCAGACACTGCTTTACAGGTGGAACATATTGTGCTACCTCATGTCTCCAGGAATCGAGAAAGACGTGTTCTGGAAGTTGGGTTGAAGCGAAAGTCACTGCAACAGTTTGTGTGGGGATGTATGACACTTGACCTCCCTCTACTCGCCTGCGCATGAAACGCCGTACTTGAACAACATTACGAGAACTACCAATTAACGAAAATATTTTTTTGTTCGACAGTTTAACCGGTACAGACTTTACGACACCAGTTATCTCTGTCCCCGAAGCGGGAATCGACGCGTACAATGACAACTCATCTAAGATTTTACTGTTCAAAAACATATTGGCATTGTTAGACAAGTCGAACGTAACAGCTACCTTAAACCTATTAACAGGTCTCAGGTGCAGCACGCCAGACACAGCATGTTTTCGGAGTGCCTGAGATAAGGCGACTTTGTCATTGTCTGAAAACGGCTTTTGGTCGACTTGGTGTTTTAGGAAAACAACAAATTCTTTACGGTCAGATGTTTCCGGATATTTTCTGCTATATTCTTTTACCTTATAGGGCCGGTACTTATCTGCCTCCATCTCCACATCGGAGTCCTCCGTCTCCGAATTTGGTCCTGGATCAGCCGGATCTTTTTTCCGCTTTTTTGGCTTATCCCGCCGCCCCATCTTCAATATTTACGTACACACCTAACTATGTACAAGAAATATTTACAAAAACACTACTGAAACTATGAATATTTACAATTTTATAACAATTTACAAAAAATATTTTCTTAAAACGCGCCTTTACGGTTCGAATGTTTCCCGCCGAAAAAAACATTCATTTCCTTTTTTTTTTTTTTTTTGTTTATTCGTCCATTCTGGACAGGCAAAGGTCTTAAGACCATACAGCCTCGTCTTCAGTACTTCTTTCTTGAATATTTATAAGTTATACGTCTTCAGTTAATTTCCTTTTCCTGTGTATTTTCACCAATAATACGTCTTCAGTATTTTGTCCATTCAGTGTGTTGTTCTTCTTGTGTATTTTTATATTTTATACGTCTTTAGTAAGTTTATTCTTTTTGTGTATTTTTATAAATTTTACGTCTTCAGTGTTTTGTCCATTCAGTGTGTTTTGATATTTCGTACGTCTTCAGTATCTTGTCCATTCTGGGTATTTTTGTAATAAAATCGTCTTAAGTTCAACTTTCGTTAAAAGTTTCATGTCCATGTAAAATGTTTTTGTCGTTTCATCATCTTTTTTAATTGAGTTTTTATTTACAAATTATTTCACATTAAATTATATACAATGACTTAAACTAAATTTCCTTTACAGTTGATATTACAAAATTATACAATGGTACGTAAGTAGAATTATTTTGAAGTAATGTCTGTACAGAGTGCGGGACCAGTTGTGGTTCTCCGTAAATACGGATTAACTCGTCCATCAGCAAAAGGCGCTGGATACCGAAAGACGAGCATGAAAAGAACAAATGATCAATGGTTTGATCCTCTTGTGACTGACAATGATCGCAATGCGGATTATTTACAATTTTCATTCGAAACAGGTGATGATTAAGACGGCAGTGTCCAAACCTTAAACGGCTTATTGTGGAGTAAAACTTTTTACAACGGTATGTATTACCGGTACGGAACCAAGAAACGGACTTCAAATTAACATTCAAAGCAGCATACCAAGAACCTTTGTTTTCTATTTGTACTATGTGATCCCAATGTTCTTTCCACTTATCATACATTCTTTGTTTCAGAACAGCAACTATATCAGTATATGGTAATAATAAATTCAAATCATTACCAACAGTTTGAGAATTTGAAATGGAACGAGCCAAATAGTCTGCTTTTTCGTTGCCGGATACTCCTATATGAGATGGAGTCCACATGAAGTCAACTGTTATTTGATGATTATCGTGAAGATTAAACCAAAGATCCTTTATACTGTATATGAGATAATTCGTGTTTGCATTCATTTTATTATTTTGCAATGCCTTCAAAACACTCATGCTATCACTGACTATGACCCACCTATGAAAACCACAGTTGCGATTAAGTATGTGCTTAAGCGCACCAAGTATAGCGACTGCTTCCGCAGTAAATATGCTGGATTGTTTGTCTATTTTATATCCAATACCTATTTTAGTAGCAGGGTCGTATATTGCAAAAGATACATTTGACTCGTTCTTTGCGCCATCAGTGTATAAAAATTTATATCCATTCCAAAGAGATAATCTTTCATAAACTTCCTCCTTCCTAGAAAGATTATTCTCAATTACTATATTCATTGGACTGAATTTACTTTTATAGGGTCCATCATAACATGGTAGATAATTATTATTTTGAAAGATAGGAAGGTTTTGTAAGCATGCCATATATTCAGAAAAGCCTTGCAAAATATAACATGGTTTTTGAATTGTTGAAATACTAGGATGGGTAAGCTCAGCTATAAGATTGTTATTTTTTTCCGAGTAGAGTTTTAGAATAAACCTTTCTTTTAGATAAGCGAGACGAATAGTCAGAGGAGGCAGATTACACTCCACTTGTAAAGAAACAATTGGAGTGGTCCTGAAAGCCCCGGTGACTATCCGCATGCATTTGTTTTGTATTTTATTAAGAATATCAATGAGTTTGGAGTCTCCCGCATAGCATAAGAACCCATATTCAAAATGCGACCTTACAATTGATTTATATAGCATAAGCAGAACTTTTGGGTCCGCTCCCCAACTAGTACCACAAAGTGATTTCAAGACATTGCAAGCCTTATTAGCTTTTACTATCAAGTTATCTGTATACTTTTTCCATGACAGGTTACGACAAAATACAACACCCAAAAATTTTGTATCTATAGAAACTGGCAAAGCAATATTGTTGTAAAAAACTGGGCTCAAATTGACATTGTTGTGTTTGCCAAAAACAATGACCTTGGATTTTTGTGGATTAACTTCAAGATTTAAATATGAAAGATATTTATGAAGATTAGTTAAAGCCGAATTAATGTTATTTGTAATATCATTTGAATTGTTTCCTGACATATACACTACAAGATCATCTGCAAACTGTAAATTTTTGATGTTGGGTCCTAGTATTAGGTTTAACCGGCGTATATACAAAATAAATATCAACGGAGATAAGATTCCACCCTGACATACTCCAACAGAAGACAAACGAGGACCAAATAGTCCACCATTATACTTGACATACACTTTCCTATTAAGCAAAAAATCTCGAATCCACTGAACAAGTTTCAATGGAATATGAATATACAATAACTCTGTACATAAAATATCTATATTTACATTGTTAAAAGCACCGGCAATATCAAAAAACACACTTATGAGTTTGTTGTTACCGCCAATGCTTTTTAAAATATCTAAATGTAATAAACTAATACTTTCACGAGCCGAACGGCCTCTACGAAAACCAAACTGATTTACTGGCAACAGTCTATTATGTTCTATATAATATTCAAGACGTTGCTTAAGAAGCTGCTCAAATATTTTTCCCACACAAGAAGTTAACGTTATAGGACGATATGAGTCAGGATCAAGTTTAGGTTTATCAGGTTTTTGGATAGGTATAATACAATCAATTTTCCATTCAGGAGGAATGTCATTATTGGACCATAACGCGTTAAAAATGTCTAACAACACTAACAAACTACTTTGCGATAACTTTTTGAACATTAAATATGGAATATAATCTAGCCCACATGAAGTGTCACGACGAGAAAAGATTGCGGCTCTTAATTCCTGAATGGTGAACGGTTCAGTGATAAAACTATTTTGAGAATTGTTATTTGAAGTAGTATCAGTAGATACAAACTTATTTTCCACAAAATCTGGAGTAAATTTGTGGAGAAAACTAAAAATCCAATCTAGATTGTCATCTGAACTTTGAGGAACATATGATTTGTTATATTTACGCATGAAGCGCCAAATTATTGATAAGGGAGTACAACGATTAAAAGAAGAACATAACGTGACCCACGAGCTTTTTCTCTCCGTTTTAAGAATAAGTTTTTTAACAGCTTGTAATCTTTTAAATTCTAAATAGTTTTCTAAATTTGGATTGTATTTAAAACGTATGTATGCTTCTTTAGCATCACGAACAGCAATAGAGCATTTATTATTCCACCAAGGGAGAGTAGGCCTACGTTTACGTCCACCCACTCCCGATCTTGACCGATCGGGATTGCGAGGACTGCCAACAGCATGCCCACTAGTATTCGGAATTGATTGAGATATAGCACAAAACAATATTTTAATAAACAAATTATAAGCCTCTAAAGGCGAAAATGAATCCAACTGAAAATCAAACAGCAAGTGTTCCACTTTTTTGGTATACATTTGCCAATCCACATTCCTAAAATTGGGTTGGATGGGCATATGCACACCACTACTGTTACTATTATTATTATTAGAAACATCATTTAAAACTATTTTAGTTAATACAGGGAGATGATAACTTCCAAGAGGATCGTCATGGACAGACCAACTGCAACAGAGAGCCAAAGAAGGAGACACAATAGTTAAATCTAAAGCATTCGGACGCCAAGTTAAAGTACCCACTGTAGTGAGTTGACCATCATTTAATATGACTAAATTATTATCGTCAACAACTTCCAAGACAGCTCTACCACGAGGTGCGACAGAACCACAGCCCCATACAGTATGATGCGCATTAAAATCACCAGCAAGAACAAATGGACTAGGTATAGACTTGACTAAATTGTCAAATTTCACTTTATCAAATGCAGGATTGCAGCTCGTAGGACTATAAAAGCTGACAAAAGTAATTTTTTTACCGTTTATTGTTACTTGTATGCATATATTCTGTAACGAATTATCAAAATAAATGTCGGTTTTATTGTAATTAATGCTATTATGAATTAAAATGCATACACCATTATGATTGTTACCGCAATCATTGCGCTCTACATTGTAACCTCGAATATTCAGCCTATGATGAGGCTTCAACCAGGTTTCGCATATAATTGCGATATGTATATCTTTGTCGTATAAAAAATGGGTAAATTGATGTTTATTATGTAATAAGCTTTGTGCATTCCATTGCACGACATTGAGACAGTCCATTATTTGGTTGAATGGGCTCCCTCACTGATCGTGTTCTGAAACGCAGCACGTATGGTTTCAGTGTTAATTGGGGTATCATCATTTGTTTTATTGGAGATCAATTTTACAATAACTTGTGTGATCATGTTTAGAAATGTTTGACTTTTGATAATGTTTTGTAAATATTGATTTGAGTTTCTTGCCGCCAAATGCGGAAACGATTTTTCGTCAAAAAGTGCCGAATATGTAACTGAATGAGACTTAATTTTGTTTTCTTCAATTTTGGCTTTTTTAATTGGACACGCCGCCGAAATAGCCACGTGATCGCCCTTACAGTTCACGCAAATGGGGGTTTTGCTTTTGTCGGCATTACATTGTTTGAAGTTGTGTGGTCCTGAACAAATTGAACAAACATCATTGTTTTTACAGTAGCTAGCAATATGTTCAAACTGCAAGCATTTTAGGCACTGCTTTACAGGTGGAACATATTGTGATACCTCATGTCTCCAAGAATCGAGAAAGACGTGTTCTGGAAGTTGGGTTGATGCAAAAGTTACTGCAACAGTTTGAGTGGGAATATATGTAACCTGACCTCCCTCTACTCGCTTGCGCATAAAACGCCGCACTTGAACGACATTACGTGAGCTTCCAATCAGAGAAAATATTTTTTTGTTGGACAAGTTAACCGGGACTGACTTAACAACGCCGGTTATTTCTGTTCCTGAAGCGGGGATTGACGCGTACAATGTCAACTCATCTAAAATTTTGCTGCTTAGAAACATATTTGCATTGTTCGACAAGTCGAATGTAATAGCCACTTTATATCTATTGACCGGTCTCAAATGTAGCACACCAGACACAGCATGTTTCCTGAGTGCCTGAGACAAGGCGACTTTATCGTTATCAGAGAACGGCTTTTGGTCGACTTGGTGTTTTAAAAATACTACAAAATCCTTACGGTCAGACGTTTCCGGATACTTTCTACTATATTCTTTTACCTTGTAGGGCCGGTACTTATCTGCCTCCTGCTCCATATCGGAGTCCTCCTCAGGATCCGAATTCCCTCCTGGATCAGTCGGGTCTTTTTTTCGTTTCTTGGGCTTATCCTTCCGCCCCATCTTCAGTTTTTATGTACACACCTAACTATGTACAAGAAATATTTACAAAAACACTAGAGAAACTATGATTATTTACAATTTTTTTACAATTTTCAAAAATATTTTCTTAAAGCGCGCCTTTACGGTTCGAACGTTTCCCGCCGAAAAAACCATTCATTTCCATAATGTACAAGTCTTTACGAAACAAAATTGGAGTTGCCATAACAGAGGAAAATATCTATTCACTGATAATCTGCTGGACTTATAAAAAAATCGTTGCGTTTTACTGCTTAAGAAAATTTATGTTCGAATATAATTAAATCAACATTCAACAAAATAAATAGTATATTTGAAATACTTTTAGCATGGACTTCCACCATGTTTGGCGTATTTGATTCGTATGCGATCCGATTTAGAGTTGTATTGTTTTTATTTACACTATTGAAATGGCAACATTGTTCACATAAAATGTCAATGTAAATTTTTCGACAGTTTACTTGTCATTTTGTATTGTGGTCAAAAGTTTAGTCGAGAAGAATTGCTTTCGATTAATTCAATTTAATTTTACGGATCATTTGTGGTTGATTATTCAGAAAAAAATAGCACACTAAGTTGCTGAGCACATGTGCTTCGTTTATGTAACTCTGGCACGCGGATTCATCATGACATTTTGTTTGTTTTGATAACACAATTTTAGTACTTAGTTTCCAGCCATAATTATTCAAGAAGAATAAGATGGAAGGTGGCGAGTGGAGAAATAACATCATAACTCAGCTGCGAGCTAGAAATAAATATGAAACAGCAGCATTTCAGGATATAATAACGTTTCGTAAGTAACATAACCTAAGTGCAAAGTTTCTCTTTGTCCTTCTATTGTTTACAACATAAATCATCTGAGGATCCATTACCGAAGTAATTTATTCAAATGACTTAGGCTGTACTATTCATATCATAATGTTAGGTACTATTAACATATCTTTATAACTCATTTTATGTAGTAAAATTGTACACATTAGTTAGATCACATTTATCTTTCGAATTCATTAGAAATGTGTGTCTGTACACACAAGATATTGATCTACGAGATAATAACATGTCAACCCGTCATGTGTTTGATAGATAAGGTACCTAATAATGTAGTGTGCCAGGATTATGTTTACTATTAATATATGGGATACATTTAATTAGGGATAAAGGTGTGATATATTTATGTATGTATGTAAGAAAGGTCAAATGAAGACCCTAAACCAACAAGCATGTATGAAAAGGCCGATGAATGTTGAGGGCAAAAGAGGTGTGTCAGGATCGTAGCAAGTAGAAGGATGTAGTCTCTGCCTACCCCTCTGGGAAAGAGGCGTGATTATATGTGTGTATGTATTTCATTAAGTATTAAATATGCCTCCCATAAATAATGTACCAGCCAACTGATTCACTTAGTATGGGAGGTCCAAACATTGTTTTCATAATTCAAAAAAGTTTCTGAATAAAGTTGTTCTATGTCTAGAAAACACCCGTAAAACATTTTTACTCTATGAAATCTAACCTTATATTGTAACCATTGCAAATTTCAGAAAGCCGTCTTTTTGACAATGTGAATACTCTGAAAAATGAGAATCTCCAGTTGACATTGGTGAATGAGAGGATCCGGTATTCTGGAACAGAAAGTGTTCTGTCTGGCGCAGGTATGTCGCAGTTATTCAACAATCATAAAGTACTGAACAGTGATTGGAATCAGGGGGCTATTTGGTACGAAATCGTTAACATGGACATGACTATATTCCGGAAAACGTTTTCTTACCGGAAACAAAGTTCCGGTAAACGGAAATCCCATAGTAATTTTTATGTTGACTGAAATATTAGCTAAAATAAAAAGTGATTTTATAAATTACTTTACAACACATATGTTGTTTTATATCTTTTTTTTTTTTTTTTTTTTTTTGCTTCAATTTAATCTGCAATCGACTCTTCAAGTCTTCATCAGATAGTATGGTGGGTTCTTTTTTATAATGTTGGGTGACACTCCAGTGAATGCCATCTCCAGGGTTTTGATTTTGTTTATTTATTAGGTTCTTTCGTCAAGTGACAAGATGTGCCACCTTTTTAAACGGTGAATGTTTTGGTCAAGTAGCAGCAGATCTCTTGCTAGTTTGTTAGTGTGTTCTTTTAGTCTGTTCTTGTATCGCAAATTGTATTTCTTTACTTCCTCTTTAACAGTAGGCATTTCGAGGTATTCATGGATCTCAGTGTTCTTTGTGTACCATGTTGCACCTGATATATCTCTGAGTACTTTATTTTGGAACCTTTGTAGGATCTCCAAGTTAGAGTTACTGGCAGAACCCCAAAGTGGTATTCCATATGTCCATATTGGTTTTATTATACACTTGTATACCAGTAGCTTGTTGTTCAAAGATAGTGGATTTTATATCTTAGTTGAGATATTTTATTGTTATTTTTTAAATCTCATTTAAGAATATCTGATTTTTTAGCTATACGACACGCAAAAAACGCATTGAATAATAAAAATTTACTAAATGATTTACAATTTATAGAGGAATACTATATCATCTATAGTATGATTCCTTACGCAATAAAAGAATTGCAGCGAAAAGAAATTAAGTGACGCCATCTTAGTGTTAGACCAAGTCAGAGTTGTTTTGAATGAGGAAGTACTGGAATCTATTCAAATTAAATTAATAATAATAATAATAATAAATATCCTGGACAATTCACACAGCGCCACCTAGACCCAAACTAAGCAAAGCCTGTACTATGGGAACTAGATAGCTGATGCTAATACTTATATACTTTTTTTTGTAAATAAATACATAATATACATAGAAAACACCCAGACTCAACACAAATATTTGAAAATTGACTTAACAAATATTTGTGTCCGGTGGGGATCGAACCCACCACCCTCGGCGTAGAAGGCAGGCATACTATCCGCTACGCCATCGGGACAGTCATTATACAGGACAATTAGAAAATTTATTAGATAGAAACCCAGATTTGGATGCAATTCGGGAAAAGAAAATGTTATGTAATAGTGAAATGTTAGATTCGGGAGTTGAAAATGAGATAGTACCTAAAATATTATCGATTCGCACCGGTCACCTCATCGGACTTTGAGAGATCATTTTCGTCATTTAAATGGATCTTAGCTGTAAAAAGTAATAGGTTAAGTGTAAAAAATCTAGAAAAAATTATGGTTTTTTTATTTTAATACTCAAGATGGCAATGTGTAATTTAAAATGTGGTTTTTAGGATTCAGGGTTTCGTAAACTTGCAAATTTTTTCACCGCAGGCTGAATTTGAACTATATTTGGGTATTCAAATTGACCGCAGGTTTTCATCGTTTTGGCCACATCCAATCTGTGAGAGAAGCTTGTGCTGGTAGTCAGGCCGTTCGTAGCCCAAGATTTACCTTTACGTTTAGGTTGCACGCACGTTTACAAGGGCATTACAGGTCTGTCTGTTTTTCCACTTGTCTGAAACGCGGATCCGGCTATGCAAGAGAACCGTATTATATTTGTATTGCTATATTCCGCGCTCTATTTTTCACGATTGCATTCCGCCTTGCACTCTCCTACCGCTACGTCTAAATAATAAATAAGCGTATATTATACGTGTATATACCTAGATAATGAACCGTATTTACCGTGCTGTGTTTTGATGAAGAAAGTCTTCTTTATTACTGTATTATAAAACCGTTGTATTTAATTTTGCGCCAAACCTACACAGAGCTAGAACCCACCAAATCTCAGATCATCCTGAATTTTGGCATTGTGACTGTTAGCACATCGGTGACATAGGCTTTTGTCAGCATTTGAGGGTCAAGGGTACTTAATATAACCACTAGGAGCCCCCGATTTTTAGTAAAATAAATTTACCGGAATTACCGATTCCGGAAATCGGCAGTGTCAGTAAGTCAAAGGCATATCCATAGTTTTGATAACATTAGCCCCCGTCGTTCCGATCACTGGTACTGAAAATGGTTGGCATAGAAAATTTCCATTGTATTGGAAGTGAAATTGAATAATAATGTAAGGTGCCTACTCTAGAGAGTGTTCATGATAATTCTCTGAGTAGAGATTTTCCCTGGTACAGTTCTTAAACCCACGATTGAGAGTGACAAGTAGAATATTTCTCCTACTTGTCATCTGGAATGGGGGTTGAAAAACTGTTGAAGGATAAAGGAGCTATGGAATATGATCTCGCAAACACACTTCCAGTCATCTGTGGTGTGATGCACTTCTATTGTGTGTGTGGGTCACCGAGTTTACTACAAATTAAGAATAAAATAAAAATCCTTGTCCAGATTGTCTTATGACTATAATAAATGAATTATCTTACTGCAGATCGCATGAGAGACTTATTTATTTGGTTAATTGATTGATATCAACAAAGTAAAAGTATGTCAAAAACATAAGTTACTGGAGATTAGAGATTTAATTACAAAATAATACTGTCACATGACTTAGTTCAACAGAATGATCTTTATTTTCATGTTATTTTCACATGTTTTCCACTTGGGAAAAAATCATCTAGGTAATCTTTATGAACAGATAATCTTTTTACAACTTGGGCATAATTGTTTATCTTATGACAATATGATTATAGGGTAAATAAAGAAGAGAAAAATTCTTACACTCAAAGAGTAATAATACAAGATATAATTTTATTACTTTGATAGGCTAGGTAGCACTTGTAGCACAATCTGATGAACACATTTTTAAATTTCAATGAGTCAAAGTCCAATCTGGGGCCTAACAATAGTAGTACATCCATAGTATATTGTAGGTATATATATATGTATTAGTTTATCGTTAAATTGTTATGTATTTAGTATATATCATATTGCTTATGTGCATATCTGTGTATTAAGGTGTATTATAGTATAAGTAGTATATGTAGGTTTGCACTATCCCGCTAACCATTTCGCACTTTCTTTTTCGTCTAGAGGTTGCCTGGAAGAGAATGCTACTTTAGCATTAAGGCCGCCTCATTGGACCATCGAAATTTCTCTTTTTATTATGTTATTTTTGTTTTGTTTTGTGTGCAATAAAGAATATTATTATTATTAGTAGGCAGTTTTAAAACTTTGACACCAGGGTTTATAGAGTCAAGACTTGACTATGTGTCTTATACAACACGAGAAGAGAATAAAGCTAATATTGGCTGGCAGGAATAAACAATTTCAGTTTTTGCTGCCACCCCAATACATACTTTCTTTATTTAAGATTTAGGTACAGTTCATTTTCAATTTGCTACTGACAATAGCTTTTGTCAATGGCCTAATAACCGGCTAATTTTCAATATAGCTACCAAATAATATTAAAATTAATTTTCAATATTAATATTGCCCAGCAGTGGGATGATGTAGGCTAATTAAGATAAGATAAGATAAGATTAATATACTTTATTTTTATTGCTTCAGGAGGCGGCACAAATGAAAGAATACAGGCATTAGAACAAAAAATACTCGTACAACAAGAGGAATTAACCTCTTTACATCGGAGGAGAGGGGAGAGTGCACAACAAATTATAAACCTGAATGCTCAGGTGCATGACTTAGAGAAACAACTTCAGAATAAGGATGTTGCGTAAGTAGACGATATTTTTTTATAGCATAAGACATTGGTAAAGTATGTTAGGTTTAGTCTGCCCATTTGGTGATACAATGTAAAAAAAGCAGAAATATACTGAACAAAGTAGCTTAAAAAATGTCAGACGTGGCGATAGCGACCGTATTCTTACGGCTGTTAACGCTCTGCCTACCCCGCAAGGGATAAAGGCGTGATATATGTATGTAAGTAGCTTAGAGATAAAGTTGATCCCTGAGACACTCAGTGATTTGGTAGGGTTGCTGAGCTTCTTTGGGGCATTAGGATGTTTCGAATAGTGAGCTCACCCTCTTCACGAAAAAAAGGCACAGCGTAATGGAGAACTGCTTGCTTTACCACTACCATTTAGCCAAACTGAGTCATGTAGGCTGCTTCTTACTATGGGAAAACTCTTTATTTCATATGAAAATGGGAACCTTCAAATAGAAATTACTGGCAGGGTGTCTCATAAGATACACTATCTCACCGTACTTAGACATTTATCTTCATTGTTAACCTACATTGCATAACATTTAAAATGGCCTTTGTATTAACCATTCTATTATTATTCATGTCATGTATGAAGCATACAAAATAGAAAAAGGCCTCCGCAGTAGAAACTCATTATTTCTATTGAAGTCTTATCAATGTGTATCTCTGGCTTTATGACTTGTCAGTTTGTTCAAAATGGAATGTAATAGCAGTAGGTATAGCAAGCACAGGATTTGACTTATTCATATAACAAGTGTTTACTTGCAGCCTGTTAATTTAAACGCATGCCATAGGTTTAGATTAACTTCAGTATTGATAAAGAAACACAAAAGTATTTAGAAAAGTCCCTCTCAAAAAGTCGCTTTTTTAAATATTATATTTTCATTGTCTTTACCTCTCAACCCTAGGTGCTACCAAGCTCTAAATTGATTTATATGTATACAATTAAAAATATTACTTTGTATAAAAATGTAACCTTTTTTTTAAAAGCGTCCAAATACATCATGTATTAACAAATCTCGTTTCACATGTCCTATAACTTGATTTTTTAAAGAAACGATCCCAAAAAGGCAACATTATTGTTGACATCTCTCTTATATGTCATGCATTTTGTAAGAGGCAATAATGTTGCCAATTCGGGATCGTTTCTTTATCTGTACGAGATATATTGTGTGTCTTATGGTTACTTTTACAGTATTTCAGAAAACATGGCGCTTATAGCGTCGCTAAGGGCAGAAATACAAATGTACGAGAACAACATGACCGAGTTGCAAGGACTCAACCAAGTTCTACGAGATGAGCACCAAGCTCTTCAGATTGCATTCGCTGCTATTGAAGAGAAACTTAGGAAAGCTCAGGTATGTTTTGCTTTGTAATTGTTAATTGTGCTTTTAAGCTCAATCTATAGGGTGAACGGAATGAAAATAATAATTATCACTTCATAGTGCATAGTACATACACAGGGTGTAAAAAATTTGCTGCAAATATTTTAAGGGGTGAAGTTGTCCAGTTGCATGGGCTGATTCACCCCTTAAAATATTTGCAGCTAATTTTTTACACCCTGTATACAGACGCGAAAAGCGACTTTGCTTTATACTATGTAGTGATAATTATTATTATTATTCCCTTCACCCTATATTATGTGGAGTGGACTTATACCATCCACTACATTCTACAAATCACCTCAGAATGTTGCCTGGTAGAAATTGCAGCCATATTAATAGGGCCCCCAATCTGCACTATCCTTACTTACTCAATGTTTATATAATGTTATTTTGGGCGCTCCCATTTATTCATTACACTGTGTATAAAAAGATCATTATAACCACTGATGAAAGATGTTTGTTTATATTTATGCAGACGGTTTGGTCCGGGGCATTGCCGATCAATGATTATAATTTGAATGAGAAATGTACGTAATTTTAATAAAAGATGTTAAGGTAGGGCATTGCCGCTCGCTTATAACTATATTATAATTTGAATGAGTAACGTAATTTTTACAGATTAGAATGAGTTTTTTAAGAGGTACTGAAAATTTAAGTACTTCGACGAACTATAAAGCAAAAACCATCTCATATTCTATGCTTAGACTGTAACTTAAAACTAAAAAGTTAATAAAGAAAACTGCTTTTCTGTAGTTCTTGTAAAAGCTCGCAATTCGATACACCTAAGATATCGCACTGTAATAAATAAGTACATTTAGTTTACGCACACAGTGCTATTGTTTATACAGGGAGATATTTTTGGCATAACTATTACGAACCTTTGATAGTTTTCCGGCCATTTGTTTGAAAATTGAAGTTTTTATCGCATCATTCGAAATTTGGCAGCGAGCCAAGACGATTTCGAGGTTTCCATCCATCATACTCAGTGTGTTTCATATTTTGTCTGTCGATATGCCATTATTTGTAATTGCATTATATCTTGGAAGTATTTTTCACACCTAAGGCTATTGTAAATTTTATCGTAAATTTTGTAATATCTAGAAAGTGTGCCAGATTTTTAAAGAAGAAAACCAGTCGTCATGTTGCCTGCCTCGTTGCTAAAAGCCTGCTAAACTACAATGAAGTTTCAAAATTAGTTTCTTTCCATATATTTTTTGTACAGCTTTAGCACCTATTCCTAAACTTCACTACTCTCAGCTTCTAGACTTTAACCTAAGCCTTATTAAACTCAAATTCTGAAAATTCCATTTTATATTTTGTACAAAATGTTAGCTGACAACGTAGTGGGTAAATGGAGTAGATCCCCATAGAATACAAGTATTTTAAGGTCTGGGGGTTTCTATGCATGGTTTTAAAAATTTATTACTTCTTGAATATTGAACACGCTGTATAACTTTTATTTCACACTCATGTGATCTTTGTGTATAGAAAATGTATACTATATCGTTCTCCAGTAACATCCAGTCGAGTACTAAGTTTTGAGTTGGCTTGTTGGTTTCAAATTCACAATTTGCGAAATCTTAAGCCAATACGTCCTTAGGCGGTCGCGAAAATGAATAACTTTTTGAGAAAACTGTCTGTATCGAAGGTATTTAGAACTGTTGATATGCAATGTATTTTTACACTGAGTCTATAGTGTGAGAGTTGAAGTGTCTAAAATTGTGTTTTTCAGGATGAAAATCGATCGCTTGTGGAGAGACTAATAAAGTACAAGGCGAAAGATGCGGACAAAATGAACGAAGAAAACGAACATTTTCTCAAGTAAGAAACCATATTTTTTTATGCATGAAAATTTTTAAGACTTTATTTTAGTGTACTTTTTATGAGGTGTTTGAGCGAAAGCGCTAATGGTGTTAATTATTGCACAGTCGTACGAATAACGAAAAGCCGTTTACTTGTATGTAACTGTATTGAACATCCCGAGTTATTCTAAAAATAAGGTGCAATATAATCAATGTTTAATTTATTTTTCATAATGGGGCATTCGGTCAATATTAAAGATACACAAATATGCCTGTAAGTAGTTAATGTTTAGTGAATGTTGCTGGCTATACCTATTAGATTATATGTGCACTGGAAATAATGTTTATTTGTCATGTATTTGCACTTTATTTTATGTTAGTAGCAACACTGGGACGTATGTAGGCATGCTACACAGTTTTGTGGATCATGGGGCCTTAATATTTATCTATGCTTTCAATGAAAACGGCATATTGTGTAATGGAAAATGGATTTTGTCCTGCAATGTTTCCCACATTACATTGGAGTCTGCGTGTGTGAAAGCAGTTGTTGATTTGAATTTACAATATATGCTGAACATTATGATGATGTGGTTTTCACTATCTCTCTTTACGATCTACGCAACTGTCTATTTTGTCCGTATCTCTGTGTAGCGTGCCTGATTTTTTTTAGTACCGCGATATTCTCAGGAGTATAATGGTAATACAGTTTTTCTTCTACTGTTAATACATGGCACAATAATCGTAGACTGCACACTGAAACTGTGTTAAAGGAACATAATGTTATGTTGTGATAGACTGGGTTGTGTGTGCCGCGCGGCCTGCCGACTGCCGAGCTTGCCAAACTTGTTTGTTTTTGCTTCTTTTTGTTTAATTTTTTCAACAGGTCAAGTCCAACCGCGTTTCTCATCAACACGTTTGGTAGAGTTAGTTTCGGGTGAGTTTGGCATAATGTGATTGAAGGATTGTGGTGGTTTGAAGGCATTGTGGCGTTCATATTTGAACATTTACCTCTTTCATAATGTGGCCCATTATTTATGTCTTAACTGCACTCTGAAACTGACTCGTTCTACCCTTCCTTTAGGAATGTACAGCGGTTTTTTTCTGTCATCTATACATATCTATACATATAATAAGACAGTAACAAGTTAGTGTTCAGTGACCATAAATAGTTATGAGAAAACACAACGATAGCGCGTTTTAAAAGACGTGTGGCGACATCTATGAATGAGTTTTGTACGATGTTTGTGTGTTTGTTTGTGTATATGCGGAAGCATCACGCCAAAACGACCGAACGGATTTTGAATCAAATTGTACCAAAATGTCAAGTAATTCACCGACCAGGTTATAGGCTAAAAAAAAACATACCCTTAAAAGGGGGGTTGGCTGCTACACATAAAATAAGTTTGTAGGTCATGTGAATTTCATAGTGGCGCGTAGTAAAAGGATGTGTATGGGCTAATTGGACCTGAGATTGATTTCAAATTTCGAACTGGCCAGCACGTATTGTGTCGCTTTGAATAAGCGCACAGGAAGAAAAAAAAAAACATGAGGCCGTATTTATATTTTTAATCTGTATTTTTATAACCTCAACAAATGAGTTTGTCGAATTATTGCTCACGATTACAACAAGGAAACTAAAATCTATGAATATGTCGACGACTACAAAAATATCTCTTTAATATTGGAATAATTTTCACTTTTAATAATTCATTATTTAATACCCTCGAAAACAAAAGTTCCGTGGTGCAAGACGTGCAAGTTGCGTGGCCAGACGATACAAACTTCATATAGGAATCGTTTTCTTTGTGCGTAATCTACGCGGGAAAATTGCAATAACTTTTTTGTTTTTAAATTTTCTCGCTAATTTGGTTAAGGCTATTTAGCCAATGTTTGTCTGGTACATGCAGTATGTTATAGGTTTTGCCGACAATACAGCTACATTATTTTCAGGGTGCGACAACTTTTTTCTGAAATATGCTTTGGAAATACTAATAAAAATTGGACTTCCCACACAAAGTGACTCAATCGGCTGGTACATTTTATATAGAAGATACATTTTTCCATATTTCTGTAAAATTTTCCTGACGAAAGTTACATTTTATACGTTTATGCCAGACGATCAAATCAGTATCTGAGATAAGACTTTTCGTGGCTATAGGTATAAGCCGATTTTCCACAGACACTGCTTTGTCTGGAGTGTAATTTTGGAAAACGCAGGGTTGCTCAAGACCTGCGCCACTCTCTCGGGCTCCCTGACTGACACCACAGGAACTTCGAGTCGATACGTGTGGAGCCAAATTGACTGCAGGATAGACCTCTGTCACACGCGTCTAACAAAGACTCCGTTCCGGGCTTAAATGTAGATTCTGTTGTCCTCCTCCAGGGCCGCCGGTCTTGGTCAGGTTTCTCCCTCGGTCGATTCTTACGACTCCCACGGGAAGAGAGGTGCTATTCTACTTTGCCGGCAGCACACGACCTTAATTAAATAGCCTTAGGTACTTAATTAAATGTAACCCTAGCCGCGGCTCCGCCCGTGTGGAAATCGGTCGAGGCATCACACAGGAACATTTTTTCGCGAAGAAAACTTTCCTATGCGTTAATCTAAGTTACCTCCTTTATGTCTGTGTTCAATTTCATGAATATCAGTTAAACAGTTTTTGCGTTTTAGTAGTATGATTATTTGCTTTTGTTTTTATTTATTCACACTCATGAACTCGGTCTTCAGTCTTCCATCACAATGTCAAGAAATGTGGCATCAGTCTACTTCACGGAATTAATACTCTTGGAAGTAAATATTGCACGGTTTTAAAAAATCTGCTAAAAATGGCATAAGAGGCGGAAAGTTGAAGATATAGGGAAGAGAACTGGAAAGCTAAAAAATCGTAGCAGGGAAAGACGACTTCAAAAAACTGAACCTTTAGGGATTCTAAAAGATTAAACACTATAAACCAACCACCGTTTTCTTACTCTTTCTTGCATGTGGAAATTGAAATTTTACGATTTAACAGTTTTTTAAATTACATATAGTCTGAGAAACCAAATTTTCTGGTACCTACCTACCAACAATTTAATATTGGCTAATATTATTTTATGGTTCTTAGAGGTTTAGCAGTGGTCGTCCTATATATTATAGCTGATAAATGATGGAAGATATATTATGGCGAAACGAAGTTCGCGGGCACCAGCTAGTTATCAAATATTTTCGATTTTCGTTTGTGAAATAGTACTTAGTTTTAGAACCTGGTGTGGCACTAGTTTTATACATATTAGACCGTTTTTTTTTGGGGAAATAATCTTACTAGTATAATCTGTTTTACAAACGCATTGTATCTAACCTGTTTGTTAATAAAACTAGGAGCATGGTTTATTTATTCTTTTGAAGTATTGTTTTTGAAATCGAAATAACACGCAGTATATTTGACTGGAACTCGTAAACAGACTTCAAAATTTTATAGTTTCGTGAGTTTACATAAATCATATTCAGAATGAACCGTTTATTGCTGCAAAAATAGATTTATGGTTATGTATGGTAGATATATGTATGCAAACTGAGTGTTTTAATTACTGGTATAAATATTCCTGTTGTGGTTAACTGTTTTAAACTTCATGTTGTGTTTCACATTTTGTGGTCATGATCTTTATTGTAATAAAGCCGCGTATTCATTTAGAAAAGATGTATCGCCCAAACTTCAGATACGCAACAACGAAAAACGCTCGTGAAGTTCCTACGAAACATATTTTTTGCGTGTCGCGGCGAATTAAATTTTCAGGAGTGGCTACCCAAAAACCTTTATTCCCATCTACCACCGCCACGCCTGCCCCGGCGGTGGCAGACATTGCAATCGGCCACCGCCCCGGGGCAGATCCGAAATGAATACACGCTTTATCTTACTGTTTTGAGACTTATTTAATCTAAGTACACCTATTTAATCTGGTTAGGTTAGGTATTTATTTAGTATAACTTGAAAATTGTTTTTTGATTGAAAATTGGGTAGTTTTCCTTTCAGTTTCAGGCTATTCATCCGAATAATGTACTCGCAACTCAAAAAACAAACATCTTGCATGAGCATATTGAGCATGTTTATGAAATGCAACTCAACCTGAATATAAGCTTTTTAAAAATGCCTATATGGCTACCTATACGGGTTGTAAGGGACGGTGCGGTGTACCCTTGGACGAAATAACCACTGGACGCGAAACGATGTCATTTCACCCTTTACCCCTCTAGCCACAAACCCTGAAATTTTGCCAAAGTTATCTAACCGCAACCGTCAGTGTCGCTTCAGTGCTACGAGAGAAAACATCGCTTTAAAAATGGTGAAATGTGCTGTATTGCTTTGTAAAAACTATAGCCATCGTACAAGCAATATTTCTTTTCACTCGTAAGTATATTTTTGTCCTGTATTTTGTGTTATTTACGTAGAAAATTAATAAAATATGCAAGACTGGATCGTATAATACGACACAATAAAAAAGGTCATATTTTATAGAACATTTCAACCAATATTTGATCGTACTCTAATTAGTCGGTTATTATCAGTCATTTTTTCATTCGTTCAACAATTACATTCAGTCTAGTGCTATTCAACTTTCGATGAAGGATATCGATAAAAATAATAGTAAAGTCTATTTTATTTAAAAGTGACCTAAAATGTAAACAAACCATTTGCTATAACCTCGTCGATAGATTTTGCCTTATTTCATTGAAACCTCACGTTGTAACTGTGTTGCAAGTATGTAGGTACACATTTCGCTTTCTTATGGGTGTTCATAATAATAAATAAAAAAATATAGCTTACCATCATCGACGCGTTCTCTCGCTTAGATTTCTGATACGCAGAATCAAGCGCCTTATGTACCTATCCTACTGCTGGCGACAGATCCAAACACTAGACGAAGAAAATTGTTTGAAATATTTAAAAACACGCGTAAATGTATTTGTTTACGCACTACATTTTTGAGTAAGTGCAGTATTGTTCCGGGTTCGATTCCCGGTAGGTCACTCACAAAGTTGATATTTGTCACTTTCTAAATTTATTCCCAGTCTGGTTAGGACATTGCGGACTGGACCACCTGATTGTCCGCAAGAAATATGGTTACGTATTTCGTATATCACGTTAGGTTAGGCCGCAGGTCCCGGTTGCTATCTATAAATGGCGGTCGTTACACAACCATGTCTGAAGCCTGCTACTTGTAAAAGGCGGTTGAAAAATTCTGACACTAAGGTTCATTGGGTCGTTGGACGACTCGGTGACCCACACGAAGAAAGAAAGAAACTTGGGAAGGCCTTGACTTCGTCTCATCCTTCCAATATTACTCGACCAGAAATTGATCCATTTTTGTCTATTGTCATAACGTACTATTTTATCCGGCATGAAAGTGTTTCTATTTTAAACTGACATCACAGTATTAAAGGTCCATTTTTTTAACACTTAACGTTTTACATGTACTTACCTGTTATATGTTTTTTTAGGAATAAGTTGATCAAAAACTTCATTCAATCATTCATTCGTTGTCGATTATCGACTATGGTACAGCACTGTCTTTGACTTACTTCATAAACCGGAAAAAATCAAAACTGTCAGAAGTAAAGAGATGATGATGTAATACGTGTACATTTCAATTTGGAAGAATAATATTTGTCCTTTCCTCCCTCCCCCCCAATATTGGTTGAATGAGTTTTCAAACAAATTCGATACGTTTCGCGTCCAGTGGTTATTTCGTCCAAGGGTGTACCGTTTCCATTTAAAGTCAGTAGGCGCTAATGGGGAATTTTGTATGGGAGGTAAATTTTATTTTCTTCTACCTACATAGGCTATGTTGTTCTGTTTCTTGGTCAGAGTATGCATGTTATGTTTTCGATATACGGCCCCTTACACCCCGTATAGTAAATACCTAAGCAGTGCAAGCTTCATAAATTCAGAATTCATTGGCATTCTTAATCCACTCACAGAATGCATACTTTGGAGCATGCTCGCCTGTAATTATGCCAACTCAACCCTTAATAAAATCAGGATTTGGAATGCTGCATTGGCACTTATTTATATTAAATATATATTATTTGTATAAAATTGGATTATGTTATGTTAGTTGTTAGATCAGGCTAGAGGGCGGACGTATGTACTTATAAACCTGCGTATAGAAAGAAATCATTTGCTTTAAGCATAATAGCAAAGCTTATACAGTGCTAAAGTAAGGATTCTTCTTTTGCCACTACATAGATACAAAAAAAGATATCACAGAATGCGTATGAATATAAAAATATTGCACTGAATAGTACGAAAGTCGCAACTAAGTAGCGACGACCGATGTGGCGCAGTGGTAGTGCGACTGCCTTTGACGCAGAAGGTTCCGGGTTCGATTCCCGGTGGGTCACTCACAAAGTTGATATTTATCTCTTTGTGAATTTGTTCCCAGTCTGGTTAGGACATTGCGGGCTGAACCACCCGATTGTCCGTAAGTAAGATGGTTCCGTGTTTCGGATGGCACGTTAAGCCGTAGGTCCCGGTTGCTGTCTATGATCACTTAGACGGCGGTCGTTAAACAACCATGTCAGAAGCCTGCTACTTGTAGAAGGCGGTTGAAAAATTCTGACACTAGGGTTCATCGGGTCGTTGGACGACTCGGTGTCCCACACGAAAAGAAGAGTAGCTATAGTAGTAAGAAACACGTTTTAGCTCTATAGAACAAAGCATGCGAGTGAGTGTGGTATATGATTGCATTATTTGCACCGTGTACACCTAATAGAGCTAATTTAGTAACATTTCTATCTTTCTATCGTTTAGGAAAAAAATACAAATGCGTTTTACTCTTGCATTGTGAATCACAAAGTTTTCCGCAGAAGGACTTTGGATTCTATGCAGAACACATTACTGGGAAGAAATAAGGAATGTTATGCATGACAGCAATAGGGATTATAATGGTTATTAAAGGAACTGCATTCTTAACGAGCATGGCCTGTAGCCAATTTGGGTATTTACCATTTTACAAGTACAGAAAATAAAATACTAAAAATATTTCAAGGGGTAATCCAGATCAAAATTTTCATTTTCGACCGCCTTTAAAATTAGAGCAAAATTAATTTTATGCAGTCAAACATAACCCCTCGAAATAAGCACCTCCCTATACAAGCATTTTCTCAATGATATAATGATATATTGTAAATAATTTATTTGTATTTAAGAAACTTATACAGATTTAATGTAATAAAAATTGTTGGGTTCCGGGTATAATTTCAGGCACTTTTCAGGCACTATTACGTTTTGCATTTTACCTGCCTCAACCCTTTTTTATTTTCAAATTACTAAACACTTTGAATTATGATTATTTATTTAATTTGATTATCATTTGAAATATACTTAATAGATAGATTTTCATTTGAAATAGCACCATAAGAAAAGAAAAATGCTACTATAACGTTATTGAAACTGATACTTACTTTCCTTAGTGTTGACAGTCTAAAATATCCGAAATTCATTTTACCCTAAAACTATAAGACATTATAACGGGTTTTAACTCACGGTAGGGATATATCGAGCACCCAATTTATAAATAAATAAAAAATTAAAATTAAGTAAATTAAGTAAATTCGAGCAGTTTACCCGTGATCATGGCGATTGCAACATCGCCGAAATATTGGGTGCTCGATATATCCCTACCGTGAGTTAAAACCCGTTATAATGTCTTATAGTTTTAGTGATAATAACCACGGAACCTTAAAATCATTTTACCCTTTTTTAAATATTAAATTTGTTATTTCTTTACAGGAAAAAGAGTGACAAAGTGAAGAAAGAGATAGAAGATGCGTGTAGAGAAGGTGGGAGCAGGGGTAGTATCGGATCTGGAGGTAGTTCCGCTGCAGAAGAAAAGATTATGGAATCTCTTCCATTTTACGCCACTACACTGCCCACCAAAGTAGCTTCTAGATTTGTAAGTATTGTGATTGAATGAAATTAATAATATGTTAGAATATTAATATTTCGTATTAAAAACAAAGTCAGTAATTTGATGGAGGTGGCGCAGGACAGGGATCAGTGAAGAAAGCTCGTTTTAGAGGCCAAATCCATTTTGATTCACTGATCCAGAGAAGTTTGTTTGTAGTTATTAAAAACAATCACAGCTTTTCTTGCTGTTGTTAATTTTCAAATGCAGTAGGTGTGCATTATCTCGTAAGTTTCATATCAGATTCTGAAGCCCCCTTAAGCACATTCATCGACTCTTGAACGTAGGTTCTCGAAAATGATGAGTGAATGAGCTTTTGTATGATAAAATCGAGTAAGAGTGGACTGAGACTGACAACTTTTACTTCATACTTCTCTTATGCCACAGATTGATACAATAATTAAATTAATTATCTTCACCAGGACGCACACGACGGAGAAGTGAACGCCGTCAAATGGAGTCCGACGGACAGAATAGTAGCCACGGGCGGCGCAGATAGAAAAGTAAAATTATGGGATGTCTCCAAAAGTTAGTCCATTCACTTTATTTCTTACTACTACAGTGTTTTTAGTGTGGAATCGAAGAAGACGCATAAATAGTTGTGGACAAATATTATTTACCGAGAACAAGAATGGCCTTAGAGTATACATACATACGCAACCTACAGAGTGCCTTACATATACTAGGCCGCGAACGCCTAGTATTATTGGTTCATGCTTTATCTCTACCTCACACTTAACAGCCACCACTTGCAGATTTTTCTTTAATTGCATAATTGCAGCCTATGATACTGAGGTTTTTTCTTTCTCAGCAAATGTGGAGAGCAGAGGTACTCTAGTCGGTTCGAACGCGGGCGTGATGTCCGTAGACTTCGATTCTACCGGAGCCTTCATAGTGGCGGCGTCCAACGACTTCGCCAGTCGGGTGTGGACAGTCGGCGACCAGCGGTTAAGGGTGAGTTGTCTTTCTTGTGGCATTTCGTACCATCCACGTGATACAAAAGGGTCGCTTACAAATCGCAATCGCATCGAGGTGTTTCAAGTTTGAACTAAAATCCGAGCTGAGTATGTCTAGAAGGGAAGTTAGCGTCAAAAGAGAGCGTAAATTTTATACTTCTACTTCAACAGCCACTAAAGTCCACTGCTGGACATGGGCCTCGCCTAGTTGGGAGGTATTGCCATACTCACCACATTTGGCAAGCGGATTGGCGAGCGCAGTTCAAGATATTGTAGATATTCACAGGAAACGCTGTTGACCGTTCCCTGGATTCGTCCCTATATCGCCTTTTGTAACACCGTGGTGTGCTATTGTAAGCTTTTTCACGTAAGATAAAAAGCTTACGGTGCGGTGTAGCGATAGCGACCCTTCTTTAACACAGGAACTAACGGACTTGAGTCATATCATAACCTTCAATATTTTAAAAGCGGTTGTTTTCAAACACAGCAGTCCTTTTCATGTTGATGCTGACAATGAGACTCGCAGTACCTTGCTTAAAATGAGTAAGTATTTTCAGGCAATTATTTTAGCTTTCTTATAAGTGCCAATAAGGTGCTAAACTTAAGGATGAACAAGGCTTAGGGCAATCGGTCTTACCGCAAAAACCCAAGTTATAATAACTGAAAAGCAGCTTCTTAATCGACCGCCTCTTCTTCTTTTTCTTTCTCGTTCCCTCGTTTCTGAGGATGGAGACCACATGAAATATGTCTCCATTCCGAGCGGTTGTAGGCAGTAAGGGCAGCTCGATACATGCTTATATGAGTAAGTATTTTCAGGCAATTATTTTGGTTTTCTCATAAGTGCCATAGGGTGCCAATTTATGACGATGAACAAGGCTTAGGACTATCGGTCCTACACTGCCTCAGAAGGACGGTTATGTTACTCGAGAGTATGTATGTTTTCACGAGCTAAATGACTAGACGGATGTTACATTCGACTGACTTATACATACATGCACATATCACACCTTTATCCCTTGCGGGGTAGGCAGAGCGTAAAATTACGCTAGTGCCACGTCTGACAAATATTCAGGTCCAGTTGAGATAATTTGCGTATCACTAAAGTGATAGGTTCGCAGCCTGTCGCCTTAAAGTTGTAGTACACATGAAACCATCGAGTCCCTTAGTCGACTCTTACGACACCCACGGGACTTAAAATGGCGGATGGAATGGATATGATTTAAAATGGTGAATTTAAATAAAAAATAAAACTGAAATTACCGCAGTCGGTTTTCTTTTCTTAACAAATTGTACTGGTTTCAAAGCTTGAATTGGTATCTAACTAGTTTGCCTATTGCCATAAACATTTCATCGGTAAACTTGTTAATTTTGATTGATATGCAATCATGAATCTCATTATAGAAATCAGCAAACTCCCGTGCGATATATCGGCCTCATTATTCATAAACCATAAATCAATAAAACCCCGTTAAGCTTTTCGTCATACACAAACAAGTTACAGAAACTCCTTATTCGGGTTATTCCGGTACACATAAATCAAAGTTATCGGTAAATATATCGGTTCAGCAATGCATTGGGTGCCGTAGCATTCTTTAGTAGGGACGTGGAGGAAATTATACTGGAGGAGAGTCCATCTCGAAAAAAAGTGTAGGTACCTCGAAATTTCGTCCTCAACCTAGATGATGTTAGTAAATAGGTTAGTGGTCTTAGTTTTACAAAATAAAACTTATTTTAAAATCTTACCAGCCATAGCGTTTTTTAAAATACTTAATGAAAAATTAATACAGCCATAAACCAGTATGAAACCAACAGACGGAGGTAGTAACCGATATTTCGTTTAGAACCTTTTTTTGGGCTGTTAGCAAAACTTGTCTGAACTAGGTTACGCTGTTGATAGTTCTTCAGATGTAATTTTTCAAGTTCAACGCACAATAAGAAAAACGACGACAACTCTCTCTCTCTTTCTCTTTCTTTTTTCGTGTCGCACAGCGAGTCGTCCAACTATTACTCTTATCTATGGGAAATCTCTGCTGAGTTTTCACATCTTTCGTACGAACCGAGCGCCACTGAGAAGGAAATAAACGAACAGAAAAAAAATCCCATTGACACTCCTGTTATTTCTCCTCCATGGTACGTACGATAGCCCATTGGGCCAGCAATGGAGAGGCTACGATGATTGATAATAGCAAAAAACCGCTTTATGATTATGACCATTGGGGCGACGATGCGAGGTGGACGCCTGATTCGTTTCCTGTCGCACGCAGACGCTGTGACGTCATTTGGATCGGATAATAAGAAAAACATAACGGTATACTGAACGGGTTCTTAAAATTCGCTATATTTAATGGCAAGGAAAATAAATAGTTATTCCTTGGTAATCAATTTGATGTGTCGATATCTTTTTATAGGTGTAAAACACTTAATTTTTTTCATTACTTATAGTGCGCCCATGTCAGACGTATTTTTAGAAACCAGTTTTTATCATTTTCATTTAGGGGTTTATCATTTTCGTTTCGTCTGAAAAAGCTAAAATATATTGCCTGTTATGTTGCATCTTCTGTTTCTCTCTTATTTTACAGTTTTTTACCACAGAATACTGCAAGAACATTGTAAGGAAAGTAACAGCCATCCGAATACTGAATGGCTGCGTGGCGTCAAACTTAACGACCATCCCCTAGAAATATTTTTCAGGCACTGAAAAACGCCAAGGCTTTTTAAATTTCCTTTGTAAAGATCAGCTGACTGATCGTGCTTTGACTCAGCTGACTGATGAGGGGGTCGATTTTTTAAATCATTTCCTGATATTTGTTTTCAGGGGAACGTTATTCAGTTTTACTGCCAGGTATTGACAGAAATAGTCTCTGCCTAACCCAACGGGAATGAGGCGTGATTTATGATATACCTAGGGCTGTTCCATACAACCTTGGTAATGGTGTCTGTCTTTATTTACGGGTTTTTGATCTACCAATTGTAGTAGTAGTATCTTTCTGTTTACTCAAGGAATCTCAACAAGGCGATATTTCTTCTCCCATCTTACATACCTCTGAGAAATCGAAATGGCCACCCAGTAAACAAACCTAATAATAATCTTTTCAGTTAGCGCCACGTGAACGAGGTCGATAATAGCCGGTAAACGAAAACAAAACAATGCAAATAGCTTGTTAAATGAGAAGGTGTATTGCCTTTCGAGATTACGTATGAATTTGGACTGGTAAGTCTTCTTTATGGGTTACAGCCTGGCTAGGTGGAAGTTGTCATATGAGTCGCCTTAGCAGCTTGAGTGACACTGGCTATAGAAAAAAATCGTAAATGGCTGATCTGAAACGCAAATAATAACTTTGAAACCACCGCAATAGAGGTACTTTTAGCAGCAATGTATACCGTATCGAGCCTGCGGACAGGGTGGCGAAATAAGGGGCTAAACACAATTTGCGCTTGCACAATAAGAACCGCGGCAAGGAGGCAATAATAGTATCCGTCAGTTCGGACAATATTATCGCGGGGAGAGGGGGGAAGGGGTTTCACGACCACGATCGCCTATTAGCGCATTGTTAGCGCGCGTTGGCGCATCGTGCAGTGTTGCAAGCGTAAAGCTCGCATTTGGGCACCTTAGGCGCACATAACTCAATCGTATTGTGTGGGACATCGAATCATACGTTCTTGTATAATGATAGCATTGGCATTATTATTAACGCGGGACAGAGATATTTTAAATTACAGTCGTCGCCTATAAAAGGCGCTCAGACGAAATGTACGGCGGACACCTTCTTGCTCTAAGTATTGCGTGTACGTGCCCTAAGTTAAGTGTCACCAGTAAAGTTTTAATCGTATTTAGCTGGCCCTGGGGCGAGAGACACATCACATATCGATGGTGCGTTGTATGTCGCATTGCAATATTGCCTAAAGTATTGAGCGAACCTTCGAGCTTGATTCTGTGCTTCAAAGCTGGCAACACCGAGGTCGTGATCTTCAAAGATGACTTCCGACTGCGCGCGGTCATCCCGAGCGGATACAGGAATAACAGAGCCGATGACCGCTCGGAAACTCTCAGTGAAACGTGTGAGAAAGTGGGCAACGGAATAAGTCACTGAGTGAAGATAATCTTCGGTATCAACGGCCAACATTCTTCTTAGTGTGTCTATGGCAGTCACTGCATGGTCGCTTCCCAGAACTTAGCGACGTTGACAGCGCTGGCAGTCTCTGATGGTCGTGCGTGCATGTGTTAGTGATCCTGTTGTTAGATTTTCAACCGCCTACCAGCAGATCTATTTCGGAGAATGTGATATTTAAAATCGTGCCCGGAATTGCGCAACGATTAGTCTAATCACATCACTAATTTCACAGTTTCTATTACCCCAATTTGTTATGTGAGAATTTCGATAAGTTTAGTAGACCAGTATACCAACACAATAGTACAACGAGCTTACCTATGACGCCAACGACAACACTGAGAAAAGAGGCTTTTGATGGATGCAATCTGAGACGCTCTTGTTTTCGAAAACATTACAAAATAATCTCTTAGCCATAAAGTTGTCCGGTGTCGGTTTTCAAAAATCACTTTCAGAGCAAAAGCATACCTATTAAAAACCCGGTTTTCCACTTTTCAATCAGGGCTGAAACCGGTTTTCCCATTAAACGGCTGAAAATAGCCGAGTCAAAGAAACACAAGGGTAATTCATGTGAGAAAGTGTTCACCCATTAGTAATGAGCCGCCGAGCCGCTGAGTAGAGTCTAGTACTATAATATATTCTGTGGTAGAGCGGGTAGAGCCAATAGTTGAGAGTTATTTAAAATGGCAAGCAATTTTTATATATTAGGAAGCACGCCGTAAGCCGTAAAGCGTTTGAACACGAGAAGAGAAGTTGTTATGAAAGATGAATGATGATGATCTCGTATTTAAGTACTTACATCTATTTGTGCTGTTTTACTTGTAATGAAATTTGCCCAAGAGGATCTTTACCTTTTGAATGGGTTTTTACTAAAGATTTTCTATTCATCACGTATGAGTGTAATGTTTTCAGGTTTCTGAAATACCTTTTCTCTAATATTGGTTTATCCTACAAAGCAGCCTTTTTAAATCTGAATTTGAGAAATCGAATACTATATCAAAGTCCTGTAGACAGAATTGGAAGCCAAATTTATCGTTATTTTTGTCACCATGTTACGAGTGTTATTATTGGATTGCCTACAAAAATTTAATCCTACCTAAAAATCGTTTCAGCCATGTCATGAAATAGTTGTGTGTTTCTTCGCTATAATTTTTTTTTACCCAAATTACGACAAAAATGTTACTGTACGTTTAATATACGCCATATTACAATAATTTTACTTATTAGGAAAAATTCCGCTGTACGAACAATCAAGCAATCTAAAACCGTTAGTCTATTTAAAATCAAAATACTCCTTCGTGGAACCCATCATACTTACCTTCCTTACTCGAGATTTGCACTCTGAAGTTTTTTATGCGAAGCGCTATGTAGTTACAAGTTACATCAACCGAAATACTTTTCTTATTATAACCAAAATTATGGACGTAATTGATACCTTTCGCCGTCTCGTTGGCTTCCATTTAAATCCATTAAAGAAAAAACTGCAGGAAGTTTTTAAAATTCCACGACACGGATTGCATGACTATGCTTCAGTGGCAGACGAGATCTTGTGAATCACGCAGGTTGTTTATTTACACATTTGTAGTGGGTTCGATAACCGGACTGATCAACTTGTTATTGGACTGCCTCTGTGGTTTAGAGGTCTAAGCGTTGAGCTTAGGACCTGGCTGGACCTCGCTGGTTCTTGGACGGAAAACATTAATGTCACATTTGACAATTTATCACTATGAGATTGGTCCCACATTGATTAGGTACGACATTATGGGTTGAAACTGATTGTTCGTAAGGAAGATGGTATCGTGATTTGGGAATCATGATAAGTCAAGATAAGGGAGTAATGACCCACATTCATGTCAGACGCTAAAAGTTCGTCACACCAAGTTTCATCAGGTCGTTCGTCGACTCAGAGTCCCTTACGAAACATAACAAAATCGGCTTAGCTCAGAATGGGATGTCATTCACACACCACCCACTGAACGGTATGGACTTATTGAGTCCTCTCGTCATCACGAATCGTTCGCAAATATACAATCAGGATCTCAAAGTCAACAAATTGGAGGGCCCGCCCACTTATTTGCGTACTGGTTTGGATAAGAATCATCCTGGATGCGGCTGGCATAATGTTACTTTGTTGCACCATTTGATATTCTGACGTTTGACGTTTGACGGCAAAGGCCAGCAGTGAAACCACCCAGTCTTGTCGAGAGTCCATAGTCCAACATCTGAACTCTTCACTAAGGGCAATATCCGAGTGGGGTGATGCCAATTTAGTGAAGTTTAATGCAACAAAGACACAGGCTTGTCTATTCTCGACTAAACGGAGTCCCTTCACACTTACTCCGACTTTCCGAGATGTATCCATACCGATATCTGACCACCTTGATCTTCTTGGCATGACCCTTACGTCAGACCTGAACTTTGGACGCTACATAGAATCTTTGGCCACGACTGCAGCAAAAAAGCTTGGTATCCTCTCAAAGGTTAGGCGCTACTTTGCACCAGAACAGCTTCTACAACTATATCAAGCTCAAGTTCGATCTTGCATGGAGTATTGCTGCCACCTTTGGGATGGATCTGCCAAATACCAACTGGCCGCCTTAGACTCCATTGAAAAACGCGCCAAGAAGCTCATAGCAGACGAAGCACTAGTTGAGACTAAGTTGCAGAGCCTTGAGCACCGTCGTAAAGTAGCATGCATGTCGGTATTCTATAGGATACATTTCGGAGAGTGTGCTCAATCACTCCACGACCTGATACCCCCTTCCCCATTCCATCTCCGGGGATCGAGGCGCCGACTGGGGTTCCACCCTTATGTTGTAGATATACCTCTGATCCGCACTAAGCGTTTCGCTTCAACTTTTATCATGCGTACGGCTAAAGAGTGGAATTCCCTGCCGGCGGATCTTTTTCCGGAACAATATAACTTGGGCCTTTTTAAGGCAAGAGTGAATAGGCATTATCTAGGCAAGCATGTACCATCTTCGTCTGCATCTCCACTTACCACCAGGTGAGATGGCAGACAAATGCGGGCCTATTACATATAAAAAAAAAAAAAAAAAAATGATTATTTATTAGATATTATTTTTATTTATTATTTCAGCCTCGAGTGTTCCACTGCTGCAATATATCAACAAAATCCTACTAATATTATAAATGCAAAAGTTTCCATGTTTGTTTGTTTGTTACTTCTTCACGCTAAAACTACTGAACAGATTTTTATGAAACTTGGCACAGATATAGAAGGATTAACACAAAGGATAGTTGTTATCCCGAAAAAATGTTCCGGTGGGATGCTACGGAGCTAAAACCGACTTCCACGCAGGTGAAGCCGCGGGCGTTCAGTAATTATAAATATATTTACAAAAAGAAAACGCAAGACAAATACAATAACACAGCAAAAACCTAACGAGGTTTGTCCGTACGCTCTGATATGGCCATTACAGTAAATGGATCAGTTTTCGAACCTTTTGCCCTGCGTGTAATATTTCTTTACATAATTTATTGTTAGCACCTACAACAGACCAATTATTCGAATTATGTTGTTGGATTTTTATTAGATTAGCGACGGTTTTTACTCTGCTTGGTATGTTGAACTATTATCAGGTCTGTGACTGTAGTGATTAGTGCCATATAAGGCTCGAATATAAGGGCGACAGAGGTAACTGGCATTCTAATATCTACCTACGTTGATGGAATACATAAAACTGTTTTACACAGAGCTTAATTGGGAGTTTCATGACAACCCTAGCGATCACACAGAGCTAAGGTATTTTAAAAATAGTACCCACTAAATAATGTTGCTACATCATGAATAACTGCTTACTTTTTCTTTCGATCAGAATATGGTAGCGTGCCTCCTCTATATTTCCTACTTCTATTGCCTGATTTTCTCAGTTTATTTTCGCATCGAGCCAGGCTCTGCGTGACCGCGACTGCGCAGGATTCGCTTGATTCAAAAAAGTACACAAATTGCGCGGCAAATGTCCGTAACCGGCGCCGAGCAATCGTTGTATAATGAGCCGAAATCGATCGGGCGGGCATCGTGATCCCCCGTCCACTCCTGCTTCCACAATCCACTCCCTGATTTACGATCTGCTAACAGGTTCGGGAACCAGCGTCTTTCAATTTCATCAGGAATGCTATCGCACAGTCTAAAGTGGCCTTAAATACATAGTCGCAAGGTAAAGAAAGTCTCGGCGAAGAAGAACGTGGGCGATTTTGCGCTAAGTTCTATGGCGTTTAGTTGTGGTGATAATGTAATTACGTCTTCTCCATAGTAATTTTGATAGTTTGTTGGTATCTCTACAAGTAAAAAAAAATAGATTGCTTTTGCATTCCGGAACGCGTGTTTAAAAAACCTGATATGGTAGAGTTTCTGTTTTTAATTAAAAATTATGCTATACCTATTATTCCACGATAAACCATTTCTATTTTTTATTTTTATGGCCAGCAAATGTTTAATTTACGATTATAGATTTGAGAGTGAATCTAAGAACCACGCAGCACACTTGATGTTTTGCATCTTAAAATTGGTTTGGTCAGAATATTCCAACATCTCACCATAAAAGGCTCATGCCGGGCGCCTCTTTAAATTTATTGATTATTGAAATTCGCGCATAAAAGTTAACGTGATAAAAATAGTCACCCATAAAGTTAGAGCCACATAGCGATCGTCTTATAAGATAAAGTTTTTAAGTATATCAGAATTCTTTGCCGTAATTGATTTTACTGCTTTTCAATTACACGTTTATCAGTAAAGCAATCTCGCTTGATTCTTCAGCATCACAAATTGATTTCATTTATGTTTTTACATTACATTCTGAAGTATTTTTAGAGCATTCACTGCCACTGCTTTCATCAGTGCCACGAACTTGTATAAAGTCAGCTCATTTCTCGATATCGTCAGACTCGAAATCTACGACCAATCCGATAAACGGTCTCAAAATTCTTAAACCGCCTACTAGATGACTAGTGGTCTGTGACTTGGTACAATGTGGACAGATACCGGCTGCTGACCTTGCGTGAGGTTCCCGAATTCCGAAGCACGGATATACTGGCTTAAGGTGGTTCAGCTGAAGTTGCCATGATAACTATGCCGCTAAGTGATATGTCAACTATTCACGATCCTACCCGAAAATTTACCAAAGGTTCTCCAAATCCGGTGACAAATCACAGACCACTAGACAACAGTGTCAGATGCGAGAATCAGGTAAGAGAAAATTATCTTAAGCTGCAAGCTTACACGCCGTGAGTACATACTGTTAATTAGCTATTGTGCAGAGGCGCCGTTGGCCTGTCCTTGAAGCAGGCCGTGTGTAAGCTCGCTTGTCCAAGATTTTTATCTCCTCTGGGTCCCACAATAAGCTAACATGTCATTCCCATATGTTCGGCTCACCTGCGTCCCTAAGTTATTATCTACTTAGCTACTTGTTCGCACTTGCTTTTGGTATTTCCATTGTTCCAATAGTTCTGCGTGTGAACTAATTGAAAAGGTTCCGTATGGGACAAAAATGCTGATTCATACATTTCGGCATCGCTGACATTATAAATTTAAAGAGAACAAAGAACCCGAATTTCTCCTAAATATTTGGGAAGGTGAGGCGACATTGTCTCCGTTTACTTTCCTTTTCCTAGCGAAAGTGTGTCCTAGTTCTTCTTAAAAAGGCTTAGCTAATGCACATTTACCACAACAATAGAGCTATTTTAAAGGCTGAAACTAACCAATAGTTCTTAGTCGTCCATATCAATGAAATTAAGCACAGCTATCTGTTATACATTAGGTTTAAATACATGTCACGCCCCTATCAATTGCAGGGTAGGTAGAACGTTAATTATCGCAAAAAACGGTTGTCAGAAATTGTGTATCACTAATCCTGAAACCTATACGTGAAACCCTCGAGCTCCATGGTCGCCGCTTATGGCACCTTCGTTAAAGAATTGTGTTGATGCTATTCTAAGCCAGCAACGCACAGCAAAACAGAACTTAATGTTACAGAAAAGATTAATTACTGGGTCATTAAGTGTATGCCATTATGCACGTTGTTTTCTGTTTCTAATGCCATTTGTGAAAGAGTTATTGTTCGTCATTTATTCTTGCATGGCTAGCTCGGGTATCTTAAGTTTTGTAGAGCTGGCAGTAATGTTTAGTTATTTTAGAACGCTAATGATTTCTAGGAGGTATGTAAAATATGGATGGATAAAAAAATATGGATAAGTTGCAATTTATTTATTTGCTTTTAGTAGAGTAACTTTTCCTGATAGAAAATCAATACGAACACATTTCTCCTGCCTCCTGAAATTACCTGTTCCTGTCATTCAGTTAGCAGTATTTATACGGAACGCTAAACTATAGCAGGTGTTCTTCTCTTTGTATTATTGTTCATTTAGTAGTCGCTGTACTCTTTAAGTTTCCAGCGTGACTCATTTATTGTAATTCTTAATCAGATTACATATTTCATGAGAACCGAGCTGGCCTGGCAATATTTCATTTGTGTCGCGATGCCGAGCGTGAGATACAATCTTCAACTATTCGCTCAATAGGTAGGATCGGAACAAGATATTGTAAAAGGAGCCGATAGAGATCGGGCCACAGGATATTCCTTACCCTTTGCGCTTTCGAATGCTCAAGGACGTCCGTTTATGGTGTCGTCGATGTATTTCTTATCTGGTTTCAGTGGAACTGACAGGCGCCTGTCAAAGCCTGATTATTCAGTAGAGTACCCACTGCAGCCAGGTTACATTTTTTCAAGCGCGTGCGTCGTGTTGCCCGCCGGTGGTCGCCGTCATTTTCCTATTGCATGAATATTTCATTATTATTGTAAACGACTTTATCTCTGCCTTGACGTTGCATTCGATGTTTGTTTTATGGGTTTAGCAAAATAGGAGCTGTCTATTGCGCCTGCGCATTCGTCTTGAATTCCATTGTAGAATAGGTATTTTATTTCGTTAGCAGACTGCGGAAGCAATATTTATGAATGTGATTTCAATACAAAATCTGATGGCTCTATTGTGTAGCATAAATAGAGCATAAAGAAGCTACGAAACGTGCTGTCTTTGAGAAATCACCATCTGATTTCAAGTTTTCGCTATCGTAAATCAAGGACCTGACGTTTTTGTTGTCGGCACTGCTAATGGTTTGACTTGCAAGCTTTGTCTCGTGCCACGGGATTTAAGACATTTATTCACTTGGTTCTTGAATTGATATATCTTTTACAATATTTTGTTCTTATTTTATATTTTTAAATAAATTATTGTATGACACGTACGATGTTGATATTTCATAAAAGTTTGTTGGCCTCTTTCTAACTTTACATGTTTCTAAATAACACTATCCTTTCAGCTATCGTGGCTCCGTGAATGAGTTTTTCCAGATGAAGTAGGTATTGACATTTTACACGATTATTGTGATATCTCGCATCCTTTCTTTACAACTTATCGTCACCCCTAAGATTTACGAGTAACTCGTTTACAGCTATAATTGTAAAAACTGTTTCTACCTTTATTAGCAGTAGATTCATTACTAGTAAAAGTATTGACGTATTACACAATTTTTTATTGATATTATATCTCGCATCCCTTCTTTACAACCCTAAAGATTTACGAGTGATTCGCTTACAAAGCTATAATTGCAAAAACCGTTTCTAACTTTATTAGCAGTAGATTTATTTTACTTGTAAAAGTACCTGTACCATCTTAAAGCCTAGTGTTTCATGTGTAATGAACCTTAGTGTCGCGTGCCACAAGCCGATGTGATCTCAGGCACGAAAGGCGACGCGCCGTGCCCCTTCACACGTGATTGTCGTCGCCCGAGCCGCGCGCAGTGTGATCGCATCTTTACCAGTCTTGGCGATATGCGAAAGCGCCTTCCAGACTTTTTAACTCTAAATTGTGTTGAATTCTTGTCTTTCTGTATTTACATCTATTAACTACATTATTTTTATTATTATTTTAGTCTGTCGTTGCCGGAGCCTGTAGGTTAGAATAAATAAAAGTACACTGTAGTGCTCGCATCATCGCAGACTGGACGATATGTTGTGAATTCAATACTTTTTAGAATTCTGAATTGTTTGCAGCTAGGCTAAAACTATTCTAGTCTATTTTGTGAAATTTGTGGCATGTGTAGTGTAGTCTTCTTTATTCTGTACACTCCTAGCTGACCTAGCTCCTGTCCTCATATCGGCAGCAGACGTGGATTGCAATCCCTCGCTTGAAAAAAAGTAACCATGTTTTCTTATTCTTTGTCATATTAGTTGTGAAGCTAGCTCTGATTTTAATTCTGGCTCAGATGTTTTGATGTCTTCTTTTAGCTCAGAGGGCGATTCACACGTAGTAGAAGCACTTAAGGCACACTTGCCACTTGGCATGTGGTTTGAAATTGCTTTTTTGCCGCTGATATTAATGAACACTATTAAGGGTGAGAAGTGGTAAGGTTTGAGAAAGTAAACCGCTCTATACTTTTTCTGTTCCTCTGCATTCTTGTAATATTCAAAGTCTATAGAACTTTTGATAAAATCAGGGCAAAATGAGACGTACTTATCTATGTATTTTTTATGTCGACGGCTTTGCAGACTTTTAATCTCTCAGCAAATTACCTGATAGCGGCAAAGTTTTCCTTTCATTTTTAAGTTAAACTCTCAACCACAGAGCAAAATAAAAAAGTATTCAAATGACGCTTCACGAGAGTAGAAGGTTGATTGATGCAGAGATAATGCGTTTTCTTTACTCATAGACTACTTATAGCTTTGAGAGTATATGTTCTAAAAAGAGATTTGTCTATTCTGTCTATTTCTGTTAATTTCTTTGCAACACGTTTATTTTTTACCATTTTCATCCGCCACGTGTGCGGCCCTTAGGTAACTCTCTCTGGCATTCTTATTCGTGATTAACCGCATTCATTACCATAAGTAGGAGCATGACCATTAATGCATTGCAAGTGTCAAAGGACCAGTCGATGAATAATTTTAGTATCGGTTTCATTTCATCTAGTCGCCCATAGTAAATGCAAAGGTCAGCTTTCTCTAAACTAAAGATATTGCCTTTGAACATTGTGAATAAGGCCGCCGAGCGATCTTCAAGCTTGATAAACAGTCAGTAATAAAACAAATATTATTCTTGAAAAATTTATTTTAGATAATGACAATCAGAGCCAATCGGATACAAACAGACTTGTTCTACAGTATTTTAACGCTATTTACTCATCAATTTTAAGGCACTAGTATCATTAAAATACTTTCAGTTTACATCGTAGAAGATAGCACTTGAAGTCATAAGCTAATATTTTGTTTAGGTATTTATTTATATTAGGAATTTATTAAATAGGTATAATTCGATTCTCAAACATAAATTATGTAAAAAAGAAACTATTCTAAATTAAATAAATTACGATGTCGGGACGGCCGTCAATCCATCGTCTCTTGACTTAGGTCGCACGTTCGGTTATCTACTTATAGGTACTGAAACGTTACTTTTTACTTATTATATCACTATCATTAAATCAGGCTTACTCTACTTTAAAAAAATATGGTACAATACGCTTTCGGACTTCCATATTTATTTATGGAGGTCCGATCGTAAAGTGAACGAATGAGCGACGTGATCTCGATAACGACTCACGGCCGGGGTCCCGTCGTCGGCCCCGGACACGGCGACAAGCGAGCGTTGTCACACTACACATACACACACTCACAGGCGGAAACTTTGCGCACCGGCCCTCGCATCCATCCACAGTCGCGCGCGCTCATATGGTCGTCCCCGTGTCCGTGCCGTGCGCGCCCGCGCCTCGCCCGTACGTAGCGCACGCGCAGGAGCGCTCCGACAATACCAATACGTAACCGCTATCGGCGTCCAGCGCTCAACCAGCGGGACGAAGCCCCGACGGAGCGACGCCCGCGTGAGCCTCGACTCGATGGGGGTTTTTAAACTACCGAAATAAACTACTATTGCGTACACTGATCACGTCGACGTCCAAACGACAGCTCAGAAATGCCTCTGGTGTGCACGAGAGAAACTGGCATCGTAGACTTTGCAGAGAGCGGAAGGTGCGTTGGGTCCGGGCAGCAGCTCGGCGGCTTTGGCGGCCGCGCGCCGGCGCTGCCAACTGCAGGTCCACGCTGCTAGTACGACTAGTTGCGCTGCGAGGAACGCGGCGGCCGCGAGCATGGCGCCCGCTGCATTCACGCAAGTTGCATCAGTTTCCCTGACGAATACGGAGTCCTCCGTGATGTTCTTGGAACGTTGCTTGTCGAATCCAAACTTGTCAGTGATTTGAATGGTCTGCACGAGAAGCATGTCGTCTGTGGGCGCAGCGGGTGTCGAACGCCTCTTCCTACGGCCGTATGACATAACGGATCGGAGTTCGTTTGGTCCCCCATCACACTGCACAGGCTCGCAAGTCGGCATGCACGGGGTCACCAGGGCACGGAACTGAACCACTTCGGACGACGGGAACTTGAAAGCGTCGAAGTGGGACAACAGCATCTGGTGAAAAGAAACCGGAAAAGTTAGCCTCATTTTGCATATCGCTTCTTAAAATTACCGGTGATAATCATATTTAATCATGCGGTTGCTTACAGAGAATTTAGTGTCTATCTAATGAAAATCATTTAGTCTTGAAGTAATCCCGTAACCTGCTACCGTCATCGTTAATTATAACTTCATTGTGTGGATAATACCGAACCATTGTGAATATAATTTACTATTTTGCAATAATTTACCGCTTCGAAGTTAATTATAGGTTTATGCTAGCAATGCCATTAATATTGATTTACCTTTCCACTCGCAGTTGATTTAAAGAGAGGGCCCATAATGAAGTGGTCGGTAGGACAACCGTCGCTGTCAATAAGAGTAATTTCACTGGAGTCCACGCCGTCCATAGCGACCAATTCTCGAACAAAGATTTCGAAGGGTGAGTTCTGGTCCATGATTTCGAACTTGAGAGCCTGCAAGAATACAAGAAAGGATAATTAGCCTTCATAACAAAAAAAAAATCAATATGAATTCGTGGGTATGTAAAAAAAATGTAATTTACCAGTGGATCTCCAACTTCAGCTGATGAAATAGTGTCATCTCCACTCCTGTCTGTAATCCTCATCGCTACGTTGGGAGAGTCGACGATCACTTCCTCAGAGAGTCCCGTTTGGATGTCACCGTGAATTCCAAGGTCGACCTCGTTCGCAACCGTCTTGTTGGTCAGGTCGTACTGACAAGTGACCGCGAGACCGAGATCAGAGGATGTAACGATAGTATCGTGATGCTGAATAACCACATCGTTCAAGTATCTGCAACGGAAATTAAAGTTATTAAAAGCTCATTAGCGACTCATTACTCATTCATAAATGAATCTGGTTATAAGAGGTCTTGTCACCTGCCAAGTCCGTTCTGTTTAACGTTGCACTCGATGTTGTTGTAGCCCATGTGCAGTTCGAACTCCAAACTTTGTTTGACATCGACAACACAAGAGTTGGGGCTGCCCTTCGCGTAAATCTTGCCGTCGAACAATTTCGATGTTTGAATGCGCGCGACCATGTCGCCAGCGCGGCAGTCAATGGACACGTTGTAGCACGAAGACAGTTCGTATGTAGCCGCTTCGGGAACTTCCAAGTAAGGATCCTAAAAATAAATTCGTTTATTTTATGCTCTCTAGGGTAATGTCAATCTTACATCTAGTGGTCGTAAGGTACCTGGATGTCAGCGAGCGTAGCACGAGAATGATGGGAGAGACGACAGACGTGATCGCCCGTGTCTCCGTGATCGTACGAGTGACA
Organism: Keiferia lycopersicella; assembly: GCA_029255805.1. Classification (NCBI taxonomy): domain Eukaryota; kingdom Metazoa; phylum Arthropoda; class Insecta; order Lepidoptera; family Gelechiidae; genus Keiferia; species Keiferia lycopersicella. Next base: position 6,906,315 of record JARACZ010000008.1, read on the forward strand.
ACGGAAAGGCGAGTTCAGACACAGCTCTCTACATTCTTCGACAGTCTGAACATCTTGATACACGGAGTCGACAGTCTTGAGAATACGGCCGCCCATCTTCTTGAACTCGCAAAGCTTGGTTGGCTCTTCTACGCAGTTGTTCTCCAAATAGTCCGTGTCTGCAATAAATAGTCGTTGTTAAAAGTGCTCTGCGTAAACGGTTTAAAAAATAGTCTACTACGTTTAAAATCTTTGTTACCTTCGTTCGGTTGGAAAGAGTTTGTTCCCGCCAATGTAATACGGTCCATGTTGGATAGCACGCACTCTCCAGTTTTGTTGTTGTAGTTCGCCGATCTGCAACAATGTAATTGTGGTTAAACAGTGGCTACATTTAAGTCTTTTCCATGTGAACTTTCCCAAGGCGTTAATATTTCTCTACATTGCCGCCGCTGCCTTTGAGCGTACAAGTAGGGTGAATCTAAGTCGGTACAATTAAGGACATTGTTTTGTTTTATTGTGCATTAGCATTTATTGGTTATCATGGTCGTAAGTCTACTAAACGACTGCATTAAAAGCTACTTAAGATGTAAAGATCCCTTGTTTATTATTCAAGACTAAAACACATGCATAATTATTCTGAATAAAATATGATAAGTTCGTTTTCTGACGTCAGGTAAATAATTCAATGCTTTTACTTTCCATAACGCATCCGTACCATCTATCTCCCATTTCTTATCAGTATCAACAGTGTAACAACTTGTCCTTCTGTTTGCATATTGTGCGAAACTATCAGAACAATGCTATTTAGCCAGTCGCTGACTTAATTTCACATTTAATCTATGAAAGTAACATGAAGCTGAACACTTTGAATTTTAATGTAACATTTGTTAGCTGTATCGTTTGCGTTTTCCATTTCATTTGATAACTTTCATACATCGATGAGAGAACTGGTTTCAACACAAAGTTGCCTGTTTGACCTGTAACCCCTTAGTCCTGCAGGATTACTTTCTTATTATTTAGTGACCACCCACATAAGGAGAATAGTATTATCTTCGCTCATCTCGTTCAATATTTTCTCTTGATCTATAATCGATCCCGATCAGATGACCCCTCGCTAACCTGTGGGAACGCATTTTCATAAAGTACAGCGCTCCATCTACTACTTCGAAACTTGCCTCTCTGGCGGCATTCCTAATAACATTCATTTTTATGCTAGCTGATAAATTAGTACCCGTACTATGCTTTTTTCTTATTTAAAAAATAATCATCTAAAGCTACACATTAGCAAAATTAGAGAGTTTACTATTTAGTTCATCTTTTACTGTTATAGTTCTAAGCTCTTCCAAGCTGCATTAATTTAAAGCAGCTTTATGTTGTATGATTGCGATGCGACTATATCACGGCTACCGGTGCCGGTGATGCCGCTGCCGGGATCCATTAATGCCTCTGCAAATGTAGGCAGTAGGCCGACTCTTCTTCATCACTTCATAATTACACCAGCCACCATCAATTTGTTTAGCTGTACTGTAATAAGTTACATACACATTCCCCTCAGAAAAACTGAACACTCAGTATGATAGACCACCACCTGTTACACGTTCAATCTCGCTTCTTTCGCTATTAATTCTTAGAACCATGAAAACGATTAAATTAGAAAATCAATTTAAATTTTCTCATTGGCTACCACTGCCATTACTCCGTAAGACCTTATCATCCCTGTGCATATTAGGCACTATTCGACATACCACTGTATCCATTATAATGCGGCCAATCCTGGTGGTCCTATCTTAGAGGGCAAAGAATAGGCCATTTATAGACCATCATTTCTATTACTTGTAATTTAAACCCTTAGATCCTCGATATGCCTGAAGGCGCACCTAATTACGGACCGGAACGAATTGTTCCTCATGTTTTATTTCTTTCTCTTACACAGTTGCATCCTTTTTTATTCCACTAAAATAATTATAAAATTTGCTTTTTTGTAATAAATAGAGGAACTTAGAAGGTAATGGGGAACAGTATGTCGTTTATCGGTTATTGTATCGTGGAAATAGGAAGCGATAGGGCAGGCCGCTCCCACACAGCTCGGCGCTGGCTGCGGCCTCGTCCGGGAATATTTGCCAAGTGTCGTGACCGTCGACGATCGCGATGTGCGCCGCCCGGGGTGCGCCTGCGCTGCTCAAGCGACCAGCTCGCCTCAATGGAGATACGACGATTTGTACACAACGGTACACGTGTCGAACGGCTACGTAAAATCGCGCATTTCATTCCTTAATCGCTGTCTCGGAGCAAAAATCCCAGTTGACGGGGCCAAGTCGTGGAATTTGTTATATCGGCTTCCAGTCTTATAAGGCTTAGTATTGGAAAGGTCGTTCCCGTTATGTCAAAATGTCAAGTTTGAGACTGGAAACAATAGTTAGAAACGGTCGCCTCATTATGAAATGTGAACACATTCAACATGTGCAGGACTGCAGCCGTAAAAGTACCGAACACCACATTTCTGTTTCCGTATAAGCGGCTCATGTTTACGGAACGGTATACGAAAATGAACGAGGGTTAACCTATTTTATATGTAAAGCGTTTCTTTAGCAAATTGCTTTCTATGAAATCGCACATATCAGGGAATCATTTGCGTGAACAACTGTGCTTTGGTTTTCGAAAAGTTGCGTAGAAACTCATGTCGAATCCGTAACACGTTTCAAGAGCGTGCACTCTAGAATTCCAGATGTGACCACGCGAACGGAATTACACGTACCGAATGTGAGGCCCAGCACACTATTTATGTTAATGATATCAAAAACCGTACAAGGAAATAAACACAATAGGACAGTCGTGTCTCGCCGCATTAGACGCCTGAGTCGCGCTGGGGAGTAGGAGTTGTCCTACCTGCTTTGTATATAATGCTCGTTTGTAGAATTGAGAAACTGAACGGCTACCAGGAAGGGCTGTGACTTATCCACGGAGCACTGCAAAGATGTGCCGCGAGACCGACCATGTACGGCAACTCGGTGAAGCTTGATTGACTTCGGTATCGGGAGAATCGGTGAATTAGTTTATACGATGCCTGTTTAATGATCTGTCTGTGGATAAAATCTTTGCAATGATTTATGTATTGCGTGCGTTTGCAAATTGTAAAGAGTAATCGAAATAAATTTCTAGCATAACAATAGGCCAATAAAGATAGATAAGCGTCCGAGTTTGTATTGACGTGGGGTCAGTCAAGGATCTGATGAACTGAATATGCCTTGACCTGAAATGACGTCGTCGTCTTGTCTTGTTAGTTCTATTGTGGACATTTCTCAAGCGTCAACATTTTATTGCGGAAATAATTTTAGCAGTTATAGATGCGAGTATAGATGAAATAATATACTTATGTGAGTATGTCTCTACAATTCTACACTGTACCAATTAGCTTTAAAAGGTTTATTGGCTATTAATGCGTTGAGGATTTCTTGCTTTTAAAAAATCTCTTCTCAATCACGTTCTATCGCCATATAAATTACAGGTTCCCTACACATACGTACGCAAAAGGCGCAAATTACTTCGGCAATTTTAATTACAACTTAAGCTCTCTACAGACGGGCTGCTATGTAAAACCACAATTTCCATGCAGTTTTATGTCGTTTTTGCAACTAGTAAATAAGGGCCAGGACGGGAGAACATGTCGCAAATAGAACCAATAACTGATAGATCCCGATTGCAAGTTGTCTGTCAGCAGGTAAAAAGCTGCGTTGCAAAAGCTTATAGGATCTTAAAGTACAAGCCGACAAAACAGCATTGAAACGGTGAGAAGAATGCTTTGCAGTTCGTCTATAGAGCCCTAGTCTTCGAATTCTATTTACATTAATGCAACTAAACTATTCGTAGGTAGTTTTAATTGCGTAATGTTTATACAAGGCTCGTTAATTAACAAGAGATTATGCGATGCTCTCTTGCTCTGTACATTATCTGTTTTACTGTTAGTTTACTTGGAAATGCTTTAGTAGTTCAGTTCAGTCAGTATTATTAGTGGTAGTGGGAAGGCCAACAAAAAGCTTCGAAGCTGTAAAGTTGCAAGGCAGTCAAAACATGCAACCTTCTTTGTATAAATATGCTCATTGCTCCTTTAAAATCCCTTATTGAGTTAGAAATCCAGTGTTGCTTATGCATATTTTGTAAGAAATATCAAATACAGACATTAAATTAAACCGTTTATATTAGATTTAGATTAAGATACCGTTTTTGAAGAGTCAATTATGAGATCCTATCTTTATAGCCATTAGATAAAAAAATGTACTGTGCTGTTATCTATATTTTATTTTTAATAACATGGTGTAAGATTCGTCTTCCGGGTCAATTTACACTATCATTTACTTGTTACAATTTGTTAAGCTTTTACGGCTTACTGACTTTAGCAATTATGTTAAATTATTCTTTTTCATAAATGCATGAATTTCCTGTGGTCTTTTAGTTGAGCTCTTGATGCGAAAACCGGAGCTGGGTACATGGTTGGCCACTCATACATTTTTCAAGTTAGATTAGAGCCTTGCCCGTAGAGCTTCACAGAGCATGTTAAGCCATCAGTCTAGTTTGTGCTCTTCCTAGAGAAATACGTTCAAGACTTCTTGAAGCTGTTTTAAAAATCCAAGATTTATCGAGTCGTTCGAAGAAGATGGGTGCGCGCAAACAAAAGGCGCACGTGCGGTAGCAGAAGCCTTTTGTTTCGAAGTAAAGTGCTTTGGTAAGTCAATGCTTTCCATATGTCGAACAATCATACATGCAACATTGCTGCATAAACGTGACGCTCAAATGCGGAGAGCAAAGTGGTATCTCCGGTTCTCGTGCTTTGAATTGAATCGAAAACAACTCGCGCTGGGCTTCGGCCCGACACATAAATCTTTGCAGGACCCTCCCTTCGCAACCTGTCCAGCCATTTTTATTTGCCTATTGCCAATACACAGTATTTGAATAAACATTACATGACCTTTTTTGTAAACCTACATAGAAAGACAGGGACCTACGCTGGAGAAGAATGAACGCAATTTCAATAAATTCTCGCCACTTCCTCCTATTGTGGTTTCGCCTAGGTGAATAAATTCTATGCTTATGTGCATGAGAATATGTGGATGATTTATGCAAATGCCTTTGCATTTTCATGAACAGGGCTTACTTTCTACTGAAGCTCCTCGCGGTGCACTGACCACCGCAGACAATGTGAAATTCTTCTTGGTGACTAACCTGCAAACAAATTCATTTTCTCCAAGGCAGAGGTCGAGGCACATTTGTCTTGCTCCAACGATATGGGTCTTCTTGCCTCTGCCCTTGAGGTGGTAGCCGCGCACTCTGTCGAAGCACCACGCGCGCTCGCAAGGCCGAACTCCCAAACACGACTTTTGGGCGTAAATCGTGAAGACCGGGAACTGGGACTTAGTGAGAGCTCCTGAAACAATAACAATGATTATAGTTACATACCTAAAACTGCTAATATTAATGTTATAAAATCACGTAGGTACCCTAATCTTATTTTTTGCGTGCACTAAAACTTTGTCTGTAACACATCATTTTACGAGCACTTAATGCAGTGAACTCCGAAAAAGCGGAGGTTGACGCCCTCAAATTGCGATAATGATCACATTTCGTAATATGTCTTTAATGCATGCTGCGCACGTGGTCTGAATCGAAAAGCGTAGCGAATTTAAAGGAAATCCGCGCACCAGGGCGGCGCAAGCGCACGCAGTACGCGCCGTTTAATTTTGATGCTCCCGCTCAATTCTGCGAACCAAAAGCGCGCCTCCGATACGCTTTGATTCAATATGAGTGCTAATACAACGCCATAGGCATACACGTATACAGTTAATTGTTTTACTAGAAAAGCATTATTGCAAAACAACGCACTGCACCACCTGAGACCCATAATACACTCTGAGGTTAACCAAAGAAAATCACGACTTTACGATCTCAAAACATAGACTACATGTAATAATTACCGACAGGTCAATGACTTAAATATTGTTGTCGTTCGCGATTTAAATGTTTTGCTTAAATCTCATTGTGGTCAGAGTAAGTAGTGCTAGACATAATTATACGATGCGAGCATTAAAAGTTCATCAACATATTTGACAAGCTGATTCATCATGTTATTCGGTTTCTACCGTTCTTGATTTGATGATTTTCGAAAACTCTCATTCACGTGCAAATTCAATTCTAACTAGTGACCACAAGTCTATACGGAAGCTAATTTAGTTAGACCGCGGAGGTCAAGGCGTAGCCTACTGACACTATAGCTTCTAATACATACTCGGTCAAGAAGTCAAGATTTCATTTTCATAGCGAGAGTATTTTTTCCGAATATGGCCTGATGAGCGAGCACAATCATGCCGTTCTTTGCATTCAAATTGTCTGTTCAAGCGCAAAAAATGAAACGCTTCATTTGAGAGCTCACACTTCATAGACGAAAGAATTCCATCGAACGGACGTATCGGTTGTTGTGTTGGTTCATTGTTTGAGTTTATTATTAGTTGCATAACCTACTTTTGTAAAGACACTAATGATGCGAATAAGGTATTTGTTTTATGAAGCGGCCGTTATATGCAAATTTTTCGCTAAAGCTCTCTCCTCGATATCGTGTACTGTTGGTTGGTAAACAAACGAGACTATTGGCTTGTGTTGGCTTGTATCGGCTGCCGTGCCACCTGCTTGTCCCGGTTTAACACCACCACCACACGATCCATTGTTCCGTTATTGTTGCTTTTTACTCGTCTTTATTAATGTTTTTCATGTTATTCAGACTCACGCGTGCAAAAACCGAGTTCATTAAAGCCGAAAGATATTCAAGCCATTATTGGCTAACCCACTTGCTATTCATAGCGTATTGGCACATTTTATTGTTTGCAATCTAAAAGTTAATAACATGTTTGTCCTACGTTTATTTTTAATATCTGCATATTTTATAAGCCCGTTGCTCGTAGGTACATCTTCTCTTATTTTGTACGTGTTGCTGGCCTAAAATAAAATACATCTTTTCATCGTCAGCACTACATTTCACTGTTACTTTACCTTTAAAAAAAGTTATTATCGGAATAGGTACGCTATTCAACAATTGACAAAGACGATGATTGACTGTCCGTCCGAGCTGAATACTAATACAGTTCGAGTTCTCATTATCGGTCTACAATACGCGTATGAATGTAAATTGACGGATGATTATCATATTTATTCATAAACGGTCCATTTCAAATACAAATTTAGGATTTGGAATACTATTTTTGATGACTCACCGGGCAGTTGGTCTGCGTCTGAGCTGAAGAGGACGCAGAGGCCGGTCTCGTAGTTGACAGCGCGGCAGGTGTCGTTGGCCTGGCACTGCTCGAGGCAGTCGGTCAACATCAAGGTGCCGGGTATGTCGTCCAGTATGTGAGACGGCGCCGAGAACACGTATCTGCAACCACACATGCCTATATCAGGTTTCCATACTCTTAGTTAGAAACTCAACACACTTTCACAGATTTTTGCATATGCAAAGGCTGGGCGAGGACCAATTTCCAGTTATTAAAATGGCAGTTTTATGAGATACATTTGACGTAGCAGTCGTAGCACATGTCCTGTATAATGAAGTCATTGCATTAAATATGTGATTACAATGCTAAGGGATAAACTAAAGTCTCGTTACTTTTATGACCCTTGGAATAAAATGTCTGCTAATCTTGACTGCTGTTGTAAAATTATCTCAAATCTTGGTAATATCTATATATTATGCAACTAAAACATGCCTTGCATAGCATAAAAATAACTCGTGAGTTTTTATTTGCATTGACGTTGTCTAAAATCACTTTCTTGATGCACTTCGCGACTGAAGTCGGATCTAGATAGCTCGCCGCTCGACCTATCTCGCGTCAACTTAATAAACTTAATTATGTACAATTATCAGTCAGTGCGCCCGCTGCTAAGGAAACTAGTTTACCTTCAGCTTTATGCGCATAATATTAAATTTCTCTATCGTGTAAACAAGCTTACCCGGTGACGAGTTCAAATCCTATCATTTCTGGGTCGCACTCTTCTAGAGAGTTGGCTGGGGCGGAAGGAGCTGACGCTCCGCTGGGAGCGGATGGTGGGACGCCGCCCGAAGCTGTTTCTGGCACTGGGGGCGGAGCCTCCGGTGCTTCTGTCGAAGCTTTCACAGGAGAGGGCGCTCCAGGGTTTTTGTACTCTTGAGGTGCTGCTACAACTGCCGGCTCAGGGGCCGCGGATTCTACTGCTACATTGTCTTGCGCTGGCGCTTCTGCTGCCGACCGTAACGACCCTTCAAATTTCTGCTTGGCGGCTTCGGCAGCATACACCACTAACACTAAACTTATTAAAAGCCGCATTGTGTTCTCGGGCCGTGGCAACATTCGTTATCTGTAACAAAAGAAAAATACTGATTGAAAAACTTTTAATGGGAAGTTAATTGCATGAGAAGTTTTTAAACGACAGTGCCGCGTATAAGAACATTATCTTCAAACACGCAAAGCTCATCTTCGTTTTCCGTAATGCTTTCGTTGATAGAGTATCAAGTATCACCAGTTTTATCGAACATCAGGTGTAATAAATCGATTGCTGCGATTCGTAATGATATACCTTCTGTCACCAGGTGTATAGAAATTTACGACCTTAGTGAGCATATCTATCGCCGTATTAGGTGCGATAAAGCGGTAAAGGTTTCTGATGAATTATATCGTATTGTTTCATACAAAGATGTTTTTATTCTTTGGTTTGATTCGTGGGGCAACAAACTTACTTTCAGTAAAAGGTTTACTCTATAAACAGTGGCTCCGTGAGCATGACTCATATTAATGAGTATCACGTTTCAGTTGTGAGAATATCAAAGTTGCTGTAATTTCTACGATCGCTATCTAAGGGCTTTAACTTAGTAATTGCCTCTAATTAACGTACATAACGCACGTAATTTTACTAACATAACCGCAAATTAGTCGCGTCATTACATAATCATGACTCGGATAGCACTTATTTTGAAAAATTCACGCTTCGGCTGATGAGAAAATTTGCAACTTGCATTTACATTGGCTCCATTCTTGTTGTTCGATTGTTGCATTCAATCGGCTAAAAAACAACATAATTCTACTTCATTCAATTCTAATTGGATATCTTTGTAAGTTTTTGATTTACAGAGCCCTTTGTGTCTTCAAACGTACGCAAAAGACATAGAATTTTGTAAGGCTGTGTAAGGTGCGCAAGTGTCTTGAATTACTTTTGGTATTAAGGGGTTAGCAAGTAATAAGGGTTCAAAGTAGGGACATGACATAGTAAGTAGGTATCTATTGACGCTAGCCACGGAATTTTCCATCTTAGAACTGGTAAGACGTAAGTGAATGAACTTGCGATTGCGAGTAACTTCACCAATCATCCTACTTAATTTATAGGCAAACAGTATGTTTTTTGTGAAAATTGGCAACAATATGCGTGTTGGTGGCTGGTTTCATTACATTACGCTCACGTTTGACGCACAATGCCTGTAACGGTGCCCGTTTCATCGGAAACCACTTCGTGCTGAACGGTACTACTTATTCCGATTTTATTGTAAAAATCTGCCACGCCTGACGTTAAATAACAAATTGTACGTAGTCGGTCCCAAAGTTCTGTCATATATGAAAATACTGATAAAATAAAAAGTACCAATCCGTTTTTAAAAATTTATATATCAATTAAAAATACAATCATCGAAGAATCAAAATAACATAAAACTATTCGAAATGACCTCCCTTGCTTTTAACAACGGCCTTCAACCGCGGCGGCCAGTCATCTATCGCAGCACGCACCATATCCATGTCGATTTCAGCGACTGCTTTAACTATGGCTGACTTCAGACTCTCCAAATTTTTATGGGGCTTAGCACAGACCTTGCTCTCTAAGACCTGCCAAATTTTATAGTCCAGAGGATTAAGGTCCGGACTGGAGGAAGGCCAATCTTCGTGTCTTATAAACTCAATGTTTTGACGTTCAAACCAGGCTTGAGTGGTCCTGGCTTTGTGAGCGGGCGCAGAATCCTGCTGGAATACAAAGTGATGTCCTGAAAATAGTGTGTTGGGCAGGTCTTTGACGTACCGATCCAAAACCGTCTCTTGGTACACTTTTGCGCTGGTTTTGACCCCCTTTTCGCAAAAATGAACCTCAGTTGGCCCATAGTAGGAGACTCCTAACCAGACCATGACTGAAGAGGGATGATGCCCATGTTGCACCCGCGGAACTTTGTTTCCTGCTTCTTCAGATCTGGTAGCGTACACTCTATCGTTTTGTTTATTATACTTTTCTTCTATATCAAAAATTTTTTCGTCTGTAAAAAGTATATCGCGGTGCCGGTTTTTCGCGTACCGTTTTAACAACACCCGAGATCTTTTGAGTCTAATTTCTTTTTAACGGGCATTAAGTAAGTGCCCACTCTTTTTTTTGTATGCTCGCAGCTTAAGGTCTTCGTTTAAAACCTTTTTGACTGTTTTTCTACTAACCTTCATCTGCAAAGCCATAAGTTTCTGTTTTCGGACAGGATTTCTTCGTATGCGCTCCTTGATCGCTTTGATCACTGCTGGTGTTCTGGCGGAGCGAGGCCGGCCAGTTCTTTTCTTGTCCTCAACACTAGAGACTTCAGTGTACCTAGTTATAGTACGATACCCAAACCTAAGCGTTATTTTCAATTTTTTGAGCAACTTGAAAATGGTACTCGGCGAGTGCCCACAGCGATGCAACGCCAAAACTGCTATTCGGTTTTCTTTCAAAGTCCACTCCATCGTGAAAAATCGCGCCAAATGATTATTTATTGTTTTAAAATAATTGTTAAACATTCAAAAACGGAATGCAATGAAACTTTTCCAAATCCGTGTTCTAAATTCAAAAATAATATGCCAGTGACAGAACTTTGGGACCGACTACGTATATTGTTAACAGTCGAACGACATCCATCCGATTCTCGTTATGCCTTTTTGAATCTTTTTTGTCATGTTAAACTAAGGCATTGCTTGGTTCGACATCGAACTGTGAATCAATATTTATTGTGAGACACAAGTGAGACAGTTGCGAGATTGACAGACTGAGATCATGGTGTACGAACGTTAATTGTGTTTCCGACGTGCAATGAATGGCGTGCTCTTCAAATCCAAGCACGTACTAACAACTGCTAAGTGTCAGCAACGGCTGTAATTGATATGAATTATCGGTACGGCTTTCTCACTGAATTTTAAAGGTTCTGAACTCGAATGCTTTCTGCTCCAAAAGTTTAGAGGCCAGAGTTATAAAATGCAAATAGGTAAATGCTGTGTGATGATTTAAATGGCAATAATGTCACTGGAGTGCTAAACCTTTAGGCTTTGAATACCTACGTTCCTTTTCATGTATATTGTTGATTGATTTCATACGAGGAGTTGGTAGGTAGTAATTATTTCTGCTATTACTGCGCTGTCCGGCAAGCGGCGGCATGCAGTCGCTTGAATGATACCGCCTAGGGAAACCTAATTCATTTCATAGCATTCGTATCGCTCACGGCGCTAAGTAATTTGGTATGCACGTCCATTATTAAAATTAAATTACACCTCTACGACATCCACCGTGTCGCACGCCGTCGTCTTCTTTTTGTGTATTAAATCGATTTGATTGTACGGTAGATTGATCTGCACAAGAAAGTCCGCCGTCAGATACAATTTGTATTTTATGAATCGTGCCCTTACGTACTCCCACAGCTCTGACACTTCGACGGTATAACTTAGTTACAAATGGTCTCGTGCTTGCCGTCTAACAGTTTTCTAGAATAAACATTACATCTCGCAGCAAGGGTCGACGTTTTCACGAAGTCAGAAGTAAGCTAGACAAGGATTATTTGTCATGGCCCTGGTGCAAAGTTCAGGCAACAAAGTATTAATAAATAAGGCGAGGCATCGGGATCAACGGCGTGAAATAACAGGAGTGCCGATCATAGTGTGGCTGAGCACCTTACCTCGGCCTCGGGCGGCACTGACCTACTACACACGCCAGACGCTATCAGACCCAAGGCTTTATGTGACAGTTCATCTTTTCAACCCCCTTCACATCTTGTTGATTTAATATTCCATCTTATTCTTGTAATAACTATTTTACTGTGACATAGATCCGGAATATTTAATTAAAGACATTAATTTACCGGAACAAGCCCCATTACACGGGAAGAAAGTCAGCGCAAGTCTTTAACCTTAATTTCATCGCTGGTTAGGATAACTATAGGTAGTTAGGACAATACGATGTTAAATTTCCCTGTACTGAACGATTTAGACACCGTGTAAGATGATCAAAGTAACATGTTGACCCGCAAAGGTCAAACGCCAGAAGCATAGCCCACGTTAAGTCGGTCACCACCTTGTACCACGAGATAGAAACGACGAAGAAGGTACGATAGTATCCTAATCTGGAAACGATCGATCGAGAATCAAGGACATCGATGTTCTCTCACAATGGTATGGGCAGCAGGAATGTTGTAAAACTAAAATTCTCGCCTCTTATGTTAACAAGTCGTCAACGCCTGTTGTTTTAAACATGCTTTTGTGATAAAAAGTTGTCGGCTCATACAAGGGCATATCTCGTCGATGTATTCTCAATTCGTCCGTTCCCATATAGGATGGCAATGGCACTGAATGTGCGGGCACGTTCAGCTCGCCCCGAGCCTCGATCAGATGGGGTCAGCGCATTCAATGAGCCGGATGCCTCCAACGCTCCAACCTGCTATTTACGTTTCACCATACCGATACGGGCTGGCACACTATGGAAACCGTCTTCGTTCCTTGAAAGTGTTGCAATGATAGACCCCCAATATGCAAATGCAACTATCACTTCAACGCTCTCGTTTCGTGCAGATCGTGAATGTGCATTTTGGCATTTAACTTAACCCAGATCAATAACTTTGCATCCTCACTATACTTCAATGAGCCCTACAATTTTAATGGCAGATTCTCCGTTGATTTCTCTTTTATTAGCAGTAAGTAAACTAAACGAGATACTTTATGCACAAAAAAGCAGACGGATGATGATGCTATTACATGAAATGAAATAACTTATTACCTACTTTTTTTAATGTTCGATCAAAGTATTTAAAACAAGCAATAATTTAGCATCTGCTTGCGGTAAAATAAGATTATAGGCATACCCGTTAAAGCTAATTACCGGAGTAATTTTTCTGTACATTAGACTCTCAGTACACGGCATAAATTGATTCTGTCACAACACAATAGGGAAGCTGAACGGCTTAATCTACTTGCATGTAAACTACTAGCCGTGTCTAAGTTCAGCCATTAGTACACCGGGAGATATAGTGAGCTTCGTGGATTTACATTGAATGAAATTGTAATTTGTTGTGTCGGTCTAAGACTCCTAATGGAGCGCGGCGATTTCCTTATGTGCTGACGTGAAGGCTAGTGGCGCTCCCCCTTTAAAGGCACCAGTCGGTAGTCAGGCGTCAACGTCACTCATTGTCCACTGTCTGTGCAGCATACAGGTAGCGCCTTCGCATTCACTGCCAACTTAAATAACTTATTATACCAATCTGAATTCTGTTTACAGTTTCAAAGGTAATACGCAAACATTTTAATGAAAAGGCGTCTTAACAAGTTGCATTTCTCGTACGCGTTATGAATAATGAAGGACGAGAAACTTGACTAACTCCATTTGTATCATTCACTCCTGCGCTGAAGATAAGACATTCGCACTAATGATTACAAGTTCTAGATGGGGAACCTTAATTAATACTACGCTCTTAGTCATTCTTGGCTCTAGTCGAGTGTGAATTAACATCATGATGAAGATTGTAAGAGATTCAATATAAAAATACATAAGAGCTACCTACAATTTAAAGGGCAGATTATTATACACCCAAGTATGTCAGTTATCCTGACGGACACACAGCCTCACTTGAAGGCCGACTCAATGCAGATAATTGGCTTCTTGCTTACAACAACTTGGAGGTTGTTGAGTAATCCTTATTATCATAATTAGGTCCTTAGAAATGTCGTGATAAAGAAAACAAAACTTCAAGTGAAATTGCTGGCAACTATGCTGAGCTTAGTAATTGTCTAAGCGACTGGTAAGCTGTGGCTGTGGCTAATAGCCGTGGGTTTTCTCGTCCTCTGCGCGGGGTTAGTGGGTTGTTGCGGGTGTGTGCCGCGCCCGCTGCGCCCGCGCCGGTGTACCTCACCAGCAGATTTACATTAGTGAAAGATTCGCGATTTCTCCGTTCTCGATCGGTACATCACAGCTCGCTACCGCCTACGTGACTCGCCATCCCGCGATTATTTCTAAATTGTACAAATTAACATGCGAGAAACCTACAAACTCTACTCTCTAATGTAAGTTGCAGTTGCGAATCGAAAGCGCGGTTTCAAATTAGCGTGCTGAGTGGTCGTTAGCATGTCGTCTGTCAAGTGCGGACGTATGTAAATAAAGCGTAAAAACTCGATTCTACACAGTTGTTTTTCATGTAATTAATAAATTGAAAAAGGATACGGAGTGGACGTGTATAGCGAGCGGGCCCGCGCTTGATGAATAGCTTGAATATTGCCTGAAGGGTTAAAAAGCAAGCACTTTATGCTGCAGTCCAATGGCAACAGCGACTAGAGCCCTCGCTCGGACGATTTGAAAAATTGAACCACTTTCCATGATATAGCTCAGGGCAACACATTCCAGTGGGCAGGTGGAAATTGCATCGCTTCATTATTTGTTTCATTTGTTTTTAGCCGCGGTTGGGACGATTGTAAGGCTATTTAAATAAAGTGTAAGACAATGACGCTAATATTTCATTGAGGTTTACTTTTTGCATCATATAAGTTCTAAGAATTTACAATGTAAGGATAATTGTAGTTGTGGTTTGCAGAAGACTATCATTAGTAGCCAATAAAAAGAAAGAGTGAAAACTCTTTATGATATAGCAAATGTTCGGTTCGCCTAAACAATGGGCTGTACGTACGTGCATTCGTAGAGGCAATATCAAGCTCATTCGGATCAGAAGCGTAGTTTAATATGTGTAATTTGTGCACATTGTAGTCACTTATACTATATGTAATTGCGTATAAGTGATTTTTAAAATTCGAGTTTCATTTAGTCGTGGCTGGAATGGCTCTACTGATGATCGGCAGAATGTAAAACGTGCGATCTCAAATTACAAACGTATAATCCGGACTAGTTTTCTCCGCGATTAATCATGCTAACTCAATGAGGGTCTGCCTTAAGTCCTATAATCTTGTGGCATTGTTCACGGGGCTTGGCTGGCTGCCGATGGAAGTAGGTTTTCGGTGCAGACAGTGTGTCCGCAACTCTTACCCCTGTCGCTTTCTTTACATACAAATCGAAAGCAGAGACTTTATCGTTATCATCTTTTTGCCTTTATCCACATTCTTTTAGGGTTGGCGCATCAAGTTTAGTATTCACAAAAACTTATTTAATTAATACTTGTAGTATTTAATATATGTAGCTCCGTTTTACCATCGAATAAAAAACAAGACAAAAATCTGGAAATGCTTAATCCGCGCAATAGGTATTTACGGAGTCGGCTATGTATTTAGCTGGATCACAAGCAAAACAAATATTAAATTATGATGAATGCAAAGATATTTAAAAACTGAACAGAGTTCATAGATTCGCTCGCCAGGTCGGTGACCCACACGATAAGAAGAAAATAACAAACGCCCGTCTTTTTTGCGTTTATTCCTTAAAAATTATATCCTGAAAACTGAGTCCCAAATTATTTCCGACAAAGCAGTTGCTTTTTTGTCAAACACCATATCCATATATATATGGAAGTAAATCTTGCATTATGGCGTATAGCTATATTACTTTGCTACTTTTTCTATTTATAAGCTCTTTGCATAGAACATACATTAGTTTAGCAATATCAGATAACCGATGTCTATATCTTCAAGGCATTGCGGTTGCGGGGTATTATCGAGTGCGACATTGCAAATCGTTTCTATTTCTGCATGCTACGCTCACGCCATTTTTTGTGGTACTACATACAATTACACCCCTTTATCTGCTCCTTTGATTGCCTTCGTGGTAATCGTTGCTTTTTTGATATCATTTATTTTTATAACATAATGATACATTCGCAATTTGCCGCGGAGTTTTACGTATGACCGCGCAAATATGTAATATGGCCGTTTCGTACAACGATTACTTAAAAGTGTGTAATTATGACCATTAAGCTTCGTACCTTTATATGTTTACAGCATTATGATGTTAAAGTATTATTTCATTGCAACCGCATAGTTGTTTTGCGGGACGGTAGTGATGTACCGTCACTTTTTGGTCCCGAAATCCCGTTAAATACTCACTAATATTGTACAATGACACAGCGTCTTGTCTTGTATGACTGGCTGGTTCACACACCTGTATTTTACAATTTGGAAGCTTGATGGTATAATTTCACTGTAAACCGTTGTTAGAAAGTTAGAATAAGGTATCTGTAGGAAGAACAATTGCATTGCAAATATCGCCGCTAGCACTAAGAAATAAGGTCGGGTCGGGTCTAAAGTTCAATGTGTTGCCGCTGATTTGCGATTGACCGTAGAATTGAATGGCCTATAACAAAATGCAGCCTCAACAGCTTACTTGATTTGACTTCATATTTTGCCAAAAAGTTGTTCTAATTTTTTTTTCCCCTAATTCCTTCCTTATAACAATTTCGAAAGTTATCCCCCCTGTCTAAGACTGGACCATTTGATAGAAAACAAGCAACTCTTAGTGTATCTTTCCTGAAATAAGTAAAAGTGCATCTTCGTAATGTCAATGTACTTTGTTCGCGTCTTTTCTTTCCTAGTGTAGCGTTGAAATAACATTCAAGTTCTTAGGAGAGATAATGTCGTGGGTAAAAACGTATACCA
Organism: Keiferia lycopersicella; assembly: GCA_029255805.1. NCBI lineage: Eukaryota > Metazoa > Arthropoda > Insecta > Lepidoptera > Gelechiidae > Keiferia > Keiferia lycopersicella. The sequence continues at coordinate 6,923,156 of JARACZ010000008.1, forward strand.
TTCCTTATAGCTAATGACAGAGTAAGATGGAAGAAAAATCAACTATGGCGAAGTGCGTATCGAACGTGTAGATAAGTACCTATTAAGTCAGGATTGTACTCATGTGTAAAAATTTAAAAATTTTGTGCATATCTCTGTGCAAGAATCACAATAGGTACCATTTTGTTAGGTTTTAGAAAATCCTTAACATTATGCGCGCTTGTTTTCATATAAATTATTGAAATTTTCAAATTCCTTTACTTTTCTATCGAAATCGATTTCGCTGTCAAAAAACCAAACATCGACGACATCTAGAACTTATCGTCATATTGAAGCTAAAGACGCATTTGTCTTCGCCACGGAACCCTAAACACGACAACTCTAATTATAGCCCGCAAGTGAAGTGTGAAGATAAATAAACCTAATAGCCGTTACTTGTTGCACACTAACGCGTACAAATCTCTTACAAGAGTTGGTTGTTACAAATAAATTTTGTTTAAAGCATTCGCTCTTGGGTTTCATTTATCTTTGCATAGAGCTCGCCGATTCATTTGGCTGATAGCGTCGATTTGAGGCATTAATGTGATTTTACGGCAAGTACGCGCAGGTTATTTCCCCTTTCTCCTACTACCTCCCTCTGAAAAAGTGATAAAATTTCAACCTTGAATTAACACATTTTATGTGAGTGAATAATTGCGAACTGGATTATATCCTACTTTACGAAGTTATAATCGCTATATTGAACTGGTGCAAATAGTACCTATTTAATTTCGTCTTTACGACTTGAAATGGGTAGATATTTGAGCTGTCAATTACCATTCTCTACTACAGGATGAAGTAGGTAGGTAGATACGGATGTGATAAGATTTGATTATAAACTATATTATAATTTACGATTTTGAACGATATAATCGCAGTTTCAACATCTTGTTTAGAATTTCTTCTCGAGGTAGGTCTTTAAACGGTATCTTATAACATAATATAGGGAAGAAGTAAAAGTTAATATTTTACCACTAATAAAATCCAATCCAATTCAAGCCAGTTATTGTTTTTATCCAATCTCGATTAAAATTGTTGTTTTACGAAGTAAAAGTAGTTGAATTACGAAGTTATTTTATGTGCCAGTACGTATCTATTCTGTTCGCTTTAGGGGTTATTCTATTTCAACATTCAAGTTTTAATCAAGATTTGATTATATTTATAGCAATAAAATAGGGCTTTATGGTATAAAATCTCACTCCTAGTTTAATTTTTGCAAACACGCATTAATTTGATTTTACTAATGTTTGATTGCCTTCTCACTAGATATAAAGTTTACCTTCCTGGATTCCATGGCTATAAAAACATAATAAGTATGACTCTGGCATCAAATAAATTGTTTGAAAATTGGTAGCCAACAACATCTTCATATATTAAAATATTAAAACCCGCAGGGAATTATTTTGGACTGTTTGAGAACAAGCCGCCAGAAGCCAAAGCGTAAATTTTGCCTAATACTGGTTGTGTCCTGTCGCGGCCATGTATGGCTTGCAACCCGGGCCCTTGCCACCTGTTTAGCCAGTGCCTATACCGGTTCCATCTTTGTGCAGGCCAATGTAAATCTATGCTATGTTTTGGAATTCAAATCTTGGTCTTGTAGGCATATTTAAATAAGGCATAGTTGCAGGAAACAGATCTACAAGATAAGCTAGAGCTTTTGGCACGCCGTGACACAGTTACTCTTATTTAGGATAACCAAGACTCCAAAATAAGCCTAATTCACATAAATTATGCTTTACTTAGACATACCTTTTGATATTTTCCAGCGGCTGTAAACTAAACCTATGCAACAGAATTTGCTCTGCAGAACGAGTTTTTAAATAATGTTGCATTACTTTGTTACGGAGAGAATATTATTATGATGTTGACGGGCGCGAGCTTAAACACTGTAATTACATATGGCGGTAGCCAAAGCACATACTGACGATGATGATACTGCCAGTACGTGCAGGGAAGCCATGGCATGAGGAATGAATGAGCATTCACTAGCTTAATCGTTTTATTTGTTTTCGCGTGATTGACATCATCCGTCACAGCAGAACGCCTGAGGCAGCCTCTTGCTCTACAATGGCGATCGCCAATAAACAGGTTGAAGCCACTTTTCACTATAAATGAAATAAAGCAATAAATGTTTATAATAGAAGAGACCTCGCACGCCGCAGGGCTCCGCAGCGCGCAGCGAGTGCGCCGTTCGCCCGCTCGGGGAACACGCCGCGCGCTCACTTATCTTCTTTTATTTTTGCGACGCTATCGGTAAATATGTAAATAGACTTTAAATACCCGTAAGCCGAGTACTTGGAAGTAACACGCGCTTATAAGGTTGTTTTCACTAAACCGTATTTTAGTGATCAATAAACGTCAAGCCAATTTAATTGTTTGCAGCGGAAGGGCACCCGCGCCTGCACCCGCAGCATACCAATGGCGGTCTATTAGCAGAACTCGTATCCGCAGCGGGGCATAGCCAGCGCCGCTCCGCTATATTTCAAGCGGTGCTGTAAAGCGTCACACGCGTGAGTCTATCGAGCATTTATTGCCTCTAATGGTTTTATATGGCCTATCTCGTAAAATTACCAAGGATGTCGCTCGCGTCTGTTCTGAAAAGATTGATTTCAACCGGCATACTTCAGTTAAACCGGCCTAATTTATTAATTCCCTCTCGCGAACGAAATTATCATGACAAGTCTTATTGTTGGCGACAGTCGCGGCCCTCTGCAGCATTTATGTAGACATAAATCGGTCTCAATTCACCGGAAGAAATGTGATTTATCCTGGTTGTCGTTTACAGTTGCGGCCGTTTTAGACAAATTTATATGGCTCGCAGTAATATATTAAAATGCTGGAAGGAAATTGTTGGATTTGTATCCAGACATTTTTATTGTATATTTGTCGAATTCCTATTACGCAAATGACACGGTCCGGTCGGCGAGCGTCATTGCGGCTTCGGTTGTGCAGTAACGGAATCATCAATCATCTGTAATTTGATTTCTATGCTCAATTATTGCGTTCGCGGAGGTCGGCTCGGCCGCACACTCTATTTCTCTACCTCATACACAATATTCTGATGAGATATATCAATCGGATGTACTGCCTAACGAGATGCTGAGCATTAATCACGCTTCTAAGGTCAAAGTCTGGAATTGTGTTCAATAATTCGAAAAGTCGAAAGAAATGTATATGAAAGGCCAAAAATAGTCGTAAATTGATTGAATATTATAATATCCAGCGGACGTGTGCTTAATATAAGTCGTATTGCCAAGTGACTACCTTCACGATATCTATTGAGTCAGTGCCGCACGATCATTGTACAGTCGTGAGCCATGTTACTTGAAAAGAACATAAAATTCAATTCAGATTAATGTCGGTAACTTCACAAAAAGCGTTCCACTTCGCCACTGTTATCACATTGTTACAAAAATTGAAATTGGATTGCTCTTTCCTCCGTCTAATTTGCTTTTACTTTTTGTGATGATTGCTTTTTGTGCTGAACAGTCGGCACCTGTTATATCCCTTCATTTTGATTTGATATTAAACATTGCCTACATATTTCGGTTACTTGTAGAAAAAAATATCCTCAAAAAAAAGCTGCGCGTAAAGTTCAAGTTCACGGATTACGGTAAACTTGAACACAATAAAAACTAGACCACCTGCCTTGCCCATTGAAGATTAATTATCCGCGAGTATTCATTTTTGTTATTCTCTACGAACTTTTTGTTGTACTTTTTTTTTGCGGAAAGCAAGATCGCACAGTGGGAGAATTTGCTTACAATCGTGCATATGTGAAACGTAGTAGCGTGACGGATGGCTAGAGCAGAATAGGAGGTAGACATGATAATCACAAGTGGCGCATGACAAGCCGACGCATGCGTACCGGTCACGACCGCGCGACCGCCCCGGGTGACGCCGCAACGCACACAGTGGCGACCTTTTAGACAACGATCTTTATGCCCCTCGTCAAACTAGGTAATAACGCCAGTTTATTCCCCATCCATCATGCATTCCGTGACGGACGCCGACGGGTGCACTGCTATCAACGAGAACACGTGTGCTCCTCAAACACATAGAGGACACCGCTTTACGACGCTCTCAATGACCTTGTTAAGTGATGATCATTCTTATCGCACTTTCTCTGAAGGAAATCGAAACAGTTGTGAAGATGTATGAGGATGAAATTGAGATTTTATTTCTGAGGCATCACGAAAGTGGACTCATTCACCTCCGAGATCACCAAGTTTCTCTGTGGCGAAAGTGAGAAAAATAAGCCTTGAGTGTGACATTACTAGATCAAGTGTCGGTTTGCGTCTACGGCGTGTTCGAGGAGGATAGTCCCGTCATGTTTATGGAGGTAACCCATTTGTGTATTCATGCTTGTTACCTATTAAGGGTGCGATGGTCATCATATGATCAGCACGAGCTCGTGCAGCTAACTGTCCGGCAAAGTGGTGCAGTGTAACGGTAGGCGCCGCGCGGTGTTGCGCACGAGTGGCGCGCCGCCGCCGTCGCCGCCGCCGCTCCGATTCACCTCCGTCGCCGAAATCTTCAATACGCAGAAAATCCGAATTCGTCACCAAATGTCTTCTTTTTGTTGCCGCTCCCGCCAACAATGTAACCAGCATGACATTATCGTCAATTTTCTATTTCACAAAATACGGTTAGATGCCCGACACGACCCAAATTTTATGAAAGATTGGCGAAAATAATACTGCAATGCTACCTCGACGACAGACACACCTTTACGATAAACATAGTATATTTATAGTGTTTTTGTTCAAGAAAATTCCCAACTTTCAAAGGTTACAAAGCTTAGGTTATTTGGTCAAGTAGTGAAAATGCCAAGAAAAGTTATTACCTAAATACTTTACAACTTTCATCGTAAAGCTTGAGAAAATAACGTGCCACTAAATAATGAAGATTATATGTTTGTTAATATTATGTTACTAGGTAAGTAACGGATAGCCCAGTGGTCGAGCCGTTTATTTGCCGCTGCCATAAGCGCATGAGTTGTTTCAAAGACAACCAACGGTTAAACGTTGATGTAGGAAATGCACTTGTCGTAGGCCGTAGACCATACATATTTGCAGAAATGTAATAACGGCAGTGTGATCGAATCTGCGCACTATCTAGCAACGGGAGCCGCACTGCCGCACTCGTAAATAGGATCGAGTATCACACCTGTGATACATCCTTCGATACTCTATGAAATATGAATATACGGACGGCGCAGAGTTATGAACCGAGATAAAGCACTAAGTACCATCCGCGGCGAACGAGACGTGAATTATCGGACGCCGATTAAGAAATAACTCCCAACAAATGCCAACAATGAAACGTACAGGTATATGGCACAGCAACATCCGTAAATGTGGGAAACAAATCGCAATTTTGTCTCCTCGGCTCGCATGCTCGATAGTTGACCGCAAGGAATCCACTGCTCACCATAATGACAGCCACTAGTACGTGATAGATTCGATTTACAGGTTCGCTTCAATCTTCCGCAGTCGCGACTCTACCTGCACTAAATTGGCTTGCGGCTTCACGGGTGCCGCAGGAATCGAATCTATGATATTTGTAGTGGAAGGGAAATAGTGCAATTGTCGTTACAAATATCGGTTCCGTAGAGGATGCCGGTGTAGTGCTGGTTAACACCTCGTCGGCGAGTTAACAAGATTGGATCGCGTCAGACGCGTGCGCCGCCGAAGCACAATGGAGGAGACCTCTCGACGCTATTGTGCTCTCTAGTTACAGCTTTACAAACGATTTGTCAACGCTAAACGTTTATCTCTCGTCGTCTGGTTCGCCTCGTTTTATTGTCTACCAATGTTACAATGTTTGTATGACTTTCCAAATAGTAAACATTTACCGAGATACACAGCCGCTCATGTATATTCATTACTTACCGCTTAATTAAACGCTATGAATGCTGGATAATTGCGCAACATCATGAGAGGTCGATTGAAGTGCATTTATCATGTGTATTCCTCTGTCATATTCAATTTTATCGCTATGTAGACAACCGTTAAGTTGCGATTGGAATTAGGAAACCATCAAGCGTCTGTGCTGTGGGTATTTATGTAGATGCAATCTGCCGGTCGGTCAGCCCGAGAGCCCAGCCGCATGGCAACGACGAAATTACGTAAGACATGTCCGATACTAATTGGTACAACTGGCCACCTCAGTGACTACGCATACGACCGGTATAATTCTAACGGGCCTATGATAAACTCGTTACAGCACAAATTCATAGTTACAGTAATAATACTTAAAGGCACGTAATCATCGAACTGCCTGCCCATACCCATGAGCTTCACGCTCGCCGCTGTTGCTGTTATCAAAATTATTTCTTCACTTGTCCTGTTACTGCGTTGATTACCGACACTTTATTCTAAAGCGTCTTAAGAAGGGCTTTTATTATCGACAACAAAATGTGAGCATGATCATAACGAAAGTACCAAGAAGAGTTCTTTCTTCCAAGAGATTGATTAGCGAGTAAATAAATCTATTGTAACTAGACCCTTTGTTGAATTTATTAGTTAGTTAGAACAGCACATTCTTTTAAAATCTGTTAAGAAGCTAGTAAAGTAATAAATGCGGGCGGTTTTCGCTGCACATGTGTATCCTGCGCATCAGACAGCGGGCAGCAAGCGCGCGTCCGCAGTGGCATATTTATTGCCGCCATGTCTCGCGCACTTTATGCTTCCCCCGTATTATATGTCGATCCTGTCTCCCACCATTCTTTCCTTTTATTAAATTTGAACTTTATATCCTGCCATTTCTACTTTGCATAAGGCATTTATAAACGTCTCGCGTTTCTTTTTCACCTGCTGTTTTGAATCCTCGTGCAAATGTGACGCGTACATTGGTTTAATTTATGGTCCAGACTGTGTCCAGTCCAGGCGTTTATCGAGTTAAAAGAGTATTCAGTAAATGAAAACAAGTAATAACTTGAGCTTGTTAAGGTTTTGCAGCTTTTATACAACAGAGGAAAGGAGGTTCTCTTCTGTTATGGTTTAGAATGGTTAGTTTACATGGTAGTGTAACTGTAGTGTTGTATATTGTATCTCGGCGAAGTTTGGGTAGGTTGGGGGGCGGTGCCGGTACGTTGGTCCGCGCCTAAGCTTTGCGGCCGCCGGCTAGCACGCTGCGGCGCCGCCTCCGCCTCCCTCGCACGCTGCCATTGTGTTCCTCGTTCCCGGTTCCTTGTTCCCTGCTCCTCGCTAGCGGCCCTATCGCACCCGCACACGATACCCCATGCACCACCAATTAAAACTTGCTTTACGATCCCGCTCTAACTCTCTTCTAATGGAAGAATTTTATACACACATAAATCCAATTCAAATACGGCTAGATCGTGCTCCATGTTGTTACTTACGGCCAACATTGTTCCGGCTAGGATTGTAATTTTCGTTCGATTCTATTTTGCTTATTCGTTGAGTTAATCACGATATGATAATGCCACACATTGTTTTCTATGTTTACCTGATTTGGTGAGCGGTAATAGGCAGCACGTAGCTCTTACTTTGATTAAGGGAGTGATAAATGCAGACGAACGAGTATGTGTCTGACACCGGCGCTATAAACTACAATCACAGCGATTGTCTCTCGGAGCGAGCCCGTTACCGCGTCGGCGCCGTCAACGGTCACTCGTTTTGCACGCACCATGCAAATGTGAAGGAATGACGCGCCGCCTGAGCCATCTACGTCACATTAAGCTAATATGTAATTGATTGGCTTCCCGATGCACGGGAGCGACGAGCTGCGACACTCCTGTCCCACTGATGGCGTATGCAAAAACACTAATGCGATAACGGTGAACCTGTTCTTCCGGCATCGCACCGGCGGGCTTGAGCCTCTACATTTGATTCTTGATAGATTGAACAGTCGCTTTCAATCGAGGCGACAGCGGTCATGACGTGCCCCAGATACGTCTACGAATGCACCGTGCACGGCCTCTAGAATAACACATGTTTCTAATCAACATTCAATCTGATCTCCGATAAACACAAAACATTTTAATGCACATGCTGTAAGTACAAATAAAAGTTTATCAACGAATCCAGATTCATTATTTATTTATTTCAAAGTACATAATACAATGTCATAAATAAAAATAAAAATAGTCACAATAATAAAAATAAAAATCAAATTAGTCAAAAATACCACCCCGGCTCACACCAGCCGCAAAGGTGCCCATGACACTCGCCGCGTTGCCGCGTTGAATGGCGATGGACAATCTTTGCATCAGGTAGGATCCGGAGCGGGCGTCAAACCCTCGCTCTCGAAGTCTGCGACCGATCTCTTTGACCCACTTTAACGCCTCTGACCCCCAGCAACCCGTTGTCTCAAAGGCAAGCGGAACAAAATAATAATTTTCCGACAAAGCGGAGTATTTTAGAGTTTTCCTGTCGGCTGCAAACTCAGCAGCGGCCCCCGCAGCTCTTTTCGTGCGGCTGAGATGCGAGGCAGCGAAAGTGCTGACGCACGTAGCGTCCCACAGCAGGCACTTTCCTTTTTGCCAAGGCACCAATGTGAGACCGTCAGGTCTTTTCCCGTCGGAACGACTGAGACCCGGCGGCTCCAGCACGCACGGAATATTGGCGGAAATAAAGGCCCTCCGGACGATGTCGTTAAGAGCGTGGTGCCGAGGGAACCTCCCCGAACACCGACAACAACTTAGCGCGTGGTGACCGTTAGCCTCCACCATGGAACCGCAGACGCATAGGTGAGGTTGACACACATCGCATCCCAGGCGGAAAGCCACAGCCACCCGCAAAGAGTCGCTGTCAAGGAGCGTTCCCATATGTGGCGAAGGCACAGCCTGCAGCCACGCTCCAGACTCCGGTCTAGAAACTGCCCTGAGCCTTGCCAAATCCGTATCCCCGGCAGCATCCATAAGTCGATTGAGCGTCTCCTTACAACCAACATCATCCCACCCTCGTTGCACCTCCGGTGCTTGGGGCGCAGACGCAGTCGGAAAGCGAGTCGACCATTCAGTCACCGCATCCGCAACAAAAGGTATGATGGCCCTGTCTCCATTTGAGGATAAAATTGCAGAAACAAGGCCAACAACCCCATGCGCAGACGCGACGAAAGCCGGCAAACTCACATCCAACACACGTCGCACTCCCAAACCCCCGTGCCGAATAGGAAGAGACGCCTGACACCACTGATCGTCAGTGAGGGAAACATTAACGATGGCCTCCAAGGTGTCCTTTAATGTGTCATCGAAGGAAGCGATATCCTCTGGGCACAACCAGGTAGGGGCCGTCCTCAGGAGGTAGGTGACCTTAGGAACTGCAAAACACATTCTCAACAAAACCAAAGCCACGTGCGCAGAGATGTTTCTAAGGCGTTCCTGTGCGAGAAGTAGAAGACGTCTTCTGGCCTGTATAGCGTCAGGAATCGCTTCAGTAAAAATTGGCGAACCAAGGAGGCTAAAAGTGTTGCGAGAAAGCTCCTTTAGATCGGGAAGTAAAGATTGGAAACGAGAAAATGAAGGATTGGTGGTAGGTCCGCAGGAGAAGAACTCACACTTCCCAGTGTTCACCTCCAGTCCCAGCTGTTTCAAAAGAGGAAGCAAAACTAACAGGTCTTGCTCCACTTCTTCCGGTCTTCCCCCTATGGTACCGTCATCTAAGTACCACAGATTAAGCGGAGACTTCAATGACGATACGGCTTTGTGGATAGCGAGACTAAAGGTGAGCGGGCCGAGCGGATCCCCCTGCTGCGCACCCACTTGGGAAAGGATTAAGGATTTATCGAAAAAAAGATTGGAAGGAGATGAATAAACTTGAAAAAGATAGGGATATAAAGAAGGAACTTTCTCACACACTTCACTCAACAGAACGTCTCTTTCCACCGTATTAAAAGCGTTCTTGACGTCGAGCTTTATTACAATACAGTCCGCATTACTGGGTTCTTGGACGAAAGTCAACTTGGATCAACGAATTGGGTCATGTAAATATAGTTGCATACATAATGAACCGTTATCGTAGCTCTTGTTTATTGATGTGTAACACGGCCGATTATACTAAAAGCCTATCAATTTAAAATCCTATCTGTATACGTTACGGTCTGCCAATCATTCCTCTTGAATGTGTAATTATAATGGTGAGAGCCGTCGCGCCTTAACAGATAATCAGGGTGTTTTGGAACGCCCAAAAACAATTTGCGGCTTAAATTGCGCGGACTTGTATTATTTTTAGCAATGATTAATGTTAGTAATAAATGTTAATCACAAATAAGTAAACCAGACACATCAGTCATGTGATTAGACAGGAGCTAACGGTCTTTTTATGTGGTAGTTGGCTTGGCAATTGCTTACAGTTTGTGGCGCCCATTATTTTAGTGGATCTACTTATTTAAACGGCGGATGAGGTTCCGTTGCGCGTTGGGAGACGCCTTCACCGTCCATTGTTTCTTCTTTAAATTCCTTATCTTCCACAATCTCTCCGAAATCGCATCTTGATTTATATTTTCTTATTGTTTCCTTTCCACTCTTATCTGCAAAATGCTGTTTACCCAGATCGGATTCAGGACAACATGTTACTTAGAAAAGTTTAGTAGGGCACACACTCGAGGACTCGTATCACCGGTTAACGCCATACCGTACAAGTAGCCAGCATCTAGGTTACTTGTACTCATACGAGATACTTCATTGAATTAATCAGAAACTGATACTAGAGTTGTAAGAACTACGATTATTGCTTGCCAGTAAACCTTTTTATGTCGACTTTACTGGGACTCTCTCTGTAGCCTTAAACAACTCAATATCAAAGATCAATTGGAAATCCATGAGTAACTTCGTAGAGGTTATGTGCATCATCTAGCTATGAGGTTCCTCCAAACATGGTCAACTATTAGTCGTAGTATTAAACAGGAATGAATGATGGTTAAAGCAACGGGCCCGTCTCTGTAGATAAAGAAGAATTACGGGAATCTGAGAGCTACGATAAATAAAATAAACAATTTTACAATCCCTTTACTAACAGTCTTAAGCGTTTAGTTATTTTCTGACTAACGACTACTTTTCAGGGCAATTACATTCCTTAATTCCTTACCAGACAACTATTCACGTTCCTCTAGAACAGACAAATGATCAGGCCAACTATGGGTAGGAATTCATCTCAAGTCGATCAATTGTTAAGATAAATGACAACAAAAATGAATGGAACTTTGTCTCAATTATCTTATAACTCCCTTGTCTTGTTTGTATGAAGACCTCATTTATCGGAAACTTCTAAATTAGCTTCATTATTTTGTAAATATTAAAATGGAAGCTTTCCAGCTCCATCGTTGCTCTCGTTATAATTTTGCGCAAGATATTATAGAACCGATAAATTGGTTTCCCAGGACAGTACCAGGAACTATTCCTTCTATCTCTGATCTCTCTAAGTACTTATTGGCATAATAGAGTTTACGAACAAAAAACAACAAATAGAACTGAAGAATATCAGAGCATCTTAACAGGGTCAATATACCTTTATTAAAGACACGTCATCAGCGTAGCAGCCCCCACAAGTCCGTCTATTTAGGGCTGGCAAAAAGTTCGACTGGTCACCCAGTGTGGTAAAATTTTATTAAAGTGTAAAAAAAGCACGCGTCTCGCAAGACTTCCAATTTCGTCCTTAATAAGCATCGTAGTTTTTTACGGATCTACGGAATATCTAAAACATTAAATTACCCGATTCAACGTCTTAAATGTCATGTATTTTTCGGGCTCATCATTGCGGAACAAAACAAGCAGATGGAACAGCAGAGATGATATTCAGAACATAACAGGGGCATTTCCACTCTCTTCTGTTCTGGTAGATTACAGCAAATGTTTCCTATATTTGTCTGGTTATCAAGAACTGGTTAAACGTACCTATACGAGGCTGGTTAAAGAAGATCATACCGCCTAGCCAAAACGCGGAACTTGTCTGTCATCTTGTCGGCATCCAAAAAGCCTTGCCATTGTCTGCCATGAACCGGACAGTTGGCAACCCTTCCACTGGCTACCGTTATCGGCGATTGATCGGACGTTTACGAGGCTCGTTTGAGCACATTATTGTGCCATTTCATCGTGACAAACACCTCTCACAGGCCAGCTAACAGATTCCCAACGATGCTGTTTAATTGTTATGTATTTAATTGCCATTTCTGTGTACTTTATCTGACCTGATGGATTGAGGTCTGTTGGCTTAGCTAATGCAAAAGTAGTGTCGTTTTAACATCTTTCTGTTGTATGATTTCCTCTTTAACTACTTGTTACTTAGTAATTTTATTGCGTGTGTTTAAAAAATGTACTACATTAGACTCACGCTATTCTATATGTTGTTTCCACAATGGCATGTTAAGTGAAAGAAACTAAGAAAGCGCACGAAATGCTTGCCATCGTGAACTTGCACATTAGGATTCTTCCGTCCACGGTAATAAAACTTTTATTGCACTGGAGGTGGTAAGAAAACGTCTCGACGTGACGTCGCAGTAAGGCGGCTAGTCTCGCAATCAGGTGCTAGTTGAACGTTTTTATAGCATGTCGTGTAGTGTAGGTATCACGATAGTTTACCGGAACAAGCTCGCACGTAATTTAAGTGGAGCGATGTATTGCGGCCGAGCGATGAGACGCGAAACGATGTCGGCGGCTCGGCGCGCGAATCCCGTTGGGGCGGACACCATTACCGCCCACCGCACCGCGCACGCGCAGAAAAACCCCGGCATAAAGATGTCGCGCCACGATAACACTGGATGGACACCTGACAACGCCGCCTTCGCACAATCCTCACACGTTTATCTTTCTTTCGAATCGGGAGCTTACCGCGAATATCCAATTATGTTCTCACAGATCCAGCCCGCGATCATATTTATAGCGCAATATCCGAGCGGCTTTGCATGCAAGGTGGTGACCGTGTCGCCGTCGCCGGTTTATAACAGCGCTCGTAAAACCGAACGAGGACGTGAAAATCCAAGAGGCTAGTTTCATAAACCAGCTGAACTCTACATTTCTTACATGTTTATGACGGCTTATGATATTCAGAGAACTGTTGCAGACCACTCTGGGGGTAATTAAAAGGAATACGGAGAATGTCCGAGAAACCTGAAACTGGCGTCAGCTGTCGAAATTCTAGCGTTTCTCGCGTATGCGTAGCAATTTACACGGACCGCATGCCCACGTGTGGTCGCCGTTAATCGTTCCTCATAATTGAGATGACTAGACCAGACGAGCACTACATTCCCACCAGCTGTTAACCCTCATACCATAGCCTAAGCTCCTTATGACACATTTGGCAATATTAGCATAACTGAAAGTACTTAAAAGAAGTGCCTATCGAACGACTGACTTCTCCAAAAACGCTTAACAGGTCAAACTCAACAACTTTTTCCAAAGACGAAGGGTCAAAGTAATTTTAAAAATAGTTTACATTACCTACAAAGAATCTGCTAACCACCACCCCGTACAGGTAGGTATCGATAGACCACATTTACTACTTTTACGACTTTCTAACCTTATCACTTGGCGTATTATGTACGATCAAATTGCTTTATAGTGATTAAAGAAAGCTATGTTCAGTTCCGCGAGTTTGACACACTCGTGTTATCCTCACCTGTTCATATTTCAACTTGAATTAAAAGCAATTTTATCTTAACATAAATTCGCGATAGATGGAATTACGTTTATTATTAGTACGAGAAATTTACTAGCTAGTCCAATAGGTCAACGCTGTAAATACCTTCAGGTGCCTTCGACAGCGATGGCTTATCGAAATTGATAAGTCATAAACATGGAATACGCTGACACGGCTAGATCGATGGTGGATTACCTACAGGAATACGACCGGTCATCCATAACTGTATGTACATTCTCGCAGAATGTCTTTGATCGCCCCCTGTAAACTGACTATATTATACAAACTTGTTCGTGTCCACGCACTTCATTTCGTCTTTATAAGGACTGACTATTGTTTACAGATCAAGGAAGTTTCCATTCTGACCCCTAAGGTTACTAATTGTTAAGTAAATGTTGGCGCTTATGTTTATCCACAGGTGGTCTGTAATGTTCGACATTTACAAGCGCCCACAACAAACGCAATTACACCAATGTTATCTGAGAATTTCATTCAACATTTCGCCAATATATAACTAATCTATGGACACTGACGTGATCGTACCGCCCTTGTTGAGACCAGGTCATGTTGATTTATCTACTTGCAGGCAATCAGGGTACAACAAATAATAACTGGGCATTAATTTCTTATTATACCTTTTAGGGCGACGTTTAAACCGATCAGGAACGATACGAGTAAACTGTTGGATTTTGAGAGATAATGGCAAATTGACGCATTAGCTGACTGTAGTCTTCGGATGAAATTCCACGAAAACTGTAAGATACAGGAGTATCACATACGTAATGAGGGGGTTAAAGGTAAGCGATATCGGCCGACTAATCTATGCGGGTCGGCTGGTATCCATTGTAAATTAAAAGCCCCTGGCGCAGATCGCGACCGCCTTTTGCTTGTTCTATAGTTGCACAACGATTGCTTCCCGATGCATACCCTATACGCCTCGGGGTGGATATTGCTCGGACATTTCCTGTATTACTGCTTGTATGCTACTCGAGCTTTGAACTAATCTTTATTCTGAATGTTCACTAAATTAACATAAAATCTATTTAGATTTCAATCGTTCTACGAATTGAAACACAATCAGGAGAACAAGGGGCGCTGAACGTTTCTGATTTTCATTTTCGCGATATCAAATCTTTTCAGTCTTACATTGTTCAGAAAATAAAATGATTTCATCTTACAAAGCGTTCTCGTAAGATAGTAAAAAGCTATTTCAATACTTGATTCATCTTGATGTAATCGAGTTAACATGTTGGTGTCGAATCGCGTATTATCAACGCCGGTGTAAAGTGATTTAATGATAATAAATTGATCTGTTGACATCTAGCTGTACAGATAATCAAATGAGAAAGCCTCTGAATCAATTATCTTTATGACACTTTATAAACACGATAATATATCAGTTTCTGAATAGGTCGGATGATATTAATAGAGAGAGACTTTATTTTTATTATTAAATGACCATTCTCGACTTACTTGGTAGAGTACTGCTGCCTACGAAAAGATATTGTTACCATCATCCCCATACTCAATTTCTGATTAGTGCTGTTAATTTTATCTGATGACTAAGATGAGCCTAATTAAATAGTTTTTTACGATGTTCTACCGCTTAGTAGCTCAACAATCTACAGTTTTAGATCTATATTGATAGGGGCATCGTCTATATCACTTGTTCATATAAAATTTTAGAGACCGTTTAATGAGCGATACCGTTTTAAGCACATCAATGTGTGTGTTCTCATTTTAGTGAACATAATATCAATTTTGTACTTAATTTTGCTGCGTGTATTACAACTCTAATCTTTTATTAGTAGGTTGGTTCTCATTTATTGGAAACACATTAAAAATGATAATAAACTTCAAGCTTATAATTGGCCAACAAAGATCCTAAGAAGATTAAGTTTTAAGCTGGCAATTGAGAAAATGTGAGACAAGAAAAATAATATCGAATGCATTTATGTAAGTGATGTAGGCCGTGTGTTCCATTCTGATGCGGGGAACGGTAAAAAGTAACAGGATGATGGTATGCACAAACCGGTCCATGGAATTCGGAAACCGACGTACCGACAACGCCAAAACCCAGCTTGACTCTTTTTTATCAACTAGCAACAGTCCAGGTTCGAGGGAAAAAGAACACTTGTCAATGTGTCGACAGCTTTATTCGTCGAAATTTATTCAATTTTTTTAAGTTGTTTATCAATCATGCCGATAAGTTCTTTTTCTCAGCGCATAAAAAGACGATAAAGCTTTTCATGGGCTTTCACAAGAAATAAATTAATGTTATCTAATTAGATGTAATTACAGCTACTAATATAGAAAACCACATCCGAGCCAGCCCTACTGACAGACTCAATTAATGGTGGTATAGATCGCAATTAGTCCGACGATACATTGCATCGGTCCACGTTAATGATTCACGGGCTTCGGGCCACGGTCCATGGTTCAATTTTAAGTATTACTAATCTTACAGGGTCAATGTTAAGTAAGAGGCAACATCAACGACACTAGCGCCGATTTTTTTTCAATTTGATGAAAAATATCACGGACTAAATACGCAATTGATGGGAAAACTAAATTACGAACTAGCGACAATTATCCACTACAAAGATTATTTAGAATCAATGAAAGCTTGTTAATACTGTGCGCTGTAGTTATGTATACCAATTACATAACTTATGGATACCAATTCGTATCTTTTTTTATTAGTCTACATCAATTTTTGTACTTTGTTTTGTACCCTATTGATTTCCAGATTACCAGCGTTTTCGTTCATCCCGAAACTTTTTACTTTTCTGGAGCGCCACTAGTCTGACGTATAACCATAAGTATAAGCAATCTTCATTAGCCAGAATACTTCTAAAACAACGGTAAACCTACTGCCTGACGACCCGTTTCGTAATACCGCATCAATTTTGGTAATAGCTATTGCATTAATAATACACGCTCGCTTAACTGACTGTTTGCGAGCCTCTACGTACGCATTACCACAAAAAAGTAACTGTAATTTCTGTGTTTGCAGTCCGCTGCTCCTAATCTAAGGTCGTTATTTTTCCAAATCATATTTCGATGTAATTTGACATTATTACCATTATTTCTCGTTTCCGCGTACAAGCATACCGTACCGACCTGATATTCGATCTCTCGTAACGTACAGTCTGCGTAATATGTACGAAAGACATTACAATGTTTTTAGCGAAGACTGTTATGTTTTGCTAGACTAATTTCATAATGTGTGCAATAATGGATCCTGGAACAATCTCTCGCGAGACACGAGCGTGTTATTTTCCTTACATTTGCTTTAAGTGCTTCCTCAACGGCTAATAAGACATAATGATGTGTTATTTCTGAAGATTCACGAATTCCGATCGCAGTAGAGTAAGGTGCAGAAGTTCACTGACCTGTGCTCACAACCGCTACGCAGCTAGCCGCTGACGTCCTGTGAACAAAACAATAAACCATTGTTAATTGCTCGCTTTGCACACGAGTGTATCTCAATTATGACCTGCTGAATTATAGGTTGGTGACTTTGTAATCAGAGACCGCGCAGCGGAATCCTACGCTCATGCGCGCTCATGCTCGCGATTCCCTCAATAAGGAACATATACGCACTTCCACGCATACCTTCGTAATTACCAACATTTTGCTCTTATAGTTTTCCAAGAATGCACGCTTGCCCATAATTTTGTTGTCTGTTTACACCACGGAGGACAATAACCAGTGGAGAACGCATGCGGGGGCGACCGCACTCACTTGATGTATGCTTTATAAGGCTGACGCATCAAAATTTTGATTAGTCGGGTTGAGACTGTGCGAAAGAACGGACGTTCCGCGCTTCGTTTTTTGGCGTATAAACGTAATCAAGAATGCCTTCCTGTGCAGTGAAATGGTGTGGAAAGCGTAGTACAACATCAAGTTCCGCAAAAGACGGGATAACATTTCATAGGTAAACATTTTTATGCTTGATTCTTTCAAAATTTCATTTTAATGAAAAATAATTCCATATTTATAATTTCTGATGCGCACCCGTTGATGTCTTTCATTGCTATCCCTTTCTAACGCACGGGTGTGTCCATACGTAGGCTGGCTCTTTCTTCGTATTAGTGCTATACCACTGTTCTCATAAGTATAGAATGATTTTATCGATAATTCTGGGATCGTCATAAAAGAATTATGTTAATGTGTAGTTTAATGTACGTACTTAACAACTTACCTACAATGTATATTATATGAACGAATGCATTCGGTCGGGGTATATGGAGTATTATAAATAAAAGATCTTGCGCTAGTTGAATATCAATTTGTAACATACATACATACATACATACATACATACATATATCACGCCTTTATCCCTTGCGGGGTAGGCAGAGCGTTAATGGCCAATGGTAAGAATACGGCCACTATCGCCGCGCATGACATTTTCGATGTTTGTTTTCTAAGGTTGTTTCAGAAAACATGTGTATCACTATAGTGACATGTTGTCAGCCTATCGCCTAAAAATACACCAACACTCTCGAGTCAATTTGTAACTATTTCATTTATTATGAAATCAGAACAAAATATCAATAGGTAGGTCAATATAGCATCTTGTCATGTCCGTCTGTCTGTGCGCTGACCAGCATCGTCTCGCCAACCAGCCCTACCATCCAAAATGATCGTAACAGGTCGTTTCCAATTCGGTACAATTATTTCAATACATACTCTAAAATTACAATATAAGTAGGTACTTATTAGTTTTTTATATACTTATATCGCCATATTAATATTAGCATGCACATGTTTCAATAAATTTCAATCACATAATATGAGTAAACTTATTGAACGGTGATATAAAATATCGATATAATTTTACATATTTATTTTTCCCATCTCTACAAAATATGCGGTCTTTGCAAAAGCCAATTGCGTCCAGCGATAATTACCTCTCCCCCGCAAAAACCAGTGAGCTTGGTTTTGAACAAAATCGTACCGACGCGTTCTCCACTGGTTACTCTCCTCCGTGGTTTACACCCTGGACCCAATGGAGTTGTTGAGGATGTTTACCGATTAACTGGCCCGCGGGCAGGATTTATTTGAAGTATATTTCTATCTTATATCATTATAACTAGCGCGGAGCGGGAGTGCTAACGGGCCTCCACTCCTGTCAAAATATGTAAAGGCGTTCACGGGTTGTGAGCTCAAATTATAGGTATTGTTCTTGAGGCTGTTTGCAACGGTCTGCGGTGCACAAATCTGCTGCGTTGTGTTGTTCGAAATGAATTCGTCGGTGTCAACGAACAAGTAACGCGCCAGATACAACGCACAAGTCGTGAAGAGGTTTGACTGAGCGTTTTGCTATTGAACTAGACCTTCGCGTTGTTTACGATGCAGTGATCGTAATAGCAGATAACTACGAGCCGCGTATTATGTAACACGATGTGTAACAGATATTCGCCTGTACTCTACAATATCTATGCATTATTTGTTAGCGTTTGCTTAAACAAATAAACCGCACGCGAAGCTTTCGATGAATAAAATTACGTTTTAAATAATAATGTCGTCTCATAAAATATTTATGAATATAATTTCTTGACCGTGATTCGATAAAAACTAATAGGATTCTGTCAACGTCGCAGTTCCATAATGGAATATGGTTTATCTTGTAGGAAAATAAGACATTCTTGGAGATATTAATGGTAATCGACATCTTGCAAAAAACCTGGTATCAGAGACTGCTTACGCGAGCTCTACATAATATTTTATGGAGATGGTTTAGATTTTTTCGAATTTTTATGTCGTAAAAGAGAGAAAGCATCAGATTAGCAACTACCGTACGTAAATCTTGATCTCAATCCATAAATATTTAAATTGTTCATGTTTTGTATTCCACAACGTTGTGCCAAGAAGAGGATCGACCAATTTACATGTTTAACTGTACGCTTGCTCTCTGCGGACGACACTTGAATTAATATTATAGAGAGTACTCCAAATTGACAAAACTTTTTTGTTTCAGGTAAGTAACGAGAGGTACTCGAGTATGAGTATAGGTAAGCACGAGGTAAGTTAACATGAAAAATGCATTAGCTGACACATTGTTTTCCTATTTTACTTAGATCCAAAACTTTACTGTAAGCAACAAAATGTCTGGCTAAGTAACATGACGCAAGAAACAGTCTTACAAATTACTATATCCTGCTGGAATGAACTATAAACATTGCCTTAGGTCCTTACCCTAGGTTTGTGGCATCTTCGACCCCTACAGGGTCACGAGCGGTCAAACAGGAATCACTGACTTCGTGTACTTTATGAGAACAGACCACTTCAAAATATAAGAATAAAGTGTTCCGTCTTAATACAAGAATGTACAACTACATAACTAAAAGTACTTGGAAGCGAAAAAAAGCTAACCGCATTGCCACTTATTCATAAGCGTTTGTTGTGCAACAAAAAGTGCTAGCGGATAAATATTTTAATAAATTATTTTATCATATCCGACTATCTAGCATTCCAGCTGCCAGTAAAAAACCTACCGGTACACCTCGGTCCGCATCAATCCGCCGTCACTATCAAACACATGCCACTTATCTTACGCCAACTCAATTTCCACAATCTACTTCATTAATCAAATCACAGTACGTTACATCATTTGACGCCTGTTTCTATCCCACGCTGAACTTCTTGCAAGTATCGATAAAAAAGTTACCACTGAACAGTGACTGATCTCAGCGTTCGCTGAACCAGAAACGAAGCTCCCATACATTCTATGGATAAGCAAACACTGACTGCTGCCAGCCTGACTGCCTTTGCACTATTTCACAACCGAATGTTATGCTGACAGCTCGACTTGAATCATGCGAAAGGAGCGTAAAAAGCGCAGGAACAATAGTGACCGTGTGTAATGTAAATGTGGGTCTCTATATAATTTAATGGTCATTGGCTGAAGGAAGTTGTATAATATAACGACTTAAAAATATCGACTCGTAATGAATTCTGTTAATATGTCTTGTACTTAGATCCTTGGTCGTGTAGCTACTTCAAAACTGAAGTCATCGACAGCAAGTTTAAGTTATGAAGGAAACAGTGTAATTTTAAAATTTAACGAGCCATTAAACTGCTCTTCAGGACCGTCGCCTATTTACGTAAAACAGGAAACTAAATGGATAACCTCACGTGTTTCTAAACTATTTTCTATAACATGAATACGCTTAGTTTCTGTAAGCTTTCCCAGTTTTTATAAATACGTTTACCTTCTAGAGCTAATTACGGAGGGTACTTAAATTCAAAGCACTTTTTTGTCGTGTATCTATTTACGATAGGCATCAGCTAATGTCTTTTAAAATAAACGGCTACAAGTCCCTGGGTGGATGTTTTAAGACATCATCGTTATCGCGATCTGGATCGACAACGCAGAAACCTGACTCCACTACAATGCAAAATTATCAACAATTTGAAGCATCACTTTAGTTTTCAATTGCGACTATTTTCAATCAAGCAGTAGACATAGGTGTTTTGCTGATGATGATCTAGATCGGCGCAGGCCGTTATTTTCTCGCCTTCTCGCAGTAAAGTTCGCGAGCATCTCGATCGACCGTTTTATCTCGATTACATTTGACGCGTAAATTGTGGAGGTTGCGCGCATCGGAGGCTGGTGCGCGCGCGCCGGGCGCCGCGGCGGGATGCGCGAGCGACGCGGCGACAACATCCGTCTGACATCGACAGTACCGACACCTTGCGGTCAGGCACCACCCCATCCGTCACTGTCACGCCTGTGCAATATTCTCTCACGTGAGCAACACGAGGAAGTCTTTTATCGCCATTACGTAAAGAAGCCATTATCTAGGCGCCCCTTACTTGTCTTCCTTTATCCCATCCAAGGTTAAAACTCGTCTAATCTTAAGGCGAAATCGGCTCAGAAACCGTCGCGAGAAGGTAAAATAGTGTTCGCAATTTGCTAAACCATTTCTTGAAATCTCAATAAAATGAAATGATATTAGTTTTAGTAGTACTTTAAGATATTTGCTACAATACTATGGGGCCCGAAACACGATCTAATAAAATTGCCTCGATAGAAAAAAATCGCAAAGTAGGCTCTGATTTTGCGTTTTCCGGCCACTTTTTACACTAAAAAGCTGAACGATTTGATTGTTATCCAATATTTCATAATTTATTTTGTGTCTTCTTTTTCCTTATTATATGTGTTATCAACGTATGGCGTCAATTTTCTGATTTTTTCGTTAAAATTAATTAAAAAATAACACAAACGCAATAGTGTGTTGGGTTTGCGCAAGAGCATGCCCACTTCCACCGCGCCCGCGTCCCCTCAGTCGGCCGCCGAGCCTCGTCGGAAGCAGACACGTACAACTTTTTTCTAGCAGCGTCGTGTTTACGAAACTTAGTTAGCGGGGAAGAATAATGCCTAATAAAAGAAAAAAAGGCGACGCTTTCCAAGCGTGCCTATAAAAAACAAAGGATTAGTTACTTGAAAGGGTAAGTACCTATAAAAAACATTGCTTGCGTAAAGTAGTTCTCACTAATGTTTACGTATTCTAGCGATGTATTTTTTTGAAAGTAGGGAGAAGTACATTGCAAGGACTAGATTTTTTTTATGGTAAAAATACAATTATATCCATATAAATTTGCTGCAAATATTCTAAGGCATCCATGAAAATGAAAAACGTTTCCTCAGAAACACAGGACAAAATAAAAAACAAAATAAAAAAATTGTCCTCCCTTACAAAATTTGTTGGCTGGTATGCCCGTCGCCGCCCAGTTTTTTGTATGGAAGGAAAAAAAGTTGTTGTGTTTCGACTTCTGTTTTTTTGGAAATCTTTTTTAGTTTCATGGACTGATTTACCCCTCAAAATATTTGTAGTAATTTAAATTTTTACATACTGTATTGTAGTACCCCCCAATAGGGGGCGGCCCATTACCAGCAGTAGATTGTTGTGGCTGTTATGGTATGGTATGGTATTTTGCCTTCCTGTGCCTCGCGGTTATACCTACGGGGCAACGCTATCTATCTTATTTACAAAATTAGTGTGGATGGATAAATACCGGTTTAGCGCGAATTAGATTCGTGCGAGGAGGGTTCCGTACAACCTTGTTTTGTACTTCAAAAAATAATTTCACATAAATCAATACGTCACTGGCGAGTTCCGAAAAAGCAAATGTATATTTTTAATCATAACAAATTATTATCAGCAGGTGACCATGGATAATCGTGGGGTTTGATAGCATCCTTTATAGTTTTCGTAAATGTGGTAAGAAAAATAAGGGTAAGAATGCTTTGCATGAATAAACGCATTTTAGCTTGGCTTTGGGATCGGGATCATACCTACTCGTCGGATTACTAGACATTATCCATTATTCATCATCATCATCATTAACAGCCTATTGTAGTCCACTGCTGGACATAGGCCTCTCCTAAAGCACGCCACTGAACCCGGTCTTCGGGTTTACTTCTCCAGTCACTGCCCGCAGCTTTGCGTATGTCGTCGCTCCACCTTGCCACAGGGCGTCCTACGCTACGTTTGCCGATACGCGGTCTCCACTCAAGGACCAGCTTACCCCAGCGGTTATCGGTCCTTCGGCAGATATGACCAGCCCACTGCCACTTCAGCTTGCTAATACGTTGAGCTATGTCGGTCACTCTAGTTCTCTGTCGAATTACTTCGTTTCGGATACGATCCCTTAGAGAAACTCCGAGCATAGCTCTCTCCATAGCTCGCTGAGCGACTTTCAGTTGATGGACCAGTCGTACCGTGAGTGTCCACGTTTCGGCTCCGTATGTCATGACAGGTAGGACGCACTGGTTGAAGACTTTCGTCTTAAGGCATTGCGGTATTGGCGACGAAAAGACTCGACGGAGTTTTCCGAATGCTGCCCAACCCAGCTGTATTCTTCTCTGGACTTCCTTCTCAAGGTTGTTTCTACCTAGTTGGAGCGTTTGCCCTAGGTAGACATACTGTTGAACAACTTCGAGTTGGATTCCATTTACGGCAATCGGTTCCGGATCAACGTGTTCGTTGAACATGACTTTGGTTTTATCCAAATTCATCCGGAGACCGATGCGGCGAGAAGAATCAGCTAGGTTATCTACCATTCGTTGTAGGTCTTACAGCGTTTCTGCCATAATGACGATGTTGTCTGCAAATCGTAAGTGAGAGATTTACTTGCCGTTTATATTAATACCACGACCTTTCCAGTCCAGCGTCTTAAACATATCCTCCAGAGCGTTAGTGAACAGTTTCGGGGATATGACGTCCCCCTGTCTCACTCCTCGATGGAGATGAATAGGTTTAGTCCGCTGGTCCTGTACTTGTACGGTCATTGTGGTGGCTTCATACAGACATCTCATCACTTCGATGTATCGCCAGTCGACTTGGCAACGCTGCAAAGACTCCAGAACAGACCAGGTTTCGATGGAGTCGAAAGCTTTCTCATAGTCCACAAACGCTAAGCACAGGGGCCGATTGTACTCTTGAGACTTCTGTACAATCTGCCGTACCGTGTGAATGTGGTCTATGGTGCTATAACCCCTTCGAAACCCGGCCTGCTCGGGAGGCTGAAACTTATCGAGTCTTCGCGCATGACGGTTCGTGATGACCCTGGAGAACAGTTTGTAAACATGGCTCAAAAGCGAAATGGGGCGGTAGTTCTTCAATAGGGTTTTGTCTCCTTTTTTGAAGAACAGTACCACCATGCTTCTGTGCCATGCCTGCGGAGTTCTCCCATGGAAGAGAACGGAGTTAAAGAGCTGTTGGAGCTGTTCCAATAAGGGAGTTCCTCCAGCTTTTAGGAGCTCTGTCGTGATCCCGTCCTCCCCTGGGGCTTTTTCATTTTTTAACTGTTTCAGGGCCATTTCGATCTCGTCTCGGCTGATCTCGGGCAGGTCCTCGGTGAAGTGGCGTGTGAGGGTGGCTCTGCAATCCTCAGTATCGGGTACGGGCTTTGAAGCTTGCGAGGCGTAGAGCTTGCCATAGAAGTCTTCCACTTCCGACAGAACCTCCGGCTTGGATGCGACGACTTCCCCAGATTCAGTTGTCAGCTTCGTCAGGTGGCTCCTACCCAAAGGCCGTGCGAACACCTTTGGTCCCCGATTCTGCTCAATTGATTTGTCAATCAAGAGCGTGTTTGCGGATCGGAGATCACGTCGCACGAGCCTCTGGATGGTTTTGTTGCGCTCTTGACTTTTCGTCGAAGCTGACAATGGGTCTGTACGTCTCTCTTCCATTAAGCTGAGAGTTTCCGTCGAAAGTTTGGACTTTTTGCTCTTACGTCTAATCTCGCAGAACTTCGTCCCTTCATCCCTGTTCGACACACTTGATATCTCTACAACGTTGGCACAGAGAACCTTATTAACCATTAATCCGACGCCACCTTGGGAGGGCTGATCTCCTTCTCGGTTATACAGAAGATGGCCCGATCCCAGAGTTATGGTGTCCTCCCCCACTCTTCGGACTTCACATAACCCTAGAATGTGCCACCTTATGTGCTTCAGCTCCTCTTCTAATTGCGCCAGGTGTTCGTCCAGTCGTAACGTGCGTCCATTGAACGTAGCCAGGGTCAGTTTGATTCTTAGCACCCCCTGACCCGCCGTTACCATGACCGCCGCCTTGGCCAGGAATAGCGGGGCGGGCGGGGACTGGGGGCCTTGGTCCGATGGCTTGTTTCATGAGGGTTTGCCTTTAAAAGATAATCGCCCCGCCAGGCGTGCGTCTTGGCAATCGCAGGACGCAGCTCTTCGCACCGGTGATGCTGCTGCCCATCACCGGTCTGTGGCATTTAGCTACGCCATCATTTCGAAATGGTTATACCGCCATTTGTCGGTCGCCAGAGCCTCGTTCGCTGTTCGGCAGGATGCACCGCGGGCAGGTGAGGTTGGCTTGGAGCATTGAGCTGGTGTTTGTGCCCCCTTACACCCCATCCATTATTATTCTTCCTATACCCAACTAACTATGCGCGGTTTCAAAACAATAAGTAAGTCGATACATAGGTATTATCATTATGTAGAACTAAATTTTGCTGCATTAAAAAATAAAATAACGTCCTGGTACGAAACATTTATAATATTACATAAAAATTTACTACATATCGATAATACAAAATAGTTCTACTATTAGTACGTTTACCCTAAACCTCTCGCCTATACCGTCGAGTCGTGCGCGGGAGCCTGCGCTACGCTGCGCTTGCTATTTCCCCGTACCCCCGCGCCTGCTCCTCCCGCGCGCTGCTTCACCCCCTCATTAGCTCGGCTTCCTCGGACTGATTTCGCCTTAAGCAGTAAATTCGCGTCAGATAACGGGGGCTTTACTCTAACGCGGTGCACGCAGGTGAATTCGTGCCTGTATCTAAATGTAACCAAGTGCAATAGATGCGCAACCTTACTTGTATCAGATTGTGCTTGAAATATTCGTTCCTTTTAAGACGTTAGAGCACAGTTTGTTCATGCCTCTGAAAACTGTCCTCTTAAGTATATCCTTTCTAATAATTGTGTGGCGTTCAGTTAGGTCAATAACCTGCAAATATTGACTCATCTTCCACAAGCCCGTGCCTAAATCAACACCAGTGTGTCTGTGTCACGAGTCTTTCTTTTCTTCAGCTATATTGTTCAGCGCGTGAACTTAACATAGTCTGCCAGTCTCCACTCTATTAATGTTTATTAAACATCCTTTTAAGATAGTGTTATGATGTCGGTAATACAGTAATAAATTAAAGACCTGTCAACGATAGAGCGATATTGCCTTTTATGGACACGATTAATGTCCTGCACGAGTATATCCAGTCCGCCTTATTCGAGCATCAATTTATGTAATGGGCTTACATCTGTCAATCGCTAGATGGAAAGGCTCTGATATCAACACTACGGACAATATGCTGCTTAGCTGGGCTGGTAGCTTGATTCTCCTACGCACACCAGCTGCGTCGCGCCTCCGTGATAAATACACCAACACCAGTATGCTGTTTGAAAACTCGATAACTTCGAGATAAGCTGAACAACATTGTCTACCAACCATACATCAAGTAAGGAAATATTCAGCACGTTTTAAACAATAGAGAAATA
The DNA here is from genome assembly GCA_029255805.1 of Keiferia lycopersicella. Classification (NCBI taxonomy): domain Eukaryota; kingdom Metazoa; phylum Arthropoda; class Insecta; order Lepidoptera; family Gelechiidae; genus Keiferia; species Keiferia lycopersicella. Next base: position 6,949,814 of record JARACZ010000008.1, read on the forward strand.
AACCATCGCCCGTTTCCACCTCCGCTGGACTCGATCTCAAATATTCTTCAACTCAGACAGACGATTTGCTTATCGCGTTCTGTTTATTGGTTCCAATAACATTAAATTGGTAAGACGTTTCGCTCGGAAGTGTTCACAGGGTACAGGTAGATAAATCGCCGAGACATGGTTTCGTTCGATCATTATTTTGTTGAAATTCTAAAGTCGGCCGTCGACCTACGAGCAGGTTCAGACACTAAGCTCTTTATAAGTAAATCTACGTGACGCCACGCGCTTCCAACACCACCGTTCCACTGGACTGCTTTGCTATTGATAGATTTCACAGTGATGGAAAACGTGATATTGTCTCGAGCCAACCCGATCGATTCCTCAGAATCCGACATTGTGTTTCGTTTGTGGGTCTGAATCGAAGTACTTACAATCAAATTATTTTTGTAACTGGTAATTTGTAATACTACGTACAAAATCTTTTTCTGAAGATCTCTAAGTTCTATCGTTTATTATTAATACGAATGAGTAAATTCTTGCCTTTATGCCAATTCGTTTGGTATCATCGCAACTTATATTTTTCTTCTTTGAACTTACATTTTTCTTCTTTTTATCAGTCTTTAAATTATGTGGCTAGTCTAGTATATCCACGTTACGAAAAACAAGACAAATCATCTTACGCATTTTTCGTTTATTGGCTTTTATACAGTCGATACTTTTGGACTTGCCTTGTCTACTTCTGAGTTACCTATAACTTCTAGTCACATCTACCCCTAATACACCTCCTCCTAACTAACAATTTCATATCCTTTAATGAATAATTGTAGTAAATAAAATCTCTTGTACTCGTTTCACTTATTATATTTGTGGGTTACACCCAACTAGTTTCACTCACATGAGCATCTTCAGGGGCGTTTTACAGTTGTTATAAACACATTACACACTATTAAACACATTAAAATTAAATAAATATCTCCAGTACATTTGTTTTAGCATCATCGCAACAAACAACAAAGCAAAAAATATGTTTGTGTAGGTAGGACTAACATTAAAATTCCGGTTGCCTACTGCGGAAAATTTACCCCGAAGTGGGGAGTTTAATAACAGTTTTTACCCGTGTTGGGTAAATCAGGTTTATTAAATAAAGTTATTTTATTGCATCATAAAAGTGTAGATAGGTCAAATAAAAATAAAAATGTCAATAAATAGTAATTAAAATTACTTAATGTCACAATAATCTAAAAAGTATATAATCGAATTATCTTAAAAATAGTTAATGTTATGTCAATAATGATTATTTAAAATACATAAATAAAGGAGATTTGCTTAGTTCTAACTGGTTTATGGAAGGGTCCTAGAGATGAAATTTGCAATTTTTTGACATACATTAATTCAATAAATTCCAATATACAATTCACAGCTGAAATTGGTGGTGACTCAATTAATTTTCTAGATTTAACTATATCAATAGTAGAAAACAGACATGAATTCCAAATATATAGAAAACCGACATATAGTGACATAGTTATCCATGCTAACTCTAAACACCCTACAACACATAAACACGCAGCCTTCCACTCAATGGTACACAGGCTCCTATCAGTTCCCATGAAAAAGGAATTTTTTGAAAAAGAACTATTGACGATAAAAACTATAGCCAAAAATAACGGCTACGAACCGAACATTATAAATAAAATCTTAAAGAACAAAGAAAAATCTTTAGTATCTAATATATTATTCAAAACTGAGAAGAAACCAAATCACGACAAAAAATGGGCAAAAATACCTTTTATAGGAAACATTTCTTATAAATGTGGAAGACAGCTTAAGGAAAAAATACCAGCTTATTATACCCCAACCAACTTGAAACAATGTCTGGCCCATAAATCTAATACAATCCCATTAAGCAAAAGGAGTGGTGTGTACGAATTGAAGTGTAAGGACTGTAATAAAAAATACATAGGACAGACTGGTAGGTCTTTCGATACAAGGCTCAAAGAACACTTAAGAAGTTGGAAGCTTAGGAAGGATGATTCCACCTTCGCACAACACCTAATTGAGGAAAAGCATAACTTTGATCCAAATAAGGATTTTAAAGTTCTACAGTTATGTGATAAAGGCCGTAAACTTAATAATTTAGAAGCTCTGGAGATCAATAGAATGGCTCACAAATCAAGTGACATGTTACTTAATGACCAGTTAGAACTAAGCAAATCTCCTTTATTAATGTATTTTAAATAATCATTATTGACATAACATTAACTATTTTTAAGATAATTCGATTATATACTTTTTAGATTATTGTGACATTAAGTAATTTTAATTACTATTTATTATGACATTTTTATTTTTATTTGACCTATCTACACTTTTATGATGCAATAAAATAACTTTATTTAATAAACCTGATTTACCCAACACGGGTAAAAACTGTTATTAAACTCCCCACTTCGGGGTAAATTTTCCGCAGTAGGCAACCGGAATTTTAATGTTAGTCCTACCTACACAAACATATTTTTTGCTTTGTTGTTTGTTGCGATGATGCTAAAACAAATGTACTGGAGATATTTATTTAATTTTAATGTGTTTAATAGTGTGTAATGTGTTTATAACAACTGTAAAACGCCCCTGAAGATGCTCATGTGAGTGAAACTAGTTGGGTGTAACCCACAAATATAATAAGTGAAACGAGTACAAGAGATTTTATTTACTACAATTATCTAATATGGAGTTTCACCAAGCGCCGACAATCGCAAGTATCAATTATATCCTTTAATGAAACATAAAAATAAACCAGTTCACATATTAGGATGGGAACGCAAAATTGAAGTAAATTCAAGTTAGCACCGTAACATACTGTTGGCCGAAAACGTATTCCAGAACTAAACTTACACTCTCTCTTTTTCTTGACCTTGTAATTTTACACAGTGACCGTATTCTAACGAAACATGCGTTTCGTTGACGGAACTATAATGAATACGGTCAGTACGTGCTCTTTCATTGTTAAGGAAAGACAGTAATTGTTGTCGTTAGGGCTGGGTAGAACGCGGGCCAGACAACGATGTGAACAAGGTTATGGGGTTCTAATTGACAGATCAGAGCGACGGCAGCGGCAGTGGCGGTCACCGTAACCGCCTTCATCCAGGTTAACTGTACCACTACCGTGCGACACGCATCGCCAGCGCTGTCGCGGCCGCCGGCTCGCCGATGCCCACCACCACAACGGGAAATGCCCGGCATTGCCGTCCTTCCATTGACCGCCTTCTCATCCATATAACGCCACACTCATTTCCTGCGGACACCACGCTAAATCGCTTCTCGCAAAAAGTATTCAACAGCAAATAGCACCATAATGACTTCTTTATTATTACGCACATGAAAGTAAATCTACACTGTCACCTTTGCAGGTTCGAACTTTCCCATTAGGTATTCTATTGGCGAATCCCTTTGTGTGTCATCGCTATTGGAGATATTCGCCGTGTCCGTTGCCAAGTGAAACTGTCGCGAGAATCTTTTATTCTCCTTAATGCGAGCCGTTTCGGCTCTTGTTCGGGATCCTACTGTGACAGCCATTATAATTTCGAGTGAATGTAGAAATGTACAGAGACGGCTTTGTGCCCACCATAAATATTTATGAGGAAGTGTCTATTCTGTACACACGTGGGTCGGTGGATACGCACGATACTGGCGCCCTAATTGGACGTCTGTATTTCGTATTCGTAGGAGCGAATTTGTTTCACTCTGCTGGGAAATCCTTGTTTTTATTAGTGCGTCTGACACAGATTTATAATTGCCCACTTTGAAGGCGTTCACTTGCCACCCACGGGAAGATCCACTCATTAATCAATTTACAGCTTTAACAGAATCCCACTGTTTCAGTACAGCTTTATAGTTCGTGTTATATAACGATAAATGCTAGGGAGATACTGATCCTACTTTCTCTTAACTAGTTTCTTGAGGCCACTACAAGAAAGTAAAACCCCGCTATGTTAGCGCGCGGTCTGTGTCCTGATGACACACAAATACCTCCGATAAATTATTCTGGAATACTGATTTCTAATGTCATTTGCAAAGTTTTTGTCGCTTTATCACACATTGCAGCTCAGGTGCATCCTATGCATATTGGCATTTACAGGTTCCTCGTGAATGGGCATTAAGGGCGGGACGTGAAGCGATTGTAAAAGTGCAAGGTTCACGTCTGCGCTGCCTGTGGCTTTTATAGCTGGTTTAAAGGCTGCGTTGTCTTTGTGAAGGGGGCGTCTCCCGCGCGACCTCGATCCCGAGCCGGCCGCGGTGGCAGCTTGCAGCGGCGCGCGTGTATGTGGAACGCGGGAACAGTAGCCGCGGTGCCCTGTCCTGGCCTGACCCGCATGCACTCTCTGTTTTCACTTCATATCGCAGGGCTCCCACTTACTAACCCTTTATGTTGTTAGCTATAATGGCGACAATTTTCCATAAGCGATAACGTGTACTGTCAGACGATTTCAACACCATAGAAGTAGATGCAGTAAAAGCTGCAGATTTCTTTAGCTTAAAATTCAAACTTTTAGTTTCAGGTATAACGAAAGCATTTGAGAAGCGACAATAAAAATGCGTATAACTCTTCATCTTTACTGCAAATTCAAACAAAGGATCATTTAAAGAGAGCAGTTCCGCATAGTTGTAACCAACAGAGAGACATAAACAAAGCATGTTGTCTCTAACAAGTGTTCCTTGCTTGGTTCGTAACAAGGAAGATGGTTGACACACTTTCAGGAGGTCCCGCTCACCGGCGACGACGTCACGTTTCCCATGTTTAGAATTGTTTATTGAAGTCATGATGTGACCTTAACATTGTATTTTACGATTGTCTCATCACCGGGCCGCGCACTGACATTTCAATAGGGAAGGTGAGCGCAGGTCGCCGCGTGAGGTGAAGCACGACGCAGCGCAGGCGCACCCAGCCAGCATCACCACCGCCGTCGTTGCACCCACCTCGCCTCCGCTCCACTGTCAACAACGACCCTATTTTTCACCCATCTATTATTTATAAACGCAGCCTCCGCCCCGTGCCTCTCCTAGCACATAAATCACAGCTGAAACGCGTGACCCGGACGAACTGAGCGAAATATGCGTCATCGTTACGATAAAACCATGAAATATCGATGCCATTTTCTTCATTGACACCCAGGAACTTACTAGTAAACTGGATTAATTCCGTTCGAGCACCTGGCATACGAGTACAGTTGCTATATTGCATTTCTCGGATTACCTCCGGAAACTTATCGGGCGTCAGTGTTGACTTAAATTTGCATCTAGTATTTTCTAGTCGCGCTTCGATTGTAGGTGCTCACGATTTAACGCTAGTATTAATGCATTATTCAGAGGGGTTTTCATTAGACTGTCGCTATCGGCGCGGGTGATCGCGCTCTCGTTAAAATGTACGGATGGCATGACGGCTGCTCGTATTGAGCATGCGCTAGACCGACACGCGAGCACCTATCACCGCTCTACTCAAATCTCAAGAAACCCTATTTGCAGACCCGCGTTTCCTATACTAGTTTATGCATCGCGACATTCATCTTTCCCCTAATGCGCCTCCCCGCGTGCCTTTCCCTATATTCTGCCTTTCAATGGGAGGTGGACTGCCATAAATTTGAAGTCTTTTAGAACTAGTAATAAAATTTTAAGTGCTAGTTTGTGGCAGAACGAGCTACAATGGTGGCAGTTACTTTAAAGAATTTCTCATAAGCTGTCTGCCGTTCAATATTTTCAAAGGGCATGTTAATGTAACTTAAAAGAATAATAAAAGAAAGAAATGTCTCTATAAAAGGCTTTGAGATCCGAAAAAAACTCTTCCTTTTGCCAATTAAGCAAATCTTTCTTCTCGCGTTTATCCTCTTTCCTTTTGTAGAAAATCTTCGTAGAAAAAAGTGCATTAAAACGCAAAAGAGCAAGCGTTTAGCTACGCAGAGAGGCTTATTAAAACACCAGTTAGTGGCACAACCAGTTGGAAGGAAACTGGTGCGGACAGGTTTATCAACCCCGCACATGGCACACACTCGCGGATGTGGTATACTTTCGATATTAAAAGAGCTCACATGATCACATCCCGTTCACTTTGTCCCAAATTTGAGTCAGCAGCCGTGCGTGACCAGAAAATCTACGATTCACATAAAATGAATTGCAAAATAAAAGTACTAAAATATCCCAATTTGTTGGTTCAATGTGATATCGTGTGGGCATAAAAAAGTGAATTGATCGTGGGACATCACCGGTTAGTTGACACTGGCTGGACACGGTCGAGCAGCGCTCAAATAATGCCGTTACGTTTTAATTACCTTGTTGACGTCTCCGCTCTGACCACTCGTCGCTCGCGTACCTGCAACAATCACATATCGGTTAAATATAATTGCACACCTTCTTGCTCTCGGACATGGACATCGTCAACTTTTTACTAGACTATGGCTAACCCAAAAGGAAAATATCGGTCTACTTTGTTGTTGTAGATATTAATTTCATAGCACTTGAACCACAGAACACAGTGTGGCTTTAACATCGATTATGAAGGTTTAGATCTCAGCGATATTATCAAGTTTTTGATAATGTGTAGTAGATTGGTAATATGCAGTGTGGGAGATATTTTATGAATCGAACCAATAAGGCAAATTTTTGAACAAAATGAAAAATGTAGGTACCGAATAAACTATTGTAGCTAGGTGAAATTAAACTTTTCTACCGTTTGAGTACCCGTACAAGTAAAATCTAAAAATCTAAATGTAAGCTTGACAACTACCCACGTAGCCTTCAATTACAGAATTCAATTAACGGGCGTTGTTGGTTTATTGATGTAATAGTTGAGATTCGCCCGTGGCGACTGCATTATAGGGCTCGGACACGCATGCCTGTTATCTAGATTTCGAGACGCAGGCAGGATGGTCTATAGCCCCACGCCCCGACGGGATTAGATGACTTTAAACTAGGATCACATGTTTTATGCTACAGACTACACTCGAGATCTTATCACTTATTTATGCCCCTACTTCTATAATCCTTTTAAGCAGAGTAAATTATTTAATGTAGTTTTACTCTGCAGTGCAAAACAAACATTTTGTGAAGATGAGCAATGATAGGTTCGTTAGCGAGAGCTCGTTGAGGCAGTCCGGCGTCGCGTCATTCGTGTAAACAGTGATACACTGACCGGGTTAACCTTGAATGGAAAATGTGCAGACGGAGTTTCGCTGCGGAAAAATATGCCATTGATGCAAGCGTGCGTGCGTCGGATAACGGTCCCGGCTCGCACTCAGCCGAATAAGTGCTTTAGCGGCGTACACGGAATGGTAATGTCCACGGCGAGACTTGTCACGCGATTCCGACCGACTACCGGACGCACTTCAATTTCAATAGACCCACTTTCTTCTAACCTTGTGTCCTTGAACTATAAATGTGCTCGCTGTGTCAACGTTCGTCGACGCCTCTGCCGCTGCTCGCTGCGCAATCGGCATCTTAATCGATTTTACTCTTAATAACTTTTGCTGAGCCGTCTGCGTCTGTTTAATTCACTTTCCTTGAATAATCTGTTTCAATGAATCGGTAATCGATACAATGGTCGAGTATTTCGTGTAGCCAATTACGCTGGGTAAGGTGGTGATTGAGGTCCGGCGCGCGGTGAAACAATGCTCGCTAACGAGGTGCAGCGGGTGTCCGTCAGGCGGGTGCCGAACGGCGGTCGCCAGTCGCCGGCACTGCCGAGCGCCAGGAACACTTCAATCCGCTTTGTTTACGTTAGCATCGCTCGCCTGCGGAACTCGATCGCATCCCGAACGCAATAAACCTCGGAGCTAGCTCACGACTCCGCAATGTCTACTCTTTATCGCCCCTGCCGAACGCGGTGCGATCTTAAACGTATTTTAATAACTTCTACCCGGCCGGTCGCCGTAATGGGCTCACCATGCAAATGCCTGTAGTCTTTACCCACGAAGCACCGTTACACACCGATACCGACAGTAACGAACCGCCCCGTGAAATAAAGAAAGGTAATAATCGGGAACGGGAAATCCGATCGCGCCGTGAGCATTCCTCGCCGCAGTTTCAGTCCGGTTGGGACTCCACGCTCTACTTGCACTACAACTTAGAAGTGCCATACTGGGAATCATTTTCATTGCATACCATTTCCATTTTCCACATACGACAAGCTATCAAAAAACTTGAATTAAGTCACGAAGAAAGTGCCCCCACAAGTTCCTGCATGCGATGCTATCTCGCATGTAAGTTGTTGCTAACTTGATGGGTCTAGTGTGGATTTGAAGTTCCCTTTCGCGACATAGCAAAGCCTTTCCCCGTCGCGACTTTGCGCTCTGACACCTGCACTCTTCCTTTCTACATCGTGCTTGTGGTGGCACTGCAAGTCACTGCAGGTGCTAATTTATCTTGCATCTTTGTGCACGCCAATTATAACTATCTACTAAGCTTCTTCACACATCTTTGAATACGCCATGTCGCGTCTGTTCAAAACGATATGGATAATTATCGGCGGCTCAAAGTAAACGTATGACTTCTGTCGGCATGTCTACGAATCATATCCAATTAATTCTTTCGACAGCAATAAGAATAACAGCATTTTTAAAGGGAATTCAATTCAAAAGCCGCTTTATCATATCTCCTTACCGACTGCTATTACAAAATAAGATTAACAATTTTCTCACGTCCGCATCGAGTCCGAGTTAGAAGACGACAACCTCTGCAAAAAGTAAGTTGGAAATCTAATAGAGTTTGTGGCAAGCCGGTTATTTGTGTTATTTTTTAGTTTCGCTGATGTTGAGGAGAAATGCTATGTAACGCTAGCGGACGAAGACGAAGCAACCCGGCATTACAGTAATAACTCCGGAACGCCCTTCTGTCATTATTTTGTACACTTTCCTCGGGTAACTAAAGATGAATTCCTTTTTTACCTGAGTGCCTCAGAAGGAGGGTTAGGTTTTTTGAGAGTATGTATGCATGTAAAGTAAACTTGGTCAAGTAAATGCTTTTTTACGGGCACAACCCAAACGGCTGCATGAATGTTCACGTATGAGATGCCGGTAAATTCGTCTCAGTAGCGCAAGTGACACTCATCCATATTGTTATTTCCAGAACTTAAGATGGCGGATTTTAACGCAAACTTTGAAATTACCGCAGTCGGGTATTTGTTTTTTTATTAATTATGTTTGTTTATGTTCATGGGCGTCTTGACTATTGTATCCACCCAAAACGTTTGTAGCACAAGTTTTACTAAGTTCAAGAAAGTATACAACTTGTAATTAATGTTTTTTAATTTTTTAACATTAATAAATTTAATCTTAATCGATTTTTCAAAATAAAACATCTTAATGTAAACCTTGATCACAAGTCCTACACGAAAAAATAAAAATGGTGTCTATATTTGGAAAAACTATGGACTGAATTATAATTTTATTTCAACAGAGTGGTATGTGTATCAAAAAAAGGGCACATTTTAGGGGTCGCTAGGATTTGACGGTTTTTTAAGTGAACAAAATTTTCTGAGATGTTTTTTCTTATTTATATTGATATTTTTACATTTAAATCAGGTACTTAAAGATAACGAATTTTCAGTTTTTGCTGAAAGGTACCTAGAACTATAAAAAAATATTTTGAACTACTCAAATAAGTGTGTATAATGGTGTTGTTTGCAAAGTATCATTGGCCCTTCCAGGCTTTGCACAAAGACGCCCTTCATGAGCTTGGCTTACGCGCCGTTTTGCGTTTTTATTCAACGTATTATATTACGTAGCAGAAATGACCCTTCTTGATTGTTAATAGAGTTTTGATTGCGGTACGTTTAAGTGTTCTTTATTTTATTTGCAAAAGAAATGGATAGAATTAATGTCCGAATGCATGACGTTGCGCTAAATGAATCACGACTTGACGTCGGCAGTAATAATGACGTCGGAATGCATGTGTGGTGCAGACGGAGGTATCGATGCGTGATAGAACGAGTCTAATGCACTATGGCGGCGCGGCGTGGTCATTGCGCATGCGCGTGATCCCGGGGGAACCTGCCGATTATTTCCCTATGATTGCACCCTTCACGGCGCTATCTTTTCATTATCGAAGCCTGCATATGCCTAGCAACACGGTAACGACAGATTAAGTAACCATTTATCATGGACGATGCGCGGTTGCAACGCTGCAAGCGGATCCTCGGAATAAAGCCATAATTGGAATTAGTATCCCTTTGTTCTCTTTGCGGACAGCAGTATTCATGAATCTCATCTGCAATGTTTACGTTCTTCCGACGGAACAATAAAAAGAACAATGATTCGTGGAGGGGTTGTTGTGCACATAATAAATTCTCGTGTAACAAGGTCCGGTGCCTTGTACGTACAATGGCTTCATCTTTCCCATGCGGGTTTTTTAGGCGTGTCGTTGATAATTCTGCACGCACGGGCTCGGGCGAGGTGTTGCGTAATTGCGCGAGCGACGTAGCGTGTGCAGATCCTAGCTTCTTGTTGTGGACGTGAAGCCAGGCTGTTCCTGTTCGCATGTGAGCCCTATTTATTGTAATTACGTCGCTCGGACGACGGCTGCCCGCTGCGTCCTATCGATGGACGGGAGCGCTCAGCACAGATGAGCTCACCTTGATAACATCGCTCCTACGTTCAATTATCTGCGAGCCACTTACACTTTTTGAGCTACCTTAATTATCCTTCTGATGTCTATTTCAATATCTAGCCTACATTATCGTCAATCACTTTTATGTACGATGCTATCTCAATAAGATCGAAGCTTTTGAGATATTATCGACCCCCAGCGGTTTTCAATCAGGTTTCTCAAAAGGGTGACGTTTGATTAACTTAATTGCTTCCGTTATTTCTAGTTGCAGCATACAAGTTATCAATAGCGGTGCACGGGGAAGCCAGTGCGATTATGGAAGAGCAAGACAGGGCAGGATATGAGCCGCATTCCTTATAACTGCGCCGATAATGCGAGCGGATAGTATTCAGGCATTGATTGGAATAGTATTGGCAATAGTTTTCCGATTAATGTACGCGATCAGCTCTAGGTGGGTCCGTTTGCCTTAGTCGCAGTATCGGTCGGGCAATCGTAACTTCTTCCCACATAATTGGCGTGTGGGCGCGGCGGCGGCGGCGGCGGCGTTATCCCGATCGCCGCCGCCCACCGGCGACGACGCGCCGACCGATTAGATAGCTCGAACCCCGACACCCGACCCAGGAACAAACCGCCATGCGCCACCCGACGCACCAACTACCGCCATCCAACGTTGATCACAAAAATCATAAACACTTCACTGAACAACCAACTGAGCACCAACCCTCGTTAGCAAGATGCTACGCGAAAGATTACACGCTGCCTGGAAGAAATTTATCAAACACAACGCGGAAAAATACGTTTTATAACGAGGAAAGTAAATGAGCACGTCGGGCGCTTCATTCGTTGTAGAACTTGACTAATAATTGTAAGAGAAGAGATTGTACCAGAAGATGCAGTTAGAACTCGGAATTGAATGTTCAGGAGTCAGAGTGCCACGCACGATTACAATATAGCCGTAGATAATGTCAATAAGCACGAGGCTTCTGTGGCCCCGATGCCCTCGCTTGCGCCGAACACGCCCTCGCGACAATACTCGGCTCAACTCATTAGCGATAAGCAGTGGCCCTGGCCGCTCGTTACGCAAGACGAGACAGACGCTCCATTAATTGCGTATTGTCGAAGCTCCCAGCGATCACATCTGCGAGATTGTCGAGGCGATCTCACGACGTCCTATTTCCGCCCGCTACTCGACCGGCGACCGCTGCTTCTCCTATATGGCCATCGTTAATAATAATATACTGCGAAAATTAATCGGAAGCATCGATGATAGCCGCGCACGTTTATGCCGCCAGGATAAACACGGATAATCGGCGGGACCGTTATATTGATTTAGGACTTGGGTCCCGCCTTTTCATGCTCAACCACAAAACAAACATTGAGAATCATTACGCTCACGATGACATGATAATACTAACCTGTTATAAAACCATTATGGGAGTGCTATAAACAGTAGAAGTTAAGGCAATTCTCTCGCCTGTTAGTAGGTGTGTTGTCACTGTATCCTGCCCACATCATGTAATTCCACTCATAAACGGTGAAGAAATCATTATGGTTAAGTTCATTCCTCACGCTTACAAGCTTCTTTCTTAGAAGCACCCTGTAATTGAACCCTGCCCGGCTCAAACCAGCTTCATACAAATTATTCTAGCCTTATAATTCACTTTCTAGTTTCTTTCTAGTTAGTGCAACGAATGCCTCGCGGCCTGGGAGTACCTCTTCGTGCTTCAAACTTTTACTTGCGTTAGACGTTTCCCGGGGCTCTATATTCACGTGGAAAGCGGTTATCGGTTGTGCTATCGTCGTGAATAAATCAAGTATTTGGACGCATGCCTCTATCGGGGACAATGCGAGTATGGTGACGTTAATTGACGAAATGCGGAGTAAGAGCGGTGGTGTGTTGGCCGCTGATTTATGCGCGCGCAAATCGCTTCTCAATTTGCATTGGATCTATGTAAAGCACCCACTCGGGGTCTCGTTACCGCGATCTGTACATACACACCCGGGCTGGCCAATCGTCACGACCGCCGGCTGGAATGTTTAGTCGCTTTTATTTTTTGTCAATGAAAGAACATTCGCCTCCCTAAGTAGGCTCACGCCAAGTCTGCTCATTCTACTGTCCGCATACCATCACTCTGTGCTGTTGAGATGTCATGTTGTCAATTTGTAGAATTAATAAAAAGGATGTCGTATTCAGTGCGTCGAATTGGTTTTGTAGTGTAGGTAAAGTAACTATTAGATTTTGTATTGAAATAATGATTTTAGTATTTTTTTTTTAATTGATTTTAAAAAACCTTGAACCATATAGACAACTTATCTACTTACCTTATTGACTTTTTTATATAAAGGTGAATTGTTCAAAATTAATCAATTGCAGGTAAATAGCACCAGCCTTTCATACCTTCCATAATAATAGGCAGTTCGAATTGTCTCAATTGCTCATCTTCTTAGAATAGATAAATCAAAGTCGGCTGTTATATGCAGATGCTGATTTAGAATAGGTGATAGTAGTTAATGTGAGCTTAATGCTCTCACCGGACTTAATAGCTTCGTGTGGGGCTGCAATAATTTCTAATCTCTAATAAATGAATTAGATAAGGTGGTAATGTGCGAAAATAAGTCAAGTCCGCCTCGGTGAAATGCAACCGCAAATCTCGGCTCGTAATTCAACGCAGTGATAAGAATGATCGCACGGTGGCGGTTTACATGTTTGCGGCAACCAGCAGCCGACGAAACACGCCGCACAGATAAAATCGTGGCATTGTCTACGCGTTCGCAATCATTCATACCAACCGGCTTTGAACGCAAATAAATGTGAAAGATAGGTAATAGCCAATGACCACATACGGACACTTCACACACTTCATCCATTGCGGTGTAGAATAGCGGCGTGAACAGCAAATGACATTCCACATCCATACCGCGTTCATACCACACCAAATAGGTGCGGAACGTGGCGTGTATTTGGGTCACACACTGATTTCCAGTAATGGTAGTGCGGAGTGTAGGCTGAGTTTTACCGCAAGTAATCTGGCAAACGCATGAAGTTCCTGGCTAATTTGCGGATCGTGCATTTCGGGCTGCGGTCACGCGCGTGCCCGCAACCAAAGTCCGCTACCGGAACGTGCGACGTCCAACCTGCAGCCACCGCCACCACGCCGCGCCGACGCTGTAGATGTCGTAACCGAGTTCAACAATCGCGTAATGACCTTATGCGCCGAATTATAATCCACCATAATCGAATAAATTACATCAATCTAAAGCGATGTCATAAAATCTAACCTAAATAACGGAGCGTGCAACTTTTATAACAGAGCTTCTTTTTGTAGCGGTAGTTTAAATGGAAAGATTAGTTCGCGTCTCATTTACGTATCGTCTCATTCTCATGAAAGCTGCAACAGTTCCTCAAAGCGGCCGAGCGGGGAGCATGAAGTCATATACTCATCACGAACGTGCTCATAATTAACATAGCGATGTTCACATGCGAGGCGCACACCCATCACTCTAAGTTGCACTTCCCAGCGCTTATGTATGTGAGAATATATGCACTCTAATAGGGTTATGTCGGCATTATATGGATAATACCATGTAAATACAATCGACACGTTACTACTGCTATTTCTTTTCATTTGTATGCGGGTTGCTATCGGATAATGATAGCAGAGCCGATCGGAAATTAACATACGTAGTCGGTCCCAAAGTTCTGTCATATATGAAAATACTGATAAAATAAAAAGTACCAATCCGTTTTTAAAAATTTATATATCAATTAAAAATACAATTATCGAAGAATCAAAATAACATAAAACCATTCGAAATGACCTCCCTTGCTTTTAATAACGGCCATCAACCGCGGCGGCCAGTCGTCTATCGCAGCACGCACCATATCCATGTCGATTTCAGCGACTGCTTTAACTATGGCTGACTTCAGGCTCTCCAAATTTTTATGGGGCTTAGCACAGACCTTGCTGTCTAAGACCTGCCAAATTTTATAGTCCAGAGGATTAAGGTCCGGACTGGAGGAAGGCCAATCTTCGTGTCTTATAAACTCAATGTTTTGACGTTCAAACCAGGCTTGAGTGGTCTTGGCTTTGTGAGCGGGCGCAGAATCCTGCTGGAACACAAAGTGATGTCCTGAAAATAGTGTGTTGGGCAGGTCTTTGACGTACCGATCCAAAACCGTCTCTTGGTACACTTTTGCACTGGTTTTGACACCCTTTTCGCAAAAATGAACCTCAGTTGGCCCATAGTAGGAGACTCCTAACCAGACCATGACTGAAGAGGGATGATGCCCATGTTGCACCCGCGGAACTTTGTTTCCTGCTTCTTCAGAGCTGGTAGCGTACACTCTATCGTTTTGTTTATTATACTTTTCTTGTATATCAAAAAATTTTTCGTTTGTAAAAAGTATATCGCGGTGCCGGTTTTTCGCGTACCGTTTTAACAACACCCGGGATATTTTGAGTCTAATTTCTTTTAAACGGGCATTAAGTAAGTGCCCACTCTTTTTTTTGTATGCTCGCAGCTTAAGGTCTTCGTTTAAAACCTTTTTGACTGTTTTTCTACTAACCTTCATCTGCAAAGCCATAAGTTTCTGTTTTCGGACAGGATTTCTTCGTATGCGCTCCTTGATCGCTTTGATCACTGCTGGTGTTCTTGCGGAGCGAGGCCGGCCAGTTCTTTTCTTGTCCTCAACACTAGAGACTTCATTGTACCTACTTATAGTACGATACACAAACCTAAGCGTTATTTTAAATTTTTTGAGCAACTTGAAAATGGTACTCGGCGAGTGCCCGCAGCGATGCAACGCCAAAACTGCTATTCGGTTTTCTTTCAAAGTCCACTCCATCGTGAAAAATCGCGCCAAATGATCATTTATTGTTTTAAAATAATTGTCAAACATTCAAAAACGGAATGCAATAAAAATTTTCCAAATTCGTGTTCTAAATTCAAAAATAATATGCCAGTGACAGAACTTTGGGACCGACTACGTACAGTTGATACAGCCAACTTCGAAAACTGAATACACAGCAGTACAAATTATGAGGAGTGAATTCGTTATGGTATACCGATTTTAAAGCATACAAGTGTAGTGTAAGTACTCAGTCGGTATTAGTTAGTAAGTTGGTTATTTGAGTTGACTTCTCAAGTTCCCATTCATAATTCTACAAGTCATGTCAGAATACATTACCTATTACTTTACTTTAGACGGCTGAGACACACGATACCTCTGTTCGACATGTTTGTAGTAAATACGGTTTAGTAAAAAAGTATTGCCGGTTCGTTCCGCGTATCAGTTCGTCTCGGGACCGTCATCAATAACAAGATGTCGCTATCGGGGTGTCGCTAACGACCGCATCTGGTTTCACTTACGGTGCCGGTAGTTTTTCGTCGGGAATGCGATCAATGGCGCGCATTGTATCGCGGCGGCTGCGCCCGCGCCGCGCGGGTTGCATAATGTGTCAGCCGTGGGAGCGCGCGCGCACCCGCCCGTTATGCGACGCACGCCACCGGTACCGTTCCATTAGTGATTTTATTAGACGATTCGCGTGTATCTGTAATCAATTTGAGCACGTTGCAGGCGTTGTAACTCGCTCCACTTCCAACGCATTATGGAGCATAAAGCTCGCACACAGCCACGCTCTCCCGTTTAAGCTCACACGGTGTTTCATTCCGCCTCACGGGCTAATATGAACTTCGCCGTATAATTTTGTTTGGCGGCGCTATCTAGGACGAGACAGTCCATCACAAATTTTATGGGTAATCTCTCTAATCGCATTAAACGGTACGCAAATACCTACTAGTAAGCTCTATCATTTTTCGTACGAGAAATTTAAGGAATGAATTTAGTGGCACATGTATTGAATGTAGTATGCAGATTATTCGGATAAATTTTTCATGCTTGTTGTTTATTTTACTGCTATTTAGATGTAGGTGAACAACCGATTTGAAGATTACCGTAACTACCTATTTAGTTGATTTGCGAGTAAACATATCGGAACTGGCTCTCATAGAGTTCCAAGTTACGAGTCAGAAGTCACATAAACCGTAGATTACAACGGGACACGACAACTTCTGACGTTTTCACAATAACTGAAATGTAAATTTATGAAAATCCTCTCAATACACCTTCTATCTGTGCTCATTCAATTACTTAGCGCATTAGTGCAAAGTGTCCCAGATCCGAGCCCTACATATCGGCTTTCTGCATCACAAGCCATAAGTCTGTATAACGTTAAGATAAGACCGAAATGTCTGATATGCTTTCATTGACTGGATGTAAAGTGACTTATCGTCTGAATGAGTGACCTTCTTACTCTAAAACGGGGTATGGCGTGCGGCATTAGTTTATTTGTTGTCCGTGGCCGTAGCACAGTTATGGTCAGAAACCGGCTTCCAAACGAGACATAATTTACAAGCGCCGATATTTGGGAGTGACGCCGGGAGTGAGAACGGGCCGATGACTCAGTGTTGACCTCCTCCGCCCACCACATTGTCTCAGACTTTAGCACACTCATCTTCCATAAATAAAACTAACGACCAGCAATCGACATCGCTTCGAACTATGCAAATAACAGATTCAATTTAGTACAGTTA
Source organism: Keiferia lycopersicella (assembly GCA_029255805.1). Taxonomy (NCBI): domain Eukaryota; kingdom Metazoa; phylum Arthropoda; class Insecta; order Lepidoptera; family Gelechiidae; genus Keiferia; species Keiferia lycopersicella. The sequence continues at coordinate 6,966,986 of JARACZ010000008.1, forward strand.
CTTTCTTGAAAACAGGTGGAATTTATTGCCAAAATTAATGAGGTTTCTATGAATATTTTAAAAGACGTATCAAGCTACCCGGATCCTCAGTAGCCTGAGGTATCAAATATATTTAAAGTCTACGTAACGGTATCTCTCAACCTGGTAGTTACTCATAAGTTTGATAATCCAATTAACGTAAAATTTTCATTAATTACTTTACAGATGTATTTTATCGATTCTTTATTACATGTCGTTACAGCGTTACACGGTTACTTTATATGTTTACACAGTTTTACGACAAATATCGTTTGAGAGGAATTTCTTCAATGAAACGACATTGCAACAGTGTTATCAAATAACCCGTTCAGTTTATCTCCGCCCATATTAGCGAAAATATGTCAAAATTCATGAATAACTTTCCAAAATAACGGTACGCCAATCCTTCGGAAATTATTCGTCGTAAATTATGACCGCACAGGTAGAACAATAGCACCTGTACACCTGTTGTCAGTTCAGCATGTGGCAAGGTGCGGTAGAGGTTGTCAAAAGTCCCTTAAGGCGGGTGCTCGGCTCGCAGGTCGTTCACCCCGGCAGGGCGACGTAATTAAAATGGTTCATGGAAAGCGCGCCTGATGGAATCCGTCCTGACCCGCACGACCGCGCCGCACCGCCCTTTAGACGTTACTTTATAAATAGGAGCTCCCACTCTATCTACTCTATCTAGTGCGCGAAAGTTGAGGTCGGAAGTTTCCCTTCCGAGTTCAAGCGCTTTTTATTGTAATAAAAATGGCGCCAGCAATTTAAGTGCAAGTTGCGATATCTGGAAACATAAATTTGTAAAACACGATACAGCAAGATTGTTGCAGGCATCAACTTTATGTTTTGAAGCTACCACAATGCATTCCGCTAATTAACGTCGTGGAATTATCATAATTTCAATGGAACTTGTTTAATAAAGATATAAAAGACGTCTTACAAAACAGCACTTGCTACATTACGTCGATTAGTTTAACATTTAATTGAACGGTCAATTGATCTAAAAATTATTTTTCCGTTGCACGTTCCATCTATAACAGGTTTGAATTCACTGACTCTACTTACAAAGTAATGATGACAGCTGCTATATAATGAAGAAATAATTTATTTGTATCTGTATTTATAACTTACAAGCAATCTCCGCTCAAGCCGGTATTACTATCGGGAAGGTTTAAGTTCCTTGACTTAATAGCACCCTTTCAATAGAGCACGCTCTTTGAATTCGGAACGGAGCGCTCCTTTTCGTCTTTTACCGGTACGATGTAATCACGTACTTAAAAAAAGAACCCAAAGCTTTTTCTGCGTCCTCACTCTCAAATCGATTTTTCCGTCGAACTAATCAGGAAATCGGAACGCAGTCTCGCCTTGTGCCCGATAGTTTCGATGGCGTGTCACCGACTCTCGCGCAGTCACGAACACTACCGCTGTTCTCACGTGACCCTCTTAATTATAATCTCGGCACCCAACGGGGTCAAACTTACCCATCTATCGAACATCTAGACTTCGCCGACGCAGTCCACAATATCGACATCACTCGTTAAATTCGTACGTGATTCTTATTAGGTACCTATTAGATGTAATTTTAAGCTCGAATAAAAAACTGACGTCGATACTATACCGCTATTTTTGTTATTTAATAATGGTAGGTTCTGGGAAAGTGGAACGAAAAATATTTTTCGATGTTGGCAGTCGATGATCAAATGAGCCGCGCCATATACAGGGGCTATTACCAAATAAGTGTTCCGCTAAGGCATGATCGGTCGATTTGACCGATATGTAGCGTGCGTCACAGTTTAAGGCTCTCATTGTCTGCCAATATCACCTTTTAAGCCGCTTGTTCACAGCGTTGGCATTCGGCTAAAGTACTAGTGTTGACCCCCGGCCCCGATCGTGCTTGCTGGGTCGTTTGTTATACTTTTGTTGCCTGCGAACGCTACCAGTTGTTTCGTGCAATTGCAGCCTACCTAGGGCAACCTAGATACCTAAGCGAACCCGGGCAGTGCCTTAATGGTGCTGAATTATCGTGGGAAAACCATAACTGTAAAAATGCTAGCTGCGATCCTTCAGCACACTTTTGTGTTTGAGCGGTAAGGTGTGACGTTCGGTGCTAAGTGGTCTACATCACTCAAAAAATTAATAATCAGTTGGAAAAGTAGGTGCCGTTTTAACAACCTGGGACACGTAGCGCAGTCGGCAATGACTTTATATCGTATTTTTCACAAATATTTGACTAGTTCATAAGTTAATACAATAGTTTCCTTTTGCATAATGACGGATATGAATTGTTTATAATAATGATCTTGTTGTTTAGTGGATAATTCAGTATTTTAGCAAAAGGAATAGTTATTCTCTAACTGTACATTAAATATGAAATTGTAATGAATGTACAAGATTTGACCGTGTGACAAGTGGTTACAATGAAGTTAATGATGCTACATATTTTGCGCTATACAGTCCTTGGCCGTAAGACTCAGAGGCCTCTCCCTCAGCTCAACATTACTTTACTGACTTATCACTTAAAAATAATCTTATCAAATATACTAAGTACTTAAGATGCAAATAAAGTTAAAAAAAAACTGATTATTTTATGTCCTTTGTTATTACTATTTTATATCGAATCTGAGCGCGGGGTAAGCTTTTAGTTTGCAAAACCGATACTCCTCGGTATTTGATTTAGTACTTACTGTACTTTATCTATAAAGTATTCTTTTCCGCTAACATTATTTTATGCACATTGCTTTCAAATGAACACAGACTATAATTATTAAGTACATAATCATGACTAGTTAAAATAGTATTAAAATACAGTTATTTCGTAGTTCAATTACGTTTCAGCTTCTTCACTTGGTCGTAAACCTTAGTTTTCCCAGCGCGAGCTTCATCGCTGGGATTTACGATCATTATCGCGTTTAATTATTTTCATAAATATTTCTAATGCGGCTTCCCATTGGGGACAAGTAGCGTGATTCCGCCTTGTTAGTGTCGTTGGAAAATTCGAGATTTTTATTTTTAAATAAAAATATGCTAAGTTTTTTGTCCTTCTCTATATGTTTAATAACTATATTGATAAAAAGACCGATAATAAGTGTTAAGGAATTTAATACCTATTTGAAAAAAAAATATGCTGTTAATTTTTATTTTGTCGTTTGCATATAAACTAAATATTTCTTTTAAATTTATTGAATAATAAAGATGAAGCTTTTTCCTTTTTAAGCTTCAAAATTGTAAGTTTTTGTGCAATGCAAAACATATTTTGAAATTGAATCATAAAGTTTGATTTCAATTATTTCTTTTCTAACCATTATAAATATAAATCATACAAAAATTCCGCCAATTATATTGATTTTACTATATACTCGCAGATAATTTCTATGAATATCCTACTAGAAATACTATATACCCTAGTATAAATATCCGTTTTCATTAAATATTTTCATTCTTTAAGTATAAAAAGCATAATCCCGTCGGGCGCGCGTTGATGTCTCTTATACCGCGAAGCGCTGCCGAGCATTCGTAGCGGCAGCGTAGAGCCATTTTTAACGTAGCTGTGATACTAGCAGTGCATTTACCTCACACTTATTTTTAACTTATAATTACTATGTTTTTCAGATTACATGTAATATTAAAATAAAGTCGAAATATAATATGTTAGTGGTTTGTGAACATTTTGCACAAAATTTCAATTAAACGACCCGGATACCCGCAGTGAAATAAAATAAACTAAACTACCTGGGCCGTTAAGTCAATAAAAATTTACTTACGTACTTAACTCCTAATTGAAACATCCGGCCTCGAAAAGATAAATTCTGTGAGAATTTGTAACAAACTTGTTAGCATTTTAACAACGTCGCTGCCAATTTAAAAATACCGGATTAAAATTGTCTCAAGATAGTATAAAAGGGTACAAAGTAGATTGGTGATAAATCTCGCGCGGCCAAACGAACCGACGCTAAATATAGCGCAAATCTATGTGTGTACGCAGCCGAGCTTATCGTGCGCATACACGATCGAAGACAACGCGCAAAAACCATGCGCTCTAGTCTGTATCTGCCCTAACGGTACGCATCCACTCCTCATATTTTTCTACATAATCGTCGATTTCGATTCGCTCATACTATACGCCTGGGAAGATCTTCCGATAGACTTTTTGTGTTTTTATTTCATCTCCCGCTCTCCGCCTAATGAATATTGATACAGTTTATTTTATACGAATGCTGTTACACGCATGTGAGAAATGCTATTTTTAACGCCTTTCTGGTATTGTTATCTAATGTATATCTTGCAAGGTTCCCATATTATTTATTGTTATTTGTACTCTGTAATTTTATGCTACGAAAGTTCAGCCGCGCAAATCTTTTAAATAGGGGCGTACAAAAGATCTACATATTTTATGTTCCCCGTTCGTTGTAGTGAAGATAGATAGAGTTTTAAATTTACAAGCTAAAGAAATATATATGTATTACATTTGTTAATCAAAGAATAGGTAGATAAGTATTAAAATTTACGATTGCTGATTTGGGCATTTAAGCTACTTAGCATTTGCATTAGCATTAACATTTTTGAGCAAATAAACTTAAATTTAAGATTCTTTCACGACGTTATTAATATCTCTCTTGTTAGGCCATGATTGTATCTTGAATATTCCCAAAATCATGAAACAAGTGATGTTAATCATATTTATGATATTAATCATTATCATATTTTCTTACTGTTAAAGTAATTAGCATAAAAAATATCATAGTACGCTTATATAAATTTCATTTTCTAGTCACTTTGAAAAAACTGGATCTTTTGCGAAATGAAACAAATTGTATGAATGTACCAGCTTTCAGCATTCCTAAGTCAAAATTAATCTGCGCCCGTAAAAGGATGCGCTCAGGCGGAGTTTAAAGCTATAAAATTTAAATCTGTTATTTATACTTTCCTTTCGATTTAACTAATTAAACGTTTAATAGCCAATGACAATTTAAATTTTAGTCGCTACGCATTCTTAAACAGCAATCACCTACGTCTAGACTTTTAATTAAGTTAAGCTCCTCTTAAAGTCCTTGACGATCGCGTCCACTGAATCCATAAAATTATTTATAGTCGGACCAGTTTATCGACAGGATACTCGGGAACATCCTCCAGTTATCCCGGCGAAGGAAATCTGTTCCTGTTCATCGACGTTTCCAGCGCAGAAAAAATGCATTCATAAAACGTAAAAAAGCACAAGTACGTACCCAAGGGTTGCACGAAAGTCGGGCTATTTTTTGTGCAAGCGTCACGGGTTATAGTTCAAACAATTCAACACCCCAGTTCATGAACTTTTCACTGGTTGTATATCACTGGCAGTCGCACAGTCCTCGGATGACGCGCGCGCAGCGATGGTCGCGAGCCTAGTGTCGCGGCCACTCTCAACAAGACACTGAACTTGGCGGAGTGCGCCCCAACGGTTATAACATAACACGTCTGACGTAACCTTAACCTTGCAAGAAGAAGAGGAACGAGCCGCCGAAGGACGGAGAGAGAGCGCAATAGCCCGGAGAGAAAGGGAGAGATGGCTTGCCGGACGGCGGACTGCGGACTTCGCGGGCCGGCCGCGCGACATGCGCGGGCGCCGCTCGCCGCACAGCCTTTGCGCGCTCCCTAGCCATTATAGACAACCCCAACAAAAACCCTTCAATCAATTAACATTGTGGTTCAGTTAGTTACTTAATAAGGTCAACAACGCTTAATGTCTATTTTTACAATTGTTTCATAATATTCACACGAACCTGTTTGGGTGTCTTACCCTTTAATGGGGCATTCTCGTTGTCATCATCATCAGCAATCTGATGGAGATAAAAATAAACGCTGATACGTGACTTGCAATAATAATGAGCTTTTAATTTGTAGGCAGCTACTGCTTGCAGCTTTTGCAAAGCTTTTTCAAATAAGTTAAAAAACTATTAACATGTCATTCATCAATACCTTACAATCATTCTTGCACAGGAAGCTCTTCCGGGGAAAGCAAGTAATAGGCTATACAAAGGAGTTTTTATAATTGTGATTCTGCTTTACCATGTATAGGCAATAGCAATTTCCAACATGGAGTCAATGTTCTGCAACCTTCGATTGTTCTGCGTCTAATTGCGCAATCTCCCATTCGCATCTTTAAGGAGTATTTATAAATTAAAATGGAAAAGAATTTCGCTTTCAAAGAGGCCTAATTGATGTTTTTATTATTCAAACTTAGATAATAAAACGATTCTATTATGCGATGACCCCAGCTATATATGGGCTGAAAGGACAATAGCTCGATTATATAGTCGTTGAACATGTTGTGGAAGATTTCAAGTAGGTAACAGAGGAACATGATAGTTAAGTTTCCGATAGCTTTCACTTGTATCTCCGTAGTCGGTTCTGCATGATTAAAGATCTCGACCACCACTCGGGAACGAGCTCCAGTGGCCAGTTTTTGTCCACAGTCTTCCTTCCTACTTTGACCAATGTCAATGATCTAGTCTCTCCAAGTTCTCTCATCTTTCACTCCGTCCCTTTCATTACAAGCGCCATTTGTCTCAAAATGAGTTCCTTTATTGGACGCTGACTCGCACAGTCTAGACAAAATAGTAGATGGATTAGATAATATTTTGCGGGCATACAACCGGCTTCATTAGTGTAATCAGTGCATCGTCATTTGTAACTAATTCATCAGACTCCCTTGTTGCGCCTTGATTGTATCTTGAATGTTCCCAAGATCATGAAACGATTTGAGTTTCCCATCGTAGTTCTCGCTGATGATTACCTACCGCCACCATGGCTGCTTATCATCAAGGTGGATGCAAAATATGTCTAATTACCTTAAATACTCACAATTGTTTGGTTGGCGAAAGATCATCTTTATTAGTGAAGAAATTGCAGACTAATTTCTGATTCTAAAATTATAGCGCCACTTACAATTAGCACTAATATATTTTTTATGATCTGAATAATATAAAAAATATTATCTCTAATTTACCCGCAAATTGCTTTTTCGTAGAAGTAGCGATCTTAATCAGATTTGAGAACCTAACATTTGAATACGTTTAGTATCGTATCGTAAATTTTTATATTTTTTAATTTCAAGGTAATGGCATTCTATAAAACTGACTACTGCAGGTAAAAATAATGACATACAAGTCTAGGTGTCCAGACCACCCATTAAAACAAAGCTATTACGTCGCGACGTGCGACAATAACAGGTGGAGAAATGAAGAATTTTTAATACGTGAGGTTTGTTGTAGATAAAGTCCACAAGGCGAATATAGGGAAGTCAAGTGACCACAATACAGGGTGTGAGGGACGGTGTAACGATAACTTTGCAGGCGTGATCAGACCATGAAACTGAACCACTTTTTCTGTGGGGCCTATGTTGGGAAACGTGAAATTTTTTTCGACCTTCCATACAAAATTGCCGATCAGCTGACTGACCTTGTATGAAAACTCGAAAAACTTTTTTCGTTTCCCACCATAGTCCCCATAGTAAAAGTTGTTCAGTTTCATAGTCTGATCACGCCTCCAAAATTTTCGTTACACAGTGTCTTACACCCTGTATAGCTTCAAACTGGAAAATTCACAGGCGGTGCATTTCCAAATCAAAACTACGATGTGATACAACACAGTGTAAAGCTACGGAACTGCTCAAAGTTTAAAGCTACATGAGCATGACTGACCATGCTTCGAAAACAATACCTTCAGAATCTATTTAAAAAATAATCATACCATGCGTCTAGCTAGAACAAGATAATCAAGATAGACATTGATTGAAAATTACCAAGTAAGAGCAGCAGCTTTTTGAAAATCTCTCAGTAAGAAATCACGCAAAGTTGAAAAACAGAGCATGAAGTTGAAAAACAAATAGCATTCAGTGGGAAATACTGTCTACAAACAATATTTATAAGGCGTACCGACAACATTATTCTAAGTAAAACATAAGGTATGCTAGGTTTAGACATCGCTAGCACGGGGTATAGTCGGCGTTGCCAGACTGTCCGAAAACGGGCGGTTTTCTATGCATTTTTTGTTGTATTGCATCCGCCGCACCGTCCCTTTTCAGAGGATCTAGACGAGACACCTTAGAATATGTTAACTCAAGTCATTGAGTGTTTTGTCAATTTTATGATAGTTTACTCTCACTCTCTATTAGTAGTAGGTGTCAGGCGGTCAATTAATTCTAACACCAAGGTACATCGCATTGTTCGACTTGGTGTTCCACACGAAGAAAAACATTCCTCCACTCGCATTTTCGTTCCTTACTTCTAGATTTGAATTGTATACATCCGGCCGGACGATGTTGATGTTGAGAAAAATGATGAAAAACAGGCCAACCCCTTTCTAAAAGTAAAATCGTTTAAAATTGGAAAAGCTATCTGGCAACACTGGATATCGTGTGCCGGGCTTCGGATTAAGCCTTATTTCATGTTTGCCACGGCTATTGAACCGAAGTAATGTTAATGTTGCCTGGGCGCACTTATTGTCTCAATATTTCTCAGAGATGGCGATTATAACATCCTCTAGTACTATTTTCGCCTTAAATAAATAATTACCTACAGCTGGACCTTAATTAAAATACCAATACATTCTATGCTGTGATGTGAATTATCTTGTCTACGATAAAATCAACTCTTAGACAAGTTTTTCATTCATCTTCATGTCTCTAATAGAACTAAACTTGCTGTTCATCCAAAGGACAGAATCTTTATACAGGGTGTAAAAAAAAATTGCTGCAAATATTTTTAAGGGTTGAGCCAGCCCATAAAACTGAACAACTTCCCCCTAGGAACATTGGTCGAAATACGAAAAAAAATTTAGACCTCCCATACAAAATTACCGACCGAATAAATCAATTTGTATGGAAGGTCCAAAAATTTTTTTCATATTTCCTAGGGGAAAGTTGTTCAGTTTCATGGGCTGATGCACCCCTTATAATATTCGCAGCTATTTTTTTTACAACCTGTACACACAATTGACAATCAAGTTACTCACTTAATAAAATCTAACTAGTCTTACTACGACCTCAAATGAAATCATTAACCCATTTAAGGGACTGGAGCAGTCAAGCTCAAAGCACCCACTGCCGACCTCTAGACCACAGGGGCAGTTTTATTTAAGGAGATCCCAGGGCATATGTGATGCCCCAACACTTAAAAACTCATAACTGATACATACATACATATATCACACCTTTACCCCTTACGGGGTAGGCAGAGCGTTAACGGCCGTAAAGATACGGTCGCTATCGCCACGTCTGACAAATATAGAGGGCCGTTTGAGATAATTTGTGTATCATTATAGTGACAGGTTGTCAGCCTGTCGCCTAAAAGTTGTAATACACCTGAAACTTCTTCCCTCAGTCGCCTCTTACGGTACCCATGGGTAGGAAATGGGGTGATGCCATTCTAAGCCGGCATCACACGGCGAATGAATCATTCATAACTCGACAGTAATTAAATGTAATTGATATACAGACACTGAAACTTATTTACAAATTATTGTTTTAATAATTAACAGATCACCAAACCTACGGAATACTATCTGTTACTACACGAATCATTTTATGCAATTAAAACATACTGTAATAAAACTTCATTAAATGTTCTTCAATTTCAACATCGACTTTTTATTAATTACGTTTGCATCGGGTTATGACTTTTTAAGCGTTGGGGGCAGCGCATATGCCCTGGGATCCCCTTAACCGCATTTATTCTCAAACATGCCGTCACTAAACGCTTCAATTATGCAGTTTGTTTTAACAATTAGAGCAACCAGGTTTAGATGATTAAGTTTGTTTAAGGTTTATACGATAATTGAATGAGATAGCAAAATCAAGACGTAATAAAGGATGAAAGAAGCTATTACTCCTTTTACGAGAAATGAAATAATATTCTCAATTAACTATAAAAAGAGAATACTGAAAGTTTTAGTTATAACTCAATTATTATTAGAAATACAGGGTGTTAGAGACAGCACTACGATTACTGATCCCGTATCAGTATTCGTAGTGCTATCTCTTGCATGCGGACTATTGACTAACTTTCCCCTAAAATATGTCAGGAAACAAGAAACAGCAACCACAACAATGGGTAGCACAAACCAGAGAAGTTACAGCTTGCGCGCCCCTAGCAACACGAGTTATATCTTTGATAGGAGGGCCTCCCATACAAAATCACGGTCAACTGACTTCTTTAGTTATAGAGAGCCTGAATTTTTTTACTTTCTCTGTAACATATTTTTTGGCGAAAGTTGTTAGTTCCATGGTTAGGGCATACCCTATCACCGAGTAGTCGAAGGGCTGTTTCTGAAACCGTGTATCTACATGGTGTTAGGAGTATTCGTGAATCTTGACGAAAGCTAACAAAAATTGTAAAAAATTCAAAAGTAGGTTCGCGATTAAAAGAGCGCAGAAATTTTCCCAACGTACTGATCGTAGGGTGCCTTTTAATGTGATTTCTTAGTCTAGTAGAGCGAACATAAGGCGTAAAAATAAACTTTGATAAAAGATCATTTTATTTTTAGCAATGCCTTTTTATAAGGTGTAAAAGTATTAGCTGCATATATTTTCAGGGGTGAATCAGCCCATTAAACTGAACAACTTTCCCCAAGAAACATAGATCGAAATATGAGAAAATTTTTTGGACCTCGAATTGACTTAGTCAGGCGGTAATTTTGTACGGGATGTCCTAAAATTTTTTTCATAATGCGACTTGTTTTCCTTGCGGAAAGTTGTTCAGTTTCATGGGCTAGTTCACCCCTTAAAGTATTTGCTGTAAAAAATAAATTACACCCTGTTTAGTTAGATAGAATTATGCTTTGTATGTTTTGTACATTTTTGAATGTATATCAATTCCTAGTTATTTCTCAGTAGTTGGTCTTACACTGATTCCTTGGCAGAAAGGACGTTGCCTCATTTGGGACGCTACTTGCGTTTGCACATTTGCAGCATGCCATCTTGCCGGTACCCAGAAGTGTGCTGGTGCAGCAGCTGAGGCGGCGGCCCGAAGCAAGCATGCCAAATATTGTGCCTTGGAGTCGGTGTATGATTTTGTGCCTTTTGCTGTGGAAACCTCTGGTCCGTGGGGCTCAGAAGCCAAAAAACTGATCGCCGACATCGGACAGCGATTGAGAGAGGGGTGGTGACCCACGATCGTGTTATTTCTTGGCTCAGCGAATTTTCCTAGCAATCCAAAGGGGCAACGCGGCTAGTGTTATGGGCACGTTTGGTCAGGGGACAATGTGCGGGGGTTTATTTGACTAGGCTACCTTTCGTAGCTTCTATTTGTATTTTTATTTTTATGTTAGTTTTAAGTTGAAATTATGATAATTTATTGTACTTCACATTTATAAAAAAAAAAAACTCAGTAGTGAAAGCAGAACCTTTTCTGGTATCCTGTATTTTATTACCTACAAATGCCCTCTTTGTTTATAGAATAATTTCCTTTAGAGGAAGTTCTCTTCGTAACCCATTACAACTCAACTCAGTTCTATTTCATCCTGTGTGGTAATAAAATTGTCTTTCATACTTTCAGCTTTTTTTAACGACTGCGGGAGTATTACTTTAAATTATTATTAAAATTTTATGAAATGAGAGCACTACTATTATTACCTCCTTTTCATCTGATGAAAGTTGGAATCTAGGAGTACCTATATAATTTTCTTCAGTTTTATGAAGGATTTGCATTTTATTTCATTCTGCTAAAACAGGGTGGTCTAAAAGGGCATTCGGAGTTTTATTATTTCAGTTTTCGAAAATGTATAGAGCGGTGTGGTTGTGTTGGGTGGGTGGTATATTTAATGACGCCTTGTTTCATAGAAATTTAGCTGCCATGAAGTTACACGTTACTTAGTACATAATTTTGCGAATTTTGTGCCTGCAAAGAATCGAACCTCGAACAACCTTCCGAACCACTTAGTAAGTTAATAATGTTAGTAAAATTTTCAAGTGGTAAGCAAAATAATGCCATTAATATTCAAGATAAGTTTTCTTCATTAGAAAGTATCAGAGTACTGTAGCAATTAGTTAAATTGCATATTTTGTCAGTATCTCAAAGTCGGACTCAAGATCGATCTCAGAGTTGAGTGCGGTTTATAAATACGCGCCTTTGACTCTGAAGTTATTAGTTACTCACAATAATTTAAGACGGGAATCTTACCGCGATACAATTTTGATGAATTGTCCGATATTTCAACCTACTTACATAGGCCATGATCACAGAACAACTGATGATTTTCGGGTGGGTAGATGGAGACTACATTTTTATAGTTTACTTGTTATTTTTCCAACTGTACTTTTAGAGTTTGAGACAAACCCCGTGCTAATTATAAGCAAAGATATATCTTTTTCTTTTCTTAAGTTAATATGGACATGATATATTTTTTTAACTGAATACTTGTACACTACCAATAAACATCATGTTGGTGTGGTTCGGCTGAGCATAAGAAATATGACCATAGGATTGGCGAACCGACTTCATGGACACAGTTGCAATGTTACACCATTAGTAAGCGTCACACATTCCTTACGCGGAAATATTGCAGCTAGCACCTTGCAGTACTGCACATCTGTACACAGGGTGAGGCAAATCTGCACAAATCCGGAAATAGCCAGTTCTGCTTATTATTCTTGATGGGGCTGATGCAAAGCCTAGAGAGATCTGAGGGAGCAACACGGCTGTCAGTTGTTGCAGGAAATGGCAGATTACTGGTCTGCAACTGGATACGAATAACTTTATTGAAAAAATATCTTTTGCAATTGCTATTGCTTTTGTAGCTGTGCAAACATTACAACAAATCTGCACAATCAAACTTGATGACATCATGCAGTGAAATTTGTAATACGAGCTACTAAAATGAATATCTAAAATTTGCCATATCTCATACCATACCAACGAACCCATGCGTAGAAGGCAGGCGTACTATCCACTACGCCATCGAGGCAGTCAAAATTAATTACAACACACTGTATGTTTGTGGTGCGTGGTTTATGCATAGCGTCGTTTCCACCGGCGACTGTTAGAAACATTGCCCGGCAGCTCCCATTGCTCACGCTCGCCCATACGACCCACGCGCCTTTCAGCGCAAATTATAATAGAACACTTCATGGTTTGATCACAAATTTACTTACAGGATTAATTTGGCGCATTTTCCTAACTTTAATGACAACGACCCACCCTGTGTCTTATGCTGGTGCGTGGTTTATGCATAGCGTCGTTTCCACCGGCGACTGTTAGAAACATTGCCCGGCAGCTCCCATTGCTCACGCTCGCCCATACGACCCACGCGCCTTTCAGCGCAAATTATAATAGAACGCTTCATACTTTGATCATCTAATGTGTCACAAATTTACTTACAGGATTAATTTGGCTCATTTTCCTAACTGTAATGACAACGACCCACCCTGTGTCTTATGCTGGTGCGTGGTTTATGCATAGCGTTGTTTCCACCGGCGACTGTTAGAAACATTCCCCGGCAGCTCCCATTGCTCTCGCTCGCCCATACGACCCACGCGCCTTTCAGCGCAAATTATAATAGAACACTTCATGCTTTAATCTTTCAATGTGTCAATTCACTTACTGGATTAATTTGGCTCATTTTCCTAACTGTAATGACAACGATCCACCCTGTGTCTTATGCTGGTGCGTGGTTTATGCATAGCGTCGTCTCCACCGGCGACTCTTAGAAACATTGCCCGGCAGCTCCCATTGCTCACGCTCGCCCATACGACCCACGCGCCTTTCAGCGCAAATTATAATAGAACACTTCATGGTTTGATCACAAATTTACTTACAGGATTAATTTGGCTCATTTTCCTAACTTTAATGACAACGACCCACCCTGTGTCTTATGCTGGTGCGTGGTGTATGCATAGCGTCGTCTCCACCGGCGACTCTTAGAAACATTGCACGGCAGCTCCCATTGCTCACGCTCGCCCATACGACCCACGCGCCTTTCAGCGCAAATTATAATAGAACACTTCATGGTTTGATCACAAATTTACTTACAGGATTAATTTGGCTCATTTTCCTAACTTTAATGACAACGACCCACCCTGTGTCTTATGCTGGTGCGTGGTTTATGCATAGCGTCGTTTCCACCGGCGACTGTTAGAAACATTGCCCGGCAGCTCCCATTGCTCACGCTCGCCCATACGACCCACGCGCCTTTCAGCGCAAATTATAATAGAACACTTCATGGTTTGATCACAAATTTACTTACAGGATTAATTTGGCTCATTTTCCTAACTTTAATGACAACGACCCACCCTGTGTCTTATGCTGGTGCGTGGTGTATGCATAGCGTCGTCTCCACCGGCGACTCTTAGAAACATTGCCCGGCAGCTCCCATTGCTCACGCTCGCCCATACGACCCACGCGCCTTTCAGCGCAAATTATAATAGAACACTTCATGGTTTGATCACAAATTTACTTACAGGATTAATTTGGCTCATTTTCCTAACTTTAATGACAACGACCCACCCTGTGTCTTATGCTGGTGCGTGGTTTATGCATAGCGTCGTTTCCACCGGCGACTGTTAGAAACATTGCCCGGCAGCTCCCATTGCTCACGCTCGCCCATACGACCCACGCGCCTTTCAGCGCAAATTATAATAGAACACTTCATGCTTTAAAGTGTCACCAATTTAGTTTTTTTTTTTTTTACTTCAATTTAATTTAGTTTATCTCACTCCACTCGTTGGATTGATTTTGCACGAGTTTCGTGAGAATTATTAATTTTCATGCAATTAAAGTATACATACACACATACACAAATCACGCCTTTATCCCTTGCGGGGTAGGCAGAGTGTTAACGATCGTAAAATTACGGTCGCTATCGCGACGTCTGACAAGTATTGAGGGCCCCTTCAGACGATTCGTGTATCACTGTAGTGACAGTGTGTAGGTCAATTAAAGTATGGAGGCCAAAATTGACATAGGCATCAGAGAATATTGTCTGTCTCTTCAGGCGCCGGAAGTCTATTAAACAAATAACATGGAAATGCGTAAAAGTTTACGACCATCCGTCTCTATGCAAATGTTGCATTTTCTCTTGATGATCTAGAGTTCTCTTCACACGGTCGTATCCGCGTCATCTTGATCGCATTTTTTTTACAGAGATCCTGTGAACTGGGGAAGTCATATTCCAGACCAGATAATGGTAAATGGAAACATGAGCTTTTATTACTAAGACTATTAAACTTTATCTAAGTGCGCGCTATGTATCCAGCCAAGTTCAAGCAAAAAACCGGTATGCCGCAGTGTGAATATTAGTTCATTGTGAATTATTACATGCACTATTTGGGACCAGTTTTTATCCTTTTATAATTCAGAATGTACTTAAGATAAACACACCTGATTTGGTTTTATTTGATGAGACCTCTCATATGTCTACTAAAGTAATCGTACCCCAAACTTGTAAAATTGTGTACCTACTGTGGCCTATCCAACGAAACTACAGGCTACAATCCTACAGGTGAAATTCGATGTACATTGCGTAGCCGGTGGGACATTATAAAATCGGGATTTGTGACCCGCTACGCAATGTACATCGAATTTCACCTATAGAATTGTAGCCTGTCGTTTCGAAAGACGAGGCACTGGACTTGGTAGAATTTTATTTAATGATTCGTCGTACTCAAATAATGTGTTTCTGTGTACTGTTATATTCGGAGTATGTATGTATATGAACAATAGGCAATTTTTGTCTCTAAAATTTAATTTATTACATCCAGAAGAAATTTCGCCACGTTTATGTACCTTCCTAAATCAACAAGTCACAATACTCATACTGGTGTCGATTCTGTAATATCTTTTAACTAAAAAAAGCTCTGTTACTTTATGGTAACAATAGGCTAAAAAGGATAGTACATATCGTAGTTTTTTAGTCATGTCATGTTTAAAAATATTTTTGGTTTCTTCTCCATTACGCTCATTTTCTTCACATATTGATTGATAGACAACGCCTAAATATATAAAACCATAGACAATTTCGTTCGCAATCATCTCCTATCCTTGTCTAGGCCTATTCAACTGATGATGTCCGTGCTATTTTAATTAAAAGATATTATTACAGAATCGACACCATCGTGTGAGCAAGACACAAAGTAGAGTAATGCCTATATTTTGTATAGGTAGAGTAATACCCATATCTTTTAAAGATTTTTATCATTGATGTTGCAATATAACTAGATGTTTGTTTGTTACTGTGGAATTTAGCAACTTCCTTTTGCACACACGTTACCTACCTAAATTCGGATCGCAAAGCAAGTTAATATGTGTGTGGTCATTCTTAATCCAACATGGCGGAACATTTAATATAGCTGACAACTCATTTTTAAATTATGAGTACCCTATAAAGGACTAGAAAGGAGTCGAAAAATAAGACTTGCTGAGAGTAACTCGAAAAGTAAATTGACGTCTCTATTAATTTAATATGGTGGATTTCTAAAATAGCAGGCTACGGTTTTTGTGCTTTCCAACAACATGGATGTTAACTGAAAAGAATCGCTGAGATACGAATGCGAGCTTCTAAATTCAACGTGACGGAATAGTCAAGATGGTCGACAATATGGGCATATTATTAAAGGGCTAACTCGAAATAGTAAATTACGTAAAATAGAAATGGCCCCAAATTTTATTAATTCATATGACATTAGAGGCCGAGTCGTAGTTAATGTCTTCCAAAGTGAACGAGACCAGAAATTCTTATTTTGCCTGAGACTTGTATCGTACTATTGTTTCTTTTTAGCATGGTAATAATAACAAAATACTAAATACTTAAGTTCGTTTGGCGCTGTCTTTTTTTATTCAAACTGGCGCCAGATCAACCTCCAACCAAAGAACGGTACGCTTATTAACAACTTAAAAAATTAACGCGAGCGAAGTAAACGTTCTTGTGCCTATTATTGTGTACCATTAAACACCTCATTCCCGATAGTGAGATATTTAAGAATCTCTTTTTATTTGGCCGAGGACTTCAATTTCTTTCTATTACCTATTGTCGTCTGCATGCCTCTGCAAACCTGACGATTTAAATGAGCTTATTTTCGTATTTTTGCTTTAAATAATGATGCCATTTCCGAGAAAATGGAAGTAAAATAAATTGGCAGAACTCTTAAATATACGTAAACGTGGCTTCTAAAATGGCGTTTTAAGATTTTTATGCTTTCCTACAATATGGATATCAAATATAAGGAATTAGTAAGAATGCAAACAAAATGCTGCTGTTGTGTGTGATCTGTTGTACTTGTTTGTTGTATTGGGGTTTTAGTCATAGCATTGTCAAAATTCTAAAATTAACTGTTTCAATAAGACGACCCTGGAAACCTATCGTATACCGAAAACTAAAAAGCAAAAAAAAATGTAAGTGAACCTTTATTTGAATGCTCTAAAAGGAATAAATACTTACCTAAATCTCTTTTTTTTTCAACCTTTCAGTCGAAATTAATGTATGACCCAATATGTGGTAAAAAAACTGTTGCGAAACAGATACACATTATGTGTGTGTGTACCTATGTCATATTATGTTCTCAAGTTCAAAGTTTTTCAAGTTACAATCAACCAGTTCAAGTTACATAAATTACCTACTGGCAGATTTCTACTCTACAAAGCTAAATCTCACGACAGGCTTTGTTAAGTTGATAGTGAAAGTTTTAAAGGAAGCGATTACCTATTTCATTCTTTTCTAACAAAAGCTCTTTATTTACCTTAAGTCTTTACTTACATACCTACCAATATTTTTAAAGTAGGTACTCAGTGTCATACTAACATAACTGACCACGTCTTTTAATGACATTGGATACTTCATTCTCGAGTACATTGACTTTGTTTCTGTCTAATCTCATTTCAATGAACTTGATGTCTATCTTTGAATCATTTGTTTTATACCGTATACCGGTTATTGGTCGCAATTTTTTACAACCGGACGCTAATACGAAAAGAACATTAGTTCATGAACACATCAATCTTCCACGGACCACAGTCGCCTGTAATTACCTGTTTGCCCAAGATAAATTGATATTCGCCAACGAATTTCGCTAATACACTTTTTATTCGGCGTAAAAGAGATAAAAGAAACTAATTGCCGATAATGTTGAAGATTATATTAACATTACATAATGAAATATCGTAAAACATAATGAAGGTCATGGTAAATATTATGAGATAGCGATTTAAAAGCTCGGCTGGGAGAGTAGTGCGGTGAGTCGCAATTAAGTTTGAAATAATTTTCTTGTACGTACACCGCGATAGGCAAAGACTGCCCGCGTTCATTACACCTAATTGCGATATAATTATCGGATATTGGATGCGGTATGCGGTGGCCGTGTCTTGTGCTTCCATCACAGCTCAGCCTTTGTTTGTTCTTACAGCCAAAGCAACCTGCAAAAATCCATCAAAATACTCCAAGAGCAGTTTTACGATCCCATTTTGCAGGCATCACATAAAATATGTTATACGGCTTCTAGACAAAAGTATGGGGCTGCATTTCAAATTACAAGTGTCTCTATTATGTGTAATGACTTAATTTCTTTCTATACGAATCGTGTAGCGTATGGTGGATTCGTGCACTTAATCCGTCCAAAATGCTGAGATATTACCGTTTGTTTGTTGTACGGCGTTTTTTCCCACATTTAAGTACCTTTTTCTATCTGCGAACCAAATTTTTGGTAACGGTGCCAGGGCTGTAATTACGTTCAATAATGCTTTTTATTACTCCGCTGGCGTAGGTATCCGTAAATGTGTGCATTTATTAATATTCGAATATTTTGGTTTAATGTTTCAACCTTCAATTACTTACGGAGATAATTGTTTAGTTTACAGCTTTATTTCTTAAAAGCGCAGGCGTATCCAATTTGAATGCGAGAGTATCAATTCAAGCTAATTCTCTTGATGGTCGGAAAAGTGCTACAAAACACTTCGGTAGGTGTTTTATTTCTTACTTTTGATACTTTTTATTATAACTAAATCACAAAGTAACTCGTAAGCTGATATGAAAAATTGTTACGATACGTGGGTAGGCATACGAAAGCGACCCAATCTATTCTGACTTGACTGTTCTCACACAAACACACACACAAATATCACGCCTTTGCGTGGTAGGCAGAGCATTAACGGCCATGAAAATACGGTCCATATCGCCAGGTCTGATAAATATTGAGGGCCCTTTCAGATGACTCGTGTATTACTACAGTGAAAGGTTGTCGCCTAAAGCTGCAATACACATAAAATCCTCGAGTCCCATAGTCGCCTCTTACGATACCCGCGGGAATGAAATGGGGTGACGCTATTTTGAACCGGCAGTACACGGCATCTGAAAGTAAATAAATACAATTTTATCAACGTTCTAGCTCCAGTAGTTTTGCCTATGCGCTGATGTACCTACAAAGTGTATGGAAATTATGTGCTTACAAACGCGTTCGCAATAAAAATATTTTTAAACAACCATACATGCGCCGCACATGCGCCGGTTAGAGACTGCTAAACAACAGCCTAAAGAAAAGTTACCATCGTACGGTCAACTTTAACACGACCTATAAATCTCACTCATAGATGTATAACTAGTATAGTATATTTTTAGCAGTTATTACTCTCTTGTCAGTAATAAAATATAGTTGATAATAGGTATTCGCTAAAATATTGCTCGTCAGACTAATAATAGATATTCAGTTGTGTCAATAAAGTTATTCTTCTATACAAATCTTCATCGTAACTTAACGTTCTCGTGATAGTAAAACAGCAAATAAACAACTTTTGACAGCATCCATCCTATACGTTATTTTATGCCAATGCAAGGAAATCTTATTAAATTTTATGAATGGTGACATACCTTAACTAGGTATACACGGTGACTGGAAAATTTATGCATTCCTTTCAAGGGATGAACAAGCTCATGAAACTGAACAACTTTCCCCGTGAAACATAGGTCGAAATATGAAAAAAAATTTTGGTCCTCCCATACAAATTGACTTAGTCGGTCGGTAATTTTGTATGGATGGGCAAAAATTTTTTTTCATTTTTCGGAGTATGTTCCATTGGAAAAGTTGTTCATTTTCATGAGCTGGTTCATCCCTTGAAAGGAATGCATCAATTTTCCAGTCACCCTGTATAATATGTTATCCTACTCGACTATACTTTACGCACATAAATACGTGTACGAATACGAGAGACGGCGCGCGGGGCTCCTTTGGTAGATATCTATCTTAGAGAAGGTACCAAGTGTCGTAGAAAACTGATTAGATATGTACATTTTGTGACATTACAAAATATAAGCTAAGTTAATAAGGTGATGCTGTCCCAACTTACGGTTGGCATATGTAATAAAAGTTGGCGCCCGCGGGTCCGCCCGTGTGGAAGTCTGTTTTAATCCCGTAGCCTCCCACAGAAATATTTTTTCGGCAAACAACTGCCCTGTGTGAATTCAAGTTACGTTCTATGTCCCAAATGTCATGAAAATCGGTGCAGTAGTTTTAGCGTGAAAGATTAACAAACAAACATACAAACTTTCGCATTTATAATATAAGTGGAATCTTTAGGAGAGGCTTTATTTCAAATTGTCAACTGCAACAATTGATCTCAGCAATTTAGAAGTCTGAAAATCACCAAATAATACTGTTAGAACCAACGCATTATTTACGTATAGTAGTTCTTACCCCCCACTGGTCTAAGAAGAGCATTACTATCTAGAGTAGGGCCTGGTAGCTGATTAGTTAAATTTGTAACAGGTGTCGTGATCAAGGGCATTATCGAGGGCCAACAAGCTCCTGCTACGGGAGCAGTTTGTTACCGGTGTTGCTTCCTTAAACTTTAGAATTCTGCCTACTTTATTTATTTTGGAGAATCCTTCTTTAGGTACGAGTACCTGAAAATTCTCTGATTGGTCTGTCCAGTGGAGGGAGCTCGTTTCAAAGGCAAAGATTCTAGTTCTTCATGTAGCTATGCATTGATTTAACTGCTTGAATGGCGGCATTTTCTACAAAAATTTAAGTAAACTGTGATTTACCACCTATTTGCGGCTTTACGGTTTTAGGTATGTATCATGCCCAAAATTAATAATTAAGTAATCATATTCGAGTTCAGGCTCGGAAATACTGTAGAACCCGCTGTGAAATCTTAAGTAGCTAATAATTATAGGATTCGGGCCAGGTTAGCCTTCAGGTTGCAGAGGGAAGATGGCAGTCGTTCTGTGTAAAAACATGGTTCCACGTCAAATCTCCTAGGTTAGGTAGCCGACCCCAGCAGAAAACGGGATAAGGAGAATGATACAAACATACACATATCACGTCTATATCCCTGGTGTGGTAGGCAGATCGTCAACGACCGTAAAATTACGGTCATAATCGCCACGTCTGACAAATATTGAAGGCATTTTCAGGTGAGTCGTGTATCACTGTAGTGACAGGTTGTCAGCCTGTCGCCTAAAATTTTGGAATTAGGAGAATAATGATAGTGTTTTAATTACAAAAAGAAGCTGGCAACACTGTTTATTAAGGCGAGTGGTATAGGTAGCTGCGCAAATGGACGAAACTTGCTGGACACGCGTTCTCGCCGGCCGCCGCACTACCCAGCCAGATCCACAAATAACCCTGCTTTAGTAAGCCACTTAGTTCACATTGTAGTACTACGCCATTGGAATAGATTTTCACACTTTAAGCAGAATATTTGTTTTTTTTTTTATTACATCGACTGTTCCCACAGGCCTGGCTGTCTACACTTTCGTATATTAATCTCGTAATGAGGTGATGCTATTCTAAGCCGGCACCACGCGGCACTACTCATTTTAATACCCATGATAATTAACATAATTCAATTTATGACTGAATCACGCTTAATATTGTTAGTTCAATGATATTAAAGTGTAAGCCATGATTTATTACTTTGGTTTGGTTGCATTTGAGGCCTTTACGGTGTATTTTGTAAATTTTGAAGTATTTCCAAAGGGACCCTCGGGCCCCGTGACCGTTAGCCTTATCGAATTTATTCCAGGGGATCATGTTTTTATTTCTTACTAGCCTAGCCCGCGGCTTCGCATGCCTCTGTTTTTATTACAAAATAGTTCCACTTGTAAAGCGGGACCATCAAGTGCTTTTAGAGATATGAATCGCTGCGTAACAAACAACTATTTACCAGCAGTTTCCATAGTGAAACTATGCCATTATCGTTTTAACGCATCGTTAATATGACAATTATTTACTTTGCTCTCTCGTTTACTGCGATTCTTAGTAGGTATTTTATAAAGGCGGTATAAAATTACCGGCAGAACTATACTGACCTTTTTTTATTCAATCCATACATACATACATACATATATCACGCCTTTATCCCTTGCGGGGTAGGCAGAGCGCTAACAGCCGTAAGAATACGGCCGCTATCGCCACGTCTGACATTTGTGAGGATTGTTTTCCAAGGTTGTTTCAGAAAACATGTGTATCACTATAGTGACAGGTTGTCAGCCTGTCGCCTAAAAATTGTAATACACTAATACCCTCTTACGACACCCACGGGAAGGATGTGGGGTGATGCTATTCTAAGCCGGCATCACACGGCATTATTTTATTTTATTCAATCACTTTCGTTTATTTAACAATATGGAAAACAAAAAAAAACTACAAAATGCTAGTTTTAATTTTGTTTCTTTTCACTATGTACCTATTTGAAATTGTATAGGTAACGCTGTCTGCATGATTTGCATATTAAATATTTGCTCTATGAACCGTTGTTCACACCGTTTGGTTTGAAAGGAGTATTAAAATTCTTTGTATGGAAATCTATTTAGAACAAGAGTGAAACGATCAGAGAATTTTACGGTGCCTTAGACACCTACATTACATTGACATTATTCGCATGCCTGGACACCTAACATTTTCGAAGCTTTTTACTTCAATTGTTACCAGCAGTTACTGTTAAAAAGATGTGTATTCAAAACTTCTCATGGTCATTTTAATTCAATTGAACCAAATAGATAGTTGATGCAGTTCCGTTATACCAGTAAAAATACAATCGTAGGAAGTTGTTTAGTGAGTAATGCACCATAATTTGGGATCATAACGTGCTCCGAATAAATTGTAGATTTTGGCGGCATGCCCACAAAGATGGTGAATGATAAAACAAAATCCTGTGAAAGTTTTCTTTGGAAACAGTATTTTCACTTTTCCTTCTTAGAGACATTCCTGTCACGATTGAGGCCGCGAGTGCGGTCGGCCGCGCGCGCGCATCGGCGGCGGCGGCGGCCGGTCGACGCTTACGCCGCCATACACTACGTCGGATCAGCTAACGAGCAGCTATCCCTCACATAAAATCAACACTCGTACATTATTGCCACAATAACGATAAAGCCTCGAGCACCTCCTTGTACATCCAAGCGAAATCACCGACGCTTCCGCACTGTCTAGCCATAAAAAACTATTCTATCTTGTAACCGGTAGCTTTTTGTAAACAAATTATTGTACCGCCGGCTAGGTATTCCAATTAATTGGTGCCGCTCGCTCATTATCATTTTTCTAATTCAACGTACTGAAGGGATGTCTTTCTGAGTTTTACGACCGTTTGTCCCTCGCAATTGGCAGTTAAAATGCTTTAACTGCTTATCTCTCGGTGGAAATTAAACTGACTGCGGATGTTTAGCGTACCAGTAGAACGCTGTAGTAGGTTGGAATTAATTAGTAGCGTTGTAGAATAATTTCTCATTAATTTCAACACGAGCGGGTGGAAATCGCTCGCGGTATTTCCCTGCCGTGTCGGAGGCGAGCTGGATTACCATATGCAAAGCGTATATCACAAGTTCCACTGCGCTTGCGCTTTGCTCGCGGCGTTTTGCAAATCTCCACAGTACAAGTAACTGGAGTTAGGAGAAAGAACGATAGTAGTATGTCACAGGATTTTGTGATAGATTTCAGGCAAATGTCAGCGGCACTTTTAGATAGTATTTTCTATACTGTGGTACAGCTCTACGCCTGCAGCTCACATCTCCATATAAATTCGTGTAGCGCCAAACAGCTACGAAAACCGATGTAGCTATTAATTTTTACAAGCGTAGCGGTTGCTTACTCTTTTTTTTTGTTTTATAATATTTTTATGAGCATTCCATCATCTCCTTGCCTTATCCCATATGCCTTATGAGCATTATAAGCTTAAAATAGGTATTTTTTATATAGAGCATTTTTCAGAAGTTTCTGCCTAAACCTAGGCTCCATGGAATAGATCATTACCTAACCTATTCCTAGCTATCTTGTAGGCTCATCGTTTCTGATAATAAGAAGCATGAAACAGGTTCAAATTTTATTGAGCTATTTTCTGTCATGATAATAAATAATAGGGCACTTTGATTATTCTACTATGTAATAACGACGTAATACATGAAGGTTATACGAGCATATCTTGTACTATGTGCGTTATATCAGCAATTCTGTCATAAAAAACACTCATTATGATAGCAGAGAACATCCCTACACAGCCTTTGGGAAGAAGCAACTTCCGCAAGATAATAATTAGCATTGCCCCAAGCTATAATTTCCTATCTTAATGATTGTTATAGTGTACGATATTAATAAGTACATAATTAACAATTTGTAATTTTCTTTTCAGGTAAGTTTGCAAGCATCTTTCGAGGCAGAAGGAAATAAAAGCAGGTTATATCGAGTCTATCGGCAATACCGCAAACTACCAATTTAAAGAATATTTTTCGGCGTTGTTTAGGATTCCGTACAATACCCATAGGGTTAAAACAGAAACTCTATCGCTGAGACTTCACTGTTTATCCGTCTATCATTAGACCAGACAGTATGTCATTAACCGTAATAGTAGTAATATGAAGAGAGTCGAAATTATCACGGTTGCAATTTTTCTGTTGCACATATAACAAAAATATATATTTTAACGACAATAACATATTCAAGGGAGATTCCATACAAAAACCTTGAATTTTATGCCATTCTTGTAGATTACGGCACGAAACCCTTAGTGCGCGAGTTTGACTCATACTTTACCGTTTTTTACGGAAAATATACTGATCGCTTATATGGAAAATTGAGGTGCTGCTAATAGTATCTGGAGCTAATTGTAAGTAAAAGATCAAAGATTTTTATTATCTTTATGATTTAAATGCGCAAAGATAGGATTAGGCATAAATTTTTATGTGTTGCGATATGGATTTATTTACAACCATGTATATTACGTTCTTATGGACGTCGTAAACCGGTAGCTCACTGTGCAATTACATCTGCTATAAAACTAAGGTCTAATAGACAGAATCGACTTTACGGTGAGCAAGACACAATCAAGAAAAAAAAACTAGATCAATCTCAGGCCTAAGCTCTTTGTAGGGTATACGAGACGGTGTAACGAAAACTGCAGGCGTGATCAGATCATGAAACTGAGCAACTTTTTCTATGGGGGCTATGTTAAAGTAAGTCAGCTTATCGGGAATTTTGTATGGATTGTAAAAAAAAAATGTTTACCATCATAGCCCTCATAGAAAAAGTTGTTCAGTTTCATGGTCTAATCACGCCTGCGAAGTTTTCGTTACAGCGTCTCTTACACCCTAGATCTAGTCTCTTACATCTTATAGGAGGCAGTGTTGTGAAGTGCTGTGGACATAGAAGCATAGAAAAATACCCAGACCCACAACTATATTTAAATTCTGAACTGAAATAATATTGATATAGGTAAATAAATAATAGCTTCGATTACAAAAATCGCTACATGTACGTAGTAGAAGGCAGACGAACTACCGCTCTGCGCTGCGTCACATCGATTGCAAAGATAGGACCTTCAATTTTATTTTATTAGACAGGCTGGTGTCAGTGTTACATAGAATGACCGTATATACCCCGCAGATAGTCACAGTACTAAACAGTTCATAACTCACAGCATTATCTAACAAGCTGTTTACTTTAATACCACATTAATTAGACTGCGCCAAGTGGTCCAATAACACGGTGTGCACCGCGTACGGTGTGTCACGATCGTAACGAGCGAGATATTATCCGCAAGCCGATTGCAATTCTCACGGTCCCCCATTATATTCGTACGCTTGTATGGCATGTCATTTCCTGTGGACCAGCAATGCCCACATGAGTTTATTCGAGTGACATGCACCGTTATAGCTTGGACACTAACACACTGCACTAGACAAATTCACTCCACTTTCCATTTTTCACAGGCCATTTTCTTGGACACAGATGTCGTAAGTGCAGGCGATTCGCGCAAAAGTAGAGCGCTGGTAGCCTACTTCTGTCTCGTTACGAATCATTTTGATATGAGTTCGTTTCGCCTAAGCACATACCTACCTGAATATGCGAGATATTTATAAGTACAGGGTAGTTGTGAACGGCCGACTTTTGCGGAAACGCTAAGCTTGCTCGTTACTCTGTACATCTTTCCGCAATCAACATAAGTCAATCTATTAAAAAAATGACCTCTCATAGAAAACTACTGTGTTGATTTATTTTGTGTGAGTGGTCCAATTTTTTATTTTTGTTTTGTATAAGAGGTCCAATTAAGTTTTGACCTTTAATTCTTGGGTGAAAGTTGTTCAGTTGAATGGATTGAGCTTAGCCTTTTCGTGAGTGTCCAATGCACCTTGTATAGAGAAATCTCTAAGTTCTAGCTGGGTTCATTCTGACTTGGATAAAGCACGCCATTTTCGTCGTTGACCTGAGAAATTGCTCGTTTAAGCTCTTAATTGGCACCGCTCATCCGGGAGTCTTAATCAGGGTTAATTGCTTAATTTAATGTTCGTTATTCGGTGTTGACTAAATTGATGCTGCATTTCGTTTTATTTATAAGCACACTCAAGTTGATTTAGTTCTTTTCTGCATTCTTGCTTGTCGGTCTTGCAGGGTCAACTGACTGGTGTAGAAGATACTACCCCTGTCTACAACGCCGTACATTTTTTGTGTTGATTCTCGGTGTTTATCTGTATCAATCCTACTATACTAATATTACAAATGCAAAGTTTGTATGTTTGTTTGTTATTCCTTCACGCTAAAACTACTGATCCGATTTGCATTAAATTTGGCACACAGATAAAGGGTAACTTGGATTAACACATAGGATAGTTTTTATCCCGAAAAAATGTTCCTGTGGGATGCTACGGGATTAAAACCGATTTCCACGCGGAATTAGTCGCGGGCGTCCACTAGTACATAATATAAAACAAAGTTGCTAACTCCTGTACTATGCGATCGAAGTTTTCTGATTTTTAAGAACAGATAGTGTGATTCAAGGGCAGATCCCCATGCTAGGTTAAGTAAATGGCACTATGTCTCATCCAAGGATATTTACAGTGCCAGTCAACAGCTGCGGTGTGGAGGCGACAATGGCGGCACACGACACCGAAATAAAAGAAAGCGTGAGATATCACCGGACAAGCCTGTCCGCCCGTCCGCGCTCACATGCGTGATTCATGCTCATGCAAAATCAATTGTACCCCAGTAAGCAGGTTCTAAGCTGGACGATTCCGATTGTTCAAAGTGAAAGATGAGCATTGGTGGTCACTATAGAGAAAGTATCGGTGGTTCTGGGCAGACTTTTACAAGTGCCTTAATGTAGGCGCTCATATCAAAATTCTTTATTGCACAAAAATGGAACAACAGTAGAAAAACATGCCTTAATGATACGCTCAACAGTCTACTGCTAGACAAGGTCCAAAATGGAATTACAGCGCAGTGCAAGATGATACATTCACAATTTTATAGCTTTAAACATTTCAGTCTACTAATATATGAGTTTTAAGAACAGTTTCCTAAATATGTTGAAAATAGTAATATTGAAAAACAGATCTATTTATAGATCTAGCTAGAATGAGCCGTGCAAATTCGGTGTCCTCTTCAATTACTATGAAAAGTCATACAATATTAAACAATTCGCCATAGCGCATAATCTTCTTGTGTACGATATTTTATCGTGCTCTACCTAGCCTCTCTGAACTGCAGTCATAAGTAACTTAAAAACTCCACACATTGTAAACTGTGAACGTGTATGCAGATCGTAAAAACAGCGGACCGATATACACCCGTTAAGCCAATAAAGGAGACGGCTCACTCATTATTTACCTTTCAAATTAACTCGGACAAGAAGCTGTATAGTCCCAGAGGTGGCGGGGAAAACCACAATGTAATTTTATATTGAAATGTACCTCCGATAGGTGTTTTTGGAGAAGTAATCCGAAAGATAGCGTTCTACTATCGTTCTCGTTATAATTACTGGATTATTCCGATTAGGTCTACGGTGGCGTACAGCGCCTGCATTGGGATTAGCGTCTAAAAATACCACAAAGACACCGCCATCTTGCAAGTTTCGTGGTTTAAGCATTTTGAATCTCTACTTCAATTTACTTAAGTTTCCATACTAACATAAAATTAATAACCTTTCTTTATTTGTGTATGAACTTAGTACGTTTGGTACATTGCAGATTAACGAATCTTAGCTTTGCGAAAGAACGAAATGAGATTGTTTTCTTCGACATCATCTCCTAATGTAGAGACTATTCCCATCGTTCACTCGAGCACATATCATAAATGCGAACTTAAAACGAAACCACCAACTTTTTACATGCATATTCATTACTTGTACGGTCTATTTATGACGGTTCAATAGGGTTTATATTTACCTTGGTTTTATTATGAAAGTTTTATTAATGAAAGCTAGTGTTTTTGTAATATGTATTGGGATTTTAATGTCTTCACTGTGCTATGTATTTGTTACAAATGAAATACCGTCAAATTTCCAATCTCGTGAAGTTTTTGCAACTTACATAACTTAGGTTAGTCGAGTAGATTAGTTAGATAGATACCTATATATTTTGTGTTCCAGCCCTTTTGAAACGATTGCTAAACACAGTGATAAATTATCCACCACAATTTTATACATATGGACGGCAGCGAAAGGCTTATACTAATGACATAAGTAGTAATCGCATAAACCTGAACTGGTTTCTAATGCAATTAAATTGTGTTGGTACTTACCTAGATAGACGGATGGGTAAAATATAAAAGGAATGCGAAACTATATTTCTGTATTGAACTATAGCATTCCGTGGATCTAGACAGATGGCTGGATTTGGCTATTCAAAAACCTCAGAAAACTCAACAACTCAACCAAATGCAAATCCACTTCAATCCAAATGATTGAAAATTATATGATAGACACTCAAGCTCGATGTAAATAATACACGTTCAAAAACAATTTAGTGTAATTTTGACGCCTGTTTATGAAAACTGTTTATTGAATAGCTCGTAATCGTAAAATTACAAGTCTTCGTTCCCAGGAGGTCTCCACCGCGGTCTTGTAATCGGTTCCTACTATTATTTCTGATCTCAATTCATTGAAAGTACCTATGTCTCTAACGCATTGTCCGTTGTTGTTCTATTGTTGGTTAAAAACTACTTAACGTGTATAAGTTTATACCTACCTCTTAGTTTTAATAAACGAACTACCGCAGAGCAATAGTACTAAAGTCACAAAATATACTATCTCCTATATTAATAAAGTAAAAAAACAACAGTATGTATTGAAAAAAGTGAATAAAACCGCCTTATTCGAAAATAAGTTCAATGTGCTGTGGTGTTTGTATAGGAGATCGTCTTATGAGATCGTTCTATTATCCCCAAACCCATACCTAGCAAGTGTTTACCTTTTCCATTTTTTTTTTCAAATACATCATGATAGTTATACGTAACCACGTCATCATTCAAGTTTAACATGGTAGAATTTTTGAGAGTTATTGTTTTAAAGCACAGTGGAAATACCTTCCCGTTCCCAGGGTAGAAAAAAACGAGCCATGAATAAATTTGCACCTCTTCGTAAAAGCGGACATTGTTTTTAATGGCAGATAACTGATCCCATTATCGCGGCCACTATAAATAAATGATAACCATCACAACAGTAGTTTGTAAAAAAGAGAACATTTTCCCTAGAACTTTCAACCGGCAAAGGAAACATTAGATAGAGAACCAAATCACCACATTTAAAGGGAACAATAAAGTCATGCTATAGTATATATATCTAATTGGACTATACTTTTTATTATATTTTTATCAACATTTTGTCCTTAGTCTATCCTTACAAATAAAATATTTCCCCCAGGGCGGCACACCGTGGCAAGGTTCTCAAAAGACTAGCAGCATTGCCTCTTTGAATGGCCAGGCTAATTCTTTGTCCTAAGTAGCTGCCAGTTTTTGGGTCTCCTGTTGCCTCGATAAGACGTCCTGAGAGGTCTTTTACCTTTTTAGAGACTATACTACGTATATTTGTAATTACTGTTTAAAGCCACCCTTAGCTCCAACGGTATTTTTAATGCAAACTTCACGGTGACATACACCTGTACTTAAATGTTTTATGAGGATTGTAATTTAAATGTTTACTACCCCGACAATAAATGAGAGTTAGTCTTCTTGAACTATTGTAACTATTGTAAATACATAAATGAAATAATTAATAGACAGGTAACTATATTCATAGCTCTTAAAGGCATTAAATGTCATTACGTAAGCACTACGTTTATTTATTTTGATGACATTTTAAATGAACCGCTAGAAATAAAAAGATAATTATTTTTATAGCGTCTCTAGTTTTACTGTCTATTTATGCATTACGATGGCTATTTTGAGATATCGAGTCTAACAAGTATTGGTTTCTATGTCCAAGAGTCGTTAAGGCCTTTTAGTAAAAAGGAAGTAAAAACCTACGTCTGGATGTTGGCTTATAAATAGACTCACTTTAATGGCAAATCTATTAATACTGTTTATTACAGAACTAAAATAATCTTAGACTCAACTTGAAATTAGCATGTAATTCTTTTACCGATCATGGTAGTCGATAATAATCAATAGAATTATAGAATCATACCTTTAGATCTGAATATAACTGGTGATTTTTTGGCTGTAATTATAAAGTATGGTTCTTTAAGTAGGTAGCAGTGACGTGTGATTGGAGGTGTGAATTGCTATTATTAATTATGCTAGTGTTCTCGGTTCAGAGCTAGGTAATCATAGATATCGAGGAATAATGGGAGCAGTGAATAAAAAACTTGTGTATCTGAAGTAGGAGGTCGAACGCAGACCAAACTCATTTGAAGTAAACCTGCATGTGGTTAGGTTATTCATTGAAACGTTACTCTAAACTAAAGCATGCAACCACATCAGAAACAGTTTGTTTCACATTTGATGCTAATAGAAATCCATAATATACACACTTGTTACATTATAGCCACAAACAAAGTAACTCGCAACTCACTTTGTATGTATTCGACGCATGACGACCGGGTACAGTAATTCAATAACGCACCGCAAGACTAATCTCGAATCGCACCGGAAATAAATTAATAGTTCGCATTACGCTTTAGATAGATATTAGATTGGTCAATAATGTACGAATGCGGCTGAGGCTATCGGTCAGCGTCGAATTGGCGAGGCGACCACCTCTGACGAATGTCATTGGCACGCGGCACCGTTATTCCATCTCGATCTCGCGCCTGCCGAATTAATTCGCCAATGGAAATGCGAACGATTGATTCCTACACTGATCGCCTTAATGAGAAGCTTGTTGCTTCGGCGCCCAAACCCGTTATCGGCCATCTCACCCCACGCCCCGGACATCTATGGCAATGCAAATAAGCCTGTCATTCATCGTGTAAAAAGTATCACTACCAATATAGCTGCATTGTGTCGATCATCACGGTCAAAGACACGGGAAAACAAATCGCTCAAACGCCCACCGCACACCTCAGTCACATCTGATTGATTCCAGCCGGCCGAGCAGAAAGCTGTCAGTAACGCGAATGATCCACATTCCATTAAATTGGCGCTGCGTATTTTTATTCGCTGTAGCTTGTTAATCCTCGGGGCCTCATGCTGTTACGCATTGAACGCCATTTGCATGCCTCGCTGGGGCGTTCTAAAAAAGGTTCTAGGGTAAAAAACTTTTGCCTTTCCAGTCAACGCTCATCTTTCATGAATAGATAGAGAAGGAGGCTGTCAATCGGGCGCCACACTTTTACTCACGCCGATCTTGTCGTCTCATCTCCATTCTGATTTATATCAGGTGTTCATATCTTAGTCGTTTTGCCTATGATACGTTCCTAGCTTTAATTGCGCCTTTTTAATACTAACAGAAAATGGCTGTGTCATATTATATAGTAATTTCTATGTTGTTTATTTGTTGTGAAGTTAGTAAGTGAAATCGATTAAGTGGAGTTATTATTTTGTGCTGTAAGTACCCACTATCGTTTGCAATAGTTATAGTAATACCTTCAAGTAGGCCTTCGATTTATCCATTAGGCTAAACTTTACGAGGTGTGCATTTTCTATCGGTGTTTCCCGAGAGTATTTTCCGCGTTTAACGCTAGTTAAGCAGTGAAAAGTGAGTACGGGCGGGTGTTTAGCGCCGCTCTACATCCCAGTCACGTGTGCTCAGCCGGATACCTGTCCGGCCGAGCGCCACCTAACATATCAATTAGACTAACATCTAATTCCTCCATCGATCATCTGCCATCAGGCATCCACCTTAGATCCGAGGTCAATACCTTTTCGTAAACCCGATCTCCATCCACACAACATCTTGTTGAATTTTAATCGAACTGGTTCCGATAATTTCGCGTCTATGTATATCGACGACTTCGTCCGATTATTATTCTCTTCGGCTATATTTTTCATCGTAATAAATAATGGGGTTGTATTTGTCTTTTTTCGTTAACAGTTTAGTAGGGGCATTAAAACAAAGCGCATGTTGATGATAGCTTGTCAGAGGCTAATATGTGAGTCTGAGCCAGGCGTCCAATTATTGCTAAACGACATGAATTTATAAATCAAGATTAAACGATAATAATATGGACCTGTTGGGCTGGATTACGTGTGTGAGTCATGGTTTGGTTTCGTTCCTTTTGTCAATGCTCCAGACAGGCGCGGTAGGTGCATTACAATGTATGGACTGGACTCTACCAAGTAATTCAAAGATTCGATTGAGTATTATGAAACACGTTCGTTGCTTCAATGAGGAAAATATTTCATTGGTTTCTATTTATTTTACCTTCAAAATTTTCTTTTTGCGAGATAATTGACAGGTTTTGTTCTGTCATTAGATCTTTCTTTTTAGATCTCCACTATTTCTTATTTTCTAATTTCTTCTTCATCATTAATCCAAGATCGTTTCCTCGTAATTAGTTCTATAAAATATAAGTTATAATAAATCTGGAACTTGTAAAATCTAATGGCCTCATATATGGTCGTATTGCTCTTACAATTACAACCCAGAACCCACAGTAGCGGTACTGTCCGCACTAAACTTGTCGTTTTGCAAGTGAACTAGCCTAAAACGGGTATCGATCGGCGAACGTACGAAATAACGGACTTGCACAGGCTGGTTAGACTTTATTTTATTATTTTACTACCCTTTTATAAGAAGCTAATAAAATACATAAATATAATTTAATGACATATCATAAGGTAGTGGATGCTTATTTAACTTTTGCATCAGAGGGTCCCTTTATACGACTCAGCTCATAAACATGAGCACTATCCTAGACTTGTAACCAATTAGACAAATGACTAGACAGCTCTGTAAATCTTGATTGATTTACGGGTTACGGTCCATTCCTGTAATGCACGTTTCCCCTCATAACATATAATTTCAGAACATATCCACACTATCCTCAACTAAGAAAACGGCGCATACTGTATTTCAATTGGGACGAAGACCTATGCTAACTTGCGCTGCATTGAAGATCTTTTTCAAAATTATAGACCTATTCATGTACCTAACCTAGCTCATTATGAGGGTCCAATTAATTTGGAACGAATGTTCTCGATAAGCTCGCCATTGTTCTACTGTTCCGAGACTTTATTGCAACCAACATAGCAGTAAATCTCACTTACGTTCAAACGCGTATTGTGCGTTGCATTTTGCCAAACGAAACCAGGTGACCGCAGAAACATTGAGCTTTATAACTGGACCAACGTCACGCTGCCGGGGATCAAGTGTGCAATATGGACGACTGGTTCCCGTTTCTGATTGGCCGAAAAATGAGGCCGGGTTTTTATTGTATGAGGGCAGCGATGCGGGGTAACGAACGACACGCGAGCGGCCTTGCGCGTCGTCCTTGCCGCCCGACCAAGGAACCCTCGCGTGTTTCTT
The DNA here is from genome assembly GCA_029255805.1 of Keiferia lycopersicella. Classification (NCBI taxonomy): domain Eukaryota; kingdom Metazoa; phylum Arthropoda; class Insecta; order Lepidoptera; family Gelechiidae; genus Keiferia; species Keiferia lycopersicella. The sequence continues at coordinate 7,001,125 of JARACZ010000008.1, forward strand.
CTCTTTCGTCCTCAAGAGCTCAGCGCTCTACATCTCGCTCCCTCGCCACCACAACCGCCGCCCCACGGCCGATCTGCCAAGCGATAAATCGCTCCAAACGACAGCCCTCGCATTGCTGTTTTACGGGACGAGTTTACTCACGCTTGTTTCATTTTTATACACCACTGAATGGAGGGCGCCTCTGTACATCGGAGTATTAAGTGTATTAATAACGAAACCTTTTTTAGTCTGCAAAATTTATGCAGGTTGCAAAACGTTTTTTGATTTTGTTCATTTTGCATGAGCAGTTAGATGGACACGGCAGACCGGATCTATTTAATTACATTGTTACGAGGCGACGGGAACAATAAATATTAACGGTGTTCTATATTTGAATGCGGTTTTAAATCTATATTTATGAAGGTTGGTTATTCGAGCGATCCTGATGCATATTAAATGAGGAGGAGCGCGAAGGGTTGGGCTTAGCCTAGATGGGCGAGTATGTTCCCGACTAATGAGGAAGCCCCTTATAGAGGGCTTAGCGTGTTAGAAAGTCCCTAATTGTACATAACTATGTCGTTGATATTCGAAACGCGAACTTGTGTCCAATTAAACACGGCTCGCGCCATACACAGCCGCCGCTGCGATTACGCGCAAGTTATGTTCATCTTATTGTTCGATCACTAGCCACATTGTGCTCACATTCTGCATATTTACCCTATCATATTTCAAGTTTTTTCTATAGATTGTAAATTTCGCAACAATGCAAAATTTTGTTTTGAGGCGTTCTTATTTTGCACTAACGACCGGGACGAAAGAGCGTCTATTTATGCGCATTAGCATAACATTATCTCCTAGAGCTGCGAGCCAGAGAATGTCGGACAATATACAACGCAGTGTACGATAAAATGCAAAATATACAACCTGCGCTATTTTTAATCTCTCAATGGATTGATATTTCAAACCGATACATACAATTTGTTCTAATTTTGCATATCATACTACTTGATTGCAAAAATGGAAAACCCACGAGATATTGGTATTCAATAATGGAAAGGGCTTCACACGGTTATTAATCTTAAAATATGTAATGTGGTGGCTATTAAAAGCGATCATAGTGAATGGTGTCGTTTAAGGACTATGATGAAGGAATTTACATGAATTTTTATGAGATGTGTTTGCCGATATCCTGGGGCTTTGTAGGTTAGTTGGTGAGTCTGTGTCTAGTGGCTGGGCTGGTTAATGTGCTATTTACGACAGGCATAGGTACGGTTGCGTCGCCGGCGCAGCCTGCCGCCCGCCAGCCGCCGCCAGCCGCCCGGCGCGCGCGGCCCATCGGCGCCGAACTGAATAATGAAACCAAGATATAGGCTAATCAATGCGTGGCTCTTGTACTATTTTTATTCTTAACGCTCGTATTTGCAGTTACACATATTACTACTTTATCCCTTGCAGGGTAGGAAAAGCTTTACGGCCGCAAAAATACAGTCGCTATCGCACTGACAAATTGTGAGGGCCGTTTGAGATAATGTGCAGAATAATTTGCAATAAAATACCTATAAATGTATTTTTATAATATCTCGCCTACCGTAAAAAAAAAAACAATTCATATAAAGAATAAAGCAATTTTAATTCATGGTTGTTAACGGTTTGCCTATCCTAGCAGGGATATAGGCGTGATTTATGTGTGTGTGTTCATGGCTTTAAACTTACCTTTTTGACGTATAATTTAATAAAATGCAAATAAGATTTCATGGCCCAAGTTACTCGTAGTTAATAAGTTGCTAACAAGGTTTATGGGGTTATTTAAAGCTCGTTATGATAGTGTGTTAATTTGTTTAATAATAAATGATTATAGGATAGCGTCGGCGCGGGCGCCGGTATTCCTTGCATCCGATTGTCAGCAGAGTTAAGCGAAGGCTCTCATCAGAATGCGTCGCGGTCTTAACGCAGTCGAAGTCCCTTTTAAGCCCCGCGCGTCTTCGAACAAACCTTTTAAGGGTACTGCGCGTGTCCATACAAAACACTGCAGTCATAAAAAGAGCGGTAGCGGGAGCGACGAACTTATTCATTCCATCCTCGCCCTAACCATCTCAAGCTGACTTTGGCAATGATGTGTACTTACGAGAAGATAGCTTCATCTTGATAAAAAGTGTCTTTTCCAGAGAAGTTTCTTTTTAAGTTGCATAAAGGTTATTCTGAGCTAACACGTATATTTTTTAAAAAGAAACGCACGCATCGCAGCCACCTCGCCTGTGGGCTCACGTAAGATATCACAAACAATGGCTACCCCAAACTGGTCCGCAGGAGCCAAACCAATAATGTTTATCGCGACTCTTATGGAGTATTGAATAGGCTTTATCCGCCGGCACGGAGGCGCCTAGTGATTTACAACAGTGCCGAACTGTTGCAGCCCTTGACGTGAAATGGGACAACCACTGGACTATGATTACCGTATAAAACGGTACTTTCTTTATAGCTGGGCGACACATGGCATGGCTGACAATTAACGAGCCGCGGCCGCCTGCACACTGAATAGTCGCAAACTTCGACTCTCATTATGCTTTATTACCGCAACGGGGCTTCGGATTGCCTGCAACTATATCATTGCATAAATCGTTCCTGTTAGTGCCAACCTAATTATCAACCTTTCTTTGCACAGTTTTTCATACATAAACTACATCATCATGATTCATCACGCACGCGCTCTTTTACGGTCCAAGGAATCGTGTCTGCAAACATTGCGATTTGCCACATAAAAGTTAGTTTATTGCTAGATCTGTGGGAATATATTGTAGGTAAGAAAGCTGTCGAACTCTTCTGTGAGGAAGTTATTGGTCGTATTGAATAACCGCTAGGAGCCCGTGTTATAATTCGTGAGCTAAGTGACAGCGTCGAACTAATTGTGGAATTGCAGGAGTGATTGAGTATGCGGCCCGATGCTGAGACGGTTCACGAATAACTCACTCGAGATCACAGCACGCCCGCACCTACAATCGCACACAAGGTAACCCAATAAATTACCCCTCAGCTTTTTATTGCCCAACATTCTGCGCTCCTCGACTCTATTTTTGCACTTTAATAGTTTATAATATTGTATATTCATAGCGAGGCTGTACACATTGGTTAAAGTGTTAAACCAACCACTCTTATTATTTTCGTTCATTATACGCTGTCGAGTAGCTTGTTCGAAAATTACAGACGTTTTAACGACCATCGAATTGGATAATTACTGAGGGTTGTAATGATATGCCACTAGACGTCCCGCAATTTTAGACTCAACTTTTTTGAACGCATTTAAAGTGTCCACATCCACACAAAATGCACAATCTTAATGGGGGTGAATTGCTGAGAAATTGAAGCGGATAACTGTTTAAAATTGCTATTAATTGAATAAATATACATATTTTATTCTTATTGTTGAGTCTGAGTCTGCTCGGCAGACTGACAGGATTTATTTTATTTTTGAAATAAAATATGGCTGGCGATGCGACAGATAAATTGCGCTTTCAACACGCTCATTTAAAAACTCATGATTTAGTTATGACTAGCTTCGATCTTTAAGAATTATCGGCATATTTGCTTCTGTCTACAATGATATCATCAGTTCTGTTTTATTCGTAAGCTCATGTGAATTATTGAACAAATTTGCGTTATGCTAATTAGTATCGATAAAGCAAATTATGAATTGCAGTTTTCCTGTTGATATGTTTGCAATAACAGTTACTTAGTCAATGTCATTTACCTATGAACCGTTACGGGCGACATGCGAAGTATCCTGCGTGGATGTTGATGTCGGTGCTCAATTCACGTCAAATAAATTGGTTAGGGACCATTACTTTGCCGGGTGACGTATGTGGCCGTGCCGCGATCTGGAGGCCGGACGGCCCCCGCGGGTGCACTTTGCACCCCGCGACCAAAACGCTTGAGTGGTTTCTCTAGTAAAGAAAATGATAAACTGCATCGACAGAAACTGCACTTGCGTGTGTGAGCCGGTGATATATCTAAGTGCGAGTGCGTAGGTAATAGAGCGATGCAAGGAATACGCGGGGCGTAAATGATACTCTAGATTCTGAGTGTCTTAGGTATCGGGGTCCGAGGTGCTATTGCGCTGCAGCAGATCATCGCTCCGGGGAGGCGATCGCGACGCTCCCCGCTCATTACAGTCCGCGGACCCATATGTGCACCGCTGGGAGGGCCGCAGTCCGTCATTAAGCCTCCCGGCCTGTGATCGCTCCGGCATAAATCATGGTAATGGTAGATTATTCTAGATACGTCGACGAAACACCCGGGAAATATCGAAGCATCGATTGCATAGAGCCCCCTGACGTAATTGCGCCGCTCATTGATACCTCACGAAATGTAATTAGGCTTTGTTCCAGCTAAGTGCGGCCCGCAGATCCGCTCTCATTGTGCAATTTCATTACGGCATTAAGTCAATGATGAGCGGGTACTTCGCTGCCCAGGATAGCCACTGCTTCTTTTTACAGAAAATAGAGAATACCCTACACTTGAATACAATTATCCCAGAAACATCGTGATGTGAATGCACACATTGCAGTGCATTAGTTTACAGCGTGACCCTTCACCTGATGATATGCAAAATAAATCTTAGAATACAAATTGTTCTGGATCCGAGAGATGGAGGTTAACCGCCATGTAAACTTATGTTCCCTTACTCAAATGTTGTCAAATACTGATGCAAATGTGCTCACGAACCGCTATGAGTTACGAGGGGAAATCTAGGAAAACATCACTTTTGCAAACTAATGGTTCAACACTTTGCAACAATTGAATTCTGTTAACGGTTGTTGATCTGATAGCTCATGCTTCTACCTTTGTAAACAAGACTCGAGTTAGTTTGCTCACTATGACATTTACGACGACAGAACAGTTAATGAAAACTGCCATTGTATAATTGCAGCTCGCTTCTATTCATTCTATTTCATCCTTCCAATAGATAGTATCGATGAAATGTCCACCTTCAATCATGGCCACGTCTGTTATTACAATATCCACATGACTGGTGTATAGGATTCTCCTACCTCGAAGCCGTAAATGGAAACTTATGACCATTGATAACAAACATATTACTGTAAATCAGAATGTCGTGCGCGATTTCATGAGATTGATATCGCTCAAAAATATGTGTCATGCCGTTAGACGATACCCGATATCTGCAGAAATAATACAGTTGTATGAGAATGGAAACGACGATAACCTATCGCCCCACAAGCTGAGATGCGGCAGGCATTATCGTGTCTAATCAGGTTCGCACGCGGCGCGGTGGCTAAATCATTCGATTATTGATTTCCGATGTCGCGGTCGTGATCGGCCGCGGGATCCAACATTCGGCGTGACAGGACCGCCATTGTCGGCTCGGCGGCGGCGCGCGACCGACCTAACCATTTGCCGTGATTAAACGCTTGTAATTCCAACAATATCATTGTAGCTGTCGGATTCAATCTGCAGAACGTCTGCCGTATGCCCGCGCGCATCAACCGCGCCCGCGCCGTGCGCCCTCGCCCGCTAACAGCGCGCTGACTAGTGTGTAACGACTCAGTTAACCTGGAGACCTCATGCCCCTCGCTGACGCTTTGATCGAATGCCTGCAATACAAACCATACTACACAGTTAACCGAAGTCATGGCTCCTAAATTACTAAGCAGGTTTTACGCAGAAGTAGATCTCGACACGATATGAATATAACTGAACCCATATTCAGTGGCGACGCCTCTTTTTCTCACCGACTGTTCCCATTATATGCATATCAGATCAAAAGAGCCTGTTCACAAATTTTTGTTCTTATTGCGCACTTACGCCGCGCATTGGACAATAATAGGCGGGCCATTTGGCGACATGAGAACGTCGGGATGGTAACGAGCTGTAGTTATTAAGCCCTATTGTTGAAACGTGCCTAAAGCAAAGGGCTAGTTTTCTTCTAATGTCGTGAAGAAAGTGCCAAAGAGCGTTTGACCGTGCGAATTCCCGGCTCCCCCAGCTGGGAACGGGACCAGTGAGTTTTATTTAGCGCTTCTCTACATACATCTAAACGGTATTGAGGTGAGAGTTGCAGGCAAGCTTCCTCTGACAGAGCTTCCTAGGTCAGCGAAAGCCGCGATTAATTATGTGAAAACATTTGAAATTTTTACAGAGATATATCTTGATAGAAAGTAAAAGCGTAAAAATAATACTTTTAAAGATATTCAAGCGACAAAAAAACACAGCGGTCCATCAAAACTGAACGAAAGTCCGCTTAAATCGTGCACATCAATCAGCAGACGTATCGATCTCTAACTGTCAAATCGGCTACTTTCCTTCCTTCAGTTTCGTATCTAGTCGTACGCACCACGTCACGCCGTCTGCCGACACATAACACCTATATCCCTTGCGGGGTAGGTAGAGCTTAAAAATCTTAAGTGCCGTCGTAATTGCCAGTTGTGATTATATAATAGACGGCAATTCATAAATTATACATTTCACAATAATGAGAAGTTGTCAGCCTATTCCTTAAGAAAAACACTGAAACTTAAAGAATCCCTCGAGCCACATAACTACACCGCACCAGCGGGAAAAATTGGAGTGACGCTATCATCACACGGCAAAAATAACTTTATTGATTCCAACCAAGCGTACTTCTTTGCAACTTTCCCTTCAGTGGCTTGGCTTGTCGGGCGCAAGCGCAAAGGGCGGCGGCAGAGGCGCCCGCGCATCGCATTAGCATAAGGAATTGGGCGCGCACGCTCCGCCATCCACTCGGGGCGTATTTCTCACGCTACTCTCCCTAGCACACAGATGAAACTATATTTTGGTCTTGCCTGTGGAAGTGACTGACCTAGTCTAGTCTAAATATTGTATCGTCAGTTATCCACAAGGATATTATGCCTTGCTTATTTCATAACCTAAGGAATTGGGCGTGCACGCTCCGGCATCTTCTCGGGGCGAATTTTCCACGCTAATTTCCCCTTCACACCTATCGGTAAACTACACTATTTACTACTATTTTGGCCTCGCCTGTGGAACTGCTTGATCTAGTCTAGTCCAGTGAAAATATTATGTGCCAGTAAACGTCAAGTAGGCCTATAGTGTCTTTTGACTTTCACAGTGTTTGATTGATTCTCTATTCTAAATTATAAAAAAACCCACACATTAACAATATTTCTCATAATTACGCCTAATGCCACTTATCGTCTCTCACTTTTCCTGTGGGAACCCTCTCGATTTTGTGGCCGGTGGTCGGCTCCTTGTTCATGTTGAGTACCGTCTTAGTTAAATCTAGGCACGCATTATGTGGCCCTACCAGTAGAGTCTGCTTCCTTTGAGCTTATCGGGTTTTTAGATGTGCTCATTGCAGACCCTGTCCAATCTAATCTAAGCCTAATGCACTACTCAATAAAATAAAATAAGGTTTTATAATGTTCTTTTCTTATTGACTTCTTAATTGAAAAGCAATCGTCAAGATCAGTTTTCCAATCGCGTCTATATCCGCATCATTCCATTTTTTGCAAAATGCCTCTTCTGTATTTCTAATTCTGTGACAACTCTCTCACTGCTCTAATGGCCCTGTCAGCACGCTGGCCCTGTTCCGGACCTCCTTTTTTCTCCCTCTCTAATAAGGCCTAAGGACCCATTTAAACTTCTACAAGTGAAAGAGAATTAACTTTTAGAGACTTTTCATTCTCGAGGGATAAACGATAAAGGCGTGATATGTGTAGGTAATTGTGTAAGTATGTAATTTTAGATACCAAGCTCTGGTCTAATAAGTTTCTTATTAAATACTTTCTTCAAATCAAACAAAGGACTTTGTTTAGAGAATCAGGTTTCTATTTTTTCTCATCATACCTCATCGCTCACCAATGGCTATGGGCAGGCAATCATTCATTATAATAAAGATCGTCAATTTATTGAACTTGATTAAGACGCTGTTATGAAGGAAGGCCAACGAAAAGCGTTACTTTCGATTCATTTTTTAAGCCTGTTACTGATGCTACCAAGACCTCAAAAAAATATATGACATACTCGAAGATATTTTCTAGTAGTAACACTATCGTATGACTCGATTGGTTTGACATATTTTAATAAAAAAAATCTCAAAAAGAGCATTAAAAATATTTTCAAACCAATTTTATCGTAATTTGGACTACTATTTTGATATAGTTTCTTGATGTAGAATATTCCTATTTCAATGTCCTATAAATTATACTATTAGGTTTTAGTGAATGAACAGATTTTAATTCAACAAAGAATTTTTTTCCAAAAATTAGAACGGTTCTCGCCGACAAACCAACCTCCCCATGACATCCCGCACCGCCCGCTACCCCGCCAGTACCCAAATGGCTCTTGCCAGCGCCGGTACTGTGTCAAAATTTCCCGCAAAATTGAAAAATATTTATTCGTAATTATTACGTCGCTCATTTTACTTATGACGTTAGTGACATGGACAGATTGCTTGATAAAATGCTTTATGGCTGACACCAAAAGGCGTAATTTAAGTATGCGCTTATTATTACGTCGGTTACGTCTTTTGGCGAGACGAGCAAAAATTTATCGTAGCTGTCGCTTCAGCTAGCCTTGACGAGAGACGATATTTTATCTATAAGATAATAAAAAGCAAAAGTCTAACCAAGCCTTTTACTTATAATAAGAAAGGAATGATACATAACTAGTAATTCACTTTAAATATTTACAGTGTGCATTCTGAACATGAGTAACGTTTGCACAGTAGGTACCTAGAAATTTTTAATACCTATTATCTTTTCAAGATAACTCTTGGTTGACAGGTTATCTAAACAATTTTCCCCCAAGAACTTATTACAGAAACCGACACAGCGGTGCCAAATTAGATCCAGTCGGTGGTCATTCAACCACAGACCAGAGAAGTCTTGTGCGCGCACGCAAATATATTGTTTTCTTTGTGCGTTAACTCTTCGGACGGAGCGAATAGTGATATTTTTTAAATCTGAAGACGATATTGCTTACGTACGCCATAATCTAGCCACGGATATATAATCTGTGAGACCCATACGCTGTTCTGTGGTCGGGATGGTATGGGATTCAGACATACAAACAAAACTACATCAGAGAGCAGTCTTACCAGCTTCTTCACAATTACAAAATTTTTGCGCTGTTCTTTGTCACGCTTTTGACACATCGCTGACTGCTGCTTACTCCGCTCGTACGACTCGTGGGTTGAACACGAGAATGAATGTTTATGAGAATGAACACGAGATGTCACTACACACACTACTCCTACACGAACACGAACTACAAAAAACCTTAGTTTCGGAAATAAAGTAGTTTTACTTTCTTTGGTATAGTTGAATGTTTTGACGAATTCTTGATTTAAGGTGACAGCTGTGAAACTAAAACCTGAGTTATCTCGAAAACTATGCATGCCAGACTGTAAGTTTTTTAGGGTAATATGGCACTTTCTATGTAAGAGTAGTATAAAAATTTTAATTAGATGGTGCGGTTTAGGAGCTGAGTATGAACTTTTATGTTCATACTGAAGCTTCCATCAAAGAGATAACATTATAGTAATACCCAGTATCCCGTTGCGCACCATCTATATTTCCTTAAAATAACGTGGCACTTGACATATTCTTCAGAACAAAATAAAAAGGTGGTCTGTGGCCCTAGAAAGTCCCTAATTGTGGGCTTGACGATATATTTTTAGGGAATAGAATAAATGAGGAAGTTGACTAAATGTAAAAGTAGACCAAATGAGAATTTGGAACAAATGAGGTACCTAGTGAAATAAATAACAAGAAAAGTAGGAATTCAATTAAGCGCATGTGAGTGAGGCTAGGCTTAGGACAATTGTGGACTACCCAATTTTAATTTTAATATTTTCAAGCAAGTCCTAAAATATGAGTACCGAAACTGAGTAATTTTTGCTCTACTTTGCACCGTTTTTGAGGTATTTTCACTTTTAGTTTGCATTCTTTTTAATTTTCGCAAAAGTTATTTTTTTGAAATGTTTAATGGCGTTTGCGAATGGCAATTATCTGTCACGCGTACTTTTTTCTATTCTTTATTGCATCTTTTTGTTTTTTATCCGACCAGCTTGGAAAAAAGGTTATGTTTTATATGAGATGGGGCACTTAACTAAAGTCTTTTGTAAGCTTTTTAGTTTTATTTTCGCTGTAATAACATAGACCCATGTTATTACAGCGAAGTTTTAAGTTCTCTGTGGCTGTGGATGTAGAAGAAAGAATAAGTTAATTTTCGAATTTTCTTCAGATTACTCCGGGTTTTTTCGCCCGTGATCCTATTTAAAAAGTATTTGTTCACCCTCTCTTTCACGCTCGTTTATTCACCTACATTGCTTTTCCGTTCTAGCATCATACTTCAGAAACTCATCTAACATCCGGCTTACGTTAAAAAATTATCGTTCAGTTGTCCATTCGTTTCATCTTACAGTTGTTCGTCTCATCTTACAAATCATCCCACATACATGATGTAAATTCTAGTATTTCACGGGGTACAGCCCAAGTCGACGGTTGTTGGCACTTAAGCCGGCGGCATAAACAAAAGAAAACAATGAAGTACCTACCTATAGTAAGAAGCAGGCGTGACTGAGGACTCCAATGCAAAACGCCATTTAACATTTTAGTTAAATATCATTTTTTAATATTAAAAACGAATGGAAACTAAAAGTGCATATATCTTGAGAACAGTACATCGTATAGCAAATATAACTGAAATTTCGTACTTAAATTTTTCGACTTGGGACATTTTCCGTCTTTCGACCATTTTCTATCAAAATTGAAATAATTGTTTACATCGTTTGATTCATAATCATCTTTATAACAATCTATTCGTACTTTTTTTAACTTTACAGAGTCTGAATTGGGTCGGCTAGATTTTTTTTCATATTTCGACCTATGTTCCAGGGGGAAAGATGTTCAGTTTCAAGGACAGGTTCATAAAAGGAGCTTAGTACTTATCCTAACATCCTTTGTAATTAAATTTGTGTGTTTTAACTAGCCATTACGTTCTTTTAAGGCCTTCCTCCTCTTCTGCGTCCATCCATCTACCCACATTCATATTTCGTTTCGTCGCATTATCACAAAAAATATAATTCACGGCAGAAGTAAAAGTTCCATGGCCGGGATAAAGCTCAAATATATTTAAAAGGTGGTCGGACTGTGGTCATGTCCATAAGACACACGACGTACGGGTGCGTAGTGTGCGAGCGCCAGATGATGTGTCTGAGCGCGGGGAGCGCGGGCGGCCCCCCCCCGCCTCACCCCCTCAAATCGTGATTTGAGCAGCAACTCCCCGCCTTACATACAATTGCCAATTTCTCATTCATTACCAATTAAACCCCTTCACAAATTGGCCTACATCCCGTCTATACATATTTATGTATGTATGATTCAAAATTGCTCTTGTTCCGTTAGATACCTCTTTCCTATAAGTAGGTATAGTACATTGTAAGTTATGTTGAAAATTTGTTGTTTAAAAATATACCAATTCTAATCTATGGCAGTGTTGTAGGTAATGAAAAACGTTTTGCCAATATTCAAGGACTTCAAGTGATGGCGCTAAGCTAAGCTGATAAAGACCCAGTAAATATATTTAACCTAGTGGAGTATCAGTATAACTCAAATGACAAAGTTTCAAGTTAACATAACGCCATTTGATGTGATACCTATTTATACTAAGGAGCTAGATCTGTCACATAGAAAATTTGCTGTTGTAACTACGAGTATGTAACACTCCTGTCACTTGTATTATGTTTGTTAGCTTACTTATTGATAACACCTTAGTTTTATTTATAAAATATTTGTAACATTTTTGCAATGATGAAAGAAACCCTTTCATTTGCTTACGAATTCCTTCAAAACTATGCTGATAAAAATAAATCTATAAACCACTGCGTTGGAAGCCGTGAGCAATAACGTAATGCTTGTTATACTTACTCGTTGAAAGCGATAAAACTTGCGGATGTTAATTTGAAAACTAATTTTGCTCAGACATAAACTAGCGAAACAAGCTAAAAATTTACGACAAAATCCAGTAAATATACACTCGTCCATTCAAGAATAAAATATTAATAGAGATACAAACTACCGTATTTAGTCGTACAAAACATCCACTTAAAGCATGTATAAAATTCAAACAACAAGAAATATACTTATGAATATCAAACTCTGACTAAATGCACAGCATGATGTAAAAACTTCACCGAGTAAGAAGTGTCTGTATGTACGAGTGGATCAGTTTGTAATCATAGGTAGGTACCAATTATTAATTTGTCGGTGTTGAGATATTCTTCCGAAGATGATTTTTCGTACCAAATTGAAATTAATTTCTCCTACTTACCACAAAATACTTATGCAAATGTACGAGCCAAAACTACGCAAGCAAAGCCGTATATAGAATGCTAGCTACGACATAAACTAGCAAGTGCACCAACGCTTATAATTACACAAATTGGAATGTTGAGGTCGTAAACGGCCCACAGCCGGTGATCATTTTTCATGATTAAAATACACGTTCGATGGATACCATTCTGTGTGCAATAATTGTATGGTGCATTGATAACGGGAGATTTAGTAGGGTGTTGCAAGACTACGTGACCGCGCCTTGAGCGACCAAGCATCAACCCATCAAGCTGCTGCGAAGCTAAAGAAATGTGTTTATAATGTTGTGGCTTTGAGCGTTCGTACACATGTTTCGTATTATTTGAATCTTTGGTTTTGTAGATCTTTAACAACTTATCTACTAATCTATCGTTTTCAGTTTGCTTAATAATAAAATCAACCTAATCTATTTTATATTTTATCTTTAACAGTGGTAGTATTTTATTTTTCTCGATAAGTTTGTAAACTAAGTATGTACCTAGATTATTTTTTATCGCATAAACCAACAAAAATATTTGAATAACTTAAACCTTTTACGTTGCACATTCGACCATTTATGCAAAATAAGTCACTCTTTATCGTCATACTGAGTATTACTGAGCCATAAAGTCTTAAAGGATAGGCTACGTTAAAACGCTCGTGAAAATTCCTTTCAGAGTACCGTTGCATTTTTTGTATTACCATTCCGCAGATGCCTTTTTTTATGTCGAATGTTTCGGGGCATTAATCTATAACTATATGGGAACTAGGAAAAGGAGCAAAGGCGGAACAATGGCGGAAAGGGTAATTTTATTCGCTCATTTATCTAATGGCCATGCTTACAATTGGCTACTGGTATCAATTAGACGCACCGCAGGAGTCGTTTCTTTTAGCTAGACCAGACGGGCCTGTCCCATGACCTTTGCTTCATACGGTCTAAGATCAAGACTTACGGCGAGTCCACTGCAATAATGAAATTGATTAAAAGTAATAAATATTTCTACCTCTCACACCGTGAACATTCAGAGCTGAGAAAAAAATATTCTCATGCTGTGCTGCAATTCTATTATTTTTATTTTCGTATGCTACAATTTAACATATTTTGTCCTGTGCTCATCATAAAATTTACAAAACATGTCTCTCGGCTGTATTCACCAAAACATCCGTTTTTTTTTATAAACTTTATCGCTTATATCTCAGTCCAGCACACACAAAAATACATTATGAATATAAATAAAATGTGTAACGGGAAACGCTAATGTTACTATTATAAAGCAATTTGCAAAATTAATAATGGAACTTAATCAACTAACATCAAATACACCGAAGTTAATGAAAAAGCAGAAGCTGACGATAACTGAATATTATCAAAATAAAACTAATTGAAAACATAACTAATGGTATCAGTCTAAAGTCCTCTCTGTATGTAAATTAGCAATTATCTCATCATATTGATTATTTTTCAATCATAATCATATATTATAGAGCCGTTACATGAAGCAAACTGGTTATGAAGCTATTGAATTATCATAAGAAGGCGTATTTTCTTTTCTTAATGGAAATTTATAATGCGAATTGGGCCGGTTTTTGCCAATAGGCGTGAGTGGTATCATAAAGGTTTTTGGTCAGTTTGTTTTTACCAACAGAAACCGCTTATTTGAGTAAAATATTCTCTGAATACTGTTTCTTATTTAAATATATATAACGGAACTTTTATGCTGTTTTAAAATTCTTGCAACCTAATTACTAATTCTGACTGGACGATAAGCTTTTCGTGCAATCTTCTGCCTGGTAGCCAAATTCGGTGAGTTTTTGCGTTAGTTTCGGCCACTGAACTCTATTTTGTTGCGATAATGCGTGACTAAAGCCCAATATTGAATGATTCAATAGATGATGTGCCCTTTGGCTCTTGCGTCTAGATCACGTACTCAATTCCGTAGAGTTTGTAAGGCGTGTTCTGAAAACTGGCAGCTTGCTTGTCGTACATACTTAGAATAGCTGTAGCGGTGTTCTTTTGAATTGCACCTGCCCCACTGGACACTGCATTGTATCGGTGGTCTCCAGTTCCCATGTAGCGCGTTCCATGAAGTGGTTTCGCCGTGCGCGCGGCTCGCTGCCTCGAGTTAGTCTCAGCGGGACACGGCAGACCTCTCCTTAACTGCCCATTCAAAATTTGCGCCGTACGTCCATGCGACATGACAGACCTATTAGCCGGTGCAGGTCAAAGGCTTGACGCACCATCAGATTCCGCACGCCATCGCATTTCCTGAAGATTGACATGGACACAATCGACATATCGTGCCTCTTACTTTCATCTTTGGCTGTCTCGTATCTAGGTTTACAAAAAAACAATTATTTGTAGTCTCAATTTCGTTTGTGTGCTTAAACAGTTTGATGGTGTCACCGATAATCGCTCCTTTCATTTTCGCATATTTTTGGCCGACATAACGCGCTAATTATCTGCGTCATTGTTGACTTCATCTCGAGTAGAAGGATCTTAAAATTTGCTTCTTCAGAAGTGGGTTAAATACGCACCATTCATATGTCAGAACACCACTTGCCACATTATTGACCCTTATTACCTGAGCTATGCGCTTCATCATTCAAGTTTTTAAACCATGAGAAAGGTGTTTTTGTAGATATAATTTTTGTTCTGTTGAACTTTACAAAGCTTGAACAGAATGAATAATGAATGTCTTCCTTTTCCTCTAACATTAAGTTTACGTGCAATGTGATGTATCTGAGCTCAGTACAACTTCAATATAATTATCAAGGTCTTTTATTTGCGGTTGTCGAAGAATGTTATGTGTTATCCTAATTACTTTAATTAACAATAGTTTGTGTATAAGTATTACCGGCGCTTACAAGCCGGTATCGGCATGGTATAATTAATTTACCGGCCATTATCCAATTAATAGGTTTCTCGGAAGTTGAGCATGCGGTCTCGGGCATGAGGGGGTTGCGGTCACGGTCCGGAGGGACAGGGCAGGTGGGAGCGGGCGCGGGCGCTTGGGCGGCAGCGGAAGCGGGTAGGGTAAGGGAGGTTTTCTAATGCCGAGTTAGCGGTTAGCGGTCCTCGCAGACGCGATGGCATCGCGGTCGTGCGCCACCGCTCACGGCGGCCGCCGGCGCTCGCGTCGCCGTGACTTATGGCCCCCGCGCGAACTTCGATCGTCCGATTGAATAATAATATCCGATTCCCGTACACCGAATTTATGTTAGGAAGTGAACAGTGTCCCGTATCGACGGGCGCATCGGCCGCGCCGCGCCCGCCCGCAATTTCCAGCCAGCCTGTCCCTAGGCGCTGATGTGCCGCGCGATACCCGATAAATAAATTTTCGTGGAGGCGCTCGGTTCCCGCTGGACGTCCGCACTCGTCCCCCCGAGCCCCCGCTAAACCTCCGCTGCCCACAACTCACCGCGCCTAACTGTCGGCCGACGTCACGTTTCACTGCTATGATTACATTAAATTTCAATATTCTGCCTTTTCCTGGTCGCAATAGCCGAGAAGGACTCTTAAATAAAAATTATGTAACGTTTACCATTGCTGGAGCAAATCGCGATGTTCATAACCCCTGACCTCACGAGAACAGTGCGTGAATCAATCTGCCATTGGCCGATAATCGGGACAAAGCACAGTTTTTGTCTTTGAGCATTCAGACGGTGTCACGTGCCAATAGAAATGTCACGACTAGGAAGCGCGCTGGTTACATCGGAGAAGCGATGGTATGAGCTGAGTTGACGGAGAGGCGAGGACAAATACCGTCGTGTTTCAGAGAAGGGCAATGGAAATATTTTGTCATCTCATCAGTAAACCGCAAGCCCACCGCACCATTTCGCACTTCATTATGTAGCAAAAATTTCCTATGTACTTGAAGTGCTCACTTAATTTTCTTGCCACTTACAAAATTACCCGAGTTCAATGTTCTAAAATTTTGTAGAAAATTATGGGTTCACACGTCTAATGTTTTCACTACGGGTTCGTACGAGTGATCGTGACCGCTGTGCCGAACTACCTGCTGGATCGATGCATGGAGGAATTTTGTCGATTTTAACCGTTATTACCTACCAATACTGTTCTATTGATAACCTTCCATTATGAATAGAGTTTGTAATTTTCTTTTTTGCACTCTGTCCTAGTTTTTTCTTGAACAGAAACAACAATTGGCAAGCAAGTCTCACGAAATTTGCTGGCTATTTTGTGTTATTAGATGCATGTAACATATCATACATACATATTTGTGGATTCTCTCACGTATCCGTTTTGAGAATTTTTAGTACATGTTAATTACACCTGTCGCTCTATTTCATACAGAAGTATGTCATCGTGATATGCGTAAATTGCTAGTAGCTTACGAAAGCTCTTATAAAGCTGTAACAAGTACCTATAATACATTAAAATCTCTGCGCTATTTCGGTAGCTAATTATACAATTCATGTTTTGCGGCATTATACGCGCCTGCAAAAAGTAAGTAATACTGAGTCAAACCCCTCGCCTTGCAGCGCTGTCATCTTGCGGTACACGTTTTTTCCTCAACTATTCTGAAAATTTAATTAATTTTTCACACATTGCTTTGGCACAACATAACGGTTGAATCAATTAATCTTTGCACATCGATCGGCAATTCTTGGATACTCATGTGCATGTGCAGCGACAACGCTTCCTTGTTCACATGTGCGACCTTATCTCGATCGCGTATAGTTAGGTACTCACTTCAAATAATATTAATATCTTGCAACGGCTGTTTCTTGTAACCATAAATCTCGTTACGAGGTCAGCCTTGCGATACGCACCTAGCAAGAAGACG
This sequence comes from Keiferia lycopersicella, assembly GCA_029255805.1. NCBI lineage: Eukaryota > Metazoa > Arthropoda > Insecta > Lepidoptera > Gelechiidae > Keiferia > Keiferia lycopersicella. The sequence continues at coordinate 7,018,262 of JARACZ010000008.1, forward strand.
CTATTAGATATCCCTTAACAGCAACGGCCGTCACAGGAAAGACCTCCACTTTATCTAACAAATCGCTTTCTAAGCTCTGTGTTTAAGATAAATTTGCCGCGTATATCACGTCTGCTCCTTTTAGTGGCGAGCGTTTGTATTGATGTTAATTAAAGTTGGCACCAGCGTCGGTGCCGGGGCTGGGCGGGTCGCCCTCGGGCGTCGCTTAGCCAGTAATTACCGACTTTTGGACCATTTCGCTGAGACCGCTGCGCGCCTTACAATTGCTTCCTGCGACAATGCGTGCGAGCGCTCCACGTGTGAAAGGAGATTAATAGGATCGCAGCGCGCTCTGCGTTGTGTTGTCACTTTACGAGCGATTGTCCCGCGTCGCCGCCCATCATGACGGCAATTGTGACAACCCACCATTCAGTACTCTTAGATGCGCCAGCCACTCAACCTCATTGTTTATTGTAAACTGGCGATTTGTCTTTATAGCTTCATTGATTTACATTAATACATACGCTTGTAATAGCTATTTGTGATCTTCAAATTTATTGTTCAGTCGACGATAATGATAGGGGCGATTCGGAGCCACAAAAGGTGTCGTGAACCTAAACTTGCTATCGGCGGATCAGACTATGTATGATATTCCGGAGGTAGGAATCCTAGGCGTGCGGTGGATGTCCATTTAGCCGGTGCGGTCATTGTGTGTGATGGTGGTATCGAGCGGCGTTTCAGCGGCTATCGGAGGAACATTAGCATTATCAAAAGGGCCGCGGGCGTCATGCTAGTATCGGTGGGGACACGCGACGGTCGCGGAAGTGCCGCTGAAGGCAAAGGCCCCGACGGACGAGCGACGATAACTCAACTCTGCATACCTCAAATACAATCGTGTGGATACCGTCCCGCAAACCCGGCGCCACGCCGCCACGTCTCTGCCCTTCTATGAGCCCGACTACTAAACGGTTAGCTTGCCCTTACACCGCGACCAACCTCTTTGTTCCTTCCTCATCTGAATTCTAAATAAGACGATCCCATCTCGAAAGCCAAGATTTAATTCCAATGATATAAACATTCGTTATAAGTGCGCGTGTCTGATGGATAACTTAACGAAACCTTGCGTGGATACAACGAATAAAGAGATACCCATAAATATTTAGTTCATGTTTGCAATACGATCGAAAGCGAATCTCATATTTTTCAACGTCAGTCAATTTCTTTTCTCTTTTCACAAAAGGAATACTCCACGAATTATATTGAATCCTTATCATAACTTTATGTTCTTTATCGACTGCATTCTTGTTCATGAATAGTTTCGTGTGGTGGCCCTTTTAATCTTCCACAGGTTTTCCTATCTCGCTTACAACTTCCGCAGCGTAATCAACTAATCAAGTGTGATAAAATTGTTGCTTGATTTAGAACCAGTTCTTCGTTTATAGCCGGCGCATGGTTCGGATTCTTGGCAATCGGAGTATCGATGGTAGTCAGCCAGTAGCTGTGGCCAGTAATGCCGATTGACGTGGGGCTGCTCGGGCTCACACCCGGCAATCGAAGGGGCGTAGCGCGGAAGCAGAGCGACCGGCACACGCGCCGTTACCGTCCACGACCATTAGTGACCACTCTTAATTATCAACAGTTACTTAGTTACTACCGCGGAGTAAATAAGGGTTGTCACGCATGCGCTGAATGAGCATTTCAACAGCGCTTTTGCAGTTGCGACTGCGTACATTCTTGGCTACATTGTTTACGTGTCTATGACATGTTATTACTGTAAGCAAAGAATACTAACTATAAATGCGAGCTCTGTAAGCTCTGTAAGTATTTGTCACGCAGCAAAAATCGAGGCAAGATCTATACAAAACAGTAGGGAGTAGATAGTTAGTGCCTTGCAATGTTGCCTTGGAGTCTGCCGGACTGTTTTATGGAGATTGCTGCTAAAATTATGGCCATCTGTATAAGCTAGCAAATGCAGTAAACTCGACCTCCAAAATTTTCACTCTTATTATCGTAAATTATTGTCATATTATTATGCTGTCAACAGTTTGTATTGTATATGACTGATATATCAATATGGTCCAGGACCGACAAGCTTATTTGCAGTAACTTGAGCGCGTAGAACTCATTATTGATGTGGTTGTAAAACTAAAGTGGTGGATTTATGTTAGAAAGCACCCTGTAGTACGTAGGTTAAACTCACAACTATTGTTGGCTGTTCCCAAATAGCACCAAATTGTTTTATGACAGCAATAATACACTGCACGGGTGATGCATTTGCTGCTTAAGCTTGCTTTATAACTGCAGCGTAGGCAGCTCACTCTGCTGATATATTTCGAGCATAAATTATATAGCACACAGCTGTATAAGATATCCTACTACTGAAGTAATAGAATTATATCGACACACTTTTAGCATTTATAAGTGTAACTGCTACTACAACAGCTGTACTTTTTAGCGCGTGTTACCTACCTGTTGCACAGCCCAAAAGATAACCTACTCTTTTTTATAATATTACAAAATCAGAGCGAGTTTTTGTAAAATAAAAACAGTTATTCTGAATGAATCAATTTTCGTTTGCTTAACTGGCCAAATCAGTCAAGCTATCGTAATGATGAATATATTAATCCGTCTTTTGAAAATGTCAGCCCTACAAGACTACCCTCGATGGTTCCTCCGGCGCGGTGTTTCTTCACGCCGGAATGCCGGACTATAGCAATCAAACCCACTTTGCTTCGATTGCAATTGGATTCTTATAAAACGACAAGAAATTAGCGACGTGCTTGTAAGCAATGCGGTGGAAAAAACTGGTTCTGTGGCCTGTATAAAGAAGAGTAATAAAATGAAACAGAACTACGAACAGCTATTTTGCGGTTTTATAAGTTTTTAAGTCATTAATGTGTATTTGCTTCTTACCTTGCGCCAAAAATGTAAGTATCTGGCAAAGACAAGATAAATCAACGTATTTTGTCTGATGTATCTGAGTGAAGGTAGTCCGTCATTTAGTTTACATACATGTTGTTCGGCAGAATGCTGGACATACGAAAATGGTGGATGGGTGCGCCCATCTGCTACTCACTCATCCCAAAATAAAAAGAACTAAAAACAAACTATTAAATAAAATAAAAATAAAACATGAGGCCAAGGTCAAATAATGTGTGCTGAGTGAGTAACAGGTGGCACTTATCCACCATTTTCGTATGTCCAACGTTCTGCTGAACCCCCTGTATTGTATAATAGATTGTAAAATACCTACAGAAGCGTATAATTTTCTTGTAATTCAATCAAGGATTATCATTTTCTCGATAATATTGCTCAATTATTTAATTCAATACGCTTTCTCAAAGTTATCACTACTTGCCTGTCTGAAATTGGTGCACAATACGTGAATAACCATTAATAATTAATTGATAATAACGGTAGGAACAATTTATATTGTAGTTTTACTGCAGATAGTCTAACTTCCATTTAATTTCTTGTTATCTCCATCTTCATGATCTTATATATTGATTTTAGCAGCGCTACGTGATCACCTTTTACGTCTGTTTTACGACTATTTGTTGGTTCCCAAGCCCTAATAGTTTATCTTATATCTATTAGAGCTTTAATACCTTTGCGCACTAAAATATAATTTTAAACGGAGACTAAGTTCAAGCAATTTTCACACTCAAACATTTTTTTGTCAGGTCCTGGATATTTTAGGGGTATATTGATGTGCCCTGGAAGGTATGGAAACGCCATTGCATATTCACATCGCACACATGGAATAAATCTATCCAGGATGGAAGTAGCAGCAATATCTGTGAATGTAAAATCTTGCTTTGCGCTGGCCCACCAGTTATGAAAAATAAGGTACGTCCGTGTCCAGCTGCAGTGCAGACTGTTGTGAATCTTGATGGTGTTGATACAGCGCTCCATTTTGGTAAAATACAATATGCCTAGCTGTAAATCTGCATCATAATTTCAGTACAAACAAGGTACATGTTCGGGAGTCTAGTAAGCTCACAAACTGACGATCTCTATCATTCCTGTTTCGGAGTAAGTTTGAACCTAGCTGTACAACATCTGCATCATAATCTCTTAGATGACACAGATAGGGACTCAGTACAAGTCGCACATCAGACTTAGGTGTTGGAGAGTGTATGCCCACAAGCCGCCGATCTCTCACATGATAGGTGCAACCGCGCCGGATGCCGCGATAGCGCCGCCGCCCGGGTCTAATTACAAACACTGAAACTCACGCGCTTGAAATACTACGCTACCAAACGGACGTATTTAGACGGTAAATGACGAAGTGTTTTCCTTCTTCAAAAGGGATAAAGGTATTGGATCGGCGGACAAGCAAGACTAAATTCGATTTCTAAATCTTTGAGTATGTGTGGTGTGCGTATTGTTACGACCGCTGTACGTTAACAAAAATGTAAATAGTACTATTGGTAAATTTCGCAAAATTTTTCAATGAATGTAATATTTAAATAAGATAATAATTTTGCTGCCAGGGCCGCGGCCTATGAGTCGTCAGCCAATACCGCTAGACCACCGAAAAGGCACTATAACTTGCTGCGCATGTGATAAAAGATCATAAAGGAGCGAATAGGTAGCAAATCCTGGATATATAAATATAAATTCCTCCAAGATGAAACTTAAATACTCAACAGTCGTCATTTAATTATGGTGGTCGTATTTCTGAAGTTCATATACGATTTTCACTCAACAAACACACACGATAGAGCAATGAAAATCTATTTATAATAGGATTGTTAACCGGAAAGTGGTACATTCTAAAATACAACGTCATAATTTGCTAGTAACAGACGCTAGGCCGGCGGCGGCCCTGCGCCTGCGCTGTCTGACTACGCATTGCATGCTCCCGCGCAGGTCCTTCCGCCTCAATTGTCTACGATCTTAATCAGCTGGCTACGTCTGGTGCGACGCAGCTGGAGCAACCGTTGCACTTGTAAATTCCACAATTAGATATACGCCTTCTATGTAACCACTCTTGCAATAAGATGTATGCAATTCACACACACACAAATCACGCCTATATTCCCGCCACGTCTGACAAATGTTTGAGGGTCGTTTCAGATAAGTCGCGTATCACTATAGGTTATTAGCCTGTCGTCTCAAATTGCAATACACATGATACCCTCGAGTCCCTTAGTCGCTTTCTACGACATCCACGGGAAAGAAATGGGGTAATGCTATTCTAAGCCAGCATCACATTGCATGTATTTTTTTATACTTTAGGGGTGAGAAAAGAGTTTTAGTTGGAAACAAATTATTATGCCAAGCAGATTATCAATACGAGACGGAGACCATTACATGTTTTTGTTTCAAATAAACTTTTCCTTAATTTCAGCAATACCCTACTCAACACCCGCAAAAAGTTTTTTTTTTTGACAATATTACTAAATTTTGTTTAAGAAGTGCTGTTTTTACTTAATATAATTGGTTTTTATCTGTGAAATATACAAAAAATATGATTTTTCTCCCAAATAGTTTGATGTTAACCGATCCTAAACTGACGAACTTATCAAGGCGGGGTAATCCGACGGACATACAAAACTTAAAATTGACGAAATGATAGGGATTTGTAGTAGACTACGAAACCCTAAAAATGGTGGATATGCTTCAAAACGCACATATAGTCTGTAAAATATAGATCATCCCTGTGACGTTTCGTGCATTGGATCAAATGCTATGGCATAAGGTCCATTTTCCTTTGTTTACTAAGAAAATGGACCTTATGTCAAAACATATGCTTCAAGGTTATAAACGTCACAACAGGGATCGTCCTATATTTTACAGACTATAATAGTAAGTATGAGTATCGCTCTTGTTACCAACTGCGGCAATTCTGGCATTCACTTTAAAATGCCCACGACAAGTAATTTAAACGCTTTCCTGTTTTTCATCTTTACAACTGCAATCTCTATGTAAATTATTAGGTTTGTCGGTATTTTCTGCAGTTTATTTTCTACTCTCGTTTGACAACTGTTGTTAAAATGTTCATTACGTATCTAGGTGAGTGAATGGGCATGTAAAACGTTAAGATTTTATGAGTCCGATAATTACTATACGATGGTTTTGTGCTACTCGTAATTTAATGTTCTTGTTAACTGAAGAACTTTCTTTGGATTTACGATTGACACAGTTATTGATCGGTGTTAATGAGGTTTCTGTCATAAAGTGATGAGTTTGACAAAACGCGCCTTTATGCCTTGTGCAATGAACAGTTCGTAAATGCACTAAAGCGATCGCTATTGTCATATCTTACAAATTGAAGAGCCGTTCCAGAAAATTACGTAGAATTAATACAGACAAAGATTCTCAACCCATCTTTAAATTGTATAATACACATTATTTTTTATTTATAAATTTTACAGCATTACGGCTTAGCCTATGCACTGTAAAACTAATTTCACAACTAAAAAAGTAAAAAACAGAAAACATAATGCATATAAAATAACATCATAAAATACCATTCTCTGCAAAGTTCACATGAAACCCTTAACCTAACTAGTAAGTTTGAGTCTTTTGAGGCTCACGGAAGTACTGATGCTATTCTAACCCGGCACCTTGCGGTGTACGTGGATATTTATAATTTTGATTATCTCAGCGTTGCCTACCCCGCATGGGATAAAGGCGTGATTTATATATGTATGTATCATCTCTGACTTCGAGGTGGGCCGATAATTCAGCATCTTTGTCGATCACTCGGTGAATAAGTCGTATAACTGTCTTTGATATTTGAATATCAAATTGTTAGCTAGCCATTCATAATTTATAAATAATTTGAATCCAGATTGATATTTTTTAAATTTGTGCGTGAAATATTATGCATTTTCTTAGTCGGCGGTCAATGACTTTTGTGTGATGTGTATGATTTTATTCGGTTTTATTATCTTAGACATAGTTTTACTGGATTTTGGAAGCTTATTATAGATGTATAGGTTTTTTGACGCATACTGTGCGCACCAATAGCTTACGTATTTCACGCACATGTTAAGAAGCTCTCAATAGATGTACAGATTGACAAGTTAGCGTGGTAGATCACTGCGCGATAATTAAATGCGCGCGCGTGTAACTGCGGTGTTGTATGCGGTGAGTCGAGCTGGCAGTAGGAGGCAGGCAGGCCACCCAAGTGGCGCCGTCTGTGTCACCAGAGAACCAACAGCAGGCTAGACAGAGGTGCTTTACTCTCAGTAGCGCTTGGTTTTTTTATAAGTGTAGCGTTTCCTATGTATATCTACAGGTTGTAAAATATGGAAAAACTTTTGACCTCCCATACAAAATTAAATTACCAAGCGACCAAGTCAATTTGTAGGGGAGGTCCAAAAAATTTTCTTATTGTTCGACCTATTTTTCTCAGTTTCATGGGCTGGTACACCCCTTAAAATATGTGCAGCTAAATATTTTATATATTATGAGTATGGTAATATCCTCGCTATTTAGGGAACGGCCATGTCCAGCAGTGGACTGTTGTGGCTGTAGAAAGAGAAGAAGACTGGTACAATAGGAATAGGAGCTCTCTTCAAAACGGAAATTAAGTAGATGGTTCCAAAATTTTATATTAATTAAAATTATGTTAAATAAAAAGGACTACCTATGTGCAGAAATGACATTACGTTTTTGTGTAATTTACAATAAAATCTTTTAGTCAGTAGGTCTTAGAAAGTTTAACGTAAGATGTATTTACGACGAGTCAAACCTATGAAATCATTTTTGTAGTTAATGGAAGCTCTTGTATTTTTTTAATAGTAAGTAAGCACCGATAAAACTCTTACGTACCTATATGGTATCATTTAGAAGCAACTATTAATTAAGCTCATTTTACACCAAGATGCAAACGTATGTAACTTAATACGGTGCATAAATCTTGATAAAAAACGTATGGTCCACATAGTCTAGAACAAGAAGCATTAGTTCTTAGACGACTTGTGTTCGTGCGTTCCAGGAAACGTAGCATAATTAATTAAACTAACTACCGACCACCAAGGATTCCCCTTGGATTTACGGGCCATAAACCACTGAACTGCCACTACAAAAGTCATGTGATCAAGCGGCTTTTTTCGCCATACACATCAAGGGAATGAACTTCTTCCTTCTTGCGTGTCGATAGCCATTTGGTACTATTAGATGTACCTTGCGGTCATTTCTCAGATCTTCAGCACAGCGGTAGATGGGCCATACCCTATTTTGCGGTTCGGAACCACATTCACAGGTCAAACCATTCAAAAACTTTCATCGTTGGAGGCTTTGGAGGCAAGATCCAAGGCTGTTAAACGTCCACCAGTCGCTGCATGCTATTTCTTGGAGGTAGAATAGGTTTGACTGGAATAAAGCTGCAAAGCGGAAGATTGAACTGGCTGGACCATAAAACGTTACTTTCTCTTTTCTTTCATAAACCAAAAATGACACGATGTGTGATGATGATGTCAGTTTATGTCGGTCACTCCAAAATAGGACCCAGTTTTTGTAATTCGTGAAATTTATTAATTATTTACAATAATTTTTCCAAGGTGCGTTGCTACAAATAAGAAAATAAAATAAAGTATTTGTGTAACTGGATCAAGACCACCAAGACAACCCGGTATAAAACACCAACAAGCTATAATTAGGTTAGTAGATTTTATATCGTAACTTATAAGTATTACTCAAAACACTACACTTGAGTTCTTCCATAAAAGTGATTAAAGCTATGTCATAGATTACCGCTTTCCTCAATCATTAGAGCGTTTATTAATCCGTATTTGGGTTAATTGCTACATGAGCAAAGCATCATCTAGCCGAACATAAGTACAGTTTGACTAAGTGTTGGTGACTAACAGTATACTTATTTATTCTTCAGATGCAAAACAATAGAGACCATTTAAATACAGTTAAGTTAGGCTAAACACGCGGATGTGGTCGTTTACATTAGGTACGAGGCAAAAAAATTAAGATAAATTCGGTTGTTCCGCAGAGAACTGTTAAAATCGTTCCACTGTACTGTCTTAAAATAATGTACATTTCAAACAGCCCCTACCTGTAACTATCAATTTACGAAGTTTTTATCTTGTAATGAACTTCTATACCCCTAAACAGAAACATTCATTGAACTTTAAATCTATTCCTTACTTATTCTTGAACTGTCTTGGGTGAAAAAGTATTTACTTATTTTTCGATCGGGATTTACTGATATAGAGATGATGATAATGAGGTGATCCTTAATCAATTAGCGTAGGAACTGAAGCACAAAAATTTAATAGTACTAGGCTAAAGGTTTTGTGACGACGTGGCGCAACCAGAAAATAAATTGCGTACACGTCGATACCCTGACCACGGAGTAGAATGTTGTAAAAATTTACTAAAATCTCAGCAGATCTGTAGCTATTTGTTTTGTCACCAGTACGGTATCATGTGTAATTCAATATACCACCTTCTTTGGATACTAGCACATATCCCTTACGAGGTAGGCAGAGCGTTAATGTCCGTAAAATACAGTCGGTTTGGATAGTACACGTCAAGGTATTAGCCACCAGCACCACTTAACCACAACAGTTCAATAATTGTCATACTCACCGCGTTTGTCAGGTGAATTTGAGAGCGCAGTGCAAGATACCTATTATATAAGGTGTAAAAATTTTAGCCGCGAATATTTTAAGGGGTGAATCAGCCCATGAAACTGAACAACTTTCCCCAAGGAACATAGGTTGTAATATGTGAACTATTTTTGGACCTCATATCCGAATTGACTTGGTCGGTTGGTAATTTTGTATGGAAGGTCCATAAATTTTTTCATAATTCGACTCATGTTCCTTGGGGAAAGTTGTTAAGCTTCATGGGCTGGTTCACCACTTAAAATATTTGCAACATTTTTTTTACACCCTGTATAAGGTGTAAAAATATCAGATGCACATATTTTAATGGGTGAATCAGCCCATGAAACTGAAAAACCTTCCCAAAGAAACATAGCTTCAAATATGAGAACATTTTTTGAACCTCCCATATAAATTGACCTGAATGGTTGGTAATTATTATTTGACCAGACTGCATCCAACTGCTGTATGCAACTTTTACTAGGTAGTCCGTTCGCCTGATAGAAGCCCGTCCCACGTTGCGCTTTCCGATGCGTGGCCCCCACTCCAGCCAACTTCCTTATTGTTTGAAGTATCCGTTTATCTATTCTTTACTTACCCTTAATTTAATAGTTAGATGACTAGAATTTATGACTGTAACTGTTATGCAAATAGTTAAAGTTTTTAAAAAGCTATGCACTTATGCAGTCAGTTGTTTTTTGTCCATTTCTTAACTACTTAAAACTTTAATTGTATTTGTTTCTAGTTTGCGGGATGATTTGATTCTGCTATGTGTGTGTAGAGTGAGTAGCTAGAGTAAGTATTCTAAATTCTTTGATCGGAGGAAGAACTATTCTGATTGATTTGTATAGAAGCTTCAAAACTTCATTTGTTGGCGATTATTTTTTTGATAGTTTTAAAGCCTGTAATTTAGTTGTTTTTAATAAAACAAATAATGACAACGGAAGTTTTTTGAACCCATGACGGATCGGAAAAGCGGCTCGTGCGCAAACAATACCCGATTATGTTCCGTTTCACGCTCCTTGTCTCTTGACAAATGTTTTTACTTTTACGTTGTAATGGAACGTGATCGATTGTGCTGTTTAATTGATTGATGAGAATTGAAACGTTTTTGCAGTATGGTGTCTGTTTTTGAAGTACCTATATTGATTAACGTTAGTCATTGTGTCGAGAGAAAAAAGAGATAAGTAATAGTTAGTTATTCCTTACCTACTATAGGTACTGGGTAGGTTTTATTTTGGTTAGATGAGGAATGAAAAAAAAACTCATGATATAATAAAGGATGAAATAACGTTAGGTATCATACATTGAATAATGTATCCATAGCTATAATGTGGTTCACAAAAGTAAGATACTGAACTTCAAAAATATGATACGCATATTTTAAAATTATGATATTATTCTGAGATAAAAAACTTGATGATATCATTCCAAAAAATCATTAACTATATAAAGCTTACTAAATTACCTAATTACATGCTAACTACATTTCTTAATGCACTTCTTATGTCAGAATACGTACGAAAGTTCTCACGTACTAAAACGGACCACAATGCCCATACCTAAGAGAAAATTAAATCTTATCTTAAAACACATTGTTTGATCGCCGAAAAAGCTGGCAAAATAAGATTATCATCACAATATGTAGGTAACGCAAGTACAGTACATTTAATTTGTGATTCTACCGTTAGAATCATCAAATAGTATAGTATAGTAAAGTATGTTTGAACTGTCGGCTGGCGGGCAAACAACAGAGTTCGCAAAACCAAGATGTTTCGTTTCGGCCGGGTAAATACAGAAAATTCAACATGCATACTTACACCTTTGATTATACAAAAAATATAGACCTGTCATGAACAGTCAGTTTTGCAGTGATTTGCAACTGAATTTTGTATCCTCGGCTTTAAAAATTATCTTAGTGGGTAATTATCATTTAAATTAGTTGCAGGATGCAGTGCAAAATGGTTTGAAAATGAAATTACTTGTCATAAAATATCTCGTAATTCTCGCAGAATTTATGAGTGTAGGATGCTTTATGAATTAAAAAGGAAATTAGATGTAAAGAAATTACATTAACCCTGGTATTAACTCTGTTTTTTTCAGTACCTTGGTCTTACTTAAACTGTGCTCTTGCTTGTTTGACGAGGATTAAGAAACGTAAGACAATTTATTGCTTTCAGTTCTAGTCGTTAGTTATAAATTTTCTATTGATTGTTTGTTACTAAAATAAGTTGTCTTAAGCCATATCAATTAGTAAATATCCTACATGCATACTATACAAGTAACGCGACATATCTGTAGTTCTCCCACCAGCTCATAAACTTAGCGTTTAATGAGCATTACGAGATTTACAAGCGTTTAGACGCGAAATTTAGCGTGTCGATGTCCCACCAGCATTCTTGGTGTTTCCTTGCGCTGTAGTGCGTGATGTTACAGAGGCAGATGTGTCCAACTGATAAGGTAATCTATGCCTTTACATAAAACACCCAAACGTTGGATTGCAGACCAAGTAACGAGTACATACCTGACACGGTTTACACACAATTTAGGCAATCGTTTTGGCGTGCCAATGACCCGCCAGCGTTTTCCGTGTTTCCTTGCGCTGTAGAGGCAGATGGGTCCATCTGATAAGGTAAACTATGTCTTTACGCAGAACACCCAAACGTTGGATGCGGACCAAGTTATATATGTACTTAGCACGGTTCAGTTGACTTTCAATCGTATGATACTGTTTAGATTAGATTAGGTACGTAGATTCCACGATCTACGGCGTAGCGTAAGTCGTAAGTTGAATATACCTACGTAAGTACAATTTTATATGGAGGCAAATAAGATACGTTACACTTTTGTTACCAAAAATACCTTACCGCTTTACCGAAAAGACATTGCATTAATTTTATTTCATTGCATTGAAACTTAACTATGTACATAGTACAGTTATTTGGTTACCCTTAAAAAGAGATTGCCTATCATAATAACGCTTCTTACTTGAACCACACAACCAAAACCTAAAATTGAGGTGTTAGTCTTAAGTACATAGGCATTAATTTACATGGTGCTCCAGTAAGCCGAGAACTTAATGGTCGAGATCCCGCGATCAGCGATCCAAAATCTCTCACGGTATCGTTCATCAACACACTTTAGCCTCTATTCATCTTAAACAACATGCACTACGCCTCCGCACCAAGACTAATAAAAATGTCATACCCACTGACCCACTGTCTTTTCCAAGTTTTTAGATTATATCAATCTAATGGTAATGCTCATGCTTTATATAGGACGGCAGGTGGCGATAATATTTATCTATCACAATTTAAAAGGCGATTAATAAAAACCGCTTATTTTGGTTATGAGAAAGCGTCTCCAATGCCAAATATGACAAAAGAAACAGTAATAAAACCAGATGGAAGTCAAAGACCTTGCGCATATTTCATGAGGAAAATTTATAGAAGGCGCCAGCGACGTGAGTCACATTAGATACGGTATGTCGCTGATTATAGTTGTACCAAAATTAGCTGCGGCTATTTCCTCCTGAGGTTCATTTCCTTCGATGCTCGCGTCTATCATGGCTCATGAATGAATTATGATACAATTTGGCTTGATGATAATACGTATCCCGATGGCAGTCGCTCACCCAAGAAAACGTCCGCACTATGATGGGTGCTCGGCCGTGGCCTGAACTGATTTAGAATTCATTCACCCCGCGTTACGGTGGCTGCGCGCCTGGACTGCGCATTGTCTCACACTCCGCGCAAAATGCGAATGATCCTTTGTTCGTTACACTTTGCCACATTGTTACTATTTGCAGCCCAAACCACTAGCGGAACATTTGCGCCCACTCCTAGTAATATTCGCAACCAGCAAGTGCCGTTCCAGATTCAGCGATATTCACTCTGAAATACCCGGTCGTGTATTTCTGACATTGATAACTCTCAAAATGAGCCATAGTCAGCGCCTTAACTGAACAGCAAATAATCTAATATTACGCTATTGCAGCAATACCGGACGTGTGAATACGACATAATCAATATAACGACATTTATTTCCTGTCGGAGAACAGCCAATAATAAACTTGTAAAAACCGTGTACTTTCACTCAAAGAGGAAACAATTTACAGCGCGGATCGGAGTCCCGATCGTTACTTTCTCATGATAGAACGTATAATTTAGTGAATGGCCCATCATGACATAAATATGCACAACCTTGTCCAAACAATAGGTTTTTCGCTGTAGACGTGCACTCTCTCGATTGATCGATGCTCATCGATCGTTACCCCATAATTGCGTTATGCATAAAACTCTTACTAGTGCGTGAATAGAAAGCGTCTTTACTTATCGCGCATTGTTATAACTTGTTACAATGGGCACATCTAAATCCAATTGCTTCTAACCTTCATTCCAGACTGGAACGACGCTAACAATGTTTTCATGTTTCCTAGATAAGCTAGACACTGCGACCAGAATTCAAAATCCTGTACCGTTTTATTGAAACGTTGACCTGTTCTAAACGAGAACTGTGGAGCTTGCCTATGGGAGCGGCGTTCGCTTTGAAATGCTCATTCACTAGCGTACCAATTTCTTAAACAGGTTGTTAATGCAATAAAATATCATAAATTCGTTGTTCTCTTTGACGGTTACTTTAACCAGCTTTGTAGAGGGACGTGTCGGATCGGATAAGTGGTTGATCTTTCATGTTCAATCGACTTAATCGTGTCTATAAAACCTGCTCGCAAATAGCCACGAGCCGGCTTTATTACAGGCTTTCCGAAATGTATGTGTTCCTACAAAACGTGTCTAATGACCATCACTCTCTGTAAATGAACTCGTAATGTCTTCATAAGGCGGACAAAAAATGAAATATGTGTTACCATAGTAGCTACAAAAAATATAACAAATGTTGGTGTTTGACGTGCCAAAAGTTATAGCGAAAAATAATGAAGTTTTAAGAACTTGTTCCCAGGCTCTGATTGGCTGTAAACACTTGAAGATCAAATTAATAACTTCCGCATCTAATAATACTATTGCTTCGATATATTCACTGTGTCATAATAACACAGTTTATAACTGATGCGATTAATAATTAAAATTAAAACTAGTAGGTAATTATTAAGTAATTATTTGAATCATAATAAACTCAGCTAGATAGCGTTATAAATCCAGAAATACTAATATGTTGAGTAAAGCTTTCATTTCCACAATGGTAAGAGCGTATTAGGTATGTACGCATAGGAAGATTTAAGCTAATGATATAGAATATTCCTAGTTGATCTATCAATTACTTATCACTGGTCGGCATTCGCCATTATAACCACATTAGAGATAGTGTCGGCACGCCATAGAAACATTACCGCCAACTCTAACACGGTCACATCGTTTCTTGACCGCCCAATTTCGTTTTTACCACTTTTACCGCACCACACTTGCCGGAACAATTTTACATGATCTCGTGAAAACAGTTCCCAATGATTCGGTCATAGATTTCAGATTAATACAGACACAGCGTTTGTGTTTCGGTAATTTAATTTACCGTTTTCAATCTAGATTTCTACGCCGGTTTACCCGGTCGCACCATTTTTGGCAGATTGTCGGTACCACTGTTTTCACTTCTTGATTTGGAGCAAGTATTCAAACTAGCAAATTACAATTAGCGTTATTTCAATATAAGGTTTTATTGGCGCCATATTCAACTGATAACATTCATAGTAAATGAGTAGAGCTTATCCATATTGCATCGTATAACAGTTATTCAATACAATACGACAGTGCATGCTTGCTAGAAACAATGCCGGCCCATTCCAGTCCAGTTAGGTAGCTGCGAATGTCGTCTAATTTATGAAGGAAATTAATAATTTTCGTGTGGTGAGGTCACGACCCCCCGCTCCCACACATAAATCGCGGTAGATGTCGCGTCGTGAGACCCCCCTGCGCCCGCGCAGACCCCCCTCGCCTAACCAGCTACCGCCGACGACGCCAAGGCGCTTCGTGTTAGCACCGTAATTAATAATGGGAACCCATTGTATGTGAAACCATTTCGCTAAAGATCCCAAGATGAAATTAACAACAAATTCTCTTTGACCTTATCAAGTATTTTTCATCCGAAGCATTTAGCAAAATGTTTTTCTTTTCCAAAGAAAGTTGTTATCTTTTCGTAAAAAAGTGATTAAGATTTGACGATGTCTGTGAACAAATTTGTTGCATTTTGGGTTCTCTTAATGAGTGCTTTTAAATCCTTAAGTTTATGGCCTGCAGAGGACTAAAATGTGACAAAATATTAAATCTTGGTAGCGGTCAAATTTTTGCCTTAATTGGTTAACTGTACCGCATTTTATTCAACAACGGTATTAGAGGTACATTATCAATATCCTTAAACTGATTTATATCGGCAATTAAATAGTTGACACTAATCGAATAACTTAAAAAATCACAATATGACTGTGGGCTTTAAACATAAATATTTAATCATATACCTAAATACTTATTTTTGGTTTACCGTAATAGTTTTGGAATTTATTATTGATGAATTTATAGTATTTTAACACAAACTTTCTTGTTTGTACCAAAGCATTGTAACTGTAACGGTGACTTGCCATAGTTTGATTGTTAATTTTATGTGGTTGTCTATTATAAACAAATAAGAATCTCGACAACTTTACTGCCTATTACAGTTAGTTCACACCGAGACGCGAAGCGACGCGACTATAGACGATATGTCGTTTAAGTCTGCGCAGATTTGACAGTGCGGTGACGTGAAATCTAAGTACATACCATAACTTATCATCTCGTCGTGTCATACCTCGGTGTGAATTTAACCTTGGTTAAAATAAAATGTGAAATGAGTTAAAGGTAGCAGTGCTGTCCCAACTATGGGACACTTACTATCGTGCCCCAACTGCCCAGACTTATGTACGCTTTAAGAACTGCAGAAAGCAAACCCTAGAAACATTTCCGTGGCCTGCTTAGCCAAAGATTGTTTAACTTGTTACCGTCGACTCGATGAAGAAGAAGTCAAAGAAATTATATTCTAAAAATGCATGTTTCTGCAGAGTCCACAAGAAGTAGAGAACCTTTTCACTGTCGTCTTATGATAACTTTTGAGCTATGTCAATGACCAGGGCCCATTGGGTCGTTGGACGACTTGGTGTTCCACTCGTAAAGAATGAGGCAGTGCATTTAAAAAATACAGGGTGGAAAAAGAATTGCTGCAAATATTTTAAGGGGTGAACCAGCCCATGAAACTGGACAACTTTCGGCAAAGAACATAGGTCGAAATATTTAAAAAAAAAAATTGACCTCCCATACAAAATTACCGACCGACAAAGTCAATTTGTATGAGTGGTCGATTTTTTTTTCTTATTTCGACCTATGTTTATTGGGGAAACTTGTTTAGTTTCACGAGCTGATGCACCCCTTAAAATATTTGCAGCTAATATTTTTACACCTTATATTATTATATCGTTTCTCTTACCTTAATGTGCACTTTTTGCTCTTCAATTCAACACCTTTACAAATTAGTATAGATGACTGTGGCCGTTTTTTGCCTTTATTTATGTAGTACCAACTTATTTAACAAGTAATCAACTCAGAGAGTAAATTTATTAAGCCTCATTCATCTTTATTACCCCAAATTGTAGTTGATTCTTCATAATTAAGTAATGATAGGTGTTTTCACGCTAACTTTAAAAGCATTGAACAAAAACATTAAAGCGATTATTCAACAAGAACTTTATCACTCTACATTTTTTGCTTTTACACATTTTTGTATTGTAATAACATATTTTTAGTATATTTAGACTAGTTTCATGTTTCTTCGTTTTCGTCGTCTGATCAAACAAATACCGTATATTGCAACAAATATAACGAAAGAGCTTGAAAAAAATATAGGAAAGGAACCGAAGAAGTCGTAAGAATTATTATCATACTGAAAGGCTCTTATTTATAACTTCTTAACTAATTTTGATGACGCATTTTGTGATACCCAAGTTAGAGTATCGATATTTATTGCACTTCCGAGTTAAAGTTAATTAATTTTTGAGATATACGAAGACAACATAAACATTTCTTGAATTTTGTACAGTTGCTACGATGCCTTATTTTTAGCTTTACCAAAATAGGTCAATATATTAGTAAAATTTATTAAACTATTTTAGAGGATCTTAGTTTACATACGGTTCGAATTGATAACCTTATTTCATTACTTACTTATTGCACCGGCTGTTATAAACGAGAATTCGCCACTTGTTTCAGTCTAGTGCGGTTTCTCGCCAATCGTTTCTATTTATCACGCGTTAAAAAAAATAGAATTACTTACGTAAGCAGAGTTAACGAGGCCTGATGGTCGATAAAGCTCGTGGGCTTTTAGGAACACGATCAGCCACAAGTTATCTACGTGAGCAATGGCGGACTCTTACGCGGCGGTGCGTGAAAAGGATAGGAAGCTAGAAAGTTTATTCAGTGGTAGTCTAAAGTAAGTATCGTCAGTGCATTACATTTTATCCGCTATTTATCACACGAATCACACTGGCGATAATGCGCGCCACGTTAATGCGCCGATCGAAGATACCACCCCGTATACAACGAGACGCGATCACGCAAGTAATCAGCGAAATGAATGTGAGAAGCCAATAAATTGTGAAGGGACAGCGCACACCGACCGTCTAAAAATACACGCACTTAATTTGGATCGAGTGCAATACAATACAACTGCTTAAAAGCCGAAATCAAAGATTGCACAATTTAAATTTTTATATAATGTGTAAAAATATTAGATGCAAATATTTTGAGCGGTGAACCAGTCCATGAACATGAACAACATTCCCTAAGAAACAGGTCGAAATATGAAAAAAAAATTTGGAACTTCCTTTACAAAATGTAGCAGACGAGCGAGTCAACCTGTATGGGAGGTCCAAATATTTTTTTCATATTTCGGCCTAGGTTCCTTGGGGAAAGTTGTTCAGTTTCATGGGCTGATTCAACCATTAAAATATTTGCAGCTAATTTTTTTACACCCTGTATACTTAACTGTAACAAATTACTGTATGCGCTCAGCTTGATTGAATCAAACATTTCCTTTTGAGAGTGTAGTTACTGGGAAATATTTAGATATTAAGTGTGCGCTGCGCCCTATTACCGCAAGTTCGGTTTCGGATTCATAGTAGGCTTCTGCTTCTGCCTTAGAAAAGGGCTTGTTTATTGTAATGGCGTATTCTTATTGGCCGCTACCGCTAGAGAGCGCGTAAAACTTATGCCCGAGCACGCACAATAATGATAGTTGTTCGATAAAGACGCCGACACTGCAGGTTCAGTAGGGCCAGTGGTGTGACCTACAGACCATATTGCGGTATGCTGCACTTATCATAAGAAAAGCGCTGTATCTGGCCTTTATTGGCGAAACTATACGCCTAATTCAGCAGTTTACTGCTTTTGTGGCGTTTGTTTCGCTTGCCGAGCGCAGTTAGACGCAAGTGCATTGAGTAGGTAAGTTTATTTTCACGGGCAATGATTGATAGAGGACCGCTTTGGAGATAAGTGACTTTTTGCGTCTCGTGTTTCCGTCAAATGTTAAAATGTAGGTTATACCTACATTTGCCTATACAGTGACATTATAATGGCGTTTATGTTATATCGTGTTTCCAAGTTTAAGATTCTCTATGATAAAACTGAATGAACGTGAACTTTTTAATAAGTTATATGAAGGTAATTACAGTGGGAGTAAAGTTATTCAAGTTTGGTCACAGGCAGCCAACTAACAGCCAACGAGTCGTAAAATCGCCATAAATTTCCAGGCTGGAGATCGAACCCAGGACCTCTGATCTTATGGTAGTCACACTACTAACTTAACTGCTAGTCTCTAGTGCAATATTGTTTTATAGTTTTATGGTTGTGAATTAAGTTTACCTTAATTAGATACTAGCCACTGATATACTTGCATATATATACTTTATAGAAAAGCTATACCATCCCTATGATTTTTTGTTCATAGTTACAGTCAGTCATTCATTATAATAAATATCGGCATTTACTAAAATACCAGTTACATCTACGTATTAATTAAAAAGATAAACCCACAATTATTTGGCAAAAAATCAAATCATATCTCATAATTCTCACGAAGCACGATGACCCTAGGCTTTCTGTATGTGATTTGAGAAACGTCTATTCGATATGCAAATTAATACACATTTAATTACTGACTCCTTGATAAGAATTCGGTTTTATCTAGCCCGTGAAATCTCTCTGGGAAATAGATTAGCATATTAATAAAAAGGTACCTACATTTTGGCTAGGTACATTTATTATCTTTTCGAAGTGGTTGTTCTACCGCACCGCAAAACTCTGTTCTCCAAAATATATATTTTATAAAAAAAATCGTCTTGGAGCCCGATTTCTGATATGGCAAAAATGTATATTTTTAAATAGAAAGTACAGTACAAAACTGTTAAGTATTTCATTAAAATATGGGAAACATTTCGTTTTACGCAGAAATATTAGCACCTCACTACACTACAAACATCCCAAGCAAAGTTCTTTAATTTAAAAAACTGGCTGGTAATCGCTAGATCAAAGAATCTGGTACAAATGGCAGAACCGAAGAACAATACTTCAGAAGAAAATAAACGCATTTTTTAAATGTACTTACCCTTCTTGATATCCTGACTACAGAAGACCTGGGTGTACCGTGCACACGTGGCGACGCACAATTGACACCAAAGCAGAAACCGAGAGAAATGGCGACATCTTGTGAAGGTCCTATGCTCCAGTGGGGTGCCGATACCTACAAGTTTCCATGGCGCCAAATTGCCAACAGTGGAACAGTCTAAAAGATCTTTGCGGAATAATTCCTTAACAAATTGCAACACCTATTAGATTGCCATTACCTAGATTAAGAGGCGGCTTGAACAAAAACTAGGAGAATTAATTATGGCTGCTCTCTTGTCTATGCAGAGATTAGATAAAGAGCAATTTGATAAACTTTTTAATATTTGTTAGGCACTGCCTGTCGAGCAAACCCGTATGATTCTTACAAGCGATAAATGTGATTAATAATTGCGCATTTGAAGAACATAAAGTTCTTCTAATTAGGTTACAAGACTAAAAATAATTGAAAAACTGATCTCTTTACTTCCTTACAGGCACTTACGCTCGTTATATTCGAACGATTCGTACGGTTAAGTTGATCTTAATGCAATTATGATCTAGCTTATTGTTGAGGAATCAATTTGAGTTTAACATAATAAAGCACATATAAAACTGTCATACAATATAATAAAATATTTTTAAATATATTTTTATATACTGTATACTACTTACCCTTTACTGTTCTGAAGTCTTAATACTCGATAATTTAGACAAGTCCACAAAACTAGTATTAAAGGCAATATCACACAACGGCTAAACTAGCAAACTAATTGCAACTTGACTTTAATGGAAATGAATTTATTTCACAGCACTTGTAATACCTATTACAACTTTACAGTAGTATAAAAGATAACATGGTGTAATTTTCGCTATGGGTAGTTAAAACACCGTAAAATATTTCCTTCACCTCAACAGTAGGTACTGCAGTTGTATCTGGGACCATAATTTTCTGTATGTCTTATTGTGCACGTTGTCGTAATAAGCGATCTATTTTCTGATAATCGAATGGTATAAAGATCGCGAAACAGAAGTTTTAGCTCATTAATGGATGAACTGAACAATGCCTTTCATTCCGTTTGTTCTACTATACAGGATGTAGGAAAGAATACTTCAAATATTAATATTTTAAGGAGTCTATGCACCTGAATAACTTGGGTGATAACACGTCTTCTAATATCGCGTAGTATACCTAGTCCAAGAACGACTGATGAACCTTACTTGCACTCAAAATGCGGTAGGTAACCACAAATTTTTATGCTTCAACAAAGTATACTTTTATTTCTCACTTGGAACAACCGTTCAGCGCGTCTTCAGACCTGATATAACTCCAGATATCTCTGTTCATAACTCGTTACTATGTCTTATTGTGGTAGCTAATAATAGCTTATGTTGTCCTGGCAAGGGGTCCATTTCCTCCTCACTATCAGTGGACGTAAACAAGGGCAGGTGGCGGCTAAATCACACGCGTACGCGATATGACAAGCGACAGCGGTGACCAGTGTTGCCGTTGTAGTAACTAGCTATGGTTTGAGCTGAAAACGCCTGTAACGTCATGATTAGTGGCAGTATATATGACAGGCGATAAAGGTTCTTCAACTTTAACAGCCACAACAGTCCCATTGCTGGACATGGTCCTTCCCCAATTTGAGGGTGTTTGCCATACTTACAGGGGGCGCAGGCGGACACCCACAAATATAGATAGGGTCTAAACGGGACCTCAAGGCGGGATAGTTCGATGCCTCAAGCCTCGATAATGTAACGTGACTAATTGTCAATTTATTACATTGCAATTGGAACCATCAATTTTCTACTGCTTCGAAATCGTTGATGATTAAAAATCGTATTCTTTTATCAACATCAATACAAATTTTAAGTTTCTTTTGTGGCAGATATGTTACTTTTTATTTAGTTATTTTTTACACAAGCCTAGGAAATTTCTTTTTTCTTAAACGGCAACACTGACGATAAGATCAGACCGCGCCGCGGGGGCGCGCTAGTTAGCACGGTGAGAAGCACAGAATTAATGTTTCTAAGGAAATTAATACAACAAAACTTACGGTAAGCCACTGGGGGTATTGTGAAAGAAGACGGGATTCTAATTTAATACACAAACGCTTGTTTGTTTTGTGGACGGTACTGTGAAGACGCAGGAAACATCACATTCCATCAAAAATATAAGCAAAAACAAGAACAAATATTCAATTTTTCTATCAAAAACAAAATATGAATTCCTTTTGAAAGTTCTGACACCTAACGCCTAGCCTGCTACTTAGCTTGTAAAAAGTTAATGAGCATGATGGCCGATCGCCACAGTACTGACTATTTAGTGGCTAATCAAATCTAAAATAAATTTTTGAATAGACTTCTGGTAGGTACAATGTTTGTACAATTCAACTACACTATATACACTGTAAGCTCGTATTTATGAATATCTCCAAATCTGATTTCGATCTTGAGCGCGATTTTGAGCTCTCGTTAGCACTGCTGACATTTGTTAATATTACCGCTAAGATCGATTTTAGAGTAGAGAACCTGTCCACAATTTTAAATTTAATTAATGGATTTTGTTTTCTCCCAATGTTGCATAACTCTCTTCATTATAATTTTTGTGGTCTTGTGAAAATAGATCTGTTTTATCAGGAAATGGCAATATTATTATTCATAAGAATCAAAGACCAAGAAATAGGATTCGCGTGTAATGATGAATATTGTTTCTGATATGTAATTCGTAAGTAAGCAGAATAATCAAAGCAGAACTACCTTTTGTAGATGTATAAACAATCATCCACATAAGCCGGAAATTAATTTCATTTTGCTATTTACTCAAGCTCTATCTACGGATGCTTTACGACCAAGTTAGTGGTGCTTTGTTGTGTTTTTCTACATTTATGAAATGGAATAGCTTGTTTTCAATGTTCATTATAATTATCGTAATTAGAAATATTATGCAAAAGTCGTAAAACAAGAATTCGTATAAACTTAATTTTATTGGTTACTAAAAGGTGCTTTTTGCCTAGCATCATGTATGTTATGTGATGTGCATGGACAGGAAGACGACTTGATGATGCTAATTTGAAACCACTTAGACTTGCAGAAAGGTGCAATCTGGAGGTGGGCTTTGAATGTCAAGGTAATTGATATGCCCAAAATAGCTAAAATTGGAGTAGGTCACGGTTTGGCTACATGTTATGTTCTCCGGCGAAACTAAAGAATTTATGAAAAAACCCTGAGTGTATCTTACCAAGTTTTGATTCTTTGAACTATTGTATCCAAACTTGGTGCTCCCATTTCAGTGATTGGTATTGAAATGCAAAGCCTACCTCTAGTTTGGGATTCCTCAGGATGTAGTATCTAATCGGATATGCCATTTAAGTGAATCTGTACCATTATCATTGTATTAAGTGCCATTTTACGAAATCGATAACTAATCTGCAGTAGATAAGACGCGTCCTTATGAGGCTGCATAGTTTCAGCTTTTGATTGTCTATTGCAGCAGTGGAACTGTTGAAATCTGTATTTTATCGTGCATCAGAAATCTATTTCCAAATAGAAAATTTAGAAATAATCTAAATTGATTGTTGCGCATTACTGTTAGATACATAATTTGAGGAATCTGGGATAGGATCTTAGCTACTACTACTAAGTAAAGTAAGTAGTTCTTACAGCCTATTGGCTACTTCATAGCAACTGTTGAGTGCAAATTAGATGTCAAGCACTCATACTTTACAGAAAATGGAAATACCGAAGTTATTTGAATAAACGGAGCTGACATTATTGCCGCAACACAGGCAAAGTAATAAGTTGTGTACTCCTGCGACGCACCAACGTCCCTGGAATCGCTAATGAGAGAGCGCATTCAAATCCACTGATTTATAAGGAGTGAGTTATTTCGCCATATTTATTTATATATTCTAACAGCCACTCAGATATTCAAATTCATAGTATTGAGATAGGCAAAATGAATGTCCGATATGCACAAGCCTTAATTCAATTTAGCCGACACGAACGAAAAACTAACGAATTTCATTTACAATCCAACTTTCTTTAGTCCAAATTAAACAGTGTGGAGCAAAAAGTTTTGGACATCAGATGAAACGAAAAGTGGTTCAACCAAATTCACGGGCGACTTTCGAAATTATTCTCATTTCGGTCACGTACTTTCCATTCTTCAGGATAGCGCCGCGTGCTTTGTCAAGTGACGGAAGATAAACGAAATGTTCCTATGCAGTTGTAATCTTGACCCGACTGAAGAGATACGATGTCAACTTGTATTAGACGGAGAATTGGCTACGTCAGAGAGCCTTCAATTTGATAACAGTAGAAAGACATTCTACGTATATGTTCCATAACTATGATACTATACTGTTGAAAGATCAGGGTGCCTTGAAGTAGGCAATAAAGTACTATTTTAGTGTCAATCCAGTGGAAAGCAGTTTGGCTTTTAAAAATAATTGTGACTTTTTTTAACCTCTTAATAAACTTTCATGTCCAAAGTACAGCTTACAGGCAGTAAAGCATCTTGGTCTGGAAATATTTGTATATATGACTATGAGTTGTAACATAGGTTACGTATGTTTCCGAATTGTACGCACTCTGACTTCACCAACTCTCAGGCCATATACGCTCGTTAGAATCCACGGGGCTTGTCCGGATGATATCGCGTAACCTCCTCAATTAGTGTGCCCCGACTATCGGCAGCCATAGCCTGCTACTGCTTATAACCAGCCCCATAGCCCGTGCACTACCACCAGTACTCGTGACGCGACGAACCAGCCAAATGAGTTTACTCTTAATTAGCCGTTATACTATAAATTTTAAAAGCTGACGATAAGATCCCGTTGTAGCGTATACTGGGAACTCTACCATTGCCGGCTAATGGTGCTTCGCGAATTAAGTTTAATTAATTCTTCCCCGCCGAATGCTCTTATCTTCACGAGCGAATTTGGCCACAGTGCCTTAGGGCTGTACAGGCCATTATACTAAAGCCTATATAGCAATACCTGCCTACATTCGCGAGTCATCAATCTTGAGGTGAAACTGTAAAAAAGGGCACTTAGGTGTCGGAACGCTATTGATTCCTCTCCTCGGTTTTGAACCATGCCAATATTTTACTCAATAGGTAGATGCCGTTGATGTCTTTTGTAGGCCGGTTTCAGATGTAGGGTGCTGTATTTGTGAAATAATTGTTGAACGGGTCAGCCGTCATAAATTATATCTTCATTTACCTATCCAAATGTTAACCTTTCTCTTAATAGTTAATCGAGTCGATACGATGAAAACTATTAAGATTCAACACAAATAAGGCTTGCAGGCGTCACACGAGACTCAAATCATATTTGGAATTCCCTGTTTGCCTTAAATGGTAATCAGCAAAGAAACTAAATGGAACCCCTATTCGCTGGCCCCTAGTAGATTCGCTGGAACAGTTGGTCTGCGGCGGGCGGCGCGCCCCGCCCAGTCGATTTATTCAACCGCTCGCGCCGGCCTAGTGCAGAACGCTGTCCGCACTCTACGCGTCCCGCCTTTGTTTATGTTACTGTGTGCTGCACATAAACGGAATGAAACTTGTCGGCCCGATAACGGAGTGTTTTGTCTGTAATTAAGACTGGCAATAGCGGGTCAGCCGACCGCTCGCGCATTACCGCCAGAGTTATGGAGACATTCTAGACTTGTTCCAACTGTTTAACCACAAGCCTGTCATGTTGCGAACAAACAGTCGTTGTAAATCTGCGCAGACACAGGAATCTCAGCCAGAATGTCAGTAATTATACCGGCAAATGACTTGGGGCACACACAAATCATGCTATCCATTATTATTTAAACAAATCTTGCTATCCATTATTATTTAAAGAATCGGTACCTATTCACTTTTACTCGGGCCTGGAATAAGTGATGTACTTCCTTAATGTTTTGTACAGCAATTAGCTGGGACAGGACATAACAATTTTAGAAATATGTTTATATTTATATTTATAATCATTGGAAGATATCTGGGCAGACTTGGTATAAAATATTGCCTATTTAACCACGGAATTTAAAGTTTAACTGCCCGGTCCGCCTAGAACACAATGCAGTCTAACCAGGAAACGTTTCAGTTCAGTTTGTTTATATTACAAGCAGTAAAACTTGGAGTTGTATCATAAATTTTGGAGCCATCATAGTTCTAATTGATAGTCACATTAAATGCAAATAGGCGCCTCTGAGCGGTGCTTGTTCCGTTCGTGAGGCTTCAATTTTGAGCCGTTGAGTGAAGCTGTGTGAAAAGATCACGAGGCTATAAAGAGCGGGCTATAATCGTTTGTCGTGGTCCGCGGCGGCCGGGAGCACTCCGGCAATGGCCCTCGAATGTCGGCCAGTAGCGCCAACAGTAGCTCTCTCATTTATTGCTCACTCCATAACCTCTCTACTCCACTTTACAAGTGAAGCACACTTTATCACTCGGGAAGTGTAACGAGCGCCGCATAAAAAGGAGAGATACAATTAATTTCAATTTGCAATGCCCTATAACGCCGGGAGCAAATGTCAAAGTAAGTGTCTGTTCGCACTACCCCAGTAACCCTATATGGGCTACATCGGGTTTGGTTTTATGAGCGTTCTATAATTGCTCGGTCATGAATGTGAGAAGAGCGTAATTTATGTAGGGAATAAAATGGTCGCTCATGCCGCATGCCCTCAAGTGTGCGTGCAAATGGCTGTCAGTAGTCGGCAGTCGCGTACGGTAGCAGTTTCGTTTTATTGCACGTTTCGCCAATAGCTTTTTTAAACATTTATTATACTTTCCTTTTGTCGTACAACAGTGTTGCTTTATTTAAGACGCTTTTATTGTCACAACTTTTACTTTTCTCTGTCACATCTAGTCCGAAAGTGAGGTAGATCTAATAAAAAATGTATATGAAAAGTTTTCTTTATACCATTGGTACTTAAATCCGTCCTCGCTCGGTTTGCAATTTTTACTGCGATGCGCGCAAGTGATTAATGTGACGTGGGGACTAACCACGGGGCTTTATATAAGCACCTCCTTTAAGATGGCATCATATAAAATTATAATTTATTGCCGTCACAATTGTAGCAAATAACTCTGTAATTTATAGAAGTGACGTTTTGCGCTTTTTACCATATTCATACTGGAGGTGCCATTGAATCGTGCGCATATTTATGCTCGCTATGAAAAATGTAACAAATGCTAGTGGTTGTTTTGCTGCTGTGCACAATGATTAATGTTGTTTAAAGCACTACTGGCCTGTGGTCTATTTGTATATTTTTATTTAGTGTTTCATCGATTTAAAAGATATGAATATTTCCTATGATCATAATAAATAATATATCTGAATATTGCCACGCATTTAAAAATTTGAGATTTTTCGTAAAGGCACTGGCAATGACTAGAACCAAATTTGTTAGGTACCTACACTTTTCTAATTTAACTATTGAATTTCTTAGGAGATCACCTGCATACGCATGCAAATGCATACATTGATATACATTTTTATAAACTATGACTACTTGCTTATTCAACAATATACTAATAATAAATAGTCGCAATCCAAGCGAACGTACACCGAGACACCGAGTCATCCAACGACCCAAAGAACCCTAGTGTCAGAATGGATGAATACCTAGGCAATGCCCTTTTATCCAATTATTATGATAATCCTGCAAAGACAGGTTTCCGAGCTTATTGAATCGGAGCAATTAATAGTAAATTATCCTTACCTACTACACACGATAACTAAAATTACCAGCATTAAGTATACGAACTCATATTTTACGATAATTTATATTTTTGTGATAGTTAATATCTAATGCTTTTTGTCGGTGTTTCTGTTCGTTCTTTAATAGAGGCTGAGGAAGAGTATTTTTGCATTTCTTTTAGTAGGCAACAGAAAAACACAGATAGGTACACGAATGGCCTGAAAGGGCCCTCAATGTTTGTCAGACGACGTAGCGCTAGCGACCGTATTTTACGGCCGTTAGCGTTCTGCCTACCCTGCGAGAGATAAAGGATATGTGTATGTATACCGATGTATTTATATGTAGGTAATAGAAAAACTGGCTATCTAAGAGGTCTTTCCTCAAACAGCCATTATTAACTAGTATATTACACATTATTACTAAGCATTATTTAGAATTTATTTTGACGGTGCATGAAGGGCGACTGGCCCAATATTTGATTTATTAATATCTGTTCCCAGATTTCCACATACAATATACATACATAAATATAGCATGCCTTTATCCCGTGCGGCGTAGGCAGAGCAGCTGGGTATTTAGCTACCCTAAAGTACGGTCACTAGAGTCGCGTGACAGCAAGTTCAGATTTTTTTTTTAGTTCTATGTAGTGACAGGTTGTCAGCCTAGAAATAATAGTCTTATTAGAACTGTGGAAAAACCGTGACCACTCGCTTTATAATAAAAATATCTGTTTTCTGCTAATTCTGGTTCTTGACATTTGCAAATTGGCAGCATTTAGAAATCAGCCAAAATTAATATAACTTATGTAGTAAACAATTATCAAAACTTAATGACGTCATAGATCCGTAGCGAGAAATTTATATTTTACAATTTTTGCTCTAAAAGATAAATACTTTCAACAGAAATTGACAAATTGCTTTCCTAAGTAGTTAGGTCTCATCACCTGCATTATCAATTCAAATTAGTCATTTAAGATATCAACATATTCAACATAATACAACCAGTTTTTTATTTTTTGGTGTTAGGCATTCGTTTTGAGCCCCAGGTCCATCAAAAGTACGCTTGACGGCTTGGTGGGGAGCTAGGGCTCATCCGGAAATATTTGATTGGCTGTTTAAACAAACAGCACTCATCTAAAGCTTGTTTAAACAACCAGGTTTAAACTTAAGAGTTATTGTAGGAGGAACAGATCAGACCGATATTATACAAGCAGTATTATTATTCCGATTATTTCCGAAGTACTGGATAGTTTGCACGGTTTTTCCTTGTCATCCCTATACCCCTAAACCTCGGCCACATGTTGCTAATATGATTCTTTGAATGAGTGATGATTTGGCCATTTGACGACAGTCAGGAAAGTGTAGGCATGCTACACACCTGGTCCGGTGTGAAAGTATTATTCCTAGAGATTGGCGAAAACACTTCAATTCCGCGTTTCAGGGTTTTATGTGCAACCCATGCGCGCCAATATCCAACTAGAAACTTAAAACAAAAAAAAACTCAATCATTTCCTTTTCTTGTTCACAGCATACACTGACAGGTCACAGTGGGAAGGTGATGGCTGCGAAGTTCCTTGGGGAACCCACGAAGGTCATCACGGGCAGCCACGACAGAACACTCAAGATCTGGGACCTGCGGAGTCGAATGTGTAAGTAGCATAATTTAAGGTAAATATAGATTATCAAAAACATCGTTTCTTATTTAGAAACAGGCCTATCACAAAAAGTTCTTTTAAAAAACTCATTTACACTAGAAAAATGTATGTCTTCTTAAGAATTTTACCTAAAAGCAGTATCTCTCGGATATGAAAAACTTTATGAAAACTATGATCTTTTGTTGATTTTCTTATAATTAATGTCTTATAGGCAATCCTTATGGGTAGGTATAGAACCTTCTGATGGTGTAGTGTACTATCTGGTCTGCTGACCTTTCAAAATAAAAGTTATAATTTTCCTAATGATGAGTAAAATTCTGGTAATAAGCTTAATGAAGCCACGGTGAAAGTATAATTTGATATCCGTGCAGAAACCAGCCTCGAGACCGTACGCTATGTGATCTATGCCATCGCATGCGAAAAAATCTCTCAAATGCGTTTAATTCGATGCACCTAATTTTTTTGCGAAAACCGAAAGTGAGCTCTACCGTTGCAAGCTCCACATTAGCGTTCATAAGGAGAAAGTGAATAAAATTGCAGAAATACACCTATAAATACACCTTGCTTTTTCTTAATGTGTTTAAAGCATGATTTAATTCCATAACCTGAAACGAAATTCACTTACTGACACAGATAATATTGTTACAATAAGCCGATTGTCCTGTTGCGGTACCGAGTGGGATAAACTCAACCACAAGTCGTTTTAGGTTAATACAGAATATTCTATAATACCGTTAGCCATATTTTAAGCTTAGTGTCTCGTTCGGGGCTCGAAACTTAATCCAAATCGATAAACTAGGCGTGCAAGACATTATTATTCCGTGTGCAAGGCACCCACACCGTGTTGAAGCGTTTTGTATACGGGTTTAAAGCAAGGAGCTTCAGAGGATTGTTACAGATCAAACTCTAATCCCTAAACATTTAAGTTATAGCACATAAAATTATCCGGATTGGTTTTCCAAGATCAAATTGATTAGTGGTATCGATATGCCATAAAATTAAATAACTATGAATGTCTATGGCTCTAATTTCTGGGTAGCATAAATTGCTTAATACGGTTTATGCCGATGCCAGCGTTGGTATAGTAGGGTAGACTAGGTACTGTGATATCCCATTAAATGAGTTATACGAATGCGCCAGAATAGGAGTATGAATTTAATATGATAGTTTCGACACTTACGAAGCACTCTGAATCATGCAGGACTGACGAAACACATAAGTCTTCGCTTGTACTAAACAAATAATAGCTGTAAGTACTCGCTCTTGCACCTACCCGGCACCCTATCGCGTATAGTATCGGAAATAATTTAATTAATATCCTGGACACACAGGGTCATTTAGCCCCAAACTAAACCAAGCTTGTACTATGGGGACGAGATAGCTGATGTTATTAGTTACATTTTTTATATATAAATACATATTATACATAGAAAACACCCAGACTAGACAGGAATATTTGAAATTTGTCTCTACAAGTATTAGTGTCCGGTGGGGATCGAACCCGACCACGACCTTGGGCTCACTATCCCCTACACGGATTTTTTCGCGTTGTTACAACCGTACCCAGTCTTCCCTACCTTACCTATACTAGTAAGTGGTTTATAAACTCTTACTCCAGAATTGTTGGGTTTTCTAGCGACTCTTGTATCCATCACGTATGCAACAGCGTTTTTATTTTTAGGACGATAACTCAAAAACACGCAAAATATTTTTAAAAAGCTCGGTAATCGGGAAAATACCATTTCTAGATCCTATGAAATAATACTTAGAATATATTGTTGAGTTTTATAGGTTATGAATTAGAAAGCGGTATGTTCGTTCGCTGGGCAATTACTTTTATTATGAAGTGGCTCTAGTGTTGCAGTCGGTAGTACGACAAACGTCCATACCGACTAATGGAAATGCGTGATAATCACGATCCCCACGTTTATTAGAAAAGCGTTTCCAAGATTGAAAAAGCTCGCTTCTATGGTTATCATGTTGGTTTATCGTCGATCTTACTACATCCCCCAGCGACCACGCATTCTACTAGACGCCTAAAGTATGCAAGCAGCAGTGGCCAATGCCAGCTCATACATCACCTCTGAAACATTACAGAAGAAGATCTAGGCTTAGATCTACGTCTACTAGGTTGTATGGTCATTGCCATCCTCTTTCGAATCTATTTGCGTAAAAGCTCACATGAGACCGATGATGGCGGCCGTAAAGTTTTTCATATATCATACATAATTATTGTGCAGAATCTTAATTGCAAATGATAGAGTGCAATTGAATTAGCAAAGTGGCTGTAATCAGAGGTAAGTAGTTGTGATTTGTCTTCTCAATTTACTATAGACAATTTTTTAATGGTCACTTTGAATATGTACCATTTGCAGCTAGAGTACTCTTTAATTTAAAGGGATTTATAAACCTGTATTAAGTTGGTAATTTTAGCAACTCTCACGTATTTTTTAAATGTTTTAAATAGCTTGTACCAAATATTTGTCAGATGTGGCGATGGAGACCGTATTTTTACGGCCGTTATCACTCTGCCTACCCCGAAAGGGATAAAGGCGTGATATGTATGTATATATTTATTTAGCTTACCCCATTTGTTCGTTGATGGGTCGAATCTAATCATTGACATTTACCCCTGTTTCTGTCAAAAATAATAGTGTTTATTAAGTATTATTTTGAATCTAAGATTGAATGGCGCACCATTAAATTTTTTTATTCAATCTCATCACGGGTATCAAATAAAATGGATTGTTAAGTAAAATGCAGTTCACTGTACGAAAGTGAGATTCAAGATGGCATAGTGGAATAGCATCACCCCACTTCTACCTAGTGTCGTAAGAGGCCACTAAAGGATGAACCCAAGGAATGGGCAGCAGCGTTCCTATGTATTTATCTATAACACCTTGCGCTGCGCTTGCTAAAACGCCTGCCTACCGTCGTGAGTATGACAAATACCCCCCAAAGGGCAGAGGCCCAGGTCCAGTAGATGAGTTTTATGACTATATGAGTTAGTCGTAGTATTAGTTATGTTTACATTCACAGAGCTGCTACTTTTACTCGATACTTTCCTTAGACTTTTCAGAAAGTAAAATACGCGTACGTATAAAACAAAATACGCTGTGTGATACCGGCTTAGAATAGCAACAACCTATTCCTTTCCCTTGGGTATCGTATAAGCCGACTAAGAAACTGAAAGGTTTCATGTTTTTTGAAATTTTAGGCAACAGGCTGACAACTTGTGTATCACTATAGAGTGATACACGACTGAAACCACCCCACATTGTCAAACGTAGCAAAAACGACATTAACTTTACGGTCGTTAACACGCTGCCTACCCCGCGAGGGATAAATGCGTGATTTTTTTCTATTTGTATAAAACAAGGTTGATGCCTGCGCTAGGCTACCATGCATAGATAGATTGAGAAATTAAGCCATAAAGTGTAAGCCTAAGCCTCCATAAAGTTAGAACTTCAATAGCCTGCCGTAGGAAATTGTTTGTATTTAGTATAACATGCGCTTAGTAAATTACGTCAGTATAACATAATCTTAAGGCTTTTTTAGGATCATCTTTAAAACGCTTCCTTACGATTTATTAGGGCTTGGTTTACACATGAAACAACCTTGTTCCTATTTTATTATTGTTATCAGCCTACACTGTCCCACTGCTGGGCAAAGGCCACCCCACACTTTTTACACTTATCTCGATCTTGTAACTATAAAACTTAAAAAATCATACTGATATACAAATATTGAAAAAAATCGGCCAAGAGAAGTTAGACTCCTGCACGAAGGTTTGAGCACCGTTATATATAAAATGGTATTAAAGTATACAGGTTGTAAAAAAAATTGCTTCAAATATATTTTAAGGGGTGAACTAGTCCATGAAACTGAACAACTTTCCCCAAGGAACACAGGTTGGAATTTCGGACCTCCCATGCATATTTGCACAAATATTTGCAGCTAATTTATTTACACCTTGTATATGCAATGCCTATATTTTAAGGCCTAATAGAAAGTTTTCTTCACAATGCGATATCATACATACAGAGTAGACCTGTTGTCGAATGGGATTATATTCTCTAACTGTAGAACTATTCGTAGTTTCGTAACCAAATCGTGTTTTGATGGACAGTAAACGTTTAATAACTAATAAAAATCCAACAACAATCTTCTAGATGAGGAAGTTCTCAGTTCTAAGAATCTATCAGAGATTCAACTGTATTTTTTTAAAGTGATTCAATTGTAGCATCTGATATAGAATAAAGAATATTCTTTTACAACTAACTGTACAGGGTGTAAAAAATATTTGCTGCGAATAGTTTAAGGAGTGAACCAGCCCATCAACTGAACAAGGAACATAGGTCAAATATGAACAAACAAAATTACCGACCGATCAAGTCAATTTGTATGGGAGTCCAAAAAAATATTCTCGTATTTCGACCTATGTTTCATGGGGAAAGTTGTTCAGTTTCATGGGCTAATTCACCCGTTAGAATATATACATACATATACATACATATATCACGCCTTTATCCCTTGCGGGGTAGGCAGAGCGTTAACAGCCGTAAGAATACGGTCGCTATCGCCACGTCTGACATTTTTGAGTATTGTTTTCTAAGGTTGTTTCGGAAAACATGTGTATCACTATAGTGACAGGTTGTCAGCCTGTCGCCTAAAAATTGTAATACACCAATACTCTCGAGTCCCTTAGTCGCCTCTTACGACACCCACGGGAAGAATATATACTGCTAATATTTTTACACCTTATATATTTTGCTATTAGCGACTACATTTTTTAATTACGCATGCGGAAATCTGCTTATAGTTGTGATCATATCACATGTTCTACTGTACAAATCTAATTCACACATACTATAAGAAATTCACACATACTCTTGATATCATAAAATACGAGTAGTTGCAACAGACGACTTTTCAGATACTGAGGCCCGTATTAATAAAGCGTACTCAACTCTGAGATCGATCTCAAGAGCCATATTATATAAGCAGTCAGTAGTAATGACAACTCAAAATCGCACTCAAGATTGATCTCACGTTCAGAGTTGAGTACGGTTTATTAATACAGGCCTTAGTTTGTGAAAGTCAACAACGAAATATCTGAAACTTGTATAAACAAACCATTAGTAAAAACTTGTCAACATTCTAAATAAATCTATTCTATAAATACTGTTATAATGCTTTTGTTGTACCTAATTAGTTAATTATTGCGTTGCTGACATTTTAAACATTTTAACTTATTTTAGAGATAGATTAATTGAATATTGTACCTAACTTATTTTATTTTGATGATTGATTGTATTTTTCGCACACAGTGTTATAATTGAATTGCATTGAAAATTTAATTGAATAGTTTCAATGAAATATATTGTAATTTTTTCATTACAGGTACAGAAACAAAATTCGCGGGCTCGTCGTGCAATGACCTGGTGACGTCAGACGGCGCGGGGTCGACGATAATCTCGGGGCACTTCGACAAACGCATCCGTTTCTGGGACATCCGGTCGGAGATGTCCGCCAACCACATCATGCTGCAGGGCAAGGTCACCTCTTTGGATCTCAGTAGAGGTAGGAGTCCATTAAAAAGCTTGTTTTTTTGCCGTGTGATGCCGGTTAACCCCATAACCCCATATCCTTCCCGCGGGTGTCGTATGAGGCGACAGGGGGACTCGAGGGTTCGATGTGTAGGTATTACAATTTGAAGCGACAGGCTGACCACCTGTCACTAATCA
The DNA here is from genome assembly GCA_029255805.1 of Keiferia lycopersicella. Taxonomy (NCBI): domain Eukaryota; kingdom Metazoa; phylum Arthropoda; class Insecta; order Lepidoptera; family Gelechiidae; genus Keiferia; species Keiferia lycopersicella. Next base: position 7,053,546 of record JARACZ010000008.1, read on the forward strand.
ACCGTATTTTTACGGTCGTGGACGCTTGGGAGAGGCGTGATAATACAATTTTCTTCGAGCCAGTCTTATACCCTATTTGGACTTGCTTTTTATTATTATATTCAAACTACATTATTATTGTTTTGAGTTTTTTTTGCGCCAATCTTATGCCCTAATCAAACTACAGTGGTATAAATCGCTTATAAATTTGTACCAATCAGAATACCACGTACCGAGGGGATAACGCTCGGGTATGAATAGGGCCTTACTTGTATGTTACTTTGAAGCGTGGATACATACATATCACGCCTTTATCCCTTGCGGGGTAGAAAGAGCGACAACAGCCGCAAAAACATGGCCGCCATCGCCACTATGAAAATTCCGTTCCTAACAATCATTTAGGAGTTAAGGGTGTTTTTGTACACTACTGTTCAAGCTGAGAATTTTAAAAGATAATATATCATTGCCGCTCCATCTTTGTTCGGAAAAATCTTCTTAAGTTATTTTTACTTATGACTAAATAAATTAAGTCTGAAGGTTGTTAAACAAAACCGAGTAATTTCTTTTAATGTATTAAAAATAGAAGATAATTTTAATGTTTAATAACATCTAATAGCAATGTATTATGACGGGATATTGTATGATAAACATATCCGCTTTTAAAAGTAAGACATCCGCTGAGATATGCCAGTAGAAACTATAATTATACTTATTCACGAGAAACCTGCAAGGCTACCTCGCAGCCGACCAGTAGGGATGAATTCTGTTATGTTATACCAATGGTGCCTTACTAGTATAATCTTACTTCAAGACCGGGATTGATTCTGTGTGCTCTACAAAAACTAGTTCCCGAAAATTTCCCATTATGAATAAACTGCAGTTTTATGAAATAACCGTTGGGTGTTAGAAAAACATTTTCATGATTGGAGCTTTATTTGTAATTTTCATTTTACCTCAGATTACTGGTAAAGACAGTTTTGTTTATAAATTCCAACGTATTATTCTCAAAATATGTTAGTGTTAATTAACTTACGTTAAATGTTATGCTTAATTATATTTGACGAATAGAAGCATGTTGCACACACTTAATTATTGTTATTATTAAATTTAATTTGACGATTCCTTGCGCTGATTAGTTTTGTATCTTTAGACTTTCATCTGACGATGCTTGTTGCAGATTAGTCTATGTTTGAATTGTTATTTTGATAAGTAAACTTTCTATGTCTGAACTGAAAATAGAAGGCCGGCTTTGTAAATGATCCAGAATCAAACCCATGATTTTGCTTCAAAACAATCGTAAAGTTACCACCGTTACTCGTTGGGTCTCAGCCGAACCTGCAGGATCGAATAGATAAGAGTGACCTTGTAAACGTTCTTGGAAATAGTGGGACTCGCTATTTGCTTTGTACGGCCATCGATTTTGTAATCTAAGTACTAAACATTTTTGTCGTCTTCCTAGACCAGAATAGCTTCACCCCATCTCAATTGTTATCATCGTTTCATGTAAATATGATATACAGGGTGTAAAAATATTAGCTGCAAATATTTTGAGAGGTGAATCAGCCCATGAAACTCGACGACGTTCCCTAAGGGAAATAGGTCGAAATATAAAAAAAGAAATTTACCTCCCATACATTATGGGAGGTCCAAAAATTTCTTTCATATTTTGACCTATGTTTCTTGGGGACAGTTGTTCAGTTTCATGGACTGGTTCACCCCTTAAAATATTTGCAGCTAATTTTTTTACACCCTGTATATGATATAAAGTTTGTACCTACTGTAAGAATATTTCAGCTAAATTCGATGCATATTACGCCCAGTAGTTTAGAACCCATATCGTGCCAACTCTAAGCATATTGTAGTCTACTTGCATAGACCTACATAACAAATTACAAAGTAAAGCTCAATTCGATTGAGCCATACAGGAAGCGAATAATCACTCCTCATCTGTTGTTTTACTACATGACAGCTGCCATAAATCAACAACATTAACGAACAGTTACATTCTATAAATGGTTGGTTAATTTCTATAGAGTGCTGGGTAATATTCATAGGTAATTGAATGCATATGTTACTGCCAAAGTTGCATATCTGTCTTTTTATGAAATTGCTGTTTTATGATAAGTACATTTTTTATGAAGCCGATAAACAGGGAGTAAAAAAATAAGATAATTTTTGACCTCCCATACAAAATGTACCGGTCGACCAAGTCAATTTGTATTTTTACATATTTCGACCATGTTCCTTGGGGAAAGTTGTTCATTTTCATGTACTGGTTCACCCCTTTAAATATTTGCAGCTAATATTTTTACACCTTATATAAGTATTTAAAGGCGACATCCTTTTAACCTTTCAAATTTTTAACCAGTTTCCAGGTTTAGACTAAGTTTATTATTATCCTTTGATGTGACTCAACCGCAAATGTTTCACAATTTACGCTCAGATTAGACTGGTTATGGGTTTTACTGTGAACCTATAGACTAGTTATTCCGTAAACAGGCAAAATTTAGATCTTCGCTGTAACACATAGATGTATTAGTATCGGTATTCGTGTCAGCGAGCTAGCTGTTGGGTACGCGAGCCTATTTCCGTTAAGTTGCGCGTCTCGATCAATCCCATTTTCGTTGGTGGACAGGGACTAATTTAGGCTTCTCGCGAGGGGCACATAATGAAGAATGTGATTAAAAATAATGAAGAAAGGAAGGTGTCTTGAAAACTGAACTACGAACTTGCTGCAAAATATTACTTATTTTATTTTGAATGATAAAAAAGTAATACTATTCTTTCCCGCGGGTGTCGTAAAAGGCGACTAAGGGACTCGAGGGTTTCATGTGTATTGCAACTTTTAGGCGACAGGCTGACAACCTGTCACTATAGTGATACACAAATTATCTCTACCGAACCTCAACATTTGTCAGACGTGGCGATAGCGACCGTATTTTTGCGGTCCTTAACGCTCTGCCTACCCCGCAAGGGATAAAGGCGTGATATATGTATGTATGTATGTACTATTCTCGAAATATTATTTCCAGAACCAAGCGTAAGCAAGTACAAAAGCAACTTGAAAATTTGTTGCGAGAGTAAATAACATTATTATATCTGCAAACCTACTTAGCAAGTAATAAAGTTGTAGTTCACACACTTACTTTGTAATTTTAGCGATAAGATAATAGAAGTTCAACTTAATATATGGTACTGGTACGACATTTTATGACGATTTACTTTTATTCCTTATATTGTTAATGGTGAAGTTAACTGTGTTCAAATTTTAAGGTTATTAGTTGGTTTTGATATCGATTTGACCCTTTTGCTGTTGGCAGTCTTAAGAAAAATATCCTACACGTAAAAATGAAGAAAAAAACTAAATTTCCGAATCCGGATATGACAACACCGTATTGAAGATTGCAAAATATTAGGCTACCAAACTATTTGCCAAATTTTAAACTTTTTGGATTAGTTGAGTTTAGTGAGTAAACAAGAAGCCCCGCGGAAAATCTCTAGCTCCGGCCCATCCGGTAACGGTCTCAAGCGCACGAATCAGGTAGATTAATACCTTCAATCACTCGGTATGTCGGTGTGTCGGGACGTCACTGTGGCAACTGATTAGATCGCATCGATTTCGTCGCAGCGACCTCTACCGGCCGCGGACAAATGAATAGGGAGCCAATCTACAGTTAACAGTCGCGGGACGATCCAGATCGATTCTGCATTGGAGATCTTTAGGTGGTAGACTTAGCTACACGGACTGTAAGGGACGGTAATACGAAAACTTTACAGGCGTGATCAAAGTGTGAAACTGAACAACTTTTTCTATGGGTGCTATGTTGGTAGCGAGAGCAACTTTCGACCTCCCATACAAAATCCCAATCAGCTGACTGTCTTTCTATTCTTTTTAAACTCGATTGTTTTTGCATTTCCCAACATATAAATTGTGCTGCGTAGTAAAATTTGTTCAGTTCCATGGTCTGATTACGCCTGCGAAGTTTTCGGTTCACCTTCCCTTACACCCGGTCTCATCATCATCATCATTGGCCACGACATCTTCTCAGATGTTGCAGCGACCGTGAAGTTCCAGTTATTGTTTGATTTGCCACATCTTCGTTTGCCCAGCCCAGGTAAACAGACTACTTAGAAGCACTATATCCACTGAGCTATTCCAGTGTGGGAATAGAAATTGTCTAATGATTGTATAAGCACGAACCTTGACCTTCGCTTGACCTCCGACAACAGCCCTGGACTGTAAGTCATAAACAATTAACAATTACCACTCCTTAGTAGACAATAGCTTCGCAATTAGCTTTACTTTCTCTGCGTTTGTTCACGAGTTAGCGCTTATGAGGAGTGTCGTATGATCTATCGTGTCATATACGTGTTAAAATTACTACATATAGCAATGTAGTATGCATTTAGAATATTTTGACTATGGTCGCATAAATACACCGAGTTTATTATGGAACAGTGTAGGTCAACTGCAGGCAGGATCAGATCATGCAACTCATCAACTTTTACCTTGGAGCCTATGTTGGCAAACTATTATTTTTAGAGAGTTCCCATTTGTCCATAGGAAGTCAGTTAGTTGATCAAGAATTTTGTATGAAAGGTCGAATTCTTAAAATATAGGGTTTTACAAGTATCGAGTTATAATACAAAAAGGCGGGAGATAAGGCTCCACAAATTATTAAATTAAAAGTAGCATTGAGTAGTAGATACCTAAGCAGCATTGAAAATTCCTTCAGAGAAATACCTGTTACAAGTTCTGATTAAAAAATCGTTTGTACTTACTCTCTCTCTCTTTTTGTGTGGGACACCGAGTCGTCGAACGACCCAATGAACCCTAGCCATAATATACTGATGTATGGGTTATAAAACCAAGTAACAATAAATCTCGCGTATTCCACTTGTTTTCTGTTTAAATACTAAGTTTCAAATATATTTCCTTACGGCACTACAGACAAGAATTCTATCGCACAATCTATTACTCACTAATTTTACTTTCTCTAAATTCCATGTAATTCCATCGTTTACCCCAAGATTTATGCATTATGCGCAACCTTCGAAAAGGTATGCCATAAAGAAATTGAGGTCGTCATGCACCACAATTAGCTAAGAACTTCGATTTAAACGATTTAAGACCCTACAATTTTGCAATTTGATGCCCGTTATGAAACGTATGCAAGACATCGGCTGACCTCTATTTGGTTGTGACCCGTTAAGCTTTTAAATTATAGTTCAAAAATTTCTACCAGTTTAATTCGTAATGACCAAGAGCTAAACAAAGTATGACGGTCACCCATACATAACGCGTGGGAGCGCTTCCATACACGGTGGCCAAAAATGTGGGCCAACGAAATAAATGACATGTAAATTACTTTCTTTACGTTAAATACACGATGTTGTATTAATTTTAGATTAGTAAATCAAGTATGTATGAAATTTTGAATAATGAACATTTATTGGTATTTCACCTAAATACTTAACAAGTTATGTTGTTGTTTGCTATTAAAATAAGTAGGTTAGTGAAACACTGGAAAACTGTTAGATAACATAAAATTCATAATTTATTTATATGTGGTTTTCTTACTATTAAATAGTAAATATACCTATAACTATTCGAAAATTTAGTAGCAATTTTATATGTTAAGTGCTTTCTATTCCAGTGTTCTACTAACCATTTTGGCCAGTTTAAAAGGAAGGGCATAAACTCGTAAATGGCTCATAAAGAACTGCTGGCTAAACAGTTGGTAGCCAAATAGTTAAAGTTACTATATAATTAAGCTTTAGATACACTTTCAAGTTCAGTTTAGTCATAAAGTCACTGCGTAACAGCTATACCGGCGAAATTCATACATACACATATCACGCCTTTATCCATTGTGGGGTAGGCAGAGCGTCACCGACCGCAAAAATACGACCGCCATCGCAACTTCTGACAAATATTGTGTTCGTGTATAACTATACTGACCTAAAGTTGTAATACACATATTTTTTTCATTTGATGGTTTATACCATACCACCCGCGATTAAAAAATGGGGTATGTATTCTAAGCCGGAATACAGGTAATTAATTTTTTTTTTCATTTATTTCAAAACAATATGAAATTCTATGGAAATTTCAATAGAAGATACAAAAAAATACTGTAATATAGGTGCCAAATATTGATTATTAAGTTCTTTAGCTAGCGTTGGATAGTGATAAGATAAGCTTAATATTTTCATTCTAGAGTACATTCTCATTTAAATATGGATATAACAGGATCTTTGGAAAGCGAGTACTAGATGAATCAACACTGAATTCTACTGAACTCAAAAGAAGGAAACGGTAGTTTCTGAAATCGTGCACTTTCTACTACTCGAATTTGTTAACGTACAGGATGTGTTGGAATGGAATTGCTATGAGATGAGTTAGGTTATGAGTGAATAGATTTGAGTAGTGGAACGTGTTATACTAGCACAATTTCTGGATCATTCTTACTAGTTCAATTGAACAGTTTCATGATGGAACTACTACTACTTTTTCTCTTACTTGTTCCTTTGGCTAGTTCAATAAAACTTATGAGAGAAAAATGCTGCGTTAGTTCAGTGGAACAGTTCAAGTGAGAGTGATCTGAATTTAACATGCGAAAATTTAAATTAAGGTTCGTATTTATAAATTGCACTCAACTCTGAATGATTTTGAAAAATGTCAGTCAATACTAACAGCATCTCAAAGTCGCACTCAAGCAACATCGATCTCAGAGTTGAGTGCGGTTTATAAATACGGGCCATAGAGCTCACCGATCTCCGCTGAAAACGCATCTTGATTGTAAATGAAGACTATAAAGATTTTCGTTGTTTTATTTCAGATAGCAACTACCTTCTAGCGTGCGTGCGAGATGACACGATACAACTTATAGACTTGCGAATGAACACCATTGTCCGGTCTTTCAGGTAATGATACGTACATATATCACGCCTTTATACCTTGCGGGGTAGGCAGAGCGTTAACGGCCGTAAAATACGGTCGCTATCGCCACATCTGACATTTTTGATGATTGTTTTCGAAGGTTGTTTCAGAAATCATGTGTATTACTATAGTGACAGGTTGTCAGCCTGTCGCCTAAAAATTGTAATACACCAATACTCTCTAGTCCCTTAGTCGCCTCTTACGACACCCGCGGGAAGGATGTGGGGTGATGCTATTCTAAGCCAGCATCACACGGTAATGTTATGATATAAGCTGTAAAACATCAGCTGCAAATATTTTAAGGGGTGAACTAAAGCAGGATTTTCATTCATTCATTCCCTGGATTCATCCTTTAGTCACCTTTACGACGGAACGGGTAAAAATGGGGTGATGCCATTCTGAGCTGGCACCACACCGCAGAAAGGGGTGAACGAGCCCTTAAAACTGAACAAGTTTCGCCAAGGAACTTAGGTCGAATAGTGAAATATGTTCCTTGGAAAAAGTTGTTCAGTTGCCCTGGTTCACCCATTAAAATATTTTACAGTAGATTTTTTTCACATCCTTTATTTATTTCTCACAAATTCTCATCACGACGTCGTCATGTAAAATTCATTTTGGATAATCGAAAATTGGGCAATTTTTGTACACAACACTGTAACAAGCTTACCTTATAAAAAGGGTTTTTTTGTTAGGTATCAGTAAACGTGCCTTGTACTGTGCCTGTACTTGTAAAATGGTATTCAATTACGTTGCAATTTTAGTGATATGATACGAACATGACAGGACATACGCCGACCTCCAAATTATTCAAGCAATTTTTTACTCATGCATGTCCGATATCTTTTGACGTGAGGTTGATGATCTTGAGAGGTGCAAAAATTATTATTGTCTTAAGTAGGCCTTAAGATAAATGAATTCCTTAAAAGTGGGCCACACGGTATTTCTGGTGTAAACAAAATATTTGCTCTGAAAGCTTAAAGACCTACTTTTGACACCCACATTATTTGCATTGTACTTCAATAAACGTGAGATAAACGCCACTGCAGATCGATTTCTATATTAGCAATAACTCATAAAATCTCGACTGATGGTTCATTATCTTACGATTAATCGTCGATGTGAAAGCTTGTACTCACGAACCTCTCATATCCTGTCTAAAGATATTTACTTAGCACGCTTCCGATAGATCTCTATCACTTAAACGATGCAGGCTGCACGACGCACTGTAAAATAAAATCATATCGTGGCCCGTATTCTCAAGAGAAAGCACTCACAATAAAAAAAAAGAAAAAATCTATAGAATGCAGTGGCATTAGATTGACATTAAAAGGTCATAGACATTCCATTCCCATTGTTTTACATATTCGCCGCACGTTCTTTTAATTAGGTCATAGCATCCTTTTACGTTGTTGGGGTGAAGTTTAATATCCATTGTATGTTTTGCAGTCACGAGTCGTTTAAGGTGGGGTGCGACTGGTCGCGGGCAGCGTTCGGGCCGGCGGGGCGGCTGCTGGCGGTCGGGGCGGCAGACGGGGCGGTGTTCGTATGGAACACGCACACGGGCCGGCTCGAGGCGACGCTCAAGGACCACACGTGAGTGTTCTGTTGATGTCTTCACAGGGTGTGTTGCGAGTGGTGGCGGGGCGGCTGCTGGCAGTCAGGGCCCTAAGTCTGCTAAATGAAAATCGTTTCAGTTGGATGTCGATTGGATCTCAGTTGGTTGACTTTGGTCATTTCGTAGTCTGCTAACATGAAGTATTAATATCACAATAGCAATGGAATGACAGTTGAGGTTCAATGACGTTACAATGACAAAAATAACAGACATGTCGATATCATGCCATGATTAAAAATAGGAAATGGAAACAAAAACAGATTTTGTTTTTATGGAACATATTCTAATGGTGTACACAAATCCGAAAGCAACCATACGTGAGGGTATGTTACTGTTAAGGCAAAATGTTATTGCTATCAGTAATAACAAGGCGGGCCTTAAGTGGCTCCGTTTTGGCCGAAAGGCAAACTAGTATGGCAGTAGTTGAACAGGACGACTAAGTACTAAACGCAAGTGCCCACTATGTTGTCATTGCATAATGACAAGTTGGTATGTTGTGTTATAATTATAAATATTATAATCATAACAAGTAGGACTAGTTATGAACGCGTGTAAACCAGTTGTTAAGATGCTGTAAGCAGTTGGAAATGTATTAGTATAGTAATATTAATTCCAGTAATTTCAGTGATTTAGTAAATTACTATCTATTTGTAGGAATTTCATTTGTTGAGAAGCTAGCAATCACAAAATAACACATAAATTATATCTATTACATTTCGTATCCGTCAATACCCCAAGCAGGTACTTTCTGCTTGCTATTAGTTATGTAGTCTGGCCATGTGGCTGTATGTGGTCAAGCACTAAAAGAAACACTTCTAAAATATAGTAACGTCTGTCCAGCGATGCAAAACACGCGCATAAATACTACTGATAAGATTATCTAAACACGCAAGAAACAGCAGGTCAGCACAGCACCGTTTTTTGTTCCCGACACGTAGCCAGCATTCCTGACAACGAGACCCAACATATTCATTCATAAATGTCACTCAACCCGCCGCTTATGATAACTCGTTTTGAAGGAAAAGTCCCATTAGGCAACCAGCTCACTAGTTAGGACCCCTCCGGCTAAAAAAGGCGACGTAGGAAGTAAGTCGCGAAGAAATGCGACTAGATTCTGTAAAACACTGTCATCGTTTGTGGTAGTGTTCGTCTCTAGTAACGTTCTATGGATGGACAAGATCGCCATGATTTGTTACAGTTCGTATGAAATTCAATCAATGTCTTATAGTTTCAAGAGTGTGCAATTTATTGCTCTAGCAATGAGCTATAGAGAGGTGAGCTTTTAAAAAAAAATTTTGGTGTTAGTAAGATGAGCGTTCAGCATTATTCACATCAGATACGCTAATTCTACCTCTTTTTATAAAATGTTTGCAAATATATTGATAGATAGGTTAAAAAGCTATCCTTTTAGAAAATACGACAAATTCCATAAAATTTTTCATAATCATAACTTTACTGCATGCCCAGAAACAGACATAGCCACTTAGCATACTCCGTTTTTACAGCTGCCACTCCAAAAAATGCGATCCATTAAAAATACATTGATGATATCACCTTGTCAAACACAACCACTACACAAGTGGCTTGTCATCTCCGATCAGGTTTACACCATTTGTTACGCGATAGTATCAACTTTTTGTTTATGTAACCGACGACGCTGTTTACCAGCAAAAACATCTATATGATCTTCTATTTGTCACAATTGCTACCAAATGCCTATCAAAATGGAACACGTGCAGGTATTTGCTAAAGGATGACCACAAAACACAATACAGGTTCAAGGCATTCGGTGTAAAAAATTGGCGAGGACTGGTCATCAACCCTGGAAGAAAAAATGGCTGTGTTTTTGAGCTCGCGGAAACTGTCTGGCTATTACTTAAGCTAGATTGAATCTTTCTTTTTTACTGGCTTGCCAAAGGCCTGTGATCCTTTTGTGTCCAATAGATTGATTGATTTAAATCTTTATTCGTTCCAGAGTAGCACATGTACACATTTTCTGGTCCAAAACCATTTAGCAGCAAAGGTTTAGGCATTTAAGTAGATACTATTCGCCGGTTCTAGACCACCCGAAAACCCCCTTTAGGGTGGTTTTGTCGGTGTCTGCAAAAAGCTCGTCACATATGCTTTTAATTGGCGGTTTTATATCAAATTAATCCGCGGTTTTATATCAACTTAATCCGCGTATGTAATTAAATTAATCCGCGGTCGATATCAAATTAATCCGCGGTCGATATCAAATTAATCCGCGGTTGGTATCAAATTAATTCGCGGTTCCGCGGTTTGATTTCGAATTATTTCGTGCTTCATATAAAATTAAGTCGCGGTCAATTCGCGTTCTTGTTGGTTTGTCATATTAGAATTCTTGTTGGAATTCATGGTTTGTTGTATGAAATCCCTTTTTACTTCTCCAATTTTTGAGTTCATTATATCAATGATACTTTAATTCGTGGCTGAATTTGATATAGGTCGCGGCTCATATAATCTTTTCATTTCATACATGCATTTTGTCAATTCATGGTACCAATAGATACTTCTTAGGCAGTAAAGCGTAAGTAAATCAATACGTATGATTATTCATAATATTTTTATATCACCATCAATTTAACTTATACCTACCATTTATAAAGTTCATACCTACCACTGTTGTGTTTCTGTACACCAACAAGCAAGTTTCGACACGTTGAGCCTACTGTATTGTGAACAATGGTTCAGCCGTAAATACAAATCTTTGCCTTGCCGACTTTTTCAATATTTGTATTGTTCGCTAATAGTAAAACCCACTATGTAATAAAATTAAGTTGTAAAGACCCTTGTTTCCTTTTGACGATGCCGCCTGCTGTGTATTTATAATATTTAGAGATAAATTTTGAAATGTGCTTATTGTCTTGTGATTGTAAAGACTAACTTTTTTATAACGGTGTCTTCCGCCCCAACATTTATCTAACAAAGCGAACTTTCTCAAAAATTAAACTCGTCGAGACAAGTATCCACGGTGGGTGGTGGTTAACGATATTGAAAAAAAATACCCCTGTTTGTCGTGGTTTCGTTATAAAAGCGGAACAAGCTTGTCTGTACTCCACAACTTGATTTGGAGTGCGTGATATAGTATTAAAAATCAAATCTAGTGTTCGTGTTCGTTGTGAAAGTTTAACCTAACCTAACCTAACATCATGTCTCGGTCTACAGCTAGCTGCATAGGAAAAATGGAGGTAAGAATCGTTATATTTATTTCTCTCATTTTTGTTCAACACTGTTTGTATTTATCTGACATGTATGTTACGAAAATTACGAGGCCTACGTTCGTCAAAGGACTGGTACATGTGTATGTTATACTTACTTACATACTCTCGGGAGAAATACTTTGTATTTATGCCGTATAAATTGCATTGTGTGTATTGATAAGTAATATATTCGATTGAGGACTAGTACATGTTGATGTGATGTGTATGAAGTAATATTTTTGATTGTTATTTAAGTAAATTTTATTACAGCATAGTTCCCGTTAATAACGCATAATATATATGTCTGTTTTGTTTTAGGGTTCGGGAATAAACGTTGATGACCTACCAAACACATTCAAGAATTATTATTTCGCTGCATCAAGTGATGATGAAACTGCATTTACTATTGTCGAACCCGATCAAAAATCACTAAAACGGGCGGGCAGCGATAATGCTATCGATCAATTTTTCGACACACCCAAAATCAAAAAGCAAAAGAAAACGCAATCTTCAACAGTTGGGATGGCTCGAAACGGCGGTGTATCCTACATATCGTCGAATACCGATGACGCAGCAAACGCCACACATCTAATTAAAGTAGAAGTCTACGATCTCAAGAAATTAGCCAAGGTGTCGTCAAACAACCAGTGGAAAATAGCCGATTTTCGTGCTAAATACTACACAAAGGTCACGGACAATATTTACGACCGCAGCAAGGAATTAATATACGATATCACGAAGAACGTCTCGCAATCACAAGACTGTAAAAAATACTTTTTCGATAACTAATTTCATAATTCTCAGTCATCTAAAACAGAAAAAACAGTACCTAAATACCACGCCACTCAACAACACAGCAACTTCCCTTTCTACCTGACCCATATTTACAACGTTCACGAACACTAGATTTTATTTTTATTACTGTATTACGCACCGCTAACAATGGGTTAAACTAGGGATGGATACAACAATAGTGGCGTGGCGACTTCAATACATAAGCGAGTGATGTCAAGCTTCGTCAGGCAGTCAGCAATAGGGCTGAGCTCGGTTCAGTTATTCGATCGGTTCGGCATTCGCTACAACGACATTATGGAGTCGCAAAATAGTGAACATGACTTTGAGTTTTGTGATTTCTTTAACAGTGAAGTGTTAGAACAATTTGATGTGTTGAACAAAAATTATGAGAACGCGTTAAACGTACCAATCAATAGTTTATCATCTGAAAATGACGCTGAGTTATGTGAAATTGCATCCTACATGGAACAGCAGCTATTGTAAGTTGTTTTAAAACTGTATCTTAAAAAAACATGATTTTGTATAATAACGTATGGTTGTTCTAAAATTTTCTTTATTATGTAGGAACGCAGTGCAAACTGGAAGAGGGCAGAAGAGGAAATCACCAGATGATGATGACACAATTGGCAAATCTCATATGGAAGCTGGTCCTGGACCATCATCATCAAAAACGGAATACTCCGCTAATCATATGATAAAATGTGACATTTGTGAAGTAATGGTGAGTCGAAGATACTTTTCCAACCACACTCGAAGCTCATCTCATAAAAGTAAGGTTTTAAAATTAAGTAGACATGATAATGTGACTGTAATCAATACTGCATTTGGTTGTAGAGTAATAACGTATCAAATTACTTCACCTTTACCAAATGAAACCCATGAAACTTTACAAACACCTATTCAATTTTTCGAGTCAGTCAAAGATACAATTTCCACATTAATAAATGAAAACCTGAAAGAACTAACATCCATAAAAATAAATTATATCATTCATGCTGAATTTGTTCAGGAAACAAAAAATTTGCTCAATACGTTTGATTTTCAAACCTCAAATTTTAACATATGCATGGGTGATGATTTAGAGCCATATTTCAAAATATTGTGTGAAACAATTTCTACTAAAATGGGTGAATTTGAAAAAAAAGACAGCGGGTGGTCCTTTAAATTAGTGAAACATTTAGAAATGAATGTCAATAAATTTAATCCTCTTCAAGGTTCCACTTATATTGTATTACCGAAAGACATCCGAAACAAAAAAGCAGTCATTAATGTAAAGAATAATGACCATGAATGTTTAAAGTGGGCTTTACTTTCGGCCTTATACCCAGTGGAGGATCACAAAGATAGGGTTTCATCGTATTACAAATATCAAAACAAGCTCAATTTCGATAATGTTCCATTTCCAGTTAAGATAAAGGACATGGTCAAGGTTGAGGAAAACAATCACATTAGTATAAATGTTTTTGGATTAGAGTACGATGAAATATCAAAAAGGAATTCAGTAGTGGGCCCACTTTATTTTAGTAAAAATAAACAAGAAAAACATATCAACTTATTATACATATCAAATGGTAGTAATGGTCACTATTGTTTCATAAAAAAATTGTCTCGCTTAGTTAGCAATCAGTTATCGAGTAAAGCTCATGCGGTTTTCATTTGCGACGGGTGTTTATTACATTTTACATCTAGAGAGAGACTGGATAACCACCAAAAATTTGACTGCAGACATGTTTGCACAACATTACCTAGTCCGTTGCAAACTAAAAAAAATTGGTTTGGAAAAGATGAATCTACAAATAAAATATGTTTTGACAAATACCAAAGACAAATGAAAGTACCATTTGTAATATATGCAGATACGGAAGCTTTTCTTAAACCCATTGCTGCTTGCGATCCAGACAGTTCAAAGTCTTTTACACGAAACATGCAAGAACATGAAATGTTTAGCTATGGTTATTATATCAAGTGTTCTTATGATGACAGTTTATCAACATATAAGACATATACAGGTCCTGACTGTGCTGAAAGTTTAATGAATAATATGTACAAAGACGTGTGTGAGATTCATAAAAGAAATAGTTTTCAAAAGAAACCATTGCCGCTTAAAGATTGGCAAGAGGCAGACATTATTCAAACAAAAACTTGTTACATTTGTGCAAAAGACTTAAATGCAGATTCAATAAAATATTTTGATTGGCATACGGGTTTATTTAGAGGAGTGGCACATTCCTTATGCAGTTCAAAATTTAGAGCTCCTAAATTTGTTCCGGTTTTACTACACAACTTGAGCAACTATGATGCTCACTTTATAGTGCATGCGTTGAATATAAAAGAAGGAGATATTGATATTATACCACAAAATAAAGAAAAATACATTTCTTTTACAAAAAAGTTAAAAGTGAATGGACATGAGGTTCATTTACGGTTTTTGGATTCGTATAAGTTCATGCCATGTAGTTTAGATAGTTTATCTAAGAATTTAAAAAAGGAACAGCTCAGGGAGTTACGAAAACAAGTACCTAACGAAGAAAGCTTTGGGCGATTGATTCAAAAAGGCATATTTCCATATGAATTTATGTCATCATATGATTCACTGAAAGTAACATCCTTACCCAAACAGTCTGAATTTTATAGTTCTTTAAATGATTGCAATGTTACCGATGAAGATTATAGTAGAGCTCAAGATGTGTGGAACTATTTTCAATGTAAAAATATGTTAGATTATGCGAATTTATATTTAAAAACTGATGTATTACTTTTAGCTGATGTTTTTGAAAACTTTCGAGATGTGTGCATGAAAACGTATGGTTTAGATCCTGCACATTATTATACAGCCCCTGGTCTTAGTTGGGATGCAATGTTAAAATGTACCAAAATTGAATTAGATCTTTTAACCGATTTTGATATGGTGGCGTTTATAAAATCGGGTATAAGAGGAGGTGTCTCAGTGTGTAGTAATCGCTATGCTAAAGCCAACAATAAATACATGCGAAACTTTAACGACAAAACTGAAATATCTTATTTGCTTTATTTAGACGCTAACAATTTATATGGTTGGGCTATGTCTCAGTACCTACCAAATGGTGATTTTAAGTGGGTCGACAAAAACATAAATTATAATGTTTCTCCTACTTCAGACATAGGATATATATTAGAAGTAGACTTGGACTATCCAGATCATTTGCATGATATGCATTCCGATCTCCCCTTTTGTCCAGAAAATATTAAAACTAATAATAGCAATTCATCAAAATTAGTACCGAATTTAAATAATAAAAGAAAATATGTTCTACATTATAGAAACCTAATTCAATGTTTAGAAAAGGGGATGAAGCTCGTTAAAGTTCACCGAGTACTTCAATTCCAGCAGAGTCCGTGGTTAGCAAACTACATTGATTTAAATACTCAATTACGAAAACAAGCTAAATCCGATTTTGAGAAGGATTTTTACAAACTAATGAATAACTCAATATTTGGTAAGACTATGGAAAACATTGAAAAAAGAGTGAACGTTAAGTTAGTCACTCATTGGGAAAATAATGGTAAGGTACAAGGGGCTCAAAGTCTGATAGCTCGTCCTGAATTTCATAGCTTATCAATTTTTTCTGATAATTTAGTAGCTGTACAATTAAACAAAACCAAATTACTGTACAACAAACCTATTTATTTAGGTTTGTGTATACTTGATATATCAAAAACTTTGATATTTGATTTTCATTATGATTACATGAAAAAGAAGTATAACGATAAAATAAAACTGTTGTATACCGACACAGATAGTTTGATTTATCAAATTTTTACAGAAGACTTTTATTCCGATATTAAACCGGATCTAGAAAAATATTTTGATACATCTGACTATCCTGTTGATAACCGATTTTATTTTCCACAAGTAAATAAGAAGAAAATTGGGTGTTTCAAAGACGAACACAATGGCAAAATATTTACGGAATTTGTTGGGTTGCGTTCAAAAATGTACGCCATGCAGGTAGAAAATACAATCATAGCAAAAGCAAAAGGAATAAATAAAAATGTTACCAAAAAGTTGAAAATGGATAATTACAGATCATGTCTATTTGATAAAAAAACACAATTGGCTGAAATGTATCGGTTTCGATCGATAAAACATGTAATATTCACACAAAAAATAAATAAAGTTAGTCTGTCGTATAATGATACAAAACGGTACATTTCAGCGAATTCAACAGACACTTTAGCTTGGGGTCATTATAGTTTAAGAAATAATATTATATAGAATAAACAAGAATAATTTGTATTTAAGTGTGTATAAATTTGTACCTTTTAAGTTTAATGTGTTTACATTAGTTTAAAGTTATATTCATTTTTAATTATCTACTGTTTAATTTACCAAGAATAAAATGCTCTAACTATATAACGATGAACTTATTTTTTATTCTCCATTCCTTAACACTGTCACACGACATTTACACGTCATTATGATTCATTTCATCCACCCGTTTACTGCAATAGTGGCAGGTCCAAGCAGCTGCGGAAAATCAAAATTTGTAACAAGTTTTTTAAATCATTGTAATGAAATATGCAGTGAAGATTTTTATGAAATTATATGGTGCTATGATGAAATGCAACCATTATATAATTTAAACAATGTGAATTACAATCAAGGTATTCCTGATTTGAGTATGTTCGATGGAAAATTTCCAAGACTACTCATAATTGATGATCTTATGAGAGAGTCAGATGGTAGAATAGTTGATATTTTTACAAAAGGAAGCCATCACAGGAATCTCAGTGTATTTTACATAACACAAAATATATTTCACCAAGGGAAAGGGCAAAGAGATATTTCTTTGAATTCAAGTTACATCATTTATTTTAAAAACCCGCGAGATAGAACACAGATAAGACATTTAGCTCGTCAGGTTTTTCCGGAAAATAGCAAATTTGTTGAAGAAGCTTACAAGGATGCAACAAAAAATGCTCATGGATATCTTTTCATTGATCTTAAACAAAATACAAATGAAATATGTCGCTTTAAAAGTAAAGTTTTTCCATTCGATGGGCATTGTACAATTTATGTACCAAAAAAGGGGTATAAATATGATGCACAACAAATAATTTCTGTCAGTTTCAAATAATGTCTGAAGTAGAAACGTCTAATACGAATAATATTTTAAGAGCTTTAAGTATATTAAAAGAACAATATCGTGAAGCCTTGTTAGAATGTTGTAATGATGATGAAATAAGGCAAATATGCGAGTGTATAATAAACGTTTTTAAAGGAAAGATTCCCATAAAAGAAAATAGCGAATCTGTATTTAACATATGCAAATTCAACTGCTTTGTTTCTACTGATGCTGTTTAGTTAATATTATAAATAGAATATAAAGTGAAGTTTTAGTGTTTAAAAAATGATTAAAAGAATAACGTCTCATAAAGATTTATTAAAAGCATTATTGACATTAAAACCAAAGTATAGAGAAGCATTGTTAAAAAATTGTGGAGATGATGAAATCCACTGTATAACCGAGTGTATTTTCAATGTGTTAAAAGGAAAAGTGCACTTGGATAAAAAATCTACACGTAAATTAAGAAAACATAAAGATCTTTTGAGGAAAATTGTTTCGAAAGGGACAAACAAAACAAGGAAACAAATTTTAGTACAAAGAGGTGGAGCGTTTTTACCTATTATTCTAGGGTCTGTTCTTAGCGCATTGCTAGGTTCAATTATAAAATAAAGATGGAAAACACAAAAAAAATGATACTTATTGAGCCTGAGGTCATAGATAGACTAAAATTAGATAATGCAGGCACTAAAAATTTGTCACGTTTAGATGAGGAAATGCATAAAGTAATAAAAACTAAAATAGATGACAGGGAAAAGTGGGCACTATATTTGCAAACATTGCAGAGATATCTACATTTCATTGGAGAAGACCGAAAACCATTACAAATACCTATAATACCTTTTGATGAAAAGGAAAATGAAATAAAAGAAACAGTTAAGTCAGAAAAAGCTCCAGATGACAAAGAGACATCTACTGAAGCAACCTATAATGGTTATACAAAATCAGAGTTGCTTGCTTTTATTCCAAAGACATACAAATTGAAAGGTGAACTTTTGATAGATATACTTTTGAAGAACAAAGATAAAATTTTCTGGAATGAAAAAGGCACTGTGTTCGTTCGCAATAAAGAAGTGCATAGAAGTAATATCGTCGACTTATTGAATGATATCTTAAGACCTCTAAAAAACAGTTCACCGAGCGGTTGGGCAGATTTTGCTTATGTACTCAAAGATCTATCAGTCCCCTTAACTTATATTGGCAATCCTAAAAGAGCCACATACATAAGAGTTTTATCCCAGAGTCCAGCTAGTGCTGGAACAACAAGAGAGAAAGCAAACAGTACTCCTGATAATTTCAGCACACCAACATTAGCTGGCAGTAGTCGCAGTCAAAATAAAGCACAACCCGCTAAAAGAATTAATTGGGAAAAATGGACCCCTTACTAGAAATTCGTAATATTTACTACGATGTATCCCACCCAGCTGGATACAGCAGTCTCAGTAAATTGACTGCAGCTATGAAAAATAAAATGACTAAAGAAGAAACAAAGAAATGGTTGGAATCTCAAGAAACGTACACCCTACATAAACCAGTTCGTCGTCGGTTCCCGAGAAACAAGTACATTCTATCAAATTTTAATGAACTTTGGCAAGCCGATTTAAGTGATATGCGGAGTTACAGTGAATATAACGATGGTTTCAAGTATATTTTATGCGTAATTGATGTTTTTAGTAAGTATGCTTTTGCTAGACCTATAAAAAAGAAAGACTCTGCCACTATAAAAGAAAATTTTAAAGATATATTCTCGGAAGCTAAAGCCACTCCGAGACATTTACAATCCGATAAAGGTACTGAATTTATAGCAAAAGACGTCCAATCTTTTCTTAAATGTAACGGTATAAACTATTACACCACCAATAATCCTGATATCAAAGCAAGCATAGTTGAAAGATTCCAACGTACACTTAAAATGAAAATGTGGAAATATTTTACTCATAATAATACGTATCGATATATAGATATTTTGCAAGATTTACTTAATTCCTACAATAATAGCTTTCACAGAAGTATTAAAATGCGCCCTTGCGACGTAAACTTTGATAACATTATGACAGTTTGGCGCAACTTGTATGAGAGAAAAAATGAAGATGCTACGAAAATTAAAGCCAAACCTAAGTTTAAAGTTGGAGATCATGTAAGAATAACTAAGTACAAACATATTTTTCAAAAAGGTTATGAAACCAATTGGAGTGATGAAATATTTTTAATAACATCGATTATAGACAGATCACCCTTTGTTGTTTACACAATAAAAGATTTACAGGGAGAAATTGTTACTGGGACTTTTTATGAAAAAGAACTACAGAAAGTGACATACGACCCCACTGCTTTGTATAAAATAGATAAAATACTGCGCGCCCGCTATTCAGGTCGCAGAAAAGAACTATTAGTGAAGTGGAAAGGTTATCCTGATAAATTCAATAGTTGGGTTTTAGTATCAGATTTAGAAAAATCATGAAAGGCGAAAACTTTTACTTAACTTTACCCAGTAATAGCTCGTTCTCATATTTTCCAAATAACAAAACCACCAACTTCTCCACAAAATTACCAAAATCAATAAAGTTGGATGGAGAATGGTCGGTAGGATTAGTTGAATTTCAGTATCCTTGCACTATGTTTACTGTTCAGGATAATAATAATATAATGTATATCACCAAACGCATGAAAGTTCCCGACCAAGAAGAACTCAGTACAGTAACATACAAGAGTCACATACCTACGTCTAGTTATGAAAACATTAACGATGTTATAACAGCACTGAATTCGAGAGAAAGCTTCAAATTAAGACATGATAAATTAACAAAATTGGTTTCACTCACAGGTGATATGAATAACCTTATAGCTTTAAGGTTTTCCCCTATCTTAAGTCTTCAGCTTGGATTTGACCCTAATACAAACATTGCTACAAAAACAACTGGAAAGTTTCCGGCTAATTTATACCTCGGATTACCATCACAGTTATACATATATTGTGATATTGTAGAACCTCAGATGGTTGGAGACGTCATGTGTCCTTTATTAAGAATAACATCATTAGATCCAGTTAAATATGTGTATGGATCAAACAAAATGCATATTTTTTCACCGCCACATTATGTACCAGTCATGCGTAGAGAGTTTGATACAATTGAAATAGATATAAGATCGAACACAGGAGGAAAAGTTCCATTCCAATTTGGAACGAGCTGTGTTAAACTACATTTTATAAAAAGATAAAAACAAAATGTACACAAGAGACAATAATTTAATCTGTCCATATCATCATTATTATTCTCATCAAGCAGGAACTGGAATCGGAGTAGTCTATAAAGGAGTGTCACATCAACGCGGTCACGGTATAGGAAGCTTTTTAGGGGGTTTGTTTAGGTCTGTTCTACCACTTTTATCAAATGGAGCTAAAGTTATTGGTAAAGAAGCTCTGAGTGCGGGGGTAGGTCTTTTATCAGATATAGTAAGTGCTAGGCCTTTAGAAGAATCTGTCACAAATCGTTTTAAAGAAGCTACTTCTAATTTAAAAAGAAAAGCTGATGACAAAATTATAAGAGCTATGAGTGGGTCGGGGTATAAAAATAGAAAACGAAACCATAAAGCCCTCATTCACTCGGAGAATTTGAAAGCAAGAACAGTGAAAAAGGCGAGGAAAAGTAAATTTTCAACAATTAATGATATATTCTCTTAAAATAATTTAAAATGTCATTTTTACATAATCATTCTTGTGAATGTGCAAAGTCAGAATTAGATATATTTGCTTTACCATCGACGCAAACAAGTATAGAAAGCGGACAATGGATTTATTACAAACCTATTTCATCTCTTAGTGACGATGGCCCTATAGAATTTCAAATACCCGGTTCCGGGGATGATTATATTGACTTAACACACACATTGCTTCATGTGAAAGCCAAAATATTGAACCAAGATTTGTCTAATATTGACTCTGAAAAAACATCAGTAGCTCCAGTAAATAACTGGCTTCATTCGCTATTCAGTCAATTAGATGTATACTTAAATCAAAAGCTTGTTTCTCCACCAAATAACACATATGGATATCGTGCATACATTGAAACATTATTGAATTATGCACCTGCAGCAAAAGAGTCCCATCTTACATGCTCAATGTGGTATGAAGACACTGCAGGAAAAATGAATAACACAGATGATTCAAATAAAGGATACACTTCAAGACTAAAATATACAAAAGACAGCAAAGAGGTCGAAATGATAGGACACTTACATGGAGATATATTTAACCAAGAAAAGTTTTTAATTAATGGAGTTGACATGTGCATCAAACTTATACGTTCAAGGGAATCATTTAACTTGATGTCTTCATCAAATGATATCAAAGTCAAAGTGGCTATCACTGAAGCAACATTAATGGTGCGTAAAGCTCGAATAAATCCAAGTGTACTACTCGCTCATCAAAAAGTATTAGCTACTACAACTGCGAAATATCCAATCACGCGAGCTGAAGTAAAAGTTTTGACCATTCCATCCGGTATTCAAGGTAAAACACTAGATAATGTTTTTCTAGGTCAGATACCAAAACGTTGTATTATAGGATTTGTGAATAATACAGCTTTTAACGGAAGTTTTACCAAAAATCCGTATGATTTCGATAACTATGGTTTAAATACGTTTAGTTTGTATATTGATGGGATTCAAATTCCTTCTAAAGCATTACAGCCACAATTCAGCAGTGGGTTGCATACTATTATGTATCATACGCTTTTTTCCGGAACTGGTATTCATTTTTTAAATGAAGGAAATGGTATAAATCTGAGTAGATATCCGAAAGGTTACTGTTTGATGGCTTTTGACTTAACTCCTGATTTATGTGCAAATTCAACTTCACACTGGAACTTGATTAAACATGGCAGTGTTAGATTGGAAGCACGGTTTGAAAATGCCCTAACTGAAACAATTAATTGTATTGTTTATGCTGAATTTGATAATTTAATTGAAATAGATAAGAATAGAAATGTAAACGTCGACTTTAGTAGTTAAGTAATAATTATATAAGATAACGGACTTTGATTATCTCTCAGATGCATTTTTATTTTTGTGTAAATTAGACCTTAATAAGTATGAACACTTTCGAGATAAAAAAATATTTGAGATCAATTCATAACTCCTTAGCTGATAATGTATTTCCCGCTAATCGTCTACCAATTTTTATGACAGCACCTGTGTATTTGATAAGTAATTTAGACTCAGACACAAAACCAGGGTCTCACTGGGTAGCAATTGTTATTCATTCAAATGGTGTTGGTGAATATTTTGACAGTTTTGGTCGTAAACCTGAAGGTCATCATTTAAATTATTTAAAAAGGAATTCACGAACATGGAAATACAACCATAAAGCTATTCAAAACATTTTTTCGTCTCTGTGTGGAGAATATTGTTTAGTGTATTTGTATTTAAAGTACAGAGGTCTAAGTCTTGAAGATTTCAATAACCTATTTACTAAGGATTCATTGAACAATGATTTCTTATTAAATGATTTCTTTATAACTTTCTTTAAGTAATATTTGAATGTGTATATAAGAAGTTACCCTTATACTTAAGCTAAAATGATTAAAATGTGTTTAGATTTAAAGAACGGTTATGTCATATGTGTTTTATGAAATAAATGGTGTATACATTTTAATACAGGTGTTTTAATTTTATTTCCATTACAAGAATAAGGTACTGTTATTAAAAGGAAAAAAGAAACAAACGTTATTTTAATGTTATTTTATTATTTTACATTGAATTTAAACCGACATAGACATTACAATGTTAAAAATAACAAAGCCAACTAAAACAGAAAAACACAGAAATAATTAGTAAACAAATCAATCATATTTATCCAATTAAAGAGTAGGCGAGTATGCTGTGGAGGATAAAATATAGATATCCTGTATGGAATTTATAATTTCTTCGACTTCTTCGTCTTCTTCTCGACTCCAATCAACTGATAGTGGATTGACAATCTCTATAGACTGCGTCAGAGGGTCCGAATAAGGTTCTTGAGTCTTGGGAGGGTCTTGACAATTCGCACAATATGCCTTCATTGGCAATACACCATCAACTGTATCCAGTGATTCACAGTCTTTTGAAGAAGAGTAGTGCCCCTCGCAGGGGGTGAAAAATGGCTTTACGTCGTCATCTTGAATTAAACACTCAGGTAATTCGTTATTAATATACCAGAATCGAATATATCTTGAATATTCTGTAAGGATAGTTTGTTTTGAGATGGTCGCGATAACTTTTTTAGAAAGATACATTTTTAATGAATAACGAGCTTGTGGCACGAATGCAAGCTTGGTGCTGACTGATTTACGAAACTTAACATCACTCGCTTGAATAGTGAAGTCGCCCCTATTGTCCTGTCCATCCATAGATTTTCATTGTTAGGATGTTTTTGAGGTAGAAAGGGAAGTTGCTGTGTTGTTGAGTGGCGTGGTATTTAGGTACTGTTTTTTCTGTTTTAGATGACTGAGAATTATGAAATTAGTTATCGAAAAAGTATTTTTTACAGTCTTGTGATTGCGAGACGTTCTTCGTGATATCGTATATTAATTCCTTGCTGCGGTCGTAAATATTGTCCGTGACCTTTGTGTAGTATTTAGCACGAAAATCGGCTATTTTCCACTGGTTGTTTGACGACACCTTGGCTAATTTCTTGAGATCGTAGACTTCTACTTTAATTAGATGTGTGGCGTTTGCTGCGTCATCGGTATTCGACGATATGTAGGATACACCGCCGTTTCGAGCCATCCCAACTGTTGAAGATTGCGTTTTCTTTTGCTTTTTGATTTTGGGTGTGTCGAAAAATTGATCGATAGCATTATCGCTGCCCGCCCGTTTTAGTGATTTTTGATCGGGTTCGACAATAGTAAATGCAGTTTCATCATCACTTGATGCAGCGAAATAATAATTCTTGAATGTGTTTGGTAGGTCATCAACGTTTATTCCCGAACCCTAAAACAAAACAGACATATATATTATGCGTTATTAACGGGAACTATGCTGTAATAAAATTTACTTAAATAACAATCAAAAATATTACTTCATACACATCACATCAACATGTACTAGTCCTCAATCGAATATATTACTTATCAATACACACAATGCAATTTATACGGCATAAATACAAAGTATTTCTCCCGAGAGTATGTAAGTAAGTATAACATACACATGTACCAGTCCTTTGACGAACGTAGGCCTCGTAATTTTCGTAACATACATGTCAGATAAATACAAACAGTGTTGAACAAAAATGAGAGAAATAAATATAACGATTCTTACCTCCATTTTTCCTATGCAGCTAGCTGTAGACCGAGACATGATGTTAGGTTAGGTTAGGTTAAACTTTCACAACGAACACGAACACTAGATTTGATTTTTAATACTATATCACGCACTCCAAATCAAGTTGTGGAGTACAGACAAGCTTGTTCCGCTTTTATAACGAAACCACGACAAACAGGGGTATTTTTTTTCAATATCGTTAACCACCACCCACCGTGGATACTTGTCTCGACGAGTTTAATTTTTGAGAAAGTTCGCTTTGTTAGATAAATGTTGGGGCGGAAGACACCGTTATAAAAAAGTTAGTCTTTACAATCACAAGACAATAAGCACATTTCAAAATTTATCTCTAAATATTATAAATACACAGCAGGCGGCATCGTCAAAAGGAAACAAGGGTCTTTACAACTTAATTTTATTACATAGTGGGTTTTACTATTAGCGAACAATACAAATATTGAAAAAGTCGGCAAGGCAAAGATTTGTATTTACGGCTGAACCATTGTTCACAATACAGTAGGCTCAACGTGTCGAAACTTGCTTGTTGGTGTACAGAAACACAACAGTGGTAGGTATGAACTTTATAAATGGTAGGTATAAGTTAAATTGATGGTGATATAAAAATATTATGAATAATCATACGTATTGATTTACTTACGCTTTACTGCCTAAGAAGTATCTATTGGTACCATGAATTGACAAAATGCATGTATGAAATGAAAAGATTATATGAGCCGCGACCTATATCAAATTCAGCCACGAATTAAAGTATCATTGATATAATGAACTCAAAAATTGGAGAAGTAAAAATGGATTTCATACAACAAACCATGAATTCCAACAAGAATTCTAATATGACAAACCAACAAGAACGCGAATTGACCGCGACTTAATTTTATATGAAGCACGAAATAATTCGAAATCAAACCGCGGAACCGCGGATTAATTTGATACCAACCGCGGATTAATTTGATATCGACCGCGGATTAATTTGATATCGACCGCGGATTAATTTAATTACATACGCGGATTAAGTTGATATAAAACCGCGGATGAATTTGATATAAAACCGCCAATTAAAAGCATATGTGACGAGCTTTTTGCAGACACCGACAAAACCACCCGAAAGGGGGTTTTCGGGTGGTCTAGAACCGGCGAATAGTATCTACTCATTTATACATCAGAGCTATTATGGTAAATATGGGAACAAAGCTTGACAAGTTGACGGTATGACAACCTCTCAGTTCAGAGGTCAATCGTAGTCAGACCTAAGTGAGTCTCGATCCGCTACACCAGCAATTTGCTTACAATCCCCTCATTAGTCGGGAGCGCCACCCTCGAAGTGACCCCTAATAAAGTTTTCTGACCTTGAATTCAAAACTAGAATTGTGTTGCTCGTGACACCGTTTAGTTTCCCAGTAACATTTTGCATGGACAATTGAAATCGTGAGGTCACCGTTGGATCGGACTGTCTCACCGTAGCGAATTTCTCTTTCCCATACCGCACTCTGCATATTTGCCCGTGAAGGTGCCCACGCCTCCCGTTGACAATAAATGTGTTTGGGGGAGTGTGTTACAGTTACAGGATGAAGATGTTATTTCTAAAGTGTTGATGGTGGGCTTGTGATAGACGCCCACAAGCCGCCTTTGTTTGTCTAAGTCTTTGTGCCGTCTGTGGGGCCGATTCTGTGCAGTAAACGTAACACATTGTTCTATTTGTTCCTGCCCGCCCTGCGCATGCGCCACGATGCGATCTCGACTTAATCCACCGACACCATGCACAATGGAATAAATAATTCCTCCTGGACAAGGCACGTAGGCACAAACAGTGCAATAAACTGTATTTACCTAAGTTCGAGCTAGGAATCTTATATATTATTTACAAAAACTGTTTATGAAACTTTGAATAAATGGTATACCTACACTTAGTAAAAATATAAACAATACAATTGGTATAATGTATTCATACAAACTTCGCCTTTGCGGCATATCTGGGGGCACGGCAGTGCCCCCGCCAAGTCGAGCTAGAAAGCGGCACAGCCGTACCATCCTTTTCTCGAAGCGGTTCAGGCCATTTTCAACACCTTATAACTTTCTTGTGGATTGTGGATAAAACAAAAGACTTGAAACTTCAGGAATCAATCAAAAGCCCTGTAGATACGGTATATTTCAAATTTCGTTCACTTTGAACCAGTGGTTTAGGAATTATAGCTAGTCAAAGTTCTTAATTTTGTCACTGACTGACTGACTGACTGACTCACTCACTCACTCACTGACCGATCATGGAATATAATTTGGGTTTAGTGTATAAATCAAGGAAAAACTTAAAAATCTAGCAATTTCAATGCAGTTTTCTAGATAAACCGATAGCATAAATAACTTTGTAATTCCATAGAAATGTACTGTTTACCAAGTTATATTTTGCTGTCGCTCCTAAAATACTTTGTTTTGGTCCAGCAAAATAATCACAGATGTCGCTGTTAGTTTCTAAAATTCTATTTCTATTTTAATGTCCATCGCGAACAGTTTCCAATATGTATAGCCTATGCTATAACTATACATAAAAGTCAAGGCCTCAGTCTGAATAATGCGCTGATGGATATAGGTTCAGCTGTATTTACATCTGGTCAAGCTTATGTAGCACTCTCAAGAGTAACAAGTCTAGGCGGCTTACATTTTATAAACATAGACTTTGGAAATATTAAAGCGCAAGAATCTGCAATTTGTAAATACAATAGACTAATAAGAAGCATTTACCGTCCAGACTTGACAAAAATCATTACTACAAAGATTCCGAGAAAACCACATAAAGATAGAGAGTGGGCTATGAGAAAAACCGTGGCTGTGGCTCAAGAAATAGAGCCGCAAAAAAAAAAAAGGAAGACTACCTACAAAAAGTAATGAGATCCCCTCAAAAACATTACTTACTTACTTACTCCTGTGGCTCAGGGACCCAAAGTGGGTCTTGGCCTCCGACACGAGTTTCCGCCACTTGTCCCGATCCTGGGCCGCTTCACACCAGTCAGTCGCTTGGAGGGCGCGTAAGTCGGACTGCACCACATCGCTCCAGCGATACCTAGGACGGCCAACTGGTCGTCGACCGTTAGGTCTTCCCAGGTACGCCTTCTTAGCGCCACGGTCTTCCTCCATTCTCTCCATGTGCCCGAGCCAGCGGAGACGGTGTGCTTTAGTTTCTCCTATTATGTTGGGCTCAGCCACGAGGTCTTCAATTTCGGCGTTCTTCCGGACCCTATAACTCCCATCCAGGTTTTTGACCGGACCCAAGATTTTCCGGAGGATTTTGCGTTCGGCTACCAGCAGTTTGTTCTCTTCTTTAAGTGTCAGCGTCCAAGTCTCGCAGCCATACATAAGTATAGGTCTGATGACCGTTTTGTAGATTCGTATTTTTGTTCTTCTGCTTAAGAGCTTGGACACTAACACTTTGTGAAGCGCCGCGCTGCATCTCAAGGCGTTTTGGATGCGGATGTCTATTTCCTCCTCCCTTGTGTTCATGTCGGTGACGGTACACCCCAGGTATTTAAATTTGGCCACTCCCTTGTAGGTAGTTCCTCCAACATGTAGGTCTGCGCGTTTTGTGCGTGTGCATCTGAAGCATTCATATATTAATATATAAAAAATTCCAAGTCTCGCTACTGAGCTGTTCAACCGTAAAAAGGTATGAGATCCATTTGAAACCAAGTCGGCTATCGATTTGTTCATTCCCCACTTAAGAGATCTATCTGAATTAATTACGTAATTAGTTAATAAGCATTATTTTATAGTGACCATATCAATATTTTCAATATATTTTAATGTTTACAATAAATTGAATGACTTGGCAATCGCACTGAATGTATTAATTTTAATATGTATTACACGTTAACCTTCTGTTCTAGTGCGATGGCTAAGTCATTCAATTTATTGTAAACATTAAAATATATTGAAAATATTGATATGGTCACTATAAAATAATGCTTATTAACTAATTACGTAATTAATTAAGATAGATCTCTTAAGTGGGGAATGAACAAATCGATAGCCGACTTGGTTTCAAATGGATCTCATACCTTTTTACGGTTGAACAGCTCAGTAGCGAGACTTGGAATTTTTTATATATTAATGTTTTTGAGGGGATTTATATTTTATGGCATCATGAACTGACCCGGAGAATAGAACGACATAATAATGACAGCACTGGCATTGGAATTATGAAATAAAATGTTCAAATTTATTTTGCCGAAGTTAATTTGTTCCTTAGTACCAACCAATAGAAAGTGTGTTAATTTATGTTCTAGTACTCGACTAATGATTGTTGACTTTGCTCCATTTTAAATAATGATGTAGATACAGCCAAAGAATATTAACTATTGTACAGCCAACCAATAACAAGAACTACCTTCAATATTCTCACTAAGATATTAAACTTAGATTTATCATCGGTCACAATCATCAAGTCATCACTCATCACTGAAATTCTAATTTAATTAACTGAGTTGAGCGCATTCATTATGTTCTGTAATTGATAACAGGTTATATCTATGAATATTGTTTCTGATGTTATAGTCATTTCAAATCTGCGTGCGTTGACACACACCAAAAACGCTCCTTACAAAATAGAAGTGATCTATGACGTGACGTCATGATTCTGTTTCTCGGCGTGTACTATGGAGTTAACCAATATTTTTAGCGTGTAAATCGATGTATTTTGTCATGAAAAACATACATACAATACATCTTGCCTAGAAAACACAAGTACACAGCTACTGTCAAACTCATTATAGATGATTATGAAGATGACGTAGACGAACGGCCAGGTCAAGCCCACTTTGCAGCCGTTCCACCCGTGACCAAGAAGGAACGTAACCCCTAATACTGGTGGACGAACTCCCTCAATAGGCCAGACATTTTAGTGCCCTCAAGAAGACGAACGTTGGGTTTTATGAACATAAAACACAATGATATAACCTCCTAAAAGTGCGAAGCAGTACAGGATAATTCAGTACTTTTTGATGGCTCTAGAGAGGACCAGGTGACTCTTCTACTTCCTCCCAGTGAAACGCAGCCAGAGTTTTGACTGGGTACATCGGTCAATAAGCTTACTGAACAGTTTTAACAGATAAAATCAGTCAGTAAAGGTTTTGACCGACATCTTCACTAAGCTTATTGACTGGCTAAGGGTTTTGACTGTAACATACAATTCTTGCTCGTAGATAAATTAGATTTACCAAGACTGTTCTGGAGGCAATTGTTTCTAGAGTCATAAAGCAATTTACAGTAAGCCTACAAGTTTTTCTTGATAGGTGAGGTAGGTCATAGGGGCAACAAGACGGCTACTATATCGATGTAGGTAAGTACTAAAAATCAAATGTCTTTGTCTTATTGTCTACTGCGTGGTGTGTGGTCATTTAGTAATGGACCGGGCATGAAATGGGCCGAATATTCGGTGTCGGCCCATGATTCGGTGAAATTTGCCGAAAATTCGACCGACTGAAAAGGTATTGTTTTCATAATAAACTTCGTTTTGAACGGCTATGTAAAACAAAGCAAGAAGCAGTTTTTTTTTTTAATATATTGTTGTCAATGTTACTAATGTAAAAAGTTAGAGGGGTAGCGAGCGGAGAGATCCTGTGTTAATTCACGAACAAGTAAGGCTTTTGATTGCTTTTATATGAAATATTAGAATTATTCGGCCGAATATTCGGTTTCGGTGAAACCTAGTCACTACTGTAAACGAAGGTTGTAATGTTGAGACACAGTTTCAGATTGTTATTACTACCGACGCGGACAAAAAAACGAATTTGTACTCATAATTGTTTTGCTAACAGTTAAATTTCAAAGCCTACGACTTTATCATTCGAAATTACCCATTGGGTTAAATGACCATTAACCAGTATGGCCTACAGTGGTCTATGGTCATAAAAAGTCTTGATTAAATTTTATCGCGCAAAGGCACTATCTACATACTTATTGCCCGTGGCCACAATGGCCACACTGAATCAACTACCACCTTTGTGGGTACTTAAGAGCGTTCCTGATAACAATGGGTTTTCAGCCTTTTCATAGAAACGTATTCTCCTGTTTACTTCCCGACCATCGCATCTACAGTTATAATTCTTTTTTTTAAATCAAAGTAAAGTCTCCTAGCGGCATGCCCATATTATTATGATTTCCCAAAAAATAATTATGACTTACTTACTTACTTCGCCAGATCGACGACCCGTCTTAGCCTCGGAGATTTTGCCACTTGTTTCGGTCTTGTGTGGTTTCTCGCCAATCGCTTGCTAGAAGTTCGTGAAGACCCGCTTCCACCACATCACACCAGCGGTACCGGGGACGCCCTGGTCTTCAGCCAGTCGGTCGACCCATGTACGCCTTTTGACTCCCCGATTTTCACCTATCCTTTCTAGGTGACCAAGCCAGCAGAGTCGATGTGTGGGCTTTGGTTTCACCAATGATGTTTGTGTCAGCTAACAGTTCCTTGATTTCGGCGTTCTTCAAAAAATAATTATGAGATGAGGACAAAAAGAAAATTTATCATATTTTTTTCTCCTAATTATTTTTCAAAAATATACATAATCAAAACATGCCCGTAATTGGTCATAATGTAATAAAAATAAAAATTATTGCTCTAGAGGCATTATTCGGGAAGAAAACAGGGGAATACGTTTATATGAGAACTCTTAAAACCACGAAGGTTCTTAAAACGCTTGTGAATTTTCTCTTGAGAAACGAAAAAAAGCTTTATACTCGCAGAATAAAAATACGTATTATAACGGCTTACTTCGCAGAAATAGGTAAATTTTACTTACGAATCGAGACCTAGTACCCTCAAGACATCTAAATACTCTGCAATTAAGGGGACAAAAGCTCTATACTCATTACAACCTCCTGAGGGCAATTAATTACACTGAATAGGTTCTTATAGGTACTTAGGTAATAATGAAGGCTAAACAGTAACTCTAAAAATGCCTGAGGGCGTCATGGGAAAATAATACGACTACATGATCGACGTTACCATTAATACAAACATTAACATTGGTTAAATCTTCTTTGACGACCGATGTGGCGCAGTGGTAGTGCAACTGCCTCTGACGCAGAAGGTTCCGGGTTCGATTCTCGGTGGGTCACTCACAAAGTTGATATTTATCACTTTGTGAATTTGTTCCCAGTCTGGTTAGGACATTGCGGGCTGAACCACCCGATTGTCCGTAAGTAAGATGGTTCCGTGTTTCGGATGACACGTTAAGCCGTAGGTCCCGGTTGCTGTCTATGATCACTTAGACGGCGGTCGTTACACAACCATGTCAGAAGCCAACTACTTGTAGTAGGCGGTTGAAAGATTCTGACACTAGGGTTCATCGGGTCGTTGGACGACTCGGCGTCCCACACGAAAAAGAAGAAAGATTGGTTAAATGAAATGTTGCATATGCCGGCTGAGAATAGCATCACCATTTCCGCGGGTGTCGTAAAAAGCGACTAAGGGACTCGAGGCTTCCATGCGTAGAACAACTTTACTTCAGGCGACAGGCTGACGGCCATTCACTACGGTGATATAAGTCATCCGTGAGGGCCCTCAATATTTGACAGATGATGTAGAGATTATATATACGGCCGTTGACGCTCTGCCTACCCCGCAAAATGGTGAAGTTTATGTAGATTTCGTGTGAATGGTCCCATTAGCATGGCTGTATTCGATAACCTATATCGCTTGCATCATAGATGTCCTCTATAATCGAGTGGTAATGGTATACTGAAAATTTACGCAAATATGTTGATCTAAAAATTTACTTTAAACCTTTTAAACAAAATAAACTCTTTATATTTAGTTGACCTTTTTAATTT
This sequence comes from Keiferia lycopersicella, assembly GCA_029255805.1. Lineage (NCBI taxonomy): Eukaryota > Metazoa > Arthropoda > Insecta > Lepidoptera > Gelechiidae > Keiferia > Keiferia lycopersicella. Next base: position 7,086,348 of record JARACZ010000008.1, read on the forward strand.
CAATTCATTCAAGTTTAAAGATAGTTAGATTAGTGCATATTTAATAGTCTACCCTTAAAGTAAAAGTAGGTACAGATCGACAAGCAAATATCTAAGTATTTTACTTATCACGCACCATCTGCGGCGTGATGCACTCTCATACTATCTATGTTAATAATCCAGCTCTGCCCTTGTAGTATTATCTCGTACAGCTAACTACAAGCTTGCGTGTCTGTGCACTCAACCCACCGATTTCCGTATTCCACATAGACACAACATATTCACTCATTTGTTACATTATTACACGTTTGAGAAACTCCAAACTGTTCGGCCGAAGTCGGGCGCACATCAATTTGGAGCGAAAAAGCGCACGAACCTGCACGTGAAACTTAAAGCTGTTATTAATTTTCTCCCAAGGGGCTTCACCATGCTCATATTTTTTAAACATTGACACTGATTGATCTCAGAGGCGCTGAACCGACCGTTTAAAGTGACGAAAATTACTATGAAATGGTTGGATCCCCGTGCCAAAGTAACTGTTGGTGCCAGTCAATCAGACCACCCTGAGTCACGCACATATCTGAATGATGGCGGACTTTTTCTGGGAGACTAATTTTATTGTTAATTTATCGCGTGTATAGCGTGCCAAAATGCGGACGTCGTCGCCTAAAGTGGCGAAATGAGAGCGTGCCCGAAACTAAAAAGTTGATATTGTAATTCGCGAGTGTTCGCCAAAAACGATATCAAGCGGGGAAATGACATGGCAACCTCAATTCCGCCTCTGAAACGTGGGTTGGAGTTGCACTTTCCGAAAGCTGCTAACTGCCCACGGAGCCTTTTTTATACTTCTGCCATGAAAGACGTCTCGAAATGTACACTTATGTCTTGCAGTGCATATAAAAGACATCAACGCAATCGTTTCAATATTTATTATTAGTATATAATGTAATGAAATGACACTAGAATTAAATAATATTTAGCAGTATTGATTTTCTTCAAAAAAATGTGTGTGTACTAAACATATCTATATCGGTTATTTAATGTAGTCGGGTAAAATGCGTAGGGCATGACATGATTGGCTTTTTAAAGGCAAATAAAGAGCGGACAATATATTGAAAATCGAACTGTAACTAAACGACTCGTTTATTTTTTCTCATCCAAAAGGCTATCGACCGGTGAGGATAGATTCAGGCATTCGTTTATTAGGCCCACCATCGATTAGATCCAGCAGGTCTAGTTTATGACATTACATACGTATGCATAAAAAGTACGACTCAACATGTTAAATTAAGCTGTCAGTTGACCTAAATAATAGGTGTGCAACTGTACATAATAGAAGAAGATTAAATAAACATTTAACACACCGAGTCGTCCAACGACTTAATGAAACCTAGAGAGTTTTACTCAATGAATCTTGCATCTTGGTTTGTATATTTCTTACCAATGTGCACGCTATTTTCACTAAAACTATAAGACATTATAACGGGTTTTAACTCACGGTAGGGATCAAAATCAAGTGCACGCTATTTTGTTTTTTACAATAGACGCGACAGGCAAAATCCTATGTCACTAATTTACTCCACTAGGTCTAATCAGCAGTGGGCGTAGTCAACAACTCGTAGATTCTTGAAATTGCTATACCTATAGTGGAACCTGTTTCCGAAGTTGAATTGTTTGTTTTTATACAATAAAAATAACAGAGGATTACTACTATTAGGTATTTGCGGTCGTCCACAAATTGCATAATTTTAGACCCCCTCTCCCACGTTGTCAGTATTTCAATTAATGGTCAGCCCTCCTCTCTCCTCCTAATTTTACTAAGTAAAGTAATGTAAAAAGTTTTGGCTAAAATATATAAAACCAAAAGTATTTTATGTAATTTGAGGTAATTGAGGTTCTTTATTTAATAAGTTAAATTTACGAAAATAGAACCCTGAATTCAAAGCCTTTCGACCGCCTGCTACTACTACCTAGTAGACCTCTGACATGGTCGTGTAACTTTGTACCATGAGCTGCAACCGAGCCCGACGATTTGCCGTTCATTTCGCAGGACAAAACCATCTTTTTTACCGACAAAGTGGACCTAGAACGAATAATTTCACATAGTGATAAATTCAGAGACAATTAAATTTGGGTGTATTCAGCAGAAAAACAAACCAGGGACCAACGCTCAGACCACGTTATCAGATAACGGTATAAAGACCTCAGAATAATAAAGGCTTAAGAATTATACCCTATCAAAACTGACGATGGGTCTGTTTATGGTCATTCCATTGCCGTGCTATTATTGTTTATTGTATTAATCTTTATTTTCTACAATTATACTGCCTACTTTGTTCTACTTATTAATTAGTTCAGCGAAAGCGAGATGCGAAAGGATAAAGCGGATTATCAGCTGCCATAACAGACCACTGGTGGGCATGACCCTCTTTCCTATGTAGTTGTTTGCCACATCATGTCTCTTGACGTCTGCTCGTCTGGGTCGGCGAGCGCAGTGCGAGATGTTTATTCATAAAGCAGCTACAGTCACTCACGCTTTGACGTCCACGAATACTGTAAAATGAGACGATAAACAGACATCGCACCTTCATTCTTTGCAGAGTAAGCAAAGTGTTAATGGCCGTAAATTACCGCCGCTGTCGTCACGTTTGACGAATGTTTGTAAGCTTTTTCAGAAAAATCGTTGTTCACTTTAGTGACAGGTTTTCAGCATTTTGCCTAAAATGTAATTCACATAAAACCCTCGCGTCTCTAACAACACCGATGGAAGTGTGGAAGAGAAGTGGGCTGATGATATTCCAAAACGGCATCACACTAAAGAACAAGGTATATGGTTATAATATAACAAACCGCATTCAAATTCCTCGAATGGTTTTTATTGTCATGATTAAAAGTTGGGCGAGAGTAATTAAATCACATATCACAGTCTGCAAAGATCCAACTGGATTTTATACTTGCCTAAATTTGTAATTGCAAAATATTTATTTTATATCATGTGTAGCCATAATAACTAATAACAAAGATAACTATAGCTACTCGCGTAATACAATGAACTGTAACCAAATTTAGATTTATGACAGCGAAATGGGAACCGTTAACTCTTGATGAATGAGCATACATACACCTGACCTGACAAACTTGTGAATATTTAATCTTTCTGCTATTATGCCTTAAGGAAATAATTATGAAGAACTAGTTTTTTTTTAATCGATAAAGATTTATTTCCTTACAAGCGGCACGCCCTGCGTTTGCACCCATTGCTAATTTTCCCATGGGAATTGTCTTTATCTTTTATATAGGGTAGGCGGCGCGTTGACTACCGTAAAATATGGTCCCTATCGCCACGCCTGACAAATATATGAGGGATTTTTTGGAAAATCGTGTATCACTCACTATAATGTCAAGTTACCAGCCTACCGCGGAGATAAATTTCATTTAAACTAAACTTATGTAAAGTCTAATAAAATCCCTGTAATCTTTGATAGTATTGGTTAAATTTGAACTTCCAAAGAAACAAATTTATCTTATCCGACATCCATATTAAAAATTACTTCTTTTCAATTTACAATTATTAATTTAACCGTATGCCCTCTGAGTATATCTTACCCTTCTATTATTACAATAACAATAGACATGTACGGTAATGGTGTGTTCATCCAATAATCCGTTTATGAAGGCACGCTCAGTCGACTCCGGAGGTTTATGCACCGATTTATATGGGATTTGGTGTGTTTGATATCGGGAAAGGCTTTCGTCGGAGGCCGCCTTGTGGTAGATAGTTCCACTAAGATCTGTAAAACGTTACTACCAGAAGTTGATGTTTTATGTGGGATTTGGTTTATTTGATATCGGGAAAGGTGCGTCGCTTTTACTGTCAGAGGCTGCCTTATGGTGGATAGTTCCACTAAGATCTGAAAACCTTAACTACCAGAAGATGATGTTTTTACGAGTATGTAGGATTTAGTGTATTTGATATCAGGAAACGCGCATGGCTTTTACTGTCGTCGTCATAGGCTGCCATAAGGTGGGTAGTTTCAGTACGCTCTGAAACTTTTACTAACAAAAAATTGAGTTTCCATGTGGATTTAGCGTGTTTGATGTCAATAAAGGTTCGTGACTTCGGGCGTCGAAGGCTGTTTAAGGTAGCTAGTTTCACTACGAAAATGTAACTTTGGATATAAAAAAAATTAAAACAGGAAGGTATTTTACATTAGATACACCTTAGCAATTGGTATTTTGATAAAATTTTAATGATCCTAGCAAGGCCACTCAACCTGCTTCCACAACATACTAATTCCCGTATTTATAAATCACAAAAAAAAGAAAAAAAAATGTTGACATGCTGTTAGTATTGACTGACGTTTTTCAAAATCGGGATTTATAAATACAGTGTCGTTGAGCGTGCCGGTTCTACTCTAGGTAGGAACTACACTATGAACTTTGTGTTGGCAATAGAGTTTTGGCACACAGCGGAACCACCCCTTAAGGGGGTTTAAGGTTCTATGGTAAGGGCAAGGCTCGTCATAAACAAGAATTAGCGTCGCGTTCGCCGGCTCGTTTACACACGCCGCTCCCTGTGGCGTATAACGAGGAGTTCCAATATGGGAGGAGGAAGCGTCGCGGCAGTAAACATCGATACATCTGGAGCCTTGCTGCTCCCGGCAGCTGCGGGGTTGCCACCTGTAAGCCACCGGGGATTACTAAAATCAATCATAAAATCGTCATTGATGGATCAGATCACAATCAATGACGATGGTTCTAAGGTCCTCTTTTCTGCCTTGCTGCTCCTGGCAGCTGCGGGGTTGCCACCTGTAAGCCACCGGGGATTACTAAAAATCAATCATAAAATCATCATTGATCGATTAGCATCATAAATCACAAACAATGACAATGCTTCAAGGTCCTTTTTCCTGCCGGCAGTTGCGGTTAGATGTGATACCTGATGGGAGAAAATCCTTGATGATGCTTCTTGACTAGCATGACATGAGCAAGATGGAGGAAAATTGTGAATCGTTTACATCTCCTTCCTAATTTATCATGATACCTGGTATCCACCAAAGAACATCGCGCCTGAACATTCTCTCTGGAAAAACAATAACCGCTTCCCTAACCTACTAAACGTATTATTTTCCTAAAAATTTGGTAAAACACATACATACACATACAAGTATCACGCTTTTATCCCTTGCGGGTTAGGCATAGCGTTAACGGCCATAAAAATACAGCCGCTATCGCCACGTCTGACAAATATTGAGAGACTTTTCAGATTGGTAGCTATATCACTGTAGTGACAGGTCCCGATAAAACAAATTCAGCTTATATCATGTCGATTTGGCAACCCAAAGTCACCCAGGCACTTGCAACCGCCAATTGTCTCCTTATTGAAAGTATTGAAATACTAGTTGAAATATAATCCAGTTACAATTGCAACGACGTTCTTTATGCTTATTTTAGGGAGCGGGAGGGAGCGAGCCCTTAACTTTTATCTCTCTCTGCCGTGCAATAAATTACATACATTATTATAGGATTAGAGCGAGAAAATGTCTCCACAATTCAGGCTGTAAGTGGGATACCTATTTTATAAACTTTATGAAATGTGTAGCTATAAGTTTTATATAAGTACTTAAAATCTTTTATTGATTCGGATTTTATTCACGTTTTATACAGTCCCACGCTGTTAGCTTCCCTATATCCAGAAGCTTCCAGTTATATTCTAAAGGTATACATATACATACATAATCAGAGAAAGTCATCCAATGATCAAAGCACTGGGTAAATCTGTCAAGCCCACATTAGGTAGTCATCAATACTTGTACGTTTTGTGCGTAAAAGAAGTAATTTGGGGCAGTTCTGTTTGCTTTTTACATGAAACTAAAAATAATAAGTTCAGCTTGGAGTTGGTATTCGCGAGTCCAACGGTATTGCAAAATTGTGGATTGTCCGTCGCGATGACCCGTCGTTCCCAGCCCATCTTCAAATTATATCAAGCCGACATCACTGTCAGACAGTTTAAATGTTTTTTGTCGGCCTCGCTAAACGTCGTGCATTAATAAAAGTCACGATGGGTATCTCATAGTGCTAGTGACACAGATTTGAGTGCCAACGTAATGTCCGTAAATGGAGTTTAACGTAGTACCGTTCATGTCCAGCATAATAAGGAAGGGAGATAATTGAATGTGACAGCACGTGTCGCTACGCATTAGTTATTGTCGTATAATCATTGGCCTCTTGAGTCTGTAGTGTAACAGATGATTCAGTGTCCCAGCAAGATATTGTACCGACCGGGTGTCCCTTAAGTGGTCTAAAGAAAAAAATCTAGATTCTGGACAAAAGTTTGGCAAGAAAGCAATTATGTTTTTTTATGTATGCATAGTTTCTAAGGGATATACAATATTTTTCTTCAAACACAGGTATATTCAGGTGTCAGCACAGTGCTTCATTACTAGTACAGTACTACTGCAGTAGTTTATTACCAATTACGCTCAACCAGTATGACTTTACTACACAGTACAAAATAATAGTGCCGAATGGGTTCTAACCATTAGAGACGTCAATTTACGATGGCTGGCATAATATACAAGGGTCCAAAACGATCTCTGCTTCCATGCTTCTAAGCTTGGAAACGCACGTCCAATCATAATAAAATCATTTGAGCGTTGCGTTTAAAATACCCACTCAGCAATTATAACTTAGAACTACTAAAACAATCCATATACTTGTTGCTCTATAACTTACTTTAACCTGATTTCTAAGCCAATATCTGAACAAATTTCATAAACCTAACATGAACGAGTTTAAGGTAAATTCGGAGAAAAGTAACGGTGAAACGCTCCAGTTTCACAGTAAAAATGTCTAGTCGCTTTATGACCCCGTCACCTTAGATTTTTGTCAAATTCTTTCGGCGGGCATTTTTAACTGCCTATTTATGGCATATAAAGTCACTTTCTTGGTCTAAACTAGCCGTACCTGCGAGAAAACTCGTAAACGTTAGCTGCCTACGTGTTGCGAAAATTGTTGACCTGACTTGACTTTGTCTTTTATACTATGCGAATGCAATTTAATTTCGAAACATCTAATCCTCCCAATGCTTCAGTACTACTATTATTATCAATAAAACACTACCAAAAATCCGTAATCTAATAGTTTTTATTATTTTCGTCATGAACTGGTTAGTATTATTTTTCTAAACAACTACTCTGTATACAGAAATCACATTGTTTATACTTAAACTAATGAGGATCTGTATAAATAAGGCCTCTAATCACGCCGTCTGCTGTACGTACCGGACATAAACTCTTGAACATGTCGTCAAAATAGGCTACGAATAGTTATAGGATCTTAACCGCTTTCTAAACACAAATATATCCATCTACTTTATGCACAATTAATACAATACGTTCTGGATAAACAGATTGAATATCATTGATTTACAATCCTAACTAAGCGTAGGGAAATACGTGCTTAATTCAAGTCGCAAGTACATTAGACACACAAGCGAAACTTTCGCATTATTAAGCTTTGGAGATTTATCAAATAGCCTTGCCAAATTAAAGTTTAGTTGCTGTCGAACGTGTTAAATTATGTTAAGTATCTGTCACTTCACCTCTGACCGGTAGATTATTGCTGACTTAAGGCGGACCATAATAAATACGGTTTCGTTAATCTTCGACACCTATTTGGGTTTCCCGTTAGAAAGGCTTCCATCCTCTCAACACTTTCATCTCCATTTATAACATCCATTTGTTGTGAGTAAGGAACTTCGGTTGGCTGAGGATCGGTCCCCAAATTCCAAGTTCATGTTAAAAAAAATAATTTATTTCGTACTTTATCGAGCCATTTTATTTACCAGACCCAGACTTATTATTAAATTGAGTCACAGTTTTCCCTAATTGCGTCCCAGGCACGCAGTGCCTGTGGAGAGGAAACTTCACCCGCGCCATAGGGATAGTGCGGCCTCACACACTGATTAAATCGTCCCAGACAATTCCGTTCCAATGAAGACGAAGATTGCCTTTTATTTTATTGTTTTCTGGATAAAATAATTCTTATATTGTATTCTTTTACATGTGTATTCTTGTTGCCAGGACGGCCGTGACAGCAGTGTCATGGCACCCCCAGTCGGGACTCCTGACGTCAGTCGACCGGGGTAAACGCGCTATCATCTGGGGCGACTTGTGACAGGCCTGGGAGACGCCGCTTCCTCCTCCGCCGCCGCCCGAACAGGTAAACCATCATCGAATGGCAATCCATGCTTGGATCCGATGTCTATATCGGCGATTTTAAGCCAACATACCTACCACCAAGATAACAGCGCAATTTGTTCGTAACATGGGACCAGGTACTTCCACAGTCGTAATTTGGTACCTACAAGCAATATACATGGTTTAAAGATACGTATTAGCTACAAACATTTTAAGGGGTGAATCAGCCCATTAAACTGAACAACTTTCCCCAAGAAACATAGGTCGAAATTTGTGAAAATTTTTCGGACCTCCCATACAAAATTACCGACCGATCAAGTCAATTTCTATGGGAGGTCCAAAAATTTTCTCATATTTCAACCTATGTTTCTTGGGGAAAGTTGTTCAGTTTCATGGACTGATTCACCTCCAAAGATATTTGCAGCTAATATTTTTACACCTTATAGAAAACAAAAATGTCCTGAGTCAGAATTAACCTACGAGTCCTACGACTGGCGGTAACCGGATGTGCTCTTTTATCTTCTGAGCCACCTCGTATGTACAACCAATGCCAATCCGAATGTTTTTTACCTACGTCGCCAACCATGTAATTAATGAGCCTCTTCAAACAGTGTTACATTAAATTGATTTAGTTTTATTGGGATTTACTGCACTCACTGTGCTATATTATTCTCATTGTATAAGATACTGAAAAATTGCGTCGACCGGGAATCGAACCCGGGTGGGGTACCGGCCCATTGCTCTACCACTCAGCTATCGATTCCAGTCGACGCTTGTAAATTTTTCAATTTCTTATTTTCATTTATGATTTAGTTTTTCTTTGCAATTTTGCATCTTAGAAATTTTTTAATTTGACGTATATTTACTTATTCTATGAAATTCTGATATTTTACTACGTAGACTATTACTTACTTACTTCGCCGGCTCGACGACTCAAAGTGAGTCTTGGTGTCCGATACGTAGCCTGTTAATAATTTTAAATTATCAGGGTGGTATGAGTATAGAAAGTTTATTATAAACTTTTGTGTTTATGTGCATAGTTAAGGAGAAAATTGGGTTGATGGGATATGGTACGCAAGATACTTTACGATCCTAATGAACTTCACTTTATGTTGTATAAAACCCGCGTATTTGGATCACTGATACAAGCAACTTGAGATTTCTTAGAGTAGAAGTTTGAATGCCCCATGATTATTAATAAACGATGGCTCTGGTGAATTTTATGACTACTAATCTAAATAACCTTATAATTAAAGTACTCCCGAGGTGTGTTATTCGTAAAAATCTTGGCTAAAGCATGAACTCACACTAATCTATTTGTACATTGATATAAACATAGTCCATTAGAGCTAATAATGAAATAGACAATGTGCGATTATATTGTAAATGGCATTGCAATTAAATAGGTGTAATTTCTGTACCTATCAGACTATCAGGAATGATAACGTGTATTTTTCTTACAATTTAGATTAGAGCAACCATTCGCTGGGTATTTATGAGAAATAAATAAAGGAAGTGTTAGATAAAGAATGAGAGGTGGACGATTTGAAAGTATTCTGGATAGGTACATGAAAATATAAATAAAAGTTTTTTTTAGTTACGGTCGGGGGCTTGGGACTTGAACCTAAGACACGTGTGTTACCGGCTCTGCCAAGAATAAAGGACCGTGAGTGTTTTCAAATTTTAATTCTCTGGATACTTTTACGTCCTGGAAATAACATTGGAAAATATATTTTCTCAAGGGAATTCCGTTGAACAATTGGCACTGCAGCGATACGTAGGTATCTACAGGCAGTCTATGTTACCAAAATAGATACAAGCCACGAAACAAACCGAGGCGTGCCTAATACCGCGTAAAGAACATTTTAATGCAGCATTGTATTCCACTTTTGCGGTTTTTGTTCGCGTTCAATGCTCTGTTTATGAACTTGTCTGGGGTAACTAAGTCGTGCTATGACAATTTTTGTCAGGTTTAGGAAAATGGAGCTAGTTTTATGGATACCTGTGGCTGTACTACCTACATGAACATGTTTGCTTTATAATTATAACTAGCGACCCTAGCCCGTAAATTGTACGCTACAACGCATTTTTCCGTAATAAGAAGTCGTTCTAACTGACCCCATAAATTCCCCCTCTAATTGTTCCCATTTTCGCGTAGCCTTCATATACCCTTCCTCTCTACTATGCTCCTTATGTACACTCTAAAACTGCCTTGTAACAGAGAGAATTTTCTTGTAATAATTTCTGTATTTTCAGAATCACTTTCCCACCATCAGCTAAAAGCAATAAATGTGATTCATTTTTACAATTACAAGAATAGCTCTAAATCGCGGTTTCGTCTCGACTACTGGCAGACTCAGTCATAATCGTAATAGGACATTAGGCCGGTCGAAATTACACCTACGAAACTTGAAATTCGTGGATAATAGTCACGTACACTGGGTAAGAAGCACATTATCGTGAATTGTCTGCCGCTGTTGCACCTACATTTGTTCTGTTACTGTGCGATACAATGAAAATAAAAATAACGTTAGTGAATTTATTTAGAAATAAAGAGATTTTCCCATAGGTAGGCAGGCGGACACGTAAATACTTTTTTTTACTACTCATGTATTGTGTTAACTACTTATGTAAATGTAGGCACTAGTTTTTACGAATCGAGTAAGTAGTCGTATTAGGTTTCATGACAAAACCCTTCAGCCGCAGCAACTCGTTTTCGCCTGAAAAAATCCGATTGCGGGGATATAATAAAGTTACTAACGTATGATACTTTTGTTTTAGCATAGAGTAGGTGTATTTCTCAAAGTAAGCGAATGTAATTTTTTTTATGTAATCAGAGCTTCTTGAATTCAGCTTGCTAAAACTTGTAAACACTAACCTCAATTTATTTATAATTATGGACTTTGGACGATTCGATGTTGACCTACACGAAAAGAAAAAAAATATAAGGTAATGTGTGATACTTTTGTATTGTTTAATAATAGTTCGGAGAATTCCTTTTGTTTTTACACTTAACTAGAAAAAGGCCTTACATAGGGTAATTATTTCTACAAACAGACAAACAAACAGGCTAGTTGGGGTAAACATAGCTGTTAGCAGTTGGTTAGCACTTATCAAAAGGCGGTTAATCGTGTGAGTCACTTAGCTCGGTCAGACTGACGCAAAACGCCAGGAATCGATTAACTGTTACCCACTTAAACTTTTAATGAGAATACAGTGAAGACGCAACGATACCGTGCCTATAAGAGAGCCATTCCACCAATTCAATACAAATTCAATCAATTCAATCTTCCGTAATTATTCCAAATTTCATCACGCTTATAACTAATCATAATCATCATCATATCAGCCATAGGACGTCCATGATGAACATATGCCTCCCCTTAAGATTTCCACCGGTACGTGTTCTCCACTCTCCACCGGCTATCAGTCCTTCCAGTAATGTGGCGTGCCCAATGTCACTTCAGCTTACTGATTCTCTTAGCTATTTCGGTTACGTTGGTTCGTTTACGGATCTCCTCGTTTCAGTAAAAAAGCTTAAAGCAGTCCACTACTGGACGTAGTCTTCCTCCGGGACACGTCTAGTGCAAGACACTAATTAATGTTTATACCCCATCGGGTCACAAAGATTTTGTCATTCTTATTATGAAACTAGTCCCCTTTTGGTCATCCATTTTATTCATCTGTTATCTAAATTAAACCATTCTTTTTAAGGCCTCTTCACGCAATACATTACCAGACACGACTTTAATTTACTCCACTTTTCTCCAGAGATTATTCATTTTCTTCCCTTAAAACATTTTTCACAAAGGTTACTTTATTTCAGCATTCTAGTTTGCTCAAAATATATCGTAGGTGGGCAACTAATTTTTCGGGCGAGGTGGAAGATGTCTCTATAACCTTCTCCCTAGTACTTTTATACACCTATTATGTGCTTCGGCGAAAGTAGTGGGATGGCATTTAAATTCTAGTCCGACTTAACTTAACCCACTGCCAGTTACCTACTAACTTAATGTTATTTAAAGGAATTTAATATAACTCCTTTGTCTGTAGTATTATGAGTGTAGCTGGTGCGTTGTTGATCGTAATTAATTCGACGAGCGAGTGAATGCGAATGTTTGATTGAGTTTGTAGGTTCTAATGTAACTTTAACAAATTTCCAAAATAATTAGTTTCGACTGAAAAACACTTTTATGTACTCGTTTCACAAATTGACACATTTTAGATGACTCATTTTTGTGTGCGACTATACCACTATGTCATAATGGCGGCAATGCGTCTCAGGGGGGATACGTCGCGATGGGAATTTGCGTCGTTGGAACTAATCTTTTTCAAGGGGTGAATCAAGTAGTTAATTTACAAACATAAAACCTTTTCGAGGAAAGAACATCACATACATAATTTATTATTAAGTATTTTCGTGTGCGATTAGTAACCATTTCGGTCGGGTCATTCCGCAATACAATCTTTGACACGAGCACAAGTGTTTCGGTAAAAAATCAAGTCACCAAACGCCAAAGCATTAACTAGAATATTTTTTGTAAAGTTTGGTTTCGCGGTGACTTACCTTTACTATCTAGAGTACGAAGAATTTTGATATGTGTGAAATTCCACAAGAAATCGCAGTGCATTTTTTCGATCGATCCGGCTGCGATACAGCCGACCTTATTGTTCCGTTTTCAGATAATTGAACAATTAGATATACAACAGATTTTGAATGTACAACAATAGGTGTTCCGTACAATACTGGCGACGCCGCTAGTGAAAGCTTTACTTTCCACTTTCATTAAGTTTTTGTATGAGTGTATGTATGGGTCGCGCGACTGGACCATATTGTCTCGCCACTCGCCAGCTCGCCACGCGCCGGCTCGCCACTCTCGATGTTTTCGATGTCGCTTGTTAGATATTTCCAAAAAAAGAAAACACTGTTTTATAAGGGACTTTCACGCGCAGAAATACGCTTTTTTATTTACTTTTTATACATAATGGCGTTTGTAGAAACAGTAGATAACGATCGTAACATAATGTTTACTATGAGCGTAAGTTTGTTATTGTTGTATTGCTGTATTGTATTCATGTTGGATAAAAATTTATATAATAAGCGGTAAAACCTTTAAATCTTTAGCGTATACCTATGTTCAGCCGTGGACGCCTTATGGCTGAAATGATGAAGCGATGAAACTGTATTACCTTAATACTAAAAGAAGAAACTGTTTTTATCGTCATCGTGGTAACACCCTCTTTAATGTTAATTGGCGCATTCGTGATACAGACACCTTAGTATATTAGTACTCCTGCAGTCTCACAGTTAATTGATTAAAATGATACTGACGGTTTTAACTACATTTACCTAAATACTGGACCTTTTATTTCTTATTTCGACCGCAGTCAGTAGCCAAGAGCTAGAGTCCCGCAGTGAACAAGCGTGACCTAATCTCGACTACGAATTCTATCAAACTGTATTTTAGTTGACAGTGCCCACCGGTCCATATAATGGCTCAAAAGCCCTTCTCCGGCAGATTAAACGGCTCTATCAACGTGCGACCGACCGTTCACTAACCGTTTGTCGCTAAAATGAAGCGGAAAATTTAATAGACTGCTTCTTACTACGTGAACACTGTTATGCTTTTATTAACCTCAGACTGCTGGCCTAGTTTCGTTTGCTATCGATATCGAAGCGACTTGTGTACAAGGTGTTCTGTGATGTAGAATAATTGAATTATTGACATGTAAGCCAAGCAAGCGTAGCGTTAGACTTCCTCCTGCCACATGATGAGACGAATAACGTGAAGAGGGCGGCTGATAGTGACAGGATGGGGAAAACGGGAGATCGTGCCTTATGGTGTCTAAGTATGGTGTACGCTGGGAGGAGCATACGTTCTCCAGTAGACTGTTGCAAGCTGATGTGACTTCAACAAGCTTGTAAGAATTATCATCTTTTTTCTTTATCATCAGCATCCACGGCATTCCACTGCTGGGCATAAGTCTCTCACGATCGCCACCACGCGTTGCAAGGTGTTGGCACATGTTTCTTCTAAGATTCATCCTTTAGACGCTTTCACGATACTAACGAGTAATCAAATGATGGTTTTTCAAGACGGCACCACGTGAAAAGTGAAGCTGAACATGAAAAAAAAAAATCGGACTAGCTTTCTATCATTTCAATTGTCTTACAAAATACGATACAACATGTAGGTATAAGATAAGAATAAATTCTCTTATTACGACCTATTATTATAGACGACCGATGTGGCGCAGTGGTAGTGCGACTGCCTTTGACGCAGAAGATCCCGGGTTCTCGGTGGGTCACTCACAAAGTTGATATTTGTCTCTTTGTGAATTTGTTCCCAGTCTGGTTAGGACATTGCGGGCTGAACCACCCGATTGTCCGTAAGTAAGATGGTTCCGTGTTTCGGATGGCACGTTAAGCCGTAGGTCCCGGTTGCTGTCTATGGTCACTTAGACGGCGGTCGTTACACAACCATGTGAGAAGCCTGCTACTTGTAGAAGGCGGTTGAAAAATTCTGACAATAGGGTTCATCGGGTCGTTGGACGATTCGGTGTCCCACACGAAAAGAAGAAGAAGAATTCTCTTAGATGAAAAAAATGTGTACATCTACTATTGTAGACTTTAAATTACATATAGGTACACAATAGGAGTTCTAACAGATACCTATTTTATTAGAAAGTCGTGTCATCTTGATCTTAATAAACATGCACGTACTAAGAACATCGAGCAATCATCGAAAACGATTTAGTGCTCAAAATGCGAGTGTTATTTTCCAGTATACCTACCCCGCCAGGCATATAGGCGTGATTTTCGTATGTATACCTATATGTATATCTACTCTTGTCAAAATCCCAAATGCAGTGAATCTGATGCGACATAGAACCTTTGTAGTTAGGCCTTGGGCCTGAATTGCTGCCACAGAACAAAAATGACATTTGTTTTCTGTGGTTGCTGCATAAGTTTCTTTTTTAAAACATATAAAGTTTCCTCCCTTAAATAAATAAAACGGTTCAATTTATAGGGTCACTGACACCCAACAACATTTAACTTGGAACCCCAGTGCCCCTTTTCTGGGTAAACTGTTTAATCTCTCAACTGTAAGGCGTAGTTTTGCTCATGTTCATTAGCTTACTTTGTTCGAAGGGCTGTCTCTATCTTATTTCTTGCTCTAAGCGCCTACAGTACTAGCACTAAGCACCTAGTACATTAAATAAATACTCGTCGAGGAGGACGGTCGTCATCATAACAATTACACGTCCTATTAAATATCCAGATTTCATTCAAAATGTTTTCCATTAGCGGCACAACAAAAGTTATCCCAGGCCTTTGCGCTACCTATTTCCTTTAAACCTGTGTGTTCTTCTTTAAGTAATAGTAATTTCTTTCAGTAAGTACGTTCTAAGCTCAGCAGGCCTTTTCATTTACTACCATTATTGGTAGATACTATCTAAATATTGAACATTAATAATAAATTATTTATGACAGCAATATTCCATTACAGTATTCTATTGCTTACTATTACCTGAACTTTGCTCATCTCACGTCAAATGCCAGCTAAATGAACATGCACATATTTCCGTCAGTTTTCAATAGGAAATGCGATAAACAAACAGCCTTTTTGTTGACCAGACTGCTCGGCTCAGTGGTACCGATTCTAGCGTACGCATTCCTTATCAAATCAAATTTTGTATAAAACTTCTTTAAAAAAAAGGACAAATAAGATTGCAAACAATTGCTGGCTGCAATTGCTTTTGTTATAGGTCATAACAAAATCAAAGAGACTTAAATTTTAGGAATTCAGCGTCGTGACGCTGTATCTGATCCAAATTTGCAGGCAGAGAGTTGTACAGGATTGGAAGTGATTGTGATTAGTTTATGGGTCGGTGACAGGATGTGGTTTAGGACAGTTTTGTTTTTCAATGTGTGTACATAGAGCTATGACTATCGTAGTCGTCGCGTAAGGCCCAGACGCAGATGGCGAGACTAATTATATGGATTCTCCAACAATCGGCATGCGGAGGCACAGGATCGGGATCAGTGGAAGAAGGAGAGCAAGGCCTTTGCCCAGCAGTGGGATCTTGATGACTTTAATAAGATAAGTACATAGAGCAAATGGTTACCAGAATGGAGGCCAATGTCACTGGTCTCACAGTCGCACTGATCATACAGTCAACACGGCTGGCCAGGCAAACGTTTACATCCACATAACTGGACTGTGTCGTGTCTCTCTGTCCAGGAAATTTGAACGTTACATCGTTTTTGCTAGCTCAACAACTTCGCACAAAAACCCCATTTAAAAGAAAGAAATAAAATACGTTTATTTTAGTTACAATTTTAAAATCTTTCATTTCATCAGTAAACACTTTTTGAGCGTGAACTCGTGGAGATTTAGCTGAAAAACCTCACATAAAAGTTACATACATACCCATATCATGCTTTATCCCTCGCGGGGTAGACAGAGCGTTAACGCCCGTAAATATACGGTCGTCATCGCCACGTCAGACAAATATTTAGGGCCGTTTCAGATGATTCGCTTATAACTGTAGTGACAGGTTGTCAGCCTGTCTCCTAACTTTGTAATACACATTAAACCCTCTTACAACACCCACGGGAAAGAAATGGGGTGATGCTATTTTAAGCCGGCATCACATAAAAGTTAAAAAGTGCTAGTTGCAAAGAGTGGTACCAAATAAAAAGTCTGGTTTACCTAGTCACGCTAACTTTCCCAATTTGATATCAATTGATTTTCCTTATGGCCCACATTATATTTGTGTCTACATTGTGTAAAAAATGTGTTACTGTTCGGTCAGTAGGTCAAATAACAAAAATTCTAAAAAAACTTGACGTAGCTCTTATTGTAGCAGAACTGAAGTAGTGATTATTAATTTTCTGCGACGTCCGGCTTGTCTGCAAACCGTCGAACGTCTCGCAAAAAATCGAATTGTTCAATCAGATTTTGACACTTGATCTACTTTTCCTATAATTACGAATAATTACCCGTTGAGTCGTGCTTCAGCTTTGGCCGTGTACATAAATTAAATAATGAGCTTTAATTGGTGGGTCGCTTCCTGGGAGATGACATGCGGAATATTTGCGCTTGCAAAAAAAGTTACCGTAAGGCGATCTGATGTGCCGTATAGGTCTGTACGAGGGATTGATTCAGTTACCGTTTTAGACATAATTAGTTTTTTATTCGTGAATGAAAGGTGAGGTAAGGCCGGTAGTTGACACGCGATGCTCGGCTGGCTCGCCAACACGCTGGCCAAGCGGCCAAGCTGACGGGGGCGGGCTAATAGCCTCTATTAGTAAATCGCTCTGAGAAATCGACAACAATGATCACGGAATATAACCATTGGCCTGCTACGTCTCATTCATTATATTTTTTGCCTCTTCCTCTCATTTTAAAAATGTGTGTCATCTTTTTTCTCTCTCTCATCTCTAAATAAACGGTGCAATTTGCCTTCCGGCGTACTAATATTTGTGATTAAATTAGAAGATATTATCTTACTGCTTTTGACTATCATTACCCTTTGCAGGTGACTTTCAAATCATTAGGCAGTGTTTGATTATAGCTTATTTGTTTTTGTTGGTTAGTGAGAAGAAACAAATTTACTTACACTTACTAGAAAATTAGTTACGCATTTTTTGTTTCACCACGAGAATGTAGGCAGGTTGGTATGTACATACAGTTATTCTGCGTATATATAAACAAGTACCTATTGTTATTGTTAGACTAAGGGACGATATCAAGTTTACCGTTGTTGATATACTTACAATAGCCCTTTATACGCAGGCTATCTCCTGTCGAATGTAATTGACTTATAACGAATGTTGCCAATAAACAGAGTCTATGCCTGTATCCAAGGCAGGCATCGATTACTTGCTAACAAGTATCGGGGACTAACAACGCGTATAAAATGCGCGGGAATCCTACTCTATTTGAATTACAACAGGCCATCTACAAATATACGAGTACTGCAAGTAACGGTACGGCGATACTTGGAGCTGTTACTCGTACCAACGAATACGAAGATTCTGGAGCGAAACTGTTAATTGATCAGTTCTCGTTGATAGTCGGACGCGTTGAAGGGCTACCTGCTGATACACTAGAGTTCGTAATCAAATCATTTTACAACCTTCCTTTTGTGTCGGATTGGATTCACACGAACTTGGATTTTATTATAGAACCAGTGGCTCTGATGCAAAGTTATAGTATTTCCGTAATAATAAAGTTTAACTTGTAATTGGGCATAATAAAACTATAAATTTTATCTAAATTGGTCAGTTTTATTGATTTCGCTGCAGAGATGAAATTTTGATGCTACTGCTTCTGATCGTAAATGAATAAAATGTAATTTATTACACATATAAATGTTCAGTGTAGGCTGTCGTCGAGTAGCTGCAAGTACCTACTTACCACTTGGTATATAAAATTCCACTGTGGAAAAAAGAGTAAGGTGTAAGTACTTTCCGAATGTATCGCTGAACTTCTTTGAAAATAGGTTTGTGAACTAGCAGGTTAAATGAGCTACTTTTTAAACGATCTAAAACGGTATTTTGTATGAAAATAGGAATGACGTCATGCATTGCTATTTTGGATGGCGTCAAAACACCTACTTTCATGTAATTTTTCTGTTTATTAATTCAAACTTCAAATAGGTATTTTGAAAATTTATGAATGAAGTCCGTAGTATTTTAGGACAATAGTTTAAAGCGTACAACTTTTATATTTTACTAATGACCCAGTCCACAACCGGATTCTGCGGTTTACTCTTACCATAGGAAATGTGTCCCTTTGCCAGAATTAATTTTTACTTACATGTCAAATCAACTTATTTTACCTATAGGTACCTCTGTATAAAACAAATTTACTGAACTACTTTTCTAGCGTTAAGGTACTAAACAGTTCGTAGACCTTAAAAAATTGGGTACTACAGATTTGTTTGTCATAAACTGAACGGAATCCTTCTTTGCAGACGATCAAGACCGACGAGACGGAGGGTGACGGCGACGGCGGCGAGGTGTTAGACTTCCTACGAGGCATCACCACCGATATACTCCACCGGTTCGCCTAGCGAGCCAGCAGTGGAACGCACACAGGGCTACCGATCTCAATGTAGTCGTATTTCTCGGGTGGTGGTACAGGCACTGTACCTTTGAACTAAGAATCACATTATCTAATCATTTTTAGCTGTAAGAGACTCAGCAATGTTGTTGGTAAGATCTTTCTAATCTTATTTTTAGTTTAAAAGTATAGTCAACAAACGCTAGTGATATTTTTTCTTAAAGAACCATGCACATTAATCGTGTTTTTGTAAATACAATAAATGTATTTTTTTAATGTTTGAAGGGTGCTATGTGTCACAATTTTGTAAAACATGTATTGAAGTTTTTCGATGTTTTTGTATGGTGATGTTGTTCAGGCAGAATAGTTCTAAGGTCTTCCACTCCATTCATTCCTGAAACCGTATCTTGTACCTATATCATGATGTTTTTAAATTCCTATAATCATTTTCTTTTCACAATGTAGTAACTCTACCCCCAGCTCTACTTTCTTAATTATTTTTGTCGAAGTGTGGTGGGTATATGTGTAGGTACGTACTGATTATTTTTTTAACAATAACAATCTAATGTGGCATATGGGGTGATGTCGGCTTAGAATAGCATCAACCCATTTAAGGGATAAGGGATGAATATCTCTAAATTCATTCCCTAATGGGCACCAGCGTTCCCTGTGAATATCACACCTTGCAATGCGCTCGCCAATTAGACTTCCAAGCGTGGTGAGTCTGGCAAATAACCCCTCAATTTGAGGGAGGTTCATGTCCAGCAGTAGACTTTTGTGGGTGATGGTGGTACGAGTAAATGAAGGCATAGCAGGGCCATAACCATTTTATTTACGAGACACCTAAAGCTATTTCACTCTTGTAGCAGATGATAGTATCTCCAAGATAACCTTACACAATGGCTCGAATGGTATGATGTTATGAATTCTACGCAGCCAAGTGACGTGACTTGCATTATACAGTTTTATTGCAGGTGCATAGTGTAATTGTTACGTCAAGCTAACTATGTGAGCTTTGCAATAGTGTTAATTAGACAAGTCAGCAGCAAGTTCGAACAGAAAAAACGTCTCGAAGTAAAAACCTGGGAATAGTAAACCTCTACAATAAGACAAATGCCATTAGAGATGCGGAATAACATAAATGGAATAGTGAAGTTCGCATGTTCTATCACGCTAAGAAAATTACGGACAAAAAGTGTTGATTCATTAAGCCCTTTTGATTGAAAGAAAACGGTTAATGCCTATTATAGGTTTTCTCATCGTCGCAGAACTGCTCCCGTATAAGGGGTTTTTAGTACGTAGGTCGCTGGGCCACCTTCCCAGCGAAGTCGGGCATGCCATGGCCCCGGGCCTATGGTATACATGAGTATTCTCCCCTACCTACGCAAAAAAAACTTCTCCCGTGTCGTTTGATCCGTTCCATAGTCCCTGTTATGGAATGCAGTTGCCACTTTCTCTTCGTAGAATTGCTTTCCATAATCAGCGTAAAGCTCTTAAAATCTAATGAATTATGGCTCCAAAGAGAATAGAGGCCGTAATTTATATTATTGGTCGATCCCTTAATCTAAGAAAGGACTGGCATAAATAATGAAGGAACATTTCACCAGTACACAATAGGTTGAAATATGTAAGTAGGTATTTAAATATTTAGATCTTACCTGCCATAGTATTTCAAATCAGATTAGTATGGAGGGTCATAAATATTTTACATAAGTTATACCTTTGTTTTATGTCCAGCAGTGGACTGTTGTGGCTGCGTTAGTTGCACTTCCTTAAAGGAAGATTACTTATTTTTTAGTAGCCCATCCTGACTTTTCAGTAGCAGCGGCTAGAAAAATATCAGCCAAGATAAAGAAATATAATGATCAAGTACGACATTATCAGCCATTATCACAAAGATATCCAAACAGTGATTTTACATTACAAAGGCATCACAAAAAAGCATGGCCATTATTGGCCATTGTCATTTCTTATTCAAAGGCTTTGAACCTAGCTCTAGACAGGATTATCTCAAATCGGAGTCGACAAGCCACGACAGATGGACTTTTGAAATGCGCTATCATGTGTATTAAAATAATAATAATATACGTATAATAGCTATCATATTTTATCAGTGCGACAGCGTACTTGCTTTAGCCAAGAACCGTGATCATGGAATACGGAAGACAGAGTGATGCAAACCAATCATGTGAAGCTAAAAAGCTCGAAATATTTAACGTTCGAATTGAAATTTCCATTTTTTGGGATATCGAATCGACAAAGTCCCGACCTGATTGTTGCTGCTATTAGAGTAGGTGGGTATATAAAACCGGCCACTGTGGTTAAAAGTTTTTTTGTTGGTTTCAACGTATTAGGTATTTATCCTGTGGTATTAGTGTGCAGTGCTCCATTCCTATTTATTCCGTCGTGATCTAAGTTATGGGACTCGCATTAGCAAACAATGATCGATTGACGGCTCCCGGCTGTGCCTAGAACCTACACACTATATGTTACCTCGTGGGTGGTTTAAAAACTCTGCAACAACGAGGAAGACTGGAAAAATCAGCTTCCGCTCTGCCGGGTCTGCCGTTTTCTGTGGCAGTGTGACAGCAGCTTTAAAGTCCGCCGACTGCGTCTAGTCGCACCTATAGCACGATTGTCTTTCGAACAGCGACCGGCTGGATCGCCCTAGGCGACACATCTATAATCCTGTGACGTCTATTTTGACAGCCACCTCGGCCGCTTTTTACGCGCATTTTTTACCGACAGTCCAATGACCCCTTGCTATTTCCGAAGCGCCAGTTTCGAATGTAATAATATGTTTGTGACTGGCCAGTTAATTAACCGAAACCGTTGTGACGTTTGATCGCGGAATTCGGATATAAAAACTTTTAGTCTGGCGTTGCCCCTAATACTTTGTTTATTTCACCGCCAACACATATTCCTCATTAACTCATTATAACAAGAACATATCTTATTTCTAACTAACACTTTAGGTGTGAGAAAAGTTTTTGTTTAGTTCTGCTTCCTTCGCGTCAAAATAAAAGGTCTATGCGTTCATTTCTTTGCATAGAGATAATTAAAGGGATAGTGACACGAGGAAATTATATTTCCCACATTTAGTCGTGGGTAAGCCCACAGGGTGAAAAGCTACTTTTCTTTAATTGCATTAACTGCTTTCTTACTTTCATAATACTTAAGTGACATCATCACTAGCGAAACCCGTCATTCTTGCCAAAGGTAAGTTTTTAAAATTATTGTTCAGACGATTTGTACTATAATCTTATGATTGTATCTTATGCCTATAATGGAATATTTCTTTTGAACTACTACTTCATTTTCTATTTACAAAACTAGTCACTTCGATTTGTGGACATAATCTGCTATTTGATAGTTTGCATTAAGTAGTTTTTATTGCTCCTTAAACTGTGAAATGGATAATTTAAGCTGTCCCGCGCACCAATCTAGAAGTTAATGATGACATGTGAAAGGTTTTATACGATTTTATTCGACTGTTGTCAAAAATATTGGAAATATTTGTGAATTTACTCTTAGCGATGACGAAGTTCCGTTTGATTTGCAATTCAAATTCTTCCAAATGTGTCTATATTTTTCTGTTTATGTTCTGTTTTTTTCTGTAAGAGAAGCCTTTCTATGTTCTTTGTCATTACCAAGTGTTTTCTAGTTCTTTGCGCGCTTTTACCGTCTCCCTTTCGAACATTATTTCGCTATATATTTGCTGATACGGCAGCTTATAAACATGTGCCTTTTATTCTCATTAGTCATTAAAGTGTAAGTATATACATAGGCGCATTGACATGAATTATTTGCTGTGCGATAAAAGTGAGCCTTTTTATTCCATCTTTTTGTACTCTTAACTAAGTAAATATTGTATTAGGTAATGGATAATATTTTGGTTTAAGTTTAGTCTAGGATATGGTAGCTTTAC
This sequence comes from Keiferia lycopersicella, assembly GCA_029255805.1. Lineage (NCBI taxonomy): Eukaryota > Metazoa > Arthropoda > Insecta > Lepidoptera > Gelechiidae > Keiferia > Keiferia lycopersicella. The sequence continues at coordinate 7,109,531 of JARACZ010000008.1, forward strand.
AAAGACTGTTGTCGTTATTTTTACTACACATCACTGGATACGAGTAGTTTGACAGTAGGAGAGACCATCTTATGATGATGATTATGAAGTGTTTTGACGGTAACCCACTGGGTGATATCAAGTGTAATGGAAAAGTAATAAAAAGCATAATTTATGTTTTGTAACTTGTATTAAAAAGTACAGTTAAGAGCGGTTATGATTACACACTCAGGCAGTAAGACTATTGTGCGATTTGCCCGCGCGATAGGTGTGCAATCACCTTTAGTCAGCAATGTATGATGGCTTTTTATTTTAAGTGTGTATCGGCGTATCTGTATACTCAAATACTTTAATATTTTTATATGAAATGTATTATTATTGTATAGTACAAGTTTACTATCGTTTGTAAATGTTACACCGTCGGCACACCGTATAATTAAGTGTGCCTACCTTTCGCCACTTTTATTCTACGACTTGTATATTCAATAGAAATAAATAAGTATTATTATGTGCTGGTTTTATTTCTTTTTGCGCACGATTGTCTGAAGGGGCGAGGTACTGTATGATTAAGTTTTGCCCGCGCATTGGCCTCTTGTCAAATTAAGATTCATTTGGCAAGAAACTACCGTTAGGTGTGATTTATTCAGGTGAGGCTTTTAATGACTAGAGTACGGTCTAACGCAACTATCTTTTGTTTCTGTGCCTATATTATTGGCCAAAATACTTGACACAACCTTTTATTTTAGCTTTCATTGCTCCCTGTTACTTTGGATCGTCGTCATCTGTGCAGTGTCGTTTCACAAGTCTTGACGATACTTACGAACCTAGGTACTCCATAGCTGGTAAAGTCAATTGTATTTAATGAATTAATCAAATAGAGTCATACAACCTACCTACAACCCAACAGGCTACATTCCGGACAGGTCAAATGAGCCACTCTTTACAAAAAGATCTATAAACGGTATTTTGTATGAAAAACTGAAAGTATGAGTCATACCGTAGGTAAGTATTTGGATGGCGTCATAACACTTAATTTTATGTTATTTTTCTCTTTATTAATTCAAATTTTAAATATTTCGAAAAATTATGAATGAAGTCCGTAGTAATTTTGGACAAAAGTTAAGCGTACAACTTTTATATTTTTAATAACCCAGGAACATATACGTCTTTATTTTAAGGGTCCGTGGTTATTATCACTAAAACTATAAGACATTATAACGGGTTTACCCGTGATCATGGCGATTGCAACATCGCCGAAATATTGGGTGCTCGATATATCCCTACCGTGAGTTAAAACCCGTTATAATGTCTTATAGTTTTAATATACGTCTTTTTCATTATGGTGATGTTGTTTTCTAGGGGAAAGTTTCTGCCCAGTTTCCTTAGTCTGAACTAGTTACTATTTCCGTATGCCGACCGTACCCACTGCTCGACGGTCATCACCCATTGACCTGCGTTCGTCCAATTACACAGACACCGCAGGGTAAACGACTAACTAACTACTCATCTCGGAATGAGCAACCAACTCGGACCACGAAAATGAACTAGAAGGAGTGCTGCGAACTAGTGACAGATAGCTAAAATTGGGCTTCATTTAATTTAAAGATAATAAATAGGTACACACGCTCAAAGTTGATATACACCAACTCGATTTCACCATCACCGTCTTTCATTTTGATGCCGTGTGATGCCAGCTTAGAATAGCATCACCCCATATCCTTCCCGTGGGTGTCATATATATTATTTATTGTACAATTAAATAAAAATAAGTCTAAAAACTAAAACCCGACTACTGAGATTTCGCGCTCTAAAAAGTAAGAAACGAGAAACCTGAAATAATAACTACTCACGATTGAATGTGTTTTTCGTCTCCAAAATTCATACAAAGTAAACAGCTATTATAATTTATTTTCATGGCAGTTTAATATAAAGTTCATAGTGTTTTTCAGGTGAAAGCTGTGGTCTTTTGCCACGTTGCCTTATTTGTTTTATAAACTAGATAGTACTAGAACACGTGGCAAACGACCACAGCTATCACCTGAAAGCCACTATGAACTTTATATTAAACTGCCATGAAAATAAATTATAATAGCTGTTTACTTTGTATAAATTTTGGAGACGAAAAACACATTCAATCGTGAGTAGTTATTATTTCAGATTTCTTGTTTCTTACTTTTTAGAGCGCGAAATCTCAGTAGTCGGGTTTTAGTTTTTAGACTTATTTTTATTTTAATTATTTTGGGGTTGTAAACTTATATTTTCCCGATTGTTTGTTGGAAGATGTAGGTAGGTACGAGTTTAAGCTGTATTATGATTTTGTAAGGTGTATATAAAACATGCTAAACTATAATTTTTATCCAGATAGACTAAACTGACAGCCAAGAAAGGCTTTATTTTTTTTTAAATGTTGCAAGCATTATTCTAGTGTTGTGGTTTGACTCATTCGTTTTATACATTGAACTGTTGGGAGATGATTCCTTGATGAAGTTATTTTTGTAAATGAATATGCATAATATGTACATTCTCTTCTCCGCCAAATTTTTGAAAATGGGTAGGTAGGTCAAAAAGAAGACCGTAACACTAACCCATACGGTAAACAAACTATACAACTTACTTCGCTGCTCTGGTGAACCTGGTAAATAAATTCTAATCCTCTGACGATAACAACAAAAACGTATTGTTGTCTGGTCAGACAGGAAATAAATGTGAAGTTAGTTTGTAACAAACAAAGTAGTATGTTTGTCTTTTAGGCCAATTTATTAACGCAAATTGAAATTACCTAAATTATTTTCAAAAAGATTCATTCATTATAGCTTGATCGTTCGGGGTACAACACTATTGTTTTATTATCTTTAAATACAATAACGTGGCAACCCACCAAATGTCAATTTAGTCTATCTGGATAAAAAGTATAGTTTAGTAACCCCCCGTGTGATTTAATTACCAAAACAAATGTTTCAGTTTCTTTATTCTGTGAGGGGGGCAAGCCCCCCCTCAACCCCCCGTGTCGATGCATGCTGTTGGTTTGTTACCAAAACAGGTTTTTCATTGTCTTTGTTCTGTGAGGGGGGCCAGCCCCCCTCAACCCCCGTGTCGATGCTTGCTGCTTGTTTCATCACCAAAAAAGATGTCTCCGTTTCTTTTTCTGCGAGGGGGGAAAGCCCTCTTAACCCTCCGGGTCGATGCTTGCTGTTGGTTTCGTTACCAAAACAGATGTTTTCATTTATTTTTTTAGCTACGTATAAAATTTAATATGAATATATGAAGCGTTATAATGACAAGTTCTAAGAAAAATGCACAAATATCTGCTTTTAGAATATTAGTTGTAGGATCTTTTTTGTACATACATACATGTACCTATCTATACATACATACATATAAACACATATCACTCCTTTATCTCGCTTTCGCTCTGCCTACCTATCTATGTACGCGTTAAATTTTTTTTTTTTTTTTTTTTATATATAATAGGCCCGCATTTGTCTGCCATCTCACCTGGTGGTAAGTGGAGATGCAGACGAAGATGGTACATGCTTGCCTAGATAATGCCTATTCACTCTTGCCTTAAAAAGGCCCAAGTTATATTGTTCCGGAAAAAGATCCGCCGGCAGGGAATTCCACTCTTTAGCCGTACGCATGATAAAAGTTGAAGCGAAACGCTTAGTGCGGATCAGAGGTATATCTACAACATAAGGGTGGAACCCCAATGAATGTAATAATTCGCGGTACCTTCAACTTGGATCCCATTACATGAGATGAAAAATATGACAGTTCGTTTCATACCCAACACGATATAAACCTTATTCAAACATATTTTACATGCAGTAGCAGTACGTATTGTGACTTAAACGTCAATTTTGGTGCAGCTACTCAATTGAGTAAGTCAAAAGTCTCAGACAACAGATGTCGCTGTTAGTTTTCCTAAAACGCGAATTGGCTTAATAGCACTACCTTTTTCAAAAATTTTGGAAAGTGCGAGTTCCCCTACAAATAAGAAATTTAACCGCAGTAAAGAGCAGCCTATGTTTTATTCTAGACATTATTTCATCTTTGTACAAAGTATCATTTGAATCTATTCAGCCGTTTTAGCGCCAAGTCCTAACAAACACATATCCGCGTTTATAAATTATATAAGGAATTAGGAATTAGGATTAGGATTAGTAGGATCTCTTATGTACCTACCTATCTACGCGTTGAATTAATTTAAATGTGATAATTTTCGCGGTACTTTTCTACTTCGATCCCATTAAATATGATGAAAAATATGTCAGATCTGAGCCTAAGGAGCAGCTCTTTCTTACCATAGCTTAAACACAGATATTTAGCGTATGTAGTGCTATCACGTCTTGTCTGCCTTTCGTTTTCATCATCAGATCAGCTCCACGAGTATGACACATACCGACACCACACCGATACCGATACCAATGTTCCTGCTGCTTGTAGAAAGTGGTTGAAAAATTCTGACTAAGGGCTCATTGAAGACCAATGTGGCGTAGTGGTAGTGCGACTGCCTTTGACGCAGAAGGTTCCGGGTTCGATTCTCGGTGGGTCACTCACAAAGTTGGTATTTATCACTTTGTGAATTTGTTCCCAGTCTGGTTAGGACATTGCAGGCTGAACCACCCGATTGTCCGTAAGAAAGATGGTTCCGTGTTTCGGATGGCACGTTAAGCCGTTGGTCCTGGTTATCGTCTATGATCACTTTAGACGGCGGTCGTTACACAACCATGTCAGAATCCTGCAAGTAGCAGGATTGCAGAAGCCGGTTGAAAAATTCCGACACTAGGGTTCATCAGGTCGTTGGACGACTCGGAGTCCCACACGAAAAAAGAAATTGAATCGTTAGACGGCTCGGCGTCCTACATGAAAAGAGAGAAAGAGAAAAACCGATGTACCAGTTTCATACTAAATTGACATTGCGTAAATGCAAGAAAGTTTTAAACTTTCACCTACATTATATATATTTTTGAAATGTGCTATTTAAGCCCTTTTGTTTGATACCCAACACGATACCACTTGAAGAAAAAAAAATTTTTGTTCGTATCTTTATGCACGCTAGAGGGCGCCATGTTCACTTTATTGTGACATGACATAGCCTATAACCATCGGACTGTTCAGACGCTTCTATTGACACCTCATTTGTCAAATTCTGATAAGTAGATTCGTAGCTAGGAGGGAACAAAGGAATTATTGCCACATACATACATACTACATACATTTACATACATACATTCCGGTCAAAATCATAACCCTCCTTTTTGCTTTGCTGTAGTCGGGTAAAAAGTGTCATAGGAGGCGACTAAGGGACTCGAGAGTATTGGTGTATTACAATTTTCAGGCGACAGGCTGACAACCTGTCACTATAGTCATACACATGTTTTCTGAAACAACCTTGGAAAACAATCCTCAAAAATGTCAGACGTGGCGATATTGACCGTATTTTTACGGCCGTTAACGCTCTGCCTACCCCGCAAGGGATAAAGGCGTGATATATGTATGTATCCATGTTATTCCTGTCGATGGCTGCATAATCACTTCTCTGGTCTGTGTTATCGACAATGTTAAGAAAGTACCAATTAAAAGCGACAAGACAACACATTTTCAAACTTGCATTTTAAAAGTCTTATCGTAGTGCACTTCTACTATATTACTTAGTCTGAGCGAACTTCTCGTCTGGAAATGAGCTCTGAACGACTGTCTGATTGCCTTATAGGTGCTAACAATTCGTGAACCCTCATCTAGAACTGGCCCTGATGTTTACATCCAACTGCAGCAGAAATTGGAGCAGAGGCCAAGCGGTTAAGAAGTCAAACTATACTTCTCATCAGACAAATCGAGACACTTTCGTTTTTATGATTTGATAAAGCACGAAACCTTTAAACACTATTTTGAATTTGGGACATTTTCATTACGATTTATAAACCTCAGTTTACTCACTATTACACGATATCAGAGATTTATTCCAAAATAAACACAATTTTCAAATAACGTGATTCTTACGAAACATAAACTTGGAAGGTGTCCCGGTTTTTTTTTATAAGAACTTTATTTGAGTCTGCCGGTGAATCAGTTTCCGAAAAGTAAAAGCGGTCGTTCAATGCCAGAATAGGTGCATAATTTTTGTAACGTTTGAAAAAACTTAATAAAACAACGGACTAGCACCTAAACTGCACTCAAGTTCGGTCATTCTGCACTTCTTTTAAATGAGTGATGCTGCATATATTAGCCTTTCTTTTTACTCAAACCAAACGTGAACTAATTTCGTAGCGTTTTTGCTACGTCTCGTAGCAATTTACTTGATTGCATGTTTTTATTGTTCGGCTGGCAGAGAGAAAAAAGTTCAGTGAAACAAGCTTAATGAAAACACACACACACACTCTCTCTCGCCCAAATCACGCCTCTATTCTTTGGGGGATAGGCAGAGCGTCAACGGCCGTGAAAATACGATCGTTATCGCCACGTTGAACGAATATTTGAGGACCGTTTCAGAAATATTGTGTATCACTATAGTGACAGTTTATCAACATGTCGCCTGAATTGTAATACACAATGAAACTCTACTCCCTTAGTTGCCTTTTATGACAACCTCGGTAAAGATATGGGGTGATGCTATTTAATAAAAACACTCCGCATTAAATGTGTTAGGTACTTACATGGTAAGTAAGTGGGTAGGTATTCATTTAGATTTCGATAAATTGATATTTAGATCACTGTAATTCGTATTCGAAAGATTAAGTTCGCCTCTAATTAATTAATCACTTCCAATTAGTTCCACGTTTTAAAAGCTATACATCTTGAAGAACTTGATAAATGATATTGATAACATACTTATGCCGCCATTTGGACCAAGTCAGTAAAAAGTCAAAAATAAAAGTTTCGATCCTAAGACAACCTTGGAAAAATATTAAATTAAATAAAAAAAAATTAGTTAAATCATAGGTAAGACGTAGGACGAAAAATTAAATTTAAGTAAGATACCTATGTCTAGGTACATAGGTGGCCAAGTGGTTAGGTTAGGTTAGGACACCGGTCTTACAATCGTGAGACCTGAATTCGATTGCTGCACTGTGCTAATGTGTTTTTATTTTTACTCAAAAGACAATATAAATTAGAAGGTAAATCATAGGTAAGACGTAGGACGAAAAATTAAATTTAAGTATGATACCTATGTCACAGATAATCTATGTCTAGGTACATCGGTGGCTAAGTGGTTAGGACACCGGTCTTACAATCGTGGGACCCGAGTTCGAGCGCCGCCATGAACATCGTGATGAAACCTTCATTGAAATAAAATTTAAACTCAGATGATAATATTTCAATGTGACTTAACCTAGTGTTCCGGCCAGGTTAGCCTTCGCGTTGCAGAGGCCAGATGGCAGTCGCTCTGTGTAAAAATTTGGTTCCACATCAAATCCCCTAGGTTAGGTACCTAGGCGACTTCGACAGAGAACGGGATAGAATGATGATGAATGATATCTAGGTGGTACATACATATTTTAGTTTCCTTAACTGCATCCGCATTTCTTCATTAACAAACAGAAATAAAAGCTTTAAGTGTTATTATAAAATAAGAGCTAGGTGGGTAGTCGTTAAAGTTTAAGCTTTTAATATTAATCTAAATAGCATAAAAGCACGAAGCAACTATGAGGTATAATATGTGGTATTAGGTACAAAGGATGTAAGGGACGGTGTAACGAAAATTTTGCAGGCATAAACAGACCATCAACTGAACAACTTTTACTATAAAGCCTATGTTGGGAAAAGAAAACTTCGAGTTTCCATACATAGTCAGTCAGCTGTATTTTGTATGTAAGGTCGTTTTTTTGTATGGTAGGTCAATTTTTTTTTTCTCGTTTACAAACATAGCCCCTATAGAAAAACTTGTTCAGTTTCATGGTCTGGTCGTACTTGCGTACTTTTCAGTACACCGTCCTTGACACCCTGTATAATATGTCATATCCTTTAAACCTGGGTAGTCCCTTTTACGAGCAGACAGTCTCTATGAGATGAGACTATTACACCAATCTAGGGTTACGCGTCCTTATAACACCAGAGACACAAGATTTTTATAGTTTTTTCACACGACACAAGACTTTCTACAATAATACAATATTAGATGCAAACGAGCAGCGGTTCTAATTTTAAAACACTAAACACATTTCACATGCAAAATTCGAATAATTATCTACCACTGTTCGCATCACACCTTTTATTTTACTCGAATAATAGATAGGTTCATCCATTCAGACATACTCGTATATACCTTTCACAGCAACAAAATCGACAAGTAGAAGACGAGTGGTTAGACCTGTCACTGCAGACTTTTGGATGCGTAATATTTTAACCACGAAAAGTCTTGCCTCAGACATTAATTAAATCGTATGTCACAGACGTATGAGACGTGTCTGGCCAGTCATGAGAGCCCCTACCCCATATTATGGTTTGATGCCGTGCCGCACATCAGGTGGCATGCAAGGAAGGCTGCATACCTTTTCTAGTCTGACTGACATATTTTTGTGTACTGGCCAGCCTGAGTTCTCTCTCATTTTAAGAGCTAGCAACCCTGATCAAAGGGAGCGAGGCGGTAGATATTTTGCTGTGAATGCACGCGCTGCTCAGGCGTAAAGACCATAATACATGATCTTCCCCGCAAAACTTCATTCAACGCAGATTGCTGTGTTTCTTACATTCAGTTTAAATATTCTTAAGATAGCCAGCAGTGTATGCGGTACTGGTTACAGTTGGTCGTGTAATAAGCGTCGAGACCGGTGTCATCGCGCTGGCTCGTGCTCATCTAATCACCGGCCTGTTATTACGCGGTAATGCATAGTCCCACCAATTAGCCGGCGACCAACCGGCCAGGATTCAACACTAAACCAACTAGCATACAACACAACGCAGAGATACAACGGCTAGATAAAGACTGACTAAAGAGTGAAGTGATCACCTGTGTGGTTGTCTGTAAACCGCATTACGCGTACGGTTACCCCAACTAGGTATTTAAAGCTCTTCCCATTCATCCCAGAGGAACTATGCTAAGCATTTAATTTATTTATGTTTGTCCAAAATAAAGCTCTTTCTAGAGAGGCCGAAGAGAAACATGATCTGCGCGGTGTTGATGTCATAGCAACTATGAAAGGATCTAAAGGAATAAAATTATAATTTAGGCGCAGGCGCAGCCCACCTGCGCGCACAGGAGCTGAAGCTAAATTGCTTTAGTCATCTGATTATTATCAAGCACTCACACCGACATTTAAACAGAAAAAGTAATCTCGGTAGTCTTTTAGCTCTCGTGTACAATTTCCTCATGGTGGGTGGCTTCTATGTAAACGCACATTACACGTATAATTACTTGGAGTATGAACCGACGCCAATAAAATGTTCAAACTGTCCACAGGTGTGTGTGTTTACTAGTCATTTTGTTTCTGGCAGATAACATCTTGACGGACGTAAGTGCCGAACGGACAATATAACAATAGGCGAGATGTTTTCCGCTAATGGACAAACGCATATCAGATTTCTCGTAACAGATGTGGTACAAAGCCGACACCTATTGATCCGGTATCGAAACGATACGAGAAACAAAAATAACAGTTTGTACTTATTAGTTTTTGAGGGTCGCAAAAAATTGGCTCAACGCGAACCTATTAAACCAACAAAATTGGACATGACTTTTTAATTGCGGCGTTTTAAATGGTATAATAGTAAAATAGAGAGGTGTCTAAAAAGTAATTGACAGTTCTATAGACCAGCTATTCAATACCTACTTATTAGGAAGCTTATTGAATGCAATCCGGAAGGTACGTATCCCACCGAGTTTCTAAATCCTGAATATCTTTGTAACATGCGAAAAGCGGGAGAGCGGAACCGCAGACCACAGCGTGCATTAGCAAATCAACACTTCGGGCCGCGGCAAATGGAAAATACCTTCGCACCTCAAACAATGCACGCTCTACGTGCAAATCTATTGCAAATATCCTAGTGCGATATTTTCAAATCAGTAGAAATTTTATTTCGCACGCGTTTTACTGCCGAGTGGTCGAACCACTCTTATCGCACGCTCCACTTACTACGCGAATCCAGTTGTGCATAGTCATATACGCTTTATGAGAATGGAATCATATTTATATGTGTGAATTGATTAGCGGTTGTGTGAATGATCAAGTTTCTAATCCAACTCCACTTATTGGTGTTGCTTTAAGTGTAAGAAATCTTAGTGTAAACCAGTGCGCCATTGTAGTAAGCTAAGTCAAATTCAGTTCATCTCTACGGTCGTAATCATAAACGTCACAACGTCCGCATCTCGACGCATGACCGATGAAGCGATAGTTATCTCACAATTCAATCAACATGAGATCGATACGACGGATTGAAGCCTATCGACGAGCGGTCACTGAAACCGAACAGGTGAAAGATCGTGCTGTATCGAAGGAGAAACTATCACGAATATTCTAGGATACTAGGTAAGTAATTTATTTCTTCCTTATGTAGGTACGGATTCATTTTATTATACCTTCTTCGTACCTACTTAGGTGGGAGAAATGTAAATTTATACCCAATTTATATGATAGTCCATGGACGTATTTGCGAGGCTATATTTGTTAGTTTAGGTTCCAAGAAATCATTAGAATATCTTGGCAAGCAACTCGCTAATTTGTAAATAAATTACCTAAAATACTTTGTGAAAAACTACAGCTTACTTACCTACTTGTTTTTAATATGGTTGAGAGCTCGGGCCCGATTCATCACAAAATGAGTTACAAGTTTCGTTTAATAATACTTAAAGCTATACCTAACCTCAACAAACAGACCAACCTAAACAAATAAACAAGGAGGTACTCGTAAGTAGGAGCTTGAATAGCAAAGGCAATTTAAAACTACTTAAGTACTAAAACAACAGTAATAAAACGAGAAGCTCTCTACCTAATTAGAGTTCTGAGGAATTTTGTTCTAGGCATGTCGGCATAGGAACCCACGCTTGTCCAACTTGCTCGTCCTGAATTTTGCCGTCCTGTCAAGTCTGTCCTATTCTACTATTAGATCTTTTCCTAAGAGAGGTAATAAACAAAACAAGATTTGATTATACACACTCACGCACACACATATCACGCCTTTATCCCTTGCGGGGTAGACAGAACGTCAACTGCCGCAAAAATAGTATTATGTACAACATGTAAAGCATAAATACAGAATTTATGAATTTGGCTTTTATCAGATAAACCGGAAGGAAGATGGAACGATATCATTCAAAAGCGCAACAACAAAACAGAAACATGTGTGAATTGTTTGCACTCTTCCGAAGACTAAGATTAGATGTGGCTATCTTGGGTGGTCCTTCTAGCCTTACAGATCCCATACCAGAAACATTTATTCAACACTTATGAGTAAACGATATACAAAAAAAGCGACTTAAAATCAAACAACACTATTTCAGACGAGAGCGCCATCTCTAGTTTCCAAGATCTTCTACAAAGGTAACAAAGACCCAGATTTGTTCCCTAGCAGTAGTTTCCACAGTAATGTTCTGTTCTGTAGTTTCCACTGTTCAACCCAGGCTTAGAGACATCCGGGTCACTGTTCGAATCTATTCGCAACGGCATTGGGGACACCCCAAGGGGACACCAAACTAGCTAAAGGTCGTCCCAGCTCACTCTACCTACACAAGGCCACTTAGCAAACCGAGTCCTTGTATAAAATACAAGCCTTTCCATTGAACTTAACGGTCCTCGACTTACCTACTAGAGAATCTATTGCAATAAAACGTGTGTTATCATCGTAACAAGTTATTAAATTATTCATACATATCTATAGGCGCTGCTATGGCGCTCAAATCGGTAATTATTGGGCGTTTTTTGTAACAGAGTTATTAAATTATTTTTCGGGTATATATCTTAAGGCGGCTTGTCTAATTAGAATGTTTCGACGCGTGGATAACGGTCTATTTATTAGGCACACTTGACTCCCAATCAAAATGCTGATTTTCGGACAAAAAGCTTGCGCACCTGAGGCAACTGGCCAGTTTTTATTCACTCGATCAGAAAACATTTGGCTGTATTAATTTAATGTCCATAAGCATACGATAGACCGAAGTGTCTGAATTCCAGTGATGGGGTAACTACTGACCGTTTAGCTTGCGATTACCTAACAACAATGGTCATGCTTGTACGCCATAAAAGCAATAGTCGTTCTTTAAAATCAAATCACATTCCACCTGCCTAGTTACCGGCTATTTACGCGGTACTACCGTCGGTATCAAAGCCACAAACATCTAACTCCCCCATAAACGTAATATAGTAATGATAGATTTGTGAAAATATGTCCCACCTATCTCGTGTTTCGAACGGTATAAATAATTTCGCGCGGAGAACGCGTGTCCAGCGCCAACCGTTGCATCTAAGTACGACATGTTTATACCTTTTATCGGCACATTAGGGCCCGACGTGTCTCGAGACCCGGGGCCATTACGCCAACTAGACCGACAGAAATTGTGCTCAAGTGCTCAAGCTCGAAATATCCTTCGACAACAAGCACGTTAACTTGAGTAAGTTAAATTATCCTTCTAAATTGGCGTTTTCGCTGCGCAAGAGCGATTTCCCTCGTCGGAGGATATATCTGTTCGCATAATGAAAACGGAATGTATTCCAGCGATCAGTCGGAGGCGGAGGGTCTTGACGGATGCCCGAGTGCACGAGACAAGAGCGCGACGGATTTGAGGTAAATCGACGAGTCGTGACCGAGCCGTTTAATCATAAGCATCTAAGCTAATTAGAGTAGGTCGCGAACCCCTGGGACCCGTAATGAAAATCACAATTGAACCTAGTTGCTGGAAAATTGCACTTGGCATGGAATTCCTCAGCATTAACCGGCGGCTCTAGGCGAGTGGTTGTCAACCGCCACGAAACTGCAATTATGATCCACTTTGCAGCGTATCTCTGTAAAAAGAACGAGACGCTTTCACACTAAAAAAAGCTCCACTCATTTCATTACCCTTCTGATGGCGTCCTACTATACCTTTGATCAAAAAAACCAGGACACCTTGCAAGTTTATGTTTCGAACGAATCACAACATTTAAGAAGTGTGTATATTTTGGAATAAATGTCCGATATCGTGTAATAGTGAGTAAAATGAGGTTTATAAATTTAGCAAAAATGTCCCAAATTCGACATAGTTGTATAGGTTTCGCGTTTTATCAAATCGAAACGAAAGAGCCTCGACTTCTTTGATGAGGAGTGTATTATTCTTAATTCTTCTATTCAACTTCTTACGTAGCTACCTTACTGCTGTTTGAATTAGACAACTTAGGACATCGATCAAACCCTGACAAGATAATAATTAATAAGCTCCTAATAAGCTGATTCGCATTCAAATATATGAGCCCATTATAGTAATTTTCCTCTAATCTCCTGAATAAGACATTCACCTCTTCATCACAATGCTAAGTACAGATTTGCAATAGAACGAGAAACCGTGTCAGGAATTTATCGCTTAGTCTGTAATTACTTTCACATAGAGACAATATTGTTAAATCACAGAAGGTCAGAGAGATCGGTCGCTGTATTAACTCGCCCGAGGATCTGTTTATGATACTTATTATTTAATAAAACTGTCCACAATTGCGAATTATGTTGTAGTTTTGTTGCGCGGCGCGGTCACGCATTAGCAGGATACGGTATTCAACTATTCACCTTTATTTTACAGTTCTATTTAAATGGTCTATGTCCAATATGAAACTATGGGCTCCTGGCTAGGCTAGACGCTTCTTTACAACTGAAAGTTAAATAATGACCAAAAATACCGTGCTCTCAATCAAACATACCTACTTACATACAATGTTCATGATAAGTTCAAGATAAGATAAATCCCTCTGTCTCGGAGGGATTGGAAAACTTTTTTCCCCTTTCCATGATCTACTAGTGTGTGTATCTCCTGTTCTTAATCAATGGAACTAAAAATAAGCATCTTATTTTTCAATCTCGCATAGGTCGCAAAATTTAAAGCTCATTCATATAAAACAAACACTGCAACATGTTGCTTATTTTAAAAGCTGCACCTTATCATCAATCATCTGCGTGTACAAGCGTAAAAGAGTTTGACTTCATTTTTCTTTATTGTCCAATTTCTTTTTACACAAAACGTGTGGATGCAGGGAGTGGTCTTTCAAGATTCCCGCGGCTTAGTCCGGTATTATTTTTTAAGTAATGACCGAGCAGATTACTGCGATATATTAGATACGTCTAGAAGTGGCAGTTTATTATTTATAACACGCATGCTGGCCGGTGAGCACTGTAATTGTCCAGGATGACCTTTGGACAAATTGCCTGAATTTAGCCGGGTAGAGCTAGCAATCTGTTCTCCTGATGGACCCTTTAACACGATATTAATCTCGTAAGTATCGAAATTACAGATAACAAGCGATTGCGCACGCGCGTCGCGCTCGTAGCCGATAGGGACATGGGCTTCCTCGGGACCGGGACTCTTGCCCGCCGCCGGCTGCGGCCTGGCGCAGGAAATGGAACCTGCTCGTTCAGTTATTCCTCCATATTCCCTGTTTACACAATGCCTAGATATACAGCTATGTACAAAACAACAAGACCCTCGCACATTCAAATAACCACGCGCCGGTGTTCTTGGTGGTAATGGTATTGGCTATTATTGCCGGATAGGAATGTTACGAGCGACGCGCGGCTACGACTAGCGGTCCGGCAATGGCGACTTGTCCCTTTGTCTCTATTACGGTCGGCCTCGACAATCGCCCTTATCTACACGTGTATCTCTTGTTGGTATCACTCTATATGGAGCCCGTTGGGTATTATCACATCAGCGTGTTCGCGGCGCGGTCGCACGGTAAGGGCCGCATTAGCATACAAGCAAATATCGCGATCGGGGCGCGGTGGAGGCAGATTACCGTCTACTTCCTTACTGTATTGAATTCGGTCCCAGTCTCAGCGAGCCCTCCCATTGCCAGCTCGCGTTTACTTGTTACTGTGATCCCCCGATGATAACAATCTCACCGCGTTCAGAATGCGAGTCTGGTGCCGGAACAGTCGCTGATACGCACCTACCCATTGTACGGTCACATAAAGTCATACAATTGGACAGGTGGCACGTAAATACTCGCATGTGATTTAGAGCTTGATTGCCTACAATTCCATTTAATACTTTAGTTCTAACTCAACAACGTTATAATTATATGTCCTGCTGCACTAGGAAAACTTGTTCAATTATAGTTCCTTTATTTCACGAACAGCATCTCGTATGCAAGCATTAAAATATTTGCTGTAAGAAGCAATTTCATTTTAAAAGAAAGAGCATTAAATCTTTACTAACTAACAGAGTAATTGCATAGAAATGTGGTAGAGATTTGTATTGGATATTCCTATTCAAATCACTCTCAAGGTACATTATTAATTAAATTTAAGGGTAGGTAGACAGATAACTGGTATAGAATTATCAAGACAAGAGCACTCCTTAAAAATATTTTACTAAATTTCGTCCATAGTTCCAAATACGAACCCTAAAAAGAACGATAAAGGTCATAAAGTACGAACCGAAGGTGTAAAAATATTAGCGGCGAATATCTAAAGGGGTGAATCAGCCCATGAAACTGAACAACTTTCCCCAAGAAGCATAGGTCGAAATATGAGAAAATTTTTTGGCCCTCCCATACAAGTTGACTTGGTCGGTCGGTAATTTGTATTTGATCTATGTTTCTTAGTGAAAGTTGTTCAGTTTCATAGGCTGATTCACCCCTTCAAATATTTGCAGCTAATACTTTTACACCCTGTATAGAATATCTGAAATATTGACAAACAAAAATTTGTATGAGCGTCTCCATAAATATCAGTTTTGCCCACTGCTGAACATGGGCCTCTTCCTATCAGTGGGAAGTGCGATACTCACCACGCTTGGCAAGCGGATTGGCGAGCACAGTGCAAGATCTATAATTCACAGAGAACGCTGCTAAACATTACCTAGATAATTTTAATTATCCCTTAGTCGCTTTTTACGACACCCACGGGTAGAATTGGGGTGATGCCATTCTAAGCCGGCATCACACGGCAGGACCCCCGGCATGCTTTATTGACGCCGAAAACATAATTTTACAACTTTTAGGAATATAGGTATAGTTTATGCAGCATATATGTACCTACTTGATTATGTAACCTAGGTACCTAATGAATTCCCCTTGGTATGGTAGGCGAATAAATAAAATACTGCTGAGTAATTTTTTTTTACCTACCATACCGACCTGAAAGCCTAAACTTTCAATAACGCCTTGTAAAATGAATAAGCAATTGCATTATGGAACTGTAAAGGAATTAATACTTAGTGTAGGCGCTTGTATAACATACGTCTCTGACGCAATTTAAATGGTATTCCAATATTTATAGTGCTTGTATACAGGGCGTTAGAAAAAGTGCTTACTTCCTTTTAAGGTTCCCCCCAGCCCATAAAAATTTAACAACTTTCCCCAAGAAAAATAGGTCGGAATATGAAAAAGTTTCGGACCTCACATACAACCTGACTCAGGCAGATGTCACATTTTATATGGGAGATACATTTATTTTTTTCATATTTCGACCTATGTTCCTGGAGAAAGTCGTCCAGTTTCATGGACTAGGTTCACACCTTGAAAGGAAGTTAGTACTTTTCCTAACACCCTGTATAGTCGTTATTTGCATAGCTTAATAAGTACTAAGTTTTTAATGTATTGGTAGACTAGCTCCCACACGGCGGCGCGAAGATAACGGCGACATTAGAGTTCGCTTGTGCGCCCGGGAAACACGGAACATCGGGTCCTAGACGCAGAGCTGGTAGCGGGAAAAGCAATGAAACTTAGTACATGAGCCATTTACCCGACTGCCTCAGAAGGTTTTTTTAGATTGTCTATGTATTAATGTGGACATTTGAACTCTTTTTTAAGAGCAACAGTTCATATAGACGGATGTTCACATATGCGGTCTTATTCTTATATTAGATTCAAATTTAGTTACCTATATTAAAATTTTAAATAATTGAAATGGCCGCCTGGTCATAAATTACCTTGGCCCGTTTGGAAGTCCCTGAATAGACTTCGGACCCAAACTGGCCGGAGCAACATGGCCAAGTGGGGCTTCTTGGAGGGTGCCGACGTAAGCTGTTTGTGTGGTGCAGTCCAAACGATGCACCACCTAATATCGTGTCCGGCGTGCCCCAACACCTGCACAAAGAACGATCTTATGACAGCGTCTGCCAGCACTGTCAATGTGGCCAAGTTCTGGGCTGCGACGGTGTAGTGTCTGCCATCGACACGCTACGAAGGAGATTAAAATGGCGCATTTAAAACACAAAATATAAAGATGTCACCGCAGTCAGTCTGGTTTTAGTTTTTTAAAATTTAACCTTATAAGACTAGGTATACCAGGCATTTCGCTCTGGAAATAACCTATCTTTAGATAGATAGACACTTCATGCCGGCGTCCTAACTCTTTCCCGAGGCTATTGTAAAAAGCAACTACTGCGTGCGGTATTGAAGCTGGATTGTGTATAAGTATACACTTTTTGAGAATCTTTGTGGAGCGTCTGGTGGCGCAGGAAAGGGTTAATAACAAGATGCCAGCGTAGAAGATCATCTATATGCTGAACCGATCATGTGACAGAAAACAGCAGTTCGACAAGAGTGGCATCACGGTCAGTGAAGCGTACCAGCAACCCTCAACCGATCACGACCACGACTAGGTACTCTGTCAGAAGTGTAACGCCTCAGCAGCAGAAGATACAATTTTATATAAGGTGTAAAAATAGTAGCTGCAAATATTTTAAGACGTGAATCAGCCCATGAAACTGAACAACTTTCCCCAAGAAACATGAACCTCCCATACAAGTTGACTTGGTTGGTAAGTAATTTTGTACGAGAGGTCCAATTTTTTTTCAAATATTGGCCTATGTTCCTTGAGCAAAGTTGTTCAGTTTAATGGGTTGGTTCACCCCTTAAAATATTTGCAGCTTATATTTTTACACCCTGTAGAGTTTCAGTGCTCGACAATTTAGTCGTACAATTTTTACATGGCCAGCTCTCCATCTATCCGGCGTGTAGCGCGCGTACCAGGGAAGCAGAGGTAAGCAGGGTCAAGCTCACCTGGCGCTGCGTGGGAATGTACCAGGAATCGTTACCTTTACCTACCTATCTTATCCCAGTAAGCTATCCGTGTCACGCGTGATGCGGCCCGTGTAATCGCTTTCAGAAACCAGGGATACAGCACTTCGCGGAACTTGTAGAACTGCCTACGCATGTCTTGTAGAATGTAGTAAAATCGTCTTACGAGAATTTTTGCATCTGGGTTTAGTGAGCAGCTAATTGGGTAATCATCATGGGACATGCAGTGGTTGGTAACGAGATGAGATTCAATTGAAAGAGACGCGAAAAGAAAGTTTGATTCGCCTGAATAAACCTGATTCTTATTGTTAACATTTAACTGATGAATGACACCTACCACACCCTTCGATGCACCGAGCAATTTACTTAGATATCATGATCAGACGCCCGAATGATTCAGCTTGCATTACCTTAGCAGCTAAGACTTAGCTGAACTTGTAAAGTTGTATGTAGGTCTCCTTTCCAAGGAAATCAAAACCACTACGCGCGGATGACATTGCAAAGCGCAACCGGTAGGCTGCAGAGGCAGATAGATAAATGTGATAAAAGCATTTTAATATCGTTTAGCAGTTCACAACGTCATTTTCGCTCAATGATATGCTACGAATAATAAACTACATGATCAGTTTGATAACATCGTGTTGGTATTTGCGAAAAGCGGTGTCTAAGGTCGGAGAGCAACGTTAGAGGCGTCGGGGAAAATTATAGAGGGTGGGTGCGGGTTTTGTGGGCAAACAAAGCTCAGGGAAGATAGGTAGTCGTTGACAGAGGTCACGAGGCAGCCTCGGGCCCAAACTGGTCCCGACAAACGACCCGCTGACCCAAAGCGAGGCTTCATAAATTGCCGAGGATGACAACTGCGCGTGTGTATTTCGTTAATAAACCTGTCCCAGGGCCTGCGCTGTGGCCGGCTCGCAAACAATCGATTTCATCTCGATATCAAAGCAATGACAGTGGAATTATTTAATTAAGTATGCATTAACATTTCCTTCATTTCAGAATGTATGGATAGAAATGGAAAATGTCTCAAATTAAAATAATAATTATACACGCACACGCATAATATCACTCCTTTATCCCTTGCACGGGGAGGAAGAACGAATAACGACCATAAAAATACCGTTGAGATCGCCACATCTGACAAATATTGAGAGACCTTTCAGATTATTCGTGTATCACTGTAGGATAGGTTTTCGCCTAAAGTTGTAATAGGTACTCGTACACATGAAAACTCTCGAATCCCTTAGTCACCTCTACGGTTCGACACCCGCGGGAAGAAATAGGGTGATGCTATTCTACGCCGGCATCATTATGGACGTAATTAGTTAAGTTTGGCAAAGGAATGGCCATAAACAGACTACAGCAAATTGTCCCTAGCTAAGCAAGAAAACTAGTTCTTTGTACTGTAGGTACGTCACTATTATTAAAATACTAGCGGCCTGCCCAACGGCTGGGCCCGCTGCAACTCATTTTCCCGTGGGAAAAAGATGTTAACCCGGTAAGTATTATACATAAAAACCTTCCTCTTCAATCACTCTATCTATTAACAAAACCTGCGCCAAAATCCGTTGTGTAGTTCTAAAGATCTAAGGATACCTACATACACACATACAGACAGACGCGAAAAGCGACTTTGCTTTATACTACTATGTAGTGATGGAACTACTAGGCTACACAAAAACTTGCCTAGCTCAAACACTGCCTACTGCTCTTTACAATTTGTATTACCGTGACAGCCTTTTCTTCCGCCGTTACTTCTAGTGACACCACAGTTTATCGGGTCGTTCGTAAACTCGGTGTCCCATCCCACATGACATAACAGAAAAAGTTTTAAGAAATATTAAGTAGGTATTCAAAATATATACAATTTTGGTATTAATTTTAAGAGATTGAACAATGAGAATTAATAATTAATAGTCTTAATAATGGAAGATGAACTAACTACTTTCATTCTAAAGTACTTAATACATACTACTACATCACATCACATACGAGGGGAGGTCAAAAAGTTCGCGGAATGGAGGGGTTGGCGGGGGTAGGGATGCTTGTCCAGGTACTCGCTAATTGAGTAACTCATTATTACTATAAATACCAAGTTTTAGCCTAATTGGGTCACTAGTCTTTGAGTTATCAACGATTAAACAAGTGAATCGGGAAGAAAGTTGGCAGTATGGAAAAAATTGAACATCGCGCCGTCATAAAGTTCCTCACCAAACAGGGAAAAACGCCGCAAACTGTTTTTCAAGATATGTTATCTGTTTACGGGGACTCTGCTCCTGGAAAAACTATGATTTACAAGTGGCATAATCTTTTCAAGCAAGGAAGGGAGTCAATTGAAGACGATCCCCGTTCTGGGCGGCCGATCGAGGCCACCACGCCGGAAATCATCGATAAAGTTGAGAAACTTGTATTGGAGGATGGCCGTTTGAAGAAGAAACAGCTTGCAGCATTAGTTGGTGTATCAGAAACTACCATTTTGAATATCCTTCATCAACATCTTGGTATGAGTAAAGTCTGCGCAAGATGGGTCCCGAGAATGCTCACGCCGTTTCAAAAGCGAGAGCGCGTCGACTGTTGCCGCGAGTTTTTGGACCGCTGTGGAGATCAAAAGGAAGAAATTATGTCCCGTATTGTGACTGGGGATGAAACTTGGGTTCATCATTATGAACCTGAGTCAAAGCAAGAGTCAATGCAATGGCAGAAAAAGGGCACTCCCCCTCCTAAGAAGTTTAAGGTGTCTCAATCGGCCGGAAAGATCATGGCGACAATATTTTGGGATTCTGAAGGCATTCTTCTGGTGGATTATAAAGATCGTGGCCTTTCCATAACGGGAGAGTACTACGCTTCCTTGTTAGATCGATTGAAGGAAGCGATTAAAGAAAAAAGGAGAGGAAAACTGACCAAAGGAGTGCTGCTTTTGCATGACAACGCGCCCGTGCACACCAGTCGTGTTGCGACCGCTGCCATTCACCGATGTGGTTTTGAACTACTGCGCCATCCACCCTACAGTCCAGACCTGGCCCCCAGCGACTATTATTTATTTCCAAAGATGAAAAAAGAGCTGCGTGGAAGAAAATTTAACGACGATGATGAGGTTAAGTCAGCGATTTCGGCTTATTTTGACGCACAAGATAAACAATTTTTTTTAGACGGTATTAATAAGTTATTTGATAGATCCCATAAATCTATTCGAGTTAAGGGAGAATATATTGAAAAGGAAAAATAATTTCATGTTTAATTTCACCCTTCTTCCTTGTCATTCCGCGAACTTTTTGACCTCCCCTCGTGAGTGATTCTCGCATTTGGTCCGGATTTGGCCATTTTTCAAAAAAATATTTTTTTTTGCTGTTAGGGCTACAATTTTTATAAATGTGATACGTATTTGCCTTTTTAATAATATTTTTCGAAAGGCACTCATGTGGGATAATTATCAATAAAGTTATGTAATGGATGGTAATGAAGCCAGGGATGGAAATGAAAAGTACATGGATGATAATGAAATACGACCTCACTGACTGAACTACTGAGGAGATGTCCAGTTCCTACGGTCAGGCTAATGCTTCCTACCATGTCTTACGCCTCCACTGCAGCCCCTGGACATCATCCCTGCGCCTCTGGACTATATCTGCTTGGTTATTCATAACAATGTCTGCTTGGTTATCCATAACAATTCTAGGTATAAAAGTTGAAACTAAATCATTTTTCGTAAGAAATATGGGTAGAAATATAAAAATGATACTTAAAAAAGCATTTTTCTTCATATTTGCTCATTACCATCCGTCAAAATTGGGCCGAAATGGACGGAAATGAATAGGATGGAAATGAAGTTTCGACAGTTTTTTTTCAAATTCTCACGATACCTAGATGTTTCAAAGTTATGATACGAAATGGATAAAAGTATAACGAAATGCTATTGTTATATATAGAAAGAAAACATTAAAAGAGAACAGTTAATATAATAATCACTAGATGGTAATGACCTCTTACCTGTGACAAAACCAAAATTTAAGTGCGAGAATCAAAATTTAACTTTCTACGAACGTTTTCACGGAGCCACCTCTAGTCAGATGGTTTGGCTGACTTGCAAGGAAGGGGCTTGTGGAGAAAGCAACGTCTTTAG
The DNA here is from genome assembly GCA_029255805.1 of Keiferia lycopersicella. NCBI lineage: Eukaryota > Metazoa > Arthropoda > Insecta > Lepidoptera > Gelechiidae > Keiferia > Keiferia lycopersicella. The sequence continues at coordinate 7,131,767 of JARACZ010000008.1, forward strand.
TAGGCTTATTTAAGGATAAAACTTGATGTCAATTCTCGCGGACGGAAATGAAGGATTTCGTGTGACAAAAATATAATGTTGATTCTCTCTAGGTTTCATTCAGTATTATTGCTTGAACTATTTACTATGCATAAGCTATCTTCATTGATGATCGGAAAACAGGAAAACATTGTGCAGTTTATCGTATAAATGGCTTGATATGATTATTTTAGTGTAGGAAGGACTGAAAATCACACGGATGGAAATGAGATTTTACCTATCTAAAGTTCGATAACTAATTTTTGAAAAGACTTGTACCAAATATCGATCCTACCACATTTTTTTATTTTTATTAGTGACCTTTTTGGATATAAATAACTTTCGATTTATTTGTTTTCATACCAATTTTATGCCTGCACACGAAATCCGGACCAAATGCGAGAATCACTCTCGTACATCTTTATAATTATGTATATGTAGTGTAAATTTTAATACAGATTTATTAGCTATTTATGCATGCATAATTATAAAAGTTACAAGATCTGTGCTAAAAGGAAGAAATTAACAGAATAAAGTGGAAATATACATATAATGTGAAGGAGGATGGTACATCAATTGAAAATCCAGTTGGTACATAAGTTGATATATTTTACATAAAGGAAGTATAAATACTAGTATATTTAAATATGTACTTATACTTATTATGTGAACTAACTGACACAAAAAAAATATTTTTATAATTGTCTAATTTAACAAAAGATTTCTGACGTAACTTATTTACCTATAAAGTTTATTATTCAGTAAGTAACAATAATTTCTAAAATAGGTACCATACTAAAGTGGCCAACTTTTAGGTATAAAAGCCTAACATTGACACTGCTTTCTTGAGTATCCTATAATGTATCCACTGTTAGGCAAAGGTTTTCCCTCTTTTTCACTCCTGAGCCTTCAATGTCCATTGCTCAAATGGTCCAAATTAAATTATTTCGCTTGACATTCTACCATGTAGATTGTGGAGTGATTAAGAGGTTAAATTAAAATCTTCTATCATCAGATTCCTAAATAAAGTTTCGCATGCAATAGTAATATTTAATTTATATAGCTATTGAAGTTTTAGTCAAGACAATGGAACCCAGCAATTTAAATATTCAGTACTTGTACTGCAAGCTCATTTAAACCCTAGCCTATTCTTTAATCCTATGTACCATAGAAAACTTAAATAGTTTATTTACCGCTTCAATGACTATGAAGACTTTGACAGCATACTTTTATATTGCTGCAGTATCGAAATATTTTTCATATTATCAATTATTTGCAATTGTACATTCACACATTCTACGACATGGTTAATTGCATTTTGGAATATGCCTTTTGCTAGGTGCAGGTTTTGAGGGACTAATAAGCCAAACCAATGCATAGGATTGACAGTGTTGTCCTTTTCAGACTTCACAGCTCTCAACTGAGTAACACCATCTTCTTCGGTACTCTCGCAAACAGTTGAGGCAGAGAACTCCGGACTGCCTAAAACAGGCAGTTTGGTTGCACTTATTGATGTGCAACCCATGATGTAGCGAGACTTGGCTAGTTGGTAACTGCCGTTGTTGATACTGCTCTCAATGTTGAGTTCATACCTCAGTTTGTCTTCCAGCAAGTATAGATGCTTGAGTGTCATTTTGTCCAGCAATTCGCAGGTTGTTTCCAAATCTGGACATTGTTTCACTGAAAATTTTAACAAACCAAATTCTAATTATCTGTTCAGAATAGATATGGATGCAATACATTACTCTACCGACCCGAAAAGTATACTCTGACCCATTACTCAGCTAATTATATAGCATTACATGAAAATGAATGTGAGAAAGGAGAGAAATGAGGAAGGATCAACAAACAGGGACCTGATGGAAACACGAAAAACATGGGCAATTAAATATCACCTTTGGTTTCAGTGGACATCTTCAAAGCTTACAAGTTTGCTGGTTTATTATATTGGAAGAAAGGTGCCTGTTCTTTTTGTATATAAATTATTTTGCACATAAATCGTGGTAAACAAAATCACATGACTGACAAATCAACACAAAGTTTTATTATATTCTCTTTGCAAAGTACTTTAATTGCAAATCAATCACACAGATTTGACCACAGAGCACTATTACCAAAGAGAATATAATAAAACTAGCCTATTACTATTACTATTAAATTATGACTATTACTATTAAATTTACATACTCTTGTCTCTTTGACTATTAACTCCGTGATATGACAGACAGATCGGAAAAATAAAATTTATTTTCGATTGAAGTGAAGTTTGTGCGTTTTACGACGTTTGTCTCTTTCTAAAAGATAAAATATTCATAAGGAAGAAAGAGATCGCTAATTGTTTCAGTCTCTGTTCGGTTTGTCATTGTGAGTGATTTCGCCAGTGTCAAGTTCACTTAGGGCCAACGCTGCGTCGCGAGCGTTGCTCGCTTTGTATTTTATGCTACTATCCTAGCCCACCCCGTTATGCTTGACATATCAAGTGACATTCGAAAAATAGATACACCAAAATAAAGGTGAACGCACATTTATCCGCATCGAAGGATACGAATTTTAGAATTCTTTATATGAAATCCTATGAAATCTCGCACATTTGTCCGAACCAAATTGGTCGATTCCGGTAAGGTAATTAATGTGCGAGGTTTCATAGGATTTCATATAAAGAATTTTAAAAAACAGGTTCGTTCAGTGCGGATAACTTTACGTTCACATTAAAGTGACATATCGATGGTGCGCTTTATAAGTACGAGTATGTTATAAGTTTATCGAAAATTTCTGAAAATACACCGTGTTTTGTCGGTATGCAGTAAATTGGACATGTTGTTTAAGGCATCGTACAATACAACTCTCATGAGATCAATGCTGGAAAACGAAAAACAAAATCGCCCATTAAATCATACAAAATTGATGATGATGATCATGAATTGCTGACGGACGCATATGGGAGGTTGACTTTTATTTTCTCTTTTTTGTAATAGGAAGTTTTCTTTTTGAGACTTAAAAAAATTAATTCCATGAACTCGATGAATGGCGTTGAACTGACTATGTTACTAGATTTCAGTGTAGAGTCCGCGTCGCGAAAGAAGTCCCGCGGAAAAAGTTTAAATGACCCTTATGAACGTCAGATTAACTCTAGATTCCAAACAGGGCGCTCAATCATAGTACTGTGATTTGGGGAACACTTTCGGAATACGATGCGAAATTACGAAGCACAGATACATTACTGCAATTGCTAGCGCCCATCCTATTTTCTATTTGGGGGGATTATATCACGTTCTTACTATATCTCACAGATGGCGCGGCAGTTTACAAATTCTATGTTGCCAATTTATCAATAATATGCATTAATGTGTACCAAAGGGCTACTTTTATTTTAATATATAATAAACTTTAAAATTCAACTTTTTTACTAATAGCTATAGATGTATTTATACAGGGTGTAACGGAAAGGGGGTATCAAGCCGAAGTGAAAATAAACTATACCTTTCGTAGATCGGTTATGTAAAATTTCAGTCCAATATACCCAACTTTGTAACACATTGAAAAAAAAAACCAGCATACGATTTTAAAGTATTTGCATGTAAACAAATGTGGCACAACACTATTGAGGTCACTGATCTTTATTTCATTCCCATAGCACTATCACTAGCACCGCCCATTACACCTTCTACTCGTCCTGGGCGCCTGGTACCTCACGCGGCGCTCGCACTTTATTCATCATAGCACTGCGCGGGAAGCGCGGGTCGCGGGTCGCGGGCCGCGGCGGCATCTTCAAAGGTGTCGGCGCGGCGGCGGCGGCGGCGCACAAAGCGATCTGCGGCGGCGGGTGGCTATGTCACACGCGGCAGATAGCAGGAATCAGCTCCTGCGTGCGGCGAAAGTGATAAGGGTGCTGTCCAGATTCGTGGAACATTCTCGACACTTGTATGTGGTTCGCAGCCCCCAACAGCTGGGCACCACGTTGCGTGCTGGTCCGCGGGTTCTCTTCGAAGTGCTCCAGTACGGCTTCTTCAAAATTCGGATCTCGGGTCGTAGTGCGGCCAGACGCAGTTGTCGCGTGAAACGAACCCGTCGAATACAGACGATTCACCATGCGCCTGAAGCACCGCAATGAAGGCAGATGCCTTGCTTCAGCAGCTCGTCTTCCTTCAAAGAATCGCTCACGAGAGAGCTCCCGTGCTGCACTCAAGTTGCCGTGAGTGGCACCGACGCACAGAATCATCTCATAATATTCTGCATTACTCAAAGACATCACGACGCAGATTATTTTAACTGTACAATTAGGTACACTAGTTTACGCCGAAGCAGATGAACTAAAGAAACTTAAGGACCTAGGTGTTGCCAGAACGGTCAAGACGATTTAATAAAATAGTTTGTCATTTTCACCTATTTCACATATTTTTTTACCTATTTAACATTAACCGTATTACAACGGCCGCAAACGCTCTGACTACCCCGCAAGGTCGTGATATGTGTATGTGTATGTATGGTAATTTTATCGAAATTCACATACCTAAACACCATTATGTACATACGCCAAACAAAATTTTTGTTCTGCCATATGTCACAGAATTAGACAACAAATATGAACAAAAAAAAATACGCATTTTGCTCCAATACTAAAGTACTGGCAACTCATTTGGTCCTGCCTACCAGCCCCCACCAACTATTCCCGAAAGATAGTGACCGCAGGGATTCCCGCTCCCGGTAGGGCTGTCACATTTACTGATACTTGCAAAATAAATCAAAAGTTACGTGATTAATTTTCGAATAACCTTTAATGTTTATTAATATGTCAGTCTCTCTCTTCGTGTGGGACACCAAGTCGTCCAACAACCCAGAATTTTTCAACTGCCTTCTACAAGTAGCAGACTTCTAACGTGGTGGTTGTGTAAGGACTGCCGTCTAAGTAATCAAATCATAGATAGCAACCGAGACCTACACGGTTTAGTCCCAAAACTCGCTCACGCGCGCGCGGCGAATTCGACAAACCGCGGCGCGTACCTGTTTACCCGTACGTACACGATGACACCCTTGCCATATTACAGCTACCTAGACACTATGCGCCTTATAAATTCGGACTGATAATAATGGGGGGGCTGTCAAACCGCCGCGCGGGAATCCGCGTTTAGCCTTAACTTGCCATCCAAAACACGGACCCATCTTTCTTACGGAAAATCGAGTGGTTCCAATCGCAATGTCCTAACCAGACTAAGAACAAATTCACAAAGTGATAATTGAACCCGGAACTTGCTGCGTTACAGGCAGTCGTGCTAAGTACCATTGCGCCACATCGGTCAACGAACACTTCAGTAAATTAGTTGGCATTTATTCAAAAATTTTGGCGTAAAAATTACGCTGGATCCCGAGTTTATCAAAGATGCAAAGATCTTTGAACAACTACCCATCGAATATCCAATATCTAAAATAATACATAGGTACTTTGTTAGTCATTGTGGGAAATTATTGTGTGATACACATGTTTTCTAAAACAACCTTGGAAAACAATCCTCAAAAATGTCAGACGTGGCGATAGCGACCGTATTCTTACGGCCGTTAACGCTCTGCCTACCTGGCAAGGGATAAAGGCGTGATATGTGTATGTATGTATGATAAGGGCATAATAGGCTGGATAATATGATTTTTTTAATTATTGGAATCCGTGCTTCGGAAGAAACGTTAATGATTGCCATCTACTATCTGACAAGTAGTACGTATCGAGTTAAATACCTGAGGATAGTCAAAGAAGTGCGTTTCGAAACAAAAATTTATCATAATTTGCGGGCAATCAGATTCTTTCCGTGCCTGTAATATCAAACTACCTAGTTTGCTTTACCTAAGGAACACACTGGTTATTGAATCCTGATCCTTCCAATCAAGAAGGAACCAAGCGTTGTGATGATAAAAAATAAAATACCCATCATTATTTTAAGGAAAATAATTAAACACTATCGTTTAGGTTTTTTGACACCCCTAGCCCCTACCTAAGGGATGGTACCACTATGGTCGGCCATTTTAGTGGTTGATTCTTATTGGTTATTGATTTGATGTTATTATTATTATTGGACAACGGGCGGGGCCAATAATTAGGGTTAAATTTTGAAATTGATACATAGCACTTATCCTTACGTTAAATCATTTCAGTAGGTTATACCAGCACCAAATTTTTGGATGTTGTTAAACATGTAATTCTACGTAAAAACGCGTCCTCCGCCCATCGCCACAGTGAATTGAGCCGGAGATATGACGTCATCTTTTTTTAGTATGGAAATAAAAAAAAAATTGTTCTGAAACCCATCGTGCGTGGTATCATTTTAAAGAGCGTTTTGAGCTGATTCTAAAAATATATCACATCATTACTTTATAGTCACAAATTCTAAATAAAAATAAAATAAAAAATCAAAACATACCTAGTTTGGGCTACTCCAGATACGACACTGTCCAATATTTTTTTGTAATAAATACTTCAAATGATACATTATATCCTCATATAGAACCCCCAGGAACCGATTTGGAAAATACTTACATTTACTATTATTTTTTTTATTTTTCATAATTGCAAAGTGAGGTATTAAAACGATCACAAACGATAAGTTATTTTCGATACACTAAGAGGAAAAAGGAATGTGAGATGCAAGACAAGCTCATTCTCATTCCTATCTGAGGAGGAGAGGAGGAGGGGTTCCCCCCTCACAATAAACTGAAAAGTTACTGCCTAATACGTTACGCTAAACTCTTATCAGGCTGGGTAGATAGGTTCGTAGGATGTAGGACGCCTCGTCCCCCACCTTCCTCGTCAGATAGGGATGGGGTACAATCTATGTTTAGGACGGAAAATAAAGGTTGTTTTACGCATTTGATACTTATAAATATTATTATTATTAATCATTTTCTCTTGAGCATGATCCCTCGCAAGCACACAATAGAGTGCAGTTTAAATAGTTTTTTACACATCTACATCTCGTGCATCGCTGTTTACATTTACACGCTAAAAGCTCCTTGCAGATGTTGCTGGCGTCAGCGATAGTTTTCCACACAGGCGTATACTGCAGGAGCCCGTTCGCGCTCTTTTTACTCTCCCAACCCCAGTTGCAAGGGTCCATTCGATTTGGGTGATGGTTGAGACAATTTGTCCAAATATTTGTCTGTAAAATGGCTCGTTTAAGGTGTTGCAGCAGTGCATCTTGCGTGGGAGGTATGTTTTCTATAGATCGGTTCCTTTTGGTAAAAAGCACTCTCCTTGTAGTATTTACCCTGGAAGAGTCACTGGTTGGATGGTACATTAGCACTACAAATTTTTCGAGCAAGTCAAATTCCTCACTCGTTACCACTGGTTCCTCTCCACGCGAGTATGATTCAAAGGCTGCGTCCACTTCTCGAAATAGCAACCACGTTTTCCATGCACTTTTCTTTCCAATTCCACAAAAGGATGACACCGTATCGCAGCCGGTAAAAGCGTGGAAAAATGGCATCAAATTTGCCATTTCATTGGAAAGAATAGAGCAGAAATCATGGACGGGCAGGTGTTTTAAATTTTTCCCCGTACCATATTCTAACCACAGTTTTTGTAAGTCAGGAATCTTTGAAAAAGCAAAGATGGCTATAATGAGCACATCAGAATCAACCGTTTTAATGATCACATTACTGTGATTATTTTGTGCAGCGTCAGCGGCGTGCAATAATAATCTGGCATCTGCTTCTTCATGCGATGAAGATGACATTTGCACCATTCCTGATGAAATCACTTTTTCTTGAGAGGTACAAATCACAACTTTTCCGTGGTCAACTGGAATTTAAACCAGTTTCTTTGCTATCATTGTGAACAGTTGTTGTTTGTTCTTATCATTGGCTAAGAACTTTTTGAAATCTCTAGGCACTTTAACTGTGTCACTCACAGCTACCGGGTTTCCTGTACCTCTCAACTCTCGCGTGTGTGCCTTCAGACTTCCTTCAATCGGGCTGCTGCAGTATACGCCTGTGTGGAAAACTATCGCTGACGCCAGCAACATCTGCAAGGAGCTTTTAGCGTGTAAATGTAAACAGCGATGCACGAGATGTAGATGTGTAAAAAACTATTTAAACTGCACTCTATTGTGTGCTTGCGAGGGATCATGCTCAAGAGAAAATGATTAATAATAATAATATTTATAAGTATCAAATGCGTAAAACAACCTTTATTTTCCGTCCTAAACATAGATTGTACCCCATCCCTATCTGACGAGGAAGGTGGGGGACGAGGCGTCCTACATCCTACGAACCTATCTACCCAGCCTGATAAGAGTTTAGCGTAACGTATTAGGCAGTAACTTTTCAGTTTATTGTGAGGGGGGAACCCCTCCTCCTCTCTTCCTCAGATAGGAATGAGAATGAGCTTGTCTTGCATCTCACATTCCTTTTTCCTCTTAGTGTATCGAAAATAACTTATCGTTTGTGATCGTTTTAATACCTCACTTTGCAATTATGAAAAATTAAAAAAATAATAGTAAATGTAAGTATTTTCCAAATCGGTTCCTGGGGGTTCTATATGAGGATATAATGTATCATTTGAAGTATTTATTACAAAAAAATATTGGACAGTGGCGTATCTGGAGTAGCCCAAACTAGGTATGTTTTGATTTTTTATTTTATTTTTATTTAGAATTTGTGACTATAAAGTAATGATGTGATATATTTTTAGAATCAGCTCAAAACGCTCTTTAAAATGATACCACGCACGATGGGTTTCAGAACAATTTTTTTTTTATTTCCATACTAAAAAAAGATGACGTCATATCTCCGGCTCAATTCACTGTGGCGATGGGCGGAGGACGCGTTTTTACGTAGAATTACATGTTTAACAACATCCAAAAATTTGGTGCTGGTATGATTAACTGAAATGTTCTGGTCGATTTAAAACCTTATGAATAGTACTAACATGCATGACACAGCTTTGACCTCTTTCAAACTTATGTACTCCTGGTAGTGCCATGCGCTGCCAATCGTATTTTCAGTCTAATTCAATTTACTTCCTAGGGGTATTTGTGTAGAAATCGACCGTGGATAATGCGTGCCGAATTTTATTTCAAGTGATGTTGTATTATTAAATTTATGCGTGCACGCATTCATCTATCGATTATGAAACCCGTGAGTTTTGATACTTACGAGTGCAAACGATTTAAAAAATACGATTTTCGGTAGCGTTGAATAATATTCAAGTAAGGATCACGGATTCAATCCCCTTAGGCCTCAGTCTCGAATTTTGCGGGCAGCAGTGGGGCGGCAGCGGCAGAATCTTTTGCATACAATCAAATGGACCGGTACGGAAACAACAGCGGCGCGGGAGTGGGCAATGAGCGGCGCACTCCCTAGAAAAAAAAGCGCGCGCCGCTGCCCGCAATATCCGAGACCGGGGCCTTAGACGGTTGGACAATGGCCCCCTTATCAGGGGCGTTTGCCATATTCACCGGGCTTGAAAAGTGGGTTGGCAAGCGCATCACAATTGCATTTACCGGTCACGCTGCTGTCGTTTTCCTGAACGCTCAGTCTTATTACACTCTATGGGTAATTCTAATCCGGAACCATTTCTATCAAATACAAATACGCACTTGTAGGATAACTAGACCACGCCCTTTTAGGGTTCATTTTGTTGCAGACACTTTAAAGAAATCTACAGATACTTTCTTTTAAAAAAATCATGATTTCTTGAAAAAAAAAATGTAAATGATATTGTTTCTCGATTATCGCGTGAGGCAGCGTAATTTTTTATTATCTGTCACGACATTTCGCCTACAAATACAAAATAAAACAATAGGTCGAGTTGGTATCCGGAACCAAATGTGATTTATTAGATTACCAGGAGCACAGGTCGAAGAAAAGGAGGTGGGAACTATTTCGAAAAAGGTGGTCTAAGGTGGTTGACCCCAAAACAGCTGATAGCTCACTAGTGTTGTGCAAAGTCAAATTTTGTAACATCTGGACCTGGATTTCAATAAGGTTTTATTCATTAGAACGTCAACTTAGAAGTTTAAAATTTTGCTATTTTGTTCTTGGTCAATACCAGAGTTGGTGCACTTCGGCTTGATACCCCCTTTCCGTTACACGCTGTATATATATTATGTAGTTAGTTCCTACTAAGTGCTTGAGAGGGCGCTACTTACGCATTGCCAGTTTTGGCAGCTGAGATAGGTCTCTATACCCCTATATATATTAAAGTACTTTGTGATTCCAAAGCCAAAAGATAAAAAAAAACAATTGCAACATTGACACTTTCGTTCCAAATGAGTACGAGTCCAAGTTTCAAAAAAACAAAAAATAAATATTATGTTCCGTCTTTTGCGGTAGCGCAGCGCCATCTATCCAGCCACTAGAATAATAATTAAAAAATAAAAGAAAACTCCTATAGTAAAAATTATTCAGTACGATACCCTAACTAAAGAACGTATCCAATGTAGGTAATGCATTTCCTCCGAAACACTATGTATGTATAAGGGGCAGAGAGTCAACCACACTTGGGTCCGCAATTTGTGCGTAGCGCCCGCGCGTGATAAACGCACGACTTTGCATTGGCCCTTAGTCAATTCTGAAAACGAAACGTCATTTGACATGTGGTGAGCAAAAATGGTGTCCGTTTACCAGCTGGCATTCATTTTGTAAATTGCAAAAAATCTTCTCCATTGTTGATAAAGCTTTCAAGGATGGCGTCTTTGTTAGACCTGATAAAGCATTACCAGCACAATATCGAGAAATATCCCGATGATGAGCAGAAGGTAAGCCCTAGTGTTTTTGGTTTTTTCCTCTAGCTGGATTACTATATTTTTCCCTTCGATAACTGGATGTATGAATATAAAGGTGACCCTATGAAAGCCAGCCATCTGCGATCTATTGCGCAGCTGTGTAACATTGTTACAAAGAGATTTTTCACGCTAGCGTGAAAGTACTACGTGGAGAATAACATGTACGTTACTAAGCCCTGCTGAAAGTAGCTTTCGCAATTTACCAACCCATCCCATTTTGATTGTCCGTCATCCTTGACGTCACACTATCAAGATACGATGGTAAAATGGTATTTTTTTGCAGGTCCTTAGAGCTATTGACAAATTATTCCAACTGGAAGTGAAAGTCCAGCACCTACAGGAGACTGGGGTGGGCAGGACTGTGAATTCCCTCCGCAAGGAGCCTGGACTCGTTGGAAAGGCAGCCAGAGCCCTGGTATACAAATGGAAGCTCATGGTGGCTTCAGAAGAGAGTGACCAAGAAGATGACCATAATGACAGTGAGCTAATATAATATTATTTTCTTTGCTCGACAATTTCAAGCATCACACATTCCCAACTGGATCAAGATCTCTAATTTAGTCTGAATTATTTATATTTTTTGCTGTTTTGTTATTTCTAAAGTTTGGTGTGGACATAATGCTACTCAATTTTGTATAAATATAAATATATAATATATAAATTTGCATTGAGAAACTGAGAACTTTATGTCTAACGAAAACATTACCATTATTTGTTCAATTCTGGAAGATAAGTTACTGTGATAATGTTATTAATAATGCAATAGAATTTTTGCATTATTGTTATGCCATTTTATTAAAACTATGACAAAGAACTTACTGTCTTTTAATTTATGATAAATCTCTAAGCAAACAAATATAGTTCAATAAACGAAAGACAGTAATTAGAACTTTAAAAAATTCAGATAAAATATATGATAAAGTCACTGTTTAAAGAAGTTTGCCCACTGCTTCAATATTACAGCAATCTGAAACTTGCTTATCTTAACCACTTCCACAGTTTGTGTAAAAATCACTTATCTTTGCAATTAGTACACAATAATAGCCATTTAGTTAATTTCTATTATATTCAATTCAAGGTTTATAACTTTTTATCTTTACTTAGCAGTAAAAGAAGTTTAAATTCTTATTGGACACAAATAATAATAATTGCGGAATAAGGCGTGATATATCTATGTATGTATGTAATAATAATTTGAATATCTATAACAGGTTCAACACACAACGGAAATGAAAAGGATTCTGATGACGGAAAACAGTCGCGCAGTAGATCAGATACAGACAGTAGACACCTGAATGGGGACCACAGTGGAAGCAAGAGGAAATACCATAGCAGTGAGGTAAATGATATACGAAATATTATAAAACAATTGTTTACAAGCAATTTTTATCTTATAATCTCATAGAGTTAATATTTCTAGTAGGAAGTTATACAAAGTAATACAGGGTGTTTTATGACAATAAGCTTTGCAAACATCTAAAATAATTATTTACTTAATAATAGTGTTTTACTTCAATAACAGTTAAAATTTCAGGTCCTAATTTTTTTATTTGATTTTACAGGATGATGAACCAGACAGAAAAAAGTCAAGGCATGTAGCCTCCAGTGACAGTGAGAGCTACAGAAGATCAAACATCAAGCCCAAACCTGAGCCACAAAGTGATAGCCAGTCATCTGACTCCCGCAGCGGAAGCGACTCCGAGTCAGAATCCTCGGAAGACGAAAAAAAACCTGTTAAAATTAAAACTGAACCTGAAGACAAACCATCATCTTCAAAATATACTAACAGTCATCACAATCAACAAATCAAAACAGAATCATCAAGCTCCAAACGATCTCACGAATCTTCTGAACAAAATGGTTCAAAGCACACAAAACACAATTCAGAATCCAGACATAGCTCTGATAAATCTTCGAAGTCCGAACATAACTCGAAAGATAAACATTCGAAATCAAACAATAAGGAATCCAGTTCTGATAAGAAAGATAGAGATCAGAAGTCAGATAAACATAAAACTAAGGATAAGGAAGAGTCAAGATCATCTAGCAAACACAGTTCAGAGAAAGAGAGATCTAGCTCTCAGAAAACTGACAGCAGTTCAGATAAACATAAGAGCCAGGAAAAGAGCAAATCTGATAAACACAGCAGTAGTTCCAAATCTGATAAAGATAAACACAAGAGTTCTTCAGAGAAGGAAACCTCTGACAAACACAAATTGAAGGAGAGCAGTAGTTCTAAGGAAAGAAGTTCCTCTAGCAAAGAAAAACGTAAGGATAAAAGTTCCTCTAAAGACAAGGAGAGATCTAGTTCTAGCAGTCATAGCAAAAGTGATAAAAAGTCTTCCAGTGAGAAGAGTGACAGAGATAAGTCAATGAGTGATAGTAGAAGTAAGTCTGAAAAGGAGGACAGAAGCAATGAAAAGAAGTCTAGCCACAAGTCTAGCGCTTCTGATAAAAGCAAGTCCAGTAGTAGTAAGTCTAAAAATGATAAACCAAAGAAGAATGTGACTATTAATACAGCTCAACATACGGATAGTGATGATGATGGCATCGGTTGCGAATCAGGTAAGATGCTTTCGTAACTTTTTCCATCATTTAGCGCTATTTGTAAACATAACCCATGCATCCCTTTGTTGTTTCTTACAACACCCGTAGTAATTAAATGGATGAAGTTTTTAGATGTTACATTGTTAGTCTGAATCCAATAATGCTTTATATCTAAAAGGATGTGTTACTCAACAACAATGTAGGTACTTTTTCATTGAAACCCTCTTCAATCGCAATTCTAAGAGAGAAACTCTTTGTGTGTCGTTTGAGTAGTGAAAGTGGACATCTGCCGGTGTGTAGAATCAAGAATGGTTACACAACATTGATAACCTTGGAGTACGAGACATCCAGGTCAATCTGACGAAAGTAATACGTTATTGGCTACACTATCTGGTTAGAACTCTTTGTTTACATTTGCATAATTAGTACGGTTTGCCTTCAAGCTACTATGAAGATTTTTATTTGTAATTTCTGTAAATACCTACGATTGGTACCGTTGGATTCCTTGTCATGTCCACAATACGGAACTGTCGGTCGTAGAGTGCAAAGGTGGGGATAGAGGGTGGGGGGGGGAATCAAAGATGGCGGAAGGGCAGTTTGGTTTTTACGCTCTAACTCGACATATACTGTACCGATTTAAAAAAATATAATTGCGTTTTAAAGCTAATAAACTGTTGTATGTTTCGTCCATAGACATATAATACTTATTTATTATAGTTTATGAGCTATCTTCTAAATTAAAGTCTTGCAGTATAAATTCTAGTTTTTAAGTACGGATTGTTCGAAAACCAGTAGCTTTTCGAAAAAAATAGTTCAGTAATAAATTATAGAGCGGACATTCAGCTATTCAAAAATGTAAGTATAATTGAACTGGACCTTGAAATCACTAAGATATACCTATTCGCGTGAACAGAGTGGTGTAGTCGCGTACAGATGCGCTTGCTATTGACGCTGCTGTCAATGTACTTTCTACGTATATATTTATAAAATTTTTGTTTGTATGACAGGAACTTGCAAGGAACGTATGAATCCATATATCTTATGAATCCAAATCTCACCAAAAACATTCTGTAAAAAACATGCCAAGTCTCGCTGGAACTGTTTATTTATTTTTAAAAAGTCGTACCAAGTATATCGTTCCAACTGGCTTTAAAAAGGATCTAGTGAATTGAAACTAGACTGAAATTACAATTTAAGTTAAATTGGTTTATTATTTATATTAAAAAGTATTGAACTATGATTTTGATAAAAAGTTTAATCACAATCTTGATTGAAAGACTCTTCAGAAATATATTGATTGAAACATGAAACAGAATCGATATGGCAGACGCCCTTCATACAATTGAGCCGCTTCATAACACAAATGCACTTCGTTGTTCGGCAACCTGTCGCGCATTGGCATGATATTAATTGTATGTCCTTAATGGATAATGGAGGACGCAAATTAGTCACTGGCACTAATTTGTCGCTTTTTATTTGCCAACCACATGTTCATGGTGGGGGTAAATTGTGTATAGGCTTGTGTGCTGTCCTCCAAATAAATGTTTGGTAAGTAGCCCTACGAAGATGTTGCTCTAATGCTCCTTTGGTGGGACGTAGTTTGTCCAGATTTATTAACACTTTGGAACATAGCTGCTCTGAGATGATCTATATCATCATGTGTTCTTAATTGAGGTTTTTTTCGCAATAAATCTCAATGATCAATTATTCAAGGCAGCCTGTTTATGTTGAATAACAACATTTGTGCAAATTGATCACCTATACGATTAAGAAGAAGAAAGACTTTTCGACGTTATCATAAATTCCAGGATGCTGGAAGCGCGAGGCGGCGTGGATGCTTAAGCGCGCGAAAATAAAAGTTTTGTTGCACTTGAATCTTATCTCACGCGACACGACAGAGGAAAAATAAACCGAACAGGAATTCCGTGGGTACCAGCGCTACCTAACCGCCGCGCTGGAGGGCGCCGGCCCCGGAATTTCCCGGTTCGCCTATGCACCCCCGAAAGAACGTCCGCCGAAGGTCGCTATCAGAGGCCTCCCGGTGAACACGGAACCGGAAGACATCGCGAAGAAGCTGACTGCGCAAACTGTGGCGGGGCACACCCTGCCAACCACACTGACTGCCTCGTCCTGCGCCGTGAAGTACGGAACAAGAGAGCGAGTACAGCGCCTCTGACAACGAAGCCCGTCGAGCCGAAGAGGACGGAAGCGGCACCGCAAGGAGAAACCAACCGGCAGCTTCTCTCGTGGCGGCCGCCAACGCCCCCAACAGAACATCGACGAAGAAACGGAAGCCGAGGAGGCGGAGGAGGCGACCATCGCCCCCGCCCCCTCAGGACGTGGAATAGCCGGGCCAGCCACGTCAAGAGCCCCCCGCGGGTTCGCTGGGAGTGGTCGGCACCTCTTTGGCTGAACCTCAGAAAGAGAAGCCGAAGCCCCAACCGGCCCTAAGAGTACAGACGAAAAGAGCAGCCGTCCTACAAGAGGACAGACAGGTCCTGATCCTGGCGATCAGGACCCTCACTAATGTTCTGGCCGAACTCTGTGAAGGCGAAGACGCGGCCAGAGGGCCGGGGGGGGGATGAAGGATCATCAGCTCTAGCCTCCAGCGCCTGATGTCGTCCTTCGGCGATGTCACGACCGCCATGGGCGGCCTGGAGGCTAAAGCGCTCAGATAATCTGCTCAGGGTGGTGCTGTCTAAGCACAGCCTGACGTGGCCGTCGCCTGTCCACATCCACTACTCCGTGTCGAGTAGTCAGGATCGTGGGCAAGCACAACGAGCCCAGGAAAGTTCGGCATCCGCCGCTTACCCGGATATGACCGCTGCCTCGGGACCTCCTCGCAAGGCAGCCACCAGGGGACGAGCGGCCGCTGGCTGACGGGCACTAGCTGGACCTCCCCCAATGGGGAATCACCCGGCTGGTACGACCTCGCCGCGGCGTGAAGTCCTCCTGGCACCCGGACCACCACCGCACTTACCCTAGTGCCCCCATCGCCCCGCCTGTATTAGCAGGCGGCGTTTAGCACCCACGTCAGTGAGGCCGTAGCCTCGGAGGCGTCTCCCCGCCGGCTGCTGAGCAGCCGCCGAGAAGAAGACAACGGACAGTGACTAGTTTGCGTCCTCCATTTTCCATTAAAGACATACAATTAATATAATGCCAATGCGCGACAGGTTGCCGAACAACGAAGTGCATTTGTGTTATGAAGCGGCTAAATTGTATGAAGGGCGTCTGCCATATCGATTCTGTTTCATGTTTCAATCAATATATTTCTGAAGAGTCTTTCAATCAAGATTGTGATTAAACTTATTATCAAAATCATAGTTCAATACTTTTTAACATAAATAATAAACCAATTTAACTTAAATTATAATTTCAGTCCAGTTTCAATTCACTAGATCCTTTTTAAAGCCAGTTGGAACGTTATACTTGGCACGACTTTTTAAAAATAAATAAGCAGTTCCAGCGAGACTTGGCATGTTTTTTACAGAATGTTTTTGGTGAGATTTGGATTCATAAGATATATGGATTCATACGTTCCTTGCAAGTTCCTGTCATACAAACAAAAATTTTATAAATATATACGTAGAAAGTACATTGACAGCAGCGTCAATAGCAAGCGCATCTGTACGCGACTACACCACTCTGTTCACGCGAATAGGTATATCTTAGTGATTTCAAGGTCCAGTTCAATTATACTTACATTTTTGAATAGCTGAATGTCCACTCTATAATTTATTACTGAACTATTTTTTTCGAAAAGCTACTGGTTTTCGAACAATCCGTACTTAAAAACTAGAATTTATACTGCAAGACTTTAATTTAGAAGATAGCTCATAAACTATAATAAATAAGTATTATATGTCTATGGACGAAACATACAACAGTTTATTAGCTTTAAAACGCAATTATATTTTTTTAAATCGGTACAGTATATGTCGAGTTAGAGCGTAAAAACCAAACTGCCCTTCCGCCATCTTTGATCCCCCCCCCCCACCCTCTATCCCCACCTTTGCACTCTACGACCGACAGTTCCGTATTGTGGACATGACAAGGAATCCAACGGTACCAATCGTAGGTATTTACAGAAATTACAAATAAAAACCTGTTTCTAGAGCACTTTTGCTCAAAACTGACCGTACTAAATGTGTTTACTACTTACTTGGTTACGTACCTCAAACAAGGAAGTTTTTCCGTCGTTTTTGACTGTATTGGTGTGTACGCACAGAAACACTACTAAAGGTACAGAAATACAAAATAAGATTTAAGGCAAGGTCATGAATGAGTATCTGATTGTGTATCAAGCATATGGTGTAACGAAAATTTTGTGGGCGTGATCAGACTTTTACTATGGATCGTAATAAAAATTTGGGTTTCCATAGAAAGACAGTCGGTTGATCGGAAATTTAATATGTGAAGCCGATTTTTTTTCGCGTTTGCCGGACATACCCCCAATAGAAAAAGCCATCCCTTACACCCTGTATATCACATTTTTCTTTGATGGTTTTTCGTGTTATTGTTTGAAGTACACGCATACCATCGCTCTATGAGCACATATAAAGCGCCTTGTAGATTTATAAGCTTTGTTTTAAGCTGCCTGAATTAAAGGTTCAATCGTCGAACCTTTATTTTATAAGTGCGTCAAATATAGGATGAACCCTGTGACGTTTATGACCTTGCAACAAATGCTATGACATAAGGTCCACTTTTCTAGAAAACAAAGGAAAATGAACCTTATGTCATAGCATTTGCTCCAAGGTCACAAACGTCACATAGACTATAATTCCAACTTAAATATTTGTTATATATAACTTTCAGGTGCCAGTTTCGCTGAAGCTTTGGGGATGGTGCTTCCTGCAAAAGCCGCCAAAAAGAAACCCGCTACTCCGATAAAGGACGCATTCTCACCTAATAACACGATCTCACCTAACAATGATGTAAGTTTTCATAATAATACACTTCTCATCAGAGAAATCGAGACACTTTCGTTTTTATATTTTGACTTGACAAAACACGAATCCTAAAAGAAACTGTTTCGTGTTTGGAACATTTCATTATGATTTATAAACCTCATTTTATTCACTATCATACGATATCAGAAATTGCTACCAAAATAAACACACATTTTAACCGACTTCAAGAAAAGAAGGAGGTTCTCAGAGCTGTATGGATTATCTCGCGTTTGGATAGATCGATTTTGATGCGGTGTTTTCAGATAAGTACCTATTTGTAAGACTTAGGAGAAGGTTTCAAGCCGACCAAAAATGAAGGTTCGCTCTTTTATACGTCTATTGAAGTCGGTTCTATTTTAAATAAAGTTATTAAATAATGTTATTCGTACTAAACATAAACTTGCAACGTGTCCCGCATTTTATTATGGGAAGTATATAGTTGACTAAATGACAGTTACTATTGCTTATTATCATTATCAGGAAAATGATTTTATAAATATAGAAGATCTGGGAAAATTGTACAATAATTTTAATAATAAAATCGAAAAACAGATAAGCAATTTTAATTGCAATAAAAACAGGGTTTGTAATAATTTCTGAGACATTTGGTTTTGTTTTTTATTCTTATTGATACGAGTCAAAATTGGATGCTTGAGTTCTAAAACTCCCTAAGTCCATTTTTTAATTTATTGAGTTGGTAACATCAGAAAATTCCGCTTTTTTTTCTGTTCTATGAAAAACACTTGACTGTTGTGGCTGTTGCAGTTGACCGAATGCTACTTTTACATACTGGTAGTCTATTCAACTATCTTTTCTATTTCCATTTCCAGTTAAGTCCAGCGTCCCTGCTAGCGCCCACGGCCAAGCTGCTGCCGCTGCCCGCGCTGGAGATCTCCTCGCTCCCCGAGATCTCGCCCAACTACAAGCCACGCCCACCGCCCAAACCCATGCCCCACTTCACTGAGGAGGAACTGGGAGCTGCCATATCCTCTAAAAACCAAAGGTAAGTGCCAACATTTTACAGTAACTGCAAGAAGTAAGTAAGATCTCTGTAAGACAAGCTTTGGGTGGAGGAGAAACTATAGAAAACAGAGCAGTGCGAGAGTTATTTAAAGAAAAAAATAGTAGGTAACTTATAGTGTGCAATAAATTCAGTCATCATTCTCCTTGCCTTATCCCGTTCTCTATCGGGGTCGGCTACCTAACCTAGGGGTTTTGACGTGATTTAACCGAGTTTTTACACAGATCGACTGCCATCTGACCTCTGCAACCCGAAGGCTAACCTGGCCCGAATCCTAAGTTAAATCACATTCAAGTATCATCTGAATTCGAACTCTATTTATATCACGAAGTTTTTCCTTCACTGTAACAGCAGTCGGTAAATGTACGTGAGAAAAAAAACATTGGTATAGGGCAAAGATCGAACTCGGGTCTCGTGATTGTAAAACCGGTGTCCTAACCACTTGGCCACTCTTTTACCCTACCGCAATTTCATGTTTAACTTAACTCATTTCTTTGTTTAATGTACGTCTTCATCTCTTATTACAGAACAAAAGTATATTCCGGTAACAAAATCATAGGGAAAATACCTTCACTGTACGACATGTGCGTTCAAATACTACAGGAACATATTGATGGTAAGTTTTTTTTTATCGCTGAGTTTTCTCAAGCCGATAACAATATTTTGTGACAAGCAAATTGTTGTTTTGTAATGTAAATTGTCCAGGATATTTACCTTACTCTTTGATATTCGTCGTCCAAAATGTTGTACAGTTTTATAGACTGCGTACTATACCAAAACCGTTTAGCGCTATTTCTAATTTTAATATATAGTGTTTTTTCGCGACTTTTCGTCTGTTTTTCGTTTGCTTTTTGTCCGTTTGTGCCGTGTGATGCCAGCTTAGAATAGCATCACCCCACATCCTTCCCGCGGGTGTCGTAAGAGACGACTAAGGGACTCGAGGATATTGGTGTATTACAATTTTCAGGCGACAGGCTGACAACCTGTCACTATAGTGATACACATGTTTTCTGGAACAACCTTGGAAAACAATCCTTAAAAATGTCGGACGTGGTAATAGCGACCGTATTCTTACGGCCTTTATCCCTTTATCCCTTGCGGGGTAGGCAGAGTGTCAACGGCCGCAAAAATACGGTCGCTGTTACAACGTCTGACAAATATTGAGAGTCCTTTCAGATGATTCGTGTATATGTGTGTGTTAGTTTTCTTTTATAATTTTTTTTTAATTCGCAGCTCTGGAATACACGGGCGGAGTCCCGTATGAGATCCTGAAGCCCATCGTAGACAAGGCGACGCCTCAGCAGCTGTTCGTGCTAGAGCATTACAACCCTTATCTGATGGAGGATACGGACCACCTTTGGAAGAAGCACTGCGAGAAGAACTTCCGCACGAAGAAGAGAGAGGAGATGGAGTCATGGAGGGAGATGTATATGGTATGATCGTCTTGTTTTGCCGTGTGATGCCGGGTTTGCCATGTGATGCCGGCTTAGAATAGCATCACCCCACATCCTTTCCGCGGGTGTCGTATGAGGCGACTAAGGGACTCGAGGATATTGGTGTATTACATTTTTTTGGCGACAGACTGACAACCTGTCACTATAGTGATACACATGTTTTCTGAAACAGCCTTGGAAAACAATCCTCAAAAATGACAGATGTGGCGATAACGACCGTATTCTTACGGCCGTTAAAGCTCTGCCTACCCCGCAAGGGATAAAGGCGTGATATATGTATGTATTGTTTTTGGCGACGGATGTGGCGCAGTGGTAGTGCGACTGCCTTTGACACAGAAGATTCCGGGTTCAATTCTCGGTGGGTTACTCACAAGGTTGATATTTAACACCTTGTGATTTTTTTTCCAGTCTGGTTAGGTCATTACGGGCTGAACCGCCTATTTATCAAATAATATGGTTTCGTGTTTCGGATGGCTCGTTAAGTCATAGGTCCCGGTTGCTGCATTATGATTACTTAGACTGCGGTCGTTACACATACACAACCATGTCAGAAGCCAGCTACTTGTAGAAGGCGGTTAAAAATTTCTGACACTAGGGTTCACTGGGTCGTTGGACAACTCGGTGTCCCACACGAAAAGGGAAAGTTTTGTTTTTACGGTTGTTTAAAATTATTACAGCCTGGCTCTTCAAACAAGAGTTGATTGCAAAAGTTTAATGTTTCTCGAATCTAGTTTTAAAAAAATACCATCACTCATATGGTCTTCCTGCATGTTTACCTTATATCATTTTAGGTACAATATTGTTCGCCGACTAGACTTGATATGATCATTGTTATTTTGTCCTGTCGCGTATATGTATATAAAAGTTCGCGTGAGAAAGCACATACATACACAAGTCACGCCTAATACCCCTTGCGGGGTAGACATAGCGTCAACAATCGTAAAATCACTGTCGTTATAGCCACGTCTGACTAGTATTGAGATTTATGGATATTTCACATGATTCGTGTATCACTGTAGCCTATCAGCCTGTGGCCTAAAATTCTAATACGCATGAAACCCTCGAGTCCCTTATTTGCCTTTTACCACACCCGCGGGTAGAAATGGGGTGATGCTATTCTAAGCTGGCAAAACAGGGTATGATGGCAGTGAGAAAGCACACGAATATTCTGAAATATTTATTTTTTATTTTACGTTTTTTACAGAGGTGCCAAGAGGAACAAGAATACAAGTTGAAGTCGTTGACTGCGAACATAAAGATGACTCAGGAAGCTAAGAAGGCGCCCATCAAACAAACCAAAATGGCGTATGTGGACTCCGTTGTGAAGCCGCCCAGGAACATCGCTAGAAAACAGGTACTTTTATAAATGAAAATAGCTCAATTGCAGACCAGTGGGGGTATCTCACGCGGCCCGGGTTCGATTCCCGATCAACGCTTGTCAATTCGATTTCTTATTTTCATTTATGAGAATAATATAGGATTGTAAGTGCAGTAAATCCCTGTAAAAAGGTGGGTTTTGTATTGTTTTTCTATGACTGGCTGGTCAGGGATTTCAACAAGTACAAAATAATAAGAATGATTGGCAGGTCAAATGAGCTACTTTTTAAAACAATGTTAATTTTAAAGGTTCGTCACCGAAAACGTAACAAAAAGCAAACGTATATTATCTACTCGAAGGGTCAAATAAAATGGTAGAGGTAAGTTTGAACCATAATAAAAATTTAAATCAGCTGCGGTGGAAGATTTTTTAATCAATTCCGTATTAATTTTAGGCTAGCGTAGAATGTAGATGTAGGTACACTAACATACATATATCACGCCTTTATTCCTTACGGGATATGCAGGGCGCTAACGGCCGCAAAAATACGGTCGATTCGCCACGTCTGACAAATACAGAGGACCGTTTGAGATAATTTTGTGTATCACTATAGTGATAAGTTGTCAGCCTGTCGCCTAAAAGTTGCAATACACCTAAAGCCTCAAGTCCCTCAGTCGCCTCTTACGACACCCACGGGTCGGAAATGGGGTGATGTTATTCTAAGCTGGCATCACACGGCATAGGTACACTTATAGCATGAAATCGTATATCGACTTGGGCGTGGGCGTGAGACGACCGCTGTGAAACATTTACAAAGGTAACATGTGTGCGATCGCACTGAAGTCGTTGAATGTAATGGTGTAATTTAGAAGTAATTGAGTAGCTATTTAATGCTCTTAATGAATGAAAACTTGTAAATGGCGCAGTTCTGCCTATTTTTCGAGCTATTGTAAAATATCTTGGCTGTGAGTTTTCCTGTCAAAATAATAACTAATTAGAAGAATAATTCTTAACGCTAATGATTTATAGTGATTTGACCCTATTTTATATGAATGTTAGTTTAGGAGTCGAAGTGGTCGCCATGGCGGAAATCGGTCAGAGAGATCATCATATGAATGTTTACTATTTCGTAGAGATGTCCAGAAGATAGTAATTTCGAATACTTGGCGTGTTTGTATTAGCTTTGTAACAGAACTGTATGTAACTATTCCCTGTAACAGGCGTTACAGGGAATAGTTACATACATACATACATATATCACGCCTTTATCCCTTGCGGAGTAGGCAGATCGTTAACCGCCCTAAGAATACGGTTGCTACCGCCACGTCTGACGTTTTTGAGGATTGTTTTCCAAGGTAGTTTCAGAAAACATATGTATCACTATAGTGACAGGTTGTCAGCCTGTCGCCTAAAAATTGTAATACACCAATTCTCCTGAGTCCTTTAGTCGCCTCTTACGACACCCGCGGAAAGGATGTGGGGCGATGCCATTCTAACGGCATCACACGGCATTAGAGAATAGTTAGTAATAGTTATCCATTGTGGTAACGTTCACGTTTATTTCGCAGGCAATGCACGGCACAGCGCACATGGCGACGGCCAGCCCCGCGGCCAGGGTCGCCTCCCTCTCCACCTCCTCCAACGTCCTCAAAGGTGGGGTCCGCGCCCCCCCGGCGCCCCCCACTTCCACCAGCTCCCTCAACAAGCCCAAGAAGGCCCCCCTCATGGCGAAAGCGCTCCAGCTGATGCGCGGTCGTAAGCGATGATACCTTATGTTTTGTGATAAAGGTAAAAGACTTAGTATTTATTTTTGTAGACTTTCTACTTCATTTCATACGGTTAGATCGAATGCTAAATGAAATTGAATTTGTATAATAGGTGTAAAACTTTCCAGTTTGTGAGAGAATACTGGTTCGCGTTATAAATAATAAAATATTTTGGCTGTATGAAATGAAATAGAGTTGTAGTAGTCAGTAGTAGTTAGAATTTGACTACCCCGAAGATTGATGTTGTATTTGTTGGCAACAATAATCTGGGTTATTTCTATTATTATGCCTCCTACCTGTAACTTAGTGTCAGCTTGGTAAACACTGCCGGCATAGGTTGTAGGAAGCATTCTCTTGTAAATACATATTGTATTTTTCTTTCGTTCGACACCAGTTTGATCAAAATAAATAACGGCATTGACGTATATGAACAAAAATATGTCGAACACGAGTCTAAACGCTAATTTCTTATTGCATTTAAATACCTAAAATATAATTAATTCATGTTATCTACTGTAAGTAGACGTAAAAAAAGTTTGTATCGAAACTTTATTTTTATCTTCAGAAAAATTGTGGTAGTTATTGTGATTGCAAATTTTAGGTTCAAATAATAGACGCCTGAATATAACGCATTTAGGCCGTTCGCAAACCCACGACAAAACAGTTTCATGCAAGACAGTTAGGAATATACCGTGGTCGGCAATAGTCGCAAGTGGTAATATTCCCAATATCCGGGAACATTCCAATTTTACTGGGAACGTGTGATAACGTGTCAGAAAAAAAAAAACATAAAATTACCATTAAATAATAAACAAAGTAAAAATAGGAAAGTATTAACTTCCTTTTAAAGGATGAACCAGCCCATGAAACTGAACAACTTTCCCCCAGGAACAATAGAAACATGGGTCAAAATATTTGACCTCCCATACAAAATATATCAACCAGTGGAGTCAGGTTGTATATGCTATGTTCCTTGGGGAAAGTTGTTCAGTTTCGTGGGCTGGTTCGTCCCTCGAAAGGAAGTTAGTACTTTACCTAACATTCGATCCGTGACAATTTTATTATATTGTGAATAAAGTGTGTCCTTACAAAAATATTAACTAATTTTACTATAATACTTTTTATTGTTTTCCCGAAACGTTCCCAGCGAGTTAGAATGTTCCCGGAGAGCGGGAAGTTTCTTTTTCTGGGTATATTCCCACTGACTTATACCCAACGACACCACATCTCTATCTGTCGTGAAACTGTCGTAGGTGTGCGGTGGCATTTATTCATAATGGTACCACTTGTACACGGTCAATTTACGATTTCCTAACATGCATAAATGCACTCATCTCTAAAAATTGCGTTAGTATCACTTACAAATAGCTAATTTCGGATGCTTTAAACATCTGAAGGATTGAGTAATAGTTATAATCTTCGCGTCGTATATTCTGTTTTGTACAGTCGGTGAACGTAACTCATGACGAATTCAGTTTTTAAGGTTTCTGCATCTAGAAAAGTATTGCTGAAAAACGCAATCTTAAAAAATCGCTACCTTAAATTTTGGATTGTTCATGAGTGATGCGGAGAGACTGTACTAAGGTAAAAATGTCTGTATGTTTTGAAATGAACTAACTATATCTTTGTTATTTTTTTATGGTAGGAACTATGGTTAAATCATATTAACATAACTGATTTTGTATATTGTTCCTTAGAAAAAAACCAAATATAACTAGACAGACAAAACAAAATAATGTAAATAATTTTTTTTTTAAAGAATATAACAAACATGTTTCGAGTTGTAAAATCGAAGTTAGATATATAGCTTCTAGTTTTTATTAAAATATAAGATCTTCTTTGTATTGCCATTTAGATAGCAAATGTTAAAACGTTTGTGACGAAATTACTACTGTTTACTATTTAAGTATTTGTAAATATTGCGTGGATAGTGTATTATTTTATGTATCTTTCACA
This sequence comes from Keiferia lycopersicella, assembly GCA_029255805.1. Lineage (NCBI taxonomy): Eukaryota > Metazoa > Arthropoda > Insecta > Lepidoptera > Gelechiidae > Keiferia > Keiferia lycopersicella. The sequence goes on from JARACZ010000008.1 coordinate 7,157,568, forward strand.
ATTTAAATGTCAATTTAATTGAATTTATCTACATAGATGACTTTGTGAGATTGTTCCAATTTTGGACTTCCGACTAAACAACATGATTGTGCGAAAGAAAGATGATTGTCTGTGCTTCTGAAGGCATGTTGGCCCGGTTACACTATCACGTCAAGGCTACGTATTCCATAATCGGCGGTTTAAAAACACCAGGACCATCTATTATGCCAGTGTCCTATATGATATAAAAGAATGATTTATCTTTATTCCAACGTTTTATAATAAAATTATTGGCTTCTTCTTTCCGTATGAGACACCGAGTCGTCATAGTTGAAGTATTTCATACATTATCAAATTATAATAATACTATTAATTACTGTTTATTTTATTATTATGATTATGTAAATATCGGACAATGTGAGAGAATTAGGTACCAAACAATAGTTCGCTGTGATGTTTGAAATAAAATTAACGAATTGTGATATAGGTGTATGATTTCTAACAACAACAACAACACAAATCACGCCTTTATCCCTTGCGGGGTAGGCAGAGCGTCAACGATCGTAAATGTGATTTCTAGCACACTCTCAAAATGAAAGAAATTGTTTTAGATCTTACTATTTTTATCTCTCTCGCACAATATTGCCGCCTTTACAGTTTGTAAAATTTAGCTTGATACCTGTGACGTTTAAGACATTGGAAAAAATTCTATGTCAGGTCCATTTTCCTAGGAAACAAAGGAAGATGTACCGTATGTAGCATTTGCTCCAAGGTCACAAACGTCACAGGCACCAAGCTAAATTTTACATACTATGGTCGTAAAACTGTTATTTGTATAAAAAAAAACTAGAATAACTTTTTACAAGGAGAAATCTATGGAAATAATATGATATGAAACCTCAGACCCCCCAACTCATTTTTAATTAAATTAACCTAACTAAATCAAATATAAGAATTCTGTTTTGAATATATTTAGCGCTGTTTGTTTTGCGTGGGTTGCATGGGTTGGATTGACTTACGCTTACAATAAGTATATTTTATAAACATAATCCTATGTTAAAATAAAAATAGTTTCTATCGATTCTGCTCGTGTGAACAAACTATTTTCAGGTGTTGCGCATTTAAAGTTACACCTTGTATATGAGACTGCATGAAATACAGCACACCGCTTGCGTTGAGTAGTGCAGGGATGCCGTGTGTCGTCTCGTACAGTCTAACACATTACAAGGTACGCGCGTGTACACGTTCTCGCGCACGAGCTGCATATGAGCTGAGGGGTCGTTTCTTTCAAATCGAGATATCAAGGTTGTAAAAAAAAATTGCTGCAAATATTGCAAGGGATGAATCAGTCCATGAAACTGAACTATTTTCTCCAAGGAACACACTAATGGCAACAAAATAATAATAAAAATTGTAGTTCACATCTCCCTTTAATTTGGTGCTAGATTAAACCAAACTTATGAAACTATATAAACTTATTAAATAAAAAATATTATTTTATGTATTACATACATACACATACATACATTTACACTCCCTTATCCCTTGCGGAGTAAAATACGTAAATACATTTATATTATATGCAGAAAGCAAAATAAAAAAGGGACATATATTTTTACGAGTACCAAGTATACGAAAATGGTTTTCAAGTACAATTTGTTTACACAATCGTCGTCACACCTGACTCCTGACCTAATAATTATTATCTATTCATTCATTTTATGCTAGTGTTTGTTTGACTCACATGAGTTTGAAAACGTGTATTTAGCCCATTGGATGAAGCGGTCATTAGGTACACCTGGCGAACAAACTGATCAACAGATTAGCAAGATGCTATTTAATTAAAACATTTATATGTACCCTTTCATGATAAATTTTAAAAAGGGTGTTCATATACGCGCAAGGGATAAAGGCGTGATATATGTATGTATTTATACGCACGAGATCGTTTGTTTTTTTTTCATGTTCCGAGTCTTCTGATCGATAATTTTTCTGAAGAAAATATCTGACGATACGACTCACGTACTTTGAATGTGACATGGTTAATTCAATGGAATAATAGAAATTACAACAAAAGGTATATAATTATAGTAAAATATGAAGTAATTTTAAAGTTATAATTATAACAGCAATCGTGCCGACTTGACAATATTATCGTGATAATACATTTTAAATAATAGTATGGAATCTTATAAATGTTATAGAACAGTACTATGTATGTACATATTATGTAGGTTTAAATATATATCTCATTAATATTCCGATCTTATTTCTATTTTTAAAGGGCTTGCTCTCAACGCTACGACGTATTTTTGTTATCACTTTGTAAGTTGACGTTTTTGCCCTTTTGATGATACCCCAGAAAAAGCCCTAAAGTTACCCAAACGATTAGATAAATCAGTACAAAACAACATCAATATTTCTGAATTTAGACTTGAGCTGCCTTTCGTAGTCTGTGTTAATAATCCTTGCGCATTGGTAAACGGCCAGAAATTTAAGGTTCTTATAACAGACTGATATCACATCTACAATCACAGGGGAAATATTCCCTATTCTAGATAGGCTCAAACTCTGCAGAGTTATCAACCCAGGGCTCCCTAAAGTCCTCAGTAAATTAGCTTCTGTGAAATTGGTATTATTCCAGATCTGCAAATGTTGTATTTTCTTTAAATTTACTAATGCAATCAGGCCTCCATCAGTTAAGTTCTCGCATCTTATTATAGCTAAGTCTTTTAAATTAGGACATTCAGATAATATCTTCAAACAATTGTCGTTGACTGCATCGCCCCCGTAAATGTGAAGAGTTTCTAATATTTTCTTCTTAGATGCAATCAACTCTACAACAAATTCTAGGCTAAGATTTTTTATTTTCTCGATGTAAACATGAGTGAGATGCCTACAGTGCAGCAAAGTGTCACAGTTTGTAGAGTTTAATCCAAATTCAGATAAAGCCAAATAATTTAAGTTATTAAACTGGTCAAACTCTATAGTCAAGTCCTCATTGCTTTGCAGAAGGAGGGAGTTTTTAAGATTGATCTTCTTCAAGTCTGGCCACTTTTTTATATTTTCTTGAAACTCTTTAGCGATACGGCACATTACTAGCTCCAAGGAAATAAGATTATCACATTTTTCTAAGATAGAGCTTATCGTGGGATAGCTGTAGATATACTGTAGTTTTAGGCATCTGATCAATTCGCAGTGGGTGTTGATGGTTTCCATGTTCTTGGAGCTGACTTCGCTCTGTCCTGGTTTCCCGGAGTAGACGATGGTGATGCGTTTCCACAGCGTGGGATCACGAGCCAGCTTCCTCCACCTCTGACTCACATTCTCGCAGGCCAGTAACTCCTCCAGAGGCAAAAGCTTAAAAATATAAATGAGTAGCTCGTCCGGCAAAACGCATATTTCATCGCAGCCTTCGTCGTCGTCTGATGTGGTCATCTTGGAAGACCTAAAAGGTTTTTAATATGATTAAATATTCTCAAACTACTTCTAAACTACGTTAAAGCTAAAAAAGCTATTATTTGTCATCATTTTACTTTAATGTTTTATCGTAAAGATTTCTTAGCAAGAAAGTAGATACTTAAGTTATCATCAGAGAAATTCTCTTACCTTTGTATAAAATAACGATGTATTCGCTAAGAATTTTTCGCACTGAATGCCTTTGCAAATTGTTTACCAACTACGCCGCTATTTGCATAAAATGCAACTCATTTCCACTTCTAATTTTGGCGTCTAACATTAATTCGTTACACGTTCTTCCCTGTTATCCAATAATTCGGGAATACACGCGCGCGACGATGTAGAGTTGTGTTGTGATTAGAATCAATGCTGCCAAATGCGCAAAACGTCTTTCAAAACATCTATTACATCACAGCGAAATCAAGCTTTATTCAAATGGAATAAAACACAGTATTGATCAAACGTTCACGTTTTTCTAGACACTGCTAAGCTGTTAAATTAAAAACGCAATAAAACTGATTGAGAGCCATGCGCAGTTGGTGCATTGTGTAAAGTCGGGTAATACCTGCAAATGTCAATAGTTTTTTTACTATAAGTTGGCCACCTTGCTAGAGCCCTCCTTTTCGGGCCCCTCGTGTTCGGATACACACTCGCTTTGTAGCCGATTCGCTAACAAAATGGGTCTCCGCCACGAGGCATGTTAATGCGATTATACAAAGCTCTTCAACTTCATGGTAGAACGTGATTTCGCGCTCCTTTTCACTACTGGTACGCCAGAGTGAGAAATAAGATCGGAAAGTCCGCAGCAAACCTTTATGTTTTTCGCAGCCGCTCCTTTATTCAGTAAGACCGAGTCCGTCGGGGCGGGTCGTCACTGCAGTTTTATCATATTACACTACATATTTTGTGTAACTTCTAGTGTAGGGCGACCCGATACCTTAACCCGACTAAAGTACTTAATTAGACAGTCAAAATGTTACACCTAAGGAATATTGCAAAATCTGTAGTGCCTCTGAAAAGCTCAATCCAAAATGAGGGAGTCAATACGGTGCTCAAACTGGCGCCTGCCGCCGCAAATGTTTGTTGCCGGACCTACGCCAGCCATGAAATCCCAGACAGGCTTAAGGACATCCCTTCCAGCGGAAACCCCAGATTCTTCGACATGGTGGAGTACTTCTTCCACCGCGCCTGCCAGGTCATCGAAGATCAACTGGTTGAAGACTTAAAGTCCAGGGGATCCGTCGAGGAGAAAAAGAAGAAGGTGGCCGGTATCCTAAAGCTGATGCAGCCTTGCGACCACATCATCGAGATCCAGTTTCCCCTAAGGCGTGATACCGGGGAATACGAAATGATCCGCGGTTACCGTGCCCAACATTCCTCTCATAGAACACCCACCAAAGGAGGTAAGAGTCTCCTCTTTTACTCGTCATTTCTTCCATGCTTTACAATCGTAAATTGCTTACATCACACACGTTATTTTGCATTAGATCGGTAGTCAACTTTTAGTTACTAGGTAAATTTTATTTATAGCCCGCGAGACACGTGATGTCTCGTTATGTTACGTAGCTAAAACATTTGTGGACGTCTAAATTTTTGGTTAAATCCGCTTCCGCCCCTAGCAAATATTTTACTCTCTAATACCGTTTTGCAAATACGCCCTGTCATGGCAACTAGATATACTTAATTGAATTAATGATCATATCGCAGCGAATGAACAAGTATAGGTACATAAAAATCAGAGATTAATTCAAAAGGAAACGGATTACAGAAATGATTTATCAAAAGGTGAACTCGATATAACATAACCTAACAAAATATACCGTCCGGCAACCTTCTAAAATTCTCTACAGAGCAACACGAGAATGCCAGCCGCCAAATTGCGTTTTTGTTGAAAAATTGGTCCTTCGAGCCGGACAAACTCACTGCACGGATGTTTTTATCGGCGATTCGGCCACGTGAAGTAGTTACATAACTGAAAAACACTTTTTTATGGGTAGTAGTTGCTGTGTACGATTTCTGTGTAATGAAAACGTCGTCCTGAAAATAATTCATTTACAATTGACAGTAGGTTCCAAGATTTAATCCTATCATTATCTATCGCAGTTGCTATTAAATCAGTCAAGTTTAACCTTTATCAGAACACAATCGATCACATTGATAGGTATTTTCATTTTCTTTGACAAGGTTTTTTATGAATCGATAGTAGGTATTGACATATGGTTGCAAATAAGTATAATATTATTTAAAATGCATAGGTAACGAAAGACTTTCATAACTCATAAATTAATTACCATCGTTTCAATATATTCTATCAAAGATAAAATAACTATGCAATCGTAATTAGCAAAAGGTCTGCTTCTACCAGAAGCGTATTAAAATAACATTCTATCGACGACAGACAACAGTAGGTAATCAAATACAAGCATTTGGTACTGAAAATGGTTAATGGTTAAGTTTTCATTCAAATTGCAGCCACTGCATTATAATAATATTACTAGGCTAAGCCTGAACAAAACCTAATAAACAGGTGAGTATAACATTTCGAGCAATCAGAAATGTCAGCAGGGTCAAGGGCAATACTTGATAGCACGATAGGTGGGTATACATAGTCGACAGACTAACAGCTTGTAGAACAGTCAGTGAACAGTCACATAGGAAATTAGACTTTTCGAACATTCTATAAGTAGACATACACATCTATCAAATCTTTGCAGATCTTGCGTTATTTACATTGTTGTCTTTTTTTTTCATAGTCTCCATTTTTTTGCATGCATGATAGATTTTAACGTGATAGACTAATTCTTGCTCATAATACTTTACCATTATGTCAGACTATACCTACACGTAAACATTTGTAACATGCATGGTCTGCGAAAATGTTATTTGGTTATCGCAAGTGCCGCTGTTTCATGAAACACCTGTTTGTTTCGTGAATTAAAGCAAATTTATTTTATTACACGTAATGAATAGCTGTCATTTGCATGTACTTTTATTGTATAACACATTCCCCAAGGCCGAATATGATGCGATCGGTCTGTATTTAATAAAAACCCTAGGGTCCATCTAAGTACCTAGGTACACCAAGTTTATTCCGCGAATGATGAAATCGAGAGAAGAGTAGGTACATAAAATACTTTTCACAATCTTTTTATTCATATTTGAAACGATATCTGTTAAAATGATAAAGTACACTAACCATGTCAGAGAGGAATACAAGCATTTTTATTATTCACCTGGCTGTCCCAATTTGTTTACTGTCAGCTTCTTGATTCCTCTATCAAAAATGGTGACAAAGAATAGGTAGCAGCGAAAGGTTTTGAGATTCGTGGTCTGCATGCACCCTACCTATCAGTATTCTGAGGATTGTCCCTTATACACCTCGTAGAAAATAAGTTACATTCTATCAATGCCAGTATGATGCGTTACGATTGAAATCATCATGAGCATTCTCTAAGCAGTTCAATGTCATTAGTGTCATTACCTAACTCTCTCTCTCTCTCTTCGAAGACGACTCGATGTCCCCTAGATACCGAGTCGTACAACGAATCAATGAACCTTAGTGTCAGAATCTTTCAACCACCTTCTACAATTACCTAACAATATCGTATGTCATATTACGAATGAGCTAAGTACGTGAAATAATTATCGAGGATCCTGTTTCCATGGGTGGCAACCTTCGTAGCAACCGACCAATTCAAATTTAACAAGCTGCTATCACGCGCCGTCTCCATGGGCAGAGGTCCGTCGGCGGTCGTACAATCCTGTTCGGCAGACATAGCAAATTGAGGGGCCTAGCAAAAAAACCGTTAGTCGGTAGTGAATGCCATAATGGAAGAAAATAATAACAATAGAAATACGATGAAACTCGTTTGCTTAAGGTTCACGATTAGAGATATGTATTTTACATAATAAGGTGTTTCCCGGTTTGTCTGTCTAAAATTTTAAAAAATACGTGACCTTTTTCGATAAATTTCAAGTGTAAAATGGATTCCTTGGCCTGATGCAATGCCTCCTTTGATATTAAATAAATACATGATGGAGCTAATTCAGTCATCCTTGCGCGATATTAATACTAATCAGAATTAAAACCATCACGAGACACCATAGATAAGCATCTAGTTCATTGTTGCATCTAGCTGATTGCTCTTGTTTCAATCTTGCAATTTTTACAACACTTGCAACTGCAACATTTATAGGTGTAACTTTATTCCTTTTAAAAAATCAGGATTTCGTGTCTTCTGATGAATAAAAATACAAAGTTGTCTGCTATAGTCTGTAAGTTTAGGTACTTATCTTTTTGTAAACAAACTTTGTATTAAACTGACAGTTCTGAAGTGTCACTTTCATACAAAGTGTGTTTACAAAAAGATAAGTACCTAATCTTACAGGCTATAATAGGTAATAAGTTCATATAGCAGTCATCGTGCATTGCAAGAATGTTGAGATAAAGTGGAGAGAGAAAAGAATATATATCGAATTTAATTTTAAAAAAGGTACCAAATACTCTTTATTTTATAACTGTTCTTGAACTTGAGTAGTGGTATTAAGATTCCAATAATCACAACATTATAAACTCTGACCCTTGTATTGTAGCCCCTAAAGTCAGTAAAGGTCGGTAGAAATATTGTTCCCTATCTAATGATAAGACTGATGTAGTTTTCGTTGTCAGCCACTCAAAAATATTTCACCTAATACAGCATAGAAAGGTTAATATCACATTGTTATCATACTAACCAAATGTTTTCATACAGAGATAACTAAAAGTAAGAAAATATGTACCTAGCAAACGGGGGCGTGGTTACCACGTCATAACGTGCGTCAAGGGGTTTGGCGTACGTGCCCCCTCTTAATTTCTCCGTGATTATGTAACCACAAATTTTTCACTAAAAATACCTGCTCTGCTGCAACGTCAAAGTACTTATGTATTTGGAATTAGCACTATCTAGAAAATGTAATATCGCAGTCACGTTATCTAAACGTATGCGAGCCAATAGGTATAGAGTTTGTTGGGGGCAAAGCAATGACATCAACCTGATGTTCTTCTGAGATATGGTCCGACAAATAGTGATAAACGGAACGACTACAGTCCTACAATCTTATCAGCACCAGTATCTACTATCTAATCACTAAATATACTAAAAACCCATTCGTTTTATTCTTAGCAACAAAAAGTTGGCAATGCCGTTTATCAGTATTTGCCGTACTCTGTCGGTGACGTAAAAATACCTCTAGAAAACAACAATGCTTAAAAAGTTGGATGTTTTGTTAACTGGTAGAATTTTAGGCAGCAACTTCACTTCTTTGGCCTACCCAAGAAAAATTCATGAAAAATTCACATAAACCATTTTAACTGAGCCACTGAGACCCTGTAATTTGTTTGACGACCTGCTACACTAGAAGCTTCTAGTTTCATAAAGTCTGCATTGCATTCAGGACTGATATCAAGTTCTTCAAAGAGGTCTCTAATTAGGCTCTTCCTTGAATATGCACTAGCGGGTCTTTTATTCATCGTGATTAGGTACTTCTCTTTTTAAACCAGTATTTTTCCATTTATGATTAAAACATTTATCAAGATACATTGATAACACTTGCTCATGCCTACACCTGTTGTTGCTTTGCTTTGTTGCCGTTTTATTTGAGCCGCTGGTCTTTGAGAATAGATTTCGTACTATTTATATCATCTAGGAAATATGCCAAGTGAATGAGTATGTGTGTAGGTATCGTGCATTGAAATTGCTTGATATTTCAATAGACTAACGGCTCGCCCAGCGGTTGCACCCGCTGCTGATCGTTTTTCTGAGGGATTGAGATGCTTTCCCGGCGTTTATTGTACATAATAAACCTTCCTCTTGAATCAATATTGTATCTATCCAAAAAACGCATTAAAATCTGAGGAGATGATATCCATGACGGAGAAATGCACAAATGACTTCATTCTGTATTATATGTATTGATTTACCTTCTGATAGCGTTGTAGCCAGAAAGATCGTAAAAAATTCAAGTGTAGATATTCAGTAGGTACAAGGCAAATATCCCCTCTACTGTCTCAGGCCAAGGGCAGACCTTACGTAATTTTAAGGTCAATTTCATCTTCTCGTGTGTCCGACTTATCATAGTTTATTTGATAGTAAAACATGACACCTTTATCTCAACGTAAGTAAGTCATCTTTTAGCAATATTAATGGAACATTCCAATATTTAATACGATAACAGATAACTTACATAAATCTAAATCTGGAAAATTAAAATTCGTAATAAAAATGTTGATGTTATATCTAAAAACATGAGTAGATATCATTAGGTAGATACGATCGTAGATTATGTCAGTAATTCCTCTATAGACTTCCGCTATGAAAGATAAAACAAAATGTCATTGAAGAATCTGTCTGTTTCGCTTCCTGGGTCAATTACTCAGTTTACTATTGTTGCAGTGGGAGTTAGAATGCATGTATATTGGTGTAGTTCATAGATAAAAACTACCTTTACAAACCTACCTACGAAGCTATGGTTATTGTATGAGAGAAGTGGATAATATGATAGAGGAAAATCCACCTAATGTATGTTTCCTGTCGCCGCACATACGGTTTTAGGTACAATTGATACTAATTTGTACCTACTCTTGTTCACAAGTCACAACAATATAAGGCGTAAAAATATTAGCTGCAAATATTTTATGGGGTGAATAAGCCCATGAAACTGAACAACTTTCCCCTAGGAACATAGGTCGAAATATGAAAAAAAAATTGTACGCCCCCCAACAAAACTACCGGCCGACCAAAATAATCAGTTTGTATGGGAGGCCCTAATTTTTTTTTCATATTTCGACCTCTATGTTTCTTGGGACACCCTGCGCGCGATAAATTAGGGAAATTTGTGCGAGTGTGGGCAACTGGATTTTAACTCCTAGGGGGAACGTTAATGGGGTCTGACGACCTACTTTCTAGTTACTCATTTCACTCCTCTTGCTTTGCTTACACAACCATAAACGCACATTCATTCGACAGGTTCAACCCGACAGACATAACAATAATTTACTTTTTCCATTGTCTTCCAGGTATTCGATTCTCAACAGACGTCACCAGGGACGAAGTGAAGGCTTTGTCAGCTTTGATGACGTTCAAGTGTGCCTGCGTGGACGTGCCGTTCGGAGGCGCCAAGGCCGGCATCAAGATTAACCCCAAGGAGTACTCAGAACACGAACTCGAGAAGATCACTCGCCGTTTCACTCTTGAGCTCGCCAAGAAGGGCTTCATTGGTAAGTTAAGATACAATTTCATTTAATCAAGTGTGAATGTTATATTACTTAGTTCCTAGATTCTAATTCCTGAATTCATGAAAATGGAAGGGGCCGAAAGATTACGTAAGATGAGACGATTTAGGAAGAGGGGGGTCCGAACTAATCTTTCTTATTCTTACATGGATGTGGGCGGCGGTCTAGAATGTTCTTACCTGAGATTACAAAAGTAACCAAAAGATGCATAATTGCAAATGCGTAAAGTCGAACACTGGTGTAGATTGCTTTTTTAACAAACACTGCCGCTCCGGCCGAGTAGAATTCAAAAATTTTCTTTTGTTACTACTTTTTCTTTTGTAAAGATACTTACCGATTTTACGTAACATTTAATGAATTGAGGGAAAGACGGAAAAATTGGTCTCAGCTGCCTTTACGTAATAAATAAAATACCCTAAAGAGGCGAGAAATCAACAGACTGCTGAATGTGAATTTTTAGTACCTACTAAAAATTTACGTTTTTAGACGGACCCGAAACCAAAAAACTACCTTTAGGCGGTAATTAAAAATAAAACTTCCCTTTAGTTAATTAAAACGGTTGCGTTAATTTGCCGCCTCTGAAACTGTCATGAACAATAGCGAGTGAAATGAAAATGCTCAACAGAATTGATACCTTGTCTAATGGTGTGTCGTTATTTCAGATACCTTATATGTTTAACCAATTGAAAATGTTTGTGCATCTCTAACGTGTTTGATGTCCTGAAAGCTTTTCGTTGAAGTGTGTGTTTCGTTTGAATAGTTGACCTAAAATAACTTTGTCCATCGTTCAAATTTGAATTAATTTGTGTACCAAATATTGGCATTTATTATTTAAAAACCGGGGTAAGTATTCATCCCAAATCCATGTCACATCGCATCTTCATGTAGTTAGTGTTGCGTAATAGGTAGTGACATGTATGTGTTGTTTTTGTACAGTCAATCTCAAGCTGGGTTAAACACTTTTGATCGCGCGCATAAAACTTACATTGCCAGTTCAAAGTGTGGTTCTCCCGAGCACGGCCCATGTGATAATCCATGTCTTTGAGTAGGTATGCAGAATAATAGTTGATAATTTGTCGAAATTTGTCGCACTAAAACCAGAATTTGTCGAGACACCGTTTAAGATATAACGAAACGAAAATGGCGCACTGGAGAGAGCTTCTTTGCAAATTCTGGTTTTTGTGCGACTGCTAATACAAATTATCGACAATTATTCTGCATCATGGATTTCCACACAGTCCGAATGCTTAACCAGACGTGAGCTTTACCGTACCATTTCTTTCGTAACATAATTATTTTATATATTTGCAACATCTTTTCATCTTCAAGACACCTTGACCCTGGTCAATGATCTATGACAGGTCAACAGCCATCCTACAATATCGCGTGCAACAAATTGCTTGTCACCAACTGCACTACGATTGCTATAACTGTATTGCATGATGATTGATGGTGACTAACTTGTTCTTTTTGCACTGCAGCAGTCTATATATTCTTATCTATCTGCTTTAGTATAGAAAAGAGATTACAAAATCGCGTAATATTTTTGGGCGTTATATTATATATTTTTTGACGTGAAATTAATGTTTCTGACGTGCCTCAGACAGAGCCTTTATATTTTTACAAAGTTGTAATGAAAGAAAGCATTAGAAATACTAGTCCTTCTATATCAATATATTGCGCCTTTATCAAATAAACACATATCCATCTCACATATTGACTTATCATGTATTGTTATTGTTTTCTTAACTTCATTACTATCAATAAATGCACAGTATACACACAGCAACTGTTATCGATCTTATATCGCTATATTTGCTGTATCTATGTGCAGAGCCTACCTAAATACAATAATAATGTATTGATTTGATCTATCTCAATTCAATCTACTTTTTTGAAACAATGTAGAATAAAATAAGGTAATCATCCAGCCAGTAACATTCTACATGTAACATACCAGAATGCACCAAAACAAATGTAGTTAGTTACTTCACGATTTGGTATTATTTATCTACCAACCTGTTATCAGTACTTAAATAGCATTTGTGAAAAGTATTAATGTTTTTTATGATGATTTACAGTGCACTCTTAAAAACTGATTGAAACCTATCAACCAGTATCAGGTCATACCTAAGCTTAGCTTTGATTTCAAAAGTATTTTTTTAGCACCTTATTTACCTGTACGTTGCACCCGGCTATTAATATTTGTTGAAGTTTATACGTTACCAGGGTTACCAGCTATTAGCACACTCATCCCTCTTGCACACACGATCACCTCATCTTCTTTCTCCCTTATTCACCAGGGCCTGGCATTGACGTGCCGGCCCCCGACATGGGAACTGGCGAGCGCGAGATGTCATGGATCGCGGACACATACGCCAAGACGATCGGCTATCAGGACATCAACGCACACGCCTGTGTTACAGGCAAACCCATCAACCAGGTAATGCAAACGCTAGGGTTGTCTAATCCACAGGCCCCGGTGTGGACGTGCCCGCTCCGGATATGGGGACTGGCGAACGGGAGATGTCATGGATTGCTGATACGTACGCGAAAACGATCGGGTACAAGGACATCAATGCGCATGCCTGCGTTACTGGCAAGCCTATCAACCAGGTTAGTGTCATAGGCGCTTATTTTTTCTTTAGCTCCACTCATTATTTTACTTTTATTGGATCTTACGATACTCAGCATTAGGTATATGGGGAAGTTTAATGTGTTTTTATTTTGACAGGGTGGTATCCACGGTAGAGTGTCGGCCACTGGCCGCGGTGTTTTCCACGGGCTGGAGAACTTCATCAACGAAGCTAACTACATGAGCATGATCGGTAAGTGCATTCAATAATGAACTTCTACTACTAGCAAACTAGATTTATCTATGTATAATGTTTATTGCAAATTACCTAGTATTTGTAAGGATGCCTACATCAATTCCTAAGTCGATCCAACCCAGACTTCGTAAATCTTGCACAGCCCAAGCCTTAATGGCTTAAGATTTAGGCCAGCAATGTGTTTTTGTTAAGCCATTTAGGCTGAGGGTGCAATATTAGCTGTAGTTGAAAAGCTAATAAATGCTTCTTCATATTTTCAAGTTCGCGGTCTGCGGTTTTCCCTGTAACTTTATGTATGCCGTCACTGATGCAAACATTGATTGAACACTTAGCTGAGGAGTGAGGAGCATCATTTCGTGTAATCTTAGAATTAAAACTTATCAATCAATCGATCCCAGCTTTGCAAACAATACATTAATATCATCTAGAATCCACATCATTCGCACCTAAAGAAATGCGGGCGGGAGGTGTGTCATCTAACTAACCTATACGGTACAGAAATAGATTGTACATTTTAAGACCGACTTGTAGACCGTCGATAGCAAAATATGGGTCGCAGAGCTTCTATGAATTGTTAAAATAGCAAAAATTTGCTCATGCAGAGAGTTCCTAATATATATGCAGTTTAAAAAAGTAGGTACCTACCTAAGTATGAAACCCTGCTTCTCCCTCGACGTTTATTCGTGGCAGTACGGCACTTTTTCGTGGTAATATAAGCCCACTATGATATAAAAAACATGATGATTTAACTTATCCGTTATTTTTCGTCGGTTAAAAAGACGCCTATGTTATTCAGGGACCATGTACTTCTTATTAAACTTTCTAATGGCAAAATCTTCTTTATTTAGTTTCAACATTTCAAGTCACTAAGTCTAGATCCAATGCAGATCAAAGATGTTAAATTAACTGAGGGTCTTTTACAAGAATAAACGTCTTTTTAAGTCACATACGTATACAACGTGTAACGTTAAATGCGCAAAACCTCAGACACCCTCAAGCAGCCCGTGAAACTGAACAATTTTCCCCAAGAAACATAGGTCGAAATGTAAGAAAAATATTTATACCTCGACTTACTGACCGAACACGTCAATTTCTATGGGAGGAATAAATATTTTTCTCACATTTCGACCTATGTTTCTAGGGGAAAGTTGTTCAGTTTCATGGGTGTCTGAGGTTTTGCGCATTTAACGTTACACGTTGTATACTTATATGTAGTTTAGTAAGAGATAGTAGCATGACTTGTTTACGCCAAACGAAGTGTCAAGTGTGTATACGTGATCTAAAACTGTCTAATGAAGTGAGTAACCATTTCGTTGTGGACAAGGTTGCGCCTACTTGCGCCCTACATCGTTAGCCAAACAAGATTCATTGTTACGAAGCTGTCAACAAATGCTACGTGGCAAAGCGTAAATATTTGTGTTGCATAAGATAGCCACAATAAGTGCCACAATGTATTGTAACAAATACCGCAAAAACATAAACAAAAGTACTTGGCTTCAGTCATCATAACTCATAGGCACAGCCTAGAAAAAGATGAATTAGGTTAGAAGTTAGAACAAAGGTCGAGCTTAAAACATTTGCAGTTGATTTTTACAACTTTTATTGTCACCTACTGAGACATAGTACGTAGTATTTATCTACTGCGAATGTTTTTGTAAGATTGCTTGAATGTCGCCAACGAAACAAGTTAGTAGTTCGAAATCGTGGTTCTCTTATCACTACAGTTGGATCATGACGTGCATAGAAATAACTGCACAAACATATTAAATGTTTGTTTTTGAAGTTTCAAATTAGCATGTTTATGCTCGTAGTCGAGTTATATACCCACTATTAGTTGACTAGTGGTATTACATATAATTTACTAAGATGATTATGATTTGATTATACCTGCTGGTTATTTCAGTCAATATAGTAGACTTTTCCATTTTTAAATCAAGTGATGCTGACGTCTGTTTGAAGAAGATTAAGTCATAATCTGACTCTTACTCTTATTCGTGTGGGCAATCGTTATTGTGATATTATTATACTGATTTTAGAGATTGTTAACAGGATAAGGCAAGGAGAATGATGTTAACTCTTAGAGAGGTATTTTTCTTTTAAGATTTTTATAACCTACCCATATTTTCTATACTCATACGCTTAGCAGGCGGATCGGAAAGCGCAGTGCATGGTGTTGTATTCACAGGAAACGCTACTGCCCATTCTGTGGGTTTATCCCTCAGCCGCCTTAAACGCCACCTACCGGTAGAGATGGATTGATGCTATTGACGCTATTATAAACCGGCACCAAACGGCCGCTATTGCGTAATACTTCTGGAAAAAAGATACCTATAGTTTATAAAAAATAGCGGGTCGTTGGACGACTCGGCGTCCCACACGAAAACAGAGAGCTTGATACATGTGAAACAGAGTTAATCAAAGGAAAATGGTCGTATGCCGTAGCATTTGCTCGAAACTGACAGCTGTCACAGGTATCAAGCCAAATTTATAGAGCGGGCCGCCCAGCGGCTGCGCCCGCTGAAACTCATTTTCCCGTGGGGATATGATGTTTTCCCTGCAAGTATTATACATAAAAACCTGCCTCTTGAATCACTATATCTATTAAAAAACCTGCACCAAAATCCGATGTGTATTTTTGAAGATTTAAGCAAACATACATACAGACAGACGCGAAAAGCGCCTTTGCTTTATACTATGTAGTAATACTAGAGGTTCTTGTCAAAATTAAAATGTATGTAATCTTTCAGGCACAACCCCCGGCTGGGGCGGCAAGACGTTCATCGTCCAAGGTTTCGGTAACGTGGGTCTCCACACTTGCCGGTACCTGGTCCGAGCTGGCGCCACCTGCATCGGCATCGTCGAACACGACGGGTCCATCGTCAACCCCGACGGTATTGACCCCAAGGTGAGGACAATTCGCTAGATGAGTGGGTTTTTAAAACAAAAGTTATAAGGACCGGCGACCTAAATGGCCTGAAACTTGCCAACCCTACCTTTGACCCAACCCTGTGAGCCTATGCTGCACACATCAGTTCTAAAACGAATTCATAGATGTCGCTAGATTACTTTTAAAACGCGCTATCGATGTTACAGATAGTTCGTTCTACGATCTTTATTTGTCAGATAGCTCATAGTTGATAGCTGTTGCCAAAAGCAATTTATAATTTTTAAAAGGATCCTAGATTTTAAAAGGACTTCCATACTGCCCCTATATGAGAGAATACCGCTATACTACTAAAGCAAACTTAAGAAAACTTAAGCAAACCTGCGAAACCAGTTTTCTCGAATTATGTTGCATATAAAAAAATATATTATTGTCTAAATATTAGAAGATATATTGAGAATCATTTGTCATAGCACTTTTTAAAATGCTATGACAAATGATTCTCACAATCACTCTTTTTACAATGCTTGCTTTTAGTATTGCAGAAAAACTATAAAATGTAGTTGACGTAATTTATTACGAGAAACATTTATTTTATAATACGCATAAAGTCAGTTAAGCGGCTTAGCGGCTTTTAAGGGTAGTTTTGTTACGACTTTACTTTATTGTTTAGTTTTCCAATATAATACTTACACCATACTAGTCTAAAAGTTGGTTAAGTTTATAACTGCCACATTGAGCCGCTTTTTTGCTTAGTATCGTCTTCGTTTTATAATAGGTATTTTGAAGAAATAATGTTCAAAATTAATAAGTAACTTTTTTAAAGAGAACTGCCTTCAACGGACATAAAAAGTGCGAATCTTTATTTTTTTCGGTTAACATGCCTTAGAAACCTTCACATTTCTCTATTGTACTGGAAAAAATACTCATCTTAAATGACAACTTGATAAGAGCTCAGGACGAAGGAGAGAGGGTTACACGGTAAAGTCTCATTCTAGAACTAAAAAAGATATAGTTGCGTTTGACTGTCTGTCTGGGTACTATCTCACTACAACAATCAATCACAATTAATTTCCTTATCTGCGATTTCCAGAAACTTGAAGACTACAGGATCGAGAACGGCACAATCGTCGGCTTCCCCGGCGCTAAGGCTTACGAGGGAGAGAATCTTCTGTACGAGAAGTGTGACATTCTCGTGCCAGCTGCTGTGGAACAAGTCATCCACAAGGAGAACGCACACAAAATCCAGGCCAAGGTAAGCAGACCCATCTTGCCATTAGCTATGGCGGGTGACAGGGGGAATCCAGGTGGTGTCGGGAAAAGGGTAGCTACCCGCCTGGCTAGGTGTTGTGGCCAGGGGACCGACGGGTACACCTGGATTAGATTAGAAGTTGTATTGCGTTGCGTGGTGAACTTCGATACCGCGTTTCAGGCCCATTGTTCTGTCACGTGGCGCCATCTCTCTGATATGTTGAGAACTCCTGTTGCGTCATGTATGCTTGTGAACCACTTGAGTGAGCTTCATATTGTAGCCACCAGAAGTCGCTACATAGCATCCCCTGTAGCGAAGTGTTTCAAAATCGGCCCGCTGGCCGAGGTAAGCTAACCCTTCGCGCCTTTAGGATCCCTTGTAACGAGGTGTCATGGCGCCTGATGGCGCAGATCGATGAGCCGAGCGACGACCGATGTGGTGCAGTGGTAGTGTGACGCTGAAGGTTCCGGGTTCGATTCTTGATGGGTCACTCACAATTGTATTAAATATCAATTTATCACTTTGTTACCTACACACATCTCTATTTTGCGCTATCAGGCCATGACAACACGTACGTAAAATCAGGTGATACATATGTTATTTTCCGAATCAGCCGACTGATAACTTATAATTAAGTATGCCTATTTTTGTTTGATAATCTTCGGAAAAATACCAGACATAACCATAATATTTTTTTATAATTACACAACGAGATGAAGTTAGTAAACTAAAATACAGATTAAGATCATATTTTACCTTAATGATCTGATACTAAAAGAAAGCCTGGTAATACACACTTGAACAAACAGGTACTTTGGTAAGATAAGAATAGTTAGTTCAAAGGTAAATAAGTGTGAGGTGAGTGTTTAGTGAAAACCCCAATTTATAACCGCGAGAACCATATAGAGCAGATAAAGATACTGCTTACTTATTTGAGCTTACTTACTGAGCCGCGTTTACACTAGGTTCATAAAATTGTTGTTAGAAATAGGTTCATAAAATGTACTTATCCTACATTTTCTCTTTTTTAACAATGACTAATACTTGACCATCAAAATACTGTCAATAAATAATTTGAGTTGGAGTTTTACTTCGCCGGCTCGACGACCCAAAGTGATTTCGCCACTTTTTTCGGTCTTGTGTGGTTTCTCGTAAATGATGCTCACTTGCCAAATAATGATATCATGAATTATTATTATTATGTTGGTTGGTTCGTACGTTTCCGAATCTCGAGCCCACAGAGCCCCTTTCAGGCACGAGAGGGGCCGAAGCCAGCAGCACAGGACAGAGGTCTTTGTGTACCTAGTAATGTGTTATTACTAATATTGTTTGCTAATTCTCTCATAATATGAAAAGCCCACAACACATCAGCCTACAGCAATCCACTGCTGGACATAGGCCTCCCCAGGATTCGCCACAATAAGCGATTTCCCGCTTTCGCCATCCAGTAGCTACCAGCCGCTCTCTTTAGGTCATCGGTCTATCTTCCACGCCGAAGCGTGGTCTCTTCTCGAGAACCCGCTTACTACACCGGCCATCAGTTCTACGATAGTATAACTTTTTGAAGCCCAGTTTAATTATTTTTAATGTGCGACCGATGTGGCGCAGTGGTAGTGCGACTGCCTTTGACGTAGAAGGTTCCGGGTTCGATTCTCGGTCGGTCACTCCCCAAGTTGATATTTATCACTTTGTGAATTTGTTCCCAGTCAATGTCAGTTAGGACATTGCGGGCTGAACCACCCGATTGTCCGTAAGTAATATCGTTGAAATATTCTGACACTAGGGCCCAAACGAAAAACAATATATTTTAAATCATGGTTTCCATTCCAGATCATCGCCGAAGCCGCGAACGGGCCAACAACCCCGGCCGCCGACAAGATCCTGATCGAGCGCAACATCCTCGTGATCCCGGACCTGTACATCAACGCTGGTGGTGTCACCGTCTCCTTCTTCGAGTGGCTCAAGAACCTCAACCACGTGTCCTACGGCCGTCTCACGTTCAAATACGAGAGGGAATCCAACTACCACTTGCTGGGTAAGAGATTGTCCTATGTATAGCCTATAGCTTCACAGTGCCTACATTGGAGTCATACTAAGTCACTGTATCCGACAATCCTTCTTCGAGAAGCTCAAAAATAAACGTCTCGTACGGACGTCTCACGTTCAAATACGAGAGGGAATCCAACTACCACTTGTTGGGTAAGAGATTGTCCTATGTATAGGTAGGTACTATAGCTTCACAGTGCCTACATTGGAGTCATACCACAGATAATATAATACTACTAAAGTAGTACAGATACATAACGTCATACAAGGGAGTTCGACTGCCCTAAGACGGCTATTTGGGTCGGCTATTTTGAGATGTCGACTCAGCGCGTGCGCTGTGAGCGACATCTAGGTTTATTATTGGATAATTCGTCGCCGACGACGTGGGCGACGTGCCTCACAGCTTTACTCGCTGTCACGATTGATGGCAGCACGGTCGCTGCACTGGTATTATCATCTGTGGTTGTAGGTAGCGCATGCGTCCGTGTGTGTAAGCACAATAATGCCAAAATAGAGAATTTTTGGCGCGAGCCAATATTTTATTTTGCGGAAATACCTAGTATCAATTGGATAAATTTGAAAATGTTTTCAATGATGCGCTCGCGTGAAATAAGTTTTGTTTCGATGGTCAAAAATGTGTCGGTGAACTTACTATGCGTTGTGCTTTAAAAATATCTGCCTATGCCACGTATCTAATCTGGGGGAACGGCAGTGCCCTCGCCAAGTCGAGCAAAAAACCGGCATAGCCGCCGTACCATCCTTTTTTCGAAGCGGTTCAGGCCATTTTCAAAGCAAAAGTTGTTCAAATGATGGGCCGCTTCTTTTTACATGGACATTAAGGAACCGGTGTAGCCAATGTAGACCATCAGATTTACCACAGAAGCCCGGCCAAATTATAAGAGATACAGTAAAGGTCCTAAAGCAAAAGTTGCTCAGTATGATAGGTCGCTTCTTTTCACATGGAAATCTGGGGATCCTGATGTAAGTTAACTAATTAGAGATACTTACATAAAAATGGTTTCAAAGAAATAGATGTTCATTTACTCGGTACTGAGCTGTTCTACCATAAAAGGTGTGAAATCCATGTGAAACCAAGTCGGCTTTTGATTGATTATATTCTTATTTTGTTTTTTTTTACAAATTAATGTTTTTGTAGGGATAAATACTTACGCACAAGGTAGTTCAGAACAGTCAATGCTTGTAGTCAACGTTTTGCATCGATCTGTGGCCTATGCAATGAAGGTAGGTACAAGTTATAAGTCCACAGGTAAAATTCGATGCACATTACGTAGCCAGTGGGTCATCAAAAGAGTAGGATCTTACTTCGCTACGCAATGTACTGAGAATTTCACTTGTAGAAATTGTAGCCTGTAGTTTCATACATAACATGGGGCACTGCCTGTAAATCAGCCTCCAAAATCATCTAGAATGAGCAGAAATCCCTCTATCTGAAGATTAAGTAGGTACCTTGTAGCGAAAAGTTTTATCTAAAAACTATTTATAGGTAGGTAGGCAGCTGCATACTCCTACCAGATGCTTAATTTTAATAAGTACCTGAGTAGTAATTTGTCGATTTTAAATACATATTTTCATTCACTATCCAGCATCTAGGTACCCCACTTGTTGGCATATATATGAAATACTACATAAGTACTATGATAATGTGGCCCACAAAACTGACCAAGTTTCTTCAAACATTGGTCGAAAAGGTACCTACTACCTACGTACCTACCTATTGATGGTGTAACAGTGATAATGATAAATGATAATGTTCTCATCAACACGATATGTTAATGAAACTAGAAAATAAATGCATAAACCTTTATTGTAATTCCATTTACGAAAAGAAATACTTAAAAAAATGATCACTCTTACGAAAATTTATCCTTAATGTTCTAGTAGTTTATTTTTAAACGAGAATTATTTTTTTTTTTAAATTGAGAATCTTACATAATAAGTAACATTCTAAATCAACCATTATACTCATTTCATCAAAACATACAGCACATGATCTGTTTTGAATCGATTTACCGGAAAATTTATTTTTAATATTATCAAATACATCATCATTTAATCCGGGTAGACAATTAGTTTCTTGAAGCCAACGTTGGATTGTTCATGGAGCGGCCAACACAAGTCCTGAATCATACATAAATTTATATGCCCTTGGTGAATTATAACATAATGACATGCAAAATTTTCTTTCCGTTTCTGTCCACTGTTTTTTTGATTCCGATTTCTTAAGCTGCATTTTAGTAACTAATTTACTTAATTTGCTTTTAAATTGATGTGTTTGTAAATTAACTAGTTTTTTATTGCCCAATTTCATTCTCAATATTTTATTTTTGATTCTCTCACGTTTGAGTTTTTTATTAGAATCAGCTAAAAGCGTTTTTAGTTTTTTACATTTTGGAGTGTCTTCATTCTTAGTTCGCCTCCTTTTTCTAGGCGTTGTCCATGCTTCTGCATCTTCCATTTTGCAGTCTTGATCTTCTTCATCCTTATGGTCAATTATTTTCTTATTCGTGCATACTTTCTTTGGCGTTAGCACTTTCAACTCTGGTGAAGGTAAAAGAGAAAATAAATTTAAATTTACATTTTACAAGTAAAATATTTAAAAAGACCTGACTTTAGTATTTTACAATTCATATTTTGCGTTTAATATTTGCCATTCTGATTAAATGAAATTTTAATGTAGCCAGTGTCACCCGCGCAGCTGATACAAACTAGCTTGTATGCCAATATTGTTCAGCTGTTTGGACTGTAGCCCGTGAAAAAGAATTTCTTGTCCACATACATACATACCTACATACAAACATACATACATAATATATACATACTTTCGAAAAACATAGTCGGGTTAAACAAAAATTACAACAAAGATTAAGCCATTTTGTTTTATTTGGAGCAAGTGAAGTGGAACGCAACCGGCGTTTAGGAGTAATAATTCGGTAAAGTTGCTTATACGTGTATAGAAAGTAATGTTGCAACTTTATCGCAGTCAGTTAAATACCTACCTGGTGAGTGAGGTTCAGCCATAATCTCTGGAGATGGTTCGTGTGCAGGAGCTGGGTTCTCAGGTTGCTGGTATGGTACTGGTATAGCAGTTTTTCGCAGTCTTTTTCTCTGCCCAGCTAAGTTTCTTAAATACTTTTCATTAAAATGGTCAATGCATATGTACCGGCATCGTAATTTTTCTGGGGGCAGGTGAACAATAGTTGCATTCCCTAAAACATAAAATATATATACATATATAGGTTGCTAAGAATATTGTGAATGTAGGTACCTACCTACACCTGCGGTTGTTGACACTCTACCTTCCCCGAAAGGGATAAAGGCATGATATAGGTATATGTATGTATATCAATATCTCCTATTAACCAATTTGCAAAAAAATATTATATTCCTACTGAAAAATGTCTAATTAAATTTCTATAGAAGTACCTATAATTATTAAAAAACAATAACTCGACTGCGGCACTTTGAAAGTTGCGTTTTACGAAATTTTAATATAGCCAGTATCACACGCACAGCTGAGATGAATCTAATAACACCGCGCATGCGAAAATCCGTCAAGCTGTTCGGGAAAAAGATTTTTTTGTCCGCATACATACATAATTACATACATACATACTCTCGAAAATCGTAACCCTCCTTCTGAGGCAGTCGCGCAAAAAATTTGCAAAACAGTAGTTTAAAGTATTGACTTCAACAAAGTATCCCGCACAAATAGAGAAAGAGTGTGTATTGAAATTTTAATTAATACCTACACAGTATAGGTATTAAAATTTTATAGGTAAAGGTTATACCTCAAATTTTTATACACTGCTGGTGGTCTAGGAATATTTTTTAAAAGGCCTGCATAAACTCAAATTCTATTGCCGGCTGGTGTATTCTATTACCTTAATATAATAATATTTTTATTTTCTGTTGTCAAGGTCAAGGATTACTTAGAAAGAAGATATCTTAAGAAATTTTTAAATACATAAACAACTTTTAATAGCTGGACTAATTAATAAGTTATCTAGTCATTTATCTTTGGCAACCAATGTGGCGCAGTGGTAGTGCGACTGCCTACAATTCAGAAGGTTCCTGGTTCAATCCCAGTGGGTCAGTTACAAAGTTCAAGTTGATATTTATCACTTTGTGAATTTGTTCCCAGTCTGGTTAGGACATTGCTGGCTTAGCCATCCGATTCTCTGTAAGAAAGATGGTTCCGTGTTTTGGATGGCACGTTAGGCCGTAGGTCTAGGTTGCTGTCTATAGATGGCGGTTGTTACACAACCATGTCAGAAGCCTGCTACTTGTAGAAGGCAGTTGGAAAATTCTGACACTAGGGTCCTTCGGGTCGCTGGCCGACTTGCAGAGAGACAGATTTATCTTTAATATCACTGTGTACTTTAGTTAATAGGAGAAATGTTATATAATGTGAGCACAGTTCAAAAGAAATATTTTAAGGGCATTGCACATTTCATTTTTTATTATAATAATATGATTGGTACAGTCAAATAGAAACAGTCAATTAAAACTTATTTTTTTAAATTAAATCTCAAAGCTAAGATAAAAGTGAATAGGCCAAATTCTATAAAAGCACCTAACCTCCAACTGCTGCTTTGAAAATTAATTGTCAAGTCTCTAGTATCCTACCATGGTAACTGGAACAATCTGAGGGTGGAGGGAACCTAGAAATAGGCTGGCCATTCAGAACTAATTAGTTATATGGAGATACATCGACAGACCAAAAATGATGTAGGTCTTGGAAAACTGATTAAGAATAATAATATTCTTTATTGCACACAAAGTAATAACAACAAAGATTAGTATACTCTAGACTACCTATTCACTGATTTAATTATTCTATGGCTAAACTAAGCATAAAGGAACTGATTTTTTACTTTGTTGGTTTAGTTCTAACTTAGAACTCGGGCACAATTTATTTTTATCGTTTGTTTTTTTTTTAAACTAGGTACTCCACATTATTATGAAGAAGCATGTGATAGTTTTCTTTGTTGTACTTACCTAGTAGTGAATTAAATTATATTAATTTCAATTTCAATCGTTTATTGCAAAAGTAGTACATATTAGATTTGCAAGGCTAGACTACAGGTATATTGTAATTAATGGTACTTATTTACTCCTATGTGTGTAAATATATTTTTATTTTTTTATTTTATATTATAGGTATTTAGCACTTTTAGAAAAGTAAAAATAATATTGACTACATGTACTTACCACAATTATTGATCCACACATTTAATCTGTCTGTGTCCCTCCACGGAAACCGGAACATAGATTTACTGGCACAGGTGTTTTCACACATAAAGAAGGAACATTTTTGTGGTGCCATTTTCTTGGAACAAATCGCCGAAAGCGAAATCGGAAAGTCCGTGTTTAGCGCTAGGGTCAATCGTCGTGCAAACAAAACAAGTTCAAAAAATCAAGGTGCCAAGGTCAGTCGTGAGGGGAATCAGTAATCGAAGCCCAAAAAGCAAGCGAGGGTCAAAAGTAAAATTAATAAACAAACAACAACGCGCATCCAACTTGAGACTCAAACGAACAAAAGTCGGCGAACGGCAAAAACAAACCAAACCTCACGATGTTTCTACAGGTTCAGAAATGCGTTTTGCTTTCATGTGTATAGTGTCCTCCTAAATGTCATTCCTAATCATAATATTATTGGTATAAATAAATAGAATGCTTTTATAGATAGGTAACGAAAAAAACATTAACATTCATTTTATATTAATTTTGTCACAGTTTTATTTTCCTTAAAATTTATAGTGACGTATTTTAATAAAACGTAAAAGTGTTTAACAAAGTCCGAGATGCATAATTAAAACGCAAAAGCAGTCCATGATTAGCATGGACTGGAACTTTGAAACGATGAATTCTGAAATCATGCACGGAAATACATAACGTCTGGTCTATCCACTCGTATAACACTTTCTACTTGCTGATTTTTTAAATGACAAATGTATATGTCTGTTTATTAGGGATTGTGTGAATAGATAAAATTAGTAAAACGTGTGATTGAATCAAACATCGTCAATAGTCGCGGAATTCCGTGCACGATTTTATTATACACCAATTCAGAAATTAGGCTTTACTCTTTTGCTATCTGTGTGCGCACCGCTGCGGCTGCGCGCGCGTGTTATTTATCAATATTGCTTATTTGCAATACAGCGACATCTATCAATTTGAGCTAGTAACTTTAAGTCAGGTCACATCCCTCGTTCACGTTAAAAATTGTGAACCTACAAAATGCGATGGTGACGTCATTTGTATAGAAAAATTTTGCAAATATGAGAATAATTTCGGGTTTTTTTCGTCTCAAAACATCTTAATTAATGTATTTGTAATTTTACAATACTTTGTTTTTGTAAATTTGCCTTTATGTCCGACTCATAAGTTACATTCGCTACCCGTGTCGCCATCTATTGTTTTTTTTTTGGACTAATTTCCTTTAGTAGGGAATGAGACCCCATGGTCATACTAAGTCACTGTATCCGACAATCCTTCTTCGAGACGCTCAAGAACGGACGTCTAGTACGGACGTCTCACGTTGAAATACGAGAACACGTTAGATTCCCTAACTACCACTTCTTGGGTATAAAATTGTTCTCCAACAGTGAAGTGACATTGGCATAATATTTGAAGCACACACACACACAAATCACGTCTATATCCCTGGCGAGGTAGGTAGAGGGTTAATGACCGTAATAATACGGTCGCTATCGCCACGTCTGATATTTTTGAGGGTTGTTTTCCAAGGTTGTTTCAGAAAACATGTGTATCACTATAATGACAGGTTGCCTAAATATTGTAATACACCAATACTCTCGAGTCCCTTAGTCGCCTCTTGCGACACCCGCGGGAAGGATGTGGAGTGATGCTATTCTAAGCCGGCATCGCACGGCAAATCACGGCAATCACAGCAAATCCTGGTCACAGCCTGCAAATGGTCTATTTCTCTATTGTCTCCGTGTAGTAAATTTACTAAAATTTCAACCATGATTCCGCAGAATCTGTGCAAGAATCCCTGGAGCGGCGGTTCGGTCGCGTGGGCGGTCGCATCCCCGTCACGCCCTCCGAGTCGTTCCAGAAGCGTATCTCGGGAGCCAGCGAGAAGGACATCGTGCATTCCGGCCTCGACTACACCATGGAGCGCTCTGCCAGGGTAACATATTCTTCTTCTACTTCCTCGTTGCCTCAGTTCTGAGGATCAGATCGCTAGAGTCTGGGAAGGAACTATTAGCCTGTTTTCATATCTACCATTCCTAATGCGAACGTCGGACTTCTTTTTGAAAAATTGAGGACGTTTTTTCACAAATACGCACACTTCATAGATATACAGGCTCGAAAGAGGAAGTATGTTATGTCTCTTGAAATATACATACATACATATTTCTGAAATTGGAGAGGCTGTAGAAGCTGTTAATACTGATCTCGCTGCTGTGCAAGAATGGGCTAAGAGCTTTGGTTTACTTGTGAACCCTACCAAATCTCAGGCCATGATTATTGGTAGTAGTAGGCTTAGGTGTAAAATTGACTTTGCAGATCCTCCTAGGGTATTCTACAATGAGATATGTATTCCCTATACTCTCAAAGCCAAGAATCTTGGAATAATTTTTGACTGTAACCTGTCATGGACTGCGCAAGTTAACGAGGTTAGCAGGCGTATGCATTATTCATTCCATTCTCTCAAACGACTCCAGAATTTCCTTCCATTTAAAACTAAAATCATGCTTGCACAAGCTCTTCTCCTTCCTATTCTCGATTATGCTGACGTTTGTTATCTGGATGCGACTGAGGAGCTGCTTAATAAGCTTGAGCGTTTACAAAACCTAGCTATTCGATTTATTTTCGGCCTTCGCAAATATGATCACGTTTCTGAATTTCGCGCTCAACTTAAATGGCTCCCTATCCGACTTCGCCGTGATGTGCACATCCTATGCGTCCTCTACAAAATCCTTTATGACCCATCCGCTCCTGAATATCTCCGTTCCCGATTCCGTCTTCTTCCCGCTGATTCCCGATCTAGGCGCGCTTGCATCACAAAGATGCTTGAGTGTCCTAGTTCAAACACCAGATTCCAATTTAATTCCTTCACCGTTCGTGCCACCCAGCTTTGGAATAAGCTGCCTAAAACCATCCAAGAGAGTCCCTCCGCTTTTACATTTAAAACTAGAGTAAAAGAACATTTTATCTCATCTATATATTGAGCATATTTATTATAATGTATGTATATTTATTTAATAATATCGTATATGTGTATATATATTTATGTATGTATGTATTTGTTTTTTCAATATTTATTATGTACCTTATTCAATAATTTATTGCATTTCTTTGTTCCCGTTTGTTCCCTTCTTTCATCCCCATTAGGTTGGCTGGAAGAGATCTCTTATAGAGATAAGCTCGCCTTTCTTTCTTTCTTCTTTCTTCTTTCCTTTGTGTTTAATTTTAAGTTTCACATGTTTATTTAATTGTTCATGCAATAAAGAATATATATACATATTATATCACGCCTTTATCCCTTGCGGGGTAGGCAGAACGTTAACGGCCGCAAGAATACGGTCGCTAACGCCACGACTGACATTTTTGAGGATTGTTTTCCAAGGCTGTGTCAGTAAACATGTGTGTCACTATAGTGACAGGTTGACAGCTTGTCGCCTAAAATTGTAATACACCAATACTCTTGAGTCCTTTAGTCGCCTCATACGACACCCGCGGGAAGGATGTGGGGTGATGCTATTCTAAGCCGGCATCAGACGGCCTTATAGTAGTCTTTGAGTTGATATAATGTGTTGTGAACTAGTGATTCTCACCTATCTGTTACCAGCAATTTATAATTTGTGTATTCCCGCCAGGCTATCATGAAGAGCGCTCAGAAATACGACCTGGGGCTGGACCTGCGGACGGCGGCATACGCCAACTCCATCGAGAAGATCTTCACCACGTACGCAGACGCCGGGCTCGCTTTCTAAACAATATGAAGACAAGTATTCTCTGCATTTTATAGAGTAACCCTCTTTACCCTCTACGCACTTAAGTCTAACTTTAAGACATTATTATTCGCAGTATTTTTCTCTCCGTCGGCGGAATCGTGGCTTTTATACTTCGATTTATTATGATAAGTGAAGCATTGTTAAACATTTAAGGGGAAATATATTTTAATTCTACATTTGTAACGTTTTAAATTCTGAATCTAAAATTGTGTTACTGTTATTTTCTTACTTTATTTGTATTTATTTTTTCTACGCGCTCCCCGAAACAAGCAAAGTTGTTTAGAGTTTAAATAAATATACTTATTATTGAAACTAATCTTTGGTTTTAATTGTAGTACCTACTTAATTAAAGTTACAAACCAATCTTCCCTTTTGTCAACAAAAGCATTTCCTTTTAGGGTTCCTACCTGGCTGTTGATCATGTATTTGTCATTACGTAAAAAGACCTGAAACATTTATCCCACTCCAACGAAGGAATAAACGGGATTTAAGTTCTTCTAGAGATTCTAGGTCACAAAATGTTGGTAGGTACTTGTATGACACGTTTTGTAGTTGCGTTTTAGAAGTTATCTAAAATTTAGTGAAGAATTGAGGAAACTGAAAGTGAGGGAAGAATTTATGAACCATACCGGCGGACAAGTAAAAAATCCAAAAATGAGGTAAAGGCTTTAATATAATGCAAAATGCAATGTCAAAACTGCAGTTTCAAATGTTAGTCCGAATGTCAAAGTCATGTAGGTACTACAATACAACAGAATATTATCATTAAGTAGACAGCATTCAACTGGAACTGAGGGCTTGAAGTTCGAAACAAAGAACCATTTAATACGGACAATCGTGCGAATCAACCTGTCGGTCGTTTTAAACAGGGATGTTACGAATATGGAATTACGGATTCGGATACGGATAAAGAAAAAATATAATCCCGGATTCGGATACGGATATGAAATTACTTCGGATTATCCGTAAGTTTCGGTTACGGATATTACCTAGAAACAACAATTTTGTTAAAATTTTTGGCACTAAGTGTCCGTAAATGTACAGTTGTTAAGTGCTACGAGTTTACACTAGAATAGACCAAACAATGAACAAACATGTTTCAACAATAACTAATGATGACGGGGAGAGGGGACACCGCCCTTATCCAAAACTTTTATATCGGTTACGGTTACGGATATATTTTTTATATCGGATATCCGATAGTTTCGGATTCAGTTATGGACCCCATAACATCCCTGGTTTTAACCAAATCAGAAACAATCTTTGTCGACTTTTTGTGTGTGTCCTGAAAATCGAGTCGGGAATCTCCGCATACTGAGACCTCCGCAATATGTCTACGCTACCACCAATTTGTATGAAACTTCGATAGTCCCGATACGGCTCGGTACAAAATGACAAATTATATCCTTTAGCACCACTTCTATCGCCTTATCACCCACCCCACAGAACTAGAAAACCTGGCTATCACCCTATTTCATATCATAATGCATATAAACCTCTAAGATATGAACCCAAACCAAACCCAATGTGTTACAGAATAACTTTTAAAAAAACGCGCGGTTTTAAATCGCTGTGTGGATGGGACCTTAAAGTTGAGCTGAACGCATCCAAGTATATGCGGCGTTTTGCTCACTAAACGGAACGCAACCTATTACGTGTCTGTCAGTCAAGTCAAATACGGATTTGTGTGATAGGTTTTTTGTGTAGGCTCTCGAAATTCATCGATTTTTAGAGAAATTATGATCCGTAGACCGCTATTACTCGCTCTCCTAGTCTCATTAATAAATGGAATACTTTCCAAGGGCGTGGAGCTCACGTTTGAGCTACCCGATAGTGCTGTGGAATGTTTTTACCAAGACATCGAGAAAAACACTTCTTGTTACCTAGAATACCAGGTAATATTGTCATTATTTAAATGAACTTGATCATTCTATGCTCATACATATATTTACTCTTCCTAAATACTTTCAACATTCAGCAGAAAAAAATAATTCATCCTAACCTCTTAATATCAACTTAAATGTTCTCTTCATCCATCCGTTTATAATCATTTTGCATTTAGGCAGCTTATCAAATGAATAACAATTGAAGCCAAAACGTGATAGTTTGATAGGCAGTTTTGGTAAACCTATTTCATCAGTTCAATGTATTATAGGTACCTAAATGAGGAAGTTGAATAGAAAAAGATATTATAAGTATAGATACGCTGCTAATTAAGCGACTAGTTCCATATTTAATAGTCATTTATGAGTAACAATAAGTTGTAGAGGCAATAAATTTTTCAAATTCAAATTTTCAATCGTTTATTTCCAAGTAGATTCACAATGAATGCTTTCAGAAAGTCAGGAATTTACAATGCAATACTGTCACAAAAAAATGGATAAGTCATTGTAAAAAAGAGATAATTGTAAATTGTATATCAATTTTATGTTCTTAGTAGAAACACTGCACAAGTAGGATAAAGGCACTACTATTAATGCATTCCATCTCTCTAATTTATAACAAGTAACAAATACTGTGTAGTAGGTACATAATACATTACTACTCTCTTAGAATAGCAACACATCATCCCATTTGTACCTGTGGGTGTAGTATAAGGCGACCGAAGGATTCAGGCGTGTGCATTCCTTGTGGATACCCACTGTGCTTGCCAATCTGCCTGTTAAGGGTGGTGACTAAGTCAAATACCTCTTCGAGGAGGCCGATGTGGCTGTTGTAAACTATCTTTACTCATAACCAGTAAAGGTATATTTTGTGAACATAATTAAATTTTTTAATGTGATAATGACCTCTATTTTATTTTTCCAGGTGATAACAGGTGGTCAGTATGATGTTGATGTAAAAATAGAGGGTCCCAACAAGCAAATCCTGTACCAACAGCAGAAGATGCAGTATGATTCACACCAGTTTGTGGCACAACACTCAGGTATATTCTACTGTTGCCTTCCCACATACCTACGCTTACCTTTGTAATATCTTTAGCAAGAGTATGTATCCTTGCTTTTTTCTGGGTGAACACCCACCAAGCTGTTAGTTATTGCCTTTTTGAACCAGGGACTGCAATATGTTCCAGTTTTTTTTAAAAAAAGCAATAAAGGACCTAACACACTAAATAGATAAAGATAGTAATTGCCTTTTGCCAATGACTTGTATGCTTGGACGAAATAACCACTGGACGCGAAACGATGTCATTTCACCCTTTACCCCTCTAGCCACAAACCCTGAAATTTTGCCAAAGTTATCTAACCGCAACCGTCAGTGTCGCTTCAGTGCTACGATAGAAAACATCGCTTTAAAAATGGTGAAATGTGCTGTATTGCTTTGTAAAAACTATAGCCATCGTACAAGCAATATTTCTTTTCACTCGTAAGTATATTTTTGTCCTGTATTTTGTGTTATTAACGTAGAAAATTAATAAAATATGCAAGACTGGATCGTATAATACGACACAATAAAAAAGGTCATATTTTATAGAACATTTCAACCAATATTTGATCGTACTCTAATTAGTCGGTTATTATCAGTCATTTTTTCATTCGTTCAACAATTACATTCAGTCTAGTGCTATTCAACTTTCGATGAAGGATATCGATAAAAATAATAGTAAAGTCTATTTTATTTAAAAGTGACCTAAAATGTAAACAAACCATTTGCTATAACCTCGTCGATAGATTTTGCCTTATTTCATTGAAACCTCACGTTATAACTGTGTTGCAAGTATGTAGGTACACATTTCGCTTTCTTATGGGTGTTCATAATAAAAAATATATATATAGCTTACCATCATCGACGCGTTCTCTCGCTTAGATTTCTGATACGCAGAATCAAGCGCCTTATGTACATATCCTACTGCTGGCGACAGATCCAAACACTAGACGAAGAAAATTGTTTGAAATATTTAAAAACACGCGTAAATGTATTTGCTTACGCACTACATTTTTGAGTAAGTGCAATTTTGTGACGTGGTGGCCACTTTCCAGGCGCATTTCAAAAGTCTTTTCACATTCTACAGAAACAGAACACTAGATACAGTGTATCGTTCCATTTTAAACAATAAATATCACGCACAAATTATTTATTAATATTTATTAGTACGAAAAACCGCGAAAACTCTCAGAGCCGGCCGGCGGCGAGATTACACTTGTTTGCTAACATAAGAACGGCAACATCGCATCATCCCCGCGCCGCGCGCGCAATGGCCCATCTGGCAACGTCGCGCATACGGCGCTCCAGGTAAAAGGGCAGAGCACACCGGCCTGCGTAATGCAGCTTGTATCACTACTTATTTAAAAATGGTGTAAGAAAATTAGCTGCAAATAATTTAAGGGATGAATCAGCCCATGAAACTGAACGACCCACACGAAGAAAGAAAGAAACTTGGGAAGGCCTTGACTTCGTCTCATCCTTCCAATATTACTCGACCAGAAATTGATCCATTTTTGTCTATTGTCATAACGTACTATTTTATCCGGCATGAAAGTGTTTCTATTTTAACTGACATCACAGTATTAAAGGTCCATTTTTTTAACACTTAACGTTTTACATGTACTTACATGTTATATGTTTTTTTAGGAATAAGTTGATCAAAAACTTCATTCAATCATTCATTCGTTGTCGATTATCGACTATGGTACAGCACTGTCTTTGACTTACTTCATAAACCGGAAAAAATCAAAATTGTCAGAAGTAAAGAGATGATGATGTAATACGTGTACATTTCAATTTGGAAGAATAATATTTGTCCTTTCCTCCCTCCCCCCCAATATTGGTTGAATGAGTTTTCAAACAAATTCGATACGTTTCGCGTCCAGTGGTTATTTCGTCCAAGCTTGTATGCTTGTACTATCTTGTATAAATAATTATCATACTGCGGAAGGTCACCACCTGAGGCTACTTGGGCAGACTGGATGCACCTATTTTTTTTAAAGTCTACATACATAGCAACTGAAATGTTGCTCTTAAAAGTACTATCCATTTTCAACTTTAATGAATGTGACTAAAGTATTTAAGCAAACAATTACTTTCATATGCTAATTAGTATGAAATGACAAGGTCATGTACATCGTATTTTCAGGTATCTACAAGGTGTGCTTTAGCAATGAGTTCAGTACATTTTCCCACAAACTGGTGTACATGGAACTGAATGTTGGTCCGGAAACACCATTGCCTGGAGTTGGGGATCATGCTACTGTACTAACACAGGTACAAAATAATTTTATTGTTTTTTTTCCTTAATCAACTGCTTTTCCTCTCACAGGCACTGAAATAGCACTAGCTCTTAAATAAATCAACGAAATTATATTAATAATGTAGAATCTGGCATTTCTATGTGATTGTGACCTAGTAGGTTACCAGGTGCTATAGTATTTTGCAAATCTAAATTTTGGTGCTCCATCAATCAATCAAATATAGTTTATTGTACAACCGAAAAATACACAGGAAAAAAATACAAACTCGCACAATATGGCACAATTGGTGGCCTTATTGCTACTGTAGCAATATCTTCCAGGCAACCAGGCAGTATGGAAAATATACATTAAATAAATTGTTTGCATTTGTTGAACAAACATCCTTGTTTACAGTTGGAGGCTTCAGCAGAAGAAATCCACTCAGCACTTAACAAAATCATCGACCACCAGACCCACCATAGGCTAAGAGAAGCCCAGGGTCGTAAGAGAGCAGAAGATCTCAACGAAAGAGTGTTGTACTGGTCTTTGGGAGAAACTTTTGCTGTAGTTTGTGTTGCCATAGCTCAAGTTATGATTCTAAAAAACTTTTTCAGTGACAGACCTACTTTATACAACAAACTGTAATTTTAGTTTAATTAAAAATTTAATTTAATATATTTTGAGCTATTCATTATTTTGGTTTAATTTGTTGAATAAAAACTTCAAAGTAAATACAAAATATATTTATTTACATTTTAATACAAGGTATTGCAGTGATGATGGTAAAACATATATTTATGGTTAGTAAAGGGAAACTAATAGATTTTATCATATATAAAATCTAGTTTAATTTGTATTGTTTAAAAGAGCACTAAAAGTGCAAATACTCCATTTACTAAGGCACAAGGATAAGCAATAAGAGGTCTCTGCTCGGAATCACCTGACATTGTAACAAAGAGCCGGCTAGCCGAGAGAGCTGACCATACGACTGCAAAGCCTGCTAAAGATATCCCAATAGTGCCTTCTAGTGATATAAAAATACCAATTCCAGCCAGAACTACCAGTGGCAACATACAGTATCCCAGTACGCTGGCTACACTGAATACAGTAAAAACACCTTCTGTACGACTCATAAGAGACAGCAGGAAATACATCAAGATTACCGACATAACAGAGAGACCGTACACATAACCAAAGTGTGCCTTATTCCCAGATAGAAAGAGACACACAGCTAAAGCCAAGCAGAATGCTATAGGTCCCGCAATGTCGGTGTCTCTTAGTAAAAATGTTGCATCATCTGCTTTTGATTGGCCATGGAAAGGATTGAGAACAGCTAAAGTTTTTTCTAGAATTCTGTCTGGGTAAATTTCTAGTTCATCCAGAAGTGGTGGTTCGTCAAATTCATTCAGTTCTCTCTCAGCATCTCCGGGAACTGGTGCAGGTGTGAATAAATTTGGATTGTAGTACTGATTGTTGTTGGCTGGCATGGACCCTTCTGTCTGATCAAAGTTGTAGCTTTGTTGCTCCGGAAACGACTGAAAATCTGAAAGATATTGATTGTATTAGTATACAGAATAGTTCTATTGTGATATATTCGCTATGTAAACTAAACTTCTCACCCAATGTCTGTGCCCCATCGCCAAAGTTATTGGAAGTGTTGAAGGAGTAGTTTTGGTTATTTTGGTTTTGCCACGAATAATCGTTTGGGTTGTTGAAGTTCGCCATGTTCGTAGTTCCACTAGGAATCAGTATAGGTGATTTTTTTGCTACATTTACCGAACTAAGCCAGATTTTTTCATAAAATCGTGTTTGTGATGATTTGGACTTCTAACATCATCTGTCAAAAACAGTGTGACCATCATCAAAAAACCAAATCTGCTACACATTAGCCAAAAATCAGCCCAACTTGACGTCAAAAACTACCAATTTTACCAATATGCCTTCTAGTCAGTTAAATAACTAAAAGATGAAAAAAAGTTATTCCGTTCCCTTTTATTTGATGTTTAATGAATGAAGTTATTAAACAGATTGCAAAGAACGTGTAAAAGTGCAAACATCTGTTTTTGTCGGAAATAGGGCATGCAATATCGGAAGGTTTTCAATTCCGATATTGAGTTCCGATATCAGCGGGCTGATTGTCTAACTCTGATCGGTATCGTTTTCGTCTTCATTTTGACAGTTCAAGCCAATCTGGCCGCCATTTTGTGTAATTTTTGACACTTGAAAGCGATCGATCGGCTTGGCAATTTAAAGACGATAACGATCAAACTTGAAACCAATCGAACGAATGAAACTGGGTAATTTGACGTTAATTCGTATTGTCTATCGCCGATGACAGTTAAAAACGAAGACGATACCAATTGGCTAATGTCATTTGAAACCGACAGCCTTGGAGTTACCGTAATCAAAGTATAAATCAAATTATTCTCTAATTTTTCAAGTTAGAAGTTAGGGCAGAAGTTATTATGCTTGCGGTTGTAAAGAGCAGTGCCTTCTACGGCAGCTGAGAGTGAACTAGCGAATTTAAGGACTGGACACAGGACCTCTGACACGACTATTTACAAGTCATTTTCAGCTGCGAGGGTCGAAGTTTCAAGTCCTCTGCGAGGGCTTTATACCTCCCCTGCCAACAGCACAGCGCTCCGTGTGCGTCCGGAGACAAAAGTAAGTAAGTACCTACCTCATTGGATCAGTCTAATTTATGACTAACTTACTGTTTTCCGCGGCTTTGCTAGCGTGCACGCAGGAAATTGAGCTGTGTATTTAAATAAGATTAAAATAATATGTGTTGATATTCATTTGAACTAATAGTTGGTTTACTAACTAAAATTATATTTTGTTATAGATTCATGCAGTAGATCGGATTTCCTGGACTATTGACTGCATCCATGTCGCCATCATTCGCCCAGCAGAGTATGAAGAGGCTGACTACAACCATAAACATTACCACTCAATAAATAAGTACATGATGTGCTTTAAAATTGCCCGGTGAAATCTTATAGAGGGAGGGGGCTTGCCAATGATAATGGACAGATGATAAGTGTAAGCAAGACCATTTATCACATACACACATTCTTATTACTAAAATTTTTTGTATCATCAGTCATACTTAGGAAGTTTTAATGTAAGTATTTTTATTTTGCAGGTGACTCCGGATATACACCCACACGGACTGGATGATGACTCCAATGTGAAATAAAATGAAAGTAAGGAGTGTACCTCTAAATGTGAAATGCAATATTCGAGATATGGGTGCAAAGCTAGAACAAACATTTGAATCCATCAATGCAGATGATTGGCAAAAGTGAGCTGAACACATTAAAAAATCAGAAAGACAGACAGCAAGACCATTTATTAGATAACATGGAACCTTTTATGTATAAATCTATGCCATAATATATGCTCCAACAATATTAATGAAATTTAACAATTGAAATTTAATTAAAAATAATATTAAAGAAAATTATTACCATCCATGTAGTTTTTATTTCCTATCATTACAATCCTTTACATAACTTCATTAATAATTTCACCAAAGTGCTACTTTTGTTTCCATCTACCACCATCACGGCTGCCCCTGCGGTGGCAGACATTGCAATTGGCCACCACCGAGGCAGATTGCAATGTCTGCCATCACTTAGGAGGCTTATTCTACTAGTACAATAATGATGGGAGCATGGCAGATGGGAATAAATGTCTGGGACTATTAAATACTAGCTGGTGCCCGCGGCTCCGCGGCGCGCGTGGATGCCGGTTTTAAAAATCATCCCGTAGCATGGCATGCCACAAGAACATTTTTCTGTCTGCCGTGTAATATTCATCTCCACTCTTCTGGGGCAATTTGAGAGGCCTGCAATTTAAAAAAAACAACATTATTGAAAATGAAATACACTAAGGATTTTATCAGAAATATAAAAAATAGCGGCTGAATGCCTCAAAATATTTTTTTAAATACACGTTTTTCTTGATAGTGCGTTCTTAAAAACAACAAGGCATCTAGCATTTTGTGTGACAGTGAACTTCTTATTTTATTACAAATCCTTAAAGATCAATTTCATCAGACGGAAGCATAGAAGTTTTCTTTTTTTTTGCATTTCTCTATTTCTTTCTGAAATTCTTGCTTCAGTGTCAACTTCTTTGCAGTAAATCTTTGTACATTCTTGGATCACCAGTACGAACTTGTACACTTTCTACTTTCAAATCTACCGCAATCTATTGATGACTCGTCATATTCATCATCTTCGTCACTTTCTGAGTTTGAGTGGTTAAGGAATTCGATTTCATGCTGAAAAGACGGTTCGGGTAGAGCTTCATCAGTAGTCGTTGGCTCGGTTTTGTACAATGTATCGATGACAGCAAGCTGAATTCCGTGGGCGAGGCATAATTTGATGGTGGCCAGAGATGTAAGAACCAATTTTTTTTCATGACGACTCGGTGTCCAAAACGAAAAGAGAAAGAGATAACACACACAAGTACGGATAACCTGCGCTCGTGAGATGAAAAGAATGTAACGGGCGTCAAGAGAACATAATAATAATGACCACAGTCTTTTACAAAGTATATTCCAGGTGTTTTCAAATAAAGTTTTCTCAATCCGATATTACGATATTTGATCACTTAGTATCGTAATATCGGAACTTTTGAAACGGAAATATTACGATATTCCGAGATTCCGATATTCATGCCCTAGTCGGAAATGCCCAAAAACCTAGGTCTAAAAAACACTTCACTGAATACCGCATCAAAATCGGTTCAGTCAAACGCAAGATAATCGCAGACAAACATACATACAGGTTAAACTGATAAGTTCTTTTTTTAAGTCGGTTAATAAGGCAACATTTTAGAATTTTACTTAAAAACTGTTCATATCTGTATCATTTACTTTGTGTATCAACATTGGTTTAGTTTTTTTTCTTTTCTGCGTACATGAATTTTGACGCCATTCTTTTTTATCATTTGTTTCGTGTTTTGAATTGAAGGAAACACAGCCCTCGTGTTCCTTGACGCCCTTTTTTGTGGTTATCATAGGCGAAAATTAAAGAAGACTTCATTATAAGTGAATGTTCCAAATTCTCCAAAATGGCAGAAATCTGCTACAAATGGTCACACTGCAAAAATTGTATCCGTCAAATATAGTGCTGCGATGTTTCCTCAATCACTGATTGATAAACCGTTACTAGAATTTCTGGTGATTAATTAAAGGTCAAACCACATCTATGTTACCCATCGGGTGGGCTATTAGGTCGCCTTATTGATTGTATCGTAATAGTCAGACAGAAAGCCGTGAAAGTAGCGTTGCCGCTCGATAGTGGACTATCGATAGACAATCGATAGTCTATCG
Source organism: Keiferia lycopersicella (assembly GCA_029255805.1). NCBI lineage: Eukaryota > Metazoa > Arthropoda > Insecta > Lepidoptera > Gelechiidae > Keiferia > Keiferia lycopersicella. Next base: position 7,196,806 of record JARACZ010000008.1, read on the forward strand.
ATAGTTTTTCGATAGTAAGAACTATCGATTTTTAATCGATAGTATCGATACTATCGATTGTTCAGAATGAGGCAATACTATCGGTCAGCTTCGATAGTATCGATACTATCGATAGTATCGAAGCTGACAATCGAAAAAACAATCGATAGTATCGAAGCTGACAATCGAAAAAACAATCGATAGTATCGATAGTTTTGGTCTATCGATAGTCGGCCGATGAGCGGTAGTATCGTTCAGTCAGGTATGGATTATTTTACATACATATAATTATCATGACTTTATCTCTTGTGGGGTAGACAGAGCGTTCACGGTCGTAAAATTACTCAGTAAAGCGACAGTAATCATTACTGTCGCTTGCTATCGCCACGTCTGAGGGCCGTTTCAGTATATATTATAAATATTCTAAATATATATGCTCATGCCCTAAGCTACCCTAGCTAAGTTAAAAAAATAATAATAAAAAATTAATAGCCGAAAATGGCTATGCTGAAATAAACATAAAATACAATATAATATATAAATAAAGTAGATAATTCTACCTGTTTCGTCATTTAAAGTCAACTTTATACATTTAAAACTACTCCCATGGAAATTTATCCTGCATATAATCAGATATTTCATAATAGCCTTTCTTGTACAATTTTTGTTTTATTACTTTATGGCGGGTGACATGATGAATCCAGGTGGTGTCGGGAAAAGGGTAGCTACCCGCCTGGCCGGGTGTTGTGGCCAGGGGACCGACGGGTCCACCTGGATTGGATTGGAAGTTGTATATATGCGTTGCGCGGTGAACACTTCGATATCGCGTTTCAGGCCCATTGTTCTGTCACGTGGCGCCATCTCTCCGATATGTTGAGAACTCCTGTTGCGTCTTGTATGCATGTGAACCACTTGAGTGAGCTTCATGTTGTAGCCACCAGAGGTCGCTACAACTTGACATGACAGGTGATGCGTAGGTATCTATTGTGATACATCACGTGATGCGTCGATTTCATTCTCCTGTCATATCCATACTATTTTTTCCCGCACGCACGCAGACGTAGGCGCACGCATCTAGTGTGCAAATGCCTTTAAAACTATAGGTGTATTTTTATGTATCTAATTGTATAACTAATTCATTCATTGCTAAATACTATGGCTAAATGAATTTACTTTAATTATTAAAATTTAAAAAATCTTTTAAAATAATCCGTATACAATAATTAACCCATTAGCCGTGGAATGCCGGCTAAGAATAGCATCATCCTATTTCTTTCCAATGGGTTTCATGTGTATTGCAATTTTAGGCGACAGGCTGACAACCTGTCACTTTAGTGATACGCGAATTACTGAAACGGCCCTCAGACGCGGCGATAGCAAGCGACAGCAATGATTACTGTCGCTTTACTGAGTAATTTTACGACCGTGAACGCTCTGTCTACCCCACAAGAGATAAAGTCATGATAATTATATGTATGTAAAATAAATAATCCATACCTGACTGAACGATACTATCGCTCATCGGCCGACTATCGATAGACCAAAACTATCGATACTATCGATTGTTTTTTCGATTGTCAGCTTCGATACTATCGATTGTTTTTTCGATTGTCAGCTTCGATACTATCGATAGTATCGATACTATCGAAGCTGACCGATAGTATTGCCTCATTCTGAACAATCGATAGTATCGATACTATCGATTGGCCTATCGATTGTATAGGGGTTTCGATAGGAAAACTATCGATTGTTTTACTATCGATAGTTCGGCAACGCTACGTGAAAGTAAGCTGATGCAACCCGCTTTGGTGTCTAAACTTGTCACATTTTTGTACTTTTCTTTTCATTTGCTTCCTCAAAGATCTCTTACCACATAATTGTAAAGCTATCTGAACCCGTGACCTCGATTTGAATAATATGGGTTCTATACTACCTTCCCACTTATTAGATTTTCTTTTATTTTTTTTTTCAATTTATTTTAGTCATGCGTCGTTTGCTGCATGCCGCGGTCGGTGTAGACGCGCCTGGCCTGAGGCAGCAGTTACGTTTACTCAGCCGCATGCTTGGACCGAGGCACGTCCACACCGACCGAGCATTCGCCACATGCCATGCGAGGCTGTTCGAGCGGTCTAACTAGACGCAACTATTGATGTTTGTTAAGAATTTAGAATTTACAAAATGTAAAAAGACTATGTTTCAAGTCCCCACTACGCAAACTGCACGCTAGTCCACCTTCTTTACACTTCTTCATTAGCACTAGTAATGTGAGAAAAATAGATTTTATTAATTATGGCATATATTTTATTCATTTAGTAGGTAGGTATATATTAGCCATGGGATTTATTTATAAAATATGGAATCGTACTTTGTGATAAGTAGGTAATATATTAAATACAAGAGTCTGGAGTCATTTATTGATATTGAATGGACGAATAGGTTCAGTGCGAGACATGTGGTGGGTAGACTAGAACAGTCTGTTAGTGCGACTGCCTTTGGCGCAGAAGGTTCCGGGTTCTGTCCTAGGTGGGTCACGACAAAGTTGATAATTTTGAATTTAATTATTAATAATTGTTATTACATAGTCGGCGGTCGTTACACAACCATGTCAGAAGCCTGCTACTTGTAGAAGGCTGTTGACAAAATTTTGATACTTCACGTTCGACGACTCGGTGTCCTGCCTGCCTGGTTATGCACCTCCTATTCACCCATGCAATATATAATAGATAAGAAACACAACACATAATTATACAGTTATGTCGATAGATGCATCATTATCTATAGACAGACAGTCATATTTACACACAATATAAATTCCTATTATAAGTGTTACATAATGAATGACCTATATTAGATAATGGTGTTCTTTGATATCACTTATTCATAGAACCAGTTGATTTAAAACTTATTTGGTTATGTATTTCAATCTAAAATTTTGCTAAGTTAAAAATTTTGATAGGATTGTACATCACTACATAGTATAAAGCAAAGTCGCTTTTTGCGTCTGTCTGTATGTATGTTTGCTTAAATCTTTAAAACTAAACGCAGGTTTTTTTAATAGATAGAGTGATTCAAGAGGAAGGTTTTTATGTATAATACTTGCCGGGAAAAATCCTTATTCCCACGGGAAAATGAGTTGCAGCGGGCAAAGCCTCTGGGGAAGGCCGCTAGTTTTACAATAAAATTTTGTTTAGTTAAGTTACGAAGACTGGCAGGAAGTGTCAAAATTTCATTGCGTCTAGTAAACGGGCACACTAGTTTATAAAATATACCTTGTTACCTGTCTGTCTGTGACATACTAAAAGAGAAGCAAACAAAGAAAAATAGACCATATGTCATAGCATTTCCCCGAAACTGTCAGATGTCACAAGTATCAAGCTAAATTTTATAAACTATAGTCACTTGCTTTAGTCATGTGTAATACTTTACAAGTTAGTTCGATTTATCTACTATAAAGCTAGTTCTTGAAAAGATAAGATGATAAGATAAGACTTGGGCAATCAAAAGCACCTTTTACTGTTTTTTGTCGTTCATCCTACACCAATATGCAGGATAAACATACAATAAGTAGCTTCGTTTTGATTACTCAAGTTGTTAGCCAAAAACTGGCCTTAATCTTCGGGGTCTTAAAGAATAAGTATTTAAGGCTCCACCAAGATAAATCTTAACCAGAGGTTATGATATTACAGCACCTCCTTGAACACCATGTTGTAGAGTATTTTTAGTTTAAGTTCTAGATCTTTTACGTCTAGTTTCGCACATACTGCCATTCACAACATTATATAAAATCACTACATAGTATAAAGCAAAGTCGCTTTTCGCGACTATCTGTATGTATGTTTGCTTAAATCTTTAAACAACGGATTTTGATGCACGTTTTTTAAATAGATAAAGTGATTCAAGAGGAAGCTTTTTGTATATAATATTTGCAGGAAAAAATCTTTATTCCAACAGGAAAATGAGTTGCAGCGGGCGCAGCCGCTGGGGCAGGCCGCTAGTTTGTTTTATAATCGACCCCTACTAAAACCCCTCCAGGGGGGATTACAAAAAACTTAATTTGATGTGTCCCCGTAGCGGTGTATCGAATAAAACGTTTAAAAATTACATTTATAACAATACTCAGGTACAACTTTACAAAACCATCATCGGTTACAAAATGTATATATATGACACTTACTTTTTATCTAAGTAAATAATAACTGCAATAACAAAAATCAACTAAACAGCATTTAAAACAATAAGCTTAAGCTAGATAATATAAAGTCACAACAAACACTATCATTTTGAAATATAATAACATAAAGCTGTCTTAAATTATAATAATACTCTATTTACTTCCGAAATAACTTTATCAAATACAGTCTTAAAGCAAAATGCGTTTTTCGGTCTTGTAAGAATATTTTACATAGATATAATAGATACATCGGTATCTTATCATAGGGCCCGCTAATAATACTACCGAACGTATATTTTAATTCGTTGTCATTTGCCGGATTTTCATAAAATTACTGCCCATAAAGATGAGTAAATAAAAAGTGGCTCCGAAACATTGAGTGCTTACATACATTATACGCGCAAGCTGGAAATGCCTGTTGAGACAAAGGTTTAGCAAGTGAAAATTTACGATTTTTAAGAAACCTGTCTAATAATTAAGTGTGAAATAAATTTCCAACTTCGCTTACTCTATGTTAAATCGATAGATTTACTGTTAATATAAATTAGTACTTAAAAATATGTACAATGTCTATCTGCGTTAAGTACACCATAGCGATTTATAAGTATACCGGTCTGTATAACTTACAGTACAAACCATGATATATTATGGCGTTATCGTCTGCGACTACGGTGCCTATTGCCTCAGCTTACCTTTCGCTGGTCATAAAACAAGTATCAAAGACAATCGCGTGTATAGTTAAAGTAACGCTGGTCTATGATACCTGCTCGTATAATAAGGTAAGGTATGTTGAGCCACTAGGCACTATGAATCACGAGAACTAAGGCCGATTTTCACAAGTTAGAAGTAACTTCACTTCAAATATGTAAATCAGTCCTAACAGATATAAAAAGATTGGGTTATAATTCTCAATATGGCTCACATGCAAGCTTACAAATTGAAAAGACACAGATGAGCAACTTTGTCACCGATAACGCTGTCCCGTTCTTTCTCACTTTAGTGAAAGAGAGGTAAATAATGTTATCGATTACTAAAATCCGCTAGTCTGAACTAGAGTCCTTCATTGAGGTCTTAAAATTGTGCACACCGAATATATCTTCCTATAGGAATAAAAAATAAACAAATCCATACACAATAATATATCACAGATACCTAAGGAAGATACGGGTTTATCTAGCATTGAGGTATTATTTATTACATCCAGTAATCGTTTGTATATAAAGTGTATAAAATAAAAAAGCACAATCTCAAATTCTATGAACAAAATTCATATTAACATTTCATGCGGCTTTTCCGTCCAACCGGTCTCATTGGTTCGACTAGACTTGAAAGTAATCGCTGACGGTGGCGTCAGTGCCATTGTTAATACTGCTTTTTGGGTCCCGATTTGGAATATTGATTTTCTCATATCCCGCCATAGAATCAGACCTTTCTAAATCCGAATCAGCTTTATCATTGCTCAATTTTTCGTAAGGCGGCTCTTTTTTGGAAACATCGAAATATTTCACGCTTTCATAGTTCGGGTCCTTTTTGGACCGCACCGAGTCGTATTTCGGGTCTTTGGATCGGACGGACTCGTATTTCGGGTCCTTAAGTCGTAAAGACTCGTAATTCGGGTCCTGCATGTTGACGCTTTCGTAGTTGGGGTCTTTTGGTCGCACGGATTCGTAGTTGGGGTCGGATTCGCTGCCTGTCGTATAGAGCGGGTCATGCGGCATGGACTCATAGTTCGGTTCGACGCTTGCATCGTCATTGTTGTTGACGGGCCAGTTGCTGTATTTACTCGGTCGCTTATTCACTGTAGAATAAGTCGGTTGGATTTTGTAACTAGGCGCGATTGTGGCGTAAGGCGGGGTAGGCGGTTGATTTCTTAATACTTCGTAATTTGGATCGGAATCGGACGCGTTATTGTCGGTTTTTGAGATATGTTCGTAGCCCGCGTCACTGCTTATTATACTGTTAGGTCCGCTATCCGTATTGAGTTTTAAAAGATTATTATTGAAGTTGGAATTCGCGGCTTTGTTAATATCCCGAACGGTTTCATACCCGGGGTCTTGGTTGGAGATTTTTCGTTCTTTATGAGTGATAGTTTCGTAGCCGTGATTGGATTTTTTGCGGTCAATAGTTTCGTACCCGGGATCGTCGGCGCGGTATTTCGACGCATGGGGTTCTGCACTATCGGTATAATCTTTCGACTTCCTTGCTTCCTCTTTCGCCTTCGCTCGCTTCATGACCTTCGCGTACATCTCTTCGACGTTTCTCGACGGACTTTCCGTCACTCGTTCGCTGTTGACGGTCGTGTTCGCGTCGGCGGACGAATAGTCGCTATAGTTCGGCCCATCTATAGAGTTGTACAAGTTCTGTTGGTCGGTTTGGTCGATTTCGAAGTTGAGTTCTTTGGCAACTAGGGGTCGTATGATGTCGGCGGAGCTGAAGCGGTGTTTGTCGACGGGGTAGTTGCAGCCGTAGAAGTCTGAGGAGCTGACGCAGCTGTTGTTTCGTTGGTGTTTTTCGTTGAGGCTGCGACGGAGTTTATCGTTGTTGAACAGGTCGCCTGAAATGATCCAAAGAAAATAAGTTACGGCGGGTGCAATCGCTGGCCGGGCCGCACTTGAAGTCATCAAATAAAACAAAAAAAACATGTTTACATACCTGTACTAGATATTCTCTGATGCTGCCTCTGCTCGACCGCGCGCTGCGCCGGGTGCGCCGCGTGGGCCGCGTGCGAACCGTGCGCAGCGTGTGTGTTGTGTGAAGCGTGTGTATTGTGTGTAGCGTGTACCGCCGCGTGTGTGGCGCTGGGGGGCGGCGGGAGGGGGGAGTTGGCGGAGCGCTTCTCTGGCTTCGGAGAGCCCAACGCGCCGGTCGAGTTGGAACACGACGACGAAGACGCTGTAAGAGAAAATAGGCCACATTCCTGGTAGGTCAAGATTTTCAAGATTCAATTGTTTATTTCTAGGTAGATTCATAATGAATGCTTTTAGAATTTCAGAGAGTTACTATACAATACTGTCGCTGAATAAATGAATTAGTCATTGTAAACAATAACAATTTTATGTTCCTAATAGAATCGCGGCACGAGTGGGATAAAAAAATAAAAAATAAAGACACTTTACGTCTCCACCATCAATTTATGAAATCAATTAAATTAAAGTTAAGATTTAATTAAGATTTAAAAAATATATTTGCATGAGCTATATTTTAAAACGATCTAAAACTGTATTTTGTATGAAAAACTAAAAGTATGACGTCATACCGCTAAGTATTTAATACAGTATTTGGATTACGGCAAAACACTTACTTTTATATCATTATTCTGTTTATTAATTCAAACTTTGAATGTTTCGAAAAATTATGACTGTAATCCGTACAATACAATAGGACATAGTTTTGAACGTACAACTTTTATATTTTATAATTCACCCAGGAAATTAGCTAATAGTTGTTGAAAGTCGGTGGTATTTACAAGTAGAAGAGTAAATTTGACTGACCCGACGGCGTAGTGGATAGTGCCCCTGCCTTCTACGCCGAGGGTCGTGGGTTCGATCCCCACAGGACACAAATGTTTGTTACGGGACAGTCTTAAGTATTAATATCAGCTATCTAGTTCCCATAGTACAAGCTTTGCTTAGTTTGGGGCTAGTTGGCGCCGTGTGAATTGTCCGGGATATTATTTTATTTTTTTATTATAAATAAAATATCATATTAGAATGACAGTATTTGTTACCTTGTCTAGAATGTGTGGCGTTGGATGTGGAAGCCCCTATTTCTGGCGGAGCACTTCTCCTGTTGATGATGAAGAAGATAATGTTATAATAGGGATGGTGATTGGCGCCAAATGAGCTTCTTTTTAAAACTATACAGGGTTATTTTTTAGTCAGTACGCAAACTTAGTAGGGTGAATCTACTCATGATTCTGAATAACTTTTATTATGGGGCCACCAAAAAAAAACTGAAGAACTTTCCCCAAGAAAGAAATATGAAAAATTTTTTGGACTTCCCATACCAGATGTAGCTGCCGAGCGAGTCAACTGTATGGGAGGTCCAAAAATTTTTTTCATATTTCGACCTATGGGAAAGGGGTTCCTAGGGGAAAGTTGTTCAGTTTCATGGGCTGGTTCACTCCTTAAAATATTTGCAGCTAATATTTTTACATCTTAAATGTCATTAACGTTACTGATAAAAATCAAGAACAAGTTCAAAATCATTAATTTTGCATTTGCATTAATGCTGCGTGTTACCTGGCGTGATGCGCGTCGGTGGTGTCAGTCGCGTGGGGCGTGTGGGACGCGTGGGGCGTGTGGGACGCGTGGGGCGTGTGGGACGCGTGGGACGCTTGAGGCGCTTGGGGCGCATGTTGCCGGCGACGCGGCTCGGGCGCGATCTGCGCATACGTGTCTGAGCCCTCGCCCACGCTCGCCTCTTCTATGGCCGCGTACATTTCATCTGAAAATGTAATAAAAAATATATAATGTATGTATGTTTGTAATGTACTTACTTCACAAATTACATATGTACTAAATTTGAACATTATTATGGCTAAGTACATCAATATCACGAGCCTGAACTAGGATAAACCTGTATCTCAGGCTAAAAAGGCTTAAATAACAGAGTTGGCAATAATTACTTACTTTTAAAATAGGTACCTACATAAAACTTATTTTCAACTTATTCGTCTAATTAATATTTTTTAATAGGAAGATTAAAAAACATACTTGAAAAAACTACAACAAAGTGTATAAGAAACTTATGTTATCGGTGTGAATCACTTTGAAAAGTAAATCAACGTCACGAAGGAGAGTAAGATACAGGGTGTTAGGAAAGGTACTACTTTTCTTTAAATCACCGGATCTGTTGAATAACTGTTGAATTATTAATGCTCATGCGACAATAGATGGCTATAATTGTAGCTATAATTAGATACAATTATAGCCATCATTACTAATGTAAGCCGTTTTGCTGCACATTTCTTAAATAATGAGGGCTCGATGTTGCATAGATCTAATATAGGTATAAGGTGTAAAAATATTAGCTGCAAACATTTTAAGGGGTGAACCAGCCCATGACACTGAACAATTTTCCCCTAGGAACGTAGGTCGAATTATGAGATTTTTTGCTTCTCTCTCACAACTTGACTTGGTTGGTCGGTACATTTGTATGGGAGGTCCAAATTTTTTTTTCTTATTTCGACATATGTTCCTTGGAGAAAGTGGTTCAGTTTCATGGGCTGCTTCACCCCTTAAAGTATTTGCAGCAATTTTTTTTACACCCTGTATGTGTTTTTTACTATGGCTAAGTTGTTACCATCGACTCGATGAAGAAGAAGATCTATGGCTATGACTAACCTGAGTCATCAGAAACAGTGGCGTAGTGCGGCTGCATCGCGGGCTTGCTCTGAGCGCGGATGTTGCTCAGGGGCTCGCGCACCGAAATGCTCGTGTAGCCCTCTGTAAATATTATAAAAACGTACGTTATACAATTTGCTTTGTATAGATTCAAGAAAATATCAAACCGAGTTTTGTCGATATCGATATATCGACCATTCTACATACAGTCCAGCAAAAAAGAGTAAACAAAAAATGAGGGTGCCACTTTCTTCGCGATCTGTCAAATCTGACAGATAACGCTTAAAAGAACTTGGTGCTCGTGCCGTTGTTTTTGGAAAACGCAAGGTTAAAATTAGAAAACCAATCCTTCAAATCCTGACTCTTCGCCCTTGAATTTAGTAAAACTATTTTAATGTTATACGACTTGTTGGCTTCCGAAAAAGACTAATAAAAAAATACCATGGTTTACAAGCAATATTCAATATATGAGAGAGCTTCGCGAGGAAGCCCATACAAAACTCAAACATCTTGTTATTTCTTACACAATCGCAGAGAAACAGGCGCACTTTAATCAGTTCATTAATAGTAATATTCAAAACGGTAAGACCCTTTGGAAAAACCTGCAATCAACAGTCCTTCCTGACTTCAAAGGCTTACGCGATCTACCTCCGCATTTTGAGAATGACATAAGCAAACATTTTCTTAATGTTCCGGGTAAGGTAAACGCTGATATATCCACCATGACGTATTATGAATTCCATAGACATGACAATTGTTCTTTCGCCTTGAAAACAGTAGATGAAAATACAATAGCAAAAATTATTCTATCAATAACATCTAATGCCCAGGGTTCTGACAACATCTCAAGGGATATGATATTGCTGACCCTTCCTGGAATACTTAAAGGTGATCACTGCTATTATCAATAAATTTAAGTCTAGCTCTGTTTTTCAACTAGCTTGGAAATCTGCATTAGTACGGCCACTACCCGAAAAAAATTTTTAGAGTTCCCATACAAAGTCACTCAGCTGATCGGGAATTTTGTATGAGAGGTCGAAAAAATTTTCACGTTTCCCAACATAGTCCCCATAGAAAAAGTTGTTCAGTTTCAGTGTCTGATCACGCCTGCATAGTTATCACCCTGTATTTACACTGCGCCACCGCTTTCACCTGTTATTTGTTTTATTTTTTTTTTATCTTTTCTAAGTACCTCATTTAACAGATAATTGTTATTTCATAAGAATTTGTTTGTGCGTAACTTTTCCGGTGGTGACAGAATATCAGTGTCACAGGTAACTAACTCTAGGGACTTGTGGTTATATGCTGAATCAACACCTTTTCGTGGCATTGTATCTTGGACATTATGTTTGTAATTTAAATAATTGTTAAGCTATTGTAACCTTGTGTACATGTCAGCGAAAACCAGTTTATTTAATTTCTACTTTTTTTGCTGGACTGTAAAATAAGACAAAAAGAAACTTGTTTTATGATAACTTAAACGACACATAAAACTTTTGGACACAGCACTATCGGTGTTGCCATAGTAGTACAAATGTAGCCAGTATGTAATTTTACCCAGTATTGGAGATTTGATGGGCCTTTCGGTTTGATATTTCTTCTCGGTATATTAAGAGTTTTCGATATCGATATAGCGACATGTATGTCTTTTGGATAATCGATATTTATCGGTAGGTATATCTTACTGACCCTTTGTATCGTCTACCGTGGAAAGTTATGGAATTTCTGTACAGTTTTCCCACTTCCGCGGTATTAAGGTTTTCAATCCAAAGTTTTCTTTCTAATCGCACTATCGTTAACGAACTCGGCAGTAAGCATAATATATTTAATTAAGTGTGTTGTGTGTGATCTGATTATTCAGAGTAAGATCTCTGATACAGAATAATCATCTAATCAATAAATCTAATCAATTTTACGCGATCTTGTTGTTGAATCAATTTACCCAGTCTAAGGATGATAGTAAAGAAATACAAACATAAAAGATTATCTCAAAATCATACTCGTGATCAACATCGAAATTTAACTTATTTAAACAAATCGCACCCGTAATCGTAAAGATTTGAGCAGATAAAGTATTAATAGTATATTAATAAATATTAATCTTTAAAATAATGAAAATTTTACACTTTGTAGTGGCGCCGATACTTTCCCATTTTTATAAACCAGAAATAAAAAAGTATTTCTTAAACAGTTACTTACAGCAATTTAATAATTAAAATGGACGGGAAGGGGGTAGGTACTGGAATTATCTACCCTATAATCATAAACAAAATTATGATGATACTTTTCTTCGACGACGTCATCTTTTCGTATTTTCATACAAAATATCGGCTCATTTGTCGTTTATATGGAACTTACTCGCAGAATCAGTGGAGTCCCCGCTGAAGTGCGCCGCGGTTTCTTGCGGCCGCGGCGACGGCGGGGTGATGTATGGCAGCTCCTGGCTCGAAGGCAGTTGCCCGCTGATGGTTTGTTTATGAAGGCAACAGCGCTGAGTTGTCTTTTATATGGAACTTACTCGCAGAATCAGTGGAGTCCCCGCTGAAGTGCGCCGCGGTCTCTTGCGGCCGCGGCGACGGCGGGGTAATGTATGGCAGCTCCTGGCTCGAAGGCAGTTGCCCGCTGATGGCTACTGACGCGGATATGACGACGGACTCCGGCCCCGGTTGAGCCGCTTCTCGTTCGTCGATCCGTACTTCGTCGGACGCTTGGTCGGGAGTTATTTCGACGGTGCTGCGGGAGGGATGTTTGTGTTATACTATGAGAAAATAGCCTTGATATAAGCGAGTAGCTACAGTTAGTATTCTTTGATACAAGTGAGCGCTTTCGTACTTATATGAAAAATTTAGTAAACATATTATCCGAAGAAATCTACGGTTAAGACTATAAGGTCTTACCACAAAAAAGTTAGACGAGAGTTGAACCCGTGTCTAGCGTTTTTATTGTATTAATTTTTGTTTTAACCACGCGTTCAACACATAACTTTTTTGTGGTACCTAAGGCCCAAAACGTCTATAAGGCCTTACCAAAAAGGAGATTTTGCATGTGTGTTTAAAAAGTATCTTTATACAAAAAAATATTTTCTGTGGTAGGCTAAACCTTTAACATACTTACACATTATGCGAATCGATCTGATTCTGCAGTTTGGCATACGCATGTTCGTACGGGTGTTCCCTACTCGTGGACGCGGCCACGGCAACCTTGCTTCCTGCAATAAACCAACCAATACACTATCTCAATGAACTGGATTACATGATAATAATCGACAATGATTTGTCTTACCTACTATTTTATGCAGTCGGGAGTATGTAAGATATAAGCATGTAAACCGAGTTTCTGACTGTTAATTTTTGGAATTATATTAGTCTTTTTAGTGACTAAATTACATTATACCAGAATAATCGGTTCCTTCAATCTCATTTTTGATAGGATATCCATTTACATTCTTTAATGTCCATAAATAAATCAGGTGAAGAACTGTGCATATTTGTTTATATCCTTCCGACAGCATAGGTTGATACATACATAGGTATGTAGGCGTGATATGTGTATGTATGTATGTAGATACATACACACATAATATCACGCCTTTGTCCCTTGCTGAGTAGGCAAGGCATTAAAGACCGCAAATAGATTGATTGGCCTACGTTTCGGACAATCAGATGACTATCCATAAATCATAATTATGAATAGTGTAAACATCCGAGATAGTTTAAAATTTAGTATACATAAACAAACTAGAAACAACGGCACTCGATATGTAATTTAAGGTTTAGACTAGACCACGAAGGCAGTTATCATAATTGAGTTAGAAGGATTATCTAATAAATAACTTATTATTATAAGTATTAGCGGCGGCGTGTTTAAAGGCATTGCAAAGTCATTCGAAGTATCAATTCGTTTGTCGGTCGATATGCATCTATGATAAATACGTCGATAACGTTCGGTAGCATCGAAAACAATTGCGTAAGTACATGTTGCACTGATTTTTGAAATCTTTATCGATCAGTATCTATACGGTAGATGTCTAGGGGCAATAAGTATAAAGTACTTCCGTACAATGTGCGTCTGAGTTTCTGGTATGATGCCATCATCACGCAATAAAACAGTAGTAGCCAGTCTTAGGCATTACTCATACTTTGCAATAAATGGTATTTTCCTTTTGAATGCAAGATCATAAATGGTCTTATTGATGCTGTTTTACTCTCGATACAAAGGTGAATAATATCAGATCGGTTATGTTATTACGAGTAGGTTGGGTTGATTTCGATTTTATTCGTCAGATTTATGCGTTGACTATTCATTAGGTTCATAGAAAGTAGGAAAACATATCGTTCAAATATGTTTTTGTCGGTTAATATGCTTAAAATGTGCTCCTAAGTCTGACAAATACTTTGCTGAAAACCGCATTAAAATAGGTTCAGTCAAACGTACGATAATCGTGGGCAAACATAAATACAGTCAAACTAAGAACCTCCTTCTTTGGAAGTCGGTTAAAAACGTGTACCATTAAGATAAAACCAAAGGAGGGTAATGACAGAACTAGGAACACAGAAATAAGCAGCAGCAACCAGCGTTTGACTGTCCCGATGGCGTAGCGGATAGTACCCCTGCCTTCTACGCCGAGGGTCGTGGGTTCGATCCCCACCGGACACAAATATTTGTTAAGTCAATTTTCAAATATTTGTGTCGAGTCTGGGTGTTCTCTATGTATAATATGTATTTATTTACAAAAAAAAAGTATTTAAGTATTAGTATCAGCTATCTAGTTCCCATAGTACAAGCTTTGCTTAGTTTGGGGCTAGATGGCGCTGTGTGAATTGTCCAGGATATTTATTATTTATTTATTTTACCTTCGTCCAGATTGACGGTGGCGTATATCTCCGACGCGGTGTCCCCGCTGTCATGTCTGCCCACTGGATGAGGAATTTCAGGCAAACTGCGTTGACTGTTTTGTGTCGACGCCCTAGAAAAAACCTTCACATGAGATCAGAATACTTTTATGCAGTTTTACATAAATTCAGTCGCAAATTTGCCGTGTGATGCCGGCTTAGAATAGCATCACCCCACATTCTTCCCGCGGGTGTCGTATGAGGCGACTAAGGGATTCGAGAGTATTGGTGTATTACAATTTTTAGGCGACAGGCTGACAACCTGTCACTATAGTAATACACATGTTTTCTGAAACAACCTTGGAAAACAATCCTCAAAAATGTCAGACGTGGCGACAGCGACCGTATTTTTACGGCCGTTAATGCTCTACCTACTCCGCAAAGGATAAAGGCGTGATATATGTATGTATGTATGCAGTCGCAAATTGTTCAGCGTTGTCATCTTGTATGAAAAGTCTTTGCTAACTTGTCGAACTATTATTTACTGCACTTGATTTATGGAATGAGTTATGATATTCAGTGCCCATCCATGCATATCTAACACACTGTATTATTGTGTTGTCTTGCTAAGTTGTATGACAATAAGTCACCAATATTGTTCTGCATTGTCTCATTTAAATATTCATAAAAGAAACTTGAGGTTGAATGCATGGACACTGAATAAAACAACAACATGAAGAAGAAATCTTACTACTATGTGACTATGTAAATAACAAATGCATGCAAAACAACATAAAGTCGCTTATTTAATAATACCTGTATCAATAAAACTGCTACTATGTTAGAAACAACTAGTTGTGTTTGCTTGAACAGGTATCTACTAATCATTGAATAAATGTAAGTGTGAGTCATATTATAATTTAGGTATTAATTCTACATCTACATTTATTGGCATACAGGGTTATTGGTTATTCATCACAATCCCATCAAGAAAAGAACCAGTTCAGGAAACTTAACAACTTTTTCAAAAAAATAAGAAAATCTTAGGCAGTATATCAGCTTTCCGCATCACAAGTTATAACTGGCTGAAATAACTAAATGAATTAAGCATAGGCAGTTGATACTGTCACCTTCTTATTTCAACTTATCCCATAATCCTGTGCTAAAAGAACAACTTCTAAATATTTATTTGTAAGTTGTTCAATTTCATGATTGGTTTTATTGCAATCTATAATCCTGTATAGTAGTAGGCACCTCAATCCGCCTTTAATTTTTATCTAAATAGAACATTTTATAGCATGCCTTAGTATTATTTCTACTACAGTAAGTATGTGACATGGTCTGTATTACATTTGAGTAAAAATAACCACTAAATGAAGCATAATATCATGAAACTTTATGATAACATTTTTTATAACAAACATCTCTAACAGCTAGAAGAATAGTAAAAACATACAACACAATAATGATAACCGAGATTAAAAAACAATGTGATACCAATTTTTTTATACAACAATTGAAAAAATGTGCAGTAACTAAAAATAAACAACAACTATTGCATCAATAAGTTAATTTAAAGGTGGAACTAAAAGTTAGTACTGGAATATATCAGAACAATAAAAAAATATTTATTTGATCACCCAATATAAATCTCATCATGTTTATAATAAATGTTGTTCTTGTTAAAATTTATTTTAACCTGAATATTGCATACTTAAAATACATATTATCATATTTTTTTATTAGGCAACTATAATAATTTGGTTATTGTATGAAATCATTATTCCTAGCAGGTTATCTAGTAAATAAGTTAGCCTCGGGTTAGCACATCTAACATGCTCTGAGACAAACCGTTTCACAGACGCCGGAGTAGTCGGTGTAGGTGATGGAGCCTCTTCGTCAAAACGGATTTTGACCACACCGGCAGTTCCAACCAACTCACTTCTGTTAAATAATTTCAAACAATATGATAAAAAAGTTTTCTTATTTGACTATGATGATGTTTGCAGAACTTTCCACCTGAATCTTCCTATTGGATCTCTCTCTTTTCTTGTGGGACACCGAATCGTCCAACGACCCAATGAACCCAAGTGTCAGAATTTTTCAACCGTCTTCTACAAGTACCAGGCTTCTGACATGGTTGTGTAATGACCGCCATCTAAGTAGTCATAGACAGCAACTGGGACCCACAGCTTATCCTATTGGATAATGTACAGGGAGACAGCTAATTCTGTATGGCGTTTAGATTTTATTGGATTTGTACTGCTACTTTAAACTATATATATACTCTGACTGAATTTTATGCCTACAAAACTTACTAGGTACATCTTCTACCTACTGTAAAAAGGCTATGCCATGAAAATAATAATTTTTGCCTCTAAAGATACTTACTTCTGGTTGGAGTTCTTGCAGCCGCAGACGCAAGCCGAGAGTACTGTGACCAACGTTGTTAGTACGCCCAAGCTCACGGCGATCTCCACCAGGGTATACATAGCTACGGTTACTCCCACAGCTTCCGACAGTGTCCCATCACATACCGAAGCTAAGTCGCTCCCTTAGATAGAAACTCAGTACACACACAACTTTCTTCCATTGGAGTAGAGTGCTGGAATGTAGGGCACTAGTGTAAGCTTCTTTGGACACTTGACTTAGACGGAAACTTATCTCTCTTCTACATCTTTGATAGTAGTATACACTTGGCCACTTGACAGGGTCAGTAGGACCTAATAAAATCGTGTAAATTAAAATCAAATACGAAATACACGTCCACAAGCTCGATAAACATTGACCAACATATCCACAGATTAAAAATTATTAATGAATTTTGACAGCTCAAAAGTGGCCATTTCTATTAAAATCTATAAAGTAGCTGTTATATAAAAAATACTTTGAAGTAGCAGTAAATAATGTGATTGATCAATCAAAGTATGGCTTCGCAGCTCTAATCTAAGCGAGCTCTTGTGTCTATGCCCGTTTGAATTTTTTGACAGGTGATTTATTGTGATTTCTGCATTCTGACCGTTACCGGAAAAATAAATATCTATCTTTTTCTTTAAATAGTGCGTTTAGTTAAACCAAGAAAGTGTTCAACTCTAAAAAATAGTTAAGTGAAGCACCACTGCCAAATAGATATCATGTTTCTAGCGTTTACAGTGGAAAAGCTCAAGTTATAACCTCATCATGTCGACCACCGGTATTGAATACAAAAGCGAAATATTTTCGCAAAGACTGATCGTTGCAGTGTTTTGGAATCTTGTGCTACAGGCAAACCTCGCGGTTGCATTAGTATTCCTCATTCAACTCGATGTACTGCACCCTCTGTCATGGATAGCCTCGACAATTCAAGATGTTTTCAGTTGGAAGATGGGCCTCAACATCGTGCTTTTGGGAATGGTATCCTTCTTTCAAGCCTACATCTATGGTTGCTACTACATGGCGCCGGCACCGAAGTATTTCACAAGATTTTCCATGTTCCTTAATTTGTTCTCCATACAGAATACTATTTTTGGTATATTGTATGCTCTCTGTGGATATTTCACAATGGGGCTGTATTCATCGTTGGCTCGAAGTAATTTCAGTGCTTTGAAGAAGAACTGCAAGAACTATGATGGGCAATGTCTCTTGGAACAAAGTTTGTTTCTGCAGTTTGGCGGAATGTGGATGGGCCTCTACTACTTCTTGAGAGTTCACATTTTTAGTGCCAACATTTTAATGTTCCCGCATATTTATCAGGACAAGTTTCAACAGATCAAATTGGCTATCAACAATATTGTGGCCCTTGGATTTCAGAAGTCAATAACACCAGTTATTTATTATTGTATATTTTATTATGTATGGGGAAGCAAGCCGAGAAATGTTGTGTCTGATGTTTACAGCCTGTACCTAGAAGACCCACCGCTGGACAATATTTTAAACCTGATCAGCTCTGGAATTTGGATTGGACTATGGTTCTACACAAGCTTATTTTTTGTATCTGTTTTTAGTATGAGAACAATTTTCAACATAGTACTTACTGAACCTATGCAATTCCCTATTGAATCAGATAACAGCCTGACCTTACACAATGCCTTGGCTCAGAGGTCACAGTTTAATGGAGTCTTAGGGGCACAAGATCTTAGAATCATGTCTATGACAGATCCAGCACGAAGGGTACAAATCTTCAAACTATCTCAGCCTGGGGGACATCCAAGAAACTGGAATAATTTACTAGAAATATCTCTGCCCATAATCAAAGATTTCAATAAAGAGCTGGAGAATATAAATGGTGAGACAAAACCACCATCCTTAGACAATTCCATCAAAAATGATAAATTCAATGTGACTCCTCCTAAAATCATGTATCCTGGTTTGAGAAACATGGCTGAATCACCTCAATTGTTATTGCTAAAAGACCACAACAAGAATGAAGTAGACAAAACAGTAGTTACTCTTATGAAGGATGAATGCTATTGCTATCTGCAGAAACTGTGTCAAAAGCCTGGGATTAATTACTTCTTTGGAGAACTGACTGGTACTAAACTGAAATGTTTACTGACTCAGGCACAGCCAGTAATGTGGACCTGTGAAGGCCTTGCATTTATAGCAGCTGCTTCACTCAAAGAAGACAAATATGGAATTGTGCAGACTGACCTTCCTGTAGTGATCTCAGCTCTGATTGATTTGAAACAGAATCTCGATAAATTGACAAAACCTGGTCTGGTACCAAGGAAGCACATTCTTCATGATGAGCTTGCTATCAAGATGAAGTCTGCTCTAATCTCTTCAGTGAAGAGAAGTATTTATAAGATTGTAATAACTTTCTCTAAGTATATTCATGAAATCCCTTTAGATCCTGAAGTACAAACTGCCATTCAACCCTTTTTACTGTGTAGAGAAGCATGAGTGTGATAGACTGATTTGATAATAAAACTATTTTTATGATAAATCTTTTTTATTCACCATTAAACAACTATATTTTTAAATATAAATAAACAATATAAAATCATCAAAACATGGACTAGTTAAACACATTTTATCACATTTCTAAAAATCACAAACAATGATTGATAGGCTGACTATATTGTTATAGAAATCAGCTCTACTTATTTCTACATAATTCAGAGTATAATATTTATGCTCAGCAAATAGGAAGAATGTTTCGCCAGTTTAGTCTCGCAACTTTTCTTCATATTTGCTTCAATTACTTTAGCTACACATATTTTCCATTGTCTTTTTTTAGTACCATTGCATTAAAGGGCTAATACTGCGTCACGCGACCGACACGCGCAAAGCTTGTTTGATAAATTATCCTGTGCACACAAAATAATCTACTCTAGACACAAGGCGCCTAGTTTATTGAAACGGGTAATATTTACTGGCTCGCGCTTGCTAAGCGCTCCGACACAGCGTTGGCCCTTGGGTAGACATGTAATATTTACTACAGAAGTGTGTCTTCATCTCTCAATTCACTGCTGAGCAGCAGCGAGCGCTGGCTGGCCGCGCCCAGCAGCGCCGTGCGTTCCGCCGACGAGGTTCCCGACTCGCAACTTAGAGAAGCTGAACAAACAACATTTATTAATTATACTTTATTTCAAAAGGAATCACAAATAAATAAAATAATATTATAGCACAACGCACACAGGTACAAAGGACAGTGGAGAAAAGATGAATGCTATGTTACTGGGGCTTCCAAATCGTGCATGCACTTTCATGCATTATAATATTTTTGTTTTGTTACTTATGCATTTATTATTTTTTTCCATCATTATGCAAGCTACATTAACAACAAAGGCACAGAACAATCTAAAGAACAGATTGATTGATAAACAACATTTGTCAATCTGGACGTAAAAACTCGCTTTCATTCGCCTACAAGTTAACATAGACTGTTCACCGGATGTACGAACGATCTAACGTAGAAATTTTCTAAGACGAGGTCTGGTAAAATGTTGTTCATCCATCACCAACACAATACTCACGACACAGTAGACAGTAGAGGAAGAAAGAAGAAGGGTAAGTGACGTGGGCACGGGCACGGCAGCGTACTGTTGCGTGTAAAGTATAAGTATACATACGAATGGGGCTGGTTTACCGTCGGGGCTGGCGTGCGGCGTGGCGGTGGCGGAGCCCGAGTGCTGCTCGGGCGCCTCGGGGGACGCCAGCGCCACGCGCCACGATCCACCCGGGGACTCCGTCATCGAAGCTTGCAGGCTGTAGCTCTCCCTGTAGAGTGTTTTCATGTTAGCAGTGCGACAAGTCATCGAGTTTGATTCGATTTCGATATTAACTAAATCCGTGGGCATCTTATTAGGTAACACAAAAAAATCTTCAGTAGGGTTGTGGACTGGCAGGTCAAAAGAGCTACTTTTTAAAACGATTTAAATCGGTAATTTGTATGAAAATAGCAATGTACGACGTCATACATTGCTATTTCGGATGGCGTCAGAACACTTCTTCTTCTACAGCTACAAAGCTCTTTTATGCAGTTTTTCTGTTAATAAATTTGAATTAATAATGTTTTGAAAAATTATGTATGAAGTCCGTAGTATTTTTGGGCAATAGTTTTAAGCGTACAACTTTTATATTTTATTAATGACCCAGTCCACAACCGACACCTACACCTTGAAAACAGGTTTCAGTTTCAAAAAGAGATGGACAATCATGCAAATTAGAAGTACTACTTACATCAACCAAGCAAATTAGACGAATGTCGCAATGAAGGCGAAATAACAGATTCCGATTGGGGACTTCCCGAATTCCGAAACTGCATTCTACGCGCTCGTCTAGTTGGCTTGGTGGATTAGTTAGTACTACAACGTACGACATCGATGATGAACACGATGATCGCAACTAAAATATATGTGTGTTGCAGCAAAATACGTCTATATTATACGATGAAACGTTCAAGTTCAAGATAGATACGAAATAACATTTAATGATTGGCGTACAGAAACAGGAAATGAAAGGAATCACTTCGGTTTTTAATGTTTATCCAAACCACAGACAAGAGTGAGCTGTTATATATTTTTGTCTATGGTTTGTATTTAAAACCGAGGTGACCCTTTATGTTACAGTCTCTGTGCGGTGTAGTTTAGATGGCCCCGGAGCCAAAACTACAGTGACTATCACAAAAATATGTTATAGTCTCTGTGACCCCAAAACATCAAAGATGACATTTCATAGCTTCTCTAGATTATCCTTCGTTCTAGAGTCAATGAATGATAGTAAATAGAACTGAAGGTCTGAGTCCTCCACCAGGCTTGGATGTACACCGACATGCAACACACATATGAGGGTGCTATTTACTGGCTGCGGAGTAATGCTAGCCTGTATCCAGATGTGGACGAGGTCTGCGAGATCTCGCTGTCGTAGGAGGTGTCGGTGAAGCCTCCGCAGGTTGGCTGGAGAAGGGGCGTGGTGGGCTGCTGCAGCCACGGCCGCCGTAGGGGCGTGGACTCCGCTCCGGGGGACGAGCATTCGTCCGATTCCAGACGCAACTGAGCTGGCTGGAAAGAATACGTTGGGATATGTTATGGTTCTTTTATTAAGGAAGGCTGTAGGGACCTAGTCACGTTGTGTTTTGTCAGCAGTTTTGTATCGAGTCACTGCGGCGGCGAGCCCCGCTTGCCAGTCGTCTCCCTCACCTTAGCCTGTGCGCGCACCTCACACTTTAATCATGTAAACCGGAAATTAACTGAAAAATA
Source organism: Keiferia lycopersicella (assembly GCA_029255805.1). Taxonomy (NCBI): domain Eukaryota; kingdom Metazoa; phylum Arthropoda; class Insecta; order Lepidoptera; family Gelechiidae; genus Keiferia; species Keiferia lycopersicella. Next base: position 7,218,815 of record JARACZ010000008.1, read on the forward strand.
ATAACCTTCTGAATTGGAGTCCAGCCTTTTCTTTCTACAAGTTCATCACCTAACGAGGATCATCAAATTCTTATAAAAAAGACACTGTGTCTGACAATTTTCTCTTTTTTACAATAACTAATTCATTTATTCAGTGACAGTATTGTATTGTAGCTTACTGACATTCTAAAAGCATTCGTTGTGAATCTACTTGGAAATAAACGATTGAAATCTTGAATTATACAAAACAGACTGGCAGTAATTGTTAGATATTAAAAACAATCAAATAACACTAGAAAAATAGCCAAGTTAAAATTATGTAAGTAATTAATAATAGTTGTAATATTTATATCTAGTAAAACAAAAGTACCGTTAGCAATTTTAACCTACATTTATGTACGATGCGCATTCTTCTAATGTCTAACTACCTGAAATCTAAAATGAACTGACCAGATTGAGTAACTACTGTAGGTTAACTGGTAACGTACTAGACTATGTACTATCGAAAGTCTCAGTGAGATTCATACTTGGGTTTCATATCATTGACTATTATACAAATGTAAATGTGATTATGTAAAGTACCTATTGCAAATAGCATTCACAGATTAGCTGTTTGAACTAAATCTAGCCTGCATGAGGCTTTACAGCGAGAGTTGGTAAACATTTGAAACTTTTGGACCACCGACGACAACCAATATCGGTTTCATGCAACTTTGGAACCCTGATACAGAGTTGGGCAAAAAGTCCGGGCAAAAAAATACTGGGTAAATTTTTAATCAGTACACAAACTTTGTAGGTTATTTCTGCTCATGAGTTTCTAATCAACTTTTACTATGGGGCCTCCTGCGTAATCGAAAAATAATAATTGGGTGTTCCATACATTTTGCCGAGTAGGTATGAAGTTCTCTATGGAACACCAATTTTTTTGAGATTTCGTAGGTGAACATAGTAAAATTTTTTAGGATCATAAGTAGAAGCACCCTACAAAGTTTGTGTACTGACTAGAAAATAACCCTGTATAAACAACTGACTGTGCCCCATACATTTTTTTTTAATTGAAAACGAGTAGATAAATTATCTTAACAATAAATAACGAGTAGGTAGGTATAATGAATTTTGCGAATAATTCTTTGGCTAACTCTGCGCTGGCGTTTGAAATGGAATACACATTTGCATTGGCAGTCACGACTTGTAATTTCATTTATCATCTCTCGCTGCCCTCATTCCCTATTCTAGGTAGATTTACCTCAGGTCAAGAATGGGGATTGCGACGAAACTTAAACTTCATCTTGGAGGGTCCTTTGTCCGGCTACAAAGATAACTCCAGACGTAAAACAGGTACAAATGGTGTTAATCGTAAGGGCAAATATGACTTGACCATTTCAAACTTACCCTTTCCATTTGATTGCTAAATTTTTAATGCCTAAAAAACAAGTTTTAAACGAGGACAAAAGCGTGTCTGAGTGTTTAATGTCTTATGTGGTAGTAGGTCAGATAAAAGCGCTATCTCTTATTTGTTCTTTTTTTCTTTATGGACTCGTATGCTTGTCCGGAAGAAAATGCATAGATATAAGATCGTCTATACTGTACTCTTTGTTATTCTTTCCGTATGTCCATTCTTTGTTTTGTATGCGATAAAGTGTATTTATGTTATTTGACCATACCTCATTGCTGTGCTACGGAAACTGAACGTCTACGCCCCTTCACCTATTCAGTTGTCTACGACCCGACTCTCACTGAAAGAAAATGTGGGAATAATGCAAGAATTTTTAAAAAAATCCTTACCTCAGGTTTGTTATGCCTGCTGCGGCGGAACTTGAACGTCTTCTTGGAGGGTCCATGTGCTCGTTGTAGGCGTGGCCTATCCTCGTCCCCGCCCCCCGCCGCCCCGCCTGCCGCGTCAGAGGCCACTGACCCCGCGCCCGGCGATAGGGGGGATAGTGGGGACATTGAGGTCTCGCCTATAGTTGAAGTAACAAGTTAGCAGAGACTATGTAAATAAAGGCTTAGAAACATAAAGAACCAAAGAAAACTTTAGTATAACGAGTACCAAACGTGAACACTCCGTGGTAGCCTGTTACTAAATAATAACAAATAAAGGTCAAAAAGACGTGATTATTTAAACTAGAAACAACTTTTTCAAACATTTCAAACACAAATCTTCATATAGCACATCATCATCATAATCACCAGCCCACATCCACCCACTGCAGAGTACAGGCCTTTTCTCTACCGCGCCACTCCTGTGCCAATCTCATCCATTGAGACAAGGTCGACATCCGACCACCGGGCTGATGGTCTACCCACTGGTCTTTTTGCTTCCGTTAAAAATACTAGTTAAGGTTTATAACGGAGACACGGTCGGATGTCATCGGACCACCGGGCTGATGGTCTACCCACTGGTCTATTTGCTCCCTTTAAAAATACTATTTAAGGTTTATAAGGCTATTTTATCTTGCTTAAAAATGTACCTGAGGTGAATTTGAATTCCACGGACGGCACAAAACGAAGTTTAGGGTTAGCGGTGTACGGAGGCGCGCTGTCGGCCGGTCTGGGCTCCGTTGCGAAAGTGTTAGCTGATCCTGTCAAATATAAGGTTACAATGTAGGTATCTTTAAATTTTCTAAGGAAATCTCCAAAACAAAATTTATTTTATTTTATTTATTTTTATAAATAAAATAAAATAAAAATAAACAAAATTAAAAGCGCATCTTTGTTTTGCGGAAAACAATCCTATTGCTACGGAAAATCTTACACAGTAATTTTCTTAGACATGATATAACTATGGCGCTGATATAAATAAATCCACAGGTGTAACTGCTTGGTTATTCAGTATCATCATCATTTCAGCCATAGGACGTCTGATACAGACCTCCCCTAAAGATATATTTCCACCTTGTCCGATTAGAAGCGGCCTGCATCCAGCATTTCCCCGCGGACTCGACGAGAACCGCTAGATTATTGGTAAAAGATATGTCTGAATAATTAAGCATAGATAATTTCAATTATGCCGTGTGATGCTGGCTTAAAATACCATCACCCCATTTCTTCCCATGGGTTTTGTAAAAGGCAACTAAGGGACTCGAGGCTTTCATGTGTATTACAATACAACTTTAGGCGACAGGCTGAGAACCTATCACTATAGTGATACACACGTTTTCTGAAACAACCTTGGAAAACAATCCTCAAAAATGACAGACGTGGCGATGGCGACCGTATTCTTACGGCTGTTAACGCTCTGCCTACCCCGCAAGGGGCGAAGGCGTGATATGAGTATGTATATATCATCATTTCAGCCATAGGACGTCTGATATAGACCTCCCCTAAAGATTTCTACCTTGTCCGATTAGAAGCGGCCTGCATCCAGCATTTCCCCGCGGACTTGACCAGAACCGCATAGAAAAGATATGTCTGAATAAGTTTAGTATAGATAATTTACCCACCTGGTTGATTACTGGTGTTGTTGACGACGTCGCCGCGACTGTTGTTGCTTGGTGTTTCGAATACGGGCATGTGTTGGCTCGTCGTTGAACTACTCGATAGAGACTCTGGGAAATCGTAATAAATAAATATCTTTGACAATTCACACAGCGCGATCTAGCCCCAAACTAAGCAAAGCTTGTATTATGGGAACTCGATAGCTGACATTAATACTAATATACTTTAAAAAAAAATACATAGAAAACATCCCGACTAGACAAAAATATTTGAAAATTGACTTAACAAATATTTGTGACAGGTGGGGATTGAATCCACGACCCTCGGCGTAGACTCTCGCTTTTCGCGTCTGTATGTATGTATGTTTGCTTACATCTTTAAAACTACACAACGAATCTTCATGTTTTTATTTTTGATTATTTTAATAAATTGAGTCAAGGAAGGTTTTTATGTATAATACTTGCCGGGAAAACATCTTATTCCCACGGGAACCAGGTGGGCCACTAGTACTACAACAAGGTGTCCACAGCTAAGGAGTTAGGAATTATAATATAGTCATTAAAATCGTAATATAGTTTACTCTCAATCTGAAAAAAAAAATGCTTCTATGGTCTGGATTAAGCGTCAGACCAGAGCATAAATTGAATCCCTCATTTTACAACCACTGGAAACAAATCATTAAGAAATCTCAACTTCCCCTGACTTCCCAGGTATACCCTCGATTTCACTGACTTTCCCTGCCCACCTTAAGCTTCCCTGACATTTCCCTGAATTTCCAGAATGTGGACGCCCTGTACAATAAATAAATTATGATAATTTACCTCTCTGTGCAGACAGGGGCGCGGTGGGATGGTCAGGCGTCCTGGGCAGGCCGGCGCGCGACACCAGCATCGAGATGAGGGAAGGCCGGTGCTGCTGATGCTTCTGTTCTGTTTGCGTGTTTCGCGGAAACACTTCTGACGCCCGCTTGCCCGCCTGACCGATTTGTTCCGCGATTTGTTCTAGATAAAGTGATTATATTATAAGATTTTTTCAGGTCGAAAAGGCATCACGGATTTGTTCTGACTTTCTAAAAGCATTCGTTGTGAATCTACTTGGCAAAAAACGATTGAAATCTTGTTCGGCAATGGATGGTAGGTAACACTTTGTGTACTTACATGTTATAAAGTTGAAAAAATATTAGCTGCAAATATTTAAAGACCCAATGAAACTGAATAACGTTTCTCAAGAGACGTAGGTCGAAATCATCATCTGCCGGCCCTTGTCCCAATTCATTTGGGGTCGGCGCAACTTGTCTACTTCTTCCGTTTCGTTCCTCCATAGGTCGAAATATGAAAAAAATATTTGGACATCCCATAAACAATAAGCAGCCGACCAAGTATGGGAGGTTCAATTTCTTTTTCATATTTTTATTTTCGACCTATATTCCATCGGGTAAGTTATTCAGTTTCACGAACTGGTTCACACTTTAAAATATTTGCAGTGAATTTTTTTACACCTTATATATCCTAATGCCGTGTGATGCCGGCTTAGAATAGCATCACCCCACATCCTTCCCGTGGATGTCGTAAGAGGCGACTAAGGGACTCGAGAGTATTGGTGTATTACAATTTTTAGGCGACAGGCTGACAACCTGTCACTATAGTGATACACATGTTTTCCGAAACAACCTTAGAAAACAATACTCAAAAATGTCAGACGTAGCGATAGCGACCGTATTCTTACGGCTGTTAACGCTCTGCCTACCCCGCAAGGGATAAAGGCGTGATATATGTATGTATGTATATCCTAAAAACAAAAAATATACGTACCAAACTTGTAATTATCATGTGAGTCCCTCATAGCTCGAAGTTCGGTAGCTAAGTCCCCAAGTAGCATGCCCCTAGCGCGCGCGGCGGGTAGTTTGAGACCTCTCACACGCTCGCGCACTACGAACTGCATGTGACGCTCGTTGTCGCCGATCGGTGGTTGGGATAACTGAAAAATACATACACAGTTGTTATTTTTTTAGTACATTCACTTTGTAGGGTGTTTTACTCTTACTAGAAAGTCACCTGCGAAATCGTAAAAAAAAATTGATGTTCCATATAAAAATTCATACCATCCATTTTATTAATTCACACTATGACAAAATATATAGTCTGTATCCTAGTATGGTGTAAATCCTGATAGATAATATGCTTTCAAGTAATGGCTGACTGCGGAGCCGCCCGCTGGCGGCTGCCACTTGTATGACTTCACTTCTATAAATCAAGAATTCTCAGAAAAGTTAAGCATATACAATATTGCGGAGTTTGTCGTGAAAGAAGGTTCCATATTGCGTAATAATATATAGGGTAACTGGAAAATTGATGTATTCCTTTCAAGGGATGAACCAGCTCATGAAACTGAACAACTTTCCCCATGGAACATAGGTCGAAAAATGAAAAAAAAATTGGCCCGCCCATAAAAAATTACCGACCGACTAAGTCAATTTGTATTTGTTTGGTTGTTAAGTTTCATGAGCTGGTTCATCCCTTGAAAGGAATGCATCAATTTTCCAGACACCCTGTATAAACGATTTAGCTATTCAAACTCAGTGAGAGTGAGAGAGAGAGAGAGAGAGAGAGAGAACGCGAGAGAGAGAGACTAATAATTAGTGAGACTCAGTTACCTTATGCACAATGAAAGACTGCGCGAGGGAGCGAGAGAGAGAAGGGGAAACACAGAGAGAGAGAGAAGCAGAGAGAGAGAGAGAAAGGCAGGCAGACAGATAGAAAGAAGAGAGAGCGAGAGAGAGAGAGACAGAGAGAAAGAGCAGAGAGGAAAACAGAGAGAAAGATAGAGAGAGAGAGAGAGAGAGAGAGAGAGAGAGATAGAGAAGGAAACACACAGAGAGAGAAGCAAAGAAAGAGAGAGAGAGAGAGACAGACAGACACAGAGAGAGAAGCAGAAAGAGAGAGAGCGACGGACAGAGAGAGAGAAGAGAGAGAGACACAGAGAGAGAGCGAATCAGAGAGACAGAGAGAGAGAGAGAAGAGAGAGAGAAGAGAGAGAGAGAAGAGAGAGAGAGAAGAGAGAGAGAGAGAAGAGAGAGAGAGAAGAGAGAGAGAGAGAAGAGAGAGAGAAGAGAGAGAGAGAAGAGAGAGAGAGGGAGAGAGAGAGGGAGAGAGAGAGGGTGAGTGAGTGAGTGAATGAGTGAGTGAGTGAGTGAGTGAGTGAGTGAGAGACTAATATTAGTTACCTTATGCACAATGAAAGGCTGCAGCAGCACGTACAAAGGCGTCCTGTACGTGACGACGTGTTCGAGGAAGTCCCACAAATGGTGCGCGGCCTCGTTCCTGCGCCCCAGCTCCCTCATGGCGCGCGCGATGCGTCCCCACTCGCTGCACAGCTCGCTCGTGAAACACGCGCACAGAACTTTTAGCGCTGAAAACCAAGCATTTATATTTGCATTAATCTTATTTTGTTTTTAATCGTGATTTTGCAGCTGAACCTAAATTAAAAGTTGTTGACATAGATGCCTTATATTACCAGTTTGAATAAACGCAGGGTGATTAATTTACAGGGACCACTGATGCTCGTTCCCTTTTTAAATTACCCCTCAGTCGCTTTTGTACGACACCCATGGGTAGATTTGGGGTTATGATTTTCTAAGCCAGCATCATACGGCAAACTTTGCATTGACTGGCATTGACATTTGCACACGAAAAACTTACCAAGGAAAGCAATTCTGTACAATTGAATGGACAGTCTTGTCGTATTCTTTATGTCTCTGCTGCCAGTAAACGTCATGGAATGCGTTCTTGCGTCGGACGCATTCAACTTGGCATTGAATACGAATATTTGAGTCCTAGTGATACAATTCAAATGATTTTCAAAAAACTTACCAAGGAAAGCAATCCTGTACAACTGATTGGACAGTCTTGTCGTATTCCTTATATCCCTGCTGCCAGTAAACGTCATGGAATGCGTTCTTGCGTCAGACGCATTCCACTTGACATTTACTGCGGATATTTGGGTCCCACTAGAACTGATTTTCAATAAACTTACCAAGGAAAGCAATCCTGTACAACTGATTGGACAGTCTTGTCGTATTCCTTATGTCCCTGCTGCCAGTAAACGTCATGGAATGCGTTCTTGCGTCGGACGCATTCAACTTGGCATTGAATACGAATATTTGAGTCCTAGTGATACTATTTAAATGATTTCAAAAAACTTATCAAGGAATGCAATCCTGTACAACTGATTGGACAGTCTGGTCGTATTCCTTATGTTTCTGCTGCCAGTAAACATCATGGAATGCGTTCTTGCGTCAGACGCATTCCACTTGACATTTACTGCGGATATTTGGGTCCCACTAGAACTGATTTTCAATAAACTTACCAAGGAAAGCAATCCTGTACAGCTGATTGGACAGTCTTGTCGTATTCCTTATGTCCCTGCTGCCAGTAAACGTCATGGAATGCGTTCTTGCGTCGGACGCATTCAATTTGGCATTAACAGCGGATATTTGTCCGGGCGGCGCGGGCGGGCATAGCGCGTTTAGTACTACAGACACTATGTAGCTCACATCGGACTGACGTAGGGGTGGTATGTCTGGAAGAGAAATGCATATCGAATACGTTCAATTGAGAGAATTATGATGAGATTGATGCCATTGATATGAAGTCATCTACGCACTGGATAGGCTGTCCCATACAAATGACAGCTAGTTTTGCGGGTTTAATTGAAGCGCTACCTACGTAAGTTCCGCGTAGTTGCGTATCTGCCTTCGTAGAATATCAGCACCAGAATATTACTCCAATTTCGTTCAGCGTACCTAATTTCGTATTTGCTTTACATGACTGCCAGCGCCACAATGGCGATTTTCAACGAGTGCCTCCAATATTATAGCAATATCTAGACCAGAATTAATTTCAGGTCAGTGATGCCATAGCAACAACTTCACCCAATCAAATCGGCGCTAATTCGCCTTTACTGTGAATTGGCCACTGACGTAAATATAGATAAAGGCAACCGAAGGGCAGGTCTTCTACTCTTCGCGTTTAGCGGTTTCGAGGAGCACAGGCCTCATTTTAGATAACCACAAGACAGTGTCATAGACAAGTGAATAGTCCTTACAAAAGGTTTTATTCCACAAATTATCACCCAAGACCGCAAATTGGATGCAAGATGACAGTAAACCCAGGCAATAATTGCACGTGAGTATAATGTTTAATATCTCTCGCGTTTCACAAAAATGTAAGTAGCAAAGTAGGTAGTTACTACTTACATAAAATAACTCATATTTCTCGACAGAGACTACATGTGTCCTCTTGCTATGTATGGATTTCTCTTCTTACCTTTCCGTCCACTTCCAACTCTCAAACACAGCGGCATGAACAAATTCATGAGCATGTTCTCAGTCTTCTCAGCATTGGGGAAGACGGCGCTACCTCCACACATTTGCTCCAGAGAGTAGCTGTCCTGGAAAACGGATTTGAAGATTTTAGTTTATTTCTATCGTCTAAATAAGACCCAAAATAAGTAATAGTTCTGAAAGAAAATTTTTGATTGTTGTGTTTATTGTAAGTAGATATCTACTAATACAAAATATTCTAATTACAGAGAGAAAATGAATTGTACACTTTAAAATTTCCAGTTTGATTATGAATAAGAAAATTAAAACATTTTTTTAGGAATTTTTGTTTTGTTAATTGTAGTTTTGTCCAAAACCTTTGATCATAAGTATTTATTCTTTTTTAACATTATTTCTTTTTGTTATTTTATTTACTAAGTTTGTTTTTTTAGCACATAAGTACCTACATTGTGTGTAACAAAGTTTGGTGTCAACGCTTTGGGAAGACCCTGGGTACTGTAGCACAGTGTAAACCAACACAGTCTTCAGACGAAAAATATATGTACGAAACAAGTAGATCCCAATTCCGCCACTCGGGGATAGAGCCGTGGTGTAGTGATTAACAAGTCTAACGCGGCTAGTCGCGTGAATTTTTTCTGCTCGTTTCGTTTGCATTAACTTTCTAACAAAAAGTTAAGTCTTCAGAGTTCATCAACATGTAAAACCTGTATTTTTTTTACGTTGCCTGTTCGATGTCCCACTGCAGGGCAAAGGCCTCCCTTGTAAAATTATATATATATTTAAAAAATGTTCGTCTCCATACCCCCGCATTGATGACTTGTAGCGCGATCAGCCGCACGACGGTGCTGCAGAAGTGCGGCGGCGGCGGCTGCGACATCAGCGCCGCGGTGGCCGACGACAGGTTCTCCCCGGTAGAGTTCTCCGACACGATCAGCGCTTGGATCGTGTTGAGAAGCGACTTCAGCTGCTGCCAGTGCATTATGTATGGGTGGCGTAGCATCGTCTCGTAGACGCCCTTGAGGAGGACGGCGGCTGAGTCCCAGTCTGTGTTTCTCTGGAATGGAGGAGTATTCGTTTAGTATGAATGATAAAAATACACCGTGTTTCGGAGGAAATGAATTAAAATAAAGACTTTATTTGGGGCATCGTATCGTACTATACAACTTCTATGGGACCAATGCAGGAAAACGAGAAAAAATATTCGAGCTCCTATACAAAGTTACCTGTCCTACCTGTCATGACATACGGAGCCGAAACGTGGACACTCACGGTACGACTGGTCCACCAACTGAAAGTCGCTCAGCGAGCTATGGAGAGAGCTATGCTCGGGGTTTCTCTAAGGGATCGTATCCGAAACGAAGTAATTCGACAGAGAACTAGAGTGACCGACATAGCTCAACGTATTAGCAAGCTGAAGTGGCAGTGGGCTGGTCATATCTGCCGAAGGACCGATAACCGCTGGGGTAAGCTGGTCCTTGAGTGGAGACCGCGTATCGGCAAACGTAGCGTAGGACGCCCTGTGGCAAGGTGGAGCGACGACATACGCAAAGCTGCGGGCAGTGACTGGAGAAGAAAAGCCGAAGACCGGGTTCAGTGGCGTGCTTTAGGAGAGGCCTATGTCCAGCAGTGGACTACAATAGGCTGTTAATGATGATGATGATGATGATACAAAGTTAGCCAGGTGATCATGAATTTTGAATGAGAGGTCGAAATGCTTTTTGTTTTCGAGCACTAGGCCCATAGGCAAAGTTGTTCAGTACAATGCCGTAAACAACGTCTCCAATTTAATGCGTTTCGTCCGAAACATGGTGTATACAGATGGCCAGCAGTGAATATCTGCCATAATTGGCAATGCCAATGTTGTTGATAGAGTATAATATCCACAATAATGAAAGTGTTTATTGCAAAATAGAAGAATAACCGTTACTCGATTCTAGATATTGTTACTTTATTTTGAATTTATTTGAGGCCTATTGCGCCTGGTCTAATAATGAATTCATAATGACTAAAATAGGTAAATTTGCAGCCCGTAATTAGGCAATATTGATTGAGCATAATGTCACAGATTCGAAATGTCATAACTCATAAACTTAAAATAACAAAAGCTTTAAATGGCATAAACCCAAAATTAAAGCAAAAAGCAAGTCTAAATGTCATTAAAAGTATGACCATATTTGACAGCTGTCAAACACACATTAATGAACACGTCAAAAAAGAAAAATTGACCTTGTCATAGCGTTAACTTCATTTTGACAGCTGTCAAATATGGCCTATTCCAACGGCCATCCTTTTATCAAACTCACCCGGATGCTAGGCTTCTTAGCGATCTTCAGGAAGACCTTGTCCAGTCTCTTCAGTATGACGATGAGCGAAGGCCTCAACGCGTCGTCTTGCCAATCGGCGGCTGGCAACACTTGCATCATGTAGCGATGCAGGCCGCGGCAACCCATCGACTCGGGGTCGTAGGGGGATACTTTCAGAAGAGAGTGGGCTATATCCGCCAACCTCTGAAACATGCAAAAACTAAAAGGGTAAAAAAAATTGCGAAATGTTTTAAGGCATGAACCAGCCCATGAAACTGAACAACTTTTTCTAAGGAATGTAGGTCGAAATATGGAAAAAAAATTGTGGACATTCCATACAAAATTACCAACCGACCAAATCAATTTCAATGGAGGACTCAAAAATTTTCCCATATTTCAACCATGTTTTGTTGTTGTTCCGATTCACCCCTTAAAATATTTGCAAGTAATGTTTTTACACCTTACAATGATATTGTAACATTGGAAAAGACTTTGTGTGAATATTGGTAGCGTATTTATAAAATAATTACCGCCCAGTACCTGTGCTTTTTTAAAGTTACTGATAAAGTCGATTTAGGAGTGAACTACATTGTTCTTTTCTATACTCTACAGGTTTCTAGTAATTATTTTGTTTTTACGTTATGTCTTTTAATTGGGTAAATAATGTGAAACCTAAGCAAAACTCAATTATAATAAAATTGATAATTTTTTATAGATTTTATGTCGACTAAAATTAATTGATTACTTAAAAATGGGTCGCCGAGCCGGCGAAGTAAGTAAGTAAGTAACTTACAGTATGAGACTTGGAGTCCAGCAGTTCAAGTGGCTTCCCTTCAGCGCCGCTGCTGCCTTTGGAGCCGTTCAGGTCGATGAGCCGAGTAGTGACGCGTCCTATGAAGTCCCCTACAAAGGAAAGCTACTAACTAGCACCAATAGAGCAACTTACAGTATGAGACTTGGAGTCCAGCAGTTCAAGTGGCTTCCCTTCAGCGCCGCTGCTGCCTTTGGAGCCGTTCAGGTCGATGAGCCGAGTAGTGACGCGCCCTAAGAAGTCCCCTACAAAGGAAAGCTACTAACTAGCACCAATAGAGCAACTTACAGTATGAGACTTGGAGTCCAGCAGTTCAAGTGGCTTCCCTTCAGCGCCGCTGCTGCCTTTGGAGCCGTTCAGGTCGATGAGCCGAGTAGTGACGCGCCCTATGAAGTCCCCTACCAAGGGAAGCTACTCACTCACTTACTATCACCAATAGAGTAATTTACAGTATGAGACTTGGAGTCCAGCAGTTCAAGTGGCTTCTCTTCAGCGCCGCTGCTGCCTTTGGAGCCGTTCAGGTCGATGAGCCGAGTAGTGACGCGCCCTATGAAGTCCCCTACCAAGGGAAGCCACTTACCAGCACCAATAGTGTATGGCGGGTGACAGGAAAATTCCAGGTGGTGTCGGGAAAAGAGTAGCTACCCGCCTGGCTAGGTGTTGTGGCCAGGGGACCGACGGGTCCGCCTGGATTCGATTAGAAGTTGTACATATGCGTTGCGCGGTGAACACTTCGATACCGCGTTTCAGGCTCATTGTTCTGTCACGTGGTGCCATCTCTCCGATATGTTGAAAACTCCTGTTGCGTCTTGTACGCTGGTGAACCCCTTGAGTGAACTTCATGTTGTAGCCACTAGAGGTCGCTACCACAGTAACTTACAGTATGAGACTTGGAGTCCAGCAGTTCAAGTGGCTTCCCTTCAGCGCCGCTGCTGCCTTTGGAGCCGTTCAGGTCGATGAGCCGAGTAGTCACGCGCCCTATGAAGTCCCCTACCAAGGACAGCAACACGTCGCGCGGACGACGGTATTCCGCTCGCACCAACTGTGGAATTGTAAGAATAAGAATAATTTACTAATATGCTTAATGCCCTGATTTACACATTACATAAAAGTATTTTACATATCTCATGCTCTGAAAGTAGGTCATTACTGACAAAAAACACGACCTGTAAGTTCAACTTACAGGTGAGGTTTTAAAACTAAGCCTGTAAGTAATTTTAAATATAGAACTAGGTAGAAAAAGAACCAATAGAATCGCGGCAATTAAAAAGTTGAAATCAATTTCTTCTTATTTTTAATAGGAGTTGCATCAATTAGTTGTATACGATTTTAAATTTCGAACTGGCCGCTACGAATTGTGTTGCTTGAACGCAGGAATTATATTTTTATAACCTCAATAAATGAGTTTGTAGAATTATTACTCAATATTACAATAACAAAAGTAAAAATGACTAATATCCCCACGATCAAAAAAATGTCTACTTTATGTTAGGATACTTTTCTTTCATATTAATTTAATATTTTACTAACATAGAAAAAAAAGTTTAAAAAATAAAAAAAAATAAAATATTTGTTTATTCAAAATATCCTTACAATCTTATTGCTGGGGCTTCCCAGAAAGTAGTCTAAAAGACACTTGTGTAGGGAATACCTCGCTCCTCCAATGGATTCTATAATTAGGATTACAACTTAACAATTTTTAATTATAAACTAAATCTTAGAAACATAATGCAAACAAGGTAAATTATATTGCAGCAGAAGTACAACTAAACTTAACCATATAAACATGAGGTTGGTAAAATAAAAATAAAAGAAAATAAAGTAAAATAGAAACGGGTTTACCTAAGTATATCATATGTTATTATTTTGTAATAATAAGAGTAAGCTCACGTTAAATAGTGTTGTGTAACATTGTGTGGTATTATTAGTGTTAATAGGTGTATGTGTTTAGAGTGTTTTGTATAACTATGTGTGTGAGTAGATGTTTGTTATAAGTTATCAGAGGTACCAATGTGTTTTGATATTGGGTTTAGATAAAATAGTAAAAATTCCATGTACTAAGAAAGTGTAAATAATACAATAAATCTGTTATAATGTACATTATGAGTGATAAGCCAACTTGGTTAATATATTATAATAATCCTACTTAGTTTACACAATATACTTAATAGACCAAATGTATCCAACAAATTAGCATACAATTTTTACTCCTGCACGCCCTACGGAAATTAGTGTTACCTTGGGTTCAGTTTCATAACCACGCACAGGAAGCAAGTAAAGACCAAAAAACAACAGCCAAATCATTTGAAGCCGTTTTAGTGTAACTGCCTAGACTACAGGTGTACACAATAACATAATAACTAGGTATAGGGTAATCAGGACAAGCCAGCACGCCCTACGGACTAAGTCCTTGGGATCGGTAAGGAATACCACGTGAGGTAACGTTATGTCAGTAAACAGTACCACCATGGAATAAAATCACGCAACTCTCACCAAGATTTCCTCCACCTCCGCATATTCAAGTGTCAAAAGCCATTTAGTGAGTGCACTCTTACATTCGTACGCTGTCATAGGGTAAATGTTTAGAATACGATTTAGTTTATTATAGACAAATGGGGATTGTGCAGAAAACTGCCGCCGCGCAAAAGCTGTTCGTACAGAGACGGAGGGAGCTACAATATCCCACCTTCTATTACATAGTAGAGAACGATCAAATGGCAATAGTTTGTGATAATTTAGTATCATGTATAATATGTATAGTTTCCTTACAGATAGTAATTTACTTTCTTTATAAAGATCTGTTGTCGGAAACCTGAAAGGCTTAGAAAACATCACCTTGATCAGTGACCTCTGAGCTCGTTCAAGATCTATAAGGTGTGACTTTGCCGCCCCGCCCCAAACTGGGATACAGTAAATCATAACAGATTGTGCTAATGCACTGTAAACCTGAATCAGCAGTTCCCTACTAAGCACATATTTGAGAGATTTGAACACCCATATTAGCTTTCTCACTCTACCCATAGTTAATTCTATGTGTTTGTTCCAGCTTAACCTCTCGTCCACCAATATTCCCAAGTACTTCAAATTGTCAACTTTCTGAATTATCGGACATATGCAGGAGTTAGAGTAGGGTATTGAACAAGAGTGAATTTTTATTTGATAATTTGAAGGTGGTTGAGATTTTTTATTTAAGCCAAAACATATGTAGTTGGTTTTCTGTGTGTTTAGGGTAAGGAGGTTTTCATTAAGCCAAAGTCTAACTTTAGCTAGTCCAGTCTCAGCTTTAGTTCTGACTTCCGCCCAGGTTTTACCAGTAAACGTAATGGTCGTGTCATCCGCGTAGGACAGAATTCTCCCACCGACACCGCTGAGATTACAAAGCTTGTTAATATATATCAAGAAGAGGGTCGGTCCGAGAACGCTGCCCTGCGGGACGCCAACGGTTATATCTTCTTCATCACTAATGTGATTTTGTATTTTTACCCCTTGCTTCCTATTATGTAGGTAACTGCTAAAAAGAGAAAGTGCAGTACCACGAATACCAACATTTTCCAATCGTCGTAAAAGAATGGAGACCGAAACAGTATCAAATGCTTTTTTTAGATCAATAAAGACCGTAAGACATTTGTTACCCCTATCAATCTCTTCAGTTATGCCCGAAGCAAAGTCAATAATAGCATCCTGCGTCGACCTTCCCCTTCTAAAACCATATTGAGCATCAGATAAAATGTTGTATTTATTCAAGTAGTCAATTAATCTGGAATTAAGAAGTCTCTCTATGATCTTAGAAATGGAAGCCAACACAGAGATCGGTCTATAATTGTTAACATCTTTTCGGTCTCCACTCTTATACACGGGTGTAACAATAGATCGTTTTAAGACAAATGGAAAAACTCCTGTGGTAAAACAGATATTGGCAAGGTCAGTAATTAGCGGCACTAAAATCTCCTTACATCTTTTTAAGAAAAATGTTGGTATTGCATCCCATCCTGGTGCACTCGTCGAGTCAAGGGACATCAGAGTTCTTTCTACCTCCTCGGGCGAGGCACTCAGTAAAACAAAAGAATTCAATTGATTAGTGCAATCTGGGTTATCAAACAAGGAAGGCGTAAAGTTGTTCAGAATGTCATTTGCCAAAGCTAGTCCAATATTGACAAAATATGTATTATCATAGTTGACAGACTCACGAGGACAAGATCTAATGTTTAGTAGTTCGATGTTAGTGCTCTGGGGAGGTTTATAGCATGCAACTTCATTGATATTCGACCAAAGCACACGTGGTTTTTTTATAGATGATTTGATTTTATTTTTATTATATTGTCTTTTTAATTTTTTTATAAGATTAGTACAGAAAGTTCGGTAGCGTTTGTATGTGATTATTAATATTTGATTTCGGGGGTCTAATTTAAATTTCTGAAACATCTTATCTCGCAGCCTTATACATCGAATAACACCAATAGTGATCCATGGCTTAATCAACCTTTTACTGGTTGTAATAGTTACTTGTTTTGAGTTAGATAAGATGGCATTTCTTACCATTTGTATTAATGCAAATGCATAAGTGTCCGGATCCTTAAAAACATTGAAATAGGAGGCATCAATATTGACCAGAGTATAATAAGCCTTATCATAGTCGATTATCGTTTTGTACTTACAAGAACTAGAGCGTGGATAATTATGAGCGACTAATAAAATAACTAAGTCGTGATCAGTTATGGTTGTATCTAAAATAGCCACAGTGGCCGAATTAAACTTCCTATCTAATTTCAAACAGACGTGGTCTAAACATCCGTCCATCCGTGTGGCAAGGGTATGTGCCGGGAGGAGCCCGTGTAAAGCCAACATATTCAAATAATTAAGCCTATTAGATCTTTCATGGGATTTTTCATTAGAAGCAATTAATAAATCGATATTGATGTCGCCCATTATAATAATATTTTTGCTAGACCGAATACTTTCTAAGTGTGTATTAAGCGAGGAAATAAAATTACCTGCATTTAGAAAAGAGGGTGACCGGTAAATGCCTAATATTACATAATCAGTCATTCTTATTTCGATTCCGGTCGCATCTCGTAGGTTAAGTTCTTTAAATTGTGCCGTATATTTATTTTTTAAGTAAACAATTACCCCATCATTTTGGTTAATGCAGTGTTCGGTTTGAAAGTAATTATAATTTTTTATCAGTGGGATGTTTTTGTCTTTATGTAACCTACATTCGGTTAAGATCAAAACATCCATTTCTTGACGTAATTGCGACAAGTTTAGATGCAAATCACTAAGATTTCTATAAACACTTCGAATATTCTGGGTGCAAAAGGTTAGATTAAAAGTATGCTTATTTGTATGAGCATTCAGGTCTTGTGTATTACACCTAAAGGATTCGAACGGTCTGATCTGATCCAATTCTTGCAATGCTTCCAAACTATCCATTAACGGGTAAATTGAGACACATGAGGTAAGCACTCGGGTAATGTAGGTGTAGGTATATAGGTACGAGTAGTTTGTATTGGTATTTCATTGTGTACTTACGATAAAAAGTTGAGAGAATAATGTATTGGCGTGACAGAGCAGGCTTGTTTATTTTGATAATAATATTTATGCGATTATTTAATAGTAAATAATATTTGATAAGTATATATTTAGGCTTGGTCTGTGAGCGAGCAAGTAGTATGTATGTAATTGTTAGTGTATATATGGAATTGTGAAATTGTGGTACATAGTTGGCTAGGACTAAAGATAACTTATTACAGTAATTATGACGTATAAAAATATCGATGCAATAGGTAAGCGAGCACTTTAACATTTTAAGGTAAACATTAGTAAAAAGTCATTGATCCAACATAAGCTGCTGTACTTGGGCTTCATGCTGTATAAAAATAACTTTCGATGTGTCGTCTTTCCTGACCAAAACTTTTCCTTGCGAGGTCCAGCAATATTTTATTTTTTGTGCCTTTTTTAAGTCTCGGGCGAGGAAGAATAGTCGTGCAGCCTTAGAAGTAAGTTGTTCAGATATAAAAATGGGAGTATCTTCATTGGTAGTGAAACCCATGTGCTTTGCTTGCAATCGGGGTTTATTTTTAATGTTAAATTCTTTAACCTTTTTTAGGAAGTCTGACCTCAGAATGGCGGATCTTAACTCCACTACAATAGTTGGTTTCTTCTCCAGTTCGCTTCTAGGTTTCACACGAAAAATGTCATTGATATCGCGTTCACGCAAATCTAATTGAACGGTGTTAGAAAGTGTAACAACCATGCTAACCAAATCTTGTCTGGTCTCTTGACTTTTTCTTGGAACATTTTTAATCTCAATGCAAGTTTTACGTGCGTTTCTCTGTAGGTCTTCCACCCGGTCCTCCAAAATACTAATATACTCGCGATCCTTTTGTACCTGTCTTTCTAGTTCCGTAATTTTATTACGGTATTCCTCATTTTGTGTGGTCAAGAGCGTAATAGCCGAGTCGATTTTAGCGTTTGATTCATTCAGTATCTGCAGCTGGCTAGTAATACTAACAAGTTCTTTGTTTTGGCCCGATAAAAGAGAGGTAACCAGTTCTCTCATCTCGTCACGAAAAATGGAGAGATTTGTGGGAGCCGCAGATTCTTCCCTCGGACGTTTATTACGTTGTGATACATAGTCATAACTAAGTTGAGGATCCGAAGAAAATTGAGACATCTGGGGCATGTTAGTCACAGGTGCAGGCGATACGGGAGGAGATCGTTGCACTGACATAATGTTGTAGGCCTATTTGAGTCGAGTGCCGACGGCAAGTGATTTTTGCAATGGGCGGAGCTAGACTTGCAGAAAAGCCAGAGGCTGATAAAGTACGCTGTTATAATGTAGCCCGGCGCAAGCGCAGCTAGCTGTTTCAAGATCTCACGTAGCTCGATCCTTTTCTTGCGAGTGGGCGGGGCGAAAGCGCTGGCGCAGTGGCAGTAACGGCGGGCTCGAGCGCAGCTAGTCGTCTCAAAATGTTGGGTAGCTCGGTCTCACTCTTATAAGTGGGCGGATACTTTATTAGACACAAAGGAGGTCACGCACGCACTGAACACTGACTCACTGTGCACTTATGAGGTCCCGGTACTCGCGTTGAATATCTCAATAATATTTTGTCAGAATTATATTTTATAAACGATAAACGCGGAGACACCAAGACACGTCCGTTGCACACGGAATCCGGAGGGAAGAGGAACGTTTCATGGTGCAATTTGAATACCAGACGATACAATCATCATTTATGGATCGTTTTTTGTATTTATCGCTCAATTTACTCACTTTTCATTCGATATGTAAAGCAGTATATGTACCACGGATGTAACATCAATAACAACCTCGGAAAGGTACCGCCCTCGCTCCGCTCGGGCTCGGTTGTTTTTGATGGTTACATACTCAAGTACGTAATCTACTATTACATATCTCATGCTCTGAAAGTAGATCATTACTGACAAAAAACATGACCTGTAAGTTCAACTTACAGGCGAGGTCTTGAAACTAAGCCTGTAAGTAATTTTAAATATGGAACTAAAAAAAGAACCAATAGAATCGCGACAATTAAAAAGTTAAAATCAATTTCTTCTTATTTTTAACAGGAGTTGCATCCGATTTCAAATTTCGAACTGGCCGCTACGAATTGTGTTGAACGCAGGAATTATATTTTTAATCTGTATTTTTATAACCTCAATAAATCAGTTTGTCGAATTATTACTCAATATCACAATAACAAAAATAAAAATTACTAATATCCCTACGATCAAAAAAATTTCCACTTATGTTTAGATACTTTTCTTTCATATTAATTCAATATTTTTCAATCATAGAAAAAAAAAATTGGTGGTGCAATTTGTATACCCGACGATACAATCATTTATGGATCGTTTTCTTGTATTTATCGCTTTATTTTACTCACTTTTCATTCGATATGTAAAGCAGTATACGTACCGCGGATGTAACATCAATAACAACCTCGTTCAAAAACCTCGGTTGTTATTGATGGTTACATAAGTACGTAATCTACTATAACTATTACAATTTTACCTGAACTAGGATTACACTGTATCTCAGGCGTTACTTGGCGTCATTACATTGCTAAAGAAATTTTAATGAGTTATCAATTTCTGGAATAAGAGGGACATTGTGTGATTCCAAATACTGACTGTTTGTTTTGACGCCATCAAGAACAGCGAGATATGACGCCAGCCATCAGTATTTTCATACAAAATAGCAATAAAAAGTAGGTCATTTGACTTGCCAGTCATCAAGCCTATTCAATCTTACCTCAGAATCCTCAGCCCCTGTGAAATCGGGCACGGGCGGCATTCTCGAATGCTCAGTGCTGTGGGCAAATCTCGAATGCGACTCTTCATCTATCAGGTCGAGACCTACAAAGTTGGATGTGGTCGCCCGAGGAACGCCGCGTTGAGACGAACCCTTGTGTTCGGGGGATGTCCGGTATGGGCCATTGTAAGACCTGATTTATAAATACATTCTTTTTAACATCGTGCCTATTTGAGCATGAAAAATAAAGGGTGTCGTTTGCGTAGAATGTAGCCAGCTACAAAATGTCTCCGAGGTTAAATACTGCGGTTGAAATAAAAAATATGCTTAAAGCCCATGGGCTGAATTTTGTAGTTAGCATTCCATAGATAACATTGTGTATGCCAACATATGACCATCTCTGTAAAACGTACTATTTATAGCTAATAAATAAGATAGCAAAACTCCTAACTCTAATACACATTCTTAAAGTACTACATACTTGGATAGTCCCTCGCAGTTGTTGATGAGAGTTTTTATAGCAATAGCCAGCTGTTGTATGATTTCCTTCTCCGTCTTTCCTTCTCTGTTGTATGTGGGTAGTTGGATTTGTTTTACGTAGCAGGGTAAAATCGCTTCTAGTATTATCTAAAAACAATAAAAACAATGTAAGTGTGGGTTTTACCTCCGGTACCATAGCTGTATTAATGACTATAAATCTGAAGTTCCACTTTGTAGGCTAAAGTCTCATAGTTTAGTATATATTCCATTGTGTGGTCTCTGATTTTGGAGCAAGAAACTGAGGAACTAAAGGTCACACTCTTCGGAAATCTAGTTACTTCGTATTGGTAGGTTTAGGCAAAGTAACGTCTGCTGCAATTTGCAATAAGCTTTGAATTTTCTTAAGGTCTGAGTTTTACTTTCCATTTATAGGTTAAAAACTTACCAACATTTGGTACCCCCTCATACTCTCAGCGGAGTACGACACCACCATCACACAAAGACTGATACAATCCAGTACATTGACCATTTCATCCTCGTCTCTGTAGCAGAAGTCTATGGGTTTGAGTGGTTTCTCCTCTTTGATCAGTTCCGCGATGTGCAGGGGGTCGGGGGAGGGGGTTTCTAGGCTGAGTAACAGGTTGAATAGGCAGCTAGATTGCACCTGAAAATTTACGAAATTAAATAAAATTCCTGTATTTGAAGATTTTTATGGAAACTAAGATTTCGGCCCTCCTAAGGTTTTGGGTTTGGTTCCAACGAGACACATTCCAATCAAGACACATTCTAATCGAGACACATTTCCATTGAGACACATTGCCAGACATATTGGTATAATCACATACAAAAAATCAATGAGTATTAATTGAGGTTATGTAGGATACGAGTTGAGTTATATTACTTACTTTACTCGCATCTCCATAAGCCGCTTCTTCGTCCGTATCCAAGATGGCCGACACGGAGCCAAACATTTGCAAAATAAATGGTTTTCTATTCAACAAATAGAATTGTTTCACGGCATATTCTATGGTGGTAGTAACCAACTTGTTGGTTTGGTAGTTCGAGTATATTTGCAGTAGTGTTGGCATTATTAAAAGGTAGCTGAAAATACAAGAAAATTCATTTGAAAAGTTAACACAGACACTTACTATTAAAAAACATTACTATCTAAAGCAGTTTAAAAAATAATTTAAGTAATAAACAATTAGATTAAAGCGTTCAGCAGTACTACCAGTTACCAGAGTATTATTCCTTCCGCGTATACGTGAATTTTGTAAATACATAACATAAGGTGTAAATATTTGCACCTCCGAAGTTGTTCAGTTTTATAGTCTTATAAGTTTCTTGTAAGTTAAGTTTCTCCAAGGAACATAGGCGAAATTTTTTTGGACCCCTCATACAAATTGACTTGGTCGGTCGGTAGTTTTGTAAGAGAGGTCCAATTATTTTTACTTAATTAAACCTATGTTTCTTGGGGAAAGTTCTTCAGTTTCATGGACTGGTGACGACCGAGTGGCGCAGTGGTAGTGCCACTGCCTTTGACGCAGAAGGTTCCGGGTTCGATTCTCGGTGGGTCACTCACAAAGTATTATCACTTTGTGAATTTGTTCCCAGTCTGGTTAGGACATTGCGGGCTGAGCCACCCGATTGTCCGTAAGTAAGATGGTTCCGTGTTTCGGATGGCACGTTAAGCCGTAGGTCCCGGTTGCTGTCTATGATCACTTAGGCGGCAATCGTTACACAACCATGTCAGAAGCCTGCTACTTGTAGAAGGCGGTTGCAAAATTCTGACACTAGAGTTCATCGGGTCGTTGGACGACTCGGTGTCCCATCCCACACGAAAAAGAAGAATGGGCTGGTTCACCCCTTAAAATATTTGTAATAATTTTTTTACGCGCCGTATATAGTACATAAATATAATACACTCACCCATTAGTAGAGAATATGTTTTTGAAATTGAACGCAGCGTTAACGTACGTAGCTATTACATATCTCAATATGAGTGAATCTTCGCTATGTAGCATCAGAGCCCCGTTCAGTACGTTCAGGAACAAGTGTATATCCCGCGAGGAGGTAAAGTTGTCAGCCATCGCTTCGAACATGCGCGCTATGAGCCGAACCCACCTATGAAGGAAATGTTTGAAGAAACTTGTGAATTAAGAATAAAGGAATGTGCTAAAGGAAACAATTTCTCTGGAACTTGATTTCAGCGGAATGCGGCGTAATAATTTTCTTTAATAATGATGGGTCTGTTTGGAATTGACTGAGTTTCGGAACAAACGTTAACCGTCATTATTACTTTGCACAACCACTACATCATTTACTATTACTAAGATGACGTTAGTTACAAAACCAATTCAAAAGCTGTATTTGTAGACCGTTTCGCGTTGCTCGTCGTTTCACTTTCTACAATAAGCAAGCAAATATCTCCAAGTTAATATAGACTGTACAGATGTCAGTGCCTTTATTTCTTTTTTTTATAACACCTGTGCCGCGTTTATACTAGGATCATAAATAGAAATGATTATTTGTGAATTAATGTCAATATTTCTAATTTGAATAATAGATTGATTGCAATCCACTCACATGAACTTGTGAAGCACGTCTAAGCCAAGTAGCATGGTTCCCAGCGGCCCTTGACTGTACAGGGCCAAGTCAGCTTCCAAAGCCTTCCGGGGAAACGACGGCAGTTTCATCAACTCGTCATGCAGAAACACTACGCGTTGGACCACCTGTACAAAAATATTGTTACAAAAAAAATAATTAAGACTTAATTTGTCACCGATCATAAATTACTCTGTTTGAGCAAATTGTACAGATTGGATAATGAACTTGGGATATGGATAACAATTTAAAAATAATAATTAAATAACGTAAAATTGGCAAGTGTGAATTTATGGAGATAAATGTGTGGACTGTGTCGTATACTGTATAGTGATCGAATTGTTTATTTGATGTATAAGTATCACTCATCGCTGGCCTAATACGTCTGTGACAGACGATTTCATCAGTGCCTGAGGCAAGAGCACAGACACTGCGTTGCCTAAGACACAATTATGAAAAACGCGGTTGATCCCTCGCTCTTACGGGCAGACAGGGGTAGTGCTATTCTCTCTGTCGACACGGCAATTTGATGTATAGTGACTTTAACAAATCCCAGTACATTTGCATGATCTAGGGTACTATGTAGCCGGATTTCAACAGCTGTGGTCAAAGAAAACACTTACCATATCAACGTTCTTGAGGATGGCCCAAGTGAGCAGCACTTTGCCAATCTCCACAAATTTCAATAGCAATTCCTGCTGTTGCAATTTCTCAAAGGCAGCGTCTGGTTCCATATGGACCAGCCCTAGTTGCGGGTATTGAGAGCGTTTGAAGAAATAGTGGTCGCGCACGTAGCTTTGTGGATTGTGGATTTGACCTGGAATTAGACAGGATTTGATAAACGTATTTCAGCCTTCGAAAAAGTACTCTCAGAAATTATCAAGATATATAGATGTTTACCAATCCTAGATTTTTTCTAACAACGTATTTAATTTGTTTCAGTATCGTAGTAACTATATGTTTTTAGATTTTTGCGGTGGTTCACAACACTTAAATTAATATTAACGGGATTATCACCATGATTATGTTTGTTTTTACCTCGATTTTAGTGAGTTACAATACGTAGTCGGTCCCAAAGTTCTGTCACTGGCATATTATTTTTGAATTTAGAACACGAATTTGGAAAAGTTTTATTGCATTCCGTTTTTGAATGTTTGACAATTATTTTAAAACAATAAATAATCATTTGGCGCGATTTTTCACGATGGAGTGGACTTTGAAAGAAAACCGAATAGCAGTTTTGGCGTTGCGTCGCTGTGGGCACTCGCCGAGTACCATTTTCAAGTTGCTCAAAAAATTGAAAATAACGCTTAGGTTTGGGTATCGTACTATAACTAGGTACACTGAAGTCTCTAGTGTTGAGGACAAGAAAAGAACTGGCCGGCCTCGCTCCGCCAGAGCACCAGCAGTGATCAAAGCGATCAAGGAGCGCATACGAAGAAATCCTGTCCGAAAACAGAAACTTATGGCTTTGCAGATGAAGGTTAGTAGAAAAACAGTCAAAAAGGTTTTAAACGAAGACCTTAAGCTGCGAGCATACAAAAAAAAGAGTGGGCACTTACTTAATGCCCGTTTAAAAGAAATTAGACTCAAAAGATCCCGGGTGTTGTTAAAACGGTACGCGAAAAACCGGCACCGCGATATACTTTTTACAGACGAAAAAATTTTTGATATAGAAGAAAAGTATAATAAACAAAACGATAAAGGGTATGCTACCAGCTCTGAAGAAGCAGGAAACAAAGTTCCGCGGGTGCAACATGGGCATCACCCCTCTTCAGTCATGGTCTGGTTAGGAGTCTCCTACTATGGGCCAACTGAGGTTCATTTTTGCGAAAAGGGGGTCAAAACCAGCGCAAAAGTGTACCAAGAGACGGTTTTGGATCGGTACGTCAAAGACCTGCCCAACACACTATTTTCAGGACATCACTTTGTGTTCCAGCAGGATTCTGCGCCCGCTCACAAAGCCAGGACCACTCAAGCCTGGTTTGAACGTCAAAACATTGAGTTTATAAGACACGAAGATTGGCCTTCCTCCAGTCCGGACCTTAATCCTCTGGACTATAAAATTTAGCAGGTCTTAGAGAGCAAGGTCTGTGCTAAGCCCCATAAAAATTTGGAGAGTCTGAAGTCAGCCATAGTTAAAGCAGTCGCTGAAATCGACATGGATATGGTGCGTGCTGCGATAGACGACTGGCCGCCGCGGTTGATGGCCGTTGTTAAAAGCAAGGGAGGTCATTTCGAATAGTTTTATGTTATTTTGATTCTTCGATAATTGTATTTTTAATTGATATATAAATTTTTAAAAACGGATTGGTACTTTTTATTTTATCAGTATTTTCATATATGACAGAACTTTGGGACCGACTACGTAGTAGTGGTAAGAGCAACCGAACGGATTGCAGTCGACGTATCAGAAAGAAGGTAGACAGATATGTTTGCCCTTAGCAAGATGACAACATTCGCCAAAACAGTCTACTCGTGACCATGGAGCGTGCAACCGCTTCGAAATATCGAGGTTAAAACAAACATAATCGTGGTGATAATGCCGTAAATACTAATAATTTAAGTGGAATACGAATTGTAACTTACGTGTTTTGAAATCAACCAAGAAATGTTCTCCATGTAACTCCTCAGGAATCCCAAAGAAATCGAGAGATTCTTTCAATATGGCTGTAAATTGTGTGTCTTCTTGGACAGGAAACTGAGACGGAATACTTCCTTCATTGTCCGCTAAAATGTAATAATTTGAATCAAGTTTTCTTTTTGGAAATGAACTCAATACGAGGTGAAAATCTGGCTAAATCGTAAACAGTTTTTTATTACCTCTGTTTCCGTCTTAGTAGAAAAGAAAAAGAGGTCTTATAATAAAGTCAGAGAGCTTTGCCTGAACAAATTACTTACAAGGTCCATGTACAATAATCTTCTTAGCTGCCGGAACATTGGCTGTCAGCAGAATATGAGCATCGCATTGCTCTTTGCGTAGAATCTGTTTTAGATCTTTGAACATGATTCCGTGTACACTATGGACAACCTGCAAACGTACACGCCATTAAATTAAGAATTTAAACTTCTGGTCTAAAATGTAAACTTAAAAAAAAAAAAAAAACAGAGCCTAATCCTGGTCACGGCACCAATTTGTAACAAACCACCTATATTTTTTTGTAAATGGTTTCATGGCTTTTTCTAGTACCTATTTGAGTCACCACCATTTTAATTTTCGTCTTATTTTGACAGATTACGTGCACTTTATCATTTTGTAAATCAATTTTTCGGTAAGTTACTATGATATTTTAAGTTCAGAGAAATTACCGGATTGACACCAGTATGTATAAAATCAACAAAACTTACCATCCATAGTATCGATAAAGCAGCGCCAATGAGCCTCTGTCCATCTTCATGGGGAGTCCTCACGTAGAACATCACATACCCTATGATGTAGTTATACAGTGCAAAGGCTGCTTGCTGGGGGAGTCTCGGTATGAACCTAAATAGAAAATATCTGGTTAATACAGTCTTTCTCTCTCTTTTCGTGTGGGGCACCGAGTCGTCCAACGACCTGATGTACCCTGGTGTACAATGTGTTTTCGGCACGCGGGTATTTACAGTTACTGGTGATTTTAGGCATCTATAGGAACAGCTTTTACAATAGAAAACCCTCTTAATACATATGGAAATGCTTTTTCCCGATTTCGTGAATAGCACTACGTAAAATTAGTTCATGTAGATGCCCTAAGAAATTAGTTTGAATTTTAATTAAATTCCCGCTTATCAGTGTTACACATAGCTGGCACATTATTATGGTTAGATTATTTAGCAAGAAAGTTTTAACGCCATACGCTATAGAATAATGAATTACTGCGATTGCGTGAATTGTCAAAGTTCAATTTTATGGTCATAGGAGGATATGAGAAATATTTATTTGAGGCATTTGTACTTACCTGAAAATAATTCAATACGAACCTTATCAGATGGCGTAGCAGTTTGAACATTTCGTCCTGGTGGTCGCGTGTGAGACGCTCCAGCACGTGGCGGAGAAATAGCGCTGAGTCTTCTACCAGGCAGCCCCATATCACCTGCATAAACATTTTGAATGAGTTAGACCTTGGAAAAGGAGTAATTCGCTAGATAACTGGGTAATTAATAATATAGAAAAGTTGTACTCTTAAAACTATTGTTCAAAAATACTACTAACTTCATAGTTTATTTAGAGTTTAGTTTGAATAACAAAAAAAAGTGACGCCATCCATTACATACAAATATCGTTTCAAAAAATAGCTCATTTGACTTGCCATTCATCATGCCTATTATTGGTTATTGGACAACTCGGTGTCACACGCGAAAAAAGAGAAAATGCCTATTAAAAAGTTGCTACTAGGATTTCCTGTACCTACAAGGTGCTAAAAACGTGTAAAAAGTGCCAAGCGATATCATCCTGCTTTTCAATAATATTCTTATTTTTCTTCGTATCAATGATCCTTTGAGTGCTAGATTTTATTTTGCCAATAAATATTCGACTTACCGAATACGCCACTTCGTAGACTGAACAACCGTCTTTGTTGACAGCAGCGTCGTCCAATAGCGATATGATTTCCGATACGGCGGAACACAGCGCTGAGGGAAACAGTGCGGAGGCGACTTGTGTATGGTGCGAGCCTCGTACGCCTTCGGCCATTTCTTCATCCGGCGGGGCTAAGAAATAAAGCAATTTACATTTATTTACATTCCTAAGTAGGCATACAAAAGAAAGTCGAATTTCATTTGATGGTAGGTGATGCTTATTACTACTATAAGCAAAGCTATCAAAAAATTTGAGAAATGTTTATTTAGAACTTTTAACAATTTTTAATTTAAAACCTCGGAAAAGCTATCGTAAGGAGTGTGCTCGGAAAATTCAGAGAACATTTTTGTTTCGCAACATTGTTCTCCAACAAATCTACCCACCAAATATTTCAGATACACTTGTA
Organism: Keiferia lycopersicella; assembly: GCA_029255805.1. Taxonomy (NCBI): domain Eukaryota; kingdom Metazoa; phylum Arthropoda; class Insecta; order Lepidoptera; family Gelechiidae; genus Keiferia; species Keiferia lycopersicella. Next base: position 7,247,007 of record JARACZ010000008.1, read on the forward strand.
TCTGATTGATCTACTTAATTCCCATCATGTTCCCATGTGATATCTTATTACGTATCTAAACCACGTGAAGTTGCCGCGTCACGTCGTGTGAAGTTGTTGATTTACAAATGTTACACAACAATTCGCTAGTTTCCTGGGTCATTAATAAAATATATAAGCAGTAGGTATGCTTAAAAACTATTGCCCAAAAATACTATGGACTTCTTTCAAAACTTTGAATTATAAACAGAAAAACTACATAAAAATAAGTGTTCCGACGCCATCCAAAACAGCAATTAGTGACGCCTTACATTACTATTTTCACACAAAATACCTTTTTCGATTGTTTTAAAAAGTAGCTCATTTGACCGGCAGGACATTGGATTACCAAATCCACAACCCTATTTTTCCGGATGAACACGTACCCCTCTTCAACAGGCTGGTTGGGTACATCTACTGACCAAGTATACATACCTTCAATGTGGTCATCTGCCACATGATCCAAGGCAGGCTCCCTGGCTGCCTGTCTCGTGATAGGTATGGTAGTTATCAAGAAGCATTGTCGTTCAGCTTTCTTCCTGTCGTTCCGTTGTTGTAATGCGAGCTTTATTGCTTCTGTTTGCTGCTTCTTACGGGTTTTCGTCGCTGTCACTAGTGAACGCTACAGAAAATTTTAAATGTTCTTGAGTATAGAGAAAGAGAGATACTTTTTGAAATCAGATCAGTCTGTCAATACATGCATTATTGGAGGTGGTTGTTATAAGATCCGACATTTTTAAAGCACAATATTAGTTTTTCTCTGTGATTATATGATCTATTTTAGCAGTAACGGTACATACGAACGTACAAATATACAATGATTTTTCCGGAACACTTTGCATAAGTAAATATGAGAACGTCATAATTTTAAGAATAAAGAAAAAACAATACTTTTTTTCTTACATGTTTCCCCTGGTTCAGCGTCATTTCCATATCTTTATCCTTAACTTGGGGACACCACGGCGGGTCCACCACGGGTATGGATTCCATGCCGATCTTTGGAGACGGCAGTGTAAACTCTATACCGGGAGGAGGCACTTTGAACGTCATTGAAGCGCCCTCCTCCATCCGCGGCCACACTTGGTAGCGGAGCTTCCAGACTACTTGGAACCGAAGAATTGCGTTGATTCTGGAAGTAAGAAAGAGTTCTGATTGATAAGAGAAATGTTTCCCGAGTACAGGAGCATTTGCTACGCCATTGGATTATATTATTTTTTTATTGTTGGTTCACAAAACAATTGCATGTGTACAATATGCCATAGAAGGATATATCCAGGATATTACCCAACTCGATGTGAACACAGCATGCATTGAAATATGGGGGCGTCCATAAATTACGTGAGGTGTTTTTTTAAAATTTTCTGCAATGGTGAGATGTCGTGAGATGTTATTCAACCCCCTCCCCCATCTCCCAATCTCACGTGAGATTTTTCAAAATGTGAGTTCTTACGTAAACGCGTTGGATTGTTATTGTAAAAAGAAAAAAGTATGAATGAAATTATTTTCTATTGAACGAATTAGTGAATGATCTTTATCGTATTACGATTACGCTTAAGCTTTAATCTTTATGCATGTACAATCTGGATTAAATGGACCAAAATAGTATTTTTTTTTGTTTCAATCAGAAAAAAAATTGCGTGATATTTGCCGAGACCCCCCCTCTCTCCGACATAAGATTAGATGAGATTTGACTCGACCCCCTCCCCCCCTTAAACACCTCACGTAATTTATGGACGCCCCCTATCTTACAATAGAGGATTAGTTCAGTAGTATGAATTTTCAAATACTTACTTATACTATGTTAGTGACTTTTTGTTTAAAAGAGGCTACAGAATCCGCGGAAATGACTGATGGTATGATGATTGATCAATCTCTTACCTGACTCCTGGGTCAGAATGTTTGAGGTCTTCATGCATGATCAGGGACGCAGTTTGAGGCGCTTTCACTGCACACAGTATAAACAGTGAAGCAGCACACGCACTCAGCTCCCGGTCGGATTCCAGCAGCAACTGCCAGGCCATCGGCGCGCACTCCACGAAGGATTCTTCAGGCATTATTGTGGCGCCTTTCACGAGGGTTGCGAGGGGCATGTGGTATGCGTCTCGTACCTGCAATACATCATGTGAAAATTATAAGTTTAAGGAAATGAAACCCGCGCATAAAAAGAAAGGATCTAGAATTTTCAACATTATTTTTGATATCCCGCTCATATGTCGTATAATATGATAGAGAGACAAACAATAATGTTGTAATTTTAGGAACTTTTCTGCATCTGCATAAGTTATATCTGGACAGTTGTTATATATTACTATGGGAGATAAAATTATTTTGACTGATGGTATGTCGTCGGAACATTTTCAGACTGGCATTTGGAGAGGGTGGGTTATCTTTACTATGACAAAGTAATTCAAGAAGTTATTAAAAGTCAAGAACTTTCCTTCATTTTCTTTTATTTATCTGTGTTTTCAAATACTTGAGTATAGTATACGTATACGGGCGGGTACGGGATAGGCCCAGGCTTCGTGACGGGCGGTGCTTCGTTGTGTGGCGTAAAAGGATTGTTTGCTTCACTATCTATGAATGACTATCTTAGACGATAAACTGTACCTGCGATTTCAAATACTTGAGTATAGCGGGCGGATCGACGGGCGGGTACGGGAAGTTATTCAAGAAGAAGTTATTAAAAGTCAAGAACTTTTCTTAACCTTTGTGTAATGTTTCATTTTGTGTGCAAATGAAGTATTTTTATCATATCATATCTGCTTCTTTTGCTTTTACGTACCTGTGTTTTCAAATACTTGAGTATAGCGGGCGGATCGACGGGCGGGTAAGGGATGGCCCCAGGCTTCGTGACGGGCGGAGCTTCGTTGTGTGGCGTGGGAGGGTTGTCTACGCCGGCCGTCCGGTACGCTAGTCCGGCTGATTCTATCACTGTTCTGTCGATTCTGAAACCATTTATCGCATTAATAAAAACTTATGCTGATATCTTGCATATATATGAGAAATTTCATGAAAATATCTATAAGGTAGTTTTAAATTCAGTGTAAAAATTTAAGGCCGAATTTTACTTATGAAGCTGAACACTTTCCCGTATGAAATAACATTGATCAACACATGAATCTTTTTTGTATAAGAAGTAAAAAAATACATTCATGTAACCTATTTTCCTTAGGGAAAATCGTTAAAATATTTGCATTGAATCTAAAATTACATTATGATATAAAAATTTCAGCAATATCCCAGAAGGACCACAAGACAAGAAGAAAAGCGAGTAGACTATAATTATATAATTTCGCTCTAAAATAAGGTATTCTTACCTGTCTGTAGAATGTTCCGAAGATTTTCTGGCCCGCCGTCCCCTACGTGCGCTGCCAGAGTTCTCATCATTGTTCGTATTATTCACTTCTGGACCGAACTTTTCACCGTATATCTGTCCAAAACACCGAGAATTTGAATGAAAATAAAGCATCTAGCCAAACTGAGAAAAATTCTAAACAATATGAACGAAAAGAGTGGATCACAATTACGCCGCCTAGGACAGAGCCCACCGTAGTGTAGCGGTAAACACGTCTGACCCTGCAATTTAGAGACGTGGGTTCAAATCTCATCGGCGGCGTTTATTTTTTCCACTTGTATTGTTTGTATTAACTTTGTAACAAGGAGTTAATGAGAAATATTCTCTTTATAAAAGGCATAAAAATATTAGCTGCAAACATTTTAAGGGGTGAATCAGCCCATGAAACTGAACAACTTTTCCTAAGAAACATAGGTCGAAAAATAAGATAATTTTTTGGACCTCCCGTAAAAACTTACTTGGTCGGTTGTTAATTTTGTATGAGAGGTCCAAAATTTATTTTCGTATTTCGACCTATGTTCCTTGGGGAAAGTTGTTCAGTTTCATAGCCTGGTTCACCCCTTAAACATTTTTCAGCATTTTTTTTTACACCCTGTGTGTCGCTTGTTTTTGGCACAGCCATCATATTTATTTACTGACCTTTTGCACAGATTTCATCAGTCGTATGCTGGCTCGCATGTTTCGACGGAAGCAGTAAGGATGGCAGAAGTTTTGGTGGCAGCAGACGTAATTGAACGAATTCAAAAACTTTACGATTGTCTGAAAATACAAAGCAGTTTTCGTTGTCCCAGTATACAGAATCTACCCGGTGCTACACTATATTACTTTAGCATCATACTATAAATAAATACTGAATACTAAAAATATAAGGTGTAAAAACATTACTGCAAATATTTTAAGGGGTAAACCAGTCCATGGCACTGAACAACTTTCTCCAGGAAACATAGGTCGAAATGTAAAAAGATTTCGCCCTCCCATACAAAATGACCCAACCGGCCAACACATTTTGTATGGGAGGTCCAAATTGTTTAGTCACATATAATTATTATGTTTCTTGGGGAAAGTTGTTCAGTTGCATGCACTGGTTCACCCCTTAAAATATTTGCATTTTTTTTTTTTACACCTGTATTTATCTCAAAGCAATAAGTATTAAAAATACATACAAAACAGTACAAAGTAACATACTTTGAGCCAAGGATATCCCTTAGAATGATCTGGTGGGTCCGTAGAGTTGCTGTCGGGACTGTCTGGCGGGTGGTCGTGGTCATCCGACAAAACCCCTGGACTTTCCTCACCGCCACTGTCGGCCTCGTTTGACATCAGTACTGTACCTGCAACGTTACTATTAGCGATCTGCCCAGCGGCTGCATCCGCTGCTAATCGTTTTCCCATGGAAATAAGAAGGTTTCACAGCATATTTTATACATATAAACTTACGTGTTGAATAATTTTATTTAGTAAAAAACTAATAAAAATTAGTTGTGGAGGAGTTATTATCAGATTGGTTAGAGACAGAGAAGCGCAAAATTTGACTTCATTATTTATACTATATTGATTGATTTTAAAATAAGAATTAAGAGAAGTTTAGGAAATATTTTGAATCATTACCTGTGCCAGGGTAAACGTCTGATGTGTCGCTTCTATCTGAGAGAGATGATACTTTTCGCCGGCTCTGGATTGAGTCTGATCTTCGTGCTACAACTGAAAAAAACAGTTTTATCTTTGTTTAAAAAAGATATACCAACTGAAGTGAAGAGGAAAAATATTTCTTACTCTAACGGATCACCCTTTAATACACCAATTACATAAGCTATAGACAAGATTACAAGAATGGCTCGAATCTTTTTTATGGTCTGTATGCTTATTTGGTTAATTATGACGATTTGTATAAAGAAAACTTACATTCATCAACCTCCTTCACGTCTTTCTGTCTCAGCTTGATAGAACGTCTTTTGAAAGACCCATATGCGTTATGCGTTTGTTGCGTGTTCCTGCGAAGCATTGCGCCTTTACCCCCTCGTGACGCTAGCCTGCCTTTCTTATCGTCTATGGCCGGGGGGATCGCGTCTGCTAGCTAAGGGTATGTTGGGGGTAATGGAGAAAAGTATTAGTTGGAATATTATAAAACTGTTATGTGTTAATTTGTGACGACTGGTCACTGCCGCAAGCAAGGCTGTCTAAGTAGCAGATAAGGTGTCGCCTAACTAATTTACGTGAAAGAAATCTTGAGGCTTATTGCTTAGACTAGATAAGCTTTTAGAGCTCTACGAGATAGCTCTACCAACTTGAAGAGCGTAAATTACTCTGGATGTACTCACATCGCTTTGCCTCGATTCATACTTGATAGCAATTTAGCTATAAGCTTACCGTAACATTGCTTCCTCCAGAAACATTTTCTGGTTCATGAAGCACGAAAGATATCTTGCGCTCAGTCTCCACTCCAGCTATAGACTGGAGGCTTTGAGCTGACGCTTGCGAATGTCCCATACTAGACAGAGCCATGCTCCATCGACGATTCGCTTCCCTGTTATACAGATAACGCAAGTCTTAACTACGCAATGAAAAGCAAAATTGGTCCGAATACAAGCTAGAAATAGCCTCTATTACTTTTTACTAGTCTTAGATAATTTAGATCAAAAAATCCAATCGTTTTGTGCATGCCAATGTAGCAAAGCAATTTTACTTTTGTATACTAATTAACTAAACTATTGCAAAAGTTATTACTATTGGATATTTGATAAAAACTTTTGTACAGGGTGTAGTCAACAAAATACTTTTTATATTGTGATATTATGTTTTACATTTTATTTATCAAAGATTGTTACTGTTTACCATGCAGTTTAGTTGTGCACCAGCACGTTTTAGGTACCAGTAAATTCAATTATTTATTTTATCTGTAAAGAAGGGACCTGTGTGAAACACAGTATCTTTTATAACTGCCAAAATTTCATATTAGAAATATGTTTCAATAGCGAGCATGAGAAAAGTGACTGTGCTTTTTTTAGGTCCAAGGTTCAAATCAAATCAAAGTGCCAGAATTTTCGACAAGTGGAGACTATTTGCTACAATTCGCTTCAATACTAAGATTTATCAGTTTCGAAGTGAAAGTAAGTATACAGTTTCCGTATGTTACAAGTGTTTGTACTTATTATTAGTACTATATACACATGCCCGCACAGTGCAGTATGCAATAACATGCATTATTTCTTCAGAACACATACTCGACTGGCATTAATGTGTGTTGACTGCTAAGAGCCCTGTTAAAATAAAGGTTTAATCAAAATATGCAACGCTTTTACGCCTCAACTCAAACGGGAAAAAACATAGGGAACTCACTTATTCTTACACAACACACGCCTTCGTTTTTCCATCCATCTTCGCATAACAACAACAAAAAAAGTAAAAAATCATTTTTACACCGATGGTCACATTGAAACTACTTACCAATACAAGAATTTGTTTAATGGATAATCGTACCTGTATACACGGTCCCAAGGTCCTCTTTCCTTTAGGGACACGTTGCAAGTTTTCGGGATGTTCTGGAAGGTTTCTCGGAGGAAGGAAGTGATTTCGAAAAGAAGGACGCAAGCGACCATTCTGAGCGCGCGCGGGCACTCCGCGCCGGTGGGCTTACCGGGGAGGCGAATACTGGCTGATAAGAAACAGAAGAAAAGAGCATGAAGAAGAATATATTATCAAAATAATTCTAAATACAAATTCGCCATTTCACGATACCTTCGTCTAGGAAATCTTCCTCTTCGTCTTGTTGCAGCAACTCTCTCTGACCGTCAGGATCGGTCACCAGATTCGTTACATTTTCAATGTGCTTCTTGTCCTCTACCAGCATTTCTTCTAACCTGTTGCCTATGGCCTGAGAAAATGTGTGTATTTAATAAATGTAAATCCTTACTATTGATGTACTCAGCGAGAATTCAAACTCACCTCCGCCCATTGATAGAATAATTTTGCTGCCAGTCGTTGCCTTTTTAGTTGGGGACTTATTGAGGCTAAAAGAAAAAACCATTACCATAAATAACAAAATACTAGAAGTGTACGGTCTCGTACGACCGCACAGCCTGAATCAGCTAATTTACTTTTTACCTATGTAACATAAAATCAGTTCACGTCATACAAGCGCATCGTGCACTCGCTTTCGTTAATATTAACAAGTTATTATCGATTGTCACATTGTAACAAGAAATAAAACTACATTATTCAAGAATACCATCTATCATTCAACAAGACTGCATCATCTTCGTAAAGATTGTATAGTCTAACAAGAAACTATACATCTTTTGGTCCTTCGAGCAAACACGTGTTTCTTGTGAATTTCCGTGCGGGGCGAATCGGCTCTCTGGCCTCCCACCAGCGGGTCTCACCAGACGAGTTGAGAAGGCGCCATACCAAACGGACGATTACGAGGACACTGAACAAGGCCAATAGAAGAAGGAGTTAAGCAACAACAACAAGTGCTTTTACTTCTTTTCAAGCAAGTGTGGTGAATTTTGTGTTTTTAAGTGAAAGTGCGCACAAATCACTTTTGAACACACAAGGCGCTATACTAACAAGAACCAGCAAGCTAAGGAAACATAGTCCTAAAGGATATTTCCATCAAGAAAACGAGGATTGTAATCAAAGACATTATTAAGTCATCAAGGACTACAAGTGCACAGTAAAATTATTTTCAACAATAAAACAAGCAGGTACCAATTAACAAGCTATCTTGCGATTCCCACTTGACTGCTGGGCCAAGACAAATAATTAAACATAATCGTTATAAACAAGTTAACAAGTTAATTTAACAAGATTGTATTATCAAGACTACAAGTACACTCATCAAGTTTTTGAATACAACAAGTTATAATGGATAAGATAGAACCTCTCTTAACCAATCAAGCTACAGTTCAACATGAACTGGAACGAATATTAATCAACTTCGAAAAAGATGGTGCAGACCGGCAAACTCCTGAACATTACAAGAAACGTTTCAATAAACTAGATTCGTTGTGGCAGAAATTTACAGATGTTCACATAGATCTAATGGAATTATTGCCTGAAGATCATACCTACATTACCGACGGGACGTATGAAGAGACAAGAGCCCAATACTTAAGAACCAAAGCAATAATTGAAAAGGAGTATCTAAGGCTCTACCCATCCAACAGCGGTCAAAATAACGACAGTGACGACAAAAATTCGGGAGACAAGAATAAACCTGAAAATAATAACGAGCGTAACAAGGGCTCCAATTTCAGTAACACCGGCACCAACAGCAAGTTAGACGAGATGATGAAAAAACAGTTGAGCAATTTCAAGGCCTTTGCTCGAACTGTATCCAACATCAACCCCGAAGCCATCAAAGAGAAATGGGAGTTTGAAGATTGTCTCAGAAACCTGCAAACCCGATGGAACGTTATCGATTCTCTGCACTGGGACATCGACAGCGAACTGGGGGGTACCAACAAGCAGTATGAAGCCAGATTCACTGAACACGAGCAAAAGTTCAACATCATGAAAAGAGCTATAAATAGCAAGATGTGGTCAGTGGCACACCGAGAGAAATCCACTCCACAACTCGACATACCAATATTTAGTGGAAATTACCAACAGTGGGTGTCATTTAAGGACCTGTTTAGTGAAGCTATACATAACAACCCTTCCTTATCGAATGCTCAAAAGCTACAGTTCCTAAAGAGCAAGCTGAGGGGCGAAGCTGAGCGTTTGATACAGCATCTACAGATTAGTTCAGAAAATTACCGTACAAGTTGGGAAATCCTGAACCACAGGTATAATAACAAAAAACTTATATTTACTACGCATCTAAACACCCTCATGAACCTCCCAGCGATGCAACAAGCTACATCGAACAATATAAAACGCATTCACGACGTCACATCTGAATGTTTAAACGCCATCAAGAACCTGGGTGTTAACATCGATACCTGGGACCCAATTCTAGTACATATCTTAGTACAGAAATTGGATGCTGAAACCCATAATGATTACCTCGAGTCATTAAAGGAGCCAAGAGAACTACCAAGTCTGAGTGAATTCTTAAATTACATGGAAAATAAATTCACTTCAATGGAATCAGCGCGCCGGAAACAAGAAAATTACCAGCAAAAATCGTCAGCGCAGCCTTCTACGTCATACAAGCAAGAAAGGTCATACAACTTTAAATACACGAGCAACAAGGCAATTTCGCAACCAAACTACAAGCATTTGACACCTAAAATAAAATGCGCAATTTGCAATAGTGACGAACATCGCATTTATTATTGCAAACAATTTGCAGAACTCACGCCAAACCAACGGCGACAAAAAATAGCACAGTTGAATTTTTGCATCTGTTGCCTATTTAACCACAACGGCCAGCCATGTACATCAAATAATCGCTGCCGCGTTCAAGGATGCAATGAAATACATAATACATTACTACATGAAGCATACGCTAAGGGAAATAATTCTTCACCGGCCAAATCCACTGCGTATCAGGGTAACCCTGTTAATACAAAGCGCGGAGAGCACCACAGCTACGTGGCTCAAGAAGATGATGAGTCAGAGACACTCTTAGCAACCGCTCAAATAAAAGTTCAAGGCGCCGACGGAGAATACCTAACACTACGAGCTCTTATTGACCCCGGCTCTCAAGTTTCATTGCTAAAATCGAATATCGCACAACTATTGCGTTTACCTCGCCAGAAGTGTAGAGGCATCATCACCGGCGTTGGCACCAAGGACAACATATGTACCGGAAAGATGAAACTAACATGTCAATCAAATAGCGAAAACTTCACATTTAATACTGAAGTTTACATCATGAAGAGTTTAACCAATGATTTGCCAAATTGCACTTTCTCAAAACCAACATGGAGTTTTCTAGAAAATATTCAACTTGCCGATCCCGAATTTAATGTTCGCAAGCCAATTGATATTTTACTCAGCGCTCGAGTTTACGCGACTATAATTAAACAAGGAATGTATGAAATAGCTGATCAAGCAGTTACAGTTGCACAACAAACAAGACTCGGCTGGATATTGTTCGGCGAGATACAAAACATGCAAAGCCTTCAATGCAATGTAATTATAAATAACACCGATGAGATATACAAGTTCTGGGAAATTGAAGATATTCCCGAAAACTCGACTTTTACAAATGAAGACAGCAAGTGCGTCGAGTTCTACAAGTCAACGACAACAAGGTCGAAAGACGGAAAATATCAAGTTCGTATTCCTGTGACGTCAGAAATTAACAAGTTGGGTCAATCCAAAAAGAAGGCTGTCGCCCAGTTTTTAAATTTGGAGAAAAAATTCAACAAAAACAAGGAACTAGAAAAAGAATATAAATTATTTATGCATGAGTATGAAAAACTGGGTCATATGAAGCTCGCCGGCGGCAAAACGACACCTGAGTATTACTTCACCCATTTTTGTGTACAACGCGAAGAATCAACAACAACTACGCATCGCGTAGTTTACAATGGAGCAGAGGTTACGTCATCAAGTCTTAGCCTCAACGACTGCATGTGCAAAGGGCCTAACTTACAAAAAGATCTTATGGAAATTATATTGAGCTGGCGACAATATAAAGTAGCTTTTATTGCCGACATAGAAAAAATGTTCAGGCAAATATGGGTTCAAGAAATTGATCAAGGATTACAAAAAATCGTGTGGAGAGCAAGCCCTCATGATTTATTACGAGAGTATCAGCTTACAACTGTTACTTACGGCACCAAGGCCGCGCCATTTTTGGCGATGATGACACTGCAACAGTTAGCCGAAGACGAACAAGGATCTTACCCGGAAGCTGCGCATGTTGTCAAAAACTACTTCTACATGGATGATTTATTACATGGGACTCATTCATTAGAATCAGCACAAGAACTGAAACAAGATCTCATAAACTTGATGAAAGCTGGTGGATTCAACCTGAGAAAATGGAATTCTAATTTTCAAGAGTTACTGCAAGACACAGACAACCAAAGCCAAAACTTCAACTTCAAACAAGCTGAATCCACAAAAACACTTGGCTTAATTTGGAATCCAGATCAAGATGTTTTCCTATTTAAATCAAGAATTACTAACAGAGAAACCCAAGATAACACTAAAAGATCCTTGTTATCAGAAATATCTAAACTGTTTGACCCGTTAGGATGGTTGACACCCTTATCGACCAAATTAAAGTTGCTTTTCCAACAAGTATGGAAAACGAACCTAGAATGGGATGATAAACTCCCTGAAAACATCAACATGGAGTGGCAAAAAATCAAGGCTGACATCGAAAACATAAATAAAATAGAAATTCCCAGATGGTTCGGCACGACTGACGTCACATGCACGCTCGAATTGCACGGCTATAGCGACGCGTCGATTAAAGCGTACGCTTGCGTCATTTACAGCAAGATAATAAAATCAGACAAGTCTGAAATAAACTTACTTGTCGGCAAATCCAGATTGGTTCCGTCCAGCAAGGAAGTTTCACTACCAAGATTGGAACTTAGTGGGGCCCTTCTTCTATCCAAACTCATGAACAAAGTTTTACAAGCCCTGTCACCGAACCAAAACATCAAGATCTACGGCTGGATTGACTCTACCGCAGTTTTGGGTTGGTTACAAGGAAACCCAGACCGCTGGAAGCCGTTCGTCAGCCACCGAGTTCGAAAAATTACGGAAATCATGCCATCCAACAGCTGGCACTATGTCAAGTCATCGGAAAATCCTGCTGACAGCGCTAGCAGAGGCCTAACAGCAAGCCAGTTAAAAGAACATACCTTGTGGTGGCAGGGACCTCCATCACTGCAAAACAATGAAACTTATGAACATATTGAGAAAAATTACATCACTAACGAAGAAATGAAAAAAGAGAAACAAGTAAACCTCGTGACCACAGAAAATAGAGCCCACGACAGCATTGTTGATCAACTGTTAAACAAGTACAGCTCATTCACCAAGGTTGTACGCGTTCTAGCTTGGGCACGTCGGTTCATAACCAGAAAACAAGAAAGAAAACAAACTACATGGCTTCATTTGTCAGAAATACGAGAAGCTAAAGAAATCATTATAAAACAAGTACAGCAAGAAGTTTTCAAACAAGAAATAGAAAACTTGCAAGAAGACAAAGAGATTGCAAACAAGAGCAAAATCTTATGCCTCAACCCTTACCTAGATGACAAGAAAATTCTACGTGTATCAGGGAGGCTGCGAAACGCAAACATTAATCCAGATATGAAAAACCCGATTATCTTACCTCAAAATCACCGTTTGACGGATTTAATAATAAACCATGCTCACCTACTCACATTACATGGTGGAGCTAGAGTCACGCTAGCATTCATTCGACAAAAATATTGGGTGCTAAGCGGCAACAGAACAATAAAGAAATACATTCACCAATGTGTGACCTGTAAAAAGCAAAAACCAAACCTGCAACAACAAATAATGGCTGACCTACCTGGAGCCCGAGTTAATCCCACTTCCACCCCATTCAAACATACAGGGGTGGATTTTACCGGACACATATACCTAAAGGCCAACAAGGGTCGTGGGATAAAGACGACGAAGGGATATGTAGCAGTCTTCATTTGCATGGTCACAAAGGCCGTCCATCTTGAGCTGGTCTCCGACCTAACCACCTCATCATTCTTGGCGGCGCTAGGAAGAATGGCCAACCGAAGAGGTACTCCAGCGCACATGTACTGCGACAATGGGCGTAACTTTGTGGGTGCAAGCCGAGTACTACAACAAGAGTATCAAGAGCTCCAACAGATATTCAATGACGAGTTCATGAAAGAAATAACAGATATGGAAATCAAGTTCCATTTTAACGCACCTTCATGGCCATCGGCAGGCGGCCTCTGGGAAGCCGCAGTCAAAAGCTTCAAATTCCACCTGAAGAGAGTAGTCGGCGAAACACGTCTGACATATGAGGAATTTTCAACAATCATTTGTCAAATCGAAGCTGTGATGAATTCAAGGCCACTTTGTGCTATATCGGAAGACCCTGAAGATCTAGATTACTTAACTCCATCTCACTTCCTTTCAAGTGGGCCTGTATTAACAATCGTCGAAACAGAAAAAGATCTACGAACACGATGGGCGCTAGTACAAAAAATAAATCATGATATTTGGAATCGCTGGCGATCTGAATACTTATCTCAGCTGACAACAAGGTCAAAATGGAGACAACCACACAACAACATGAACATCAACGATGTAGTTCTCGTCCACGATGATAACCTCCCTCCAGGCAAGTGGATCATGGGCAGAGTAGTGGAGCTACATCCGGGAAAAGATGGATACACTCGAGTTGTCACTCTGAAAACAAAGAGTGGATACATGAAACGTCCTATTGTCAAGTTATCCTTACTAACAGGACATGAACAAGATACAATCCCAGATGAAAGTCTTACAAGAGATAAAGAAACTGAAAACGTGACAACAAACAAGCAAACTAACAAGAGAACCAACAAGAGGTCATGTTTCACCACCTTATTCACCGCCTTATTATTTTTAATGACCATCATAACAAGCACTGAAGCCCATGTAAATATTACCAAGTTCAGAGAGAATCAAACCTTTTACTTTGACAAAGTTGCAAACATGCTTCTTATCAAAGACGAATGGAAACTCGTGGTATACTATAAAATGGAACCTTATTGGCAAGGAAATACGGCACTCCATAAATACATAGAAGCACTCGACACGTCATGTAAAACGATACAAGATCTATCACACTGCAATGCAATACTACTCCAGCTACGTCACGGCTACGCCGAACTGGACTACTACAATCAGCTGTTGTTGACTCAACATATGGGCGAGCGTACTACGAGAACGCGCTCCCGACGCGGCCTTATCAACGGAGTGGGCTACCTCGCTAACACCCTATTCGGCGTATTGGACGAGAGTTTCGCCGAACAGTACAAGAAAGATATAAGCATGCTGAGAGAAAACGAAAATCACATAGTAGAGCTTTGGAAAAATCAAACATCTATTGTAGAAGCCGAGAACAACTTATTAAAGCGAACTGAACATATTATGAACCAACAACATAAAACTATAAATCAACATTTGATTACGTTGCAAAATACTCTACAACAAGTAAAGTACGCTACACAAGGAAACGGCGCCATTTCTGATTTCGCAATAGGAGCCATTATAGCAAGCAATGTTCTCCACAATTTACGAGAAACACAAAATGCATTAATAGACACCGTGACAGACATATATCAAGGGCGATTTAACCTACATCTGTTGACGCCGGAACAGCTGATCGATGAACTTAGTACTATATCAAGTAAACTTCCAAAAGACGTCGCCTTACCTGTGGATAACATTCATTCCGATTTGCGAAAATTATACAACTTGCTGAATATCAAAACAAGGATGATGCGAGAATATCTGATTTTTGAGATAAAGATACCACTTATCAGCCGAGATACTTATGAGATCCTGCAAATATATTCAATCCCCAAATTACAAGCAACAAATACTATCAACTTACTACCAGTATCAGATTTCATAGCAATGAACATGAAGAAAGACACTTTTATACCCATGACTGAAATGAATGTCAGAGCTTGTTTTACACAGACATCTACATACCTTTGTCATAGCAAGCAACCAGAATATCGAATCAAGGACGATAAAAATCTATGTATAATGGACAAACAAGAATGCCAATATACTATAAATAAATGCAAAAACAAGTGGCAGGAGAGCTATGCTATGAATACGTATATTTATTTCTGCTGCAATAATTGTCACGTGAAAACAATGTGCGAGGATCGTATGACCGCACATCAGCTGACTGGAGCCGGCCTTATGACGGTCGATTATGGTTGCCTTATCAAAACGGAAGAGTTTACCATACACACCCATAAACCTCACACAAGCGAGGTACAGATATCAGCTGATTTACTATCTCCAATTACCATCTCACCAATTAACCACATGATCAACATAACTATCCCGCATTTCATCATAAATAACAAGACGCATATAGAGCTAGAACAAGAGACAACTGCTATTCAAAACAAGATAAGAGATTTAAAGGAAAACGCAGTATTAACTAATGACGTAACTTTTCATGACATTCACCATTACGCAATGATATACGTGCTATTCTGCATTATAGCGATCGTAGGCATCGTTGTCGCAATCAAGCGCGTTCAATGTAAATGGAAGATAAGTCAAAGCAGTAGAACAGATCCTAGAGAAGCCATAGAGATGACGGTAGCACCACCGGAACCTGCCTCGCGAGCCTCGAGAGTGTCGACGCTTCGAGAAGATCCACTACACAGCGGACGCGCGAGACCAACAAGACCAGCAACAAGCGCGGGCGGCGGCGGCGCAAATAATAAGCGACTAAAAGACAAGTCAACGAGCCCCGTCTTCAGAAAATTCGATGTCAATGAAGATTCTGTTTAATTAAGCATTTATTTCTAAATTCGATTTTCTTAATTTTTCATTATGTTTGTATAAATTTTTGCTTTCTCTTCTCCCCCGGGAAGATGTACGGTCTCGTACGACCGCACAGCCTGAATCAGCTAATTTACTTTTTACCTATGTAACATAAAATCAGTTCACGTCATACAAGCGCATCGTGCACTCGCTTTCGTTAATATTAACAAGTTATTATCGATTGTCACATTGTAACAAGAAATAAAACTACATTATTCAAGAATACCATCTATCATTCAACAAGACTGCATCATCTTCGTAAAGATTGTATAGTCTAACAAGAAACTATACAAGAAGAAATAATTCTAAATATTTCTTTAGAGGATATACTTACTAGAGTTTTTGACGACATTAGACTTAAGCCAGTAGGGCCATTGTCCTTTATTGCAGTTGTGCACTAGATGCGCGCATTCTAGTAGCATGGCTGCCCTGGCCACCACGACAGTGTGAGGCTGTAAACATTATTAAATATTTGATATTTCGGTCAAAAGGAAAAACTTATAAAATTTGATACTTAAGTAAAATCACGGAAAACATTTTCTGTTCAAATTACAGCTATTTTTAGAAATAAAGCGCCTTTAGATTCATAAGTTTAGAATAAAAATTGAGAGGATGGATGAAAGAAGATTAACTAAACAAGTATATACCTATGGCGAGTGTAAATGGAAACGTTGGACGGGGAAGACCTAGACGAAAGTACCTAGAGATCAAATCGGGGACGTCCTAAAGAAAGGTCAGGTCAAAAGGACCCTAAATCGATGAGCATGTATTAAAAGGCTGATAAATGTTGACGAAGGAAAAGAGGTATGTCAGGAACGTAGCAAGTAGAAGGATGTGATCCGGGAAAGAGGCGTGATTATATATATGTATGTATGCCAAGTGACGCCGGCTTAGAGTAGCATCACCCCATTTCTTTCCCGTGGGTGTCATAAAAGGCGACGAAGGGACTCGAGGCTTTCATGTGTATTACAACTTTTAGGCGACAGGCTGGCAAACTGTCAGTATAGTGGTACACAAGTTATCTCAACCGGCCCTCAATATCTGTCAGACGTGGCGATAGCGACCGTATTTTTGCGGTTGTTAAAGCTCTGTGTACCCCGCAAGGGGATAAAGGCGTGATTAATATGTATGTAGAAAATCAGGTAAATAAACTCGCCAAGTCAAGCAGAGCTGCCATGAACAGCGCGTCGGGCGTGCCGCCGGGCTGCGTCGCGTCTATGATGAGGTTGAACCGCGCCAGCCCGGCGTACAGCGGCGCGGCCTGGATCAGACGCCGTCTCTTCAGCACCACCACCTCTGACTCCCCGCCCCCGGACCCGCCCTCCGCCGAGCCTCGCCGAGACATGTCTGGAGAATTCATTCAAATATTCACAAACGAAAACGTAAGTAAAAGCAATTATTAATGTCAATTCTGTAATTTCTATTAACTAAAAATACCGCTACCACTTTCAATCAAATAGTTTTAGAAAAGGATTTTAAGTTCACAAAATTACTAAATTGACACAATTTTGGTGTCATACTTACATCCTCCAACTCTCTCGTCTTCAATACTTCCGTCTCTTTTCTTTCCCATTTTCCGTAAGCCGAATCTGTTTAGTCTGTCTTCTACTCGCTTTCTAGCTCTGAAAGAACATAACATTTTGAAGTCAAACTAACGTTACAGAAATAAAAACGCCACAGACCCAAAGTTCGCAATTTTTATCATATTTATAAACACTGGCAGAGCAGCTTTTTTTATCCACAAATCATCACATCACGTTAGCCTGTAGAAGTCCACTGCTGGACATAGGCCTCATCCAGAGTACGCTACAATGTACGATCTCCCAATTTTGGCCATCCAGTCGCTACCAGTATCATCGGTCAATATGAGCGGAGGGCGTCCAACGGTACGCTTACCGAGGCGTGGTCTCCACTCGAGAACCGCGCCCTCCATCGGCCATCGGTTCTACAACAGATGTGACTAGCCCACTGCCACTTCAATTTGCTACACTTTTGTACAATATCTGTTTCATAGGTCTGTTACTTCTTCTTATGCGACATTTCTAAAACTCTGACACCATTGTTTATCGTTCCGTAAGCGCTTGCGTGCATGATATAGATGATGTTAAAATCAAGCTTTTCTTACCTATTAAGAGTATGTCCCACTCGTCGTTTCACATGCACCGGGCGGCTGGTATGCCCCGGCGCCGCGTGGTGTGGGCGGGCCAACGACACCATACTGCCGGATATGGGCAACGATTCGCCTGAACCACCCCCGTTTCGTAGCAGAGACTGAGTTTGCGAAGCCGGCCTCTGACGGAACCAGTTTACTGAGGAAAGTTACCAGAAAATGTATTAGGAATGGTTCGGTTATAGTTTGAGACATGCTTAGAAGTTGAAAGTTGAGTAAATTGTGTTATGTAGCGAATGTCTAGTCTACCTACTATGTATGTCTTTATAAGCTATGGACCAATGAAAAGTTGTAATGTTGGTTGTGGATCTGAATGAATCAAAGTAGGCGCCGTCTTTCAGTCCATGTTCATAGCAAACTTATTATATATAGGCTTGATTGCATATTACTTCATGTTTAGTAAATGTGACAAGACAATGTACTGAATCAAAAGGCAATGTAAGTAAATAATGTATGTAGATATGTATCAGAAGGCACATGCTGAAACCGTCGAAATCCTGCCGAATACTGCATGCCGTAACGTGCGAAACCAAACCGGCGTTGCATGCAGCGATCTCCGCAGCTTACTCACCGATACCGCTGATATGAAATTTCGACTGAATCGACTTCGCATGTACGTGAGACTTATGGTGCGGCGTGATATCCACAGAGGGTATAGTCCGTTCAGATTGTCTGGGGGTGAGTTGGTATCTCCTAGTGCGCACGGATAGCGGTGATTGGCTGGCCGATTCGTCGCCGCCCTCCGTGTCGAGGAGGCTCTGAAAGAATTGTAGGCCGCAGGTCGCAATGGCTGTTGGTACTGGGTCGGCCGTTTGGCCGGGTGCGACCTGTAGACCGTCAAGGTCAAATGTTCGAGCCTATAGTACCTATATTTTCCATATCAGTGTAGCCGCAGCAAACGAGCGGTGCATGCAAATGCCATTGCAATCAGCGAAAATGTTAGTTTATTGTAGCAATGTCATGCTATTTTGAGATGCATGCTCGAATTAATACTTCTTCGAATTAGAGCTTATTACTTCTTGCAAATTTCTAGATTGTATGTAAAATTTTACTTCATGCCCAAAACTTTACATTGTTGAGATAAAGAATATTCAAATTACATTATTTTTAAATGTTTTATCAGACACCAAGACAAGTTTGTCCCTGAATAGGGACATCTTCATTCATTTTCAGTAAATTCGTGCACTCGGTTTATTGATTTTCTTATAAAACGGACGTTTTATAGTTACGGACTATTGCATTTAAATATTATCGCTACTACTTGAAAATAGTCAAAACGCAAGACTAACTACATCTTCAAATAACTACAAAAAATGTGAAAAAATAGCGCAACTCTTCTCGTTTGACACATACACGAAATTGAACTACACTGTACTGTAGATAATTTTGCTCTAAGGCTTTTGGATTGTGATACAAAACGTACCATGATTTGAACCAATGTTCGAAGAAAATCAAATTTCTTATTGTCGATTAGTTTTATGATCTGAACTTGAGGGCTGAATTAATAGGCGAGAGGGTTTGCACTATTTTATAAAGACCGTATTTTTAAATATTTTTTTTCTTAATTATAAGTAGTTAAGAAACATAGCTTACATGAGCGCCAGTAGAGGAGGTGCTTCTCTTCTTGAATATGAACTTCTTATTATGAGGAGTCTTCTCATCCGTCATGCAGCCCGAGTCCGCGCCCGTGTCTGAACCTCTTTCGTCGTCTGTGTTTCTAGGTATGTGCCTGTGTAATGAAATAAGTATATATTTAAAAAAGTGCAGCGCATTTTTTAAATAAAAAGCGCATGTTTCAGATGTGAAATTGTGTGATTATTAATAGCTTTCTAATTAAGCAGTTCGAGTTTCAAACGAAACGAAACAACAATTTTATATCGTAAATGCAAAATGCCTCGCGAACACTGTATTGGCTATCGCTTAAACCGTTCGATGAAAGCAATCCTTAGATTTCAGTTAAACCAAAGACGAGGATTCAGGCATTCCATATTGTTGCCTTGAGCAATAATATAACACTATTCCAATGAGAAAGACGAAAAGCTAGATTTTGAATTATTTTCATGGCAACGCAACATACATATAGTAAAAGTAAGTTAGCCTAAACCAAATCAGCGACGTTATAAAGAAAGGTCAGGTCAAGAGTACCCTAAACCGACGAGCGTGGAAAGATTGATACGGAGGCTAAAGAAGTATGCAAGGATGGTAGCAAGTGGAAGAAGGACTGCCTATCCTGCTGGGAAATAGGCTTCATCTATGTATGTAAAGGTAAATTTTCTACCAACCTGATAACTCTAGTAGTCTGCATATTAGATTCCTTCAGCTGGCTGTCTGGCCTCTCAGCAGTATCGAGTAGAGCACTGAAAGCCACCGCTCTGAACTCGCTCCCATGTGCCTCGCGCACGTAGCTGAGTAGTAGACGAACTTCACTGTATAGTGCCTGGAACAAAAAAGGGAAGGTATTAGATCATTAGCCTAGCTCTCGATTTTAGCAGTACATTTCATTCGCTATTTTTGTCACTTTCCTAAACTAACAAAAGAAAAGAGATAGGAAATCTGAATTATTCAAAATTGTTTTTTCGAAATTAGAGAGAGAGACGTCATTAATTGATGGTCATAAGTAATACTGTATTACTGTCCGCTCATTTTATAAATTCTACCTTCACTTGTAGAGCGTGTGGAAAGTCATGCCGCTCCCGCATCAGATACTAATTACTTATATCGTCTGTCACAGACGTATGAGCCCAATCATTTTGCGACCCAAATGAAGGGTCTACTTACAGAGTTATCAAGCATCTTCAACTCTTTATGCAGCAGCGCAAACCGAGTGACTAGCACTCTGAACACCGACTCTATGACGAAGGTCTCTATGGATTTGTTGGCGTTGGGACCCTGGTTGTTTCCCTGTCCAAAGTATGTAGCCTTGCTGTAGTGACTTACCGAGTTATCAAGCATCTTCAACTCTTTATGCAGCAGCGCAAACCGTGTGACTAGCACTCTGAACACCGACTCTATGACGAAGGTCTCTATGGCTTTGTTGGCGTTGGACCCTTGTTGTTTCCCTGAAGTATGTAGCCTTGCTGTAGTAGACTTACCGAGTTGTCAAGCATCTTCAATTCTTTATGTAGCAGCGCAAACCGTGTGACTAGCACTCTGAACACCGACTCTATGACGAAGGTCTCTTTGTTGGCGTTGGACCCTTGTTGTTTCCCTGAAGTATGTAGCGTTGCTGTAGTAGACTTACCGAGTTATCAAGCATCTTCAACTCTTTATGCAGCAGCGCAAACCGTGTGACTAGCACTCTGAACACCGACTAGACTCTGTGACGAAGGTCTCTATGGCTTTATTGGCGTTGGGTCCCTGGTTGTTTTCCTGAAGTAGCCTTGCTGTAGTAGACTTACCGAGTTATCAAGCATCTTCAATTCTTTATGTAGCAGCGCAAACCGTGTGACCAGCACTTTGAACACCGACTCTATGACGAAGGTCTCTTTGTTGGCGTTGGACCCTTGTTGTTTCCCTGAAGTATGTAGCCTTGCTGTAGTAGACTTACCGAGTTGTCAAGCATCTTCAATTCTTTATGTAGCAGCGCAAACCGTGTGACTAGCACTCTGAACACCGACTCTATGACGAAGGTCTCTTTGTTGGCGTTGGACCCTTGTTGTTTCCCTGAAGTATGTAGCCTTGCTGTAGTAGACTTACCGAGTTGTCAAGCATCTTCAATTCTTTATGTAGCAGCGCAAACCGTGTGACTAGCACTCTGAACACCGACTCTATGACGAAGGTCTCTATGGCTTTGTTGGCGTTGGGTCCCTGGTTGTTCCCCTGCCCGAAGTATGTAGCGTAGCCTTGCTGTAATTGACTTATTTCTGGTGACCGGTCTGGTTTGCGTTTTTGTGCGTCTGTGGGAAAGAAATATATGTGAATAATACAACACAATAAATATGCTGTATTTCTACAAAACACGGGAAATAGAGAAGTACATTAAAACAAAAATTCGGTACAATATAGGTGGCCTTATTGCAATTACTACTAGGCAACCTTTCGTTGATAGGAAGAGTAAGTAGAATAAAACGTAGCGTGTACTTATTATTAAATAAAATTATTCTTTTCGATAATAATAAGACTTCGGTATCAACAACTCAGAAAAATAAAGGTCAAGTTTTTTTAAAAGTTACACGCAGACTGCCCGCTCTGTAGTCACATTTTTTTTTGTAATGGGCTCTACGTTTTCGGCCCTGGAGCCATCAAAACTACGCCTGTCGGCTTGGTTGGGAGCTAGGGCTCACCCGGAAATAATTGGGGCTAGACTGGGCTTAGTAGTTGTTCTGGGAAGAACGGATCGGACTGGGTCGATGATCGCTAATACTTTCATTCGCAAATTTCTAGAATAACATTACGAGTTATTAAGTACTTACTCATAGGTGACACCATAGACGAAGGTTCAGCACAGAACCCAATAGTCGCGTGGAGATTATCCAGAACCTCCCTTATAGGCGCAAATTTCGTCATCTCCCTCAGTCGTTGCGTGAACTTGGGTATATTAGCAGTCCGTAGCGCTCGTAGGGAGTTCCTGGCTTGTACGCGGAGGCATTCCGCTTGAGGGCCGCGCAGGGCGGACGTGCAGCCGTGCGAGCAGCCCAGTTGACGGAGTAGCCTAAGATAAAAACAATGCATACATACACAAATTACACGCCCCTTAGGTTAGGTTCGAGGTATTTTTAGTGTATTTAAGTTTATTTTTAATTATATAGTATTATTCATATTGTTATATTTCATTATATAGAACAAATTATGTTGGTTGACTGTTTACCTAAGGCACAGGAAATACTATCTTAGTTTAGGAAATAGTTTAGCCTCATTATTGTTTTGTATAGTTATACCTATTTATAATTATGTTTATTTAATAATAAAGAATTTGAATTGAATTAGCTCTTTTAAGTAAATTCCTTGACTGCCCAACCAAAAATAGAGTGTGATTGTTTTGCCATGTGATGCCGGTTTAGAATACCATCACTCCATTTCTTTTCCACGGGTGTCGTAAGGGGCGACTAAGGGGCTCGAGGGTTTCATGTGTATTTATCATAGCGAAATGCTGGCTACCTATCACTACAGTGATAAACGACTAATCTGCAACGCTCAAACAATTATCAGACGTGGTGATAACCATCGTAATTTTACGGTCGTTAACGTTTTGTCTACGTCGCAAGGGATACAGGCGTGATATGAGTGATGATGATCTCTCCGGCCGATTTCGGCCATGACGACCACTTCGACTCGTAATCAGATCGGCGCTGATGCGCCCGGAGATGGCTATTGTAGTCTATTTTGGCACTACACTATGAGTTTGCCATTATATTAGTTTGTTTTGATATACAGGGTGTAAAAATATTAGCTGCAAATATTTTAAAGGGCGAACCAGCCCATGAAATTGAACAACTTTCACCAAGGAATATCGAAATATGAAAACAAATTTTGTACAAAATTACAAATTACAAATCGACCAAGTCAATATGTATATGGGAGGTCCAAAAAATTTCTCATATTTCGACCTATTTTTATTGGGGAAAGTTGTTCAGTTTCATGGGCTGATTCACCCCTTAAAATATTTGCAGCTAATATTTTTACACCTTATATGTATGTATGTATGAAATGTGTTTACCTGAGTACCACATGCATGATCATGTAGTAAGGGCAGTCGGTGTTTTCCTCCTCCTTGAGTTTCTCCCGCGCGCTGTCGCCGCCATCTACATTAGTAGACTCCTGGCTCTGAGCGCATGGGATCCCAGAATCCCTTTCCTGCAAACAAAACCGAAACTTGACCATTTTACAAAGTTTTATCCGTTTTTCTCCATTTTGTGACTCACAACTAGAAAGCGTGATATTTTGTCGATAAGATGAAGGAGAAGACTTTTGATAGACAGAAATGGTGGCTGTTACAACGACGGGGGCATCGCCCCTAAAATGATGATGATGATGATGGGTAAAAATTGGTTGAAAAGTAACATAAAAATGTAGAAAGTAATGCGTACGAGTGTGGGGTCACGTCTGACCCGGCAAGTCAGAAGACGTTAATTTAATATCAATATAGTCTTTGATTAAAACACCAAGTATTCGAAATTACTATCTTGTGGACATTTCTACAAAATAGTAAACATTCATACGATTGAGATTTAGGACTAACATTTATAGCACAGAACAGTCCTATACAAATTAAAGGCTTGACGACCTTGTCATCAATACGTGTCTTTCGTGGTGTTTTTATTTTTAACCTCTTTTTACGGGAAAGTTGTAAGTTTTATAGACTCATTGAAAAACTTCTACCTTATTTATTGACCACTTGTATACCACCTACCTTGCTATCTTTTTCCTTGCTAAAGTCACCTAAAGGGTTCTCAACATTATCTTTAGGGAGCGTGTCACCCTCCGGGTCCCAGTTCTTATGAACCCCGATTTCCATAAGAGTGTCTACCATGTTCAACATGACTTCCATTACGCGCAGGGTTATGTAGAAACTGTCCATCGTTGATACTGAGTATACCGCCTGGAAATAATCAAGAATGTTATAAATGAAAATAAGAAATCAAAAAATTCACAAGCGTCGACCGGGAATCGAACCCGGGCCGCGTAGAGTACCGGCCCACTCATTTATGAGAATTATATAGCACTGTGAGTGCGGTAAATCCCAATGAATCAACTGTTGGTAAGTAGCACATCAAAACAGTTTAAATGCCGTGCTACTTATATAGTTCACTAGTGATGATTCCCTCGAAAAACATCAAAAAACCAACCAACAAATACTCAACAGATTCAAACAACAACAGAGAAATAATTAATAGACCAGGCTAATCAAACAAAGATAATGTTGTAGGTAGAGAACAACAAAAGTCGAGATTTAAATCGTAAAGTGATAGTCCTTGTTAACTTGTAACACTCATACCACTTAAATTCACCTTGAGCAACAAATGGACTTCCAATTGTAATTCGGTAGATGACTGGGTCATTAATTAAATGCAAAAGTTAGCATTAGCATACTCCAGTTTTTCGAAATATTCAAAGTTTGAATTAATAAATAGTGTTTTGACGCACTCCAAACTAGAGAGATACGACGTCCTCTATTCGTATTTTAATACAAAATATTGATTCAAAAAGTACCTCATTGGACGTGCCAGTCATCATGCCCATTATTATCGCACAGTCTGTGTTAACTTGGAATTGGAATAATGTAAAATGCAGTCGCTGTTTTCGCTTCTCTCTGTTAAGGACACCGCTAACCACGCACCGAATTTTGATGCGGTTTAAATAGAGTGATTCATAAGAAAGGTTTATATATGACTAGTACTCGTTGGGATAACTTCTTATTCCGGATTCACGGAATAATGATAAGTGGGAGATGGAACTGTTGGACGGGCGGTTGGAGGGTAATAAATAATCTCACCTTGAGAACGACTTGTAAGTTGATATCGCCGTCTCTAGTGATGTAGTGCGCGGAGGCGGGGGCTTCCTGTACCTCTTCTACCACGTATGTGATGTTGGAATCAGTTTGCGAGCGCGAGAGGCTCGGCTTGCGCTCCGGTGTCGGAATGTGCGCTGACCCTTGCATACTCACTGAGTCTATTTGGGATTCCATCGAACCCTGGAAATGGTTTTACATTGTATTGGGTAAATATTCATTATGTCAGTCGCGAGTAAGTGGTGGTTTTATAGATCTTAGATAAATTAACCAATTTCTGGTCACAATAGCGCCGATCTGATTAGGAGTCGAAGTAGTCGCCATGACCGAAATCGGTCGAAGAGATCATCATCACAGTAATATCATTGGGCCACAGTCAGACACCATTTATGGTCAAAATGCCATAATATGATCATAAAATAAATCCAGAAATAGTTGATTTGGAATATTCCAAATTCTACTTGTATGTACAGCAGATGTCTTAAAATGAAGCTATATTTAGTATAGAGATTTACTTGACAATATCAAAACTTGGTCACTATCAATATAGGTATAGGTCTACGCCTGGTCGCCTGACGCTAAACTTTAGGTCCTATTTTTACATCATCGGTATCTGAGCTACATTAAACTTCTGCAACCTAAAAGAACGATTCTAACTTACCGGTCCTGTCTTAGAAAGATAGTCCGGAGACGGCGTAGGTGTGTGCTCTGTGACTGTTATAATAGGGTTCTTTTTCTTCTGCACATAAGGCGGTATTACATTGGACGGACCGTGCGCCCTTTCCGTCTTCATTTCGCCGATGTATCTGAAATATCACTTGTTTAAATACTTCCGAACATAGAAATAAATAAAGGATCCCAGAATTGTACCACTATGTTCGTCTTACATATAATATGTCATATTTATGAGCGGGAAGTCAACAATAAAGTTGCAATTTCGGGATCCTTTTCTTATCTACATGAGTTATACTTTGTTTGGTAGTAGATTTATTTATTGCTTAATTTTTGATATTAAGTTGATACATGCTATGTATGGTGTCAATCGTGCTTATTTAATTTTAGTTCAGTTAAGTATGAAATATTAATAATGTTACCGCCATGCCGCCTATATGTATAACTGATTGCATATTATTTACAAAATATGAAGTGAGTTGCTTTGTAAAATAGCTTTCGTTTTTAAGGGATAAATCTCACACATTTAAGTATTAAATCGGTTCTATTGCGTTAATACTTAGGTAAATATTCATAATTTTCTGATGTCCCGACGTTAAAACCCGAGACATAGTCGATAGACTCGTTTTGATACTAAACAAAACTGAAACACTGAGAAGCAAACCCAGTCTCAAACAAAAACTATTTTAAAATGTTCATAATATGCGTAATTGCTAGTATGGACTTATAGCAGTATTAATACTTGTATTTTGTGGTTTGTAAGGCTTTTGCATATCTACAAACATTGTGTTAATTAATTTTGAATATTGCCAAGTTAGCAAAGAATATTGGGAGAAATCACTTTCATAAAGAATACTTATTCATTTTTTGTAGTGGACTGTTGATGACAGGACTGCAAACGATCCTACTTATTTTATAACACTCGGAATACGTTCTGTTTTGAAATACTTACAAATTAAGGAGGACATAATTTACTTCTTTATCAAAGTGAAAATGAGTGAAGCTTCCAAGCCTCTTAATAGTGCAATGCGATGTTTAGTTGAAGATTTTTTTATATAAATAAAACTGTGTTTTAGCGGAAAGTATAGCCTTGAGAATAGCATAACAACTACCTACGTATTTTTACAGCGTTTATTAGTTAAAAGGGGTTAGGACTTTTGCACACGCCTATGCGTCTAATATAGTTACGAAACTTTTGTTGCTACGAACCTAAAAACTATATAATCTTTGATAGGTACAGACATTAGTGTGTAAAAGTCCCAAGTAACAAAACCTACCGTGACTATTAAAATCTTTCTTATATGATTGTACTACGCATCTAAGTTAGCAAGCGGTCTACGATCGCCGGTACTAGATGCACACTTACCCGTTCCCATTATTAAGCTCGTCAATCAGACAGCTACCCACCGAATGCCCGACACATTCAAGCGTTATCAAAACGAATGGAAGAGAAAATACAGTTTTATATAACACAAGAAAATATACTTATAGAACGTGTCAGAGATATGTAAAAAGCATGCTGTGCCGAATTGGAAAATAAGAAGGAATTTTGAAAAATTTAGAAATACTTGTACTGTTTTGTTGGTGACTTTTAAGTCAACAGGGAGGAAAGATAGATATATATTGAGTAGACTAGTCAATTCACGATAAGACAAAATAGACCTAGTCTAATAGTTTCTTTGTTGTACTTGATAATATTACACCACTTTCCCTACAACTACCTAAAATAAAAATACGTAATTAGAAAAGAAAACTAATAAATCTTACCTGAGACTTGGCATACTTTTTCCCTTAATAAGGTTGCACTGTAGAAAGTCGCCCGCATCGGCCGCTCCCAGCCCCGTAGGGGTGAGGGGAGGGTAGTTGCCACATAGACCTGAGTTAGGTCTATCGTCTGTGTGATCTAGACTCCTGTGATACTCCTAAAACATGGAAAATATGAAATTTAGTAATGCAGTTATTATTATATAGGCACCTTTCTAATATTGGTTGATTACACAATTACACATTTTTAATACATGACTCTCTAGTTTAGTTTTATTCAATGAAAAAAGTGACTTAAATAATTTCAGAAAGCGACAGAATAGGCTTGTTTCCTGACAGGTCAAATGAACTACTTTATAAAACGATCTAAAACGGTATTTTGTATGAAGAACTAGAAGTATGACGTCACGCCGTAAGTATTTGGATGGCGTCAGAACACTTACTTTTATATATTTTTTCTTAACTTTGAATATTTCGAAAAATTATGAATGAAGTCCGTAGTATTTTTGGACAATTAGTTTTAAGCGTTCAACTGTAATATTTTATTAATGACCCAGGAAACTAGCGAATTGTAGTCTGTAAGTTTAGGTACCTACTTATCTTTTTGTAAACAAATTTTGTATTAAACTGACAGTTCTGAAGTGTCACTCTCATACCAAGTTTGGTTACAAAAAGATAAGTACCTAAACTTACAGACTATAGCTAAATATTGTACTAAAAATGGAAATGTTAATGGTACACGCTAATATTTCTTCACTTACCGAAATCATTCTCACAGCGGTATGAAAACTGAACTTATGATCG
Source organism: Keiferia lycopersicella (assembly GCA_029255805.1). Lineage (NCBI taxonomy): Eukaryota > Metazoa > Arthropoda > Insecta > Lepidoptera > Gelechiidae > Keiferia > Keiferia lycopersicella. Next base: position 7,275,699 of record JARACZ010000008.1, read on the forward strand.
TCATGCCCAATTTTCTCTAGCGCCTTCTCAGATTTAGATAGCAATTTAGTTTCGACGAACGCTTTCAGATCCGCCATTTTCATTTTGCGTTTAACTTTTTCGCTGGCTCTTCTGATCATCACATGATCGTCGTCACCTTTAGTAGGCGACGGGGGGAAAGGGATTTCAGTTACAGGTGAAATATCTTTTGGTTCGGGAACTTCGATGAAGTTTTTCAAGGAATCCCGCTCTTTCATTTCTGGGCTCTGGTAAATGGATACTTCTATTTTTGGTATCGGTAGTGAGTTGCTGCGTTTACGTGGCGCCGTTTGCTTTGATAGTTCGTCGCATATGTCCCTCAATCTAGAAACAGTGCAAGGAGTAAAGCAAAGATAGCTAGAAAATATGCGAGATAATTACTACTACTACTTCTACAGCCACAACAGTCCACTGCTGGACATGGGCCTTACGCAATAGGGGGGTATTGTCATACTCACCACGCTTGGCAGGCGAATTGGCTGCGCTCGCAAGATATTGTAGATATTTACAGGGAGCGCTGCTGCTCGTTCCCTGGATTCATCCCTTAGTCGCCTTTTACGACACCCTGGGGCGGAAATTGGGTGATTCTATTTTAAGCCGGCACCACACGGCAGAGGACTATGTTGTACTATGACTAGACAAATGTACGAGTATTCAATTGTGGTTTATTGTAAACATACCTGTTGTACAAATAATGTAGCGCCCAATAAACGCCTTCCTCTTGCCAGGTTGAAGTAAACAGACATCGCATTGTAGCGACATCTAGGAACGTTGCAGCTGAAACCTAAATAAAAAATTATATAGTTAGTTATACTGTAGAGCATCAATTTACTTCATAGCTCATTATGCTATAAATTACACAGCCTAAAAGAACATAAATCCAATTCTCGTTAGAGTTTGTTCATATAGAGGTAAACAGTTCGCGTTTTGTCTACATTTTGGATCACCTTAACCTGAAAACTACTAAAAAAGAACGCTTACATGAATTTGTTTAGCAGTAGGCGGTGACTTCTGGGCGGACGTTGGCGTGCCTTTGGCGGGGCCGCCGCCGCTGTCTGACAGAGATTCCTTATCTGAAGAACTGCAAAATCATAAAGTTTTAAAGTTTAGCTTTTAATAGTTATTATTATAATATTGTTTTTGTTACCATCTGAGGCTAGGACTTTTTACACATTGAGGGGCGTTTGTTAGGTACAGTTTGAAAGGAAAATTCACTACTAGTTGAGCAACTTGACAAAAAATTATAGATTCTATTTCATCCATCAATATATGGTCCCGCCCTACGTTGATGCGCTGTGGAAAATTATTCAAAACAAATAGATGCAAATAGTAAACATCTCATTTAAAAAATCCGGGACACCTTTTATGTTTCTTACGAATCACATTATCTAAAAAGTGTATTTATTTTGGAAGAATTTCTGATATACCTAGTGTCATAGTGATTAAAACGAGATTTATAAATCTTAATGAAAATAGGTATCTCAAACACGAAACAAGTTTTCTTAGATTTCATTACATAGTTACATGCATATAGGCGACCTAATAAAACCGTGTTAAAAACGAAAGGTTCTCGCTTTCTCTTATGAGAAGTGTGCAGCTTGACAAATGTATCACCTCATTTTGGAGATTTGCGGCAATGCCTTGATGCCAGGCGGCGTCTGCTTGCCCGCCTCGGCTTTACGCAGTTGGAATAGGCTGGGGTCCGCTGCGTACACCGTGTAAGCTTCCTTAGCCGGCCCTTCCCTGTTCTGCTCATTTGGCAGTCGGTAGATGAACTGAAAATAATTATTGATGTAATAAATAGTCCCATCTATTGTATTACATTGCACAGTTGGTAGTAAAGACTAATCTGTGAATTGAACTGAGTCGGCGGCGCGCGGCGACTTGAATATGAAAATATATCTATTCAAAAATCCTTGTGGCGAAGATCAAGTCGAAATTTAGAAAATGTAGACAGATAAAAAGAAACTAAAATGTTTCTCACCCTCACAAAAACACACTATACAACCATTCCGTTTTTATTATGTTTATTATTGTGTCACACAAATGGAAGATGAATCAGCATTTCAGCATAGTGTATCACTACAGCTTAGTGCGTTTATTTATTAATGATGACCAAATACCCACGAAATAAATATATAAATACAAGTGAAGCAGTTTACTTACAACATGTTCTTCCTCAGTGCTGGAGCTTTCTTCAGGGATGGTCTCAGGGAAGATGGTCTCCTTAGGGGAAGAGACGGGCCATGGCTCCTCCTCGGTGCTGGCCTGCTTAGACGTCACTTCAGATTGGGAGACAGACACATTCTGGCTCGGTGGGCTGCCCGCTTCCTCTTTCGAGAATTTTCCTGGAATATTAGGTATTTATTTATGGTGCTCGCGAACTTCGTTTCGCCATATATCATCCATCATATCAGCTATATAACGGAAGCTCACTGATAAACATAGGCCTCCCCTAAAGACTCTAAGAACCATAAAATAATATATTATAAGCTTATATTAAATTGTTGGTAGATAGGTACCCAAAAACTTGGTTTCGCCGACTATACAGTGTGTAAAAATATTAGCTGCAAATATTTAAATGGGTGAATCAGTCCATGAAACTGAACAACTTTCCCCAAGCAACATAGGTCGAAATATGGAAAAAACTTTCGGACCTCCCATACAAAATGTAGCAGCTGAGCAAGTCAACTGTATGGGAGGTCCAAATGATTTTTTCATATTTCGACCTATGTTGCTTGGGGAAAGTTGTTCAGATTCATGGGCTGATTCACCCCTTAAAATATTAGCAGCTAATATTTTTACATACATCACGCCTTTATCCCTTGCGGGGTAGGCAAAGCGTTAACGACCGCAAAATAGCAGTCGCTATCGCCACGCTAACTCTGATTTATACTATAAAATTTCAGGAGATATGTCAAATGGTAAGCTTAATATTTTCTGATGATAATAATAAAAAAGAGCATACTTCCTAGAAACACATCAGTGGTGGCCTGCGGTCTCTTGGAATACTTCCCCCCAAGAGGCCGTGGTTTCGGTTTGACCATGGTGGTGAAGCACGGGGCATCAGGGTGTCTGTACTCCCACATGCCTTGCCAGATCTTGAGGCCATTTTCAAGTCTATAATTGTTTGTGAAGTCTGACTCTTTTAGGTGGTGAGATATTGGCGCAAACAGGAATACAAAGAGCTGAAAGGAAAAGGAAGTAGGTATTATTTATTTAGATATTAGTTATTAAACTTTGGAAAGAAGTTATTTATCAAGATAAAAAGCAAAAAAATAGTAAGAGACACGAGTCTTTGATATAGCAACAACACTCAAAAAAAAGCTTAGCTATAACCCGGCTTAATATAGGGTTTGAAGAAATTCATATCAGTATGGTCATTAGCATTACTATCATAGTTTGCAGAGTTTTTTTGTATAAAGAGATTCAGTTTGTAGTTTTTTTGTTAAGTCTTTTAGTAATTTTATAGGCTAATTAAATTAGTAAGATGAGTTGTTTTACTCAATTATTGAGTTTAATTACTGACCGTGAGAGCAGGAACAGAGAATAGGTAGTGGAAAGGGTTGGAGTACACAATTCCATTCTCATAATCGCTGTCAGCACACTCATCTGATGCATCAAGGATAATCCAGTGCATTGTGTAGAGAAGTTTTGTCTCTACATTGCCAAGAGACTGCATATTGTCCTTTACTCTGAAAATAATAGACCTCATGTTAAATATTATTAATATTATTATGAGCTTGAAGTGTCCTACTGCAGGGCATAGGCCTCCCTCCCCCCCACTAAATATTAAATAAATAAAAATAATTTAAACAGGCACAGATTACAAAATGAACTTGACACCCAAACTAGGAAAAATTCTGTGCTATGGGTATAATACATAAATCTATTTAATGTTTGGGAAAAGATAATGTATATAACATAATTGGGAAAAGATAATGTATGTAACATTACATCAGTTTTTACAAGGTGTTAAATAAGCAACAAAGTACTTTTAGAGGGAAATGAGGTAGCACGGATTTGAAACAGAATTGAAATTACTAAGTTAGGAACCATATGAACAAATGCTATCTTCCAATGTTGCTGCCCAAATCTATCTACGGTAGGAAGTAAGATTTTTCCTGCTAGTAAGACAGGAGGCCAATTGGCTGATTGTGAATAAATGTAGCATAAGTGGTACCTGTTGTGTAGCAAGGCAGCGAGCGCGTGCATAACGTGAGGCAAAGCTGCTTGGATGAGCCTCCATCGCGGTATCGCCTCGATAGCCTCCGTCAAGCTGATCGACAGCCCGAACCGCAGATTCTGCACGAGCACCTTCTCAAACGACTGGAAATAACAAAGTCCTCTGTAGAACCAGGAGAACCGTAACTGTAGGAAAATGTAAAAAGAAAAATACAATAAAATTCTTACCTTGCAGGCTTCTTTAAGCTCCTGATTGTAAGCATGAATAAAGATTGTAAGCATGAATAAAGATCCTGATTGTAAGCAATTGGGTTATTACAATTTGGTTGCGATTCTTTTATAGTTTACGATCTTTTATATATTTTTTGTGAAAAATAAACTTTTCCAGAGAAAACAGCCACATATTTTGTAAATAAAGTTTCGACAACTGTTTGACATTTTAAAATCTGCCTGAAGTTCGTGCAAACCTGTGATTGGCCGGGAATTGAATGAATGAATGACATGGACAGTGAATGACAAAACTGCCAACATTGCGACATAAAGTAGATTATAGATACTTCCGGTTTACGTTTTAAAAAGTAATAACTTGTCTATGGTCATAATTTCAGCCGTCCCATTTCAGCCGTAGAGTAGACACGCCGTAGAAGGGCCTATGTAGCTACGACCTACGCTTCTTGTGGTTCTACGACTCAATCCACGATTTCAGTTCACAGAGCAGGACACCGATACTCATTTCCGTTTCATCCCAATTTTTTTTAATGATTTTCTACACGCGCGGCAGTACCACGTTATTCGGGGCTAAGGATAAAATAAAATTGACCTGTAATGTTCAGCCTAATGTTTGCACTTATTCAGTTTATCGTACTTACTATCAACTTCAAAAGCTTGGTGGCCTTTCCTAGAGAATGAAAGCCATAAAATCTATTTTGGGAAGCTAGCGTTTGATCTGTCCTCGCGGGCTGGCAACGTATCTATTGTTGGGTTATATGGTGTCTCACTGTCGCAACTATAGTTAGAATCGTCGTAAGATAAGCCGAACTTCAGATTTATATTCTGAGGTTCGGCTCTCTAGATTGCTGCTCGACCGATGTTAGGTAGCCTAGCACTTTATTTACTTGACTGAGACTATTCTGGTTTACCTACTCTACGATAAACAATAAAGCAAGTTTATAGATATTTATGTCATCGGTAAACTAGCTTCTTTTCGTGTGGGACACCGAATCATCCAACGAAATTCTGGTGTCGGCTGAAATTTTTCAGCCGCCTATTACTAGTAGTAGAGTTATAACCACATAGCTAATTGCTAGGCTAGCAATACTGTCTATCGCTTGGATATATTGCGTCTTCAACTTGATATTTTGTCCTAATACAATAAAATATTGTATAAATGTATCTTACTTTTGATAACCCAGTCCATCCATTAGTTGGGGCTATTTGGTGTGTTTGAATTAGAGTAAATGCTAAAGAGATACACATTTACATATCCCGCATTTATTCCAGCCGTGGTAGCTATAACTATCATTAGCATTACATCTGACAAATATTTGAGGTCTTTTCAGTTAAATAGTGCAGCAATATTCAGACAGTTTGTTAGTCTGTCGCCTTAAATTGTAGAGTGAAAACATCGAGTACCCAAGTGGCCTCTTACAACACACGGGAAAGAGTTGGATTGATGAAATTGGTGTACCTTTAGGATGTTAAATAGCACATAAAAAGCTTTACTTACATGATGTCCAGGAGCCCGCTGGCAGAACTGCGTGTGGCATAAAGTGATACGTTTAAATGTACAAATATAGGTGTAATAAATAAACCGCAAATATTTGAAGGTGTGGATCTGTCCATTAAACTGAAAATCTTTCCCCAGTAAACACAGTCGGTTCATGTGTATGTATCGGAGGCCACAATACACTTCGGGTCGCTGAGCCAGCGTAGTAAGTAACTAAGTAAACACAGTATAATTGAAACTGAAAAATTGGCTAGTACTTACATTTTTATAGAAGAAACTTTTATTTATATTTCAACCCACGTTTTTCGGAAAAGTTATTCAATTTTATGTGGCCAGTAGGCACCTATACCTACTTGAAATATTTGCAGTGGATTTTTTACACCTTATTTTATATTTTATGATGAACATAGAACACAGTGAACAACGAATCAATCAATTGCAGCCTTGCAGGCGCTGTAGGTAAGTGTAGTCTTCTCGATTATTGTTTATTTCAGTTTTTTACACATAGAATACACATTCGCTTATGTACAAGAAGCTAACGTGTTTTTATTATAAACATATGGAAACAATAGAGAGTATGGAATGTAACTTACCATACATGCCGCGTCGTGGACTTTCCCCAGTCTGGGTCGGACGAACGGGGTGGTCTGTCTCCATAAGAATATTTGTACGGGAATCGGGATCACCTCATCCGTATTTGGGTTTTCGTCTGAGAGAGCTGAAACCTTCATAGTTGAAGGCCTGTAGAAAATTAAGAACTAATTACTCTTATGCTGAGCTGCTACTACGTAAAGAAAAGTGGTCATAATGTCTACCGTAGATAATTTTCTAAGGTAAGTAATAATTTCGTTTAATAATAAAGGTAAATACTTGCTAAATGCTTAAACTACGTAGAACGTAGCCTAGGTTTCTATGCAAGTACTCAGTTACAAGCTATCAAAGATACTTCTCAACTCACGTAGCAATCTTATTTTGATATCTATCTCTTAAAAACTCAATTCATGTATGTATTATCCAATATCTTTGCCAACACCTACAAAAGTCAAAAGCAAAACACGTCTATGCATAAACTTAAGTGCCTGTCCTGTGCCTGATCACGTAATCAGCCAGTGACATAATCTTGCACACTTCCGTCAATTGCGAACTTACCTAGAGAAACAGGGGTATCAAGTAGAAGAATCGCACTTTACGCATCTACATTTTTAAATCTTGAAGCGCATGGGCTGGTTTGATATTTGGTAAATATCAGGGGTCGCGAACCGGTGTACTTGGTTTTGTATCACGGGTGCGCTAGGAGCAAGGCGGACGGAAGCGCGTTGCCCGCCAGAGCCTTCGCTGCGCTGAGAGTGAGCCTTGCGCACCCGTGGATGGGTGAGAGCAGGGTTGGCAATCCCTACTTAGAACACCCTACACTTTTTCTACATACGAACAGCATTTTAGTTGCAATGTAATTTTTAAGTCCACTTTAGGTTTTCATTTTTCTTTCTCGGGTTGAAACTGAAAATATAAAACTAGAATTGTAGAATTTAGAGTGCAAAAAACTTAAGTGTTGAATGTAGGAAAGGACAGAGCTTACTAAAGTAAATGCAGCTGAGAACATTTAACTTCATGTTTATGTAGTAAGAAAGAAATGTTTAGGTTTACTGAACACAATATAGAATTTAGCTATCGCTAGGTTCGACGTCGGGTGGTGACCCTACAGAGATTACATTGATCTGTGTGCGCAGACTTTCAGTCGCGGAGAGGCAGCCTCCCGTTGCCATGGTTACGGCAATATGGCGGCTCTTTTCAGCAGCTGAAAATCAGGTCATGTTATTGAATCAAGATTGGATTTTGATACTAAGATCGATGCAGACTTTTGAAATCCGGAAAAACTTAAATACTTATCGGGCATAAACCGAAATTGAATATTGATTCTTAGGGGAGCCTAACTAGCTACGAGCAACGTAGGTACGGCTACTGGCTACGAGACAATTAATCGTCTTACTTGTTCTTTAGTTATATTCATTGACTTGGCTAATATTTTTTTCTTTGCTACGACTAGGTAGATATAGACAAAATATAGTCTAATACCACAGCGTAGCGTAGACTGATTCATAGGTAAAGTAAATGCAAAAAGGTAGACACCCTAAACTAACAAGATTGATAAACAAGTAGATATCTGTACGACGATGACACCCTGGCAAAGGCAATTTACTTTATAAATAGAGCGGTAGGGTGCGCCACCACTAAACGTAAACTATTGCTTTATGGTATAGCTGAGTACATTGCTTTGTTCTCATATGACCTTTCCATTTTATAGAGTGCTTCGACTATACATCTGGTATTACCACATCTACATACGCTTTTTCTAATGATCTTATCTTCCGACCCATTAGTTACTAGGCACACAAAATAGAGAATTTATGGCGCGAGCCAGTATTTATTTTGTGCTAGGCATCTTGTCTCTTGCAGAAAAGTTGTCATTTTATCAATCACACACAAATCCACTAACCTGTCACTATAGTGATCATAAAGTGATACACATGTTTTCGGAAACAACCTCAAAAATGACAGACGTGGCGATAGCGACCGTATTCTTACGGCCGTTGGCGCTCTGCCTACCCCGCAAGGGATAAAGGCGTGATATATGTATGTATGTACAAATCAGCTACCCTACAGCCTGTCTTCCATAGGATTTGTGCTGTATTCTTTCTTTTCGTGTGGATCATCGAGTCGTCTTACAACCCAATGAACCCTAGTGTCAGCCTGTATCCGTTCTGTTTAGCATAGTTGCACAGTGAGTCAGTGACTGCTTTTATAGCTTTACTTACATATTTGATAAAATGCAAGCGGTCATCTTTGTAAAATATTTTTACAAACATACGTTTGAGAGTTTAAAAGCAAGAATAGGAACTCATTTTTAAGAACTGTTTTTAAAATATCTGGCGGGCGTTGGCGCAAAAGAAAATAATATAAAAACATTTGACGTTTTTCGTCAAAATGACAGGTAAAACAAGTTTGAGCGATATCGATGTACTGCTCCTAATTTTAGACCTCTACTCCTAAGTAAATCTGTACGTTAGCTAAAATTACAAAGAAAGAAAAAAAAAAACGTTAAGAATTAATTTATGCTTATTTATTAAAAACCTCTGATATGCCGTCTTTAGAGGAGGTGGAAACTGAGGGGGATGGTAACTATGATGCCAGGAGAATGGCATCTCTACTAGGAATCCATCTTGTCAGCCAAGTATTGGATGAAGCTTGTAGTATTGTGAACAATGAACAAAAAAGGGGTAAGCCATGAGAAATGGTCAGATTTATGGAAAATATATCAATATATCAATGGCAGGTATATTTGGGTAGGTTACCTATATCTAAAAATAAGTCACTAGATTATTTTTTTCTTACAGTTTGGTTCAATGATTATCGAAGTGGTCGGCTGACTCTTTCTGGGAATACCAATATATTCCAGTTCTTGCAAGGCTACAGTGAAAATAAAGAAAATATATCACATGTTACCACCTCAACTCCTCAAAAAGGTATCTTCTTATTACATGTATTTTTTATTGATTTCAGCCGTTGGGTAGAAAACAAATCATGACTAATCTATGCAATTTTTTAGACAACATCATAAAGTTGAAACCTGAGAATAATTTTATAGGCCAAGGTGATGAAGAAATTGATATTGTCAGTAGAGAAGATGAAAGCCAAACTGAAGAGGAAATTGAACAAGAAGAAGAAGAGATCATTCTTGATACCGAAGTTCAAATGTTCTCATCTGTTATGATTGCGTCATTGGTGAATACACTGTTTGAAGGTGCTTTTGCTACTTCTGAGCAACATGATGATAAAGATGAAGTACAAGAAATAGCTGAGAATACTGAAAAATATGTCTTATTACGCAATCCATTAGATACTTCAGAAATAAGTATAACTGAAATTGATAACGATGAAAAACCAAAGAATCCAGAAGATTACTGCTCCTCTTTTGCAGATAACGTTTATGAAGACATTTCTGGCAATAATGTTGCTTTTTATGTTGAGGAAGACAATACAACACCAGTCCATGACCCTGATAAAATTGAATCAGAAATAGTAGTTGTACAAGCAGAAATACATGATATTGATGAAAATTTCGACGCTAGTGCTGAAACGGTATAAAACTCTTTTATTTTGTTGATCAGTTGAGATATACTATCTATAGTGTTTATTTAGTCGATCAATATTAATGTAACTTATACAATTTCAGATATCTATAGACGAAGAAGCCGAAAAAGAAGCAAGACTTGAATCAGCACGTTATGAAGATGCTTACCTAACCCTAAACAGTACGTCTATAGAGAATCGTGTTCGATCCCCATAAATTTATTTTACACCTATGCTTTACGTTTACAGGGGATTACGAGCAATGTTCCGATGATGAAGGAGACCCAATTCTTCAAGACTCAAAAACGCCTATGCAAGAAGTAGAACTGATTGCAGCATCGACTGAAGAAGAAGATGATACAAATTCTTCATATCGTGATGCAGAGGTATTCTGATTGCTCCGTTGGTCTTTAGTGTTTAGGTATTTAACAATTTATTGCAGTCCCATCATCATCCGAATAACATCATACAAAGAAATTGGTATACAATATTTCTTAATTTTTGTTGTCTGGCCAGGAGGCAAGAAAACAGTTAGCTGCTACTTCAGCCATCTCTGGAGCGAGTAGTTCCCGGATCAAGAGTCGCGTCAGCCTGGTGAGCCGCTGCCGCACCCAGGGGGCCAGGCTGCTGTCGTGCCTGAGGGGCTGGTGGCGACGCAAGACACCAGGCAAGAGGAAGGCAAGTATAAAAATATGAGGTCGTGTTCCCTCTTGCACCTTTAGAACAGTCTAACACGGTCATCGGTGACGTTGTTGTTAAAATTCAATTACATGTAGTTATTTGGTTCATTTTTTGCATGTAGTACGGTTCGTTAATAATATAATGTTAAGACGGAAAACGATTTTACTCTGTTGCTCGCGATACAGGATTTCCCTAGTGCGGGATCCAAAGTATATTTGTAAAAGGCATAAGATTATTGTCAAATTAATGAATTTGAACATTGCTGCGAAAAAGCCTTCCAGGGGTTTTAGCATTCAAGAGACCCATCTCCTTCGCATCGCTATCTTCCTATAGGCTTCCCCCCACAATGACGTAGGTACATTGGTCTCTAGTTAGTTTGAAAGAGTAATATTTCAAACTATCTGCTTTTTTGTATACAGGAGGCTAGAAAGCCAGGCTCCGTCCGTGGCCTTTGCCCACTGTCTCCGCAGGCTCGTCGTCGCGCCTCCAGCCTACTGGACCAGCGCAAGAGCTACTCCCCGCTGCAGTCCCGATCAGTGGTCTGGAAATTCAACACCGTCAACGAGGCTCTTGTTAATTCCTCCAAGTGGAAAGACTACTCCTTCGACTCGAACGCTGACGGATGTGGCGAACAATGTTAGGGTGAAAGTAAAGACCTAAAAAGTGTAAAAACTTTGTTATTTTCAAGTAAACTACTATATTTATTGCTTTATTTTGTTTAACTACAAAGTTTAAAAGGGAAAAAAGGATCTTCTGGAATTGGCCTTCTGAATCGTGGAGGTTGTGTGTATGTATTGTAAAGGTTAGCAAAATTGGCACAAGACGTGATCTTTGAAATGTTTACGTCGTCGTCACACTCGTGTTTGGTTGTAAATTGGTCTTGTTCGAAGATCATAAAGCTTTTGTTATTGTTCCACATAATGGTAATGTACACCATCTAATCGCCGAGTAGGTTCACACAGTCACCAAAGTCTACTGTACCTATTACATTATGAATAAATAACCCTATGCGATTTAAATATTTTTGCCACTGTGACATTGTCTATTATATGATATGCATACATACATAAATCACGCCTCTTATTCCATGCGGGGTAGACAGAGCGTTAAAGATCGTAAACTTACGGTCGTTATCGCCACGTCTAACAAGTATATTATTTATATGATAATATGTTACTTAATAATATGTCCTATGACATTTTGCTGCATTATAGACAAAGTTTGAAGACGTAGGTACTGCTCCTACTAAAAATATAACTGTTAATATTCATTCGTACTACAATAGCAATGAAATAGGATTTGAACAATAATAGGGATGCGTTGAAATTGAGAGCACTCACAACTCAAAATCTGTCTAAATTAATAAATATTTATTACTTATATCAGAACTTAAATTACTAAATAAACCGATAAATAAATTGACGACCGATGTGGCGCAGTGTTAGTGCGAATGCCTTTGACGCAGAAGGTTCCGGGTTCGATTCTCGGTGGGTCACTCACAAAGTTGATATTTATCACTTTGTGAACTTGTTTCCAGTCTGGTTAGGACATTGCGGGCTGAACCACCCGATTGTCCGTAAGTAAGATGGTTCCGTGTTTCGGATAGCACGTTAAGCCGTAGGTCCCGGTTGCTGTCTATGATCACTTAGACGGCGGTCGTTACACAACCATGTCAGAAGCCTGCTCCTTGTAGTAGGCGGTTGAACAATTCTGACACTAGGGTTCATCGGGTCGTTTGACGACTCGGTGTCCCACACGAAAAAGAAAGAAAGAAAGAAGAAGACTAAATAAAGAACACACAGTTTGTTTTTTGAAGAAAATGAAGGGAAACATTAGTAAGTGGTCCCGGTTTATGATTGTTTAGACAGCAGCGGCCGTTACACAACAACCATACCAGAAGCCTGCTACATAAAGAAGGCGGTTGAAAAATTCTGACACTAGGGTTCATTGGGTCGTTGGACGACTCGATGTCCCACACGAAAAGATATAGAGAGTAGTCAGATTCGGATCTACTTCGCAGTAGCATCTAGTTAAAAATTTAATAGATATCTTGAAGAAAATTTACAGTGTCTGCGGCTTAGATAAATTTAGGGTGGTCTACAGTTACGTTATTGATTTATTTTCGTATTGATCTCAATCACAGGTGAGGATACCTCATGCCTCAGGTTACTTTGTTGTTCTAATTTCTTGTAGTCGCTTAATAAGGTTAAAACAATATCACAAAATGTAACTGGCTCTTGTTTACATCAATTGAGCCGTAATAATCATTCATGTCTTCATTCATAATGTTATTAATAGAAATTGTCCGACAATTAACATTCCTCAGTAATTCATGCACGAACTTAGTTTTTGTGGCGGTTTCGCTTGTATACCTACGTAATATTATGTATCAGGCACACACCTACGTACAGACGGACACCTTAGTTGCACGACATAGATCTGATAGAAATAGTTTCGCGTAAATGTAGATTTACCATCTGACTTTCTAGCAAAACGGCGTAACCGAGGTTTTTACATTTTCACCGCTGATTTGCTAGAAGTGATAAGATAGAATAAATGGTATAAAACTATGAATACTGCTAAAATACCTAATAATGTGCGGCTCTGTTGATTATTACTTTATTAGAGAACGGATAAATAAATTCAGTAGGTAGCAATAATTTTATTAACATAATATTTTAAGGTCTGTAATGAATTCTCATGTATAAAATGTAAAATTTGTTCTTTAATGTTCTTAATGCCAATCGATTAATTAGGTACTAAAGTAATGTAAGCACACAATCAGAACTAGTTTTTTATGAAATTTGGTAACCTTCAGATATAAAATCGAGACCACGAAATCGAGCTCTACCCAATCCTTAATGTTTGATACTGAAACAACTTCCTATTAGTAACGGTAAATGATCTTGGGAACCTCATTAGCTCAAAGAAAAAGATTTTCATTCTCAAAAAGCTCTATTTTTCGAGATATATGTTTTGCTTCACACACAGTGCATTGGAATAGTGTTAGCCCGATGCCCTCGAAACATGACATGTGGAAATGCTTTTCATCTCGCTCGTGCCCGTTATTTTCCCTCACAGCGAAGCAGAGAGGGGAGCGGGACGGAAAGTGTCGAAAATAGATCGGTCGCAGATTCCTGGGCTAAATCTCAAATATCCAGATGGGTGCGCCATCTAAGTCAGTTAAAACAGTCTCGTGAAAAGTTGCCGAGCCCCACTTCTTGTCTGAACGTCTGCCAGTGAAGACCGGGAGGGAACCAACGAACACCACACAAAATGGTGAGTCATCTATGACGGCAGTGGAAAAGTGAACAGGAATACAGTGAAAATACGGACGGTTAACCTGAAAAGTGAAAGAAGCGTGAAAGTTCTCGTGATGCGTTTTCCGCAGACCGGAAGTTCGCGAGCGACTGGCTTGTACGTCGTCCAGCAATCTAACACAGTGTTGTGCAAAACAGTGAATGGAGATCGGCCTGCCGCTTGCAGGCGCGGGCGCAAGTCGACACACCAAACTAATCCCACACCACATTCCTACATTATCAAGTCATGAGAAATAACGAAATGTTTTTGGTAATTTTCAGAGCGACCTCAGCAAGAATGACGTTGAAAGTGAGTATTTCTTTGAGAGTGTTTCTACATGTTTACTAACTTGATGAACCATCACGTTAACAGCCACACATACACTATTCGAACAAGACAATTTACAGATACCAACCATCAGTAATTTGAAATTAAGTCGTAACTTAAAATTAAAACTGGACTTTGAGATTTGCATGAAACATCGAGAACTTTGGGCTACAGTATAAACATTACATAAATGTAATGTTAGTGTGCTTCGTAACATCTATGTTTAGCGTCGTTCCTCATAAAAGGCGTGCGTTGCTAGGAGTCGGCCGCGTGCGGTGTGCCCACTGTCGGCGGCTTGGTGCGCGCGCGCAGTGTTCCAAATTTAACTTCGCGCGTCACGTGGTCGCGCGAGCGCCGCCCGCCCAAACAGAGAAACTCCGCTCAGATTTCACTGTTGGCGGGGATCGAATTTTTGGCGCTACAACACGATTGACATATGCGCCGAAGTAACTGATGTTATTATTATCAGGCAAAATTCCAGCCAAGTACATCCGGAATCCGGACAGATAAATCAGCTGTCATTATCAAGGTCACTACATCATCAGATCAGCTGATGCTGCAAGCTACCATGACTGAGCAGCTGTGCTGGTCGGAAATATTGAATGAATTTTAGTTAACTGAGCCATAATCATCATCAACAGACACAACGATAAGAAGTTTATTCACAAGGAATGCTACTTACTGCCCATTCTTTGGTTTAAATAAATTCAACACTTCTTCTACTTAACTGAACTACGAGTACATACCCAGTTCATAGATTACTGATGAAATACCGGAAGAGAATTTTAACTTACGACGAAGTGATCAAATTCCCCAACTTCACATTTGATACGAATTTGAAACGGGGAATTTAAAATATTTATTAGGTACTTTAATTACTTATTATATTATCTTCGAGAAACTGAGAACGATTGCTGTTGCCTGTTTACAAGAAGGATAGATTTGACTTTCTTATTGTTCTTTTTGATAATAGATTTCTGAAAAAAAATATACAGCTAGGTACACTTCAAGTTACATAGTTGAAAACTTCTCGGGTCATTTAGATTTATGTAGACCCCAGTTTTCAGAGTTGAAGCCCTAATCGCCAAGAAAAGCTGGTAGAATATTGTGGATACATAAATCTAAAACCAGTGGGCGTTGAAAATTGGGGTAGAGTTACAATCGGGATATAATTAGCATGTGAGTCAGTGCAGACGAACGGTCGAAACCGACGGAAAGAATTACTCGTATTCTGGGCAAAGAATGCCGCCCACGGGCGCGCGCTGGTAAAATAACCACCTGGGTTTCAACAAAAACTCAAGGAAAATGTATAACCTCTTTTTCTTAGCGAATCGAAGAAGAATAAATTTTTAATATGAACAGCAAAAGAGGTCCACAGCTACCCAGATCCACAAATTCGTAGCCACACAGAGATCAGTAATAGGTTTTGTTTAGCATTGAGTATTTTTTTACTTTATTGAAGTATAAAGTTGTTTTATATGCCACCGTTAAAACCACAAATTTTACGGTATTATATCAATCAATCGGTCTAAATCCAATTTATTCAAAAACGTGTATTAATTTTGCAATACAACAATAAAAAATTACTTATCTTCACGGACGCTTGTTAATTTATGAAAAAAGTATAATGAAAAGAAGACATCTGAATATTTCTATCAGGGCTTTTTGTTAGGATATAGATCTTTGACATGTTTGAGAAACGACGTTTATCTCTTGCTAAGAGTTCATCGTCATGTCAAACCAATGCTTGTTTACTAGTTTGAAAACCTTAACTAAAACTTCATTATTAAAAGACTTTTCACTAGTTCTACCATGTGTATTTGTTAGATATATGTTTAATAACAGTGATTAAACTAAATGCGACCGGTTTCTACTAGTGAAACTACTGAAAAAGTGTTTTAATAATAAAATTAACATAGTTTTATCAAGAGATAACAACACAAAGTGTAAATTACATATAACTAAAACCATACAATCCACTGAAACAGTCTAAAAAAGTAAAGAACTAGTTTTATCTCTTGTTATTTCTCAGAAAATTATTTTTTTACGTTAAAATTAGTTTCTATTTAAGAGTCCTATACTAACTCTAATATATTAATGAATTACTTATTGAAATTTATATTGGTTGATATATATTTTTCCTTTCGACCGAGAACCTTTGCGGTTACCAGCTGAGACGAGAAGATGCATTTAATTTAAATTCGACCTGTCAATGTGCTCTATGGACCAACTTTGTTTGGTGGTTTGGCCTTCTTATCAGCACATCACAATGCTTATAAGATGAGGAAGAAGTCTGAGCTAAAGATGTTGCAGCTTCAAATATATCTTCACGTCGCGTCGCTATCTCTTGTTAGAATTATTCTAACAAAAAATCGTTTGAATGCACAGAGGCAACCTTCGTCTACTCCATCTACGACAGTGACGGCAGTGGCAAGGTGGACGCCTTTTACCTAGGTGACTGCCTGAGGGCGCTCGGCTCAAACCCCACACTCGCCTCCATCGAGAAGTGGGGTGGCACCAAGAAGAAGGGCGAGAAGTTCATTTCTGTGAGTATTTCCTTTATTTTACCGAGTCATTTTTCTTGTAGCCGAATTTACGTTAGGCTAAGATGGAGTCAAAGATAAAAACCAGGCTCGAAGTCTAAGGTTCGTATTCATAAATTTCACTCAACTCTGAGATCGATCTCAAGAGCGGTTTTGACAAATGTCAGTCAATACTAAGAGAATTTCAAAGTCGCACTCAAGATTGATCTCAGATTTGAGAGCGGTTTATATTTATAAAATTCGGGCCTAAAAGGTGTCGTAAGTTTGACACGATGAGTGGGCACCTCAGATGCTTCTAGATTCTGATCATTGTTTACTAGATATTTATTTGAATTCGCTAGGCTACAGCGACTAGGCCGGTTCTTATACATTGACATAATAATCTGTTCTTGGGCATACAAGAAGTCCATGACTCAGAAAACTACTGGGGACTAGATTGTGATCGTATTTTTATTGTGTTTCAGCTCGAAGAGTTCCTTCCCATCTACAGCCAATGCAAGAAAGACAAAGACCAGGGTGTATACGAGGACTTCCTTGAATGTTTGAAGTTGTACGACAAGAACGAAAACGGTCTCATGCTTGGCGCTGAACTTATACACACGCTTATGGCGTTAGGTGAGTTCAAACAAATTATCTAGGATCTACTCGTATCTCCTAGTTTAGTATACCAAATCGGAAAATAGCTCTATCGCAAGTTGTGATTGTAATGCAATGAAAATCGAAACTGCAGTAAGATACAAATAGAATGTACTGTAGCATTTTTAATTTTACCTATAATCTTGACTTTGATTGGCGATTAGAGTCCATGTTTTCAGTTGGATATAAAATGGGCTGAAAAGGGAGCCATATCAAACCTTCGATTGATTCAATATATTATTTTGTTTACATTGCATATTTATGTGAACTTGAATGTTTCCTACACGGAGGATATATTTAGCTGATAAATTAAGTGCTTGTTTCCCCTAGGTTTGATGTGCCAATACGAATTATTTGGCATCAACCAATATTCCAGTTGGCCGTCAATTGCTTTCTGGCAATCACTTGGCATAGAGCCATATTGCAGAAGCATCTAGACTACTCAATAAATAAGATAGGTTTCGTTATCTATTGGATGCAAAAATATAAAGAATATTTTGTTGCATATGTCCACAATGAAATATGATAACTAAGGGTCCAAACAACTTATAATGTTAGATCTTTTTTTTTTCAAATAGTAAAAAAGGCAATGAACTAAATAGACCTTGTCTTCGCAGTGCATTTTTTACCGGCTGCCGGTAGTCATTAATTACAGGTATAAGAATATTTCGAATGATTGTCAATCTTGCTAGGGCTCTATCTCAGCCTGAATCATTTCTGAGGGCTGATTGTCTAATTTTCATGACAGTTGAAGCAGCGACGTGATTTTAACAGTCGATGTTCATTGTTGGATGATGCAACAAATCAGATCGGCTATCACGAATAAAAAATAGACAAATAGACCGTTGGTAGGTTTTAAGGAACGTACTATGTTTAAAGAAGAATTTAATCACAGACAAGAGAAGCCATCATGCGGTCGCCATACACGAATGTTATTATTGATCTTTGTAGGTTTTCAAAATAGTCTCATAATGAACTCCTTTGGTTCCAGGTGAAAAACTGGAAGACAAAGAAGTCGACGAGGTCTGCAAGGACTGCATGGACCCTGAGGATGACGATGGCATGATCCAATACGCACGTAAGTATCACCTTATACCATTGTATGCCAT
Source organism: Keiferia lycopersicella (assembly GCA_029255805.1). Lineage (NCBI taxonomy): Eukaryota > Metazoa > Arthropoda > Insecta > Lepidoptera > Gelechiidae > Keiferia > Keiferia lycopersicella. The sequence goes on from JARACZ010000008.1 coordinate 7,294,352, forward strand.
TTGGTTTCTATCCCAATGTGAATATGAACTCCTTTTATATATTATTAATTTCAACTCCTTTACAATGTAACTTTGTGCACCCTTATTGTGAATAAATATCCAAAATAAGTGTATATTTCCAAGCACATTAAGCACGTTTTATGATTTTAAGATTCAGCACACTCTCCCCGTTTTAATTTAAATATATATGTATAAATAAAAACTTTGTAAAAACGATAAAATTCCCTGTTTAAAGTAATTTAAGTAAGCACATTTTTAGCATGTATCCCAAAAGTAGTCATTCATAATTTGTAGTCCCTTTAGTTTGTGTGTGTGTCCCCTTTTGACCCTTTCTTAATTTACAGCATTCCTGAAGAAGGTTATGGCAAAACAGTTGTAGAGGACATCGCATTTCGTCTATCTTTAGTTATAAGATCGTAAGTTCCTAGGTACAAGCTACCGCTGCTCGTATTATGCTTCCTGCGTTTCTGTACGGCTTATTTCTTGTCTAGTCTGTCTGTGGTGATGGAGACACAACGGCACTTTGTCATGTCTAGCTCATCTACACTTCAGTCAAATGGTTAACGTTCTCATTTAACACTTTATCTAGCCACAATTTACGTATCTAAAACGCCTTAAAATGTGACGCCTAAAGTTTAATTTTGATGACAATTTTAGTCCCAATAAATAGGCCTAAATGTCGCACTAATATTTAATGCTTTACAGGCGAATAACAATGAAAAATGAAGGTAGTTGAAGATTCCAACTAAAAGTGGCTTTAAATATTACAGCTTTCCTCCGGAAAATGTGCGACGGCTGGCAGGGCAAAGGAGGGGCGGCGGCAGAGGCGCCCGCGGAGTAACTCTCACGGCTGGCTGTCTTCGCTCTAGCGGCGGACGCCGGCGCCGACTGCATGCGCACGCGCAGCCCGCCGCCGCCGCGCCGCCGCCGACGCCCCGCCGCACCGCCGCACTCGCCACGATATCGGCACACAACATCCCGTATCACCATCGCAAATACGGACTACCCCTTTTTATACTTTACTACAACAATATTTGTACGAACTATCATCATGACTGTACATACTAAGTAAGATTAAAAACTGTAAAACACACGTTGTACGTGTCTTTTTAAATTTATTATTATTACATTATTTATTTATTAAGTACGTTATAATGACAAAAATACAAAAAATACCGTAACTATTTTATAATAAACTGTTAAAATTTTGAGTTGGTTTGTCGTCAATTATAATTTATGATGTAGTTCGAATCATATCGAATGATAATTTAGAAATTGGCGCATATTATATCGCAGAATAAAATTGAGTAATATTAGGAAGGGTGATACAGAATAAGACGTCTTTGATTATATTTTATTTCATTTTGTTAGGAGAGCATAGTTAATTTAAAGAAATAACATAACATTTAAGTCCAACACATTTAAAAGACTGTGAACAAAATAAGGCCCGATGCCTGATCGGCCACATCAAATATCTACGTGAAACCACAGATTTGTTTCACATTTTTGACGTAGATATCTAACAAGTAAACGTAAATTTGACAGCAAGCAAAGATTAAAACTCTTACACTTAAAATATGTATTGGATTCTAGTAAAGGAACATTTTTTTTTATTCAAGAAAAGCTCATATTGATCGCAATTCAAAGATTTGTAGGTCATTTTTTATAATCATTTCACATTTTTATATATTTAATAACTATTGGCCAAAATCTTTATTTTATACCAATAGGTAATTAAAAATGGCATGCAAGGAGCGTTTGTGATTAATTTAGTAAGTATAAGTGAGTGAGTAGTAGGAAAGTAAATGAATATTAGTAGCAAAGAGTTTTATAACGGGAAAATTACTAGTGAATTTTTCCATGTTTCGGGGCACACAGTTTAACTCAGCCTTCTGATAACATAACAACTAATCACGAAACCTCATACTGCGTGCAAATATCAGCTTAAAATATTTTGTAAGTATTTCAACATAACCCAAAATAGATAGCTGCCAGATTTTCAACAGAAAAAGAAATTCAACAAAAGCAGTCATTTATTCAAAACTGCCTATATATTATTTTAAAGGTATATGGAAGACTCAATGAAAACGACAATGAAGTATAAACATTTTTAAGGAATCTTATTTTAAAATCTGCATATTGAAACAACAACATAAAAAGTTGAACGTAAATAATACAACTATGAAGTATAGGTAAGTAAGTATCGTGAATTCATGATGACCAGCGCATGACTAAACAGTAAATGCAGGGTGTAGGTACCTAAGGGACTGCCCTCCGAATACTAAAGACCATGAACCCGAACAACTTTCCCTAAGATAATATTCCTAAGCGAAAGTTGTTCACTTTCATAGTCTGAATGCACGCTTTGCGGAAGGCTGTCCCTTACACCACGTATTTTATATGAAACTACCAGTAGAAATATGAACAAGAGAGCAGATAATTTATTGACTGACATTTCAGTAATAGACTTTTGGGACTTGGCAACAAAAATTGGTCTTAATATCTTAGGGATCCCCATATATATGATCTTTTTATTTACTACTGCTGGAGTGATAAAAAAAACGAAATATTAGCCTGAAATTGTAGTAATCGTACTACGGCGTGGAAGCGTAGCAATGTGACCGTAGCTGGGTTTAAGCAGGGATGATTTACTGAAAAATAATTTCTGGATTAAAGTTTTTTAGTACTTAGGTAATAAAAATAAAAAACTTAAACAAAGACATGTAAGTACTTGTATTTAGCATTTTGGTGTGATACATAAAATATAAAGGGAGTTTCTTTAACAATAAGTATACTCAACGTCTCTTGGCTCTCTTACAAGACACCCTAAAATGTAATGACCCCCTTGAAGAAAACAATAATATCGTCCACGGGGGTCAACGATAAGCAGATAGGTAGGTATAGGTACTTATCTGGGCATTGTCCGAGAAAGAGAACGCATTAGGGTGCCGGTGCCAAACTCCCTCCAAGCGCCGGGAAAATGGCGCGGAAAATGGCGGCAAAAACGTTTCCCGGGCATCAATACGCGCGCTCGGAAAAACTCGGCCCTCTTCGGATATCATCGGGCTTGGATGCGCGAGAAGCTGTGTCTGGCTGTGTTGCCAGCTTCGAGATTTGCTTCCTTTTAGGTAAGTTTTGAAACAAAGGAGTAAATGAGTAATGCCTTTTGCCTCTAGATTCCGAATACCAATTTAAGATGTTTTGTAATATACCTAGGCATTCTGAAATTTAAGCCTTTGTGTTTGTTGAAAATAAATCTAAAATAAGGCAGTGAACCAGACGCTATTGCGGTTTGTAACAGCCACCTTAAAAATGACAACCTATGACAGCCACAACTGTGCCGTTATGGTATCTGTTTAGTTTTAGAATGACATTTCGTAAACTCCTTTCGATAAAAACCGTATCGGCAAACCATTGAAATGTCTTGCGGTACGTGAAAGAAATAATATTATAGGTTCCTTCTATTACTAGAGAATGCCATGAAGACCAACACAGTAGATAAGTTGTTGAGATTATAATTAAAATTTATGTTATTTTTTTCAAGCAAGTTTCATCTCTAAAAAAGTTATGAAACTGGTCGTTGGCATGCTTACTTAGATCAAAATCTTAATATTTTCATTTTTTATCTCAACACAACAAGACTCGTTAATACAAAATATATTATTACAGTAACTAACAAACACTTAACCATTCACCAATTTATTTGAAGTCATGTTGCAATATTTGCATCCAAAACACCAATATTACGAGGAGTTTTTCCTCCCACGGCTGGCAACACTCGCGTCCGTCGGTCCAAGTTTTCGCGGCTCCGTCAGTGTTTATCTCACCCACGAGCGCGCGCGACGCTCGCCCCGCTCGCTCGCGTGTACCCAGTGTGAGTTCACAGTGAGTGATAAGCCGGCTGCCTCAAGGCCGACATTAAGTAAGAAAACATTACTTTGTCTATAAACAACATTTGCAACATCTTAAACAAAAATAGCTAAACATTTTAATAAACTGCGAACTTCAACGACTTGCCAAGTTGATAGCATTGACAATTAGTTTGTCTCCTGAACAAAGAAATTGTTTTCAGTAGGTTTCATATCTTACAAAATAAAATACAGGTTTATCACGTCGTGTTATCACGGCCTGCTGACTAATTATTGAATCATCCGGTTTTGAAATAGGAAGTAGCAATGAACTGCTAGCTACCTAGTAAAGTACCTCCTACGAAATGGGGTCTGCTGAGGGAGAGGCTCGGGACCCCATCCCATAGCCTTCCCCCTCGTTTGCTTGGGGTTTCAGAATGTACTTTCCAGTACGAAGTGTGTTTATATTGTATGCATTGCCAGAGGCGTCTGTTAATTGAAGCCAGTTTTTATTGTCAGGGAAGCCCGTAGAGTGATGGATGCAAAAACTTGTTGTGAATCTCATTTATTACATTGCAGCGATGCACCTTGTTCACTCACAATGTTGTCTAGCAAAAAAATAAATAGGTACTTAGTAGGTATCGTAATCAATCCGTAGGATCAAACACCACCAAATAGTATAGTCGCGTAATTTCGGCTAGTTTGTGGATAAATGATATTAAAAAAAAAACGCGTTAGTAGGTAATTCAATCAGACACATAATTTGCAATTTCAAATTCACGTTAACTTCGCTTTCCGAAACTAGTAGTATTATAATTTATCTGTGCCGAAACTGAACTTTTCGCAGATGAGTTCCGATCCAACTCCGATTCCAGTAGAAACTAATTTCAAGAAAGTAGTGAAGAAATTAAGGGATAAAGTGCGCGAGATGTTAGGACATTAGAAAGAAAAAAAAATGTTTATTTGTTACAAGAGTAATACTTATTCCTACTTGTATACGTGTAATAATTTTGTAACTCATACATAATTTCCAGGTGTTTGTGTGGAAGTGTGTCCTGGTTGAGTGTTCATCATGGCTGAGGTGAACGAGTCACCGGCAGTCAAGCAAATGGATAAACACAACACAGGTAATATACCTACAATAGTTAGAATAAGTAGATACCTATTGTATTTACCAGCAAGAAAAAGTACCTTTACAAATTAGTTGAAACCTTATCAGAAAAAGTGTAGCAGTTTGTTACTTAACTCCATGTAAAATTTTACATGGATGGACTTAATGCTGATTATCTATGAGTAACATCTAACCTGGAGTACCATGGAAGAAACTCTAGAGGCCCTTTGTACCAGCGGGGTACCATAGGACTACAACAACAACAAAAACCATCATACTTACGGCATGTGGAATGGACATTGGGCGTTATCTACCATCTAACTTAGGGCATGTGGAAATGGTTCATTCAGACTTATGAATGCAGCTTTTTTATACAAAGTTATTCGCTTCAATTAAATTAGACGCGTTGATCTCTCTTGTATAAAATGTTACAATTAAAGTAGTTAATTACTAAGGTACAATTCCGGAAATATAATTTGAGCCGATTCGGAAACGTCAAAGTGAATCAGCCCTATTTGGCCCTATATTTCCTAAACTATATAAAAAGTATTCGCTATATACTTTGATTTTTATCACACAAGACTGACATCATACTACTGTATAAATATATAATACGGTTTATGAACAATAGCCTATTAGAGTAAAACGCATGTACTAACGGCTTCGGATGGTAAAGATACGCAAGAAACAATTCCCACGAAAAAGCGAAAAAGATGAGTTTCCTTCCGTGTAGGTTATAACTTATTGTACAAATAAGGGTATCAAATTGCCGTGTGATGCCGGCTTAGAATAGGATCACCCCACATCCTTCCCGCGGGTGTCGTAAGAGGCGACTAAGGGACTCGAGAGTGTTGGTGTATTACAATTTTTAGGCGACAGGCGGACAGCCTGTCATTATAGTGATGCACATGTTTTCTGAAACAACCTTGGAAAACAATCCTCAAAAATGTCAGACGTGGCGATAGCGACCGTATCCTTACGGCCGTTAGCGCTCTGCCTACCCCGCAAGGGATAAAGGCGTGTTATATATGTTATATATATAATCTTTCTCTTAGGTGTTATATAATACACAACATATTGAAAAACTTTTGAAATATGACAAGACAACTAAAGCGAGTTTTTTAAAAGATTTATGTATAGGTTCTAGGGCCTAGGGGCCCTAAATATCTATGATTTTTAAGGAAACCATTCTAAAACTGCTATGGAGGCCTGGTCTATCTGAATCTAACAGACGGTTCAAAAGGAATACTTCAGCTCGTCTTTTATCACACAAAAATATTAAAAATATTTAATCTAGCTTGTATCTATTTTTATAATAGCTTAAATCTATAGTTGTTTATAACAGATGCAATATGTTGTTAGAAGTATTGTGATTTGCCCTAGGTGATACAGTCAGATACAAGCTGAGTTAGATAGTTTGCCCTGATATGATATGATATGATGAACCTGCCCTATGTATGTTTGCCCTATGAACGTGGCGAATAGTGTCGGACGGCTGTGAGCTTGACTGTACCTACAAATTAACATAAAGATCGCTTTTAAAGCCTGATTATTTTTTGTGCAAAATGACATCATTCTTTTAAAGTTGAATCAAAGACATCAAATAAATCTTCTAATTCTTATAGTCTCTTCGTGCCCACTAAACTATTGTGTTGCTATAACTCATGTCTATTGACTATTGGTTTAACAGTCTCTGAGTAACACCCACGTATGATTACCGAAGATTTCACCTTTCTTGTGAAACTGCAGTTAAGTGTAGGTATTTTCTACTCAGTTCATACTTTGTAATGCCTATCTATTTGTTGTGTGATTTTGTTGTGTGAAGAATTATCATAGCAACAAAATGTCTAAAATTGGAGTGTGATAGTTACAGTTTGAAAGTATTTCGGAGCTCTATAGCTCAGGTACAAGAGATCGTTGACAGCTCCCTGCTACCTAAGCTTATCTATATTAGTTGAAGAAAAACATACATAAACATAGGTTCTATAGCGAGGCACAAGTTCTATTTGGTCTTGAAGTATTGTGGCAAATATCTCGTCTTGAATGCCAGGAATATCTTAAATTTACTCGTATTTATTTACTAACAAACGTAGCCTTGAATGGCGCTAAATCGCAAAATTGCAAATGTTGACTGTTGATGAAATCATACTAAATGAGTCAGTAACATATTGACTGATCAGATCACACATAGGAATCACAAATAAAAGAAGTCAGTAGTAGATACACATACTTCTACAGCCACAACTGTCCACTGCTGGACATGGGCCTCCCCCAAATTGGAGGCGTATTGCCATACTCACCACGCTTGGCAGGCGGATTGGCGAGCGCAGTGCAAGATATTGCAGATATTCATAGAGAACGCTGCTGCCCGTTCCATTGATTCATCCCTTAGTCGCCTTTTCCGACACCCACAGGGTGATGCTATTCTAAGCCGGCACCACACGGCACAAGATACACAGTAATCTTATAAATCCGTTTAAAAGTGCAGTTGTTTTTCTAGAAACATCTGATTCGATTATTCAGGGTTACTTAATATTGAATATCGAAATAAAATCATCCTAAATCACTTGCCCAAGCCCGCGTCTCACGTGATTACCGGTTTCTATGTTTTATTTATCATATTAGTTGGATTTGCAACATCGATATTTCGTATTCAAACATATTTTATTAACGTAAAAGTATGGACAGAACTGGATGGAATGAGAAGAGGAACCTTTGCCCAGCAGTAGGATTACGGCTCAATAAGTTTGTTAGGACTTTCTAATGAAAACAACCAGGTTTAACATAACAGCACTTGTATTTAGGTACTCCGTTTTAGGAGATCTACGGTTTACATTAAATACACGGTCATGTCGGCCGACAGGCGATTGCAGACAAGCTTGCTTAACTTTTTAAATTTTTCTTTTTTTTATATGTAATAGGCCCGCATTTGTCTGCCATCTCACCTAGTGGTAAGTGGAGATGCAGACGAAGATGGTACATGCTTGCCTAGATAATGCCTATTCACTCTTGCCTTAAAAAGGCCCAAGTTATATTGTTCCGGAAAAAGATCCGCCGGCAGGGAATTCCACTCTTTAACCGTACGCATGATAAAAGTTGAAGCGAATATCCACAAACTAAACAGTGTTACCAGATAATCCTATATAAGAAAAATTTTAACGCTTTGTCTGGTTTATAAAGATTCTGTAGTAATAGTGGACACGAAAAACGAATTGTGTCCTCGTAAGAATTGCAGAATTCAAGGGATCATTGTTGTTCAATACACTTATTAAAGTTTACCTACCTTCAAAAGTTGATCCTTCGAACCATTATCTCGTACAAACCAAACAAAGAGTATGTAATATACAACAACATAAAATGTTTCTGCTTTGCTTTGGAGGCCGATTCTCAGCTGCGACTGAGTAAGTTTCCTAACTAGGTAAAGTAAATATACGAAATAACTAGGTAAACGTAAGAAAACCAATCGTAGGCTCTTACTTAGGTCCTTATTGGGAAGTCACCCAGTAAATTGAGTTAAGAACAACTAGTAACAAGAATACCTAAGAACATAAATAACATGTTTTTATCCATCCAGATTAAGATAAGGTAAACTTTTTTATGCAAGCAGAAAATAGTCCAATACGAAACTGTTTGTTAGTAGGTAAGGCAGATATAGGTAGATATTTACGAAATTTCACCTCTATGGATAATAAATCTAAACAAAAGTTCAATTGTTTTGAAATTAAAAGACAAAGAATGTAATTAATTTAAACTTATTTAGACAATTTGAGATTATTAACGACTGCGCTCATTGTTTATACAAAATTCGGATTGTTGGTCATCTCCCGTATGGTCTAGTGGCTAGGATACCTGGCTTTCACCCAGGAGGCTCGGGTTCGATTCCCGGTACGGGAATTTCTTTTTTCTTTTAAATATGTATTTTTTTACATCTTCAAATTATTATCTTATCATTATCATCATCATTCATCATCATCAGAGTGCAACATATACTTATCGTACTAAAAATTATAGGGTTAGTGTTACGACCGGTCGTCAGTCTGATATTTATCCTCTTTGAAATCTGTTAGTAGATTCTTTGCAATCGTTTATGGTTGACTGTGGTCAGGTCAGCATATGTTTAGCCAAGGTCAGAAAGTCTACGTCACCTTGTTATATATCATTGCAATACTTATCATATATGTATACTTGACATCTTTTTATTATTAAAATGATTGGATACTTCTTGTTCTTCAAATTGGAGCAACTATGTCACGCACTCTCTTCCTATTAGGAAGTTCCTAATCTCACTGGTATCTCGGGACACTCGTTTCTTTCTTTACGACCTCAACCCACGGACAAGAATGGTCTCTTTCCGTACCGCAACGCAATTGGTTCTTGCAGGACATCTCCCATTAAAATGTCCTTAGGCGAAACTGCTAGGTTCTCTACAACAAATTACTGAAGTTCAATAATTTTTACTCATAAAATTGAAGTCATATTATATGTTAAGTACTAGCGATTACTTTCACACATTTTTAGTATTACACCGAGTCCATCTCTATATGACCAGATTTATTTGCGAGTTAACTATTTATCGTTTTGAGATTAGGTAGGTAGGTATTTATTTAATAACATAGTAAAAGTTGAAGTACCTACTTTTTGTTGTGGAACCTTCGTTCCTGTTCCACACGATAAGCAAAAAGTAGATGAGAATCTTTCTGTTTCACTTATCTACTGAAATCAAATCTTCTATCTAATGTAATGTAATGTGTAATACGAGTATAATAGTTTGATTGATTAAACGAGCGTTAAGTAGTTTGTGGAACAACATAGGGGACATTGTCCCCCTCTATTATTTGTTTTGCTTGTGACAAGCATTGAAAATCTGTCAATGTAGGTGGTATCCTGGATGAAGTAAAATAAACGAACAAAATTGATTTTACGAAGATAGATATGATATGATCCGTGCCGTGTGATGCCGGCTTAGAATAGCATCACCCTACATCCTTCCCGCGGGTGTAGTAAGAAGCGACTAAGGGACTCGAGGGTGTTGGTGTATTACAATTTTTAGGCGACAGGCTGACAACCTGTCACTATAGCGATACCCATGTTTTCTGAAACAACCTTATAAAACAATCTTCAAAAATGTCAGACATGGCGATAGCGACCGTATGCTTACGGTCGTTAACACTCTGGCAACCCCGCAAGGGATATTGATATATGTATGTAGATATGATATGAGTAGCATCGTTCTGGTTCAATCTAAGATAGTTTCCAAAATGTAAGTGCTATGCCAGATGCAGGCGTCTTCTACATTTTGTACCTACTCGGTTGGTACTAAATATACAGCACTTGGCTTATTATGTGGGATTCAGAGTTAACGAATGACTTAACCCGATAACAAATAGGACGTATAGGTAGATACTAAAATTTATGTTTATAATTGAGAAGTTGTAATCAATAAAGAAAGAAAGAAATAAAATACGTTCATTTCCACTTGGATAATATAATGATACGATTTTGTCATTGATTTACGATAGGTTTGAACCTAAGTACATGAATGCAATTGCTAGACTTAGTACTGACTGACTGGGACGAATCCATTATATTACGATGCATTTCTATTGAGTAACAGCCATTCATTCATTAACACTGTTTTTGTTGAGTGAAATGTTTATCTATCTCTACTTATTGATTTTATTGCAACCAACTGAAAATACGACAATTACGGTCCTTAAGGAATAATATTTTCAATCAATTAGGGGTAGAATAAGGTTAAATTAGCATAACATTCGTAAGTGCATAAATCTTGTCACTGCATTGTAAATAGATATAATATGTATGTGTTGTTGAGTTGATCCTGTCATTGTGTAAGATATACCTACTTGTAGGTTATTTCAGTGTTATCTAGAAATATGATTATGATTAAGTATATTTATTATCTTTATTACCTGCAACTTAACTTAGTTACCTGTTGTTTAGGACATATATAATATATATATCTTAGTTTCATAGCTATTTTTTTTTCATGTAGGTAATACGCTAAATTTCATGCTACTAATGAAATTATTTTTTCTTTTATTTGAAAAAGTAACAATAGAAATATTTTTTATAGCATTTTATAAAACCCTATTTAACACAAGAATAGTTTGAACATGTCGCTAGTTTGTTTACTAGTACTCATTCGTAAAAATGCCACCTACAAGATATCTATTTGTAGTGTCACTACGGATTTGGATAACGGTCAATGATCTAGGGCACACTCAGTTCAAATATACTCCTACATTGTCAAAATATGGCTATTCTAAAAAGAGTAAACACGTCTAAAAAATTAAGTTATTATATATGTGGTTCAACGAAAGAGGATCATCAAAAATAACTATACTCGAAGACGTCATGAAGTGTTGTCTGGTCATTTTGTAACCAAGCCTTATTTAAAATGGCCAGAAATGGATGAAATAAAGATCCTGAAATTCACAAACACTGTAATTTGTTTCATGTATATGTTAGAATATTGCTGGTGACAAAATTGAACCGAGTACTGTGCCGAACTGGCGAGCCAATTGCTCTACTTTGCTCGGCGCGGCGATTCATTTATCAAAATAAAGTAGCTCCCACCTTAATGATACGATTTCCATTACTAAAATGATATTAACTTGTGGAATACCTACTACAGTAAAAACACAAAAGTAATGATCAGGAAATCGAGTGGACCACTAAACGTATTTGCCACGAAATATCACCAAATTCAATCCAACAGCTTTCTAACATTGGAGGATGAAAGGATGCTATTTTTTCGTCACTTTTATTAGAAAAAGTAAAGAAGTAAAAGAAAACATGCCTTTATTTTGGGTAGACGAATATCGTGACAGTTGCATTTAACCAACAGTGAACTTAGTAATAGCCATAAAGCAATAAAGACTAAAAATGAGGTTTCGCTAATTAGCGCATTGGTAACAAAGGGTATCAGTCGCCGTTTGCTGGAACGTGGCTAAAGCTAAAATTCTTGGTAATGTTGGAATTTAGAACTGCAGGGGTTGTAGGGGGCGACACTTCCTAGAGATTCCAAACCCGTGCCAGACACAGCCAGCGCCTAAGTCTAGTCTAGTAAAGATAGTTTAGCCTGCTAATTACAAATTTTAATTACTTTTTCATACCAGTGATTTTAACGTTTTATTTGCAATTTACCTTAATGTTTATTTTGATATTAATGAATCGAACACCGAAATCCATTGTGAAAATTACTAGGCGTTGAACCCTCCAAACTAAATGATCTTTACGTGACTTGCACTATTAGAATCAGGTCAGCGTTACCTGCAAAAATTACATCTACTCATCACACATTAGAGAATCGATAACCAATGCTTTATCTTGAAAGCTATTGAAGAAAATCAATCCATACATACATACATTTAAACACGCCTCTTTCCCGGAGGGGTAGGCAGAGACTACATCCTTCCACTTGCCACGATCTCTTTCGCTTCCTCAACATTCATCAGCCTTTTCATACATTCTCGTCGGTTTAGGGTACTTTTGACCTTTCTTTAGAATCCATTTCATCTATCAAAATTGTAGTAGTAAAAAATCAAAATGGTATGTAGGTATGTACACTTGTACTACATGCAAATATTTTTTAAACTCTGTTAATGTTAGTTAGCTTAAGCTTGTGAGTCAGGTACATACATGAGCATTAAAGCGGCATTTTATCTACACTGCTTGCTTCTAAATGTTGGTCAATGTCATGTCATTAGTTTAACTGCAACTATTTTACAACTACACCATAGGGGAACTTCAAGTTCACTGCAGCCCATTAAAATTCTAATGAACTTGGATTCTCACGCACTTTCTCAGGGATTCTTCGAGTTCCAACAGACAGTAGGCAGTCACAAATTCCCACTAGATATTGTGCTATGATACAAAAAGTCCGAGGTTATTGTTCAAGTTCTTGTTTATGTAGACTATTAGCGAGAAGGTTTATACGGGAATTTAGTTATTATTGAATGAAGAAAAAACGACCTTTTCAGATAGCGCTTTTACGTACAATTTTAGCTGCGATCTCCTCCTTTCCGTTTCTAAACCTATTTGATGGAAAGTTTTAGCTCGATTTTAATTTAAGGAAGTTAAGAAGAATTACGGAATCGATCTCATAATCGTAAATGATTTTTTTAAATGCCTGAATGAAGTTAAGGTTGAAAAATTCTGACACCAGGGTTCTTTGGGCCGTTAGACGACTCGGTTTCCCACACGAAAATAACCTTATAGCCACTTGCTCAAGGGACAAAAAAGTGTAACTGTTGAACAGTTAAATTGATTTGTGAATTTGATAAGCACTTACATATTTTACAACTAATCTATCAAAAATAATCGATTAAGACATCGTAATCTACGATTATTATTTTCTCATATAAATATTCATTGATATAAACAATGCATCATTATAGAACATTACACAAACAACTTTAGGTCATTAGTCGTTATGGTTGATTAATCTAGTCGTGCCTATAAGGTATAATGCGTAGAAACTTTTTACAGCGTTGTAGGGCTATTTTATTCATGTGTGTCTTTAGTTTAAAATAATTATGATGATGATGAGTTCAATCATGCGTTTGAAATAAGGCCTATGAAACTATTACTGCACTAAGTAAAAAGTAGAAAGAAGAAGTAAAAAATACAGGTAGGGGGTTTCGAATTGCAAAAATGTGCAGACGTAAAATCGAATTAAAGTATTGTGTGTCGGTACTGCAATTTCGTTATATGAATAACATGCCGTCTCCTAAGACGTCATATTCATTCAAATTGAAATTCTGTCACTGAACGTAAACTTATGATTGTATGAAATATGACATTTTCCAAAAAAAACTTTGATGGCATCTTCAAACAAATTTTCAAGACTGAGACGCAGAGGTATAGCACGCGATGCTTGTAAAGTAACTAAAATAGTAAAATCATTTATCTTACAAAAAATTGTCTCTTTAGGTCTTCGCAATGTCTACCTATAGATTATCTGGCGAGACATAGGCAGACTTCTAACCGCGAATGTGGTGACAAAGTGGCAGAACATCACTTATCCCTTTAAACTTTCAAGCCTAACCTAATTGTTAGGTCATGCAAGTACCAAAAACAATGGAAGCGAGAAGGCAACGTCCGAGCCAGAAGTGTGACAGCCTGACAGCTAAACGGATCCTATTGTGTTAAAGTAATGCCATAAACACAATTAAACTCACTTACTCTCGTTATGAGTGATAATATTAATGTCTTTGCCCTCATCTCGAGTGTTCCTGCTCGCTGTATGATGTATTGTCTCGTAAAATTCGCTGAGATGATAATTATGGTCATGTATGGCCGTTACAAGGTATAACAAAATGTTTAAAGGCACTTAAGTAGGTGAATTAGCTTTTTCTTTCTTTAATAACTTGTGATTTGTGATAATTCTTTTATATCTTGTGAGAAATCTAGTCAACGAACGCCTATATATAAATTGATATATCTTTTTTTTGTGGAAGATACCTGATAGTTCAGAGAATGAGAGAAACACAATTTGAGTCTCCTGTGCACAAAATGTGGAGTACCAAGACTAATAAACTTGGACGAATATTTAAACTTTTTTCCCAAGCTGTATTCATTTAAATTTAACCCTACGATGAAAAAAGCTGGATATCGTGATGGGATTTTCATAGATATCGATGAAGTTCTACGGCGTTTCGATCAAATTTTCTTCTCTTCTATAATAACTAACAGATCGTCGATTACACTATGTCCCATATAAAAAAAAAGAAAGACTTACTGATCCGATCCTGCACGATGAACTCATTATTATGAAACTGGTAGCGAAAAAAGTACTTCTGCACGTGATACAATTAACACTGATAATGCACTGTTACTTGTATTAATAGATCACGCTACGATAATGTAAGTAAGTAGCAAATCACAGGGTACGAGTCACGCTCGATGTCCATACTAAATAGCTCTCTGTATAACGTATGCAAGTGGGGCGCTGACTGACGAAGGTATATGAGCTAAAGGACCGATATGGTACAGTACTGCGAAAAATTTGTAGAGCGTAAGAAACTAGCAACTTTCAGTAAAATGTCTCCTGATCGAATATGAAACTATTGTAGCGGAGGATTTATCACGGTTTTCTAGCAAGGTTTAGTAGAGAATCAATGATATTATAGTCTTGTTGTCGGTAACAGGCTGTGATAGAATGGTCTCGACAGAGTGTGATACTGCTAAAGTCTACAAACCCTGGTCTGAAACATTGCTGTATTTAGCCCCTGGTTTGAATGATCATCAAAACAAATGGGCAAGAATTCGGATTATGCCATAGACCAACAACTGATTCATAATCATGGACAGAACTGACCACTGTTCATCTTATTAAGGTCGATTAATGATTAATTAATGGAAGCGGTTTAATGATACAAATTCTCGTTAAAGTTGCAACAGTGCACCGTTATTTGGGTGGACAGGCGGTTGTTGATTAAATTTATTGCTTCGACTAAACTAGCGCATCCCCTTGAACCAGAAACAGCTTAGTCTCCGGAAGAGAATGGTTTGGATCGTTTGAGACTTAATTTTTGTCGTAAAAAAATCAACAAGTTTGAGTATGTACGTTAGTATATTAGTTTTTCTCTGTGGTATGAGTATGCTTCTTTATTATCTCCAGATGCCATCCACGTTACCGAAACATGGCATACTATGGCAGATTGCACACTTAACGCACGACGGAGCGCTAAAATATCGCGAGCGATAAAATATCTGTCAGATCCATACTAGAAATGTCAACCCCCATATTAAAACTGCTCAACCTTTGTAGACGCAGCGCTATCGCAGCGTCGTCCGTCGAGTGCGGTTTTAGTATGGATAGTGACGTTTCTAGTATGGATCAGACAGACCGCTGCGATATTTTAGCGCTCCGCGGTGCGTTAAGTGTGCGATCCGCCTATACCGAC
This sequence comes from Keiferia lycopersicella, assembly GCA_029255805.1. Classification (NCBI taxonomy): domain Eukaryota; kingdom Metazoa; phylum Arthropoda; class Insecta; order Lepidoptera; family Gelechiidae; genus Keiferia; species Keiferia lycopersicella. The sequence continues at coordinate 7,310,242 of JARACZ010000008.1, forward strand.
CTAGTTTAAGGCGGTAAACAGCACCATCTTCCGGATAGGTATATTCAGAAAATGCCCATTGTTGCTTTACCCCATACTTGAGATTTAAAAATCTAACGAATCTCGCAAAAAATAAGGTACGTTTAAACTAGAAGATGGATAAAATATCTCATTAAAGCATCTTTTGTGTATCGAGAGTGGAAGTATCGGACGATGGGAGCGGCAGGAATGATCCCGAAAATACAATATGGTTCAGATTAATGAACTGTGGAACGAACAATAGCGACTAAAGTACCTTTTTAAAATTGCGTATTGATACCAAGAAACTTATTAAGAATAGCAAACTACAACATCAGCGATCATATTAAAATGTATACCTTGAACTTTGATAAAGGCTGATTTATACGTAGTGAGACAAGCTTTTAGCTATAATAGATTTAATCCAAAGTAAATTACATTACTTTAGCCGTAAGAAGTATTAGTCGCGTCGAGGCAGCCAGGAGGATGAATAACAAATCTTCAAACAAAGTTTTCAAACTACATACATACATATATCATGCCTTTATCCCTTGCGGGGTAGGCAGAGCGTTAACGGCCGTAACAACACGGTCATTTTTGAGGATTGTTGTTTTCGAAGGTTTTTACAGAAAACATGTGTATCATTATAGTGACAGGTTGTCAGCCTGTCGCCTAAAAAAATGTAATACACCAATACTCTCGAGTCCCTTAGTTGCTTCTTACGACACCCACGGGAAGGATGTGGGGTGATGCTATTCTAGGCCGGCACCACACGGCAATTCTAAGCCGGCATCACACGGCAAACATGGTTAACAACTACGAACTCCAACGTTTTTTTTATTACTAATCAGATATTTTTCACAAATGCATCAGTATCCGACTCAAAAAAAAGTTACATGTGCAAAAAAAAAGGAAAAGGAAAAGGAAAAAGAAAAGGAAGTTATCGCAGTAATATTATTTTCGAAAGAAGATATAAGATGAGACAACAATATACTCTAAAAGCTTTGAAAGTATAAAGTCTGATGAGGTGAGGTATTGAGGATTAGTCGTCAATATCTTAATCTAAATGTAACGACTGTTAATTTGATATTCATATGGCCATTAGGTCATCAACATACGTCACAACTGTGAGCTAACAGGGGCACCTCTCGCGCTGGTGATTGCTAAATTGCCGGATGGCAGCCGCACGCGCATCCCACCTTCATTCTGATGTCCTGGTATGATAGTGGCTGAAGCTAGGTCGGTATTCAGTTCCAGGACTCTTGGATCACTAGCAACAGATAGCAATCAGATTGTATATGGAATGTTGCATGATTGACACTAGTTTCTCGCCGGTAATAGGTAAATTGTCGGATGATCGCCGATACCATCTTCTTTCTGCTGTAGGTAGTGTCTGACGCTAAGCCTAGGGCCATCGGTAACAATCATATAACGAATTGCATTTCCATCGTCTTTTTCTTTAGTCACAGTAGCAGAACATCTAACCTCAAGTGAAGCCAATGTTTGTGATGTATTATAAAATTATGTTAAGTCATTCAAAGTAGAGGTTTTGTTTATATTGACCGTACAGTATAAAATACATTTTATTAGTACGTAACCGCATTAAAGATAGAGATTTGGTTCTACCCTGTCATTTAAATGGCTTTACTCGCTTTACCTAACTGATCTTTAGCCTAGGCTTCTTACCCGTAAAATAAGATTACACACTTAAAAGGATTCAAAATATTCAAATGCAAATTTTGTTTAGTCACAAGTAGACGTAAAATGACTCAATCGGGCGACCTTACCTGCCAACTGCGAATTATTGCTTAAAATTAGCCTGTCACAGATAGCATCGGTAAGCAATTTTCGTTTACGGCTTCTATTTATTTGGCATCTTTGTGCCTGAATCGGAATTAAATTAGGGCAATAAAGATCGCCCACAGCGCGATTACGCTGGTTGTCGGTTGTCGCGACTATTAGTACGGGTCACTCAATATTGCGTGCCGTACCTCAATTAGTGCGACTCAAATGGAGAACATTTTACACTGACGCTACAAATTAGGAATAGATTGCTCGTTTTTTCAAGAAAATTTCTCAAGTACTTCCTTATTGAACAGCAATGTATCTTAAATTGTGATGTGTAATCGGTTTTGCGCTTCAGACGAGACAGGCAATTAGGCTTAGTAAGGTTGGTGGACAAGCCGGGTGTGGTGTAAATTTCTGTAATTACTGCGACATTTCAGTGTTTAAACGATCAGACTTGGCTTATTTGCTTTATTGAACCAGTACCTATCTAGTCACCTCTGGTACTGAGTTTACTTCCTAAAAATGTTACTGATTATGGACAGGGGGAATTTCACACTCTCCTACAATATCACGTATTATTTACATTAATATTGCAAGTACAGTAAGTACAAAAAGTTGGTTCAATGGGCCTCATGAGATAGAACTAGCTGTCCATGATCTACCCTAGTTGGAAGAGAAACGTGTGGACGCATACAAATTAGATCCACTGTGCTAGTAGTTACTACTCCCGTCGTGTCAGATTCACACTACGTTACGAATAGACTTATTTATTTGCTTTAGTACAGCACCTACATGAAGGTAGACATAGTAAGAGATAGTAGTATTAATTTCTTTGCCAGCAGTGCCCTTTTTACCTTCTGAGTGAACTCTCTCCATCTTCGACTATGTTTAAATTTTTCCTATCTGGCCCAGACTAAGGTGAATAACTGATCCATCATTAACAAAAATAGTATTTGTTTGAACGTAGTGATCGAGTCATATTTCAGTAATTAAATTATGCTTTTCAGTACTTGAGAAAGAAAGATAGATAGATAAGCTCTTTATTGCCTACAAGAAACACAATATTAAAACAAAAAACGGCACAAAAACTATAACTAAAAAGCAAAGGCGGTCTTATCGCTTGTAGCGATCTCTTCCTGGCTTAGGTTTTCTATTCATCGTAGGACCCTCCAGACGTGGGACATACCTAGTAGCCGTAGTTTTATTCTTAATTATTTATTTTAAATATGAAGATGAACGTAGGCTAGGCGTACTCCACTGGTCTTTCTCTTCCTATCTATAACAAGCTAGATATTGTTATTTTATTACTTGTTTCTAGGGTTTGTTTATGCCCTGCAAAAAGATCTTATCAGCTCCTATCAGTCAGTGTTCAAACAACTTTGCGACAAAAGCCGGTACTATTGATTCTTCATCTTATCTTATCTTCCTAAGAGTCATAATAGCAAAATGTAAGTACGTCACACACATAACCTATTTTCTATGTTGAGATTACCCTGATGTAAGAACCAATCTTAGCTTCAGAGTTAATCATGCTGTAAAGAAAAATGAATCTCTAGTTTGGATCCCTCCAAGTTTATTTGCCAATACGCAGCATCACTTATAGGTAGATAATCTGAAATGTGTTATGTAAATTGCGTTTTCTAGCTACCTACATGAACGCATTTTGAATTTAAGCCAAAATAAAAACTGGCCTTACTCCGCCTAGTTGTTTAAAAAAATGTATGTGCTTAAATCTAGTGACGATGATGTAAGGGCATGTCAACCTCGGAGGTTAAATCTTGACCTGCTAATATACAGCTAACCTTATGTTTGCCACACAAAAAATAATATGTGCGGTATTTTGCAATATTCATGGATAAAGAAATTCGTCACATATCAATAAAGATAGTCAGAATAATATTTGAAGTCAATTATCAGTGTTCTGGCGATAAACGATAACAGGTATTTTTTGTAGTTGTAATATATACGTATACATATAATTTTCATTGAAGTACTTTCTTTGTCACAGATAACCTTTCGAACAAGGTTAACAAAATTATTGCTCTCTGAAAACTGAAACCTGTATACAACGACATTTGTTAGGCTGAAATATGAATTTGTCATATTCATATCTACCTACATAATATTACTATGATAAATGACAGAATCATTCCTTACTTTTAATGCATAGTTATTGTAATGAGTTTGTAGTTTGATCCAAGATTTAATATCAAAAATGGAACTAACAAAAACCTAGTGAGTTATCCCGCTTAGATTAAAAATTCATGACTCTTACGCCGTGTATACCGTTCCATTCGTTTTACCTGATTAATGCGGCTTTTAGCGGAATATTTAGCTCCTATATACCAACATACATGTTGTGTACATCTACTTACTTATAAAATATTTATGGGATATTTCAGATAGGATGGCCACAGCGGCCACACTGACTAGATTGAGAAAGATACCAGTTTGTATCGCAAATGCTAGGTAAGTGGTTAAAAAACTCTGATACCAGAGTTCATCAAGTCGTTTTAGGTGTCCCAATTCTCAAGACATCTCTTATTCATTTAGTCTATCTCTACGTTTTTTGAGTAGTACCTACCTATTACTCAAAGATCAGCCTATTATAATATTTCGTCGGTAAGGCGGATCGCCCACTTAACTCACGACGGAGCGCTAAAACATCGCAGCGGTCTGTCTGACTCGACGGAGGATGCTGCGCTAGCGCGGTTGAGCGGTTTTAGTAAAGGGAATGATATTTCTAGTACGGATCTGACAAATCGCTACGATATTTTATCACTCCGTCGTGCGTTAAGTGTGCGATCCGTCTAAGAACCCGTTAAATTATATTATAACTATGAATTAGCTTTCCGACTGGAAGAAGGGGCATATAAGCTTATGCTCATAGTTTATACTTACTTATCCACGTAGGTAGATGCCCTAACCTAAGTTTCCAGCTCAGTAGAAATTGCGTTTCGCTAGCATTAGCGTGGGACTAAGTTAGGATGATAATCTTATCAATAAATCCTGTCTTCATTAACCTTACCATACCATTTCATTGCAATTGTGAAAATATAGTGCTTTTCGGATATACCTACAGGGCTTCTTAGTATCAGTTCCTAATTACCATTACGTACCTACCTATTGTTTTACGTATATTTATCTTTTAAAATACAGTATAATATGATGATAATTATACTATTCTTCAATCAATTTAACTGCAACAGATACTTTAGTACTGTCTATAGTCTTTTTATAATGAGGTAAGGGTATATTGTAATCCTCAAATTGTTCATACCAGAATGCGGTTAAATGAATCAAAATAATCGCTAATCACTTGCACTTAGCACAGGGGGTGGGATTGGAATATTCACCCTGCTGCCTACCCTCATTCAAACAAAGGGTTGATGTAGAAGGGGCAAAACAACCAGCGGTGTATTGTCTGAAAATCACTTCGCTGGATCATTAACTAGTGACTCAGCTTCGTAAAGTGACAAAACAGATATCTACAGGGTTTTAGAAAAGGACTAACTTTCTTTCAGGGGGTGAACCAGCCCATGAAACTGAACAACTTTCTCCGAGGAACATAGGTCGAAATTTGAAAAATACATACTATTCAGCGTTTCTGTTCTATACCTCGAGTGTAGACTCATAATCTTCTATACCTGCTGCGTAGTTTTGGTAAAACTAGTAGCACTTTCATTAATAACTTTTTAAGCTAAATTATTTTTCCATAATGACTCCATTGCAAGAAAATCTAATGATTGTAAAAGTTATACTTTAAAAATTTACTTCTTTAACAGCGCCACCTACAGCTTAATAAGTGAACTGATAACGTGAGCGGAGTCTGCTGCCTACCATCGCTACGTTGTTGGTTCGAGCATTAACGGTAGCAAGAAAACACACCGGAGTGTACAGTTCTCCGAGTTTTGAATAGATGGCGCTAGTAGTTATTGTTTTCCTACAGCAGGTTTGGTTGTTGTGTGTTCGTAGCATTCACTGGCAAATTGCTACATTTAGGTTGGTTGGTAGCATGTCTAATGTTTTTATTACCGGTATCAAATAGCTTGTATGGATGGATCTTTGATAGATACAATTTCTATGACACACGTACCTACACTTCAAAGATTCGATATGGAATCTGACGTAATATACTTGTACGGAATGTCTTTGGATTTAAAATTTGTATTTCCATTACCTACTTATTATTTCGCATGTGCGGACCAGACCTTCTTGCAGATCCTGCTTCTATAAATTAGTAATTCTATATTAATTGGAAATGTTTGGCTAAACCGATAGGTAGGTCATACTGGTTCTTAACATCGAGGTAATATGTCTAGTACATAATATTACCTCGATGGTTCTTAATTTATTATTTCAACGTTCGGATGGGAATCCCGCACCAACGGAATTTGATCTTGTGTTGTTCTATTCTACAACACTACTTTTTACTTAAAAACTATAACCTATTTTCCCCAAAACCCCTATTCTGTCCACAATATCGATTGACCGATAAAAGCGCACGATACAGCCACATACATTTTTCAACTGCAGACACCGTTCTATGCGTCGCGTCGTGAAGGAGTAGGTATGACACGCACAGATAATGGAACCCATCACGCAACATCGCTTCCTGGTTCCTAACTCGTAACCTTCAAGGACTTGTCAGTAGTTGCCAGTTTTATGCGTCGTGTTATGACAGTTTTTCCCAAAGTTTACGAAGTTTGGGTGGTGGTATCAGGAAAAGCACGGAAACGTTTGAGCCAAAGCATGTTGCGCCGGATCAGAATATCAATCTAGTTACCTCATTTTTCACAGATCAGGTCACTATTTGCGGTGTGGTGCTAGTTTAGAATAGCATCACACCATTTCTATCCATGATGGGTGTAAAAGGCGATTTAATGATGATACAAGAGAGTGGACAGCGCAGCATCGTTGCTTTTAATATAAACAATATCTTCGCCAATCCGCTTGCCGAGATTGGTGAGTATGATAACTACACCCCGAAGGGAGGCCCATATCCAGCAATGGACTCTGATGTAGCTGGGCAAGCTTTCAATTGGTACAACATTTTGCACTACTGTCTGCCAATACCAACCGTGGCGATAATGGCAATAAGAACTCTACAAATATGTACAGGGAGGCCAATGACCAGTAGAGGACTGACTTATTTGGCTATTGATGAATTTATTTGACGACAGCCGAATAATCACTAATTTAACAAGTATAATCGAAAAATAAGAATGGAAAACAAGAGAAGTCCTTCAAAAATAAAACTCAATCTTTTGTTTCACTGTCCTTTATTATTATTTAGCTGTATTTATAGATATCAAAGGTGATCGACTGAAAAGGTGACATCATATCGCACGTCAACAGCCAAAATCATCCACTGCTGGATTTCTCGTTTTGTGTTTGAAGCACCCCATTTCTGCCCGTGGGTGTCGTAAAAGGCGACTAAGGGATCAATCCAGAGAACGACCAGCAGCGTTTACTGTGAATATCTACAATACCTTGCATTGCGCTCGCCAATGCGCCTGCCAAGCGTGGTGGGTATGGCAATACCTCCCAACTGGGGGAGGCCCATGCCCAGCAGTGGACTGTTGTGGCTGTAGTAGTAGTTTGGAGATATAGGTATTTGACGTGTAGCATTAGGCAGGCCGCTAGCAGGTGCAGTTTAGGTGTTTTAAAGGATTGCTGCTGCAAATTATCTATTTTTAAGTTTAACTTATTTTACAGAATAACAAATTTTGTATGAAAGCACGGGTGTCACCTCTTTAGATGTATTATGGGTATATAAACTTTTGTGAATACATTTTAAGCTGAACCGAAACATTTTTGATGGATTGCTGTCCTCAAAACTTTGGGAATCCCTCTTTTATGCGCCTTATAATCCGATGGCATGCGAAACTCTGCCAAAATATACGGCTTAGGTATAATGCGACCGAGCAAGGTTGGGAATGAGGATATTATGCGCCGCAAAATGGTCGTCTCCGGGAAGGTTAGTCATTGAGGTAATATGGTTTAAAAAAGAAAATTATAAGGCATTACTGGCTGAATTACAAAAGTTTTAGTGTACATTCTTTGCAAGTATCAATTAGGTAGTAGAAAAATGCACATTCATATAGGTAAAGGTACAGTGGTACTAGTTATTATTTTCCAGATACAGAAATATATTCGTCGGCAAATATAAATTATACAGAAGAGAATGTAATGTAACTGATGTAAAAGTAATTTAGGTATTATACTGATTTAATTCAACTTGTAGTATAATCATATTATGAACCTATGAAACTGAATTATTTTTCTCATCTAGGTTGAAATTTAAAAACAATGGAGCCTTGACAGCGTCGGTACCACTTTTGTATCTACTATCTATTTGATATTTTAAGATTTACTGTCTGGTTGTCACTGTCAGAATAATTTGACGAGCGTAATATAATTAACTGTCTCTTTGTTACAGGTAGTTCTACAATCCAGCTATTACTAGACAAGGAAAATGGTATTAGATATTCATCAGATTTGGCTCATCTCAACTCTTAAACAAACAAGCATTCCATCAAATGGACATACGCAGGAAAACACGGTTTTATATTCCCTTGGTAGCGGCTTTTGCGTATTTCCTTACATTGTTTATACTCGGAGGCTTCGAATCGAGGTGACATATAGCACGAACATCTGTTTTATGTTGCCGTCCTTGTCACGTGGTTGGCAGGGAAAAGGACAGCGGCAGTTATTGCGTAGTGGAAATCCAAGTAGGCTTTTTATGGGGGATTGCCCAGTGCAGTGCGCGCGCATAGCTTTCAGGGCGCAGGACGCACCCTCGACCAGACCTAGGAATCGGTAGATATGGCCTATTAAAGGAAAACAATAACTATAAATAATGATAAAAATCGAATTCATATTTAAAAGAAAAGTAAACCTGAATTGTCTACTTTACTGCGATAAACTAACTTTGCAACAAACGGAAATGTAAAAAAAAACAACTTTTGGCTATGCGTAACTTATTCCAACATCTAGCACTGTTTCGTCAAAACTATCAAGAAAGTTGCTTGCTAAAACAAGCGAAGACGTCATACAGTTCAAGAAGAATTAGGCACTGCCCACTCTGACAATTTACATGGTCTAAGCGAGTTTCAGTAGCCGGTGGAAGCCGCACACACGGCACATCAGGTTTTGCCGGCGCCCGCTCCGGAGCAAACCTTACCACTCTCACTAACAAACAAAAAAAACTAATATCCACAAAAACACTAGCATTCTCTGAGTCCCGTCTTTCGGTAAGTCCAACATTATAACCTTAGAAGCACTGCTCAGGCTTCCCCATTGCACCACAGAACATTCTAGCAGTCGAGAGTACCACTTTGTACGAGTAAATAGTATGTAGTTCAATATTTATTACTTACTGTGAATATCGATCGCACGCTTAACCATTCTTACCATTCCACTCGTTTTCATAAAGAGAAAGATTATTTCTACTGTATATACTTATGATTAGGTTTTTTAAGCGATCTCTTTGCCTGACAACAGTCGTTAGGTGTCCTAGATTTCTGGTGCCTGGGAATTCTATAAATAGGATGTTTTTATGGATAAAAACATGTTTCAAGGCGACGATTTCTTTATGTTGTTATTTTATTCTATTGTTTGAAATTGGTATGCATTAATGGAATTCATTTGTTCATTAATTTTGTTTTTCGTTTGAAGAAATAGTACTTACCTACTTACCACATTTCTAACCGATTGTTTAAAGATAACTTCCATTGTGAATTAGGTTAATCCTTCGATAAAAATAAGTGCAAAGTACACGGGATGTAGATTGATGTACTACGCACTTTAAATGAAATGGGGTATCAGTTATCTAATTATGAGCTAATGGTTTTATCATATCAAACAAAAGCGTGCATCGATGATAATAGATAATACTTGGCACATTTCAATAACAAAACGGTTACATACAATTTCCATTGTGACATTATTAAAAGATTTGATAATGACTTTGAATTATAGTTTTGTATTTCAAAAACTTTCCATTTCGTAGCATTTGCTACAACCAGCTACGCCGTAGCTTGGTTATTTTTGAGAATGTGTTTGTTGAATAAAGCTAAGATTTATAAAACATCAAAATCTCTCAACAGATTGTATTATTTACTTTGGCTAAAGAGATAGCTAGCGAAGAGATTGAATCACAGCTATGATAGACGTATGGGTAGGTCCTATTCCCGCTGGGTGGCTTTCTCAAACCGATTATTCCCGCAAATTGGATTTCAAGCTCAAACCAATCCTTGAACACACTTGTGTGTGTGTGCATACATGGCAGGTATAGGTTAAAAATATATACAGGGTGTAAAAAAATAGCTGCAAATATTTAAAGGGGAGAATCAGCCCACGAAACTGAACAACTTTTCCAAAAACATAGGTCGACAAATGAAAATATTTTGGACCTCCCATACAAAATTACCAAGTTAATTAGTATGGGAGATCCCAAAAAAATCTCATATTTCTACCTATGTTTCTTAGGGAAAGTTGTTCAGTTTCATGGGCTGATTCACCACTTAAAATATATGCAGTTAATATTTTTACACCTTATACATGTGTCAGTAAATATACTTTCACATAAACCAGCCAGATAAGAAGGTATTATGTTGGCGATAATCTGAAGATTATAATAAAATGTAGAGCACATTAATATTTTCAAACTTTTCTTATAGATTAAAGATTCTATTTGGATTGCGGAACATTCCATGGACATTTTTATTTTGATTATCAATCTAAATACTCACATTAGTTTTTGTAGCCAAGTAAACAAAACTATAAAAGTTTATACAAATATTTACTGCTGTCTAATTGAGAGAAGTAGATCAATCTATGGCGCAAATATTAACATAGTAAGAGAAACAACATGTTTTGTATTAGTTAATATGAAGTATTTCATCAACATCTTAATTTACTTACGTCATATATTATAATAGGCTTTATTTCTGACAGGTGAAATTAGCTACTTTTATAACGATCTAAGGCGGTACTTTGTATGAAAAACTGAAAACATGACGTCATGCCGTTAGTATTTGGATGGCGTCAAAACACTTACTTTTATATTATTTTTCTGTTTATTAATTCAAACTTTGAACATTTCGAAAAATTATTAATGTGTCCGTAGTTTTTTTTAACAATAGTTTCAAACGTACAAATTTTATATTTTATTAATGACCCAGAAAACTAGCGAGAACCTGCGTTTAGAACCGCCACTGAATGATAACTAAGTGAGTTCCGACCTTTAGGTTTGTGAACTCTACACAAGTCACAATTTATTATATTCATGACTCATTGGTAATTGGGAGTAAAAAAATTGAAAAAGTACAGTTTTAGTTGAGCATCATTCATTGAAGAGTAGCTACAAATCATGGAATTATTTATATTTTTGAATGAATAATTAGAAGGTTATTGACTGTTCAAGAAAATAGGAGAAAAAAGTGTAGATCGATATGATTTCATAGTTCACAGTCATATACGTACTTCGTATAGTTTTGGAGCATGAGTCATTTCGGTGAGCACGGGCGGTGACTGAGCGTTTCCATTTCATAGCAATAGTACCTCGACAATCCTCGTTGTTTTTCTAACGTATTTTGTCTTTTGTCTTCCATTTTGGTAGTAGGAGTAGTAGGAAAGACGACCGATGTGGCGCATAGGTAGTGCGACTGCCTGTGACGCAGAAGGTTCCGAGTTCTATTCTCTAAAGTTGATAATTATCACTTTGTGAATTTGTTCCCAGTCTGGTAGGACATTGAAGTCTGATTCACACAAATTCAGACACTAGGGTACATTAGATCGTTGGACGGCCCGGTGTTCCACACGAAAAGAGAGTAGGAGTCAAACTTTCTAGCAATATCTGGTAGGAACTGGATTTAACTTGCTCGATTAATCAAAACTACTTCTTTGCCCACGTCTTGGCACACTTTGCGATGAGTTGAGAGCATCCTCTTGATTTATTAGTTATGACTCCTAACGCTATTTCACTCTGTAAACACAACGTAAAATAATATTTGCAATCAAACCAAGAAAAGTATAATTTAACTACAAAATATTTAAAATATTGTATTAGGTGTGTATTTATGTATTTTGTGAATCAATTAGATACTAGTTAGGTAGTTAACGCAGTACTTGTTCACCTTTTTGGAGGTAGACTTTTTATAAATCATCAACATCATCAACAAAAGCCCACATAAGCCCACTGCTGGTCATAGGCCTCTTCCTATTCACGCCAGTTTTTACGGTATTTTGCCGCCCTCATCCAGTACTGTCCCATTACGGCCATGATGTTGTTTGACCATCTGTCTGGGAGGCCCAATTGAACGTTTTAGGCCCTAGGACCGCTCTCCGCTCTTGCTGGTCCTATTTTGATAAAAAACTTTGCTCAGTCATGTTTAAGAGTAGTAATTATTTCATATCGTCATCAAAGACGTCATAAATATTGTACGTACGTCATAAATGCCTAATAAAAACGGTTTGATCAGGCTAGGTCGTATTCTGGACTTCGGTCAAGCGTGGAAAAATTACCACGTTTATGCACTCGTGAGAAGGTTTTGTCTTGGCGATATAAGGCACCTACCTACTTATAGGGAGCTACCAAGAAAGCAGTGACTTTAGCGTATTTTCCATCTGATCAATTTAAAAAAAGTTATTAAATTAATAAAGCATTCATTATGGTAAATTAAAAGTTGTCTTTATTTTCTTAAAAGTAAATTCATTCTATTTCTATTCATATTTACAAGAGTAGTGCTAGACCGCTAGGAGCAGATTTTAAGCGGTCATTGTCCGTTACTGACGCAAATCCTATTTAAGCATACTTCCTTAAAAGTGATCGCTATATGTACTTACTAAATAATAATCAAAAAGTTTATTAAATCGTCTTTAAAATGACAAATGACGAACAATAAAATGTACATACGCATTTATGTATTGTCAAAATTATATCACAATAATCTATTGATACTGATGATTTATAGTAGAATTTTTAATATCAAACAATATACATATCTACTATTATTTGGGAACCAACTTTCATATGTACCTAGATACAATGTGATTAGGAAAATTAGAATTAAAGTTGCTGATAAAATGATAAAAGTATTAAATGCTGATATACAAATAAACGTCACGTGATAAAGTATAATAATCATTACTAAACAATAAAAACATAATTTATAACTTGAGGTAGGTACATAGTTATTTCACTGATTATATTTATGGTACACAAATTATTTGTAAGGCGGATCGCTCACTTAACGAACAACGGAGCGCTAAAATAACGCATCCGTAACGCAGCGGTCTATCAGATCCATACTATAGTTGGTAAAATTTAGCTTGATACCTGTGACGTTTGTGACCTTGGAACAAATGCATGAAATATAAGGTCCTTTTTCTTAGTAAACAAAGGAAAATTGACCTTATGTCATAGCATTTGCTCCAAGGTCACAAACGTCGCAGGTATCAATATAAATTTTACAATAAAAACGTCAATCCCTATATTAAAACCGCTCAACCGTTGTCGAAGGATGCGTTACGGACGCGTCAACAGCGGTTGAGCGGTTTTAGTATGGGGGACTGACAGACCGCTGCGTTACGGATGCCTTATTTTAGCGGAGCGTTGTGCGTTAAGTGTGCGATCTGCCTAAAAAGTCAATATTTAGTTCTCACTTGATTGGCTTCAGTTAAAGGGCTTTATGAAATTACCTACTCGTTATGAAAGTTTTGGAGAAATTTAAGCAGTATGATTTTCCGAGAACCACGGTAACTAAAATAAAGTAAAGAAAGTTGTACAGTTACATTTTATTTATTGAGATTCTTAACAAATAGATAAGATTTATTTACACTTTCAGTTTATGTCAAATAATATAAAGTAGGAACTAAAGCTGTCGAAATGACAACCCAAATCATAGTAAAAGAAGAATAGATTAACTACCTAAATATTGCCATTTAATTCCGGTTATTAGTTACTTTGATAGAGCTTAACCACTACCTATTTTTTAATTTTGCTACATCATTGAAGGGCTTAGGAGATACATCACATTAGTTACTATACATATTTCTTTTATATAACTTTCTAATACAAATAAATATCAGTCTAATATCACGCCAAATAGGTATGTACAAGGTCTTAACAAACAATAGTTACCATTTTCAAACCACTTAAAAACACTTAGAAACTGCTCAAATATCGTTTTTTTTCACATAAAATTCCCGACCGATGAGTGACGCAAAATATTTTCATTCCCGCCTAAACTCGCGTTCAGTATTTGCGTAGTTCCACTTTATAGCAAATCGAGGAGTATTTATATTTGACTTTTTTAAAGTCTGTGCTCCGTCATGGCAGCTTGCCATATTTCATTTCCATGTTCATGCGTCAGTGGATGCCCGATTAACCAACTCTTTGCGGGAAGAAAGGTTCGGGTTCCGTCTGCGGCGGCGGAGTCGCGGGGATGTCGTGTTTCGGCTTCAGTAGCCAAGGACATTCTATTCCTTCTGGGATCTTGTCGCTCTTCTTTTGACTGGAGTTAGTGGGTGTGAGGTGCAGAGCTGGCACCTTCCCGTTTGGACACACCGGTGGCCGTTCTGCTGCTTTGGGTTGCATGTTTTCTGAAGCAAAAAAAAAGATTTTATTAGTTTATTGCTACGAGCGCGACCTCGTTATAGTAATTTGGTATTAGGGTGGGTATAGTTTGGACAACTTTAAAAACGAACTCTGATTGAACTGGCAATGAGGTTTGATTATTTTAATGAATGTGGTAAAAAACGGTACCTAATTCACAGTTCGTTTTCATTTTCATTCAAGATCCCTCGTTGCCAGCAGAACAAAGGCCTCTTTCCCAATTCGCAGTTATGATTTCAAAAAACTTTGATAAAAACCATTCACTCGAAATTTTAAGTGATCACAATTCACTAAGACGTGTTCAATCACGAGACACAAAAACCACTATCACTCAACTTACTTTGTATATCCAAACTGATATGTTCCAATTTATGACTGATAACTTCCACACCGTTACCGAACATTTGCTTTATCAATAAGTGTACTTCGCACGGAGGTTCGATAATGAATGGTGTGCATCGGTCGCTGCGAGCTGTTTTATAGGAAGTGATTCAGTTGGCAGAGAGTTTCTCTACAGACGGTAGCGCGTCATCCGTCTCTGACGTGAGATTGTATGACGCCAGAGGTTTCCTCGCTCGTCCGCACTCCTTGCGGCAGCGGGTCTTACGTTACAAACTTACTTTTGCTACCTCAAGCGCTACACGGGGTGCTATTTAGATACTTTTTGTTTACGTATTTCTGTCCTAATGGTTAGGTAAGAAAGTCAAAGGTCCTTTTCAATTGACTCGTAATCATTCAGTAGCACTTGCGTGCACGTTTTCCGATAGTTATACGATAAAAACGACAGTTTTTACAAGGACTGTGATGGATATAGAAATTATATTATATTCTTCTGAGATTCTTTCTCACCCATTCTTTTCACTTGAGTTAAATAATATGTTGTTTTTTTACAACTGCCGTTGTAAACAGTTTATCCTAAGGGCTATAATAATATTTTATACGCAGGAGACAGTAATTATTTTAATCATACGACAAGACACATAGAACAACACAACCTCAAGGCATTTTAACAACAGTGGCGAGGTTTGCCTTGAGCTGAGAAATAATATGAATCTCTATTCCCTACATAAAATCATAGTTACAATACTGTTTTTTCTTGCTTTTCACGTGGGACACCCTGTCGCCTAACGACCCGATGAATACAGTTGACTTGTAAACTAATATCAATGCTACCTGCGTACTATAATTTATCTACATAGGAACTAGGTACAACGCTAGTAATAATACTATAAAACATTATCCAGACAATAAACAATTAAGAACGATAATGATTGAACTTTTATTAATACTTTTAATGCCTATTTGCGTAAGTAGGTTTCGATAATATTGACGTAAACAATACATATTGGACGTGAGTGTCATATAATATGATAAAAACTAGTTTTAACTAGGACACTTACGTCAGAATAAAAAAAGGAATAGATCCACCTTTTCAGACCAACAGGTTTCAACTTGTGGTTCGACAACTCAGCATCCTACACAAAAAAGGGTACGATATACATATAAACACACATCACGCGTTTATCCCTTTTGGAGTAGGCAGAGTGTGTGTAGAGGCAGAGTGTGAAAAACGATCGTCACGACTGTATTTTTTTTTACAAACATAAATCACGCCTTTATCCCTTACGGGGTAGGCAGAGCGTTAACGGGCGTAAAAATACGATCGCTATCACTACGTCTGACAAATATAAAGGGCCGTTTGAGACAATTTGTGTATCACTATAGTGACAGGTTGTCAGCCTGTCGCATAAAAGTTGTAATACACCTGAAACCCTCAAGTCCCTCAGTCGCCTCTTACGACACCCACGGGTAGGAAGGAAATGGGGCGATGCTACTCTAAGCCGGCATCACACGGCATAAGTATTTTTTTTTTAAACCCTTGAATAACTGTGTTACGTTACCTGAGTGAGCTGTGCAACGAATTTCTCAATAGCTAACCTACATAAGTATGTACATTCAATATTTCTTATCATTCTGATAAGGGAGTGCGTGAATTTCCATTACTCGAAGTACACGTTTCATAACAAATTCAGGTTAAATAGCATTATGACGATTGCAAAATTGGTCTTTTCCATTAGGCACTTGATAACCAGAACAGTCCACTACTGGACACTAGCCTCCCCCTATCGGAGGGTATTGCCATACTAATCACGCTTTTCAGGCGGATTGGCGAGCGCAGTGCAAAATGTTGCATTCACAGGAAATGCAGCTGCTCATTCCCTTGATGATCCCTTGGTCGCTTTTTACGACTTCCATGGTTAGCATTGGGATGATGCAATTCTAAGCCGGTACCACACGGCATATGTGGTGATTCACAAATTACTGAATTTAAGAAAACATTACCTATTCGAGTATGATACTGATTGTGATAATATCATAGTTCAGTAGAATTTCCTAACTGGTAATTAGGTACATGATATCGTAACGTAACTATGAACACATAGTTTTCAAAAGTCGTCAGTCAATATAAACTTCTAAGAACTGTAGTTGCAAATAATAAATGAAACAATCAGGCAATTGTACTGGATGACAAGTTATAGCGCAGTTATTGTATTTGAGCGAAGTAAAATAAAGTCCCGTAGTGTCAATTTACAGTATAATAGGTATTTCAAGCAAGAAGACCTTAGCCTTAACAGCCGCAATAGTGCACTGCTGGACATCCCCATAAGGCAAGAAAAGGTTGCATGTACAGTGTACATAATTGTTTTAAAAGTATTTATCAAGAGGCATTCTTTCGACAGTGGACACTATCGTGCTGAAATGAAAAAGAAAGACATGGTCACGAAATTTGGCTATGTACATTTTTCTGTCTATTATGTACTTATGGCTATAATAATTCATTCTTATAGTAAAGGTTCTCGCACATACGATACTTTGTAATTACGTCAGATGAGTAATAGGCAGGTGTGGTCAAAGCAAACGTAAGGTTTATTGGTTACACCTATCGCACCTGTAGCCTATAGCGTATGACGTCTGATGATGATGAAATGACGGTAGTTACCGTGACTATATCAAGCATAGATTGTGCAATATTATTTTTTAAAAATCTTTTTTTCGCGGTGTTTCTGTTGGTTAAAGTAAAAATTGTTCACACTGATATGTAAAATCAATGCTCATCAATTTGGGTATCTATAATAAAAAAATACTTCGCACGACGGAGCACTAAAACATCGCAGCGGTCTGTCAGTTCCGTACTAGAAATGTCAATTCCCATTTTCCCCATACTAAAACCGCTCAATCGCTGTCCACGCAGCGCTATCGCAGCGTCGTACGTTGAGTGCGGTTTTAGTATGGGGAGTGACGTTTCTAGTTTGGATCTGACAGTCCACTGCGATATTTTAGCGCTGCTCCGTCGTGCGTTAAGTGTGCGACCCGCCTAAATAAATACTAAAATAAATACATTTATTTCGCATCACATCTTAAAACACATTATTAAATACGGTCTAAAGAAACAACACGTGCATAAATGGATATACGGAGAGTATAGATATATAAATTACTTACTCTAGTTTTTTAAAAAGGGTTTAATATTATAATTTGTGCCAATTATCTTGTTCGAGATCAGCTGATCAATTGGTATTCTGATGTGTAATCGAGTTTTTCCGTAAACATGGCTTTTGATAAGGAAATATCTAAGGAAGGAAGGAATAACTCGTAAATACCTATTACTTAAACCACATTTTTCGCAAAATATTGCGTTTTTGTCCTCAAATTTACCGTCTTGTGACGAATTTGGGGTTTCACAACGTATAGCTAGTACGATTTTCTACGGTTTCACTCATTTGCTTTACAGTTACGTCGACTAGCTTTGTTAATCACAGGTGAATTATATAAAGAAAATAATTTCCTTGAACACGTGCGTCAGTAAAAGACGTAAGAAAAGGAAAATATCTATAAATAATTTTCATATCTAATTGGTTTCTTGGTCTTGCACCTGTGAAGTTACTGATAGCATTATCTTATTTTATTAGTATGGGACAATAGCACTTTTGCTAGAACAATTATATTATTAAAATAATCTTTAAAGCCAACATACAATCAATATAATATTTCAATATTATTTAGTGTATTATGAGGTTATAAATTTCTATAATTAGAACTCCGAGTGGACTTAAGGCTGTCCTAATTATCATCAAGTACCATACTTATCTACTCAATGAGATATAACTTCTCAATGAAAATTTCATCTTAATAAATATAAATAATTTATTTTTCTTGATTAAGAAACCATTATTTATTTAGCGTGACCGTTGACGTAATTAATTATACGCCGTAACACGTAGTCTAGGTACGTTCCGATTTTATCACGTAAATAACACTTGCAAGGAAACCCAACAAGTACCTATGTAAATAGAATCGTCTTTCCAATCTCATAGGTTTGCAGAGGGTAGGTTTTAGGATAGGTTTTAGGATTTTGATTCGAAATTACCAGTGAAACATCAAGGACCGAGGTGTAATAATCGATCCTATTTCATGGTGATCTAATTAATAAAATTGTAAATTTTGAAATAGTGGCGCCATTTAATATTTTTTTTCTAAACGATATCTTTTGTAAATAATTTTCTTTTTATAAATAACTTTCTCAATAAATGAAATAATATCGTATCACACGTATTAGTTTTTTTAAACTATTGTACGTATTATGATTATTTAGGTAAAAGTACCTATGATTCAGTACATTCTCTACTTTGTGTACGTTTATTTGGAGATCCGAAAATGACAGTGTTTTTATCTGACCTTCAATCAATTGGGAAAGCGTTCAAGGTTTATGAAGGTTAAACCTCCATAAAGGTGGGTCTTGACTCATAACTTCTCCGACTTCTCCCATAGGTGCGGCCTGTCAGTAAACATAATCATAGATAGGTACATGCATGAGAAAAAGTAGGATATTTGAAGCTACATTTTCGGAAAATATGCATGAAAAACAGGGCAGTGTACCTATGGCACACAATAAGTAGGTATAGCGCATTCCAGAATGGGCAGTGGTAGAATTTCAAACAAATCGCCTAAATTATTAGACCTCTTACAAATGTATATGTCAAACTTTGCTTTCAGTGTTTATGAACTAAAATGTAACGCTCGCCAAACTTTCCTATCCTGCGGTCGTTGACTGAAACAGAAACGCGTGAAAACTATAACGAAACTAATAGGTTCAGCTGAAATATTTATTTCCTCTCAAGCGTGCGTACAACGACAATTTTGTTGCCAGGAAATACAAGTGGAAAACATTTTGTGAAATGGGATCTTTCATTTATCGCAGATACAGAGGAAAGAAATTTGAATGTTTACCATCTTTGAATTATCAGCTCTCCGTTACAGTGATAATAAAATTGTTGTCAATATTTTCTTGCGTAGTGTTTTCATATTGTTACAATTTGCGTGCGTAGATAAATGTTTGAGATGTTAAGTATTTAGATAACGTGTGAAATTTAGAAAAAATATAAATAGTTACCCAATCCATTTAATTTGTTTTGCGTCCATAAGACATTGTATTTTGTATGCAGTTTAAAAAAGAATAACAACATTAGAGTCACTGAAACAGAAGCAACGCACAAAATGTAGTCATTCGTTTAATATTTCGATAGATATTTCTTAGTGGGTGTGTATAATTTTCTTTTCATATATTCGCCCGTTTAAACTCACATTTGTTATTCTAACGGACGACAATTTATTCTTGCTTCAGAAAAGAGAGGCATATGGAACTAAATGTAAAAAATTATAGCTAGTTAGTCTATTGACGTATTTGTATGTAGAATTCTTTAGCAGCCGGCTTCTTCCATTATGAAGATATTGGCGCCGAATTCCACTAAAATGTTTTTTGTCTTCATGCCAAGAATTACATTATTCTTATGTTTGTCAACCCGATATCAGAGCACCTGATATTATTAAGCTAATGATTTTTATTTATTAATATTTAGAGTGTCATATTCAGCAACAGCACTTTGCAAATCACATCATGCGTTCTATTGTGATTCATTTTATGAACTTCAAGTGTTAGATCATTCTAGGAACTAGTTCTGTCACTGAGCACGTCATCAACTTAATCGCCATACCTAGATCCAAATCAGCACGATTAGTTAAACACGGAGTAACTAAACACTTAGTCACTGATAGATATTATGTAACTTCAGCATCAACATATTAGCGCAACGACAGGCGTCACCGAATCACAAAAGTTTTACTACGGCACGAATGTTAGATAATAGTCTTCAGACAGAGCTAATAAAAAATATTATTGTTTTTATAGTTCAAGGAGATATCGCAAAAAGCGATCGCCTCGTCGAAGAAGAAATTATGACATAGAAACTTTACAGTTCGGAGATTGTAAAGATTTACAGTTGTTGTCGAAACTATGGAGCCCAACACGAACAGGGTAAGCCCGGTGCGGCCACGCCCACCGCCCCCGCCGACGCACGAGTGCCAACAACGCTGCACAAACTGCACTTTCCAAACAAACTCCGACTTCATCAAAACTAATTCGCGATTATACAGTTCTATTGTACCGCTTTTCGGGCAATTTCCATCGAAAGAAAGTAATTTAGCTTTGTGTTCGCTTCACACGCTCCCCTGAAAAGGTGTGAAAAATTGTGTTAGCATTTCAGCGGCCGTGAAACCTTTAAGGTTGTTGAACAAAATGAACAAGCATGCCTTTCGACGCGTAGGGCTATTAGGTAATCAATTGAGCCAGCTTTTATCGCGATAAGTGAAACGAAACCGCGGCGCGACTCGACGGAAACTTTGGGAATCCAAAATGACGTCTACTTTATTAGCTTACTAATAATAAAAACCAATCCCAAATTGGTTTATCCAACTTTTCCAATTAGTTCTTCCATGTTTTCTTCGTTTTGCGTTACCATATTTCTTATTGTTTTTATCCTAAATTGAAATGTTAGTTACAGTCAGGATATATCGCAACTACATAGTTATACATACATACATACATAATATATCACGCCTTTATCCCTTGTGGGGTAGGCAGAGCCTTAAAGGCCGCAAGAATACGGTCGCTATCGCCACGTCTGACATTTTTGAGGATTGTTTTCCAAGGTTGTTCCAGGAAACATGTGCATCACTATAGTGACAGGTTGTCAGCCTGTCGCCTAAAAATTGTAAAAATACCCTCGAGTCCCTTAGTCGCCTCTTACGACACCCGCGGAAAGGATGTGGGGTGATGCTATTCTAAGCCGGCATCACACGGCATATAGTTATATGTAGTATAGTTATACTATACTACATATAACAAAGCCGTCATGTTGGTAGTATTATTATGTAAATATACTTGCCGATGTTACTGCAGATATTCCGATGTAAATTTTGGAATAGACGGGCGCTAGAGAGCAAAACACCGATTTGCTATGCAGGTTTACCTTTCAGAATCACGCGATCCAGGATGACACCTCTGTAACATTTTGTTTTATTTTCGTCTTCTTTGTTCAGCACTTTTTAGGTATATCCATTTCCATAACCAATATTTTACCATGGGTTAGTACCGAAAAGAGAGAATTTTGCACGTTTAAAAATCACGTGAAATTAATTTTACAAATGCGTTAATCCGCGTATAGTACAGGTTGTCATACAAGTTGTCATATACAGATATTATCTAAAATTACAAAGCAGAATTTTACGGAATACGGACTTTGACAAGGAAAAGTAAGATAGGTTTTCCAAATCTCAGTTGAAAACTCGTACCTTCCTTGTATTTACCCGTGGAAAGATGGCTGTCGTTGTCGATTTTTATTTAGTGAATATTTTTTTTTGCCGTAGGTACAAAATTGTTGTACAATTTTTTTTAAAAGTAGTACTATTCGAACCAATTATGTAATTCTAAAGAATTTCGAATTGCCATTCCAAGACTCGCAACTGCACTGCAAGTATTTTGATATTTATTGCCGTAGAAAAATATAAACAAAAAAAAGTTATTTTTGCCCCTCGTTGACCCAGTAGCCGAGTTTACGACAAGTTGTGTCTATCGGCTGATGCTCGTTTTTTGCCTTATACATATCAGGAACTCAATTTTTGAATTTTCGCATGCGGAAGCCTGCTTCTTATTGTGCACGTTTGACACTTTTTACTAAACTTATCCGTTCACTAGTAGGTACCCAGGGTGTTACATATACATCTGGCATTGAAAAACGATTACTTACTTAGTAAAAATTGTGATTCGCGTAGTTAGATCAGACGTTGCGGACTTCCGAGCACGACTTTAAAAGTTTCATTTTCAAAAAAATTCGCCTGGAATTTAGAAACCAAGAACCTCTCGATAATTCTCAGACTACTATGATGGACATCAAGTATCTATAAGAAAAATCTGAATTCATTATTTTGCCTCAGAAAAAACTGTAGGTTTAGTCACGCTCACGCCTTTGATTGATCTCTGTAATCAGTATCTTTAATTGTTTTTTTTTACTGCCATGACAATCGCTAAAATAGCTATACCTTCTTATTTATTTTAAAATGTCGAAGATGTCCTACTTTTTACACCTCTTTTATATAAAAATAGGGATACCATTTTCATTTTCATAATGTATATTTTAGCTTAGTGGAAACTCTCAACGGGAACTTCAAAATGTTGATTCCGTTGAAAGTCAATTGTAATAAATTTCTTTCTTGACAACTGAGCGATGCAATACCATCGCAAAGTTTTAGTAGATATTATTGACATTGATATATTAAGAAAGTTTCATGGCATACTATTGTTGCGATCCCTCAATTTTTGGAAACTTGACAGAAACTTGTTTATAAAAATCGATCGGTATTCCGTTAGTTTAAAAAGAACAAACTAAAACATTTGCAGGCACATGCAACGCGACATTGATTCATTCTCTCATAAATCTTACAGATATTGTTTTCGTGGA
Organism: Keiferia lycopersicella; assembly: GCA_029255805.1. NCBI lineage: Eukaryota > Metazoa > Arthropoda > Insecta > Lepidoptera > Gelechiidae > Keiferia > Keiferia lycopersicella. The sequence goes on from JARACZ010000008.1 coordinate 7,333,504, forward strand.
GAGCTATTCTGATTTGGTTTGATTTAGACTCAGAGAAAAGAAAATTATATTTAGAGGGAACCTCGCGAAACACTAGACTGACATAAAATTCACTAGTCCCTTTAGCTTTGGCGCGCAACTAACATAATAGTACTGAATTAATGCTCACTTTAATTGTTTTGAATTCGGTTGTTAAAGTAGGTTAAATAATTTTAGATTCTTATTAATTGAGTACATAAATACATACATATATCACGCCTTTATTCCTTGTGGGGTAGGCTTTTGAGTATAATAAACAAAAATGCAATGTTCCTTGATCTTATGTTTTAGTTTCGAGAAAAGATTAGCGCGGTGATTATGCTGTGAAGCCCTGAAATTTATTTATAATCCTCAAATCTCACCTCAACCTACAGACAAACTCGGAGTCGTGCACCTCAAATCTAAACGAGACAAATCTGTCATTGCTTTACTACAGCATTCATATAATGTTCACTCTAAGGTTTTTTTTCTCTGATCTGAGTATTTGGCGGAGTGTCGGCCACTCGCGACAGCACCAACGTCGCCGCCCTGCCCGCGTTATCGCGCTCAATCATCCAGCAGTTTCTTACTTGCCAAATCGACCAAATTCAGTTAGCATATTTCATTAAAAAAACCATTCAAGCCAATTTTGTATTTAGGTAGGCACTTACCTAGACTACGATCGCTTATGACTATGATTTTTATGAAAAATATGATCCGTAACTCGTACAATTTGACATTTCGACTTTCTGTCTACCTCTACCAAAGTGAGCTTTGAGTTTCGGCAACTTAGATTTAAGTTGATAAGTTCAACAGACATTAGAGTTTATACCTAATGATTCTTATTTCCCTACTTAATACATTCTACAGTGTTGAAAAAACTCAATTTAATTGACTTTTTCGTGTAACTGTAGAGTCTAGTTTAATTAAAGTTTGGCTGCCAATAATGTTTTAGTAGCACTAGATATGTAATTAGTTACAAAATGTAGGTAGAATTTTAAATTCCGCTTAGCTCTACTTATCTAACGTTACTTGCTTTGGTTAAGGCACCAACGGAGGCTCGTCCGCCAAGCGCCGGACCAGAGCAGATTGGTCCTACGCAGCTGCCGCCGCGCCCTCCGCTGCTCAGAACAGACTCCAGATCCTCCTTTCAACCGCAAGGGCCGAGACCTAATCTCTCACCTCAGGTCCAACAAAGGCCACAATTCCAGCCAGGAGGCCCAGTGACTAATCCACCACAGTACGCACCACGACCGGGACCGCCGCTGCCGAGAGGCCCTGCTCCTACTGGTCCACCAGGACCGCCACAAGCTCGACCTCCACCGTTGCGTCCAGGTGTTCCGCAACAGTTTGTACCACAGCAAGGACCAAGACCTCTCCAGTCACCTACTTCAGGGCAACCACCTCAACGAGTTCCACCTCCAAATAATTTGCAGTTTGGACCTAGACAGCCCCCTCAATTTGGTGGTGCTACTACTCCTGAAGGCAGTAGGCCAATACCCCAACACCCGAACGGAGCACCTAGAAACGGAGCAATTGGTCCAGGGCAAATTTTGAGACAACCATCTCAGGGCTCTCTAAAAGGCCCCGATACTTCTAACTTGCAAAACAAACCAATCAACCTGGAGAATCAAAATCTAGACTACCAAAAAACCATCAAACCCGAAAATGGTAGTGATGTATCGGGAATGGCGAAAGCAAGAAGTTACAGTATTGCAGCTGCACCGGGGGCACCGAGCCCACTTAAAATGGAAGCTGACAGACGAACATCCGTTAGCGCAATCGGAGGAAAGCTCGATGAATTAACTAGTCGTGCCCCCGGATTGGGATTGATTCAAGAGAAAAATGATAGCCGAGATAACATAAGAGGTTCTAAGGAAAGTGTTAGATCCGTGGCATCCAATGAGGGTAGAGACGAGCCTGAACGCCCGGAGTCACGATTAGCTGGATCAAAAATGAGTGAATCTTTTATTGGTTCTTTGCCCACCTCAACTCCAAAGAAAAAGTTTGATGATAATGACGACGTGGTTCTACAAAGCATTGTTAAAAACGGTTCAGACGGCACTCAAAATCTTCGAGATTTATCGGAACGTTCACCGTCTTTGACTCGAAGTGATGATTCTCCAGAAATGAAGCAAAGTAATGTGGCAAATCCAGCACCTGTAACCAAACCTCAGAATATTCATTCCCAACCAAATTTACTAGAGTCGCAACGTCCGAAAACGCCAAAAATAGAACCAAAACTTGAACAAAAAGAAGCTAAACCAGTTGCTCCCCACAAAACTCCTCCAAAGTCTCCCCTACAAGATTCGAAGCCTCCTATGTCCGCAAACAAAAAACCTAACGAGCTTAATATGACTGCTATTTCTGCCAAGTCAACTCCAAAAAGGGCAGCCTCTGCGCCAAAAACTCGGCCTAAAGGTATTAATTCTATAACAAATTTTGAGAGCCTAAATTGAGATGAGCCAAATTAACACATATTGTAGTTAGATATTTTAAATACAAATTTTTAATACAAATCCAATTTTATAATTCGATGCTCGTTTCTTTTATAGATGGCGATAATGACAGTGGTGTCGATGAATCTACACAAGGAAATGTGAGTAATATTGGATAAAAAATTGAAAATTGTAGTATCAAGCTTGAACTTAACTGTTTGCAATATTTTCCTTTCAAAAGTTCATAGAAGATACTCGTATATTGACCACAAAAATGATAATAAAATTAAAGTTGGTTTTTGTTTATTTGTTATTATAGGAGCATTGTACTTGACATGGTTATTTTTCATATTCATAAAACACAAAAATTTAAATATCTACCGATCAAGGTAGATAATCTAAATTATTTTTAAATAACCTAAAATTACTTATTTCTGTCATATCACGGGTGTTTCCAGAATTGAGAATTATAATAATATTATAGAACTTTTTAATATCAATATATTATTTTGCGTACAATTTGATAAGTTCGTAAATTTTAGATAACGTTTTATGAATTATTATTTTTCATATTACAAGGATCTCAATGGATCTCCCGGATCACCAAGTAAGAAAGTTCCAAGTAAGCTGCCAACTAAGGAGAAGTCCAGTAACAGTATTAAAACAAGCCTTTCTCGGTCATCGAGCAAAAGTGCTACTGTTAAAACTCCAGAGACCCCACAACCAGGCGAAAAGAAAAGTGAGTTTTTCAATTCAATATTGCTGAGATTTATCTTGATAACTTTACTACTGATAAGTAAATGACTGGCATCAAACGATGTAACGTAACAACTGGAATTAGTATCTTGGTTTGAAATATTTATGGCTATTGATTTACGTTCAACTTACACAGGCAGGACTAAAATAATCTGATCGATTTTGACTGGAATGTTCTTAACCTTGCAACATTTTGAATCTAAATCGATCGTGCGTAGGTTAGTTGGTGGTAGTTGTAGTAGGAGTTCTTTGTAATATTTAACGCGGCATTTCTATCTTTCAGAGGTGCCTATGAATAAGGTTCAGGTGGGCAACGCACCGTCTCCAAACATAAAGGCAGTAAAATCAAAGATCGGATCTCTGGAGAACGCTACATACAAACCTGGCGGCGGAAAAGTTAAAATCGAAAATAGGAAACTCGAGTTCGGGAACGTCACACCTAGGATTGCAGCTAAAAATGAAAATTACGCTCCCAGCGGTGGCGTTAAGAAGGTAAATATTATTTGCAATAAGTTTAGTTTGAGAATGATGTACATGTACCCAGATTTAGTGATAAAGACAACATTTTTGTTTTCAGATTCCGACAGCAAAATTGGAGTGGAATGCAAAATCAAAGATCGGCTCCCTACAAAACACCTCATACAAACCCGGCGGAGGAGACAAGAAAATTGAAACTGTGAAGCTGGACTTTAAGGAGAAGGCAAAGCCAAAGATCGCGTCCACAGCCAACCTTCATCACAAGCCAGGGGGCGGAGCCATCAAGGTAAGAATAAGCACTATCTTTCTTTGAAGATTTTTTTTTTATTAATTTTATTTTATTACAGATAGGAACACCAATTATGAATTTAACAATGTAAAAAGACCTCATCGTTGGTAAAGTTCATTACAAATTCAGGTCATATCACAAAATCACTTTACAATATCAAAAGTTGAGTGTGTTGGTAACAGATTTGTAAAAAGGATAGGACACTTAAAGCAGTAGCAAAGAATACTATCTGGCAGTAGTAATACTCGGTAAAGATTAGTACGCTTCGATACATAGAAGGTATTTAAAATCTAGTTACATCAGTAAGTTGAGCTAGTAAACTCACGCCCAAAGCACAGTATGAAAATAATGGTACAAATGCAAACATAGAGTCCAGTATTTGGGTATTTGTAGGTAGTTTAATGTAATAATACCTGCTTATTCTTTAGTCAACAGCGAAAAACGGGACAAAACCTGTGAGTAAATTAGATATATGTTTATAAACGTGTGCTTACAATATTTATTGTCAATGTATGTGTTCACCACAAAATTGCACATAATTATAATGAAGACTTTCTGTCACATATCAGCAAAGATGACTATTATCATCAAGGTACTTAAACAGAAAAGTCGTTATAAAATACAATGTAAATGTTGTCCCAATTGTTTTTAGTTTGTAAGATGGGCGTTACCAAGGTGGCGGGCTTCGCATAAACGTTTTGCTTACCATTCTTTGTGGAGTAAGGTCAGTCAGGTGCATTGTCGTGATGGATGATACTGTAGACAATCATTATCGTGATAAGAGATTAAGTCCTCTAGGAGTGTTATCGGCTGACTTGAACACGCTATTGCTTTGAGATGATGAAAAAACTGTTCACTATTGTTATTTTTTATATATCATGGGGAATGCTGTTTTGGATTTCATATTCACCATGTCTATGTTTCTGCAACATCAATTTGATACGAACACCGATGCATATATCTACCTACATCAAAACAAATGGAGTAACACAATCATAATACACAAGATCACAGATGGTGAACATGCACGCTACAAAATCAATACTACACTACTGGAAACAAGTAGAATAAGTCTTCTAGCTATTATATGTACATTAGCGATTACAATCACATGAACAGTGTGCGTATGCTACACAATTCATATGACCAATGTTCTTTAATTCAATGACATTGTTTTCTCAAGCACAATCTAAGAATGATGTATGTATACTTACACTAAACAACAACACACCAAATTGATATATATTTATTATGTGTCGCTTAAAAGACTTTAGAGGAATTTTGTGCATAATCTCATATCTGATAATTTCGTATATTATGCAATAGTAAGCAGTCTTTATGTAATAGAAATTTCTCTAAAGTTTTTTTGTCAATTGCAAGTTGTGGCTTCACGCACTGACATTCCCACACTGACTTTTCCGGACAGATCGAAAACCAAAAATTGGAATTCAAAGCGCAAAGTAAAATCGGCTCCCTGGACAATGTAAAGCACAAACCTGGAGGCGGTGACATCAAGATATTCGACGACAAGGACTATATCAAGCAGATGACAGGCACACCGGCGCCAGGCAGCCGCAGTCTCTCGCGACAGGAGGTGAGGCTCCTGCCTGACAGTTTGATGGGCCTATCTTCACACAGTCCTTTTGTTTTTGTTTCTGCTTTTCCTCTTATTTCTGGGTGAAGGTCTTGTTTTGTTTCCATCAGTCACGATCACAACTATTATCATCGTCGTTTAACAACTGCATTTTTTGTTTCAGCCTGAATATTTATACTCGTTTTATTGAATAATTCTTATGGGTCTGAGGTACTTTGAGATTTTGTGTTTTTGGTTTTGAATAACACCATTTTTCAGATGTTTGTCTTTATTTGCGATTTTTTGCATTTTGTTTCTAACTTTATGTGTCAGATTTTGTAGTTTTGACACGTACCCGACATAACTCGATATATTGATTTATTTTTATATCTTTTTAGAGTCCCGTTCCTCCAGCGGCGCATCCTCCAAAATCAGAAAAAGATGAAAACTTGAATCAACAACCTTGTTAAGAAAACCAGCTGGTAGCGTCGGGTCCTCACCCCGATAACTAACCAAGAGTCCAAAACATTTTGTATATTTTTTATATTTGTTGATAATTAATATTTTGAATTATCTTTACCCTGTTTGAGTGATTATAATAGGTATAATTGTTTCATCAATTGATGTTAGTTATTAAACTTGGCGTAATCTGTCATTTGATAATAGCTTATCTTTTTAGACAAATAATGAACCAACCTACTGAATTTAATGTGTGAAGAATAAATTCTTCTTAGAAGTAATGAAATGTTACGATTTATACATATACTTTGTTATTAAAAATATTACCTGTTCTATTTCTCTTTGACGTTTTGTTCTACAAATACATTTACCTACCTAGTTAAACATCATGAGTGCCAATAGTATAATATCATATTAAGAAGCTTTACATTTTCGCGGCTTCATCCATTTTAGGTACATTTTATGTCGTACTAGCTCTATCAATGGTTGCCTAGATTTAAAATTGTTGTTTCATACGAAAACATTAGCACCATCACATTTTTGAGAATTTGATTTGTTTGAACACAATCGTCACATTAAATTTTGTAGAGTCTCAATATAGTAAGTACTACTCGTACGTATCATCTGCACTATATTGTTAGAAATGTGAGATTTGTATATAATATAATTATCAATATTGTAATTTCCATTTAAACATGCTTTGTTATCACTATTTAAATATTTTACTTTGATTACCTATTATGTAAATGTAATTTGTATGTATGCACCGAAAAACATAATAAGCTAAGTATAATTTGGAGTGTTTTGAGCAAGGTTCTTGACACAGCGCCCCAACATGTGATATTCTGGATGACTGTCTTAGCTTTTTACTAGTATCGTAGTATCTACCTAGTTACATGAAGTACCTACAGCGCTTTTTTAATTTTTGATGCTGTAGATATCTTTGAGTTTGCTGTGCCAAGAACAAAATGATGGCTCGAGATTGACTGACCAGAAATTATTATTAGATTAATGAATGTTTTAATGTAACAGTAACGAGTGGTTAGAATTAGGTAGCGCGTTGTAATTCCATGTTCGTGCTTTTCCAGTCATAAAATTTTGATCATTGATATTGCTGTAAGGTTATCGATGCATTTTAATTATCTTCCGGGCGCTAATGTTTATATGCCTCATTTATTTTAATTTTTTGTTTTAATTTCTTTTGAATGGTATAATATTTCTAAATTGTACTCTATTCATTAACTACTTAAGTACATAACATACTCACTCAGAGTATAAGTGAATTATGTGTAAACGTATAAATACTGGATATTAGAGATTTAGTTTTGATTTCGATGATATGTCATAATTAATATAATTTGTAAAATCAAGTGAAAATGCTATGTAATTGGTTAAACATTTAATACAATTTAACACCAGTACTTTGGTTTTATTTGTAATGTACCTATGATATTGATGAGTAATTTACAGAGTGTCTCTTCCTACACGAGTAGTGTTCAGGAAAGTTGTCAGTAGTAATTATTTGCCTTCACTTTGCACTCGCACACATCTTGAATCCGGAAAATTTGGTGAGTCGCTTCTCTTATTCACTTTGTATCGTCGTAGTTGGCTTTGCCATCATTCTCTGTTGTTTTCCTCGTATGCATCTATGCGTGCATTTTATTGTTGTTTTAATGTACCTACTTATATATTTTTTTAATGAAACTCATTTTCTAAGGGTGAAAATGTTGATAATGTAATATTAAATGTGGTTGAATTCTTCAAGGATTCAACTACAATTTTTTTGCCTATTACTATTATCAAATCACTTTTTGGAAAACTTCAAAGACTGATGTTTTAACTGCTTAGTTAAATATAGAGTAAAATAGGTAGTTTGTTTTCACTATTATCTGTTAATATAACTGTCTATTATGTTGTATTTCTATCTATGTATAAAAATATAATTAATCTTCTTCTAACTACAATAGAATCAATCTATCTGTTTTAATATCAAATTTTCCTACTGTCTATCTTATTCAGATACAAGTCTCCAATTTAGATATCATACATGCCCTCTTTCATCAACAGGAGCACTACTACATGTCGGTACGCGAGTGGTCTGAAGAGGAGCATGTGCGCGATCGAGAGCGTCCGGAGCGCCCTCTGTCTCGTTGCCGGTCCGCGCGCGCCCCCCGCACCCCGCGCACCCCGCGGGCGATGTCCCCGCGCCGCAAGTCCATCGTCGAAGAAGAGGACCTCGTCCAGCGCAACAACGAGCGAAACCGCCGCGCGTCTCGACCTATCAGCGCCCGCGATCCCCCTCGTTCAGCCTGCTCCCGTCGAGGAAGTATCCTCTCCCGACCAGCATTCTCAGTGTATTGATGGGTTAACCCTTAGTAGAATCAGTGTCTATCTATCTGCACTGACACTTTGACAGTACCTACCGATTGCATAGGTGCTTTTCATGGTGTCATTACACATTTATCTTGTAGATTTGCTATGTAGGTACAAAAAAATGTACTCATCCAGCTATTGATGTTCGCAAGAGAATAAGTAAAAATCTCCTAGAGAATTTTCACGATATAAGTAGAGTAGAGAATTTTAGCTTCGATAATCTATTAACAATCGTGAGTGTAACTTTACAATTTTTTTTCTTAAGTACATAGAATTTAAAACTCTGTAATTCACAACAAATATAAATTAAGAATTGTCATCACCTGTCACTTGTCATTGTCACTTCGAAACATATAATTTATAGTTTTAGTATAGAAACTATCTTGATATTTTATTTCTTATGTGGAATAAACTTACCAACACCGAAAGGTTGTTTTACTGTAAAAAATATATATGATAAATCCGAAATACTTGTCAGCATAAAAATAGGAGTCATTGATTAATATAATCATCATAATAAGAATCATAATTCAATTCGATGAGTGGACCAACTAATTTATTGCACTGATACATTAGCTCGATATATTTTTGAAAAACATACCTAGCATATCTACTTAACAGCTACTACTTACCTATAACATCACGTACCTACCGTAAATACGATACATAAAATAGTAGTAAAGATAATATGACAGGTAGATTTCTAATCCTATATTTTATCAAACTTTAATGAGTTGCATTAGAATGTAAGGATACTTAAAAGTTTCAAAGAGATGGGTTTCCGAGCAGTGTTACTTTGAAAATGTTGTATTTTATGCTGAGAACGTCTTCTTGCGATGATCATTGAGATCATAAAATAGCAATTAGATACGATGCTACAAATCTTAAGACGTAGATGAACGGGGAGGAAAACAGTGTTACTCGAAGCGTAATATTCAGAAGTTTTTCGTGGGCGTCATTAAAACAAAAATTCGTTTTACATTTTGTTTTATTGGTGTACATGGTTATGCATTATAATAATATTTATCAATTGTTAATTCATTAAATTATGGCACTTAACGCAAATAAAAATTTACATACAATGAATGATGAATGTCTTAATTGAACAAATTACAATAATAATGATTTCGGAGTTAACTTAAAGATTATTCGGAATTATTTCTCAGTCGTTCGTTTCGCTTCGTGTATTAACGAAAGCCTCTTTTTAATATTTTAATATTTTTCTTAAGAAAATAAAGTTTTAACCTAAAATTAACTCATTGCTCCCGATCGTAAAATATAAATAAAAATCTTACTCGCGACAAATCGTAGAGTAACTTAACTTTTGTACCGTTAAGGACAACTAACCTGACTCACCACACCTATCCAATATTGTTAACGAACGCGCAGGATTGATGTCATTATATAAAACTTGCAACATCATTTGACAATACAAACTGTTGATAAAAACTTACGACTAACAAACTCCTCTAGGGTAATTGATAATAACGCTAACTGCAAGCGGATAAGTGAAAGCCTCCTCAAGCCGCTCTATATTGATTTATTTGGTTTAAGGCATGATCGGTTAATACTTCAACGGCTGTTAGATCAATACTTATAGTTACATAAATAAATGTGTGGAAGCATATGCCGATGCTATCGAACGTTAAGTAGACGATATATTAAATACTCCGACTGATGCAACAAGCGCACACACGACACAGTAACACTATATAACTTTAATTACATACAAAAGGCCACATCACATCATTCAGTCACAAAGCGCGAATCATTCTACAATACAAATTAATGTCTATTTTACAAACATAGTTTTCATGATTGCCCCGATAGTACGTACAGAGGGTAAGAACGTCTAATATTTTAACTATTAATCCAATGAAGTAATCCTAATTTAAATTTAAGTCTATTGTACAGTATCAGCTAATTTGTGTCAGCTCACGTCTTGAATGAGATTTTCGTTTCGATGAGCCTCTGTTTTCTTTAAATTGGCAAGACTGCGAGCTTCGCCTCGAGAAAGACACCATTTTACACTATCATTTTGTCCTACACAAATACACTAATTTCCACCAATGTTGTGACTCGATAGCACGACGGACTACGACAGGAACTGTATCGTGCATTCAAAAAGGTTTGTTACAAATTTTGACCACTAGATTTTATAAGTACATTTCATATACAAGAAGTCTTTATATTATATACAAGTTTTATTTATATATTACAAACAAATACTGCAATCAATGCTTGAGTAAAAAGGTTATTACTACATTTATCACGAATATCATTGTCATCCATAACTTTACCCCTTGAGCAATACAAAGTCATACCAAAAATATCTTCTCTCCTCACTACTAAGACTTAAGCTGTGATATGATCAATATATCACAATATTCGTGATTTTACAAAGCGAAGGCATGGATACATAGCTGAAAATAACATAGACGGTATTTTAAATGATGATATAAAGGAACTAAGTCAATGTAAAGATAATGTTTTATGTTCACGATCTGGAGTGAGGATGTGAAAAATGGAGAGGCGCATGCTATTAGTGAGCGTAATGTGTTACACACCAGCACCGATAAAAATTATGATGAATTCAGTCAAGGTATGATTTTTACTGCGGTTGTGTAGGCAGCTGTAGGGAGGTGGTGAGGAAAGGGCCATGCAGTTAGGAACCCATGGGTGTTAAACTACCTACACTACATTTTGATGAGTCATAAGTGCTACCACAGACCCGCAGGAAGGTGCTCAGGAGAGGCTGCATGCAGTTAATAACCAAGGAAAGTTAATCTGTGGAATTTCAGAAGGTATCACTCTTTTACTTCACCACTCTATCAAGTCCTGGATCGAAAGATATGTAGATTGTAGAGATATTGGAAATTCCGACACCTTAGTTCAGCTATGAAGTTATATAAGTACTTACATAATTCCTAATTCCGATGAGTATAAATGCGATATTTTTACATGTTGGATAAATTTAGACATCAATTTATTATAATGCGTGTATCTTATTACCGAATTTCAACTAGACTTATTTAGGTGTCTTTCTCTTAGCGGCACAGAGTATTGAATTTACCATAGGAGTTTGATCTTACAAATATGAGATTTTGTCCTTACAATAAAAAGTAAATAAATATCTATATCACATCCCGTTGGAGGAATAACTTTCACTGCCGAGACTTCAACAAGGCCTACATGCAATACTGATCTCGCAAGTACAGTATATATCCCTACAACTTGTGTTTCTAAAATAATTTATTTATTTACAGTCCAAAAAAGTCGTGCCTTAATGTAAGACTAGATTTTACTACAGAATTCGAAATGTGAGAATTTTACTTAAGTGATGTTATACAAGATTCATAAAATGGGATTAAAAATGTCATTTATATCGTTGGATAGGTAACATCGAAATTAAATAACTTTATACATAATTATACGGTAGAAGAAAATGTCTTAAAGATTCTGGACTCGAGTATTTACAACGCCTAGACACAGTTGAGTTCCCAGCACTTGTTGGATGACAAAACAAACACAAAAGATTCACACAGACCACTCCATTAAAAGTTCACAAGGAATATTGCACACATTCATCATTCCTATTCACCAAGCACGAAATTCACGAGCAGTTAATTCCTAACGCCTGCCGAAGTTGCCGTTCAGACGAAGCGGTCGCCATTGTGGCCGCCAATCGTACTATGGCTGCCAATATCAGAAGTCCTCTAACAAGACTGCATCACGAGGCACCAGACCCTTTTGGTCGCCGCGACAGCAGAGCAAATGCTGGTCGTCCACCTCCAGGATCAGACGAAGTCGCTCGCCTTCGTTGAAAGCCAGATGACCGGAGTCTGATGGTAGCCTATGCCACAGCGTGCGCACATATCTGTGGAACAATTTCAACCTTGCTTATGCATTCTATACATTAATATAAGGGCCTTTCTCCACCTATCCGGCATCCGTCATTTGCCGGTCCGTCAATTTCCGATCCGATTTAGAAATCTATTATACTGCTATACTGGCTTTTCCACTCTTCCGGCATCCGGCATTTATCGATCCGGGAATTTTCCAAACCGAAATTTGGATTTTGACGGTCCGAAGTGACAGACGTACAAAAAGTATGCATATAAAAGGTACTCTTTGAACTCTACCATGACGTCATTCTACTCTCAGTCTTTTACCGGATAGGTCGAAAAGCGTCATCCGGCATTCCAATATTGTCGGATGGCTACTTCCGATATCCGGCAGCCGGACCAAATAAGTGGAGAAACGCTGTAACTGTAGATACCTAATTGTATTTTTTGTCTACCTAATCATTAATTTGAAAACAATTGAAAGTTGGTTTTAGTTCTACTATATGTATTGTATGTACAAAGAAAGTGGATGCTACAGGGATGAACATTTGGCCCTATGATTAATACATAATAAATTTTTCCTCGAATGTCTTATAATAAGGAGAATACTGAGAAGGTTACACCTTCAGCAGTACGGTAGGATCGCGTGACCAACACGCACCATAAATAGCAGCTATTCTTGAACTTGACTTCAAGTCTGATTTTGATCGAACGCGGATATCATAAAATATGTAAGCTCTGACAGCTCCGCATGTCAAAAGGAGGGTGGAAATAATATAAACGAAAAATGATAAACATTTCAGTTTTACAAGTATTTCTGTTTATATCTGGTTATATTCTATGTAAAATTAGTTAAAAATACTTATATTTTGCGTATCCTTTACTTAAACGCCAAAAATACCGTCGCTGAACAGATAGTGTGAATAAATATGACGTCAAAGAATTTTCACAGCAAAGTCGCTTAAATCTTTCTTCTAGAAGAGAAGATACATAGAGTGATTGAAGGGGAAGGTTGGGAAAACAACTCTTTTAAGTAAAACGAATATTCTTCGGATCCTTCGCATTTTCACCTGTAATATCGAAAATAATAACATAAAGAATCAACTCACCTGTGTTTCTGCTGAGTGGTAGTGGTATGATGCGGTCTGGCGGCTGAAGAGGAAGCGGCTCTGCGAGGGGCGGCGGGGGCGACTGATCTTCCGTACGGCAGCGACGACGGCCTGGGGGCGGCTCCGCTCTGGCCATGGGCGAGGTCCACGCGGGAGGTCCTGCAGGGTCACAGTTAGGGCTGAGCTGCATGCTTGATGAGCAAGCAACGGTTAGTCTCTTTCACATACATCATGCTATGCAATACTTTCTATTGGATGTCGAAGTTAATGATTATTGGTATCAAAGTTTTAAGTGATATAGGGTTAGTTACTATAGTCTGGAATATATAGGGTGTTCCCTGTAACGTTTGTGACTTTGGAGCAAATGCTATGACATCAGGTCCATTCACCTTTGTTTACTAGTAAAATTAACCTTGTGTCATAGCATTTGCTCCAAGGTCACAGACTTGACAGGGATCATCCTATAGTTTACAGACTATAAAGAGAGATCAGTGGAAAAAGTTGTGAAAGAGCAACGTACAATGAATCAGAAAGAGGTCTGTCATATTTTACCATCTATCATAGTATGATACAACCTCTTTGGCTGCCTACGAAACCAATGCTACGTACCGGTTTCGTATAAAGAGTAACACCATAGTATAGTACCATAGAACATTATTTTTCAAGACGTTAATGCAACCTCATATCCTATGGCAATTTCCAGCGTTTACGGCAATTAATTTTCCTCATACCACATGCGATTAAGGCTATGTTAATAATAGTATTCATACCATGTCTGTTAGTATTGCTAAGGGATTCCCCACGGTACATACGGTGCTTTCTTAGCATTTGTTGGTTTAGCAACATCATTCGTTCTCGGTGTGACCACAGGTTTTGCAACCACGGCTTTCTTCGATGTCGCCTCGGGCATGTGTCTGAAGATGTGCAATGTATAAAGCATGTAGTGCTCTGTAGTATATAAACCCATACCTAAAGCTAAGTTTCTAAAGTGTCCAGTAAAGGCGAAGCTAGAAATCATCCACCACCGACAGGTCTAAGCATGTAGGTCTAAAATTACGGAGAATATATTTCAGAAATATTGTTTAGGATTTCAATAGCAAGTAACTGTGACTCATTGCTTATACTACATGGTTTCTTTCTATCCTGAGTAACGCATTTCCCACAATTCAGCGCAAACATAACGCTGCGCTAACGTATGCGCCTGTCAGACCCATACTTGTAACGTCAATCCCCATACTAAAATCGCTCTCGACGTACGACCAAGTGCAAACAAAGCCTTAGCGCAGCGTCGCGCGTTGGACCTGCATCAAGAGCGGGTTTCTAGTATGGATCAGACAGGCGGATACGTTAGCGCAGCGTTATTTTTGCGGTGAAGTGTGATAGAGGCCTTATGGCCATTGTACAGGCTGATTAACCAGGCTTAAATAGGTAAAGCAAACCAGTACCAATAAGTTGCTCTTGGAAATGGAGTACATCTAAAAATTGGGCACGCATCAACAGCACCTCGCGCTACACGTTGATTACTACTACTACAGAGTTGCCGCTCAAATGAGCCATATTTGGCAGCTGCCAAACCTACAGTGGAATACATGTCAACAAAGAAAAATAGGCTCTATATCATAGCAAGATTTTACCTATGATATAGAGCCTATTTTTCTTTATTGACATGTCCTCCACTATTGGCTAGCCAGGTACCAAATACGGTTTCTTCGAGGGTCGATACCGCAGGAAGGTGGTACTCAATAGTTCAATACCTGTGAGCTGCCTGTGGCGGCCTCTTGTTCGCTGCTGCGCGCGCGCCGCCGGCGCTGCGCGGGGTGGCGGTGGTGGGGGAGCTGCCCTTGCGCACTGGCACTGGAATACCGCTGGAGCAAACAAATTACAATATTGAACTTATTATGTATGTACTCGTATTGACGCTAAGTACTTCTATGCATAAAATTGCTACCTCGGGTAATAAACTTGTATTTATTACTCTTTATTTCTTTTTCGTGTGGGACACCGAGTCGTCCAACCGTCCAACATCAAACAAGAGCTTTATCAATAAGAATTTACTATTTCCATTTCAATCAATAAAGATGAACAAACGATAGGAATTAGGTAAATTCCATAAACGGTTTTTTATTTAATTTATATTTTCTTTTCGTTTTTGGACGTTCCTGTACCCAATGGTAAACTGAAGTCCTATTGTTATTATCAGTTTTGAGATAGGAAACCGACGAGCATATTTTCCTGACAGGCATATCGCTATCAGTTGATTATAAAAGCATTTGCAACCTTTGATAAATAAGTAAATAGGGTAACTTTATCTAGTATATTGTTGCTGCTACATTTTGACCGAACTTTGTACGTCGTTCTCTTGAACTAGGAACATGGTCACACGGCTTAATCAGATTCTTAGATCCGTCCCGCTCATTACACTTTTCAACATTGCGCTTAATTACTTCCACGAATAACCGATGACGTCATGTCCTAATTTATTTTTACACCCGCAACAAACTTCTCCCACGATATCATCGACAATGTGTTCTGTTCAGTGATTCACTGTTTATTGACGTCAAGACTTTATGCAAGGACTATCAGCTTGTAAGTTGAAGAGCTCGGTAAATATTATACTTGTAAAGTCGCGTATTACACATACGTCATCATAGTTCTATGACAGCTTAGCGGAAAGTTTTTATTTTCTTAAATTAGATCCATACATATTAGCCTCTGGGTTTTCTGAGGCAATTGGGTTTAAAACATGACTTACCGATGCGTGTTCTTTGCCGGCGACTGCAGATTTGATGGAGCTTGGGGTCGCACGGGCGATGACACAGGCCGTGGGATCTTTGACCCTTTGGATGTGGCTGGGGACGTTTCACCTAAACAAATATATACCACTTAGTATAACAAGATACACTGAATACATTAAAAAAGTCCTTCATCATCAAGTGAACGAAAATAAAACATCATTGTTTTCTAAATACACACATGGGAAACATATCTCAATGTGCACTCGTAAATCCCTCTGCATAAAATGTCTTTATAGCTGTTTACACAGATGATGACTTTCAACACGGAAAGATGTTTAGGTACAGCCTGTGTTTTATGCATGACCTCATTTGTTCAATTTTGCCCGCAAATGTGATTTTGTTTGTGAGGAATGAAAGATGCATTAAGAAAGGAATTGCTTGAGCTGTTTATGGAATCGAGTCTTCTTGAAAAAGTTCATTATGTAGACGATATGCTTACCCGAGGGAGTGGCAGACGGGCTCTCAGCATTGCTCATGAGCTCCCACTTGAGCTGCAGCCTGCGGAACTTGCCTCCAGAAGCATTGCTGTCTTTGCCAGTGTTGTTGCTGGCACAGCTGCCCGCAGATCCAGGTCGCCATTGCTCTTCGCCACTTGTATCCAGCTGTAGAAATAAGTAACATTTTCTATATATTGATGTATACCTTAAGAATGATTGGACGTTTGGACAACTCAACTTCTAAACTACACTAATGTTTCTACTAAAACTTGACGTGCAATTTTCTTTCAAAAAGTATAGATATAAAGGATTATAAAGATAAATGCTAGAACAGATTGTATGTATTAAGGTGGCATAAAAGTAACATTACGCAAAACAGATATCTTAGGGCCTAATCTTTTCATTTCCAGGCACGTTATGAATAGCGACAGTGCTTTGGAGGAAGATTTACGATTATGACCACACTTTATGTGATGTAACTAAGAAGGTTCCTGTTCCACGCGTTAAACATATGATAAATGTTACGAACTAACTGATTTAAATTTAAATATAGAAGTTAGATTATTACATGGAATGTGTTTTGTATATAACTATCAACGGGTCACCCGGGTATCTAACGTATATTCTATGTTGCATTGCGGACTATATTATGGCTACAAAACTATACAAACAGAAGAACGTGCACAGACGAACCGACCCTCAACCAAAAAGGGTTAAAAAATCACTCTGCAAAACAACGCAGTTAGAAGCAAAGCGCTTGCTCGTAAGAAACATAATATAACCTGAAAACATAACAACGAAATCATAAAATCATATCGGCTACAAAACGAAGCACATCCAGTGTCACACAAAGCCCCGGCAGTTACCTTCGCTTCGTTGCTGGTTTTACTTGAGGGTTTATTGTTCTCAAGGCTATCAGTATAATCATCGCTGTCATCGAACACGAGACGGTCGAAAGCTTGCATCAACTTAGAACCCAACTGCACCCCCGACCATCTCCGATTTGTCTCTAATTCTATCCTGCTGTTGTTTGGACAAAGGTCATATCCGATCATCGCAGTCGGATTCATACACGACCGAGGCCTGCTGTGGCCTACGGTGGTTTTCACATTAGCTGAATCATTTAGCAGGTCAGGAGTTGAAGGTTCTTTGTTTTTAGGCTCTTTGTGTCTCATTATAACACTGGTCTGGCAGTCGTCGCTTGACAGCCCGCTGGACTGCATCGAACGCACCAACTTCAGCAGATTCCGTTGGTTCAGTGTTAGTGGAGGGTTAATCGTAGTCGGCTGTTAAATACACCAAAATCTCTTTTAGACTCATGCATCATGCCATCCATGTTTAGTTAGAAATGCCGTCCTTGATAAAGGTCGTCGACTGAGATCGATAGTTCAGCCATGCCTTTATTTGCATTTTATGGAAGCTGTGCACGAAAGTAAATGCTAAACTGTCCATTTACACAAATATGCCGTGAATAGTGAATCGGAAGCACATGCAGTAAACAATAAAATGCAAATAAAGCGATGTCTGCTTAGGTAGGCGGCGTTTTGGCAGTAAAGGTTAACGTTGTAAATATGGGAATTTATGTGGCTCGTCAAATAGTGAATTTATGCTCACTCATGGCAGATTAGTGTTAGTTTGACTTGCAAAGATCTTTGTTTTTTTTTTAAGATCACATATATCTCATGACCCTTAGAAAGCTTAAAAATTCTTACCCGACTAGCGGCCCGCATATCGCTTTCGATCTTTTTGAAGCTCCGGTGAAGTTCACGCATCTCGAACATGAGGTCCAGAGAGAAGGGCAGCAGCCTTAGGGGCTCGAGGCTAGCCAGCAATGTATCCAGGAGGGCCCTGCAGCGCGGCTCGCCGACACAGCCAGCGAGGACCAGCGAGTCCGGCCCGTAGTGCTTCGCCAGGACTGACTCTCGCGTTCTTACGTATGATACCCACGCGTCGACTGATTGCGCACTGTTGGAGTAAAGGAAAAGTTAATTAGGACCATTTTACTAACGTCGTAATGTATATTTTTTGACAACTTAGAAAATCATTGATGTCATAGATATTCAAATAATTTGAATTTCCACATACACAGGCAGAATACGACATATTACTATGGCGATGAAGAGATGTCATGTAATATTTAACACGATCTTAAAATTATTAGTTACTTAGGTACTTACTTTAGAAGTCCCAGAATAAATGCGTTGAATTTAACCAGCCCTTCAGTGACTGCATCTTCGCTGTTGATTCTCAGCACTAGCTCATTCAGAGATTTAGTGATGGGGCCTTGCCTAGCTGTGGCTTCGACCATTTGCCATACAGAGTTGTTGACTGCCCCAAAAGAGGTTTCGATGTTTTCTTTGAGACCGTCTCTGAACACGGCGTATAGAGCTGGGCACAATGCATTGAGGGCAATTTTAGCACAAGCAGGAGACTGCTTAGAATCGCCAAGAAAAGCCAGCTCAGCTTGATCCGTTGCAGTTGAGAAGTGCTGGATCATCATTTCTACTGCATCAGTCACGTTCGAGACAAGAGCTGCAAAAAAAACAAGCAAATTAAATATATCGAAGGAATATCTGCAAAAACACAATAGGTAGATACACATTTCAAAATATTTACCTCTCTTTTGGGAAACATCAATAATGTCATACTTTGTTCTCCCCTCGTTATGAACTGGACTTCCAAATTCGTCTGGACTTACTTCAGCCTCTTCGCAAATGGGAATTTCAGCTAAGTTTTTGCCCTAAAATATAAAAATTCATTTCGTGAAGTCTGTTAGCAAGTGTATTGAATTATAGCAAAAGTGAAACATAAGTATAACAAATAAAATAAAAACATAAATACAACATAGACGTATGATTCAAGCAGGAACTGCCGTACGATATTATTAAAATAAATACGATAACTAGGTATGACGGCAGCAAAAATAAACTGACAAACAAAATTTCTATTCCGAATAAAATTATTACATAAATAGAACATACATTATAACTACTCATAAATAATCGGAAACATAAAAAGAAAAACAGAACCAAAGGTACTTACAGAAACAAACAAAACAAAAATGGTGTCGACAATGGCAGCAGATGTGAACCAAACCCAAGCTTTCTTACCTGATAATGCCTCTGCGCTATCACGGCAGAAATATTGGGTGAGTTGGGTGGCGTGCTCAGACTGGCTATCTTCAGTTCTTCCACCGGCTTCAGCAACTGAGCCGCCTGCCCCTCCACTTTACCCTCAGATTTCTGCGCAAAGCTCACAGACTTTTTTGTTTGACTATTACAACTGCTGCCACTAGATTCAGTAGACCTTTGGTTCTCTTCTTGAGATCGTTTCATTTGCAAAAACTTCGTGACTTGACTCCTTACCTTTTGTACATGATTTTGATCCCAATCTTCCATGTTTAGACAGTTTAACCCGCTTAGTTTTAAGAACTCTTCTAGTTGCTGTAAATCAGCACTGCTAATAAGTGCGCTTGGTGGTGGGAATTCCGTGTATTCAAGTTTCTTAGTTCTCGGTTTGGGTAGCGGAGGCGTATGCGGCCTGTGGTACTTGAGTTCATTAGATTTGCCTGACTCTAGGCTGCTCTCGGTGCCTACGCCCTCATCCTGGTAATACTCATTGTAATCAGCATCTTTTTCGGCGGCATCGAGGAATTGCTGAGACAGTCGTTTAGCCGCTAAATCATTGTTTTTCCTATAATCGACATTTTGATTCGGTAAATAATAGGGTTCCTGCAGCGACCTTCTCTTTGTTTTATGTTCTGTTGCCGCAGTCATGCAAACTATTGGATCTAGTAACAAGTCATCTATTTCAAACATACTGTAACGCTTTGTACTTGATTTGCGAGTTTTGTCCATAGATTTTCGCAAAATACTCTTTGGTAAAGGTGGTCGTGGCGGCACAACTTCTCCTTGTTTAGAAAGTTTAGTTTGATCCGCCAGTGATAAAGATCGCTTAGGAATAGTAGGATTGCTTCTCTGTCCATCATTGTTGACGCAGCTAGCTTCAGAGCTAGTGGCACTGTCGTAGCGATAAACAAATAATGGGTTGAAGTTCCCTGTAGGAGCAGGGCTATTCTGTGCTGAGGAATCGGTCAACATTGTAGACGAACCTCTGTACCCAGATGATGGCTGAGTAGCTGTACTTGAACTCGAAGAAACAGCTGTGGCGTTTCCTAAATTATTGCAATCACAGCTTACAGGTCTGTTCTTCGACCTAGAGGAAGGAGATGCACTGCAGTACTTATCACTGCATTTAACCTCCCTCTCTTTTACATGATGCATCAGCTCTGGTACTTCAGACAACAGTTGTTTGCACTCAGCAGGTAACAGGAAATTAAGAGAATCCCAGTCTTTAATATGACCAAGACCTTTCTTCTTGAGCATTTCGACATCATTACAAGAAAATGGGCGTTTGCCTTTGGATTGCAATCTATTTCTTCTGCTATCACTAGGTTTTGCAGCAATGTTCACTTTAACTGGATTCAAGTATATATTTGGTCTCCCATTGAGGAAACTGATATCAGGCAAAGTGTAACTGGGATATAAAATAAATACAGGTTTTTCGACATCACCTTCTTTGAGTTTTTCTAAGAATGAGGGCTCTACTACTTTGAATATTTCCCTTTCTACCGCTCTGCTTGACACTTGCATGCTGGATGTCTGAATACTTCTGTCCATTGTAACAGCATCTAGATGCGTGGAAGTCATTTTGTGCTCACATGCGTCCTTTTGTAATAATCTGTTCATTCTCGTTATTTGTGTTCCGTCGGATTCCGAACAGCTTGAAATGCTAACACTTGTCGCTGAAGATTGTGAAGAATATGACTTTTTAGTGCTTCTATGTTTAGGGCTATTTGTGACGTTGAGGTTCGCCCTTTTGACGTGTTTATTTACAGTCGCGTACAATGGGGTTTCACCGTCACTTAGTTTAGCTCCCTCGACGGTTTCTTCCTCTTCTACCAATACTTCATCGTATACTCTGTTATTGTACGGATTTTTAACTGGAATCTCTTCATAGACAGTTGTTACTTGCTCAGTGATTTTGGTGGGTAACTCAGCTTGGGGACGTTCTGTGATAGAGTCTGACGTTTTAGGATCTCCTATGGACTCTCCACTTTCTCCCCCTGAACTAGATGGCCAACATTCTGATCGATCTAGCTGATCCATACTAACAATACCATCGTTGCTCATACTTTTCTGTTTCATGAACAATTTGACTAAATTAAATGATTGTTTCGGTTGACTCTTATCTGAAGTAGTTTGTTCGGTTGACGACGTGCTCATAGGTTCTGAGTGTTGGCTTCCATGAGATCGGTTTTGTGAAACATCATAGACCTTCATGCATATCGGATTGCCGTTTAACCTCTGATTCGCCGAGAAAGAGTCGACCTGGAAGCGTGAAAGTGTTAATTAGTAAGGTTTACAGGGTCAGGTGTGCATTCAAATTGTTTGCTCTTTAACAGTTTTGACGAGGTAGTAATTATACGTACCGTTGAGTTACTCAATGCGTTGGAGTTGATAGAACTGCTCATGAGCTTCCTTCTGTAGAGATTTGGCAAACTTTGGCTTTTGATTACTGAGTTGTTCATTTCGTTTGTTGCATCAGTTCCGTCATTAGAATCTTCATTATTATTTCCGGATGGATGTCTGTAAATTGAAATCCGGTATTAAAATAAATGACGTTTACGGTTATATTAAAATTCCATATAACGTAAATCAAGAAATATTTCTTACCTCCTTAACGGCGATTCACCAGTTTGTTTCTTAAGCTTACTCCACGTTGTTAGTCCTAAATCGCTTCTAGCCATAGAGGTTGTTAACATATTGGTTAGTTTCCTACATCTTTCTAATAATTCTAAATTCCTGCGCGTTCTTTCATCGTTATCTAAAGTTAAGTTTTCTTCTTCCTTTCCATGTTTGTCTGAAAAATAATAATTATTATGAGTGACTTCATAGCAATAAAGAAGTTGATAGATGAATCATACAGTTTATCATTCGAGAGCCAACATTAACTCGCTATCATCATACTGTTTGTGTTTACGCAATCTTTATTTACAATTCACATATTTCTTTGATAAAGCATGACGTGTCACATTGGTTCTTAGTAATAGTCTTTGTGGTGTAATCAAATTAATATTAGGGTAATTTCACCACACCATGATGATAAATCATACAAAATTGAGCATGCTCGCTTTAAACATCTGAGTATGAATGAACAAAACATTATGAAAATCGAGGCTCAGTTGCTCTATAAGGTAGATCCGAATGCTTGTAAGTAAACTGTCGTAAGCTGAATATTCACCATGTTTGTGATTGACGGCAAGCTCGGCACACTCGCTGTCCTCAGAGTAGGTGGTGAGGCTGCCCTCAAAGGCGATGGTGTAGTTGTCCTTGTTGGCCTTGCAGGTGAGGATGAGGTCTTGTTCCGTGGGCAGCTCGCAGTCGAGACTGTCCACGCTGAAGTGCACGCCATGGACACCCTCCTTTACAGGCGAGAACAGCAGCTCAGACTTGCAGATCGACATCGTGTTGATTGAACCGACGGATTCTTCTCCCTGTTACAAAACAATTTTCGTGTTGAATGTACGTCGGGCGGGAAATAGAATAAGTTGTGGTCGCGTCGGCTGATTGAGTTATCTGTGATACGGACGGTGTATCATTTTCTTTGTAATTGAATGAGGTAAATGTAACAAGGTGTGGTCTTTATAACAAGTGCGTACGTATGCTATGTAATATACATTATTTATTATTTTCCTTCTCCATGTGAAGTGCCCAGTTATTTGCTATAGTCGTACATATCATATTTTAAAGCCCTACACACAACATCTTTTGAATACCTACATGCGGGTTTAATCATTGGGGGAACTGAATTGATTTGACCTGGCTTGAAAAATGAGAACGGACGACTTAGAAGTGTTAGTCCCACGAAATCCCTGACTAATCCACCGTAACACCGCTATGAATACGCATTGATTTACTATAAATTTGGTTCGTTAAAAGGAAAACTTTTTCTAGGAACGCATAGATGAAACGCAGCAGTGTACCCGAAATGGATTTCCAGTTATTTCGTAACGTAAACCGTAAGCTAGAACATAAACATTTATGCTGCATGGTATAATTTGGGACGCGGAAGTATCACGAACTAGATTCAGTGCAGGCGTCCACTGCACTGCGCTACTTGCAGTTTCAATCATAGTACATAACAACGAAAATAGATGAACTTTTTCATAGTATACTAGTGTAAGGGATAGGTTTCCGGACACGGCCTGTACTGCAATCACCTTCATGTGCAGACCATGAAACTAAACAACTTTTCCCTTTTCCATAGGTCAGGAAACCACACAAAAATTACGATCTCATGCATTTATATACTACGGGAAGTGGTTTTTTTTATATTAAATGATTTTTTTATAGGAACTTGTTCAGTTTTATCGTCTTATTGTACCCATAAGTATTCGGCTTAATTTGCCCTTACAACCTATACTATGGAATGGAACTTGCAATTTATCTTTAAGAAAATACCTAAAATTTAGAAAACCGTAAGAATATTCAAGCAGTTTTCTTGCAGAGTGCAATCCTATCTATTCATTAGGCACTGTAGTTTATCATTATTTATGTAATCTAATTAGTTAATTACTACAAGATTGATTGGTGTAAGCATAATGGAAGTTTCTATCAATCAGTGCATGTTTGCTTTCTCAGTGACCTAAGTCTATCAGATAACATTTCTTGTTAAAAGATCTATAAATAATAAATAACTCATGTAATAATACTAATAATTATGTCCTATAAATAATAATCGTAATAAATAAATGAATACATCAATCAATCTCAAGTCACATCAGAAACATGACTCCGTCCGTAAATATAAAAGGAAATGCAGTCGTACGGTCAGAGAACAAAAAGATGCATTCATTTATTCTGAATACAAAAAAGTTGTTCATACAGCATTGGACTTTTATATTTGTACGTTTGTATGACTTGGAGTTTTACAGGACATGTGAGTACGAATAGTACCAACATAGCAAACATACAAAATGGCGTCCCGGGAGTTGTTATCAATTTGTGCTTTTCCTGTTCAAAATGAGGTCACAAGTTAATGCTGCGTATGATACATCACGGAATTTTGCTTGCATTCTTATTTTATGACGTATTTGCATAGTACAAACTAGTCGCCAGCACATCAAACTAACCATTTAAGGGATCATCTTATACTGGATGTTCCTAATATTTGTATGAAAAAACTGTGTAAGTTGGTCTAAGAAATGGTACATTGGTACATAGATATTCATTTTCAGACATGTCAATAAACATTTTAATTTTAACGAGAGTAGACCATTGTTAATTAAATGTGGTTAATAAACAAAAATAAAACAAATAAAAAGATAACAATAGGAAACAATTACAATTAAGAAATGTATAAATAAGCATTATTAAGGTAAGTAGGTGATTAGAAGATAAAAGGGAAGTGATTAGCTAATTGTGCTAAAATAAACACAAATAAAAATTTAAAACTATTAAGTGTTATTGCAGAGTTTTGATATATTTAACATGAAAGTTATTTTTTTGTGTTAGTTTAGTATGTATAATGTAGTTATATGATGAACTCATAGCGGTAACTTTAACTTACGGAATAATATCCATTATTGCAAGAATCCCAGTCGAACTCTGTCACACCCATTTTTATACCATTCAGTTCTTTAACCGTCCAAAACGTGATCACTGATCACTACACATTACACCTATAACTATAACTAACTATATTCACATGTACAGTCTTTTGTAAACTTATATCACTAGTAGTCACTTTAGGAAATCTATAGGTCCTTTGAGATTATCTATCGCACACACAGTTCTCAATAAGATCCTTGGGGTCTAAGAAAATCTTAGAAAAGTAGTCTGTAATTGGCTTCATAGCGACCAGTACGCACTCTTGCAAGCCCTGGGCACGACTGGGGCAGCGGGGATATTAATTTTAATATTAGACAGAACATGTGGCTGTCAAACTATATGAAAAAACACCCACTTCAAGCCGTCATAAAGTTTTCAAGCTAAAACCACAACTAAAACTTTCCGAACAATTTCTCAGTGTTCTAAATTTAAATCTCACTTCGCACGTCTTATCACTGCACTGCAAAGAACTTGACTATCATCAAACTAGACCGTTGCAAGATTGATTACAAAGTAAGAATGTTCACAGAACTTAATTAGTGTGTTTAGGGCGTGATTAGCGAGTTCTTTGGCAATACTTCAAGGTTGGTTGCTATGTGCATTACCAGTACAATAGGGTATTTTGTAAGTTACTGTTTTATGTAAAAGATCGATAATTAAGTAATTCGTTACTTTTAGTACCTTGAGCGACTAAAACAAACATACTAGTTTGACTCCAAAATTCTTGCTTTGATAGTCAATTACAAGCGAAGTGTTTTTTTTTATCTAGCTTCAGTTTTCATGAAAATCAAACCCAGTTTTAGAGCCACTGGCTTACAGGATAGACTTCATTGGTAACTCACACATGGCATCGCTCGGACAGACCACACATACAGACAATTAAATATAGCGCACTCACACATACACCCTCGTGGGACGAATATGTGACTTGTGGGGGGAATGGAGAATAACGAGCTCAAATGATTGACGCAATCCATAGGGGGATAACACAGAGTATTTGTACGTGTTACTTTTTCAGACAATCTGGTACTTGCTACTGCTAAACTACTGTTACCTACGATAAAATAGCTGATCAGCTTTTCAAGCGCAGCAGTGGCGGTGCGACTGCGTGCGACGCAGAAAGTTTCGGGTTCGATTCTCGGCGGATCACTCACAAAGTTGATATTTATCACTTTGTGAATATGTTCCCAGTCTTGCTAGGACATTGCAGGCTGGACCACCTGACTCTCCGTAAGAAAGATGGTTCCGTGTTTCAGAGGGCACGTTATGCTACGCCTTACCTACGGGTACAGGTCGGCCTACGGGTCACGGTTGCTGTCTATGATTACTTAAACGGTAATCGTTACTATGTAAGAAGCCTGCTAGGCATTTAAAAAGGCATTTGAAAAAACTAACACCAGGTTTTCATTAGGTCGTCGTACGACTCGGTATACCACACGAAAAAGAAAGAAGGAAGCTTTTCAATTTATTGAGAAAAACCCAGTTTGTTATCCTTTTAACTAACTCATATATGTTTCTTTTAGGCAAAAGTTTTCCCTTTTAATATGATTTTATGATTGAACACCTTTGCACTTTTTACTAAGTACCTACCTACATAAATAAAGTTAGCTTGTTGTTGATGACAAGGCATGACTTCCAAGTTATCATCCATAATATTGTATCCAGTATATTTGACGCCTGTTCTGGTATTTATAGTTAGATTCTTCCTCCGACCTCCTAGACAATATTTCTGTTTATAGGATTAATATGAGAAGCTTCTGAATATCATATTCTAGTTTACTTTTAAAGGTTATCATCTATTAACACTTCCCCTGTACTTTTGCCAACACTAGCATAGCCAATACACGCACACAAACGCACCGATCTTATTATATCTTTACTACATCCCGTGGGACCAACGTACTGCGACCAGGAAGTCTTGTTGTGAATGCTGGCCAAGTCTGTGACTTTCTAGCCAAGTGTCCCATTGGTCACTGCTCGTTGCATTTACAATGTGTGGGTATGTGTGCGCACTCCCGGGACACAACGGTCAATTGAGAACCGTGACAGTCTTCAATTATATTTGTAATGCTCTAATTGAATGGTCAATGCGATTACTGTGTGGCTTTGTACATCTACTTTCTTTTGAATTCTTAAGAAATGGTTCTCTCTCTATGTAGCGAACAAATCTAAAACGGTTTATCTAAAGTAAGTCAGTAAGAAAGTCAATTTGATTGAAATTCTAAATTACAACTAAGTATCGATTATATTGATAATATTTGGTTTTCTTAAGACTATAAATATATAAAAATCTAAATCTACTTCACTGAGGACATCTAGCGTGTGTATAAAGAAACATTTTGTATTCTCAACTCGCCTACACTCCCGTTTAACTCTACCAACTCTACTCACTTGTTCCATTAAACACACTATCTCCGGTAGATGGCGTTGGTCTCCTAGATCTTTTATTAAATAGATCACTAACAAAAACTATACTATTTATTATCAAAACACCGATATAGACAAAAACATCTAGTTAGCTGACAACACAAAAATGTAGAGTTGAAAAGGTGGTCTCTATGAGATGTATAAAGCGCTTGACGAAAGTGTAAAATTAGAATGAAGATGCTACGAATTTGATAATGAAAACAATGACTATGATAAAGAAAAGTATAGTGACATGGAACATCAATATGGGGCGAACCTGAAAGCTACTGTCGGTGAGACTGAACGAGCCATCCAACCGAAACTTTTCCATGAGCGAGCTAGAGATGCTCGCGAACATCTCGCCACGCGGGTTACTCTGCAATACACCATACATGTCACCCAGATATATATGAATAGTAGGATGAAAGAGACAAATTCTGCAGCACATCAGAATATAAATCCTACTATACTTCAGGACAAAAGAATACGATTAAAAATTACTGGTTTCAGTCTATGATTGATAAGTAAAGACAATGTTAAAAATTGAGATATGTACCGGCCAAGTCTAGAGATAAATCATGTTACAATATTAGCTGTCACTAGGTCAATAGCGTAAGACCATGAATATGATCATTGGAATGTTGTGCGTGCCAGCTGGCAATTTGCCTTTTAGTTTAAGAAGTGCGTCCTACAAAATTTGTCCCTTTCGGTTGAAAATAGAACTGAAAATAAACAAAACATATATATACACATATAGAAACATACATATATAGAAAAATAAGAGGAATGGTTAGTTTTCAACACCGTTATTAAGTGGTGTTCAAAAAGATTTATTAAGAGCCATAACCAAAGATCGACCTCGCGGCCGAATTCGCACGTCTTAGAGATACTGCGAAATTGTCGTGGTGAATGGCCTGAATTATATTATTTGCGTTTTGGCTAAAGAAAATATAATGAGAAGGAATAGCCGAAATATACATATAATAATTCGTACAAGCTATAAGTAATCCGAAATTAAACTATTCCTAATTCCTTCTTTTTAATTTTAAAATATTATTGTCACTACACAACACATTTGAGTATCATTTTCATTTTCTGCGACAGTTGTCATATTTTTTAAGTGGGTACACTAATGAAGTTACGTATACAGATTTATTTCTCTGAATGTCTAAAATTATGATAATTCTCTTTTGTCAAGTGTTCTCTTATGAAAACGTTTTCATTACATTACAACACGCAGGGTTTAAGTAATTGACTCAGACTTTTAAGAGAACCTCCAGTAAGGTTTCACAATAAATCTTACTTTTTATGTCTTTTTACGTTCTGGGTTGCGTGAGATTCTTTTGTATACCTGCGACCTTATTTTCAGCATCCTACTTTAAATGATTCTGAACCCCTTGTTTGTTCTTTGACATCACAGTTATAAATGACTTTTCCCATTGCCAGAAACGTACTTCTCATTAATTTCATTTATTAGCTGCCATCATCAGCATAATTATATTTATAAAGATAATAAAACTGTGTACAATCTATACACTAAACTAACAATTCCATTGTTTTAAAATAATATGTATGTAGGTAGAATTAAAGTGATGCTTTAATCGTATCATTATTTTTTATAGCAAGGAACAACGAGTTTGCAAACCTCACGGCCAATATATCTTTGCACTGATCATGTAGTTATACAAGTAAATTAATAATAGTACTGAACAAAAACTAGTCTCTCGATGAAGATAGGTAAGTAGATACATAGTTTTGTTTTCTCGCGGTGTCGCGGTCTCGCTTGCGTCCACATTTATTATTTGGTCATAAATTTTTGAAGATTTAGCAAGAAGACCTGTTTAACTGCTCTTCTGTCAGCCAAGCAATGTTTATTAAATACTTACATCATGAGTTCTTTCATCAATGATAGCGTCGCGCGGCAAGTTGGCGGTCATGAGGAGAGCGTGGATGTCCTCAGTCTTGAAGCTCTCCATGTCGGCCTCGGCAAGGTTGGCGTCCAGGTCTCTGGCCAGGTCGTTGTAGCGAGAGGTGAACTCGAAGCGGGAGGCCAGCTCGCTTATGCCCTTGTACGAGGCCGACACGGAGGAGAGGACCGACTGGTGGTGGCACGAGCCGTCTCGGAAGATCGGACTGGAATAGAAAATAAACAAAAAATGTTTAAAACAAGTACAGACACATTTTACATGTGTAAGAAATTTTTGCCGTGTGATGCCGGCTTAGAATAGTATCACCCCACAATGCCCCACATCCTTCCCGCGGGTGTCGTGAGAGGCGACTAAGGGACTCGAGAGTATTGGTGTATTACAATTTTTAGGCGAGAGGCGGACAGCCTGTCACTATAGTGATACACATGTTTTCCGAAACAACCTTGGAAAACAATCCTCAAAAATGTCAGACGTGGCGATAGCGGCCCTATTCTTACGGCCGTTAACGCTCTGCCTAGCCCGCAAGAGATAAAGGCGTGATATATGTATGTATGTATGTAAGACAGTTTTCGTTAAAAGGTTTAAGTATCTGAGACACTTGCATAATCACGGCAGGTGGTAAACTCTTCGTTGTCTTCAACCAAGTTTCCAAAACGGGACTTTGGATTGGAATTTAAAGCTATAAACGCGAGATGAGCTCACTTCTGTTTTGCTACATACGATTTAACAGATAATCTGAAGGTGACGCAACGTCTGGACAGCTAATCTGTGAAGGGAGTGATGACATGGATATTTCTAAAGACATGGGTTGACGGGCCTCGTTACCATCTATCACCCGGTGTCATTTCCAGTTTGTTAGCGATTGACAGATTCGGGCAACCCTATTTGAAAGAACATGTTTCTTTAGGCAGGTGCTGATGGAGAACGATATCTGTCTGTTAGCTACAAAGACAAGGCATTGTAATGCCTTTTGAAGAAATGACATAGTTGAATTTGCCCCAGTTTTGGAGAATGGAAGGTCGTGCGAGCCGAGCATACTTTTCAATTAAATTGTACTATGGAGAGAACGTTTACCTATACAATTTATAAAACTTTCAGACAATTTCTAAAAGTTGGTTTCACGACAAATTCCCTAGGTTAGGTAGCCGACCCCGGCAGAGAAACGGGATAAGGCAAGGAGAATGATGAATATCTGAAAAGTTTTTATCGATTTTTCTACAAAACTTTATAACACTTCACGAGAAAAGTTAAAAAAGAACTGGCAATTCAAACATTTGTGATCATTTTGAAAGGAATAAACTGTTAGGACTAGTGTGGTTGTTACTTGAGCAGTTGTTTCAATACTCACTTGTAGTCGAGGAACCAGAGGTAGCCGGAGTTGTCGCAATGCCCATCCAGCTCATCTTGCGTGGAGTGCTGGCTGCCGGCTAGGCTGGTGTTGCTGTTGCAGTCCTCGTCTACGCCGGGGCTCGCCGCCTTCAGCCCCAGCCGCGGCGGTGGCCCTGGAGTTACAAGAAAACGGATCTATTAGATATTGACGTCATAAGATAAGGCTGATATCTTAAAATAACAAAGAAACTTTTCTTGCTGTTGTCCCTATAAGTTGTCGAGTGACAATGCACAAATGTGGTTGTAGACGCTGCTCAATACTTAATGCTAACAAGAATCACTTGCCGTCTAGCATATGCCTCTGTGGGTGCAAGGTTTCACATAATTCAGAATCCTACTCGGCGTTCCCTTGCCGTGTGGGTTGCCTTAGTTTACGCTAATACTGTTTGAAACGGTTTTCTAATGATTTCAAATTGGAATGTGCCGCTTACCGAGGCGTTAGAAGAACACACATAATTTACCGACGAGAATTTAACCATAAAATTGCACTGCGGCAAATTGTACCGTTATTCATATGACCATCTATTTGTTGAGAGTGCCCGTAAACCAAAGCCTGTGTGCAAGCCACTGGACCTAGCAGCTAATAAAATACTGGTTTATAGGCTAGAGAAGATAAATTTAGCCCTGTGGCGCCTCATTAGGCCGTCGAGAGCGAGCTATTGAAACGCTAACGTGTTGTTTATAAGACTGCAAGGCGTGGGTGACAAGATACTGGACATCGCCTTATAGGGAAACTGGGCGCTTCCAGAGAACTGCCTTAAGGAAAACTACATTTTAAATTTACCCATTTTATTAGAACGGCAAGACATTGGATGGTGCGAAATGTGAGTTGTCCGTGTTATGAGACCTAATAATAGTTACCTACTTAGGATACCAAATGCATCTTTAGTAAAGTAGGTACGTAATAAAACGAAATGAACTAAAACTTAGAATTGTGTATCTTGTTAGAGCTTTAGTAAAGCAGACACTGTAAGGAAGAGAGTCATAAAATAATGGTTTTTATGATGAAGTTAATGACATAAGTTGTTTAGAAAGTAAAAGTTCAAAACCTGACTATCTTTAATTTGATGTGATTGAGTAACATACTTAAATCTTATGAAAGCTTTCATATAAAACCAACTTGTCTATTCTAAAATACCTATACAGTCACAATACGAGAGGATCATTGGGGCCACTTCGGCTCATGACGTCACAACACAAGTACCTACTGACTCATTTGTGATACATGCGCAGGAGTGACTGGCCAGTCAATTGTTTTTTGTTTCTACATAGAATCAGCGGTTAGATTGTTCAAACGTGGAAAACGTAAGTCAACACGGTTTGTTGCAACTTAGATTGATACTAATGAATCATAATCATAACTTCTACAAATAGGATGGTTCATTCATTATAGAACAGGTACAATTTCCATGTAGTACTACGATACAATGCTTGAAACTGACCATCTTTACCTCACATAAAGATTGCGTACACTGTCATTTGTATGTAAACAAACAATAAAGAAAGCCAAAGATTTTCCAGAATGTCGTCTTGTGGGTGTCGCAAGTCCAGCGGCGCCCGGCCATAAAAACGACATCCAGCAACTACCATTAGTTCTCACTATTTCCTTCTGAATAATACATTCGAAATTCCTTAGTAGTGCTGCGTGTTGCATGTGCTGAACCAGCCTAAAGTGGGCGGACATACTGCATTAGTTCATTGCCTCAATTTATGGCCGAGATGGCATCTTGCCGCCGCACTGCACTGGAATTTTAAGTAAGATTCCTCAATCCAAGCAGAATTTTTGAGATATCTTATTTTTCTGACACGGAAAGAAAATCGGTCCCAAAAGATAATCCTGTATTAACCTATACAATTTTTGCTGTATTGCAAATTATGCCGACAACTTCATATAAAATGATATGCTTAAACTACAGATTAATATTCATTCTACGTTCTATAGTGTCAAGGGTAGCTAGCGTACCCACTCGTCTGCAGGATATTGGTACAGACAGCTTTATTAATTTTACTTGTCCTCTTTCAAACGCCAATATTAGATTTTTTTTATTAATAATCATAATTTATACATATCCGTTTTCACTTCACAAACAAAATCATCAACATCATGATTATAACCGTGTAGTTTTTAACAAAAATTAATTATAATCCTTTTAATGTCTCTCTCAATGATTTGTGGATGTCGTTAATTAACATGTTAACACATCGTTCCAAAGCCATCTCGATTGAAGAAAGAATTTGGGAGAAAGCACTTTCCTTAAAACTTGGCGTTGTTTTGGTTACGCCCTGGTTTTCCATGGCAAGACGCCAGCTAGCCAAAAACAAATCTAGGAATTCATGTCGCTTTATTGAATTACATTTTTTATTAGTCGAACCGGCACAACGACTAAAAACGCGTTCAATGTATGTTTTAACCGTGTTCACGTCTTTTTATGCATCTATTTTTGTATACTGCTTGTACACCTAGTCTCATTTTGTTCAGCTACAGTGGAAGTGTCATTTTTCAAAAGGAATTAAAGCCACTATCGTGGACCGGGCTAATCCTTTAACGTGCGACGACTAATAATAGGACGGACGTTATATATTTTATTATGACTAAAGCAGCTTACACAGTATTAGGAAGGACTGACGTAGACAGAATTAAGCTTATAATAATATAGAGGTTGCAAAATTTTACATGAAATCCAGTGATTACTTTTTATGTTGCCATTTCCTTTTTTCCTTGCAATTTTGCAATGGCAGTTACTTTTTGCAAAATGGCTACATTGTATGCCCGTGAGATTTCTGCCTGAATTGGCTCCAAGTGGTAGATGGAGGTCAACAACACCGTACCACGATATCTCATTGCCATCGCTTGTATCGCTACAATGTTGCGATGTGGGGCTTATTGGAGTGGCAGATTCGCAATTAGTTGGTTTCGTAGTAAAGGGTATCAGATCATGTCGGAGGAGCTGACAAGCGTTTACGTCTATTAAAATAATTAAAAACCTGCTGAGAGATTCTTGGCAGAGCGCTTCGAGATAAAAACCGTATCAGTGAATCAGCTGGAATACACGTATTCACTGACTTGAGGTAAAGTTAAAACCTTGTCATAATTATCCGGAATAATTGGCATTTTAATGAAATGTAATAATAATCCCTGCACCAGATACAACGACCTTGTGAAATGTGAGACATTGATAAGAAAAGAACATGTTGTTTTTCACAGGCAAAATCCGGAACCGCCATTTATCTCAAGTTCCACTTCCATACATTATTTCCTTATAAAGAAACATTGAACTACTTAGCGTGGCTAATATAAAGTGAAACTTTGTGCTCGAAGGGATTTATAAGATTTATTAAGAGGTGTCAAGGCGTAGGAACTTAGGCGTCAATGTTAAACCCTCATCAAATTCTAAGACGTTGAACGAATCAGGTCACTAATTTAATGGAAGTTCATATTTGGGGCCGCCTTTTGTAAGTTCTCGTGTCCGTACAAGCCAAACGGATTTTGTCGTGAGAATGGTAACGAGTACACAAATGGTACGGTTTGATAAGCAACCTTTCACCTCCCTTTGGCGACGTCCCTTTTAAGGAAGACCACACCGAAAGCGGAGAAATGCTGGCGAGGCGGGACCAGACGCAGCTATGTTCCAAGAACTTTTACATTGTCCAACTAGCAGAACATCACAGAGACAACCATGTTTGCAAATAGAACGCTGATGAGTAGGTATGTTTACATTTTGTTTATACTATGAAACCGCTCAAGTGGATTATAGGAACGCATATGGTAGTAATAATCGTATCAGCCAACCGTTTAATCTCCATCCGTAAAACATGATTGAAAGCATTTTTGGTCAGATTAAAAACCCTTCCCTCGACTTGAACCTCCGAAATCCTAATGGAATATTCGATGAAATTTAGGCTAAAATCCTTTCAAGTTGATGACACCTGCCTGCCCTTTGGCATCTTAAGAGCTTCTCGGCCACCCACAAAAGGAATTTCGTCGTAAAATAGGTGTTTTATGACATTATTCCATCATAAATAATTTCGGATCATTCGAAGGATAAAGACTTTATTACCAAAATGAATAACAGTCATATGGAGTCCTTAAATAATCTAAGTATTTTAGTCAACGAAGTGAGTCAGGAGAAAAACGAAGTGTGAAGATCTCGTGAAGCGTTGGAGACGACAATACAAGGAATGCCCAGGCGCCGGATAATTTTGCCACAAGCTACCTACTTACTTGCGCCAAAATGGAAGAAACTTGGCCGTCTATAAATAGTATCAAATTGTTCATGCTGTGAGCAATCCTCTAATTTTGAAATCATTGAGAACATATACATCAGACATTTAATTTACTACTTGAGTCTTGCTATTTCCTAATATAGATAATGATTATGTCTAAATCTCCTAAAGCAGGTCTGGCTGCCTTCTAATTTGGTAGATTGTAAAGCTATCAATTATTTTTGAGATAAATTACAGATTTATTACTGCCATTCTAAAATTAGGACTCTCCTTCATACATAGGTTGCATAATGAAGAGGTGATGTTTGAATAATCTAGATTGAACGAGTGTGTAAATTAAAATGTAGCCTTCTGTAAAAACAAGAATAACGACCGAGAGGTAAATTTAAGATCACCTTGAATACAGTCATTGTTCGGCAGCCAAAATAAAAAAAAGGACGAAATAAACGCTAATGAATTACTATGCTTACAACAAACGCAACCTAAGAAACATTTTATTAGCCCCCTTCAAACTTGATCTGTATTTGAAATAAGAATTCTAATAACAAACAACTATCAAATATCATGCCACAATATCATTTGAAATTCGAATTGCTGATGTGGAACAAAAACATCCGTCATGTCATGAATATTTTAAAAAACTATGTGGGCGGGCATCGACACCACATGACACCAGCACTGGTTGATACTGAATAATAGACAACTTCTGACTAATGCAATAGGTAGTGCTAAGCATGATATAGAGACGATAGGGACCTACCACAGAGGAAAAATGACATTTGCATCACTACTGGGGCGGCGCACGCATGACACCTGTTGTCTATGAGACCTACGAAGTTTAACAGAGAGATAAGATGAAATTTTGACGTCGCGACTCTCTCTCTTCGTGTTGGACACCGAGTCGTCTAACGACACAATGAACCCTAGTCTCAAAATTTTTCAACCACCTTCTACAATTATTAGGCTTCTGACATGGTTGTGTAACGACCGCCGTCAAAGTATACAAAAACAATACTGTTTTTCTTATTAGAGTATACATAAGTGACTATAATAAAGGACAACCTAAGTGGTGTGGATGACCAAGAACATTTTAATACAAAATCTATTACAAAGTCTGAAGTATTCACGTCCCTCTTGTTAGTTACCTACATATACATTATGCGACGATGACTAATATAGTGGAAGTAGAATACCTACGGCTCTGGAGCTCAGGGTCACTTAAATCAAGCTGACGAGCAATTCAGATCGCGACAAACTGCGACATCCTTCTCTGAACCTCAAATTGATGACCCGCAATCTAGATCGTTACTTTTTATGTGATGAAATTGTTTTTGTAGACCATACATTATTTCGGCACTTGTATGGTTAGTCAATAAAATGCAAAGAAAAAAATGGGAAAGAAACGTGATTTATGTGTGTGTATGTATAAAATGCAAACGTAATTCTTTAAAATTATTGTCAATAGATATTATTATCAATATTATTCTCATTTAATTTTATCCGAAATATTTTACAATTGTTAAACCGAAAATCACTTTTAAAAGATCTTTATTGTGACGTCATAAATCATGGTAAATTCATACATTTTCTGAAAGCTGCTTATTTGGCTGGTATGCAAGTAGTGAAGTAGATTGTAAATGCACAAATGAAGATGATATAGGTACAAAATATAAAAATATGAATGAAGACATTGATCCAGCAACAGAATCTGTAAAGTGTTAACAAAACTAGGTAGATAATACGTATACGTATAGGTATACGTAGTTGGATGCAAAAAGAACTTGCATAATATTGAATCGAAGATAACAATTGCAGAAAAGAAAATCACGCATACAAACGATTCAAACACGTTTTACGCCACCCATATTACGAGCTAATTATTAGTATACAAATTACTACCACCTACAAACTGATCTCAAAGCTTTTGGCAAAGTTATTAGATAGGATTACGCAATAAATGGTACTCGTAGCAATGGCAAAGCAGCTGCACGCACCCGCCCACCCTCCTTTATAAACAAACCTACAAGCAATGCAATGACTAATGAACACTTTGTTATGTTTATTTGTGTATGAAATAGTTTCATGCCCTTTGACAATAAACAGAATGTAATTTTCAGCTACTATTTCAATTTATGCATCTAAATGCAAGAGCAAAACACTTTTAAACTTTTTTGTATAAATTATTAGTAGGTACTGTAGATTTCTCTTTGAACCCGGAAACTCGTACCGGCGTTTTACATACAATGGTGCATACAAGAAAAAATATTAACTGCTGTCGCTAACATATTTAGAAATTTGGACAGTCTTTTGTTTCATCACTTTCATTTGTTAAATGTATGAGACAATCCCAACTCGTCAAATACTAAAATAAAAACTTAGCGGCACTTGCGTCGGAGTTTTTATGATCAAATATTTGCCAAATGGCAATAAAATCCGATCTAACTGCTCGCACATGAATAATATTTCAGTAAAATTTGGTTAGGGGAAAACTTCTGGAAAGTTGCACGTGTAAGTAGCAATGTTTTCTCGTCATGTAGACATTCTATACAAGTTATATTATTGGAACACGTGAATTTATGTGCTTGTTAATATAAACCTAATTGTCTTATACCTTTGGGCATACTCCCAAAACAATTTCAATATCAGCACTTGTGAATAAAATCTAACTGTATCTTAGTCGAGAAATATAAAGCAACAAATCATCCACGTATATTTTACCTCGTGGTAGTGTAGGTGAATCGTATACATGCGCCTCACAGAGTGCATCAATTATACGGGCTAATGCAGGTCTGCGCCCGCGGCTGCCTCGCCTAGTTAGAATACAAAGGGCGCCAAGGGTTACCAGGTTTAAATCGATAAGCAGGTCGACTACGTTATCCTGGTTTCTGGGTTCACATGTAGAAAAGATGTAATTGACAAAAGAAACTTGTACTTGCAATTTACTCTTCTTCTTCTGTATATCTGAGATCAGCGCAGCACTTCTTTTTCTATAATCAATTTATATCACTTTTTTTTTGTTATAAATCACTAGGTACAGGTATTTTATCATTCCTGTAGTCTTTTTAGTCCATCATAATTTTCAATTTTTACCTGAGAAGGTAGTGATGACAAATATGCCATATTCTTTAAACGAACGCTTGTCAACCCTAGCGTCAAAGCTTTCGTTTTAATTGTACTACACTACAGACCACCATATAACACCTTTCAACCTAAATAAGTCCCTATTACTGGGACGAAAAGACGTCCTCTGGCACGGGCTATAAATTGTAGTCGACTGTACCATATCCAACAAAGTGACAATCACATTGTATTGTTTGAGACGCACCCTTTCTTTGGTAATCACAATTTATATTATTTTGAATGTGTGTTACGTGATACAGCAAGAAAGGATAAATTGTGAAAGGTGCTGGTTTATGGTTATTCATAGCATGGTTAATGAGGGCAACAAAAAAATTATGTATCGAAAGTTATAAACTTCAAAAGAGAAAAAATACGAAACAATCAGTTCACATAGCAAGAAATTTTTATTGTAACTTTTTCACATGAAATCATAATTAAATTGTTTAACAATAATGAACAGATCATAATATACTCAAGTCTCATAATGTACATAAAATAAATATTTAAAAATTATAATGCTTGGGAAAAGATCTTTTCATTACAAATATGAAAAAATACAAAACAAATATTCTTACCTAAAACACAAAAAAGTCGTTAATAAATTGTTGCATGGATTGGATTCATTATTGGCTAAAAACAATTCAGGATTGCCTTCAAAATTTATCCGTAAATTACTTGTTGTAAAACTTAGTGTCAAAGTAAGGTGTGAATGCAAAGCCCTGAAATTCTGAATTGATAAATCTACTTGTGCTGTGGTTGCTGTTCACTGCAATAAATAAGTTTGGCAAGCCTTGAAAATTGAACAATATAAGATAACAGAATCAATTCGCCTTAATTTATGCCAAATTACTGGCAAAGCTGTACTTTGTGGAAGGCTTTCATCAATCTCATGTTTGATGGACAATCACTGCTGCTGACTACTGCTCACTAAATATTTTGATTTATTTATCTGTCAGTGGATAAATATGGCTTTAGCATATTCGATGCCAGTTTAAACTCGTTCTCGGTCGAGACATATCGGCCGGATGATCATAACAACCATAGTACGGTAAAGACGTCATTTGCAACAGGAAACTTGGAGTTGGCACAGAACTTGCTTCAGGCCATTTAACGAAATCCAACATTATTAGCTGGATGCTATTATTATACACATTTATGTTCATGCATGTTTTCAAACAGTGCTAAAACATTGAAGTATTTTTTGCGGGGTTATAGAACCGAAAGACCGAAACATTATCTCTTCGTTTCAGGTTTCCTGTTTGACAGGTAGATAGTGTGACGAAGGTGCGACATAAGAAGTCGTATCCAGTTTCTACCTGTGTTTGCCAAACTAGTTCCGACTGTTCTGAGTCACTTCGAGCCGCCTAACACGCTAACAATGGCATACAACAGCGCGCCGCGGCGTCGGTCGTCGTCCTTGACTCGCGAGCGTTGGCGCCAGCCGTGCGCCGTTCTGCAAGACAAATTATAACATGGGCCCTGCGCCACCCTCCTCCACTTTATCACTACCCACTAGATATACGTATTTACTTCTTCCAATCTGGCTAAATACAATGTATTCTAGACACTGGAGGCCTTTTCTAGCTGGTTGCTAAAGCGCACTGTATCCTTTGCCGCCTCTCTCCCCAAATTATATTTAGCACAGCATTGCCACGGCACCCACTGGCAATTTATATTCAGCAAATCAACTTGAAAAGGGTCTCCTATAGACTGATAAATTGGTCGTATAGTTTATGCGGGTCAAATTTCTTCATAGTTAACGCGACTCCCAATGCCAATGATTTATTCTCACGACTTACTTCTGGGTAAATTTGAGATTTATCTTTGTTTTAATTGACGTTTGTGTAAGCGGCTGCTATTTATTATTCTCCAGGGTTCCGGTCGGTGCGTAGGAGTCGCTATGGCGTTGCGCTAAATTGCCAACAGCTCATGTAAGACTTTCTGTTGTTTGTGGTTCGGAGACTAAACAATGGATCAGTTTCGGAGACAGGTCGACTGATGGCCAAACGGTACAGCCGGTCAACGACCACAAGTGCAACTTGACATTGCCCACAAAATATACCGTAGCAGTTGATACAACTAGAAAGGCCAAATTTGGGACACCTACTACTTTTACCGACACACAAAAGCAAGGCGAAGACAGCAACGGTATCAGAAATCGTGATCTTCTTTTGAATTCTGAAATCACGTTTTGATCAAATACGGAGAAGTAATTTTGCATACAACATTAAAGTTTGACTGAAATCACTTCCTCACTGTAGAGGATATCCTACTCATATGAATAAAGACAGATATTATCGCCTTCATTGCGTATTCTTTATTGTTTCGAAATCTGCATAACATGGTAAGGACTTCGTGACAATTTGCAATACATTTTTGGAATGTGTGGCCCTAACCACTCCAAAACTTTAGTTTATTTACTGGCTGAGTCACTCTATCACGGAAACCATTTCTCCACTATTGATTTCTCCATTTTGAATAGTCACACATCGCAAGCTCTAATAGGTTCGAAGATTAGCTAGCTCGTTATAATGATATTAAAAATGTAATAAACCGAAAATAGTCCTTAGGCGGATTGCACACTTAACGCACGATGAAGCGCGTAAACATCACAGTGGTCTGTCAGATCCATACTAGAAATGTCAATCCCCATACTAAAACCGCTCAACCGCCGTAGACGCAGCGCTATCGCAGTATCGTCCGTCGATTATGGATTTAGTATGGAGAGTGACGTTTCTAGCATGGATCTGACAGACCGCTGCGATATTTTAGCGCTCCATCGTGCGTCAAGTGTGCGATCCGCAGACTAACCTACTTTTTTTATTTTGTCTATACGAGGCAGTCGATTGCATAATCTTTCCAGATAGAACTATCATAGAAATGTGTTCCCGATGCTGTTCATCAGAGTTTATAAATAGTTGGATCGGCATCCGTCGGCGTGGACAATGGATGCCGTAGACGGGCCACGTTCCATATGGATGAACTGCTAAAGGCCAACGGGCATATGCGATAGCATCATGGAACTAGCCCGATAAATTTCACATCAGATCTTCATACATGCTTTAATGGCAAAATCCTATTTAGTTCAGTTCTGAAATATTGCATTGTTCGAATGACATCAAGGACAAGTTATCATATTTCAATACAATCTAAAGAAGTATTGCTTCAACCCAGCCTTCATCACACAATTAACAGCCTTCAATCAAAGATTGTCTCGATTCGGTTACAGTTAATCGATTGATGAATCGACCCATTACCTTGACGATCCACAACATCTGCAATCAATAAATTCCTTCACCACTTTATCTATGACCACTGGCCGTGGCTTTGCGCCCATTCAGAAATTCTTTGAAGCTTGAAGTCAGATAGGTTAAGAATTAGTTTCTTCCTGTACAATTTTATAATGCCGGCTTAGAATAGCATCACCGCACATCCTTCCCGCGGGTGTCGTAAGAGGCGACTAAGGGACTTTAAGGTATTGGTGTATTACAATTTTTAGGCGACAGGCTGACAACCTGTAGTACTATACATGTTTATCTATAGTAATACACATGTTTTCTGAAACAACCTTGGAAAACAATCCTCAAAAATGTCAGACGTGGCGATAGCGACCGTATTCTTGCGACCGTTAGGGCTCTGCCTACCCCGCAAGGGATAAAGGCGTGATATAAGTATGTGTATGTATGTAATTTTATAATAATAGATACCTACTTCCCACTTGCTATGCTATACGGTTCCGCACAAAATATACCATGACGGTTTTGTTTACAATGAAAAGTGTTTGAATTTTGTGCGAGAATATTTAGATGCAAGTTTTAGACGCCGAACGGAAGATGCTGAAAGATTAATTTGGGAATAAGTGTGAGGTAAAGTAGAAAATGAGGGTTGCAACGGTTGAAACGGGAGATATGCTAATGAGGTTAAAGCTAGTGTTATCTCGAGCTGTTGAGCTGCCGCCATTACCCAGTTAGCAGCAAGTAGGTGCTTAAAGCGCAGAACTTGCTCGAAGGAAGTTCTTGGGGATGTAATGTGATGATAAACAATAGATATTATTATATCAGTATGTTAGATATTTCTTTCTTAGTTTGGCCATTGACACGAAGAAGAAGTGTGAAGGGGTAGTTAATATATTTATAGATCTTATTTATACGTTACTAACAAGGTTTCTACAAACTTTTGTACCTATAAACTTCTAAAATAAAAAATTATAATACAATAAAAAACTCTAGAAAAACTAAGTCACAAAAAAGTTCATTACCTAGCTCTTAAACCGCGCCAGCTATATTCACTTTTATACTACACCTACATAAAAAGTGCCGTATTCACCCCTTGAAAGGAACACACAGTACGTAAGTTTCACTATACCCTGTACCTATATTTTATGTCAAGCTCTTGTGTGTAAAATACAATTTCGTTCCCGCCTTCGCGATCGCTTTAATCACATTGTGAGACACGTTTAGGACTTTGTTGAGGTTAAACTCGTAAACGAACAGCCAATTTCAAAGTTCACCAGTTTCACCACTCGTAAACTCCAGAACATCTAGTTTGAGGAATTTGTTTAACAACCTTGAACTAAAACGCGGACTGAGCTGAGTATTTATTGGTAAGGGGCAACGCTGCGTCGCGCGTATTGACCGCGCAGAAGCGCGAAAATTGCGAACCCGCGCGTAGTTTACTTAAACGTGGCTTTCCCTTACTAAATTATGTATCTATGGTACAAGATTTCTTTATTTTCCATAGACACCAAGCGTGTAGCTATTTTAATGCCACGCCCACTAGATTTATGTGTTGAATTTTTTTTTATGTTTTTCTAAATTTGGGACTACGTGCTCTACTTATTTTGGTAGTAATAAATTACAATCAAGCAAGTGATTATGTTTTATGTATATTTACGAACATAATAACTATGTCAATGACCTATACATATGGCAAACAGAAATTTATATATTACTGCATAGCAATGAACGAATTTTATAGTGTGTGTCGCATTGTAAAAGAAAAATGGGAACGCAATGTCGAAAACGCATTCAAACACTACACCACCCCATAAATCTATCTAACAAAGTTTGTTGATTAAATCACTAGATTTACGACATATGTTCCGAGTCACACAACACTAACAAGGTTCAAAACATGGATACAGACGTCACAAGTGTCACAAGTAAAACAAAACTTGAAACTTCACATCAAGCGGTAAAATCGCAACATTTTTAACAAATTGGCGCTGGCCAGTGATAAAATGCACATAAAATCAAATTTATTTCATACCATGTGTTGCGTGTGCGGTTCCAAATTTAAATCTGCAGTGCATTTCATCAGTGAAATCACGCGTACAGAAGTCAGGACTTTCGTGACAGAGATAAAATTAAAGAAATAATGATTGTGTTTCATCTATCTG
This sequence comes from Keiferia lycopersicella, assembly GCA_029255805.1. NCBI lineage: Eukaryota > Metazoa > Arthropoda > Insecta > Lepidoptera > Gelechiidae > Keiferia > Keiferia lycopersicella. The sequence continues at coordinate 7,377,189 of JARACZ010000008.1, forward strand.
GGCATTGAGATCGGGGCGTTTTGCGATAATTAGTGTTCTCGGTGGTATGTAGGATGTGGATAGCATGGCTTCGTGGTTATGTCGGCGATCTTTTGATCTCATCGGGGCCTCAATCTGCTAACAAGCAAGAAAGTCTGCATAACTGGATTTAGAAGGAAGTAGGCATAGCTCATACATCGTGCATCGCATTGCAGTTTTAAATTTATTTATCTTTTAGTAGGAAAGAATGTGTCCAATTTCAGTGTATCGGCAAGAGAGAGTAAATATAAACATTTAAATGTTGTAAGTAGATCCTATCTAAGTACACAGTTTTGCAGTTCCGCTACAATTTTTATTTCGGAGTTAGGAATTCAGACCACGTTCTGAACGAATAGGAAATAGCATTTCCGAGATAATTTTTGTATATACGAATGAAATTCATACTTTGGTAGATGTGTAGGTAATGTTAATTCTTAGGGTTAAACTGAGTGTTAGTATTAACTTACACCTAGGTTGATATTTATTTGACTTGAAAATTTTTACTAATCTTACTGGCGCATCAGGCGAGGAACACACTTGACGCACGACGGAGCGCAAAAATATCGCAGCGGTCTGTCAGATCCATACTAGAAATGTCAATCCCCATACTCACACCGCTCAACCGCTGTTGACGCTGTGCTATCGCAGTATCATATGTCGAGTGCGGATTTAGTATGGGGAGTGACGTTTCTATTATGGATCTGACAGACCGCTGCGATATTTTTGCGCTCCGTCGTGTGTCAAGTTTGTTCCTCGCCTATTACTTTATTAAATCCAAGAAAAATATGTAAAGCTGTTGATAGATACTTACGTACCTACTTTATAACTTTTTATGAGCCTAAAATAAATTAGATCCCATGGGATTAAGTTCACAAATTCGCACAAACGATCGAAGAAAAAATATGAAATAACTTACAGAAGAGAAAATGATTGCTCTGTGCAAGGATCGTGTTTATTTGACAACCATGACACGCACGTTATGAAATTATTGTCAAAAGCAAATTAGCGAAGTTTGTGTGTCACGTATTAAAGAAAATACAATTTTTCTATCAATAAAATGAAAAAGTTCTATTAGGAGTACACATATCCAGATACCGGTTTTTTCGCAAGCTAAGAAATTCTCAGCACGTCGCGAAAACGACATCAATGAAATTCACATACAATTTAAAAAAACAACTTACTATACATTGGAACCCACATAAACCAAGCATTTAAAGAGAAAGCTGGTTTTGTCGTAGGTTTTTTGGAATGCCGCTGGTGCTCCGAGGACCTCTATTTTTGCTCGTAGGAGAACCGGAAAGGCTCCTTTTACAAGATTTTTCGTTCCATTTTTAAACGAAAGTGAAAATTCATTTCATTAAAACATGTTACAGATTGCGTCTGTCTGATTATCCGATACGGTTTTAATTGATTTTTGTTATGTTTATGACAATCATTAACGATTGTTGATAAGTTGTTTATGGTCATGTGATCGTTTATGTTAGGTAGGTACCAGAAACTATACAAAACATTTGCTCCCAAAAAGTTATTTGAAATAGAGGAAACGTCTATTTTGCACCTACTTTTAACATAAGAATTCATAATTTAGAACAGACAAATTAGATCAATACACCGAAATTAGTTCTCAATGGCCCCAAAACGAGCAAGTTGACCTAAATTACTGCAGCAGAGAAACGGTACAATAAAACGGGCATATTGCAACCGTTTGACCAGTCACAGTAATAAACTTATCATAATGGCGGGCGGGCTGTCGCAACGCATCTGCTAGACGGCTAGTTAATTATTTAGATATTACTTGTGAGAATTTATAGTGACACACGGTGTCATCATAGAATACTTCATACAGCTATTGATAAAAGCGAAATTATAAAAAGTCTACCAGACCTACTGTGCCTCGTTTTTCGAAACTAGAGGGTACAATTCTACAGGTGAAATTATATGTACGTTGCGTAGCAGATCAAAAAATCATTTTTTCTAATGTCCCAAAGGTTTTCTAATGTCCCACCGGCTACGCAATGTACATCGAATTTTACCTGTAGAATTGTAGCCTGTAGTTTCGTTGCATAGGCCACTGGTCTTCATACAGCTATTGATAAAAGCGAATTTTCGCTTGGTAGGAACCAGGGGTACCGAGAACCTCGTTAGGCTTGCCTTCAACCTGGCATAAGGTTGGCCAAGATCAGCGGACTATATAGGCTCTTCAAGGAAGTCCAGCAGTGGACGTCTAACTACAGATTTTTATATAAAGATTGTGATTGGTACCCAGTTTCAAGTTCTGAAAAAACAAGAGTTTGATGAAGATACATCAGTCACTAAATAAAAGTTCTCGGATAAGTTACGAACAAGCTACTTCAATTACAATTTACATGCCGTTAATGCTACCGCAAACGGTTTTGAGTACCCAGTTTCTGTACCACATCTAATCGGTTTCACTCTAAATATTTAATAGAGCCACAATAATCATGGGTATATGGTACCTGGGTACAAATAACATTATATAGTACATAGTAAAGTAGAGCTATATTCAGCTCATCCGCCCACTGTAGAGATAAATCCAGCAAATCGCACACTTACTATTACTATTAGATATAGAAATTGTATTTATTATATTTTATTGTTAAAAAGACAGTGATTAGATATAACAAAGTCAATAAACTACGTAATAGGATTTGAGGAAACGTGGGAGCTGTGAGATATGACACTAATGTACCAATTTATGCTCCCAAACTTTACATTTGTTCAATTTCCGTAGTGCTATAGGTAAAGTCATAAATAAAGAAATAACTGACTCGCACTAATGTATGCACTTAAATTTTAATAGGTTTAGGTATTTTTCTGTATTTCCTATCTGTAATTGCTCATTATTTTACTAACTTCCTTTCACAGCCGATGAATTATAACTTCAGTTTTACAGCTATTAAGTAAATAAACATTTACTTAACATATTGGCATTCAAAATACCCATTTCTCAACTAAAATATTATTTTAGATCTTGTAGGAATTTCCACATCATTTACGGATTTCTACGTGCAATTAGCTGACTTACTTTATCAATGCAGATTTTTCAAATAACTAGCATTTTCAAACTGCGCAATCAAAAGCCATTCCGAAATAATCAACCAAATCTCTTAACCGATAGCTTACACAATACAAACCAACATAAGTAGGTACATCCTGACTCCATTTTCACCAACGATAACCGAACATTAGAAAGAGCGATCAGTGCAAAGCAAGTACGCACCTTGATATTTTTGTCACGAATTGTTAATTGAACGTCCATTACGGGTAAAGTTCCGCTTTCTATATACAGTAGTAGACGAAACAACGCATTGGATGATGAAAACTTGTAATACAATCTGCAACTGTATTCGTAGAAGTTTTCGTATGGCAGACACGGTTACTATCCGCTACCGTCCGTCGTATCGTCACGACTTGCTACCGCGGTCTTGTAATAGATTATCTATCATTATTAGTTAACTTGCAATCCGACTATAAATGTTTTTGAAATAACTAAAGACTCAGTGTTGCAAAACTATCACTTCCTTTGTGCGACTTACATGCTTATTATTGTAAATTATGTTGAGGCTGGCAGTAATTATTATGTAGAAACTTACCTGCAAAGAAAAACCAATAATTATTAATAGGTTTTAGAAACTTTTCTATACTAGAGGACGAAATATGAATGACAAAACAGAATATACAAAAATCCAGGTAAACCCTTCCGAATCATATGTTGTGGCTTATCGATTGGATTTAAAATTAAATACTTGCTTATTATTTTGAAAGCAATGAAATAAGAAGTCACCTACCTACTCTCTCCTGCTTAATATTAAACTTCAGATTAATTAAAATGTAGGCGTGAGGTGGGTTACCGCAGGATATGTAAATGACTTCTAATAACTTAGGGCGTTTGTTACATAATTAACCTGTCAAAGAAGTTGCGCAATATTACACAGTAATAAACACATTCACATAATCACATATAATAGAACCGTCAAACCTGTAAGCGACAACCGTGCCAATAGGTGAGGTCAATTATTTTGATGTGGTTATTTATTTATCTAGACATGTCTGGATTATTATATTAGCTGGTTAAGTAGGAAATGCTTCCGATGAGTTTATATAACCAATTATAATTGAAAGTTGTATAATCGATAAGAAGGTAACTAGTATTGAGCACATTCAAACATGCATTATAATCGAATTAAATGCTTTGATGACAATCAAGTATTTCTTGATCGATGACATAGATAAAATACTAAATCGAAGTTATACAATCACGTAACAGCGATCAAATTCGACGTCAAAGTTCTGTTATGGAATACAGATTGTATGTAATTATGGAAATATGAGAGGAAACGCAATAATTAAAATAATGAACGGAAGTTGACTCAAAGGAAAACATTGTTTGAATTATAAACTCGGTAAAGAATAACGCATATCAATAAACCATTTTTAAAGCAATTTTCTAACAGGAAATTTTCTCACTCCGAAACAAGATTCAATTTTCTCTACGGGACGTGACAGCAATTCTTTTCTCAAAAACCAGCGAAACTAGGACACTCACCTAAATAAATTAATCAAACTAGTCTCCAAGATTTCTCGCCCCAATCCGGTAAAGTCAGTGAAGAACAGTTGGGAGTAATTAGCAAAGGAGTGCGAGAGGACGACTGAAATGAAAACCACAGTATGCGTCCTTTGGAAGTACTTGCATTGAAGGACGTCTCTTTGTTTAAGTACCTTCCTTCTGAAACTGCTCATCTCGCTTTCAACTGGAAAGAACCACTCCTCTCTGAAGCTTAATGTAGAAGCTATAAGAGCGGTTATGGCTTGAGCTCACTTCTAAGAGATGAAAGAAAAACTACTGAATGTTCCGCAGTAGAGCATAAAGCATGAAAAGACACGCTCAGAACTGAAAAATGCACACGTTATTCGCAGTTACGAGAAATTTCAAGCTGTTTTTTGCAAATCACCGAAAATGATATTTGTAAAATGCACCTGCCAGCATGATTATTAAAAAACTCAATCAATATACGATATCAATATCGATATTCAATCCGAATGCTAATTTTGAATGCATCGATGCACAAGAAACCTTGATCGTTGGTTCTTCAATATACGACGGTGGTGCTTGTTACAATCAAGCCGTAATTTAAAACCCATCAGCAATCAGAGGGACAGACATGCGGGCAAGGGCGTGGATGCTAATGTGTACACGGGCCTGCACTGCAATCCTGTAGGGCTGCCACTGCCAGTCATCCCGAAGCATTTAGACAGGGATAGCTTTTAAATACACTCGTGGGAAACAGTTGACAAATACATTAAACTATTGAGGTTCCTGTAGGTTTTGGTTTCTAATAGTTTAGGTTACATAGTTTGGCTGGCCTGACCAGATTTTCTGCTACTTGGTAACCCTACATGCATTGATCGGGCATTGCACGCATACACGCGTTACGCAGCCATGGGGGCGTACAACTATCAGCACGATGTAAACAAAACTAATCAATGGTTTGATTGTAGCTGCAGATGTTTCCCGTCAGTGTAAAGTGAAGGCTCGGCCTTTATAGTCAACTCTGAGGCAAAGGTTAAAGAGAAAGAGCTTGTAAACGTAAAGAATTGCAATGTTTGATGTCATATTCCATTGTGAACAAATATGGAAGAAAGACTGTACTTAGCACTAAATTTTCTGAGAAAGTACACATAAGGTTATCGTCTACTTTCATCTTTATTGTTATTTTAGTATCCCGTTTCCATTGCTCGTATAACCAACCTAGTTCTCTAACATTAGTTCAGCAACAATTGATATCCTACTTATTGTATCGGAGCCTTTACCCGCTGTGGTTGATATTTCTAATGATCGACACCAGTATTGTTCAGCCCACACAACTTTTTGACAGCGTTCTGTAAGATCTGTAACCGTTTATGCGATTGTGCAACTCTATGTGCAAAACATCGAAACTGGTTGTGTCGTAACATGTTGTTGAAAAGTATCAATTTTATAATGCTGAGTGGGTTTTAATAATCTAGAATAAAAATGCTACATCACGGCTGATTCTCCTAAAGTCCGAAATTTGTTTACGCAATTTACCTTCATCTTTGAACGTCGTAAATCAAAGACCTTCATACTTTTTATAAAAAGGATCGGGATCTTAAAAAAACGGCGTATCGTGTTTGAACATAAACTAAGCGTGGGTCTGAGGGTCTTGAAGCTTCGCAAATATTGACCGAGGAGCCGTGACGAAAATTTGCAAACAAAAGTAACTTTCGCTTGGAGATGTCACAGAGTGTCTCTTGGGATCACTGTACTAGAACACAAAGGTTCATTTTCACTAGTTTGAAAAACAGAGCTGTACAGTTTTGGTTATGCTTGACGATGTTTATTTAAAGACCTAACTTATCAGGGTTCTTTTCACGAGCTAGTCGTTCCGAACACAGAAGGACGAAGGTCGAAGCTCGATTGGTATTATTTTATCGGATCAAACTCAATCTACCGGAAATATCCTAAATAAACAGCTGACAACGGTGGTTGTCATAGCTACCGAGGATGTAGTCTCGCCAATTTGTAAATATTGATAGGAATTTAATAGTCTGGTAGGAACCGGTACTAAAATACCAAAATCTTGAGGTATAAAGTAAACGCGCTTAGATTTCAATTTATATCCTATGCTGTGTATACGCACCTCTATGTCAAGTACTTTCTACTGTGGGTGTCGTCGACCATTGTATTCGGCGAAAGCAATACAAAATTAAATTACCAAGACAAAAGAAATTATGCGTTTGACGTTACGCGCGTTTACTTAAGGAGTCAAACTCACTCAAGCGCGCGTGTAGATAATTGACTAACTTCTCGAGTGTCAATTTAAATTAATTGTACAAATAAATTAAAGTTAACCCTTTACACATACACACAATATGATACCTTTAACCGTTACGGGATATGCAGAGCGTCAACAGCTATCGCTATCGCCACTTCTGATAAATATCTGAGGGCTGGTTTAGAAAAAAACTATATGTATTTTTACTTTAAAAAAATCATTATTAGAAAAAGAATGATCAAACAATACAATGTAGGTAAGTCATTTAAAAAAATAGACCGGTAATAACAAATAAAAATTCGGAAGAAAAGGAACCGTTAGATTACGTCACACTAACAAGAATTTCTCAAGTTTTGGCAAATAAGAGAACTTGTTTGACTGTGGATCGTACGGTTTTGTAACCCACTGACTGGACCACTAGTCAGTTTTCGCCTTTCGCTCTTTATTGTAAATTGATAAGTCGGTAGCCTCTTTTTGCGAAATCGTCAACAGGGTTTTTAATCAGATAATGTTTTAAAAATTTGTAATCATAAAGTGATCTATAGCTACTGGTAAATGGTTCTGTGGTGTTGATATACCAATTAAACTACTTTATGAACCTGCCAATAATAATGTTCAAAATTAGTTCCAAACGATTGTTAGATAAACCAGTTGATATCCAAAACTATTGATAGAAAAAATACTATTGATAGAACTCCACGGTCTTTTCGAAATTAATATCGCTCTGATAGATGGACAAATGCGAATCTTATATATAAATTTCTTATTCCATGCGTTTGCGTGTCTGCGTAAAACGCATAAAATAGTTTGGCTACTCATTCAAGACCAATAAATTTGTGAATCCCACTCGTTAAACTGGTTGAATGTCTAAACAAAAACCGATGTTTCTGACACAACAACGAATTGGATTAACTTGATAATGTATGTATACAGGGTGTTATGTAGAATGATTTTATCGAATCTGGTGAATCAAACATTAAAAACGATTTTCAATGATTCTCAAGAGTTGTCATTATTGTGATCTTAATTCAGACAAATAGATGCTTAGTAGATGTAATTGGTGATTTTGGAGTCAATGTTAGTGATCAAATCCTTCTGTGTCCTAAGATTTGAGAGATTGATTTCGGTGTAAATAATGTTCAACTACATGATTAGTTCCTTTTCAATCAAATATGGCATTCACAACCACAAAATTACATTCCTCTGTACGATACCCTGTAGCAAGTATATTAGTGACGTAAACCGCATCGGTTGCATTAGAAAGTTGCTTGAATACGTTTTTATCGCATACTACCACATGTGCACGACAGGTCTTAAGGAACTTTAATGAGCCACAGATATCCATAAGAACATGCGTCCGCTTGTCGGTATGTTTGGTATTAGTTCAAGTTTGGACTTCCATCCTAGACTGAATCTTGAATGAAGTTAAAGACGAATTCCAAATGTGATAGAAAACTAAAAGGAACAAAAAGAAAATGAATAACTTCTTATGGGTCTTATTACGATCTTTCTATTGTTACACATTTCCACTAACGATCTTTTTTTTAGTTACCATCACAGTATTTTTTGTTCGTGAAATTGAATACGGCTCGAAAGTAAACGTTTACGTTGTTTTATTCAAAAGTACGTTGATCAGAATCATTCTGCAAAAAGATATATAAACTACGCAGCTATGCCACCACGTTTTATTTGATGGCGAGTCTTTAGATGGAGATCAGTATTGATAAAAGTGTATATCGATACAAAGGGCTTCATGTCATGTGAAATGTAAAAGCGAAACCCTACCTTAAGTACCTAGTACGTACATGATGGTCCCTCCATCAATGCGTCTTATAAACCAGAACCTGACTTAAGTTATCACCTGTCACTTGTCTCCTTGCTATCACTGACTCGTCGCCTGCTCTCTCTACTTAGCTGTTTAATTGATTCTGGGAACGTCTGGCACTTAGTGTGATATTATAAAAAAGTGTGTATCTGCCATTCCGATGTCCTATCGAAGAGTAACACACTTTTCCTTGTTCCATTTTGTGGCGGCAGCTTTCTTTTTCGAAGACTTAGACAAGCAATTAGCTTTTTCAACCAATATCGTTTGAAATATACGAGAAATTATAAGGTAAAGCAGTGATTTGAAAACCCTCGGATAGGTATTAGCAAAAGTGGTCAAGAAAATTCTACACCTAAGCTGTATGCAACGTACCGTTACCGCTAATATAATTATGACTGGAGATTTCCTAGTACAAGTTTATGGCCAATATTTTATCTACCAATAGCTAGTACATTTTTAAAATTGATGTTATGATTAGCCCGTAGCAGGCATGTTATTTCTTTAAATAATAAGCGCACTATAGTGCTTAAAATATAGTCAGCTTGATACCTGTGATGTATGTCACCTTTGGCCAAATGCTATGACATAAGGTTCATTTTCCTTTGTTTACTTCTCTTTCAGTACGGATCTGTCAAACGGCACAGGTATCAAGCTAAATTTAACGAAGAATATGTAGTTACTGACGTTCTCAAAATAATTAACTGTTGTACTAAGCTGTGTCTTCGCACTTTAATACACTAAAAATGGCCTTTCATCGGTGCAAATCGCCTCTTATTGTCTCGTATTAATAGTACGCCCTTGGCTCTTGACATGGCTGTAAATAATACCCAGTCACACTCGAAACTAAACGCAGGCACGCAGCCAACACGTTCATGAAATTCAGCGGTTTAAACACACATTAAATTGAAATATTGACGCTAGTAAAGGACTTTTCGACTCCTTACACTGTCCAACTGTCTGTCCAATGCCTTCCAGTTTATTTAATTCTAGCGCCCGCTGCAACTAATTTTCTTGTGGGAATAAGATGTTTTCCCGGCATGTATTAAACATTAAAACCTTCCTCTTGAATCACTCGTCCTATCAAAAAAACTGCATTAAAATCTGTTGTGTGGTTTTAAAGAAGCATGCATAAATACATACAGACGCAAAATAACTTGACTTTGCTTTATACTACGTAGTGATTTTATAAAAAATCTTATACCAATTTTGAAACATAGATTGCTTCCGTGTTATACCACCAAAGTTATTTCCAATAAACTTCAATGTTCGGGACAAATTGAATTTGTTTCTGTGATGAAACGAGGAACCCGGCTTTTAAAGGTAAACTTAGTTAAAAGGTAGTTGGGGCGACTGGCCAAAATCGATTCCACAATCCCCCTTGGCACTAAATTGTAATTTGGCTCCGCCAGTACAGCTAAAAAACGGATATAACTGTATGGTACACTAGTAGAGTTACTAGATACCTATTTTTGTGTAGTCAAGTACCTCACTATCACCGAAGTAAAGTTTGGTTATCGTAATGATCTAGCGCAGACTATATATCCGTACCCCGGTAGTTAAAAGGTTAATAATGGTGAACAAAAATCCAAACGATATTTAAGTGCATCGAAACTTTTCACAAACCGAAATAACCCAAGTTGTTGGTTTTTTCTCAAAGTCTGTAAACACATAATATCAGCAATCACAGCAATCACAGCAATCAATGGCAGTCACAGCTGACGGGCGGGCGAATGTGATCTGTCGGCCGTAAACAGCCGAAACGTAGAGGCCTAATTCTCTTCCACAAAACTACTACAACGTAAGTCGTTTAAACTTATATACTACAAAATATCAGCTATGTAACAATATTGATTTCTCCCTTGGCTAAACCACAGCCGAGCGGTTTGGTTGCACCGGCCAGCAAAAACTCGGAATCAAGCCGTCATGGCCACTGCACTCCGATTAAAGATAATAGCTGCTATGTGAAGCTAAAATTTACATTTACATTTGTTCATTCAGGATGTAGGTAGGTACCTAATGTACCTACTGGCAAGTTTACTTTTGTTAGGTATTTCGATTATCCGACTTGCTTATACGGGAAGATATGGGAAGGTTACGAAAGAAATCGTATCCTAGGAGCTACAATTTTATTATTGTGTATTTGAAGGCATATTCTTACGTTTGGAATCCACCCACAAACTCGATATGGATTCGAAAGCTAATGTCCTTCCTACGCTCAAGATCTTACCTAGAAAGGATTCATCTTACGTAAGTAAGCGGAACTTTGATTACCCTAGACTCTTCTGGTAATACGAAAACTTTCTCTGCAGCTAGAGACAAGATAAGGACAACCGAAAACTAATTTACATCTGCCTCTTTCATTCCTCTTCTAAAAGTCGAAGTTACTAATTACATTAACACAGAGTTTCTACTTAGTGTATGTCTAAGTGAATATTCAGATGTATCTTCATTTCATTATGCATGAGGAAAGGAGTCTGAAATGTCTAGGATTTCTCTTATCTCTCGGTGACAGCCAATAAATTATTTATATAGAAACTGGTAAATACTTTATATGGAAAGGTCGCCACTTATTCAATTTCAAATGTCATCATCATCTGGTATTATTGGGTATATACAAATATATAGACAGTACATATTAAAACTGATGACTAGTACTTAATTATTTTATTCCAATATGTCAATTAAATTACTGTCATATTTATTTCATAAACAGCTCATCTGACATTTATTGTACACGTATGGCGGATCGCACACTTGGCGCACGACGGAGCGCTAAAACATCGCAGCGGTCGTCGGTCAGATCGATAATAGAAATGTCGATCTTCATAACCGCTGTCGACGCAGCGCTATCGCAGTGTCGTCCGTCAAGTGCGATTTTAGTATGGGTAGTGACGTTTCTTGCATGGATCTGACAGACCGCTGCGATATTTTAGCGCTCCGTCGTGCGTCAAGCGTGCGATCTGCCTATGATATTAATATCTTTTCCAATTTTTTGGCCAACGAAACTAGCTGTATGCTTTTGTAGACCCATATTCGTGCTTATCTCAATCTACTTATTTTACAGTGAAGATAGATGTGATGATAACAATACTGTAGGTTGGTGTTTACACACAGTTCAGCACGCGACATCATTAGCGTTAATTATACGGAGTTTGCAACACCGTGGCTAAAGAGTTTCGAAACTGAACCGCAGTGCTTGCGGTTCTCATTTAGATAAGTAAAGTTCTGATGGCTGATAGAAATGCAACAAAAAAATATATCTATCTAAGCTAAGAATAGCATCACCTCATTTCTTTCCCGTAGGTGTCGTAGAAGCCGACTAAAAGATTTGAGGGTTTCATGTGTATTGCAATTTTAGGCGACAGGCTGACAACTTTTCACTATAGTGATACGACTTATCTGAAACGACCCCTAAACATTTGTCAGACGTGGCGTAATTTTATTGTCGTTAACGCTCTGCCTACCCCGCCAGGGATATAGGCGTGATTCGTGTATGTCGTCGTCGTCGTCGTCGTCGTCGTCGTCGTCGTCGTCTCAGCCGATAGACGTCCACTGCAGGACATAGGCCTCCCCCAAGGATCTCCACGATGATCGGTCCAGCGCCACCCGCATCCAGCGGCTTCCCGCGACCTTCACCAGATCGTCGGTCCACCTTGTGGGAGGCCTACCTACGCTGCGTCTACCGGTCCGTGGCCGCCACTCGAGAACTTTCCGGCCCCAGCGGCCATCGGTCCTACGAGCAATATGCCCCGCCCACTGCCACTTAAGTTGCGCAATCCTTCGAGCTATGTCGGTGGCTTTGGTTCTTCTCCGGATTTCCTCATTTCTGATTCGATCGCGGAGAGAAACTCCGAGCATAGCCCTTTCCATTGCCCTTTGAGTGACCTTGAGCCTTCTTATGAGGCCCATTGTTAGCGGCCACGTCTCAACTCCGTAAGTCATCACTGGCAACACGCACTGATCCCAGACTTTTGTCTTGAGGCACTGCGGTAGTTGTTGAGAAGAGAAGATGTTACGTAGCTTCCCGAACGCTGCCCAGCCGAGTTGGATTCGACGATTGACCTCTTTCTGAAAGTTGGACCTACCCAGCTGGACTATTTGTCCCAGGTAGACATACTCGTCGACAACTTCCAGAGTAGAGCCCCCAACTGTCAGAGTAATGGGTGCAACAAGAGAGTTTGACATAACCTTGGTCTTGTCCATGTTCGTGTATGTACGTGTTTGTAAATTATCTTGATATCTATTTCCAGATTTTATTACTTATTTCTCATACTACTTCCATTTACGGCCTCATTATTGCTATATTACTCTAAAACGACGTGAAGTTAGCCGCTTGATATCGGAATATATCATGAACATGATTCATAATAACAAACAATGTAAATTTTATCTCGAGCCAACTGTGTTTGCATACCAAACAGATACATTCCTTTAGCCCATAAAGTGTCTAGGCTCTAAAATTTGCAATAAGCTGCAGTAAGATTCTTAGTGAAGAGGCAGAGATGTATGGAAATCATAAGTTACATTGACGACATGATGTCCCACATGTAAAAGAAGAAAATAACCGGGTTTAAATATAAGACGATTAGACTGATCTCATTGAAGACCATGTGATTCAAGCTCTCCATATATAGAAAGGCAAGAATAACGTCTTTGTCGCAAATGGTATCGACGACATTGGAACATGTGTTGGGAAAAATATTAGTCATCGTTTAAGAACCGCAGTAGCGATGGAATAAGAGTAGTATAAGCCACGTGATGCTGGCTTAGAATAGCATCACCCCACATCGTTCCAACGGGTGCCGTAAGAGGTGACTAAGGGACTCGAGAGTATAATACAATTTTTGTATTACAATTTTTAGGCGACAGGCTGACAACCTGTCACTATAGTATAGATACACATGTTTTCTGAAACAACGTTAGAAAACAATTCTCAAAAATGTCAAACGATATTCTTAGCGACCGTATTCTTACGGCGTTTGACGCTCTGCCTACCCCGCAAGGGGTAAAGGCGTGATACATGTATGTACACATGTGTGAGTAGTATAAAGTCGATAATAATTAGTAAAATTTTCGTCCTTTATTTTAGCTTTGCTCTTGTCGGGGGGAGTATATTATGCGTATTGTTTTTAATACGTGACTAAATACTTATTTTTCAGTCTTTTGCCAGTCTCAACCTTTTCCACATGTTACCTTCGCAAAAGCTGCGCAAGGTTGAAATTTTAATATATTCATAAGGATATCATCATATTTACAAAATTGATTATGCTCCATGAAGGATGCTTTCTTGGTACTCATATAAGTATGTACTACAAAAATACTACAAATCAAATGACAATCTTCAAATTGATACAATCAGGAGGCCAATCGCGCTATTTTACCATTCCAACGTAACGTTAACGATTTAGCTTCGATTTAGTTTTGGTTTGGATTTGGTTAATGTCAAAAAAGCTATCGCGGTAAATTTTCTGAACGTATACATCGTTGCCGTTACCCAAACTTATCCAAACCACAACCGTTTAGAGTTTGCAATGAGTATTTTAAAATACTAGATAATCTTTTTATAATCGATGCTCGATTGTGCATCTCGCGTAGTGGGCAGCACTATTTTAAAAGTAAAAATGTCAAGTTGTTGTTGATACAACCGCCGTGGTGTGTATTTTTCTACGTGTTTTCCAATTATTTTTGTTATATTTCGTGGGACACCCAGTCGACGTGGCTTTTCTGTAAGTACCTAATAGAATACCAAAGTTAATTTCCATTTAGACGCTATCAATATGATTCAATAGTTGGAACTGTGTTATTTACGATTTGTATTTTTATAGAGACTATGGACCAAAGAAAGACCACGAGCGTGCAGCAGCTGAAGATGCTCGATTATTTGCTTATCTGGCGCTGGCGCTCGGCAGACTCCGCTCAAAAGGCGGATCAGAATATACTTTTCAAGGCGCGGGCTCTTTCGAACTGCTTATGGGCCAATTGCGCCAACAGACTCAATTGTGAGGAGCCAGCTAGGCAGCTCAAAGAGTGGATCAAGGTTAGCATACTAATGAAAACCTAACTTAGCTGCTGTTAATAAAAAAACCCATGATAAGCCATTATTTAGTTGTGTTGTGATGTAGCTTAGGAGAAGTTAGCATTGTCCATAACAGACAGACTGGGACATGTGGAAAATGACTTAATTTTATACCTATTATATCAGTGTATGTGCATGTATTGACTAGTATATTACTTTATAGATGTGGAATGTCTAGAAAAGCAAGGTGGCCCCGTGTCAAATGTCACTCTCTCTGCACTGGATTTATATTATAGAACCAGACATTGGGCGCCTTCCATTCATCACCCAAGATCCGTTTTTTCAGGTACATAATATTCTATGCCGGCTTAGAATAACATCACTATCATTCGACCTGTGGGAGTAGTAAAAAGCAACTTAGTGAATGTCCCACCTAGAATTAAATCTGTACCAAACATCACAGTTGCACTACTAGTGCAGCACTGCACACCTGGCCATGGCCGTAGCCCATCCCAACACACCACTCAATATCAGAGATGACAGCATCTATCCGTCCATCTGCTTGTTTGTTCATACATATAAATAAAATAAACTTATACATTGACTTTGTTTCAAGATTATTTATTTTTCTGTTTTAGCTCAAATGAAGCCATCCAGTTGTGTTGTGTTTGCCAGGCCCATCAAGTCACTCACTGCTTGGCACTAACAGATGTTGACAAACCGATCACCACAGTTTCTGCTGTCCCAGACCCCATCCCTCACTTCAATGCTGCATCATACACGGCAGCATCAGCGGCAGTGGAATTCACATTCAGCATCAAGAATCAAAACTCAAGCTCAACACAAAGTAAGTCTTCCTTCTTCTTTTCTAGTAGGACACCGGGTTGTCCAATGCCCCAATGAATCAATCGGTAGTGTGTTAGAGTTTTTCACTCACCTACTATTGTAATCTAAATCTAGTGTTTTTGTAATTTTACGTTGACAAATATGTAAAATAATGTATTAAACTTAGAGATGGAATATGATCAGAAATAGGCGACTTCTAACCGCAGGAAAATATCTCATATGTACTTGGGGTACCTACACTATTATTTATTTTGTTTCAGGTATCATCATCTGATATGGAGCCCTGAGAGCTTAGCCTATAAGTTTAATAAGAAAAATTAAATAAACATAGTAGGTGCAATATATGTTTCTTTTATTTACAAAGTATTTCACTGCACCCCCAGCTAGACAGCCTTAATTCCCACTTGTCACCCCCCCTTGTCGACCACCGGGATGGTCACTGTTACTGATGGTTGCCCCCGTGACCATTGGAAATAGTTCATCACTTGAGGTGATCTACTACTATAAGTTCATGCATATAATACGGATGAAATAAATCATCTGCGAATATTTTAAAGTGTGAACCAGTCTCATTGACTAAACAAGTTTCCCCTAAAAATATAAGGTGTCAGGAAAAGTACTAACTTCCTTACAAGGTATGAACCAGCCCATGAAACTGAACAACTTTTCCCTAGGAACAGATCGAATTTTTTGGATTTCTTATACTTAAATGTATGTACTAACCGACTGAGTCAGTTTGTATGTGAGGTCCAAAATTTATTTTCATATTACCTATGTCTCTTGGGAAAAGTTGTTCAATTTCATGGGCTGGTTCATCCTTTAAAGTCAGTACTTTTCCTAACACCATGTACCTATAGGTCGAACGGAAATAAAGGGCCTAAGTGCAGTATTCTGCCTGCGGGTCAAGGCTCTCTTCTTGCTCACATCTACCTCATGGGCACTTTCAAGGGTGTGTAGATAGAGCCCCCCAGCAAATTTTCATGATTTCCTTCCTTTTTTGGGTTGAAACCGTAATAAAATCCACCAACGATCGTCAAACGTGTCAGAAAAAGTTGCTCGAGAGGAACTTTTACAAAAACGTTCATTTGACAGCGTTTGAGACGTTCCCAACGTAACGGTTGTGGTTAAATACGCTGTCAAAAATTTGCGCGATACCGATGCACACCAAAAGTTCGAACGTTCGCGATATCAACGTAACTTCCAAAGAAAAGTCGAAACGTTTCCGCTCAAACAATTAGCGCGATACGAAAAGTGCGTAACGTAGCGTTTTTGGCTGCGGTTTGGTTTTGGTATTATCGTTCAACATTAGCGCGATTGGCCCCCAGATCGGTCTATATCAAAATAACTTTCTAGTCTAGACTCTCATCTCGTGAAAAGATAAATGATTAATTACACGTATTAGGTTCTTATTGAATGCTAAGTATAGTGAGTGATACTCCATTTATTGGAGATAAGATCTAGTTCCCATTCCCAGGTTATGATATTATGCATAGATCATCTGATGAATGATAACGGTTGAAAGTAAAAGTTTTCCTTATCCAGCTAGTAATGTTGGAAAGGAACTTCTTCTTTTTCTGTGCACTTATTTCGTTACAAATATGGATCGGAATTTTTCCAACATACTCGTATGAGGCAGAGGAGGCAACCAAAAACGGTGACAGAGCACTCATTTATCATAAAACAAAAAATTTAGATCTCGTAGTTACTAAAAGAGGACATAATGTATTCAAACCTCTTTGTTCATTGATTGCGAGGCAGTCATTGAACGCTAAATCAAACCACATTGAACACTAATCACCTTAATCTAGCCTCACTAACAATAGCTTTTTGCACATACGCGATATCATTATACCTGCAGTAAATATACGTGGTTTTTTCGTTTTTCTATAACACAGTATGTTAACCAAGAAAATGGAAAAGAATGTTCACTTCTAATGGCAGGATTATTTATCATCCGCTTTCAAAAGAATTTTGCTCGTTCAGATTTTTAGGGTTGCTATTTTTTCTATGGATATCTAAGTCTTTAGTCTGAGCCGTGCAATAGCTAGTATTCATTCCATGTGAGACTTTACTCGAAGTAATAAGCCACAATACAGGAATGTGTACACTGACCGTCCCTGACACAATACCGTCTGCGGCCAAGTAATTACATTACACGGAGGAAACGCCAGTGTTCACAGTTTAGCAACACTGTGCAAAGAAAGCCTTTCCGTGTGTTCATTTCATTACCGAAAACACAAACATATCGCAAAGATGTTGTTACTAAGTTGTGCGGTACATATCGACTCTGATAAATAAGCTCTGCATTGCTGCATTTGCATCAAACCTTGTGGCTTTTACATCAAACTAAATCCGTAATGAATGCTGGCCAGTGGTGAAAATTCTAAAGTAATGAATGAAGATTATAATCATTGATTCGTTTCCTTTGTTATTCGTAACCGGGAAGTCGAGTCTCCTCTATCCAACAAGGAAGCACTTAATAACTTGCATGTATTTTTAATTTTTATTAATATAGGAAGACAGCATAAGACAGCGAAATATGAGTAACATAATCAAGAGAGACAGCTGAACGAGCCATTCTTTTGCTTTATTAAGTCATAAGGCACTTTTACATGTGGGTATAAAGAAAGCCATTCACTAAGCTTTTTGCACATACGCGATAAAATGCTGTAGAGAGGCAGTAAAGATCTTGGCACGTAATAAGAGCCAGACACTTAGCAGTTAGCACCAAGTCTGTTTTCCATCGGTACCTACCGAGTTGAAGCGCCGGCATCGAATTCTTTGCAACTATTTTTAGCTGCACTCAACCGTTATATGAAAATATTTACGCGTGAACGAAATATGTGTGCAAACTTAAATCGTGATGACGGAGATAATTCTTTTGTATCTTGTTGACATGAAGGCTGTATAAACAACTTGTACTTTACCTAGTCTTCTTATCAGTCAACAATTTCAAGTAAATTTCCATTACAGACACTTGAGGGAAGCCTGACAAAACGTACAATGTAGGCATATTAGTTAAACCTTGCTCCAAATTAAACCACATTTTACGGCTTTTGGCGTAAAGTAGGTCGTATCGTCTGCGTCGTATTCGCGTAGAATTAAGACTACTAAAGAATCCATTTACGTCCTAAAATGGAAGCGTATCGTATCCAGCATTTCGAAATCATTTAATATTTAAATTCCATGTTTGGAATTATGAAGTACATATTTTCATAACGGACACGAAATATAACGACTCAATCAAGTGATTTTGAAATTCGCGTTATTCAATTCACATCTTCAACCAGTAGAGCCAAAAGGAAGCATACTACAGGTTAATTTTAGCGGAATCGTAAACCAAAGAAGAGACAAAATAGTAAGAAAATTACCTATCTGGTATCAAAACTAAGTTGAGGTTATTGCCATTTGGGCCTTGTCTGAAAGGAAAATGTCACTCCTGTGTGCAAAGAGGGTTGCCAGCTCGATTTTAAAATCCTTGACCAATATTAGGGATGTTCGAACAGTTTAGTTTTGGCGAATCTACTTCTTTTGTGCAATCTCAACGAATCCAACCTTGAAGCTGATACTAAATAAGTAGAAATTGGAAAACGCTGTCTGTCCGGCCTTGGTTTGATAGCCAAGCGATCAAATGACCTGGCAGTCCACAGAGGCAACCCTAGCTGAAGGGAAATGCTGGAACTGGCATAAGGCCAAGTCTACACTGTAGACACAGCACGGTTCGCTGGATGTTTTATTGTTTGCAGATCCAGAACTTTTATTTTTTATTCATGTCAGGTAACAGAAAGAATAGCGAAATTGGCTGTCTGTCGAACAGAACTTTGTGGAGAACACCCAAATGTTATGAAAAAACAAGCTTTACAGTTGAGTCACGTTTGAAAACAAAGTTAAAAATAAAAGTATTTATAAATAGAAAAGGTATTTGTTTTAAATAAAAAAAAACCGTAAAGTTGGCGTTGATTCAAAGATCAAGTAAACACTTCTTACTCACAGCTTTTGTTCATTGGATCATTTTAGTGCAATGGAGACCAAAATAGTTGTTATTCAAGAGAGGTCCTCTTCCATGTGTTATATTGGAACCATTTTAAGCTGATGTCAAGGACTTGGCTCTCAGAATTATAGGCACGTGCGGCAAGGGTCGGGTAGACACAATATTATATCACGGCATGGCATGGCCAATGTCTTCTACCTACGCAATCGGCTATACTGGATAGGTAAACACTGTTTATATTATTGCACGGAGGAATCCATACGCTCTATACTTTAATCTGTGACGAGCGCATAACATATATTTCAATCCCTATAAAAACTGTGGTTTTAATTTGAAACCTTCAACTATATTTTTACCTAAAAAAACTTAGCCGAATCTGATATTATTGGCATTGAAATTAAAATAATACAATCACCTTTTTACCTTCAGCGCAAAGTCACCTTTTTTAACATCGTATTGTTTATTTATTACACCTATATTGTATATCTATTACAGCCAGTGTTTACAACTGTAATATCACCCAATTTTAATTTAAAAGTTAAATCCTGCATCGCATGCAGCAATTTTTTAATTTCTTCCCCTAAAAGCGATAATAACCGAGCGAGTGCGTCATTACTACGACTTTAATGGGCGTTCCTCCCCTTCGGAATTAAATATCGACGCAGACACGCGAGCCTCACCACGTGGTCGGCTCTCGGTATCACTTCAACGTCTGAAATCTATAGAGGACACAAAAAGTAGGTACCTACACGGTGTCTCGGGGGAAAGACATTAGTTTTGACACGATGTTTAGTGCATCACACAATGCTAAAAAACTAAAAATGACGATAGTGTACCTGTAAAATTATGCTTACTTACGCGAAATTTTTATCTATTTCTAGAATTGGCATACCCATAGTGAAAACTGTTGCTATAAACAACGTTGGAATTTGGTGCGTTTCGTCCGAAATACGGAATATAAAAGTCGAGGGCATTTATCACTTTGCGTATTTTTATTAACTCGATATGTGAACAAAGTATTAGGTAACTGTAAATGCGCTCCAACTTGGCCCAAGAAGAATGTGTAGAAAAAAAAGTAAATTTTAAACAGGTTGCGAAACATATCTGTCGAAAATAATATACAGCTAGGTATGTGTGATATTACCAACGAAATTATTTCTCTCTCAACAATAATCCGATAGTATAAACCTATTGCTAGACTAATTCAAACCGAAATATAAGGAAGTTCATGAGAAGTTTACTGTTAGTTGAAGCATATTAAGAAAAGCAATAAAATAAAGATTTATAAGAGCTTTATTGCTCTGTACAACTTAATATCGGCACATAAAGGCCCATACCCGCCCACACACTCAATCCAAGTTTCTCCCATTTCATCTGTTGGAAATGTATCGTGTAACTGTAGTTATATAGGCTAAGATAGGGCTTGTAGGAGCCATAATTTGTTTAGTTTACTGTCTATGTCTATGCAGGGTGTAAGAGACGGTGTAACGAAAACTTTGCGGGCGTGATCAGACCATGAAACTTATTAACTTTTTCTATGGGGCCTATGTTGGAAAACGTGATTTTTCGACATTCCATACGAAATTCCCGATCAGCTGACTGACTTTGTATGGGAACTCGAAAAAGTTTCCCATCATAGAGAAAGTTGTTCAGTATGATGATGGTCTGATCACAATTGCAAAGTATTCGTTACACCGTTCCTTACACCCTGTATATACCTTGGTTAGAGCCAGTTGTGATAGATAAAGTAAAAATATATTTTTATAACTGAAAGTGATTTTCAAATAAAGTATGACAAGTTGCGCTAAAAATTATTTGATGTCATTAACATACTTCCCAAGAAAAGATAGTCAAATTCCGAGAATTTGAACAATGACGAGTACCTACATAATTAGATTGCTTTTTGTTTCATTTAGAATTGAACTACTCAGCTTAATGCAGGTGGATGACTATTATGAAAAAAATTAACGACTAGGGCTCTTAACAAAGAAATCAAACATCCGACCAATGGATCAAAACACCAAGTTTTATCGCGAGAAACATAAAACATTATTATTATAGTTTTTTATAATATTACTCTTTGTAGGTACTCGGATTTTCAAAACATGTTATTTGAGTACTTTTACGCAAAGGGAAATAAAATTTCAAACAACTATTATGTAAGTATAAAACCATCTTGTTGTATACAGTTACATTACCTATTTACAACTACTTGTGATATCAATTATTGACTTGAATAAACAGTAACAAAAAAAACTGTCACAATAGATTCGACACTATATATGCTCCACAAACGTGTATTTATATGATCTAACTTCCAATCTTTCATACAATCGGCATACACTTCTCAAAGAGTGAATTTAATGAGTGTCCGTTTGTAGTAAGTTAGTAAAATACATTCATTACTTTGTGTTTATAAAATGCAACCCATTGCGAATATTTTAGTTTACAATACCTACCGACAAAGGGGATACCTTAAAAGGGGCGGCCATTTTCCCCAACCTTATGGGAATTCCAGGAAAATCCAACGAAAACACGCAGTCTAGCCATCTCCCCAACCCCCATAGACTTCATACTTTATCACAATTTGCGCCGGTTATAATAAATGGAAGCCAAATTCCTCGCTCAGAAAACCTTGGCGTAGAAATGCCGGTAAGCAATCTGTAGATATTTTTTCGGTCTATTGCCTAAATATTGGCCTTGAAAGGTTGCTGAAACTCTAGCTGTAGCCACCTAGTTACCTGCTATAGCCTAAATAGCTAGCTAAAGGTCAAGAGTGAACACGCAACTTTGTGCGAACCCTAATGATATACATACAGCTACGAATATTTGATTAATGGGCTAATCTGGATTGTTTTATTTTTAGAACCTTCATTTTTGGTCTTTTGCTAGCTAAAGGGTGTTTTTTGAAAAAAATATTTTATCCCTCAATTTGCACATATTTCTATGAAGTCATATTTATATCTTTCAAAATATTAAACTATACGTTGATGAATTGTGTAGAATAAAAATATAAATTAACGCGGGAGTTTTCATATTTTAAGGCATAAGTTCTATCAGCAGCACATGAACCTCGTCATTCGAGGGATCAACTTATCTTGGTTAATCTTAGTGACCATATGAAAAACCAGTAACTTGAACCCCTAAATGGGTAGTGATGTGCTGCTAAACTTCGACTAGTCTCACTGGGGGGTGAAATTACGCTGGTCGCGACACTAGATAGTACAAGACCAGCGTATCTAGAACTTTTAGGGTGGTCGCGTCGCGGCACTATCTCTAAGCTAAGGTGGATCGCACACTTAACGCACGAAGGACCGCTAAAGTATCGCAGCGGTCTGTCAGATCCATACTAGAAACGTCACTCCCCATACCAAAACTGCACTCGACGGACGACGTTGTGATAGCATTCCTTGCGGCGGTGCGATGCGCAAAGCGAATGAGGTTTACATATACTATAGTATGTATAATGTAGTATAGCACATAACGCATTCATCGTAGTTATGTATGGCTAGGGGTGACCGCTGCCCCTGAGGCGTTAAATCTCCCGCCTTTCGCGGAACGTGGTGATTCATCGCAGGCTCGTGCGGAAAAATAACGCTCATGAAAATGTTAGAAAGAAGAAAGAAAGAAAGAAAGAAAAAATGTTTATTTGTTACCAAATACAGCAGTTACCAAATATGCCAGTCATTAAAAAAGATATAAACAAAAGGGTAACAAAAAGGTACCCGCTCAGCTAATGCTTTAAGACTGCTTATACAGCACTCTCAAAGCGCTGGTCTTCCGCGGAACCAGATTCACAGCAAGTCAGGCACACTTCAGTTATTTGAAAACAACACTTAAGAAAATTTGTTATTATTTAATATTCGTAATTTAAATAGGTAACTGGAAAGTTTGAGTTATTCATTTGATTTACTTTTGGATACTGAAGTGGAAATAAATATGTAGAGTCTGCACGGAACCGACTGGAATTTGGGGGCGCTTTTTGTGCCGTACTACGAGTTAGACATTGTGGGTTTTTATGTAAAAATGAATAGTTTAATTTTTTCCGTGACGGTTTTCTTTCCGCGTATTTAAGAGATATGATGAATATTATCATTTACCACTCTAACATACCTAACCTAACCTTGAAATGCGGACTAGTTCACTCATATTTAAAATAATAAAAAATGGTACCTACCTAAAAAAAGTAAGCTGTAGTAAGTAATACAATTTTAGTTGCCACCCCTTTTATTCACGAACTTGTTCAACCATCTAAGCAAGTAACTCGGGTTAGGGTAGATAAGAGGCATTTATTTGAAGCACCCTAGGACCCCTACGTTTATGCTAAGTAAGCACCTACTCCTAGACCCTTAGCTAGATTTTATTAAATTTTGCTACTGTATTAGTTTTTTTTACACCTCTTCAAAGCCGTATAACTCAAACTACTGAACAGCTTTCCCTCAGAAACGAAGGTCGAAATAGAATAAAGTTCTGGACCTCCCATACAAAATGCGCCGACCGAGAGAGATTTTTTTTATTTTATTTCGACCTATGTTTCTTGGGGAAAGTTGTTCAGTTTTATGGATTAGTTCACTCCATAATTACAGTTATTTGCAATTTTTTTTTTATACATGAGGTAAATGTAATGGTTATTTTATTATGTTATGACCACTGGTTTTAGAAATGTCAAAGTTCTGTTGTAACCATGTTGTAACCGTTTTATACACAAAATATAATAGACATTTCGAATGCCCTTTTCAAAGTATGTTTTGTCATAGAACAGATGTGTTGTGAAAAATAACACGCAAAATGCTTAGTCATCGCTGTTGATAAATTTCCAGTTTCTCTAAACAAAGCAAGACCTACATAGAATTTAGTGTTATGTATTTTCTAAGAATGTTGTTTTATGCAACTAAAAGTACCACTTGTGACTTGACACCTTTTGATATCAAAGCTAGGCAAGCAAAACTGTCAAGTTTCATCTTCTTAATCAGCCTATTCTTGACCATGCACAAAAGAAAGTAAACATACGTATAACACACCTTCATCCCGTGCGAGGTAGGCAGAGCATTAACGGCCATAATCATACGGTCGCTATCGCCACGTCTGACTAATATTGAGGGGCCTTTTAGATGATTCGTGTATCACTGTAGTGACAGGTTGCCAGCCTGTCACCTAAAGTTGCAAAACACATAAAACCCTCGCGTCCTTTAATCGCCTCTTACGACACACTCGGGAAGAAATGGGATGATGCTACTCTAAGCCTGCATCACACGGCAAAGAAGATAAAGGTTGATGTAAATCAGCAAAATATCGAACATTCCCTTCAAATCAACCCCCTTGTATCCCAAAATAATTAATTCTAAATACATAATATTATTCGTAAATTATTATGATACCAGCAAATTCAATAAATACTTAAGTGGGCAGATGTGAATATCAATAAATGGCTCAGGTTCACCTGGCGTTACCACCTTGCTGTTTTGGCACGCGCCAAGTTTGGATATTAAAACGTTTGACATTTATCTGCCAATGGATATACAAAAAACTGCAGTAGGTACCTACTTGCACATGGATGTAAATACTGCTGAAGTACTTCTAGAAAGTCATGATCAAATGAATTTTTAATTGCTGCCCTTTTCAAGAGAAAGTTCAGTTCTCCCTGACCACAATACTCTTGAAATCTTGGTTTAGATGGTTGAGTCTGACGGCTAGTATATTACTTGACAACGTTCCCGGCTTAGAACCCTGTTTGGCTCGAGCCGCTTTAAGTCACCTATTATTCAAAGATACGATATTTGATGGGTTCATGTCTAGATCACCTATTAGGTGGGAACAAAACGATTAAAAGCTGAGTAATCATGCTTATGAATCACCAAAAGTTTGACATTTATTTGCTCTTTACACCGATTCGGCTCTTTGCCTAGAATGTCAACGAGCAGTGATGCAATGCAGGTACAAGTTAATATAAATGATCTAGCTAAAGTCAAGACTAAAATTTTGCTACCTACAGATTTAATCAAGATGATATACATGCTTAGTACTCACTCACATGAATTGACGTACATTACTTTATACCGTTGCTAATACATATTTCTACCCGGGAAGTAACGAAAATTAATTTAGTTTTTTATTTTTACTGTAAACAGCCTTTTAATTCCTCAATATAAATAAATGAAATAAAAAAAACCTAATTGAAAATTAAAACTAAAAATTTATTTTTACTTTAAATTTTTGATCGCAAGACCCATAAATAGACTGTCAATCAATATTATACAACATATCTAGCCACTTTCTGTTCCTAAGCGTCCATAGAAATTGTATTCGGCGTTTAATGAACAATACAAACATTTTAGTTTCACTTTCTCGCACAGTCGCATTCGTGTGAAACTGTGAAACTCAATTATAGATCGCACATGAGATGAATATTATAATAAATAAATATTCCGACAAAAAGGAAATTCATAAAACGTGCACAAACGCCAAACCATTGTACAAAAATTTTTCTTTACTTAATGTTTATTTCGTTGTGCAGAGCCTTCAGATACAGGCGTATTATTTGCTTAAATGGAGACTTCATGCCAGTGTTACTTACTTAAACGTTTGTTAACGAAAATAAATATTTTCATTTTCGTTTTTTTTTTTTAGAAAACAGAACGGAATTAATGCTTACTAACATACATGTCCACAACAAATAAATAACAATAGAAGCAGTTTCTGGTACATACATACAAGGCATGCATAGGATCTGTTTGGTGCAGATGCAGATATAACCACCATAAGATTCTTTATTTAACAGTGAGTTTATGGAGTCCGGAAGAGATAAGCTGATGGAGTGACCTTCTAACTACGGACTTCAAGAATACGTAACCTCGGTCAACAGGTCAAAAAGATTTAAAATCATATCGCCCACATATAAAAAGGAAACTAAACCAAGAGAAGTAGCACGGCCCTTACATTAAGCGGATTCAACACTATAATTCTATAGAAGCGGCCCATAAGCGTCCGCCATAATGTTATACAATCTAAGTATAGACATCAGTGGCATTGTGAGTCGGCTGGTATCAACTTGATGCTCACTTTCAAATTTCGCTTCGCTTTGCTAAACGACACGCAACATTTGGTGCTCTTCTACCGAGGATATCAGATGGCTGTTTTTAAAGAATGTTCACAAAGTACTTTGGAAGATGATAACGACAGTGTAGATCGTAAAAGTAGAGATATGTAAAGTGTTCTTGAAGGTTTCGAAGATAATATCAATGACAATGATAATGAGTTCAGTTTTTCGTACATCTGAGTTTTCACTGAAGATATGAATTAACTGATTCCCAAATTAATCAGAAAAAGAAACTTATAATATGGTCTATGGTCTTTTGAATTGAGGAAGGCTAGAACTATACCTAGATATAAGAATGACTAACTATAAAGATTTGATGGAAGCTATTCCAATCAACAGAACGTATATAAACTCTCTCAGAGAGATATCTGATAATCCAAATCGCTCTGTGAACGTTCAAGACGACTTGCAAAAGCAAACAAAGGGGATCGGAAAAGTTCTTGGAAAAATACTTTTCCTTTTGGGGTGGTTCGGTGTTTGTCGTGTCGCGGGAACCAATCGATATACACCCCCAAGTAAGTGCCTACGGGATGCACTCCGTCAAGAGTAGCTAAGAGCATGCTTGCTATACATATTAAAGACATTTCTTGGAATAAAAGACGAAGTTAGGAGAAACTTTTACTTTTATTTTATTTGTGCTAATGGCTTCAATCGCACCGAGCAAGTTTTGGACATTCTCAATTGAATTCGTTATTAAAATTTCCATAGCTCGATCTACCTAACTAACTTGGGAGATTCTAAATATATAAATTGTTAAAATATAGCCCAAGAATCGATTTGTGCAAGCACAACAGAATACATTTACATTATCTCTTTAAGAAGTTACCTGGAGCTGGAACGTACCAGATCCATATCGCAACCAACAGCATATCTATGATCGTTGCCAGACGCAATTCCGCTCATGTGATAGGGAATTGCATAACATCCAACAGAAGGTACTTTTGTTGTTTTCTTTTATTTCTCAGTCAGCGACTTTCATCGATACTTTTTTGCTCGTTCGTAAAAACTGGCGAAATTTGTTGGTGTTACTATTAGATATGGCTCAGGCAGGCATCGTTTTCCCTACCAGCAGTAAAAGTCGATAACTTAGATACAAAAGTTTAAAAGCAAGATTCATTTCGTAAAAATGTTATCATTTCATGAGATAATCTGTGTAATCACAGAATTTTATTGCATGTTGCATGCATTGAAAATCTACAACGATGAATCTAAATGTACTTACTTTCTTTGTAGCTTGATAGCAATAATGAAATCATTACAGTGCAACAATTACAAAACACATAGATAACAAAATTATGGCAAAGATAGTAAGTATAGTTAGATGCAAGTAGTGAACTTTTTTAACTACCCCTTTGACAAAGGGGCAAAACAACTAGCTGCTAAACAATAGACGGATCTGAATAAACTATAAAAGAGCTCGTATGCTCCGCCATTGTTGGCAATTGACCATTCATAAACTTTGAACATACGTTTGGAATATTACCCACAGTTACAATGAGATGGGATTCATTTGAAGAAAATTTTGTGGATCTTTAGATGTGATGAAATAAAATTGAGTAAATATTGAAAGAATTCAAATACAATTTTTCACCTATGCATTTATATTGTATAAACGAACACAAATTGTAGACCTAACAAAATAGCTAATAACAAAGTAGATGACGATGGAAATGACCGCAACGCAATTCAGCACAACGGAAGGAAAACAGTTTCGCTTAATCAAAATGAGTCAATTACCTAAATGGTGGTATACTACGAAAACATATTTTTTAAGTTTTGAAGTTTTCTATATCACTTGCATTTTTAAACAGTCTAACAATGATGTTGTGTAAACTATATCACTTTTATCATTATAATTTTTATTGGCGTTGTAAACGGTCGTCGTAAAGTGGCGGGCTACTATTGGCCAGAATGATAATTTAAATTTATTCGGGTTATGATGTCTCAATAGCCCCAGTGATGATGCTGATGATGAAACCGCGCCCGAGTCGGCAAATTACACCAATCAGGGAACATGTACGTCATCGCAATTTAAAACTGTAAGAGCATTCGCATGCATGATCAGATTATATGTAGTAGCTCAGGTTATATCGGTTACAGAGCTAATATCCTTGTAACCAGCATTACTTGAACCTGCACGTGTGGATCTGTATATCCACTCTAAGTTGATCCACTAGCCGTTCATTCCAAATGATTACACATAGAACGGATGAGTAAAATGTCACTGTAGTAGGTTTTCAGCTAATGCATCCATCCTTATTGGTACACTCATCGGTTCGCTGAGAGTGAATCAGTATCCAATTGGTATTGAGAGGATAATGAGTCCGAGCAAGGTTTCGTTTATGCATGCATACAAACATGTTGTCAATGTCAGCAACATTGATTAACCCTTTCAAAACTGCACGGTCAATTTCTGCATCCACCAAGAATTTAGTAAGGTTTAATTTGTAGTATGCCGTGTAATGCTGGCGAATAGCATCTCTACATTTCTATCCCGCGGGTGTCGTAAGAGGCGACTAAGGATCTCGAGCATTATTGTATTTCAATTTGAGTGATACAGGAGTCATCTGAAAGGGCCATCCATACTTCTCTGACGTGGCGATCGTAGTTTATTTCCGCCGTTAATGCTCTGCCTACCCACCAGCAAGGGATAAACACGTGTTGTATGTTAATTTGTAGATACCTACTATTACTATGAATATGAATTGTTATTTTAGTAGGTACCACATCAATCTTGCCAACATACCAGCTAAGTTTCCTGTGTTTAGCAATTATATTTTTTGCTAAAGCACGAAGTTTAGCAATCGTGCTGCTTGCAACTTGTAACGCTATTGTAGTTTGCAATACGTATTAAAGATTCATAAAATCACGTCTACGTTTGTAAAATAAATGAGATTAGTTTGCAAACATTTGTAGCATGATGCTTCTTGCTTTACTGATTTAGGAGGTAATGGAACACTGTAAAATTAATTATATTTTAATTGATGCGTTTATATGGCAATAGGTGGGTCTCTACTGATTATTTACATTTAGCATAATCATCACCACTATCTTTGTTATGATTACTTGTGTTAGAATTAGAATTGTTATGAAGGTATTCACAAATATTCATTCAAATTGTCACTTCAGAAGGATTTTAAATATTAAAATACTAATTAATCATAAGATATAATGAAAAATTTACCATTCGGGCGAAAATCTGTGCGAGTCTTGATCCGCATTTTCTTTTCTCAATGTATCCTTTTTGAGTGTTCGATTATATAGTGCACTGTCGAATTTTTAGCACCTTCATCACTGTACACTTTGACACTCCGTAAGCGAAACACCTCACATTTTACGTCTTCGATCGATTTTATATATATAATATAGTCAGAAAGGATACAAGTTACTTAGAAAATAACATTAACAACCACTTTCCACATTGTTTTTGCACGTGACAAAACACAAGTAAAGACACTGCAACGTGAAAAAAATAAGATTAAAATTGTTTGTGACAGTAAGGTTAACTGCGTATCGCTTGGTTTGACAGCTGCGAGGAGCGCGCTATCCTGTACTCCCGATACAAATATTGGAGGGGTCGCTTGAATGGGCGCGCGAACGGGACGCGAGATCCCGACCGACGCGAACCTAGCCGCGAGACACGCGAGACGGGAACACAGGACACAAATAGCACGGGATTAATTGGAGGGTACTACGACCGGAGCAATCCAATGTTTTGATACTTGAAAAGAGCTGATAAAATCCCACAAGAAATGAAAGGAAAACGCACATTAGAAAACGTAATGGTTTCGTGCATTCGTAACTAATGACTGGGATTCCTGCGATTGCATCAAGAGGGAAAAACATTCTTTAAATCAAAAGCTTTGGAGGTGATAAAAATTAAACAGATCTGTCAAATCAAGCAATAACATTATTAAATAACGCAGATAAATTAGCAACGATAGATTATGAAGAAAATAAAACTGACGTTGTTAATCGGATCAACACTGCAGCACCGCCGTATAGGTGTGTTGCGCGCAGGCGCGGCGCGCGTTACTGACGTACGCAGGCGCGCCAACTTCACTCCGATCGACGTCACGCGACTTGCAAGCAAGCAACTTGCAAACAAACCGCGGTGGTGGAAAGGGTGCAAATCTAGTATTTTTTTCTATGAAGTAGGATCAAATTATGAAATCTAACAAGATTTTCCCAAATCTCCAATATGTTTTTCCCAAATTGTTATTTCAGTCCCTACTAGGTATAGTAAGACTTTCGAAAAAATTTCACACAAGAAAATTGTCTACCTGCTAGTTACTAAATTGAAATAAAAAAGTTGACAAAATTTAACATTAAATTTATTCAGTACTTGATTTTTACAACTAATATGACACCTTTCGGAAAATCTGAACCTCC
Source organism: Keiferia lycopersicella (assembly GCA_029255805.1). Taxonomy (NCBI): domain Eukaryota; kingdom Metazoa; phylum Arthropoda; class Insecta; order Lepidoptera; family Gelechiidae; genus Keiferia; species Keiferia lycopersicella. The sequence goes on from JARACZ010000008.1 coordinate 7,408,188, forward strand.
GGAATTTGTTGAGCCAGATAATATTACAAGGATAGAAATACGTAATTCTGATGTAGTTTTTCGTATAACGACAAAAGCAACAATAAAATCTGGTAATAAAAAGCATTTTGAAACAGTGCGTGACCAAAAGTGCGGGAACATGAAGAAATTAAATCATAACTTCGTTTTATATTACCGCAATAATACATTTATTTTACCTTTTAACTGCCCTAATCCTTATAACTTATATTTTATAGCTGTGTTTTACGTTTTACTGTCGGGGAAAAATCTTGAGAAAGCTTCACGTCATTTCGTTTATGGAGAAAATTTGTTTTCTCCGGTGCGTGTAATGACATCTGGCTAGATGCTTATTTGACCGCAAATTATGTATAATCTGTTGGTTTGACTTCAATATAAACAAACGTTGATTTTTAGTATTAATTCACGCATGGGTGCTTGTATGTGTACATTGTATCGTATGTAACCAGGTAAACCTTAGCTAAAGTCTTACCAGCCTTACTTACTGTAAAACAAATTTAATTTGATAACTTGACTGTCTGGTACGATGCAATACAATTTCTTTTATCTACTTGACAACTTTTTGTTTTCATTATTGACCCTAATATAATATTAACGAAAGCATTCTGAGTTTTTTTCAATAAAAACGAATTTATTTGAAATGTAAACTTACAATCCCATAGGTTAGGTAGCCGACCCCGACAGAGAACGGGATAAGGCAAGGAGAATGATGAGTCGTAAAATTTCTAGTAAGATTGAAAATATAATTTTATCATAATAACAATTTAAATTTCCGCGACTGAATGGAAATTATCTTAAACAATTTATAGCTCTTCATGTAATGAGAGGTTCAGTCAAAATGTGTAACGGTATGTTTGCCAAATCAGTCATAATACGAAGTGAATGACCTCAGCGAATGTAGACCGTCTAACAAGTAATCTTCTAACTGGAGTGAACAACTTTTAGTAGGTAATCAATCAAAATGAGAATTTTAATAAAGACAGAATCACTAGCCTAAAATAACGTGGTATTTGATACAAAAATATGAATTCTTACGATGCTCATAGAAGGTAGACCGCTATTAATAAGGTAACATTGTGTAATATACCTACCTACCTATTTGCGTTACTTACCTAATTGCAGTGGAAAAACTGACCAAAGGATATATTCTACTACGCATAACTATTTATTTAACCATTTATTGTACACAAGAAAGACATTTTACAAGACAAAACAATGGACACTACAGGTACTGCTTATCGCTAAAAAAGAAATTTCTACGCATAGGTAGGTAATTGATGAAAAAAATTACATGTCATTTTTCGTATTCTTGTCTGAACCTTTTTTTTTTTGGCATGCCCCAGGGCCTGAATTTGACCCTGAATCTAGAAGTGATGTTAAAACATAATAGATACCGAACTTAATTAATAATAATTCTAATTTACTTGTATTTAATAATGGAATGCGATGATTAAAACTAAAATCAATTAATCAAGTTAATAAACATGAAAAGAAAGAAGTACCTCTGCCTGCAGCGCCATCTATCATTATTAGATAGCACTAGTTTCTAAGCGTTTGTATTGTACTGCTTTAAGTTATTCGATCACAGTTCGAGTTCGAGTACTCACTCATTGATCGGCATTTAGTAGACAGTCCTTACAATAGATGTCACTTTTGCAGTTGTTTTGAAAATAGATCTCATTATGCATATTCATTACATCACCCAGGTTCAACTATGTTGGATCTTATAATATCTAGAATCTAAGTCTTGCCCATGACCTTGGTATCTTGGCATTTAAGTTCTAAACAAGATATGCAGAATGTCTATTACAAAATAATATGGGTACCTACTATAATCTGTTAAAGGGTATGTTTTTTTGTATATAGAACGCACCTTTAACTTTCCGCCTTCGCCTTCTGCGCAATTTTTTCTTACGTCTTTTAATATTCGTCACTTCAATATCTTCTTGGCATTCCTTATACCAATACACACTTTTTGCAGTTTCAATAAGTTTAGAAAACACGCACATCACTAATCCGATCATTTTCACAAGTAACAAATAGATGTTATCTTTGCCTACTTCAAACCGACCGTCTTTATCTACACTTTTTTCTTTCTCTTCCTAATCTTTATTATGTAAACCAGCAATAGTTTCTTCACCTTTAGTTTTAAATTTCGAACCAACACTTTAGTAAATATTTTCAACTCAATCGTATTCTTCATAACCAAAGTAACTGCACTTGTTGATAGTTATGAAATCACTGCTCTGGTCTATGAAGTTAAACTTATCAATAGGTTATCAGTTCATATTCACTTCACTACACAAGTCATCTATGCCGAGAGTGTGTCCGTACTGATGCATATTATGAGCCTTGCTTGAGCTGATTTCTATATATGGCGTAAAACAAACACCTTATGCGGTAATTTATTTTAATAGTGTCAACAACACGGGCACTGACTTACTATGGATGCTATATTTACCACCTTGTAAAGACGTGATTTGTCTCCACATAGTGGCTACATCGTGAGACTTTGATAATTTTATAATATTAAAAAACATTTACATGAGCTAAAGTCGATAAATAGAAGTAGAGCCCTCAAAGAGTGGCTGGAAAGTGATATTGTCAACGCATCGTAACGTCATGGTAATAAGGATGTTCGAGGACCTCATTGCTTTCTATACTGATGTGCTTAGAGTAGCTAATTAGATGGCACAACCATAATTCTATAGGCCATTTCAATGGTACCAATATAGGCTGGTTCGATTGATAACAGAATTGAATCCGATGGAATAAAGGAACCTATGCAAATTCATGCTTTTCTCGAATATTTTTTTGACTATACTTATAGGTACCTAAATGCTGTAATCTGTAAACAAAATACAAAATTCTACCGCATCAAGGGCCGCAACCCCTAGTTAAAAAATTACGTAAGTAATTCATACTTACCACCATTCGTAGTTACCACCTATGTAAAATGCATGAGAATGATCGTATTCATAATTATCATATCTATCTAGCCTGCGTCATCCCACTGCTGGGCAAAGGCCTCCCTTCACTCTCACAGAGGCCCAGGACATAAGTATGTAGAACTATAAAGTTTTTCGAGTAAAAATAACATATAACTATTTATAATAATGGAAACACTAGGTCAAATATATCAAAATCATCATCCATGTAAAATTATTCAGTCCGCATTTAGTGGAGGATATCACGGAAACGTCCCGACAATCGTGGCTTCCTGGATGATCAACAATCACATTTACAAACTATATTTTGTCTGTAGCTTGAAAACTTAATTCATTCATTACATATTACTACAAAACATCTTAAGCAAAATTTTTATGCATATTAAACTGAATATAAGACTCTATCGATTGTTTAATGGGAGGATTTAAGCATAGTTGTAATTTTAATCGTAGTTGGGTGAAAATTTGCGCAGTTAAAAATTGCGGTCACACGTAAATTTCTTAAAGTGTAGAACACTTACAGATTTTAAGTATCATTCATACGAAAGAATGTTTAATTGACTATTTGGAAAGTAAAACTTCATCCACAAATTATGAAATATGTTTAACTAAAACTTAATCTGAAACCTGAAATCGGGGCCAAAACACGCGTTCTTCGCGTGTCACACTCAGCTATTGCGAAATTCAAACACGTATAAAGTTTTATCTAGCTGGACATGATATAACTTTTCACCCATCATAATAATCCTTATATCATGTAGATTTATAAAAAAATATTGATTGGACAATATTTAACTGCGTATACCGATAAAAATGACAGTTTGTGTTGGTCACACGTTTTTGTGTTTTCTGAATACGTGGTCTAAAATGACTGAATCGCTGAAACTAATAGAACTATGAGCTGGGTCTTGTTTCTGCCTTCTGCCAGGATTACCTCTTTATCCCTGGGGAGGGAGCGTATAGCTCCTTGGCACTTCTAGATTAAAATAGGTGTTGTTAAATTTTTAGATCCTATTTTTGCACCCGCGCCAGGTCCCTTTCCTGTGCATGTTTTCTTCATGAAAGAGTTATTACAGAGGATTTGTTCTGAACAAATAATGTCGCATAATAAAGCGAGATTTAAGATTCGTTTAAACATTTTGATTACATTCAAGCGTTTACCAATAAAACACTAAAAACATAGAAAATTGTCCCTTGACTGGCTTCATTTGACTGGCATTTTTCCCAGTCAAGGGACATTTTATGCCAGTCAAGTGACTAATGTTATTTTAATGATTGTTTTTGCATTTTTTTTTTGTAAAGGTGTGCCTGCAGAGTAGAATAGCACCACCCCATGTCTGCCCACGGGTACCGTAAGTTAGATTAAGGGTTTCCAGCTGGTGAACAGCATTGTTTTTCGTGCAGATAACATAGTTTAAAACACTTGCTTTATGTCTCTAGGTGTAGCTGCGTTAGGCCTCGGGGTAGCTGCGCGATATCTCAGGCTGATTGATAGACGTCTCTTAAGCTACTGCGTTGTATCTCAGGGAGGCTGCGTTAAGTCTCAGGTTAATTTCGACGTATCTTAAGCTGACTGCGGTGTATTTCAGGGTGGTTGCGTTATGTCTTAGGCTGACTGCGACGTCTCTTAAGCTGAGTGCGTTGTATCTCAGGACTTCTGCGTTAGGTTTCAGGTTAATTACGACGATCTTCAGCTGACTGCGTAGCATCTCAGGGTGGTTGCGTAATGTCTCAGGCTGATTGCGACGTCTCTGAAGCTACTGCGTTGTATATCAGGGCGGCTGCGTTATGTCTCGTTTAGACTGATTTCAACGTCTTTTGAACTGACTGCGACGTCTCTGAAGCTGACTGCGATGTACGAGTATCTAAAGGTGGCTGCGTCATGTTTCACTCAGGCTCATTGTGACGTCTCTTAAGCTGACTGCGTTGTATCTCAGGGTGGCTGCATCACGTCACAGAATGATTGCGACGTCTCTTCAGCTTACTGCGTTGCATCTCAGGTTGGCTGCGTTTTATCTCACTCAGGGTCATCAAACGAAGTCTCTTACGCAACTGCGTTGTATTTCAGGGTGGCTGCGCTATGTCAGGCTGATTTTGACGTCTCTTAAGCCGACTGCGTTGTATCTCAGGGTGGCTGCGTTATGTCTCACTAAGGGTGACTTCGACATCTCTAAAGCTGACTGCGACGTCTCTTAGCCTACTGCGTTGTCTGAGGTTGATTGCGACGTCTCTTCAGCTGTCTGCATTGTATCTCAACATGGCTGTGTTATGTATCAGGTTGGTTGCGACGTCTCTTAAGCTGATTGCATTGTATGTCGGAGTCTTTTTAGCTGAGTACATCGTGTCTCAGGCTGATTACGTCGTCTCTAAGGTGACTGCGTCGTGTCTCAGGTTAGTTACGTTATTTCTCAGCCTGATGGCAATGTCTCTTAAGCTGATTGCGTCGTGTCTCATGTGTACAGCGGCGTGTGTTAGGTTGCTTGCCTAGTGGTGTCTAAGGCTATCTGAGTCATGCATGTCTTAGGCTGATTGCGTCATCTTTAAGGTTATCTTCGTCTGTTCAGTAGCAGAATGTACAACACAGTTAATTCTCAGGTCATAATCTTTTCGGTGGTTTATTCTTGTCTCATGCTAGCTGTTTCAGTATGGCCTAAGTTTAAACGACTTACGTTACTATTATTTTGGTGGAGAATTGGGTCTACGTTTCGGCTGTTTACAAACAGCTTTCTTCCGGAGGTCGACTGATCACATACGCCCGCCTGTCAACTGTGATTGTCGAACACTGTGGCTGTTTCATTTCGTATGTCGGGCTGGCTGTGTAACATGTTTTAAGCACGAGCCAAATGTCTGTGACTAGGTGCGTCGTGTCTTAACCAGAGGCTTCAGGGCGTCAGTCTGGTAGGCTGCGGCAACTTTTACTTCTATTCTACTTAGTTAAAAGCAAAAGATGAACAGCTTTTATTCATATATTTTGTTGAAATAATTACTTTGTCCCTTGACTGGCACAAAATGTCCCGTTGACTGGCACCTCAAATTACAAAATTGAATTTTGACGAAACCTGTGGTTAGATTTAAGTGTTTTTTCGTAAATAACCTTTTCAATAGGCCTTCATTATTATGCAATGATAAAATAACCATAAACCTAAAATTTTAAATTTGCCAGGAAAGGGACCTGAAGAGCCGTTTTCAAATATCTACCCAGTTATAGATCTCGCGTGCTTTCTTTTCCCATCCATGGAAAGACGGCAATTTCTCAAACTTATAAGTCCGTGTAATATTTAAAAATTATTGAATGTTTGAAGCAATAGGTATAGTAATTATAGGCTTTGTGCTGAAAATGATGGATTGGTGAGAATATTTTTTGTCTATTGTCGGTATAGTGCGTCTATAAATTATCTAAGTACTTACCAAGCATTCTGTTGACTTCGCCTTTTTCATTCATCCTCTTCATCGATGTCTTTCATGACTTCTCTTCTGAAAAATAGAAATGTTTTTGAAATATTTCCTACTTTTTACTCATCTTTGATCAACGTTTATCTACTTTTTCTTATTCTGTTTTGAAAGATTCAGAAGTATGTTTTTGATATTTCGACTATGCTTTTATATTTAAATTCTGATCTGGTACGGAAACACAAACTTTGTTTAGGCGTAACAAGAAAATATCGCTACAATTTACCTTGTATCCGACTGCGCTCACCCACACCACAACCACAACGATTTTATTATCACAGGCACTCAACTGAAACAGTATAACTAACGAATTAACAGGTATTTGGTTACTTTCGATCCTGTTTCACGTTTCACATGGTTTTTCACTGAGTATTTTAGCGTTTTCCGGGTGAAAATTGAGTTAAAGATTTTTCGGGTTATGGTGAGGCATCTCGCCGAGGGTTGAAGGCAGGCGCGCGGAACCGCACGAACCGCGACGATGGTAGCCGAATGCAAATATTGCACAGAGAGGGATTTAGAGAATGTGAAGGCGATGACCTCTTTTACCCCCTTTCGTAACCTCTGCTACACTGTCGTGATATTTAGTAAAGCACCTACTAGTCTAACTCAGGCCTCGTAAGGAGGGATGTCGATCAAAATAAATTTACTTAAAAGAAGAAATGGTGTTACTGAAAGATGAAGTTGATCTTCACAGAAAAACTGTTTTTCACATAGAACACAATGATGGTGCAGGAAGTGTAAGTAAGAATACAAAGCACAATCGAATAGAAGCATATAATATCGTGGTTAAAATTTGAAAAAAGCTTTAAAAGTTTTCTTTTATTTTGGTAAGACAATCTTTTATTTTGGTGAAAAAATTAAAACATTTTCTTTGTTTCCCCTACTCTCTTGATTCATCCCTGTGTAATACTGCCACCCTGCAGTGAGGTCGTGTGACGCCATGTTTTCCACGCATGCGCTCTAATTTTACAAATGAAACAATCACTAACTCTACTGTACGCGATTTCATACTACCTCCTTTAGCATACGTACTATACACTGCAGTTCAATTATCATAGTCGTATAAGTGGAAATATTTCTGTGATAAAGTTACTAAGAAGTAATCTTATACAAAAGGAAGAAGTTGCAAGTGCGCGCGCAACTAAACGTGACGTGCCAACACTCGACACAGTGGTGACAGTAGAACACAAGATCAATATGATGACGTCACTCCATTCAGATGCCTTATAGACTGCACTAGGCACAACGGAAGTATAGGCGTGCATTTCCTAAACAGGAAATTGTATTCAGGCTTGCTTTCAGCTTGAAATAATACCACGGAAAAGATTGAGAAACCTTGGAAACGAAACTCAAATGACAAATCGTAGGTAGGTTTTTTTTTGGATAACTGAAATTCATAAGTACATAAACATAACTTGATACGAATCCGATGAGTTATGATATGAAGTTAGGCATCTTTTAGGTACATGTTTATCTTATTTTTTTGTCTTTAGTTAGGTGATTACGTTATTATACCTTGGTACTTATTTGGCAAAAACATGAAGTCACAAGTAATACCAGTTATTGTGTTACAAAATTAGACCAAATTCGTAGTTAAAATTCCTCCAAAGTAGGTAATCAATTAGTACGAGTGCTACGAGAAAGACGCATTTTGAAGTCGATGAACAATTCCAAGGCCATCTACCGGCTACAAAAGGAAACCTCCGTCATTCAATGATAATGAAGTCATGATGATCATGATTAAGGAACACAATGAACACTGAGGTGACATTTGCTAAAATGATTTTTATAACAAAATCAAAAAATAGCAGAAAGTATATTTGGCTTAGATGAAGCGGCGAATGGATTACAAGGACTCTTTTAGATTTGACACACGTAATAATCAAATATTGCAAAAAAAAGTTATGCTTATTTATCTTTGACACATATATTATGGACTATCATAGTTTTGTTTATATTTCATGTTGGATCAAATGCTCCTTCACTTTCAACATTTGATTTCTCCGCTAGTTCCGAAAATTATGTGGCATACGCATGAAACGTCAAAGTATCACATCGCTTTAAAACTGATCTACGAAAGGCACTCACAATTTCACTCACTTTAATTCAAGTACTAATCCTATATTCTCGAATTCAAATACTGTATGCGGTGAATAGCACTAACTGACTAACGATTAAGGACGAGCCAAAGTTTGAAACTCATAAAACTATATTCAACTGCAAATGAAACTGAATCTTGAATTCAGTTAAGGTAAGAATCAATGTAGAATAACAAAAACTTACAACTGAAACGTAAGTTAATTAAAACCAGTTTTGCAGAAACAGATAGCAGTAATTAACATCATTGAGTCATCAATGTAACTCTTTCACAAGGATATTGAATGAATATGGAGCATCAAAAATTTTCTTCGAACATAATATTCGTATCATACATAACAAACACATATAAAATTCCAAAGTAATTTTATAAATGGTAGACCATACGATAAAAGAAGTGTGGGAGGTAAATTTAAAAATAGAATAGAAGAAGTAGTTATACAAGCAATAATTGCAACAGATGTTATAATAAACGTAAATCACACATATCGCTCGCGTAACTTCAGAGCGTGCAGCCGACCGGCGCGCGGGAATCTCAACTGTTTTATTTTCGAGCTGGCTCTACTACTTGGCCGTGAAACTGTTGCATAGTAGGTGGCCAGGTAGCACGATGAGCAATGTCGTCCATTACCAGCCGGTGAAGTGTAATGCATCATTTTTGGAGAAACAATAGCCTCACAATAGATCGCCTCTATGCAAAAGCTTAGAGAAGAAATTTGTCGCGCCTTCTAGGGAGAGTTGCGTTTACGTAACTTTTCTAGCTCTCCAAGCGATCTTTTTAGCCGCATTACATCTTTAGGTAGATTTTCACATTTGAACTTCGAAGGTGCTGAGTGAATTAGCACTTCTAGGCTCACACTTTCATTTATTGTTTACATAACAGGTCCTTATTTAAATCCTCATAGTGTACCTGCCTGATCTACATCAAGGGCATTGATAAAAACAAACAAGACTCAGTAAACTGTTCTAATGATATTTTTGTTAAAACAGATCTGAACAACAATAACACAAAGCGTTGCTTGTATTATATTAGTCTTAACAATGGCCTACTATTTACGACTCCTTAGTAATTATGTGCTCTAGATCACGTAGAACAAAATGACGAAGGTAAAGATAGATAAAGATATTGGACTGACGCAATTTTAGGTTGTTCAAATGTTGAAGTTAATAAATAATGTAAATGTGTCCAAATGGTAGTACGAGTATATGAGATGACTTTTGGCCTAAGGGTTCGTAACAGCTCTTAAATAAATGTAATCTTCAGTCCTAGCGAGACGAAGACATATACTTATCATTAAAAATCGGAGTACCTAGTTTCCTCTGCAACTATCCCTTAAATTCTGGAATGATGTCAAAAACATACCTTTTTGTATAGAAGCAGCACGCTTAATTAACTAGTCCCATATCAATAATCGTGATAATGTCAACGGCATTGAGATACTATATTTAATCGATATCGAGGTGATCGGAATTATATAACTAAACTGACATAAAATATAAGCTATCAGTTGACAAAATCAACATAACAGTAGATAACAATGTAGCAACAAGCGTTTGAAGGCGTATTGATATCAAAGATGATGCCGTGTTCAAACTCAAGACTCTTATTAACCCAATTGGCGCAATTGGTGAAAGAGCATTAGAACAAAGTACCGCTTTCACCAATGAGAGAAACGCTCCAACAGCTTAGTTTACTCTCTTATAGTCCCTCTTATCCTTATGTATGTTTTCCGGTGGCATGCTGTATCATCTTATCAGCCACATTAGTGCGCGCGATACGGACGGGCACACGCGCTGGCCCTTGTTATGTGATGTGATATGAATTTATTTTAGTTTTAGTGTTCGATATATACCTGTGATATTTTATATTGAAGTTTTGTTAATACTTAATATAATGGAAAGCTCGTTGGATCTCACGGAATTGGAAAAGTTAAGGTTGGTCGCTTGACTTCAGTCATTTGGATAGGTACAACTGTTAGCCGATGACTAATTTATGTTTTTCATTTAAAAAAATGGAATATAAATGTTTGGAGACTGGGTACGACCTAAATAGTCTTAGTTTCTGATGTAATACGAAATAAAATGCAAACAGCGAAGAAATTGTCACTCACTTTACGGCGTGTGGTGTCATTGAACGAGTGCCATTTTCCAAATAAACCATATCTCATTTAGCATTTTCGATTTACAGAGAACTACCCACAGATGATGGAAAGCAAACGAAAGATACGCCAAATGGTGAAATGCTGCGCAAACGAAGATTACTGCTGGAACCAGCTCTGATTGGCGCCATGATGGCCATCAACCTTGGCCAGACCTCCTTGCAGAACTTCTACTTACGGACAGCTTGTAATATAGATCTGGGGTACAGTTTAGAAAAGTGCGAGGCCATGCATGGGGGACCATTAGAAGTAAGTCACTTTTTTTTTTCTTTACAGTTTTCTTTTGACTCTAGGTTAAACCAGATAAAGCTGGACATTACTATATTACCAGTGAAGGCTGCGAAAAAGTCGACGACAAATTAAGTTCACTTAAAAGACCAACAATGCACCAAAGTTGCCACTTTGCCACTTGCAGTTGCCACTGCCGTCTCACACGTTGAAAGGAGGCAAGAAATAAGGAAGCTGTGTGGTGCTAAGCTCCGTAAAGTGTGGATTTGACAAGCTACTTATTGCAATTCAAACCTTATTTGTTGCACCCAATGGAATTTATCAAGTTTAGTATTGATTTGTGAAATCATCATGATAAAGATTAATTTATCAACTCCTTGGTAAATCTGATTACTAATCCGATTAAGTATCTATATAACATCATCGTTTATAAATAATGTCTTTAAAAAAATCATAATGTCATCTTTATATACGTCAATGACTGAAGTTTAGTAGCTCCTTGGGTCGTTGGATGACTCGGCGTCCCCCTCGAAAAGAAGAAGAAGAAGTAGATCCTTTAAGAATATTCTCAAACATACCTAGTATTACCAAAGGTGACCGATTGTGCCAACTCGTAGTTTGGTAGAACTTTGAGGCACCCATCGTTGCCTTTCATCTTTAAATCCATTTAATATTTATCCAGTAATAAACCTAACGTAAATCCGTTTAAAATTGTTTTATTGTGATGGATATCCAGTCTTACTCCTACTTATATTTCCCGTTTCAGGCCGAAAGTCAAAGAGTGATATCAGGCGTAAATATCAGCAGAAGCTTCGTTGGTTGTCTGATAGCCACCGTAGTGCTCCTCTTCGTTGGACCTTGGAGCGACTGCAGTGGCAGAAGAAAACCACTCCTCATACTGCCTCTTGTAGGAATGAGTGTCATGTGTACCGGAGTTCTGCTTATGCTGACCTTCCCAGGAGCTTCCACAGTGCAAGTCTTATATGCTGTCCAAGTACCAATGTCTTTGGGAGGAAACTTTGGACTTCTGCTAGCAGCTGCTTTTAGTCATATCGGTGACGTAAGTATTCCGTACCAAAATAAGTTTTGTTTATGAAAAAATATGTGGCTAGGTAACTCACGCTAAGCCCTGTTTTATCTAATACATACATACATACATATATCACGCCTTTATCCCTTGCGGGGTAGGCAGAGCGTTAACGGCCGCAAGAATACGGTCGCTATCGCCACGTCTGACATTTTTGAGGATTGTTTTCCAAGGTTGTTCCAGAAAACATGTGTATCACTATAGTGACAAGTTGTCAGCCTGTCGCCTAAAAATTGTAATACACCAATACTCTCGAGTCCCTTAGTCGCCTCTTACGACACCCGCGGGAAGGATGTGGGGTGATGTTATTCTTAGCCGGCATCACACGGCACATCTTATCAATGGAAAATATTGTGAAAAAACTGTTAGATAAACTTGCGGAAGGATACACAAACAAATCTACTCATATTCTAGTATCAGAATACCATAGATAAATAAATGGCATTCTCTGTATCTTATCGTCAACTACAACTTTTGAGTTTGTTAATGATCCTTGGAGTAGAGAAGTTACACTAGAAAGGAAAAGGCGGATCACGCACTTGACGCACAATGGAGCGCTATAACATTGCAGCGGTCTGTCAGATCCATACTAGAAATTTACCCCTAAATCCCCATACTAAAACCGTTCAACCGCTGTTGACGCAGCCCTATCGCAGTGTCGTCTGTCGAGTGCGGTTTTAGTATGGATAGTGATGTTTCTAGTATGGATCTGACAGACCGCTGCGATATTTTAGCGCTATGTCGTGCGTTAAGAGAGCGATCCGCCAAAGAAGAGACAATAAAAATAATTTGTGTAATTTATTTATGGATGATAGAGCATTTTTAGTGTGATTTTTTGATTAGTCGTCGCTTCTCTACCTGTGGTATGTAAGGATAAAGAAGCATGCGTAACAAATAAATGGTTTTCTCTATTCCAGGTATGTCACGCTACAGGTCGTGACGTCACGCGCACCATGGGCACGCACAGGGCTTCCATCCAAGTGGCTCACGTAGTGGGTTCCGTCAGTGGACCACTGCTGTTCAGAACCTTCGGTTACTACGGTGTGTTTCCTATAGTTTTGTTGCTACAGGTACACGCTTTGATTTATCATCCATACTCACTTTTTCTTATTTTTAACAAGCGGCCTGCCCCAGCGGCTGCGAACGCTGCAACTCATTTTCCCGTGGGAATAAAGATTTTTCCCGGCAAGTGTTACACATAAAAACCTTCCCCTTGAATCACTCTATCTATTAAAAAATCTTCCATCAAAATCAATTGTGTAGTTTTAAAGATTTAAGCAAACATACATACAGCCTGACAGACGCGAAAAGCGATTTTGCTTTATACTATGTAGTGATTTCTGTCGGCACATCCATCAATTTCATTGATAAAATTTGATATTTTGTGTATCGTGATAAATACTGTGCATTTTTATTTTTAATTGTGAGGATTTTATTTTATGTCCTCTTCTTATTAACACAAATATTTGGTCTACACTCCATATTGATCTTCTTCTGCTTTGGGTGTCCATATTGATTAATAGCGGATCGCACACTTAACGCACGACGGAGCTCTACGATATCGCAATGCTCTATCACATTAACAGATCTATAATCGATCCATAATAGAAACATCACTCCCCATAATAAAACCGTACTCGACGGACGAGGCTGCGATAGCGCTCCGTCGACAGCTATTGAACGGATTTGGTATGGGGGTTGACATTTCTAGTATGGATTTGACAGACCGCTGCGATGTTTTAGCGATCCGTCGTGCGTTAAGTGTGCGATCAGCAAGTGTGCTGATTTAGTACATACACATACATACATATATCACGCCTTTATCCCTTGTGGGGTAGGCAGAGCGATAGTGGCCGTAAGAATACAGCCACTATCGCCACGTCTGACATTTTGAGGATTGTTTCCAAGGTTTTTTCAGGAAACATGTGTATTACTATAGTGACAGGTTGTCAGCCTGTCGCCTAAAAATTGTAATACACCAATACTCTTGAGTCCCTTAGTCGCTTCTTACGACACCCACGGGAAGGATGTGGGGTGATGCTATTCTAAGCCGGCATCACACGGCACGGCTGATTTAGTAGATTCAGCCATTTTCCCTGATTATGCTTTTCCACTATAGATTGAACGCTAATGAAATGTTACGTCTCTGAACTGCATTAATAATGCAGAAATATTTTTTTTGTTTCCAGCTATCATCACTAACGTACGTAATATTCTTCATGGAGGATGTGAACGTGAACACAGAGAACAGAGTGTCAGTTTTCAACTGGAGGCTACCATTCAATGCGTTCTCATGCCTGTTCAGGCAACGCGAGGGTCGGAAGAGGATGATCATCCTTCTGATGTTGGTTGTCGCTCTTGGAGACAGAATGCTTCTGTCAGGTATTAAACAGGGTGTAATAGACAGCACTCGGAATGCCGCAGGTGTATTCAGACTAAAAAACTGATAACTTCTAAGAAAATATTTCAATAATCGTAAACAAAATGTTAGTCTCTCTTTTACCTATGGTTTTCTGACATAATATGTTCCTAGCGGAAAGTTGTTGAGGTTCACGGTTTGTATGTACCTACCCTGTCAGTATTTGGAGGGCTATCCCTTGCACTGCGTTTACTTTCGTTGTTCGGAATAATTCCTGGGCCCCAAGTCTGCTATTTTTTGTCATTGTAACGCCATCGAAACTCAACTGTCATTCAATTGCCTTTGTGATTTTTCTATACTTCAAAATGTTAGCAGACTACGAAATGACCGAAATCACCCAACTGAGATCCAATCGATATCCAATGGAAACGATTTTCATTTAGCAGACTTAGGGCCCTGCTGTGGAGTATTGTAGCTGTAGTAGTAGTATTAGCAGATTATAGCACTTTTTTGACATAACACATGTTTAGCTTTCCCCTGCCTCTTTAGACATGGGAAAGTAGGAAGTCTGATGATTTTGATTTTATTTTCTTGTCTAGATCAGATAAGCCATTGACGGTGTAACTAGGTCGTCTCGTCTTATCCTTGTATTTGCACTTGGAAACAGGAAGCTGCTATCAGCCAAACTTAAATGTATTTTACTGATAATAATTTAATTTTACTAAATTGTCTAGACCTGATTGATAAAAGTGAAATATTATTGTTGTCTGTGTTGATAACAATCTTAACATACCTACTTCAGACTTTTAATTAAGGTATACTTTTGTTTCTGCCTGATGTAGGTATCTTTTACAAAGATGATTTGTATGTTAAAGTACCTAATTGACGGCAAAATATTTGTATTTATTTTTTGCGTCGTGTGTATCTTTATCGTTTAATTGGCAAAATTATTAATTAAAACCTCTTCACTTACCGTCGTGTTTGTAACATGTATTTTTTGCCTGTTCACAGCTGAAGTGCTTCTCAGCTATATGTACTTCCGGTACAAATTCAACTGGAACGACATCATGTTTGGTTCCTACCTTGCTTACAGAAACGTCACTAGTTTTATAGGTATGTGTATAGCTGCTATTATTGGACACATGCACAGTAAAAACTATGAAGTCTACCAGAATTAAGAATTTATTTGTTACTAAGAGCATACCGGACTGCTCTGGGTTTATATGCTCTGCTTTACATACATACCTCGTATTCCCCTGCTTTCTTCCCAAATATTGTCTTTAAGGCTATAAATCATTTTTTTTACAAAGCCTACTAAAGCAATAAGAACTTGACATGTTTTCTTTTTCAGGAACTCTTATAATACTGGCTGTATTAAAGAAGCGGTTCAAGATATCTGACGAGATCGTGGGAGTCATAAGCTGTGCTTCGTACGTGTGTGTTACATCGGGCCTGATCGCCGCCACTACCACTTTGACCGTCTTTTTGCGTTAGTACTAACTTATAGTTACTATTTTTTACATTTTTCATAACTACTTATCGTCTATCTTTTCATAGATATTTGAATTTCTATTTTTCACGACTGTCGCTTAGTTTTTGGCCCTATGAAAATTCTTATTCTAGTTTTAAATTTAAAAGTTGTCCACTTTATGGTAGTAAATTGTTTATAGTAATATATACTCGTACTACGTTTCAATTTCATTAGAATTCGTCATATTTATTACTTTTTTTCACTTACTACATATTTTTAGTACACCTCTCTCTATATAGTACTTGCTCATAAAATTGATCGATTGTTGCAGTTCCTATCGCCGGTCTTTTGGCTCAGGGTTCACAAGTTGTTCAGAGGCCTATTTTGAACAAACAGATTTTACCAAATGAGCAAGGTGAGTTAAAAGTATTTGTCGACTACGTAAGCTTTTTTAGAGTAAGTACCAAAATTACGAAAAATACCAAAGAGAG
Organism: Keiferia lycopersicella; assembly: GCA_029255805.1. Lineage (NCBI taxonomy): Eukaryota > Metazoa > Arthropoda > Insecta > Lepidoptera > Gelechiidae > Keiferia > Keiferia lycopersicella. The sequence continues at coordinate 7,424,496 of JARACZ010000008.1, forward strand.
AGTGAAAATGAGAAAATGACCTGGCTCTTAATATTCCTTCTTTGAATGTAGGTATTTTATCAAAATTATTATCAAACTATTGCTCCATTTATTTAATGACTCACAAGAAAACACTGATTTCAAATACATATTTTTTGTGGAAACCCATTGATAAAGCTCAAGATAATGTATTTTTCCTAGACTTATTTCCATCGATGATTGTATTTTTCGTTACAGGTAAAATTTACAGCGTCCTCGGTGCCTTAGAATCAGCGACCCAGACTTTTTCATCCCCGTTGTATTCTTTGCTATACAAAAAAACCGTAGCAACCACCCCAGATGCTTGGCTGATCCCTGGAATAATCCTGGCTGTTATACAATCACTGTCATACTTTACGACCAGACAGCTAGGTGACAGAAAACAACCTACAAGAGAACCGCAAAAATCGGAAAAGAAAATTGTGCAGTTGCAACCTATAGTCCACAAAAAAGATGAAAAAGTTGCTGAAGTAGCCAAACTACTCAAAGAAAAAGAGCAAAGTGTTGATTCAAAAGAAGAAGTTGATCTCGAAAAAGTAAAAATAAATGAACCTCATGAACCTACCGTTGAAGTTCCATCAGAAGCAGACATTAAGGTTGAAAATGTTGATGAAACCAAAACATCAGTAAACAAAGATAAGACGGAAGAATTTAGTCAAATAAACATTAATTTATTTAGAACTAAGTAAATATTGTCTTATATAAATATAGATCGAATAAACAAGAGTACACAAATCGTATTTTATTTATACTTAATCGTAACCAGAACATTCTTATCATGTTGATAGGCGTGATAAAATCTAAAATCTAATAGTATGATATCGAGGTATCACAGTTCTGCTAAAAATACACATTGTAATAACCAAGAATATGTGTCATAGTAACTATAATGTGTTATTGCGTAATACTTTTTGTTCAAAATGTTAGTTTGATATAAAATTTAACAGTTCGGATATGCCAGATGGTAAAAAGGCAGCGATCTGATTCTTTTTAAACTACAGTAATCACAAATAAGATCCTACGTGCTTCTATTAAATCGTCGTCGTCGTCGTCGTCGTCTCAGCCGATAGACGTCCACTGCAGGACATAGGCCTCCCCCAAGGATCTCCACGATGATCGGTCCAGCGCCACCCGCATCCAGCGGCTTCCCGCGACCTTCACCAGATCGTCGGTCCACCTTGTGGGAGGCCTACCTACGCTGCGTCTACCGGTCCGTGGCCGCCACTCGAGAACTTTCCGGCCCCAGCGGCCATCGGTCCTACGAGCAATATGCCCCGCCCACTGCCACTTAAGTTGCGCAATCCTTCGAGCTATGTCGGTGGCTTTGGTTCTTCTCCGGATTTCCTCATTTCTGATTCGATCGCGGAGAGAAACTCCGAGCATAGCCCTTTCCATTGCCCTTTGAGTGACCTTGAGCCTTCTTATGAGGCCCATTGTTAGCGGCCACGTCTCAACTCCGTAAGTCATCACTGGCAACACGCACTGATCCCAGACTTTTGTCTTGAGGCACTGCGGTAGTTGTTGAGAAGAGAAGATGTTACGTAGCTTCCCGAACGCTGCCCAGCCGAGTTGGATTCGACGATTGACCTCTTTCTGAAAGTTGGACCTACCCAGCTGGACTATTTGTCCCAGGTAGACATACTCGTCGACAACTTCCAGAGTAGAGCCCCCAACTGTCAGAGTAATGGGTGCAACAAGAGAGTTTGACATAACCTTGGTCTTGTCCATGTTCATTTTTAGACCCACTTGTTGGGAGGCTCTATTGAGGTCATCGAGCATTGTACCGAGGTCCTCCAGGGTTTCCGCCATGACCACGATATCGTCGGCAAAACGAAGGTGAGTCAGATACTCGCCGTTGATGTTGATGCCAAGTCCTCTCCAGTCCAAAAGCTTGAAGACGTCTTCCAGTGCTGCTGTGAACAGTTTCGGTGATATTACATCTCCCTGTCTCACTCCTCGCTGCAACTGGATAGGTTTCGAGTCCTGGTCCTGAAGTCGAACTGACATGGTGGCGCTTTCGTACAAGGACTTCAACACTTCGATATACCGATAGTCAGCTTGGCACCGCTGAAGAGACTGAAGTACGGCCCATGTTTCGATCGAATCGAAGGCTTTTTCGTAGTCCACAAACGCGAGGCAGAGTGGTTGGTTATACTCTTCAGTCTTCTGTATAACTTGCCTCAGCGTATGAATGTGATCCACGGTGCTAAAGCCTTTTCGGAAGCCGGCTTGTTCGGGAGGCTGGAAGTCGTCGAGCCTGCGTGCGAGACGATTCGTTATGACTCTTGAGAACAGCTTGTAGACATGGCTCAGAAGCGTGATGGGTCTGTAGTTCTTCAGCAAAGACTTATCGCCCTTTTTGAAGAACAGCATCACCACGCCTCTGTGCCATGCCTGTGGCGTTTTGCCCTCGAGTATGACAGAGTTAAACAATTTCTGCAGTGCTTTAAGTATCGGTTTACCACCGGCTTTCAGAAGCTCTGCCGTAACTCCATCATCACCCGGCGCCTTGCTGTTTTTTAGCTGTTTCAGAGCCATACTAATCTCGTACAAGCTGACGTCCGGGATGTCTTCTGTGTAGTGCCGGGTTAATCGAGCTCTTGGATCTGCGACCCGATTATTGACAGGTGTGCATGTTGTCGCGTATAACTGTCCGTAGAACTTCTCGACCTCTTCCAATAGCTCGGGCTTGGACGATACGATTCTGCCATCGTCGGTCTTTAGCTTCGCTAGTTGGCTCTGGCCTATCGACAGATCTCTAGCAAACACCTTGGAGCCTTTGTTGCGCTCAATTGCCTCTTTAATACGGTCAGTATTAAATTGGCGTATGTCGCGGGTCAAAGACTTAGAGATCTGCCTATTGAGGTGCCGATATTGGGAAGTATCCTCCGACGACTGCAGAATCATCTCGCGTCGTTCCTCCATGAGCCTCGAAGTATGGTCTGAGATTTTTTTGGTTCTGTTCGTACGATTGGGTTTGAAGAACTTAGAGCCAACCGTAAGGACAGTTTCCACGACCCTGTCGTTATAGTCGTCCACGTCTATACACTCACCCAGGCAATCGAAGCGGTTTTGCAGGTGGAGCTGAAAGCTCTCAGGGTTTTGGATTTGGGCAGGTGCTGGTCGGAGCGTAGACTTCATCAGACGCGATCTCTCGGCTTTTACATTAAGATTCAACGTGCCTCTTACCATTCGGTGATCGCTACCCGTTTTGAACGAATTGATCACAGAGACATCGTTGAATATCCGTTTTTTGTCTGTCATGATGAAGTCTATCTCATTTTTGGTAACACCGTCGGGGCTCTTCCAGGTCCATTTTCGATGCGGCCGTTTCCTGAAGAACGAGTTCATCATAAAGAGTCCCTCCTTCTCCATGAAGTCGACCAGCATTTGACCTCGGCTGTTCCTCACCCCAATACCAAATGGCCCAACTCTCAGTTCGTCACCGCAACGATTGCCCAGCTTAGCGTTGAAATCCCCCATGACCACCGTGTAATGAGTCCTGGAGGTATGTATGGCTTTGGATATGTCCTCATACATTGCCTCCACGTCCTCGTCGGGGTACTTCGAAGTTGGGGCGTATGCCTGTATGACCTTCAGCGAATAACGTTTAGTTATTCTGAGTATAAGGAATGCCACCCTATTTGAAATACTCCCGACCTGTACTACGTTGTTCACGAGGGACTTGTGGACGATGAACCCGACACCACCTTGGGACAGATGGTCGCCCTCCCGGAAGTAGAGCAGGTTACCTGACTTCAGGGCTATCGTGTCCTCCCCCTCTCTTCGGACTTCGGACAGTCCCACTATGTCCCACCGTAACCTGCTCAGTTCTTCCTCGAGTTCCACTAACTTCTCTTCCGTCCGCAGTGTGCACGCGTTATATGTTGCCAGGGCCAAGGTCGTTCGGCGAGGGATCCACGCCGCCCGGGGATTCCTAGCACCCCTGGTCTCGGAGCCGGGTCGATTTTCGCCTGAATCTGCCCGGCCACCGGGGCCGCCGGGCACTTGGGGCCGATTTCTATTTGTAAAATCCATGAGGGGGGTACGGGCCGTCACCCACCACGCTGGCCCAGTGCGGGTTGGTGGGGATTTGGTTGCCAGAGCCTCGTTAGTAGTCCAGCAGGGTGCACCGCGAGCAGGAGAGGTTGGCTTGGGGCCCGAGAGATGTAATTTGGGCCCCCTTACACCCCATTAAATATTAAATATTTTCTATTAAATATCTATATTTAATTTTCGTTTATAGCAAAAATAATATTAGCATAACTCACAACTGTGAGTCTGTGATACATAAAGAAAGATGTTTATCTATCGATTCAGATCAACATTGTTTACTTAAGAAGGGTTATTCCCTCTATAAAGCTAGAGTTGATAAAAATATGACCTACGTATCTACTACCTATGTTTAAAAACAACATCCCTCTTTTCAAAACATACCCATTTTGTCTATTGTTTTGATGCATATTTGCGTCGCTAGCAAAATTATCTTGTTTGTACAGATCTTAATCTCATTTAAACTAACCATTAATTATATCACTGTCTGCATCAGTTACATTAGCAGTAGGATAGTATATTTTTAACCTATGCATTCAAAAGTAGGTCATAAAATATGATCCTGTATTCAATAGTAGGTTATATTATTAATTTTTACAGCTTTTGCATGTTCTATATTAAATATTTTAGACTAATGCTGAAATTATTAAATTAATTAATTATCTTTAGTCATATTATTTTAGTCAAGAACTACTAGCGCTAAGCATACACCTACAGGCAGGTACCAAAAGAACGACTTTCCGAAAACGATAAGGACCTGGTCAAAATGTTAAAAAATAATTTGTTTTTCTTAAAAAATTACTCTTCAAACTATTTTGTATTGGAACTTCTATGGGAAGTCCTTTTTTTAATACAAGTCAGGTAAAGGTGTACATTTGGACCCATTGAACTTATTGTTTTCGAGAATATAGATCGTTCGGAACCCTTGTTGAGTAGAGATCTAAACAGCGGTTTTTAAACTCTAGCATTTCCGGTGTTTAACAGTTCCTTTAAATTTTTCCATATGGTTTGACGTTCTGAAATGACTCAAACCACGTCTAACTCAACTTTTTTTAAACATTCATCGTGTATTCTATCATTCATCGGCTATGCGTCAAATTTAACATGGATTTATAATTTTTTGACTGACTGAGTAGATTTTTCTGAAATATTACGATAGCTAAGATGCAACGCAATATCTTTGATGTCATATTCATACAATGCGAAATTCCGTTTGATTTTTAAATATAACAAACAGTTTTGTAAACATATATGTACTTAACTATTTTCTATTTTTGTAGGAAATATGGCATCGATGAGATCAATAATATAGATAATAAGGATCTTTGATAAAATCACAGTCCCAGTCAATCAAGCCAAACAATACGCAATAATATCAGTGATTGAACTAAAAATATTATGAATCAAAGTTTAATGGAAATTATTGACATTAGATAGGCACAATCTTTAAAAGATATCGCTGTCATATATAAATTAGCCCTCAACCAAATCGAAATCACAGACGTCTGAGGCAAGCAACGCAGGAACAAAGTAGCACAGTATTCTATCACAGTAACGAACCGCATTCGTTAAAAAGAAAACTTTATCTACTTACGAAAGTTTAAACTTTCCAATACTTTCAAGTGAGTATTTTATTGTGTATACCTGGATTTGAAAAGAACTTTTTAGTTCAACATCTTTGAAGTAAAAAAAAGTCTAAATTTCCAACTCTTGCCTTAGAAACTGAAAAGATTTATTAGATGTATTAGATGATCAGTTCTGCAAAGAGCCACTATCATTGTGACCCCACCTTTGCAGAGCCTTCAAGGGTTTTGTCTAAATTTGCTCCATCATCGTCAAATCTTCCTCGACCACATTGCATACCTTAAAAAATTACAGTTCCACATTCACAATATCAACAGTAGATACAATCAGAGTCATTTTCAGATTTCAACATATCGAAATCCTAACTAACTAACTTCTTTGTCTCAGTGACCCAAAATGGATCTTGGCCACCTAAACGAGCTTCCTCCAATGGTCCCTGTCCTGCGCCACCTCCACCCAATTATTAACTTGAAGATGGCCCAGGTTTCCACCATATCTTTCCAGCGGTACCTGGGGCGACCGACAGGACGACGTCCTGTCGGCCGACTCTTGTACGCTCTTTTGACGCCCCGATCCACACCCATTCTTTCTAAGTGGCCGTCCCAGCGAAGTCGGTGAGCTTTCGTCTCTCCGAGTATGCTAGGTTGAGCCACTATATCTTCAACTTCGGCATTTTCTTTTTCGTCTACCCGCCTTCGGAAAGTGCACTTGTGTCTTTGAACTATCCTAAAATATTTTCGTATTCTACTGATTTAAAAGTCGTTTTTAGAACTAATAACAGTCAGATTGTGTTTGTGACTGTCTAAATTAGCAGTGAAAGTGTTATTGGAGCGATCCTTAGCGATTTAAAAACACAGTGACTTTGCAAATACAACATAACCTCTAAGTGTTCCAAAAACGTCACTTCGCGTTCGTTAATTCGAAATAAACAATGGCACCTTGTCTGAAATGCTTGAAACCCATTCCAAAACCAGACAGTTCAAACCCTAAAATCAACTGTTATGGATGTGAACGGCAAATTTGTGTAAAGTGTAGTGGATTGCTTGCTACCGAGTTGCGTGTGGTTGTACTACAATCACCTACTCTAAAGTACTTGTGCCCCGACTGTGAACTTGGAGTTCGCCAACTGCCAGCACTGAGGAAGTTGGTGAGTGACCTGGAATTACAGGTCAAAGAACTCAAGAACAAACAAAACCAATGTACCAGTCTCGAAGCAGTGGTTGCTGAGATTGCAGAAAGGAAAAAAAGGAGCAGCAATGTTATCATGTTCGGTGTCCCTGAACTCACTCCAGAAACCGATGTTGTGGTTCGTAAGCAGCATGACCTTGAACAAGTAGTTAATGTATTGCAAAATGTTCCCGAAAGTGAAAAACCTGTTGCTGTCATCCGTCTCGGGAAGCCTAAACAAGACTCATCGCCACGACCTGTTAAGGTGATATTTGCGACCAAGCGACCAGCTAAAAATATATTTAAAAATGGGAAAAAGTTACCAGCTACCATCAAAGTGAAAAATGATCTTACCCCCTATCAACGTGAGTATTTAAAGAGTTTACGTGAGGAACTTGATCAGAGAACTGCCAATGGTGAGTTGAACCTTACTATTAAATATGTAGGCAACACTCCAAAGATAATTGCTAAAGGGGATGATGCTGCAAAAAAGTAGACTCTCCAATCACCAACCTTACTTTTTTCTACACGAACCTGGCATCCCTAATGGCAAAACGAGACCTGCTTTTAATAGAAATTAATAAATTGAAACCGACCTGTATAATCATAACGGAGACACACCTCAAACCAGAAATAAGTAACAACCTGATAAACATAAGTGGCTATGTTTTGTTTAGACGTGATAGGGCTGCTGGCAAAGGTTGGGGCGGAGTAGCTATATATGTAGCACATAGTCACCTTAACATTCCAATACAAGCTAGCCTACATCCGACCTTGAATAATGCTAACATCAATGTTGAGGCCTTGTGGATTAACTTTACTTATGCCAATATTACTTTACTTGTTGCTGGTATTTATCGCCCCACACACTATACATTTGAAGAGTCAGATAAAATTCTCCTTGACAATATCAAAACTGCATCTGAGAGTAATAATAACCTATTGATTGTTGGAGATTTCAACCTACCTGACATACAATGGCCTCTGAGAAAATTAGATGGATACAATACATTACATAGCAAGTTTGTTGAGCTACTAACCGATACCAATCTATACCAATTAGTGACTAAAGTAACTCGGACTAGGAATCAGCAAGAATCACTATTGGACCTAGTACTATGCAATGATGAAAACCTATGCACAAATATTGAATACCTACCAAACATAGGTAAAAGTGATCATCAGGTACTTATGCTGACCATACAAGTACAGGTGGACAATAAACAAACATGTACATCAAACCAACCACGAAGAAACTTTTTTAAAGCCGACTACAAAATCATATCCCAAACTTTACAACAAAAGCCCCCTACGCTGGATACAGCTGATGTAGCAGAGGTCTGGTGCGACTTACAAACACAAATAGATAAAGTAATTTCTCTTCATGTTCCTATGCAACGACCTAAAAAGACATGCAATCTTAACAAACCATGGATCAAACCTGAAATTATAAAAATGACTCAAGAAAAAGCTACCCTGTGGAACATTTATATTACTGACAAGACAAACACATCATCCTATAAGAAGTATCGTAGACTGAGTAATAAAATTGTAGGCCTAGCAAGATCATCAAGAATTAAATATGAAAGAGAGATAGTTAAAAATGGCCCTAAATCGTTTCATGCTTATGTTCGGCAACAAATAACATCAAAAGTATCAGTGCCACCATCTCTTATAAACGAAAACACACAGGAAATCACGAGCAGCCAAACGGAAGTAGCCAATCTCTTTGCAAACCAATTTGAAAAATCGTATGTCCGTGAGCCTGACAACATTGCGATACCGAAAATATGTGTACCAAGAGTCCAGAACTCCATAGAAACTATTAAATTTACTCCTGAATTAGTGGCTAAATATATCAAAACTTTTGACGATAACACTGCAATGGGACCAGACAATATCCCTGCCATTTTACTCAAGAAATGCGCCCCTGATCTATCAACGACATTAGCATTAGTAATGGAGTTATCCTTTAAACAACACAAATTACCTAAAGTGTGGAAAGAGGCCATCGTTACCCCAATATATAAAAAAGGAGACAAGCTCATTGCGAGGAATTATCGTCCTATAAGCCTGACTTGCATAGCGTGCAAAATTATGGAAAAAATTATAGTGACTGAAATAAGAAAATTTCTTGAAGAGGAAAACGTTATAATTGATGAGCAACATGGATTTGTGCCCAGGCGATCCACAGTAACAAATTTACTACTCTGTCTTGATAAATGGACCAAAAACTGTAATGATCGACAGCCGACAGATATCATATACCTGGACTATGAAAAAGCTTTTGACCGTGTACCAATAAAGAGGCTAATTTCTAAACTAGAGCATTTCGGAATCCGTGGCGATCTTCTTTACTGGATTGAAGACTTTTTAACAGAACGAACATTTCAAGTAAGAGTCGGGAACAGCCTGTCACAACCCCACAGTGTTCACAGTGGTGTGCCACAAGGTTCGGTCTTAGGACCAATTCTCTTTGGAATCTTCTTAACTGATTTGAATAATGTTATTAGATCTGATTTATCTCTGTTCGCTGACGACACAAAAATAATGGGTAACCCATTGATCTCGCACAACATTATACAACACGATTTAGACCGTATCATCGAATGGACCAAGGACTGGCTAATGACACTCAACATTGATAAATGCACCGTCTTGCATATGGGAAAAAATAACCCTGTAAAAGACTATACTCTAGACTCCAAGCAACTGAAAAGTGTCAGTAATCAAAAAGACCTCGGCATAACCATAACTCAGAACTTAAAATGGGATGAACACATACTCAACATAACGAAAAAGGCCAACTCCTTACTTTATCTCATACGAAAGGCCTTTTACCATATAGACAAAGACCTGTTTTTGAAGATTTATAAAGGATACGTGCGACCATTACTGGAGTATGGATTCCAAATATGGAGTCCCTATTTTCAAAAAGACATTACCCTTCTAGAAAAAGTACAAAGAAGAGCAACCAAAATGGTCACATGCCTACGTAACATTGAGTACAATGAACGCCTTAGACAGCTTGGATTGACAACTCTAGAAACACGAAGACAGCGAGGCGATCTCATTGAAACCTACAAGATATTGACAGGACGTTACAATGTACCAGAACTCAACAGTATCTTCGTCTTCAACCAAAACAAGAACCTGAGAGGGCATTCTCTAAAACTGTCACGCTCCTCGAGTGCAAGCAATCCCAGGCACCACTTCTTGCCAAATCGTGTAGTGGACTCGTGGAACAAACTACCACAATCAGTGATCAGTGCTCCCTCAGTGAACTCATTTAAAAACAGACTAGACAAACATTTGACTCAAGTGCAGTGATATACACGCATCAGCACAATGTGCTGCTAGTGTATTATAAATAATAATAATAATAATAATTTTTCCCCAGTCGCCATCTGCCGTCACTACCCATTATCGAAATCCTGGTGATCTTTATTTATAATTTTTTTATCGTTTATAGAATGCAGCGCCCAACACCTTCCTATTACGGTGGAATCAACTACGGTCCGAGATACAACCCCACGATGCCCGGTCAAATGCACGTCAACCCTTGCTTTGCCCCAGCACCCACCTTCCGTCAGCAGCCAGGATATGGTCATCCACCCCAAGCAATGCACCATCAGTCGTACTGCTTCATGTCAGCTGCTGAGATACGAAGATCGTGTAGCAACGGGATACAACAGAGAAAACCATTTTGAAGTTTCGTTCAGTTTCGTATCGTTTAGTTTCTCTAGTTATATCTCAGAATTTAATAATTTTAGTGTAAAGATGTTATGTTAAATTGCCTAATGTGAAATCTCGATGCTTTGGTTAATTGTAAGTAGTTAAGTTTAGGATAATTAATTTGTAAAGATATATGATTTTTCTAATAAAATACCTACTTTAAATTATCAACTGTCTCTTTTTGCAACCATTTGATGATCACTACACGATCGTGGAAAACTGGAGAGGCGCACACTTAAAAATATTATCTCTACTAACGACCACACCAACGACCGACTCCAAAAGCGGACCTCTCTTGATACAAATTCATATACTTATATGCATTTACTACAAACAATAAAACATTATCACAAACTGTCCTGCTGATTGTTGTCAAAACCGCACTCGCACAGCGCTGCATCGAGTGCGATTGTTGAGCGGTTTTAGTATGGGGAATGATACTGGTATTTCTAGTATTCAGGCTGACCACTTGTCACTATAGTGATACACATATTTTCTGAAACTACCTTGGAAGTCAATCCTCAAAAATGTCAGACGTGGCGATAGCGATATTCTTACAGTTGTTAACGCTCTGCCTATCCCGCAAGGGATAAAGGCGTGATATATGTATGTATGTATTTCTAATATGGATCTGACAGACCGCTACGATATATTAGCGGTCCGTCGTGCGTTAAGTGTGCAATGCGCCAGAATTGAGTCTGATGGCGCTTTTAAAATTGTCGCATGTCAAAAAGATACAATAAAAACTCGAAGTACAAAATTTTCGGAAATAGGAACGGATAGTAATTTTAATTAAATTGTAAATCATAAATATTCAATTATACAAAATATGTAAATAAAACATAACAACGGATCTCGCTCCGTTATGCGGTGATCTAGATCATTATTTGTGTACCTGAAAATACCTAATTCTCCAAAGACCCTTTTTTGAATAAGGACTTAAATGTTGCACAGAACTTAATTACCTGGACTTACTGGAATGAGCCCATTTACGTATTATTATTTTCTTTTTAATTATTACGCTGTTTACGAGCAAATGGAAGATCAATTTATTATGAAAACTTTAAACAATGAGTAAAGACATCACTTTTCCTCACAACCGATCGTCCATATGAAGATGGTTCTACGTTTCGGATGGCACGATAAGCCATAGGTCCCGGTTGCTGTATATTACACAAACATGTCAGAAGCCTGCAGCCTGTAGAAGGCAGTTGAAAAATTTTACACTACATTGGGTAGTTGGATGACTCGGTCTCCCACACGAATAAAAAGAGTTTCCTTTCTTAGTTATTGAAAACGGATTCATTTGAGGACGTTTTCTGCATTCCCGAGTGGACAAGTGGACTAGGACTTTGGGAGTAGGTAGTATCTGCTGTAGTGTGGAGTACAAACTGTACTACATACAGCCTGTATAAATCGTTAATTCAATAACCACGATCTCATACTTTCGTCACCGGGGTTTTCACGCTTGCTGTAGATAATGTCAAAATAGATAATTCATTGTCTTTGGACAACGCATCTGTCTTATTTAGACTTGTTTTGTCACTCTGTTTTACTCTGCTAAAATATTTAATTCTATTTGTATTTTTCTTTATGATATTTTTCTTAAATAAATACACAGTTCAACTAAAGACTGACTTTATAGTAGTGATGTATTAATAGCTACCAAACTGTCGTTTTAGTCTGTGGTTGACTAGTAAATACCTATAGGTACCTAAGTCATAATTCTTAGATCCCCATTTGGTATTCTGGTTCAGTTCAAGACAAAACTTTAAAAATTATAATACATCTTTCATCTAGTATTACATTAGTAAGCACACTGCTTCATCTTTTCTTCGTATTTTATGAACTAAACCTCGTACCTCTTACTCATACGTACTAAACTTCTGAAAAGACATGGTTATAACAGAAATAACGATCAGTAAAATAGTATCCCACGTACCTGCTCTATGATTAGTTTATCTGGTAAGGCGGATGATAAACAAACAAAAAACAATCTACCTTTTTTATATACATATTATATTTCGTTAATTTAGTGCAGATTCGTTTGAAGGCACTTGAAGTTTAGGAAATCCCAAACTCTTTCAAGATAATGTTTTGCCCGATACCACTGGGTATATTTAAGTAACCAAAAACTAAACCAATAGTCAGTCAATGAAAATATTTCTTTAGTGTACTTTTTAGTGATGCAAATTTCACGAGAATTCTAATTTTACTATAGTCAAAGGTAAGTGTGTGTAATTTGGATAATTGATGCCTTAAATTAGTAGATTTAAGTGCTAACGCTAGTACTAATTGAGTAATCAAGAATTTCAAAAATCCTAATTTATTTTGCAATTGTGAAAAATATTATTACCTCCTTATTGACCTCCCAAAAATACTAATACCCTATTTATATTTGTTTCTTTTTGTAGTCATGTCTGGATCTGGCGACAAAAACAATGGTCCACCCAAGCCGCCAGCTTACGAACGGCCACATCCACCACCAGCTTCTGAAGCCAGAGACCAGCCCAGGGACCCTTTCAGAGCCAGATGCTCTTAATCATTGCGGCCTGCTTCAGTAGATGCTAGAGTGGAAAGATCGTAGTATAGGTTTAGGCTCATATTACTTCAAATACCTATCTTTTAACCGGATTGTTCGTTGTAAGTTTGACGTATTCTAGGTATTTTTACTTACTTGTCAAATGACGAGCTTCTCACTCATGTTGGATAAAAGGTATATTGTTTATTAGATGCCTAGAAACTGTAAAAAGATGGTTGATCCCATTTTGATTATACCTGTCTTTTAGTGGCCAGTTTTTTTTTTTTATAGAACGTTGAATCTCATTTTAAATAAATTATATTTGAGTAAATAAAATGACAATTACTTTCAAACATACAAAAACGCTTGAGTATAGATAGAAGTTTCCATGGAGTTGCATAGAAATCACCTCTTACTTTCAAATTAAAAAGCGGATCCCACACTTGACAGGCGCTGTTTCAAAAGAGATAGGTACATTGCATCTACCATAGTGTAACAACGACACATGCCAACACAAATCTTAGCGTTATTCCTGCGCCAATGTTGGTTTTTAGTATAGGCATCCTGCCATCCTTACATCTGCGCTTGCTACAAATGTGGAACGTCGTGAGCCAGATGTAAGAACCACCAAAGATACAGGTAAAGAAAATATTGTCACAAACAGTCACAATCAAATCTCTTATATTGAACAAAACAGATCTAGTGTTCGATATTATCATCAGCATTTGTGTTCATAAACAGCTGGATCATGATGATGCTATAGGTGATGACGTTGACAATGGTTCCCAGTATGGTGGAGTAGTTGAGTTTGAAGAGGCTGCTCACGGAGAATTGGAGACGATTTGTTGCGATCAGCTGTTTGAACGTCTGGAGAATGTCTTTCCTTGCTTGATCTGAATTAAACAATTCGCATTAATAGAAAAATTTAAACAACCCCCTTTGATTAAGAAGATGGTGAAGTAGCTTCGTAGTAAAATTGTAAAGACCACTGTTATATAGGTAGGTACATAGAAAATGTAATATTTCTTGTAATCAGGATTTTTAAATTTGTCATTTCAAATGTGTTATGAAAAACTTATCTGCTAAGAGGTTATCAATGGATTATTCTTTGTTGTGCACTCACCACATCTAAAATCTATTAAAAATTTAATAATGATCGTCTCAATTTGTTCCACTTGCTTGCTGATCTGGTCGTTTACGAAGCTTCCTATGAAGCACCATATGAAAGGGAGCGTGCTTCTGGCTGCAATGACTATGGCGTTTTCAGTCTGGGAAAAAAAAAACTTTAAATATAAGTTCTAAATTATGTGATGGCGTAAATAGAAAATCTAGCCAGCGCAATGTTCGGTATCGACTCTATTTGCTCTGGCAAATTTTAAAGGCCTCAACGTTTACTTACTTTCTCACACACAATCATAGTTATACCAAATACTCCATTGGTGAACATCAACCAGAACGTTAGAAACATCTGAAAAAATAAAACCTCTGACCTTTATCTCACTTAACGGACGACGCAGCGCTAAAATGACGCATGCGTCTGACAGATCCATATTACAAACGTCATTCCCTATACTGAAAACCGGTTTTATTATAGAGAATGACGTTTCTAGTATGGATCTGACAGACGCATCGTTTCGCAGCGTTAGGTTAGGTTAGGTTAGGTTCAGCGCTGTGTCGTGCGTTAAGTGTAAGAACGTCCTATATTACAAAATTAGTACACAATTTTCATACGTAGTCAGTAAGTACATAATCATATTAAAAAGCAAAAGCAAAAAATGCTACCGGATTGTAAAAAACAAAGGTCAATTGTAAGAAATACGCTAGTATTTCGTATATTTTTACACTTACCTGAAACCCATGATACTTTTCCAAAAGAAGAATAGTAGTTGCTAGATTATCATATATTTTACACAAAAATTTAAGATCAAAATGCTCTTTCACGTTAATTTGAAAGAATTTTACGTCGGTACTCAGTGTGTAAATTATTTTACTATGTAGTTTAAGTTCATTTGTGTAATTATTCTTTTGGTGTTTGTGCTCAATATTTAGCGCCTCAAACATTTTAGAGGTCACTAATTTTAAAACTGCCAATATAAGAAACAAATGCAGGACTAGATGAAAAGTTGTTAAGTACGTTGGCAATGTTATAAGTATCATAAAAGAATAGCTGCATATCATTTCAAATATTATTGACATTATCATTATGAAAGTTGTGACAATAAAAACTAGATACATTTTCAAACAAAACA
The DNA here is from genome assembly GCA_029255805.1 of Keiferia lycopersicella. NCBI lineage: Eukaryota > Metazoa > Arthropoda > Insecta > Lepidoptera > Gelechiidae > Keiferia > Keiferia lycopersicella. The sequence continues at coordinate 7,439,823 of JARACZ010000008.1, forward strand.
TTTTTAGATTAATCTCGGTTAGGCAAATGTTTTGTAGAATCTTTTCTACTCCTCTGTACAACACAGCGCATACTTTTTCGCCTTTTATCAAATTAAGAACTATCACTATAGTATTTGTTAATAGGTTATTCATTCTGTAGATAACATTTATATACTTCAAATTGTGATTTCCTGGGTCACGGTATGAATAAATATAACCAACGACCATACATGCAATGACGATTAAAGGCCATAGTTTTTGGCAGACAATTTTGATAAAAGTTTTCTTTGAAACAAGACATGGTTTCGATAACCCGAGAAAGAAAAATATGCAATTGAGGAAATATAAAAATTGATAAAGCATTTTAACGAACGAGCGGGTTTATTTGACAAACGTAACGAATGAACTGAAATCTGGAGTTTTCATTTAATTAATTTTATGACAGACGAAAGGAATCTCAATAGCTGTTATTAAAATCAAATAACATACACATACATACCCTACGGGGTAGGGTAATCATATTGAATGTAAATCTGGTCCGACAAGTTGTTATAGATCTTATCTGTTTAATGAAATTATAGTTACCCGACAGGCTAAATATATTGGTGATACTCTCGTAGGTATCAACTACCTTAAAATTCTTGTGTAAAGATGATTTTAAGAGCGATCAATTGATCTAGCTTCATTTTTCATTAACTCGTTGTTTCACCCGGTTTTTGTGTACGTATTGTTTTGTAAAAATGTCATCTATTACAAGATACCATAGTGATTAGTTTTATATGAATCACAAGAATTGTGCGTGCATTCCAGATTATTAGTTTTGTCACAGCAGCCATTACTCATAAAGGATCGATATTATTGTTGTACCGTCATTATTTTATCTTTCTTATCAATTTACTTCTTGCGATATACCTGTGTCAGGCTGATAAAATGCCAATATTATAGAATGTACGTTGAGATTAATAACGATTATTGAGTGTGAATCTGTTACTTTTGTATTTTATTGATTCTTTTGTTTAGTGTAGTAATAACAATGTCCCATCCCCACAATCACGGATACCATGGACCGCCATATCATCCACGTAAGTAAAAACTTGAAAATGAAGATAAAAATGGCAGATATCAACACAAAGAGAAGTGTAAAACAAAATGATATAGTAACTATATAGGTAATTATTTATGTCCTTTTGTTATTATGATTTCAAAACCTATTAGTTAGGTAAGTACATTATTTTTGTGTGATGCCGGCTTAGAATAGCATCACTCCACATCCTTCCCGCGGGTGTCGTAAGAGACGACTAAGGGACTCGAGGGTGTTGGTGTATTACAATATTTAGGCGACAGGCTGACAACCTGTCACTATAGTGATACCCATGTTTTCTGAAAATACCTTAGAAAACAATCCTCAAAAATGTCAGACGTGGCGATAGCGAACGTATTCTTACGGCCGTTAACGCTCTGCCTACCCCGCAAGGGATAAAGGCGTGATATATGTATGTACATTATTTTTTGTAAACTTTAACAACATGTTCCTGAAGGATTTAAATGTAGTAGTTAATATTTCAGTATATTTCGTATTAATGTGTTTTATGTCGGATTCAACAGCAATTTATTTTTATTTGGTAGGTACTGAATATTGAATACGGACGAAAACGCACCAGTAACAGTACTAATCCGGTGGTAAACTACAGAGTTTACCCACAGAATTAGAATGTTTCAAAGAATTTACACGCTTATCGTTATTAACAACATCTTCAGCAGCCACTATCGCCCACTGCTGGTAATAGGTCTCCCATGAGCCGCCGTGGTCTCGTTATATATACAATCTAAATGAGTTCCGTTCCTACCCTAATATAACTTACTTTTTACGAAATTTCAGCTCCACCAGGTGGCCCTCCGCCTTACAATCAACCATACCCCCAGCACCTTCACCCTCCCCCACCAACAGGAGGGTTCGCGTACGTCCCTCCTGTGGCGATGATGCCGGTGCCGATGCCAGCATACCCAGCATATCCTCCGCCTCCAGAGCCTCAGCCGCAGCCAACATACGTCACTAACTATATTTACAACACGCCTGAGGCGGCACCGACTCCCGTTAATGTAGTGGATGGTAAGACAACATTTTACTTTGGTACCGTAAACCACAGTGGCACGTTTTGACAAATACTTCAGACCACTGAGCAAAGATGTCACTCGTTTCTCTGATCTGTATTACTACTGAATGGGCTTTGAGCACTCACCGACAATATATCGGCTCATCCCGTTGTTGGATGACTTTTGTCTCACACAAAAAAGAAAAAGACTGACAATGGATCTAAAACGACTCCAAAACTGTTTTCAGGTCCCCCACCAGTATCTCAACCAATCCAAGACGAAATCGACTGGATTCCCGCGACCACCAGCAATGCATCTCAGCTAGCCCACAAAGCCGTGGTGGCTGGCAAGGAGCCGGGGTGGAACAGCAGCCCCATCTGGGTCATCAGGGCTCATCACAGTGGAAACCTGGTGCCAGGGAAATTGGCTATCAATGACAGAGGAGCGTACATCCCTTTTGATCGCAAAGAAATTCCTGTGCATAACTTTGAGGTAGGAGGCCCTTTATGATCTGATATTACCAAGAATATCCAAAAGTAGATTAGTTAAAGTTCTTTGAAGAGATTAAGTTAAAAAACATCAGACCTTACACGGGCAGAGTGGGCTATAAATACGCAACAACAACACATTCTGTTCACCTCTTTAATACCCTCTGAACTGAAGGGTCCTTTAAAGTTTCCTACACGCAGTATGCGTAGTGCATATTATTAATTTCAAAGTCGCTGAACATAGAAAATTAACAAGTAAGTCGTCAAAATAGGTAGCTGGATGGAATATGCACATTACAATAGCATAAAATATAAAAACGTAGGACAAGCAATAATCACAAGTAGGTAGTATTGTAAGATTTTTTGTATATTCCAGGTGTTGAGCGCTCCACCGCACGCCATCCGATGGGTACCAGCTAGCAATGGGCAGGTACCTGCTGGAGCCATTGTAGCTGGCAACACTCACAATGCAGAGCCCTTGTATGTTGGAAGAGTCAAGCACAGGAGTTCGCTGACTCCCGGAAAGGTAATAGGTGTATTCCACTACAGAAATGCTGCGTCATATCCACAGTGCAATTTCTTGCTGAGAAATTATTATTATAGTCGGCAGCGGCCCCACAGCTTTTTTAAGTAAAAATAAATTTAAGTTTCTCTTTTCATCGCCCTTCACCTTTTGCTGTAAATTGCTGTTAAATATGAAAGACATCAACACGAGCATTGGTTTAACTGCTACGACTTTTGCTTCGTCAAACGTAACATGAGCGGATATTAGGATTATTATGATACTAACAATGCAACAATATAAGGTGTAAAAATATTAGCTGCAGTTAAATTTCTTTCTAAATATTTCAACCTATGTTCCTTGGGGAAAGTTGTTCTGTTTCATGGGCTGATTCACCCCTTAAAATATTTGCAGCAATTTTTTTTACACCCATATACATGTGTGTGTATACTACACATGACAGACTTTTAACTTATTTTTTTTTTTTTCAGGTCCACCCCAGCCATGGCTGCCTGTACATCAGTTTTGGAGGACAGGAAGTAGCACACAAGAGCTATGAAGTGCTGTGCAGGACATACGGTTAAAATTATTACCTTTATTCGATTTTTGTAATATCGTCGTGGAAGGACTAATGAAACTAATTTGGGAAGACTATTTACAGAACACTTAGATTATTGAAAGTCTCGCTAGCGCTCGACTAGATTGCGGAATGTCACAGCATCAAATAATTTACTGCCATTCACGTGTAAAACCAAGTATTTTACGTGCGCACTTCGAGTTTTGACATTACTATGACTCAAGGGGCATACTTTTATGTTCGGATTGTTATGAAAACGTGAAATTTGTATGCAACTACTAAAATTTTGGAAAACTTGCAATTGTCTGCATTGACCAGTACAGCGGATTGCACACTTAACGCACGACGGGGCTGTAGAATATCGCAGTGGTCTCACAGATCAATACCACTTCCCATAATAAAAGCGCCCTCGGCGGGCGACGCTGCGATAGCGCTACGTCAACAGCAGTTGTGCGCTTTTAGTATGGGGATTGACATATCTAGTATGGATCTGACAATCCGTTGCGATGTTGTAGCGCTCCGTCGTGCGTTAATTGTGCGATCTGCCTATGCCGCGGTATCTAGTCGAGCGCTAACGAGACCTTCAATAATCTAAGACAGAACATAAATTTAGTAAACCTAATTTACTAACCATAGACAAATAAATAACCTACTAACATTTTACTAAATAATAAATAATTTAAACATTGCCGTGTGATGTCGGCTTAGAATAGCATCACCCCATTTCCTACCCGTGGGTGTCGTAAGAGGCGACTGAGGGACTCGAGGGCTTCAGGTGTATTACAACTTTTAGGCGACAGGCTGACAACCTGTCACTATAGTGATACACAAATTATCTCATACAGCCCTCTATATTTGTCAGACGTGGCGATAGCGACCGTATTTTTACGGTCGTTAACGCTCTGCCTACCCCGTAAGGGATAAAGGCGTGATTTATGTATGTATGTATGTATGTATTTAAACAAAACACAAAAAATAACATGATGAAACAGGTACCTATACTAAATGAAGTTAAAGGAAAACTAATATTATTTATTTACCATCTTTAAAAAGTGGGTAATATTCTTTTTTATTATGTATTATATTAATTTTTGGTATGTATATTTAACCATAAACAATGTTTTGTAAGAAAAAATATCAAAATAAATACTAATTGTAGTAGATAAGGCAAAATATAATGTATTTAGTTACTAATACCGGGCTTGTAGATACCTTGAAATAAAGATTTAATTTTATATTTTTATTTATTAACCTATCACTCAGAAAGTTCCACCATCCATCCAAAGTTGAAAAAGTCTGTCACCAGGGTTCTTTGGGTCACAGAACGACTGTGTCCCACACGAAAAGAAAGATTAATAAAAGTTTATTTTTTATAAGTATTTTGTCATTGAATAATAATACAGTTATAGTATTTACACTTTATGAATGACAGAATTAACTGGCACAAAGATTTTAAGCATGTTGAACAAAAACCCAACAAATCATCGGTAACACATGGTGACCAAAATATTAAAAATGGTTATTCTTTATATTTTTATGGTGCCGTTTTTATAATTTAGTCATTAGAAAAATAAGAGAATTTCAACAAATGAATGTGAATTTAATTGTACAATCATTTGTTACACCTGACATCATACAACAAATAATAATTTGATATGACTAGGCAACAAACAATAATTTGATAGACTGTCTGCAGGTGATCTTTACACGGGTTGCACCGCGGCATTTTGCCGCAGTCCTTCTTTCTGAATCGGTAATCGTGTGGCATGTGTAAACACCACCTTAGATTAGACCCCAAAGCATTCCAAGTCAGGTAGGTACCTACCTAATCCATTACTATCGTTTAAATAAACCATGGCAAATAAATGATGAACTTTTGAAATGAAAACCTTGGAAATCATCCCACAACTCACTCGTTCAATGTAATACAGACCAGAGTCTGTATTACATACTAAACGAAACCACCAACCACTGAATCCAACAGTGGGCTGTGCGTACGTCCATTTCTGCTCATGTTGCATAAACTGTTGTAATTATATAAATTTGTTTATTTATCATGCGAAATAAATGTATTTGGTTTGTGTTTTCTGAATGAGCCTTTATTTTCCACACTCACCGACATCAGTCCGATCCGTTCTTCCCAGAACAGCTCCTAAGCCCAGCCTCGCCCAAAGGGCGTGATTGAGCTGGTTGTTTGAACAACCAATTAATTATTCCGGGTGAGCCCGCACTCCCCACCAAGCCGTCCGGCGTAGTTTAGATGGCCGCGGCGCGGGGCCGTAAACATATAGACTATCACAAAAAAAAACACTAACCGACAATGGAACTACAAACATTGTTTCCAGGGTCCCCACCAGTATCTCAACCACTGCAACATGGAATCGACTGGATCCCCGCTACCACCAGCAACGCATCTCAGCTGGCCCACAAAGCCGTGGTGGCTGGCAAGGAGCCAGGCTGGAACGGCAGCCCCATCTGGGTCATCAGAGCTCATCACAACGGGAACCTGGTGCCAGGGAAACTGGCTATCAATGACAGAGGAGCGTATATCCCTTATAATGGCAAAGAAATTCCTGTGTCTAAGTTTGAGGTAGGAGGCGTTTTCTGCTATACTACTTTATATCGATTTAATGACATTTCATTAAGTTATCCTTTACAACGGTTATCAGTATTGGCACATCACTGTTTACGATTTGCATAAAGCTGACAACCCAGTAATTTCGATTTTCTCTCTCTAAAAAAAACAAAGTATAATGTAGATATCTGGATATGATATGCACATAACAATATCATCTTTTTGTATATCTCAGGTGTTAACCGCTCCACCGCACGCCATCCGATGGGTACCAGCGAGCAATGGGCAAGTCCCCGATACAGCCATTGTAGCTGGCAAGACACATAATGCAGAACCTTTGTATGTTGGAAGAGTCACGCACAGGGGTTCGGTGACACCCGGAAAGGTAATAGATGTATTCTACTAGAAGATTGATGATTCACATGCATAGCGCAAAATCTTTGTGGGGACAATTGTATAATTCACTTATTCTTACTTATTTGCTACGACTTACGTATTTCGATAGTTCAGTGGCAGAACAGGTAAGACGGTACCGCACGTGTCCTGGCTTTGATTCCCGGTCGACGCTTGTAATTTTTTTCAATTTCTTATTTTCATTAATGACAATTTTAAAGCACTGTAATCGCATTGAATCCCAATAAATTGGGATACAACATGCTAACAATAACATCGTCCTCCTTGCCTTATTCCGTTCTCTGTCGGGGTCGGCTATCTAACCTAGGGGATTTGACTTGTAACCCAAGTATTTACACAGAACAATGTGCGACCTGATCTCTGCAACCTGAACCTGGTCGAATTATATAATATCTATTTCGGCATCACAAAGTAAGTAAGTATGCATAATAATGTAATTTTTCAGGTTCACCACACCCATGGCTGCCTCTACATCAGTTTCGGAGGGCAGGAAGTGGCACACAAGAATTACGAGGTCCTGTGCAGAACATACGGATATTAGACTTTTACGGAACAGAAAAAATACAGTTGAGAAAACTGTTCACAGAATATGAGGTTAGTAGATATACAAATAAATAACTAAATTGCTGACAATAAATAGACAAATTACCTTCGAATATTTAATAATTTAATAAACCATTATAGTATCTAATATATTAAATCTGTAAAAAATATTTGTTGCACCTAATATCATACAACAAACATACATTTGTTATGACTAGGCATAGCTTCCTATTTCTAAGAAGATCTTCACACGTGCCAATATTGTAGAGTTTTGCTGCGGTTCTACTAAACCGTTAAAACTTTTTAACAGTGTGAACACCACCTTAGGTTAGGTTAGGTTATTACCCTTTATTCACAAACATTCTAAACGGATTCCAAACTTAAAGATAATCGATCACTATAGTTTACAACCTGGCAAAGAAATGATGAGCTATTGAAATGGAAACCGTCGTGTAAACATTTGCCAATAACAGGGCCTAAACCACCCTAAAATGACACTTTAAACTATCACAACATTACGTTTCTAATATTATTTCTATGACGTTGGTATATGACGCTCGCCAATGATCATATTTTTATAGCATGATTTCTTAGATGTCAAATTGCACCCACGTACGAACCCCAACTCTATGGGACTTTTGAAGAAAACTACTATAAATTGTTACCAGTATCTGATTACATCATCATAGAAATATCAGAAGAAAGAATGTAATAGAGTAAGTACAGCGCGTTATTTTATTTCCATTCTAAAATACATGTATGTGCCCTCCTTTGCCCCAACAAGTTAAATTCTTAGTACATTGCGCAGCAGGTTAAAAAATTTAGTGTCATATTGACCTACCTAAGACGATACTTTAGTATTCCTATATAGTTTGTGACAAGACGTGAAGAGAAGGTGTACCTAAGGTGATGAAGTTGCGCGCGCACAGTATGTGCCTTATATTACAAAGCGGGGAGGTTAACGTAAAAAATTGTTCAACTTGGCAAATTGGAAAATCAGCGAGCAGGTACTTCTTGGCCTTCTGAACAGAACTGTGGGTGCTGTTAAGTAGAAGGTAGTTGATGAATAGGGCAAGAAGTACCTATCATCATGCAGTTTTTCAGGCTTCGAGCCCGTTGTAAAAAGTTGAGCACGATATCCTCCCTGCTAATATCGAGTTTTTTTTTTATCATCTGGCCATAGGTCCGCCTCCGAAGTCACCGCCGCCTTGGCCAGGAGGTCCCATATTGTATCCAGGTCCATCCACCACGGTCACTTCTTGGCCGCCATCGTCATCTCCACAGCAGCAGCAGCACAAAATGTTGCCCATAATCTGAAAAAAATGAAAAAGTATTCAGGACTATAAATAGGGGGCGATTAATAAACTCATTCGTCTCGGTGTCCCTCCCACATGATAGAATAAGGACAGATGATGATAGAATAATGAAATATTATCATGTTCGTCGCTGTTAAGACCTTCCAAAGCGCAATTGCAATTTGGGTCGACTGCATCCAACGATTGCATGCCAACCTAGTATCAAAGTCAACCATTACTGCGACTTCCAACTCATTACATAAGTAACAGAATTCAATTCATAATTACTATCTAATGGTTTGCTAATAATTAGGTACTCTACTGTTAATATTTTCTCTAAACGAAATGATATAAATTAAGTGCTATCTACGTTTAAAAATGTATTAGGTAAGTACAAAACTAATTCTGAAAATACAGGGTATTAGAGACAGACAGCATCCCGAATACTGATAGGGTGTAAGCAGAACATGAAACTGGACAACTTTCCCCTAGGAACATATGTCAGGACACGACAAAAAATTTTCGACCCCCTATACAAAAACCCGATCAGCTGACTGCATTTACAATGGGAAGCCAAAAATTTTTTGACGTTTCCTGACATAATATGTTCCTAGGGGAAAGTTGTTCAGTTTCATGGTCTGCTTACACCTTATCAGTATTCGGGACGCTGTCCCTTACACCTCGTATAATGCCAGTATAATTACCGGGACTTCCAATAACACGTATTAACGAATCGCAATAACAAAACAAGTAATAAAAAACTTACGTAATATAAATATCTGATTCCGAATGTTTAAACCCAAAGCAGTGTTGAGTTTGGTGCTGGAAAATGGTTTATAACATGTATGATATGAAATCGACTGGTGCAGTACCGGATAAGATAAGATATGGACTCGCTCACTCATCGTTTTCTTGAAACTGGACGATTATAGTATTTGTTATTTATCCATATTGATCTTTTTGGCGTTTTAAGCTGCATTTGGTCATGTAAAACATTCTAATCTTCCTATTCTAAGTACCGACGCTCCGCGCCGTCTCCGTAATTTGTACTACCGATAAATTATTTAGAAAACCTTAAAACTACGTAAAATTAAAGTACCTACTAACTGACGCGGATTGCACACTTGACGCACGACGGAACGCAAAAATATCGCAGCGGTCTGTCAGATCCGTACTAGAAACCCCATTCTAAAACCGCACTCGACGGATGACACTGCGATAACACTGCGTCAACAGCGGTTCGTTGAGCGGTTTTAGTATGGGGATTGACATTTCTAGTATGGATCTACAGACCGCTGCGATGGTTTAGCGCTCCGTCGTGCGTCAAGTGTGCGATGCGCCTAATGGACATGTGGTAGAAAACATGACATATACTTACCTAGTTACTTATTAATCTTATCTTTGAAACATATAGAGGGTGTCCTAGAACTCAACGTCAAGCCGAAACAGGGTGACCAGATTGATTTTATCCATCAAGAAAAAATATAAAAAAAAAATTGTTTTCCCGTGAAATTTAAAAGTTATTTATAGTCAGTAATAGTGCCTCCTGCCGAGAGGCTTCCCCCTGGAGGTGACCTTCCCTGGGCAGTCTGGAAGTCGCTCAACCGACTCCGGGCTGGTGTAGGAAGGTGCCACGAAAACAGAGTCAAGTAGGGTTTCTCGATGGATGACAGTTGCGAATGCGGTGCAGTCCAAACTATGGGGCATTTACTATCCTGCCCTAACTGTCCAAACTCATGCACCCTTCAAGACCTCCAGGAAGCAAGCGCTAGAGGCGTTTCCGTGGCCAACCACAGGAAAAAGCTTATCTAAATTGTTACCATCGACTCGATGAAGAAGAAGAAGTCAGTAATCAGTCACTACTTTCATACAAAATATCGTTTCAAAATGTAGCTCTTTTCACCTGCCAATTATCATGCCTATTGATTATATTGTTTTTGCAAACAGAAACCTGTTAAATAACAAAAGAAAATATTTAGAAATATTGTCACTAAGTTATCCTTTCAGGTAAGATTAAATAAACACAGTAAGCCGATGATGAATCACCTAATTAGTACTGTCACAGATGTACCCAGTTACCTAGGTACCTTGTGTGACATAATAATATCATAGTTATCCCAAATTGTATTTGAACCTCACTCATACCATAAACTATTGCTCTTAATTTCCCGAAAATTACAACCAAGAATGATTCATTCTTGATGGAGAGGATACTGTAAGACAAAGTCTTAAAAAAACGTATAAATTATTTCATTTTTTATTGTGAATAATTTCGTATCGTTCAAAATATGTACAGCGAGGTCAGAAGGTTTCATTTTCATCTTGCACTTTGATCAAAAAGCTACCTACCTCCTGTAGTGCCTATGATGCCTTACTCTGTTCCTGTGGCCGCCCCTGGGCCCATGACGAGAGGGCCCATGCCGTGAGGGGCCATGACGTGATGGACCATGTCGTGATGACCCATATTGAGGAGGCCCATGTCTTGTCCTACGATGAGACGAACGACGCACGTGACGTGTATGAACTACGATAACATTAGTCGGTGCCACAGTGCGTTGTCTTCGAAGGTCTCTGCTCTGTTGGTACCAGAGCTCATCCTCGTGCCAAGATTGTGGATATTCTGAATACGGAGGAGGAGGTTCACTTGGTGTTTTCCATGGGAATCTGAATCTTTCTCGTTTGCAAAATGATGGGCATATTCCCATTTTACCTCAAGCGACCAACTTCATGAAATTGTAAATTAAAATATAAAATAAACTTTGATTGGACGTTGTTGTTTATTGACAGATTATAATTAATTAGGTAGTACCTACATCCTTTCCAATTAATAGGAAAAATACAGTCTGATATGATATCGCACACATACCTAATCTAATTTCAACAAAACTTACGTCATTAAATACCGAAAGTAGCACAAAATAAATGTCCTTAGTTATTTTACACATTCATTCCCATAGCCCAAGAATAGACCAAGCTGCCATCTAAGAAAAGCCGGTATTAAAAGACCCCAGAAAAATGTATGAGTCAAACTTCATTTGAAGTCCTAGAGGCTTCAGTTTTGAAATAAAACATCTTACACCCTTGAGTCTCAAAGAAACTTTATCATAGTATAATGAGACTAGAAAAGTCAGTCATGCATAAATAAATTACTTAAGTAAGGCCTTTCTTACACTTCAGCGCAAAAATAACGCTGCGGTAACGTATGCACCTGCCAGATTCATACTAGAAACGTCACTCCCCATATAAAAAACGATCTCGACGCAGGTCAAACGCACGACGCTGCACTAGCGGTGGGTCGAGAGCGGTTTTAATATGGGGATTGATTTATGGATCTGACAGGCGCATGCATTAGCGCAGCGCTATTTTTGAGCTGAAGTGATATAGAGGCCTAACACGCATTCATTCAGGGTATCTCAAAGTCTATCTATAATGCGGCGGCGGTTGCTCGTATTCCATCTGGGGCGGATGCTGTACCACGACTGTGGGGGGATGGTGGACGTGGATCTCCTGAGGAGGTGGAGAGTCGCCGCAACAGTCACAGCTGATGTTGGGACAGCAACAGCAGCAGCAGCAACGGGTGAACGAGAGGTTGCAACCCATACTGGAAACAAAAGACAAAAAATACTAAATTAGAATATAGGAATTGGTAAGAAAATTATGGATGATGTTTTGCACTTGTTCGTGATAGGTAGGGGCCAATCAGAACCGCAGGATTCAGGTTGCTGAACCATATGATATATTATATATTTTTTTTCTTTCGTCCTAAATGAGTACCAACCATACCAACTATACCTACCATTCGAATCAGCGAATGTCTTTAAATCAACTAAGACAGTAGTACAAAAATATGACTTAAATTCGAAGATATGACATATTATATTCTTGTCATATATATATGAATTATCAATGTATTTCCTCTTAAAAGGACAAGGCTCTGTACTTTTAGTCATCAATAACATAAAAATATGTAGGTAGGTACTTACTTTAATTCTAAATCCAACGAAGTAGATAGTCACGCTTTATCAAATAATAAATTTATTTAATAATATATACCTATTACCACATGCCTATTGATACTAAATTATTTTATTTGTTTATTTTTATACGCCTTGCAAGCCAATCCGTACTCTGTAAAATGTCCAACTGAGCCGCATATTTTAAATGTACAAAAGATAGATAAGCGATTAAAGATTAGATAGGGAATCTGATAATTGAACACTAGAGCCTACGTGCTACATAGGTGTCAATTCCAGCAATAGCAATACGATTATACGTGAAATGTATTTATTCCCTACTTCTTGTTTCAAAGTAGGTGAAGCAGTCGCTATAAGGTGATTGAATTTTAAAGGCTAAAATAATGAGAAAAGCTCGTCTCACAAAATATGATGGCATAATCCTCTCGATATTGCTTCCGCGCACTATTTTTATGTGATTCTGACTGGAATATACCTTCTTTCAAACAATTATTGAAACCTTCTTTTTAGGAAAGAGACAAGCCAAGGTAAAAGAAGAAAAGAAAAGATAGAAGAAGTAAGGGGTGTGCTATCAGAATAAATTCATCTGAAATGTCTCTGCCGCTCCTGTTGCGTTTACAGGCGAAATATCAATTGTCATTAGTTAGGTAGCTACCTACTTAGCGCGTCTCTCTTTCAATTTTGTGTCAAACTCTAGCCGGTGAAGTAATTTCCAATCTTTCCTCTTTTCTGCTAATGCTTTGACCTCACGATATGTGAAATGCGTCTAGGTCTATCTCTGCCTCTCTTTCCCTACAATAGTATAAATTTCCCTTTAATAGTATAACGAAGATTGTAATGAATAAAATATCAAATTACACGAAACCACGCACCTTCTGTACCTACCTACCTCCACGTATATCTTCAGATATACATACAAATTACATATTGTGAATTATCATGATTAACAGTATTGATTATTTGATAATAGGTAGGTAACTATGTGAGTCATCCATCCAATGAATTTTCATCCACTTAACAGGTAGGCAGATAGATACAGAATCAAATAGAAGACGCCTGACTCACTGTCATCAGAAACTAGCTGGATTGCAACATTACTCATCCATTAGCTGAAAAAACAGCACAATGCCGACCTTTTTGGTTCAAGTCAAGTAGAATTTAAAAATATTGCTATCCATTTTCTTAATAAGTTATAAAATTAATTTATCTTATAATTTATTTACTAATTTGTTCCGAATGTAATATTGTATACGAATTTAATGTTATAGTGCTTTGGCTTATGCTGTAAACTATAATTTAAGGAAATAAATGAATTTCATTTCATTTCATTTCATTTTTAAACTCCCCTTAAAGTTGAAGATCCTTTTTATATAGTTTTTTGTTTATAAATCGTGTCGCATGAAATGCCAAACTGAATGTTATACCCTAAACCGACGAGCGGTTGTATGACAGACGGCACACCACTCGCGTGACCTACGCAACGGACTACGCAACATAAGCGGTGTGCCGTCTCCCGTACAATTCCTTACATTATAATGATAACCGGTACGCGCCGGGTACGCCGTGTACACATGCGTGCTGCATACGAGCAGTATTACGCAGGCCGGTCTTCTCTTCCCTGAAACTCTTTAAATTTTCCTATGCACTCCTTATCTAGATTAAGTTCATCAGTAGGTATCTTTTGACATATTTATTTACTAAACTTTATGCACTAAATGTCTGCATGGGCGGACTTAATGCCAATGGCATTATATTACCAGTCCACTTAGGACATGTGGAAATGTTCAGCAGGTGCAAAATTGAAAAATACATACCTAGTAATATACTAATAGGTACCAAATATAATAATATCAATCCTATAAATACTATGATATAACTACTGATCCGATGGCGTAGCAGATAGTACTCCTCCTGCCTTCTACACCGAGGGTTGTGGGTTCGATCCCCAGCTTAAATATTTGCGTCTAGTCTGGGAGTTTACTATAAATTATGTGTACTTATTTTGATATTTCCAAAAAAAAAGTAGGTAGGTATAAAAGTATTGATATCAGCTATTAGTTACCATGGTACAAGCTTTGCTTAGTTTGGGGCTAGATGACGCTGTGTGAATTGTCCAAGTCCAGGATATTTTATAAACGAACGAAAAAAAAACAATAAATAATTAATTTAAAATAAAAATCTAACTGTGCATTAAGAGGTGATGATATACGATGAACCTTATTTGTAAGTATATATACTAAATAAAAAAACAGAGGTACAATCAAATTCAGTATTAAGTAAAAACGATTGATGCTGTACAGATGCAAAATGTGACTTTGGTAGCACATTATTATAAATCCATTATTTTCACTTATCGATAAGGTATGCCTTACATTAGGTTTACTTATATTGCGTAGTAGGTAGGTATAGGAAACTATTTACAAAAGCCTGAAACAAATTGTGATAAATTGACTGCAAAAATATTTTATACACTTTTCAACCTTAACTAAATATTTGTTACTTTATACCTTAAAATATCACAAAAGAAATGCTTAATTACGTCCTTTCTATAATTGTAATATAGGTAAGTAGTGTAGGTACGTAGGTACATACAATTAACAGAAACTATTATTAAATAATTTAACTATGTCGATATATACAAAATACAACAGATTAAATTTTTAGCACTTTTTATATATTGGATATATTCAAATATTGTTGAAAGTTTACGTTCTAATTTATTCACTGTGATATACAATTCCTTTTTTTTATAATACAAAAGATGGATTCATTCAAAAATTAAGTAAATAGGTACGACTACAAAACTGATCGGTAATGTTAATCTTTTACCGTCATTGTTAATCTCTTGTCAATTCAGTAGCGTACATAATAAATACCTAGATATTACAACATTTAATAATTCACGAAAATGCTGTGATGCTGCAGCCCTGTATAAGTACACAAATCGACTGTTTCTTAGCCATTTAAAGCCCATCAGCCATATAGCACAACACTTATTTTGAAATATGTAGTAGATATTTTTCTGATATTGAAATTGGTTCGTTGAAATTCATGTAAATAACATAATGTAACAGAGTCTTGGATAGTACCTTTCTCTACAAAAGCTTTGTAGAGTGGAACAAGGTTTGTTACATTTTGCAAATAAACTCTTTTTACGGATCCCCAATATCTTAATATAAATAGGATACTTTGATAGTATATATTAATCTATCTGACAGATCTTTTCTTTTCACGGAATAGATGACCCGATTTCGTTGCATTGTCAAACTGCTATTTGAAATCGATTCCACTATTCTAAGATCATTTCAAAAAAAGACGAGCAGAGCGAAACATACTCATATAACATATAATCGTAAGGCCGTTCTCACATTTAACGCATACATATGTCAGCGCTATCTAGCAACGCATAGCGCTGCGTTGTGCGTGAAGTGTGAGAACGGCCTAATTGCTAATTTTCGCGGCTCGCACTTTTTACTAGGTGCTTCACACATGCATTCACAAGGAAGGAAGAAAACTGGGGACTTAAATGACGCCCTTCTCGACTTTACCACTATTCTGTGATTGGTAGAGAATGTGTCAAAATACATCAGTGTCAAAGTTTTGTGATTTCTTATTAGCACGTTTATGATAGTTACGCCTGGTGCCATTGCAAACAACTTCAGTATTCCTCCGTAATGAACTACAGCTTATGTTTTTTTTTTGTTCGAGTTTAAGAGCTAATATTTGGTCTAAGCGTCTATCTGTAGTAGGCCGGCGGCGCGCTTGGTGGCGGGGGCTGGTGGATGATGACAGTTGGAGGGGGCTGGTGATGATGATGAACTGTCCTTGGGGGGTCGGAGCAGCAGTCGCAGCACAGGCAGGGAATGCAGCAGCAACAGCAGGGACGGCACGAGATATTACAACCCATACTGGAAACACAAGATAAGATATAGGTTAGGAGTTGCTACGTATGTTTTGGTAACAAAAAATCTTATCAGCGCTTAGTGGAAAACCCACTGTAAAGTGTGCCACCATTGTTTTTATTTAATATTTTTCACAGTACGTCTACAGCTATGCCTTCGATAACTTATGGCAGAGCGATGAAACAGTACTCATGGTTTCGGGGTAAAACTTAGTTAGGTATA
The DNA here is from genome assembly GCA_029255805.1 of Keiferia lycopersicella. NCBI lineage: Eukaryota > Metazoa > Arthropoda > Insecta > Lepidoptera > Gelechiidae > Keiferia > Keiferia lycopersicella. The sequence goes on from JARACZ010000008.1 coordinate 7,456,389, forward strand.
TTTTTTCGATTTCTAATACCTTTTTACCAATGTAGAAAAATATATGGCAATTCCCATAATCTTGAACAATTTCGTAACTATATCTAAATCGTTTTTTCTATTGATTGTAATCAGTAGATTTTAAAAAAACAAATAAAATATCACTGTAATTTGATTATGATTATGACATTGATAAAATGTATACGACATCCTGAATATTTTATATCACGTTCTCGATTAGGTATTTCAAAATTACCTCAATCAAAAATAATCTACTCAAAATATTTCCTTTTTTAACCAACGTACACCTCTCAATTTTTGGCACAATTTATTTAAAGTAATACCTACGTAAAAGTAAATAAAGTATTCACCTACAATAATTAGAACGGTAGAAAAACCGGAAAGTAAGGATAGTAAAAAAAAAACAAGGAAGCTACAAAGTAACTTCCAGAAGTTTCATTATTTTGTTGGTGTTTTTTTAGGTTGTATCCGGAAACACTTAATTAATAAATTTTTCATGGAAACTAGTCATTCGACTCTTTTCATCGGATAGGATAGGTACTTTTGTTTTTGGCTCTCCGTAAATTATCTTAACTGTGTCGGGGGCTCGAACGATTAATATTGATTGATACTTATTTATACTTTACACCATGATACTCGTACACCATGTTTTAAAATCGTATCGTACTAAACAACTTTTACTATGGGAAAAATAATGGTAAAAGAAAAAGAAATGTTGTAACACCCATACAAAATTCACGATCACAGTATGGGAAATGACTTTGTATAGGAAATGGTTATTTTTCTTGTTTTTTAGCATTAGTCCCTTAATTAAGATTGTTCAGTAGGATCATGCTCTATAACGTCTTCAACTTTAAGCATTTCCTTCAAAACGCGGTATATAGAAATTTTAAAACTATCATACTTTTAGGAAACGCAGTACTAATTAAGGCTATAAAATCAATAATACTGTGATTATATAGATAAAAATAATGAATGAGATTAGGTATGTACTTAGAACTACAACAGCCATAACAGTCCACTGTTGGACATGGGTCTCTGTCCATATGGTAAATGCCACTCTCACCACGCTTGACGCCTGCCAATAAGTATCTTGACATTGCAAATCGCCAATCAGCCTCGATAGGAGAGCGCAATGCAAGGTACTTATTGTCGATATTCACAGGGAAATCTGCTGTCCATTACCTGCACTCTTCCCTTAGACGCCTTTTACGAGACTCACACGGACAGAAATGCGGTGATGTTATTCGAAGTCAGCACCACATACTATAGGACATTGGTATTTGACTTCGAAAATTCAAACAAAAGGAACCATCGAGGCATTTTCAAGATACGCCGCAGAGCGATAGAATCAATCAAGAGTTTTTTTTTTTTCAGAACATCATGTCACGCTTTAGGCGAGGAACGCACTTGGCGCACGACGGAGCGCAAAAATATCGCACCGGTCTGTCAGATCCGTACTAGAAATGTCAATCCCCATACTAAAACCGCTCAACCGCTATTGACGCAGCACTATCGCAGTATCATTCGTCGAGTGCGGTTTTAGTATGGGCAGTGACGTTTCTAGTATGTATCTGACAGACCGCTGCGATATTTTAGCGCTCCGTCGTGCATCAAGTGTGTTCTTCGCCTTAGCTGATACCCTGATCAAGATTTCTAGTTTATTTAAATGTGTTGTTACATTACAATGACATGCCAGTCACACTAATGTTTTAAGGTAAAATGACATTTATTTTTGAGTGTGTGTTTTCCTTTTGTTTTTTCAACTAAGTGGGTATACCCCCCACCCATATACTTACCTACAGGTATGCAAACAAACGTATATGACTAAGACAAATGCTGTGAGTAAACTGGTACAGTTCTAACGAAGTGTTCACTTTGTATGGTCTTGTGAAGGTTGATAAGACACTTCTAAAAGGCGCAGTGTTGTTTAAAATGTTAGTCAAATTAAGTTAATGTGACTCTTCATTAGTTCGCTAATACACTTGTTCTTAGTCACTACGTATGATTTTAGGTAGGTAGTTAGTTAATTAGATATATACTTACTGCTATGTAAGTACTAATTGTAGGTGAATTTATTTCAGAACAATAGGTACATTTGGTTTATTCTTATTTACATTTCCCACAACCGTGTTAGCAAATAAAATTTTAAGTAAGTATGTGAATATTATTTTGAGTCATACTCCTTATATTTATAAGCTAGTATTATTAGGTACGTTATCAATATGTAAGTATTTGCTGTGCAAGAGGCCGTCCACTAGTGCATGACTCACCTTAACTAAACACTTTTCATCTGTACATAGGCTGGTTTGGGTACGGGTATCCTCCTTGTGGGGGCGGTGGGTACCCCCCAGGTGGGGGTGGGTACCCTCCTGGAGGGGGATAGCCTCCAGGCTGAGGGTATCCAGGGTAGGCCGGCTGCTGGTCGACGTAGACTGGTGGCTGGTTGACGACGGTCACGCTCTGTGGCGGCTGCTGCTGCTGCTGACTGGGGCAGCACATAGAGCACAGGCAGCACGCTCCAAGCGCCACCAGGCAAGGGTTGCAGCACACCTCGCAATCGTCCCCACAATCCATCGACACGCACAAACCCATCGCGACTTCACGCCTTAAACAGAATACAGCTGTGACTAGTCTATTCCTTATACGATGACGAAATTTTCACGCCACGTTTTAAAGGCAATTGGATAAACCCAAATAAAATAAGCCGCTTTTATGATAATTCCTTTACCTACCGAGAAACAAAATGGCGATCGTATATCAGCTCGATTTAGGTATGTTATCATATCATATCTACCACTTTGTTTTTATCTATTGACAAACTGATAGATAAGTACGTGTGAGACAGGTACTTGGAAAACAGTGTTGTCATATTAGATTATTAACAAGACTTTTTCAAAGAAATCAAAGAAATGTCAAAGAACTGTGACAAACATTTCTAATATCGGCATCGATCCTAGCAGAATTTTAAAATTGCTGGCATATGACAGCAAAGATTTCATAAAGATCAAAAATGATCTTTCTACGAATAGTGGAGGGAATTACGGATTTAACTAAAAAATTTTTTATGGAGCAATGAGCTTCATCTTATATGTTCCTTGAGTAATTCTAAGCATTTCTAGTCCGGGAGACAATAAAAAAGTTCGGTCTGGTCGGGGAGGGGGGGGTACAAAGATGGCCGCCACCCGTCATCTTTAAAAAAATCTTTTTTCGTTCCGGTGGCTACTGTGGCAAGATTGGTATCATTTTCGTATAAACCAAAGACGTAGAATTCATTTCTGATATAAGGATTTTAAAATTCCATAGTAATATTACAAATAAAACGTAAAAACGTGAAAATTTAGGTAGCAGATTTTTGCTTTGAGAGCTAATAACTTTTGTATAGTAACAAAAAACTCCTAATAAAAAATATTAGAATAAAGCGTAACTCATGCAGACTATATAAATATATAGTTTATGCTACATCTTCATACAAAAAGATGCTAAAAAAAATTATGACCGCAGTGGTGTATGCGCGCGTACTCATGTCGCATTCGCGGAGGGAATTACGGATTTAACAATTATTTTTTTTGGCGCTATGAATTTCATCTTATAATGTTCCTTGAGTAATTCTAAACATTTCTAGTCCGGGAGACAATAAAAAAGTTCAGTCTGGTCGGGGAGGGGGGGTACCAAGATGGCCGACACCCGTCATCTTTAAAAAAAATCTTTACTTGTCTTGTTGGCTACTAGGGCAAGATTGGTATCATTTTCGTATAATCCAAAGACGTAAAATTCATTTCTGATATTAGGTTTTTAAAATTCCATAGTAATATTATCAATAAAACGTAAAAAAGGTTCTTAATTATTTAGGTTGCAGATTTTTGCTTTGAGAGCTCATAACTTTTGTATAGTGACAAAAATGTCCAAATAAAAAATACTGTAATAATGCGTAGTTTATGCAGATTTCGAGAATATTCACATGTAATAATGTTCTATTGTAAAAATATTGTGAAATAAATAAATTACTGCAACCCAGAAGGTGACTTTACTTGCGTTAGGTGGAATTTATCTTGCAAAATGGTCGAGTAGGTTCATAATACTCGTGTATCTATGTTTAAGTATTACTTACTTAATAATTCATTTGATGATGGCAAGTAAAACACTTTCTATACATTATTATAATTTAATTTAATGAGCGCAGTTTCCGGCACACAGGCATAATTCTGTGCACTTTAATTTTCTTTAATTTTCATGACGACTGGCAGTACTGCGTCTCTGTAGACGGCGAACAGTCTGATTTCTTCCCCGTCACCTGTGGGGTGAAACAATGGTGTGTTCTAGCGCCCACACTGTTCGCCTTATACTTTGCAGTTGTAGTCAAAGAAGTCCTAAATACTGTTTCCCAAGGAGTCCGCATCCGTTTCATCAGATGGCAGTCTTTTTAACCTGGCTAGACTTAAGGCGCGCACTAAAGTCTCGTTTGCATTGATTACTGAGATCATCTATGCTGATGACTTGTGCTTTCTTGCAGAATCCCCAGACGGCCTGCAACAGCTTATGTCCGTTTTTCACCAAGCATGCTGTAAATTCGGCCTGAAGATCAGTGTCAAAAAGACGGAAGTGATGTCCTTAGACCCGCATGGTCGCGAGACACTGGTGATTATGCTTAATGAGGATATGCTGAAACAGGTTGATAAGTTTCGTTATCTGGGGAACACTATAACATCTAAGTGTAACCTTGATGCTGAGATCAACAGCAGAATCAGTGCTGCAGCTGCAGCATTTGGGAAGTTGTGTTCCAAGGTTTTCTGCTCGCATGACCTAAAGCTAGCCACAAAAATCTCTGTATATATGGCGATTGTGCTGCCAAACCTTCTACACTCCTCCGAGACTTGGTATATGTATCGTCACCACATACGCACTCTGGATCGCTTCCACCTAAAATGCATTCGCACCATCATGAAGATCAGATGGTCCGACCGAGTGCGCAATACCGAAGTTCTGAGACGAGCCAATGTTGGTGGCATTGAGGCCTATCTAATGCGTCGTCAGCTTCGGTGGTGCGGTCATGTATCCCGGATGTCGGAGGAGAGAGTGGCGAAGCGCATCTTTTACTCTGAGCTAGAGGAGGGCAAGCGAAAGCATGGCGGACAACTCCTCAGATATAAAGATGTTCAGAAACGACACATGAAAAGATGCAACATTGAGCCCACTCAATGGGAGGGTCTGGCAGTACAGCGCCCCGAATGGCGCGGGATGGTTAAGAGGCAAGACCGCGAGTTTGAGGAACGGCGTAAAGCAGACCTCGACGCTAAGCGCGATGAGCTGAAGGCCCGTCCACCCGTCGCCATCCATACTATTACTATTATTACTATATATTACTATATTTACTTTTACTATAATATTATAAATTCGAAAGTAACTCTGTCTGTCTGCTACGCTTTCACGGCCAAACCACTGAACCGATCATCATGAAATTTCACACAGAGATTAGTAAGATACCGAGAACGGACATAGGCTACTTTTTTTCACCACTCGAGGGTCTGAAGTACCTTCAGTAGACCACCAGGTACACCACCAGGAGCCCGCCTAAACTATAGGAGATACAGACATGGCACCAAGCAAAAAATGTTTAACTTGATGGGTAGCTTCTGGTGGCATATAGACTTTGAAGGTTTGGAGTACCTGATGTAGACCACCAGGTGCACAACCAGGAGCCCACCTAAACTATACGAGATAAAGATATGGCACGAAAGCAAAAGTTGTTCTGCTTGATGGGTAGTTTCTGCTGGCATATAGACTTATAAGGTTTGGTGTTCCTGACGTAGTCCACAAGGAGCACTAATAGGAGCCCAGATTAGCATGTATAATTTAGGACGTTAGTGAAGGAAACAAGGTTATTTTATCATCTAAAATACTAAGTCAGCGAAACGAAGTCGCGGGTACCAGCTAGTTAACTATAATTATGTAAGTGGCAAACTCATGTGTCCACACTGTGCACGGGAGTTTACTGCCAAAATTGGCTACAATAGCCATCTCCGGGCGCAGCAGCGCCGATCTGATTAGGAGTCAAAGTGGTCGCCATGACCGGAATCGGTCGGAGAGATCATCATCATCATCATCATCACTTTAACATAAGATACACGAGTATTATGAACCTACTCGACCATTTTGAAAGATAAATTCCGCCTAACGCAAGTAAAGTTACCCTTCTGGGTTGCAGGAATTTATTTATTTCACAATATTTTTACAATAGAACATTATTACATGTGAATATTCTCGAAATCTGCATAAACTACGCATTATTACAGTATTTTTTATTTGGACATTTTTGTCACTATACAAAAGTTATGAGCTCTCAAAGCAAAAATCTGCAACCTAAATAATTAAGAACCTTTTTTACGTTTTATTGATAATATTACTATGGAATTTTAAAAACCTAATATCAGAAATGAATTTTACGTCTTTGGATTATACGAAAATGATACCAATCTTGCCCTAGTAGCCAACAAGACAAGTAAAGATTTTTTTTAAGATGACGGGTGTCGGCCATCTTGGTACCCCCCTCTACCTGACCAGACTGAACTTTTTTATTATTTCCCGGACTAGAAATGTTTAGAATTACTCAAGGAACATATAAGATGAAATTCATAGCGCCAAAAAAAAACAATTGTTAAATCCGTAATTCCCTCCGCGAATGCGACATGAGTACGCGCGCATACACCACTGCGGTTATAATTTTTTTCAGCATCTTTTTGTATAAAGATGTAGCATAAACTATATATTTATAAAATCTGCATAAATTACGCTTTATTATAGTATTTTTTATTAGGATTTTTTTGTTAAAATACAAAAGTTATTAGCTCTCAAAGCAAAAATCTGCAACCTAAATTTTCACCTTTTTACGTTTTATTTGTATATTACTATGGAATTTTAAAATCCTTATATCAGAAATGAATTTTACGTCTTTGGTTTATACGAAAATGATACCAATCTTGCCATAGTAGCCACCGGAACGAAAAAAGACTTTTTTTTAAGATGACGGGTGGCGGCCATCTTTGTACCCCCCCCTCCCCGACCAGACTAAACTTTTTTATTGTCTCCCGGACTAGAAATGCTTAGAATTACTCAAGGAACATATTAGATGAAGCTCATTGCTCCACAAAAAAAAAATGGGTTTAGTATGGGAGCGATCCGTAATTCCCTCCACTAGAAAGAATGTCTTGCCTAAAAAGCCTTCTTCTTGTTAGACAAAAAATACCCGATGTATTGCTGCAAATCTTGACCGCATTACTTCAAGAACAGCCGGTGCAATGAAATGTGCTTCAAGCCTTGTAAGAATCTTCAAGTAATGCAATCAGCAGATTATAATTTTTCCAGCAACCAATAAATCGAATGAAGAATTCCCTCAATTTTACTCAGCTGTAGCTGTATCTTTATCTAGTAATCTACAGGGCTATTTTGTAGTCAATACACAAACTTTGCAGGGTGTTTCTAGTCATGATTCTGAACAACTTTTACTATGGGCCATCAGCGAATGCTCAATATAAAAACCAAAATTGGGTGTTCCATAGAAACAATCTACTCGGCAAGACTGTATGGAACACCCAATTTTATTTTGCGATTTCGCAACTGCCCCATAGTAAAAGGTGTTTAAAATCATGAGTAGAAACAGAGAAACACCCTACAAAGTTTGTGTACTTACTGACAAAAAAATAATCCCGTATACTATACACATTTTCTAAATACAATATTCATGTTATACTAATTAACGTTTGATTCTAAAGGCGTTAGAAAATACTTACATGCATTAAAATATGACGAGCATTTCGTTATTGATTGTTATGGTTTATTTTAGTCAAACATTTGCATACTTAGTAAACCACTAGGTACCTACTCGCGTTTCTTACTTTGTTACAAGACAGCTAATTTACATAAAACAATAGAGTTTTCACACTGTTTCAGTTCTTATCTACAACGGTGCAACACAGCTAATATATACATTTCCATTTATATATTAACTGCAGTTTTAGCAAAGTTACATATCAGTGGACGGCCAAAAGTGTTAGAAAGCACTCTAAAAAATTAATCAATTACTTAATGAAGGCTTACCTTGTTGGTACTACTTAATTAATTAAACTATAAAACTTTGTAACTACACAAACCATTTACGAACCGACTGGTCGTTATAAACACAACGTGAAAATGAAACTGATACTGAGTCACAAAGTCACTCTACTGAGGGAATAGTCGGAGAGACAGCGGCGGAAAAATGTGTACGATTTGACAGGCAACATACCTGTGTTTTGAAATAAAATGAGTCATGAAGGTTTTTATCCGGCATCGTGGCTAAAGTAAAAAAGCCTATATATTTGTGGCATTGAAGCTATTATTAAACTTTAGCTTTTTAGTACTTGCAACTGCGACTTTTATTAAAGATTTTTATTTTATTTTATTTGCAACACTCGAATTCATTTAACTTTAATTATTGAATGTGCGTTGAAATTCTATAATAACTTGAATTAGAAACAAAGCAAAAGTGCCTTAAATGCTTGGGCCTTGAACTAAAAGTTTTTACGTGGCCAGCTCTCTGACTATATTATAGTGACCATGTGACGCAAACGCCAACGCACTACTGTAGCGTTGTAATATTATAGCTGGCTTTGTCTGCCATATGTCATACCAGGTGGCAAAAGGGAGATAGAAATACTAAGGTATATTCAAGGTAGATGAAAAACCGCGAGTGACGGAGTGAATCCACTTGTAACTAGTTCCTTCATGATGGTTGACGCGCCACAAATAAAAAAAGTTAAAACTCGGTGAAAACCTTAGCGTCCTTGCACATGCAACGGTTGCATGTTAACTATGAATTCTATTTAGCGTCACGAGAGAGATGAAGCATAACATTTTTGCCTCAGTAGGTCAGCTAAAACCTTAGCTAATAAAACAAACATGATATTGAACACGTACTATTTCTTTTGGCATCTGATAACAACGTGATACCAACGAAGTGGAAATTCTCACGGTTAGTGCACATGAGGCCAAAATCTGTCACAATTCTTTCAAGATTACCTTTTAGTCCCTATAAAAAACCCATTTTAAACTGAAAAGCGTACGAACGTCAAGCATTAAAATGCCTACATAATTTGCGTGCTAAGGTGACCTCATATGCCGTGTTATGTCTCCGTTGCGTCGTAGTCTTCCCAAAGGGAATTTTGTTTGTCTGGAGTCAGACAATTTACCTTATGTACCTCCCTTACCTACCAAGAACTATATGTCATCTGAGAACAACTTCTGCAATAATGTTATCAAAGGACTGCTTTACATTTACTTCTTTTTTAGGTATTAAATAACTAGGTAGTACTTGTAGTTCTATTAAAGGACCGGGTTGAATTTTCTTACAGAACTGCCTGCTAGGCTGGGCGTATTGCATTCATTGAACTAAGTTATATTATAAGTCTAGTCGTATAGAAAATTGCGTTCTTTAATGTATAAAACGTTATAATTCATCTAGCTCTCATGTCAAAAGATAGTGTGTAATCATCATAATCCCCGTATCTTATCAGCCTATGCGTCACACTCAATCAATGCCAAAAATTAGACTGTGCCCAGAGTTTGATTCTGTGTGGCGCACGGATAACGCACTAAGCGATGGTATAGCCTGAAACATTGTGAATAGTCATGAGTGATGATATAGTTCGAATAAAACGGCCAGGAACAACGCACACACAAACGGACGACGAAATAGAGAGACTAGATGGAGAAACACAGGAGAATAGTCCGAAAACTAAAAAGAAAACACCGTTGGTGCGACGACTTTCGAGTTTCAGATCAACGTTGAGACCGAATCTGACTCCGATTCGGCGAAGTTTTCGGAAGATCAGCTGTATGAAAGGCGTGAGAGACGAGGAAGAGGAGATGTTACCGTACAAGGAAACGGCTAGGAGGAAAAGTTTTGACATAAGCGTAGGGCTGGCACGGAAAATGTCCATGTTTATCTTTACTAAGAAGTCGTCGTGTATGCATCCCTACCACCCGTATTACCCCGAGCAAACCACGAGGAAGATCTACGTCATGCATGAGGAACATTAGCTAAGTTTTATAGTGGATTTTCCCAGTTTGGGAGTGACTTGTGACTGTTTTGAAGTTTTGTTATGGTCAAGAGTTTTGTACTTAGTCATAAGTACGTGAAAGGTTGTGAATTAAATTAGGTATTTATTCAAAAACATGCCTATTCTTTTAAGAGCTACAACTTTACGAGCTGAAGCAATGAAAAAACATTTACTTTAAGCTCTATAATGTACTTAATAAGTATTTTAAGAAACTAGTTCTTAAATTTTTTTATTTATTTTAAATAGGTACTTACATATTGTGTTTTATGTTAGTTTCTCCTTGGATTATTGTGGGTTATGTTAAAGATAACCTGAAATCACACATTAAAATGTAACACTTGTACAAACTTTATTTTCTGGCCTTTGCTTATGTGCATTCTGTTTTCTCCTCATGTTTGCTTCTAAATACCTACATTTTTCTTATAAATTCCATAAATGTTTTTATTTATTTACGTAATTTATTTTCTCTGATTCCACTATCTACTTGTAGAAAGAGGGCAGGAATTTGCTTCGTGGCTACGGCGTAGCTTAGTGCGTAGCCACATTGCGGGTTCAGGATCTCATCCGAGTTTTTTAAACATGTAATTTTATGGCCGTAAACGTTCTGCCTACTCCGCGACAGATAAAGGCGTGATTTATGTGCGTACGTGTTGTTTTATTTCAAAGTAACTAGGTCATTCTCTTCGTTACAATTCATAGTTAGATTATAATCTCGACCCAAATCATGATTCAGTTACCTTAGATATTTTCCTTATCAATTTTGGATACTATCTCATCACATCAATATTAGATACTGTTACTAATAGTGTTGCGTATATACAGGTATAGGTAAAAGTAAAACATTATATTACATACATTTTTCTATTCAACGGGGACTTAAATCTGCCTGGATCTGACAGATCTCGAGCTAGTTTATGATGTCATACCAGATGGCGCTGCGCTATATTGATATTTTGACATTTGAGTTATATTGATACCAAGGAATACTATACTCCCCTACGTGATTGATACTCAAATAGACAAAATACATTTCCCTGGAAATAAACTTAAGTTTAGCAAACGTCATTTATGTACCCTTGAAAACGGGCTAGAATTTTTTCTATTATGCTTAAATAAACAAAATATCTTAAAATAATTATTTGCGTTCGAAGATGCCTACGTTTATGAAGCCTGTCAAATGCAACTAGAAATTTTTAGATTTAATTTTACGATTGTTTTGAGGAGATATACGCACGTCATTTTAGGATTGTTTCTTTAAGCACATAACTACCTACCTACACTGTTCATGATTCAAAAATGTAAAAAAACAGAAAGTAAGTCAATAAATAATACTAGACAAAAGAATAACTAGCGGACTGTGTGACCTGAGTACCTAGAATTTGATGTTATCGTTTCCAGTCTAGTCACTATTGTCAGCTTGTGATAACCGGCAGTTGTAATATTAAATTATGAACAGTGTTAATTTACAGAATAAAAAAGTGCGTTCATAAAAGCGAAGACATTTCTGTGCATTACTGTAGAACAATTTTGAAGACTACTAAAACGCCTAGGTACTCATCCTTAGTGATAAATCCTACCTTAACTTATTAGTTACAAATAAAATACCTACCCACTTATTAGTATCACAGAAATTCTTGCTTGAATCAGATTATACGCATATTTAGATATGCGCATGCAACTATTATGTAACAGCTTTTTAAGATCTTGACTTGAATTTGATTTAATTTTCTGAAGGTGGAATAAAATTAGATGACGTGTGGTTAACCCGGCCAGCCCAGTGCGGTGCCTTTATTTGTAATAATATTTCTATTCTACCCGAGCCGCGTTCACTAGGTACGTAAAGTTGTTATGAACAGAGAAAATTGTTCACAATTTACAATGTTTCGATAGATTGACTATCAATGAGTGGTATTTTTTATCGTAATTTGAATAAATATTTTTGACTTTGATCAGACAAACAAGTACAACGTAGATGGTAAGGTACACAGCATGTAGCATTGCAGTTGATCAAAAAGGCATGGTCATATCGATCAATGGCAATCTTGCCCATTTTGGCGCCGACAGGTTTTCGGTTTTCGGCAAATTATAGGTACCTACCTACTGCTTGACAATAAAGATCCTTGGCACACATCAATATGCCAGCCAGCCAACTGGTCAGTCTGTGTCAATCTTCATTATGAAAGGGCAAGTCTATGCCTTTGTAGTTTTATCATGTTTGGTGAGCTTGAATGTGGGCATAACTTTCACAAGATGTGAGTTAGCTAGGGAGCTACTGGCGCAAGGATTTCCCGCTGAGCAGTTGAACGATTGTAAGTCTTTATTCATCATCATCCTAGTTCAAGAAATAGTTCTAAAATTCCCTTCCGATCATACTGAAGGTACCTACTCTAGTGCATGGCGACCTACCTAATTCAAAACTCTACATTTCAGTGTTTCAAAATATCTAAGTATAGAGTTTAGTTGCCTTTACATTTTTACCAGACCTCTAGTAGTATTATATTATCTGTGACCAGCATGGCTAACATGCGTGCCACGACATATTTTGTCGTTTCTTATGCACACAATGTCACTATGGAAAACTGCGTAACTTATTCGCAGTGAAGTAAGCTGCAGAAGGCATATTGCGGTGACAAAATTTTATGTCCGTCAGAATGACTGCCCAAAGTTGTGATTACAAGTTTAGATATTATCATAATTTAGTACCTATTTGGTACTATTTGGTACCTATGCTTAAATATTTAGTACCTACGTAATTAAAAAGATATTGAAATAATAAAGTGGCCAGTCATTCTGACGTCAGAATGACTGCCCACGTTTTTTATTTGCATTATTAGGGCTGTATTTTATGTTTTTAACTGTGCATTATTTAGTACCTATTTAGTACCTGAACATATATTATTTTCAGATTTTTCTATCAAACCAAACAGATTTTATAAGCGTTTTTTTATTGCATGAGTTATTATGGGCACGTTCATGACGGTCTGGCAATCGTTCCTTCGTCGCTCTGTTGTCCTATGATAGCGACGAAAGTATAGCGGTGTGCAAGAACATGGTTTCACGAAGTGTCATCGAACAAAATTTGTACGAAATAACGATTCTTGAACGAACAAACGTCTTAACTAGACGTGCCGTTAGGACAAAAGAGCGACGAAAGAACGATTGCCAGACATCATGAATATTTCCATAATAACTCATGCAAAAAAAAAACTTTTAAAATCTGTTTGGTTTGCTTGAAAAATCGGAAAATAATATATGTGCAGGTATTAAATAGGTACTAAATAATGCACAAGTAAAAACATAAAATACAGCCCTAAACCAAATAGTACCAAATAGGTACTAAATTATGATAATATCTAAACTTGTAAACACAACTTTGGGCAGTCATTCTGACGGACATCAAAATTTTATCGTGGCACGCATGTTAGCAATGCAGACCAACTGCCTCAGTAGAAGGGTTGTGTTTTTCAAGAGTTTTTATGTAAGTAGGTATTATGAATGAGTGTAGGCATGTGTAGTCGCATGATAATAATTATTAGGCGTCGTAAAATTTGTCTCAGCATCGCGAGAAGCATTGGCTATCATAAAAATTTCATAAACACATAATGACAGGTCTCAAACAAATAACACGCGCACAATGCGTCATTTTCGCATGGCCACCACGGAAAACCATAACTTTGATGGTGTGAACTAATTGACCTAATTGACCAACAAGTAAAAATAATTGTAGGTAAATTAATATAGCTTAGCTTAGCGTAGTATTGCTAGTATTCTGATAAATTGTGCATGTTATCCGTGTTTTGAAGGTGGAACGAAGTCGGTAAAGGACATAGATGTCCTAAATTCTGTGTCAAAAGTTACAACTTTTGACACAGAATAAAATAATAGTTTCTGATATAGTCCCAAATGTATTGCTTCTAGGGGTTTGCTTAGTAGAAGCAGAGAGCTCACGCCAGACGGAGGCTGTGGGTGGGCCAGACGATGACGGGTCTTTCGACTACGGCCTGTTCCAGATCAATGACCGCTACTGGTGCAATTCCGGTGAACGGCCTGGGAAGGAGTGTCATATTCGGTGCCGAGGTATAATTTTCATGATAAATTATTCTAAACTATAACACGTATAAGTAATGTAAGTACCTACCTCCTTTTTTCAATAAATACGCGCATAAATAAATAATATGTCATGATCATGACATATCATATCATAATCTTAACATGACGAGTGAGTAATATCCGTAACGACGTAATAATATAACAAATCTTTTACGCAGGTGATTTTTTGTTTGTTGAACTGCCTATGTTTTCAGTAGGTATTATTTTTTTCCTTACCGAAAAGATGTAACATCGTGCAAGAGACAGATTTACAAAAACTGAACTCTATAACCTCGACCATTAAAATAAAAATTTCTATTGCCTATCTATACGTACATTCATAGCTGAAATCGTTTTTTTATTCAATACAACAGGTTCTAATGCATCATGATTACATAGATAAGAAACCTTTCAGTAATTCTACGGACTACTGAAACATTATTATTTTCCATAGACCTTCTAACGGATGACACAACCATCGCCTCGGCCTGCACCAAGAAGATCTACGGTATACAAGGGTTCAGCGCGTGGCTCGGCTGGGTCAACGAATGCAGGAATAAAAAACTACCCAGTCTCGCTGAATGTCATTTATTCACATAAAACTATTTACAATGACGTTATTTATAATAAGGGAATGATCGTAAGCCTCTGCCAATAATACTTTTAAACATAAATGAATACTGGAATCCTGTCTAAGGAATAATTGTAGCCCCTTCTACTCCACTTAGATTAGAATTTTTGGAATATTTTTTGTAATTATCTCAATATTTCTCTGACTAACATGTGTTTTGTAACTCTATTACGAGTACAGCGTGTCAGAGAGACCACAGAAAAGTTAGACGTGAGTTGAACGAGTGTCTAGTGTTTTATTTTTGTATGAAGATATTTTTTAAACACGCATTCTTCTCGCGTCTAACTTATGGTGAGGCCTCTTATGTTTTCAGCCAGCATACAAAACAAGAACATACAGGCTAAAACAGATTTTCAAAAGTTGTGGATTTTTTATCAGTAGTATGGGCTAGGGAGGTATCGTATTAACAGTTTGTATAATACTAAATAATACTATGAGATTTCTTTTCTATTGTTATATCTCAATCAGATAAAAAAGGTTTCCAAAATGGCAACATTATTGTACATATCTCTCTTCATAAAAATATATGAAATATGTATGAGCAGTCAACAATAATGTAATGTAGCCATTTCGGGACCCTTTATTTATCTGATTGAGTTGTAACTATGTGAGAATGTGAGGTAGCAGTAAGTACAGATCTTTCATGTTATAAATCTCATAAACTGATAAATAAACATTTTAACTTTTTAAGTGTATGGCAACATTAAAAAATTCAATTAAAAATATTTTCGATTGGAGTATTTTAACTTACTATGGTAAGAGTGCAATAAGCAAAATTAATTGACGGCTGTAATAAATACTGGTATGTGCAACATATTGAATACTTATTTGTCTTTTTACTGATTCATTCTGAAACCTTTTCACGCCTTTTTACCAATTTGCTTGGTCCGAAGGGTAGATGCCTGGATGGCCTTGATGAACGACGATCTGAAATACCAGAAAAAAAATTTTTCTTGTCTTGTTTGTTTACTAGTAGTTCTGGGAGAAAATCTGAATAAATAAATGCTTGTGCACTGAACTTATCAGTAGTGTGTGCTACTCCCTAGCCGGACCACTATTTAGTACTCACTTACTATTATTGTAAACACATGCTACCTTATGTCTACCTTTATCTCATTAGCATAAAATAAATAGTAACTCCAAGATTAATTAGCTAAAAATCATTGTTGGTGGTTCTGCCACGGAGTACTGCTCTACAGCCGGACCACCATCACATCTCCGAAACTTCTTTATGAAGCCGATTTGTTGATTTGCTGAATAATTGTACCGAAAGTCTACCTCAAGATATAGATGAAACAATTTAAAAGTTTTCTCAAATTTGGAAGTTATTAGATAATACAAGTGGTCCGGCTGGGGAGGCGTGCTCTGCAGCGACACAAAATGTTCAAAACAAAGTTTCTGCGTAAATATGTTCATACAAATAAATCCACAGTAATTATACTCTTCGTATTAGCTGTTTTCTTAGCTCTGATGCTAATTAAGAATAATGGAATCGGAGCCAAAACTTTAGTACTAAACTTAAAATTTTTAATACATAGGCAGAGCTAAGAAAACAGCTAATACGAAGAGTATAATTACTGTGGATTTATTTGTATGAACATATTTACGCAGAAACTTTGTTTTGAACATTTTGTGTCGCTGCAGAGCACGCCTCCCCAGCCGGACCACTTGTATTATCTAATAACTTCCAAATTTGAGAAAACTTTTAAATTGTTTCATCTATATCTTGAGGTAGACTTTCGGTACAATTATTCAGAAAATCAACAAATCGGCTTCATAAAGAAGTTTCGGAGATGTGATGGTGGTCCGGCTGTAGAGCAGTACTCCGTGGCAGAACCACCAACAATGATTTTTAGCTAATTAATCTTGGAGGTACTATTTATTTTATGCTAATGAGATAAAGGTAGACATAAGGTAGCATGTGTTTACAATAATAGTAAGTGAGTACTAAATAGTGGTCCGGCTAGGGAGTAGCACACATCAGTAGTGAAGCAAAACATCATTGTGTTAAAAATTGTGTTCTGCTAGGCTATCTGTCTGTGGATGAAAATACTAGATAGTCAATCGCACACTAAACCTAGATGGCGCTAGTAAATAAGAACAGAAGGCTAGTCTTGTAATTCTTTCAATCATACACTGAAGCTAATTTAAAAAAAGAACCAAGGGTTTTCCTTAAGATTGTAAGTTTTACAAAATAGTCACTAGATCTATTTTGTTTTTACGCATTAAACCAGCATTTCAAAGAATCAGAAACTAACAGATGGGGGTTTGTAAATAGAAGTTTAGTTTAATACTGACACCCCTGGTTCATTTCTTCTGTAGTTCTATATTTAGCTAAGACATTTTATTGTCTTCTTCAATAAAGGTTAGAGCACAAAATAATCAGACCTGATCTTCCCATCCTCAAGCTCGGCGATTCCAGCGATGGTGCTGCCCCCTGGCGAGCAGACCTCGTCCTTGAGCAGTCCTGGGTGCTTTCCCGTCTGCAGCACCATTTGCCCGCTGCCTGCGACTACTTGAGCAGCCATCCGTAGTGCCTGGGCCCTTGGAGCACCCTCCTTTACTGCTCCGTCTGCTAGGGCTTCTATGACAACATACAACTGAAATATAAAAGAAGTACAAAACATTATTTTAAAAAAATCTTGTTAAATCGCCAACACGGAATCGATCTTCCGACTAGTTTTAGAACAGTTGTATAAATAAAGATACTCCATACAAACAACTCTCCATATTGAACAATAGCTGGAAGGTGCGCCCTTCCCTTCCACTGTTACTCTATCATTATTGTAGTATCACTATTTATTTTGGACTGTTTTACGAGTCTTTTTGCAGAGTGGCACTGAGACACTGAGCAAGCCTCGAGGCTCGAGAAGGAAGGAAAAAAAACAGGTGTAGGTAGACTTCGGGTTGCACAAAATAGCCTGTATTACCATTACCATTGTGGCTTTTTAAATCATTGTAGAAAACTTGTATTTCAATTTGTCTACTCACATAAGCAGGTCCACAACCGACAAGTGATCCTAACGATTCCATCAAACTCTCCGGAACCTTCTCAACCACTCCGCAGCCTCTCATCAGCTTCTCCACTATAGCACATTCCTCTGCAGTAACCCGAGGGTCTGGAGTATACAAACATGCACCAGCTCCAACGGTTGCTGGGGTGTTCGGCATTATTCTAACCACTTTTATACTTTTTGATAGAGCTTCTAATGCCTGTGAATTGAAGAAATTTATTCATAAAAACAAGTGCAAAACAAGCTGGATGGCTCCTACATGACAATAAAACCTAGAGTTGCAGAGAAAAACTGGTAAGGTAAGAACATGCTGAACTGAAGATATATTTATAGGAAAGATTTTATTGATAAGAATAAGTAAGGAATTCAAGTTTTGGCTTCTACAATACAAAGAATAGAGCAAGGCCGGCCATCTTTCCAAGTAGGCATAATTTTTAGATTTTCAATTTAACGTGAACTTACACTTTAAAACAATGTAAGTTTCCTGATATAGTTCTATGTCCACAGATATTACGGGTCTCTGATTGGCTAGCCTTGGTATAAAGTGATCATTTTAGTTGGAAATAATTGATGTAGTAAATGTAAAAATAGCAGCAGCATTCAGGTACAAAATACACACAACAAGAACAATACAATTGCTATTTTTGGCTATAACAAGCATGACAACATCACAGATTTATGTACACAGAGATGGCAATGGAGGTGATTAGGTTATAGTACTCATGAATCAGCAAAGTTGGGCTTACACAACAAATAGCAGAACATTAACACACCTTATGTAAATCTTCAATGGTAATGCCAGCCAACATAGAAACGAATAATACACTTTTTGATGGATTGTGTGTCGTCAAAGTGTTGAGACAATCATCAACCGCAGCTTTTAACATGCCAGGCTTCACACCCAGGAAAATAACATCACACGAGCAGAATACTTCACCATTTTTGTCAGTGGTTTTCGCCCCTAATTTATTCCATTCTGATAAATTTTCTATATGCGGTCCAGACACCCAGATGTTAGCCGACGGGTGGCTACCTGGAAAATCAACTCATCCATTCAGTAACCTGCTAAAAATCCAAAAAGAAACCAAATAGTTAAGTCCGACAAATAAATTATAAATACCACTGTTTAAGATTCCTTTAAAGATCGCAGTTGACATGTTGCCACCGCCTATAAATCCCAAATTGAACGACATTCTTGTTCTTACAGTTTCTAGTTTATAAAATTAAGAACAAAGCAAAACTGCTGAACCTCCACTGAAAAACACTGAAACTAACTTACATAATATAACCTCAAAGTTTACCTGTCAATGTCAAAGAACTTGTTGTTGATTGGCCTATCAACTGACCGTGCTAGTCTTCTATTCGTGGAAATAGGTGTAATACCCTTACAACAATTGGCTAATAACTTTTTACCATTTTGCAGTTTCTTGTCAAGAATGTTACCATAACTAAATAAAAATTTTAACCGAGGTAACAATAAATTATACTACAGTCTGCTCTCTGGTTTTACTCGTCATTAAAATTAGTTTTCTTTGAAAATTTTACGTTGTATTTATTTCTCCAATGTTGTGTGACAAAATATAAAAAAGTGCCCGAAGACTGCTAGATAAAAGTCGTTTCAGTTGTGTGTCGATAGACTCGATCACGTCTCTTACTTTTCAGGTCTTTGACCCATTTAAATGACAAATGACCACGTCTTTCATTTAGGTAGATGCTGCAAACTTTGCAGGCATGATCAGATCAGAACGTGAAACTGAATACCTATTTTTTTTTACCAGGGCCATGTTGGCTCGTTTTTCGCTGTCATTTACGATATATAGCTATCCCGTAAGGGTTAAAGGTGGAAACAGACAGTTAACACGCCCCGGCACGCGACGTGACGTTCCATACAAAACTTGTATTGGCAGTCTGTTTCCACCTTAATGATTAAGAAAAATCTCCCAGGTCAAAAATTGCACTAAGTACCTATGTTTGCGCTGGACCCCAACATGCCCCAACCCAAGTCTGCCATTCAGTCTACAATTTATTTGTCATAGTAACTTGCCATGGTGATTTTCTATACTTCAAACTACGTTAGCAGACTACGAAATGACCCAAATCATCCAACTGAGATTCAATCGACCTAAAACTGAAACGATATTCAATTAGCCACGGAGCAATTAGCAGACTGAGGCCCCGGTATTTAAAAATTAGCGACTCATATATAAAAGTGTATCGAGCGGTACCTTAATATCTACTATGTTGTGAGAAACAAAGTGAATTAGCATAAAACAATGAAATGTAAGAAATAAACGAGGAAGCTGATGAAACCTATGGATGAAACATGATCATAAACCATAATTCCTTAACATAAATTTTCTACCAATGTGTGGCGACACGTCTTTTTATGGCAACCCAAAAAGTCAGTTAGTTTGTGGCTTCATTTTCTGCGGGTGAGGTGTATTATAGAGAATATTTTGATATCGATAACAATTCTACAATGCTTGAATAGTGTTAAAATCTGAAAAGTGCTCAACTATGTGTCGTGATAGTGATTTAACAAGTTATAGTTTGTTTGAAGTGTAGTGTCCAACATGTTTCGATGTATACCATTGTTCAAATGTAATCGCCAAGTGGAATGTGTGGACAAACGGCATTGCTCGTTGCCAACGGTACCTGAGGAGATATTGCGATATTCCAGGAGTTTGGAGGAGTTGTTTTTGGATGCCAATCATATTCGGGATCTGCCGAAGGTGAGTTTACAAGCAGGCAACAGGTTTGATGGTCCTACCGTGGGCGTTCACCTTATCACTACGTGGATGTAGTAAATACAAGTAAATAACATTAATGGACTCGCTTGTGTTGTCATTTAGATAGAGTTGCCGCTGCCGCAACGATTAACTGATATAGATAAACTTTTTACTATTAACAAATTCTCTAAAACTTAACAATTTCATAAAACAACAAACTGAAAAGTATACTCTGACCAATAACATAATTGTACACGCTTCAAGAATTTAGGTACACTTAATTTGCTATGGACGATAACACCATGATTTAAATGGCATGTTGATACTACAGGTAGGTTTATCAGAAAAACATAGGACTAAAGACTGGTACCTTGTATTGTACCTACTAACAATATTGTTACACAAAAATATTAGCAATATCTAAATAATGTTATATATTGATATATTTTGTCACATCTTATTGTTAGATGCCCTTAGTATGTAGTATGCCCTTAGCTAAAAAAAATGTTAATTATTTACTGGTGTTATTTATGCTGTATAGGTTTTGATAGTGTCTGGAGGATATACATGCTACCATGAATAATATTATGTAGTATGAATTTCCTTGGTGCATAAGCTTGTAAAATCTAAAATGTTGTGACCAAGAGTGCACTCCAGATGTTCTACTTATTAGAAATTTTCTCAATTGCCAGTACTTTGACCCTAATTTTCAACACTTGTCACTCTTGAACGGGGGTTTAAGAACTGTCATATAAAAGGGCTATAAACAAGGACGCTCCGTACACGTCCCAGTAGAAAAATTTGCCAGTTGGGCACCAGGCTTGTTTAAGCAATGTTTCATGAGCTGTGTTGTATTATGTTGCTCCTAGAAAAGCACATGCCCTAGGTCCATAAATTCTGGAACAGTCACAACATAATTAGGAAATTTTCCAGAAACAGGGATATATCTTGTTCAGAGTAAATTGGCATAACTTAGTATATCAAAGTTAAAATGACAACTGCAGTCATATTGGTACACCACCATACTAACTTCGGCTAGTTCATATGCAAATACAACAGTATAGACTGATCAGTCAGATATAACCTGATAAATAGTGAATTAAATGCATGCAATCACCACAAAGAAATACAGTTAATGCAAAATTACTTACTGTGTCTGTTCCTATGTGTGTATATATTCTTACGGTTCAATTTTCAGTTTTATTAATAGATAAAGTGATTGAAGTTTTATATGTGTATAATACTTGCCCGGAAAACAACTTAGTCCAATGAAATAAAATGAGTTACAGCAGTTGCAACCCTTAGGCAGGCCGCTTGTGTATTTGTATTTTAATATCTAAGTCTTTAATATCAAGCTGAAAAGGTTTGTATTTGAACCTCTTAATGAAATATAATTCCTCCCTAAATATTTTTTAGAATCAGAAACATCCGACCAGAACTATAGCAAACCATTAATTATTGATTATCCCACTAGTCTAGATATCAACATGAAGTTCCATCAGGAATTATTGCTATACAACATTATGATGATCCCACTATCATTCCATATCCATTTTATAGAGCTATGCATAATTGCAATGTGTCTAAATGAACATTAGCCTAAGTATTCTTTTAGAAAATGTATCATTGCTTTATCATTATTAATACTTACTTCTAATGGTAGTTTTTGTATGACTCAATTTTATGTCATTTGAGAGGAAAAACAGTTGTTCAGAATATGGATGAACTTACCATTGTGAAGGTATATATTTTTACAAACATCTAACTTAAGTACATTATTATTTAGTTCTAGTAAGATCATTTAAAACTAAACTTATATTAAAATAATTGAATGAATGAATCATACCATAAATTCATAACATATCAGAATCTAAACTTTACAAGAAAATGAATTCAATTCATGATTTACAAACTACTGGAGACCAATTTAGAAGTTCTTTTACTCTTGGAAAGCTACATTACCCATTAACCTACACCTGAGTATCATATGCTGTTTCAATACAATATTTCAATCACTTACATATTCCCATTAGGAGCTGGCTAGCAGTAGGTAAAAATGCTGGTTGGGCAAACCCTATTTTTGTATTAAACATAATCTGACCATTATCTTTATCTTTTGTTACAGAATTTCTTCAGACTACACCGGCTTAGGAGATTAGGGCTTAGTGATAATGAAATTCACAAACTCCCACCCGACATTCAAAATTTTGAAAATTTAGTGGAACTAGATGTATCTCGAAATGGTAAGTCTTTTTTTTAAGCATTTAAATTTCTTTCCAGCCACAAAAGACACTTTTCATGTTGCAGATTTTTCATGCGTTTGAAAAAACATGATACTGGTTTGGCTAGAGTTGTGCTAAATTAACAGAATGCAAAGTCAATAATTCCATCTAATTTTATGCTGTTTTTAACTTTTACTACCTACTAACTTACTTGACGAGAGTCATTATCATGTGAACGGCACTAGCTAATGTCACTTGTTTTGTCATTATTACGTTTAATACGACGTTTTACTGCGTAATCACTGCACAAACCTGTTTGAAATGCAGTTAATGTAAATTATTCTAATACGTTTTGCCAGTCCGTTAAATGTAAAACGGACGTTTCTAACGATTTGAGGAGCAATATTTTGTTAGTATCGTAAACCTCGGAAACAATAATCTCGAAGTAAGTGTCTGTAAGTCGCGAAATCTTTTCTTATTAAAGACATTGAAAATGGCTATATATTTCCAAGAAAATGATTAACCTCTAAAAGTGTAATCTATTCCAGAGGGATCATTGGTACGGAATTTAAACCTCGTAAAATCAAAGGTATAACTTTTGTTTGTAACGTACCACAAAACTTTCGCTGTCCGTACTTCAATGAAAGGGTGGCTAATGCTTCTGTGACGGATCACGAGCTAAGCGCAGAACGTGAGTAATGCTAGGAGTTCGGAAATAATGCTCTGAGTATTTGGTTTACCGGCTTTATAAACTACAAATCTTTCTGCGTGCTTTCACAACGTAACTTTTTAATTTCGCCCGACAACAGTGTAAGTGCCTAGCTGAATTAATCTCGTTCATAAATAATTCATTACATCATAGCGGCTATGAAATTATTAGGACCGAAAAACCGTAAATACAGGATGCGGCAACCAATATTAGACACGGGCATCAAATAACTCGCCTGAAAGGTCTCGTACCTTATAGAGATATGAATTCGATATTTATATGCGCGTCGCGTAGTTTTTCCTCCGCTGCATAGCTCCACGTACAAAGCAGGTGCTAAAACATTGTGAATGAAACGAGAAAAACCTCTACACTGTCTCAGTGACTGTCTTTATAACTGTACAATGGGACAGGAATTCCTATTGTTGTGGAAAACATGACTAACGAGTAAAAAATCTGGGAAAGCTAAAATGTTACGCGGTTTTAGTACCATTGTTGACGGCCAGATTTAGAGTATAACAGTAAAACCGGTCGTATTGCTAGTAGTAATTAAGAAATAATGAATTGAATAGTAAGATAGCCAAAAGTGTATCGCTGGACGCCGTCCGGTGAGATGGACCGATTACTTAAAGAGAGCCTGTGGCTGGTTAGTATTAGCGACTGGATGGCGAAAACAATGCCTTATGGCATACCCTAAGGGAGGCCTACGGCCAGCAGTGGACAGATACAGGTTACATGTGTTGCGATGTGACGTTACTTAGCTACCTACCTACCTACAAATTGTTCGATTTGGTATATGGTTTTCTCCTGTAACAGCGCTATCATGCCCATCGTTTTTCGCGTGGGATTTTAACGTGGGAAAAAAGGGTTCATAGGTTACTAAGGAAAATGGACCGGCTCACCTTTTATCAATATTCTCTATTAAATAAGTTTTAGATTATATTACGTACATACTACGATTTGGCCGTGTATACTTAGTGATTCGTTACGGGCCAATAACAATAATTGGATACTTGATAGCTACCTAGGTAGTTATTCATATGTATCCCACTTTGTCTGGGGCCCCAAACAACCCAACCAAAACTGATTGAGATTGAGGGAGAAAGTAACTGACGAATCTCCTTTACGTCAAGCACATTAATGAAGTCTGATTGTGGTTAAATGATTTATTTGGATCTCTTTATTGGCCGATACTTACCTACTGCTACGGGCGGGCGTATGTTGTGTGTGATCAGTCAAAAGTAACAAAATCATCACATCATTAACAAACTGTCCAGAGTACACTACTGGGCGTAAATCTCCCAAGGAAGGAATACCATGAGGCATATCAATTTATTGGAATTAATATTTTATCTTCTCTTCGTAACTTGTTACTTATCTGCAGCATAAAGACCTTGAAAGCTAGGCGTCACCCCGTCACGTCGTCAGTCGTCGCAATTTGCTTGCATGAGGTTTCCGCCGACCTCGCGCGACAAATCTCCGCTGAGCGGTTTCCGTGTTGCCGGCTCAGCATTGCATTGCACAATAGTAGTCAACATGCGGTTACAAACACGTACTATCACTTGTAGTACGTAAATACCTAGTGTAAGGACAGAATGTTACGTTATCTCACACAAAATCTGTTCTGCTAAGCCTCAAATGTCTTATTTAGTTTTACAGCTTCAAATCGAAAAACGAAAATATCTCCTGGTGTGTATATGGGGTTGATTTTGACAGATAGTGATTACCGGAACAGTGTGTATAATATTACGTACTTTTACATAGTCACACCTACTAGATATTCTATGTAAAGTTACACATGTATACGTAATTACCTTATATATTAGAACTTAATGACTATATACTAGATATAGATTATAGAACATACTTTTAATTATTGTTTACGATTTGCTAGTTCAAGATCGAATAAAGTCAGGATGGCTAAATTACTGAATTGACTTGAAATCACGCCATCAATAGCTGATAATTGCTAGCAACTCTGTAATTTGTGTTTCAAACTATAGATTAGTTCGCTTTTGTAACACAACACGCCTGCAACTAGACCATTTATAAGCATGAAAGGTATTGAGCATTTCAAGTTCAATCATATATATTTTTGTTGTTGGCTAATCATTTTGTAAATTAGAAAATGGTAAATCGTTTCCAATAGACAATTTCTTCGGTACCTCTGTAATATAACCACTATAGCCGTGGCCATAGTAAAAAACAATAAAAAAGGTTGAGTGTCAACTTCACACCCCTAGATTCAGAATTGATGGTGGTAAATGAGAGAGAAATTGGGCCTAACATTATATACTCTCCAAAAATGTGAAACAAGGAATCCACATTTAATGTGTATTTTCACATGCTCTATATTTTTTTAATAATATTAGTTACCTATTAGATAAACTAGACAAAAGTAGCTATGCGATATAATACTATGAATGAACGCACACAATAATCTGTCCCTGTCCAGCGGCGGTATTGTCAGGAAATTGCATACTGTGTTCATTCAAAACGGCGTATTATTCACGGTAATAGACTTTGATAATGCTCTATTATTCTATGTCTTCCGTCTTCTGTTAGACAGATTGAAAATTTGCCGCAAGCGTGCTGCACTGGACTTGTAAAATCTGAACAAGGGATGCCTGCCATCGACGTGTAATAGTTTTGAACTTACCTACATAATAATTGTCGATTTTCACCCTTCATCATCATTCTCCTTGCCTTATCCTATTCTCTGTCGGGATCGGCTATCTAACCTAGGAGATTTGACGTAGAACCAAAATTTTCACCCTTATCTTATTTACTTTTTCTCCCAAAGCATTTAAGAAGAAAAGTTTTGTAAAATCATTTTTACTTTGTCACTTATTTCCTAGGCGTTAATTATAGACATATTACTGATAAGCGTAATTAATGAACTCACTAATTATAGAGTCGAGATAGCATTTAACCTCTATATCAGTAACTTAAAACAATCTTACCTATGAATCTTTTCTTAGACGGAGATCAGCTTTTCCGCTTCCAAAGGGTAGGCGCATTATGGAAATCTAATTTTAGCCCCCATGAAATCCCTACCAAGTTTATGCAGCTTTGATTTCCTGCCTTACCCGTTAGCCCCGCCCGTTATCTACTCTATCTATTCCCGTTTGCATAAAATTACTAGCGTTGTAGTAAATTCATCGTTTTCAAGGCTATATTAAATAGTGTTTAGTTTTGCAGCGGTGCGCTGCGGGTACCGTTTTAATGTCCATAGTGAGTCCACAAAGTCTTGTAACTCATAAACTACCATTAGAGGAAGCACCAATGAACACACTAGTGATCGTAGGTACCTAGGCCACAAATACAAACCGGTTATACATTTTTTGTTGTATGTACCATTCAGTTTTTCGTATAGCGGAGCGGTTTTGCCTTAATAGATAATTTCGTCAATTTGGTGTGTAAGATTGAAATGAAGACCATCCTGCTTATATTATAAATGCGAAAATTCATATGTTAATATGTTTGTTTTTTACTCCTTCACACAAAGAATGCTAAACCAACTTTAATAGAATTTGGCACACACATAGAGGGTAACTTGTTTTTAAATCTGACTTACTCGTGTGCGGAGCCGCGAGCATCCGCTAGTATCTACATAAATTTGCCATAACCGCAAATCTCGTACGCCTGTGACGTGTGGTGCGGTCGACGACCAACCCGTTTAACCTTAGGGAATACGTACTACGTATCAGGTTGCGGCATATTTACGTATCAGAGTCCAAACTTGCTGTGCTCATAATTGGACTAACCATTTAAATCTGTACGATAAAGAAAAATCACGTTTAAACGAGAAACAATCTAACAGTGGATAAAACAGGGCAAAAAGAATCGTAAATAAAGCTGAAAGCTAAAATAAGTTGAATTCGTGTTTATCCAACCAACTGTTGCTATGCGGCGCCGTACCCGCTACGTTGTACCGCAACTAATATACCGCTATTAATGAGGTCGAATGCATTTCAGACCTTATTGTGAACTCCCACTCTACTTCTCGCAAAATTGTCGCTTGAGAACTGTGTAGTCGTAGACGCGATTTACCTTCCATAAACCAAGCCTGTCGACATTGCAAATCGCATAGGTAAGGTACACTAGGTACTTTCACTGAACTGCGATGACTGTCGTTTCTATCAAATTGACCCGTCATTGTCGAAAATTTCTGGGTCGAAAACAGTGAATCAGCGGTCGCAAGGGGCCCAATTTACTTACGAATTCCAGACTTTCAATCATTTCTGTTGCTTTCGTTTTGTAATATTAGCTATCCCTGGTGAAATGCTTCTAAAATAAGCTTTTGTTTATAAAGGCAAGTAGGGTTGGCCAAATGTTGTGGTGAATAATGTATCCCTGAACGTGAAAGCCTTGAGAAGTCTCTCATGCGATAAAATAAGGGTCAGGTAATTTTGGTCCACACACTCTCTTCATAGAATGAGTTTATTTTTAATTTTTGCAACAGAAGATAAAATTAAGATATCATAGCTTCACAATCAAATTTCACTCGAGATAAACACATTTTTTCCGATTTTTCCTGTGTGAGCCGACCAACCCCCGGCCTTTCGCTTCATTAAGTAATTTGACGAGGGTCTTCTTGTACGTACAATATTGTAATTTAATATCAAAACACTCAAGCAATATTACTATTATCTTCTACGCAACTTTTTCGTTGCTAAGCATATTATCCCTGAATTTCACAACCATTAATATGATCTTTGAAAATTTATAAAAAAAAAAACTACATTTTTGCTTTCAGTATTAACGTCCTTATAAAGCCGCTTTCGACTTAGATCATTTAGGGTCATTTCAGAAACTAATATTGTGTTTATTGTACTACCATTTTGACGAACTACCACCTAAGCTAAGCTCGCGCAATAAATGGGTTTTCAAGCTTGTCGAATGGGACGCTTTACCATCAGGCCTTTCTGAAGAAAATATATGTGCCTAGTCTACGAGTAAACCTTCTATCAGTCAGTTCCAGACTAGTACCAAAGAATACTAAGTAAAACTTGCTAGTACGGAAGTACTCGTAAATTTCAAGCAATGAATTCCTTCAGACGTAGGTATTATGTCACGGCTTACGAGTATGCTGGCAGCGACCCGTGCAGATGAACTACATTTCCTGTTAACTTAGCAACCATCAAGCCGTATACATTCGCGTATGATGCATACAGTTAGCCGGTCTAAATATAAGACAATGCTGTCGGCAAAGCTTTGCGATATAGTTCGCGGTTTGAGTAAATTATGCGCATAATTACTAAACGTAAAGAAATGTTTTCATTTCTTAGGGTTTCCCTTAAAACCCTTCTGTTTTTAACCTAATAGTGTCGTGCCAAATTGAATTGTATGGTAGTATTTGTCTTGGGAAATTAACTAAATTGAAACCCATTACAGAGTGTTGTTTAACCAAAATCCCGATAAAGTTTACCGTGAGCCAACGTTTATAGTGCCATTGTTCTCTTCGTTCTAATTCCATTTGCTTACCTCAAACTGTTATTTCTCACCGGTCTAGGTTAGGGTTGCCCCTGGCTGGATAAAGCTCAAACGGGTAATGTATGTTTATTGAAGCTTCCTTCTGTAATTAATTTGAACGGTTCTCGTCCGTTTGTTGTTTGGCGAAAGCTAATCTTACGCACGGATACGAAATTGCGGGTTATATCGTTGTATGCTCTTATGTAGAGGCGAAGTGATTAGACTGTAATATGTTTTTAACGAGTCTTACGTCTTTGATAATATGTATCTGTCTCGTTGTACTAAGTACAATCTTATCACCCTAACGCGTGGACTACACAGAGCAAAAATGCCACTTGAGTCGCGTAGGAGCGCGTGACGCATGATAACTTATCTGGTCTGTGGTGGACTACCGACCGGTTTTTTAGAATCAGTGGCAGCCCTGTTCCCGCTTATCTTGTCTCGAAATGTCTGCCTTGCGATGTCTAGTAGACACGTAACTTTTCCTGAATAGTTACGGAATGATAGCGGTCCGGATTGATAAAAATCCCTCGCGATAAGCAAGTGCATTCCAGATAAGAAGTTTAGCCGGCAGGTAGCTGATAGTAATGGGGGATTAAAACACGATTTGATTATAAAACATGAGCCTTCATTTAGTTGGGTTGGGTTTTATGAAGGCTGCCGTTTGGAAAGTACAAGCTTTTGATTAAGGCTATCAAACCTCTTTACTTAATTTTGCCGTTGGGTAGTTATGTTGTACCGCAAAATTAATTCGAAATAGTACTCGGGCCAAATCCTGCCGAAATTAGAACTCAGGGTACTCAGTATTATAGATGTGCCGTTCCCGAGAACGTTCCCAGCAGCTGTGAACGGTACCTCTATAGAATGCACTGGGGGATCGATCCTTGATAGATTTGTGCTATACACATTTAATATATATACGTAGTCGGTCCCAAAGTTCTGTCATATATGAAAATACTGATAAAATAAAAAGTACCAATCCGTTTTTAAAAATTTATATACCAATTAAAAATACAATCATCGAAGAATCAAAATAACATAAAACTATTCGAAATGACCTCCCTTGCTTTTAACAACGGCCTTCAACCTCGGCGGCCAGTCGTCTATCGCAGCACGCACCATATCCATGTCAATTTCAGCAACTGCTTTAACTATGGCTGACTTCAGACTCTCCAAATTTTTATGGGGCTTAGCACAGACCTTGCTCTCTAAGACCTGCCAAATTTTATAGTCCAGAGGATTAAGGTCCGGACTGGAGGAAGGCCAATCTTCGTGTCTTATAAACTCAATGTTTTGACGTTCAAACCAGGCTTGAGTGGTCCTGGCTTTGTGAGCGGGCGCAGAATCCTGCTGGAATACAAAGTGATGTCCTGAAAATAGTGTGTTGGGCAGGTCTTTGACGTACCGATCCAAAACCGTCTCTTGGTACACTTTTGCGCTGGTTTTGACCCCCTTTTCGCAAAAATGAACCTCAGTTGGCCCATAGTAGGAGACTCCTAACCAGACCATGACTGAAGAGGGATGATGCCCATGTTGCACCCGCGGAACTTTGTTTCCTGCTTCTTCAGAGCTGGTAGCGTACACTCTATCGTTTTGTTTATTATACTTTTCTTCTATATCAAAAATTTTTTCGTCTGTAAAAAGTATATCGCGGTGCCGGTTTTTCGCGTACCGTTTTAACAACACCCGAGATCTTTTGAGTCTAATTTCTTTTAAACGGGCATTAAGTAAGTGCCCACTCTTTTTTTGTATGCTCGCAGCTTAAGGTCTTCGTTTAAAACCTTTTTGACTGTTTTTCTACTAACCTTCATCTGCAAAGCCATAAGTTTCTGTTTTCGGACAGGATTTCTTCGTATGCGCTCCTTGATCGCTTTGATCACTGCTGGTGTTCTGGCGGAGCGAGGCCGGCCAGTTCTTTTCTTGTCCTCAACACTAGAGACTTCAGTGTACCTAGTTATAGTACGATACCCAAACCTAAGCGTTATTTTCAATTTTTTGAGCAACTTGAAAATGGTACTCGGCGAGTGCCCACAGCGACGCAACGCCAAAACTGCTATTCGGTTTTCTTTCAAAGTCCACTCCATCGTGAAAAATCGCGCCAAATGATTATTTATTGTTTTAAAATAATTGTTAAACATTCAAAAACGGAATGCAATAAAACTTTTCCAAATCCGTGTTCTAAATTCAAAAATAATATGCCAGTGACAGAACTTTGGGACCGACTACGTACTTCAAGATTTAATCAATTATGTAAATGATCAATTGTCTATCGAAAACAAGACGTCTAGCAAAAAATGATCTAACATTTATCAGAATTTATTGCCTATCCAATTCTTATTCTATAAAAACAGTTTAGAGAGCTAGCTTTGATTTGTTTGCCGCCGATCTGCCGCCGAGTTTATCTCGATATCTAACCTTTGCCTTCACATTTGTATTTGACATCTGCGTGGCAAGGTTGGCGGAGTTCGGCCGGGTTGTGCCCGCCGCTCGGCTGTTGAACCTGCCTATTGTCAGCCCACTCCCACGCTCGGCGTGCCTCTAAAAGCTTTCCCTGTAAATGGTGATGTTCGGTTTTGGCATCTAGTGTGATGAAATGGAATGGAAAAAAATAATTTAAAATTAGATAATCAGAGCTCAGGGCAAACCCACAATCAGGGCTTGGACTGTTTGCTTTTAAATTGTTCAAAAAGACATCTTGTTACGCTTTGAGGTCATTGGTCGCGTCTTGTATTTATTTATATTATACCGTACGATGTCTCTCCGCAGCTCAATACCATATTTGAAACTTCTTTTATATTGTCTCAAACAAAACTTTGAAATTTTAGCCATTTTGGACGCCGACATCTAAAATTCTTAAAGATTCTTGTATAAAAGTTAGACGATAAAGCTTCTGAGAACAAAATATCAATTATGAAAAGTTGCATGCTATTAAACTTATAGATACGAAGACAAAGTCAGTATAAGAATTAAATATAGGTACCTATCTAACGATACGTGTATGTAGATAGGCCTTTGAAAATTAAACAGACATTAGACTCGATATGTCGATACTATCTGAAGCATATTCCCACCCATTTATCCCACTACTTATTTTTTCAGTCCGATCAGTTCTTCCCAGAACAACTCCTAAGCCCAATCTCGCCCCAAGGGCGTGATTGGGCTGGTTGTTTGAACAACCAATAAAATATTTCCGGGTGAGCACGTGCTCCCCACCAAGCCGACAGGCGTAGTTTTGATGGCCCCGGGGCCGTAAACGTATAGTCCAACAAAAAAAAAAAAAAAAACTACTTATTTTTGTTTGCTACATCGTTTAACAAAGCATTTTAACCTTCGTGGAATCCCCTTAGATTGCTTAGTTAGGTGTTTTCGAAGTTATAGAATCTTTAGTATTGTGCTCTATTTAGTGAAGGTAACATCGCGTGTCTTCTATGCCGCTTCAGGCCATACAAAAACTCTGCTTCAAAAAGCAAAGTATTTATTAAACCTATAATCCGATGTAGAATGCACCCTCTAATTTATTTAAACGAACCTGATACCTACCCCAAGGCGCTTTTATGAACCAATTTTGGAATCAATACCTGTGCTCTCTGTAGATTCTAAGTGTAAATCCTTGTCGGCCGTTGCCGTACACCAACATAAGCTCCAAAATCCAAAATGGCCGGAGATACGGACTCCCATTAAACTGGAATCACCAGACAGTGAGGTCACTCCGGGACCGGTTTGGCAACACGGGTTATGTTATGGTTTGGAGATATTAAATTTTTGTTGTTGTTTACCAACTGTGCACAATATTGCGTACGAGGCAAACGAGTTCTCTGAACGCAAAAATTGCGCTTTTTCTGCAAATATTTTCGCAGAATTTCTTGTAATCGTCGATGCAGTGATGATTATCACGAAATTATAATAAAAGTCTCGCATTTACTTTAATCGGCGGACATGTAAATGTAATAGTCTGTGGCACTTTGTACCGCTCTAACGTTTATGAGCAATAAATGGTCGGTCGAATGTACAACTTTACTCTCGTCTTACGTCGAACGTTGAAGTAGTGAGGCGTAATAAAACGCAAGGAAACGTCTCGGCCGAGAGCAACGGCACGTTTACAACCGCAGGTGTGACTAATCCGCGTGCGTGTGAATCTTACACAGTCAGAATTTACACTATTATGAGGAGGAAAGATTTGTTTGTTCTTAGTTTGGTAGTGATCTGAGTGATTTAAAAAAGGACTTTAGGCAAAGTAAAATAAGCTTCCTAGGGAATGAAACTGTGAGGCAGATTAAGACGGGCAACAGCGCGCGAAACCAGGTCAACTGCTTGATAGACATTTTTTTATGTGTTGCTTGTCTTCCCGCAGGTACCTGATACCATATGTTAAAAGTAGCGCTTAGAGTTTGTCAAAAACTGAACATCGACGCCCTTTGATCTCTTTTCTAAACGTATTATAATTTAAACAATTTCTTTCATTCGTTTGAAAGGTACCAGTAGCAATGTTCTTCAACAAGTTTCGCGCACGTATTGCAAACACTCAATCGTTATCGTTCGCGTTTGTTTGTTATTCCTTTCCGCCGTATGCCGATCCATTTCCAATCCCATTGTTTTTGTAAATAACTAACAAATAACAATCTTTCATCGACGCCCACAGAAAGAACTGAACTAGACATAGGTCCCAGTCTTTAGTTCCAGTATAATCATAACCCCTGATAACTTGACTCAAAATGGTAAAACTCTAAAGTAGTCTTTCTTTCTTTTCGTGTGGGACACCAAGCCGTCCAACGACCCGAGGAATCCTAGCGTCAGAATTTTTCAACCGCCTTCTACAAGTAGCAGGCTTCAGACATCGTTGTATAACGTGTAAAATAGTAAAAAAATACAAATTACTTGATTCATTTCTTAATAGAGTAAATACTACGCGTAGAGTCACTGAGACACCTGTTTCTAAGTGTACATACTGTCTGCCATAAATAATGAGGTAGAATGTGGGCCCCTCCTAACTAGACTCAAGGGCGTAAACAACAGACGAAACTACGTAAACGTGTCGTAATGGACACATTTTCGTTCACTTACCTTACCCAAATGGGAGGAAACTTTTTGAGCAATAATGTGTTAAAACAATAGCATCTGTTGCACAAACTTCCGCCAATCTCATTTCGCACTCTACTGAATCGCGCCTGTGATCATGCATTTCGTATTCAGAGAGCAGCTTTTATCACCGGGCGGGAGGTATCGAATATGCTTCCATTTTAGCATTTTCCGTGGAAACCGGCGAAAGCTTTTCCGATAATTACATAAAGGCCGTCAAAGCCAGTCCTAGTGTATTATTAATAGCGCAAACCGCACCATTTCGCTGTAGTGAGGCGGTTGGACGTTGCAAATAGGATTTTTGCTCGTGGGGCGTCCTTTGTCCCACGGCTATACTGCGCTGCACAACCACTGGCTTCCATTACTGTGGGCGTTGGATCGGGACAACCCGCCCGCTACCCGCTTTGTACTGGGAAACAACTCAATAAAGTTCTAATAGGATTCCCGCTGGACGATGGTCAACCACGCGAAACTTCGCTGCGCCAACGTTTTATACTGTTTTTACGTCCGACCTATTGTTTGCACAGCCTGCGACCTAGTAAAGCACGTTTACTGCTGGTTATTGTTTCGCTTTTTATCGCATTAGGTGAAGTGGAACGTGACGTCACCTCGATTCATTAATATGTCGGTCATGTGAGGTGGATGTCGGAATGGTTAAATAAAATCATTGGTACGCACCACTTGTTGCATCATCGCTATGTGCTCTCGAATAAATTAATGACAGTCCTCGTATGTGGTATTGGTTTGGTATGTTATTATTGTGAGTTTCCTACAAAGTAGGTCCTATTAAGTGATTAAGTTAATATTATACACCTGAATATTCTTTGTTATTCCGATGATAAGATTTGATGATGCATAATGAAAAAGGGTCTCGTTAAATAAAATAAAAATTCGCGTCTTGAATGAACTATTTTAATAATATTCAAAGTCACGAAATGGCATTTGAGAGAAAACCTTTTGAGACGATCTCAAAATTAAATCTCAGTTGTGCAGAAAATCACGTGCTGTACTTCAAGTACTACTAAGTTAGAATTTTAATGAAGCTGTTATAGGTACCAACGAAAAGACAAATTAGTACAATCAAGTTGAATAATTTTAGACTAAACCTATTTACATTTAAACGAGGTTTTGAATGTACAAATAGTACCTATACCAATACGCAATTTTCGTTTGAAAATCACTTTTCAATCCAGCTATCATGTGAAATGAGGTAAATAAATTTGCTTAACATTACATCGACTTTATTTGCATATTGAACCAATTCTCGTGAACTTATGGGGCTGATGATACAATATATTTTATAGATACGTTTATAATTCATTTTCATATCATACCTAGACAGTCAAACAAGACAAATTAATCAACAGAGGCTAGCGATACCTACTGAGTGACTAAGGCATGTTTTAAAAACATTACGTCTTATTATCAGACTACAACTAACAGATAATATGAAAACTAAAAACAGAAGTAGAATCCTGGGTTCAATATTTTGCGGTACATGAAGATTAATTTCCTCCAAGACCGTGCCGGACGGAGACGATTCCTGCCGCAAATGTTTTCTTCCCGGATATTACCTTTCCAGCTACAGCTTATAAGCTCTACTTACCTTATTTTCTGGTCTTGTTTGATGGAAAATAAATAGTTACTTGATTATTAGGTTATACTTTGCACTAATCTCGGCAATCCGTCCGCCAAGTGTGATAAGTCTAGTAATATCTACCCCCCGATGGTCGGGCAGAAAAACCAGCTTTAGGGCTTATCTTTAAAGGTCGTTGTAAGTGATGTATAATCTGACCATATGTAAGGATGTTTTATGTGATTAGCAGGTACATCAAAGCTCTTGAGTAACTGGTGAACTAGTGGGTTCTGTTCTTGAATATATTCTTTGTTGGATAACATATTAGTTTGTGATCGATCCATTCTCAGCGAGGACTAAAGTAAATTTATGCCGATGTATGTATGCATAATTAATTACCGAAGGATGTAAATAAACATCAAAACTAAGAATATCCTTCCGTACAAATAACGGGTGTAAGCTTCAGGAGTGATTCAGACCATGAAACTAAACCACTTTCTCCACGAAGGCAATGATGAGTAACGAGATTCTTTTTCAACCTTCCAGTCAAAATACTACTAAACCAGCAGACTGACTGTACTTGTTTATTTGTCGTTTTAATGCTTATAAAATTTTTAGGCACTACGCTGCCCCTTGCATCCAATATTTCATAGAATTCATAGTCTAATCTAATCGCATTACGTACGAGTACAACCAAGTCTATTCCAAAGTCTGTTCTTCGATATTTTCGTACAGTCAAGAGCTGTCAATCTGGCTAATTCGTGTATTTTACCTTCATTTATTTCATTACATTACTGCGTGTGAGTGATCGATCCGCTCTTTCTGTCTGACTAATGTAATTTAGATGGCAGCGTAAGCCACATTACCGTAATATACGCACAATAGGCGGAAAATCTTTTTGTTGTAGGCAAGTAATTCTTTTATGCTTTCTTTTATATACACAACACATTTTATGTTATTGGTTTTGGGTCGTTCTAATCACGTCAAAAAAGGATATAACTTCACTTTAAGCTACCTTAAGCAAATAAATAACTAAGTAAGGTAAAAGTACTGTAGCGATGGTTCAAAACCCTGTCATCAGGGTTCATCGGGAAGTTCGTCGACTCAGTGTCGTCCCACACCATTGAAGAAGAAAAAGCGAGCCTCATTATCTTATCTTACTATCCCACTTCTAGGCAAAGGCCTCCCCCTCCCTATCTTTTAACTGCTCGCGATCTCTGCATGCCAATCTTTGTAAAACCCGCCATCTACGTCAGGCTCTCCCCAGCCTGAATAAGTACTTATTAATACATCAATTATTTAGTGTTTATCATTAAAACTGTACTAATCAAATTGTTGTTAAAAGGGATAAAGTAAAGTGGTTTCGAAGCAAATCAGATTTCAAATACTGGGAATACGTAAAAGCTCCTGATTTAGAATTCAAATTTCTTAACAGTACCGAGAATCAGAGAAGTTATGGAGTGTTTTGCAACTCAATCAAATCCAATTGATTAAATGTGAAACCGTCTGGAATATTCTGCGCTTATATAACGAACCTCTGTTGGAATGCCTTCGTACGGGTCTGTTGTCAATTGCTTATAAATACCTTGTTTTTGTAACTTTAGTGAAAATAGGTTTTTCTGAAATGCATAAGTTTCTTGAGTCACTCATTCATATCTTGTTGGACACTGAAGCGAAAAAAACCCTAAGTAACCTTGGTGAACCCTTGAGTCAAAAAGAATTTACAAATTTGAAATTCATTTCTTTCCAGACTCATGGAAGTTTATTGATCTCTTAATTTACGTTTTATTTGCAATTATTTTGTATTGATTACTGTGCATTTTAAGGAAAACCTTATTTTATCCATTATGACACGGTGAAACGGAATGCCGCTTATTCCAATGCAAAATATGTTTCTGCGACAGGATATGTTAACTAATACCAACAACTGTTGCACAGAGCTATTTGCTTTTCCGTTTGACCCAGTTTGTCTCAATTGACTGCCTCGTCATAATCTAGTTTCCGCATGAGAAAATTCAAATTGGTTATTACTTTATTGGGTATTGATCGAGTTACAAACAATGGCAAATTGTCTGCCATCATTTAATAAGTAATTACAGAGCATAGAATGTAATAACTATGGAGATCTAAGACGGACGCTGGCGGTCGCACGTTTATTTCTTCAAGCGAGCTAAATGCGCGTGTTTGAATACTTTGAATGTACGGAGCGGAAACGCGATTGCCACAGGCTCATAGACGCTTTGAACGTTTGAATGCACAACCCTGTGATAAACAAAGCGGTGCACTTAGAGACAGATTCCCCTTACCACATACCTTTCCTAAAATAGCCACCGCCGCGCTTACGGTTCTACGCTCCGAAAAATCTTACTAAAACAAACACTGACATCAATGAATTGTAACAGTTAACATTCACCTGCCAGCGGCATATAAATAAAATGCGTTATTGAACCCGACTGGAACTGAAAACATTTAAATTCCAATAGATACCTTCTCGAAAAACTTACGTTGAAAGCTTAATCTAGCTATGATGCTAACCATGACAGAATCATGGCGGAAATGCCTATCGGATCTCACCCGACCTATTTAGTTTTAAGTCGGTCACGGTAATAATTCAGCTCGCATATTGTGGTGTATTGTCTGGCATAGAGAATGCCCTGCGGTCCTGGGGTTGGACAAATAATGGATGACGACACGGCCGCGGTGGAATGCGCGGTCGCGGACCGGAAACCGGGCCGCCGGGCCGCACTACCGGTAAATTCACGTCAAATGAAAACTTTAGTATGTACACTTGATCCGTATGAATGAAGTTCTGCATTCGTAAAGAGGCGGAATGAAAAGAGCTATTTGAAAATCATCAGATATTAAAAATTAAAATCCTTTGATCATGAAAAAGTTCCCACATTAAACATGCTGCCTACTTTGTTTCGAGCAGACGAACAACGGTCCGACCTACTTTTGTTATATCAATAAAAGGCACAAAGCTTCTATGAGCGGGTTTCATTATTTTACAACCAGTACTTGATGAATAGAGATCGCATCTATTTTCAGATAAAGAACAGGAAATTATTTAGAGACCTTTTTCCGAATCGACACACTTTCTTATGATTTTTTTTAACCTAAATAAGGCGGTTTAAACGAGCTCTTCATTATTCAAGCACTTTATTAGCCCGTCCTATTAAAAGTTTGCACAATAAAGAGCACCAAGGCAAAGGAAAAGTGCAGCTTCTAAGAAAGGATTAAACTTGTTTGCTGAAAAAAAAAAGATACCCTCTTTACCGGCAACTTTGTAAGATATAACTTTGAAGCAGTTTTATAACTTGGGGCCTTTAAAGATCAGGAAATTGCTATTCTACTTTCAGACAGCACTTACTTAGTCGTTTGTTATGTGTCATTATTTGCAAAGAAATGCATGCCCATCGCTAGCATATTAGGTAATATTTATTTACTCTAACTAGGCTCCTGCGTAAAAGCTTTGCTTAGTGCGGGTCCGCTGTGTCACACAAAATCATCATAACTATTTATATAAGTTTTTGTTAACTTCTGTATACTTATCAAGTCGTTTTTGGTAATAAAAAAATCTTATTCTTATTACACTCAGACAAGCAATAAGCTATGCAAAAGCGTGTAACATAATGAATTTTTTCTAAATTCACTTTATTATTAAAAACTTTAAATGGAAAACATTAGTAGATTACGTACTTAGGTATGTAACGTATCAATAACAACCGAGGTTTTTTAACGCTCGAGCGGAGCGAGGGCGGTACCTTTCCGAGGTTGTTATTGATGTTACATCCGTGGTACGTATACTGCTTTATATCTCGAATAAAAAGTGAGCAAAATAAAGCAATAAATACAAGAAAACGATCCATAAATGATGATTGTATCGTCTGCTATTCAAATTGCATCACTAAACTTTTTTTTCTATGATTGAGAAATATTGAATTAATATGAAAGAAAAGTATCCTAACATAAAGTAGACATTTTTCTGATCGTAGGGATATTAGTAATTTTTACTTTTGTCATTGTAATATTAAGTAATAATTCGACAAACTCATTTATTTAGGTTATAAAAATACAGATAAAAAATATAATTCCTGCGTTCAAGCAACACAATTCGTAGCGGCCAGTTCGAAATTTAAAATCGTATACAACTAATTGATGCAACTCCTATTAAAATTAAGAAGAAATTGATTTTAACTTTTTAATTGCCGCGTTTCTATTGGTTCTTTTTCTAGTTCCATATTTAAAATTACTTACAGGCTTAGTTTTAAAACCTCGCCTGTAAGTTGAACTTACAGGTCGTGTTTTTTGTCAGTAATGACCTACTTTCAGAGCATGAGATATGTAAAATATTTTTAAAATAACTACTAATTTTACTCGGGCGTTAAAAAACCTCGGTTGTTATTGATGGCTTACATACCTCAGTACGTAATCTACTATTAATTTCTTTAAAGTACTCTTGTTACTTTTATGTGAGTGCTATCAAGGGAACCAAGTTTACGTATAATTTTGTTTTTTGTTGCGAATCTGTCATCCATCTCTATAATAAACATAACATAGAGGTATATATCTATAACTAATCTAATCATTTTTAGCGATCATGGTTCCCGGTTCTACTGAGAATAAACGTAGTTTGCAAATCCTAGAACTATCTCTTTATGCAATGACTCGTCACTTTGGTTCATTACCTTTAATGAAGTCGGAGCGGTTAGCGCGATGTCAGGTTGGTTGCGTCTTTGCATAGACAATGCTCAGAATGGTGGTATGCAAATTGTTTGGCAAGCGGCAAGCAAGGTAATTGAAATCAACACTGCTGGGCTAATAGGCTGAACATTTTTATAATTGATCAACCTGTTATAATTACGTACATATATCACGCCTTTATCCCTTACGGGGTAGGCAGAGCGTTAAAGGCATTAAAAATACGGTCGCTACCGTCACGTCTGACAAATATAGAGGGCCGTTCGAGACAATTTGTGTATCACTATAGTCAGGTTGTCAGCCTGTCGCCTAAAAGTTGCAATACACCTGAAACCCTCAAGTCCCTCAGTCGCCTCTTACGACACCCACGGGTAGGAAATGGGGTGATGCTATTCCAAGCCGGCATCACACAGCAAATTCTAAGCCGGCATCACACGGTAATAATACCTGTTATAATTTTAACAATAAATTATAATAAAGTTTAAAAAATTGCCTAACAGTTATATCCATACATAACTTTATCCCTTGCGGGGCAGAGCGGAAACGGCCGTAGTAATACTGCCACTGTTGACGAATATTTGAGGGTTGTTCCAGAAATTTCTAATTACGTCATCATCCAATGCATCGTTACGTACGTTCCTACCTTAGTTTCCAACTTGAGCTACATTGTCTAAAAGCCGATTAACAGACGCCCCACAATGTTCTGCCTGCACAAGTTTCGTGCATGTTAGTGCAACAACTTTCTAACAACGTCCATGTTCAGGCTATGTAGTTTATTTTTAGCACTGAAATTATTGAATTGTCGAGAAGTTTTGTATTTTGTGAAACAATGGATCATTTTCCGTTTGAAACTCTTCTTCAAAAATTTGGTGCGATGAACCAATATTTTTTTTCTTAAAATGCTCATGACTATAATATCACTCAACACATAATACAGCGTATGTGTAAGCGGTGCCCTTTTGTGCTATGACAAGGCTTCAGACGTCGCCATTCTTATTTTCTCTTGCGTCATCAATCTTACTTCATACGTGGACTCTGTAAAATGCTAAGTTTGACCCTTGACCTTTTCAATTTTAAGCTAAGTTTGTGGTCCACACGTTTTTACAATGTAACGGCTGTACTTCTCCAGGGTCGGTGGGTAAAAATGACCTAAGAAAAACTTATTTTTATTATTCAACTTTGCAGAGTTCGTTTAGAACATGATTACGCTAGTTCTGGTTTAGCGCCAGATTACCAGCCAATTTTGCCACATTTACCAAAACACACTGAAACTTGTCATATTCTAGGTCGTCCGTTGATAAAAACCATTGATCGTTAGGAACAATGTTGGTAGCAATCTCAAGAAAATATTGTTAGTATTCACGTCCCATAACCGAAGCTATTTTCGTTTATTTTCAAACACCTCTTAAATGTTTAGTTTACTCACGCTGAGAGAAAACAATTGGAAATCATTTTGAGGAGTGGAATGTTTACGTGCCGTTGAGCCAATTACACTGGCAGCGACCTTCAATGTCCCTGTTTGTACGACCTGTTACGTAAAACAAGTCCTTGTCTGCATACATATCATACACTTGGAGCCAACGGTTGTGCCAGCCAGCGTAATAATTAAAATTATGAAGATCATATTTCAGTCAGACGTAATATCATAAATTATTTACGCGGCCGGCTTTTTCATCTGAAAATACATAGGTACGTTTTGTAAAGTTGATGAGAACAATGCTAGACTCCATGATATTCAGACCAATAAAAAAATTTCATCATAACTCTAAGGCACCTATCTACAAAACTTTTTCAAGCTAGAATTATTACATGACGCAATGAAGTTATGGTTTCACTATGGGTCAATAGCAATTTCTCTGATAGTCGTGTGTCTTAAATCTCAGTCCTTACCGAAAAAAGTCTTGCCAATATTTTCGGAGCATATTCTTTGCTATCGAATGTAATTATCACAATTCGTGTCTCTGCGATCACTCTTCCAAAGATGGAGCTTTCCGAAAACTGACACTTGTTTACAATGACCTGCATAGTAATGAATTATTGGGCGTAGTTTTTGTTTTCCTTCATGCTATTATTACTTTTTGTATGAAGTTAAACCCAAATATTACCGAAAATCATATTATTACTACGACATTGATCTTTCATGCTCAATTTTCCTCTTTTTTTTTAGTTATGTGGAAAGCTGACTCTCGAAATATCTGTTTGGATAAATGCTTCTGCTTGTGATATCTTCTAATTAATCACTAACTGATATATTACATGTGCCTACCTACATATATATTACATAAGTACCTACATTAAACATAATTTGACTGAAAATGTTGCCTCATTTTTAGGCCTCTCTGTGTTTCTAAGGATAAGGTCAAAATGCAAATCCTTTGATTTGTTTTGAAGTGGGATCGCTGCCTCACTTAAGGTTGACCCACGGGCGATCGTACCCTAAAGGCCTGTTGCGTCTGTTATGCGCATAAATTATTCTCGGACGACCTATATCTCCGAAGTCTGCAAAATATACGTTGTCATAAAAGTTTGCAGACTCTTGAAGGCGCAAAGTTGAGTGTGGATAGAAAGCTTTTTGAATAGCATACATATATAAGGTGTAAAAATATGAATTGCAAATATTTTAAGAGGTTATTCAGCTAACGGAACTGAACAACTTTCTCCAAGAAACAATGTGACTTGGTCGGCCCTCCGATACAATGTGA
This sequence comes from Keiferia lycopersicella, assembly GCA_029255805.1. Taxonomy (NCBI): domain Eukaryota; kingdom Metazoa; phylum Arthropoda; class Insecta; order Lepidoptera; family Gelechiidae; genus Keiferia; species Keiferia lycopersicella. Next base: position 7,499,404 of record JARACZ010000008.1, read on the forward strand.
CTTGGTCGGCCCTCCGATACAATGTATGTGACTTGGTCGGCTGGTAATTTTGTATGGGAGGTCAAAATACTTTTTCATATGTCGACCTATGTTCCTTGGGAAAGTTGTTCAGTTTCATGAACTGTTTCACCCCTTTAAATATTTGCAGCTAATATTTTTACACCTTATATTATAATCCTATTTAATGGCTCTTTCCCGGAGGGGTAGACAGAGACTAAATCCTTCCACTTGCTACAATCCCAACATATCTCTTTCGATTCTTCAACATTCATCAGCCTTTTCATACATGCAATTATCGGTTTAGGGTACTTTTGACCTGACCTTTCGTTTTGAATAATTTGGTTATTTTATTTAAGTTGCTCAATGAAATATTCTCCCCGCAGACATTCCTGACATCCCGGAGGATATCAAGAAGCTCCGCGCTCTCCAGATCGCCGACTTCAGCAGCAACCCAATCCCGAGACTGCCGGCGGGGTTCAGCCAGCTGCGCGCGCTCACCGTGCTCGGCCTCAACGACATGTCGCTCACCAGCCTGCCGAGCGACTTTGGAAGGTAACGAAAAATACAATCAAGCCTCCTATTTTTTTCTCCTACCTTAACAGCCACGACAGTCTATTGCTGGACATGGGGCTTCCCAACCGGGGGTAATTGCTATACTCACCACGCTTGGCGTGCGAGCGCAGTGCAAAATACTTAATTCACATCGAACTCTGCTGCCAATTCCCTGGATAATTATCGCTTAGTCGCACGACATCTAGCGGTAGAATTGAGGTGATGCTATTCTAAGCTAACGGCATTTTTCCCTCATATTATACCAACTATTTATAGAAATTTTATGACCCTTGCTTTCAATTTCTGACATCGCCTTTGGTTATATTATACTAGCGATGAAATGATTGTATTCTATTTCCAACCCGACACCATACAGACAATACATGCAAGTTAATCGCAGCTAGGTGATCTAGATAGGCTTACGGCGCCTGCTGACAATGGAGCACCTAATTAATCCCACTCCGACGTGTCCTAGTTTATTAGACCGTACCATAGGCACGCTTCAAGCCTTAAAACAGGTTGACTAAGGCTGCTTGGAGCAATATTAACTCGCAGACTGGGGTAAGAAGAAAATATAGGCCTTTGTCCTGCGAACAGCGCACGCTCATAAAAAGAAATCGTAAAATCTTCTAGATTAGATAGTGGACCTCACAATAAATGCGATAAGACTACGCTATGCGATGATTAGTATACTTGTATCAACCAACGTAGATAGTTTATTTTTATAGAAAGTGTTGTTTCGTACTGCTGCTGCTGTTCTGACTTGCACTTGCAAAATTGTATTAATTGAAGCACGAGAGTCAGAATATAACGAAAATAATTTATCTCTATTATAATATTGTTTGTCGAGGTACTTTTGAGCTTGACTCGCTGCGCTGCGTTGTTATTGAAAAATATTTCGTAGAAGAAGTTATTTTTATTCGATAGTATAAAATATAATTAATACCTGGAATTATGCTGGTCTATTTCAGTTCAATGCATGTAGAAAGAAATTAAAAATGTGTTGAACTTTGCCCAATCTATAGCCGCTTTTTACTCGTATTCGTCCGCTGTCTTAGATGTCTGAAGTGCTTCTTGTATCCTAGTCAAGATGCCATTAGACACTTCAGTTCTTCAGTTCGTATTTCAATTCCGTCCAAGTGGTACACTCGACACTTTACGGAAGCCGTATGAAAAAGACTTTCTGTCTCTCTGTTCAGAAGTGGTTGTGTAGATTCCTACTTCTAGTGGTAGGCGGTTGAAATACTCTCTTAGACCAGGATTCATCGGGTCGTTTGTCGAATCGACGGTCCACACGTTCGTTCGTTGACGCTGCAGTAATACAAAAGTTACAAATTTAGGAAACTTGCAAGATTTTCTACCGTAGGCAGGATTTGAACATGCGACTTCCTCTATTAGTACTGGTGAAGCGTCTTACATCTGAGCCACTGTGGCTCAAACGTTGCCTGCGAATTATGCGGATTGTGTATCTTGGCCAACAACCCATGGCATGGTATTATGGATATAAGTTATGGTATTTCTCGTAGAGATACTATGTTAGTAAAATAGAAAATAAACATCGTTCCGCTTCTATTATATTATGGACAAGTCTGTTAAATATTTTCCCTAGCGTACTTACACAGCTTTGTTCAAAGGTACAGTATTAAGGGAGATCGGAAGTAGCTTTGTAAATATTTGAGTTGTTTACCTCCTCCTCTGTAAATCCCTTAAAGGTGCCTCAGGTTCCTTTGAACGTAAGTGTATTGATTTTCCCTTATCTGGTTATAAGTGGCAATTGAACAGGGTTCTTTAAGTAGCAGGTGACTTTGATTATGACCAGTGGGGACTCGTGGGGGCCTACCGAGTTATTGATAATTTTATTAGCCGTAGTTTGCTACTGGTGAAGGTGTAATGTATGCGTATACATTACTTCAAACATTGACGATACTTTGCTAATGATAGTTACAAATTAAGTAATTGCTCTACCATTACTGCTATTACTAACATCAATGAATATTCATTGCATGTATTAATTAACTATGCATCCGGTAATTTTTATATTATGTCAGATCGTTCTTCAATTACCAATCTTGTTATAGAAAAGTAATCTTTACCTCGTGTTTTGATTTTCCAACCATTTTATAGAATTTTATTATATGTTGAATCTTGGGAATATCCCTGGTCAGTACAGCAAAGTACATACATACATAAATCACACCTTTATCCCTTACGGGGTAGGCAGAGCGTCAACGGCCGCAAAATAACGATCGCTATCGCCACGTCTGACAAATATAGAGGGCCGTTTGAGATAATTTGTGTATCACTATACACTATATTTGTACAGCAAAGTTCTAGGATAATACCACTAAAAATTTAGACTGGTGTCAAACGTGTCCTTATATCTTTCAACAAAAAAAACGCTAGAGGCACTTTTATGGTGAGGCCCCTAAAGTCCAAAGTTCGAAAGCATATTTAATTCAACCAGTACCGTACACACTGCAACATTCGTGAAAGTCAAACAACTAAGTTAATCAAAGGAACAAGTTTCATGTTTGCGGGGCAAGCTTTGCTTAGGTATTGTGGGAGCTTATGAAAGCGAAAGTCCAGTTGGAAAGCTAATACGTGTGGCGCCGTGTCGGGCATTTGACAGCCATCTCCGTAAACGTAAATTGCATTGCATCGATAACATGTCTCCGGTATTGTTATGAGAAGAATACCCTTGCTATTGTATCGAGTTTCTATGCGGATGTGTTGTCTATGGGAAGTATTGCGCTCTACAAATGGGTATGGGAAATCAAAGAGCTTAATAGATGTCTGGAATCCGAAACGAGCTCTCCGTGGCACGACTGTCCTACGTCAACCAATCCTCTCCAAGTAACTTTAAATGAAAAATACCTTTTTAAAAGTAAAGTGGCGTGGGAGTATAGAAAATCGTAACTTTTCCTTCTGAAAGTAAAAAAATACAGTTTCAAAGACTCTGTGAACATACAGGATATTGCGCTATTACCATAACCAGGGAAAGGTAAAACAATTTTGTTAGATAGAAACTTTACTACGTTTAAGCAATAGTTTGAGACCACATCAAAAGAACGTTTTCTTGTATTATTCATCCCTGGACAAAAGATCCTTTCAGAAAGAGATTGCTTGAAGTAATCTTGCAGAGATCTTAAAGGTAACACGAGACCAGATAAATCGCATAAAGCCCTTCATAGATTACTATGGAACAAGTGGAGCGTTACCAGCAGTTTCCTTGTGTAAAACGATCTAGCAAGTTCAAGTTTTCTTTAAGTACATCTATAAGTACTTACATGGTTATAAAATAGAGCGACATACCACGACTAAGGTATCTGATATGTTATGATCACGGAGGACAGTAACCAGTGGAGAACGCGTCGGTGCGATTTTGTTCAAAACCAAGCTCACTGGTTTTTGCGGGGGGAGAGGTAATTATCGCTAGACGCAATTGGCTTTCGCAATGACCGCATATTTTGTAGAGATGGGAAAAATAAATATGTAAAATTATATCGATATTTTATATCACCGTTCAATAAGTTTACTCATATTATGTGATTGAAATTTATTGAAACATGTGCATGCTAATATTAATATAGCGATATATGTATATAAAAAATTAATAAGTACCTACTTACATTGTAATTTTAGGGTATGTATTGAAATAATTGTACCGAATCGGAAACAACCTGTTACGATCATTTTGGATGGTAGGGCTGGTTGGCGAGACGATGCTGGTCAGCGGACAGACAGACGGACATGACAAGATGATATATTGACCTACCTATTAATATTTTGTTCTGATTTCATAATAAATGAAATAGTTACAAATTGACTCGAGAGTGTTGGTGTATTTTTAGGCGATAGGCTGACAACCTGTCACTATAGTGATACACATGTTTTCTGAAACAACCTTAGAAAACAAACATCAAAAATGTCATACGTGGAGATAGTGGCCGTATTCTTACCATTGGCCATTAACGCTCTGCCTACCCCGCAAGGGATAAAGGCGTGATATATGTATGTATGTATGCTACAAATTGATATTCGACTAGCGCAAGATCTTTTATTTGATTTTGATTTTCGTTTCGGGTGGCGCGGGGGGAATACGTCCGCGCCACTCCATATACCCCGAATGCATTCATTCATATAATATACATTGTAGGTAAGTTGTTTTAGTACGTACATTAACATAATTCTTTTATGACGATCCCAGAATTATCGATAAAATCATTGTATACTTCTGAGAACAGTGGTATAGCACTAATACGAAGAAAGAGCCAGCCTACGTATGGACACACCCGTGCGTTAGAAAGGGATAGCAATTTTTTTTTTTTTTTTTTTTTTTTTTTTTTAGGGATAGCAATGAAAGACACCAACGGGAGCGCATCAGAAATTATAAATATGGAATTATTTTTCATTAAAATGGAATTTTGAAAGAATCAAGCATAAAAATGTTTACCTATGGAATGTTATCCCGTCTTTTGTGGAACTTGATGTTGTACTACACTTTCCACACCATTTCACTGCACTGCACATTCTTGTTTAGGTTTATACGCCAAAAAACGAAGCGCGGAACGTCCGTTCTTTCGCACAGTCTCAACCCGACTAATCAAAATTTTGATGCGTCTGCTTAATATAGCAGACATCAAGTGAGTGCGGTCGCCCCCGCATGCGTTCTCCACTGGTTACTGTCCTCCGTGGTTATGATTAATACTCATAGTTCGACTTGCGTAATCCATGAACGCGTGGTTATTATTCCACAGTGATATTTATATTAATGAATGTACAGTGGCACCCTACTGATACCCAATCACATTTTTATCTCTTGTGGAGTTGGCAGAGCCTCAAGAGCCTTTTAGTCACATCTACAAATAATCGTAGGTCGTTTTTGATTATGGGATATCATACCTTGTGTATGTTTATGGGATGGGATGGAAAAGTGATGAAATGGCGTCCGTACAAAAGGTATGAAGAAAACAAGTAGGTACTCGAAAAATTTTGCCAAAAACGCTGGGTAATTCAGTTAATGTTTATTATCCTATCGTAGTCAGGTTTTCCGAATTCTCGGCATAGCGCCAAATTAACTGGTAATATTAGTAATTACCTGATTATTTTGCGAAATAATTACTAGTATGTAGGTTTGCTTATGGGAACTTTGTGGTAAAACACGCTTACTAAATTGATTTTCGGATCAAATGTTTACTCTTGATACGTCAAACACATAATTAAATCGAAACCGTAGATACGACGAACCAATTTCCTGAGCTTTTTATATGGTAAGATTGAGCCCCTTGGGATTTATTGGAATTTCAACGATCTCTCCCATTTGAATACGAATCGAATCAGACGCGATAAGAATCCTTACTTTAAAATCTCATCAACATCAACCTTGCTTCAAATTATATTTATTGTAAGTGAGAATCTCCAATTCTCATAACTTATTTATTTACTGGGTTTGCTTCTTGAGCTTACATAAGATATACACAATTTATCCAATAGGATAACAGTACCTCTGACGTAGTTATAGTTATATTTTCTCTCTAAAAACCATCTCCATGTCGCTATATCAGAGAGTGAAAGAATTATCAAGCCTGTTACGGCTGGTATGGGTTTCAGCTATTAAAAGCTCTAACGATTTTCCGTTCATATCACGTCATAAATATTTGTTTACATTTCAATCTGCTGATAAAACAATCCATGATAATTATTAGGACCGGCGCCCATATTGGAATATTCGCATTTTTAATGAATTTTATGCTGAATTCGGCTCACATTGCCGCCATAGCTGTTTGCATATCCCATCCACATCACTTTTTCATTTTCAATTTGCTACAAACGATGTTAGTCATCCAAATGGTTCTAGACGTGCACCTGCCCTTACGCCCGTATCGTGAAGCAATAAAACCGGAATGCCAGTGATAATGATAACACAAGGTGTGTCGGGTGTCCAAAACGTGCATTATCACCGTTCTCATTATCTCGTATCAGCATGGCGCGCGCTGGTACGATCAGACACAGGCAAACTTGTAGCCACTGTAGGTTGTATTATAATTATAACTAAGAAAAATACATTATTTTTGGTCCATCTATACAAATTCTAAATCAAAACAAAATATTTCTTATTGCATTACAAAACACAAACAAAACAATAGAACAGATTGGTGCAGCTAGCTATCTGATACATAAATCTTTCTGTTTTATATCTCACAAAACTGAATTCAGTTCGTGTAACAATGATTAGCGCCAGCCATCTCAACAGGACCTTGCAAAAGCTTATCTATATTTTTTTCTAATATTACCGTATGGGACACCGAGTCGTTCAACGACCGAATAAACCTAGTGCTGAAGCATTAGATAGCCTAATAAAAAGAAGTCTAAAAACTAAAACCCGACTACTGAGATTTCGCGCTCTAAAAAGTAAGAAACAAGAAATCTGAAATAATAACTACTCACGATTGAATGTGTTTTTCGTCTCCAAAATTCATACAAAGTAAACAGCTATTATAATCTATTTTCATGGCAGTTTAATATAAAGTTCATAGTGGTTTTCAGGTGAAAGCTGTGGTCGTTTGTTTCTTACTTTTTAGAGCGCGAAATCTCAGTAGTCGGGTTTTAGTTTTTAGACTTCTTTTTATTTTAATTATTTTGGGGTTGTAAGCTTAAATTGTACCGATTGTTTGTTGGAAGATGTAGGTAGGTACGAGTTTAAACTGGATTATGATTTTGTTAGGTGTATATAGTAAAGTAACCCCCCGTGTGATTTCATTACCAAAACAAATGTTTCAGTTTCTTCTGATCTTGCTGGATCGACAGAATAAAGAAATCCTCCGGGTCGATGCTTGCTGTTGGTTTCGTTACCAAAACAGAAGTTTACATTTATTATTTTAGCTACGTATAAAATTTAATATGAATATATGAAGCGTTATAACGACAAGTTCTAAAAAAAATGCACAAATATCTGCTTTTAAAATATTAGTTGTAGAATCTTTTATGTACATACATACATGTACCCATCTATACATATATACATATAAACACATATCACACCTTTATCCCGCTTTCGCTCTGCCTACCTATCTATGTACGCGTTATTAATTTAAATGTAATAATTCGCGATACCTTCAACTTGGATCCCATTACATGAGATGAAAAATATGACAGTTCGTTTGATACCCAACACATAAACCTTATTCAAACATATTTTACATGCAGTAGCAGTACGTATTGTGACTTAAACGTCAATTTTGGTGCAGCTACTCAATTGAGTAAGACAAAAGTCTCAGACAACAGATGTCGCTGTTAGTTTTCCTAAAACGCGAATTGGCTTAATAGCACTACCTTTGTCAAAAATTTTGGAAAGTGTGTGTACCCCTAAAAATAAGAAATTTAACCGCAGTAAAGAGCAGCCTATGTTTTATTCTAGACATTATTTCATCTTTGTACAAAGTATCATTTGAATCTATTCAGCCGTTTTAGCGCCAAGTCCTAACAAACACATATCCGCGTTTATAAATTATATAAGGAATTAGGAATTAGGATTAGGATTAGTAGGATCTCTTATGTACCTGCCTATCTACGCGTTAAATAAATTTTAATGCGATAATTTTCGCGGTACTTTTCTACTTCGATCCCATTAAATATGATGAAAAATATGTCAGATCTGAGCCTAAGGAGCAGCTCTTTCTTATCATAGCTTATACAGAGATATTTAGCGTATGTAGTGCTATGACGTCTTGTCTGCCTTTCGTTTTCATCATCAGATCAGCTCCACGAGTATGACACATACCGACACCACACCGATACCGATACCGATGTACCTGCTGCTTGCAGAAAGTGGTTGAAAAATTCTGACATAAGGGCTCATTGAAGACCAATGTGGCGCAGTGGTAGTGCGACTACCTTTGACGCAGAAGGTTCCGGGTTCGATTCTCGGTGGGTCACTCACAAAGTTGATATTTATCACTTTGTAAATTTGTTCCCAGTCTGGTTAGAACATTGCAGGCTGAACCACCCGATTGTCCGTAAGAAAGATGGTTCCGTGTTTCGGATGGCACGTTAAGCCGTTGGTCCTGGTTGTTGTCTATGATCACTTTAGACGGCGGTCGTTACACAACCATGTCAGAATCCTGCTACTTGCAGAAGGCGGTTGAAAAATTCCGACACTAGGGTTCATCGGGTCGTTGCACGACTCGGTGTCTCACACGAAAAAAGAAATTGAATCGTTAGACGGCTAGGCGTCCTACGCGAAAAGAGAGAAAGAGAAAAACCGATGTACCAATTTCATACTAAATTGACATTGCGTAAATGCAAGAAAGCTTCAAACTTTCACCTACATTATATATATTTTTGAAATGTGCTATTTAAGCCCTTTTGTTTGATACCCAACACGATACCACTTGAAGAAAAAATTTTTTTTGTTCGTATCTTTATGCACGCTAGAGGGCGCCATGTTCATTTTATTGTGACATCACATAGCCTATAACCATCGGACTGTTCAGACGCTTCTATTGACATCTCATTTGTCAAATTCTGTTAAGTAGATTCGTAGCTAGGAGGGAACAAAGGAATTATTGCCACATACATACATACATACATACATACATACATACATACATACATACATACATACATACATTCCGGTCAAAATCATAACCCTCCTTTTTGCTTTGCTGTAGTCGGGTAAAAATGGAGTACATTTTGTGTCATTTTTATGAGCCCATTTTGATAGTTGTCGATCCCACACTATTGCTATAGCTTTCGAGCAGTTTTTGACACCTTTCTTCCTATGTGTTTAACAGCTGTCAAATGAGCTTTTAAAAGTGGCTGGAGTGTAGATTTATAATGAAGCAGACTGTATTCTCTCTTGCGCGCTTTAAACACAGAATTATGAAACACTTGAAGCGGCGACGTGAAATTATTAATTAACTGGGCGCCATATTGTCTGTCAAAGGACCTTGCGAAATGGCACAGGCTACATTATAATTAATTAAATAATTTTCAAGAAAATGTCCTTTTCGGCAATAGGTAAAGTTGAAAGAAATGTTCTACTATATAGGCGCAGCAGAATATTGTCTGAAATCCTGTCGATTATCTATTATTTCGGGTAGCTCGCTTTGCAGTTTCACTATTCAAAGTTAGATATAGTCGAGAATTCATGAATGACTCCTTTCCTGGTATTTCTCATAGACATAAAAAAATATCCTCTCAACTGAGAATAATATACATACCTACTCGAGCAATAATATACACACCATTGATTGTTTCAAAAATATGATGGTAACTGATTTGTGCCTTGCCAAAACATTGATTTGAAATAATGGTAGGTTTATCCACGTGTGAAAGAAAGACCGCGGCCTTCGTCACGCACGTCACTGAACCTGTTGCCTCTTTATTACGCCCCAATTAATGCGTTTATTCGACATTTTATCGACAATTACAAGTTTTGTTTCGGACTAAATTACCTTTTTATTATTAATCGTAAACCTACTTACCGAACGCCAGAAGCTGTTTGCGGTTTAATATTACTGTAATTCGCATGAAAAACAGATTTATAAATCCGCTATTTTCAGAAGCCGGCCACAATACTCTAAACAATACTGAAAATACGATTATTGCTCACTCAACGTTCGACATGAGGTAGCAAATACAAGCTAGTTCTAAATTATCCGTGGCAATGGGAAACTTTTGATCTATTCGTTTAGTTCGTATTAGGTGGCGCTCGTGCGAATGATGGAAAGGCTCAACAGAGATGATCCATATAAACAGGTGTAATAGTTTATTTTATTGTGCTGAACTTGACAGATGACCCCTCAATCTAAAAAACCGCAAACAGCGTCACCTAGTTAGGACCAGAGTGTTACTATCAGCGCAAAAATCGTCGTTGTAGTATTAATTTGTGTTTTGAACTGTACTTTGTCATAAGGAATGCGACCTCAAGGTTTCAAACACGAGGTATTTTACGAGCTATCGGTAAACAATACCTATGTATTATGTTACGCATTAGTGACAATACAAAACACGCACACACTTGCGTCAGCCTTATCAGCTTTATGTATTGTTAGAAAGTAAATAAATTAAGTTTTCCTTTTCCGCTGCTGTATCTTTGAAAATCTTTAATTTTTTAAATTATACATTTTCTATTACAAAAACCTTTTCCTTACACCCTGTCCAGGGCTTTTCTGTTTATTCAAGTTTGAAATACCGCAATTTTCTTTTGTGAGTTTACGTTTGTCTTATCTTCTGGGAAAATAATCTGTGCAATAGAAAGATTTCCTGCAAAAATTTCCTTTCAGACGTTGGCACAATAACCTAGTTTCGCATACTAAATGGTAGAATTAAGCCTTGAGCTAGATACGGGAGCCCTATAAACTGCAGTAAACATACTAGCAGACTTTTCCAACTCTTATCAGTAACGTAAGTAATTGTCATATCTTTACTTGCAAATGTCAGCTTATTTACATCCCATAAACACGCGCGTTCGAATTATTATGAAACACAATCTATTTGTTGGTCGCTTGGCTAATTAGAAGATCACAAGAAATTACCTTTGGTTTAGGTTTCCACTCCCTCGCTTGCTGAAAAAAAAAAAAAAGATATTGTCTTTCTAAAAATCTGAATAAGTTTTTTTATTTTTGTACATTTACTGCAACAAAAAGTTGATAGCACTTGTTCGCACGGCGGCGCTAAATCAACTAGGTGTCGAAAGAAGGTAGCTTATATCAAGAATGCTACAACTTTATTTATTTTGTGTCTCATGGACCGCCATTCGGGAAAACACCCGACCTAACTGTTTTTTTTTGTACAGTTATCCTACTAATATTATAAATGCGAAAGTTTGTATCCCTCACGCTGAAACTACTGAACCGATTTTCTCGAAATTTGGCACACAGATAAAGGATAATTTGGAATCACACATAGGATAGTTGTTATCCCGAAATAATGATTCTGTGAGATGCTATAGAATGAAAATCGACTTCCACGCGGTTGGAGCCACTAACATTTTAGGCTTATATTCGACGTGCTGCTGATAGTAAGAGAGAGAGAGCTAATTTGTTAAATCTTCGTTTGACCAAGAAAATCTATTTGTAGCAATATAAAACTCGATTGTTTATCCAACAGTAGCATCCGCGTAGTTCCCAACAAATTGCATTTCATCGTGATCATTCGGTTTTATGCTCTATTAATTTCGCCATACAGCTTTAACAGTTGTTGCTCAACCCGGTGTCAATGTCCTCTGTACAGTATAATCGTCAACCGGAATAAATCCGGCGTGTCATTCATAAGCTGTTAATTTTAAAATACGAGCGTCGAAATAAGGAGAGTTATGTTTTTGGGCCTCATAAATCATCGTAACTTTCAGTCGTTTAGTTTGATGATAAAAAAAGGCCTTGTGAAGGAAGTATTCTCTTGCTGTCAAAGTAATACTAATTTAGGGATCGTTAGTCCTTAGGAATGATCATCGAATTCTGCGATTACGTTTCTGTAGTTAGCTATCCAGAAGTTTACATACATACACATATCACGCCTTTTTCCCTTACGGGGTAGGCAGAGCGTTAACGGCCGTAAAAATACGGTTGCCATTGCCACCGATGACATATCTAAAAGGGCCTTCAATATTTGTCCTCTGACAAATCACTATAGTGGCAGGTTGTCTCCAGTCCCTTTGTCGCCTCTTACGACACCCGCTAAAAAAAAAATCAAACGTTTTATGGCTTAAATGTATAACATTCTGAAATGGCGCATATAAACACTCGAAAAACTCGTTTAATTTTTGTTTGTGTTTTATCTCGGCCCGTTTACACTAACTAAGGGTATTTCGTTTGTGAAATTGTGGTTTGTTTGCAGATTGTAATTGGCTCAGAATTACACTTTCTTTTGAGCGGGGACTTTGCAAAATGTATTTAATATTACTTTGTTATAAAGTTGAGGCTTGCAATATCTAAACACAGAGGGAATGAGGAAAAATCTCGTTCCCGGTCTTCTCGGGCCAACTGGACTGGAAATTAATTTAAAATACCAGTAAGGTTTCATTACTACCTTGCTTCTTTTTATTAGTTGGGTTCTTTAATTTTCTTTTCAAACGGTGATGTTTATTTTGTGCTTTATTAAATAAGATGGCCAAGCCTGAATGAAGCTGAGCCTTTGTTGGTAATTATTAGGCTGCTTTTTTAGTGCAAACTCTAAGGCGGTTTCAGAGTCTGAGAAACGGCAAACAGATTTTAATTGGAATTTGTTTTAAATGTTTATTCTCTAAGTATCGCCTTAGATAATTTTACAGTATATTTAGTATCTTAGAATACATTTGCCGGGCATTTTGAAATAATCCCTGTATCACGCGATAGCATCACCCCGTTTCTTTCTCATGGGTGTCGTAGGAGGCGACTAAGGGTCTCCAGAGTTTTATGTATATTGCAATTTTAGGCGACAGGCTGACAAATTGTTACGACTTATCGGAAACTACTCTCAAATATTTGTCAGACGTAGCGATAACGACCGTAGTTTGGTGGTCGCTAGCGCTCTGCCTACCCCTCGAGAGATTAAGTCGTGATTTGTGTATGTTAGAAATCGTTCATACAATTTGTATAGCAATCTATATTTTTTCTTAAAACATCTTCAATGTGACAGCAATTTTCGTAGCTAGTGTGGTTAACCTTGCACCGGTGCAGTGGGAAGCGAGGTGGGGACGATGTGCGGCACGATATTAAGCAATTCCATTGTGTTTCCGAGTCGTTACCTCGTCTCGACGCCGCAAATTATTATGTCACTTCGCGTTGGAGGTTACATGGGTTTGGTGTTGATGTCATCTTTGTCAGGGCTTCGTCAGCAATGTTCTACTTATAAAGTTCTGCAAAGCGTTTTGAAACTGAAACCTGGTTCCCGATTTTTGTATTGTTTCCCCATCATTGTGTTTCCGAGTCGATACCTCGTCTCGACGCCGGATATTATTATGTCACTTCGCGTTGGAGGTTACTCGGGTTTGATGTTAATGTCATCTTTGTCAGGGCTGGATCCTACCTTTAAACAAAGCGTTTTGAAACTGAAACCTGGGCCCCGATTTTTGTATTGTTTACCCATTATTGTGTTTCCGAGTCGATACCTTGTTTCGACGCCGCAAATTATTATGTCACTTCGCGTTGGAGGTCACATGGGTATGATGTTGTCAGGGCTTCGTCGGCTAGATCCTACCTATAATCAAAACGTTTTGAAACTGAATCCTGGGCCCTGATTTTTGTATTGTTTACCCATTATTGTGTTTCCGAGTCGATTCGTTGTCTCGACGCCCCAAATATTATGTCACTTCGCATTGGGAGTTATTCAGGTTTGATGTTGATATCATCTTTGTCAGGACTTGATCCTACCTTTAAACAGTTTTGAAACTGAAACCTGGGCCCCGATTTTCATATTTTTTAACCCATTATTGCGTTTCTAAATCGATACCTCATCTCGACGCCGCAAAATATTATGTCACTTCGCGTTGGAGGTTACTCGGGTTTGATGTTAATGTCATCTTTGTCAGGGCTGGATCCTACCTTTAAACAAAGCGTTTTGAAACTGAAACCTGGGCCCTGATTTTTGTATTGTTTACCCATTATTGTGTTTCCGAGTCGATTCGTCGTCTCGACGCCCCAAATATTATGTCACTTCGCGTTGGAGGTTACATGGGTTTGATGTTGATGTCATCTTTGTCGGGGATTGATCCTACCTTAAACAAAGCGTTTTGAAACTGAATCCTGGGCCCTGATTTTTGTATTGTTTACCCATTATTGTGCTTTCGAGTCGATTCCTCGTCTCGACGCCGCAAATCATTATGTCACTTCGCTTTGGAGGTTACACGGGTTTGATGTTGATGTCATCTTTGTCAGGGCTTCGGCTAGGTTCTACCTATAAGCAAAGCAAAAACCTGGGCCCCGACTCTATTATTGTTCTGTCATTTTTATGTCAGCGGCACCCAACTGGTATTCTATTGCAACTGTGATATTCTATACTTCAAACTGTTAGTAGAATAAGTAACGACTAAAACCGTCCAATTGACACACTACCGAAACGCAACTGAAACGAATTCAGGCCCTATATACCTAAAGTCATCGAACAGCCCAGGATTATTATTTCGGTGGGATTAGCTCTGAGTTACATAAAGTTAATTCACATTTTTTCCTTTACAACTGGTATAAACACAATTCGAAATGAGTTTCCTGATAATTATAATAACATTGATTAGCTAAGTCAATCGTAATCTAGGAGGCACTAATTCTATACCTAATTTATCATCTATACTTACGTCTTACTCTCAAAGCTACAAACATCTTTGACGAAGCGAAAAAAAATGAATTTACCTTTTTCAGTAGATACCTTTTGTATTGTCCTTTTTAACCTCGACCTTGTGAAACTTTATTATTCTGTTGTTAGAACAAGATGTTCAATTTACTTAACAAGATTGGCGTACTTTGTTTAGTCTCACAAAAGGCAAAAGTTTTCTTATTCAGATGTTTTTAATTATTTTGTAACTAAAGATGACTTTGTTTTAATGGAAAATTGAAAAGGTCTGCTTAAAAGGTATATCGTTTGATTGACTTTTGGGACCTCCCAAAATATTAAGCTCTGCAGGCTTCAAACATACATTTCGTTTGCAAGATATATACGTATTGTCGAATAATAATTCAAATTCTATTTTTCTTGTATTTTCAGTCTGGTGTCTCTGCAGTCATTGGAGCTAAGAGAGAACTTGCTGAAGACGCTTCCGGAGTCACTCAAGAACCTCACCAAGCTCGAGAGATTAGATTTGGGCGACAATGAACTCGAAGATCTGGTAAGAGTAAAGTTTTTTACTCTAGGTCTGCTAGGTCGAGAATAAAACTGCGATAAAGCGGGTTCATCTTGTACCTACCTAGACTCGGGGCAATAGGCATGATGACTGGATGGAGATGAAGTCAAATGAACTACTTTTTAAAACGATATTTTGAGAATACAGAGAAATTACGTCATATTTTCGACTTATGATGGCGCCATGACACTTAATTTTACATTATTTTTCTGTTTATTAATTCACTTTTGGAATATTTTGAAAAATGGAGGCCGTACCACTTTTGTATTTTATTAATGACCCAGTGATGTAGCGAAAAAAACACAGCAAGATTTTTTGTCGTGTAGAACATTGAAGAGTCGATGAACTAGTTAATGAACCCTGGCGCAAGCTGTTACGTTGCAAGTCAAGCAACCACAGCTAGGGTAACCAGCGAAAAAGATTGTGATGCCAATTCTGAAATGGATAGATCCTATACCATCTAGTGTTAGTGTATTACGTATTTGCTTGCAGGGCTCATTGGGTTGTTGTCCTAAATGATAAGCAAGCAAACCGTCCTTAATATTTAATTTAACATTTTCAATATTTGATTAAGAGAAGTTATAACTTAATCCAATATTAAGTATCGATCGAAAGCTGAACAGTTTGTAACTTAATCTCCGTTCATTTGTTGTCATGGTTCCGTATCTGTCGATAATCCTTGATCATCAGAATTCAACGACTTAAGCTTGTAATAAACAATGCTTTAAATTTTACAGCCGGGATTTATCGGTGAGCTGCCTGCGCTAGAAGAATTATGGTTGGACCACAACAAACTACAGTATTTGCCTCCAGAAATCGGAAATCTGAAGGCCCTAATATGTTTAGATGTCAGCGAAAACAAGCTAGAAAAGCTACCAGAAGAAATAGGAGGCTTATGCTCCTTAACCGACCTCCACCTCTCGCAAAACATGTTAGAAACGGTACCGAACGGTATCGGATATTTATCAAAATTAGCTATACTGAAGTTGGACCAAAATAGATTACATACGTTAAATGAAAATGTAGGAAGGTTAGTATACGTTCGGTTAAGATACTTTGTTAGTTTATCTTACACTATTTTTATCTCATGATCTTGTGTGCTGTTCCAGGTGTACAAATCTACAGGAGCTTATTTTAACGGAGAACTTTTTGACGGAGCTGCCGAAGTCGATAGGGAATCTCAAGGAGTTGACCATACTGAACGTAGATAGGAACTCTTTGCCGGAGATACCGATCGAAATCGGCAACATGGAATTGCTGGGTGTTTTAAGTTTGCGGGACAACAAGTTGACCAGACTGCCAAACGAACTAGGCAACTGTAAATCACTACACGTTTTAGATGTCAGTGGAAATCGGTAAGCATACTAATAAATACTCTAAATTTTAACGAGTTTTAATGGAGCTTGATATAACAACCTTCTTAATTTCACAATGTTTGATTGAGTACGAAAACCCAAAACGTCATACGCAATAACTGTTAAGTATTATTAATTTTATAATAAATACAATAGCCCGGCGCTTGCAGAGTTAAAATAAGTTGAGAGTCGAAGTTTTAGAAATAATCTTGAAATAACCTGTAATATTTGTGGTACATTATTGATATTTGCTAGAACTTTTTTACTACTGCTCCATTTTTATAGCACAGTATTATAATTTTAACGCCAGCCGTATATTGTGTCGTTGAATATTATATCATTTCTCTTTTATGGGTCGTATAAAGTTAGTGCCGCTTGGCAATTGGCAATTCCGAGATTAGACACCTAGATGCCTAATATATGATCTGATTTTTTATTGATGTGTGCATTGACCTCATTCTTAATCACAAAAGTTAATATTACGTAGTGTAAGAAGAGGTAACCGCTTTTAGCGCTAGGCTAGTACCCAGTAACTAAGCCATAGATTGTCTTACTCACTTGGTAAAATTACGGTGTCTTGGATTCGTCAATGTGTTGTTTGGGCCATCTAATCTATCAGAACTACTTGAGACGAAGTGATTCTTATTTTGGAAATATTTTCCCAGATAGCTAAAGAGGTAATATTTCCATATTATACGTTATCTAAACACACGTTTGTATTCAAACTTTCCAGGTTGCAGTACTTACCTTACACGCTAGTGAACCTAGAATTGAAGGCTGTATGGTTATCAGACAACCAGGCTCAGCCTTTACTCACCTTCCAAACGGACAGAGACGAAGAAACCGGGGAGAACGTCTTGACATGCTTCCTTCTGCCACAGCTCAGCTACACGCAGCAACCCGGTATGTATGAATTTGCAGTATTCTCACTGTGCTTGGGGAGTTTTTTCTAGTCTGTGTACATTCTATGTGATGTGTGAACTCTACACTATTGTCTAGGTTCAGTCAACTGTATTATAGTCTGTGTAACAGAATCAAAATATCGGACAAGTAACTATCATTGTAAAAGACCCGAGAAAGACAAACTTGAAGACTTTATTGTCCAAGCTCAAACATATTTGTATTTCTCTTACTCCTAGCTTCTAAGTCTCGAGACAGCTTTTGTGACAAATAATTGTATTTGCTTCTCGACAATAGTGTAGAGTTCCAACGTTTTATCGAGTGTCCTTCGAACTTACTTTTAGAAAATTCAATTTATTTCTGAAGCACTTTTACCTTTTCTATTTTGGAATCCTTTTTATTATACTAAGTAGTTTTTATCTTCAAGTAGACCTTTAATTGTGGATGTTATATAATCACTTTTCCAAAATATTTCAAAGAGTAGTCGCAAAAATATTTTAACAGGCTGTGGTTTTTTCTTTCAAAAACTAAGTAAAATAAGTTTTTTGCTGCAATCAATGTAATGTGTTTTGACTTACATAATCACAGGTTAATGTCTTTTTTGCGACTACCGCAGACAAATTATGAAAAGAACCTACTTATTTGATTCCTGCATATTAAAAGTTAGTACAGCAATGAATCATGGAGAATAGTAAAAAATAATGGGATACTAATTTCTCCACAGTGTGTGTGCTGTTTATTGTACCGAGCATATGGTGTATACGTCCTTGCATATGCTTTTTGTGCTTTTTTGATTTAATTCTGCTACGGTTAGTGGTTATTCACATTACGTAATCTTCATTTTAAACATTTTCTGTTACCAAAAACAAAATTCAGAAGTATTTTGGATAGGTAGGTATGGATATAATTGTGTACTAATACTATAGCCACAGCTGTCCACTGCTGAACTGTATTATTCTACGCTTACTATTAATTCAGTAAATGAAATATACCTGAAGATAAACATTTTTATTGTCCCTTAAAAACTTTGCTTTTTCTGTAAAGAAAGAGCGAAGAGAGAGAGAGAGACTAATCAATAGAGTAATTCAGGAGAGTAATCTCCTGAAAGCATTACCGTCAATTCTGTGACTTCCAAAAACATTATTGACATTACCAATATCTATTGCACGCAAAATAGGCGCAAGTAGACGTCGAGTTGTGGAAAATAGTCCGTTTTACCATTACCATTATCAACATACTATCCATTCCGTAATTATACGTATGAAGTATCAAAATGTGAATAGCCACTATGCCTAATTGTTTTGTTTTTGCGTGTACATACTAAACGCCACTTTTGACACGTTGTCACACGAATAGAGCTGGAACACACGGATGTCGGCAGCGGTCACTGGTTCAGGGAACACAGATTTAATTCACAGTCGCAGGAACTAGATAGAATACGAGGTAAGGCTTCCTTCTACGGGTGCTATGTGCAACAAGTTTTGTTCAAATTATAATGTGCGAGAACATGCAACAATCGGCGGGTTAATCCAGTTTGACACCCTATTATGGTCACCTTAGGGTTGCAAATCGGTAAAAATAATACCTAAATAACCCCATCGGCCAATGCCCGGTGTTCATTCTAGGATTGGACTAACCCCAATCCCAATACATCAATCAATCCTGTTTCCATTTCCGGGTGAGCCCTTGCTCCCCACCAAGCTGTTCCGCGTAGATTTGATGGCCCCGGGGCAAAAAAAAACCCAGTTTCTATGTGTGGTTGTTGCCCATGATTATTCTCTATATATCTTTGAACAATATTTGTTGCTCATATGAACCACCCCTTTCCGGTATTTTTTACTTTCGGACTGTTGGTTTCGTGCTTCTTCAAAGGTGATTTATAAGAAGGCTTATTATAAATGCTTGTTTTCTTCTGAGTACGTCCTATAAATCAAGTATATTACAAACGAAACCAATGGTCCACTAGCAGTATAAGTATTAAAACACTATAGTTGCAACAGCTATCACTTTGCACTTTGAAAAGCACATAGCAGTAAATCGTGCAATTGTAGAACACTGTAGGAACACTTGCCCATCTGCGATAAGACAAATTTGAAATACAATCTTGATGTAAATTACGTACCTACATATTGCCACAGAGTAAAAACACTACCTTATTATAGCTATGGCTTTTTATAATTTATGTATGTAAATCAATGTCTTTTTGTCTATGTGGTAGTAGGCTTTATGTGCATTTTGTGTAGTTCTTGTCTGTGGATAATTTTAAAATTTTTTATCCATCCTGGTTATTTAGTCCTAGAGTTTATTTGTCAGGCTGATAGTAAGTCCATAATATTTTTTCATTAAGCTTATTTCGAAAGAATTCAGTTAAGTACAGGTAATATCCGAGAATATGTTTCGTATTTGGGAGTAATAAGGTCGTACGGTCTTACGTCACAAATGTTGCTGGCTCTATGATAATGAACATCCATTGAACTGTGTTAAACAATACGTGCTAAATTGTACGTTAATAATTCACTACAGGCCATTAGTAACTCCATAGCGCCTTTGTATTGCTATCAGACAGGCCGGATAATTTGTGTACGGATCTGGCTTTCGTCCAAAATGTTCCGGTATGGCTAAACACAAGTAGATTCATACTGTCTTACTTGGGTTGTTTTTGGTTTATAGCTAGTTTTTGCTTTACAATATGCCATTAGTTCACATTTTTACGAAAAGATTTCAGTACGTTTCGTTAATACTTATTACGGATATCGGAAATACGGGCCGGCAGATAATGTGTACGTATCTATTTGGCTTGCATCCAAAATGGTCCAACTGCAGCCAAGTAGGCTCAAGCTATTAGGTAGCACAAGTTTCCACTGCCAAAAATGTTGGAGCCTTGTGCGTTCCGGCAATGCTAGATTATTAATGAACGAAAGTAAGTGAATATGCTGAACGACAATATGTACTCTGTTCCTTCATTTAACAGAAAACGGGAAAGAAAGTAATGAATTACTTAATGTAATGACATAGAAGAAAAGTATCAATTTACATCTAGTATGAGTACCACATCACAGTGATGATAGTCTAGTTAGGCTTATAGAATCCTGCGAAAAACATTTATATTGGAAAATTAGCATAATCCAATAATATAGTCGAAGTTCAGTACAGTAAAGCTAGCACCTAATATGACAACTCTACTTCCCACTAATACATTTTCTTTCGTACAGAATCGAGCGTCTCCCGTGACGATGACGACGAAGACTGGCAAGAGAAGGAAGCGTCACGCACGCACTCCGTCAAGTTCACCGAAGACGCACCCGAAGCGAAAGAGGTGAGGTCTTGCTGTTGCATTTCTCTTCCCCACAGGCGCTCCCGGTTGCTAGGCAACCGCTACAGCTATAAATACATACCTATCCACCTACACGAGTTCGGCGTAGCGACTAGAAATAAGTACAGGAAAACAAGGGATTGGTTTCTCGATATAGGGCGGAGGTTTACTCGGCAAAGGGCTTATATAGCACTCAGTTCTATTCTTGTAGCTCTTGAGTAGTAAGTGGTATCGATACTTGGCACTTTTTATTACAAAGTGAAGTGGAAGCAGTTTTACCTGTTGAATTCATGATATCATGATAGATGAGTTTATTTATAAGTAGAAGTTTTCTTATGCACAGTTTTGCTTTGACCAATTTTAATTATATTTTCAGGCTTCTAATTGGTTTGTGCGAGTAGCAATACTGAAATCTGGCATTAGTAGAGTCTATTAAAATAAACGTAAATCATAATTTTACTTAGTTACTTATTAAATTATTACGCTAGTGAATTTTTAAATAAATAAAATGTTATTTTGAAATGAATAAGCGCACTTCTTTCGTTAAAGGAAAGCATATTATATATATATAAGCAGGTTATTTTTTAGTAAGTACACAAACTTTGTAGGGTGTTTCTACTCATGGTTATGAACAACTATTACTATCAGGCCACCTGCAAAATAGCAACAAAAAAAAATGGGTATTCCATAGAAAAATTTATACCTACTCTCCAAAAATGTATGGAACACCCTTTTTTGCGATTTCGTAGGTGGACCCATAGTAAAAGTTGTTCAGAATCATGAGTAGAAACACCCTACAAAGTGTGTACTGACTGAAAAATCTCTCTCTGTATAAAGTTAGTAGGTTAGGTATTATAAGTATATGCCAATGCCCAGTATTGGCCCAGCAGTGGTACGTTATACGCTAGATTAGAAAATATGTAAGTATAGTTACATTTTGATTTTACGGAATTGTTTTATTTATTTTATTTAATACAAAAATAATAATAAAATTTGCTTTTTAAAGGCTTTATAAGGTTGCGGAAGGTTCGTGCTTCTATATATTGTTTATAAATTTATTTAATGCTTCATTTATATAAGTACAAAAAACATTATCATTATCAGTATTATTTAGAAGTAAGAAAATGTTTATATATCAAATAAATCATAATATTTTACTGCCGTTTCTTTTATTTTGCATGTTTTTTATAGTCATAGAGTTCATTTTGTATAAGAGTGTTGGTTGGGGTTGAGGCTAAGATAATACAAGTAAATATTATAATTAGATTAATTAATATTTAGTTCCTCGTCTTAGATATGTAATGTACAGCAATAATATCTGTATTGATAGTAAATTATACTATGTACATACATAATTGTTGGAAATATATATTTATTTTAGCTACAAGAATTGAATGCCCATTATTTATGGGTTCTGTTAGAGATAGTGAGATATTTCATATGATAAGACTACCTAGTATGATCTAAATATAAATTAACGACTGAATTTGTATATTCTAGGTTTCTGAAATTTAAATGTTTTGTTTGCAGAAAATTTCTTTGACCAATTTTTAAATTTATTTCATAAATTAAATTTAATGTGAATACGTGATAAAATGGAATGCAAAATTCAGAGGGATGGGAAAATAATGCATATACACAAATTTTTATTGTTTATTCTTACACCGTACTGAATTTATTTAGGAACATAAAGTAAAACATAGCACAATACTGTTATATAAAGTTTTTTTCACCGCTTTAAACACGTTTATTGCAGCAGATTTTAATTTGGTAGTTTAAAATAACAATGGGCGGTGCTGAGAAATTTTTTAAACAGGTTGGAGGCATGTCAAATCCATATAGTAATTTTAATACCTCCAAACCATTGGCGCCGCTTACTATAAATAAAACATAATCCATGGTATGGAAAGTTTTTGGCACCTGTAGAGATCCGATACATTCGACTAAACGTGTTAGGTTCGGCTCGTCCATGTCCATATCCCCAAATGTTTACATTGAAGGTGCCGTCGATTCAAGAGGAGGACGAAACGACCCCGTCTGAGTCGTCCGCGCCTCTCACACAGCCCCTAATGCAGTCGCTGCGGCGGCCCATGAACGTAGTACGCAAACTCGTCACCACACAGCGCCGCAGCTCGCTGCAACGGCTCTCTTCCTCCATTACTAACCTCTCGGAGGTACTGAATGAGATGGGTGCAATCACAAACTGTCGCCAAGATAAAATCCAAACCCCACCCTAAATTATTTATTTTAATTATGATAAAGATCTGATACCGGAAAGTCTAATGCTGCGGCAGCATGTATCTATATATTCGGCAGTCGAACGTTGTCTCATCTTGTTGTTGTTGTCAATCTTAGGGTAATTTCACCACTAAAACTTTCAAAATATCAATCGAAAGTTATGATTGCGTTGCGGTAATTTTACTCCGTAATTATAATATTTCTATGCTGAATATAAATTTCCATTTCATCTAGAATGTTTGGCAATAAATGATATTGTTGAGTAACTTATTGTTTTCTAATAAAAGCTCTTAATAACTGGTCCCAACCTTTCTGTCCACCCTGTATATATTTTGCCATACTTGCAAATGGGTTCTTCTGCGTATAGCTTTTTTCCTATGCGTATAGCTCTGAAATAAAAGGTGTGGTTATTACTCACTTACACTTTGAGAAACCTAATTCCAAAAGTTTCATAAATACTTTTTAATCTTATTAGGAATTTAAAGCCATTAGTTCAAGGTTGTACGAGGGGTGTTCAATAAAAAGTGATAATGGCATATAATCTTCTTGATAAACAAAACAGAAAATACTGGCAGGTAAAGCCCAGACATTAGGCAAAATAAAAAAATAAAAATGATTGATTTTCTTTTTTTATTTTAAAAATAAATGTCATTTGTTTTCGTCGTGTCGGAGCGTGTTGCGAAAAATGGATTAAATTGAAATTCGAGGCGTGATAAAATATCTCTGCCTGAAAAATTTTACTACTGAGCAAGTAAATCTTGATTTGAAAAATACATTAGGAGTAAATGCTCCTCTATACGTATATTCTACGGTGCACGGTGGTGTGCCGAATTTAAGAGAGGAAGAAGTTCAACCAAAGACGACCCGCGCCCTGGTCGCCCTACGATGGCAGTTACCGAACAAATGATAAAAAAAGTTGAAAAAAATGTTTTGGCAGACCTTCGTGTTACAGTTCGTTTTGTAGCTGAAGAACTAAAGATATCGATAGGAAGTATCCATACTATTATAAATGATTATTTGGGCATGAAAAAAGTGTCTGCGCGCTGGTAGCCTAGAATGCTTACAGACGAGCAGAAGCAAACAAGACTGAGGATTTCTCAAAACAATTTGGAATTGTTACAAAGAGATCCTGAACAATTTTTGGCTCACTTCGTAACTATGGACGAAACATGGCTCCATCACTACGATCCTGAGACAAAACAACAGTCCATGATTTGGAAGAGGCCATCATCTCCTAACCTAACACCTAAGAAGTTTAAGGCAATTCCATCGGCCGGTAAGATCATGGGCTCTCTTTTCTGGGATAGCCAGGGGGTGATGATGATTGAATATCTCAGTCATGGAACCACTATTACTAATAAGGCCCCTTATACGCAGAACAAACAAAAAAATTGCGTCAAGAAATACGCAAAAATCGCCGCGAAAAACTCGCTAAAGTTGTCTTGTTTCACCAAGATAACGCGCCCGTACACAAGTCCCCATTTTCCGATGACTGCTATCCAAGATTCTGGAGTTGAATTGATGGAACATCCTCCATACTTGCCAGACCTTGCACCCAGTGGCTTCTACCTGTTTTCGCGGTTAAAAGAACACCTGAGAGGTCACAGATATGCCAATGATGAGAAACTGATCGCCGCCGTACATGATTTTTTAAGGGATCAAGATGAAGACTTTTTTAAGAAAGGAATCTTAGCTTTAGAAAATCGATACATCAAATGCATAAACTTCAAAGGTGACTAAGACAAAAAATAAAATAATAAGAAATAAAATATTACTGCTTCATACTCATTCTCACTTTTTATTGAACACCCCTCGTAGTTGTGACTAACGTTTTAAATCCGTCGCTGTCCTAATTCTAAAGCCTGTACTTACCTCGATGACTTACTTGCCTGTCGTTTGTAACGCTTATCTCTCGCGGAAACGCCATAGATCCTAATAAATCCAATACAAACAAATTATATAGCAAACAGTAGCGATAAGATTGTTTCTTAGAAAATATAAATTAGACAAAAATTAAGTTTCCTACGAAGTACAGCGATGGAATTCCTGAAACAGATAATGCAGTATTTAGTTAAATAAATATAAAACGTTGTGATTGCACTCAAATCGAGAATGTTCGGCGCTGCTCGTTGCTAGAATATAATCTTGCGCATAAATATTATTTAACTTTTATCTCTCCATTGGTAGCTAGATTCCATAAATAAAGTAGTTTATCATCTTCTAACTTTTTAGTTACTGAACCGTGAAAAGAAAAAAAACTGCCTATTTAGTTTTCACGGTCTGTTACTAAAAGTGTCTTAATTTTCATTTTTTGCGTTTACTTGGAGCATAAAGAGAGCTTCAAAACATAATTTTTGTACTTGCTGTATTGTACATACTTTTTTATACGACTTCTCTGGCAGACCCTACTAGTGACATCCAAGTTCTGTGCCTTCTGTCGTGTCTTGTGTTTCCAATCTAAAAAATAATAATTTGTCAATGCAGTAGAAATAGAATTTTGTTTATGTAGAAGAGAACATAATGTAGATTGAATCTCGTAACAGGCATATAAATATGCTACTACCCCATATCCACCATTTAACGTTATTCACACCAACAATCCAACAATAGACATTGTCATCCCTTAAATTACGAACACATAAAAAATTGTATCAATATTTTTTTTACCTTAACATCGACTATATTTTATCGATTGCTGTATCGAATAAGTAATCAAAGTATGGCGTGTAAAAATGGTCAGTTAGATGAAACGCTTCATAAATAATTTCATGATTTTATATAAACTCTTCTTATATTCATTATAAAAACTTATGAAAATTAAATTAATTTCCATGACAATTTTACGTAGGATTTCCGAATTCAAAACTCTACTAATAAGCATAGCCTTTACCTATTGGGGGTATTTTCAATGAATTTATTCACAACTGTATTTTAAAGTTGTACTAGGTTAGTGGTATAAGAAAAAAATCTACTATTCCAGTCCTCTAAACAATTTTGTAATATATATTATCGTAGGCAAGCTTAATTTTTACATGTCTTAAACTATACACTACAAAATTCACTCAACATACCTGAAGCGCTGAAACATCGTTTAGCACCAACACCTCTGTTTAGACTGCACTTAAATTATCTAGCAGCGGTATCACACGTCTTAATGACATCAGGGTGATGTGCCGTTTGATGCTGATATCATGAGTAGTGTAGTGATTCATAGCGCTTGTAATTTCAACCTTAGTTAATAGGTTAAGTGACAATTATCACAATTTTCGTGCTAGGGCTAGGAAGTGCTTGAGAGGCCGGTGCAACTAATAAATAAAGTCACGTGATACAATTATTGTTGAGAACTTATTCAGACCTCTATTGTTATTGTGATAATAGATGCATTTTCTGTGAATGCTTTAAAAAAATACATTATTGACAATGTAACTCCTGTATATTCTTCATATTAGTTAATCGAGAACCCTAGATTATGCATTCATTACATTAACTCGTCATTATACATTATAGGCAAGCCGTAAGCTAGATTTTAGCACTATCGCTCAGTCAGTTCTCACTTTTGGAGCTATGGTGTTTACTTAGATAGATAGTTTTATAGATAATAATTTATTTTATTTATCATAGTAGAACTAGCAGATTATTATTATATTATTTGCGATCTACTTAATATTCATATAATTTTCTGTACAGGCAATTCGTATCGAATGGTTTTATTGATCATACATCTGTATATGTTTTTACCACTCTCAACATTAAGCATGCGCATGCTTATTTCGCAAGCAATATTAATTACAAAAGAAGTAGACATCCTATCATTTCTTAGGCAAGTTCAAATCTAATAAAATATTTGTTCTACAGACTCCATTCGTGCGCCAAAACACACCGCATCCACGAGAGCTCAAGGCGAAGGCGCATAAACTGCTCGCAGGGAGATCGCCTGACGTCACACAGACGACGCATGTGCAAGAACCACCGACGACAAACGGGCTGCCTCTGTCCCCACCTGAACAACCGCCCGTCATGGAACCACCCAAGGTAAGACATGGATAGCGAGATATTTAACCCTGGACGTATTAGTTCGAGGCGAAGACGCATAAACTGTTCGCGGGGAGATCGCCTGACGTCACAGACGACGCATGTGCAAGAACCACTGACGACAAATGGCCTAACAACCGCCCGTTCTGAAACCACCGAAGGTAAAACAGAGAAGATGTGCCTAGTTAAAATCCACCTTTCACACTGCGTCATGATTTCCGTCTGGTAGCGACTCTTGAGAATAAATCAGGAAGGATTGATGCTACGTATGGCTGCTGGCCTCTGTAGCGAATCCGAAAAAGAGAAGCGAAGCACGTCAATAAACAGATATTTGGAATGGATAGAAATAATTGTAACATGCAATAGTCTACTAAATACTACTCAAAATAATTGCAGATAACAATGGACGAAGCATGCATAGATAGACAAGATATCCTAGGAAAGAAGTTTCAAAAATTTTGATCGTTTATTATGTTAGTTTTAATAATCATTATTTTCGTAATAACTATCTATAATCACTAGATACCAATTCGTGTAGCATTATAGTTGTAGTGATAATGATCAGAAGCTCTTTGGATCCTTCAACTGTACGTCTAATTTAAATACTAATTAATTCGAATCATGTAGACCACGTGTAAGTTGTGTATAATTAGTTTTCCTTACATGACTGTACTAGATCTTAAAACATTTTTATACTTTAGCAAAATATCACTAAGGTCCGTATTAATAAACCACACTAAACCCTGAGATCAATCTAGCTTGAGTGCGATTATGCGATGTCATTAGTACTGCCTGAAATTTGTCAATACCGCTCTTAGAATAGAAAAACATTTATTCATAAATACTGCGACACTTTACACAGCAAAGTACTTATTTACTAAAATAAACAAAAAGCAGTAAACAAATATTTATAATAATGCTAATATAGGTACTCTGATATGCAACGCGGCGCAATAATGAAAAGGTCATCGACTCAGCAAAAATGCCTATCTCGAAAGAGAGATGGACAGCTGTTTTTCAGTCGACATCATCTTGACATCATCGATCTCAAGAGTTGAGTGCGGTTTATTAATACGGACCGTAGAATAGTTGTATTCAGACAGATTATCTCAGTTCATTAGAACACACGACTGGGAACATTTTACACAATATAAACTTGATTTCATATGAGTATTGTTTCGACAGCAACCAGCAGTATTCCATGCGCCAGCGCCGCCGCCTGAGCCGAGTGAAGAGGACAGCGATAAGGAAACCCTTCCTGACAGAGAGTCGTCAGAGGGAGAGAACGACGAGAACGACGACTCCGACGAACTTGAGGTAAAGCTTTTTGAATCTATGATCTCCTGGTACTAATGTTACACAAAACACTTACTGGTGTAGTGATAATCGAGCAAGCTTATTAGACAAACGCATGGAAACTATCAAAATTTTTTGAAACTCTGACACTAAGGTTTATAAGGTCGTAATCGATTCGGTGACCCACTTGACTGATAAATCAATCTGAATATCAAACTTGATTTTAAGGTTCCGTGGTTATTAACACTAAAACTATAAGACATTATTACGGGTTTTAACTCACGGTAGGGATATATCGAGCTCCCAATATTTTTACCCGTGATCATGGCGATTGCAACATCGCCGAAATATTGGGTGCTCGATATATCCCTACCGTGAGTTAAAACCCGTAATAATGTCTTATAGTTTTAGAATATCAAACTATTCGATCAGTTGGTATAAGACCACAATGATTCGTATTAACTGTCAGTTTTGATTATGTTTAATACGTTTGTCTATTAAACTTGGTGTGTTAGAAGATTTTAACTGTGAGATTTCTACTTCAGTATAAGGTATTAAACTTAAAACCAGTCTTTCGAAGGAAGAGAACTACTGAAATATAATAACCATTTTAAAGGGGTAATTTTCTTGGGTTTTATAGTTCTCGATACTAATATTACACCGGTACAGAAAGTAATTATTAACTACTTAAGAGATTTGTACTACGTTCGTTCTTTGAAACTATTAGCAATTTCATGAGCGCTGTTTCGCTTATAACATTAAAACACTTCAGATAAACGATTCGACGTATCTTTGAAAGTTCGTGTAGTACAAGTTTTTTTTCTTCAAACTTATCTAACTGGACAAGTATTAATTAACTAAACGTATTTGCAAATTGGACTTTTAACTGCAACCTTAGCAGTAATCTTAGAAATTAAGAAGTATTTTCTCTTCCACGGGTTTCTTTAATGTTGCTTTCGAAAGGGAAACTTAATTTATATTTAAGTTTTTTTGTCGATAACGATTTGTCTCAGCCAGCTCGCATTGAATCATGAACTTCGGAAAAGTAATTTATGTTTACTACATCATCAGAAAAACTCTAAAACCGCTAACCACAGAAATAAATGTTGAAGATATAAATTGCCTTTTCTTTGCCAAAAATGTCAATGCCCCCGAATCGTATGTACGATTACCGAGTCGCCGTGATGTTTTATGGTTACTTAAGATTGTTATGCTGTCTGGGCAATATGGAAAGCTAGTAGGCGTACAACTAATAAGTATTTATTTTACCCAGTAGAATCAATCGATAGTTATTTATGGGCACATAGACTCAAATAATTTCCATAAATTATACTATAGATGCAGGAATGATCGCTCGCTACCGTATTTTAGTCATAAAAGACGGTTAGACGACTCAATGAACCTGGCGACTATGTACGTCGTTATTATACTGTAAATATAAAGTCTTACATGTCTCTATAAAATAATCAAGTGATCACTCGCTATGGATAAATCTTAAAATTGTTTACCATTTTGTAGTGGATAATTAGTGAAAGACTTACCAAAATTTTAGCGGAATAAGAAAAACTTCCACAAACGAGCTGTCTGAGACAAATCCTAACTGGCACGGTATGGGTGGTAGCGGGCGGGGCGGCGGGTCGCGTGGCGCGCGGGCGTCGACGAGCGGCCCAACCAGGGCGCCGTGACGGGCGGCAGGCTGCACCGGCGCGACACTCCGCACCACCTCAAGAACAAACGCGTCAACCAGATCGACGCGAGCCGCGCGCAAGACCTCATTGCGCAGGTGCCTTACTAACTCTTCTTGATGTCTGCTCGCCTAGTACTTTGCATGAAACATCTCATCTATAAGCCTGTCATTACGTCTGCTATCCACATAAAAACATGTTAGGTATTCTTTAAATGTAAGGTATTCTTTAAATGTAAGGTATCAAATGCGACTTTGCACTAGCTCAAGAAAAAACGTATCAATTAGATCGACGCGAGACGCGCGAGGCCTCACTGCGCAGGTGCCTTACTAATTCTTCTTGATGTCTGCTCGCCTGGTACTTTGCATGAAACATCTCATCTCATTACGTCTGCTATCTTCATAAACGTGTTAGGCATTCTTTGTTATGGAAGGAATTAAATGCGACTTTGCACTAGCTCAAGAACTATCGCGTCAACCAGATTGACGCGAGCCGTACGCAAATGAGTTGTTCCTTACTAAATCTTCTTGATTATATCGTTAATCATTCATTATTATACTAACAGCATGCCATAATCTTTCTGAAATACCTCTACATACTTCCCTTACATAGTTTGACTATGTGTATTTTGTGCATTGGTATGTTTTTGGATTAGATTTGGATCCATTTCAAAATAGAAACCGCTGTTTCCATCTGCTGTCTTCTTTATAATTTATTGCATTATTTTTACGTCTCCCAGTTAAATGACGGTCATAAATCTTACTGTAACGAGAAAACAAAAGGTCATTGTCGTAGTAAACTCGGTAACAAAGCCTCCTTAAAACTAGAAGGCGTCCACTACTTTCACCACTATTCTTTTATTGAATCTCCTATCTTATCATAACGCCCTAGTAGAATTCATTAGACAATAGTTTCTTTTATGCTATCAATTTTATTGACATGGACGGCTCAGTTAAGATTAAGTATGACAGAGTACTGTAATGGGGAGGTATAGTCGTGTCTATACAGGGTGTTAGGGACAGCGTCCCGAATACTGATAGGGTGCAAGCAGACCATGAAACTGAACAACTTTCCCCTAGGAACATATGTCATGAAACGACGAAAAAATTTCGACCTCCCATACAAAATTGCGATCAGCTGACTGCATTTACCGTATTTTTCACAATTTTGTCATGCATTTAGAGTGTCTATAGACATTTATTTACATTTCTATTGATTGTACGTACAATATATCATTTTAGGCCTTCTGTCAGTCGTATTTTGATATATTTTATTTACCTATGTATGATACAAATCGGCCTGCATTGTATACCAATGTTTCTACAATATTACTCACATTTAGGTTTCAAAAGTCTCGTAGAATATTACAATCGAGTGCTAGAACGTAGCTTAAACCTACTTATTTATTCCGTCGTCATCGTACCGCGACGTATACAAGTTGTCAATCAGCTATTACCATAGAATTACTGATATTTTCCTCTAGTATCTAACAGTTACTTTGCCGTATAATAATACTAAATGGTATTTTGTTACCGTTTACTAAATGAAACTAGAGTCTTGGATGGCAGTTTGAAAGGCGTTAGTTACACCATCAGATTAGACCTCAAGAAAGTTCCTAATCTCCTGACTGCTTCTGTGAAGATTGTAGATAAAATGAGACAATTAAAATGGAATTGCAGACAGCATGGTGGCATTAGTGTGTACGGCGAATTGTACAGAATGTTGGTTTAATATTGGGTTATGAGAGGTTTACCACTGTTTTTCAGAAAACTTGCAACTGTATAAAATAACGGTAGCAGTTACTTTTTTATATATCGAAATAGCTCTTTATTTTAGCGAGATTTTCTAAAAACTTTACCTACTTTCCAAAATTATCATCATATCATAATTAGTTAATATTTATAGCGAGGGTTTTCATCCAAAATATTCAATCAACCTTCTGTGTTTTCATTATTATATCATTTCTCGTTATCATGTAATGTTCCTTGGCCTTGATAGCAGTGATCCATCGTCATAATTTAAAATCCTTATCAACAAATCATACAGTAGCGGTAGAAAGCTACATAAATATTTATGTACAGAACATAAATAATAAAATGGTAGAGACGATTTCAGTATTTTCATTCATCAATTCCATATTGGCTTATAATTGTTATGTACCGTATCAGTCGCTTTCATTATGCGTTGCCAAGTCGTGAGTTATTGAAGTAGAATAAATCTTTTACTGTTTCCGCTATAACGTTTTGTTTCCGGTAAATGTAACGGCTTTATTGTAGTACCTTTTATTACAAAGAGCAAAAATGATACTTTTACAGTTGAAAAATGTTTTCCGGATGCAATATTTTTAAATTTAAAGATTTTATGACGCAGATAAAAGTGAAAATAAGTTGTTGTGACAACAGGACCTAACTGTTTAATTTGATGTTTTTTTTTAATACAAATTAAATCTGTAAGACTAATATTTTTCCTGTAGATAACAATTATGAGAATAAATAATCTTTAAACCTAACAACTGATAAAGTATTCTCGTTTGTATATAAAATGCCCACTACACTTACCGCCCCTCCCTCCTGATTCGGTATGCTTTGCTGATTGTCTTATGTATGTTGTAATGTAGCCCATATAACAACCACCAATGTATGTCAAATCGGTATATGACTGCAGGGAGTGTAATAGCCAATTTATTCCTAAGTTCCTTAGTTACTGCTGGACCGTTTTCCGTTCTGTTATCTGATTGTGCATATGTCATGTGGTTTCCTCGATGACTTCCTTTTCACTACCTAGTTTCAAATCTAACGTTTCAAAGGATGTTTTCCGGAACATATCCATTCATAGATGTGCCATCATGTGTAGAAGATTTTATCTATCTTTATTAATATTAGCAGCTTTAATTCCTTCTGCTCGTGGGAATGAAATTTGCATGCAAAAAGTAACAAATTGTTAACCTTGAATTGTTGTTTCAGTAAAATGGCTGTTATTAATCTAGCTGTGATTTTAGTGCAATTCTGTACAAAGGTATTAATTATAGCATGCTAATTATAATTAATAATGGAAAATAAACACGAGATAGCGGTCGAATGTTCATCTCGATGGTATCTAACACGCGAAAGGGTAAAAGCAGACGCGCGAGTCCGCTTCGGAATTTCTTGTTCGTCGGTGAATATGTGAAACAATAGCGTCGTGAAATCTCCCCTCATTGCGTACAACCTGCCGACACATTACCACCGGCGGGGACAGTATTCGCACCTCTTTATAGTATCTGTTGAAATTACCTTCGCAATAATATTTATAGGGCGATTTCTAAGGGATCCATTAAGCGTGCAAATCAGTAATAAATCGCGGAATAACGCCGCCTTGGCGTCGGGCGACGGCACCGTGGGTAATTGTCGGAATACCCCGGTTGTTCCGGGCTGGTGAGCGCGGCGTGGGCCTCTGACCACGACGCCGCGCCGTGCTCTGCAGACCCTCAGCGAGGCTCGCGGGAATGCCTGTCTTGCACACCGCCAACAATGCTTCGTGTACCGCGATTAATCGATAAGTGGAGTGCCGCTTTCTCGACAGTGTAGTGCTAAATCCAACACCGACCAATTTCCAAAGTGCTCCTTATCGGTAACTTATTAAAATGAGGTGCTTGAAAGCGGCTGGAGGATGGCTCGCTCGGGTGAGATGCGTATGCAAGATAAAGCGACATTCAACGCAAGATTTCAATTTAGATTCGGTTGCATTTTGTTTGGCTTGCCTCGCTTGCGTTTGGTATCACGATCATTCCATTTCACCGTCATATCGCGACATTTAAGTAACTTCCTGGCTATGGTCAGTGTGGCTCTAGCTCTACAATCAGCCTTTTCACCTGCATGTTTGCGTCCATATTTAGCGCGGCAATTTATAAAGCGAGCACTTTCTTGCAGGCGATAAAGAAACGGGAGGAGGAGCAACATGAGACACAGAAGACTGATGATGAGGAAGCGACGGACGACATCACCGACATGCCTGAATCGCTGCTCGGTAAGTCCTAGCATTTCATGTGTTTTCGTGACGTTTAGCGGTAAAGGGACAGTTAATAGCGCACGGAGACATCGGTAGTGCACGCTCTCGGTGAGATAGTGGCGGTTGCGGCATTATTTTACGCAGTCGTGACCACACTTGGTTGTCCTGAGGACGGAGAGCTGGCTACGCCAGGGAGCGTGCGATTTGATGATTAAAAACATATGTAATTTAAGCTGTAAATTTAATATTATTGACAAAGATGGGAGCTTATTTTATTGTTTAATATGTTAAGATTTAAGTAATAAACCATAGTAATATAAAAAGGAACTATTTAATGAGCCTAAAATGTGGTGTAGATAGCTTATCTACCATTGTATTTATTAGCTTATCATTTTACTTTGTTTCATAATAACATAATCAGTGTTAGGTGCTTTAGGCGCGCCAAAATATTTTGAGCTAAGTGCTCTTCTATTACATGTCACCAGTTTTTTACTTCATATCTGGCAAAGTGTTCCTCTACAAACTCTGTTGCTTTTTAAAAACCTTAACCAAAACCAAAGAAATGATAGGCTACCTGATCAACAAATAACATTGAATGTCTCACTTTACTATCTGCAAACGTTTCCTTGCTTATAAAATCCGTCACTCTTTGACGTAGCCATCTCTTCGGCCACTACAATCACGAGCCGCAGCCAGCCCGTCTGTCACTCGACTCGCGTCACCCCAAACAAAACACTAACCAACATACCTAACAAAAGGCTCATTGCCTCTATTTTATGTGAGAGAGAATGCAGCTACGTGCGTGACTCTCGAACCGCCTCGCAAAAAGTTTGTTTACGCTTCCAACTATGTCGCTCTGCTAAAAAAACATGATGGAGTTTCGTGAAAAACTCCATCTATTATCGAGGTTACCTGTATTACTCATACATGCACACATCCGTCGTATAAAATTGGTATCGCGACGTTATCAGCTTATCTGTAGCACTCGGCGTGCCATTTCGCTTCGCCGCTCGAAACCCTTTAGTTTGAATCACATGTGGCCAGTTCGCGGACTGTTCTTTAGTACTAGATACAATTTTGTGACGTTTAAATGTAAATCTGCACTATAGTGTACAATACTAGTGACTGGCAAGGCAACAGTCTCTTAGAAATAGAGTAAAAATACAACAAATGATAGCGATATTTTGTGTCAAGTGATATTATTGTTTGTGGGGATAAAGTGCAAAGAGATTAAGGATTGATCACGTATTTGCATTGTAAACTAAGTATTCCATAATGTGGCTTTGTTTAGTTCATTAGCGGTTTAATTTACGATTACTTGTAAATCGCTAGAAGTGTCGCGTTTGCTATCGAGTGTAGGTATATGAAGGTCGTAGAGTTATTGTTGTGTCGTTACCGTCAACACCGCTCACGTCACCTCACATTGTATCGTATCTGACAGCTGATACCATACGCCACTACTTTGATATACCCGTTTTCTGATTTGCTCCATTTCCCTAAAATTGTTAGTTGTATACCTTACATTTACATGCACATACTTTCTCTCAAACAACGTAACCGCAAGCTCCGGCGTAAATTGTTTACAACTGTGTTTTAACACTTAGTGATTTCCATAGACCATTTCAAAGAACATGGATAACAACTGGCTTTCCCACGATCCATGCAGGGGCGATCTTTTAATTTCCTTATAGTCCTATACAAACACGATTCTGTTGAGTCGACCGAAGCTGCGGGAGCTACATAGTGCCGGCGATTCATATAAAGCAGATAATGGACCTCTGTTTGACTAACAAACAGTAACAAGTTTCTTAACACGGTCGGAACCGTGTCGAAACGTTTACATTTCACGCCCATCTGATACGCGATAAAATTCGTGCACAGATATTCGAGCTCCCTAAAATAGGTTACTGCGCTTCTATTTTTGAATTTTCGCGTGCGAAAGTTTGCTGATAATTGTGCTTGAATGACACGTTATACTACACAGATGCATTCACAAATACCCTGATCAATTAACTTAATTAAGTAATTAACCTGTAGAAAGTGCAATACGATTGGCTAGACCATAGAACAACATATATGGTTAGACCACTCGTTGCGGTCTTTCGTGCACGATTTCAATAAACACTTTCAGAAATTGAGCTCTTGGTTCGTTCAATCTGGCGATGCCTTAGTAAGTCCCACCCATTGTCCCACCTTTAATCCAGTTATAGTTCGACAGATTTCATTCTGACTATAACCTTTTTAGTCGGTTGTTTACTATTGTGTTCGCTGGTAGATTCTACACGTGCTTTTCTTTTGCATTGTCTTGCTATTATAGCTGTTATGCACTAGTAATTAGATCTCAATTGATCAAAACACGCGAAGTGTTTCTTTTACGGTCTAATGAGACCATAGTGATGATAATTCAAGTACAGCCCATTACAATGGTGTAGGCGTAATGTTACTACAACATACTTGTAAAATGGTTAGACCTTGACCTAGTGAAGATGAGTGTTTTCCTTTTAATAAGGGCTTTACAAGGTGAATTTGACATATGAATACAAGTATCTTAAGTATTATCTGGCACGTGCCCAACATACGAAACCTACCTTTGAAACTAAACATTAGCAAACAATAGCCTCTTTGTAGAGGCTAATCCTCGATTCCTGACCCAAGAGAGCAGTATTAGTTTACTAGTTACATATTTATACGTGATAAGAAGTAATGAGTTATTGAACTGACATTATCTTATCGTCTTCAATAATAACGACACAATGTCTCAGTCGAATAGTGAA
The DNA here is from genome assembly GCA_029255805.1 of Keiferia lycopersicella. Taxonomy (NCBI): domain Eukaryota; kingdom Metazoa; phylum Arthropoda; class Insecta; order Lepidoptera; family Gelechiidae; genus Keiferia; species Keiferia lycopersicella. The sequence goes on from JARACZ010000008.1 coordinate 7,536,351, forward strand.
CGGTTGCTGGAAGTGCTCGTGCTTGAAAAGTGTAGTGAAATTTTATTATATTTTTTTCCTGTTCCCAAAAGTCCCTTCAATCGAGGTCGACTAATAAAATAAGCAATTTCTGTCCCAAAAACATCAGTTTAATGCTTTATCTGCGTAACTAATCCTTCGTTTTCGTATCGTCGCGTGCTAAGAAGTTATTTGCAGAGTGACATCACCGTTTTGCATACCAAAAACGGCCACTGTTCATTCCTGTGTTTGTATTTCTTGCCGAAAATATTCAGTTCACTAAATTCATTCGCCCAAAACTGTATGAAAGTTCTCTTTGTTATTTTTTTGTGGGAGTTCAATATAAATATACAGTTACCGCGGTGCCCGAATTTCGCATTTGGCTGAGCAATGTCTACAACAATATCGTCTTTGTTAGTTTTGTGACCTGACGGGACAAAAACAAACGGAATTCTTGACAAGTTTTTTAGCTCAGTTACCAGTGTGGGAAATAGGCAGTAGAGTTCGTATTTTTTATACGCGACGTATCTATATTTTCCTACACGTGGCCTCCTGTCCTGGCATATCAATTAATATCAAAGATCTTATCAGTATTGGCCGAGCATTCCCCGATTAAGCCCCAGATTGTCATGTTATCTTGCGGAAGAATTTTCTCCTGTCAGATTTTTATAATAGTTGTTCATCGAAAGCCATCTCACGCTTCGCAAATTGACAGTACCTTTGTCCGAGAGTCGTGTCGATGTTTTTTTGAACCTCCCAACCTCAATTATCTTCCCAACAGAGCTTCAGCTAATGTTCATTTACTAATACATCAGCGATCATTAGTTATCGTTCATGTAAACGTCATTTACTTTCTTTAGCGTGATGCATTACTTTGTTGTGTAATAAATCCCCACAAGCTATAATTAATTGGTTATGATGGGACGGATGTTGCTTTCTATGGCAGCACTTAAAGTCGATTTTCTGATTTAGTTGCGGTGTCGAAGGTCAGTGAAGTGTGTGAACTATTAGTGAAAACCACAATACAAATTGTGACATATTGCTAAAACATGAAGGACAAAAGATTGGAAGTGAAACTCAGCGTTCGTGGAGATGGATCCCTGAGTCGGAATGGACTAAGAAGCAGCAATCGGAGTAACCGAAGTAATAATAGCAGTAATAGCTCAGGTCTTCCACAAAGTGAAATATTTGCCACAGATCGCTATTCGGCACCGTACCATAGACCATACTTTCATGTGCTAGATAAATACAGAAGACGACCAGATTTAGACTATCCAGCGCAAAGTTTACAAAATCTGAATCAATACGAACACGGGCAAAACTCGAACAGATATGAAATATGGGGTAGCAACCCACAATTAAATTATGAGCAAGCTGAAAGTCAATCTCAATATTGGTCAAATTACGGTCCGCCTAGATATCCAAACCAGCCACACAATGAACAATATAGAAGTCTAACACGACCACAGCAACCTCAATCGCCACAACTGTATACGGGCCAACCCTATGGCACCTTCCCACGTAACGGCCAGCAAGTCAATCGGCAGTTTAGTCAACCATACGCCGAACAAGCTTACAACTCACTGCCCAGGACTGGATCACAGATATTGCCTGGTCAGCCTTACGGAGAACCATATAGTTCACTCCCACGCAGAGAAATAAATCCACAGTACAGTCCTGGTGGACAGAATTACAATTCGTTACCTCGAAATGGCTCGCCAAGTCTTCAATACGATCAATATGGAACAGTACCACGTGCTGGGCCTCAACAACAGTCGTCTTCAGGCCTCTATACTCTACCAGCGAGGTCAGGCCCCCGTCGTGTGCGCATCAGCGAACTCCAACCCATTGTACACGGTTATGGTATGTGCTTACAATATCACCAGTAAGGCCTCGTATTCACTTGCCTGGTTTCCGGCACGCCGAGCCTAGTAACATATGAATGAAGCTATTAAGAACAAACTAGCCAGATTTTTGTGGCGGAGTTGTGAAAAACGGGCATGTGGATGCTTGGCATTACAGGTTTTATCAATTTAACGGATTTTGTAATTTGTTGACTCTATAAAGACATTCTTTGCAAGATACATCGTTTGCGACTGCGATACTTGTTTGTAAGTTTGAAATGTAGGCGTTAGGTTTATTTTAAACCTCAAAGGATAGATTTACCTCATACCACCCACGCGACGCGATCAGTTTCCCCCGGGTAGAAACTTGTAGAAAGTAGCTTTGAATAGAAACTAATCTTGTCGTCAACCTGCAGTTTATCACGTTATATCGTTATATCCCTTTAGTTTCACTTTCAGCTAATAGCTTCCATGTCGTACTACGTAACTACTTACAAACAATCTAGAAGACCCAACACCTAGAAATTGCTTATACGTATTGAATCAATACTGTTTACGATCCAGCTAACATAATTAGCACCTTCGTCAAGTTAAATCGTCGATATCTACGTGATTCGGTAGGTGAAAGAAAAATTCTGTCGCAAACAATTTCAGTCATTTTAAGATAATATTTGGGCTGAGAATAAAAAACACCTACAAACATTAGCATCTGACATCACGTACTTACAGAAAATTACACCTATGTTAAAACGGGTAGTAGGCAAAGCGTTAACGACCTGATAGTGTGACTTTTTCGGCGTGCTTGACAATAATCAATAAACTCTTAAGCTACAGGACCGATTTCAAAAATTCTACCACGGGAAAATATCCTGTTCCCGCGGGAAAACGCAGCAGCAAGTTAAACTGGCTAATAGTGTTACAATAAATAATCTGATGCTTCTGCTGCCGTTTACGACATCCGCAAGATAAGGTTGTAATCTAATCTTGTATTCGCCATTAGGCGGAAAATGTTTACAAGATTTCAGAATTTTTATGTTTCTATTTCGACTGAGACTAAACAACAACTGACCCTGAATTTAATTCTTCAATCGATCGACCGCGATGTCTCTTTTTGCATACGTGTAGCCATGTGTGCGTAAGTAGGACGAGATAGCCTCCAGCCCCAAGGGAGGGTTAACAATAGCTGCATTACTCTCTGTGCTTACTGGTGCGGTCTAATGAACTAGCCACCTGCCAACCTGCCTGCCTGGCCAGTGCCACACACGCATCTAGATCAAACTCACATCACACAGTGAAATATAAAAGCTCTAGATAATATTTGTCATCAAATTGTGATAGAAATATGGCCGTGGTAACGAAATTGGCCGTACGCGGTGCTATGTGCTCCATAATGGAATTTACGTTCAGAGCAAGTAAGCGTTAACTTTACGGCTTTGTTTGATAAAGTAAAGAGAAAGTTTTTGTAGTATTTTTGTTGTTATTCGAAACGTAATTCTATTCCGTTATTATTTAATTTCCTTCAATCTTCGTTACGCGTAATAACTCTCACAGTTATTGTGTCCCGCTTGTTTTTCGTTGTAACCTTTTTGGAATACGCACAAAGAGTTACGTAGCTATAGGTAGTGGTTTTAGTCCGTGGGTCGATGATAATTTAATATTTTTTGTGTTTAGTTTGCTTATACTATTAATTAAGTTAGAAAAAAGCTTGTCATAATCTTCTTATTCCTATTCAAATCCTAATATGATGAACAGATCTACTTTCATTTTGGCAAACAAATTATTTGTTGTTATATGTTAAGGTTATTTTATTAAAATGTTTTGTCTGTACAAGCAATACGATTGCAGAATTGACGTCGCTATAATAAGAAACGAAAGCTTGTTAATAAAAGAATTTATTTTTATTCTTTATGGAATCAATGTTTATGAAAGGGGTTACGCGTGATAGTGAAATAACCATAGACTTTTAATATACTTCGGAAATAACAGTAATTGTAAACATTGTAGCTAATCTTTAAAGGGGAGTTGCGTCATGATATCATGGTTTGAAAATGGCGTTATCAGATAGAAAGTGTGCGAGTATCATATCATGGTGGGTCACTGTATAAAATGAATTCACGACTTGTCTCTGTACAGTCTGTTTGAGAACAGTCTTGGAGACTTTTCCTCTTCATAAAGTCGACGGTCACAAGTTAAACAATCTTTGACCAGTGCTTGACCACGGAAATGCCTCTAGGGTTTGCTTTCTAGGTATAAGTAGGTCTTTTTTAGTGTGCATGAAGACTTAAAAAATGTTTTTTATCTACTTGTAATATATTTTTTTTCATTTTTTTCATGCGGCAACACTAAGTCGTCCAACGATCTAATAAACCTTGGTGTCAGAGTTCCTTAATCTCCTTCTACATGTAGCAGGCCTCTGACATGATTGTGCAACGACCGCCGTCTAAGTAATCATAGACGGCAAACGACTTAACGTGGCTCTAATAAAAACATTACTTTTAGCCAATTTAAAACTCTACAATTCATGAAGTCTGTTACACCGCCATGGTATATTTTTTCATATTTTATTTCTTTTGAAAAACCCTACCCCTACCATTTACTACCTAGTAACTGGAGAAATTTGTACTGTAAAAGATTAGAATAGGCAAAGTTTACTGAATCCGGTCCGGTTAACTGGCAATTCCAAACTAACTTTAGTATTTTCCGTTATGCTTGAGCTTGGTAAAGCACACTTACAACCTGTAATTGGGATAATCTAGCTTGCACTTGTATTAACATTAATACCGGTTGTAAAACTTTTATGTTTTAAGTTTCTAAAACCTTAGTTTAGCAGCGCGTAAAAGCTTAATTATAGTATACTATCAAATGTTGGTATAAACTCTTTATTCGGATATACATAATACATAGTCTTGACTAATTGGTATACTTTTCCCGTTTACTCAGATCGTTTTTACCTCATAATGACTCCTTACTTGCCTTAACTACCATTATCAGCGGTAGTAAATTGAATGAGATCTCCAGCACTTTAGCCTCTATCGTAAGCACTAGACTAAATGCTTCATTTATTGCCTGTAACTCAGTCTAGCTGTTAAACTGTACTGCTTATGGGATCCCAATGTATATGTGCTGCCCCAAACACTAAAAAAAATCCATGAAAAACTAATAAATCGAAAATCCACTGGTTGAAATTAAAAGATACTGACGCTTATTTCCATAATGTTATTGTAATAATAATCGGGTCACTATGTCAAAGTGGCCACTTGTAGCTCTTTTTCTATTTGTAACGACACTGAGCCATATTCTACTAAGCTAAAACAAAATTCTCTAAATAAGCTTCCAGTAAGTATCTGTACTTTAATTTTTCGGGACTTTTTCATTGAGTTTAAATTTTGCAGTGTTGGGGACAGCACATATGCTCAGGGATCCCCTTAACTGTAACAGTCTTAAATAATAGCCACTTTCCGGTATACGAGGATTGTTCGCTAATGGACTTAATCCGCCTCTTACCGTGTGAGACCCCAATGAAAAACGACTTGATGAACCCTGGTTTCAGATTTTTAACCCTCCTACTTTGCTCCTATCGTGTTTGAGTATTGACCGTCATGTAGGTAATAGATAGTAGCCGATATACCAGCTTCAATGTCCTAACTAAACTAGGAAGTCTGTTTCCCTTTATAAATTGACAAAATTATCAACCATGTTTGACTCCACAGTGGTAGAGCTCTGAGTGAACCCGAGTCTTTCGAATCGTGATACCAAACGCCAAACCAGTAAACCACGGAGGACACCAGGAAACAGTAAACCTCCGCTAATGGGCTGAATGAAACGCCATCGCAGGCGCAGGTCGTGAGCCGATGTCTGATAGAAAAGCAGACGAGCACGTTTGACACTAGTGAACTCGCAGCGCGTTCAAAATAACAGAACCGCGCTTTATTATCTGCTAGTCAGATTCATACAATGTTTCTATTTTACGGGATGATGTGGAGTCGTCTTATTTTTACAATCCTTTCGATATTATTGCTGTGTTAATTAACTCTCTCTCTCTTTTCGTGTGGAACACTGAATCGCCCAATGTGTTTGACTGATTCTTCTTCATAGAAAAGCAGACAAGCACTTTTGAAAATAATAGAATTACGCTTTATTATCGGCTATTCAGACTCATACAATGTTTCTATGATATGGCATCGTCGTATAATTTTTACAATCTTTTCAATGTCTTTCTCTATTCGTTGTTCATATTTTCATACCATTTAAAAATAGCGGCACAACACATATCTACATGTTGACCTCCGAACTCCAATTTGAGCATAGAATCCGATGATAATAACGATGATATTTCCATTGGTACATGTGTAATTTCTCTATCGACCCGAAAAAATCCCCATTGCCTATTTCGACCACGTACGACGTACCTATTCACCTTCGGAATCGTGCATTTATTGAACCCAGAGCTCTCTAACTAAAGAAACAGACTTTTTTCCTGTTTGTTCCAATCAAAATAGAACATAACAACAATGATGACCTGTCAATAAGAACATGATAAGGCGGAATTTCTTTCATTTCATAATTAACTTACAAGATAAGCAATCAGTCAGTCACTTTAGTATCGGAGTACTTACGAGTTACCGCTTTTTACTTTCGAATCCCCATAATGTCATAGATTGTAATTTGGGCTACGAGTATGTTGTTATAATGTTATTACAAAAACACCTTTCGCTCCAGGTAATTACTGCAATACTCTCGTGTTTTGGCTCGTCTATTCGTCTTCATTTTTCAACTTCGTGAAAGTATTCCTATTGATTACCATTCATTATTGTTGTCAGCATTTAGCACTCTATAATAACCACTAAGCCATAAGGCATAGGTTTGTGAGTAAAAGGACATATAATTCAATTCGAAAGATTACGGGAAAGAAAATTGTCTTTCACGTTCATAGTGACTTCAGATGAGATTTGTACAAAAAGCTTTTGTGCAAATCCTTTCACCTTTAGTCCACTATAATCTAAAGTATCAATCATTCTCGCCTTAGTCGTTTATCTCAATGTGGCTGATTCAGTATTACCTCGCCTCGCTTTAGTGTCCGGCCAGACCGTTCTAATGCATTATGTCTGTCTGAATCAATCTTGAGGTAATGTTGGTGTGCCCTAGCTGGCATTTCTCCTGTAGCCCAGTCACTCTAGAATGAGACGCAGCCTACGAATCGAAGCTTATATCACTGAATCACTATATAGTATAAAGCAAAGTCGCTTTTCGTGTGTGTATGTATGTTTGCTTTAATTTTTAAAACTATACAACGGATTTTAATACGGGTTTTTTTAATAGATAGAGTGATTCAAGAGGAAGGTTTTTATGTACAATACCTGCCGGGAAAACATGTTATTCCCACGGGAAATTGAGTTCTCAGCGGGCGCAGCCGCTGGGCGGGCCGCTAGTATCTTATATCACAAATGAAAATAGGTAATGAATGACACTCTGCGTAACTACGGCACTATACGGATTCGTAATATAAAAGCATAGTAACTAAAAAAAACTTAAGTGTCATCTTCACTCCTGTTTTATTTAGTGAAATTAAATATTATTGCATCCTCAATGCATGTAGATAATTAGCAACATACCTAAGCAGCAAAGTAGGTATGAGTTGCGTTTTGCATCCATTTGCGGCGCTGCTATGGTTTCTAAGTTTCAATCACAAACCAAAGGGTTCTCTAGTTTCAAGACCTTTGATTTCACTTACTAGATTACTATTACTTTTATGCGAGCGGAGCGAATAACCTAACCGCAGTTGTCCGGACAATCAGAACAGCGAAAGCAGGGAGCGAACCTTTGCGGTCTGTATCTTTGTCGCTATGCTACGGGCTCCAATCCTGTGGACCTGTGAGACTGTAAAGATACCCAAAAATATCAATCACTATTTCCAATTCGATCTTTCATTTCACGCACTGGACTACTATTGCGGATAACCTAACCGCAGATAGCCCGGACAATCACAACAGTGAACGCAGGAAAGGGGCAAATGCGGTCTGCAAAGACTGCATCCGTGTAGCGGCGCTACGGGCTCCGATCACGAAAGTGAACCTGTGAGACTGTGAAATGAGTTATTGAAGCGCGTCGACAACTCGATACCCTGTGGACACGATCTCCCATTAACTATAATTTATTCTACACCTCTATCTTGCGCTGCATTTGCAACGTAAACCGATGATTTATCAGCTGCATCTCGCTTCCTAACTAACTGTTTATATAGCCAGGCGCCGTACGTAATCAATTCGGTTAGCTTTATTTTTTAATGTCTACGCCACCCACGTTTGTTATCCCATAAACCCAAAACATTACGAAATTCCGTCGCAGCGATACCGTTACTTGCAGATAAATAAACAAAGATGATTGTCTTTCTGAAACCGGGTTAGATCGTGGGCTCAAACGTGTATTATATTCCACCTGGACTAGGCTGTATCTAATTGACACCCTTGCATGCATTAATCAGCAAGGTGTTCCGTTCCAGTCGTATCTCTCTCTAGTCGGACTAATGTCAGATACTGTTGAATCCGCTAGCTGCAATATGAAGTCCCGGTTAATTCTATACCTATTTCGATTTCGAATACTATCTTAGTGTCACTCGTGCAATTAAATAGCTGTAATATGCACTTCATCACTGTGTATTATGTATATAACCTGCCTACTAAATTTCTGTTGTCTTCTATTGGCTTTCTCTCGTTAGCAGGTGACATATCGAAACAAATAGGTAAACTTTAAAGGCCCGTATATTTCAAATCTTACATAAAATAGCATCATAGTCAAATTCTGATTGCAATAATATTTTATGTCAGATTTTATGGCGGGAGGTCTTAGGTTCCGAATATTTTAGTCCATCATTTTAGCGGCACGACGGTACCGTTCTTGAATTCATGTCTTTATCCCGCTGAGTCGCATCTTTCGCTATTTTGACAAATTGAACATACTAAGCGCTTTCAGGCAACTGCTATTAGATTTAATTATAGTAATCTTCTAGGTATGCATTACTGTTATAAACATTCTGTTACTCTATGAAGTCGGTTATACATTTCAATTCTTTCCATATTACACGTCATTGTTTACAAAAAGAAACTTTGAAGTCTTTCGTTTATAATCATATCAGTGCGTGTATCGAATCGAAAGTGCTCTCGATTACGCGCGGACACCAGATGTGATCCGGAGGTTCTGATAATGGTTGGGCATCAGAAAAAAATAAAGGAGTCGGTATGCATCTGAGACTTTCTATTTTTATCGTGAGGAGAGGTCGAGGCGGGCGCGGGACGGCGCCGGCGCCACAGCCTCCAGCCACCAGCCAAGGCGAGGTTCAGCCGCGCGAGGAGGTTGCTTCGCGCGCATTCCGTCATCTCATGCGCCCCGGGCTGCGCGCACGCACGCGTCTACCTGCCACCGTGCCGGCTTGTTTATTTTGATTAGCCCTATACTACGCTATATTCTAAACACCTTTGTTCAAGTGCTCTCGATAAAAATAGTATCAGTACCGGACGATGACCTATTCGGAATGCATTCGATCGAACACCCGCCGCTTTGACTCAATTGACGTTTGATACAAGCCAGATAGTATCGGACACTCGGATATCGTCCAGTGTAGGAAGTAACCGGGACCTGTGTCTTACAAGGAAATGGGGGTTTTACGGAAGAAAAAACAGGAAAGTGGGCTTTTCAGGAAGAAAAAGCGTAAGTGACTTCGTGTACTTTCCTCTTACTAAGTGCCAGTGATTAAGCTAGCTAGAGTCTAGTGTTGATTAGTTTAATAGAGTTAGTTTAACTCGGAGTTACGTTAATTTACAATTTTATTGCGTAGCAATTCTAATGATCAATACGCCTCATATCCGTTTATTGCGTCTATTAATAATTAATGAACAATCAGTCTAACATTACAGTGCAAGTTGGTACGGAAGTAGTAGGGCTGCAGTCGTATCGAATATCATGAAGGCTTACCTAGAGCCAAGGCAATTGTATCTCTTTCGTATAATGTTACGTGAACCATGTATCCCATATGTAGCATGAAACGCACTTAAAATAGGTCTTTATTGCATTCCTATTATTACATAAATTAATAAATAAAATAAAAATTGTTGAGCCTTTGAATAAAAATATGATACAAAAAGTAGGCATGAAGGAAAGGGGAAAAATGAAATCGACACAATTTCAATAATCACCATACTACCTACCTGTCTGCCTATACATATACGTAGATTTATGTAATTGTTCCATAATAAATGTAATATGCTGAAGCGGGTACTTACATTTCCTTCCAATATATCATTAAGTAGAGGTGAAGTTATTACTTTACAGTCAATAAAAATCTATAAAATGTTATAGGTTGCTGATGTAACATAAGATAGGTAATATCAGTAATATCAATTTATGTTACATGCATTATGAAAGCCTATAATCTTTTATTTCCCCCTTTAAAGTTACTGTGTTATTGCTCTTTCGAACGAACTTAATTTAACTAAAAGTATTATTTAAGAACGCTTTCAAGAGTTTTTAAAAGAACCTTTTAAGTTCGTAATTTGTTCACTACGGCAACACACTATTTCGAATTGGTTAGAAATCAATTAGTTTTATCGGCATTGTCCATTCGTCAAAACTATTAGATAACTATTAATTGAATAAATAAATATTTTGAAATATCTTGCCTATAACCAGGAAATTAATATAAAGATATCGATGCCAATGTCATCTATAAAGTTCAGCTAATATTCGGATCAATAGCATAGCCCAGATGCATAACGACCGGATCAACATGCAAAGTTTCTATTTATCTTCGTTACCAGTCCAGGATTAGCATAAACCTGCAGTAATATCTTTCAATAGGTGGTCGTAGTTGTAATTACAAGACGACTTTATGGGCAGAAAGAATCGTTTTGTACTGGGCATAAAATCGTAGTCGGGTGGTTTGCCAAGAACATTCAAAGAGTATTTGAATATTGTAGAAAAGTATTTTAGCTTGAAGTAATGTTCTCACATACATACATAAATCACGCCTTTGTCCCTTACGGGGTAGGCAGAGCGTTAACGACCGTAAAATTACGGTCTTCATCGCCACGTCTGACAAGTATTGAGGGCCCTTTTAGATGATTCATGTATCACTGTAGTGACAGGTTGTCAGCCTGTCGCCTAAAATTGTAACACACATGAAACCCTCGAGTCCCATAGTTGCCTTTTACAACACCCGCGGGAAGAAAAGGGGTGATGCTATTCTAAGCCGGCATCACACGGCATGTTTTCACTAAGAGGCAAAATAAACTCAAATGCAATAATTTATTTCTATACCTGGTTTATTATTTGTTCTCCAAAGTAGCTGTAATATGCACTTTGAGTAAGTAATATATCTTTGATATTTGCCTCAAATAGTCAATAATACCTCAGTTTATTTCAAGGTTAAATGTACGGTACGTCAATCATATGGACGAAGACATACTACTTTGCATATTTGAGCCAAATAGCATAACGTTATGCCTAATGCTACCGGCATTCAGAACAAAACAATCAACTTCAGAGCTAATGTCGTTGGACAAATGGTTCTGTCATCATCTAGAACCAAATGGCTTTTACTTCTTCTCGGTATTACCTTGGAAATGCCGCACCTGACCTGAACAGATGTTCAGTCGGTCATACATCAGCCACAGGTTGTCCTTCGTTGAATTGTATGTTGTTTACAATTTTACAAGGTTGCTTTACAAGTACAGTTCAGACAATTTTAAGCTGTAATTCAAATCGGGCTATGTTTACTGTTTTTATTTATGTGCAATTTAGATACCAATGGACACAAAATTGAGTCTAAAGATCAGCAACCTTACTATAAACCGGTATAAGAGAGCTGACTTTGAAACCTCGGAAGCAAAGTCATATGAGGATTATGCGGTCATCGCATAACTATTTAAGGCGCGTCTCTTGAACTTCTACTTATTTCGTAACTGCGCAATGTCCCATATACCTCAATGTTGTTTTGGTCGCCGTAACCAACCATAGCATGGCCAGTGTTCTTCTAGTTTGTAGAGCTGTTAACAATTATGTCATCTCTACACTTGGTTGCTTCTATGTGGAGCTTGAAGGTCGCAAGATGTACTAACTACTGGTTTAATTTATGTACCATATCTGACAAACAAAAACTGTTGCTGTTTTTTTCTATCGTTTACTTCACCGAGTTAACAGTCTTTAAAATCACCGTGGCGTATGGTGCTATGTAATTTGCACTAAAAATTTATCCCGCATTGATGCTGCAGGCATATCTCCGAACGGCCTTAAAGATTTATATGCAGGTATTGTGTCATGGGATTTAAACAGTTACATTTCGCCTAAGTTCAAAACAAGGCCAAAAGGCCCTCTGCTTGATGTATGGGAGGTCGATAGGTTGACATTTACGGTTCTGTTCAATAATGTTGTGTGTTTTATGGTAAAATAAACGTTTGCGTAATGCGGGTGTTTTGCTTCCAGCGGCTGATGTTTTGACGTGCTGTACTGTGTAAAAGTATAGTTATGTATGCATGGTACTATTTCAGTAGACGTTATTTCATAAAATAAAATGATTTCTCGAAAGTACAATAGTTAACTTTCAAGTTGTGATGCATTGATGTATATTTTTTTATGTAATCGAATCAACTTTCTGATAGCTCCCTGTCTACTTTCCTGTAAGTTTAGTGGTGTTTTCCAAGTTTTACTTTTTAATGTCAAATTATACAGCCAATATATATTATATTTCAAGAACATTGCTCGTCAAAAGTCATGATAAGTAATTAAGTCCATTGAAAAGAGAAATGCTTAAGCATGCAAGCTAATGATTGCAACTAGTCTTTTACGCAAATGCCTGTATTTTTCTTAATGGCTGCTTCGGTTATATTTATTAGACAACTTGTACGTAGATTGCGATAGTGCACGGCTGCACGTCGCCTTGCCCATTCCTAGGGCTTAGCTGTAAACATTTACACCGATTATATCCACCGGCTACCAGACACTCACTTCTATACCAGTACTGTCATTAAAACAAAATTGCCTCTCTTAATTTAGCCTCAACAACCCGCGTCCCGAGCTTTTACTCATTATAACTGCAATTTTCCGACATTGCTTCTTCATTCTCCCTTGCATTACATGCACTATCCTTGTTCAGATAAGCCAATGCAATTTATCTTCGGTGCATGTATAATCTTGAGCAAATATAAGATGAAGTACCTGAAATAGAAGCACTCCATTAAGACCTAACAACCGACTTTCACCTGTCCATTATGCTCCGATTGGAAGTAAATTACCATCATTCCTAGAAACGAGCATTTTCCATTAAAATAAGACTACTGTAAAACGAGAGTCACGAATCCGTCTATAAACTATCACGACTCCAACGGGATACAATGGTCGCGCTGTTATTCGTCGAGATGAAAGTACGTATCGTCCGATTCTGATTGGCTATTGTGAGAGTCCAGGATGCGCATCCAAACGCTCTGGATCGTTTCTTGATTTCTCCTTTGATTCACACACTCCAAATGTAAATTCTCGTGCGAACACTCGACTCAAGAATACGCCCATTTGTTATTCGATTCAACTCCCTTTGAAGAACTCTGAAGTAAACCCTTGTACACAGTAAACGCATTTATAAATGTCAAGCCGCTTGATTCAGTTTCAGTGCTAATGACTTAGTAAAAGTGAAAGACTGTCCATTATGGAGATTGAGCAGGACTTGATAGTGCGAATGAAAGTATTTGTTGTGCGAGATTAACATCGCATGTCCAGAGAAACTGTAACAACGAGTTGACTTTTAAAAGCTTGCTTTCGCCAATATAAGTAAAGTGTTTTTGCATATCAAATTTCTTACACGGCCCTTATTACCATACGTTCGTTGGCAATCGTTTTAGCAATAATGACAAGGCGATTGATTAGGGTAGAGAAAGTAGATTTTTAAATTGAATATTCACAAGTTGCAAATTGCTAGACAGGTCTAACCTATCACGCGATATCTGGGCGTAGCAGATCATTATATTCTTCGCGATTACGTACTAGAATGACATTTCACGTGCGGAGGGTAAGCGTACTGATTTTTCAAATCTTAACGTACACTATCTACCTACATATGTACATATTGGCATGTCTATCACGATCGCATAGTTTTCCTTCCTTGCAAAGATATCCTCATTAACGGAATTCCCACTAATCGCTTTTAGATTATCTAGTCAGTAAAGAACTATTATTTTCTTCACTGCCTTGAGCTTGTCGTACTATTTTCCTGTCGTGCAAGTATCATCCATCCTCATTAACGCCATATGTTGACCTTGTGCCATCGCGTGTGCAAGCGCATTGCATCCTTAGAATGCATTCTGCTCAACTTTTTTAACGAACCTAAATTCTATAATGACTCCTTTGCGGGTCATTCTAAGCCTACCGAAGTCCAGTGATGCTTAACCTCAACTTTATACTAAGTTTGACGAATCAGTATTTGTTTGTTCAACTTAAACCTGTTGAAATCGTAAGGTTACGTTGTCGTGGCTGTGTTATTTATCGATAAGCAAATAACGTTCACATGATTTGCGGCCTTCTTAGATATCCAACCTTGAAATATATTATGTTCATGTCCTCTCGTGCATTTCATTAGTTACTTGTAAGTAATTTCCTTCTAAGGGATTAAGTTCATTGGAGCGGATAGCCAGTGATACTGACACGGGAAATTGCAGGTTATTTATCATTTTAGCTATCGTTCGATATGATCGTTTCACCTGAGAAAGTCACCTATTATAATCACAATTAATTCATTACTTACAAATGAATCCTGTTATCATAAAACATCAAGGAGTGTTACTTTCGTTTTATTTATATCATGTATAAACGTCCTATACGTTTTTGATGACATAGACCTCTCTGCCCTCGTAATTCGTAGCCTGTTGGTCTTGCGTCATTTTATAGTGTGTACGTGAATACATTCGAGTTCTAGTAGTTTCCATCAGCTATTACCAAACTTTATTTGATTTTTGTTACACTTCCGTTCAGCATTAGGTATTCAAGACCGTTCTAAATCATGCCTCTAAAACGCTTGCATATGGATAAATGTGCAGTAATCAAGGTCCACCAATGCCGGTGGACTTGGTCATCCTTTTGTCCCCATAATCGCACCATCAGTTGCTATTGCGTCATGTACCTATATGATGCTGTGCATTATGACTCCATAACATGGTTGGAGAGCATTGTTCCAGTTTCATGAGCACAGGTTCAATAATTGATGCGCCCACGTCAATTACGTACGAGTTAGGACCTTGCTTGTTATGTAGAGTCTTGCATTGCTGTGAGATTCTCTTATTAGAATTTGTGTATCGTTTGCATTTTGCATTGGAAAATACAATAAGATGGTGAGATGGATCTGTAGCTATTCTACCTTTAATACTTTATTCACAATGAATACTTTTAGAATATCAAATACGCATGTATGAAGCATCAATATTGTGAAAGCTTGGTGCTTGCTGTAGTTCGTCGTCGTGTAGGAATGCAAGTGCCCTTTTGGGCTTTCGGATTAGGTCGCTTCATCATCGTCATTCTTATCTGTGCCTCAGATCTATGCTCGGGTCGATATAATCATTATCATAATAAAAATACCGTTGCTTTTCTATTACTTCGCCGTGATCTGTGTATGTAAGCCCCTGTATACATTCCTTCGTGTTTCCGCGTGTTTGGAACATGTGTGAAGATTCCAGTGGTCGCAGCTCTCGGTCAGAATCATTAGCGCTAACGTTGTCAGCGATTAGCTTGGTTACTGCACATTTACACGTTGTTATCCCATTTGCTTCGCCCTCTTATTTTCAAAACAATTTAAGATTTAGCCATTTTTTTTGCCTCTTAATATATACGTACACAAAGTATCCAAATATACCTACTACCAAAGACAGAATTATTTTATAGATGAAAAACTTGACTGTGATCAGCCGTTAATCGGCGAAATGATTGATGAGTAAAATCAGCTTGCAATCTCTTTTTACCCGACTACAGCAAAGCAAAAAGGAGGGTTATGATTTTGACCGGAATGTATGTATGTATGTGGCAATAATTCCTTTGTTCCCTCCTAGCTACGAATCTACTTATCAGAATTTGACAAATGAGGTGTCAATAGAAGCGCCTGAACAGTCCGATGGTTATAGGCTATGTCATGTTACAATAAAGTGAATATGGCGCCCTCTAGCGTGCATAAAGATTCGAAGAAAAAATTTTTTTTTCTTCAAGTTGTACCGTGTTGGGTATCAAACAAAAGGGCTTAAATAGCACATTTCAAAAATATATATAATGTAGGTGAAAGTTTGAAACTTTCTTGCATTTACGCAATGTCAATTTAGTATGAAATTGGTACATCGGTTTTTCTCTTTCTCTCTTTTCGTGTAGGACGCCGAGCCGTCTAACGATTCAATTTCTTTTTTCGCGTGGGACACCGAGTCGTCCTAACGACCCGATGAACCCTAGTGTCGGAATTTTTCAACCGCCTTCTGCAAGTAGCAGGATTCTGACATGGCTGTGTAACGACCGCCGTCTAAAGTGATCATAGACAACAACCAGGACCAACGGCTTATTGTGCCATCCGAAACACGGAACCATCTTTCTTACGGACAATCGGGTGGTTCAGCCTGCAATGTCCTAACCAGACTGGGAACAAATTCACAAAGTGATAAATATCAACTTTGTGAGTGACCCACCGAGAATCGAACCCGGAACCTTCTGCGTCAAAGGCAATCGCACTACCACTGCGCCACATTGGTCTTCAATGAGCCCTTATGTCAGAATTTTTCAACCACTTCCTACAAGCAGCAGGTACATTGGTATCGGTATCGGTGTGGTGTCGGTATGTGTCATACTCGTAGAGCTGATCTGATGATGAAAACGAAAGGTAGACAAGACGTGATAGCACTACATACGCTAAATATCTGTGTATAAGCTATGGTAAGAAAGAGCTGCTCCTTAGGCTCAGATCTGACATATTTTTCATCATATTTAATGGGATCGAAGTAGAAAAGTACCGCGAAAATTATCAAATTTAAATTAGTTTAACGCGTAGATAGGTAGGTACATAAGAGATCCTACTAATCCTAATCCTAATTCCTAATTCCTTATATAATTTATAAACGCGGATATGTGTTTGTTAGGACTTGGCGCTAAAACGGCTGAATAGATTCAAATTATACATTGTACAAAGATGAAATAATGTCTAGAATAAAACATAGGCTGCTCTTTACTGAGGTTAAGTTACTTATTTTTAGGGGAACACGCACGTTCCAAAATTTTTGAAAAAGGTAGTGCTATTAAGCCAATTTGCATTTTAGGAAAACTAACAGCGACATCTGTTGTCTGAGACTTTTGACTTACTCAATTGAGTAGCTGCTACTGCATGTTAAATATGTTTGAATAAGATTTATATCGTGTTGGGTATCAAACGAACTGTCATATTTTTCATCTCATGTAATGGGATCCAAGTTGAAGGTACCGCGAATCATTACATTTAAATTAATTTAACGCGTAATAGATAGGTAGGCAGAGCGAAAGCGGGATAAAGGAGTGATATGTGTTTTTATGTATGTATGTATAGATAGGTACAAGTATGTATGTACATAAAAGATCCTACAACTAATATTCTAAAAGCAGATATTTGTGCATTTTTCTTAGAACTTGTCGTTATAACGCTTCATATATTCATATTAAATTTTATACATAGCTAACATAAAAAATGAAAACATCTGTTTTGGTAACGAAACCAACAGCAAGCATCGACCCAGAGGGTTGAGGGGGGCTTTCCCCCCTCGCAGAAAAAGAAACGGAGACAACCTTTTTGGTGATGAAACCAGCAGCAAGCATCGACACGGGGGGTTGAGGGGGGCTTCCCCCCCTCACAGAATAAAGAAACTGAAACATTTGGTAATGAAATCACACGGGGGGTTACTAGCATATTTTATATACACCTAACAAAATCATAATACAGTTTAAACTCGTACCTACCTACATCTTCCAACAAACAATCGTGAAAATTTAAGTTTACAACCCCAAAATAATTAAAATAAAAAGAAGTCTAAAAACTAAAACCCGACTACTGAGATTTCGCGCTCTAAAAAGTAAGAAACAAGAAATCTGAAATAATAACTACTCACGATTGAATGTGTTTTTCGTCTCCAAAATTCATACAAAGTAAACAGCTGTTATAATTTATTTTCATGGCAGTTTAATATAAAGTTCATAGTAGTTTTCAGGTGAAAGCTGTGGTCGTTTGCCACGTTGCCTTATTTATTTTATAAACTAGATAGTAATAGAACACGTGGCAAACGACCACAGCTATCACCTGAAAACCACTATGAACTTTATATTAAACTGCCATGAAAATAAATTATAACAGCTGTTTACTTTGTATGAATTTTGGAGACGAAAAACACATTCAATCGTGAGTAGTTATTATTTCAGATTTCTTGTTTCTTACTTTTTAGAGCGCGAAATCTCAGTAGTCGGGTTTTAGTTTTTAGACTTCTTTTTATTTAAGTATAACAAAACAATGATCAGTAATCTGACTTTTTCAACGTAAAAAACTTTTTCTATCGTAGACCAATCTCAATATTTTTTCTGATTACACAATTTCTGATGTATTAAATGTAGAGAAAAACAATCTAGTATTTGGTTCGGTTTACTTACTTTGACAGAAGGTTACCCACATATCAGGTATATTATGACCTTACACTTGTTAGCAGTCGATATGCGATATTGCGTATACTCAACTTGTAAAGTATCAGAAACAATGAATGGTATTCATACATAATATCTACTCACCTATTCTGATAGATAACGTGGTATCTAATACGCATTTCGTAGTGGATCGTTGAGTAATTTTGTTTACTATTCATGTTAGGCGTAAATGAGTCATTATTGTTGATAATGTTAATAAAGTAACAGTATTATTAGTGACAATAACAGTTTGGCACAGTAAGCTTTTATATTAAAAAAGTAACATGTAAATTGTATGTATATAGGCATGGCAGGCACCTGGATCGTCTCGGAAGATCGAAAAATTGCACATAGCTTGTAAATTTATGTTAGCGAATATAATTAGAATTGCAAGGTCTTATTTTTGAGAGTGCCTCGTCATGGTTAAGATTATAGGCAAAGCGAGTTGCGAATGGGTTGTTTTGATGTTGAATACACCAATAGACATTATGCTATGAAATAACTAACTACCTAATGATCAGCAGTTTTTCTTACCACCTGCAGAGCCTCATTATAATTCTACATCCATAAGCAAACCACGTACCTTACCAAGAAAGTTCATTATATTGCTAACACAAGCGATCTGTACCGATAATGATAACCATCGACTTCGGCAATTAATATCACAGGAGATTGCATATCTCCTCAATCTAGTTGCATAATAATTGGTCAATTTGAATTTAACAGCTACAATACAAGCGAGGAGAAATTAGATGTTTACTTCGTGAGAACACGATTATGATCTGTAAATGGAGAATGCATGTCAGAATGTACGGTATGCGAAAGTTTAGGGCACGAATGTATGGATTGTTTAAAATGTGTTACAATTACGATATCCGTTGGTACTCTTTTGAATACATACTGAAGTTATTGTTGTTTTTTTGCTAATCACAAAAAGGTGTAGTATCGAGAATGAAGGTTAAACGCGTATTATTAATGAGAACAATAGAATGGAATGTCGAGTAGTTCGTACACTTCTAAAAATAAAATAAAATATATCGAATTATGATTATTGATTTATATGTATAATAATGTGTAATACACATTGTATATCTTACCTAGCTACCTTGCGTCTGAAGAAGAAAAGTACATAAAAATTCGATGCCATGACTGAACTCTACTACTTATTTGTCCCTTAGGGTTCTATGCCAAAAAATCACGTACCTATAATTATAAGTTTAGTTTTAATATTCTAACCGAAAAGAACTGGATATATCGTATCTCCCCTTGTTGCAGGTGAATCAGCGTCAGAACGGGCAGAAAGTGAAGCCAGGGTTGTGAACGACCAGCGATGCATAGAAGTGAGAATCGCAAGAGCAGCTGGAGGGTTGGGGCTTAGCATAGCAGGAGGCAGAGGGTCCACGCCGTACATCGGCAACGATGAAGGCATATTCATATCAAGAGTCACTCCCAACGGGCCTGCGTATCTAGCTGGACTCAGGGTAAGCTTATGATCTTTTATTACATTTTATGATAATGATAATATAAAAAAATACATACATTTGAAATGCATTTTTTTTCTACACTTTGTGTCGATAGCAAGTTTTGTATGGTGCTTTTAAACGTGCTTAGACCAAAGCAATCATTAGTATAAGAAACTTTCCATCTGTCTCTTGAACATAGTAAATAAAACAATCCTTTAGCTTCAAATAGGATGTGTGTCTGAATGGAATGAAATGCCAACTTTATAAATCATTGTTGCGTGTCCAGAGCCATATTGGTATGACACATAAAGAGATAGCTTGAACTTGTCGGGGTTAATCATAACAGCCATAAACGTTACTGCCTCTACGCTTCCCACGGGAATCATAAAAATGTTATACGCTCATTCATCATAATAAATATAGTGAAGTTTGTTAGTGCTAAGGCCAAAAGTCAAAGTTGTAAATTGCGCTACCTGCAATAAAGTGGAGTACAATACAACTCAAACAGCTACTAATAAATACCTGAATGAGACTATAGGGCAATCGATTACAGTGTTAAATCAATTAGGCATAGTTGACCCTGAAAGTGCCCCCTGCATTCGCTCCACTTTTGGACAGATATTTAGCACAATTTAGTGGCATCGAATTGAGGCCATTGACTGACGAATCAATGGAGTAGAGTAGTGCAGTTGCGGAACAATCGAGTCATTGTCTTTCTGATTCAATCTCCGATTTCAGTCAAATTAAAATTGTTGAAGAGACCTACCTACTGCTGCTGAACTTTGCAGATATTTATCAATGTTGGACTTTTATAGATGTCTATCTAAATTTTAGATTCTAAAGTATGTAACGGTGAGCAACTTGATACGGTAGACATCAAATTCAGTTTTTTGATTCGATAATAAGAGCTTTCGCGCATAATAAGTATCGTGCACGGATCAATTTATTTTTACGAAAACACAAGAATAGAACGATCCGTATTATTTTCTGTTGATCGTATGATGCGATACGATTAATTTGCATTCGATATGTAGTAAATACTGAAGCCTTCGCGATCGCGATGGTACATTAGGTCGCGTACACGACATAGAGCGGGGCGGGGGAAAAAATGGCTCGCTGCCTGGCACATCTGCATACAATGTACCCGATCAGTCCGATCCTTTCTCCAGAACAACCCCTAAGCCCAGTCTCGCCCCGAGGACTTAATTGGGCTGGTTGCTTGAACAACCATACAAATATTTCAAGGTGAGCTCTAGCTTCCCAACAAGCCGTCGGTGTATAATTAATGGTCCTGGGGTCAAAATCGCAGCATCCAACACAAAAAAAAATAAAAAGTGTCCCCGCTCTTTTTGTGTACGCGCACTTGGACTTCTACCCGTATCATAGCACATTTTTATATATGGATCTGTAAAGATTTCTTGCATTTTCCCTCAGGTGGGTGACAAGGTGCTGTCAGTGAATGGAACCTCAGTGGTGGATGTC
This sequence comes from Keiferia lycopersicella, assembly GCA_029255805.1. NCBI lineage: Eukaryota > Metazoa > Arthropoda > Insecta > Lepidoptera > Gelechiidae > Keiferia > Keiferia lycopersicella. The sequence continues at coordinate 7,557,835 of JARACZ010000008.1, forward strand.
GATCACTACTATGCGGTGGAAGTGCTCAAACAAAGCGGCGCGGTGCTCACTCTCGTCGTCACTAGAGACTCACCCAACTCCACTAGGTACGTGCATCACATTTACATTTGGAATAAACTGATTTCAGAGTTTAGGTATTTGGTAACTCATCACGTTTTACAGACGGTTTGTCGAGCGTAGTTTTGAAGGCCCCGGGGTGAAAAACATAGTGACCAATTTTGCAAATACCTACAAGAGATGTGTTAATAATAAGGTAAAGTTTCAAAAATTCGTGTAATATAACTACAGTGCGAACGTAGGTATTTATATGCTTTCACATTCCGGAACAACTTGTACTGTGATTCCAAAAACGGTCAATAACTTCGGAACCTTAAATTACGATCGATCATCGAAATTACACGGTGTGGGGTTCAATTATTTTTTGTTTGAATTGATGTATTTTTATTGTGATTGTTTTGTTCCAATTCAAGTATTTTCATTGCTTCATTACAGAACTCATAGTCGAGCGGCGAGCGGGGCGAGTCACCACTCTTTATCTACGACTGATACCATCTCTACTTTGGAAAATGGACAGGTATACAGTTTCCTCCTAGTAATTCGCATCAAAATCAATAGGCATGATGCCTGGTAGGTCAAATGAGCTACTTTTTAAAACGATATTTTGTATGAAAATACTGACATAAGACGTCATTATTATCTTGCCATTTTCGATGACGTCGAAACACTTACTTTTATATTATTTTTTTATTCGAACTGAATATTCCGGACCACTATAAATTTAGTATATTAGGATAATAGTTTTAAGTGTACAACTTTTGTATTTAATTAATGTTCCAGTCATCTAGCGATTTCATGGCCTTCTCAATTGCTTTATCAAGACATCCTTTTCTGCCAATCTTATGAAAGGTTAAAGCTGATGATTCTGCCCTTACGATCAATTTCAATTTACGTTAGACGCTGAAATCATTCATGACTTGGATTGAAGTGACCTCAGGTTTTGACATAATTTTCAATTGAAGTAACATTGAGATATTTTTCTTTCCCTTCGAGAGCAGACTTAAATTTCTAGCTTACCGAGAACTTTATTATAATTGGACTTTTCCCATGAGTCATAAATTATTTATACTTAAAAAGAACTGACTATTTGACAATGAGAAGTTACCTATTCAAAATAGTTTCTCACTTATAAGTTGTGTAAATATTCACAGGTGCCAACCGGGCGAGGCATTCTCAGCAAACCGCTCATCATCGGGAACCAATACGCGCAAGAATTCGAACCCGAGATGAAAGAGCACGCGCTGAATCAGAGCACACCCAACGCGAACACTCCCATACAGTCTACTTTCACTCCTTCGCCTACTGCGGTCACTACGGAAACCTACCAGCGCTTGCAAGGGTCGCCGCCGCCTATCACACAGCCTTATGTGCCTCCTGGTAAGTCTATGTGAACAACAGTCGATAATCTGGATGAAAGACCAAGTACTGTTTGCAACTTTACGTTATTCACCCGATTTTTTTGACATTTTTCAAGTTGGACATTTTGAATCTATGACAAAAATGTTGTAAAAAAGACTAACATTTTACGATTATATCATTTCACAACCATCTGTGTCATCAGTGAACATAATATTTTAATTGCATATTCTTTGTTACCCTTACGAGTAAAGACAATTTTTTAAAAGTCTATCAAATTCAAAGCGATTCTATTGGTTATGGTTTTGATCGTACTGGATTAAACTACCTACTGTCTAGACTTTTACAAAGGAATTTAGCTTTAACTTGGTGATCGTGCAACTGATTATGAGAATGTCCATGTGCACCAAAACACCTCCAATATAATCTACATTTTCAAAATTTTTTTTTCCAGCATACCAACAAAAGGTGCTAGTCCACACCACCCTCATCCGCGATGGCGCCGGTCTCGGCTTCAGCATAGCCGGCGGCAAGGGCTCGCCTCCGTACAGGGAAGATAGTGACGCCATATACATCTCGCGCATCTCCCCGCAAGGCGCCGCGGCCAAGGACGGCAAGATGCTCGTCGGAGATAAAGTCATCTCGGTAAGCCTCGATTATTCTAGTATTATTGCGCTTGTCCATATCACCCTCATCCGTGATGGTACTGGTCTGGGCTTCAGCTTAGCCGGCGGCAAGGGCTCGCCTCCGCACAGGGAGGAAGATAGTGACAAGTTTACTTAGGCCCATAGGCCCAGTTTATAACCGCACTTAACTCTGAGATCGATCTTGAGTGCGACTTTGAGGTGCTGTTAGTATTGACTGACATTTGTCAAAATCGCTCTTGAGATTGATCTCAGAGTTGAGTGTGATTTATAAATACCGACCTTAGCCAACATTTCAATTTCAAATATTTTTGGAAAAGGATATGACATTATTAAATTTTAAGGAATTTACAACAAAAAATATTGATGTGAGTTGAACGCATCTCTAACATTTTTTTTATATAAATAAGTTTATTATATACTAAATACGCGTTTGATTCTGGTCTAACTTTCGGGATAAGGCTCTAAATGACTATGATTTTTATTACCCAGATCAATGGTGTGGACATGGAGCAGGCGCGGCATGACCAAGCGGTGGCGCTGCTCACCGGCCACGAGCGCTTCGTGAGGCTGGTTCTGCAGAGGACCATCGCTCCAGGAGAAGGTACGATATATTATATAAAAACAAATCACTATAGGGTGTTTGGAAGATTGATGTTTTCCTTTCAAGGGATGAACCAGCTGATGAAACTGAACAACTTTCCCCATTGAAAGGAAAGCATCAATCTTCCAAACAGCCTGTATAAGTGAAAATATGAAATTGAAAAAATGATAAATCTCAGCCGAGGATTGAACCCTGTTTGAACTTGTCTGACTGTTAATATGATCCAACCCATAATCTTTATTATGCTGATTTATTTTTTCAAGAACATTATAATCGCTTTTTAAGTAAGCTAGCCGCCTGGCCAATATATTTGATGCTGAATGAGCATTTATTTTCTCTGTGCAGTCGAACCAGCGCAGCGCAAGTCAACATCAGAGGAAGTGAGAGAGCACAAGACGAATCTGGCGAATGCGAACGTCACCGCGGCACACAAGCCGACCAATCACGTGCCAGCACACGCACCCACAGCCAATAGCACTCTCACGCGCACGCATGTCATTCCCGTGACGGTGGTACCAGCTGTTCTCACGCAGACGGCCGTGCCTCAGGCGCCCGTACAGAATACTGTGAACCACCAGAAACAGACGAGTTTTGCTCCCGTGAATTCAGTGGTACCACCGCAGCCCGCACCGAGGCGTTTGAGTCAGCCGAACGGACAGGTGAGGCTTGGGGTACCGGTAGCACAGGAATAGCTTTATATTGGTTGTTCAGAGAGGTGTCAGTTGAAAGTTTGACACTGCACATTGGCAACTTGAGTTTGTGTTTTAAAAGGTTATGGGTAGTGGTTACAGGTATGGGTTATTTCAAGAACTTCAATATAAATAGGCAAACGCAACTTGTATTGATAAATAAATTAGCAAATAGAAACTCCATTCAATCTTATGGCGACTGGCCATCTTTTGGCAAAATTTAAACTACGGGGCCACTTGATGTGCTCTTCTATTCAGCTATAAATTTATACCATTCGTTTTTACATTCATGTATAAAATCACTTAAATTGCTTCCAAATTAAACCATATTTTTATGTTAAAACATTCTGAAGTACTGAATGTTCTAGTTAGAATAAACTAATCCGAAAGATGGCGTTCTACATCATCATAGAATTTGTCCTTTTGCTCTCTTAGTCTATGACAGCGTAACAGCGCAATTTCGGGATTAGTTCTTCAATAACGCCCATTCCGATTCATTTCAAACCTTGACGCTATGCCCTTCTTGACTGCAGGGCCCCAAGTCTACAAGTAACAGCACGAGCACTCCGCTAACCCCGCCCGGCAACCACGTGCACGGTTCTAGCGACGACGTGTTCGGCGAAGACATACAGGTCAGTCTCATATACGGCATTTCAATGTGGAGAAAGGGCATTGTAAGTTTGAAGGAGGTCAATGTGGTTAAGACTGAACAAGCTTTTGCAGGACGACAGAAGAAAGTAGATAAAAAAATATAATAAAAAATGGAGCCCTTCGCTTTTTTCACTATAGTAAATGACAGTTACGAGTATGATACGATAGAAAGAGATAGGATAGCGGAAAAAAGTGAGCTGATGTGGAAAGGCGAGAGAAACCTAAGCCGTTGATGGTTCTTTTCAGTCTCGTGTTCTGTGGAGTAAGTTGTTCAGTTTTACGAGTTCTTTGACCTCCTTCTGAGTTGCCATACTCTTTCTGTTACGTTTTCTACAAACGTGCGCTTTCAGTTTACATTGCCGTTTCAAGTTTGTTAGTTGAGACATACTTCATGCAGAATGGCAATGTACGTTGAAATGGCACGTGTGTAAACATGCCTGCAGTTCACTGCCGGGTCGCGGGTGATGGTCCAACGGTTAACACGTTCACAAGCGCGCTTGTACATCGCTTTACCACTGTGTTCGTACATTTCACTCCCATCCTGTAGTTAGACAGTCTGTGGTAACTTTGATACGTATCTCCTTCTTTGCATTGCGGAATAAAGAGCTCGTATTCTGTGATGTCTAAGGAGGTTTTACTTATTTTTGTTGCATCAATCAGACTGGATAATCACCTTCATCTGTAGACTTACTTTATTTTTTACTTTTATTTACTTTAGTCTTTCATACAGGTTTGGTTGTTGCGGATGTGTCGACTTGTTTATTGAAAAAAATAAATGAAATTATTTATGTGTTTTATTTTATTTTATCCTATGTACTCTGATTCGATAAGGTCTTATTTATTTATTTTTCAAAATATTATCTTCGCGGGTTTTATTGGAAATTGGGTATTTAATTTATTTATGAAAATATTGAAATTAGCATGGCCTGCGCATGTACCTCAAAATTTAATTTGGTTCCCCAGAGTTATTTCGCAGGCAATCTTTTTAATGTAATTTCTATTGTTTTTACAAATTTCTGTTTTCTTCATTCTATTATGTTGATTCCTAATATGGATATGTTTACTACTAGAGGTTTAATATAGCTGTGCCACAATTCAAAGAACCTAAATCAAAAACATTTGTAAGTAGCTTATCTTTGATAATAATAAGTATGTTGCCAATTCATATACAAGCCAAGTGTCAACTACAAAACGAGCTTTTCTCACCTGCCAGTGTCGTCAATGGTACAAAAGCATCGCGTATGCTCTATTGCCCGTCACTCATTATTTTATAAAATATCCTGATTACACCCAAGAGACTGGCTTGTGGAAGCACTTAAATCTTTTAAAAATTAAAACCCTTTTTGCTACACCTTGAATAGCAGATTTAGTACAATTGTATTTTTTTAAACAAGATGTCCATGATCGAACGACAATTCAGTTTTTTTTTGTAAGAAATCTTAAGTGAAATACCTAGCCGATTCATAAAAACATGCCTAAAGAAATGTGTTTCATATCTTCAAATCTGTTTTTTTTTTATTATCATAAGCACATCTCATTTCTTTTCTTGTCTTCAAGAATCATACGGTGTAAATCTCATCGTGTTTCAAAACGTCTTGCTTGATGCTCATTCTCGCTATATAATAATTTACATTTTGTTTCTCTAAAATAAATTACCTTACATTTTAAAAACATTTTAAGTTTTTGAAAGATAAACAGGCACAGATATAAAAAGTTTAGAAAAACATTTTTTATATGGGTAAAGCGAAAGCAAAAATTACGTTCAGTTATTTATTATTGAAAACAAGAACTTATCGAACCAAGTTAATTTACTATCAAACGATGCATCCCCCAACCTCACCTTACAACGTAGTACCTTAAGTATGTGCCACTGATGCGATGTGAACGTGTTGACCGCGCAGCCTCGGCCGATCACGAACGAGGAGTTCCAAGCGATGATCCCGGCGCATTTCCTGGGCGGGCCGCGGCCGGCCGTCGAACCTCCCACGAACGGCGTGCGAGTCACGGTGGAACGGCCGGGCACGGGCGTGGTCCTCCCCCCGCCGCCGGCCGCCCTCGGCCGCGTCACCGAGACCATCACAAAGTCCACGTTCACCGAGACGACGGTCACGAGGGTCACGGATAACCACCTCGTCGCGCCGCTCATCATTGAAGTAAGACCCACCGACTGTATATAAGCCTGTACTACAGACACCACCGAGCAACGTGCTGCACCATTGTTACTGTAAGATTTTAGAGTCAAGCCGGGTAAATGCAAATGACGTAGTCATTTATTATACAAAAAATATAAATAAAGCTTCTCAAGCACAGCTTTCCCAGTTTGCGTTTGCCCTGGCAGTACTACAAAAGTTGATAAGATAAAGATTTTGAAACTCTTTAGGGTTGGCGTATACATATAGTGTTAGAGTTCTTTTCAACTTGCTACCAAAATAGATGGCGTAAAATTTTAACTGGCTAGATTTGCGCCGGCGCGGCGGCCGTCCAATATTATATCTATCTAACAGCGTGCCCTAATTTGTTTTCAAAGAAACTGCATGAAAAGAGCTTATCACAATGACTTCAAGGATGAAGAGCTCAGTCCGATGAAGTAAATCAATAAGGTAGATGACTGGCAGGTCAAAATGAGCTCCTTTTAAAAATGATATTTTATATGAAAATACTGAGTGATGACGTCTTATCTCGCTATTTGGGATGACATCAAAACATTTAATTATATCTACAACGCCTACAAATTTTATATTTCATAAATGACCCAGTCATCTAGCGAATTGTAAATAATACCTCGCAACCAGGATAGAACTAATATTTATTACGTGAAATGTTAAAATATAGCTTAAGACATTTGGTCATAAACTGCGTAGTCACGCTCGATAGACTAGGGCCTTATATATTAAGAGTTTGGCGCTTATTGCTGTAATATTCCCTATCTTATCAAGCTTAAAATGCATCATCGTTTTCTTATTGTTCTAGGATGTAGTGTTGGTGAAAGAGGGAGGATCGCTCGGCTTTAGCATCATCGGTGGAACGGACCACTCGTGTGTCCCATTCGGCGGAAAGGAGCCTGGCATTTTCATATCACATGTAAGTATTTAGCTCAAGGCTTACAGGATGTTCCTTATACACTGGACTGGAAGAGAAAGAAAACTTATTATGTCCACTCAGCAGATCATTTCCATACAAGATTGGTTTAGGATTAAATTTTGTCATACACAAATACTGTCTTTATCTCCATTTAGTTAAGAGCATAATTCTTCTTTCGATTAAGTTTCTTTGGAAAAGTTGTTTTTAGTCAAAGACTGGGTACATTTACAATTTTATTTGACAGCTACACATGAACAATCCAACAAAAGTATAGAAGCAGGTCACGAATACTATTTTATTTGGCTGTCAGTTCCAGTACACACAAGCAGCTTTCAGCATTAATAAGTCATGTTCACCAATAATTTAAATAGGTGGTCCCCGGCGGCGTAGCGGCTCGCTCAGGCAAGCTTCGCATGGGCGACCGTTTAGTCCGCGTGAACGGCCACGAGCTGACTGGCGCCACGCATCGCGACGCTGTCCAGCTGTTGCTGCAACCGGGACCCACGCTTACGCTGTCCGTCAGGCACGACCCGCTGCCCCCAGGATTCCAGGTCAGTTGCGAGAGAGATGGAGAGAGTTAGAGAGTGGATTGTGTGAGAGAGATGGGTGGTGGTGACGGAGGGAACTTAGCGAGGAGAAATCAAAGACACTTTGGTATCAGGAAGACGTCAACATTTTTTAAAGCAGCAATTTCGAAAGATCGCATCGTACTCCATAGTATACTAGCTTCCAAATTTTGACAGTTATTCCTACTTAATCTGTGGCGACGTACAACGCAATCTAGCGAACGTGTTTTTTTGACATTCTATCAAAATAATGTTTTAACTTTTGAAAAATGAAAGATCTTATACTCCTACTCACAGATACGAACCATACAAGCAAACAAGGTAACAATTTCTCTTGCACGTGAAAAGTCGCTGCTTATATGTGAATAAGTTAGGCTGGCGACCGAATATTCTGTGGAAATTTCTCCTTGCTAATTTCTCTCGTACAAGTTAGTAGAAAATTATATTAAGTGGTATTTAAACTGACCTGGGACTTAAATTGATTCGTTTGGTTTGGCGTTCCTGACTACGCAGTAAGTTTTGTTTGAACTGTTTGGCAGAGTGATTGTAACGTGATTTGAAAATGAAAGTTGGAAACTTGCATTCAAAAAACAGTATTCTTATCTTGTCATGTCCTGAATCGAACTTATAACGTATATATTTACATATCAAGTAACGCCATTGTTATGCATGTATGCATATTGTCGGGTTATATATATATATTACTGACAACATAAACAGCAATTTGATAACGTAGAACTGAAATCTTGTCGCTTTTAAGTAGTGTTTGGCGATACAAACTGGAAACCAGTTATGCTTTATACTATCTATACCTACACACATTATTTTCAATATTATATCTGTTGAAAACTAGCATTTACGCTGCGATATCTGTCGCTTACTGCAGTATACACTCTGAAGTGATTAATGTAATACGCAGCTTTTTAGAAGTCACTCTTGGTGATACACGGTGATTCGTTAAAGAGCTGATTCCACTCTTTTCAGTGTTTTAATACGAAAGAGATATTTCAACGCTATTGAATATTAAATATATAAGAAATATTTTTGAAAATAAAGCTTCTACCTACCTATATTTTTGAAATAAAGCTTCTATCTTGTTATATTTGTAGACCAATTAATTTAATATAGTAAACCATATAATATTGTAAACCATCGATTTTATGACCACATTTACTGCAACAATATTTAAGTATTGTATAGCAACGAGCGTTGAAACGTCTCAGCTCCGACAGTATCAATATAACAAAAAATATGTATTTCGCCTAATGTTATCTATGTATGAATTTAAACTCAGTAGCTACAAAATGTTAAGATATAGAAAATAAACCATTGTTTGTTCCACACGTGCGTTGAACGCGGCTCGGCGAACAGGGTCGCATACAAGTCGAGGTCGTAGGCACAACTGTAAGTGAACGCCGGCAGTCGGCCGTCTTCGACCTCTGTGTGTTCTTTACCAAATATATGTCAGTTCCACCCCCATCCAGCCAGTCGTGTGCTCAGCTATCGTCGTATATAAAGGAATAGTGCGGATGTAGCCAAGCGAAGCAGAGAGCACGAGGATTTTAAAGCACTATTCAAATTTGAGCGGTATCCACTCGGTATGTGGGTACGCGAAATTTTAATTGGTACAACTCGTCAAGTGATTTGAGTTCGGCTACCCAATCCTACCGCTGTAGTTTGAACAAGGCTTAAGTGTGTTTTATTACCTCATAAAAATTCTCTCACCTACTCTTTGCTACGTCGGCGCCGGTCCTATAATTATTACGATATTTAATTTGATAAGGTTCATTATTTGGAAATAATTTGGCTAGTGAGAACTAAACTCCTATTTTCATTTGGTTGTTAAATGCAAATAAATTGATTTCCAAATTGTGAATTAAGATCTTTTTCGTAGAAGGTTCTTAAACTATTCCGTTGACTCTTAGCTTTTGCTATTTATATATTATGGCTTTGTATCACTTCTGAATACGACATTGTCTTGTGCTAGGAACAAAATTGTTTGAAATGTGAGTTATGTGTTGAGAAATGTTATTGAGTGCATGAGGGTTTGGCTTTGCATGTAACGTTGTTATTTTAGTACTGTGATCTATGTTTGAATGAAATAAAAACTAAATGTGTGTCCCTGCGTTCATAGAAATCAACATTCTGTGTTACCTTGGAAGTGATGTATTTTGATTAAAGTAAAAGACTCTTTCAGTTAGATTATTCTCTTCAAAAATACTACCCAGTTTTCATCCATATGTGTATTAGTGGAGAAAAATCAGGTAGTTCATTGCTATTGATGTTAGTTCTTTATCCCCCTCCCACTTATTATTCCGTCTTCCGAAAATACAAATCAAATTATTGTACGATGTATGCTAACTAAACATGTTTTACCAGGACTTGACAATCATAAAGCAAGAAGGCGAGAAACTGGGCATGCACATAAAAGGCGGTTTGAACGGACAGCGAGGGAACCCCAACGATCCCAACGATGAAGGCGTCTTCATTTCCAAAATCAACAGCGGAGGCGCCGCCAAGCGGGATGGCCGACTCAAAGTAAGTGCCATTGTCCTACTTTTACGGTGGTTTAGCGATGAATTCTTTCATCTACAGGTGAGTATCTGAAACAGCTGGTTTAAACCACAGATATTTTCCGCCGGCTACTATCGAACATACGGATTTACTTCATTACCTAAAGCGACAAGCAAAACAGTTTAAAACACATAGCTAGTGATTAGACTGATTCTTGAATCATGTAATTTAGTTCTCTTAAGTTGATAACGTCATTTTATTGACATTCTCTGATAACTTGTAACTTACCTTTGTTTTAACGCCTATTAAGGGCGGGGCACACCGGCTCCGTATCCGTTGCGTATCCAGCTCTCATCCGTAGTTACGCATGTATTTATGACGTTGTAATGTATGGGATTGTATGAGATACGGCACACTGCCTGTGATGCGTATCCGTTGCGTGCTGCACGCATTGTAGGGTTACGCCGTAGTTACGCCGTACAGCTGCCAAAAGACAAACAGGTTGCGTACTCGGCGTGCAGTGATAACGTTGTATTCTATGAGATTCCCTGTTGGACGTCACACCAAACACGTCCGAACACGCACAGCTCAGTCCTGCGCGTAGTACGGACGCGTGTACGGACTACGGGCTACCACAATGCGCATCAAAAAATGTGCACTATATTAAGCGTCAAATATTATGCAGCATAGATGCCTACTAATTTCTGCATTTTCTTGAAGCATTTCGGGAATTAATTACAAAGGGATTTGAGTAAGTTAGAATAAACTAGAGGCGTCATTTTCTTCTGCAGCGGCCACGGTTCTTATTGCTAGCAATTTGAAGCTCTGGTCCATATGAACGTTAGAGATTTCTTATTTTTCTCTGCACAGTAAGCGCCGCGTAAATCTCTTCCACAACAGAAAAATGCAACACGAGTATTCGTGTCAAAAAACGCGACATTGACATGTCGTCTATTTTCTGCTGCACAGGCGATGCGCGTTTTTATTTGCGCAATATTTATTGCACACTGATGACAGAGCTTTTGGATATGACATGAAAAGCAATATGGCGTCGGCTGGATACGTAACAGACCCCTTGCAGCTCGCATCCGTACCTACGCGCGTAAAATGCGTAACCACGTCCGTAACCCGGTGTGGCAGGGGTGTACGGACGTAATCACGCGCGGGACTACGGAAGAGAGCTGGATACGCAACGCATACGGGGCCGGTGTGCTCCGCTCTTTATTGTCTTTCAAACTACTAAAAACCCACTAAACAGTTATAATTATAAAACCAATGAAAGTTTATAATATCGAAATGTTCTCTCTACCAGGTCGGCATGCGTCTATTGGAAGTGAACGGCATATCGCTTCTCGGCGCAACGCATAATGAAGCCGTGAACGCTCTACGGTCAGCAACCAACGCGCCGCTACACCTCGTCGTGTGTCTAGGATACACCAGGCCAGAGAAGTACACTGTAAGTGTTTATTCAAGCGTGTTTCATAGTGCTAGGGCAGCATGAGTACTGGAAGCGAAGGGTATTTTTCATATCGCTTCTCGGCGCGACATAATGTAATCGTGAATCTAGGATACCCCCCCGCCTGGAAAATATACTGTAAGTGTTTATAATATTAGCATATTTTTTGCATCAGCACTCGCAAAACGTCTTCTGCTAGACAGTAGCTTCGTAGTTCTGAATAACTTGCATCCAATAGCTACACTGCATTTTGTCTAACTATCGGCAGAAGTGGACAGACACCTACTTGAAAAAAGATCACTTGCCAGTTCTGGGTCCTACGGGTATTGGAGTATTATTTTTTACCGAGCCTTGTTCTAGGTTTTGTTTATATTAGCGACACAATCACTTTTAGATTAATGTAGATTTGTATTTATTTTCTTTGTTTTGAACACGCAATTTCCACACTGTTTTATTCTATTTGTGTAGACGGGCAGTGAGAGCGGGACGGCGGACACGGGCGGCTCTCTGTCGCACTCAACGTCGAGCCTTATTGATGAGCCGTTGCCCCAACATCTACCGGTTAGTATCCCACTATTATTATTATTATAAATGCGAAAGTTGGTATGTTTGTTACTCCTTCACGCTTAAACTACTTAACCGATTTTCATGAAATTTGGCACACATATAGAGAGTAACTTCGTTTAACACATAGGACAGGTGCACAGGTGGGATGCAACCTTTAAGCTTCGGCTGTACAGATTTTAACCAGTTAGCAGTAATATTGTTACATTCTTGTTTGCAGCTTTTTTTTAACAGATAGTTCATAGTTTAAGTTGGTATAACTTGTTGTTGGTATAACTGATATCCAAAATGCCCCGAAATGGCAACATTGTTTCTCTCAATTATTGACATATTATGTTCACAACAATGTTGCCACTTCGGGATCTTTTCTGACAATTATTGTTTTTGATATATCATTATATTTATTTTTGATAGGAGCAACAATATCAACAGGACCTAGTTGAGTTTGAATACGAGAAACAAGTCGCAGAACTGAGAGGAAAATCTACGCCGGAGAAGGTATGTTCGCAAGTACAAACTATAGCACCATCTCTTATTCAAATCAGAAGTTTTAATGGTAACTAGTTCATATTAATTCTTATTTCTTCTAAAGTTACTAAGCAGGCTGTTGCTGTTTGGTGTCGATAAGAGCGTTAAATTGTGGGGTTACCTTCAACAAAGCCATGAGTCAATGTGTTTTCAACTGCCCAACTGTGGACCCCTGGTACATAGGATGGACCCCACGTTAAGAAACCCTGCCTAAAAGCATTCACAAGCCGGCATGTAGCACTATCCCCCCCACAGGTACTAGACATAGTGCACGCTGTGTCGTCAATGGCGCTGGAGGCGTCCGTGCCGACGTCGCCGGAGCCGCAACACAAGACCACCACCGTCGTCATGTCCAAGCACACCCGACAGCCTCAGGTCAGTCCGCACGCCACCTTTGTGTAGACTCTGTGTTGTTAAGGGATCCCGCCGTAGTACCACCTTCACCGAGCTGTTTAAAGAATGATTTCTTAAATTTATAAATACACAACACTGATTTTTTTAGGCAATTCATACGCAATATAAGCTGTAAAAATATTAGCTGCAAATATTTGAGGAGGTGAATCAGTCCGTAAAACTGAGCCAATTACCCCAAGTAACATAGGTCAAAACTTGAAAAAAAATTTTGGGCCTCCCATACAAAATGTAGCAGCCAGGCGAGTTAGGTATATCCAAATTTTTTTTTATATGTCTACCTAGGTTCCTTGGAGAAAGTTGTTCAGTTTCATGGACTGATTCACCCCTTAAAATATTTGCATCAATTATTTTTTACACAATATATTTATTGTCATATTTTAATGTATAAAAAAATATTGCATTCACTAAACAGCTCGGTGAAGGTCGTAGTATGGCCGAGTCATAAACCATGTGCCAGAGCCAATAAGCCTGATTTGACAGTAGTAGCTTAAGACAAAGCACTAAAATAAAATTACTAATGTAGTGTGAAAACTGGCAAATCAGGCCTTTTAAATTGGCTCAGATTCTGTGCTAATTAGAGTAACGAAAATGTAATGAAACTTGAAGTTATCTCGGCTACTTCAAAGTGTGACGATGTTATGTTGTGGATTAAACATCGTATTATTGCATCGTCGATAATGATGTATGATGTGTGTTAATTCCGTGGCATCAAAGTATTTCTTTATTTCTGATGAAGCTTCAAAGATAAATCCATTTCACATTACGTTTTTGTTACTTACATTTGTATTGTACTTAATTGTAATTTGGAATTTTGCTGTTGGTGATGTATATTGTAGATATGGAATAATTTTACATTTTACACAATGGACATGTGCAAAAAGAAAGTTGTACATTCAAGAAAGCTCAACAGCAGAACTCTTATAGATAAATGTATTGTGCACTAGCTAAGATTTTAATTCAAATGTTAAGCTCAAATATTAGAAGTAATTTGCTCAAAGTACCGAATTCTCAACACTCTGTACTAAATTGTTATGACATTTAACTTTTCTCAGCCAAATGTGGTCACAAATAGACATAGTAATTGTCTGTCTACTTTATATTATGTGCATGTATTTTTATACAGTCCTAACAATTATATGAGCATACAATATTATATCTTTCAATGCCGCCTTATATTTTGTTATTTTTAGTCCGACTGATTGCATGAAGAAAAGCGTGATAGCAAAATAGTGCAAAATCTCAGGTTGGTGGCAGTAAAACCAAAAAACTGAAAAATAAGATGTTTATTTAGTTTCATGGGGTGAGAAAAGTCACTGTAGGTTTTGCACTATTTCCCTAATACCTTATTGGGCTTTATATTTTAAACTTTACCTACATTAATAGGTAATATTTGACTTATTTGATAGCATGCACTTTGTATAGTTTGTAGTTTTATCTTCTAGCTTGCATGGAAATATAATTATCTTAATTTATATTATTTAAGTAATTTGAATATAGTATACCTACATATTTTAACACTTTATCTTCCAAAATAAATGTTGTTTAGTATATTTACGTATGGCCTTTTATTATGTAGTTAAGTTGATTTGAATTGATGGGTGATTGATGCTAAAGAAACTTCTCCTCAACCCTTGAAACCCCTTCGTTCTGCGTGTCTTAGGTTTAAATGTCGTACCTAAAAGCCGTAAGGACACAGATAAATCAATAAACTGCATGAGAATAAATACGAATTAAGAAATGGTAGGTATTGAAAACATACTTGTCGTACTATCAGCAAAAATTTAGAATTATTCATTTAAGGGATCAACGTAAATCTACATGATAAACCAGTATACTTTAATCCTTCATTGAGTAGTTTAAGATGTTGCTGATACTACAGTAGCTTAGTATATGTCGTCATGTGTTAGACATAATAGATGTTTTATGGACGTCGTCGTTTAGAGTATTTTAATCGGAAATGAAAAATATACTGACAATGCAATGTCCTCCATTGCAGAATGCTAACCAAGAGGAAACGGATGGAAACACTTAGTTTAAATAAATAAACATATTTGTAAATAAGTGTAGGTATAAAACAAATTAACACTTGATTTTAAGGTTCCGTGGTTATTATTACTAAAACTATAAGACATTATAACGGGTTTTAACTCACGGTAGGGATATATCGAGCACCCAATATTTCGGCGATGTTGCAATCGCCATGATCACGGGTAAACTGGAGCGGCTGCGGGTGACGGCTAAGGGCAAACATATCTGTCTACCCTCATTCTTCTGCGTTTTTTCGGAACACTTTGGTCACTATCGGTATTCACTCGAAAGTCATCTCGACAACACACACTAACGGTATCGCATGATTTTATTGCAGGTTTAGACACAAGCTTATTTTTACACAAATTTACCACCAATTAATAATATAATAGAAATATTAATATAAATAAATATTTTAAATACTAATAGAAATATTGGGTGCTCGATATATCCCTACCGTGTGTTAAAACCCGTTATAATGTCTTATAGTTTTAGTGATAAAACAAATTATTGTCTGTAAAGTGAATATAGTGTAAGTTGCTAAAATAAGTTGGGTACTGAAATTAAGAGCAGAGGAGAATATATAGCAACAAAAATAATGTTTAAAAAGTGTTCATTGTTCAAGCTGTCCAGATTATAACAATTCCTTTTATACCTTTGATTATTTCATGGGTATGAACCTAAACTAATTAAAAGCGATGTGGGTATGTATGTATATATTTACCTAAATTCAGGAACAATCGTTGTTGCACAGGAACCATAACTTAAAAAATGATAAAAATCATAGACGACAACAAAGCAAGAGTGCGGCGATATTTGTTTATGGTTTTTATGAATATACGTAACGTTTATGTTTTATATGCGATGTTGCATAATACGCGTAAGAGAAAGAGTTATATAAGAGTTATAGTATCTACTATTAGTATGAGCACTATAAATAATATGAATGTAAATTGTATTCTATGTAGGAACTTAGAAGGTAACCTTCCGCTAGTTTAGATTAGACGTCGTGTGTTTCGGGTAAAACTATGAGATGACTTATGGAATGAGATATATATAAAGAAAATATATCATATGGAAATACTGAACTAAAATTACACAAGTATGAGTTGATAAGTGTAGCATCATCTAATTCCTTAATCGCTATTACAAATTACAGATGGATCAATCAGTACGATACATTATAAACCTATCTGAGTAAATTTAATTAGAAACAAAGGAAGCAAATGTTGTACATAATGTTAGTGATGTTAAATTATTCGTAAACAGAACTGTTTTCTGTATCCTTAAAGTGTTGACCAAACTATTAGAAAATATTCCAGCCGTTTATGTATGTGTATGTGTATATATACAAGAACCCATTAAAACATAGCCCTATCTTCTTAAAGGTTATGGACATTTCTACCTGAACGTAATTTTTAACTCTTTTACCAAGCTAAAATCTAGAATTGCTAGCTCAAATCACGTTCAGTGATTCATTGTTTTTTTTCTGATCTGATGTCTCTAATTCCACCTCGTTTAGTACTATGAATGCATTAGGTATTAGTGTAAAATTTAAATACCCTTTTACATTTGAATCACGTAGTCTTTTTATACCTCACATTAAAAGACCAATTTTGTAACCAACTGTGAAGTGACCGACAGACAGACAGAAACACCTCTTCTATGTTTGAATTACTTTCTTACCTTCAAGCTTATTCAACATTTACTTCGCTTAGTTATCATATTGATGGATTTATCGATAACATATCAAACTAGATGTTTGCTTTCAATAATTTGTTGAATTATAATTGAATATCAATTAATTATAAATGAGAAATAATAATTATCAGTTTGTCATAAACGGTAAAAGCAACGTTTTTGTTCCCGAATACTTTTTGCGTAGCTAATATCCAATGTAATAGGTATACCTTATTTAATACTTGTATGTTATACTTCTGTCTATGTACGTGTGTACTTGAGTTGTACAGCTCCGTTATATTTGTTGTATAAAATCTTATAAAATAATGTTATTTGTGTGTTGCATTCAATTACATCATGTTTCGAAAAAAATGCGTTTTTCGTTTTGTAATTAAGAGTACAACATTTATTTTGGAAGATTTTGTTCCTGTATTATTCGAAAGATCGTTAATCGGTAATTATTTTTCGGTTTCGAGTTATTTTTTCTTGCAAGTAGCTTAGCTTACCCTGTAGGGACGTACAGAAAATATAATAAACCAAATGAAAAATATGTGGTGCTAAATAAAAGGTCGTCTTTATTTGTCTTTTAAAACGAACTCAAGATACCTACTAACTAATTTAAGTTTTGTATAATCAGCAAAAACACAAAAAAAGATGAACCTATTTAGTCACATTTAACTTTATCTTCGTAGGGCAAAATTCTGCACCTATTAGCTAGTAAGTAGAGCGGTAAAGTAAATAGAGTTGGTTTGGTTAGTCGTCTAGCTCGCACGCGGCGCCCCCCTCGCCGCTGGCGGCGTTCACGCACCAGAAGGTGCGGTCGCCCCCGCCGCCCCGCGCCACACCGACCCCCCCGCCGACGCCCGCCTCTCCAGCCACGCCCGCCGGCGACGGCACGCCCGTCGACGCCCCGCATACCCCGCCGCCCGCGCACACCCCCACCCCGCCGCCAGCCGCGACGCAGCGCCCGCAACAACCGCCGCCGCCTCCCCCTAAACCGAAACCGCCAGTCCCTCGAAAACCGCAAATAAAGCGAGTTAGTTTCACACAAGACGATGAACCATTAGCGACGAACGACACGAGAACGATACATCGAACCCTGCATGAGACGCATGATACACTTCCTGAACGGGCTGCGAATACTAACGATGCATGTTCGGAAATCGGTAGATCATTACTAATAGACAAACCGAAAACCGTATTGGAGGTGTCGAGACCTGTGCTTAGGCCGGCTCCGCTAGTCCCCGATGATGTCATCATCCCTCCTCCGCCCCTGTTCGATACGAACGTAAGTGATAGCACGACTGACACGAAAGAAGAGAAAGAGTCGAGTTTGCCACCCATCATTGTGTTCCCGCAGCGAATTGTGCTACCTTCCATTAATGAGGCTGAAACATCCATGCAGTCGTCTACTACGACAAATTCCCCCGAAGCAGAAATTCCACCACCTGTAAATTACGAAGCATACCCGTCTTCAATGTCTCATTCTGTAGATATTCCACCTGGTTATGTCCTAAATGATCCAAAAAGATTCGCTTTACATACAGAAGGTCCTCACAGTTTTGCATTTCATTCTGAAGGACCTTCACGTTCACTATTACAGTCCGAAGTCCCGTCGTATCAAATATTCCGTACCCCAGAACCACCATCTTTGGATAGCGAAGTTTATTACAATGAATTATCAGTAAGTCCCGGGGAAAATCTCGAACCTCCAGAGTTACTTCAAGCGCACTATTCTATACTTCCAACAATTTCGCATGTGCCTAACTCTCCATGTCCATTGCATCCCGACCAAACACACTTCGACATTCCCACACACCAGTCACTTAGAGACTTAAGAGTCAAGAACTTACCACCAAGTATGGTACATTCGTCGACATATCCGCCTATCAATCCGTACCCGTCTCTCACGACGGTAGCGGGAACATACAACCCTTACACTTGCACCCACCCAGTGTGCGCCTCCAACCAAAGTTCTAGCCATAAACCTCAAGTGTCCTCATCACAAATGAGCCCTCTAGTGCAAGATATAAACGCTAATGTTGCTCAAAGGGTTCCAAATATTGGTGAAGCGCCAAAAAGTTTACAATCAGAAAGAAGAGTGCGATTTGGCGATGTGACGGCAGCACCTGAGTCAGACACGTTGACGCAAAGCTCGGAGTACGAATCGGGAGCGAGCTCTCCACCCACGCCCACCCTGAAACCCGCATGGAGCAGCCAAATCAAAGCCTTCGCCATCGGCGAGGTAAACATCAGTGTATGGCATACCCTCACACAACACGCAGCTTCTTTTGATTGTGTTCGTCGAACCCACTTCGATACATGACTAAACACATGTCATACGTGTCATACCTCCATGTCCCATTTTTATGTTACTTACCCCTAGGGCATCATTAACCAGCGGTTTTCTTATATTTTGCATGTGATATGATTTACTTACAGTCGCATTCTTACTTTGCAGTTTTTTTAACAGTTTACTGACTGCATGGGTGTTTACTGGCTTGGAGAAGGGTTTATATATCGCTTGTAAATATCATATGCTTTAACTCACCGTGTACCTTCACTTTTTGGCACCATTTATGTTAAAAGTTGACTATATTTTTATTTAAACTATTTTCAGGCTTCCCCACCTCATTCTGGTAATTTTGTGAAAGCATCTGTGAGCGATAAGAAAAAGTTCTTTGAAAATGCAATGGAAGAAAGCCACAAACCTACGCCTAAGCCAGGTAATTAGTTCAAAATAAGCCAGTGCAAACGCATACCATTTTTTAGAAGTTCTTATCTAAGTCACTTGGAATAGTTGTATGGTTTTATAAAACATTTCACTTTTTTTTTATATGAATTTTATTACTACAAACACTCAACTATTTGGTGTATTGTTTTATCTTTTCACCCTTGCACCTAAAAAACTAATCAGTCAACATAGAAACTAATGTATATCAATGTCATCACCACAGAAAAAGTATTCACATTCCTATCGGCGGATGAGGTGGAGAAATTGAAGCAAGAAGAGGAAAGAAAGTTGGGGTCTCTGTCTAACGCGGAGCTCCGCTCCTGGTCCCCGGGGGAGGACCGCCGGAGCGGAGAGAGCTCGCATTCAGACGAAGAGCCTTATGAGAACGGCCATAGGTGAGTCAATACTATCATCATATTTCTGCTGGATATGGACCTCCTACCGGCGTCTGTCATACTTACCACCACCGGAGTATTCAGAAATTAAGCGTGCACATGTCCCAGTTGCCAATATGGTAAATGCACACTTACGAGTACCATGGTTGACCGAAGGGTTAAAAAAAACGAAAGAAAATAAATTTATTTCGGTTCACACAACAAAGGAAAAATTTAAAACAATTAGATACCTATACTAGGGACATGTTATCCGAGTATAGATGGCATTAATGTAAGCGCGATGTCTTTTATTTCTTTCGGCGGATTCGTGGTGGATTCAAGACCCTTAGTCAGCTCTTACGATGTACGTATATTGGATTTTATACGTATATGTATACAATACAATATAAGAGCTTATCCAAGCTGACAGGGTAAATCGACCTAATACCTAATGCGTTACTTCTTTAGTCTTCTTTATAATTACGTACATAGCAAACTCACGTGTCCACACTGTGCACGGGAGTTTACTGCCAAAATTGGCTACAATATCCATCTCCGCGAGCTTCAGCGCCGATCTGATTAGGAGTCGAAGTGGTCGTCATGACCGAAATCGGTCGGAGAGATCATCACTCCTTTAGTTGTAAAGTTTATATATTTTGTATGTGTAAACAGTGCAACGACAACCGGTGGTGTGAGCCCGTCAGCCAAATCAGCTCGCCGACGAGCGGAGTCAGGGGAACCCGAAGACCCGGCCACTCGCGCCGCCAAACGTGCCGCCTGGAGGGCAGCCAGGTTGCGATCGCTCGAGCAGGTACTTATTGTACAAAAAGAAAGAAAGAAAGAAAATACTTTTACTTAAGTCACAACAGGTACAAATAATAGGTTTAGTATATTTTTCTAGTTTTGAGTGACTTAAAAAGGTGTTCACTCAGCTTATGTTGCGAGTAGTGCACTCACTACTTACAATGTTTAAAAAAATTATAAGCTAAACAAACATTTTCATAACATTTACATAATATTTGAACAAGAGAATGTAATAATGTTCTCATGTAATGTACACATGCGTATTATTAATAATAACTCTAATCTCAGAATTTCGGGTCGTTAGACGACTCGAGTGTCCCGCACGAAAAGAAGAAGAGGTTCAATTGGCAGTTCAAACGATTGTACTAATGAGAATTTCCAGTTGCAACAAAATCAACCTGAGTGCGGGAATTTCCATGTAATATTTTGCGTTCAAAATACTCTATTTTTAATTTATGAATTCTTAATATAACTAGTGTCTAACCCATCTAACGACACCTCATATGTTAGCATATGCTGTAGTTCGTGAAAAATAATTTACTTATTCACATTCATCGAAAAACATAACCGTCGTTCTGAGGCAGTCAGGTGACAAAAAAACAATAACTTATATATTGCCATATGTTCACCCTCATGTATTTTCTTTTTTTGGCAAGTGCAACGTCAAGTCTACCATCGACCCTCTTGTCAGAATTAAACCGATTATACCTATCTTATCAACTGCAACCCAAATCAGCTTCAAAGTTACTAGAGAATGTTTGGAGTACTAACATTTTTTGGACGTACTTTTTGTCGATATGGAATGCATTGTACTTTCGTATTTCGACCTTCAGTACGCTTCTCCGAGTCTTTGAATTAAAACATTAATTTGTTTACAGGAAGCAATAGAGTCGTCAAAAGCAATCAAAAGTCTAGTTGGTCCGGCGCACGAAATCATCGGTGAGGTTCCGCCCAGAGACAATTCTCCGTCCGAGGTAAATATCCCTTCCCCAAGCTATTTTACTTGTCTATGGAGTCCATGAATGTCGTCTAAACCTACTAAGCGACCAGTTCTCAAGATGGAATAAATAATGTTTTTAGTTATAAAGTTGAATCCACATTGTGTTGACCATACTGAAGTTTCGCGATGTCATCTGATAGCAGGAAAGAAATATGATTTTTCTTGAGCGTATAAAAGATAGATAATGACCTCGCATCCTGTCTTTAAGCTCTGAGACAAATTCATATTTCTTTGTTTCTGTCAGTAACGTGACAAACGTCAGTTTTGTACGCACCATTGTGATTATCTTTAGTCATATTTATAAATCCGAATCCAGTTGAATTGCCCCATATTTATATGCAATAATATTGCAGCCTTTTTGTGGTAATTGCCTTGTTTATTTATTCCATCTTTCTCATAGATTGTGTTGTCATAATACTTTAATATTCAATGTTGTTCGTAACCGTTAACATCGAATGATCATTAACACTCATGAATAATTTGGTCTTTCATAAAGCGTGGACTACATTACTACGTCCACGTTCATACAATAAAATAGTATACCTACTATTTCACATAATGGTATCATATCATTTTCCTTTATTTCTTACCGCTGCCTAAGTGGTAACAAAATTGTATTGACTGTACTAACTTTGTGTTGTCTATGTGGATGGGAGTCCGTGTCGCTTGGCTAGCGATGTCTGTCCATGGGGGTGTGAATGTCAAATTGGCTTTACAAATTATAGAAATGGCCCCTGCCTCGTATCGCGTTACGTACAAAACCCGGCCCTATACTGGCCATCAAGGAGAAAGAAAAGTTGTTAGACGAGCGAATTACTCTACGCACGGAGGAATTCGTGTGCCCCACGACCGGCGAGACGAAAGTCCGAACCGTCGAGTACATTGAAAAAGTGATTGAAAAAGAGGTACAGTTCGCGATGTACATTGCTATTTAAACTGCTGTACACAAGCAACGCAGTATCGTGTGTGGTTTTGTTTTACTACTTTTTGTATAATCTTACAATATTCGCTTAGCTTTATTCGTGCAATTTTTATGACTAGACCGTTGACTTTTTTACTACGACTTGCAAAACACGTCTTTACGAATTACTTTTCAACACTACCTACCTACTTTCAAAATTTCTGACAAACGAAACGAACATCGACTGGACAGTTTAGTTTTGTGTAAAAACACGTGTTTAATCTAATGGGGCCTAATATTCGCACATATGAGTTTCTCAGCACAAAAGTGAAACACCATCAATGTAGAATAGCAGCGTAGAAAATCACGGTAGAAAATAACTGACTAACAAAGTTGGTTGTTGTTATTAACCTATGCTTATATCTAAACTAAGAGTTAAACTTATAACTAATTAATACAAGTTTATTATTAAATTTAATTTTATACCGTATCGCTATCGAATAAGTCTTTTGATTCCCTTCTGTTAAGGTTTTACGAGTATATTGAACAATTTTATTATGACCCTGATTAGACCTCATATCTATGTTTTGTGTAAAATATCGTTCTATGTGACCCATTAATTATTAATCATGATTATGTAGTTGAATGTTAGCCTGCACTCTTCCCAATGAGAAAGTCACATTTAATCATATTTTACACGTAGAAATATTTATTTATTTTCCCATATTAATGTCACGTGTGTGTTGCATGATACCCTGGCATGGCATGCTAACGTGTTGTGTATGATTTGTCAGACGATCCCCGGATTCTAAAGACGGAAACCCTCACCGAAAACAATGGTTTGTTTTACTTTCCTTTCCTTTCTTTGTGTTCCGTTATACGCTTCCTGAGTACGCAATGCATTAATCTACTAACGCTTTTAGATGCCGTTGTTGATACTAACTTATTTTTAGTGTAATTTATTTCATGTGAAAATCATCTTTTTTTTTAGCTAGTTCTTTTTTTTTCAATAATTCATAATATTCTTATTATCATGTATTTGTCATTCTCATTCAGTAGGTATTTACATTAAATGACAAATTGTCGGTCGTATCCGTTTTAAATTGTTTAATTTAGATGATTTGTATTTTTTTTAGTTACGCTCATAAAATTTTCCATTAGCATAACATAATAACACAGTAGGACATACGAACAATGAAGTTATTTAAAAACATTTCGTCGTATTAGCATAGCATTAACGTGATCGTTCGTACAGGTGGAGACGACGCAAGAGAAAATAATTTCATTGGAGTTGACTACTAGTCCAAGCAGCGAGACCGCGCCTTCCGAACTTGATGAAGCGGGGATAAGCCTCGGGGAGGGGGAGGTGGATGGAGGGGAGAACTCCCTTCAACCAGACATCGTGCAAGTAGTGAACCCTCTACTTGACGGCGGAGCTGGTCGCGTCACCGCCATCTCCGTCGGCCCCGCAGACCGCATCATCCCACACACAGAAACAGACGGCTAGACTGTTACATTCGACCCTTTATTGTCGACCTTTTGAGTCCCGCCCGCCCGATCTCCGTTCCAACCTTGACCCACTATTTACATACCCACGACACGATCGATAGTAGATTTCTTCAACGAAAACGAATGGCGAATAACGAGTTTCCATAATGTATTATAAACTGTGATATAAGCTAGAATTCCACCGACAAACACGGGCGATTTGAAGAAATCCACCAGCGAGCGGCATTTTATCACAATTTTATTTTTCTATTATGATTTTGCGACGGAGATTTTTAGATTTATAAAATAGGTCTATCTATTTTGATAGAGAATATTATTGAAGTACTTTACGTATTTAATTTTAATAATTTTCATTCCGTGCGAGTTTTTTAAATGTTTGACTGAATGTTGATGCTGTACCTGCTATTGGAGACCTTAAGAGAATGTGATTGGACGATAACGTAGGATAGAGTCGGAGGCGCGTGAGATTATGTAGGTATTATATATAAGGCGTACTGTACATTACATCGATAACTTACAGTATTCTGGCGCTACGAAAAGCGCTATGTACAAAGGCGTTGGTAATTTGGCATCACATTTCAATAAAACCATTCGATATGGTTTAAATCATGATGTAATTCATAATATTATTACTTAATGTATACTATTCTTTAATTTTTATCCTGTGCATTGTTATCTTGCAGTATTTTATTATTTCTGATGTACTTTTAATTTATAATGACATCCTTCTAGTTTTTACTTTTATATTTATGTGGTGCCTTAATTTCTCAAATGATTTTATGTAATGTTGTCATTAATCCATGAAATACAATTTTAATAATTCAAATTTGTTATATGTAGATTGTAATTGTAATCCCGATCGTGATGAAATAATGCATTTGCTTTAGAAAGGCGTATTTTGAATATAATATCGACTTGTTTACTTCATTCATTAATCTCAAAAATGTATATTTTCGGTGATGACTGTATCAAAATGTAATAGTATTAAATATTTAATGGGAGTATCGCGATGTAAGGTTGATGAGCTGTATGGAGAATGATTTTCTATGTGTGTCCTTTATACCTTTCTAAGGCTCTTTTAGCGATATGTGAATTGTAAACTAATGAAAATATTGTATGTTTGTCCCAATTAAATGGTTTAATATATATTTTAATAAAATTATTCCTTAGTTTTATTTATAGTTAATTCAAACAGTTTGATAGTTTAAAAAATATTTAATAAGTAATTAAATTGAACTAAACAATATTTGGTCTAACATAATTTAACTAACTACTTCCCTAAGAAGAACAAATGTCTTAAAAATATGTAACAAAATAAAATAACATAACGATAGCTTACTTCTTCGGTGCAATAATACCCTCGAGTTGTGCCTGAAACCGAAAACAAACGTCAAAAATATACAAGTGGAAAATTGAGAGAGCGTCAAGTTAACAGAGAATCTTCATATAACTCACGCAGTTATAGAAAGGATCCCGAAATAGCAACGTTCATGTGATAGATAGACAAAAAACAATGTTACTATTTTGGGATCCTTTAAGTTTATCGTTACCTACCAGAATAAACTACACATACTCGTACGTAGCGGGTAAACCATGGAAGGGAACAAAGTACCTAAACATTTCATTCTGGCCTATCTTGAAGCACGCTAGCTCCTAGCTCCGCATTTATTTCGTCTTCTGGGTTTATTTAGCTGTGTAATCTAAGGGGAGGGAGCACCAAGAAAAGATGATTCTGACCTTCAACTGCGCGTTCGTCTTCTTCAAGTACGCCAGCTTCTGGTGCCGCCTTTATTTTGTCTACTGGGTTTATTTAGCTGTGTCATACTGTCTTCTAAGGAGAGAGGGCACCAAGAAAACATGATTCTGACCTTCAACTGCGCGTTCGTCTTCTTCAAGCACGCCAACTCCTCCTGGTGCCGCTTTTCTTCGGCAGCTCGTAGTTCTGCCGCACGCCGCTCCAGCTGTTCAGTCTTCTGCTTCAGTTCCGCACACTGCTTCTCTAGAGCTGAACGTTCGGCTTCAAGCTTGGCTACCATGTCCATCAGATCCGTTTTGCCTTGCTCTGACTGTATTAGATATCATTATGTTAGAGGTACAATCAAAATAAATGTCATCCCAAATATCACATTAGCTATTTTGCAACATTTTGACATTTTGCGCAAGCAAAAAGAATATGAAGGTAGTTTAATTTTGTTATCAAATACAGTTTTATTGTAGGCATATTTTCTTGTACTAGTACTTTATCTTAGTAGTTCAGCAAATGTAGAGAAGTTTTTAAGAGTACCTGTAGAGCTTTCCTCATACCGAAAGCAATGGAACTGCAGTACAAGGTCTGGTAGGCTTCCATTGTGATCCTCGCTTCGTCACGCACTCTCAGCAACAGAAGACCTCTTTCGCCGCAATTTATTGTTACCTAAAAAATTTTAATCAATACTTTTACCCATAAAGAAAACTTGATTTTTAAACGTCGTCGAACCTTGGATTAAAAATTGGTCTAGCTGCGCTCAGCGAGACCTATCTGCTTTCTAAGCGTGGAAACTGCGATTTAGCTTCCGACAAGCGACGATAATTTTCAACAGGCGGTGAGAGCTCTCACACATCTATTTTTTTTTAATCCTCTACGACTCAACTGGTATACCTATTACTTGCCTGTCGTATGAGCTCGTCAAAGCACTGAGTGTAGAGTTGCCTGCGCACTGGGCAAATGCCAGTCTCTCGCGCCTGCCGTTGTTGCAAGCGTGTGTCTAACATTTCTTGCAGGTTTATCACATCCAAACGCGTCGCTGGGGTTGATGATATCTGCAAGTTGCATAGAGCTTAAAATCACAAGTTATGTGCTGTGTGGTTAGCCTGGCCAGCCCCGAGGCATAGCCATTATTTATTTTTTATCCCACCCGAGCCGCGTTCATACTAGGAACATAAGATTGTTATAAAATAGTTAACAATCACTAATTCAAATGAAAATATTGTTCTTGACATTCTAAAAGTATTCAATGGGGAATCTACCAAGGAATCTACTTGGAACTAAAACTTTTGAAATCTTGTAATCACGAGAATTTGTTTAGTAACTGACTGGTAAAAAAGCATGTTCCAAGTTACTGCAGAGTATCCAAAGAAATACTTAACCTTCTGTGTCCATATCTGTCCCTCTTCCTCCCATTCCTTGGGTGGTAAGATAGCATTGAGAATCTCTTCGGTCTCGCGCTTCGCTTCCGTCGGTATGCATGGTTGGATGGGCTGACCTCGCGGAGATAACTGAAAAAAAAAAACTAGTTTATAAAATTTTTTATTATAATTTTATCTGAATGCGTAGACTAATTGATTGTTGATGAAAGGTAATTGAAACACCACATGAGTGTACGGTGTAGTATTGACATCAATTGTTGATCATGTTTTATTCAGCATTTCTTTAATTTTAATACATTATTTGTCATAATACTTATTCTGGAAATGTTAGTTCCTTTTGACCTTATTATGTAAAATACAACATTACTTACAGGTTTCTCTGGGTGTTTGGTAACCAGCACTGGATTATCGTATCGCACAAGTGTGTCTTCTGCCGAAACTGGTGCCCTTTCTGCCATTTTGAATATCAGATAACTAAGTTACTGATAAACTACCGCAAATTTTATACTTATTTACTTATACAAAAGCTATGCAAATTACAAATTTCTGATCTGATAAAATATTTTCCTTCAACCTACATTGACAAAAGTAAACAAACAAGCAAAACATCAAATCACCATGGCATTGTCATAGCAACAGAAAGCAGTTTTGATATCGGCATAACTTGAACTGTGACGTATTTTGTGTAGGTGAATGTTAGAGTCATGTTTTCTAATAGAGTCACGGAACTAAAAGTTTCGTAGTTCTGTGGCTGTGGATACAGTCATGTAGGTATTGGTCCATGATGTAAAATACAGTAGTTTTTTTTTCCCTTTCTCCCTTAAAAAAATATTATTCACTCCTAATATATTTACAGCAATGGATTGACAGTCCATAGTGTTTAGTAATCACTTAGTAATGAAAGACCGTACTTACTGAAGACTATTTTATTATAAGATACAGCACAAGGCCTGCGGCCATCATGACGTACAAAGACAAGCAAGACAGAGGTCGCATCACTGTGCGAGGGAGAGCGGTGCATACCCTGACATCCCCCTTTTCAAAAGTGTAGAAGTAGGAAGACGAGGAAAATAATTTATGAGAAATACTCCTTTTATTTAAATTAAATAGACTTACACGTTACGCCAGTAGCTAGTTTTACCTAAATCCTAATAATATTTATAAAATATCGGCCTGCTCTGAGCACAGCTCAGTTGATAAAACACTTCGTACCCCTAATCCAGGTAAAATGTTCAATCAAAGCTCATGTTTTCAGCAGAGAAAACAATCAACCACACAAGTGTGCGCCCACTTTTCACAGACACTCCAATGCAGTACTAAAAATTAACCAAGCTATAGGAATCATTGAGAATCGCTGCTCGAGCTGGAACTAGAGTCCGTAGACATGACTTCAACGTCTTCTTGGTTAGGTGCGTCTTTGCCTCGACCGTCGATTGCCACGGAGTTGCCGCCGCCTACCGACATGTGCAACTCGCCCGTCGGATGCCACGTGAACTGGCTGGTTGGTGTTGCTGGTACTGGAAAGGAGGAAGAAAATTAATTACTTGAAGTGTGGCAATCTAATGTTATGCAGTCAATATATGGTGTAAATAAATTAAGGGGTAAATAAGCCCATGAAATGTCGAAACATGAGAAAAACTTTCGGATTTCCCATACAAATTTACTTGGTTGGTCGGTAATTTTGTATGTGATATTTTATTTTTCGACCTATGTTTCTTGGGGAAAATTGTTCAGTTTCTTAGGCTGGTTCACACCTTAAAATATTTGCAGCAATTTTTTTTACCCCTTGTATATTGTTTATGGAAATGAATTTCTATTTTCTTCTTGCATTGTGATTATGATTTGATTACCCTTGCTTGACTATCTTGACTAATAGAATACTTTCTTAGCTAATTCTGAACTATTCCTTCTTTTTTTTTGAGAAAACAAGAACATACTTGAGTTATGGTTTTAACTATTAGGAAGTTACATGAGTCATGTAGAAAACTTGTAAAAAAACTGTATAAAAACCATAATGAATTTTCTATTCACGTTTAATTCATTATTCACCTTATGACAAGGAAAAATAACTTAAAAGTTACAGAAGAATATCCACTGATGACTCAAATAGTAAATACTGAGAAGGGTACATAATTGTGTTGAGTAAATATTAGGGAAACACATTTAGATAAATTGGAATGAGGATTGCACATACCTCCACCAGTAGTGATTCTGTGTAGTTCATTGAGAGTGGACGGAGTATGACCGTTCTGAGGCAAGTCACAAAGTCTGCCGAGCATTCCCAGTCGCATCTCCAGATCAGTTGGGTACGGTCGCCGGGGATCACCGGGCTGCCAAGAAAGGGGGGCGCTTACTGCATTCGATGCACTGATTCTGAGGAAATCACAAAGGTAAGGAGTTAAAATTCATGTGCAAAATAATAACACAGTATAATTAAGAAACAAAAGTATTTTGAAATGTTGCTAGCATGAAAGTCATAAGAAGTATAATTTCCAATGGCATACATACTGATTAAAAGGCAAAGGTTTGAAAACTTCATCGCAGTAGTTGTTTCTCTGAAAAAATATTATATGCATCACTTGTCCTCCTTGCAATGCCCCGTAAACTAAAACTTTGATCCAATATTATAATCTATGTAGAGTCTCTTTTCGTGTGGGACAGCGAGTCGTACAAATACCCGATGAACCGTAGTGTCAGAGTTTTTATAGAATTATTTACCTGTGAGCAAATTTGATGAGTTCTTCTGAAGGAACTGGCCTTTTTCGCGATTTTACTATAGAAGCTAGTTTCTGTCTCGCTTGGTATAGCGATGTTGCCAAGATCTGTTCTGCATCCTTCAACTGCCTTTGCAAGTGGTAAATGTCTTGATCCTGGAGAAATACAAACCGTAAGATAAAAAACAGTGCAAAAAAGAGCTGGGTAGTTAGGTATATGGGAAATTAGTGTCAGAAACATAATTTAGGTGTAGGTAAATACCTTAGTATCAACTTCAGCTTTCAGTTCGTTCATTTTCTGTTGTATCTTAGCCTGTTCATCGGCCAGCTCTAACGTTTTCTTGAATTCAGCATCTTTAGAAAGTAGCAAGTCTGTCAGCTGTGCGTGGTCAGCGGCCGATAGTTTCTGTGATTTGGGAGCGATAGACACCTCTATTATCTCCCTGGAAATGGTAGAGACTGTTGTAGTAAATATGTATGCTAAAATTCAAAGAGAATCGAAGATACAAAATAGCGTAAACCACACTTACTTGGCAATCAGTTCTATGTCGTCTATGAGAGATAATAAGCGGTCCCTTGTACTCAAATGAGACGACATTTTATCTGGGTACTTTGATAATGCCTTACTGGTGTAGTAAATTGCTTATTTTTATTTAGAAATTTGGTAAAATTGTAGCGTCTAATCGTCACACACAACTAGAGATCTGTCAAGTCAAATCTGACATTCCCGATAGACCACAGATTACATAAACCTGTTCGGATACTGTTCGGAGTTCGGATACAATATGTCATAGACTATGCGTATGCAAAACGCGCACCATTTGCCTCATTTTTTTGTCAGGCGTAAACTGATGCTCATCATGTTGCTTTTAATTTTTATCAGGCGTTAATTTGTATAATTTTAAGTGAAAGTTTTAAGCGTCGTATCAATAACACAATGATTGTTAACTGCTAGACTCTCACTTTCAAATTTTGATGTAAGTCTTTTCCTTTATGTATCAATCCACCAAGGTACTTGACTCTATAATCTAAATATAAATAGTCTGGGCGTTAGGTTCCTACATAGTCTAGATTCAAATACTTAGATGACGAGATGACGTACAATATGTGTATGTTAATATGTATGTAAATTTTTTTATATGTACATCAAGAAGACATGAGGCATCAGTTAGCAAAGTGCATAGTTTATAAACAAAGAAGGAATATTGTATTGCGAACATGATTCAACCCTTTACCATTTGCTTGCGTGTGGTGTACACAACATTGAATAGCGAACGGTTCTCACAATCGCAACCGGCTTCTGATCACGCCGGAGCAGCGTGATCAGCTGGCAGGGCGACGGAGGGGGCAATGCAGGCGCGGGGGGCGCGGGCCCACCACGCCACGCAGCGAGCATGCGTCTAGCACGTGGTCATGGGAGTTTGTTACTGCGCTTTGCAAGTTTGCGGTTTACGATCAATTTAAAAATTCTCTTCAATCAAATATTGAACATGACATGACGCTGATTATCCGTTGTGGTCCAATGAGAACTTTTCTAGTAGTAGGACTATATTCTTCTTTCTTCTTCTTTTCGTGTGGGATACCAAGTCGTTCAACGACCCGATGAACCCTAGTGTCAGAATTTTTCAACCGCCTTCTACAAGTAGCAGGCTTCTGACATGGTTGTGTAACGACCGCCGTCTAAGTGATCATAGACAGCAACCGGGACCTACGGCTTAACGTGCTATCCGAAACACGGAACCATCTTACTTACGGACAATCGGGTGGTTCAGCCCGCAATGTCCTAACCAGACTGGGAACAAATTCACAAAGTGATAAATATCTGCAGTAGGTTATTAGACAGATCTCGACCTAGTTTATGATGTCATACCAGATGACGTTGCGTTAGGTTGAAATTTTGACATAATCATATGCATAATGACATGCATAAAAATGCATTTTCTTGGAAAGAATCTCTTTCAGTTTAGCTGAGCATCATAGGTACACTTGGAAACGGTCTAGTTTCCCGTCAAAAGAAAGCCTAATCACAAAATTAAAACGCAACTTATATACTACGTAGTCGGTCCCAAAGTTCTGTCACTGGCATATTATTTTTGAATTTAGAACACGGATTTGGAAAAGTTTTATTGCATTCCGTTTTTGAATGTTTAACAATTATTTTAAAACAATAAATAATCATTTGGCGCGATTTTTCACGATGGAGTGGACTTTGAAAGAAAACCGAATAGCAGTTTTGGCGTTGCGTCGCTGTGGGCACTCGCCGAGTACCATTTTCAAGTTGCTCAAAAAATTGAAAATAACGCTTAGGTTTGAGTATCGTACTATAACTAGGTACACTGAAGTCTCTAGTGTTAAGGACAAGAAAAGAACTGGCCGGCCTCGCTCCGCCAGAACACCAGCAGTGATCAAAGCGATCAAGGAGCGCATACGAAGAAATCCTGTCCGAAAACAGAAACTTATGGCTTTGCAGATGAAGGTTAGTAGAAAAACAGTCAAAAAGGTTTTAAACGAAGACCTTAAGCTGCGAGCATACAAAAAAAAGAGTGGGCACTTACTTAATGCCCGTTAAAAAGAAATTAGACTCAAAAGATCTCGGGTGTTGTTAAAACGGTACGCGAAAAACCGGCACCGCGATATACTTTTTAGAGACGAAAAAATTTTTGATATAGAAGAAAAGTATAATAAACAAAACGATAGAGTGTACGCTACCAGCTCTGAAGAAGCAGGAAACAAAGTTCCGCGGGTGCAACATGGGCATCATCCCTCTTCAGTCATGGTCTGGTTAGGAGTCTCCTACTATGGGCCAACTGAGGTTCATTTTTGCGAAAAGGGGGTCAAAACCAGCGCAAAAGTGTACCAAGAGACGGTTTTGGATCGGTACGTCAAAGACCTGCCCAACACACTATTTTCAGGACATCACTTTGTATTCCAGCAGGATTCTGCGCCCGCTCACAAAGCCAGGACCACTCAAGCCTGGTTTGAACGTCAAAACATTGAGTTTATAAGACACGAAGATTGGCCTTCCTCCAGTCCGGACCTTAATCCTCTGGACTATAAAATTTGGCAGGTCTTAGAGAGCAAGGTCTGTGCTAAGCCCCATAAAAATTTGGAGAGTCTGAAGTCAGCCATAGTTAAAGCAGTCGCTGAAATCGACATGGATATGGTGCGTGCTGCGATAGACGACTGGCCGCCGCGGTTGAAGGCCGTTGTTAAAAGCAAGGGAGGTCATTTCGAATAGTTTTATGTTATTTTGATTCTTCGATGATTGTATTTTTAATTGATATATAAATTTTTAAAAACGGATTGGTACTTTTTATTTTATCAGTATTTTCATATATGACAGAACTTTGGGACCGACTACGTATACCTACTCTAAACAAAGAACAAGTATAGGTATTTTTAAAACATTTTAACGATTAGGTTACCTAATCTTTGAACAACAGAATTAGGTACGAATATATTTCCTTTTCTCTAGAGATAGGTAGGCAGGTAGGTACGATAAGAAAAAATATTTAAATCTCTACTGGACTACTACGTTAAGTATCGTGCTTATAATATAGCTTGATACTTGTGTCGTCTGACAGTTTTGGTCAAATGCTATAACATAAAGTCCTTCTTCCTTTGTTTACTTCTCTTGTAACTACTACCTCTGTCTAAAAGTCAAACTATCAAACGTCAAAAATTTTCTAACTACATATATTCTATGCATTATAATTTATATTATAATTTACGAATCTGCGGCTCTAGTTACTGAACTGACTCTATTAAAGCGTCAACCAACAGCATTAAACTCCCTCGAGCAATCTAGAATGCACAGTGTAGAAATTTCAGCATGAAAATCAAATTTAATTTGTAACTAGTTTCCTTTTATCGAATTATTCATGCTGCTCTATGTCTAATTTTAGTTCAGAGTTCCGTCACTGCTAAAATACTGTCCAAGACGACGTCAAATGCGTCAAAAACCTGAAAATTCAGTCAATATTATTGTTATTTGATGTGCTGGTGAGTTGTTATGATCTACACTGTGGCTCTTGTTTCTTTTTTCGCGCGGGACGGGGCGGGAAAGGGCGGGGCCTCGCTGCGCGGCGTCCGCGGTTCGATGCCGCCGACGAGCCTCGCTCCAGTCCAGGTTTGGCAGTCGAGGTGAAATTGGCTTCACTGCCAATCTAATGGAAAATCGCTTCTTCCAAGTGCCTCAGGTCGTGCTATACAAATCAAACATTCGCCACAAACGCGACAACTGTAAACAGCAAATCCTGCTCTTCCTACTATGTTGTTTAAACGGATCGTTGAAGGAAAGTCGATGTTGAACCAGACAGCCGATGCCAGGAACAAAGCCGGGGAGAAATGTTCTAGAAGGAGGTCGGAATGCGACGGGTGTGTGGAACACTCCACGTAAGTCCCGTTTGACTCTTCGTAATATATCTACGTATTCGTAATCCTTTTCGATGTGACCTTAATCACAGGTAAAACCTGTTGTTAATGTAGGTTGCTTTTATAAGAATATCAGGCGCTTAGCCAGCTGTTACGAGAAAGCTTTCGTTTGTTATTGTTAATGGGTTAAACAAGTGTTCCCGCCCCTCATAGTATATGTACTCTTACTATTATGAAATCAACGTAACATTTTTAATCGAAACCTACCTCAACAGTCGGAGAATCGTCAATAGAGAGAGAGTTTAATCATAGTAGTAGTAGCTATTGTGATGTAAGAGCTTTATAGTAAAACCTAACATCGTTACTTTTTTATAGTATTACCTACTCGCTAGTAATGCAAGCCAGTACCTAATGCTATGGCCGCTGTACTCTTAGCAATTGCATCCACCCAATGCTACATAGATACCCGTTTTCCCGTGGGAATTTGATATTTGCCAGTAGTCGAACCTTCGACCAATATAATCGAACCTCGGTCTCCCGTCGGCATTCTTATGTCCAATTCCACTGTGTGTGTATAGGTTGACTGGAAGATTTCTCTTTATAGAAATAAGTCCAGCTTTTGTTAAGTGTCTACTTCACTTTTATTATATTGGTACATAATAAAAAATAAAGAAAGTTGGTCACCTTCTACTTCGCAGTAAAAGCAGCTCATCATGATGAAAAATTATTTTCTTCATCTTACAGACTGTATATCCCATACAATATGAAAACATGAGTTATAAAATTAATATATAGTTGGTGCGGAATTAAGGAATTAGAAAATTAATCGCCTCACTTTCACAAAACTATGAATTAAATGCGTTGATGTCTTCTCTATAGGAGCATTTTCTTTTTAAATTATCAGATGCGTTGATGTCTTTTCTATGATTTTTTTACCAATAAACGCAATCATGAAATCCTCAATTTTTCGCCAAAGAGGTCCATCAATTAAGAATCTGTTGCATGATCAGATCACTCAACATCAGCGCAGGAGCGCTATTTTAAGGCACCCGTAAGACGGATCGCACACTTGACGCACACCGTAGCGCTAAAATATCGCAGTATGTCTATGCATTGCAGTATTTATTTTGTGGCAATATGGTCTGTCAGATCCATACTAGAAACGTTACTCCCCATACTAAAACCGCACTCGACGAACGACGATGCTGCGGTAGCGCTTGATTACAGCGGTTGAGCGGTTTTAGCATGGGAATTGACATTTCTAGTACAGATCTGGCAGACTGGCAGGGGATTTTAGCGCTCTGTTGTGCGCTTACTGTGCGTTCCGCCTAACGCATACGTCTGTCACATTGGTCTGATGGTCTGCCCAATGATCTACCAACATATTTGCTCCCTTTGACCATCATTCTGCGACTGGTTATGTCCTCTGTCCTTGTCACTTATCCTGCCCACCTCCACCTAATTATTGCCATATGAAATCTTATTTAGGTTACATCACATAAAGACATAATTATTGCATAATTATCCGTATTATGAGAATTCCAAAACCTACCGCTCCTGTATTTTTGACCCATCGCAGGTATGAACTTGACAGTTCATCGCCCCACGATCAAAACAACAAAAACGTATACTTACGTAGTTATCCCAACCCAAATGACACTCTAACATCTACCTTATACGTTCTAATCGTAAGTAACGAGTTATCCTTATTGGTAACCGGTCATGCAAATAAAACGGTTCATTTGAAACCACGAGGAGACTCTCATCTTTATTCGCCAGTTAACAACTTCCGTTGGCCAAGATCTGACCGATTGACTAAATCAAAGACTTTTCGATCATTTTTCGAATAAGTGCAGTGATTTGTTGTTTGAATATTGCTCGGAGTCAACTTACCTATCCTATAGCATCCGGTGAGAACAGTTGCACCAGTGATTTCAAAACTCACGCTTTAAAATGAGGTATGATGGAACAAATTCATAATATATGAGGTATGATGGTAGAAGTTTACGAGTTTCCTATAAGAAGAGCCTGTTTTCTCCAAATATCCAAGTTCCCATTATTATCTATCAGTAGGTAAGGTATGCATCGACGCAGATTTCTTAGAAAGAAGTCACTGGAAGCAAAGAACTGTCAATGCACAAAGTATAATATGTCGGCTATTGTTTCGGATAATGTTTATTCTTCTCCTACCCACTGCGTTTGTTTATAATCTGCGTGCAACAACACTATTATCAATGGATTCCATTCGTCTCGTCTTCATTATGGAATTGTGTTAAAACACCTACTATAGAATTTCCACTTATTCTTGTATATTTCCTTGTATCTTATATCTTTTCCGTCTATTTGCAATGTCTGCAGTAGGTATTTCTAAGATAATTGGTCATTTATTCTTTGTAACGATATCATTAACGATGTTTACACTCAGAGGTTTGAGGCTAGGAAGGGGCTTGTCGTGACACACCAGTTGTTTGTGACGAAACGGCTTTATCAGTCATATATTTAAGGTCAGACTGCAAAGGTTCAGAGCGATACCCTTTGTGAAGATGTTCTTATAAAGACGTATTCCCGCACTTGTTGACCAGTATGAGCACCTCCTCTTGAGAATAAATATGGCAAATTATCTCGCTCGTCGACGGTTAGTGTACTCAGTGGAATTTTAATGGTGATATTAGTCTAATGAGGTATATAGTGGAAGAAGATATATCAATGGGAGTATTTTGTTTGTTGCAGTATTCTGGAAGAAATGATGAAGATGGTGTTACTTGGCGTCGTGCTGTGGGCGGGGGTGACGTTCGGAAGTCACGTTGCCCCCTATCCCCTTAATTTAATCATATCTACGGGTAAGTTAGGGTAAAAAGCAGTTCAAATTATTATTTGTGTCAAATAAGGACTTTGTTCTAAGCAAAACATTCCTTTTCAGATATGATAACACATCCCCCACCGATGTATGACTTCCCATTCCCAAGCGCTGATAAGCTTAGGAAATTACCTCCTGTGACAGACACTCACACTAACAGATCGATCAGCATCAGCAAGTTTTCTGTAGACCTGCTGAATGGTCTGGAAGTGAACCTCCTGTCAGCTGGAATCATTCCGAAGCCAGGAACGGCCGCAAAAGCGCTCGCTATTGAAGGCATGCCTTCCGACGACGCGATGCACTACGAAAAGTCATCCATGATCATCACCAAGGCATCGCAAAATCTCGTGTACACGCGCTGTGCAAAGTAAGTATTCTGGTACTTTTTTGGTAAATAAGGGGCTTAAATATAGTGTGAGGTTAAAACAAATTATTCTCATCAGATACGGCATCGCTACCGACGAGTGCGCGAGTTTCATCAGCACTTTGAACCTACGGGACAGTGAGTACGGGCAGGAATGTGCAGCGTTGGAGCGGTTCACTTGCCGCACCAACAAGATGTCGTCCAAATACCGCACTTTTGACGGCAGCTGTAACAACCCCGTCCGTTCATCCTGGGGGCAAGCGCTCACCGGCTACAAACGCATCCTGCACCCCAGATATGACGACGGCATTGAAGAGGTTTGTATAACAATAGGTTCCTACTTGTGGACGCTCGGGGAAATGGACATTAAGGGAAGTGGACTATCAAGGAATACACATTAAGGGAAATATACTTTAAGGACACAGTGGTCATTGCGGGAAATGGTTTTTCGCACCGCGAGGTACCTACCTAACCTCTACTATAAGTAGGTATTTTGTCTACTTAGCACGCGTAGGAAATGTAAACAAAGCTGTATTCAGTACATAACATAGAGGTCATATTATATTTTGCAAGTTTATGCTAACACGTGGATAATAACATCGTTAAACGCAATCTGCAAACAGGGTCACAGAACAGAACTTTGTTTTTTTTTCTCAGATTATAAAATACTTTTCTCCTTGCAGCCCCGCCGTGCCGTAAGCAACCATGCTCTACCCTCGGCTCGAGTGGTCAGCATCAGGTTGGCTGACAATCTGGATAAACCTGACAGTAAAAAGACCATTGCTTTGGCTGTTTGGAGTCAATTCATACACCACGATTTGGTCCACACTCCACAGAGAAAAACTAGTAAGTTTCGGTTTTTGATTCATACTTCTAACTTAGATTGGTACCTACCACCGCTTCTCGGTTATAAAATTTTATGTATGCCTGTACAGGGTGTAAAAAAATTTGCTGCAAATATTTTAAAGGATGAACCAGCCCATGGAACTGAACAACTTTCCCTAAGAATCATAGGTAGAATTAGGAAAAAAATTTCGACCTCCCATACAAAGTTACCGGACGACTAAGTCAATTTGTATGGGTGGTCCTAAAAAATTCTCGTATTTCGACCTATGTTTCGTGAGGAAAGTTGTTCAGTTTCATGGGCTGATTCACTCCTTAAAATATTTGCAGCAAATATTTTTACACCGTATATACATCTACGGATTGTTTTGTCGTTAAAAGAATGATACAGGAAATCGAAACGATACGACTACATTGGTGAACAAAAATAACTTCGTTTCAACTTTCACAAGGCTAGCCTTTAGTAGACATACTTTAGCTCATTGTTTGTCTTCGCCAAAGTAATGTTTGTAAATGATGTCATAAGTATGTTCACCAACATTGTCTACAAAAAACATAAAGTATTTTTAGTCTTAGACAAAAGTACATAATTCGAAACGCTATAGGTTATGTACATACGGACCTAGTATCTACTCACTTATAAATTCTTTGTTACGCGCATAGGTTACGGTACCTCTAATCTATTCTACTTACATTTTCAGTCTTAGGTTTCTGTGAAGATCTATTCTCTAAGATTCGTATTTATAAATCGCACTCAACTCTGAGATCGATCTCAAGAGCGGTTTTGACAAATGTCAGTCAATACTAACAGCATCTCAAAGTCGCACTCAAGATCGATCTCAGAGTTGAAAGAGCTTTATAAATACGGGCCGAAGTATAAGGTTTAGTTAGATACGTACTAAAAGACACTAAATGAAACACAGTGTCTTCAAAATATAACTTTTTAATTAAATAATATTGCGACGCTTATAATGTTAACAATCGTCCGCGCGCGGTTAGCTGTAGCGTCCAAGAGAGAGATCCCACAGAGCTGGAACCCACTCAGATGTCGAGATTAGTGCTGATCATAGCTTGGCGATTTTCGGCCTTACACTACTTATTCCCATCTTTTTTCTCGAACAGTCCACACAAACGAAGCGATCCGCTGCTGTGATACGAACGGCATGGACCTGGCTCCACGCTACATCCACCCAAGCTGCATGCCCATCACGGTGCCGGAGAACGACCCTGTCTTCAAGGTTGGGCAGTTCTCCAGCTGCATGGAGTACGCGCGTTCTGCTACCACTTACAGAGGAGACTGCACCTTCGGCGCTGCTGAACAGGTGAGGAAAGCTACTTTACTTGCCTCCATAGTGACATGCCATGTGGCAGTACTGGCAGGTACACAGAAGGCTTCCTTATTAATTTGGGTATTTCATTTTCTTGGTAATGCTAGCAGAACGGACAAGTAATCTAAAGCTGTAATTCTTTATTCCTGTTTGTGAAGTTTGGTTCTTATTTTTTTTTTATTCAAAACATCTATTGAAAAGTAGGTGGGGTTATTCCCATTCCACGAAAAGTCAACTTTTATCAGTAAGTGACTCTAATGGTAGCATCTAGTTATGCTTATAACAAAAATAAAACCAGTATCTGTAGCACCTAAAGCTTTCATTATTGTTACGAAATCTTTGTACCATACACGGAAATTTTAGAAATCAGATTCTCATGGAATTCTCCAGGTAAAGCATAAACATCATCTTCGGAATACCTTAGGTACAGATGGATAGATGTTATTTACCGAGTGGAATGAACATAAGCGATCACTTCCCATATGCATTTCCTTTATCAACAGGAAAATCTATTCTTAGTCAAGTGCGCTTCTAGTTATCAAGTCTACTATGACCGTGACGCCTATTAACTGGCTCATGACTAGATAGCCTCAATCGTCTGACCAATGGCAACTATACAGGGTGTTAGGGACAGCAACCCGAATACTGATAGGGTGCAAGCAGACCATGAAACTGAACAACTTTCCCCTAGGAACATTATGTCAGGAAACGACAAAAAATTTTCGACCTCCCATAGAAAATTGCGATCAGCCAACTGCATTTACTATGGAAATCTAAAAATGTTTTGACGTTCTCTGACATATGTTCCTAAGGGAAAATTGTTCAGTTTCATGATCTGCTTGCACCCTACCAGTATTCGGGACGCTGTTCCTTACACCCCGTATAATCATTATTATCTATTGCGGTGTAGGTAATATTGAAATCTACTAAGAAAATTACTTAGCCACGCCGTCTCCTCGTGATACTGATTTTATTGAGATAATCAGTAAGCTAGACGTACATAGGTATAACATAATAAATGGTAGAGTGATTTCACAGCGTCATTTCTCTCTATTTTTTAAAATCTACCTAATATCTTATCGATCTGATCGTCGATGTGAAAAATAAAATGAAAAATTACAATCAGACTTCAACTAGGTGGTAGATTATTTGATTACTTCAGCTGTTATAAACTCGTGTGAGTAGACTCATATCATAATAACAAGAAATGTGTGTCAACGGCCATTTACGCATTAGCGCATTAAAAGTAGGTCTTGAATACATCTTGAATTAAACTGAGTGTGGCTAAACTTTCTGTGAAGATTACGAGAAAAGTAGGTAAACGAACTAACTTTTCCATACCTACATATTTATATATCACGACTTTACCCCTAACGGGGTAGGCAGAGCTATAACGGTCGTAAAAATACGATTGCTATCGCCACGTTTTCGTTTCGAGATATTTGTGTATCACTAAAGTAACCGGTAGTCACCCTGTCGCCTAAACGTTTGTAATACACCTGAAATTCTCAAGTCCCTTAATCGCGTCTTGCGACACCCACGGGTAGGAAATGGGGTGATGCTATTCTAAGCCGGCATTCAGGGCAGACTTTTTATTAACTTAACTTTTCTACATATGACATCCGCAAAAAGACCACTGGACGGATGTAATTGTTGGGTGATTTGAGTTATGCAACTATGTCTTAAATGAAAATTTACTTAGTATGATAACGTCTACTTGAATATGTATATATTAAAATGTCCTTAATAAAACTTGACAATATAGAAAAATGATAAAATAGAATAATGTCTACGATATGAGTTAAGTCTGTTAGCATAAATAAAATAAACTTTGCACAATTTCTTTGACGCGCTTCGTGAAAGATAGAAAAGTTTTATTTAATTGTAAACCCATCTACGATATTACAGACAGACTTGCAAAAACACATTCAATTGATCTGCACTTTGTTTCTATCTTTTGCTTAGTGGATGATTGATTGTACCTATTGTGGCAATTTATATCAATGAAAATGTTCATGGGGCTCTCTACCAATTGAACTCAATTCACGAGAGCGAAATTGTGAAAAAGTTTTTTGTTTTTCTCACTGGAAAATTACAATAGAATCTTAAATCTTCCGTATGAAAAGACGTAAAGTACGTATACCTATAGATAATAATTAACTAGATTAGTAAGGTACTTAAAAATCACCACTTTAGTTTAGGAATAAAATAAATGGACAGTTATTACTCTAGCAACACTCGTAGATAACCCTAAAGAAGGTAAAGGGAGGGTAAGTTTGAAATATCCCTTCATCTTTGAAAATTATTCTTGCACCTTTTCGTATTTCATACAAATCGAAATTTCCTGTGCACAGTACATTCTTAACCTAAAAGAACCTCCTCCGTCCAACTGACTAATGTAACTACAGCTAAATATAAACAACCGGTTCTAGCATCTTCCCTCCTCGCTATGGCATGCTATATACGTAGACTATATTTAGCTGGCTAGTTGTATGACAGATGTATGGAACAAAACATATTATGTTGCGGATAAGGGCAGGCAGATAGATGATGATGACGAAGTAGGTACATACGTTGGTTATATTCTTAGTAGATGTAAGGAGAACCAGTAAATATTGATTTAAAATCAAAATGTTTCTTTTTCCAAGTACATTCACAAAGAAAGCTTTTAGGAAGTCACGTACCAATAATATTATCAATAGATAAATGGATTAGTCATTGTAAAAAAGAGAAAATTGTAAAACAAAATTTTCTCTTTTTTATTAGTACTTAACAATTTTGAAGAAAGTAGTAGAAAACGCGGGTGGGATAAATAAATAAAAATAATAATAAAGGCACTGCCTCGTATCTCTATTATAATAAGAGTAGGTCGAGGAGTATAGTGTCAATGTTGTTGTACTATTGTTTAGTAAGGTGCAAGTATTAAATTACATGTACATATAGGTATCCACGAGTATAAATAGCGTCTTAAGTATATTACGTATATAGTGTTGTGTAATGATAACGAGTGAAGCATTTGCATAATGCACTTTGATCTGAGTATTGTTGCACTACACGTGTTAGCAAACAGAGTCAAGGCCTATTTATAACTGCAGTATCAAAATAACTCTACCCAGTACTCACACACACACACAAATCACGCCTGTATCCCTTACGGGGTAGGCAGAGCGTTAACGGCCGTAAGAATACGGTCGCTATTGCCACGTCCGACATTTTTGAGGATTGTTTTCCAAGGTTGTTCCAGAAAACATGTGTATTACTATAGTGACAGGTTGTCAGCCTGTCGCCTAAAAATTGTAATACGCCAATTCCCTCGAGTCCCTTAGTCGCCTCTTACGACACCCGCGGGAAGGATGTGGGGTGAGGCTATTCTAAGCCGGCATCACACGGCACCCAGTACTAGTGGGTTAAAATAACTTTATCGTTTTGCCCTTCATGTATTTTCATTTTATTGAATTAGCTGCAGTTACTTGCACTATTTTCTTATGGCCTGATGTAAATCCAGCGCCAACGATGCGAGTCTATGTCAAATCAATAGAAAATAAACCTTATTGTTATTGAAATTAAGCTTTTATCTCACGACTGGCGGAGTCTGTGCTGTTTGCTCAAACCGGCTAATAGGAAATTTCTTTCAAGTACCTACGTTTTGTACTTGTATGAAGGATTGAGTTCTTTTTTTTTCTCCTAGTGTTCATTTTTCTTTCTTAGTCGTTGTTATTAAGGTAAGTTCTGTAGTTAAGTATTCCACATGATTAATATGGTAGGTACAGACTTAGAAAAGTCTACATTGTCAACAAACAGTAGGTAGGTGTTTGCTATTGATTCAAATAATAAAAATAATAGGCGTATGATCGACTTGGTAATCAATCAGTTCAACGACCTTGTTGTTTAACCTTCAATATGCCTCTACAATTTATCGAGTTTCCTCGTGTAACGTAGTACTTAGTTACTTTGCATTCATTCAATGTTGGTATTATATTTTTTAAGTAGATTAACCGAAAACAAAGCCCAATGGGGGAAAATGAGACTAGCGGGTAACTTAGGACTGGGTGACACCAACATCTATGAACCAGCTTTAACGTTGTATCTGGTTAATAACTTTGGACTTTACATGTGTCAACCAGTTATAACGTTATGGGCTTACAGCTGGTTCATAGATGCTGGTGTCACCCATGTCCAAGTTACCCGCTAGTCTCATTTGACTTTCAGTAGGCATTTACAAGAAATATGACTAAAATTATTTTTGTAAAGTATGGTCTACCTACCGCCTATTTATACCTAATTATGCTTATGAATCAAATTTACAATAGCAACTACTTCCGACTATAGTTAGTATTCTTTGCTACTACAGTAGGTAGTGTATACGTATGTGAGTAGGTGTACGTTGTGTTTGATTTAACTTGAGAACGGAAATAGCTTGATATTGCATACGTGACTTAGGTCATTTCACATCAATGGAAAA
Organism: Keiferia lycopersicella; assembly: GCA_029255805.1. Classification (NCBI taxonomy): domain Eukaryota; kingdom Metazoa; phylum Arthropoda; class Insecta; order Lepidoptera; family Gelechiidae; genus Keiferia; species Keiferia lycopersicella. Next base: position 7,602,057 of record JARACZ010000008.1, read on the forward strand.
GTATTATGAGAAAATTGATAACAGAAAATGCGGTATTTTTCCTACGATGGCTCTTTCTTTATCTGATAGATACTGACGTCTATTTACTTAGATATTTGTGTCGTAATAAGCCTTGAGATTAATTTGAGTGGCCAGGAGACTTAAGCTTTCTAAGTAGGGATAGTGATAGCGTTTTTTCTTCAATCAAGCAGCACGTATATACCATACATACCATATATATATATATTAGGTTTTCTTATTTAAAATCTATGTTGTTCCTCGTCTTCATGTTGTTATTTTGTGCAATAAAGCATATTTGTATTGTATCTAATGTGAACTCTACTTCCTCAGATGAACCAGGCTACCCACTTCTTGGATGGCTCCCACATCTACGGCACCAACAGTCGCGAAGCAGCTGCCCTGAGGGAGAAGACTGGTGGTCTTCTGAAGACCAGCATCATTGAAGATGAAGAACTTCTGCCCCTAGCTGCCAACCCTACTGAGAAGTGCCTGGTTGAGAACAGCAAAGAAGCCTGCTTCACGACCGGTAAGTAACCAAGATATCATAACTTACTATGGTTTTACCATAATTACCAACAGTTGGAACTTTTGGGGGCAATAGTCCAGAGGGAAACGATTGGTGATCTGATAAAGATAAGGGTGAAAAGCTCAGAAGCATTTTTAAAAGGGCAGTCCCTAAGAAGACAAAATGTGCGGTAGAAAATAGTGAAAAATTAATTCGACGATAATCAACCAAAACGTTTTTACATAAGTACCTAGATCAAAATCACAATTTTGTATTGTCCATAGAGAGAAGATAGATCGCGGATTGTTCATACTTAGAAAACATTCTGAACTTCAAATTTAAACCAGTTTAGCTTGTTTTTCATACCCTGCAGTTTATTTTAGTATTAAACATAATTCCTAGATTAACTATTATCATGGAAGATATCCTAAAATATACGGGATTTGCATGTTTTGCAGCTTTGTTTAGGTACTGACTTGCACATGTTGAAATGTTATTAAGATAGCAGCTGATAACAAAATGATAAGTCGAGATAAAGTTGTATGTTTATGTGTCTGTGCCGTGCCGTCTTTCTGATTAGATAACGCGGTTTTATCAAAATCAGGTTTTTGATGAGTGATTATACTTTTCTAGTATTCTAAATCGATATACCGGGTCTCAGAAATTCTCTTAACTTACCTACTTACATATGTATAACTAGTAACTTCTTAGGAAAGAAGGTAACATTGTTATATCATATGCAGAATCCATCTTTAGGCTCGTACCTATTAATAAACTGCAGTCAACTCTGAGATCGATCTGTCATTATCTTTACGTACTGCCTGACATTTCCAATATCGCTCTTGAGATCGATCTCAGAATTGAGTGCGGTTTTTTAAATAATACGCACCTAAAGTAGTATAATGGCATAAAGAATTTTGCAATTTCGCTAGACTTTCTTCCTCTTTAGTCATCATTCTTCTTGCCTTATCCCGTTCTCTGTCGGGATCGGCTACGTAACCTAGAGGATTTGACGTGGAACCAAGTTTTTACACAGAGCGACTGCCATCTGACCTCTGCAACCCGAAGGCTGACCTAGCCCGAATCCTAGGTTAAGTCACATTCAAATACCATCCGAATTCTAAACCTCCTTAGTCAAAACTATTATCCTTAATTAGACTTTCTCATGAACAGGTGACGTCCGCTCAAACTCCCACCCCTGGCTAACCAGTCTGCATTCGCTGTGGGTGCGCGAACACAACCGCATCGCTCGTTCCCTGGCCACACTCAACCCTGGCTGGAGTTCAGACAAACTGTACCATGAGGCCAGGAAGATCGCGGTCGCTGAGCTGCAGCACATCACCTACAAGCAGTGGCTGCCGGCGCTCACAGGTAAAGGCAATTTCTTTCAAAACACACACACACACACACAAATAACGCCTTTGTCCCTTGCGGGGTAGGCGGAGCGTTAACGATCGTAAAAATACGGTCGTTATCGCCACGTCTGACAAGTACTGAGGGCCCTTTCAGATGATTCTTGTGTCACTGTGTGTGTGTGTTTTTGCGTCACATAACTGCTTACCTATTTTTTTAAGTAGCCTGTTCGATGTTCCTATCATTTAGAGACCAAAGACCGAGACGGGTGGCGTGAAAGAGGGGAGGCCCATGCCTTGCAGTGGAACATAGAACTACCTATTAGGGTGTAAAAAATCTGCAAATATTAAATCCATGAAACTGAACGACCTTTCCCAAAGAACATAGATAGGTCAAAATGTGTTTTTTAGTCCTAAACGCAAACTGACTCTGTCAGCTGCAGCTAGCTGGTACATTTTGTGTAGGATGTCTTCCTTTTTTCATATTTCCACCGTTGTTCCTTGCGAAAGTTATTCAATTTCGCAGACTTACAATATATGCAGTTGATTCTTTACATCCTTTATGGTGCGTTAAAACTATTTTATGGCTAACATAATAATATTATTTTGATCGTTATGCAAACTCAAAACTGCGATAACCTTGCAATATCGGTTACAAAAGTGTCCTTCAAATAGTTTGCCTTCCCGAGTACAATTCGGTTGTGGACTGGGTCTAGATAGGTTTTTGTAAATTTTCTTATAAAAATCTATTCTTTCAACCACAGGAAAGGCATTCGATGAGCTCTACGACAGCTACGACACGGGCTACAACTCCGACGTTGACCCCACCGTGACCAACGCCTTCGCCACTGCCGCCTTCCACTTCGTCAACAGCCTCTTGGACCAGGACATCGAACTGGTCGACGAAACCGTGACGTCAGAGCGCCTGAAGAACCACTACTATAAGCCAGAGATCGTGGCCAAGAAAGGCGGTCTCAGGAAGCTGTTGAAGGGAATGGTGAACCAGAAGATGCAAGCCCTTGACTTGAACTACGATGATGACGTAAGTAAATAAATAAATAAAAATCCTGGATAATTAACGCAGCGCCATCTAACCCTAAACTAAGCAAAGTTTGTACTATGGGAACTAGATAGTTGATACTAATTACTTATATACGTTTTTTTGTACATTAATGCATATTATACATAGAAAACATACAGACTCAACCAAAACTGAATGGTTGTGCTATAAGTACAATTTGTATGAGGCCCACTTAACTTCTTGGAACTTAGTGCAAATCTACAAACCGCTATTTCCTTACTTTCATAACACCTTCTGATTAAGATTATCAATCTACAGAACATTCATAATAGCGCTTACATCTTGTTAGAGCTACAAACTTTCTCTTTAAGTGACGCAAACTGTATCGGTTTGTTTATTGAAGTTGTACATATGAAATATATACATATTGTTTCGTAGGTATAAACTAATAAATTCCTTACATAAATACGAAATAAACCTTTGTGTGATTTGTAATGTATTGTAGACAACTCACGCTGAACTGTCTACATATTCAGCAATAATTAAAATATTTGTTTTTACTCGCTGACTCATTCTGGAATTGACATTGGCCGGTCTAAATTGAGGTCATAACGAATTCTACACTTGGTTATTTTCCATTACGAGCTCATATTCACATTGTCACACGATTGTTAACGTGATATGGCGTGGTCGTATTGCACAATGGGCACTGTATGGTTCTTATTCTTTTGTTTATACTTTGAAGACTATTGTATTGATACATTTGGTCCATACAATCCATATTATTGCCATCTTTAAAACTTCAAACATCGACTTCTCCGTCAATTTTATTTCAAGAAATTTTATTGAAAATGTCTCCTAGCAGTAGGCAAGCAGAAACGAATACCGCAAAAAAAAAAAAAAGGTTTTGGATTTTTTAAAAAATCTTAAATACATGAGCTTACATTTAACAATGGACATTATTCTCGTTACGTTCCTTCAATATATATGAATATAGCATAGCACCCACGTGTTTACATATTATTATGATAATTATATCGCTGTAATATGATACAAACATTATATAATATTATTTCCTGATGATAAAGGTTTAGGTACTTACGTAACTTGCAGGTTTTTTACCTTGCGTTATCATTCTCCTTCAATGGTTTTATTTTGGGATGGTTCGGTTATTTGTAGCCGTTGTCCGTTCGTCCGAATGAATTTATGTTAAGGGATTTGCGTTTGTAATGGGTAGGTATAGAAGTCGTATGTTAAATTGTTTATAGTTAATATTTTTATTTTCCTCTTCCACAGCTCCGCCACCACTGGTTGGGCAGCTTAGACGTGTTGGCCTACGATATCCAGCGTGGTCGCGACCACGGTCTGCCCGGGTACACCCAGTATCGTACTCTTTGCGGCCTCTCACAAGCGACTAGCTTCCAGCATCTCAGTGACGTCATTCCTCAGGAGGTAATATATTACTCCCAAATATCCGCTTTGGTTTATGTAAACGATAAATAGAGTAAGCACTAGTATGCTGCCTTGAGGAACACCTAAACTGATGTTCAAAGGAATGTTCCCTAAATTATTTACCCTTTTCTATTGCGCTTAACCAAAACGATCGACTTCACTATTCTTAAGCCGTATGAAACTTTTGTTATGCAGATTCTAGTTTTTTTAAAAACTCGGCAGAGTTAATCGTGTCAAAAGCTTCAGAGAAAACATTTCTTGGCAAATGGATGTTTTTATCCAAATACTTACAAGATTTCTTTTCTTTTTCCGCCAGATGGTCGACAAACTGTCCGCCCTGTACGAGAACCCAAGTGACATCGACTTGGTGGTTGGTGTGATGGCCGAAACTCCACTGCCTGGTTCACTATTGGGACCCACTGCTACTTGCTTCCTCAGTAAGTATTCGACTATGTCGTACTCATTCATAGGAATCATGTTAAGTTATAATATGAAACGTACATAGTCCCAGTTTATTGGGATTTACCGCACCCACAGTGCTATATTAAGTACTACTACTAGATGTCGCTAAGATCGTTGCTTCAAGACGAGCATCAAGAGATCGAGAAATTGACGAAGGCCAACCGGTGCATCGATAGCTCAGTGGTAGAGTAGTTGGCCGGTACCCCACGCGGCCCGGGTTCGATTTCCGGTCGACCTTTGTAAATTTTTCGAGTTCTTATTTTCGTTTATACATAGTCTCATTCAACGTGAGTCATCCATTCCAGACAAAAATGTTGCTATTACAAAAGTAGACACTGTTTGGAGATTGAAAAATGTAATTCATAAGTAATTTAAATACTACTAGAGATTTAGTGGTAAAAAATATAAATTTCATGTTACAGAGGAACAACTTTGGCGCACACGTGTCGGCGACCGTTACTTCTACACGCACACAGACGAAGCAGGCAGCTTCAGCAAGCGACAACTGGCCGAGATCAAGAAGGCCTCTCTCGCTCGTTTGTTATGCGACAACGCGCGTGTGGGAGCAGTGCAGAGAGATGTCTTCCAGCCTCCTTCTGAAAGGTATTATTTCCTTTATAACTTCCGTTTACATACTTTTTAGTGGAGCCTATATTAAAAAGTCCTCTCTCCTTGTTGTGCAACGCGGGAGTAGTGGGAGCAGTGTAGAGGGATGTTTTCCAGCGTCTTTGGCCTTTCTCACTCTTAACCCACAACGAAGTGTTAAAAATATAACGCATCCGTAACGCACCTGTCAGATCTATACTAGAAACTGCAATCCCTATACTAAAACCGCTCAACCGATGTCGACGCAGCTGCGTTATTTTGACGGATGCGGTATTTTGACACAGCTGCGTCAACAGCGTTTGAGTGGTTTTAGTATGGGGATTGACGTTTTTAGTATGAATCTGACAGACCGCTGTGTTACGGATACGTTATTTTAGCGCTGCGTTGTGCATTAAATGTGAGAAAGGCCTTTCTGAAAGCCTGTTATGATTATTTTAACTTGACGCTTTGAACAGTTTCAGTAGTTCAAAATATATCCTTCAGCTCAAAGTTAAAAAACCGCCTATTTCACTTCAACCTTTCCTTTCCAGCAATCCAGTGGTATCCTGCGAGGAGATCAAGAAAGTGAACTTGGAATCATTCCAAGACCCAGCGCAGCAACCAGATATTCTGACGCGCACCAACAAGTGGCTCAAAACTAAGGTCTCCAGTACTGGCAACTCCACCAAATAGACTCACTAGTTATAGGTATTTAATCGTATTTAGCCTTGATTATTTTGTCTGCTCTGCAAGAAAGATTACTTGATTTCCGGGGTTTTTTAATCACTAACTTAAAAAACGTGTTTTATAGGCACGCAGTGATCACTATGGCAACTTTAAAAGAGAAAACCTATTATACAGGATGTAAAAATATTATCTGCAAATATTTTAGCGGGTGAATCAGCCCATGAAACTGAGCAACTTTTCCTAAGTAACATAGGTTGAAATATGAAACAAAATTTGGACCTCCCATACAAAATTATCAACCGACTAAGTCAATTTGTATCGGAGGTCCAAAAATTTTTCTCATAATTCGACCTATTATGTTTCTCGGGGAATGTTGTTGAAATATTTGCAGTTAATTTTTTTACACCCTGTAGAGGTTTGAGTGTTTTGCACAGTCTAGATTTTTTTATAGTGAAAAATGAGTCCGAATCTTGTATTGCAGACGTGTTAGCATTTAAGTCGAGTGTTTCAGTATTGCGGTTGATTGTAGAAACGTGTTCTATGTACCTAGTTTTACGGTTTAAAATAACCTGTCGCGTTCCTTGTTACGAATTTTGATTTTTCATACGACTGTTTAGTCGTAGGAACCATGTTGTACAGTGGCTGTGATAGTCAGTGTGGTCTACACACATAACGAAGGCACAGTAACTCAACAACCGGTACTTTTATAACAGTAGTTTTGCCAGCAAGTGTATCAGACGCGAAATGCATCTTCGTGAAAATAATCCTTAGTTAGAAAACGGACCATATCTAGAAATTGCCTCACAATTTTCCAAAAAAGTGTGTTTTTCTAAAGAATATTTTCAGAACGGTGCACACGCGTCAGATAAGATGTTATCCTATTTAAAATATAATAATCTTAAGCATAGAGTTACACTGTTATAAAACTAACGCATTTTTACTGTGCGTATTAAATTTGTCCCTAGTCAGGGTTTTGTAGCCCTTTAGATCCATATGTTAAAAGATCTAGGGGTTATACTAAAATTATTATCATTCGTTATCATCAAAAGAGCGATATATTCTAGGTAATGTTTGTGGTGGACCAATTTCATGTGTTCTTACACTATATTCAGATGCTAAGAAAATATTTACTTGAATATATCGCTTTTCATTAAATTCGCGCAATAAAATCATGTGATACTTAATTATGAAAATAACTATCATTCGGTAGTTTAAAAAATCACTCACTTTTAAAGGCCGCAAAATAACCACTGATGGCATAAAACAATTATTTTGCTGCATTCGAAATTCTACGTTGAATTTCGTTGTTGCCTCCATCTTGATGATAGAAATCTCATAATTTCTAACTTTTTTAGGCGACTTTATTTTGAAACCAACGATGTTTCTGTAGTTTTGTAAAAAAAATGGTTTCGTTATACGTGCCATCAAACCAAAGACTGGAAAGCAACTTGTAGCGGCTAGCAACTTGAAGGCCCGAATTTCGCAGGTCTCAAGATAAACTGTATTAGAATTACATACATTGTTTTAGAAATATTTTACCCTGTCATGTCAGGCCCGATGATTGTTACTAATAACTCTAACATCGACCTTGAGAGTGATATTGACAAATGTCACCAGTAATAACGACATCTCAAAATTACTCTCGATGGATTCTTGAGTGCAACTTTGAGATGCTGTTAATATTGACTAACATTTGTTAAAGCAGCTCTTGAGATCGTACTGAAAGTTGAGTGCGATTTATAAATATGGACCTCAGATTTCAGATACGGGCCTGCTTGAGGCAGTTTCAAAAATTCGGGCCTGGGACTTCCACACACAGACACATTTTATTAAAAACAAAGTAAATAACAATCAAATAATTAAAATCATCGACATCTCTTTTCATTGCATTCGTGTGTGGAAGACTTAATCATTTTCATTTGATTTAGTTAGATTACAAATTAATTTTTATAATCAACCATAATATTACCTAAGCCTTTAAAAATGTTTGGTACTTGCTTCTAAGTTTTTAAAGGTTTAGGTAATCGATGTTAGTGAATATGATACGACCATGTCAATTATTGAATTTATTTTCCTTTATATTCGTTCATTGTTATTTAATTACTTTAGAAATTCCTAACTGGATTATAAGATAATTCTTATTTATAGAAATTACGTTACAGATTACAGGGATTTTTTTGAGTACCTACTGACTCAATTTTGCAGAATGATTATGATAAAAAATCAGCTGTTCCATATATTATAATCGAACAGGTTCTTATATTTGTATGGAGCAACTGCATACTAAAAGTTCTTCATAGTGAATTATGGAAAGAATCCCCCTGCTGCAAAGTTTGCGTACTGTAAAATATCCCTGCAAAGAAAGTTACTTTTCTATTTTATTTGCACAAAATAAAATGCAGACTGAACTAGAAGATCTATATCTAATAATGCTTTAAGACTATATAAACTTGTTTAGATAAATACTATGATTTCATGTTTTCACTTTGCTTGAAAACTATTTATGTATCTTTCACCAATAAATTTTATTTACAATAAATTAGTATTTTTACTATTTCACCTTTATTTTAAGATGTTACTGATGGACAGGTTGTAGAAAAGCTTAAAATGTCCTTATTTAAAGTTCGCGCCGAGAAAGAAGTCCCGCGAAAAACGTTTCAACTACCCTTAATCTTACGTCCATAAGGGTCATTTAAATTTTTTACACGGGACTTCTTTCGCGTTGCGGACTCTACATCAAAGCGCGGTCTTCATGCCAGTCTAGGATCTATTGATGCCGAGAAGAAAACTTGGGGAAGCAATGGAATTCTTTAAATTCAGATCAATAGCAAAAAATATACAGGGTGTAAGGGACAGGTTTCCGAATACTGATAGGGTGCGTTCAGATCAGGAGCTCAATTTCTGGAACGTTCGTTTTTATTTCATGCGAAAATCGGCTACTTATTATGCTTATATCACACGTTCTACTATGCTTATGGATTCCCACATATTCACACATGATTATTCTTATCCTAGTAAAATCACACATTTACCCTTGACTATAAAAACATCGAGTAGTAGAAATTTTTAAACGTGTGGTTAGGACAAACGTGCATGGAACCGAATCACGACGTTCCAAAAATAAAGCTCCAGTTCATAAAATAATCATAATCATATAGTATAACAAAAATATATAAGGTCTGCATGCATGCTATCGGACCGGTCCCTTACACGCTGTATACGAGCAGGTAACCCACGTAACCTAATTTATATTTTAGGTATAATATAATATTTCATGCTAGGTATAATTGGCCTCTATTTTAGATTTATGTTCTTGTTAGGGTTATTAATTAATAAGTAAAAAATTAACACCTCATTGATCATAACAAATGACCTCATTATTTACCTAAAATTTGAAAGGTAAAAGCAAGTTCCGTGTTTCGTTTAATTGCACCTTGAAATGCTATGTAAAAAGGTACTCGGTAGCTAATAACAAAAAAATATGTGTAGGTAGGTAAGTATAGCTAGGTATGGACAAGTTAAAAAATACCTTGAGAATAGGTCTACCTATTTACTATAAGTTTGCAACAAGGGTTTGACATATCTGAATTGTAGGAAAATTTCTAACCAATCTTTAGGTACATACAGAGATTATTGAGCTCAAATGATGACGCTGATCTAAATTGCAAAAGTTTATTTCCAAGGCAATGTATTTTATCTAGTTTTCAATATACATAACTCAAATGCCAAAATTTCAACTTATTGCAACGCCATCTGGAACTGTCAGACAGAAAATTCGCCAAAGATTCAGCCGTTGCACCAGCTGGTTTCCCTTCATCTACTTTATGCAGGGTGTAAGGAAAAGTGCTAACTTCCTTTCAAGGGATCAACAAGCCCTTGAAACTGAACAAGATAGGTCGAAATACGAAAAGAGTTTTGGACTTTCCATACAAATGACTTGATCGGTTCCGATTAGTAATTCTGTATGGGAGGTTCAAAATCTTTTTCATATTTCGACCTATGTTCCTTGGGGAAATATGTTCAGTTTCATGGGCTGGTTCACCCTTAAAAATATTTGTATCAATTTTTTTTTAACTCCCTGTATAAATGATCTGTTGACCCATGTCATTTTGGGTACCTACCTATACAGTTTTTCAATCATCTTCTAGACATACCATGGCTCGTGTTAATAAACCGCACTCAACTCTGAGATCGATCTTGAGTGCGATTTTGAGGTGTCATTACTGTCTAACATTTGTCGATATCGCTCTTGAGAACGATCTCAGAGATGAGTGCGGTTTATGAATACGGGCCCTATGCCTATTACAATGTGCTATGATTCGTCCCTAAGATGAGGACCATACAAACGGTATACACATTGTAGTATTAGAGGTCTAATCTAAAGTTTAGTCTGTTAGAAAAGACCTAAGGCGGATCGCACACTTAACGCACGACGGAGCGCTAAAGCATTGCAGCGGTCTGTCAGATCCATACTAGAAATGTCAATTCCCATACTAAAAACGCTCAACCGCTGTTAACGCAGCGCTATCGCAGCGTCGTCCATCGAGTGCGGTTTTAGTATGGAGAGTAACGTTTCTAGTATGGATCTGTCAGACCACTACGATATTTTAGCAGTCCGTCGTGCGTTAAGTGTGCGATGTGCCGTGGAATATCACAAATGCTATGATTCGTCACTAAGGCCCGTATTTATAAATGGCACTCAACTCTGAAATCGATCTCAAGAGCGGCTTTAACACAATATGTCAGTCAATACTAACAACATCTCAAAGTCACACTCAAGATCGATCTCAGAGTTGAATGCGGTTTATAAATCCGGGCTTAAGATAAGAACAAGCATAACCAGACATAGTCACAGTACGCTTTACGTATATCCGGCTCAAAGGAACAATACAAACTGTATACACATTGTAGTTTTAGGGGTCTAATCTAAGGACTAGTTAGAATAGACCTAATGTTTTGTCAGCTTCCGGCGCTGTGCCTAGCGATGTTCAACGAGCTGGCGAGATAGTGGAGCGGACAGAAGATAACACAAACAGTGTAACGACATCCTCTGTACTAAACTGTGGAGTTGAAGTGTTACGAAAATCGTGCTGGATTATTATAAAAGGATTGGCTAACGATGACGCTTGGATGCAACGAGGAACGCCCGGTAGCACCGTGATTTTGCGAACAATTAAAATGTAAGGACTTAAAACCACTTACGACGTACAGTTTTGTTAGGCCTTTTTAAGACTTAACGCACAGCGCAGAGGTGAAATAACGAATTGTAACGCAGCCGTCTGTCAAATCCATACTAGAAATGTCAATCTCCAACCGCTGCCTTACTTTAGCGTTGCGTTGTGCGTCAAGTGTGACAAAGGTCTTAGAGTAGGTAAGTATAGGCAATGAATACTAACTATAACCTACTCACTGTATAGGTTCAGTAGGTAAATAGAATGCGAGTTGCAATATCCTATATCAAATAAATAGGTTACTAAACTTCCGTGACCTACGACAATGAGATCCAATGCTACAGAATAGACCTATTTATACAGGGTGTAAAAAAAATTGCTGCAAATATCTTATGGGGTGAACAACTTTCCCCAAGGAACGTAGGTCGATATATGAAAAAAATTTTGGACCTCCCATACAAAATTTAGTCGCCGACCAAGTAATTTTTTATGTGGGGCCCAAAATTTTTTTCATATTTCGACTTATGTTCCTTGGGGAAAGTTGCTCAGTTTCATGGGCTAATTCACCCCTTAAAATATTTGCAGTTAATATTTTTACACCTTATATTTTATTGTTGAAGGTGAAGGATTGCCAACCCACTGCGTCACCACTAAATGACCCCAATGTACGCAAGACTAGCGCAATTAAAGTTTTCCAAGTGTTTTCCCTGATTTGCATTATTTACTCATCCATCCTCAATAAAGCGCCACTTCATTACATAATTAATCAACAAATCACTTCGGTCAATAAAGGCGGATCCCACACTTAATGTGCGTTTGTCCTTGGATTTTATCTCGCTTCCATAATCGCACTCTCTCTTTCACCCAAAGGTTGCCTGGCTGAGAATTCTACCTAGCATTAAGGCCGCCTTGTTGTACTGTCTCCTTTGTTTGTGTTTTCTACATGTAGTTCCAATTTTGTGGAATAAAGTATTTTGTTATGTTATGTTGCTGCGCATTTTTAGGACAGCGCATGCCTCTGTCAGATACAAGGGATTTCGAATTCCGCATACAAAAATCCCAATGTATTTGATGCGTCTGTCAAAGAACGCAATCTTTCTTTCTAACAGACACATGCGTTACGGATACGTTAAAAATACGCACGCAGCGATGGACGTCAAATGTGAGCAGCGTAGATAGTTGTTGGAAACAATAAAGTGTAGTTACTTGGAAAAACACTGAATTTAAGAGCGTTATTAATCCTAATTGATAAATGTTTGGAGTAGGTAAATAATTGAGTACTTTGCTATCATTATGAGGAAAGGTGATGGTTTCCGCAAAAGAGTCAATTACCGATTTAAGTGACCAAAATATTTTCTTTATTATAACATAATTTAGTTTATAACAATTCTCTTAGTTCCGCTAGCACCATTGGGTTACACTATTATTGGTGTAAACGTAACTAAATAGTTCCGTCTGCCCCATTATTGACGAATGCTCACTTTTATCAGTGCTTTTATTGAAGGCCGTGCCATGCCGTGTGATGCCGGCTTAGAATAGCATCACCCCACATCCTTCCCACGGGTGTCGTAAGAGGCGACTAAGGGACTCGAGGGTATTGGTGTATTACAATTTTTAGGCGACAGGCTGACAACCTGTCACTATAGTGATACACATGTTTTCTGGAACAACCTTGGAAATCAATCCTCAAAAATGTCAGATAAGAGTGTGGCGATAGCGACCGTATTCTTATGGTCGTTAACGCTCTGCCTACCCCGCAAGGGATAAAGGCGTGATATACTATGTATGTATGTTTTATTGAAGGCAATTCATTCTACTTTATATAAAAAATCGAAGTTGGTTGCCTCCTTTTTTCCCGACTGTGATCACTTACTAAATCTTAACACGTAGCCGAAATTTGCTACGGCGTAGTCACCGTAGCACCTCGTAGCAAATATCAGCAGCTACGTGTTAAAGTTGAAATTGAATTTCTATTGACGTTTTAAACCCAAATTAGCTTTCGAAGTTAACGTATGAGGAGAATGAACTTTACCTATTCATTTTGATAGGGTTCGATTTATATGCTGTCTGTGTGAGTGACGACTTTAAATTCAAAAGGATGATAAATGAATTCATGATGGTAAAAGATATTTCAAGATTCAAAGAATATATATATGATATCAATTTTCATATATATTTCATAAAATTTTGATGACGTAAGAAATTATATTATCCTTTATTTTATTGCGAGTTTTATGCAAGTGTCTTTAAATTCTATAAGCCCGTAAGTATTACAAAAAGATTCACCAAAAAATTAATATGCTTACGTAATTAATAACTAATGGTGCAATAACAGAATTAAACAAAAGAGCACCAATTATTGAAATCTAGTTAATTGAAGATATACAAACGACAAATTGCGCACGCATCCTTACTTTGATTACCTTTTAATACCTTTTATATAATTGTCAAAGTATTTCCAAAAAGCCTAAAGCTCGTAATTTGTGCAATACTTTACCCCCGCTAGGGCCGGTATAAAATCATTGTCGACGCCTTCTGGCGGCTTAGTTCGCTCACGCTGGGCCGCTGCAACACGGCGCGGGCGCAACCGGCAACAGCCAATCAGAGGACGCCGTTCAAACCGATATTCCGCGGAATTTACGTTAATTGAATTTGTGCTCTTGTGCTCTGTTTTTGGAATAAATTCAGCCGAATTCTGTGGTAAGTTTTAATATTAATTAATATTTATTGTGCATGCAGTGATTTAATTAATTAGTCATAATTATTTAACAGAATGTGTAATTGAGTGAAACCGAAGGTGAATTGATGAAGATCAGTCAGCATTTTTCTCTCATTAGAATATGTACAAAAAACATTACACTGCATAGTAAATACAGCAATCGCATGCAAATTATATTATTTTTTACTGCAACTGATTGTTTCGCGCGTGTGAGAGTTTTTACCAATAAGCAAAATTAACTACGTTACGTTACGAACGTAACAAGAAAAGACTTTAAAGGAAAGTAGATAGGTAGGTAATATTTTTTCTTGTAAATAGGTAACAAAACACTTCCTAATCAAATACGCTAATGAATATTTTGTTGATGTTTTAATTGCACAGATTTTCATATTAGGGAAAAGATCACATAAAAAAAATCTTGATTATTTAATTAAAGCATTGCTATTACTGCAGGTGATTACCTACATTTATTATAGGCTCACTTATATATTGTTTAAGGGAGTTAGATACAATTGTACGTCCCAGCTTCTTTTTTTCGGTATGCTATTAGTATGCTCCTAGGTCGTTGGAAAACTCAGTGTCCGACACGAAAAGGAGAGTCTGTATTGTGCGGCATATTGCTACATCCGCAAGATGTTTTTTGCTCATCTAATGTAACTTAGTTTTGGGATACGTAAAAATAAAATGATCGGTCACTTGGTGAGACAGGACAAGTTTGTAGCAGTAATAACACACACACACAAACACACACACACATACACACACGATCGTTAGACCGACAAGAGTGAAACTCTTAAGACCAACAACAACAACAAAAATAAGAACAGTACAAGTTCACTTTGTTCACTTATTCAGGAAAAATGTGTACAGTATAGTTCACGTTCACTTTGTTCACTTATATTCAGAAATTTTGGCCCAATAGGTACCAAAACCCTTTACCGTCTAACTTTAGATACCTAGGTACCAACACCCGACTCTACACGATAATCGCTATCTAAGACAATGTCAATCGGTTGGGCTTGCTTATTGTAAAACTACAATACCTTATTATTTTTCTCTGTACACGTTTTTCCTCGACACCGATACGGAGGAAACCACTCCATTGTTGAGAAAGACAGAACAAGCTGTGGAAGCCGGCGCGGGCGCAGTGTACTTGAGGTCAATTTGTACTGAGATAGCAAGAATAAAATGCATTTACGTGCTTAGGACTTAATTTATTTATCACTCGGTACACTGTATTTAGCGTGATGTATCACAATTTTTGCTCACGGTCATGGCAACCGCACCAATCGGTAAGGAATATAACAATGCCTTTACTTTGTTTTCGAAAATTTTCTATACTCACGATTAGCTCATGTTTGATGTAAGTGATAAAGATGTGTTGACTATGATCTCACAAAGATAGGGTATCTTAACTCTTAACTAACTTGGTTGTAACCTAAAGGGACTCATTTTCAACGGCACGGATGGTGAGTACCAAAAGGGTCACGAAATTAAATCATTATTCGAAGCTGAGAGTTGGTGATTGTGACTATACACATTTATCACGCCTCTAACCCTTGCGAGGTAGGCTGAGCGATAACGGCCGTAAAATTATGGTCCTCATCGCAAGGTCTGACAAATATTGAAGGCCCTTTCAGATGATTCGTGTATCACTGAAGTGACAGGTTGTCAGCTTGTCGTCTAAAATTGTAATACTACACTGTATTGTGACTATAAAACTACTGAAATGACTATAGATGTCGAATGCGTTTTCTAATATGAATGAACTACGTTTTCTAATGTCCTAGATGTTTGACATACACAATGCACTCATTGTCAGTGAAAAATATGTAGTGCATGTCATATTTATTCAGTTTGATAAATAGATATGATTTCAATGTCAAATAGTTACTAGAAATTCAAATCTGATGACGCTTATTTGCTATAGTAAATGCTATTAAAAATGCTTAATTATGATGGAAAATCATACCTGCAAAATATACAGGGTGTAAAAAAAGCGTTCAAATATTTTAAGGACTGGACGAGTACTTGAAATAAAACAACTTTCCCCAAGAAACATAGGTTGAAATATGAAATAAATTTTTGGACCTCCCATACAGTTGACTCGCTCGGCTGCTAGATTTTGTATGGGAGGTTCAAAAATTTCTTTTATATTTCGGCCTATGCTTCTTGGGGAAAGATGTTCAGTTTCATGGACTGGTTCACCCCTTAAAACATTTGCAGATGTGTGATGTTGAGAATAATTTTGTGTTGTACCTGCCTATTTAAGTAGGTTATAAATTAATAATGCACATTATTGTGTAAGTACTTAACTATAGGAATTTTTTTATACTATGTGATAATATGCTGCGAAAGTATTACGGCGATTATTAACTTTTATAGCAAGATGCTCTGTAATTTTTTTAATTGTTTACAAAAGTCTTTTTCTTAATTGGCAGTTAAAAGTTGTCAAAAATATTACGCAAATCACTGTTACGTAATGCCAACAGTTTGAATTTCTTAATTGTATTATTCCAATTTGTTTTTCATGGAATTTTGTATAAGAGCCCTTTTTAGGTTCGGTCGTTAACGCTCTGCATACTCCGCCAGGGATATAGGCGTGATTTGTGTATGTATGTTTAGGTTCAAAGGAATACTGCTAAGTTGTAGGTTAATTGCACTTTTTTCTATAATATACCAATATTTCATTAGGATTTTAAGTGATTTTAATGAAGTCAAGAATTTTCTAGTAAGTAGGTATATCTAATGAATCATACAATGAAGGCAAAGTGAAGACGAAGACTGATGATCTAATTATTCTATTACTTGCGTAAGGATTTACTTTCTATCTTTTCAAGCATAACGTACAATTTGCTGAACACGTCAAAATGGTAATCGTAAAAGCGAATACAAAGTAATTTAGTAAAACTGATTGTTATAACATGGGTGTAAAACACTACCTATAACGAATTAATTGTACTACGTGAGTTAAGTGTAAGACGCTCTACTATTATTGCTTGTACAGCGACAAAAGTCCACTGCTGGACATGGAACTCCCCCAAATTGGGGGGTATTGCCACCACGCTTGGCAGGCGGATTGGCGAGCGCACAGCAAGATATTCACAGAGAACGCTGCTGCTGCCGGTTCCATGGACTCACCTTTTTGTTGCCTTTTATGACACCCACCACAGGTTTTCCCTTGACACATGTTTCAAAAAAATAGTATTTTTAAAAACATTTTGCAGGCGATAAGTAGTTAAAAAATGTGGTACTGATTTAGGAATAAGCCGCTTCACATGCGTATAACAAGGCTACACTTCACTGCGCTCACTAACCACCGCGTCGCGCATTCATAGTCATTGTTTCACACATTAAAAACATTATCCATCGTTAGATTCGCGCAGTTGGGTAATCAACATTTGATTAATTATTTTTCATACGTGGAAAATTTGCGGAAAAGCGAGAAGAATTGTTCTAATTACGTGACAGGCTATAATAAGTTATAACTCTAACTAAGCCATTTTAAAAGACCCTTTTTGACAGCTATAAAATCCGTACTATTACTAAGGTCCTAATAATCTTGACCTGTAATGAATTTTCTTCGTGTGGGACACCGAATCGCCCAACGACCCAATGAACTCTAGTGTCAGAATTTTTCAACCGCCTTCTACATCATTACATAGTATAAATCAAAGTCGCTTTTCGCGTCTGTCTGTCTGTATGTATGTTTGCTTAAACCTTTTAATAGATAAAGTTATTCAAGAGGAAGGTTTTTATGTATAATACTTGCCGGGAAAACATCCGATTCCTACGGGAAAATGAGTATCAGTGGGCGCAGCCGCTGGGGCAGGCTGCTAGTTATTAATAAAGTATGTCTATCTATGTCTATGTCATTTCGTCATACGACAATTGTTAGTCGAAAACGTAACAATGTTTTTGCAAACAGTTCAATTTCTAGAGTTTCACTCACACGCATTCTTAATCGTCTTTTGTTTAAAATATACGACCAAGTTTCATTTACCTAACGAAGTTTACGTAAGTTATGGTAAATATCACAATCATAGTAGGTATTCTTTTTTCATCAAATTGTTTTAAGAAGTTTCACTTAATACTGAACTGATAAAGATGAATCGCACATTTAACGCAAGACGGAGCGCTAAAATATCGCGGCGGTCTATCAGATCAATACTAGAAACGTCACTCCCCATACTTAAATCGCACTCGACGGACGACGCTGCAATAGCGCTGCGTCGACAGCGGTTGAGCGGTTTTAGTATGGAGATTGACATTTCTAGCATGGATCTTGCAGACCGCTGCGACGTTTTAGCGCTCTGTCGTGCGTTTAGTGTGCGATCCGCCAAAGTTTCGAACGTAGATACACGTGGAAGTCTGATTAAAATCAAATATGTATAATATACATTTACACCTAATATGATTCGTTTTACCAATATTTCACGGTATTAAGTAATTTTTTGCGAGGATTATAGTTTATCGGCGTCATCAGCTTTTTATTGACAAAAAGAGTATACGTAATCTAAGTATGCGATTTACCAGACTAGAAAATTTGTCATTAAAAAGACAACAAAAAACACACATCCTTACAAACACACACAAACACACACACACACAAACACAGAGACACACACACAAACATTATTGTTCATATTACGAAAAGGTTTCTACATTGGTAAAATTTATATCCCTCCCTTACATTACACCCTTCTTTTTTCAGATTGCGAGAGAATAAATAGCAATAATAATGTAGTAAAATAAAAAAGGGATTACCTAACGATCTGACGGGCAGTACTTTTTAAAACATTATCTACCTAGGCGGATCGCATACTTGACGCACTACGGGGCGCTAAAATATCGCAGCAGTCTGCCAAATCCATAATAGAAACGTCACTTCCCATACTAAAACCGCACTCGACCGACGACGCTGCGATAGCGCGATGTGCGATTCGCCCGAGCACTTTAAATTCAAATCTGGGCCCTGTAAATCAACCACCTCTTGTCGTTATAATGTGTAATATTTTAAAGGCCTCTACATTTTAGGCTTATAATTCATATCAGACATTGATATCATTTAGTATTACGACATAACGTGCACGATAAATGTAAAGTAATGGTCCCGACACTTCTGGGTTTAACAGGGGCTCGTTAAATAGACCCTGCGGTATATTTCGGTCTACCTTCATAATGGATTTACACATTTGGTGCCCAATAAACCGTATAATTTCAAGAAATTGTACTTTTTCTTTTATTACGGTTGCGAGTCGGTTTGGGTTTATGAGACATGTTTTTTCACAGATTGTAACGGCGCAAAATAGCAATGTTTTGGAAGCTTTTTTTACGACCTGATTAGGTAAATTTTTAAATAGAATTCTTAACTGCTTAAAACGGCTCGCCAGTAATATGGGATATGGTAACGAGTAATCAGCAGAAGCATAATTAAAAAAAAAATGTAAATGGCTAATATTGTTGATCTATCAAATGGTTCATTCTACGTGTTGCTGACATACCCACACTGAAATCTTCATTCAAGCTATTGCAACACCAACCAAGTATATGAATAGTTTTTTCTCCGTAGCTATTACACGAACCTTGTTACTAGACAAACGAAAGTGAACATTAGCAACTAGTACTATAGCATAATCAAGTTTTATGCACTGAGAAAAATACGGGAATTAGGTCCTTCTTTTATCCTTTTATTTTCGTACCACACTTTCCTAATTAGATCCAACTACAAAAGTTGATTAAAAAAATGCATTACTTAGCTAGGTAAGTAGGTATACAACTGCTGTCTTGGTAAAATAGAACGAAGCGGTATATTTGTTTGTGTTTCTTGAAGAAATGTTGGGGTTACAGAAACGTCTATTTGTTGTAAGGAATTCTTAGTGAAAAATATTTTCCCTATCCTAGAAAAAAATATCCATCAAGCTGAAATAGGATACGAAAGACCGAAGACTTGAAACAGGTATCAAATATTCATTACGTTCCCTTTGGCTTTAACCAATAACTAAAGAAATAAATGGGTACATGTGAGATTCCTTGTAGCGTAGCCGTATGGTAGTACTGTTTTATTTCATTAACGTAAAGTAATGGAAATTCCCTTCATCTATCTGTTTAATTCAAATAAACACACACGTAGCTTGTTTACACACCTCGGTGGTTTTCTGCATGACTTTCAGTTTCATCTCTTACTTACAACTGCGGTTTGCAAGGTAACATCTTATAACATGTATCAGGATTTTTATGCGCTCGCAGTGCTATAATATTCTCATAAATTCCCCGGGTTCAAGCCCCAGAGGCCTATATTTTTTTTTCATTTTGGTATTTTCATCGCATAAAATGTCTGTAGTCTGTACAATATCTTCAAGGCACCTGCGTACCTATAGTTTGGTCAGGGAATTTCAATTTATATGAGACTTACCTATTTGAAAAAAAAAATCGTGTTATAGAGACTCCATCAACGGTTTCAATCGTGGATTCTTAAAATGAAAATATTTATTGGATGCTATAGTTGTCGCTCCTAATAAGTTGGTAATAAACTATTCAAATATTTTCCCAGCAAGTAGATAATGTTGCTTTGTAAGTAATTTCCTACACTGTTCCACGCAGATTTATAACAGAGAGGTTGCGCGTTTATTGCCTCCACAGCTGTGCTCTGAAATGAGTTCGTAGACTTTGTCATTACTTACCTGGGCTTTGTAGTTTGTATACTTAATAAATCAAATTTGGGATATTAGCGGCCTGGCTACAGTTATTACTGAGAATAGTTTAGGCATATCTGATTGATAGATTGATACAACAAATAAGTACTCAAGTATATTAGGTATCTGCAAGTTAAATCAAGCTCACATGGGGTAAGACAATGTTAAGAGTTACAATCACATCAGATCGTAATAGCTTTCAGCATTCCACTGGTTGATGTGAGCTTCTTCCGGGTAGTTTTGCCGCAAGTCGTGATTGCTCCCGGTTCTCATCCAGCCGCTACAAGATGACATCTTGGCCACAAAATAGACACAAACTCTATATTAATTTTGACTCCTTAAAATACTTCTTCAGCTAATTTATTAAAGGAGGATCGCACACTTAACGCACAAGTGAGTGTTAAAACACCGCAGTGGTCTGTCAGATCCATACTAGAAACGTCACTCCCCATACTAAATGCGCACTCGACGGACGACGCTGCGATAGCGCTGCGACTACAGCGCTGCGGTTTTTCTAGTATGGAGCTACGGACTTTTCTAGTATGGATCTGACGGACCGCTGCGATATAGCGCTCCATCGTGCGTTAAGTGTGCGATCCGCCTTATTCGTCTTACTGAAGTAAGCATCTACTTATTTTGTCACTCATACATCAACTTAGTAATCGTTGTGTCATTATTCGATCCATTCGTTCAATATTCATGAACTAATTAATGTTGTAGGAAGCATGGTTAATACCCCGGGCATTAACGCTTTTACGCTCTTTGCACATACTTAGTTGTTTTAATGTACTAGGTAATTACTTTATTCGTAATTAATGTTATTTATTGTTAGATAACCACCTGTAAATGTGTTGTAAGAAAATGGGTTATAGATAGGTATTTTATCATTTTAATCTATCGGTTAGTTACGTAGCTGGAAATGTTTAACACAGTTAGGTACATGAGATTATCTTATTATGCTATTTTAAGCGTGTTTTTTTGCCTTGTGATGCCGGCATAGAATAGCATCACCCCAATTCTTCCCGCGGGTGTTGTAAGAGGCAAGTAAGGGACTCCAGGGTTTCATGTGTATTACCACGTATTACAACTTTAGGCGACAGGCTGACAACCTGTCACTACAGTGATACACGAATCATCTGAAGGGGTCCTCAATACTTGTCAGACGTGGCGATAACGACCGTAATTTCACGATCGTTAACGCTCTGCCTACCCCGCAAGGGATAAAGGCGTGATTTGTGTATGTATTTTAAGCGTGTTGCCCGTGTGATGCATGCTTAGAATAGTATCAATCCCCCCACACCTATCCGCGGGTGCCGCAAAAACAGGCTAACCTATAGATTTAGGGATGGAAAGCAGCGTTCTTTGTAGTTACAACAATTTATTCTACACTTGCCAATCCACCTGCCAAGCGCGGTGACTAAGGCAAATACCCTCAAATCGGGGGAGGCCCTTGTTCAATAGTAGACTTTTGTGGCTGTTATAGTACCTAGTATTAAATGTGGTGGTCAACCTGCATATTATCAAATGTTTTTTACAGTTTTGGTTTCGTAGTATGAAAAGAATGTGAAAAAATATAGTATTTTGATGTATAAATGAAGCGAAGCCGTAGAATATTTATTTTTACAACTCTAAATGCAATGTTTTGTTTTTAAATACCAGCTTTGAAACTTAAAACAAGATTCCGTAGGTTTGAAATAAAACATTGCGATTTGCACGGTTAGGATATTATGATGGGTACTGCGACATAGATTTTCTAGATTTACTCCACACCTTTGGCGGATCGCACACTTAACGCACGACGGAACGCTTGACAGGATTGACATTTCTAGTATGGATCTGACAGACCGGTGCGATGTTTTAGCGCTCGGTCATGCGCTAAGTGGGCGATCTGCTTTTGCGTCAAAATTATTTAGTTGTTTTGACAAAACCCATACTACGATTTGACAAGTCCGAAGTCTACTCGCGAAAAGGTTTCTCAATGGAACGTATCACACGTATACGAATGGCAAACTAGAATGCTTGAAAATATACAATTTTGACAAAATTATACCTTTGCCCAGCAGTGGGACACTGTAGGCTAATATAATAATTAAGAAAATACACTTTGAAACTTATAGTGACACCAAGAAAACTAAATGATTTTACGAAACCCATCATAACGACTTAAGTAGGTACTGTAGAGGCCAAGGCGACTAGTCACATTGTTAATGATTCCTTATCACTAAGAAGGATTGCATTGTATCTAGTACCTACTATCTTTAACTCTAGTTTAAGATATCAAGCTATATTTATTTTTCACACAGATATTATGATTAACCAGAGTATCCTGATCCCTTGAAGGCAATACAAATGCTCTTGGCAGGTACTACCGTTGCATTTTTCTATTGTTTCGAAAACGTACCAATTCCATTCTTCATTCAATATTTTTTTATTCGTAATCCATCACACTTATAGTAACAAGTAGAGTGGAATTTGATCCAAATAGTTCTGTCATTGTAGGCAATTGTAGTATTTGGATAAAATTCTACTCTGAGGCCTCTATATATTTATTATGTTATTTGCTTCAAATATTTGCTACTGACAACTTTTAACAACCTTAATTGGTTGTTAATCGTGACTTCGTTTTATTTGAGTTACTTAACGTTGTTATTATTTGGATAAAGTTTTGTTTAATTTATTTTTTGAAGGAGTTTTTGATGTCAATTTTTATTGCAATAAAACAAGATGCAAATATGTATTTTTCCAATTTTAGTTGTTTAAAAATCTTTGAGTACCTATCTTTTAATAGGTTAGCGGGACAAAGTTCGAATCTCCTATTATTATTGGCATTAAATAAAGTGCAACCGAGGCATTAGATATATACGAACGACATACCGCAGGCTGTTAATTCTGGTAAAGCTGCAACATATATATTTGACTGCACCTTTAACGTCTTAGAATTATTTTAATGAAGATATATATATCCAAATACAACAATATACATTAAGGATCTACTTACCATTGAAGCGAACTTAAAAATAAAAATAGAAACTTGATAATAATAATAAAGTATCCAATAATAAAGATAGTAATAAAGATCCAAAAAGTTTTTGGCGAAATAAAAAATACATCTTTATTTTAAAGTTCATTATAACTTATGAATTATAAAAATTAAAAGTCTACGTTCGAAGACATATAAGAAAGAAACGTACTCAATATTATGTGTAACATACCTACATATCTTATTAATATTATACAAGCAAGATTTGCTTGGCTTTTTGTTCAAGAGTATAAATTTTTATTCCAGCTCACAGTATGAGTAAACAGCAAGTTTTGCAGTTTTGGCAGCGTGCATTTTGCTTAAACATGAAAGATTGTCGTGATATATTGTTCCTAGTTCGATAAATTGCTGCTGGCAGTTCCGCAGTCCTGGCTACTGTCAAGTCACTAACAATATACCAATGAGCAGTAGTGCAACTCGCTTTCCGCCTAAAACTGCCTACATTAGTACGATGTCAACAAATTGGTTTTGAGGACACGAATTCAAGTTATGTCACATTTAATAAGTACCAAGATTCTAGCCTGGGTTTCTAGGTACTACTTTTCATGACTTCTCGATACTCAATCAATCAGAAGTACGGTTCGCTTTGACACAAGCGGCACGAGATTTACCTTACCCGTAAATAACATATCCTCTGGGTATCTCAAAGATTTGACAAATAATTTGAGTTTGACTGGAAGAGATCTCTTAATGGGATAAGTCCGCCTTTGTGCCTTTTATGTTTTATTTCTTTTAATGCTTTTAATGTGTTTGTTAATTTGTGGTGCAATAAAGCGATTACACACATACATAGATTTAATGTAGTAACCATGTACGCATAGGTCGATCGGGCGTGCATGTGTGAGTGCGCAAAGCAAGCTTAAGTATGAAGTTAAACTACTGCTCCTTGGTATAATGTGGTCTTGTCTAGTCAACAATGTGGATAGCCTGCTCGTTCCAGGCAATGTTCAAGCTCTATCAAAATGGGGTCAGATTGCGATATTACTTTTACTTTAGGTTTAGCAGCCTAAAGTGCCTTTGGTGATGGCTTTTGGTAGTTCTAGGTTCTATTAGTATGTTGTTGATTACGCTAGAGTTGATGATGATCTCTCCGACCGATTTCGGCCATGGCGACCACTTTGACTCCTAATCAGATCGGCGCTGATGGGCCCGGAGATGGCTATTGTAGCCAATTTTGGCAGTAAACTCCCGTGCACAGAGTGGACACGTGAGTTTGCCATTTACATAATTATAGTTAATGGCGACGGGTGGACGGGCCTTCAGCTCATCGCGCTTAGCGTCGAGGTCTGCTTTACGCTGTTCCTCAAACTCGCGGACTTGCTTCTTAACCATCCCGCGCCATTCGGGACGCTGTGCTGCCAGACCCTCCCATTGAGTGGGCTCAATGTTGCATCTTTTCATGTGTCGTTTCTGAACATCTTTATATCTAAGGAGTTGTCCGCCATGCTTTCGCTTGCCCTCCTCTAGCTCAGAATAAAAGATGCGCTTCGCCACTCTCTCCTCCGACATCCGGGATACATGACCGCACCACCGTAGCTGACGACGCATTAGATAGGCCTCAATGCCACCAACATTGGCTCGTCTCAGAACTTCGGTATTGCGCACTCGGTCGGACCATCTGATCTTCATGATGGTGCGAAGGCATTTCAGGTGGAAGCGATCCAGAGTGCGTATGTGGTGACGATACACACACCAAGTCTCGGAGGAGTATAGAAGGTTTGGCAGCACAATCGCCATATATACAGAGATTTTTGTGGCTAGCTTTAGGTCGTGCGAGCAGAAAACCTTGGAACACAACTTCCCAAATACTGCAGCTGCAGCACTGATTCTGCTGTTGATCTCAGCATCAAGGTTACACTTAGATGTTATAGTGTTCCCCAGATAACGAAACTTATCAACCTGTTTCAGCATATCCTCACCAAGCATAATCGCCAGTGTCTCGCGACCATGCGAGTCTAAGGACATCACTTCCGTCTTTTTGACACTGATCTTCAGGCCGAATTTACAGCATGCTTGGTGAAAAACGGACATTAGCTGTTGCAGGCCGTCTGGGGATTCTGCAAGAAAGCACAAGTCATCAGCATACATGATCTCAGTAATCAATGCATACGAGACTTTAGTGCGCGCCTTAAGTCTAGCCAGGTTAAAAAGACTGCCATCTGTGCGGAAACGGATGCGGACTCCTTGGGAAACAGTATTTAGGACTTCTTTGACTACAACTGCAAAGTACAAGGCGAACAGTGTGGGCGCTAGAACACACCCTTGTTTCACCCCACAGGTGACGGGGAAGAAATCAGACTGTTCACCGTCTACAGAGACGCAGCACTGCATGTCGTCATGCAGGAGTCTTAGGAGTC
This sequence comes from Keiferia lycopersicella, assembly GCA_029255805.1. NCBI lineage: Eukaryota > Metazoa > Arthropoda > Insecta > Lepidoptera > Gelechiidae > Keiferia > Keiferia lycopersicella. The sequence goes on from JARACZ010000008.1 coordinate 7,628,103, forward strand.
GCACATACTTTTCTGTGCACCCTAACTTTCCTAGCACCATCCAGAGAGCTTCGCGAGGCACACTGTCGAATGCTTTCTCTAAATCAACAAAGCAGAGGTACAACTGGCGACCTTGTTCTCTACTTTTTTCTTGTAGTTGACGCACCGAGAAAATAGCTTCACATGTACCTCGGTCAGGTCGGAAGCCGAACTGGGTTTCGGGCAGAATTTTTTCCGACAAATCTTTGAGGCGGTTCAGTAAAACTCTGGCAAAGACTTTTCCAGGGACTGACAGCAATGAAATACCGCGATATGAGTTACAGTCAGAACGGTCACCCTTGTTCTTGTAGAGGGCACAAATGCGAGACACTTTGAAGTCCTCAGGGACCCTCTCCTCCTCCCACATTCGAACGAAAAGTTTCCATACCAACGTGTGCAACTCCGTACCACCATATTTAAGTAGTTCACCCGGTATAACGTCAATGCCAACCGCCCGGTTATTATGCTGCTGTCTGATGGCAGTAACAACCTCGTCGCATGACAGGGGCTCGTCCAGCTCCGTGGCTAACGGGAGTTGAGGCATTAAACTGATATGATGCAGATCAGCTGATCGATCTACGTTGAGCAAGTTGTGAAAATGCTCAGCCCAACGTTTAAGTACATCCTCCTTGCTGGTCAGGAGGTGCATACCGTCTAAAGACCTTAAAGGTACTTTTGCACGGTAGGAAGCACCAATCAGCTTACGCACTTCACAGTAAAACTCACCAAGCTGGTTTGTATCGGCGAGCCACTGCATTTGACAAGCCTTGTCCTGCCACCACTTGTCTTTTATTTGTCGAGACAGCCTGCGTAACTCTTGGTCATTTTCTTTGACCACCGCAACACTTCCACCTCTTCGATTATGCTGTCGCAGGAGCTGTCGATGTTTGTCGAATGCTGCTTTAAGAGCCTCGCTATTGTCATCGAACCAGTCTTCACTACGTCGGTCTTTCGTACCCAAAGTAGCAGAAGCGGCTTCTATGAGATGACATGACAAAGCTCCCCAAGCAGCACTGACATCACCGGTCTCAGTTATTGGCGACGGCTTTTCAGATAAGGCTTCAGCATATTTCACCCTAACCTCGCGATCTTTCAGCCTATCCACGTTTAAAAACGCAGGCTTCTTCACTGTGGATCTGCGAGGTCGACGGAGGCGGAGTCGTAGCTTAGTGACAATTAGTCGATGGTCAGTCCAACAGTGAGCACCACGCATGACGCGGGTGACTTGAACTTGACCGATGTCTCGTTGCCGAATAATAGCAAAGTCGATCAAATGCCAGTGTTTGGAACGCGGGTGCATCCACGTTGTCTTGTGCTTAGCGGCAAGTCTGAACATAGTGTTCGATATCGCTAGATCGTACTGAGCACAAAGACCGAGCAGCAACAGACCATTGCTGTTCATGTTGCCAACTCCATGTCGTCCCAGAACTCCAGGCCAAGCCTCGTAGTCCCGTCCAATCCTGGCATTGAAATCGCCTAGCAACAAGATCTGCTCTCTGGCGTTTATGCTATCAAGGCATTGAGTTAGCTCCTCGTAAAACTTGTCCTTAATGTCATCAGACTTGTCTAACGTTGGAGCATAGACACTGATGACATTAAGGTAATTGTCTGTATCCAGGTGAAGGCGCAGTGTGGTAACGCGGTCCGAGATGTGAACAGGACACTCTTGAAGTCGCTTTACTAGATGATTTTTGATGGCAAATCCTACCCCTGAACGTCGAGGCTCGGATGCAGAGGTACCCTTCCAGAAGAAAGTGTAACCACCTCCATCTTCCACCAGTTCTCCTTCATCAGCAAGGTGTGTTTCGCTGAGCGCAGCCACATCCACGTTATAGCGATGAAGTTCTCGAGCTACGATGGCGGTTTTGCGTTCAGGACAGGAGTTGCCATCTCGATCAATTAGAGTTCTCACGTTCCACGCGCCAAATGTCATGATAGATGGTTTCATGCTGTTTTTATTTTTTCTGTTTCGTCGACCACGAGTTAAGTGATGCGGTGGCAGCCGTGGTTACTACCACCTTCCGGGTAGGGACGAGCACTTTTTTAGGGCACATTTTCTAGCCCCCTCCTCGGCTGGGCGAGGAAAGCAGTGCCTCCCTTAAAAGGGCTGCTTTGTCATCCCAGGTGCTGCCGAATTCGCATTGTCGTCCCGATTTGCAATGCAAAAGCGACCACGGCATGTACTCACGCCCCTAGAACCGCCTATGTGCAGGAATCAGACAAAGCCCAGCTTGCACCACGCCAGACCTCTCTACCTCAACCCAGCGCCACAGGACTTTGCGTCATCGGAGTCCATTATTCGGAAGCGGTCAGTTGCGCAGGATATATTTCGGTGCGCAAACGTTCGCGCAAACGCAGGCGCACGCACTTAGTCCTCACCCTCCTTGATTCAGTGGAACGGAAAACCGCTACGACTGAAGGAGAGGTCAGACGCAGTGTCTGGCCGACAGTAACTACCCGCGCCCTCTACCGTCGCCCTAGGCCATCCACATTGCCTTGCTGAGTCGCCGAGTCCGCCAAGCCCTTGTGCATATCTGCATTGGGTTGCCATTCTCGCCGAAACAGACTTTTTATTTGTTAAGCAGGAGGGAACTGCTTGCTCGGGAAGCCGGGGTCGCATACCCGTATACCACATCACAGTCCTCGATCAAAGGCTGAGATGAGTACCCCTGACGCTAGAGTTATTGATAATATGAACCCTTAAAAAAACTAGATTAGAGATAAAAGATTAGATAGATAGGTAATAAACATTACATAAGCCAATACTTAGCTACTAATGAAAAGTGAGTAGCCTACTAGTCTAGGAAAATAAGTAAATAGGAAAATATGGTTGGTACAGTATAGCCGTTTGAATAAGGCAAATTTGGCAGCTGTCAATCAAACCCATAATAGAAGAAATGTCAGCGAAGAAAAATAAATCTTTTTGTCTTAGCATTTGCAAGATTTTGACAGCCGAGAACGCTGATAGACATCTTTTGTAGGAACACCTACAAATCATCATTCTCCCGGCCAAATATGCCTGTAAAATATTACTTCATTCGCTTACATAGTGTCGCGACCAGTGTAACTGTCGGTACTCCCCTTACGTGCGTGTATGGAATATTGAGGCCAAGTTACGCTGGGCGCTACACTATCTAAGCGAAAGAGATATAAACAATCGTTTTTATTACAACTTTCTTTTACACACTCACCTTGGACGCATACTCAGTGATATACTTGTTGTTAAATATTTGATTTTGTGATTGTAGTTGCAATGCCGGTCAAGGACAGGGGCAGTTGGTACGTGATTCAATGAGATTCAAGATTTTAATTCGTGTTTTGTTTGTTATGTAACTTGGAACCACTTATCAAACTATTATGACAGTCAGATTTGATTCAGTTTGGTTTTAAGTTAAACTATCTATTGACTTTATAGAAATTAGCTATTAGGTCGATAAGGATAGTGAGTAGGTAAGTATCTACGGCATCTACTTTACATTTAATCTTCTTCTCTTTTCGTGTGAGACACAGAGTCGTCCCACGACCCAGTGAACCCTAGTGTCAGAATTTTTCAACCGCCTTCTACAAGTAGCAAGCTTCTGACATGGTTGTGTAACGACCGCCGTCTAAGTAATCTTAGACAGCAACCGGGATCTACGGCTTAACGTGCTATCCGAATCACGGAACCATTTTTCTTACGGACAATCAGGTGGTTCAGCCCGTAATGTCCTAACCAGACTGGGAACAAATTCACAAAGTGATAAATATCAACTTTGTGAGTAACCTACCGAGAATCGAACCCGGAACCTTCTGTGTCAAGGGCAGTCAAACTACCACTGCGCTACATCGGTCATCATATAATAGAATATATCGTACTCGCAAAATAATCGACATAGTTTCAATTCTAAAACCTAGGTACAGGTAGGTACAAAGAGTGTTTGTAAAGTCAGTATAGTATAGACTTCCCGCTTTCTAAATCAATTTGATGAATAGTTACGATAAGTTACGACTGACGACCAATACAGGCGGTTTAGTGACGCCTATATTACCAGCTATAAATTTTCTTTACAAAGGCGACACTATAGAGTAGGAAATAAAATGATTGTGCTAAGAAAGAAAAAGTAGAACTAGATCAATACCTAGAATATATGATTGCATGTAAAATCATTGAAACATTCAATATATAACAACATGACAAAAGCTAGTGTGTTCTGATTTTCTAATAGCTACGTCATATTCAGAAGCAACTTTAACTTTCGTTGATGGCGAAAACGTAAGACCGTGCCCGGTGGCTGCTAGGTATATGTATGTGAAATCATCATTTTCAACATTCACATTATAATAAATTATAAGATAATTCCTTATAATATAAGGGTAAACGGATCGCACTCTTGACGCACGACGGAGCGCTAAAATATCACAGCGGCCTGTCAGATCCACTCGACGTACGACACTGCGATGGCGCTGCGTCGACAGCGATTGAGCGGTTTTAGTATGGGAATTGACATATCTAGTATGGATCTGACAAACCGCTGCGATGTTATAGCGCTCCTTCGTACGTGAAGTGTGCGATCCGCTGTATGTGGAACTGTTGTTGATAGTATCATTGTGTTTCACCAAATGCTGTAGAAATAAACTGAAAAATATGTTAAGTACAAAAGCACTCAGTCAGTTTACTTTATTGGAAAATAGGCGTGCTTCGTTTCCTAGCTAAGGTTAATGCATCGTTTCTACAACACCTAAAACCACACCTGTTTCCTACTTTATGCCCCGAACGAGCTCGGACATAAACATTAATCGTTTGAACCTTTATAAAGGCGATGGGGAGAATGTTCTTAAAATTGAACCTTAACTAGCCGTTATAGATCTCCCAGCCAATGAAAACTGGACGTTAATAATTATTTAGTGCAGGAAAAATTGCTGTGCCTCCATTCCAGAGATGCAAAGAAACGTTTCAGTTGATGAAACTAAACAATTTTCCCAAAGGAAGATAGGTTGCGTTTGAAGAAAAATTTGGACTTTACTTAGGGATATCTTAAGTATGTAAGAGACTTCGTAGGTAGGAACAATATCTGGACGGGACTAAAGAAGGATAGGTACAGCGCAATTTCTAACCACTTGTACATCCTACACATTAAAAACGTTTTTTCCTAGCACTACTAATCTCCGATAATAAGTTTGAGTGTTCCGTGTGGTTAAATAGCTTATCCTGCACACACGAGTTCTCGAAGCTTTTCCTAATTTCACCGAAGACTGTGACAAATTAGTTTTTCACGCGACATTGGCAGCTTACCTTCTTGATAATGGAGATAAAAGACAAAAGTAAAAAAACAAACGGATATTCTGCAGATCACCTGCTACTGATGGAAGTCCAAAGCGAAATCACAGACTTTCGTTAACAAAAGCTATTGCCGGCAGCTGTTTATTTTGGATCTCAACTGCACTATCCCCGACTCACTACCCACACTTGCATTTTGCGTTCAGCCAAAGGTTTTCGGGTTGTTGGAATCACAGAGACACTTTAAAGAATTTATTACAAGAAAGTTAGATGCGTGTGTACGTTTCAATTATTATCACATGCAATTTGACGACTATACGAGTGTTATCTGTGACGTTGCCAAACGATAAACCATGTAACTTTTAAGTAAAACCTTTTCCACGTAGGTTGTCATATTTCCCATACATATACACAGACACATACACAAATCACGCCTTTATCCCTTCCGGAATAGTATTGAGGGCCCTTATGAAGTAAGAATACGAATAGACAAGTGTAACAAAATTCAAACAGCCGATAGATTTTCCACACTTTATTCTTCACTTAGCTCCGAACACAGAATAATTAATTTTACAGTAAAACATGAGTATTTATAACCTTTCCACCACCACTTCCCACTTTGCAGCGGTAGGCGGTGTCGTGGACCAATAGAAACGGACAACAAAAATCAACCAATCACTGTTAAGGTAGGGTTGCCATTTCTTAAAAATAATTCTTAGCGAATGTTTGACCGAACAGTTGACAAAGATTCGAATGAGTTTCTGGCTTGGACTCTCGCCTTTTTAGCCGTCTAAACAAATGTTTAACAGTGTTGCCCTATATTAAAATAAAAATTATACAGTTCTAGTAAAATATACCTCCATTTTTTTACACAAGCTTACATTCGCCCATCCTGACTAAATGTTGGGTCCTCACAACAATACACATAGTAAAACAATGTACACACATCTTATATCTTGCTACATTTATACATCTATATTATATTCATTGCTACATTACTAACCTTTGAATCGAAATCTGAAAAAATCTTTGCTACCCTTCCTACATTACTACAATACTGCTAAAGAAATAGGTATACTGGTATACTTATCTTTGCTACTTTACTAATCTGCTACTTTACTAATCTGCTACTTTACTAATCTGCTACTTTACTAATCTGCTACTTTACTAATCTGCTACTTTACTAATCTGCTACTTTACTAATCTGCTACTTTACTAATCTGCTACTTTACTAATCTGCTACTTTACTAATCTGCTACTTTACTGATCTGCTACTTTACTAATAAATAATTATCAATTCATCTTCAATTTCATCTTCTCAATAAATAATTATTAAAATTAAGTATTTACATTATTCCATTCAAGTATATTTATATAAAGAAATTATCAACAATATCTTATTCTTCATTTGAATCACTGCTATTACCAGATTCTTCACTTTGAACACTTCTGAAATTCAACCAAGGATGAATTCGATCCACCGGATACACACCTCTATAAACAGGTTTACCCTTTTTTTTCGTTAAGGGAGTATCTTCAATTTCGTAGCGATCATTTGGTAATATTTGAATTATGCGATAGGGTCCTAAACATTTTGCAATTAATTTCTTACTTTTCCCCTTATCAGCTACTTCTCGTTCTACTCTAACAAGTTGGCCTAATTTAAATGAGCGTGCTGGCGTACGTGATTTATTAAAGTTGTTATTTTGTTTTTCCTGATTCAGAATTATTTGTTTTTGTGCCTCGTCTCTATTTTTCTCGACATCAAATGAAATATTTTCATTACTATCATCGGAAACAGAAAATTTTAGCGCGCTTTCGGACTCTCCAGTTAATCTCAACCCAAACAAAACTTCCGAAGGTGTTTTACCCGTCGATTTGTTAACGGTATTATTAAGACCCCACTGTATCAGTGGTAAATGCTCATCCCATTTTCGGTCATCATTTCCGTAATTTTTTGTTGTTAAAGCATCAAGTACTGTACGATTATATCGCTCTATTTGGCCGTTGGCCCTTGGGGTAGCTACGGCATTCAAAATATGTTGTATTCCCGTACTAGCAATGTATTCTTTGAAACTAGAGCTTGTAAATGATGTGCCCCTATCAGTGATTAGTCTATTAGGTACACCAAAAAGAGCGAAATAATCCTTAAAGACTACGATTGTCGTTTTGCTTTTAGTGTTTTTAACTGCTTTTAGATATATGAATTTAGTAAATGCGTCTATAATAAGTAAAATGTATTTATTCTTTCTTTTACTTTCATTAAATGGCCCCAAGTGGTCGGCATGTAGAGTGTGAAATGGCATTGGTTCTTTAGGTATAGAATGTAAATAACCGGACTTTTTACCACTAGGTTTCTTCCCGTGTGCACAATTTAAACAAGCCTGTACATATTTTTTTATAAATCTACGCATTTTAGGGAACCAATAGTCAGCTTTAACTTTATCTAAAGTCTTTTCAAATGAGAAATGACCTATTTGATCGTGACATGCCTGAAGTATCTGCCATCGCACAGCTCTAGGTGCCAACCACCTGGGTCCCTGTTCCGTTATTTTATAAACTAGATTTCGTTTTAGGCAATAATTCTTTTTGATATCTATTATATCTTCAGAGTTTTTATCTGTAAGTATTGTTTTGATTCTTTGTACCTCTTCGTCGCCCATTTGCACAGTTTCAAGCCAGTCAGAAGTAATTTCAAAGACATGGGAAGTACAAACGTTTTCGAAATTATTTGACTCGCTACTTATAGGGTTTCTGCTCAAAGCATCAGCGTGACTCATGGCATTTCCGGGTTTGTATAAAACATTACAGTCGTATTCCTGAATAAGACTCCACCAGCGAGCAACACGTGGAATCATATCACGCTTAAGAAATGTCGATCGCAAAGAATTACAATCGGTTAATATGTTAAACTTTATTCCTAATAAATAAGGACGGAATTTACATAAAGAGCTTATAACCGCTAATGTTTCGAGTTCGTATGATGAAAAGTGTTGCTCTTCTGGTGACGTCTGTCTACTATAAAACGCAACTGGTTTCAAAATATTATCGTGTTTCTGAAGTAAGATGCCTCCTACACCATGCTTACTTGCATCCGTATGCAATTCTGTCTCCAAATGAGGGTCATATAAACCTAATATTGGGCGAGAAATAAGTTTTGCCTTTAGATCTTCAAAAGCCTGTTCTTGATCTGAACCCCATTCCCAGGGAGTATTCTGTTTTAGTAATTTTGACAGAGGTCGTGCAATCAGAGCAAAATTTTTGATGAAACGTCTGAAAAAACTGGCTAAGCCTAAAAATTGCCTAATGTTATGAACATTTTTGGGTACCGGAAAGTTTTGTACTGCTTCAATTTTTAGTTTTCCAGGTTTGACACCCTCTGCTGATACCTCAAATCCTAAAAAGTCTATAGCAGTTTGGAAGAACTTACATTTTGAGATTTTCAGAGTTAAACCGGCTTCTCTTAGCTTTTTAAAAACCATTTCAAGCTTTTCCAATCCATCTTCAACTGATTTCGAGGGTACCAGTATGTCGTCCATATAGACAACAACCGAATTGAAACGTAAATTATCTAAGACTTTATTTACAACTCTCTGAAAAACTGCTGGGGCGTTGGTTAACCCGAAGGGCATTCTATTGAATTCATATTGCCCTTCGGGCGTAACGAAAGCCGTTTTAGATTTCGCATCTTCTGTCAATTCAACCTGGTAATAGCCAGAAGCCAGGTCAAGAGATGTGAAATATCTAAATCCTGACAACCTTTCTAACTGTTCCTCAATAATGGGTAAAGGGTAGTGTTGTTTAGTTGTTTTCCGATTTAGTGACCGATAATCAACACACAACCGTTTTTCTCCATTTTTCTTTTTAACAATAATTATAGGACTCGCGAATGGAGAAGACGACTCTCTGATTATTTCACATTCTAAAAGTTCATCTATCATCTTTCTTACATCGGCTTTTTCCGTATAAGAGAGTCTATAAGGCCTATAAACTACGGGTTCATTATCAGTCAGTGTAATATCCATTTTTTCTACACTAGTACAACCTAATTCCTTGAGTGAAGTTGCAAATGTAGTCCTGTATTGATTAACTAAATTCAAAAGTTTAAGTTTTTGACTTTCTTCCAAGGAATAATCAGTATCTAAATCGGATAAGTCAAAAGGCTTATAGGTTTCATTAGTTACTTCTATTTGTAGTACATTTGACTCTAGATTTCTAATAATTGACACTTCTACAGCCCTAGCTATAAGTTCACTTTTAGAAAATGGGAGGTTGCTTTTCGTCAAATTATTAATAATTAAAGTAGTTTTACCATCTTTGACAGAATATATCCCTTCCTCTAGTAAATATTCATGCTTGGGCTTTGAACGAAAACTACCATGAACCAATATTGGTCCATTATCCTTATTTTTTGAATGAACATTTAAGTAATTGATGCCAGGTGATAATTCAGCATCTTCAGATGTAAATAACTCGACAATCTTATTCTGAACAATACTCTGGGATATTATCAGCTCCTCAAAACATTTATTATAGTTAATATCCGGTAGTTCAGTAAAATTTTGGCCAACCAATATCGGTTGTTTCAGACAGTTATCAGGTACTACATGAACCCTAACTTTGGCTTTTGCACCTTGAATCTCAATCTCTGCCATACAACTACCTAAAGCTTCTACTTGTCCCCCACCAAAACCTTTCAACACTAAATTACCTTTTTCTAATGTACCCAAAATAGTTTTTGCCTCATTTTCACGAATCAACGTACAATCACTACCTAAATCTATGAAAGCTGCCCTTTCAACTCCATTGATTTTGACCGTTTGATAAAATTTTTCTTTGCGCTTATTTACTCCATCCGTTATTTCTAAAACAGCTTTAGTTTCAGGTTTTTCTGGTTTTCTAAAACATTCTTTGGTATTGTGACCTATTAGAGAACAGTTATCGCATTTTTTTATAGGTTTTGGACAGTTGGAAACAGCGTGTCCTTCTTCCTTACAGTTGAAACACCGTTGTGGTTGAGAATTTTTGTATTGGGGCGCTTTTTGAGATGGATGAGATTGATCGCGTAGCGTATTTTTCCGTTGAAGTCTTCAGTACGACGATTTGCACTGCTCGCGTTGTCAGGAGTTTCTAGGACACGCCTCCTCTGGCTGCTACTTCTGGGCGATCTTCTTGCAGAGTAGCTCGGCCTTCCACCCTCCTTGCTGGCTCGTGAAGTCTTCTCCTGTTGGCTTGCACGGGAACCCGCGCTGCCACGTGCACTGCTGCGAAGAGGGCTGCGACTACGATGCTCGCTGCCACGTGGCTGCGATGCACGAGGACAGCGATGTCGGCTGCGGGTGCGCCGACCAGTAGGCTGCTCGCTGACACGGCTGGGTCTCGTGGTTGCTCGGTCGTCCTTGCGATCCGGGCTTCGGCTGCGCCGCTCAGCTCCAGAGCGCTCTCGACGACATGGGCTGCGGCCCGGTCGCCCATCCGACTCGTTCAGACGCATGTTGCTGCGGCTGCGTGGTGGGCTGCTCCGGGCACCTGAAGACGGACGACTGCGCCGACCACGTTGCTTACGCCGCGATGTACTGCGACTTCGCCGCTCACCGTCGTTGGGTTGTTTGTTGGGGTCCATTTTTTCTGAAACGTATTTTTTTACAACGAGTTTATATGTGTATTATGTAGATACCTAACCCTCGCTCTACCACCGGTCATCGATCGCGCCGACCACCAAATTGCAAGGACTGCACAACGTGCCACTGCAATGTGCATCGCCGGCTTGATTACGTAGATTAGGTCACTTTCGGAACGCGCGTACCTAGCATCGGACGCATACAAATTTAGCTTAGGAATAATTAAGTATTTTTATGTCATTTTGACCTTTAATATAAATTTCTGCAAATATCTGATTTTGATTCCTCTCCTCTGCGGCCACACTCATTATAATTGGCGCAGACTTGAGAGACTGTAGAGTGATATCAGCTTCGATCGTCGAAACCATCTACTCTACACGTCAGAACCTACCCCCGAGCTGTTGGCTGCTGCCTGGACAAGGAATCTTCAAGGAACCCTATCAAGACATCGATAGACCAAGGCTCTAGTTGGATACCATGCAGATAATAATATTGTAAGTACGCATACTCTTATTAGTTGCTATTTTGTTTTTGTTTTTTACACCCATTTTTCTACCGCCCGCCCGTATTTTACCACTCCCACCCTCCCGTATTTTATCCCTCCCGCCCTCCCATTTCGTACCACCCGCCCGCCCGTATTTTACCCCTCCCACCCTCCCGTATTTTGTACCTCCCGCCCTCCCGTATTTTATCCCTCCCGCCCTCCCATTTCGTACCACCCGCCCACCCGTATTTTACCCCTCCCACCCTCCCGTATTTTATCACTCCCGTCCTTCCATTTCGTGACACCCGCCCGCCCGCATTTTACCCCTCCCACCCTCCCGTATTTTATCACTCCCGTCCTTCCATTTCGTGACACCCGCCCGCCCGCATTTTACCCCTTCCTCCTGTATTTTTCACTTTTCGTATTTATAGTTTTAAATACACTAAGTAGCTAAATAAGATCCCAAAATTTTTCACCCAACCGCAGGACGTTTTAGAAATAGTTCGCGTAGGGACAATAGTTTTGATCACTTAAGGAATCAACGTCGCCTTGAGCTAAGGGACGCGTTTAGAAATTTTAATAGGTTAAATTCAATAGAAGAAGAAGAAGAAGTTAAGCCAAAAATGGCTGATTTAGACACAATTCACAAGGCACTAAGAAATTTGCCCGAATTTGACGGAAATCCTAATGTGTTAATCAGATTTTTAAACCTAGCTGATCAGTTAGTCATCACATACGTGAAAACCGAACCAGGAAATGATTTAAGCAATTTGTCTTTGCTGAATGGTATTTTAAACAAAATTACGGGCCCCGCCGCTCGTACTCTAGCCACATACGGTACACCGGGTACATGGGAAGGAATCAGAGCTACTTTGGTTAATAATTTCAGTGACCAACGAGATGAATCTGCCCTCTATACTGACCTATCCATGCTAACTCAAGGTTTAGACACACCCCAAATTTTTTATGAGCGAGTTCTTAATCTTTTGAGTACCATAATGACCTATGTTCAATTACACGAAACTATACAAACTACAATAACAGCCAAACGTGAATTGTATACAAAACTTGCACTGCAATCTTACCTTCGAGGTCTTAACGAGCCCTTAGGGTCACGAATTAGATGTATGCGACCAGCTTCCTTGGAAGACGCTCTCCGCTACGCCCAAGAAGAGCTAAATATAATTTATTTACAGAACAAAAATAAATCTTTCGCTTACAAAAATCCAACACCATTTACAATGCCTATCAATAGACCTTTCAATTCGTTTTCTTTTCCACTCAACCCACAAAATGTAGCAAAACCTACCTACGCAAGCTCGCGCGATTTTACCCCGCGAACACCCATCCACCCATTTAAATCTATTGACTATTATCAGTCGTCGCCGTCACCCTATACTTCGCTTAACGAACCGGGTCCCTCTCGTACGCAACAGGCTTTTAGAGCATTACCCAGATCAAATATGTCGACTGGTTTTAGAATTCCCGCTCGTCAAAATCAACAGACAGGGCAGCGACAATATCAATCCCAAGCTCAGCCTATGAGCGGTGTGAGTCACCCTATTGCTAGAACTCTACCACCGACGCCGATCAGAAACGATTGGCGCCCCCAAAATAATCGTCAGTCGATGAATGGTCCATTCTCAAACCGCGAAATTAATGTTCACGAAATGTATGACCCCTCACAAAATTATTATGAAACCCCTGAATATCCAGAGTACTTTTCTCAATATGATAATTCTCTTTTTGAACCTGATACTGTAAATCAGCAATACCAAGAAATGTATGACCACCAATTTGAACAGAATACCCAACAAACTCACGTAAACCCTAACCAGGACGAGCAGGAGTTTTTTCTTCCGAGTCCAAAAATTTCTGCCCCCGAATAAATTTGCTAAATATAAAAAATAAACGGCAATTGCCTTATATAGTAGTACAAGATCCACCACTAAAACTTCTTATAGATACTGGTGCCAATCAGAGTTTTATTAGCCCAAAAGCTGCATCTAAGTTTTATTCAAATATAGCTCCCAAATACGACCCTTTTATAGTAACAAATGTTCATGGTTCAACAGTAAATTATCATTCCATAACGGTACCCTGTTTTAATGAAATTCGACATAAAGAGCCAATAAAGTTATTTATCTATCAATTTCACGACTACTTTGACGGTCTCATAGGTGATGATTTGTTACTACGGTGGAAATCAAAAATTGATCTAGAGAAGTTTGTACTTGGTACTAAATTTTCTTCTAAAGGAAAGATTTACAAAGTCAAAAATCCAATTCATATGTATTCTTCAGGTCAAACTAATTTACTTGAAGAAATCATTCCCGCCAATTCGTCAAAAATTATAAAATTACCAACTTCAATTTCCAATGGTGAAATATACGTCACAGAACACACAATTTCCGGTTGCAACATCAATGAATGTATTTCTACTTCAATTGAAAATTCAGCATATATGGAAGTTACGAACCAGTCATGTTACGACACAATTTTTGCACTGTCAGAACCAATTCAAGCATATGTTTTTAGCGAACATATGACGTCTTTACCTACAAGTGACAAAGACCGTGCCCGTAACGTGATATCGCGTTTGCGGACACAACATTTAAATGATGAAGAGAAATGCAATTTAACTCGCCTGTGTTCTGAGTATTCTGATGTTTTTTATGTAGAAGGGGAATCCTTAACTTTTACAAACCAAATTAAACATAAAATTAATACCACTGATGACATTCCAGTTTACACAAAATCTTATAGATATCCCTTTATACACAAGGAAGAAGTTCAAACCCAAATTAATAAAATGCTAGACCAGAAAATCATACGGCCTTCAAGCTCAGCCTGGAGCGCCCCTATCTGGGTCGTGCCAAAGAAAAGTGATGCGTCGGGAAAAGTCAAATGGAGATTGGTAGTTGATTTTCGTAAACTCAATGAAAAAACAATAGACGATAAATACCCTATCCCTAATATATCTGATATACTAGATAAGCTCGGAAAATGCCAGTATTTCAGTACTTTAGACCTTGTAAATGGATTTTACCAAATCGAAATGGACCCCCAAGATATCCACAAAACAGCTTTTAGTGTCGAACGTGGTCACTACGAGTTTCTGCGTATGCCAATGGGTTTAAAAAACGCTCCATCCACCTTTCAAAGGGTTATGGACAATATACTGAGAGAATTCCGAGACATTTGTATAGTATACCTAGACGACATTTTAGTATTTTCTACATCATTGCAGGAACACATAGTAAACTTGCGAAAAATCTTCCAAAAACTGCGTGAATCGAATTTTAAAATTCAGATGGACAAGTCAGAATTTTTGAAACACGAGACGCCATATTTAGGCCACATTATTACACCCAAAGGTGTAAAACCAAACCCAGACAAGATAGAAGCAATTTTAAAATATCCGTTGCCAAAAACTACTAAACAGATTAAAGGATTTTTAGGTCTCCTCGGATATTACCGCCGCTTTATACCCGATTTTGCAAAAATCACAAAACCTTTAACATATTGTTTAAAAAAAGGAGTCAAAATTAACATCAACTCTGACTATGTAAAATGTTTTGAGCATTGTAAGACCCTGTTAATTAATGATCCGATTTTAGCTTACCCTGATTTTTCAAAGGATTTTATACTTACATCAGATGCAAGCGGTTTCGCCCTGGGAGCCATATTATCTCAAAAAACCGATACAGGCGAGCGCCCCATAGCTTTTGCTTCAAGAACTCTTAACGACAGCGAAATAAACTACTCTACCATCGAAAAAGAGTTGCTAGCTGTAGTTTGGGCTACAAAATACTTTCGACCCTATCTGTTCGGTCGCAAGTTTACCGTAGTAACCGACCACAAACCTTTACAGTGGCTAATGAACATTAAAGAAGGAGATTCGAGACTTTTGAGATGGCGATTAAAACTGTCAGAATATACTTTTAAAGTCGTCTATCGCAAAGGGCAGTCAAACACAAATGCTGACGCTCTATCGCGAATAGAAATAAATCACGAAAATGCATCCATGATAGTTAACCCATCCGAAATTATTGACCTCAGCTCGTCATCCTCCACCATGACAGCTGAGAGTAATATTCTAGTTAGTGATACATCATCCACGTTAACTGCTCACACTAGCGCTGAAAACCCGGTACTAGAAATCCCTATCAGTGATGAACCTCTCAATAAATTTAGAAAACAATTAAAAATAAACCTAACTCAGAATATACCGAGAACGAGAGTTAATATAACAAAACCTTTCGATTCTTACCAAAAAACCACTGTCAACGTATTTGAAGACGATTTAGAAGACAGCGTCATTCAGGCAATCAAAGACTTTGTGAACCCCGGAATCAGTACCGCAATTTTAGTTAATCCAATCGACAAAATGTACAGGATTGTACCGATTTTACAGCGTGTTTTTAGTAATTCCGCTTTAAAAATAACTCTGGTTAAACGGGAGGTAGAAAATGTAACGACACCCTCAGGTCAAGATACTATCATTCAAAAATATCACATAGGAAAGACAAACCACCGTGGCATAAGTGAAACATTCATGTCACTATCACAGCGCTATTTTTGGCCTAAAATGAAAGACTCTATCTCTAAATATATCAGTCTATGTAACTTATGTTGTACTGCGAAATATGATCGCCGTCCACTTCGACAAGAATTCCAAATTGTTCCCCCTCCATCTAAACCGTTTGAGGTAGTTCATGCTGATATATTATCAATTGAGCAAGAAAAATATCTCACCATTATAGATTCTTTTTCTAAATATGCACAAGCATACCACATTCCCGACTGCACTGCTCCCAACATCGTAAAAAGTTTTCTAGAATTCAGTACTCATCATGGGCTCCCTATCAATTTAATTACGGACCAGGGCACAGAATTTGTAAACCAAGTATTCAGCGAGTTTTTGAAGTTACATAACGTACAACACAAAACCACAATGCCTTACGCTCCCAATCAAAACGGTATGATAGAGCGTTTCCATAGCACGCTGTTAGAGCATCTACGACTTTTAAAGTTAACGCATAAAAATGAACCCGCTAAAAATCTCGTCCCGTACGCTTTGTTAGCTTACAATGGATCTGTTCATAGTTTAACCAAATGCAGACCACGTGACATAATTGCAGGACATTTTGACCCGCGAGACCCAATCGCCTTGAATCTAGATGAACAATTAATGCAACAGTACACTCACGATCATCGTGCGAGAATGGAAACAGTTTACCGTCTTATACATGACTCATCATACACCGACCGGCAAAACATAATGCGTAGAGTGAATGAAACACGAGAACCTTTAATTGACTGCGCGGAAAATCAAGAAGTATTTATCAAAAATCCAACTGCAGCTCGACAAAAACTTGCATCGCGTTACAACTCCGATGAAGTAATTAAAAACTATCCAATACACATATACACCCCAAGAAACCGCGGCCCTGTTGCAAAAAATAGACTTAAAAGACCATTAAAAAATAAAAATGTAATCATTAACTGAATTGAAAATACTGACTTGTTTCAGGTACTTTTTGATATTACCAAACTGGCTTCTAGCTCAAGAAATTCGATTAGAGAGCCTCAGTAATGGACCAGGACTACTCCCATTTAAGATGGGTGGTACCAAAATAATTTCCCATTTTCACACCTTCCTTCAGGATGTTGATCTAACTCATATTCGAGATAGCGTTTCTCATATAAAAACACAACTTTCAGAAGTGGCTAATACTTCTTACGACAATAATTTGGAACATTTTAGGTACCAAATTAAAAGTATTTACTCTAAATTAGATAAGATAACTACTCAAATTGATACCTTTTTACCGGCTGTACGCACAAAGAGAGGTATACTTAATCCATTGGGCACTTTGATTAAAGATATTACAGGCAACCTTGATGAAAATGACGCAGTTAAATTTGAAACCGCTATAAATATCTTAAACAAGAATCAACAAAGTATCTCTGATAATTTTTCAAAACATCTTACTTTATATAAGGAAATGTCTATTCAGCAATCGCAAATACTAAATGATCTGAAAATTAATCAAGCTAGATTAGGTAAAGCTCTTTCAACTGTCATTAACACGACATACAATGTTAACGAGCGAAATATGCAATTTTCTTATCTTGCTCAGTTTTTCGCAATCATAAGCGAAAAGGTTCAAGATTTAGCAGATAAAATAAACAGGCTAGAAAATATTCTAGCTTTTAGCCGATCTAAAGCCATGCATCATTCTGTTCTGTCAGTTAACCAATTAAAAAGTTTAATAACCAAATTGAAAACTACTTACGAATCTGAGGAAATAATTAATTTAGATATTCGAAATTACTACGATATTATCAGTTTGGGAACTTATTTTGTAGATAACAGATTAGTCATCATTCTAAAATTTCCGATAATTTTAACCACCACCTTTAACCTGTTCAAACTTTGTCCTATACCTAA
This sequence comes from Keiferia lycopersicella, assembly GCA_029255805.1. Classification (NCBI taxonomy): domain Eukaryota; kingdom Metazoa; phylum Arthropoda; class Insecta; order Lepidoptera; family Gelechiidae; genus Keiferia; species Keiferia lycopersicella. The sequence continues at coordinate 7,645,940 of JARACZ010000008.1, forward strand.
TTTCTATAATAAAATTATCCTACCACCTTATCCTTACATAGCAACTAACTCCCAAGAGTATGTTTACATAGAGGCAGAATGCCCGAAGGTTTGCTCTTGGCACATATGCGAGCAGAAGATCGGACACCAAATACGCACCCAACGTGACTGCATACACAGACTGATATACGAACAAGAAATAGATGCAGCCTGCGAACAAACATCAGTCTTTTTGTCAAAGGAAGCCTTGGTGGAGCTAGACAGTCAAAACTACGTTTTATCTTTTCCAAGACCAACCAAAGTTCAACTTACGTGCAGCCAGGAACAACACAAGCAGCTAAATGGAAGTTACCTTGTACGGATCCCTCACAATTGCAAACTCACAACTGCAGAATTCACCATAGTTAATACGGAGGACAAAATCCGAGGCCAACCACTTGAAATCAGCAACATACCAAGGCCAGTTTCAACCCAAAAGCTTCTAAGACCTACATACAACCTAACTAGCATCGATTTGGACAAATTAAACAATATAAGGAAACAAATAGCAATGGAAAGCCCAGCCGAAATCGAAAAGATAGACATGTCACTTTATCATACAACTATTCCCATGTATGGACTAGCGCTGTTAAGTGCAGTTGTACTCGCCGCCGTGTACTGCGTACGAAGAAAAAGAGCCAACTACGCAATTGAAACTAACCAACAGGAATCATCGACGCAAGTTGGAATCGAGTTACAACAATTACCTAGACAAGACGTATCCCTCGAACGAAAAGCCGCGACATTTGCTGTAGACCTCAGCAAATAGTCACTCATCTTCGGGGGGAGGTATTATGTAGATACCTAACCCTCGCTCTACCACCGGTCATCGATCGCGCCGACCACCAAATTGCAAGGACTGCACAACGTGCCACTGCAATGTGCATCGCCGGCTTGATTACGTAGATTAGGTCACTTTCGGAACGCGCGTACCTAGCATCGGACGCATACAAATTTAGCTTAGGAATAATTAAGTATTTTTATGTCATTTTGACCTTTAATATAAATTTCTGCAAATATCTGATTTTGATTCCTCTCCTCTGCGGCCACACTCATTATAATTTGTGTATTATAAACTCATGTTAAACTCGTGTTCACAAAACAATATTACTCGAGCTTTGTAATATTTGACTAAAGAATACAACAATTTTCTTTGAAATTTGTAGAAAAGAAACTTTAAACGTTTATATCTCAAAAATTAGAGGTCCTAGCTCGAAAATAACGAAATTTTTGGGGCCCTTTTTATAAATATCCCCTTAAAATTTCACCATCTGTCTATACCCCCCGTGAACATCCCATAAACACCATGTGAACACCATAAAATATTTAAATAAATAATATTAAATGGATCTCGTTAACTGAATTTCAATAAACCGTTAGAAAATATAAAAATACATATAATACGTAATGTTTACAAAATAATTTTATATTTAAATATGATTGTTTGCATAATATGTAATGCGTGTGCATCGAACACTACCAGAGAGTAGCCCTGGTCAAGTACTCAATATGCACAATCACACAGCTATATACATACCTATATTTAAAAATATATATATAAAAAAAAAATTAACATGTACTTACGTTCGATCCCGCTTCTGAATTGTAACAAAATTCAAACAGCCGATAGATTTTCCACACTTTATTCTTCACTTAGCTCCGAACACAGAATAATTAATTTTACAGTAAAACATGAGTATTTATAACCTTTCCACCACCACTTCCCACTTTGCAGCGGTAGGCGGTGTCGTGGACCAATAGAAACGGACAACAAAAATCAACCAATCACTGTTAAGGTAGGGTTGCCATTTCTTAAAAATAATTCTTAGCGAATGTTTGACCGAACAGTTGACAAAGATTCGAATGAGTTTCTGGCTTGGACTCTCGCCTTTTTAGCCGTCTAAACAAATGTTTAACAGTGTTGCCCTATATTAAAATAAAAATTATACAGTTCTAGTAAAATATACCTCCATTTTTTTACACAAGCTTACACAAGTTAGATAATTATAACTAGTTTTTCTTTATCGAATGGAAGATTGAGTGAGTTCAACCAATCGGCAAATCAGTCGAAATTACTGAAACGCAATGCGCAGTGGTAAAGAGGAGTTAATACTTCCGATCGGAAAAGTTGTTTTGTTTTAATTATGAGTAAATAGGCAATAAAAGTTATCTAGTTACGTTTATCATGGATTATCGTATTACCGAAGAGAAAGAGTTGAAAAATACATACATACATATATCACGCCTTTATCCCTTGAGGGGTAGGCAGTGCGGTAACGGCTATAAGAATACGGTCGCTATCGCCACGTCTGTCATTTTTTGAGGATTGTTTTCCAAGGTTGTTTCAAAAAACATGTGTATCACTTTAGTGCCAGGTTGTCAGCCTGTCGCCTAAAAATTGTAATACACCAATACTCTCAAGTCACTTAGTCGCCTCTTACGACACCCGCGGGAAGGATGTGGGGTGATGCTATTCTAAGCCGGCATCACACTGCAAAAAATAGCCAGTCCCAATCTGCATTGAAGTAAAAAAATAAGCAATGGCGGCGACAGAGAGGAGCCTGGAGATTAATCCGTTTTCTGCAGTTGGAATTAATCCACTATTTGAAATGCAAGTTCGTCGCAAATAAGATAAATCAAAAGTATTTGCTACCTTAGGGACTCGATTTTCTTGCGTCTGTGATTCGGATGAATATAATAATTAACTGGATGATATCATAGATAGTCCCTTAAATATTTTTTTATGTGTATAAATCCGACGATCGTTTCAGCAACCTGACTTGTATTTTTTTGTAGTACAAACCAAGTACTCTTTTAGTTAAAACAAAAGAGATCAGTAAAAACAGAGTAGATTATTGTCCGATACGTAAATACTATTTTATTTTATGTCGATCCATATTTTTGACTTCAAATAATTCACCCAAAAATCCTCTTTTTCATACACCTATCAGCTGCCAGATGACCCCTGATGTTGATTAAATGGCCTACAATTTCTTAAAGGAATTCACGCAGGTAGAAAATCAGCCCTTTCTCGAGTCTCGCAATCAGACCTCACAAAAACCTCTACCCGCTGATCCAATCGATTGCCTTAGGCTGTAAAAACTAGACCGTCCAATAAAAGCTAATCAAAGATCACAGTTTACTATTCTCAATTGAAATACTTCGTGATCAATAAAGATCTGAAATGTCAACAATTAAATGAGTTTATAAACAATGCAGCAGTTGTGACACTATAATTTGCTTAATGGTTTTATTTAGCATTCGCTCCGGATAAGATAAGAATATCCTTTGTTGCACAGAAAATAAACTGTTCTAACCGTGACGACAAGTCATAGAACCACCTTTGGGATGATAAAACTGCAGAATTGTAGATACTTATATTATAGCTGCAAAAATACCTAAAGTAAAAGCTTCAAACTATTCTAAATTGTGGTGAAAAGAACTCATCTAAATGAATTGCAAAACCAATTCTTTCAGTTCAAAGTAAATAAGTTTCAATTCAACTAAAAAGAGCTAAAGTATGATCACAATCTTATTAAAAGGAGCTACTTTGAAATATATACGAGTAGGTAGGCAGATGAAGTATATTCTACTAGAGTACTTTCAGCCAATAAATACATTTATAGAATGTTCGTCTCAAAAACAATTTTATTTTTCAAAATTTCTTGACTTTCCTAATTGTAAGGATTACATGTGAGTATCTATCAAACGTTGCGTTTCCAATATAAAAATACTTCGCATAAAAACAAAACTATACTACCTAAAAAGCATTAAAGCATTTGCAGGTCTTCACGGATGAAATGTCAATCTCTTCACATTCTATTAGGACTAGGCAGGTTTTTATGCTAAAGATCTCTCTTTCACTACATCAATCTTCATCTTGTACATACATAATCGTGAAGCTGTACGGAGGACAGTAACTAGTGGAGAACGCATGCGGGGGCGACCGCACTCACTTGATGTCTGCTATATTAAGCAGACGCATCAAAATTTTGATTAGTCGGGTTGAGACTGCGAAAGAACGGACGTTCCGCGCTTCGTTTTTTGGCGTATAAACGTAAACAAGAATGCCTTGCTGTGCAGTGAAATGGTGTGGAAAGTGTAGTACAACATCAAGTTCCGCAAAAGACGGGATAACATTTCATAGGTAAACATTTTTATGCTTGATTCTTTCAAAATTTCATTTTAATGAAAAATAATTCCATATTTATAATTTCTGATGCGCTCCCGTTGATGTCTTTCATTGCTATCCCTTTCTAACGCACGGGTGTGTCCATACGTAGGCTGGCTCTTTCTTCGTATTAGTGCTATACCACTGTTCTCAGAAGTATAGAATGATTTTATCGATAATTCTGGGATCGTCATAAAATAATTATGTTAATGTACGTACTTAACAACTTACCTACAATGTATATTATATGAATGAATGCATTCGGGGTATATGGAGTGGCGCGGACGTATTCCCCCCGCGCCACCCGGAACGAAAATCAAAATCAAATAAAAGATCATGCGCTAGTCGAATTTCAATTTGTAACATACATACATACATACATATATCACGCCTTTATCCCTTGCTGGGTAGGCAGAGCGTTAATGGCCAATGGTAAGAATACGGCCACTATCGCCACGTATGACATTTTTGATGTTTGTTTTCTAAGGTTGTTTCAGAAAACATGTGTATCACTATAGTGACAGGTTGTCAGCCTATCGCCTAAAAATACACCAACACTCTCGAGTCAATTTGTAACTATTTCATTTATTATGAAATCAGAACAAAATATCAATAGGTAGGTCAATATATCATCTTGTCATGTCCGTCTGTCTGTCCGCTGACTAGCATCGTCTCGGCAACCAGCCCTACCATCCAAAATGATCGTAACAGGTCGTTTCCAATTCGGTACAATTATTTCAATATATACCCTAAAATTACAATGTAAGTAGGTACTTATTAATTTTTTATATACATATATCGCTATATTAATATTAGCATGCACATGTTTCAATAAATTTCAATCACATAATATGAGTAAACTTATTGAACGGTGATATAAAATATCGATATAATTTTACATATTTATTTTTCCCATCTCTACAAAATATGCGGTCATTGCGAAAGCCAATTGCGTCTAGCGATAATTACCTCTCCCCCCCGCAAAAACCAGTGAGCTTGGTTTTGAACAAAATCGCACCGACGCGTTCTCCACTGGTTACTGTCCTCCGTGTGAAGCTGTGTTAGAGTAAGTAGAGCTTTTAGTATAAAAAATACACTATATAATGTCCCTATTCAAATTGTATAATCGCTAGATTAACCAGATTTTTATTCATATTCTTTGACATTCATAACATAAAGTATGCCTAATTTATACACATACGAGTAATTTCGCAAAACCTTATTTATCCTGTGGCACAACTCAGACTTTTCAATTTCTGCGATCAACCTAATACCTGGCTATACATAATCAAAATAACACATACCCGTAAAAAAATAAACATTTAATGAAAAAGCTACAAGGAGCTTAACAGTTTGTTGACTGGCAGCACAGCTAGCTTTAGCAAGTCGAATAAAAGAAAAATCTCCTCTAACAATGGCGATCCTAACGAAATTTAATTAAGTACCTATCAGTGATGTCCTTGCCCTTCGTCGGAGACTGATGGTTCTAAAGGGATTATAGTGACGAAGGGTGAAAGAGGTCAACGCTTGTTAGCGGCAAGCCCTTAGATTGAAGGTTTAAGGATCGGGTTCGCAATTGAATCATGGCTGAATGTATTTATAGGTTGCCACCTATAGCCAATGATTTTTACTTGGTTCAAATACATACGGTTTTCAATCGCTACTCTAAGCGCCACTGCGTGTGGCAATCGCTAGACTACATCTAGGAGCATGGTCGTGCCCCCACCAAGACGAGCCAAGCGAATCGCGAGGCCGCTACTGGGGTATTTGTGCTCGAAAGATTAATCGTTTTCATAACCCTCATAATTTGATTGGTCGAATTACCAGGATATCTTGTCAATAGCAATCTTTTTAATTTCAGATCAGAAATAGTGACAGTGATTGACATGTCGTTGGTACCTACTACAAAACAGTTTTAAAGAATCTGACAACATACGAAGAACTAAATTTTCTTTGACTTGACATTACTTTTGTATACTATCAAAATACTTAGATTCTTGTATCATGAACTAAGCTACTTTAATAAGGTAATTTTATTTTATTGCAAATACATTGCTCATAATACAGGCGTATTATGAAACCAATTTGGTTGGCAGTTGGTAATACCCTATTTGGTTAACCAACAGTGCTATTTCCGCGTTAATAATACCGAACAACGTCATTTTAGGGTTATTAAAACCGAAATTCATAACATTGCAACTCAACTATACGAAATATACAGGGTGTTAAGGGACAGCGTCCCGAATACTGATAGGGTGCAAGCAGACCAATAAACTGAACAACTTTTCCCTAGGACCATATGTCAGGAAACGACAAAAAAAATTCGACCTTCATCAATACAAAATCGTGATCAGCTGACTGCATTTACTAGGGGAAACCAAACATTTTTCGACGTTTCCTGACATATGTTCCTAGGGGAAAGTTGTTCAGTTTCATGGTCTGCTTGCACCCTACCAGTGTTCGGAATGCTGTCCCTTCCACCCTGTATAATTACTATTGCCAGCTCTGGTCCTTTAATTGGTAACCTTGACATATATTTTAGACATATATTTAGTTGTTAGACATATATTTTTAGATAATATCGCATACAAAAGTCTGGACAAGGTGTAAAAGTCCAAAAATAATTTGCAGCATTTATTTGACTCACAGCCGCACCGCAATAACTGGAAAACCACGGTGGAGGTCTTTGCTCAGCACTAATAATAATAATTTGATTCAAATATTTCATATCAATTTAGTTAATCAAAATTACCTATAACGTCTAGCAAATTAATTTTTGGAATTTAAAGACAGTTAAATAAACCAAACTAGCAAATTAATTTGTCAAATAAATCCAAAACCAACTTTTAAAATCAAATTTAACTATAGATAAGCTTTTACGCCCTTAAACAAGTTAGTTATGTAGTACTTAACATCAAAATTATTTACTGCAAACGACAGACTATTTAACTAAATAATCTCTACAAGTTAAGTTAATTGAGATTAATCTAGACTGAGGTAAATGAACTTGTTAGCATAGGTTAGTTCGATAATAATTTCTTATTGCAGTATTTCAAAAATAATGAGGTTCGACTTTAAGGCTTTCTTCTTTTTGATGTATTATTCTTTATTGAAGTAACCGTCTAATAGTTATTTTAATAAAATATTTGACCTGGTTGTTAATTACTGAAACAGAAAAATATTGCTTAACTTTTTAATAGAAGGTACTTTTTAAGATTAAGGTAATGTTGAGCAAAAATTACTTAGTTTTTTAGCGTTTAACTCGTGTAATCTTGCTGTCATAACATAATTACACCGTCAAATATAAATTAATTCTAATATATTGTAATTTAGAAATGGTGATAGTGCTGACACGTTCCACTAATGTGTATCAATTTGTAATAGTTACGGTAATACCAGCTATTATGCATGCTCGCGTCGTATCAAGTATTGCACTTAAATCACACTTAAATGCAAATAGCTCGAGGTTTTGCTTCCGACAGCCTAATTTAAATTTCTTTGCGAACTTATAGATACTAGATATGATTTGTAAGCTGTTATTATGTATGACTATATATACCCCTTCCCTCTATTGATCTTTACCGATGCAGTAGTTAGTCTCAGGCCGTTTCTTAATTCGGAGATAATAGGTTCAATTCGTTTAGTTGACAAATAAAATGGAAAGAGGAATAAAAAAGAAACTTTTTATAAGGTACTTCAGTGTCATCACTGCTTAGGTGCGCTCTCAAACGTTTTTGTTATCATAACTTCAACCATAAAAAAAGACTTTGATGTATAACCGGCTTTATTACTGTCTAAGGTGCCATTACACTTAAACAAAATTTCATCTCATTGCGACGTCTTAAGTACGTAATTTACAGTTTCCCACGTTAATAATTCATTTTCTCACACTTGGCGACAATTGAGCTGTCCCGTGAGGAATGTGCGTAAAAAGTGCTAACTTTTCTGCGCATGCACATCTCTGTAGTCAACCAGTATGAACGAGAAACACGCGGTCGATGGCTCATACGGCATGCTCAGCATGAGGAATTAATGTGTTAGTAGAAGTGAACATAGAAATAAATATGTCTGCTACATGATAAAAATCTTGTAAGCTGCTTGTTTAATTTTTACTTGGTGTCAGATTCCATAACGCATAATTCGCACGATTGAAGAGTAATATTCAGCGGGGCAACTTAGACAGAGTGTACTTAACTACTTAGTCATGACATTGTTTCTTTTTGGTAAACGCAAAATTACGTAATTTCTAAACACAAAACGGCCTTGTCGCAAAATGACCTAACTCTTACACACATAATGTCCTACGCACAATGACCTAAACGCATAACGTCCTAAATGCATAGGTCTCTTTTACATACCAACCCAAAGAAGACGAAACTCTAGAAGTAGAAATAGCTCATCTAGAGGTTTCTATACGGGTGATTGATCGTATAGAGCGGATGATACTCTGCGGTGGGCAGCCAATTAGCAATGAGGAGCGTGGTTGCGTGAAAGCTCACCGGAAACTGAACAACACTATTACTAAGTTCGACGCCTACCGACTAGAGTTACGAGTATTTGCAACAATGTTGCTAAAATGCTTATAATGACCGTTCCCACCGATACGAACAGATTTACTTTTATAATCAAAAGCCAAAATTTTCCCCCATAGGATTCATCATCTGCTTGCCCTTATACGAATTTATTTTCATCTCTATCTGCAGTCCAATCTTCGTTTACACCTTTTTGAGTCATATTTTCTTTTATACAATCCATCCAAACTTTTTGAGACCTTTCTCCCCTTCGGCGTCCATCCACATTCATACTCATTACTTTTTACATCACATAATTTTCATCCCTTCTCATAACATGCCCATACCACGATATTATAACAATTACAAATATGCATTTTTCATAGTTTGCTACATTTTCCGATTACGCTTTCTTGGGCATGGTAAAGTTCTTAAAATTGTATGATAATTCTAGTTTATCGAACTAAAGTCCAGAGTTTAACAATATCTTTGAAAGTTCGCGTGAATTTTGTCTACCGCTTGATATTTTAGGCCGCCAAATTTATAATTTTGGAACTACTCAGACTACCCATTTAAGAGATAATTTTATTCTAGTTTTCCATACCTACACGAAATAGTCAATATGAACTGATGTTCTCACTTTTTCGCGAGGTACCATCTCTTCAAGAACTTAAAATAAGCAGTTAGTTACTTTAAATTCTTTCTCCATTTGAAAACTTACTTCTGCATGCATTCTCCGTATATATTCTGGATATAAAACAAGAATTGTCTACAGTAGAGTCACATGTAACATGTACATTTTGCGGGTCGTGGAATGCAACCCTGTACAAAGTGGGGTAGAAATGCGGACTTTTTACCAAGTACGCTGTGTGGTCTGTTTTGTAAAACATCTGGGTTTTTCAAGATGGCTCTCTTATAAATTGTAGATAATTATTTTTATTTAATAAACATACACTATTACACACAAACGTAAACAAACAAATCATGAGGCTAAACTAAATAATAACAAATCAAATAAAGTTAAGTTTACTACACATTTAACGCAAAACGCAGCGCTAAAATAACGCTGCGTAACGCATGCCTTTGTTAGATTCATACTAGAAACGTCAATCCCTATACTAAAACTGCTGTGGCCGCAGCGCTAGGGGAGTGGCGGAATAAAGAAGAGGCCTACACCCTGTAGTAGATGGATGCGGGCTAATGATGAAGATGATGTAAGAATAATTTGTTTGAAAAGCTATATTAAAAGGAATAATAAAATTGAGTAGACTAAAGAAACAGGTATTCTCGAGTAGCTCAGCAAATAATTACGGCCACTCTAGTCTGCCCAGATCGCCGAAACGTGAGTTAATGAAACCTACTTAGTTGAAAACATTTCTACTCATACATTTTCATATAAAAAGGCCGTAGAGTTACTAACACTAACGATGGAACAATGAAAATGAACCAAGTAGAATTAAAAGATTCTACATTCACCCTGTTTATCTCGGTCGGGAGTGTTTATAACGAGTTGTCTTACAAACATTTCTCGAGACCTGGAATAACAAAATATTTGTTTAAAATTTAATGTTAATAACAAAGAAGATATATGAGCTGCGACGGAGAAGTACATATTCGTTTTGTGCCTGCAATTTTGGGGGAGAAATAAATAAGGAGAAAAACTGATATGTGACAGCGAGACGCATCTATTATTGAGTCTAATGTTTGTGGAAAACGGCGGATCGCACACTTAACGCACGACGGACAGCTAAAATATCGCAGCGGTCTGTCAGAGCCATACTAGAACGCTAAACCGCACTCGACGTACGACGCTGCGATAGCGCCGCGTCGAGTGCGGTTTTACTATGGGGATTGAAATTTCTAGTATGGATCTGACAGTCCCATGCGACCCGTTTTAGCGGCCCGTCGTGCGTTAAGTGTGCGATCCGCCGAAGGTAGGGTTAGAACACAAGCGCCTAAACATAATTCAGTTTCGGATTTTCTGATTGTCTGGAAAGGATAGGATTACATTCCATCTAAAATTTTCATTCTAGTTGAAAACACAGAGGCCAAGGGCCACATGATTCTACGGGATACAAGATTTACACGCTACACTATGTTTACGTTCGATAGATAGGCGAATATCGACTTGTAGGCGGCAGGACAAGCCGAAAAATTAAGGGTTTAAAATTATATTCAGATTTTAAAAATGCGGTTTCAGAATAAAATGACAACCTTATTACTTGACGTCGGTTAAAAATAAACAAGCGTTCCCAACGAAAGTGGCATTCTCATTCATAAAGCAGAAAAAATATTTTGCTCAAAAATTACCGCACCACTTACCTATAGGGCTTTTCATTTAGCTAAGTGAGGTTCCTTAATTTGCTCACTGCGTGGGTGGCAACCCTCGTCAAAATCGTATCTTATGCTAAAATTTACTCCTGTTGTGCTTTAGAAATCAGTAAGTAGTCATAATCACATTGGTCGGATTTGTTTAGCTTAGTTTTATGTATATTAATAGCACTTGGAGTACCTTATAAAAATCAGCATGTTTTGGTTCTCCACACGATATCTAAAAACATGTATTAAAATAAAATCTAGCCTAATTTTACTGAGGTAGCTTATACTTATTGCAGTCGCCTTTTTTATATAACACATTTTTGTACTTACGTCATTTTCACATGCTAGCTGCATTTTTATTTCGTAAAAGGCTGACCGCACACTTTACGCACCGCACACTTGACGCACGACGCGCTAAAATATCGCAGCGTTTTGTCAGATCCATACTAGAAATGTCGGAGCGCTAAAATATCGCAGCGGTCTGAGAGATCCATACCAGAAATGTCACTCCCCATACTACAACCGCTCAACCGCTGTCAATGCAGCGCTATTGCAGCGTCGTCGTCCGTCGAGTGCGATTTTAGTATGAGTAGAGTGACATTTCTGGTATGGATCTCTCAGACCGCTGCGATATTTTAGCGCTCCGTCGTGCGTCAAGTGTGCGATCCACCTAACGTTGCGACAATGCCTGTTAAATTGAAATACCTCGCTTGGAAGATGTATTCAGCAAGAATGCAATATCTTAAAAATAACCCCGTCTAATTAAGTTACCTGGCCCTGGGGCATGAGGGTGTCTACCGAGGTGAATCGCATACGCAAAGGACTATTTTGCGATTAGTGACAATCGCCATCTTTTAAAGCATCAATTCGATGCGGCATCGTGTGCCACGATATCTGTTTTTTTTTTATGGAATTTAATTCTATACGTCAAATAACTGGATCCGGAACAATACCGTAAAATCAAGCGGTGCGTGTGATAACCGTCAAAGCTGTAAATAGGTAGGTTACTCACTGGAAGTCGTGGGTGGAACCCTTGTATTCATCTGGGGTTAATTTCATGAATCCAAGTGATTAGCAAAATATCCTAATGGAAGTTGAAAGTAACTCGGAAATCCTTAAATAATAAATAGGAAATAATTAAAGTTCAACTGCCTAATACGGATCTGAAACGCCTCTAGATCAAGACGAAGATAATTAAATTGTAAAACATTATTACAATAGGTCTAGTTTAAAAAAAACTGCTCACACTAGTGATAAACTATCCATAAGTAATTGTTTTTAAACCATCCATTTTGTTCTCATGCATGCGACATGAACCCAAGAGACTATTTGATATTCCGAAACTGGTCTTACTTGTCAATAGCTACCACTCCTGGGTCCTTTTATTTTTGCGCCCCTATTGAGCCCCGTTTTCGTCTTAAAACGTTTTTCTCATAATCTCTATTTCAAAAACAATATAATCGGGCATCGTTCTCATAAGTAAATAAGCGTTGTAGGTTTTGCTGCTACTGCTACAGCCACAACAGTCTACTGCTGGACATGGGCCTTCCCCAAATCGTCAGGTAGGTACGTCAATTGTACGTTATATACGTACAACGCTTCTTCCGCAAGTGAGAATTAATGAATGTCTGAGGAAGGAAAGTAACCTGAGGATTCTATAATAAGGATTGCAGTTCGGTCCGATAGAATAGAATTCTATAGCACAGTAAGCCTTAACTCCTAAGGACCTTCATGCCTTATCCCGTTCTCTGTCGGGGTCGGCTACCTAACCTAGGGGATTTGACGTAGAACCAAGTTTTTACACAGAACGATTGCCATCTGACCTCTGCAACCCTAAGGCTAACCTGGCCCGAATCCTAGGTTAAGTCACATTAGAATATCATCCGAATTAAATTACCTTCAGGTATTAATATAGGTAACAATTCCAACTCGTCTAAGTAACATAAATGGGCAATCAAGTATGTCTGAGAGAATAAGATATTTAAATAAAAGATAGATAGATAAAAAATTTATTTGTTACTATGGTCACACATACATTTAGCTTTTACAATGTAGATAAACAACGTAACAAGCATTTATAACCAACAGCAAAAAAAAAAAGAATAACTTAGTAGGTACAACAAAAAATGCAACAGATGCGATACAAAACTAAATAATGTGTGCACCGCAGCAAAACAAAGGGGCTATAGCTCAGCATATAGTTTTACCCAGTTAGAGTAAAACACTGATTTTCAGCTACTACCCGCAGAGAGTAACGGCAAGCGAAACATAAAACAATTTGTGTGTGTCTTGTGTTTGAGTATTTTAAAACATGTGACGTGTATATATTATTGACAATAGAGTACATAAAATATATGAACAAAAAATGCATAGACATAAACATATCATACCCAACAACACCGACTGTATCTAGAGGAGAAAATGTATGTGATATTTGCGTCACTAACACAATTACTTGAAAACGAGCCAGTTGGCAGGCAGAATTGTTACATACAAATTAATTTATTACGTCTTCTGCCAGCGCCAGTAAAATCGGCACAATCGCACAAATATATTTTTTTACGAAATGAAAACGGATTAAAATTTATGAACGCCATATAATTTTGACGATAAATCTTATTATTCTGTTAATGCACCTACATAAAAAAGCCATTGTATTTTTTAAGGCTGTTAACGCTTTGCCTACCCCGCAAGGAATAGAGGCGTGATATGTGTGTGTGTGTGTGTGTGTGTGTGTGTGTGTGTGTGTGTGTGTGTGTGTGTGTGTGTGTGTGTGCGTGTGTGTGCGTGTGTGTGTGTGTGTGTGTGTGTGTGTGTGTGTCTGTGTGTGTTCATCTAAATATGAATACAGTTTACGATTCTATTAATAGCTCGATGAAGAAGATAAAGAGGAAGCTACTAATAATAAATTAATAAAACATCATATTGAATATCAAGTTTTTAAAATACCACGGAGTCATGCCACTCATTATTTTACACTTGCATAATTTTACAGGCAACGATTGAGCTGTGTAGCCCAGATAGATGGCGTCGCTAGCTCCAATGGGGGAAAGTCTCAGGTTCAAATCCAGCCGGCGGTAGAAAGATTACATACATACATACATACATATATCACGCCTTTATCCCTTGCGGGGTAGGCAGAGCGTTAACAGTCGTAAGAATACGGCCGCTATCGCCACGTCTGACATTTTTGAGAATTGTTTTCCAAGGATGTTTGAGAAAACATGTGTATCACTATAGTGACAGGTTGTCAGCCTGTCGCCTAAAAATTGTAATACACCAATACTCTCGAGTCCCTTAGTCGCCTCTTACGACACCCACGGGAAGGATGTGGGGTGATGCTATTCTAAGCCGGCATCACACGGCAATAAGAAATTGCACGGTAGAAAGATTACCATACCTATTATCTAAAAAAACAATCTTATAAGGTTTGACGTTTTATAAAATGTAAGTTTGAATAATATAATAAGAGATTACTACAAGCACACAACAAGTCATAAAACGACACATAATATTTTTGTAGCATCTGCTCTACTTCACACGCTACATACGGAAATATAAAAACGAAAGTGAAATTTTTTATGTACTTTGAAGATTGCTGCATATCCGATAAAACACTCAATATTTAAAGCATGCGAAGTAGCCTAGTAATCGCATTTCCACATTACTTAACACCGGACGTTTATATACCAGTTACTATACAGGGTGTAAGGAATGCACCTACATAAACCTTGCCGTGTGATGCCGGCTTAGAATAGCATCACCCCACATCCTTCCCGCGGGTGTCGTAAGAGGCGACTAAGGGACTCGAGGGTATTGATTGGTGTATTACAATTTTTAGGCGACAGGCTGACAACCCGTCACTATAGTGATACACATGTTTTCTGGAACAACCTTAGAAAACAATCCTCAAAAATGTCAGACGTGGCGATAGCGACCGTATTCTAACGGCCGTTAACGCTCTGCCTACCCCGCAAGGGATAAAGGCGTGATATATGTGTGTGTGTGTGTATGTGTGTAAGGAATGGAATACCAAAATTATTAATAACATGATCAGACCATCAAACTGAACTACTAAAAATTGTTAATCGAGCCTATGTTGGTAAAAGAAACTTTTTTTAATTTTCTTAGAAAGTCAGGTGATTGGGAATGTTGTATGTGGGATCGATATTTTTTTATTTACCAAAATATATCATCAAATCATAGAAATGGTTCAGTTTTATGATTTGAACATGCGTGCAAAGTGCCACTACACTGTCTTTTACACCTCGTATAATAAACGTGAATAAAGTTATGAATGAAGTAAACCTGCCATCGGACTATAGTCGATAGCAGAAGGAAGAGGAAATATCAAGTGAAGATCAAACGTAATATGCGGTTCCCACACTCATTACGAGCTAAACTGACTGGTTTAGTGGAAACCCGTAGGCTTCGTGTTACGAAAATTGATATTCGGATTAGGTTGGATTGTCCTAAAGAAGATTAGTAGCATTTGGATTTGATTTCATTGCTGTAGCTTTTAAAGTGTGAAAAAATCTGCAAATATTTTAAAGGCGAGGAAGAAACTCGACGGATGACACTGCGATAGCGCTGCGTCAACGTTTCTAGTATGGATCTGACAGACCGCTGCGATATTTTTGCTATCCGTCATGCGTCAAGTGTGTTCTTCGCTTAAACCAGCCAAGAAATACGAAATTAGTTTTTTTTTAATTTTTTTTTTGCGTGGGACAAACAATTTGTCCAAGGGAAAAGTTATTCAGTTTCATGGACTGGTACATCCCTTAATTTTTTTTATATGTATACTTGTTGGTTACCATACATACAGTAAAACAATCAGTAAACTGGTTTATGGAACAGGTTATCCAAGTTTCAACAGATTGTTCGCGTCGATGTTACGTCAGAAATGTGTGATTCATCTTTTGAGACATAACGAGCCATTTGTTGCCGTAGGTCATTGACAGGTTGCATCACACTTCGGTCTTTCCCACTGTTAACGGACAACGGAGCGCAAAAATATCGCAGCGGTCTGACAGATCTATACTAAAAATGACAATCCCTATACTAAAACTGCTCAACCGCTGTCGATGCAGCGCTAGCGCAGCGTCATCCGTCGTTAAGTGTGCGATCCGCCTTCAGAGCAAAAATAACGGTGCACTACCGTTTACGCCTGTCAGATAGGTACATAGTAGAAACGTCAACCCCAAACTAAAATCGCTCTCTACGCACGACCCAGTTCTAACGCAGCGTTAGCGCAGCATCGTGCGTTGGACCTGTATCAGAAGCGGTACTTGTATGGGAAGTGACGTTTCTAGTATGGATTTGACTGTGGATTTGAATTGACATAGTATGAAAACCTATCCATCCATCCAACCATCATTTGTGTATCTAAAGACTGCAGTTTAAAAGCAAAATGAAGAGTCAGAGATCTAGACCCATTGGTTTCAATGATAGTGTTAAATGGCACGAGAGGCAAGACTCGCAATCACAGCGTTAAAGGAGTTTGAAGCCAGAAATCGTAAAGGAAAGGTTTCAAATGGTCTTCTTGAATGCCAAAGCCTCCTAGCGTTTAGTTCCACGCGATTATCTCTTTAGTGAGCATTACATTGAGGTTTCTCGCTGCTATGATAAGTGACCTACATAAATCAGCGGACATGTTTTCGGAGAAAATTCCCGCAAAAATTCTTAAGCAAGGCGGTTCTCACGCGCACTGCACGTTTATCCGGTATTTTGCCGAAATTGGATTTTTAAAGAAAAGAGTTTACAAAATCCCATAACAACAAAAAGGTACCATATTTGTCAAAGGTTGTCATTTGTACGGAGGCTGCCACGAACCACTATGTCGGCCATTACGTGTGCGATCCACCCAAATTCTCTCATCTGCGCAGAATATGTGTCGTAAATTCCTGAGTGTGCGACGAAGATCGGAATTTCTTACGCTCCAAGCTATAGGTTTCCAAATCGTTTGTGGCTGTTTTATGAGATTGACTGAATTATTTTTCTTATCGTAGGAATAAGAAATCAAAGACTCTTTCTGAAGACTGCCACGAAACTGTCGTCTTTGTGCAAATGTTGTCTCTAAAAAAGAAACACTATTTAGATACGATCTTTTAAATATTTTGATTGCTTAAATTATGATGCCTTCCCACGTTGCCGTGTTATCAAAAATCAAACATTGAAACTATCAAAATATCCGCATTCCACCATCAGGTCTACTGATAGATTAAATGAATTTAGCGACATAAATATAATTTAAACTAAAAAAATAGGTCTCATTTAGTAAATAAGAATGAAAATACTTCGTTAATAAAAATAGCAATGAGCTTTTATTTAGTCCTGAAATTTCTTTCTTAAGTTCCCTATTCGTCTGGAAAACAGCGGGATTTGTTTAGATAAATCTGTGTTGCATTCATCACTGTCAAGACTTTCAAGAAATATTATGTTTCTTCTTAAGTACCTGTAGGTAAGTGCTTATTTAAGTCGTTAAGGGATACAGGGTGTATATATATCCAAAGATGATCCAAAATATTTCTGAATGGAGTAATTTTATACGATGCTATCAAAACTTTTCTGCGTGGCTTCAACCTGAGTGTAATAAAAGTCGCATAAAATAAAATGCTTTAGTATGAAATCAAAGATTTTCTGGGAATTCATTGTCGTATTCATACAAATACAAAACTTTCCACAAAACATGACTTCTCCTGTTTTCCTGCTGCGTTGTCATCTATTAAATTTTATACCTCACATTTACAAATAAAAAGTCATGTAACAATACATGCTGTATAAAGAATTATTAACTTGGAAAGGGCAGATTTTGCTGGAAGCGGGATTTGAACCTGCGAACTTTATTACATCGTGTTAGCTAGGTTACAAACGATTTTGAAAGCTTTAGCTTTTATTTTTATCGTCATTCCATTTTAATTTTCTTTTTATATACTCATTTTTTACGGAAAAATGTGGGTGTGAAGATATTTTATGTAATAAACTCGGCGCTCTTCCTTTTCTTTTGTAGAGAAATGTCTCCTCGCGCTGTATGCCTATAAACTAGTTAGCTTCGTACAAAGGCGACCGGACATTTTAGCAGGGTGTTTCTATGTGCGGGGGCGACATCGGATGTTTGTACTCATACATTGCATTGTGATCTTAGAGATTGTGATATATACAGGGTGTAAGGGACGGTGTAACGAAAACTTTGCAGGCGTGATCAGACCATGGAACTGAACAACTTTTTCTATGGGGGCTATGTTGGGAAACGTGAATTTCAGTTCAGTTTCATAATCTGACCGCGCCTGCAAAGTTTTCTATTTACTTACTTATGGTGTTCGTTGTCACCATCATGATAAACGAAAACGTCGACAGAAGGAATACTTAGTGAAACCCATGTGAACCTCTTTTCCAAATACATTAGTTTGTTTTGTGTATATAAAAAGTATTTTTTTAGAGAAAGGATTTGTTTAACAAAAAGGTCTACTCCTCCACCTAAAACCTTATATTGTATATTTTACATAGAATTTAGTCCAACAAAAATAATTTTCCATACCTTTGGAATAATTTGTTTGAGAAACAATAATACTAATTAACGATAACATCGCAACTCGAAAAAAGCGTAGGTAGTTGTAACAATTTAAATGTAACAATGTAAACAATACTTACTAAGAGAGTAATACTTTTCCAGGGAAAAAGGTAGACATAATAACAGAGTGAAAGTCTTCTGGGTAAGACAATGTTTGCATTTTATGCTTAGCAGCAGTCATTATCCACAAGTGGTTAGCATTGACCGAGATAATAACAAAAATGTGATTTAATTTATCGACCCGTGCGTTTTAAAAAAGAAAAAACTACAATGTCAAAGTGGAGAGTTGATAACCTAGAAATATATTAAATTAGGCATACCTACTCGATTGATCGAACTATGACAGATAGACCTTCGTCAACTTTTCTTGATCTGTATCTTAAAAATTTTAAAAACGTCGTGATCTGCCTACTACAAAAAAAGGGTTCCGCAAACTAACCATGTCACAACTACCAACATAGTTTGGCGGATCGCATACTTGACAAACGACGGAGCGCTAAAATATCGAAGCGGTCTGTCAGATCCATACAAAAACGTCACTCCCCATACTAAAACTGCACTCGACAGACGACGCTGCGATAGCGCTGCCTCGACAGCGGTTAAGCAGTTTTAGTATGGGGATTGACATTTCTAGTGTGGATCTGACAGACCGCTGCGATGTTTTAGCGCTCCAGCGTGCGTCAAGTGTGCGATTCGCCTACTAGTCGCGCTCGCTGTAAAAATATTTTCACAAGGCGATGAATAAAGAAACACATAGGTAGATATTCAGACACCTTTATCCCTTGCGGGGTAGGCAGAGCGTTAACGGCCGTAAGGGTACGGTCGCTATTGCCACGTCTGACATTTTTGAGGCTTTTTTTCTAAGGTTGTTTCAGAAAACATGGGTATCACAATAGTGACAGATTGTCAGCCTGTCGCCTAAAAATTGTAATGCACTAACACCCTCGAGTCCCTTAGTCGCCTCTTACGACACCTGCGGGAAGGATGTGGAGTGATGCTATTTTAAGCCGGCATCACACGGCACGCACATCGGTCAGCATAGCTGGTGATTATCCATCCGTGACCTAGAAGTAGCCTGTAGTAGTAAAAAAATCAGTCCACCAGTTTAAACGTGTTACCGTTGTGACGTCACTTAAGTCCTTGCTGCGCTTGCGACAGTATCCTGAAGCATTCAACGCAACGCAATGCACTTCTGTGCAATATCTGTTGATTCACCTGCATTGTGCACTGAGTCGTTTACTTAGATAATTGTAGTTAGCCACGCGATGGGTTTTGGCGATAATCGCTCTGATCATAAAATCCTGCTTGATTCATAAGGCAGCTATTTAAAATCTCCCTAATTTATTAATTATTGAGAAAATATAAGTTACGTATGTCTCTTTACTGAAACATTGCTCTCGATTTTACGAAACAATATAGGTACCTATCTAATATGCTTATCTACCTGTTCCTCTTGAATTTTCTGAAAGCGACAGAACATTTAAGTACTTCTGTCGTTTATATCCTTAAAATGACGTTTGAATTGTGAAAAAAAGCGACGTCGAAAATTATAACTGTAGTCCTCGATGACTAATAAATTGAGACATTAATGTCTTAATTTATGTCACTTATTTTTGTGAAAGAAATATATTCTTTCTTGTCTCTACCTAATAGCTATTAGCTTACAAATAACCAAGAATAATTCTTAGCCAATCCTGTCTATTTCTATTCATCCTAATAAGTATCCTGTCATATTCGCAGTCATTAATTATTGCCGAACACAAGTTTCAGACAAAGAGCTATTTAGGGTCTTTGGTTTGGTAGGAGAAATTATTCATGATTTAATATGACGTAATAATATTTTACGCCGTGTGATGCCGGCTTAGAATAGCATCACCCCATTTCTTCCCGCGGGTGTTGTAAAAGGCAACTAAGGGACTCGAGGGATTCATGTGTATTACAATTTTAGGCGACTGGCTGACAACCTGTCACTACAGTGATACACGAGTCATCTGAAAGGGCCCTCAATACTTGTCAGACGTGGCGATAACGGCCGTAATTTTACGACCGTTAACGCTCTGCCTACCCCGCAAGGAATAAAGGCGTGATTTGTGTATGTGTAATAATATTTTACGAGAAAGTAGTGCAGTTAATAGTCATAATACCAGTGCCGTGAGTGAGGTGCTGGCTATGAATATCATCACGCTATTTATACCCATAGGCGTCGTAAAAGGCTAATAAGGAATGGACCTAGTGAATGGACAGCAGCGTTCCCTGTGAATAAAACAGCTTTAATTTCAACTTCAATCGTTTATTGCATAAAGCAGTACACATAGATGTAAGCAATACAACACATAGCACTGCATTCGCCAATCTAAGGGAAGGTCTATGTCCAGCAGTGGTCTGCTATGTCTTTGTCTGATGATGAAAACCATTAAGTAGGAAAGTGAGTAATAAACATGTATATTTAGTAATCGTAACAACCGGCGGAAATCTAAATTATATAAGTAAAGCGTGTTCATAAATACGTTTCAGAAGTGGTTTTGTTCATGTAATCTAAAAGCTCTTAAGAGGAACTGAGCCGTAAAACTGTTCTTAATGAAACAGCTATCAGCCCAAGAAAGGTTCGTAAACAGATCTTAGACAAAACGGAGGTAAGGAATGTTGATGAGAAGTACAGTTTGGAAATAAACTTGGTCGTTTATATTAGGTCGAGGAATCTAGGTTTTTCGTATAACCTACAAAAATTTAACTGTGTGTTCACCACGACTCAACCGGTTAAGTAGTCAACGATAGAAAAGAAACTAGCAGATAAGAAAAAGGTGTGGCTTGTCTTAGGAATTTCTGTCGCGATAACGGATCAATCAACAAGAATAAAAATGTGGCAGTTATAATATGGATAAAGGTGTGGGTTTTATCTCCTACTAGTACCTAGCATAGCACTAGAGGCTCCTGGATAGTTTTTTGTCTTGAGTGTCCATGTCGGTCTCCCTCACCCTGACCTGACCATTCAAATCTGGCTCAGTCTAGACGATTGCTTCGAAACCTAATAAAAATTACAGCACTTCGCGTATTCAGTAAGGATTATGTAATAATGTTGTTATTTTGTGTTATAACAATATAGGCACATTTCGCTTGTTATGTCTCATAACAATACATGAAGAAATTCTGCCTCTTTTGTTCAAATCTGTCAGAAGCGTCGTGCCCTCGTGCCTCAAGACTACAATCCACATTTCTATTGCAATTACCATCATGTAGCTTTGTTCTCTAGGAAGCTAGATTGATGTAAGTCATAGTATGACCCACTAACAGAATACTATACCTTACCGTCTAAGTCTATGTATAATCCTTACTTCATTGCGGGACTTTCATGTAATATTGAGCTACATAGTTAGGATTGCTTGTTATGGACGCATACGAGAAAGGTAGGAGTTCCGGCAACTTTTAATGAGTTCAAAAGTAATTTGCACGTAGGACGCAATATCAGCCCATCGCATGATTAACCTACCTCTTCGAGTCCCTTAGCTTTAAAGTGTGTTTTGACTAAAATATTTACTCTATAGAAGGTTGCGGCCCCAAAGCTAAATAAATAACAAATCGTACAGTCATTTGTTGTTTATCTCGATAAACAAATTACATTTCCCAGCTACAAACCAGTAAGCAAGTAGTTATAGATCCATATTCATACATCGTCTTCGTGTTCTCCAACCATGCATAAACGAACTCGGTCCATTCATCTTTCCTGCCTGAAAGCAAATCGCTATGGTAACGCACGAGATTACTACGTGTAGCAAATACATAACAACACATTCAATTTCGCATTCATTGATTGTGCTTTCTGCTAGATTCCGGATCTAATTCTTGACTGTGGTAGTATTTCGGTGACATGCATGGTCTTATGACAAGGAAATCCTTTTGGAATGATAAGAGAGATTTGGGATCAGGTAAAAATTTTGCTCTAGGATTTCGCTGAAGTTAGGATAGGCTAGGTTTAAAACAGTTTTCTATAGTAGTATAACAGGAGATAACAAAATAACACTAAGCTACATAACCATTCTACTAATTTATTCTATTTTGTTTCCGTTTTCGTTTGAAGACGTGTAGGCATTTACTAAATAAACGCTATCTACAAACCGTTAGTGCTAATTTCCTGATAATCAGTGCAGGAATGGATCATGAAATCGTGACGTGTCTTTTAGCTAATAAATTCTTGTTTTCGATGCGCATCGGCTAGCTAATACGTGTCGTCGATGCTCGTCGGCTAATGTTAGGCGGGTTTGTTTACCGGTCCCGTATGAATATTTATGTCTCCTGAAATGAGATTGCATATCGACGTGTTGATGAATTTGATTGATCATGAAGTAGTAAACATTTTCTGATCAAGTATCTATTTGTTATTGATGATGTTAGCAGTTTACTCTAGATGTGGCTGAAAAAAAAGGCTAAGATAAAAAGTCTCCGATAGAACCAGCTCTATCTGAAATTCAGAAAGGCATTAGCGTTTTTTCTTGTCGGAACACTGCACTTAACTAAAGGTCTTCACGGTAATTGCAAGATAAAGGAGCTTTAGTTTTTCATATTGATACTATTTCTATACAAATTTAGCTTTCATCACCAGTCTTCAAAAAAACGCTTGCTTACTTACTGTATTTAGCTTACTGAGCTTGTTAAGTAATACTTATTTGAATTATTTAGTACATACGAAAACATTACTTCTCCATATAAATTTGCAAATATGGTATCAAAATTCAGAGTGTAAGTAAATACAATCGCATCTAAAAGAAATTTAAATACATTTTCGATGATCATTGAATATTTGAAATATAAGAGCGCGATGAATTAATGACCCCCGACCCGACTTGAAAGTATAAGAGCCTCTTTAAAATACTCTTTACTTCAGAGAAAATGGGGATCATATCTGAAATAAAACATAAGGTGCGATTAGATAGACTCGGTGACATATTAAAAAGTCTTATGTTATATCAAGTAGGTACTACATCACATCTATCCAAGGATATCCGAGTAAAAGACGTCTAATAACTGGATCAATAAAACCTACCGTCTCAAACATAAAATTTGGTGAAGTTTTTCAATTTATTGAATCTTGAGGTACGCTCCGTTTATAACTTTCTAAGACCGACCGGTCACAGTATGTTTTAAGCGAGCAGGTTTTGTAGCGCACTGAAGATAGCTATATCGTCATAGAAGTCAAGTGTTACATGGACTAGTGTTTCAGATCGATATTCACTACGTGTAAAATTCGTTTTTGATTTACAATGGTAAACAATGTGAGTCAATGCTCCTCAGATTTGAATTTTACTGTATCATCCGATCAGGAAAAACTGCGGAAAATATTGCGACAGTGTTTTGTTCATGTACTTATATGTTTGATTTCATATTCATATACCAAAATATGGCACAATATTTGACATTGAAACCTATAGGTTGAAAAATCTTTTCGTATCTTACACGAATAATAAAGAAAATTTCATTATAATGTGAGATTCATCTAATACGTGTATTTATAGCTTTTTGTCAAATCTTCTTGTGATTGGAAATAGCTATACGAGTGGCAAAGAAATGGCCTTGTAAAATAAAATGTGCAAAATTCGAATGAAATTGAATAACTGCCAAAGCCCACAAAAGGGACAAGCGTTTTTATTGTACTACCTTTGACAAGTCTTTGTGCGAACGAATGCTGGGAAGTCGTTTTCACCCTGTAAAGGAAGTAGCGAGATAGTCTTGTCGCTTCTTAGCTTTTTATTCTATTTTTTGTGACGTGTACGCTATTGTTGCCAACCTCCATAGACTAATCTCTTATAGCGAACATAGTCAGCACAAAATGTGCAACAATAATTTCATGTTTTTGCAACAATTTACAGTCTCACTGAGAATCGTCTCAACATACAAGATTTTCAAGTGAGGTCCAAGAGTGACGATGACGAATGACGACGAAAACGAAGAAGAATGAGGGTACACAGATATGTTCGGGAGTTCGTAAAAAATAATTCGATTATAACTATGAATAGTGCACACTATGTGTTGAACATTTTGTTCGAACTATTTTTGACGCACCCCTTTGAGCAACCAACACGGTTGGAATGGAAGGTTCTCTTTCTTTTTCGTGTGGGACACCAAGTCATCCAACGACCCGATGAACGCTAGTGTCAGAATTTTTCAACCGCCTTCTGCAAGTAGCAGGCTTCTGACATGGTTGAGTAACGGCCGCCGTCTAAGTGATCATAGACAGCAACCGGGACCTACGGCTTAACGTGTCATAATGTGACTTCTTCACCATGCAATTAACCGTTCAGGTACCTATGCAAAATAATGAGCCAAAATTCTCTGCATTACTTGAAATTTGTATGAAATAATGTGTGTTATTTGCTTCCTTTGATTGAAATTTATTTAATCTACACTGTATTTACCTTAAGATAATAGAAACTTTTGATGTCCCATCACGTATGCGTTTCAGTGATTTATGGAATGTTTGAAATTCTCAATCTAGTGTAGGTTCATTTACCCTTCATAGATCCTATTTAAGATGCTAGACGCATATTTTCTTGTATGTATTTTGCAGGTAAATTTACGAGATCAACAAACTTTAGTTAACAGGTGGTTGCTATTTATTAGGGGTTAGCTTTCCTCTCCGTTAGATTTACTTTGTATCTAAATTTTTTTAAAGTGTGTATTTGTCGTTAATGGAAAATGATATTACAAGTAGTAGCATTATACTAATTTTCATTAGTAAATTCATTAAAGCACGTAATGAATGTCTTATGCATAGGTTAAGATGCGATTACGTAAAGTTCTTAATACTTATTTAGGTGTACCATAAATCAATTAATTCGTTTAAGAAATATCTGATCAAATCAAGGCGATGTAGAGAATTGCATTATTTTATCAAAATGAATTTAATTTGCATCTTTCTGATTTTTTGAAGTGACACTTGGTAATATACACACACACACACACACACACACACACACACACACACACACAAATCACGCCTTTATCCCTTGCGGGGTAGGCAGAGCGTTAACGATCGTAAAATTACGGCCGTTATCGCCACGTCTGACATTTTTGAGAATTGTTTTCCAAGGATGTTTGAGAAAACATGTGTATCACTATAGTGACCGGTTGTCAGCCTGTCGCCTAAAAATTGCAATACACCAATATCCTCTAGTCCCTTAGTCGCCTCTTACGACACCCGCGGGAAGGATTTGGGGTGATGCTATTCTAAGCCGGCATCACACGGCAATATAAGTATAGTAATAAATCTAAACAAAGTCATCGAAAAATGTTATCTTATTTTATCCTAAATAGATAAATAATATTTCCAAGAACGGGATCACATTTTACAAAGCAGGGATGTTGTGTAAGAAAGCTCTGGTAAAAAGAAAAGCAGCTTTAAAAGCTTTTCACGTTGAGACTTTTTTGACGAAACAGACCGCCATTAATCTCACTCAGTATGACGATAGATAGACAAGAGACTCAAAGAACTATTCTCTCTTGAAAGATATTAAATAAAATGTTTCGAAAAGACGCCACCTACCTAGTACGTACAAGTAAGAAAATATTGTATAGGGTAAATTTTAAAAGTTTTTATAAAATATTTCATTGTATATTTCTTGGGGAAAGTTGTTTTTTTAACCAGCTAGTCTTGAGATTTGTAGGAGCTTCGTGTACAGGTTTCGGTATCGGACATCAATATAATTTATTTCACCCTGTATATAAGTGTAAGATGGTCAAAGAGCAATATTTTAATAGGTAGCCAAATACTGATGTAAAAATTAAAGTCACTGATTTCAAAACATTCAATAGGCTAACGGCTAATATCCTGATTTGACAATATCCTGTTTATAACTAGACTTGACATGACCACTTTGCTGTAGCTTTCATTCCTTTGAGTAATGAGTATTACTTAGAATACCTTACTTGGGACAACCTACATAACATTATTTGAGGAATTACTAAGAATTAAGGTAGATAGTAAATATGAATACAGTCAGATAAAAAAATAGACCTCTTATCAATAATACACTTCTCGTTACCACTTTGTTGATAAAATCCAAGTAATTTTTGATTTCGACCTCGAATACTTTCGAAGTTTTTATAAATAAACACTTAGCGACTAATTATTACCTGAAAAAAATAATAATGTCAATAGTTTCTTATTTTAGGTACGAGTACCACTTAGAACTCACCCACACTTTACTGCAAAGATAACGCCGCGCTAACGTATGCCCTAATCTGCGTCGAGAGCGGTTTTTGTATGGGGAGTGACGTTTTTAGTATGGATCTGACAGGCGCATACGTAAGCGCAGCGTTATGAAGTATGATAGAGGCCTTACGTACGTATACCTTCACATAAGTTTATTATATGATACTGGGTATGTTATATGAGGTAAACTTGCAGGGAGAAGAGCCTAGTTCTGAAGTTTGTAGGAGTTTCCGGTTCCAGTCAAGGTGCAGCATTAATATATCTATACCTTATCTATATGTATGTACGAGTATGCAAGCTGGGCACGTGCAGATTATAAACTTGTCTCATACACCAGCCTACTATAACTAAAGTAACGATACGATGTTCCTTGAAAAAGTTGCTCAGTTTCATAGTAACTTTTTGTTCATGATTGTGTGATTTTTACGCTTGTTTCATTTGTATTCACACACACATATCACTCCTATATCCCTGGCGGGGAAGGCAGAGCGTTAACGGCCTGACAGTATTTGAGGGTCGTTTTAGATAAGTCATATATATACTAGGTAATTTTTTTTATATCAATATCTAGTGTTTAATAATATATATGTTATATAATTGAATAATCCTTGTGGTCAATTTCTACAAAAAGTATACTCGCTAAGATTATTAGCAAATAAGTGCACATCTTAAATTGAATACTCAAGCTATGTAGCTTAGTTAGGTCCCATTGATAAAGTGCTCCATTTAGCAAGATCAATCTTTTTTCATGTGATATTTTATCAAAGAAGTAATCCCATCAAAAAGATTTTCACATCAATGATATTATGTTTTTCTCTATTATCTTTCTTATTCTTCAAATATGACTTCATATCATTTAACTTAACCTTTTTTATGGAGATAATATTATTGTTTACTCGTAAGATATTTTTAACCTGCCCTAAGTAAACACATCACAAGCAAATGTTTTTTAAGATGACGATTTTTTTTTTGTTTAATTAGATAGAGATATCTACTTAACCCATTTAAACAGTAACTTTTTTACCTAAGAAGGTTTTACACAAAACTGCTCGCATCCTAAACAAAGCCAAACAAAACTTTTTTGACAAGTTTTCTACAAAGAGAAGTTTTTGTTTGTTAGGCTTACCTTGTAGTATGTAATTTTTGGACTTTTGGAGCTAAGCTTTGAATATTCTAGAAGCATTTATTTATATATCAAGCAAAGAAAGTGCAATGAAATCTTACATTTAAATGATTTTTCGATGTCCGAATGACTAAAACAAATTTGACGCACGCGCTATATAATTTCAGAATAAGCTTAAGCTTTCCTTTCTTTTCTTAATAAAATTACACTAACAGGAGTAGGTTAGTATAATAAAACTACTTTAAAATGCGTATACCAGAACCGTCACCAGTTTGTTTACAGCAAAGAGGCCAAAAAAGCAGAGCGTGAAATCCGTCCATTCAGGCGCGAATGAGTTGACAAAAACAACTTGACACCTTCTGAAAATTTTAATAGGGTGCATGTATCAGTTGCACGTAACAGTATTTTATTTATAAAATTTACAAATAAAATATTTACAGAATATACAAAATTATTATATAAACATTAAACATACCTAAAACTAGAAAAAACTTAAAAACTAAAAAGTTGCATGTTGATTAAGGAATTTTGACTTGGACATACTACAGAAATTTTTCGACATTCAAAAAATTTATTTATGTTATTAAGTAAACTTATATTTAAACTATATGTTTTGCAAACAAATGAGCAACAAGAAGCAGGTAATAGCATACGCCTATTTTTTCTATAATAGTAGTAGACGTCCAGTCCATTTAGAAACCAGAGTGATATATTTTCTAAATAATTTACATAGTTCGGGTTTTGTCTAGCTGTGGATTGTGGCTATTTATGATAATGTAAAGTTTTGCGTTCAGTTGTTTGTGATACATCTCTGGTTTGCGATCGGTACGTGAACCTTTGTAACTAATGGCGTTCTTGGACACAAAAAAGACCGTGTCAAAAGCTGCCACCTTCCGGCCAAGTCTCGCAAGGTCAGGTGCAGTTTTGTTACCCACTTTTACGTAATTATAATTTTGGAATGTTTTACGTAACAGTCAACTTGAACTTGATTGATATCGCTTCCGAGAAATTGTTACTGTCCATTGTTAATCAATGTATACAAAACGGTTGTTTTTTGTCGCAATGTTCTGTTAGTAGTCATGTAAATCAATCAGTCTTTTCTATTTTCTGTAAACAATTAAAAATATGTTGAGAATATGTCACTTGTACCTGTCACATAGTTGCCCAATTTCTCCGTAGGAAATATGACAATCATAAGTAAAGTGTTGATGTCATATTTAAACAATCATACAATCTGGTTTGGTACTGCGGTATAAATATGCAATTTTACAGTATACCAGCGCAAGTAAATGTATTTGTAATATCTAAAATGACAAATATCACATTAGATATTACTCGATTTACTCTTTTGTTTATAGTGAGGTAGTTAAGTTTAAAAGAGAAAAATAATAGTAAGTGAATATTACACGAAATCTTTATCAATGCAATCGCGTGTACTTTTTACGATTTATTGTGTAACTTATTTAGTTATTTACCTTTTATGTTTTATCTTTTATATCTGATATTATATTTGCTACCTCTTCTCACAAACTAACTATCTATTTTATTGTTGACAGGAACTCTATACCAGCGGCGGCGTAGCACATTGTGTAAGTAAAACTATTGATAATTTAATACTTGAGGTATAGTAAAGTAAAATTAAAAGACATTTCGGGGCGGCTTATCGAGGCTTTGGGTGACCCAAGGGCTGATAGTTACTTTGCCCAGAGGATCAGTTTGGCCATCCAAAGAGGGAATGTTGCCAGCATTTTGGGTATTCTGCCTCGGTGCGCCGCTCTGGAGGAAGTCTTTTATTTACATTAATGTTTTTATTTTTTGTAATGTATTTAATAAAAATGTGAATATTTAAAATAAAATAAAAAAAACTTATGTAAGAGTAAGCTTTTATAGGTGAAATACCTACCCACATGTTGTACCTATTTATCAAGAAGTAGGAAAATTTGTTAAGAATAGAACAAAAAATACGTAACACTTTGGAGAAATTGCGTTTAAATGATTAAATACGTTTCCTAACTGCCACTGGAAACTAAAAAAAAGTTAAGTAAGCTAAGTTTATGCTTTTTAAATCCTTAATTTGTGAGCTGAGAAACATATTGAAGAAAAAAACGTTATACTTTGTAAATAGAGCTTTGCGAAACTTAATTTGTAGCAGAAAAACAGAAATCAGCACAATATAATGATGGGGATCATTAAAATGGTTGTCTGTGTTGGATTTCACATTTCGTTTGTTTCTGACACTTTGTCATTTGACTCTTTTTTTGCATCTTTCGAAACATAAAAATATTGTATTTGTTTTGTTTAACAATAGCCAAATACTGGTCTACTAAAATTTTACCATTATTAATGTGATTGCCTATGTGATAAGATAAAACTTTTGGAACAGATTGTAAAACCTACATAATAAAAAATTACTTGGTAGCATTTGCTCTTCCACTTTAGTGAGTATTTATTTTTCACATGAACAGTTTTTTTGGTAATTGTTATAAATGGCGCATCGTATACTTGACGCACGACGGACCGTTCAAATATCGCAGCGGTCTGTCAGATCCATACTAGAAACCCCACTCTCCATACTGGAACCGCACTCGGTGGACGACGCTGCGATAGCGCTGCGTCGACGGCGGTTGACCGGTTTTAGTATGGGGATTGACATTACTAGTACGGATGTGACAGAATGCTGTGATATTTTAGCGGTTCGTCGTGCGATCCACCAAGACTGTATGGATTCGATCCCATAGCCTACATACTGTTATATTGAAACGGAAAGCCAATTTTAATAATTTATCAACGTTAAGTGAATTAGATAAAGCCTTACAACCATATGCTCTTAATCATTACAATTTTTTACGCCAGCCTTGCCAGCGTCAGTTCATGCATTTTGTATTTTTTCTTAACCTTAATTTTAATAATTTTAATTACTTGCCATATTGGTTACCATTAATTACATTTTTTCATGTACTACATAATTATAATTAACTACAGGCTCAAATGAGAGTAATGTATCAAATCCCGTAGAACATTGAACGTATTTTTCAAATAAGGTTTTAAACTTGTAACAGTAGGTAAGTGTATACTACAAGTACCTTACCATAGGGATAACTAATATATTAAGTATTTTTGTTTTTGTATTTTTTACAAGCTTGTGCTGATAATTAACGTATGTCTACTTTTCATATTTACTGAAACATTATTGTGGAAAGTTATTTTTTTTTGTATTGTAATGCTTTTAATTTGAATAAATATTTCGGTTACTTTAGTAGATATACACTATCCAACCAACTTGAAAGACATCAAGGTACTCATGAACTACTTTCCCCTACGAACGTAGTAGATCGAAACATAAAAATAAATATTGAACCTTTCATACTAATAATTGTTGAACCTCCCTTACCAATTAACTAAGTCAGATGACGAGCTGTAGCTTTAATGGGGGGACCAAATGATTATGTACTTTTTCTTATATCGACCGAATTTTTATGGTCATTAACAATTTTCCTACCCCACATGGATTAAAAGCGTGATAAATGTGATGCCGGCTTAGAATAGCATCACCCCATTTCCTACCTGTGGGTGTCGTAAGAGGCGACTGAGGGACTTGAGGGTTTTAAGTGTATTACAACTTTTAGGCGACAGGCTGACAATCTGTCACTATAGTGATACACAAAATTATCTCAAACGGCCCTCTATATTTGTCAGACGTGGCGACAGCGACCGTATTTTTGCAGCCGTCAGCGCTCTGCCTACCCCGTTAGGGATAAAGGCGTGATATATGTATGTATGTATGTATGTATAAATTGTGTAGACCTTGAACGTTGGTATAGGTACCCTTTTTGTTACACGTTGTATAAACCTAAGCCATGTGCTAAAATGATCATTAAGGGCTTTTAATTGCCGGTAATATTTGGAGCCTTAATTACGAGCAAGGCTTTGTGCCAAAATATTAAGCAAACCTTAATTAAATCAAAGTTTCTTTGTGTAAACAAAGTGATAACCTTGTTTGACGATGCCTGAAACCTTAAAGATAATATGATGATATGAATAACAGAAATATGTATATTTCGCAAGGGATAAAGGCGTGATATATGTATGTATGTATATTTTAGGCGACATGCTAACAACCTGTCATTATAATGATTCACGACTTTCATACTATGTCAAACGCGGTCGTATTTTTACGGTCGTTACCGCTCTGCCTACCCTTTGCCTGCTTGTATTAGGTATATACCTAGGGTGGTAGCAAACGACGGACTTTCTTGAAAAGGCTAAGTTCTGCTGGAAAACTCAACTTTACCCGAGGAACATAGGTTCATGTTTTAAAAAAATAACGTCCCATAGAATTCGGTTTGACCTGTAGCTCAGCGTTTTTGAGAAACTCGTTCGGTACTACCCTGTGTAGGTAGTAGGTATACGGTCGTATGAAGTGATGTCGTAACATCAAAGATATTCAAACCGAATTGTTGTATACTTACCATAATAAATTTTTGAACTGAATTTTGTGCAGGTGAAATTTCCCTCTTAAATGAAAATTAAATATAATGTTTTAAAAGCTTAATTAATCCTTCCAACAAATTTGCTAATAGGATAAATTAGATGTATTACGTGGGATCAGCTCTATAAATATCATAATATCCATACGCTTTATCCATTTTGTACAACTTTTCCGGATCATGAGTGCCATTTTGCCTGACTGCCTTAACCCTAGTACTCTAAAGCCAATAGGTTAACAAAGCTACCTTTTTAAGTGAGTGGCGACCTTTGATAGGCACGATTCGATCAGGCACGCCTACAATACGACATTACTTACTAGTACGCTAGTACTAACTGAGTATATACTAGCTAACGATTAAAATGAGGCTTTCGTATTGTTTTGTGAAGGTCCTTGAAATTAAACTCTTTGTCTTACTGTTTTGGTGTGAACCGGTATGATTGCTTTTTGAGGTACAAGTTATGTCATGAAAATAAGGGGTCCAAAGCAAAACAGTGCAAAC
The DNA here is from genome assembly GCA_029255805.1 of Keiferia lycopersicella. NCBI lineage: Eukaryota > Metazoa > Arthropoda > Insecta > Lepidoptera > Gelechiidae > Keiferia > Keiferia lycopersicella. The sequence continues at coordinate 7,678,843 of JARACZ010000008.1, forward strand.
GTATTCGTTTGTGCTTTCTATACTTTGAGTTGGTAATCTTAATGGCACATCTGAGGCGGATCGCACACTTGACGCACGACGGAGCGCAAAAATATCGCAGCGGTCTGTCAGATCCATACTAGAAATATCAATCCCCATACTAAAACCGTTCAACCGCTGTCGACGCAGCGCTATCGCAGTGCCGTCGTCGAGTTCGGTTGTAGTATGGAGAGTGACGTTTTTGGTACAGATCTGACAGACCGCTGCGATATTTTTGCGCTCCGTCATGCGTCAAGTGTGCGATCCGCCTGAAGGCTTTTAGATTAATGTCGTAGAATGTTGACAAGACAGTGACATGACCACGGTTTACACATCAATAGATTCTCATGTGTAAAATTACCTATGTCAGCGAGACCTCAAGTTTGACGAATAGGATCGAATGATAATAGGTACGGTCACATTAGTAAGTAATATAGAGGGCCACCTCAAATGGTACAAAGTAACGTTTTTACCCCAGGGCATATATTAAAGTTTTTAGTTTTACAAATAGAGTTTCACTGGCTGCATAGACAACAAAATAAATATTTTATTATACCAGTAATGTAGTTTAGGACATATTTTGAACCATTTGAGTTGACACTATATTATGCACTTTCTAACATGTACGAATGATAAATTTAAAGCATTATCTGAGGCCTATATTCGCGAATGCGAATGCGAATACGAATGTTTACTATGCAATCGCAATGGTAATGGTAATGGTAATGGTAAGACGGGCTGTTTTCCGCAACTCGACGTCTGCATGCGCCTATTTTGCGTAAAGGGTGGGGGCTCCCTACTCGAGCCATCCTATTTCCCCAAGGAAGCCCAGTAACCCTACCAAATCACTGAGTACCTCGGGGATTGACCTCGGGTTTCCGAGGTATTTTGCCCGGTATGCTGCCACCTCTTTGCAGTGTAACACCACATGGGCGGCTGTTTCCTCTTCCTCCATGCATGCCCTACATAGGGGGCTGTCAGTAACACCTATGACTGAGAGGTGCTTGTTGAAGTGACCGTGACCGGTTATGACGCTGGTTACCATACGAAGTTGGGTTTTCTTCAGTCGGAGCAACTTCTTGGATAGGCGGCTAGATATTGCCGGCAGGGCTTCTCTAGCCTGCCTGCAGTCTTCTAAACCGGTCCAGTGTGTGTTATGTTCGTTTTTGGTGCGTTCTCTTAATAGGGAGCGGATTTTGCCTACCGGGATAGGTATGATCGGTTCCGGCCCGTAGGCTATGGTGTCCGATCCTCTTCGGGCCAGTTCATCTGCAGCATCATTGCCCCTAGAGCCGCTGTGTCCTTTGATCCATTGTAACCTTACTTGGTTGTGTTGACATACCTCCATTAACCGTTGGTGGCATTCGTATATTAGCCCTGAGGTTATTACATGACTGTTCAGTGCCTGCAGTACAGACATGCTGTCTGAGAGTATTCGGATGGAATGACCTTTCACTTCCCTGGCAGCTATGGCTGTTGCGGCCACCGATATCGCCAAACATTCAGCTTGAAAGACTGAGTTGTGGCTTCCCAGTGGTGTAGAGAGTCTGATGTTGAAGTCCTCCGAGAAAACACCGGATCCTGTACCAGACTTTGTCTTAGAGCCGTCCGTAAAGATCCTAAGCTCTTTTGGGGTAAGGCCCTCGTATAAGTCGTCTTCGTGAAGTTGTATTTTATACTTTTTATCAAATATAAATTGTTTTGGGATCCTGTCACCTACAGCTGCGAGTAATGGCAGGTCTGCATGCGCTTCATTTAAGATGCTGGTATGTGGGGTGTTGTTGTTTCGCCAGAGTTTCAGAGAATTGAGCCTTACCGCAGCAGCAGCTGCCTCCTGCTTGGCAAACAGGTGGAGCGGTGGCAGATCCAGCATAGTTTCCAGGGCAGCAGTCGGGGCTGTTCTCATGCTCCCCGTGACTGCCATGCAAGCCAATCTTTGGAATTTTTGTAGTTTATTCATACCTGTCGCGAGCTTGCACCTTGTCCACCATACTAGTGCACCGTAGCACACCATCGGGCGGATTACCATTTTGTACAACCACAGGATGATTTTCGGCGAGAGCCCCCATTTCTTGCCGATCATCCTGCGGCACTGCCAAAACGCGATGCAGGCCTTGTTTAGTTTGTTGTCTAGGTGGGTGTTCCAGTTTAGCTTCTGATCAAGGATTATCCCTAGATACTTGACCTCGTTTGAAAGTTGTAGTCTTGTTCCGAACAGTTTTGGTAGATGGTAGTTGCCCAAAACCCGTTTTAGCGTGAACATGACCGTTTCGGTTTTTGTGGGATTTACCGATAGATTATATCTGCTGCACCAGCGTTCCACGATACGCAGGGCTGCTTGCGTTAGGTCGCAGACTGTACTGGCCATCTTACCTGTGATTAGTATGGCTAGATCGTCCGCGTACCCAATTGTAAAGAAATGGTTTCTGTTAAGTTCTGTTATCAGGCTATTTATTACCATATTCCACAAAAGTGGTGAGAGAACACCTCCCTGGGGGCATCCTTTTGCCACTATAGCCTGTTGCTTATTACCTGCAAACCTGACACTGCGTTTGCGTAGCATGTTTGTAATCCATTCTGTCAGCATCATGTTCACCCCATGGCTAAGGAGGGCTGTGCTGATGCTGGTGAAGTTTGTTTTATCGAAGGCTCCCTCAATATCAATAAAGGTGCCCATGCATATGCTTTTGCCCTGTATGCCTGCCTCAATCTGACTTACCACCATATGTAAGGCTGATTCAGTCGATTTACCTGATGTGTAGGCGTGTTGGTTACCATGTAGTGGCTTGTTTTTTAATACCTGATCCCTAAGTTCTCGTTCGCACAGCCTTTCCATGGTCTTTAGTAGAAACGATGTAAGGCTGATGGGACGGAAGGATTTGGCATTGGTGTAGTCCCCCTTTCCTGGTTTGGGGATGAATATTACTGTGACTTCTCTCCAGCTTTTTGGGATGTATCTGTGCGCCAGGCATGCCCTATAGATACGTACCAGGTGCACAGCCAGATTTCGTCCTCCCCACTGCATAAGCGCAGGGAATACACCATCCGGCCCCGCCGCCTTGTATGGCTGGAAGTTGTTTATGGCCCATATTATCTTATCTAAGGATACTACCTTATGGGCGTATTCCCAATCTTGTGATGTGGGAATGCTTTCGTTAGTGTCCTGCCAGCTGACTTCTTGTACTATCTCACAACCGGGGAAATGAGTTTCCAGGAGTAGTCTATTAGCTTCGTCTGGTGAACTTGTGTATGAGCCGTCGGGTTTTCGTAAGCTTCCGACCTCGTTCTGCGGTTGTTGGGATAGGAGTTTCCTTACCCGGTTTGCTTGTTCAAACGTCGTGATATTACTACAGAATTTCCTCCACGAGGCTGTACTTCTGTATCTTAGACGTTTTTTGTATTTAGATTTGGCCGCCTTGTAGGCGTCCCAATCTCGGTCTGCAGATGTGTTCATGGCCCTATTCAGTAATTTCCTGACCTTACTCCTTAAGCGCTCTAACTCTGGTCCCCACCATTTGCCATCGCCAGGTGGTTGGTCCGATGGGGCGGTCAGCGGGCATGTTTCTGTATAGCATTCTGTCACGGAGCTGGTGACAGAATTTACCTGTGTTTCTATTTGTGCAGTGTTTTCTAGTACCTCAGGGGCAGGGAGCTCCGCAAGTTTCCGATCCAGTAGTTTTTTGTACTTTACTTTATCGGTTCCGCGTGGGTTCCTGCTCGGTGGGATTGAGGGTATGTTTACTTGTATTTTATATCGTATCCATCTGTGGTCCGAGCACGACGCCTCCGTGGAGACATGCCAGTTCCTGATGTGGTCTCTTGCTTTATCTGTAGCTAGAGTGAGATCGATAATAGTTTTACAGCGTTTAGTGACAAAGGTTGGCTCTGAGCCTGTATTGAGTAAGTTCAGATTTGTAGTGAATAGGTATTCAACTAATGCCTTACCTCTATTATTGCTTGTGTCCATTCCCCAGAGGGAGTGGTGTGCGTTTGCATCAGTCGCTACCAGTACTTCCAACCCTGTTCTTTCACAGAAGTCCACGAGTCTGATGAAGTCATGTGGTGGCGATTCATCGTCTTCGGGCAGGTAGGCCGACACGACGACCAGTTCTGACATAGTTTCATGGTTTGGTATTTGTAGCCTTGCAGCATACAGATCTCTGGAACAGAACTCTGTTAAAGGCTGTGCATTTATGTTTTTTGTAATGTATATACAGGCTCTAGGTTTCTCATGGTCGGTAGATACCAGTAGCTTACCTCCAAGATTGAAGAGCCCTCGTATGCGTCCGCCGCTGATCCACGGCTCTTGGATCAGGGCTATGGCTGTGCGGTTAACCTCCAGCCATTTTCTAGCTTGAGCCGTACCTGTTACGCTGTGCTGGAGGTTAACCTGTATTACCTCGATTTCAGACGAAGGGGACGCCATCTTTAGACGACATCTCCCCCTCCGAATCAAGCAGCAGTTCCTCGAAGGCCTTCAAGGTCGCCTCCTCGGCAGGTTTCCGAGTCTCGTCCATGTCGCTGTCGGTCGCCGCGGACTCCTCCTCGGCGACTGACATGGTACTGCTCTCCTGCACGGGACTGCTGGTGCTGGGCATTTGTACGCCTGTGATTTTGAGGCCCCCCTTGGGTCCTTGTATGGTGTCCTCTGGTGGCGTCTCGTAGTACTTGCCCCCCGGCCCCTGAAACCGTATGTACACGGCTCCTAGTAGGCACGAGAGACAGCGCCTCTTCGCCACCAGTATGGGCACGAGGTCGTTTGGGACGGACACAACCATGAACCAACCGACCGCTTGTTTCAATGCTTTTTGCACCAGCCATCTCTCACACTGTGCCCACTCGTTTTGCCAAGCGAGCACGTGACCGATGTCTTTTGTGTCTTTCCAGACTCCCGAAGGGTCCGGAATGAGGATACCGACTCGCGTCCTTTTCGGTATCTCTGCTTGGGTCTTCACCGTGAGCTTTTCTCCAGATGGCAGCGTCATGGTGGAGACCTTTTGTTTCAGCCAGTCCACGGTCCTCTGGTCGTCACCCCATACGCGCAGGTAGCCCTCCGCATATGAAGGTTTCGCCCTGAAGACCGGGCCTTTGTCCTCTGGTGATCGGGCACGGGCTTCGCTGATCATTCTCAGCTGTATCTCTTTGAGGATCCAGTCCGCGCTTTCCTGTGACAGGATGCCGCTCACCTGTGTGATGGCTACTGCGTAGTCCTGTTTCGTCGCCTCCGCGTAGTTCTGGCGAGGCTGTATTAGTGGCCTGTCCACTTTTGGCTTTTTCTGCTCACCGCTTGGCGAGATAGTCTCATTCATGCGAGCTCGCTTCTTAGCCAGGCGGGCTCGCGCCTTTTTGTCAGGCCTGTTGGCGCTCTTTTGTTTTTGCCCTTCGGCACCCTCAACCAGACTAACAGTGCCGGGACCAGAGCCAGTGACTCGGGGTTGTTCACAATGCCGGGTTTCCCCAGGCCCGATCACACCACCCGAGCCACCGGCAGCCGTACCGCTCGTCTGGGTATGGGATTTGCCGGGGGGTTGTATCTTTCCAGCTGCAGCTGCCGCAGCCCTAGCCTTCTCTTGGGCTCGTCTTCGCTGCTTCTGGCTTGGCTTTCTCGGCTTTTGCTCAGTTGCCTGGTTTGCGGCAGGTTTCAGATTGGCACTCTTCGAGTGCTTCTTCTTTCTTTCCACCACTTGCCAGGCCTGCTCTATTTGCCGTGCGTGGGAGCTCTCGGTGCCGTCAGACACCTGAGCTTGTATCGCTACCGGTTTGTTCACCCCCTGGGTGCTCGGGTTGGGTTTCCCCTCCAAGCAACCATCTGGTTTGCCCATACCGGTCGCGGTTGGAAATCCGGCCGAAGCCGTACCTCCGCTGTTTGTGGTTCCGGTTGCTTGCGCCTCCGAACCTGTAAACCCTTTGGGTTTGTCTGTGGATCCTTGTCCATACATTATTGTTTGAGTTTCGTCTCCCTGGTTTCCCACCCTCCATCGAGCCCGCAATATGGGAACGTCCTACAAGCTTAAAGCCTCGGATCGTTAGGATTACCAGGAAGATATAGGGACATTGGGGGACTTTCAGCGCGACATCAGGCTATTGATCGGCGGCCGAGAGGACTACGTTGGCGGATCCATTGTAGCCTCCGGAACTGATCACCTCCCGCAAGCCTTCAGCATGGCTTTCCATCTTGCCCAACAGCCCTCGCCGGTGACCCTCTGACGGGGCACCATGGCCATTTCCTTGCCCGTGGCTAGCGGACAAGGCCGCCGTGAAGCCTGAAATCGGGACCAAAGGGGGCGTGTTGCCTAACGATGCGAAAACCCACAGCACCGCTCGGCTCAACCCCCCAGGACTCCGTCATCCCGGCACTCGGCGCTCCTACGCAGGTCCTAGCGCAGGTGGGAGGGGAGGATGGGAGGGGGGGGAGGGGGGAGGGGGGAGGGGCGGGGGGGGGGATACTTCCCTGAGCTCACCCACATCACTCAGTGAAGTCGAGTGAAGTCGAGTAGACTTTAGCCATCAGCTAGTAAAAGTTTCGAAAAACTTATTACTAGCCGCTGTTGCCCAGGTGCACCAGGAAAGAATGGTAACGTTCCACAAGAGACCCGTCTCCCCATGGTCTTGTACCATAGGTAGACGTGTCCCCCTGTGGACTGATACCACCCTAACACACGAGGAGGTATCTACTTAGCACCCTATGCAATCGCAATTTCATTCCGGAAATTGCCGAGATGATACGAACGAACAATTACGAACCCGTGTTACGAACAAAAAGATCGGTTATTTACGCTTGCGTGTGGTAAACCAAATTCTACAAACCTGATTTTTATGAACATTTACAACGAAAATGCGAATACGAATATTCGTTATATTTCTACCTATAGCTGTTAGACAGTAGGTAGGTACCCACCTAGTATTTGAAATTAAAGGATAGCTTGACCATAAAAAGTAGGTACAAGTTGAAGGCGCCACTTCTGTCATATGAATTTTATTTAATTTCTACTCTTCCTGCTTAAGCTATGTTTTAGGTAATGATCTGCAGCCATGAAATTCAAATTTTCCATGAAACAAACAGGCTTGTAACGCTCAAGATTTTTTAGAGGAGGTCGTAACCACTTGACCCTTAAACCTTAAATCTAAAATTAATGACAATGTCATTCCAGACTCGCCAAGAGTCGTGATCGATAGAAATCTCTTAGCACGGATGTGACAGAGTTTGCGTGACTGCAACTATGAAATGAATGCAGCATGATTGTGACGAAACATTATGCCAGCCGCCTGCTGGCAGTACTATAGTCCAGTAGTGACAAGAGAGAATAAATTATCATAATGTGTCAGTGATTGACATCGCTATCTCCGTCTCAGCATTCATTCACTTCAATGGTTTCTAGCTATTATATGCATTAGGCATCTATCACTCTTCAGTGCAAAATCAACGCTGCGATAACGTATGCCTCTGTCAGACCCATACTAGAAACACGTAACTCCCCATACAAAAACCGCTTTGAACGCAGGTCCAACGCTCGACGCTGCAATAGCACTGCGTTAGCGCTGGGTCGTGCGTCAAGAGCGGTTTTAGTATGGGGATTGACGTAGTATGGATCTGACTGGCGCATACGTTAGCGCAGCGTGTGAGAAAGGCCTTAGATTGTCACATGTTACCCATACCATAGATTTTCTGAGTTCAGCAGCTTGTTTGTTGCCTCGTCTCAATATAAAACGGTTCATTGCTGAGAGAGTTTGTTGTAGCATGTTGAAAGATAAAATTTTATAAAAGGAGCGGTTCCAAAAATAATTTCAGTAGGTAGTAGTAATGTAGCCGTTCATATTACTACTGTTGAAAATAATCCTGAAAATCTGACAAATGCTAGTTAATGCCAATTACCTAACAAGATAACCTTTAGGTATAAAATTGTACCTAGTGCACTAATTGCATTAATTACGAAGTGTTGAAAACCAGCATTTATTACTTCCCGAGTACATTTTTTTGTAGAAAACTATAGTATATTAGTTCGCAGCAATGCTCTCGGATTCAATCAAAATATTTACGTATCGCAGAATTTATTAATGAACGCATATAGAGGGAAACACTGCATTTCTACATAACATACATACATACATACATACACATACACAAATCACGCCTTTATCCCTAGCGGGGTAGGCAGAGCGTTAACGATCGCAAAATTACGGTCGTTATCGCCACGTCTGACAAGTATTGAGGGCCTTTCCAGATGATTCGTGTATCACTGTAGTGAAGGGTGTCAGCTTGTCGCCTAAAATTGTGATACACATTAAACCCTCGAGTCCCTTAGTTGCCTTTGACGACACCCGCGGGAGAAAAAGGGGTGATGCTATTCTAAGCCGGCATCACACGGCAAACAGCAATTGGCTCAGGTTTCTACATAGCAGCTGCAGATATACTCGTATTTTTAAAGCAATATAGTAGGTATAGCTGTTGAAATTATAAGAAATATTATCTCGATTTATACTACCTATCATCTATTGGTCGCTAAGTCAGCAAAGTTTTTAAATAATACTTTTGATTATTTAGATTCTGAATTAAGATCTGCTTTCAACTATGTACCTATTACAAAGTACGTGAAATGTCATATTTCTTATTTTGTTACTAAATATTATACCGTGTGATGCACTAAATATTAGGGCTTAGAATAGCATCACCCCACATCCTTCCCGCGGGCGTCTTAAGAGGCGACTAAGGGACTCGAGGGTATTGGTGTATTACAATTTTTAGGCGTCAGGCTGACAACCTGTCACTATAGTGATACACATGTTTTCTGGAACAACCTTGGAAAACAATCCTCCAAAATGTCAGACGTGGTGATAGCGGCCGTATTCTTACGGCCGTTAACGCTCTGCCTACCCCGCAAGGGATAAAGGCGTGATATACCTCAAATCGTGTGGGAATATAATAACATACTTCAATGTAGTCTTCAGTTAAATGAAGTCTACTTCGTTTCTTAAATCAATTTTTAAGACTACGACTTTTTTCTCGTAATTATGTGACATTTTGAAACTAGTATAATAATTCGCACCGTCAAAAAATCTGTGATTTAATACAAAAATAAATTCGTAACTGACGCGAGTAAACCCTAGCTAAGGCGGATCGCACACTTGACTCACGACGGAGCGCACTCAACGGACGACACTGCGGTAGCGCTGCGTCGACAGCGGTTGAGCGGTTTTAGTATGGGCATTGACATTTCTAGTAAGGGACTGTGCAACCGCTGCGTTATTTTAGCGCTCCGTCGTGCGTCAAGTGTGCGATCCGTCTAAGTCATGTTTGGAAAAAGTATTATTGCAAAGACTTTCTATTGCAAAGTCTTGATTGTAAATGCGGACCTAAAACCCGGTAACGGTTATAACTGTGGCCTGTTGTCAACAGTTACCAAAACCCATTGCTAGGTGAAAAACAAAATCATTTTTACTGCCAGGTTTCTGCTGTGCTGATTAAATGAATTAATTTCATAATCGACCTTAATGTTTGTACGAGGGGAGGTCAAAAAGTTCGCGGAATGACAAGGAAGAAGGGTGAAATTAAACATGAAATTATTTTTCCTTTTCAATATATTCTCCCTTAACTCGAATAGATTTATGGGATCTATCAAATAACTTATTAATACCGTCTAAAAAAAATTGTTTATCTTGTGCGTCAAAATAAGCCGAAATCGCTGACTTAACCTCATCATCGTCGTTAAATTTTCTTCCACGCAGCTCTTTTTTCATCTTTGGAAATAAATAATAGTCGCTGGGGGCCAGGTCTGGACTGTAGGGTGGATGGCGCAGTAGTTCAAAACCACATCGGTGAATGGCAGCGGTCGCAACACGACTGGTGTGCACGGGCGCGTTGTCATGCAAAAGCAGCACTCCTTTGGTCAGTTTTCCTCTCCTTTTTTCTTTAATCGCTTCCTTCAATCGATCTAACAAGGAAGCGTAGTACTCTCCCGTTATGGAAAGGCCACGATCTTTATAATCCACCAGAAGAATGCCTTCAGAATCCCAAAATATTGTCGCCATGATCTTTCCGGCCGATTGAGACACCTTAAACTTCTTAGGAGGGGGAGTGCCCTTTTTCTGCCATTGCATTGACTCTTGCTTTGACTCAGGTTCATAATGATGAACCCAAGTTTCATCCCCAGTCACAATACGGGACATAATTTCTTCCTTTTGATCTCCACAGCGGTCCAAAAACTCGCGGCAACAGTCGACGCGCTCTCGCTTTTGAAACGGCGTGAGCATTCTCGGGACCCATCTTGCGCAGACTTTACTCATACCAAGATGTTGATGAAGGATATTCAAAATGGTAGTTTCTGATACACCAACTAATGCTGCAAGCTGTTTCTTCTTCAAACGGCCATCCTCCAATACAAGTTTCTCAACTTTATCGATGATTTCCGGCGTGGTGGCCTCGATCGGCCGCCCAGAACGGGGATCGTCTTCAATTGACTCCCTTCCTTGCTTGAAAAGATTATGCCACTTGTAAATCATAGTTTTTCCAGGAGCAGAGTCCCCGTAAACAGATAACATATCTTGAAAAACAGTTTGCGGCGTTTTTCCCTGTTTGGTGAGGAACTTTATGACGGCGCGATGTTCAATTTTTTCCATACTGCCAACTTTCTTCCCGATTCACTTGTTTAATCGTTGATAACTCAAAGACTAGTGACCCAATTAGGCTAAAACTTGGTATTTATAGTAATAATGAGTTACTCAATTAGCGAGTACCTGGACAAGCATCCCTACCCCCGCCAACCCCTCCATTCCGCGAACTTTTTGACCTCCCCTCGTATAATGTTGACTACTTCATAATATAAAGTAAATATTGTAACGAGAAAACATCAAATCAAATTGTTAATTAAACGTTATTGAAAAATAACTAATATTTACAAAGTAATCCATTTGAACGAAATCTATTTGGCTGTTTCGATTCATTGAACAAAACGATGAATTTTCATTAGTAACTTTTTCAATGCATGTTCAAGTTTGTTTTAGCAAAAGTGTATTAATTCGTGTTAATAGCTGGGTCAAAAACAATTATATAACGTAGGTAGTTTGATTCGACACATAAGGAACAAAGTCAACCTAGATTTTACCTACTAAAGTGAGGAACACTTGACGGATGACACTGCGATAGCGCTGCGTCAACAGCGGTTGAGCGGTTTTAGTATGGGGATTGACATTTCTAGTATGGTTCTGACAGATTTCTGCGATATTTTTGTGCTCCGTCGTGCATCAAGTGTGTTCCTCGCCTAACCGTGTATAAGCCTGCCGCTAACCACGGTTAACTTATTGACTACGTCCAGTTAGTTTTAACTGCTGTGCTGACAGTTGAGTAACAGCTGTGGTCAATATTATTAAACTACAGTACAGGCTACAAGTTTAAAGGCAATTACATATACATTGCTTTGCCGTTTAGCCATTATGTCTACATTTCAAACCAGCTACGCAATGTACTAAGAGTTTTGCCTGTATACTTGAAGCCTGCAGTTTGGGTACAACTGAACTAATAAGTAGCAACTAGTAATAAAATTACTCTCCAGGCTTGTACCATCAGGTGCACCTTTATGTTACCTATTAAGGGAACCACTTATTTTTCTTTTCGATATAGTTAATACGAAAATTTTATTTATATACAAACTTTTGGGGTAAATTGGGAAGTTCTCCAATGTAGTGAATTAAGAGGAGATTTCAGAAAAACAGCAATTGGCTCAGGTTCATCCTTTTCCCTGATGTATATTACAATCTATTTTATTTTCGTGTCCGTAAGACGTTAAGTATGTCAATGTTTTTTATTTTGTATTCTATGTTAAGGTCTGTATCATTTGAGCTCCTAAACGGTAAAGTTGATGTGATGCAAATATTACGAGTGAATGTGATAGATCGTTAAGACATCATTGAGATTAATTTGAAACTTGATTGATGGGAACCAAGCCAATCAATTGTGATGAAAATGAATTGACTATTCGCCTGAGTCGATATAGGAAAAGTACACTCTCTCTTTTTGTGTGGGACACCGAGTCGTCCAACGACCCGATGAACTCTAGTGTCAGTACACTAAATATTATACAGAAAGACATAGACCAAATGATATGAAAATTATGAAATTCGGCTTTTGGTAAACATAGTGGTAACTTGAACACGTACCAATATACGTGGACCCGATGGTCGTTTATCAACTTTGTCCTGCATAATTATTCTCTTTCTCTCTTTTCGTCTGGGACAGCGAGTCGTTCAACGACATTATAAATGTATACTACCAAACGGTTTCGTAATTATCGTCATAATATTCAAATACATTTTAATTGATCTCCGTACCTTTTTTGAAGCTAAGTAAATGAATTATTTTTTATGCTGGTCTGTTTTTATACAATGTACCGTTCCTGTGATAGATGAGATCGGTGCCGGTGTGATGAATGATCCACTCCATTATAATGGATTCCCTGGGTTGCCATTACCTGCTACCAAAGATGGTTGACATTCTGGCCAGGAGATCGCATTAATTCGCTTATCTAACCAGATGGGAAACACATCCGACGTTGACTGCACTTGCATTGCATCTGTCTCTGTTACACTCATAATAGCTGCAATATACTTTTGCAGCAACGGTTGTCAGGTGTGAGATTCACTTATATGTTTTAAAATTGAATTCACTGATTGTCGTTGCTCTCTTTTCCTTATCTGGCCAATAAACGTCGTATCTCAGGAAAGACAAAGGACGAACTCATTCTTTTACTAAAAAAGGCAAAGTGTTTCTTAAGAGATTTGTCTAACTAACGTTTAAGACGGTCTTTTGGCAAGAAAGCAACACTGACGCTATTTTGTAAAATGTTTTCTGGCGAAGTAAACATTGTAGCTGGCAACCTAGAAATCTGGGTTGCGCCGTATTTTTGTCGCAACTAATTAAGTATGTAGGTAACTTTGTTTGGTCTCACGCCCCCGTTTCATCTCGCCTGCCCGGGGTGCAATTCTTTTACATTACTTCGTGAGTGACCTCCTTAGATACCATCTCCTTTAATGTGTGGACCCCTGGTACTATACTTTCCGCAATAACGACTGTAACTTCTACGCTTGATTGCAATCTGAAGCAACAGTTTTTTTGTGTTCGTTTTAGCAGTCATGGATTCATATTTCTGCACTTTAAGTAGTAGCGTTCATTTTCTGTAGTCTCCGCCACAGTTTGGATTGCATTTACATATCCACAGCGTCCATGTGCCAAAGTTATTCCAAATGTACTTGTTGATAGCATTATGTTGGGAATGCCTGCAGCATATCTGATTACGATTAGTCCATTGACAGTGGAGTTCTCAAGCTAAGCCATGTCAATTGAATCTCGAGTCCAATGCTAGTCTTGTCGACGTTAATTGATTTATCACTTCGTATCAAGACAAGAGGCTATATTACTGACGCGATAAACTTGGGATTCATTACTGCTTGAAAATAGGAACTGGGATAACCTCATCGAAGAACAGCGACAGTGAATGTTTATTTGTATTGAAAGTGCAAAGTACCGGCGTAATGATATCGAGACAATGACCGCACTAAGACCTTGACATCGTTATCTAAGTAATTTCTACGCCGAATTGCGAGCAATTAAATTCAGCCATCAAAAGTCATAAACGACGAAAATAATGGACCATTAATTGTAACAGCGTAAGCGTCGTAATGGATGCATGGTGGTTTTCGGATCACGACTTGGCGATTGTTTACGGCGATCAAATAATACACATTACGTAGACAAGCAAGGTTTTGGGTGAACAATTAATGTGTGCCTTTAATGGGTTTTACTTTACTCCGACCCAGATTCCGAAAGTTCATGTTGTTGTTAGATAAAACTCCTCCGGAATTCAGTTTTCAAAATACAAGTGTATGTATTTGTTATACTTCTATTGAGAACACATTCTACGACGTTGATTGTAGTCATTCAAATTTTAATGCAAGTTGGCATAATAATACTCTATTTTTTTATTATATTTTTAATCAGCTTAAACTTAATTTAAATTCCTAATCAATTCTAAAAAAATCAAAAGTGTCCTATCAACTAGTCATTTGAAAGACCACGCATTTTTTTTTTTGTAATGTACAATAAAGGATATTATAATTACTATACTTCTCGGTATTATACGATTCCAATATATAATAGGTAAGTTAAGAAGAATTAATCATAGAAATGCAATATGACCTTTGACGAAGTACCTATGTAATAATAGCAAATAACAAATACTAAGAAAATTGATCTTTGATGTAATAGCTAATGAACAATGGTGAATGGTTGTTGTAATTAAAACTAAGTACTTACTAACCCTTAAAGAACTGTGTCATAACAGAAATACAGTATTTATATGTGAATTATTGTAAAAAAATGCGTTGATCATTATTTGACATATTATTGTCACCGCGTTATTTCGTGTCCATTATCGCATTGTCTCTTATAATTACATACCTACTTCCCTTTATGACTTTGAATTATATTTTCTGTAGTTGATTTTTGTATTCAGTTAAGTTTCAAATTGGTCACTTGGTTTAGCACTTTTAATAATATCTGCAACTACACTAAACTTGTGCATAAACTTTAGTATCTATCTGTAGGTACTGCAGTAATATTATTTTATAGTTACGAATTTTGAAATGGTAAAGGCAGAATGTAGGTTAAGGGGAATTTTAAATATGACTCTAAATGAAGTTCGCACGCAACTTCACTTAATATTCCTCACAAATCAAAAATTTCCGCGTCTACACCTTACTACAGATAGAATCTGATCTCAAATGACATGACATTCCTTAGTAAATAGATCTATTTAAAATGGTTTCTGCGGTCGGAAACAATCTGAGCGCCTAATTGTAATCAAGAAGTCCACCAATTGCAGGTCTTGACCACATAATCTAGTCGGTAGCCAAGTCAAGTGGCGGCCAAGATCGGTATGCTACCGGTCATTGTCCGCTCGCCACAAATATAAGATAGATTTAATACGTATATCGTGACGACCGATGTGGCGCAATGGTAGTGCGACTGCCTTTGGCGCAGAAGGTTCCGGGTTCGATTCTCGGTGGGTCACACACAAAGTTGATATTTATCACTTTGTGAATTTGTCCCCAGTCTGGTTAGGACATTGCGGGCTGAACCACCCGATTGTCCGTAAGTAAGATGGTTCCGTGTTTCGGATGGCACGTTAAGCTGTAGGTCCCGGTTGCTGTCTATGATCACTTAGACGGCGGTCGTTACACAACCATGTCAGAAGCCTACTACTTGTAGAAAGCGGTTGAAAAATTCTGACACTAGGGTTCATCGGGTCGTTGGACGACTCGGTGTCCCACACGAAAAGAAGAAGAAGAAGAAGAATACGTATATAATGTAAAATGTGTCAAGGAATCAATGAAGATTACAAAAATGCATAGTAAGTCTTTCACTTTCATCAGAAAACGATTACTATAGTATCATCGTACAGGACAAGCTGCAATGTTCAGGACAATTTAAAAAAGAAACATATTTTATGATTTTCTCTAAGTAAGTACATAATTTTTTCAGCCTTTTTTTTTGGTACTTCTTCAGGTTGGATTTTTCGTGTTATCCTAACTCGTATTTTTTTTTCTTTTTTGATACGGAACGCGATATTAACCGAGCACCAAAAGTTTTACCATGACCGGTAATTTGTAGCGACTTTGATTCCAAAATCCATCGTTTGTTAATACCCTTTTGCTCCACCATACTGAGATTTATAGATATCGGCTAGTATGACCTAGTTTAAGGCTCTATACGTATAAATTGGCTTGTGTTCTTGCAAACTACTGGCCAGTTTAATCGAATCGTCCTGTGTTCCAATTTATATCGCTCTATGTTTACTCTACACGAATTTATGCAGTAAATGTGTGTGGCTAATACATAATTCTCTAGCAGGGATTTATAGAGAATTTTGGTTGTTTCGATAGAGCTGTTGTTAATGTTTAAATGGAGATTTGACTGCAGTCTTTGAAACTTTAAGTGACTGGCCCACCTTTTAGTTTCGGATAAACTCCAACGAACAAAATGAATCCTGAATTTGCTTTTTCTATTGTACAACCTAAATCACGTTTTATACTTGGTTCCAGCCTTAAAATATACAGCCAGCGTAAATATGCATTAAACATTTTCTCACAAGAATCACGTAGGTACATTTATTAAATCTGGTAGAAGAAAAGCCTTAAGCTTATAGCATTGTTTGAAGAAACACGGCTTTTAAAGCTTTGCATCGTCAGGATTTTGATAAGATTTCATTTGACAATATGATCGTCTGTGACTGAGGTCTTCAGATCTTTTGTCCATACATTTAAGCACAATTTTCTTCTATATTTTTACGAGTAAATTTAGGCGAAAGAGTGATGATAAGTAAATTTTACACATTCATTTATGAGTTTTTTTTACTTAATCATTGTAAATTAAAGAGTTAAAATGCTGTGACTTTCCATTGGGCGCAATATTTGACCATCAATACACGTCAGTGGAAATGGGTGATATACAAATATTTGTACTCGAAGGTGTCACCTTGACTGTCATGGCCCATGTGGCATTGTCCGCGAAAGTAGAGCAGGTTTGTATCAAGTTTGTATCCATATTTAGACCAATATAATTTCGTAACAATTTGCCGAATTTGGTCAGTGCGGTTTGGTCGCCAGAAAGCGTTAATAGTTGAATTCGAGTTTGCAACCGTGAGAATTAATTACTTGCATTGCAACTTGAAAACTTTAATACCTTAGTAAGCGGCAGTTGGAGCCCTTTTGTTTCATACACAATAGCGTGTACTTGTACTGGCATACAAGTTGTATGCCAGCCTACGTTTACGACAGGATCTGATAACTAATCTGCTGGGAGGTAAGCTGTATCCGTGACTCGATACTTTATCAATAAAACGGATAGAATGGCTGACCTTAATGAATAATTTGCCTTGATAATGATTGTGTGATATCAAAATATCAGTGCGTGAGTTTTATGAAAACCCCTAATTGCGTCCCAGGCAACGCAGTTTATGTGGAGTGGAAACTTTACAGCGTCACGCGGATAAAAGTCTTTCTTCAGACACTGATTATAGCGCCAGACGTATGAAGCCAATAATGATGATGATGAGTGTCCTTGGTAGACTTTTAAGCCAGGGTAATAAGGGTTAAAATAATTGGTCTAGATTCTGTACTACGAATAAGGGCTCACTGCCGTTATGTTGGTACTCACCGAGGCAAAATGTCGCTAAGTTTCGTCTTACGACTAGAGACAGATATTATCTATTACAGCTGTTAAAATTTAAATTTGAATGACTTTTTCTGTAGAAATTATTATAACTCTACTAATTTTAGATTTGTTAATTTACTTAAAGGTACTACTTCAGTCATCATCATTAACTTAAGAGCCTTGCTCTTGTCGGTGGAGTAATGTACAATCTCTACTTTGAGCCTTCTCTTTAATTTCCTTAGGATAACCTATTTTAGTGAAAATTATTTTGCCCTTAATAAGATTTAATACAATAGGTATTTAGTGTAAAGTACGTAATTAAGTAAACTATATTTCAAAAAGGGACAAAGGGTATGAAATTCCACAGCTAAGTTCTGCTATATTAAGTGATAAAATGTAATAAAAGCTGTAACAGATATTCTTTTTAGAGGCATGTATACTTGGTATGTCTAATAAAGCATTCTCGCATAGATATTGGCTTGCGGCATGTGGTAAAGTAGATATGACTTGTATTGGAAAATACTTCGCAAAACAGCGTCCTGACCTATAACCTACCACACATCAGATATAAGTTATAGCTGAATACAATGCTGTGCAGTCCTGGCTTAGGATAGCATCACCCCGTAACTTATAAATTAATTATTTATTAAGATATATAAAACCCATATTTTGTACCCGATAAAAACTAAAAAAAGTTCATTGGGTCGTCGGAGGACTCGGTCTCCCACACGAAATAGAGAACTAAAAAGTTTGTATTGACACTGCGCTTTTGTTCACAACAAGACAGTCTTTACGCGGTGGGTGTAAACGACCATAAAAGATTATATCCAGGGAACACACCGTTTTTTTATGACTTGATAATATTTTCATTCAACATTTACGCAGGTTTTATAACAACTACATAATAATTCGATTCCCACGAGGAAATTATGTGTAGGTACTACAATACTGTGATATGACGTGAGACAAAATACCGAGTTTCGCCATAATTAGTACGTACTACGTACTTTACATTATACGAGCACCCCACACTAGTCGGCTTTAATCCTGTAGCATCCCAGAGAAACATTATTTCGGGGAAATAACTACTTTATGTGCTAATCCAAGTTATCCGTAAGCTGTGTGCCAAATTTCATGAAAATCGGTTCAGCAGTTTTTGCGTAAAAGAGTAACTAACAAACATAGGTACAAACTGTTGAGTTTAGTAGGATTACTTTCTTTCCACGTTGACGCAGGAGCAACACATAAACTTGTGACGTCAGATGCGTCTGTCAAACAACGCAAGTTTTATTTGTTGCCCAATTCCCTTGCACCTGACAGACGTATGCGTTACAGATGCGTTTAATAGTTGTCACATTGTCACAAAAAACAAATGTTTACGAATCCAATTCAAAATAATTAGGCACAATAATTGTAATCGTCCACAAATATGTCTACAATCTACATAGTTAAAATAGTTGTATACTATTATATTTACGTCTCACAAATGTCTAAATTTCAAATGGATGTCTCCCACGCGGTAGATGAAAATATCAGCTAAAATAGTAATTTATTAGCACTTGTGCTCTATTTCTGAAGATAACGGATGTCCAATATTTGCACGAAATTATTTTATTTACAGAGTAATGAAAAAATAGTATATTGTTTACTTTGCCCAACAGTGGGATGTAGTATGCTAGCTGTACCTAAAAATAATAATGTTTATTGTCAATGTTGACTTACCTAGCTAATTGTATATGAGCTTCAAAAGTCTACTTACTCCGTTACATACAGGGTGTCCGGTGGCAGAATTAGGATTTTAATTTTGAATTATTTTTGAACCGTTGATCGGAGGGGCGTGCGGGGGATCACGTTCGATTCGTCATTTGCGCGGGTTTCTTTGACACAATGTCGCATTGGACTGGTGAACAACGTGCGTTCGTGATCGAAGCATATTTTAAAGCAAACGATTCCTGTGTTGTTGAGACAATGTTACAGCGATTTCGTACAGTGAACACAATCTTTTGGAGCGATGAAGCTCATTTTCATTTAAATGGAAGTGTAAATAAACAAAACTGCCGTTATTGGTCACCTAAAGGACAGAACCCAGAATTGAAACATCAAAAACCACTTCACAGTCCAAAAGTGACGACCCTATTTTTTGAAAATGACCAAGGACAACCTGTTACTGTGAGCGGCGATTCTTATCGGCGCATGCTTAACGATTTTTTTGTGCCAACATTGAGAGAACATCCTGCTTTCAGTTCACAGACATGGTTTCAGCAAGGTGGCGCCACGCCTCACACTGCTAGAGAGACCATGACGCTTCTTCGTGACCCATTCCCTAACAAATTGATTAGCCGTTTCGGTGTCATCCCTTGGCCACCCAGGTCGCCGGATCTTACTCCCATGGACTTTTTTCTGTGGGGGTACCTCAAAAGTAAAGTTTATGAAACAGCCCAACGAACCATCTCAGCATTAAAAGAAAATATCGTGCGCGAGGTGAATGGCATCCCGATGTCCCTTCTCCAGCGAGTGGCGCGGAATACTGTAGCAAGATTCCAAGAGTGTGTCCGCCGTAACGGTGAACATTTGGACGACATAATTTTTAACAAATAAAACCCGCATTTCCCTGCTTTATTATAGTCATTGAAATTAAAATATATATTTTGTAGTTTTTATATTATTTAATTTTGAAATCCTAATTTTGCCACCGGACACCCTGTATTTTCATTTTCTTTGATTCCATATAAATAAAATACTTTTTACGTCGAAGTGTTTTCTGAGATGGGTTGGACCTTGGACCAAACATCACATTATCACCCGAAAAGATGAACCCTTGTCAGTTTTCGATATTCAGTTTCTGGCGGTATCAATTTCTCAAAAGGCTTTTAAGGTTCAAAAATAACAAAGACCGGGTATCAATAGGAACACCTTTACAAGTAGGCTATAGGTTTATATTTTTATTTATGAAAATGATGGGTTGTAATTGTAAGTAAATTTTCTAGTTTCTAGCTATTATTTTCACTGTTTACTTAATAAATAAAACACACACCAGCCCCATTAATACCTGCGAAAGTAGTAACTTTAAGACTTTAAGGTTGTAATTGTAAGTAAATTTTCTCATTTTTAGCTATTATTTTCACTGTATACTTTATAAATAAATTTACACTCATCAACCCCATTAATACCTGCGAAAGTAGTACCTTTAAGACTTTCTGAAATGACTCTAAGAGTCAGTTTTTTTTCTACTTACTTTTTTGTTTCGTACTAGACCCCATAGTTAATCGCATGCATTAACAAAGAGAGAACACGAGCTTATATCATGATTTATTTATGAAACGCAAGAGCACCCTGGTTGTCTATTCATTTAAAGCGAATGGATGAGAAAATTTACAAATAGACTGATTATTGAAGGTCCTTGTTCAGACATAATAACTTGAACAAAGATGGTAAAGAATAATAAGATTTTTGTTTTTCGTAGGAAATTTTATTGACAATTTACTCATAATATCTTTAACGTGTTTATGAATTTACTCATAACCTTTCAGACTTATACAGAAAAACATGAATTAGAGTGATGCTATTCAACACAGCATCGCACATGCAGCCCTACCCGTTTATTTTCTGTTAAAGCACGATTCCTATTTCTTTTCAATCAGCTCAGTAGCGTCTTTCAATCACATTGCGATTGCTTTTTACATTTTGAAAAATATCGCGAAATGGGTTTCTTTGGGACGTGCTGAATAGACTCGTTTGATGAATCGCTTTTATTGAGAAAATTTCATATTAAAAGTGAAAAATTTTCATTTCTTAAGTAACTACTTTAATTTGCATCACGATGTTGGATGGGGTTGCTGAACTTAGCAACCGGGACTAATATTAGTGCTTAATATGCTAAGGGTTTTTAATACTTATAAAATAATGAGTTTAATGCAATAAATTACAATATTCTTATTAACATATTATAGTATTTTTATTATATTTCTTTATTAGGATAGTATTGACATAGTTTGAAGAAAGGTATGCCAAAGACGTTTGCTTTCATAAATTCAAAAATAGAGTTGTAGGTTCTTCATAGTTTTAATTGTGAGCTTGGTTAGCAGTACGAAGGAACCTTACGACATACATTATTTGCACTAGTTTCGAAACCCCTGTAGATCTCAGTTGGGATTGGGACTGGGGCATTTTCTGTCATCCCATTCTAAAGCCAGGTTGACACTATCAAAGCATGCTTGAACTTAGTAGACTTGACATGGATTTGACGGCTTTTTCAGTCATGACAACACCTGTCAAAGTTATATTGGATGATTGTCAAATCAAAGTGAACTGGGAGCGTATCCAATTTTTATCCAAGTATACTTACCCTGAATTAAACTGACGACGTCTGCATTTTCATTAGGGCTTTTTACACATAACGCATAACGCAGTGGTCTGTCAGATCCATGATGGAAATGTCTATCTAAACTACTGGTATCGTTAAAATACATTGTAATAGAAAGTAATAAGTAAATAAAAATATGTTGTGATTTTGCTACTATTTTAAATATGATTTTGTCAATATTTGCGTTTTTAGTCACTACGATAAACAAGAAAAAGCATCTTAAACACGAGTGTTTACAACAAAAAAAACACAGTTTTTTTGTAAAATTTTGTAATTCGGCGATTCTTAACACAAATTCCACGTTACAAATATTCCATTAATGAACGGCAACAATGGAAAGTGTAGCTATAATGATCGCGGTTACGTTATGGGTTAAAGTGAGCGACAAGTATCAAGGTTGTTTTGTCCTACTTGTTCTCCGACTGACTGTGAATGTGAGCAAGCGGTAAGAACGCCGCGGTTTGATCTTTAGGTGGATTGTACACTCAACGCACGACGGAGCGCTAAAATATCGCAGCGGTGTGTCAGACCCATACTAGAAACGTACATATACCAAAACAGCACTCAACGGACGACTCTGCGATAGCGCTGCGTCAACAGTGGTTGAGCGGTTTTAGTATGGGGATTGACATTTCTAGCATATTTTTAATAGACCGCTGTTTTAGCGCTCCGTCGTGCGCTAAGTGTGCGATTCGCCTTAGAGCTGTTATTGACTGCCGTATTGTTCTAGTAAGCTTCCAACAGAAATATTATAAAACTCAAATCTAGAATTGTTTTTGCATGTAGTAATCTTAACAGCAGTTAATTTTCTGTTTCATATGGGACACCGATCGTCCAACGACCCAATGAACAGTGTCGGAATTTTTGAACCACCTGTATTGAGTAGCAGGCTTCTGACATGGTTGTTTTACGACCGCCGTCTAAGTAATCATAGACAGCAACCGGGACCTACAGCTTATCGTGCCATCCGAAACGTCATCCGATGGTTCCATTGTTAACTAGAACCTTATGAGCTTATCTTTGATCCGTACTCGCAAAAAAATAAGCCAAAGTAAGCTCGCAACTTTTTTTATTGAGAGCATTCACGCTTGAAATTGAAATTTTGCGAATAATATATGCGTGAAAATAGAGTAAAGTAGGTGAGTTACTTTTTCGGTGTTGTAACTATTTTTATACCCACGTTATGTAGTGAATAATGGTCCAATATTTCATAAACAGTTTTACGAAGTATATTATTATTTTGTCCTGGGGACTCGTACTGTCAGAAGTTTATCTAAATTATCGAATGTATGAAAAGCCAGATAGAAATAAATTTCTTAAATAAATTAGGTACTTAAAGCTATGCGGATAAAAGTAATAACAAAATAATTGGCTGAAAATTGCTTCAGTAAATATTTAGGAACTAATTAAATTAACTAAAATAATTACGCACCGTCTCAATTGCTTTGAACCCGTATTTTATGTTTTAAGCGTGACTAAAGTAAATAATATAAAATTATATAAAGTTCTGTTACATTGTTTTTGCAGAACTTGCAAAATAATGTTCCCACTGTACACCGCAAACAGAATTCGAAGATGCTATAGTTAAAACCAGTACTAGCGACGTCTTTATTCAATGTTAATTGTAAAATAAAATTATGATATCAATCCATTCATCTCTCCGTGGTACTGCGTATGTACCCTTGATTTTTAATCTTACTACTTTCAATATTTCTTGTTGGTACTACTTATTTAGTAACTACTGGGCTCTACTGCGGAATCGCTGTCATCGTAGCGCTAGCGCAGCGTCGTCCGTCGAGTGCGGTTTTGTTTTAGTATGAATGGAATGACGTTTCTAGTATGGATCTAACAGACCACTGCGATATTTTAGCACTCCGTCGTGCGTTAAGTGTGCGATCCCAGTAATACACTTACACAATACACATTGACGACCGATGTGGCGCAGTGGTAGTGCGACTGCCTTAGACGCAGAAGGTTCCGGGTTCGATTCTCGGTGGGTCACTCACAAAGTTGATATTTATTCACAAAGTTGGTGGCTGAACCACCCGATTGTCCGTAAGTAAGATGGTTCCGTGTTTCGGATGACACGTTAAGCCGTAGGTCCCGGTTGCTGTCTATGATCACTTAGACGGCGGTCGTTACACAACCATGTCAGAAGCCTGCTACTTGTAGAAGGCGGTTGAAAAATTCTGACACTAGGGTTTATCGGGTCGTTGGACGGCTCGGTGTCCCACACGAAAAGAACAATACACATACCAGTAACAGGTAATCATTTTATATCCAATCCAAATCGAACGACCCGAGTATGAGGTCATGTGGGTTCATATTGTAGCTGTTTTTATGCAGAGGCACATGTTTTGCGGCTTGTTAAACGTACAAAGTACATAATTTGTATTAGCTATCGCCTCATCGCAGCTCTGCATACATTATTCGTACACGCTTAGCAGATTTTTTATAATGCCTCCAATGTGAGTGATTGGGATTGACGTGGGTACGGTTCGATAGGGATACAAGGAAAATAAATTAAACAGACCCAAAAATATATGTACAAGTACCACCAAAACTTTTCATCCTAAATTATCTATGCTTAAATTTACATATAGGATAAAAATCAGTGATAGAGTAAAAGATATCTCAAGTAATTTTGACAGACAGGTAACCAATGTCAAGCCTGGCCATGTCGCATTATTTTTTTGAGAAATAAATGTTTGTAGATTGTCTTCTCACACTGGTCGATACGCTTCTACGTCGACAGAGGCCGTAATGTCCATTATTTGATTGAAGTGTGAAAATGAATTAAAATAAAATCTAAAATATTGGACACATTGACAAATACTAGACCATATTTGAACGCTGTCAAAATCATGTTAATGTTATGACATAGGTAAGGTATTTTTTTTTTGTTGACACGTCCTTAAGTATGGGTTTGACAGCTGTAAAGTATGCCCTATTCGAACGGCCATAAGTACTTTATCGTTTGAATATTATTACTTTGTTTGTGATATAGTTTTATGAGCTTATTTGAACTGTCAAAGAAAATATGTGGTCCGACTTTGTAGAGCGTATATTACACACAGGGGTAAACAATACGTTTTATATAATTATGTAAGTTGCAGGCAGATACAAGTGAGTATATGACGCATTCGCCATGCCATATAACAAAGAAACATTATGGGCTCGTACAGTAACTATTGTTTTTTTATGTATTTGCGTATTAATAGAAGCTGTTACGCGTGTTGGCTATTACGAAGAGAAGTTCCGAACTTATACAGGACAGGATAAGTTTTGAACCCTGGCTAACTTAACTCAAAGAAGCGTACAAACATACTCCAGGTTGCCAAGTTTTGATAAAATATTCCGACTTGAATTCTTGAGGGCAACTCACGAGATAATTGTTTCGGGTTTATGATCTCACACACTGGCGCCTTTAATGGAGTAAAGACTGTTCTTGGCGAAAACTTACCAACAATTTTTGGCGATAAACATTTGTCGATGAAGTTTTTATGAAATTATAATAAACTATCAAAGTTATTAACTGTAACTAGTGTTAAAACTTATTTTAATTTCACGATCAATTACTTTGATTAGGTTCGGCCTTTTCATCTTGAAAGTCAAATAAATTTTTAAAATTATAATTTTGTGATAAAATACTCATTTAAAATATCCACTAAATCTTACTTGGGTGTTGAGAAATCAGCAAATTTCAACCGGAGCAGTTTTCTTATGACGCTAGTCTCGAGAGACCATCATACGGATAGGTATAAAGCGGTAAGTATTTTTAAGTCCATACCTACATTAACTTCTTGACATCTAAAAAGCTTTTGCAGTAGATTGCAAACGTTGCTTAATTTAAATTATAAGGTCGGTGACACACAGATTAAAGCACTTACAAGGTATAACTTCTTTTTACAAAAAAAAAGACGTTCTATGAACATAATGAATCAATAATCTTGCTTATATGATCACTTGCACGTCAGTGTATGGTTTGGTTCAGTTGAATAAAGTTTTTCCATGCATACTAATCCTAATCTAATTATAGTATCGTCAAAAAATCTGCGTCTGAATTTTGAAGTTTCGAACATTATTTTCATTTAGAGAAAAAGACGACTTCTTCCTATCTTAGGTACATTAGTATACCTTCCAATATGTGTTTTACAAAAGACACATACCATTTGTGCCAATGTAACAAATATCTTACAGTCCGCAGTTTCAATTTCCATTTTGGCACGTTCATTCGAGCCATATCTCTTCAGTTGGCAAGCAAATTTTACTGGGTGTCCTCGCCATTCGGTAAAAAATTGTATTTATCTTCGTGACTTTTAAGTACGATTGGTATTGCTAACAAAGTTATTTAGAAAATATTATTTAAGATTTAATATCTCATTTTTATTCCGAAACTCGTGGCATTTCATCCGATATCCAATTCGAAATTCACAACTTTTTGAAACTTTTATTAATATTTATGAGTACCTTAAGTGAGTTTCGGGAGCAATTTTCAGTATTTATAAACTTATTTAAAACTGTTATCAAATTAAATATCCTAAAACTAACTTCATAGTGAGTACTAAGGCCCGTTCGCAACAAAACGAAAAACTACGGTTTGAGTTGAAAATTTTAGCATTGCCTATACCTAAGCATCGGGCGTTCATTTTCAGTTATGTTTTAGTGGGATCCGCCCTCGGAATATCTGATAATCAAATTTCCATTTGCACTTTAAACTTTGCAGACCACATCCACTATAGCCATAGTTGTACGCATCACAATGTTATCAACTTCTGGTTGGGACCCAGACGGTACTTCCACGAAACTACCACTTTTAGATAACTGGAATTTCATGCATATTCAATAAACTTTAAACATTTCGCGGTGAGTGAGCGAGTATGGCGATCTTTACTCAAAATAAGGCATCTCACAACATTGTAATGGTTCAAAGTTGAGAAATTTTAGAAATACAACGACCCCTAAGTTTGATGTTTGTATCTAAGTAATTCGATTGGATCATTGGAAAATAACTTAATATCTGTCTGTTACGAATGTTACAATAGTGTCTAAATTCTCAATGAAAATAATGCTTATTTCACCGCAAAAACATTGTAGGTAAGTATCTAACAACACAAGAGTACTTCAAACGTTCGCACTAAGAAAGATGGCAATGGCGGCAACTTTATCCAATATCTGTATGAATTTAATAAAGAAACTGTTATTAAACCGCAAGCTGCAATTTCTCACCCTGTCTTCTGCAGAGTTACGAAGTTACCTATATGTTTGAGTGTGGGTGTGTGTTGTGTGTGTATAAGTGAAGTCCTGTAAACGTGATATGTTTGAGTGGGTGCTAATGACTTTGAACTTCATGGGATTTAGGTACATACATTTGAACAATCACAAAACTTGGTTACTTAGCTCACCGGTTTTACCGACTATAATGTAGGGGTATATTTATACCATACCCAAAACCATAACAAAGGCAGACCAGTCATGACTTATCCCCAATTATTATTATATTAACCTATACTGTCCCACTGCTGGGTTTCCCCAGGCCTTTGGGCCCCCCCATTTCTTTTTTCTCTTATTTTCCGGAAAAAGAATAACCCCAATACATACATACATAGGTATATCACGCCTTTATCCTGCGGGATAGATAAAGCGTTTACGGCCGTAAGAATACGGTCGCTATCGCCACGATTTAAATTTTTGAGGATTGTTTTCCAAGGTTGTTTCTGCCTTATAATAACCCCAATGATAGCAAAAAATAGTTTTTAATATTCATTATTGTGTGCGAATCCTGATAGGGTCAAGGGGTACTTTAAACTGGTAAGAAAATACTAGTTACCGTTTACGTGATGCCTCCACTTGCAACCACTGAATATGAACAAAGTATCACCAAGCGTTTTTCCAGTATACTGATACTGTGAAAATACTCCGTAGAACGATTGGATGAGTAAGTACAGTCGATAACGGATTCATGACACCCATTGCTAATAATTTGTATGAAATTGTAAGAACTACAAACCTC
Organism: Keiferia lycopersicella; assembly: GCA_029255805.1. Lineage (NCBI taxonomy): Eukaryota > Metazoa > Arthropoda > Insecta > Lepidoptera > Gelechiidae > Keiferia > Keiferia lycopersicella. The sequence continues at coordinate 7,706,437 of JARACZ010000008.1, forward strand.
TGATAATTCGTTGAAACTGGAAAATGCTGCTCTTAAAATGGTTTTCAATTATAATAAAAAGAAGTCTAAAAACTAAAACCCGACTACTGAGATTTCGCGCTCTAAAAAGTAAGAAACAAGAAATCTGAAATAATAACTACTCACGATTGAATGTGTTTTTCGTCTCCAAAATTCATACAAAGTAAACAGCTATTATAATCTATTTTCATGGCAGTTTAATATAAAGTTCATACTGGTTTTGAGGTGAAAGCTGTGGTCGTTTGCCACGTTGCCTTATTTATTTTATAAACTAGATAGTACTAGAACACGTGGCAAACGACCACAGCTATCACCTGAAAACCACTATGAACTTTATATTAAACTGCCATGAAAATAGATAATAATAGCTGTTTACTTTGTATGAATTTTGGAGACGAAAAACACATTCAATCGTGAGTAGTTATTATTTCAGATTTCTTGTTTCTTACTTTTTAGAGCGCGAAATCTCAGTAGTCGGGTTTTAGTTTTTAGACTTCTTTTTATTTTAATTATTTTGGGGTTGTAAGCTTAAATTGTACCGATTGTTTGTTGGAAGATGTAGGTAGGTACGAGTTTAAACTGGATTATGATTTTGTTAGGTGTATATAGTAAAGTAACCCCCCGTGTGATTTCATTACCAAAACAAATGTTTCAGTTTCTTCTGATCTTGCTGGATCGACAGAATAAAGAAATCCTCCGGGTCGATGCTTGCTGTTGGTTTCGTTACCAAAACAGAAGTTTACATTTATTATTTTAGCTACGTATAAAATTTAATATGAATATATGAAGCGTTATAACGACAAGTTCTAAAAAAAATGCACAAATATCTGCTTTTAAAATATTAGTTGTAGAATCTTTTATGTACATACATACATGTACCCATCTATACATACATACATATAAACACATATCACACCTTTATCCCGCTTTCGCTCTGCCTACCTATCTATGTACGCGTTAAATTAATTTAAATGTAATAATTCGCGATACCTTCAACTTGGATCCCATTACATGAGATGAAAAATATGACAGTTCGTTTGATACCCAACACATAAACCTTATTCAAACATATTTTACATGCAGTAGCAGTACGTATTGTGACTTAAACGTCAATTTTGGTGCAGCTACTCAATTGAGTAAGACAAAAGTCTCAGACAACAGATGTCGCTGTTAGTTTTCCTAAAACACGAATTGGCTTAATAGCACTACCTTTGTCAAAAATTTTGGAAAGTGTGTGTACCACTAAAAATAAGAAATTTAACCGCAGTAAAGAGCAGCCTATGTTTTATTCTAGACATTATTTCATCTTTGTACAAAGTATCATTTGAATCTATTCAGCCGTTTTAGCGCCAAGTCCTAACAAACACATATCCGCGTTTATAAATTATATAAGGAATTAGGAATTAGGATTAGTAGGATCTCTTATGTACCTGCCTATCTACGCGTTAAATAAATTTTAATGCGATAATTTTCGCGGTACTTTTCTACTTCGATCCCATTAAATATGATGAAAAATATGTCAGATCTGAGCCTAAGGAACAGCTCTTTCTTATCATAGCTTATACATAGATATTTAGCGTATGTAGTGCTATCACGTCTTGTCTGCCTTTCGTTTTCATCATCAGATCAGCTCCACGAGTATGACACATACCGACACCACACCGATACCGATACCGATGTACCTGCTGCTTGCAGAAAGTGGTTGAAAAATTCTGACATAAGGGCTCATTGAAGACCAATGTGGCGCAGTGGTAGTGCGACTACCTTTGACGCAGAAGGTTCCGGGTTCGTTTCTCGGTGGGTCACTCACAAAGTTGATATTTATCACTTTGTAAATTTGTTCCCAGTCTGGTTAGAACATTGCAGGCTGAACCACCCGATTGTCCGTAAGAAAGATGGTTCCGTGTTTCGGATGGCACGTTAAGCCGTTGGTCCTGGTTGTTGTCTATGATCACTTTAGACGGCGGTCGTTACACAACCATGTCAGAATCCTGCTACTTGCAGAAGGCGGTTGAAAAATTCCGATACTAGGGTTCATCGGGTCGTTGCACGACTCGGTGTCTCACACGAAAAAAGAAATTGAATCGTTAGACGGCTAGGCGTCCTACGCGAAAAGAGAGAAAGAGAAAAACCGATGTACCAATTTCATACTAAATTGACATTGCGTAAATGCAAGAAAGCTTCAAACTTTTACCTACATTATATATATTTTTGAAATGTGCTATTTAAGCCCTTTTGTTTGATACCCAACACGATACCACTTGAAGAAAAAAAAATTTTTGTTCGTATCTTTATGCACGCTAGAGGGCGCCATGTTCACTTTATTGTGACATCACATAGCCTATAACCATCGGACTGTTCAGACGCTTCTATTGACACCTCATTTGTCAAATTCTGTTAAGTAGATTCGTAGCTAGGAGGGAACAAAGGAATTATTGCCACATACATACATACATACATACATACATACATACATTCCGGTCAAAATCATAACCCTCCTTTTTGCTTTGCTGTAGTCGGGTAAAAACAGCGTCATTATGTGTCAAGAGATTTATACTTCTGGCATCTTTATCCTCAATCCACATAACAGTATTTAGTATACAGAATTTGCAAGTTTTCCAAACAGAAAAATAACTAATAAAAACAATCCATCGAATATCTTTTAGAAATTTCACTTCTGGTTGGTCACGATTAAGCATTGTCGACTGTACGTACCATTGCATTGGTACTACAGTATATTGAACAAGGACGTTGATATGAAGTTATCTACGCACTGGATAGGTAGTCTTAATGACAGCTAGTTATTCGGCCTTTAATGAAGCGCCACCAGTGGACTGCTTGTGGCTACAATATTGGTGGCACTCATTGAAAAAAAAATCATTTTGGCGCTGGCAGTCAAGGAAAGAAAATACGAAAGTACCCGGAACTAAATAATTCAGTTCCGAAGTCGCCACTGGGGCGATGGCAGTCAAGGAAAGCAAATACGAGAGGATTTTTTTTCAATGAGTGCCACCAATATTGTAGCCACAAGCAGTCCACAGCTAATTTTAGGTCAGTGGAATAAGGAAGTTTCACAATACGAAACAAAAGTAGATAATATCGCCTTCCGATAGTTGTGCAGTTCAGAAGTGATATGGTACTTAGCTATAGAAGAAATGCATAGTGGAACACGTGTTTCTGACGACTCGTTCGATGTAAACTTTTATATGAGTAAAGTTGTACCACCAAGTACGGTTGATGGATTTCTTACAGAACCCACGTTATTTGAGTTTTTGTAACGGTAATAATGTTAATTTTATAACGGAGCATACATTTCCAAAGATTACCGCAGTAGTAGGTATATGCTGTATGATACCGGCTTAGAATAGCATCACCCCACATCCTTTCCGCGTGTGTCGTAAGAGGCGACTAAGGGACTCGAGAGTATTGGTGTACCTATTACAATTTTCAGGTGACAGGTTGACAACCTGTCACTATAGTGATACACATGTTTTCTGAAATAACCTTGGATAACAACATTGAAAAAGGCGACAGTGACCGTATTCTTACGGCCGATAACGCTTTGCCTACCCCGCAAGGGATAAATGCGTGATATATGTATGTATGTACTACATCACACACATGAACCCTTAAAATGGGTAAATCAGTTTTCATGTAGTATAATTATTTATGATCACCGAGGGACAGATTTGTACGACCTCTTTTATAATTATAGGCACATATGCAGGGATCTATCTCAGGAGATTTCAAGTTAAATTCAAAGCCAACACAGTGGGTAGGTTATTATCAACTCATAGGCCAACCACTTTATGATGCACACAGTATAGAGACTTCTCGCGAGCGGGCTTCACAACTGTCAAATCGTATGGGTTTTATCAAAACAAGTGAATAATTTTGTCTACAAGTGTTGAGAAAATCGAAGTCCCGGTTCCGCAACATAACTGGGCAAGAGTGGTTAGTTGTTAATGCGGTTTACACACTGCCAAATTTTGAGCCATTTGGTGCGAGGAGACATAAGGGGTTGACTCTGGAATGCTAAAGCTATTCATATATTCATATACTTTTGATGTTTATCGTCCACGACATAGATTTTCTCTACACCTTTATGTCAAAATTATGCACTTGTTTTAATAACAACCATAGGACTAGACACGTCTGAAGGTATCCTTCTCAGGCACTTTCGAACTAATTTAAACTATTAGAAATTTTTGAAAAAGTGTATACGATTGAAAAAGCTTAGCTGTCATTCTTGTGAGGATTGATTTGTGTGATTAACCTACTCGTTATAAACTTTCGCATATACCTAAAAAAAAAAATAGTTGTACCTACTGATTGGCTTATTCACAAACGTCAAATACTCTGGCTCGACAGGTTAATCCACCAGAGTAAGTACCATATTGTTCCTGGAATTTACATCTTGTTTTGTTATGTAAAGTATTAGTACTGTAGCAAACGAGCGTTCTGAGAAGAGGTAAGCGTTTAGTCAGATTAGTGAACTTTCTCGAACACGTGATCTTGTGATTCAAAACGTTTCCTCTGAATAATACATAAGTTTAAAAAATTACAGTTATAAAAATAGCAATCAGGCGCTGGGACTCAGGAGGTTAAGAAAATAACAGAAAGGAATGAATAACTAATAAAAAATAACCTAACTTAGATATACTTAATTAACATGGTACCCAATACGCTAGCAGCGTTTCCCCGTTGGATGGCCAAACTTAACCATTTGTCGAGCTCTGAATAATATTTTTACTTACTAGTATCTACCCAAACTATGAAGATTCACAATTAATACTTGAAAATTAAATTACAAACCTCTAGGTAGTTATAAAAGTATAAAGATAATTTTATAATTATGACAGTTATAAACTACATCCTCGCACGCCCCAATCCGGTTCCTATACGACATTCTGTTTTCCCCACGAAGTTGTTTTATACCCTTTTTTTTGTTCCAGACACTAACACAATGAAGATCCGGATAGCGTTACTCCTGGCGGTGACCAGCACCGTCTATTCGCAGAGTTTCTTCAGCGCCTCGCAGCCGTTCTTCAACTCGCTGCCAGCTGGTCTGCAGAACCTCGGAGCCACCTTCGCGAGGGCGTTGACAGGAGGAGACCCACCGGCCAGACTCCCCGTCAATGGATTCGGGTGAGATGTCGTAAAAAAGGAAATAATAGTTTTTCGAGCTCGTGAATACTGAGCGGTGCTAGAGATTTTAATATTTCTAAAGTCTTTGCTAATTTATTTTCAAAGTCTGGTCTTTGCTAACCACTTAAAAAGTAAATTCTTGTTAATATTCAAATATTTTGAATACTTTAGAAAACTTAAAGCTGATCTTGGCCGTGAAATTACTTTGTTACCAGCTAAAGTGCCTATTCAGTTAAAAATAATAGCACATTTATAATGCTATCAAAATTAAAATTATGTGCTTTCAGCCAGCTGTATCACGTCAACATAACACTGGTTTTATATACAGTTATCTATTATCTCCTAGTTAATATTAGGCGAATATCTATAGTTAGTATTCTTTGTATTTTATTTTTAGTTTGTGCTATCATGAAGACCCAACATTCATTTACTTCTTAAACAGATAGTTCGAAATGTTGCTAATAGTACAAAGTAGGGTCCGTATTATAAATCGCACTCAACTCGGAGATCAATCTCAAGAGCGATTTTGACAAATGTTACTCAATAATACTATCAGAATCACACCAAATATCGATCTCAGAGTCAAGTGCGGTTTATAAATAGATAGACTGAGGATTATATCGAGTCATATTAGTTGTTTGAGTGAGCAGAGTTCATTGCCGCGTAGATTGTAGCACGTTGCAACATCGCATCTCGTGTGATGTAAATTAGATTAAAGTGCATGTTGCAGCTTGCAGTTACTGTCTCACGGTATTGTGCACGTACTAAGTATGCAATGTGTGAGAGTACATACAACATCTTTGACAGTTACTCAAAATACATCTTTTGACTTGACTTCATTCTCCTGTAGAAATTTTGATTTAGGCGCTGGTAAAACCCAAAGAATTCGCAATGTTCGACTTTCCATTCGCAAGACGCAATAAAATAGATATAAAATCAGCAAAACACGATCCCAGACTTGTTCATTCAAGTAATACTCACAAACACGTCATCATGCGGTCTTTTACTGCCTTTGCTCGAAGAAATTGATCCGATTGTTTCCGATAAAAAACCTTCCCTTTTCTTTTTTACCATGTTGTAACATCCTTTTGATAGGCCTATTATCATAAAAAGAATAAAAATAGTATACTTAAAAATGTGATATTTTAAAGTAGAAGAAGTAAATGGTGTTGAAAATGTTCAAGAAGCATATTATTACTTAAATTTTATTGTAAAATATTTTTACTTTTCAAACCACACAGAAAAGAACAGTTTCCATATCACAAGTTCTTCCTTATGGCAATGCTATTGTTCGACGCTACCATGTTTTTCTACACAATATTATTTTTTACCAAATACGACTCGTAACAAGATAACAGCACCATTTAGGCTTATATGGACTCAACGAGTATTACATTTCAATAAAAATGAATGATGGTGTGTCGGTGTTCATAAATAAATTCTACAGCTTTGATCTAACAATACTTATTTAGGTTAACTCCTAATTCCTATTGCAGAAAGTCTTCGCAGTTACCACGCACGTTGCACAATTTCGGTCAATTACTTCCTAGTTCTATGCAAGGTTTTGTGGGAAGGTTTCTTTTCCGAATAAAGCCAAATACTTTTACCGTGTTTATAATTATGCAAGATTTTTGCTAATGCTTTGCGGCTGTCTAGATATTTTTGTGCTAATTTGAGCATGCAGCATCCATCCACAGTCCATATTGTAAACTTCTGGTAACTAAAAATCTGAGTGATTAATGTGAACATTCCGAAATTTCTAATTAAAATTATCCACATTTATAACAATCTCTGGGAACAAAGTAATTTTGTTTCCGTTATACTTTTTAGCAGAGAAGATTAATCGTGAATTGTGTAAGTTAAGCGAGTTTTGTTCTATACACTCCACCACCTCTACATATTCAAATGAAGCATGCAGTATGCAAGTACTGTACAGACGTCACCTGTGTAGCGCAAGCCGCTTTCCGCGGAAGATGGGATTGTAATGGCATGCAATCTCGTCCCCCTCGCCTCGTTGCTCTGGAGTTAACACTAATTTAGCCCCTATGTACCTGCTGACTATGACTAGTGACATGGCGAGCTGGTTATGAGGTGGAATTAAATCATCGGTTTAATTGCATCGGCTCTTGATGTTGATATTTATTATTTGTGGATTTTTTCACAGGCTGGTACGGACATTCCAGGCTGAACCACCCGATTGTCCGTAAGAACGATGGTTCCGTGTTTCGGATGGCACGTTAAGCCCGGTCGTTTTCTATGATTACTTAGACGGCGGTCGTTACACAACCATGTCAGAAGCCTGCTACTTGTAGAAGGCGGTTGAAAAATTCAGACACTAGGGTACATTGAGTCGTTGGACGACTCTGTGTTTCACATGAAAAGAGAGAGAGAGAGATTGGCTCTTTCGTTGGAACAGATTTATATGCCAAACCTGCTGACTTTATTATTTTATCGTACGTGGTCAAAAAGAATACTAAGTTTTTCATTTTAAATCCAACTTTTTCTGTCTTAAAGCGATTACAAATATATGGTAAAGTAGCATTAAATAAATAAAATAATTCATCTTACTACCAAAGTCCTTATTATTTGAATTGTTGATTCCAAAAAGATAAAAAAGCTTTATAGTTTCTGAGAACCTTAATCTAATGTCCCTTTTTTAATTAATCTGGAAGTCTTGTCTGGCTTTGATTGAGACGACAAAGAAAAGATCCGAGGCCAAATTTCTCAGTTTTCAACATGGTAGGTATGGTTAAATTTTTCCGAATTTATTTTTCGTTTCTAGGCTAAATGTATAAGGTATAAAGTATGACATACCGAAACTTCATATTTGGAAACTAAACCAAATATCCGATCAGCTAGCTGACTGTTTTAGAGATTTTCATCAGCATCACCAGTTCATCCACCATCATTAGTTTTTGGTAGGTACCTACTATGTATCGAATTATTTGTATCTATTTATTTGACCGAAACAAGTGGCAAAATCTCTTAGCTTTGGGTCGTCGAGCCGGCGAAGTAAGTAAGTAAGTACGTATTTGACCTTCTTAACAATGGAAGTCCATTTAATTTCACCCTGTTATAGAAAATATTACAGAATTATCAACACATGAGCTATTTCACCCTGTTATACAAAATATGACAGATTCAGCAACATATTATGCAGCTACAGCTGAACTTATAATGCCTGATAGAATTTATAACATTTCAAAGTTCGATTTTCTAAATTGGTACGACGTCTATTCTAAGCAGTTTTGGAAATCAATTTCAAAAAAAGCCATTTAACGAAGCACACTGAATTTCAGAAGTCGTTAAGTGCGGTGCAACGATAACTGTCTCTATAAATTACTAAAAATCTATCACTGGAAGATATACTTTTCATTGTAGCGATTCAAATAGTCAAGATCACAAAATGATGTGTGTGCATTTATTTCACGTGCCGCACGAATTAGCCTATTTTTTTCAAAACTAATTCTAGATCATAGACCCAGCATATTCTGTAGTGTGTTATCGGCACGCGGGCATTTATAAACTGGTGATTTTAGGCATCTACCATACGAACAACTTGCCGATTTAAGAACAACTGAAAGTAATCTTAATATAGCTTTACAATCTCTTGATTTTATTGCGATTTTCAATACTCATCAAAGTCATTAAGTAGCTTCTTTGTTATTGATTTCCAATATCTTCCAAGTTATTTTAGCTCAAACCTTAAACTCACTAAGAAAGTTCTTGGTCAGTTTCGCCCGTAGCTGTTTGTCGACGGGCTGGGCTGCATTTTGATATCAACAACAATTCGTGGGTAGAAATAAGTTTTGTTTTTGTGTTGTTTCCGCCCACGCGCATTGTTTTACCTTATTATTTGGTATTCATGAAGATGTTTTAATTGATATTAAGGCCTACACACTTAACGCAGCACTAAAATAACGCATTCGTAATGCAACGGTCTGTCAGATCCATACGTAGAGACCATACTAGGGATTATCATTTCAAGTATAGATCAGATAGATCTCTGCGTTGTTTTAGCGCTGCGTTGTGCGTTAAGTATGAAATATAAAAAAATATTTATTATAATGTCTATCTATAGATTTAACTTTTGAGCATTAAAACGTTCAAGCATTGAGTTCAAGCCAAAGTTGCACTTAAATGTCACACAAAGCTTTTTTCCAAACATACCGAAAAACAGTTCTTATCCCTTACTTTTCCAGGATGGTTTGTATACTGAGAACATAGAACATTGCTGACCGAATGAATGTTGCAGTTAAATCCCTATTTTTTCAGAATGTTTTGTATGATATATACTAAGAACTTAGCAGACCCTTTACTAATGTACCTACCTACTGTAGTGAATGTTACAGTTATTAATTTACCTTACCTGAATGTTTCACATACTAAGAACGTTTCATATCCTTAACTTACTGCACAGGAGGGAATGTTGCAGTCCTGTTATTAATCCCTACTATTCCAGAATGTTTTGCATACTAAGAGCATTTTTGGCTCTGTACTTACTGCACAGTAGTGAATGTTGCAGTCCTGTATTAATCTCCTATTCCAGAATGTTTTTCATACTAAGAGCATTTTTGACCCTGTACTTACTGCACAGTAGTGAACGTTGCATGTAACGCACCAGTTTGTCCCCAGCAGACCTACCGCCCGATCCGGACTGGCCACCGCAGGCAGCACCAGGTTATAATGCTATTTTGTGATTAATTTTCAACCCTATTTTATGTACACTAAGGCCACACAAAAGACAAAGTTCGGATATAATTTAAGTGATGGCATTGCAATTTATTACCTTAAATGGTTGCAAATTACATATTGTAAAAGCGCTATCAAAATATTAATATCATTAAATTTTACTCAAGCACGGTTTTGCTTTGAAATTGAGACAATTTCAATCGAATAATACGAGTACCTATATATAATATTCACCGTCGAAATACGGTTTGACATTGATAAACGAGTTTTCATATGATTTGCCGTGGCATATTTTTATCTTCTCTTTTGCATGGCTCTAGTGTGACTACGCTAAACATAAATTACTCAACCGTAAGTAATCTAAGCTATTTGCGATACGTATGAAATTCGAATTCTTGTCATTATACAAGTATGTTGCTATTATGTGGTTTCCAATAAACTTGAGATGCTGAATTATTCAGAACTGTGTTTATTGTTTTTCTGGGAAACATTTGAAGGTTTTAACACCCTCAGTGGAGGTGAAAAGGTTGGGTAATAAATGTTGCTAGGTCCTGTAATAACAATATGTACCTTCTATCTATAGCATGTAAATAAGAATATGTACGTTTAGAATGGATAGCAAGAGTAAATTGTCTTTACAGTACTTAAAAAAATTACTTACTCTAGTCATCATTGGACTGATCTACATACCTACTGATCGGTAAATAATATGTATTTTTATGGATTGTTATTCCATTCTAAACGTGCATAATCAGGCAAGAAAAGTTTCTAATTAAACATAGGGCAGAAGAATGTTGTAACTCTACCAGACCAGCAAAATAAGCCCCAAAACTAAATTGGCCATCGCCTCTATCCTTGGGTTGGCACTGATATGTTTAGAAGCTACTTAAGCATGAAATTGTAGATTCTGTAGATGTACAAATATAGAACCCAGTGTAATTATACCAATCCCTACTACCGCTATAACTAAAATAGTTGCGTCTGTCACTAGAAATCGGTGGACAAATAAACACTTTACAAAAGTAAACACAAAACAATGTTACACAATTGACCAAACAACCACCACCAAGTTACTTTAAGGAAGTAATCGTTTCATGATTTCGTTTTAGTATGTATATTTTCGTTTATATTATGCAGCTAATCTAGGCTTACCTATCCCATAACGGAATTAGAGGTAGTATGAGAAAACTTTTTATAGGAAAGCATAAGTAAAAGTTTTTCAGCGTAAGTTTGCAATATTTTTAGTGCTTCTGCGCTTATCGTGATATTAGTTGAAATCTGGTTCACCAAGACCGCAACCCGTCCGACGATCTTTATTGCCGTTTTGACTGACTAATCATGAAAATTAATAATACCTACGAGATAGAAATTAATTATCATGGTGTCTAATTTAAATTCTCAATGGTTCGTCTCACATTTCAGCTAATATAACTTTATTCTGATTAGGTAAGTGATTTCGTAAAAGATAGTATATTCTTGTACACCAGTTATTATTTTTTTCGGTACAGTTTCAGCAATCCTCCCCCTCCGCTAGGATCGGATGTGGACCCAGGCGCCCAGACCTGTGGTCTGGCCCCGCCATTTTGTACCAGGTCTCGGTACAGGAGCATCGACGGGTCTTGCAATAATCTGCAGAGACCCAACTGGGGAGTGCCACAGACTCCCTATGGTCGCCTTCTGCCCTACAACTACGCTGACGGTATGTGGTGTTTTTTAAGGTTGTCTATACAAACCTTCATCATCCTTCATATGAATCGATCTGTTCATACTTGTAAATATAATGAAAATAACGTTTTCCATATAAGTTAAGTGCATGAAAACTAGATAACGTGAATGCGATCTGTAAAGCTTTCGTGACTACTAATCGCTAAATGTAAATTGTAAGTGTGTCGGCCATGCTTGGCCAATTTATTTACAGTTTATCACGCGGTCTGGTTACGCCATGATGTGCTAGATGTACACTATACAAAGTACTGTCAAAGTAATGGACCATCGATGTGCTCTGTGATTACCATTCTTATTTTAGTTGCCATTAAAAAAATACTATACATCCGTAGGTTTTGGCATGTTGTAGTCATAAAAATTTCGGCGTAGAATCAAGCTCTGTCAGCCCAACAAGTTCTTATGACTGTAAATTTTGTAATCCTTCTTTCATAGTATCAGACATCAATTTATTTACTTTTCTTTTAATTCAAGTTAAAATGGATTCCTTTCGGTCATTGTGTTTTTTTTTATTCAAATAAGTAAACAGTTGCGACATCAAATAAAAAGTGCTTCTTAATCAAATTAATGCCTAACAATTTAATGTATAGTTTGCGTAAAAAATACATTTAATTTACAAGACGAAGCTTATAAAAGTCATGTTACAGTTATTTGAAAAACAACCACACATTAACTTTGTAGCACTCTCTCTATCGATTGTTTTATGGTTAGGTACCTAAAATTCTGATTAATGTTTAATCGCGTTGTTTGTCACCTAGGCGTCTCATTATAATAAGCAAGCAAGTCCAGTTATGATGCGCACCGCGACTTTGATTTTCTCTAAACTCTTCACTTGTTTAGATAAAATTCATACATTTTGACACGTCTAAGGTTTTCTCGCGCACGAGATAAGTCTCTCTAATTTTGGCACATTTTAGATTAAAGACTAATCCACACTCTTTGCAGGAGTATACGCGTGGCCGCGCGCTAAGTCTGGCAGGCCCCTGCCCAACCCCCGTGAGATCAGTCTACGGCTGTTCCCTGACAGACAACTCGTAGACCCCATCTGGAACTTGAATGCCCAACAGTGGGGCCAGATCATCACCCACGACATGTCACTCACTGCTGGCGTTACTCAGACCCGTAAGTATAAAAATATAATAAAATAGTTGCTTAGTATATCATCTCCGCTAGATGACGCTGATAGTATTTTGAAACTCGCTCGCAACGAAAATTACTGGCCGAATATAGCCGTACGTTTTGATGCCATTTCAAATGAGCTCAGCTTGCATATTACACAAAGTAGCTCGTGTACAGAACACTGTGTTCTAAGTAATCAGTGTGAAATTAGAATCTATGAAGCCAGATGTTTTCCGGGGCGTATTTTAGGTGAAATAAATACACTTTTCTCTAGTTTCGAAACCAAACAATACCAAGGATTTATGAGGGTCAAATACAAAAAAATATATATTTTATTATAAAATATTTAATTGGGAATTTCCATATTTACTTAGGTAACCCAGTGGGTTTGTAATTCTAAATTACCTTGCCTTGTTCAACGCAGCAGGTAGCGTGGTTCTCGGGTGGTAGTCGCTTAGCAGAGATTAGAGCTCGCTTAGAGTATTTCCATTTTGATGCCATGCACTTGCATCGTGGATAGCCTTGATATGCTTAATCAGAGGCATAATTGCGTTGCAAAGCTACCAAAATCTGAAAAAGGCAAACAAATTACGTTAGGGAAATGTATTTTATTGTCTGTGGTTATGGCCACAGGAAACAAGGAAAGATAAATAAAAGCAATAAAATCTTGTAAAACTTTATATAATTAATTTATTACAATCAAAACTCGTGACTAAAATCATGACTCTCTGATTGGATTGCTAATTTTATTTACTTTTAGAAGGCACTAGTAAATCCAAGTAACTCCATACTGCAAAAGTAGCGGAAATGATCCCTCTTACTACACATAGTCACATAATATTAATGCCTAACAATGTTTTCTTTCAAGCTTCTGATAAAAACAGCTCGCGGAATATACACGGAGATCGTAAGTAAGGTTTTTGAGTGAGGTACAAGCTTCGTGTTACTGTGTTTTTGCGTTAGCTTTTTTTTTCATTTTGTGCCTATTCAATTTATCAAATTTAAGAGGTCAGTTTATTCCGTTTATACTAAGTCTTTCTTCTTTTTCGTGTGGGACACCGAGTCGCCCAACGACCCGATGAACCCTAGTGTCAGAATTTTGCAACCGCCTTCAACAAGTAGCAGGCTTCTTGTCGTATTACCTAGATCCCGAGAGGCACCGGCACTCAGGGAACCGAGGTAACCGCAGGTGAATACTTAGCAACTATGTTATTGTGGAGTGGTCTCGCTACACGAGTGCCTGTGACCCCGGAGGGCGTGGGTGTGTAAGGTGGGTGTAGAGTGTCCTGTCTGTAGGCGCCCCCTAACAAGCCTTGTGCCCCACGTAAGTAGTAGGTATGGGTCCGCGGCAAGAAAAGAGGAGGGAGTAAAGTACAAGTTTATTAACGATAACCAATCTCCCAGTACCTACGACTGCCGAAGGAGGGACGCACTCACTCACTTGTTAGCACTCACACACAACGTATCTCGGTCTTCGGTGGCAAAGCGGGCCGCTCGACGAAGTTGTTGGAGTCCCCGTAGCTCCGCGGGCAGAACGGGCGCGACGGATGTGTTTAAGGACTTGTAGAGACGTAGACTTCAAGACTTTGTAGCTTCTTATAGTTTTACTTAGTTATTTCACTTATTTGCTTCTTCAAAGTCAGGGAAAAACTGGCGTGTCATCAGCTTGACACGGCTTATATATGCTCGCTCGGCGCTCTTCATTTCAATAGTCTTTTTGTCAGTTTCTAGCACCTTCGTAGTCTTCATTTCGATCGTCATGTTTCTAGCTTTGAGAACCTTCGGTGATTGTCGTCCTCTTCATGTTCGAATTTCAAAGTCTGGGACTTGTCAGTGGCCAGGTCAGTCGACTACCAGTTGATGCGCTATCCATGAAGGTTGGTTGTGATGATGAAGTGGCTTGCGTGGACAGCAAAGACGCTTCGGCAGCTCGGAGGATGCTGAGGTCTCGTTTCCTCCGGTCCAGAGGGAGAGGGAGAGTGCTAGTGCGTTATGAACTTTAAATTCAAGTACCAGGAGATCAGAAATTAGAAAGAGGTAGAATAAAGTATGATAACTTTTTAGTAAGGAACTACGCGGCTCTATAGATTAGCCGTCATAGTTGAAAGGTTGACATCATGTCAACAAAGTAAACAAACAAGAAAAATATTGGAAATGTTTTGCAAAATAATTAAAATGAGTAAAAGGACAACCAGAGGTATGAAAATGCTACATTTCCCCCGCGACCCCGAGAAAATTTTTGCTGTTACAAAAATTTTGAGGTTATGAGCAGATACCTTCCCTAGCATATTCATTCAGACATCACCATTCAATCATACATCCATCATCTTCCAAAGTTCGGGGTAGGGCTCACACTCGATGGCTCCTACTCCAAGATATGCTGCTCTCTGAGCATATCTCAGGCAATGACACAAGGCTTGTTTTAGGAGTTGTCATCCGCTCCAGCTTAAAACCTGTGGGTGGTGTTAAGGCTTATTTAACGTGTCACCTGCCGCACGATGTGTAGAGTGTAGACAAGGTTAGTTTGTGTAGAGTGTAGTAGTGTAGGCTTATTTTACGTGTCACAATCCGCACGAACAAGAATGAACCTAAGCTCAAGTGAGAATAGAGAGACCCATCAGGAGTATCAACCTAGAGGACCCATTTTAGTGAGTCTAAGAGAGTGTATGAGTGTATGTGAGTGTATGAGTGTAAGAGAGTGTATAAAAACCAAATACGCGATGTCAGATGGGTGATGAAGATTTATAAAAGGTAAAGCGTTTTAAATCAGTTGCAAAATATTTCCATTAATGCATTAAAGAGGGAGAGGGCCGAAAATACTTTGAAAGAGTAAGCTTTAGAATTTTGGGAGGGAAAAGAGGGAGAGGGCCGAAAATGAGGTCGAAAAGGTCTACGCTAGAAGAAGCGTTGTTTTTGAATTTAGGGAGGGATTCTATACCGTTGGGCGCCAAACTGTCGTATTACCTAGGCCCCATACTAGTACATACGTGGGGCACAAGGCTTGTTAGGGCGCCTACAGACAGGACACTCTACACACACCTTACACACCCACGCCCTCCGGGGTCACAGGCACTCGTGTAGCGAGACCACTCCACAATAACATAGTTGCTAAGTATTCACCTGCGGTTGCCCCGGTTCCTTGAGTGCCGGTGCCTCTCGGAATCTAGGTAATACGACATTCTGACATGGTTGTGTAACGACCGCCGTCTAAGTGATCATAGACAGCAACCGGGACCTACGGCTTAACGTGCCATCCGAAACACGGAACCATCTTACTTACGGACAATCGGGTGGCTCAGCCCGCAATGTCCTAACCAGACTGGGAACCACCGAGAATCGAACCCGGAACCTTCTGCGTCAACGGCAGTGGCACTACCACTGCGCCACTAAGTAACTGTATGATAATCAGAATAAGTTGATCCCTTAAACGTTGATAGGATGAGTTGTTTATGGTACCTACACATTTTGTTTTTTTCTCATTCGTGTGAATGTCAGTCGTAATATTTCAGAAATAATTTTTAAATTCTGAATTTTCGTTACAAATAGTTACAACAGCTTTAATTAGTATAAAATAATAAAAGAAAGATTTTTTAAACTGCAACACAGTTCAAACAAAAAGTTTACTTATTATTATCGAACTATATCTCTAAAAGTACTTGCCATTGCCTAGATTCAATACAACTCTACCTTTGACCTACCTTAAAACTAGTTACTTTAAGCAATTGGTCTTTCATGTTAATGTGGCTTCATGAATTATGCTAGCAGCACTGAAATCAGCTGCATTCCACTGTATTTCATTCCCAGGGAAGCAATTAGCGCCAAGGGTAACTTTTAGTCTTGGTTCACGTGCTAAATGACTCGTATTTAAAACGAATTTTTGTTCTAGTACAGCCCAGCTCACGTCTGGTTTAGGCGGATCGCATACTAGACGCACGACGGAGCGCTAAAATATCGCAGCGGTCTGTCAGATCCATACTTCAAACGTCACTCCCTATATTAAAACAGCACTCTGCGGATGGCACTGCGATAGCGCTGCGGTGCTGGGGATTGACATGTCTAGTATAAAACTGACAGACCGCTGCGATGTTCTAGCGCTCCGTCGTGCGTCAAGTGTGACAGCGAATGTCAGTCTTATGCGCGGGACATAAGCCATCTTTATACCATCTCATTACCCTAGGTCTGCTGGAAGAGATTTTTTTTAGAATTAAGCTGACCTGTTGTCTATTGTTCCATTTGCTGTTTCCTTTGTATTGTATTGTGTACAAGAAACGGTTAAATAAATAAATAGGAACAGTCCAAAGTCCAAACTGTATAACCCACCCTGAGCTTGCCTGTACTAGTTTCACATCAACCTACCTCCTTAAAATTTCTACACTGGTTTTTCTTACAAACTGTTCATGAAAACTTTAAATTGATCCCTTGATGGTTCGGTTGATTTGCTGCTACTGATCAGATAATTTTTATGCTTTCGCTTTTATGTTTTTTTTTTCACCTTTGAAACATGTTTAACCATGACTTTTCCATCATAATAAGCGATTTGTTTTTGTGTTTTGCGCTACATTCCTGAATATTTTGTACTTATATTTAGCACAGGATAATTGGGGTACTAGGTATTTTGTGTTTTGAATGTCGTTTTACTGTAATTTGTTTTTACTTTCGCATTGTTTGAGCGTTTTCATTTTGTTTACCTATTCCTAAATTAACACAGTATCGATTTCAGCCGTGTTTTTATCAATTCCGATATTTTTATGGCAAAAATCGGGACGTTGGAACGTTGCTATAAGTAAATGAACGGAGTACTTTAAAAGTTGTAACTGCTGTTTAGTTGATTATTTATACAGTAGTTGTAAAATCTCGTTATAAAGGGACGAAAATAAATATGGAATAAATAAAAACACGACTAACATCTCTCACAAGCATACCTATATCAACCTTCCGTTTCCAAACAGATAAGGAGACGATCACCTGTTGCGACGACAACGGTCAGCTGGCTGCCGACGTGAACACCAACCCCCAGTGTGCCCCAATCCTTATACCCCCGAATGACCCCATCCACGCGCCACAAGGGACACAGTGTATGAACTTCGTGAGGACCACTACCACGCAAGACAGGAGGTGCAAGCCACTTGGGGCTCCTGCTGAGCCGGTGAGATGTTCATTATCACTACATAGCATAAAGCAAAGTCGCTTTTCGCGTCTGTCTGTATGTATGTTTGCTTAAATCTTTAAATCTACACAACAGATTTTGATGCAGGTTTTTTTAATAGATAGTGTGATTCAAGAAGAAAGTTTTTGTGTATAATACTTGCCAAGAAAACATCTTATTCCCACGGGAAAATGAGTTGCAGCGGGCGCAGCCGCTGGGCGGCCCACTAGTTGCTTATATACTACATTCGCTTACATAGTGTCACGACCATCGTAATTGTCAGTATGTGCCCCTGTATGGAGCATTTAGGTAAAGTTACGTTGGTCGCGACACTATTAACCTTATTGTGCCCCGATCCCTATACCGCCGGATAACCTACCTGGCCACCAGCCGCGAGGGACAACTGCATAAACTTTGTCAAAGCCACGACGCAAAACAGGAAGTACAAGCCACTTTTGTGGAATTCTTGATAGTTTAGTTACTCACTTGGAAACAATGGAGCAGGACAAAAGTTTTTAGTTTCTCAACTCATGTTGTTGTATTCAGCAACATTCTGAAACCCTTCATACCGTCGGTTACTCCAGATTGTCGCACGGCAGTCTGAAATTAATTATAATGCCTTAAGACAATTGCCTAATGAATACCCTCTTTAAAACTTCAAAAACTCAACTAAATCAAAAACTTAGTGTATCGAACTTCTATCTAAGATACATATATATCAAGAGACCGAACCAGCTGTCTGTTAATTTAGATTTTCAGCCCAAAAATTATTTCGATAAGAATTTCTGCCTAATGGTATTTAGTAGGCAATTATCTGAAAGCCCACTCCTAGATTGTCTGCGTCACATTATTATGATAGTACAGAAAAGTTGAGCTAAGCAAGAATTATAAGCTTGGACCCGGAATTGGCCGGAAGTTGAAAACAAAATATTCATTTCCTTTTGTCGACTTGATGTCTTAACATGGCGTAGTAGGTTAAGGAATGGTGTCAAGTGAAACAAGAGATTTTCGACCATTTTGGAATGGCCTAGAATTAAAAGTATGGATAACAGGATTTAAAAGTATGGATCACAAGTTCGTAACAAGGGTGTAACCGAAGTTTTGATATTTTATTTCAATTACCATCTACTTATAATCAGAAAACGATATCCTTAATAGGAAAACGTTACCCAATAGATATCCTCAAGATAAATTGTCCCTATCTACCTGAAAGAGAATTGTGATCGCTATCTATCTTGTCCTATCCTATTTTGGCTTCGCTAATTGAGAACGCCAACCTGATATGAAGTTATAAGGCTTTGCAGATAAATGCTCATGTTACTGATCTATATCAACGGTTTCCTTTGCTAAAATGATTTGAAAGTTACAATACGTAGTATACACTTTAGTTATGTTGGGATTCTTGCAGTTATGGTGTGGTAAAGTATTTACGTACCACATGCTTGGCCAAAAGTTCCCAAACAAAATAGCAGCTTAGTTGCTGTCACGTACCGGTTGGTAGAATTTGTTTGTATAATCCAGTTTTATGTAAAGAGATATATAAATGGATAATAAAAAATGCATGTCTCTAAACAATTATACGATGTACCTACCTTAGTGGGATTTAATGCACTCACACACAGTGCTATATCAATAAAAAATTAGAAAATGTATTAAAGGATACTTACCTAGCTAGCGAATTTCTTCATATTGTTCTTTCTTGATTCAAATTTAAATTATTTATTCAAAGTAGTAAATTTTACATTCAGCTTTTTGATTTGATAAATATTGATAAAATCTTATAATGTATGTTTGTTTCAGATATCAGTAGTAACAGCCTACATGGACTTGTCACTGGTGTACGGCAGCAGTCAGGGTCAAGCCGCCCCCATCAGGGCCGGGACGGGGGGGCGCCTGCTGACCGTGCTGAGAGGGGGGCAAGAGTGGCCCCCACAGGACACCAACATCACCCTCACTTGCGAGTCGGCTCAGTCGCCAAATGAACCTTGTTATTTGACTGGTAATCTTTTGAAGTATAATTACAATTCGCAACGAGCATAGAGGTAGATAATTTAAAAACGTAAACCCGACTGTGGTAATTTCAAGTAATAATTATTTGCGTTTAGTTAAACGTTTCGCAATTTTTAGATTTTATGACATTTTGATATACTTAGCCAGTATCACTTGCACTGCCGAGACCGTAGCTGAGACAACACTTATGATAGCTCAAATGTGAGCATCCTAGGAAATTTAATTTGAGCCGATTGGGGGCGGATCGCACACTTAACGCACAACAAAGCGCTAAAATATCGAAGCGGTCTATCAGATCCATACTATCTACTAGACATCCGTCACTTCCATACTAAAACCGCACTGGACGGACGACACTGCGATAGCGCTGCATCGACAGCGGTTGAGTGGTTTTAGTATGGAGATTGACATTTCTAGTACGGATCTGACGGACCGCTGCGATGTTTTAGCGCTCCGTCGTGCGTCATGTGTGCGATCCGCCTCGAATCGGCTCAAATCAAATTTCCTAAACTATACCCACATAGATATACATAGGACAAACTCTTATAAAGTAAATTAAGTACAAACCTGCACATAATGATTTATGTAATAGAAATCTGGAATTATTATAAATACGTTTGACAAAAGTGTAGGACGCGCTATTCATAAGGTCATTAAATCAATTATATCTAAACTAGTTTGGAGTTGGTGTTGAATGCGCCACTTACATAATTTCCAATTTGTTTTAATTAAATGCCTTATTTCACAGTAGAGTGTAGTTCCTAGAAACTTCAGGATAATAAAGCACCCAGTTTCCAACAGTCGGTTCATTGGTATTCCGAACATTTGGGCTAGATCCGTTTACATTTACAGACAGATGAATACATTGACAACTTCTCTTATTAGTTAGTTCAGAACTTACTCTTCAAAACTTTAAATAAATCAGACAGACAGTTTTTTTAAACCAGGCATCAAACCTCAGCTGAATTTACCTATTTGGAGTGTTCTAAAAATTCTCAACCCAACTCAAGCTCGACCACAAAGTGCTGAGAATAACACGGTTCTCCGATTCGAACCGATGCTCCAAGTAGCAAAAAGACAATCTCCGGGGACCAAATCAAATCGGCTAAAGTAGCTGCTGGATACAGCGATGAAACTAGAAATTTCATTTTATCCCCCAAAGTAATTGAGCCTTTTGGTTTTCTCGGAACTTAGACGTATATAACGTTTCAAATGTTTCTAAAGTTACTTAGAAATCTGGAGCACAAAGATTTTCTTTCAGTTAAGATAACTTTTTAGTTTGGAAAACCTTTTAACGCGGAAGTTTTGAATAAATATTACGTACCTATGCTACGTACTTTTTGTCACACATAAGCAGATAAAAAAAATACTAAACTATATGTAGGTCTTACGTTTATTACACACTTGGGGTCAATAAAAACAAATATTGTACAAAAACTCTACTTGGAAAAAATATTATGTAATTTTGAAAGACCCTACGGTATCTTCAGTAAAACTTCAAATTATTATTTTTTTACGTCATATGGTTAACCAGGTTTTTTGTGGCCCTTAGGTGACATCAGAGTGAACCAGAACCCTCAACTGACCGTTCTCCAGGTCATTCTCCTGCGAGAACACAACCGCATTGCCGATACCCTGGCCAAGCTGAACCCTCATTGGATCGATGAGACCATCTTCCAGGAGGCCAGGCGTATCCACATTGCAGAGATACAGCACATCAACTACTACGAGTATTTGCCCATATTCCTTGGTGAGTTAAACTTACGTTAAGTTAGCAAACTCACGTGTCCACACTGTGCACGGGAGTTTTCTGCCGTCGGTCGGTACTTCAGCCCCGTAATTTATAAAGACTGTATAAAATAAGACGGAACCTGACCCTAAACGAAAACATTCTGTATCCACATCACTCTTAAGTCAATAAAAATACCAAATATAAAACTAGCTACCCATGTAAGAAAATCGTAAAACAGACAACGTAAAACATAAAAAACACGATAGCCAAATAAAATTAGCGTAATTTCAATAAAAGGTTACAGCCATAAAGGGTGTGTTTTCTGACCTTATTATTCACTTCCAGTACTTATGGAAATCTCCGGCTCGTTTTACGGACGTCGTCGTAAACATTTAAGTGTTAAACAAAAGGCTGAAATCCTTTGAATCCAAGAATTTCTAGACAATGTTAGTCGGTTTTTGTTGTACGGGTTCAAGTTCAAAATATTCAATGCGAAGTCAGTAGGTAACCTACTTTGTTTATTTTACCCGACTGCTGTAATACGAGTGTTACGTTGTTCGAGAAAAATACCACCCACCGTCTTTCTGATTTGTGGTAATATGGAGGACTTACTTAAATAAGGAGAGTATGGAGTAAATAACAAAAACTGGATAAGTAGGTAAATTATATTTCACGTAAATAAGGGCATGATCAGCTGACTGCATTTACTATGGGAAGTCAAAACATTTTGGACGCTTTCTGACATCTGTTCTTAGAGAAAAGTTGTTCAGTTTCATGGTCTGCATGGCATCTATCGTTATCCGAAAGGCTGTCACTCACACAACGTATATAGCCGCATTTGTACGCCAAGATATGTCGCTGTCTCAAGTTGAGCGGTTTATGTGACATAATGTATAACCCAAGATAAATGGGACATCGCAACATCTGGGTTGCTAATTCAGATGTATCACATTTTAACTTCGACAAAGATACATTGACCCATTTCGCACTTTGTTTGATTCATGAGCTACTTCCCTTGTTCTTACCGCTGAAGATCAGAATTCTTCTGGACGTAGTTCTGGGTTTGTTTGAAAAAAAACGATTTATTTTTATTTTAAAAAAATATTTAAAAAGGTTGCAAATGTTCAACAACAGGATAAAGAAATATACTGTAGTTTGAACGTTTCTCGGTTCAAATCTCAACTTTTTCAATTTACATAATAGGATATTCGCATTCAGCAGTCTCTAAATTCACATTGCTTCTGTTTGCTTATGACTTGAAAAGAACCAGTGAAAACACCAGTTCATTACACATTCCAAGTTTTGAAAGCGCACTTTTAATTGTCTGTATTTTCCTTTTGGACGGTGGTACGAGTGCAAAAGTGTTAAATTATTTTGCGTAATATATGTACAGAACATTATAAAAATGTAAGTAATTAGCCGCTTATCAGGCTGTACCTTTAAGGGTTTAATTTACACTGGTTGTTCTTACAAACTGAGGGATAAACTAAATTCCAATTTGTTTAAGACTTTTGTGCTTGTTGCTCTGTTTAACAGAGATAATTATCCGCGTGTTTACATAATAATTTATTCATGTAGACCCAATATAAGAAATACTAATTTAATAAGCTTACTAATCTTAGTATAAACCCGCCGGGTAATAAATGTTATAAAGGCAAATATTATTTTTTTGAGAGTTTGGCCATTCTCTTCAAGAATACCTGTAGGTAATACAATGATATTTCGCCAAGACCGTAAATATTTTCAAAAACATTTTGAATGTTTCGAATTATAATGTGGAATTTTCCTAAGGGGAAAGAATTCTAGTGAACAGGTCAGTGAACCGTGAACATTGTTCGCCTAGGTTAAGCCTCATTTACATAGAGAGCAAAATTCCACGGCGAACCCACCGTCTCACCGTCACTTCATATTGGAAAAGTCCCTTGATAAATAGAACCTTTGTAAACTAACTAGTTACTAAGGGTTACATTGGGTTGCCCAATATATGGAAACTTGGCCGATAAATTGGTGAATAATTCGATAATTTGGAGAATACTAAATACACAAACCAAATTGGAAGGAAATATTATGGACGATCCTCCAAAAATAGCTGACGGAATTACATCAACCATGAACGGCTACCTTCTATTGGAAATTGTGCCAAAGCTATTAACTTGCTCAAAGAGAATACAAATAATGATACATACATGAACTAGGAAAACTAAAGTCTAGAGGGCGTGTTCTGCCTATAAATGGTCTTGTTTTCATGATAGAAAGAAAATACATCTACTTACTACTGAAACGGCCATGAACCGACAAGTGTGGTAAAGAGTTTTTCAAGTTCGCAAAAACAGATGGGCGCGGAACTGGTGCAAATCCTTGTAAATGGGCACTTAGCGGATTTCTTCGGGATCTTAATGGTTTTAGATATTCCAAAGAAGTGCTAGGTGTAGAAAGATTAATCGTTTTTTCTAGATATCCCTTACTTCAGTAAATGAAAATAATGGGTAACTAGTTCTTTTTCGTGGTTTTAGAGATTTTATGGTAAAAAATAAGAAAAAAATAAATTTGAAAATGCTCAAAACGCCTTCCTGGGCCAGAAGATGCTCTCATCGCTTCAAAATAATTTGATGAAAGTAATTTACCAAAATTCCGCGAGCAGAGATTGTACTTAACATAGATGCTGAAGTTTATTTATAGAATGTTGTATAAGTAAATAAAAAAATATACTTTGCTGTCTATAAAAAACTTCAAGAGATTTTATACAATATTAATTGCGACTACTATTATTATCTAAATATGCTGCCGATTGAACACCTTTCTCTAAGCATTGAACAGTTCGTAAGTTTAATGATCCAACCAGGGACAGGGAGGCCGAGAGGGTGGCGCAGGTCCTGGACAACCCTGTGTTTTCCATAATTGCGTCCCAGGCAACGCTGTGTCTTTGGAGAGGAAAGTTCGCCCGCGTCACGCTGAGTCTTGCTTCAGACACTGATTAAATCGTCTGTCATACACGTATGAGGCCAGCATGATGATGAAGTTTTAATGATATAGACACCGTACCGGGGATAATGTATATTATCTTCAATTTAGATATCCCGTGTAGAAACAAAGGGTAGGTTTATTAACATTATAAGTATCTCTAATTATCATAATCTCGACTGTTTAAGGAAAATGGCGAAACAAGTCTGATTATTACGCAATTGTAGCGAACCATAATAATTATTATAGCTTGATTTAACAATGGTGTTCATAAATGAACTGAAACAGTCATCTCTATTTTCGTATTATTTTGGTATTTTAATCGCTTCAGGGTGAAAACTGATTAAGTTCCTAGGTACAAGAAGCTAATTTTTTTTGTAATTTTTATTATTTATATTTAGTTATTTCTGATTAGTTTCTTTTCAAGAAATTTGACTCGTTGTTTATTATCTTGGATTCGTAGAAAAAATAAAACTTTGCACTAAAATTCTTTGATTCAACCATTCGGGATTTCTGCGGCTGAATCATGAACAAGTGAAATCCACAGAGTCAAAAGACAATCAATCATCAATTCAAATCCAACCAGATTTTACTCTTATTTTTAGGAAAAAAGCTCCGATGCGACATTACAATACGAGAAAACTCTTTTTATTCAAGAGAAGGTATTTGTGTTCAGATTTGATGTGTTTCTTTTAGGACAATCGTAAACATTGACTTAAGTCAAAAAAATCTGCTCTCATTTGTTCGATGTGTGGTAGGTAATTATTATTTAATTGGTTTAGTAAACAGAGGTGATGTTGTTATAAAATGAAATTCATATTTCATGTCTGTTCTTTTATCTTCATTTTTTAGATTTTTTTCAGCGTCTATCAAAGTTAGGTGGATCGCACACTTGACGCACGATGGAGTGCAAAAATATCGCAGAGGTCTGTCAGTTCCATACTAGAAACGTCACTCCCATACTAGAAACGTCACTTCCCATACTAAAGCCGCACTCGCCGGATGACACTGCTACAGCGCTGCGTCGACAGCGGTTGAGCGGTTGTATGGGGACTGATATTTCTAGTATGGATTTGACAGACCGCTGCGATGTTTTAGCGCGCCGTCGTGCGTCAAGTGTACGATCCGCCTGACTTACACCAGTCCACAACGTTGCGTCGTCATTTTTTTTTTCTTTATCAGGGTTGGACAACATGATAAAGAACAAGCTGATCTACCCAGGAGTACAGGGCTACATCAATGACTACAACCCCAACGTGGACCCTAGTATCCTCGACGAGCACGCCACCGCCGCCTTCAGACACTTCCACACGCTGATTCGAGGATATTTGCAGTAAGCATCTATATTCTATGGGTTTCACCAGAAAAAGTTAGACGAGTATCAGGCTTATAAAAATGGGTCCATACAGTAACGCTGTAGCGTAGTACACGCGCGCCGAATTTGTAGTAAGGCCCTTTTTATTTATTCGATAGTTCAGTGGCTAAACCCTCATTAAAATAAGACTTTTCCCTGCATGTATTGTACTCAACTCAACGTTCCTACTGAAACACTATCTATTAAAGAACTGCATCAAAGTACATGGATTGGGATTAAGAGTCAGCGGTGTCCACTGACCAGGGATGTTATGCGCGCGTACGACGCAAATGTCAATACGTAATACGGGAGCATTTATTGATGAAGATTGCTCATAAACCATTAGATTATAACAACGCATGAGCATGCTAAAGTGGTCGTAGAACTGACTATCTATTGGTCTTGACATGTGAAAGAACTTTTTAAACCAAAGTACTCTCATGTTAGGTACTACATAATATAAGGTTCCAACGGTATGTTTGTGGATGAAAATTATACCTAGGTTTAGAAACAGCAATAGGTCCGTACGTATAGTACTCTAGTTCATAATTTATTCTCAGAAACTTTGTGTTAGAAGCAGAAATTATCTGCTGTAAAACCAACACAGACATTTCTGAATTGTTTTCTCTATCAGTTGAAAGTTAAATAAGTTTTTGAAAACATGCGAGATTCAAGCTAGACAAGTTTTTCAGACAAACAACAGTCCTATCCCATAACCTATCCGTAAAAAGATCTTTTTCGCAGAAGCTTTCTAAGTACTTGCATTTGTTTTCGTTTATTTATTTGCCTACCTTTTGTCATTGCTTTGCAACTCTTCTTCATTACGCCTACTCACATTTCAGCTATTGAAAAACAATAATAACAATAAGATATCAATATAGGCACTGAGGAATATTTTACCAATATGTAGGTGCACATTTTGAGCAGCAAAATTGTTCTATCGTAGTCTTTACATGCAATGCAGCGAGGGTGACGAAATATTGATCTAGTTTATGAAGCCTTCTTGATCGACAAGATAGAAACTTACTTCGTCAAATTTTTTTCAGACTGATCTCCGAGAAACGCGAGCTTGTAGGTGCTGTAAGGCTGAGCGACTGGTTCAACAGACCTTTGCTGCTGGAGATCGGAAATGCCTTCGACGACCTAACCCGAGGTTTGACCGCGCAGCAGCAGGACTTTAGTGACCAGTTCTGGGACAGCGAAATCACGCAGTTCTTGTTCAAGTAAGTCGCTTCATTGTGTGTATCAATTTCAACTTCTGCGGTGTTGGTCGTTCGACGACACGGTGTCCCATGAAAAGAGAGAGTCTTCTGCAATAGCTACAACACTCCACTGCTAGTCTCTTGCCTCCCCCAATTCGGAGTATTAACTGTACTCACTTATCAGGCAGAACGGCGAACACAGCACTGGTGTTATATTCATAGGGCATACTGTTGTCCATTCCCTGGATTCATCCTTAGTAGATCAAACACACATACACAGCGCCAAGAAGCACAAACGCGCAGCAGTGTTTGTAGTCGTGTCATACACACATACACACACACACACACACACACACACACACAAATCACGCCTTTATCCCTTGCAGAGTCGACTGAGCGTTAACGATCTTAAAATTACCGCCGATATCGCCACATCTGACAAGTATTGAGGGCCCTTTCCGATGATTCATGTATCACTATAGTGACAGGTTGTCAGCCTGTCGCCTAAAGTTGTAATACGCATGAAAACCTAGAGCCTCTTAGTTGCCTCTTACGACACCCCCGGGAAGAAATGGGGTGATGCTATTCTAAGTCGGCATCACACGGCTAACGTATCACGGTAAACGGATCGGTAGTCGTAACACATTTTAAATATTTATATTTTGAGACTTATTCAATCGTTTCATATATAAATTTACTTAGTTTTAATATAGTTCTAGAAGAAAATGAGGGCGCGAAATTATAAATCCAATGTCAAGGGAACGTTACATAAAAGTGAAGTTACTCTGGAAAATCAATGAGTAAGAAAATTGGCTGATAACAGCTTTAGTGGTGGTATTTTACGTTTTTATCAGTGTTTACGACTTCAATATGGGTCCGGCTGATCGCTAGGGATTTAAGAAATGGTTTCATGGTTATTTTACCCGACTGCTTCTGCAAAGGGGTCTGTTTTTTTTTTTTGAGAGTTTGTATGTAAGAATTATATCTAGTTCGATGTCGTTTTAGATATTAAAATTTAGAATAGAAAAAAATATATACAGAAAGTTGAAGTTGCAAGTAAGTAACTAAAAAGAAGGTCATGGAAAATTTATTTGCGATTTTGGGCTGATGATAAATGGGATGCCACTTCGAGTATGTACCTACATGTAGATGGGATGCGTTATGTATCATATGATCGATGCCGGCGTAACCTCGGGATATGAAAATTTATGTTACACTATGACAGGATGACGATGGGAAAAAACCTCTGGATATAAGTAAGGTAAATCCGTGCGAAAAAAATACAGGTGCTTTGTGATATTTTTCCGCCGGAACCAACAGATGCTTACCTATAAGAGGTTTCCATAAATCTTGAATAGGTAGGTTAGTAAGTAGGAGTTTACACACACACACTTTGCTTGCGATTTACTATGCAGGCAAATGATATCGACTTACTTAGCTGTAATGACTACAAGAATATATATATATATATATATACACACACAAATCACGCCTATATCCCTGGCGGGGTAGGCAGAGCGTTAACGACCGTAAAATTACGATCTTTATCGCCACGTCTGACAATATTTGAGGGTCGTTTCAGATAACTCATGTATCACTACAGTGACAGGACAGGCTGCAGCCTGTCGCCTAAAATTAAAATACACATGAAACCCTCGAGTCCCTTGGTCGGCGTCAAAAGAAATGGGGTGATGCTTTTCTTATCCGGCATCACACAGTATTACAAGAATATATTAATTAATATTATAGATACGTATCAAAAATAGAATAGGTAGGTATAAATATGCGGAGACACTTTTGGTCTTGCTCGTGCCACAAGCAAAACCAGATTGTTTTCTATTTTTAGTGCAACTGCAAGTTATAAAACTGTTGGCTGCTTTTAGCGACTTTTCCGCTGAGATTCCCTACTACAATATTAATTTAAACTTCAGCTTCTTGAAGTGCTTTTTGAGGTGTTGAGTTCCAGCAAGAAGTTTACCAAGTTCAGGCGTTAATTTATAAGGAAATGCAACTTAAAATGCTTGCAGTTCTAAAGGCCTTTTGTGTCAGTGAAGCTGCCCAACTTTTAGCATAGCATAAATCTTACCAGTGGTAAAATTTTGGTCTCGACGTGGTCATAATCTTAATAGTAGAAATTCAAGTAAGAAATACCTGTGTGATTAAGAATATATATTAAGAATATTTCCGCCGTGTGATGCCGGCATAGAATTACATCACCCCAATTCTTCCCGTGGGTGTTGTAAGAGGCAACTAAGGGACTCGAGGGTTGCATGTGTATTACCACGTATTACAACTTTAGGCGACAGGCTGACAACCTGTCACTACAGTGATACACGAATCATCTGAAGGGGCCCTCAATACATGTTAGACGTGGCGATAACGGCCGTAATTTTACGATCGTTAACGCTCTGCCTACCGCAAGGAATAAAGGCGTGATTTGTGTATGTGTATGTATTAAGATGATTAAATAAAGAATCGAAGAAAGTTTTAGCGCTGTTATCCAAAATCCACGAGCGGAATCGCATAGTATAAGCTTGACAAAAACGCAGTTTTTTTTCTCATTTGTCTGAAATGCAATTTTCTCTTTGGTAAATATTAACTGTTGCTATTTGATTCCAACAGGCGCAACAACACATTTGGGGGTGATCTTCGTGCGACGGATATCCAGCGAGGTCGTGACCACGGACTAGGCACATACGTGGACACACGTGGGGCTTGTGGCCTGTCTGTGCCTAGGAGCTTCCAGGACATGCTCGACTTCATGTCTGAAGAGGTAGGCTCACAACTTTTAGAAAATTTTCTAAATTAGCTTCTACTATCTGGGCTTCAGTGGCGCAACTGTCGTCTGTCGTCATCTACCTTGATAGTACCAGCGTATAATACGTTCTTTATAGATTGAAGTCGTCAAAGCGATGAAAACCCGCGATCAGATTCGTTTAAAGATTTTTCATATGAGTTCTGACTGATGTAGGTAACCATCACATAGGTAGGTATTGGGTATTGTGACCATGTGGTGTATGTGTGACGCCTTTTTCCTACTTAGATTAGTTTAGTATGCGCCACCAGTGCAACCGTGTATTAAAAATTCGTGTACAATTCGTTTCTCTTGTAGACTGTTGGAGCCCAATGATACCTATTCAAAACATGTATATGTATAGTGAGGTGGGGAACTAACTTATGTACCAACACAACAAAACAATACTGCATACGCAACTTAATCATACCTAGTACCAAAATTGCGTGTCGATGAGGCTATTTCGAGGTTTACAGGGTCCTGTAACAGACAGACCATTGGCTAGATCAAAGTAGCCTTTTGCTTTGTGACAGAAGTAGCAAATAGTACCAGTACCCATCTACTTTGTTCGTCTAGTGTCTGCTTTTGCGTGTAACAATATTGTCATATTGTTAGCGTAATTGAGTAGTACAGTGGGTAGCTGTAGTTAGTATTCTTTGGTAGTAAGTAATCTGCTCACTTCCATAAAATCACCTCGTGAATGTTGGGAATCTGACCGATTTTACTGAACGGATATTTTCTATTCTACTTAAAGGCCTCTGCGCAGTACTTGAATGTTTACTGAGCTTCTCATATTAAACTAAACCTGCCTTTCAGCATGTTTTCATAATGCCGACCATATAATGAATAACAGAGTTGCTTATCGACTCTTTCGAACAAACTGCATATAAAAATAGTACTTAGATAAGAATGTACTAACTATACCAACAAGCAACCTACTACTTACCTAACCTACTTACTTACAAAAAGATTGGATGTATTACCTTATAATCCAAATTTTGAGTAAGTACCTACATTATAAAGTACTTATATCAGAATTTTTGATGGTGGTATCTACCTACTTAGCTAAGTAGCAAAAGTATGTTAACCTTGCCATTAAATTTGCGTAAAAGTCGAACTTGGTCGGCCAAACCACTGGCAGTGGATATATTGAGTTTCAAACTGAAATTTTGTTAACTTTGTGGTTTCCGCTTCCGGTAAGTAGGTATGTGGGAAAACGTAGTATCGATCGCCTATATTTTTATATATAAATATATTTTGTCATACATTTTGATAAAAAGTTTTAAGCTGCATTTCTATGCAGCCTAAAACGCTCTTGCTTGACTCAAGCCAAACCTTTTTTAACCTCACAAGTTGAATGAATCTGATTGAGCTTATGATGGTTACTTTTTTTTTGACATTGACTGGGAAAAAGTTATAAAATGATAAATGTCACCTTTTTGAGGGCCCCACCGGGAATCGAACCCGAAACCTTTGCGCCGCATGCGGTCGTACTCTACCCTGCGCTGCATCGGCAGTCATTGATAGATGGCTGTCCGGCCAGATCGTAGTTAGTAGTCGGTAATCAAGTCGGGTTGTTCAACGACTTAGTGTCCCTTATGAAAAGAGTAAGGAACCTACAAGTTTGTAGAAATATGAATTGACACTCACTCACGCACATAATCGTATGCGAAAAGAAGGTTATTTTCTTCTAAAAAGTTGCGACTTTAAGAATATTGAAAAAAATATGCTTTAGTAACGCAGATAAAAATTAAACTAAAAGTTTATAAAAGAATAATTTATAACGCTTTTTTGTTAAGTAGGTACCTAATTGTTTCTTATCAATTAGAAAATAAAGCTAAAGTCAATTATTAATTTGATAATTTATTTGAATTTTAAAGACTCTTTCTTGGCACAAAAATTTTGTTGTTACCATTTTAAATCATGAATACTTACTTACTTACAAATTAAATCCACACACAATTTCACGAAGTATGTTTAGTCACGTTTAGTACATAAAATCAAACCACCTATCATTTAAATCTATGGTATGATTATTTGTTATTTTAATCTTCGTTAACTCTACTTCTGTTTCATAAAGTCATTTTTTCAGTCGTATCGAGTCATTTCACTTGCACAATGACATGTAAAAATAATGAACATAAGTTTTTACTCATTTTTTGTCCGCTCATCGTTTTCCACATCTACCTGTCTTCACTCTTTACCTGTATTTACGTGGCTGCGATTTATAGACCCTTAATGGAATCCGGTATGAAAAGAATGTGAGTATGAAAAGATGAGCTTGGAACCTCTACAATAGGCTATCATAGTCGGGATCTTTTATAAAGTTCTGGGGTTAGCCAAAATCACAATTTCGCCACTAACACCTGTGACCGTACTAAGTGATTTCTAAAGGTTACTGCTACTTTACCTA
This sequence comes from Keiferia lycopersicella, assembly GCA_029255805.1. Lineage (NCBI taxonomy): Eukaryota > Metazoa > Arthropoda > Insecta > Lepidoptera > Gelechiidae > Keiferia > Keiferia lycopersicella. The sequence goes on from JARACZ010000008.1 coordinate 7,738,748, forward strand.
TTTTACTTAATTTATTTACGCTTTATACATTCTTGCAAAACGCAATGTTTTTGATGTGTTGCTTTCGTAAACTAAATATGCTGATCCAGAAAACTTTTTCAAACCAAGTCTTTCAGTTCGCAGTACTGCCGGAGATTTTCCTCTAGCATTATTGAAATAAATATTTGTTTAGGATAGGCAACTTTATGGAGTCGACCAGAATAAATAAGTACCTAATACCCATAGAAATCGCATCAGCTAGGCCTTGGTCTGGTAGTCCTATAAATGATGGTGTATTCTTATACTCCTCTAGAAAAGATAATGGCATCAACAAAATATGAAGGGCCGGATTAGGAATGGGATGTCTGATAAGGCAGATGTAATGTGAAGGATATTAGAGGAAATGGGCCGTTTTTTTTGACCATATTTCTTTTGCGAATTGTTTATTTGGACAGAATCTGACATTGCAGGGTGAAGTTATTTCACGGATAAGTGGCCTAAAGATTGGTTTTCACACGCACTGAATGGTTTTCCGACGTTTTATCGGCTCCGGTTCATTACCTAAGGTCACACTTAACGCACAACACAGCGCTAAAATTACGCATCCGTACCGCAACGGTCTGTCAACTCCATACCTACTAGAAATGTCAATCCCTTTACTAAAACCGTCCAACCACTGCACTGTCGACGTGTTTTGACACATCTGCGGTATTTTGACGCAGCTGCGTCAACAGAGTTTGCGCGCTTTTAGTTTTGGGATTGTGATATCAAGTAAATCGATCTGACAGAAGACTGCGTTATTTTAGCGCTGCGTTGTGCGTTAATTGTGAAAAGGCCTTAGGTACACAAAATCCGATATAGAACAAGGATATTATAGCACACGTCGCCGCATTAAATTGCGGCTGTCATACTTTTATCAGTGATTTAGGTAGTTGATTGTCACGAGCCGCAACATGGTGAACGACTCACCATACGATTTCATTCTATCCTTATTTCATACCTACTTACCAACATACAAACAAAAATTACGTTTTTATTCCTTGCGAGGTAGATAGAGCGTTAACGATCATAAAACTACGGTCGTTATCGCCACGTCTGACAAGTATTGAGGGCCCTTTCAGATAATTCGTGTATCACTGTAGTGAAAGTCCTGTCCATACCTACTGTTTGTAGTATGTAGTCCTTATTTCAGACTCCTCTTATTTCCGAATTGTATTGAAATAATTTGCCGTGTGACGCCGGCTTAGAATAGCATCGCCCCAAATCCTTCCCGCGGGTGTCGTAAGAGGCGACTAAGGGACTCGAGAGTATTAGTGTATTACAATTTTTAGGCGACAGGCTGACAACCTGTCACTATAGTGATACACATGTTTTCTGAAAAAACCTTCGAAAACAATCCTCAAAAATGTCAGACGTGGCGATTGCGACCGTATTCTTGCGGCCGTTGACGCTCTGCCTACCCCGCAAGGGATAAAGGCGTGATATGTGTATGTGTATGTATGTATTGAAATAATGATTTTCGTCAAATCAATATACTGCGGTTCATTAAAGTTCAAATCGGGTAACAGTATTATTCGGGCTTATCAATAATTATACGAAGTTAGGTAGAACGAGTGCAAAATATTGGCTTTATTATGTGCATTATAAAACATTTTTCCAGCAAAAAACATCAGCATTAACTAAAATCAAGAGTAAATTGAGCTTGAGCAGGAATCTTGAAAAATACTTAGACATGTTAGATACAAATAAAATGTCGTGATCTCATTGAAGAGGATTGCGAATACGAAGAAAAGACCCCTTCCAAGAAAGTTGTAACGTTTTCTAGATTTCTCCGTAGGTAGGTACACTACTTTAGGAATTACTTTATAAAACGAATTGTATCTCTTTTTATGATCCAGATTAGTTACGCACAAAAAATAGGTACCTAATTACCTCATCATTGTCCTTATCCCGTTCTCTGTCGGGGTCAGCTACCTAACCTAGGGGATTAGACGTGGAACCAAGTTTTTACCCAGAGCGACTGCCATCTAATCTCTGCAACCCGAAGGCCAGGCCTGGCCTGAATCCCCGATTGAGTTACATTCAAATATCATCTGGTACCATTTATTAAAAATAGCAACCTGTCCTTGGTATTTTCCTGTTCTTTTTATGGACATTTAGAGAAATAGTTTAGAAAATTCCGAACACTACTTTACATTTTCGGGGAGGTTTCTGAGCTGATCTGGCCTTAAAGCAACGCTTTTTCTCGTTTGCTTCAAATAAAAGTTGGTTTCTATGATTTCATGCAATCACTAAATACAATATTTAGTCAGTTAGGAAATAGGCGTTCTCTTATAAACCAAGTAAGTGGAATTTACAGAGACATAACAGGAAGTCCATCCCAAAATGCGGTCAAGAAAACACATTAAATTATCCAGGTCTAAATTATCCATGGGGCGACATCTAAAGCACTGCTTCATATTTGCGTCACGCACATGCCGTAAAAATTTTTTTTAACGAATTCTGTATAAGTACGTCTTCTTAAACCAACTGGTCGATTTTTCTTCCTCGCTCGCCTTGGAATCCTTTTTCTTTAAAACCGGTCGCAAAAGGGTGGGACAAAAGAGACACTTTAAATATTACCCTCGTTTATTTGACATTACGATGGAGGTCCCATTCTGTATTACAGCTTTTAGTCGAGTTTTGCGTATATTTTCTTTTCGCGACTCTACGAAAATTAAATAGTTTAGAAATTCGGAAATAAACTATGCATATGGCTGTTTTTTTTATTTTCAGATAGTGTTAGATATGAATCTTTATGACGAACTTAAAATCCACTTAAATTACCTATACTTGTCTAATCTTTTAACAAAAGTTTGTCTGATTTGAGCATTCTCTTTTGACGTCAATTATCAGTTTTCGTCTTTAACCGAAGACAGTGGGATCATCCCTTAAGATGTAAATAGAACGACAATCTGAAAAGATCTCTGATTTCAGCTTTTGTGTTCTGATAAAGAACAAAAGTCAAGGTCTTCACTTATTTGCGGAAGAAAAGGAGTTAAGGAAAATTTTTCGTTCTCTATTTCTATGAAGTTTTCTTATGTGTACATGCAGATTTTAAAGTTTTAATATCAACTAAATCAAAGTCATAACACTTCATAATTATTTTATTATGGCTAGGCAAGTATGAGGTTCTACGCATTACAAATTCAAATTGACCATTCAATTTTGTAAATATATTAAAATTCCTTAATACTCATAATATTTATTGATGCGCCGTCATTGCCATACGTCAGTACGAAAACACATACATACATATATCACTCCTTTATCCCTTGCGGGGTAGGCAGAGCGCCAACGGCCGCAAGAATACGGTCGCTATCCCCACGTCTGACATTTTTGAGGATTGTTTTCCAAGGTTGTTTCCGAAAACATGTGTATCACTATAGTGACAGGTGGTCAGCCTGTCGCCTAAAAATTGTAATACACCAATACTCTCGAGTCCCGTAGTCGCCTCTTACGAACCCGCGGGAAGGATGTGGGGTGATGCTATTCTAAGCCGGCATGGCACGGCATGACACGAAAACACAGATTATGCTTTTGATGTGGTTTCAAGGAAGGGGTTCATTTGAAGGTCGACACGCACACAGAAAGAGCCTTCATCTCCACCTAATCTTAACCCAGTGGGAACGTTAAATTTTGCTGCGAGAAGGATTTATACAGGGCCATTAGATATTTAGTCAGTAAGAGAACTTTACTTTGATCTACACATCAATGGTTAGGTTAGTTAGGTAAAAGGTAAGAAATTTTGCTTGTTGGCAACGTGAGTTTCGGCAAATATACACAACAGTGAAACAGCTGTTTTTCCTTCGCGATTGAACTACACACCAATGATGAGGTTAGTTAGGTAAAAGGTAAGAAATTTTGCTTGGCGCAACGTGAGTATCGGAAAATGTACGAGGAATCAAGACATTATTGTATTGTAGATATTTTTTCTGTGGAGCAGCTGTTTTTTCTTCGTGATTTCCCTCCCTCAAATCACCCTGAAAAGATTGCATAATATGGTAATGACTCCTTTCTAAACAATGAATTTCATGACATTAAGGAATTTCTTAGCTTTAGTTTTTAATTGACTACAAGTTTTGTAGTGACATTTTATTTTGTTTATATTTATTTCGATTGAATTTGTTATTTTTGTACACTAGTTGACATTGTTATTTCTTATTTTACATTTACCTATACACTTTACTGACCTTTGAATGTATTGTTTTGTATTACAAGTTGACATATGTTTTATTTCATATTTTTGGCGAACATATTATCCTTTGACATTTTAATTTAATGTACTTAACATGCTTACTTGTAATTTGATAATGTGTAATAAATAAATCTAAATCTAAATCATAATTATTTTTTCGTTCTCAGAACGTGCAACTGCTGCAGAGCTTATACGAATCGCCACTAGACGTAGAGCTGGTGGTAGCTGGGTCTCTCGAGAGGAACGTGCCTGGCGCCCAGGCGGGGCCCACCTTCCTCTGCATCCTGACTGAACAGTTCTACAGGACCAGGGTCGGCGACAGATACTTCTTCGAAAACGGAGCTGAGCCCGAGATTGCTTTCACGCCAAGTAAGAGGGGTTTATTCAAGTTGCAACTGTCACATACACACACACACACACACATCACGCCCTTATCCCTTGCGGAGTAGGCAGAGCGCTAACGACCGTACAATTACGGTCTCTTTATCGCCACGTCTGACAATATTTGAGGGTCGTTTCAGATAAGTCATGTATCACTATAGTGACAGGTTGTCAGCTTGTCGCCTAAAATTGCAATACACATGAAACCCTCGAGTCCCTTAGTCGGCTTCTACGACACCCACGGGAAAGAAATGGGGTCATGCTATTCTAAGCCGGTATCACACGGCACAAAATATAATACAAAGCCAGCCCATGAAACTATAAAACTTTTCCCAAGAAACATAAGTCGTAATAACAAAAGAAAAATAAATGGTTTTGCTGTACATTTCTCGTTCGGTTCATTTTCGATTACAGGTCAAAAAAAAAAAGTATATATTAACATACCTACGTTTTTTGGGAAAAATTGTTGAATGGTGGTCATGCATTTGTTCATTCACCTCTTAAAATATTTCCCTACAGCTATATTTTTAGATACTGCGCAAGAATATGATCAACTTTTAAATAATTTAGGTACTTACTAGTTCCTGGCTCTGGGTCTGGGCGTTTGTAGATTATGTTTCTGTGTTATCCGTACTTCTACGTTTTGCGAAGAGCGATTCTGGGGCATTTGCATTACTGGAACCAATATTCTGAATTCCTCGTTCAAATATCTTGAAATGTCGGGAATTGTAGCCGGTTGCTTGTCGACAAGCAATATTTTGGTCAGTGACTTCCAAAACTATTCAGACATCACTTTATTGGCTTCAGTATCAACAGCTACTTGAATAATAAAACTATTGTTTTTTAAATGAACAGGTCAACTAGCGGCAATTCGTCAGTCGTCGATGGCTCGTATCCTGTGCGACAATGGGCACAATATCAACTACATGCAGCCAAAAGCTTTCCAGCAAATCAATCCTCTGTAAGTATATTTACTTTGTACTACTTGTATCCCATGGAGATCAAGGTAACACGTCCCCTATGTTCCCATTAGTCCCCGCAAAATCTTTTAAATGGGAATTTTTATTCCCATTTGACTCCGGTGACGATTTCAATTTGCCCCCACATTTTGCATTTGATGTACATTGCTCGCGCCATCGACGGCGCGCCATATGTTCAATTAAGTTATGCATATTTAAACATTGTACCATTATAATTTAACAGATAGATTAGCGGTTTGTGAAATTTATGGTTGGTAAAGGTATTTTTATAGTGGTACAAGTGTATTTTTATGTATAGTATGTATTTTTGACATTGTTTAGTGAGGTACCTTTTACATACCTAACTATTGATGAATTGTTGGTATTTAGATTTTATTATTTTTATCACTCTGGCAGCTGCTATGGTAATAATAATCTTATTTTAAAATGTAATTTAATTTGTGAATTCGGAATCTTCCTTTTTATGTGGCTAAACTGAGTTTAGTTAAACACAGATAAGGTATTTATTTTTATTTTATTGTTATTATTAAAATTGATTTTTTTTTGTTCGACTTTGCCACTTTAGAACATTATCTAAAGTAGTTTATAGTTAGTTACATTTTCACTAATTGTTAATCATACATAGCAGGAGTTTTTTTTTTTTTTTTTTTTTTGCCATGAGTGTCCCCTCTCCCCGAACCTCAGCATGCCCGTATTGCCCGACGCAGCCCTCCCGGCTGTTTTCTCCGCACGGACTTTTAGTACACATCGGTCGCATGCACAAAGACGTGCAGCGTACTAGCCTAAGTGGGTCGGGTGCTTCACAGCCCTCTTCGGTCGGCTTGGTGGCATCACCGTCTGGTCCAGGTGCAACAGTCACAAATCAGCCTGCGTTTGAGAATCTTGCTGCCCTTCGATCACAAATCCGTGTTTTGAAACACGTTCCCAAGGGGGCTAGGTGTCTGGCTGCCGGAAAACTTTGCGATCTTATTTCTGACTGCATCAAGACCAACAGCTTGGAAAACTGGTACGCTTTGCTTACTTTTGCTTATTCAGCACTAAAGATACCAAACCCAGGCTCGGGTCGTTCAGCTTCGTTAACGACACTCGTTAAAAACAATGTGGTTTCACCAAGCCCAATTTTGTTGGACGATACCAGTTCTTCCAGACCTTCCCCTTCCATAGTAAAATCTATCGAGGCTAAGGTCCACGGTGGGGATCTACGGGGTGCCGCTCGTCTGTTGCTTTCGGATGATTCTTTTGCGTGCGCCAGCACTGATACTTTAAGCTCCCTACAGTCGAAGCACCCTTCCCCCTCCCGCCCCCTTTCCTTTCCTCCAGCGCCGGAAAGTCCATCAAACGTCGCAGTGGTAAAGTTGGAGGATGTTTCTCTAGCTCTTGGGTCTTTCTTTAATAGCTCTGCTGCTGGGCTGGACGGTATCCGTCCTTCACATTTAAAAGAGCTTACGGATTCCTCAGCGGGCGATAACGGACCTCGGCTATTGGAACATCTCACCAAACTTTGTAATTTCCTGCTGAGTGGACAGGTGAACCCTGCTGTATGTCCGTTCTTGTATGGAGCTACTCTCTGTGCGCTGGAGAAAAAGGATGGGGGCATAAGGCCAATTGCTATTGGTAGTGTTTTTCGACGCCTCGCAGCGAAAGTGGCATGTCGCACGGTTAGGGTGGAGATGGCATCTTACCTCAGCCCACATCAGTTGGGCTTTGGCACGGAGCTTGGCTGTGAGGCTGCCATCCATGCTGTCCGTGCGTTTGCTGTTGATCCAAAAAATGCCGAATGTGTGATCCTCAAATTTGATATTAAGAATGCGTTTAATTCTTTGGAACGAGACGTGTTGTTGAAAGAAGTCTCCGATAAGATACCTTCCCTATATCCGTTTCTTCATCAACTCTACTGTTCTCCATCTAATCTCTTCTATAACCAGAGTACTATTCTTTCCCAAGTTGGTGTCCAGCAGGGAGATCCGCTGGGTCCTCTTGTTTTCAGCCTCGGCATCCAGAAGGTGATCGAAGAGTTGCAGTCTCCTCTCAACGTCTGGTACCTTGACGATGGCACAATCGGTGGTACGCCGGATGTCTTAGAGAGAGACTTGAGGATTCTCATGCCACGACTAAAGGAGCTGGGGCTGGAAGTAAACACGGCGAAGTGCGAGTTTTTTGCCTGTGGTCCAGGGTCTGATCAGATCTTTTCTCATTTTGAGAGTCTTGTTCCCGGGCTAAAGGAGTTGGACACCAACAGCTTTCATCTTCTAGGTTCTCCTATCTTTCCCTCTTCTATCCCTGAGGCTATCTTATCAAGACAGAGACTTCTTCTTAATGCCCAGGAGCGTCTACAAAATTTATCAGCACATGTGGCTTTGACTTTGTTGCGGGTGTGCTTTGCAGTACCGAAATTAATGTACCTCTTACGAACTACCCCAACCTGGCTTTACCCTGATTGCCTATCAGCTTTTGATGGTGTGCTGAAAGAGTGCATTGAGACCACACTGAATGTCTCACTGAGTGATGCTCAGTGGGACCAAGCTTCCCTACCTATTAGGTTTGGAGGCCTGGGCGTGTGCAGAGCCGGGGATGTGAGTCTTCCGGCCTTCTTGGCGTCGGTTCATGGGGTTGCAAACCTTGTCACTACTATTCTCCCCGACGGTGACAGGGCGAGCATACCTCATGGATCCGTGGCTGTGGAGGCATGGCTGGCTCTTTTTCCAGGTAATGCATTACCCGCGCGACCCTATTGTCAGCGCTCGTGGGATGAGGTTGGTTGCAAGGTCACATCCTCTCGCCTGTTGGGTGAGGCTGTGGGCTCGGATATTGCTAGTGACAAGAGGTTTCAGCCTGAATGTTCAATAAAAATACAAATGAACTCACTTTTCACCGGATATATTAACTGAACAACACAATCACTTTTTACAACTCCAACTTAGCAGCAGCTCTAGACACGTGTGCACTGGTTGACGACAGAAAATGGACTGACTCCCACCACCATTTTGCTACCCTTTATAGACTTACCCCTTCTAGCGTACGCGTGGGGCGCTGCCTAGCGCATCAGTCCATTTTATGTCGTCGTGCAACAACTTTATAATTAAAAGTGCTTATGATAACTTACATAAAGTTGTAATAATTCTTCATATGATTAACACTGAATTATAACACTATAATTAAATAAATAACACCAACTTTAGCAATGCTAACAGTCGGCCATCCGTATTATATCGTACGACCTCGTACGATTCGTACAGTAACTAGTCGCTTTAACTCTCTTGAACCATCATAAACAGGTACAACAAAAATTATCAGCTATATAAATAATAATAATTAATATAAACAGCGTTTTCACTTATAATATCATGTGTAATAGCTTATGATCAGGACCAGAATAGTGTCTTAAAGATGATAATAATAGTTTTAGGACCAGGGATATCCTTAACAACAACGGTCGGGACCAGGGTTGTCCTTTACAAATAATGATAATAGTGTAGGACCAGGGATGTCCTTTACAAAAACAGTCAGGACCAGGGTTGTCCTTTACAAATAATAATAATAGTGTAGGACCAGGGATGTCCTTAACAAAAACAGTCAGGACCAGGGTTGTCCTTTACAAATAATTATAATAGTGTAGGACCAGGGATGTCCTTAACAAAAACAGTCAGGACCAGGGTTGTCCTTTACAAATAATTATAATAGTGTAGGACCAGGGATGTCCTTAACAAAAACAGTCAGGACCAGGGTTGTCCTTTACAAATAATTATAATAGTGTAGGACCAGGGATGTCCTTAACAAAAACAGTCAGGACCAGGGTTGTCCTTTACAAATAATTATAATAGTGTAGGACCAGGGATGTCCTTTACAAAAACAGTCAGGACCAGGGTTGTCCTTTACAAATGATGATAATAGTGTAGGACCAGGGAAGTCCATAACAAAAAAAATCAGGACCAGGGTTGTCCTTTATAAATAATCATAATAGTGTAGGACCAGGGATGTCCTTAAAAAATCAAAATACGAGATACAGGGTTCTCAGAAACAAAATTCTTATAAATATTAGAAATTGATGATCTATCATCTGTGAAAGTGTGAAACACCTAGCTCTCTAGAGAAAACCTGCGATTGCTGCAAGAACTTTCTCTGTGGAGATTGCCATGGATTATCATCAACCGAAATTCGTGAAATGGAATTGAAAATCGTCGCCCGTGTGGTGATTGTAAACAAACTATGGCACAAATGCCCAACATCATGAAAAGCTTGAACAATTGACTGAGAAGGTCAAACAACTTCGTGTATGCCAGAGCGTGCTTGCGACTGAGGCAGCTGTACTGGAAATGATGGAGCGGAGACACCGAGCAACAAACATTATAATATATGATGTGTCCGAGTCCACCTCAAAGGAACCAACTGAACGCATAGAACATGACAAGGCTGAAACTACAAAAATTATAAACAGTGTAACAAAAAATGTAGACTGCATACGGTATCAAGACAACACAGGGATGACCGGATTAACAAACGTAGTGGTGGAGTTGCAATATATGTGGCAAGTACCAACGGACTCACAACCAAATTAAGTTCTTTCTAGTCTTAATATAAAACTTGATTCAACGGAATGCTTATGGATAGATATTACGCTTGGTAAAAATAAGTTTGTATTGTGTGGACTCTATAGGGGGCAAGACTACAATAGATCAGGATAATTTACTGTTTCAGCAAATCTAAACAACATCTGACGTTAACACTGTACTTGTGATGGGAAATTTTAATTACCGAGGAGTAAAATGGCCTTTAGAGGACTGTGCCTATCTCACTCCAAAAGAAGACAACTTTGTACAATGGTACTTAAACAATAATCTTCAACAACTAGTGACCGAGCACACCACGTTCCGACAGGGAAATCAGCCCTCTTTCCTAGACCTTGTACTGAGTAATGAGGAAACACTTGTAGCGAAGGTGGATCACCAAGCCCCAATAGGAAAGAGTGACCACTCTTTATACTTTTGACAATACAATTAGAAAGCTATCAACCAAGTAAAAATACTGCATCAATGAAGTGGAATTATAAAAAAAAGCGGATTTAGATAAAATCAATGCGGACATAATATGTCGTTAATATTATTAACGTTACCAACGAAATTAAAGGATATTCATTGTGTGAAGGAACAATACATTACATTGATGAGTGTTTGGGAAAAAACAAGGAAATTGAATGTCCCACAACCAAAGAATGTACAATTTAGATGTAATAAACCTTGGGTTCAGAAAGAACTACAGGACATGATTAAAGAGAAAAATACTCAGTGGAAAAGATACGTACTCACCCGACTAGACAGTGTATACGAGAAATACAAAAAAAATAGTAATAAAGTAACCAATAAATGTCGCAACAAACGAATTAACTATGAAACAAGTCTTCTTAAGGCGGGGCCAAAAAGTTCAACTCTTATATCAGACAGCAAACGTCCAAAGTTAGCATTCCCGCAGTGTTGCATAACAACCAAGGTCAAACTGTGACATGTAGTAAAGGCATAGCTGAAGCATTTGCTGACTAATTTGAAGGCGTATTTGTAATGGAGCCATCAGGACCATTGCCTGTCCTAGACAGAAGATTATACATAGAACCATCTGTAACTGAACTAACTTTCACAACCACCGTAGTACAACACGCCATCAACGAAATTAAAACGGACTCATCACCTGGACCAGACAACATTCCTGCAATATTGCTTCAGAAATGTAACATCACTGACACTCTTGTAGATATCATGCAAACCTCATATGACACTGGGATATTGCCGCCAATAGTAACACCTATTTTCAAAAAGGGAGACAAATTAGAGCCTGTAACTACAGACCAATCAGTCTAACTAGCGTGATATGTAAGGTCATGGAAAAAGTATTAGTCAAGCACATCAGAGGTTTCTTACAAGAACACAGCATAATAAGCAACCAACAGCATGGTTTCTGCCCGCGGCGTTCGACCATTTCCAATTTCCATTGCTGTCGTGTCTGGACTCCTGGACTGAGAGCTTCAATAACAAAGACCCAATCGACGTCATATATCTGGATTACGAGAAGGCTTTCGACAAAGTTCGAATTACACGCTTTCTGCAGAAACTGGAGTTTGTCGGGATTCGCGGGAAGCTCCTTCAATGGATTGAAGCGTTCCTTCGAGAGAGAACCTTTCGTGTTAGAATTGGAGAAACAGTTTCGGAGGAGCGACCAATAAAGAGCGGGGTTCCCCAGGGATCTGTACTGGGCCCTGTACTCTAAATTATATTCTCCTTCGAATTACCACGTTGTCTTCAGTCTCATGTAAGCATTTTTGCCGATGATACGAAGATCTTCGCGAACCCATTACTGGACCACAGTCGCCTCCAAGCAGACCTCGATAAAATAGCTAATTGGTCAAAAGAATGGCTCATTAAGCTTAATGCTGCGAAATGTACAGTGTTACATATAGGCAACAAGAATCCAAGGCTTGGATACAAGCTGAATGGCGTCGAGCTGGTTAAGGTCAAGACACAAACAGACTTAGGAGTCAAAATCGCTGAAGACCTGAAATGGTCTGACCATATTGAAAGTGTTTTGAAACGAGCTAACAGCTTCATGTGCCTCATCAGGAAAGCCTTCGGTATCCTTACCCCAAAAATGGTTGTTAAAATCCATAAAACTTACGTAAGACCAATATTGGAGTACGCATTTCAAATATGGAGCCCATATTTCGTAAAAGACATTGACTTGCTAGAAAGAGTTCAACGTAGGTTCACAAAAGTACCAAGACAGCTGAAAACTTTGCCCTATAAAGAAAGATTGGAGTAACTAAAGCTCCCTACGCTAAAGGAACGTAGAAAACGTGGTGATATGATTGACACCTTCAAAATCATAAACGGACATTACGACCTGCAAGACTTTGAGGGTTTGTTTCATCGCGCTTTATATCCCAACTTGCGAGGTCACTCAATGAAACTAACCAATACAAGAGCACACAACAATCCTCAGCACTTTCTGAGCAATAGGGTGGTGGAGGCATGGAACAAACTGCAAGAGCATGTGGTATTGTTTTCGCTATGCCGTTGAGCAAAATGATCTAACTTTTCATATGCGCTGTATAATTTTTAAAAAAAAGTCTCCGATTTCAAAACAGCATTATCAGCTTACCACGCGTCCGCAGAGGCAAGGCTCCGATATAGGGTCATTCTTTGGTTTACGAGTACCGATTCTAATGACCTATTTGTGTCGCAAAAAAATTGCATTCGTGCACTCGTCGGCATACGCTGTCCCGAAAGTTGCAAACCATACTTCATAAAACACGAAATTCTAACGTTACCGTGTATTTACATATTAGAGATGGCTATCTTTGTGCGAAACAATCTTCATCTTTTCGCCCAACAACTAACAATACACAACCGGAATTTACGCGCCAAACATGACCTTGTGGTATCCTCCTCAAGGCTAAAGAGTTTTGGTACAAGACCACATAGTAACGCGGCTAAAATATATAATAAACTCTCAAATAGCATCAAATCTGAACAAAAGCTGTTCTCATTTAAAAACAAATTAAAATCATTTTTAACAAAAAAAAGCGTATTACAGCGTAAACGAGTTCTATAAAGACAAAATGAATCAACACTAACCTAAACCAAAGAATACTAACTATAACCACTTTCTTATCGGTCGCCCATAAATAGGTACCTATTCTTACGGTGTAATTCTGATTATAAAAGACATAGACGCGTGCTAATTAATTTAAAATTAGGACATTATTATATTATTTCGCATGTTTTCGTAATACCTAATTTGACTCGTATTTTAAATTTTTTATAAATTTGCAGTGCCCTCAAAAGGGCGTCATATGTGATACACTATTGTAATATTAGATCTTAAGATACCATGTGATAAGCAAATAAATGAATTATGAATTATAAACACTATGGTCTTGAAAGCGCGGACCATCTCGATTTCGAAACCAGCGGCTAGCCAAACTGCGTGAGCGGCGGTCCTGGTTGCGCAGCTCACGGCCGGCACGGCTGGCACGGCTGGGCGAGCGGTGGTCCTGGTCGCGCAGCTCACGGCCGGCACGTCTGGCACGGCTGGGCGAGTGGCGGTCCTGGTCGCGCAGCTCACGGCCGGCACGGCTGGCACGGCTGGGCGAGCGGTGGTCCTGGTTGCGCAGCTCACGGCCGGCACGGCTGGCACGGCTGGGCGAGCGGTGGTCCTGGTCGCGCAGCTCACGGCCGGCACGGCTGGCACGGCTGGGCGAGAAGCGGTCCTGGTTGCGCAGCTCACGGCCGGCACGGCTGGCACGGCTGGGCGAGCGGCGGTCCTGGTCGCGCAGTTCACGGCCGGCACGGCTGGCACGGCTGCGCGAGCGGCGGTCCTGGTCGCGCAGCTCACGGCCGGCACGGCTGGTACGGCTGCGCTAGCGGCGGTCCTGGTCGCGCAGCTCACGGCCGGCACGACTGCGCGAGCGGTGCCCCTGGTCGCGCAAGTCACGGCCAGCATGGCTGGGCGAGCGGCGGTCCTGGCTTGGAAATGGCTCCAACTGCGCAGGTGACCGCTGCTCCGACCGCATGTCTGGCAGCTGGACCGGATGGGCAACGATGCGTGGTTGTCGATGGCTATGCGTGGTATGTGCCTACACACCAGCCTTAGTATGAATATTATCGACGGGATTCACTGAAACACATGAAAATTTTATCGGAAAGTATACTGTTCATACCGAGAGAGAAAGAAAAAAAAAAAGAAAAAGAATATTATCTGTTTGTACAGACTCAAAATATAACAAATAACCAAATAAATTAACTAGAATCTCTGCAAACATTTTAATCCACTTTTGTGGGAACTATGGCTTTATCATCCCACTTCTGAAATGACAAGAGGTTTCAGCCTGAATGTTCAATAAAAATACAAATGAACTCACTTTTCACCGGATATATTAACTGAACAACACAATCACTTTTTACAACTCCAACTTAGCAGCAGCTCTAGACACGTGTGCACTGGTTGACGACAGAAAATGGACTGACTCCCACCACCATTTTGCTACCCTTTATAGACTTACCCCTTCTAGCGTACGCGTGGGGCGCTGCCTAGCGCATCAGTCCATTTTATGTCGTCGTGCAACAACTTTATAATTAAAAGTGCTTATGATAACTTACATAAAGTTGTAATAATTCTTCATATGATTAACACTGAATTATAACACTATAATTAAATAAATAACACCAACTTTAGCAATGCTAACACTAGACTGCGGGCGGTATCGCGGTCAGAATCCGGAGCGTGGCTAAATGCTCTTCCATCACCTAACCTGGGCACGCACTTAGACAACGACTCACTGCGAGTTGCGGTGGCTCTCCGCCTGGGTTGCAATGTTTGCGAACCCCACCGCTGCATCTGTGGCACCATGGTGGAGGCCAATGGCCATCATGCTTTGAGTTGTTGTCGTTGCGCAGGTAGGTTTCCGAGACACCACGCTCTCAACGATATCGTCCGTAGGGCACTCGTGTCGGCAAATGTCCCTTGCGTGCTGGAACCCCCTGGGTTGAGCCGCACGGATGGCAAGAGGCCGGACGGTCTGACGCTCGTCCCATGGCATAAGGGCAGATGCTTGCTATGGGACGCAACCTGCGTCAGTACCTTTGCCGCTTGTCACCTTGGCCAGACAACCCAGGCAGCAGGGGCGGCCGCCGAATCTGCAGCCACAAAGAAGACGGCAAAGTACGCAGCTCTTGCTCAACAGTATGAGTTTGTCCCACTGGCGGTGGAAACGGCGGGGAGTTGGTGTGCTGAGGCTAAAGCCTTTATTAGGCAGATTGGGCGTCGGTTAAAGGAGAGAGGCCATGACCCCCGCTCTGGATCGTTCCTGGTCCAAAGGTTGTCCATTGCCATACAGCGTGGTAATGCTAGTAGTGTAATGGGTACCTTTGGACCGGGGGCGACCTGGGGTGGCCTCTTTAATTAATTTAGACTTTTGTTTATTTTTGTAAACATGCTTATTGTTATTTGACTGAATAAATATTTAATATATTAATTATTAGGTACAAGTGGTAAAAATGTAAAACGGCAGAGCAGTGTACAAATGCAAGTGGGGACAAATTGTTCCATTTGTCACTGTTTACTCATATTTGTCACTTGTGATAGATTTAGTGGAATAAATGGGAACATAGGAACTTGTAGTACCGTAGACAACGTTGATTACATGTCAACAATGACTGTAGGCAACGGCGCAATTTAGCCAGTCGTGTTTCAAGTGCAACATGAGATATGGTGCTATCTCCCTTCAGCAAGCTGGCCAAGGGTGTGCTAACCCTCGGAGCGCTTAACACGCAATAGACACCATTTACAGTACTATCAGAAGCCCCAAAAGATCCTTGAACTGAATACTAAAAAAAAACCTGATCCCTTAAAAATAACCTCGAAATGTGATCCAGCTGCTGCATATCGTGGGTACACATCGTGGGTGCCAGAAATAAAAGTCCTGATATCTTTTTTCAGTAAATAAAATTAGAAATGGATCAATTCTGAGTCTGAGTGTCTTTGATTTTATTAATATCAAGTGGTGAAATGAGAAATGGGGATATACTTTCGAGGAATCCTGGAAATGGCTTAGGTACACTTGTAGAGAATAAATCCAATTTCTTTTTGAAAAACTGTAAATGACAGATAGTATATTTTTTAAGGTTTCTTTTTCTACAAATAGGCCTGAATAAATCTCTATAATTTCTTCAATTCCGTCTGTATGTCTCTCTGTAAATTATATTATAAATGATAAAATCAAGATTAGGTAAATTGAAATACACCCTAATTCTGCAGGTATAGTTACTATCTCTACCTACCCCGCAAGGCATAAGGCTTGATGTATGTATGTATTAATAGTTACTATGAAAACAATAACAAAAATCATAGCACTCATAGTTTTAGAAACATTGTTATAAAATGCTTATCAAAACACCATTGAAACAGACTTCAATTCATATTTAGTGACTACAAAACCCTCTTGGCCAATTATTTTAGACGGTTCTGGGAATTGGTCCATTATATGTCTTCCCCTTTACTTAAGTTATTCTTGTTTATATTAAGGCTGTTTAGTGCCTTGAAGCTTGAAAGAGTCACGTACAGTGTGGCTTAAGACAGTTTCTGTCGGGGAACGTTTAACTCGTGAAATGAAGTAGCCTTTCGAGGCTTTCCCTGCTATCCGCCTACACTCCACTTAATATGGGTTGACCCACACCTGTTTAACCAATTTACCTTTGTTTTTCGCGATTGCCTCAGAAGAAAGGTTATTTTTTTGGAGTGTGTTTGTATGTACCTATGTACGTGGCGAGTGAATTCTTTTTCACGGGCTAGAGCCCAAACCGCTTGGCAGATATTGACATATTATGAGGTGTTGCTAAGTTAGTTTCAGCAGTGCGAGTGACAATGCCTATATTAAAAACGAAGAATTTACCTTTTTACAGCCAGGCTGGTTATTAAGTATTTAGTAATACGGTGTAAAAATATTAGTTGCAAATACTTTAAGTGGTGAATCAGTCCATGAAACTGAACAGCTTTCGCCAAAGAACATATAAGTCGAAATATGAAATTAGTTTTGAGCCCCCCATACAAATTGACTGGTTCGGCCGGTACATTATGTATGGGAGGAACAAAATTTTTTTTCGTATTTCAATCTATGTTTCTTAGAGAAATTTGTTCAGTTTCATGGGCTGGTTCGTCCCTTAAAATATTTGCAGCATATTTTTTTAACACCGTGTATTTTATCTTTCATTTGAGAGTAAGTATACAATATTCTCAAAATAAATCACAGAAAACGTTTCAAAAGAAGCTAACAGTTAAGATTTTCTTCAACAGGTTCATTTAAGTTTTTTCGTTTTACTGACTCTGTAAGAAGAGACCGGCTTAAAAACTACGTGATCCTTTTTAATGGTGTAGAGTTCTCGCCTTGATTAAAATGAAAATGTCTAGTGACCTTGCGTTCGCCGGAGCCTCATTCCTCTCAAAAGGAAACCCTGCAGTCAAGTGGAAAAATTATTCCGTTTTTCAATTGAACTTATTGCTTTGAACGTTTTTTAATATTTCTTTCCGGACGAAGACGCTTTGGTACTTTCTTAGTTCGAAATAAGTAGACACGGAGTCTATTGTTTAGATTATGTAAAAAGCGTTTGATGAGCTTAAGAAAAAAATATATTTCAATTTTAGAATTCGCCTTTATTTAAAAAAATCTGTTGCCTGTAATCGGTTCATAGTCGAACGTGACAGAGTATACTGATGGAACGCGGAGGCCGATTGTGCTTCTTTGTCGCTCGTTCCGCGCTGTTCTCGCTTGCACTTCAAGCCTTAAATGGAACGCCTCAGAGCGTGGTGACGCCACATGTGTTATGTTTTTTGGCGCGTGCAACAAGCAGTAAGACGTTGTCACGCCAAACCTTGTAACCTACTTTTCTTTTATTTTTTTCTCTTTAAAAATTGTGTAGAAAAGTTAGGTACCACAGTTTACTCACATTCCCGGCATATTTTGCGACAAGTTATTCATAAAATTTTATTGGAGCCTAGTAAAAGGGTTAAACCAATATTTATAACCTAAGTTTTTAACACACTACTAGCTCTAATGACGGAGCTTTCATATATTAACTTCCATTCTGTAACATTTATTAAAAAGTACTTTAGTAATTAAAATATATATTATAAATTATGGCAAAGTTGCTAAGTTTTGGATCAAATAAAACGTACCCGGCCCCTGGTTCTAGATATTGCGTGTTTGATCATTGAAGTATTAATATTTTTTTACTTGTTAACTTCGAAACTTTCGTTTCGCTTTACTCTGTACCAGACACCAAATTATTTAGGGATGACTAACATTAAATTTTTTTACGTATACAAATATATCATCCAAAGACTATAATTATATCATCCAAATTATAGGGTGTAAAAGTACTAGCTGCACATATTTTAGGGCGTATCAGCCCATGAAACTGAACAACTTTCCCCAAGAAACAAAGGTCAAAATATGAAAATTTTTCTGGACCTCCCATACAAATTGACTTGGTAGGTTGGTAGTTTTGTATGGGAGGTACAATTTTTTTTTCATATTTTGATATACTTTTGGGGAATGTTGTTCAGTTTCATGGGCTAGTTCACCCCTTCAAATATTTGCAGCAATTTTTTTGTACACCTTGTATGTCATTATTTAGTATATTATTGCGATGTTCTCCTGACCTTTTTTATTACCATAATTTAGGCCTATCACGAAGTCGTTGGGTGTCTGAGTTAGCCTGAAACTTTATAGACCTGACAGCTAATAGAGTTTCATGTAAGGAGACTATCAGCCTTTCTAAGAATAAAGTCTTCAAAGCAACGTAACTAGGGTAGTATATAGTTCAGACCTAGTTAGTTTTGTTATTATTATATTTATAATATTCTGTGGTGCCGTGAAATCGACTTTTTGATGTTTTCTATTTATCTTATTTTTTTATTTCCAGGAATAAGCTGGTTCCCTGTTCCCAGATTCCAGTCGTAGATCTATCGTTATGGCAAGAAGCGGGTTCCGCTTTTGGAAAATGATGCATGTTTTATATGTTTTAAAATAATTTTCGAACAGTTCCGTTTAAATAATAATTTATTATGAAAGTTACCATGCCATGGTTGTGAAAGTGTGATTCTTGGATATTTTAAACAAAATACTACTTACTTTGTTATAGTTTTCTGTGCAGTTTTATGTTTTTAATGTGTAGGTATGTTGTAAGCAATAAAATGTTCATCTATCTATCTATATTTGAATCATATTTAGGACAATTACAGTTGTATACTCACTTTTTTGTATTAAGGCAATTAACGGCTCAAGTTTCAAGACAGACGGACGGTGTCCTACTTTCAGTTGAGTACGCTGCGAAGTCGATTTTAGTAATTCTTAAATTTATATTACAAGTTGCGTCTATGGCTAATTTTTGGTTGTACTTATATCTTTCTGTGTATGATGTTTATATGCACCTCGTAAGTATGATTTGTTTAAAATATTCAATAACGTGTGAAAATATTATCTACTTTAAATCTATTTAATGCAACGTCATAATGATTCATTGAAAGTACAAATACTTAGAGCTCTTTCGATTTATGTATGTCTTAAACAGTCTAGAGGCGTACGAAAAGTTTATTTTAAAACGGATTAGCTCTTATGTGATGCAGATAATAAGCATAATAATAATAATAAAAAAAAGCGTCCAAAATATTTTCATGATGTAATATTACCTATTTTTTCAGATTACATAAGTTACATGGTTGTATATACTTTTGATTTATAGTTTGACTTTTTTAGAATTTTTTCATTGTGCTCTAAATTTTTTGTGAAATCTAGTGCTTTTGTGTCAGGTGTGCCTTTATACTTAAATGTTTGTATGATTTGTAAATAAATAAATATAGATGTATTTAGTGTTTTCTTAAAGGTTTTTCATAGAGTAGAAGAGTGGTTTATGTCGAAACAATTACAAGAGTACCTATTATTCATTCGTAATTAAAAAACAGGTTTATTTTTAGTCAGTTCACAAACTTTGTAGGGTGTTTGTACTCATGATTCTAAGTAATTTTACTGTGGAGCCATCTGCAAAATCGCAAAAAAATATTAGGTGTTCCATAGAAAAGTTCATACCTACTCGGCAAAAATGTATGGAAAGCCCGTTTTTGCGATTTCGTAGGTGGCCCGTTACTAAAAGTTATTCAGAATTATGAGTAGAAACACCCTACAAAGTTTGTGCACTCACTAAAAAATAATCTTGTATTCACTATTACTTGTACAACGATGTCAATAGATTTCGATGGCCCAAACAATTTCCTACCACAACCTCAGCAATCCTCGAAACTCATTTTTGTTTTCCCAATAAACTGGTTTCGGTAAAATTCTTAAATCCGTTTATGCTGCAATGTACCTTCATACTAGTTCACGTTGACGGTAACGTGTGCCATCAATTACAGCTACCAGGAGCTCAATTTCTGAATTGTACGTTTTCTGTTCCGTGCACGAAAGTCTAAAACGACTGGTCTAACCACACGTTCTTAAATTTCTTTTACTTGATGTTTTGATAGTCAAAAATATGTGTGAATTTTTGAGGGCATGTGGGAATCGATAAGTAAAGTAGAACGCGAGATATAAGCATAACCAGTGGCAGATTTTCGCATGAAACTAAAGCGTACGATTCAGAAATAGAGCTCCAGGATGGCATGAAAGTCGATCGGTGCGCGGAAATGCATGTTTGCCGCTTCGACCAAATAACAGTACAGATAGATGCTTGTCAATAATACAAAATTACTCATATATGTACTTTAGTAAATAAAAAGTATTATTGTTATAGTATTAGATGCAATACTTCTAGTGAAGGAAAAACATCGTGACGAAAACCCACATTCAAATAAAGTTTGATACAGATGATATTTGAATGTGACTTAACCTAGTAGAATTCGGGCCAGGTTAGCCTTCGGGTTGCAGAGGTCAGATGGCAGTCGCTCTGTGTAAAAACTTGGTTCCACGTCAAATCCCTTAGGTTCGGTAGCCGACCCCGACAAAGAACGGGATAAGGCAAGGAGAAAGAGATGCAATACTTCAAGTTACTGTTAAAATATGAACTTAAGTTGTACTTATACTGGAGTTTGCCATCAATTACATAGGTCAGGCTGGCATAAAGGCGCGAAAAATGTATGATCGCCGCTCGGACCAAATAAAAATAGAGGTCGATGTTTTATATTCAAGTGAAATCAAAATGAGTACTCAGGTATTAAGTAAGTAGTAGGTAAGTTGCTTCTTACTTGCCCCTTATATTAGTTGTTGACGTGTCCTTCTTACATGGCTACTCGGCTGGCATAAAAGTGAATCGATCGCTCGAAAATGACATGTTAGCCACTCGGAATAAATAAAATAATAGGCGATTGATATCCCTAGGAAACACCATGGTTTGAAAATTATTTGTAGATGCCTAGTACTCGCACATGCAAACAAGAGCGTGTAATTTTGTAACTCTCCAAACAAGTTGCCGGGCCTGACATCGTAGTTCGCAGAGTTCTATTTCCAGTTATTTATTTACTCCTAGTTGCGCCAGTCACCAGCATCGCTGACATGCTGCGTCTATTTTTACACGGTGAACTGAACTGTAGGTGTACTGGGGCGAAAAAATGCAGTAGTACAACTCCAATATCCGGATTTTTGTTATCGTCTCCAAACTAGCAGCGAAATGAAGCGGAGCGCAGCCTAATAATGCGGTTTTTCACAAGCTACAAGCCGAAATACCGTTCAGAATTGATGAACATTAGCCTGCAGAAACTTTTCAGAAACCCATTTATTGTACCTATTCATTTCAAATGGATAGTCAATCAAGAGTCTTCAAGTGACACAGTTTTAGAAGAGATATGACCACTCTGAAAACAGAGTTGATGTCATATTACAGCAATATGCAAAACGTATTCGATTCCAAGACATAACATACATTCATTCATTCATTGGATTCATAGACAAAGTATTTTTAATGTTTCATTCGTAAAGGGCGAAATATTAAAATTAAAACCTGGTTCATTTCATTAGCCGCGCCACGCAAAAAAATAAATATAAAAAATAATAAATACTCTAGTTAATAGATTATTAGTCGCTGGACGAATGGTCCTCCGAAAGATTTTGGGCCCTACCAAGGGTAATGATGGCAGATGGCGACTGAGGAGAAATGCCGAAGTTGAGGATCTAGTGGCGCAACCTAATATACTCGGAGAGACGAAAGCTCACCGACTTCGCTGGCTCGGCCACTTAGAAAGAATGGGTGAGGATCGGGGCGTCAAAAGTCGTCCTGTCGGGCGCCCCAGGTACCGCTGGAAAGATATGGTGGAAGCTGACCTGGGCCATCTCCAAGTCAATAATTGGGTGGAGGTGGCGCAGGACAGGGGTCAGTGGAGAAAGCTCGTTTCGGAGGCCAAGATCCATTTCGGGTCACTGAGCCAGAGAAGTTAGTTAGTTAGTTAATAGATTACCTATTCATGATCTAACACTTTGTGATAGATAGAATACAAGAGAATTCACGTCTTACCAAAAATATCGCTTTTATGATAATTAGCACTCAAGAGATCTAAAATTTCATCCGCTAATGGATTATATCCTTTCCACTGATATACGAATTGAATCGGATAGGTTACCTACTATCAGAAGAACTTTAAATTACGAGGATCAATTTATACTGGTATATCATACAATCAATTAGGAAAACCAGTATAAACGGATCCCTGGAATTGTAACTGGATTTTCTGCTGATACAACCCACACCATTACAAATTGAATTTGTGAGTGTCATTTCCGGAATCCGAAGTAATTGGTCAGATTTCAAACGAATGAGCCTCCGGTAAGTGAATTGTCACCTTTCTTTATTAAATCACTTTGGGGATAGGTAAGTAATAGTAAGCCGGAAGCTTCCGGAAAAGAGTAACAGAAAAAGTTAATTCCAAATGTAATTAGTTAATAAACAAGACCCAATATTTAAACTACGTGACATAATGACATGTGGCCAAAAATATTTTTTATACCTAACCTAAATAAAAATGAAACTTACATTTGTTCTTATGAGGGTTATAAGTGTATCACTTCAGCAAAATAAACTATTTCCGTCGAGCACTTTTCCTTAGTTTGATATAGAACTCCGATGCTACGATTATTTCATGTTATAATAGCCATGACAAGACGAACTTAAAACATTTTAGCTTTTAATTAAAGAATAAAGAATAAATATTCAATTAAAAATAATGTGTTTTTGACGGTGTCCTACCTTGGATAATCAAAAACTATTGTAGGAATAACAATGCTTTCTATGCTTCATAGCCTACGTTTTATAGATTTGTATTGCTTCCGAAGTGTTACACCTAAAAATACTATAGGTAGTTACGTTCCGAAACGTATGTAGGTAGTTAAACACCTGAAATCCAGACAAATTATTATTTCAGATGTTCAGCAACAAAACTGGCGTCATAAACGTGACAAGACTTAGAGGTTCCAGTGGAATTAATGGAAATTTACAGACGTTTCCCGTGAAGAGTCTAGATTCGACATAATTTGGTGTCGGGTCATGTAAACATGCTTTCAAACGTGGCCTTGGAGCTAACTGTTTGGCATACTAATCTCATTTAGTCCGAATCAAGCCAACTTGCACGATTTTCCTTCTAACTTTTTGATGATTAAAGCACGTCATCAAGTTTTACTTTACTTTCAGTAGTTTTGTAACCTGTTTTACAAATTTCACGGATCGCTTGTGGCCGCTGCTTCCTAAACTATTTTGATAGGAGAATCTGTACTAAATGAATAAAGACAGTAATTTCATGAGGACAGGTAAAGAAAATCATACAGGTGTTACTAGAACTGGCAAAGTGTGGTCTATTAACTCTACAAGTAGAGAAATTAGCTACAAGTAGCCCTATGCCTGTATAATGATCTGCATTTTTTGGTTTAAAATATGAAAAGAGGACCTTTGCACCCGGAACGACTCGGGGTAGGTTGTTCGATTGACGATGGTTTATTGTTTATTCCCAAATAACTGATTTATTTATTTAATTTATAGTTGACACTTTGTGTATTAAAAAAACAAAAACAAATATATATACATATATATATATATATATATGAATTGACAATAAGATATGTATCTAAAAAAAAAGGTTACTTTGTGAAATGTTGATGCCCTGCGCGTGGTATGCGGCTGTACCTTCGACTCTACTTACAGGTTTTATTGGGTGCGTTGTACTTAATATTTGACGCGTTTAAAATAAATCACATATACTCTCGTAATCTATCTTCAGTTTCCCTGTCAGCAGGTGTTATAACAACATTAAATGTACTTACATCTACATATTATGTCATATAAGTATAATGTTATTCTACACACCGCACGATTTTGCGGTATTTAGCGATCTGATCTTAATTGCCACCTCTTTTACTGAAGAGTTTTAGGGAAGTCACATTAAAACACCATCTTTCATGTGAAATGTCAACTAAAATATTGAGCGTAAACGGCGGCGCAGCAATCTTTAAGGCGTTCTTATTTGTAAGTATTGTGTTTATTACCTATGGTATTGCAGTTTCAATGTTATTGATTTTTTATAGTGCCATTAAGTTTATCACCTTGTTGCAAAATTTTAACCATGGCTGTGTTGAAGATTCTTGGTAAGAAAAGGTTTTATTCATAAAGAAATTATTCTAAAACTATCAGTAAGTGCATAGTAATCGTAGGTGTAATACTAAGCAGCTTTGCACTCTTTGTCTGTATATTGTCGCTGGTACAATTTCTATTTGTATATTGTGAGTAAATGTAATGTGTATTTTGCAACTTTAGTTGAAATGGATAAAATAACAGGACATTTTGCACCAGATTTCTTTGAGCACAAATCACAATAAAATGTATGAAGCCTTTCCAAGCATTTGTTTAGTCACTTGGAGAAGTCAGGTCTAAGAGTGAATCATAAATGTGATGATAAACTAACCAAGTTCGAGTTTTTTATTTTTATTTAAATCAAATTCTCTGTCTCGTGGCGCCTTGGGAGACCTCTTTCTAGTCTGGATTAGTTTAATCATTTGCTCATTATATTTAGTTTAGCATCTATAGTTAAGGTTTGTTATATTATATTATGTTATGTTTGACAAAGCATATACATTTTTAAACTACCTACTTTGTTTCGGTATATAGTCCGACTTATATAAAGTTGTTCATTTAATGAGAACTTTGCAAATTAGTAGTTAGGTACCTATTGCATCAATAAGTTTTCACTCTAACTTTTTTCATTTTTTTATTGTTATGCACATCGAACGCGTATGTGTCTAAGATGCAACGTACATAATAATTAACTAAATTCCTTTTTTGGCTCTTTAGTTTTGCTGTCCCTTTTAACGGCTGTAATGGGAAGAAGTGTTACATTACAATTCGAATTTGAAGACATCCTAAGGTTACTGCCTTATTTAACAAAATCTGACTCATTGCGAAGTTTGGCTTCCATTTTTGCAAGATCTGCCAAAGTGAGTGCTGGTCTTGCAACACCTAGCAAATATCACAACCCATATCATCCTGAAGACGATATAATAGATCTTGCCGAAACAGTGCTAACAAATGTAAAATCTGAAGAGAATGCTGAAACGGTGTCTGAAAATTATACAACAACGAATAGTTTGTCATCTACAAGGCAATCAGATATTAAAATATATGAGAAAGATGATTCAAATAAAGAAAATGTTAATAAACAATTACCCAGGCAAGGTGGACTTGCTGCTGGAATTGCCTCTTTGTCTGAAAGTGTTCAAAAATTAATGAAAGATGCTGTAAATGTTAAAAATAGTATGATAATATCCATAGGCACATCAAAATCTACAACTGGTATTACGGAAAAATATTACAGTAAAAATAAAACTATCGAATATAATAAAAACCTACCTGATTCACTTCCTAAACAAGAGCCCGAACAACAAGAATTGGATGATGAGAACGATAGTTTTGTAAAAGAATCAGTGATTAATGACAACGAAATAGTTGATTTTGCGAGTGACGTGGGTGCTTCATCTGCATCTGTTCAAAAGATAACAAAAGATTCTCAGAATAGAAAAAATCAATTTAATATTTTATTAAGTACAACAAAAATTGCAGAGGACATTCCAAAATCAACTGGATTCAATCAACCAGATAAGTCCTATAAAAAAGGTAAAAAAGGTTATCAAACAGATTACCTCAGACAACAGAAAATTGATTTGGATATAGAGAAAGATAATGATATTTTCTTAAAAGAAAGAATGCTTATTGAAAACGAATCATCAGATAATGGAAATGATTCTGAAAATTCAAGCATCATATTAAACCGTTCCAATACTGGACCAGAATCAACCAATAATAATACGGGAAAACTGATTTATCACAAAAAAAACAACAAACTCAGACATATAGCTAAAAAGTTGCAAAGAAGATTTATTTTGATAGGGTCTGACAATTCGCCAAAAACAAATAACGAGAAACAGCCATACAATGCAAGTTCATCATATAGTTCATATACATTAGAAACTAAACACAATATTCCTGCAAGTAAAGAGCGTTCACAAAAATCAACAACAAAGATTTATTATGATAATAACACAAAAAAAGAAAACATGAAAAAAAATAAAAACGAATATAGAAAATATGCTGGTTTTGTTCTCAGGCCAGAAACTATCAGTCGTTAAACCATTTAATCGCTCCATAGATCAGGCAGAACAAGTAATAAAATTGGCAGATAATATTGCATTAAAAGTTTTACAGAAATCTACGAGTAAGTTTAAGTTTCCAATAGAAAGTGGTATCGATGAGTAATAAAAAACGACAACTACGAACATTCAAATAATGTATATAATTGCGGTGCCTCCTAACACAGGCTTTTAGCTTAGCAGGAGACACCTGCCCCTAGTTCATAAGCATTGCACATTGTAAAAAGAAAATAAACATATTTTATTTTATTTTATTATTATCTATAAAGATAATTTAGAAGCAATTATGTGTCTCTCTACATGTCCTTCTGCATTAATATGTTTAAATTCATTATTTTTTGTATATATTTGCGTCACAGAGCTTCTGTCAATCGATTGTCGATGGTCTTGTATTTTATTTTTAATTGTATTGTGCACGGGCCTTTCTCTACTTCTCCGGCATCCGTCATTTGCCGATCCGATCTAAAAATTGATTACACTACTATACATTCTTTCCTACTCTTCCGGCATCCGGCATTTATCGATCCGGGAATTTTCCAAACCGAAATTTGGATTCTAACGGTCCGAAGTGACGGACGTACATAAAGTATGCATATAAAAGTTACTCTTTAAATTCTTCCATGACGTCATTCTACTGTCCGTCTTATACCGGATAAGTGGAAAAGCGTCAC
This sequence comes from Keiferia lycopersicella, assembly GCA_029255805.1. Taxonomy (NCBI): domain Eukaryota; kingdom Metazoa; phylum Arthropoda; class Insecta; order Lepidoptera; family Gelechiidae; genus Keiferia; species Keiferia lycopersicella. Next base: position 7,766,207 of record JARACZ010000008.1, read on the forward strand.
CCGGCATTCAAATATTGTCGGAAGGCTACTTTCGGCATCCGGCAGCCGGTCCGGATAAGTGGAAATTTACTGTAAATGTTAATTAAATACAATGAAATTTTAATGGACGGATTCTGTAAAAATATAATTTTACTTATGTCCGTGTGACGCTGCTAGCTTAGAATAGCAGCATCCCATTGCTTTCCAGTGGGTGAAGAAGTGGCTAAACGACTTATGTCTATTACAACTTTAGGCGATAAGTAACCTGTCACTACAGTGACACATATGATTCATGTGGTCCCTCAAAATTTGCAAAGAATACCTTAGCTACATTTGTCAAATTGTCGATAGCAAACCTTTTCTTACGGCGGGTAACACTCTGCCTACTCTACGCAAGAGATAAAGGCTTGGTATGTGTGTGGGTGTTTATATTCGTATTGGTAGTCCCGCGTGTTCCGATCAGCGGTACACAGACACATAAAATTTCAGAGGAAGTAAGTATAAAATTGGTCGCCCATTTTCAAATTTTTTTGCCATATTGGACATTCATGTTGAATTTCTTATTTTTGGTACCTACGGCATACATACATACATACATATATCACGCCTGTATCCCTCGCGGGGTAGGCAGAGCAATAACGGCCGTTAAAATACGGTCACGTTTGCCACGTCTGACATTTTCGAGGATTGCTTTCCAAGGCTGTTTTAGAAAACATGTGTACTACTATAGTGACAGGTTGTCAGCCTGCCGCCTAAAAATTGTAATATACCAGTACTCTCGAGTCCCTTAGTCGCCTCTTACGACACCCGCGGGAAGGAGGTGGGGTGATGCTATTCTAAGCCGGTATCACACGGCATACCTACGGCATCTCGACGCGATATCATAATAGCTATCTTGTGGAACTGTTACATAAGTTTGTAAATAATAGAGGGTCAAAAATGGCTTGAAACTGTTCCGAAAAATAGGCACGGTGTGCGCGTTGTGTGCATAGTACTTGGCCATAATGGCCACGCATGTAACCCATTATCTACTCCTTCTAGCTAGGAGAGGATGGGAGAGGATCGGGGAGCTAAAAGAGCGTACGTGGGTCGTCCCACAGGACGGCGTCCAGTGGGGCGCCACAGGTACCGCTGGAGAGACGTGGTAGAGGATGACCTGCGGGATCTTCGAATCAGCAATTGGCAGGAGATCGCGCAGTACAGAGATCAGTGGAGACAGCTCGTATCGGTGGCCAATATCCTCTTTGGATCGCTGAGTCAGCGGAGTTAGTTAGTTAGTTCTAGCTAGGACAACAATCGGTAAAATAGTTATAATGCCAGTAAACAGTCAGAGAGCACCTTACATCAGAAAATTCGACGCAACAAAACAAAGGCTATAGAATTATTTTGTCCACGGCATATTGAATAGGAATCCTCTAAAATATTCCGTGCACGTTTTGGGACCCAAAATTTGTTTACCAATACTTTAAAAGTGTGCGACAAGTAATATGACGATTGAATAAAGGTAGGTCAAACATTAAATTGACCCTTGCAGGCGTGACTAAACCATAAACCTAAACAATTTTCCCTACAAAGGCTCAATGTTTTCCCTATGAAAACAGGGGAAGAAATCTAAATCCGTAGTACTGATTGCTTATATTTTGTATGGGTATGTATAAGTAAATCTCGTTTACATATAATTCATAGGGAAAATGGTTTAAAAGCCTTAAAAGTTTAGGTTAACCATCTGAAACACCCGGGTCCCAAGTCACCTTTTTTTTTTCATAGTAACGCTATTGAAACTCAACCGCCATTCCGTTGCCAATGTGATTTTCTATACTTCAAACTGTTAGCAGACTACGAAACTACAAAAATCATCCAACTGAGATCCAATCGACATCCAATTGAAACGATTTTCATTAAGCAGACTTACAGCAATATTTCCAATCGTTGCTCGTAATTTTCATACAAGAAGCGTAACGTTTTTATCATACTTATAATTATTTTCATTTTTAGGTAGGTATATTATGTATATTGTTGGCTAAGTTCTCTTATTTATGTTTATGTTTATGATAGATCTCAGGTTTCGTCAATTAAATACGTTTGTCTGAACATCGCATGTTGGAACTATATTGTGTCGGACATTTAATGCCTATACAATATTTGCATGCTATTTAGTAATATGGTGAAACATGTATTGTACGTAATTGAACAATAATTACCACCTGAGCTACCATGTTTTTTGCACATTAAGATTTGAACTTGAATTTGAAATGTTCATATCCAACACTGTTCCAGCATAATCAACAGATTTAGGTGAAATATCGAAATAATTTCACGTTCTTCAATAAGATTGTAAAGAAAAGGGACGTTCTTTTGAAACTGAACTGAACTCGCTAGAGAAATTTAAAAGTTGATTTCCCGGTAAGTGAGTCTTCTGGACCGCAGATTCAATTTCACTCTGAAATCGATACAGTATCGGGATAGTGCAATTGCGCTGTCCTTTTGTGTCAGAGCGAGTAGTTTTAGTTAGTATTCTTCGGTTTATGTAAGAAAATCTTGAAAAAATCAGAAATACATACAACTATGGATTGGATGTTTGTTTATGTTGATTAATGTTACATTTTTCGAAATAAATTCAGCTTATCAATGTATTTTTGTGAATGTAGATATTCTTATCTAATTCTTCATACTTCGTTGCGAAATTTTTATTTAAAAGTTAAGCAGTATTTATTTGTCTTAAACCTTATAAATAATGATGAAGGTAACAAAAACAGAAACAAAATCCGTAAATAACAAATGAGGACCATTCTAAAATTTTGAATTCCGTCCGGCTGCCGAGACTTGAAAACATTATATGAATTATAAAAACTTTTGTGGCATACAATAAAAGACCCTTGTTTTAAAAATGTTTTTTAAAGAGACACACTTGAAATAAAATCCTTGCGTCATTGTACAAGATAGAAAGTAAAAAAAGGAACATGCTTGCATTTACTAGAATACGTGCTTAGGTAGTTCCGTGCTTAGGTAAACAATAGTACTACCTAGATCATGCCGTGTGATGCCAGTTGAGAACAGCATCACCCGATTTTTACCCGTGGGAAGATGTCGTAAAAAACGCAATCCAGCAGCGTTCCCTGTGAATCTACAACTCTTTTCACTGCGGTCGCAAACTCGCCTACCAAGCGTTAAGAGTATGGCAAATACCCCCAATAAGGGGACCAGCAGTGGACTTTTGTGGCTGTTGTAGTAATTGTAGTAGGCTTAGGTGTGACACATTATAAGACATACATATATAAAATCACGTTCCTTTTCTCGGAGGAGTAGGCAGACAGTCCTTCACCTTACTACGATCCTGGCATACCTACTTACTTTTGCTGTTTCTACATTTATCAATCTTTCATTCATTCTAGGCACTGTTTTTTATAGACATTCGTCAAAAACATAATTAAATATAAAAATAGGTACCTAGATATTTTAAACAATGTTCGTTTTTTTTTTAAATTTCAATTTATTAATAACTTTACAATTACAATAACAACGAATGGAGGAGTAGGTAGGTACAGCCAGAATTTGTACAACTATTTAATTTTCTTACAAAAGACTGGAAGATAGCGAAGACAAGAAAGGAATCCTCTTGAATAGGCATATCTTAAGCCCGCTCTTCCTTTGTGACATTATAATTAATGCGTATCAGTATTTCAGACCATAGTCAAAGTTTTAATTGCTTTAGAAATTCTCTCGTTTTTATAGCCATTTTGTAAGGAAAATAAGATAAGAAGTCGTGACCTCGGGGGGTCTTGTGATTGATGAAGATGATTCTGTAGTTGTTTCTGTTTCTTAATCCAAAAATATATATAATGTTTGATAATTCAGCTTAAACGATATTATAAGCCCAAAAGTTTATGTGTGTTTGTTTATTAGCTCTTCACGCTTAAATGCTTGGGACGAAATTTAGTAAGTACATAAAATTTAAAAAAAATCTGAGCAAACACAAGGAAAACAGCTGCGAGTGAATCCACTTTGCGTTGTTTGTTATGAATCCACATTGTTATTTTTACTTATAAGAATAATATAGCACTGTGAGTGCATTAAAATCCCAATAGATCCTGGCATCTCGTAATATCGTTTGGTGAGTGTTCTGAACACCTTAGTCTTCTTCTTTTCATGTGGGACACCGAGACGTCCAACGACCCGATGAACCCTGGTGTCAGAATTTTTCAACCGCCTTCTACATGTAGCAGGCTTCTGACATGGTTGTGTAACGACCGCCGTCTAAGTGATGTCGCACTACCACTGCGCCACATCGGTCGTCGTCGTCGTCACCACCTCAGTTAAGTCTCTTCTCGAAACAAAACTGGGAACCAGCCATTATCACCGACTCTAAGTACTGAAGCGGCCACCAGCAACACACCGTAAAACATGAACAAACTTCCCCCTTTTCCCTCAGTGTACGCCAAACTTTACAATCTAAATTGGAAGTTATTTGAATTCAAAGTCTGACTTTGCGCGTAATTTCCTAAGTTGTAAATTAGGAAATTAGGTACGTACTTTCCCAATTTACAACTTGCCATGCATACAAAGTTAAAAAGCAATTAAGTAATGACGTTTCAATCTCCAATCAAATACATTGTTTTACATTTAGGCGGATCGCACACTTAACGCACGACGGAGTGCTAAAATGTTGCAGCGGTCTGATCAGATCCATACTAGAAATGTCAATCCCCATACTAAAACCGCTCAACAGCTGTCGACTGTCGGTTTTAGTATGGAGAGTGACATTTGTGGCATGGATCTGACACACCGCTGCAATGTTTTAGCTCTCCGACGTGCGATAACTGTGCGATTAATTTGTCATTAAGAAAGTAATAATGTTGAAAGATGAAATGGCAGGCCAATAAACATTGATCAAAAGGGTAGACTAGAATAAATTATTGCACAAAAGACGTAACGCCTAATTCAGTAGGTTTGCGTCATGATATGATAATTCTTTGGAGGCCAATGCTGGTTTTTAAACCTTTCAGATACCTAATGCTTACCTACCTTTGCTTCGCCATTTCTTTTTTCTTGTAGACGCTACCTTTGCCCTTTCATTTAGTCTTTTATAATTAATTTAGAAAAAGAAAATAACTAATTACACGCTTTCTAACAGCAAAGAATAGTGTTGTAGTTTCATCCTTAGATTTTTCATATCATAATGGATTAAAAGAACATTTGCAGTCGGTAACGTTCTGCCTAACCCCGCGAGTATGTAAAAGAACTAAACTCCAGGCAAACTAAAATGATAACTTTATTAATTATAAGTATGTCTAAGGCACCCAAAGATGTTGGTTAACTACATATACTAACTCAGATAAGGATAGTGTTTCCAACTTTCCAAGAATAAGGCAAGAGTAAACACGGTCCCATACCCGTAGGTAGACCCTGGCCAGACCTTCCCTTTCAGTAAGTCAAGAACGCTCAACAAAATCTATTAAAGCAAATATTTACTTGCCCAGTATGAAAATAGTTACAATTACCCAAAAATGCTGTCATACTTTATTTCGTGCATAAACGCATAATCCGCAAGTATAGTCTGACAAATATAATTTAAGCCAATTCAGCTTACCCTGAGCACAATGGAACCAAAGACTTACGCAATAGAAAACAATCGTTTAGAGATAACATTAAACGGCTCAAAATATTTCCTAAACTATACACGCAAAATCTTTGGCAACCAAAATCAGATAGTGGAAGTAAATAGATATTAAAATAAATACAAACCAATCAGAAATCGTTTTATTTAGGTATCAAAAAGATAATAAATCAAATAAGAAATTCTTGGTATTGAGTATCCGAGCTTTTCTTTCACTAGGTGAGCGGTGCTTCATTTCACAAAGAGAGTATAAAATGGAAATGATACGTACCTATGTATTATTATATCACGTAACTACACAGATATCTGATAATTAAAAAACACCTATAGGAATTCTCTCTCAGGTTTTTTATCAAGTTTTGCGTGCTATATGTCTGGGATAAACATGGCTTCCAGCTCAAGCTGCAGCGGTCAAGCTGTGTAAATCAAGTGAGGTGCAAATAGATGGCGCCACGTTTATCTTTGACAATCATAAACATCATTTCAATTTTATTTTGCATAGAGGATAAAATTTAGTCCGTGTCAAGCAGTGGATTATTGTAGCTGAAATTGTAGAAGTATTCCTGTTGGTAAAGGGTAGTTGGAACTAATACCATAGCTTATAGAATATTCTTTATAAAAAATAAAAAGGGTGGCATAGACTTTGGTGGGAATCAGCCATGAATCAATCTTTGGAATGACGATTAATTTTTACAGCCAGTCTAGCAGCACGACGACCGATGTGGCGCAGTGGTAGCGTGACTGCCTTTGACGCAGAAGGTCCCGAGTTCGATTCTCGGTGGGTCACTCACAAAGTTGATATTTATCTCTTTGTGAATTTGTTCCCAGTCTGGTTAGGACATTGCGGACTGAACCACCCGATTGTCCGTAAGTAAGATGGTTCCGTGTTTCGGATGGCACGTTAAGCCGTAGGTCCCGGTTGCTGTCTATAATTACTTAGACGGCAGTCGTTACACAACCATGTCAGAAGCCTGCTACTTGTAGAAGGCGGTTGAAAAATTCTGACACTAGGGCTCATCGGGCCGTTGGGCGATTCGGTGTCCCACGCGAAAAGAAAGAAGAAAGCACGTATTTCAGGAAGCAACTAAAACTCTATTGCACTGAAACAGTAATTTGTGAAAAGTGCCATAGATTAAAAACATATTGTGACAAATAAATCGGATATTTAATTTTGAAACAATGATAACAATGGTGACAGTTTCACGGATTCAAGTCATGTTTCTGAAGATCCTCGGCCTGTAAGTCTTATTTTTCAATAATTTTTAAAATATTGAAAATACCTACCTAGGAGTGTACACAAAATGTATGATATTGGTTTGCTCTTTTTTTAGTATTCAGCGAGGTAGCTTTTTTCACATTCATCTCGAAGATGACGCAGGTACGTACATCACAGAGACGAGTATTGTGTATGGCAGATATACGGAAACATCACGGGTTCTGCCAAACGTGTACTGAATTCTAACTAAAGCTGTATTACTGTATTGAATTTTTTTGACCTCTTTCCGAATAAGATGAAAACATTTTTCTTAGAAGGAAGAGGGAAGATTCTAATTGGTTTATTCCTTTCAATATTTAACAAATTGCTTTACTAAGTGATTTAATTTATATTACCAAACAAGGATAAAAAAATATCAAATCATAATTTAAAAAATTAACAAATGCCTGATTCGCTAGCACTAAGGTAGGGAATATGATAACGGTCTGGTATAAATTAATGTAAGGTAGGTACGTTGTACGTACTTAAAATAAATCATTGACGGATCGCACACTTTACGCACGACGGAGCGCTAAAACATCGCAGCGGTCTCTCAGATCCATACTAGAAATGTCAATCCCCATACTAAAACCGCTCAACCGCTGTTGACGCAGCGCTATCGCAGTATCGTCCGTCTAGTGCGGTTTTAGTATGGGGGTGGGAAATGACATTTCTAGTATGGATCTGTCAGACCGCTGCGATATTTTTGAGTTCCGTCGTGCGTCTAGTGTGCGATCCGCCTTTTAGGGCTGATGGACAATTCTACGGGAAAGCTTGGCGGACATCGTAGAGCACTGACCATTTCATTCATTTTTATTTTACAAATGAACTCATATTCGTCGTGACGTGAACATAATCACTGCAAAATCCGTAAAAAAACACTTTATGCCATCTCACTACCCTAGATCTACTGGAAGAGATTTATTTTTAGAAATAAGCTGACCAGTTGTGTATTGTTCTCAATGCTATGTTCTTTGTGTTCTATTGTGTACAATAAACGGTTAAGTAAATAAGTAAAAACGGTTTTTTGTCTGGCAGTTAATATAAGACACAAATTTGCGGCTTCACCTACTACGCTACCTAGGACATGTAGGAAGTATAAATTCTGCTGAAAGGTCTGAAAAATTGTGAAATTTTTGAGGCTGCTTTCGTTGGCAACGGATTCACTAACTGCGCACTTTTGTTGGTGCCGGTACATATTTCATTCTGTTTTTCATCGCATACCATGGCAATTTGTGCTGAATTTTAACGCTTAGTTCGTTTTAATGGATTTAAGATATACCTACTGCAAAATCAAATCATTGTGTCTTATTGTATTTTTTAATCACAGAAGGCAAGTTTCGTTTTTTTTTTTTTTTTTTTATATGTAATAGGCCCGCATTTGTCTGTTTATTCTAGATATATTGTTATTATGAAGGTCCTATCTATGACGAGTAATACTGAAAAGAGTTGGTTATAATCTATATGGCTATTTATGGTTTTTGTAAATTAAATAACGTTTCGAGAATTTATGAATTGCGCATTCGATATCGCAAGACAAAATCTACTGGGTGTTACCAGACAATGTAGGTATTTCTCTTGCACGCTAGGAAATGTTTCCGAAAGGAAGAGTCAACAGCGTTCGCCGAAACAGGATGTTATGTGGACGATGATTGTCCAGTCTGTCATAAATAAACGCGTCTGTCATAAATAAACTAAGCTCCGACCACACTGGTCAGCTAGCTACTTTCAAAATTAACATTGAGAGGGCACTTAAACAAGATATTACGTGTGTACCGGTAAACGAAAGTAGACTAAATCGTTATAGACAAAATATCATACAAAAATTACCTGAATTGTCATATCATCAAAATCCAAATCAATTATATAACTCAGTATTTAGTCTTGCTAAAACAGAATATGACAATGTATTTAAATCTAAAAAAAATAAAGTTAGCGCTAAATTATTGTTTAGTGATTGGGCAACCGAAGGAATTCATAGGAGCAGGGAAAAATTGTACGATCTTTACGATGAAAGGTCATATAATAAATCAAAATCTTTTGCTGATTATGTTAAACGATATTCTAAAACTTTTAGACAGGTTTGTAGAGAAGCTAAGTCTAAATTCATTAAAAATAATATTAAAAACAGTACCAACGTAACAAAAACTACTTGGAAATTTGTAAACAACGAAACTGGGAAATCTAAACATCGAAACGAAAATTTTAAATTAATGATAAATGATGAAATTAAAAACACAAATTTAGAAGTAGCTTAGGCTTTTGAAAACTTTTTCACTGATATTCCAGTTTCGACTACTAAATCGTTAAACTCTTGCCCTATTCTTGCTGAATCAATTCTAAGAGGAAATGTAAACGTAGTGATAATGTTTTTAAATTTCGAATCATAAAAGTATTTAAAACTTTACAATTGAAAAAGACTTCAGACATACATGGCCTCTCAGTTAAAATAATAAGTTCCATAATCGATTGTATTGCTCCATGTCTAGCATGTATTTTTAATGAATGTGTTGATCTTGGCGTGTTTCCTGACTTGATGAAGCATAGTAAAGTTATTCCACTGTTCAAAACCGGTAATACTACTGACCCCACTAATTTTAGACCTATATCAATACTGCCCACACTTAGTAAAATCTTTGAAAAAGCTATTTTAAATCAATTGCAAGGACATTTTTATCGTAATAACTTAATGCACTCACAGCAATTTGGTTTCACAAGGGGTCGTTCTACTACTCATGCAGGCGTTGACCTAATTAATCATATAATCGATGCCTGGGAACAATCTCATGATGCAATAGGTGTATTTTGTGATTTGTCCAAAGCGTTTGATTGTGTTCATCACGAAACTCTTGTCAGGAAGCTAAGTCATTACGGCGTAAAAGACCAGGCTCTTAGCCTCTTGGAATCTTATCTGAACAACAGAATCCAAAAGGTTGATGTCAATGGTGAAAGATCATCTGGATCTAAAATAAACATGGGCGTTCCGCAGGGCTTGATTCTTGGTCCTTTCCTATTTCTTGTTTATATTAATGATTTACCATATCTAGTGAAAGAAAAACATGATATAGTTTTGTTCGCCGACGATACCTCATTACTTTTCAAAGTAAAGAGACAACAACTCGATTATGACGACGTGAACAACGCTATATCTGAAATAGTAAAATGGTTTACTGTAAATAACCTCTTATTGAATGAAAAGAAAACTAAATGTGTAAAATTTGTTTTACCAAATGTTAAACCGAGTACCACAATTGTTAAGGTAAAGGATGAAAAGTTGAGCCTTGCTGACTCAACTACATTTTTAGGCATAACTTTGGACGCCACGCTCCAATGGGGGCCACATATTGAAAAATTGTCGAAGAGACTGAGTTCAGCAGCATACGCAGTTAAAAAGATAAGATACCTCACTGATGTGGACACTGCTAGACTAGTTTACTTTAGTTACTTTCATAGCCTAATGAGTTATGGCTTATTATTATGGGGCCATGCTGCGGATGTGAATAACATTTTTGTTTTGCAGAAACGGGCTGTTCGATCAATTTATAAATTAGGGCCAATGGTCTCCTTAAGGCAAAAATTTAAAGAGATTAACATATTAACATTTGCGTCTCAATATATATATATGAAAACATTATGTACGTTAAGACAAATATAGATTCTTTTAAGAAAAATTGTGATAAACACAATTTTAACACTAGAAATAAGGATAAACTTGCTGCGCATATAAGCAGGCTTAGTAAAGTAAACAAATCTTTTAAAGGCAATTGTATACGCTTTTATAACAAGATTCCTAAAGATATCCAAGATTTACCACTAAATAAATTTAAGCGAATGATAAAAGAAAAATTGTATAAGAAAGGCTATTATGAAATATCAGATTTTATGCAAGATAAATCTCCATGGCAGTAGTTACAAATGTACAAAGTAGACTTTATATGACGACACAGGTAGAATTATCTACTGTATATGATATATATTTTATCTTTTTAACGTAGCCGCTTTTGGCTATTAATATATTTTTGTTTCATATTTAGAAATTTAGCTAGGGTAGCCTAGGGCCTGACAAATTGTATTTTTAGAATAGGAGCACTTCTGGGCAGGTTTCTGGGTGGTTTACTGTCCAGGGGGTCCGGCTAACCATACGCATGTAACACAACATTTTCTCTTGGCATGAACTCGATGTTATTTTATTTACCACCTAACGTTACATGTTGTTTGGTTAGCTTGGCCAGCCCCGAGGCAGTGCTTTAGGGGCTAGTTTTAAGTTTTTAGTCCACCTGAGCCGCGTTTACACCAGGTTCATAAAATTGTTATTGTTAAAATTGTTAATTCTTGACCATCAAAAAGCGAAATGTAAAATTTACTACTTTGAATAAATAATTTGATTTGATTTGATTTGATTTGAGTGGATGAAGTCGAAAATTTTTGCAGTAAATAGACACAAGAAACCTTGCCAAATTTTCTACTTAGGACAGTATCTGTATCTAGTTTGCAGTTTTTTTAGGCATGTACCTACCATTGTGCAATTGGTATTCAAAAATAAGACAGTTACTTAAAAATGTGTCTCTTAGAAACCGAAGAAATATAAAATAACAAAAAATAATAATAACATTCTCAAAATAAGGGTTAAACTGTATGTGCAAATAATCGAAAAAAATAATAACATTGTAAAAATAAGAGTTAAACTGTATGCGGACTACTTTATTTTATTTAGCTGCCTCAAGTTACGGAGCGCTGCTCAATATAAATCAAAAGCAAACATTCAATTCTGAATACAGCAAACAGTGAATATTTAAACAAAGCTTTGTCACTGAAACCCGCAGAACGGGATTTCAATATTTAAATATCAGATCAGGAAAATCTGCCGATTGGGGTTAATTGCATACGCACGTAAGCATTGCTCGTTTTTCTTGTTTTTGACATCAAATTGTGAGTGTCGCAATTTGATGCCGCGACATGTCTTACGTATTCGGTTTTGTATGGGATTACCAGCTTGGTGAGTTTTACTGTGAAGTGCGTAAGCTGATTGGTGCTTCCTACCGCGCAAAAGTACCTTTAAGGTCTTTAGACGGTATGCACCTCCTGACCAGCAAGGAGGATGTACTTAAACGTTGGGCTGAGCATTTTCACAACTTGCTCAACGTAGATCGATCAGCTGATCTGCATCATATCAGTTTAATGCCTCAACTCCCGTTAGCCACGGAGCTGGACGAGCCCCTGTCATGCGACGAGGTTGTTACTGCCATCAGACAGCAGCATAATAACCAGGCGGTTGGCATTGACCTTATACCGGGTGAACTACTTAAATATAGTGGTACGGAGTTGCACACGTCGGTATGGAAACTTTTCGTTCGAATGTGGGAGGAGGAGAGGGTCCCTGAGGACTTCAAAGTGTCTCGCATTTGTGCCCTCTACAAGAACAAGGGTGACCGTTCTGACTGTAACTCATATCGCGGTATTTCATTGCTGTCAGTCCCTGGAAAAGTCTTTGCCAGAGTTTTACTGAACCGCCTCAAAGATTTGTCGGAAAAAATTCTGCCCGAAACCCAGTTCGGCTTCCGACCTGACCGAGGTACATGTGAAGCTATTTTCTCGGTGCGTCAACTACAAGAAAAAAGTAGAGAACAAGGTCGCCAGTTGTACCTCTGCTTTGTTGATTTAGAGAAAGCATTCGACAGTGTGCCTCGCGAAGCTCTCTGGATGGTGCTAGGAAAGTTAGGGTGCACAGAAAAGTATGTGCGACTCCTAAGACTCCTGCATGACGACATGCAGTGCTGCGTCTCTGTAGACGGTGAACAGTCTGATTTCTTCCCCGTCACCTGTGGGGTGAAACAAGGGTGTGTTCTAGCGCCCACACTGTTCGCCTTGTACTTTGCAGTTATAGTCAAAGAAGTCCTAAATACTGTTTCCCAAGGAGTCCGCATCCGTTTCCGCACAGATGGCAGTCTTTTTAACCTGGCTAGACTTAAGGCGCGCACTAAAGTCTCGTATGCATTGATTACTGAGATCATGTATGCTGATGACTTGTGCTTTCTTGCAGAATCCCCAGACGGCCTGCAACAGCTAATGTCCGTTTTTCACCAAGCATGCTGTAAATTCGGCCTGAAGATCAGTGTCAAAAAGACGGAAGTGATGTCCTTAGACTCGCATGGTCGCGAGACACTGGCGATTATGCTTGGTGAGGATATGCTGAAACAGGTTGATAAGTTTCGTTATCTGGGGAACACTATAACATCTAAGTGTAACCTTGATGCTGAGATCAACAGCAGAATCAGTGCTGCAGCTGCAGCATTTGGGAAGTTGTGTTCCAAGGTTTTCTGCTCGCCACAAAAATCTCTGTATATATGGCGATTGTGCTGCCAAACCTTCTATACTCCTCCGAGACTTGGTGTGTGTATCGTCACCACATACGCACTCTGGATCGCTTCCACCTGTTCGATGCATATCCGAACATAACGTTTTTAGACTTCCGCGCTAAGTAGCTCTCTGTCTGTGAATCGTGTGTGTACGATGTAACCTAGATTAAGAAAAACCTAAATAAACTGTGAAGAAAGTTATTTTCATGGTTTCTGTTATTCATGTCCTCGTAGTAGACATGAAATGGTCCTTCGAAGCAGAAAAAACCGGTGGGAAGATATAGTCCCGGTGGAAAATAGCGGCTTTGTCTTGGTGGTGCCTATGCCTACCCTTCTACGGTGAAGAAGAAAAGCTATTGTTAAAATTTCAAGAAAGTGCAAGCTTCAAATAGTTCAGTGAGCGTCTTCAAATTAAGAAAAAAAAACAGTTTCGTGCCATATCGACTGTTGTGATTTGAAGATTTGCGTCGGGCTGCTGCGCTTTGATATACCTATGCGTTCAAAAAAGTGAACATTTAAGTATCTCATCATCAGTCTTCGTGAGCGGTTTAAAGGTTTGAATCAAGCTTCAGGATTGCTGCAATAACCTACAAATCAGTGAGTAGGCATCTTTGCTGCAGTCTCGCAGAGGTATTTTACCTACGAGATACCTGTGAAGGTGAAAGGGTCATCGTGTGCGTCACTTCCGATATTCTTAGGTTGGCCTCTGAATTATTGCATTGATAAGTGTATCCGAACGCAAGATCGTCACGTGATTACTAGAGGCTGGCCAATAGTATCAAATCTTGTTTATCGGAACCAATCGAAGGCGATCGATGATAGCTGACCCCCTCAGAGTGGTCCCGAATAACACCGACTGAGAACGACCTGTCTCTTCGTGTCAACGCCGCTGTCATCTGCCGTGCCGTGCCGTGTGTTTGCGTATTTTACCAACTTGGACGCCATTTTGAGTTGGACTTTACTCGTTTGATTGTATTGTATTAGAGTTTAAATTGTATAGTGATAAGGACAAATTGTACATATTTTGTCACAAAACTGTGTAGTACACAATACAAACAGTTAACGGTAAGGGGGAGATTGGCTTGTTGCATCAAATGTGGTGTTGTTTTGTTTTCTAGCGTTGTGTCATTGTTTTATCGGATCGTATTTTTTTTCTGCAGCTTTGTTTTATCGCAATGGCTGCCGATGCCGAAGTTTTGGCCCGGCTTATTAGCGATCGGGGATATTTGAAGTCAGCGTTAACTCGTATGGAAAAGTATTGTATCTCTGAGGAGTTCACTAAAGCCGCGCTTGAGATATTAGTGAACAAGCGTGAGCGAACAACCCAGGTTTTCACCGAATATGAAACACTAAACAAAGATATTTTGTTCAAAAAACCTGACGATCAGGAAGATTATGAGGAATACGAACGTAAGTATTTAAAATGTTTAGCATTATTGGATAGCGAGATACGTAAACGTCAAAAAGAACCTGGCAGTAATGGTTCGTCTGAGGGTTCATTCAAAAAATTACCACCTATTGATATAAAGTCATTTGATGGCAAGAATATAGAGGATTTTATCCCTTTCATAAACATATTTAAGGCAGTGTTCCATGCTGATCCTAATATTAGTTCATGTCAAAAGCTATACTATTTGCGTTCATACTTGCATGGTGAGGCACTTGACATAATTAAACACCTATCCCTTACTAATGAAAATTATTTATCAGCTATTGAGTTGCTTGAAAAACGTTACAATAACGTGCCTATGATTGTTAATCACCACATAGCCTGCCTGCTCGACTTGCCAGCCTTTACAAAATGCACCTCACAGAATCTAAGGTCTTTTGTGTCCCGAGTGAATCAACACACAGCTGCTCTAAAAAACCTGTCATTGCCTGTGGAACATTGGGACGTCCTTCTAGTAAATATATTGTCTAGGAAGGTGGATGCCTACACCAACAGGGGATTTCACTTAGAGAGAGAGGAAAAAGATTTGCCGAAACTGTCTGAGTTTGTTGATTTCATAGAAAAGCGAGCAGTCGCCATGGAGAACTCGGCCAGTGAAAAGCTGCCTTCAGCTGTCCCCGCTCCAGAGAAGTCTGTAAAGTCTGGCAAGGCTAGCTTGGTGTCAGCGGTAAAGGAGCTTTCCTGTAAGTATTGTCAACAGCCACATAAACTTTATGAATGTGCTCAATTCAAGTTGATAACAGATCAGGATAGATATAGGTTCTTGAATAACAAACAATTATGTATTTTATGCATGGGGGATCACAGGGGAAAATGTACACTGCGCCGCTTGTCCTGTAAGACTTGCCATGAGAAACATAATACGTTAGTGCATAATGCTGTACAAGAGAGTGTAAGCTTCATTGCATCCTCTACTGAGGGTGAAGATAGAACTACAAAAATGTCATCCAGCTCAAACCATACCAAGGTAGATGACACGGTGGTGATGACTAACACTTCACAGGCAAATGATAAGCTATTGCCTACTGCTGTGGTGCGGTTAATAGACAAAAATGGCAAATTTATCTATGCCCGTGCACTGTTAGATTCATGCAGTCAGGAATCATTTATTTCACAAGATTTAGCCAATAAAATTAATTGCCAAATTTCCAAAACAGATAGGGTTGTGGCAGGAATAGGCGGGGGAACCAGCAGTGTCAAGAAAATGGCAGATTTTGATGTATATTCTGCTATAAATGATTTTCACTTAGGTGCCTCATGCGCTGTAGTTAAAAACATTATATGTAGTTTACCTCAACAATCATTCAATATTGATAGAAAAAACATCCCTTCATATGTTAGGTTAGCTGACCCTAACTTTAACCAGACCGGTGAAATATCCTTACTATTGGATTGTCATTGCTTTTTCCAGGTGCTTCAGAGGGAGAAGTTGCTACTGACACCGACGGGTCCCTATCTGGTCAATACTAGTTTTGGATATATTGTTGCTGGAAATTTACCAGTATCTGCGGGCAAAGTATCAGTCTCTAACCTATGCGTAACATTCAGAGGTAACCACTTTAATAATATTTGTCTAAATGATTTGCAAAATGTAAAAAATCAAACCATACAAAGTAACTCTTGTAAGGAGTTGCAAGAAGGTAATTTGCACACTGATAAGGTTACTCAGGAAACGCTTAGTAAAACTATTTCAAATTTTTGGGAGTGTGAGAAGGTTCCAAATGTTTATAAGGAGGGTACAACTGAGCATCAATTAGCAGAAGAATGCTTCAAACAATCTGTAAAGTTGGTAAATAAAAAATTCTCAGTGGCACTTCCCTTAAAGCTTGAGTTAGAGCGTGTTCAGTTAGGAGAATCTTTTAACCGCGCTTTGCCAAGGTTCCTCAACCTCGAAAAGCGTTTTGCTAGGGATGAACCTTTGCGTCATGCTTACACAGAATTTATGCATGATTATATCAATCAAGGTCATGCAAAATACTATGACATTTCTCAGTATAATCTTAAGGCAGGAAACATCTGTTTCATCCCACATCATCCTGTCTTTAATCCTAACAGTAAAACTACACCGGTTAGGTCGGTTTTTGATGCAAGTATGAAAACTTCTAATAGTTTATGCTTGAATGATATAATGCTGAACGGACCCACAGTGCAGAATGAGCTTTTTGATATCCTCACTTTGTTTAGGACTTTCAAATATGTGCTACTTTGCGATGTTAAGGCTATGTACCGCTGCATTTTGGTGGATGAAAAATATCGTTGCTTGCAAAATATTATTTGGAGAGATTCGCCTGATCAACCTATTCAATGTCTTCAGTTGCAAACAGTCACGTATGGGTTGAAGAGTTCTGCGTTTCTGGCAACACGTTGCATGATTGAGCTTGCTGAAAGGTATGAGGATGAATATCCACTGGCTTCTTTCGTTTTGAAATATACTAGCTACGTCGATGACATCCAATGCGGCAGTAATGATTTGACGGAGCTTGCGGAGACAAAGCGGCAGCTGATAGAACAGATGGACAAGGCTAGCTTTTCCTTGCATAAATGGTGCTCAAACCATGGGGATATGCTAAATGATATTCCTATTGAAACTCATCAACTGAGTACTAGAGAGTTCGATAAAATGAACAGTTATGTAAAGACGCTAGGTCTTTCATATGACGTGTCCACTGACACCTTGCAAATGAAATGTCCATTTACCCAAGGAAAAGATAGTTACACTAAGAGAGATATGCTCAGTTTCATCAGTAAATTTTTTGATCCACTAGGGCTAGTCGGTCCAGTTTTGGTACAGGCAAAACATTTGATGCAACAAGCTTGGTTTGAGGGACTAAATTGGGATGATGTTTTACCCGAGCAGCTGAATAAAAGGATGGTGGAATTCACAAATAATTTGATAGATATGTCTTATATTTCAGTACCTCGAAATATTAATGTACCAGAATCTATTAAAATTGAACTTGTGGGTTACGCTGATGCCTCAAATATTGCCCATGGTTGTTGCTTATATTTGAGAGTCATCAGTCCTGATGATAATGTAACGGTCAATTTGTTATGTTCAAAGTCTCGAATCAATCCTAAAGACCAATCATTAACCGTGCCTAGACTGGAATTGAACAGTGCTGTCTTGTTAGCCATGTTAGCAAGAAGGGTGTACAATACACTAACACTTAAATATGATAATGTCAAAACGTTTTTACACCTGGACTCAAAAATTGTTTTGGCTTGGTTGAAAATTGAACCAGTAAAACTGACTGTTTACGTGGCTAACCGTGTGGAAAAAATAAAGCAATTGTGTGATAGCTTCCAATGGAATTATGTAAACACAAATGAAAATCCTGCAGACTGCTTATCACGAGGTATTGAGCCCCAGCAGTTAAAGGGAAATTCGTTGTGGTTTCATGGTCCTCATTATTTACAAAATGTAGAATACGATCATGGTAGTCATGAAAGTAATGTCGATGAAACAGTGCTTCCTGAGATAAAAAAGCCTTTGCTGGCATGCAATGTATGCCAAAGTGTAAAAAATTACTTCGATGATTTTGTGGAAAAATATTCTGATTTAGAAAAAATGATAAGAGTAATGAGTTACGTGAAACGCTTTGTTTATAATTGCAGGAATAAAGCTGAAGACCGAAAGTTAGGGCATCTGTGTCCTGAGGAGCTAACTTCTGCTCTGCATGATTTAATTCGATTTGATCAAAGAAAACATTTTGAGGAAGAATACTAACTTTTAGAGTCGAATAGCCAAAGTCAATCAAAGTCCACTTTAAACAAACTCAAACCATTTATTGATGGGTTCGGACTTCTTCGGGTGACTGGGCGCTTACAAAATGCAAACTTAGCATTTAATCAGAAGCATCCACTAATATTGCCCAAAGGCTCCATCTTGACAAAATTGATAATTAAAACAGAGCACTTAAGATTGAATCATGCTGGTCAAAAGTTAACTCTAAGCAGTTTAAATGACAAATACTGGATCATTAATGCTAGTAGGGAAATCAAAGCAGTCTTGCATAAATGTGTGCGCTGTTTCAGGCTGAAAGCAAAGGCTGCGACTCAGTTAATGGGCAGCTTACCGATTGACAGAGTAAATGTTTCTAGGCCGTTCCAGGTTGTAGGGACTGATTATGCAGGACCCTTTTATGTGAAGCAAACAAGAATAAGAAAGCCTGTTATAACAAAAGCATACGTTGTTATGTTTATATGTTTTGTAACTAAAGCTATTCATATTGAGTTAGCTTCGGACATGACAACTAACACATTTTTAGGATGTTTAAAACGCTTTATATATCGTAGAAATAGACCGTCAAAAATTCACTGTGACAATGCAAGTTATTATAAGGGTGCGAACAATTTGCTTAAGGATTTGTATGAATTGCTGAATTCCACAGAGCACCAAAATGAAATAATAAAATACAGCAATGCTGAAAGAATTTCATTCCATTTTATACCATCTTATTCACCAGTATTCGGTGGTCTGTGGGAAGCAGGGATCAAAAGTATTAAATATCATATGAAACGTGTTGTTGGCAACAATGTACTCACTTTTGAAGAGATGTACACAGTATTGGTTCAGATAGAAGGCATTTTGAATTCGAGACCGCTCACTCCTCTATCTCGAGACCCTGATGATATGTCTTACCTGACGCCTGGGCATTTCCTCACAGGTGGTCCATTGACATCTTATCCTGAGCTAAATTTGGCTAATGAAAACGTGGGGAAATTGAGTTTCTGGAAGCAATGTACCAAAATGCAGCAGTGCTTCTGGAATCAATGGTGTTGCGGATGCAACATATTAGCATATTTTCACGTAGGGAACTTTGATCGTATCTCAATGCCCTACGTGATTTACGTCATACTTGTAGCTAGATTAGAATCCGGATTCATTAGTATATAAGCTGTATAGTATTCATAATAAATGTGCATTAAGTAAACAGCTACAGTCTTTATAATATCGCTCCGCTACTGGTCATCAACCTGCGTCGAGCATGGCAGCCTTCAGCGACGGCCGCGCTGGAGCGCTGACCACAGAAGAACCTGGACTCCAATCATCATTTATACAACATCACCATTACCTTACCATTACATATGCCTGACTAGAATGGCATCCGTAATATTGGTGACCACCGACATTGGACACGCAAGCTTCTTGAAGGACTGGAGTTCACGCATCAGCAACCGCCGCAGTCGCAGCATCGGCAGTTACACTGGTATTCCATCATCGCATCATCTCAAGTCACCGTAGGCGTCCCGACTCACCGTGTACAATGGAACCAGTACTGTATCGCGACAACAAACTGCATTATCACGCTGCATGACGTCATCAGTTCCGCACGTTACATTGAAGTTAATTCCAGGCCGCCTATAAGATGACACCGCACCGCAGGACGTCGCAGCTCAATCCACGTTCCGCCACCTGTCTGATTTTAACACATCACTCGACGTAGCTCCAATGCACCAGTTCAGACAGGGATCCATCCACCCTCCGAGAAGTAACATTCAAGAATCATCGCTTTCCTACAGGACGCCACGCCCAGGAAATATCACGCCACACTGTAAATTGCCGCACTGCCGCCCGTTTAAGAATTGGACGCATTGGTCGCTTTGTTGCGCACACAGCAAGCCTTAAATGGAACAAGGAATCTACGGGATCTACTTAATCGTCGCAAGAAGTACCTAATGAGAAATTGAAAATGTTTATCGTCGCATGCGCTCAGCACTTTCCTGACACAGTGCCGCTTCCACTCGGAATTGCGTAGTCGGTCATAATTTGAACCTGCATAGCTACAGCATACGCGGACAGTCAGTTGAAGCCAAAACTCGCCCAAACAGGAGCTTGAGTAATTTTCCCTCGTCCATGGCCCAGGACTGGAGCAACAATAAACTACGAGGATGCAGTTTTCCCTCGGTTTTATTTGAAATAATATTATTTGAAGCAGCGCGACGCAAAATAATGATGACAAGAAATATCATATGATTGAACAAGGTCAATGTTACTACAACGACGAGAAATGCAAGTTGCCGAAACACGGAATCACAGCAATCTGCCCGGTCAGCAACACATTCCAACGAAGACGGTGACTAGTCTAACCAGCAATTTAGCACGTTCATCAAACGGATCAATTCATAATATTTGTTTTTTGTGGTCTTGGGATATTTTTGTTATTGTCAAGTCAATTTGTCCTGTAGTCTATACGATTTTTTTTCTCAAAGGGGGGTGTACTGTTGCGGATGCAACATATTAGCATATTTTCACGTAGGGAACTTTGATCGTATCTCAATGCCCTACGTGATTTACGTCATACTTGTAGCTAGATTAGAATCCGGATTCATTAGTATATAAGCTGTATAGTATTCATAATAAATGTGCATTAAGTAAACAGCTACAGTCTTTATAATATCGCTCCGCTACTGGTCATCAACCTGCGTCGAGCATGGCAGCCTTCAGCGACGGCCGCGCTGGAGCGCTGACCACAGAAGAACCTGGACTCCAATCATCATTTATACAACATCACCATTACCTTACCATTACATATGCCTGACTAGAATGGCATACGTAATAAATGGCACAAGCAATACCTTTTAATGTTGCAGAGCCGACCAAAGTGGCAAAATGAGCAACCTAATCTAAGTGAGGGAACTATGGTATTGCTGAAGTCTGACAATGTTACTCCACTTAAATGGCCTGTAGGTAGAATTGTAAAGGTCATAGCAGGAAATGATAAGTTGGTGCGAGCGTTAGATGTGAAAACAGCGAATGGCTCTATTATTCGAACCAGTGTAATGAAAGTTTGCCCGCTTCCTATAGATTACAGTTAATAAGAGCCCAGGCTATTTTTTAAGTTAAGTATTGATTAACTTGTGTTTATCTAAAAGTTATCATAATTTTATTCATAGGTTTCCGTTTTAGGAGTTTTAGTACTCATTTTTTAGTTAGACACCTAGAATTTTAGGTCTAAATAAAACTACATGATGTTTTGCTATTAGTAGTTATATTGTAAGTTCTTTATGACATAAGTAATGTCTCACTTCTCTCTTTGAGTTCATATTTAGTTAATGGTTTTTACCTAAACATGTATTACAAGCTTTGCTTGTATTTGGAAATCAGAACCTCTGTTTTTTATTTTTTTTTGGCCGTGGCCCGAGCATGTTCGATGCATATCCGAACATAACGTTTTTAGACTTCCGCGCTAAGTAGCTCTCTGTCTGTGAATCGTGTGTGTACGATGTAACCTAGATTAAGAAAAACCTAAATAAACTGTGAAGAAAGTTATTTTCATGGTTTCTGTTATTCATGTCCTCGTAGTAGACACCACCTAAAATGCCTTCGCACCATCATGAAGATCAGATGGTCCGACCGAGTGCGCAATACCGAAGTTCTGAGACGAGCCAATGTTGGTGGCATTGAGGCCTATCTAATGCGTCGTCAGCTACGGTGGTGCGGTCATGTATCCCGGATGTCGGAGGAGAGAGTGGCGAAGCGCATCTTTTATTCTGAGCTAGAGGAGGGCAAGCGAAAGCATGGCGGACAACTCCTCAGATATAAAGATGTTCAGAAACGACACATGAAAAGATGCAACATTGAGCCCACTCAATGGGAGGGTCTGGCAGCACAGCGTCCCGAATGGCGCGGGATGGTTAAGAAGCAAGTCCGCGAGTTTGAGGAACAGCGTAAAGCAGACCTCGACGCTAAGCGCGATGAGCTGAAGGCCCGTCCACCCGTCGCCATTAACTATAATTATGTAAATGGCAAACTCACGTGTCCACTCTGTGCACGGGAGTTTACTGCCAAAATTGGCTACAATAGCCATCTCCGGGCGCATCAGCGCCGATCTGATTAGGAGTCAAAGTGGTCGCCATGGCCGAAATCGGTCGGAGAGATCATCATCATCATCATCATGGGATTACGTAAATTTATTTTTCATAAACTGGTTCCGAAAGAATACCAAAAAATCGTTGCTGTGCGTTTGACATCCGAGAAGCATACCACACAGTTTTTCAATGAACATCAGCCAACATTATGTCCTTTGAATTTATTGAAACAAATCGTAGAAAGGTTTTCAGCAAAAGTCCTCGTATTCTCTTTGCGATTCAAACAATTTCAGGCACGTATCGATAAATACCGTGCAAATGTTTAGCTATAAAACAGTGAACGATTAAGCGCTTCCTACACCGTTAACTTATAAATTCTATAAAATCCTATTGGTAAGGTAAGCAATTACTGGTTACAGTAAAAAAAAACTTTCTTTGCTTTAGACTAGCAATAAATCAAGCGGTTTCAAAAGAAATCACTCGCTAAATACACAACGGTTCTAAAAAATGACTGTATTCCCGGCAATGTCGGGTGCCAAAAATTTCTTAGTAAAAGTATCGTCAAGTAAGAATCGGAGAAACACTCAAAAGGGGACGTTTCCGGTATTTTACTAAATATAACCCGAGTACACATCTAATCGTTGTTTGGTATTATTTCTGTTAAGCACTCCGTAGGACTCACTAAGCTGTTGTTTTCGAATGCAAAGAGTATCCAGCCAGCCACAGATAGGTATGGTCAATATTTTTAATATTTTTTTAGGAGTACCACTGACGCGTCCTTTAACATTGAATAAGTATATCAGCAAGTAACTAAGGCTTGTATTTATAAACCGCACTTAACTCTGAGATTGATCTTGAGTGCGGCTTTGAGATGCTGTTAGTATTGACCGACATTTTGTCAAAACTGCTCTTGAGATCGATCTCAGAGTTGAGTTCAAGAATTACGGATCTTATTTTTCCTTTATAATACTGATATTGTTACATACTCGGAATTTTCACGTAAATTAAACAACAACCTGGCATTGTAAATGAGACTTATGTTGTGAGAAATTTTGCGGTCGTACGAGTTCCTAACACCCTTACCTACACGTTATTTGTGTTGTGAACGATTCAAATGACACCCTTTTGTGAGTTTGAAACTTCGCGACAATTATTTCATCTGTAAATGTGTTTTGTTTACTTACTGAGTGTTTACATAGTAGGAATCTCGTAACGAAGTACATAAAGCCGTTACACAGGCTAGACAGTTTTGAATGTGGCCCGTCTTTTCTAATATTATATAAGTTGGTGGTTCGAGTGTCTAGCTAGTACTTGCTAGTGAGTTTGTTTGATGCAGAGTTAAAATTCTTTACGCAATTTAAATGAAGTAAATCATCATTAACAGCCTATTGTAGTCCACTGCTGGACATAGGCCTCTCCTAAAGCACGCCACTGAACCCGGTCTTCGGCTTTTGTAAATTAAGTAAATAAATATGACAATTTGTGCGAAATATTTTTGATGTTATAAACAACTACTAAAATGTTCTGTGGTTGCAACTAGTAACAACCCGTAGTTAAGATATTTTATGTGTACCTACGCACAGAAAATCGCGCAGTTGCGTTCTTAAGCTTTTAAGGGGATCAGATTATGCCAAAACTAACCCAATAACTACCTGACACGTGTAGTAACAAACGTGTTTGAATTTTGAAGTAGATCAAAAGCGAAATGGAGATTGAAATTGAAACACAACACAAGTTCCTTACTAAAAACAAAACCCACACGAACTTTGTCTATACGCCTCAATAAATCTAAACGTTTCGTTTTGAGAGCCAATTTTCTTAGCTATGAGAGCAAAAAATCTTCTCGTGCCCATATTGTTGGATCTAAGTTAATCCAAAGAATAGAAAATAATGTTTGTAGGGTTTTTTGCAATTTCTGTTCAAGAGTAGATCTTTTTTAGCTGCAGGGGTAAAGAAATGGCGCGAATTTTGCTACTTTAATTTATTATATTAGAAAGTTCAAATGTTTCTAAACATTCTGAAACAAAAAGTCTATTTTCAATAAGCAGAATAGCTAGTTTATTTGTTTTTTGACACTAGAGATTTTTCTAATCTGTTTTATATGACAGATCTCGAGCTATTTTATGAAGACGTACCAGATGGCGCTGCGTTAGGTTGAAGTTTTGAGATTTGAGTTATATGTATTGATATTCATTGATGCTACCTACATAAAATAAAATAAATAGTTTTTTTTTGTAATGAAACTTTTTGCCATGGATATACATTTGAGAATGGGCTAGAAAAGTTGTCATTGTTTAGATTATTCTATTACTCAGCTTGGAGACCGGACAATTTGTCCAAAAGTTTCATTAATATCGTTTTTTATACTCCCTAAACCGCAAATCTATAATAAAAAAAATACAGAAAGTTGTTAATCTAGAAAACTAACTGCTAGTTACACTGAAAATATTATCTCTTCAACGGAAGTTATAAAATGTAACAAGAAAAAAATGCCTTCCCTTTCACAGCCCCGGAAGTATGAATACTATGAATCTCTAGCTTCGTATCCTGCTACTGTTTATTTAGTCCGACCTTCTGTTCTAAATAATTATGTAGCAGGTTAATGATAAAATCAGGCTTTTGTGCCGTGTGGTGCTGGCTTAGAATAGCATCACCCCATTTCCGCCCGTGGGTGTCGTAAGACAGGATGAATCCGGGGAACGGGTAGCAGCGTTCCCTGTAAATATGCCTCCTCCTTCCCTGCGCTTGCCAAGCGTGGTGAGTATGGCAATTCCCCTTTCTTTTGGGGGAGGCCCATGTCTAGCAGTGGACTGTTGTGGCTGTAGAAGTAGTAGGCTTTTGACAGACATTTGTCTATCTAACAAACAAACAAACAAACAGATCAAACAAATTGGTTTTGTATATTCCGTTACAATCCCAGCGTGCCAAAACGTATGTGTTATAAACTATTTAAAACTTTACATTTATTTTATAGTATTATTTTTTCAGAACGCTAGACACTTATAACCTACAAACTCATCTATATTTTTCTTTTCATGTGAAATGGTAGCTAATGTTTAACTTTATTACATTCGGATTTTCTTTTTACAGTATTCTCTGTGACAGATTTATTTATAGCTGAACCCGAATCGAATTCTCGGTAAGCTTTTGATCTAGTGTACAAATTAGAGGCTTGCCATCTCGGACAGTTTGCTCGTAGTTTACTGTTCCCTTGTGAGTACTGTAGTCAGTACTTACTAGCCAAAACAGTGGCTTTTCGTGGTCAAATTGGTGATATCAGCGGTTTGCTAGCTATTTCAACTTCATTGTAGGTACAATATTTTTTCTTTCATGGCGGATCGCGCAATTGACGCACGATGGAGCGCTAAAATATTGCAGTGGTCTGTCAGATACATACTAGAAATGTCAATCCCCATACTAAAACCACTCAACCGCTGTCGACGCAGCGCTATCGCAGCGTCGTCCATCGAGTATCAAGGGAATAAATTGAGCTTGCAACTGATCCTCAATAAATTATTGATACAATTTATTCTCATAGCCGTGAATAAAGGCCAACTGCGCTTCAGTTTTTTATATTATCACTGGACAAACAAGTCTATGATGTGATAACAGCCAGAAATTTTCATCTTTTATCAATATCACTTAAAAATATAAATAGGATAAAATAAAACACGGCCTAATAAAGGATCTAGTAGCTGGTATCAATTAGCGTAAAATTTACTGCCTCTAGAGATTGCTAGACGCGCCGGAACCGACCCTTCGTAATAAGCTTAGAGGCCGCCTACATTTGATAACTTGATATCTATACATAATCAAGGTGCTTTTGATGTTCCTGACTAACTTTCTTATACCCGGTTTACAATTTGTCACCAAGCTTGTTTTTGTTCTCTCTCTCTTTTCGTGTGGGACACCGAGTTGTCCTACGACCAAAATTTTTGATGAGAAAGCAAATGTACTAATCTGGAAATTACCGATAAAAATGTATTTGAGAACCTTGAAATACAACCGAAGAACGTTCAACCTATCAGGATTTAAAAATAGATACTCGAAAGTCAGCTATAGAAATAAATATTCGTACATTACAAAATCATAAGTACCCAGTACAAACATAGATAAAATTATAAACAATTATCTTTATTATGCCCTTCACATTTCATCGTCGACCGTTTTGTCATGTTCAGAGTGACTAACTCTGTAAGTAATACAATATTAATTCAGACAGCGCGAATAAAGAGGACTTTCTATGAGGCATTATTGATTTCTTTTTTAATACTTTCTGCATCACTTTAGATCTATTTTCTGCTTCAAGGCATCGAAAAATAGGCAGGCAAGTAGGTATAGTTAAAGGGATAGAAGTGTGTGTGTTTCTTTGTGTGTGGTGAGTTATAAACTCGAAAAAAGAAAAGTTCAGTAAAAAGTTAAAAATAACTTGTTACGTCGTGATTTGCGTCCGTTTGGGTTAGACGTCATTTCAATTTTTACCCGACTACAGCAAAGCAAAAAGGAGGGTTATGATTTTGACCGGAATGTATGTATGTATGTATGTATGTATGTGGCAATAATTCCTTTGTTCCCTCCTAGCTACGAATCTACTTATCCGAATTTGACAAATGAGGTGTCAGTAGATGCGTCTAAACAGTCCGATGGTTATAGGCTATGTGATGTCACAATAAAGTGAACATGGCGCCCTCTAGCGTGCATAAAGATACGAACAAAATTTTTTTTTTCTTCAAGTGGTATCGTGTTGGGTATCAAACAAAAGGGCTTAAATAGCACATTTCAAAAATATATATAATGTAGGTGAAAGTTTGAAACTTTCTTGCATTTACGCAATGTCATTTTAGTATGAAATTGGTACATCGGTTTTTCTCTTTCTTTCTTTTCGTGTAGGACCCCGAGCCGTCTAACGATTCAATTTCTTTTTTCGTGTGGGACACCGAGTCGTCCAACGACCCGATGAACCCTAGTGTCGGAATTTTTCAACCGCCTTCTGCAAGTAGCAGGATTCTGACATGGTTGTGTAACGACCGCCGTCTAAAGTGATCATAGACAACAACCAGGACCAACGGCTTAATGTGCCATCCGAAACACGGAACCATCTTTCTTACGGACAATCGGGTGGTTCAGCCTGCAATGTCCTCACCAGACTTGGAACAAATTCACAAAGTGATAAATATCAACTTTGTGAGTGACCCACCGAGAATCGAACCCGGAACCTTCTGCGTCAAAGGCAGTCGCAGTACCACTGCGCCACATTGGTCTTCAATGAGCCCTTATGTCAGAATTTTTCAACCACGTTCTACAAGCAGCAGGTACATTGGTATCGGTATCGGTGTGGTGTCGGTATGTGTCATACTCGTGGAGCTGATCTGATGATGAAAACGAAAGGCAGACAAGACGTGACAGCACTACATACGCTAAATATCTGTGTATAAGCTATGGTAAGAAAGAGGTGCTCCTTAGGCTCAGATCTGACATATTTTTCATCATATTTAATGGGATCGAAGTAGAAAAGTACCGCGAAAATTATCACATTTAAATTAATTTAACGCGTAGATAGGTAGGTACATAAGAGATCCTACTAATCCTAATCCTAATTCCTAATTCCTTATATATACGTAATTTATAAACGCGGATTTGTGTTTGTTAGGACTTGGCGCTAAAACGGCTGAATAGATTCAAATGATACTTTGTACAAAGATGAAATAATGTTTAGAATAAAACATAGGCTGCTCTTTACTGCGGTTAAATTTCTTATATTTAGGGGAACACGCACTTTCCAAAATTTTGAAAAAGGTAGTGCCAATTAAGTAGTATTATTAAGAAAACTAACAGCGACATCTGTTGTCTGAGACTTTTGACTTACTCAATTGAGTAGCTGCACCAAAATTGACGTTTAAGTCACAATACGTAGTGCTACTGCATGTAAAATATGTTTGAATAAGGTTTATATCGTGTTGGGTATCAAACAAACTGTCATATTTTTCATCTCATGTAATGGGATCCAAGTTGAAGGTACCGCGAACTATTACATTTAAATTAATTTAACGCGTACATAGATAGGTAGGCAGAGCGAAAGCGGGATAAAGGAGTGATATGTGTTTATATGTATGTATGTACAGATAGGTACATGTATTTATGTACATAAAAGATCCTCAAACTAATATTTTAAAAGCAGATATTTGTGCATTTTTCTTAGAACTTGTCGTTATAACGCTTCATATATTCATATTAAATTTTATACGTAGCTAAAATAATAAATGAAAACATCTGTTTTGGTAACGAAACCAACAGCAAGCATCGACCCGGAGGGTTGAGGGTGGCTTTCCCCCCTCGCAGAACAAAGAAAATGAAAAACCTGTTTTGGTAACAAACCAACAGCATGCATCGACACGGGGGGTTGAGGGGGGCTTGCCCCCCTCACAGAATAAAGAAACTGAAACATTTGTTTTGGTAATGAAATCACACGGGGGGTTACTAGCATATTTTATATACACCTAACAAAATCATAATACAGTTTAAACTCGTACCTACCTACATCTTCCAACAAACAATCGGTAAAATTTAAGTTTACAACCCCAAAATAATTAAAATAAAAAGAAGTCTAAAAACTAAAACCCGACTACTGAGATTTCGCGCTCTAAAAAGTAAGAAACAAGAAATCTGAAATAATAACTACTCACGATTGAATGTGTTTTTCGTTAACCTGCTACATCCGCCTCATGTCAAATTTCTATCAGATTCGTAAACATTTTATAGAGTGTAGAATAATTTGTAAAGATAAAGATAAAGATAGAGATATTATTATGTGAAGTTAACTTAACATTTTACGAAACAACTAATTGTGTATATCAATTTGACTTCCATTTCAGTCAACGAGCGCTTATTAAATAAATAAACAGTCTAAATAAATCTTTTCTTTGAACAGATTTCTTTGATACGATTAACAAATTATGTAGCAAGGCGATGGTTATATTGTAGTTAAGGAACACAAAGTTTTGTCAGTATAAGAAATAAGGTATTTTTGCAAACAACAAAAACACAAAGTAGCCAATTATATGTATGAAAAGTTTATAAGACAATCTATAGACAGATTTTAAATAATTTTAACACGACCCATCAGTGACCAACCGACGAATCAGTGTGATTCATATATATCTTTGTCTGTGTTTTGGACTTTCTAAGAGACTTGAAGACTTGAGCTATATATTATAGCAACGAAAAGTGTAATATCCTAAACATATACAAGTCGTATATCAAAATAATTTTCGTAGTTTGGTACGGTATAGAAATTCCTTATTAAGCCCATAATTAATAGCGTGTTATGGACACAAAGATATATCCAATCGTATCAACATTAAGACAAACTTTTATCTAGCGAAAATAAGAAGTAAAAGCAAGTAGTAAGCAAGAACAATTCCAAGAATAGCTGATGGAGGTCCTATCTTTTATCCCAGTTTCTATGATCGTAATGGGCAATAATGGGCATAATAATTGCGATTGCGTGATTTTGTTGGTAAATACTACTTTATACTTTACTTTAAGCGTCAGGTTGACAACCTGTCATTGCGGTGATAAACGAATCATCTGAAAGAGCCCTCAATACTTGTCAGACGTGGTGAAAACGACCGTAATTTTATGATCTTCAATACTCTGCCTACCCCTCAAGGGATAAAGGCGTGATTTGTGGGTATGTACTACTTTATTTAATATACACTTTTTACTTAACAGTTCATCACGTTTCGTGTGTCCTTCTTGGAGTAGAGGGATTTTATTGTGTCGATAATTTGTAACAGAATTAAGGAGAGAAATAGGACTGAATACTTACTTAGGTACAATAAATAATAGGTACAAGGTACCGTAAACAAACTCTTATTCTGTTAGTTCTGGTCTATAAGTAGATATAAAAGGATTATTAATTGTTTGAGTTTGAGTTTCTATTCCTAGTCTACACCACAACCTGACCACTAGAATAGCATAACGCCAATTCTACACCTTGTTGAAGCGATAATTATCCAGAGAATGGACAGCAGCGTTTATCATACGCCTACTACTTGTAGAAGGCGGTTGAAAAATTCTGACACTAGGGTTCATCGGGTCGTAGGACGACTCGGTGTCCCACACGAAAAGAAGAAGAAGCGTTTATCATGAAGTAAATCATTTCAAAGTAATTTCTACTTATTTATTGTGATACCAAACCACAGCATAAATACTAGTACTAGCGTCCAAACTCACTTTAAAGAAATCATTCCACATCAAATTACCAGATGCTTTCGGTACAGTGCGCAAAATTTGAAGCCTATATTTTTATAGAGCAACAAGGAAGAAATAAACCACTGATTGCTTTTATATTTGTTTATTGTTTTCCCTGAGAACCGAACCTTTACTTCGAAGCGAATTTGGATTAAAAACTCGCAAGTGTTCCATTTTAAAATTCTGCCATCGGCATTAGAATAGTGGAATCGAAATTCAACCGTAACCGTGTTGGTAACGGTAGGATTTTCATAAACTCAGCGTCGGTCTAGTGAATACTAACTAACCAAACCATAACCAAATCAGAAACAGGTGAAAATTTCAAATAAATAGTCAATACATTTTATAATAGTAAGGTATCGTAATATTAATCATTGGTAATGTTTATGCTGAACCGAACCAATTTAGTTCTTGCTCATCATCTCGATGAAGACGAACAAGAATATTATGTACTACAAATAATAATAAAAATAGAAGTTAGCAGAAGAATAAAAATAGAGGTTTATCAAAAGATCGTGGTAAGTAGTTAGCATATGAATTCACCTGCGAATTATGTAGATTTACGCGACTTTGTTCTTTTATATGACAGTATTTAAGCCGCATAAAATAAATCACATAATGCGAAACATACTTGTTTACTTTTCGCATAGAATGAATAAGTATGACATCAAAGGGTCCCAGCTGTCAAATTCACGAAACTAAAGTTGTTGTTGTTGTTGCATAAGTATACGTAGCCCAGCTCAGCTTTGACCGTATTTAGCTAAGTATAATTTAATATACTTAATTAAGAGTTTATTTACACATTATGTGTTTCCTGACTAGTGGAAGTGAAATAAAAGAAATAAAGAGCTTATTTGCATATCTTTGTTCTCGTTTCACAGTCAACTGTGCATTCTGATTGCTAAGAAACGATGTACGCTAAGTAAGTAAGAAAAGATGTATCTAAATAAGTGAGTAGATTTTGTTCGTATTTGTTATTGAAAAGGACGTACTAAGCGCTTCAAATCATC
Organism: Keiferia lycopersicella; assembly: GCA_029255805.1. Lineage (NCBI taxonomy): Eukaryota > Metazoa > Arthropoda > Insecta > Lepidoptera > Gelechiidae > Keiferia > Keiferia lycopersicella. The sequence continues at coordinate 7,797,936 of JARACZ010000008.1, forward strand.
TTTCATTATGCGCACGTTCCGAGTGCATATAACCTGAATCTCTTTAGGTCATAGGCATCTTCTGGGCAAGCTCGCTCCACCGTAGACCCCATCTCTGCTCTAGGGTAAGATTGGGGTCAAGAGTAAGCCCATCACAGATTAAAAAAAAAAAAGACGTCAAGAGGTTTACTCGTAAAGACTTCAAAACTGTATACAAATCGCTTACCCGATCTACTACGAGTAGATCAATAAAGCAGTATAGTTAGTTGACACACAGCTGACGTTTTTGCGGTTCGTGATAGTAATACGTAGGAAAGCCATACAGCAATATTGTGTGTCTTGGTACAGGGCTTTCTTGAATTACTTTCATCAGTAAAACTAGACCTGGTAAAACACCAGAAAATCATCACGCACATTAGTGCATTAGCATGGCCCCAATTCTGTTAAAAAACGTCTCAGTTGTGTCTCGGTAGCATAGCGTGTCATTTCGATGGTTTTGGTCACAGAGCAAAAATGACATTAACGCCATTCACTGTACGCATGACATCTGTTGTCTATGGTTTTGGCTTTGTGGATTTTGGTCGTTTCATGTTCCTCTAACAGATTGAAGTATTAAGTACGACAGTGGCAATAGAATGTCAGTTGAGTGTCGCTGGCATTACTATCGGTTTAGATAGCTAAAAAATAAGGAAACCGGCACCCAAGTCGGTCGACTTAGTTCGTAATCTTTTGGTTTGCGTCACTTTAACTGAGAACGGAGTGCTAAGTCTTGAAGAAAGAAAAGCGAGAACTTGGCCTTATCCTGGAATAAAGTTGCACATTCTAACGATAGCATCAGATTCATGACTTGGGTTCAGTGGGTATGGGTAAGTATTTAACTCTTTCTTAGCAGCTTAAGTACCCATTCTATCTTTGTTATTTGGAAATTGCCACTATTGATTGAGACGAATATAGGTTACTAAAACACATTAAATGGAAGATTTTAAATATTTTTGCCTTACTATTTTTTCCGATATTTTTACCTACCTTTGTAATTAATTACATACGTCTAATATTTAGGAAAACAATTTAGTTCCGGTCTGCCCAGCGGATGCACCCGCTGCAATGTATTTTCCCGTGGGAATAAGATGTTTTCCGGTAAGTATTAAACATAAAAACCTTCCTCATGAATCAATAGTTACCTAGTTACCTAATTACTTAAATAAGAAAAAAAAAAGAAAAACAATAGTATATTAATAAAAAAGGAGTATCAAGTAGAAGCAGTAGTAGTATAAAGTAGTATAAATTATAATTGTAGTACATAAGTTTTAATTGCAAGAATTTTACGTTGAAAAAAGGAAAAACCGTCTTAGAAAATTTACTAGAAACTTTAAAAAAATTAAAAACTGATATTTTAGTTAGCGGTCAGAACTCAGAATAGCTTTCGTAGGACGGAAATCCGGTATATATCCGGTATTTCTTTTGAATTCTTTTTCCTTTGAATTCGTCTTGAAACGAAATCAATTTTCTCCTCCAATAAGTAATTCAATTGAACTTTGACGAGCCTTTTTTTAAGGTTAACTATCTATATATAATCACCATACTAAAACCGCTTAACCGCTGTCGACGCAGCGCTATCGCAGCGTCGGCCGTCGATGGCAGTTTTAGTATGGTGAGTCACGTTTCTAGTATAAATCTGACAGACCGCTGCGATATTTTAGCGTCCTCGTGCGTTAAGTGTGCAATCCGCCTATACAGTTAGGTGTGTCGGCCTTAAATCAAATCACGATACGCATTTACAACTAAAACATGTCCCTATATATATAACTCTACATTGTGCAAGGGGCACAATTTATACCCTTATTTATACAAACAAACGAACATACATAATAATTGGTTTGGTTATCTGTCACGGACATTGAATATTTCTTATTAAACTCCGGAAAGCGGAATACCTAGTTCTATTTGACAAGGGACTACACTACCCCAACCTACGCGATTACATTTGAATCGATTTATGTGACTGAAAACCAGAAATAGGATTTAGAGCACGTGATGCTTCAATAATTCTATTGTATACTAATAACAGAAATCCCTTAGTTGTGTATAGCTAATGAGTTTAGCAGTCAATGATCGGACCAATGAATCCCAGTGTTTTAATGGCAATCAATATTTAAAGGAAATTAAAATAGGTACTATATTCAAATATGATCAGGGATCGTTGGACGACGTGGTGTCCCACACGAAAAAAAGAAAGAAAGGGTGAGCTAGTGTTTGAAACTGGTCAACTTTGAGGAAGGTGAACACAGGTCTAAATATAAATACGGGGTGTAAACTGAACAACTTTCCCCTAAAAACATATGTCAGGAAACGTCAAAAAATTTCTGGTTTCCCATAGTAAATGCAGTTAGCTCGCGATTTTGTATGGGAGGTCGAAATTTTTTTGTCGTTTCCTGACATATGTTCCTAGGGAAAAGTTGTTCAGATTCATTGTCTGCTTGAACCCTTTCAGTATTTGGGACGCTGTCCCTAACACCCTGTATATGAACCACCTATTATTATAAGATGTATTTGATGGCTGGAATTTTCCGTGCCTACTAGAACGTTTCACCAACAAAATACACAATTATTACTTCATTGGCTTTAGTTCATATTATTCACAGTTGATTTAATTTATTTTGTGCCGAGTAAACTGATCCATTTCTAATTAAACCAGTTTTATTGAGAGGGTTGGCTTTGTAACGAAATAATAAATTCGTAATTATCGCGTCAATATTTCAATCATCGTCTCGTATAAAATACCTTCCATGAAATATAAATTTTAATATTAATTAATACCAACCTGAAAAGTAATGCGTAACTTCAAGTATTTTAATCAATAACTATAATAGTTAAAAGAAGGTACATATTATTATACGTGTATTTTTATATAAGTAAATAAAAATAAATATAATTTAGTACATAAAACAAGAAATGGACTTTACAGAAAGAAAACAAGCCTGCCATCGCGAAGTCTTATTAGGTAGGTAGCTATTTCTGACAACAAACAACCTTAAGTAACTAGATAGGTAACTAATGCAACTAACTAAAAAAGTAGACATTTTATAACAAAAATAGACACTAATTAGCATTCAACATTATTTAGAATTTTGGAGATGAAAATATGACCCTATTTGTTTTTGGATTGGAATAAATGTACTTGGATTATATCAGCAAGTATTTATTTACTGAGTTGAAAAAGAAACAGCAGCATCCTTCTGAATAGTTTAAGTTACCTACTTAAATTACTTATTACATTTCTCCAACTGACATGTCCATAGATACCACTAGACAATCTTTATATTTCGAGTTCTCCCTTTGTGTTGGTTCCAAATTCATCCAAATACCGCACAATCAACACCATCTAACGAACCTAAACATGTATGTTCAAAGGTGCGTATCTTCTACTGCCTCTTTCCCTCGTTTCGCCATTCAGCTGTAGTATGTTTTTCTCAAAACGCTGCCGATAAACGTAGAAAATAGTACTAGCGTAATACCAAGTAGGTATATAGGGATAGCACTGACATTTTTTCTAAGTTTCGACAGCCTATAGGACCATAATATTTATTTTGATTTTGATAATATTATGAGAGTTTGAGTATATTATTTCTGTTCTTCTAAGACTCAATCCTCGCTAAATGGATGCAATTTCAACTCTTTTCATAGTCAGTAAGCTGAATGTTCCTAAATACGTACGTCTACAATATTAAAAACAGTAAAAGGGTTAATAGGTTCATTCATCCATAGCCCTGAAAAGTTTTTCCTAAGGAACATTTAATTAATTAGGTATGGACAACGGTTAATTAGGTATGGAAAATTACTTAAACGTTCTTTTGCACTAATTCACTCATCCAGCTAATGTGCAATAAGTACAATAATGTATAACAGGTCAATTTTCTTTTATATTTCGACCTATCTCTAATCTCTAGCAAGTGATTTTTGGTGGCCTTCAGACATACAAATTCCGTCAGAGAGAAAGAGAAAACGAAAACATGTTTTATATTAAATAAATAAAAGATTTCCACGACTTCTGGAAATATTAAATTGAATTTGGTGAAAAATCTAAAAATAAACAAAATTTAATTTTGTATGTCCTTGAAAAGTAATTAGGTATCCTTCCGAGTACGACGACCCACAGCCCCAGACAGTACAAAGAAAACCCACAAACAAACCAAAGCTAAAAGTTGACTAAAACATTAATTAAAACAAACTCCCTGCTCAGCTGTAAAAGATTTGATGTCAAACTCGGAATAAAATACAAGCATAAATGAGATTTGACGAAGTTCAAAAGTACGGCAATTTAAAAAAATATAATTGCCTTTTGAAAAGTTTCCTCGTAAATCCGTTGATGACATAAAATAACAGGGAGTTGGATAACGTCAAATTATTTTGGAACCCTTAATTTTTTTGGGTTTAAGTGTAAAGTTTGAAAGATAGGATAAAAGATAGGATAATCAGGCAGGTGACTCAAGTAGGTAATTAAAAAGTTACATCATGACAAAAACTTAGACGCACGTTTAGACAGTGTCTCAATACATTTCCATCCGATTATACCTCGATCTCTATTATCATCATTATTATAATAATCTTATGGTAGGTACCTAAGCCACATAGACCTGAAACGTCATCATGCGCTCGCCCCTAGCGACTCAAATGACATCTTTACTCTGTGCTGTGGTGTGGTAAGTTAGCTTAAATCCGAAACATTTTATTGCACTGTTTGAAGCAATTTGACTGAAAACCAAAAGCTAAAAGCGACTTGCTCTGTAATTGGAATGAAATTATAAATGTAACAAAATTCCTTAGATCCCTCTTAAATAATAATCCCTATTCACAAGTCGCATTTTTAACAGAAAAAGTATGAAAGTTTCTGGAAATCACTACGACAGACATTTTTAAATCATTCTCCCTTATTACATACAACAAATACAATTTCCAAAATCCATAATGTCAAATTGAATTTCATAATTATAACCTACGGTTTCCCTACAAAATTTTAAGCAGATCACATCTGATTATAAGAAAGGTTCTACTCACATTAAAAATAAAGCAAATAAAAATCCCTCAAATACACAAATTTATTTACCATGGTTTAGTTTCTACATGATAATAGGTCAGTTTATTGTGTGAATGCCTCAAGGTACCTGCACTACAGATATCCTTAATTTGAATATTACCCTATTGACCCTCCCGTATTCCCTTGTCTAGAGAATTTGAAGTCTTCTTCTTCTTTTCGTGTGGGACATCGAGTCGTCCAACGACCCGATAAACCCTAGTGTCAGAATTTTTCAACCGCCTTCTACAAATAGCAGGCTTCTGACATGGTTGTGCAACGACCGCCGTCTAAGTGATCATAGACAGCAACCGGGACCTACGGCTTAACGTGCCATCCGAAACACGGAAACCATCTTACTTACGGACAATCGGGTGGTTCAGCCTGCAATGTCCTAACCAGTCTGGGAACAAATTCACAAAGTGATAAATATCAACTTTGAGAGTCACCCACCGAGAATCGGACCCGGAACCTTCTGCGTCAAAGGCAGTCGCACTACCACTGCGCCACATCGGTCGTCAGGATTTAAAGTTATTGTGTTTGAAGAGTTACGTTCGAGTTGAAATAATCGTGGTATAAACTTCGTAGACCATGACTACGCCGTAGCAACGAGCTACATTTTTTATCACAACCGCCAAATAGTTCCTAATTTAAAAATTGCGGTTGATAGTATTTGGTAGAAATTCTCGTCATAGATACCTACAAGCTACATTTATACTACCAGCCTATGACATTTATAATAGGTGCTAGCAGAACTAGACGACCAGACTTTGAACGAGACTCTTTCAAATAGTTCTGACGTAATGTCAAAGTAAATAATTACTTGCGTTCTTGTTAGTCTTGAAACTGTCTCAAACACGTTTCTAACACGCAGCCAACGTATATGAAGCAATAGGACCTAACGTGGATCACATATGCACCGTTCGATTTTGCGATTCATGACGAAACGATATAGAAATGTCAAACTGGGGGGTTGTGGCCTGGCAGGTCAAACGAGCTACTTTTTATAACGGTGTTTTAAATGAAAATAGGAATATATGACGTCATATATTGGCGTCAAAACACTTACTTTTATGTTACTTTCATTATTATTTATTATTATTTAACTGTTTATTGCACACAAGAGAAAACACAGGACAATAACATTTAGATAAAAAACACAACAGGTACTATTTATTTCTAAAAAGAAATCTCTTCCAGCAGTCCTACGGTAGAGAGATCGCATAAGGTGAGGCTGATGATCGTGCACAATGGTTTCCTGTTTATTAATTCAAACTTTGAATGTTTTAAAAAGTTATGAATGAAGTACGTGGTATATTTGGACAATAGTTTTAAGCGTACAACTTCACATTTTATTATTGACCCAATCCACAACCGAATTTGATGCGGCAACATGTGCCGTGATTTCCTGTTTTTGAGTGGGATTATTTTCGCCAAAATTCCTTCATCATCATCATCTTAGAGGCGAAGCCCCCGTCGTTGTAACAGCCACCATTTCTGTCTATCTGAAGTCTTCTCCTTTATCTACTGGTACGACTCACTACAGCTCCATTCTTTTATAGTTTTTATGTATGTAGTTCTGTGTTTTCCTCTTTCCCTCTCCGAAAAAAACTGAAAAGCCCTGCGATGCGTGTGACAAGTGTGACAACCGCCTTAGGCTTATCAAGTTCTACCAACTTGACTAAAATTGGCCTCGTCCTAAACAAATATCAGCGAACGTGATTGGCATTATGTACATTTAATTGGACTATTATGGGTACAGCAAATGTTATAACGGATTATAGTAACATCGTCATATCCAGTTTGATTTGCCGGCTTAGGTTGGTCTGACAATTATATCAATCGAATATTAACCGGGCTTCGGAAAGTAATATGTGACCTCTAATTATTAACCGCTTTCCATGAATTTGCTGTCCATTTTGATACGATACGAACCACATGTGTCAGAATGTAACGATTTTTAACAGGGGCTTCTTATACCGGGTTATTTTTAAGTCTGTTACCATAGGGTCACTTACAAAATTGCAAATAAATAATAATTATACGTTCCATACATTTTTGCCGAGTAGGTATGAACTTTCCTATGGAACACCCAATTCTTTTTTTGTGATTTAGCAGGTGGCCCCATCGTAAAAGTTGTTCAGAATCAAGTTTGTGTAATGACTAAAAAATAACCCTGTTTATCATATACACTATATCTACGTCTTATTAAACACTTTTATCGTATCAAATATTCAAAAATTATATAATATAATACTATATTCAAAAAGTTTAATAGGACAAAAAACGTTGTGTTATCAGGGTTCCTAAAAGTTTGACATTATGTTCGTTACATGATGATGATGATCGTACTTACCATGCCTGTATTGGGTAGCATTAGTAGGTCGGCACACAATTCTTTATGGTGACATTTGTATTTCTTCTTTAATCGAGAGGGATTTGGAAGATCTATTCAGATTTACATAAAAATATGTCCAAGCAAAGAAACTTAGAAATAGTTGCGCAATTGAAACGACTAACCGAACCGCACTAATCTAAATTACTCGTATTCTGCTAAACACAATGGCTTGCTTTTCACACTAAAACGAATAAAGATCTTAATTAATCACTTGATAGATTATGCTGCAGACACTTTCTTTTCAGTACGAATCGCTTAAAGCAAAATTTTAAGACAAAGCAAGCTAGCAAGCCTAAGATTCTTATCGCAAATTTGCATATTTTCATGTAGTTTGCAGTACTATCTAGATTACATTTAAATTTTACGTAACATAATGAGGTGAATAAAGATATTTTTAGTTTCTCAATAACATGTTTTTGTGTTTCCTACAATACTAATTAATTCATACTAGTGAATTCCGCAGTGCACCTGAAAGCGCTATGGCTTGGAATTAAAGTCTAAGCATTGAATAAACAAAGGTTTCTAGAAAATAATAGTGCTCAGAGTTGAGTCTAGTCACAGAACTTGTAAAGCCTAAATCAGTAGGGTTTCATACAAACGCCCAGAAATTCTTAACTTTTTGTTACAAAGTTAATACAAACAAAACAAGTGGAAAAAATCCACGCCACCGATAGGATTTGAACCCACGTCTTCTGACTTGCCGGGTCAGACGTGTTAACCGGTACACCACGGTTGGCTCTATCCTAGGCGTTGTAATTGTAAACCACCTGTTTCGTTCATAATTTGCGTTCACTTTTTTCGGAAGTGTAAGTGCGTAAGTGTTTGAGAGACTTCATGCCGATCCGAGAAACTCTCAACCGTACACCATCTCACCGATTACCAACACGACACCCAATTTGGACAGACAAACGTCTGGAGACCAAGTATGATGTTAAAACGGAATGGCAGTCATCATGGGAACTTTTTGCCCATCCACAAAAGGACTTGATCTCAGACCCAAACAAAAGGCCCCCTGGATTCGATGCCCCGCGCTCAATATGGGTGAGGCTGAATAGGTTTAGAACCGGACACGGGCGATCAAACCACCACCTCCACAAATGGGGACTCAGGGAGTCGCCATCCTGCGAGTGCGGAGAGCCAGACCAAACCCTAGCCCACATTGTGAATGATTGCCCACTGTATCGCGTACCTGGCGGCATGACCGAGCTGCACCGTCTTACGCCAGCGGCCGAAGACTGGCTCAAAAACCTAAAAATTGACATATAGAATCCTGCGCAGAGAAATGCCATACGACATGATGATGATGATGACTTTTTTCGGACATAAATTCAGTCACATAAGCACGACGCAGCTCCACGACCAATAAACACGGCTGCCATTATCAATATGATAACGAAACTTCCTTTCGGATTAAAGAACCTCCTTTTTACAATAATCGAAAGTGGTAACATTTACGTTTCAACTTACAGTAGGTAGAAAAAGGTTGAGGTTTTCTACTGTTTCAGCCTATGTACTGTGGTCTAGGCATCGCTCAGGTAGAACAAAAGAAGCTTTCTAGGAGGAAGTCATATCTTGATTATTTTGCTTTACAATTAATGACTGTATTCCGTGATGTTTTTAGGTTTTGTTCAATCATAGATAGTCTAATCAGCAAGGAAATAAACAATATGAACTTCTGGTGGCGTGATATTTTGTTTTGATAATAATTATTAATGATCAAATTAACCTTTCCAAATTTCCAACCATCATTTAGCTTAATCAACTGATAAGTGTTGAAAATAGAATAAGTATTTTTGGGAGTTGACCTACGCCGGAAACTGTATCGAATTGGTTTATTACCCGACTACAGAAAAGCATAAAGAGGGTTATTTCTTTAGGCACGAAAAATCTTGGATGGCGTCCAAAAAGGCTGATAATACTAATACTAATCTGTGAACCATCGATTACTTGAATGTCTGACTCATGAAAGTGTCACAACAATAGGCGGATCGCACACCTAACTCACGACGGAGTGTTAAAACATCGCAGTAGTCTGTCAGATCCATTCTAGAAATGTTAATCCCCATATTACAACTCATCAACCGCTGTCGACGCAGCCGCAGTCGTGCGTCGAGCGCGGTTTTAGTATGGGGAGTTAAAGACCGTTGTGATATTTTAGCGCTCCGTCATGCGTTAAGTGTGCGGTCCGCCATAGCTAAACTAAATATTAAGTAAAAGTTAGTCAGCAATATCTCATTCTCACTCAATAGATAACGTAACTTTTCTGATTTTTATCATTTTATACACTAGTTTGTATTGAGCCTTTGGCGTAGGCCTCTTTATAGCTTCGCTAATTTCAGTGACCGAGATACCAAACAGTCATTTTGTTTACACATGGACAACAATTTGCTTTTGTACACATTCAGCCTCATTTCACAAATAGTAAACATTTCAGCTATTCAGTTTTGGATACATAGAAATAATTTACGAACGCAAATGCACAACACAATGATTTTAAGCTATGGAAATTCAGCATTTGCAACGCAAGTATTTTCGTTTAAAAAAGGTTCGATTCGAAATCGTAGTTAAGCAAGCTTTCAATGAAATAAAAAGGATTATCCAAAGGCACGAAATAAAACCACCATTAATAAAATGAACAACGATTTAATAATAATGAAAATCTTAGGCTTTTTAAGTATACATAATCCTTAAAAATAGTATGATTTAATTGCAAATATTACTTTCCCAAAATATACAAGTATTGTCTTCTATTTTTGATTTATGAAAATAAATACTTTGAATTGTACCATTAGTTACACATCATACGTGGAACTAAAACTTAAATAGAAAACTTAATTAAAAATACAAATGTACAAAAAATAACAATGTCTTTGCCGCATCACTTGTAATATTTGAATGTCCTAATTTAAGGCATATTTTGAAAATTACAGCCGTACAAATGTCTGTTGATCCCCAAAATGCATAACACATAGGACTACCAACCTAATCAATTTCTGTGTAGTAGCAAGATAATATCAAATATGTGTCCCACGCCACGTAACATTAATCATCAGCTATACAAAGGTTTGTAATATGAAATGTCGACTGGCATGTGAATGCGGGTTCAGAACGGCACACGGTACAATCGAGCTGTATGTAGGCGACCATTGATAAAGCTACGTTTTGCGTTTGCCCACTTCTCGACTGCAGGGTTGGAATAAAATGACAAAATCGTTTGTATATCGGAAGCACGACAAAAAACAAAACCATAGCATTAATTTTGACTCTAAGATTTAGTTTGGATCTTTTGAAATAACAAGTAGTTTTAATCACATTGACATGTATTTATTTAGATTTTGATGCACCCACAGTGCTAGCTCAGTGCACCCCAACGTACCCGGGTTCGATTCCCGGTGGACGCTTGCTGTTTTAAAAAAATGAGACATGTTTTTAAATAATGCTTTTCATGTAGGATAACGATTTGTAAACTTATTTTTGAAACTTTGTCCATGGAAAATTTTGAAACTATGCAATTTACAAGAACATGTTTGGTTTTATCTATTCAATGTACCACCGTTAACATATATCGGATCACAACATTGCACCGCGCTTAAAAACTCTCGGAATAAACATCATTAGTAGATAAATGAAATGGTAACTAGGTATGGTTTTGTTATGTTTTATCATATTATGCACACACAGTACAATATGTAAATTATGCTAAATCATTCAATTCGTCCATGCAAAACTGATTTACATATAAGTGGTTCAGTGGAAATGATAACAAAGACATTTTATTTTATGATACAAATTTAATACAAGCCTGACTAGGTAAAATAGCTGTACTAGATTATATTAGTATATTAAAATCAGACACAACAGACGTGTTATATAAATAAATGTCTATAATTTGATAGATATAGCAAACATAACTTGGTTGGTATTGTTGACAATATAGAGACAGAACTTACGTTATAAAATGATTATAGACTATCTAATTATAATTATCATCACAATTCACAGAATCATTCCTTGATAAATACATAACTAGTAATAAAATTCATTGTCTTGCTTCAAATAACTAGAGATCTTTAACAGTCTTATGTTAAAATTATTATTTATATTTACAATGAAAACCCGGGCTAGGTAGGTAGCATGATCTTGAATCCGTAAAAACTTATATTTTTTATATATTGAATGTTTAAATTATTCTGTTTGCTTTAAGACGGAAACCATTATTTATGAAACTCCAAGAGCTTTAAATTTAAGGAAATGAAAATTACTGAAAACAAGTGTCAAGAAAACTTTTTAATTAAAAGGGTCATTCTCAGTTTTGCCACTGATGATGACGATGGACAGAAATTAGACTCGATATCATAGGTTTGGCTTTGGTCTGAAAGGTTGGATCGCAAACAAAATACACTTAATAAGTGTAAGCTAATTTTGACCGTAAACCGCTAAGAATTGATATTTATATATATATATATTATATTGATTTTCCATATTAAAAGACATAAGGGATATTTTCGCGACGACACCAAACTTTTAATTGTAATATAGACTCAATTTATTATTTTAAACTTAGAAAAATATGTTCATACAATATTCTCATAATGATCGTCTCTGATGCACTTGGTTTGTATAACTGTTCATTTATATGATGCACTTAGTTTTTATTACTGATCGTCTATAATGCGCTTAGTTTTTATAACTGATCGTTCATGATGCGCTTAGTCTTTATAACTGAGCGTTCATGGTGCGCTAAGTCTTTATAACTGAATGTCTATGATGCGCTTAGTCTTTATAACTGATCGTCTCTAACGCACTTAAAGCTGCAGTTGTCTTTCTCCCCGCGGGGGTTCATGCGCACGACGTTGCCGTTCGTCATGATCTCGTTGCCGTTTGAAAGTTCTGTAAAATTTTTGAACATGTGAGCACAGAATAGAAACGGCCGTGTACGCTATGGGTACGTAATAGCGTTGCCGAACTATCGATAGTAAAACAATCGATAGTTTTCCTATCGAAACCCCTATACAATCGATAGGCCAATCGATAGTATCGATACTATCGATACTATCGATTGTTCAGAATGAGGCAATACTATCGGTCAGCTTCGATAGTATCGATAGTATCGATAGTATCGAAGCTGACAATCGAAAAAACAATCGATAGTATCGATAGTATCGAAGCTGACAATCGAAAAAACAATCGATAGTATCGATAGTATCGATAGTATCGAAGCTGACAATCGAAAAAACAATCGATAGTATCGATAGTATCGATAGTTTTGGTCTATCGATAGTCGGCCGATGAGCGATAGTATCGTTCAGTCAGGTATGAATTATTTTACATACATATAATTATCATGACTTTATCTCTTGTGGGGTAGACAGAGCGTTCACGGTCGTAAAATTACTCAGTAAAGCGACAGTAATCATTGCTGTCGCTTGCTATCGCCGCGTCTGAGGGCCGTTTCAGTAATTCGCGTATCACTAAAGTGACAGGTTGTCAGCCTGTCGCCTAAAATTGCAATACACATGAAACCCATGGGAAAGAAATAGGATGATGCTATTCTTAGCCGGCATCCCACGCCTAATGGGTTAATTATTGTATATGGATTATTTTAAAAGATTTTTAAAATTTTAATAATTAAAGTAAATTCATTTAGCCATAGTATTTAGCAATGAATGAATTAGTTATACAATTAGATACATAAAAATACACCTATAGTTTTAAAGGCATTTGCACACTAGATGCGTGCGCCTGCGTCTGCGTGCGTGCGGGAAAAAATAGTATGGATATGACAGGAGAATGAAATCGACGCATCACGTGATGTATCACAATAGATAGATACCTACGCATCACCTGTCATGTCAAGTTGTAGCGACCTCTGGTGGCTACAACATGAAGCTCACTCAAGTAGTTCACATGCATACAAGACGCAACAGGAGTTCTCAACATATCGGAGAGATGGCGCCACGTGACAGAACAATGGGCCTGAAACGCGATATCGAAGTGTTCACCGCGCAACGCATATATACAACTTCTAATCCAATCCAGGTGGACCCGTCGGTCCCCTGGCCACAACACCCGGCCAGGCGGGTAGCTACCCTTTTCCCGACACCACCTGGATTCATCCTGTCACCCGCCATAAAGTAATAAAACAAAAATTGTACAAGAAAGGCTATTATGAAATATCTGATTATATGCAGGATAAATCTCCATGGGAGTAGTTTTAAATGTATAAAGTTGACTTTAAATGACGAAACAGGTAGAATTATCTACTGTATACATATTATATTGTATTTTATGTTTAGTTCAGCATAGCCATTTTCGGCTATTAATTTTTTATTATTATTTTTTTAACTTAGCTAGGGTAGCTTAGGGCATGAGCAATTGTATTTAGAATATATATTTAGAATATTTATAATATATACTGAAACGGCCCTCAGACGTGGCGATAGCAAGCGACAGTAATGATTACTGTCGCTTTACTGAGTAATTTTACGACCGTGAACGCTCTGTCTACCCCACAAGAGATAAAGTCATGATAATTATATGTATGTAAAATAATCCATACCTGACTGAACGATACTATCGCTCATCGGCCGACTATCGATAGACCAAAACTATCGATACTATCGATACTATCGATTGTTTTTTCGATTGTCAGCTTCGATACTATCGATACTATCGATACTATCGATTGTTTTTTCGATTGTCAGCTTCGATACTATCGATAGTATCGATACTATCGAATCTGACCGATAGTATTGCCTCATTCTGAACAATCGATAGTATCGATAGTATCGATAGTATCGATACTATCGATTAAAAATCGATAGTTCTTACTATCGAAAAACTATCGATAGACTATCGATTGTCTATCGATAGTCCACTATCGAGCGGCAACGCTAGTACGTAAACACGTGTGAATTACACTTAAATTAATAGTATTTACGAGATTATCACCACGATTAAGTTTGTTTTTACCTCGATATTTCGAAGTGGTTACACGCTCCATGGTCACAAGTCACAAGTAGACTGTTTTGGCGAATGTTGACATCTTGCTAACAAGGGCAAACATGTCGAGGTAAGAGCAAAATTAATCGTGATTATAATCTCGTAAATACTATTAATTAAAGTGTTGTGAACAACCGCGAAAATCTATAAACGTGTGAATTACCTGTTCAGGCCTCGAATTTATCGAGCCTAATAACTTTAGACAATAGAAAGTTTTTATTGACGTCGTAGGTAAACTTATAGCTACCCTATAGTACCCAACCAAAAAACATATGATTCAACCTGTAATTTATTCAAGAATAGTGACAAAAAACTTTCTTTAGTTAAGGGATTTATAGAGGGTAATGGCCACGTAGAAGCATATAATAATAAAAAACACCACACATCATTCAGTGCTATCAAAATATTCTTTTACGCTAGCAATAAACTTCGTATTCTTTGGATTAATGTTCTACAAAAATGTTGTTTAGGGTGTAATAAAATACAAACAAGTTAGTTTAATACCAGAAAGGTCAATGTAATTTTGCACCATCCATTATAAGAAAATTAGTTTAAGACGATTAACGTTGGGGTTGACATCCGCATGTTTACCTACCAGCTATTTCGTGCGTCGACTCGAGATAAACAATAGGTATAAAAACATCTATAATAAACGACTAGCATACCATTATCAGTATATCCTCATTCCACTATGGGAAATGGAAATCGACGACCGATGAGGCACAGTGGTAGTGCGACTGCCTGCGATGCAAAAGTTCCGTCTGGGTTCGATTTCCAGTAGGGCATTTACAAAGTTGATATTTAACACTTTGTGAATTTATTTCTGGTCTGGTTAAGACATTGCAGGGTTACTGATTGAACGTTTCGGCCGGTTGCTGTCTGTGATAACTTAGACGGCGGTCATTACTCAACCATGTCAAAGGCCTGTCAACTTGTATTAGGCTGTTGAAAAATTATTACACAAGGGTTCATCGGGCCGTTGGACGACACGGTGTCCTACATGAAAAAATACGCAATTTGTAAACTAGATGTCAGTATCAACGCGCGGAATATTTACAAAGTGTGTTAATGCGGAAACAGACTGCTAACAAACTCTACGACACCCGACGCGTGTTATGTCAATCAAATTCATATATATTATAATAAATATATTTTCTAAGACTAAAATCACTCTGCTAACACGGCACCCCACGCCACGCCACGCGACGTGACGCTCCATACAAAACTCGCGTCAGGTGTCATGGCCTGTTGCCGTCTGTTTACCTCTATGTTTCAAACAGGTTACACTGACAACGCGAAAGGCGTTATCAATTGTTAAAAACATAACTAAATGGAACCACCATATATGGAAATTGCAAATGGTTACCGCTGGAATTCAAAACCTATACTATCGATAATTTTAAAGCGTGATTTTGAAACTTATTTAGATTTCGTACTCTATGTTATCGAAAGAGATTCTTATGATTAAAATACATGTCAAATAAATACGCCACATAGTATTCAAATTACGTATATAAAAGTTTTAATTCTGTAAATACCTTGTGACAGCTAGCGATGGATCAATGAATGACGAAAATACAAATCAAAAAGTACTCTTATTCAAATCACCTACTTTAATCTGGAATCAGAATGAGAAGATTAGAAATGCGTAATTGTATATTCAGTTGGTACCTACGACAAATCGACAAATCTTTGAAGTGGTGATGTAATTTCGTAGGTTTTACCTCGTTTTGGAACCACGCTCTGAAATATACAGCAATTTCAAATTGTACGTAAAATAACTCCTAACTTAGTTTGTAATATTACTAATGTAAATAATATAGTTGCGGTCTGTAATATTTAGTTCATCCGTCCATCTGGCTAGAAGGCGACGACGACCGATGTCGCGCACTGGTAGTGCGACTGCCTTTGACGCAGAAGATTCCGGGTTCGATTCTCGGTGGGTCACTTACAAAGTTGATATCTATCACTTTGTGAATTTGTTCCGAGTCCGGTTAGGACATTGCGGGCTGAACCACCTGATTGTCTGTAAGTAAGATGGTTCCGTGTTTCGGATGGCACGTTAAGACATAGGTCCCTGTTGCTGTCTATGATCACTTAGACGGTGATCGTTACACAACCTTGTCAGAAGCCTGCTACTTGTAGAAGGCGGTTGAAAAATTCTGACACTAGGGTTAACTGGGTCGTTGGACGACTGCGTGTCCCACACGAAAAAGAAATAAAGAAGCTAGAGGGCGCCAACGGTACTCTTGCATATGCGTAGTTTCCACTCCAGAACCCGCTTACTCCACCGGCCATCGGTTTAACGACAGATGTGACAAGCCCACTGCCACACTTTTGGACTATATTTTTTTTTGTTATATTTTTGCGAATAGTCTCATTACGAACCCTATCCGTCAGCGAGATCTCCATCTCACTTCATGGCTGCTTTCATAGAAATTATTACATGTCTGAAACTGTTTGGAACATTCCACATTTGCCTCGGAGTTGGCGGCACCGCATTACTTTTCCGCGGCGGCATGTCCGAAAACAGTATCTATCTCAATCAGTGCAGATAAATGGAACCTCGCTTGGATAAGAACTGCTGTTGTTGAAGCGGATTGTGCTAGCCGATGCAATCTCAAACTTCCGTCTAACACGGAATTGGATGTCTTAAGTATATTAAAGAAAATCTATTTGCTATCTAACATGCTTTCTGAGAAAACAATTTGTATATAAACTCTCTAACACTTTTCCACATACATACACATATCACGCCTTTGACGTTTATGGGGTAGGCAGAGCATGAACGGCCCTAAATATACGGTCACTATTGCGACGTCTGACAGATATAGACAAACTGTAGTGACAGGTTGTCAGCCTGCCGCCTAAAAGTTGTAATACACCCGAAACCTCAAGTCCCTCAGTCGCCTCTTACGACACTTTTCTATCTTTACTTAACTGATAATTTTAACTTCACTAATTATTTTAAATTCCACTACTACATTTTTGACATGATGAAATAACAAGTCTAAACTAGACTTCACTATTAAGTGACTACACTGAGCTTAGTTCTTAGTGACAAGTATTTTAGTTTAAACGCTAAAACGACGTCATATAAGAACCCAAAATAATGTTTTATGAAGGATATTTCAAAGCGGGAGAGTTAGCTTATTGCGGAGCAGAAAAAGACTGGTAAAAAATTGCTGTTGGGCTTTTCTTTTTTGACGTCGCGTCGCGAAGTTGCTTATTATTTTTGTTTTTATTTCTTTACTTACATTTTACATATTATGTGTATGTTAGGCCACTCTACTTTCGTTCCGCATTAATACTTGAACGCTGCCTACCTATACCTGCCTAGGCCTACCTATCTATCTATACTTATAACGAAAATGGTATGAACATTTAGAACGGAATAAACCTTTGTTTGCTTTGCTAATGGGTCGTTTCTCATTAGTCTAATGTCATTCATTACATTACATTCATTATATTGTTTTGCACCTAAGAGATTGATTTCACCACATTCAAATCACGAGACTACCGATCGGTTACGACAATTTATCTTTCCATAAAGAACAATACAATATTAATGTGGTAAAGAGTGTTTAATTTTGCAGTTAGAAATATTTTTCGTCCTACATATGCGACCTATTGTTTCTGAAAATTGAAGTTAAAAATCAGACCATTATAATTATATAAGACGTCGCTGCCCAGTTTAGCAGTCAAGCTTAGAATAATTTATGATTTTTTAGTGCAAATCCCATTTCGAACCCGATTTCTTCGATCCAGCGACCTTACAGCGGTCTTCATACTTGTAAGTTTTGAAGTTATTCAAGAACAGTATCTTGAGTCGCAACGTAAATCAGGAACAATTCAAATTCAAGGTTGCTATCGTATTGAGACTGCTACTGAATAAATTATGTTTTTAGAAGCTGCAACATTCACTGAATCGTAGAACACAAATATTGTCTCGCTTGTCGATAAAAATCACAACAATATTTTAAATTAAATTGAATTGAGAGACTGTAGATACTAGAATAAAAGCAGATAAAAGCATCTTACCATTCAACGCCAGCGATCGTGACTGCGGGCTCCGCCGTCTCGAATGTCATGCCCGGCTGATGGATGACGCGAAGTGCTTCTGGCTCACTGCAACCAAATGAAATTTTTAAAGATTTTCTTATAAGAAAGGTGGGCAAGGATTTTTATTATAGCAATCCAAAACTGCTAAACAAGCTTTACGCATTAACACGACGAAAAAATACTAAATAACTACTTAATGGAAGAATCTGATCCTAATAAGAATCGAACACCATATAATCTCATCAGCCTATAGCAGTCCACTGCTGGACATAGGCCTCCTCCAGGGTACGCCCTACGCAATGAATGATCTCCCGCTTTCGCTTTCGATTGCACACTTGACGCACGACGGAGCGCTTAAACATCGCAGCGGTCTGTCAAATCCATACTAGAAATGTCAATCCCCATACTAAAACCGCTCAACCGCTGTTGACGCAGCGCTATCGCAGTGTCATCCGTCGAGTGCGGTTTTAGTATGGGGAGAGACGTTTCTAGTATGGATCTGAAAGACCGCCGCGATATTTTAGCGGTCCGTCGTGCGTTAAGTGTGCGATGCGCCTACAGTACAGAAATTATCTGATGCCTACTGCCTGCCTATCTACTAAATTTATGACTTTTGCAATAAATTTTATTTTTCAAACTCCAGTTTCTCCCGACGAAAAGTCAGGACCGTGTCCCGTCTATTGTGTGCCAAGATCAGACAAGAATAAAACTAAAAATCCGAGGACTTGAGTTATGAATAGCAATGCACAAATGCACTGCCAAAGTTGTCACAGAAACCAAGTAGCACAAATATGAATGTGACAGTCTCAGTTGTGGAAATATTTTCAGTAAAATGTGGTTTAAGAAGTAACAGCATAATTTTATCCTTAAAAAAGGAATATACAATAAAAAATGAGCTTATTTACACTAAGAAAAATGAGAACCTAATAAATTATAGTCTGCTTACTGATAACTGTGCTTGATAATGATAATGGCTGCCGCGCACTTATACACCCAATCTCTTTTCGTTTTATTTATGGCTCGAGTCTAGTATATTGTTTTTTGCTATTTAGAGGATAAACAGCAAAAAACAATATACCTACTTAGCTGTTAAGGCAGTCGCGTCTCTCCTTAGATTTATTACTTTCCCGCACCTTACGCACAACGCAGCGCTAAAATAACGCTGAGCTAATGTATGTGTCTGTCAGATCCATACTAGAATCGTCAATCCCCATACCAAAACTGCTCTCGACGCAGGTCCCAACACACAACAACTGTTGACGCAGCACAATTGCAGCGTCGCGCGTTGGATCTACTGCGTATGTAGCGGTTTCTGTATGGGGATTGACGTTTCTAGTATGGGTCTAACAGTCGCATACGTTAGCGCAGCGTTATTTTAGGGCTGAAGTGTGAGAGCGGCCTAAGACGTAAGTAATTAAATTAAATTGTTTGCCTTTTACTTTTACATCAGCGTTAAGTCTAAACTGTTTGAAAGCCAAGAGATTTTAAACTTTTAGAAGGTAATCCCGTTTTTCATGTAACCCGTGTATATTCGAGCAGAAGTTTTTTAAGAAAAAAGATTTTTAAAAATTGCATTAAACATTTCTATATAATATAAAATTCAAATTTTTTGTACAAAGTTACTTGCTGACTTAGGTTTGGTTTCACGATTAGCGCTCCTAGCATATTTTTTATATAAACTTTTGGCTGATCAAGCTGTTTGTTGATGCATTTACGAGTAGCAAAAGTAAAAAAAAAAATAAGTGTATGGGCAACTGATTTATCTTGCCAGATACAAAACATTTGAAAGCCGATATATAATATTAATGCAGTAGAAGTAAACGTATTATTTCGTTTAACGGCAGAATTTTACGGTTTTTTTTTTTGCTCACAGATACATTACTAACAATCCTCAAAAATGTCAAAGGTGGCGATAGCGACCGTATTCTTACGGCCGTTAATGCCTACCCCGCAGGGATAAAGGCGTGATATATGTACATTACTAACTTATATAAAACTATTTTTAAGTTATGGAAATAATTTTAATAGTGTTGACAACTAGATTTTGTCTTTTATTTAAAGATAGTAATACTTCGGGGTTGTTTGTGCCCGCTCATAATAATTTAACATTTACTAATAAAAAGAGTTCGTTTCAACTTACTGCATAATATTAAACATGTTATTGTTTAGAATAGGTATTATTTTTACCACAAAAATTTGATACGTGATTACAGCCTTTTAGTTCGTGGAATAAAAGCGTATACCAGTTGTTACATTTTCTTTTATAACCTACAACTTATATTTGCTAGTAGTTTTGTCACGTACTACATTCATAAATCTTTAGTGCTTCATCCTCACTGGTCACTACAATACAATAGTGATTCGAATTACCAACATAAAATACTAACTACTTACTTTTAGTTTAGCTCTGTTTATTGTTTAAGGCAACGACGCTGTAGGCAAGCATGAATCTAACAGGCAGAACTGTCCAGTTAATTTAAATGCTATAGAAGGAAATAATTTACGTGAGCCCCATACTTTCTGATCAATAACTTTTGCTGTTATTTGTGTATTAATAAAATAAGCTTAGGTGACAAGTAACTATAAACTGGATCACAGACAGTCCTTGAAATATCATGGTAGGTAGTTACATACCTACCTACATACAATAATCTTTATCTTTAAAATGTTTCTGGTTTAATTAAACATTGTTTTAAAACTTTATTTAATTGAAAGTCAAGTGGAAGTTTTATTAAATTCATAACCTATAGTCCATTTTCCCAAATCCATTTCATAAATCCCCGTACTTGGAAAATTCCGTGGCAGATGTTGAATAATTTTATTTGATGGATTCCAATGACGAATAGGTTTGAATTTGAATATTTCATCGGATTAGGGTTTTAGTTATAATCCTAATGTAGAATGTGTACCTATTTGCCAAAACTTGATTGAAGAAAATACCTGAAAGATTATGTCCTTTAAAACAATAAACTATAGTACTACAAAATAGCCATAAACTACAAAATATCAAAACTGAGTAAACACTAATTAGGGCGTTACAAGTAGACTAACATAACTTTAGTATGAGGATTTTGATTGACTTTGATAAGACAAAGAATCTATAACTCTATGACATTGATAAATTGACAAAATGGCTTTAACTTCTGCTAAACATAACGTGCTATTGAAACCAATTTGTAAACTGAAGAAGGCCCAGACGACCTCTACAGTGGTCTGGTCCCATTATTGCCATGTCGTTCGTCTTTGTGGATGAGATCTTTAACTGACTTAATCTAAAAACCAGCCTAAAGCGTGCCAGGGGCGTGCGGTCCATAAAGGCATAAAAGCACTGCTTACCCTGCGATTTTCACCCGCTTACAATTTAATAATTAATTCATTTTAATTTTTATTATCTTTTAACAACACTTTATCGTAAAATGGAACGCAATTACTGTTACGCGCCACTATTGGCTGAATATCTCTCAAGTACGAAATGTCAATCAAAGAAAATGGACTCGCCCGCTGTTTCGCGCCACTATTCGCTGAATCGAAATGTCAATCAGAGAAGGTGGACTCGCCCGCTGCCTAAAAGTATGAATGTGTGAAATCAACGTAACTACATTGTAGGTGTGACCTTTCTACACACACAAATGTTGCTATGGTGCAGTAGTAGTAGTTTTTTGTGTGGCGGAGTATGAAAGCTCAAGAGGCAGTACCTACCTTAGCAACATTTCAACTACAAAACCAAACGAATTTTAAAAAGTAAATCACCATAGTCATCCGCTCGCAAAACGAGCGTGGTGCGTGGGGGGTTTTAGTGCGTACCCAAAGTTCGTGTATTTACAAATTGCAAATAACCTCCATTATTTGATGCGTATTGTTTACTAATTGTTTTCGTTGTTATTTAAATCGTAGTAAAATTTAGTATTATGGTTATTTGGTGTTATGGTTCTTTTTGACAAAATAAGAATGAGGTCTGTGTTGAAATAAGTTTATTCATATGACATGATTGTGTTTACAAAAAGGGCACCAGTTTTTGTAAAAAGTTTTATCATAATGTGATCTGTGTGCGATAGAAGCAAAGATGGATGTGTACCCGATTTGGAAATGACACTCACAAGAAAGGTTCGTTTGCAAATTGGCTCGCGATGTTTTGTGAATAAGGTACCAATATAGTTAGATAATTTTGTTTGTTTATTAATGTGACGTTTGCCATGATAAAATCCGGTTAATGTTTCGTTTCCGAAACATCTTCAAAATACCTACATAAAAAAAAATTAGAAAAGCATCTTTGTTTTATCTACTGCCTACCCAGTGTTGAAACCCTGTGCACGCCACTGAGCGTGCTGGATACGCCGAAATAATAGGGTTACGTAGTCAATTAAATTTAACTTCATTTCAATGACATAAATATTTTTTTAATTTGACAGGTTTGGCACATTTGTGCTTAATATTTTTTTAGAATATTTCTAAAATTATGACTAATTTTGTTATAGTAGATAGAAAAGTACAATCATTATACTTTTTAATTATTTAGCATTGCTTAGTTTATACTTTGGAGTTCCAACTCGAATAAACTTTGTCTGAAAACGACCTATTCAACGATACTCTATTAAATGTATGTAAGTTATAGACGAAATAAAAAAAATTACAGGCCTCCTTTTCACATTCACGGGCATTAGAACACTACTCCTACTACTGCAGCCACCACAGTCCACTGCTGGACATGGTTAGAACACATTTAAGTAATCTCCTGCCAACTTTACGTCGTCAACACGAAGAATCTTCTTAAGTTATTAAAAACTAAGTTATTAATTAAGGCGAGGCATACAGTCGAGCCGATAGAAGGACCGGCTTACGAAATCATAAGGGTTTTTAGTAGAATACGAAACTCTAACAAACTTAAATTATCTTTTACCGTTATCCTCAAATAAAGGCTTTATCAGATAGAGCGACCAAATGACAAAATAACGAACCCTTTACTTACAACGGGATAATTATTTACTTCCCTTAGATAAGATAAATTATCCTAACCTACTACTGCTGGAACAATACTATTTTTATCCTTATTCGAGCAGAATATCGAATACACAAACAACTCATTTATGTTATAACCAATATTATTTCTGTGACGATAACTCCTTTCATGTAACAATGTTAGCGGAAACCTGATCTTCCTGTTTTCATACGATACAACTAACCCAAATAATCTAGTAGGTACTATTGAGGGTGTTATCTAATGGACAGATGTAATCAAATGTTAAAGGGATGAATAAGCTCGAGTCTTGATTGGAAAACACTATAGATAAATTAATTAAATCTATGCGTCTTTTAAATGACACTAGATTTTAAGATTCTTTTCTTATTATCACTAAAACTTTTACAAAAATTTACAGGTTAATTCACGAGTTTACAGATAATATTGGGAACTTCATATCAGCAAACCACAACCGCAACCGAAGTAAAAAAGCTCCATGTTGATGAAAAGGATGATGCATTCAGAGGGAACGCTGCTGTTCATTCCCTGGATGAATTTATACACTTGTTACGTTACGTGTTATAAACCCACGATTGGTATGATGCTTGGATGATGATGACATTCTAAGTCGGCATCACACGGTAGAAAATGATATTTTTGACCAATAAGATCTCTATTTAAAGGGCTCCTAAAATATTAGTTAAAAACGTTTGAAAACTGCGACTACTAATGGTAAAGGGTTATATGAGCAGATTTTTGTATAGATTAGCTGTCAGTCTTACGTACCTAATAATGGTCAAAAATTTACCTGACAAGGATTTGTTGAGTTCCAGTTGTTTCTTGAGGTCACTGGGTGTTGAGGTTTTGACAGTTCTGCACCAGCATAGTACCAGCCTGAAGTAGATGCGGAACCTATTATGTGGAAAAAAAGAGATTATTATATGGGAAATGAGAGAGACAAGGGTCTTTGAGAGGGTGTTACTTTTGGCTAAGCCCTGGTGTTTGTATGCTTAGCTGTGGACTATCAATAGGTATGGGACAAACAAAGATAAAAACAAACTTCGCACTTAATAGATGTAGAACAATTACAATTAGTAAACATCATTTTATTATTCAGTTCTAAGTAGAATATAAATTGTAAGCAATAACGATATTTTAAGTTACCAAAGACGAGGAAGCAGACATTAATGGTATTCAGAACACCGGGACTTAAGGGTCTTAACTAAATAGCTATCGAAAATACGAAGTACCTAATAATACTGAAAATTTAGCTGCAAAATATAATAAAGTCAAAGAAACAATAAAATCAAATCTTTAAAGTGATATAAGACTAAGATCTATTTTAACAAAGCTTTAAGCTTTTATTTTGGTTCAGTGGTTGCAATTCTGAACTTTGAACTTAGAAACCACTCTTCTCTGCCGATAAGAAAAAAATGCAGCGCTAAATATTTTCTCAGTAATAATAAAACAATGTCTACACAGATGCCTACCTATTATGTAAAACAAATTGACGATATTTTCCATTTTATGTGGATTTTAGTTGGGACGAAATGTTTTTTTTTCGATCAGTGAACAAAAAACGTATTTAAGTCAGCATATTATATTATAGTAATTTGTGTTTGTTTGTAAATTATGCAAATTTTTGCTACCTGCAGCTAGTATGCTGTCCAATATATATTTTTCGTTACTTGGCATTAACTTTATTATAATAGTTATTATTTTAATACGATTTTGTGTAAGCGAACCCTACCTAACCCTTCATTAAAAATCAAGTAGCAAAACAAACAAACCTTTAACCCGCAACTATCCCTTAAAAATAATCACTGCCTTTCCTAAAACTAAAATCCTAAAACAATGATTAAATTTTAAACTAAACCCTTTCAGGAATCATTAGCGGCTACCCCTGCGAGGCCATTGTAAATTTAAGGGTTATTCAGTCCATGAACAACACTCAAGACACTTTTCACGAATTTATATACAAGTTAGTAGGTCTTTTAAATATTCAAAACACATTTGAAGCATTTATTGTAACGAAAGATGAAATCCCGATAGAATTTACGAGATAAAGGAATAACGGAAAATTTGAAAAACCTCAATAACGTGGAATGAATTCCTGAAATAAAACTTTTACAAGTGAAATGAGAAAAAGCTAAAACGCGTTTGCTTTACTAAGCGTTTGAAAAATACTTTTACAAGGAAGTTTTACGGCATGAAAAATGTATCTTTATTATTATTATTATTATTTTGAGCAAGACATGTCCCACTGCAGGGCAAAGGCCTCCCTCTCTTTCTTCCAATTTTCCCTATCCTGGGCCGCCTCCATCCAGTCATGGGCGTAGGTATGTAGCTCGTCTCTCCACCTTTTTCTGGGACGACCACGTGCCCGTTTCGCGTTTATCTATAGGTACATTTAATTTATATTACCTAATCGAGTTCAAAATAAACATCTCAACTATATAAAACCTTGATCTCAAAAATGATCTGCATATTATATTTACCTACCTACTAAATTCATTCAAATCAGACGTTGCAATAATTTTCGCAGGATTGCTGAAGTTTGAGATTTTAAAACTAGTCGACATACGTTGGTTGATACAACGTTGGTTGAGATTGCATATTATCCAGCGGAACATAACATTTATGACGGATCAAACTAAACTAGTAGGGCGGCGGGAACTAGGGGCTGTTTTCTACTGGCTCTATCTATAGCGGGCCTGCTCGTGGTGGGGTACGAAACTAAATTAGGTAAAACTTACTTATTACTCATCCAGTAGTATATGAGCGGGTTGAACATGGAGTTGGCCATTGCCAGCCAGTAGAACGCCAGGTAGACGTGCTGGGACAGTGGTGAGGACGCCAGCGACTGGTGGTGGTAGACCAACACGAAGTAAGAATGGTATGGGAGCCAGCACAGCGCGAATACCATCACCACCAGTACAAACATACGGACCACCTGATAAAAAAGGATAGAATATATTATTTATTAAAAGGTGGATCGCACACTTGACGCACGACGGAGGGCGAAAATTTCACAGCGGTCTGTCAGATCCATACTAGAAATGTCAATCCCCATACTAAAACCGCTCGCAGTGCTATCGCAGTGTCGGCCGTCCAATGCGGTTTTAGTATGGGAAGTGACGTTTCTAATATAGATCTGACAGACCGCAGATCTGATTTTTGCACTCCGTCATGCGTCAGGAGTGCGATCCGCTTAAAAGTTAATTTTCACATACTATATTTGAACATTGAGGGCCTTTCGAAATTGAGACTTTGAGAGGAAGAATTTCGATTTCCGCTATTTCCATTTTATTGTTTGTAATGGTGTGATTCCAATTTATTATTTCAGCTCAGATACCTTCGCAAGATCACAGTTAATTACTTTGTGTCCGAATATAGCTCATTTAAGTAATATTTATTTACCGTGTGATGTCGGCTTAGAATGTCATCCCACATCCTTCCCGCGGGTGTCGTAAGAGGCGACTAAGGGACTCAACGGTGTTGGTGTATTACAATTTTTAGGCGACAGGCTGACAA
Source organism: Keiferia lycopersicella (assembly GCA_029255805.1). Lineage (NCBI taxonomy): Eukaryota > Metazoa > Arthropoda > Insecta > Lepidoptera > Gelechiidae > Keiferia > Keiferia lycopersicella. Next base: position 7,824,939 of record JARACZ010000008.1, read on the forward strand.
CCTGTCACTATAGTGATACCCATATTTTCTGAAACAACCTTAGAAAATAATCCTCAAAAATGTCAGACGTGGCGATAGCGACCGTATCTTAACGGCCGTTAACGCCCTGCCTACCCCGCAAGGGATAAAGTCGTGACATATGTATGTATGTATGTATGTATTTATTTAACAAAAGGCGAAAATTTCCTACTGATCTGTACAATTTTCGGCAGACAAAAGCCTTACAAAAGGTGTTCGTAACGTACGAAAACACAAAAGTAAAACGCAGGCCAATAGGTATTTGGTAGGTAAAACGCTTTCCTAGATTAAACTTCAGGTCGTAACCCCTTGTCTCGATGCAAATGAGTTCTCTTTTAATGTAATGGGTTGCAACCGCTGAAGCGAGTAGCCTTGATTTTCTTCGACGTTTTGAGACTTGTAGGTTGATTTTTACAGTTGCCCAGTTATGCACCTGTTATACTAATACCGCTTTATTCAGCTATATAGGCAGCCCACTTATGATGCGCAACCGGGACTTCGATTTTCTCTATACTTGTAGTCAAAATTGAAGTGACACTTGTGAAGTCTTCTCGCCCGCGATCTATACTGTGCGCATAGTAAAGGGGCAGAAGTCACTTTGTGCAAGACAATAGACATGTGACTAACGAACGCCTCACGAAAAGAATCTTCATTATTTTTTTTAAACATTGATAAGCTCTCGAATAAGTAAGGTTTATACAAGTCTTAACCAATACGTAAAGTATCTAATCTACTCCTTCTTCTTTTCGAGTCAACGGTTATAACTCAATAGTATATCAAATAATAAATTTCCAGAAGTTCGCGACGCCAACAGCCCTTTCGTTTGCCGCTTTGAGGTCCTCCACGGTGCAGGGAGCGGGGAGGTTAGGACACGTTAGCAGGTGGCTCATCGTCTGGGTAGCCCCGCATCCGCATTTGCCATTGCCTGAGTATCCCCAAGCTTTAAGGTTTGCAGCACACCTTGCAACACCCGTCCGGAGCCTGTTTAGGGACTTCCACGTGGCCCAAGGGAGACGATGTCCTGCTGGCAGACTTTCTGAAGGGAGAGTTTGACCGTCCGGAGCTAGATAATTTTCCCCCCACCGCTCGAGTCTAGCCTTATCCGGGGCTTTGTTAACTGGCAAGGGTTTGCTGTGGCCAATGAAGCTCCGTCTACTTTTAAGGCGAGCAGGGGCTGGATGATGGTCGTGAAGGGGATGCCTGACGTCCAGCTCTTGTTTTTGCTTCTCAATCGATGGCGCGATACCAGCTAAGGTGTAGAGATGGTGTAATGGGGTCGGCTTTAAAGTCCCTGTGATTATTCGGCATGGCTCATTGAGCGCCGTGTCCACCTCCTTAGCGTGAGCCGATCGCGACCAGACTGGGCACGCAAATTCACCTGCCGAGTAGCAAAGGGCAAGCCCGCTTGTTCTTAGGACAGATGGTGGAGCTCCCCATTGTGTGGTGGTGAGGCGTCTTAAGGCGAAATCAGTCCGAGGAAGCCGAGCTAATGAGGGGGTGAAGCAGCGCGCGGGAGGAGCAGGCGCGGGGGTACGGGGAAATAGCAAGCGCAGCGTAGCGCAGGCTCCCGCGCACGACTCGACGGTATAGGCGAGAGGTTTAGGGTAAACGTACTAATAGTAGAACTATTTTGTATTATCGATATGTAGTAAATTTTTATGTAATATTATAAATGTTTCGTACCAGGACGTTATTTTATTTTTTAATGCAGCAAAATTTAGTTCTACATAATGATAATACCTATGTATCGACTTACTTATTGTTTTGAAACCGCGCATAGTTAGTTGGGTATAGGAAGAATAATAATGGATGGGGTGTAAGGGGGCACAAACACCAGCTCAATGCTCCAAGCCAACCTCACCTGCCCGCGGTGCATCCTGCCGAACAGCGAACAAATTCTCTCTGGCGACCGACAAATGGCGGTATAACCATTTCGAAATGATGGCGTAGCTAAATGCCACAGACCGGTGATGGGCAGCAGCATCACCGGTGCGAAGAGCTGCGTCCTGCGATTGCCAAGACGCACGCCTGGCGGGGCGATTATCTTTTAAAGGCAAACCCTCATGAAACAAGCCATCGGACCAAGGCCCCCAGTCCCCGGCCGCCCCGCTATTCCTGGCCAAGGCGGCGGTCATGGTAACGGCGGGTCAGGGGGTGCTAAGAATCAAACTGACCCTGGCTACGTTCAATGGACGCACGTTGCGACTGGACGAACACCTGGCGCAATTAGAAGAGGAGCTGAAGCACATAAGGTGGCACATTCTAGGGTTATGTGAAGTCCGAAGAGTGGGGGAGGACACCATAACTCTGGGATCGGGCCATCTTCTGTATAACCGAGAAGGAGATCAGCCCTCCCAAGGTGGCGTCGGATTAATGGTTAATAAGGTTCTCTGTGCCAACGTTGTAGAGATATCAAGTGTGTCGAACAGGGATGAAGGGACGAAGTTCTGCGAGATTAGACGTAAGAGCAAAAAGTCCAAACTTTCGACGGAAACTCTCAGCTTAATGGAAGAGAGACGTACAGACCCATTGTCAGCTTCGACGAAAAGTCAAGAGCGCAACAAAACCATCCAGAGGCTCGTGCGACGTGATCTCCGATCCGCAAACACGCTCTTGATTGAAAAATCAATTGAGCAGAATCGGGGACCAAAGGTGTTCGCACGGCCTTTGGGTAGGAGCCACCTGACGAAGCTGACAACTGAATCTGGGGAAGTCGTCGCATCCAAGCCGGAGGTTCTGTCGGAAGTGGAAGACTTCTATGGCAAGCTCTACGCCTCGCAAGCTTCAAAGCCCGTACCCGATACTGAGGATTGCAGAGCCACCCTCACACGCCACTTCACCGAGGACCTGCCCGAGATCAGCCGAGACGAGATCGAAATGGCCCTGAAACAGTTAAAAAATGGAAAAGCCCAAGGGGAGGACGGGATCACGACAGAGCTCCTAAAAGCTGGAGGAACTCCCTTATTGGAACAGCTCCAACAGCTCTTTAACTCCGTTCTCTTCCATGGGAGAACTCCGCAGGCATGGCACAGAAGCATGGTGGTACTGTTCTTCAAAAAAGGAGACAAAACCCTCTTGAAGAACTACCGCCCCATTTCGCTTTTGAGCCATGTTTACAAACTGTTCTCCAGGGTCATCACGAACCGTCATGCGCGAAGACTCGATAAGTTTCAGCCTCCCGAGCAGGCCGGGTTTCGAAGGGGTTATAGCACCATAGACCACATTCACACGGTACGGCAGATTGTACAGAAGTCTCAAGAGTACAATCGGCCCCTGTGCTTAGCGTTTGTGGACTATGAGAAAGCTTTCGACTCCATCGAAACCTGGTCTGTTCTGGAGTCTTTGCAGCGTTGCCAAGTCGACTGGCGATACATCGAAGTGATGAGATGTCTGTATGAAGCCGCCACAATGACCGTACAAGTACAGGACCAGCGGACTAAACCTATCCATCTCCATCGAGGAGTGAGACAGGGGGACGTCATATCCCCGAAACTGTTCACTAACGCTCTGGAGGATATGTTTAAGACGCTGGACTGGAAAGGTCGTGGTATTAATATAAACGGCAAGTACATCTCTCACTTACGATTTGCAGACGACATCGTCATTATGGCAGAAACGCTGCAAGACCTACAACGAATGGTGGATGACCTAGCTGATTCTTCTCGCCGCATCGGTCTCCGGATGAATTTGGATAAAACCAAAGTCATGTTCAACGAACACGTTGATCCGGAACCGATTGCCGTAAATGGAATCCAACTCGAAGTTGTTCAACAGTATGTCTACCTAGGGCAAACGCTCCAACTAGGTAGAAACAACCTTGAGAAGGAAGTCCAGAGAAGAATACAGCTGGGTTGGGCAGCATTCGGAAAACTCCGTCGAGTCTTTTCGTCGCCAATACCGCAATGCCTTAAGACGAAAGTCTTCAACCAGTGCGTCCTACCTGTCATGACATACGGAGCCGAAACGTGGACACTCACGGTACGACTGGTCCATCAACTGAAAGTCGCTCAGCGAGCTATGGAGAGAGCTATGCTCGGAGTTTCTCTAAGGGATCGTATCCGAAACGAAGTAATTCGACAGAGAACTAGAGCGACCGAAATAGCTCAACGTATTAGCAAGCTGAAGTGGCAGTGGGCTGGTCATATCTGCCGAAGGACCGATAACCGCTGGGGTAAGCTGGTCCTTGAGTGGAGACCGCGTATCGGCAAACGTAGCGTAGGACGCCCTGTGGCAAGGTGGAGCGACGACATACGCAAAGCTGCGGGCAGTGACTGGAGAAGTAAACCCGAAGACCGGGTTCAGTGGCGTGCTTTAGGAGAGGCCTATGTCCAGCAGTGGACTACAATAGGCTGTTAATGATGATGATGATGAATAATGGATAATGTCTAGTAATCCGACGAGTAGGTATGATCCCGATCCCAAAGCCAAGCTAAAATGCGTTTATCCATGCAAAGCATTCTTACCCTTATTTTTCTTACCACATTTACGAAAACTATAAAGGATGCTATCAAACCCCACGATTATCCATTGTCACCTGCTGATAATAATTTGTTATGATTAAAAATATACATTTGCTTTTTCGGAACTCGCCAGTGACGTATTGATTTATGTGAAATTATTTTTTGAAGTACAAAACAAGGTTGTACGGAACCCTCCTCGCACGAATCTAATTCGCGCTGAACCGGTATTTATCCATCCACACTAATTTTGTAAATAAGATAGATAGCGTTGCCCCGTAGGTATAACCGCGAGGCACAGGAAGGCAAAATACCATACCATACCATAACAGCCACAACAGTCTACTGCTGGTAATGGGCCGCCCCCTATTGGGGGGTACTACAATACAGTATGTAAAAATTTAAATTACTACAAATATTTTGAGGGGTAAATCAGTCCATGAAACTAAAAAAGATTTCCAAAAAAACAGAAGTCGAAACACAACAACTTTTTTTCCTCCCATACAAAAAACTGGGCGGCGACGGGCGTACCAGCCAACAAATTTTGTAAGGGAGGACAATTTTTTTTACTTTGTTTTTTTATTTTGTCCTGTGTTTCTGAGTTCTGAGGAAACGTTTTTCATTTTCATGGATGCCTTAGAATATTTGCAGCAAATTTATATGGATATAATTGTATTTTTACCATAAAAAAAATCTAGTCCTTGCAATGTACTTCTACCCTACTTTCAAAAAAATACATCGCTAGAATACGTAAACATTAGTGAGAACTACTTTACGCAAGCAATGTTTTTTATAGGTACTTACCCTTTCAAGTTACTAATCCTTTGTTTTTTATAGGCACGCTTGGAAAGCGTCGCCTTTTTTTCTTTTATTAGGCATTATTCTTCCCCGCTAACTAAGTTTCGTAAACACGACGCTGCTAGAAAAAAGTTGTACGTGTCTGCTTCCGACGAGGCTCGGCGGCCGACTGAGGGGACGCGGGCGCGGTGGAAGTGGGCATGCTCTTGCGCAAACCCAACACACTATTGCGTTTGTGTTATTTTTTAATTAATTTTAACGAAAAAATCAGAAAATTGACGCCATACGTTGATAACACATATAATAAGGAAAAAGAAGACACAAAATAAATTATGAAATATTGGATAACAATCAAATCGTTCAGCTTTTTAGTGTAAAAAGTGGCCGGAAAACGCAAAATCAGAGCCTACTTTGCGATTTTTTCTATCGAGGCAATTTTATTAGATCGTGTTTCGGGCCCCATAGTTTTGTAGCAAATATCTTAAAGTACTACTAAAATTAATATCATTTCATTATTAATTTTCACTATTTTACCTTCTCGCGACGGTTTCTGAGCCGATTTCGCCTTAAGATGTTATTACGCGAACTGACCTTAGCCTTCGTGATAAAACAATTCTCCTTATAAGTAAGAGACCTCGGGTCGTTGGACGACTCGGTGTCCCACACGAAAAGAAAAAAGTAAGAGACCGATCCAACGTAACTCCTAGATACTTCGGTATCGATATCTAATCTACTAAAAAAATTACATAAAATAATTTATTAATTTCATAAAAGTCAATCAGTCTACAATCCAATTCAAATCACAGAACAAACCAATGCCAAAGTTCAGACCTGTTGACCGCAAATTTACTTTTATAGCTGCTCCGAAGTTGAACCTCGAATATGGATATGATATCAAAGAGCTATCCAATCAAGTTAGCTCGGTCCTAACCTAACATAAGCGAGCGTGTAACGTGAATCGAATATCCAAGAGGTCCCAATAGCCGTAAACCTATTATAAAATTGGAATATTCTCGTATTTTATTTTAGCCCAGAACTTTTATAGCACATCTGTGACTAGAGATGGGTAGCGGGTAAAAACCCATTCAACCCACCCGGGTAAAAACCGGGTTTTTACCCAAATCACCCGGTTTTAACCCATTATTACCCAAATTGATGGGTGAAAACAGCATTAGTAAAAAATAATTAAAAAATGGTTTTAATTCTAAGAAAATCTAAAAGAATACAATGAGTATTTCACAGCTTTCTAATTATTTCTTTCTTTATAGTAAAAATGGCTAATAACAATCATAATAAAAATCACCCGCTTGATTAAATAAGCTTTAGGCGCTGGGCATGTGCGTGAAAAAGACATTTTGGCTACTAAAAATTATTTTCATTTAGAACATGTTATATTTACAGTCATTCAAACATACATAAGTTTACTAGAGATGGGTCATTTTAGCTAAGGTACCACATAACTTAGTATCTGCTTTTTTATTATAACTTTATTTAATAGCGAGATTTCGACCATAGACCTTTCCAAAGCTCTCTGAGTGACATGTTTTATTGCTCTTTTCTCAACTCCGTATGTCATGACCACGATTGGTAGAACGCACTGCTCGAACAACATTGTCTTGAAACATAGTGGCAATGCTTTTTAAAGGTACCGCTTGAGTCAAAAATACAACAATACAAAAGCATATCAATTGTTAAAAGGCTTGCGCTGATGACTTTTACCTGGAAAACAATTGTAGGTTCTTCTTAGCGTGTCGATGGCAGACACTACACAGTCGCAGTCCAGAACTTGGCCACATTGACAGCGCTGGCAGGCGCTGTCATAAGATCGTCCTTTGTGCAGATGCCGGGGCACGCCGGACACGATATTAGGTTGTGCATCGTTTGGACCGCACCACACAAACAACTTACGTCGGCACCCTCCAAGAAGCCCCACTTGGCCATGTTTTCCTTGCTCCGGCCAGTTTGGGTCCGAAGTCTATTCAGGGACTCCAAACCGGCCAAGGTAATTTATAACAGGGCGGCAAGCTTTCAGCGATAGGGACGGAAGGAGCTGGTAGGGTTACCTTTTCCTGCCAAAGTTTGCACCTCGCTTGTTTGGGGTCGGTGAAAAAAGAAGACACGCACTTTACAAAGTTATTGCGACTTTTCAACCGTTGTGGCACTGGGATGATGACCACATCCCATAAAGGGTGCCGTGCATCTGACTTCAGTCCTGCGAACAGCTGGGGGCGCCATACCAGCCAGTGGGTATAGCTGGCTAACCGGGGTCGGTTTCAGGCAACCAGTTATGATCCGGCAAGTCTAATTTAAGGCTGTATCCACTAGCTTTGCATGGGCTGAACGACTACACACAGGGCTTGCGTACTCATCTGCAGAAAAGGATAACGCTAGCCCAGTAGTTCGCAAAACATGAGGTGTTGCTCCCCATCCAGTAGAAGTAAGGCGCTGTAAAAGGTTATTCCGAGCGAACACCTTCTTTTTAATATTTTGGCAGTTCTTACTGAAGGTAAGTGACCTATCCAGAGTAATGCCCAGATATCTCGGATGTTTATTGTGAGCTACAGGCACACCTTGCCACTCAATATTGAGCCTACGTACTGCTTGACTGTTTCGGAGATGGAAAACGCAGGATTCAGTTTTTGATGGGTTGGGTTTCAGTGAATTTTCTCTATAGTATTTTCTTAAGTCTTTCAAAGCGTCAGATAAGTTCACCTCAACCTCCTCAAAACTGGTCGCCTGGGAAGTCAGCGCAAGGTCGTCGGCGTATAAAAAGCGGCACGTGTTGGGACAGGATGGTTGGTCATTAGTGTATATATTGAAGATCAACGGGGCAAGAACGCTGCCTTGAGGCAGTCCGTTCTTTTGCGACCTCCAATGACTTTTGTCCTGAAGAAGATGCACCTGAAAACGGCGGTTATGGAGAAGTTCTCGAAGAATTGAGACGAATTTAAGATCGCCTGTCATCGTCTCCACTTTCCATAACAAACAGCCGCTTAAGATTTACTGTATCGTAGGCTTCGGAAAGATCTACGAATACAGCACCGGTTACCTTCCTCAGCTCAAAACCATCCTCGATGTGTTGCGTCAGTTTCAGTGTCTGGCTGCTGCAAGACTTGGTCGGTCTGAAACCCGCGTGTTCTGGGATCAATTTGGGGTCAATGAAGCCTGTTAAGCGCGACAACAGCAGTCTCTCAAAAAGTTAATATGTGTGGCACAAGAGTGAGATAGGCCTGAAGTTTTTGGGACTGTCTGTTGGTTTTCCGGGCTTTGGAATGGCTATGAGCTTTGATTTCCTCCAGACACGGGGGATCGAAGCAATTGTAGTTAAAAAACACGTTTGCGAATCGTCAAAATCTCCAGATAAAACCAAATGCAAACAAAGCAAGTAATAAATCATCCGAACAATAAGAAATTGGACTTGTGCTAGGTACTATTTTTTTATTATGTGCTTGTATATACCTATTTACGCCTTTCTTCGGGGCGTTAAAAACCTGTTCTAAAAATATGTAGCATTTTAAAGAAGTATCTATAAATGTTTTGATAAATATAAATGGCCAACAAGAAAGCATAAAACAACCGATCACTTAATATTATTTTGGATACTAAGCTATAACTGACTGTAACATCACTAGGCCGTAAAGGTTCACCGACGTACCTAACATTTGAATGCCGGTTTTATTTTAATTTTTAATGATAATGGCAGATTCCAAATCAATATTTTTATAGTCTTGAAAAAGAATTTAGACCAAAGTGTAGCAGTGGGACAAATTCATTCGAAGCAAACTCACCTTTTCACTTTTATTACATGTTTTATGTCATTAGGAATAATAAAAACAGGTATTGTGTTCTTATCATACTTAAACTATGATTATATTTAACATTTGCCCTTGCATCTTTTTATATTTATCTTATTTTGGTAATAATTCATTTAAAATTTTACGTCGGTTTTCACCCAGTCATCGGGTGCTTTGGGTGGATTGAAATGGGTAAAAACCGGGTTTTTACCCAAGCGCGGGTTTTTACCCGGGTGGTTACCCATCTCTATCTGTGACGCCCGAAAGGATTACCGTGGCCAATTCTTGTTATATTTTTAGGGTCGGAACGCACCTGCAGACATTTCTGTACCAAATTTGAGATCTTTATGTAGCCAGATCTCGAGCGATTTTCCATACCTACCAGGCTTGGTAAACAGGTTGGCGAGCTCAGTGTAATGTGTTGTAGTTCACAGAAAACCCTGCTGAACATTTTCTATATTTATATCTTATCGTTTCCGCCATTCAGCACGTAATGTAATACTAAGTCGGCATCACACCTCAGTGAATCAACTACCAAAGTAATTTAATCATTATCTAGCGGAAGAATACGAAGCGGACAGGATATTGCCCGGACGAAAATAAGTTAGGTACACAGAAGTGTTATTGATTATTTTTGATTTAACTGGAAAATATGTAAAGAGATATGTAGTTATCTAGTAGGTAGGAATTTAATTCAGTTATCAAGCAGATTTAAAAATTATTTCAATTATTACATAAGCTTCATCTCGCCTTGATTAAGCCTTTTTTAATGAATTCTAATGCCAGTGCTGAGCTTTACAGAAAGTCATAATAGCTGATTTTTAATTGATAATTTATACTTTTGCCTTTGGCGTGCATTACTTGGAATTTGGACTTATTAAACGCGGAATTATATAATACTCATATATTGACGACTTGGTGGGAAATTGACATTGTCATATTAATACTAATAGAAGCTCAGTAACTATAAAGAACAACTGTTTCGAAAGAACTGTTTCCAAAGTCCCAATGTTTTGTTCGATGCAACAGGGAAAAAAGTTCAACAACATGCAATAAGTAAAGTTGGAAAAATTGCCAGAAGTTTCTTAAAATGTTATGTGGAGACCGCCAAAGTGACAAAGACAGAAACTCTCGAGAATAAAGAATGTTTTTAATTCTGTTTAGTGTTTGGATGTTTATTCTTCAAGTATTTTCATATTGTTGGTCAAAATACCTACTTAAATCTGTTTTTGAAGGACAGACAAATAGACAGAAACACTCTATTGCTCACATTAAAACATAGCTACGTTATACAGGAACAAAAACAAATACCATATTACAAGCAAAAGTAGCCTCATCGCTGTTTTCGAGCAGCGGAAATAAAATTGTGAATGGAAAAAAAACTCAGCGATGTTGCATACACGATATTTAATTTCCGCTTAGTACGAGCCAAATTTGTACCAAATTTTATGCATTAATACTATAGTTAGATTTCTTTGATATTATTATGTTTCTTTATGCAAGAAGAGTGTAACTGCAATGTCACCGAAACTATATAATAAGTTAGGTAACTAGAAGTTTAAGAAATGCTAATTTAATACTAGATTATATAAGGCGGATTCCACACTTAACGCACGACGGAGCGCTAAAACAACGCAACGGTCTGTCATATCCATACTAGAAATGTCAATCCCCATACTGAAACCGCTCAACCGCTGTCAAAGCAGCGCTATCGCTTGATGATAAAATAAAGTATGTAAATAAATTGATTTGATGAATGACCGTGATTTAATTTGATGTGATGAATTTGATTTTATTTTATTTGTCATTTATTTGTAATGATAAAACGGGCCGTTTCCGGCAACTCGACGTCAACAGCTTATATATAAGTATGTGTGTTCAGTTTGTTTGACATTTAATTGATTTGTTCTGAATTAAATTTGACTTCTACGTATATTGATTATTATTTTTTATATTATTTTTTGTATGCCTCTTGGTGGACTTCAGTGTACTCACTCCTGCACTGATGTGAACGTCTTTATCACAATAAATTATTATTTCGTACACTTGAGATAAGAGTCCAAAATATAAACGACATAATTTCTAAACTTTATATAAATAATACCTATCCAACGTTTTGAAACTAGATTAGCTTCTAAACCAGTTTCTACGCAATTACTCAACTTGTATCCACAGATGCCTCGGAGGACACAAGTTTGTTTAACAAATTTATAGAACTGAAAGAAGGTACATTATTACGACATAAAAAGCCTAAAATTAATTATTATTATTATTTGTAAAGTGAGCCATCAGTAATGCGGGAGAAATAATTCATCCATGAGGCAATTTCCAATTTATATGTAAATTTTATAACAATACCACATTATCAAGAATTTGGTGTTGATGATCCTGATACCACAATAATTTCTGATATAAAATTTGCAGGTACCTACATTGATTAACACAATAAAAGCATTTTAACGTGTATTCCTTGTAACAATAAAATAATAGTATAATATTTCCTGGTTTGGCTGTAAGCAAGGTAACCCTTTGCCGCCTTTTGCTCTATCCTTTCCTTTTCCTTCGCACACACACCGACTCGGAAGCAATCGCCACCGTTCGGAAGTGTTCGGATTTCAACGTGGCGCTCCCGCGGCTGCGTGAAAAAAACAAAAGACTATTGTGTGTGTATCGCTACTGCGTGCGCGTGCCTCAATTTTTCGCAAGCTTATAAATTGAACATAAATATTTAATAACCGCATAATTTAAGCAAACATCCAAACTATAATAGCCGCGAGTGTTTTCCAAACCTGTATAAAACTGTGAAGTGCAAAAATAAAAGCGTCGCTGGCACCCAAGCCGCGACGCCGTTCGAGGATCCGCCATATTCAGTCGGTGTGGTAAGTGAATTCCCTTTTCCTAAACCTAAAAGAGCAATAGGTCATAACAGTCTCCCATTCTTTTCTCTGCCATTAAACCAAATAATACAGTCCACAAAAGATTATTTTCTTGAAACCAGCGCCTTCAGCTATCGAACGCATCTTTCATACACCATATTTTTTGGTCCTTCGAGCCGGATTCTTAGCAATCCGAGTTATTTCGCCTATATTTTGGTTATATTTCTCTATACAACATGTCCAAACCCGTTGATGAGACAGCAAAAGCCGCCGCAGTTCATGCAGAGGCCGAAAAGATGGCGGCTGAAGTTGACCGAAAATTGTCGTATTACGAATTGCAGTCTTCCGCTTATTTTGCTCGCATGCAAGCTGTGTTTGATTCTATTCCCACATCCTCAGCCGACCAAACTATTATTGATAGTTTCTTAGCAAAGTGCGTTACCTACCATTGATTACCTACGTTCTGAATATATTTCATGCATCCAAAAGAAGAATGATCTAGAGTCTCGTGTTAGGCCCAACTATGTTTTCAATTTTCAAGCCATATTCGCCTTTGATGACCTGTATAATAGGGTCAAATTTGAATGCGATCGCTTTCAATCCAAAACGCCACAAGTTGAGTCAAAGCCAATTTGCCCAGAGACTAGTCAGTCATATGTCAGTTTACCTCGATTGGAACTCGCTAGTTTTGATGGTGACATTCAAAAATGGCCGCTTTTCTATGAATCGTTTCGTTCAGTCATTCATGATTCATGAAAACAAACGTTTAACTAACACGGAAAAAATGCAATATTTAGTAGGGAAATTGACAGGTAACGCTCTAAATATGTGCAGAGGCATTATGCCTACTGGTGACAACTATATAACACTTTGGAACGCATTGATAAACAAATATCAGGACACTCGCGCACTCGCAACCGCTTATCTCGATCAATTGCTAAAGTTAAAAAGTGTGAATACCGCCACACCCGCCGCTCTTGACGCATTTATCGATAAATATTCGACAACTATCGCCGCTTTAAAGCAGTTAAAAATAAATGAATTGGATGAGTTCATATTTTTGCACTTGGGTTTGAAATGTTTAGATCCAGAGACCGCTCGGGCATTCGAGATGTACAAAAGAGACGAGGGAGATTTTCCCAAGTCAAACGATTTGACGCAATTCGTGAGAGAACAATCTCGCATTCTAAGCCGCGCGAATTTAGGTAGTGCTAGCCACCCTGCGCCGCCTCCCGCTCGCACATCTCGTAATGTACCTACTTTAGCCGCGCAACCGCACGCTCGCCCCGCTTGTAATTCGCAACAACCAAAGCCGTTTAAGACGTTTTTGAGTGTACAAAACGCTACTGATGATGACACTAATAAAAATTTGTGCCCATATTGTCAAAGTTCTACGCACAATCTTTATGCATGCCCGCTTTTTACGCCCTTATCGCCTCGCGATAGGTATAATTATGTTAAAGAAAAACGCCTTTGCATTAACTGTATGTCCGCTTTACATTCATCCCGCCAGTGTGGGAGCACGCGCCGGTGTAGATTCTGTGCAAATTTTCATCACAGCCTTCTACATTTTAAAGAAATGACGAACTCTCACTCGCCCGCTAATAATAATAATAACGCTAATGAGGGCTCGGAAGCCCCCCGCGCCGCTGCTGCGAATGCTCGCGCAGCCACAACCGCACCGCATTTTACTGATAACGCTAATCAACACAGACTTAACACTTCGCATGCCACCGCCGCTACCGCACCCGCCGCACGCACGTACGCTCGCTCGCCCTCCCATGGTGGGGGAGGAAATTCGCATGGGGTTCCTATCGCCAAGGACAATCAAATATCGCTATGTGTGACTAACAAACCGCTAGAAGTGTTTTCTTTATCCCGCACGGTTTTACTAGGTACGGCCGTATGCCAGGCCTATGGACCTGACTCGCAGATTAATATTCCAGTACGTATAGTAGTGGACTCCGCTTCCATGAGGAACATCATGACAGAAGAATGCCGCTCGCGTTTGAATTTACCGCTTTACCCCTCGCACGGAGCCAGGGTCTCAGGCCTAGGAGGTAATGAGACTGAAACCAAAGGTGTCACGTCTGTCATCTTAGTTTCACGCTTTGATGAAAATGAACGCTATGACGTACACCCGTTTGTGGTTGACTGTATAACTGAAGAGTTACCCTGTGCGCCCATAGATATTTCTGAACTGTCATACCTACACGACTTACCTCTTGCGGACGATTCTTATCACGCTCCCGGTTCCATTGACATGATAGTAGGTAGCGACTTCTTTGCTCGCATATTGAAATCAAGAAAATTCAGTGGTAGTAGATCCGAGCCAGTAGGTATCGAAACCTCGTTCGGATACTTGGTTGTAGGTAACGCGCCGACTGCGACGGAGGTCATTGAACCTGAGGTCACACGCTCGTTCTTGTGTACATTTGAAAATTGCGTTTCGCGGTTTTTTGAAGTCGAGGAGATTCCTTCAAAAAACGTTTTATTGGACGCGGATGAACAACAATGCGAGGACATTTTCGAACAAACAACTACACGCGATTCCACGGGACGCTACGCAGTCGCGCTTCCTTTTAAAAAGGATCCTACTTGTTTAGGAAAGTCAGAGCACATTGCAAAACGTAGGTATTTATCTTTAGAACGAAAACTGCTCGCTAACCCCGATCTGAAATTTGAATACGACAAGATATTGCGCGACTATCTGGACAAGAACTACATAGCTAAGGTCAATGACCTTGGTAGACCTGACGCTTCGCAATACCTCGTCGCTCATCACGCTGTTGTTCGCGGAGATAGGTTGACATCTAAAGTTCGCCAAGTTTTGGATTTTAGTATGAAAACAGATTCGGGTGTTTCTCTTAACGATTTGTTGTATACAGGTAAAAACCTACAATCTGACTTATTTCGCATTATTTTGAATTTTCGCTTGTTTCCCACCGCAATGAGTGCTGATATTAGGCAAATGTACCTACAAATTATAGTACAAGAGGCCTTCCGCAAATACCAACGCTTTTTCTATAGGTTTGAGTCAAATGAACCGCTTCAAATTTACGAATTTAATCGCGTTACTTTTGGTATGTCAAGCAGCCCGTTTCTCGCAATGCGCACGTTACGTCAGCTGATAAACGACGAACGTCAACGCTTCCCGCTTGCCGCTTCGGCATTGGACAAAGACTCCTTGTATATGGACGATTTTGCCTACAGCTGTTTGACATACGAAGAGGCATTAAACCTGTCCACCGAATTGATTCAACTATTCGCCGCTGGGGGATTTGAACTTGTGAAATTCGCTAGCAATTCTCCCGAGTTTTTAAACGCGATTCCCGAGGAAATCCGCGTTACTGAACTGGTTGACATCGGATCTGACGCGAACCTAAAAATTCTCGGTCTGCAATGGTCACCCGCTTCCGGCAATTTTGTTTTTACTGTGTCGCGTGATGAGCGTGATTGTACTAAACGCAACATTCTGTCCACAGTCGCGCGCCTTTGGGATTTGATGGGATTTGTCGCGCCCGTAACGCTGCTTGCGAAACTTATCATCAAATCACTTTGGGAATCCGAAATTGGATGGGATGATGAACCCCCCTCACATGTGATCGATTTATGGCGGCGTTTTGTGTCTGAATTACCTTTATTGGAAAAAATTAAAATCCCGCGTTTCGTAGGTTTTCAACCGCAATTCGTACTGTCGATCTTAGCCTTTGGCGACGCAAGTGAGCGCGCATTTGGGGGAGTTGTATACCTACACGTGTTCTGCCCTTACACCAATAAGACTATGGTAAGCCTTGTGTGCGCCAAGTCGAAAGTGGCTCCCGCTAAAACCAAGGTCACGCTCGCGCGCTTGGAATTGTGCGCTGCACTTGTTGTGTCCAAGTTGGTGTGCACTGTCAAAGATACGTATACGTCACGTTGTCAAATTCACAACATACTTGCCTTTTCTGATAGTACCGTGACGTTAGCTTGGATTCATTCATCACCAGCACGTTGGCAAACTTACGTAGCGAACCGCGTTACGCAAATACAAGCGAATGTCGACCCGCGTAACTTTTATCACATCAAAGGTAGTGAGAACCCTGCGGATTGTTTGTCACGCGGATTGACACCCGCTCAGTTGGTTGACCATCCATTATGGTTCAATGGACCCGCTTTCGTTCATACGCCTATGAGTGAATGGCAGCTAGAAGATTTTAATCCGCAAATTGTTACTAACCCGCCGGAGCAGAAAACTGTAAAAATATTGTTAACTAAAGAAAGCAGACCAGTTACGCCGCTTTTATACGAATTAGCTCTTCGTATTTCCTCTTGGAAAAAACTGCTTCACATTGTCATTTACTTATATAGATTTATTAAAAAATTGCCAAGGAAATTGAAACTTTCTCACTTTCGTACCGCAGAGCTAGCTGTTTTGCGCGCTGTACAGGAAATACATTTCTCCTCTGAGTTGAAAATTATAAGCAATAATGGAACCTTACCGCGCTCCTTTGCAAAACTTAGTGTCTTTCTAGACGAAAAGGATAATTTATTGCGCGTGGGAGGTCGCCTAGTTCACTCGGAATTGGATTATGATAGTAAACACCCAATTTTACTCCCTTCACACGACCATGTCGTTAATCTTATTATAGATTATGAGCATAAGAAGAATCTTCATACTGGCTCTGGTCTTTTGCTTTCGATCCTACGACAAAAATATTGGATTTTCGGAGGTCGAAATGCAGTAAGAAAACGCGTTAATAACTGCAATTTATGCTTTAAAAATAAACCTTCTCCGCATTTTCCTTTAATGGGAGATCTACCACAATTCAGAGTTTGTGAAGTGAATAAGGCTTTTGTAGAAACTGGTTGCGACTACGCTGGTCCCATCAGAATAATACCTCATCGTCGTCGCGGAGTGCGCAGTATTAAGGCTTACATATGCCTGTTCATATGTTTGGTTACTCATGCCGTACATATTGAACTCTCATCTGATTTGTCCACACAGTCCTTTTTAAACGCGCTTACACGCTTTCTATCGCGTCGCGGCCCGATCAGCTGTATGTACTCTGACCGTGGCACAAATTTCGTAGGTGCCAGATCGCATCTGAAATCTTTATATGATTTGATTCGTTCACCTGAATATATCTCAGAGTTCTCAGCTGCATTACTTGAAAACCAAGTTGAATGGAGGATGAATCCTCCTTCAGCTCCCCATCACGGTGGAATATGGGAAAGTAATATCAAGTGTGTGAAAACTCATTTGAATAAAGTAGTTGGAGATCAACTTCTCACCTATGAGGAAATGCTCACTGTACTCACTCAGATAGAGGTTCTGTTAAATTCTCGTCCTCTATCAGTGTTGAGTTCTGATCCGACAGATCCTTTACCATTAACTCCGTCTCATTTTTTGACATTGACGCCTTTGAAGTCGCTTCCTCAAGCGGATTTATCTAATAACAAAACCCCGCGTCAACGCTTTCAATTAATTGACTCTATGGTTCAGTCATTCTGGAAGAGATGGCGAGTAGAATATTTGAACACTTTATAGAGCAGACAAAAATGGACTAAGAAGTCTGACTCCATTGAAAAGGGGACAGTTGTTCTAATAAAAACTGACAATGCTCCTCCGCTACAATGGCCAATAGGCATTATTATTGATACTTTCCCCGGAAAAGACGGAGTGGTGAGAGTGGCGGATGTAAAAACTAAAACTGGTGTCTATCGGCGCCCAGTGGTAAAACTTTGCCCTTTACCCAACCAATAACTCTACTAAATGTTGCACTTTTGTATATAACCTGTTTAAAAAAAAAAAAAAAAAAAACTCTAGTTTCTACTCAATTTTGGTTTTGACTCGCTTGTGTGTAGTTATACCTTGTACGAGGTACGCATTTACGTCATAGATGACGTTTTCCCCCCAAAATTTAACACGCTTTTCCCAACATTCTCTATTAACTTGGAGCGCTGTTTTTTGATATTTCTGGACTGTTGGTTTTGAAAGTGGATTACTCATCCCCTTTCAAGGTGGGGGAGAATGGTTTGGCTGTAAGCAAGGTAACCCTTTGCCGCCTTTTGCTCTATCCTTTCCTTTTCCTTCGCACACACACCGACTCGGAAGCAATCGCCACCGTTCGGAAGTGTTCGGATTTCAACGTGGCGCTCCCGCGGCTGCGTGAAAAAAACAAAAGACTATTGTGTGTGTATCGCTACTGCGTGCGCGTGCCTCAATTTTTCGCAAGCTTATAAATTGAACATAAATATTTAATAACCGCATAATTTAAGCAAACATCCAAACTATAATAGCCGCGAGTGTTTTCCAAACCTGTATAAAACTGTGAAGTGCAAAAATAAAAGCGTCGCTGGCACCCAAGCCGCGACGCCGTTCGAGGATCCGCCATATTCAGTCGGTGTGGTAAGTGAATTCCCTTTTCCTAAACCTAAAAGAGCAATAGGTCATAACAGTCTCCCATTCTTTTCTCTGCCATTAAACCAAATAATACAGTCCACAAAAGATTATTTTCTTGAAACCAGCGCCTTCAGCTATCGAACGCATCTTTCATACACCATTTCCATTTGATGCTAAAATCATTGAATGTTATTCAAGATTTCAATAGTTTGTATTTCCAAGTAGATTTACAATTAACACTTTCAGTCAGAAAGTTACAATAAAATACTGTCATTTAATGCATGATAATTATTAATTAAGGATCGCACAAATTCATTTATTCCAATATTGTGGACTCTATTTATCAATATCGACAACTGTTACGCTACAGCTATTGGATCGCACACTTATCGGCCTGGCAGATCCATACTAGAAATGTCATACGTCAATGTCATAATACCCTATACTAAAACCGCTCAACCGCTGTCAGCGCAGCGCTATCGCAGTATCGTCCGTCGAGTGCGGTTTTAGAATAGGGAGTGACTAGTTTCTAGTGTGGATCTGACAGACCGCTGCGATAATTTAGCGTTCGTCGTGCGTTAAGTGTGCGATCCACCTTACGCTACAGCTAATGGTCGCACGTATGTCACGCTTAGAAATATTTTCTCGAAACTCAAAAAACAAGACGCTCCAAAGCCATTGCTTGTACTGATGTTGTAGCAAAGCGTAGCTTTTACCTTGCCTTATTAAACGTTTAGTAAATGTCGATATTGCAATTCATGTACTGACGACGGTGAAACGCATTGTGGCTGCTGTCACTGTAACGTATTCAACGTAAAATGTCGAGCTCGAATCACTTCGTTGTGATGTTGGTCCCGCTATATTCCAGTCAAAGAAAAAAGTGCAGACCCGAATTGAGTCACAGTGCATAATATTCTGAAGACCAAATAGGGACTAGTCTGAAACCTAAATTCCAGAAAAGTCCATTTCCAGGTCGCAGCGTTAGCACAGCGTTAGCGCTGGCTCATCGTCGAGAGCGGTTTTACAATGGGAATTGACGTTACTAGTATGGATCTAACAGGCAAATACGTTAGCGCAGCGTTATTTTTGCGCTGAATTGTGGGAAATATACTGGCACTGACCTTCCGCTTGGCTCGGATGACCTGCATCTGGTGGTGCGTGCACTCGCCGATGGCGCGCACGCGAAGTGCCGAGCTCATGCGCGCGTACGCCCACACCATCACCACCATAGGTTCAGCAGTGGACTTGTTCCGGCTGTAATGATGATGATGATGATTATGATGATGATGATACTGGCACTGACCTTCCGCTTGGCTCGGATGACCTGCATCTGGTGGTGCGTGCACTCGCCGATGGCGCGCCCGCGCAGCGCCGAGCTCATGCGCGCGTACGCCCATACCATCACCACCATCGGCAGCACGTACGTCACGCCCAGGAACACTATGTTGTAGCTGCGACAAATAATACATACATACATACATCACGCCTTTATCCCTTGTGGGGTAGGCAGAGCGTTAACAGACGTATGAATACGGTCGCTATCGCCACGTCTGACATTTTTGAGAATTGTTTTCCAAAGCTGTTTCAGAAAACATATTGTGGATAGCGACTGGTTGTCAGCCTGTCGCCTAAAAATTGAAATACACCAATACTCTGGAGTCCCTTAGTCGCCTCCTACGACACCCGCGGGAAGGATGTGAGGTGATGGACTATTCTAAGCCAGCATCACACGTCAAAGATAAAATACAAACACGCAATTGACGTCTGTGGTAGGTGCTGGTTTAACGGCTGGTTGACCGAGCATTGCTCGGATTTTTCTGCCGTTCAGAGCAATTTTGGGAAAATAAAACCTAGCTAGTTCGATTTGTCGCCCCCGGATCTCCATATATACGAATTTTTATGAAAATTATTTGAGTCTTATCTGGATCCCAATTATCATTTTCAAGAACACGAACTTCAGAGACAGAAACTGATCACTTAGACGGCGGTAGTTACACAACCATGTCAGAAGCCTGCTACTTGTAGAAGGCGGTTGAAAAATTCTGACATTAGGCCGTTGTATTCATCGGGTCGTTGGATGACACGGTGTCCCACACGAAAAGAGAAAAAGAAGAGAGAAAGAAATTATTGAAGAGGAATGATTTTTGAGCATATGGTAAAATTAAATTAAAGCGAAAAAATCGCGAAGTTGCTCTCTCTCGTGTCGCAACGAGCTATAAAAGCCCCAAAGATCTACAAAAATGTATTCCTTCAATCTAGATTTCATGCTTAGCATAATTCCTAACCTAATCCAAATTAGATATACATCTTCTATAATAATAATTTCATTATGAACGCTATGAAGTCGACTCTCGTAGCGTGTCTTATATTATCAACATTCCGATCATGTATCTCGCAATCCGATCATATCTGGGGAAATAGAGTCAGTCGTATCGTTAACATAATTAATTCCTATGGGGTGCTTGGAAGCACACGCAGCGCTGATTCGAACCGATTTTCGCATGTATTGTGCGGAAGATCCTGCATCTTATTGCTTCCATGTCATCTTGGAGAAACTTGCGACCTTTTTTTTATTTCAAGGTATATAAGTAGGTAAGTGGCTTAGAAAAAATATAGATTGGCATGAACAATCTACTATCAAAAGATACTAGGGTTGGAAGAATTTTATTATAAGGCAGATCTCATACTTAACGCACGACGGAGTGCTAAAATATCGCAGCGGTCTGTCAGATCGATACTAGAAAAGTCACTCCACATACTAAAACCGCACACGACGGACGACACTGCGATAGCGCTGCGTCGACAGCAGTTGAGCAATTTAAGTATAGGGATCAACAATTGTAGTATTGATCTGACAGACCGCTGCGATGTTTTAGCGCTCCGTAGTGCGACGTCAAGTGAGCGATACGCCTAATATTTAAATAAAAATGTAACCTAACCTAAAATCTGACTGAAATGGTCATTTTAAGAGAAGATGAAATAAAAAGTATTAGAACAACTTTAAATACGAACAAGTAAGTGAGTAAAAACACGATTACAGTTAAACTTATTCTAGATATTATGCCCAAATCTGGTCTTTTCGCTGAAGGCGATCTCTACCAGAACACCGTCAGGAAATCCGATAGAAGAGAGTATTTATTGTATACTCGTAAATATAGGTACGATCAGTAAATGCAAATACTTTTTAAAAACTCACTAATAATCAGTCCTCGACGTGGGGTAACTTCCATCGGGCCATTTTATGAAGCATATCTCTCTTTCTCCATTGATGTACCTGTAATGGAAGAAACCAATATCAGCCGCCTTGCATACAGAAGCAGTTCTGCTTAAGTATTCTTGTCTCGAACCCATATTATTAAACTAGGAGGCACGCAGACATCTAACAACGTATAGTTTTCGCTGTTCGAATCAGACTAGTGTATAGTATGTGCTACGTAGTATAACTAAGGTAACATAATATTCACTTCATCTATAGGCCACTGCTGGACATGACTATAGGGAAGTTATCGCTGAAGTTACAGGCGGATTGGCGAGCTCAGTGCAGGATGTTGTACAAATTAAAAGACCGAGTACAAATGTGCTTAAACCATTCCTTAGTCGCTTTTACCACAACCACGGGTAAGATTGTGGAAGACATCCATTTTATTCTAATTATCATTATATTCCGAAGCTTTTTTAATATCCATGGATTACGAAAATACGTAGACATACTGTAGCCATTCACAAACTTGCTACGAACTACGGCGTAGCTTTGCCAAGGAAACTTATCAAGAGTCCAAGGCAAGTCTTTGAAGTAGGGAAAATAATAAGAAGAATAAGAAAATTTGTTACAATAGTTAGTGCAGCTTTCTCAAAAGATCATGCTGACGTTTTGAAAGTTGTATCAAATTGAACATAGAGCTGGAATAAAAATTTGTACTTAAAATTTTCTCTAAACTCTAAACGCAGCGCTATCGCAGTGTCATCCGTCGAGTGCGGTTTTAGTATGGGGAGTGACGTTTCTAGTATGGATCTGACAGACCGCTGCTATATTTTAGCGCTCCGTCGTACGTCAAGTGTGCGATCCGCCATATTTATAGTAGTGCCTATATCGAAGTTATCGAAGTGTGACGGAGTATTTACCTAGTGTGAAACATTTCTAAATTAAAAACTCGCGCTTTTTAGCTCTATTCCATGTGATTTAACGCAAATATTTGGTTCAGTAAGCAACAAGCAGTCAAAATTTATTTACATACGTACATATACATACCACGCCTGTTTTTCTTACGGGGCAGGCAGAGTGCTAACGGCTTTTGTAATACGGTCGCTATCGCAACTTCTGACAAAAATTGAGGCCCTTTCAGATGATTTATGTACCACTGTAGTGACAGGTTGTCAGCCTGTCGCCTAATGTTGTAATATACTTGAAACTCCTGAGTCCTTTAGTCGACTATTACGACACCCGCGGATAAGAAATGGGGTGATGCTATTATAAACCGGCAACACACGACCAACTTACTTCAATCAAAGAAAGCTTGTTGCTATAAAATGTTTCATGATAACTACAGTAAGGAATAAGAGCAATATATAAACTTCACATGTCTTCGTTTTTATTACCGTCTGATACATACATACATACATACATATACCGCGCCTTTATCCCTTGCGGGGTAGGCAGAGCGTTAACGGCCGTAAGGATACGGTCGCCATCGCCACGTCTGACACTTGTGAGGATTGTTTTCCAAGGTTGTTTCAGAAAACATGTGTATCACTATAGTGACAGGTTGTCAGCCTGTCGCCTAAAAATTGTAATACACCAATACCCTCGAGTCCCTTAGTCGCCTCTTACGACACCCGCGGGTAGGATATGGCTATTCTATCGCATCACACGGCACCGTCTGATGCCGTCTTAAAATAGCATCATCTCATTTCTTTCCCGTGGGTGTCGTAGAAGCCGACTAAGGGACTCGAAGGTGTCATGTGTATTGCAATTTTAGGCGACAGACTAGGATACACGACTTATCTAAAACGACTCTCAAACATTTGTCAGATGTGACGATAACGACCGTAATTTTTCGGTTCTTAACGCACTGCCTACCCTGCCAGGGATATAGGCGTGATTTGTGAGTGGGTGTGTGTATAAACCTCACATGAAAAGCGGGATTAGAACTAACACGTCTCGAACACAATGATAAATGTGACTTTTTGATTCATGTGTAAATAAATATTAAAGTTCATGTAGCTTTTGCAGTAAAAAAAATATAGTTCTATTATTGTTTTGCGTCAGCTTGTTTCAAAATAATAATACACAAGGGTTGCCATTCCCACGCTTCTAAATAAAAATCGTGAGATAAAACACTCCCGTAAAGGCTTTTCGCAAGCCAATTTCTTGCCTGACTCACGCTCTATTCTGTACTATGTCTTTGAAACCTAGCTAAGGTCAAAGCGAGTCAATGCCTAGTAAGGCCTCTATCATACATTAGCGCAAAAATAAAGCTGCGCTAACGTATGCGCTCGTCAGATGCATACTAAAAATGTCACTTCCCGTACAAAAACCGCTCTCGTTGCATATCCAACGCAATCGCTGCGCTAGCGTAAACTTTAAAAGGGTGCAGTAAGAATTATATTTTAGCACACTAGTGACCCGCTAATCGTTTTTCCGTAACAATTTGATTTTTTCCGCCACGTATACAGGGTGTTAGGGACGGGATCCCTTTTGTTAGCATAATATTTTTTCCACTAATATGTTTTGGCATAACATGTTACGCATAATTCTTTTTCCCCTATTATATCTTTGTCATAAACATTTTTTCGCATAATATTTATCTTGGCATTATCAGTTTATTTGGGTCTAACAATTTTTTTATAAACGTTAGGTTAGGTTAGGTTAGGTTAGTATTTTTATAGACACTAGGTTAGGATAGGTTAGGTTAGGTTAGGTTATTAAATTATGCTTAACGTGTTATGCCTACTATTTTTATGCGTAAGTATCATTAGTTCAATGTATATTGTGCCAACCTATGTTATGTCTAATATTTTTATGCGAATATATAGGGAACCGTTAAGGACAGCCCTCTGAATACTGATGGGGTGCATTTAGCCTATCGAACAACTTTCCCCTAGGAACATATGTCAGGAAACGTCAAAACATTTTTGGTTTCCCAGGTATATAAGCTACCTTTTCACTCTTTCCTTTTCAGAAAATTCACATCAAAATACATCGCATGGCTTAGGAGGAATTATGGCTGTGTCGAAATTACGACTGTTTTCCTCAATCTAATCCGCAAATAATAAAGGGGCATTGTGAATACGTTATGTATTATTCAACAACCGAAAAATTAAATAAATATGTCATAGGCGTTAGGCTCGCTAGCTAATTGATATGTATTTACATACATACATACATTAACCATGCCTTTATCCCTTGCGAGGAAGGCAGAGCATTAACAATCGTAGAATTACGGTCGTTATCGCTAAGTATGACATGTATTGAGGGCCCTTTCAGCTGATTCGTGTACCACTGCAGTGACAGGTTGTCAGCCTGTCGCCTAAAATAGTAATAGATACACATGAAACCCTCGAGTCCCTTAGTTGCCTTAAACAACACCCGCTGGAAGAAATGGGGTGATGCTATTCTAAACCGGCATCACACGGAAACATTATTTACATACATACGTACATAATCAGCTGTATCCCTTTCGTTAACGGCCGTGTAAGCTCGATATCGCCAAATACTGAGGGCCCTTTCAGATTTATTATATAGCTTAACAGGATAAACCTGATTCGTGTATCGTTGTAGAGACAGTTTTCCGCCTGAAATTGTAATACACAAACCCTCGAGTTCGTCAGTCGCTTTTTACGACACCCGTGGGAAAGAAATGGAGCGATGCTATTCTAAGCCGGCTTCACACGGCATGTTTACACGTCTTCTTTATCAATATTCTCGTTTATCAATTTTAGATGCAAAGTGCACTGCATTGTAAACGTGTGGGTGATATGAAGTTTCTCAACTACCTAGTATATCCCATTGTAAACGCCGTTGCATACCTCCATCCAATATGAGAGATATCTTGTCTTGTAGTATGAATAAGATGCCACTCCCGAGCTGTACATTTGTAAGAGAGTTGAATAATAATTATGCGAAACGGCATAATAATGAACTGTTTCTGTCTTTATCTTTTCGTGTGGGAATCAAGGCGTACAACGACACGATGAAAATCTCTGACTGTTTCCTTATTGAAATATTATCCCGATAATCTTCACTATTCGACATTCAAAATTACGTGGAAATGCTACATAATTTAGCTGTATTTCCCTAACTTAGCAGCTCAAAGCTGTATTGTAATCCGGTGTGCGTGCATCCACGCGTATTTCTAGTTATGTGATGTGACGTTCATTCAAATTGGAATAGGAATGATAACTGGCAGGTAAAATGAGCTAAATTTCAAAACGATATTTTGTATATAAATGGTGATAGATGACGTCATATCTCGCTATTTTGGATGGTTCAAAACTTTTTATATAATTTTTCCGTTTCCTATTTAAACTTCGCATATTATGTGAAGAAGCAAGACCCACTTGTTTCAAATTTGGCTGAGGCCTCGGGCCCTGCTAAGTTACTGCTAATAACGCAAGCCTTCTTCAGAGACAGATTAAACACACCCATTAGTTTAAAAATAAAATCTTTGAATTTATATTTGAAAAATTATAATAGGAGTCTGTAGTATTTTTGGACGATATTTTTAACAAAACATAAATCACGCCTCTTTCCCGTTGAGGAATTTTATATTTGTATCAGTATATACAGATAGGTGGGTCCCAGTCATTTAGCGAACTGCAAATTTCAATCCTCAAATCACTTTCTAATGTTTTCATCGTACTTACAATGGCAGCGTGCAACACTATTTATTTAGATGATGAAATACACTTTCTAATGGTATGTGGTTTTTTAAAATAGGCATCCATGTTGCGTTGTAAAAGGCAAAGTTTTTAACGAGTTGTCAAGTAACTACACCGTCAGGTCTCCCAACTTTTAATGCAGTGCGACATTAAACAAGCGACATCTTCTATGTTTTAATTTCATGCCATTTGCATAAATTATTTTACTGTGATAAGTTTAAACGACAATTTCTATGAATATGTTTCTAAAAGGAATGGACACGTATGAAAAATCACAGTAAATATATCGTAGTTACAGTATATCAATTACATCTAATTTAAAGTTGCATAAATATATGAACAATACCACGTACATATTGAAGCTTCGTCCGATACGCCACCGCCGTCGTGGTTCCAAAGTTATACTATCATAATACAGAGTGGAAGGCACAGTCCTCCGTCTATCAATCAGATAATTTGAAAATGAACAACTCTTCTACAGTACAGTTGCGACCGACCTCATTCTGCACACAGGCCACGCTAAATACTTAATTAAAAAATATTGACAGATTGAATCAGACATGTTCGGGAATGCAAGGGCACGTGTGGACAAACTGGCGGCGCACACCTCGTCTAGTTTTGGTCGTCAAACGCGCTTGATATAAAAACAATTTATTTGAAAGATAGGAGATTTAGCTAGGTGATCAGCTGGGCACACAACCAGCTAGGATCCTGAGTACTCACTTCTTGTTATAAGTATCGGAGTAGAGCAGGCTGGGCAGCGCCAGCAGTGCGCTTGCGCACCACACCGTGAACAGCGCCGCTCGTGCCACTCGGCAGCTCAGTCGGTGGTGGAGGGGCTTCACTATCGCCACGTACCTGAGGGACAAAAAAAAATATTAAGGAAGGACATTTATTGCTCTCTTGAAGAATATATCTTATCATCATATTTTTTTACATTTCATAAAATAAAAAGTAAGGAGCAGTGTCAAAAACTAACGAGTAGGCAAGTCGTTGCCACCAATTCCCTACGTAACAGAAACGGGGTCGGCTACCTAACCTAGGAGATTCGACATAAGAGAAACCATACGATTTAATACTTACCACATTTTAGCTGCAGTGCTACAATATGGAATCAGGATCCCAATTTCTGTTACGTTTCATGTCATGCGAAAATCTGCTGCTTATGCTTGTACTTATCTCGCGTTCTACTTTACTTATTGATTCCCACATACCCTCAAAAATTCACACATATTGTTCACTATAAAAACGTCAAGTAAAATAAATTCAAAAACATGTGGTTAGACCACTCGTTTTGAACTTTCGTTTCGAAAGATTCGTTTCGTTCGAAAACGAACATTTCAGAAGTTGAGCTCCTTATCTACTGGCTAAAGTGTCATATCAATGCTTTTGGTCTATGTAGGTACCCTTCATCACATCACTATTGTATGATAACGACATTTTTATGAAACACATTGATACTCGGCACGGCAGACCGTCAAAACATATTTCATCGCATAAAAATAATCGGTATACCCTTGAGATAGTTTAGTTTGAGAGTACTTATTCGGCAGTGTGGATATGCTCCTTGAACCGTAAGTGGCTCAAACATAACAACGGTTTTCCTGTGTCAATGGGTCGGTATCTTTCCAAAGCAGCCGTCGTAATGGAAAAATAAGTAGGTTATTTTGAAGTCGGTGAATAGAGATTTTATTAAATTCAGTCAAAGATCCCACTCTTGATGACCGGTTAAATAGAAATAGACATTTTGGACACAGAACAGCTTCAAAAATTGGTCTTACATACAAAAAATCAGCTGACGAAGACGAATTGTCACATTTTGCAAAAAACACATCCAAGTGTCATCGGAACGGAGCTACCTTGAACAAGGTATCTCAGGAATGGGACTGAAATATTTATTTTAGCACTGATGTCTACAACATAAATGTTTTCACTTTTAACCTATATTTAACTTCAAATGAGAAAAGGTACCTACATCAGTTCAGTGGTGCAGACATACGAGGAAATCCTACTGCTCCAAATTCATTTCAGCACGTTTCAGTACATTTTCCCCAACACGTTTCATCCAGTCGTTTTACCTTCCTCTTTCATTGCTCCACTCTGCCCGTTCATGCCTTCAGTCAGTCAGTACCGAAGGCGGATCGCACACTTAGCGCACGACGGAGCGCCAAAATATCGCAGCGGTCTGTCAGATCTATACTAAAACCGCACTCGACGGACGACGCTGCAATAGCGCTACGTCGACAGGTGTTGAGTGGTTTTAGCATGGGGATTGTGATTTCTAGTGTGGATCTAACAGACCACTGCGATGTTTTAGCGCTCCGTCGTGCGTTAAGTGTGCAATCCGCTGGATTCAACGAATCCCATATCTGACGTCTGTTGTTACAAAAGAGATTGATATTATTGTATCTGCCATAAAGAGACATGTAAATGCAAGTTTTTGCGTTACCTCTGCTTCAACGTTTAGTAAGGGTAATTTTTCTTTGCATCTGAGAGACGCATGCGTTACGGGTGCGATAAAATTGTGCATGAACGGACGTCAAGTGGGGAAGCAACCTTCGTGTACTAAAAACATTATTTACCTGAGCGCCTACGATATACCTACAAAATGGTGACTTCAATTTATTTGTTATTCCCTCGTCAATAATGATCAGTAAGCGTCAAAGCGATAGAGTCACCGTGATTTGATTTCCCAGTACGTTGTTTAACCGTAGAAAATATTTTGATGTAGTCATTACTGTCGTTAATAAATTTTAACAGCAGAGTTTATAATAAGTACCTATGTATTTGTATTAGTTATAAGGCATGTCACAAGTGATCATTAGTTAAAAACCCTGTAAATTATTTTATAAATTGTAAAGATAAAGATAGAGACATTTTAATTGTTAAATATGAGTAATAAAAAATACAGTTATTGGTGTCAAATCAATCATAGACCTCCATGTTTTGCCTTCCAGCATACAAATTACAAATTGTGTTCTAAATTTTAACAATGTCAAGTCTTAATTAAAATTAAAAATATAGTGAGTCATTCAAATCATCATTGTTCTTGCCTTATCCCTTACACCGTTGTGTACGGTTACCTAGTTTTTACACAGATCGACTGCCATCTGACCTCTGCAACCCGAAGGCCGACCTGCCCCGAATCCCAGATCAAGGCACAATGTTGATTCAAATATAAGCAGCTAATATCAATTTTAACAGTAAGTTAATTTAATGCTTAGAAAAACAATAAAAATAGCTTACATCCTTATACGTAATAAAAAAGTTTGTATAAGGCAAGCGTTATCCCCGCACGTGTAGCGATTACCTTTCAAGGTGAACTAATCAACCCAACAGCCTTTGTAGAGGAAATCCCAAGGAAACTAAAAGAGGCACCATACAGTGAGAAAGTTTATACTCTCGTATATGGGGAAAGGGAAATTGCTTACATTACAAGGAAATAAGTG
Organism: Keiferia lycopersicella; assembly: GCA_029255805.1. Lineage (NCBI taxonomy): Eukaryota > Metazoa > Arthropoda > Insecta > Lepidoptera > Gelechiidae > Keiferia > Keiferia lycopersicella. The sequence continues at coordinate 7,854,594 of JARACZ010000008.1, forward strand.
CCAGTATTCCTTATATTGGGTATACGCATGGTATAACCGACAGCTTGTCTTTTACCGCTAGTACTATTATTTACTCTGTGCTTTCACACTTGATGTATTTATTAAAACGAACAAGTATAACAAACGATTACACGAATTATTTTGGTATACGCGACGAATTATTTTGGTTGTAGCCAATCGCTCTACCAAGTAGGTATATAGCAGTTACTTAGTCGCGTTATTATTAATTAAACCTACACAATACATTGATTTTATTTCAAAATAGAAGTATTCGCATTCATTTACCTACCTGCCATAAATGGTCAGTGAATGGCATTGAAAGTAAACCCGAAGTTACTGTACAGGGTGTTAAAAAATAGCTGCAAATATTTTAAGGGGTGCGACTAATCCCATGTAACTTCATCAGTCATCAGCCCATGAGAATGAATAACTTTCCCCATGGAACATAGGTCGACCAAGTCAATTTCCAAGGTCCAAATTTTTTTTTCATATTTCGACCTATGTTTCTTGGGGAAAGTTATTCAGTCTCATGGACTGATTCACCCGTTATAATATTTGCAGCTAATACCTACACCGTACTTTTGCCTGAAATACATTGATGCATTTATGCGTTGGCTGGTAAAAACCCTTTTCGAGTTTTCTCACACTTTACGCACCACGCTTCACTAAAATAACGCATTAGTAACGTAGCAGTCTGTCAGACTCATACTAGAAACGTCAACTCTTATAGTTAAACCGCTAAACCGCTGAACCGCTGTTGACGCAGCTGCGTTAATTATCGCAGCGTTACGGATGCGTTATTTGTGCCTTAAATGTGAGAAAGACCGGAGCTTCCTAAAAAGCATCATTTCATTACCAACGTGACATTTCACTGCGAAATTTGATTAAAGACTTTGCCGAAGAATAAGACCCTAAATACACTATTTCATTGCGTAGGAAAAAATAGGCTTAGCTGGTCAGAGTTAATTAAATTAGATCCCACCTAGATACGCAAATGATACAAAGACAAACATGTTTTTGTTTGTTTCGTGAATCTAAATGGGATTAGATAGAATGATTTATTCATCATCATTCATTGTTAGATCAAACTGGCTTAATCAGCGTGGCATCCAATAAGCTTGTTCACTTAACCTCGAAACGCCCACACCTCTGTGAGCTTTTCTGAGATAAAAACCCGACTGCCTTTTAAAATGTATGATTCTTCAATGCAAAATGAACCTTACGAGCACTCCGTTGTCCTGGATATTTGCAGTTCCAGGGTATCCTGGGCCCACTGATATAAACCATAACAAATGCCCCAATGTAATCATAATAAGTTTACATAATAAAGGAAAAACATAAGGCCCAGGTTAGTAGGCTACGAGGTAGATTTCTAATGTAATATTTGCATGGGCTTGGGGCTGAACCACCATAGGGATACATACATTTTAAAAGGCATCTGGGCGTTATGAGGTTAACAGTTTATTTTACCTACACAAGAAACGTTACAGGGCAACATATGAATAGAATGGACACAGCAGGCACTGCTATGAATAGAATGGACACAAAAGCTACTGCTTATCTCTAAAAATTTCTTAGAGCAGATAACGGAGGGAAATGTCATTTGCCTAAAGTGAAAAATTGTGAAATGCGACTTACGTTATATAGTATAATAATGGTGTTCAAAATATACCCTTTTCTCCAAATCTGCGATACAATTATATAATACGGATATATTCCGATCATCCAATAGTCCCTCGTCCTCCAAGCTTTGAAGAAGAAAATAAATAGTTACTTTATCGGTGGGAGGCAGGATGGCGAAAATAAAACGGCTTCACTACAAGTTTTAACCGATCATTTCCACCATTGCACTACCATACGCGATTCATTGTCAAACTCATATTCATCGAGGTGAAAATGGTGTTCATGTATTGGCGTGCAACACGTGGATAATTTGATACGTCCATTTGCGTGTCTCGTATTCATTTCATATCGATAACGCGCGACCATCGATATTAACTTCCAGTTTGATATTCTGAACCACAAGCGACATGATAAATTAAAGTAAACATTTGCGGGCAAAAAATAAGATTATGTTGAGATTAGACATAAACATGGATTTGTTTAAGATTTTCGCGCTTTGTACATATTATACTGTTTACATCGGTTCTACGCGTGGAATAATAACTAGGTAAACATACCTCTACGTTTCGAGACGTGTTACAACGCTCGTGAAAGGTGAGAGGAAATTTAACACTATCTTCTTTCTTTTCGTGTGGGACACCGAGTCGTCCAACAACCCGATGAACCCTATAATATTTACACATAGATATTTTGTATTGACCATAACACGTAAATGTAAAGTTGGTAGCGATTTTTTAAAATAAAGTTAGTATCATTTATAAAATATAATTTGAGCCAATAGATTTCAAATTCAATAGGCTCAAATTACATTTCTTAAACTATACTAAAAGTACTGCATTATTTATCGTATGTAAAACTATTACATACATTATTAGGGCTGACGCAAATCTAGTTTTATCTTTTGCGAACCATTTTCAGTCGCAAATTGAAAGTAAACTTCATAGCATTTGAGATCAAATTGATATTGTTTTACCCAAAGTGTCTTAAGTGTAGTGGGATAATATGAAAAGTTTTTATAGGAATAAATAACAAAGATAAAATAGCAGCTGTAAATGTACCGGACACATATCTATGAATAAATTTCAGCGCAATTATATTGTATTGTCTCTGGGTAGCATACATACATACGAAGCACTCTCGTGTGGTCACAGACTTAACAAGTTTCGGAACGACCACTGTCCCGCGCAAACAATATAAAAATGTCGCTGAATTTAGTCAAGGATAGACACAGCTTGTTAAATTAATTAGGACTACTAACTTGAACAAATGCGACAGTGTGTTTGTTTGCCCTGCTGACGTCAGACTAGAGTTGTATACAGGGTGTAAATGACGGTGAAACGAAAACTTTGCAGGCGTGATCAGACCATGAAACTGAACAACTTTTTTATGGGGGCAAACACATTTTGGGAAACGAAAATTATTTTTTCGAGTTGCCATATAAAGTCAGTTAGCCGATCGGGAATTTTATATGGAATGTCGAAAAAATTTTATGTTTACCAACATAACCCTCATAGAAAAAGTTGTTCAGTTTCATGGAATAATCCCGCCTGCAAAGTTTACGTCACACCATCTCTTACAGCCTGTATAACACCCACCGAGACCAGCATCACAGAACGTTATACGTTCCGTAGTTGTGATGTGAGAGAATGTTTGTAGCAAATCAAGAGTATTCTTAACGCACTACGGATAGCTAAAATATCGCAGCGGTCTGTCAGATCCATACTAGAAACGTCACGCCCATACTAAAACCTCACTCAATGGACGACTCTGCGATAGCGCTGCGTCGAGTGCAGTTGAGCCGTTTTAGTATGGACATTTCTAGTATAGATCTGACAGACCGCAGCGATGTTTTAGCACTCCGTCGTGTGTTACGTGTGCGAATCCGCCTCAGTAAGTACCTATGCAATCGCTCTATCATTACTTTACCGGACAGTTGAATAAGAATATAGCAACGACGTCAATTATAGGTACAATGGTACATGCATAAATACGTTTTAGAAGTATCTAATCTCTTTGTTTGCATACAAAGTGTTACGATAAACCCTGTGAATACAGATATGGCGCATTCTAACCATCAAACAGAACAACTTTCCTCTAGAAGCATATTTAAAAAAAAATCGTATGCGAAGTCGAAATTATTTAGATTTTTCTATTTTGTTATTTCACGTACATTATGCAGGGTGTAAAAAAATTTGCTGCTAATATTTTATGAGATAAACCAGCCCATGAAACTGAACAACTTTTCAAAAGGAACATAGATCGAAATATAAAAAAAAGATTATGGACCTCCTACAAAATGTACCGGCGGACCAAGTCAATTTGTATGGAGGGCCAAAATCTTTTTTCATATTTCGACCTATGTTCCTTGGGAAAAGTTGTTCAGTTTCATCGGCTGGTTCACCCCTTAAAATATTTGAAGCTAATATTTTATAATCCTTATATTCCTAGGCGCATCCAAAACGCCTGGAAGAGCTACTGGTCCATGAAGGAGCTGATGAAGGGAGACCTTCCTCTTACGCTGAAGCGAAAATTTGTCGACATGTGTATTCTGCCTGTCCTCACGTACGGCGCGCAAACGTGGTCTTTGACTGAAGCACAAAAGTCCAAACTCAAGGTTTGCCAACGCGCCATGGAGCGCAGCATTTTGGGTGTCAAAAGGGTAGATCGTATCAGAAACACAACCTTGCGCTCCAAAACTGGCATCATAGACGTCGGAAAAAAGTCCGCACAGCTGAAGTGGGACTGGGCAGGACATGTGTGTCGCATGCATTCCGACAGATGGGCCCTGATAACCACAAAATTGATACCACAAGATGGTTATCGTCGCCGTGGTCGGCCTAGGAGAAGATGGCGAGACGATATTGCGGCCTTTCTCCAGAACTAAGCTGGCATTTAGAGGCCCAAGACCGAGACGGGTGGCGCGAAAGAGGGGAGGCCTTTGCCCTGCAGTGGGACATCGAACAGGCTACGTAGTAAAAAAAAAAATATTCCTAGAGGAAAGTTCTTCAGCGGTGCTGTTCCTTACACCCTGTATGTAGTTTATTTTTTCTATAAGCACTCGTGACGCTGTGTCACGAGTGCTTATAGAAAATATTATTTTGTCACGGTCATCAAGCGTGAATGGTAAATTTTATTGCAATTTGCATTTAAGTATGTAAATTTAATAAAGATATTAGTTGCGTGCGTGACATGAGAATTAATGACCGTATATTTCCCGTGTGTATTTCTTTTATTTTGATGATGCAAGAGCAAGTTTGGTAAAACAGCGATAATACAACTTGAAAATAAGTACTTCAATAACCACAATAGTCCACTCCTGGACATAGGCGTCCCCCAACTGGGGGTATTGCTATAATCACTACGCTGGGCAGGCTGATTGACGAGCGTATTGCAAGACGTTGTAGACATTTTAAAAAATGAAGTAGGCACTATTACTAATGTTTTTTTAAAGTTATATTAGGTAAAATCATGCATTGCATTAATGCAACCATCTCGGTAATGGTTAATCATCTCTTTCAGTTACTAAACTTTATTCATATTAAGCTTATCACACTTTTCTTATTGAGAACTTTTCCTTTTGTTTACTATTTCCTTCCGTTCCGATTATCGGGAAACAAAGATTATTTTATAAGTAACACTCTTATTTAAGATTAGCTACTAACCAACGATAAAAAGATTAATATCATTCAGTTACTTTTAATAGTTACTTACCACGAAAACTTAATAATATAAGACAGCTTGTATATAAGGTTTAATATATTAGCTGCAAATATTTTAAGGGGTGAAATAGTAATTGAAACTGAACAACTTTCCCCAAGAAACATAGGTTGAAATATGAATGAAATCATTGGACCTCCAATACAAAATGTAGCAGCCGAGCGAGTCATCTCTATACGAGATCCAAAAATTTTTTTCGCAATGATCTCGTCATAGATATAAGATACCTAGCAACTGCCACCATGAAAAACATTTTTCAACCCATCATCTACCTCTACGTAGGTTTGAAAAGCAACGTCGTACGACGTATAGCGTAAAAGCTTAATTACCTTACCATAAAATAAGGCGGTCTCTGCCCAATTACCGACATGATATTGCTTTACTATATTTCAAGGTTGAAGGTTAGGTTAGCTCGAAGTTAGATAGCTCTATCCAGGGATTAGCTAGTTTAAATAAATTAGTAAATGAAATATAGTAGAAGGTAATTTAGTCTGGCCTTGATAGGCAAGAGTATGTACATACGAGGAAAATCTAAAATAGTTTTAGTGTTTGGAAAACTCGTTAAACCACTGGGTCCAACACTTTCGTAAATACGACAATGGTCACAAAGTGACTTTTAACTAGACTGAATGCTTTTCACAACAGGAATTAATAACAATCAAAAAGTTTACATTTTCGTCCTTTGAATTAAGCATCTAAGTAAATTCACGAATTAAGGAGACGGTGGGCACTAATTGACTAAAAGCAAGTAAGTAAAACCTCTTTATTATACACAATTATAAGTTTTCAAAGATAGGGAAACTTAATCCTATTAGTTATTAGCGTAGATATTTTGAGTTTGATGAATCGGGCCAAAAGAGACTCTCAAATTATTTAGGTCTACTACCAAATTACTATTGTGGAGTGCTCTCAACAATACAGAACTTTATTTTTGAGTTCTTTTCATGAAATGCTCTTTTTATGCGGTCTTTGAATAAATATAATAACATTTCAACAGTCACTTCACATTTTCTTGAAATTTTGTAGAGTGCACTGTGGGCGATTCTTAGCGGTGGTTGACGTTGTTAAGTAATCCTAGTTTTTTTGGTACCATTTTCTGTCTAGTAGAATCAATGAGGTAAGGGCCATATACCTAAATGAGCCATCGAACGTAAGTAAAACATCAAATCACGACTCACCGTGCTATTTCGGCAGATCACAATATCTGGTGATCTCGTCTGTCCCGCTCTGATTTGGGTTGATGGTAGTTTGGGTTGGTTGGTAGTTTGGGTTGACTGGTAGTTTGGGTTGGTTGGTAGTTTGGGTTGATTGGTAGTTTGGGTTGATTGGTAGGTTGGGTTGATTGGTAGTTTGGGTTGATTGGTAGTTTAGGTCGGCTAATCGGTCTAAATCAGTGGCTCACCTATCAACAGTGATGGCGACCAGAGTGAACACTCCGGCAGACACGGTGAGGTTCGCAGTGAAGTTGCTAGCGGTACAGGTGACTGCGCCGAAGGGCCAGTGCGCTGTGACCAGGAACACGAAGTTCGGAGCCCCGTTGAGGGTCGCCATCAAAAGGTCAGCGACGGCCAAATTCACTAGGAAGCAGTTGGTGACGGTGCGCATGCGTCGGTGTGCTGTGGAGAAAAATGTGTATCAGTAGTAGTTTTGCGTGTGACACCGAGTCGTCCAACGACTCGATGAACCCTAGTGTAAGAATTTTTCAACCGCCTTCTACAAATAATAGGCCTCTGACGTGGTGATGTAACGACCGCCGTCTAAGTGATCATAGACACCAACCGGGATCTACGGCTTGACGTGCAATCCGAAACACGGAACCGTTTTACTTACGGATAATCGGACGGTTCAGCCCGCAATGTACTAACCAGACTGGGAACAAATTCACAAAGTGATAAATATCAACTTTGTGAGTGACCCACCGAGAATCAAACCCAGAACGTTCTGCGTCAAAGGTAGTTGCACTACCAGTGCGCTACATCGGTTGTCGGCACCACAATGTGTATTAGAAATGTAGTTATAGAGAGATAGTTGCTGCCTCCATGCAAATGGATGCAGTTTGCAGATCTGTATTCTGGTAATTGGATGTTGAGATTGGGCTATTTCCTTTAGCAGCGAGCATGAATCAATATCCACTCTGTTTTCTGCGCTGTCAATAGAAGTAACTATCTACCCTAAATAAGTTGGTATCTAAGCAAACGAAATTTAATCTTTGATGTAAACAAACTTAAACATAAAAATGCAATGATGAAAAATTTACTTCATTCGCATTGCTACATGCTGCATGTTAATTGATCAAACTACACGGTTACAATACAATTAGAAGTTATTTCATTTGTTTATTTGAAACACGGTTTGGAATCGGAAATATTTATATGTCAGCGAAGAAAGCTCGCTGAATAGAATCAACTTGGTAGTAAGTAAAACCTAACTACGTGCCATACTATTTACTTTTGCCTTTCCCGTACCAAAAACAAATGAATAGCTAGATCTGGAAGAACTGTCAATAAAGTAGCGTCATTGTAAATTGTATCTAGTCAAATATGTGAGGAAGTCATGATATGATGTGATCAATACAGTTACAAATGTGAAGATTCAAGATGATAGTTGAACAATCCGAAATTCAATTAACAAAATCCCGCAAAATATTCCAAATCTTGACATTGCCCCTAAATATATCAACAGTTTTTCACTAAATCAATCAATAAGGTAGCTTTTACGTTTACGTACTCACCATCATAATTATTTGATTTAAATACATACTACCTTCTGATTATCTCGCAAAAGCGATAAACGAGCTGTAAAGCACTATCTATGACCTCCTTCGTCCGTTGTGATCCTTATTGCTGAGGGTCGTGTTTCCCGCGATAGGAGATCATTTTCTCATTCGCTGAGTTTTTTCATCGCTGCCATTTGCACCTCGGTGTCCAGTGCCGAGAGTATTTGATCGATTTGATCGGACATCGGACCATCTGGTTGGATTTGTTTTTCCGGGCCTTTTGTTGTTCCCGGGAAACGAGAATTATTTTTTCCGATCCCCGTGAATTCCCGAGGCAAGGGAAATTTCCGATATTTTAGTATTATCGTATTTTGTACCAAAAGTGTAATAAATCTCTGGTAAAAATTAATACATATGACTTAATAATTTCTTTTCTCTATTAACATTACTAAAAACAGCCAGACAGAGCATAAAAATAATTTTTATGTGTTTTGAAATCAAACAGAATGCTTCAAAAATTTTATTTGACGATCCAAGTTAGCTTGGTCGAGTTGTAGGTAATGCAATTTGTTTGCCCTAAATGTTTTTTAATATTTTTTTGTTGTTACCAGAAGAATTTGTGATAGAATGGGTAGATACGTCTATTTCGGAACTGCTACCGATTATTGAATTAGCTACGCGAAAGCTGCAAACAGAATGTTTGAAAAATGTCATCTGTTGGTCCAAGTTAGCTTGGTTTGATAGTGTATGAAAATTAGAAACTCTACTCGCGATACGGTAAAGTCAGTGAATAATTTACATAAATGCTATTTCTAGTTCAAATCTGAATAAACTGCATATTTTAAAGATCGCAACTCGCAGCAAATCAAATAATGAAAAAAAAGTAGGTCTTCTTCTTTTATCGTGGGGAATACTGAATCGACAGACGACCCTATGAACCCTGGCAGGTAGCGACAACTTGAATGATATATAATGAGAATATAATTCCTAATATGTTCCGTTTAGCTAGCGATATTTTATGAATCCGGGCTAGGGTTGTTGCTTGCTATATTTACATCAATTAGTATAGTACATAGTTAAACATAGGCTCTATTTCGGCTTTCTAGTCTTGGCGAAAAACATATTTCAGAGGATTCGCAAGTATCCAATACGAAACAACTTAAAAATGTAATCACCGTATGTGTATATGCTCTTCTTGGTGTTTACTTTACAGTGCCGTGTTGTGCTGGTTTAGAATAGTATTGCCCCAATTCCACCCGTGGCTATCGTAAAAGCCACTAAGGGATAATCATCAAGGGAATGGACAACAGCGTTCCCTGTCAATTCAACATGTTAGACTGCGCTCACCACTCCACCTGCTAAACTCGGTGAGGGTGCCTCCAAAAATAGGAGGCTCATGTCCAGCAGTGGACTGTTTTGGCTGTCAAGTGTTGCCAAAACTCTTAGTGGTAGAAACTCATCAAGCACAATCCAGATGACGAGCGTTTCGAAGGACGGCTAGTAACAGCATGGTGATAAATATGATGAATCAGGCAAGCTGGCCCCACCACGGCGACTTGTACGGCCTTTCGCACATAAATCGCTAATAATAAGGAGAATTGACGTTGTCTCCTTAGTGTTTACAAACTCATAGTGCCAGAACTCACCAAGCACAATCTAGATGACGAGGGTGTTCCCGAGGACGGCAAACAGCAGCATGGTGACAAATATGATGAACCAGGCGAGCTGGCCCCACCACGGCGGACTATACTGTCTTTCGCACATTAAATTGCAAATAATAAGGAGAACTGACGTTGTCTTTGTAGTGTTTACAAACAAAACTCACCAAGCACAATCCAAATGACGAGGGTGTTCCCGAGGACGGCCAGCAGCAGCATGGTGGCGAATATGATGAACCAGGCGAGTCTGCCACACCACGGTTGGCTATACTGTCTTTCGCAAATAATAAGGAGAACTGATGTTTTCTCCGTAGTGTTTACAAAACAAACTCACCAAGCACAATCCAGATCACGAGGGTGTTGCCGAGGACGGCCAGCAGCAGCATGGTGGCAAATATGATGAACCAGGCGAGCTGGCCCCACCACGGCGGGCTGTACGGTCTCTCGCCCAGACCCATGCAGTTGCCTAGCCGGATTCTGCGGTAGAAAGTATAAGGTGTACAATTACATACATACATATATCACGCATATATCACTGGTGGGGTAGGCAGAGCGTCAACGACGGTAAAATTACGATCGTTACCGCCACGTCTAACAAATATTGAGGGCTATTTGAAATAATTCGCGTATCACTATAGTGACAGGTTCCATACAAATTGACTTTGTCGATCGGTAATTTTGTATAGGAGGTCCAATTCTTTTTTCATAATTCGACCTATGTTCCTTTTGGAAAGTAGTTCAGTTTCAAGGGTTGGTTCGCCACTTGAAAATTAGTTGTTAGTTTTCCTAACGCGCTGTATAAATTTCTGAGCCTCGAGAAACCGATTAGCAGCTAGTACTAATCTATACGTACCTACTATTACAAAATCAACAAGACCACAAGTACAAACAACGAGTTGTATTTTACAGGGAACGCTGATGCCCATTCCCTAGTTCTTTTTTCAAATTTTACGATATTGAAATGAAATAGGATAGCAGCATATACAACTCGTAATGAATAAACAAGCACATGAGTTTAAAGCAATGAAATCAGTTTATCCTAGCTAAGATAGACAAACGTTTGAATACAGAAAGGCCATTACCCAGATGTCAATAACTGGTTGGCACTTTCATCTACCCGCGACCACAGCTGATGCTACACAGCTAAAACATCAAGAACAAGGTAAATCATTCGGAATAATATTCACCATAAAACTATCGCGAGTAACCCGGTCAAATATCTATGTGTACAAGTAATCGCGAGAGCTTAAAAAGTTATAGTTTCCACGCGGTAGGATTCCAGTGTAGCACAGATGCAACTAATGGATTTCGTGTTCAAAATACACACGAAAGCTAAACAAAGGCGGATCTTCCTGGGATTTTCGAACATTTGATAGTAAAAGGCCAGACCAGAAATACAGACCCAATATGTCATGCGTGCGCAGACGACGTAATAAATGTTATCTTTCTCTATGTAAAAGACATACAAGGCAACGACGGAAATAATACGCACCGGATGATTTAACGGTGTTTGACAACTATCATAAATACAATACATACAAATTTTCTAACCCGTTTTTAAGTGTTCATAGATAGCGCTCAGCTATTCCGATAAGTTTCTGCCCACATTTTAATGTATTTTGTCTAGTTCAGTATCAATATATAACTCATACTTCAACCTAACGCAACGCCTTCTAGTATGGCATCATAAACTAAAAGATAGGTACGTACATATAAAAAAAATCCCATTAATGACAACCAGTGACAGTCAGCATTTAATGCGGCAATGTGTACCACGATATCCGGTTGAAAGGATTTCGTAAGCTGCTTCCATCAAAAAATCAGAATCGAAAAATCATGTGGCGCATGTGAGAACCGCCAAAAGTGAATGACCTTATTAAGAGGTCTCGCCGTTTATTTACACGCATCACTCCTAGTAGCTAAGACTTTTCTTTGTCTCAAAATGTCTACAACCGCCCACTCAGTGGTTGCTAACACATATAATCGTTTCCCCGTAGGAATTCTCATAATACAATCTGCCTCTTGAGCCACTCAATCTACGAAAAAAAACATCAACATCCGTGGCGTGGTTAATAGAATTTAGCGGTACGCAAAAAGTTAGATACTTAGTTATATACACACAAACAAACACAAAAATCACGCCTTTATCGCTTACGGGGTAGGCAGAACGTTAACGGCCGTAAATTACGGTCTTTATCGCCACGTCTGACAAGTATTGAGGGCCCTTTCAGATGTTTCGTGTATCACTGTAGTGACAGGTTGTCAGCCTGTCGCTTAAAATTGTAATACACATGAAGCCCTTGAGTCCCTTAGTTGCCTTTTACAACACCCGCGGGAAGAAATGGGGTGATGCTATTCTAAGCCGGCATCACACGGCATTTTAACTTTATAGTTTAACTTAATTTTATATTTTAGTTTTATTATTTCTCTTAATTTTATAGTTTGTTTTAAGTGACATTGGTGATTTATTCATTTATGCACCTAAGCAAGTATAGTGTTCTGCGTGAAACTGCAAATGGTGAAATGTTTTCACACACATCATGGTAATCTATAGCGGTCCACTGTAGGACAAAGGCCTCCTATGAATGCGCCATAAGGCATGAACTCCCTTTATCACCGTCCAGCCACCCTCTTCAAGTCAACGGTCCATCTCACCGGAAGACGCTTCCTGAGGCGTGACATCCACTCGAAAACCCGCTTTTTTCGAAGTCTATAGATTCTACGACGACAAAAAAAGACAGTCGTTTATCTCTTCCCGGGATGTCGCAAAAGTAGACTAGTTATGAGAGATAAATTCTTGAAATGGGCAGCATCATTCACGTTTAAGTGTAATCTCACCCCTCGATTTTCCGCCCAGCAAGCGTTGTGAAGTTCCCAAATTACTTTTTCCTGGAGGTGACCCTTGTCCACGTAGCAGTAGATTTTTGTGGGTGTTAATCGTAGGGAGGTCTTAATAAAAATATATCCATTAATCTGGACAACCTCCCAAACTCCAGCAGAACCTATTGCAACGTTTTCAAAATATCCGGAAGTCAAAGTAATTCTTATTTAAACAAAACCAGCCTAAGCAAACCGTAGTGTGTAAAATTCGTGAACATTTCAGATAGTTTAAACCACGATAGTCGCTTTGTTCCGCAGGTTCATTAAACCTATAATTTTGTATTAATTCGACGATCACTCGATAATTCCATACAACTTAGTCCCGATTCCTTCCGGAAGTTTACTTTTATAAAAACTTACCTAAATATTATCTATCATTAAAATTGTTTTTGTTCGGAGCGAAGTGCGACCATAAATAGTAAACCGAGAAAGAACCGGGGAACCACGTTCACGCCAAGTTTGTTCGACCGCAAAATTGTTGATGGAACTTCAGATATTGCGAAATATTTACGCACTTATCTCAAGAAATTCAAGATTCTTTGAAAGTGACCTACTTACTCTTTCTTCTTAGGTATACATTGAGTGCCAACCAAAAAACGTAATTGCTTTTACCTTGGGCTTTAATTCAAAACCAATAGAAAAAGTAGGCCAAATGTAACATCCGATTAATTTTATGGTTTCATGGTTACTACTAAATAAAGGTTTACAAGTGAGGGCGTTGCTGCTGGATAATTCCTATATTTGCTTCAGGATTGAACTCCCATGACTCATGCTGAACTTTTTGACTAAATTGTCTGTATGTTATTAAATTAATAGATACGGTATCTGTTAATAGTAGGTACGTATTTTTTACATTACTAGGGTTCATCGGGTCGTTGGATGACTCGGTGTCCTATACGAAAAGAGAAGAGAAGAGAGATTACTTGGCATCAAATCGTTCACTTTTTAACACTTTAACTGTCGAAAATATTGTATTTACCTTTCTTACTTATTTTCTGTTTTGTTTCCATTCTAATGCTGATTTGCGATTTACCCTAGTTAAACCATTTTGAAGGAGATTTTACTTTTTCTTTTCTCTAATGACATTTTAATGAGCCAGGGAAGGTTGAGGGAGGAATAAGGTTAAAGTAATCTATAACCTTCATTAAAGGTACCTACTTTATTCTTTTTTTTTTGCACTAATCCTAGCATAAAATATTTTTTAAAGCAATAAAATAGCTCTTAAGAATGCTTGTAGCGCGCGTAATTTTGCAAATGATATAATCTGCTCAGATTTTAATATAAAAAAGAACGAAAATAACAGACGCAGCTAAATCAAGTTGAGGTGGTGATATCTATGAATAGAGGAGTCAAGTGCACTGGTGATTTCTGGAAAACTTGTATCTGCCTACGAGTGACAAAAATCCAATTTTAGTTCGGCGGATCGCACACTAGACGCACGACGGAGCGCTAAAACATCGCAGCGGTCTGTCAGATCCATACTAGAAATGTCACTTCCCATACTAAAACCGCACTCGACGGACGACACTGCGTTAGCGCTGCGTCGACAGCGGTTGAGCGGTTTTTATGGGGATTGACATTTTTAGTCTGGATCTGACACATCGCTGCAATATTTTAGCGCTCCGTCGTGCGTGTGCGATACGCCTTCGTCATTAAATTATCATCTATTGGCCAGCTTAACAAAGCAAAGCCTCTGCGAAATAGGAGATTACGTACCTTTATTATGTTACCTATCAATTGTAACCGAGTGTTTTTAACCCCTGAACGTAGCGAGGACGTTAATTTTCCGATGTTACAATTGATGTTACACCCGCACTACGTATACTGCTGCTACATATTATATTGAATAAAAAGTATACAAAATAAGGTGTCCTTCCTAAACAATGATTGTAGAGTTAATTTACAAACATCCCTGATTTCAAGTACTCGACTGAAAGTCACTGGGGGCTTTATATCAGTAATTACCTATTTTCAGTGAATGAGATACGTCGATGGTATTTAGGGAATGTATTTTCATATTCTCCTCCTTGTTATTTACCCAAAACAATACCTACAAGAATACTTTCATTGTATTCATTATCTTACAGCCGGTGCGTTATTTTTGTGAATCTGTACTTGGAGGTATTAATTAAGAAAGGATACCAAACGTTTGTGTACTTTCATTATTCTCGCATTAGGCTCTGTCTGGCTACGTGGATTCAATCCATATTTGAGATTTTGCTTTGAAATTCGTAAGCGAAAAATAAATAGAACTCGGGAAAGAAACGTCTCTTGTGGCTCCTGCTATTGTAACAGGGTTGAAATAAAAAGAAATTACCTATTATTTATTGATAGCACAGAGTATCAGCGGTGTCTAAAACTGCTTATTTTAGCGCTAGAGTTCATTGGGTTGTTAGACGACTTGGTGTCCCACATGAGAAGAGACAGAGCAAACCATTGTGACGATGCATATCTACAGATTGATTTGAAAGCCAGAGTGCGAGCGGGTAAACAGAAAATCTCTCACCTATGGACATAAACTGCAAAGTGAGGATAGGAAGTTCTTATACTACTTATTGGTTCCAAATAAGTTGTTCAGAGCAAAGTTTGGAGAGCAGCAAGCTTATGATGAGTCCCGTAGAGGGACGGAGATAGTGCTCGCTAGTAGACATCAAGCGTGTCAATTCGTATGCGTTTATTGAGTTTCATTAAGATAAGTGAAACATTTTGAAACAAGAAGTTTAAAATAACTATGTCGCGGTCATAAACAAAACGCATCAAAAGCATACTGATGGATAAGAGTATGTGGTCAAATCTCAGCACGTGGTCTATTAGTCATGATGTCATGCAATTTTGTGCCCGATTTCTTACACAGAGACGCAATGCAATACCCCTAATGGAAGTTAGTAAAAATTCATCTAAAATAGAAGACTTGTTATGACTAAAAGGTGAAATTAGGAAATCCATTATACGCATTTATTTACCCAAGGGAAAGTTTTGATCTGCAATACACATTACTAGTATGTGAAGCAAAAATTTAGTGCATAAATCAGGAGTAGAGATGTAATTCTCCCTCCCTGACTTTCTGTTCTCCTGAAATCAATAATCTGTTAGAGGCATTTGAATACGAATGTCTGTTTCTTTTATGTAGTTCGTAATAGACGGCACTCGGTGCGAATTATATAGGGGCAATTTCCCATAGATAGGGGTATGAGTATCAACATAGAAATTGAAAAACTTCTTATTTTTATGAAATTAATAAAGCACTGAGCGCATTAAAATCCCAATAAATATAGGTAATAGTATTTTAATGTGCACTGAACTTGACAGATAATCCCTCAACCTAAAGTAGCGCCACCTAGTTCAGCCATGTGTTGCTATCGGCCCGAAAAATCGTCTTTGCTATTTGTTTGATAAAACAACTTTGAAACATGCATTGAATATGAAAATCATGAACTTAGTTCAGCATAACTTTTGAATCGAGAACAACCTGATCGGAATAAAATACAACTTGTTGAATGCATGTATTGTGGAATTTATTTATTAAACCTTAACTAAAGGTCTGAGTGTGTGTCAAAAATATGTGCGTAGAATTTATTAACCTTTCATATAACTATATTTTATTGAATATTACAAAGGAATAGAAATAGGTGAGAAATTGAAAACATTTTATAGAAGAAAGAAAAATTTTAATAGGTACTCACTTAAGGTTAATGTCCTCTAGAAGCTGACCGGGCAACAGGTCAAGGACCTGAGTGACATTGAGGTCATCCCAGCTGTGGTCCTGGCTCAGGATCTGCTGGGTGCAGTTGATGAAATTCAGGATATCTATGTCGGAGTCCATTGCACTATCTACTATCACACTTCACTCACAAATACAGGTCATGGTATTGCATGGAATTAATAAAGAATACACTGTCGTACAACACATTTTAACACTGGATTTGACGTTCCCGATACTCAGTTCATTTCACCAAAGTACCTGTAAGAAAAAAACGTTTTGTTACTTACAAAACATGGATGTTTTCAAAATTATATAAGGTGTAAAGATATTAGCTACAAATACTTTAAGAGGTGAATCAGCCCATGAAACTGATCAACTTTCCCCAAGGAACATAGGTCGAAATATGTGAAAACTATTCGGACCTCCCATACAATTTGACTTGGTCGTTCGGTAGTTTAGGTTTTGTATGGGAGGTCCAAAATTTTTTGACATATTTCGACCTATGTTCCTTGGGGAAAGTTGTTCTGATTCATGGTCTGATTCAGCCCTCAAAATATTTACAGCTAATATTTTTACACCCTGTATTAGCCAACTCATTTCTAAACCAAGTGGATAAAAGATTATAAATTCGCCCTTGAAACTTTTGATGACGACTCTCAAGAGAAATAGTTGAAATAGCCAGTTGGTTCATAGCTCAACTTTCAAACATCATTGCTTTCAATATATTTAATTGTGTGATCGTCATGGGACTTACTGAAATAAGTCAACGCCTTATTAAACTTAAACTACAGAACTGCACCTATCTTGAAACTACCTAATTCACTTTGGTCTTTGTTTTAGTTATGTATTATTTATGTTTTCGATCTGGCTTTTATTCTAAATAAAACGAGATGTTATTTGTTTGAATATTACATTTTTATAGGTGACAGCTGGGTGACAGCCTGACGCGAGTTTTTATTGTGGCTGAAACAATGATGTTTTGGGCAAGAAATACATAAAACAGTAGTCGCAAACATTAAAAATAGACACATTTTAATAACATTTACGTCTTCAAAAGATACAGAACACAATATATATATTTCAGAAACCGTATATCTTTTTTGACGCTATAAAAAGTTACTATAATAAAATATCTTGATTCATAGGTACCTAAGCCTTATAGCGCTTCACGCCTGACAGACCTACTGAATGAATAATGTAAAAGTGTACATATTTATTCCTAAAACTTCACACAAGTTGGATCCAATTTAAGATTACAGATGAGTGTATATTTTTATTTGTGTAGGTACGTGCCATCACAGGGAACAAAATAATTTCAATGAAATGGAATATTTTTTGGAACGAGCGAGGATTTGCTATTTATTAAGGTACCTCGGGCTCGATACAATAAAAACAGAAATAAATGTAAATTATAGAATATTTGGAAAGTAAGGTATTTGAAAAGAAAAAGTCGCAATATCTGGGAAGATTAATATTTTAACGGAGACAAGTACAAAAGCGAATCATCAAATCACATTATAAGCGTATTTTTCTGTCATGATAAAACTCTCTTACAACAACCAATAACCAAGGGAATCCCGAGAGTAAACGGTACGAATTATTAAATAAGCAAATAGCTTGTTCCGAAAGATTGGCTATAAGGCAGCCTTGACATGACCCACTTGACACTCGTGGCTTTATGATGAGTGTCATCTGTCGTAAAAACTTTGAAGCATGATTAGAACTCCGGACAAAATATCGCTATACCAGTTCTTTTCATCTTTTACTTCCAAAAATTTTACGACGCTTCTTTCCAGATGGTAAAATACTGAATCTCTTAAGTACCTACTAATCCATTCTGCAAAAATATCAGACGTAGGTACGATAAAAAATAAAGCACTCAGGTACACAGACAGGCAACACTCTGCTCATTCAGAAAAAATACAAAACCTAAAATGCCTGAAAGCTTTTCCCGCCAAACATTAGCAAACAATAACCAATGCGCTAAAGCTTTAGGTTTAAACTGATTGAATCTCTCAAAATAGATTTTTACACTTCGCTCCATTTCTCTCCGTATAAAGGTTTCGATGACTTACCTAAATTAATGCTCAGTAATCCAATGCAAACATTTTCTTTTCGCTTACTAAATGTCAGGACCACATTTTTACTGTGAACAATTTAAGCTCACTTCTTGAAGATAAGCTTGATTGCTGCAGCTTAAATAACAATATTTTATAGCGGAAAATTAAATTAACGTAATAATTTTACGTTTCTTTTTATAATGTGCACTAATAATACTGGAAAATTTCTAAAGGTAAACAGGCTGTTTGGTAAACCCTGTGAAAATAAAATATAACCCCGAACCATTATTTATTAGTAATAGACACTTTATTAGGAAACCTTTTATAACCAGATTATAAAGCCTGCGCACTATGTTTCGTAGCAATCTCTGTTTTAGTTTAGACCTAAAGGTTCAGTTTCACCAATCTTCGAGACCGTAAGGCAAGGAACACACTTGACGCAGGACGGAGCGCAAAAAGAGATCCATACTAGAAATATCATTCCCCATACTAATCGGCACTCGACGGATGACACTGCGATAGCGCTGCGTCAACAGTGGTTGAGCGGTTTTAGTTTGGAGATTGACATTTCTAATATAGATCTGACAGACCACTGTGAATTGTGATATTTTTGCGCTCCGTCGTGCGTCAAGTGTGCTCCTCGCCTTACGGTCATTCTCGTTGTCATTTCCACAAACTATGAAATGGGAAAACTTATGTCATCAACGGAAACAGAGAGAAAGAGGAGGTAGTATATCACAATAAAACTGTTTTGACCACAAGTTTTGACGGATTAAGATGTGATGAATTTTACAATTATAATGTTTCGAACCCTTCACAGTGTTCGTTCCTGGTAGTAATTAAGAGGTAGTATAATTTACACCTTATCTTCTTGAGAGACTTCATAGTGTGATGTTATGTTATCAACACAGTTGGCCGTGAATTCGATACTTACTTATTATGTAAGTACCTAACTTAATCTAACTATTGTTGCATTCTAATAGTTCTGAACAAAGTGTTTCTTTGCTGCGTAACCGGTAAAATTTCGGCTAGATTATTTTGATACTTACCTGTCCATGATTTTATCAACGTTATCGGAATATTTTTATACATCATAAACGATCAATTAAGTAAAACTAATTAATAAGGCTTTTTACTGATGGTTTTAAGTACAATAATTTTGACGACTCTAAGTTTACAGATTTACAGTTCGTAAAGCTCCTGTCGTAAAACACTACAAAAGGTTTTTTTTTTAATTTATTTGAAGACATAGAAATACGTTATGTTATTTGAAGTAAGAAACAAAAACACGGCTAATAATAAAAAATGTCTAGACGATTCCATTCTCCTTTGATCTGATTTCCCCCGTTGAAATCGTTGAAAGTTATTGAGGTGGATTAGGTTTTGGGCACCTGCCTTTTTGAAGAATGAATCTCCGTTAACCACAGAGTCTCTACCATTGAAATAATACAAGAAATGTAAGATTGGAAGACAGATTCAATATTATTTCATAGGTAGAAGCATAAAAGTTCGTAAGAGTTGGTTACCAGGTTATTTCTTTTACGATACGAGTACGAATAGTCTTCTGCCGTTCAAGTTTTTGTTTCATCAAAACTTGGGCCGTCGAGAAAACTTTCTCAGTATTCCATCAGCGACTTTTTGTTCAATACCATGATACTTACTACCAGTTGCTACTACTTAGTTTGCCTGGCCATAAGCTTAAGTTGCAATTAGTTCGCTTGAAGACGTTCCAGCAAGAAAAGTTCAACTAAGTTGTGGACTTCGGAAAAGAGGAAAAATAAAATAAAGGAAAGTTTTTTCTTGGTAAAGTGAAATTTACATCGAAGTTTCTTCTAGAAAAATTTACTTACTGACTGACACTAAACTTGTTTTACAAGGTTTCGGGTTCAATCTCTGCCTTGGCTCGTTGCGCTCAGTACTTATTTAGAGCGCTTAGCACTATTGAGTAGAAAATCAAAATTAATTAACTAAGATGCATGAAATAACCATGCGTCATTCGCAGCATCTTGAATTACTCAAATGCAGCTTCTTCTTTCTTTTGTGTGGGACTTCGAAGTCCCGCACTTCAATTTCAGTTCATTCACATGTTGCTAAAATTGTATTTCTCAATTGAATTTCCCAGAAATTGTATTTGGGAAATGAATTCCCCAGTTGCAAATTTACCAGTTTAGCAAAATATGAATGAATTGAAATTGAAAGGCAAACCTAGAATTCTCATTCTAAAATTATACGTTTAACATGAAAATTGTACTAGTGGGTTTTCATGTGTGGTAGCTTGTAATGAACGTGTAGTTTTAAAATTTTGATTAAAATAAAGTTACAACATGAACATGGTAATACTATCATCACCAAAATATCGGAACATCAATTGTAACAACCCTTGAGTAAAAATCCTGTCACTACAGTGATGCTCATGTTTTCTGAAACTACCTTGGAAAACAATCCTCAAAAATGTAAGGCGTGGCTATAACCACCGTATTCTTACGGTCGTTATCGTTCTGCCTAACCCTGCAAGGGATAAAGGCGTGATATTTGTATGTATGTATTTGAGTATAAATCAATTCCAAAGCTGCCAACCGTTTCTCAGACGAAAGAAACTGAACTGGATGTGTGCTGCATGCTGTGGGTAATTTTTTGTTATTTTTGCGCCAGAAAGTGTGAGAGCCCAAACGAGACCTTGACTGCTTAATAATAAATGTTATTCGTCTGAAAACACGACACCGAAAGCCACCAAGCCTTAAGAATTTACATAATAACGAACACAGTGATGAAGGAATTAAACTCCTGGTCCGTTGAAAGGGGAAATTGCGGCATTGAATTTGCGCGACAACCACGAAATGACTTGCAATCTACGGTTTAAATTGTAAAGGCTCGATGAAAAGCTTGTTGCAGCAGATGTGTCGGGTTATATTGGTTTTCTGGATGAGTGTACCTGATAGAATTGAACACTAGTCAATTTTTCCAACACAACTTTAAGAGTTTAAAAAAATGCAGAACATATCTACATACTCGTACCTCAGTTTAAAATTTTCTTTAGACTGTACCCCTCCCAGTAACGTCATTGATTTGCTGTAGTCATTGGCACTTGGCGTTGGTTTGTGTATTTTGTATGTGCAATAAAATGTTTATATTTGCTTATTAACAAACCTCAAATAGCTCGTTGGCTAGAGATCGAAGGTATTTTAAGATACATTTCTTATTAATAAATGGAACGCGCTTCTCGTAATACTTGTAAGTTCCTTAATATTTTGTTTTTTTCTTTCGAGTAAGATATAGAGTAGACAAACGACCCGATGACACCCTAGTGTTTCTAAACCGCTTACTGCTAGAAGTGTTCGTCGGTTCGTAGCATGATTTGGCATCACACAGCAAAAGAAGACCACTAGAAAACTGCTGACAAGTTCTTTTCTTTACTTACTAAAAGCAACCAAACTTTGCTTATACTCAGTGCACAACTAACTTTGCGATTGGAATTAAATAAACAGTTTAACCAATAGTTTGTGGAAGTACTTGAAGCCAGCTATGGCTGCGCCAACTCTGTCAATACCACTTCAGTACATACAGTTGGGAAACCTTGATATTTACGAGTATGTTGCATGTTCACAACTTTGGCCAATATGCACTGAACTATGATTCAAGATTCAAGATTCAATCGTTTATTTCCAAGTAGATTCACAATGAATGCTTTTAAAATGTCATAGAGTTAAATTACAATACGGTCACTGAATTAGTGAATTAGTCATAGTAACAATAACAATTTTATGTTCCTAATAGAATCGCGGCACGAGTGGGATAAAAAAAAAAGGCACTGCCTCGGGGCTGGTCAGGCTGACCACACAGCATGTAACTTACGTCACCACCATCAATTTATGGAATGTGAATTTATGTACGTGGTACGCGATTTGAGTGCAAATACTATACATGTTTTGAGAAAAACTGAAAGCATTGCCAGGGGCGTGCGGTCCATAAAGGCATAAAAGCACTGCCTACCCTGCAATTTTCACCCGCTTAAAATAATTTCATTCGTCTTGGAACAAAACTTTATCGTAAAATGGAACGAAATAAATAACGTCTCAACTTTAGATTCGCGCCATTGTTTCGCGCCGCTAATGAAAGCAAATACTGTTTCAAATCATGTAAAATCATGGCGCGCCTTGTTTCTGATCAACGATGACAGAATTCAACCGCTTAAGAAACCAACATTCAAAATTGAAGCGTAGAGACCTAACAACCACATCAGCAAGAAAAAGCAGAAACATGCCGTCCCACTTTACGAAGTTAATCGATTTTGCATGGTTCCAGCGGAAACCCGCCGAAGTGCTTCAAATTCTGAATACCTACCTTGAATGGTGCAACTCACAAAACCTACACCTAACTATTGTAATTTGGCATTTGCACGGTGTTGACGCTGGTAAATTGGACCAGTGCCGTAATATCTAAACAGGGTGTAATAAAACTAGCTGTCAATATTTGAAGGGGCGAATCAGCGCATGAAACTGAACAACTTTCCCCAAAGAACGTAGGTCGAAATATTAAAAAAATTTGGACCTCCCATACAGGTTGACTCGCTCGGCTGCTACATTTTGTATGGGAGGTCCAAAAATTTCTTTCATAGAAGAGAAAGTTGTTCAGTTTCATGGATTGGTTGTGGATCACCCCTTAAAATATTTGCAGCTTATTTTTTTACACAAGGTTATATAAGACCTTTTAAAAGCTGTAAGACTAAAATTGCGCTTTATTATCGTTAATTCTTCATACCTTAGTAAAACTGGTGAACTCCCTGTTTTTGATAAAGATATGAAAGTAACTTACCAAAAAGATAAGTCTCGCGTGGGTTAAACAGGTAAAACGAGCTTTGTTTGTTAACATAATATACATTTGTAGACTTGAGTATTTACTTGAAAAAGAAGTAAATAAACTCGTAAATGGGTATAATTTTCCAGAGCTGATGTAACGTAAAATAACACGTCTTAAGTAACAATAACATTACACTGTAGTAACGTACGTAATGTCTTTTGTATTGGATTTCGTTGGCCCAGCGTTGAAGCAACATTATTTTCTTTAGGAGGCGTTTAGTTAACTGATTATCCGGTAGAGTGTGGGAACACAAAAAGAAGGTGATTATTATTTAAAAAAAAAACACACACATACAAATCACGCCTTTATGCCTTGCGGGGTAGGCAGAGCGTTAACGATCGTAAAATTACGGTCGTTATCGCCACGTCTGACAAGCATTGAGGGCACCTTCAGATGATTCGTGTATCACTGTAGTGACAGGTTGTCAGCCTGTCGCCTAGAGTTGTAATACGTGCTAACACACATGAAACCCTCGAGTCCCTTAGTTGGTTCTTACAACACCCACGGGAAGAATTGGGGTGATGCTATTCTATACCGGCATTACACGGCAAACGAATGAAACGGATTATTAGTTAGGTTCTGAAAAATTCTAGCACTAGTGTTCATCGGGGTGTTCGTTGGACGACTTCGTGTCGGACGACTTGAAGATAGAGTTAGATTCTGGGTTCTTCAGGCTTGAAGGCAAACAGCCAATGGCAGACAGCCGTGATTGTGATAGGGTGGCGTGTGCCGGTGCCATTATATCCAGCTTTTGTATGAAATTACGACTTTTTTCGTCAAATATAACCTAAAAATTTTATCAAAAAATAACAGGGACAAATTTTATTCTTTCCGCTACCAGTTTTGAAGGAGGGTTGTTTTTGAGAGTATATAATGAGGACTAGTTAATTATTTATCAAGGACTATAACGGCTACAACTAACACGACACAGATGGTGCTAGAGTCGTAGCCAGTGACACTTACAAAAATAAAATTTCATAAATTCAAAATGACGGATTAAAAACGCAAAATATAGCTTGGAAAATACCGCAGTCATGTTTTTGTTTTCAATAATTGTAGAGACTGATAGATAGCAATAGGTACATATCTATTACAAGTAGTATTTATTATTTACACAAGGAATCACTTATAAAATATGACTGTACCTAAACCTAAGGCGGATCGCACACTTGACGCACGACGGAGCGCAAAAATATCGCATCGGTCTGTTAGATCCATACTAGAAACGTCAATCCCCATACTAAAACCCCACTTGACGGACGAGACTGCGATAGCGCTGCGTCAAGTGCGGTTGAGCGGTTTTAGTATGGGGATTGACGTTTCTAGTATGGATCTGACAGACCGCTGCGATATTTTTGTCGTGCGACAAGTGTGCGATCCGCCTCTATCGAAAAGTTCGCCCAAATAGTGCCCAGTGCAAATGAGCCCATAACTCTATTTTTGAAACCCATAGAAATGTTTGTAAGTTGATAGGAAAAATCGAAATACGTTTAAAGGATTCGGTCTTCGTTCACTGTACCACCTACGCCTACTGGCTTTATAAAGGATTTTCCAGGCACTGCTTTTTATTTGATTGGTTAGGGTTGCCTTTATCGTGAGAGGTTCCACGGCATTTACTTCGTTTCGAAACATAAAATTATGTTTTGCTATGTTACTTACTCAGTATAAATATGCCATATTGTGGCCAAAAATACCTATACGAGTAATTTAACCTTGTCAAAATAAATAAGTTTGCTTCGTAAGTTTTTTAAATAATTATGTACCGACATATTTGTATTTTTGCTGCCGTGTGATGCCGGCTTAGAATAGCATCACCCCTCATCCTTCCCGCGGGTGTCGTAAGAGGCGACTAAGGGACTCGAGAGCTTCATGTGTATTACAATTTTAGGCGACAGGCAGACAACCTGTCACTACAGTGATAAACATGTTTTCTGGAAGAACCTTGGAAAACAATCCTCAAAAATGTCAGACGTGGCGATAGCGACTCTATTCTTGCGGCCGTTAACGCTCTGCCTACCCCGGAAGGGATAAAGGCGTGATATATGTATGTACGCATTTGTATTTTTGAACAATCGTTTTAAATTCCTAAGCTAACGCCTTCTATAACAGACTTTTTCTTTAAAATTGTGGAACGATTACTGCTGTGAACTACCCTCGAGGTCCCAGAACTTAAACTGATAAGTTTTATCGGAGCGTGACTCTGAATTGAATATGGTGCTTTTCGACGCAAAGATGACGAGTAATAGTAAACGAAAGTGTTGTCTAAGGCGGATTGCACACTTAACGCACAACGGAGCACTAAAATAACGTATCCGTAAAGCAGCTGTCTGTAAAATCCATACTAGAAACGACAATGTGCGTCAATCCCCATACTAAAACCGCTCAACCGCTGTCGACGTATGCGTTACGGATGCATTTTTTTGACAGATGCGTTACGGATGCGTCAACAGCGGTTGAGCGGTTTTAGCATGGGAATTGACGTTTTTAGTATGGGTCTGGCAGACCGCTGCGTTACGGATGCGTTATTTTAGCGGAGTGTTGTGCGTTTAGTGTGCGATCCGCCTTACTCCAGTATGGTCGCCATCACACTATGAGGAAACTGTAAAAGTATTATTTGTACGAGATCGTATGAGGTACTTAACGTTATCTCACAGAGTGATACCTACACTACGCGACAGTTGTAACTACGATCTAGTTCTAAGAAAAAATAGCAAAATATTCCAGGTAATGGTAATGCACATACTACTTTACAGAAAATTTGACATGAATGAAATGAAGAGATTTTCTTATGTATGTAGATCATTCGAAACAAATTGTTGGAAAAGTTACACCATGCTATGGTATATTATTTATTCCAATTTTCGTAAACGAGATCATTTGCTGTCTGAGAGAATAGAGAAGCCCCCGGATATTAAATCAGATTGAGGGAGACGCGGAAATGAAATTAGGAGCAAAATTACCTTGCTCGGAAAAGGCTATCATAAGTTCAATTTTACAGGAGCTATACATACAACAGGCTTATTAAGAAAGTGCTCTGAGAACCTTTGAAGAAAGATTTGAAATTGATTGATTGACACCTACATCTTATTTTATGAACTTAAAAAGCTGAGCAACGCTCGGTCAACCAGGTATTTTATTGTTATGAAACCATTTCGAGTTGCCCAGTTGAGGAAAAACCAAACACTAGTGCCGCAAAAAGTTTCAATATAATAATGGTAAAATCATGAAACCAGCCTGTGCCCTGAAAGGTACAAAAATATAAACATAATAAGCTGACCAAGCTAACATAAGCTTACTTCACATTTTTTTCAAAGAAAATTGCGAATAAATACCATTGGGAAAACTTCATATTGGTAAAATCCGTTGTATTCAACCAGAAAAACGTCATTAATAATAATCATGCCTCAATAATCCTATGGTTGGGACTCAGTGTTACGAAACTGCGTAAGATGGATTTTTATTTGGTATACAGAAACATGATACGGAGCTTTTGCAAAGTAATCTCAAGCAGATATATACGATAGTTGAGAAACCTTTACTAGCAAATATATAAAGATTTGCAGGGAAAAAGAGCTTGAACCTATAAGCATTGTTTACTTTTTGTTAACTGTACCAATAAAAAATCAGATCACTCTATAAACGCCTTGATGGGTACGAGCAGCTGTGATTTTGGTCTTTGATTATTTCTGGACCTGCAAAGAGCGGGAAACGCTAATGCTACTACTTACCTAAATATATAAAAAGAAGTCTAAAAACTAAAACCCGACTACTGAGATTTCGCGCTCTAAAAAGTAAGAAACAAGAAATCTGAAATAATAATCCTCACGATTGAATGTGTTTTTCGTCTCCAAAATTCATACAAAGTAAACAGCTATTATAATTTATTTTCATGGCAGTTTAATATAAAGTTCATAGTGGTTTTCAGGTGAAAGCTGTGGTCGTTTGCCACGTTGCCTTATTTATTTTATAAACTAGATAGTACTAGTGGCACGTGGCAAACGACCACAGCTATCACCAGAAAACCACTATGAACTTTATATTAAACTGCCATGAAAATAAATTATAATAGCTGTTTACTTTGTATGAATTTTGGAGACGAAAAACACATTCAATCGTGAGGATTATTATTTCAGATTTCTTGTTTCTTACTTTTTAGAGCGCGAAATCTCAGTAGTCGGGTTTTAGTTTTTAGACTTCTTTTTATTTTAATTATTTTGGGGTTGTAAACTTAAATTTTCACGATTGTTTGTTGGAAGATGTAGGTAGGTACGAGTTTAAACTGTATTATGATTTTGTTAGGTGTATATAAAATATGCTAGTAACCCCCCGTGTGATTTCATTACCAAAAGAAATGTTTCAGTTTCTTTATTCTGTGAGGGGGGGGGGCAAGCCCCCCTCAACCCCCCGTGTCGATGCATGCTGTTGGTTTGTTACCAAAACAGGTTTTTCATTTTCTTTGTTCTGTGAGGGGGGCCAGCCCCGTGTCGATGCTTGCTGCTGGTTTCATCACCAAAAAAGATGTCTCCTTTTTTTTCTGCGAGGGGGGAAAGCCCTCCTCAACCCTCCGGGTCTGTTGGTTTCGTTACCGAAACAGATGTTTTCATTTATTATTTTAGCTACGCATAAAATTTTATATGAATATATGAAGCGTTAAAACGACAAGTTCGAAGAAAAATGCACAAATATCTGCTTATAGAATATTAGTTGTAGGATCTTTTATGTACATACATACATGTACCTATCTAAACATACATACATTTAAACACATATCATTCCTTTATCCCGCTTTCGCTCTGCCTACCTATCTATGTACGCGTTTAATTAATTTTAATGTAAGAATTCGCGGTACCTTCAACTTGGATCCCATTACATAAGATGAAAAATATGACAGTTCGTTTGATACCCAACACGATATAAACCTTATTCAAACACATTTTACATGCAGTAGCGGTACGTATTGTGACTAAAACGTCAATTTTGGTGCAGCTACTCAATTGAGTAAGTCAAAAGTCTCAGACAACAGATGTCGCTGTTAGTTTTCCTAAAACGCGAATTGGCTTAATAGCACTACCTTTTTCAACAATTTTGGAAAGTGCGTGTTCCCCTAAAAATAAGAAATTTAACCGCAGTAAAGAGCAGCCTATGTTTTATTCTAGACATTATTTCATCTTTGTACAAAGTATCATTTGAATCTATTCGGCCGTTTAAGCGCCAAGTTCTAACAAACACTTATCCGCGTTTATAAATTTCAAAGGAATTAGGAATTAGGATTAGGATTAGTAGGATCTCTTATGTACCTACCTATCAATGCGTTAAATTAATTTAAATGTGATAATTTTCGCGGTACTTTTCTACTTCGATCCCATTAAATGTGATAAAAAATATGTCAGATCTGAGCCTAAGGAGCAGCTCTTTCTTACCGTAGCTTATACACAGATATTTAGCGTATGTAGTGCTATCACGTCTTGTCTGCCTTTCGTTTTCATCATCAGATCAGCTCCACGAGTATGACACATACCGACACCACATCGATACCGATACCAATGTACCTGCTGCTTGTAGAAAGTGATTGAAAAATTCTGACATAAGGACTCATTGAAGACCAATGTGGCGCAGCGGTAGTGCGACTGCCTTTGACGCAGAAAGTTCCGGGTTCTATTCTCGGTGGGTCACTCACAAAGTTGATATTTATCACTTTGTGAATTTGTTCCCAGTCTGGTTAGGACATTGCAAGTTGAACCACCCGATTCCGTAAGAAAGATGGTTCCGTGTTTCGGATGGCACGATAAGCCGTTGGTCCTGGTTGTTGTCTTTGATCACTTTAGACGGCGGTCGTTACACAACCATGTCAGAATCCAGCTACTTGCAGAAGGCGGTTGAAAAATTCCGACACTAGGGTTCATCGGGTCGTTGGACGACTCGGTGTCCCACACGAAAAAAGAAACTGAATCGTTAGACGGCTCGGCATCCTACACGAAAAGAGAGAAAGAGAAAAACCGATGTACCAATTTCATATAACTAAATTGACATTGCGTAAATGCAAGAAAGTTTCAAACTTTCACCTACATTATATATATTTTTGAGATGTGCTATTTAAGCCCTTTTGTTTGATACCCAACACGATATCACTTGAAGAAAAAAAAAATTTTTGTTCGTATCTTTATGCACGCTAGAGGGCGCCATGTTCACTTTATTGTGACATGACATAGCCTATAACCATCGGACTGTTTAGAAGCTTCTATTGACACCTCATTTGTCAAATTCTGATAAGTAGATTCGTAGCTAGGAGGGAACAAAGGAATTATTGCCACATACATACATACATACATACATACATACATACATACATACATTCCGGTCAAAATCATAACCCTCCTTTTTGCTTTGCTGTAGTCGGGTAAAAAATAACCGTGGTTACAGCGTCAAGGCTTTAAGGAGTTGTGGGCTCGTAAATAGCGTGAGCTGTTTTGGTAGCAGTTGAAAGATGAACGCTTTTTGATTTGGTAAAGAACCAGACATCACATTTTGAAACAGGGTAATCCGTATCCACATACACAAGTCCGCAACGACTTGTCTAACCCCTCGTATCACACTTTCAACTACCTGAATGTTGTCGAGAGGATGTGTAGTAGAAAGCCTGATACAAGCGTATGGACTGAGTGAGAGAAGCTTGTCGTGTAATTAAATGGGTACTGAAAAACTACGGTGGAAACTAATTTGTCGGAAAAGACACAGCATTGGGGGTCATTGATCCTATAACAGTGTTTATCATTTCAAACTACTACTGCTTCACTTGTATATATTCACTAACAGTGATCGTTACTGCCCATTCCTTGGATCATTGGGTTACTTAGGCGTCTTTTACGACAACCACTAGTAGAAAAGAGGCAATACTATTCTAAGCCGACACATCAGATAAATCATAAGCCACATGATCAGCCTCCATCAAATTTGTGTCGGAGGAGTTGCGCAGTTGCGAATGTATTTATTCATTTGTTGAAGAAAGTGCTAAAAGGAACCTATTAGACAAAAGATACGCTATACACAATGGAAGGTATTCAATACGTATCGAAGCTTACGCTAAAACTTTGTAATTTCTGCATGGCTATTTTTAATTTTGTGCGCAAAGTTTTTATGTTAATTCTTTTAAGGCATTGGACCTTCGTTATAATTGAAAAAAATCTGTTGGGAACCTACTCGACTCAGTAAAGTCTGCTCCCTTAGAAACTTACGAAAAGTACTCATAAAAACTTTAGTACCGTAATAAACAGTAAACTTCTCACTTTTCTACTTATCGACATATACCATAATTTAGTAAGTAGTATTAGGTGGTGTGGCACCAAATTACCAATTTTGTGTTCATTTATCGATTCACTCTATCACTTGAAGAATAAGACCCTACCTGTAACCTATGTCAGTCGAGAGTACAGTGGATTTGAATAGGTAGGTACTAAAGGTAGGTACTACAGCATGACTGAATACAAATTTGTTTTCAACGATGGCGCATGAAGTGACGCTGAGATTTATGAGTTTCCCATTTGTCCCATTTTCGCGTTTATAATTTCACGTAAGAGTACTTTACGGATGAGTGTCAAAGTATCGTAAAGGTTAGATGAGGGTCATAGTAGTAGAAAAAATTCCTTTGCAAAAAATACACTTTCGAGGACTGTTCGAAATATATCACCCATCTAATCTCTCGTTTATCGTTCTGGGCCTAGATTTAGGCGATTTTCCCTTCATATGAGAGGGGATACTTTAAGACCTTCGTGAGACTAAATGTACCGGCATATAGCCCTGTAGACAGAATTCGGGACCCCGGGGGGCCGACACGAATCAGCGATTTCCTCGACATGGTCACACATAGTGTAGGGTCTGTAACGACAAGTCAGACAAGATTCTTTTCCCCTATTGCAGTAGGTAATTGTAATGTGACTAGAGCTCTTTTTGCATAGAATGAAGTAACAATTTAGAACACTTTTTCCAAATTGTGTTTAAAAAATGGCCCTATGTCCAAAACTCTTAATGCAAAAACCTAATTACTCGTCAGATAACACCAGGTCGTTGGACGACTCGGTGTCCCACACGAAAAAAAAACGATATAGATGACGATGACTATTCATTAAATAACAGATGATATTTTGTGAAACAATCAACTTTTAAAAATTTCGCATTGCCTGTTTGTGACACGCCGCTGGTAATTACTTGAGAAAATATTTTAAAAATAATTAAAAAATTCTCGTTACTAAAAGGTTCATAAGAATAACTAAAATTCAACCACACAGAAAAAGTTAGAAAGTAGAAATTAAAATTTAATAATAAAAAAGAAAGAAGAAAGTAAGAAGTAGATATAGGTATTTTAGCTGGATCAAACACAAACTAAAAAAAAATATAATTTAAAAATATTTATATATAAATTACCTGTTACATTTGTGTTGTAAGCTGAATTAATCCTTAAAAATCCAACTTTTATACTTAAACCATTATTTTCATCATAAATTAATTATTCTGCTTTGAAATTACACTAAGTTAAATTTGAAACAATTTAATCAAAACTTTACCACGAGCGTGAATCAAACTTTTTAAAAGTTTACGAGTACAACTTATTGTACGTAAACAAACGTTTGCTTATACGAAGTTTTCACTTACACTTTCATAACTATCTAAACATGATTTAAATGTTTTTATCATTTTTATTATAACTGAATAATAAGTTATTTATATTTAAAAAAATATTCGATATTGTCGCGCGGAGGACGTGTAGTCGCCGCGGCGGTCGTAACAAGACTGAAAACGCTTTTTGAAATGTACATTGCTGAGGGAGTGTGTTTCGACGGGGCACCATTTAAACAGTCAACAGGCTGAAATAGACAGGTGCCGGTGGGTAATATTTGCTACTCGATTGGTAATAAAATACAACAGTTGTATACTATAAACTCAACTCAAAGTTATTCAAGATACTCTTAAAATTACTAAACAGAAGAATAAACACATCCACATCCTTCCCGTGGGTGTCGTAAGCTCGTAAGAGGCGACTAAGGGACTCGAAGAGTATTGGTGTATTACAATTTTTAGACGACAGGCTGACAACCTGTCACTATAGTGATACACATGTTTTCGGAAACAACCTTGGAAAACAATCCTCAAAAATGTCAGACGTGGCGATAGCGACCGTATCCTTACGTCCGTTAACGCTCTGCCTACCCCGCAAGGGATAAAGGCGTGATATATGTATGTATGTAGAAAAGTAAAATAAAATTTTGGGTTTCGATGCCATCAAAAATAGTGAAATATGACGCCATATTGATATTATATCTGTAAATGAGGTAGAATCTCATTTTAGTTATTTATAGTTTGCTTTATAAATTATCTCTGGTGTTTTGACACAACTGTACAACTGTTTTGACAATGACAGATTGTATTCGACAGATTATATTTATGTAGAAAAATTGTTAAAATAATTAAATAGAAATAATAGCTTGAAATCTAGTTTCTCTTTCAGGTAACTAAATTGGTTTCGTTTTAATACTTTATTGTAAATATTCATATAATTAAAATAAAAATTCTCTTTCAGAGCAACTAAATACAAGTTTTATTACAAGAAAAACAATTAACATTATACTTTTCGTTCGTTTAAAAAGTAACCAATCTGACTTGTCAGTCAAGTACTTAACTAAGTTTTGAGCCATCAACGTACCACCCTACTTTTCCCCCCGTGGGTTTCGTAAGAAGTAACCTACAGACTAAATATTGAAGCTATTTAGTCTGTAGGTTACTTCTTACGTATGGGGAAACAGTTTTCGAAATTGTCTAGTAACTAGTTTCGGAGTTTATCAATCACATGCCTACATACAAAACTTTCCACTTTATTTATTTATATTAGTATCATGTTATGTAGAAGTAAAATATTAGTTCCTAACAAAATCTGTTGTTGTTTGTTGTCGTATTCAATAAATTTATTGTTTTGATTGGTACTTATTTTCCCTTACCTTAAATTGAGTATGGAAAATACTGAAGAAAAAGTTGAATGGTACCTAAGGAACTGGACTGCCCAGGCTTCTGATTTTTTTTTACAGCAATAAAAAAATAAAATTATTATTTAAATAATTTTATATTATTTTAATATTTTTTTGTACCCAATGATTTTTATTTATAAATAATTTTGTTGTTAATATTGAATCAACTTTCTCCGGGCAAAGAAACTAAGGTCGAAATGTAAAAAAAAACTGGTCAGCTGGTATAATATTTTTTTGTATAGGAGTATTTTTTTTACATTTACATACGACCCATTTCAGAAAATTGTTTGAAATGGGTCGTATGTAAAATTAAACCCGTCTGAGCTTGGCCATAAGAAAAACATAAGTTAAAAGGACTCCCTAGTGAGTCGTTTTCATACAAACGCATCCCCCTGTTTTCTTTCGGACACCTTTAGATTCATTAAATTAAGGGCTCCTAAGGGCAGTTCCCTATAATTTTTTTAAAATAATTACGAAAATATATAATGATATAACTTTTTAATCTATTACGATTCCTTTTACACATTTTCGCGAGTGACCCGGGTTAACCATAAAAATATACAATTAATTTTCGTTTTCCATACGAAACACAAATGTTTTTTTTTTCATTTCATAACTATTTAATGGGAGAAAAATTATTTAGGATATCCTTAGTTGGGCTTAATTTAATAAAAAACGAATTATAGCTATAGCTCTACTCTAGACTCATTAATCCGGAAGAAACCAAGGGAATACGTTTCGACTTATGAAAAGGCCGAAAACCAGGAGCTCTGCGGTTTGCTCTTAACTTATGTACCAACGTATGTGTTGAGACAAACAGGGTACAGTCTCTAGGGAAGACCTTTTTGTGTCGGCAGGCATGACGTAATGTATTTATCTGCCTACTAAATGGTAAGTACACAAATATGTTCATTTTGCTTTAGGAATACGGTTTTGTTAGAGATTTTGTTACGTTCCACTTTTTTCTCCTTCTGGTGCCCTTCCCTAATAAACGACGACCGATGTGGCGCAGTGATAGTGCGACTGCCTCTGACGCAGAAGGTTCCGGGTTCGATTCTCGGTGGGTCACTCACTAAGTAGATATTTATCACTTTGTGAATTTGTACCCAGTCCGGATAGGACATTGCGGGCTCAACCACCCGATTGTCCGTAAGTAAGATGGTTCCTTGTTTCGGATGGCACGTTAAGCCGTAGGTCCCGGTTGCTGTCTATGATCACTTAGACGACGGTCGTTACACAACCATGTCAGCAGCCTGCTACCTGTAGAGGGCGGTTGAAAAATTCTGGCACTAGGGTTTATCGGGTCGTTGGATGACTCGGTGTCCCACACGAAAAGACAAGAGAAGAGCCTTATAAAGTATTTTGTAAAATCGCCTCTGTTCTTCGCCAGTCATGCCATGCTGCTTCACTAGTGTCAGTCCATTTTTTAAATTGTCTAGCTGTTCCATTTTAAACAACAACAATTGAATAAAATAAATTAATAAATAAATGAATTTAAAAATATAAGGATTTTTTATAATCTCGCATTTTGTGTTGTTGTCATTTTTCTTTTGAAAAGAGAATTTTTTATTTCTAATAAATATGACATCTTGCCGATGGTGATCCAATCGACGACGAAAAATTACATGTTTTCTTAATTAAGTCATGTTTCTACGATCTAGAGTTGGGCCTACATTAGAAAAGAAATGTTTTGAAATAAATAAAATTATATTCTAGATCGAAGGTATTGAGTCCAGAAACGCTATTCCCGTCACGTTTATTATTACGAAAATAAGGTTAAGTACTTGCAGTTCTGAAAGGGCAATGATTTCTCCTCTCGTAGAAAAACAGAATAACAAGCAATCAAGCCCTTTTTTAGGGCCGAATAGGGATTGTACTTTTACCCTCGAAATGAAATTTTCCTTTCCAATTGAATTGATTGTTTCCTTAGGTATATTTATTTTAAAAATGGAGTCTTTGACCTTGAAATTGTTTGTACTTAATAATGTTAAAATGTAGCGGAAACACACAAACATGACAAGTAACGGGTACATTGCATTCTTTGACCCTTGAACTAATTAGGACCACACACACATACATACATAAATCACGCCTCTTTCCCGTTGGGGTAAGCAGAGACTATTTCCTTCCACTTGCCACACACACAAATCTCGCCTTTATCCGTTGCAGGGTAGGAAGAAAGTCAACGACCGTACAATACGGTCACAATCACCACGTCTGACCCATATTGAGGGCGTTTTCAGATTATTTAAGTATCACTGTAGCGACAGGTTGTCAGCGTGTCGCCTAATATTGTAATACACAATGAAACCTTCGAGTCCTTTAGTGGCCTCTTACGACACCCGCAGGTAAGAAATGCGATGATGCAATTCTAATCAGGCATTACAAGGCCACAATAGTCGGCCAATTATTAGCGGTCAAATTAGGACCACTTTGTTTAAACCCTGAAATTTAGTTATAACTGTCAATACATAGTATAAAATGCACTCGTATTTTGCGTGTCATCTGTCTATCATCGGCACCGCTAACTCCTCTCAAACTACTCAACGGATTTTGAAACGGATACCTAGTGATTCTAGAGGAAAGTATAAGTACCTATTCTGTATAAAACACGTCGAAAAACGATAAATAGCGGGTGCAACCGTTGGGCGGGCCACTAGTTACATACTAATAGTACCCAAACAGACATAAATAATTTTAAAAAATGCTTCCTTCCCAACACAGGTACTTTAATAAACACTATATTACACATTACACTTTGATTGATAGGTACTTTCAACCTACGTAACGTACCTTCACCTATTCAATAGATCTAGAACGACTTTCTAGTGTCGCATACGGTGAGCCAATAAATTTGTCCCAAAATGTCTACGCTACCTCGTTCACAATGGGCCTATCCAGGTGAAATTTATATTTCCAACGTGAGAACACCTGGGTGTATTGGAAGATTTGCTGGTCCTCAAATAAAGATCTATATGTTTTGTTCTAAGATTTGACATGGAGATAGAAAACCAGTGACGAAATAGAAATAAAAGGATAGGTACACAATGGTCAAGGAAAATAGACTCACCCATACGATGTTGTGAAAAGTTGACAAACCCTCAGCAACACTAAAATTATGTCAACGCCAGTGTGAAGCTCACGATTTTTCACCTAATAATAATAATCTAATTACACACCGACAGAAATGACAAATGAGAGTACACCGGAATTAATAAGAGAGAACTTTAGGGATGCAGGTAGAACTTTAGGGGTGCAAGACGAATCAATGAAACATAAAATTGAAGTAACATTCAACCAAGCGTTTCAACGTTTCAAAGATACTGAACCGACAGACAGACCTCACATTCCAAGACAAAACTCTTCACGCAAACTAGCGGCAATAGTAGATTTCATCGACACTTGTTTACTTCCTAAACACCTTTCCATAGATATAGAATTTTTGACTCTCCAAACTCTTATATATGTATCAGCTTACACTGCAGCAAGCTGCAACGGTAGTAAACTCGAAACCAACAGCGCTAATATGCACCAACGACGACAACGACGTAAACCATCATGGCAAATAAGGCTAGAAAATAGAGTAAAAACTCTAAGAACTGACATCAGCCATTTAACAAAGTATATTCAAGGAAACAATAGCCCTAGAGTCATCATAGCCATAGATAGAATTAAAATGAGGTACAAACTACATGCAACATTTGAACAACCAAACACGGAGCTAACAGAGTTTTTAGATACCCTAAAACAAAAATTAAATGTTGCTGCCAGTAGGTTACGTAGATATCTTAAATGTACAGATAGAAAATTACAAAACTCCCAATTCAACACTAATGAGAAAAACTTTTACCGCAACTTAGCACAGAAACATCAGCAAAATAACACAGTCTCAAATAACAACATACCATCACCTGACACACTCAAACAATATTGGGCGAATATTTGGGAAAATCCAGTTCAACATAATATTAACGCAGACTGGTTAAACAATATAGGTGAAGAATGTACCACAGAGATGGAGTTCGATCATATACAGGTAGAAATATTTAAGAAAGTGATAAGTCGTGCGCATAACTGGAAGTCACCAGGTACAGACAACATCCATAACTACTGGTACAAGAAACTAACTAGCATTCATCCTCACATACATAACCATATCAATAAATTCATACAATCACCTGACACGCTTCCTAATTACATTACACAAGGTAAAACATACATGCTGCCAAAAGACTCCGAGACACAAAATCCTGCAAAATACCGCCCTATTACATGTCTTCAGACCATATATAAAATATTAACGTCGTGTATCAGTGAGACCATATATACACACTTAAGCGAGCAAAACATAATGGCTGAAGAACAAAAAGGCTGCAGAAAAGACAGCCAAGGGTGCAAGGAACAATTAATCATTGATGCTGTCACGATGAAACAGGCCATCAAACGAAGTAGGACCATGCATTCAATGTATATCGACTATCGAAAAGCCTATGACTCGGTTCCGCATTCTTGGCTGTTACAAGTGCTAAATTTATACAAAATTCACCCTGTAATTAAAAACTTTTTAAACTTCACTATGCAAAAATGGCATACAGTACTAAACCTAAAACACGACAACTCATTTATTACTACTGAGCCGATTAAAATTCAAAGAGGCATCTTTCAGGGTGATACACTGAGCCCTCTGTGGTTCTGTCTGGCCCTTAACCCGCTCTCAAAATTACTTAATAAAGCACAGGTAGGATTTAAACTCACAATTAATAATACGAGTCATTTATTGTCACATCTTTTATACATGGATGACATCAAGTTATTTGCCAGCAATAAAGAAGAGTTATTTAAATTAGCAGACATTACCCAAGAGTTCTCGAATGACATCCAGATGCAGTTTGGCATTGATAAGTGTAAGATTCACTCTATCGAAAAAGGCAAATTACAAAATAATTTCTACGTCCTAGAGAGTGGAGAACACATAGAGTCACTGAGTGAACAGGACACATATAAGTACCTGGGATTCCAGCAATCAAAACAGATTCACCACAAAACAACAAAATCAGAATTAACTAAAAAATTTAAACACAGGCTTAACCTAATTTTTAAAACTCACCTTAACTCAAGAAATATTGTAAAAGCAGTAAACACATTTGCCATCCCCATCCTTACTTACTCTTTTGGTATCATCAACTGGTCGAAAACAGATCTTGCTAAACTGCAACGGATAATAAATACAAATCTTACTAAATTTAGAAAGCACCACCCAAAATCTTGTACTGAAAGACTCACATTACCTCGACAAGAGGGTGGTAGAGGGCTCATAGACATTCCGAATCTTCATAATAAACAAATTGTAATCCTTAGAAAATATTTCCACAATAAAGCTGAAAGTTCACGACTGCATAAACACATTTGTGAAACAGACAATAAATTGACACCGCTTAATCTTTGCAGTAAGATTTCACAACAAAACGAGCAAGTAATCTCCAATCAACAGAAAATAGCAAGCTGGACGCAGAAGTCACTACATGGGAGACACCGATCCGACCTAAGCCAGACACATGTCGACAGAGACTCGTCGAACGCGTGGCTTAGAAGAGGTGAACTGTTTCCCGAGACTGAAGCGTTCATGCTTGCTATACAGGACCAAGTAATAGGCACCCGAAATTACCGGAAATATATAACGAAGGACCTGGGTCAGCAAAGCGATTTGTGTCGACGCTGTCACAGCTCATCTGAAACGATACAGCATATCACAGGGGCGTGTAGGACTTTAGTACAAACCGACTACAAACATCGCCATGACCAGGTCGCTTCTATCATCCACCAACACCTCGCAGTTACTTACAAATTCCTAGATAAAAAAGAGCCATACTATAAATATAAGCCACCGACTGTCCTAGAAAATACTAGCTATAAGCTTTACTGGGATAGAACTATCCTTACTGATAAGACCGTCCATTACAATAGACCCGACATAACTGTACATGACAAAGAAAATAGAACCGCTTATTTAATAGACATCGCTATACCAAACACACATAACATACAATCAACAATCACAGAAAAGCTATCCAAATATCAAGACTTATCCATAGAAATAGGCACACAGTGGCAGGTCCAAACAACGCACATTGTCCCGATTGTTTTATCCTCCACTGGCGTGGTCCCCAAAACCTTGAAAAATAGTTTGAATACATTAAATATCCCTTTACATTTGATTAATACCCTACAGAAAGCAACTATTTTGAACACTTGCCGCATCGTACGCAAGTTTCTCACGTCGTCTGTAACCCCAGCATCACAGAACGCGGACCCCATCTCACTTGGCTAAGGCCCGTGGGGTGGGAGAAAACCTCTATATTTTGGAGAGAATTGAAAATAAAATTCAATAATAATAATAAATATCCTGGACAATTCACACAGCGCCATCTAGCCCCAAACTAAGCAAAGCTTGTACTATGGGAACTAGATAGCTGATACTAATACATATATACTTTTTTTTTTTTTTTTTTTTTTTTTTTTTTTTTTTTTTTTTTTTTTTTTTTTTTTTTTTGTAAATAAATACATATTATACATAGAAAACACCCAGACTCAACACAAATATTTGAAAATTGACTTAACTAATATTTGTGTCCGGTGGGGATCGAACCCACGACCCTCGGCGTAGAAGGCAGGCATACTATCCGCTACGCCATCGGGACAGTCACCTAAAAAGTCTACTTCTACTGGTGAAGTGAAGTTTGCAGGTCGTAGAATTAGCAGCACAGAACTAAGAACTGAACGAGTTTATTCTAGTAACATAACTTGCAATTTACGCCTGAGTAAAGTGTGTTTCGGCAAATTAAACGAGTGAGGACAGCTGTCCATATATGATAGGTTTACCCACACCATGATACTCGTACTGGATAACGTAATTTCTCGAGAAAATAAAGAAGGAAACGAAAAAACAATTGACCTTCCATATAAAATCACGATCAGCTTACTTCAATCAATGAATCAAATTATTTATTTCAAAGTAGTAAATTTACGTTTAACTTTTTGAAAGTCAGTACTAGTGATTGTAAAAATGAAGGACGCATTTTTCTACATTACAACTATTTTATGAACCTGTATCGGGGCTAGCCAAGCTAACCAAGCAGCATGTAACATTACATAACATAACATAACAAAATTCTTTATAGCACAAAATTGGAACTCCATGTAGAAAACAAAAAACAAAGGAAACAGTACAACAAGGCGGCCTTAATGCTAGGTAGCATTCTCTACCAGGCAACCATGTAGGCATGTAACGTTACGTCACCTTCACTTGTTCCCAGAAACATATATTTGGAGAAAAGTTCAATTTCGTGGTCTGAATGAACTTTATCAGTATTCTGCTGTCTCTTACCCCTTAAGAAGCACAAAATTACAGCTACAATTGCACGAGGTTGAGCAGATAAAAGGCTTGTTTGTTTGCACTTCCACTGAATGAAAACTGTAGCCCTGGGACGCTACTTCTCCGGAACCCATTTGCTTTTATGGACTGTAACTTTAAGCACATTGAGTAGAAATAAACTAAAATGGATTAAAAAACAAAAAAAAAACAAATATCTACAGACAGGC
Organism: Keiferia lycopersicella; assembly: GCA_029255805.1. NCBI lineage: Eukaryota > Metazoa > Arthropoda > Insecta > Lepidoptera > Gelechiidae > Keiferia > Keiferia lycopersicella. The sequence continues at coordinate 7,895,420 of JARACZ010000008.1, forward strand.
ACGACTATTTTTGATTAACATGTCCTTAGCAAGGCATGAATGTTACTTACTTATCCGGCTATGTATTATATACCCAATTTTCACAATAAATGCATAATGATATTACAAGATACGTACTAAACAGGTATCTTGTTAAAAGGTTTAGTTAGTAAGGTAAGCGAAGTTAGTAAGCTAAGTTACTTTGTAGAACCAGACCGGACAAAATTGCTGTTAACTTACTTTATTATGTTTAGAATTACCAACTTATAAATGCGTAAGTACCTTATACCTAAATTTCTTTTCAAACCGAGGCTCGGTATACTTACAACTTAGTATTTACATACCTACTAGTTTTATGAAAATGAAATGGATCTTGAATCTATTTGAACATATTTTTCAACGAAAGAAGCATCAAGAACGCACTCATAATAATTCAAGACGTGATTCTTACCGAAATGCGTAGCTATAAAAATGAAGTCTCCATCTACCTACTCGAAAAACATCAGTTGTTCCGTGAACATAGATAGCCTATGTAACTAAATTGAAATATCAGACAATTCATCAAAGTTGTATCGCAGTAAGAATCCCGTCTCAAATTATTATGAGTCAGTATATGTGACCGCGAAAGTTTGAAACAGTTTATTAAGGATCAAGGAAACTTATATAAAATTTAACTGAAACTTAACTCAACTTTCATTAAAGTCTAAAATGTTGTCAATTAAGGTGAAATCACTCTAAATACTTAGAAACTTTACTTGCTAAGTCCTAATAAGAAAATTAACTACCTAACTAAGCGTTTGGAAAAAAGGGCGGATGTCTTAGCAGGGCAAAAGTCTTTAACCTACAAAAACGAAAATGTTGTCACAAATTGCTATCTTCGTTTAGTAATAGGGCAGTGTTTACTAACAAAAGCAACATGCCATCCAATTTCACTTAAATCGTTTGCATCTTCGGTTCATTGATGTCTTTACGATAATAGGTAGAGTAAACGGCTACAAAGTAAACACTGAATGAAAGCACCTCTTTCAAATAGGCAATTGAATGCCTTAGTCTAATTGATTGCTAGCTGAAGCAAAAGGGGCCTCAGTAAAATTCCTAAAGGTCTTCGCACACGGACCAGTACGATTTTTTGTGACACATCTTAAATATTCTCCGGTAGTTTTGTGATGGCGTCCTTAAACGCGGCCTGCCAAGCCAGGATGAGCTAGGTATAGAAACTGATCTTTATCAAACGTGTGAAGACAACACTCACTCGCGCGCACACCAGACACACACACACACACACACAAGAAGTAAGTGCTTTTGACCATAAAACCAAAGTCGCGCTCGATTCATCATAAGGCTTCCTATTCTGGGCCGCACGTGACGTGAGAGACGTGTAAAGTCTTTCTGTGACCCACGTGTGACCAGTCCAGTCTGTACTCAGAAATATGTAGGCAACGACTGACTGCGTGATCAAATAAAGGGACTGGGCCTTGATGGGAACAAATAGGGCCAATTTGTCGCCCTCGATAGTTTGTGAGTTGGGTTGTCGGGCAAAGCAACCCAAATATTATTGGAGTCCGCCTTAATAAATAAAAATAAAACGCAGTTGTCCTGAAAGAAGCGGGTGGATGGACAATGATGTTTGCATGTTACAAGCGACCTTAAACACACACACATATCACGCCTATATCCATGGCGGGGTAGGCAGAGCGCAAGCAACCCTAAATTTACGGTGGTTATCGCCACGTTAGCGATCTTTCGTGAGATGATCTTGAATTTCCAAATCGGCGACAACTGAGCAAAAGCACCTTTCTTTATTCTGCTCTCAATATAATATGCTGCGTATAAGAGTCACTATAGTGATACACATGTTTTCTGAAACAACACTGGAAAACAATACTCAAAAATGTCAGACGTGGCGATAGGGACCGTATTCTTACGGCTGTTAACGCTCTGCCTACCCCGCAAGGGATAAAGGCGTAATATATGTATGTATGTATGTATGCGTATAAGAGTACCTACATTTAATTAGGTAGAAATATTTGAAGGCTGTGTTTCACTCATAAAACTGAACAATTTTCGTCTGAAACATGTTTTGGAAATAATATTTAATGGATATTATGTGATAAAACCTTAACTAAAATGCATCCTAAAGTAGGTATTTTCATTGATATTAAGTTCAAGTAGGTACATCGCATTCAAACGTGTTGATTTGAACTGGGAAGTTACGACAATACACACACAATGAAATTTTAAAGTTTATAGGCTCATTCAGAGTTGTAATGGAAACGCAATAGGGCTGCTAACATAAAATCATTCACAAGCACAGAAAGTTTTGTCGATAAACAATGTATGTTTAGATTGTTCTGTGCCTCGTTTTTCGAAACTACAGGCTACAATTCTACAGGTGAAATTCGATGTACATTGTGTAGTGGGTCCAAAATCCTGATTTTATAATGTCCCACCGGCTACGCAAAATACATCGAATTTCGCTTGTAGAATTGTAGCCTATAGTTTCGTTGCATAGGCCACTGGTTAGGCTGCCCCCACATTGGGCGTTGGCCGAGCGTACGCGTTTCCTGAGCGTACTGCCGGCGTCGGCGCGGCGCGAACGTCGCGTCAGCGCACCGTCTGCGGGGCGCAGGCTCAGTGTTGTCCAGCGCCGCGCGGGCGCTGCGTGAACGCCGCGCAGACGCCGCGCTTACGTCGCGTTCCACGGGCGTTCGGCCGCAACTGAGATGCTAGCGGGCGCGGGGGGGAATGTGCGCGGGGGACACGGGCGGCCGAACGCCTGTGGAACGCGACGTAAGCGCGGCGTCTGCGCGGCGTTCACGCAGCGCCCGCGCGGCGCTGTATAACGCGAAGCCCGCGCCCCGCAGACGGTGCGCTGACGCGACGTCCGCGCCGCGCCGACGCCGGCAGTACGCTCAGGAAACGCGTACGCTCGGCCAACGCCCAATGTGGGGGCAGCCTTAGGGTATTGTAACTATATTCGAATCGGATCTCCGAATGGGAACATAGATGCGGGTCGTGACGTGACCTAACCACGTCGACGACTTAAATTCACTAGGTTATTGCTTGACTCAGTGTACTCAAGATACGTGCGAGTACAACTGAATAATCTTCAGACGTCAGAATTTTCTACTTTCAATACATTATTTCAACAAATCGTTTTCCATTGCCAACGACCAAAAAACTGAGTAGTACACCTTAGTAAGTGTATCAACTGAAGTTATTTGAGAGTATAGTTGGCATGACTTTAAAATTGCCACAATAGTTAGCAGATGTTATCCCATAGAGGGAGGCCCGTGTCCAGTGGACTGTTGTGGCTGTTAAGGTGAGGTAAGGATATCATTAGCAGAAAATTTACCTTCGCTTCCCTATTGCAGTCTGGGTGTGAATTTTAACATTGAATTTATTTTTCTTATGTTGAGTCAAAGATAAATCGATTAATTAATCCTGCTTTTTTTTTCATTAAAGTCTTCACGATAATAGGTTGAATAAAGGGCTACAAACAAAATCGTGAAAGAAATTACTTTATGGGGAAACAGTTAACAGCCCTAAAGTAAGCGACCTTCAACCCGACCTGCGACGTATTATTATTGGAAATTTCCCGACATTTGCGACACATAGTAAACGGATACTGTTATTAGCATAAATTCTTATTCACAGCCCTCTGTTATTTTGGATTATTTAATGGTGATTGAAGATACTGTAACTACTTTGTCGTTTTGACTACTACATAACAAATGAGGGATTTAGGAATCAACTTCTTCTTCTTTTCGTGTGGGATACCAAGTCGTTCAACGACCCGATGAACCCTAGTGTCAGAATTTTTCAACCGCCTTCTACAAGTAGCAGGCTTCTGACATGGTTGCGGAATCAACTGATGAACATATTCTGATATAGATGGTGTTAGGTAAAGTGCTAACTTTCTTTGCAGGGATGAACCAGCACATGAACCGAACAACTTTCCCCAACAAACATAGGACCTCACATGCAACGTAACTTATTCAATTCAATGGGAGGTCTAAATGTTTTTTTTTTCGTTTTTCGACCTATGTTCTTTGGGGAAAGTTGTTCAGTCTCATGGGCTGCTGGCTCAGTCCTTAAAAGAAAGTTAGTGCTTTTCCTAACACCCAGTATATTGTAATAACTGTGCAAAAATCTGGAGTTTTTATCTTTGAAGAGACGGATGTTAAATAGTTATCCAATGCATACTTCTAAATAGATAACCTACTATTTTAAACTGGTATCGAATTGTTGTTAATCGCCAATCAAATCGGTGACAATAGAAAAATAAAAAATCATCAATCAAAACAAAAACCTATCACTAATGGAATCAAAATAACCACTAAAATACCTAGTAAAAACAACAGAATGTTATCATTTAAAATGATCTAGGCATACAACACGGAAATTTTATCATAGAGTCGACTCTATAATTTAGCACCGTAAGCTGCAATTTGCATAGCTAATGCATAAATGCAATTGACGACACGAAAATGTGTTGACAGTTGTAAAAGTACCACAAAACAAATTGGTACTATCAGCTGCCAATCAACCTACTCCTTAAAAGGGTCAACCTATACTTGTTTTTCTTGTAGAGAGTATGAAAAACTGGCCCACCAGCTACATGTCACTCAGAGAGCTATGGAAAGGGCTGGGGATCTCGTTGATGGATTGAGTCCGTAATGAGACTATCCAAAGTAACAGATGTAGTGTAAAAGTTTAGCAAATTGAAGTGGCAGTGGACTGGTCACATTTGTCGTAGTACCGATGGCCGGTGCGGGTTCTCGAGTGGAGACCACGCCTCGGCAAGCGTACTGTTGGACGCCCTCCAGTCAGATGAAAGAGGGCGGCTGATAGAGACTGGATGGCGCAAGCGGGAGATCGCTCATTGTAGCGTAACCTGGGGGAGGCCTATGTCTAGCAATGGACTGCTATAGGTTGATGTGATATAATGTATGTAGGAAAAACCAGTTAAGTTGAACCCTTGAATGTCAAGAAAAATCTACTGTTGAAACACAAAGCAACAAACTCAAACTTTTCGAAATTGGAATAGCGCCAAAACATTTATAACGCCTGACTGAGCGCTACTGCTACAAGAGTTTGTAGTTTCTAAACAGCGCGATTTATCCCGCAAATAGTTTTATTTTTTTGGTGGGGACGACACTGAGTCATCCAACAATCCGATGAACCCTGCTGTCAGACTTCCTCAACCTCCGACTAGCTGGAGGTAGCAGGACTAGCAGGCTTCTGACGTGGTTGTCTAACGACCAAGTCGAACGAAGTAGTCATAGACATCAACCGGAACCGCTTAACGTGCCATCTTATTTTTTCAGACAACCAGGTTGTGGTTCAAATCCTAACCAGACTGAGAACACCATTTACAAAATGATAAGTAAATATGAACTTTGTGAGTGGCTCTCCAAGAATTGAATCCAGAACTTTAACTTTTACGTCGTAGGCAGTCATACTGCCCCGCGCCACACAGGTCGATTTTGTACTACTCTTGTATAACGGTTACTGGGAAAGTAAAAAAAACACATGATGGGATTCGAATTTGCTGATGCTTGATCAGTTTTATCAAATTTTATGGAAGATTACTACGATATCAATTATGAATACTGAATGTCTCGTGAATTCTGAAGGTTTCCGCTACAAAACAAAACTGATGATTCCGATTTATGTACTACAAAGGAAAATCAAATAACAACTTGGCTTGGAACTTGGGATTTCATGATCATTATTTGTGTTCGGTAGATCTTAGGCGCATCGCACACTTAACGACGACGGACCGCTAAAATATCACAGCGGTCTGTCAGATCCATATAACTAGAAACATACTAAAGCCGCACTCGACGGACGACGCTGCGATAGCGCTGCGACAGCGGTTTTGAACGGTTTTAGTACGGGGATTGACATTTCTAGTATGAATCTGACAGAAAACTTCGATGTTTTAGCGGTCCGTCGTGCGTTAAGTGTGCGATCCACCTTTTTTGCTTCATACAACATTTATAAAGCGTCTCGAAATTTTCCCTTCATTTAGCTTTACTTTTACTAAGCTGCGACTTCAATAAATATCAGACACAACTTCCCGTCACGGTCACTGACTTGAGACAATATTGGCAATATGTGAACGGATGTCGAAAGATATGAGAGTCGGGACCAAGTCTTCGCCAAATAAAAGCGAAATAAGAACACCGTATAGTTCTCATTCAATTTCAATTTAAAGTGAACGAACAATTTTAAATTGAAACTTTGGATCTTAAAAATTTGCTCAGTTTAGGAAACATTCAGTGTGGAGTCTCCTGGTAGGATAACTATAATAAATCGTACTTATTTCACAATGACACAAAAACATTCCTGAATTTTGTCTTAAAATCTTGAATAATCTGATGAATGTAGAAGAAGCGAAAGAAATATGCCAGGATCGTAGCAAGTGGAAGGGAATAGTCTCTGCCTACCCCAACAGGAACGAGGCGTGATTTATGTATGTAACGTATGTATTCAAACCAACGATATGATGATGATAATAATTGATGTTCATCTACGCTGTGAGAGATACAAGAAGCAACCGAAGTAAATGTAAAGTTATATTATAGTATATGATTTCTACACAGTGCTATAATATTCAAATAAATAAAAATAAGAAAATAATATAATTTATAGTGTTTTCTAATTTTAAATTAGCGTCGTTTACTGCTCAGATGGAGGTTATTTACGTCTAAACCAAACAAGGGCCACATAACGTCGTCTTTACAGCCTAGCCGTAGCCGTAGTCGGACATAAATCCTACTAAGCTGCAGAAACGTACACACTTGGGATCTCAGCTGGGGTACGGCCTCATTTCACGGGATTTTCCAATGTAATATCTTGCAGTTTTAGCTGCTTTTATAAAAACTGTTGTTTTACGGTAGGCCTTGGAGAACCGTCAGTTTGTCTCAATATATTTTCATTTATGGGTGGGTAGGTTGCTATGTAAATATTATTGAATATTAAATTTAAATGAATAAATAAGCAATCTGTTTATTGCTTATGATCACTATGCTTATTTATTGAATCGAAATTGAATTACTTTACATTGGGGGCTCTATTTTTTTATAATTTTTATTTATCCTAACAAAATATTGCTTATTTCATTGTTATTATATTTTTATTTTGTTTCCTTGTCTTTTACACTCGTTATGTTACACACGTCTTATGCCCAGTAAAGTACAAAGATAGTCAATGCTCTAAAAGTTTAGACGCCGTCATTTACATCTTTTGTAGACCCCTTTAACTAACTCAAACTAAGTAGTACTGATAGTTCTAAGGTATCTCTATCTTCATAGCTGGAGAAGGTAATCATTATCATTGAAAATCAATGATCAACGTCATAAATAGCCATAAAATGACCACTGCTGGGCATAATATGCTACCCAGGCGCTTCAATTTTCAGTTGAAAAGCGGAAATTAATTGAAGTTCATCGACAATGGCCTTCAATTTCACGTGACGCTGGCTGAATCGCTATTCTGCAAAAGCCATAAATTAAAACAAAGAATAATATGAATTTGTAGGTGGTCATTCCATCGCTTTGCCCAGTCCGCCCAAGGCCAGATTATGCCATTTTCTATATGGTCTACATTCATAACACACAAAAAGCTTGATTACCACACGAAGTTGCTGTATTTTAAGTATTATATTATGATAGAATATTTGACAAATTGTCGTAAGTGCTTCTGCCTCATCGACATATATCCGTTTGGTTCCGCCCAAAGCCATCTGATGCGATTTCTACACTTCGGTTCTACTAAAGAAGACTAACTACTTACTTATAGCTAGTTCTACAGACCTATACGGGGTGTAAGAGACGGTGTAACGAAAACTTCGCAGGCGTGATCAGACCATGAAACTGAACAACCTTTTCTATCGCGGCTATGTTGGGAAATGAAAAATTTTTTCGAGTTCCCATATAAAGTCACTCTGGTCGGGAATTTTGTATGGAAGTACGAAAAAAATTTAACGTTTCCCAAGATAGCCCCCATAGAAAAAAATTGTTCAGTTTCATGGCCTGAGCACGCCTGTAAAGTTTTCGTTACACCGTCTCTTACACCCTGTATAGTTTCTTTGATTTATGCAACTTTTTTGAAAGTAACTACTGGAACGGCAAAATATCGAAAACTCGTTTTAGGTACCACTACGTTGTTTAAAAATAGTTATTTGAATCAAGTCTAAATCTAATCTGTTTTGACCAAGGTTTCGAGTTTTTTAATACACCAATTATTTTCATAGTATCAAAAACTTTTGAGATGCATGCCGTGTAAATTAAATTAGGTAGTTTTCTAAATTTTTAAACTTCATTATTACAACTACAAAACTTTAAATTAATTCAGCATTGTTTGAAATGTTAAAAACGTCTGTTTAGACTTTCATTTCATTATGTTGCACAGTGCATGCACAGAATTAGAAAATATCTTTGTAGAAAATATCTGACTTAGGTACTTTTATTAGATTATTTAAAACTAACGGCCCGCCTAGCGGTTGCAACCACTGTAACTTATTTTCCCGTGGAAATAAGTTCTCTTCCCGGATCTCTCGGAACAAACGTCGTCCAACGACCCAATGAACCCTAGTGCCGGGATTTTTAATCGCCTCTACCTGTAGCAGGCTTCTGACATGGTTGTGTAACAGCAAGTATTGAACATAATGTCTGAAGCCTGCTGCTAGTAGAAGGTGTTAAAAAATTCTAACATTAGGGTTTTTTGGGTTGTCCGACGCCTGGGTATCCCACACGAAAAAAAAAGAGCGAAAGATACGACCCACAAATTCAATTGACTTCGAGTAAGTACAGGATACTAGATGGACCAAGTAGATGGACTATAACCAATTTACTAAGAACCGCAAGTGCTCTTTTATACGAAAAATGAAAGATATTACCATAGTTATAACAAACAACCTTTACCGCCCCTTGAAATTGGCAGCCACAAACGCCAGAGAGAGCCCTAAATTATGCAAGCAGCAGGCTACAGTAAAACATAAAAAAGGATTTATTTTTAACGAGTACGAGCTTATAAAAACCACAGAGAAGAACTCAAGGGTAGAAGATTCTGTAACTTCCTGAGTCCGTCCGCCAGTGATTTAGGGCTGAAAAAAAAAGCATTTGTGTGGTACCTACTTACTTTGTTAAAATATTTTCAACGCAAAGAATAACGTGTTGCTTATCTTCTGATCACTTCCTGTTCCGGTATCAAAGTTGCCTTATTCAGTTGCACTTACCTAAAATACATTTATCTAAAAGAAGTATGATATCAAAGCCGGTATTTTGATCCTATATTTTTCCAAACAACTCATAAATAAACCACGATTCAAAATGGTAAGTCTCTTCCCCACTGGTCTCCGTATGAGTAACCTAACCTAACCAGTTACTCAAGAGTAGGTATGTAACTACACATGTATTTGGGTGGACAAAATAATAGTAGATAACGCACCTAGGAATGTAACCTATCAATTGCAACTGCGGTTTTTTTCTGAGTGGAGTGAGAGCGGTAACTTTCCGAGGTTGCAATTTGATGTTACATCCGCGGTGTGTATACTGTTTTACATATCAAATGAAAAGTGAGTAAAATAAAGCGACGAATACAAGAAAACAATTCATAAATGATGAATGTATCGTAAATTGCATCAGAAAACTTTTTTTCTCTGAGTAAAAATATGAAAGAAAAGTACCTATCCTAACATTTAAAGCAATTTTTTTTTATCGTAAGGATATCAGTAATTTTAATTTTTGTTATTGAGAATTAATTCGACAAACTCATGTATTGAGGTTATAAAAATACAGATTAAAAATATAATTCCTGCTTCACTTTTTTTTGCATCCGGTGTTCTTATTCAAACGAGACAATTCGTAGCGGCCAATTCGATATTTGAAATTTGAATTATTCGATGCATCTACGATTAAAAATAAGACGAAATCGATTTTTTACTTTTGTCGCTTTTCTTTCGTTTTTTCTTCTAGTTCTATATTTAAAATTACTTACTCTTAGGCTGACCTGTAAATTGAATTCATAGAGCGAGTTTTTGTTCAATGTTCAGTATTGACTTATTTCGAAGCACGAGAAATGCATTTTTTTACAGGCTATAGCCCAAACGACTAAGCGCATTAGAACGTATGAGTTGTTGTAAGATTCTTCTCTGTGACACATAAGGCGCTGATTATAAAAAATTGTCATAAATCAAAATTCCAGATTTTACACGCAAAATATAACTTTCGGTTTATTTATCAGTGTGCTTGTTTAGGTTCAAACTTTAGGACGCAGTCAAAAACGTTCTAAATACGTCAAAGCTTTATTAGTGCCACAACAGGCGTCGTAAATGAAAAATTCTTGTAATAATGGTCGTAATTGTATTGTACAGATGGTCTTTTCACATGGAAATATCGTCGTTAGCGAAACCGCCACTTGACCGCGTCGTGTGCTTTAATTAAAAAGTTTATCAGAGCCCTCAAGTTATTCCTTTCATGTTTATTGCTCATAAAACATTCAAAACAAATTCGTTCTTTGTTTACAAATTTTTCAAACCTGTCTAGCGTTTTTATTTGATCTCATTATAATATACTAGCTGCCCGTCCCGCGGTTTCAACTGCGACTTAGTGAGTCTTCTAATCAGATTAGTAATATCTATTTCTAAAAATGTGATTTGCCAAACGAATAAAATAAATGAAAAGAATTTAAATTGAAAACGTCTAGGTACGAAAAAAATCCTTGTCTTTAATGCGTATGTTAGGATTTGACTTATCCATAGATTATTAATATGAAAAAATAGTACCTACCTATATTTTTGAATTATAATATCTGTGCTCTTGCCCCTTTAAATTTATTTAATTTACTTCCAAGGCGATATACAAAATATGATCCACCACTGCTTCTTGGAAACACTCGTTATGTGGAAACTATACTCAGTCAACAAGTAGGTACTATTAGTAGGATACCTTAACGAAAGTCCGAGACAATTGGCCACAGTTGAAAAAACTTTCTAGAAGCACCATAAAGGGAAGCCCGAAGGCCAGAAGAAAAGTTTGCCGGTCCATCAACTTTGTATTTTGTCGCTTAAAAACCCGTATAATCCGCGCCAGAATACACCAACTCTGCCCTCTTAAAATTATAGAGAGAAGCGAGTAGAAGATCAAAACAGAACAAACTCGGTACATGGTGGATGAATTCTCCTCGAACCAACTTAGGGGGTTGTAGAGCGAAAGTCGCATTTTGCTATCTTGCTCTCCTCAGAGAGGGAGCTGCCAGCAAAAGTTTCAATAGATGGCGCTGCTTGTATGTTCGCAAAATGCAACGCAAAACGGCTGAAACTAAAACCACGGGGTTGGTCAAATGCGAAATTCAAAAGCTTTAATTTGCTTAGTAATTTCCTTGTCTACTATGTTTTACCTACCTATTTGATAGTTTCTTATCCCATTTTAAAATCAATGTTTTTCTGCTACTTACTAAAATAATACAAAAATTAATGACTGATGATTAACTAAATTTGTACCTACCTACCAGTTTTAGTAAGTAGGTGCATAAAGTACTCACAATTTGCCTCACAGAGGCAATTTATTATTTTTATTTATCGCGCTTAAAAGCCAGTCTCTAGTTTTAGGTTTGTTCGTGGTCATCTCGATTTACGCGCCACTCTATGCGGGTTATCGATTCAAATTAAATATTATTTAAATCGAACGCATTCTTACAGCGCACGTACCTATGGCATGTACTTACGCTAAATATTATATCGATTTTCAAAATAATCCTGGCCAGTTGGCGACCAAGTAGAGTTTATTCTAATAAAAGAAAAAAAAACATTTAAACCTTCTTTTGTCGAAAATTCAAAATATTACATTCTTTTTGTAAATGACATTACCTTTTTGGTCGTCATCTCGTTTGCATTGTCAATCCGTCTTTGCGATTTCAAACCTCAGTTTGTAAAACCATTTTTTGGTAAAAATGGAAGAGAAGGAGGATCATACATTTTCTTGTGCAAGTTGTGGATGCTTTGAAGATCTATGCGATCTATTTGTTGTAAATAAGGAAGATGATGGGAACATGACGTTCGCTGAAATGTTTGAAAAAGGTTTTAATATAAAAATACAGGTAAAACGCTTTTCGCTTTGCTATTCATTGTTTGTTATTTATCTTGCAACATGGTCTTGCGACAATATTTGAAAACATACTCATTAATTTATTGCAGATTTGTGATTTTCTGCCTCTGGAAAATAAGTATTTTTGCTGGCGATGCATTGACTGTTTGAAAGAGGCAATAAAAATAAAATCCCGCGTACTGAATAAATGCGGGTTTACATTGGAGAACACCAATATCAAAATAGAGAACGAAGGTGAGCCACATGACACAATCCATGACTTCAGTTGAATTTATAGAACCTAGAGTCCACACTAGAGTCCCACAGTCAAAAATTACTCTTGAGCCCTGCAGCTCAGGGGATCAATTTGTGAAACGACATAATTCGATTCCGCGCACGGAAATCCGCAACGCTCGCTCTAACCACAAGTATTGAAATTTCTAATACTCGATGTTTTTATGGTCAAGGGTAAGTGTAAATTTATTAGGGTGTGTGTGAAAAATAGAGCTCCAGGTGGCAAATTTTTCAAGATTCTCCAAACTTTAATAATTTGATTCCGTATACGGAAGTCTACAACGCCTGGTCTTACCAGCTTACCACTGATATTACATTTTCCACCACCTACTCGTTTTTTTTTTTTGTCAAGGGTATATGGGAGTTATTTAGTGTACGTGGGAATGGATTTGTGTAGTAGAACGTATTATACATGCGCAATTAGCAGCAGACTTTCGCGAAAATTCAAAAATAGAGCTCCAGGACGTGATCTACAGCCACAAGAGTCCACTGCTAGACATGGGCCTCCCGCAAATTAGGAAAGTATTGCCATTCTCACCACGCTTGGCAGGCGGATTGGCGAGCGCAGATATTGTAGATATTCACAGAAAACGCTACTGCCTATTCCATGGATTCATCCCTTAGGCGCCTTTTAGGACACCCACAGGAAGAAATGGGGTGATGCTATTCTAAGCCGATACCACACAGCCATACTAGTGAAAATTGTTGACGAAAATTGGTCCCATTACTTAGTGAAAATTGTTTACGATCTATATCTGTATACGATGTTTATTGCAATTTATTCTTTAGCCGACGACGAATACAAAGTAGAGTTCTTGGATGAAGACATTCTTCAGGATGATGCTTCTTCAGTTTCCCAACAAGATCTGGGAGATGATGAGTCAGACAGATCAGAAAATAATGATGATGTTGAAGGTACATGTTTATTTAGTATCACGTATCACGTACACACACACACACACATAGTGTGGACGGTTTTTCGAGCATGAGAATTTTAACATGCGCTGCTCAGGCGAAACGCGTCCACACCGACAGCGCAATGCGCTTATGCGCCGCATGCTGCGCGCGGCAGTGAGCATTTGAGGCTGCTCGTTCAATGGAGACCCACCTAATGGCGTTTGTGAATTTTTCTAGTCATGATGTAGGTACATATTTTAAGAAAAGTCTAATAACTAAGGTCACGTGTACATCGGTGAATTTTGTCGCACTACAGTCAGAAGTGCCTTTCCTTTTCGAAACAGAGAATATCAGTCAAAAATGTGGCTTCTGAAACACAGAACCAAGATGCGTTTATTTTAGTCTCAATTTTTGGAAATAACAAAATTAAATTACATGTGAATACCAATTTACACAACTAAAGAAGGTCCCCACTTAGCATAAGTTACAAGCAGTGGTGAGCTGCATGTAACACTGGTGTTTCGTGGCGCCAGATGTGCACAGTAAAACTATGATCTATCTTCACGCCGATTCCTCTTTTTAGCCTGACTATATAAGGTGTGAAAATATTAGCTTCAAATATTTTAAGGGGTGTATAAGGCCATGAGACTGATCAACTTTCCCCAGGGAACATAGGTCGAAATATGAAAAAAATTGTGTACCTCCCATACAAATTGACTTTGTTGGTTGGTAATTTTGTATGGGAGGTCCAATATTTTTTTTCATATTTAGACCTATGTTCCTTGGGGAAAGTTATTCAGTTTCAAGGGCTAGTCCATCCCTTAAAATATTTGTAGCTTATTTTTTTACACCCTGTATAGGTACGTATAAAAAATATAGAAACGACAAAAAATATATTTTTTGTTGTTGATTTAAACTCTTAAATCGATGTAACTATTACCAGTCTTCCTATCTATCGGCATTGTCTCAAGTTTGCCGGTAATTTGCTTCCTAGAAGGTGGTATCCAGACCCTAGACGACACGCTGTGCATTTACTGCGACGCCCAGCTGGATACCGAAGAAGAGATGCAGAAACACGTCCGCGTCTCCCACGGACTCGAACCCAGGACCGGCGAGCCGTTGAAGGAGTGCCCGCTGTGCGATGTCACCCTGGCTGACTTCCGTGGACACATGTACAAGTAAAATATATGATTTTGTTGCATTTGTTAGGCTATATGATCTTTACGATGTTTTTTATACAGTTGATAGTAGATTCTCATTTTAAATTCAGTCTTGTATCACCTTGAAAGAACCGGAAAATGTCGTGTCTTGTATAGTTGGACCAAGAATCTATACAAGGATGTCCAAGTATTTACTTAGTACCAAGCTTAATAAAGGATGTCCAACACGACATATTCATTGCATTTCACATTGTGCAAATGCGGTATTCAACCACAAATATTTTATGTGGTAAAACAGCCCATGTACCTAAACAACTAGGTATGGACTTCCTATACAGAATATACCTGCTGACATTTCATATTTCGACTTATGTCCTTTAGGGAAAGTTGTTCATTCTCAGACTCTGGTTCATACAGTATTATTTTTACAACTTTTTATGTCGAAATAGTACTAAGCTCCTACACATTTTCCTGTACCTCAGATGCCACCCGACAAACGAAGAAGAAGAACGGCTGTATCAATGTCATTTCTGCTCCAACGTGTATAAGACGCGTAAAGCTTGCTTCACTCACACCAGGATGAAACATGGAGGTTAGTATCAAAAGATTACTGAAAAGTGTGGCGTTCTTACAAAGATCTTCAAACTTTATTACAAGTTATTATTGTATATTTATGTAGGTATAACATACAGAATCTTACAGCTAACACAAATAACAATAACCCTAAAGTAACCAAAAAAAATTCGGGGTGTAAGGGACAGCGTCCCGAATACTGATAGGTTGCAAGCAAACCATGAAACTGAACAACTTTCAATGTCAAACAAATTTTGGTTTCTCATTAAATGTAGTAACTAATCGCAATTTTGTATGGGAGGTCCAAAAAAAATTGTCGATTCCTGACATAATCTTCTAGGGGAAAGTTGTTCAGTTTCATTGTCTGCTTGCTTGGTCTGCAGGGACAGCGTCCCGAATACTGATAGGGTATCCTAACACCCTGTATTATGTTAAAACTTTAGTGTGTACAAAAATTTTTAAGAGGAATTTTGGGCATGAAAATGAACAACTTTGTAAGAGGCTTTCAAAGACGAGCTTATTTTTGCAGTGAAACTACACAACAATCTTCCACCGTCGAAGACAATGGAGAAAAATCGCGTTAAGTGTCATCTTTGCGACCGGGACTTCAGCCAGAAACAGATATTGAACAAACACCTTTCAAAAGTTCATAACATTGTGGTAAGTCTACAGTAACTATTACACAGCCCTGCCAATAGGGCCGGTTTCGCATACATTGCTGGTTGTTATTACACACACACAAACACACACACACACACACACACACACACACACACACACACACAAACGGGCAAATATTCGTAACAAACTCGTAATAACCGACATGTACCTATACCAAACGGGGAGGCAGGGTACGGTAGGTAAGTTCAATAGCCACTTATATAGAGATTACCAATTATACAGTCTGTCAGAGAATTTGATCCCGGAATTTTTATTTCGACATCCCGGGAAACATCATACACAAAAGGATCCTGGGTCTATTCATATTTAGTTCATGTCCCGTATCATTATGAATTATTCGTGGCGCGTGCAAAATCATACTTCTATTGTTAGAAAAATAAGCCTCATGCATACCAAATACGTCTACAAGTTCAACTGTAGGTACCTACTTGCATCAGTTGCAAATTAGTTTATGAACATAATTGCTTCCAGATTCAAAAACGAAAGGCATTTAGCTGTCCTCTATGTACCGATAGAGTTTCGTACGGGAATCATTTCAGCTCGCATTTGCTCCATGCCCATGGAGTGCATCAAGAAATCTCTGAACTGGAATTTGCTAATATGGACGGTTAGTTTCTTTTTTTGAAACGTTTGGGCACCCTAATTATTTTATTCTTTATGAAATGACGTGCAAAAGTACCTTAACTGTTATACGATAATGGTTATTCATGATAATAAAATAAATACAGTCAGCAAAGGAATAAGGTGTACAGGAGTCCTCCAAACGAATCGAAATATTTTGTCTCTAATGAAAATGTAAAAATTATGGAAATGTTCTCGTAAATTATGTATGAAAGTATGTCATTTTGTATTAAAATCAATTGTAGAATATCAATATTTTACTTGAAAATAAAGATTTTCAATTCGTTTGGAGTACCCCTGCTAACCTATCTCCGTTGCTGACTGTACCTAGTAGCGTAACGGTACTTTCACTGATTTATTTCATGTACTAAAAGTGTTTTTAGTACGTAGTAGCTTTAGTCCAGGTTATAATATTTTATTTTGATATTTTTGGAGTATTTTAGTAGTGATGATTTTAATTAGCTATTTTAAGAGGTCATTGATCGAAGGTCCATGAAATTAATACCTACAGTACAGATATATATATATAAAAATACTATCAAATTCGCTTGTAAATGCAACACTATTATTCAGTTTGAAAAATATTAATGACCTCTTAAAAGTTAAGGCGATGTCTACTTGCGTAAACGCTTGTAAAACGTTGAAAAGGATATCGCTTTAAAAAGACAAGGATCTGAAAATTGGCCGTCATAATCCTTGATACCAAATTGCACGTGTTTACGCATCTGGCTAAATTTATATGAGCGTGAAAATTCTTACGTGTTATGTAACAGAAAACAAACGTGTAAAACTTTTGGATCCTTGTCGAAAAGCTAACTAAAATCTTGTTGTTTCAGAATTCACAAGTTACAAGAACGCAATCCAAGAGGAAACTAGATATCGTTTTAGAAAAACCACATCTAGCAAACGTACTGTTGACGGGATACGTTCTCACTACATGTGTAGCCAGTCCGGCGTTTATATATATCAGGTATTGTTGAAATAAACCCTGTTTTCAGAGTTCATGAAGTACAAGACAGCGGTGCAGAACAAGACGAAGTATAGGTTCAGAAAGATATCGGCAAGCCGCTCGGTGCTGGACGGCGTCAGGTCGAACTATATGTGCAGCCAAAGCGGAGTTTATGTCTATCAGGTGAGATGATGTACTCAAAAGCAATTCCAGGTGAAGAAAGCACTTTAGAAAATAACTTGGACTTGTAAACAGCGGTCGAGATCAAGACTACAAGTCAAGTACTCTCCCTGGTCAATGCTAACTGTATGCCTTCAGACGCATACCTTGAAAAATAGCACCAATTTAACGACAGGGACGTTTTGCGAACGGGACCTTACGCGTCCGAAGAACTATGTAGAGGTAGAGGTATAATGTATATCAACCAGTCCAATGCTACGATGCTCACGCTATCAGAATTTTCTTTAGCAGAGTTCCTATAAAGGTAATAGACACAGGTATAGAACACCCAGACCAGACGTATGTATAGATATTTAAATTCTATCGTGAATTATTGCCATGAATTGTATTCAAGCGTACCTTTTCGCAGGAAGACACATTTATCACTCGTACCGTTAAGGTGATCCGTTTTCCATACAAAAGTCAATGGACTTACATGCTTACACAAACCAAAAATGTTGGTTGAAGTACTGATCTACAGTCCTATTTTAATGTAAAGTTTTCGCAAAATGATAGAAATATACGACTTAGTTATCTGAAATACCTTTTTTGTAATTTTCTTCCCAATAATACATTTGTAGGCGTGCTATCTATAGTGTAGTTTAGTCAAATGACTATCATTTGTGTGCGTAACATTAACCTGTGTGCGTGAATGTTCGAGTCATGGGCTGAAGGTCACTGGAGCCAGAGTGCATTCCGAAACTCGATATCGTTTTACGCATTTGTTGTGGAAACAGTTTGGGGGTAATATAAAATTAAATAATAAAATTAAAATATTTATATTTTTATGCTCAAACAAGATAAAGAAGTGCACACTTTATTTTTAATGCGTGCAAACCATTCAAACTCGCATTAAAATAAAATTCAATGCTCGTATAAACAATACCGAAAATTTTTGAACGCAAGCGTCAAAACTGTCTAAATCAAAGAACACGTGTACGTCTGGTGTGATTGTGCGATTGTTTACTATTTCAGAAATAGTTTTCCGGTAAGAAATTGATTTCTACATCATATTGAATGTGCAAGTAAATAGTTGGTGCAGCCTGTGTTGACCTTTCTCGGTTCCAGTTGTTGTAGGGCGGGTTGCGTCGTAGCGTTGCGTGCCATCATTGGGAGTACAACTCCGCGGCACCTACACATATTCGTGATCTTCTTCTCAAAAATTCGGCGGAAATATGGATACGTCTGTTTCAAGCTATAGAGATCACAAATATTCTGGTCGGACAAAAAACCTGAAAAGAGTGCGTGCTCAATTGAAACGTAGCAAATTTTATATTTTGATGTTGTAGTAATGATTAGTTTCTCTTTTTAGATGCAGGAACAGTTGAAAATTACAAGACGTGAAAAATGTTACTTCATTGGTTTTATTGCACCAACTCAGCTTATAACTGTGCTTGAAGTCCTAAGAGATGACCAGTTTATGATACCAAAACTGGTGGACTTTTTCCGCGACTGTATTTTGCCCGAGATCATCCTCAGACGTGTGAATAAGGGACAAATGTTCTAGCTTTTTGGCAAACTTATATTATTTTGTTATTCACTTATGATTGTTTTTTTTTAGACATCAACAGTTTGTTGTTCGACACGTACAGAAACTACAGAAGACAATACAGAAATTGTGACCGAGAGTACCTAATGACCAATCGCGTCCATCTATTGCCACGTGAAAGAAGGACAAACCAACAGACTTACCTTCGCGTTTAGAATATTTGTATTTTCACACCAAACTATAATGTTATTTGACGCGACATGTAATATAAAAAAATATGGATTATTCACCAAATCTATGCACTGGGCTCCCTTATTCACACGTCTGAGGATGATCTCGGGCAAAATACAGTCGCGGAAAAAGTCCACCAGTTTTGGTATCATGTCCAGAATAAACTGATCATCTCTTAGGACTTCAAGCACAGTTATAGGCTGAGTTGGTGCAATAAAACCAATGAAGTAACATTTTTCACGTCTTGTAATTCTCAACTGTCCCTGCACCTAAAAAGAGAAACTAATCATTACCAAAACATCAAATATAAAATTTGCTACCAGTCGGCATAAACAATTTTTTTTTCAGTGATTACCTGGTAGTAATAGCTATGTTTTTTGTTCATTGTTAAAATCCCATCTTTTACAATGATTGGATTTTTTTTTCTTTCAGTGGCTGCGGTCTCAATCGTTTGATTGTTTCTTGCCAAAGACGGGAAGCATTTGATTTCGAGAATGGCATTCTCATTTAGCACTATACCTAAAACATATCATATGATGTGTTATTTCTATAAGATACTAAAAATATCTAAATATTACAAACTATAAGGTCATTTTATTACCATCAGGACTGGCTCCTAAAAATCCGTACTCTTCATCAATAAATAACCCCGGTTGTCTTACGCGTTTGTTGTAATTCTCAACAAAAAAGGTTCGAGCGACAGATTCATTTTGTTGTCCATACATCATGTCATTTGTCAAAACATTACTTTTGTATAGCACAGCTTTTACGTGGTTGTGGCAAGGCGTATTTTTTATTCTTTTGCATATCTGTAACAGAATATTAGAAAATTTCAAGGAGGGAGGAGGCTATGTCCAGCAGTGGGATACCGATGGGTCGATAAGATAAGACCCATTTTCAACGGAGAGAATGTCTTGACCTTCTTCCGGTTTGTTACGTGCTGTATAATATACTAGCGGCCCGTCCAGCAGTTTCACCCGCTGCTATCTCGTCGGTTCACCCGTTTAGAAGTTGATATATCGACAGAAGTACCATCTAGCGGGTCGATTTATATTTTTAAATGTTCCAAGGAAACATCAAGATATCCGAAATTTCAACCCAATTGGTTCACCCGTTTAGAATTTTTGAAATCAGCTCAGTAGTTTTTCAGTTTATTTGTTACAGTAATACACACAAAAATACAAATCTTTCTTCTTTTTATTATTAGTGTAGATGTAGATGATGATACTTACTACTCCAAAGTGGCTTGCAGTCAATCTGTCATTTCTGTACATAGTGTACAGTTCATTTTCATGTTGGCCGATTGTAGTTTCTTCGATTGATTTTATCTCATCAAGAGACTTCTGAAATTCAGGTATTTTTTGCGAACAAAGCCTCTTGAGATCATCGTAGTCAACTGGATCAACAGTATCCTGTGCTGCAGGGCCATAATTTTTATCGGGTTTGGATTTGACCGGCTTTGGCAAAAAGATTCTCCTTCGCGTGTATGTCTTTTTTCTTGCACTACTCTTCTCTTTTTGGGCAATATAATTTTTGAAATTGCGTCCTGGTGAAACAGAAGTACATTTTTTCCAAGCAGTACTATGCCAATTTTGTCCAGCGACTTGAGATAGACCTGAAAAAGTTGAATATATTCGAATTTAGTATAAGAATTATAATAGCAATTTAATTTACATCATTGATTTCACTAGCACTAGTAAAATTTTTTTTGGAAGTTTGTTCTACACACCTAGGTTAAAAAATGATGCAATAATAAAAAATAGGCAATATGAGTTTGTCAAAGGTGCTCGGTACATTTTGCTCACTATTTTTTAAATAGTATTGTTAGCCTGTTGTATCCCACTGCTGGGCAAAGGCCTCCCCTTCTGCCAATATGTCCATATCTAGAATAAAATATTACCTGCAATATGCACTCTTCTTTGATATGATCCACGCTTATGTAAATTCAGACGTTTTCCACAGTTGAATTTACTGATCATACTCATAAAGATTTCCACATAGTTCGTGGTCTCATTTGACAGTCTATAAGCTTTTGACATTACCATTTCATTTGCAGCGCAGATAAGTGCCCAAACAGTGGGAGCATTCTGCTTCATGTCATCTACACTGTCAATTTTGCAAGTTTTGGCTTCAACAATTATTATTTTCGTCCGTGCAATGGCAATTTAGTATTTGCCAATATCTAAAACCAGAATAATAATTATGATTTTATAAGTTCAACTCCCACCCTCCCCCAACCAAGCAATGTTTATAATATCATGCACATGTTTATAAAAAGTGGCCTTATGTTACCCGCGGATATTGTAGCTTTCTAATAGTAAAAGCATTTTTGAAAGTGGTCCTGTAGTTTCGAAGTTTATCCATTACAAACAAACAAACTAATCTTGACTGATTGAATACTAACCTTATAGAGTGCACTGGTGTAATTTTTTATTACATGGTTTTTACACTCGGTTTTTTTAATCATTTGTCCATAAGACACCTTCTCTCTAAGTTGAGCATACACTGATGAATCACCATCTCCAATAAAAAACAGGTATCTCATGCCATGCATTTCCACTGATTTTTGAAACCCTTCGACTAATATACTTGTTTCCATGCCAGTCGAAGGCCCCTCATAGTTTTTAAAACATGTGTGTGGCGTTGGTTCTTTGCATTCCTTTTCATGTATGTGGCAATGGAAACAATACTTGTTTTTGACACCAATGTAAAGACATTTTTTTGTATTTTGACCAATGTATACAAGCCTGAAAACAAAAAATCTATATTAGGTTAAGATACATAGATGAGAGTGATAATGATGTGATAATATGTACAACTTGTACATTTACCATTCCTGAAGCAGAGTTGAAGTCATGTCCGTAGGATCTTTTGGCCCACCCTCCATCGACATACACTATAGCATATGGAATGCCATCACTAGATATCTGGCTTTTTCGATAGCCATAGCTTTTTCTCTTTCTCCATTTTTTTTAATTTCCTCTGTAAGTTGATCCATCCATGCATCTCCTAGTGATTCTTCTATTTCTCTAAATTTATTAGGTGATATTTTTTGGATGTCCATCACATTGGTGATATGAGCTGCTTGGGTATAATATCCACCTCCAGTAACAGTTCCCCATACAAATCCCTTGTTTAGTCGATCACCAACTTCATTACATTGCCGAAATTTTTTGTCGCAACTGGTGCAAGAAAAACACAACATACTGTTGAAACCATTTCTGATTTCATGGTCAAATTTGATTGTACTATTAGAACATGATGCTCTATGTCTTTCAATCGTGAATGCCCACTGAATTGTATGTTGTATATCTACAATTCTGTTGCCGGATAATCCAGTCAAATCATATGGCTCAACTGGCTCGATTGTTAGCTGGTGGCTGGATAGAGTTGGATCAAATGGCCAATTTATATCTAATGGCTTGAATGGTCCAGCACGACCTTTGTGTTGAGTAGTTACAGGTAGTGAAGATGACTCTATGACTGGGCACTGTGGTTCATGTTCTTTGCTTGAGCCTTGTTGAGAGCAGTTTTGTTTTTTAGCTTCATAGGTCTTTATTACGCTAAAAAAAAATTAAAGGCAAGCAATAAACAAGTTTCATCATAGACACACGGACATACTAGACTTTGTTAGCAGTCCACACCATATGTTCAAGTAGTACCTACCTAGTACATTGACCTGATTGTTCAAAATCTTCATTCTTTTTTTTCTTTCGCCAAACATCAGCACGACTGCAAATGATTATTTGGTCATAAATTATATTCATCAATACATAGAAAGGATAAAAATTGGTGCAAATATTTTTGAAACTAACCTTTCGTTCTCGTTATGAAAACGTTTCAATTGAGCACGCACTCTTTTCAGATTTTTTTTCCGACCAGAATATTTGTGATCTCTATAGCTTGAAACAGACGTATCCATATTTCCGCCAAATTTTTGAGAAGAAAATCACGAATATATGTAGGTGCCGCGGAGTAGTACTCCCAATGATGGCACGCAACGCTACGACGCAACCCGCCCTACAACAACTGGAACCGAGAAAGGTCAACACAGGCTGCACCAACTATTTACTTGCACATTCAATATGATATAGAAATCAATTTCTTACCGGAAAACTATCTCTGAAATAGTAAACAATCGCACTCACACCAGACGTACACGTGTTCTTTGATTTTGACAGTTTTGACGCTTGCGTTCCAAAATTTTCAGTATTGTTTATACGAGCATTGAATTTTATTTTAATGCGAGTTTGAATGGTTTGCACGCATTAAAAATAAAGTGTGCACTTCTTTATCTTGTTTGAGCATAAAAATATAAATATTTTAATTTTATTATTTAATTTTATATTACCCCCAAACTGTTTCCACAACAAATGCGTAAAACGATATCGAGTTTCGGAATGCACTCTGGCTCCAGTGACCTTCAGCCCATGACTCGAACATTCACGCACACAGGTTAATGTTACGCACACAAATGACTGTCCTACACTATAGATAGCACGCCTACAAATGTATTATTGGGGAGAAAATTACTGATCAAAAAAGGTATTTCAGATAACTAAGTCGTATATTTCTATCATTTTGCGAAAACTTTACATTAAAATAGGACTGTAGATCAGTACTTCAACCAACATTTTTGGTTTGTGTAAGCATGTAAGTCCATTGACTTTTGTATGGAAAACGGATCACCTTAACGACAGTTTTTGGTTCTGACATATACTATTTACCGCAAAAATACAGTTAAATATAAACCACTTGTCTAATAATAAACTGAAATAACTCAAAAACTTCATTTCCCTCGTTTCGTTAAGTCCTCTTACGAGCCAAAGGTAAGTGGCCATTTTAGGACACCGTCCGGTTATACTAGATTAATTTTTACTGCAGAAATACAACCATGATGTTCTTTTGCTAATATCATAATAAACTAAAATGCCTTCTTTAAAAAACTCCTACCAATGCGCCATATGGTCGATTTTGTTCATTCTGCACGTTTTCAGGCTGACAACCTGTCATATAGTGGTAAACGAATCATCTGGAAGGGCCCTAAATGCTTGTCAGACGTGGCGATAACTGCCGTATGTTTACGATCGCTAACGCTCTGCCTACCCCACATGGGATAAAGGCGTGATTTATGTGTGTTTATGCACATTTTCAGGGTAAAGGCAAGCGTCCTGCGCCTGAACGTCAGATCTACAAGACTGGTCATGCGTGTCCCGCGCACATGATCGTAACTGAGACCACGGACAAGGTCCTTGTGACCTTCTATCAGACTCATGTCGGACATGGACGTAAGTAAATAATATCCTCTCTTCCTTCTTCTTGAAGTTTTCCCCTAGGAACATATTTCAGGAAACGACAGAACGACCTGACTGTATTTACTATGAGGAACCAGAATTTATTATATGTTTTGAGATTTTCGCGGTTGTTCACAACACTTAAATTATTAGTATTTACGGGATTATCACCACGATTATGTTAGACGATTAGACGATTAGATTAGAGAATTTATTAGACGATTCCTGGCGGGTAAAATGTTTAGTTTCATGGCAGGTTGGAAACGACAAAACGACCTGACTGTATTTACTATGGGGAACCAGAATTTATTAGACGATTCCTGGCGGGTAATTTTTTTAGTTTCATGGGCTGACTGCACACCGTCAGTATTCTGCTGGCTTTCCCTAACATTCTGTATAAGGACTTACATAATAAGGATAAAAAATAATAAGGAGTCAAAAAGTAATGGTTAGTGCGGACCTTCATGCTAGCCTGCGTGTTGACAGACTTTGTATGTCTTCAGCATGAATGTTGAGGTTATTCTGAGAGATATAACGTAAGTTGTATTTTTAGCGTTTCTAGTTGTACTGTTAAGTCCTATTTTTTTGTGTCTAGGTATTCTGCTATACAGCAGAATACTTCTGTTGCACTTAATCATATACATAATTAAGTATAAACTAAGTCAACAATTTCAGTGATTTTTAGATATGTATTTTGAGAAGTTTTGAAAAATATCCTGTTTCTTGTATAGCATGTCCGTATTACGACGCTCGACTGCCGAAGAAACCAAAAACCCCGTCGTTTTCGAAACCAACGACAGTCAGCTCCATGATGATGGTGGATGATGACGTCATAGAGATGGAGCTTAAAGAGGAGGATGATGAGGTTAGTTCTCGGATTGGTTGGATAGTTTGTGCCATGCATTGTAGATGATAATTGTTGTACGTCGTAGTGTTGATTTGATAGTATTCGCTAGATAACTATGTCATTAGTAAAATGCAAAAGTAGTACGCTTAAAACTATTGTACAAAAATACTACATATTCCATTTATAGTTTTTCGAATTATTCAAAGTTCGAATAAATAAACTGAAAAATAATGTAAAAGTAAGTGTTTTGACGCCAGCGAAAATAGAGAGAAATGGCGTCATCTCTTCGTATTTTCATACAGAATATCATTTTCATAAGTAGCTCATTTGACCTGCCTGTCATCTTGCCCATAATCATTTCTGCTTCGTGTTTCATATTACTTAAACTACTACAGCCACAGCAGTCCACTAATCATGGGCCTCACCTCACCCTATAAGGAGGTATTAGCCGCACTCATCTCGTTTGACAGTTGGATTGGAGCGCAGTGCAAATTGTTGTATTCACATAGAACGCTGCTGCCCGTTTCCTGAATTCGTCTCATAACCAGTTATGACTTCGATTTTCTCTACAGGGTGCAGAGAAATGATGTATGTCAAAATTCTTCACTTGTTTTGGTAAAATCCATAAGATTTGACACGTCTGAAGTCTACTCTCGCGCGAGATAAATCTCTCTACTGTATCATACTCTGTATTTACAATTCCTACGGGCCGAATCAGGGTGATGCTATTCTAAGCCAGCATCACATAGCATAACATAACGTATGTATTGCATGTGCTTTATTTCTATAGCTTTCTGGAGCACTGGCGTGGATTTGCGACACGTGTGGCAAAGGGTTTCTGCAGGTCGAACAGTTCAAAACGCATATTGCATCGCACGACCCCAAGCTGTATCCTTGCCAGTACTGTGGAAGTGTAAGTACTAAGAAATTTATATTCTTTTGTCTACGTATATAGGGAAGATACACTGTGCTTCGAAGAAAACGCGTTAAAATGGTCGAGTCATTTAGGACAATGCAGTGAAGTTTTTCACTGTGGGATCAATGCTGAAAAAAAATATATATTTCGACCTTCCATACAAGCTCAACCTGAGCTTGCCAGCTAATCCTGAGCTTGCTCAGCTAATCCTTTAGTTTGTATGGGTTTTTTGTCGTTTTTCAGCATTGGGCCCATACTAATTATTGTTCAATTTCACCGAAGTAACAGTTTACAAAACTACGATTGTATCTATAATTAAAAAAAAATACTGTTTTACTCGTGCGTTTCACACTGATATCAGTTTCTTGTATAAATAGTATTATTTAAAGCTAAAATATTCCATTAGATTACCAAAACATACAAAGATTGAATCGCACGGAAACAGCACAATAAATTCAAGCAAAATGCATAAGTTCAGCGTCCAACACAAGCCATAAAAGTAAGCTAAGCACAGTTTTCTTTTTATCAGGTTTACGATGATATAGAAGCGTGGACAAATCACATACAAGAGCATACAGCTGGAAGCATAATTTATAAGAATTATCAATGAAATTAAATGCCCATATCTATAAAATGAAATTCAAAATGCATACTAGGTTTATACGGGGTGTAAGGGACTGTATAACGATAACTTTGCAGGCGTGATTAGACCATGAAACTAAACAAATTTTTCTATGGCGGCTATGTTGGAAAATGAAAAAAATTTTCGAGTTCCCATACAAAGTCAGTCTGATCGGAAATTTTGTATGGAAGGACGAAAATTTTTTTTTCGTTTCCAACATAACCCCCATGTAAAAAGTTGTTCAGTTTCATAGTCATACGCCTGCAAAGTTTTCGTTGCACCCTTACACTCTGTATAGTAAGGCATGTGAGAGATAGTGGACAATGGACATGAAAAGTTTTTTCTAAACTACCCAAATTAGTTTTGAGTATCTCCGCTATCTTTCACATGCCGGTGATCCATTATTAATGGGACAACCTGTATGTAAATATACGAAATTATAAAAATAAGTATTATAAACGGAAGGGCAAGTGCCCGAATTTCAAATTAAAATGTTGATATTTTTGGCGCTTGCCCTCCGACTATCTCTGTGCAATAAATATTATAAATGTAAGATAAGCATAGATGGTACCTATTGTAGTGTATTATGGTAGTCAGATACATGATTGCGTGAAAACTTATCAGTAATTATCAACAATGCTATTAATATTTTAATTTTATCGAAGAGGTTTAAGAAGAGAGAGAGTTATTTTAGTTATCTTTTAAAAGTACTTAGAATACAAATACGTTTTTCTAATCAACTTATAATAAAACGAACTAACATTACAACCTTAACTCTAGTTCTGGTTTCAAAAGTTTCAACCTTTCAAGAAGTATAATCTATTCTAGTGGCATAGTTTTTTAACTACTTTATCCAATTTATGTACTTATTCTATGTACAGTACAATTATTTTATGTACTTTACAGTACATACAACCCTAAAATAAAACTGGATATAAATCACAGTAGGTACTTTATGATTGATGTGGCCATGTAATTGCAAAAATTCTTCGTATTCCAAGTTCCGAGTTCGGATCGCGTTAATTTCGTTTCATATAAATTGTTCATTTTTCACTGCAGTAGCTTTACCAAGATTGATGCAATGTCTCGTCGTCTCGTTGCGAGAGTATTTTGCAAATATTTTTGAGCGAAATATAGGGCAGGCATTTTTAAATATTAATAATAATTTTGCCGTTTTATGCCGACTTAGAATTGCATCATCTCATTCCCTTTTCGCGGGTGTCGTAAGAGGCGGCTAACTCGAGGATTTCAGGTATATTTTTTGGCGATGGGCTGACCATATGTCACTTTTTAAAACGGTTCTCAAATATTTGCCAGACATGGCGATAACCACCGCAATTTTACGACCATTGATGCTCTGCCTCCCAGCAAGGGATATAAGCGTGATGTTTATATGCATGTACCTAAGTATATGTATGAGTTATTAATACGGACTGCAAAGTAAAAAAAATGTTAAGGCACAGTTCAGTAGGTAGGTACTTAAAAGCGTAGCCATCTAGACCTACGTAACTATTGGATTTTCCCAGAAGTCCCTCTTTGCCATACAACTTAAATTGCCTGGCCATTGTACAAGTTTTGAAACAAACTTCTGAAACCGCTACCAAAATGGTCCCAAATCTACCATTTTAGTTTGCTCCTTGAATGTGGGTAGTCCACGATAAAATTTAAAAAATCCATTTGCACACTTTCACGGATATTTTATTTGTTTTTAAATCAGATTCAGATTGCTTTCAATAAAACTTTATATTATTTCCTCTCACGTTTCTTATCGTATCAAGACACATCTATATACATGCCCACATACTATACATATTACAAGTCTTAAAACTTTCTGTAACCATCGAACTGCATTCATAGAAACGGAATAACAGCTTTACAAAACTATTAACCTATTCAAAGGATAAAACCAAAACCCATTCGCTCCTAAAAGCTTCTGCGAATGAAAGCAAAGAAAAGCGGAATAGTTAGCGTTGCCTTCAATACGCCACTTTAAAACTGCGTGTGAATTCCAAATAGATTCAAAGCGGCGCCAAAGCTGAACCAAAGCGCGAATTGGCGTCGCCAGAATGAGAGTGGAATCGTAAAAGGTTGAAGATTGAGAATGCTGACTCATCACGGCGCGTCGTCGAGAGTCGTCGACGACGCGGGAACACTGGCTGTGGTGGTGGTATGTAACCAGCCAGTGGTGTAATGTTAAGCCAAAATACATACATACATATATCACGCCTTTATCCCTTGCGGGATAGGCAGAGCGTTAAAGACCGCAAAAATACGGTCGCTATCGCCACGCCTGACAAATATTGAGGGCCGGTTAAGATAATTTGTGTATCACCATAGTGACAGGTTGTCAGCCTGTCGCCTAAAAGTTGTAATACACGTGAAACCCTCGAGTCCCTTAGTCGCGTCTTACGACACCCGCGGGAAAGAAATGGGGTGATTCTATTCGAAGCCGGCATCACACGGCATTATCCAAATCATAAGCCAAAATAACTCTTCGGAATATGAAAAGATATGGAAAAAATGTTGGATCTTAGGTACGGGCTAGGGCTAACAGCCGGTACATGTTTTATTTGACAGAAATAGAATTTGTGTTTTCAGTCTTCTTCTTCTTCTTTTCGTGTGGGACGCCGAGTCTTTTGTGTGTTTTCAGTAGGAAATAAAAATTAACTCTGGGAAAAGTTGTAAGTTTTATGGATTGGTTCAACTCTTGAAATATGTTAAGCTATGGTAACTCGCACTAAGTCACTTTGAACATTTTTGCTCCTTGTACATTGATCCTGCAGGGTCTATTTTTGAATTCGCACCACCCTAACCAATGCGCACACCATAGAGAACTGAACCTGAACTAGCATGACAGACTGAAAACTGACATGATTTCTGCATCTGCATTTGATCTACAGGCTGAATACTGATGTATTTTTTAATAATTTCGTATAAAGTCCATTTACCTTCCATCCGTCACAACCCTAGCCCACATGGTATGAACTAGTGCCTAATCTTGAGCCGGATCTCAAAAGCAGGGCTGAAAGAGCCACGGGGTGTCTCGACGCCTGATGAAAAACGCGCTCAAGTGTCTCCAAGCCTTTTATATGCACCCCAAGCTTTGTCTAGCGCGATTAACGAAAATCGTCGCCAGTGTACGACTACCTTGTTTCTGTCTGGATACTGCAATTTGTTTACCCAAACGCAGGTGTGTTTGCGGCCTTACAGGCTTGTTGGTACTTGTGTATTTAGGTTTAATTTCATGAGTGTGTTTACGTCTTGTGGGACGAGCGAGGCATTACGTTGAAGGCAATCTGTTTTGACTAAATAAAGCCAGTGGTATTTCAACAGTAGCTTAATTCTTAAAATAAAACTATAAAAATAGTGCCCTTGGTCCTGCGTGGATCTTTGGTGTATCTATCTCTCTTTTCACGTAAGACACCGAGTTGTTTACGACCCGATGTGTGTCGGACGTATAGCACCTCTTGTATTATTATTGCATCAAAATATAAATGTTTAATAACAAAGTAGATAGCCATGACTTGTGGCCCGACCTCCTACTTCCTCCCCCACGGTTCTGCTGCGGTACAATAGCCACAAATACACTCAAGTAATTTGGACCTGAAACGCTACAACGCTCCGGCCTCATAATTGCTGTATCTCATTGTTGTGCGGTTCCCTCATCCATTGTTCTGTAAGTGGTAAGCATCTCCGAGTGGAAATTAAATCCTCAAGTAAAAGGGCAACATCTACACGGCCTAGACACTTAGACGCTGCCCCTTGTAAAATAAGCTTCTTGCTATGCGCACTTTTCGCTCCTGTTAAAACAATTGGCCTAGTTCTATAAAACCTAGTAGTACCGAAATGAAAGTTGAACAGTTTTATCAATTGGCAAGACAAAGTATTTTTATCTAAAGGGTGTAAAAAAAAAATAGGTGCGAATATTATAGGGGTGAACCAGCCCATGAAACAGAACAACTTTCCATATGGAAAATAGGTCGACATAAGAAAAAAACCCACCCAAAGTTAGCCCTCCCATAGAAAGTTACCAACCTATATGTCAATTTGTATGAGAGGTCCAAAATATTTTTTTATATTTCGACCTATGTTTCTTGGGGAAAGTTGCTCAGTTTCATGGACTGATTCACTCACTCCCTAAAATATTTGCAGCTAATATTTTTAGACCTTACATTGTCTCTTTGTCAGACTTTTCGTACAAATAAAAATGTATGAACAACTAGTAGGTACCGCTAACGCACTCCAATCGCTGAATAAAGCATACTCACAATCTTAAAAGGGAAACTTATTCGTAAGTTATTCAGCACTCTATGAAGGGGGTGGAGTTCCATACGTTAGTCTCCTGGGCGCACCATGAATTATGAATAACGCATCAACGCGCGCAACGTCACTTTGGAAGTGATTTGGAGTGCTTGGATATGTAAATATTAGCGTTGGATAATGGATACATATACCTACAAAGTGTGAACAAATATTTCGGACGTTTTTATATAAAAACTGCTAGCATATAGTCAGTATTCTTTGCTGCTAGTATGCTCCAAACGTATATCGCTAAAAGATTGAAAATATATCAGAGACTGAACTTGCAGCGAATAATACCGTCGTCTGTCTAATTTATTCCTGAGCTGTTCATCTGATGGTGAGCCAATGATGAGTGAAAAAAAATCTACTTACTTATTTCCAGATAAGGGTCGATGGCATCCCCATTGCATGATTGCAGTCTTTTAATAGTAATTATTATTATTTGCGATTTATTGTACGCAGAAGATTAAAGAGACAAACACATACTCCGTGTGATTACGGCTTAGAATAGCATCACCCCACATCATTCCCGCGGGTGTCGTAAGAGGCGATTAAGGGACTCGAGGGTATTGGTGTATTACAAGTTTTAGGCGGCAGGCTGACAACCTGTCACTATAGTGATACACATGTTTTCTAAAACAATCCTGAAAAATGACTGACGTGGCGATAGCGACCATATCCTTATGGCCGTTAATGCTCTACCTACCCCGCAAGGAATAAAGGCATGATATATACGTATGTATGTATGTACATATGTAACACAGTCTAATACGAAATTTCTAATGGCAATAAAAAGGGTGTTCTCTTGCCCTAGATACATTAAGAATGCATGCATCAAAAATGCATAGAATCAGAAGTTAGATCTCTTTGTCCGTGCATTCATGCAATCTGAAGTGCAAGAGTCATGAGCATCCAGGCGAGCTAAAAATCTACGTGATTTCTAAACAAAGATAGACAAACAGAAGCTTGTTTTCTTACAAACAATCTCGTGAAAGGTGCAAGCGTCTTCAAAAGAGATAAACTGAATGGAAACTTCGCACTCTAAACTTTATATCTTCAGAAATCAAGATTAGTAAAATTATATCGTGTACATAGGTTTAGTGTAATAAAAATTGGTATTCCTTATTTTAAGTTAGATAAGTAATCCAGTTACTCTCATTTCAGTGAAGCTTTTTATAAGCAAATATACTTACCTAGCTATGGGACGCTTTGTGACAAAATGTATCTCTAGTATTATCTAGTACTAATATACTTTCCTTGGTATTATGGATGTGCTGAATACAATTTTGCTCACGCAAGTGTACTTAAATACCTACTTACTTAGCTAGTCTCAAGATAAGACCGCTTAGTTTGCACTTGAACAACCGTCACGTAGACCATCTATTAGGCCAGGTGTTCTCAAAGTGTGAAGGTATAAATTGTTGTCTAACACCACACCACACGTCGGTGTAGCTAATGAAAATGCCATTGACCTCATTTTGGTCATTGTGCGTTTAGGATTTAGGACATTATGCGTCGGGAGGATCTGGAAAAAATAAGCAAAAATAACGTCTGCTAGCAAAGTTGACAGTTAATTGTATATCAGATAAATCGATACATAGTATAAAAACTAAGTGATGAGTCGTTTTAAGAATTTCTTTATCTGTCTGTTATGGACACTTCTAATTTCTCCTAAACCACGAAACACTAAGATTTGGCGCAACGGACGAAGCAACTGGTGCAACCGCTCTGGGGGGCCACTATAGTCTATAAGTTTAGGTACTTATCTTTTTGTAAACAAACTTTGTATTAAACTGACAGTTCTGAAGTGTCACTTTCATACAAAGTTTGTTTACAAAAAGATAAGTACCTAAACTTACAGATTATAGTCTGTCAATATACCTTTCGGTGATTGAGTTCCACTACACATATACATACATGTGTGATGAATACTACAACTTTGAGAATCTCATACGTGTGGCCGGCGCATGGCCAAGTTTTTAATTACATTGCAACTTCCATCATAAATAGTTGACAAATTACTAGCAATAAACGAGACGTATGTAGCGAAAAGCTTCTACTGCATACTTGGCACAGTTTTAGACAGTCTTATGCATGAAATGTATTTGATGCTTTGTGTGCAAGTAACACAAAACGGTACAAGATAACTTTGAAACGTTGTTGTGTACATGCCGTAATAAAAACGATTATTTCTGTGTTTTCAATAACAATTTACTGAACTGTTTTTAATCGTCCGGCTCACTCCTTGAGCAGCCTGATACCAAACCAAACCACCTCACCCCAGTTTTAAAATTTATTTATTTAATCGTTTATTTTTACAACAATACAAACATTTACTTTCTGAACCGAGCTACCTATACATAATGTGAGAGCAAATTCTTTTTAATGCAAAAAAAGTGTGTTTGTAACCTTTATCAAAAACAGATAGATTCAGCTACGAAATTAAAGAAACACTAACATAGGTAAATATTTTCTACCAAGCCCTAATGAAACAATTCTAAGAACAGTCAACAAAGTGCATGTAGCTTTGAGGTGAAAGAGTATTTAACATTACCCACCTCAGGAGTGATGTTATCCATTTAACTGAACATTGTAGCTTGAGTAAAACCTTACTTTGAAATTGAAATACCTACTCTTTAGACTCGCAATAAGGTACACTTTTGAAATACGATATAACAGAAGCGTGTTGTACTATAGTATACCCCCTGTATACAGTACGTTATCATTAAAGGTGGTTGTTTGGTGCTAACAAATTGAATGCGGGTTTTTGTCTGTATGTACTAGAGAAGTAAGTAGGCAGGTCCCGGTTACTGTTCGTGATTACACAATTATTATTATTTTTATGATTAGACGGCGATTTTTACACAACCATGACAGAGGCCTGCTACTTATTGTAGGCGGTTGGGAAATTCTGACATCGAATGTTTCATCAGGTCGTTGGACGATTGGATGTACACCATGGATGGATGTCCGCACACGAAAGGAAAAGAGTGGGCAGATCACTGCAGTAGGCAAATTTTGAGATTTATTATGTTTTATGGAATACGTTGAAAACATAAATTCTTTCACATTCGTGCGCGGAAATAAAAACAACTGATGAGAAAATACCTAAGCATTTTCCGCTGTAAATGTAACATGTCAAGCAGGATTTTGCTCTCATAAAATAGACTATCGGCAAAAAATAATAACTATAGCTACCCGCTTTATCTGCGATAGTCCAAAATGCTCAACAAAATGTAACGCTTTTTCACCTACCTACATCCTTTTGTCTGATTAAAACGGAAACCCGGAACGAATTTGATGTTTTTTCGAGATTCCGTGTTTCGTTAGATTTTGGACTACCCGAAGTAGCCGAAACGACATACTTTGAAATGACATACTTTCCCCATTATCTCTTCTCTTCCCCATGTCCAGCATGAAAAGGACCTACAAATAAATTAATGGCCGCCGTTGCCTATTTGGCCGTAGTTGCATAAATATTGTTTTATTCAAATTGAAACCCTTATTCGACAATTTGAATTTACGTGACTCGAGAATCCATCAGAAATGCAACACCTACGATTTCAATTCAAAACAACATTCGACGTTATTTTGTACCCTACACAAGGTCTAAATTGCATTGGTTATAACTTTCCATATACAAGGTCGATTAATCCCATCTCGTATAGTTCGAATTGCCGACAGTTAGGTTAACTGTTGCTGGGCCAAGCTTCCTATCTATGCCATTGTGTTGTCGGCTGATGTATGGTTCCTGTATCGTGGATTCGAGCAAAAACAGCTATTGGTACTTAGCGTGAACAATACATTACATCGGGTAGTGCTTAATCCTCTCGTACTGAATTTATGGAACGGTTGAAGCGCTTAGGTCTTTACTTTGGTCGTAATAATCGCCAATGAACTCTTAAGGACGGATCGTATCTACGTTACACTTGATTTTATCGTATCTACGTTATTGCGGACATATTTTTTTACGGTTATACGTAAAAAAGTCGCACCATATATAGGTAGGTACGTTTGCTACGTAAGTTGAAACCATCTTTATAAATCAAAAATTGGCTCAGGTCTTTCCTACCACGAGACTTTTTATGATCCGTAACAGAAACTATATTCAAGCATAAAAATATTGGTGCCAGGAACAAAATAGTTTATATTGATCATTTACTTTTTGCCATACTAGGTATAAGTAATATACGGCGATTTATAGGTAGAAGGTGTTTGCTACACTTAAAGTTACACTGATAAGTAGCACATTGAAGTGTACCTATGTAAAATACACTTTGCCTATATAAAGTACGGTAGAAACAATTCATGTCGCTCGAAGGAAGCGTCAAATTTATGAACCGATATTCCGTTTACGACGTTATATGTAGAGGCAATAACCTATTGTTTAACGCTTAAATTTACGAGCCATATTTTAAAAGGCAAACCGAAAAATAAACGATACATTCGACTATTTAATTATGTTGTAAAAAAAATATTGTTGACTATCGTTTTCGTAGATTATTCCTTTTCAATATTGTGATATTGGGTAGGCGTATGTATAAATTATGTAGTTTTACTATGGAAAAGTACTCCACAGAGAAAGTAGTCGAGGCTTCTGTAGACAGCTACCGAGACCCACGGCTCGCATCATTCTTGCTTACGGACATTCAGATGGTTCAGTCTTAAATGTATGACTAAACGTGGACCAGTCAAATTAACAAATATCAACCTTGTTTGCCTCTCCAAGGAGTTGAACTAGGTACCTTTAGATCCGAGACCAAATTCAGACTCTAAAGGTACTGACTACGTGATGCGTGGTTTAATGAGGCAAGTTAAATTGAAGTCCGCGGTAAAGGTCCTTACGATACTAAACCCTACTGCCCTTACGCATATTACAGTAGACCTGTTATTGCCTAGTTTCAAACTTCATGGACGCTCTAACCTACCTACAGCTACAGCCCATGGAATTGTCTACTTAAAGATCAACTATCAACAGGTTTTCCTTAATAACTGTATGGAGATCCAGTGTATGTTGATCCATGAAATGAATAGAATATCTGCTTAAGTATTTTGGTTTTACTACTAGAATTTCCAAGTTAGTGTAATTCTAAGAGATTTGGATGGAAATCTTATCTAGTAAAATTTACATCAAGATGTAGATAAAAACGGAGATAAAAACAAGCTTAACTTATTATAAAACAAAACTCGACTGCGAACATTAAGTTAAACAGGTATTTAGCGTTAAAGTCTGCCATTTTCATAAGGCCAGTGTCACTTGCGCTGCTGAGACAAATCTTACGACACATCATAAGTATGTCAATATCTACTGTTTGGGCTGTTTGTACCTCTAAAAAAAACTTGTCCCGACACCGTGTTTCGGAGAAAATACATTAAAATGGAAACGATATTTAGAGCATCTTACTGAACAGGTTACCAGTGCTGACAAAGGCTGAAAACTGAAAAAAGCTTTCGCCCTCTTACACAAAATTTATGGTCACCTGACTAACTTGTATGTGAGAGATTGAAATTTTTTTCGCGTTTTCCAGCACTAATCCCATAAGTTGTTCAGTATGATGACCTAAATAACCTCTCTAATTTATTGCATATCCTCCGAAACACGGATACTTTCGAAGAACATAACCCTCCCGAGGCTATCGGGTGAAATGCATCCCTGTTTTTTGACCGCATTTTCCAGACGTATAATTTCAGAGCTCGATAGTACTACAAAACTAATATTAACGTCATATCACAACCGGAAGCGCGCTCCAAAAACAGGATGGGTTGGTTCCCGCGTAATTAAAGCTTGAATATCTCACGAGTGCGGCCATTTTCGAAGGAACACAACGGACATTCTGCGAAAGCCAATTTGCAGAGTATAATTTTGACTCTAGATGTTCAGGTACTGTGATTTTGGTACTTTTGCTTCATAATAATTCGTAGAGGTGCAATCTCGTTTGGCGTCATTGTTATGGTAAGTTCTGACGGCTGTTGCGTAGACATTTTTGGAATCAACAGCATATTTATAAAATAAACATATTTAACGATTTCAAACTTCAAATGAGCGCTAAGATGGACGGTTGAATAAGTTATGTCGGCGCCCATCTAGCGTCAAAACGCGCGCTATTTTTTGTGTCATTGATGAGAATAAACTGAATCTTTTAACCTGAAACCTGACCTGTTTTTTTTTAACCTGAAACCTAGTTGGACGATTCATCGCTCCCAAAACCTCCAACAAGAAATTTCGTTACAGCCTTTGAAGCCGTTTCCGAGATCCCGATTTTACACCTATAATCTATATACATACGATTTTGCATGTTTATACAGGGTGTAAAAAAATTCGCTGCAAATATTTCAAGGGATAGCTAGGAAATTTAATTCCAAACCCTAACACTGGTGTGACGGTTAGTCTGCAGGGGAATCAGCCCATGAAACTGAATAAGAAACAGGTCGAAAAATGAAAGAAAATTTTGGATCTCCCATACAGTTGACTCGCCCGGCTGCTACATTTTGTATGGGAGGTCCAAATTTTTTTAAAATTTCGACGGTCCTTGGATAAAGTTTTTCAATTTCATGGACTGATTCATCCTTTAAAATATTTGCAGCTAATATTACATTACATTTTTTATTACCCGACTACAGCAAAGCAAAAAGGAGGGTTATGATTTTGACCGGAATGTATGTATACGTATGTTTCGACGGTCCCTACGTACAATCGCGTAACTGACACTTAAGTCATTTGCCTTTTTTCTTTGATTTCGCCTCAGTTTATCATAAGGGTATTGTTAGTAAAGATAGCGAGTTTCAATATAGCCTGATTCTACTCGAAATCGACTCCCCGTAACTGCAAAATTTACACAATTCCAACGTAAAACGACGGTAGTGGTAGTTAAAAACCCACGCGACAACACATCTTCCGACGTAAAATGACAGTAGTTACGCTACGTTACTTTACGCCTTTACGTCTATCTCGTATCTGGCACTTACGGAGTAAAACCATTTCTTTTAATATTCTCTATACTGTTGATTTTATGAAGGTTAAAGCTGTTCTCAAACAACAAGTTACTTTTCTTTTTACAATTCCTAATCGTATACATTTGTAAAACGTAAAATACGAGGTAAAAACCTATTTATGATTATGATACGTGTGCACTAACTCCAACGTAAAATCTCTTAAATGACAGTTACGATTTTTGGTGGCTTAAAATTTAAACGCATAAAATTTTAAGTACCACATAAGCTTTCTACAGCTTAATTTTTTGTGCCGTAAAACTACGGATGTGCTTATTTTTATAGAAATAATTATTATTTTCAATTTTTTATCCGTTATTCTAATAAATGACGACCAAATACATCTATGTTCAAATTTTCAAAGCTCTATCTATAAAATGACTTGAAATATACTCATTCGAAACTGTAAAACGCTCTCCTGTAAAATTTGAAAATTTCACTTGCGTCATTGTACGTAGGGACTGTCGGTTTGTATGTGGCAATAATTCCTTTGTTCCCTCCTAGCTACGAATCTACTTATCAGAATTTGACAAATGAGGTGTCAATAGAAGCGTCTAAACAGTCCGATGGTTATAGGCTATGTCATGTCACAGTAAAGTGAACATGGCGCCCTCTAGCGTGCATAAAGATACGAAGAAAAAATTTTTTTTCTTCAAGTGGTATCGTGTTGGGTATCAAACAAAAGGGCTTAAATAGCACATTTCAAAAATATATATAATGCAGGTGAAAGTTTGAAACTTTCTTGCATTTACGCAATGTCAATTTAGTATGAAATTGGTACCTCGGTTTTTCTCTTTCTCTCTTTTCGTGTAGGACGCCGAGCCGTCTAACGATTCAATTTCTTTTTTCGTGTGAGACACCGAGTCGTCCAACAACCCGATGAACCCTAGTGTCGGAATTTTTCAACCGCCTTCTGCAATTAGCAGGATTCTGACATGGTTGTGTAACGACCGCCGTCTAAAGTGATCATAGACAACAACCAGGACCAACGGCTTAACGTGCCATCCGAAACACGGAACCATCTTTCTTACGGACAATCGGGTGGTTCAGCCTGCAATGTCCTAACCAGACTGGGAACAAATTCACAAAGTGATAAATATAGACTTTGTGAGTGACCCACCGAGAATCGAACCCGGAACCTTCTGTGTCAAAGGCAGTCGCACTACCACTGCGCCACATTGGTCTTCAATGAGCCCTTATGTCAGAATTTTTCAACCACTTTCTACAAGCAGCAGGTACATTGGTATCGGTATCGGTGTGGTGTCGGTATGTGTCATACTCGTGGAGCTGATCTGATGATGAAAACGAAAGGCAGACAAGACGTGATAGCACTACATACGCTAAATATCTGTGTATAAGCTATGGTAAGAAAGAGCTGCTCCTTAGGCTCAGATCTGACATATTTTTCATCATATTTAATGGGATCGAAGTAGAAAAGTACCGCGAAAATTATCACATTTAAATTAATTTAACGCGTAGATAGGTAGGTACATAAGAGATCCTACTAATCCTAATCCTAATTCCTAATTCCTTATATAATTTATAAACGCGGATATGTGTTTGTTAGGACTTGGCGCTAAAACGGCTGAATAGATTCAAATGATACTTTGTACAAAGATGAAATAATGTCTACAATATAACATAGGCCGCTCTTTACTGCGGTTAAATTTCTTATTTTTAGGGGAACACGCACTTTCCAAAATTTTTGAAAAAGGTAGTGCTATTAAGCCAATTCGCGTTTTAGGAAAACTAACAGCGACATCTGTTGTCAGAGACTTTTGACTTACTCAATTGAGTAGCTGCACCAAAATTGACGTTTAAGTCACAATACGTACTGCTACTGCATGTAAA
This sequence comes from Keiferia lycopersicella, assembly GCA_029255805.1. NCBI lineage: Eukaryota > Metazoa > Arthropoda > Insecta > Lepidoptera > Gelechiidae > Keiferia > Keiferia lycopersicella. The sequence goes on from JARACZ010000008.1 coordinate 7,935,430, forward strand.
ATATGTTTGAATAAGGTTTATATCGTGTTGGATATCAAACGAACTGTCATATTTTTCATCTCATGTAATGGGATTTTATGGGATCCAAGTTGAAGGTACCGCGAATTATTACATTTAAATTAATTTAACGCGTACATAGATAGGTAGGCAGAGCGAAAGCGGGATAAAGGAGTGATATGTGTTTATATGTATGTATGTATAGATAGGTACATGTATGTATGTACATAAAAGATCCTACAACTAATATTCTAAAAGCAGATATTTGTGCATTTTTCTTAGAACTTGTCGTTATAACGCTTCATATATTCATATTAAATTTTATACTTAGCTAAAATAATAAATGAAAACATCAGGGCCCTAAGTCTGCTAAATGAAAACCGTTTCAATTGGATGTCGATTGGATTTCAGTTGTATGATTTCGGTCATTTCGTATTCTGCTAACAGTTTATAGTATAGAAAAATCACAATGGCAGTTCAATGACAGTTGAGTTTCGATGGCGTTACAATGACAAAAAATAGCAGACTTGGGGCCCTGTTTTGGTAACGAAACCAACAGCAAGCATCGACCCGGAGGGTTGAGGGGGGGCTTTCCCCCCTCGCAGAAAAAGAAACGGAGACAACTTTTTTGGTGATGAAACCAGCAGCAAGCATCGACACGGGGGGTTGAGGGGGGCTGGCCCCCCTCACAGAACAAAGAAAATGAAAAACCTGTTTTGGTAACAAACCAGCAGCATGCATCGACACGGGGGGTTGAGGGGGGCTTGCCCCCCTCACAGAATAAAGAAACTGAAACATTTGTTTTGGTAATGTAATCACACGGAGGGTTACTAGCATATTTTATATACACCTAACAAAATCATAATACAGTTTAAACTCGTACCTACCTACATCTTCCAACAAACAATCGTGAAAATTTAAGTTTACAACCCCAAAATAATTAAAATAAAAAGAAGTCTAAAAACTAAAACCCGACTACTGAGATTTCGCGCTCTAAAAAGTAAGAAACAAGAAATCTGAAATAATAACTACTCACGATTGAATGTGTTTTTCGTCTCCAAAATTCATACAAAGTAAACAGCTATTATAATTTATTTTCATGGCAGTTTAATATAAAGTTCATAGTGGTTTTCAGGTGATAGCTGTGGTCATTTGCCACGTGTTCTAGTACTTACTCTCTAGTTTATAACATAAATAAGGCAACGTGGCAAACGACCACAGCTTTCACCTGAAAACCACTATGAACTTTATATTAAACTGCCATGAAAATAAATTATAATAGCTGTTTACTTTGTATGAATTTTGGAGACGAAAAACACATTCAATCGTGAGTAGTTATTATTTCAGATTTCTTGTTTCTTACTTTTTAGAGCGCGAAATCTCAGTAGTCGGGTTTTAGTTTTTAGACTTCTTTTTATCACTTTAGTGATACACATGTTTTCTGAAACAACCTTGGAAAACAGTCCTCAAAATGTCAGACGTGGCGATAGTGACCGTATTCTTACGGTCTTTAACGCTTTGCCTACCACGTTAGGGATAAAGGCGTGATATATGTATGTATAGATATTACATTTCATTTTCAATTTGTTACTGAAGCTTTTCAGCCGTTTCCGTTAGATGCGCGCTGACTTTAAGCCTGCAAGCGCAATTCGCAGCGCGGAACCGCATAATAAGCTGTTTACGTAAATCTGCCTTCCGATGAATGTATAATGTAATCAGCGAATGATAATATCGCGGCCCGAGAGCTCCGTTTCGAATGATTTACCGTCTTTAGTGCTCACCTTCTGTAATTACAATGCAGCTTATAAATAAAGCGTGAGTCTAAGTTCTGAGAAAGAAATTAAAGTTGCAAGTGTAGATACTTAACTATACATTCTGTAAGAGTCGGTGTAACGAAAACTTTGCAGGCGTGCTTAGAACATGAAACTGAACAACTTTTTCTATGGCGGCTATGTTGGGAAACGAAAAAATTTTTTTGAGTTCCCATACAAAGTCACTCAGCTGATCGGAAATATTGTATGGCAGGTCGAATTTTTTTTTTTCATATTTCGACTTTGATGTTCAGTTTCATGGGCTGATTCGCCCTTTAAAATATCTGCAGCAATTTTTTTTACACCCTGTTTATACCTCTCGCAGTTTATGAAACTAAAAATGTAAACAGCACGATAAGTAAAATTTATTACAGGAATCTTCTGAAAATCTATGGCAATTTATTCGTAGTAGCAGTGCATATAACCCACCTTATACCGTTCGGTTCCTAGTTGAATGCGCTTTGTTTTGCTACGCCGTAGTAGTCTATGCTACGAATGGCTACGACGCAGCCTCGTAGCTGCATCGCAGATTTCCAAACAACCTAGAAAGCGTTTCCGAGAATTGAACTCATTGTCGATTCTCATCCATGACAATGGCCTACTAATGGTAGCAGGCGTTTGAAACTCTCACTTTAAAGTTCATCGGGTCGTTCATGGACTCGGCGTCCCACACGTAAAGAAACCAAAACCAAACACTTTAGTTGTGCTAAGTTGGCAAATATTATATCTTATTCTTCTTTAGGAACACCGTCCGTTGGATACCTGTCGCTGTTTTGGATTTTATTGTGGGAAACCACGTCGATGGACAAACAGAAAAACCCTAGTGTGAGAATTTTCAAACAACTATTTAGTACGCCTTTGATTGACGTTGCTCAACAATGGTAATTAAAAATGCGCGTAAAATAAAAATTCTACAGCTTTTAAACAAAAAAATTTAAAACAGGTAAAGCAGTATTTACAGATACAAAATGGAAAATATAAAACTGAATACACGATATTTTTGCAAAATGTTGCTCTAGCGAACGTGCTAAAAGAATTACGCGTCTTTTTTAAATGTTTTCCATTGAAAAAACATCGTGTAAAATTCTGTTAAAATAATCCAAGCCGCTGTGCCGGCAGCGTGGCCTGTTCATCAGCAGAGGCCTACCAATTACGTTTAATCGAAAGATGGGTAATTACCAGTTAAATTACATTAATGCGTGTTTTAATTAGTTTACTCATTCTCGTAATTTCCAAATAATTAATTCCATATTAACCATTAATTATGATTACCTACAATAATGTTCCGCTTAAAGATTTCGAATATATTTTTAGTTAATTATATTCAGCTGACTTCGCTTCCAGAATATACGTATAGCTAAACCCAGCAAAATTATGCGAAGAGCTTTCCCGTTGGTCGTTACTGAAGTTGAAAGAAAATTCTTCGCGGATAAATTTCCAGATGGAGCTTTGCGTTTCTACTGCGCTGTATAGTTGTGGTTTCCCAATGGTGTCGGCTTGCTAAGACAAAAGGCAAGTATTACTTTACAAGTCATTTTAGTTGCTTTTATCTACTAGTGAAAAAAGGTGGGAAAGAGAGAATAGTGAAAACACTACACCGGCGAGGGCAACAGTTACAAAGTAGTAGTAGAACTTTGTAAAATTAGAATTAGTACAGACTATAACTTACATCTTGACTGTAATTTTGAAAGAATTTGGAATAGGTTATTGTATATACATATATTTTATATACTTAGCCGAGCCTTATCGCGTACGGCGCTGAAGTAACTAAAACGTGTAAAGGTAATCATGATAGCGTTACAGAGGTATTTAGATACTGTGTAGTGTAGCATAGCTCTTTGTTACTCATTCATTAGTTGTCCAAGCCACCCAAGGTCCAATTATAAAACACTCATCTCTATTTTACCAGTGCTTTACAATGCGTCCTAAACAAACAACATACTTACCTATAACAGGCGAATCTCATCAATCTCAATCAGTTTTGATAGCTCTCTGAATTTCTTATCTTTTTATGTTAAAAAACTTTATTGCACAAAAGTACAAATGGCGGGCCTAATGCCACGCAGCATTCTCTACCGGCCAACCATAGGGTAAACAGAGAGCTGAAAACGGGTGCACTGAGCAGACTTAAACAAGCATTAAAATATGAGAAATTACTAAAACTAGAAATAATTACTATGGTAAAATGGTGAATTTTATTTATCCCCACACACATATATCACACCTATATCCCTTGCGGGGTAGGCAGAGCGTCAACGGTCGTAAGAATACGACCACCATCGCCACGTCTGACATTTTTGAGGATTGTTTTCTAAGATTGTTTCAGAAAACATGTGTATCACTATAGTGACAGGTTGTCAGCCTGTCGCCTAAAAATTGTAATACAGCATTACTCTCGAGTCCCTTAGTCGCCTTTTACGACACCCGCGGGGAGGATGTGGGGTGATGCTATTCTAAGCCGGCATCACACGGCATTATTTATCTCCTGTTGCTATTAAAAGCAAGATGCAGCGTCGCACTGGCAATGTCGGGTTTCTCCACTGGTGTCGACTTACCAAAGATAATGGGGGCCGACTAGTTACTAGTTACTCTTGCCGAACTTGCGACGGGAACTTGAGCGCTCAAGCTTGCAACTTGTACAAGTTAAAGCAAAGACTGAAAGGCAAGGTAATATTGTTGTAGTTCCCGAAAAAGACGTGAATGTTAAACTGGCGCAAAAGTTGTAAACTTTAGTTAATCTATAAATTGCGTCCATTTAAATTTTCTAAATGTTTTCGGTGCATATAAGTTTGTGAATATGTGATATGCATTTGTGGCGCAATCATAGGAATAAGAATCATAGGAAAAGGAATTCGCGTTAATTCTTAGGACTTTGGCCAAAAGCCGGAGTATGGCTAAATCATGACTTCATTCTGCCATCGTCCTAACCAAATTTAGGGATTTAGTCAAATTCCTACGAATTTGACCGCACTCCTAAAGTTCTTTAGGAATATGGCATAACGAATTTCGAAAGACTTTTTTTCCATTTAGATGTCATCGTTTTATAATACTGAGTTGCTACAGTTTTTTTTTTCCTTCATCGGATTACTAGTCGGCACAAATGGAAAAAGTAAATCCTACACCATTAGAGAATTAGCGTATTGAATAAATCCCAGTTAATCCGCACTGGCAAGTTGGTGCAATAACACTGATCGATGCGTGGGAAGGATATTATTCATAACCTTGTGTAAGAATGTACGTACCTAATAAATGTTTGAAAGGGCACCTATTAATGAATATTTTCATGATTGAGGTTCAAAATCATCATCAATCTTTTAGCACTAACATAGACCCTTTCCCAGTAAGTTTTGAATTGAATCAAGCGCATCATTCAAAAGCCTTAAGTAACGCCACGTGTACTCGAAGAGGTCCCAGAAAAAGGTTCGTAGCCTTTGTAGCAACAGTTTCACTCTACGCTTGATCCACGACGCGCGTGTTCTACGTAACCGCTACGAACACGCTACGAAACAAACTTTGTTCCATTTTTTAATTTGGATCAGAATACTTATTCAAAACCTATTTAAAATAAATTGGATATTTGATGAGTAAATAATGCACTATGACTTAATAATAATAATAACAAAGAAATTTTGACTGTGTTAATTTTTTCCTACTTTTGTGAGTGAAGTGAAAAATGGTTGGTGTGGTGACATTATGTTATTTAGTTTTCGCATTTTTCAAAGGTAATAAAACTCGTATTAAGGCTCCTCCTTAGGCTGTATACTGCCCTCGTGAGTTAAAAATTACAAAACATAATTTATGGAAAATCCGCGAGCGGAGATTGAAGTACTAATCAGATTATTGAAGATTATACAGAATTTCGTTTGAATAATAAACGTAGAGTAAAGTAGTTACAGAAAACAAAAGGCCTGAAAGTTGTCGCTTATTTTTACCCGACTACAGCAAAGCAAAAAGGAGGGTTATGATTTTAACCGGTATGTATGTATGTGGCAATAATTCCTTTGTTCCCTCCTAGCTCCGAACCTACTTGTCAGAATTAGATAAATGAGGTGTCAGTAGATGCGTCTGAACAGCCCGATGGTTATAGGCTATGTCCTGTTACAATAAAGTGAACATGGCGCCCTCTAGCGTGCATAAAGATATGAACAAAAAAATTTTTTTTCTTCTTGTGGTATCGTGTTGGGTATCAAACGAAAGGGTTTAAATAGCACATTTCAAAAATATATATAATGTAGGTGAAAGATTTAAACTTTCTTGCATTTACGCAATGTCACTTTAGTATGAAATTGGTATATAAGTTTTTCTCTTTCTCTCTTTTAGTGTAGGACGCCGAGTCGTCTAACGACTCAATTTCTTTTCCGTGTGGGACACCGAGTCGTCCAACGACCCGATAAACCCTAGTGTCAGAATTTTTCAACCGCCCTCTGCAGGTAGCAGGCTTCTGACACGGTTGTGTAACGACCGCCGTCTAAAGTGATTGTAGACAGCAACCGGGACCAAGGCTTAACGTGCCATCAGAAACACGGAACCATCTTACTTACGGACAATCGGGTGGGTCAGCCCGCAAAGTCCTAACCAGACTGTGAATAAATTCACCAAGTGATAAATATCAACTTTGTGAGTGACCCACCGAGAATCGAACCTTCTGCGTCAAAGGCACTCGCACTAATACTGCGCAACATCGGTCGTCAATGAGCCCTTATGTCAAAATTTTTCAAGTAGTACAAGTAGCAGGTACATCGATATCGGTATCGGTATGGTGTCGATATGTGTCATACACGTGGAGCTGATCTGATGATGGAAACAAAAGGCAGACAAGACCTGATAGCACTACACACGCTAAATATCTGTGTATAAGGTATGGTAAGAAAGGGCTGCTCCTTATTGCATATTTGGTGGGATCCAAGTAGAATTAATTTAAATTATCCATTTAAATTAAGTTAACGCGTAGATGGGTAGGTACATAAGAAATCCCACTAATCCTAATCCTAATATTCCTAATTCCTTATATAATATTATAAAGGCGGATGTGTGTTTATTAGTACTTGGCGCCAAAACGGCTGAAAAGATTCAGATGATACTTTGTACGAAGATGAACTTATGTCTAGAATAGGACATAGGCTGCTCTTTACCGCGGTTAAATGTCTTTTTTTCACGGGAACACGCATTTTTCAATATTTTTGAAAAAGGTGGTGCTATTGAGCCAATCCGCGTTTTAGGAAAACTAACAGCGTCATCTGTTCTCTGAAACTTTTGACTTACTCAATTGAGTAGCTGCACCAAAATTGACGTTTAAGTCACACACAACACGTACTGCTACTGCATATAAAATATTTTTGAACAAGATGTTGAATAAATGTTTTTAACAAAGATATTAAAACATTTTGCAAATAAATATGACATGTCAGTTAAGATGTCTTAACAAGATCAATCGAGTGTTGATAAACGTAATATTTTGACAACCAACGAGCCGTTTTTGGTCACAAAATTAATATGAGTAAAATAATTAACAAAAATGTATTCTGAACAAGGATGAGGTTATTTTTATGGTATATCTTAAATCAGCAGCCAACGCAGTATAGGACAGAAGAAAGTAAAAATCTGTTTGCAAATCGACACCAGCTCCCAGCGCCGACACGGGGGTTGAGCGGGCTAACCCCCCTAAGAGAGAAAAATCAAACATCTGATTGGAAATCGACATCAGCTGCAACTGTTTATATCGTGTTGTGTATCAAACGAACAACTGTCATATTTTTCATCTCATTTAATGGGATCCAAGTTGAAGGTACCGGTAATTATCACACTTAAATTAATTTATAACGCGTAAATAAATTATAATAGCTGTTAACTTTGTATGAATATTGGGGACGAAAAACACATTCAATTGTGAGTAGCAATTATTTCAGATTCTTGTTTCTTACATTTTAGAGCGCAAATCTCAGTAGTCGGGTTTTAGTTTTTGGACTTCTTTTTATAGGTAAATGTTTGAGGTGAAGTTAGACTAGACTTCGCGAATTCCAGGTTTTTTAATATTCTCAAATAGTGTTAATGTAAAAGAAGCTTAACTATACCTACCTTTTTAGTTAGTTAAGTAAAAATTTGAAAAATTGTAAACATAATGCACTCGTGTCGCATCGCACGTAATTTGTAATAGTCGCAATTCTAGTTACACAAGAAGTGACAATCGCATAAATCGAACATAGGGTCGAGCGCCATCTTTTGTGCACTTACTAACACAGCCGTGTGATGCGGGCTTAGAATAGCATCACCCCATTTCATTCCCGTGGGTGTCGTAAAAGCCGAGAAAGGGACTCGAGGGTTTCATGTGTATTGCAATTTTAGGCCTCAGGCTGACAACTTGTCAGTATAGTAATACATGACTTATCTAAAACGACCCTCAAATGTTGTCAGACGTGGCGATAAAGACCATAATTTTATGGTCGTTAAAGCTCTGCCTACCCCATCAGGGTTTGTGTGTATGTACTAACACAGCTTATAAAGTGCTGAAGATGGAGTGCTAAAAAGCTGAGCTATGTACAATGAATCTAGTGTACCAAGAACAAATAAAAACTAGCACTTTTGTATAAATCTCATAACATATTTTACACAAATCACGCCTTTATCCCTTGCGGGGTAGGCAGAGCGTTAACGATAACGTTATAGTCGTTATCGCCACGTCTGTTAAGTATTGAGGGCGCCTTCAGATGATTCGTGTATCACTGTAGTGACAGGTTGTCAACCTGTCGCCGTTGTAATACGTGGTAATACACATGAAACCCTCGAGTCCCTTAGTTGCCTCTTACAACACCCGCGGTTAGAATTGGGGTGATTCTATGCCAGCATCACACGGCAATATTATATGCCGGCATCACACGGCAATATTCTTTTTATCTTATCATAAGCTCAATATGCTGGAAATAAAAAAACAACCTAGAAACGCTAACTAAACATGTGTCGCACCAATCTCCAATTTGTTTCTCAGTGACCATCTGTCTGCGCGTAGTAGGCATATCTGTGCCGAGCCTCAAGCAGCGAGGGGAATCCGCCTCCTTGAGCTGCGACTACGACCTGGAGGGAGGCAAGCTGTACTCCGTGAAGTGGTACCGGGATAACGAGGAGTTCTACCGGTACATGCCTCGGCTGAGGCCGCCGCAGCACGCGCACAAACTTGACGGCGTCAACGTTGATGTGAGTAGAGAGAGTCAGGTATCAGTTTCCTAATTTAAGTAAGTTTAAACGACTTACATGATGAGTTATACTTGTTCGTTTAAAGATAAGTTGCCTAATTGTTGTGGATTAGCGATATAAGTGTTCCATACATACAAACATCCACACAAATCACGCTTTTATCCCTTGCGGGTTAGGCAGGACATTCACGACCGTAAAAATATGGTCGCTATCGCCTCGTCTGATAAGTATTGAGGGCTTATCGTCTGATAAGCTTTCAGATGATTCGTGTATCGCCGTAATTACAAGTTGTCAGCCTGTCTTGGAAAAGCTTAGAATGGCTTAGAAAAGCATCACCCCATAGAGCTTAGAAAAGCATACTTCCCGCGGGTGTCGTAATTGTCAATCTCAATATTTGTCAGACGTGGCGATAGCGACTGTATTTTTATGGTCGTTTACGCTCTACCTACGCCGCAAGGGATAAAGACGTGATATGTATGTATGTGATTTAACTGTTAACTTGTCGTGCTGCTAAAAGTATGATCTACCCCTGCCAAAGCTCTATGTATCCCGGAATACATGATAGCTGTTCCCGTTTACCGCACAAAAACACTACTAGTTGCCAAGTTACATTAATTTGTATGCAGGAACTCGCTCCAAGAGAGTTTAGCACGGTTACGTAAAATAGCTTAGCATAAGTAGTACGTAGCAACCTACTTATTCCGACTACGCAACACTACTACTTACACTACTAACTAAACTATTAACAACACTACTTAGCGCAGTAAAAAAGTAAGATAAAAATATTTTTACTTACCTTCATTAGACTCATGTTCTTCATCACTCATTGCTGATTTCGTTTTTTATGTTTAGGTATGTTACTCACGAATTCCTGGACCTAATTGGAGAGCAGCGTATCTGCCACATACGCCATCTCTTCTAAATACCTGTGGTGCTACCTACAGTGTTTGAGGAGCGTGGGTGGCCAAGTGGTTAGGACACTGGTCTTACAATCGTGAGACCCTAGTTCGATCCCCGCCATGTACCAATGTGTTTTTACTCACGTACATTTATTTCACGTTTACGTCAAATCCCCTAGGTTAGGTAGCTGACCCCGACATGCACGGGATAAGGCAAGGAGAACGATGATGACCTACGTGTCACACTGCGTCCGTAGTAGGTAGGTATGTCCCGCAGTCACCTAGACACGATGTGTTCTTGAAAAGAGCTAACAAAGAGTATCTTCAAACTCCATAGGCACACCACACTTGGAGTTAATTCTAATAGACTTTTAACTTTCAATATTATTACAGTTGGAGAAGTCCAGCGCTCGTCGAGTGCACCTCCGGAACCTGACCTTGAGGTCTGGAGGCTTATATCGATGTGAAGTTTCTGAAGAAGCACCCTCGTTCCATTCGGCCCAAGCAGAAGCACTTATGGAGGTTTATTGTAAGTTCTAAATTGGTGTCAAACACACTTGACGCACGACGGAGCGCAAAAATATCGCAGCGGTCTGTCAGATCCATATGCTAAAACCGCTCAACCGCTGTTGACGCAGCGCTATCGCAGTGTCGAGTGCGGTTTTAGTATGGGGAGTGACGTTTCTAGTATGGATCTGACAGACCTGATATTTTTGCGATCCGTCGTGCGTCAAGTGTGTTCCTCGGATAGATAGGTACCTATGTCTCATGTAATCGGTCAGTCGAGTCGGTACTAAACTGACTGTCGATTTTCAAAATACAGGTTTTTTTCACATTTCGACCTGTTCCTTTAAGGTGTTCAGATTAATGGGCTAATTCACGCCTTAAACTATTTGCAGCTATTATTTCAAGACCTGGCTCCGGAAGTAGTGGAAGTAGTGACTTCTTATTATGTTCGTATCCATTACATTCCAGATTTTCCGCGCGAGGGCCCTCGAATAACAGGTCACGAGCGTCGCTACAAGTTAAATGAAGTTCTGGATATCAACTGCTCGTCAGCCAAAGCCTTCCCTGCTCCAAACTTGCAGTGGATAGTGGATGGACAGAAGGCAGGTATCTTTCCAATCTATCTCTAGCAAACTCCCTCTAGAGAATAAACAGAGTGAGTCCAATCAAACTTAATGTAGTGTGCCCCAATGTAGGTTGATACCCACAATTAGTGGCTCCAATCATACGTAGGTACCAATAAACAACATGACTAAACTCGGCTGAATCAGCGATCTAAGGATCTTGACCTTCGAAACGAGCTCTCTATTTATCTCTGTCCTGCGCAATCTCCTGCCGAAGACATGATGGCTCGTCATTGACGGCAAAGTCAAAATTTAAAAGTTCTATTCCAATCGACAGTTATGTCTTAATGGATTAGATCCATTTGACGCATCGAGTCGATAAAAAATTCAAAATTTCATGCCTACTTCTGCGAGTGAGGACCCATACCCATTGTAACTTCCTTCCAGGTGACTGACCGGACTTGGCTAACAGAGTACGGCGCAAAACCAGCTCCTCAAGGACTGCTGGTCTCCACCCTGGGGTTGAGTGCTCCAGTCAAGCAAAAGATGCGACTCCGCTGTATTGCCTCCATAGGCTCTCATAGAAGGGAGAAGACTATTTTTATAGGTTGGTAGATTTTTTTCGGATGTTGAGGTGTAGTTGGGTAGGCAGTAGAGCTGGTGAAAACAATAGTTCTGTTGTAATCATTTATAGTGTTTTGGTTACTAATATGTTGTTCATAATTAGTACTTCTAGTTTTCAGGATGTCTATACAGGGCGTAAGGAAAAAGTATTAAGTTCCTTTTAAGAGGTGAACCAGTCCATAAAATTATTGAGCTGTATTTCAGAAAGGAATTGTTTCATTGTGCGCACTCTAATATTTAGTCTGAAGAGTTAAGTTTTTCAAATTTAATTTGATGTTTATTCTTTGTTCCAGAGACCAATTCATCAAACCAGCTTGGACCAGATGGCATTGCCGCAATCTCAATATTGTTGTATTTTGCAGCCAAAATAACGTGACAGTAATAATAGTATGAAACACAAAGGTTGAATATAATTAAATTACTCAATTTTTATTGTACGTGTAAATAAATTTCAAGATTATGATGAATATGGCTATTTAATTTTCTATATTCTTGGGACAAAATGGTTGCCTAGTATTGAAATGATAGGTACTTCAAAATGTTCTTTAAAACTGTATATTCTTAACCCTTAGTTTACATTACAATATAAAATAAATGACAAAAATACATCATAATATGCTATAATTCTGAAACGTACAGTTAAGTGAGATTTAAAATCAAATTGGACATCCATAATATTATACAAGTATTACAAGCTTGGAAGAAAAAACAAAAAATATTTGGTAATTTATTTTTGTTCTACTCATATTTAGCCTTTTTTTAGGGCGCCATCATTTAGATACACTGTGATCAAAGAAAAATTATTAGGTAATCTATAATATTTTAGATTTGGGGAGAAAGTTTCCCTGTGTACTATAAAATTATTCTTTTTTTCTAGCATAATCTTGGTAATAAAGTTATAGATGGCGCCACTGGGGCTCTTTGACCTATAAAGGATTAAGCATTATCACAATTAGAATCACTATTATATCTGAAATAGAACAATGTATTGTCTAAATCTCAAGTTTATTATCTAGGTACATCTTTATTTATTATCAAGCAGATTAACAATAATGCCACCCTGTATTGTACAGGCAATCTAATTTATACATAGAAGTAATCATCAGAACGTAAGTTCAAATATTTGACTAAAGGACTAAATAAATTATATCTTCATAGGGAATCAAAATGCAGATGATTATGTAGAATATCTCAGTTTCTTGTATCAATCTTAAATTGAAAAGGTGTTCTTGTATGTACAATGTAATGTGTGCTTTTATTATGTAACCATGTGGGAATTGGGTATGACTCAAACAAATAACTGACAAATAATATCAAAACAAGTTAATGCAATGCATAATTTACAATATTCTTGACAATACAATATTGTTAGCTACTTTGACCCTGTGCACATAATGACACAAATGTAACAAATTATCAATTATCAAATTATCAACAAGGAAGGCGAATTTGGTGTCCTATCAACAGTAAAAAGCAAGTTATATCTAGGCATTAAGAATAACATTACTCATACAAATATAAAAACAGTGCGAATGCTAAAGTGGCACTCTGCTTAAAGTGAAATCTGGGAGTGTCATATAATTAAACAAAATATAACAACTCACATCATAAACTAAGTTCAAACTTATCCTTCCTGCCCAAAGTCTTCCATGAATTTCTTCAGTTTGACCATGTCTTCATCATTTACTGTCGGTTTGGAAGTTGCCAAAGATCTCAACATATCAGACATGGTAACTGGAGGTTCACCCAATTTGTCGCTTGGTACTTCCATCCAGGTCATCTCTATTGCTCCAGGTTCACCAGGAGAACATGGAGTCAATAAGTCATCAACTATTTTGTCAGGGTCCACAGGGCTAGGGCCAGATATCTTTTTGAAGTGTGTAGCTGATTGGACCTTGCGCACAGGCTGCATCAAGGCATCTCTGACAACAATACTGATGTCAGCACCGGAGTATCCGGTAGTCTTAGCTGCCAATTCCTTCAGGTCTTGTTCAGTCAGCTGATGTCTAGTGTTTCCCAAGTGTAGCTTGAACATGTCCAATCTGGCATGTTCCTCAGGCAGACTGATGTAAATACGCTTTTCAAATCTCCTTCTGATAGCCGCATCAAGGACCCATGGAATGTTTGTAGCTCCAAGCACTAAAATCCCATCCATGTCATTGCCTACTCCCTGCATTTGTACGAGAAACTCAGTTTTGATTCGCCGAGCAGACTCAGACTCATTATCAGAACGGGACGAGCACAGGGAATCTATTTCATCAATGAATATGATACTTGGTTTATGTTGACGAGCCAGTTCAAATAGGTTCTTGACTAGTTTCTCAGATTCACCCAGCCATTTGGACACAAGATCTGATGAAGATACAGAGAAGAAAGTGGAGTTATTTGCTTCAGTGGCAACAGCTTTAGCCAAGTAAGATTTACCAGTACCAGGAGGGCCAAAGAGGAGGATTCCCTTCCAAGGTATTCTTTTGCCTGTGAATAAATGGGGGAACTTAATGGGCAGGATGACAGCTTCCTTCAAAGCCTCCTTTGCTCCCTCAAGGCCAGCCACATCGCTCCACTTTACATGAGGTTTCTCAACAACTATAGCTCCCTCTAGCTTTCCTTGTAGTTTCTTCTTTTCGGGGTCATCAGAATCACTGTCGCTGTCACTCTTCTTGTCTTCATTTTTAGAGTTTGATTCACCATCCTTTACTGGTTTCTTCTTCTTATCCTTCTTAAGATATTCCTTGAGTTTCTCCGCTCTATCTAAATATGTAAGGCATTTGGCTCGAATGCTTTCTTTTGCTCTTTCTCCTTGAGCTTCATACTTGACAGCATGGAGGAAATATTCAACTCCATGTTCATATAATCTCAAGGCCTCTTCATAGTTTTTGTTTTTATCCTCTTCTGTGGCTTTTGTAACAAGATCAATTGCTTTTTGTAATGTATTTGATGACGCCATTTTTCAGAAGTGAATCTGAACCTGAAATACAAATAATTTTGGGTCACAATATTGTATATCATAATTATAGCAAAGTGAAGAGAAACAAAAAATTGGCTTTATGATTATATGACAAACTATAATGATGATTTCAATCAGAGCAGAGGACTACTTCCTATTTAAAACAGATAATGACCATTCTAAAGGATTCACAGCTAAGTATACTCCAGTACAAGGAAAATGAGTCATCCACTACTACTGTATTGCATTCACAAATGCATTGAAATACAGCGCCCATACACATAAGACATTGGCAGTGGAGGTCCAATGCAAAAACTAGGCGTAGCCGCAGAAATTCCTTTTCTGTAGAAAGAAAAACTTGTAGGATGCAGTCGTCACGGCCAAAATTAATCTTTGAGTTATTACGATTTACAAGGAAATAAAAGTTGAACATAGAGTTCTTACCATTAGCAGACCTAATGAAAGGCTAAACAAAACTCTTAATTTCACTGTTTACGGCAGAAAAACACTCAAATTCGATGAAATTTTATTTGGCTTGATCTTCGTTGTTTGTCACAATAATGACATAATTTTACGAGTGTTGCTACTTTCAATTAAATTTTTACCCAACATGCCAGCTGTGTCAGGCGTGTCTGATGCTAGGATGAAAGTTATTCTTGAACAGCGGCCTTTATCGAGTGACGGAGGTGGTAATGTTGGCAGCATTGGTATGGCGCGAACTGTTTAAAAAAGTTTATTTCTAAAAGGTTTTCATGAGCCCTGTACTGACAAGGGCATGTATGAATTTATAAGAAAGAGCACCTATGTCGGAATCGATAATTAATACTTAATTTATAGGTAATTTAGTAGATTTTCGCATTGATTGAATTACGACTTTTAGGAATTGAGCTCCTGGCTGACTCGTTGAAAAGTGAGGTTAAATTGTTGAATTTCATGGGTCATACAAAACAATGTGTAAGAATTTAAAATCATAGTGCTTTATTATACCAAATCCATGAACTCAAAATTTAGGCACTAATTAAATTATTTTCGCGATATTCCGAGATGATATCGATCGTTATTCCATGTTTCGTTATTTTTTCTGCAATTTCCGTGTCATTAAATGCGACCCCTGTTGGTAGAACTCCGCCACTGAAAAGGAAAATAAAACTAAATTTAAATACTTACCACAACGTTACAAATCGACTAACTACATAGGTATTAATAAATGACGTACCTGGGCATTTTAGATCTTTCAGTTAATATGGTTAATGCAGCGAAAATAAAACAAATTGATGTTGTCGTATAGCCTGGATCACTCCCTGAAACCTAACAAAAAATGATTCTTACATTTCGACATATATCTCGATCAGATAGAGAAACGATCCCGAATTAGCCACATTTTTGTTTGTCTCTCTATCAAAATAGGTACTATGTATTATGACATAGTTATGAGCAGGATGTCAACAATATATTCTCCAATAAAAAACCCTTCAGGATCGTAACGTAGGAGGTCGCCGGTCGGCAAATGGCATAATTATTCGAACTTGAAAGGAACCCGCTTCATCGCCCATGATGAGTATAAATGATTGGTATGTCTACGTTCTATTTAACTATATTAAGTATCTATCACAAAAAAGTGAAACAACACACTAAGTATTTGTTTACCTTAACTATGAGTTTTCTATCAGGCGTCGTTTTTAAATTCGTACCATCGCTCCAACCCTTCCCATTTAACGTGAAACTAAACTTCGTATCGCTTCTCATCTTATCGCTTGGACCTTTATGTGATGCCAAGCCTAATGTGAAGACTTTAGGAAATGTCCACACCAGTTTCCTAAAGCATGCAAAAGCGCATAAAATGTAGTAAAGAAGGAATACAGGAACGACAAGTAAAAAGTGAATAAAAAGTGGCATCGTAGTGTAGATTTTGAAGTGATATGGAGTTTTTCCACATTCCCTTTGGTATTGCTGAGTTTGTTCTATGACAGCGTAGTCCGGGCCAGGGTATGGATACCAGAATCGCCCTTTGGATCTATGGAAGAAAGGTCTGAAAAAGATCGTAAAGTTCCTGTAAGTTAAATTAGTTTTTTAGCAGAGCCTTGACAGTCTGACGGTGGCAAATAACTTGATGAGGTAAGTTGTAATGTTCAAACTATCTATAAATTATAAATTTATAAACTTGCTTAGAATGTGTAGAAGGTTGTATATTGATCCCAAACATTAAGTTGCGTAGCGGTCAAGGTGCCTACCCAAGCAAGCCTTACGTTAAACGCAACATTGTCAAGGCCGCCAAGGCAAAACGCGTTTTATTTAATAACAAGTTATGGTATCGCATTTATTCGTACATATTTGGTCACATTATTTTGGTGGAATTCACCTAGGACAGAGAACTTGGTTTTTGAATACTAGTGCTCACTAATTTTACTTACTTTCTTAACTCATCCGGAACAGGCTCGCTCTCTGGTAGAGTCAGTTTCTTCAGCTGCATGTATTTCTTACGGTTTCGGAGCTCATGAACTAAGGACTCCCAAGTACCGTAATGTATAAGACTGTTATTGTGTCCAGGGAACGGAAAATTTGCCCTAATCGGGATGTCTAGTACGGTGTAGCATACAACACTGTGCAGAGTTCCTGAAAAAAGACAACGTTTTGGCTGCAGAAGAAGAGAAGGAAATAAAACTTCAATAGTGATGGTGTGTGATGCCGGCTTAGAATAGCATCACCCCACATCCTTCCCGCGGGTGTCGTAAGAGGTGACTAAGGGACCCGAGGGTGTTAGTGTAGGTATTAAATTTTTTAGGCGACAGGCTAGCAACCTGTCACTTAGAAAACAATCCTCAAAAATGTGTCAGCCGTTAATGCTCTGCCTACCCCGCAAGGGATAAAGGCGTGATATATGTATGTAAGTATATTATGCTGTAACTCTATGTTGTGAAATCGTTCTGGTATATCTACCTTGGAAATTTCTCTCTAACTGTGTGAGGCCTGCTACGACAGGTATGCAGGCGAACCCACATGCAGGCACAATCAGAACATTTGCATCTTCGGCTGCTTTATTGTATCCTCGGTACATATTCAGCATGTGCTGGAAAAAAGAAGCTAGATAGATAAACTCTTATAACAAACATAATATTTAAACACAAAACGGCACAATATACTATAACTAAAAGTAAGCAAAGGCGGCCTTGTAGCGATCGCTTCCAGGCAACCTCTACATTTACAGAGACAGCTTAACAATTTGGAGGTAGTTGCAGAAGCAAAAGAAAGTTAAATTTTACAATAATTATAATTAAGGTAATTAAAGCAGGTACGTAACCAATAAAATTAATGTTGATGGTATTTATATCTAGCGAAAAAGCTTTTCGACAGACTAGACCCAACCCATACTGGATAAATGCTCTAAGGAGATGGTGGATTAAAAACTTTGCCGGCTTTCCCTTTTAAAAACTTTCCTAGTCATATCGTAATTTCTATTTATCGTTTCAATTACTATTCTTTATTATTATTATTATTTATCTAACGAACTTTGATCCGGAAATGATATAACATTTATCATTCTCCTGATTAAGGGCGTATTTGTAACCAATATCGATCTGTACGGTCAATGATCTTTTGCTCTCTGATTGTTTTGTACTTATAATTATCTATCTATACTATAATTACCTATATAGATGATAATAATGATAACTTACATATAACTCAGCAGATATATCAACGTAGTGGGTCCCAGTGGCAATGCAGGCCTTAACGATAGGCTCGCTAAGAATAGTGTTGGGTCCTGTAGCGTTCATTAGTAATTTCGTCCTCTTTGTCACTTCCACAAGACTATTCGTATTCTTCATAATGTCGCATTCCATCATTGGAATATCTATAAAACAAGTATTGGTATTATCACGGTATTATCATACTTTCTATGGCAATACGTCATAATGATAGCTATATACCAGCTATGCTTATGATTATCCCATAGGTATCTGCTATAAAATATATATTAGCTTATCTTAGAATCTCAAAATATACCTACGGAAAAAGTTTGATAGGTCACCTTCAGAATGGTGTACCTAACTACGAGGAAAAATTACGTGTTGAGAATTGCATAAACCTACCTAGGTAATCAGCCTAAGAGCTCGTTATAAACAATAGAAACAGGTTTAACCACTATATAAGTAATTCATTCGTAACTGGTTTCTTTTTCAGTCAGCTGTACTTAAAGATACAAGAATCATCTGAAAGAACCCTCAATATTGTCCAGACGGGGCGATAGCGACCGTATTTTTACGGCCATTAACGCTCTTCTGCCTTCCCCGCAAGCGATAACTGCGTGATTTGTGTGTATGTAAGTCAAAGTCAAATTATTTATTCAAAGTAGTACATTTTACATTCTGCTTTTTGATGGTCAATGTAAACCCAAGAAGCAGACCTAATCTAAAACTGTTCTGTACTTTAATTTTTATAAATAAGTAGGTAAGAAGGTAAGTACTTCATTTTTTTCTTAGCTAAGTCCTATGCGTAACAGGACATAAAATTTGTATTAATATATATTTAAAAAAATCAAACCTTTTTCCTCCATCTGAGTCAGTAATGCCAACAGTTTTTCTTTAGAACGTCCTGCTATTCCCCATTTAATGTTGGAGTACTCTGGTTCCCTACAAACTAGCGCCAGATTCTTTGCTGTGAATGTTCCGGTAAATCCTGTTGCTCCTAATATTATTATATCCAATCTTTGCTCCATTTTAAAGAACTCACTGCACTATAAAACAAGAATCAATATTATTTATTACTCAAAGCGTAAAGTATGATATTAGACGTGTAGATATCAACCATGCTCCTTGAGCTATGACGATAGCAGCACGTTTTGTATTGGAAGCCACGATTCTAATAGATACGTACGAGTATGACGTAGAAATAACTCAAGAATACAGGATGTAAGAGTAACGAAAACTTTGCAGGAAACTGAACAGTTTTTTCTATGGGAGCGATGTTGAGAAACGAAAAATTTTTTTCGAGTTTCCATACAAAGTCAGTCAGATGATCGGAAATTTTGTACTCGTATGGAAGGTCGATTTTTTTTTATTTTTACCAACATAGCCCCCATACAAAAAGTTGTTCAGTTTCATGGTCTGATCACGCCTGCAAAGTTTTCGTTACACTGTCTCTTACACCCTGTATATGTTACAGTCAAAACTCATTGGCGGTCAAAACCACTTTTGACTGCTCAAATCAGTCAATATCGGTTTTGACCAATGGCGTCAGTCAAAACCAGTTTTGACTGATTTTGGCAGTCAAAAGTGGTTTTGACCAACGCTCTTGGTCAAAAGTAGTTTTGACTGACTTAAAGTTCAGACTATTGGTCAAAACTCATAAATAGTGTTGTTTGTTCGGTATTTCCTTTAGAAATACGGTTGAGGGGGCGTCGTCGGGTCTACTCCAGGGTCTTGCGTCCCGAGGGCGCGCGGATTAGGCTTTAGCACAGCTACCTACCTACGTCAGTGATGCCGCTAATAGGCCGTCAGCACGCTCGCGCGCCGCGAACACGGATGTTCGTCCGTTCGAACCCCGCCGCCGCCCTTGAGCCGAAGAGGACCGTGTCACCTTTGGCTCCACCTACGTTGGGATCCCAACCGGACCTGGGCCCCAAGCCTCCATCACCCGTCGCAGCAGCGATAACCGCTGCTTTCGCCGGTGCTCCCCACTACCGACGCTGCCTTCGCTCTCGCCGTCTCCACAACCACAGCGTGAGCCGAGTAAGAGGCAGCAGGCACTATTAGACTACTATTAGAAGTGCACCACCGCACGGCACACAGCCCTGGACGCACTTAGGGAGAGTGTTGCAGCCGTGCATGCGGGATCGCTGACGCCCCAGCGCGCGAAAAAGCGCGTGTATGGATATGGGGGGGATCTTCCTTCTCCTCCTCACCAACCCTGCGGAGGACCCGCACGGTTCCGGCTACGAGGGTCACGCCGCCGCTGTCCATGCCATTGCTGGACAGCCGGTCGCCGTCGACGTCGAGCTTCGCTGCACCATCAGTATTACCGCGCTCCTACGCGTCTGCGCTGATGACGCCTCCGTCGCCAAAACCGCGCGTCACCCGCCCGATACCGTCCTTGCCCATTCAGGACGTGGGCAAGAAGACGACACCTCCACCCACGCCTACGCCTATGAAGCTGACGGGGTGCATGAAAAGGCCGCCACCGATAGTGGTCGATCTGCTATCTGAATAGGGCCACCACTTCGGCAAGCTGAGACAAGAACTCGGCCATACGCCAAACGTGCGGCCCAATGGGCCCACAGGGTTTCGATTCCTGGCGAAAAGCGATCAGGAATTTTGTGTGTACCAGCGCTACCTAACCGCGCTGGAGGGCTCCGGACCCGAAATATCCTGGTTCGCTTTCGCACCCCCGAAGGAGCGGCCATTGAAGGTCGCTATTAGAGGCCTCCCCGTGAAGAGTGACACGGAGGACATCAAGAAAAAGCTGACCACCCTAGGCTACGAGGTGGACTACGTGCGCTCCATCAAGGCTCGCAGAGGACGCCCAGGGTGCATCCACTTCGCACAGCTCATCCGCACGCCAAACCTCACCCCAGGCATCTACAACATCACAAAGCCGATGAAAATGCTGGCGTGAAGATCGAGAGATGGCGTGGCAAGAGAGACACTCCACAATGCTACCGCTGCCAGTAGTTCAGGCACAGCAGTAGGCACTCCCACCGCAAGCTGACATGTGTCGCCTGCGGCGGTAATAACGTCGCCTGGGACTGCAAGCACCCCCGTAAGTAGCCGGCCACCCGCGCAAACTGTGGAGGAGCGCACCCGGCCATCTACCTCGACTGCCCCGTACTGCGCCGTGAAGTACGGAACAGAAGAGCGGGCACAGCGCCCCTAACGAAGCCCGTCGAACCGAAGAGGACGGAAGCGGCACCACAGGGAGAGACCAACGCGGCAGGATCTCTCATGGCGGCCCCCAACGCCTCCGACGGAACGACGAAGAAGCGGAAGCCGAGGAGGCGGAGGAGGTGAGCATCGCCTCCGCCCCCTCTGGACGTGGAAGAGCCGGGCAAGCCTCGTCATGAGCCACCTACGTGTCTGTTGGGAGTGGTCGGCGCCCCTTTGGGTGAACCTCAGGGGGAGAAGCCGAAGCCCCAACTGGCCCCGAGACAACAGACGAGACTATTTATGAGTTTTAACCGATAGTCTGAACTTTAAGTCAGTTAAAACTACTTTTGACCAAGGGCGTTGGTCAAAACCACTTTTGACTGCCAAAATCAGTCAAAACTGGTTTTGACTAACGACATCGGTCAAAACCAATATTGACTGATTTGAGCAGTCAAAAGTGGTTTTGACCGGCTATGAGTTTTGACTGTTAACATATATATTAGATGATAAATAAAGTTAGGTAAGAATCCCGCTCTTACTTGTTTTGCAAATTCTAAATCAAAATGGAAGAGCAATTATGCGATCTTAGAAGCAGATAATTCGCAATAGGTACTTTCTTTTACCTATCTATAATAAGTAAAGCAAATTATAGTAAAAATGTCTCAAAACCGCTATATGTTTGACGCCTAACACACACACACAAATCACGTCTTTATCCCTTGCGGGGTAGGCAGAGCGTTAACGATCGTAAAATTACGTTCGTTATCGCCACGTCTAACGAGTTGTTATTTAAATATATTTTTGTTTTTATTTCTTATTAACTTGTTTTAGCAGAATAGAAAACTCACAGCTAATATAAATATAAGCTCTACCAGTTGACCATACGATACAAAATCTAAAGTACATTTTTCTATGTTATTGACCTACGAAAAGATACAAAGTTGTCGTGTTTAGTATGCTTAGTTCGTAGACAAGGCTAGCAGCGGCATCCTCGAAACCCGCTTAAATAATAAATACACTATACAAATAGAAAATTTGTTTTTTTTTAGATTCAAGATTCAAGATTCATTTATTCATTGCAAGTCACAATACAAAAGGTACTGGCCGCCTTAGACTCCATTGAAAAACGCGCCAAGAAGCTCATAGCAGACGAAGCACTGGTTGAGACTAAGTTGCAGAGCCTTGAACACCGTCGTAAAGTAGCATGCATGTCGGTATTCTATAGGATACATTTCGGAGAGTGTGCTCAATCACTCCACGACCTGATACCCCCTTCCCCATTCCATCTCCGGGGATCGAGGCGCCGACTGGGGTTCCACCCTTATGTTGTAGATATACCTCTGATCCGCACTAAGCGTTTCGCTTCAACTTTTATCATGCGTACGGCTAAAGAGTGGAATTCCCTGCCGGCGGATCTTTTTCCGGAACAATATAACTTGGGCCTTTTTAAGGCAAGAGTGAATAGGCATTATCTAGGCAAGCATGTACCATCTTCGTCTGCATCTCCACTTACCACCAGGTGAGATGGCAGACAAATGCGGGCCTATTATATACGTAGTCGGTCCCAAAGTTCTGTCACTGGCATATTATTTTTGAATTTAGAACACGAATTTGGAAAAGTTTTATTGCATTCCGTTTTTGAATGTTTGACAATTATTTTAAAACAATAAATGATCATTTGGCGCGATTTTTCACGATGGAGTGGACTTTGAAAGAAAACCGAATAGCAGTTTTGGCGTTGCATCGCTGTGGGCACTCGCCGAGTACCATTTTCAAGTTGCTCAAAAAATTGAAAATAACGCTTAGGTTTGTGTATCGTACTATAAGTAGGTACACTGAATTCTCTAGTGTTGAGGACAAGAAAAGAACTGGCCGGCCTCGCTCCGCAAGAACACCAGCAGTGATCAAAGCGATCAAGGAGCGCATACGAAGAAATCCTGTCCGAAAACAGAAACTTATGGCTTTGCAGATGAAGGTTAGTAGAAAAACAGTCAAAAAGGTTTTAAACGAAGACCTTAAGCTGCGAGCATACAAAAAAAAGAGTGGGCACTTACTTAATGCCCGTTTAAAAGAAATTAGACTCAAAAGATCCCGGGTGTTGTTAAAACGGTACGCGAAAAACCGGCACCGCGATATACTTTTTACAAACGAAAAAATTTTTGATATAGAAGAAAAGTATAATAAACAAAACGATAGAGTGTACGCTACCAGCTCTGAAGGAGCAGGAAACAAAGTTCCGCGGGTGCAACATGGGCATCATCCCTCTTCAGTCATGGTCTGGTTAGGAGTCTCCTACTATGGGCCAACTGAGGTTCATTTTTGCGAAAAGGGGGTCAAAACCAGTGCAAAAGTGTACCAAGAGACGGTTTTGGATCGGTACGTCAAAGACCTGCCCAACACACTATTTTCAGGACATCACTTTGTGTTCCAGCAGGATTCTGCGCCCGCTCACAAAGCCAAGACCACTCAAGCCTGGTTCGAACGTCAAAACATTGACTTTATAAGACACGAAGATTGGCCTTCATCCAGTCCGGACCTTAATCCTCTGGACTATAAAATTTGGCAGGTCTTAGAGAGCAAGGTCTGTGCTAAGCCCCATAAAAATTTGGAGAGCCTGAAGTCAGCCATAGTTAAAGCAGTCGCTGAAATCGACATGGATATGGTGCGTGCTGCGATAGACGACTGGCCGCCGCGGTTGATGGCCGTTATTAAAAGCAAGGGAGGTCATTTCGAATAGTTTTATGTTATTTTGATTCTTCGATAATTGTATTTTTAATTGATATATATGACGGAGGACCGAACGGTAGACCGGGGTTATTAGCAGTCATGGGTGATAGGAAGACGGTTAATCCAATAAACACCACTTTACACTGGTTACAAGATTTTATTCTTTTCACTTCACTTTCACTTTGAAAACTCAATACAGTTCTTTAATTTTCTTGATATCAAAGAGGTTTGCAGAATTGCGAGTGTACGTTCAGCGCCAAGGCACAAGAACAACTGATCCCCACCATAGGCGCTAGTGCTTATAAAGACTCGTCCCTACTCACGCCCCACTGCGCTGGCCTGACGCTAACGTCACTCGCAAGCCGGCACGGACATTGGTCCCCTCTTTGTGAAACCAATTGAGCGACTTATTTCCGCTACAAACCTTACAAAACAGAACTAATTATTTTAGATTTTTGTAACATTCAAAATTCATAAAACTAAAAGAGAAAACACATAAAATTTACACAATTTAAAAGAACGACTATTTATAAGCAATGGGAGAATGTCTAACCCAAGCGCCGTCGTCACGGCCGTCCTGCATATCACACGTCCTCGTGTGTTTCTTGAGCCTCGTTATCTGCAAAACAAAAGAGATAAAGTAAATCTCTTCGCCTTTATGCTCGGTCATGCTGACCATATCTACGAATATTAGAGGATGTCACACAGACTGATTGGAGGATGTCACACAGACTGATTGGAGGGTGTCACACAGACTGATTGGAGGATGTCACACAGACTGATTGGAGGATGTCACACAGACTGATTGGAGGGTGTCACACAGACTGATTGGAGGGTGTCACACAGACTGATTGGAGGATGTCACACAGACTGATTGGAGGATGTCACACAGACTGATTGGAGGGTGTCAAAAATTGTCAAAACTGGCTCATCAGTTAAGGTTTTTATAATATTTTGGCGAATTTTTTCAAACTCTGGTGTCCATTTTATATTACCTTTACCAGATGTGAGTCTATAAAGAGGAGCAGTCAGTTGCGAAAAACCAGGAATAAATTGTCGAAAATATGATGCGAGACCAATAAGTTGTCGTAGCTGGGTAACAGTCTGAGGAGGAGCAAGTTGAGTTAAGGCATTAACTTTTCGGGAATTTGGCCTTATTTGACCTGACGAAACTTTGTAACCGAGATAATCAACTTCAGTTTTTAAAAAGGTACATTTGTTTAAGTTGAGTGAAAAACCAGATTTAGTTAAAGCGTCCAGCACTAATTTAATCCTTTCCATACCCTCCTGGACAGTTCGAGAGGGAATTATGATATCATCGATATAGCATACTGCAAAAGTTTCTGCTAAATTTCCGAGAGCTTTGTTAATTGCCCGCTGATAAACTGAAGGTGCATTTCTGAGACCAAACGGCATTGTAACGTACTCAAACTGACCGTCCGGGGTAACGAAAGCAGTGCGCTCGATAGAGTCTGGATGAATAGGAATTTGGTGGTATCCACTGGCCATATCAAGGGTTGTAAAATAATTGGCTCCGACGAGACGCTGAATTTGATCGTTAATAAGGGGAAGTGGATATCTGTCTGGAATAGTGTTGCTATTTAACTCACGGTAATCTACGCAGAGCCTACTTGATCCGTCTTTTTTTGTCACTAATAAAACTGGGCTCGCAAATGGAGAACAGCTTTCGCGAACTACACCTGCAGCAACGAGATCTTTTATTTTATCACGTACTATTTCACGATCATTAGGGCTCATTCGATACGGACGTCGTTGAACCGTGCGACTTGGATCGGATAATTTGATTTCGAGTTGCCCGGAAGTAACCCTACCTGTTGGTATGCCATGAACAAAATTTTTCGAATATTGTTTAAGAAGTTGTCGGAGTTCGTCACGATATTCAAAAGGAACGTCAGTATTGATATCATTAAAGTCATTGACCTTGTTTCCAATTTCACAGTGCACAATATTTTTAAGTTTATGTATCGTCAAAAATTTTGTCGCGACGGCAACTGAATATCCTAAATCAAGAAAATCTCTTCCTATCAAAATATCACAAGCATTATTAGGTAACGACGTGTCATCTGGAATAACATGAAATAATAGTTCGACAGAGTAATATTGAAGAGTAACTGTTGCCAAAATTTGGGTACTGCATATCAAAGCAGATTTAGTTATCCCTAAAAGCATGACAGAATCATGACTCCTTTTTCCTGGAAACCGTTTAGCTGCACTTTCTTTTATAAGCGAACACTCTGAACCGGAATCGAAACAAAATGAAAACTGCTCACCGTGATTGTGAAGGGAATCCTTTGCAGCTGAATTGATGGTGCAGATATTTACTCGCCGCGTGGTTGTAGGGTCCACGCGATCTTCGGGCTTCTTTTCCTTCTGGGGGCAGCGTGGCGCTGCATGTCCTAGCTCGCCGCACCGGTAGCAGACGATGACTCTCGGGTAAACAGGATCCTTGCGTTGCAAGGTGTTGTTTGATCCTGTCGACGGAGGACGGTTCATGTGGATGTTAGTCGAATCTATGACATTATTACTACGGCATTCAAAATCCAAGTGGCCCGGTTTTCCGCAAGAAAAACATTTTCGAGGTGTTTCTAATCGAGGCTTCTTTGCTTCCGTATTTTGATTTGGCTTGTCGAACAACGACGCACTCCTCTTCCGGTATACAAACGGTAAAAGTTCCTGTCGTAACTTTGTACGTGTCCTTATTTCCGTTGTAAAAGCCAATCTTTGCACTTGAGTGTCGCTGCGCGCTGCATGAGCTAAAGCAGTGGCAATGGCTACTTCTTCCACTGACATATTTTGCCAACGTGTTGTCAAAGTATTCAAAATCCTAGATACATAGGCCGACATGTTTTCTCCCTCCTTCGGATTACTTGACAGTATATTAAAAATTGCAGCAGCTGGTGTTTCAATAGTGCCGAAACGAGATAAAAAAGATTCCTTTAGTTCTACCCAAGTTACTTCGGGATAGATGCTCTGTGTTAACCAGCTTGCCGCTGATCCTTTCAAAGCCTGACTCAGAAGTACTACGAGCCGACTTCCACTGGTTGGATTTTCGCTTAGACACATATCTACGGTATTACACCATGCTTTTGCGTCAGACTCCGGATTTTCTGGATTAAATTCAGGAAAAACCAGTTTCAGCGTTGGTCTCCTTGGTTCCACCATTATGGTCTGTAACAATTCCATTGTGTTACGGTGTTGACGTGCCATGATTTTCTTCCACTTATCCGTTTCAGTAAGAAAAACTGGACTTAACCGACCTTCATTAGAGTTTCCCGCTGCCTGTTCCATCCCAACTCCTGATGACGGAGGACCGAACGGTAGACCGGGGTTATTAGCAGTCATGGGTGATAGGAAGACGGTTAATCCAATAAACACCACTTTACACTGGTTACAAGATTTTATTCTTTTCACTTCACTTTCACTTTGAAAACTCAATACAGTTCTTCAATTTTCTTGATATCAAAGAGGTTTGCAGAATTGCGAGTTTTTTTTTTTTTTTGGACTATACGTTTACGGCCCCGGGGCCATCAAAACTACGCCTGTCGGCTTGGTGGGGAGCACGTGCTCACCCGGAAATATTTTATTGGTTGTTCAAACAACCAGCCCAATCACGCCCTTGGGGCGAGACTGGGCTTAGGAGTTGTTCTGGGAAGAACTGATCGGACTGAATCTACCCGGTACATGCCGGTAATTGCCAAAGTGAGGCGTAAATGAGGGACCTCCGCGACCCCGCCGGCGGGGACGTCGGTTGCTTGAAGAGCTTGTGGAGTGTGATCTACTCGTAATGGCTGCAGTGGCGGCTTGGGTGATTTTGTCATCATCATCCGAAAGGACGTGTCTGGGACGGCGTTTGGAACGCGAGGTTGGATAGGGGTAATAGTTGGACGCGGCAACTATTAGGGGATTTTTATGATGGGGAGCGTTGTCGAAGAAGCGACGGGACGCTTGTTTCATGTAATCTTTAATGGTGGGGAGACCTAAGTCGATGTGGAGGTTGGCGTTCCGCAGGTACAGGGGAGCCCCTGTTGCCCTGCGCATAAATCGGTTTTGGATGACCTGCAGCATATTGAGATGCGACTTAAATGTGTGAGCAAAGACTACGCTAGCGTAGGTCATGATTGGCCTTACGCAGGTAGTGTAGATTCTCACCTTATTCCTAAGGGAGAGTCGGCTCCGTTTGTTCAACATCGGATGTAATCTGCCCAAAACGAACGCCGCGCGGTTGCGGACCGTCTTTATGTGACTACGGAAGTTTAACCTGGAGTCGAGGGTGACTCCTAGGTATTTTGTCTCTTTTACCCAGGGGATGGGTCGGCCGAAGAGTTTTACAGCGGGGACGTCCAGCCGGTTAGAGCCTCTACGAAAGTGCACTGCTGCGCTTTTTTCAGGGTTGACCTCGATTCTCCATTTGCGGAACCAGCTCCCGAGGGAGTCAAGCGCGCTCTGGAGAGTGTCGACTAACTTGACATGGTTACGGTTGGATGCGTAAATGGCGGTATCATCAGCGAACATTGCAAGCTGAGATCCAGGTGATTTTGGGATATCGCTGGTGTACAGCGTGAAAAAAAGCGGGGACAGGACGGAGCCCTGAGGTACTCCTGCCTGTATGTGGTGAGGGGACGACAGAGTGCCTTCAACTCTATAGCGAAAACTGCGATTCGACAGAAAGTTTCGTACTAGAAGTACGAGACGATCAGGCACACCGAGCTGGTATAGCTTGTATATCAGCCCGTTGTGCCAGACCTTGTCGAAAGCTTTCGCTACATCGAGGAAGACTGCTCCTGTGGGGGTCTGTTTGCACGAAGCATTTAGCTTGTTAAGAGCGTGTTCGACAATGCGATGCACTTGTTGAACACAAGAATGTCGGTGCCGAAAGCCAAATTGCTCCGCGGGGATGAGGTTATTGTTCTCCGCATGGTCACGCAGCCGAGCGTAGATCATGCGTTCGTAAAGTTTTGCGAGGGGGTTCAAGAGACTGATCGGGCGGTAGGAAGTGGGCTGGTTGGCCGGCTTCCCTGGTTTGTGGATGCCGATGACCGTGGCCTCTTTCCAGCATGCTGGAAAGGTGCAGTGGGCCATGGCGGCATTCAGAATGAGGGTGAGCATGTTGATCAAGTGATCGGGCAGGATCTTCAGGACTCGGTTGGTGATGCCGTCCGGTCCTGGAGCCTTTCTGGGCTTGAGCGCCTTTAAGGCATTGCGCACTTCCATCTCAGTAATGGCTCTGAGCGGAGGGCTAGAAGGCGGGAGGGAGACTAGACGTTCGACTTCGGAGTCGACTGTCGACAGAAAAGATAAGTCACAAGGGAGGGCGCTTGGGGTGCATTGGGCTTCGAGACTGGCAGCCAGACATTCGGACTTCTCGTCGTCGTCAAAGGCTTTGGTCTGGTCGGGTCTGTTAAGTACCGGTATTTCGGTGACGGTGTCCTGTTTGAGTGAGCGTTGTAGCTTCCAGAACGCAAGGTGGGACGGCTCCAGCTCCTCGAGGTGCTGGTCCCACCCTGTGTCACGCCATTCAGCTGCACGTTGCTTTACCTCCCTCTGTAAAGCGCGCATGAATTGTCTGTTGGCATCTGATGGGAAGGCGTCAAACGCGCGAATCGCGGCGTTTTTCTCAGTTATCAGATCACGAAGGTCGCTTGGAGGACTGAATTTACGGTCGTCCGTAATTTCGACTGTCCTAGAACAGCTGTCCACAGCGCTTCTGATGTGATTTGTAACTGAGGAGACGGCTTGCTCGATTTTGGTTACGGTGTCGAGCCTTTCCGGTACTTGGTCAAGGTGGATAGAGCTGGGAGCCTTAAGGGCTTCGCCTAATCTCGTCCAGTCTACAATGGTTTTGGTCGGACCACACAGACCTGAAGGGCCGGGGAAGTCAGTTCGGGGGTCTAGTTGCAGGATTACAGGCCTGTGGTCGGAGTCGAGTTCATGACACACTACAATAGAACTTAAGCGAAGGCTTATGTTCTTTAGCAGGGCTATGTCAAGAACATCGGGTTGATGATTTTCGATGCGGGGGAAGTGGGTTGGTTCGGTCGGAGCGACCAAGTCGAAGGACAGTTCTTCCTGCCAAGAAAAGAGACGATTGCCCCTGGGGTTGGTGGCTGCGCAGTTCCATGACAGGTGCTTGGCATTCAAGTCGCCTGCTATGAGGACTGAGCTGCTGAGATTTAGCAAGGACTCGAGCTCACTTTTAAGAAGTGGCTTTTGCACATTTGTTCTGCTTGGGGGCAGATATACCGACACCAATGTGATGGGTTGGTGTCCCGTCATGCCTATGCGGCATGCGGAAGCCTCAATGTGGGAAAGGGGCGGAGTCTCCATGGGAGAGCAGTGGAGTGCTCGCCTGTAGTAGATGAGGGTGCCGCCCTTTTCTCCCGATACGCGGTCATTGCGTACCGTGTTGTAGTTTGCGATGCGCGGGGGTCGCATGTGAGGTTTAAGGAACGTTTCTTGTACAAGAAGGACGTCCAAACCGTGCTCTTTCAGGAAGTGGCCAACTTCCGTCTTTTGGGAGCTAATGCCGTCGGCATTGAAGTAGCCTAGCTTTAGCGACCGAGGCTTGGTCCTACCAGTGCTGGGGTTTCCTAAGTTGGGTGTATTATCTATATTAGGGTTTGAAATTTTTGAAAGCGGTTATCAGATGTGAGTATCTGATGGTTGACTGAATAAGCGCGCTGGGGTTACCAGTGTTGGCTTTTATTTCCCGAGAGTAGGCAATGAGCTCGTCGATGTCGAAGAGGCTCGTGAAGGAGGAGACTACTGAGAGCGCCTCGGCCAGGTCGCTC
The DNA here is from genome assembly GCA_029255805.1 of Keiferia lycopersicella. Lineage (NCBI taxonomy): Eukaryota > Metazoa > Arthropoda > Insecta > Lepidoptera > Gelechiidae > Keiferia > Keiferia lycopersicella. The sequence goes on from JARACZ010000008.1 coordinate 7,966,359, forward strand.
GGAGAGTCCTCTCTTTGGGAGGTCGGTTTGGGCGGGGAAGGCGGCAGGGTTGCCGGCTTCTTGGGGACACTCGGGGGGGACGCCAAGGGCGTGATTGGGGCTGGGGTCGCTTGGCTCGTTTTGTGAGTCCATGCGGGACTTGGCCTGAGGGGCGGGAAGCTAGTTCCTACGCTAGCGGGGGCAACCGGCTGCGGTTTCGATAAACCGGCCAGCTTGTTGGCGTAGGTGGTTCTGGCGAGGATGCGCTGCAGAACCTTCGGGTTTGCTTTGGGGGCTCGGGGGCAGCCACGGTAGTTGGCTGGGTGGCCAGACTCGCCGCATAGGGCACAGTTGGGAGGGAGGGTGGGAGTGGCGTTTTCCGCTGCTGCGGGCGGGTCCGTCTTCTTAGGACGTTCACACTCAGCGGTGGTGTGATTGTCAGCGCACTTGACACACCGTGGAGCGGCGCGGCAGGTGCGGGAAGAGTGGCCATATAGCTGACAGTTGTGGCATTGGCCGGGGATCCCAGTTTTCCTGGGGGGCTCCATGCGGATGCCCGAGAGATGGCAGATTGTCTTAAGGCCATGGATGGCCTTACCTGCCTGACCTCTTTCTAGGGTGACATGTACCATGTCATAGGTTTTTTTTGTTCCTATGGGACGCTATTCGGTGAACATTCGTAACGGGAATGTTCTGCCTTGTGAGGTCGTCGAAGACTTCCTTCTCCGAAATCTCCTTTGGGATGCCGCGGATTACCACGCGGTACATTTTCTCCTCCTCCAGGGCGTACGTATGGTACGGGAACCTGAGGAAGTCTATTAACTTGGTAAGCGCCCGATGGGCGGTTGATGTGGGGACCTGTATTTTGATCCCATCTTTCGACTGGGTAGCCTTAGAGAAGGGGATCTTTTGGGTGGTCATCTGGCTGGATAAAGATGACCATTTGGCATTATCCCTTAGGATAATGGGAGGCGGAATTTTCTCCTTGGCCTCTCTTGCCACCGGGGGGGAAGATATGATCGGCTTGCGCCGGTTGTCGGTTGGCCCGTCGACGCGGGCGGCTTTGACAGAGTTGTCGCGGAGCGACGGGGAGGGTTTCCGGGCCCGTTTTTTGCTGTAGCTGACTCGGGTGAATTCATCCTCCGAGTCAGTTTCTGCCGGGGGCTCGGTGACGTCCATGTCCTCAACGTGGTCGTTGGGGACATGGTCGTCGTCGGCGTCAGCTGGGGACGGCGGGTCCGGGGACCGGGGCGACTCACTCTCGTGAGTTATTGCCTTGGCGGCAATCGGGTTTGACCCAGAGGGGGTCGGAGGGGGGGCGGGGACCGCTGGCGCGGGCGCGGACGGTGATGACTCACCGTCGGCAAATTTGGTGATGAATTCACCTATTAAGGGGGAGCGCTTCGCTAGGCGTGCGCGGATCTTGGTGTCCTCTGCGAGGACGCGAAGAAGCTCCTTTAAGAGCACCGATGCCGTGTCGGCAGCCATTCCTAGCTAAGGAATAAGAAAAACCTATCTAAAATGGGGTTACGCGGCCCTCAGGCGGGAGCAGCCTTCGGGAGAACGTCGGTGTTCCTCCCTGCCGGGTATAGGCAGGGAGGGTGAACTTAACTAATGTGCCCTAGAGTGTCTCCTCCGCCAATCTTATTGGGCGAAGGTTCCTAGCAGGCCCGAGCAAAGAGGAAGTTGGGGCCGGAGCCCTTCTCCCAGACAGACTCTGCTCGGACAGGGAAAAGGAGGTACCAGGGTCGACTTGGGTTCACCCCCAGGGCCGGTGGTGCTGGTACCCGTCCGATTTAAGCGTTGCCCTGAAGGGGCAAAGCCGGTGTATCGGGTCTACACCCCTTGCTTAGCTTCGTTGTACACCGTTAGGTATCCACTGAGCAAGGACCGCGTAAACCGGCGGTTTTGGAGCAAATGGACTAATTGAAACCCCAGACCACGGAGTGCGCCTTGAAAAAGGCACAAACTGTGGCTAGGACTGCGTAGGTCCGGTGAGGCCGAACAGACGCAGGTAACTGCGGGCGATCGCGGGAGCGATAGCGGGGGGCGCGGCCACGGGAGTGGCAGCGAGCAGTCGGAGCGGGAGGCGACCGTTCGGGACGGCTGCTGCGCGGCGACTGAGAATTGCGAGTGTACGTTCAGCGCCAAGGCACAAGAACAACTGATCCCCACCATAGGCGCTAGTGCTTATAAAGACTCGTCCGTACTCACGCCCCACTGCGCTGGCCTGACGCTAACGTCACTCGCAAGCCGGCACGGACATTGGTCCCCTCTTTGTGAAACCAATTGAGCGACTTATTTCCGCTACAAACCTTACAAAACAGAACTAATTATTTTAGATTTTTGTAACATTCAAAATTCATAAAACTAAAAGAGAAAACACATAAAAATTACACAATTTAAAAGAACGACTATTTATAAGCAATGGGAGAATGTCTAACCCAAGCGCCGTCGTCATATAAATTTTTAAAAACGGATTGGTACTTTTTATTTTATCAGTATTTTCATATATGACAGAACTTTGGGACCGACTACGTATATAAAAAAAATAAAAAAAAATATATAAAAATTGTCACTTCTTAAACCTAATTAAGTTATTATTTTCTTTTATCATAGCTTGTCACACAAATTCGTCAACTTTATAATACGCCTGTTCTATTAATAATTGTTTTAATTTTCTATTAAATGTTGAGTCGTTTTTTTCTCGCTTTATATCGTTGTTTATTCTAAGATTGAAAAGTAGTATTTAGTTAGAGGTGTTAACTTAGGAGGTATTTACTTAGAGGTGACGAATCAGTTCGATTGAAGATTTTCATTCTTAACAATTTGTACACACACAAATCCCTCCTTTATCGCTTGCAGAGTATGCAGAAAGTTAGCGATCTGGGGGCACGGCAGTGCCCCCGCCAAGTCGAGCTAGAAAGCGGCACAGCCGTACCATCCTTTTCTCGAAGCGGTTCAGGCCATTTTCAACACCTTATAACTTTCTTGTGGATAAAACAAAAGACTTGAAACTTCAGGAATCAATCAAAAGCCCTGTAGATACGGTATATTTCAAATTTCGTTCACTTTGAACCAGTGGTTTAGGAATTATAGCTAGTCAAAGTTCTTAATTTTGTCACTGACTGACTGACTGACTGACTGACTCACTCACTCACTCACTGACCGATCATCAAAATTCTAAGGCACTTCTAGCAGACATAGAGACTTCTAATTTAGAATATAATTTGGGTTTAGTGTATAAATCAAGGAAAAACTTAAAAATCTAGCAATTTCAATGCAGTTTTCTAGATAAACCGATAGCAAAAATAACTTTGTAATTCGATAGAAATGTACTGTTTACCAAGTTATATTTTGCTGTCGCTCCTAAAATACTTTGTTTTGGTCCAGCAAAATGAGAAAAACCGTGGCTGAGGCTCAAGAAATAGAGCCGCAAAAGAAAAAAAGGAAGACTACCTACAAAAAGAAATGAGATCCCCTCAAAAACATTAATATATAAAAAAAAAACAAGTCTCGCTACTGAGCTGTTCAACCGTAAAAAGGTATGAGATCCATTTGAAACCAAGTCGGCTATCGATTTGTTCATTCCCCACTTAAGAGATCTATCTTAATTAATTAGTTAATAAGCATTATTTTATAGTGACCATATCAATATTTTCAATGTATTTTAATGTTTACAATAAATTGAATGACTTGGCAATCGCACTGAATGTATTAATTTTAATATTATGTATTACACGTTAACCTTCTGTTCTAGTGCGATGGCTAAGTCATTCAATTTATTGTAAACATTAAAATATATTGAAAATATTGATATGGTCACTATAAAATAATGCTTATTAACTAATTACGAAATTAATTAAGATAGATCTCTTAAGTGGGGAATGAACAAATCGATAGCCGACTTGGTTTCAAATGGATCTCATACCTTTTTACGGTTGAACAGCTCAGTAGCGAGACTTGGTTTTTTTTATATATTAATGTTTTTGAGGGGATCGTAATATCACGGTCGTTATCGCCACGTCTGAGAAGTATTTAGGGCTCTTTTAGATGATTCGTGCATCACTCTAGTGACCATTTGTAAAATCAAAACTAATAAAAAAGAAAGTAATAAAAATTCTCGGGTCTTAGCATTTTTATTTACAACTTCTCTACATATTTTCCATTAATAGCTGATGTATTCTCAACAGTTTCGAAGTTCATGCAGTGTTTGTGCAGTCTCTCGATCAACTGAGTGTTACGAAATGCCGCACCGGATGTAAGAACTCCGCCACTGAAAAAAAAAACATTACTATGGTGGATCGCACACTTACGCACAACACTCCGCTAAAATTACGCATCCCTAACGCTGCGGTCTGTCAGTTCCATACTAGAAACGTCAATCCTCATACTAAAAACGCTCAACCGCTGTTGACGCATCCGTCAAAATAACGCAGCCGTAACGCATCCGCTAAACGATTGATGTTTCTAATATGGATCTGACAGACCTCTGCGTTATGGATGCGTTATTTTAGCGCTTCTTTGTGCGTTAAGTGTGCGATCCGCCTAACTACTTCATTAACACCTAGTCACATTGAAGCAATCTATGTTTACTGGTTTTTGATAGATTCGACATGACTAACTAGTGTAAGTTAGTCCGCTAGCTTGAAGTTTAGTCTACGTAGAGACGTAACTCATCTCATGATGCATGACGATTTGAATGTTTTTAATTCTTGTGTATGTGATGGTTACCGACAAGTCGGACAAAAAATATTATGTTGTGCCATTCAGTATTTATGTCGCTGAAAGATTAATTTTGCTGTAAAAACGCGACAGTCTCAAAAAACTTGCAACCGTAAAAGAATTGCTCATTCATGCCATGCATTCATACCGTATTCATCAACTGTACTCAACTCTGAGATCGATCTTGAGTGCGATTTTGAGACGTCGTTAGTATTGACTGACATTTGTCAAAATCGCTCTTAAGATCGATCTCAGACTTAAGTGCGATTTATAAATATGGGCCTAAGTATGTTACGTACCTCGGCATAACAGACGTTTCTTTCAATATTGTAATAGCGGATAGCACCAATGCTACTCCGGTGGTGCGGTAAGCGGGGTCGGATCCGGAAACCTACATACAAAACAAAAGAAAATTCGTAGTTATTATAATTATAAAATAACATCATCATAACCTTCAATACGCTCGCTTTAAACGACCGATGTGGCGCAGTCGTAGTGCGACTGCCTTTGGCGCAGAAGGTTCCAGGTTAAATTCTCGGTTAAATTCTCAAAAAGTCGATAACTTTGTGAATTTGTTCCCAGTCTGGTTAAAACATTACGGGCTGCACTAAATCCGAATGTTCGTAAGAAAGATTCCGTGTTTCTGGTGGCACGTTAAGCCGTAGGTCCCGGTTGCTGTCTTTGATTGGTATATAGATGGTGGTCTGACTTGTAGACGGCGGTTGAAAAATTCACACAGGGTTGATTGGATCGTTGAACGACTCGGTGTCCCACACGAAGACAGAAGAATAGCAAAACAGTGAAGTTTAATTATCCATTTCAGAGGCCACGATATCTAGGTACTTAATTAAGCGGGTAGGTAGGTACTACTCAACCACGAATTATATTTGTATGTTACCTTAACTGTGACTGATTTATCAGGAGATGATTTCAGATCTGCATCTTTACTCCATCCTTTTCCGGTTAGTGTAAAACTGAATTTGAGTCCTTTTCTCATTTCTTCATTTGGCCCTTTATGAGAAACGTATCCTAGTGTAAAGAACCTGGGGTATTTCCAAAGTAAATTCCTGGAAAATTACCCATTTATGAAAAAAAAAACTTCATGCTAGTAGGTAAACTAGACCAAGCACAATTTTACAACCAGCACGTTCTAATTACCTGGTAGGTACAAGATCCCGCTATAGAACGACCCAGGCAACCCATACGCAATAGGTATATGTGGGTACCTATTTATTTATTGGTATTATTTTTTATTTTATTATTATTATTATTTATTTTATTCGATAAAAAAATCAGCTCAGCGAACGTCGTTTTCTAGCGAGACCTTAGACCACATGCAGGTAAAGTAGTACCTAATAACTTATTTGAGATAGTAGACATTTTCGATGCCCAGGACAACTACAATGCAATCTTCAAAAACTGGATCATGCTAGCCAATATCGACTCTTTTACGATCGACTTTATTCACTCGCTATAAAAGGCAAATGGCACCAATGCCATTGCTGGCTGTAGATAATAAATGCAGTGTTTCAGTTGTCATTTTATAACTAAAAAGAAAGAATAGGTACTACTAATATACCACCTGAGACAAGCGAAGTAGCACATGAAGTAGAAGACAAAGAATACTGGCGCAATAATGAAGAAATGGATGAACAGGGGCATTGTAGTGTAGGTCTTGAAGAAATACGGCCGGTTTCCGTTTTGTTTCTTGTAGTGTTGGTACATTTCGACAACGTCATGATCAGGCCCAGGGTAAGGACACCAAAATCGGCCGTTGTGTCTGTGAAAGAATCCCCTAAAATGGAAGAAGAAAAAGGTATAAGTGTACGTCTTTGCACTATCCAACCTCTACACTTCATCTACTCTGCCTTATCCAGTTTCTGCCTAATCAAGTTTCTGCCTAATCCCGAATCTGCCCAACGCCGCTTGAGGGCTACCTACATCCCTAGGCTTCTTTACTCGGTTATACCCAGAGATTTATTAATTTTGTAATTTATTGTCTGTAATGAGTTTCGGTCATCTAGTATTTATTTTAGGAGGGTAAAAAATATCCCAGGCTACTTTTGGCTGCGGGAAACCAACAGCGGGCTAATTCGTTGGACCAATAAAGTTCCTTCTCTAACTTTTTTGTAAAGTTTCAACGTTCAATTAAGCCCATACTATATTTATTATAATAATAATGATTTTTCAATACGAGACCTTCCAAAAGGTTAAAGCAAAACGAAGGTACTAGTTACTTGTATAAAAATTAAAAATAACAAGGCAGCAGCACAACCTTAAGAGGTACCTACTATTGAAAGATTACCTCTCACTAAGATTGACTAAGAATGTCCATCGAGTTACTTCGTTATAGAAATAAATACTTACCTACCTATAGGTAAGGCCACCAATAGGCAAAGCTTGGCCAGAAAGAGTAGAAACTACTTATATAAAATGGAACTATTTTTTAAATATTTTGAATGAAAGATTGTTCCCATAATTAAGCGTTATCTCTCAGATCTGACAAATCGCGAAGAAAGTAGCGCCCTTATTTTTTATCTACTCTATAAGGTCAAGCTATAGGGCGTAGAGACCTACCTATTCAGTTGTTCAGGTATAGCCTCTGTCTCTGGAAACGTTTGCTTTTTCAGCTCTCTGTATTTCCTGAAGTTCTGCATTTCGTGAATCATGGACTCCCACGTCCCGTAGTGTAGGAGGCATTTGTTGCAGCCAGGGAAATAGGCCTTCTTTGGTATGTCCAGAACAGTGTAGCATTCCACTGTATGTAGAGTTCCTGCGGAAAGATAAACATCGGAAGATTCGGTAGTAGTTATAGTAAAAAATGTTTCAGTTTATTTTACGTGCCGTGCGTAAATTTTGACGTACCTAAATGGTAATGTATGAGTAGGTAATAATATTGATAATTTTGTACCAATAAGCAAAGGTTAAGTCAAATTCATCTCTGTCAACATTATTCCCTTGAGATCTTTACGTCTACAGTAATGTGAATGTACAAAAATTTATTTATTAATATTTGACCCTTTGCGCTGGTTCAAACCGATTAAACAACTTTTTTTTTAAATGAAGCCTCGATTCTGTGTGTCCAGTTTCAATCATCAGGAAATGGGATGTTGTAATTATTCACGATATTAGGGCTTAATTACCTTGGAACTGTTTTTCTAAATAAATGAGCCCTCCAAGAGCCGGTATGCAGTCGTACCCACAAGCCGGGATGACGAGGACATTCCCATCTTGGGCTGCCTTGTTGTACGTCCGGTAAATGTTTAACATGTGCTAAAAATAACAAATAGGATAGCTAAAGAATACATACATGTTTGGAAGAACTTAAGAGTTCATTATAGACATTGTGTTCTTGGGTTTTTACCTAGTCTGCAAAATGAAAATCGTTTCAGTTGGATATCTATTGGATCGCAGTTGGATAATTCTGGTCATTTCGTGGTCTGCTAACAGTTTGAAGTATAGATAATCACAGTTGAGTTTCGATGGCGTTACAATGACAAAAAATAGCAGACTTGGGGCCCTGGAGTCCTCCCTTCTTAAGAAAGTAGATAGATAGGTACATTCCCCACATGACGGCAAAACGGCAAAACTAAACCGTCTAACAAATCAAATCAAATCAAATCAAATTATTTATTCAAAGTAGTAAATTTTACATTTCGCTTTTTGATGGTCAAGAATTAACAATTTTAACAATAACAATTTTATGAACCTAGTGTAAACGCGGCTCAGGTGGACTAAAAACTTAAAACTAGCCCCTAAAGCACTGCCTCGGGGCGGGCCAAGCTAACCAAACAACATGTAACGTTAGGTGGTAAATAAAATAACATCGAGTTCATGCCAAGAGAAAATGTTGTGTTACATGCGTATGGTTAGCCGGACCCCCTGGACAGTAAACCACCCAGAAACCTGTCCAGAAACTACTAACTTACATGCAGTTCTGCAGATATATCAACGTAGTGTGTTCCAGTTTGGATGCACGCTTTGACCACAGGTTCACTCAGAAGGGTGTTGGGACCAGTTGCGTTGATGATTATCCTTGCCTGGCGAGTTACTTCCGGTACAGAATCGTTCTTCGTTATGTCACAATGGAGTACCACTACGCGTTTTATGTCGACGTCTAAAACAAAGCTTAGTATAAAATTATGTATAATGTTACTTATTATAATTATTATTCAGTAGGTAAAGAACAACTTATTATTCAGTAAAACACGAAAGAACGCAATTAAAATAAATTGAGATAGATGATAACACTGACAGGTACAATATTGGCGCGATTTTCACACAAAAATGACCGCAATAATCAAAATCACACAGACGACCGATGTGACGCAATGGTGGTAGTGCGACTGCCTTTGATGCAGAAGGCTCCGGGTTCTAATCTCGCTGGGTCACTCACAAAGTTGATGTTTATCACTTTGTGAATTTGTTCCCAGTCTGGTTAGGACATTGCGGACTGAACCACCCGATAGTCCGTAAGAAAGATGGTTCCGTGTTTCTGATGGCACGTTAGGCTGTGAAGGTCCCGGTTGCTGTCTATGACTATTTAGGCGGCGGTCGTTACACAACCGTGTCAGAAGCCTGCTACTTGTAGAAGGCAGTTGAAAAATTCTGACACTAGGGTTCACTGGGTCGGTGGACGACTCGGTGCGCCACACGAAAAGAGACCGAGAAGAGAAGAGAATCACACACACGCCTTATTTGCACTTTTCCAATACAATAGGTCACTTGATAATGTCTAAAAACTACTTAATTATGGTATGCAATGGGACTGACCTAGTTCTTCTAGCTCAGTCAGCAAATTTTTCAGTTTTTCCATAGAACGCCCGGCGATACCCCACCGGATATCCGCATATTCAGTTTCCTTACAAAGAAGCGCCAAATTCTTCACAGCATGTTTCCCAGCAAACCCGGTTGCTCCTAACACAATGATATCAAAACGTAATTCCATATTCAAATATTAATTTGAAAGAACGGAAGTTATAAAAAATGAGCGCACGGAACCAATCCGCATTTAAGACTGGTCAGAATGTAGTGATATGACCGCGAAAATGGTCAAAAGTTTGGGTAGGTAACAAATAAGGTAACAAACGTTGTTCACCTTCAAGCCTGGGACTTCTGACTTAATAGTAATAATGTTAATAGTAGCGTGAAGATTTTACTAAGCACATTAGCACTGGCGGAAGAAATAAACGCATTTCGAGTCAGTGAAGTTGAAACAACCATACATTTATTAAAAAGAAAGAAAACTTGGCTACTATACGACTTCGATACCTACTTGTCTAGGTAGATTTTGTATGTAGCATATTGTAGCATGACTCATACAACAGAACGAGGATTTATTTAAGTACCTACCTATTTAGCAGTTATGTAATGTAACCTTCAGTAACCCTGCTCTGCACCACCCTTCTTAACAAATAACAACATCCTAAAATTTGTGAGCTTACAGCTGGGTTAGGGATGGTCCGGGGTTATTTTTTAATATCTTACCTAAAATAATTTCAGGTTGCATTGTATTTAACAGTTTACATACAAATTTATTCTAGCTCCAATAAAGAAATTTATAAGTGCGTAATAATAAAACAACTCGATAAAATTAAATGAAAAAAATAATATATAGGTAATAATTTCAATTATTTCACATCTTTACTACAAATGCCATCTTTATACAATTTAAATTTCCCTACATACTTTTTAACTTGATCTTTAGGATAAGGTTTTAAGGCTAAGCAAGTAGGGATATCTTCAGGTTGTTCAATCCAAAGTTTGTGGTCTATAGCATTCTCTGTTAACTTGGCAGCCACTTTCTTCAGAGCTTCTTCATTGGGCACCTGAAAATTTAATAGGTTATTAGTTATATTCATTTAAATCTTGTATTTTAGTAGGTAAATAATAAAGAAATTTTCGTTGATGTAAGTGTAAACACTTGGAGACTAACCTAACTTTACCTACTATAAATCATATAGTTACTAGTTTTATCAAAACTGTTGCTAGATAGTGGTCAGAGCTATTAACTACTAAGCGAAACAGTAATACTCTTTTGAAGCAAATAACTCATACTAACGTAGGAAAACTTACTTCCAAAACTACTTTGTGCATGTTGTCCAGATCATTCAAATATTGTATGGTATGTTCGTCATTTTTGTATATATGTAGGACTGCAGTTGAAGCATGGCATGCCTGAGCCACCAATGCACCGACAGACCATCCTAATTCTTTTAATAAATCGCTTCGAAGCAAAACATACTGCACTATTGAGTTCGACATTTTTAGGATCTCGTTTTAAAATATTTAAAACAGCGAGGAACAGATTATGTATATGAGACACAAAATCTATGAAATTGATGGTTTGCTTTCTCTTTTTCCTGCTTGTACTATTTATTGTACTTTCAAAAAAAGCGAAATGTTTTATCTGTGTTCCTTTTTGTCTATTCTATTTCTTGGTTATGGCGTTTTCATTATGATTTCCTTTTTGTCTAATGCAAACTAGAACTAGAATTAGCTATGAGTGTTGCCATTGTAGAAAATATTGTTGGGGTAATCAGGTGGTAAATGTATGGCCAGCTTTATTTTTTTGACAGATGCTTCTGAAGCTTATTATTGTCATTTTACTGATCTAACCAAACAAATTCCGCATTTTCACGTTTTTCTACTGAAAACAATTGTTTAGGGAGGTAGTTTCCCTCTTACTTGCTGCTCTTGTTTATATCAACACTTGCGTCGAAGGAAATGGCTTCCGGATTAGAAAACTACGTGAATCAAACAGTTTCTGTGATAACCTCGGACGGGCGGAATTTTATCGGTACTTTGAAAGGATTTGACCAAACAATCAACATAATACTGGATGAATCCCATGAAAGAGTATTCTCCTCGTCAACTGGTGTGGCACAAGTGGTACTAGGACTTCATATTATTCGCGGAGACAACATCGCAATCGTCGGTCAAATTGATGAATCTATAGACAGCAGATTGGATCTTGGTAACATAAAGGCAGAACCCTTAGGACCTATTGTACACTAACGTATTGTTTACTTTAAGATAATGTAATAAATAAGTACCTGTTTTTATTTTCTGCAGTTTTATTGATATTTAGAATACATACTAATCTATTTCAAAGATTAAAATGAAACAACAATGTAAATTAGCAAAACTAATTTAATATCATAGTACTATAAGTATATCATTTATTATTTACAAACAAAAACAACTCGAAATGAATTAAATTTGTCCAGAGTAGGCATAATTTAACCTGATTCGAAAACTATTAGGTACATTAAAACTTCTTATCTAACAATAGACTAAATTAAAAGCAATTTGAGAATGAACTTTAAATAACATATCACATAGTTTGTTTTCAATTTGTACAACATATTTTGATGTAACTTTTGTAATTATTTGAATGTTTCAGAGATCATTCATATCAACACATTGATTATTGATGATAATTCATTCAATAAAAAAGATAACTGAAGTTTAGAGTGTGACCATTTGACATAAACATTGTTTCAATATTTAAAATAACATTAATTTGTGTTCCTAATGAACAATAATAATTATCTTACTACAATGCAACAACAAATTCTACTAAGCCAAAAAAACTATATTATTATTTGACTACAAGATGAGCACATGTTTCTTTGACAATGATCATGATCGAAAACCAGAATTGATATGAATCAAGTAAGTCATTATTTGTGGTGGTCATATATCACAATTTCGTATAAAGCAATGCTGATGCATAGCCATTATTACTCCCTAATCTAAAAAGGTTGTCTCTCAGGAAAAGTCACTGCCAGCACCTGACGGAGTCATTGGAAGTAAGGTTATTTCTTGATGTCTGTAAAAAGTAATAAAAAAATTCCTGAAATATAGCTGAACCTGCTCTATAAAACACCTTTCAAAAATATTCTATAATGGTCTAAGATCCCGCTATAGAACAACCTTTAGCAAGCTGCATAATGGATGACAAACATTTTTATCAAATATGCCAATGAATATGTTGTGTATGGGTTACCAAAAAAAATTCATGTTTGTGGCTTGATTCACCCCTTAAAATATTTGGAGTACCATGCATAAAAATACATTTTTATTATAATAAAACTACTCTGGACTGAAACTTATAATGCAATGTATTTACTGTATTCTCTTTCTCTTTTCGTGTGGGACACCGAGTTGTCCAAAAACCCGATGAACCCTAGTGTCAGAATCTTTTAACCGCCTTCTACAAGTAACAGGCTTCTCACATGGTTGTGTATTGACCGCCGTCTAAGTAATCATAGACAACAACCTACAGCTTAATGTGCCATCCGAAACACAGAACCATCTTCCTTACAGACATTTGGGTGGTTCAGCCCGCAATGTCCTAACCAGACTGGGAACAAGTTCACAAAGTAATAAATATGAACTTTATGAGTGATCCACCTAGAATCAAACCCGGGACCTTCTGCTGACTGTAGTAGTGCTAGACTGTATTTATTATATTATTTTATTTTAATAAAAATATCTTTCATCCATTAAACAGCTTGGTGGAGGTCATTCTATAGCAGAATCCTATACAATAAGAGTATTTACACATAAATTGGTTACATGGACACAAATTGACCTCCAGAAAAAACTATGAAGCATTAAGTAAATTACTTTCTCAAAATAATCAAAAACTATTTAGTTTACTACAGCACAAAGACACCATCACAAAACAGTTAAGTTTACTATGATTGAATAACTAAATTAGATGCTTCTACAATTGTACTATCTATGTAATTAATTACATATCACTGAAAAGTATACATTAATTTGTTATACAGTTATTTTATACCTTTTAATTAATTTGCCATTTCAGGCTTTTTGCAACTATTTGCTTTTAATAATTTCTATGTCTATACCCTCTCTGAAAAAGAATTTCATAAACATGCAGAAAGTATAGAATAAATTAAGCAACGGATTAGGGAAAAAGAAAACATTTCATACAGTAGTAATTTGAAAAAAATTCTTTCCATGCGACAAGAATATGAAAAAAACTTTGCATGCAGTAGGAATTTGAAAAAAATATAAAGCGTATGAATAAAAAAAGGATCTGTAAATGGCAGCGGTTACCCAAGTCTGAGGGAGAAAGCATTAATGCCTGGTATGGCTCAATTGCTCAGATAGTGTCGCGCAACCAGCGTAAGTTGACCTCAACGGTCAATACACGCACTGACAGCTGCGCTACGCCCCTATAAATGTAAGAGCCCCAGTGGCAGAGAAAGTATTACAATCGGCCGCCATTTACAGAGTCTTTCCTTATTCGCACGCCTTGTAAAACATTTCACACAGTGGTAGTAAACTTAATTTACCTTTGCATTTTTTCCTTATATTTCTGCGAGTTGTATGTTTGGAAGAACTGTTTGCCGTATTCGAACGTGGCTATCATAATAGCGCAAGCTGGAGCCACTTTGAATATTCGAGGCAGAAGTCCTGTGAACAAACCTTTCACACCATGGTTTCTGTAGATATTTTTGACGATATCTTTCATACTCGACGCCCTTTGTTTGCCTTTGCCATCTGAGAAAGCACCATAATAACGTAAAATGAACACATTACCATTAAATATTTAAATAAATAAAAAAATATTGAAAGTTGAATGTTAACTTACCAGCGTAAATTTCTTTTTCACCTAATTCTATTTGTTGATGTGTTTTTACTACATCAAATGGCAAGGTTACGAAGGCGGCAATCTGAAATTTAAAAAATAAATATTATAGTTAAGTCACATGGACTATTGTATTAATAAACCATAATTCTAAGAATTGGAAAAATATCATAAACATGGTTATCAAGCACAGACAACTTTGTATCAAAAATATTTAATAAAATGCGCTATTTCCCTCACTGTAGCCTTTTATAACTAAATGCGCATAAAGAAATAGGTAGGTAGGTCCCCACTTAGCTATTCACACTCCACAACAATAGAAATAAATTATGTTATGCTGATATTATAACATTGTCATACTTACACTGCCAGCTATTGAGCCACACATAAAGTTGAAAAGAAACGTGTTTTCTTCCATATCAGGTTTTTTCAAAGCCTTCTTTGCTGTTTCGAATGTAGTCCAATACAAGCCTGAAAATAAGGAAAATATTCCTGTTACGTCATTATAATTATTGGTAAATAGGGCACATTAAATTTCCTTCTCATACAGTAAACTTGCTTCAACAATTGTTTCTTAGGTTTTTTTAGCTAATACCTAGCTACACAGAAAAACAAACGAATTAATTTTTGAAATTAAAAATACAAGACCGAGACTGGTGGCGTGAAAGAGGGGAGGCCTTTGCCCTCCAGATTGCCCTGCCATCGAACAGGCTACGTAATGGTAATGGTAATGGTAAAACGGGCTGTTTTCCGCAACTCGACGTCTGCATGCGCCTATTTTAGGCTACGTAAAAAAATTAAAATAAATTCTGCCGTGTGATGCCGGCTTAGAATAGCATCACCCCATCTCTTACCCGCGGGTGTCGTAAGAGGCGACAAAGGGACTCAAGGGTTTCATGTGTTTTACTTTTTTTAGGCGACAGGCTGACACCGTGTCACTAGAGTGATACACAAATTGTCTAAAACGGCCCTCAATATTTGTCAGACGTGGCGATGGTGACTGTATATTTATGGTCATTTAAGCTCTGCCTACCCCGTAAGGGATAAAGGCGTGATATGTGTGTGTGTACAAGAACTTACCAGAGAATGGAACATCTCGCAGAAGTGTAGACCCTAACCCACGAAACAGTCCTGTCCAGCCTTCAATTTTTAGAACTGTACCTATTGAGCTCAATATTTCTGGAAAAAAATTATTTTAACTTTATAAAATATTTATTTTAAAACAATATTTCATTATGTATGTATAGTGAAGTCATAGAGGTACAACGTCAAAGGAATACTAGTTACTTGATATGGGTATAAAACCACTGTTTGTTAAGTTTTTCATCAGATGTACAATTGATACCAAGGTACATCAATCATAATAATTATGGATGGTGCCTAGCTAAAACTTAGATATTACCTGAGTAGCTCAGCTTTTTGGACTGCATTTTCGTCCTAATAAGTTCAAGGGGGCTGACTATTGTAACGGCTGTCACTCTGGCTGACGCTCCAGCTATTAAAGGCACCCACATTGGTTGACTGTCTGCAAAGAAGAGAAAAGACAAGTCTCTGAGTAATCTAACTCAAAAAAATCATAAGATTAGTCATTCTCCTGGTCTTATCCCCCTACTCTGGTGTAAAATCAGTAAAAGAAAGTCTTAGCAGATATATTATGTTTATTATTTTGTAGTCATTTACTTCAATGTTCAACTGATTTATTGCAGAGCATTACAATGTGCAATTATAGTAGTTAATTAATTACCCAACACAATTAGTACTAACCTATACCTACTATAGCTTCCACAAACCTTGAAAGTTATTTGCCAGTGAAATTCTGTAAAAACGTAATTGCTAGGAACAACTAAGATATCAGGATCTTTTTTTTATAACAGACACATATCACAGCTTTTTCCCTTGCAGAGTAGGCAGAGTGTTAACGGCCATAAACATAAATGGTCGCTATCACCACATCTGGCAAATATTTAGGGCTGTTACTTTGTTTATTTTTATATTCTCTGGAATTTTCATTTTAGTATTTCCTATTTAAAGAAAGCCTTATTATATTGATAATACTGAAATGAAAATTCAATTACTCATAATGTTAAGAAGAAAGATGGTACTTATAAATACTTACTATTTCCACTGAATTCATTGTACTTTGTTTTGAGATTATATCTCAATTGTTCATAGGAGACAAAATAAATCACTGTAGCAGGTAGGGCTAGGACTAGGGTCGGACTTAAGCCGGACCACAAGGCTGGGACACCTTCTGTTTTTGCTATTTTGTAGAATGCATCCTGTAAAGTACAATAAAACCTTAGGCTTATTCAATTGAATGAAATACATCTTCAACTTCACAACAAAAGATATCATTATCTGGAATACAGATATATTTTACAGTATGCAGATAGGGCAACAAATTTTATTATTAGATTAGTTAATAGCACCACATCTGTCTTGCCTCCAGTAGGTTGGTAACAATAATACATTCCAAAAAATTATGGTATACACACAAATCATGCCTGTATCCATTATGCTACAATTGTTATTACTCTATTCTTTGAAAAAGTAAAGCAATGGTTAAGAATTGAATGAGGAGATTAGTTGACTTATTTTACCTAGATTTAGTTACCCAACTATTTAAGTTCAATTCAATATTATAATGTTAAATTCAATATTATAATGTTAGTATGCCCTTTTATCGGTGTTAAATTGATACTTACGATTGTACCATGAAAATGTACTCGTTTTGGGATCCATGCTGATTCGCCGCAAGGACATAAGTGTTCCATCAACCCATTGCAATATAAGTAACATTTATTCGAGAGTAAGGCCTTCTGCTGAGCCTGTAACCTTATTTTAACTACGTCCAAAGGAGTCACTGTAAATCAGGGAGAACAAACGTAAATTAAACTAATCGTAGATACGGGAAATTCGATAAAAATTCAATGGAAAAACCACTCACTAAACAAAGAGGTTATGAGGGCTCCAGTACATGCCGATGCCATTTGCTGGAACATCGTGATCCTAAACTGTGGGTCATCTTCTCGAATCATGGCATCGGCAAAATTTAGATTTTGCAATAGAAAAATTACGCCAAAACAATTTAGGTTGGACTGCGATTTTGACAGCCAACATATGTTTTTCTCCCGTTGTCAAAACTAGAGCTATGACATTATCTGTGATTATGTAACTAATATTTTGCGATTATGTAGCTGGTATTTTCATAATAGAATGGAATCATATTATGTAAACCTCAAAAATTAAATCAAAGTTAATAAAAAAATAGAGAAGGTAAAGAATAGAAAAGAGAAAAACCAAGATGGGGTTCCGTAGTCACGTCTCGCGAGTTCTTGACGTGTTGTTGTGCACGTATAGAAAGAAAATAATGGAGTAAAATATTGATCTCGTCGAACATGGAAATCAAGAAGAAAGAAAAAGACGGACCGAACTAGCGGACTTATTACGGACAACAGATAAGTTAATAAATAGAAAGAAGATTATAAAGAGAATGAAATGAAGCAGCTTCCTGTAAAACTCAACGTTACAGATGCACTCTTAATAATGAATCTGTGCGGTCTGCGGTCCCATGTTTTACCGTGAAATAAAAAATCCCTTTGTAGGAATAGCATATGAAATTTATATTAACATCAACCAACACCTTACGCACACAGCCAAGACGCGACATGAACTTCTGTTGCTCGTTCGAAATCCAAAACACAAGAGGCTTCCCGGCAAAACATAGATGATCACTATTAGTTTTTTTTTAGATAGAGCGCTAACCTATTTCAAACAGGTTCACATACATATGTATATTTACTAAAATGGCAGCCACACTGTAAAAAAGACCTTGTTGTGGTGAAAATAATAAAATTTAAAGAATATATTTTAAAGTTTATTTATACATCCTCCTCCTGCATGATATCAGCTAAAAAAATATTTGCCAAGGGTTTGCCAAGTCACCTAGTTACATCACTATCCTGATAACAGGCCCGCGCGCGCCCTCTACAACAAACTTTTCATCAGTCACACCACTGCCACATGGATTGGAGGGCGTTATTTCCAATAATTTTGTAAAACCTTCAAATATTTCAAGAGCGACGAGACCTCTTGGTTTAGTTCTTCAGTTTATTAGATGAAAAACATATTTTAAGATGTTTTCCGCCGTTCCCAGATCTTTAGTGTGAGTACCCGTCCATTTATTTTTGGAGTTTACATAACGTGACAGCTGTTTTTTATTGGATTTATAAACAATTTTCAGTGGGTTATTATTTACTGAAATGTTTCAAGAAGCGAGAACAGGGTCACTTTAGTTGGTAGTGTGTAGTAGTGAGTGTATTATGGCGGTATAGTTGTTGGAAGTTGGTTGGTTGGTAGTTCGATTATCGAGCGGTTTTCGGTTGGTTGTCCCCGAAATTGCTTGGTCGCTTCTGTTACCTCATTACCTGTTGTTACTGAGCAGCTTCAAGGTCTCGCTCCAGTTGAAACATCACTCACTATTTCCGCTTTCATCTAGATTTTAGTTCTAGGTGCATTTTACTTGATATCTTCCTTAGTTGCATTGAGTTTATTTTTCCTGTATTGGTGCAAAAATTTTCTAGTGCGGGACTTTTCGATGGTATGCTTTCAGGCTTACAGCATTTGTTTATATCTCTATATTTTCTTAGAAAATAGTAGTTAGGACAACCCAAGAACTAAGTCAGATGAGTGTAAATAATTACAGTTGATAATTTTATTTTAAAACTTGAAGTAAAAATTGTAGATCCTGAACAGATTTTTACTTTTTTTAAGCTCTATCTAAACACCACCCCGAAAAGTATACTCTGACCAACAATAGTTTTACATTTTTCATACAAACTTTTGATTAGCATAAGTTTTATAATTTTGATGTTATTCTGTTTTTTTTCCCTTGTTTGTGCGATATGTTTTATTTATCATTTTATAAAACATAAAAAATATCATGATAGATTAGATTTATTATTCATTCCAAATAACGACAATTCAGATTATAAATTGGTACATTCAAAATGTTTGTCAAATAAAACATCAATAACATAATAAAAATATGATTTGAGTGTATTCAATGAATTACTATGATTTAAAAAATATTTTGGCAGTTTAAAAACAAAAAGAATCAAAATATTGCAGCAAATATTAAAATCAATTTATTTCTAATTAACAGTACAAGAGATATACCTATTACCTTATAAAATGAGACTTTTTGTGACTCTTGGATAATATAAAAAAAAACATCACGCATCTGCCAAAACTGAGACTTAAACATAGTCGTAAACTTATGACAAAACCACAGTATTTAATTGTATCTTATCCCCTACATACCTATTCACAAAATGGTTTTATGTTGGTTAATTGTTTTAACATTGGAACTTCGCCAGGTAATGGAAAGTTCAGTTTTAACATGTTTTCATGTTGACTTACTAAATGATTATTAAAAAATTAAAGTTACATTTTAAACAAAATTTGGAATATTTTTGTTACCTACCTGTTCAGAGGGCCTTCAAATTAAAAGAGGTGGTTTTGATGGTGATATAAAAGTATTATTTGTAATGTACCTAAACGAAATTTTGTTTCAATTAAAATGGTTTCAATAAGCACTTTAGCTAGACAGTCGTATGTAGGCTCTGCCTCAGTTTTCATCAAACCCCACAAAAATGCATTCTTGAAATATTTGACGAGTCGCGGATGATCGTTTATGCTTGCCTGCCAAAATAACATTGTTGTCGGCCGACGTGAGAATGACGTCGACCGATAATTTTTGAAATTGCTTAGATAATGAGGCTGAGAAGAGTCCTTTGACTAACGCAAATTCTGAAATAGAGTCCCTCAAACATAAAACGTTTCTATCGATTTTGCCAATGTGCAAAAGAGTGGTTAAGGCACTCTTCATACTTATTTCAATGACACAGTAAATTCTGTGATGCCAATTTTTTGGGATGTTGCCATGGAAGCCGAAAAAATCGTCATTCATATACATACCTAACCAAAAGCGTAGAAGCACGCAAAGAATATTTTAAAGGTCGTAATGGAAAAGTTCGAATTGGCAAAAATGCAAAATGTTTTTATTTTTAGCATGGCATACCTCACTCAACTATGACTTGGCAATGGTGCTCTCTAAATATTACTTGGGACCTAGAAATAGCTGATATTCGCGATCGCTTACGCTTTATTTACTAATAAACTGTTTCACGTTTTCATACTTATACATAATCAATTAATCATGCTGATAAAGCTCTTATCTTATCAAATCAAGTGACAAACTTGTTGCATTGATTCTAGTTTTATCTATACCAGCACTTTTCTCTAATCTGATCAGTATAGGACATAATAAATGTAGTGCTTTTAAGGCTTTTTTCCACTACTCGAGATATCATACTGTCATTCAATTTACCAGGGTAGCGCACAAAAAGGCAAGCGACGCGAATCGTGACCACGTTCAGTTCTTCGAATTAAAAAATATATTACTTATAACAAAAGCGAAGAAAGCCAAGTAAACGAAATAGATTTCTTAATTAGTTATTCATGCTGTATTAACCACGCATAGTATCGAACTTAAATATTATTGAAGCTTATTCCATTTCCAATTTTTCATACAGCATAGCTTCCTATATGTAGGTCTTCGTTGATCTTCCCTCATTTAATACTATACTTTCGATTCAAAATCGCGACGAACGAAAACTTCAGAATGGTTGGTTGTGCTTTCTAGTTTTGTTAGCGTATTATTTGTCAGTCGTCGACCGGACCACTTGAAGAAGCCAGGTTTTCTTAAAATAATATTACATATATGGGGAATGTGATAAGAGAATCACCAGATTGGCAAAGAGATCTTGTTGGCAACTATAAATCTTGAAATCAAATCCGATCTGACTTTGTCTGGATCTACTCTAGATACGTGAATTTACGTGATGACGCGCTTATTTCCGAGAATCTGTCGATACCGTAATACTATTATGTGTGGAATGACGTCGGTTATCGACATCACCTCGTGATTCACGGTCACGCTTTGTATGAATGTTTGAAATCTAAAATTGTATCGTGCATTGAATGCAAACGAAGTATTTTGGAGAATTTTCTGCATTGATCCTGGTATTGTTCTGATGCCCGGCACATGATTCTTAGTTGCTTGCTGAATGTTTCTTTGTTCATTTCGAGGAATAACATTTTCTTGCTCAACAACCGTGGTGGTGAGATCGAGTACAGACTTGTATTGTTTCTTAGTGAAGACTACTAAACTAAAATAAACGAAGATAACTACGTATCTACCTCAATATAAGGCACCGCGCTGCTCGTGTTGTTGATCCTAACCAAACAATATCCGCATTGAAAAGTTCGCGCTTCGAATTTGATACGTCAATTGAAAAGTCTAGACTCGCGACTCACTCTAATTTCCACGTTAAAAGCTAAAACTAGTGCATTGCATAACCACCACATAATAAAACGTCATGCGTTGCGGAAAATGGCAATTAGTTGCGGCGTTTACAACTATAGTTATGTTAAAATAATATTGTTACGATGCAAATAGGTACCTATGAGTACAGTCAGGCATTCACTTGTGTATAAAACGGAAGATAGGTCTTGAATGTCATGCCATTGAATATCTAGCTTCCAATATCGATTTTCTTGTTACTAAGTCATAGCTAGAGATACATATTATACCAACATCTTCGAGCGTTACAGATTTTTCTGTGTAACATCTGTAAAGTCGTTTTCTTTCCTACTTATTTCTAAATGAAGAGCAGATATTTGGGAATAAGTCCTAAATTATTAATATTCCTGCCGGAGGCAATACGACAACGCTCTTTTCACCAGACCTGTACGGTTGTGCTTTTCACTAAGTTTCACGTTAAAATTAAGATAATCTAGTTCAACTAGGATATATTTCGGCATAGGAATGACCTTATTAACCTACTGTGTTTACAATTTAAACCAGTAGTGACCTCTGACCTTTCTTTGATGTTCTGTTCGTTTGTCTAAAACCTTTTAACAAGTTGGTGTTACGGTTGGATGATAATTCCTGATACGCAAAGATAAGCCTGGATCCTTCGAGCGTTTATCATGTGACGCTAGAATTATTCGAAGAAATTCACCCTTCTTTAAAGACTCTTGCAAATAGCTATTACTTAGAAACGTTAAATGCAGACACTCGTTACTTTTTCCAAATACGTTCATCGATTTTATTGAAATTAAACCTACTGCTGCCATACGTGAAGATGAAAATTGAGCCGACGAAAAGCTTCAAGATTCTGTTCATAAACGTACAACTGCAATATATTTTTCTTAGATACACTAGTGAAGTCATATTATTAAGAAACTCTTTCCTTACAGATGTTGTTCAAACGCGGTGATACCGAACCGGGCGCTCGCGTACGCGCTAACGAAATGCCCCACGTTTCTGGAGGCGACCCAGTGCAGGGAATACCATGAGGTCACCGGCAACATCGTCTGCCCGAACGTGGTTCGAGGCATCGACCACTTGAGAGATCCGCGTCTTAACAAGGTAAGAATCAGACTGTCTGTAAGGCCTGAAATCGGACTCGCTTTGCCGTCACACGTATCCGGTCTAAGGCCATACCTTCAGTCAGGAATACTAAAATGCGTCCCAAAAGTGTCCGAAACAATGTCTGCTCCTGCGTGGTCCTAGTTAAGGATAGAGTCTTCGCCCACTGGGTTTGCTAGAGAGACGAGTAAGGTAAGGAAAATGTATGGAATTCAAAACGGAAAAGCCAATAGGAAAATACGGTTTGAGTAATTTTACTCACATTTTACCGGAATTTATGGACCTACGAGAGAATGGCATAAGTAATACAAGTTACTGGGTTACAAGATTCTTTTTAGATAATGAGTATTAAAGAACATAGACATGTACATACATATATCACGCCTTTATCCCTTGCGGGGTACGCAGAACGTTAACGGTCGTAAGAATACGGTCGCTATCGCCACGTCTGACATTTTTGAGGATTGTTTTTCAAGGTTGTTTCAGAAAACAAGTGTATCTCTATAGTGACAGGTTGTCAGCCTGTCGCCTAAAAATTGTAATACATCAGTACTCTCGAGTCCCTTAGTCGCCTCTTACGACACCCGCGGGAATGATGTGGGGGTGATTCTATTCTAAACCGGCATCCGTGGCAAAGAACATAGATATAATATAACACTTTTTTTTTGCTTTGGCAAAGGCTTCACCTCTCTTCACCTCTTTTCCGCCACTTTGCTCGATGTTTAGTTTATGATTAGTGGATTAAAAATATTCAGAAACTTGTGTTGAAAGTAAAACGACTTACAGCAAAACTTAAGACGTCATACGTAACCAAAACTCAAACAAAACGTTAACTTTATTTTTATATCTTTTTCTTTGATAACATTATTTATTTATTTTATTTACCCTAGATTCCGACATCACGCGTGACAACTGTATTTACCTTTTTCGTTACGAACCTATTTACGTAATAAATGAATGAATGGCGAAAATAGATATGAGCCGTGTGACGAATAGGTAGCTAATTGGTATTCATGGACTTAAAAACCTACCTACCAACTTAGTAGAATTATATTTGTGCGTCTATTAAATCTTTTTTTATAGATCTTTGAGGAATACAAAAGTTGTTTTTTACTATGATCAAACCTATCATCAGTAGCCAGACTCAAGCTTAAGTTTTGCATTTGTGTAAAGTAGTACTAGCCTAATTTCATTTTTACTGATTTACTAAAATTTTTTCGTATTGAACCTAACTGCCTAATATATTATTTACTCTGATGTCTAGACTAGACCTTTGATCTGTTTAATATTTTATTCATAGCAGTGCTCGTTACGGTTCAAATTCTGGCAATTGGCTTGTGTACATTTTATTGACCATAAATAAATAATATCTCTCTTGATGACATCTCCTCACAAAACAACTCACTTTTTATTCAACTGCCTCAGAAAGAGGATTACGTTTGTATTCATAAAGTGAAAGACGTTTTATTATTTTTTCATTTTGTGGCATTTGCTGTTCGTATTATAAGATTATGTCCTGTGCTTTTACCAAAACTGGCTGCTTGGGTAAAAGCACAGACCTACCTAGTTGTGGTTCCGTCAGGTAAAGTTAGAGCAGAGTTAAGGATCCTTAAAGTCGTATAAACTTAGATCCCCTCAAAAACATTAATATATAAAAAAAAAACAAGTCTCGCTACTGAGCTGTTCAACCGTAAAAAGGTATGAGATCCATTTGAAACCAAGTCGGCTATCGATTTGTTCATTCCCCACTTAAGAGATGTATCTTAATTAATTACGTAATTAGTTAATAAGCATTATTTTATAGTGACCATATCAATATTTTCAATATATTTTAATGTTTACAATAAAGTGAATGACTTAGCCATCGCACTAGAACAGAAGGTTAACGTGTATACATATTAAAATTAATACATTCAGTGCGATTGCCAAGTCATTCAATTTATTGTAAACATTAAAATATATTGAAAATATTAATATGGTCACTATAAAATAATGCTTATTAACTAATTACGTAATTAATTAAGATACATCTCTTAAGTGGGGAATGAACAAATCGATAGCCGACTTGGTTTCAAATGGATCTCATACCTTTTTACGGTTGAACAGCTCAGTAGCGAGACTTGGATTTTTTTTATATATTAATGTTTTTGAGGGGATCTCATTTCTTTTTGTAGGTAGTCTTCCTTTTTTTCTTTTGCGGCTCTATTTCTTAAGCCTCAGCCACGGTTTTTCTCATAGCCCACTCTCTATCTTTATGTGGTTTTCTCGGAATCTTTGTAGTAATGATTTTTGTCAAGTCTGGACGGTAAATGCTTCTTAGTCTATTGTATTCACAAATTGCGGATTCTTGCGCTTTAATACTTCCAAAGTCTATGTTTATAAAATGTAAGCCGCCCAGACTTGTTACTCTTGATAGTGCTACATAAGCTTGACCAGATGTAAATACAGCTGAACCTATATCCATCAGCGCATTATTCAGACTGAGGCCTTGACTTTTATGTATAGTTATAGCATAGGCTTTACATATTGGAAACTATTCGCGATTATTTTGCTGGACCAAAACAAAGTATTTTAGGAGCGACAGCAAAATATAACTTGGTAAACATTACATTTCTATGGAATTACAAAGTTATTTTGCTATCGGTTTATCTAGAAAACTGCTTTGAAATTGCTAGATTTTTAAGTTTTTCCTTGATTTATACACTAAAACCAAATTATATTCTAAATTAGAAGTCTCTATGTCTGCTAGAAGTGCCTTAGAATTTTGATGATCGGTCAGTGAGTGAGTCAGTCAGTCAGTCAGTGACAAAATTAAGAACTTTAACTAGCTATAATTCCTAAACCACTGGTTCAAAGTGAACGAAATTTGAAATATACCGTATCTACAGGGCTTTTGATTGATTCCTGAAATTTCAAGTCTTTTGTTTTATCCACAAGAAAGTTATAAGGTGTTGAAAATGGCCTGAACCGCTTCGAGAAAAGGATGGTACGGCTGTGCCGCTTTCTAGCTCGACTTGGCGGGGGCACTGCCGTGCCCCCAGATTTCCGCATGCGAAATTTCAGAGGTACTAGACATCTATTCCAAATCTTTAAACCATGCTTTCCTTTTAGGGTCTCGCCTTCACTCTAGAAGAACGCCAAGCCCTCGGAATCCATGGACTCCTGGCAGCCAAGTTCAAGTCCCAGGACGAACAGCTGGACATCTGCCGGATATCCGTTGACAGATACGAAGATAACCTGAACAAGTATCTTTACCTCGTGGAGTTACAGGTGACTAAACAAAATAAAGGTATAGATATTCTATTCAATGCTGGATTTGCTTAGTTTTATCAGGCACGGTTTGGGACGATTTAGAGTGCGTCTCCACTGAAGGAGGTCTGCGTTAAGCTGAGCTGAGCGGGGCATGAATTGACCAATCTAGTGTCTCCACTGAAGCGGGGCGGGGATTTTGAGGCTCATGATTGGTCAATTCATGCCGCGCTTAGCTTAGCTTAGCGCAGCCCCGCTTCAATGGAGACGCACCCTTAGATTTTACTACAAAGCCAAAGGGTGGAAGCAGGCTAACCAAGTTACAAGTCTACGAAGTCAGAAAAATCTAAAGACCTCCCATAGGATAAATCGGTCTTGTATCATTAATTTTAAAATTTTCCACTTCCTAATTTTTGCCTTGTCCACTTTTGTAACAGATGTTCATTATCATTTTACTTGATTATGAATAAGAGCCTTTCGCGAAAACTCGTCTGTTTTGTATCACTTAATAATTTGTCTTACAATCTCTGGCGATAAAATTGCGAGATTGCCCGTCGCCGCAGCCGTGAAAATGATAATGATTTTGTCGTAAAATTCGAGACGTTTGCTACAAGTGAAGTAACTTGTTAATGGCGTTGAGTTAATCTAATCTTATTTGCATTGTTTCAATTTTGTGACCGTAAACTGTAGAGGTTTTGTAGCATAGGCCGAACAAGACCGTTTACTCGATAAATGCAATTGATCAATTCTATTGAGTGGCAATTTAATGCATTTGTATTGACTTTAGTGCTTGTAATGTTACGCCTATTAATCTAACAAATTGGTATCGTGGTCATTGGGTCTGGTAACTGGTATAATCCGGTTTCGGTCAGAGTTTGTGGTTTGCAATAAAGGTCGCTTTTTCTCTAGATAAGCATTGTTTTACACCACACATCACATCAGCCTATAGTAGCCCACTACTGGACATTGGCCTCCCCCAGGGTACGCCACAATGAACGATCTCCCGCTTTCGCCATCTAGTCGCTTGCTTTAGTCATCGGTCCATCTGGCCGAGCATAAGCACTATTTATATCCTTAAAATTAATACATTTATTTTTAAATTGAGTTCGCTTATCAGAAAAATCCTTCCACACCTTATCACACATAACATGTGTATGTTACAACATGTATTTTTATTTTATTTTTTCCTCATAAAAGTTCGTCGGTTTTAGATGTTATCTACATACAAAATTGCCTCATTGCAGGACAGAAATGAGAAGTTATTCTTCCGCCTGCTAGCCGAAAACATTGAGAAGTATCTGCCCATCGTTTACACTCCGACTGTGGGGCTAGCCTGCCAAAGGTTCGGGCTCATCTACCGCCGGCCTAGAGGGCTCTTCATCACGATCAACGATAAAGGACACATATTCAACATCCTTAAAAATTGGTAAGTAAGTAATACTTCTACCGGTATTTTCCCGTTGTCCCCTTTACCGTGTCCCGTTAAGATTAGCCACAATAGATCTGCGAAGGTCGCAGTGGCTGTTGGTCTTCTCAGAACCAACCCCAGCTCTACCAAATAATAAAGGTTTGGCAGGTTGGAGCAAGGTGTAACACGGTAAGACATTGCCCCAACCTCTGCCACAACTTACCCACCTACTCCGCCTGCCCCGCTTTGTCACACTTGCCCCACCCTGCCAAATATTGCCCCGCTTTCACCAGTGACACGGTCACTGGAGACAACACACCAGTCTACCGGGTGTAATATACTTACAGGGTGTAATAAAAATAGCTGGAAATATTTTACGTGGTGCACCAGTCTATGAAACTGATCGACTTTCAAATGAAACTTGATAATTTTGGACCTTCCATATAAAATTACCTACCAAACCGACCAACTCAATTTGCATGGGAGGTTAAAAAAAATCTCATATTTCAACCTAAATGTTTCTTGGAAAAAGTTGTTCAGTTTCATGGGCTGATTCACCCCTTGAAATATTTGCAGCTAATATTTTTACACTTTATATAAATATTCCCAATTTTATGAAACGTATTTGCGTACGGTCCAGCCTCATATTTTTTATTTTTTATGCATATTAACCTTCCTCATGAATCGCTCTATCTCTTTAAAAAATGCAACAAAATTCGTTGCATGGGGTTAACAGACAGATAAACGCAACAAGCGACGATATTATGTATGTATTGAAGACGATCTATTATAAGAAAGTAATTTTGAAGGTCAATACCGTTACATGAAAGATACGGATTTCGCAACCTAGTATAACATGAAAATATTGTGGTAAATGAATAATATATACAGGGTGTAAGGGACGGTGTAACGAAAACTGTGCAGACGTGATCAGACCATGAAACTGAAAACTTTTTCTATGGGGTCTGTGTTGGGAAACGAAAAAATTTTTTCGAGCTCCCATACAAAGTCACTCAGCTGATCTGGAATTTTGTATGGAAAGCCGAAAATTTTTTTTCGCTTCTCAACATAGCCTCCATATAAAAAGTTGTTCAGTTTCATGGTCTGAGCACTCCTGCAAAGTTTTCGTTATACCGTCCCTTACACCCTGTATATATATTTATACATATATATGTATATATAATGTGACGTAATAGAATCGGAAAGATTTAAGAATAAATGTTGAAACAGATTTGGGACTCTAGCTCATTCAAATTTTAGTTAAGAAAAGTATGTTACGTAATTTAGTAGCTCTATCTACGTACGGTCGTATATCCATACTAATATTATAAATTCGAAAGTAACTCTGTCCGTCTGCTACGCTTTCACGGCCAAACCACTGAACCGATCATCATGAAATTTCACACAGAGATTAGTAAGATACCGAGAACGGACATAGGCTACTTTTTTTCACCACTCGAGGGTCTGCAGTACCTTCAGTAGACCACCAGGTACACCACCAGGAGCCCGCCTAAACTATAGGAGATACAGACATGGCACCAAGCAAAAAATGTTTAACTTGATGGGTAGCTTCTGGTGGCACACAGACTTTGAAGGTTTGGAGTACCTGATGTAGACCACCAGGTGCACAACCAGGAGCCCACCTAAACTATACGAGATAAAGATATGGCACGAAAGCAAAAGTTGTTCTGCTTGATGGGTAGTTTCTGCTGGCATATAGACTTCGCAGGTTTGGTGTTCCTGACGTAGTCCACAAGGAAGCACTAATAGGAGCCCAGATTAGCATTTATAATTTAGGACGTTAGTGAAGGAAACAAGGTTATTTTATCATCTAAAATACTAAGTCAGCGAAACGAAGTCGCGGGTACCAGCTAGTTTAGTATAAATTACGCTATGATATGAGTAACCACAATGTAAACAAACGAGCCTCAGATGATATCAGTTCATTAGCATCCTACGAATATATATTTCAAAACATGTTGGCGTATTCTGAAAGTTTTGAAACAGCGAAAACCTTTAAAAAAAATGGAGAGCTATTTTCACTCACAAAAGTTGATACTTATCACTTTGTGAATTTGTACCCAGTCTGGTTAGGTTACATTGCGGGCTGAACCACCCGATTGTCCGTAAGTAAGATGGTTCCGTGTTTCGGATGGCACGTTAAGCCGTAGGTCCCGGTTGCTGTCTAAGATCACTTAGACGGCGGTCGTTAAACAACCACGTCAGAAGCCTGCTACTTGTAGAAGGCGTTTGAATAATTCTGACACTAGGGCTTATCGGGTCGTTGGACGATTCGGTGTCCCACACGAAAAGAGAGAGAATGGATAAGTAACTAAAGTTGCAAAATCGCTAGTGAGAATGAGCGAACCTTAAATTTTCCTTAATTTAATTCTAGGCCTGAACCCGACGTAAGAGCCATAGTGTTCACGGACGGCGAAAGAATTCTCGGTCTGGGTGACTTGGGCGCTTACGGCATGGGTATCCCCGTGGGGAAACTCTCCCTATACACGGCGCTGGCGGGAATCAAGCCGCATCAGTGCCTGCCCATCACGCTGGACGTGGGAACTGACAATCAGGTATGGCTTATTCTGCAAGATAATTTGAGATAGCGTTCAGTACATTACAGGTTTTTACATACGAGTTTGAAAACATTGAACATGCAGATATCTGCTGAACATGCTCAAACCAAATGCTTATTTATTGCTACTCAATATGTGCAAAAACTGTTGAAAAGTTTATATTTGCCTGTATCGTCATACAATACATCTTTTTCGAATGGCCACGCCTTGCTGCATTAAAATTTATTCAGTTGGATGTCGATTGGATCCCAGTTGGATGATTTAGTAGTTTCGTAGTCTGCTAACAGTTTGAAGTATAGAAAATTACAATGGCAATGGAATGACAGTTGAGTTTCAATGGCGTTACAATGACAAAAAATATCAGACTTAGGGCCCAGCTGGATTGACGAGTTAGGCCTCGGTCTCGAATTTTGCGGGCAGCGGGGCGGCAGCGGCAGGATCTTTTGCATAATAAAGGTATATTCAAATGGACCGGTTCTTAAACTGCGTCGCGGGAGAGTGCAACGAGTGACGCACTCCCTAGAACAAAAAAGGCGAGCACGCCACCGCCGCTGCCGCGCCGCTGCCCGCAAAATTCGAGACCGGAGCCTTAAAAAGAACATTTGTTAGCGACTGGATCACGACCAGCAGAAGACTGCTTTAGGTTTATCTTATAATGATATCGTTCTAAATATTAGCTCGTTTGACTAGTAGGAAAATACCCTATAACTAAATCTTGTTTTCCCAGGATCTGCTAGAAGACCCTCTGTACATCGGTCTGCGGCAGAAGCGGGTCCGCGGTCAGGAGTACGACGAGTTCATCGATGAGTTCATGGAGGCTTGCGTGCAGCGGTATGGCCAGAACACACTTTTGCAGGTAACTCTTTTATTATGGTGTTTTACTTCCTTATAGAGATTACTAGCGGCCCGCGTCCGCTGCAACTCGTTTTCCCGTGGAAATAAGATGTTTTCCCAGCATGTGTTATACATAAAAACCTTCCTCTTGAATCACTCTATCGCTCTTATCTATTAAAAAACCTACATCAAAATCCGTTGAGCAGTTGTGAAGATTTAAACACACATACAGACAGACGCGAAAGCGACTTTGCTTTATACCATATATTGATTGGACATCCGCGATACAGGTTTAACCTAAAGCAGGGTCCGCTAGTAACTGTTAAGTAGTAGTATTAACGGGATTATCAACACGATTATGAAAATATGACTAAAGTGTGGAAAATATACCTTTCCAACATTTCCACTAACACTCGGCTTATATATCTCTTTCGTTAATCTCATTTCATTCATTCACTCAACATGACCAAACCACTTTAGCATTCCCTTTTCTATCCCTGTCACTATATCTTCTTTTACGCCACAACGTTCTCAGAAAGGACTGTATCTACTTAGTAACTATAAATCTCCTGCTGGCCTAAACCATGAAACTTTTTGCAGCGTGTAATCTAGACGAGATAAACAAATAACTTATGGAGAAGTACTAGCGTCGATAATTCTCACGTGATTGTATAATCTGATCCTTACACTTGAAAACTGGAAATATCCGGTTTTCCATCAGATATCTGTTAAGTTGTTGGTGGTCTGGTCATACCTTAATAGCATGCCGATTCTATTTTCGATAAGATAACCAAAAACTACGTAAAACATTGTATTGGAGATATACCATAATCTTCGAAATTGTTTGATAATAATCTGTATTGACATAGATTATTTTATCGGTCATTTATTCAATACATGATTTCGTGCGTCACTTGCATGTTATCGAATGAAATGGAAACATACCAGAGAGCTGAAAGAATGGCATTTATTTAGTTTCTCTATCTACATGCAACCTTATTTACGAGTCGTCCAACGACCTGAACATATGTAATAATACCAGAATTAGCTCCACCGACAAGAGCATAGCTCTTAAATAAAGAGGACCCGGATTCGGATGTAAAATCTCAAGTACGTTTTCATAGCACTTACTTATTGGTCCTATTAAGGCCTGCTCAAATCTCAGGGGTATCCCGATAAGAAAGTACGTGGGCGGCGGAACTCAATCGCTTGACAATTCGGTATGTAAAGCTTAACTCGAAGACATAAAATAAGAAATCCATTTGGAGATATTTTGGTATATTGTAGTATTTTCATGCTTTTAGTTCGAAAAAGTTAAAAATCACTTTTATTTATGCAAAAATCTAAATAACCTTCATTTGACCTTTGTGATGTACATACGACACAAAAAAATGAAACGAAACTCATAAAACCATAAAAACTTACAGTATCTCATAAAACGAACTTCCCCCTTGCTTGCTTCTGTCATGTCAATTTGACGTTTGTAGTACTGTTGCTAAACTATCGATACTACTATCGATAACACTGTTCAGTTTATATTTGTTTACGTGTACAATATGGAATTCCCGAATTCATAATTTTCCAGCCAACTTTGCAGTTTTTACGGCATATTTCAGCTGCACTATCTGTAAAATATGGAATTTCCTTTTGTTTTTCAAGCAGTATTATATTATGTGTGGTGGTGCATAGTTTTGTGTTTGAAACAAAAACTACAATAAACTACCTAACACTATAACATATGTTAACAGGTTTTTACTCAATACAATCCTATACCGTGAGTAAAAACCCGTTAATATGTATTATCTAGTGTTAGTGTGGAGTTTACCCTTCGGGGCGCTATATCGAAAATAGTTTTTTTAATTTATTTTTGTCGTGTAGAGGGGTCTTATACAAACACTTTTTGTCCTTGGTAATTTTGGTCTCACCTAGGCCGAGATATAGACCCTCGAAAGTCTAGACCAAAAACTTTAAGGGCCTATATCTCGGAATAGGTGCGTCCTAGCCCAAAATTGCCAAAGACAAAAAGTGTATGTATTAAGTCTTTTTTTTTCGGCTATCGTTTTGTTTTGTATTTTTAACGTGTAAAGGGGCTCAATACAAACACTTTTTGTTCTTGGTAATTTTAGGCTAAGACGCACGTAGGCCGAGATATATAGGCCCTTGTAGTTTTTGGTCTAGACTTTCGAGGGTCTATATCTCGGCCTAGGTGCGTCCTAGACCAAAATTACCAAGGACCAAAAGTGTTTGTATTAGGCTCCTCTACACGACAAAAATATATAAATTTAAGTCCCAAAAAATTTAACCAAAAAAATTTTTTTTTATGTTTTCTCGACGTTTCATAGGGCCCCGAAGCGTATACTTCAACTTTTTTTACCGCACCGAAAAGTATACTTTGACCTGACCAATAAATAACGTATCGAAACTATCGATAGTCCATTATCGAGCGGCATCACTAGTTTGATGACATGACACATGACATTTCAAAAGATGAAATACTTATTCGTTTCATTTGCAATAAAATCTACATGGTGGTTGTTCGTTTCATTAATTGTGTCGTAGTGACGTCATCAATGAAAAACTTTTAAAAAGTTATTAAAAAATAAGGGATAATCAAATAATTAAAAAAAACTAATTAGTTTCTTAAAATTGCTTATATTTTCAGAAAAAAATATTAGAAATATTCATTTTACATACCCAATTTGTAAAAATACCGCATAGATTTGAATGGAGCCTATCATTATGTCTACAACTCCTTTGTAGCTATTTTCTTTAATCACTATGCTTGCTAGGCTGATCGGCGAGCGCAATGCAAGGTGCCTTTAGAGGGACCGCTGCTGCCTATTCTCCTTTTTTTATGAAATGCACGTGTAGCAATCTTCTTCTTCTTCTTCTTTTCGTGTGGGACACCGAATCGTCCAACGACCCGATGAACCCTAGTGTCAGAATTTTTCAACCGCCTTCTACAAGTAGCAGGCTTCTGACATGGTTGTGTAACGACCGCCGTCTAAGTGATCATAGACAGCAACCGGGACCTACGGCTTAACGTGCCATCCGAAACACGGAACCATCTTACTTACGGACAATCGGGTGGTTCAGCCCGCAATGTCCTAACCAGACTGGGAACAAATTCACAAAGAGACAAATATCAACTTTGTGAGTGACCCACCGAGAATCGAACCCGGGACCTTTTGCGTCATAGGCAGTCGCACTACCACTGCGCCACATCGGTCGTCAATAAGGTGGTGCTATTCTAATTTAGTACCAAACTAAATACGACCACCGTACCACTATCGGTCGTGTACGCTATTAAATCAAGAAGCATAATCCTATAATTCAATGCGGTATAAATCGCGCTGAGAAATCACAACCAAATTACGTCTGTATCAAATCATACGTATGAAGATAAAAGTATGAATTGTCGTATTATAATCTTATCACACTCAATTGAAACTCATCGTGATCTAATCATTGCATTAGTAGCCTTATTTTTTAACTTCTTGTGGTTAATAATTCTTCTTTTTTTGAAGTCTTTTGCAACTACAACTTTTTTAGAAGAATTTCATGGTCTACCTTGTCAAAGGCTTTCCGAAAATCAGTTTAATTTATAAATCGGGATCCATCCCCTCAAATTTAAAAATTATAGTAGTGGAATGTTTATGAAGATAACGTGCCGTTGTTCTTCGATTACTTTCCCGGTGTTAAGACGAGTACATGTAGGTAGGTAACTATCAAAATGCTTCAACAGAGCTGGTGGTATTGTAATCAGACGGTAGTTTTCCACGTTTTTTTTAATGTTTACTATAATTGCATTGCAATACATCTTGCATTTTCATTGTTGACACAGGTGTATGAATGTTGAATAAGTATGTATTTATAGAACTTCGTTGAATAAGTATTTTTTTTTTTTTTTTTATTTATAGAAATTATTGATCTATTTTAATACCATGATAGTTGGGCAGTTAGATGAGTCATGTATGGTAGAGTAGTAGTAGTAAGTTGTGGAATTTCAATGGTGAAATTTGTGTGCCGCGTTGTGACAAAATTTCATACAGAACCAGTCAAAATAAAAGGAGATGCGCTATCCTTTTCTAACTTGCCATATTTCCATAAAGGATTTTCTTCTCCCTTGCTCACTATGTTTGTCTATACGAAGTATATTATAAGTCTATGCTCTAACCTTACAAACTTGTTTCGCAGTTCGAAGACTTTGCTCTCGGCAACGCAGGTCGTCTACTAAAGAAGTACCGCAACAAATACTGTACGTTCAACGATGACATTCAGGGAACTGCCAGTGTCGCCGTCGCCGGGCTTATGGCTGCTACTAGGGAAACTAAAAGGAAACTTGGAGAAAATATTTTCCTGTTTCTTGGTGCTGGATCGGTAAGTCTTTATTTTGTGAGTTTGAGGAACAGCGTAAAACAGACCTCAACGCTAAGCGCGTAGAGGCCCGTCCACCCGTCGCCATTATCTATAATTATGTAAATGGCAAACTCACGTGTGCACCCACGCTGTGCACGGGAGTTTACTACCAAAATAAGCTACAATAGCCATCTCCGGGCGCATCAGCGCCGGTCTGATCAAGAGTCGAGAAGTGGTCGCAATGGCCGAAATCGACCGGAGAGATCATCATCATCATTTTGTGTGCAGTAGAGTATATTATGACAACATTATGGGCTCGTTCAGTGTGGCTGTAGCCGGGCTTAAGGCTGCTATTAGGGAAACTAAGAGAAAAGTTGGAGAAAACATCTGTTTGTTTCTTGGATCGGTAAAATTTTTAAAAGTTATCTTCGGGTTAAAGATAATTTATTCTCATAAGAATTTACATAATTCACTTATATGAGAAATACAAAGGAGGATTTACATAATTCACTTATATGAGAAATACAATATCTTATCAGGTAAGTCATTCTTACACGATTGTAGCTCTATGCGGCAAAATATAAATAATGATTACCGCATCAACAATAATACGTTTGTTCATGTAATTGTGTTATCATCTTATCAGATATTATCATAGAGTGCGCCTACTGAATATATTACAATGTTATTTATAGTTATTTATTACATACAATATGAAATTGTGATGATATACCGGGTGTAAGGGACAGCTTTCCGAATACTGATAGGGTTTATGCAGACCATGAAACTGAACAACTTTCCTCTAAAAACATATGTCAGGAAACGACAGAAAAATTCGACCTCCAATACAAAATCACGATCTACTTATTGCGTTTAATATGAGGAGGTCAAAAAAAAAATGTTTCCAAAAATACCTGCTTATGGGAAGTTGATACATTTTTTGCCGAGTAGGTATGATTTTTTCTATAGTACGAACACCCTACAAAGTTTGTGTACCGTCCCGTGGAACTTCTACGGTATGGAATGTATGTTTACGTCTTTAATTACTCTTATCTATTGAAAACCGCATCAAAATCCTTCGTGTAATATCTAAGCATACTTACAGGTACAGGGAAAGTAAAATTTGATCTATACTAAAGATATATGTTAAATATCATATTTATTTAAAGATTAGATAGATTAATAAATTTTTGATTTGTTTTTTTGTATTAGATCGATTTTAAGACTTATTTTTCAATTTCTTATTAATAAAAATAATATAGCACTGTGAGTGCAGTAACTCCCAATATATGTTTTGAGATTTTCGCGGTTGTTAACAACACTTAAATTAATAGTATTAACGGGATTATCACCACGATTATGTTTGTTGTAACTCCCAATAAATTGCTATCATAATTTTTTCCCCATTTTCCAGGCAGCCAACGGCATTGCCAACTTAACAGTGGCTGCCATGATGGCCGACGGGCTCACCGAGAAGCAAGCGAGGGACCGCGTGTACATGTTTGATATCGATGGTCTTCTGTCCACTCGACGCCCCGGCGGCGTCCCCGACCACGCCGCGGCCTTTGGAAAGGACATTGAGCCGGAGAAAGACTTTGAGGCGTGCGTCGCTAAGATCAAGCCTAGCTGTCTTATTGGTAAGATCACAAGTCCCTTGATAATATACATACATATATACACATACACATATCACGCCTTTATCCCTTGTGGGGTAGACAGAGCGATAACGGCCGTAAAAATATGATTGCTACCGCCACGTCTGAGAAATATTGAGGGCCCTTTTGGATGATTCGTGTATCACCCGGTAAATATGATCCGAGGAATCGATTTTATCAAAGATCCAAGACTAAATAAGGTAGCACTTCATAGCTTATGCAATTTTACATACATAAATACGCATATCACGCCTTTATCCCTTGTGGGGTAGGCAGAGCGATGACGGCCGTAAAAATACGATTGCTATAGCCACGCCTGTGAAATATTGAGGGCTCTTTTGGATGATTCGTGTATCACTGTAGTGACAGGTTGTCAGCCTGTCGCCTAAGGCTTGTAATACACACGAAACCCTTCAGTCACAAAAAAACTCGCGAGATCGCAAATTATTATTCTACTCAACTTGTTGTATTAAGTGCCACTCATATATTCCAAGACCCAAGAATTTAATTGAATTTATCGTCTCAAGATCTCATTCGACGGAGAATAGAACCTGAGACCTTTATAGCTTGGCTAGAAAGAGTATACATTAAATAAAATGGAACTAAAATTTTTGTATGAAAAATTGTTGCCATAGTTAAGTGTTGTCTGTCTGACTTGACAGATCTGTCGAAAAAAGTGGCGCCCTCATTCTTTAATCTACTCTTTATGGTCAAGCTATACGCACGCTATATGCTACGCACCTCTGTAAAATAGAAATAAGAACTTAAGAACTATCTTCTGTACTTAAGAAATATCTACTTAATAAAGCATTTTACTCTGTTAAAGAATTTTTTGCCTACAAACAAGCTGCCCTTGTCTAGACTAATACCTACTGAATGAAATAATAAATAAATAATGAAATTGTTTACGATAATAATTAACATACTTAATAATAAACATTTGACATGTAAATTTTATTTATAAATAAATTATTGTATTGTATTGTAAAATGTACCTTTAACATTCCAGGTTGTTCGACAGTAGGCGGCGCTTTCACGCCCACCGTTCTCAAGCAAATGGCTCAGAACACCAACCGGCCCGTTATTTTTGCGCTCTCCAACCCCACCAGCAAAGCCGAGTGCACTGCGCAAGACGCCTACGACCATACCGAGGTAAATATTCACTCAGCGTCGGTGGCCAAGTGGTTAGGACACCGGTCTTACAGTCATGAGAATTCGTCGGGGTCTACCTCAACCTCTTTTCCCTTCTACCTTTCCTTCTATTATGGTATTCAGGAAATCGTTGTGTCGTATCGTAATTCGTAGACCATTCATATTTTTTTTGTTTTAGTTTTAAATTTCCTGTTTCCAGGGGCGCTGCATTTTCGCGTCGGGCTCCCCGTTCCCCCCGGTGAAGTACAACGGCAAGACGTACCACACTGGCCAGGGAAACAACTCCTACATATTCCCGGGGGTCGCGCTCGGGGTCATAGCGACCGCCACGCACCACATACCGGAGACCATGTTCCTTACCGCCGCCAGGGTGAGTAACTAAACTAGACCACTGACAAACTAGACGACTGCTAAACAATCAAACTAGATGACTGCCAACCAAGCTAGAGGACTTGTAATAAATTAGACGATAGCCCAACAAAGTAGACGACTGCCAAACAGATTAGACGACTGCAAACCAAAGTAGATGACCACCAGCCCTGGGGTCATCGCGACCGCCACGCACCACATACCCGAGACCATGTTCCTTACCGCCGCCAGGGTGAGTAACTAAACTAGACCACTGACAAACTAGACGACTGCTAAACAATCAAACTAGATGACTGCCAACCAAGCTAGAGGACTTGTAATAAATTAGACGATAGCCCAACAAAGTAGACGACTGCCAAACAGATTAGACGACTGCAAACCAAAGTAGATGACCACCAGCCCTGGGGTCATCGCGACCGCCACGCACCACATACCCGAGACCATGTTCCTTACCGCCGCCAGGGTGAGTAACTAAACTAGACCACTGACAAACTAGACGACTGCTAAACAATCAAACTAGATGACTGCCAACCAAGCTAGAGGACTTGTAATAAATTAGACGATAGCCCAACAAAGTAGACGACTGCCAAACAGATTAGACGACTGCAAACCAAAGTAGATGACCACCAGCCCTGGGGTCATCGCGACCGCCACGCACCACATACCCGAGACCATGTTCCTTACCGCCGCCAGGGTGAGTAACTAAACTAGACCACTGACAAACTAGACGACTGCTAAACAATCAAACTAGATGACTGCCAACCAAGCTAGAGGACTTGTAATAAATTAGACGATAGCCCAACAAAGTAGACGACTGCCAAACAGATTAGACGACTGCAAACCAAAGTAGATGACCACCAGCCCTGGGGTCATCGCGACCGCCACGCACCACATACCCGAGACCATGTTCCTTACCGCCGCCAGGGTGAGTAACTAAACTAGACCACTGACAAACTAGACGACTGCTAAACAATCAAACTAGATGACTGCCAACCAAGCTAGAGGACTTGTAATAAATTAGACGATAGCCCAACAAAGTAGACGACTGCCAAACAGATTAGACGACTGCAAACCAAAGTAGATGACCACCAGCCCTGGGGTCATCGCGACCGCCACGCACCACATACCCGAGACCATGTTCCTTACCGCCGCCAGGGTGAGTAACTAAACTAGACCACTGACAAACTAGACGACTGCTAAACAATCAAACTAGATGACTGCCAACCAAGCTAGAGGACTTGTAATAAATTAGACGATAGCCCAACAAAGTAGACGACTGCCAAACAGATTAGACGACTGCAAACCAAAGTAGATGACCACCAGCCCTGGGGTCATCGCGACCGCCACGCACCACATACCCGAGACCATGTTCCTTACCGCCGCCAGGGTGAGTAACTAAACTAGACCACTGACAAACTAGACGACTGCTAAACAATCAAACTAGATGACTGCCAACCAAGCTAGAGGACTTGTAATAAATTAGACGATAGCCCAACAAAGTAGACGACTGCCAAACAGATTAGACGACTGCAAACCAAAGTAGATGACCACCAGCCCTGGGGTCATCGCGACCGCCACGCACCACATACCCGAGACCATGTTCCTTACCGCCGCCAGGGTGAGTAACTAAACTAGACCACTGACAAACTAGACGACTGCTAAACAATCAAACTAGATGACTGCCAACCAAGCTAGAGGACTTGTAATAAATTAGACGATAGCCCAACAAAGTAGACGACTGCCAAACAGATTAGACGACTGCAAACCAAAGTAGATGACCACCAGCCCTGGGGTCATCGCGACCGCCACGCACCACATACCCGAGACCATGTTCCTTACCGCCGCCAGGGTAAGTAACTAAACTAGACCACTGACAAACTAGACGGCTGCCAAATTAACTAGACGACTGGACGACTGTAAAACAAAGTTGACGACTGCCAACCAAACTAGACGAACTCTAACAAATTAGACGATAGCCCAATAAAGTAGACGACTGCCAAACAAATGACACGACAGCGAAACACACTAGACCATTATGCTATCGAATATCCAACCGGGTTTCACGCTTGGGGTCATCGCCACCGCCACGCACCACAAACCCGAGACCATGTTTCTTTATGCCGCCAGGGTGAGTAACTAAACTAGACCACTGACAAACTAGACGGCTGCCGAATAAACTAGACGACTGGACGACTGTAAAACAAAGTTGACGACTGCCAACTAACCTAGACCACTGCCAAACAGATTAGACACCTGCCAACCAAACTAGACGAACTCTAACAAATTAGACGATAGCCTAACAAAGTAGACGACTGCCAAACAAATGATACACTAGACCATTTCCAACCGGGGGTCGCGCTCGGTGTCATAGCGACCGCCACAAACCACATGCCGCCAGGGTGAGTAACTAAACTAGACCACTGACAAACTAGACGACTGCTAAACAATCAAACTAGACCACTGCCAAACATATTAGACGACTGACAACTAATCTAGATGTCGCGTGGGTCATAGTATTGATTGCGTATTTATTGCTCCGATTAACACGAGCTTTAAGTTTATGGGAGTCCTAAAATGTAGGATCCTTCTAAAAATTTTAATTAATTCTACTTGCATTTTTAATTGGCGACGACTAGTTTAGTATATTTAGCACGAACTATATGTAATATCGCCGTGAACACAACGATAGCGCGTTTTAAAAGTAAACTAGCGACATCTATGAAGTCGTTTTAGAACTGAAGTGTGCAGCATCAGCATACAGGTTAGGGTCAAGGGTAGAGTTGGCAAGTTTCAGGGCATTTAGGTTGCGATTCGGCAAAACTATTCTTGTAAACGTAAAAGAAAATAGCGCTGTCACTATCTGTCAAATTGGTGGTGTTCCCGTTGTCCCCAAAAAAAAGTGGGGCAAAGGTAAGGAGGCAGGCCTGGTGGAGCAGGTGTGGTAAGTTGTGGCGGAGATGGTTGGGTAACGTCTTATCTATCATGCTACGCCTTGTCCCAGCCTTTCAAACCTTGCGCCACTTTTTTTTTTGGGACAATACACATGAAGCCATCAAGTCCCTTAGTCGCCTCTTACTACACCCGCGCGAAGAAACCGTATCAGAAAGAAACAATAACTGTGTGTACCATTCAAAATTTCTAAGCCGGCGGTACACGCCCGCTAGTCCAGTATACATTGAATAAATTCATCTTTATAAATGAACTTTGCCGTGTGATGCCGGCATTTAGAATAGCATCACCCCATTTCTTTCCCGTGGGTGTCGTAAGAGGCGACTGAGGGACTCTAGGGTTTTAAGTGTATTGCAATTTTAGGCGACAGGCTGACAACCTGTCACTACAGTGATACACAACTTATCTGCAACGACCCTCAAATATTTGTCAGACGTGGCGATTACGACCGTAATTTTGCGATCGTTATCGCTCTGCCTACCCCGTAAGGGACAAAGGCGTGATATGTGTATGTATGTTTGTGTATAAATGAACTAGCGTAGCGGCCTCCCCCAGCGGCTGCGCCCGCTGCAACTCATTTTCCCGTGGGAATAAGGGTTTTCCCCGGCTAGTATTAGACATAAAAACGTTCCTCTTGAATCACTATCTATTTAAAAAAAACTGCATCAAAATCAGATTTAAGCGAACATACATACAGACAGACGCGAACAGCGACTTTGCTTTATACTATGTAGTGATAAATGCAGCTATAATACATCTTTCTCTTTCAGACCCTTGCCAACTACGTGAGCGAGTCAGACCTCGCTATGGGCCGCATCTACCCGTCTCTCTCTGAAGTTATGGACATCTCAGTCGCCATCGCCATTGAAGTCGCTAAGATGGCTTACGACGAAGGTATGTCTAACTGTTAATTTGTACTTATTATTCATCGACCCGGCTTGGCGCAGTGGTAATGCGACTGCCTGTGACGCAGAAGGTTCCGAGTTCGATTCTCGGTGGGTCACTCACAATGTTTATATTAATCGTTTTGTGAATTTGTTCCCAGTTTGAACCACCCGATTGTCCGTAAGTAAGATGGTTCCGTGTTTCGGATGGCATGTTAAGCCGTAGGTCCCGGTTGCTGTCTATGATCACTTAGATGGCGGTCGTTACACAACCATGTCAGAAGCCTGCTACTTGTAGAAGGCGGTTGAAAAATTCTGACACTAGGGTCATCGGGTCGTTGGACGACTCGATGTCCCACACTAAAAGAGAGAATATTAAAGAGATCTTTTATTACTGGGCCACCATGAGAAAACGCGTGATTGATCGGTCACGTCAGTGCTATAAATGTGCGACTGATAATTAAAAAAATACTAATTGTTCATTCATTATCGACTTGGCAAGACAATATACCTGTAATTAATTAAAATTGACTGTAAATAATTATTCCTGGCAGATGAAAACATCCTATCTTTTTCGCTTGCCGTGCTGTTTGTAAAACCCACTCAATAAATTCATATATCACCCTTATGTATTTTCCGGGTTAGGCAGAATGAAAACATCCATAAAAATCAGGTAGTGTGGAATATTTTCCACCAAATATATCAGTTTCTATTCAGCTTTTGGCACAGACTATATTCATGGCTAGTCAAGACCGTATATGAAAATAGATTTAAAATATCGGAGAACCTAGTTCGTTAGGTAGAGAAATTAGTTGGCTACAAGTTTTAGATTTATGGAGACATAACCGACTTTTCCCTGAATTTATCTCTTACTTGCTTAATCCAACATTTAGCTGCGTCTACACCAGCTGAGCACCTGGGGCTGCTTGGCCGGTGTAGACGCAGCTATTGGGCCCCGGTCTCGAATTTTGCGGGCAGCAGACGGCGGCAGCGGCGCGGCGGAATCTTTTGCATACATTGAAATGAACCGGTTCTCGGAAACAGTAGTGGCGCGGGAGCGGGCAACGAACGGCGCACACCATAGAAAAAAAAGGCGAACGAGCCGCCGCGAGAAATTCGAGACTGGGGTCTTACAGTTGACGCGGAATGAGTTCGCAGTGTGATTTAGGGTTAGGTATCTTTTCGCCAACACAACTGTATATTTCCATAATATTAAGCTAAATACTGCTTTCCCTTTTCCCCTCAGGAGTCGGATCGTTTTACCCCAAACCAATGAATTTCAAATTGCACGTAGATCGCTGCCGTTACAACTTTAATTATGAATCACATTTAACCGAGCGTTATGAGTGGCCGGAATCGCCAGTCGTTGACTACAGCAAGTGTAAAGGATCCTCGATACCTATGCATTAAAACTATCCAAG
Organism: Keiferia lycopersicella; assembly: GCA_029255805.1. Taxonomy (NCBI): domain Eukaryota; kingdom Metazoa; phylum Arthropoda; class Insecta; order Lepidoptera; family Gelechiidae; genus Keiferia; species Keiferia lycopersicella. Next base: position 8,010,044 of record JARACZ010000008.1, read on the forward strand.
ATGGAGTAAATTACTGTTTTCGTTGACTGAAATTAAGGTGACGCCGTTTTTTATTTGAGTAGTTAGACGGGGTAGAGTATTGAGTAGGCACTCTTCTGATCTGTCGTAAATCAAAAGTTTATGTTCCTTGCTGTACTTTCATGTAACTAATATGTATATGGATATCTTATGTATATTTTGTATTGTAACAATAATAATGTGGTACCTACCTACTATAAAGCACTTCTTGGATGTAGACAGAATAGGGTAAATATGTAGCTCAGGCAGCTATAAGTAAATATAGTACTTCGTTTTCTATTAGTAGATTCATATGCCTACTAAAGTAATGACATTCTTTTTCTTTTCGATTTAATTAGTTAGTGCTAGCTCAGGCTGTATGGTTTTTGGGCTGCTATTAGACGGGAAACATCCCAATAAATGAAAATACATCGAGTGATTTTCTCTCAATAGGAGTTAAAAGGTGGACATTAGGTTAAGTAAGAATAAATAATTAAATATCCTTACTTGACAAGTCGAAAAGCTATTCATCGCAGTTATGTTACTTCCTTCGTCGAACAAAAAGTAATCTTTTCTTCTTGATAGAGCCTGTCATAGAACTATGGGTAGCTAATTTCTGTGTAAAATTTTAATATTTGTCTAAGTTTACAGCGAACTTTGTCCATAAATAGAGGTATGATGCAGAGGTGACTCTTAACTTTTCGTTTGTGTTCTCTTGTATTATAGTTGACTTTTTAAGTAAGTATTCTTCTACAGTACCCGTACGTAATCTAAAATCACTCTGAAAATTGCAGGCTTGGCTTCAGTGTACCCGGAGCCAAAGGACATCCCGAAACACATCGCGAACCAGATGTACAACTTCTACTACGAGAGCGCCATGCCCGTCACGTGGGACTGGAAACCGGAGGAGAAGTTCAACGTGCGACCCATCCAGCCCGTGCAGAAGAACATCTAAACTTAAGTATTATTTTACTGTTATTTATTTGTGTGATGACGGTTTTTGGAAAAATAAGGAGGAAGAAAGTTTCTAGTATAATTACTATCTTATCGAAGAATGGGACAGAAGATATGGTTCAGAGTAAATTATAAAACTCCACTAAATTAAAATAAATTTATAACTTAAGAAATGTTATCGATTTTAAATGAGATAAAAAACATTTCCACGAAATCGTCATCAATTTTGTGTGTGTGAAGGAAAGCGAAAGATCATTTTAAGATGTTACAGTGAAAAGAGACAAACGGATTCGTCTCATTAGCTCAAAGTATATGTTTACGTGCACTATTACCATACTAACGCGGAATGTTATATTTTTCGTTTGAAAAGTGCACTCAAATCTGTAGCCTAGTAGTTCAATTTTAAATCTTAAAAATTATGTAGATAGATTTTATTTTAGCGGCATCCAACGCCAGACGTTTACATACAGGAGAGTTCTATCCACGTATTATTATTAAACAAAGTATTATGATATCAGTATGATTTTACCAACATGATTCAAAAGATTTTATATTGAAACCTTCTTCATGTATCTAAGCTTTTATGGCATTTACGATGTTGCCTATTTATTTTAATGCTCGACAATGGAATTTGTGTGGGCGTTTAGAAGATTTGATATAAATAAGTTAGTATTTGTTCATAGGAATTAATAGCGATTACAATAAAAGTCTGACCTGGAAATTAATTGCCACCATGTGCCATTTTACGACGATATTCTAATTTGCTTTACTGCGAAGTAAAATGTACTAAAGAATGTCCTTGATTACTTCTTACATGAGTAACATAAAATTTGTATTAAAATATCATTATCACAAATCACAAAAAAATCCCATACTATTTAAACTAGTAACACCACAAATTTTCTAACAAGTTACTAAAGAATGCTCTTACTTATTACACAATGCCATTTGTCGCTATTGATTCCTTTGGACCGCCCAAAATGTCTTCGATTACAATAATAAAAGGTATAATGGGGTGGCCTTTTAAGATAATTTTAGTTTCTTTACCATCTATACAACCGAATATAGATCACACTTGTTCAGTATTAGCTTAAAGGTACATAAATGTTGAGATGGTTTATTTCATATTCTGTCGTCACGCAGTATTTCATTACATATATAGGTAGTTTAGTTTTGTCTCCAGCGATAACTCAGTGGGAAGCTTTGCCAGTGTTTAAAGCTTGTGCAAATCAATAATATGAGCGACAAACTTTATCTGGTTTCACGGTTGTCTGTCGCGTCAAGAAACAGGATGATACCTAGCTGATTTCTTTTAGAGATCTTACGTATTATTTATTATTTACTTTTAAGTTTATTTTTCTATATTAGCAAGGGCTGTTTCACTATGAATGTGGATTGTAACGATCAGTTTGTCTCATGCGAAACGTAACATGTCTAGTCACTCCAGCATTAATATCTTAAATGCAGGTCATCTATTTATGCATTTTACATCAACGTATTGTTAAGTATTAAACCGATATAAAATATAAAGAAAGACATTTTAGGAAATACTTTAGAAAGATCTAGAATATTAAAATTACGAAACGGATGGGTTATTTCGGAAACAACAGTTTATTTTTAAAATGAAGTTAATATACACTTTGAAAGTTTGCCCTTTTGGTCGCTGATTATTACGATACTATAATTGAATGTCTGTAAACTGTACTATTACTTGCTGTTGCCCTGTGTCAGTTGATTTAAAAATAAACGCGATGGTATTCTAACAATGGAAGACAAAACAATAATAGAAAAATGAAATATAATATCTATTTTATTATAGTGACAGAGATTTCGTTTCTTTTTTAATGTTTTGTGTATCATCTGTTAATTTTAATATCTACTGTCTACTTAATTTGGTTGTGTATTAGCACTATTACATCCCGATGCAATATTAAATTTATACAACGTATCTACATATACATAATTGACTATAACTATCCACTAAGTATTTATAAAGTTTAGATGTATGCCACGTTAGATATGATTATCCTTATTATATTGACTCAGGAGGGATTTCTGAATTCAGTATTTGAATAGTGAGACAAATTGTTTTCGCTGAGCGAAATAATATTACGTTTTTATTTAATTAAGGTTAATTTTATGTTATGTAACGTATCGTCCCGTTCGATACAGGTGATTATGTTGCTGTGACGATGTACCTATGTTGAAACTTGAACTAACTGTACAAAACGTGTGTTTATTTCGCAAAAATCCATTAGAATCACTTAGAATATTCGTACAGATTTTGAATGTACAAAGTATCATTAAAATTAAAGAAGGCAAAGATATAAATCAGTGAAAAATACTACTGCATGGAATTTGAAGTATTTTTCAAACATAATAAAGTATTACTGGAGGGTGTCCAGCTATTATAAAATATAACCTTCAGATGGATACTTGCGAAATAGACTTTTGAATTAAAATGTTATTGTTTTTTTAAATCAATGTTTACTTACACTGTGTCGTGTGTATGGTTTTTGTTCTTTATGTGAACGATGAAAATAATGTAAATAATTTCATAGTTTTTTCCGTAATTTGTCAATTATTTCGCGTTCCCTGATACCTCCTTGGGTCGCTCTGGGTTGATTTGATTGATGAAATTGTTACTTAGGTACAATAATTATGGATGTTACTAATTAAAGAATGTTCGAAACACAATCATTTGCGTTTAATTTTTAGACTAGTGAATAGGGATTGCAATCCCGCAGGTCCATGAATCCCGCGGGATTGATTTGCGGGATTGGCCCAATCCCGCGCGGATCCCGCGGGATCCCGCACCTTTGAAATGATGTTACAAATCAAATTGAAAATACAGTGTTTTTTTCAAAAAATCAACATTTATTTATTATAATAACATCAAAGATATTAGTTTTCTAAGAAATAACAATTAATAAGTATGATCAGTCTTAATTTGCTTTGTTTAATTTTTCACTTAAATTTTTTTGGCATGATAAATGTGAGATCTGCATTTTTGGATTCTTGTTCGTGCTTTTTCGGGTTTTGCTAATAAATTAAAATTCCTGTTAACACAGCGCGGCGTTGTTGAACACGTTCACGTAGATTTTGAGCTAACTGGTTACTCAACACTGTGCATTCGCTTGCAAAATTTGACGATTTTAGGAGCGAAATTTTAATATGCGGGATCCGCGGATCCGCGCTTTGAGGGTGCGGGATCCCGCAGGTCAAAAAATAGCGCGGGATCCCGCGGGATAGCGGATCCCGCGTTGCGGGATTGCAATCCCTACTAGTGAATAGTTTACACACACATACACAAATCACGCCTGTATCCCTGGCGGGATAAGCAGAGCGTTAACGACTGTAAAATTACGGTCGTTATCGCCACGTCTGACAAATGTTTGAGGGTCGTTTCAGATAAGTTGTGCATCACTATAATGACAGGTTGTCAGCCTGTCGCCTATAAATGGTAATACACATGAAACCCTCAAGTCTAAAATAGCAAGTTTACACTATATTCCCAAATGGTGTATAAAGACTACCCAAGTAGGTACCTATCATAGAATTAGGACCAGGGTACCTATACATGTAGTAGATAGTGAAAATAAAACAACTGACGCACAAACATGAAAAAACCAACTTTTGCGATTGCACGCTACTGCTGGCCTTCTGCTGTTTGTGTGGGACACCGAATCGTTTAACGATCTAATGCACCTTTGTCAGCATTCTCTACCATCCCACCAAACATAGAGAACCGTCATGCCTTGATCACACGTAGCGAGTAGAGTGGGCGAGTCAGTGCACTCGCCCTCTTCTCGGCATAGTTTTCATACAAACCGAGTACACTATCTCACCCATTCACTCGATGTCTGATCAGGGCATTACTGCTTTCTGTGTGAAGATTGCATCAGCTTGTCTTGAGCATGATGCTTGCCTCGCTAGAGAAAATAATTTCAAAGAAAATAATCACGCTTGAATTTGAATTGATGCTGATCTATATTGTAATGTACTTATAGTTTATTTGTATTTAGCTTGATACCTGTGACGTTTGTGACCTGGGAGCAAATGCGTTTTTTTCCAGGTCACAAACGTCACATGTATCAAGCTAAATCGAGTAATAGAACCTTGAATATGTCGTTGCGGACTTCTGTGCACGGGACCAAATTACGACGTTTCAGAATTACCAACCGACTCCTACCTTGAGCTCCTACCTCCTAGTCTACATTCTTCTTCATCGAATCGATGGTAACAGTTACAACCTCGCTGACTAATATTTGGCTACTGAAATGCCCCTGGGGCTCGCCTCCAGTAGGTCCTGAAGTGTGCAGGGGTTCGGGCAGTTGGGGCAGACCAGGTGGTCCATTGATTGAACAGCCCCGCAGTCGCATTTGTCGCCAGTCGAAAAACCCCACTTTTCCATGTTTTCGCGACATCTCGCAACACCAGCCCGGAGTCGGTTCAGTGACTTCCAGGCTGCCCAGGGGAGGTTGCCACCAGGTGGTAGCTTTTTGGCTGGAGGCACATGAGACGCATCGGGGGGAAACAGTTCCCTCCATTGCTCTAGCCGCAGGTTTGATGTGTCATCCGATGCCGGGTAAGGATGACTCAAAAATACCTTGCGGCTTTTAAGGTGAGGAGGTGGAATTTGGTTGTTATGGAGAGGATGGCGGCTGTCATTTGTCTGCTTCGCTTTTTCGACTGAACAGGCAGCATATCGGCGAGCACTTGGAGGGGCTATTCCAGCCAGCGAGTACAGGTGGGACAGCGGTGTCGGCTTGAGTATGCCCGTGATAATTCGGCAGGATTCGTTAAGGGCGACGTCGACTTGGCCAGCATGTGATGAGCGGGCCCATACTGGGCTTGCGTACTCGCCGGCTGAAAAGCACAGGGCCAAGCCAGTAGTTCGGAGAACGTGGGCAGAGGCACCCCATTTTGTGGTAGTGAGCCTTTTTAGGATGTTGTTACGGGCATTCACTTTAGACTTGACAGGTAAGAGCGAGGTCATCAGCGTAAATGAAGCGATCAGTAGCAGGATGGCGGGGCTGGTCGTTGGTGTAAATGTTGAACAAGGTAGGCGCTAGGACACTACCCTGAGGGAGACCATTTTTTTGTGATCGCCATCTGCTCTTCTCAGAATTCAAGTGCACTTGGAAACGACGGTTACGCAGCATTTCACTGAGGATACTTACAAAAAGCTGGTCATTTGTAAAAGCTGTTATTTTCCCCAGTAAGCGTTTTATATTCACTGTATCATAAGCTGCGCTTAGGTCAACAAACACAGCGCCGGTGACTAGGCCTCTCTCAAATCCGTCTTCAATGTGCTGGGTTAGGCTGAGCACTTGGCCGAAGCAGGACTTTCCAGGACGAAAGCCCGCCTGATCGGGTATCAATTGGGGGTCAATGACATCTGTTAATCGATTGAGTAGGAGGCGTTCGAAAAGTTTAAAGGTATGACACAGCAGAGAAATGGGGCGAAAACTTTTGGGGTCGTCAGCAGACTTTCCTGGTTTTAGCAAAGCGGTGACCTTAGATTTTCTCCACTGTTTTGGGATTCTAGTGGAGTCCATACACGCGTTAAACATCTGGAGGAGCCATGAGACCACTACTGGACCAAGCTCCTTCAGCTGTTCAACACATATATCGTCCACTCCGGCAGCTTTCCCGTTTTTGAGAGTTTTTATTGCTGCGATGATCTCGTGGAGGGTGAGAGGTTTGCTTATTTGCCGAATTGAAGTGTCTATTTCGGGAGGGCGTGTATATGGAATTCTACGACTGGATTTGCCGTTGAGGAGCAATTGGTGGGCTACTTGGTTAGCTGTGACAGGTCCAGGTTGTGCAGCAGAGGGTGGATCGCTCGTCAGTGTCCGGAGAGTGCCCCAGGCTTTTTTACTATTATGGGACATATTCACTGACTCAACCATGTTAATCCACCTTTCTTCGCGATTTTTGGATATTTCAGCCATTAGCTCCTCACCAGCAGAGAGGGTTTCCGGTGAAAAGGGATCCTTTGAGTAGAGGGACTCATAGTTCGCCATAATTTCGCCAGCGCTTTTTGTGAGGCCCGGGATGTAGGCGGTACTGCAGCCACGCGGAATGTAGCGACGAGACACTTTCCGGATAACTTTGACAAATTTGTCGTAATTTTCCGGGCAAGGTGGTATTTTTAATAGGCTTTTGTCAACTGCAGTTGTGTACTGTTCCCAGTTTGCCTTTTTGAAATTGAAGCGTCGGCGAAAGGGTACCATTATCGGGCGTATGACTGCTTGGACAGTGCACATGATTGGCCTGTGCTGGGTTTTGGGTATGGGATCGCAGGTGGACTTGACTGAGTTAGGGCTTATGTTGGAACTAACAAATAGGAGGTCCGGATTATACCCCCGCTTCCACCGTCCACTATTGAAAGAGGGCGGGAGCTTTGGGTTGTGGATTCCATGTTGTTGAGTTCGGCCCATCTCTCTACAGCCTCACCGCTCTCATTGGTAGCAGCATAACCCCAGGAAGTACTGTGGCTATTGAAATCTCCAATAACAATTTTTGAGCTATGATTTGTAAATTCTGCTGTGTTATGAAAATCAAATGTTTGTCCTGGGGGACTATAGACGGAGGTGATGGAGCAGGAACCAATATCAACACTGAGGATTTCCGTACCGTTAGGTGTTACGGTAGACGAGGCAGATTTGACGGACACATCTTGTTTAATGAAAATTGCGCTACCATGTTTCGGGTGTTGTATTTCAATGATTAGATTCATTCCTGCGACTTGGGGACGGAGAGAGTCTGAGCCACGGTGCGTTTCCTGAATGCATAGGACGTGGCATTTGGTGTTTTGGCACAGCTCGGATAAAGCTACCGCTTTATTTGCGGAGAACCCTTCTATATTAATAGAGATGGTGGTGAGGGCTGGCTTAGTAAGTTTTTTTTGGGTTGGTCCTGAAAAGGACCGTTGATTTTTTGTTACCATCGTGGTGAAAGGATCGGCCAGTCTGCGTTACCGACTAACCGTCCGCAGACTGTTGCCCAGGGTGCGCCGGGCGTATAAAGTATCGATACGCCACTCGGGGAGGCTCCTTTCGTGCACCCCCATCTATATTTATATTACGCAGTTAATCTGATACGGTGCCGACTTGGGCGAATAAAAGCCGACCACGCCACGCCGACCTACTGAGCCCTGGTACGCTGAGCACAAGCAAAACTCTTGGCTTAGCGCCTGTTTTCTGTGTAGTACCTCTACTACCCTGAGCATTTTATCCGATTTACCTTGGGGGACCCGAAAATTGATAATTACTAAGCCGGACCTTTTGAAATAGGTTCGGACACCTTTTAAGATGACCCCACTCCCACCCGCCACAACAAAGTGAGGAGCCGTGCCAACGATTGTATGTCATACCCAGCAGTTTACCAGGGCCCCAAGTCTGCTATTTTTTGTCATTGTAACGCCTTCGATACTCAACTGTCATTCAATTGCTATTGTGATTTTCTATACTTCAAATTGTTAACAGACTACGAAACTACCAAAATCATCCAACTGTTATCCAATCGACATCCAATTGAAACGATTTTCATTTAGCTGACTTAGGGCCCTGAACTTCCGGTTTTTTCAGGATATCTCGAACCTCGCATTTCAGATTATGGCGATTTTGCTTGAGTCCGAACCTATTCCATTCCAAAAGATTCGGCCCTTCGAGCAACACGGTCTTCCGTCTCGTTCCGACCCGGAATGTCCGGCCAAATGATAAAGTTCTTGATGTATTTATTCTTGCTGTATCTGTCAGGCCCATGATATCTGGATGTCGCGATGGCAACATGACACTTATTTATTTTAGTTTTATTTGGCATCATTTGGCATACCTTTGAGAGTTTTGCTTTTCTGGCTTTACATTTTTTACCCTTTTTTTCTTGAATAATGTAGTGTTTCGTATCTAACGATAATTTAATTCTAAATTAAAATGTCTATCTCAGTAATAATAGTCCGGTAAGTAAATCGTTGTTTTGCCGTGTGGTGCCGGCTTAGTATAGCATCACCCTAAGGCCTCGGTCTCGAATTTTGCGGGCAGCGGAGGAGTGGCAGTGGCGGCGCGGCAGCGGCAGGATCTTTTGCACACATTCAAATGGACTGGTCCGGACCGGCCGGAGCGGCGAGGGAGCAGGCAACGAGCGGTGCACTCCTTAGAAACAAAAAGGCTAGCGCGCCGCCGCCGCTGCCGCCACGCTATCCGCAAAATTCGAGACCGGGGCCTAATTCTACCCGTGGGTGTCGTAAAAAGCAACAAAGAATTGTTTACTGTTTTTGTATAAATTGCCCACAAGACAACACAGGCCTGGGTCAACCCTGACACAACTTACCGTGGTGTAGCGGTCTAACACGTTTGACCCGGCTAGTCAAAAGACGCGGATTCGAAAATCCCAGCGGTGGCTTGAATAATTTCTACTTTTATCGTTTGTATACTTTGTAGCATAAAGTTAATAATAGCAACTAAGGGATAATCATTATGCAAATATGCAGCAGCGTTCTCTGTGAATGCAACATTCCACACTGCGCTCTTCAATCCGCCTGCCAAGCGTTCTGAGCATGGCAATACCCCCCAATAGGGGGATGTCCATGTCCAGCAGTGGACTGTTGCGGCTGTTAAGGTTTCCAAAACATACATACTTGACTCCTTGCCTTAATATTTGCAATTATTTATTTTAGGTACTTTTCTGAAAATAGGTCAATACTGACCAAAAACCCGCTCTGTAGGTTCAATTTACAGACGAGGTTTTGAAACTAGGCATGTAGGCATAGTACATTATGGTAGTAGCCAGAAATGGATCAATTTCATTTCGAGTAACATTGGAAGGATGTTTATGGACAGTTTTCTTGTATTTAGTTTACTCGCTTTTAATTCGGTATGTAAAGCAGTACCTACTTACAGTACCTATACGTACCACGTGTATAACATCAATTGCAACCTCGAAAAGTTACCACCTTGCTCCGTACGGGCGTTAAAAAACCTCGGTTGCAATTGATAGGTTACATTCCTAGGTACCTAATCTACAATTTCTTTTAATTTCCTTTTTAGGTCTATAAGTACAGGTCTTCGCCGCAGCTTGCGACTGTTCAAGAAAAAAAGTTCACGGTTCACTGGAAGTTTGATACAAAAATGTGGTTACGCAACAGGCAACGATTTCATTCATCCAAATTTGACGCGAGGAATCGATTTTATCAAAGACCCAAGACTAAATAAGGTAAAACTTCTCAGCTTATGCAATTTTGCATATATACATACACATATCACGACTGTATTCCTTTCCTTTCGGGGTAGGCAGAGCGTTAACGGCCGTATAGTATACGGTCGCTATCTGACAAATATTCAAGGCCCTTTCAGATTCCCATGATTCGTGTAATTATCACTATAGTGACAAGTTGTCAACCTAAAATTTTAAGAAAGTAATTTGATCGACCATTATAATTTCAAGGTAGCCAACCCCGACAGAGAACGGGTTAAGGCAAGGAGAATGAAGATGATGTTTCATTGATACACGGCATTTTGCTATTTTTTAGGGGTTAGCATTTACATTTGAAGAGAGACAGGCCCTCGGAATCCACGGGCTCCTAGCAGCTGCATACAGAAGTAAAGAGCAGCAGCTAGAGATTTGTAGGATCCAAATCGAACGATACCACAACAATCTCAACAAATATCTTTACCTGGCTGAGCTATACGTAAGATCTACAAATACATAATTACATACATACAGGGTGTAAAAAAATTAGCTGTAAATATTTTAAGGGGTGTCATTTGTATGGGAGGTAAAAAAAATCTCATATGTTTCTTCGGGAAAGTTGTTCAATTTCTTGGGCTGATTCACCCGTTAAAATATTTGCAGCTAATATTTTTAAACCTTATATATGTAATCACGCCTCTTCCCGGAGGGGTAGGTAGAGACTTCATCCTTCCAATGCATAATTATGTTAGCGGAAATGTACGAAATCCGTCATTCTATACAATTCCCAGGATGAATATGTCGTAGTAAGATGACAGAATGCTAGGATTTTGGCCTAGCGCCGTCGTCGGATGGCAAAATCGTAGACTTCGTTCGATCATCATCCTAAGTGGCGATAGCGACCGTATTCTTACGGCCGTTAACGCTCTGCCTACCCCGCAAGGTATAAAGGCGTGATATATGTATAGCCTTGTGATGCCGGCTATGTATCTATCATCCTAAGTACATCTAGTAAATCCTAGGATTTTGGCCAAACCCCTAGATCTACGATTTTGCCATCCGCCGGCGCTTGGCCAAAATCCTAGGATTTTATCCGAATTACTGATTCTGCCGTCTTACTGCGACATTATACACATGTCACGCCTTTATTATGCCTTGCGTAACATTCGGTCGCTATCACCACGTCCGACAATGCCTTCGCACCATCATGAAGATCAGATGGTCCGACCGAGTGCGCAATACCGAAGTTCTGAGACGAGCCAATGTTGGTGGCATTGAGGCCTATCTAATGCGTCGTCAGCTTCGGTGGTGCGGTCATGTATCCCGGATGTCGGAGGAGAGAGTGGCGAAGCGCATCTTTTATTCTGAGCTAGAGGAGGGCAAGCGAAAGCATGGCGGACAACTCCTCAGATATAAAGATGTTCAGAAACGACACATGAAAAGATGCAACATTGAGCCCACTCAATGGGAGGGTCTGGCAGCACAGCGCCCCGAATGGCGCGGGATGGTTAAGAGGCAAGTTCGCGAGTTTGAGGAACAGCGTAAAGCAGACCTCGACGCTAAGCGCGATGAGCTCAAGGCCCGTCCACCCGTCGCCATTAACTATAATTATGTAAATGGCAAACTCACGTGTCCAAACTGTGCACGAGAGTTTACTGCCAAAATTGGCTACAATAGCCATCTCCGGGCGCATCAGCGCCGATCTGATTAGGAGTCAAAGTGGTCGCCATGGCCGAAATCGGTCGGAAAGATCATCATGTATCACTGTTGTAGTGTCCGGTTTTCGGCCTGTCGCTTGAAGAATCATCATCATCATTAACAGCCTATTGTAGTCCACTGCTGGACATAGGCCTCTCCTAAAGCACGCCACTGAACCCGGTCTTCGGCTTTACTCCTCCAGTCACTGCCCGCAGCTTTGCGTATGTCGTCGCTCCACCTTGCCACAGGGCGTCCTGCGCTACGTTTGCCGATACGCGGTCTCCACTCAAGGACCAGCTTACCCCAGCGGTTATCGGTCCTTCGGCAGATATGACCAGCCCACTGCCACTTCAGCTTGCTAATACGTTGAGCTATGTCGGTCACTCTAGTTCTCTGTCGAATTACTTCGTTTCGGATACGATCCCTTAGAGAAACCCCGAGCATAGCTCTCTCCATAGCTCGCTGAGCGACTTTCAGTTGGTGGACCAGTCGTACCGTGAGTGTCCACGTTTCGGCTCCGTATGTCATGACAGGTAGGATGCACTGGTTGAAGACTTTCGTCTTAAGGCATTGCGGTATTGGCGACGAAAAGACTCGACGGAGTTTTCCGAATGCTGCCCAACCCAGCTGTATTCTTCTCTGGACTTCCTTCTCAAGGTTGTTTCTACCTAGTTGGAGCGTTTGCCCTAGGTAGACATACTGTTGAACAACTTCGAGTTGGATTCCATTTACGGCAATCGGTTCCGGATCAACGTGTTCGTTGAACATGACTTTGGTTTTATCCAAATTCATCCGGAGACCGATGCGGCGAGAATAATTCACAAAGACGCTTAAAGAATAATACACAGAAACCCTTGAATCTCATAGTCGCCGAAATAGGATGATGCTATCCTAAGCCGGCATCACAAGGCTATACGTATAAGTAATTATGTAGGTGAATACTGAATATTGATGATGATGAATATATATGTGTGATGCCGGCTTAGAATAGCATCACCCCACATCCTCCCCACGGGTGTCGTAAGAGGCGACTAAGGGACTCGAGGGTATTGGTGTATTACAATTTTTAGGCGACAGGCTGACAACCTGTCACTATAGTGATACACATGTTTTCTGGAACAACCTTGGAAATCAATCCTCAAAAATGTCAGACGTGGCGATAGCGACCGTATTCTTATGGTCGTTAACGCACTGCCTACCCCGCAAGGGATAAAGGCGTGATATATGTATACTGAATATTCCCTACATTGTCGATTTTGACCAATCGCAGAAAAAAAGGTTAATCCAATGGTCCCACTAGTACCTAATTTTCCAGTTTCCTACCTAGACAGCTCAAAATGAAATCATTTTGTCGGTAAGAACCCGTATAATGACATGAACTCGTTTTTATTTTATTTTAAATATTTACCACCTAACGTTACATGCTGTTTGGTTAGCTTGGCCGAGGCAGTGCTTTAGGGGCTAGTTTTAAGTTTTTGGTTCACTTGAGCCGCGTTTACACTAGTAGGTTCATAAAATTGTTGTAAGAAATATAAATATGTACTCTTTTTACAATGACTAAATGACCATCAAAAAGATAAATGTAAAATTTACTACTTTGAATAAATAATTTGAGTTGAGTTTGGATTTAATGCTTTGTCAGATCGGCTAAAACATGTCCGGACGGTTAATTAAGTAATGAAATACATACATATATATGTATATAAGGTGTAAAAATATTAGCTGCAAATATTTTGAGAGGTGAACCAGTCCATGAAACTGAACAACTTTCCCCAAGAAACATAGGTCGAATTATGAAAGAAATTTTTGGACCTCCCATACAAAATGTAGCAGCCGAGCGAGTCGACCTGTATGAGAGGTCCAAATTTTTTTTTCACATTTCATTACATCTTTGTCATATATTATTTACAGGAGACAAATGAGAGACTATATTTTAGTTTTCTTAGCCAGGATGTAGAGAAGTACATGCCAATAATATATACTCCAACAGTAGGTCTGGCCTGCCAAAAATTTGGCCTAGTCTTCGGTAAACCCAGGGGATTATACATATCAATATTAGATAAAGGACACATTTTGAAAGTCTTACAGAACTGGTAAGATTCCTTTTAAAACAATCTCGCTTGTAGGTAGGTAAGGTTATTTTTAAATTACTCAAATTAATATTAAATCGAGTTTTTTACCATGATATATTTGGAAATTAATCCGAATCCGTGCACGGAAGTCCGCATCAAGAGTTCAATTTCAGAAAAGTCGTAATTAAATACATACACACAAATCATGCCTTACCCCTTGCGCGGCAGGCAGAGCGTTAACAATCTTGCAACTACGGTCGTTATTGCCACGTCTGACAAGTATTGAGGGCCCCTTCAGATGATTCGTGTATCACTGTAGTGACAGGTTGTTAGCCTGTCGCCTAAAGTTGTAATACGTGGTAATACACATGAAACCCTCGAGTCCCTTAGTTGCCTCTTACAACATCCGCGGGAAGAATTGGGGTAATGCTATTCCATGCTGGCATCACACGGCAATTAAATTCTGTGAAATCTGCTACTAATTGTGCTTGTACCACACATTCCACTTTACTTATCGGTTCCCACATATTCTAATAAATTCACACATACCCTTGAATATAAAAAACGAGTAGAAATTGAAAAACGAGTGGTTGGTTAGACCTATCATTGCGGCCTTCTGTGCACGGAACCTAATTAAAGCTCAATTTTTGAAAAGTAGTAATAAGATGATGATGATGACACGATGTAATTTTTATTCATTGTCATAATTACGTTTTTGTGAAGGCCTGAACACGATGTAAGAGCAATATGTTTCACCGATGGAGAAAGAATATTAGGACTGGGCGACCTAGGCGCTCATGGCATGGGCATTCCCGTAGGAAAATTATCACTCTACACAGTACTAGCCGGGGTGAAGCCGCAACAATGTTTGCCTATTGTTCTCGATGTGGGTACTAATAATGAGGTAATGAATGAATTATCTTTTAAATTAACGGTTTTTCTGAACTACAAAATACAACAAATTTTATTGAATCTACACTCGTTACTTAATGTTCGTATTATAGATTCAAACCTAGTCGTATAAAGTTGTGCTTTAAAAACATACTCGTACACCCTATAACCCTACTAATAATATAAACGCGAAAGTAATATATGTTTGTTTACTAAAACTACTGAACCGATTTTCATGAAATTTCTACGGTCGCTGTCGCCACGTCTGACATTTTTTGAGGATTGTTTTCCAAGGTTGTTTTAGAAAACATGTGTATCACTACAGTGACAAATTATCAGCCTGTCGCCTAAAAATTGTAAAACACCAATACTCTCGAATCCCTTAGTCGCCTCTTACGACACCCGCGGGAAGTATGTGGGGTGATGCTTTTCTAAGCCGGCATCACACGGCAGTAACTGTTGCAACTGCATAAACTACTATTATTTCGTAATAGGTATGTTTACGAGTAGCTACGGCGTGCTGCGATGTAGAATAAATTCCTAATCGTAGCAAATATCTACGAGTAATACCTTTGAACGAGAAAACATATACAGGGTTTGTCGAGGGTCGATGCGAAGCCTTGAAAAACTTGTAGATTAGCTGTTACATCCATTTGAGCCATACCTTGCCATTAGACGAAGTGGATTTTTTGTAATATTTACAGTCATTTTACGAGTTTTAGCGAAAATCTTCCAAAATTATGCAATGAAAGGCTCATTAACTGTATAATTTTGGGATTTTGTTTTCAACAAAACTAATAAAGTCAAAGTTATCGCAAAATCACCTTGCATTTTGTGTGGAAACAGATCCACTATTTCACTATGTTCATATATTATCATTAACGCTTACGTAGCTAAGTAGTACGACCGTCTGCCTCTCACGCAAAAGGACTCGAGTTCAAATCCTGACCTCATCATCTCTTTTTCATTCTTATTTTTGCTAATTTATTTTTACAAACATTTTAAGTGTGTGTTCTCTTTCATCAGAAACATCTTACTGAAATATCAAAAAAGACCTCCTATACAAAATGTACGAGTCGACAGACGAGTCACTTCGTACGGGCGGTCTATTTCTCCAAATAAACGCGGTCCGTCTGTAGTAGTCTTCTTACTCACCGACAGATGGCGATTATGACATGATTATGGCTTTATTGGGTTTACGCGACATGCGGATATTAGATAGTGTAATGTAAGAAACAAAATACGTTTTAGAAGCGATAAATGTATGTATGTATGTATGTAATAACTTTATTGTACCAAACAAGAAATAGTTACAAAAACACTTAAATAAACTAATAGAATGTGTAAGCACAAAGGCGGACTTATCCCATTAAGGGACCAGTCAACCTTTGAGAAATCCAGAGGACATGGTGTGCGCTGGTGAACTATGGTACAAATCAAAGACGCGGTAAAATTACTAATAATATATATAACACCTATATGTAGATAAAATAACACGTATTAAATAAACAATAATAAGAGTAAATACCAATAATAAATATTAAATAATACAAAGTAAACAAATCCGTGCCAGGCTCGGTCAACTTGGTACTGTGTATTTATGTGGCACTCATTGAAGCAGCCATTGTGCAGCCATCGGCAGATTCAGAGCTATTTATAGTTGGCTTTATTTTTACGTCATCATTTCAGGAACTCATTACAGACCCTATGTATATTGGGCTTCGACAAAGAAGAGTTACCGGGAAACCGTATTTTGAATTTATACATGAATTCATGGAAGCCTGTGTTCGCAGATACGGATCAAGCATTCTTTTACAAGTGAGTCATATGCTAACCCCGCAAGGGATTGAGGCGTGATGTGTGTGTGTGTGTGGGTTTCGTATGATTTCTGCGCAAAGTTCACTCAGTTCATCTGCACTGCTTATAGTGGCGCTTCCTGGGAACGATCTCGTTATGTTAGTACCTTCCACACAAGACAGGAAAGTTTGTAAGAAACTTGTAATTCTTTATAGGTATATTTTCTTTGAAATTTTATAAATGGTAATACCGCTGAGTTTTGAAACCTGATTAAGATTTTTTTCGACATTCGCATCAGAGGGTTATACTAATTTAAAATATAAATCTTCACAGTTCGAAGATTTCGCTCTACATCATGCTGCGCCCCTACTAGAGAAATATAGAGAACGATTCTGCACATTCAACGATGACATTCAAGGCACAGCAAGTGTGGCGGTCGCCGGGTTGATCTCTGCTCAGAGAATCACCAAGATGAAATTGTCCGACAACACTATTTTGTTCTTTGGCGCTGGGTCTGTTAGTTCCTGTTTTTATCCTCGGAAATTTTCCTTGTCGATTGCAGGACACGATCGACACATTTGACTACAGAGTGAGTTCACATAGGAATAAAGAAAGAGGATCGCTTAGTAGATCTACATTTCGAGTAGGTTTTCTTGATTGGCATAGGCGGCATCCATAACATGAGCAGCCTATGCAAAGTTTGAGCAAGAGGCGTTCGGTTAATTCAGTGGATATGCTGATTAAAATCAATTGTTCCTATAGTGCCTGGAACAATCTAAACATAATGATTTCTTGTTTAAGTATTATTCTGCAATAACCTTTAACAGGCAGCGATTGGCATCGCCAATCTATGCGTGGACGCCATGAAAGAAGAAGGCTTATCAGAAGAGGCAGCTAGGGGTAAAATATATATGTTTGACATCGATGGGCTAGTTACAAATATCAAAGAAGGACATCATGCCATGATGTTTGCCAAAGACATGGAACCAGAGAAAGACTTTGAAAAAGTAATTACGAAAATTAGACCAACGATCCTCATAGGTGAGCTACCACACATCTAATCTGAAGATCAGCTTGGAAAATGATCTGTTAAAATATGTCGTCGATCATCTAGTTTGCCTAAATGTTTACTGAAATAAATGAACAGATAGATAAATAAAAAAATATTATTGCTCACATCACAAGACATTTAGCGAATTGGACCCAATGCTAAATAATAGCCAGCCACTGATGTTTTAGGTGCTTCAACAGTTGGAGGAGCGTTCACACCGGCTATTCTAAAACTCATGGCAGCGAATGCTGAAAGACCTATTATATTTGCTTTGTCTAATCCTACTGTGAAAGCAGAGTGCACAGCACAGGACGCCTACGATAATACAGAGGTATCTTTGCGTTGCCACCTTCTCTATTTTATTTTACTGTCTAACTTTAAGTTAGGCTGCTGCGGCAAGCGCCATCATCAGCGTAAGCACGCCAGCTACGTACCTATTGGAGAAAGTGGAATAATAATATTTTTAAAACGTAAAACAAGTTGGACTTATAATGTGTACACTTATTCCACCGTAGAACTAGTGGGAAAAATTGTCCCACCTGTTTTCGTAGGACTGATCAGTAGGACTACTGAGAGAAAAGAAAGGGACATTGGGCTTCCGACAAAAACTGCCAGAGGCAGCACGTCCCTCCTTTCACGGATTATCCGTGAACCAGACAAGTTCTGCTTTCCTAGTTGGGACAGAGGGATTAGTACCTTTCTTCCATTCTTCCCTTTAAGGTGTTATATAAGATCAAGATCGATATTATATGAGTCGCATTGTTCGAAGATATAATAAGAAGTGATCCTGGTAGTTCACTCAGTTGCTAGGCATTCATCGCATCTTTAGAGAAAATCGATCCCAAATACCGATTTCACTCTTTTTTTCGGGAACCCTACCTTTCTCATCTTTTCAGAAAGTGAGCAAACGCCGTAGCGATGGTCCTATCAGATATATTTTTACCTCTTTTGTAGATGAACTCAGTACTAAGCTTCATGTAGCCAAAAAATAGAAAAGAAACATACGGCGAAGTAAACGTTAAATATAAAATGGAGGATCACAATCTTCAGTAGCAATAGGTACGACGGGCAGAAGAGTTTGTGATATTCGAAACGCTGTTTAAGACTTTAAACTGGGGCTTTTTTTCTACTCTGACGAATACAGAAAAATAATATCAAGATATTTGGAATCGATTTCCTCTAAAGGTGCGATGAATGCCTAGAAGATTAGAGAACTACCTGGTTAACTTATTATTATATAGAGAACAATGTGACGAAATATAATAACCTTCCGCGGTTTCTCCCACCTCAATAGCCCGAAGCATAAATGAACGGGCTTCGCTCTGCACAACAATGTGTAGTGGAGGCAGGTTGAGTAGTGCCTCTATGGCCAGGGTGGACGAGGACGAGATGGATCCCAGTTAATACCAGGCAAGCAAGTCTTTGAAACCCACTTAGGGTGTTTAAATAGAATGTTCGTTCAAGGTATGTCACATAAAGCATTGATTTTGTTTTAGGGCCGCTGTGTTTTCTCATCAGGATCCCCTTTTCCTCCAGTTAAGTATAATGGAAAAGAGTATTTAACGGGGCAAGGCAATAACGCTTATATATTTCCTGGAGTCGCTCTAGGAGTCATAGCCGTGAAAGCGCAATACATACCAGAAAAGTTTTTTTTAAGGGCGGCGCAGGTACGTTAAAAAAATCTTCTTCAACGAGTCCACGCTGGACATCTTGTAGCATCCCATAGGAACATTTTCGAGATAAAAAGTGTGCTATGTGTTAATCCAAGTTACTCTCCTATGTGTCTGCCAAGTTTCATGAAAATCGGTTCAGTAGTTATAGCGTGAAGAAGTAACAAACAAACAAACAAACTTTCACATTTATAATATCAGTAGTACATTTAACAAAGAAATTTTAATACCTGCATTTGAAGAGCGTTAAATTGTCTGCTTAACGCTATTTATTTCATTACAATAGCATTATAGTTTCCGAAATAATTGCTATTTTTCATATGACCCTAATTCATTGCTCTGCTGTGTATTTAGTCGCATTACTCGCCTATATTAGGATCTATACTTAGGTAAAAACGGATCAAGGTTTGCCAAAAAAGTCAAAAATCTAAAATAAAAAACTGATTATGAGTTTAATTGCTCAGACTAATCTGCACTGCTGATTTCTATTTCAATGAAGAAAATGTGTGGATAAAGCGGATAAAGTAACAACAAAACAGGTAGGTAGGTAATGGCTAAAAGTTTTAATTATTGTTTTGTTGCAGACTCTAGCAAAATTCGTAAGTGAAAATGATTTAGGTATCGGAAGAATATATCCACCTTTGTCAGATATACGTGAAATTTCTTTGGCGATAGCAATTGATGTTGGGACACTGGCTTATGAACTGGGTGAGAGGCTCAATGGGTTTAATCAACATCCTAATATTGTAGTGCTTTTAATTATTTGTGTACCTTAATGTATAAAGTGCTGTCTGATGCCAGCTTAGAATAGCATCACCCCATTTCTTCCTGCGGGTGTTATAAAAGGCAACTAAGGGAGAGTTTCATGTGTTTTACAATTTTAGGCGACAGGATTTCCTTTTTTCATATGGGACACCGAGTTGTCCAACTACCCGATGAACCCTAGTGTCAGAATTTTTCAACCGCCTTCTAAAAGTAGCAGGGCTTCTGACATGGTTGTGTAACGGTCGCCGTCTAAGTAATCATAGACAGCAACCGGGACCTACGGCTTAACGTGCCATCCGAAACACGGAACCATCTTACTTACGGACAATCGGGTGGTTCAGCCCGCAATGTCCTAACCAGACTGGGAACAAATTCACAAAGTGATAAATATCAACTTTGTGAGTGACCCACCGAGAATCGAACACGGAACCTTCTGCGTCTAAGGCAGTCGCACTACCACTGCGCCACATCGGGCGACAGGATGATAACCTGTCACTACAGTGATACACGAATCATCTGAAAAGTCTCTCAATACTTGTCAGACGTGGCAACAACGACCGTAGTTTTACGATCGTTAACGCTCTGCCTACCCCGCAAGGGATAAATGCGTGATTTGTGTATGTATGTACCTTAATGATTTTTTAAATCTGAATTCGATTGATCTGTAGTAAGTAGCATTTATCATCAATGCTGACTGACAATAAAGAAAAAAGCCGATCATGTTGCAAAGGAAACCCCTATTAGTCATAGTGCTTTCGGTCTCCTAATGTATAAAACACAGTCGTTTTCAGCTGTTTGACCCTGTACCTACTTATTTATACAGGGTGTAAAAATATTAGCTGAAAATATTTTAAGGGGTGAACAAGCCCATGAAACTGAACAACTTTCCCCAAGGAACATAGGTCGAAATATGAAAATAACAATTAGAACCTTCCATACAAAATTACCAATCGATCAAGTCAATTTGTATGGGAGGTCAAAATTTTTCATATTTAGACCTATGTTCCTTGGGGAAAGTTGTTCAGTTTCATGGGCTGATTCACCCCTTAGAATATTTGCGGCTAATATTTTTACACCTTATATTGATATATACATACATACATATATCACGTCTTTATCCCTTGCGGGGTAGGCAGAGCGATAACGGCCGCAAGAATACGGTTGCTATCGCCACGTCTGACATTTTTGAGGATTGTTTCCTAAGGTTGTTTCAGAAAACATGTGTATCACTATAGTGACAGGTTGCCAGCCTGTCGCCTAAAAATTGTGATACAGCAATACTCTCAAGCCTTTTACGACACCCGCGGGAAGGATGTGGTGTGATGTTATTCTAAGCCGGCATCACACGGCACCTTATATTGATAAACACCTTAATTCGCCTGCTGAGAATCATTCTACCTGTTCGTTTCCTGTATATACTCATAGATTTAGCAGCGTATTATCCGAAGCCGAAGGATATGAAGGTGTTCATACAGGCACACATGTACAATTTGAATTATCCGCCGGTGCTGCCCACGACTTACGACTATCCGTTGCCAAAAGCCAAGCTAAAGAGCATTCAAGAACTTTATGGTGAAAAAAACAAAATAAGGTAAGGTTTTTAATTCTCTTCTCTTTTCGTGTGGGACACCGAGTCGTCCAACGACCCGATGAACCCTAGTATCAGAATTTTCCAACCGCCTACTACAAGTAGCAGGCTTCTGACAAGGTTATGTAACGACCGCCGTCTAAGTGATCATAGACAGCAACCGGGACCTACGGCTTAACGTGCCATCCGAAACACGGAACCATCTTACTTTACGGACAATCGGGTGGGTAAGAACTGGTGTCGGCATTTTCATACAAACGTATTCCCTGTATTTTCCGTGTGATGCCGGCTTAGAATAGCATCACCCCATTTCTTCCCGTGGGTGTTGTAAAAGGCAACTAAGGGACTCGGGGGTTTCATGTATATTAGAATTTTAGGCGACAGACTGACAACCTGTCACTACATTGATATATGTATCATAAAATGACCCTCAATACTTGTCTGACGTGGCGATAACGACCGTAATTTTACGACTGTTAACGCTCTGCATACCCCGGAAGGGATAAAGGCGTGATTTGTTTATTCCCCTGTTTTCTTCCCGAATTATGCCTCTAGAAGATAGAGATTAAATTGTTACTCTTAATTTTGGTGCCATATTCCAGTCGAAGAGGTACAACTTTTTAACTTAGATGAAAAGACTTGGATGCAAGTTTAACACCACTTTGTAGAGCTTAAAATAATAGGACAGTTTTATAAAAGTGGTCACAAACTTTTCCATCCATTTGTTTCAGTAGAATTGTAATAGTTTTGCGTTCCAGGATCGACTAATATGAGGTAGACCCGGGTAATAAGGCCAAACTAACAACGAACCGTAAAAAAAACTCTATTTTATCACCCTCAGGTAAAACAACGTTTGCAATGTATAGTAAAATTAACTAAGATTTTGACAATAAAAAGTTGCAATTTTGATCATTTTTCAAAAACATCGATTTTGGGCCTTCCTGAACTGTACATGTCTTATAAGGCCCCTGTCAATTTTATTACGTTTGGAGTAAAAGTAAGCGTTAAATACAAAAAGAGGTATACTTATATGAATATTTATATATTATTGAACCTAAATGGAAGCAAAAAGTTGTAAAGTTATCAATATTTTCCAAAAAAGCTTCAATTTCTCAATGAGGAAGAAAACAGCCTGGCTATCGAAATTTCAGGAGCTAAGCGCAAAATAAAATTTATTGTTCCTAAAAGTATTATAGTTTAGGCTAGAACAAGGCATTTTCAAAATTACTTGATTTTAAATTTTCATACATTGGGCCTTATTACCCGTACTTGGTTTGGATGACCCCTATTGCGGGTTGCAAGGCCACACAAAAAATATGGAGTTCAATATTTATTTATATTAATAACGTAACTGTATGAAAACCTAAAAAAAAGTAAATTTTATTCAACCAATGAAAGTCTAACGGGCTTTTAATTAAATTTTGCAAATTTGGTTAAACATTTTATAAAAACGTATGGGCCTTATAAGACTGCAACAGTGTAGGAAGACCCCAACACGGCTTGTAAGGCCAAAGCAGCAACCTTGTGGGGTCTTCCTAACCGACCGAGGCCTTGCAACCCGTATTCAAAATTTATGAATAAAATAGCGTTAAAACCAAACATACCTACACGAATATCAATGCAATGATAAATAAATAAACACATCAACAATAATCTACTAATAAATTGCAGTATTAACTATTGAAAACTTGTTTAGTGGGAGCGCAAAATAGCAAAAACACTGGCAGACGTGGTGATAACGACTGTAATCTTAAGGTCGTTAAAGCTCTGCCTACCCCGGCAGGGATATAGGCCTGATTTGTGTGTATGTGTGTGTGTGTATTTTACAGAAATCACATCTTGAAAATGTTATCATTGGCATCGACAGTATCAAAAATACTAAATCGTGGTAGAGAAATTTTCAGGGTCTACAAAAACCACTTAAACCCGGGTATTCTTGGGTTTTTTCCAAAACTACCAAGTTAGATCATTGCCGGGATACTCACACAAAGTGCTTTTTTTACGTAGTCTGTTCGATGTCCCACTGCAGGGCAAAAGCCTCCCTACTTTCACGCCACCCGTCTCGGTCTTGGGCCTCTAAATACAAAGTACCTACTTAGTATATTATATATTGATAATTGGGTAATTTGGTTACAGGTCAGGCATAGTTAAGGGTAAATCACCAGGTCCGAAGCTGTAGTATAATAAAGGTAAGTATATTCCGATGGCTGATGACTACTTTATATCGGAGACCAAGTTCCTCATTCATTTCTCCGTGCCTTATCCCGTTCTTTGTCGGTGTCGCATTTTGTGTGGACAAAGAACCGCTATTTCGTAGCTCAGCCGTCAGCGAACGTAGCTGAGTTGGTTATACTGCTTGCGTATAAATCAGTGGAGCTCGAGTTCAAACCCGAACATCTCCAAGCCAATATCTCTTTTTAATTTTTATTTTTGCTCGTTTATTGACAATAATATTTTTATTTTTTGTATATATATTTCTATTTTTTGTATTCTACTCGTCAAACTAAGCAAGACATGGCCCGTGATAGCCCGTGATGTAGCAGTCTTCGCATGTTACAACCGATGGCGTAATACATAATTATTGCATTGTGGCATTATCGCGTTTACGCGCGGAATAATAACTAGGTGAATATGCGGCTAGTAGATAGTTAGTATAAGAAACAAAATATGTTTTTGGGGGCGATACATCCGAGCTAGGCTCGGTTAACCAGGTACTTTTTCAAAATTTTCAAAGTTTGAATTTTTGAACAGAAAAATTATACAAGGTGAAAAAAAATTTGCTGCAAATATTTTAAGGGGTGAACTAGCCCATGAAACTGAACAACTTCCCCTTAGGAACATAGGTCAAAATATGAAAAAAAACCTTCCATACAAAATTACCGACCCATCAAGTCAAACTGTATGGGAGGTCCAAAAAAAATTCTCATATTTCGACCTACTTCTTGGAGGTTGTACAGTTTCGTGGACTGATTCGCCCCTTTTAAATATTTGCAGCTAATATTTTTACACTCTGACGCCATCCAAAATAACAATGCATTCGTTTTAGACCGTTTTAAAAAGTAGCTCATTTGACCTGCCAGACCACATCCATTTGAAAACATAGTTATAATATAACATTATCAGATAACGAAACGAACTGTAAATGGCGGCGGTTACCTAGGTGTAAGTGAGAAAGCATGAAGGCCTGGTATATCTTAAGAGCCTCAGTGGGAGAGAAAGCACGACAATCCATGTGATGCCAGCTTATGATAGCATCACCCCATTTCTTTCCCGTGGGTGTCGTAGAAGCCGACTAAGGGACTCGAGGGTTTCATGTGTATTGCAATTTTAGGGGACAGACTGACAACCTGTCACTATAGTGATACATGACTTATCTGAAACGAACCTCAAATATTGTCAGACGTGGTGACAAAGACCGTAATTTTATGGTCGTTAACGCTCGGCCTACCCCGCCAGATATAGGCGTGATTTGTGTGTTTCTTTGTTTTTTATCTGTACGGGTTTTAATTTGACAGATGACGCGGTAAATGGCAACACAGGCCGTCAGACTACCTCTTCCTTCGTGCTGTGGGGCGTCGCCCCCTCGCTCCGTTGGCTTGTGTTTGGTTCTCCCGCGTCATGTATAGATGGCGTGGCAAGCATACCAGCACCGCTCGCTGCGGATATGTCCCTGATCTTCCTCTATTACGTTTTATTTTTGAGCACTATTTTGTTCTATTGAATTTTTGTAACTTATAAATTTTATAGATTTTTAAATTTTGTAGTAGTTGTTTTAAATCCGTTTTAAATTTGTTTTTGTTTTTTAATATAATATTTTAATATTTTTTGGTGTTCTTTTCACTTATATTTACTAAGGCACTGCTACACATCAGACGTAATAATATAACCTATGTTACGATAATATTCTATGCGTAGAAGTCAAGTCAGTGCTTCTATGGCACGAAGCTTCTAGTTTGATATTTTTGATACTTTATAAAAAAAAAGAATTCAGTAACTTTATCTAAGAGTAGAGTTTGTGCGGATAGAGATCCATCGCGGAGAAAAAAAATAAAAAATGAACTATTCAAGAACTATTCATATTAAACCCACGATCGACAAATGTCCAACTGTCGAAGTCATCATAATAAATTATTCATATTTATTAAGGGACACGTCCCTAAATTCCATGCCGGTTCTCTTTCTGCACAGACTCTACATCCTCCTTCAAATATTATAAATGCGAAAGTTTGTATGTTTGTTTGTTACTTCTTCACGATAAAACTATCGAACCGATATTCATTAAATTTAGCACACAGAGGGTAATTTGGATCAACACATAGGACAGTTGTTATCCCAAAAAAACGTTCCTGTGGCAAGCTATGGGATTAAAACCGGGTTCCAAGCGGGCGAAACCCTGGTACCTATCAAGAGGAGGCTTAGAGAAGAGGCCCTCTAATCCTGTACATGACACAATCACTACTAGGGTGATAGTGGAAACCTTACTTTCTGACATTGGCGAAACAAAATGGAAATGCTAGTAAACAAATAACTTGTCTATGCTTTGCTGTTTGCTGGCATCACGCTGGCATCTGGCATAAAGAAGAATATTTTATATGAACTTTGTTTATTTAAATTTGTTAATTTTGTTATGAATCCGCAATGTTTTTTGCAGTGTTTGAATTCAGTGCTACTACCATGTGCATGATTTATTACGTTTGAAAATGTTTAGTACCGTGGTAGCATTCCAGTAAGTATTTTTTTATTTATAATATTATTTTCTATTTCAGTTTATCTTTTTAAATGAAGGTATATTACTTTCGTTTAATATTATTTTAGGTCTATTGGCACAGGTCTTCGCCACAGCTTACCACTGATCAAGAAAAAAAGTTCGTGGTCCTCGGGAGCTACGACAAAAAAACGTAGTTTTGGAACTGGCGATTTTGTTTATCCAAACGTGGCCCAAAGAATAGATTTTTTTAAAGATGCTAGACTGAATCAGGTGAGTATCTCTGTCCATTTCGTCCTGCGCTGCGCCTTAAATGAAATGGCTGTTGTAATTTCTAAATTATCTTTTTGGTAAGAATCAGTCGCAGTCCTTTCAAGCATAGTTTCCTAACATGCCTACCTGCCTTAGTTTCGTAATGTAATTATTATTTATAGCCTATGGCTGGTATCAACAAACTGTGCGAGGACGCGATGAAAGAAGAAGGCTTATCCAAAGCAAAAACTCAGAGTAATATTTGTATTTTCAACGCTGACGGGTTACTTACAAATAGACATGATAAGAAAATTCCAGATCATGCCAAGTTGAATGGTGAGCACGGTAAGTAGGTTCCTCAAACTGGATGAGGACCTGAGGCCCTCGTCCAGAAGGGACTATTGGTGAATGTTGATAACATGCTAGAATCCAAAAACCCTGCCACTGCAGTTTGCTACACGTTCGGACTAGGTATATCTGTTCCTTTGGTCTTTTTGCGGACAGTCTCATTTCGAACTCTATCCATCAGCGAGATCTCCAGCATTGACCTGTCCATAGCCCTCTGAGTGACATGTAGATGGCGGGCCAGTTTTACTATCAGGTTCCATGTCACGGCTCCATACGTCATGACTGGTAGGACGCACTGATCGAACAACTTACTTGGTCATGAGGCATTGTTGCACGGATGACTCCAGAATATGACGCATCTTCCCAAACGCTGCCCAGCCCTGCTGCACTCTTCTGGTTCAGCCTCGAAGTTGTCTCTTCCCGACTGCAATGTTTGCCCAAGGTATAGATACTTCTGGACAACTTCAAAAAACCTAGACGAAACTTTATCTCTGTATCTGCAGGAAAGCAATTCACCCAATACGAAAATGAGTCATCAGACTTACGTCTTACGTACAAATATGAACCACACCTCACCTCTCAACTCAAGGTTGTTGATAATGATTATATTATGACAAAGTAAGTTATGCTTCATTTTACTTTACTTCACCTCAACATCTAGATGTACAACAGTCCGCTGCTGGACATGGACTTCCCAGGATACTAACTATGCTTGGTAGTCTGATTGGCGAGCACAGTTTATTCATGGAAAAAACTGCTGATAAAACCCTGGATTCATCTCTTAGTTGCCATTTAACGACACCTTAAAGCGACATCCAGGGTTACAAATGGAATGATGATATTTTAAGCCAGCATCACACGGCAACTTTTGTTTGTTCGAAGATAAAAGCAAATTGATTTAAATAAAGTGTGCTATATAATCAGGGTTTAGGAAGTTGAATATAATGTGTTTGGCGTGAATAAGAAAAACCATTTTCATTTTCAAAAAATATTTGATGTACCTATGTACCTTCATTCTTATAGTACTTATACCTATATTTGGTTTCAGGGCAGGTGTAGTTAAGGGTAAGTCATCATAAAATAACGTAACTGTTAGGATTGAACTTAAACCAAACCACTTTGTGTTTTTTTGCAGAAAATGAAAAATTGGATATAAACATGATACTAAAGGAAGTTGATAAATCGAAACAGTATTTTGACTGTTGGATGTTTTGTGTTCAGTTTATTTATTATTATGTTTTATTAAACCCTTCTTTGTAAGTTTACGTTTATTATGTATTTTTAGTTAGAGTGTAGTAAGTACCGTTATCACATTATTCATATACCTACCTACTCACAACTAACCGACGGCCCCCAATGCTAGACCGTATATATCTCGTGTTAATTGGAAATATAATATAAATATTTATTTATCAGAAATACATATAAATATCAATAATATAAATGAACTGCTTACATTTACCTACATTCATTAACTTTAATTTACGTATCAATAGAGCATTAGTTGTATATTTTGGTACGAAAGAAAGATCGCAATTCTGCTTTCATTGTCCGACCTGCTTAACAGAAAATATCTATTCCGGCCGAGCGCTCGCTAGTACCCAGAGGCGCAGATTAGAATAAACGTGTGTAAAAATGGAATTGAAAATTTCCACCAGGTAACTCCGGGCATGTAGCAGTCGTACATCACAGTACCTGTCTTCTACTGAGCTCGACACCGCGCTGCATACGAAAACATTTTTACAGAATATGCCCGAATATGGGCACGAAAATCTAGTGGTACAGTAGATAGAGACGCTGCAGCTGTGCTGCAATGCTATACCGCATATTCAATTCCTCCAGTTTGGATATTTTTTAATATGTCAATTGTTACGTTAATTGTACCGTGTGATGCCGGCTTAGAATAGCATCACCCCACATCCTTCCCGCGGGTGTCGTAAGAGGCGACTAAGGGACTTGAGGGTATTGGTGTATTACAATTTTTAGGCGACAGACTGACAACCTGTCACTATAGTGATACACATGTTTTCTAAAACAACCTTGGAAAACAATCCTCAAAAATGTCAGACGTGGCGATAGCGACCGTATTCTTACGGCCGTTAACGCTCTGCCTACCCCGCAAGGGATAAAGGCGTGATGTATGTATGTATGTATGTATGTATGTCAATTGTTTATAGCGTGGATAATGATTTCACATGCAATCAAGACACTTTTCTTTTGGTTCGGTAAATGAGATAGCTTGATTGAAGCTATGATTAGCTTGCTGCGCGAAGTGAAAACCGTTACTTTTAAAAATAGCATATGTAACATTATTGTATAGGTTAAGAATACAAACAAGATACATACCGTAACTATACCATGTTCTACTATTTCAGGACATCGTGAATAGAACAGATCTGAAACTTATATAAACATTGTATGTAATTGTATTGACAGAAAAGATAAATTGATTTAGGAACTTTTCCTCTTCTTCTACTGAATATGAACGATGGTAGGTAAGTGTGGAAACAAAGCCATGATGTATATGCGTGATCTTGAATACGAATTCGTATTTTGCTTTAGTTTATTACCAAGAGAAACATATTTTTTGTATCTTCATTTCATACTTCCAGGCCCTAAGTCTACTAAATGAAAGTCGTTTCAGTTAGATGTGGATTGGATTTCAGTGGGATGATTTTATTAGTTTCGTAGTCTGCTAACAGTTTGTAGTATAGAAAATCGCAATGGCAATTGAATGACAGTTAAGTTTCGATGGCGTTACAATAACAAAAAATTAGCAGACTTGGGGCCCTGATCACTCGGCGGTAAAATTTCTTTAGTCAAATTAGCTATTCCATAACTGCCGCCTCTCGGACTGCTGTGACGCAAAAAGAGGCCACTTTTTACACTTCTCATCAAAAAATTGGGGATACCTTCCAAGTTTATGTTTCGTACGAATTATACACAAAGTGTGTTTATTTTGGAATAAATGTCTAATATTGTGTAAAAGTGAGTAAAACGAGGTTTACAAATCTTGAAATGAAAATATCCCAAATTCGAAATAGTTTTTTTATAGACTTCATGTTTTATCAAATCATAAAATCGAGTGTCTCGATTTCTCTGATGAGAAGCTTGTAGGCGAAGATCGATATAACGTGGATACGTTTTATATTCTTGGTTTCAATAATTTATTGCATTAAATTATTTCTAAGCAACACACGCTCACTAAGCAAAACGTGCACAAGATAAAAGTCGCACAAAGAGCTATGGAGCGTTAAATGTTAGGTATCTCTCTGGTTGATCGCGTACCAAACGTTAAAATTCGACGTACAAAGAAAGTCGTCGACATAGGTAAACGAGTAGCGGGGTTACGGTGGAGGTGGGCAGTACACTTGGCGAGACGAAGTGACGACCAGTGGACAATAGCAGTCACAGAGTCGTGGCCGAGGGGAGCGAAAAAGTCAGTAGGCAGACCACCTGCTCGATGGTCTGACGATATCGTCAAGTTTACAGGATCCCACTGGACAAGGTTAGGTCAGGACCGATTTTGCATGGGAGCTCGACATTTTTTGTCGCTTCCTGACATATGTTCCTGGGGGAAAGTTGTTTAGTTTATGGACTGCATGCACCCTATCCCAAGACCCGGTATAAAGGTTTGTATTTTTCTCTTGTCCCTAACGCTTATTTAGCTTTAAATATGTTCCTCGCTGTACTGAGACTTTATGAGCCGTCGCGTTTGATTCTTATCCCGTCTTCTGATAGGAGCTTTAGAGATAGCTCGCTTATCCCCGACAAGGGTTGCCAGAAAGCTAAATAAAAACAGAATTTAGACGCTAACGCGGGCTCTACGCTTGCTCAGCGCGGGTTGTAAGTTGTAAGCGCATTGTACGAACTCATTTGATACAAAATCATCGAGCCTGCGTAGATCACATGTAATGTAACTATGCCTCTACGCGCTCTCACATGCTCTCACTTTTTCACATGCTAGAAACAGCTGTAGAGATTCGGAAGCGTAAAATATTTAAGATTTATTGCCAGCGTTGGCTAATACTCGTTTTTCACATGCTAGAAACAGCTGTAGAGATTCGGAAGCGTAAAATATTTAAGATTTTCGCCAGCGTTGGCTAATACTCGTACAGTTACAAAATTTTATTTTAATGGTCCTCACAAAAGTCATATCTTTCCACTCGTCCTTAATTTTGAAAGCATGTTAAGCGTTAGTAATGCAGTTTTCTATAGGTGAAAGAATATTTGAGTTTGGTAGTGATTCAGTCAGTAGTTTCAGAAATTAACAACCCTAGCTTCGTGAATTTCGTTGAAAATTCGCTCTCCTGCACTTTTTATTAGGAGCTCCTTTGAAGGCGGATCCTCTACCTACCTATTTACTGCCGTGTTTTAGCTTAAAAGGTCTTTAAGTTTTTGGAACGAGCATGGAATTAAAACATCCGTTTATACGAATGTAGGGACGCATAAAAGCGGAGAAACGATCCTCTTCTTTACATACTCACTTATCAACTTAATCTTTTAATATATTTTTTCTGTTGAATGCAAATAGAAGTTCCACTTAGACTATGCTCTGCATTTTCCAAGCCTTGCTCTGATGTGAAGTAGACGAAAAATATTTTTTTGTCCCGCTAAATGTACCTATAACTTTGCTCTACCTACCTAATGAGATTGGATTATGTAATGTTACAAATAACGAACCTAAGATATGTCCCAAATAAAACTAGAACAATACCAGAAAAAGTTACTAATGGCCGCCATAAGATCCGGAGGGAAGAAAGTAAAAGCTATTATATTTCCAGTAGATCCACAATAAGGCTTTCAGTTTAGGTTGCGATGTCAACAACAATAAATTGTTGGTAACGTGAGAAAGTTGTCCGATGTTGATGAGAGAAGTCATTTTGCAAGCACTCCCTATATAGCGAATTAGTAGAATAAAATCCATACGTTTTTATTGTTTCATTATAGAGACAGATGGCCGAGCGTCGGTGACCAAGTGGTTAGGACACCGGTCATACATTCGTGAGACCCGGGTTTGACCCCCACCCTGTACCAAAATGTTTTTACTCACGTACATTTACCGGCTGCTCTTACGACGAAAGAAAAACATCGTGATCAAACTCACTTTGAAATAAAATTTGAATTCAGATGATATTTGAATGGGACTTTTCCAAGGATTTTCTAAGTTAGCCTTCGGGTTGCAGAAGTCAGATGGTAGTCGCTCTGTGTAAGAACCAGAATCCACGTCATATTCCCTAGCACAGAGAAACGAGATAAGGCAAGGAGAATGATGATGTAGAGACAGTTGGCCATAAAAAACGTTTACCTACTTAGAATTTTTAGAAATATTGTGACTCTATCGATTAGTTCTATAACAGTAGTTGGAATATAGGTGGTAGATATCTATTTAACTAGGTATTGCTGTGGTAGAATATGTATTATTTTCAAACATTGACATAGCTGAAATCCGTATCTAGTTTTTTCTGTTTCCACGTGTCAAGTCAAGACGCTCAAATTGCTCTAGGTAAAGTCCTTGTTTGCTGCCTTACAATCTACATTAAGTTTTGCATGCATGATTGATCAATATTGCAGTAGATACTGATTACGGTCACGATTATTTTCTGTTATACATTGTTATTATTTTCTGTTATACATTGTTATTAGTGTTATTATATTAGTAGCAGTTTTTACACTAGCTCGCGGAAGATCTAGATAAAACATAGAGCTGATTTCTAAAGAGGGATCTTGCTTTTTATTATATACTCATGAAAACGGGACTGTCATAGTTTTATTTTCGAATTCTGGTTGGAAAGAAATTGCTTTACGCGGTACAGTAAGCGACATTCATGGGGAAGTTGAAATTTATTTTATTTTCGGAGTGAATCAATTACATCGAAAGAAAAGTAAATCGTTCGTTATCATTATGACCCTAATGTCATTTAGCTCTCGTCATCACTTTTTGAGTAGGCAGGTACCTACATATAAACTTTGTGGATTAAAGTACAATGTTGTTTTATGTTGCTCGCCTCTAACACTTACTCCTCTGAATAACCACATGCTCTACTAATCCGTAAATCACTTTAGTAGGTACATACCTACTACAAGTATAATAACAAGTGTTGGTTCAAAACTGGTTTAGATTCTCTATGCGAACAGTCTGCTCAGGTTGTTTATAAATCGAGACGTAAACCCAAGAAATCAACAGATTGATTAAAGATGGGGTCGTACAAGCTATATATGTTTGTTTTGTTATCGGTAGTAGCTGCTGTGGTAGCAAAGCCTGCTAATGCTGACCCTCCTCCATTAGGTAAGACATTTTTTTCACTAAATAACATTTGGATTATGAGACTCACTCAATAACATTTGGATTAATTATTCAGTTTTAGTATGTTTAAGATTGATGAGTTCCCTTCATTATTATTTCCCTTGATTACGACACTGTTGGGAGGGCTAGGCAGAAAGGGTTTCGTAGTCTGCCGTTTTATCCACTAACAAGTATGCCAGACATTGATCACAGAACTGAAAGCGCATTCACTTCCTGGCAAATGATTCAGGCATGATGTAGATCGTTAAAATCACAATACAGTTGCCAAACATAAGACAGATCGCTTATTTATAGGGCAAGTAAGTAGATAAAATCTTAGGACTACTGCTTACTACGCTGGCTCAGCGACCCGAAGTAGATTTTGGCCTGCAATAAAACTGCACGCCACTCTTCCCTGTTCTGCTCAGTTTGCTTCCAATCAGGCTTTTGGAATGAGTGTAGGTCCTTCAGAACTTCGTCAGTCCAGCGATATCTAGGAGGATTAATTCATAATTTTTTTATTCATCAGATTGTCCGGAAAACGAGATGTACCTCAAATGCCAGCTAGAGCAATGTTTCAAGACCTGCAATCATCTGTTGAACATGCCTCCTTGCCCGTCCATAGTGGCTGGTTGTATTGACCAAGCCTGCGTCTGTAAGGGCGGCTACAAAAGGAATGCGGATGGTGTGTGCGTACCAGAGGACAAATGCCCAGAATGGCCTCAGGTTTTGGAGAGGAATAAGAAGTATGGATGTAAGTATTTTTTTAAAGATGCCTCAAAATCGTAAATAGTTCATCAAGCATGCATCGAAAATAGTTGTGCCTATCACTCGTTAGTGCTAACTCTTTGTATTGCATGATAAATTATTAATTTTGTAAACAAAATGTAGACCTATCCAGATTGATGTGGTTTTATATGCGCTAATCTGTGGCGCTAATAATAGGCTAAGTGACTTCAGCATACTTAAACCGGTAGTTAGTCTGTCATTTCTTGCATTGCATATAACACGAACAAATGCAAAAATAATTTTACTGGGTGTAAAAGATTAAGTGTTGGACACTATTCAGGCATGATAGCTTTATGAAACTGAACAACATTCTAGAAGGAACATTTATATTTGAAAACCACTAAATAAAATTGCGGAAAGATTTTCAGTTCTATAGTTTGACCAAAACTTCAATTGTTTTTTGTACTCGTACTCCTTGAAACCCTATTAAAATATTAAGATTCTATAAACATTTGATAACTAAAGTGATATTTATTTTTCAGTTGTGGCACCCGGTTCCGGTCCTTGAAGAACCCTCAACTATGTACAGCCACAGAATTGGAAAGATATCACTGTTCTGTAAAACTCATGTATCTCCTTTATATAATAAATCAAATTCCATTTTTTATTCGAATTACTTATGTACGCATTATCATCGTTGGGCTTGTACGTCTGTGACAGACGATTTAAACAAATCAATTTCCATTTTTTTATTCTAAATACTTTATGTACGTATTATCATCGTATTAATAGAGTAGTAATTTTCATATATACCTACCTATGATGGACAATCAGACATAAGATGCCCCGAAAACAGAATTTATGCAGTCACAGGTCAAAATTACCACAATCCTTTTAGCATTCCTATTATTATATCCTTTAATACTTTAAAAACTACTTGAGAGCAGCGATAAGCGTCTCTAGGGTAGGTCAGAGGAAATTCATCTCGCTCAACCACTAGCGCAAGAACTTGCAATCTTGCGGAGATGTTTTTGGGTTGTGCAAAAACCAGGCCAAGAAGAGCTAAGATTAAATTCGATTAGGGGTCTTGCTTGACTGGATAAGTTTACTAAATTGCTCCAGAGTTGGATGCTTTGACGTACAGCTGAACCTGTTCGAGTAAATGTGTAGGTATATTCTTCAGTATATTAAATCGCTTGTGGAGCGGGCTTAAGATTATATCATTCCATTTTTAGTTGTGGATGTCATAAAAAGCAACTGATAGATCCATCCAAGGTATGAGTAACAGCGTTCTTTGTGAATGCAGCACTGCGGTAGCCGATCTTCCTGCCAAGGGATGTGTGTAATGCAAGTGTTAGGCGAATAGGCGAAAGACTCAAGTCTAGCAGTGGATTGCTTCTGATTGCTGTGAGACGACGAAGACGAACTAGGTAGGTAAGAATACTGCCAGTAAAAAAGTAGGTAATTATATTGTTTTGGGGGTATATTATATAGACGAAATAATATCACAGATATGTAGGTATGTTTCAAAATTGTACTTATTTCAAAGTCTTACTACAAGAGTTGTTTCAAATTACTTTAATTAAAATTAAGATACATTCACGAACACATCAAAATAAGCGTAGAAAAGAATGTAGATATTGTAGTTAGATAATTTCGTTAGGGCAGTTCAGTAGTCGCTATCCATTCCTGTAAAAAAAGATCTTGTGTTATTGTTTATATTAAACATGTATCGTTAAATAATGACGGGATGCTTTTTTTGAAGCCTATGAGGTACTAATGAGGTATAAAGCTTTTACGAGATATTTCCAAAAACATACTCTAGCTTTAAAATCTATTTCAGCTTTACAATAAAATAGTCAAACATGTTTGAGGTTCACTAGATACTAAACGACTAGCACACATTTTGTGCAAAAGATTTCACTAAAAACATTTTCATGTCAAGATATAGCCGAAACGGGCAAAAAAGACATCCGATCTCAAATAGAGCCAAGCTTCTCAATCTACACACCCTAATCCAATAACTCAAATTCCAGCAGACAAATGAACGCATTTTGTCTTATACAAGTATGTATCTAGATTTTCTAGAAATTGTTTATAAAGAAGGTAGTCATCTGCCTAAACAGCCCAGCCATACATTTTAACTAAGATGTAGAGTTTATAAAAATAAACCCAGGTCTGACATTCCGAAAGGATTTTGCGTAGGAACTTACACCAATACTTGTTATCAACAAGAGGCCATTCCGGACATTGTTTTATTTCTATGCAGATATCTCGGTCATTTCTTAAATAACCTCTCTTGCAAAGACAAGCCGGTTCAAAACAACCTGGTACTATCATTGGACAGGGTTGTTTATGAAGCAGGTGGTCACATTTGGTAAAACATTTTGCTATCTTGCATTTCCAGTATTCTTCGTTTTCTGGGCAATCTGTTGAATAGAAAGATCAAAGTATTAGATAAGTGAAAATAAGAAAGTCAAATGTCAGCTGGGGATCGAGCCCGGGACACGTGTGGTAACGTCCCACTAACTTGCCTATTCGCTCTTTGGTCATTTTTACACATTGGTAATTGCACCCGAAAAGGATGGTAGCTACCCTGCCTAGATATCAGCTAACAAAGAGTCTCTAGGTATACGGGTGTAAAAAAATCAATTGCAAATATTTTCGGCTGAACTGAACAGCTTTCGAACAACCTCCCTGTTGGGTATTTAGATGTGTGCGTAGCCGCTGCGCCGGCACCGGTTTCTTTATAATAATAAAGTAGTATGAAGCTAGCCCGCTTGTCTGATTGACGCCTTCCGTACGCCCCTAGTCTGCATATAAAACACGTGGCGGCGTTTACGAATTCGCGTGTGAAAATGGCTACCGGGACATCGTTTGGCATTCTTTCGGTTTTCGATCACAAATCCCAAGATTGGGACAGTTATAAATCACGATTGCATATGTGGTTTATTGCCAATGACATCAATGACGAAACGGACAAGCCGAAGGTCAAAAGAAGGGCAATCCTGCTGAGTGCGTTTTGTGAAGACACGCACAAGTTGGCTAGTAACTTAGTACTGCCTAAAAAGCTGGAAGAAGTTGAGTATGACGTGATTCTCCAAACTTTGAACGGCCACTTCACTCCGAAGCGAGTTGGATTTTCAGAGAGACATCGATTCTACTCAGCTTGTCAGCAACCAGGCGAAGGTCATACTCAATGGGCAGCCCGTATAAGGGGGTTGGCAGCACATTGCACGTTCAAGAACCTTGAGGAGGCACTTTTGGACAGATTTCTCATGGGCATGGTAGCTGGTCCGGAGCGGGACAAGCTATATACTCAGGACCTGAAGGATCTGACGTTGGCGAAGGCACTGGATATGGCGGAGAGCGTGCGCTGTGCGCGTCAAGCTGCGGCTGCGGGTGCGCCGCCAGCTAGGTTCGGCGACGGCGCGGGCGCGGCCGGCGTTTTTCCTCCGCAGGAAGTTTTCAGTATCGCTAAGAGTGAAAAGTGTAAAATTTGTGGTTATACTAACCACAAATCCGATAGGTGTCGTTTTAAAGGCTACAGGTGTAAAAAGTGTGGCCTCAAAGGCCATTTGCGTAAAATGTGTGATAAAAAAGAAGTCCATTTTATGGAGAGCTCTGTAGATGGGGGAGATGACGGTAAGCACTTATTCAATATTTACAATATTAAGTGTGAAAAAGGAGAACCCATGATTGCGCGGGTTTCCATTAATGGGCAGCTTTTAGAATTCCAGATAGACAGTGGTTCAGATGTGTGTGTTCTATCTGAATCGGATTACACGGCGTATTTACATGATGTGCCATTATCACCAACCGAAAAACGGCTATCAGGCTACAATGGTAGTAATTTTGAAACAGTTGGAGTTTTGAGGGTCGAAGCAACTTGTTGTAACAAAACGCGCTCGATCGACTTGTACGTTGTTCGTAATGGCGGACCGCCGCTATTAGGCCGAGATTTCATTTCAGCTTTTAAGTGGGAAATCGTAACATCAGTGAATTTTGTTAAGGAATCAGATAATGTGTCAATCAACTCACTAATCAATAAATTTCCGAACCTTTTCTCAGGGAAATTGGGGTGTTTTAATAAATATAAAATTAAATTAAATTTGAAACCTGATTCTAAACCAATTTATTTTAAACCTCGGCCAGTAGCATTTGCGCTCAAAGAAAAAATAGACAAAGAGCTTGATCGTCTTTTACATTTAGGAATTTTAGAACCGGTAGAATTTTCAGAGTACGCATCGCCTATCGTCCCTGCTTTAAAAAAAGATGGAAGCATTAGATTATGTGTTGACTACTCGGTAACGATTAATAAGCAGTTAGAAGTAGTAAAATATCCTTTACCAACGGTAGAAGAAATGTTTACAAAATTACATAATGGGGAGCAATTCTCGAAACTTGATCTATCGATGGCATATAACCAATTAGTGCTAAGCGATGAGTCACAGTTGTTTACCTGCATTAATACGCATCGAGGGCTATTTAAATATACTAGACTGGTGTTCGGCCTCTCGAGCGCACCTGCCATTTTTCAACGCGCGATGGAAAGTGTATTAGCAGGGTTGGAGGGTGTAATTGTCTTCCTCGATGACATCCTAGTGACAGGAAAAGATAAACAACAGCACCTAAACCGATTATCAGCTGTTTTAAAAAGATTAGATGACGCGGGGCTAACTGTACAAAAAAGTAAATGCGAATTCATGAAGTCTGAGGTTTCTTACTTGGGTCACGTGATTGATAAGAATGGAATCAGGAAATCACCTGATAAGGTCAAGGCCATTTTGGAGGCACCGAAGCCCACTAACGTGTCGCAATTACAATCATTTCTAGGACTCGCCAATTACTATCGTAACTTTGTTCCCGATGCTTCCTCTACCTTGAGTCCGTTTTATAATCTATTACACAAAAATAGTACTTGGAAGTGGACTTCGATTCACGAGCAGGCATTCAACAAAATTAAAAACGTTTTGAGTTCCGATCAAGTGTTAGTGCATTTTAACGCTGACGCAAAAATAATGTTAACAGTTGATGCGTCAGAATGCGGGTTAGGGGCAATTTTATCACAAGTAGGTAGTGACGGCTGTGAGCGGCCTGTCTCGTTTGCGTCCCGAACGCTCACATCAACAGAGAAAAAATATTCTCAAATACAAAAGGAGGCGACTGCAATAATATTTGGAGTTAGACGTTTTCACCAATATTTATACGGGCGGGCCGATCCTTTTGTATTGAGAAGTGACCACAAACCATTGATTAGCATTTTTGGGCCGCAAAGCGGTATACCAGTCATATCAGCGAATAGGTTGCAACGCTATGCCATGTTTTTGTCAGCCTATAATTACGTCATTGAGTACGTCCGTAGTAGTGATAATAGTGCGGATTTCTTATCACGTGCCCCATTACCTACACCGCCCCTAGGAGCGAGTGAGGTGGCGCGCACCGGAGAGATGCCCGAGTGCGAGGAGCGCGCCGCGTACGTAAACTTCGTAGTGGAAGGAATGCTGCCGGTTACTATGCAGTCACTGAGGCTGGCTACGGAGCAGGATGACGTAATAAATAAAGTAAAATATTTTGTTTTTAATGGATGGCCACGTAAAGTTAACGATTTCCATCTTAAACCTTATTTTAACTGTCGTTTGCAGCTTGCATGGGAAAACGGGGTACTAATGCGTGGGCACAAGGTTGTTTTGCCGTTAAGTTTACGCGATAAACTATGCCAGGAGCTACATAGCTCACATTTCGGTGTCGTCAAAATGAAAGCCGAGGCTCGAAAGCGGTTCTGGTTTCCCGGCATAGACGCGGCATTGGAGCGGCTGGCGGCCTCCTGCGCCGTGTGCGCTCAGCTGCGGCCCAGCCCGCCGCATGCGCCGCTCGCGGTCTGGAACTATCCACCACACGCAATCCATAGAATTCATTTGGATTTTCTAGGTCCGTATAATAATCAAATGTACCTAGTAATAGTAGATGCGTACTCGAAGTGGGTTGAGTGT
Organism: Keiferia lycopersicella; assembly: GCA_029255805.1. NCBI lineage: Eukaryota > Metazoa > Arthropoda > Insecta > Lepidoptera > Gelechiidae > Keiferia > Keiferia lycopersicella. Next base: position 8,050,035 of record JARACZ010000008.1, read on the forward strand.
TACCCCATGTCGTCCTCGTATGGTTCGAAGGCTGTAATTAGTAGTCTTTGTGACTTCATGTCACGGTTTGGGATACCTAAAGTTTTGGTCAGTGATAATGGCACTTCATTCACTTCTAATGAATTTGAAAACTTTTGTAAATTGAATGGTATTAGACATTTATTTTCGCCGCCTTTCCATCCTTCCAGTAACGGCCAGGCGGAAAGTTTTGTCAAAATCGTCAAAAAAGGTTTGAAGACAATAATTTTAGACAATAAATGTAAAACACCTGTAAAAGAAAAGATAGCAAAATTTTTATTTGATTATCGGAATTCTAAAAACAGCACCACTTGTAAATCACCTGCGGAATTAATTTTTGGACGATCGTTACGCTCGCGTTTAGATTTAGCATGTCCAAACGAGTCTCCTTCACCTGCAGAGGTCTCTCATGATGTGGAACGTAATCAGTGCTCACAGGTTAAACAATATGGTGGTGTAGTGCGTAAAGAATTTAAAATAAATGACTATGTATGGTTTAAAAAAACACTAAATAATAATAAATATTGTTGGATCGAGGGTATAATAAAGAAGAGAGTTGGCAATGTAATATATCTGGTTTACTTACCGGAAACAAAGAAAGAGGTCACCTCACACGTCGATCAGCTGTTGCATAGACCAAAAAATACACGGGACGAAGCATCTACTTCAGGCGATGTTAGTAGCAGTTGGATTCCGGATCTGGTACCAGACTTAACAACTGAAACGTCAAATACCAATCAAGGGCAAGTAGTGTCTGTGTCGGAGTCAGAGAGTGCCCAGATTAATCAAGAGGAGAGGGAGACGGAGCAGTTGAGCGGAATTATAGATGGCTCGGTATCTTCCCCGTTGACCAACAGTAGCGAGGAGTCCCAAACTTACACCCAGCAGCCAGAGACTGGCACCAGCAATGAAGACCATGTAGCGTCGCAGTCGAGCAGCCGTAGCTCCGAAGCTGAAGCTGATGCAAATAGTGAGGAACCTGAATCCTCGATCCAACCAGAAAGAGTCTTACGTGAAAGATATCATTTAGATTTTAGGCGTTTCTTTTAGTAACCCTAGTAGATAAATAAAGGGAAAGGGGTTGTTGGGTATTTAGATGTGTGCGTAGCCGCTGCGCCGGCACCGGTTTCTTTATAATAATAAAGTAGTATGAAGCTAGCCCGCTTGTCTGATTGACGCCTTCCGTACGCCCCTAGTCTGCATATAAAACACTCCCATACAAAATGTAGGTACCGAAACCCCTCAAGTCAATATGCAGTTGATAAATTTACACTTTATATTTTAGTAAAAATCCCCAAATTAAAGAAGGTCCCAAACGATTCTGGCAGGATTGATGATATGGTTTTTAGGTACGACCATTTACTCGTATGAAAGTAAGAATTTTATAAGCAGATCTTATAGGTAGTTAGGTAGATACACTTACTTAATGGGGGAGGCTCGGAATCAGACGGCTTGGCATTAACACTCACTATCACAGACACAAGTGCCAATATAAGCAGACATTTGAGATTCCGCATTTTTGTAATAATTATATTTTGTTCTTTTTTCTTTACGTATAGCACCAATAGGTAAGTCAGCTTTACGAGTGATATTGATAATGAATATTTATTACTAAATAAACATGTATCAAACTGATAAGTAGCAGATAAACTATGTCAGTGCCAAAAGTTCGTTCAGGTCCACTCACTGGTCTGTATCGCGCTATACTGCATGCATACATTATAAATTTTGGGGAATTAAGTCCCCTGTTCCTTTTACTAATTGCGCTCTTTTGCTCTATTTAATAAAACGGCCGCTTAATAACACGAGACTTCATAAGTTACTTATTCAAATATGTATTCTGGTAGGTATGGAAAAATTATTTGATGCTATCCTTTTTAATGTCTTATACCTAGTCAAATCGGCTCAAACTATATTTCCTTAACTATGCCTTCACTGAAGCCTCACACCACAACGCGTTGCGAAGCGTCACGTCACGACGATCACGAATAATAGATTAGTATTAGAACTTTGATATCTGAGGCTCTAAGGTATATTTACAATTACAGTGTATGTACTAAAAACTGTGCAAGTATGAAGTTTGAACAAAATTAGAGTTAAAGTTTCTTACAGGAGTGATTATTAGGATAAAATGATGTACTTATTAAATTTTGTTCAAACTTAGCTAGGAGTTTTTGGTATCATCGATCATGCCACGCATGAGTTTACTTTTGCTTTAGTGAAATAGGTAAGTATGGAAATTTTATGCTCCTATTTTGTATAGCGTTTTAAAATACATCCATGTTTAGCGACTGCATACTTCGTCCTTTATATTTTCCTTGTACCTAACATATTTTATATGTTACATTGTATGACCGTTTGATCACTATAATTACCTACTTATATATATAAAACCAGAGTTCTCGCCGAACTGGTTTAGATCATTTAGATGAGCCATCTAATAAGGTCGTTTGTTTGGTTCTAACCTACAGGCTTAATTTTTTATTTATTTACTTTGTTAGAGGTCGAGAATAAGGAAGTAAAAATGGTATCGCATAAGTTTAGCTTGTTTGTTTTGATGTCTACATTAGTTTTTATTGTTGCTGCTGATTCGTTGGGTAAGTTAAGTGTCTATATTTCGTCTGTTTGACCTTGGTCTGCACGGTATAACCCATATGATACCATACCATACTTGCTCAGCCTTCTTAGCAAGTGTGCGCAATTCATGGGCACAAATTCGAGAAGAGCTATCATACCTATTTTAGAAACTACTAGACCGTGTTCAATGTTTTTTTAATGTATAAGTACCTAACCGTTTTAGATTTTGTACTCTAAAAATTAAGTACCAAGGGATTTAACGTGTATAAATGCCCTCATTCCGCTTAGTGCAGTTTCCCGGTTTCTCGGTGCATCTCCACTACAAAGTTCTTAATTTAAAACTTGTTAACTTTTGTGCGGAAGCAAATGTTCTAATTGCCTACTATTGAAGCAATTTTCTCACAAAATAATTTATTATCTCACCCACAGATTGCCCAGAAAACGAAACACCTCTGAAATGCGAGACTGAGCGCTGCTTCAAAACCTGCGACCACCTGATCAATTTTCCACCATGTCCGGGCTCCATTGCTGGACCGTGCACTAAAAGCGGCTGCGTCTGTAAGGATGATTACCTGAGGAACGCTCAAGGTGTCTGCGTCAAGACTACCGAGTGCCCCGAATGGTCACAGGTCATCGAGAGGAACAGGCAAGCTGAATGTAAGTGTATTCATCTTCTGTATACATCCGTGTTGTGGAAGAAATGTATTAAATTGGACACGTTATTAAGGGTATCCTACGGAGTGCCGTGTGGTGCCGGCGGAGTAGAATTTAGAATCAACCAGACCGAAGCTGGTCTTCGACAACGACAACTCCACTTTAAACCAGGAACGGGCTCTCCATCAAGCGCGTGTGGTAGAGGTCTATCGTGCGGTAGACTCCCGCAGCTGACCTGGCTCCGCACGTATCGACTCATCGTTCCTGTGGAGTCAGCGAGAGAGGCCGAGAGGGTGGCGCAGGCCCCGGGCAACCCTGCGTTTTCCATAATTGCGTCCCAGGCAACGCAGTGTTTTTCAGACACCGATTAAATCGTTTGTCACAGACGTACGACGCCAATAACTAAAAAACTACGGAACAATTTTTAGTATGGCGTCAATTCTGGTACAAAAAAATAAATTCGTGTGGGGAGGTCGATTTTTTTTTCTCGTTTTCCGATCTTCTTCTTTTCGTGTGGGACACCGAGTCGTCCAACGACCCGATGAACCCTAGTGTCAGAATTGTTCAACCGCCTACTACAAGTAGCAGGCTTCTGACGTGGTTGTGTAACGACCGCCGTCTAAGTGATCATAGACAGCAACCGGGACCTACGGCTTAACGTGCCATCCGAAACACGGAACCATCTTACTTACGGACAATCGGGTGGTTCAGCCCGCAATGTCCTAACCAGACTGGGAACAAACTCACAAAGTGATAAATATCAACTTTGTGGGTGACCCACCGAGAATCGAACCCGGAACCTTCTGCGTCAAAGGCAGTCGCACTACCACTGCGCCACATCGGTCGTCATCGTTTTCCGATGCATGACGGCTTGTACTTCCTTGTCCGCCTAGAGGTCCGGATCCGGCACGCGAGCCGGAGCCGCAGAGATATGTGGTGTAAGTGTGTTCATGCGGTTTTTTTCCACGGGACCAACCCAGTATGGGATTCGTCGAGTGTCTGGCGTCTCTGTGTGAAGAAAAATTGCTTAAGAGACGTTCAAGGGCCAAAGAGTTTGCGATTGTTACTTTGAACTCACTTAGCCATGGATTCAAGTTTTATTTGCATACGATGAATATTTTGTTTTCTTTATTTACAGGGTCAACGTTCCCGAAGTCACACGAGTGAAGGAAGACCTGCAGGAAACGTTTAATGACAGTTTATATTATAAGGAATTAGGAATTTGTTTACCAAAATCTAGCTTTATTCACTTTATCACCTATTTTTAACCTTAAGATGAAATCCTAAACAAAATAAAAAAATAGTATACAAATACTTAAACGTTGTAAAAAATTATAATATGTATCAGTTGTACCAATAACTACACAAATACCTAACAAAAAAGTTGCGCTTGAGAGCACACGTGTATAAAAATAATTATGATTCTTATTATTTTTATCTCACATCCCTTGACCAGGTGCAAACAAAAGATTTATAATACGATTAAATTTTTTTGTAACGATAGTTTTGAACTTATGTTATTTTTATAGATAAAAGCAGTTGTCTCAAGGTATAATTCGTTGAGGTTATTCACAAATAACTGTGAGTACGAGTAGGCTTACCTATACTACTATAAAGGTGGTACCAACTTTCTCGAAAACACTAAAACACTATGTGGCTGCCCTTTTAGGAGCACCCTAAATAATATGCAATAATATATACATGTCTTTAAATATCTAAGTAAGTTTTATTTTTTGTTTTGATTGTACCACAACACGATTCTGCCCAATCCAGTTTCTGTCTTATCAAGTTTCTGCCTATAGCGAATCTGCCGAACGACGCGCGAGAGAAAAGTGGGCTGTTTGTATGGGAGGTACAATTTATTAAAATATTTTGACACTTTGTTCTTGGGGAAACAGGTTCAGTTTGACCTGTAGAGTTTAGCATTTTCTAGAAAGTCCATCGTTCGGTCCTATCTTGTATAGGTAGGACTTACATTATACTTTTTTAAAGATTTTGTTCTTTCGTAATACTCTAATTTCTCTTAGAATAATATTATTAATATTTTAATGATAATTATGGATATCTACCACTGTATTTGTTTCGGTTTACTGGTCCCCATGAATAGCTTTCAAAATTGGGGTTATTTGGATCCCAGTGAATCCGGAAGGCTTTACAAGCTGACCCATTTACCCAAAAATAATGCCAAAACTGATGTTACCTGAGTGGTATACAGGGTGTGAATAAAGTTTCAGTGCAGGGTCAGCCATACCCGTCTAAAATACAAAAAAAAAATTAGGGCATGGCGACTGTCTGGAAAATAAAATAGATTACTTTTTACTTCTTTGAGATTTTTGTCGTATAGATAATATAAGAACTTTACTAACCTACTTAAACAGTACTATTATTTATTCTGTGCTTATACTTACTCCTAACCAGTTTTAATTTAATCTCAGATGTTTACAGGTTCCAGACTGGGATATGGCTTTTAAAATTATATATTTCAGAAAAAAAAAACTTTTACGGGTTTCTATATTAACCTGCCCATGATAAGATAAATTCACATTCTGTATACTACGGCGGATCGCACAATTAACGCTCGACGGAGCGCTGAAATATCGCAGTGGTCTGTCAGATCCATTCTAGAAACGTCACTCCCCATACTGAAATCGCACTCGCCGGACGACGCTACGCTAGCGTTGCGACAGCGGTAGAGTGGTTTTAATATGGAGATTGACATTTATAGTATGTATCTGACAGACCGCTGCGATGTTTTAGCGCTCCGACGTGCGTTAAGTGTGCGATCCGCCAACTTTACAATCTGTGGTCATTCAAATCGCCAGTGTTTTTGTGCATTTGTGCGGGTTGACTGATTTGCGTTGAAAACTGGATAAGTTAGCTTTAAAAAAATCTGTTTTTTAGTTGCGGGATTCGGGATTGTTTGAACACGGTATCAGAGATTTTGCGAGTGAGTTGTTACTTTTTGTGTGAGCGAGATGTCATCATTTGCCCCCGCAATTTGTCAATCCTATTTTCATATTTTTTCACACACTATCGATCTATGTGAATTCCTTTTACATTCCAACTAATTGTTAATATCTCCGAGGTATAGGAAGGTATAGGTAGATAGAATATCGTTCCGGATTTGGCGCCCTCCAGCCAGATGGACCGATATGACTTAAATAGAGCGGCTGGTAGCGACTGGATGGCGAAAGTGAGAGATCGTTCGTTGTGGCGTACCCTGGGGGAGGCCTATGTCCAGCAGTGGACTGCTATAGGCTGATGTAATGTGACATGTTATGATACCTAACAACGGTTGTATGCAGACCACGAACATCGATCTCCCAAACAAAGGACAGACAAAAGTCGATGTACATTGCGTAGCCGGTAAGGCCTTGTTACTCTCCCTTATAAAACTACCTACACAATGAATTTACCTAAGAATTTGAATTTGAATTTTACCTGTCAACTTGTAGGTTGATAATTTTGTCAGGACAAAACACAATTTGAGATTTTATTTTATTACCGGCAAAATGTCATGACCTTGAACTTTTCCGCTTGTGGTTTTTCTAATTAAAATTATTTGTCAGAGGGTTCTTTCCGACCCTTTTCAAGATTTCGTGATTAATAATCCAATTCAAATATTTGAAGACGTTAAAACCCCTTTCAGGAATAAACATTTTTCTACTCCGAAGTAAAATATGTTTGTGTAGGTAAAATTACATAGAATTGATACTTGCGATTGTCGGCGCTTGGTGAAACTCCATATTAGATAATTGTAGTAAATAAAATCTCTTGTACTCGTTTCACTTATTATATTTGTGGGTTACACCCAACTAGTTTCACTCACATGAGCATCTTCAGGGGCGTTTTACAGTTGTTTGTTTGTTGCGATGATGCTAAAACAAATGTACTGGAGATATTTATTTAATTTTAATGTGTTTAATAGTGTGTAATGTGTTTATAACAACTGTAAAACGCCCCTGAAGATGCTCATGTGAGTGAAACTAGTTGGGTGTAACCCACAAATATAATAAGTGAAACGAGTACAAGAGATTTTATTTACTACAATTATCTAAAATTACATAGATTTTAGTTCTATTTTCAAGCAAGATGCGGCAAGATCAATTCTTTTTTTGATGGGATTTTAATACACTCATAGTGGTATAAAATAAAAATCGCCGCTTTCAGACGAGCATCAAAATATAGTTTAGCAAGAATCAGTCGAGGCGTCGATTTATGAACTGCTTTACCAGGGTTTGATACCCAGTTGAAATTTCTTTTTTTGTCTTATAAACAGAAATTCTTAAATTCTTAATGTATTTGTATGGGTAGGTAGGTAGTTAATACAATATTTGTACATGTAGGAAACACCTTCAGGATATTTTCTTTGGAGGTCGACCCCAAACGTTTGTTTTCATTATGTCTCTAGCCACTCTAATAATATTGGGCCATGTAAGTGTGTTTGGAGGAAGGCGGTACTATACTATAAATAGCCTTGTGGGTAGTCAAGAAACGGATATTAAAAGACTGTATTCTACGAACTTGACTGCCTCGACGGCGTAGGCGATAGTACCGCTGCCTGCTACGCTGAGGGTCGTGAGTTCGATTCCCACATGACATAAATATTTCGTAATTCAACATTATGATGATACTTGATGACTTTACAGCACACCTATACATAGCTGAAGATATAGCTACTTATAACTTACAAAAGACACAAATTGCTATCAAAAATGGATTTCAATATTTTTTTCAATACCTATCGAAAACTAAACTGCACACGTGCATTTTTTATTATATTCCATTTCCACGTATATACCATTCGCATTCCTAAATCGTTGGTTTTCCGGTATTCTGTGCGTTCGGTTTTATAGCTTTGCCGTGAACTGAATGGGTTAATTGCGGATATCAGTTCAACAAACAAATCAGTTGAACCGCTGGTCAGGAATGGTTCCGCTCTAACTAAACTGAGTTAATTTTATTGTTTTCTGTTGGGAAATTATGAGGTTCCTTGTGACATGTTTGTATCATCGCCAGCATTACACAACCATGTCAGAAGCCTGCTACTTGTAGAAGACGGTTGAAAAATTCTGACACTAGGGTTTAGGGTAGGACTTGGTGTCCCATACGAAAATAAACTATCGCCAGCACATCAACCTGCCTATTTAAGGGTAATATTTTACTGGTTCTTCTTATGTTTACATGAGAAAGTTTCTAAAAAAAATAGGCTTTTGATATGTTTGTACACCCTTATGTAAAAAATCTTTACTTGAATTGATAACACCTACGATTTGAGACATCTGAATTCTACTCTAGCGCGAGTTAGGTTTCTTTATGGTGACTATTCGCCTCATACGAGGAATGGGGTGATGCTAGTCGAACGAAGCAGGTTTGTCGTGGTAAACAATAAGTTACCACTTAAACATACACTTAAACATTTGCAAAAAGGATCTGAATTCATGAACTTTCTTTTCAATAAAATATCATTGAATTCAATAGGCCGTAATATACGTACATACATAAACCCATGATTTTATCACGGACCCTTCCAATATTTTTGCAATTTATGGGGTTTGCTTTATTAGATACTGGTTCTTGGTTCTTACATAACAAACATTTCAATGAAATGATGTTTTTTCATTTAGAAATTTTGTCTGGCCCTGGAATTAAACATTAAATTAACATTCCACTGTTGAAAGAGAGTATGCAAGATGGTGCACCCTCAAGGTGCGTTGGACGACTCGCTGTCCCATACGAAAAAAGAGAGAGGGAAAGAGAGAGAGAGAAATAGAGAGCACGCTGCTATCCATACCCCAGGATGACTTTTATCCCTAATCGGTTTTTAAACACCTACTATGGTTAGGAGGATGATGCTGCCATTAGCCAGTATCACACTCCAATAGGCTTATGCTACGGCTGTATTGAATTTCAGAAAGTCAACAACAAGATAGGAAGCCTGTGAAAATAAAAATAAAACTAATCAAACAGAGATTCAAAACAAGGACGAAGCAAACCAAGAACGGAATGCAGCTAACGGAAATTACATGCTCTGTACATGAACGAACTCTATAGGGAATCGTAGAGTCTCATACGTACAGCTGGCTGACTTTGTAATAAATACAAGTACCATGACGGTAGGTGCCTATTTACTTGCTTTTTTATAATAAGTGGTTGAAAAACTTGACACCAGGGTTTATCGGGTCGTTGCACGACTCGGTGTCGGTATTACTAAAAAAAGAGAGAGGAGTACCGAATATATTATAGCAGAAAGTTCACCTGCCTTTTTTGTTAGTTAGGTAGAAACAGAGAATTAAATTACATTAATAAAAAAAACTTTAAATTTAGCTGATAAATCTAGTAATTTTAATCTATGAAAGCGGGCCGACGACGTCAGAACCTTATCTTCAATCTTAGCCAAATCTATCTACAACGTGATTTTGAAATAAAAATATGTTCACCGACCCCAAAACGTATTAAGATAATGGCAAGGATGTAAATAAATAAATAATTTAAATATTTTTTTATTGGACCACCAACAGTTTTTACAAGTTAGGAATTAGAATGCAAGCTTACAAATAAACTAATTACAGGTGTTCACTGAAAAATACAACTAAGCACATGTACGAAGCATGCAGCCAAACGCATGCAGGGCCATTAGCAAAATACCTACATTACGTCTTATACGTGGGCTTACATAAAGTATAGCAACAAGAACAGCCATGCATACGGCCAACCACATAACAACTTTATCAGCTATCCAAAATATACTATAGATTTATACCGAATTTTATTAATTACATATGATATGATATATACCAACGAAGGTTTCAACTGTGACTGAGCCACAGACACGATGAGGGCACCCGTACATTAATACTGGCGCCCACACCTGCGCGGGGCCAGATTTATGCCGATTGAATTCCAACGCTGATTTACCGCCGGAAATACGTTTGTAGGACTTTATTAACCGGATTTAAGAAGGAAAGGTCCAGCATATATTCAACTATCGTAAATTTTGGGCTATGTTTCTATAAGCCTATAAGTATTAGCAAGTATTAGCGAGATTTGGCTGACGGGAGTTTGTAACAGATTTATTTCACATGTTGTATTCAAAAAACTTTTCTTCTACAGCAACAACAGTTTACTGCTGGACATGGGCCTGTATTTAAGTATCAGTATTTTAATGTGGTTCCGGATCGGAATTCTTCGTCTACTACCTTCGTCTAGAATAGTCAAATAATCATAAACAGAAACCATAGTGATTGCGAATATAACTTGTGCCTAGGTACGAAACATCATATTCTTCTTCAAATTTAAGAGTCAACTTGTTGGTGGAGTAACTTCCAGTCTTTTCTCTTCTCAGGTATTGCCTTCATCTCCTGGTACGACACGACATTGAATTTTACCTTTATTTGGGTATAGTGCGTCTAGGTCTACCTCTGCCTCTCTTTCCCTGTACTTTCCCTTCAATTATATTTTTTTAGAAAGTTGTCGTGGCGTAGCAAATGGCCAGTTATTTTTCCTGTTTGGTTTTCTATGGTCTTTAAAAGACAACATCCTCCGCAACCAGCGTCAACACTTCTTACGTTTGTCTTCTTTTCTGTCAAACTAATCATCTCCATCTTCCTCCAGCACTATATATCAAACGCTTCCAAGCTCTTTCTATCACTTGTCATTCATTGTACACGTCTCACACCCTTATAGCATTATAAGCACACCCTTATAATGATATAGGGGTGTGAGACGTATAAAATATTATAGGTACATCTTACAGGACTCTTAAATTCACCAAGCAGTTAGCATTGGAGTTTTACAGACTAACTTAATAGTACTCACCTAAAACTTCAACCCTAATGAAAAGGTATTACGTACAGGGTGTAAAAATATTAGCTGCAGATATTTTAAGGGGTGAACCAGCCCATGAAACTGAACCAGCCCATGAAACTGAACCAATTTCCCCAAGGAACATAGGTCGAAATAAATGAAAAAAAAGGATCTCATATAAAATTACCAACCGACCAAGTCAATTTGTATGGGAGGTCCAAATATTTTTTTCATATTTCGACCTATGTCTCTTGGGGAAAGTTTTTTAGTCTTATGGGCTGATTCAGCCCTTAAAATATTTACAGCTAATATTTTTACACTTAATATAAAAAATTAGAAACTTTCATAAAAAAGGACTAAGTAAAGTATAATCAACCAAAACACAGGTGTATTACAATAGAACTTTTACGCGACATTCCCTTAAAAGGGGGTTATCGGTACAAAGCTCCTTTAAGCATTGTCGGGGCTGTCGGAAGACATTAAGTACAGTCCACTGACTCACCTCTGTAAAAATACAGTTCTTATTTCTTACAATCTCATTCAAGCGAAATCAGCAGAATGTTCAGCGATTAGAGAGAAACTCTGTACCTAAAGAAAACGTAATTTTATCTAAGTACCTACGTTTTATAGGTTGAGTATACCTTGTAGTACAGTATTTTTAATAGTGAGTAAGAAATTTTTGCAGTAATTATTATTTCCGACTAAATAGGGACTTTTCTAGGCTTTTATCTATGACAGTTCTCGAGTTAGTTTACGATGTCATACCAGATGGCGTTGCGTTAGGTTTTCGACTTTGAGTTCTCACTCAACTTGACAAAATACCTACATTTCCTTGGAAAGAAACTTTTTCGTTTAGCCATCTATGTATTTTGGCTTAAAAACTTATTTATAAGAATTTATTTGTTTGAGGCTGCTGTTCGACCATTCCATATAAGTAATTGGTCCAGTAAACAATAAAAAAATCACACGTATCCACTTGTTATCTATCCTACCCGGTAAAGGAGAATATTGTATAAAGTAGTGTATGTTAAAAGATTTTTAATTATGGAAATCATGTATGTATGTATAATCACTATATTGTACCTCCTTAAAGTAAGGAACCAAGATATGGCACAATCATACAATTTTTCCGATGCATCGTTCCAGAGTACTTATAAATAACATAAAAATTGGTTTATAATAAGGCCGATCTCCCACGTAACGCACAACGCACCGTCAAAATACCGCAAAAATACTGTCATAACGCATGCGTCGGTCACATCTATACTAAAACGTCGTTCCCTTCACTAAAATTACGCTATTACTATTATTTATTCTGTGCAAAAACCGCTGTTGACGTAGTCCAACGCGCAGTGCTACGCAACGCTACGCAACGCTACGCAACGCAACGCAACGCACGCGTTATTTTAGCGCTGCGTTGTGCGCTAAGTTTGTGAAAGGCCTTAATAAGAAATAAAATCAAAGACCTTTGTTCTGACTTTGCGAAAGCTGTAGTATTTCACAGAAATTTCGCTATTTGAACTATAAATACGTACGTACTTAGTTGACATTGTATTGATGGAAAACTTGTTCGGAAATATTTCTTTAGCGACAAAACATTTTTTGCGAACGAAACGCCCGCCAACTTAACGCTTGCTTTTATGTAAACAAAGTTCCACTTCTCGTTTGATATTTTATTCAGCCCGAACCTTTCAAACATTGATTATTATTAATGACTTCCTTTGGGAACTAATTTGATAGGATAATGGATCTTTTGTATCTGATGAAAAAGTTATTTGTACGAACCCTTGCCGCTACCAATTAGAACGTGGGGAGTGAGTGGGTAACAAAAACATTTTTCGATTAATCATGACATTCAGGTTCGAAAGATCATTATGTTGTAACTAAGTATATGTTTCTTGCTAGTAGTATATTTTTTATAATTCAGATCATGGTGGTAAAGATTAATTTGAAACAGGGCTGATACCAAGTTTCAATGTGACACGAGGATTTACTACTTAATTTACAGAAAACAATCGCACCCTAATATTGATCCTACTTTTGTTCCCTCAGGTCCGTATTCATAAATCGCACTCAACTCTGAGATCGATCTCAAAAGCGATTTTGGCAAATGTCAGTCAATACTAACGGCATCTCAAAGTCGCACTAAAGATTGATCTCAGAGTTGAGTGCGGTTTATAAATATGGGCCTGACATCAAATAGACAACGACTTGATGAATCAAAAATTTTTGAACTACTGACTGGTCTTATAATGTTAAGCCCCCAATTATAGAGCCATTAATACAATCTTGTGTATAAAAATGTGTTTTTGTTTTCTGTATAAGTTATACCAAACATCTACCTTCAATTTATTATCGTTACGAGTATTCTTTTGTTTTTCAGATTTGCCTTGCTCGGCACCGGTTTCCTTTGAATTGTTTAGTATGGGTTGAAATTAATGATGCACCTTACCTCAAGTTTCCTGTTTTTGTGTTTGTGTGTGTTTCAAATCCTTTTTAATTATTTTTTAATAAGCGATGTTAGTGTAAACAGCCTTTGAAACCACAAATATGTAATCGATATTATATTTCTTTAATGACCCATACACTTTATATTTAGCAAAAAGAAAGGACGAAACTCCATCTACTTAGGTGGATGCTAACGAAACTGGTCGAAAAAACTCAATAATTAAAACAAATAAAAGTCTGGTGAATAGGAAAGAAACAAAAAACAGCGTCGTACTTAAAGAGCGGTTACTCTACCCTGCCAATCGGGTCTGATTCTGCATACATTGCGGGTTACTTTAGAGGTGTCATTATAGTCAACTCAAGAAAAACAGCAATGAATGGCAAATCGAGCCCTTTTTGTAGGGTATTGTAGTAGGAACTTTTCTAAAGCAGGGTAAATCCACGGCCAGTAACAAAGGATCAGTCGAATCTCGGAGTTCTATCAGAGTTCAGGGGATTTAGACTGTATACTGAAATTATTTTTCAAGCATCGGACAATAAGACGGTTTAAGGTCTTGTTGGGTTTTAATTGTTTTTGATAGAGCCTTTTGTTGAGTTGGGTCAAGTTGTTCTTCTTAGGTATAGAGTACTAGGTATGTATAAGTTGTTATGTAAATACAGTTGTAGAGACTTTCGCGAAAGGAGGACACGCTCATTAGAGGGTTCTTAAATTTGGCTACTTCGAACTTGTTTCAATCATCCAATATTTTTCAAAGTCAAAGTCAAAGTCAAATTATTTATTCAAAGTAGTAAATTTTACATTTCGCTTTTTGATGGTCAAATATTAACAATTTTAACAATAACAATTTTATGAACCTAGTGTAAACGCGGCTCAGGTGGACTAAAAACTTAAAACTAGCCCCTAAAGCACTGCCTCGGGGCTGGCCAAGCTAACCAAACAACATGTAACGTTAGGTGGTAAATAAAATAACATCGAGTTCATGCCAAGAGAAAATGTTGTGTTACATGCGTATGGTTAGCCGGACCCCCTGGACAGTAAACCACCCAGAAACCTGCCCAGAAGTGCATTTATGTTAAGTAGACTAAAGACTATATTATACCGGAGGAGTCTAGCTAGATCAATGACTACAGAATATAGTAAGTACAAAACAAAGAGGGAGAAATTATAACATTACTTATTTAAGTAACTAACTCAAAAGAAATAGAATTTGTTAATTGAGAAATTTTGCAAGTAAAATTCAATAAATATCACTTTCAAGACCGTAATTAGTTTTCCAGACTTTCTTACCCTGTATTGAAAGAGATTAATAGTTTTGCCGAGTTCCAAGTTTGCTTAAGTTGCTTTTCGATTCCCTTTATGAGAATGTATTTGAAACTTGCGCTGGTCTGGCGGATTGCACACTCAACGCACGACGGAGAGCAAAAATATCGCAGCGGTCTGTCATATCCATACTAGAAACGTCACACCCTCTACTAAAACCGCACTCTCACCGCTGCTTCAACAGCAGTTGAGCGGTTTTAGTATGGGGATTGACATTTGACATTTCTAGTATGGATCTGACAAACCGCTGCAATGCTTTAGCGCTCCGTCTTGCGTTAAGTGTGCGATCCGCCTCTCATTTAGACCTTGGAGTAACAATTTAGTCCTCTGATTGAGGAACTGGGAAATTTAATTAAGATGATAGTGTTTAATATAAACCTACGGCTTAGGCGTAAATCACACTTGACGTCCGCTTCCGCTCAGCGTGTATCGCATATATCTGTCAGATGCAATGGAATTGACGCATTAGCTTGCGTTGTGTGACAGAAGCATCAAAAATGCACAGCAAGGGCATAAATACATAATTTTAAAATCTATAAAAACTCATAAATGTGAGTGCAGTAAATCCCAAGAAAATCAATAAAAACTACCGAAATTCCCTAGTTTTGACTAGCATAGTGCCAATCTTTCGTTGGTAAGAGAAATGAGGAAACTCTCTACTGTACTGACTAGTTTATTGAGTACCTACTATAGCAAAACGTGGAGCTGATTACCAGATTATAGACCAGTTGAGTGATATTCCCATTAGGTATCCCACCCACACTCACATGACACAACTATTGAGTATACAGCGCACCACAGTCTGCTTAACCAATAAGTTAAAGGGTAAAATTGTGAAGATACTATAATATTTTATATCAATCACTATACATCTTTATTTATGATCTATCACAATTTCACGAACAGCAAGGATAATGTATATTTTCAGCTTACAGTCTCTTAAGATTTCTGCTAGATATATGAGAATAATCTTAAGGTACCGAACGACGTATCTCAAGATATAACATTATTTTAGGTAGTCCTTAGGGGACATTACATGATCATTTATATCTATCAGCATTGATCTATGACTCAATGATAAATGTTTATATTTTATATGCGCAGGCATCTTCAGATACAATATTATAGTATCTTCACCGAGTGTGACGCTCTTAAGGGATGTGTAGCAGCCACATTCTTATCACGTGTTACATTTGTACAGTTTGGTCCAAGTGGCTGTGAGGGTCGTCAGAGTTGGCACAATATCACAATATCCGGTCGTCCACGAACAGCTGTTGGCTAATACTCTGGGAACTGGGTGCTGGAAACATTTTCCTCTCAACTTCTATTTTTTACTGTAGGTAATAAAATAAAGACAACTTTTCAACTTGTTCAAAATTAGTATAATTATTAATATAATAACATTTACTAAAAAAAGATTAATATAAAACTTATTTTTAAATAAATTTTCACTATATATAATTATTAGTCTAGAAATTCGAATTCCTAATAAAATTAAACCAAAAGAAGTAGGTAATAAAATAAAGGCAAATTCTCAACTTGTGGTGTAATTAGAAAATAGCATGATCCTGTTTATATCCGCAAATTGAAAGATGTCGGAGCGCTTAAGGAATGGGTAGTGGAAATCCCTGTGAATGTAAACATCTTGCACTATGATCGCGAACCGCCAAACTAAGAGTGAATATTGCAATACCTTCGGCGCAATGCACATTTACCGCACGACGGACCGCTAAAATATAGCAGCGGTCTGTCAGATCCATACTAGAAACACCGTGCTCGACGGACGATGCTGCGATAGCGCTGCGTTGACAGCGGTTGAGCGGTTTTAGTATGGGGATTGATTTCTAGTATGGATCTGACAGAACGCTACGATATTTTAGCGGTCCGTCGTGTGTTAAGTGTGTGATCCAACTCTTGAAAGGCATACTTATTTCGACATAATTTATTTCTATGTATTTCTTATTCTAGCATTTCCTGTCATTCAAGCCAGAATACTTAAAGGAAACATTATTATTAGGTATCTCTAGACAGTGGGCTGGCCACATTTGTCGTAGAACCGACGGACGGTGGAGTAAGCGGGTTCTCGAGTGGAGACCACGCCTCGGCAAGCGTAGCGTTTGACGCCCTCCGGCCAGATGGACCGATGACTTGAAAAAGGCGGCTGGTAGCGACTGGATGGCAAAAACGGGAGATTGTGCCTTATGGCGTTCCCTGGGGGAGGCCTACGTCCAGCAGTGGACTGGAATAGGCTGAAATAGAATAGAATCTCTAACTAGACATCACTGAATTGTCGGAAAACGTACCTTGCCTTAATGCCTATCTATCAATTGTAAGAGCTACCTAATTTTGGAGTTTAATTCTTCCATGAATGACTTACAATTCAGGAGATGAGCAAAGTTTTGACAGATTGCTTCGTGTCACTGAGTTTCCTTAATAATTTAGCAGAACGTTTCCATTGAATAATAAGTTATTTTTCATAAAATGTGAGGACGTATTTTATATTGCAAAAAATTTTCCGCACTTTCCTATATAAAACGTACTTATCGGGAGGAAAATATACATCAGTAGTCGTGTAAAAATAACCCTCGTTTCCATTTCGTAAGCGTAAAAGTTCTTATTATGTATGATACATTAATATGAATTTATGATAAACCCGACATAAGTGTTAAAATAAAACATTATTGTACCTACATATTTTCGTTAAATTGTTCTGTACTGTTCGGTGTTTTACTAAAGTACTACTACTTTGACAATATTTTATGTACGGAATAAAATATCTTGTAAAATATTGTTAACTGAGAAACAAATATGTCGGCGTAGCTTACGTATATTAGAGCCATTGTCACTTATGTTTGACAGCTACCGTTAACCAAATTCTTAAGCTCTAATGAATTTTTTTTATGCTGTTTGTATTTTCTTATAGAATAGCTCTCCACAATTCCGACGATAACCTTCTAAGGATAGCGGGCTGTCATTGGATGTAATTTGGTTATTATTATGATTATAAATGTCGCAGTAGAGGTATCTGGGGGATGACATAGTGTCTAGCCGTAGCTTGATGACAATAATGTTACATAAATGACTTCTCTAAATTATTAACATACGAGTAATACATAGTAGGTACAATCTGGCGGGGTCACTGCCGTGCCCCCAGATACCTAGTCAATAAATGGCGGATCGCACACTTGACGCACGACGGAGCGCAAAATTATTGCTGCGGTCTGTCAGATCCATACTAGAAACGTCACTCCCCATAACTAAAACCGCACTCGACGGATGACACTGCGATAGCGCTGCGTCTACAGCGGTTGAGCGGTTTTAGTATGGGGAGTAACGTTTTTAGTATGGATCTGACAGACCGCTGCGATATTTTTGCGCTCCGTCGTGCGTCAAGTGTGTGATCCGCCTATGTAACATACACGTCCTTGATAAAGATAATCTGGTTCCCAGTTTTCGTGTTGGGAACATAAACCGCAGCCGTGGGCGTGTCCCGCCGGATATGGGAGCGGGTGTAGGCCAGAAAATAAGCGGACTCGTAAAAGAAACTCTCAAATTAGATACAATAATAATAACAATAATAAGGATCTTTCTTCACTTATCCAGCATCCGTCATTTGCCGGTCCGTCAATTTCCGATCCGATTTAGAAATCTATTACACTACTATACATGCTTTTCCACTCTTTCGGCGTCCGGCATTTATCGATCCGGGAATTTTACAAACCAAAATATGGATTCTGACGGTCTGAAGTGACAGACGTACAAAAGTATGCATATAAAAGTTACTCTTTGAACTCTTCCATGACGTCATACTACTGTCCGTCTTTTACCGGATAGGTGGAAAGGCGGCATCCGGCGTTCGAATATTGTCGGAAGACTACTTCCGACATCCGGCAACCGGACCGGGTAAATGAAGAAACGCTGTTACTGTCCGCAACGTGCTTCATCAAAAAAAGAAAATAGAAATACATATCTATTTTCAACAACAACCATCGTCAAATTTTTAATCAAACATTCCCCCCTCAGGTAAACTTGCAGTATTCCCCCGCTGAATTGTAATTGACAATTTCTGGGTAAGGTATGAGAACGATCCAACCTACTAAATTAACTCTAGAAACTTTGTTAGGAATGCCGAATATATGCTATTGCATAATTCATGTTTGAAAGTGCTGACGGCCGATCAGTGGCAGAACAACTGCCTGCAACGCAAGCGTTTCGGGTTCGATTGTCGGTTGGGCACTCACAAAGTTGATATTTATCACTTTGTGAATTTGTTCCCAGCTAAGGTATACGACGTCTAAAAATAGATGATTCCGTGTTTCGGGGGTCACGTTAAGCCGTGGTCGTTGCTGTCTATATCTACTTACACACACACACATGTGTCGACACAACCATGTCAGAAGTCTGCTACATGTAATACGCGGTTAAACAACTTAAATACAATCTCCCACATGGAAAAAGAGCTACAGAAATATAACTAAACAATACCTTCTTCTTTGCTGGCTTGACTTCTACGCCGAGGGTCGTGGGTTCGATCCCCACCGGACACAAATATTTGTTAAGTCAATTTCCAAATATTTGTGTTGATTCTGGGTGTTTTCTATGTATAATATGTATTTATTTACAAAAAAAAGTATATATGTATTAGTATCAGCTATCTAGTTCCCATGGTTCAAGCTTTGCTTAGTTTAGGGCTAGATGGTGCTGTGTGAATTGTCCAGGATATTTATTATTGTTATTATTTTTTTAAGCATATTGTCTCATCTCCTGGCCCCACTTAAGTGCGCGGCCGCTAAAATAATGGCGATGCAAAATAACTTAAAGCTAGAAGTTCACGAGTACGCGACTGGGCTGGGTCGGCGCTACGTGGCGCAATTATTTACCACTAATTCTCCCTCTCACGCTATTTCCCTTGCAATAGTAACTTGTGCTACCTAGTTCTACTCTACTACGGACTGCACACAAAATGTGTAAGCACGGTACGATGTTTATGTCGTTTAGTTCAGTTTTTACATTAAAGACCTGTCATTATAGTGACACACGAATCATCTGAAAGGCCCCTGAACCCTTGTCAGACGGGGCGATAACGGCCGTAAGTTTACGATCGTTAACGCTCTGCCTACCCCACAAGGGATAAAGGCGTGATTTATGTATGTATGTATGTATGAAAAGAGTATTTCCAAGATAAGTAGGCAACTCTTTCGCCTACAGCTCTTCAGGTAAAGAAGTGTTCTTACGACAGTTGGAATGAAATTGTGTCTATACGAACTAAGTACTGAAGCAAAACGAGCCAACATGGGTTTCATGAGTGGGTTACGACCGAAGTGGCGCAGTGGTAGTGCGACTGCCCTTGACGCAGAAGGTTCCGCGTTCGATTCACGGTGGGCACTCACAAAGTTGATATTTGTGAATTTGTTACCGGTCTGGTTAGGACATTGCGGGCTGAACCTCCCGATTGTCCGTAAGTAAGATGGTTCCGTGTTTCGGATGGCACGTTAAGCCGTAGGTCCCGGTTAGAGTCTATGATCATTTAGGCGGCGGTCGTTACGCTACCATGTCAGAAGCCTGCTACTTGTAGAAGGCGGTTGAAAAATTCTGACACTAGGGTTCATCGGGTCCTTGGACGACTAGGTGTCCCACACGAAAAGAGAGATGAGTGTGTTACGACAACTTACATGATTGTCATCCTATACGGTATGATGGCAGACAATATAGCAGACTGCTAAGTACTCTATACATTTGCAAAGGCTAAAGGAGATATGCTTGAAAACCTATTAATAAAATAAGGTAATTGTGAACCGGCATCACACGATTTGTCATACATACAAAAATTTTCAGTAAGACCAACTATACAGATTATGATAGGTATCACTACCTAAGTCTTTTAACTTCAACTGTACCTACTACGATCGAAAACATTATCAGGGACATTTTGTAGGGCACTTACGTGCGTATGACTTCTAGTTCTTATCATCCTTATTAGTTTAGGTTATTATCAGTAGCAATTCTTCCCCTAAGCTTTTTCTAGGAAATGGTTTGCATATTTGTAATCTTAGCAACAATAACGGATAACTGAGAAGCTCGAAGCAATCTACTGGTAGTAAAATATGTTGTAAGAGCCATTAAAGATGTAAGAGTATAAATCCTTTATAAAAATTATTTATTTCAAAATATTTTTGTTGGTAACCATGTATTTGTGAAGATGTCAGTCACTTATTAATTATTGTACTACTTTTGTGCTTGACAGTAGTTCGAACATGTTTTATAATTTTTCTAGAAAAGAAATGTTATTAAACATGCCTTTGAGCTTCAACTTACGCTGAATAGTACAGGAAAGTAAGCAGGTTCTTTCCACCTTCTAGCTACAATAAAATTAAGAAAAGCTCTCTTAAATTCTTTCCTTGTGGATCCTGTAAAACACTTCGTTTAAACTTAGAATTGCTACGTAACGGAACCTTCTCTGTAACTTTCCGGTAGTTTAATGTTCTTCCTAGACTATTAGTCTGCACTACCTCGATCTAGCTAGACACATTCAAGAGTTGTAGCTACTTTAAGAGAGAACACCTTTTGCCAAAAACCAGTGCCACATCTGCTAGGAAATCACGACCTTTAGTTGACGAAGAAGAACAACTTTAGACGAAGCTGTTGCTGCTTTTTGTCTATCAAAACATGACATACCATCCTCATAGGCGCATTCTCTTTTTTTTCTTTTCAGCATAATTCTGTCCACTGATGAACGTATGCCTCTTGATGTTTTCTCCGCTCTATTAGCGGCGATTCTAGTCTAGGTAGGCTTTACCGTCTTTTTAATATCTGACCATCTTGCTGGTGGCCTGCTAACACCTAGGCGTGTCCTAATATCATGGATTTGGGACATCCAACGGCTTTAAATTTATTTCTACATTCAATATTACCTTTCTCTTTTCATGCGGGACGCCGTGCTGTTCAACGACCCAAAAACCCTTGTCACAGAATAAATAATAGTACTAGCCCTGGTATAAGAATATTATTGGTACCTAAACTAGTATTTGAACTTTTATAAAAGAACCGATTGGCTGTACTTATTAGTAGAAACAGCTGGGTCTGACCTTGACTTTTGCAGATATTTTATGAATACAGTAGGGTAGGGTAAGTGAGCACTCAAAAATGGGTAAAGTACCCTTGGGTCAGCCGACTTTTACGACGCCCTGTGGAAAAGAAGGCGTGATCCTTTTTCCTAGGATACAAGAAAAGTGTACAGTATAAAATACATATACAAGGTCAACATTTATAATAAACATCATGATATCAGAATCCATTCGTGGCTTCGGTGGATCGCACACTTAACGCACGACGGACCGCTGCGATATTTTAGCGGCCCGTCGTGCGCTAAGTGTGCGATACGCCTAATCACAGCAAAATCAGACGCGCGTTGAACGCGTGTGTAGCGTTTTTTTGTATGGGGAAATTTTGACACGGGTCTAACTTTTTGTGGTAAGGCTCTATGTATAGGTATAATTTTTTGGATTCGCTTTAAAGGTTAGCTTACCTACCCTTCAATCATGTACTCTTTCTGAAGGTGCTTTACTACTAGTCCTATTTTAACACTTCCTTATTGGTTTATTTTGTTTGGTTTATTTTTGAAAAAGAGGATGTGTGATAAGTAACGTAGATACAACACTAGTTGTGACACGGGCACGTCCCTAATTTGTCAAGCTGCTTTTGTTCTAGCCAGTTGAATAGCGATTTTTACATAAATAAGTAATTTACTAAAATTGGTGTGTTTCACTATTAGGAACAGCATAAAACCATACAAGATCGCTTCTTTAACATACACAGTCGTTGGCAAATATGGACAAATGTGTTCGTATGTAGAGTTTTACTCAACCACGCCTACTGGCCTTTTTTACACACAAACACAAATCACGCCTTTATCCCTTCCGGGGCAGGCAGAGCGTTAACAATCGTAAAATTACGGTCGTTATCGCCACGTCTGACAAGTATTGAGGGCCCTTTTCGACGATACCTGTATCACTGTAGTGACAGGTTGTCAGCCTGTCGCCTAAAATTGTAATACACGTGAAACCCTCGAGTCCTTTAGTTGCCTTTTACAACACCCACGGGAGAAATGGGGTGATGCTATTCTAAGCCGGCATCACACGACCTTTTTTACGTGACACTGTTAATAACCCATAATCGTGAAATAATTTCAAAATGTCGTCTAGATTATTATAAACCAATTTTTCCTTTATAATTTCCCACTATTACGTATAAAATTACTGCTTGTTTTTTTGTTATTTGTTACTTACTGCTATCAAAATGTACTAATTACAAATTTGCTTTAAAACTGGGTGACCACATGTATAGGTTGCTAGGTTAACTAATATTATATTAATTATGGGCAAGGCAAGAGGTTAATTTCTACTCTGCACTTTAATATACATTGGCGAAAAAAAGTTTCCGCTGTTTGTAAAAACTAATTTACTCCTCCTTTTCTGTTTCCGTGTGAGACACCGAGTCCTCCAAAGACTCAATAAACCCTGCTGTCAGAGATATTCGATCAACTACTACTAGTAGTCCCTAGAGCATGAATATTTCCTTGTTTTTAGACAGCAATATACGCTTTTTTTGCCAAAAGGGTACTTATGTTACTACAATGTCGTACTAAATACTAATTCATCAGTTTTGTCCAACTTAAAAAATTAAACTAAAAATATGACCATAGAAAATAATGGAAAGTTCTTCAAATCCGCTACTGCCGACTTATTTTCCACACACTGTAAAAATAACTGCGTTATTGCAGTGCCAGTTGCCGTGTGATGCCGGCTTAGAATAGCATCACCCCATTCGCTACCCGTGGGTGTCGTAGGAAACGACTGAGGGACTTGAGGGTTTCAGGTGTCTTTCAATTTTTAGGCGACAACCTGTCACTATAGTGATACACAAATTATCTCAAATGGGCCTCTATATTTGTCAGACGTGGCGACAGCGTGCCTACCTCGTAAGGGACAAAGCCGTAATATATGTATGTATGTAAAAATAACTTAACAAACAAGCAAATGAAAGGTAAACAGTAAACAGAAACTGTCGCCAATACCTCTACGTTACAACGCACACGGCTGCGTGACGGCGAGCCGCAGACGGGCACGAATATAAAAAATTAACGCGACCACGGGACCCGTTCTGGCGACCACGCAATCATACTCCTACCTAACTAGCGCGCCATGTTCATTTTCCACAGGGGTTAATGCTTGGATGACCACGGGTAAACAATTTCAAAACATACATACATATATCACGCCTTTATCCCTTACGGGGTAGGCAGAGCGTTAACGGCCGTAAAAATACACTCGCTATCGCCACATCTGGCAAATTTAGAGGGCCGTTTGAGATAATTTGTGTATCACTATAGTGGCAGGTTGTCAGCTTGTCGCCTAAAAGTTGTAATACACCTGAAACCCTCAAGTCCCTCAGTCGCCTTTTACGACACCCACGGGAAGGAAATGGGGTGATGCTATTCTATTGCTATGCTATTCTAAGCCGGCATCACACGATGGAGCCGGCATCACACGGTGGTACATGTAACGTTTCAAAACGTAGGTACATGTAAATCTAAAGTTTTCAAGGTGTGATGCGTAAATAATAAACGATATAAATACTATGGTTATTTAGGGTTATCTATTCTCGCTACTAGTCACAATAAAAACCTATTTAACCTTGTGCTGAGCAAGTTATATAAAAATTATACGTAA
The DNA here is from genome assembly GCA_029255805.1 of Keiferia lycopersicella. Lineage (NCBI taxonomy): Eukaryota > Metazoa > Arthropoda > Insecta > Lepidoptera > Gelechiidae > Keiferia > Keiferia lycopersicella. The sequence goes on from JARACZ010000008.1 coordinate 8,074,587, forward strand.
CTAAGCACTCATAAGCAAAATATTGAGGTTTCGAAAGAAAGTAAACTGTAATAAGTATCTTTGTATAATATCTTATCGAGTGGAAGCCTTAACAAATACCTTTTTACACTTACAAGCATAAGTTTAGTTAAGTGGAAAATGATTAGATATAACATTAGCTTGTTACATACATACATACAAAAATCACGCCTTTATCCCTTCCGGGGTAAGCAGAGCGTTAACAATCGTAAAATTACGGTCGTTATCGCCACGTCTGACAAGTATTGAGGGCCCTTTTCGATGATACATATATCACTGTAGTCACTTGTCGCCTAAAATTGTAATACACATGAAACCCTCCAGTCCCTTAGTTGCCTTTTGCAGTTGCAACACCCACGGGAAGAAATGGGGGATGCTATACTAAGCATGCCTGTTTTGTTTTTTAGGATTAATGGCTGAGAGAGGGTATGCAGTTTCCTCGAACCAACCTTCTGGCGAAGATATCCTTCTCTCGGGTATAAGTGGCTCGTAACGATACGGGTCTTTAATTTTTATTATCGTTTTATGACTCTGTGACACAGAAAGTATAATGCGTATTTCGTATTTTTTGTACATCGCGACTTTGAGCATGTTCCTTGCTCTCCAAAATTCTTGTTTTGGCGTTAGAATTGATGGGAAATTTTAACACCTGTTATGACGGATCGCTCACTTGATGCACAACGAAGCGCAAAAATATCGCATCGGTCTGTCAGATCCATACAAGAAATGTCAGTCCCCATCCCAAGAAATGACGAAAACCGCTAAACCGCTGTCATCGCAGCGCTATCGCAGTGTCGTCCGTCGAGTGCGGTTTTAGTATGGGGAGTGACTTTTCTAGTATGGATCTGAGAGACCGCTGCGTTATTTTTGCGGTCCGTCGAGCGATAAGTGTACGATGCGCCTAAGACACAGAAAGTATAATGCGTATTTCGTATTTTATGTACATCGCAATTTTGAGCATGTTCCCTCCTTCTCCTCTACAAAATTCTTTTAGCTTTAGAATTGATGGGATATTGCAACACCTGCTATATAAAAAAACGTTAGTATATAGTATTTTTACACAAAAATATATCCAAAAGAACTAAAGTTGCTAAAGCAAATTACGAGCAGTGAAGACGCGCCCGAAGTAACTTTATTCCGCAATTAGTTTTCTAGCACTGTAGTGAGTCGGTGCTTAGTGTCAAGTTTCACTATAGGAATTTTTCGCAACAATATGCACTATTGAGCATTCACATAAGGCGAATCCTGCATCTTGCGTTTGTTGGGCAAAAGCACAGAGAAAATATGTCATTCGGTGTGCAAAATAGACTTACTTACTTACTTCGCCGGCTCGACGACCTAAAATGAGTCTTGGCCTCCCATTTTTGCAAAAGACACTGCATCTACCATTATTACATAATAAATAAATAAATGTAGAAATATATTTTGTTTTATTCTATTTTTATTTTGCTGTTTGATATTCGTCCATTTTTATCCACGCTAGGTTGGCTGGAAGCGATAAATTATAGAGATAGGCTCGCCTTTGTTTTTAAGTTTCTCTCGAACTGTACGTTTTAATGGTGTACAATAAGAGTTTAAAAATAAATATAAGTCTCTCATAACGCAAGGTTTTTCGTTCCTTATGCGTTAACGTCAGTTTTTAGTATAAATAAATTAAAATGAATGTGCGTTATACTTATTACTAGTTTCATCAATAAACTGAACCAAGATATTCGCGACGGAAATTCCTCGGGTGTGGCCTCACTGTTACTAATCGCAAATCGCCCAAAACACCACGCCGGGCCTCCGAAGCCTGCATGCAAACATGAAAGCACACCAACTAAGTTGCAATGGCCGACACTCCGTAATTTCATGTAAATTAAACTGTTTTTCGTATGAAAAATTCAAAGTTTCAAAAGCATATGCATCTTCACTGCTTAAGTTACATTTTTAAAATGGCTTTCGGCACCATTTTTAGTTCTTCTTTTTCTATCGTTTCGATGGCAAAAGATTTTATGTGCCCAAAATTCAGCCACCCCGACAGCATTTCACCTTTTTTTGTTTATTTTAGGTATTTGCTATTGTGATGCTGGCTTAGAATAGCATCAGTCCACCTCTTTCCCGCGGGTGTCATAACAGGCTTATTTAAAGATTTGATCAACAGCCTCATGGGTCCACTGCTGGACATGAGCGTTCTGCGAACATTACTCTTACTTACCATGCTAAGCAAGCGGATTAGCGAGCGCAGTGCAAGTTTCAGTACTTAACAAGTTTAATAATGTCATATCGCAATGATTACATCGTTTCTGGAAGTCGGTTAAAAACTAACAAATTTTATAAAACACTTACTCCAAACTACTTGCACGTTTTAAATAATAAAAACGTTAATCTTCACTAGTCAAAGGCCATTTCTGCGTATACTTTACTTTGTACGTGCTCGGCCTTAATCAACGGACTACAGCGCAGCCATGTAGTATAATAAGGAAAATTCGCTATTTTCTTCCCCTAAAAAATATCAGGAAATTTCACAAAAATCCATTTCTCCTCTTTACCTAACCCCTAAGTAAGATGGCCATCATTACAAGCTGAAAGTGGAAATTCTTAAGCACTCAAAAAGGCCTACTAATAGGAACTTAGCGGGTCGCAGTCCTTAGTACCGCGCGAACGCTACGGGCGAGCAGACGCCTACGCCGTAGCGCCTCTACGCAGCGAACGTCTACGAATTGTGATCGTGTTAACTTTGAACAACTTTCTAATGACATTGTAAATAGTGGTACAGTTTAATATAGTAGGATTATAAAGTAGTTTAGTGCATAAGTGTTACAATTGCAGTGTTCTGTGACATTAGAGTGACTGAGTGCATGGTAACCTACTTAATGCTTCGTTATACGCCGGAGGTGAGTAATGACGCTATGTATAGAAAAAAAATTAACAGGGGTAATAATTTTACGAGGTTATTTGAGTCGAGTTGTAAATTACTTCTATAATATAGTATTTTCTTGCATAAGGTAATATCTGAGTCATAAAACATTTATTACCAGTAATAAAACTAATTCAATAAATTCCTTCTGAAGGTTGTTTTTATAGCCTAGAAATTATATTTTAGCTTAAAGGTTGTGATATTTTAAGGAGAATGTAGGTTATTCATTGGTAATTTTTATTTTAAAGATAGAATGACAAAAAAATTCTTTCTATAAAAATTAGGTCTTACGTCGATGTTCCATACTTACTTAAAATATTGTGACATATTACAGCCAAAATGTGACAACTTCATAGCAGCAAGTCAGTCCGGCATATCAGCTTCTACGTGCGGTTTCATATAAAATATTTCCGGCAAAATACCGCACTGTAGTGTAGCAAGCGTAAAAATCACCTTACAGTACAGTGTAAGTGTGAAAGCCAAGATGAACTCGATGCTAGAGACGAGTTAAAAGCCAGTTCACCCATGGATGTAACATACCACGACAGTGGCGGCGTGCTCACTTGCCCGAAGTGCTTAAGGACCTTTGAGGCCAAAATAGGCTACTGCAGCCACATGCGAGCAAACGATCGCGCGGACCAACGAGACGCCAGCTGCTGAGCCTGTCCAGCAGTCGCTGTAGCCGAAATCGGCTCGGAAAGATTATAATAAGTGTGAAAACCGGCTTACAATTATAATCTGTAAGTACGTAAGTCTGGTAAAACACTTGAACCACCAATGCGAGTTCTAAAACGGTCTAAAGTATAGAGCGGATAGTACGAAGCTTCAGTTTTTACTTCCTCTTGAACTATTCTACCTTTTTAAAAAATCTGCATCATAATCCTATTTGTAGATTTAAAGATTTAAACAAACATACATGCATACCTTCAGACGCGAAAAGAGACTTTTTTATACTATGTAGTAATATTCACGAAGGATATTCAATAATTTGTTTTGCTCAAGACTTATCTGTTTACTTTCAAAATAAAATAAGGAGGTTAAAGGGTTAACTTTGGAATTGGTTACGTAAACAATTTTTGAAAGTATAATATTGTGTGTGTACAGAAAAGTAAATACTTAACTCGGTATATTAGCATTTCAGACGTAATGTTTGCGTATTGTATAAAGATATGAAAAATAAACAAAATACCTTAGTACTCTGTGCCAAAAAGAAAAGTGTAATACTTATATCAAATATTTGAGCTCTTTATTGTGGTTTTATTGTTTTCCTTTGAATAATAAATTTATTGAATTGAATTAAATATTATTTGCATGTCGCTGTACATTATCAATATTTCAACGAAATACCTTTTTTATACCCATACCTGAACAAAAGTCAAGTCAAAAGTACTCTAAACCGACGAGCGTGCATGAAAAGACTGATGAATGTAGAAAAAGCGAAAGAAGTATGCCAGGATCGTAGCAAGTGGAAGGAAATAGTCTCCGCCTACCCCAATGGTAAAGAGGCATGATTTATGTACGTATATGAAGATATGAAGTCTGGAAACTAATCAACAGTAACATCCTTAGCTCATATCATCCACATAAGTTCATCGACCCTCCAGAAAATGAAATCCCGCATCCGGCGTCACAAACAAACGACCTGAAATCCAAAACTTTTTCAATTTCATGCGGCGCAGTATGTGAGGTGGGAAAAAAATGTTGTCCGATTCGAATACATTTTTAAACTCGCAGCTTCTGAACGTGCTTAGAATGGATCTGGGCCCGGCTTTGTACGGTAAAAATATACTCGTACCATCGGTCTTACAAAGTTTCGTTTTTTGCAAGCAAAATGTTTATCCATAGCGGGTTTTTTGAACCCTAGATATTTTAAATTGTTTGTTCCATTTTACGTAAAATTTAAAGAACTCGAAGGCACACTTGAAGTACGACGGGGCGCTAAAATATCGCAGCGGTCTGTCAGATCCATACTAGAAACGTCACTCCCCATACTAAAACCGCACTCGACGGAGGACACTGCAATAGCGCTGCGTCGACAGCGGTTGAGCGGTTTTAGTATGGGAGTTGACATTTCTATTATGGATGTGAAAGACTACTCTCATCTTTAAGCGCTCCGTCGTGCGTCAAGTGTGCAAACCGCCTAAAACTAAGACGAGACTAATCATTCACAACCTACGCAAGAATCCAACTAAAACTTATTGAATCCTGTCAATGGAATCTGTACCTTTTCCGTTGAAATCCCGATGAGAATTAAATTCCTGACATTATTTTCCTAAACAATTCCCAATCTTTTTAGGATCTTTAATTAAATATGCCTCATTACATAATCTTTAAAAACAAACTTCGAGCTCAAAGATTGTAGCTTGTCCCGACAACCACAGGAGGGTTATGTTTTTCGAAAGTATTATGTGGATATCTAAAATCTGTATTTATAAATCGCACCCAACTCTGAGATCGATTTAAAGAACGATTTTGACAAATGTCACAACATCTCAAAGTCACACTGAAGATAGATTTTAGAGTTGAGTGCGGTTTGTGTACACGTAAATAATTTTTCACAGACTACACCCCTTAAAAAAAGCTAGACGGACATTGACATTGAGGTGTTATTAGAATTGTCAGCAGCGCAAGTGATACTGGTTAAATAAAAGAATACATATATCATGCTTTTATCCCTTACGCGGTAGGCAGAGCGTTATCGCCACGTCCGACAAAAATAGAGGGCCGTTTGAGATTATTTAGGTATCACTATAGTGACAGGTTGTCAGTCTGTCGCCTAAAAGTTGTTCTACACCTGAAAGCCTAAAGAAATCGTAAATTTTAAATGCCAAGAATATCCTATATAACCTAACGCAAAATATAACATTTGAAGTCACTGCAGTCGGTTTTTCGTTTTTTAAAAATCGTGCTCGTCTTGCGAAAGTTCACGAATTTCTTGAATCACCTTTCTTTAGTACGTACCTGCTATTGTTTTCTTCTTCATTATTTGATTTTAGTTAAAAGGGTGTTATTCGAGTTATTAATCCAATTAAAGGAGTTTTGCCGCCTGGAATAATACCTATAAAATTGTTTTCGGGGGAAATTTGCTTTTCAGGTTGAAGATAATTGAGAAAAATGGGCACAATTTTCTCAATTACATCATGGATTTAGATACCTTAATTGCTTGTTTAAAAGATAGATTTCTATTGGGCTCTGATCTGATAAGTGATTATTTATATTGGTCAAAACCTATTACCCCATTTAATGGGATTTTAATGTTGAATAGATTGTTGAAATTGTTACTTATATATTGGAATATATTGTAGCGGTGGCCTTTGAAGAGTATTGTTGTATTATTGAAGGTAATGTACACATAACCGCCGCACTTTATGTAATCAAGAAATACCTCTATGAGTTTTATCGAAGGCATGCTAGTGTTCATAAAGTAGAAATAAATAAAATAAATAAAAATAAAAAAATAACTTTTTATAATTAACCTCTGGTCAGTGAGCTGGTCGCGCGGCGACATAATGCAAACATACCCGGTATGTGAGCCGGTCGCGCCGCGACTGTGGTTCCCTGTTTAAACTTTCGCGCGTTTTAAGGTGTTTTAAGGTTTCATTCTTTTGCTGCGACTTTTGTAATCATAATCAGAGTGAATTGGGTCAAAATTCTTTTCCGATAGTCTGTGGTCGGAAATAAAAAAAATCGGCATTTTTTATTTACTTGAAGTGAAACCACTTTTTGTAAACATGTGTGGTGTAAAAAAAATGTATGGGACCCTTTTGAGTTTAGTTGTTATTGTAAACTTAGATATGTAAGGTGTTAATAAAAAATAGTTTTAGTTAGATTATTGTTTTATTTTATAAATTATATCAAGAAATAGAATAAAAGTATAGGTACCCTATGTTAAGGTACAATTTTCTTAGGCAAATAACTACAAATGTGGTAAATATGTAAAGATATACACAGAATAGGTTTTTATGAGTATTATTTTAATTGTATTAATTCATAATTCCTATTAGAATAGGAGAAAATCCTATTTTATTAAAGTTCATACAAAAAAAAATACGTGGAATGCCTGACTGTGAGCTTGTCGCCGCGCGACCGCACAATTATGCAAAATGGCGGAAACAGGTGTCGCACTGACCAGAGGTTAATAAAAAAAAATTATAAATAATGAGTTTTTTATGAGACCGGCAATGTGCTACAAAACCATGCGATGCGTTTTCTTACTAATAAATACAATAATTTCGGTCTTTCTTTCTACCTCTTCTTCAACCATCATATGTGAGCTAAATATTATAAACATAAAAAGAAGTCTAAAAACTAAAACCCGACTACTGAGATTTCGCGCTCTAAAAAGTAAGAAACAAGAAATCTGATATAATAACTACTCACGATTGAATGTGTTTTTCGTCTCCAAAATTCATACAAAGTAAACAGCTATTATAACTTATTTTCATGGCAGTTTAATATAAAGTTGATAGTGGTTTTCAGGTGAAAGCTGTGGTCGTTTGCCACGTTGCCTTATTTATTTTATAAACTAGATAGTACTAGAACACGTGGCAAACGACCACAGCTATCACCTGAAAACCACTATCAACTTTATATTAAACTGCCATGAAAATAAGTTATAATAGCTGTTTACTTTGTATTAATTTTGGAGACGAAAAACACATTCAATCGTGAGTAGTTATTATATCAGATTTCTTGTTTCTTACTTTTTAGAGCGCGAAATCTCAGTAGTCGGGTTTTAGTTTTTAGACTTCTTTTTATTTTAATTATTTTGGGGTTGTAAACTTTAATTTTCACGATTGTTTGTTGGAAGATGTAGGTAGGTATGAGTTTAAACTGTATTATGATTTTGTTAGGTGTATATAAAATATGCTAGTAACCCCCCGTGTGATTTCATTACCAAAACAAATGTTTTAGTTTCTTTATTCTGTGAGGGAGGCAAGCTCCCCTCAACCCCTCGCGTCGATGCATACTGTTGGTTTGTTACCAAAACAGGTTTTTCACTTTCTTTGTTCTGTGAGGGGGTCCAGCCCCGTGTCAATGCTTGCTGCTGGTTTCATCGCCAAAAAAGATGTCTCCGTTTCTTTTTCTGCGAGGGGGGAAAGCCCCCCTCAACCCTCCGGGTCGATGCTCGCTGTTGGTTTCGTTACCAAAACAGATGTTTTCATTTATTATTTTAACTACGTATAAAATTTAATATGAATATATGAAGCGTTAAAGCGAAAATTTCTAAGAAAAATGCACAAATATCTGCTTTTAGAATATTAGTTGTAGGATCTTTTATGTACATACATACATGTACCTATCTATACATACATACATATAAACACATATCACTCCTTTATCCCGCTTTCGCTCTGCCTACCTATCTATGTACGCGTTAAATTAATTTAAATGTAATAATTCGCGGTACCTTCAACTTGGATCCCATTACATGAGATGAAAAATATGACAGTTCGTTTGATACCCAACACGATATAAACCTTATTCAAACATATTTTACATGCAGTAGCAGTACGTATTGTGACTTAAACGTCAATTTTGGTGCAGCTACTCAATTGAGTAAGTCAAAAGTCTCAAACAACAGATGTCGCTGTAAGTTTTCCTAAAACGCGAATTGGCTTAATAGCAGTACCTTTTTCAAAAATTTTGGAAAGTGCGTGTTCCCCTAAAACTAAGAAATTTAACCGCAGTAAAGAGCAGCCTATGTTTTATTCTAGACATTATTTCATCTTTGTACAAAGTATCATTTGAATCTATTCAGCCGTTTTAGCACCAAGTCCTAACAAACACATATCCGCGTTTATAAATTATATAAGGAATAAGGAATTAGGATTAGGATTAGTAGGATCTCTTATGTACCTACCTATCTACGCGTTAAATTAATTTAAATGTGATAATTTTTGCAGTACTTTTCTATTTCAATCCCATTAAATATGATAAAAAGTATGTCAAATCTGAGCCTAAGGAGCAGCTCTTTCTTACCATAGCTTATACACAGATATTTAGCGTATGTAGTGCCATCACGTCTTGTCTGCCTTTCGTTTTCATCATCAGATTAGCTCCACGAGTATGACACATACCGACACCATACCGATACCGATACCAATGTACCTGCTGCTTGTAGAAAGTGGTTGAAAAATTCTGACATAAGGGCTCATTGAAGACCAATGTGGCGCAGTGGTAGTGCGACTGCCTTTGACGCCGAAGGTTCCGGGTTCGATTCTCGGTGGGTCACTCACAAAGTTGATATTTATCACTTTGTGAATTTGTTCCCAGTCTGGTTAGGACATTGCAGGCTGAACCACCCGATTGCCCGTAAGAAAGATGGTTCCGTGTTTCGGATGGCACGATAAGCCGTTGGTCCTGGTTGTTGTCTATGATCACTTTAGACGGCGGTCGTTACACAACCATGTCAGAATCCTGCTACTTGCAGAAGGCGGTTGAAAAATTCCGACACTAGGGTTCATCGGGTCGTTGGACGACTCGGTGTCCCACACGAAAAAAGAAATTGAATCGTTAGACGGCTCGGCGTCCTACACGAAAAGAGAGAAAGAGAAAAACCGATGTACCAATTTCATACTAAATTGACATTGCGTAAATGCAAGAAAGTTTCAAACTTTCACCTACATTATATATATTTTTGAAATGTGCTATTTAAGCCCTTTTCTTTGATACCCAACACGATACTACTTGAAGAAAAAAATTTGTTCGTATCTTTATGCACGCTAGAGGGCGCCATGTTCATTTTATTGTGGCATGACATAGCCTATAACCATCGGACTGTTCAGACGCTTCTATTGACACCTCATTTGTCAAATTCTGATAAGTAGATTCGTAGCTAGGAGGGAACAAAGGAATTATTGCCACATACATACATACATACATACATACATACATACATACATTCCGGTCAAAATCATAACCCTCCTTTTTGCTTTGCTGTAGTCGGGTAATAAATAAATGCAGTGTAGTTATAGTATAGCTGATAAATCCAAACATAGTTTTCAAAATCATAAATGCAGAATCTGGCAATATATCTCTGCCATAGCGGTAAAAATTCTAGCTAGGTATTCACATTCAGATTCGTGAGGCTAGAAACATTTTGGAAAGCCGCCGTAGAAGCTAACGGTTGAAAAGATTCATTGTAGAAGAAGCCCGTTTATTATTAAAATGTCACAGTGCCCAACTATTTTTCAGTGAAAATTTGGGCATTACCCACATAGTAAATGAAGTTTACATTAAACTTACAAATTAAAAAGTAAATATTTTAAAAATGTGCACCATGTCGTACAATGTTTTTTCATCAGTGCAGACTAAGGATTTCATTGTTGTACGCCAGGGAAATATACCTGAGCATAAAAAATATTATACGCATACACAGGAACAACACTTTCGAGATTAAACATGTGTGTGGTGCAGAATAGAGCTGCGGTTATGGAAAACCTACCGATGTGCTATTAAGATCGAGACCAGTCTAAAAGACGGACCCATTTACAGATAAAAACCCATTCACTTAAACATATTTTTCATATTACACACTTTACTTATTTGACACTTTATAACTTTTAAAATACCCCTCACCAAATAAAAAATTATGAATAAGATATGATATTGACAATTAAAATATAATAAAACAGATTTAAATATATATTTTTTGTCCTAGGTATTTGACAAAACAATATTTGTTAGTTCCGTTTCGCGTTTTGAAAGCGTCAAGTTTTCTACATTCAGGTAGGATTTCCATTGAAGCAACTTACGATTGGCTGGCGGAAAACTACCTTATGTCAAATTGAGGTGCGTTTTCCATTAATGCAAGGGGATGTATAATTTTGTTTTGTTTATTTCGTTAACCAAGATAAGCTGGTTATGCGAGCTGTTGTTGCATAACACTAGATTTCTAAGTGTGCGTGCGTAATTGAATAACATTATCACATCATAATATTTATCATCTATAGCACAACAACATACGACGCGACATGGCAGACCAAAGTTATTGACGCTACTGTATTTTTGTCAGGATAAACATTTAAAAATCTTTTTCGGTGACACGACTGATGCAAAAAAGTAAGTACCTACTCAGAAGAAAGGTATGTAGAGTGAGGACGCTATGCAGTGATGCAATCTTTAAAAAAATATTTGGATATAATTGAGCTTGAACAACTGAAAAATGATTTTATAAAACCAAAAACCTTTAGGTATTTCCTTATATTTCGGTAAAAAAAATTTGGCTCTCCCATACAGCTGAGTCGCTCGGCTGCTACATTTTGTACGGGAAAATTTCTTTCATATTGCGACCTGTTTCTTAGGGAAAGTTGTTCAGTTTCATGGACTGGTTCACCCCGTAAAATATTTGCAGCTAATATTTTTACATCTTATACACCATTTGGAAACGCTCTGAGGCCAAGCGTCAATCAAGCGTCTATCAGACTTGATAACTATAAAACACCCTTACAAAGCCTGAATTGATTCACTGCTTTGTTACATCACCCATATAATTAGATGCCGCGTAGTCCTAGCTTAGAATAGCATCACTCCATTACCGCCAGGTGACGTAGGCAACGAAGTGACTCGTGGGTTTCATGTGTATTATAATTTTAGGCTACATGCTGACAATCTTACACTATAGTGATACACATTTTTTATGAAAAGACCCTCTGAAATTTTGTTAGACGTGATAGCGACTGTATTTTTACGGTTGGTAACGCTCTGCCCACCCCGCAAGGGTTCGGGATATGTACGTATATTGTCCGATGCACCTCTGTATGGCTAGCAATTGACATCCAGCGCGGCCGAATGCTGTTTGGTTTGTACTCGTACTGTTGCAACTTCCGACAGTGCAAACCAACTATCACAATATCAGCCTTCCATACAGAGTGCTTGAGAAATAATGCGGAACCTCTGAACTCTGGGTGCCTACAGTCAAGTTTGGGCTGAGGTAAACAGTTTAGAGTTTGAACTGTTCTCATGCCTAACGCACGACGGACCGGTCTGTCAGATTCATACTAGAAAATATTAATCCCCATACTACCGCACTCGACGTACGACTCTGCGATAGCGCTGCATTGGGTGCAGTTGAGCGGTTTTAATGTGGGGATTGACGTTTCCAGTATGGATCTGACAGACCGCTGCGATAAGTTAGCGGTCCGTCGTGCGTTAAGTGTGCGATCTGCCTAGGATTTAGGAATGTGCGGATCAGGTAGGTGAGGTTCATTGTACTTCGCGAAAATGACTACCTACTGAAAATATTTCAATAAATAAATAAACCCATCTCAGAACTCACATACACAATTACTCTACACTTTCGTGCGTGAGTTCAAATTACAATTAAGACGGACGCTATTTCCAAATTAGTTTTTTTTGTAACAGTAACATGCGTTATCAAACAAAGACAAAATACCTTCTGTTGACACAGTTCTATCGCGAATCGAGCGAGACATCACGAGACGGTAAACACACACTGTGCAGCATAACCAGCCTACGCCGCCGCTCGAATACGAAGCAGTAAGCTGGTTAACGTGTATCGGCCTCCTCTCACAACGAAGCGAAGTCTGTAAAGAATGGCTGATAAATGTTAACAGATTTTGTTTTAATTTATATAACTGTTACTATCGACTCAAAGAAGAAGAATCTCTCTTTTTTATACTATAATTACATGGTGAATCGAGCAAGATATTATGCTGCAGCTTAACCAGTCGACGCCGACGCTGGTGAACGGGTATTGGCTGCCTCTCACAACGAAGCGAAGTCTTTACTGTTGCATGTAAATAATGGTTGATAAATGTTAACAGATTTGTTTTAATTATATATATGACTGTTACCATCGACTCAAAGAAGAATAATTTTATACTATAACTATATGGTGAATAAAGCAAGATATTATGCTGCAGTTTAACCAGCCTACGCTGCTCGAATACAAAGCAGTAAGCTAGTTAATGTGTATCGGCCTCCTCTCACAACGAAGCGAAGTCTGTAAAGAATGACTGACAACTGTTACCATCGACTCAAAGAAAAAGAATATAGCTTAACTAGTCGACGCCGTTCGAATACAAAGCAGTAAACTGGTTAACGGGTATTAGCCATCTCTCACAACGAAGCGAAGTCTTTACTGTTGCATGTAAAGAATGGCTGATAAATGTTAATAGATTTGTTTTAATTTATATAACTGTTACCATCGACTCAAAGAAGAAGAATAAACTATAACTATATGGTGAATCGAGCAAGATATTATGCTGCAGCATAACCAGTCGACGCCGTTCGAATACAAAGCAGTAAACTGGTTAACGGGTATTAGCCATCTCTCACAACGAAGCGAAGTCTTTACTGTTGCATGTAAAGAATGGCTGATAAATGTTATTAGATTTGTTTTAATTTATATAACTGTTACCATCGACTCAAAGAAGAAGAATAAACTATAACTATATGGTGAATCGAGCAAGATATTATGCTGCAGCATAACCAGTCGACGCCGTTCGAATACAAAGCAGTAAGCTGGTTAACGGGTAATAGCCATCTCTCACAACGAAACGAAGTCTTTACTGTTGCATGTAAAGAATGGCTGATAAATGTTAACATATTTTGTTTTAATTTATATAACTGTTATAATATACTATAACTTTATGGTGAATCGAACAAGATATTATGCTCCAGCCAACGCCGCTCTGGATAATTACAAAGAGCTGTTTAACGTCCTCAGGCCACTTCTCACACCGGAGCGTAGTCGGTCGGTACTAAATATTGCATGATATTGATTTTTTGTGTCTATAATAAATATATCAACCCGTGTTACATTTCGGTGCAAAGAGGTCTCTCGCCCCATGACCAACCACACGCTGTTGTAGGGTTTTGTGCCGTTTGATGCTCGCCACTCTATTCCCATGTTGTTTCGTTTTACTGAATCAACGACATGCTTAGAACAGAAAGGATATATATTATTTTTATGAACAGAAACCACGAGTGACTTATTTTAAAGGATAAGCCGATTCTTGCTGATTCATAATCAATCGTGCATGACATATTTTAATAATTCCTGAAATTGATACTATTTAAAAGACTTCTTGATAGCTTTCAAATTGAAGTAAGGAGAGAAAACAATTTTTAACTTCTCGTACTCCTAAGACGCCATTTTCAACACTCACAGGTAAAATATCGCGGTGCTATTCTAATCCGGCATCAGTCGGCGTTAAAATAAAACTAAACAGCAAAAACATAAAACATCAATCCGCTTGACCTAAAAAGTGGTATACGATATTAATCCGGCTGAAACTAAAACCAGAGCAAGCCTACACAAGTCATATCTATTCTTGTCAAAATTAAACCGACTTCATAATAGAAAAACAAAAAAATGTATATTTTCAATACTAGAGAACCGATGCTACAAGTGGCTACAGCCCCGGCTAATTTAGTGCTTAGAGGATTATAAAAAAATCATCATAATAGCAAAGCAAAGCAGGTAAAATTTAGGAAATATAATTTGAGCCGATTCGCTTTGACGTTTCAAGGTCGAATTGGCCCAAATTATATTTCCTAAACTTGTAAACAGTGTTTGCAATAGTATGAGGACAAAGTAATTTACCTACACACAGTCCTCAAATATCAAACATTTATTCAGAAGGCTGAAACGCTAAGAGACAAAGTTTTACCAACTTAAGAGAGAATGTGAAATATACGGTTCAAATTAATTAGTACCCTCTTTTTTGAAGTCAGTTAAAAATACCTACAGGTAAAATCCAGTCCAGCTAGCTTGCGCAGAACTACACCGGGAATGAATCCAGCACAAATCCATCCACCTTTTACCCAGTGGTATTGTTACTCAAACTTTAATGTTTAGCTAGAATTCTATATCTACGTATATCTATATATGAGAAATACATATCTCACCAAAATCATTTTACAGATGTCCCCGAAACGAGAGCATATCTAATGAAGCCCTCTACCCTTGAAAAGGTAAAGTCAAACTTCTTAATCTACAGGCCATAACTCCACTAACCCCCTGTTACAAACTCTACTTACCAAGAGCTCAGTCAAAATGAATATTAACTTGGCCGTTAAGTATTTTGTAACAAGTATCACAATGGTTATGTTATTATGAGCGCTGTTGCTCATATTGCTATTTTCCGATGCTTAGATATCATCGCTGCTGCGCAGTTCGTAATGTTACGTCTGCTTTCCATGTTATGGTGTAAACAGATCCTTATACCAATACCGTAATTGTAGTAGGTACTCAAATTTTTGTGTTAGGTTTGTACAACCACTATGCAAGACCCCTTTTCATTATGCTCCATAGTTTGAGAAGCGCCATACTACTGGCTGCTCGTCACGTGGCGTCACGTGCTCCCAACTTAGCTTATTTAAGTTGCAGTAAAAGTTGGGGGCGCTAGCGTCGGTTATCTGCCAATTACTGACGTTGAGACTGGCGAGGAATCGCGTCCTGCCACACCAGCGGCAGACTGGCGGCGGGATGCTAAGTTCGTAAGGCTTTTGGAATCTTCCCATAATTAAATAAAACATGTGAATGCTACGTGAAGGATACGATAATTTTGCGCCAAGTGGTTCTTAAAATAAGCATTCATCATTCTTCTTGCCTTATCCCGTTTGTCGGGGTCAGCTACATAACCTAAGGGATTTGAAGTGTGACCGTTTTTACATAGAGCGACTGCCATCTGACCTCTGCAACCCGAAGGCTAACCTAGCATAAGCATTGACCTTCTTAAAATAAGCATAAAGGTCCGTATTTATAAACCGCACTCAACTCTGAGATCGATTTCAAGAGCGATTTTGACAAATGTCAGTCAATGCTAACAGCATTTCAAAGTCGCAGTCAAGATCGATCTCAGAGTGCGGTTTCTTTTAAATACAGGCCTTAAAGGTTCATTAAATTGGGTTCTGTCTTTTTAAGCTCAAGGTGCACTGCAAAAAGTGTTCAAATTGTCTTTTCCTTCTTGTGAATCTTCCTTCGCTTGGAATAATATAAGGGTAGTATGAGAACGTGTAAGTAGAAAAGCCGAAAATAAATTGGACAAAAAGAAACCGTCGTGGATTTGCTTGCGAGTGCCGTCAGAATGATGCAGTGTGTGAGTATTTTTGCGAGGATTGGGTGTCGGTCGGAAAAGATGGGTTTGGTACCTATTGCAAAGATAATGTCAAGTTGGACTTTTTTTTTTCATACTTACAAAACAAAAATAACAATACGTTTTGTATCTTTTTGTTAGTTGTGTTTAACATACATACATACATACATATATCACGCCTTTATCCCTTGCGGGGTAGGCAGAGCGTTAACGGCCGTGAGAATACGGTCGCTATCGCCACGTCTGACATTTTAGAGGATTTTTTTCCAAGGTAGTTTCAGAAAACACGTGTATCACTATAGTGACAGGTTGTCAGCCTGTCGCCTAAAAATTTCAATACACCAATACTCTCGAGTCCCTTAGTCGCCTCTTACGCCACCCGCGGGAAGGATGTGGGGTGATGCTATTCTAAGCCGGCATCACACGGCAAAGTAAGTAGGTATGCAAGTAAGTTGTGTTTAAGTAGGTATGCAATATTTCTTTCGAAGTTATATCTTGATTAGGTAGTATTTATTTCAAGGTCCCTACCTACTACCTACTAATGAACCACGTAGGTCGATCAGGTAATACATTGAAGAACTTGAACTAACCAAAAATTCAGCACTCGGTTACATAAAAAACAACAATGGGCGAATTAAAACTATTCCCTGACACGTTAAAATTTAATATTATTCAGGCTCACGAATTGAAGTGTTAAGGGTAAGTACTTCAAACTCAGTAAAACTGCCTGTTGGGTCCCATTTGGGGCACGTTGCGTGGCGCGATTTAAGGTGAAGAGGATAAAGTTTTTTAGGGTAAGAGTCTCTACAACTTGGTACTTTAAGCAGCACCTCGACTTATGAATTACAAGGATTAAATTATATTGGTTTTCCTTTGTAATTGCATGAGAAGCTAAAATTTAATGACCTTTAGTTAGGTTTAAGGCGGACGGCACACTTGACGAAGATACTTGTCATTGAGTGCTAAATAAAATAAAAATCTTATTAGATGGATTATAAGTACAATAATTTTTAAAATTTGATTTGTGTTCCATTATCTTTTATTCTAAACAGTCAAAGTAAATAGCTCTTTAACAAAGTCTGAACCAACATAAGAAACTTTTGAATGAGCAATTAAAATAACTTCAATTCGAAAATTCCTATTTGATGGAATAATTTTAGAAATCAATTTTCACTTAAACAAAAGTCTTTAAACTTTGTTGAGTTCAGATTAGGATATTCAAAATGTAAATTGTTTATGTGAATATTTGAACTCAACATTTGAAAGATTTTTCAGACTTTAAATTCAAATTTATGTAGGCTTATATGTAAGTATTTGGCTGTTTTTTGTTTTTATAGAATATTTTGTCATATAAATACCTACTTATTCTTTAAAAATTACTTTAGTTCACCTAAAAATATATAAAAACTTGTTAAGGCAAATTATTGCGAAAATACGGCAACACTCGTCACATAAAATTCGGTCGGAAAGTGATTCAATAAAATGCCAGATAATTTACAAAGCAAATCTGTAGGTATACCCCACACACGCCCGTGTTTTAACGCGTACGTTTATGTGTATTCACCGCGTGTATCGAATTAACACGCAGACTGCTGATCGTGTTTGGAATAAAATATAGGCATACAAATATAATATAGAGTCAGAAATACTGAAAGATTTCCTCTTTTCACGGCAAGTGTCTTTGGTATTCTGTTCGGGTTGTCATAAAATCTGACAATCTAAAATTTACGTTTTTTTTTGTGGATCGCACACTTAGCACGGGACGGAGCGCTAAAATATCGGAGCAGCGGTCTGTTAGGTCCATAATAGAAACGTCGTTCCCCATACTAAAACCGCACTCGACGGTCGACGCTGCGATAGCAATGATTTGAGTTTGAGTTTGAGCTGTTGAGTGGTTTAGTATGGTGATTGCCATTTGTAGTATGGATCTGACAGACCGATGTGATGTTTTAGTACTCCGTCGTGCGTTAAGTATGCGATCCACCTTAAGCGTATATTCCAGTCACCATAACTTTCTTTGTTGATAGTGTTATTGTGAGATCCATAGTAATGAGACATAAAAACTTGTTCTCGAAATATTCAATCTCGAGTAGCAAGTTATTATGAGACGTAACAACTAGTTTTGGAAATATTTAATATAGAATACTTACAATCCAACGTGCCGCTTCGCGAAAAGGCATACTCGTTCATACGTAGATATACATACTGTAGGTACTTAATTATACAAGATGGCATACATCTTCCAAAATGGCTGTCGCTCCAGTTGCAGTAACCTCAAAAACTACGCAAAAAATTTGTTTATAAATACATACAACTCTATTTACCCAACTGCACTGCAGCCGAAATAACTGCAGAGGTTGACTAAATATTAAAAGAATTTTGGTACAAGCTTAAAAGAACAATTTAAGACAACATCACAGCAAAAGTACTAAATAAGTACTGCTGAACTGAAGATTTTGATAAAACACATTGTCACCACACAGGTATTTTTTAAACCTACAAAAAGAATAATCGTAATATTGTTGTTGCCGACCAAAAATAATAGATTTCAACATAAACAAACTTACTTATGTTGGAAATTAATAATTGATTACAAGTCTCATAACTTTCTCTTAGTAATTCTGATTATTGATAACTTACTTTTTCAGGCAAACAGCAAAACAAAATCAAGGTTTACAAGTAGAATTAATACCTTGTGAACGTTACATTACCTCCTTACTGCTTCATTGTTACTACAGACGAAGCCAAGTCGACGTAAATGCAGCAAAGTTATGCCTAAGAGAACCACACTCCGGAATTTGTTTATAATTTAAAAAAAAAAACAATTTACACGCATACGCAAAGAACAGTATACGCGTTGAAACTGGATATAGCATAAATTTGAGTTCGTCTCTGTGAGAGTTTATCGGAAATTTTAGCTTATACATTTATGGTGTAAAAATATATAGGTATATTTTTTGAATTAGCCTATTCACCGTCCCACTGCAGTAAAAATATTAGCTCAAAATATGTTAAGAGGTGAATCAGACCATGAAAATTAACAACTTTCCCCGAGAAACATAGGTCGAAATATGAGAAATATTTTTGAACCTCCCATACAAAATGTAACGGCACAGCGAGTCAACTGTATGAGAAGTCCAAAATATTTTTTTCATATATCGACCTATGTTCCTTGGGGAAAGTTGTTCAGTTTCATGGGCTGATTCATCCCTTAAAGTATTTGCAGCAATTTTTTTACATTCTATACATTCATAAATGTTTGAAGGATCGACTTTTACAAAGCTAGCGATTTGAGTTAATTCAGAATAATCCGAAATTAGTGCAAGTCCGGTGCTTAATTCTCTATAAAGCACTTTTTACACGAGTAAAACTTTACTGCGGGAGATTTATGGATGGCTGTTTACTGCATAAACACGGCAAGCAAGCGTTGCGCTTCAGGAAATTTATTTGCGTCGAGTCTCGACTCGTGATGCAAAACGCGAGGCTCGGTCTTCGAGCGTCGAGGGTAATGTGTATCGCATCGCATCGTGTGAGTTTTCAACGTAAGGATGCTGGAATTTATTCGCATCCTTGGAGCATGTTGGAAAGCTAACAAAGAGTATGATCCGAGATGTTTTATTATCGCCAGGAAATGGAGAGGCGATAATGTATAAAAAGGTATTTTTTATTGTGCAAACTGGCTACATTAGTTTAACCAGGTATTTTTGTTTGCTGCAAACAAAAAATCACAATGATTTGAGTTGGCCTGGTTAGCCTTCGTGTTGCAATGGGCAGATGTCAGTCGCTTGTGTGTAAACACTTGGTTCCAGGTGAAATCTCATAGGTTAGATAGCCGACCCCGACAAAGAACGGGATAAGGCAAGGAGAATGATATGATTTGAGTTGCATAAACAGAACTCATTTCTTTCTAAATACCGTTTATTGAAGTAATTCAGTCGTAGAAATGGTATTTTGTTTTATTAATAAGACTGCAAAGATTTTTTTCCTAATTTGTCATACTTCAGACCGATCGTAAATTTTACAACTAAACTTTTCGCTGGCGAGAAAGTGTTGGAAATTACCGGTTTTGCGAATTTTTAGATCTATGATGAACAGCATTCATCATAGATCTAAAAATTCAAATCATATTTTTTTCCGTAAGAGTCGTAAAGGTGACTAGAGAGAACAATCCAGGGAATGTTGCTTGTGAATACTACACCCGCAAGTCGCTTGCCAAGCGTAGTGTGGCAAATACTTACTGTATACGTTAATGACATATTTATTGAGAAAATGTTATCTGTTCTAATTTACCCGTCAATGGCGTCACTAAAGCTAAAGGCTAGAGGGGTGGACGTTATTTTTATCTCCTCACCACGAACAATCTCGTTAGCGTGGTGACCGCGCTATATAATGAATATTTTAATGGCGGCCATTGCATTAAATCAACACGCCCAATGAACCGTGCACAAGCGCATTTTAATGTGAATCATTATTATACACTTCAGTTTTGATTTACATTGTTTGGGAGATAAAAAAGTTATGTATCTCATGATAGTCTTGCCTTATTCACTTTCTATTACATCGTGAAAAATTGTTATCTTATTTCCCTTTCTATCCTTACTACCTACAGTTTCTAAGTGAATGGTGTTTATTATAAAGAAATCAAAAATACAACTGTTATTCCCTCGCAGGACTTTCCGATTGTCCGTAAGTAAGATGGTTCCGTGTTTCGGATGTCACGTTAAACCCTGGTTGCTGTCTATGATTACTTAGACGGCGGTCGTTACACAACCCTGTCAGAAGTCTGCTACTTGTAGAAGGCGGTTGAAAAATTATGGCACTAGGGTTCATCGGGTCGTTGGACGACTTGTTGTCCCACACGAAAAGAGAGAGAGATTCGCTCGCAATGTAACGTATATCGCAATGTACGTAGCGCTTCGCCGCAGTTGGTTATTATCATTATTTCCTTCCTGACATGATGACAGAAGGAGTGGTTCATGCATAATATTAGAAACGAAACGATGCAAAGCCTATTTCAGATATCTAACATAGGCGGATTGCACACTTAACGGACGACGGACCGCTAAAATATCGCAGTGGTCTGTCAGATTCATACAAGAAACGTCACTCTCCATATAAAAAACGTACCTGACGGACGACGCTGCGATAGCGCTGCGTCCAGTTCGGTTGAGCGGTTTTAGTATGGAGATTGACATTTCTAGCATGGATCTGACAGACCGCTGCAACATTTTGCGTGTGATCCGCCATAGTTTTGTGATCCTGTCTTTCCTTGCAAATTTTATAAGATAGGCTTAAATATTAAATAATATCTCCATCCTTGAGCGTACACATAGAGTCACACAATCTTCATATTTTCTGCTCTCCCGCTGCTACAGCTGAACCTACTCTCATGACGTCATGGTATTCGTGTCACAGTTGTTATTAATGGATTCCCAATGGCCTCTTAAGCGTACTTCCGTACGCAGTAATCGTACAGTCAATTCCATCGCATAAGAATTCTGGAAGACAAAATTATAGCTAAACTACATGTTTTATACGTGCTGTAAAGAACGGTGTAACGGAAACTTTTCATGCGTGCTCAGACCATGAAACTGAACAACTTTTTCTATGGGGGTCTGTGGGGAATTTTTTCGTGTTCCCATACAAAGTTACTCAGCTGATCGGGAATTTTGTATGGAAGGTCGAAAAAATGTTTTCGTCTCCCAACGTACCCCCCTTTTAAAAAATTGTTCATTTTCGTGGCACGCCCAAACGCCTGCAAAGTTTTCGTAACACCGTTGATTTTAGCTTGACCACCCTGTATTTTAGCTTTCAAAATTAAACCTTGTAATAAAAAAACTTCGGTTTTCCTTAGCTACTTAATTTTCGTATCTAAAAACTCATGCATTAGACGTCCAGTTATTCTTATGGCTAATAAAATGATAATTGTGAAATATTCTTTAGGTGATAATAATTTTGTGTACAAAACAACACTTAAATTTGAAATCTGAGCCTGGAAATGTGACGGAGGAACTGACTGTACCTACATATAGCTACTTAGAAATACTAATGCTACATTGCTTTGGCAAATTGATATAGATTTTTTCAAGTTACGCAAGGGAAATCAGTAATGAGTGATAATGTGAAAGTTGCGCTAGTATTTTCTGATGAAGTTGAAAATCGCATCTCTTGGGAGTACTCATGTAGGTATTACTTTAGGTACGTAATACTTAATTATCAATTAGTATCGGCCCGCCCAGCGCCTGCGCCCGCTGCAACTCATTTTCCTGTTTGAATAAGATGTTTTTCCGGCAAGTGTAATACTAACATAAAACCTTCCTCTTGAATCACTCTATCTATTAAAAAACTTGCATCAAAATCAGTTGTGATGTTTTAAAGATTTAAGCAAACATACTTACACACAGACGCGAAAAGCGACTTTGCTTTATAGTATGTGATATTTTGAAGAATAAATTCCCCCTAAATATCCCCCCATAACAGAACTAAAGTCATTACCTATGACGTTAATACCTAAGAAGTTGGATCCAGAATCTACATTATAATAGTCACTACAGTCCTGAGCATCATGACCTATCAACTTGACCAAAATAAACTTATAAAAAGACTGTAAGGCTTCTGTCACAATTCAGCGCAAAAATAACGTATGCGCCTGTCAGATCCATACTAGCAACGTCAATCCTCATACTAAAACTGCTCTTGACTCACGACCCAGTGCTAGCGCAGCGTCGTGCGTTAGACCTACGTCGAGAGCGGTTTTTGTATGGGGTAATTCTTGCGCTGAATTGTGAGAAAGGCCCGCGATATGACTAGTTTTCTTCGTATACCTAATTGTGATAAATAATGTAGTGGATAAAAGAAAGCCTTTGAGTGTGGATTTCTTTTATGGCTTCCGATTCGCCGCACAACTGTCCTAGTTCACCCGGCCGATCGCGCCCTTGGGGCCTGATAGAGACGTCATAGAAGTTACAAAACTGCCGTAGACAGGATTATTACCGCACATTCTTTACGTTGACGATACGTTCTTTATTGTTTACCGCAAAAGGACCAAATCAAAGTATTGCGTTTCATTTTAAATTTATCTTTGCTGTGAAATAATATAATATATATCTACTTAGGTTGTGGTCAAATTATTTGTTTCGTTCGTTTTTAAGTTTTATCGTGATGATGGTGTGTCTGGTTAACGGACTAGATAGAGCTCACATAGTTAGTATCCTTGGGCATGAAACTTATATAATCCTTATATATATAACTTCGCGCTAACTTTTACACATTTTAAGTATTAAACATTTATGTATTGTTTAATACTGAAAAAAAAAATACTCCAGCTAGATATCTTATCATCATATACTTCAACAGTAGCAGCCACAGCAATGCTAGGGTGTTTGCCACATTCACCACGCATTTCACGATACCCGCAGAGCCATAATTAGATATAGCATTTACTGAACCAAGTATTATCACGCATTTTACGATTATTAGATCAAAGCTAGATATCTGCATTCATTGCACTAAGTATCTAACTATGTACTGTCTGTGGAAACTTCCTATGTTCAGTTAATATGAAGCCGTCGGAATGTACTGTCAATCTCAGGGACAGTACACTGGCACCACTCAATGTGCTTTAGTGTTTGACAGTTTCCGCTCCGGAGTTAGGCCGGAGCCGCCAAGCTGAAGAGACGATATACGCAACCGTTTGTGCTGCGCAGTAATCCTTTGTTCAATACAGGCAGGCACTGATTCAGAATTGAGGTTATTTAAGTTGCCTGGCAACTTTATTAACGAAAGAAGTACTGTGACAGACATCGCCATTATAGCCATGAATAGCTAAAATATCGCAGCGTTCTGTCAGATCCATACTAGAAATGTCAATCCCCATACTAAAACCGCTCAACCGCTGCCGACGCAGTGCTATAGCAGTGTTGTGCGTCGAGTGCGATTTTAGTATGGGGAGGGACGTTTCTAGTATGAATCTGACAGACCGCTGCGATATTTTAGCGGTCCGTCGTGCGTTAAGTGTGTTATGCGCGCTCTTTCCTACAACGAGTGGTAGGAACCGACTTTTTCTGTGCCTATTCTTCGCCAAGAACTTATTTTTATCGGAATTGTAAATGGTAGCAACCAGAATCCAAAAAACAACGTATATACGATACCAGAAACCGCCTATCCTTGACACCTTATAACTATAACTGAATAGCCAAACGTAATGTACGTCAAAACGATTGGTCAATAGTCAACCATCTTTGAACAATGACTGGTTTAATTGTTACCACCTCCAACTCCTACGGAAAGACGTTTCAGGTTTTAAATTTTATTATAAAACTGTGCAATAATGACGGTGAATCTGCTCCACTGTCCATCTCGTGGACATACACTGACTGACATCAATTGCTGCGCTGTACCTATGGAGAAGCGATGAAGCTGGATTTACGGACAGCCTTTATTCAATACAGATACCTACTAAGTGCATTTCTGCTCATATTAGCTACTGACGCAGCTTGAGTAACTATTTTATTTCGATACAATACGTAATATGTTCACGTTCAGGTCTTGTGAAAGGTAAGCAGAGAAATACCATAAACCACTTGAATCAACAACAAAAATTGTATTATGGGTAATTGTAGACATGAAAAGTATGCAGTCCTTATACATGATGTAAGAGACAGGCCTGACAAGGTGTATTCAAACCATGGAACTGAAAAACTTTAGCTTAGAAACATATTACAAGAACCTTATATATTTTTCAGCTGATTGTGATTTTGGTACAGGACGTAAATATTTTTCGTTTCCTGACAATGTTCCTCAGGCAAGACGTTCAGCTTTGTGTTCTGCATGCATCTTATCAGTATTCGAAGGGCTGTTCCTTACAAACCATATATTTTTTAGTAGCCTTTGCGTTCTTACTACTACATATTCAACGCGCAACTGTTTGAAGCTCCGTACATGCTGTCTCCTTAATACATCTCTGCGTCCCGTTGATACAGAGCTGTATTTAACCGGCAATAAGTGTCAACGGCGGCACACGATAACAGTGCTGTGAACGTTGTAGTTAATCTCCTTAATGAATTTTCATAGACGCCACCAGTTGGAGCGTTATTCGTCGTATATTCCCCCACAAATCTATTCGCGCTCAGTTCAGCGCCACTGCACAATGAGGGCGCGTATTTTACTCAAAAGCCTGTACTATTCTGAACTGTTCTGTAGTTTATTTGTTAAATAAAGGCCTGTGATAGCTGTGTGAACTATCAGGCTTTTAGGTCGAGTGTTCGCGGATTAGCGGGGTGTATGGCGTATTCAAATGGAGGGAGGATTCACTTGGTAACAGAACGCTCGCGTACATTTTTGAACTAAATGGTCTACGTTTTGTAGCTGTAAGTGGAGTTGTTTTGTATTATCAATGGGTAACAAATTTATGGATAGATAAAGAGAGAAGTCGAAAATTGTTGGATACGACAAAACGAATAATATTTATTACAAATAACATTTTCTTTGACGATGTTCCAACTTCATTTTCAGAAAGTTTATTTCGCGAATCCGCGATCAACCGGATCTTTCTCGCCTTTTCCTCAATCTATATTTATAGCTGTATAATACATTCTTTCTATGTGGGCGCTTGGACTTTGTCGTCGATCCGTCAACGCGAAGACTTAAATTGCACAATCAATGGACACAAATCCCGAATCCGAATCCTTTACGGGAATCGGAAGCAATTTATTCTGTTCGGAAATTTCTCCCACTCGACATTTCTCTTCGAATTCTCGGCATACAGCGGAATTCCTCGAATATACTGACTTGTGTTGATGTTGGTGTTTACGTATTCAGAAATTCTGACGCCATTTGACATAGATGCCGCAATGGCGTGAATGTAAGCCAGCATTCCGGTTGTAAGGTAATTTAGGTACCTTAGGTACTGGCGGTGCGAACCTATAGTGCCATCGGTGAGTTGGTAATGAGGAATGTCCTTCAAGCTTGACATAGTATTACATCTTTGGTTAAAACTCACCTGTGTCTATATAGGTATCGTCTCACGGTTCTTGTTGATGAATGCCTATTCAGTCAAGTCAATTCTTCCAAGTCCATCGATCGCCGCTTATATTTTCTAAGATATGTAGATACATACTTTAGACCCTACGTAATTTAAAAGTTCAATTTTCCTAAAACGCTCGCACCTGAATTCGTTGACTGTTCGCGAATTTATTTAGTTTGTACCAACATCTTAGAGTTGTAAATTAGATTCAACATGATTTTCCACTGAGTATTGGAGTTCAAGACGGAATTTCCCAGTAACAGCGAATGCAATTTCCTCATACCATCGAATTGAATTTAGCAGGCGGTACTAGCGGAGACGATTATCTTAATTTCAGTTTGTTGGTACATATTAATCAAATTATGTTGGTGGGGTAAAGCTGAATATTGAAATAACCACTGATTTGACGTGGATTTGACTACCAATGATTCAGCTATGATTAAATTGATATCGGAAAACATCGTTATGTACAAGCCGGAAAACATCGGATATTCCTGTTAAAAAAACATGAATCCGACTGTGGTAATATCAATGTTGTATTTTGTATTTCAAATTCACCATTTTAAATGTATAAAAGGATGTTGATGTTGCCAGTGTCACTTGCGCTGCTGAGACAAATCTGATACCTATATCCACTTTGCTATTTGGCATGTAGCTATTGATTTGAAACATAATTTTCTTGTCCACTCTCAAACAAAAACATAACCCTCTTTCCGTGGCAGTCGGGTAATAAAAGACGGAAATTAATAATAAAAATTTCAAGTGCTTCAAAGGGTTCGATAATGAAGACTGTAGTCCGGGGATATTTGCCATTGACTCGAAAAGAAGAAGAAGAAGAAGATAACAAAACGGGACAGTGCTGAAGGAAATCCAGCGTGCCAAAGCGCTCACCTATCCGCCTGTCAAAATCTGACGATAGAGCATGCATAGCCGGGAGCTCATATGTCATTGTACGTTTACGAGTAGATATGACGGAACTTAGCAAATATACGAAAAAGAAAAAGCCATCCAAGAGCGCGTGGGATACGCCCAAATAGTTCCGTTATTATTGAACATGACTTAAACTTTATTTCAGTAACCTTTAAGTGATCTTTAAGATCATTTTACTATGTAGGGTTTGATAAAATTTTGGGCCCGCCTTAGTCTCAATCTAGGCAACCTCTTACTGTTAACCGCTCAAGTGGGATCATTCAATCGGACTTATTCACATGGAGTATCTTTAGATTTTTACTAGGGATGCACGGCCATTTTAATTCAATTAAGGTACTAAGATATCGAGTTGCTCTTGACTTTAGTTGGACTATATTTAATGGCTAGACGAAGTTTAGTCACTCACTAGACAGATATGTATCTGTTTTTATATAACAATTATTTTTGTTTATTTTTTTCTCATAATTGTGCTTCTATAATATTATACTCGATTTTATCCACGATAGATTGGCTGGATGAAATTTCTCATAGAGATAAGCTCGCCTTTGTTTTCATGTTTCTCTGTTGCTTCATGTTTTAATTGTGTTTAATAGGCAGAGTTACAAAAAAATCACTGGCATCAACGGGACAAAGTAAACTGTTTGGGCCTAACTCCAATTTTTAGGTATTCACAGGCCCAAGCCGGCTTTCTTCGCTACAATTGAATTAATATCATTTAGCCGATAATAACTTTCGAATTTCATATCATAATAAAACAAATACTTAGTTATTCAAAGTTTGAAGACGTCAAGTAGGTACTTATAAGTAGCTTCCTCCATTTGAGCTGCGTCTAGGCTCCGACCGCTTTCTTCCCAATTAGCCGGGCCGGTTCATTGTTGGAACACTGCAGTACTTTCCATTCAGTGGCTGCGCTCTGCCAAATGGCTTTAATTTCTTTTTGTATAATACCAGCCAGTTCAGGATTATTTGAGAACAGTTTGAGTTTTTTACTGCTCTTGTATTTGCACTTTCTTCCTTTTTGCGCGAGGATTATGGGTAAGTTTATGAATGTGAAAAATTTTCTTACAAAACGGCTCTTGGTGCAGGGCTAACGCACGACGCTGCAGTAGCGCTGTGTTAGCGCTAGCTGTGGTCGTGCGTCTAGAGCGGTTTTAGTATGGGGATTCACGTATCTAGATCTACTATGGATCTGATAGGCACGTGGGTCAAAAAGCTATAAAATCTATACACGTGGTTTAAAAAGCTTTTGCTTTTAACAACATAGCGTAGTGTCGCGTCGGTAAAATAATTTTAAGTTAAGTGTCCGAAATATGTTTTCAGCTAAGTGAATGGACGTGTTAAAAGGGTGTCCATTAAACTAAAGGCGAAAACTTTCAACAACATTTATTTTAGCCTATTTGCGCCGCTCGTGGGCTTTTCTATCAAGAGTTCCTCAGCCGTGAAATCCGTGAATGAAAAACATTTTCAACTCCAGTTTGTTGAGGCTGTGAGAGATTGGACGTGTAGCTAAATGATTTCAAAAGTATCAACAAGACAAAACCTACAAATAGTAATAATAAAGTCTTCTAACTTCTTTTAAGTTCGTAACCTGCTTGAATAGTAAAAAAAAAAAACTACTTTTTGGAATCGACGTACTAAGTTTTCTTCTTCGTCTCGGCGCATCGCACAGTTGACGCACGAGGAAGCGCTAAAATATCGCAGCGGTCTGTCCGATCCACACTAGAAACGTCACTCCCCATACTAAAACCGCAGTCGACGGATGACACTGGGATAGCGCTGCGTCATCCGCCTTACTATAGCCAAATCAAGTTTCAACAAGTTTCATTCATTTAGCCTTTCCCAAATCTTTAATATTTTTCAATCCATTCCATGATGTCCATACAAATTGTCACAGACCTTTTCTGAGTACCATGGCAACATGTCAATAAATTCAGTTTGAGAAAATAATTGATCTTTCATTTATCCATGAAATTGTGGCGTCCGTGACAGGACACGAACCTCCAAAAAAAGCAACCAGGTATTAGAAAATGTTTATTTTACCTCTCGGCAAGTTATAACCAGGACAAGCACATCCATCTCCGAGGCATCACACATTGACACACTTCCACCCTCCCGTAAGCCCACGTATTCCCAACTATAAGAGTTTGTTCATAATCTCAGTGTTGCCATTGTTGACTGTTTGTGACCTAGAAACCAACTTGCGCTGCTCTAATGTGGGCACCCGCAGATAGGCTACCGACCCATTTTGCTATCCGGCTTTTAAGAGTTCCTATCTGTTGTGTTTTTCGTTTTTATTGATGGGTTGGCTTTTGATTTTAATCTAGAGATAAGCTAAGATAAAGTCGATGATGAACACAAAACAAGCAGTAGGCGTATCGCACACTTGATGACGGAGCGCTAAAATATCGCAGCGGTCTGTCAGATCCATTCTAGAAACGTCACTCCCCATACTAAAAACGTACTCGACGGACGACACTGCTATAGCGCTGCGTTGACAGGGGTTGAGCGGTTTTAGTATGGGGATTGACAATTCTAGTATGGATCTGACAGACCGTTGCGATATTTTAGCGCTCCGTCGTGCGTCAAGTGTGCGACGCAGCTAAGAAACATCCCTACTAAAACAAATAGTGTTATAAATTGTTTAATAAGTATCAAATCAATTGACTTAGACCTGAATTACTCTGCGCAGTGAGTCGTAGCAACCATAAAAAAGTTCTACGGCGAAGACGTTTGATACGATTTTCCCCTTTTTTGTAAATATTTACTTTACGTTCCATATTAAATGTAAGATAAGAATACTTTATTTGCACACAAGAGAAAAAGTTTCACATAAGCAACTAACGAACTAAATAGCGTATAATTTGGCGGCCTTATTCCTAATAGGCATTCTCTTCCAGGCAACCTAGGTACAGAAAATTGCAAATGGAGCAGTTAAATTGAATTTACGGGGTGTCAAAGTATTGCGTTCCTTTATGCCATATTCTTTTATGTTAATATCGTATTATAGTTACCTATTTTGAAAAGATTATGATGATAACAGGAAACATGATATTAAGAGTATCGGCAGACCCGTCCTATCTTACACGCATAAGTGAAGTAAGTAGGTACAGCATCGATCAGTTTAATATCTATCAT
Source organism: Keiferia lycopersicella (assembly GCA_029255805.1). Taxonomy (NCBI): domain Eukaryota; kingdom Metazoa; phylum Arthropoda; class Insecta; order Lepidoptera; family Gelechiidae; genus Keiferia; species Keiferia lycopersicella. The sequence continues at coordinate 8,104,660 of JARACZ010000008.1, forward strand.
ATCTACTTGTACGGTGTTTACTTCATAAGCAGCAGATATCTAAGCAAAATAATAAAGACGTATGAAGATTTATCTTGCTCTAGACATCAATGATTTTCCATTCAAGTTTCCAACTAGGTATATACGTTTCTAACATTTTTAATGTAAAATTAATATTATGATGTAATACTGAAACAATGTAATGATAAGTTATTGGTTTCTAATAATACTTAGAAATAACAAAGACAATTATACCTTATATTTGTCCAGCTGTGGACTTTTGAAGAACAAGAAGAAGATGAAGGTAGGTTTTTTATTTTGTAAGAAACTAATACCTTTTTCTTTTTTCAGGTAAGTTCAGTCAGCGTCGAAGACATACCCACAACACGAGAAGAGTAATGAAGAGCTAACTCAGCTAAGGTTTTGTGATACCCACGGTAAAATTTTATAAACAGCCGGCCAGAACCCAAAATTTTTGACAAATCACTTTTCCCAAAGTTTGCAAACTCCGAAAAGTTCTACAAGGTGTCCTACATTCCTTACACTGCGGTCGTTACTCTTTGTCTCGTTTGAATAAATGAGTTTTACGTGAGTTTCGTAAAACAAAGCTCGCCTGTAAGAAATGTAAAGCGAACAAATAAAGCGGTTAGAGTTTCGGATCGCGCAATAAAATGTAAATAGCTACAGAAGTGTTAAAAGGAGTCGCGGGTGAAGTTCTTGCGAGAACTTCGCACTCGATGGTCGCACCCTCGCGGTTTTGTACTGGATCAAGTTATGGTTCCAATACCCACAATGCAACGCAAAAGTTTTTGTTTTGCTCATTACGCTTTTACTATCGTACGTCCCGATACACAACAGGGTAAAGTTATTTTTTTTGTTACCAAAAAACTGTATAGAACACGTCACATCGTTGTATCAAATTGCGTCGATAGGATGATACAGGACACCGGTCGGCCAGTGGCCAAACCATAAGTTCAAAAATGGAAATGTTTGTAAAATTGACGCTTTTTGTGCTTACCTACACCTACTGCTTATTTGATAAAAGTAGAAATCAAAATCATTTGTCAAATGTATTCTGTAAGTGCCTACATGGCTTACCTACAGTCCCTACCTTTTTCTTAGACGGTCCAATAAAGCCGGAATAGAGGTGTAATTTCCTAAGTTTTTTGTCAACATAGCAAGACTCTCTGTTCAAGAAACTTTACAATAATCTGATTATTTTTTGTTTTCGCTTGGATCTTATGACCAACACCAAGTTTTGCGTTAAGCCCAGCCTGCCACGCTCAGAAAATTTGCGGCTATGGAAAAATCATTGTAGAACTACTGTTCCTACCCACAATCACCAGAGAATAACTAGGTATAGGTACGTACAAGTAGCCATTGCATTAACATTTGTATTAACATATTTGAAAAGTAGGGTGATAGTTTTTTCGTCTTGTGGGATACCGAGTCATCAAACAACCCAATGAACAATGAATCAGAGGGGTGGTTATTCGAAATCGCGTTCTTCGGCTGATTCCCGTAGTCGTTTTAATTTCTCATGATATGACTTAATGTGATACTCCAGGTCAAATTCTAGTATAAAACAAAGGTATACTTCAAATAGGCACTTATCCAAGAATAGTATTTTTCGAGATATGGGCATTTAAAAATTATCCGCCCACGGGAATCAGATTCTGTGACACGGGAATCAGAAGTAGGATATTTCTGGTAATAATTGTGTGAAACTATTGGTAAGTAAATAATATAAAAAAGGAATGAAACAAATCATAAGTACTTAGGTAACTAAGTAACTAGGTATATCGAAGTAGGTGACAAGAGTACTAGGCATGTTAGGTAAATAAGCAACTAGGCAAGTGTGTCATGTTAGGTAGATAAGTAACTAGACAAGTAGGCACTTAACTAGTATAGATGTGAAGCTATTTATCTAGTTACCTATCTAATTAGGTACTTATTTAATACCCTAACAACATAGCTACGTATCGATATAACATAATAGGGACAACGACAGGGAAAAATATTGCAAAAAAATATATTTGCAAAAGTGAAATTTTGCATTTAAGATGTTTTGCAAAATATACGTTTTACGCAAGAGGACAATGCTTCTCAACGATTTAGGCACATACAATGATAAGTCTCATGTAAAATTTAGTGAAAAGCTGATTTCCGTTGTCTTTTATACACGGGAATCAGTGTGACGGGAATCAGAAAAAATCGAAAAATGGCGATTGTTGCGAATTGACGCAGTCTTATGCTATAATTAAAACATTTAAGTTAGTAAACCTTAGGGTCTTTAAATTAGGTATGAAGAAGTCACCTTGTTACTTTTACTTTAATTTTAAACCAACAAACGGGAATCAGTTTTCAACCAAAACAAACACACGGGAATCAGTTTCGAACCTTCGTAGTTCGGGAATGCTGCACAAGCGGCAGCTTTGCTTCCCATGGTGCACAGAGCACTACTGGGAGATAACGATGGGGGATAGAACTCACTTTCGGGGCGTTTAATTAGGGATGTACGCGGACTTTAGTGACGTTCCACGGGAATCAGAACTTGTTGCCGGACATTTTTAAATTAGCTTATAGAACAAAATCTAATATTTTCACAGAAATGAAATATTTTTTTCCTTGACTATTGTACATCTGTTTTATCATGTAGAAATAGTTTGAATAGATAAGTTATACAGAAAAAAAGATATAGGCATTATTGTATCGAATTTTGGGGCGCGGACACGTTCCGGGAATCAGATTTCGGCAGTTTGAATTATTTTTTTACTATCTTGGCATGATCCTATATTTAAGTTTCATAATGTCCCAGTTAGAATCAAGTATGAACTATCCAATAAAAAATATATCGTGTCTTTGTTTTTAAAAAACTATGGTGTTTTGGCCCCGGACAATGAAAATTTACGCTCCGAAGAAGCACCCAGAGTTCCTCTACCTTGTGGCGAGTTGTGAGGCAAATGACCCAATGAAATAAAATACCTTGAATAAAGCAATTGGGTGATTCCTGGAGAGGGTAAAAATTGCGGTCACACGTTAATTTCTTCAAAAGTATAACACTTACAGGTTTTTACTAACTTTCACACGAAATAATGTTAAATTGACTATTTAGAAACTAAAGCTCCATCCACAAATTATGAAATATGTTTAACTAAAACTTAATCTGAAACCTAAAATCGGGGGCAAAATACGCGTTCTTCGCGTGTCACACTCAGCTGTTGCGAAATTCAAACATATGTAAAATTTTATCTAACTGGACATGATAGAACTTTTCACCCATCAAAATAATCCTTGTATCATGTAGATTTATAGTAAACTATAACATTGACAATATTTTACTGGGCACACCGATAAAAATTACACTTTGTGTTGGTCACACGTTTTTGTGTTTTCTGAATGTGTGGTCTAAAACGACTGAATCGCTGAAACTAATAGAACTGTGAGCTGAGTCTTGTTTCTGCCTTCTGCCAGGATTGCTTCTTCATCCCTGAAGAGGGGGCATATAACTCCTTGGCACATCTAGATTGAAATAGGAGGTTTTAAATTTTTATGGCCTATTTTTGCACCTGCGCCAGGTCCCTTTCCTGTGCATGTTTTCTTCGTGAAAGAGTTATTACAGAGGATTTGTTTTAAACAAATAATGTCGCATAATAAAGCGAGATTTAAGATTCGTTTACAAATTTTGATTACATTCAACCATTTACCAATAAATCACTAAAAACATAGAAAATTGTCCCTTGACTGGCTTCATTTGACTGGCATTTTTCCCAGTCAAGGGACATTTTATGCCAGTCAAGTGACTAATGTTATTTTAATGATTGTTTTTGCATTTTTTTTGTGTAAAGATGTGCCTGCAGAGTAGAATAGCACCACCCCATGCCTCCTCATGGGTACTGTAAGTTAGATTAAGGGTTTCCAGGAGGTGAACAGCATTGTTTTTAGTGCAGATAAAATAGTTTAAAAACACTTGCTTTATGTCTCTAGGTGTGGCTGCGTTGTATCTAAGGGAGGCTGCGTTAAGTCTCAGGTTAATTTTGACGTATCTTAAGCTGACTACGGTGTATTTCAGGGTGGTTGTGTTTTATCTCAGGCTGACTGCGATGTCTCTTAAGCTGAGTGCGTTGTATCTCAGGTTGGCTGCAATACGTCTCACTCAGGCACATTGCGACGTATCTTAAGATGACTGCGTTGTATCTCAGGTTGGCTGCGTTTTATCTCACTCAGGGTCATAATGCGAAGTCTCTTAAGTAACTGCGTTGTTTGTATCTCAGGGTGGCTGCGCTATGTCAGGCTGATTTTGACGTCTCTTAAGCAGACTGCGTTGTATCTCAGGGCGGTTGCGTTATGTCTCACTAAGGGTGACTTCGACATCTCTAAAGCTGACTGCGACGTCTCTTGACCTACTGCGTTGTATCTCCGGTTGGCTGCGTTATGTCTGAGGTTGATTGCGACGTCCCTTCAGCTGATTGTATTGTATCTCGGATGGCTGCGTTATGTTTTGAGTCAGTTGCAACGTCTCTTTAGCTGAGTCTGTTGTATCTCAAGGTAGCTGCGTTATGTCAGGCTGATTTCGACGTCTCTTAAGCTGACTGCGTTGTATCTCAGGATTACTGCGTTATGTCTCAGATTGCTGGCGAAGTCTCTAAAACTGTCTGCATTGTATCTCATCATGTCTGCGTTATGTCTCAGGTTGGTTGCGTGCGACGTCTCTTAAGCTGATTGCATTGTATGTCGTAGTCTTTTTAGCTGAGTACATCGTGTCTCAGGCTGATTACGTCGTCTCTTAGGTGACTGCGTCGTGTCTCAGGTTTTAGTTACGTTATGTCTCAGTCTGATTGCAATGTCTCTTAATCTGATTGCGTTGTGTCTCATGTATACAGCGTCGTGTGTCAGGTTGCTTGCCTAGTGATGTCTCAGGCTATCTGAGTCATGCATGTATTAGGCTGATTGCGTCAACTTTAAGGTTATCTTCGTCTGTACAGTAGCAGAATGTACAATTCGCAAAATGTCTTAAGTGGCTCAACACAGTTAATTCTCAGGTCATAATGTTTGCGGTGGTTTTTTCTTGTCTCATTCTAGCTGTTTCATTATGGCCTAAGTTTAAACGACTTACGTTACTATTGCTTTGGTGGAGAATTGGGTCTACGTTTCGGCTGTTTACGAACAGCCTTCTTCCGGAGGTCGACAGATCACATACGCCCGCCTGTCAACTGTGATTGTCGAACACTGTGGCTATTTCATTTCGTATGTCGGGCTGGCTGTGTCGCGTTTCAAGCACGAGCAAATTGTCTGAGACTAGGTGCGTCGTGTCTTAACCAGACTGAGGCTTCAGGGCGTCAGTCTGGTAGGCTGCGGCAACTTTTACTTCTATTCTACTTAGTTAGAAGCAAAAAATGAACAGCTTTTATTCATATATTTTGCTAAAATAATTACTTTGTCCCTTGACTGGCGCAAAATGTCCCGTTGACTGGCACCTCAAATTTCAAAATTGAATTTTGACGAAACCTGTGGTTCGATTTAAGTGTTTTTTCGTAAATAACCTTTTCAATAGGCCTTTATTATTATGCAATGATAAAATAACCATAAAACTAAAATTTCAAATTTGCCAGGAAAGGGACCTGAAGAACCGTTTTCAAATTTTCACCCAATTATTGGTGTGGATTTATATTTTGCAGCGCATGGTTAAAATAAAATTGGACGTGACTAAAAACAAATGTGTTTTTCTGGATTGCTATCATTTAATATTTTTATTGTTCGAACGGTAACGTTCATTGTAATGTCACCTCGATCATTGGGGCAGTTTTAAAACTGCTAGCAATGCAATGTTTTTGGCGAGCGTCCATGGCTGTTTGGAATAAGTTGGTTAACTGATGCAAAACGGAACATTCTCGTTATTTGTACGTATTATGCGACTAGAACAGAAATACATTTCAAATTATTGATCATCATCATCATGGTCAATACCTACGAACGACCGTTGTGGCGCAGTGGCAATGCAACTGCCTTTGACGCAGAAGGTTACGGGTTCGATTCTCGGTGGGTCACTCTCAAAGTAGATATTTATCATAGAACCGAACCCTTGCGTTGCAGCCACATCACCACTGCGCCACATTGGCCGTTAGTTTAAATCTAACCATTAACAAAACGCAGTAAATGTCTCTATCTACTAATACCTCCATTCACATGAAGTGCTCCAAACCTCACAATATATGCACATATTCATACTGCGGGTGTCTCGGCTTGGAACTTGCTGGTGTTGGATTACATTCAGATAATGACTGGCCATTCTACACCCGGTGTCGTTACTACTGCCTTCATTAAGCGTTCTCTGCCACATTTCACTACAATATTGAATTGTATTTACCTATCTCATTCTAATGGTCTAGCCGTGTGATGCCGGCTTAGAATAACTTCACCCCATTTCTTTCTTGCGAGTTTCGAAGGGGTGACTAAGGGACTCGAGGATTTAATTTGTAAAACAACTTTTGGCGATCGGCTGACAACCTGTCACTACAAGGATATACGAGTCATCTGACAGCGCCCTTAATATTTGTCAGACCACGTGGTAATAGCAACCGCATTTTTACGACCGTTAACGCGTTGCCTACCCCACAACGGATAGAGGCGTGATATGTGTGTAGAATTAGTGCGGGCAAATAGATGAGTACTAACCGATTCTAAATACGTTGAGAAACGTTTGAAGTGAATGAATAGGGTTATCATAATATTTTTATAACCTTTTCTGGCTTTGTGTCATATTTGTTTGACGTACTTTTAAACTATTAATAAAGCTTGGCATAATTCTTATTTCAATATATTTTGAGGTCACATTTCAAACACTACGTTATGATATGAATATTTTATTTTGTTTACAATTGAATTTTCTTAAAACTATTCAGTTTTACTTCGGTGGTCCCAAATATCCTTAAAAACATACTTACTATATCAGTTAAAAGTGCCTTCAGTCTTAAACAAGCTTCGAAAATCTAAATGCTCTGAAATCAGAATAATAATGTATTTACTGTATGCGAGTAGCTATAGTAAGTATTTTTTGGTAATCGAACATTCAGAAAAAGCGTTTCAATAAAGATAAATTAGAACCGAAGGGTGTTTTTGCAGACGATTCAATTTTGTTGAACCTCGTATGTGTAACCTTTTAATACTTAAACGGTCACCCCTAACCGTTGCCCTTACCTGACATTTATGTTCATTGGTACATTTTTTCAAAATAAAATTAAAACAGTTTTGCTAGTATGTAACCGTCAACCTTTAAACTGCACGCAAAATCATTTGATACCTTTTTACCGCGGGTATCTTGTACATTCCAAATTTCCAAGGGAAAATCGATTAAGTGATAAAGACTTATGAACAAGTTTAGTTCAGAACTTTTGTGGATGTGCAGTCTCTTTATTACTGCGGTAGCAGGAATAAGGGCGTTTCTCCACCTATCCGGCATCCGTCATTTGCCGATCCGTCAATTTCCGATCCTATTTAGAAATCTATTACCCTACTATACAGGTTTTTCCACTCTTCCGGCATCCGGCATTTATAGATCCGGGAATTTTACAAACCCGTATCCCGTGTGATGTCGGCTTAGAATAGCATCACCCCACATCCTTCCCGTGGGTGTCGTAAGAGGCGACTAAGGGACTCGAGAGTATTGATGTATTACAATTTTTAGGCGACAGGCTGACAACCTGTCACTATAGTGATACACATGTTTTCCGAAACAACCTTAGAAAACAATACTCAAAAATGTCAGACGTGGCGATAGCGACCGTATTCTTACGGCTGTTACGCTCTGCCTACCCCGCAAGGGATAAAGGCGTGATATATGTATGTATGTATGTGTAGTTTTCCAAACCGAAATTTGGATTTTGATGATCCGAAGTGACAGACGTACAAGGCGTATTTCTAAGCGTCGACTGTTTCGATGCGTAAACTGCAAATAAGCGCAATTTTATTTGCATTCGTCGAAATGGCGCCTCCTAAGCGCTCCGATACCATCGTGGTCAACGAGTTGTTGGCGTTCGTGCTGAATAAGCTGGATGTGATGGACGTGGTCAGCCTCGAGCAGATCTGCCTCACCAGCTACTCCGACGTCGACATCCACGCGGCCATGGTGTTCCTGAACGACTCCGCCGAGCCGAAACGTGTGCGTCTCAGCACACGCAACCGGGAAGGCTGTGGGAAGAAAAACATCCGGGACATCATCCGACTGTTCCAGGGTGAAGATCCTGATGACGTCCCAACCTATGTCGCACGGGATCTGAGTAAGCTGCCGCCGGTGACGTTTGATCATGTCGACGTCACCACGTTGCTGAAAGATATCCTGCTACTGAAGGCTGACGTCACAGACATAAAAAGAAAATTAGAGGTTTCCGAGCAAGTGAGTGCCGAGTTGCAACGCGAGTTGACCTTATTGCGAGGGAAAAACGCCGCGTTAGCGACTCCGCCCGCCGCGTGCAACGTGACTATACGTAGCGACGACACCGCGCAACACGAAACCTCACCCGTCAGCAATTCTGCGAGCCGAGCAACTACGGATGATAAACTGCGGGTCAGCGACCCCGCAGCTGCTAGGAAGAGCGACAAGGTTACACTGCCGCCTCCAACGCCCCGTGCCGAGTCTGCGCTGCATCCCGATGCTGCTCCCTTTATACCGGTAGAGCAAAAGGACGTGCCGCCGCGGAAAACTCGCCGCCCTCGCCGCAAGCGTCAACCTGCGCCTCCTGTGACACAAAATGGGAAGCAAAAGGGATGCCCTGCGGCTAAGGAACATCATGCTGCGTCGAAACCGATTGTTGACGGAGATGGCTTTACACTTGTAGAAACAAGGAAACATCAACTTCGTCGCAACCGCAATAAGCGCGGCACCGTCACCGGCAGAACCCATCACGCAGCTGTATGTGTCCCGGCTGGACTGCAATACGACAGCGGAGGACATCATGCAGCATGTGCAGCAGATGTGCAGGCTTCACCGGGATCTTCTACGGATCCCCACCGGATTGATGGTGGAAATCCGACAGCTGGACTCTAAAATTTCTACCAATTTTAAGTCTTTTGTTCTGTCGGTTCCCCAGAAACATGTGTGCGGGTTCCTGCGAGAAGATTTCTGGCCACAGGGTGTCGTATTCAGGCGCTATCGACCCCCCGTGCAACGTGAGTCGCCGTCACGAAAAGTGCCTACCTAGTTTTTATTAAGTAATGTTATTGTAGTGTATTTATAGTATGTTTATAGATTTTAAGTTATATTGTATCATATTATTTTATTCTATGGGCCTTAGTAGCCTGAAATAAAGGATTTATTATTATTATTATTAAAAGAGTATGCATATAGAAGGTTCTCTTTGAACTCTACCATGACGTCATTCTACTGTCCGTCTTTTACGGGATAGGTCGAAAAGCGTTATCCGGCATTCGAATATTGTCGGATGGCTACTTCCGACATTCGGCAGCCGGAGCGGATAAGTGGAGAAATGTTACAGTGTTTGTTTTATTTTCAGCTGCGCCTCATAATCTGTTACGATGTATGTTATTCATTGTGATGTTGACAATATGTTCAAACAAACGAACTGCAAATAAGCAAAATGCATCCTTTCTTTGCAGTAGGTATTGTGTCACTTTTGAAAGTTTCCTGCAAACTTAAAATGATTTTTTGCATCATATACAGCAAACTTGAATTTCTTTGGTTATTTCTAATTTGCTGAAATAGAAATCGATCTCGACCGATTCATCAGCAATACAGAAAATATTATCATACACAGGCCTCGTTCGCCAGTGTTAGGTAGGGACGTCAATGAGACACGAAAATTCGATACAATTTGGTTTCTTGAAACTACCGACACAATATGTAGCACATAGGATCATATTTGAATTGCAATAACTATTTGCCACCTAAATCAAACAGAGAACAGAGAAATACGCAAAATTTAACACAAATACATACATACATACATACATACATATATCACGCCTCTATCCCTTGCGGGGTAGGCAGAGCGATAGTTGCCGTAAGAATACAGCCACTATCGCCACGTCTGACATTTTTGAGGATTGTTTTCCAAGGTAAGGTAGGTTTGTTTTACACAAATACAAGGACAGAATAACCAATCTGATTAAGTACCTTAGCGCTGCTGTACCAGTCAACTCTGAAAATATTCGTATTTTATCAATAGCGCAACAGTAAGGAACATTAGGTCCTGCATCCCGTCTGTATGCCCACTAAATACATTACACACCTACCCTAGTGTAGTCCAAATGCTTGTTTTAATTTTCATTGCTTTTCCTTTTGTTCAACAGCAGAATGGATTATGTTGATATGCAGAATGCGTTGGGCAGACTTTAGAGCAATTAAACACTGGGTTTCAGACATTAAAACCCTCGTGGTTTCATTTTACTGCACTTTCTGCTAATGTAACAGGGTTTGTTTTAACAAAAGGATATCCGTTTCAGTGACTTTTTTGGGTAGATTTTAGTCGAAAGAATGAAACCATTATGGTTATGTTCTTATTGTGGTGACCCTTTAGTAGCAGATTTTCAACCAAGTTTCGTAATTTCTGCTTTACACATGCACACTTTAACACATACATACATACATATATCACACCTTTATCACTTGCGGGGTAGGCAGAGCGTTAACGGCCGTAAGAATACACGGCCACTATCGCCACGTCTGACATTTTTGAGGATTGTTTTCCATGGTTGTTCCAGAAAACATGTATTACTACAGTGACAGGTTGTCAGCCTGTCGCCTAAAAATTGTAATACACGAATTCTCTCAAGTCCCTTAGTCACCTCTTACGACACCCGTGGGAAGGATGTGGGGTGGTGCTATCCTAAGCCGGCATCACACAACAACGTAGATATAGATACGATAGATGCTGAAGTTTCGTACCAAATAACAAAACAACCAGCCGTCGAAGTTTTCATAGCTCGTAAAAAAAGAGCGAACGATGGCGTGATCTGTCATCTACAATCCAATAACAATTTCTCCATAAAAATCAATGGCAGGAAAGCAACTCGATTTCGTAGAATAGGGTAAACACGCGGCGGCGTGAACTTTTGCGCTATTTGTTTGTAGGTATGATTTTTGTATTTTCGTTTACTTTTGCGATCAATCTTTTTTTTTGTATTAGCAATGAGGTGTTTTTGTTGCATTTCAGTTACTGACTGCTGATTGATCTGCCATTGTTTCAATATGATCAGTATAATTATTTTAGTAATTAAAAGTTTTTCTAGTGAAGGTCCTAAATTCCAAATTGATGTATAAAACGGTCGTAGTTTACATACATAAATCACGCCTTTATCCCCTGCGAGTTAGGTTAGGTCAGAGCGTTAACGGCCGTAAGAATACAGTCGCTATCGCATCTGTCATTTTTGAGGATTGTTTCCCAAGGTTGTTCCAGAAATCATGTGTATCACCCTAGTGATAGGTTGTCAGCCTGTCGCCTAAAAATTGTAATACACCAATACTCTCAAATCCCTTAGTCGCTCCTTACGCAGGAAGGATGTGGGGTGATACTAATTCTAGGCCGGCATTACACGGCATACATACCATAATTTTATTTATAATTTTAAGAATATTATCCTTTCGACAATTATATTACCTATCTATTTTAAATTCATAATAAAATTTTGTCACAATCCCACTGCTTCCCAAGCAACAATAAACGGCAACACTCAACCGATACTTTTTTCCGATTGGAAATCGCATAGGAAGCTCAGACTACTTTCCGCAATTTGCCGGGAAATATTCCTGTTTCCGCAGAGATGTACGGCAAAAATGGAACGGTTTCGAACGGCCCCTTTTATCTTTTTTACGTATTTATCTTTGGAAGTTCGTTCGGTATCGCGCTGGAAGTTCGAGCCTTGCGAAAATCCTGAAAGAAGCGCCTGTACTCTGTGCAATGCAAGAGTTTTGTTCAGTGAAAATTGTAGGTAGAGTTGCTTTGAAAGACGTGCTGAAACATTTTTATGATGGCAAAAATACATACTATTTAGCGTGATATTTCTCGTAAATGCATTTTATTTAAATTCTCTTAACTGCATTGGCGGGTCGCACGCTTGACGCACGACGGAGCGCTAAAACATCGCAGCGGTCTCTCACATCCATACTATAAATGTCAATCGCCATACTAGAACCGCGCAACCCCTGTCGACGCAGCGCTGCTATCGTCATCTGTCCAGTGCGGTTTAAGTATGGGGAGTGACGTTTCTATTGTGGATCTGCCAGACCGCTGCGATATTTTAGCGTTCCGTCGTGCGTCAAGTGTGCTATTCGCCATATCCTTCAAAGCATTACCTAAAGCAAAGGTCGTACACGGACACTTAACCTACTGTTGCGAAAACTTAAACTTTTACCCTTTGTCGCATATTACACCCACGGAAAAGAAATATCAACACAAAAACAATCACAATCACATAACACACGAATAAGGAAAGTGTGATTAAATTAAATGAAAAAAATACATGTAATAACCCCGGGGTGATATGTAAAGCATTTTTGCACAGCTCATCGGCGCGGTAATAAACGCCGCGAACAAAGTAATCTCAGTAAAACGTTTTGTATGTAAATGGAAATCAATTCGAGGTACAAACAGTTTATTCTACTAATTCAGTATGATACGTTGAGTTACAGTTTTTTTTAATCCTAATACTATGTACATGTACCGAATCGCATTGCACATGAACCGAACCGAACCGAACAATATTTGCTAGATCGTGACAGCCACTAAACAAAATATGACAACTGCAATTTGATACAAGATGCGTTATACGAAAGGAGACTGTTATTCCTAAGGAATTGAATAAAATAATTTTATCAATAAACCAGTTCCGCCAAAACTTCGCAAAATCGTGCAGACATCTCAATTACACACACAAACCACGACAAACCTGGCGGGATAGGCAGAGCGTTAACGACGACTGTAAAATTAGTTAAAAGTCGTTTCAGATAAGTCATGTATCACTGTAGCTAGTATAGGTTGTCAGCCTATCACCTAAAATTGCAATACATATGAAATCCTTGACTAACCCTAGACGGGTTTTTACGATACCCACAGGAAAGGAAAGGAATGGGGTGATGGTATTCTATTACTGATGCAAAACTGACGATTTTGGACTTAACAAAATATGAAAGAGGCTATATTATTTGTACTTTTAATCAATTGTGTAACAGTTGGTCACAGCCTTCAAAAGTGTACGTAGTTTTTACAAATATAAGTACATTTGTTGTATTAGTAGAATATGTATGTGAAGGCGGGAAAAGTGGCAAACATAGAAATAATGACGTGTTATTTGTATGCCTGTAAATGCTGTGATCTTTTTGTTGGAGCACGCAATGTCATTCTAGTTAAGTGATTATATTACGATACTGTAAGTACTTACTTACTGATATTGCTTTTGGATTTTGGCTCTTATCTTTGTTTTTTTTTTTTTGTTTTATCGTGATCATCCGTTTCAAATTCGTTATTCCTAAATTGTAAAGATGTACTTTGTATCAGTTTTTAAAATCCTTATAAGTTATTGGTATCTATCTATTTTTGTGGGTTATATTTTACAAAAAAAAAGTAAATTATGGTATCTTTAACATAAATATTACGAACGGAAGCTGCAATTACACTTGGAATAAAATTTTATTTTTCGTATTCTAAATGAAAAAAAAAACTCTTTAAAAAACGCTCCACGTAATTTATGCCCTAGGGCACCATCATTCATAATTTCAATTTAGAATATGAGAGAAAAAAAAAGGACTTTCTATTAATTCTATGCTCGCAGTCGCGCGCTCTTAATTGACGCAATTGAAAAGTTAAAACCTCACGTTTGCGCTCACCTTTTTAAATATTTACTTTGCGACCCAATTAGGGAGCTGTTTCTACATTTTTCTTGCGTTGGCGCTAGGGGTGTAGCGACTAATTATTTAAGAATCGAAAATTATCTCACCAGTCTTATTTTATTATATACTAGCGGACTGCTCGTTTTTCCCGCGGGAATAAGGATTTTCCCCAGCAAGTATTGTACGTAAAAACTGCCTCTTGAATCACTCTATCTAAAAACCTTCATCAAAATCAGTTGTGTAATTTTAAAGATTTAAGCATAAATACAGACAGACGCGAAAAGCGACTTTGCTTTATACTATGTGGTGATTATCTTACTATTCTGATACTAGTTTTCTTTGGGGCGTTGGGCGACTCGATGTCCGACACAAAAAGGAAGATATACAATATACAGATCAGCCACAATAATCCAAGCATGGGCCTTCCCCAAATTCTTCCCATCTGCTCAATTGATTTCAATGACAAGATCAAAATTTTCAGATTGTGTAAATAGGACATCAAAGGTTTTTTGCGTAAGTTTGTCCTACGTATTTAAAACCATCAGGATATTGTAGCTGACCTAATCACCTATAAAGGCTCGTTTGTTAGATAAAAATCTAATATTTTTAGTTATAGTGACTTTGGGTGTATGTATAGGTATTCTATCATGTGTTTGATTGATATCAACTGGCATGTCATTAATATTGTCAATAATAATAAATTTCATAATGTTTAAGTTTCCACTGATTACGCCTGATACCAAAACTATTTGTCTTGCAGTGGGTAACCGTCATATTATATTTTCAGATCGGACAAATATTTATTTCCATCTATGAGGATTTTTGGGGTGATAGCGTAGAATAAATAATTCAATAATAGTACCTGATAACAATGAACAAGATGACGCTGTTGTAACTTTTTCAGATTGAGAAATTATCTGTCAAGTTCAGTGACTCTTATGAGACATCTGAGCCTTAATAACGCAGCTACTACGAACTAAACGAACCGATTAAAAATTTGCATTAAAAAATATATCTTCATCCCTAGTTTTTATCGATGTCTCTTTCTAACATCAAACACGGTCGACTTTACTGTGACTCACCGACAGTTGAAAGTAAAGCTAATTTTGTTAGTTTTTCTCTAAGCCTGTAAAATATTGTTTGGATCAAATATTCTGGTGATAATATTAACTATTCAGTTTTGTTTATTAATTAGCTGCGTTTAAATTTGTCGCAAAAGTTATCATATTCATAAAATAATGACATCTATTCCGTTAAATGTTTGATTTCATATTCTAATGACCTTAATGGTTTTGATGAAAAGAAGTCCTAGCCACAGATCTTTGAATTCTCTTTTGTCAACATTTTGTCGTTATTCATTAAATTAAAATTGCAATCAAAAATACATATTGGGTTGAGAGATGGGACTACATTTCATAACAAATTTAAAAAGAGTCATCTGCAGTGCGTGATATTCTCGCAAATGAAAATTCTGGCATACATGTTTATTTTTTTCCAGGTTTGCCTAATTAGATGGAGTTTTACAACTAAGGTCGCAATAAAATTGGACTATAGGCGATAGAAAAATCTGAGTTTCGATTTCTGGGCTTAGATAGAATTAAATTGCAAATCTAAGGTAGAATATTGATAGAAGAATTGTATATTTTCACAGTATTTTATTTACATAAGAAAAGCATTTTTTGAAACAATATAATTATAGTTACCTAAGCTATTAGCATCTACATACTTTGATTAGTTAAGAACTAGATGGCGCTGTATTTATTTATTATCTTTTCTTAACGTACGAATCTTGAATTCGTTCAATCGAGAGTCCTTTTGTCTCAGGCACCCAGACGAATGCAAGTGCAGCATTCAGGGTTGCCACTGCAGCGTAAAAGTAGAAGATTCCATGTATGCCAATAAGACGAACAGCTGGAGGGAAGGCCGTGATCACGGTGAAGTTCACCAACCATATCCATTCGGTAGCAATCATGGTGACAAGTCCTAGAACCTGCAGAAGTAAATATATAAAAATTTAGACTTTACAGTTTATGATTGTAGGGTCACCTGCAGAGTCAGTAAACCCCCCTGCTTATAAAAATAATATTCCACGGGGGATCGGTGACTCTAAAGCTACACACACGGTCACCTGTAGAGTCACCAAACCCCCCTGCTTATAAACATTACATTCCACGGGTGTTCAGTGACTCTAAAGCTACACATACGGTCACCTGTAGAGTCACCAAATCCCCCTGCTTATAAACCCTACACTACTGGGGGGCTCGGTTACTCTAAAGCTGCACATACGGTCACCTGCAGAGTCACCAAACGCCTCTGCTCATAAACATTACATTCCAAGGGGGTTCGGTGACTCTAGCTACACATACGATTACCTGCAGAGTCACCAAATCCCCCTGCTTATAAACCCTACACTTAAACAAAAAAAATTGCTGTCCTACAAATCGATTTCAGCTATGGCAAATTTAGGATGGGGATTCCAAATTGGCGTAGCAGTACTTCCTTGTAATATGCTAACCCGTTATGAGTTTTATAATAGTTTTTTGTTGTATAGAAATTATACCTTTGGAATGAACGACTCGCCAATCAATACAAAAGGCATAGAGCCAGCTCCGCAATTGAAGATGAAGCAGTAAAAGAGGATGATCAGAGCAGTAATCCAAGCCGGTGCCAGTTTGGTCTGCACCAGGATCGCGACGCTAGCCGTACTTAAGGCCACAAGAATTGATGATCCAATGAGGAGAACCTAAAACACAACACACACACATACATACAGGGGGCTAGAGACGGTGTAGCGAAAACTTTGCAGGCATGCATAGAAACTGAAAAACTTTGTCTATAGTCTATAGATGTCTATATTTCAAGTTTCCGTACAAAGTCAGTCAGCTGATCGAATTTTGTATGAAAGGACGAAAATTTTTTTTTCAGATACAATCATCTGTGCGTTGCACGTAATGCATTAAGTGTCGTCAAAAGATGGGCAGCAGGCTACTCTGAATCTTGCGCTGCACTCACCAATGCACCTGCTAATCGGACACTTACCAACAAGGGGATGCCCATATCTAGTAGTCGAAAGTTGACGTTGATGTATGGTAATGTATCCCGGTAATCGTCACCGTTTACAAGCAGTTGCAATTTTTTAAACATTATTCTAATATTTTTGCACGAAGTTTTTCTACTCACTCGTCTTCCTACAAGATCGGTGATTAAGCCACTTACGACCATTCCGCCCAAAAGCGTAGCAGAGAACAGAACGGAACAAAAATTGCTTGACAGATCAGGGGCTGCCTCAGTAAATATTGGATTTGCATAAATTAATACCGGGATCACATGCATACAGGCCTGAAAAAAAATGATTAGGATACTTTTTAATCCATCCAATAAGGTTACCTGTAGAATCAATCTTATGTAGCATAAACCATTATACCTGCAAAGTAGTATGAACATTGCAAACAATGAATGCCCGCCTGGAAGGTGGTGATAAATCTGGAAAAGATAACATTTCATAAAATTACAATTAAGCAGTCGAAGCGAAACAAAACAAAGTCAAAAACATAATAAAAACGAAACCTTACACAAAAATTTCAAAGCTGACATTTGCCGATCATCTCCATTGTTGACGAATGAAACTGGATGTAATATTTCTTTTTCTGTATCAATAACCTCTTTTTCCTTTAAACCTTTTAAAGCTGACAATTCTACATCGCCAGGTGCGATAAGTGTCTTAAGTCGGGAAAGTTCGTGTGAAATGGTATCATATGATCCACCTTTGTAAGCTGATATAGCTCGACGTGCATCCTAAAAAATCTTCAAATGCATCAACATGTGACAGCACCTCCATAAATTACATAAAACGATTATAGCGAATATAATTTATTTTTAATAATTTGCGTGGCGTATAGCACACTAAGGCGCATATCACACTTAACGCGCGACGGACCGCAAAAATATCGAAGCGGTCTGTCAGATTCATACTAGAAACGTCACTCCCCATACTAAAACCGCACTCAACGGACGACGCTACGATAGCGCTGCGTCAACAGCGGCTGAGCGGTTTTAGTATGGGGATTGACATTTCTATGGATCTGACAGAACGCTGTGATATTTTAGCGGTCCGTCGTGCGTTAAGTGTGCGATCCACCTAATCCTACCAGAATGTAAAAGTTAGAGTTGAAACCGGTGACTAAAGGTTTTGTCACATATATTTGACGTAAAATCAAATATGCCCACACAATCACTCAATTCACCAGGAGATGATTTCATAAAACTATCAGTAATTATAATGAAGGCATGCCTACGGTCACTCAGCTTTGTGACAGATAAGTAGTAGTGTAGGTAAAGACCTGTAGAATGCTGCCACCAGGGCTCATCAGGTCGTTTATAGATTTGGTCAAGGTACTATAAAAAAAAAGAGATGATGATACTTACATTAAATCTCCCTTTCTTTATCAAATAAACTGGAGAATCATTTATGAAGATGAACATTAACAGATTAACGACGCTGAATGTGATGTTTATCAAAATTATAATTTTGAAAGAAATAAACCAGCCAAAGATATTAGATACCAATGTTCCGAAGCACAAGAAACATATGGGTGCTAAAAAGAGATGGTTAATTATTAATTTATTATTAGAAATCACCTTATTAATGTAGATATCATTGCACATACTTGCCTACGATAAGACT
The DNA here is from genome assembly GCA_029255805.1 of Keiferia lycopersicella. Classification (NCBI taxonomy): domain Eukaryota; kingdom Metazoa; phylum Arthropoda; class Insecta; order Lepidoptera; family Gelechiidae; genus Keiferia; species Keiferia lycopersicella. The sequence goes on from JARACZ010000008.1 coordinate 8,123,163, forward strand.
TCCTCTAATGCTATCTTGAACGATTTCAAATATATAAATATGGGAATAGGTCAAAAATGCTCCACCACCTATTCCCATGATAAAACTGGCAATTAATATCATAAAACTACTGGAACTTAGGTAGATGATAGTCCAGGCAATCTGAAATGTAGAAAAGAAACTACTTAACACGAATAAAAAAGGTATAAATGATTTGACAACTGATAGAGATGTGAAAAGAGGATATAAGCATTGCAGACCTTGAATAAATTGAGATAAGAACAGGCAGATGATGATAATAACAAAGTATCTATTATCAACTTAGGGGCTTGTTTTGTTCTGCGATATTTTTGCAATACCATGTTGGTATAAGCAAAAAACTGGCTGTGTAAGGATAAGACGACTAGACATTCAATTAAAATTCATTTTTAAAATAATTCAAGTAAATTTGCATTCGATAACTCTGAACGCCTGTTTAACAAAATGCTAATTAATATTACTAACTATCAAACATGTTTTCGCTTTACTGATGCATAAAAAAAAGCAAGACCTCATTTGAACGTGTCTTTTTTAGAAACAATTCGGTAATGAATTATGTACTTACAGCAAGTAATATTTTAGACAGGTCTTTTAACCACGAGTAAAGAAAATTATTGGAGCAATAAACATTACTATTTAACATTATCAATAAAAATTATATACATAGTAATAGTAGTAGTAATATATAGTAGGTAACTATTTAACTTTTTAATGATGATGAGGGCTTACTTACAAATTGTCTATTTATTTATGTTAAGTACTCACAGGATAAAAGAGTGACAGTATAATGCCGCCTTTTTGCCTTCCAATGTTGTCTATAATTGGGATAACAATGACTGTTCCGATTATGGCCCCTAATGAGGGCAAACTCCCCACTAGAGAAACTTCTAATTCAGTCATCGGTGAAGAAAGTACCGTCGTATTGGATGATGTAAACATTTCCATTGTATACGACGGCCAAGCGTAGAAAAATCCTATTAATAATGTGCCAAAAGAAGCTGAAAAAAAAATTTAACACAATAAAAGTCTTGAATTTTTAGAAATTTTGTAGCTCTCACTGATTTCTGACAGCTGAAAGTTTACTACAGAGAAATGCGTATAAATATTATTTAAGGAAGTCAACTCACCCACAAACGACGTGAAAAGTTGCGTTGGAATGCCCATTTTGCACCCACAGGTTAACAAGCTAAACAGTTTTTATAATAATATGTGATATAAGATGTTTTTAAACATCCGACTGCAATTTAATTTCAGACTAGAACTAGTTATTAGTAGCTTGAACTAATAACTAGTTTTTTTTTAGTCTCCCATACAAAATTACCAACTGTAAAAGTCAATTTGTATGGGAGGTCCAAAATTTTTCTTATATTTCGACCTATGTTTCTTGGGGAAAGTTGTTCAGTTTCATGGGCTGTTCAATGCAATCAGTTAGTCATAGGTTGGGATATGAGAAAATTTTTTGGACCTCCCATACAAATTGACTTGGTCGCTCGGTACTTTTGTAGTCGGTAGTCCGAAATTTTTTGTCATATTTCGACCTATGTTCCTTAAGAAAAGTTGTTCAGTTTCATGGGCTGATTCACCCCTCAAAATATTTTCAGCTAATATGTTTACACCCTGTATTTAACTACTAGGTTATTTGTGATGAAAAATAAAATGTAAGTATTTGTATTTTGGTATTGTATTCTATCGAAGACCGGGTTCAGTGGCGTGCTTTAGGAGAGGCCTATGTCCAGCAGTGGACTACAATAGGCTGTTAATGATGATGATGATGATGATCGTATTCTGAATGTTCGATGTCAGTCACTAGTATTTTGCCGTGTGGTGCCGGCTTAGAATAGCATCACGCCATTTCCGCTCGTGGGTGTCGGAAAAGGCGACAAAGGAATGAATCTAGGCAACGGGCAGCAGCGTTTCCGGTGAATATATACAATATCTTACATTGCGCTCTCCAATCCGCCTGCCAAGTGTGGTGTGTATGGCAATTAAGCAAAATATTGGGGAAGGCCCATGTCCAGCAGTGGACAGTTGTGGCTGTAGAAGTAGTATTTCTGAATATTGTATAAACGAGTTCTTTCTAGCACGGGCACCAGCTTCTTAACGCACTTTTGTTTGCAGATTGCATCGACATTGGATTTGCCTGGATGTGACACTAAAGACACAAACGCCAATAGGTATTTAATTTTTGTCAATGATTTGCAAGTTGTACATAAAGATAGTTATTGTATATTTTAACGTCTCACACATTATTGAATTTCACGATTGGACTACACACAGGTACTTTCCGATATAAAACGTACCGATACAAAAAAATTACGTATGAATAAAATTGTTTTCTACGTTTTGTTATTTATTGTGATTCACTTTAAATATCACTGTCACTTACATTGTGCTCCCAAAATGAGCGACCAATAAAGTGACGATTAGTTCTGCAAATAAAATTATGAAGCAACAATCCTGTTTTCAAGACGGAACATATGCGTAAGTACTTTTAAATTAAGCACTCACACAGACGAAAGGCGGCAGACACTTTTGGGCATTTCTACAGAGACGCCGTTTTTTTTGTCCTGGTCCAGAAGTAGTGTTAAACATATAAACTAAAATCTCAAAAAAATAACACGAAATCCTTAATGTATGTTCTATTTGGAGAGCATAATTATTATGACTAATTTAATATTACTTTCTTCTGAAAAATATACCGAATTGAAAAAAAAACACCAAATTTACCTGATTTAGGCCTGTCCCTTTGGCGGAATTGAAACTAAATTGGTCCATAATTCGATAATTTCCGGAATTTATAATAATGTTCCTATGTTCACATGTATATAGATATATGACAAAGGCTTATTTATTACCAAGATGTCTATAATGTTTTATTTTGTACCACTTATGTTACTTTAAATATTTGTCTCGAGCTTATGACTAAATTCGGTATCACTCACAAACTCTTACGCACATCTGTAAACACGCGCGATATGCACACCATTATTTGATTCACATAAACTGCCAGTTGCGTCCGAGTAGGCGAGTGCAGTGAATCTGAGACATGCTGCCGGAATTTACCATTTTCAAAGGTAAGAAATTTTGCTTCGTCTTTGGTGCAGGGTAATTTCTCAACTCCGGATCATGAATATTTTTGAAACTATAAGAGCTAAAAGGTTGTTACTTTGTGTAATTTGTGCCTCGATAGTATACCAATACGTAGGTAAAATTGGATTTGCACAAAGTTTTACTGTGAGAGATCAATTTCAAAGAAACCAGCTTTTTCTCAACTCCGAGAATCTGAACTCCGTGTGCATTTGTTCATGGAGTTGAGAATTTTGTTCACGGAGTTGAAGTTTTTTATAAAACTGTGATTAGAATGATGTCGTGTGGTACCGGCGTAGAATAGCATCACTCCAATTCTACCTGTAGGTGTCGTAAGAGGCGGCTAAAAGTTAATCATCAAGAAAATAGCTGGCAGCGTTCCCTGTGAATGCAACATCGTATTTGATGCTCGCCAATCTACCTACCATGCGTGGAAAACATGGCAATACCTTTCCAATAAGGGAAGCTCATGTCCAGCTGTTAACTGTTGTGGCTGTAAAGGTGTATTTTTGGAAAATAACGTAACACCTACTTACTGCTAGTGTGTTGAAGCAAAGCAGTCGTAGTATAAACTATGCCACTGGTTTTGACAATATTTTATGACATTTAAATTTGCCGAGTGATGCCAGCTAAATTAACATTTTATTTTCGATTTTCTGAAATTTCGAAAATTTTTCTTTTTAACAGCATGATCCACTTGTTCGGATATTTCTCGTACTCCTTATTGTTCCTCAGCACCAGACTCCTCCGGATGGTCAAGTCCTATTTCATTAAAATTAACAAGGTACGCTTAAATCGTCCATTAGCCAAAGACTCAGATCTAAAATGACCAAAAATTGTGACGTGTGATGCCGGCTTAGAATAGAATCGCCCCACATCCTTCCCGAGGGTGTCGTAAGAGGCGACTATGGGACTCGAGAGTGTTGGTGTATTACAATTTTTAACACATGTTTTCTAAAACAACCTTCGAAAACAATCCTCAAAAATGTCAGACGTGGCGACGGCGACCGTATTCTTACGGCCGTTAACGCTCTGCCTACCCCGCAAGGGATAAAGGCGTGATATATGTATGTATGTATGTAAAAATTGTGACAGTAGTACTGATGAAAGCAATCCACGAAAACCAAATCAGAAATCATTTTCACGCACAACTGAATTCAAAAAATACAAATACAGAATTAACAAAGAATTTAAACTTTTACACCATCGGCTGATATTTAATACAATAACCCTTTAAAAATTCTCAACTCCGTAAACAAATTTTTAAACTCCGTGAACAGTCAATATTCAAATTCGATTATTTCAGAATCTGCAAGTGGAAATGGGGAGAAATTCGTCTTATGTTGTTTATTCATTTAAAAAACAATAAATCACTTTGAATGAGTGCATGAAAATCTTAAAATAAACGTGCATTCTCAACTCCGTGAACACATTTCTCAACTCCGTGAACACTCGAAATTAAAATTTAATTATTTCAGGATCTACTGAAGCAAATGATGGCAAATAAGCATCAATATGTTTCTATTCTTTTTTCCTAATTTTCCAGTATTATAAAGTCAATAAAATGTTAAAAATAAAATTGCACACGGAGGTGATGAAAATTTACTCCTGCCGTAGAAATGCCCTTTTCTGTGTTTACGCATAATTATGACGACATACTAATAGCGATAGTGGCAATAAGAATACAGCCACTATCGCCACGTCGTCTGACATTTTTACCCGACTACAGCGAAGCAAAAAGGAGGGTTATGATTTTGACCGGAATGTATGTATGTATGTATGTATGTATATATGTGGCAATAATTCCTTTGTTCCCTCCTAGCTACGAATCTACTTTTTAGAATTTGACAAATGAGGTGTCAATAGAAGCGTCTGAACAGTCCGATGGTTATAGGCTATGTCATGCCACAATAAAGTGAACATGGCGCCCTCTAGCGTGCATAAAGATACGAACAAAAAAATTTTTTTCTTCAAGTGGTATCGTGTTGGGTATCAAACAAAAGGGCTTAAATAGCACATTTCAAAAATATACATATAATGTAGGTGAATCATTTAAACTTTCTTGCATTTACGCAATGTCAATTTAGTATGAAATTGGTACAGCGGTTTTTCTCTTTCTCTCTTTTCGTGTAGGACGCCGAGCCGTCTAACGATTCAATTTTTTTTTTCGTGTGGGACACCGAGTCGTCCAACGACCCGATGAACCCTAGTGGCGGAATTTTTCAACCGCCTTCTGCAAGTAGCAGACTTCTGACATGGTTGTGTAACGACCGCCGTCTAAAGAGATCATAGACAACAACCAGGACCAACGGCTTATCGTGCCATCCGAAACACGGAACCATCTTTCTTACGGACAATCGGGTGGTTCAGCCTGCAATGTCCTAACCAGACTGGGAACAAACTCACAAAGTGATAAATATCAACTTTGTGAGTGACCCACCGAGAATCGAACCCGGAACCTTCTGCGTCAAAGGCAATCGCACTACCACTGCGCCACATTGGTCTTCAATGAGCCCTTATGTCAGAATTTTTCAACCACTTCCTACAAGCAGCAGGTACATTGGTATCGGTATCGGTGTGGTGACGGTATGTGTCATACTCGTGGAGCTGATCTGATGATGAAAACGAAAGGCAGACAAGACGTGATAGCACTACATACGCTAAATATCTGTGTTTAAGCTATGGTCAGAAAGAGCTGCTCCTTGGGCTCAGATCTGACATATTTTTCATCATATTTAATGGGATCGAAGTAGAAAAGTACCGCGAAAATTATCACATTTAAATTAATTTAACGCGTGGATAGTTAGGTACATAGGAGATCCTACTAATCCTAATTCCTAATTCCTTATATAATTTATAAACGCGGATGTGTGTTTGTTAGGACTTGGCGCTAAAACGGCTGAATAGATTCAAATGATACTTTGTACAAAGATGAAATAATGTCTAGAATAAAACATAGGCTGCTCTTTACTACGGTTAAATTTCTTATTTTTAGGGGAACACGCACTTTCCAAAATTTTTGAAAAAGGTGGTGCTATTAAGCCAATTCGCGTTTTAGGAAAACTAACAGCGACATATGTTGTCTGAGACTTTTGACTTACTCAATTGAGTAGCTGCACCAAAATTGACGTTTAAGTCAATACGTACTGCTACTGCATGTAAAATATGTTTGAATAAGGTTTATATCGTGTTGGGTATCAAACGAACTGTCATATTTTTCATCTCATGTAATGGGATCCAAGTTGAAGGTACCGCGAATTATTACATTAAAATTAATTTAACGCGTACATAGATAGGTAGGCAGAGCGAAAGCGGGATAAAGGAGTGATATGTGTTTATATGTATGTATGTATAGATAGGTACATGTCTGTATGTACATAAAAGATCCTACAACTAATATTCTAAAAGCAGATATTTGTGCATTTTTCTTAGAACTTGTCGTTTTAACGCTTCATATATTCATATTAAATTTTATACGTAGCCAAAATAATAAATGAAAACATCTGTTTTGGTAACGAAACCAACAGCAAGCATCGACCCGGAGGGTTAAGGGGGGCTTTCCCCCCTCACAGAAAAAGAAACGGAGACATCTTTTTTGGTGATGGAACCAGCAGCAAGCAACGACACGGGGCTGGCCACCCTCACAGAACAAAGAAAATGAAAAACCTGTTTTGGTAACAAACCAACAGCATTCATCAACACGGGGGGTTCACAGAACAAAGAAACTGAAACATTTGTTTTGGTAATGAAATCACACGGGGGCTTACTAGCATATTTTATATACACCTAACAAAAGTTTAACAGTTTAAACTCGTACCTACCTACATCTTCCAACAAACAATCGTGAAAATTTAAGTTTACAACCCCAAAATAATTAAAATAAAAAGAAGTCTAAAAACTAAAACTCGACTACTGAGATTTCGCGCTCTAAAAAGTAAGAAACAAGAAATCTGAAATAACAATACTCACGATTGAATGTGTTTATCGTCTCCAAAATTCATACAAAGTAAACAGCTATTATAATTTATCTTCATGGCAGTTTAATTATAAAGTTCATAGTGGTTTTCTGGTGATAGCTGTGGTCGTTTGCCACGTGCCACTAGTACTATCTAGTTTATAATATAAATAAGGCAACGTGGCAAACGACCACAGCTTTCACCTGAAAACCACTAGGAACTTTATATTAAACTGCCATGAAAATAAATTATAATAGCTGTTTACTTTGTATGAATTTTGGAGACGATAAACACATTCAATCGTGAGTATTGTTATTTCAGATTTCTTGTTTCTTACTTTTTAGAGCGCGAAATCTCAGTAGTCGGGTTTTAGTTTTTAGACTTCTTTTTATTGAGGATTGTTTTCCAAGGTTGTTTCAGAAAACATGTGTATTACTGTAGTGACAGGTTGCCAGCCTGTTGCCTAAAAATTGTAATACACCAATACTCTCGAGTCCCTAAGTCGCCTCTTACGACACCCGCGGGAAGGATGTGGGGTGATGCTATTATAAGCAGGCATCACACGGCAAAACACGGTATATCGGTATACAGTGTGTAAATTCAATGCAGACATTTAAACCTTCTTATGTCGTGTGGGGGTAGGAAAGGATACCGAGTTAGCGAACGGCCTAATGAATCCACTCTGGTTTTAGGCCTCTTCTATGCTTAACGCACAACGCAGCGCTACAGTAACGCAGAGTTCTGTCAGATTCCTACCAGAAATGTTAATCGCCATACTAAAATCGCTCAACGCATCTGCGTCAACAGCGGTTGATCGATTTTAGTATGGGGAATGACATTTCTAATATGGATCTGATGAACCGGTGCGTTACGGATACGTAATACGTTGTATTTTAGCGCTGCATTTCGCGTTAAGTGTGAAAAAGGCCCAGAGTGTCCTACTTTCTGAATGTATGGCTTTTTTTTGCTAGCACTTCGCAACATTGTGACATTAGGAACGTAAAATATATAGTCTACAGCACATTCATTTTCACCAAGGAGTATTTTACTGTCCCTATATTATGATAGATCAGATCACATTTAAATAATTTAGGAAATAAAAAATCTGTCGAAGACATATCGCGAAAGTCACTGAAGTAGGAGAGGCATATCTTTGTTATAACACGCTTAAATTTTTCCCCGAAATTCCGATGTCTAATTATCATCTGCTGTTGACTATACCGCAACGTCAAAAAAATAGGTTGCCGTCTCGGTTACATGCGGCTCGTGTGTATTAGCGCTTAAACTAAACTTGTTTAGTTATCAATAACACTCACACTATACCAGTATTATAATGATAATTCTTATTTGATTAGAATAAATTCTAACTTCACGTCACTTTAATGTTTTTATTATGCCGCCTTGAATCCAAACAATGAGCCTGTGTAATAGTCCATACTGTCGCCGTTGTTTGTTATACCCATACCTATTTCTTAGCCTACATCGAGTCCAACCAGTCAAAAGAATGTTAATAACCACCAAGTCATCCGGCACAATGGCCGATGATGGCCACAGCTTGCGTGTTGCGTTCCATTACTGGTATACTACGTGAACATTCACTTGGTCGTCCGCACCCTTTTCCTAATAAACACGCACTCTTACCAAGATTACAAGGGCTAGTAAGTTGTGTACAGTACCTCCAGTTCTTAACGACAACGTCTAGTCTCCGAGTGTTATTTATTTTAGTAGGACTAACTTAGTTTTGCTCTTAGGTCTTACTGGATTCTCCAATAGATAGTACATGAAGGAAATATGTATAGCCGCAGTGGTTTCAATGAATGTGTTAGTCTTTTGACCGATGTTACCAAAACAAAAAAAGGTTTCACGTCACAAATAATTTGACAAAGCTGTATGTCGTTTTTGGCTTCAATGGTCAATCTCGCAATAAAATAGCGTTCTGATTTCAAAAATATTTATTTCACGGCAAATTTTTTCGGGCAAAATGTCTCATACCAAGTACAAGTATGTGTTTTGTCGTGTAAGAAGCACTCTAGCGACATGATTTACTAATCCTTGCAACATTTTAAAAATATATTACTTTGTATTTAAGTTAGTACTGTCCTAAAAATATCAGTACTTTTCTCGCAGCTCGAAGCAAAGTGTTGGTAGAATCGCGTGTGGGGTTCGACTAAATGAAACTATTTAGGGGCTATTCACACGAGCAATATCGCGGCGCGGTTATGGCCGTCCGTAAATCTGTATCGTTGTGGAAATTCGTGGAGCTCACAGAAATATGTCGAGACTGGTGCCGGAGGTATTCAAAATGCGGAAAAATCTTAGTTTATAAGCTCGTAAAATTGAGTCTTGGAGTCGTATGGTTAAGTCATATTTTTTATTAACTACCATGAGATCCGCTATAAATACCAACAATCTTTTTATTATATCCGGTTATAAAGATAATTTTAGCAAAAACTATCAAATATAGATAGAGTGAGAGCTCTATGTTTTGGATAGCACGTTAAGCCGTAGGTCCCGGTTGCTGTCTATGAAAACTTAGACGGCGGTCGTTACACAACCATGCAAGAAGCCTGTTATTTGTAGAAGGAGGTTTAAAAATTTCTGACACTAAGATTCACTGGGTCGTTGGATGACTTGGTTTCCCACACGAAAAGAAAGAAAAAAGCGAGAGCACGCCCATCTCTTTCCAGATATTGCGGTCTATTGGAAGATTTGTAACCTTTCGCTCTATACCCTATAAAAACAAGTTTTGATTTGCTCAGTTGAACGAAATCCTGCAATATAATTTGGTATCACGTCCACGGGTTACTAGGACGTGTAGAATGGATATGTGCGAGGTATTAGAGACTAGAGTGGTAGCGTACCTCTACATGCATAAGGGTTTTATATATCTACACTACACATAAAGTTGCTAAATAAAGAATTTGTCTTTACTACATGAATGGTAATAGCAGAAAAAATTAACATACATACACATATCACGCCTTAATCCCTTGCGGGGTTGGCAGAACGTAAACCGCCGAAAAAATCCGGCCGCTATCACTACGCTCTTTCAGATGATTTGTGTATCACTCTAGTGACAGGTTGTCTAAACCAGACTTGAAAATAAATCCAGATTTCTCCAGAAACCATGAGAGACAGAAATCATCCATATCCATATTCAACAGATATCGTAGTCTTTTAGCTAAAATGTATACCTAAACTTTGTACAGTAAGGCGAATCGCACACATAACGCTCGACGGAGCGCTAAAATAGTAGCGGACTGTCAGACCTATACTAGAAATGTCAATCGCCATACTAAAACCGCTCAACCGCTGTTGACGCAGCGTCGCATCGTCGTCCGTCGAGTGCGGTTTTAGTATGAGCAGTGCTGTTTCTAGTATGGATCTGACAGAGCGCTGCGATATTTTAGCGCTCCGTCGTGCGTTAAGTGTGCGTTCCGCCTTACTGTGTAAGTGGAGAAAAGCCGTTACACGCCATTACGGACTAATTTACGCTTTATCGTTTTCGTGTGTATAATCCCTTACCTTTAATTTTATTAGCATCGTGGTTTATATTCCCGAGAATGTTGCAATTAACACAATTTAATGAGATGGAGGAAATAGAACTTGTACACATATACGGTTTATTGGTGTTAACATACGTACATACACACATATATTACTCCTTCATCCCTTGTGGGGTAGGCAGAGCGTTAACGGCCGTAGGAATACGGCCACTATCGCCACGTGTGACATTTTTGAGGATTACTTTCTAAGGTTGTTTCAAAAAACATGTGTACCACTACCACGTAAAATTGTAATACACCAATACTCTCGAATCCCTTAGACCCCTCTTACGACACCCGCGGGAAGAATGTGGGGTGATACTATTCTAAGCCGCCATCACACGGCATTAACTTTGGTGTTAACTTGTAGGTATAAAGGTGAATCAAGTTCAAGTTCAAAGTGTTTATTGTTAAACCATACGGTAAAAGTTCACAATCGTTTTCTGATACCTATGATTCTTATGGTTAATTGTAGCTAAATAACTAGGATCATAGGACGACTCGGTGTGCCGAAGAAAAGAAAGAAGAAAGACTTTATCATTAGAACCTAGTCATTATAACCCTAGCTCAGATGGAGAGATGGGAAAAGTTTTGGAGGATCTTTTGGAAGATCGAAAGGGAACGAATTTCTTACTTTAATTTTTTTCTGCTTAAAGGACTTCGGTCTTCGTATTTTTTAAAAGCAGCTCACTTAGATATCAACCGAATCCTAGATGTAACGAAGCAGACGGAGGTTTTAAAGGATTAAAGGATACACTACCGAGTGTGCACCGTGACTTCATTCACAAGAGTGGTTCGGTAGCAGTGTAGAACATTCTGACCAGTTCTCAAGCTACAGCGAATTCCACACCTGACGTCGGTTGGTACAAAATAGTTTAGTATACCTATTGCATCTAACGTAATAAGTGTAACAGAGACCGATGTCAATGTCAACGCAAGTGTTTACGTTGTTTCTGGGTCAAAGTCTGTTTATGTGAATATTCTTTACATCTGACATACGTATGCGTTACGCTGCGCTAAAAATGCGCTTAAACCAACGTCAAGTGTAGGAGCCGTCTAAGATAGCAACACGGAAGTAATTTCAAATATTGCAGTTGAATCGCAGCGGGTATACTGGCTCTAATGGACGAAAGAAGTTTCTTGGTTTTCTTGCATTTTTTTGTGTCGTGGCATCAAACGGCTAGAACAAAAAGTTTGGTTACGAGTAATAACTAAAAATGGCACCCGTGAATGTAGGTAGGTATCTGTTTTCGAGAAATCATACAATAGGTTTTGTTTATCCCTTTTGTACGTTTGTCTATTATTTTAATTGCGTGCGATAAACTGCGATATTAATCCACTAAAAATAGTTGTTGTTGCTTATATGAAATATTACAAAGTGAAGTAAGATAAAACAATCTGGAAAATAATATGTTGCGTTAAATATTACTATTATTTAGCCTCACACGTGCTCTTACAGTAGATACCTGGATGTACTCAAAATCGATGTAAAGCATGCCTATAATACGATTAAATGCCAGTAATTGCAGCTTTTCCCGACATCATACGAAATAGGGTACGCTGGATAACCCGCTTAATTCAGGGCTAACATCCTAAAACTAGTGGTGATGCTGAGCTTAGAGCACCCTTTGTGGACGCTGATAGGCCTAAAATGGGTTTTGTGGTAAGTAATGCGATGGCTGACCCTAAATCGCAGTTTGTATACAGAGATTATGTTATGCGTAGGCGATCTCATTTTAAAGTTATTGGTGCGCGAACAGTCAAATAGAGTAAAAACGAAAAAGCGTATGATTAATAGATTTGGAATTTGGAAACTGTTTTGTAGATACTTTTTTGAATTTTGTCATTTTCATACTGTTAGGGATACGCGACTTCGTCTTCATTTGAAAGTTATGCTCTTGTCCGTGGAACTTGAATTATGTAAAAGATTTATTACATTACTTATAGAGCTATTTCCTTAAATGGGTCGTTGCACGACTCGATGTTCCGAACGAAAAGAAAGAAAGACCTTAATTGCATCTAATGCGTGTTGGTGACACACAAAAAACAGAGAATCAACACTTCAACAGTCAAGAGTCAGAGTTGAAGCAACAGTTTCCAAATCGCAGTGTAAGACCACCTTAACATACACACACAATAAAAACAGGAAAGGGACTTCCTCTGGGTATAGAAATAATATTACTGCGGTAAAAGAAAGTTTGGGAAAATTATGGGGCTGGGATGTTGCTCAAATAGGATATCCGGGAAAAGATCACGTTCTAAAAGGGTAGAAAAATGACGTCATAATATTGTCACTAAGCTGGAAAAAATGCGATTTATTTAGTGAACTAGAATTTGAAAGAGTAAGTAAACAATTTTAGGCAAACTCTTTTTCTTTTTATTACTGAGTAAAATGGTGGTGTAATTTATTTGATCGTAAATCATGCTCCTTGAAATTTACTTAAAGAAGAAAAATTGTAGTGAGCTTGACCTAAGTACCCAGTGGATTTATTATATGTATTTACTAGTGAAGTACGTTTTATATTTTAAATAATGGACTAAGGTCTAAAAAGACATTGTAAGGTTCTCAGTGTTTCAGAATTTTGTTTTAATAAGAGAAAATATAAGATATATGAGAAAGAAAGAGTTGTTGAATATCTACAACAACTTTTTCTGCATTCGCCAATCCACCGGCCAAGCCTGGTGAGTATGACAATACTTTCTAATAGGGAGAGGTCCGTGTGATGCCGGCTTAGAATAGCATCACCCCAATTCTCCCATGGGTGTCATAAAAATCGACTAAGGGATAATTAACCAGGGAATGGACAGCAGCGTTCCCTGTGAATTAAACATCTGCGCTCGCCAATCCGCGTACCAATTCGGATTCGGTAGGTACATAGGCACACAGATTAAAAGTTAGAATAATGAATAAATAAACAATTCACACAGCACCATCTAGGCCCAAACTAAGCAAAACTAGTACTATTACTTTTTTTGTAATCAAATACAAATTATACACAGAAAACACCCAGAAAAGACACAAATATTTGAAAAGACTTAACATCATATTTGTATCCTGTAGGGATTGAATCCACGATCCTTAAGGCAGGGGTACTAACCACTACGCCATCGGGACAGTTAATCTTATCTGTACAATTAGCAAAGTTTTAGAAGATTAAGATTAAAACTTTTAGGGACGACAAGTTTCAATTTGCCAATAAATTAAAGCATAAGCTTACGTTTACATGCCTAAATAGTATGAAACTCATTTGATCGTACAGGAAAACATACCTCTACATACATAGACAAGTACACATATCACGCCTCTAACCCTTATGGGGTAGGCAGAGCGTTAACAGCCGTAAAAATACGGTCATTATCGCCACGTCTGAAAATATTGAGGGCCGTTTGAGATAATTTGTGTATCACTATAGTTACAGGTTGTCAGCCTGTCACCTAAAGTTGTAATACACCTGAAACCCTCAAGTCCCTCAGTCACCTCTTACGACACCCACGGGTAAGAAATGGGGTGATGCTACTCTAAGCCGCCATCATACGGCACTATGTATGTAAATATTTTAATGGAACTATGTATAGTTTCATGGGAGTATTTTTAGTTTTAAGATTGTGAACTGTGAACCTATGTTTAAAAATATAATCAAAATAATCTTGGTAACTGCCTTTATGGTTTCGACGACTAAATTTTATTAAAATCGAGAGGGCACTAGTTTAATTTTCTGGACACAAAATGAGGCCTTTGCCCAGCAGTGGGATGAAATTAGCGAACAAAAAATGAAATGTACAAAGTAAAGTATGACTAATACAAAATGACGTTTAAATTAAAAGGTTGTCAAATAACTACAACTTTCCCAACAGTTACTAATGTAACTCATTGAATCACAAATCTTTTCCCTAAATAAAACAAAATGTTTTATGGCCGGGTATTTATCAGTCACCCAATGAAACATCGCCAAGATTTCATTAAATGAAACTCCCGAGCAATCTGACAAAGCAATTGGTCTAATTTCCTGATCATTAAGTCTACCATAATCTCAGTATTTGGGAGCCGCCTTCATTATTCCTATCTTCCGCGGTACAATTTATGGAATGGCTAGTGATGGAATAATAAAATATCATTGCTTGCTATATTTCTAGTACTGATTCTATTCTTTGATAACAATATATTTTTTGTCCATTGGACAGGCAAAGGTCTTAAAACCATACAGCCTAAGATGATAACAATAAGAGTTGCAAATATCAAAAGCCACATATAATCTTGAGTACCTAAGCCACAGATTAGTTTAGTTTATAATAATTTTGTAGTCCCTTGAACCTGATAAAAGTTGCCATCTTAGGCGGCCAGCACACTTGACGCACGACGGAGCGCTAAAATATCGCAGCGGTCTGTCAGATCCATAATAGAGACATCACTCCCCATACTAAAACCGCACTCGACGGACGACACTGCGATAGCGCTGTGTCGACAGCGGTTGAGCAGTTTTAGTATGGGGATTGTTTCTAGTATGGATCTGATTTTAGCGCTCCGTCGTGCGTTAAATGTGCGATCCGGTTGAAACAATTTAGTTTCGTAAAAGGTTGGGTTCAAAAGAGGTTCCTTTATACTAGTTATATAAAATCGTAGAGTGCGTGTGTGTCTGACTGAGCCATAAAGGAACTGAATTAGGACAGTTTATGATGGCGAGCGCGCGACGTAACACCCGCCGTCTTAGTTATCAAAGACAGCAACTGAGACCGACGGTTTAACGCACTCTTCGAAGCCCGGAATAATCTTTCTTTTCCTCTGAAAATTGATGATGATGAATATACGTGTAGAAACAGTCGGCCATGGTCTTTTTATAAACTAGACAAGATTTTTTCAACTATTTTTTTTTGTTACAGATATTATAAAACAAAGCGGCGATGCTTCGTCATGGCCCGCGGCGGCGGTAGTGCAATGGAGGTAAATATTAACATAAATGTATTTTCACCAGTTTTAATAAATTTATTGCAGTCCGAAAAGTAAATTACGTACTTGTGTTGTTACATCAGTATTTGCCAACTTTTTTATATTGAGCGTATTACTTTGCATAAATCTCTTTTAAATAATGATATAAAATTCGTACCTACGTTTTCAAACTTTTTCTATGTTGGTTAACAATTTTTCGGCCTTTCATACAAAATTCCTAATCAGCTGACTGACTTTGTATGGGAACTCAAAAAAAGGTTTTCGTTTCCCAACAAAGCTCCCATAGAAAAAGTTGTTTAGCTTCATGGTCTGATCGCGCCTGCAAAGTTTTCGTTACACCGTCCCATACGTCCCGTATGTATTCAAATTAAATATCAGCACCTAGGTACGAATGTTATAACAACCATGTATAGCTAGCAACATTACATACATACGAGTACATATATCACGCCTTTATCCCTTGCGGGCTAGGCAGAGCGCCAACGGCCGTAAGAATACAGGCGCTATCGCCACATCTGACTTTCTGAGGATTGTTTTCCAAGGTTGTTTCAGAAAACATGTGTATCACCATAGTGACAGGATGTCAGCATGTCGCTTAAAAATTGTAATACAGTAGTACTCTCGAGTCCCTTAGTCGCCTCTTACGACACTCGCGGGAAGGATGTGGGGTGATGCTATTCTAAGCCGGCATTAAAACTTAATACTGAAATATACTTTTTTCGTATTTGTAAATGGATCTCGACAGTTTCATAACTAGGCCAGAGGACCGTGTTGACAAGCGCCGGTCCAACAGCGGTTATTTTATTTTATTCCATTTTGTTTCCCGGAGAGTTCTGTACAAACGCGACGCTCGCCTTCGAGCCGCGGAAACAGTAGGCTGTACGACTCAAAGTATTTGAGTCCACAGTTTCAAGTATCCACTTTTTTTAAAACAATACTTTATACAGTGTGTAAAAATATTTGCTGCAAATATTTTCAGGGGTGAATCAGTCCATGAAACTGAACAACTTTCCCTAAGAAACAAAGGTCGAACGTACCGACCGACCAAGTAAATTAATGGGAGGTCCAAAAAATTTTCTCATTTTTCGACCTAAGTTTCTTGGGGAAAGTTGTTCAGTTTCATGGGCTGATTCACCCCTTAAAATATTTGCAGCTAATATTTTTACACTGTAGCAGAGTAGAACCTCTGCGTCCATATCCTTCATAAACCACCTGTCCTTTCACGAACCATTTCAAATTGGAAATTGGAATGTCGTCACACATTTTTCTGACTTTTTGACCCAGTCGCGATAAAATCAGCAAGCAATGAAGACCAAAAGAAACAAATTATCATATATGTATAGTGATCTGTGATTAGTTCGTAATTAATGATTTTTTGTTCGTAATTAGTGCTCCGTATGTAACAAAGTGTACATGTGAAATTACAACGGATTTACGGAAGTTAGAAAGAACCCATAAGGGTTTCTTTTCCCGTATTAAAATATAAGTATCAAGTCGCAAGATCGTCTTTGATTTATTTGTGGTGGCACGCTATCGAGATAAAAGAGGCACTACTCTAGTAGTGGGACAGTTTTTAGGCCAATATTATGATCCTTCTGACCAATACCGGCTACCTTTGCGCATATTACCTGTAAGTGTTCTTCTTTTTTGCTGTTGTTACTTTTGTGTAATGAAGTGACCTTATCACGTTTTTACTTCTTCTTACCACGGGTAAGGTCTTGACAACTAGCTAACTAACGTAATAAGAGCGGCGTTGATGACTTCAGCGTAAAAATAATACTGGGCTAATTTTTGCGTCTGTCAGATTCATACTAGAAACGTCAATCCCCATACTAAAACCGCTCTCGATGCAGTTCCAACTGCGTGACGCATTATAACTGCGTTAGCGCTAGGTCGTGTTAACGCAGCGTTCTTTTTGCGCTGAAGTGCGGTAAAGGCTCGATAGGTTATTTTCGCAATGGACATTCGAGTGTCCAATAATATAACAGGAACCATAAATATACCCACTACTTTCGAAAACACAGAATATTACCTCATTCTACATGTTATAATTAAAAAAACCTCAGTGGAGAACTTTTTATTGCGCATAATTTGGAAAAAACAGGTCAGAATGATTGTAGGTATCTAAAAACCATTTTGAAAAATGTTTTTGTGTAGCGAAAGTTGTACGGAGACCGTTACTCAGCACAGCATTAAAACTAGTTGGCTCAACTGGCATCCACCCAGGTTTGAGGATAAACTCTTAGTTTGGCTCAGTTTAAAGGTATAAGTAGACTATTTTAAAGTTAGATAGATTTAAGTGATATTGAACAGCAAATAATTTTGTAATTTGGCGGATTATCTGCAGTAAAAGAATTTGAAGCATTAAAGACCTGCGTCGAGAGCGATTTTGCAGCGTTATTTTTGCGCTGAAATGTGGGAAAAGCCAACTTAGTATATGACAACTTTTGCGACAAAACTTTGATGTCATAATCATTGATCATATTCTGACGAATCGCGTTTGAACAATAAATACAGATATGTTGATTTATGTCTAGTTGATAGGTCAAATATGTTTTCGGTTTTATGTACAAAAAAATCATGCAAGTAATTCTGCACGTTAATACACAAGCATGTTTCCAGTAAGAAAAGGCTGAAGAGTACTAATTAATAGTGGTTTAGAATTCTAAACCACTAATTGGTTGGTAATTACCAACCCTTTAATTTGAGTCCATACGCCCTTATTCCAGGATGCCCTTCAATTCTGAGCTTTTTAGTTCGCCACGCCTTCGGTCTTCTTTATACTGGCTGATCATTTAAATGTGCCATATCTTAAGGGCAGGTGCATTACCTATCGATAAATAAACTGTGATATTGTCACGCTCTTAAGCTATGGCAATCAATAAATTCAATAATGCCCTGTATACTTAGTAATCAAAATATTAAGGTGTAAAAATATTAGCTGCAAATATTTTAAGTGGTGAATCAGACTACGAAACTGAACAACTTTATCCAAGGAACATAGGTCTAAATACGGGATTGTAGAAATCGGAGTGATGGATAGGGATTGAAAGAATTGACTTGACATGTAAGCGACAAGGCTTGTTGACTGTCCCGATGGCGTAGCGGATAGTACCCCTGCCTTCTACGCCGAGGGTCGTGGGTTCGATCCCCACAGGACACAAATATTTATTAAGTCTTTTCAAGTATTTGTGTTTTGTCTGGGTGTTTTCTATGTATAATATGTATTTATTTACAAAAAAAAGTATATAAGTATTAGTATCAGCTATCTAGTTCCCATAGTACAAGCTATGCTTAGTTTGGGCCTAGATGGTGCCGTGTGTATTGTCCAGGATATTTATTTATTATTTTATTATTTGTCTTGGGACCGCGAGAAATTAATATGTTTGTTATTACGTAATTTTAT
Source organism: Keiferia lycopersicella (assembly GCA_029255805.1). Lineage (NCBI taxonomy): Eukaryota > Metazoa > Arthropoda > Insecta > Lepidoptera > Gelechiidae > Keiferia > Keiferia lycopersicella. Next base: position 8,142,120 of record JARACZ010000008.1, read on the forward strand.
ATGGAAAGTTTATATTTTTTCATATTTCGATCTATGTTCCTGACCTATGTTCCTTGAAAAAATTTTTCAGTTTCATGGGCTGATTCACCCCTTAAAATATTTGCTGCTATTATTTTTACATCCTGTATTCGTATTCATTGCCAAATTCTGTTTTTAAATTTCTGTCCAATACGTACGTGTTTGCTCCTGAATGATAACTAGGTATTTTTTATTTAGCACAAATAAAATAATAAACGTCATTTTCCGAATCCAAAACCCATATAAAAGTAAACTTTATGTAAATATTCAGTCCACACACACTTTGTACAAACAAAAACAAGTTGGAAATAAATTGGAGTACCTATTTTGTCTGAAAAATATACTGGTTTTGTATTAAAAAAGAATAGAAGGCCAATTAACACTAGCTTAGATCGTTCGTTAGTGACTGCCGGTTTAAAACGAATAGAACAAACCTGCACAGATTTAAGCCGATTATTTATGTCTCTGCCAATTGAACATCCAAGAGATATTTTCACAAATATTATAATCGTATCCCAGTCACATCTCAGTAAGTGATGTCAAATACGCTACAGCCTAAATTAGGCGGATCGCACACTTGACACACTACGGATATTGCAGTGGTCTATCAGATCCATACTAGAAACGTTACTCCCTATTCTAAAACGCACGCGACGGACGACGCTGTGATAGCGCTGCGTGGACAGTGGTTGAGCGGTTTTAGTACGGGGATTGACATTACTAGTATGGATCTGACAGACTGCTGCGATGTTCTAGCGCTTCGTCGTTAAGTGTGCGATCCGCCTTATGTAGGTAGGTAGCCTCAGTAATTATGTCACAAAAATTACCAGGTGGTGGCGGTAAACACATAAAATTGATATTTGCCAATTTATTTTCACTTTGTTGGATATTTCCAATTTTGATAGAAAAATATTTGCAAGTTGAACCAGCTAACTTCCGCATAATACAGATGGCTCCGTGCTTCGTTAGCACGTTGGTATTGGTTGCTGTCTATAATTATTTATAATTTTAAAGTTGCATACTGTCCGTAAAATGACTAAAGTAGCAGATATAGTACGGAAGTGTAGCAAACTGAAGTGGCAGTGGGCTGGTCACATCTGATGTAGAACTTATTGCCGGTGGAGTAAGCGGGTTCTCGAGTGGAGACTACGCCTCGGCAAGCGTACCGTTGGACGCCCTCCGGCCAAATGGGCCGATGAGTCAAAGAGAGCGGCTGGTAGCGACTGGATGGCAAAAGCGGGAGATCTTTCATTGTGGCGTACCATGGGGGAGGCTTATGTCCAGCATCTACATGTACTTACTTATCTTGAAGCTTTGACTTTTCTATAATTCAAATTTAATACTAAACTAACTTGATTCAAACACGAGGAGTGTTTGCTAATTCAATAAGTTCCCGGTAATCATCGCGAATAATAGTTTTTTTAAGCTCTTGGTGATAAAACTGTAGTTAGTTATTCATTTATAACAGCCTGTAGGGAAATTATGGGTTCCGGGCTAAATTTTCAGTGTATAAATTTGAATTCTAAGCAAAAGAACTTAAATTAGTAACTAACTTTCTAAGTTAAGTAAAGTTCTGTGTTAGCAGATGTAGCGAAACGCTTTTCAGGACTGGGAGTGAATTAGTTAATTAAATAGGTATCTAACATTTCAGAGACTACTTACACATGGAGACAGGGAGCTTGGATTCAAAGATAAAAAGACAAATTGGACCTAAAATTATTGCAATGACTAACATGTCATTATTAGGGTTTTATGAAATTTGCGCCTTTCCATACACACTCTGCATATACACATCAGCTTAAAGTAATACACTGCCGGGCGTAGACCTTTCCCAGGGTCTACCACAAGACATGATCTTCCGTTTGCGCCATCCAGTCAGGGCAGTCAGTTACCACGGTTGCACCTATGTACCTTGATTTGTTTACGCACTGAAATTCTATATCTACAAAAAGGGCAAAGGTAAACATAATATTATTAGTACCTACCTATTAGATATAATTAAAATGTACCATTTTACAATTTTGTTTCTAACTGCGGAACGACAGTATGTCCTAATTTAGAACAGTGTAAAATTACACTAATTGGACAATGGTACACTTTATTGCCCTCTCGGATGGTAACGGTTAATAAGCTCGCAATTCACAGCTTTACGAGGTGTGCAACTTTGCCTTACAGTTGGAATCAACAATTCCAGTTCAGCTGCATGTCCACTGGATAGGTCAGATGAGAAATATTTTGAAGTAAAGTATTTCAGGGTTATTCTGAAGTATTTCAGGGCAAAATTTATTTCAGTACTGACTGTGCCAGTCTATATAATTTGTTAAGTTGATTCTGAAGATGTCAGCAAAGAGCCATTTAAATTTATTTTGGGACCCACATAAATAAATACTAGAAACAGAACCATTGTTCCATTAATAGGTGAAATTATGAAAGTCGCTTAGTATTTAAAAAAATAAAGAAGAAGGAGAAAAGCCAGGGACCACTGCCTGTCTATGAAACATTTTTAAAAATCACAATTGATTCTGAATTACCACATGCACAACTAGAAAATTCTAATTTATTTTCAATACGTTCATTGCATCGTATTCTTACTAGTGGACCCAACATTTATTACTCAGATAGAACACTTTGTCGTAGAATTTATTAACTAGGATGCGTACAGTTTCAATCCAGGTAATTCTGCAATGGAAATTTTCAATCCATTTAGTAATTGTTTCATTTGTTTGTGAACATGTAACCATGATAAGTGACATTTAAAAATTGGAAGTAGGTAGTTTTTATCTCATACATACATACTTATATCACGCCTTTATCCCTTGCGGGGTAGGCAGAGCGTTAGCCGCCGGCCGTAGAATACGGTCGCTATTGCCACGTCTGACATTATTAGGATTGTTTTCCAAGGTCGTATTAGAAAATATGTGTATCACTATAGTGACAGGTTGTCAGCCTGTCGCCTAAAAATTGTCGCCTAGTTTTTACCTCTCAATTTATTAATTTTATCTATTGCAACAATAGATGAGGTACCTACAGGAAAGTAACTTTCAAAATTACTTGTAGCTCAAATTAATAGCATCCATAATGCGTTTGTATAACAGTGTAAAATTTAATAAAACAATAATAACAAATAGTTTACAACGTTTTTAGAACTTAATGTTTGCCGTGTGATGTCGGCTTAGAATAGCATCACCCCACATCCTTCCCGCGGGTGTCGTAAGAGGCGACTAAGGGACTCGAGGGTATTGGTGTATTAAAATTTTTAGGCGACAGGCTGACAACCTGTCACTATAGTGATACACATGTTTTCTGGAACAACCTTGGAAAACAATCCTCAAAAATGTCAGACGTGGCGATAGCGACCGTATTCTTACGGCCGTTAACGCTCTGCCTACCCCGCAAGGGATAAACGCGTGATGTATGTATGTATGTATGTTCTTGAACAGCTATCAAAGCATTGAACAATACTTACCTAAATCGTTTTGAAATTGGTATTAGTTTAACTTCAGTTGAATTACAGATTGGTGCAAATATTCTGAGAAGAGCCCTTCAAATTATTTCCAATAGGCAACGGGAATCACTGAAAGTCAGTTCAGCTATTTCATTTTGTTGGATGACACGAACAGAATTCTAATAAATTATTTTTCGTGAAACTTTGAACAGATCGCACCAAAATGAGAACATAGCTTGATCGACGTCGACCACGAAATTTGTGGTTTTCGGCAAACGGGTTTACATATTTGTGGAACGGGATCATAGTTTTATTATCCTAAATCTGTCTTCAAAACAAAATACAAATGGCTTTAGATTCCAATTCTCTTTAATTAAAATCCCTTTTGTCATTATCACAAAACAAAGGCATCAAAGTCTGCAAATATTTTCTAGTAATTCGTCAAATGTCCTATAGAGCGAGCTCAGTATTTGGTGATTACGTTTTTATATTACAATACATAAAATATTAATTATTTTGTTTTAAATGAAATGTTTCATATTTTACTTAAATCTAATTTCGGTTCTAAAGTACATTAATCAGACTTCAAAGGGAAGCAACCATCTTTGTTTTTCGCTAATTTGCTGACAGAGTGTCATCAAAGAAATATAATCATAATCTACGTTGTCAATGTAAAATTGACGCTTCTAACTGAAGACTAGAGCTGTCAAAGTTGAAACGCGTTTGACTTTTCCTAAATTTAAATGTTCCCTTTGTTTGTCTTTGTGTTCTACTAGTTAGCCGATCCAATGAAAAAGTTTTTGTCGTCTAACCACTTTCGAAGAACGCTGGTCGGTTTGCAATGAAACTTTGTTATTACGATTTTCAGTTAGAAACAGACGAATTGAAACCAATGAAACAACTTCAAAATTAAAAAGAATTGGCAAGGAAACTGTAGCGCCAGGCTTTTGAAACTTCTGAGCTCTGTATTAAATGTTTTTTGTCTTCAGATTACCTACGTACATACATACATATATCACGCCTTTATCCCTTGCAGGGTAGGCGGAGCGTTAACAGCCGTAAAAATACTATCGCCACGTCTGACATTTTTGAGGATTGTTTTCCAAGGTTGTTTCAGAAAACATGTGTATCACTATAGTGACAGGTTGTCAGCCTGCCGTCTAAAAATTGTAATACAACATTATCAACAACGATAAATAGAAATACTTTCAGTAGATACCAATATATTTAGCGATGTATATAGCTTAATAATTTTCAGCTTACCTATTAACGACTAAAACAGAAAAATGCGACTTCAAAAAACTTTTTACAGTAATTGTAACTTCGTAATTGAGTTTTACTTATTTTAGTCCGTGATTACCTACTGTGAAAATGTTTGAAATATTTACTGTTCGCTCGCAGTTTGAATTTCATTTTGGTAGGTGCCTAATTTAGGACTTTTCTGTATTTAGACCTTAATAATAAATATATGGAATAGGAAATGGTGTGTCAAGATCAATTGCACAAACATCAAGTAGGTAGATTTTTACAAGGCTTGCCTTACTGTTCCAACAGTTTCAACCAACTTTTAGTATCAAAATTCATTTTGTTATATTCTTTGGACAGATACATGTCGAGTTTAAAGTGGTGAAGACGTGAGACAAGTTTGAAATATGAGCTGTATCTTCTAGTGTGAAGTCGCTTACTGCCCGCAGCGTTTCAGCGCTCAACTTGTAAATAAGTACGTGCTAGGTACATTCAAGATAATATTTTCTTCCAGTAACTGTTCTTCCCGTATTCGTAACAGCTTTCACACAAGTACAATTTTAAAAGCAAGATAAGAACGGTCGCGACTGGGACGTCTGAAATATGAGTTTCTGAGACAATAATAGTTGGGACACTTTTAGTGCTGTTGGGAACGCCAGGTCTTTATTATTTGACACTTGAAATAGTTTTTATTGCGATATGCAGCTGCAGGTACGGCGTTGAGGTTTACTAGATTATATTATTTCCTAATTTATGTGCCGTGTGATGCCAGCTTAGAATAGTATCACCCCACATCCTTCCCGCGGGTGTCGTAAGAGGCGACTAAGTAACTCGAGAGTAGTGGTGTATTACAATTTTTAGGTGACAGGCTGACAACCTGTCACTATAGTGTTACACATGTTTTCTGAAACAACCTTGGAAAACAATCCTCAAAAATGTCAGGTATGGCGATAACGACGGTATTCTTGCGGCTGTTAACGTTCTGCCTACCCCGCAAGGGATAAAGGCGTGATATATGTATGTATGTATCATTTCCTATGAACTTTATAACGAGTGATTTGTGTACCTACATTAAATACAGGGTGTAAAAAAATGCAAATATTTTAAAGGAGTAGCTCAAGAAAACTGAACAACTTTCCTCAAGGAACATAGGTCGATATATGAGAAAAAATTTGGCCCTCACATATAAAATGCAGCAGCCGGGCGAGTTAACTATACGCACGCACGGAAATCTCTGTTTTCGGACAGGTGGACACAAAAATTTAATCCAATTACCTAGTTAGTTATTTTGGTATCAACATAGGAACAAATACTTACTAAGCACATTGAATCTGAATAGCGTTCTGAATAGTTTGTTTCCTTGTGTGGGTCAAACTACTTCAGACTAAGTACTCTACAGGACTTAGCAAAACCTTGTCTAATTCTGGTCTATACAAACTTGTAAGGAAAACAGTCTGAACTTTCTGAACGTCTAGAATTAGTGTTTAGCGATGTGTAATAGAATTGCTTATAGGATTTGTACTTGGATTTGAATAAAGGGATACCTAAATATTTCAATGCCGTGTGATGCCGGCTCAGAATGTGCCGTGTGATGCAGGCTTAGAATATGCCGTGTGATGCCGGTTTAGAATAGCATCACCCCATTTCTTCCCATGGGTGTAGTAAAAGGCAACTAAGGGACTCGACGGTTTCAAGTGTATTACAATTTTAGGCGATAGGCTGACAACCTGCCACTACAGTGATACACGAAAGGGCTCTCAATACTTGTCGGACGTGGCGATAAAGATTACAATTTTATGATCTGTAACGCTCTACATACCCCGCAAGGGATAACGGCCTGATTTGTGTATGTAATATTTCAATTTATAAACCGGTTTCGTAACTTCAGCCAAACTCGTATGAATTTTTTAAAAAGTATCAAGTTTCTTAGGTAGATTACGCAAAGAATAGAAAATTGAAGATGTTAATATGTACAGCATTTACAAAATTATCCTGTTTACCTAATTGTGATCATCAGATGAAAACTCAAATAAACAGTCGTAATCAGCAAACATTTAAACTTTTCCCAACTACCGGCCCAAGATTTCAGCTAGTTACGCAAAATTGCTGTACAAATTCAGTTAAACTACGCTGTTAAATTACTGAACAGCTATTTACATGAACCAGCTATTAAAGTATGAGAAGAGTCGTAACTAAACGGTTCTCAAACTTGCGGTAAGTAATACCTCGTGGGGTTTATCTGAGCGTCGTGCGGCAAAGTTTAATGAGCAAGAAAATCTATGGTTGTTTAGTAGATTCGTTTCGAAGATGGTTCCGTGCTTTGGAAGGCGCGTTAAGCTGTGTCAGGCTCGGTAGCTGTGTGGGCTCCAAGTCTGCTATTTTTTGTCATTGTAACGCCATTGAAACTCAACTGTCATTCAATTGCCATTGTGATTTTTGTATACTTAAAACTGTTCGCAGACTACGAAATGACCGAAATCATCTTACTGAATGGTTACTTAGGCAGAAGCCGTAACAAAAACATAAACTCACTTTAAATATTTTGGAACTAGGGTTCATCAGTCGTTTGTTAAAAAAGTTCTGAAGACAATGCGCATGAAAAATATGGCTGATTAGCTGATTCGCTGCGCTAGCGCTGCGGCAACAGCGATTGTGCGGGATTGACGTTTCTATTATGGATCTAACAGACCGCTCGGGTTGCGTTATTTCATCGCTCCGTTGTGCGTCAAGTGTGAGAAAGGCCTACACGAAGTCCTTAATCTGCAGCGGGCTAGTTGGTGCGGATTAAGTACGGATGGCCCCGATTTCGTCATCCGAGCCGTGGCGGCAATTTGTTTGCAGCCCCCGTCCCTTAATACAGATAATACGCTCATTTAGAACTAATTGATACGGGCTTCTTTGGCTAGATTGATTCAATGGACTTTGTTGCTTTGCTTACTGTTGTACGAGATACTAAAAGCCTATCTAATCTAGCCTTAGAGTACCTTCTGCCTACTGAGATCTTCAAACCAAATCTGACTTTGGGAACTCGGTGCATAATCTAACCATACCTTTATTACCATAACATGGATACTAGTCTACGCTTACCTACTTTAGTTGGACCGTTTTCTGTATCCCGGATTTAACGGTGCAAATCCGGTCACAACTATGGTTCACTAAACCGGTGCAATCTGGCTTTAACCTGATTTCGTCTATATCCGGTTATGATGGAGTCTTTGTTTGTCAATTTGGTTGGGTTGGCCCCAGCACGATGACCTACATAAGCTACGCAAATAAAAAGTCACGTTCAGCTATCCATAAAAAAAATTAAGCACTACTTTTAAAACTATGAGTAAGTAGCGTTATAATTCACTTTGCGACTGTTATTGAAGTAAAATTCTGATTTACTTATTGTTCCCAAGTTATTTTCCCTGGCGTGGCGCTAGTCTCTAGGTTGACTTGCCCTTTATAAGTTTTTGATCATTTGTATCAGTAAACTTGCCAACGAGTAAACCAAAAATTCATTGTTAATAAGTATGTAGTATATTCAACTTTCATATTCTAACTCATATTGAAGTATGTAACAAAAGTTCTATTATATGATTAACTCAAAAATAACTTGTTCGAAATGGCCGCAAAATTATTTATCTGCGTTATTACAAAAGGCTTAATGCAGCATGTTGCATTTTATCAGATGCAGAGCCCAGATTTTCTTTTGTCTAAATACTAAATGAAATCTTCAGAAACAAAGCCGCTTCCCAAGCGGAATATTTTTGAGTAGGTAGACACTGTTTTTTTATGCCGTGTGGTGCCCTTTTGGATGGCGTCACTCCATTTATACGCGTGGGTGTCGTAAAGAGTGACTAAGGGATGAATCCAGGGATAGGGCAGCAGCGTTCCCTGTGAATATAACAACTTGTACTGCGCTTGCCAATCCGCCTGTCAAGCGTTCCATAGGTATACCCCATAGGGATAGGCCTATCGGAGGTCCATATAGGTACAGTAGAAAGTAATGGTTCCAGCTACATTGGGGCTTTGTGAGGCTAAGAAAGAAAATAACCTTACACAGATAAGGCTAATTATTATTATAATATTATGATGGTTCACTTTTTGTTACGTAATCATAATTTAGATAATAAAGAAAAAGTTGCCCACAGTCAGCAGTGAAATGTTTGGGATTATAGCCCAAGATTTTTTTTTCAAATAGCTAAAACCGCTACTAAAATTATGTTCTTAATCAAAATGATACTTGTATTTTTTACCATATTATATAAACGTAGAAAAACCGTATAAAATGGTTTCGGTAGATAGTACTATACTTCTCGTATCTGATTCACTTTCTGTAAGAGGTGTATGAAATTCTTACCGTTTTATTTATTCAGTTGCAAGCAAGGAGAGATGGATTTTCGTCTAGAATTTCACAACCTCAGAGCAAATATATGTTTTGCAGACTTACTTGTTCAAATTCATGCTGTAACCAAAATTGCTTTTGAATAAATAACTTGATTTAGAGTTAAGATATCTAAACCTAACATATCAACGGGAAATTTTCAGAATTCTTGTATTTGGCATATTTCTGTTATAAAAATATAGTGAACTTACAACAAACTGAATCAAGTAATGCACCTCATAGACACATAATTATCTTTTCTTTCATTTGCTCGTTTATGGCGGTGTTGTTTCAAAAAAAGGATACCAAAATCGGCTCGTTTAAGCCGTGCTGTTAGCAGAGGCACGCACGCACACACAAAAATGAGATTCCATACATACATTTCGTTCCTACTCGTATGCACGAAAAATCACACTTCGTGAAAAAAAGGTGTTTTATGGTACATAATTTTAATTGAAGTCTGAAGGCTGAATGTGATTTTTTTTTCTTTATTCAACGGAACGTAATCAAATCCAACGTATATTGCTTGCATATTTCAAAATTTATCACGTGATGTGGATTTGTGGTGTTTCCTTGCAAATGGAAGAAAAGCATCATTACTCTTACTAGCATCGGCCAAAATGCCAATTTCTGATATCGTTCACTAGGGAAGAAATTGTCCCATTTTGGCACTGCCATGATGTAATATTTCCAAAAATCTGCTCAAACAAATTTTGTCTCATCCATAACTAAGTTCGTATAAATTTAGAGTAGGTAGACTAGTTTTTGAATGCAGGGTTTTATTTATCCTTTCGTGACCCGCTTTTACACGATTTCTCCTTTGTATTTGCGGTACAGCTGCGTTTTTACTCATGCAATTTCTACCTCTGCTTACTATATATACCGACTTGTTATGGATTCATATTTAATGTCAGTTGCTGTTATACAAAGCGTAATTACTTAACACTTATCTATGGATATCGAACCAAATGTAAGTTTTCGATAATACTCGTGACAGAGTATGTTAATTTTTCATAATCACTAAAGGAAAATATGATGTTGTTTTATTCCGTCTTTGAAAAGCAGAAAAGTAAAATGAAAGCCACTTTTGCGACAAAGAATAAAGTCAGAAATATTTTTATCAATTTTAATGCACTGTCAATTTATTCACTGAGGAACACTGCTTTGATTTTCTTTCGCACTGATTTATGGAAAGTAAAAGCAAATAGCCTGGCAACTTGTTCTACTTTGCTTCGACGCTTAAGAAGCCATTACGGAGACTTAGTCACAAGAGCATTTCTACAAAGTAAACATTGTGCCCGCTGGTGTGGATGTCTCATTAACTTGGATTTAGTTCCTGGGACATAAGCACAGTAAAGAAAATAGCAAGCTGATAAGGGGCTTGCGTGGAATCTTTAGAGTAAATCAATAAAGTGAAGCCACTCTTCGTAATCAGACATGTCATGCGCTAAAACGCTATCTAGCAAAGAAACAGACTTTACGTCATCAATGTAGACCAATGGCTACCTCACGCGCCTCCACGGTCTTGAACAGACATAATTAAGCAACTGCCTACAACCATTTTAAAATCGGTTTGCCTGGCAAGAGTATCTCGCTACGCTTTCTTATACATAGGCGCTACTTCAGAACAGAGATCACTCTTAGATATCAGCTCTTTTCGGTCATTTGCAAGATTTTTTCCCCCTTTTTCTTACTTCTACTGTAACACAAGTAACTCCAGCGAAACAGTGAATTGCGACTGCAGTATATTTTGTTGTTTGCATTGTTAATTGGTGTTTTAAGATGTCGGTGGCTGTTTCCTTTCATTGTTTGTGTTTTGTTCGTGAAAACGATTTATCTTTGTGTCAAGTTGTAATTTTTTGCCTTCATTAATTAAAGAAATTGATCGATTGATTGACGTGAATAAATGTGATTGTAAAAAACTAAGAAAATTGACATTTCCTGACAATGTTTGGAATTTTACACTAAACGTAACATTACATTACACGTCCATATCATTATTTCTTAACATTTTACGTAAACTAAACATAGTAAATAACAATACCAAAGGTTCATCGTAAACGCCTAGAAAGCCACACAAAAGAAAAACAAGAATTTATTATAGTCAACATTATCACAATTTATTGAACTAAAGCACTCCGAACTGCTACAAAAACGATTTATCGAAGCAATAACTGTAATGCCACATTAAGAGAGCGGCGCCCTTAAAAACTTTCGCGAAAAATTTTCTATTACAAAGCATTCCATTCCGTGAATCGCTCCCATTTTAAAGCTCAGCGCAAAAAGGAAATCGCAAACGACTGAAGCCATTTCCGAGCTCTTAGGTACACGGACCACGTTAAGCAGCATTAGTTGAGTAACAAAGGGCGGTGTGACAAAGTGTCTTCCCCGAGGCGATGCTGAAAGAAGGTACGAGACTACGAGTTTACTAGGAACTCTACTTCGAACTGATGACTTTATCGCGCAGTTTTCTTGCGAACTATTGTAATGTTCGTACGGCGAGAAATGTTCATTAGCGAACAGCTTTGTTTTGCAAGTTTATTTCTATTCTACTGTGGAAAAATATTTTTTTTTCAGTGAAGATGTTAGCGTTGAATCATATCTGCGAAGTATTGCAATGGATGATATAAATATGACATCAACTCCGTGCAAGTTGTCATACAAATAGGTATCGTAATTACTTCATCATTATCATTAAGAATGCCGCAGAAATAAGATTAAAAGAAATTATAGAAATAGAAGCCGTAAGAACGTAAAATCCATCGTCAGTATCGTAACCCTTAGAATGAGATCGTTGTGAGTTCGGTAGGCTTACGAAAAAATTTGAAATTTTTGCGTATAGAAAACGTTCAATTTTTTTACATAGGTAATACCTTATCCTCGTTTATTATCTAAAAGTTCAATATAAAGCAAAAAAAAATGAACCTGAAATTTGTTTCCATGGAGTATTTGATGTTCACTCACACAGGGTGTATTACTTCGGCCTCCTACAAAGGACGGAAATTGCTAGTTACATGTTTTGCCCTAATTGTTCCGAGCCATGTTGACTCGAAGACCTAAAAGAGGCGAATCCAACAGCCATCGTCGTGGCCAAACATTGGTCCAAGGTCTTATAACCAGGTTACCATCATCGATTCGATGAAGAAGAAGAACAATAAATGTACCCTAAGCAGGGTTTTAGATCATAGTAGCTGCTGATTTTTTAGTAGTATTTATGATTATTTAGTAGGATCACTTAGATGGTGTTCTTATACAACCATGCCAGGGGCTTGTTACTTGCAGTAGAAGGTTGAAAAACTCTTACTTCAGAGTAAATTTTGTAGTTGAGTCTGTGTCCCACACGATAAAATGAAGTATCAAAATTTAGTTAAAATGTCTAGCGCTAAATAAAATATACATACACATGGACATACACAGATCACGCCTGCATTTCTCGCGGGGTAGGCAGAGCGTTAACGATGGTAAAATTACGGTCGTTGTCGCCACGTCTGACAAGTATTGAAGGCCCTTTCAGATGATTCGTGTATCACTGTAGTGGAAGGTTGTCAGCCTCATGAGACCCTCGAGTCCCCTAGTTGCCTCTTACATCATCCGTGGGAAGAATTGGGGTGATGCTATTCTAAGCCGGCATCACACGGCACAATAAAATATTGTGGAAAATATTTAAACATACTTGTTCTAACTAAGATTATTGTCCTGACTAGCTAAACAAATGTACTAAAGAGCTTCAAAGATCTGAGAAAGAATTTCTATTATCTGTAGTAACGAAGTTAATAAAAGTTACGATCTCCTGGATTACCAGAGACTAGGTACCTAAGGCGGATCGCACACTTGACGCACGACGGAACGCAAAAAAATCGCAGCGGTCTTTCAGATCTCTACTAGAAAAGTCACTCCTCATACTAAAACCGCAATCGACGGAATCCACTGCGATAGCGCTGCGATATGTATGGGGAGTGACTTTTCTAGTATGGATCTGACAGATCGCTGCGATATTTTTGTGCTCCGTCGTGTGTCAAGTGTGCGATCCGCCTATTTTGTAATAAGAACCCATTTAGGCTAGAAGTAATTGTAGCAAAGGAGCTATTAAACGCGACTTATTGTTCCACAAAACACCTAAATCACAAACATTTACCTCAATTATTCCACTTAGAACTTTAGGAAACATTTTGATATATAGATGGAGCGTTATTATCCAATAAATTGAGGCTCATTAATACAAATCCTGTTGGTGAATTTTGAATGGGATGTTATTATGATTCATGTTTCGAGCAAGTTTTATGAGAAACTAGGAGCCCGCCCAGCGGCTGCAACTCATTTTCCCGTGGGAATAAGATGTTTTCCTGGCAAATATAATACATAAAAACCTTCCTCTTGAATTATTCTATCTACTTAAAAAAACCTGCATTAAAATCCGTTGTGTAGTTTTAAAGATTTAAGCAAACATACATACATAGATACAGACGCGAAAAGCGACTTTGCTTTACACTATGTAGTGATTAGTGAAGTAACCAATCTTAGCCGTCAGTAAAAAAGTGTTTTTGAAATTTCCACTCTACCCTTTAATGAGTAATTAACTTTGAGTTTTATGTTACTCCACCTATCTTTGCGAGTCTCCGTTTATCCCAAATCCTTGATCTAAGCATTATAGTATTCTGAAACATTCCAAGGTCCTGAAGTCGAGGTATTCACAAAGTTCTCACGTTTCTCTCTCGGGAGACTCAGGACACGAAGGATCAACTTGGTAAAAGTGAAAAGGCTTGTACTACCTACATATGTAATGTAGGTAGACTTTGGTATGTTTTACCTACAAGCCCAGTTGATTGTAGACAAAATCATTCACTTTTTTGATAAAATCTATACGATTTCACACTTGTGAAGTCTTTTCGCCCACGAGATAAGTCTCTAACTATGTTCATAATAAAGGGGAAGGTCAGAAATTACATGCAAATTGATTTGAGTAGTCGCAAACATTCGCAAGATAAATCCATGATAACTTTTACGCATAAAATACTCAATGTGAAGTTTAAACAATCACAAATATTTCTATCAATAGCAAACTGACGCCTTCTGCAGAAAAAATATAGGACAATTGAAAAATTATTATAATCTTTTCTGATATTTTTGGTTATCCATCTTTTTTCGTTGATCTGTGGCAATTTTGGCCATACATCGCTTTTCATGACATGGACGAAAAATAATTTCTGAAATTAACTTCTCCAGAAATTGGGGCCATTTTTATTTTGAAATGAAAAATGAGCACAACAAAAGCGGTTTGCTGTGGACGCGCATCATTGTCTCATAATTAAATGGTGCAATTAATCTGGCCAAAGTTGGCGACAATATCATTTACCCTAAAATTTCGGATATTTATTTTGACTTCCTATAAAAATACTAAGTACTTTTGGTCTTTCAGAACATTTATAGTATATTTGTTTTTCACAAAATGATTTTTGTATGGTTATATCGTTATTATATTCCTATATCTATTCGTAAATAAATTTTGATCGATAAAGTTCTTTACTAATTAAGCTATGACATGCGTAGACTTGGGCTACAGCGCCTACGGCGTAGCAATACGCCAGAGTAACCAGTAATACGCACTTTTTGCTACGAAGACATTGAGATTCTATACTAGAACCAACTCAATTTGTACAGCGTATGCCTTGAGATGACAAGGACACAAACTGAATCCTACCTCTAGAATTCTATTTTCTTACTAACTTGAAAAACCATTAAAAAGTTTCACCAAGTTAGCTCCAACTGGCAACAGCTCTAACATTAATTCTGTTGCAACGCCAGAAAGCATTAACCTCAGTCGTTTATTTCGCCACGATGAAGACTAACTTCACGCTGGTTTGCTTTATTTAAGTTCATTTCTGCACTTTGGAGGTTACACCATCTGTGAGTTAAGTGAATACTGATTTTGAAACTCTTAAACGCATTGGATATTGAAGAGCTTAGGAAAACTTGACTTAAGACGCAGGATTATTTTAATATTGTGACTTTGGATATTGATACAAACGCAGCCCCTTACCTCTTTCATAGAATTATTCCCAAAATTCAGTGTTCCTATTCATACTGTGCAGACCTAGGGGCAAACTATGGACCAACCGGCAATACTTTCCTGTAGACTACTTAAGATCGCAGCCTCGTAAGACATGCAGATAATATTACTACGTGGTTACTACAATCTCTTTTCTTTTTGTTACTACAATACAACAGCCAAAAAAGTCTACGCTACTCTGATGTCACGTTAGAAAATTATAAAATCGTTGCTTGTAGTAGTTGTCATATTATGAGGCCATTCTCGTATGACGTTTCTAGTATGGATCTGACATGGGCGTTACGCAGTGTTATTTAAGCGTAGCGCTGTGCGTAGTTTGAAAATAGCCTAAGTCTGTAAAAAATATCATTATTTTTCCAAGTTGCAATATGGCAAGTTTCTATGTAGGAGTAATATAGATAGCCAATATAGATTGCGCGGTAAAAGAGTTAGGTATAAACTTTTTAGTGCATACTGGCGGTCCGATCAAAGAGGTAACATTAAAGTAAAAATTAGGGTGTAATAATATTAGCTGCAAATATTTTAAGGGATGAATCAGCCCATGAAACTGAACAACTTTCCCCAAGGAACATAGGTCGAAATAAGAGAAAAATTTTTGGACCTCCCATACAAATTGACTCAGTCGGTTAGTAATTTTGAATGGGAAGTTCAAAAAATTTTTTTTTATATTTCGACCTATGTTCCTTGGCGAAAGTTGTTCAGTTTCATGGGCTGATTAATCTCTTAAAATATTTGCAGCTAATAATTTTACGCCTTATATATATATATATATATATATATATATATTCTTTATTGTGTACAATTAAAATTAAATGTGAACTTAGAAACTAGATTACAATAGGTGAATATAATACCCAGTATACTGACTGACCTCAATAATGACCCAGTTACTCGTTGCGCGCCATCTACATTTTTTTAAAATGACGTGGCACTTGACGTACACTTTAGAACAAATACATAAGTGATCTGTGGTCCTAGAAAGTCCCTAATTGATACAACTAGATTCCAGTGCCCCCACCATACCGAAGAATCCCCTTCCTTTGTAAAGGCTCTGTTTGAGCATCAAAGCATACACTCTGTTTATGGTGCTCGGTCGCGTCTTGAGAACCAACTTCACACAGCTCCACTGCACTTGTTTAATGTTTACTTTGCAACTTCACGTCTGTTCCCGACGTAAACTTGAACCTTGTATTAACTTGTAAATTTGTAACTAACTTCTGCGAATTGGTGCAAAGGGTTAAGAAATGATGATTTTGGGTACTTTACAGATATAACGAAGTAGCTATAGACATTTGCTAAAGATAAATGTTAAGTACTTTTATAACAACTTGATATAGTTTTTGCAAATACCTTTACCATTCTAATTTGTAATGATAAGTAGTTATTTACAAGATTTTACATTCGGCTTTACAGCCATCTAATTAGGTAGTTTATCTTAATGTTACTTTTATTGCACGATATTTTTATTTGTCATCATATTTAGTCCTTGTTGCCCAAGTATAGCAAAGAAGAGTTGTGATTTTTATAAATAATTACTCTTACTTTTTTAAAATTTCTTAAAAAATACTATATACTTTTTATACGATTGTATGCCTGTGCCCAACACAGAAGCCAAAATGAAACCAACGAGTGAGTTGAATTCTGACAATAAATAGCTCAATTGTTTGTCCGTCCATTTGTTATACAAATGAAAATGAAAGACGTCCCTTTGTTACGGAATGAGGAAGTTGAGTTGTGCGTGTTTTACATTGAGAGTAATTGGTTTGGGGGCTTTCACGGTGTGTTCCCGTTGTCCCCGGTTTCTGTGTTCCCATAAAAAAGGGCCAAGGTTTGCGTGCAGAGACAAGGCGGGACAGGGAGCACGTATGGCCTCTTTCGCACTCAACGCCCGCAGCGCAAAAATAACGCTGCACTAACAGATCCGTCTGTCAAATCCATAATAGAAACGTCACTCCCCATACAAAAACCCCTCTCGCAAGTTGGGAACGTTGCTTGACGACGCATCCATTAGCCCAGCGCAACGTTATTTTGCCTGACATTTTGATCGTGAGTCGTGCGCTGTCACTGCGTTGGTTTATTTTAGCGTTATTTTAGTGTCCGTTTGACGGACGTAAGAAATCCGCTGCGTTGGACGTTGAGTATGAAAGAAGCCTATGGTAAGTTCTAGCAGATGGTTTGGAAATGTCTTGCCATGCTACACCTTGCCCTATCCTACCAAACCTCGGCCCACTTTTGCGTGGCCACGGATACCGGGGTCAACGGGAACACACCGCTTTCACTAACTTAGTTTTTTCTTCTTTTTAATTGTTTTCGAGGAGACGCAAACGTGAGCTTGAACTGTATATTTGGAATACATTTTTGCCGTAAACACTTTCTACCCAATGAATCATCTACTATACGAAGTAGCTACTATGAGCTGTTTCGAGTTCGCCATTTATTTTTAAATTTAAATATAATAATGACACGTCTATATCGATATTCGCAAAAATACGTGCTATCTATACGTAAAAAATTATCATTGACGTGTAATTGATCAAATATGTCGAAGTCAAATACATATGCATAACACTATATAGTTATGATCTCAACGAGTTCTTATCAACGCGATAGTTCAAAATTTACGTAGTATCAATTATAATGTCAACTACATTTTATTCAACATCTGTAACTTCAATAACTGTAGACAGATTTTCCAATTCAACAAACAAAACTGTTTGATGTCCTATTATGCTCATTGAAATTCAATTCAAAATTAAACTTCCACTAAACTGCATGTTGATTCCAATTATTCGCTCGATCATGTCATGAAAGCAGTAAAGGCAGTCCTAATTCATTTATTACGAATTATGGCCATGAAGGGTGGCCATGTTATCATCATTGAGGCATTTGCCGGCACCATACTGTGCCCCTTTTATTACACAACTTAGCCGCTTCACCGCTGCATGATTTGTGGGAGTTTACGATACAAATTTGTTTATAGCCGAACAGCGTAGTCATAAACGTATTTGGCAAGTTCTCTTGGCCCTCAGAGGGTTTTGGGAAACATGGCAGTAACACAATAAAGTATTACATAAGACTATTCACACTTTCAAACTAGTAACCTACTATAGGAAATCTAAGCGCATGTGATATCACAGATTTTCTACCTAATTAGTATGTAGATCAAGTCACTTTGCTCACACTGCCTTTATCCCATTAATATAAAAGAATGCAGCTTCCTGTCACTATGCTATGCTACCATTCCAGAATAACAATATTTACTAAAATTATATGTAGTTCTGTGTGTATATTAAATATCACTTTCGAAAACTTAATTCGTTTTACCAATAACTAAAACTTGCAGTTAACGTAAGCACGTTAAGTGCAGAGTACGCAAGTGCTCTGGGGTAAATTGAGTGAAGAACTAGAAGTGCCGTCTTCAGCATATTTTACCCTTGTCTTGAGCCATTTCACTCTGAATCTGCAGCGACTGTTGAACGCTCTCTGTTGAATGTGACAAATAAGGATACTACACCACTGTGCTGAAACAAGCTGTTCGTAGACAAAACAAAAGTTAGATTTACTCTAAATATTTGAAATTAAACAATGTTTTGATTATTTTTTATGAACTTAACCATATAGATAAATAGATTAATGAAATTTTCATCGTCCTTTAAATGTAAATTTATCTTCATAAGACATTCAAAACTCTAATTTATATACATATAATGTCCTTCGTCGTGACATTTTTGTAATAAACATTTTAACACTTCAAATACCTTTGCTTGGCAACTAGAACTGTTTTAAAAGGTGATTATTCTACCTCTACATACCTAAAAATTGTGAAATTACCCTTATTGCTGAATAAAGTACACAAGGCTAACCTGCGTGAAAAATTCATTACGTTTTTATTTATTTAACCATTTATTGTACACAATAGAACACAAAGGACATAACATTTAGAACAATACCCAACATGACAGCTTATTTCTAAAAATAAATCTCTTCCTGCATACCTAGGGTAGTGAGATGGCATAGAGTGAGGCAGTTGACGTGTACAACATACCTATAAAAATGTATAAAACAAATATAATAGCAATAATACCTACTTATTTAAATAATAATAATAATAATAATAAAAAAACTGATCGCATTTTTTATTTTCTATGCTTTTGTGCCTACTCTGCGGCACGTCCACATTGTTTAGATAAACAGCTAGCTTTTCTGTTGATGTGAGCCCATTCCGAGGGACCACGGCCCCTCTCTCTGTGATTCCCACTGATTCCCACCTTTTGTCCTTTTTTACTGCCCCATATATTTTTTTAGATTGAATCTGAAAGTAGGCCTCATTTCAAAAATATTTTGTTTTACATTTGGCTATGGCTTCGTGATATCCAATCTATGATTATAATGTAACTTAAAATACAGTATAATACGTGCTTAGGTACATAAAGATTCTTTATCTACAGTCAAAACAAGTAAGTAGGTAATACATACCGAAATAACCTTTGTTAATGTCAATCGGAAACTTATACGTAGAAAAGTGTGTGCTCTGACAATTTTATTTTCCTTATCATTTACTTTAAACTTGTTCGTAACTTCGAACAAATCCATTTGCAATTTTGTTTTTCAAGTTTGCTTCAAACATTTTTATGGCACTAACTTTTCTTTGCGAGTTGCGAGTTTCCTAGTGGAGTTTTGATGCAATTTTAGCGTAAACTTGTTAGGCAAGTAATCCAGAATATTCTAGAGCCCAGCGTCACCCACTTTACTTTTAGAACAGTTTTTCAAAAGCGTTACCTCACTGTATTAATATTCATAGGGTTATTTGCAAATTAGACAGGCTAATTTATAGTTGCACTAATATAGAATAATGTTCGTGCTCAGAAATTGCATAAATTACTGTGTGGCATAAAAAATTATGCTACACGAATGTTGGTAGGTATTTGCGAGTGAGTTATATATAAATTGTATTAGTTTTCAACACTCAAGGAAGAAAATGTGTTTCGGCTTCTCTACATTGCTCTTCTCTCTCTTTTCGTGTGGGACACCGAGTCGTCCAACGACGCGATGGGCCCTAGTGTTAGAGTTTTTCAACCGCCTTCTACGAGTAGCAGGCTTCTGACATGGTTGTGTAACGACCGCCGTCTAAGTGATCATAGACAGCAACCTAGACCTACGGCTTTCTACATTGCTCTGGCTTGCACTTTCTATTCTAAAATCAAGACTATTTAACATTGGAATAGTTTATATAGATATTAAGTTGCTGTTTCATAGATATATAGCGACTCGATCACTGTTTTCTGGTAGGAATAAAACGTTTTCCAAACACGTAGGTACTGCATACACACACGCACCTTCCTCTGAATCAATCTTTATTTTTTATTTTTTAAATCTCATCAGACTCGATGCATGAAGTGCGGTTTTAAAAGAGTTAGCGGTGACCATGATAGTCAGACAGACAAACTTCATTTTATAAGCATTGATGTTGCTTACACATCTATAGACTATAAAATTCTCTATCTCCTATCTCGGAAATTCATTATCAAGCGCCATAAAATCACGGGTCGCTGCTGTCGCTTCGTCTCAATTACTCAAAGATGGCCGCCGCCCGCGGTCTGCTGCGGCCGGGGCCATTATTCATCTCTTTAAGATACAAGAGTGACATTAGGCTCTGTGCCTTGGGGAAACTTTGTTGTCATTTGTTTGTAAACCAAAATTTGACAGCGTTGTAAGTATTATTCCATTTGAGGTCAAGCAAGACTTATATTAAATGAGATAGGGAACTGAAGAACTAATGGCGCCACTCTCGACTGTGCCTTTTATCTGTGATTGGTCATAAATGTTTCAATGTCAAAGGTCAGTTACTTCTTATTGCTGCGTTTAGGCACAGTCGGGCCTACTGCCATCTGCAATAAATTTTCCTCCCCATTGGTACATAAGCCGATTTTCGTTGAAGAATATATGATGAGTAAGTTTGACGACATGCTTTGGTGTACAGGAAGCCATGTTTATAATTTGGGATCCTTGACTCTTTAGTGCCGTTGTGTTTCAGATGGCACGTTAAGCCGTAGGTCCCGGTTGCTGTCTATGATAACTTAGGCGGCGGTCGTTACACAACCATGTCAGAAGCCTGCTACTTGTAGAAGGCGGTTGAAAAATTCTGACACTAGGGTACATTGAGTCGTTGGACGACCCGATGTTCCACAAGAAAAGAGAGAAAGTGCCGTGACTGCTTTACTTACGATTGATTACTATAACGACTTGTAGACATGAATTGGACACATCACGTTCTAACTAAATGTCAGTACTACAATTGTGTAATAGTGATTTTATATGATAATAGGTAGGTACTAGTTTTCCTACAAAGTTATAAATATTATTGTGTGACCAAAAATCAATACACATACGAAACATAGGCGGATCACACCCTTGACACACGACAGAACGCTAAAATATCGCAGCGGTCTGTCAGATCCAAACGCCACTCCCCATACTATAACCGAACTCGACGGACGACACTGCGATAGCGCTGCGTCGACAGCGGTTGAGCGGTTTTAGTATGGGTATTGACATTTCTAGTAAGGCTCTAACGCTGTGATGTTTTATCGCTCCGTAGTGCGTCAAGTGTGCGATCCGCCATACGCAATAAATAGGTGTAGGTATATTTCCTCACGATCGTGTCCTTTTCTTATCTCCGCCTGTCCTTCAAGTCGTATTGGTATGACACCACGACCCTCTCTAGGGAAGAGGATGGACGCGATATAACAAACTTTGAACGGATCGATAAAAGTATATATGTTATCGTCTTAGAAATAAAGGTTTCGCCCGCATGGATGTCGGTTTTAATCCTGTGGCATCCTTCAGGAACATATTTCGAGATAAAAACTATCTTGAGTGTTAACCCAAGTTACCCTCTATCTGTGTGCCAAATTTCATGAAAATCGGTTTAGTAGTCTTAGTGTGAAGGAGTAACAAACAAACAAACAAACTTTCACATTTAGAATAGTAGTAGGATGTCTGTATTTTCCATTGCACCTAGCAATTCCAAGATAAACCAACATCTTCTAAGAAAAGTTTAAGAAATAAAGGCCTTTGTGACATCCGTTTTACCTAAGCTCACTCTAAATTCTCCCGCAACCCTTTAGAGATAGTACCTATGAAACTAAGGTATTACTTAAAATGAAAAATAAAAGATTGTAAAGTGAAAATAAAGTTTTATCCACTTGTACAAGAGAATTCTTAAAATTGTTAAAGCATAAACCTCAACAAAGCTTTTGATGGTATCCAAATGTTGGTTCTTTAACTGAGAAAACCTTTTTAAAGTCCTTAATCCACCCAAGATAGTTCTCCAGACACAGATTAAGTAAGTAACTTGAGATAGAGTCAACTTACTTAAAGTCGCTTCTTTTTTAATTTAACCAAAGAGATAACGATTTTAGTGTAGAAAAATTCTCGGGGTTGCCAGTCGCCACAGCTGATGTTGCCGGCTCCAAAGTTTAATAAACCTCGTATTTAAATCCCCCATTTAACTTCGTCCTGGCACAAGTCCAGATTAATGGTAAGACAGTGGTAGGTACTCTGCGCTTTTTAATCAGACTTAGGTGCATTTCGTTTTAATTTTATATGGCTGATACCATAATACCGTCTCGAACCATCGCAACAGTTTTACGGTACTGTACCTGGTTGTTGGAAAAGTTTAAATTATTTGACTAATTTCCATATGCCCACTCATATGGAATGCCAACTTGCTCACTACGCGTGCTGCATTTCCACGCGTTAAATGTCCAAGGTTTTTTTTACAAACTGCACGTTAGGTACGCATATCGTTTTCTCACATTACATAGTGCATGTTTATAATCGTTGAAAAGTTTCAACTACGCATTGTGGTAAATTCTTTAGACTCGTTGCCTTCTTCTCTTTAGCTTTCTCATCATTTGGTGACGGGTCTCCTTGCCTGATTTTTTATATTTTTCTCTAGCTTGTCTTCAGACTCTTTGTCTTCAAAAATGTACATTGAGTTGTAAAAAAAACTGTTTAAAGATGGATCTAATTTAAGAAAATCTTTAGGTACAGAGCAATAATCATGATTCACAATTAATTGCAGAAGCTTCTGCCATTAATAAGGCAAATCTCAAGCACAGCAGTGTGATTTATAGTCTTTACTACTGCACCACTGTGAGCTCTAAGTCAATTAAAACCATTGGAACAGATAAATTAAATTAGATACAGTCATAAAACTAAGAAACCTTGTGAATCACGAAAGAATAAAATCAGATGATAGTTTGATTCAATTTCTACAGCCATCATCAATGGCTGGCAATGTCCATTGCTGGACAAAGGTCTCCTCTTAGTGGGGGGTAGTTGCCATGTATACTAACTTATGTATTCTATGTGTGAATTACACGACATTATGTCTACACATTGAGAAGTAAAATACACTCGAGAGCGATGAATTGGGGTCATGTGAAAAATAGCAAATATCTCGGAAACTAAGGTCCGTATATATAAATCACACTCAACTCTGATATCGATCTCAAGAGCGATTTTGACAAATGTCAGTCAATACTAACAGCATCTCAAAGTGGCACTCAAGACTGATCTCAAAGTTGAGTGCGATTTATAAATACGGGCCTTAGAATGCTAACTTGATGAAATAAATTGCGTTAAGTAGACAATTTAATGCTCCGCAAATGGCTGTCCTCTCGAGTGTAAATAACTCTACCTATAACTTAACGTTAAGGTATAACTGCAAAACCCTCAACTATTAGTTCTGAGTACTTCTGAAGTTTCACCCTTTCGTCTCTTGTCCCTTTTACGAGTGATAAAGTCTGACAGCTCTTGAAACCACCTGACAATCTCCATTTTCTCACCTCGCTCTCAGATATTGGAAGATATTCAAATGCTCCTCCATTTTCGACTACATTGTCACCTTCGATCAGATAAGATGGTGTTCGAATATCGAGTTTGAATACTGAGCGGTAAATAGATCAGACCTTGATTCAGGTAATATCAGAAATTCGGTGTTACACAACACTATAACTTATCCACCTGAGCCGCGTTTACACTAGGTTGTTATAAGAAATAGATTCTTTTTTACAATTACTCAATTTTGACGAACAAAAAGTTAAATGTACAATTAACTACTTAAAATATGTAAAAAGAAAAAAAAAATTATATCAAGGACCCGCGATTACTTTCACACTTTATATTATTTAACCGGGGCACTCACGATAGTTAGTAAATATAGGTACCTAAACGATCCACCTTAGACCTGACCTACCAGTTGAGTTGTGATCGCGAGTGAGATTAGACAATAAAAATGAGTGATATAACACTACTTACAAGGTGAGCGTTAGTCACGCGCGACTGATTCTAACCAACTTTAGGAAGGCTTCAGAAGTACGTGAAGCGCGTATTAGAACAAAGGCTATCCGCACTACCCGCAAGGCCTAAACGGTCACAAGTAGGCTGATTTTAATGCCAACACGCACTAAACACGCGCACAGCAGAGTATACGTCTGCAACAGCCGTTATTATTAGCCTCCCCCAAATTGGGGGGTATTGCCATACTCACCACGCTTGGCAGGCGGATTGGCGAGTGCTGTGCAAGATATTGAAGATATTTAAAGAGAACACTGCTGCCCGTTCCATGGATTAACTCTAACTTTAACTCCCTAGTCCCTAGGAGATAAAAGTAGTAACGGATCCCTACCCGCATCCTGGCTAGACACATCTTGATTCACAGATTCGGCTAATGCGGTTTCAATTGAGCCACCAAGTGTCGCACGTATAAATCAGGCTGTTTACTAAACTAACCTATACTATACATAGAGCTATAGATATCGCTAGCAATATAGCTCCCAGATTACACCACGCCATGTGTCACGAGATATATGCGCCCAGGGAACGTTGATCTCTCTAATTCCGACCTGCGATTCAATAATCTAGGATTACTATAACTATAAGAAGGCTCCCGTTAAATGGTCAGAGTTTGACTGTAAATAAGCTAACATTTGCTAAGGAAGACAGATTAATGCTAATTATGTTTTATAGGTAAATATTGATTTAGCCTAAATCAAATTAAGAAGACCTTTTCCAGAGAAAATTTGAAATTAATAGAACTGTTTTACAACGGAACTAAAAAAAATGTCTGTGACTGTGCTATGTACTCGTAATAAATGCGACTCTCGATGCTATATTATTTCTTTAGATAGTCGAGCACTTTTCTATCTAAACAAATGGAGTTATTATTCCACTATCCCACCACTGTTTTATAAACACACGTAGAAACTTTTTCCTGTTTAGGCGGAAATAAAACTAAAATTTCTACCAGCTGCCGGCGCGCAGAATTTAAAGCGCACTTTGGCCACATCTAGAAGTTTGTTTAGAACTAACTCGGTCTAGTAAAAACTGCACCGGAATACGGGAATATTTTCCCCCTACAAAACTAGACGGATGTATTTTTACCTTCTCCGATGCTTTACGGCCGAACAAGATCGCTCGCTTGCAAGTGGAATAGGTATATAAACACTTAGGTAGGTATAGTTTAACATTAAATATATTTTTTAGATCTTATTGGGTCGTGGCACGACTCGGTGTTCCACACGAACAGAGAGAGAGAGAAAGAGAGAGAGAGAGAGAGAGAGAGAGAGCGAGAGAGAGCTCTTATTAAATTTTCGTCGGCATAAATTTACCCGTGAATTTACGAACTAACAAATAAACTAAGATATTTGTATTTTTATACATACATACATACATATATCACGCCTTTATCCCTTGCGGGGTAGGCAGAGCGTTAACGGCCGTAAGAAAACGGCCGCTTTCGCCACGTCTGACATTTTAGAGGATTGTTTTTCAAGGTTGTTCCAGAAAACATGTGTATCACTATAGTGACAGGTTGTCGGCCTGTCGCCTAAAATCGTAATACACCAATACCCTCGAGTCCCTTAGTCGCCTCTTACGACACCCACGGGAAGGATGTGGGGTGATGCTATTCTAAGCCGGCATCACACGGCCAAGCCGGCATCACACGGCCAATATATTTATATATTGTATTTTTATGCTGTTGAAGAATCATGACACCAGAATCCACGAGGTCAAACGTCGACTCGGTGTCTGACATGATAAAAAAAGAAGATCGTTAAATTATAAAATTACAAATCAATAAGGTGAAAAATAGTACAAGTACCGCCTTAATTATTTTTTACACTATCACAAAAAGAAGTTGGACTTGTTTCATGGTAATCAAAATATAAATAATTAAAACAAAAATGGATACACGCAATAGTTAGGGTAGCTTGTTTGGGAGTGACGAAAAAATAATTAACTAGTTACTCACTACGAGTACATCACTAATTTCATGAACAAAATTAACATTGTAAATAAATTCATACTAAATAATAAATGGGAAAGTGTGTTTGTACGAGTATGTCCTACTTTTCCATCACAATACAGAAATACGACATGTTTTTGTGCCCAGCTAAAGGTTAGACAGTGATACTTTTTTCTACTAGAAAACGTCTGATTCCCTAGAGAAAACTAACATAACCACGCGTGAAACCACGGGAGAAGATAGCCTTTCCTATTAATATTATTAAATGTGAAAGTTTATATGTTTGTTTGTTTGTTACTCATTCACACTAAACTGATTTTCATGAAATTTGTCACATAGGTAGAGGGTAGCTCGGATTTACACATAGGACAGTTGCTATCCCGAAAAAATGTTTCTGTCGGATGCTACGGGATTAAAACTGAGTTCCATGCGGGCGAAGCCGCGGGCACTCACTACTTCTAAAATTAAATCATGACCAAACGAAAGCCTTCCGTGACTCCATTTAATTATTCATAAGTAATTGCTACGATTTCATTTAAGGGTCACGATATTATATTTCATCATGGCAACACTATCAGACTCTTACAACAGGGTTATGTAACTACATTCTTGCGTCTCACATTGTTGCATTAAATAAAATTAAAATCTTTCCCTCTGCCTATTTATGGTAGCTTGAATAGAGCCGTTTTATAAAACTAGTTATGAGAGTATGAGTATTGTTAGCTATATGTTACTTGGGTTTATTACTTGGGAATATGAGTATTGTTAGCATTATGTTACTTGGGTTTATGGAGGCATATTAGCATGTGAGTTCAGCCTTGCGAGCTACATGTTATAATTGCAAAAATCCTTCAGTAAAACGGGGATTAGGGTTGTAGCATAGAAGTTTTATACTTGTTTTAAAGTTTATAGGACATTTTTTTTAGTATAAATATGATTTAAAGGTAGTTCTAGTGTCAGACAATATACGTATCATACTCGCTCGTCAAACGACTCAATGAACCCAAGTATCAGAATTTTTCAACCACCTTCTACAAGTAGTAGGCCTTCTACACGTATAATTAAAACATAACCTTAAGATTACTATAAAGAGATTATATAATAAGATGTATCAATTTTTTGGGATATTTTCTTTACTTGAACCAGAATACAACTTCACTGCTAGAACATAACTGAAAGCAACAGTCAAGCTACGTAATTTTAGCACTAGTATTAAAATTATTAAAAAATGGCATAAAATGTTGTTATAAGTAAAAATTTTCATTTTGCCCTGCTGATGTCGTACACAAAGCGGAATTTTAATGCAATTTACTAGCTGCATTGTGCGAAGTTAGAGCTTTTATGCAGCTTGTGGCATTTTTTAAGTGCACTAGACTTAAGTACAAAAGGTGTCATACAAGAAGATTTGTGCATGAAAATGGTACCATTAAAATTCTTGAATTTCTGCAATGCTTTGCCTCTGCACTGCTTACATGAAGAATTTAAATAATCTTGCCAGCTTACGAATAAAATAGTACACAATTTCTTCCATTAGTAATGTTTGGATTAGTTACCTATGACTGTCGGGTAAATTAAACTGGATTATATGTATATAAATGTTGACTAAAATATAATATAACCTGGGAGAGATATTTTACTTGTAAGCTTTGTTGATGTATAATATCGTTGTTTATTTCTTTTGAAACAAAGATTAAATTAATTTGGAAAAAACAATATAACCTATAATAAGCAGTAGTTTAACTAGCTTTTAGGTTGATAAGTACCTACCGTAGCCAGATTTTGTTTTATATGTTTAAATTTTCAGCATTTGAACGAGCTTGAGTGTTTTCCTTGGTATGTAAATACACACACATATATCACGCCTATATCCCTGGCGGGGCAGGCAGAGCGTCAACAACCGTCAAATAGCTTTACAAAAAATTTCAGACAAACAGAAAAATATATTGGATTAGTATGCTATGACTATAGCGAAGTATAACTACAAGTTTGCTTTAACTTTCGGTATTCCGAAGTTATTTAATATGACATTTGAAATTTTTCGCACATGTTGTCAAACTCGTAGGTACCTAATTAACTATCCCATACATACATATATCACGCCTATATCCCTTGCGGGGTAGGCAGAGCGTTAAAGGCCCTAGGAATACGGTCGCTATCGCCACGTCTGACATTTTTGAGGATTGTTTTCCAAGGTTGTTTCAGAAAACATGTGAATCACTATAGCGACAGGTTGTCAGCCTGTCGCCTAAAAAATTGTGATAAACCAATACTCTCAAGTCCCTTAGTCGCCTCTTACGACACCCGCGGGAAGGATGTGGGGTGATGCTATTCTAAGCCGGCATCACACGGCATTCTATCACATATATGCTATCTAATAGTTAGTAAGATATTATGACCTAAGTTAGTATTAATACTTTAATTTAAATTTACATAACTATTATTTCTTATTCTTAATTCTTGGGGTATGTAGCCCACAGCAATGTCGTATATAGGGACAGTCCACCCTGTCACCTATCATACATAGAATCTTGTTGGGGCTGGCCCACACTCTGTGCACCTTTTTTAAATGGGTGGTTGATGTCATTGATATTAATTTTTCATGTTTGCTTGTTCCAGTTGTCAGCAATCCTGCTGGTGCTCCTCCATTTGTCGATGCACGTCGTGAACGAGGGCCATGCTGTGAATCCCAG
This sequence comes from Keiferia lycopersicella, assembly GCA_029255805.1. Taxonomy (NCBI): domain Eukaryota; kingdom Metazoa; phylum Arthropoda; class Insecta; order Lepidoptera; family Gelechiidae; genus Keiferia; species Keiferia lycopersicella. Next base: position 8,171,268 of record JARACZ010000008.1, read on the forward strand.
TAAGTGTAACCAATATTCATCAGTACCATCATTCTCCTTGCCTTATTCCGTCTTCTGTCGGGGTCGGCTACCTAACCTAGGGGATTTGAAGTGGAATGAAACAGAGCGACTGCCATCTGACCTCTGCAACCCGAAGGCCAACCTGGCCCGAATCCTAGGTTAAGTCACATTCAGATATCATCTGAATTCAAATTTCATTTGAATGTGGGTTTCATCACGGTGTTTTTCCTTCACCGTAAGAGCAGTCGGTAAATGTAAGTGAGTAGAAACACATTGATAGATGGCGGGGACTTGGGTCTGACGATTGTAAGACCGGTGTCCTGACCACTTGACCACCGACGCATCATTCATCAGTATCATTGCTCAGAAGCTAAAGTAGAGACCAACAAATCTCAGAACAAAGAACAAACCTTTACAAAATTTTGGAAAATTTCGTACCTACATACGATACAAACTTTAGAAGTCTGCAAATAAAAAAACAGATTAATCTTACTTTAGCTGTCGTGATTACGGCATGAGGCTGTGGTCACACTAGAGCTGTAAAGCCGTGTGCAGACTAGGTGGCATAAGCTGGCATTAAGCCAGCCTGCGCTAATGGCCTCGGACAGCTGGAAGCAGAAATCAGTATTCTATCGATTCCGGCGCTTAGTTTGGGTAAGATTTCAGTGAAGGAAATCCTAAGATATATTTTTTGTATGGGGTTTATAAAAAGCTAACTTTATTTACCTAGAAATTACTTAGAAACTTCAAATTTCAATTTGCCAATAAACTAAGTAGGTTACTCGTTCCTTAACGAAGTTGAAAAAAACGCGCTTTAAGGACTGTTTTTGGCATTAAAAGAACTTGCTTCAAATTCGTTCAAAAACCAAACCTTTTTCGTTCACTATTTCCAACATTTGTACCTTTATCTTAAGACTTTGTCAAGTTCTAATAATTCTCCAATGGCGAAAGTTAACAATAATACATACATACATATATCACGCCTTTATCCCTTGCGGGGAAGGCAAAGCATTAACGGCCGTAAGAATACGGTCGCTATCGCCACATCTGACATTTTTGAGGATTGTTTTCCAAGGTTGTTTCAGAAAACATGTGTATCACTATAGTGACAGATTGTCAGCCTGTCGCCTAAAAATTGTAATACACCAATACTCTCTTGTCCCTTAGCTAACAATAATATTGACACAAAAACCACAATCTAACGTCGACAGAAAACGCAATGACTAGCAAATTCCTCCAACCACGAATCAACAAACAGAGATTTCAGAGGAACCATTGTTTGTTACTGACATCAGCTTTAATTCTCTGCGTACAGGGTGTAAGGAAAACTGAGGGTGCAGATTGTCCAACTTTTATGGGCATTATCATCAGCAGACAGATGAGGCTGATAGCAGTGTGAATTTGACAGTTGATGCCCGTTATTGGCCGATTCCTAAAAAATGCGATCGGTGTTCGATCGGATCGTCATCATGAAGACAATGACGATGCTGATAGAATATATACAATCAAACCAAATGACTTCACACACTAAAAATAATAAATTGTCCCTAGGAACATAAATATTATGATGATTAATATATTGTTTTTCCCGTCTTCTGTTCAAAATATATAATCAGCGGGCTGGCTTTCAACGGGAAGTCGACTACTTGTCGATCATCCAACATTATCCTGGGAAGTATTTTGGTTTTATGTACCTTCTCATAAATAAGAGCGGTTGGTAGCGACTGGTTGGCGAAAGCGGGAGATCGTTTATTGTGGCGTACCCTGGGGGAGGTATATGTCCAGTGGTGGACTTCTGTAGGCTGATATGATGATGTGATTTACCTAGTCATAAGTACGCCTGCAAAGTTTACTGCTCTCCGTCCCATACATCCTGTATAAGGGTGTAACTTCAGCCATGCTTCAGCCTATCCGTTTGCTTTTCGCTGAGTCGTTACAACACCAAACAAACCCTTGTTGGCTACACCACTGGTAAATCGATCTCGAATATAACTCCATCTTTATGTTTAACACACTTTAGTGTAGTGTAGTTTCACTTAAGAAATATTAATTTTATACCTCTCCTATACTATTAAGTTAGTTTACTATGATAAATTACACAAAAAAATAAGCGATCGATGTCTAGACTAATTGAAATGGGTCTGCATAGGGTTGCTTTTCGCCTATTTAGCAGGTAATTCAAATACAGTGTTGATAGATTTTGTATGGCAAAAAATAATTTCGTGACAGAACTAAGCATAATGACGCTGGTGTATATCGACATACATTGTCTCTAAAGTTACCCATATCAAATCTGTTTCACTTTCACTTGTAACACCTTCATTTCAGCTCCAAATAACCGCAACATTAACCTCAACAACATAATCACTATAATTACCATCAAACGGTACCCGGTTCACATGAATCCGTGTGAATGTTGCCCTCAAAGATCGCACGTTGAGCATTACAGCCCTTAAGTTTGCCACAGTATACGTAAAATGAGTATGATTGGTCTTCAAGAATAGAAAAAGATTAGAAGATGGAGTGAGCATATGAAAAGTCCCCTCATAAATATGCTCAGACGGTGAAAAAACACATTAAAATACATTTCCAGATAGTCGCGCTTCTTGGCAACGATAGATAATGATTATTGCAACGATTTCTTAACCTCATTATGTGAATAACTTTAGAATTACTTATTTTAAATTTGGTTGAGGGCTCGAGCCCCGACCAGTTTCGTAGTCAGTACGTGGTAGTTCTTCAGATAACATGACTCATACTTGTTCGTTTAGTAATACAATTACTTAATCTATTCATAATAATTCATTTTGTACTAGTTCGTGAACAATAATATAAAGATTTTTAGATTTTGTTTGTATGATAGTTTTTCTATAGCGGACTAGTACCTACATAAACACCGCGGGAGCACCTTAATCTCTACTGTAGCTATCGTTATAAACCTAATACCTCAGGTGTAAATTTCCCACTGTATTACCCTTTTGGGTGATTTTCAAGGGCCTTAAGCGTTAGAACCATCTTGTGATGATGATAATAATAAAAGAGGTCGGCCATTGTGCGAAAGAAACACAATAGAAAACTGTGATAGATTAGGTTGTGAATGACGAAGCTGTGATATGAGATCTTGTCGGCCATTATGGGGTAAATAATGGATGAAATTAGATTAGAGGTTGAAGCTGTTGTATCTGTTTATTTACAAAAATATGCTGTGTGATGCCGGCTTAGAAATGCCGCGTGGTGCTGGCTTAGAAATGCCGTGTGATGCCGGCTTAGAATAGCATCACCCCACATCCTTACCGTGGGTGTCGTAAGAGGCGACTAAGGGACTCGAGAGTATTGGTGTATTACAATTTTTAGGCGACAGGCTGACAACCTGTCAATATAGTGATACACATGTTTTCTGAAACAACCTTGGAAAACCTCCTCAAAAATGTCAGACGTGGCGATAGCGACCGTGTTCTTACGGCTGTTAACGCTCTGCCTACCCCGCAAGGGATAAAGGCGTGATATGTGTGTGTGTGTGTCATATTTAGTGTTCAAAAGCCTCCAAAGTGTTACACCTCTCTACTTTAATCTCTATGTTTGCATCCACCACTCCGATAGCAGTTCGTATCCAGTATTTTTAGAATGGCCCGTTTTCTATTGTAGGGCATATCCGACTACAAAACGAAATCAATTGTGTTCGCAAACAAGGTTTAGCTGCAAAAAAAACACGCGACAAAATCGCTATCACGGCTGAAATAGGTCAAATGCGTTTTGTTCACTACGAAAAATACACACACAATACAGTTTTTTTCTATAGCGTATTCAATTCAGTGAAGCCGTTTCAGTTTTTGAACAAGTTAATGTTCATCACAGGAAACAAGGGAGTGGTAGGACGTAAAAAAGGAGGGGGCAAAAGTGGAAAGCTCTTTGTAAATATTCCTGCGAGGTTTTTGGCGAGTGCCATTTTTGTGGAAACGTTACTGGGGAACAAATGGTCGAGCCTAGGGCACGGCTCTGAATGGCACATATTTTGGATTTCTTTTTTATCTTTTTCGCGCAGGCCTATTCAGAGAAATAGGTTATGGTTCCCTGATAGGAACAGTTCGGAATAAGTGAATATCTCTACTATTTTGTTTGTTTGTCTACGATTTTCATTTTTAAACTAACTTCTTCTTGTCATGTTCTTTGTTTCTACCAAATGACTCATTATGCATTTTTTATGGTAGATCCACGGGACATAAAAGTACTCCAACGTTTTTACATTTAAAGCACAACACTGCGGTAAAATAACGGTCCGTAGCTGCGGCAAAATAACGCAGCGATTGACGTTTGTAGCATGGATCTGATTGAACTTTGCGCTATTTTATCGCTGCGTTGAGCGTTAAGTGTGAAAAAAATTTTGTAGTAGGTATTATGATGGAACATAAAAAAGAGCATGAATTGTTTAACAGGTTTATTTTACGAGGACAAACAAGCTTACCTGTATTTTCCTTATCTGCAAAATGCTATGAACATGTAATGCATGCCTGTAATCTTATTCGATCGCATGTTTTCCTATTTACTTACCTACACGTGAATTATTTTTTAGCTGGCTTCGAAAAAGAGTTGGTTTTAAATTCTTCAAATTATTTGTTTTTTTATACCTATTTTATCAGGTTGCTTACATTGATGCCTTAAGTGGATAGCCCACTCAACGCACGTCGGTGCGCTAAAATATTGCAGCGGTCAGATCCATACTAGAAATGCCAATCCCCATACTAAAACCGCTCAACCGCAGTATGGGGAGTGACGTTTCTACTAGTATGGATCTGACAGACCGCTGCGATATTTTAGCGCTCCGTCGAACGTTAAGTGTGCGATCCGCCTAAACTGACTTGGAAATATTGTTTTCTTTTTTTATATTCTACCCAATGCCATACATCAAGACATGCTAATATAATCAAAGGGGATTTTAAAATTTCGCTATCTCAGTTGAAATCAAATCCACAAGGTTTTTAACTTTAAAATCAATCCTATTACATTTTATGAAAGCAGCTTTTATTGACAAAGTAAGTGAATTCTTTATTATTTTGTTATATTTGGTTTAGTATTGTATTTGTTAGGTAACTGTTAAATCTATCAGTGGCGTAAGTTTAGGTTTCGTGGCTAACTAGCATTGAACAAACGAGATAAAGAATTATAAAGACCAGAGTACATATTGAACCAATTACGTTTACATCGAGCTATTAATTTTTGAATGATAGGGCAATACCTAGTCTAGGTAGTCTCTTAATGTATATACTTACACATAAATGCAAACATTATAGTTCCTATTTCCGTTACAAGGTTGTCATAATGTCCGAGTACATACAACATCTAGCTAATACTACCGGTACGCTTATAAGGCCAGGCATGGAACGTTGCATTATGAATAAGTAGGTAATCTTATTTTAACTAAAGGTGTAAAAATATTAGCTGCAAATATTTTAAGGCGAGAATCAGCCCATGAAACTGAACAGCTTTCCCCAAAAAACATAGATCGAAATATGAAAAAAATTTTTGGACCTCCCATACAAGTTGACTTGGTCGGTCGGTAAATTTGGGGATGGTAATTAATTTTTCATATTTTGACCTATGTTCCTTGGGGAAAGTTGTTCAGTTTTATGGGCTGAACCCTTTTAAAATATTTGCAGCAAATTTTTTCACACCCTGTATACAGTGCTAGAGGTACCGGACATTTTATGTAGTAACGATAGTAAAAAAAAAATGCTGCCTGGTGTCTGTCTCAGCCAAAAAACTACAAAGTTTGTGTTTTGACTGGGAACCGAAACTTAATTGATTAAAAAGGATAAATATTTATTCAAGGCTGCTGAAATGAACCAAAAATTTTTTTTTGAGGCACACCTGAATTTCTACATTTTTGATCATGTTTCTTCCGCCTCTGTTTGGCCACCAAAGAATGGCACGAGGCATAACACCAGCCTTTTATTCCACGCGTAACAAAAAAATATTAAAAGAAAACAAAAAGTGAAAATAGTAATAGTAAACTTACCTAACACGGTCGCAGTTTGGTATGAGCCTCGACGCGGCTCACTGAATTATGTATGAAGAGGCCGGACACCGACCAGCCTTGGGACGAAACTCACGGAAAAACTACTAGGAATTTGTCGCACAAGGGAGAGTCATTTACGTAATAATGCCACGAATTGCTTAAGCTTTTGGCAGGAACAAACTAAAGTACTTTAGTACTGAAAAAGGACTTACTTTATTTAGACTTGTTCTTCTTGTCGATTCAATGGCTATTGCGGATTGCACACTTAACGCACACCGGAGCGCTAAAACATCGCAGCGGTCTGTCAGATCCATACTAGAAATATCACTCCCCATACTAAAACCGCTAAACCACTGTTGACGCAGCGCTGTCGCAGTGCCCATCGAGTGCGGTTTTAGTATGGGTAGTGACGTTCCTAGTATGGATCTGACAGACCGCTACGATATTTTAGCGCTCCGTTGTGCGTCACGCGTGCGATCCAGCTTAGTAATAAAAAAGGGCTTACTTTATTTGGACTTCTTATTTTTGTCGATTGACCAGATTTCGACTATTAGGGCCTTACTAAAAAAAGCGAATCGAACCATACAAAAAAACGCGTGTTTGTGGTAAGGGTCTTTGGGAAAATTTAGGTACCTGTTTCACTTACTTAAAAATAAAAACGAAACGTACCTATTTGCTTTGATACACAAGTAATAACAATTTAAAGTAAAGACATATAAATAACTTAATTAACGCACAATCGCCCGATCCCCAAATAACAATTATTTATTGCCAGATTAGTCAGACTTGGGTTTACACTGAAACTTAAATTTAGGGCAATATTTACAATTCAGAACACTGCAATAATCTTCCAATCCACTACTTCGGGGTGTAACGAAAACTTTGCAGGCATGATCAGACCATAAAACTGAACAACTTTTTATATGTTGGTAAACGAAAAAATTTTTTCGAGTTCCCATACAAAATCAGTCAGCTGATCGGGAATTTTGTATGGAAGGTCGCTTTATTTTTTACGCTAATCAACATGGCCCCCATACAAGCAGTTGTTTAGTTTCATGGTTTGACCACGCCTGCAAAGTTTGCGTTACACCGTCTCTTACACCCTGTATATCGGTAATGGTTACGTGGGATATTAGAACTTATTTTTAAAAATTCATCTTTTTTTACGACGTAATAATCGGCTTTTGTGACTCGGCGTAAAATATTATGGTATTTCTTTTAAGCGTGACTAATTTTTATTTCTTACAAACGTATAAAACAGCCAAAGAAAAAGGAGTGTTATTTCGGCAATTAAGCTGTCCAATTTATTATTAACAGTTAAAACTCTTTTAATCGTTTCGTTTCCTTTTGTTCCTTTAGAATTAAAAAAAGATTCGTTCCCTTTTAAAATTCCTAAGCACTTTCACATTTTTCCCATTATAGGATTCTATAAAAAGTATTCAGTTTCTTTACATAAAAATAATTAAGTAATTATTGTTAAATTAGAATGTAGCGGTAATTGAGCCCTGTAAAGTGCATTTTTTTAGGGTTCTGTTAGAAAAGTTTCGAAAGCCAAATGTACTGAACACTTATTTCGATTGAAATAATGACATGGCACAACCCTATACCTTTCACCTAAACAATAGACCAAATGTTCATCGATATTCCAGCACAAATAATAAGATTGATTACTTTCTTAAGTCCAGTCAGCAACGCTCCAAAAGTGCTGTTACAGAGAATCATAACTCGTTAACTACCCTTGGTTCTGTTTATTGAAAATTATTCGACTGAGATGTAATAGTATCAAGATTTTTTATTTACATATTCAGCAACAACAAACTCTAAATATGTATAGATATTAATTATATAGCACACTGCAGGGTATAGGCCTCTTCTCTACAGCGCCAATCCTGACGGTCCTGTGCCAGCCTTGTCCAGTGAGGTTCTGTGAACTTGACGATATCGTCGGACCATCGAGCTGGTAGCCTGCCCACTGACTGAATAATTATATAGGTACCTACAACTATAACTTCTTCAATCTCATACAACTAGCTTGCTCCGAATATTTTAGGGACTTTCGACTACTCGGTGTGCCAAAGAAAGACGTCCTATATGTACAGCTTGATGTTGCCAGGCAGGTAATCATTAGGCTAAAAGCTTAGTACCTTGCTAGTGTGTCTCCGAAGTGGCTCGGATTTGCACGAGCTTAACATTACAGCCCTGTTAATAATCACATACAACTTGAGTATTAACTAAGTTGTAAGTAAGTAAGTCAAATCACTTTATTGCAGATTCAAATCACGTAACTGGAAAACTTAAACTAAAAATAACTTGCTGTCACTGTTTATGATCACTTAGACGGCGGTCGTACACAATCATGTCAGAAGCCTGCTACTTGTAGAAGGCGGTTGAAAAATTCTGACACTAGGATTCATAGGGTCGTTGGACGACTTGTTGTCTCACATGAAAAAAGAGAAACTGAAAATGCAATGAGTAGACTCAGCAGGTATAAAAAAAGCGTTGGATTTGGTATATAAATTATTTGCAATAAGTTGAAAAAAGGTTGTTCAAATCAACGTCCAAGTGCTTATCCAAAAAAAAAAGCCGGTAGGTAAAAAAGGGAAGCGAACCTAAGTATCGTAATTTATTTTTCTCACAACGAACAAGATGACTAAGCCCTCGGATCCATCTTTTATCACAACACCTCACATTTTCATTTAGTGAACAAAAGTATCGCGTAATTTTCTCTTCCAAAGCGGATTACTCGTATCTTTCACAAGCTTGACATTGCGGAGCTGAGTTTATTTGGAATTAGTGTTACAAGATTTTTCTTTAAAAGAAAGGCGTATTTTTAGTATTTGTCGCAAATTACGTTGAAAAACAGACAGAATTACTTTATTTTTCACATTAAAACATTACATTATACTGATACAAAAACAAAGGCTAAATAAAGCTATTGACAGCGTTTTATCTGACATTGCTGAATATACATTACACGCAAGTACATGTGAAGCTACTTGCAGAAGAAATGCCTTATGCCTTCGTAGTATTTTGCTACGACGTAGCCAGTGTCTACGGCATAGTGCAACTATACCTTTTACAAAATAGCATAAAAAAGTAAGTTGCTTTTAGAACTCCGTGGTTTAAATCAAAACACAATGTTCCAGACGATAGATAAGCAGTTTTAGCACAATTTCTAGTATTAATGTCTTTGAGATACCGTGACTAATCAATTTAACTAGAATCCAAGCTGGTATTAACTCAATAATTACATAAACAACCGCCTTTATATCTAGGATCCGGACCCAAACCTTATTCCAGCATATAGATGTGATTATCTCAGTCTAAATTGGCGCACTATATGAGACACCGCACGCTTTTAGGTTAATGGTTATCTTGCGACAGTCAGGCTTGGCAATCGTAGGGATATGTACCTATCTATAAGTGTGGAGATTTATACCCAACATTAATCGACATTCGTCAACCATTAAGAACTTAGAATTGTGTCTTATGTATATATATTGTGTGTATTCAACTTTAATCTCTACAGCCACAACAGCCCAACTCCTAACATACACTCCCTTCCTAATTGTATTTTACTCAAAATACCGCCCGTATTTTGCTACTTAACTGGGTTATTATATTAAAAAAAAAAACTGTATGCTCAAAAAATAATTGAGATATACTACGAATCCAAACTTCAAAATTACAATATTTTCAAAATTAATGTTTTTGAATTTATTAAATTCAGAACTATAAGAAGAAGTTATAATAAAAGTTTTTGTATAATAAAACATTTACATATCTCATGCTCTGAAAGTAGGTCATTACTGACAAAAAACACGACCTGTAAGTTCAACTTACAAGCGAGGTTTTGAAAACTAAGCCTGTAAGTAATTTTAAATATAAAACTAGAAAAAGAATCAATAGAATCGCGACAATTAAAAAGTTAAAATCAATTTCTTCTTTGTTTTTAATAGGAGTTGCGTCCAATTAGTTGTATACGATTTGAAATTTCGAATTGACCGATACGAAGTGTGTTGCTTAAACGCAGGAATTATATTTTAATCTGTGTTTTTATAACCTCAATAAATGAGTTTGTTGAAATATTACTCAATATTACAATAACAAAAAAAAATACTAATATTCCTGCGATCAAAAAAAAATCTACTTTATTGTACGTTAGTATATTAGTTTTTCTCTGTGATGTTAGGCTACTTTTCTTTCATATTAATTCAATATTTTTCAATCATAGAAAAAGAAGTTTAGTGGTACAATGTGAATACCAGACGATACAACCATCATTTATGGATCGTTTTCTTGTATTTATCGCTTTATTTTACTCACTTTTCATTCGATATGTAAAGCAGTATACGTACCACGGACGTAACATCAATAAAAACCTCGGAAAGGTACGGCCCTCGCTCCGCTCGGGCGTTAAAAAACCTCGGTTGTTATTGATAGGTTACATGCCTCAGTACGTAATCTACTATTTCACGCCATCCAAACATCAAAAATAGTGAAAAATAACGTCATTACAGACCAGAGATGTCATGCGCGCAAATATAAGTTTTTGTTTTGTGGACGTCATATTGATTTTTGTTTGTAAAAATTAAAAACAAGAATCAGATAGCAGGCTATTCTGACCTTTTTGTTTTTCGACTTTCACACGTCGTCTGAAAAGTTTTCGAAGAATCACAAAAAATTCAAACTATGAAAAATAACTATTAGTAATTTCGGTGTTCATCAAACTTATATGGCAAAGACTTTGAATCGCTAAAAGGCATGATGTTAAGAAAAATTTGAGTGTTTGTAATTTATAGCCATATTGGAAATTAAGGCACCCATCTACATCAAACTCAAAATATACATCCTCGTACATACCCGACTGCCTTAGTAAGGTTATGTTTTCGTGAGTATGAATATATGTAGGTATGTATGGACAAGAAGGCTAATCTTTTTTACGGTCCAAACATCGGTCAAGATGGCAGATAAAATTATGAGGAATCATTAGATTCGTCTCAGCATTGCCAGTGACAATTGAGTATATTAAAATGTTTTAGATTTTCTCCTAAGAGAATATTTTTTATTGATATTGTCTCTTGATATTGAATAGAACAAATAATCGCCTAGGGGCTATAAAAGTAACGACGCTACGAAGCAATGAACCCAATTAGAAACTTGAAGGGTCGGTTATAGAGAAAATAATATAGCAGAGAATGCCTTGAAAAGAAACACATTTGAGTTAAGTAATATTTGTCCGCTTAGTAAACATTTAAAAAAATACTGCTTAATTGTTTTATTTTCATTGTTTTATTGTTAGGATCGTCTGTGCTATATTATCACTTGTAAAGGGGTTCGTATAGAAATTCTCCGTATCGTTCAGTAGCGGTTTCTAGTAAACTAAATCTAGGTAAATGACATATTAACTATAGACAATTACAATAGCCTACAGTTTAAAAGGGTCTAAAAGAACCATTGAAAATAAATATATGAGTACATTAGGTTAGAGTATGACAAGTAACCAATTAGAAGGAATGGTGTTTGTAGCTTCATTTTGCTAGTACTTAAGGCTACCTTTACTATGGTTTTAACTTTGAGGGGTCAGTTATTGCGTGCCCTACTACGCCGTTGGGGCGTGAAATTTATAGGGCAAAGTTGGACCCTTGGACGAGTCAATAGATAGATACTTTGATTGATGTTATCCTACTTTTACACCTCCTAGTCAAAGACGAGTAAAACTGTCCAAAATGGAACATTTTTTTTTATTTCATCGAATTTCTACTGTTTCTTTTCGAGTCAATGGCAAGGACTATTATTTTTAATATTCGGAGTATGTTTTCGTGACGTCGTAGATGGCTCTATAGTTGCTCACAGTGATGCCTACAATTACCAATTTGAATAAACACCCGCCTGCAAGTAACATAATACAATATATATTATATCGACTTTTCCATAGTAGGCGTATAAATTACTTCACAGCAGATTTCAAGCATGTCCGCATTTGATTGACCACTGAAACTGCACGCAAAATGCAACCTTTTGTTTTTTGTATAAAGCAGGAAATCTACTAACCTGTGAGCCGCGGGGGAGTGCTATGAAAAATGACTCTGCGTGACACAAACCGACGTGGCACGTCACCGCGCGTTACCTGAACGCGTGAATACGGATGCCCACTTTGTCCAGCTACAATAGATATTTACAAAGTATGTTTCCCATGAAATCAAATTGTGTAAACAAAATGTCGAACTCGATGTAGGTAATAAAAAGGATAGGTACCCAAAAAAATATATAATACTTTTGATATTCATCAGGATTTTGACAGATTTGTCTGTCTTATGTACCTTAGATTTTACGAATTTTGCATCCTAATTTCCTACTATTAAGCACATGCATTCCTGTAAAGTGCACCTCTCTTATCTGTGAATCTTTCTTTACACTCCTATGCCATCCATAGATTGGATTATATCAGACAGATGATGGTCTGCACTCTGGGTGTTTTGCCACATTTACAAAGTTCTAATTCATGGGGTAATGCATTCTTTAGAACAATAACTTTGTATTATTACAGCGGTATTCAGACACCCCACAAATGAAGCCAGCAGTTTATAACCCCTTATTAACATGTCTGAAGGAAGTGGTTTAATAACTGAAAGCCGACAAAGCCGCAGCCTGGCAACTATTCTTGGCCAGTAGTTTAGCGTGTTGCGTGATTGCCAGCCGAGGGGTTAAGGCCGGGGTTGCTAAGGTCCAAGTCTCGTCGACTTTGATGGATGCCCATGGTTGATTTTCAAGGCAAAAGGATATCGAACTTTTAGGAACGTCTATAATTTTGTTTGAGGTCGGTTTAAGTAGTTAGTTTTTACACACAATTACAGAGAACCAAATACGAAAAGTAGTTTATGTAAAATAAGTTCTCATCTGTTTCGCTTTCGATTTAGGTCTTCAGGTAAAAAAGGATCCTTACGACAGTTTCATTGCGAATAGCAAAGTATCGGTCTCATAAGTGCCTTAAGACTACTTAGTATAAGTTTCATGCTCCACGTTAAGCTTTTTGTACCCTAGCGAGGCATTACTGTCTAAATCCAATATATCTACCTGATATTGTCAACGTCTTACCTTTATTCCTCAAAAAAGCGGCCTTTCATTGATGTAACTTTCTTTACTTTTTATTTATAATTATAAAAACCTTTGAATAATCTATCTTAAACCCTGTTCCTTTGCCCGCTTTCATAATCATAACTCAGCGAGCCTAAAAAAAGCTGTAAACAAAAAGTGATGCAACGTAAATGAGCCTCTGCTAAATTATTTAATGAACTCGGGTTTTATAGCCAGCCAGCGTTCCGGTAATCTTCATTACAGTAGACAACACGAGCAGTAGTAGGCGAGGCGGCAGTAACCTTAAACACAATTATCATGCAGTTTTTATTACCTTGAATGCTAATTTGCGGTCAATGTTTAAAATTTATTTTTTTTTTGAATTGCAATAGTAAAAGAAGAAAACAGAAATGAAACAGAAATTTTCCAATAAGAGGTGGACAGACGACAGATACCATATTGACATATCCTCACCAAAAACTGGATGGAGGTGGCCAGGATAGGGGAAGTAGAGAAAAGAGAGGGAAAACAGTCCCGCAGAGGGACATCCCTAGCTCAAAATAATAAAGTAATAATAACTGAAAAAACACTGATTAGGTAGGTAATTTTTATGATTCATTCATTCATTCATTAATAGCCTATCAGATCCCACTGCTGGGCAAAAGCCTCCCCCGCGGTCTCCATTTTTATGATTACTTGCAGTTTATAATGCTAACACTTTTAACTATCAATACATTTTACTTAGGTACTCATTTACGATAATGCGTTTCATCGCATGAAGTAGTGATACTGTTCCTTACTTGTACTGTGTCTGGATCCTCGGGGAACAATACTAGGGCAACTTACTTATTCATTTTACATGAAAACACCATTTACGATGACCGTCAATGTAGCGCAGTGGTAATGTGACTGACGGCGCAAAGGTTTCGTGTTCGATTCCCGGTGGGGCGCAAACAAAGTAGATGTTTGTCACTTAAAAATATCCATTTATTTTATAATGGATTTGTTCCTAGTCTGGTTACGTAATAGCAAGTTTAATCACCTGATTGTCTGAAAAATGCGCTGGTTTTGCGCTTCACAAGGCACGCTAAGCCGTCGGTCCTGGTTGCTGTGTACAATAACTTAGATCGCGAACGTTACACAAGTATGTAAAAGATCTGCTAGTTACAGAAGGCTGTTGAAAGACTAACGGCAAAGTGTAAATTAGGTTTCTTTTATCGTAATAATTTATTATATACCCCCATCCATTCCCAAAACTTCAACCTTAAGTCATTGGTTGTTTGAGACCCCTGAAAGATTCGAGCAACACAAATTAAATTATGAATGTCAGAATGACCCTATCCTTTCTCTAGAAGGTACATAATCCTTTTCTTTTCTCTCAGTTTACGTCCCTTTCATTGAGGTTTTATTGCCTCTACAATAATGGCCGTAGGCTTAAAAGGAAGATGGGTACTTAATTATTTGTGCCTTTTTCTACAAAGATATTCTTCTTCATTACCTTTATGACCTAGCTAGAGCATTTTCAGCCTCAATCTCAAGTCTTTTAGAAGCCAAGAAATTTTGTACCTTTGATTTTAATAAGTTAAAAGTAGATCGGCAGCTTCTTCTTTTCGTGTAGGACACCAAATTGTCCCACCCTGCTGTCAGAATTCCACTAATCATTCCAACCACCACCATTCATTAACCATTTATTACAAGTTGCAGGCCACCCTTAGCATAAAAGTGTTTTATTTATCAGATGGGTTCGTTGCGCTTTGTTTTTTGACTCCAGCTTGAAACAAGGTATCTTTTAAATGAATTTATTAAAAAGTAAACTAATAGACTACACATAACAATGTTTGTCATGGAATAACTGTTTCACACATCAAAAAGCTAGCCGCTGAAAGTTACAACCAGTACTTCAATTTAACCTAGCTACTTAGTTGCGTATATCATCTAGGTAAACCACGTATGTACTTTCATATTGCATTTACTTACATCTCTAGGCTAACGTGTTTAGCGTTGTTGTGTCGTTCCGCCTGATGGTATGTCTACACAGAAACATGGTGATGGGATGGGGCAAACTGGAACGTGTCACCAAGTCATCTACCCAACCTGCAGTGGAGCACGTACGGACAAATTTACGTACCTACATCACTGCTGTGTACCTGCAGAGAATATTTTGACGCAAGAATACGTTGCTGAATTTCTGCTACAAGTTTGTTATAGCTATAAGCACAGCTAAGTTTTTTTTAGGTTACCGTGTGATGCCGGCATAGAATAGCATAACCCCAATTCTTCCCGCGGGTGTTGTAAGAAGCAACTAAGGGTGTCGGGGGTTTCATGTGTATTACCACGTATTACAACTTTAGACGACAGGCTGACAACCTGTCACTGTCGTGATACACAATCAATACTGGACTTGTCAGACGTGGCGATAACGACCGTAATTTTACGATCGTTAACGCTCTGCAACAAGGGATAAAAGCGTGATTTGTGTATGTATGTTGGTTTTTCCAAGCTAGAAATATTTACCGCGAAATATTGAAATATTTAATATTTATATTTGCCGTGTGATGCCGGTTTAGAATAGCATCACCCCATATCCTTCCCGCGGGTGTCGTAAGAGGCGACTAAGGGACTCGAGAGTATTGGTGTATTACAATTTTTAGGCGACAGGCTGACAACCTGTCATTATAGCGATACACATGTTTTCTGAAACAACCTTAGAAAACAATCCTCAAAAATGTCAGACGTGGCGATAGTGGCCGTATTCTTACGGCCGTTAACGCTCTGCCTACCCCGCAAGGGATAAAGGCGTGATATATGTATGTATGTATGTATGTAGAAATATTTACAGGTGTCTGGGTGAACGTTACAATGCCCGTTATCAGATTTAGACACCTATTCACAGAAAATGATATGGTACAATTTCTCTCATATTATCTGTTTCAAGTACCTACTTAATTACTAGGTGATGATAGGAATTTTCAAAAACTTTCGCAACCTGTGTGCCTGAACTCTACTTTGTGAATTACGCTGACCACCGAGGCCAAAGCGTCGTCACCCTCTCCCGGGCTACATCAATTATGCAACACGGGTCCATTACATACTTTATCTTTGGGACTTCAACAAAGAATTATTTAAAAAATTTGCTAGATGCGATGGTATCAATCGATCGATAGGGTATGCTAACACCTGTACAAAAGTACATACCTACTAGAGTGCATCTGGTAAGCTCTGCTATTTCATCATTTTTAAACACCAATTATTTTTTCTGAACACCGATTTCCTTCATATAAAAGGTTTTAGCTACTTTTGTTTATAGAAACGAAAATCGCCCAATTTTTATTTAACCCTACTTTTGACCCTGATACCTTTAAGCACTTGCAATTTAGCTCCAGTATCAAATTAGACTGCCTTGATGGATGGCCAAATGGTCCCTAATTGAATATTAAATACGGCCGTCTGCAAGCTGCTGACAAGCCCAGGGGTTAAGGGGGATGTTAGTGCTCCTCAAAACGAATATAATGGTGGTATGCAGTGTCATGTTTTTTGTGCAATTTCACCTTTTTCTTTGACCACCTACGACAAATATCAAACCCATGTTCTAAGGCCTTTTCATTTTCATATATATTTTTTAAATTCTTTTCGTGGCTCTTCCAGCACCAAATTAAACTTCCTTGAGAGATAGCCAAATGGTCCGTAATTGAATATTAGATGTGGCTGCCTGCAAGCCGCTGACAGGGGTTAAGGTGGCTAAAAGTGCTCGTGAAATGGCGGGATAGCCATCAACGGCCGATGTCAAATCGGTGTCCAGAGGTTTTGGCATTCATTACGGTTTTGTTTACTATTGAAGGTGCTTGTCCTATATTCTGAACCGAAGGGCCGACGACTGCACTACTGCTTTGTATGGATTTCTGCGGCAACTGCACATGCTGTCTGTACTAATAATAGCTCTTTTATTGAGTTTATAGTAGTGTGTGTATCCGAAAATTTTTTGTACGAAGTAGTAGTGGTGGATGATGAAGAGTGGTCTATTATATTAGATTTCAGAGATTGAAATTTATTTTTTTGATTATGGCGTTGAGTAGAGGTGATTTGATTTACTTTTAAGGTCGATTATAATTTAATGACTATTTTATGATTTCACGTGAAGCAATGAAAGTTACAATTCGCAATGTTGCTCTCAGACTTAAATGGGTTATACATATAAAATTAGAAAATCCAAAAAAAAAACACGCGATGGAACAATAGCTACTACATAGACGTCCAAATAATTGTACCTACACAATGGATCCATAAATTGTTTACACAATAACGTCAAACTTATGTAACTACCTGAGTGACCCTTTAGGTCTCTAATCTTAACTCATTTACGTGTAAACTTTGGCTGTTAGGTTAACCACATACAATAAGACCCTTTTCCAAAATTAGTAAGATGGCGTCCTTTACGGAGATTAACTAACTACAGGCAACCTCACGTCATTGGAATGGACGTACATACATATAACACGCCTTTATACCTTGCGGGGTATGCAGAGCGCTAACGGCCGCAAGAATACGGTCGCCATCGCCTCGTCTGACATCATTGAGGATTGTTTTCCAAGGTTGTTTAAGAAAACATGCGAATTACTATAGTAACAGGTTGTCAGCCTGTCGCCTAAAAATTGTAATACACCAATAGTCAATACTAGAGATGAAACGGATATCCGGTAACTATCCGGTATCCGGCCTATCCGGCAGCCCTAATACTATCCGGCCGAATACCGGATAACTACTACGCGGCCGGATAGACATCCGGCCGAAATAAAAAAAGTTCTGGATAAAAAAAATTGTTTAGTAATTATTTACTTTATTTAGTAAGACTTAAGAAACAAAATTAGGTATTGTTTAAAGTAGAAAATTAAATTATTAGTACTCATACTGTACGAAGGGCAAATTATGGTGAATAAAAACCAATTTTTAAAAGAATTGCTAACTTCGCTCATCAACGAAAAGACCCGAATCAAACCGAGGCCACCCGATTGTTCGCGCGTCGCCTACGCCAAGTGTGTGTACGCTGCACCAAACGGCTAAGTTCCGCCGGATATTCGGCGGCCGGATATCCGGCTATCCGGCCAGGCGGCAGGCCGAATATCCGGTATCCGGTATCCGGCAAAACTGCTATCCGTTTCATCTCTAGTCAATACTCTCGACTCCCTTAGTCGCCTAAGAATCGACATCGAATCGTCAGGCGTCATCGTAATCAAAAGATACAAAGCTAATCAGCGCCAGGCTTGAAAAATTATTTCAAAATTTTTGTCTTCCGCAGAGGTCAGATGGCAGTAGCTCTGTGTAATAACTTACTTCCACGTCAAATCTCCTAGGTTAGGTAGCCGACGCCGATAGAGAACGGGATATGGCAAGGATAATGATGTTGACTGCCACATGGGCCGTGGTGGGGAGATCCACAATCTTGTTATTACTAAATCCGAAGAATACTTACGTGCTTTTAATTAGCACATTATTTTGTTTTTTAAATAAATTAAACTGAGATAAGATGCTTAGCAACTAAACGTTGAAAAGGTTAAACATATAAGTTATTCTATGGGTTAAAGTTAGCTCAAAAGTGTGGCTACGTTGAAAAGGTTCTGATTGGAACCCTTTTCCCTTTTTTTATTGTGATATCAATCACAGTTAGGTTTTCGATTATCCCTTTTTTCTGTAATATTTAGATCATGACCATATAACCTCAATGGCTCCTATATTGGTGTATTTTCGTTCAATATTGTCAGTTTAATGATTAATCTAGTAAACCAACAGAATGAATTCGAAGGGTGATTAATTATGAACCAACTTGAAACTTCAGTCGAGTGAATTTTGAGTCGGTAACTAAACTAAACTACAATTTGACTAAAATATTTGAGTCCGCCCTAATCCTACCCCAGAATTATTTGAGTTGAAGGATAATACAATTTATACATCCACGTAATACGAATGGACACCAAGGAAGTGGTGATGTAAACCATTGCTATACAAACATTCGCGAATCAAGCCTTTATCCCTTGCAGGGTAGATATAGCGTTTATTTAGTTATATTTAAGTACATACATAAAGAGAGAGTACATAAAGTAATACGACTTTTACTTACAATAAGTATAACGTCAATCTATCATCATCATCATCATCATTAACAGCCTATTGTAGTCCACTGTTGGACATAGGCCTCTCCTAAAGCACGCCACTGAACCCGGTCTTCGGCTTTACTCCTCCAGTCACTACCCGCAGCTTTGCGTATGTCGTCGCTCCACCTTGCCACAGGGCGTCCTGCGCTACGTTTCCCGATACGCGGTCTCCACTCAAGGACCAGCTTACCCCAGCGGTTATCGGTCCTTCGGCAGATATGACCAGCCCACTGCCACTTCAGCTTGCTAATACGTTGAGCTATGTCGGTCACTCTAGTTCTCTGTCGAATTACTTCGTTTCGGATACGATCCCTTAGAGAAACCCCGAGCATAGCTCTCTCCAAAGCTCGCTGAGCGACTTTCAGTTGGTGGACCAGTTGTACCGTGAGTGTCCACGTTTCGGCTCCGTATGTCATGACAGGTAGGACGCACTGGTTGAAGACTTTCGTCTTAAGGCATTGCGGTATTGGCGACGAAAAGACTCGACGGAGTTTTCCGAATACTGCCCAACCCAGCTGTATTCTTCTCTGGACTTCCTTCTCAAGGTTGTTTCTACCTAGTTGGAGCGTTTGCCCTAGGTAGACATACTGTTGAACAACCTCCTCAATCTATCTCCTTGCCTTATCCCGTTCTCTGTTGGGGTTGGCTACCTATCCTAGGAGATTGCTATACTTATTACAAGTAAATAATTACTGAAAAAGAGCCGAGAATATCATTATTTGTAAAAAACTTCACCTGCAAAAGTTCTAAGCGCAAATTGTTCAAAGAATACTATACATGTATAGGTAGGTAGTGTAGGTAGGTACCTAAGTGTAGGATTGTTTTTTTCTGTGAAGCAAGATCATTGACTTCTATAATATTATTACATTTTATTTTGTTTCCATGTAAATCTAACAAAAGTAATATAATATTCTTGCTACATGAAACGAAATAGTCGTATTTGTGTAGTTCTAATAAATCTACGATTGGTAAATAAATCAGTTCAATTTGAATGGCAGTGGGTTGTCGACATGTTTGTCTGTTTTCGTAAATTGATGTTCTTCGAAAACATGTTTGTTTACTAGTATTGGTAGGAAAGATAATATCAATATTATAGCTAAGCGCTTTTTTGAACTTACAAAAAAATAGTCAGAGATAATTAAATTCACATGTCATGACGTCATATTATTTGTGACTTGCAATAAAGTGAAATCTGAAATCTCACATTCACACATTTGTGACAGTATTAGGCGACACTTAATTTCTTTATTAATTACAAAACACAATAAATAATTTCTTAGCCAACACTTCATTTCTTAACATTTCTTTAGTACGGCATAGGTCGTTTACAATCTAAAGAAAATGAATTCACAATATCGTCCCAGGTGTACTGATCCGAAATCACCATAGCGTCTCTGAAAGGATCCGATGGACGAGTTTTGGTAGAGTCCCCTGAGAGTCCTCCAGACGATGGATACGAATGCGATTGCGATGCCATTTTGAAATTACGTTCAAACATCACTTCACCATTTGAATCCCAAGTAAATCTATGAACTTCGCGTTGCCACCGCACTATCACCGAGGGAAATGGATCACCTGGAAAACTTCTCAGCTTACATTCCATGCGAAGATCTAGCGTTTTCACAGTAACTGGTGCCCTTGTCGTGTCAACTCTTTCTTCAAACGCGACCCTGCCCTCGCCAGAGCAGGATAGGTATACCACGAAAAACAGTAGCAGATATTTCATCTTGACGGTCTGCAATTGAGCGGACGAATGTGGGAATATTGTGTCGGCTCGGTGTTTTCATTTCGCAATATAAATAATCATTCATTTTGATAAAGAGGTCAGTAAAGTCAATTTGTGATAATTTGCCGATTGCTGTGCACTCACAATATTTTAATTGTTGTTGACTTAACGCTCGTTAATGCAACTAGCCATTTTGTGAACCAATTTATTGATGACACAAAGACATACAGAAGCGGTAGCTGATAATACCTTAATGTGTTCCTCTGAATAAACAGTTATTATTAAGGAGCTAGTTTATAAATTATTCAACCTTGCTCGGATGTGTACCTAACTTCTGCTAATGCATAGATAATAGGTAGGTCGATAATACAATACAATACATAAATCACGCCTCTTTCCCGTTGGGGTAGACAGAGATAATTTTCTTCCACTTGCTGCGATCCTGGTTTCGCTTCTTCTACATTCATCAGTCTTTTTATGCACGCTCGTCAGTTGAGGGTACTTCTGGCCTGACCTTTCTTTAAAGCGTCCCCGATTTGTTCTTGTAGGTTCTCTGCGGCCTTCTCCTTCCAACATTTACTCTGTTTTGTTAATCTCCTTTCACTGTAGATAACAACTGTAACTGTGATAATAACTGGCGATATACTTAGTTTGTTCGTCATGAAAGTATGACTAAAGTGTGTAAAAAACACCTATAAAGAAATTGCCTTTAAAATAAGAAGTAACGAATTGTACATTGTGTATAGATGGGTGAAAATTTGAGCAGTTAAAAATTGCGGTCACACGTAAATTTCTTCAAGTGTACAACACTTACAGATTTTAAGTATCATTCACACGAAAGAATGTTTTATTGACTATTTGGAAAGTAAAACTCCATCCACAAATTATGAAATCTGTTTAACTAAAACTTAATCGGAAACCTGAAATCGGGGCCAAAACACGCGTTCTTCGCGTGTCACACTCAGCTATTGCGAAATTCAAACACGTATAAAGTTTTATCTAGCTGGACATCATATAACTTTTCACCCATCATAATAATCCTTATATCATGTAGATTTATGGAAAATTATTAATTGGACAATATTTAACTGCGTATACCGATAAATATGACAGTTTGTGTTGGTCACACGTTTTTGTGTTTTCTGAATACGTGGTCTAAAACGACTGAATCGCTGAAACTAATAGAACTAAGAGCTGGGTCTTGTTTCTGCCTTCTGCCAGGATTACTTCTTCATCCCTGGAGAGGGAGCATATAGCTCCTTGGCACTTCTAGAACAAAATAGGAATCGTAAAATTTTTAGATCCTATTTTTGCACCCGCGCCAGGTCCCTTTCCTGTGCATGTTTTCTTCATGAAAGAGTTATTACAGAGGACTTGTTCTGAACAAAACGTGTCGCATAATAAAGCGAGATTTAAGATTCGTTTAAAAATTTTGATTACATTCAAGGGTTTACCAATATATCACTAAAAACATAGAAAATCGTCCCTTGACTGGCTTCATTTGACTGGCATTTTTCCCAGTCAAGGGACATTTTATGCCAGTCAAGTGACTAATGTTATTTTAATGATTGTTTTTGCAATATTTTTGAGTAAAGGTGTGCCTGCAGTGTAGAATAGTACCACCCCATGTCTGCCCATGGGTACCGTAAGTTAGATTAAGGGTTTCCAGTTGGTAAACAGCATTGTTTTTCGTGCAGATGACATAGTTTAAAAACATTTTCTTTATGTCTCTAGATGTGGCTGCGTTAGGCCTCGGGGTAGCTGCGCGATATCTCAGGCTGATTGATAGACGTCTCTTAAGCTATTGCGTTGTATCTCAGGGAGGCTGCGTTAAGTCTCAGGTTAATTTCGACGTATCTTAAGCTGACTGCGGTGTATTTCAGGGTGGTTGCGTTATGTCTTAGGCTGACTGCGACGTCTCTTAAGCTGAGTGCGTTGTATCTCAGGTTGGTTGCGATACGTCTCACTCAGGCACATTGCGACGTATCTTAGCTGACTGCGTTGTATCTCAGGGTGGTTGCGTAATGTCTCAGACTGATTGCGACGTCTCTTAAGCTACTGCGTTGTACGAGTATCTAAGGGTGGCTGCGTCATGTCTCACTCAGGCTCATTGTGACGTCTCTTCAGCTGACTGCGATATATCTAAGGGTGGCTGCGTCATGTCTCACTCAGGCTCATTGCGACTTCTCTTAAGCTAACTACGTTGTATCTCAGGGTGGCTGCGTCATGTCACAGAATAATTGAGACGTCTCTTCAGCTTACTGCGTTGCATCTCAGGTTGGCTGCGTTTTATCTCACTCAAGGTCATTAAGCGAAGTCTCTGAAGCAACCGCGTTGTATCTCAGGGTGGCTGCGCTATGTCAGGCTGATTTTGACGTCTCTTAAGCAGACTGCGTTGTATCTCAGGGCGGCTGCGTTATGTCTCACTAAGGGTGACTTCGACATCTCTAAAGTTGACTGCGACGTCTCTTAGCCTACTGCGTTGTCTGAGGTTGATTGCGACGTCTCTTCAGCTGTCTGCATTGTATCTCAGCATGGCTGTGATGTCTCAAGTTGGTTGTGACGTCTCTTAAGCCGATTGCATTGTATGTCGGAGTCTTTTTAGCTGAGTACATCGTGTCTCAGGCTGATTACGTCGTCTCTAAGGTAACTGCGTCGTGTTTCAGGTTAGTTACGTTATTTCTCTGTCTGATGGCAATGTTTCTGAAGCTGATAGCGTCGTGTCTCATGTATACAGCGGCGTGTGTTAGGTTGCTTGCCTAGTGGTGTCTAAGGCTATCTGAGTCATGCATGTCTTAGGCTGATTGCGTCATCTTTAAGGTTATCTTCGTCTGTTCGGTAGCAGATTTTACAACACAGTTAATTTTCAGGTCATAATCTTTTCGGTGGTTTCTTCTTGTCTCATGCTGGCTGTTTCATTATGGCGTAAGTTTAAACGACTTACGTTACTATTGTTTTGGTGGAGAATTGGGTCTACGTTTCGGCTGTTTACAAACAGCCTTCTTCCGGAGGTCGACAGATCACATACGCCCGCCTGTCAACTGTGATTGTCGAACACTGTGGCTGTTTCATTTCGTATGTCAGGCTAGCTGTGTCGTGTTTTAAGCACGAGCAAATTATCTGAGACTGAGGCTTCAGGGCGTCAGTCTGGTAGGCTGCGGCAACTTTTACTTCTATTCTACTTAGTTAAAAGCAAAAGATGAACAGCTTTTATTCATATATTTTGTTAAAATAATTACTTTGTCCCTTGACTGGCGCAAAATGTCCCGTTGACTGGCACCTCAAATTTCAGAATTGAATTTTGACGAAACCTGTGGTTCGATTTAAGTGTTTTTTCGTAAACAACCTTTTTAATAGGCCTTCATTATTATGCAATGATAAAAAAACCATAAAACTAAAATTTTAAATTTGCCAGGAAAGGGACCTGAAGAACCGTTTTCAAATATCCACCCAGATGCTTGAGATCTACGGTAAAACCTGAAACAGTGTTTAACATAAGAAACAGTGCTTTGAACAGATTGAAACTACCAAGAAACAATCTGGCCGGGAGCGATGAAGCAGTTGCAAAAAAAAGGAGCGCCGTATCGAGCCGGAGATTAAAAGTAAAGTTAAAACTATGCAATAGTGAAGAAGAGTGAATCTAAGCTGATGGGGCAATAAATAGACTGGTGACCTACAATAGCAACATAAAAAATGATACCTAACAAGATTTAATAAGCAGTTAGAGGTCACTAGTCATCCAACAGCCACTTAAGATTTTATTTCGTATGCCACTACTGCTGCGGTATAAAATGTACTTACTAAAAGATTTGAATTTGCATGGATTTACCAATCAATTTAAATATCTTTGGCGAGGAACATACTTGACGCACGACGGAGCGCAAAAATATCGCAGCGGTCTGTCAGATCTGAACTAGTGGTCCAAGGCACTCCCCATACTAAAACCGCTCAACTGCTGCTGTTGACGCAGCGCTATCGTAGTGTCATCCATCGATTGCGGCTTTAGTATGGGGAGTGACTTTTCTAGTATGGATCTGAAAGACCGCTGCGATATTTTTGCGCTCCGTCGTGCGTCAAGTGTGCGATCTGCCTACCAATCAAGTTAGATATCAAAGTAAAGCATTTTTTAAAGTTTACCATATCCTACGTTCCCTCGACATATCGCATCAAAATCGATTGTAGCACATCACTATTTTACATTTGACTACGAAACGCAGCACTTCAAAGTTGAACATCAACTTCCAACTTGAACGATAGATCAAAAGGAGGCACGTCTTTAGTAGAGGAAGTAGTTTCTATTTGGAACAATCAGAGTAAAGAACTTTAATATGACAATGACATTTCAAAATTATCCTTATTTTCGTTACATCCTCTCAATTTATAGTGTCCTTACAATGTCATATTTTCATTAATATTGTTTTTCTCTGTTATGACTATTACCTTATCAGTAATAAAATCTTTGCTGGCTTATTTTATTTCCTGTTATTAACCGGAGATTAGGTAATACAAAGAAATTGCTCAAAAGAAAGACAATCTGTAATATTATCTAAAGCAAGCACTTAATAACGTAATCTGGGGTCAGCCAATATCTTGACGGCATAGCCAAGGAGAAAATTACAACTTTGTTTTCCACTTCAGCTGGACATAATATCAAAGAGATTCGCGAACAATGCAATTTTTGTTGACCGCTATAACCGTGAGATATGAAAGCAAATGTACAATGAGTCGATTTTTAATTTAACAGATCAACACGTACGAGTTTTCCATAGAGAAAGAGTTAGACTAGTGAAGTTGACTTAAGTTAAAGTCATATTTGTAAAAGTGTATTGTCTTTTAAAGGGTAGGATTTTAAAAAAATGCTTTACACCTACTTGCAACAACCCGCCGCAAAGTTTTTATGGAAACTCATACATACATACATATATCACGCCTTTATCCCTTGCGGGGTAGGCAGAGCGTTAACGGCCGTAAGAATACGGTCGCTACCGCCACGTCTGACATTTTTGATGATTTTTTTTCAAGGTTGTTTTAGAAAACATGTGTGTGGGAACTCAAAACTAACGAATACAGTTACAAAACCGCAATGACAAAACTGAGTAGATGTTAGTTTGGATACCACTTACTTGCTATCTTGTCATTCGACCGCAGACAACAGGTCATGTCGGAGAGTGGACAGAGCAAGGTGTCACCAAGGTGTAACAAAGCTCATTGTAGTAGTCTGATGTTGGTAGTTTGGTTGGCTGTGTGTTTAAAAACTGTAAAACTTTGACCGAACTCTTTCGCATCCTAATACAAAAATGTTTATAAAGATATGCGGTTGAAAAGTCTAACACCAGGCTTCATCTTTTGACGACTAGGTGTCCCACACGAAAAAATAACAATAGATAAATTAGATAATAGACTTGCCGTGTGATGCCGGCTTAGAATAGCATCACCCCACATCCTTCCCGTGGGTGTCGTAAGAGGCGACTAAGGGACTCGAGAGTATTAGTGTATTACAATTTTTAGGCGACAGGCTGACAACCTGTCACTATAGTGATACACATGTTTTCTGAAACAACTTTGGAAAACAATCCTCAAAAATGTCAGACGTGGCGATAGCGACCGTATTCTTACGGCTGTTAACGCTCTGCCTACCCCACAAGGGATAAAGGCGTGATATATGTATGTATGTATGTATGTATGTATAAATTAGATAACTTTCCTTAGCTGGCTAGTCGGCAAAAGCAAACAATAAGTACTTACTCTAGTTAAATAAATAAGAAGAGAAAGAAAACTTTCGTTAGTAATGGTAGCTCTCGCGATCGTAGTTTGTCTTACGTTTGCGTATTCAGCGTTGGCATTTTATCAGTATCTACAAAAAAATTCGTTATACATAGCCATCATGTTTTGTAAAAAGCGTATTTTAGCTGGCCTGACATGTAACAATAACTTTTCGATCCACGATTTCTTTTTCTTCCTAGAATCTAGACAGCTATCAACGCACACCTGAGTGCGGAAACCGGCAGTGGTTGCGTACCACAATCATGTCGAGTTGTTATTGTTCGTTCCTCTAGAACGGTGGAACCGACCCGCTCCTACATTGTAGGCATTGTTTGAATAATAGGTTGCCTACTTGCCTAGCCTGGCAGTGGGTTTACACTTCGAGTAAAGTTGAGATGTTTTGGTGTCAATGTTTGTTTTGCCTTAGATTGCTGGCTTTATTTGGATGCTTCTTCGTCTGAAAAGGTTTGAAAGCTTGTAGCAAGAATTTCAAGACCGCATGCACAGAATTACTTTAAAATGAATATATTGTAAGTAAATAATGTTATTTTGCATGATCATCTTCTTGACGCACGATGGAGCGCTAAAACATCGCAGCGGTCTATCAGATCCATACTAGAAATGTCAATCCCCACCACTATACTAAAACCGCTCAACCGCTGTCGACGCAGCACTATCGCAGTGTTGTCCGTCTAGTGGGGTTTTAGTATGGGGAGTGACGTTTCTAGTATGGATCTGACAGACCGCTACGATATTTCAGCGCTCCGTCGTGCGATCCGCCTAATGTAATAATTTCTCAAATTAATATTCGACGTTGATTCGAAATTCTGTACTAAAATATTCTCTGAAAATTTATGACATTAGAGCAGGAGATGAAGTGAATTTCTCGAAGAAAATGCGAGCTCAATAATGTTATTTTCTTTGCCTTCTTACCCTTTGATTTGTCTTCATTATGAATCACTCAGCTCGGAAACAGAATCTCGGAGCACATTAATAGATAAATA
Source organism: Keiferia lycopersicella (assembly GCA_029255805.1). Lineage (NCBI taxonomy): Eukaryota > Metazoa > Arthropoda > Insecta > Lepidoptera > Gelechiidae > Keiferia > Keiferia lycopersicella. The sequence goes on from JARACZ010000008.1 coordinate 8,198,997, forward strand.
CTTACTTAAACTTCCTGCCTCGAGACGTGAACTCCAAGAATAAGGAAATCTCAATTTTAGCCACTTAGCCAATGATTAAGGAAGATAACGTTTTAAAGAAAATATTTTAGAGGTACAATTACTTACGCATCTATAGTTATTTTCGTCGCAATACAATTTTTGTTAGACGGTCTATGCCGTGTGATACCGGCTTAGAATAGCATCACCCTACATCCTTCCCGTGGTGGGTGTCGTAAGAGGCGACTAAGGGACTCGAGAGTATTTGGTGTATTACAATTTTTAGGCGACAGGCTGACAACCGGTCACTATAGTGATACACATGTTTTCTCAAACATCCTTGGAAAACAATGCTCAAAAATGTCAGACGTGGCGATAGCGGCCGTATTCTTACGGCTGTTAACGATCTGCCTACCCCGCAAGGGATAAAAGCGTGATATAGGTATGTATGTATGTCTACGCAGCTATGGTCAAAATTTAGCCAGACATGGTAAGATTTTACCTCTTTTTAGGTACTACACTACCTACCTACTACCTAGATTAAGAAAGATTTTTCTTTTCTGTCAATATTAAGGCCAGTCTGATTATATCCCTGTTTTACTACAATGTCGAAAAAATCAATTAATGAAGCCACCCAAATGTTTCCAGACTCTTATTTCTGTCGACCGCAATGTAATATATGGATACAACCGTTTCTCATAAACGATTTAATTTGATTTCAGATCCTTTGAAATATGAATCAAATTTCGACTTATATTTGAGAAGTCGCTAAAATGTTTTGGGTTAGATATTATTTTATTTTAACTTGCCTTTTATGTTTCCAAGATGTTGAACTTTTATGAATATGAATTTAAATATAAAAGATTTTTACATGAATCCATATTTCAGACAAATTGTTGATAAATCTACGCTTGCATAAATATTAATATTTGTGGGCTACAAGGCAATTTAGCCAGCTTTAAAAATGGCTTACAGGCAGAAATATATAATTTTAAATCACAAAATATTTACAAAAATATTTTACACTACCAAATTTTTTGTATAGGAGAACACAGCGAGAGACAGTTTGCAAATAAAATGTGGTGGCATCAAATATTTAAAAAAAAAACTTTATTATACTTTAAAAACATTTTAATTTATTTATAGACCGTCTCATTATACCATCACATATCTCATCAATAGGTATACTGCTGGACGTAGGCCTCCATCAGAGTGCGCCACAAGGCACAATCACGCGTTCTATCGTACCATATCGTCACCTAATCCCTAATTGTACCAGCTATCATAGCAAGTGAGAATCCAAGTGGTTATCGCAGCAAGTCCGTCCGGACCCGGCCCCGAGCCGGACGGCGCTGGATCCGCCCGGTCCAATTTCCGGCCGCGCCGGCTCAGCTGATGATTATACACAACTTGTGCAGATCGTCACACTCAGCCTGGGGGACCAGCGATTTGATTGTCTAACTTTCATCGGTATGGTCAACGGCTTCATTTTGACTGGTTGAGGCCCATCGTGAATTCGTGACGCTATTGCTCTAAACAAAATTGATCGGCTTTTGTCATCGGTCGGCATGAGAGTTTAACAATCAGCCCTCAGATGCGGTCAACAGTGGATGTTAAATACCTTTGTTACACCTACAAAGCTAAATAATTCTACAAGACGGACGTGTACTTAGATACAGCCACAGTTAGAACTTTTTCTTTTTGATTCGGCTTTGGCAATATTCTACAGGGTGTAAAAATATTAGCTGCAAATATTTTAAGGGGTGAACTAGCCCATGAAACTGAACAACTTTCCCCTAGAAACATAGGTCGGAATATGAAAAAAAATGTTGGGCCTATACAATTGACTCGCTCGGCTGCTACATTTTGTATGGGGGTCCAAAAATTTCTTTCATATTTCGACCTATGTTTCTTTGGGAAAGTTGTTCAGTTTCAGGGCTGATTCACCCCTTAAAATATTTGCAGCTAATATTTTTACACCTTATATCAAATTTGTTTACCAGATTTTGATAATAATTTGATTCAAAATACTAGGACTGAATAGCGGTGGTGAAATGCGATGCGATGATGTGTGTTCATTCATTTCATATAACATAATGATGTACAAGTGACAACGCTCCATTACCCTAATGTACTTGGGTATCAACTGTAATTTCATTACATTTGTTCATTTAATAGGAATCAAAATAGAACACTAAATTATGTTGCGAACATTTTACTCAAATAGTATTATAAGTCGATAAAATTCCATGGCAAATATTTCAGTATTTATTGCATTTGCTCTGAAATCTAGTTGGTTGTAGGATATTCATCATTTAAAAATAATGAATACTTTCTGTAGGATTTTCCCTTTCTTTATATTAAAGTCACTCTTCTGTAATCACAGTTTTCATTACAGAGTTGCAAACAAACTTTACGGGAAATCTCGGGTTTTATTTTCAAACAAAAAACATCTGCTCTGACTTACTTTGAAAGTAAGTTTGATCTTCATATTTTTGTTCAATTTCAATTCAAGTTTCGTACTTTTTTATTAACTCCTTTTTAGTTTTGGCACGTTTTTAAAATTCAATAGTCCGTGTGTTATAGAACGAAATAAAATCGTGCCAAATAATAAAATCTTTACAGCGTGTATACCAGGAATGAAAAAAATACTGTACAAATTTCAAGAGGTGTACCAGCTCATTTAAACAAACAAGTTCCTGAAGGAACATAAATCAGGTCGACATTATGAGAAATAATTCTGCACCTCCCATACTAAATGTATCAGGAAACAGTCAACTTGTATGGGAGTTCAAAGATATTTTTTTTCAAAAATTTGACCTTATTAGGGTAAGTTATTCAGTTCTGATTATTGAGTATTGTCATAGGATAAAGCAGTCTTACGAGTATCTACCCATACGAGGAATAGGCCTATCTAATAATTATTCGATGCTCTGTAATCAAGAGAACATTTTGCCAAATTCGAACAGTTACAGAGTTCGACACTCTGGGATGACAATTTACTGACTCAAATCAGCCATGTTAATAGATTTTGCTGTAGATAACATCTATGGTATAAGTTAGTATTGAACTAGTTTGGGAGATCTTGATTTTCAATTAAATTGTGGCCTTTAAGTCAATTTGATGTCTTCATTCGTGAAGTGTGGGGAGGACTGAATATACGAACCTGGCTTTCATGAAACCTACCAAGCAATTACTTTAATAAATGTTCGTCAGCTAAGGAAAGATCAAATAAGTTTTGCATTTTTTTTAACTTTAGACAGTTTTTCTTCTAAAAAGTCACCAATAATTTTGTTTCGCAAGTAGTAAGTAATTTAGCCAAATTTCTGGATCTATTTAAGTCGATGATAGAAAGAAGTCACTTAGACGGCGGTCGTTACACAACCATGTCAGAAGCCTGCTACTTGTAGTAGGCGGTTGAAAAATTCTGACACTAGGGTTCATCGGGTCGTTGGACGACTCGGTGTCCCACACGAAAAAGAAGAAGTCACAGTTTTGCAATATTCACACTTTTGTAGAATGTCCTGGGAGTTTGGTTGAATTCCTGATTCTGCCATGTTAGTGATATATGTCGGAGAGCGATCGAAGTCTGTCGGTACCTAGGAAAAGTGATTTAACATTGCAGTAACGGATTTTAATGGCAACACTCGTCGGCGCAGGCGGTGCGCTTTATAAGCATACAGTTAGCTATCAGCGGTAAGATACACTGAGATGAAGTTAGAGATTTTGTCTACTTTCGTACGGTTCCTTGTTAGTTGCGTTCGTGATGGAAAAGCGGAACGCAGATATCGGCGGTAAGGTGAAAAAGAACTTTGACAGTTCCGGTTGAGGCGTTGTTCCGGTTGGTGTGTCGTTTTGAGGTTAGATTTGGAATCCAGTAAAATCATGATTATTTTGGTGTATTTGGAGAAGCTGTGGTCACCAGGCGATGGCGAAGTCCTAAATTCTTATGGCCAATGGAATAACTGCTGGAATAGCTGACTACGTGATGCTGTGTACGCTACAGTTTATAATTTCAGAGGTCGATCCCGTCTTCCTAACAGGTGTCCCAAGATTATACGCCTACGTATCGTTGTTGTTTTCATATCCTAACGTATTGATTGATGGTCGGTCTTCTTTCCTTCTATCTTCCACATCAAAATCAGATTTTCACATATACTTAAATTTCCAGAACAATAAACTAACAATAACAGAGGACGCTGTAAGTTCATACTGTCGTGGCTTTTGAGTGGGCTCCGGTAGTGATCGCCAGAATCGTAAGAGGCCGGACATGCAAAATGCGTGCCTAAAAATAGACTCTCTATCCACCCGCAAATCATCGTTCTTCCGTGATCACAGTCGAAATATCGGTCAATGATTACCATGATGATTGAGTATTTTTCTTCTGTTTCAGGTTGCACGTGTATCCGCTTCACGTCGACGTACGGCAAGGAGCGCGGCACGTTTAGCAGCCCGGACTACCCGCGCGCCTACCCCGCGCGGCTCGACTGCCTGCTGTACACCTTCCTCGCCGCGCCGCACGAGATCGTCGAGCTCGTCTTCACTGACTTCGACATTTACAAGGAGCATTCCGAGTGAGTCTTTCTTAACTATAAAACTGCAGACTCAAATGTAGAAGGATTCTATATATACTTCTTCTTTAAGAATATTTATAGGAGAGTTGGTAGCAGAAGCGCTCTAGGGCAAAAGCCCTAGAAAAGGTTAAAAAACCTAGGCCCGTGTTTGTAAACCGCACTCGACTCCGAGATCGATCTTGAGTGCAACTTTGAGATGTCGTTCATATTGACTGACTTTTGTCAAAATTACTCTTGAGTTCGATCTCAGAGTTGAGTGCGATTTATGAATACGGACACTAATATTTTCAAGATATTTACTAGCAGGATAAAAACGCCTCTCATTAAAAATAATTTATAATTTAAAACTTAGTAAAAAACATTAACAATTAAAAGCAAAGAAGAAAATATGCTATTAAAGTCCGTTAAAAAAAAGTACTCGTAGTTAAGTATTGTCATTACTTCGAGGTTTTATCCGTTTAAAGTAAAAGCTAACAAGAACAAACGGTAGTATTGCGTTAAACACAAGTACGTATAGTTCAGTATCCAAAGCCGAGGTTTTATGCGTTCCAAGAAAAGGTTTATTGTTTCTTCTTCCTGAGCCCAGCTAGCTGACTGCAGAACCTGGGATAGTCGATCATGGGCTCCCCCCCTTTTTGGACAATGGGAGCATCGTCCAACGCGTAGTCTGCCTCTTTTTCCGTGAACTTGTCGCCCCACGTCATAAGGTCGTGGCGAAACCTGCAACGACGAAAATTTTACTCTGTTGTTGATATCGTGTGGGATACTGAGCCTTTCAACGATCCGATGTACCCTGATATCTGATATTTAAACCGCCTGCCTCTAAGAATTGTAGTAGGCCCCTGACATGATTAAGAAACAAACTAACTATCACCTGTAACCGGAACCGACAGCAATTCCGTGCCCTCCCAAGCACGGAACCATCTCTCTCTTTTAACTTAGTTGTTTTTTTTTTTTTTGCTCAAGGCAATACCAAACCTTATTATTATTTAGCTTCAGGATTATCAATTTCGTGAAAAGTCGGGTTTCTTCTTGCATCAATTCCATATCAGACTTTTGGATTGTTGGTACCACATCAAAGATTTCTCGTAGAAGAAAACATCTTAACTAAAATGAAATCCGTGCCTAACTAGGGACTACAGATTTAAGTAAAATCATTATCTAAGGATCCGGATTCATGGATTTTAATTTGATTGTGAATCTATGAAAAATATGAAACACATAATCAAAGTTGACTCATCTATGTTAAGGTATTATAGTAGTGTGAAGCTATTCACTGGATATAGTCGTCCCAATTAAAATTTAATTAGCTGTTCCGCAACTAATTGCAGATTAATATAGGTTGTTAATAGATGTGCTAATGATCGTCATAATAATTATGTACCTAGGTACATACATAGGTATATATTATATGAAATTATTATACTAAAAGCATCATAGAAGTGTATTTTAGTAAAAGTTTCACGTGAACAAAAACAAATTTAATGCTATATCGTCCTTAAACCCTGCGTCCTACATAATATAGGACCAAAAATAAGTTACATTTAATTACCTAATTAACCAATAGAATGAAAAATAAACTTTATCATCAATCAATGACAGAACAAAAAAAGTTACATTGTTTGAAATAATTGCTTTAAGTTTTCTTTTTAAATATTGTTACAAAAATAACTAAAAATAGCATATATCAGTTTTTAGGAAGCCGTGTAAGATTCGTCCCTTCTTTCGCAAATTGCGAAGCAAAGGTGACGTGAATATAACGAGGAAAGAAATTGTCCCGAAAAGTCGAGGCCAATGTGTAAATAATAAACATCAAGCCCGTACGAGTGAATTGTAAGCGGATGGGGAATACAACAGACAGTTGACAGAATTATTTCATTTACTTTTGTCTACAGTGACTGATATACTATACTAAATACATTAAATAGAGCGATATTCTTTTGAGGTCCTAAAGTTTAGCATTGGAAAAAGTAAATAATTTTTATGTAAGCAAAATATGACCAAATGGTTTTCAGAAATTAGAGAGAGCGTTGAGGAACACTGTCATTCAAAATTTGAAAACAGAAAGTGAAGTTCATCTTTATAAAAGATCTTTGATACCAGGTTGTATGTTTTATTTGATTTGTTACTTATACGCAAGGTTACGACCGTTTAGGTTAAATTTATTTACCCATTGCAATCACTCATTCCAAACAATTTTCCAACTGCGATTTCTTTGTAAAAGCCAACCCATGTTTCACAAATTCCACCTTACGCTACCTATGGATAAAGAAGTGTTTTGCATGCCACGCTAGATGACTCTAAATCATAGCTAGGCAGGCTACCCCACAAATACATCATGCGAATACCAGAAAATGTAATTTAATCTGATCCACATTGTTTATGGATCCCAGGAGAAATATGAGATTCGGAAGGTTACGGAATTTTTCGCTACTATAACATGTTTTTGTTATTATTTCGTAGGAATGCAGGGCTTTCCCTTATCCGTAGGTGTCTATTACTTATTTTTTTGCTTCATTTTTAGCCGTTTTATATAATTTATTTTATAAAGTCTCCTTTCTGTCAGCAATGTTTTGTAATGAAGGAACTAAATGCAAACAAAATTTAAAAGAAAGATCCTCTTAATGAACACTTATTCAACTCCATAAAGTAGGGTAGTTTACGTGCTATTTACTACTTAGTGAAAGCTGGGCTGAGGTAATGTGTTTTAATTATACGTACATACTCCCTCTCTCTCGTTTCGTGTAGGGGCACCGAAACGTCCACTGTACCTACCACTATTCGGTCTTAATAAACAAGCACGATTATCTTATTTTAACTTAACAATTATAGGTAAGAAAAAAAAAGTTTGTTTTGTTGCGTGTTTGTTCGTTGTTGATAGTTGGTGGATCAAACTTAATATAATAATTGAAATTTTACCCTGTTTTTGTGTACCGATTGATCTAAAATTTGGCATTATTTTTTAGCTTTTAGTGCGTTTATCTCCAACATACATACATAAACATAAATCACGCCTTTTTCCGGTATATTCAACATAAAATCGTTAAAAAGCTTTTTGTTATTTTTTTAATGATAAAATCAAATAACGTATATTTGTCCATTTACAGATATCTGTGACTGCTTCAATAAAACTCCACACGGAGGCACTGAGTTCCGGCTTTTCTATGGGGATTAGAAATTTTATCTTGGTTATTTTTATAAAACTCCTGAATAGTAGAAAATTCTTCATGCAGACACGCCGATAACTGATCGTTTTACAGCACATTATGTTCAGGAAATTTCAACTTCTGGAGTAGTTGGAGCAACTTGGAGCAAGCCTCAATACCGGGGAGATTAGATAACTTCGCCTATTCTGCCTCGGGCTAAGTTGTTACTCACGGTGGTGGCGATGCGATATTAATTATTATTAGTTTTCTACCTGAACAGTTTGTCTTATTAATTGGCCGTAAATGAAAAGTACCTACCTACCTAAAAGACCATTTCAAATGAAATAAAAAAGGTTCTTACATCTACATTATCTTGAGTATAGATAATATTAAAAACCAGTTCTTAGTCTAGAAGATAGCTTAGGTAGGACGCGTTGAATCAAATAGAAGTGTAAATTTTTACTGCTCAAGTGAGTAAGTAAAGTTTTTAGTTCCCATAGTACAAGCGTTGCATAGTTAGGGGCTAGATGGTGCTGTGTGAATTGTCCATGATATTTTTTTATATGGCAGGTGAAATACGCAGGAAGTCAAGGGTATGTAATTTTCGTTTCTATATTTTATTGTGTATTCACACTTACTTTTCTTCCGATATGAGCCCTGTGTTGTTCAAATCCCATCTTGATAGAGCATACACCAGGGTTTCCTCAGGGTCAAGCTCCAGAGTTTTATAGCCCAGGAGGTGGACGAAAGCATCGAAATCTAATGGTTTTGAAGCCTGAAATAGAGAAAAAATACATAACTAATAGGAAATTCAAATAAAAGAGACTTATATAAAAAAATGCCTTGTTTTGCCTATTCTTACGTAAGTATTATGTTGGGGGTATTGTATATTGTATTAATATGACAGTTTCTGCAGATGTTTTTAATGCCATAATAAAACTAATATAAATGTTGCGCTTATTTCGACCGACGCTGCTGATATTAAACATGTTGTCTCTCGAAAATTTTAACTAAGAAAAAACTGTTAAACAAACTTTCTTTTGTATAATATCTGATTCAAAAAGTCACAAACAGAAGTTCTGATTAAATTAAACGTAACTGAAATAAAACTTAGAAAAACACATGAACTGAACAAATTTGTTGGAAAATTAAACCATTTTCTCTTGACGGGAAGAAATGAGGAAAATAATACAGAACAACAGAATAAGGCATTCTTCAATGCTCGATTTGCTAAAACAAAGTACCATATCTGCAGCAAATACGATTAAAGGAATGCTTTTGCAAGCATAATAAAAGAAAAAATGGACGTAAATCCATTTTTAGCTCGATTATTGACTTTCACCCAATTAACCCTTAGCCGAGAATAAATTGAAAACTGCATGCAACGCGTGACAATCGTTTAAATCGCTGTCAATTTTGACGATAGGTGTGCCGAAAAAACTGTCCACTGACCAAGTGGATCTCTGTCAGACTCTAGCTCACTGTGTTGCGGTGTTAAAGGTATGTTACCTACAGAAGCAGTAAAGTGGTCTCAAGAAACCACATTATAACAAGATCACTCAAGATCAAGAGAAGTAGTACCTACTATTTTGTAAGTTGTCTAGAAGTCAAACCACACCGCTGCGGTGGGTGGGAGAATTTATTTCCAGTATTTCGTAGACACCTGTCACCTCGTAAACTCATTCATATTTACCCTTCCTATAAACCGCAAGCAGTCACTAGCACAGTCATAAAATTAATAAAATATGCGTCCCGAAATTCGGAAAATATTCGGAGTATTTTGCTTTGAAATCGTGGAATCTGGCCGACTGGAACCGTAAATCGCTTCCGCGTAATGATTTGACATCAGGGATTTTGTGTGAATTCCACAATGATGAAAAAATTCAGATTGTAACTTTATTAAAAGTGAGTCTTGTATCTATTTATATATTTATCAGGATCCCGGAAATGGCTTTAACGATTTTTCAGATTGATATTTATTATTCAGGGAGATTCAAGGGTGATAAATCGATCTAGTTAGGTCTCATTATTGAAAAATATAATTCGGTTATTGCTACAAAAAGTCCTAAGATATTGGTAAGCCCAAACAATAATTGATGACTTATTCGTTAGAATTCCGTATGACAGAGGGTGCTTTTCCAATCTAAACCCGTGTCAGTCGGCTGGATTGACACGGGCTTTCCAATCCCAGACAGCTTCCTTTATAACTCCCAACTTGACAATACTTAGCGACTTAAAAGAAAAGCAAAGTTTGTATCTCATTAGGACGCTGATGAATGAACCCTGAATACATTAATGTGACAAAGTATGAATAATTTTGCGGTTCAAACAAAAGTTATAGAATTTTGCCGTCTGTTCCTACTGAATTGTGTGGCATTAATAATTTGTTTTGATAATTAGGTATTATGTTCTGCCGATTTTCATAAATATTACTACCTATTTGACTTTGTTTTGCGGTAAGGGTTTTAATTTTAACAAGCCGATTACGGGGTAACGAACCTTCAATCTGCAATAATCCATCATTAAAGTAATAACGTTACCATTTTATGTAAATTCATGCTTCATTTTATCAGGTACCTAACTTACTTCCCGAAATGTTAAATGACCATATTGTATTGTATTTACAGTTATTTCTTTTATTAAGTATCACCCCACATCCTTCCCTGGGTGTCGTAATTGGTGTATTACAATTTTTAAGCGACAGGCTACACATGTTTTTGAAACAACCTTGGAAAACAATCCTCAAAAATGTCAGACGTGGCGATAGTGGCCGTATTCTTACGGCCGTTAACGCTCTGCCTACCCCGCATGTAGTTATTTAATGATATTATTCTCACCTCAGACATCATTTTAGCGACCGCCTGATCATCCACAGTTTCTCCAAGACTGACGAGAGTTCCTCGTAGGTCATTGTAGTCTATACACCCGTCACCGTTGAGGTCAAACAAAAGAAATGCCTGAAAATAAAGTACCAGTCACTGAGATTAACATACAAGATCATTGCTAAGGGCGTTTCGATTGGACTACTTTTGACTTGGCTGCCTCAAATTCGCTATTATAAGCCGTAACTCCTTCTGGAAATTGAGATCCTGTGTATCAATACTTCGCCAGAAAGATTAAAAAACGAACATGAATCATCTTCATCGTGTTGTCGTTTAAATTCCTTATACGACATGACTGAAGACTATCTTTTCGTTGTTTTTTAATCAGTACACAAACTTTGTAGGGTGTTTCTAATTATGATTCTGAAAAACTTTTACTATGGGCAACCTGCGAAATAGCAAAAATAATTATTGGGTGTTCCATAGAAAAGTTTATACCTACTGGTCAAAAATGGATGGAATACCCTTTTTTTGCGATTTCGTAGGTGGCCCCGTAGAAAAATTTGTTCAGAATCTAAAAATTGACTAAAAATTTACTCTGTATTATCGACAAATAAGATGCTACATACTGCCCTAAACTAAGGCGACTAAGGGACTCGAGGATTTCACATGTATTACAGCTTTAGGCGACAGGCTGACAACCTAGCAGTGATGCGCGAATTATCTGGAGGCCCTCAATATTTGTTAGACGTGACCAAAGCGACCGTATTTTTACGGCCGTTAACGCTCTGCCTACCCCGCAAGGGATATAGGCGTGATTTGTGTGTGTGTGTGTGTGTGTGTGTGTGTGTGTGTGTGTATTTATGTGTATACCTCCTTGAGCTCGTGCAGTTTACTTTCGTCGATCTCGGCGAGTAGTTTCTGCGATATAGCGAGAGAGTCCCGCGCGCGGGACGCAGATCTTGATCGCTGTGGGATCGCTATCTCTGCCCCGCTTTCCGATATTATTGAACTGTGGATGTGAGCGATGATTGAGTATTTGTTTTTCTTCGTTGCAGCTTGTTCTTTCGGGATATGTAGCTCTTAGGCGAGGAACACACTTGACTCACGACGGAGCACAAAAATATAGTAGCGGTCTGTCAGATCTACGTATATACTAGAAACGTCACTCCCCATACTAAAACCGCACTCGACGGATGACACTGCGATAGCGCTGCGTCAACAGCGGTTGAGCGGTTTTAGTATCGGGATTGACATTTCTAGTATGGATCTGACAGACCGCTGCGATATGTTTGCGCTCCGTAGTGCGTCAAGTGTGTTTCTCGCCTTATTTACTAAAATTTCAAGGGAGAGAGCTTAAAAGCTTTTTTATTATTAGTTCCAAGAAAATTTTTCATTCATGCATCTATTTCCACCCTATAGAGTGCAATAGAAAATAAATCTTCCAACGGTTACCATTTGACCAGACAGGCAAGAGCGGGCTTTAAATCTGTGTTCTCCTTTCTTACGCGTTTGAATAATTATTCATGATACTACATGATACATGTATAAGCATTCATAACCTTACCAATCACAGTTCTTAGGTATGGGAGGTTATCTCTTTGGATTATCTTCCTACAAAAATCCCAATTAGTGCAAAATTCATGAAGATATAAAAATACTGATGAGGCCGACGGTTGGAAGGGACATGGTATAAGCTTATACAAATTTCTAGTCGACTACGGAACCCTAAAAACACAGCATCAACAACTTTTTCATAAACAGAATAAATCACATTTACCGCTTTAAAAAATACGTGTTCAGAATAAAAACCCCAGTTTTACGACTTTAATTTTCGGGTGCCTTTTCAATCATGGCCAAATAAAAACATTTTTACGGCGTTAAAACGGCGCTTTGGGCTTCGGGTTGACGGAAATTTAAAATTAGAAGCGTTACTTTTTTATTTCTACCTACTAGCCAGCGACTTCATAAATCTGGGTTTATATAGGTCATAATAACTGAAGGTTACCCTATATTAAGAGGACAGAATATAAATTTGTAAGATGAAGGACCCTAAAGAGCAGCTGCTTTTTATGAGTCGACAAAAAAGTAAGTCAAAAATTAATTTCCTGTAAGATGAATTGACTACAAACGCATAATTGAAGGCTCGGTCGCTTGTATAGACGAGATGTTCTGTAATTGAAACAATATTGATTTTCCATCAGTGAGCGTATGTTTTCGCTAAAAGGTTTCTATTGGGTTCTTACACGAGCTATCAATTTATTTTCTAGTCAAATCAGATTGGAAGACAATGCTGAAAATGGGTTGGAATAATGCGCTTGTAGTGACGCTCCTTATAAGTAGTTCAATTGCACAATTTTAGACCGTATATACAGGGTTATTTTTAAGTCAGTACACAAACTTTGTAGAGTGATTCTGCTCATAATTCAACAACTTCTATCTTTCATCTATGTACTATCTGCGAAATCGCAAAAAATGGGCGTTCCATAAAAAAGTTCATACAGTCTCTTTTTATCTCACGAGCGCGGGTTAGCCATACTTGTGTGTGTTATCTTTCTCTCTTTTCGTTGGATGACTCTTTGTCTAAAACAAAAAGAGAGAGATAACAGACACAAGCAAGACTAACCCGCGCTCGTGACATAAAAGTTTGTACCGACTCGGGAAAAATGAATGGTGCACCCAATTATTATTTTTGTGATGTCGCATGTGGCCCCATAGCAAGAAAAAATAGTCGTTCAGAATTATGAGTAGAAACACCCTACAAAGTTTGTGTACTTACTACAAAAAAACCATGTATATGACAAGTTGCGAGAAAAATCTTAAATGTGATTCCAACTTATATTCTAACTCTGTATCGAGTAAATTTTATATAAGGTATGTACCTACCTGTATCATAATATCTTTTATACTACTTACTCTCCGGTAGGAACGGACTGTAACAAATTCTCTTTGAACTTCTTGATTTCGTTCCGCGCTTGCTCTGCGGCTTCTGCCTTACTTTGACGACGTTCTTTCTGAAATAAAAAGCAAGGAGAATTGTGAAATGGAACTTTGCAATTGAACGGGCTTTTCTTAGCTAAGAAAAAACATTAGGCATGATGGTATTTAGACCTCTCACACTTAATGCACAACGGAGCGCAGATTCATACTAGAGATTTCAATCTCAATATACTAAAACCGCTCTCGACGCAGGGCCTACCGCTCAACCGCTGTTGTGCGTTGGACCGCGTGCGTTGGACCTGCGTTTAAAGCGGTTTTCGTATGGGGATTGAAGTTTCTAGTTAGGACCTGACAGACTGCTGCGTTACGCATGCGTTATTTTAGCGCTCCGTTGTGCATTGTGTGCGAAAAGTTTTACAAAATGATTCTGTAAAATCTAAACTCACACACACAATTGACAGGTTAAAACACAGAGATTTTAAACCACTTGGTAACTGGTTATTTTTTCTTAAAAATATTTTATTATTATTTATTTTGAGCCAGACATGTCCCACTGCAGGCCAAAGGCCTCCTTCTCTTTCCTCCACTTTTCATATTTTATATTATTATATTTTTTATATACCATTTTTATGAAAAGCTGCAATTGCATATGACATGTAAGTACGTACCTCCCTACCTTACCTAAGAAAGGTAAATAAGGTTATGATAAATAATAAAACTAATATTTAGGTATCACCTAAATCATCATTCTTCTTACCTTATGCCGTTCTCTGTCTGGGTCGGCTACCTAACTTAGGGAATTTGACGTGGAACCTAAATATGGGACAGTAAATAAAAATCAAGTAATCTGCGTGTGTAACCAAAGGGAGAAACTTTTTCACCAACCAGCTTCAAATAGGGAGGAAAAATTAAACTTCGTGGCAACCGATGTTTATCAGGGGAATGTTTATTGGGGAAAGATTAGAGGCGCAATTGCCTGCTAAGAGTTGTTCGCATGGTTTGGGCTGTTACAAGTTTTGTGAGGAGTAAAAGTTTTGTTATCAGCAGGTAAACATAGGAACTATTTGCCAACGATCAAAATTAGCTAATGCAATGGGAATAAAACCACTCACAGTCACAATATAACTGACAAATACAAATAACTCTATCACATTTCAGTATGTACCTATGATTTGGCACTTTCGTCCTATAACTTTATAACCGTCATCAAGCGTAACATTCCGTCCAGTAGTAAAGGGATCCTAATTTGCTTTAAAAAAACAAAATGTTTCGAAACCGGGACGAAAAGTTTAGTCGCGGAATTGTCGTACTAACATTTGGCAACACACGGTGGAAATCTTAATTCAAACTTGATTTAAAAAACACGAAATACCTCGGAACCAACCAGTAAAAATTTCTAGTTTTAGTATCAGTCTATATTAAGATTGTTTTGGAGAAAAAACGGTCTAAAAATCAAAACTCAAAACAAACACTCACTTTGCTTCCCCTGTCATTATTTTCTTGCTCCTCCATTGCTTTCTAGCTACCACCTGATACTTTACTCACTAGTCTTGTATTACACAGCACTTTCGCATTTGCGACTGTCCCTACGACTGAAATCCCCCACGAATCAGCACTGACCACGTCAAAATCACATTTATAAAATCTGCTAGTATCTGTCCGTAAGATATGTTGAAAGCTTAGATCATCTCCCCAAGATCCTACGGATCAAAGTTTTTCGCACGTTTATGTTTTGAATTTCAGTTACGCCCTCGCGATTTTCATAGCAAAACTAAGAAAATAATCTTTTGACAGTTTTAGAGGGTAAGTACTTAAACGTAAATTAGTTTAATTTCACTTCACTGTGGTGTGTTGTGTGAACAAAATGTGAGTATCTTGGTCACACGAGTGTATGGTGCTGATACTTTAAGCCAAGTTTCGCAGACGAAACTGGGACGAGACAGTTGAAAATTATTTACTCCTTTTTACAGCTTTTCAAAGCGACAGACTACTGACATTAAACTTTTGCAGACAGAAAATTAAGTTCAGTTTACACGCATCACTGATATTAACAGATAGTTACGCACTTATAAATCAGTCATAAAGCGAGTGAAACTGCGTTGCGCAAGACTAGCAACAACTTCATAAATTTAAAGACTTCATACCTATTTGCATTGCATTTGCCGTCATGATATAATTATTTATTTCAGTTGGTTGCTCACAGATTCAGAGATAACCGGAGATGTTTATTAATTAATCTTAGAGCTGAATCTAATATAATTCAGGTCAAGACTCAGGAGAGGTGAACATAATTTTTCTGGGAAGCTAATCCTACTAATATTATAAATGCGAAAGATTGTATGATTGTTTGTTTGTTACTTCACGCTAAAATTACAGAACCGATTTTCATGAAATTTGGCACAGAGAGGGTACTTGGAATAACACATAGGGTAGTTGTTATCCCGAAAAAATGCTACGGGATTAAAACCGACTACTACTCGAGCGGAGTCGCGGGCGCCCTCTAGTATAATATAAACATGTCTGTTAAATTTTTTTGTCAAATAATTTGACTATTCTCATTCACTATTATTCAGATTATACTTAGTTTGGATTATTAAACTTAACGCCAATATAAAAGTTTATATTTTCAAACTATCTTAAATACAGTTTTATGACGTCATATGTCTGTATTTTCATAAAAAAATAACGTTCGACACTAGCTCGTTTGACTAGAAAGAAAGTACCGTATTCTACTCGCTTGAACATGGATAGGATAGGATGACGATTGCCGCAGGATTGTTGTTAACTTGAGCGAATACGTTCTTGTTTAATCGAATGCGAAGTTCCAGATGTTCAACTCATATAATAATATTGTTCCGAAGTTTAGATTAGCTACGAGGATACCATACAAATTGTTGTTTTGTGATAAAGCGGTGAGTCGTCGGCGTAGCTACGTATGAGGGTTCCTAATAACACCCAAATGAATGATCTCTATGGTTTAATACAAAACGAAGCGATTTTTTTAATTATTAGAGGTCTGTCCGTAAACGATTTCAAAACTGACTGAATTGAACTCAGCGGCGCACTCAACAAAGTTCTCTTTTTCACTTTTATAGAAATAAGTAGCTTTATGTATTAATTCATCAATTGTTATAAATATTTTGAGTAATATTTACGGATGAAGCTTACGGTACCTTTTCCTATAGGTACTTCTTAACTTGGCAAATGTGAACTTATCCCATTTTCCGACCTAACCGTTAAGGTTCGAAATAGCCTTAAAAATCTTTGATGAAGCTGATCCATTCCATTCTAATTCCCACTTTCAGGACAGACTTTCAGACTTTCGTAAGTAAGATGGTTCCGTGTTTCGGATGGCACGTTAAACCGTAGGTCCCGGTTGCTGTCTATAATCACTTAGACGGCGGTCGTTACTCAACCATGTCATAAGCCTGCTACTTGTAGGAAAAATTCTGACACTAGGGTTCATCGGGTCGTTGGACGACTTGGTGTCCCAAACGAAAAGAGAGAGAGACTTTCAGGACAGTTCAATTGACACAGCTAAAACTGCTGCCGTATAAGTCCAACTTTTTTCATAACTGACGAAACGAGCTCAGTATTTCGGTTGTGGAACAGCTAACGACCGTTCTGTTTGCACACATGTTAGCAACTTTGGTAATTTCTGCTGGCAACACCGCAGGTAGGTAGGTATCCAATTAAGTAATGCACTCTAGGATTTTGTACTTACAGCGATATCCTTTGGGTACTGGTATGTGTAAGTAGGAAGTCACACTGGCGAACTTATAAGCGGAAGTCACACTGGCGAACTTATAAGCAAGTTATTTTGGAATCATCATATTTAGGGATATGTCGACCTTTCTCGGTTTTCCTGTTTGAGGTAAAAATATCCTACTTACACGCACGTGTAACTTAAATATAGGGTTGTACCGAACTATGGACTTCCCAAAACCGCTATGCTCTACAACTTTCCCCAAGAACCATCTAGGTAGATTTTGAACTTACAGCGATATACTTTGGGTACTACGTAGTATGGTGTAAGTAGGAAGTCACACTGGCGTACAAGCAAGTATTTTTGGAAACCTCATCCTTTAGGTATGTGTCGACCTTTCTCGGTTTTCCTGTTTGAGGTAAAAATATCCTACTTGCACGCACGTGTAACTTAAATATAAGGTTGTACCGAACTACGGACTTTCCCAAAAATGACAAAAAATACGATGTTCCTAAAAAACCAACTACCATAGAAAACAATCAGTGGACCGGACACGAAAGGAGTTGTTAGTAATTTTTACTGGCGTAAAATTTAAAAATTCTTGTATGCGTCATAACACCTTATCTACTGGAGCAGATGTTTGTTTTGATAAGAAAGATCTGTATAAAACATGAAACTTATAGTAAACTTAGCGTGATTTTGAGTTACGGGTCAGTTATTTACCCGATGAAAACCCTCCTTCCAGAGACAAGAGCAACCATTGCGTAACTGCGGCATCAGGTGTGTCCTAGGTGATTATCCTTCGAATATACATTTTACACAACGCTTAAAAGTACACAAAACTAATAATAATGTTTTTTAGTACAGACTAAGGATTATGCGCCGTCGCTTCAGCTTTTAGGTTTGATAATTCCATAGAGAAAATGGCAACGTATTTAGGTTGCCCAAGAAATGAACATAGAATTAAAAAAATATTTAAAAACGAATAAATTTGAATGTGACCTTTACATAAACGTTTTCTTACAACACCGTAAATCTAATAAGAAAGATAAAAAATCTAAAACGTTTATAAAAATAGGTAACTTTAAAAAACTCGAAATATTTTCCTCTGGCGCGACCAATCCAATCTAAAAGCGAATTACGCCGATAGCATCAGTTAATCCCAAAAGCAAACTGAATTTTAATCAACTACAAATGCAACGGCTTAGATAAATCTAAATGTAGTTTACTAAGGAATTGCCCGGGTGTAAGTCCCTCGGCATCCGATTACCGCAATTTAGCGCTCGACGTTCCGATTTTTAATTTATTCAAGATGATTTCCTGATGAAATATCTTTGTATAATCTTAAGAAGAGACCTTTACAAGCAAAGTTTCGGGGAATTCGAGCGAGTAGTTAATCGTTTAAATAAATATCTGAAACTTTTCGAAAAGGAATGTTGTTTAGTTTTCTGTGCGTTTACAGAAAACTGAACGATTACAGGTCGACATATACAAACATATTGGACTATCTAAGCAAAGTCTTTCCTCTTGATGACGATACAATAAATTTAGATATTGAAAAAATTTGCACCAAAGAAGTTTTGTAATTTCTTGTTTATTAAAATTATGTACAAAGAAAAACAGACAGATCAAAAAACTAAAAACATTGTAACAGGAAATTGCCAGTCCTGTACGACCGCGGGCCGACCGTAGCCAAATTTCCGAGTTCCCGAACAGCCGGTGACGGATTGCACACTTGACGCACGACGGGGCGCTAAAACATCGCAGCGGTCTATCAGATCTGTATTAGAAATCTGCATACTAAAACCGCTCAAATGCTGTCAACGCAGCGCTATCCCAGTGTCGTCCGTCGAGTGCGGTTTTGGTATGGCGAGTGACGTATCTACTATTGGATCTGACAGACCGCTGCGATATTTTAGCGTTCCGTCGTGCGTCGAGTGTGCGATCCACCGAAGTTGCAAGTGCAGCACGCAATCTGCCAATCAACGTGTTGCACGTTTTTCAAATAAAACGCCGGCTGTTTGACGGCGAAACACGTGCAAACACTTCTGGACTGAAAACGATAGGTTGTTCTAGATTTAGGGCTGTAGATTCTAGAAATGTAGAGAAGACTACAGTTAGTGTAAGATTTTTAAATAAAACGCTGGATAGTTAAAGGAATTAATATTTCAGTCATGCTAGTCAAGACGTTTCTGCGATAAAATAAAATGGCATATGAATGCACCTGATTTTGGACTTTGTTTGACATCATATCGGAATGCAATGAAATGAAGTAAGGTTCGTGGTATATTCATCCCGTGGTTGTGTCATATAAAAAGAGAAATAATTTCTGTTCACGAAATGGGTTATAAAATATTTATGAAACCATTTCCACAGAATGGTTGAAGCTGGTATTTATATGCGAATTTGCAGAATCCAGTAAAATGTCCGATTTAAAACCAGCCAGTTGGCTCGCGGAGTTTCATTACATTACGCTGTGCAAACTGTGATTGTCAGTTGTTTTCGTTTTGTCTCCACTCGTGTTAGAGCTGTTGCGTCGCAGATACTACTAGACCACACAAGTGGTGACAGTATGCTGAATGCTTTGTTTGATTTATAGTATGCAATAATAAAATCAGTGATCGAAGTAGCTAGCTAGAGTGATTTGAGTTCAATGACATCAAAGGCTAAGTTACCATAGAGACGGATGCAGAATTCCGAACTGTTTTTGAATTAAGTATTGACGCGAGTTAGCCGGAGGTGGATCTTGTGCTGGCCAGCGATCCCTACATCAGCTAGGCTCACTGTGGCGATCATTACACTTGTTCTCTGGCTCTTGTCATACGTCCGTGAACTCCAGATTTTTCTCTGTGGTGTGTTTTAGAAAATAATATGCTTTCTATAACTAGTTTTAAGTGTAATAAATCATTTTTAATAATCGCTGTTCGGTAAACCCGGGAAAAAAAGCCGCCTCCATAATATAGAACTACGTCGCTAGATACGTAAAATCACTTTACTTACTCCCATCACTGATCATAATATACGTACGTACATAGCATATGAATTTTACAAGTCAGGTCTTAATTATACTGCCTGAAAAGGATGACTCCTGAAGTTACAGAAGCGATTAAAGAAGTAAGAACATTTCCTTCAAGCCTTTTTATTATGAAACTGACCTACTTAACCTGTAAAATTGACAGGTCATTAGTTTCCCCACGGTTGTCTGGTATACACAGACGTTGGAAATTCGAATCGTCAGCCAAAAGGCATCCAATGATATCGGTTGCAAATTGGACAACGATACGCGCCCCTCGCTAGCCCCTGCCTCATTTATATGGCACAGAAATATAGCTTTGCCACTATTGTGTTCTAGAGAACAGCGGTGCAGCTAGCCACTATAAGTGTCAAAATATATTTGCGTGTAGTGTGAGTTAGACGGAATAGACGAGAGAGTAAACGTACCATATTGTAGTCAGAAGTGGAATCATTTAGTCAAGGTGTTTAGGTCTGTTTTAGTACGTCAAATATAAGCTATAAAAAAAATGCTGCAAATATTTTAAGGGGTGAACCAGCCCATGAAATTGAACAACTTTCCCTAAGCAACATGGGTCGAAATATGAAAAAAAAATTTGGACCCCATATACAAATTGACATAGTCGGCTGGTACCTTATGTATGTAAGGTCCAAATTTTTTTTCATTTTTCGACCTATGTTCCTTGGGAAAAGTTGTTCAGTTTCATGGGAGGTTCACCCCTTAAAATATTTGCAGCTAATTTTTTACACCTTGTATTTATTTTATTGTAATTTGACTCGATAGCAAACCAAAAAAGGATCTCTATAATAAATGTAATAATATAAGAATAAATTATTAGCATTTCAAAGATTTTGAGTCAGCATTTGGTTCAAAGTCACTCAACTCGATCATAAAAGGTCTTTTTTGTCTCTGCTCTTGTAAATACAAAATAATCTTATTTTGTCCCTAAATGTTGTGCCGGACAAAATTAAATTACTTTTAACAAGAACGTTTAAATTATGAATAATATTATGAAACTCAAACAAACAAGGGTAAAAATAAACGTGATTTCTTAGAAGGGGAATACACAATGTTTTGAAAGGCTCAGTCATATTTTCATTATTTCAGCGGTTGAGTGTACTAACACTAGGTTATATTTGCATAGACACCCATTTTAGTTGAACCTATATCACGAGGTCCCGGAATTTTGTTCAGACAATAGAAGTTGAATAGGCCAATTCAAATTTAAATTTTGCAAACGAGGGTCTTAACTGCAAATGAGGTACTATATCTTCTCTATTTTCGATGACGATTAAGCAGTAAAGTAAAGACTGCTAAAAGGATCAACTTATCTTTAAAATTATCTCTTTTAAAGTGCTGTATCTTGAATTGACAAAGATATTAAAAATAAAAATTAGGGGACGGTGTAACGAAAACTTTCAGACCATGAAACTAAACAACTTTTTCTATGGGGGCAAATTTTTTTCGGTCTTCAATACATAATTCTCGATCAGCTAACTGGCTTTGTATGGGAACTCGAAAAAGTCGTTCGACGCCTCGGTGTCCCACAAGAAAAAGAAAGAAGCCTACCTACTTTATATTTATGATTATGACAGTTCAGCTTAATGTCTATGGCATGCTTTTAAGCATGATGTTCATAAAAATATGATGTGCAAAAAAAAATAGTTTCAAATAGCTATTTGCTATTCATACCACACGAAAGGCTGTAGTCATGGAATGAAGCTCAAGACATTGGTCGTCTTATTGAATTTGAGCGCCGATCGTCGCCGACTGATGCATATTAATGCCGACAGCATTGTCTATGCAAGTGGAAATTTGTTATGCATAATTTGAATAGGTAGGTACAATTTAAGCTGACTAAAATACAAACGCTGAAATTCGACGTAAAACAAAATTTGTGAATACGAAAGCGTGTAGGCAGGACACTTGGCGAGACGAAGTGACGACCGGTGGACAAAAGCAGTCACAGAGTGGTGGCCGAGGGGAGCGAAAAGGTTGGAATGATGATGATGAAAATATAAAGAAACCTATAACGAAGATATTAGATAGACAAAATGTAGTCTCAAATTATTTGTCTCTTTGGACCTTTTTGCATAACCAATAATCTTCTAAAATATCGGTCGGCTTACAAAATGAAGGTACCTACCGTTTAAACAACGGTTATCATTCCTAACACTGGTACCAGTCAAGTTATGATGCGCAACCGCGACTTCGATTTTTCTACACTCTTGTAGACCAAATTATTCACTTGTTTTGATAAAATCTACACGATTTGACACTTGTGAAGTCTTTTCGCCCGCGAGATGCCTCTATATTGTGCGCATCATAAAGGGGCAGGTGACCATCATACTTCAAATCTACATTTGACTAACAACACTCAACGTCTTAGGACTACCTACAGTAAGAACTGTTCAGGATGAAACCACCTTAAACCACTCGCTCCCAAAGCAGTCACCAAGCATTCGTAGCTCGTGTTAAAACCGGGGACATGTTACTTACCTGAATTCCAGTTTGTCGGCCGCAGTACGATCGCGGCCGACGATAGTTTGCACTCAATGCATATTAATACACCGTACAGTCAGGCGCAGTGGATACCATAGATCGTAATTTGTTTGTTTTTTAGACGATAGGCTGACAACCTGTCACTATAGTGATACACATGTTTTCTTCTGAAACAACCTTGGAAAACAAGCCTCAAAAATGTCAGACGTAGCGATAGCGACCGTATTCTTACGCCCGTTAACGCTCTGCCTACCCCGCAAGGGATAAAGGCGTGATATATGTATGTATGTATGTAATTTGTTATGGGTTAGCCTGATCAAATAAGTTTTTTAAGACAATATAATAGTTTGAAAGAGCGTCGGTGGCTAAATGGTTAGGATACCGGTCTTACAATCGTGAGACTTGTGTTTGATCCCCGTCATGTACCAGTGTGTTTTTACTCACGTACATTTACCGATTGCTCTTACGGTGTAGAAAAAACGTCGTGATGAACCCACATTGAAATAAAATTTTAAATCAAATGATATTTAAATGTGTAACCTAACCTAGGATTTGGGCCGGGTTAGCCCTCGGGTTGCAGAGGTCAGATAGCAGTCGCTCTGTGTAAAAATTGGTTCCACGTCAAATCTCCTTGGTTGGTTAGCCGACCCAGACTCTCTGTCACTGAACAGTTTAGGTTCAACATACGATGCGGTAGACTGTAACCACTACCGTACACACACTGTTACTATAGTTGAGAATATTAAGCTTGTGTACAGACGTAATGAGTATACACAAATACCTATTATATTGTGGTTAGGTCACACTGATTAGGACCTATCTGTAATGCATATTATGCGACACTTACCATAACTTTGCATTTCATTATAGTCTTCCTAGTTAGATACGTGCCATGTAGGAGTGAGTTACTTACTTTTTTCAAAAATATTTTTCACATATATACTCTTCCAAAGAGGTTTTGGCACGGAGGACAGTAACCAGTGGAGAACGCATGCGGGGGCGACCGCATTCACTTGATGTATGCCTTATAGAGCTGACGCATCAAAATTTTGATTAGTCGGGTTGAGACTGCGCGAAAGAACGGACGTTCCGCGCTTCGTTTTTTGGCGTATAAACGTAAACAAGAATGCCTTCCTGTGCAGTGAAATGGTGTGGAAAGTGTAGTACAACATCAAGTTCCGCAAAAGACGGGATAACATTTTATAGGTAAACATTTTTATGCTTGATTCTTTCAAAATTTCATTTTAATGAAAAATAATTCCATATTTATAATTTCTGATGCGCTCCCGTTGATGTCTTTCATTGCTATCCCTTTCTAACGCACGGGTGTGTCCATTAGAGATGGGTAACCACCCGGGTAAAAACCCGCGCTTGGGTAAAAACCCGGTTTTAACCCATTTCAATCCACCCAAAGCACCCGATGACTGGGTGAAAACCAATGTAAAATTTTAAATGATTTATTACCAAAATAAGATAAAAATAAAAAGATGCAAGGGCAAATGTTAAATATAATCATAGTTTAAGTATGATAAGAACACAATACCTGTTTTTATTATTCCTAATGACATAAAACATGTAATAAAAGTGAAAAGGTGAGTTTGCTTCGAATGAATTTGTCCCACTGCTACACTTTGGTCTAAATTATTTTTCAAGAATATAAAAATTTTGATTTGGAATCTGCCATTATAATTAAAAATTAAAATAAAACCGGCATTCAAATGTTAGGTACGTCGGTGAACCTTTACGGCCTAGTGATGTTACAGTCAGTTATAGCTTAGTATCCAAAATAATATTAAGTGATCGGTTGTTTTTTGCTTTTTTGTTGGCCATTTATATTTATCAAAATATTTATAGATACTTCTTTAAAATGCAACATATTTTTAGAACAGGTTTTTAACGCCCCGAAGAAAGCCGTAAATAGGTATATACAAGCACATAATAAAAAATAGTACCTAGCACAAGTCCAGTTTCTTATTGTTCGGATGATTTATTACTTGCTTTGTTTGCATTTGGTTTTATCTGGAGATTTTGACGATTCGCAAACGTGTTTTTTACCTACAATTGCTTCGATCCCCCGTGTCTGGAGGAAATCAAAGGTCATAGCCATTCCAAAGCCCGGAAAACCAACAGACTGTCCCAAAAACTTCAGGCCGATTTCACTCTTGTGCCACATATATAAACTTTTTGAGAGACTGCTGTTGTCCCGCTTAATAGGCTTCATTGACCCCAAATTGATCCCAGAACACGCGGGTTTCAGACCGGCCAAGTCTTGCAGCAGCCAGACACTGAAACTGACGCAACACATCGAGGATGGTTTTGAACTGAGGAAGGTAACCGGTGCTGTATTCGTAGATCTGTCCGCAGCCTACGATACAGTAAATCTTAAGCGGCTGTTATGGAAAGTGGAGACGATGACAGGCGATCTTAAATTCGTCTCAATTCTTCGAAAACCTCTCCATAACCGCCGTTTTCAGGTGCATCTTCTTCAGGACAAAAGTCGTTGGAGGTCGCAAAAGAACGGAATGCCTCAAGGCAGCGTTCTTGCCCCGTTGATCTTCAATATATACACTAATGACCAACCATCCTGTCCCAACACGTGCCGCTTTTTATACGTCGACGACCTTGCGCTGACTTCCCAGGCGACCAGTTTTGAGGAGGTTGAGGTGAACTTATCTGACGCTTTGAAAGACTTAAGCAAATACTATAGAAAAAATTCACTGAAACCCAACCCATCAAAAACTGAATCCTGCGTTTTCCATCTCCGAAACAGTCAAGCAGTTCATAGGCTCAATATTGAGTGGCAAGGTGTGCCTGTAGCTCACAATAAACATCCGAGATATCTGGGCATTACTCTGGATAGGTCACTTACCTTCAGTAAGAACTGCCAAAATATTAAAAAGAAGGTGTTCGCTCGGAATAACCTTTTACAGCGCCCTACTTCTACTGGATGGGGAGCAACACCTCATGTTCTGCGAATTACTGGGCTGGCGTTATCCTTTTCTGCAGATGAGTACGCAAGCCCTGTGTGTAGTCGTTCAGCCCATGCAAAGCTAGTGGATACAGCCTTAAATGAGACTTGCCGGATCATAACTGGTTGCCTGAAACCGACCCCGGTTAGCCAGCTATACCCACTAGCTGGTATGGCGCCCCCAGCTGTTCGCAGGACTGTGGCTAGCTCCCTTGAAAGAGCAAGGATGAAGTCAGATGCACGGCACCCTTTATGGGTTGAAAAGTCGCAATAACTTTGTAAAGTGCGTGTCTTCTCTTTTCACCGACCCCAAACAAGCGAGGTGCAAACTTTGGCAGGAAAAGGTAACCCTACCAGCTCCTTCCGTCCCTATCGCTGAAAGCTTGCCGCCTGGTCATAAATTACCTTGGCCGGTTTGGAGTCCCTGAATAGACTTCGGACCCAAACTGGCCGGAGCAAGGAAAACATGGCCAAGTGGGGCTTCTTGGAGGGTGCCGACGTAAGTTGTTTGTGTGGTGCGGTCCAAACGATGCACAACCTAATATCGTGTCCGGCGTGCCCCGGCACCTGCACAAAGGACGATCTTATGACAGCGCCTGCCAGCGCTGTCAATGTGGCCAAGTTCTGGGCTGCAGCGGTGTAGTGTCTGCCATCGACACGCTAAGTAGAACCTACAATTGTTTTCCAGGTAAAAGTCATCAGCGCAAGCCTTTTAACAATTGATATGCTTTTGTATTGTTGTATTTTTGACTTAAGCGGTACCTTTGAAAAGCATTGCCACTATGTTTCAAGACAATTGTTCGAGTAGTGGGTCCTACCAATCATGATCATGACATACGGAGTTGAAAATCGAGCAATAAAACATGTCACTCAGAGAGCTTTGAAAAGGTCTATGGTCGAAATCTCGCTATTAAATAAAGTTATAATAAAAAAGCAGATACTAAGTTACGTGGTACCTTAGCTAAAATGACCCATCTCTAGTAAACTTATGTATGTTTGAATGACTGCAAATATAACATGTTCTAAATGAAAATAATTTTTAGTAGCCAAAATGCCCAACGCCTAAAGCTTATTTAATCAAGCGGGTGTTTTTTATTATGATTGTTATTTGCCATTTTTACTATAAAGAAAGAAATAATTAGAAAGCTGTGAAATACTCATTTTATTCTTTTAGATTTTCTTAGAATTAAAACCATTTTTTAATTATTTTTTACTTATGCTGTTTTCACCCATCAATTTGGGTAATAATGGGTTAAAACCGGGTGGGTTGAATGGGTTTTTACCCGCTACCCATCTCTAGTGTCCATACGTAGGCTGGCTCTTTCTTCGTATTAGTGCTATACCACTGCTCTCAGAAGTATAGAATGATTTTATCGATAATTCTGGGATCGTCATAAAAGAATTATGTTATTGTACGTACTTAACAACTTACCTACAATGTATATTATATGAATGAATGCATTCGGGGTATATGGAGTGGCGCGGACGCATTCCCCCCGCGCCAAAATTTCGTGTTTCATTATTATAAATAAAAGATCTTGCGCTAGTCGAATATCAATTTGTAACATACATACATACATACATACATACATACATATATCACGCCTTTATCCCTTGCGGGGTAGGCAGAGCGTTAATGGCCAATGGTAAGAATACGGCCACTATCGCCGCGTATGACATTTTTGATGTTTGTTTTCTAAGGTTGTTTCAGAAAACATGTGTATCACATCACTATAGTGACAGGTTGTCAGCCTATCGCCTAAAAATACACCAACACTCTCGAGTCAATTTGTAACAAAATATCAATAGGTAGGTCAATATATCAATATATCATCTTGTCATGTCCGTCTGTCTGTCCGCTGACCAGCATCGTCTCGCCAACCAGCCCTACCATCCAAAATGATCGTGACAGGTTTTATACATATATCGCTATATTAATATTAGCATGCACATGTTTCAATAAATTTTCTTGCACATAATATGAGTAAACTTATTAAACGGTGATATAAAATATCGATATAATTTTACATATTTATTTTTCCCATCTCTACAAAATATGCGGTCATTGCGAAAGCCAATTGCGTCTAGCGATAATTACCTCTCCCCCCGCAAAAACCAGTGAGCTTGGTTTTGAACAAAATCGTACCGACGCGTTCTCCACTGGTTACTCTCCTCCGTGGGTTTTGGTTTTTTTAGGTTCTCTTCTTCTCTTCTTCTTCTTATATATAGAAATACATATTATTTAAAAAAGTGGCAGTAAAAAGCGACTCCAAAATAAAAACCTAGATCGTCAATTATTAATTTTTATCAATATGTTTTGGGATTCAAAATGTTTATAAGATCGTCTTCAACAGCTGTCATGATCAGTTTCGTCAATAAAGCCGGAAATTTGAACTGTTTGAATAGGACATCAAAGGTTTTTGCGCAAGTTAACATACTTATATCATACCATTTAAATCTTCGCGACTGAACACGACGCAGGTAAAATTTCTATGAAATATTGAGTTGTCCAGGAAGTCGGCATACAGCTTCTAAATCTGTTAAAAAACAACTTCTTATGTTCTGGACGCAATAAACCTCAAAATGTACTAAGATGAGCCGCACAGCGTCCCCTAGAAACCTTTACTGCCTGTTATCCGCAGATAAAGATCAGTCGTTTATAAATCGGTCTCACTGCCTTCCATAAGAGAGCATTCGGTCTGCAGTCGCGGGCAGATTTCCCCGTTGTGTCGTTTGTCCACACTTTAGAGCCAAATAGGTATCTATCGCACTGTCGCCTAGAGATTAGCTAAAAGTTTTATTTTTGTGAATCTTGTGGAGGAAATAGCTTTTATCGTGCTTACTGAATTGACTTCGTATTCAAGTACGTTAAATTAATAAAATAATACAGAAATACAATAAAATAATGAAAGGGATCGTTTGTGACCTGATCAAGACGATTTTACAGTACAGTACCGTCCTATCGTAGGTATATAATTGAACAAATTACTTTTGTAAATAAAGTAAAGTATGACGCTTTAATTTATCTTACTAAATAAAATCTATTCAGAGCGTTAGGCCGCTCGTACAGTCGTAAGTTATTTATAAAGTCCCTACAAAAAAACTAGGTACCATCAGCAGTATTTCGGAGCACAAAAGTAATTTAGCTTCAGAGATAAAAAGGTCCAAACAAAATACTAGATTGAATTTTAAAGACCTTCAAGGATCTGGTCTGTGAAACTCAATTATAATTATCAAAATTTGTTGAAAGCCTGGCTTTTGTAAGAGCTTTCATATTTGGGGAGTTGTTTCTGAAGGGCTTTCCTTATGATTTATGTGTGCTTTACTTAAATTACATTTACTAGGGAGCAGCCAATGTCCAGCAGTGGACTATTGTGACTTCTGAAGTTGAAGTCGTCCTCTTTGTGTGTGGTTCAAGTCTTAGGTACCTAGATAAACTCGACTCTTTGACATAAATTAGGTGAAATTACACTCGAAAACCTAAAAGAATCGAACCCAACAGCCATCGCCGTGGCCAAACTTTGGTCCAAGCCTTAGACCAAGGTAACATAAAACAAGTTTCTACCGTTGACTGGATGAAGGAGAAGCCTCTGATATAGAAATGTGATGTCAGCAACCGTGACCAACAGTTTAGCGGGCTTCCCGACGCACGGAACCATGTCCAAGGTAACTTTTTTACCTCACAAACCACAAATCTCTGGTCGCGTAGGCGTGATTGATGAAGTGTCCCTCGAGTCCACAGCGTCTGCTGCTATCGCTGATCAATCACTTCTGTTGGTCTTTCACATTTACGCTTTTTCAAATACTGTTAACCTTACCCCCAGTAAAATGATTCAAAGGTGCATCGCACACTTAACGCACGACGACCGCTAAAATATCGCAGCGGTCTGTCAGATCCATACTAGAAACGTCACTCTCCATACTAAAATCGCACTCGACGGACGACGCTGCTATAGCGCTGCTATAGCGCTGCTTCGACAGCGGTTGAACGGCTTTAGTGTGGGGATTGACAGTTCTAGTATAGATCTGACAAAACGCTGCGATATTTTAGCGGCCCGTCGTGCGATTAGTGTGCGAACCACCAAAATAGCCTAAGTGAATTTCGAGAAAAACATGTTAAAAATCTTAGCTATGATGAATCAAAGTCGGATTGTATCGCATGTAGTTTAGTCACGGAGATTGTCTTAATATGACATCAAAGATTTTTGCCGTGAGATATCGTATATCATACAAAACACATGAATTTCGCTACATGATTTTATACTAAAAAGTTCTACTGCCTAAGAGAAATTCATTCATGAGTCATTTAATATGTAACTTATTTCGATGCATCTCATATTCTTATTCCATAATATGAAGTCCCTAGATAATACATAATAAAAGTATCCTACTAACGTGTCCAGTTCAACAAACTTCGACATATTCGTTCAATACAATATCGATTGTCTGCTTCTAAAAATAATGTTGAATTGCTTCTGCATGAAGAATTTACAGCACAATTTCTTGAACTGGCCTGTTGTTTTCCGGTTCTAACCGGTTATTCACGGAAACAGTTACCGGCATTCAGCAACCCTAGGTCATGAATCTACGTATACACTTAGATATTCATTGCGTAGACGGTAAGCTACAACAATATTTGTACGATTTTCAGACTATCTAGCTACGCAATGTAAATCGAAAATTCCTTGCAGAAGTTAGTGTAGCTTCGTAAAATATAACCCTGGTAATCTTTGAATATCATTTAATTTAAATTATGGCAACAGCGTTAGTGGCGCTACGTCTTAGAAATTTATGGGTTTAAGATTATCGGTCTGGATTTGTACTTCGTGAGAAATGGAAGACATTTAGTAATTTAAATTGTACCTATTTTATGTACCTCTATTAGGTATATTATGGATTTGCAAATAGTAGGTATGGCAGATTGTTTTTTCCCGCCAACATTCCGCGGGCAATCTCAATAGCTACCAAACTCTTCCTGACATGTTTTTATTTAACCCATTAACTTGTTATCGTATTTCTTAGATTTAAAAAAATTGCTTACGACTTTTGAGTTTTTCTACTAATATATTCTACCAACAACAGTTTCAGAACAATATAAGCAGTAAACAGCAATAAAGCAGCACTACAGTCAGTAGTGAATATTAATGTACTCCTGACGTGTGTCGCTTAATGAGACCGACGTACGATCGATTGACAGCAAAATACCGACGCCATCCCGAATTTCACTAGCAAAATGCTTGCTGCGAACGTTCCATTTGCGCAATATATTTTGGATTAAGCTCCCAATGTGAGAGAGCCAAAGTAAAGATATATTTGCTTCGAGCCATTGTACTGCGACACATGAACTCACCACGGGGTCTACCTGTAATGGTAGTTCTCAATACTGTTATCGAGAAACAGTATATGTTAATCCCTTAAATGGGAACTCGAGATGTGACTGCAGTCCCTACTAACAAAACGACTGTCACTAGACTAAAGATATTTACAAAATCTTAGATTAATGATTGGTCATTAAAGATAAAGATTAGTATTTATAAAAGCGCCTATTACTGAGTAACTACTTCTGATTGTTTATTATTATTATAATGATGATGATGAGAATATTTGTAATCAGGCGTCAATTACGACGACCCATAATTATCAACTTCATGTCCCTACCCGAGAACCGAACCAGGGACTACCGCATCCTGATCCTCCTTATCCCAATGAGTTATGGCAATACACATTTGCGAGATTGTATGTTTACCAGTGATGTATCCTCACTATCAAATTGTCACCGTTTTGCTTTAAGATAAATCGTTCTTGCGTCATTCGAAACTGGAATATTTGCGTATCTAATCTTGTACTAATTAAACGTAGCAAAAATATACCTGGAATTAATGACTTGGCATTCCCACAAAGATGAAGATGAGTGTATTTGCAAACTTGTGGGTGTTTCCGTTATGATGTGAAATTTCTGGTATTAAATTAATACCAGAAACTACTAGAGTAAATACAACGTGTAAAAAAAATTGCTGCAACTATTTTAAGGGCTAAACCAGTCCATGAAACTGAACAACTTTCCCTAAGGAACATAGGTCGAGATATCTCTTAAAATATTTTCAGGCTAATATTTTTTCACCTTCTATAGAGTGAATTCATGGGTTTGAGTGTAGGCTATTAGCGTTTGAAGGATCTAGGTAAGGCTATTTTTAAACAAGGACCTCAAATTACAATCACACATGGAGCTTAAGTTTACCTACTCATATGTTCATTCATAAGAAAGATTCTCTGGATGGACATATACAGAAAATTATATCTATCTATCTATTTCAGCCTATTGCAGTCCACTGCTGGACGTAGGCCTCCCCCAGGGAACGCCATAAGGCACGATCTCCCGTTTTTGCCATCCAGTCGCTACCAGCCGCCTTTTTCAAGTCATCGGTCCATCTGGCCGGAGGGCGTCCAACGCTACGCTTGCCGAGGCGTGGTCTCCACTCGAGAACCCGCAATACAGAAAATTGCATAAGCAAAACTAAGATTATAAAATTATACCATTCATAAATTCAAATGTCGGCATCGTACGGAAATTGAACGAGGAACCCTTTGCAAAAGCTACCACAGCTGTCTGTTGAACTTTTTGTTTCACATTACCTGCCTAAAACAATTTTCTTGTTTTGTAGCAGTTGCAGAGTTCTTACATGCTTCCTGTTCACATCGCCGAATTTTCTTTCGCCGCAAAAACCCCATCCGTATTTCGGTATGAAATGTAGTTTAGTGCAGTCGATCTGCATTAATATTCAGCAGTCGCCGTGGCACGATGTTGTGCAAATACAGTGCAGTTTGATTTACTGTTTGCCGGCGTCTATACATCCGCCCAACTTGACGGCGCAATGGCTAAATGCACAATTAGTATGTTTGGTGGTTTAGCCCCAATTGTGGGCATTTCCAGTCGGCCTGTTGCGGTATTACAATTATCTTCCATGGGATATTGAGCTAGTCCCCAAATGTTGCTCTACTGCCCTAATGAACACTCAGTTTGATCCTGTTATGAAACTGTCAATTATGCTATTCTAGTATACATGTAATTATTTAATGAAGCTTAGTTTTTATTACAAAATTTTAGGGCAGTAACCTGATGCTTTCCCTCTCTCTCTTTCTTTTTCATCGTGTCAAAATTTTTCAAGTGCCTTCTACGAGTATGAGTAGCAGGCTTCTGACATGGTAGTGTAACAACCACCGTCTAAGTAATTAACGTATAGGCAGCAAACGCGACACCTTAAAAATGGTTATTGAAATACTGAAACGATTCAGTATCAAATCTTAATTCTAGCAGTAGAAGTTAAACAGCATTATCCTCAGAGGCGACCCGAAGAAAACTTGGTTAGTTTGCAAACTATTAATCTCTCTCAATATAAGCCGGACTCGGTTCGGAGAAAGTCCTGAATTCACGACTAAATCGAGTCTAGAGTAAGTGATATTAACTTTATAAAGTTTGTCGCTGATAGGATATTTATTATGCTCCTCTTCATAAATTCGGGGCCTTATAAACTTTGAGAGACTGTTCAATTGGGTGGTTTTCAGTTTTTGCTCTGTGCATATTTCAGCACTAGTTTCTAGTCTGCTGCGTCGACCGCTTTGGCTGGGTTTGAGCTAGCCTAGCGTGAACCATTGACCTAATAAAATTATTCGCACTACTGCCAGTATTCAACATTGATTTCCGGTTATTACGAATAACTATACAAGCCTTTCTCCACTTCTCCGGCGTCCGTCATTTGCCGATCCGTCACTTTCCGATCCGATTTAGAAATCTATTACACTACTATACATGTTTTTCTACTCTTCCGGCACCCGGCATTTCTCGATCCGGGAATTTCCCAAACCGAAATTTGGATTCTAACTGTCGGAAGTCACAGGCGTACAAAAAAAATGATAAAAGGTACTCTCTGAACTCTACCATGACGTCATTCTACTGTCCGACTTTTACCGGATAGGTGGAGAAGCGTCATCCGGCATTCGAATATTGTCGGAAGGCTACTTTCGACATCCGGCAGCCGGATCGGATAAGCTGGACAAACACTGCAATACTTACTACCTGTGATAAATGATGGGATTTATATATATTGTATATTATCTTGCACTGTGTATGAATTTATATAGGGTCCAACTGATGTAAGAGAAATTAAAGAGTTTGTTAACAGTTCACGAAAGTCCGGGTTTATTTATCTGACTCCACAATCACGAAATATATTATGTATTTATTTATCTGAAGGATTAATGTGGGAACACTGACCGCGACGCGCGATAGGGAACGACTGGCTCTATATTCACGTGGCCGCCTTGCGCGGGCACGTTTTGCTGAAACAGCAGTCTGTGTCACCACATCATTCCCCCCTTTTGAAAAAAAGAAAATTACAATAAATTTTGACAAAAACCAAATATAACATCCTTAACTAAAAATAACACCCTGTATATCAATCAACGCATGTGACATAACATGATAGTAACATTAGTTGTAGGTACTCTGGACTTGAATGCAGACGCTAGGTAAGCAAAAATGAATACATTGTAACATCGGTTTCAATTACACTCATAGCTGTTTGTGACATTGTTTTAAGTTTTAAACATCGTAATACAAACTCACGCCTTTTCTCTGTGGTGTAGACAGAGGAATAAAGTACTGAGATTTACATGATTTCTTTTTACAATGTTCTAGAATTTACTCAAAATGACTGTAAAACGATAATACTGTGGCAAAAAAGTTATACAATTTGACTTATCTCCAAAAATGAACTGAATATAAATGTGAACTGTTAAAAAATAAACTTAACTTATACATACTGATGGTGGACCTGAGCTCCAGCAGTGCTACTGGTTTGCTGCTTAGCGGCATTTGCTGCCATACTCATCTCAAACCATTTTGCTGATTCTTTCTTGGCCCAACTCTTAAAATAACTTTTACATTTTCGACACATCATGCACGTACACAGTAATAAAACCAAAACTATAACTGCGATCACCATAGCTCCATAAATTTCCACTTTAGATTCCAAATTGCTCTGGGAAGCTGAATTCGCTCCATTTTGTGTGATAATAACTTCTTTTTCTTCTTGTTTGGTTACTGTAGTTCCCATTTTTTAGATTTAAATATAATACAGATACTATATCAACTTTATATGTGTTGCTTAGTGCTCTTGAGAATAGCATTAAATGAAATATCTAGAGTTATTGGAATATATTCTGATGTTTTACTTACTTAACAGAAACGCACGGGTGGCTTACTTATTCTGCCACTGCGTGTGGTACAAGTTATGAGCGGATTCAGCTTTTCATCCGTTTGATTATTGTATACTACATTGTCTGCTACATGTAAATCTTCCTTAGCTACATTTTCACATTCATCCGATAACATCGTATATGCCGGTTTTAATCTATCTACTGAAATATTTAACTCTCTGTTTGGCAGTTGTATCTTAAAAATCTTATTATTCCTGAACCTTCCTAAAACTTGATAAGGCCCATCGTAAGTAGGTGTTAAAGATCTCTTAAGTACATCATTACGCACAAAAACGTGAGTGCAAGTGTTTAAATCTTTATGAACAAAAATTTTCCGAGAATCGCTTGAAGTTTGTAACTTAGGCTTTACATTATACATTACCTCTCTCAGTTTCTCCAGGTAAGTATATTGATTATTGTACTTTGGACTCACCTCATTGAAAAAATCGCCTGGTAATCGTAACTTCTGACCTAATACCATTTCTGCGGAACTTAGGCCTATGTCACACTTGTACGCTGCGCGGAGTCCAAGTAGTACCGTAGGTAATTCGTCTACCCAAGACTGATTACTTTGTAACCTAGCTGTCAAAGCGACCTTCAACGAACGATGCCATCTCTCTATCATCCCGTTACTTTGAGGGTGGTAAGGGGTTGTTCTAATTTTCTTAATTCCTAACATTTTCATTAAATTGCAGTAGAGATCGCTTTCAAATTGTCTACCCTGATCACTAGTTATCCTTAAAGGACATCCAAACACACATATCCATCTTTCGTAAACAGCTTTCGCAACTATTTCAGCGGTTATTTCTTTGGTAGGTATTGCTTCGGCCCAACGCGTGAATCGGTCTATAATCGTGACGCAATACCTATAACCGTCTGGTGATACTGGAAATGGCCCTAATATATCTACTTGACAATGTTCGAAACGATCAGATGGTTCAAAAGTTCCTATCTCTGACCTTGTGTGTCTATTAACTTTAGTTTTTTGACATGGTAAGCATAATCTAGCCCAATTAGCTATATCTTTGTTCATGTTTGGCCAAAAAAATCTTTGTGTAACCATTTTATTTGTAGTTCTGATGCCAGGGTGACTTAGATTATGAACTGACTCAAAAACTTTTTTTCTAAAATTTTCTGGAACATAGGGTCTGACATCATCCGTTGAAATTTCGCAGTATATTTTTTTACTTACGTTTGGTAGACGTATTTGTTTCAACAACACGTTACCACCGTCGTTGTTCAGCACCTGTGTAATTTGAGTATCCGTTTCCTGCGCTGTCGCAAGTTCCTCGTAATCTATGGCTGTTGGGCACTCTATAGTTTCTACACGTGACAAAGCGTCAGCAACGACATTCTGCGAACCACTGACATATTGTATATCGCTTGTAAACTCGCTGATATACAATAGCTGTCTTGTTCTTCTAGGTGTTTCGTTACTGGTTCCAATTTTCGATAACGCGTATGTCAAAGGTTTATGATCTGTCAGTACTGTCAATTGTCTTCCTTCTATTTGATTCCGAAAATGATTGATAGCCATATAGATTGCGAGTAACTCCCGATCAAATGTGCTGTACTTCTGCTGCGTGTCTGAAAGTTTTTTAGAAAAATAACCCAAAGGCATCCATGTATCACCTACCTTTTGTTGGAGAACTGCCCCTACGCACGTGTTGGACGAATCTGTCATAAGCGAGAGCGGTGCCTGAGCACTCGGATGCGACAATGTAATGGCGCTTGTAAGGCTGTCTTTACACTGTTGAAACGCTCGCTCTGCTTCTTTATCCCATTGAATTCTTGTCTTATCTTTTTTCTTTGAATTATGTAAAAACTTGTTCAGGTGGGCATGGTGTTCCGCTGCATGTGGTAAATGTGACCTATAAAAATTTATCATACCTAGGAAACGTCTCATATCCTCAACTGTCTCTGGCCTGGGAAATTCTGTGATTGCTCTCACTTTCTCAGAAAGTGGACTGATACCTTTTTGCGAAACGTTATATCCTAAAAAGTCTATTTCTTCCTTTCCAAAAACACATTTACTCAGATTTATAGTTATGCCAATTTTATTGAATCTTTCAAAAATTTTCCTTAAATGCTTTCTGTGTATCAGTTCATTTTCTGAGGCAATGATGATGTCATCAATATAGCAAAATAGGGTTGATTTACATTTCACTGTGTCCTGTAAATTTTCTATACCTTGTAGTACCGTGTGATCCATGAACCTCTGAAACGTCTGTGCAGCATTTCTCAAACCAAACGTCATCCTCGGGAATTCGAAAAGACCGAAGGGGGTGATAATAGCGGTTTTTTCTACGTCTTCTGGTGCCACTTGTATGTAATGATATGCTCTGTTTATATCTAAACGGGTGAATATTTTTTTACCTTCTAATCCGTAGGTGAAATCATGCAATCGAGGAACCGGATACCTGTCAGGCTTCGTTACTGCGTTCAACCGACGATAATCTCCACATGGACGAATTTGACCGTCCTTTTTCGGAACGACATGAAGAGGACTAGCCCACTGACTCCTGGATGGTCTGCATATCCCCATTTCCTGCATTATACGAAATTCCTCTTTTACTTTAGCGTACTTACATGGAGGCAGTGGTCTAGCCTTCGCGTGGACAGGTGGTCCCGTCGTGTCGATGTGATGATATACTGCATGAGAAATAGTAGTGTCCTTGAAAGAAATTGGTTTTGTTATTTCTGTGAATTCTTCAAGCAATTCGCGATAAGGGTTATTACTCTGAATACTATTTATCGAGGGTTCTTCACAAGTGACAATGGACCCTATCACACTCAATTCGGTTGTATAGTCAACTAATCTCTTGTTATGTAAATCTACCAGTAATTTATGAGTTTTAAGAAAATCTGCTCCTAAAATTGCCTGTTTAATATCACAAATTATGAAAGTCCATGTAAAACTGCGTCTTAAACTGAGATTTAATTCTAAGGTAATTACACCATATGTTTTAATTTCTGTGTTATTAGCTGCAAAAAGTTTGTAATTACATTCGTGTGATTTCTTACATGCTACTTTCGTTCTAGGGATGACTGAAACGTTAGCACCGGTATCTACTAGGAAATTAAGATGATTTTTACTGTCATAAACCGAAAGGCGGTGATTTTCATCCAAATTGATGCAACCCTCCACCGCGTTGGCCTGCACCAAGATTAGTTTTCCTTACCAGACTTCTTCCAACTGCACGGAGACTCACATCGAGTAGCTTCATTCCTGTACCTGTAATGGAAACGGCACAGCCAGTCTGCGCTTTGCGGTGTCCGCTGCTGCTGTGGTCCTCGCGATCGTGACCTTGATCTTGAACGTCCGCGGAATGGTCTACGGCCACGAAAAACTCTGCGCCCTCGGATCTCGTTCAATTCGCCTCGCAGGTTCTTAATCTCCAATGCCATGTTTCGCATTTGCGTCATTAACTCCGTATTGACATCGAGCGATGACGCAGAAGATGTCGATGCCGTGTGTACCGCAGCTACTTCTCCACTCTTCAAATTCATCACGATGCTGTCTGCCAACACTGCTAACTTGTCCACTGGCTCATCCTTACTCCCTGCCAAAATTGCTCTCACATACGCTGGCATCCTAGAAATCCATAGGTTCTTCAACGCGTCGTCTCCTGTGCCTGTGCTCTTGGCTAATTCCCTCATCTTCATTAGCAACTGTGTAGGCCGTTGTTGTCCTAAATCCATTTCTCTGATCAACTTGTTGAATTGCGATTCTGCACTTTCTTCGAAAACAGCCATTAGCCTCCTCTTGATGGTACCATATCTGTCGGTCTGAGGTGGGTTGTCCAAAAGATCTGCTACGTAGCCTAATTCTTCTTTTCCCAGCTTCGCGATGACCAGTTCGTACTTGACCTTGTCACTCTGATGTTGTGGCCCCACAATCGCTTCAAACTGTGCGAACCACATCCTTGGCATATCCTGCCAAAAAGATGGTAAGCGGGTGGTAATGCTTATCGCTTCCAAAGCATTCGGCGGCGGCGGTGGCGGTGGCGGTGGAGTAGCCATAGTTCACAGTCCACTTATTTTCACAAAGTTCATATGCGGGCGGGTGGCGTTAGCCTTAGGTGCTACTCGGCCGGAAAAATACCGAGGCGTCGGAATACGCCGAAACGCCGCACACACGGCAAAATCACTGCTTTAGGAGGTCAAAATTGTAGATATGGAAAAAGTATTTTATTTGTATGTTTTACTTATAATAATCATAAATAGAAATGAATGGGCACTTATTAAGCCTGTAACTATATTAATATAGTTACCCATAGCATATTTATTTTGTTGTTTGTGCCCGTTGTTCGGTATTTCGTATTATTTATTTACATTAACTACTACGCTTATTTTTTATTTGTGTTATTACTCAAAAAACATGTAAGCTACCTATTACCAACATAAACCTACACCTTCCTAAAAAGGGAAAATATTAGGGCTAAAATACTTTAGTAGCTAAATAAAAAAATATAAATAAAGGAAGGGAAAGACGAAGTTTTTTTTACTGTACATAATATCTCCTTATTTATGTTTATCTTATCAACTATATAATTCATCATTAGGATGCGTCATCATCATTTTCATGCTCATGGTCATCATCATCTTCGTCTACGTCACCATTGTTTGTATTTATGACGTTTTCTATTGAAGGATCGAGCATTTCTAAAACTTCTTTATTAAATGGTTTCCTTTTTTTATAATGGCTTCTCCTCTTCGACGCAATTACAGGATCGGAAGCTATAAGCATCCAGTGGGCAATGTCAGTATTGGTGTCGATCCTGGAGGTCTTTCTGGTATGGAAAAGACGTACGCTTTTAAATTCCTTTTGGCTGGTCTCTAGTACATCTTCTGAGAATAAGCCCACAGGTAGTGGCAGCTCCTTAATAATATCTGCTCCGTGTATCAGGAGTTTGTGGACAGACGCACTCATTTTATACCAACCATACATATCAATGCACATTTTTGCAGTTTCAATACAGTAATTTTTGAAAATATCGTGATTTACGTAAAATCCGCATGATATTACGCTTAAGATGTTGGCGAATCTCTTGATAATTTCCGTATTTATACCTGTGATGTCAGACGTTTTTGTAGCCTCAACAAAAAATTTCCTGGCCGTATTTCCGTCATTGGAATTCCCCCCTCCTTGTTTAGGTTGATCTACCACTAATCCCATTTCTTTGTAAAACTTTTCAGTTAACTCTTGTTTCCTTATTTTGACTTTTTCTTGGGTTTCTTTGCCCCTGGCTTGCCATTGTTGCAACTTCATTTTATACGATATGTGAAGTAGATACTCGTAACACCTTAAGTACGAATGGAGCACAGATATGCCAAACTTGAAAGGGACCTTGGAGTACTGCTTCCTCAAAAGCAAATCTATGTTGTTTAGCTCCTTGGGTGTTGCTTTACATATGTTGCAAGCTTGCGTTGATGAAGTGTCGGTTAAGACGTTGCAAGTCTTGCCATCCATCATAGAACATACAGCATGATGTATGAAGGTGTATGTTTTGTCGCCAAGAGTTACTTTCGTGACCTGTAATCTTGATATTTGCTCTTCAATTTCCTTGTAATGCAGCTTCACAGATTCTTTTGTCTCCTTCTCAATCTGTAGACGAATAATGCGGCTATATCTTGTAGAAGAAGGACTAGGGTTTTGCCATATTATCTTTTTTCTACTTGTTGTTGTGCCTGACATTTGTAGTGGCACTATAGTGCACAAAATGATGTTAGTGTCACCATACAATGAGTTGTTTGCAAAACATTGTTTATATATGGAATGACCGCCACTCCCGTCAAGACCCCATTTATACACCACTTCAATGGGTGAGTTCTTTTTGTGATCGTGGTGTATAAGAAGTACATCCTGTTGTACAATTGCAAGTCTCTGTATCGTGTGGTCAAGAATATCTTGGACGGGGATTTGGACTTCGGTTTCTGATATTTTGATATTGTCGGGGTAGCACTCTGTCTTTGCCTGCGCTATAACATTGTATGCAGGATATATATTGGCACCCCGAGATTTCGCCCCTCTTTGCATGTGAATGTAATCTTCTTTACCCATGTCAGAGTCAATGATGAAGGCTAAAGCCTCCTCAGGGGAGTAAGGTGTGATATCAGAAGTCTTTGGTGATTCATGCATTTTTTTGATGCGTTTATATCTACGGGGGCTGGTGGTCAATGCCAGGTTTACCATTTTTGCAGCTGTTCTTTTCCCATTCTTTGTTAGGCTAGCTTGAGCAGCAGCACACAATACCTCTGGACTTGTTTTATCAACAATTGGTTGAACTCGTCTCCTTTTTGTTCGTAGAGAGCTCTCTTCGAAAGATTTTGATGGTCTGCCTTTAACACTCTGTAAGTCTGAAACTTTGCTCACAGGTTTCACTGCTGGCAACACTAAATCGTTTTTTAACCATTCTGAATTATATTTGGTGAATCTCTCAATCTTCCAATTAGCTTTCTTCCACTTTTGCAACAACTTCGAAACAAACACTTTAAGAACACATTTTATTTGTAAAGCATTGTCTTTTGACTGTTTATAAACACGATAATTGTCCAATATATAACTAGTTAATCGTTTCACACACTCAGACGATGACAACTTATAGAAGTTTTCATTTTGTAGCACTAAAACCAGATCAATTTTTTTCACATGTAATTTTGAGTGACTTGGATTACTCTGACTACCTGTAAATAAAAGAGGGTAGTATCACAGTGAGTTAGTTTGAGTTCTCCAAATTCACAACAATAACGGCCAACTACCGTCTTAATGCAAATATCAAAGACAGAAAGCGGTACCAAGTGGAACTTTTTTTGTAAGACTACTTAAACATAATTTTTAAAGAGTATTTAATCTGGAACCGCAATACAATATTTTAGTATCTACTATTACATTATTTTTTATTTTATTGTATTTTTAAAAATTTCAAACCTGTGGATTCCATATTCTTGGCCCAAGATGATATGCAAACACGAGACGTACGAGAAAAATGCGTGATGTTACTTGACGGTTTCGGAAGCAACTAATTGTACAATCACTTCGCTTATCTGTCGGTACCTTGCACTCCTTCATTGTGAACGTAACAAAGACAACGCATGCGATTTTTAATGGAACGACTATCGAACTCAAAAAACACAAGCTTATTTGACTCTTATCTTTATATTGGTAAAATAGCTTTTTGACCTCCTACAGAGGTGATTTTGCCGTGTGTGCGCCGGTCAGGTCCCCAATGAGCCGTCCCCAAAGAAAAATTAAAAGTCCGAATCACTGCTGTGTTCACTACACGTCGAATAAAAAGTCACCAATGTGATAAATGATGGGATTTATATATATTGTATATTATCTTGCACTGTGTATGAATTTATATAGGGTCCAACTGATGTAAGAGAAATTAAAGAGTTTGTTAACAGTTCACGAAAGTCCGGGTTTATTTATCTGACTCCACAATCACGAAATATATTATGTATTTATTTATCTGAAGGATTAATGTGGGAACACTGACCGCGACGCGCGATAGGGAACGACTGGCTCTATATTCACGTGGCCGCCGGGCGCGGGCACGTTTTGCTGAAACAGCAGTCTGTGTCACCACACTACCTAATATTGTTTTAATGTTTTTAGGTAAGTAAATTTAAACTTCAAAAATATTATTTTGGTTTTGTTTGTTTTTCTTTTCAAGCTCAGATGAAGCCTTCACCAGATTTAAAGTTCGACGTGACTTTAAGCTGCCTTGTTGTCCGTAGCTTGAAAAATAATTTCAAATACTGTACAAATCCCTGAACTTTAATAGAACCGAAAGAGCAGTTGATCCTTTTGCTATATTGGTGCGGGATTTACTCTGCTTTAGTGACGACCTTTTTTGTTCCTTATTCTTTGATTTGATATTGTGTTTTGAGGTTATAGGATTGCAGTC
The DNA here is from genome assembly GCA_029255805.1 of Keiferia lycopersicella. Taxonomy (NCBI): domain Eukaryota; kingdom Metazoa; phylum Arthropoda; class Insecta; order Lepidoptera; family Gelechiidae; genus Keiferia; species Keiferia lycopersicella. Next base: position 8,241,833 of record JARACZ010000008.1, read on the forward strand.
TTATAGGGATAAAGGTGGAACTTGTTTTCTGAAAGTTAGTTCTTTCTGTTACTACCCATAATCTACATTTATCGAAATTAAATCAAGATGACATTGTTTTGTGTTATATATTTATGACTTTAGTTCTTTATGTTAGTTTCTTATTTGGTTTGTAGCATTAAAAAGGGTCATTTTTTTCCACAGCTACATAATACTTACTGAAAAAACATAGTAAAAACGACCCTACATCTATGACGTTCTGCAATTCTCTCCAAACACGTGTAAAAACGTTTTGTGCAAAGCCACTTGGTTCCCTATTTTATTCTTGATACTTTACAAACTTTACAAAAACAGCTTAGACAGGTGTAGTAGAGAATCCTGATTAATGAAAAACGTTTTCAGTAACCACTTTCTACACTCTAATTGGCTGAAGCGAGGGTCGTACAAATTACTTTTCCATCAAAAGATCCATTATCCACTGAAAACGGATACCCAAAGAAGTCATTTATATTAATCACTGTTAGAAAGGTTCGGGGGAATAAAATATCAGGTATCGGTTTGGTTTGGTTTCCGAGTGTTAGTTGTATTCCTGTTTTGAAAAGGGGTTAATTTATTAAAGCTATTTAATATTCTGTGAGACTTAAAATACTCTATACTATACTACCCATACAAGGTAAACCAAACAAAGGGTTTTTGTTTTCGATATAACGCAGATATCCCATAGTCAAGTCGCCCGTATTGATGTTTTAATAGAACCAAGAGTAAGGCTATTAATCACACTATACAAAAAAAGTTCGGTATAAAATGAACACATAACCCATCAGAAAATTCTTACTCTATAAATACACCATTGTAAGATTTTTAAGAGACCTTTTCAGATCTAAACGATTTGTTAAATACATCTTTATTACTTCCAGTATTCAAATAGTCTTTATCGTTTAAAATACAATGCATGTCACATTTATTAAGTTCCGCTTGTTTGCATCAGTAGATAGGAGCTACCTACTACATAATCAACACAATTGTAATGCTTTCCTTCCATTACCGTTTATCCACTTGTAAATGATACTTTTACTAGGTCGTACCTAAGCATTTTGTGTCTTCCTCAAACAAGGTTGTTAGATTGTGAACAGTATTTTTACAAAGGTAAGTCAGTGGACTGTATTTAATGCTTGCGGACCGGCGACAGTTCCGACAAAGGTTGGAAAAATCCGCTTCAGTCCGATAACCCTCTTAGACCATTCTTTTATTAACTGTCTTCAAAAAGGTTACCTGTTATCTGAACTTGTATAAATTGCCTTTATATTCAACAATCCAAAAATATTTTTACGAGTTACTCTCTAACGGATTCTAAGCTAAAGTAGGGAGTACCTATGATATGTTTGTGTTCGCATGGATCAAACAGAAATCGAAGAAAACTAATTGTGATGATGATATTTTATCAAGAAATGGTCGAATTTGGTAATGCCTTTTGGTCTATAACGTTATTACTATTATCAGAATCAGTTCTGTAACTTGCAAGATAAAAGGCTATTAACAGTTCGTCTTCTGTGATTAAGTTTTGCTGGTTACGTCTAGTTCTCAGATAGTTTAAGTACGCTGATATTGCTAAACACTTTTATGTTTTCCTTACGCAGCTCAAAGAACTCTATCTTCGAAAGAGTTCAATATATCAGATTTCTTCGTGTATTTTAATGGTTTCAATTGCAAAGAGATCGAACGGTCGTAGTTTAAACTGAGATATGCAAAGCAAGCAAAAAAAAAGGTGAAAGACGCTCTGTTAATACGAGTATATAAGGTGTAAAAATACTAGCTGCAAATATTTTAAGTCGCAAAAAAGCCCATGAAACTGAACAACTTTCTCTAAGAAACATTAGTCGAAATATGAGAAAATTTTTTGGACGGCCCATACAAATTGACTTGGTCGATTGGTAATTTTGTAATTTTTTTACACCCCGTATTACAATTATGTATAGATACTTACATGAACCATTCATAATTATAAAATTGAGCAATAAAAATTGTAAAATAATTATTAGGTACTCACTTACCTACCGAATTCATCCTACAATTTTAGATGGGAAAATTCCAATTCAATCATGGTTTTATGTAGGTAATTACGTACTGTGGTACTTAACCGCGGAGTGCTTGCTTGTTGTTTAATTTTGCTGTTTAAATGCATAGGTATAGATTTTTATTTCATAATTCTGCTACATAACTTAGTACCTCTTCGAAATCAATGATGAATCGACCCCCGCTTACCTCTCACAGGTTCTAACCAATAAAGCTAAAAATACAAACGTTTCTGTAGGGCCCGTTGTTATGTTCAAACCAAGGTTTATGGAGGATACAATCATTAATTTCTCACTCCACACACAATTATAGCGTCATTCTCGACCAAGCCTAAAAAACATAACATACGTACATATATCACGACTTTTGTAAGCATGCGGCCACTACCTATCGCCACGTCTGACATTTTTGAGAATTGTATTCTAAGATTGTTTCAGAAAACATGTGTATCAACTATAGTGACAGGTTGTCAGCATGTCGCCTAAAATTTGTAATACACCAATACTCTCGAGTCCCTTAGTCGCCTCTTACGACACCCGCGGGAAGGATGTGGAACTTCTCCGTCTCTCATGCAATCATATTTCATTCAGCAATGTACATATTTCAGTCAGCTGATCATGATTTTGCACGTAAGGTAGTCTTTTTGTCGTTTCCTATCCAGTTTCATGTTCTGCATGTATTTTGTCACTATTTAAACGTACTGTCTAAATTCAATGATCAATCCTCTTACCCTCATTTCCGTTCCTTACCCGGTTTCGGTTAATAAAGTCCTACAAACGTATTTCCGGCGGTAAATCAGCGTAGGAATTCAATCGGCATAAATCTGGCCCGCGCAGGTGTGGGCGCCGTAGTAACGACGTGTGGGTGCCCCTTGTCTGTGGCTGAAGTAAAGTAATATTATTGATTCATGATTACATGGTAATAGTCCCAATTGTTTAAATTAAGTTGAACATATTGACAGTCTTTCTTAGGCAAGCTATGATGCCGTGTAACTTAAAACTGCTGCAGGTGTCATTCCAAAACATGTAGACTACATCAAAAAAAGGGTTTAGTCGCTCTATGCCGACTTTCTGCACTTTGACGACTCCCAAAAAGTTTCATACATTTTATCGCATCAAGCCGACTTTTTTGAATCTAGGAACATGAGGTCGCACTAAGCCGACAATCGAATCAAGCAGCATCAAGCCGACAATTTATTTGTTTGCTAGTACTGGTAGCATCATGCCAGTTATTCAAAATTTGCTTTTACGGAGTAGCAGCATGACGAATAAAAGTACAATAAAGTACACAAGTGTAAATGAATTTTGATTGACAGTAGGACGAAATTTTTACCGCAAAAGACAAATATAGACAAACTCAAAAAAACCCAGCTCTCGGATCACCCGATGATAATGTCCTAAATTCTGTCCTAAACTCATAATAACCTACCTAAACGCATAATGACCTAAACGCAAAGTATCTTTAAAATAATTCTTCACCTAACCAGGTGATTTTCCAATGACCAGTCCACGTAAATGTAGCCTACCATGTGCGGTGCTTACCTGCTGTCTTTACTGTCAATAAGGTCGAAAATTGCTTGCATCACTTCATGCGGAGTCCAAAAATATAGTGCACGCAATTTTCGACCTTAATGACACTTCTTCAAATTTGAATGCAAACGGACGTATTAACATATTTATTTGAGAATTTTAAAATTCCAAGGCATTCTGAAAATTGTCAATAAGGTTGAAAATCGCTTGCACCTAATTCGCTTGGTAGTCTATAGCGAAGTCACAAAATATGGTGCACGCAATTTTCGACCTTATTGACGCTCATTTAAATTTGAATACAAACGGACGTATTGGCATATTTATTTGAGAATTTCAAAAATCCAAGGCATTCTGGAAACTGCCAATAAGGTCGAAAATCGCTTGTTTGACAGCTGTCACTGGGAACAAAGGAAAAGTCGTAAATTACTACTTAGCAAAACCTTCGTGTTGCCTACAGGCCGGTATAACATCGCAGACTTAAAAAAATCACGCTTTAATTTAAGGGGGCTTGGCCTTGGCTTTAACTTAAGAGGTCCGAGAGCTGGGTATTTTTATTTATTTCATAACATTAAACTGTACACCTACCTCTACTCTAGAAAAACAAATGTCATTATTTTTTCAAATTTTTTCTTAATTTTATCATTTTTCTATTTGTGAGTACAGGAGTCGGCATTCAGAGGTATATAGAACAGATTTTCCAAAAAGCCGGCTTTCTGATACTAAATATATGTAAATAAACAAAAGTATACCTGGTGCGATCTCATGTTCCTGAATTTAAAAATGTCGGCTTGGTGCGATAAGTATGAAAAATTTGCAGAGTTGTCAAAGTGTAGAAAGTCGGCATACAGCGACTACATCAAAAAGTGAGTAGGTAACGGCAGTTACAAATCCATTAAATTGTGGTAAGGACCAGTATAAACCATAAATAAATCACGCCTCTTTCCCGTTCGGGTAGGCAGAGACTATATCCTTCCACTCGCTACGATCCTGTATTAAAGTATTTCAATAAATACCTATTTACTATTTTCAGAGTAGACTATACTAAAAGACTAGACATATAAATTAAACAAAATAGACTTACTATAGCTCTAGAACAAAATGTTTCACGTTTTGATTACTATTATCTATTACTAATAGTAGGTTATAAAATCTGGCTTCCGTAATCTTCCGGCACGGTGCCAATCAACATTCCACGTTACATGAAACCATTATTTCAACCCTCAATCCCTCCCCCACTAAGCATTAGAACACACATAATTTCCATAATATTACACCGTTCCAGAACCATCTTTTACGCTGTAAGTACAGCTGTAATAATGTAGTGGTTTAATAATGGCTCCTTATAACCACTGCACAAACGCTACCTAGTCATAAACTGCATACCTGGGAATGTAGGTTATCCAAATCTAAGACTAAAGAAGGTTCGCAGACTTGCCGCTTGATATTGCGGGTCTTTACAGCTAGCAAGTAAACTCTGTGACTGTGACAGGGAATTGGCGTTTTTATGCGATTTCGTCATGGTGACACCAGCTCCAATAAGTCTCTTTCCCTTTCGGTGCGTTAGAGGGAAACAGACAATGACGGTTCAATTCAAGAAATTCGAAGATTTCCTTTTACTTTCAAATATAATTCTATGAAAAAGCAAGCCCACAAATTATAAGGCTATATTAATGAGGAAGAAGTCACAATTAAATAAAATTTGAATTCAGATGATATTTGAATGTGACTTAACCTAGGATTCGAGCCAGGTTAGCCTTCGGGTTGCAGAGGCCAGATGGCAGTCGCTCTGTGTAAAAACTTGGTTCCACGTCAAATCCCCTAGGTTAGGTAGCCGACCACGACAGAGAACGGGATATGGCAAGGAGAATGATGATTAATGAGGAAGAAGAGGGTAAACAATAAAAAGTGAAACATTGATTTATAATCAAATCGATCCGGTTTTAGCCTTAAATAGGACCGATAGACGCGAAATTAAAGCTAATTTGCAAATTTTTTTTATCATGGCAACTTTATTAAAATTTAGTTATTGCCCTCCGGCCGCCATCGCAACTGAATTTTTGTAGGATATATCTTTAAGTACTTCCAAAAATAATTTTGTCTCCTTTTTAGGAGATTTCGAGAAGTAAACCTCTTCAGAAAATTCCGCAGGCTACCTCACTTTTCGAAGAGCTTTCTGAGCTGATTTGGCCTTAAACCGGATCGTCACACTACCGCAAAGTCGCGCGGTACTTTTGTGAACCACTAAACAGTGTATAAGTGTACAATCTAAACCCCAAACGAGGTGCTATTTCAGTCATAAACGTACATTCATATGCAAATTACATGAATGCTACGAAGCCAAATAATATACAAAAACCATACCTTGGGATAATCTATTGGTTTAAATATTAGTGAAACTGCATCTAAATCATTTTTCTAAATCAAATTTTCTTCTCAAATCATAGCAGCATGATATTAAAATCAACATCGAGATCCTATTCTACTAGAGTGACATTGCTTTCAAAACATTCTGAAATACTCATCAATCAAGACCTTACAACTTAAAAAACTTTAAAACTTTCCCTAAAAAGGTAAATCGAATTATGACAAAAAAATATGTTAATATCTTTTTTTTTGAAATATATAGGGTGACCGGTAAATTGATGCATTCCTTTCAAGGGATGAACCAAGTCATGAAACTGAACAACTTTCCCCATGGAACATAGGTCGAAATATGAAAAAATATTTTGGTCCTCCCATACAAATTGACTAAGTCGGTCAGTAATTTTGTATGGGTAGGCCAATTTTTTTTTTCATTTGTCGACCTATGTTCCATGGGGAAAGTTGTTCAGTTTCATGAGTTGGTTCATCCCTTGAAAGGAATGCATCAATTTACCGGTCACCCTGTATAATAATAACTTGGATCGTCCATAGAAAATGTGGGTATTTTATTTTATTTTTTAAGAAATTTTACTAAGTAATGTTGTAATTTTACTACGAAATGTTGCTTATCTCGTCCCGAAGTTAATGGTTGATCCATTAATAAAGGCACAAACTCTATACCGGTACCCTTAAAATACTTGCCGGATTTTTTTTCACCTATAAAAGCAAGTATGTAAATCTAAGCAGCATGATACAGCATACCACAAACGCTTCGCAAGACCCTATTTTGCCAGAGTTCGTGAACCGAGCATGTAATTTCCGTTTGCTGCAGTCCGATCTTGCCTCTCCTCTGTCCTTGTTTTGATGTGCTTTGTTGTTCCAGACAAGGAGTCTAAAACAGTGTATGTATTATGCTGTATGATGCACTCTGGTTGGGTTTATGCATCTCAGTTGTAACGTTGTACGTCAGACGAGTCACTATCTCGGTTTTAGAACCCACATACGACTGGGAATAGTGGAGCAGTTCTGTTAGTTGAGCGCTTTTCAGGATTAGTTTTAAAGTGATTTAGTTAGTGTCTGTTTGCATGGATTTGTGCCAAACATTGCTTACTAGTTACAGCTGCGACTAAAATCTCTTTTCGCACACTCGTAATATCATTTTAATATTTTAGAATGTCCGTAGCGTAGTTAGGATAAAGTATGGCTTATTTAGGAACTAGAACACATTCTGTAAACTGGGTAGAATTTGAGAATAGTCAATAACAAACGCATTTTCATAGTAGGTTCGTAAAATTTCTAATTGCATGCACCAAAATGACGTTCTGTTGGTGGCTGCTTTTTTGGGAAAAAGAAATAGCGCTGTGGTAAAAAGATTTAATTAAATCAGTCATCTAGTGACAAGTACGTTTGATCACTTATTTATAAATCGCACTTAACTCTGAGACCGATCTCAAGAGCGTTTTGTGTAAATGTTTAATATCAAAATAATTTATAAATAAATAATATAGTACATTTACATGTTCCAACATCGCAAGATTTTTCTATGTATGCTGTGTTCACATTGAGTAGAGTAATAATATCTTGTTATATCCTCGTATGACATTTTCTGTACAAATGTACACAAGAAACTGGAAATAGTTTGTAGGATAATTATCCAGTTTTGTGAATCAACAAATAAAATATTCTCTTAGTCGTAGGACGAATACAAGCAAGTCAACCACTTTCGAACTTCGTCACCAGTACTAGTTTCACTTGAAACTTCGACAAGTGCGTTTCGATTTGCAACTGTTTGGGAGCAGCAAGAGCTCTCAGAGTACAAATCGAGCCTCGATTTCAATGCTATCAGCGATACAATGCAGCAGCCTTATCCATTTGGTTGTGTTCCAAGGCCCATTCGTCAAATTACTGGCATCCGAAGCGACATGTCTCAGGAATTCGTGGCTTCAGTTCGACTGTCTGTTGCTGTGAATTGTTTGAAGGGTGACCAAGTTCAATCGTAGTAATCGTTGTCAACCGAGAGAATTTCTTTTAAAAGGTTCTAATATGATTATTACTCGTAATCTGTTACGAAAGATTTGCATTTTTATGAGTAAAATTTACCTTAGCATAATATTTTCAATTGGACCTTCTTATGACGGTTATTTAATAACCAATGCGGACGATTTTAATATACTTTTTGACACTCATTCAAAGTGCATAATATATGACCGACCATCATGTACGATTAAATCTTTTGGTTGTATTTTAGAATGGTTATTCTTGTGACGTAGTTTTATGTAGTACATACCATTGTAAATCATCAACAGACAGACCAATGACAATATCGTTAACATCTCGTCTTGCAAACAGGCTGCGTCGAATCCAACATTCCGACAGCATGCACCCATTGATCGAACCTCGCCTATTCGCATTCCAGCATTCTGTACCAGGAACTGGAGATCAGGAATATTGAGGATTTGTGCCGGAAGATTTTGTACCTACTGCAGAGAAATCAATATGGCCGCTAAAGGTAGGCAATAGCTGAGTTAGCAAAGTACAAATTACTTTTTTTGTATATCGTAGCTTTAGGATTTATATTAACTGTATGAGATATTATCTAAGACCCTTCAACGTAGAAATCCGTAGAAAATCATATTAATTCATACATTTTTCTTTAGCTTCCCTTAAAACTCCAAAGACAATTTGCGTATTTTACTTTCAAGCAATTAGTCAAGTACAATAATACAAAGAAAAATGATACGTAAGCAATCAAATCTCGCACAGCACAGTAAATCTAGCGTGATACCTACTAAGAGATACGTAAAAGAAACGAATTACATCAAAAACTAATAATATCTAAAAGTATTCTCATAAGAAGAATGCCAGCAGAGTTTTATTCGATGCCAAAAAATATTGAGAGCCTAATACACTCTGAGCATGCCCGGCCGGCATTTTGTAAGTAAATATACAAAACTGAACCTTATAAAACGGTTTTAGGACTAATTTTCTTGTATGAATTTTTGATACAGTTTACTTCGGTTGGTGGAGTGTTTTACTATGTCGTAACATTCTGAACGGCAGCTACTTTTGATGCATACTTTAGTGCTCTGCCTAGCGACAATGTTAGACGCTGGATTTAATCAAGTAAAATTTCGTGTGTACAAGACTTTCCGAAGCCTACAGAGTATAAATTATGAAAAAGTTTTATACGACCTCCTCCGTAGGTAGGCATTGTTGAATACCAAGTTGTAAAATGCGGGCAGGTAAATTGAAAAAGTGGCTATGTGCACAATCTGTACGTGCGTGTGAACAAAATCTAGTAAGCAATCGAGATTCTGTAAAGTTGTGCATTGTAGAGTGTAAAATATGACACCGTCAAGAACAACATTGTAAGACTGCCTCGTAAAATAATAATCAAGTAAATCTCAACCGCGCTAATGTCACAAAGTTACAAGATGGTGGAATTCAGCCAAGTCTTCTGTACAACAATATGTTTGTTTGTCTTTTTCCAAATTATGTGTGAATAGGGAACTTGGCAACCACGCGGGATCACATATTGTTCGGTTACAAGATGAAAAATAAAGAATTAGAACCATGAATTTTTAGATTTATAGGCCAAAAATTGACTTGTTTTACAGATTTGTGTTCATTTTCAATGTCTTCTTCATAATTAAAATATGATCTCGAAAAATTTTCTTTCTGAATCTTTTAGGGGTGTAAATTATTATGAACAATAATAATGATAATATGTATAAGCACAATTGACCGTGTTTTTAGTTTTTTTAAACCAATACCTACTGTATGACTGCGGAGTAAAATTAAGTCGGAATAATTATTATAAGCCGCTGCTGGCGTATAATATACAAGTAGGTATACGTATATAATATTATCTGTACGCAAATTCTAGGCGTTGTATGGAGGAAATCTGGCCCATAAACAAAGTGGGCTATCTCGTAACCGTGATATAATTGTGTAACGTGTTGCATAAATCCGAAAGGCAGAAGTTATTGGGGTGTGCTACGAAGCTGGCTGCCGACGGCTTTATTGTATTATTTATGTCTTACGGTGTCGTATTATGGGGCGGTTCGCATGATATGCGTAATAACGTGAAAAAAACGAGAATAGGTACGTGGATTACGAAGCTCACATAGTAGAAAAGTAAACGTAAAGATGGAAATAATAATGAGTGTTCTAAACTGAATAACTGTTACAAAATTTGCTTGACTTTGTAATAAAATCGAGACATGACCAAAAAGTATTTAAAAGTTATGTTAGCTACACGTTCATACTGATTCTTAGAAAAATACACCATTAGTTATATTTCAACCGATAAACGATATAATGATTATTTTAAAAAAAGACGACAGGTTTAGTGGCTGGAATCGATCTAGAAAGTAAAACAGAAGTATAATTTTGTATGAAATAGGAATAAGGCTTTTAGAATTTTCTGATCAGTGCAAATTCTCCGATCAGCGCAAATTTTCAATGATATTATATTGTTTTTTTTTCATAATTAAGAATTTAATTTTTTTCATAATTAAAAATTTGTTTAAGTTTTTAATCACTATGTAATAAAAGAGAGTGCATACCTAAAATATTGAAATCAGTCAGCAATTCATAAACATCATACCCAGAAGAAAAATTTGGGTAAAACCGCAGGGACATCAAATCCTTTATTCAGTTACCGGAAAATGAGCCGTGTTTATAAAAACGTCATAAAATATTCTTCCTGTGTAAAGGGTTCGCTACCGAAATATCCCTCCGTAGGTGGTTTTATGAGTTCGTGCAAAAATGAGTGAAATAGGTACAGGACACAGGTACTTATTATACAGGGTGAAATGGATGGTAAACCGTAAAAATTGCAGGCATAATCTGACCATGGAACCGAACAACTTGTTTTAGTGTCGAGCCAAAATTTTTTTTATTCATATAAAAAAAATTCAGATGCCCATTGAAAGTCAGTCGAAACTAATTAGGAATTTTGTATGGAAGATCGAATTTTTTCTCGTTTACCAACGTAGCTGTCACAATATAGTTCGATGCTCTTCAGATAAATAAAAGTAGCACCGGACTATATATACTATATCAAGTCATGATTAGTACTTGAACTGGATAACTTTTTACTATGCAGCTAACCCGATACAAAATTTAAGTTCAGACTTTGATTTTGTATATAACAACGTGTTTTTTTTATAAGTACATATTACGTATGTACGTTCCATGGGGCAAGTTGTTCAATTTCATGGTCTGAAAATACCTTCAAAGTTTTCAGTACACCTTCCCTTACATCCCGTATTTTACACACAAACTTAAATAACGTTTATTAGCTTACTTACGAACCGTCTTAATTCAATTTATCAATATCAAACATAACATTACTGTGCCGTGTTATTCATTCTGTGCTCGTGAGGTGCTCGGGTACTAAGCCAATATAAAAGAGTCAAATTGACAGCTTTCAAACTCAGATGTCAGCAAGGTAAATTGAATCATATTATATTGGAACGTTAAAAACTGTCGAAGCAGGCATTACTTATTCAAGTTACAGGATAGCGAGATATTTTATTGAATTACCTATAGCATAAAAACATTCCAATAAATTCAGTTATAGTATATTAAGCAAGCTTTTAGGTCCCCAATAAACTGTTCACTTCGTAGGTTGCAAAAATAACATAAAAAATAAAGCTATTTAAAACGTTTTCGCTAACTAAAAGTAATCGTAAATGAAAAGAAGTTGGAAACATGTCGAGCTTCGACATTTGCTTGAACCCGGGACACGTGAGATACCGTCTCATCCACTGCTCACTGAGCTACTGACGCCGACGCTTTTCATCAATAATCATCATCATCATTTCAGCTATACGACGTCCACTGCTGAACATAGACCTCCCCTAAAGTTTTCCACCTTGTCCGATTGGAAGACGCTTGTAATTTTGTTTAATTCTTTACTTTCAGATTATGCGAATAATATAGCACTTTGAACGCATTGAAATCCCAAGAAAGGGATAGATATCGTACTACAGGTTCGTATTGTAGCGTTCAAAACAGTAAGAATGTTTTCGTAGCGGACTGTAACTACTTACCTAGTTAGCATGAGTGTGTGTGTATTGTGTGTGTGTACGTGCTAAAATGAGTAATGTACCGCGACGCGCCGTGGGGGTCGTAAATACTACCCGCAAAAATGAAACCCTCTCGTGACGGGTTTATGGTGTGGGAAAAGGTACAAGAAAAGGAGTTTGATGCTTTTACCTACTTTATTACATCCATACATACATCACGCCTTTAACCCTTGCACGGTAGGCAGAGCGTTAACGGCCGTAAGAGGTCGCTACGCCACGTCTGACATTTTTGAGGATTGTTTTCCAAGGTTGTATCAGAAAACATGTGTATCACTATAGTGACAGGTTGGCAGCCTGTCGCCTAAAAATTATAATACACCAATACCCTCGAGTCCCTTAGTCGCCTCTTACGACACCCGCGGGAAGGATGTGGGGCGATGCTATTCTAAGCCGGCATCACACGGCATCGTAAATACTACCGGCAAAAATGAAACCCTCTCGTGACGGGTTTATGGTGTGGGAAAAGGTACAAGTCAAGGCGTTTGATGCTTTTACCTACTTTATTACATGTGGTGTATTGGTAGTGTCGCCTGCGATACAAGGGTTTCGGGCTCAATTCCCAGTGAGGTATTACGTAGTTGATATTCATACATACATATATCACGCCTTTATCCCTTATGGGGTAGGCAGAGCGTTGACGGCCGTAAAAATACGGTCGCTATTGCCTCGTCTGACAAAAATAGAGGGCCGTTTGAGATAATTTGTGTATCACTATAGCGACAGGTTGTCAGCCTGTCGCTATATTTATCACTTTGTGAATTTTTTCCCAATCGTGTTAGGAAATTGCAGGTTTTACCACCCGGTTGTCCGTAAGAAAGATCGTTCCGTGTTTCGGTTGGCACGTTAAGCCGTAGGTCCCGGTTCCATGTCAGAAGTCTGCTACTTGTAGAGGCGGTTGAAAAATTCTGACACTAGGGTTCATTGGGTCGTTGAATGACTCAGTGTCCAATACAAAAAGAGAGAGAGAGAGACCACCTGATTGTTTCAGCAAGATTAACAATTTCGAGCTTTGTTAAGACGGCGGTCTCTGTCTTTGCCGGTTTTGGTTGCTGTCTATAATAACTTTGACGATGGGCGTTAGAATGTTTCCTCCTTTTACTACTTTTCCGCTCGTCCCTTTTCTCTTGGACACCGCACAGGATATTCCACCTGCGGTGACTTTTAGTGCCTCCGCCTTCACACTCACTCATTATTACTTCAGATTTTGCCCTAAAAATTACTGACAGAAAAGGCTTTCGGGATTCTTTTAGATTGTCTTGATCATATTACCGTGCGTCTGCAATGGCGCCCAAGGTAGAAGCAGCTATGTTAGGAATACGACGGTCATTTTTTTGAGGATCGGGACAATATCATACAAAAAATACATCGTTCACTTTTCTGAAAGTACTCATATGAACCCACTTTCATGTTACGACGCTGCATTTTATTTATTTTGACATCAAACAACACAAAAAGCCTACTGATGTCGATGGTCTGGAAATAAGAACGAACGAATGAAAAAAGCTTTCTTGTCATTTATCTCTCATTTCTTATTTCCTCCATTAATTTGTTTTGTTATTCTTCCATAAGGCATTTCCGAAATTCAATCATGCGATATGGTATACAGATCTTCCTTTAATCTCTATATTTAATCATTCGTCATAATACGATAATATTGAGTCCGCTGCTACTCGTATTTATAGGTCCCGACTTTTTTGAAGTAATTCATTTTTGTAGCTATTGAATAACTATTAGGATGCTTGAACCGTTATGGATTTATTTAAATATAGCATCAGAGCAAAAATGATTTTATCCGTCTTCATTGTAAGAAATAACATAAGAGGATATTTAATTTTTCCTGTTCTGAATAATTTTAAGTAAAATGGAATAGACAAAAAATACTTTTTTACATAACTAATGAATTTTTAGGTTAAATAAAGGATCTCATCTGATCGAATCATCCGTAACATTGACTAAGTAGCTAGAGTTATTTGTTTATAAGCTAACCTCGTAAATCGATTTTAATCTTATATTTTGAAACAAATTTTAATTAACAGTACCTATCCTTTGATGGCAAGGAAGTACAGGCTATAAAAAAATAAGCTTGCAGAGAATGCTACTAACAAAAAGTAATCGCATTCTCTTGTCGGAGCAGAAAAACTACACCCGTGAGGACTAAGCTACATTTCCACTCTAAGCACTGCAGGAAGGAAGAAGTTTAATTTTTTAAACTTATGTATGTACCTAAACAAATCATCTCATTCACGTTTATGCAGAGGATACATGGATAGGGAACAGTTGAGTGGCAGAAAGGTTTTCAGACACAATAGTAGTTAGCACTGTTACTTTTTATAACGGGAAAACAATTTACTCACACAGTAAAACGGATAATAAAAAATCTGATGTTCCGAGTTTGACTTAGATAAGTATTTATTTAACTATTTGATTTTAATCATAATCATCACTATGCGACGGTACATGTACTACGGTATTAGGTATTTGAGTCACATTATTGTGAAAGAGTTTTCAAGTCCATATTAAAACGCAAGATATTCCTTGTACCAAATGAAACAAATAGTACGACAACAAGGGTGCGATAGTCGGAAACACTGCGATGAAATGTAAATCGGGGCCAACCCTTTCGTTAACGATAATGAGTAGGAAAACAGATTCGTTCTGAAACGGAATATTCTACCACCGGTATCAGAAGACCTCCCAACCCTTTACAAAATGAACAATCCATTGGGTGAAGACTGGTAATTCAAGTGTCTTGATTCAGTGGCCAATTGTTTGTAAGTGCGGTAGTCGTAGGCGACTCTATTTGCCTCCAAGCGATTGTTTCATGTACATTTACACCAAATGACATGACAGGGATGTTCCAAAAGGTCGTAGAGACTTATTTAGTTCACAAGTTTTAAAAATTAAAAACTTCAATGGCTGATCGCACACTTGACGCACGATGGAGCACAAAAATATCGCAGTTGTCTGTCAGATTCATACTAGAAACGGCAATCCCCATATTAAAACCGCACTTGAGGGATGACACTGCGACAGCGCTGCGTCACAGCATACATACATACATACATATATCACGCCTTTATCCCTTGCGGGGTAGGCAGAGCGTTAACAGCCGTAAGAATACGGTCGCTATCGCCACGTCTGACATTTTTGAGTATTGTTTTCTAAGGTTGTTTCGGAAAACATGTGTATCACTATAGTGACAGGTTGTCAGCCTGTCGCCTAAAAATTGTAATACACCAATACTCTCGAGTCCCTTAGTCGCCTCTTACGACACCCACGGGAAGGATGTGGGGTGATGCTATTCTAAGCCGGCATCACACGGCATTCTAAGCCGGCATCACACGGCATATACGCATCATGCGTCACAGCAGTTGAGCGGTTTTAGTATGGGGATTGACATTTCTAGTATGGATGTGACAGACTGCTGCGATGTTTTAGCGCTCCGTCGTACGTCAAGTGTGCGATGCGCGAATGAGGAGTCCCACGGTGCAGCTTTGTTCGTGCTGCGATTTTCTACGTAACGATATTCGATATACCGATCCGAACCTCTGTTGGAGAATGGATTGACTGTTCTTATGAAACCTTACCGATTCCCTGCAGGTTAAATGTAATAAAAACAGTTCTGTAAACCACAGCGGCTCATAGTAACTGAATGCTTACTCTGTAGAATTCACTAATTTTAAAAGAAGAGTACTAAAAGTAGGTACCATTATGGAAGTAGTCAAAAGGAGACCAATTTGTGGTCGACTAATAATGGAAGGACGAGACGAAATCGAGGCCTTTCCAAGTGAATGAGATCAGAAATTGGCATTTTGGCCTAGGCTAGTAAAATACTTTCCTTCCATTAGCGAGGAAATATGACTAATCCACTTTTTAATCATGATTAATTTTGAAAAACACAAGCAGCTTGCCTTCGATGCCTTTATTCCATATATTAAAAAAAAGAATGTACGGGAAAATCACATTCAGTTTTTGAACTTTGAACAAATTAAGTACCACAAAACACCAAATCACTAAGTGTGACGTTTAAGAACCTTTTTTTGGGACAACGACCTAAATGTTGTATGGAATTTCATTATTATCTTGTTTGCGTGCCTGTGCCAGCATGACGACTTAAAAGGAGGCGATTTTGGTATTCTTTTTTTGCATGATGGTGCGATTTTCAACAGCTGAAAGAGAAAGTGAATGTTGTGTCGTATCAAGAGGTGAAGTCACTGGCGGAGAAAAGAAACGAATGGCGGTTGCTCCACCGACAAGAGCATGGCTTTTAAAGAAGAAGATGCCATTTACAAGCAAATGGAAGAAGATACCTTTTTATTGCCACCAAAAATGCAAATCCAACCAAGTTTTATTAATCAATAGTACTTATGTAGCAAGCCGTAATAAAAAAACTTTTGCAAAAAAACTAGACCCGCCGAATAGAACCGAGCGTTATGGAGGTCTACGAGGTACAAATTGGGCAGTTATATGTCGTATATCTAGGTAGTTATTGTCCCTGGTAACTGGCTTAATAGCTTTTTTAAACGGAGCAATTTGTGTCAAAGTTTGTAGTGATTATCGCTGAATATTTCACTGAACAATAAAACTTCGGCCATCGTGTAAATCGCTTTTTTACAGCTTGTTACTCCTGTCGTTTTCTTGACTATGAAAGTAATTTAAATAGAGTATCTTGATTAGGCTACTTATTGTTATCAGATATAACTTCTGTAAGATTATCGATATTACGAAAATATTTGTATTATTTCTTATTCCTTGTCGTGTGATGCCGGCTTAGAATAGCATCACCCCACATCCTCCCGCGGGTGTCGTATGAGGCGACTAAGGGACTTGAGAGTATTGGTGTATTACAATTTTTAGGCGACAGGCTGACAACCTGTCACTATACTAAACAATCCTCAAAAATGTCAGACGTGGCGATAGCGACCGTATTCTTACGACCGTTATCGCTCTGCCTACCCCGCAAGGGATAAAGGCGTGATATATGTATGTACGTATGTTATTCATTAAAGGTTTCTTTCATTGAAGAAAGATTTCAGTAATAAACCTTTGAAATCTGCTAAAACCCATTTCATCGGCGCATTAACCCAACAGTGGAATAGTCGTTTCTCGCAGTTAATATTTTCCTTTCATTAGTTATTCAAAACCCCCCGGATCGTAACTCTTCCTTCTTTTAGAACCGAATGCGGTTTTAATATGAAATCGAACTCTAAATTACTACTAAAATACCCATTTGGACCGGAAGACCCTTAAACAAGACCGATAAAACTAACACCCGTAAAATACAAAGTCGTGGCGCCACGTCCGCTGTCGCTATAACTTAGATGAGAAAGATTACCCGGTGTTTATACCAGTAACCGGTTAAAAACCAACTGAAACCGGTTCGATCGAACCAGTTCAACGAGTAATTGTACGATAAATTGTAAACGTTCAGCGCATTCTTTCGTGGAATCGACGTGTGGTTTACCGTCCTTGTGGGCTGTGGGCAATTTTCTTAATTCAAAAGCTAACATATTTATACTCGTTATACTCCTCATTCCTTTTATTATCGTGTATTTTTTTTATTTTTCGGGTTACAAGATATTGCAAACTCGTTGCAACATCTTAAAAGTTTAAGTTAAGTCGGTTGGCAGGTGAAAAAATAGTAATCTTATTATAAAAAAAACTTCACTGACCAAAATTAGACCTAAAAACGTACTTAGCTAGACAGTATGAAAAAAAAACTGTGATAGCTGATGACACGTGCTGTTGCTAACTTTTTGAGAAACTTCCAAGAAAATACTAGTAAAAGAGAAATACTTAGTTTATATTTCAGAAAGAAAGGGTTCAAAAACGTTTCATATCCCATCCCAGCTCCTCAAACACTTTACAAGCATAGACAAAAAATCCTTTGAGTCTGGTCAGTTCTGGTGAAGAGCTTCATAAATAAAGATAAGTAAACCGAAAATATTACCAAGTTTCATATGATACCCGTTCTAAGATACACCGCATAAAGTAGAAAAGAAATTCTATTTCTTTGATTAACTCTATTTCTTATAAGTACCTAGGTACCTTACAAAGAACGTTTTTTTACAATGACGTACTTTAAACAAGTGGCTTGCAATAGACGCAAGAAATAATAAAAAAAAAAAAAACACATAAATAATAACACAATATTCATTGCGGATATGTACTGTCAATGTCAAACTTAACCACTATTGTAAGTCCATGTCAAAAATATGCAAAACTTATTAGTGGAAAAACAATTATGTCTATCTTCGAGCAACACGGCCTCCTGTCCGGAAGAACGCTTGCTCGAAGATGTCAACGAAAGGCATCTCCTTGAACAACCTCAAAAAGAGTTTCTTTTGTAGAATAAATTCAATCGTGAATATATTTGTCTGTATAATGAAAGCCCTATCAAAGCTTTTAAGTGAAAGTTACTTATTTCAAGTTGAAATGGGTTAGATATCCACTTTTCTGTTATTCTTGGAAAATAAAGTTAGTAAATAATACCTTTGAATCAATCCACTTTTGCATCAATGCTTTGAAATGAAAATAAAATTAATCTAAAGATAAGATGGATTACTTATACCAACTTATACTTATTTAAGATTTTCTTGGAAATAATATTGAATGAAACCTTTTGGGGGCGACTATTTATTTAACTGAGACAATGGAATTTGCAGCTCCTTCAATTGCTCCAGAATAAAACGAATCTGAAAACTATGTGACCACTTCTATAATTATCACTCGGGTCGTTCATTGACTCGATATCTCAAAACGGCAAAAAAATCAAACATGCAGAACATGTGGGTAGAAAACTTCCTCCTTTTGACCTTGATTTTAAGGCAGTCAAAAGTGATAAATTAAAAATGAGTTCTAATAATCGAAGCATGTAAGTACTTATTACTTCTAACAAAATATCCAAACCTAGTCCTGTTATCAAAATAATCCACCTGCATTTCTGGATGTTGCCACAATTCACGTGCATTCTAAAACTCAGGCTTATATTTCACCAAAAGATTTACAAACTGAAACTTTTACTGTCCTGCAAGCGCTACGGGAGTGAGTATTTGGCTCCAAAGTGTGGACAAACGATACAACTGGGAAATCTGCCCCCGACTACGGACCAAATGTTCCGTCTTACTATTAGAGAGACGACATATAAATGGCCGATCTTTAGAGCAACGAGCGATAAGCGGTGTTTCAAAAGGATTTTTATCTACGTGTTAATGCCGCGGAACTTTGGGATCTGTGCCGTTTTATTAAAAAAGGATCGACCTCATTTTGGGAAGACCAATGTCTCTTAGCGGTTGTAGGTATATCTACGCCTACATAAGATATGATTTGCATGGCAGGTATATTGTAGATCTGACTCGTACGGTACTCTTTTCTCTGGTTAAGTCAGAAACCGGGCTTAGCAGAACAGGATGGAAAGAGATGAGAGAGGCGTCTGCCCAGCAGTGGAACGAGTAGACTAATCAAAACAAGGCGATGTTAAAGTCATACTTTTCAATGCTTTTTTCGGACTAAATACCAGTTCAGAGATTTTGCTTAAACGCAACCGTAAAGCAACATGTTAGGGAATCTGAAAAATTTAAAAAAGAGAAGCTTTTCACATTCCATAGACACAGATAAAATCATAACCAAAAAGTTTAGTTTTTCAATTATATACGCAACCTGCAGGTACAAATATGATGAATGCTGCTAATATAACCTAATAACACTCATCACGTGTGTAAGTTCTGGATACCACGTTTATATTCCTAGCAAATAGCAGTCTGTGTGCTGTAGGAGTACGAGGTGGTAACATTAATTATGCATTGAGTGCAAACTATCGTCCACCGCGATAGTACTACTACTATACACATGTGGTAGAGCAGCCGAATAAGGCGAACCGCACACTTGACGCACGACGGAGCGCAAAAATATCGCAGCGGACTGTCGGACCCATACTAGAAATGTCAATCCCCATACTAAAACCGCTCAACCGCTGTTGACGCAGCGCTATCACAGTGTCGTCCGTCGAGTTTAAGTATGAGGAGTGACGTTTCTAGTGATGTGTCTGACAGACCACTGCGATGTTTTTGCGCTCCGTCGTGCGTCAAGTGTGTGATCCGCCTAACACAAATGTAGGTACAAGCAGGTCCCATTAGACACGAGGAGATAGTAGAGACTGAATCTTTTACTCAAATTATTATTTTTCAATTCCTTTTTCTATAAAATGTTCCATTTTCAAAACTTTCAATAGAAGTACTGTTATTTTGTTTGCGCAAAAACTTTTTATAACAAAAGCAAATAAAAGCTCGTAACAAAACGCACGCTTTGACTCGAGTGCCTGCAAAACAACAAGTGACAATCACTGTTTGCACCGGTGTAATGTATTGCGCTCGCCGATCTATACAATGTGTTATCAGGCCGATTTTGGACATTGCTGAATTTGTGGTGAAAATTCTAGTTCGAAAAAAAGTACAAATACATTCAAAGGACATGAGTCCATAATGTATGAACATTTAGTATGAGATTTATTATTTTTAATACATTTAATATGAAAACTTAGTTGTGTCTCAGAATTCTGCCTTTTTTACAATGACTAATTAATACAGTTCTGTACCTACATTGATTATCAATAAGTGGTAAAAAACATCACTGTAGTTTACTCGATAGTATACCTAATACTACAAATGATTGATATTTGACTTTGACAAAATATTTGATGTCATATTCGTACGACTTTCTATTTCCCCAACTAAACTCTCCACATTGAATGACGAAACAGAATCGAGCCTTTTCACCGTTTTTCCGTTTGTCCAAAGAGTTGTGGCACCGAACATTCCAGGTGTTGTTATTTGAAAAACGTGCAACACGTTGATTGGCCGATTCCGCACTGCACTTGTAACTTCGCCGGAATCGCCGGATTGTACGTGGAACAACGGAGAACCCGGTGCTTGTGTTTTTTTTGTGCCCCAACTTGTGATTGAGTTTAGCAGTATCCGAAAGTAGCTGATGGTATTCGTTTGATCGGTCTGGAAATCTTAAACCTTTCTGTCTCCGGCTTTTTTAAAAAAGTTTGATTCATTTTTATTGTTTGTTTTGTATGACTGTGTGCTGATATTCAACAACGTTCTGAAGCTCTCTTAAGTGCGTGGGTGTACTCTACTTGCAGTGAAATCAAGAACATGACTTACAGTCGTATACGACGTTTTTCGCAAAGACTAGGTACTAAAGTTTTTTGACATCATTTGATTTTCTTACTATAATAATAGAATAGACAGACGTCTTACTAACTGTGAATGCCAGTTTATTGGCAGATGCCATCAATATGCGGCTGCAGGAATAAGGCTGTCTTTAATAAATAGTACCCTCACTTTGTCTAGAAAATTGGATCAGACAGGCAATTTTTGAAGACCCGCAGATTAAACCCCAGTAAATCTTTGGTTGACAATTTTCTGAATCTTTCTTCGTAAGATACTCACGTAATTTAGTCTCCCTGGATATATTAGGAACAAGGATTTTTGGCAAGACAGCCTAATATACGTATAGTGACAATAACTTCACTCATCATGAAAAACAGCTCTGTTTCAGAGTAGAGTCGACAGAGATTTTCCGAAGATTGCGGAATAAGTGAATCGAAAGGTTTTTAATCGTCTAGTAGTGGAAAATGTTTGCATAAAATGACCTTCTATCAAGTGTTAATCTTAAAAAAATCTGAGCAGCTATTGGATACAGTTCACAAAATGGTGATCATCTATTATAGCGCCTGGGCTAGTATACTTGAAAAAGTCTTCATCTTTTTTTGTAGAATAGGTACTTAGTAGATTCATAAGGAAAACTTAGGGTGGATATATCTTGCACGACAAATTCGAAATTATTGCAGTTTCCTGCACTACGATTACCTATAATCAGAATTTTCATAGCTCTCAAAGGAGAACTTACCTCAGTGAGTACGTCAGGAAGTTTTATTGTAGAAAAATCTTCGACGGCCGGGACAAAACCCATTTCTCCACCCTCTACAAAATTAAAAGCGCACTAAAGTGAGTGCTGAAAAATACCTCACAGAGTAAAGCTCTTATGAAAGTGTCAAAGTGCTATAAAACATTTTCACGCTGGCGTTATTTTATAAAATTGAGACACTAAACTATCTTTTAGCCGCCGGTTTTCAATAAAACATCGAAGAGTGACACTAATGCTTGTTCATTTTGAAATATCGCAACGGTGCACGCTTCTTGAAGCTCAAGATTTTGTTCAGAGATGTTCAGCGAAGTGATTTGTCATCTGCTCCGGCAGGGAAGAAAAGATACTTTCACATATTGAAGATAAATTAGCCGTGATAGCAATTTTGTAAAATCGACAAAATGGAATGGAGCTTACGTCAATGGGAAACCAGTAAGCTTTCTATATTTAAACTTGAGTTTATCTCATAGGATCATCATACATCGTACTCACAACCACAGTTCAGAGAATTTCTGCTCATTTCAGATATCAAAATTCCACCAAGACCGCAATTTTTTTTTAGGCCTAATTGTTTAATTCTTTCAATGATTTGGAATAATTTGACGTAAACGTGCTTCATTCAAAAGTTCACAAGTAAACGAATGTCTTTTTTTAACCGTCGTTTTACTCCTAAAATAACGGTCTCCTGCGTAAACAGTATTCTAGCAACGTCTGACAATAGCATGATTGAGCGGCCCATCGGCGCAAAAGGAAATTGATGATCACCAAATTGCGAGTAATTTGCGGCAATTTTTTGTACCTACTTGACGTTGACGTTCACGATTTCCCGTTTAGCGTGAAACTTTCAGTCACATCTACAACTACATGTATATTTGAAAAAAAAAACAGCATTAACTCCACACTTATTCATATGTTTATTCATATACCTACTTACTTATCAACAGGCGTTAATAGAGGACGAAAGTGGCTCTCAATTCTTTTATGTTCTTCTTGATCCAATATTTTTTTTGTGTTTACCAGCATAACTCCCATAAAAAGTTGTTAAGTTTCATGGTCTGATCACGCCTGCAAAGTTTTCGTTACACCGTCTCTTACATCCTGTATAATGTCTTTGTTTCAGCTGTGTTCGTGGCGACTATCTTAAGGTGTACTGGGAAGTCCAGGGTCCCGGACCACCTGGAGCCATCAATGAGCGCTCAGCCTGGGCAAGAGAACTCTGTGGCAGCAGGGCTGAGGCTCCACCAGCCCTCTACTCCCCAGGGCCTGCGCTAGTCCTCGAGTTCCACACAGGAGCCAAGCAGAACAACGCGACAGGCTTCGTGGGCACCTACAGCTTTATAGATAAACGTGAGTCCTTTTTTATTCCAAATAACTATGTAGATGAAGTTGTGATTGATGATAGAGTGCGGTCGGATGAAAAATGGCACCGGGAAGATAATAGATTGCCCGGCAAAAAGATCTTCATTCTATACCTATTTGGAGCTAAAACAACAGCCTCTGTGGTATTCATATCATTTTCTAAATTAAATGGAACAAGAATAGCCACCTTATGCAACGTGATGGATTGGGGAAGCTGAAATCGAACTGACATTTCGGGAAATCAAGCATTAATTTTTCAACAGGTCTAATTTCAGCTGGAAATCAAGGCTTCGATTGCTGTGACTTGCTATTTGCGTACAAACACGAAACTAATGTTGCATATTGCTCAACGTTTATCGGTTGAAACAGTCGATAGAACTAAAACAATGCCAGTAAATTTAGAGGAAACAAAATTAAATTAAGTTTATATTCAGTAGGTATGGTTTACTGACAAGGGATTGCAATCCGGTGCTTTTTTGCCCCATCCCGGATTAGGAAAACATATAGGAAAAAGGTGTTTTTTCAACGTGCTAGCTTTTATGATCTGCTGCCAATGATAGTCGCATCGCACCGTTAAGATTTGACTACAGTTAACAAAATCAACTAGGAATTCACCTAAAAAAAAATTATAAACTCCTACTTTTTTTACCTAACTCTTTATAATTCTTGAAAAAAAATAGTTTCAACCGGGTAAAATCTAGCCCGATTAGGAATCAGTCCGGATGACCGGATCGCAATCCCTATAACTGACCTATTTTAATAATTAAGCGTGCTTGTCATTCATTTATTATGCGGTTTGCTATTTTAAAGTATACTTATACTACTGTTATATTAGCATCACTTTGACTAATACAGGGTGTAAAAAAGTTAGCTGCAAATACTTTAAGGGGTGAACCAGACCATGAAACTGAACAACTTTTACCAAGGAACATAGGTCGAAATATGTCAAATCAATTTTTATGGGAAGGGTAATCTTTTTTCATATTTTGACCTATGTTTCTTGGGAAAGTTGTTCAGTTTCATGGGCTGATTCACCTCTTAAAATATTTGCAGCTAATATTTTTACACCTTATATACCTAACCGATGGGATCAACTTAAAATCTTGATGCACTTGAGGCACAATGCTTACGCCTATAATTCTGATATCAGGGTTTTATTGAGTCGTTGGACAACTCGATTACCCACACAAAAAGAAAAAAGTATTATTTTATCAGCAATAAAAACTATAGTAATTTATAAGCCTAAACGGGTGCGTGAGGCAGTAATACTGATAAATGCTATCTACGCAATAAAATGACAATAAAAATCGGCTAGAAAATCATCCATGAATCATGATAGCGTTAGTGTTGACGTTCAATAGTGGACTATCGATCATCTACCGAAAGTCAATCGGCAACTCACGTTATAATACAACAATCGATTATTAATCGTCAGTCTGTATCGATATCAAATTTCAAATTCAAACTGTCGATGTAACTTTCCTGTCTAAAACAATCGATTGTTTTGTAGAGCAACTATACCATCGACATAATCAAATAGTTTTAAATCATGAGCTATACCGATTGTATGGATAGTATTGCACTAGTCGATCGTATGCTACATTTCGAACTATGTATATAGTTTTTCGACTGGCAACACTAGTTATCACATACCTACTCCTAGAAAGTTACCATGCCGTGTGATGCCGGCTTAGAATAGCATCACCCCACATCCTTCCCGCGGGTGTCGTAAGAGGTGACTAAGGGACTCGAGAATATTGGTGTATCACAACTTTTAGGCGACAGGCTGTAAACCTGTCACTATAGTGATACACATATTTTCCGAAACAACCTTGGAAAATATTCTCAAAAATGTCAGACGTGGCGATGGCGACCGTATTCTTACGGCCGTTAACGCTCTGCTTACCCCACAAGGGATAAAGGCCTGATATATATATATGCATGTATGTATGTACTCCTAGAAAAACGGAGGCACAAAAATTTCAAGTCCTGGCGGCGTGGCGGTAAATAAATCACTGTCTTTTTCACGTAGCGTAGCACCAATTGCTTTTCTTTTTACTAGCGGATAAAAGGGATTATTGAAATTTTCGGTTTTCCGAACGCAAATCGTATAGTCAAAGAATACTTAGTATACTCGCGTATAGGCAAATGTAAATAAGCTACAGGCCCTTATTAAATTGTTGTGTGCCTAAAGGAAAAAATATATTTAAATTATTATAAAGAGGATTTTTGCACTTAGGAAAATATTATACTTGAACTTAAGCAAGCTAACTTCGACAACAGGAAAAGCAAAAAAATCCATCAAATCAATTTAGTAGCTAACAATGTTTATAGATACAAATAAATACCATGCTGATAGAATATGGAAGGTAAAATGTTTTAATAGCATTAAAGTATCAAAGCATAGTGCTATTTTAATTAATAGTCTAGGCTTTGTAATGTTGATTGATGTGGATTTATCCCAAACTCTTCCATGGTATATTGAAAAGGTTACAAAAAGAAAACATTTCCGTGTCACGCTTTTATAAGATTCTTAGGCGTAATAATAATGTAATGATTGTGTAGATATTAAACGCCTCCAGTAAGTAAAGTGGATTTGGAGTACCGATAATTGTGTAAAAAAGGAGAATAAAATAAGGTTGTGTGGCCATCTCATTCACGCCCAAGGCCTGTTGATGCGATTTCTAAGAAAGAGGTAGGTTCTTTAATCAGGAGGATATTACAGATACATAACTTATGATAATCGTATGTCCCTTACGTAACATTGTCATCGATCCATTAAACGTCTCATCCATCATTGATGGAATGACGTTGAACATCGTACCTCGATATCGATTGCCGATCAAATTATAAGCTATCAAACTGGCCAATTATTGGTTGGCTACATGAACTAAGTACCTGTTTTAACCATTCAACCTGTGAATAACCTTTCCAGTGCCAAAATGGTCGTTTTCAGCGTTCACATTCGGCAACTAATTACAAGTTTTGCGGTTGAGTAAAATTGGTACTTGGGTATTAGAAATTGGTACAGTCAAATGGGAAAAAAATAAACTAGCGAGTAATTTGGGACATGGTCGACACCAGCATCTATGAACCATCTATGTCCCAAGTTACCCGCTAGTCTCATTTCCCCCCATTTCACAGTAATACAACTTAGCATTAAGAGGATACTAGAGATATAAGTCATTCTAAGGGACATAATATACGGTACCCTTGTGACAAAAAAATCAGTTGTCCGTCCACTGATCGAGAGGTTGCATTTATATATTTTTTAATACTATTTGTTTGATGCATAAATCGGATGGATTGTGCCTCTTTGTCGCTCGTTCCGCGTTCTCGCTTGCACTTCAAGCCTTAAATGGAACTTCTCAGAGCGCGAGTTACCTATGTTTTTTTCGTATGTTTTTGGTGCGTGCAGTCGGCTCGTTTCAGACGTTGTCACGTCAAAAAAATAACTCGAGAAAAATGATATTTACCAAAATCCACAGACTCAAGCTTATTTACATAGTATGACAGTTCAGTGTAGTAATTGCATTGTCTTTTGACATTAACAGATTATTTGCTTACTCTAGTTGTAGCATTTAAGCTGGGATTAGTATGCAAAGATGATACAATTATTCCTCATGCTTTGTTTGGTATGATTTACAAAAGCGAAATCTTTATGTCGTTTACACTGCAAAGCGAACAAAGACTGCTTCGAAAGCCGTAGAAATCCCTGCATTGTTGGAATCCTCATTGCCTGTTCTATATTATGAACAAGAATCTTTATGAATATTAAAGCCTTTCTCTTCAGGACCAATATTTATGAGTCTAGTTTCGTGAGTAATACCGGGATAAATTGTGTGAGCAGAATGCGTCTCCAAGACGTCGTCGTTGTCTTTTGCAATCCTGTGGCATTATCTGGATGATAGCACTACAATTGTTTCAATGATGTGAGTCATTAAAATATTTTATAGCAATTTTGTAAATGTCCTGTAGATGGCGCTGAGCTTGTCGATAATAACGTTTTTGTCTACACACTCAAAATTACGGAAATTCGATAAATACTACCTATATATTTCAGTTCGTTATCTCTTTTTCTTTAATGGAACATGTCTCCCATTCACAGTTTATTCAGTGTGAAAGGAAGAGCCCTCTGCATAAGTACAGGATGATGATCATGATAGGATGTAATCGAACCATGCAACTGAACAACTCTTCCCAAGAAAGATAACATTGTATGGGCGGTAATTTTTTTGTGACTTTCTGATAGGTATCATCGACTAGCTATACTTATTATTCTTTGGCATTATGTTCCTGGCAAAAGTTGTTCAGATTCATTATCTGCATGCACCCGACCTATAAGTATTTGGATAGCTGTGCCTGACACCCCACTTACATCTCTGAGAACTGTCAATTTAAAACTTTCCGTTTTGTAAAGTTCAATACAACTTTCATAGATATCTACTGAAACAATTTATCAAATACCTACGTAACTTATTTCGCAGTCAATCTTTACTCTGTACTGCTGAAGCCGTCAGTTCCAGCAGTTTTGTTGTTCTTTGCAGAAGTTCGCGAACTCTACTTTTCACTTCACTCCAGTTAATGAGTTGCCTTTATGAGTCGATTCTTTTGAAGTTACCCCATTTTCTATTGTTCGATATCACGCAAGAAAACTATTTTAATCCTGCTGGTTTAAACGGTGTATTAGACCATGGAACTAAACAGTTTTGCTATGGAGACTATGTTCGTAAACGACAAAAAAATTTCGACCTCCCGTACCAAATTCCAATCACTCCTGATAGCAAACTGAGTTCAGATGGCATGAAAAGCCTGATGGGACGAGCTTAGTCCTTTGATAAATGCTTTGTATGAGATGCTACATTCATATGCGTAGACATCCTATCCCTTGCACATACGTTTACTTCACATCATGTATGTAATTTTGTTTTTTCTGTTCAATAGATATTTTATCTCTTCTGTTATGTACACTGAAGATCGTTTTCCATAAACAAGAACGCAATTCCTTTACAAAATCTACACAAAGCAGTTAAACTTGGTACGTTTAATTCAATTGAATGGTACACTAACGAAAGAAAATAACGGTCACAAGTCAAATAATTCGATTAGCTGAATCCAATTCGATGAAATAGTTTTAAGTTAAATGGATTAGTTAACGAATCTTGTCCGTGGAAACTTGGAAATGGTTTCAATGGTCAAGAAGCGTAACTTATTAGTTTCAAAGGTTGAATTGAATGGTGATTTTGTAAAACGTCATTGATCTACATTTCTTCTTCAAAGACAGCTATAAAAGATGACGATGCAGAGTCAAAGTTGCAAGGAAAAGAAGTAGTTGTTGTACGTAGACATCAAAGTCCAGTTTATTGTTTCTCTGTTTCATTACAATAATCACAGACAGATCAATCCACAGGTCACCAGGCCGCAGGTTCGCAAGTCAAATAATATTTTTACCCGACTACAGCAAAGCAAAAAGGAGGGTTATGATTTTGACCGGAATGTATGTATGTATGTATGTATGTATGTATGTGGCAATAATTCCTTTGTTCCCTCCTAGCTCTGAATCTACTTGTCAGAATTTGACAAATGAGATGTCAATAGAAGCGTCTGAACAGTCCGATGGTTATAGGCTGTGTCATGTCACAATAAAGTGAACATGGCGCCCTCTAGCGTGCATAAAGATACGAACAAAAAAACTTTTTTCATCTGGTGGTATCTTGTTGGGTATCAAACAAAAGGGCTTAAATAGCACATTTCAAAAATATATATAATGTAGGTGAAAATTTGAAACTTTCTTGCATTTACGCAATGTCACTTTAGTATGAAATTGGTACATCGGTTTTTCTCTTCCTCTGTTTTCGTGTAGGACACCGAGTCGTCTAACGACTCAGTTTCTTTTTTTGTGTGGGACATCGAGTCGTCCAATGACCCGATAAACCCTAGTGTCTGAATTTTTCAACCGCCTTCTGCAAGTAGCAGGCTTCTGACATGTTCGTGTAACAACCGCCTTCTAAAGTGATCATAGACAGCAACCGGGACCTACGGCTTAACGTGCCATCCGAAACACGAAACCATCTTTCTTACGGACAATCGGGTGGTTCAGCCCGCAATATTCTAACCAGACTGTGAAGAAATTCACAAAGTGATAAATATCAACTTTGTGAGTGACCCACCGACAATCGAACCCGAAACCTTCTGCGTCAAAGGCAGTCGCACTACCACTGCGCCACATCAGTCATCAATGAGCCCTTATGTCAGAATTTTTCAACCACCTTCTACAAGTAGCAGGTACATCGGTATCGGTGTCGTGTCGGTATGTGTCATACACGTGGAGCTGATCTGATGATGGAAACGAAAGGCAGACAAGACTTGATAGCACTACATACGCTAATTATCTGTGTATGGTAAGAAAGAGCTGCTCCTTAGGCTCAGATCTGACATATTTTTCATAATATTTAGTGGGATCCAAGATGCCGTGTGATGCCCGCTTAGAATAGCATCACCCCACATCCTTCCCGCGGGTGTCGTAAGAGGCGACTAAGGGACTCGAGAGTATTGGTGTATCACAATTTTTAGGCGAGAAGTTGACAACCTGTCACTATAGTTTACATGTTTTCTGAAACAACCTTGGCAAACACACACATATCACGCCTTTATCCCTTGCGCGATAGGCAGAGCGTTAACGTCCGTAAGAATACGGTCGCTATCGCCACGTCTGACATATTTGAGGATTGTTTTCCAAGGTTGTTTCAGAAAACATGTGTACTGTCGCCTAAAATTGTAATACACCAATACTCTCGAGTCCCTTAGTCGCCTCTTACGACACCCGCGGGCAGGATGTGGGGTGATGCTATTCTAAGCCGGCATCACACGGCAACAATCCTCACACCTTGGAAAAAAAATCCTCAAAAATGACAGACGTGGCGATAGTGGCTGCATTCATACGGCCACTATCGCTCTGCCTACCCGCAAGGGATAAAGGCGTGATATTATGTGTGTATGTGTCCAAGTAGAAAGGTACCGCGAATATTATCACATTTAAATTAATTTAACGCGTAGATAGGTAGGTACATAAGAGATCATACTAACTAATCCTAATTCCTAATTCCTTATATAATATTATAAAGGCGGATGTGTGTTTCTTAAGACTTCGCGCTAAAACGGCTGAATAGATTCAAATGATACTTTGTACGAATAAGAAATATTGTCTAGAATAGGACATGGGCTGCTCTTTACCGCGGTTAAGTGTCGTATTTTCACGGGAACACGCATTTTCCAACATTTTTGAAAAAGGTGGTGCTATTGAGCCAATTCGTGTATTAGGAAAACTAAGAGCGACATCTGTTGTCTGAGACTTTTAACTTACTCAATTGAGTAGCTGCACCAAAATTACCGTATTAAGTGACAATAACGTACTGCTACTGCATATAAAATGTGTTTGAACAAGATGTTGAATAAATGCTTTATCAAAGATAATAAAACATTTAGCATATAAATATGACATGGCAGTTAAGATGACTTAACAAGATCTATCGAGTATTGATAAACGTAATATTTTGACAACCAGCCAGCCATATTTGGTCACAAAATTAAGTAATAAGTAAAATCCTGGACAAAAATGTATTCTATACAAGGATGACGTTATTTTATGGTATATCTTAAATCAGCTGCCAACCCAGTACAGGAAAGAGGAAAGTAAAAATCTGTTTGCAAATCGACACCGGCTCCCAGCGCCGACACGGGGGGTTGAGGGGGCTAACCCTCAGAGAGAAAAAAAGCAAACATCTGATTGTAAATCGACACCTGTTGCAACTGTTAATATCGTGTTACCCGAACTGTCATATTTTTCATCTCATTTAATGGGATCCAAGTTGAAGGTACCGCGGATTTTCATATTTAAATTAATTTAACGCGTAGATAGATAGGTACTGTCGGCAACGGAGAAAGGTTAGCAGCGGTACTCCAAAGGAATTGAAATATTTTTATTTTCAAGTAACGTTTTGATACTCTACAAATAAATTTTTATACAAGATGACATACTTTACAAAACTAATTTCCATAAAATTTTCATTTTTATTTGGGACAATAATATATCCATTCGATTGGAGCACCCCTGTACACCTTATTCCATTGCTGACTGTACATAAGAGATCCTACTACTAATATTCTAAAAGCAGATATTTGTGGTGCATTTTTCTTAGAACTTGGCGTTATAACGCTTCATATTATATTCATATTTAATTTTATAAGTAGCTAAAATAATAAATCAAAACATCTGTTTTGGTAATGAAACCAGCATAAAGCAGCGACAATGAGGGTTAACGGGGGCTTCGCAGAAAAAGAAACAGAGACATCTCTGTTATTAATGAAACCAGCAGCAAGCATCAAAACGGTGGGTTGAGGGGGGCAAGCCCCCCTCACAGAACAAAGGAACTGAAATATCTGTTTTGGTAATCAAACCGACAGCAAGCATCGACACGGGGGGTTGAGGGGGGCTTGCCCCCCTCACAGAATGAAGAAACGGAAACATTTGTTTTGGTAATGAAATCACATGGAGGGTTACTAGCATATTTTATATATATATACCTAACAAAATCATAATACAGTTTAAACTAGTACCTACCTACATCTTCCAACAAACAATTGTGAAGATTTAAGTTTACAACCCCAAAATGATTAAAATAAAAAGAAGTCCAAAAACTAAAACCCGACTACTGAGATTTCGCGCTCTAAAAAGTAAGAAACAAGAAATCTGAAATAATAACTACTAACGATTGAATGTGTTTTTCGTCTCCAAAATTCATAAAAAGATAACAGATGTTATAATTTATTTTCATGGCAGTTTAGTATAAAGTTCATAGTGGTTTTCAGGTGATAGCTGTGGTCGTTTGGCACGTTGCCTTATTTATTTTATAAACTAGATAATACTAGAACCCGTGGCAAACGACCATAGCTATCACCTGAAAACCACTATGAACTTTATACTAAACTGCCATGAAAATAAATTATAACATCTGTTATCTTTTTTTGAATTTTGGAGACGAAAAACATATTCAATCGTTAGTAGTTATTATTTCAGATTTCTTGTTTCTTACTTTTTAGAGCGCGAAATCTCAGTAGTCGGGTTTTAGTTTTTGGACTTCTTTTTATTAGTTACCAGAGTGCCATAAAGTATCAGACCGTATCCAATCCTCCGTCGATCATTGTCAGAGCCAGCGACAAAGACGTACAGCTGTGGCACAGGTGTAGAAACTACACAAGAAACATTTGTTCGACTTCAAACCGCGATTTTATTGAATGTCGACTTTCTTGCGTTGGGCTATCCTACTGTTTCGAGGTTGTGTTTGTACATCGACAACATTTTAAGGTAAAGATCCAATCATACTGGTTATTTTTAAACATATTTCACCTCTTTATCCCTTGCGGAGTAGGCAGAGCGTAAACGGCCATAAAAATACGGGCGCGTTAGCCTCGTCTGACAAATATTGATGGCCCTTTCAGATGACTTTAGTATCACAGTAGTGAAAAATATATATTCTTTATTGTGTACAATTATAAATAAATGTGAACTTAGAAACTAGATTACAATAGGTGAACTTATCTCTTTAAAGAGATCTCTTCCAGTCAACCTATACAGTGGAATTAGATATAAGAATGTAGACGGGAACAAGACGGCACACACATACCATAACATATGAATACACAAATAAATATTATATACGAACTACACAAATAACTACCTAACATACCTATATACATACCCATATATATATATATATATATATATATATATATATATATATATACATTATATACATTATATATATCTACATACATAATTATATTAATCTATTTGTGATAATTGTGATAATAAGTGCTCTTTCACTCTTTTTTTGAAAGACGTAATGGAGGGACAGGCTTGTATTGACTTTGGAAGTTTGTTCCAAAGTTGAGTAGCTCTAACCGTAAAGGATTTGAAAAAGAATGTGGTATTGGACCTGGGGCACTCAAGTACCTTAGTGATACATGAGCGCCTGGACCGGGTGTCGGGAGGTAAGAGATGGAAACGGGAGCGGAGATAATTAGGAGAGGAGGGGTCTTTTAGGATTTTGTAGAGAGCAGAAAGGATGTGCATATCACGGCGAAGGCGGATAGGGAGCCATTTTAACTGAGCGCGAAATTGAGAGACGTGATCAAATTTTCGAAGTCCGAAGATAAAACGAATCGCAAGATTTTGAAGGCGCTCGAGTTTATTAAGTAGCTCCTCAGTCACATCCAGGTAGCATACGTCAGCGTAGTCAAGGATGGGGAGAAGAAGGGCATGTGCCAGCATGATTTTGGTTTGAAGAGGAAGGAAGTTCTGGAGTCGTTTGAGAGAATGGAAAGAAAAATGCATCCGCCTACTAACATCGTTAACCTGTGCTGACCAAGATAAATCACAATCCAGAATAAGTCCAAGATTTTTGGCCTTCACTGCATATGGGATGCAGATACCATTATAAAAAAGTTTGTGTTCATCTGTGAGTACCAGTTTACAGCGTAGTCTGCTGCTACCCACAATTAGGGCCTGGGATTTACTAGGATTAACTAGCAGACCGAAATTTTTTGCCCAACTTCCAATAGAAGTGAGGTCATCGTTAATTTTACCAACAGCGTCAGTAAAATCAGATATAGGACAATGCCTATAAATCTGAAGATCATCTGCATACAGATGGAAGGGTGAAGAGATAACACGAGTAATATTATTTATAAATATAGAAAAAAGAAGGGGAGAGAGGACGCCGCCTTGCGGAACACCAGCAGTTAAGTTGAACCACTCCGATTTTAAATCGTCGGTCTTCACACACTGCTGGCGACCATGAAGATATGATCGGAACCACCCAATCACTGAAGGAGCAATGTTAAGAGAGAGGAGGGAACCAAGAACGATGTCAAAGTCAACCGAATTAAATGCGTTGCTGAAGTCTAGCAAAGTAACAATGGTCAACTCAGTGTTGTCCATAGCATGGCGGATATCTTCAGTAACATTCAGCAACGCACTAACCGTACTATGAGAAGGGCGGAAACCGGATTGGAAAGGACAGAGGAGGTTATTGGAAGTCAGATAGGAGTATAGTTGCCGTTGGGCAACACTTTCGAGTACTTTCGAAAGTATGGGGAGGATGGAGATAGGACGATATTGGGATAAGGAAGTTGGGTTGGAACATTTAGGCAGTGGTATAACAAAGGCCTTTTTCCAAGCTGAGGGAAAAACATTATGCGTTAATGAAAAATTTACAATGTGGGAGATAACGGCAGTAATGTTATCCAGGATAGGAAGGAGCATATCGAGGCTCAGATTGTCACTGCCCACTGCCTTTGTGGATATGGAAAGGATGCTCTTCTTAACTTCGTCCCCCGTGACTGGTTGAAAAGTAAAAGGAATACAGTCTGGTAAAGCAAGACTTGAAAGATAATGAAGAGAAGAAGTTTTCGTAATACTATCAAGAGTGACAGGTGGTGTGGAGAAATGTTTGTTTAGAGCATTAAGATCTATGGTACCACTAGGGGTGTCCATGGCTTTGCCCAATCCAATGGTCTTCAAGAACCTCCACGTCAGTGTTTGAGATAGATCTTCTAGTTTAGAATGGATGTAGCGGCGTTTTGCATCCCTACACATTCTGTTGCAGATGTTACGTAGCTTTTTGTAGGCAGTAGAGTTTTCATCCGACGGCTCTTTTTTAAGTCGGCATTTAGCTCTATCCCTCTTCGCCATCACCCTTCTGATAGTTGGGGTTAGCCAGGGAGCTGGAGCATGCTTTACGCGCACTGGTCGAATAGGCGCATGCACATCAAACAACTTCGTCAAAATCGTTGTAAAAGCCGCGACCTTCGCATCTACGCCATCGGCCTCAAGAACCGGAGTCCAATCGATATCCTCGGCATCTTCTCTCAAACGATCCAGATCCATGTTGCGAAAATTTCGCTGAAAAATTACCTTGCTTTTTACTTTAGGAGGACGAACTTTATAACCAAGGAAAATAAGGTCATGAGGAGAAAAAGGCGCCGTCATTTGTCCATGCGTAATGACAGACTCTGGCTTGGACACTATCATGACATCAAGCAAAGACGGCCTACGATTGAAGACATGGTGAGTTGAAGAGAGAGGTAGAATACTTAAATTTAAAGATGAGGTTATAGAAACAAGTTTTTTAGCCCTGTAATCATCCTTTATAAGGCATGTATTTAAATCACCCATAATAATGATGTGGTCGTATAAGGTACTGTAGTGCTCAAGCATCGATTCAAATGAGGTGAAGTAGGACACGCTATCATTAGGGCTGTAAACAACACCTAGAAGTATTTTTCTATGGTGAAGGATAATTTCAATAAACAGGTGCTCAAGAGAACCTGAGTACGGAGGGGCTGAGTTACAAATTATAGTGGCGGGAATTTCACAACGGAGATATATACCAACTCCGCCGCCTTTCACGCCGACATGATCATTACGAAATAGTTTAAAACCAGGAAGATAAAAAGATGTTAAGAAAAATTGACAGCCTGTCGCCTAAATTTGCAATACACATAAAACCTTCAAGTCCCTTTAGTCGGCTCTTACGAGACCCGCAGGAAAGAAATAGGATGATTTTATTGTAAGCCGGCATCACACGGCATAAATATTTAATATTATGTAATAGTGAGAAACTTTAGAGGGTATACCTCATGGATACAGTCAAATACAAGGAAGTCTGACTTCGAAATCTTTGCGAAATAACATGCTTCAAAACTTAATGCCTTAAAGACCAAAACAAGTTTTTTCTTTCTTAGAAACCGAACGCGACACTAAAATATTCTTTCGATTAAACCAAACCTAAGACCGAATCCAGA
This sequence comes from Keiferia lycopersicella, assembly GCA_029255805.1. Taxonomy (NCBI): domain Eukaryota; kingdom Metazoa; phylum Arthropoda; class Insecta; order Lepidoptera; family Gelechiidae; genus Keiferia; species Keiferia lycopersicella. The sequence goes on from JARACZ010000008.1 coordinate 8,278,026, forward strand.
ACTGGCATTTAGAGGCCCAAGACCGAGACGGGTGGTGCGAAAGAGGGGAGGCCTTTGCCCTGCAGTGGGACATCGAACAGGCTACATAAAAAAAAAAAAAGACCGAATCCCGTCAGACGACTAGACAATATAGCTGCTATTTAAATCGCCTAATTTTATCAAAGCGCGAACAGTTTCTTTCTAACCTAATAGAATATTCCCTCTGGCGTCTTGTGGGAATGCAGGTGGCTTCGTAGCTTTAATATGCATAGAGTAGCTGCCCGATAAGCCACTGTACAAAGCTGGGCTTGATCCTATTTGAGCATCTTGCCCGACTGGCCCGCCGGAGCTTTTCGCAGATTTGCACTCGATCTTTCGTTATTGTTTCGTTCGTTTCTAGACTTGGCCAATAATGCAGTTTTGGAGCCTACGCTGTCTTGTTACATACTATTTTTCATGCACTATGTAGTTGTGTTTCCATCCACACGTACCTAATTTGTGTAGGCAAGAAAATATGTAATTTGCATCCACTTGTTATCATTTGGTTGTGAAGAACAATAATGAATGTTTACCGCTATTTTGATACCACATATATGTATAAGGATATTTTTCTACAGGTTTTATGGCCTTACTCCGAAATGCGAGTAAAGACGGGTCGAACCATAGTATAAGTTATCATGTTACAGTTGGCACTTTTTTGTCCCAATTGTACACTTGATGGAACTGCTCAAGTGTACAACTGGTCCTGCGGGGAATAATCGATAGATCAGAACAAAAAAATAACAGCGAAATTTTAATGCAACTTAAGACAAAATGAAGGTACCTACTCAAAGTACCAAATGAAAAAAGTTAAGATTATTTTATTCAATTTCATGCGGGAAATCTCTGCGCTCCAGAAAATCTATTTGTGTATTATGGTAATCCAACTTCAGTAGGAGCTGTTTGTATGAAAATTTTAGATAAAATCTCTTGCCCGAGTGCATTCCAATGACTCACTGTGTTTCTGCACATTTTAGTTAGTTTAGATATGCCGTGTGATGCCGGCTTAGAATAGCATCACCCCATTTCTTCCCGCGGGTGTCGTACGAGGCGACGAAGGTACTCGAGGCTTTCATGTGTATTACAACGTAAGGCGACAGGCTGACAACCTGTCACTATAGTGATACAGGAATCATCGGAAAAAGCCCGCGATATTTGCCAGACGTGGTGATAGCGACCGTATTTTTACGGCCGTTAACGCTCTGCCTACTCCGCAAGGGAAAAAGGAGTGATATGTGTATGTATGTATGTATGTATGTATGTAGAATAAGACTGTTTACGGAAGCAAATCAACGCACGTTAACATCAATGAAAATAAGAAATTTAAACAATGCTGAGGCGTTAAACCTGAGACCGCAGAGTACTCTTCTACTGCTTTACCACCTGAGCTATCAGCGCGTCGACAGCCACCTCCAAATGTAGCTTAAGTACATAAATTGATTAAAATCCTGATACTATGAACTTAAACATTGAAGGCAATTTTTTTTTGTTGCACGTGACTTAATTTTACCGCGTCTTCAATTTGTACCATAGTTCACCTGCGCACACCATGTCCTCTGGATTTCTCAAAGGTTGACTGGTAGAGATCCCTTAATGGGATAAGTCCGCCTTTGTGCCTACACATTATATTAATCTATTTAAGTGTTTTTTGTAACTATTTCCTGTTTGGTACAATAAAGTTATTACATACATACATACATACATTGATTTACACATACATACACATATCACGCCTCTATCCCTTGCGGGGTAGGCAGAGCGTTAACGGCCGCAAGAATACGGTCGCTATCGCCACGTCTGACATTTTTGAAAATTGTTTTCCAATGTTGTTTCAGAAAACATGTGTATCACTATAGTGAGAGGTTGTCAGCCTGTCGCCTAAAAATTGTAATACCACTAATACTCTTGAGTCCCTTAGTCGCCTCCTACGACACTCGCGGGAAGGATGTAGGGTGATGCTGTTCTAAGCCGACATCACACGGCACTGACTGACTTGATTTTATCTTTTAATTTCAGTTTTAGAGCAAGCATCACATCGAGATCACATATTATTATCTACGTTGTGTAAACTGTTTGTATGAACTGTGATATGAACTTATCACTAAAATACTTACCTAACGCAGCTTATCATACTTTGAGTTCAAAGGTTACACATCTTCCGATGGTTGGTACTATTGTCATGTTAATAAATATTTTCGAAGCATGTACATACCTATGTTTACATGTCAACCTTCCTCTTGAACCCCTTCATTATAACTGCATCAAAATACGTTGCGTGGTTTATAAAAATTTAGTACTCTCCATGACAAACAGACGTAAAAACTTAAAATGATTTTTATATATGTCGGCGAAGACCACTGGCTGAATTGTAACTCCTTGGCAGTATGGCGGCCATACTACCATTGCCTTTCCCGTACGGAAGAACTGTCAAAGAGGTAGCCGCTTTATAAAATTGTATTGAGTCGAATAACGTGAAATAATGTGGAAACAGTGTGATAATCCTAACTAATTGTTAAAAGGAGACAATACAAGATCATAATAGAACAATTCCGTCGTTTTCCTAACAAAATCCCCGCAAAATACGGCGAATCCTGACTGGACGTCCACATATATATTTTTTTTTATATTTCACACTAGTTTTTTTAAACTAAAAGTACATTAGTACGCGTCAAAGATCTTTCGAATGAGTGTGGCGGATGGCACGCTTGACGCACGACGGAGCGCAGCGGTCTGTCAGATACATACTAGAAACGTCACTCCCCATGCTACAACCGCAGCGGATGAGCGGTTTTAGTACGGGGAGTGACGTTTCCAGTATGGATCTGACAGACCGTTGTGATATTTTTGCGCTCCGTCTTGCGTCAAATTTAATGCGCCATCCGCCTCTTTCTTCGATGTATATGGCAAGTTATCTTGAACAAAAAAGAGATTTTGTTTTTTTTTTTTTTTTGGAACAATCGATAGGTAAGGTAGGTATTACGGCCTTTTTTGACATAAACGCTGGCTGGAGACATTTTTAGAGGGTATTAATTAGGTGCTATTAAAAAATGTTATGCCGTGTGGTGCCGGCAAAGTAGAACAACACCACCCCGTCTCTTCCCCGTGGGGGTCGTAGGAGACTACCGAAAGATTAATCTGACCCAAGACCGGTCCTGGAGAAGGACAACTCCACATTAAATCCAGAACGGGGTCTCCGTCAGGCGCGTGTGGCACAGATCTATCGTGCGGCAGACTTCTGCAGCCAACCTGGCTCCTCACGTATCGAACCGTCGTTCCTGTGGAGTCAGCCAGGGAGTCGGAGAGGATGGCGCAGGTCCTACTCCTGGGCAACCCTGCGTTTTCCATAAATGCGTCCCAGGCAACGCCGTGTCTGTGCTCTTGCCTCAGACATTAATTAAATCGTCACGTCACAGACGCATGAGGCCAATAATGATGATATTGATTAAAAAATGTTTATAGGAATGTATTTGCTGTTTAATAATTATAGATACTGAACGCTAACTTATCACTACATTCTTTTCCCAAGAAGTTGTTTCAAGGTTTGGCTTCCGCAGGTTTGTTAAAACTTTCGATCTGTAACAAAAAAGATATGGTCTTTAGTTACATATTTAAAAACAAATTAGTTGAATTTGTTAAAATTAATCAACCAAGTTTGAGTTGTAAGAAACTCGAGCTTTTGTAGTCTTATTTAATGACACTTAAGCTCTTTTTGAGGACTTGAGTCTTGAAAATTAAACCCAGAGCTCGAGTTCATTAGAATTAGCTGTACTTTAAAGATAAAATAGCAATTATCAAATCTTCAGGTTGTAACATGAATTGGGTATCTTCTTTCAATCAGATAAGTTAACAAATATGATGACAATATATAATTATGAAACACCAGCTCAAGTTCATGTCTCATAGGTTTCGTGTCTCAAAAAGGACTCAGAAGACTCAAAAAACTCTAAGGACTTTGACTCATGTGACTAACGAGTCCTAGTCTTGAAACTTTACTCAAGTCTCAAAATAAAGACCAAAAGACTTGAGTTTTTACAACACTGCACCGAGTCGTTCAGGGACCCTATGAACCCTGGTGTCAGAGTTTTTCAACCGCTCACTAGTAGCGGGCCTCTGACGTCGTTGTGTAACGACCGACCTCTAAGTTATCATAGACAGCAAACCCGGACCTACGGCTTAATGTCTCTACGAATCACGAAACCAAATCTATGAATCAAATCCAATCGAATTCAATTTAAATCGATTATTCCATAAGTTTGCTTTCCGCAGAATGTGATAGTTTACTGGACTTACTAATTCCTGGCCTTTCTTGACAGCTTCGTCGAATTGATGCTTCAGCTTTTCTGGGTCCAGGTTTTTCTTCGCCTCTTCGAGAGCTTTTGATAATTGTTTCCCAATATCTTCCATTACATTGGTCTCCTTTGCCGCATCGGGAGCGTCACGCTTTACGTAAGCGTGGACCTGAGAAATTTACCAGCAATTTTAGAACATAGCTTTTATGTTTAAACCAATACAAAGTGACTGGTCGGCTGGTACATTTTTTATGACATGTTCAGTTTTTTGCATAGTCCGAAATATAATTGAGATGAAAGTTGTTCAGTTGTATGAGTAGAATACACCCAGAAAATTATTTTTTTTACTTCTTTACATACATACATATGTCACGCCTTTATCCCTTGTAGGGAAGGCAGAGCGTTAACGGCCGTAAGAATACGGTCGGAATCGCCACGTATAACATTTTTGAGGATTGTTTTCCAGGGTTGTTTCAGAAAACATCTGCGTCACTATAGTGACAGGTTGTCAGCCTGTCGCCTAAAACTTGTAATACATCAATACTCTCGAGTCCCTTAGTCGCCTCTTACGACACCCGCGCCGCGGAAAGGATGTGGGGTGATGCTATTCTTCTTCTTCTTCTTTACTATTCTGAACTAGCATCACACGGCGATTAATTTACTTGATAAATGTACCCTATAATTTTTTCGGAAGCTTACAGCTTAAAACTCAATTAACCCAGTCCACTGCTGGACATGGAGCTCCTCCTTATGGGGGATATTGCCATACTCACCACGCTTGGCAGGCGGATTGGCGTGTGCAGTGCAAGACGTTATTCACAGGGAACTCTGCTGCCCAGGGATAATGATTATCCCTTAGTCGGTTCTTACGACACCCTCGGGTCGAATTGGGGTGATGCTATTCTAAGCCGACAGGGCAGATACAGATCAGAAGATCTTCAAAACAATTAAATATAGCACACACACAAATCACGCCTTTATCCCTTGCGGGGTCGGCAGAGCGTTAACGACCGTAAAATAACGGTCGTTATCGCCACGTCTGACAAGTATTGAGGGCCTTTTCAGATGATTCGTGTATCACTGTAGTGACATGTTGTCAGCCTGTCGCCTAAAATTTTAACACACTTGAAGCCCTCTAGTCCCTTAGTTGCCTCTTACAACACCCGTGGGTAGAAATAGGGTGATGCTATTCTAAGCTGGCATCACAGGGCATAAAAAATAAACATAACAAATTTTGTAAAAAAATTGTTTCTAATGATAAGCAGTGCCTGTTGTGTCCATTTTGTTCATGTTTTCTTGTGTACAATAAATGGTTAAATAATAAAATAATGACTTACGCTGACAAGGCAGACTGCCAAAAGGATGATGAGAAGCTTGTTCATTTTGGTTTTCTGTCACAACTGCACTGCACAACGATTGGTCCAAGAATGATCTTCCCGCTACCGCGCCCCTGGCATTACACCAGCTTTTATAAACATTAGCGTCTTTGTTCCCTTATCAGACCTCTGAGGTCACTGGCAATCAGTGGATGAGTTTGCTATAGATACGCCACAGAAGCATTACTTCAATAGATGTGACATAAATTACTTATGCCGCGTGATGCCGGCTTAGAATAGCATCACCCCACATCCTTCCCGCGGGTGTCGTAAGAGGCGACTAAGGGACTCGAGAGTATTGGTGTACTACATTTTTTAGATGACAGGCTGACAACCTGTCACTATTTCTGAAACAACCTTCGAGAACAACAATCCTCAAAAATGACAGACGTGGCGATAGCGACCGTATCCTTAAGGCCGTTAACGCTCTGCCTACCCCGCAAGGGATAAAGGCGTGATATATGTATGTATGTAAATTACTCAGAGCGTTTTTTTTTCTATCTGACAGTTTGTATAATTTCATAGGTACTGCATGGCGTTTACGTTTAAATTTTAACATTTCAGTTAATCGATACTCAGCTAGATAAAAACAGGTCCTTGGGAAGAAACTTTTTCAGTTCAGCTCAGCGCCACCTATTTACACTTAAAGATTAGCTAAGTAGGTACTTCTAACTAGGTATCCTAAATGTTATTCTTATTTTATTACAGGATGATTCAAATCAAAAATCACTAACTGCAAAAAATTACACATCTTTAACAAATCTCTCTAACACACTAACACTCAAGTTGAATAAACTTAAATTTGTCCTATAGGTATTCCATATGATGATTATGATGATTCTCTACAGTGCGAAAGGGACGGTGTAAGTACAACTTTGCAGGCGTGATCAGATCACGAAACTGAACAACTTTTTCTATGGGGGCTATGTTGGGAAACGTGATTTTTTTTTTTCCACCTCTCATACAAAATTTCCGATCAGCTGTCTGATTTTGTAAGGAAACTCGAAAAATTTTAACACCCTAAGGTCCCGGGTTCGATTCTCGGTGGGGTCACTCACAAAGTTGATATTTATCTATCACTTTCTGAATTTGTTCCCAGTCTGGTTAGGACATTGCGGGCTGAACCAACCCGACTGTCCGTAAGTAAGATGGTTCCGTGTTTCGGATGGCACGTTAAGCCGTAGGTCCCGGTTGCTGTCTATGATCACTTAGACGGCGGTCGTTACACAACCATGTCAGAAGCCTGCTACTTGTAGAAGGCGGTTGAAAAATTCTGACACCAGGGTTCATCGGGTCGTTAGACGACTTGGTGATCCACACGAAAAAAAAAAGCCTCTCTATTTTCTCACTCTTACATCCTGTATAGTCAGTTTGCGCTTTCGTCATCCTGGGAATTTCAATGAGTGAGTAATAAAAATTTGTTTTTAAAACAGTTCCAGTTCCAACGAAAATAAATTACCTACTTGCGTTATTTTTTAACATCAACAATGAGTCAACAGGAAAAAACATCCAAATCATTAGAACCCAAAGCTTTCTTTCTCTAGTCAAAAACATTTGGAAAACGAAAATAAAATTTATTACTTTTGCTATTTTTTACAGTTTTTAAAGATCATCCTGGTGCACATTTTTGTCTGAAGCTGTCCTCAAATATTTGTCAGACGCAGCGATCGTATTTTTGGGATATCGTTTACGATCTGTAATATGCGTGTGAGTGTGTGAATAATGTACCAAAAAAATAACAACGGTAGTAGTGTAAACCTACATAACGGGTTACAAGTACTTGTTCGTTAAAAAGGAAAAGATTATCATCATTGATTTCTCATCTAAATAACTTCATACTATGAGCCATTACGCCTACGAAAGTCTTCTGTGCGTGGAATTTATGCGGGCCACTTAAGGAAAACTTGCACGTATTCAATAACGTGGTACAATATCATGGAACACTCATTAGCTATCATCAGATGCTACTCAATAGTAGACGTGAGCAAATATTACCGAAATGTAGCTGGATTTACCAACGCTATCTCACACTGTGAGTGAAGATACTATAACCATATTTTACAGGGTAAACATTTATTTAGTCTTGAAAATAAATTGTATTAAAATTGAAAAGCTTATTTACGAGCGAAGTGTTCTTCTGCATACTCCTGCGCTGCTAATAAGTCGAACTGAAAGAAAGCAAAACAGATTTTATTAAATCTAAAATTTTAATTAATGGAATCATCTACATAATAAAAATGATCAGCAATATGTCGTCATAGACGGACCTCATTACTAACATGGTTAGTACATTATATCGCTGTCATTTTAAATAGATACATAACGTGTACACCTCTTGCGAAGTCAGCAGAGCGTAATCAGTCGTAATAACAGTCCTTCGCTTAAAACTCACAAAAAAGCCGAGTTTCAAGCGAATAGGTATCAGTTATAATACCTGTAACTTAGAGAAAACATCTCATGGAAATACTCTAAACTTTAACTTTGGTTCAATACGTAGAAACTCCATAAATATTCAAAAAGATTAACTTTGCAAGTGTTTGCAGTCCTAACAACATGTGTTGTTGGCTAACTCGCTAAGTAGCTGATCAAATAGAACTTAGCGACTCGTATGACGTCATGTGTGCTTAGAAACATAATCATTGTTTTGTGTTTGTACATATAGTTAAATGAAAACTTATGGGATAGTTTAGATTCGATATTTCGCAAGTTAGTTCCGTGTTTTGGACGGCACGTTAAGCCGTAGATCCCGTAGTTGCTGTCTAAGATTACTTAGATGGCGGTCGTTACACAACCATGCCAGAAACCTGCTACTTGTAGAAGGCGGTTAAAAAATTCTGACACTAGGGTTCATTGGGGCCTCAGACGACTCGGTGTCCCACACGAAAAGAGAGAGTTCGATATTGTAATGCGATGTCACATTCCATCAAAAAAGTTTCTAAAAATACAGATGATAGCAACAACATTTTAATGATCTTGCCATTTGTATCATTGACCTCTATATAATATTTGTATTGATAATACGAAAAAAAAACGCGTTATCTTTCAAAGTAAGGTGGCATTAGGCAGTTTGTACATTTTGACACTAGGACAATGTTTCTCATGAACTTTTTGTCTCTATAACATTTATCACCCGGCGGGAAGGCGAAGATTATAAAGATGGCGACTACATGACAAGAAATGGGAATGAAACCTTATAGTCTGTAAGTTTAGGTACTTATCTTTTTTGTAAACAAATTCTGTATGAAACTGACAGTTCAGAAGTGTCACTTTCATACAAAGTTTGTTTACAAAAGGATAAGTATCTAAACTTACAGACTATAGATAGACATACAATATAAATTTTGGTGACATATAATGTCTACTATCTTTGTCTAAACCTTTTTGAAGGAAAGTGACTAAAATATCGTATTGACGCCCTTACTTCTATTCGCATTATGATGCGCATAAGAAGCATTTTTTGCCATTCCTGCCGATTCTCAACGCACCGCACAATTTCCCAGTTCAAGAAATCCCATACAAAACTCGGATATCAAGGCACACATGCAACTGTCACAGGTTTTCATTTACATTTTTGAAATGAAAATGACAATTTAGCTGGCGAACAGTTACGAAATGGATTACTTTTAATGTTACTTTGCTTCATTACGAAAATAACATACCAAAGTGCTTACAATAAGAGAAAAAAATGTGCTGCTAGAATCAAGAACTTGTCCCTATAAATGAGGAGAACTTTACATAATACCTCTGGTGTTCTCTGAGCTAAATTCCTGCAATATTGCGTTCGTAGTTGATTTGTATCTCGTAATATTTGCGGGTAGGCGAGCGCAGTTCAAGATGTCTCATTAGTACTAGCAATTCCCTTTGGTTTTATTACTTTAGTTGCATTTTTAGACACCCATAGAGGCAAAATAGAGACGGTGTCATTTTATTCTGAACCATCACTAAATACCTAATAATAACTAAGATCTAGGTTTAAGATCTCTAGTTGCAGGATGTACTAGTAGTACATAACAACGACGGAAAATAATTAAAATACCTTCAGTAAATCTTACCAAAAATTGTATATATGTAAAAATTCCGACTTCTCCCAGCTCTTTCATATGCGCCTGAGTCTCCTCGTCAAGTTGCTGTACGATCGGTCCCAGCTTGCTGTCAAAACAAGCTGTCAATTCTGTCACCAATGGCGCTATTTGGTCAGCATACGGGGATTCTTGTGGTGTAGGATGGAATTCTGGGTTTTGTGGTGTCGGGTTGGCTTGGGACTGAAAAAAAAATGTTTCTTTTGTTCATTATATGATGAAATAAATAAGTATTTTGATAAACGATCAGTAAAGTATTAAAGGACGATCGATTTTTTTTTTTTTTTATTTTTTTTTTTTTGGGAATGATTGACCCAATCAATAACCAATTTATAGGTGGCATGCACAATGAATGTTCGGTAATAGACGTGCTGGAAGAAACATTTGTACTAGATTTTTTTACAGATATAGCACAAAATTATAAAAATAGATCTCTTTTTCTCTGCAAATTTTGAACTGCCTATATTATGTAGATACCCCATACTTGCAGCATATTTAAGATGACGTTACTGAACAGCAATTTTCAAATACTACGTTACTATGGGTCAAAAAAAGGTACTGGAACGATTTTTCTCTGATTGATATAATATAAATATAAGAAATTACCTGATATATCACACCGACCAATACAAAAAACACCAATAAAGGCGACATTTTTGTGTTATTGTGATGACACAAATTCGACGAGAAGTGAATGTAAATTTTCTTTTAAAGGACCGCACCTGTTTATATGTAACCGAAAGAAATCTGTCTTACATAAACCCTGAAGCCCATTTGTCGCTTCATAGAAGTCAGCTACTATGGAATCGAGATACAAGTGCAATATTATTCTCAAGACGTGCCATATAATAGTTGTCGGTACGTGACTTCGTCGGAAATACATTCAGTGACATTTTTCTTTTATACGGACAAATGGTGTTTAAACCTAATAAAATAAGATCACGTACAAAACGTTGATAGGGTGCTGCTTACTGCTTTTATCAATTTTATTGTTCACAGTAAAATAATACTTCCTAATATTGTACCTGCCTTTGTCATTCTGAATTTATCTAATCGAAGCAAGTACTTACTTAGCTACATAGTAACATCCATGTTTATTGTTTATTTATTTTTTACAAAGTAGTAAATTTTACGTTTAACTTTCTGTAAGTCGCAACTAGTCATTGTAAAAAAGAGGAAAATGTAGTTGATATGTAGGTAGTACATTATTTAGGGTTCTCAAATTCTCTGCGTAAGTAGGTGAAAGCTGACTATCCAGATTGTCTAAGTAGTAAAAAAAAACATGTTTTTCTATAATAAGCAGTAAGCATATGGCCCTAAAAACGATTGCGGTCTCGATTAAGTCATCATATTACAAGGACATTATAAAAGGGACTCTATACCAAAACTACGTCATTTCGCTCCAATACGTTTTTTTTTTAGTTAAAAAGTCTTGCAAAGATCAAACTATTGAATTTGACTAAACAGATTAAAAGGTCAAAACAACGCCTGTTTAAATTCTAATAAGCTTTCCACAAACAAAGAGTTGCAAAGATAACACACGTTTTATTTATATAACCCCTTTTAATATTTTAACATTGCTCGAAGTAGGTATGTATTTACTTAGGACGCAAAACGCTACAAACGCTACAATTTTAATACCTAAGTTAACTTTCAACATAGGTATTTTGTATTTTAAAACGAATATTACCTGCCTACCTGTCCAAGTTCTAAGTGCCCAACTTTTAAAAGTTCTAAAAGGAATATCTTATATTACAGTATAGAAAACTTTTCCAAATTTGAAATCCTGACTCTTATACATTAACATCCACAACAGTCCACTGCTGGACATGGGCTTCCCCTTGTCAGGGGATATTGCCAACTCACCAGGCGAATTGCTGCCAAACACTGCTGCCCGTTCCCGGACCACGGACATAGTCCGGAACCTTTGCGATTGCGACGTTAGAAGTCGCGCTAGCTCTACTCCACAGCAGCGGCTGTCAATGCCATGACAGTGGAATTTCTTATCAACAGCGATTTCGTACAATTTATTTCATCAACACTGGACTGGATCGTCAAATTACCACCACCTTCGAATTACGTCAATCATTCATAGTAGTCAAAAATAGTACAATAAAAAATAGCTGCTGTGTACGTATAGTATGCCGTATGGTGCCGGCTTAGAATAGCATCACACCATTTCTGCCCCTGGGTTTCATAAAAGGCGACTCAGCGATAAATCCAGGGAACGGGCAGCACGGTTTTCTGTGAATATCGACAAAACCTTGAACAGCACTTCCAAATCTGCCTACCAAGCGTAGTAAGCATGGCAATACCCCCAATTGAGGGAGCCCCATGTCCAGCAATAGACTGCTGTGGCTGTAGCAGTACTAGTAGTACGAACAGATGGCTCGGTACTTTGTCAAATGGATGTCCTAAAAAATCTTGACGCAAGGTTTTTACAACTCGGGTCCTCAGATATAAAAAATGGAAGTGCTATCAACACTTTTGATATTTATTTTGAAAGATAGAGAGTACAAGAGTATAGTATCAAGTACTTATCGATGTAAATGCCCTTTGAAGAGTTGTTTAATCATAACCACAGGATATTCATAATATCCAACAAAACTTTACAACATTAGTAATGCTTTCGCAGTTATCGCTAATGGCAGAAATTATCAAAAGTATACAAGTTAGCTAGCTTCCCAAATAAATGAATATGATTTATTTACGCGGTTGGTTTTTGGTGCTATTCAGATATTACGTTTTAGGTACTGTCGTTCTCTTATGTTCTTACTATTTATTGCTTCATACTTGACAACATATCTACATCTTATAGAGCATCGGTGGCCTAGTGGTTAGTACAACGGTCTTACAATTTATGAGACCCGAGTTCGATCCCCGCCATGTACCAATGTGTTTTACCTACTCAAGTTCATTTACCGACTGCCCTTACGGTGAAGGAAAAATATCGTGATGAAACACACATTTAAATAAAATTTGAACTCAGATGACATTTAAATGTGACTTAACTTAGGATTCGCGCCAGGTTAGCCTTCGGGTTTCAGAGGTCAGATGGCAATCGCTCTGTGTAAAAACTTGGTTCCACGTCAAATTGGGTTAGGTAGCCAACCCTGGCAGAGAACGGGATAAGGCAAGGAGAATGATGACTTATAACTTGTGACACAGACACAGTATCAGCACAAAATAAGTACTGGCTCGCGCCATGTATCAGCTTCCGCTGCAATAGCTGTCGTGTGGACACCCTATCATATGCATGGGTATCACGTATCCGCATGCCTCGTTCTGCCAGAACAAAGGATGTAAAAGCAAATCCAGTTAAGCTGTAGTTCGACGTAAAACTCGCCCGAGTTTTCTTTCAAGAAAATTGAATATTCATGTTGGGGATGCGCCACCATCTATCCTTTATAAAACTTGATAAAAGTATAAAACTCTATCGAGGCGCAGATTTTTTAAGCGTGTCACGTTTACCTGGAGTATTTTTGTTGGTTTATTGTGCAGGAATGTACCTATTTTCAATAAATAACTACATACTATCAACTTTTAAAAAATGGGGTTAAAGAGCTATATTTTCATACCTGACGTATGTGTTACACCACATCCAAGATTTTTGTTTTTTACTCAAGTTTCAAGTACAGCAATAATTCTACACTCCCTTCTCAGAACAAAAACAAACTCCCTTAAGAGACAATATCACTGATTTTCACTTTACAGAAGGAACAAACTAACCCATATATCAGCCAACGCAAATAAATCCCTATTAAAAGTTACATAAGGCGTGAGTGAGTGAAATCCGGTCCAATAAAAATTTTGTGCCCGCAGTCCCATAATTCCTCCTTGACAGCGGCTCTCAAACTATGCGCGAAAATTAATATAAGGTTTAAACATATTAGCTGCAAATATTTTAAAGGTGAATCAGCCTATGAAACTGAACAACTTCCCCAAGGAACATAGGTCGAAATATGAAAAAAAAAAATCCTCCCATACGAATTGACATGGTCAGTGGGTAATTTTGTATGCGAGATCCAAATTTCTTTTTCATATTTCTACCTATGTTCCTTGGGAAAAGTTGTTCAGTTTCATGGGCTGATTCACGCCTTAAAATATTTGCAGCTAATACTTTTACACCCTGTATAATTTCTTACTGCCCACTTGTGCTTTGTTTCGATATTATATTTCTTACCGTAACTTTACTTACATAATCTTAAAAGAAACATCGCTAACGTTGGTTAAAGACACGTCCCGCCAAAATCGTGGACATTATCTATCACTATCAGTTCGAATGAACTCCCATTTAATTAAATGTTGTTTTATCACTTCCGTGTTATTGATGCGCTTTATCTACGTTCAAATTATCTGAGTATGTTTCGCAAATGCTTAAGTGTTGTTTACAAATAGTTTCTGATTATACCTACTTAATAGACACTTCTCATCAAAGAAATCGGGATACTTTCATTTTTATGATTAAAAAAAACACGAAATTTATGTTTAGATTTATAAACCTCATTTTATATTACTCACATTGTACGATATCATACATCTATTCCAAAATAAAGACACTTTTTGAATAATGTTATTCGTACGAAGCATATACTTGCAAGGTGTCCCGGATTGTTTGAAGAGATATTTACCAGTAAGAGAATATCTGAAAATTATATATTAGGACTGTCCCGATGGCGTAGCGGATAGTACCCCTGCCGTCTACGCCGAGGGTCGTGGGTTCGATCCCCACCGGACACAAATATTTGTTAAGTAAAATTTTCAAATATTTGTGTTGAGTGTGGGTGTTTTCTAAGTATAATATATGTATTTATTTACAGAAAAAAGTATATAAGTAATAATATCAGCTATTTAGTTCCCATAGTACAAGCTTTGCTTAGTTTGGGGCCAGATGGCGCTGTGTATTGTCCAAGATATTTATTTATCTATTCATTTATCTATTATCGCTCTATTATTATTATTTAGTTTGTAGCGCTCCTTCGCCAACAGGTGGCGTTAGGAGCATTTAAAAACACGTTATCGTTTTGTTTACCCGGCTGCTATGTACGGTGGTTGTCCTCTGCCAAAGGTACGACTTTGTACTCATAAGGTTGCCATCAAGCCATCTTCAATTTATAGATCGCCATACATTCGCGACCCCAGAACCCTAACAATTTTAGGATTATCATACTAAGTTCCAATAAACTGTGAACTGTTACAGCGTTTCTCAACTTATCCGATCCGGCTGCCGGATATCGGAAGGTGCCTTCCGACAACATTCGAATGCCGGATGACGCTTTTCCACCTATCCGGTGTGACGGGACCTGGGTGGGACCTTTGCTTGGATCGTCTGGTGATTAAGTCTTAATGAATATTGCTAACCACTTGTGTTTGTGTTTCGTTAGCTGAGAATGGTATGGAACGTACTCTAGATCACTGCGAGTCCAGAACCTGGCCGGTTACGATTATATTATCGAGTAGTTATTGTTATTATTAAATTGATTGATTGATTATTGTTTATGTTTAGTTGTTAACTAGTCGTTCCAATGACAGCAAGCTGAGCAAGATTTGTTCGTTAGGCCAATCTTGGTTTGCTATCCCCTCGTTGGACCCGCAGGCCTTTATAGTAGTATGTGAATCGTGGTTTTCATTTTGTTTGGAACTCAGTCCGGAAGGATATGTGACGCTATCAATGAACAAAGGGCCTTGTTACCAGTTCTCCTTGATATAAGTACAAAATTTATATTAAATATGATAGACAAATGATATCAAACCCATGGTATTATCAATAACTACATATTAACAGCAATGGTCCTTCAACGCTGATAACTTCACAATCCTGTATTCTTGTTGGCGTAATCGCTCTTTTCGGCGCTGAAGCGCTTGTATATAATTCGCTAGATGACTGGGTCGAGAAAAGGAATACAATCGTTGTATGTTTAACTATTGTTCAAAAAAATACCACGGACTCCTTTTATAGTTCCTTGAAATATATTAAATTTGGATAAAATGACAGAAAAATAGTATAAAGTAAGTGTTTTAGCTCATTTGACCTGCAGTCATATAGCCTATTATGTACTTCATGATCTTGTCATGAGGGAATCTCAGTCCCTTATATATATAGGAAGGCCTTCCTGTTATCGAACTATTTAGCACCGATCGGTTCCTTGAACAATCTAGACAGCACTACTGTTTTGGAATTAAAATATAACGCCACTGGTTCGCTAGTATACTACGTTAACAGTCGATGGATCGCTTTTTATGCAAGTTCAAATGTGATCTAGGTTGTAAAATCTACATTGTTATTAAAGATTATACTGAACTGTCAATATTATTAAATTAGAGTGAGTTTGAATTATCTGAGTTATTATTTAAGGAGAGGGTAAAGTGATGAATAATAGACAGATTTCGAGAGCTAAATTGAAAATGGATAAATCAAATTTATTTAAAGTGAGTTTAGTCTAAAGAGCGGAGCACACTGGCTCCGTATGCGTTGCGTATCCAGCTCTCTTCCGTAGTGACGCGCGTGATCACGTCCGTACACCCCTGCCACACCGGGTTACGGACGTGGTTACGCAGGTTACGCGCGTAGCTACGGATGCGAGCTGCAAGGGGTCTGTTGCGTACCAACTGTCATATCCAAAAGTTTTGTCATCAGTGTGCAATAAATATTGCGCAAATAAAAGCGCGCATCGCGTTCTGTGCAGCAAAAAGTTGACGACATATCAGTGTAAATTAGTTGCAAATATTTTAAGGGATGAACCAGCCCATGAAACTGAACAACTTTCCCTAAAAAACCGAGGTCAAAATATGAAAAAAAAATGCGGCCTCCCATACAAAGTTACTGACCGACTCAATTCAATTTGTATCAACCAATGTATTTCAACCTATGTTTCTTGGGGAAAGTTGTTCAGATTTATGGGCTGATTCACCCCTTAAAATATTTGGAGCTAATATTTTTACACCTTATATTTGACGCTTACTATAGTGCACATTTTTTGATGCGCATTGTGGTAGCCCGTAGTCCGTACACACGTCCGCACTACGCGCAGGACAGAGCTGTGCGTGTTCGGACTTGTTTGGTGTGACGTCCAACAGGGAATCTCATAGAATACAACGTCATCACTGCACGCAGAGTACGCAACCTGTTTGTCTTTTGGCAGCTGTACGGCGTAACTACGGCGTAACCCTACAATGCGTGCAGCACGCAACGGATACGCATCACAGGCAGTGTGCCGTATCTCATACAGTCCCATACATTACAACGTCATAAATACATGCGTAACTACGGATGAGAGCTGGATACGCAACGGATACGGAGCCGGTGTGCCTCGCCCTTAATGATGATGATCTAGGGATTCAAGAATTTGTCCCCCTAGAACCCTTGTTGGTTGCTAGGCCAAACCTATGACTGGAAAAAACCAACAAAGAAAGAAAAACCACTCGCCAGAACTTAAATAACAGAGTCCAAAAACATATGTACAATATGAATTTACATAATGTCCAAAATCGTCAGGATACGTATCTTCTTTTGTGTACGAACCTGATAATATAGGTCTAGGCTATTAGGAGATAATTTTAATAAAATGGTGTTATAAAAGAGGATTTGCGACACACATAAATATAAAGATAATAAAAGAAGCCTCGCACTATTAACTGTGTTACTTCCAGAGTAATGTTATTGCAGAGCTCAAGTAATACTGAGTTTAATTAAAGTTTCAATTAAGTTAAGAATAAGGTAACACAGGGATACAATAGGGTGAGACTTTCCAAACCGTAGAGTATAGGTCACAGAATCTAGCCACTCCAGATACAAATGCACTTGTCTGAGCGGATTCTAAACTCTTGGCATCTGCCTGAATAAAATAGCCCTAATCGAAGTCCGGGCCCACGTCTCGTCTCCCCTGGTCACTGGATGACTGCCTGGAGTTCTCGTCCGCCTTCACGCGAATCGACTAGCGTCCATTTCATGATTGTATTTCTGGAAGGATTTAAGACTGTGATTATCTTGCACAAAACTGACACATAAATGGTTACTGTTAAAGTGCATAATTCTATTATACTCCTTCTCGGCGTCTGCGTTCTTTGGTCCTGTTTGAAGTAAAAGTTAACATGTGGCATCATTTGGCAGATTTGAGCGTGGGATAAGTGTCCGAAAACAATATTTTATGATACTTTATTATGGGCTCTTGTTTTGAAATGACAGCGCACCCCATTGACGTAACAAAACTAATGGCTCTATGAATTTGTTGAAAGACAAATTCTTAAGAAATATGCAATTTATTGCGTTCAGCTGTGGAGAACACAAAAGTGCCTTTGACTGTTCCCAGAGCGCATTCGGCTGTTATTGTTTTACTTATATTGGGAGAAGCCGCCGAAAAGGCAAAAAAAAAGTACTGTGGTCGGCTTGTATTATCACATTCCTCTCCTTTGGAATACTGTAAAAGGCCTTGTCCTTTTGAGTCTTCCAACATCTGAAACTATAATACATTATATTTGTATAACCTTATTAACCTCTATCCCTGTTTGCACTGTATGCAATCAACCATTGTAATATGCAGGTAACAAACACTTCTATTTTGCAATGCGCTCTAAAAATCATTATAAAATTATCTAAAAAAAAAAAAAAACACCGTAATGAACCATCATTGTGCTTCGAAGCACAACGCCTTTGTAATCTGAATTGGGTTGTAAAACCTTCGTAAGTGCGGCGTTTCAGCTAATCTACTATGTATTATTGGAGTATAAACAAATCACAATTTACTGTTGCTTGCAAATTATTATTCCATAGTTTTACTCAATTTGGTAGGCATTTATTATATTCTAAATGACCTTATCAGAAAAGTATGTTTTTCATATTTTAGCCTTTTATTAATCTTTTCTTAAAAAAAAACATTAAGTGGTTCTTATAAAATATTAAATTCTAATGAATTATTATTGTTTATAATATATTTCATTCACATATTAGTTGTATTATATAAGTGGCTTTACCCACTGATCAGACCTTCATTTCCTCAAATTATAATATTTGTGTCTCAATACACAAACTGAGCATTATTTTACATGACCTCATAGACCACCTCTCACTATCTATATAGTGTTACATGAATTTCTGGGACCGTGCTCAATATTTGTCAGATGTGACATTAGCAACTTTTACTTTTTACGGCTGTTAATGCTCTGTCTATCTCGCAAGTGTAACGGCGTGCTACATATTATAATCGCCTCTCCTAGACCCTACGCCTCTTTTTTTTACAAACGTCATCGTAACTAGTTTACATTGTCTAGTCGCTGTATTCAGAACTTTACCTAAGTCAATCATATTTACGTATCGAACGTACAAAATAACATCGGAACAAAAACCTTGATATGATCTAGGCTACACATCAGCGACGATTTGTTATCGACATAAAATTGTTGATCCAAACTTCTTATAGATTTCATTGATAATTTATTATGATATTGTAGATGATCGATCTAGTTCTTGTGCTCAATTTTGGTTAAGTCACTTTCAAATAATGTTTTCGCAAAGATTATGAAAATCTATTTGGGACCGCAACTAAAGGAAAATCCAACTTGCAACAACTTTTACCGATACATACTTCTTACTTACTTTAAACTATCAATGCCTGTCTTTTACAATTTTTGTTAAATACCAATCGTGATTCCTATAATTCTGTATCTTTCTAATTAGTCAATATTCAGTCCACTGTTATGTAACATCGCAAATGCCAATCAGACTGAAATCACTATGTACTTCGTCTTATTCGCTCTGCCCGTTTATCTACCAACATTGCGGTTATTATATGTTCAATTTATTCTCGTTAAGAAACGATCTCTTTCTTTTGTGCGGGACACCGAGTCATCCAACGGCCTAAGCGACAATTATTAAATGTAATCTTATACCTCTATTTATAGCTTTAATTCACTGCTGAGCTCTTATACAATACGTATTATAACTTTTTACTAAAGTATAAATAACAGTTCAAATATTTAGGTATTTAGCCTTAAAACCGCAACAGGATGCAGAGTTAACTTTGCGATTTTTATTTCTAGCAAGGCAAATTTATTAAATCGTGTTTCCCATAGTCTTGTTGCATATCTTAAAATAGTACTATAATTGATTGTCGGCTCATTTTTATGGACATTTTGAAAAATGGAATAGAAAATTCCGGACACTACTTAACATTTTCGGGGAAATTCTGAGCTGATTTTGCCTGCATTTTTAACGTGGGTCCACTGTTAGGACTGTTACAAATACAACTTATATGTTAAACATTTTCGTATAGGTAAACTAAAGTAGATCCATCCGCTACGATAACTCTTGGCGTAATTAACTAAGGAATAATCCAGTGCCTATTGTGTCAAAATCTTATGAAGCATAGTTAAACAAAATAAAACATGTTGTTATCTTTTGTTCACGTGTGATTAATTGACTTAGGGATAATTCAATAATAAGACTTTTAACACAAAACTAAGTTTTATAGAATTCATATTTCTAAATCTATCGCGTTTCAAATAACACCATACTTAAAGTAAAAGTATTTTATTGTACCTTTCCTCAAGACTCGCCTTCGGGTAGATTTCTTCTATTGCTTTTACAATCTGTGCCCACAAATGCTGTATCCTAATTTGGACTTTAATATTGCCATGTAGCATACTAGATTGCTAGGAGTATCATCTACTGCCGAACTTTTATGCCATTTCCTATAAAATAATATTTGCCTAACTATGATATTTCTATGCCACGTGATTCTTTATAATTTAAAACTTTGATTAATGTAGAGAGATCTACGTTAAATTCACTTGCTCACTAAAATGATAAACTAATGAGAATCATTTGGCAAAAGAACATAATAAAATAGTATATTCTACTCAGAACCGACTTCGACCACGCACTGCCATTTCAACAACAATTAGATTAAATAATTAATGTTTTTGCTCAAATCTGCTGAAAACACACATGCACATAATATAATTCAGTAATATCACAAAAGGTAATGTACATAGTACATCAACTTTTATAACAAAATGTCAGCAAAATCCCTTTTCATTAATTACATTATTCTGATAGAATTGGTTATAAAATCTAATTTCAACAAATTAAGTACTTATGCCTTCTGAATTCCTAGATATGAAACTTTATATTAGTAAAATTCTTCAATCTGTATATATTACCATGTATCAAATAAAATAAAATCACGCGTTTCTTGTGCATTTCATTCAAAGGAAGATATAGGTTTACCTCTCCTATATTTTCATATTTTTCATACTTTTGACAAATTAAAACTCTTTCCTCGGCTTGGCGTTGACTTCAAAAGTTTAACCTCTTCTTTAAATGTACATTTTACATATTTTTATTTTGCCGCGACTGTATTAATAAAACTTGTCCCTCTCCTTAATATCTAAACTTTACTCATTTGTTAGTAAGTCTTTCTCTCTTCAAATATTACAGGTCAGTATAAACTAAAGTATTTCGTATACTCTGAATATAAATGAAATCCAAGTCTTCAAACATTTTGTTTGTATCAGGAGGTATTATTGAATTTGAATTATTACTTCCTGCTACTTTTATTCAAATTAATTTATAATAATAGCAGAAATATTGCACAATATAGTGTCTTTTTTTCTCATTCCATACCCAAATGAAAAATAAGAATCAAAGAAATTCGACTCGCGCGCAATCAAATTCCTTCAACTACTTACTCTCATTTGTACCATTTGAAGTTATATAATTTACGTTGTGTTTATGTAGTAACTCTTTAATATTTTTTAAATCTAGTCGTCTACTTTTGTAGTACGAACTCTAGATCATGGTCACGGTCCACCATCTGTGACGGGACCTGGGTGGGACCTTTGCTTGGATCGTCTGGTGATTAAGTCTTAATGAATATTGCTAACCACTTGTGTTTGTGTTTCGTTAGCTGAGAATGGTATGGAACGTACTCTAGATCACTGCGAGTCCAGAACCTGGCCGGTTACGATTATATTATCGAGTAGTTATTGTTATTATTAAATTGATTGATTGATTATTGTTTATGTTTAGTTGTTAACTAGTCGTTCCAATGACAGCAAGCTGAGCAAGATTTGTTCGTTAGGCCAATCTTGGTTTGCTATCCCCTCGTTGGACCCGCAGGCCTTTATAGTAGTATGTGAATCGTGGTTTTCATTTTGTTTGGAACTCAGTCCGGAAGGATATGTGACGCTATCAATGAACAAAGGGCCTTGTTACCAGTTCTCCTTGATATAAGTACAAAATTTATATTAAATATGATAGACAAATGATATCAAACCCATGGTATTATCAATAACTACATATTAACAGCAATGGTCCTTCAACGCTGATAACTTCACAATCCTGTATTCTTGTTGGCGTAATCGCTCTTTTCGGCGCTGAAGCGCTTGTATATAATTCGCTAGATGACTGGGTCGAGAAAAGGAATACAATCGTTGTATGTTTAACTATTGTTCAAAAAAATACCACGGACTCCTTTTATAGTTCCTTGAAATATATTAAATTTGGATAAAATGACAGAAAAATAGTATAAAGTAAGTGTTTTAGCTCATTTGACCTGCAGTCATATAGCCTATTATGTACTTCATGATCTTGTCATGAGGGAATCTCAGTCCCTTATATATATATAGGAAGGCCTTCCTGTTATCGAACTATTTAGCACCGATCGGTTCCTTGAACAATCTAGACAGCACTACTGTTTTGGAATTAAAATATAACGCCACTGGTTCGCTAGTATACTACGTTAACAGTCGATGGATCGCTTTTATGCAAGTTCAAATGTGATCTAGGTTGTAAAATCTACATTGTTATTAAAGATTATACTGAACTGTCAATATTATTAAATTAGAGTGAGTTTGAATTATCTGAGTTATTATTTAAGGAGAGGGTAAAGTGATGAATAATAGACAGATTTCGAGAGCTAAATTGAAAATGGATAAATCAAATTTATTTAAAGTGAGTTTAGTCTAATGATGATGATCTAGGGATTCAATAATTTGTCCCCCTAGAACCCTTGTTGGTTGCTAGGCCAAACCTATGACTGGGAAAAACCAACAAAGAAAGAAAAACCACTCGCCAGAACTTAAATAACAGAGTCCAAAAACATATGTACAATATGAATTTACATAATGTCCAAAATCGTCAGGATACGTATCTTCTTTTGTGTACGAACCTGATAATATAGGTCTAGGCTATTAGGAGATAATTTTAATAAAATGGTGTTATAAAAGAGGATTTGCGACACACATAAATATAAAGATAATAAAAGAAGCCTCGCACTATTAACTGTGTTACTTCCAGAGTAATGTTATTGCAGAGCTCAAGTAATACTGAGTTTAATTAAAGTTTCAATTAAGTTAAGAATAAGGTAACACAGGGATACAATAGGGTGAGACTTTCCAAACCGTAGAGTATAGGTCACAGAATCTAGCCACTCCAGATACAAATGCACTTGTCTGAGCGGATTCTAAACTCTTGGCATCTGCCTGAATAAAATAGCCCTAATCGAAGTCCGGGCCCACGTCTCGTCTCCCCTGGTCACTGGATGACTGCCTGGAGTTCTCGTCCGCCTTCACGCGAATCGACTAGCGTCCATTTCATGATTGTATTTCTGGAAGGATTTAAGACTGTGATTATCTTGCACAAAACTGACACATAAATGGTTACTGTTAAAGTGCATAATTCTATTATACTCCTTCTCGGCGTCTGCGTTCTTTGGTCCTGTTTGAAGTAAAAGTTAACATGTGGCATCATTTGGCAGATTTGAGCGTGGGATAAGTGTCCGAAAACAATATTTTATGATACTTTATTATAGGCTCTTGTTTTGAAATGACAGCGCACCCCATTGACGTAACAAAACTAATGGCTCTATGAATTTGTTGAAAGACAAATTCTTAAGAAATATGCAATTTATTGCGTTCAGCTGTGGAGAACACAAAAGTGCCTTTGACTGTTCCCAGAGCGCATTCGGCTGTTATTGTTTTACTTATATTGGGAGAAGCCGCCGAAAAGACAAAAAAAAAGTACTGTGGCCGGCTTGTATTATCACACCGGTAAGAGACGGACAGTAGAATGACGTCATGGTAGAGTTCAAAGAGTACCTTTTATTATGCATACTTTTTGTACGTCTGTCACTTCGAACCGTCCTAATCCACGTTTCGGTTCGGAAAATTCCCGGATCGATAAATGCCGGATGCCGGAAGAGTGGAAAAGCATGTATAGTAGTGTAATAGATTTCTAAATCGGATGGGAAATTGGCGGATGCCGAAGAAGTGGAAAAAGGCCCTTAACCATCGTTTAATTCAAAAGATTTAAGCCCTACAAGATACATTATAAAGATGAAAATAAAAATATGGCCCGGCGCCCATTTAAAACTTAGAAATTTTGCCAACCTAGAAAATCTGTTAGCCGGCCTTGACTTAGATGATAATAGTTTTCTATTCACTCAGACCGTGAGCTTGATAGCAACTTACACACACACACACAAATGATGTCTTAATCCCTTGCAGGGTAGGCAGAGCATTAGCGATCGTAAAATCACGGTCATTATCGCCCCGTCTGACAAGTATTGAGAGGCCTACAATATCAATAGCAACTCAATTAGGAAAAAAAATAAAATTACAAACACGAAAACAAATTATTTTATTTTATTGAGTCAATAAAAAAATAATAATGTAAGTAACTGAGGCAATAACAATAATAAAACACTTGAATAAATGGAATTTGTATAAAACTAAATATGTACAATATACATTATTATGCACAGAGAAGAGATGTCATACCGAGCGACGCAAATTTTCAAACTTCGGTTTCCGAGTAATATTATGCAACTTATTCTTAATATTAATCTAACCTTATTAAACCGTTTATTGTACATAAGCAATTTTACAGGACAAAACATAAATAAAATGGACACAACAGGTACTGCTTAACTCTAAAAAAGAAATTTCTTACAGCAGACCTAGGGGATAGAAAATAATATATATTTATATATGATTAATATGTTTGTTTTTGTAGAACTGTGACAATTTTACTTTATTACGTGTGTTTAGGTGGTGCAGGGGCAGTCAGGTCCTCAAACTGAAAAAAAAGGAACTGTTAATAAAAATTCCATAAAATATTTTAGTGTCTGTGCAACCCAACAACGACAGATAGCGTTAGTGTGTTTTTGGAACGCACTAAGGTTTTTTTACGGACGGTACATATAAAAGACCCAAAAAAGGACACCACTAAAATATTTGCATGTCAATAGCCAACGAATGAAAAATACATCAGGATCTCCAATTGGCTCTACTTGAGACGTATTTAAGATCTGATCTGATGTCTTTTCGTCACTAACTATCTACCCACTTATAGAGGGTAGAAGTTTGTATGAGATTCTCCTTCTCCCTACAAAACTAAATGAAATCCCACCGAAACATTTGCGTGTCAAGATATAGCCAACAAGCGAAAAAAACATAATAAACATCAGATCTCAAATAGAGCCAAGCTTCTCAATCTACACGTCCTTAGTCTACCAACTCAAATTTCACACAAAAATTTTGAATAAATATCGAAGAAATTTCAGGTGATAGCTTTGTCTTCATACGACATTATTAGTTTCTTTAAAAAAGTGTGTTTTGACGAGATTTACATTTCATGTGACAGTTTTTAGTTTCACAGCTGTAACGTTGCTTGAAATTTAATGAAGACTAATGTCAAGGCATACAACTTTTTTTTAAATAACTGACTATCTTGCAGGCGTAGTTTCGGATAATTCAAACAGCTTTCAGTCACCATTTATTTTATATATGGTATCAATCTATACGTATAGTAATAATATTAAGAAAAGAAGTCAACTGGACCTGCCCGTACAGCGTTTCGTTATTGCTGTTAAATTACTTTCTCATAATTCTGTGACACAATGAATATTATCATAAACACGAATCCGCGGATGATAAAGAATCGCAAAGAAAATATGGTCTCGGTAAGTTATTTATCAATAACACCGTTTAAAGAAAACTTACCGCTTTCGAGACCCTATTGAGTGAGTCACTGACTTGAGTCAAAGCAGGCTTGAGTTTGTTTTCATTGATGTCGTCGACGGCGCTCGCCAAACTTTGGTCTAAGCATTTTCTGAATTGTTCCAGATTCTTCTGGAAGGATTCCAGAACGTTCGGTTCAGAGGGTTTGTCGGAGACATCGCGACGGACAAATGCTTCTGTCTGAAAACGAATAATTCTTATTCGAAGCAAGTGCTTTTACTGTACTTATTTAAAATATTTATCTATGTTAACTTTTATTAAAGCGC
Organism: Keiferia lycopersicella; assembly: GCA_029255805.1. NCBI lineage: Eukaryota > Metazoa > Arthropoda > Insecta > Lepidoptera > Gelechiidae > Keiferia > Keiferia lycopersicella. The sequence continues at coordinate 8,304,071 of JARACZ010000008.1, forward strand.
TCAATATCAAATTTATTCCTAATAAGCACTCTAGTCGCGGTATATATTTTAGATAGTATGGTATAGGACAATAAGTGGCATTTATCTTTAATGTATAATTCATACAATCACATAGCTACTGGATAACTGGTTATCATCAGGTTTATAGAGCTGGAAAGAGTTCTGCTTTCACGTTATGAACTGTAATTATTTCCAAACCATTACGATCATCGAAATATACAACTTTTTCGCATAGGATCACTTGAACCTGCGACACTTCAGTATGAAGCTTAGACATGTGTTCCTACTTTCGTAGACTATGATAAGGCAATACAACAATTTATAAAGGAAACTTACCTGAGGTAGAAGTAAAAATGCACAGCACAATAAAGCCGCTTTGTACACCATGTTAAAGTCGGTATCTCACTCGCAAACTACGACCAATATACTATTGCGAACAGTTTATGTAGTTACAACGTGCGTATGACAACCACACACTTAACAAGTAATAAAGTTTAGTTTATTTCTCTACTATTTTGCGGTTTCGCTGTGTTTGGTTTGCAACTTTGTCATAAAAGGATGTGCCTAAAATTACACCTTTTTGCTAAAATGAAGAGTACATTCGTTAGTGGAATGGTCAAGATGACCTCATGATCATGTTCATACCGATGACCAGTGTAGATGTAACATGACAACTTGTCAATAAACTCCCGGGTTTTGACTCTAGGTAGGGGCAGATATGTAGAATTTAAACTTAATACCTTAAAACGAACAAAAATTGTATACATAATACAGGGTGCAAGGGAAGGTGTAACGAAAACTTTGTAGGCGTGCTCAGACCATGAAACTGAACAACTTTTTCTATGGGGGCTATGTTGGGAAACGAAAAATTTTTTTCCAGTTTGCATACAAAGTCAGTCAGCTGATTGGGAATTGTATATGGTAGGTCGAAAATTTTTTCATGTTTACCAAAATAGCCTCCATAGAAAAAGTTGTTCAGTTTCACGGTCTGAACACTCCTGCAAAGTTTTCGTTACACCGTCCCTTACACCCTGTATAAAAAAGTCAACGTCGTCGTGTCATACCAGGAGATCAAGGCAATAGCAGAGAAGAGGAAACTTTGGAAATTACACCGACAAGAGTTTGACTCTTGGATTTGAAGAAGATAATAATATTATCGGGATCTCGGTAACAGCTCCAACAATTTTCATCAAAATTCGTATATAGGCGGATTCGGGGGGGGCAATAAGTGGATCTAGGCAGGTTATATTTTCCAATAATCACTCCAAACGACAGAAAAGCCGAACAATACTCTGTCAACCAGATCTTAAATAGGTAAACAAGTATATCATCAACATTTATTTAAGAGCATTGCCCTTGTCGGTGGAGTATCCGCCAGCTTTTTCTGTCCTCTCCTTGTCTTCTCTCTACGATGCGACCATTACTTTCTCCTTTATCCGATCCAAATAACTCCTTCTTGGTCTTCCCTTTCCTCTTCTTCCTTCAAACACGTATATAGCAAGCTTTTTAAAAATACATATATTTAGGAATTAGGTAAGCCAATCAAAAATCATGTTTTACATCATGGGTATAAAGTAAAAGTCTAAGATGTTTATTGTTTAAATATACCTATATTACAAAGTCTTATTTATTATAATATTATTCTTTAAACTATATTCCGCCTTAAAGGTATAACATTGCATTTGTAATAAAGTAATAACCATAAAGAAGATAAAATATATCACAACATTCACATAAAATAAAAAGCATCAAATACCAAACAGCCTTGATAAAATTTTGCATTAATGTTTAGAAAAGCTTATTCTATTTGAGTATGATGATGATGAGTCTTTTTACGAGCGAATAATTAGTATCCAAAATCACGACTTTTCAAAAAGTGGAACTGAAAGAAAACAAAACACAATTAAAATCTCCAATTTTATCATAATGAAACCTATTAAAAAATTTAGCAATGACATCTAAAATGGAATTCATTACTATCTTGGCTAGTACATTATATTGCTGGCATTTCAATCAAATACATCATCGTCCACATCTCTTGTGACGCAGGCAGAGTGTCAATAGCCCTAAAAACAATATTTCGCTTAAAATTTTCAAAAAAATGCACTGACTTTCAAACGAACAACTATGACTGTTTTTTAGAGAACACCTTTTATCTCACGCAAATACGAACTTTGGTTCAATACGTTGAGCCTTCATATTATTGATAATATCCAAAGAGATTCAGTTAAAGCTGCTTTTCCACCAGAACTGTGTGAGTAAAATGTCTCGAACGAGGATGAGTAGCTGTGCTGTAGAAATGTGAAAGGGTTTCCACCAGAGCTGTGCGAGGTAAATGTCTCGTACTAAGGTGCAGTCTGCTATAGAGGAGCTGTCAAAATGCGCATTAATGTGCAGTGTTAGGATGCGTTGCGAAGCTGTCTTATGTGTGAGTGCGACTGGGGGGTATGCGGTGTAGTGGGTGTTCCTCGCAGCACATTTCTAACATTCGTCGCAAAACATCTGTCGCAACATCCTCGCACATGTTTTTCGCTGGTGTTGGTTGCAGAATGACCTTGCTCCGCTAAACCTTTTTCTACCAGAGTTGAGATGAGCGAAGTTAGGAAAATGAAGTGATTTTATTGGTGGACTTTTTCCTCGCACAGCTCTGGTGGAAAAGTAGCCTAAGGTACTTTGCAAGTGTATGCAATTTGGAGTATTAACATATAACAACATGTTTTGTTGGCTAACTCGGTAAGTAGCTGATCAAATAGAACTTTGCGACTCGTATGACCTCATGTTTGCTAAGAAACAATATATCGGCATACGCCACCGCATAAAATTGCGACTAACATTGGTAGTAGCTTTCACGAACCACCCGGTTCGTAAACAGTTGACCAAACGAATAAAATGAAAGATAAAGGCTTTTAACTCTATCTTATTCTTTTTTTAATTTTTTACAATTTTAAGCGACAAGCTGACACCCTTTTACTATTAGCGATATATGCTTTTCCTGAATAAAATGAAAACGTGGCGATAACAGATGCATTTTTGGACCCACAAGGAAAAAAGTTGTGTTTCGTGGCTCTGCCTACCCCGTAAGGGATATAGGCGTGATTTGTGAATGTATGTATGTAGGCGTGATTTCATAGGACTGCTAAGATCTAGGTGTAAGATAACTAGTTGTAGGATGTACGTGTTGAAAGCAAAAAAAACAGTAGTTATAAAAATATCTTCAGAAAAAATCTTACCACCATATTTGACAATTCGAACGCTCTATCTTTCGCTTGATTTTTTATATACGACTGCGCATCGGCGCCAAGCCGCTGGGTGAAGGGATACACCTTGCTTTCTAAACATTGTAACAGATCAGTCTCCAATGTGTTTACTAAGTGGTCGGCGTACGGGAGTCCTTTTGGTGTTGTTGGCGGTGTGAATTTGGTTTTTTTTCGTGCTATCGCTTGCGTCTAAAAAATAATAATTTTGTTTCTTTAGTTCAATAAACTTTTCAAAAAATCTTTTAATTAGCAAAAACTAATTAGTCATTATATAAATCCGCAAAACATACTTGTCATAACTTAAATGGCCAAAATTTTGGATTGGACTAATAATGATTGTTTCTTGATTTAGGTTCATTGAATTTAAAATCAGTTGGGGTGTCTGCGGTTTTGCGCATTTAAAGTTACCTTGTATAAGCATACTTTTATAAGAACATCTGGACAGATCTTGATAAAATATAGCTAAAAACCATCCTGATCTATGCGCTTTCAATTTAAGAAAAAAAAACATCTAAATCTGTCTATTCGTTTAGGAGCTACGTTCCGCCAGACAGACGCAAACAGACATATTTACGTGAAACTTATAACACGCCTCTGGTTGGTTCGCCAAGGGTTAATAAGATTCGCCGCATATTTGAACATTACAAGCTATTTTCAAAACCCAACGTGACTTCGAAATTCAAAACGGCTCTTGAAGGAATTTCCTCTTCCTTAAATAAGTATAAGTATAAGAAATTACCTGGTATATCACAGCAACCAGAACAAAAAATACTAATAAACGTGACATTGTTGGTATTACAAACTATGACACAAATGTGATCAGAACGAAATTAATTGTATTATTAAAGAACAGCACCCGTTTATATGTAAAAGAAATCTATGTTACTTAAGCCCCAAACCCGATAGACCACTTTTTAGAAGTCGCCTGCTATATAACTGAAAGACAAGTATGTTTACTATTCTCAAGATGTACAATATTGTTGTTGGTTGAAGTACTCCCACAATAACTATGCTATGATAGAACAATCGAGTTTATTTAAACTGTTTTCATAGCAATAGTGACATAAAGTAAACGGTGATGATTTGATACTTTAAATTAAAAAAAAAAACAGTTTTTATGATGGAAAAGCAGCAATTTCCCAGAGATAGGGGTAATAAATGAAGATAAGAAATGAAAAAAGTAAGTACTTATTTTTTATTTATAAAACACACTGAATGCATGAAAATCCCGATAAATAAGGAGTTTTTATTGTGCACTGAACTTGACAGATGATCCCTCAAATTTGAAATAGCGCCACCTGGTTAGGACAGATGTTGCTATCAACCCAAAATACTCGTATCCTCATTCAAGCGCTGTAGATGCAGTTATTGAACAGCTATATTCTTCTCCATTTCATGACTGTCGTCATCAAATTAAACATAATAAATGGTCTTGCTATCTGTGTTTTCCTCCTAATTGTTTTACATGTTCGGCACACTTTCGCCATTCATCTGCACTAAAAGATCTATGGCTACTACGAAGTAAATGAGTAGCCGGTTCGAATAGTGAGAAGATGGTTTATTTACACTGTACAAAATCTTATGATATTATGATGAAAAGCTAAAATAATTGTAGCAAGAAAAATCGTTCGCTTTTTATGAAGAAGTGTCAACAAAATCTGGAACCAGGGTAACTAGGGTGAGTAGACCATAGGTAACTAGGGTGACCGCCCCAGATCCAAATACTTGTTCTTCCTTTCCGAATTCCGCCTTTCACATTTACACTTTGTATTTGCCATGCTCTATATTAATAAATTGTAATGTTAAATAATCAAAAGTATCAAGATAACACAACAGACCTACTCGTAGAGTTTAGGATAACATGTAAACTATTTACCTTTCCTTTTGTTCGCGTTTTGTTTATGGGGATACTCTATCATCATATTCATCATCTATATGTATCTTCTTCTATCTATACTTATGGAAATAAAATGTATACATTCATCAACGCAGAGCCTGAACTACTACAGCTACAAGCTTTCATGTGAAAGGGTAGTAGGTTTATTTGACCACAAAAACATCCACTAAGAATGGAGTTTTAGAATTTTAACCAACCATTTGTACCCAAAATTTAAAACAGATCGTTTCAAAGACCACGAACTTTCATAGAAACGGAGGGGCAGACAAATGCGGGGATACTACATATAGAAAAAAAAAGAGGGGCGTTTAACCCTTTTACTGTAGTAGTTAAAAATCCAAAACCCCTGAAACACCTGTTTGATTATTTTAGTTTTTTCTCTAATACCAGAATTTAAAACAGATTGATTCAAAGTTTAAGAACTACCATACAAACATTTGACGCCCCATTTACTCCTTTAAGGGACAGGGGAGGTTGAGGGGGGCTTGCTCCAAAAAAGGAAAGCAATCTTTGGTTTTGAAAAAGACCAGCAGCGAGCATCGACAAGGGGGATTGAGGGAGGCTGGCCCTCTCACAGAAAAAAGGAAAGCAAACATCTGTATCAGAAATGGAGCCTTAAGCATCACAGAAAAAAGAGAGTGATAATTTATTTTGGAAATCAAAATAGCAGTGAACATCGATACGGGGATCAAGAGGAATAAAAAAGAAATAGGAAACATTTTCCAAGCTCCGACACTTTCGTCTGTTGTGAAAGCGTTATAGTTTTTGACCCTCTTTATTTTCCAAGCCATCGCCAAAATCTAATAAACGCAATAAAGACAAGGATTTTTCACACATTTTTATGGTTATCCTGAGTCACTCGCGATATTTCTTATGGACATCGGACATCGTGATTTTTGTTTGCCGGGCTGACATGTAAAGTTTACCGACAATCAAAATTATTAAGACAATATGTGGGTAGCAGAAATCTAGTCGCCCCCCGCCTAGATGACAACAACTCGCTGGTACTACAGTTTACCCGCTACCACAGATGATGTAAGTCAACTGAAACGTCGGGCCAAAGGTAATTTCGTTTATACTACCACAATACAAGGATTTTTATCCGTACAGACGTTTTTAATTTAAAATATTTTCATTTATTTTATACTTCAATCATAGTTTTGGCACACTGATTAGAAGACTCACTAAGTCGCGGGTGATAGTTAAATAAATAAAATATAACTACCTACCATCTATTTTTCAAAAATGGGGATAAAGAACTCTAACTTCATACCAGCAGTACCTATGCATACTACATTCAGTATTTTTGTTTTTAAAATGATGTCTCAAGTTTCAAGTACAGCAATAATTTTACACTCAATTTTCAGAACAAAAACAAACTCCCTCAAGGGATGATATCACTGATTTTCACTTTACAGAAGGAACAAACTAACCCATATATCAGCCAACGCAAATAAATTCCTATTAAAAGTTACATAAGGCGTGCGTGAGTGAAATCCGGTCCAATAAAAACTTGTGCCCGCAGTCCCAGAATTCTTCCTTGACAGCGGTTCTCAAACTATGCGCGAAAATGAATATGGGGTCCGGACCCCACATCGATCAAAGGAAACTTACAAGAATGTCGACTAAATTTAAGCGCAATGTCGTTGAAAGTTAATCAAGTAATATTTATTCTGTTTGAATACATTATTGTTATGTTTTATGTTCCGGTTTTAGTGCCCATTTGTGTTTAATTTCAATTGAATGTGTAATTATTTTTATCGTAATTAAACTGAAAGCGAACAAAAACAGCAGAAGAAGTTTCCTGTTTTATTATCTTTCCACCACACCATCTATAGACCAAACCAATACGTTACGTTACGACACCTGTATATTTTTTTTTATACTTTGCAGGGCATTTGTTTGCCTTCACAGGCGTTGTTAGTACAGAGAGGTAGCTTTATCTGCACCAAAGCAGGTTATAAATAACAAAGGGGTTGCTTGCACAAAGTTTAGGAGGCAGTGGCTCTCAAGTTGGACGACTGTACTTAGTTTCGAGTTGACGCAAGGGCCTTAATACGATTAGGCTTTGTCTTGTGTGCGTGTTACAGAAACTTTGGAGGGATGTGAGTAAGGTAACTTGGCATTCGGATAGTGATAATAAATACTTTGTATATCCGACTTCATATTTTAAACACGTTCTCTTTGGTAAGTTAAGTCAGTACTTTTCTTAAGTACCTTTAATGTATTTTTTGTTTTCTTTTTGAACCTTTAATGTCTATGATTAGGAAAAAAGAACAGATCCTGTACGAAATAAATCAACACCATTTTCAACCGCATACCAGGTATATGGACTATACTTTTTTGTAGCATTTCCCAGCATACTTTCTGTGACGGGAAAATTCCATACCAGTATCTAATACGTATGAACTTGTCGGTAGCAATACGTCTTTACTAAGGCGGATCGCACACTTGACGCGCGACGGAGCGCAAAAATATCGCAGCGGTCAGTTAGATCCATACTTGAAATGTCAATCCCCATACTAAAACCGCTCAACCGCTGTCATCACAGCGCTATCGCAGTGTCGTCCGACGAGTGCGGTTTCAGTATGGGGAGTGACCTTTCTAGTATGGATTGACAGACCACTGCGATATTTTTGCGCTCCGTCGTGCGTCAAGTGTGCGATCCGCCAAACGTTAATATCGGCGATGTAGCGCCTATTTGAACAGACAATGAAGAGGATGTTGAAGCCAGTATTTCCAATTAGTAGCTCAGTCATCCACACGTGTTCTTTACATTGGATAGACGTTCTACTTATTCTATCACATGCAACGTTGTACTCAAATATTAGAAAGAGCCAATTCTCAATTCGATCACTCTCTTTGTCCTTTCGCGTGGGACACCAAATCGTTCAACGACCAAATGAACAGTACGACTACTACTGCTACAGCCACAACAGTCCACTGCTGGACATGGGCCTCGGCCAATTGGTGGGGTATTGCCATACTCACCACGCTTGGCAGGCGGATGGGCAAGCGCAGTGCAAGATGTTGTAGATGTTTACAGGAAACGCTGCTGCCCGTTTCCTGGTCTTCTTTAACTACACCCACAGGCAGAAATGGAGTGATGCTATTCTAAGCTGGCACCACACGGAATGAACCCTAGTGTCAGAATTTTTCAACCGTTCTACAAGAGCAGGCTACTGACATGGTTGTGTAACGACTAAGTAATCATAGACAGCAACCGGGTCCTACGGCTTAATGGGCCATTCGATCACTATATTACCTAATAGATAAGATTATAAATGTCAACACGAATTTTTTAACTACTTCATATCAGAAAACTACGCTTTAGCATTTATAACCGAACCTTATGTAGGTAAGAACAAAACTGTAAAGTCTTTGCCCGGTTACGATACATACCAGTACTCAAATAATGAACGAGTAAAGGCATGTATCATAGTTAAATCAGATATCGGAGCTACTCTGGGCAATAGTGAATATTCTACACAAAACCTTAGCATTATACAACTAATAATTAAGAGTAGAAAACTGTTTTTTGTGTGCGCTTATGTAGAACCTAATGATGACGTTAGTGGGACTCTAAACCGCTTAGAATTGTTTGTTAAAAAGCATCAGAACTCACACATAGTTATAGGTGGTGACTTTAATGGTTGGCATCCACTCTGGGGCTCAACTAAAACCAACAGAAGAGGCAATGACATAGCTGACTTTATTACCTCTAACGACCTAGCTATAAATAACATTGGCACTACACCTACATTTGAGACAGTAACCCACGGGTGCAGTCGCACCTCGATCATAGACCTAACAATAACATCGGACAACTTTACACACTATATATTAAACTGGAGAGTAAACCTCGAAGCTTGCCCTACATCTCAACACAATGCCATAGATTTCGACATTCTCCTCGACAAAAAATCAATACAAAAGAAGAAAAAATTATCTACTTACAAATACACTACTAAAAACGCTGACTGGCCAACATTTTACAGTACACTTAAAACTTTAATGAGTCAAAAAGAATTAGATAACAAATCAATAGAAGACATGAATGATGAGCAGATAGAAACATACATCTCTGATATCACCCAAGCTCTGCAGATAGTCTGCGACAAAGTCTTAAGTCGAAAATCTGGCTATGTGAAATATATTCCCTGGTGGAATGATGAGTTACAAACTATGAAAACAAAACTTATTAGACTCCACCACACCATACACGATTTAAACAAAGCAGGTAAATCTATCGAAAATATTGTTAAAGAAAGAGACGAACTAAAGATGAAATACGCAGATATGCTCATGAAAGAATCGACAGAAAATTTTCGCAGCTTTTGCTGTAAGCAGGGTAAGGAGGATGTTTGGTCATTAACAAACAGACTACTTAAAAATGGTCCTCAACCTAAACCACCGTCAACTCTTAGAATCGACCAAGACACATACACAACTTCTACCACCGAAACAGCCAAAGCTTTATTAGACAAATTTTACCCCCAAGATACTGACGATATCACTGACCTCCAACGTGCGACTCGTCGCCATATGACTGAAATACCAAGAACCGAATATGACAGACCATTTACGGAACAAGAAGTTACCGACTGCCTTAAAAATATGAACCCGAACAAAGCACCTGGACCAGACCACCTAACAGCCGACATATGTTCTGCCTTCGCTTATTGCTACCCTACAATATTGACAAATATTATAAATAGATGTTTAGAATTATCCCACTTTCCTATCCAATGGAAGACCGCCCATGTTTTAATTCTTCCTAAAGCAAGTAAATCTGACTATACTGATCTGGCTTCTTATCGACCCATTGGTCTCATAAACATATTCGGGAAACTATTGGAAAAACTTGTATGCAAGAGACTCACATACCACATGCATATCACGAACACAATGAATCCGAAGCAATTTGGCTTCAAAGAACAAACTTCAACATGCGATGCTCTCAAGACTGCAATCCAAAATATAACTGATGCTAAGGATAAAAAGAAGCTAGTAGTAGCTGTGTCCCTCGACATCCAAGCAGCCTTTGATAATGCTTGGTGGCCGGCCATCTTCAAAAGACTTAAACAAATAAATTGCCCAAGCAACTACTATAAATTGATTCTCGACTACATTAAACAACGAAAAGTTACCTTAAACTACGCGGACACCACCATCGAAAAGACACTGACGAGAGGATGCATACAGGGTTCAGTGTGTGGCCCCATGTTCTGGAATCTGATTTTAGATGAACTGCTCGAGATCCAACTTCCAAGAGGGTGCCACATACAGGCTTTTGCAGATGACGTTCTCCTGATAGTAACAGGCTACCGCATTCCAGATTTAGAACATGCAGCAAACGAAGCTATAAGTCAAATCCTTAAATGGGGCGATGAAGCTAAACTTAAATTTGGACCAAATAAAACTCAACTTATAGCATTTACCCGAAAAGCTAAAACGGCCAAAATATTCATGGACGGAAAAGAGTTATGCTATAATGATGAAATAAAGTTGCTCGGTGTCATCATAGATAAAAACTTAAAATTTATATCACATGCAAAATATGCTATCAATAAAGCCTATAAAATCTATAAAAAGCTGTGCTCATTTGTACGCCCTACGTGGGGAGTGCACTCTGAAAATGTACGTACCATTTATGAACACGTGATAGAGCCTATAATAACCTACGCTGCGGGAATATGGGGTTCAGCTACAAAGTATAAAACCGTAATAGAACAGCTTAGATCCATACAAAGAAACTTTGCCATAAAAATTCTTAAAGCGTTTAGAACTGTTTCTGCCACTGCCGCAATCGCTTTATCGGAGTTAACTCCCCTTCATTTAAAAGTTAACGAAGTCGCTGCCATAGAAAACACGAAATGGACCAAAATAACTGACTTTCTACCTGATGACATTATACTTGAAAAACCTGAAAGCCCGGGAAAACTATTACACCCAGCTGACAGAAGATGTATAAAACTGAACTTTGCAACAACCCAAACAGATATTGACAATCACTGCCCAAACAACTATACAAAAATTTTCACGGATGGGAGTAAACATAGCGAAAATAAAGTGGGGGCGGCATTCGTTGCTTATAAACCGGATAGCACTAAAACAATAAGGAAATTTAAACTGCACTTTAGCTGTTCGGTTTATCAAGCTGAACTATTAGCAATAGATCGCGCTTGTGAATGGGCAGTCAAAAACAGCATCGCAAATTATGCTATACTTACTGATTCGCAATCAAGCCTTTGCGAAATAAACAATAAAGATAGTACCAACCCAGCAGTCGTGTCAATTCATAAACACATGCATACTACGTTCAGCACAGGAGGAGACATGATATTTATTTGGACAAAAGCTCATACAGGACTGGAAGGTAACGAGGAAGCAGATATAGCAGCAAAAGCTGCAGCTGAATCCCGTACTCAATACTCTTACATGTTATTTCCGATCAGTTTTATAAAATATCATCTAAAACGTGCGAACTGGGACACCGCTGAAGAAATCTATCTTAATTCTCCGCAAAGACAGCATACAAAAAATATATGTCCCAAATTAGAAGATATACGAAACCTCTGGAAAGCCACAAAACCTACTTTTGAATTAACACAAATACTTACCGGACATGGATATCACCTACAGTACCTACACCGATTTAAAATCAAAAACACTAATAGTTGCCCCTGCGATAATTTTACAGAACAAACCATTCAACACCTTATAGAAAAATGCCCTAGATTTATGTCAAGCAGGATTAACCATGAACAGACCTGTAATTTTCATTATATATCCAATTATTATTCAATATTAGAAATAATTAACAAACAAAGCACTCTAGAATCTTACCTACATCATATAAAGACAATTGTGCAAAACCTTAAAACATTTAACAAAGATGTGACCTAATTTTTAGTAAAATACCTAACTTTTTAACCCTCTACGGAAAACATGTAACTCTGAAAAATACTGATAATTAACGCCTTTCTAATTGTGTCATTAAACGTGTATTAGAATAGAAAATACCATAATAACTCCTAGGTTACTTAAGTAAAATTATAATAGTAACTAGCACTATGTATAAGTAAGACTTATGTGTGCTGAAAAGGTCGCCCGTATCAAATTGCGAGGACCCTTTCCGGACACCAACTGTACTCTACGGGAATGTTTTCTTGCCTTTACGTTATAAACCATTGGTCTCATTAATAAACTTCCTGCAGAAGGGGGATTACCTTCTGTTGGCAAAAAAAAAAAAAAATAGATAAGATTTAGTGAACAAAACAGCTGACTCGGTTTCTTCATTAAATCCCTCAGAATTTTGTTCTGAAAATCATTCGGTTTTGTACACCAACATACCTAGGCGGCTGCTGCTTTAATCTCTTCGCGTCCACGATTTCCGATTCCAAAAAGGCATTCAAAACAAGTTCCGTTGCAACCATTTCAACGGGAATTTGCTCTCAAGCGATTTTGCAAACTATTATGTGACAAAGTGCATTGTATCCGGAGCGTATCGGGACAAACAAGAAGTGTCGGGACTCAGGTGTGTTTGCTTTTCATTACTGCCTGCTTTAGGGAGCGCTGCACGCCCCCACCCTGTTTCACGATAACGGATATTAAAACTTTGCTTTTGATATTTTCCTTGGCAGAGGTCTTTGAGTCTTTGAAGAATAGCGATGCAGGTGGAAACATCTAGTTTAATGTCTTAAGTTTTCATGACTATTTTTCATGGTTATTAAGGGCGCTTTGTAATTTGTTATTTGTCTATACCTACTGTATTTTTCAACTGTTCTAAACTATTCCACGTTTTGTGGTGAATTAAGATAAAAGCAGAGTTGAAGGAAATTGACTTTTTAAACAACTTTCGTTTTACGTTCCTAAAACTAACAAGAGGTTCCTTATGATTCTGTTTACTGTTTATTTTACTGATCCTAAAACTTTTAACACCTCTATCTCGAGTGGTTTAAGTCAAGTTCAAGTAGAGATCTTTACAATATTTCAGATAATACCACTCCAATACATTCTATTCTTAAATATTTTAGGGAGGATACCTACATAAAAAGTTTCTCACAGATCAGGAGTTAATTTAAAAAGTTCGTGGGGTGGTTATTAAAGCCTTGTTTTAGGTACTCGAAGATTAGTTCGAAGCGCATTTAGTTAATCTCAGGGTCAGTGAATTAAAGTTTCCATTCACTGTCTCAAAAAAGGGTGCGCTAATGTATGCGCCTGTTAGATCCATACTAGAAACGTGAATCCATATACAAAAACCACTCCCTACGCAGGTCCAACGCACGACGCTGCGCTAGAGCGGTTTTAATACGGGGATTGACGTTTCTAGTACGGGTGTGACAGGCGCATACGTTAGCGCACCTTTTTTTGCGCTGAAGTGTGGGAAAGGCCTTATATTATGAAAGAAACGCCATGAATGTCGAATAATGTTAGAATTTAGGACTCTATTGAAAACAAAAATGTGAAAAGGTTAAGTAGGTACTATTCATACATAAAGGTTTTCTCAGCTAATGCTAATGCTGAGCTTTATAAGGAGAAGGCTTTCAGTTGAAGGCAGACATCATTCATTAGTATTAGGTACGCTGAATAAATTTCACAAAGTTACAAGTTTCTACGATTCAGCTTTGATCTTGATAAGTAATATATCTACCTTATAATCGCTAATGATCTGGGAATATCATGAATAATACGTGATAATATTGTATGTTAGGTTTTGCGACCTCTCTCTCTCTTTTCGTGTGGGACATCGAGTCGTCCAACGACCCGATGAACTCTAGTGTCAGAATTTTTCAACCGCCTTCTACAAGTATCAGGCTTCTGACATGGATGTGTAACGACCGCCGTGTAAGTAATCATAGACAGCAACCGGGACCTACGGCTTAACGTGCCATCCGAAACACGGAACCAATCGGGTGTTTCAGCCCGCAAAGTTCTAACCAGACTGGGAACAAGTTCACAAAGTGATAAATATCAACTTTGTGAGTGATCCACCGAGAATCGAACCCGGAACCTTCTGCGTCAAAGGCAGTCGCACTACCATTGCGCCACGGCGTACAACTCGAACTCGAACTCTGGCGCACGTGGTAGTCCTATTATACAGACTAGCAGTGGATGTGTCACGGCTGGTGATGATGATGATGATGAAGCTTAATACAAAATTTCTAATACTTTACTACATACAAAAAATCTCCCTTTCCCTGCGGGTTAGGCAGTGGTAACTATCGCCAAGTTTGGCAAATATTTGAGGGCTCCATGACATGGCATAGAGACGTGTTATCAGCCTGCGGCCTAAATCCATTCTATATTTTTCTGTTTGTTTAGTTAAGGCGAATCGCACATTTGACGCGAAACGGAGCGCAAAAATTTCGCAACGGTCTGCCAGATCCATACTAGAAACATGGACCAGTATTATTGGTCCATGACGCTGCATCGATAGCGGTTGAGCGGTTTTAGTATGGCGATTGACATTTCTACCTTCTCGTAAAGTATGCCATTTTCTATTCACTTTACTTAAAAATAAAAATATCTCCGTTGCCGACTGTACCTAGTTTTAAGAATAAGCTAGACAACTTCAAGTTAAATTCTTGCGTTGAAAGTGCTTCATCGTTCAAAGTCACCAGAAAGTTGTAGAACTAATCGCGGTTGGAATGAAATAGTTTTTCAATAACCGTTGGGTTTCATCGCTGGTTAGTTTTTTCATTACTTTTTCAATATGGCCACTCTGGAATGGCGGCAACCGTTGCTCGCGATGAAATCAAAATGTTGCAAAGCCCTAAACTTGACTGCTATTTAGGCAACTAGTGGCCCATCAGCTGTTTCATGCACTGCAACTTATTTTCGCGTGGTAAAAAGTAGGATTTCTACATTTTAAAGTGATAATAACAAGTTTTTTAATACAATTTTACATGTAAAAAAATGTCACTTAAGACAACTTAACCTAAATTACCTACCTATTCACGAGCCCGCTCTTCCTCGATTGGGGTGCAAAGGTCTCCATAACGCTAGCTGCTTTGCCGCGCTGAATCGCTATAGCCAACCTTTGCACCAGAAACGCCCCACCTTTAACTTGAATTACTTTATCTATTGAATGAAATCAGCACCAAAATCCGTTCTACGGTTCAGAAGGTGTTCTCGGTGTCTATGAAAGAAGATACACAAACGCCTACGGCACCCGGAAAGTTATGAGGTGATGATGTTCTAAGCGGGAATCACACAGCAGTCAGAAAACAAATAATATCGCAGTTGCAATTTAAGTGTAGATCCAAACATCAAAAGTAAATTTTCATTACTACTCAGCATCCCGAATTGGTTTTACATACTAATCTTACAAACTCCTGACTGAGTTCTACTTAGAATACGGCCACTATTGCCACGACTGACATTTTTGAGGATTGTTTTCTAAGGTTGTTTCAGAAAACATGTGTATCACTATAGTGACAGGTTGTCAGCCTGTCGCCTAAAAATTGTAATACACCAATACTCTCGAGTCCCTTATTCGCCTCTTACGACACCCGCGGGAAGGATGTGGGGTGATGCTATTCTAAGCCAACACACGGCACCAACATTTACCATTACACACAACTAATACCAACATTTTTATTCTTGTCTTCAGGTCTCTTCGAAACAGAAGGCGTTCGCATTCCAGGGACAGAATGCGACTACCAGTTCGGCAGATCCGGCAACAGACCAACCCATGGTCGCCTCTACAGCCCTCTGTACCCGTCCATATATCCGAACAACGTGAGGTGCTCCTACCACTTTCACGCAAGGTACAGTCATGTACCTACCTACTTACCCTTATTTTATTTTATTTGTGTAGCTTACAGCCTTAAAAAACATTTTTACTTAATATACAGGGTGTAAGAGACGGTGTAACGAAAACTTTGCAGACGTGATCAGACCATGAAACTGAACAACTTTTTCTATGGCGGCAATGTTGGGAAACGAAAAAATTTTTCAACCTCCCATACAAAATTCTCAATCATCTGACTGACTCTGTATAGGAACTTGAAAAAATTTTTTTCGTTTCCCACCATAGCCCTCATAGTAAAAGTTGTTCAGTTTCATAGTCTGATCACGCCTGCAAAGTTTTCGTTACACCGTCCTTTATACCCTGTATAAACAAATGCCAATTACAAGTTTCCACCACACAGAAAATAAATTTTTTGAACAAAGATGTAAAATGTACCTACTAACATTCTTAAATAATAGAAAAAGGAAATCTTATTGAATGCTTACTTATCAACTTATAATCTATCAACGAAATTTTTTATACTTTGAAAAGATATCTGTATGTAAGAAATGGAATGTGGCTGCCAGTTCGGCAGGCCCGAGCGACTCATGGTTGCCTCAGCTCTCTAGGCGGATCACACACTTGACGCATGACGGAACGCTTAAACATCGCAGCGGTCTGTAAGATCCATACCAGAAAAGTCAATCCCCATACTAAAACCGCTCAACCGCTGTCGACGCACGCAGCGCTATCGCAGTGTCGTCCATCAAGTGCGGTTTTAGTATGGGGAGAGACGTTTTTAGTATGGATCTGACAGACCGCCGCCTTACTTTAACGCTCCGTCGTGCTTGAAGCACGATCCACCTACCCGTTCATAAACGTCAGGTATTAGTATTGCAAAAAAATTTACTCGAGCGAGAGTAAAACACATATAAAAGTTGTTATTTTTTATCAGCACGGAGTCTAACGTGGGAATCTGATTATTCCTGCGGGAAAATGGTTACCTAGAGCCGCTAGTGTGTTCTTAATTGTTTTTTTTTCTTTTCCAGACCAAAAGAACGCGTGAAAGTTGTATTCGAGGAAGTGTCCCTTCAAAAGGGCGATATTAGGTAAGCTATTTTATGTTTATCTTTTATGAATTAACATAATAAGGTCATGTTGATTTGGATAATACCTACTCTTTAACTGTAAGGTATCGAACGACGGACTTTCCCGAAAACGCTGAGTTCAACCTGTTTAACTGAACAACTTTCTACACGAACCACATGTCAGTTAAAAATTAGACCTCCCATAGGTACAAAAACGAATCAGCCGACCGAGCACAATTGAAACGCAATTTCTATCAAAATCGATATTTTTGGGTTTTAAAATTTTTAGGTAATGTATTACTTAGCATAATACAGCATACTGCTTACTGTTTCCGGTTTGATATCGAAAAACTAATGATACAACAATCTAGAAAACTTATAAAACTAGAAATCTAGAAAACATACGGAACACATTAGTAAGTATGTATGTAATATCTTTATTGTACCAAACGAGAAGTAGTTACAAAAAACACTTCAATAAACTAATGGAATGTGTAGGCACAAAGATGGACTTATCCCATTAAGGGATAACCTCTACCAGTCAACCTTTGAGAAATCCAGAGGACATGGTATGCGCAGGTAAACTATGGTACAAATTGATGACACGGTAAAATTACTAATAAATATTTATAAGTGTTTCGTGTGATGCCGGCTTAGAATAGCATCACCCCACATCCTTCCCGTGGGTGTCGTAAGAGGCGACTAAGGGAGACGACTCGAGAGTATTGGTGTATTACAAATTTTGGGCGACAGGCTGACAACTTGACACTATAGTAATACACATGTTTTCTCAAAACAACCTTGGAAAACAATTCTCATAAATGTCAGACGTGGCGATAGCGACCGTATTCTTACGGCCGTTAACGCTCTGCCTACCCCGCAAGGGATAAAGGCGTGATATATGTATGTATGCATGTAAGTGTTTCATTAACAGACATTGCGTTGTGAGCGTGGCCTGAACTTCCTTGCCGATATGATTATCTTTTTATAAGTAGGTCACTATACTCCTAGGGAAAAGTGGTTCAGTTTGATCTGTACAGATTAGCGTTTTGTATCTACAGGCTATAAAAATATTAGCTGTAAATATTTTAAGGGGTGAACCAGTCCATGAAACTGAACAACTTTCCACAAAAAACATATGTCGAAATATGAAAGAAAATTATTTTGGATCCCCCGTACAACATGTAGCAGCCGAGCCGAGAGAGTTCAATTTTTTTTTCATATTTCAACTTATGTTCCTTGGGGAAAGTTGTGCAGTTTCATGGGCTAATTCACCCCTTGAAATATTTGCAGCAAAATTTTTTACCGCCTGTTTACTCAGGGTAGTCATCCGTACTAATTTCAGCAGTTCACATAATTGAGTTATGAACACGGATGGTGTGTATAACCGGTGTTTTACCGTACCATTGCTACCTGGTAATGAGTTCAGCATTGGCTAATGGCATTAATTATCTTATATTAACTGGATAATGCATGGCTTTCGGCAATTTGCAAATTCAATTGTTATGAAATTGGATGTTGCCACAGATACTTTGTAATTAACGAATGTGAGCCAATTATTGAATCTCAGATTCATACATATACATTGAATATACATAGGTACCTATAAATAAACCAGGTTACCATGTGGGTAGCTGGTGACAACGACTTTAATTGAATAAATCAATTATGTTTTAATTTACCAATGCACGACACCATACAATAATATAGTAAATAGTTCTAGAGTTCCTGCCGTGTGATGCCGGCTTAGAATAACATCACCCCACCTCCTTCCCGCGGGTGTCGTAAGAGGCGACTAAGGGACTCGACAGTATTGGTGTATTATAATACGTAGTCGGTCCCAAAGTTCTGTCACTGGCATATTATTTTTGAATTTAGAACACGGATTTGGAAAAGTTTTATTGCATTCCGTTTTTGAATGTTTAACAATTATTTTAAAACAATAAATAATCATTTGGCGCGATTCTTCACGATGGAGTGGACTTTGAAAGAAAACCGAATAGCAGTTTTGGCGTTGCGTCGCTGTGGGCACTCGCCGAGTACCATTTTCAAGTTGCTCAAAAAATTGAAAATAACGCTTAGGTTTGGGTATCGTACTATAACTAGGTACACTGAAGTCTCTAGTGTTGAGGACAAGAAAAGAACTGGCCGGCCTCGCTCCGCCAGAACACCAGCAGTGATCAAAGCGATCAAGGAGCGCATACGAAGAAATCCTGTCCGAAAACAGAAACTTATGGCTTTGCAGATGAAGGTTAGTAGAAAAACAGTCAAAAAGGTTTTAAACGAAGACCTTAAGCTGCGAGCATACAAAAAAAAGAGTGGGCACTTACTTAATGCCCGTTAAAAAGAAATTAGACTCAAAAGATCTCGGGTGTTGTTAAAACGGTACGCGAAAAACCGGCACCGCGATATACTTTTTACAGACGAAAAAATTTTTGATATAGAAGAAAAGTATAATAAACAAAACGATAGAGTGTACGCTACCAGCTCTGAAGAAGCAGGAAACAAAGTTCCGCGGGTGCAACATGGGCATCATCCCTCTTCAGTCATGGTCTGGTTAGGAGTCTCCTACTATGGGCCAACTGAGGTTCATTTTTGCGAAAAGGGGGTCAAAACCAGCGCAAAAGTGTACCAAGAGACGGTTTTGGATCGGTACGTCAAAGACCTGCCCAACACACTATTTTCAGGACATCACTTTGTATTCCAGCAGGATTCTGCGCCCGCTCACAAAGCCAGGACCACTCAAGCCTGGTTTGAACGTCAAAACATTGAGTTTATAAGACACGAAGATTGGCCTTCCTCCAGTCCGGACCTTAATCCTCTGGACTATAAAATTTGGCAGGTCTTAGAGAGCAAGGTCTGTGCTAAGCCCCATAAAAATTTGGAGAGTCTGAAGTCAGCCATAGTTAAAGCAGTCGCTGAAATCGACATGGATATGGTGCGTGCTGCGATAGACGACTGGCCGCCGCGGTTGAAGGCCGTTGTTAAAAGCAAGGGAGGTCATTTCGAATAGTTTTATGTTATTTTGATTCTTCGATGATTGTATTTTTAATTGATATATAAATTTTTAAAAACGGATTGGTACTTTTTATTTTATCAGTATTTTCATATATGACAGAACTTTGGGACCGACTACGTATAGTAATATACATGTTTTCTGAAACAACCTTGGAAAACAATCCTCAAAAATGACAGACGTGGCAATAGCGACCGTATTTTAACGGCCGTTATTGCTCTGCCTACCCTGCAAGGGATAAAGGCGTGATATGTGTATGTATGTGTATAGTTCTAGAGAACAGAAATTACTATGTAGTCTCTGTTCTCTCTATAGTTTCCATTTTTATTTGTTTATTTTCTTCTTCGCATGTTGACTCATTTTTTGCATCAAGTTTAAATTGGGGATAAGAGTCGAAATATCATGATGGGACGACTGACAATTTATGTAGGTACTTGTAAATCACTTAGAGCTGGAGCTTGA
This sequence comes from Keiferia lycopersicella, assembly GCA_029255805.1. Classification (NCBI taxonomy): domain Eukaryota; kingdom Metazoa; phylum Arthropoda; class Insecta; order Lepidoptera; family Gelechiidae; genus Keiferia; species Keiferia lycopersicella. The sequence continues at coordinate 8,324,529 of JARACZ010000008.1, forward strand.
TTTCACTATATTAGAATCTTCATTTGAGTAAATACCTATAGCAATAAAGTCAACAACTTACCTGTCCGCTTGGTAAATAGGTTTGTGGACTGGCAGGTCAACTGAGCTACTTTTTAATGATGATGATCTTTCCGACCGATTTCGGCCATGGCGACCACTTTGACTCCTAATCAGATCGGCGCTGATGCGCCCGGAGATGGCTATTGTAGCCAATTTTGGCAGTAAACTCTCGTGCACAGTTTGGACACGTGAGTTTGCCATTTACATAATTATAGTTAATGGCGACGGGTGGACGGGCCTTGAGCTCATCGCGCTTAGCGTCGAGGTCTGCTTTACGCTGTTCCTCAAACTCGCGAACTTGCCTCTTAACCATCCCGCGCCATTCGGGGCGCTTTGCTGCCAGACCCTCCCATTGAGTGGGCTCAATGTTGCATCTTTTCATCTTAATTTTTTCATCTTAATCTTTTTAATATAGCTTAGATCTAGAAAGTTATTTTGTAAGAAAATAAATATGACGTCATACATTGCTATTTTGGATGGCGGCAGAACACTTACTTTTACGTAATTTTTCTTCTTATTAATTCAATTTTTTTTTTTAACTATGAATGAAGTCCGTAGTATTTTTGACAATAGTTTTAAGCAAACTTTTATATTTTTTTAATAACCCAGTCCCCAACAGAATTTATATTCTTGAGTACGAAACGACATCTACTAATCTATAGCAGATGCCAACATGACGCCAAATTACATAATTGCGTATGATAAAACTATGTTTTACTACACCAGGTTCTACACTAGTAAGTAGGTAACTGAATAAAACTAAACTAAACCCAGCATGAAAGTGATTCGCGAAACTTTTTGAAACCTGTCCAGGCCGTTAATCCGTTTAGGCTTACCTGCACTAAAGCTAATAATAAAGTTCCGATAGGATAAGATAGAATATGGCATAGTTGAAAAATATTAATTTATTCGCGAAAATTTAGATAGTATGGAAAATGGGATATGACAACTTACACGGAATATAATTGATGCGAATGAACTTTCATCAGAATTTTTTACTATAGGATGTATATCCCTTTAATTTATCCTATATCGCTTTAGGGTAAGACAGAGAGTGAACGACGATATAGATACGGTCATTATCGCTACGTCTGATAAACTTTTGAGGGTGTATTTTTTAGAGGTTGACGTCACACGGCAAAATGATAATAGGACATAAATTAATATTATAATTTTTTCAAGAAAGGAGTGTTGCGTGGCTTCCGGTAGTGACAACGAAATAGATTACTATGTGTAAACATTTTTTAAGCAATAAATAGGAGGAACAGAACTTCAGTAAATGAGTCAGTGAAAGGGCAGATAAAAGTTTGATCGTTTACGTTTTATACCAGCTTAAGGTCAAATTTTTCGCTAACCCGCAAAGTAAGACAAAAATATTATTTACCTTTGTTTTTCATCTTTGATATTGTGCTACTAGGCAGCCCCGTAGCCATACCAGCTCTTGTGCTACTCAATGGGCCACTTTTTTTTTGTTCGTTAATTTCCTAATAGGTGGCGCCCAGGGATGAGGGAAATGCTTAGTATGGATTTCCCATAAGTAGGGGTAATGAAATTGCGTTAAAAATTGTATTTTATTTTAATATTTTGTAGACATATGTTTTAATTTAGGATAATCAACTCATAATTTATAAAACTGCTTACTTTCCGTACCTCATATCGAAAATATACGCCAGTAAACTTACTTTTGAAGGACTTGCGATTTAGAAAGCGGCAACATTATTGTTTATGGTATTCATGCATGATGGTGCAAGTTGTTATTATTAAGGTTATTATCTGTCCTTCTCCTTCCTGTCTGTCTTCAGTAGCGTTGCCGAACTATCGATAGTAAAACTATCGATAGTTTTCCTATCGAAACCCCTATACAATCGATAGGCCAATCGATAGTATCGATACTATCGATACTATCGATTGTTCAGAATGAGGCAATACTATCGGTCAGCTTCGATAGTATCGATACTATCGATAGTATCGAAGCTGACAATCGAAAAAACAATCGATAGTATCGATAGTATCGAAGCTGACAATCGAAAAAACAATCGATAGTATCGATAGTATCGATAGTTTTGGTCTATCGATAGTCGGCCGATGAGCGATAGTATCGTTCAGTCAGGTATGGATTATTTATTTTACATACATATAATTATCATGACTTTATCTCTTGTGGGGTAGACAGAGCGTTCACGGTCGTAAAATTACTCAGTAAAGCGACAGTAATCATTGCTGTCGCTTGCTATCGCCGCGCCTGAGGGCCGTTTCAGTAATTCGCGTATCACTAAAGTGACAGGTTGTCAGCCTGTCGCCTAAAATTGCAATACACATGAAACCCATGGGAAAGAAATAGGATGATGCTATTCTTAGCCGGCATCCCACGGCTAATGGGTTAATTATTGTATATGGATTATTTTAAAAGATTTTTTAAATTTTAATAATTAAAGTAAATTTATTTAGCCATTGTATTTAGCAATGAATGAATTAGTTATACAATTAGATACATAAAAATACACCTATAGTTTTAAAGGCATTAGCACACTAGATGCGTGCGCCTGCTTTCGTGCGTGCGGGAAAAAATAGTATGGATATGACAGGAGAATGAAATCGACGCATCACGTGATGTATCACAAATATCACAATAGATACCTACGCATCACTTGTCATGTCAAGTTGTAGCGACCTCTGGTGGCTACAACATGAAGCTCACTCAAGTGGTTCACATGCATACAAGACGCAACAGGAGTTCTCAACATATCGGAGAGATGGCGCCACGTGACAGAACAATGGGCCTGAAACGCGATATCGAAGTGTTCACCGCGCAACGCAATACGCATATATACAACTTCCAATCCAATCCAGGTGGACCCGTCGGTCCCCTGGCCACAACACCCGGCCAGGCGGGTAGCTACCCTTTTCCCGACACCACCTGGATTCATCCTGTCACCCGCCATAAAGTAATAAAACAAAAATTGTACAAGAAAGGCTATTATGAAATATCTGATTATATGCAGGATAAATCTCCATGGGAGTAGTTTTAAATGTATAAAGTTGACTTTAAATGACGAAACAGGTAGAATTATCTACTGTATATATATTATATTGTATTTTATGTTTATTTCAGCATAGCCATTTTCGGCTATTAATTTTTTATTATTATTTTTTTAACTTAGCTAGGGTAGCTTAGGGCATGAGCAATTGTATTTAGAATATATATTTAGAATATTTATAATATATACTGAAACGGCCCTCAGACGTGGCGATAGCAAGCGACAGTAATGATTACTGTCGCTTTACTGAGTAATTTTACGACCGTGAACGCTCTGTCCACCCCACAAGAGATAAAGTCATGATAATTATATGTATGTAAAATTATCCATACCTGATTGAACGATACCATCGCTCATCGGCCGACTATCGATAGACCAAAACTATCGATACTATCGATTGTTTTTTCGATTGTCAGCTTCGATACTATCGATACTATCGATTGTTTTTTCGATTGTCAGCTTCGATACTATCGATAGTATCGATACTATCGAAGCTGACCGATAGTATTGCCTCATTCTGAACAATCGATAGTATCGATAGTATCGATTAAAAATCGATAGTTCTTACTATCGAAAAACTATCGATAGACTATCAATTGTCTATCGATAGTCCACTATCGAGCGGCAACGCTAGTCTTCATTTCAGTCATCGCTTGTCCGCCCATCAGTCGAGATCGTTTTTACGTACTGCTGTAAGCCTGACAACGTTGACTACCTACCGAGAACTCATCATTACCTATTGAATAACTTTAGGAAGAAAGTTACCAAACAAAACCACAACACAACAAAGTTTTTGTTTTGACGTCTCGGCTCATAGATAATACCGTAGTTTTTTTTTGTCAATTGACAGCTTTTCCTCAGTTTAGGAGCGCCATCTAGTTCCACCCAAGGAAGCTACCAGTCCAAAAAATCCTCATTGGGGCGGATGGTATCGCTCCAAGTTCCTTTCTTCTTCAAGGTATATACGATTCTTCGAACATCACTACGCTAAACTTTGCCTCGCTTACGAGAATCCATGTTATTCTTCCACTCAAGTTATTTTTTGTTTTAAAAACTTCAAAACTACGCCTCCACTAAAGTTTATTAAACAACACAAAAACCCCAACAAACTTATTTTTTTTTGTTTACTGTACCGCGAAGAGAGAATGGCGTCCGTTCGAAGGTTCGCCATATACCTACAGTTCCTTTCTTTAATTTATGCCGTTTCTATACGCACTTACACAGTGGGTACTAAAATGGTACTAACCACATATCTCAAGAACGCTAGTCAGTAGAATTCCGATATCAGCTCATTACCTGTTAGATAATAAAATATTATTATAGATTCTTAATTATCTCGTTGCAATTTGAAAACGTTCTAACGGATGCGGTAGTGTGTGAAATAATGAGTTACGTCTGATTGTAATAAAGTGATCCTTATTTCTGCTAATATATCGGTCCGTTACGATAACTAGTACGTTGATGGAATCATTACTGTGGGAATTTGTTGAATAATAAATGCTCCTATAACGCTATTAAATTAATGTTCGTTTTAACCATCACTTTGTTTACCTTAGACTGTCATTATTTGAAAATAATTGTAATTTTTTTTTCTGTATAAAGATCATTAAATCATATTTTAATAACATTTTTTTAATATACAGTGTATGGAAATTAAAAAAGTAGAAAATTTTTATTCGGGCAAAGGACTTCCATACAATTTTGCTGGCGCGTTCAGAGACGCGTCACAGGAAATGCGAAACTTCGTGGATTTCTTTTTCAAAAGAATTTTAGAGAATATGATGATGATGATGATGACGAAGTCCTTTTATCCCTCATCAGGGACATAGGGCTCGAAGAAGAGACTTCCACTACTGCCGATCCTGTGCCGCTTCCTATTCAACTGACCGCCTCCAGGTGGTATGGGGGCGACCTGGTCTTTTCTTCCCATAAGCTTTCCACGTTAGACCTTGTTTAGAATATGGTTGTTTGGTTTCCACAACACATGTCCAATCCAGCGCCATTTTCTCAAAAGGACCTCCTTGTCGATAGGTTTTTGGTCAGTTATCTGTCACAGTCTTGCATTAAAGAATATAATTATGTTTATTACGTTTACTTGCGCTGAAAGGTTTTACCCTAGTTTCAGAACTTGGACATCGCGGTAAAGGAATTAACTGGCAGAGAGGGGGCAGTGGCAGTCCAAACTTAGTTAGCCCAGTCCTTGCTGGCCTTAAGCGTTACGACCTAGATAATTTTATTTATTAGCCTAGGGCTATGCATATTTCATAGACGAAGCTTTTGCTTTTTATGCGAGCTTTTAATACACTTTTTTACTTGTAAGTTAAAATTTACATGTCTCATATTAACATTACATTCATTAATGTTTTACAAATATAACAGTTGTAAGTGATGAATATTTTGATCGTCGTGTTGTTATGAATATTCGACAAGGTTTCATAAAAATTGTTTTGCGAAAGTGCAAATACGCCTGAGGCCAAAAATTTTAATAAATATTTTTTTAAAATAAAGCCAATACGACAAGCACAGCTGATCAAATATTACTCATCTATATTTATCACATTGTGCCAGTCAGGTTAGGACAGGGGGCTGAACCATCCGATTGTCCGTGAAAGACGGTTACGTCTGCTACTTTTAGAAGGCAGTTGAAAAATTCTGACACTCGGGTTCATTGGATCATTGGGCGACTCGGTGTCCCACACGAAGAGAGAGAGAGAGAGAGAGCTGCTCAAATTAAAGCTAACTGTATCATAGATGAGGAGCCCACGATGCGAAGTGTACAGTTGCTCAAGCGTCATTTACACCTTTTAGGTTGAATTGCAATGTTTAGACGAAAAAAAGTAACGGTGCATGGCCCTTATGATGCGCACAGTATAGAGACTTATCTCGCGGACGAGAAGACTACACAAGTGTCAAATCGTATGGATTTTATTAAAAGAAATGAATAATTTTGTCTACAAGCGTGAAGAAAATCGAAGTCACGGTTGCACATAATGAGCTAATTAATTGTCTTTTCTCATATTCTGGCGATTAGTAGGTGTATGAGAGGAATCAAAAACTCAAAAAAATGGGAGGCAAATTTGATCTGTGTCCTAAACTGCTCAGCTTGATTTCTTGAACTTAGCGTTTTCCGGAATAGTCCGTTCTTCGGTACCACCATGTATAAGACGTTCGGATCTTTAGTGTAAATTGATGATCCCTTACTTTGGTAAATCACTGTGTTGCTGATTGTACAATGATACCTCAGGACTAAAACTGTAGACACAGTCAGGAAAGGAAAAAAAAGTGGTACAATGATATTTTCTTGTTTATTTTTCAGTTGCCTACGTCGTGCAGACATAATCAAGGTGTTCGACGGACGGGACACCAACGCACCGGCCATTGCTATGCTGTGTAACGAGCTTACAGGTTTGTACATACGTCATACATACATACACACATAAATCACGCCTCTTTCCCGCTGGGGTAGGCAGAGACTGTTTCCTTCCACTTGCTATAATCCTGGCATACTTCTTTCGCGTCTTCTACATTTATCTATCTTTTCATGCACGCTCGTCGGTATAGGGTAGGTACTTTTGACATGACCTTTCTTTAAACGTCCCCGATTCAGGTTTGTTCATTACTGTAAATATACACATATCACGCCTTTATCCCTTCCGGGGAGGGCAGAGCGTAAACGACAGCATACCTTACAATACCTTCGCTATCGCCGCGTCTGAAAAATACGTAAGTAAGTTAGTTGCAGGCGTGATGCAGGCTTGCAGGGTCTTTTAAACGTTTAGGTATGAATACAGTGACAGACAGGTCATAGAGAATAAAAAGAAGTCTAAAAACTAAAACCCGACTACTGAGATTTCGCGCTCTAAAAAGTAAGAAACAAGAAATCTGAAATAATAAATACTCACGATTGAATGTGTTTTTCGTCTCCAAAATTCATACTAAGTAAACAGCTATTATAATTTATTTTCATGGCAGTTTAATATAAAGTTCATAGTGGTTTTCAGGTGATAGCTGTGGTCGTTTGCCACGTGTTCTAGTACTATCTAGTTTATAAAATAAATAATTATTTTGGGGTTGTAAACTTAAATTTTACCGATTGTTTGTTGGAAGATGTAGGTAGGTACGAGTTTAAACTGTATTATGATTTTGTTAGGTGTATATAGTAAAGTAACCCCCCGTGTGATTTCATTACCAAAACAAATGTTTCAGTTTCTTCTGATCTTGCTGGATCGACAGAATAAAGAAATCCTCCGGGTCGATGCTTGCTGTTGGTTTCGTTACCAAAACAGATGTTTTCATTTATTATTTTAGCTACGTATAAAATTTATAAAATTTAATATATAATATGTGCCGTGTGATGCCGGCTTAGGTGCCGTGTGATGCCGGCTTAGAATGGCATCACCCCACATCCTTCCCGCGGGTGTCGTAAAAGGCAACTAAGGGACTCGAGAGTATTGGTGTATTACAATTTATAGGCGACAGACTGGCAACCTGTCACTATAGTGATACACATGTGTTCTGAAACAACCCTGAAAAACAATCCTCAAAAATGTCAGATGTGGCGGTAGCGGCCGTGTTATTGTGGCCGTTGGCGCTCTGCCTACCCCGCAAGGGATAGGGGCGTGATATGTGTATGTGTATGTGTGTAAAATTTAATATGAATATATGAAGCGTTATAACGACAAGTTCTAAAAAAAATGCACAAATATCTGCTTTTAAAATATTAGTTGTAGGATCTTTTATGTACATACATACATGTACCCATCTATACATACATACATATAAACACATATCACACCTTTATCCCGCTTTCGCTCTGCCTACCTATCTATGTACGCGTTAAATTAATTTAAATGTAATTCGCGATACCTTCAACTTGGATCCCATTACATGAGATGAAAAATATGACAGTTCGTTTGATACCCAACACATATACCTTATGCAAACATATTTTACATGCAGTAGCAGTACGTATTGTGACTTAAACGTCAATTTTGGTGCAGCTACTCAATTGAGTAAGACAAAAGTCTCAGACAACAGATGTCGCTGTTAGTTTTCCTAAAACGCGAATTGGCTTAATAGCACTACCTTTGTCAAAAATTTTGGAAAGTGTGTGTACCCCTAAAAATAAGAAATTTAACCGCAGTAAAGAGCAGCCTATGTTTTATTCTAGACATTATTTCATCTTTGTACAAAGTATCATTTGAATCTATTCAGCCTTTTTAGCGCCAAGTCCTAACAAACACACATCCGCGTTTATAAATTATATAAGGAATTAGGAATTAGGATTAGGATTAGTAGTATCTCTTATGTACCTGCCTATCTACGCGTTAAATAAATTTTAATGCGATAATTTTCGCGGTACTTTTCTACTTCGATCCCATTAAATATGATGATAAATAAATCAGATCTGAGCCTAAGGAACAGCTATTTCTTATCATAGCTTATACAGAGATATTTAGCGTATGTAGTGCTATCACGTCTTGTCTGCCTTTCGTTTTCATCATCAGTTCAGCTCCACGAGTATGACACATACCGACACCACACCGATACCGATACCGATGTACCTGCTGCTTGCAGAAAGTGGTTGAAAAATTCTGACATAAGGGCTCATTGAAGACCAATGTGTCGCAGTGGTAGTGCGACTACCTTTGACGCAGAAGGTTCCGGGTTCGATTCTCGGTGGGTCACTCACAAAGTTGATATTTATCACTTTGTAAATTTGTTCCCAGTCTGGTTAGAACATTGCAGGCTGAACCACCCGATTGTCCGTAAGAAAGATGGTTCCGTGTTTCGGATGGCACGTTAAGCCGTTGGTCCTGGTTGTTGTCTATGATCACTTTAGACGGCGGTCGTTACACAACCATGTCAGAATCCTGCTACTTGCAGAAGGCGGTTGAAAAATTCCGACACTAGGGTTCATCGGGTCGTTGCACGACTCGGTGTCTCACACGAAAAAATAAATTGAATCGTTAGACGGCTCGGCGTCCTACGCGAAAAGAGAGAAAGAGAAAAACCGATGTACCAATTTCATACTAAATTGACATTGCGTAAATGCAAGAAAGCTTCAAAATTTCACCTACATTATATATATTTTTGAAATGTGCTATTTAAGCCCTTTTGTTTGATACCCAACACGATACCACTTGAAGAAAAAAAAATTTTTGTTCGTATCTTTATGCACGCTAGAGGGCGCCATGTTCACTTTATTGTGACATCACATAGCCTATAACCATCGGACTGTTCAGACGCTTCTATTGACACCTCATTTGTCAAATTCTGTTAAGTAGATTCGTAGCTAGGAGGGAACAAAGGAATTATTGCCACATACATACATACATACATACATAAATTCCGGTCAAAATCATAACCCTCCTTTTTGCTTTGCTGTAGTCGGGTAAAAAATGACATGACATCTCTAGTCTCTGTGACAGGTACATACTGACAGGTGTTTTTTTAAAGTCGCCACTAAGGACGCCATAGACTAGCGTGTGAACTACACCCACGAAAATGAAATGAGGTGATATTATTTTAAGTCGGCATCAGAAATCCAAAATAAAAAAAATATATTCTCATCTACTGTAGATCATTCTAACTTCTCCAGTTTTGTCTTATAGCATAAATCAAGTTGGAAATCATCCCCACTAATACTATATCCGTGTTCAAAAGGACGGTCTTGTGTGTACGAAACTCAATTTCCTCGCTCAATCAAACTATATTTTAGACAATCGAATTTAGATCACTAAGCAAAGAACTTTTTGTATATATTTCCCACATATTTTTCTCGGTAAAAACAGTTTTTTTTTCTTAGTATACAACGAAGTCGCTTTCTGCATTTCTATCTATCTATCACACTGTCTATTTAAAAATAACATTTTAAATAGACAGTGTGATTTTAAATAACATTAAAATCCGTTGCATGGTTGTGAGGTTAACGACAGACGGACAGAGAAACGCAAAAAGAGACTTGATTTTGTATTATGTATTGACTACTTGGATCTCCCATTTCCACTAGCAACTAGAATAACCTGATGCTATGGTGATTTATCAAATTGTTATAACCGATAGAATCGTGTTCTCAGTTTTTTTTTTCCTGTCAGATCAATTTAATACCCCTAATATATAATATATATAGATTGACGATTTCCAATTTAATTTTTATTTATACAGAAACGAGACACTCACAGTTTGTGGAGGTATATTGAAGGTCCCCTTTTGGAAGCACTTTGTTCTCGTTTATAGAGAGTTTTTGAAAATAATTGGACAACAACAGAAATTGTGTTTGTCTTGTTCTGCTCTTCAACTTGTAAATACTTACTTTTTTCCCGACGGTTTTATATTATTAAAGAGTAAATAATTTTGTATGTAGATAATATGTATATGGACACAACTCCCACTAATTTGCATTTTTTTTATATTTCATTTCACATTTTTAATTAAAATAACGCAAGACGAGCTCTTGTCGCATACCCTGTAAAAATATTAGATCTCAAACACGCACTAACTTTATCCATCGAAATTTCACATGCTAATAATTATCAGACAAAAATGTGGAACTTGACCTTTTTGCTACCATCTAGAAGGCTGAATGAACCCATTTAAAAATATCAAGTTTTTATAGAACAGCCAAGCTGTTAGCCATAGGGCTCGCAGAAGAATTCTCCACTTCTCCTGTTTTCTTCTTTGCGTGATATGTAGAGTTGGAAATATTGGAGCTCCCATACAAAGAAATCAGTTGGCCGAATTTACTATGTTAACTCTTTGTAGGTAGGTATAGTTTGACGTCTGTTGCTTGAAAAAAGTTGTTGGTATGAAATTGATCTTTTAAGTTTAGCGTCTTCATAAAATCCGGGGGTAGGACGAACTAAGCTGATACATCCAGTTTCCAATACCACGATATTTTTGCAGGATTCGAGGTGCTGTCAACGGGTCCAGCGCTGTTGTTGCAGTTCACTGCCAACTCCGCCACGCCGGGGCAAGGGTTTGCAGCCACCTTCCATTTCCAGCCTCCTCCTGATTCTACTGCTGCAGGTACCAACTGCCTTAAGGGCTGAGCACACCGGCCTGCGTAATGCGGCTCGTATGCAACACGTGTACACCGCGTACCTGGCGCGCACCGGTTTGTAAGGGATTGTATGGGAGACGGCACACCGCTTACGTTGCGTAGGTCACGCGAGCGGTGTGCCGTCTGTCATTTAATCCCTTACATTACAACCGGTACGCGCCGGGTACGCCGTGTACTCGTGCTCCATTACGCAGGCCGGTGCGTTCTTCTAGGATCTGAGGTGGTATCAATGGATCCAGCGTTACTGCTGCAGTGCACTGCGCCAACTCCACCGGTTGTTCACAGGGTTCCCAGTTACATTGCACTTCCAGCCTCTTCCTGATGTTACTTCTTTCCCACCTCAAATAAAAAACTTCACTATTAGACTTCTCGTGCAAATATTTGAGGGAATTTAACTTTCCCACTAAAATAAATTCTTCTTGCTCCAAGAAGGAAATCCCGCCATCCTTCCCCGGCGAAAACTTTAATAGAAAGCTCGAAAAAATCTCTTTTAAAATTGGGTGCAATTCGTTGAAAGCGTCCCGTTATAAATGCCCCCGATTCGGCTAAATTTGCGAATGTAGCCAACAGGGCTCCTGTGCTATGAATAGGAATGCTGGCAGTGGTCCAAGGGTGCCCTGGAAGTGCTTATTTTGGTGGCACTTAGTAAGTAATAGCACTTAACTGAACTGCTAGTTACCGGGCGTAAGTGATGTGGATTTCAGCTCGGCTAAAGGTAAGTAAATACGGTTGTTTTCTAGTAAACTTACATTTCAAAATAGGTATGCATATCAAAAATTGGCCAATGAAAATTATGTAAAAATTGATTACAAATATCGCTATCATAGAAAAGAATGTATGGTATAAAATTAAGTCGCTTTTTGCGATTATCTGTCTGTCAAGGAGAAGCTTTAAGACAAAAAAATTTGGCGAATACTCCACCAACAAGGGCAGCATGGACAAAACTCCACCGAAATCAAGCATCGAAAATGGACAGGACAGTCGTCCCGGAAAAAAGTCTATTTTCCACGGGAAAACGACTATTGGCACCCCTGGACCAACTGCTAGTTTTGTTGCAACTGCTGCCATTTCCAAATTTCCGTGAACATGCAACATGGTGCAAACTTAAGAATACTAATCTAATGAAGTTATTTATTACGTCTCGGGCATACGAATTGACAGGCAGACAGATAGACTTAACTAGTATTTTCTTCTTCTTATTCCTTGCAGAAGAAAATTAGAATACCTATCTAAATTTTCACATGACATTCCTGCCCTCTAGTGGCTTACATGAAATCTTTTTACGTAGCGCCATCTATCAAATGGGCACTGAAATTCACGCATCCCAGCTCTAGCACAGGCTCTACCAGAAGCACCCAGAAGGTTCAAGTTTAGTTTGGAAAAATTTACAAAGTACTTCAATAGATGGCTCTGTTTCAAGGTGTAATTAAATGCGGTTTTCTGTTGCAGATTCTGACCGACTGTTGAAACTCAGCTTCGGAAAAGCGTTCGAGTCTCTTGGACCTGAAGTTAGTGCTACAAGTAAGTACATTTTAAGTTATTGGTATACCTAAGAAATGATGCCGGACCAACGAAACTACCCAGTGGCATACAAGCGCTCTGTGGTAAAACTAATGAATAACACTAAAGATCTACTTTGAGAATAAAACTTTATAGGGTAGGAGAGATGATTTCAGTACACCGTTTATAACATCCTGTGTTTTATTTATTTATTTTATTTTATTTTAATTTTTTGAGGGAAGCTAACAGCACTAAAGTAACATATTTGACATTGAAATTAGTCATAAAGTATAAATTAGGAGCAAATATGCATTTTTACGGGTGAACCAGCTTATGAAACAGAACAACTCTTATCAAAATACGAGTATACGGGATATTGATACTGAACTGAACCTTATATTTAAATTAACATTGAAAAACTTCTTATGTGTAAACTTATGCGTACCGCCTGGAACTGTATTAATATTAGATTTGGTAATAATTAGAGTAAAAATTAAACATTGCCTCGCCCTCTGCTCAAGTGAGTAGGTAATTTAAGTTTAAAATTGACAACGTTAATAATAAATTACCTAAGCCTGTATGTGGCTTCGCTTTACAAGTAAGTACTTACATACGTACACGACAATATTTTGAGCTGTTCTATTTTATTAATTCGGTACGTATGACTAGGTACTTCTTTATCTAGCCTGCGTCATCCCACTGCTTGGCAAAAGCCTGCCTCTTCTCTCTCCAACTCTCTATTCAGTTATATCCTGAACCTTTGGTACGGATACTAATTCTAATGTAATGAAAATCTGACTCATCGCCTAGACGACTTTTCACTGTCAGTCAATCCGCAACAAAACACGTAAAATTGTGTCAAGCCGATATGGGTCGAAGGTAACATATTTATATTTATTTACCTTGTCGCTATAGCCAATCCTGAAATGTGTGAAAGTAATCGCCAGATCGAGTCGTTCATCAACTCGGTGTTACACGAGAGAGATTCAATAAAGAGACCCTTCTAATGGCCCATTATCACTGAGATTAAACGACATAGATGTGTCTCTGTGTCTTTATCTGGGTCACAGATTTTCAAAGTGTGTCTATCTATGGACCCCTATGAACCCTTTGTCCCCTCTACCGAAATAATTTAAAATGTGGTGCAACAACCGATGTGGCGCAATGGTAGTGCGACTGCTTTTGACGCAGAAGGTTCCGGGTTCGATTCTCGGTGGGTGACTCATAGAGTTAATATTTTATTACTTTGTGAATTTGTTCCCAGTCTGGTTAGGACATTTCGAGCTGAACCACCCGATTGTCCGTAAGAAAGATGGTTCCGTGTTTCGGATGGCACGTTAAGCGGTAGGTCCCAGTTCCTGTCTATGAATACGACGGTGGTCGTTACACAACCATGTCAAAAGCCTGCTACTTGTAGAAGGCGGTTGAAAAATTCTGACACTAGGGTTCATCGGGTGGTTGGACGACTCGGTGTCTCACACGAAAAGAGAGATTAGAAATGTGTGTCCTTAAATTTGTCTTTCAAGCTTTTATGATTAGCAGTGGCCTAGTGTAGGCTGCGATGCAATACTACTTTTTACAACACCCACGGGTAGAAATGGGATGACACTATTCTAAGCCGGCATTACACTGATTTAATGTATACCTACGGGGTGTAAGGAACAGCGTCCCGAATACTGATAGAATGCAAGCAGACCATAAAACTGCTCAATTTTCCCCTAGAAACATATTTTATGGCATATACCAAATTTTTTAATGGTAAATGCGGTTAGCTGATCGAGATTTTGTATGGGAAGTGGATTTTTTTTTGTCGTTTCCTGACATACCTATGTTCCTAGGGGAAAGTTGTTCAGTTTCATGGTCTGCTTGCACCCTTTTAGTATTCGGGACGCTGTCCCTAACACCCTGTATAATACATGCACAGAACTAAGAAACCTATATTATATCATGTACACGGCTACGACGAAGCAAAAAGGAGTGTTATAATTTTGACCGCTCTTGCTCAGTGAAGTAGGTGATATTGTGTTAAAAGACTTTTACAATACCATCACACCATTTTGCTGTAATTTAAATGCAGATAGATCAGCTGTAAGAAAACTTTATTTAGTTATTTGTTTATTATTTTTTTAACATTTTCAAACCATAGAATAAGAAAATGGAAACCATAAGTTCTAATCCATTGGTCGGAATAAGTTCATTCCTTTACAAAGAGCACAATATAAGCGGAAATTTTCTGCATCTAGACTACCTACATAAGAAACAAAAGGTTCTAGAACAAAACCTTGAGCTGGGAGGTGCCAGTATCTATGAGAACTAGATAGGTATTATATTTTTTTTTTCAAGTAGCAACTGTTATTCTTTTTTTTTTCGAGTGGGACAGCAAGTCGTCTAACGGTTCGATAAATCTACTAACTAGTAGAACCTCTGAAATGGTTCTGTAACGATCACCGTCTATGCCATGCGATCATAGATAGCAATCGGGACCGACGGTTTAACGTGCCCTCTGAAACACGGAAGCATCTTTCAGACATCAGGTGATTCAACCTGCAACTGCAACGTCCTAACCAGACTGAGAACATATTTACCATAATTAACATTTATACCCAGCGGATACCATAACAGCCACAACAGTTCATTGCTGAACGTGGGCAACCCCCTATCGGGGGGTACTGCCATACTCACCACGTTTGGCAAGCGGATTGGCGAGCGCAGTGCAATATGTTGCATTTACTACAGGAAACGCTGCTGCCCATTCCCTGGATGATAATCCCATAGTCGCTTTTTACGACACCCACAAGTCGAATTGGGGTGATGCTATTTAGAATTGGGATTACCTAATCCAACACCACTGTGACCCAAATGTTTAATCAAGAAATGTTCGTCGAATACGTCCTCAAAATAAATTATTCGATTGGGTCGACGTCGGTGCAGCGTCAGCTAAATGCATCCGCAAGCAAAACACAGCGAATAAAACATACCGCTCTACTCTAAATAAATAATCAAACAACTTGCAACCTTTGCGCGCCTAACTGCTCTTTGCCTGGGTGCTAGTGACGTAGGTAGTTACTTAGCGAATAGCCGTATACAGGCTGTAAAAAAAATTACTGCAAATATTTTAACGGGTAAACGAGCCTATGAAACTGAACAACTATCCGTAAGGAACATAGGTCAAAATATGAAAAAAAATTTGGAGCCGACTGATTCACCCCTTAAGATACTTGCAGCTAATATTTTTACACCTTGTATTTTTCAACGAATAATATGAAGAATAGTCTATAAATTTCTCGTTCGCAAAAGTCTGATTCTTTTTTTGTGAATTTTTGCGAACTCTTCATTGTAACTTAGTAACTTCAGGCGTAGTTATTTGAAGTGAGATGTTGAAAAAGGAAGTAAAATAACAAGTATACTGTTGCATACCTACCATGGACCTACGCTTATTATTATCACAAATTGAACGAGCACATTTGACTCTACATAGTAGCAAAAGAGACTAATATCTACCTAATACTAATTAGCAACTTAGTATTGACAAAGGTATAAATAGATGAGCCGTAGATATGTTAATACAGGGAGTAACTGAAATTTTTTACTGATTTTTTTTTCTATTTCTTTTTTTTCTTTTGATATTTCGACCCATGGTTCTTGGGGAAAGTTGTTCAGTTTAATGGATTCACACCTTAAAATATTTGCAGTTAATATTTTTACACCCTGTATACCACGTACAGAGTAGAATCATTCTACCCAAGGCGCTAGTTAGGAATCAGCAATGTTCGTTTGCAAGAACTAGGAATTGAATAACGAGGAAAAGATGTTGAATAAACGAGTTTTTGATTAGGCGCAGTTTTTGAATGAATCAAAAGGACCTGAAAAGCAACGTTACGTAGAGAGCAAGAGAGTACAAGTTAAATAGAGATAATTTTAAAATACAGTGCAAATTTAGGGGGTTTTACTCGTGCACGTGCCTTGCAACCGAACAACTGTCCCCAAGGACAATAAGTAGAAATGTTGGAAAAAACAACCACTTTTCGACCTTTTTCTTATGGGGATCTAAAACTTTTTTCATAATGTTACTTCGAGAAAGTCGTTCCCTTACATTTTCCCCTAAAAATTCGCACTGCATTCAAAATAACTTTGCATATCTTCAAAGCCGGACTTTTTAAACATCTAGGTAAAGTAATAACGCCTGAGCTTCAGGTTGCTCCAGGTTAACATTTTTACGAGTAGAGTGTATTTTCAAGTCTGGCCAAGGCTTTTGTCGAGGCGTTGCAGATGCTGTAGTGTGAATATTTGAGGCTGTTCTGGCACCTTAATTCTTTATACAGTTTGATACATCTGCTTGTCGCTGCATCTCGGGCTTTGCTGTATTACGTAGGTTTTGTTGCATTTTCTAGTGTTCCTGTTTGATTTTCTTTTGTGTTTCGTGGTTTTAGTATGGGGATTGACATTTCTAGTATGGCTCTGGCAGACCGCTGCGATGTTAAGTGTGCGATCCGCTTAATAGTCGCGTTTATATTTAATATTTGTTTTCTATATTTCTTTATTAGACCCAATCATCAATCTGTCTAGACAGACTGTAAACTACATATAAAATTACATCAAAGAAACCTAAAACTTGGCTGACTTAATCAAATATTTACTTCGAAAATTTTCATGGCAGTAACGAGAAAATCTGAACGAAAGCAATCTTCCTTGATGTACAAGTACCTACGTACCTGCAAAAAGAAGAGTATGTGGATGCTACAATTCTACCTTACCCGAGCGGTGGGTGACCTGCCAAAACTTTATTACTTGGAAACATAAAGTTTCTTGATGAAATAAGAATAAGAAAAGTTTTGTTCAGTGACCACCTTAGTTAGGATACATCACAAATTAAGTGTAAAAACAAACAGTTTGTATTGACATTTTAGTATCAAGTCTATAGCAGTACAGTAGTAGGTAAATAGAACGCTGAGAAGATACAAGAATTATAGGTAGTCCATTTGTTAATGAGGACACTGAAAAATACGTACAGATGCGTTTCAGTTTACCGAATGACTAGTAAAAAAAGCAGAGAGTGCCAAGCTTGGTCTAAAGATCAACCACGCTAAAACAAAAATTATGGTGGTAGACAGAGCACAATTACTTCAACCCGCCGATGCACTCGATGGTTATGAAAAGATCAAAGAGTTTGTTTACCTAGGATCGTTGATTACAAGTGAGGGCAGTTGCACTGAAGAAATCCGCCGAAGATCCGGGATGGCCAAAAGTGCTATGGCAAACCTCGAAAAAGTGTGGAGAAACCGCAGTATTCGCCGCCAAACAAAAGTACGCTTAGTCCGAGCTCTCGTATTTTCAATATTTTTGTACGGGGCCGAAACCTGGACCACAAAAAGTCGTGACAATAGTAAGATCGATGCTTTCGAAATGTGGTGTTGGCGGAGATTATTAAAAATACCTTGGACTGCCATGAGAACGAATGAGTCAATTTTGAAAGAGCTTAATGTCACGAAGCGTCTCTCCACAATCTGCAACGAGCGTAAACTTGCCTTCTTTGGACATATTGTACGGTCTACAAAGCATAGTCTGGAGAAACAACTAATTTTGGGACGTGTGGAGGGGAAACGTGCTCAGGGCAGAGCTCCAGGAAGATGGTCCGACAGTGTGAAGAACGCAGTGGGCGGTAGCATGTATCGAGCTGTCCATACTGCCTACAACCGTTCGGAATGGAGGCAAATTTCAAGTGGTCGCGATCCTCAGAATTGAGGGAACGAGGAAGAAGAAGTAAAAAAGCGCAGGGTCGAACTATTGAATGTTTTTCTCGGGTATTTAATCTTGTATTTAATCCTTATGGTATAGAAATGGCGATTTTGCGTAAACCACACGCGATATTACATTTCAGGGTGATTTATTAATATCATGACTTAGGTAGGTATATTAAGTAAGATAAATCCAGTTTGACTATACTTAGATTGAGGTAAGTAGCTGGTTCAAACCGCTTCCGATTACAAAACTTTCTACTGTTTTACAGCATTTACCTGCTTATATTTCACTCGAGTAGTAAACACAAAGTTTCCTGATGAAATACGCCTGCGGAAAGCAC
The DNA here is from genome assembly GCA_029255805.1 of Keiferia lycopersicella. Classification (NCBI taxonomy): domain Eukaryota; kingdom Metazoa; phylum Arthropoda; class Insecta; order Lepidoptera; family Gelechiidae; genus Keiferia; species Keiferia lycopersicella. Next base: position 8,343,268 of record JARACZ010000008.1, read on the forward strand.
TGGGACGAGAATAGTGCGCTACGGAACGCCTGTAGCCGCTAACTAGCAAAAAGTCTGCGGGCGTTGATAAACGCTGCCGAACTGAAAGGCGGGCAACTTTTAAGCGGATCACACACTTCACGCACGACGGAGCGCTAAAACATCGCAGCGATCTGTCAGATCCATACAAGAAATGTCAATCCCCATACTACAACCGCTCAACCGCTGTCGTCGCAGCGCTATCGCAGTGTCGTCCGACAAGTGCGGTTTTAGTATGGGGAATGACGTTTCTAGTATGGATCTGACAGACCGCTGCGATATTTTTGCGCTCCGTCGTGCGTCAAGTGTGCGATCCGCCAAAGGCGAGCAACTTTTAGACTGTGCTCGAGAAATTTCCGGTAAATTTGGAGTGTGAAGGTGCAGCGTTCATTCGCTAAAAACTCACAACCTGCGAACTATTAGGCAGTATGCAATAACAAGTTTTTGCATTTTTTCTGGACAACCGAAGAGCGCGGTAAAACGAGACGCAACAGTGTGCCATAATTATGGGGCACTACAGAGGTCAGTAAGCGGGGACCATCGATAGATCTGTACGAATCCACAGACAAGAAGACAAAAATGTGCGGTAAACTTAATAACACAGACCAAGTAAATAATACATATATTATGTGGTCGCCGTATGTAGCGAGCGACTCGAATATCATTTTTGCTCGGTGCTGTTATTAGCTTGAAGCTAAAATTATAACTCTGCAAATTAGAGTTAACTCTCTTTTACAGCTAACTCTGCAAATTAGAATTACCGGCAAAATAACAGTTACCCAACAAGAGGACACCTAGACAGTATCAACACTTAAAACAAATTATAAATATTTATCTTAAAATTCAATGAAGTCAACCTCGTTTGCTTACTAAACCAGCCAACTTCTTGAGTAGATAGTTATGTCGTAGGTTATTTCAAACACTGACATTCTCCGCAGTGTTCGTAACTTTAAAGTAACTTGACTTCCTTTAAGTATTGGCGTGCTTAACATTGTATTCACTTAGCTCATCTATATGAATGTTTCCTATTTCGTAGGAATGTCCACAAGATAGTAAATTCAAATATTTGGTGTTTTAATCAAACTAGATATTTTTTTATCGTTATAAATGGCGATACAAGGAGAAAATGCACCTGTGCGCTGAGCACATTTCTCCAAGGTACAGTATTTTTATCTCACGAGTACGCGTTAGCCACCCATGTGTGTGTTATCTCTCTCTCTTTTCGACGAGACGGTGTCCCAAACGAAAAGAGAGAGAGAGAGAGATAACACACACAAGTGCGCGCTCGTGAGATAAAAGGTCTGTACGACCGAAGGCGGGCTCTTTAATGATTAATAGTTCCAATCATAGTGCTTAGAAACCTGTAAATAACAAACGAAATTAATTGATTTCCAACACTAGATATTGATATATTAACTATATGGCTCAGTCACCCGTCGCTATAGTCTAATAGTCGGTCCCCTTGGCCCTCACTCAACTTGGAAAGTCCTTTTTCTATACAGGAAGTAAAAACAAATTTGAATCAGCCCATGAAACTGAACAACTTTCCTCAAGGAACATAGGCCGATATATGAAAAAAAACATTGGACCTCCCATACAAGTTGACTCGCCCAGCTGCTACTTGTTGTAAAATATTTGCAGCTTATATTTACTGCAATCAATACAAAGTGCGCTTAAAACCTGCAGGTACTATCAAGTCAGAACTTAAGCTCTCTGAAGCACTGGAGGAAAAAAAATGGATATTAGAAAACTTGGCCTCACTTTTTCTAACCGTCATGGGTGAAATTGCCCCACAAATAGTTTTTACTGCCGAACTTTAATCGAACAGCCAATTAGGGACACCCAAAAAGGTTTGAAAGGGTTGTGAATGAATACCTACTTAACCTAATGAGTAAAATTGTAATTCTGTTAAAATGGAATGAAATGAATACTGGAAACAAAGAACAAAAATACTACAAAAACACTAGGTACAAACAAAAAACAAAAACAAAAACAAAACAAAAAACAAAAATACTAGTTACTTATTATGAATGGTAAGTTAAAATTTAATGCGGGGAACTGAATGGTAGAAAACAATGGAAACGCATTTTTGAAAACTATGAATCGTACTATATTATAAATGTGAAAGTTTGTATGTTTGTTTGTTTGTTTGTTCCTTCTTCGCGCAAAAACTACTAAACCGATTTTCATGAAATTTGGCACACACATAGAGGATAACTTGGATTAGTACATGGGATAGTTTTTATCCTGAAAAATTGTTGTTGATGATATTTAGCGGGGGCACCCGCTAGTAAACCAGGTGAGGTCGTGCTCCCTACCAAGCCGACAGGCGTAGTTTTGATGACCCCGGGGCCGTAAACGTAGAGTCCAACACAAAAAAACCGCTAGTAAAAATATATATCAGCGAGACATTTATAAAGAATAGTGCACACTGCCTACGCCTGCAGGCAGGCTTGTATGCGTGCACGCGACCACGCGCGTACGTGCTGTAATGTATAAGATTCTGCGTTGTGTTTATACCATACATCTTTAATCATTGAGATGAGACGCTCCTGAATATTTTCAAAACAAACGCTTCTTTTAGAAAATATTTAATTTTATCACAGGCATTATTTACTACATGTAAAAACAAAAGTGTCTGAGATAACTGATTTCAAATTATTAAATTGGGTGGGGCCCGCTATTTTTGTCTGCAAATTTTGTCATTGTAACGACATCGAAACTCAACTGCGGTTCAATTGCCATTGTGATTTTTCTACACTTTTAACTGTTAGCAGACTACGAAATGACCGAAATAATCCAATTGAGGTTCAATCGACATCCAACTGAAACTATTTTCATTTAGCAGACTTAGGGCCCTGTAGTCAATAATGACTTTTTCTTTGCTCGCCAAAATTAATTTTGCTGACGAGCAATAATAATTTTTACAACATTTGCCACATTCTGTATACGTCATTTCGTATGCTGAGTTTGTTTAAATTCCCCCACGTGAGCTCCAGCTAAGTACAAACAAACAAAACATAGGTACTCTTCTTTTTACTAAACACAAGCTAATTTACATATTGAAGGAAAGCAGAAACTTTCTGTTATATTTTATTGTTATTATATTACAAGAGTTACTTATTTTTACAATTCAGCATTCAAATGTAATTTGCCAAGCATGGCAACTAACTCACACTTAACGCACAACGGACTGCTAAAATATCGCAGCGGTCTGTCAGATCCATACTATAAACGTCACTCCCCATACTAAAACCGCACTCGACGGACCACACTGCGATAGCGCTGCGTCGACAGCAGTGAAGCGGTTTTAGTATAGGGGATGACATTTCTAGTGTCTGACAGAACGCTGCGATGTTTTAGCGGTCCGTCGTGCGTTAAGTGTGCGATGCGCCTAAAACGCATGTCAGTAGTAGATTGTTGTGACTATACGCTGTGAGCATACATGTAGTGTACCTTATTAATTGCTGTTTTCAGAACAGATTACTGTATACATTATTTCATCATCATCATAATTGTGATTGAAGCGAAACCGTAAATAATTTTCCATTAAAAATAGAGATTTATTGCGGGCATGACGCGATGGTAACCGTAACAATGCGTTTTACCATAATTGCCTCTGGAGCGACGTAATTTTATAAACTGTAAAATTTAATTTTTCCTGCCATTTAACGCTATCTACATTAATTTTACTCAACTGTCTCATAAAGAGGGTTATATTTTTTGGGAATATGTCTATAAATGGACAACCTGAACACATTCTGAGCACAACGGAGCGCTAAAATATCGCAGCGCTCTGTCAGATCCATACTAGAAACGTCACTCCCCAACCCATACTAAAACCGCAATCGACGGATGGCAGGTGGAGCGGAACTCGACAGACGACACTGCGCTAGCGCTGCGTTGACAACGGTTGAGCGCGATGTTGACAATAAAGTGTCGGTAGTTCTGTTTAAGCCGCTGGTCTGAGCACCGCGAGTGTCATTGGTTAAAGATACCTATTGAAATTTCATAAATTTCAAATGAATTAAATTTGCCTTTTTTATTATACATGTAGTCATATTTTTATTTTATTTAATAATGATTGTTGTCTGCCCTTTTACATTACCTATTTAATTTTGCAGCTCAAGAGCAGATTTTTCATCCCAATCCTATCTTATGTTATAACTGAGAATAGACACAGGTAGTAAGGACGGTATACCGAAAACTTTACAGACATGATCAGTCCATTAAAGTGGACAAATATCCCTGAGGAATGTGTGTTGTGTAACGACGAAGGAAGATTCGGTACCCTATAGACTTGGATTCCTGCGACACAGGATTTACCTAGTGCGGGGTCCGCTAGTAACTGCTCTTATAAGAAGTTCCTTGAGGATAGTTTTCAGATCCTTGGTTTGATCAGGCCCGCACAATTTTTTATGCTCTATCTCTTCGGCCTCTTTCACACTCAACGTCCAACGCAGCACATTTCTGACGTCCGTCAAACGGACGCTAAAATAACGCTGAACCGACGCAGTGACAGTGCACGACGCACGATCAAAATGTCAGGCAAAATGACGTTGATTGGCAACACGCAGCGCTGCGCTAACGGATGCGACGTCGGGAGCAGTTTTTGTATGAGGAGTGACGTTTCTAGTATGGATTTGATAGGAGGATCCGTTAGCACAGCGTTATTTTTGCGCTGCGTTGGACATTAAGTGTGAATGAGATCTTCCGATTAGCCATTCGCTATCATTGATTTACTCATTTTCAAACAGCTAAAATAATAAAAACCTATCGATATCTGTTCTACGTAGTAGCCGTGTGGTACCGGCTTAAAATACATTTCTACCCGTGGGTGTCGTAAAAGGCAACTAAGGGATGAATCCAGGGAGTGGGCAGCTGCAGTCTCTGTGAATACAACACCTCGTACTGCGCACGCCAATCCGCTTAACAAGCGCGGTGAGTATGGCATACACCTCCCAAATGGGAGAGGCTCATGTCCAACAGTGGACTTTTGTGACTGTTTTGTGACTGACTTCTGTATCACTGAACTTTCATCAGGTATAGAGATTACCCCTATTAGGCAACACCCAGGTGGTATCGAAAATCAACAAAGTCTGACAACAGCAGTGCTCAGCTGGTACTGGTATTGGTCTGCAAAATTTGATTTCAATCCGCTTTCTCATATTTGGGTCAGCACAAATTCGCACAGACGACGGAAATTTGATAGAAGTGGCAGGACCAAAATAACTAGGTACAAAAAAGAGGAGGTATTTGGGTCATCTTATATCTGAATACCTCGAGCAAGGATCATTAATAGGCCTTCATCTTCGTTAGTCTTTCTTCGTTCTAAGCTAGACGTTTTACAGCTGAAGATGTAATGTAAGTAGAGAGCTGTTCGTAAGTCGCATCCCTCCAAACATTGAACCAATGTCCTCGTCGGTGGCGGAAAAAACTTAAAGAAGTATGAATGGCCACGCTGGAATGTACTTACCTACTTACCTATGTTTCTGTTGGATTTCTGGAATAAGACATGCGCAGGGGACACACTTTTATAGCATCACATTTTTATAAAGTTTATACGTCACTTGACTTTTAAATAAATTACTGCCAACCCCGAGCATCGTTCTCAACTAGGTTTCATAAATTTAAATTTTACTTTACAATCTCTTTGGGACACGTTAACTTCCTATATTACGAACTATGAGAAGAAGCGTTAAAAAAAACTACATTTATGTAAATAGCAGTATGAATAATTAATCTAAACAGTGTTTGTTGCCTGGCTCGACAATGGTGAACTTCGCGATATTATGCCCACTCGTACGTATTAACATTTTAGATAGAAGTTAAATGACTTTTTTCTGACATTCGTAAACGGTCACGACGACACCCATCAAACTATGAAGTTTAATGACACTTTCCGTTTGTTTCAATGTTGTTCCGTCAATGTTTAGTGACTTTTTTGAGAATAAACGATGAAATACTCCGGGACGGAAGGCCGTGTTGCTGGAAATGAAATACAAACCAAAGCACTTCTACATAATACCATTTCTGTGACAAGTCTCTACCCAGGTTAAATAATTGAAATCTCTGACAATATCAGCTCGCATTGTTTACTGGTCGGTCTATCTCTGAGGGGCTCATTCAAAGGAGCTCCGACTACACAAGCGGAGATGAGGAAGTGGCTATGAAGTTTCCTTATCGGTGTTTGGACTGCTCTATTGCTTTTTGAAAGCGGTTGAAAATAGTCGCGCCGTTTTGTAAGCATTCTCTTATTCACTTAGTCCGCATTCAAGCTGAAGCGATGAGTTTTGAAGTACGGAAACTAAAAAAAGGTCTAGGTGGTTTTTATCATCATCATCATCATCATCATTTCAGCCGGAAGACGTCCACTGCTGAACATAGGCCTCCCCCAAACATTTCCAAAGTGTACGATCCTGCGCAACTTGCATCCACTGGCGTCTAACGATCGTCACCAGATCATCTGTCCACCTTGTGTCGAGCACTACGTCTTCCGACCACTTGCTGCCATTCGAGAACCTTTCTTCCCTATCGGTTATCGGTTCTTCGAGCTATTTGGCCTATCCATTGCCATTTCAACTTGCTTATCCTGAGAGCTATGTCGGTTACTTTCGTTCTTCTACGGATTTTTTAGGTGATTTTACCTTCTCCATTTGTTCTGCCACGGTCATGATTTAAATTAGTCAAACACATTTATCCATAAGTTCTTAATAGTAGCCTTTATAGTTACTTCTTGTTATTTTGAATAAAAAAACATACAGGTACAGGTATGAAGATCGGCATATAAAGCCATAAACCGTCCTATCGTTTGTCATGTGTTTGAACTCAGAACAATGTTATTTCATGTTCACGTTTCACGAGTTTCAGTGGTTTCGGTATCTCACAAAGGCCAATGCGGGCTTGTCCGGATAGTGGTATGTTTTAAGTACCCACCTTCCTTCATTTATAAATTGTCTTTTATTTACACACTTTATCTGAAACGGAATACTCGTATTTTTCAGACGTGGCGAAAGTACCGTATTATTACGGCTGTTATCATTCTGCCTGCCCCGCACCGAATTAAGGCGTGATATAATAGATGTCTTCATGAAATTTTTATGGAGGCTTTTTTTCATAGCCATGGTTTCCCTTGGTAAAATTAATGCGTCTAGTTTTTTGTCAATTGATTGATATTTATAGTTTCATCTAGATCTAGATACTAATCGTGCGGACATTTAATGAGTACAAGGTGAAAAATCAGTATGATTATGTTATGATAACATCTAATATTAATTTTAATAATATAAACAAGCCCAATATAACTTCGTACAAAAAAATAACTGCCGATGTAAAATGTTACGTCCATGGAGTGGAAAGGTCAAATTTTATGTAATCATCACTATTTTAGATGACGTCAAAACAATAACTTTAATATCACAATAGTTTTATTTCGTATTTATTTTCAAAACTATAAATGAATATTAGATGAATGATATCCCAGCGAGACCTATCATTCATTTAAGGAATGAAGTTTGTATTAATTTAGGATAATAGACTTTACAATACAGCTTTTGTATTTTATCAAATACCGAGTTTACTACCAAATGTACCCTCAATATTCACGAATATTGAATAACATTATTAAGCTACGAAATGCAACTCCCGGTATAATAGAGATATTTTAGTCTACTCCACCTCTGTAGTTCTAACTGCATACAATATTGAATATCAGAATCTAACAATATAACGTTCTATTGATACTGGCTTTCTACATTAAAATACAATTCTGAAAGTGTCCCTTTTGCCTCATGCACACTCAATTTTAATTTTTAGTAAAAATTTTATAATAAGGTTAATGTAATTCATCATTCTCCTTGCCTTATCCCGTTCTCTGTCGGGGTCGGCAATGACTGTATTTGTGGCAATAAATGATTTATCTATCTATCATTATTGTAGGCCTACTAATAGGTTGACGCGGAACTCTGCCGTGTGCTGCTTAGAATAGCATCACCCCAATTCTACCTGTGAGTGTCGTAAATAGAGACTAAAGGATTATCGTTCGGGGAACGGGCAGCAGCGTTCCCTGTGAATGCAACATCTTGTCAGTATGGAAATACCTAATAGCGGATGCTCATGTCCAGCAGTGGACTAATTGTGGTTGTCAAGGACGGAATCACTGAAGCGCTATTTTCGGTTCTGTGCCTGTATAAGGCTCACGATAATGCCTGGTTGTCTGATCTCATCAACAAAAGGCAAAAACGACATCTAAACATGCATGTTCCAGTCTCTAATTCTACCTGCACCTGTAGTGTGTGCGGAAAGTCATGCGGCTCCCGCATTGGCTTATATAGCCACGAAAAGTCTTGCCTCAGACACTGATTAAATCGCCTGTCACAGACGTACGCGCCAATGATGATGATTTTCGGTTCTGGCACCAGCGTAACCTATATTACGAGCAAGGAATATTATTTCCCTTGCGGAATTTTATAACATTGTTTTGTTGTACATAGCATTCATATGAGTTAGTAAAAAACGAACTGAATTTCAGTGACTAAATTATTCTGTTTTTACGTTACGTAGCATTGGTTTCGTAGGCGGCTGAAGGAGTTTTTACACTAAAATATGAACGAAATATCTTTGATGTCGAATTTATTCTATCATATTGATTTGACTAATAATAACCCCACATGTCAAAATTCTGTGACTAAATTATAATTATAGTTAATGGCCGTTTTCAAAGTATATACTAAACTTACTCTTCTACATATTATAAAGTCATACCAAGTCGGTAAACTCTGTATTGAGCGAAAATCTTTTGAGTGTGAGTACCTATTAGGTATGCCTAACAAACGTAGGCACTTAATTTAATTAAGTTGCCTCTACAAGGGACCTTTTACAAACTTGTTTTTCTATTACAAACATTTGCGTAAATGTAAAACAATATCGTAACGAGAAGACCGCTTTAATTAAATTTAATCTTAAATTATCCACTTTCAAATTTGAATTTGTCTGAAGTCTGTAATACTTGAATTACTTGAAAGCTTTAAAATAGTATTCAAAGTAAGTATCTCGGACCCAATTTGGTACTCAAAAGGTTTTTAATAGGTATGTATACCCCAATAGTTAATAGCTATTACTTACTACAAGGGTTACGAAAAACCTTTGATAAATCTCTGTACTTATCTATCTACTTGTTCTTCTTTGCGTGTCGAGGTACCGTTTGTTGGTAGGGAAGCAACTAACTGACAGTTTATCCTACTTACCACTTTCCAAAAAACAATATTGTTATATAGGACTTTTTTGGCAAACGTATTATTATTAAGCAAAAAGTTGTTCAGTTTCATGGGCACAGTAAAAAAATGCTTTGTTAAAAAAATAAGACAAACTAGAAGGATATTTAGTTGGCGAGGTTTATTACAGAGCAAATTGTCAGTCTTCCAAAAATAAACACGGTGGTCGCCGCGGCGGTATAAAGCACCTCATTTTTTAGGCTTTAAACAATATTATGGGAGAAAATCACATGGCGTTGAGCATTGGGCTTACCCAGGCCCGAATATTTCCACAAATTCCCCTAATCCTCATATTTGAACAATAAGGAAGTCGTAAACAAAAGAATCAGTTTTATTTATCATGCGTTGCCATTTTTTCCATTCAAAGAAACCGATCTGGCGATGAATCTGCTTACTAAGCGTATTTCTTGCAAACTTAGCCATTAGCATTCAGCGCGATCGTATTCATGGAAATTGGAAGAACAGCACGAAAACACGCATTATGTTAATATTCGGAGGTAACGAAGGAATTTCATTTTGCGACAGATGTTGTTCTGCGCTTTGTATGCCAGCCGAGCTTGTTAAAATAAAAACGTTAAAACACACATTCAACTAAGGCCGTACTGCGCAGTGGTCCATTTCTCTCGTAGTGAGGTGGTAGAGGTACCCCGATTCAGTCGGCCCCCGCGTGTCGAGCACTCTCGACTCTCGACCTTGCACCGTAATCGACACACTTCTCAAAGCTGGCTGGATTCAAAAAGACACGATTAAAAATAATAAAACATGTGAAAATAAATAAACCAAAATTTTAAATTTAGAACGTGATGAGATCAAAAATTAGCCCGGCGTAAATTGCAGCGTTCAGAAATAAAGTGGAGCTATGATCAGTAAAAGTTATCAAGGAATTTTTCTGAGCTTTATTTCTATCTCCTTCTGCTGTCAATTAACGGAAACTATGGCGAAAAGTGCAAGCAGGTTTATCGGTAAGTCTTAGCTATAGGAGACAACCTAAGCAACTTTATCTATACCGTGTTTACTCAGTTTCTGACTTGAAAACTCCATCTATCACCGTCGATTTATAACCGAAATTTGTGAATCCAGTTAGAAAGTAATTTCATAAATGGCCTCCGAGTGACGTCATCGCAATATTGTTAGTTTGCGAGATGAGTAATTTAAATAAGCTGTTGCCTGAAAAGTTTGTAATGCCTTAAGTTTTGATGATAAAAGCTTATTTTAATGATTCGCGGAAAGTAAAGTAAGTAAGTAAGTACTTAAACTAGTGAAAGCGTCAAGGTTGTGGTAGTGCCAGGCTCTTTATAGCTTTTCGGGTCGAAAAAAAACAGCAACGAACAACTTCAGTGCTTAGTAAAATTTATAGGCTTACTAAATGGGTTTTTCTTATGAATCTCTTTGAAGATTACAGCTGTTCTTTAAATAAAGTGGTGTAATTCATGGCTACAGTAATGACGTTATCTTTGTTTTTTTTTTTTTAAGTTAAATTGGAATACTTACTTATAGTTTAGTAGTAATAAAAAAACAGGGATATTTGTGTGTTTATTGACACAACCAAAATAAAAAAGACATACATAATCCAATTATTGCTCTGAATCGAGAACCTGGATCCGACTTATAATACTTTTGCATCCGCAAACTGATGGATGCAATAACCAATGCACAGTCATTTTCGTAACAGTTTTATTAATTGGTATAAAGTACTTCTACCAAACTACTAATGAAGTGGCAGAGGACTGGTCACATCTGCCGTAGAACCGATGGCCGGCGGAGTAAGCGGGTTCTCGAGTGTAGACTACGCATCGGCAAGCTTACCGTTGGACGCCCTCCGGCCAGGTGGACCGATGACTTATAGAGAGCGACTGGTAGCGACTGGATGGCGAAAGCGGGAAATCTTTCAATCTGAGAACCCTGGGGGAGGCCTATGTCCAGCAGTGGACTTCTATAGGCTGATGTGTATGTGTGGTGCCTTCCACCAAAGAATATAAATTCTAGATGTATAGATACTTTCTACTTAATAGTAGAAACACTTTTGTTACTTCTACGTACTTCTACAGCCACAACACTTCACTGCTAGAAAAGGTGCCTCCCCCAGATTGGGGGATATTGCCATACTCACCACAAGATAGTTCAAGATATTGTAGATATCACTAGGAACGCTGCCGCCCGTTCCATAGATTCCTCCCTTAGTCGCCTTTTACTGAAATGAGGTGATGCTATTCTAAACCGGCACCACATGGCTGAATCTTTGTTCCTACGTCAAAGGCTAATGCATAAGTAAATGTAACTTCCTTAAAATAATAGTGAGTGTCTGCATTGAAAATAGACGCGCCTCACCAAGTTATTACGCGTGTCATTAATAATTCGCAGCATACTAAGCCCTCAGGTAATTTTCATAAAGTTGTAATCTCTAAGGTCGTTTACAGGCAGACAGACTGCCATTTCATTTTGACTGCTAAAAATTTAACAGCTGATTTCTAAAAAAATTCTGCAGGTTGGTGGGATTACAAAAATACTGTTTTTGAAGTGCAAAGTTCATTTAGGTCAAGCAATGTCCTAAAAATCCTACAAATCCGACCCTTAAAATGATCATAATTGTAATCATAGTCTATTGTGACCTGGACACTGCGCGCAGTTGCGACTTTCAATTTAATGCATGTTCTGCAATTTTGCCGCCGATTTGCAGTTCAAATGCAGTCGTAATCATCATTGATCTCATACGTCTGTGACAGACGATTTAATCAGTGTTTGAGGCAAGAGCACAAACACTGCGTTGCCTGGGACGCAATTATGGAAAACGCAGGGTTGTCCAGGACCTGCGCCACCCTCTCGGTCTCCCTGGCTGACTCCACAGGAACGACGAGTCGATACGTGCGGAGCCAGGTCGGCTGCAGGAGTCTACAGCACGATAGACCTCATTCCGGATTTACTATGGAGTTGTCCTTCTCCATAGCATATGCAGTTGGACTAGAGTGTAAATACAAGCTCATGTTTTGTTTATGACAATAATAAAAGATTTTGTTGCCTAGCGAATGCGGATGTGAGGTTCTTTGGAGCATATAAAACTGGTGTCAAAACGTTACAAAGTTTAATGGTACTGCAAAAATTTTGTTACACTGAAACATATCAAACTTTCTGAACCAAATCTACGTTGACGATATATTTACATTGGTATTACCTATGTTTGTAATCTAGGTTATCCTGTATATTTGTAACGGGAAATTTCCTGGCCAATTTGCAAATAATCATACATAGAGCGCTAAACTGAAAAAGTTTCTTTCCATGAAAATGTATTTTGTCTAGTTGAGTATCAATATAATTTAAACGTCATTTCAACCCATAGGCCATCTAGTATAACATTATAAACTAACTCGAGATCCGTCAATTAGAAAAATTTTCAGCATTTTTTTACCTAAAAATTCATCGTGTCATGATCGAAACCACCAAAGGTACCACCTCTGGACTCTTAACTACATTTTTCATGATGTGAAATGTCCTATTTTTAATCTAATCTTAAATCTTTACTCAAAGGAAAATACAACTATATCAAAATGTATCACGATATCCCACACGATAAGCAGGCATGCACCTTCGTTATACTATAACCTACTTTACTCTGAAAACTCTTAAATCCTTCAGCAATAATAATCTTTGAGCCTTAACCAGTTTGAACACAATTGAAAGTGTCTACTCAGGAGTTACCTCACAAAGACCCGAGCTATTTCGGAGCCGAGGCACTGTAACCACTTCGGTTGGCTCCCGTTGATGAATAGTTGCGCTGAGTATCGCTTCCTGTAAGCAATATTGATTCAAGCACAAATCTCTTCTCTTAGCCACTGGTAGGAATTTCAATACGGCAAGCAAAATGTGAGATAAAATATTATATCAACTAGCCGTAACTAATAGTACACGGCTGGACATTGCCCTTCGCAATTAGAAGAAACGTGTCGTAGGTGTCATGGAAGGACTTTATCAATTCCTTTTTACGATATTTACGGGTAAGCAATGGCGCTTTTCCGGCACACCAATCAATGAAAGATTAATGAACCAAAAACTAATCAAAACAGTAGCTCCAACGAAGGTTGAACACAGCTAGGTATGTATCAACACTAAAGCAAACAGAGCGAAAAAGAAATTACGGTAGAAATAGCATTTTGCCGCACACGGTCATAAATAATGACTGTTCCAAGTGATTTCCCGGTCGAACACAAATTGAAAGTGTCCAGTCGGCCTCCACAGACCCGACCTGCCCCACCAAATAAACCGCTGACTTCGTACAGTATGATGAATATAGTGTCATTTACCCAGGAAATTACGGGCTCTGCATATTTTGCGTATGCTCAAAGTTCGACAAGTATTGCGAAAAAACTGTGCTGAGAATGCGCAACAAACGATTGTGCCATAATATGTGATCGTTTGAAAATGATAATAAATCTGTTTTTTACAATATTTATAGCGCTTTAAGCGTAGCCAAAACTTTTTGCTCTTGTTTCATTCTTTTTACGCCGTGTGATGCCGGCTTAGAATAGCATCACCCCACATCCTTCCCGAGGGTGTCGTAAGAGGCGACTAAGGGACTCGAGAGTGTTAGTGTGTTACAATTTTTAGGCGACAGGCTGACAACCTGTCACTATAGTGATACACGTTTTCTGAAACAACCTTAGAAAATAATCCTCTAAAATGTCAGACGTGGCGATAGTGGCCGTATTCTTACGGCCGTTAACGCTCTGCCTACCCCGCAAGGGATAAAGGCGTGTTATATTGTTATATGTTATATGTTCATTCTTTTTGAAATGTTTTGCGATTAAATAACTCTAATGTTGTGTATTTATAGCTAAAATTAACTTTTCGAAATTCGATTTTGCGTGCATAAACTAAGAATTTACTGAGAGAAGTGAATCTCACGTTCGAACTTTTTACTTTCGGGCAGGTCACTGTCTGACTTTCATGTAGGCATACTTAAGTTAATGAACCTATAAATAAACTAAACATACAACCAAACATACAAACATACTTAGGTTAATGAAAGTATTAACAAATATTTTAGCGAACAATATCTAAAAGGCTTATTAAGGGAGATTTGGTAGTAAAGTCAATGTAGAACCAAGGTATAACTCGCAAAAACCGTCCATTCAGCTTGATGAATAGTATCAAGTATCGCTACCTGAGCAATATTGATTGTACACAATCCTCGTATTCTAGCAAAACTAATAATACTACCTAGCTAGGTAGGTAGGTATATCAGATTTTCATAACCATGAATGCGAGCTCAGCCAGCTTTGCTGGAAGCTATATCCTTCCTCCGGAATATACTGCATATAAGTACAGGGTGTAGGGATAGCCCACTGAATAAATAAATTATAATATTAGGTAATACTTTTCTTGCGACATCAATTGTGATGAAATATTTTATAACACCTCCTTTTCCCATTTGTAATCCGAAAACTTATTTTTTTTCTAATGCAGCCAGAATTTGAATGTGCGACTTTGTCTATTACTAGTTTGCTAGGTTAGGTTAGGTTTAGTACCGCGCTTTAGGTTAGGTACCGCGGCTCACTCAGTCTATTTGCTCATTGCCTACGAAAATATGCAAGTGTAACTTAATGTCAATAGCAAAAATTGTGTTAAAATACTCAGGTTCGCTGCGTTGCACGGTGGTGAAACCAACAAAGTCTATCAAATTTATCATGGTCTTTTTGAAATAAATCGTGTGACATACACTTCCCTCATCTGATTCTCGAGACAGTTATCCTATACTTTAGCGCTGTAATCTAACTGAAATGGTTGTGATTTTACTTATGCTGTACCTATGTATTAGACTTTCAACTTGAATATTCTCAAGGCATACAATTTCAGGTATTCAGGAAGTGCATAATTTGAGGAGTATTGCTGAGGCGCTTAGAGCAGTTGTACAACTTAGTAGGTTGCAGACGACAGACGCTTGACAAAGGTGTTTTAATCCTTTCATCCAACTTTGAGCTATTTTGCCTCGTTTGTAAATTGTCTCACAAGAACGGTGTAAGGTAGGCAAGCCTTTTGTCTATAAACTTATTTGAAAATTGCGTCTACTTTCCAAGTTTTTAAGATGCTTGTATTTTAAATACGAGGATAATATCTTTAACGAAAGTAAAGACAGCGGCTTCCATAAAAAATAAGGTAGCTAGAGAGCAGCACTACACTGGCATTCATTGAATTGCAAAATATAATCTTCTATCAGCAGAATTTATTTGTTCCGCTTACATAGAACCAACTCTGCATACTTACGGCTTACTAGAGCACCATCAATCTAGTTAGGATCGTATAGTAGTAGTTTGTGTCCGTAAGTTAGTAAGTACTTACCTAGTACTACGTGGAAAACAGGAAGTCTAACTATTAGAAACTTTGGCTTTGAGGCTACCGTGGTTCTGCCCCAAATCAGGGCTGGCTTAAATTTTTAATTGGTTCAGTGTTATGCAAGCTGAAATCTCAAATTGTTCGTATTTTATTTATTTGTCAAACTTTTATCTAAAGGCATGTAAATATTACAGAACAGCTTTCACAACATTTCTGGGGTTATAATACCAATGAACTTCCCATTTAGCTCTGCCGCAACCTTTTTCAGGCTCCTTGAGACTGCGGTAAAAACCACATTTTTCCAGGCAAAGACATTTAATCTTCTTAAATGACGCCCTAAGCTTAACACGGGATTCTACTCCTAGCTCAGCTCAGCGCGCGAGGTTTGGTTCACGTTTTAAATGTGGTGCGAACACAGAATAGGCGGATAGACGATAAGTTGAAAACTTAATACAAAAAGCTGCGGTAACTGCAGTAGTAATGGCCAAACTTTAACACTAAAAACGTATAAAAACGCAAGCAGTGTAGAAGTTTTTGCTAATAACTCTCGATTAAGGGGTCTCAGTCATATTGATAAATGTCTGGTAGAAGTAGTTTTCTTGGCCTTTACCAAACCTTCGAGCACGCAGTACGATTTATGAGATGGTCTCTGTGTCCGTTCTAGTTGAGATCTATTCCCATGAACTTCATTCGAGAGAGCGAAGAGAGAGGTTTACGAAAATCCCACCTCAAGAGCTTGCAACACTTATTATAAATGTAACTGTCTCCTGAAATATGAACTGAAAAATAAAGGGAATTTTATATGTATGATAGTTAAGGGTGTATGAATTAATCAATTTCCAGAAAGCATACCTTACCAACAGGGTTTGTTTGTTTGACAATAAAGTGGTGTAACCAAAGAGTTAAAATGTTTAGAAGTAGCAATAAAATAATAAGGATCTATTACAAGACCCTAAAAACTTTATCCGCTACGACTGAAAGCTGGCTATAGATGATTTGTTAATTCTACAGCACAGAAAAATAAAACATATTGTGAAAAAGTATAGAAGTTCAGTAGATTTAGTTAGTACTCGTAGTTTAGACAATATAGTTTTATCCATTTTGCATTAATCAAAATAGGATTACAGTTGAAAACTAATTGATCACATAACATTTGCATTAATTTAAATCATGTTGTAGCTACGGTAGCTATAAAATAAATTTGGCCTAGGCCAAATTTTAGGCTTAGGATTAGTTCAGCTTAAATTGATCCCATCCATCAAATTGGCACAATGTGAAACTGGCATGGCTATAGTATAGCTACCTACTATGGTTAAAACTGACATATTTGCATTCAATCTAAATTGTAATAAAAAGTAAGTACCTATCTAACAAAAAATACAGAATCTAATACACACATTGTTGTTTTCCGAAATTTGGTATCACAATTCAATGCTCCCGCATCTATTCTGTGTTTACCCTTCGTTTTGCCGGTAGAGATTGTCACGTGACTGAGACCCGCCTTTTGCAAGGTACAATAAACCTATTTATATAAATGAAGCCTAACTATCTTCAGAACGTTTTAACGCCAATCAATATATTGAACAAACGCTTTTTTCGATTTGGAATGAATGCGGACATAAAACATGTATTATTCATTCATGTACGCCGGGGTCACCGAAACTCTCTGAATAGTTAAAGGCTACGACGCATATGGCATAAACAAAAAATAACGAAAATGTGTGTTCATATACCTTTAATAGTACGGCATGTTTTATACAGAATTCTGTAACTAATTTTCCCGTGAGAATAAGTTAGTTTTGCGGCAAGTATTATACTTATAAACTTTCCTCTTGAATCAATCCATCTATTTTAAAAACTGCATCAAAATCCGTCATATAGTTTTAAAGATTTAAGCATACATCTGCATGTACAGAGGTGATAAGCGACTTTGTTTTATACTATTTATTTAGTGATGATACATACAAAGAACGCGAAAAACGGATAGCCAGGTTTCGAACCGGGGCCTTTGCGTAGCAGGTAGACGCACTACAACTGCGCCACATAAGTTGGCAATACCCAACAACATCCATGCTTTTCTATCTCGAAACAATCTCGAGCATTACTCCGTAACGACTCGAGTCACCTCGGGGTTTTCAAAGGACAATAGAACCAGCAAAGGCTTGATTAGCCTTTCACGGAAGCCCGCTCTGCTTTGCTTTGCTGTTCGGCTGTAATCACAGCTTTGACTGTACGTGTTTGTTTGCGAAACTGTCTATTCTGTAACTTTGCAGTAAAACGTTCAATGTTGCTTGAAAATGCAACATAGGAGGATTTCCTTCGTTACGCTTGCAGTGTGCTTTTCTTACATTTCCTTGGGCAACGAAACGGTTGACAAGAACATATGGCTTTTGCCTCTTTTGTGATGCTCGTTTTCAGTTGTGTTGTGATGAACATTTTCTTCTTCTGAGAGCTGTTAAAAATTCTAGCAAGTTTCATTCAATTAATAAAATGTACATACCAGTAAAAAAGGTCCTCAAACGCTTTCCTGTCATGATTTGTATAGAAAAAAACATCCCTACTTAGGTTTCTTGAAATTCCTTCGTACAAAAAAATGTAATAACTTTCTTTATTTCAAAATTAATGTTCTTAATGGAAAGTTTATTCAGTTTTATGACAATAATATTTATGCCAGTTTAATCCCATGTAATGCAATTTTTAGATACCAATGGCAGACTTTCAATTAAGTTGCTCAAAGTATTTTCATAATAAACTTAAGACTGCTAAACATACTTAACTGTGTCAACTTGTAATAAGCTTGCTTCCTACAAATGGAATACCTCAAGTTTTGTGTTGTTTCCGCAAAAGTTTCAAAGTCAAACATTAGGGGGCCCTTAAGTCCCTTACTTTGCTACAACTCAGGGAAAAGGACACTGTTTCTCATTATATTACGTCTGCTTTCATTATATTTTGCAATTCGGATTTTAAATTAATAACGGGAGGCTTTTAGGTACTGAATTAATCAAGGAACTAACATCAATAAGAAATATGATAAAGATTTTCTAGGCATAATTTTTAGATTTAATTTTATTACGAATCAAACAAGAATTTTTGAATAATTATTTAGAATAGCATGTCCCGATTTCTTCCCGCGGGTGTTGTAAAAGGCAATTAAGGGACTTGAGGGTTTCATGAGTATTACAATTTTAGGCGATAGGCTGGCAACCTGTCACTACAGTGATACACAAATCACCTGAAGGACCCTATATACTTGTCAGAAGTGGCGATAACGACTGTAATTTTATGATCATTAAAGCACTGCCTACCTAGGGTTAAAAGCGTGATTTGTGTGCGTATAAATTAATATAATTGACTGAAAAAGTACAAGAAAAAATTAACATTAACATAACATTTGACTCTTTGATAGTCCATTTTATAAAATAAATAACCATAAAGAATAAAATATAAGTGCTACACAAGTAAAATAAAATCTCGTAGCAATTGTCTACGGATCGCCAGCGGCTACGCGTTGTTACGTTACGTAGTAAGGTACAGTTTGTTTTTACTGGCTACGTCGTAGCAAGGTGGGCAAACAGAAAACGTTTAAAAAGTATGTTGTTATATTTACAGAGATATCGTTAGGATATATAAGTCTAAATCAAAATATACGATCGTACCGTGTATTTTACTTTAGAGTTATCCCGTTATCTATTTGTAATTTGTGTCCCGTGGGCTATTTGCAAAAATACAAGTTCTAGACTCCATCTTACACAAGTCCTAGACGAAAATTAAATAATTGTATTGCTAAACGCAAACACACTGGCACACACACACACACACACACACACACACACACACACACACACACACACACGCACACACACACGCACGCACACACACCCACAGACACACACACGCACACGCACACATACCAACACTGATTAGCACGGGGATATGCACACACACCGTACTTGTATTGCTACTTTTATTTCATTACTTTTAAAATATTAGTTAATAAGTTGTTTTGGCCTGTTATTAAAACAAATTATGATTAGATTAAGGAAGAGCGGTGTCTCCTAACACAGGCAACTTCAGCTTAAAAGGAGACACCAGCCACTAACTGAAAATGTAAACTTAAGTTACAGAAATAAATATTTTACATTTTAGAAAAATAATTAGATCTTCTTATATCGATGTTCAACGAACAACGTTTTGAACCCTGGTCTCTAGGCTAGCTGGTAGGACTAAACTTATTTATTAGCACTCAAAATTTGCCAAGTCTTAAAATGAGCACGGCAAAGTCGGCCAGTACGTACTCAGAGCGTATGTGGATGCACTCCGCTACCATATTGTGGGAGAAAAGTTAGCAGGCAGCATTAGGATTGGAAAACAACCTCGGACTGGCGCAAACACTAAGGTACTACGTTACAATTAGCAAGTTTGCAGGCTTACTGAGTAGAAATTGTGTACCTAATACAATCGACATTATTTACAGGGTGTAAAAAAATAGCTGCTGGTGTAATCAAATATGATTTATACCAGCCCATGAAACTGAGCAAGTTTCCCCAAACAAAATAGGTCGAAATATGAAAAAAAACCTCCCATACAAAACTACGGACCGACTGTTAAGTGGGCTGGTTCACCCCTTAAAATATTTGCAGTTAATATTTTTACACCTAATACATATAATGTCAAGTGCAAAAGTATTAATTGATATAGAGATACACCAAACAAGATACGTAATATTGTGATGATTCAAAAAATAAAAGATTTTTTTACCGATCGAAGATTAATTAAAGTACTTAAGATACCTAAGTTTTCAGTGCGTTCGGGAAATCTCTAATAGGTGGATAATCTGGAACAAGAATTTAAATTAATTATAATTATTTAATATATTTTTTAAATTAATGATATATGATATTTATCGTACTTAACTACCTACTTATAGTTCATTCGCTTAGATTGTGTCGCAACCAGGGACCGGACGAGCGGTTTAATTTTCAATACCCTTTGAAGGGGTTTCCCAATCATTAGGCTAGCGTAACATTTGGTAGCTGCGTTAGCATGCGAGCTAAACGTTTGGCTTTCCCTTTCCTTTTGGGAAATCTTAGCACATCGAAGCGGTTAGCGCTAACCAAAGCCTTTCAAGGGCTTACCCAGTATTTTTGCTATTTACACTTCATAAAAGGGTTTTATCGCTCGCGCTATTTCATGCTAAAACTATGTAAGTTAATTTGACACACTTGGCGGGTATCACATTCCGTTGCTGCCTTTTTTGTCGCATCCGTAACGCATGCGTTTGGAAAATGCGAATTTCAAAATAATGAAGATATCATACAAATATGATGTCGCATGCGTAATGGAATGGTGCGTTGATGAATGCGTAGTTTGACTTTATAGGCAAACATACAAAGAAAGGTGAACAGTGCATTGATTCTTTTTACTTATAGAAAGGGATTTGCGGAAAATGTATGGAGCATTGGCGTCTTTTTTTTAATGTCAATTATTGATGGTCAACGAACGCAACTCTGTTTGATGTGTCAAGTACTTCCTTTTTTTTTTTTTTTTTTGTTCCTTTGTCCATTCTGGACAGGCAAAGGTCTTAGGACCATACAGCCTCGTCTTAAGTCAAGTACTTCCATTCAAACAATAATTCGTATGACAGCTAGCTGTCAAGTGTAAACATTACGAGATATACGCTTCAAGACGTTACAACTGTTTTATATTAAAAACTTATTTGCTTATGACTGTCAACTAACGATTACCCATAAGACGTGTGGAGTACTTCCATACAAACAATATTTTGTATGACAGCTCAGCTGTCAAGTGTAACCATTACGTGTTATCGCTTCAAAACGTTACAACTAGATATGTATTTTATATGAAAAACTTATTTGCTTCTAAGTATCAACTAACGCCAACGTTGTAACTTTTTAAAGCTTATCTCGAAATGGTAACACTTGACAGCTGAGCAGTCATCCAAATTATTGTTTGTATGGAAGTACTCTACACATTTATTAAGACAGCGTTCGTTGACAATTAAAAATATTTTCCAAATTTTTTTCATAGCTCTTTTGAGTTAATCGCCACTTGCGGGTAATAATCTCGTAAAACAATAAGTAAACAAATCGATGCGCCGGCGCGGCGCCCTGACCCCATCCCGCTCGCCCACCTTACCCCGCAGACATTCCCGACGGATTCGCGTCTTTTACTGAATGACATTAATTGCCATATTGGCGCGTCAATATGTCCAGTGAAACTATCCCCAAGCATCCCCAAGTGAATTTTACTCGTATTAACTACGCATACAGCACTAACTCGCATGAATTATCTTGCGAGAAGCGCTATCGAAGGGGTTTCCCTATTGGATTAGGACAGTCGATCATTAGGCTTTTTTGATTAGGCTGGTTTGCAACAATTTAACTTACACGTTGGGAAAGCCTTTCATTAGGTTTCCGTTTGAAGGGATAGTCAATAAAATATCAAGTAATATCATCGTGTGTTTTAATCAAATTAAAAAATTATCGTGCTTAAAAACCCCGCTTAAAACCCCTTAAAGGGAAAGCGCTTCCGGTCCCTGGTCGCAACCAGTGTATTACGCCATGACATCGTGACACTATGTAAGCGAATGAAATACGTATATACTACTAAAAACTTTTACGAACGAGATATTTTATGCCGGCTTAGAATGCCGTGTGATGCCGGCTTAGAATAGCACCACCCTATTTATTTCCTGTGGGTCTCGTAGAAGCCGACTAAGGGACTCGAGGGTTTCATGTGTATTGCAATTTCAGGCGACAGGCTGACTACCTGTCACTATATTGATACATGACTATCTGAAACGACACTCAAACCTTAGATTATTAAAGGCTTAAAGGCCTCGCTTTGAGCACTAACTAAACCTTTAATAATCTAAGCCTCAAACATTGTCAAACGTGGCGATAAAGACCGCAATTTTACGGTCATTTACGCTCTGTTTACCCCGCCAGGGATGTAGGCGTGATTTGTATTTGTGTGTGCTGGGTGTACTAAAAACTTTAATATTAAAACGATCAAAACAAACAAACAAGTTTCATCACAAAAATACGCATGCCTAATGTGTGGCTCCATTCTCTTGCCGAAGTCTACGTGCATGCAGTTATCAGATCTAGGTCTTTGTTCATAAAATGAATTCGTCGGAAAGAACCCGTTAAAATTATAACTATGAGAAATCAAGGTTTGTTCTGTACCTATACGGTTGTTTCTTTATTATTCCTGTAACACGTAGAAGTCCTGGTTATAGAGGCCTCCAGAGGAAATGAAAGGAAACAGCATAAACAATTTATAAACAAGGAAATTGAATTGCCTGTGCAGCTCTCGGCTCAAAGAAACTAGTTTGAAATTCAACGAATTGCTGTACCTCGGGTTATGCTGAACTCGGAAAGCAAAACTTGGCACTCTCATTATATCAACTGACCTAATGACGAATACTGATTAGGAAGAAAATATGGTTCTCTATTAGGAGGTTCATCGCATTAGTAACATAGTTTTAATGATAAAATTGTAGATACATAAATCAGGAAAGATAGGGCGAATTGCGAATTTTCATCACATCACAAATATCGACGATAGAGCTCATAGATTTTTGACAGATATTCCCGATTATACGTGGGCAGCGATATGTCGTACATTTTCAGATTGTTTTTAAAGGTCATACAGTTATAAAAGATTTATCATGATAGGTGGCTTCAGTTCAATTTTCACCTACAACTCTCAGTGGTCTGTTTCTGATAGTAAGTGGTGACAAACTAACTAAAACTTTAAAACCAGGGTTCATCGGGTCGTTGAACGACTCGTTGTCCCACACAGGAAAAAAACCTACAACTTTTAAAAATATAGAATCCTACTAGTCTAACTAGGCGCAGCCTTGTCAGCTAGCCAAGAGCGATGTTGAGTAATCCAATTTTAAAGTTGCGCCCGCTGCGCCGTCGGGCCTCACCTACTCATAATTAACTACAGGTCGGGGACAATATCCATGAATAACTGAGGAAATGACGCTTCATGCACGTGTATATTTGAGCGGCCATTTTTGTGGCCGTGGATTTGAAAATGACGGCTCGGGGTTTGGATACGCGGAGGGAAATGGAATGGGTTTCGCTTGTGCATTAATTGGGTGTCGTAATAGCCGTATTGTGCAGTGATATTCTAAATATTCTTGTGTAGTAGTTAACTAGATCTTTCTTTTATTTATTTAAATTTTCTACTTATTATTAAGTCGGGGGTAAGTGTTTTTCCCCTTAGAAAAAAAAAGACAACCAATTTTCTTAGACATTGAAAACGAGTAAGATACCTACGTAAGATAAAGAAAATACGTCTGATGCACACTATGGTCTGTATTTATAAATTGCACGCAACTCTCGATCTCAAGAGCGAGTTTGACAAATGTTAGTTAATACTAACAGCATCTCAAAGCCGCTCTCAAGATCGATCTCAGAGTTGAGTGCGGTTTATAAATACCGGTCCACATTTTCTAACTCAACAGTATGACTTGAAATCAATTGCGAAGATGATTGTTCATCGCTTTTAAAGTTTTCAACCTACAGAATTTAAAAATAAATGCTAATTAAATATTAAAAGGTATTCATTGCCCGAATCAAACGTAAACCACATTCCATTAAAATACTCTACGGAAGATTAAAATATTGAGCTCGGGAAAATAATTAAAATTTTTTGTTATATTTTCTCTTTATTATTTCCTTCTGAGCATTTTGGCAGATATTTAAATTGAAACGAAACAAATTAGCAACAATCCACAGACCTTGGAATGGTAAGTACCTATCTAACTTTTCTTTAGGTACGTGACTAAGAGGCCTTTTTCTGCTCACTTTCAAAACAGTTTAAAAGGTCTTAATATTTGATGTAAGGAGCTAAACTACATAACTTATTGATACTAAAAATGTATGTATTAAGTATTATCTATCTAGGTTTCAAAGGATGTGGCCGTTTTTTTACCCGGGTATGTAACTACGACAACCTAATGCAAGGAATGAGCAGCAGTGTTCCCTGTGAATACAACTATTTACACCACGCTTGAAATATAGTAGGTGTAGCTGTCGGTGTAAGTGCATACACATACATACATAAATCACGCCTTTATCCCTTACGGGGTAGGCAGAGCGTAAGTGCATAGGAGTCAGAATTAAAAAAGTGTGTATTATAAGTTGTATAAAGATTACTTTTCACTTATCATGTATTTTGTAACCAAAAAGAGACGCAGTTGGCAAATTTTATGCTTTTAATAGACTCGTATCGGCCACAAAAAAGCTAGTGAAAAGCACTTTCCGAATTGTTCAGTATCAATTTCAAAGAGTGCTTTATGTATTTGTGAAACATAACTACTTGCTGTACTGCAGCTGCTAGTTTTGTAAGGGTAAACAATACTAACTATAGTAGCATAGATATTCCATCTGTACTGCACTGTATTCACATTAGTCTATACCACAATAAGCTATCGTTTTTACCCTACATTCCTTGGAACAAAAAAAGCTTGAAGCTGTCTGGTAACAACCAAGCATCCAAGCTAGCCTAGTAACCAAGAAGCTATAGCAACGAAATTCATCGTTTACGAAAACGTTGGAAAAGTTGGGTCTCTGTATTAAAATTTTGGAAGATGAACAGTTTTTTGAGATTCCTTATTATGTACTTATATATACACATACCTGACATTTTATATACAGCAGTCATACGAGGTGTAAAAGACAGAGATAGTTTAGGTGCTGAAAACTTTGTAAGTATGAACAGATTATGATAACTTCTCTAACGGACGCTATATTAGTACCTAAACGAAAAATTATTGTCTACTTCACATACAAAACTCTAGTTC
Source organism: Keiferia lycopersicella (assembly GCA_029255805.1). Classification (NCBI taxonomy): domain Eukaryota; kingdom Metazoa; phylum Arthropoda; class Insecta; order Lepidoptera; family Gelechiidae; genus Keiferia; species Keiferia lycopersicella. Next base: position 8,368,723 of record JARACZ010000008.1, read on the forward strand.
ACCTGAGTGACTTTCTTAAGAAACTTCAAAAAAATATTTGCTTCCTCACATAAGCTCTATAATAAAAGTTGTTCAGTATCATACTACAAAGTTTTTGGTGCACCGTCTCATACACAAAGTATATTTGTATTTTGGGAGTAGCTGGAGATGTTGCTTATATAAACAGTTCTATGTCAGGGTTATGCAAGTGTTGCGTAAGGCAGCGTTGCCTCAGGGCAGTAAGTGAAGTGTAGCACCTGTGTCTGAGCTAACCTTTGTTAACCCGAAGCTGACGTGAACATAAATCGTGTGGCTTGTGTAGTTCACAGAAGCGCGAATAACTTTTAAAATGGGGCATAAAATAGGTTGTAAAACACACCTTTTAATTCACTAGCGCTCGTGTTTTATACGTAACTTAGTGGAAACTTTACTGCTGTTTGGGGTATGGATGAGTTAATAACATCTGGTGCATACGTGCTTCTGAAGACAAATTAGGTCAAATTTGTGCAGGTTTTGATGAATAATGCGGATTCACCCTGGTTTCACTGATTGATTGTCATTTTAGAATTCCGTTTAAAACTTTCACCAAGAAATTGCTAAGTTGAGAAAATGTGGCAAGGCAGTCTTTTTATGATGCGCACAGTATAGAGACTGATCTCGCGGGCAAGAAGACGTTACAAGTGTCAAATCGTAGGTGTGGATTTTATCAACACAAGTGAATAGTTTTGTCTACAAGTGAAGAGAAAATCGAAGTCGCGGTTGCGCATCATAATTGGGAAGTCAGCTTACACATTTAGCATATGCATTTTTTCAGACTGCGCACACCTACAAAATGCAATTCAATTTAGCAATATTTCTACATCCGGCCTATTCTGGGTGCACGTGCACATTTAGAAACTAAGTTGCACCACCTGTCCAAAAAATATCTAGGTTCATCCCGCAGGAGTACGTGAAGCAGAACCTCTTATAAATATTTGAGCGCCGTCGAGTCAGTATTTGCTTCCACCGAATAGAACGTAGCCCCAGGCCCAGCGCAATATCGTCGAAATTTCAAAACTTGGCTAATAGGGTGTCCCTTTTTGAGTAATCCAAAGAAAACAATCTGGATTTTGTTCATTTTTAGCTACCCATCTGGAAAATATTATATTTTTGATATCGAAGAAAATGAATTGGTCCTTCCATACTAATAATGCGGACTAAAAGAATATTTTGTATGGAGAGTCCAATTTTTTTTTCTGCGAATATTAAAAACATTACCGTGTGATGCCGTCTTAGAATACCATCACCCCACATCCTTCCCGCGGGTGACGTAAGAGGCGACTAAGGGACTCGAGGGTATTGGTGTATTACAATTTTTAGGCGACAGGCTGACAACCTGTCACTATAGTGATACACATGTTTTCTGAAACAACCTTGGAGAACAATCCTCAAAAATGTCAGACGCGGCGATAGCGACCGTATTCTTGCGGCAGTTGGCGCTCTGCCTACCCCGCAAGGGATAAAGGCGTGATGTATGTATGTATGTATTAAAAACATTTCCACCTTGGTAGCTAATGGTGTCCAGAATCTGGAGTTTGTCTTTGGACCTCTTAAAGAGGAACATCCTATATAACTTTGCCTCAAGGAAATCCGCTGATTGATTCTCGGCCTACGAACAGACGAAAACCTATTTGAAATTGCTTAGAAATTTATTTCTCCGGAATAAAGTGAACAAAACTTGATCAAAAAGGTTTAGCACAAACCCATTTTAACAGAAGTTAGAATGAAATTGGAACGTGGTGTTAGCGAATTGCTAAATCGAATTAAATTTTGTCCGAAGGAGAAGTGAATTTTGTAACGCTATTAAGTAAATAACAATTTTGCTGAAACTATTAGTACGGAAAATTTGTTACGTACACGTAGCTAACTGAATTTTACGTTTACGTTAGCTCCCTGTTGAACAAGGGTGTCTGTTGGTGTGTAAAATGTTTCGGTACGCGGTTTTCGTACTGTGTTGACACTAAATTTTACACATTCATATACTCTGGTATACATACGCGCTCAAATAAAAGCGAAATCACTTAACTCCGCTTTAATAAATAATATCTATTTGAACAGTTTGAATGAGCTGTTCGAAAATTAATACAGCATATGCCAGTAGACTAATGGCTTTTTCAGAGGGAATCGTACAGTTTTCATTCAGTTTAAAATGAGAGCCAGTGATTACTGAAATGGGTAGGATGATATGCTGTAAAGTACATACATACACTTACACATATGAAGCCTTTATCTCTTGCGGTATAGGCAGAGCAATGACGGCCGCCAATATACGGTCGTTATCGCCAAGTTTGACAAAATATTGTGGGCACTTCAGATGATTCATGTATCAATGTAGTGACAGCTTGTCAGCCTGTCCCCTAAAGTCCTAATACACATGAAATCATCGAGTCCCTTAGTGGCCTCTTACTACACCCGCGGGAAGAAATGGGATGGTGCTATTCTAAGCCGGCATCACACGGCTAAAGTAGCTACTCGTATAAAGATTGCTTGGTTCCACAAGATTTACATCCACTGTGTGTCGTCACATAACGTGTAATAAAAAAGACAAATGGAGAGTCCAGGTGGTCGGAAGCAAGTATTTTGCGGATAGTGGCAACTGAAAGAAATATTGACTTACTAGTTTGGAAGTATGAAAAGTAGTAGCGAGTAGCGGCTGCGGGGTTCTTTACGAGTATGTATCAGCTCGTGTCATTTTGTGGGCTCAAATATGCTCATAATATATTCGCAATGAAGGCACTCAAAGTCGGTGTTTTACGATATGAGGTAGAGAAGATTTAGGCAAACTGTGGCTTAGCGAGTAATGCCTTCCATTTATGACCCAAACTTACCTGCGTGTACTAAAAGGGCACCAAACAAAAGAGTACATCGCTTTACAATGGTTATCTTGGGTACTAGCAAAGAACCTATAGGTACTAAGTAAAGATCCTATTTAAAATATGTAGTGTCACCCAGTTCTTGTACCTTACCTTAAAAGACCTATTAGCTCAGCGTAATACAAAGTTGTGAATATACGTCTACAATAATCTAATACTTCATCATTAGTCCAGCATTAACTACAAGCCGTCCACCATCTTCAAGTAAATGAAGGAGAGCTGTATGTTGTGAAAAAAGAATAGAAAAGCTGGAGGAACTGTTTGTCTCTCATGTCCGACTATTCTTAAAAAAGCGGTCGTTAAATAAATTGACTTGCATAAAGGTTGTAACTTTTTGCATACTGTTCAGTAACAGAGTCAGCACGGCACATTGTAACGCGTTGTTAGGTTCAACATTTTTAACGGGAGCTTAAATTTTTAGCAACACTGAAAATGTGAACTCAACAAAATTGTGATTGCATGGTGTTCAAATAGACACTTCATAAAAGGCACAAATATTTATAGAGGTGTAGTCTTTTTTATTTTATCTATCTAAAACTCCTAGAATATTGTTTACACGGCAAATTTTGATATGGCCAGTAATAAAGAGCAGAATGAGATCCATAATGGGTATTTGGCAATCTACCAAGGTGATGCTAGATAGAAATTTTAGTGAACATTGACGAATAGAATACTAACAATAGCTAATCTTGTACCAAGCAAAAAATCCTTGCTTATAGAAAAACATTGCTAAAGTTTTTAGTTGGCTTACGTTCGCAATATCTTCTGTCAAGCTTTTGTAAATTTTTAACGATTATCCAAAAAATCTTACTTGTTTAAGAACAACTTGTGCTGCTATCCACATACATACACATACACAAATCACGCCTTTATCCCTTCCGGGGTAGGCAGAGCGTCAACAATCTTAAAATTACGATCGTTATCGCCACGTCTGACAAGTATTGAGGGCATTTTTCGATGATACATATATTACTGTAGTGACAGGCTGTCGGCCTGTCGCCTAAAATTGTAATACACCTTAAACCCTCGAGTCCCTTAGTTGCCTTTTACAACACCCACAGGAAGAAATGGGGTGATGCTATTCTAAGCCGGCACCACACGGCATGATGCTATCCACGAAACAATGATAGGACCAAAAACAATCATGAGCCCGCTGTGACAAACGACAACCAACATTGTACCATTGTAGAATAAACCTTATCCAGTTACAAGTGTACAAGGAAAATGTACCCAGTTTCAAGGTGCCTATTATTGTAGACTCCATTCAAGTGTCAGGGGACATATCAGGCCCATTCAGCAAGCTCTCCCCGACCTTTCCTGAAAACTGTGCAGATACGAGACTCAATGGCCGCGCCGACGTGTATGTGACCCTTTACACCTGATAGGGCCGGAAAAATGGACGGTAAATACTGACTTTACCTTTAATATTGTACAGGAAGAGTCTCAGTTACGCAAGCGATGCCAGGGACTCATAAATTAGGCACGAAAAAGTGCCTATGTTACAAACAAGTGTCGCAGTTGGGCCCCTAAATGTGTTTCCATATTCCGAACTACAATGTATCCGAAAGTTTACCCTTAGACCAATACGAAAAACAATGCGAAAAAGTTTAAAAATGTACGTTACGTACTTCACAAACATTAATGCGTGTCTCTACATACCGGACTTCATTACCAAAGCCTACCTCTCTCAGATAAGCCACTTTCAGAGATCGATATATCAAAATCTCCCACGACCAGTTCGCTAGTCTAATACATCCAGTACTCCCTCGTGGCTCATACAAGGTAACTCCATTTGGTGTTTAGACGGTGTTTTATTGAGGCACTGCAATGCAGGCACTCATTCCGATACTGCCAAATTATTGCGTAGCTGTGTTTATTGCGGTCAACGATACAATTAGGATACAGTGGTTTGCTGAAACGGAAATTTCATTGCCTATGATGTTGGTTGACTACAGGTTGAGTTAGTGTACGTATGAGGTAAATAATTTTCTGATCAGACGTCGACCTTGTTTGTCGTTTGGAAGACTCTAGATACTTTTCAAACTACCCGATGAATGACTTCAACTAAATAGACTTTTCATGACTACCATCCCAACAATCTCAAAAGTAACATTTCATACGAAAAAATAAATGGAACCCTGGGTAACGGCCGTCTCTTGGAAAATTTTCAACTAAATCTAATTTTCTGGGAACTAATTCTACAATTGGAGCAAACGCGACCAAAAACTTTCGGCCAAAGTTTCGGTTCCGGCACTATGTGACAATTTTCCAGCCAAACTTAGCTAATTGGGCTTTTTGACTGGATGTGCAGTTGGTTGTACTTTATGTGCATACCGGATGTTAGTGAAATACATATTTCAAAAGCTCGGGCTAAGTTGTTTAGACAGAAGATATTGCGAACGTAAGCCAACTAAAAACTGTTTTATAAATTCGCTAGTTTCCTGGGTCATTAATAAAATATAACAGTACGCTTAAAACTATTGTCCAAAAATACTAGAGACTTCATTCATAATTTTTCGAAATATTCAAAGTTTGAATTAATAAACAGAAAATTAATATAAAATTTAGTGTTTTGACGCCGTCCAAATACTTACTGCGTGACGTCAAACTTCTAGTTCTTCAAACAAAATACCGATTAAGATCGTTTTAAAAAGTAACTCATTTGACCTGTCAGGAAACAAGCCTATTGTACTGCGTATATCCAGCAACACCCCACAACGTAGTGACATGACACTCTACGTGACATGCCAGAGCGTAACGATACGCCACACACAGCGCAGCGACAATCCACATCATAGCGACTAGCGTGATTCTACTGCATTAGCATCATTTCCGGAGTATCGGTGGCCATCAAATCTGGACTTGTTGCGTACACTTCACAAGTCAACGCCAGTCTTGTCCAACAGATCGATTTATTACCCTGCGGGAGATTTACCTGGCCATTTACCTTGTAGCTAGAGATTTATTGGTGGCTGGCGCCGAGTAACATGGTTAAAGTCATTGCGACCCACCAAAAACGACCGATGTGGCGCAGTGGTAGTGCGACTACCTGCAAATGTTCCGGGTTCGATTCTTCGTGGAGCATTCACAAAGTTGATATAAATTAGGACATTGCAGGTTAAACCAATTGATGCCCCGAAAGGAAAGAGAATTCCGTGTTTCGGGGTTCTAGTTCCTGTGTATGATCGTGGTGGTCGTGTAGGCGGTTGAAAACCTCTGACACGAGGATTCATCGACTCGGTTTACTACCAAAATCAGTAGCGTAACCGTGGATACCATACCATTTAATAAGAAATTGTAGGTCAATTGCTTCTATGCACCAAAAGAAAAGTAAATAAATAGCGGCGACTTAACCCCAGCTGCGAGGCAAAGCAAGATAGGGGAGGAAAAAAGAGAAAAAAATCATATTTGCCGGAGGGCAAATACTCGTATTCAGTCTACTTCCTACACTATTTACACGAGGACGATCAAAAGCATGCGATGTAACATTTTTCTTTCATCTTGTAAACAAACAAAAAAATGCTTCCTGTTAATTCTTTTTAAAGGAAAACATGTTACAAAACTCTCACGGTAGCTTATCCTTATCGCCTGCACTATCAAACACTCTTTAGAAACTCTTAGCGAACATGCTACACAATTTAGAAGCTTTGTTTATTTAGAACCTTTAGGACATCCTTTTACACTGAAATTCTTTGTGAAGAAAAAGCTTTGACGATTACTTATTCATGACATTCTTAAACCAAGCTCTGTCTAATGGGGAGGGAAGTAGAAAATGCTGGAAAAATGCACGTTGCATCTGTCTTCTTTAATATTAATAGTTTAGCTCCGTTACTCGTTTCATATCTGGGTCGGGTACTTGTTATCGTAAAAATGTTTGAGTGAATTATAAGCCAAGGTTTCTGGTGCATTACTTTACTAAGTTTTCTCTGCACTTATGAAACTACGGAGCTGTGAGTTACTTCGTAGTGTAAAGTAATAGTTTAGCTGAAGTTTATGAAGTGCAAATATTGATATGTATACGTCTCGTACGATTTTTGTAACTTCAAAATTATGGGTATAAATAGGGTGTGAGGTAGTCTCATTACTACGAGTATTATCAACAGTTCCACTGATGGAGAAAAGACATATAAGTTCTTTCATATAAATTGGACTTAGGGACGACTGTAGACAACGAGAAGACAAAATAAGATAAAAAGAAGTCTAAAAACTAAAACCCGACTACTGAGATTTCGCGCTCTAAAAAGTAAGAAACAAGAAATCTGAAATAATAACTACTCACGATTGAATGTGTTTTTCGTCTCCAAAATTCATACAAAGTAAACAGCTATTATAATTTGTTTTCATGGCAGTTTAATATAAAGTTCATAGTGGTTTTCAGGTGAAAGCTGTGGTCGTTTGCCACATTGCCTTATTTATTTTATAAACTAGATAGTACTAGAACACGTGGCAAACGACCACAGCTATCACCTGAAAACCACTATGAACTTTATATTAAACTGCCATGAAAATAAATTATAATAGCTGTTTACTTTGTATGAATTTTGGAGACGAAAAACACATTCAATCGTGAGTAGTTATTATTTCAGATTTCTTGTTTCTTACTTTTTAGAGCGCGAAATCTCAGTAGTCGGGTTTTAGTTTTTAGACTTCTTTTTATTTTAATTATTTTGGGGTTGTAAACTTAAATTTTCACGATTGTTTGTTGGAAGATGTAAGTAGGTACGAATTTAAACTGTATTATGATTTTGTTAGGTGTATATAAAATATGCTAGTAACCCCCCGTGTGATTTCATTACCAAAACAAATGTTTCAGTTTCTTTATTCTGAGGGGGGAGGGGGGGGCAAGCCCTTCTCAACCTCCGTGTCGATGCTTGCTGCTGGTTTCATCACCAAAAAAGATGTCTTCGTTTCTTTTCCTGCGAGGGGGGAAAGTCCCCGTCAACCCTCTGGGTCGATGCTTGCTGTTGGTTTCGTTACCAAAACAGATGTTTTCATTTATTATTTTAGCTACGTATAAAATTTAATATGAATATTTGAAGCGTTATAACGACAAGTTCTAAGAAAAATGCACAAATATCTGCTTTTAGAATATTAGTTGTAGGATCTTTTATGTACATACATACATATGCCTATCTATACATACATACATAAAAACACATATCACTCCTTTATCCCGCTTTCGCTCTGCCTACCTATCTATGTGCGCGTTAAATTAATTTAAATGTAATAATTCGCGGTACCTTCAACTTGGATCACATTACATGAGATGAAAAATATGACAGTTCGTTTGATACCCAACACGATATAAACCTTATTCAAACATATTTTACATGCAGTAGCAGTACGTATTGTGACTTAAACGTAAATTTTGGTGCAGCTACTCAATTGAGTAAGTCAAAAGTCTCAGACAACAGATGTCGCTGTTAGTTTTCCTAAAACGCCAATTGGCTTTTTCAAAAGTTTATGAAAATGCGTGTTCCCCTAAAAATAAGAAATTTAACCGCAGTAAAGAGCAGCCTATGTTTTATTCTAGACATTATTTCATCTTTGTACAAAGTATCATTTGAATCTATTCAGCCGTTTTAGCGCCAAGTCCTAACAAACACATATCCGCGTTTATAAATTATGTAAGGAATTAGGAATTAGGATTAGGATTAGTAGGATCTCTTATGTACCTACCTATCTACGCGTTTTATTAATTTAAATGTGATAATTTTCGCGGTACTTTTCTACTTCGATCCCATTAAATGTGATGAAAAATATGTCAGATCTGAGCCTAAGGAGCAGCTCTTTCTTACCATAGCTTATACACAGATATTTAGCGTATGTAGTGCTATCACGTCTTGTCTGCCTTTCGTTTTCATCATCAGATCAGCTCCACGAGTATGACACATACCGACACCACACCGATACCGATACAAATGTACCTGCTGCTTGTAGAAAGTGGTTGAAAAATTCTGACATAAGGGCTCATTGAAGACCAATGTGGCGCAGTGGTAGTGCGACTGCCTTTGACGCAGAAGGTTCCGGGTTCGATTCTCGGTGGGTCACTCACAAAGTTGATATTTATCACTCTGTGAATTTGTTCCCAGTCTGCTTAGGACATTAAAGGCTGAACCACCCGATTGTCCGTAAGAAAGATGTTTCCGTGTTTCGGATGGCACGTTAAGCCGTTGGTCCTGGTTGTTGTCTATGATCACTTTAAACGGCGGTCGTTACACAACCATGTCAGAATCCTGCTACTTGCAGAAGGCGGTTGAAAAATTCCGACACTAGGGTTCATCGGGTCGTTGGACGACTCGGTGTCCCACACGAAAAAAGAAATTGAATCGTTAGACGGCTCGGCGTCCTACACGAAAAGAGAGAAAGAGAAAAACCGATGTACCAATTTCATACTAAATTGATATTGCGTAAATGCAAGAAAGTTTCAAACTTTCACCTACATTCTATATATTTTTGAAATGTGCTATTTAAGCCCTTTTGTTTGATACCCAACACGATACCACTTGATGAAAAAAAATTTTTTGTTCGTATCTTTATGCACGCTAGAGGGCGCCATGTTCACTTTATTGTGACATGACATAGCCTATAACCATCGGACTGTTTAGACGCATCTACTGACACCTCATTTGTCAAATTCTGACAAGTAGCTTCGTAGCTAGGAGGGAACAAAGGAATTATTGCCACATACATACATACATTCCGGTCAAAATCATAACCCTCCTTTTTGCTTTGCTGTAGTCGGGTAAAAATAGGTATCTATACCGGGAAGAAAAAAGATTTTACCCTTTAAAGACACTCCTAATTTTATTCATACTTGAATGTATTAAAATATTTCATATAACGAAGCTTGCCATACATCAGTAACCGATCTTCAAGTAGTTATCTACCTACCACAGCTTCAACTAAGTTCTAAGTGCTCTAACCAGCTGTCTGTCACTAAATGCACGTTATTTACGACAGGGGATGCAACGACGTTCAACTATTTAGCACGTGTTCGGAGCTGCAGTTACCGCTTTACGAGCCATCTTCTCAAGTTGTTACCGAAGAGTGATACAGGGTGTTGCCTACAGAAACATCGGATTCCAAAACTTAGTCAATACTAATAACGTAGATTGAAGTGAAGTCGCTTTTTGCGTTTGTTTGGTAGTCTGTCATGATGGACACCGCTATCTCATTCTAAGCCACGCAATTAATTATGATGGACTTGTTCAACAGAGAGAACGAGTAATTCAATAATGTGTAATACAATGCGTGTGATGCCGGCTTAGAATGCCGTGTGATGCCGGCTTAGAATAGCATCACCCCACATCCTTCCCGTGGGTGTCGTAAGAGGCGACTAAGGGACTCGAGAGTATTGGTGTATTACAATTTCTAGGCGACAGGCTGACAACCTGTCACTATAGTGATACACATGTTTTCTCAAACATACTTGGAAAACAATTCTCAAAAATGTCAGACGTGGCGATAGCGGCCGTATTCTTACGGCTGTTAACGCTCTGCCTACCCCGCAAAGGATAGAGGCGTGATATATGTATGTATGTATGTATGTATGTAATACATGGCGGGAGACCATGTTATTTTATGGGAAAACGATTAGCAGTGGGTGTAAAATAGTTGGTATATAAAAATCGAATGAGTGTAACACGTTTACAGTTACAGACACGTCATTCGCCATCTCCTACTTGGAAACATAATCGTTCGACTGAATCATAGTGTGCATCTACCCTCAATCTACCCCATGTTTCATATTTTTGGCGAAAAGGTAGTTACTAAACAACTAACCACTAACACAGAATTTATTAGTTGACATATGGTTGACATTCAACCTTTTACCCAAATTAAAAGGTAGAACGTTATGTTGTGTGCGAACCTGAAGTGTTATTTATTTTAAAACCTAAACTAAACTGTCCTCAAAACTGTTTATCCCTTTCTGCCTCTTCAAAGCCGTATATAACGGAAAGAGACCACATTCATTTCGAAATATTCTATGTTCATTTCTCTAGCAGAAATGTTGCTTTTATTATTATCGTTGCCCGTAAATTGTATTAATTTAACCTCAAAAGTAATTATGTTCGAGAAACTTCTATGCCAGGCTTAGGTACTGTTACTTCTACTGTGGCTACGTGAAAATTATTAAATAATTTCGAATGTCACTCATTAATTTGAAATTAAGATAAGACCATTAAATTGTTATTTGAATATAAATACTGAAATACTTACATAATAAGCGTTTGCCTATTACCTAGATACCTAACTTGTATTAACGATGTGCACTTAAAATTTCATAGACTTCAAAGGCCTTCTATTTACTTGAAACTTTATCAGTAATATCATAAACAAAAAGAGGGTAGTAAACAAAAGAGGATTGCATATGAAAATAAGCAAAGGCATAGAGACACCTTGATAAGCAATCAAGCCTTTTTCTGGCTTTGTTCTCATTTGGCAAGCTCCGTGCAATGCCCGAGCTCGTTAGTGGGAAATTATACATACATACACACATCACGCCTTTAACCTTTACGGGTAAGGCAGAGCGTCAACAGCCTTAGAAGTATGGCCATTTTCAATATTGTAATACATTGAAACCCTAACCCGCGTCGCGGTTTATTTTAGCATCCGTTTGACGGACGTCATAAGTGCGCTGCGTTGAACGTTGAATGTGAAAGGGGCCTTAACCGATATTACAGGGCAAATGATATAGTGTCATGGATATTATGTAGTCGTCTCTAGGCCACCCTAGGGCAGTTGATGCTATTTATATCCACCACATGCAACAAATGTAACAGTTCAATGAATGGTTGATATACCAGGCAAAGTTGCGGGAGGACAAGCACAGATAGGGATAAAAACTCGTTCTAAAATATATTAACGCTTACATGTTGCAATAATCACTTTTATTCGTGTGGGACATCGAGTGGTCCAACGACCCGATGAACCCTGGTGTCAGAGTTTTTCAATCAATTCCGTGCTATCATCACTACTTACACTACGGTATATCTACAAAAGCTACTCATTATGAACCATGTTAGTTTTAACAAAGTCTCAGTTTAAGCAATTTTAAAGTTGCAAAGTCACGCTTCCAGTTTCCCCTCTACGCGACTAAAAAGTTTTTATCGTCTTCTAAAAGAGCCTAATTACTTTATTGTGTCGTCTAAAAAGATGTTTCTTAATACCTTTTCACGCCCATTTTGCTCTGAAAAGAGGCCAAGGTAAGCTTAGATGAAATGGCAATTTTGGTTTTCCCGTGATATTAGAATGATGACCATACGAACCTTTTAAAGTACTGGGGATAACGAGAACATTATTTTATTTTTAACTAGTTTTCCCGTGGAAATAAGATGTTTTCCCGGCAAGTGCTATACATCAAAACCTTCCTTTTGAATCACACTATCTATTAAAAATCAGCATCTATCTATGATGCATCAAGATTCGTTGAGTAGTTGTAAAGATTTAAGCAAACATATATACAGACAGACGCGAAAAGCGACTTTGGTTTATACTATGTAGTTATGATGTTATTGTCGTGATTACGACAAGAATCATTGAATACCTACGAATGTATTATGTAACATAAAAATATCACGCCTTAGGGATTAAGCAGCAGCAGATTAGCAGGCTTGGCAGAGCATTAACTGTCGTAAAAATACGGTCGCGATCGTCACGTCTGACAAATATTTGAGGACCGTTTCCGGTAAATCCTGTACCTTGTAAAGTCTCTAAGTCGCCTTTTATGCATTTTACGACACACTTGGGAAACAAATGGGATGATGCTATTCGAAACCTTGCCTAACGGATATATAACAGCTATAAATTAAGTCAGTAGGTACCAAATGTTTTGCAAATTAATTCATCTTGTCACAAGAACGTAAACATACTAGTTTGTCGTAAACGCGAAATCAGCTATTCAAACCTAAATAACCAATTTTCTTGTCGACAACGACTATCGTCATAATTAACAGAGGTCTGGGACACTGGGCCATGCATAACTAATGCTTGCGACCCCAAACGAGACCTCTGTAAACTATAGGCTTTCGCATAAAATCCAAGGGAATAGATTACCACTGGAAAGGACAAGGCCACAAACTGTCTGGTAAAATAAATACTATACAACTACTATGTAACTACTTACTATGTAAGTTGTATAGTATTTATTTATGTATTCGAACTTAAATCCTTGTGATTTAATTTTATTTGCAGAGCTTAGGTGCTGCCAGACAGAATCAAAAACATAAATGATAGAAGGGTTAAATTTTTACCACAATAATTGTTAACGTAGACCTTTCTTACACCGCACAATGCAGCGGTAAAATAAAGCATCCGTAACGCAACGCACAACTGCTGTTGACCCAGCGCTAGCGCAGCGTCGGTAGTGCGTTGGACCTGCGTCAACAGTGGTTTAATATGCAGATTGACTTTTCAGATCTGACAGGCCGTTGCGTTACGGATGCGTTATTTTAACGCTCCGTTGTGCGTTAATTGTAAGAAAGGCATTAAGTCTATTGCCGTACCGATGTTCATTTTAGTTCGGAACTCGACAAAGTGCATTATAACTTCAAAGCTAGAATAACAAATCACGTTGAATTAATATTCACGGGCTCCTAACTGGAAATCGCATTCGTCGAGATGAAACTAGAATGAAAAATTTTGTTTTTCAGCAGCTTCTGTATGAAAAAGTTGATCCTATAACTCCACTGCGTTTTTGCAATAACTTTTGACTATCTGTTTGTGAATTCATACCGAATGTTGCATGTGAATTATTTTAAAACTGTTTTTCAACAAATTGGAGTTAATTTCCAGTATGTAAGAGCGTAAAGTTGAAACCAAAATATGAGAGAAAGTTTTTCGTTTCTGAACGTTTCAAAGTTGTTTATTAAGTGCGGCTTTTCATAATAATAAGTGCCTTACAAGTAAAGTTTAGTAAAATAATTAATGATCTGAAACTGATACTAAGTCATAAAAGAAAAAATTGTAATAATAGGTGGTACTATAGATAGATAGAATTTGCAAGATGGGAACGTAGAGAGATATAAGATGTAAAAATACTAGCTGCTAATATTTAAAGGGGTGAATCAGCCCATGAAACTGAACAGCATTACCCAATAAGCATAGGTCGAAAATAAAGTGTGTCCTTCCTTAAAAAATTACCAACCGACGAAGTCCGAGTCAATTTGTATGGGAGGTCTAAAATTTTTTTTATATTCCGACCTATGCTAATTGGGGAATATTGTTCCGTGGGGAAAGATGTTCAGTTTTATGGGCTAGTTCGCCGCTTAAAATATTTGCAGCAATTTTTTTACACCCTAATCTACCTACCTAATTAAGGTACCCTGGAATCAGAAGAGGTAGGCAACAAGTAAGCAGCCTGCTTTTCAGACCAACTAACTGGTCAATATCGATACTTGCAACTCCAGTAAAATAAGTAGGTGTGGATTCTGTTCCAATTTGCAGTAAAAATAAACTTTCGCGAGGAGAGTAGGTTAAGTACCTATTTCATACCTAAGAGCACAGGTCAACTCTTAATAAAATAGGCGTCACTGAGAGAGCCTTAGCTATTTTTAAGAACTTGGATGTGAAAGATCTTTACCATAGCATAGCCTGTAGGTATGTAGTTATTTCATTATGCAGTACGTACACACACAGGTAATGTAGACCTTATGTCACATCCTACCCCGCCTACTCTAAGCCTACTCATCATCGTTATTGTACTCAACTTTCAGAGCAGCTTTTAAGATTCTCAGAGAATCCTGCTCCCGCAACTCGTGCTAGAAGCCTGCTACTTGAAGAAGGCGGCTGAAAAATTGTAAACCTACGGTACATTAGGTCGTTGGACGTTTCAGTGTCCCACACGAACAGAGAGGGACAGAAACTTTCGTTCTATTGACTACAAACATCTTGCTCTAAAGTTTGCAAAAACACAACCATAAAATACCGATACCTGTGTAGTTGTGTACACTTTACTCAAAGAAAATGAACCAACTTCGACACTTTTATGTACTTCCAGTTGCAACTCGCTATCGCACTGCCAGGCTTCCAACAACTTTGCGTTCGAGCAAGCCTTCCGCCTCAACTAACTCGGCTACCTGCTCAATTATTTGTTCCTATCGGAATGAGTTTTTGCCGTTTGCACTAACAAAATTCTTTCTGTAAAATATAGGGTTGATGAAGCAATTGTGTAGACAGAAAACTGCCTTGATTCACCAAACCCAGGGCTGTTTAGATTTAAGCTGTAGAATGCTGATGAAGAGATTCGCTTTACAATTTATACCTACCTACTTACCAATCGGGATCTTATCGCTAACCACGTACTCATTCAGTATATTGCTCAGATTCGAGTAGGGCTACATATAGTAATGTACCCCCTGCATTTCTTGGAAAAACTCCCAGTACATTATTTCCCTAAAACATTCCTTGAGCCAAGATATACAAGTATTGGGAAAGGTTTTACAACAGAAAGAAAGTTTGATAAGTTTGTCTAGCATGCCCCGCAGGATAGGTAGGTAGTAGGTACTTTTTAAAAGATTTAAGACCATTTTTCAGTTGTATTTTTATATCCTCCAGTGAAATGATAGGCGCAAAATCCAGGTATGAAATGGAGTTATCTTGTATGAGCCTCAAGGGGGCACTGGACTCGCTTTTAGAGCTACCTAGTATAAGGTTTTGATTTATCGACGCCCGAAGGATTGTCGAGGTTAGGTCATTAGGTCCCAGTTATTGAGGGTGGATTATGAAGAATTTATGGAGTTCATAAACTGGCTATTGTTTTGAA
The DNA here is from genome assembly GCA_029255805.1 of Keiferia lycopersicella. NCBI lineage: Eukaryota > Metazoa > Arthropoda > Insecta > Lepidoptera > Gelechiidae > Keiferia > Keiferia lycopersicella. Next base: position 8,384,380 of record JARACZ010000008.1, read on the forward strand.
AGGAGTGCCTAGCGTAATTTTCAGCAACATTTAGCTGCTTTTGCGGGTTGTAATTTGAGTGGCGGTAAATTTGGCTAATTTTGCTAGGTAAATACGTACACCACTATTTTGCATTGATCAGAATTTGGCGTTAAAGGAATCTACAAACGGGTTTGAACACGACGAAATACCGTATTGCTCAAAGTACAAAATAAAGTGATATTCAAGTACCCATTTACGAAAATACAGCTAGCAGACAAAAATTTAAAATGACTCTAGCATGTGTATGAGTATTCGCCTGAAGGTAAATGCCTAGTTACCTTCCTAAAAATTCCTATGCACTACTTACATTCAGGTAGTTAAATTAAAACAGTTCAGTTGGGAAACTGAAAATTCAATTCTTGCTTCTGCATTCCCCTGACTTTGTCTAGAATATCTCACTCAGTGGTCTGATTGTTTTCAACTTCCCTGTGAAGTTAGAGCAAACTCTAACTAGGGTTGCCAGTCGTCGGAATAATCCTACAGAAGTAAGGAATTTCGAACGCTTGCCTCTGTCTATGGGAAATAAAGGTCACAAAATGGACTATTGCGTCAGGCTTTTGGCGTTTTGGTGCTTTCCAATTTATTTGTAACTTTTTTTGGTTTAAGTCTATGTTATAGGTCTTCGGAATAATCTATTCTTAAGTTTCGCCTGATTAAATGTTAAAACCTGGCAATACCTCTCCCCTTGGATCTCTTGAAATAAACTTTACTCTTCGCGTGGCTCTATCAATTTACAACTAAGTTTTCTGGAAAATTTTCTTTCTCAGTTCGTTTGGTATGCACTTTCCGAGGGAAAAGTTACGTCAGGCAATTCTTACCAGGAATGCTCTACCCTTGCTCTACCTAATGTATAGAATTCGCGTACCTAACCCGCTAAGGAGTTAAGTAATGGGTTTATTTATGTGCAAAAAGTCATACCTCAGGGGAAATGCAGGATGTAAAAAAAAAACAACTGTAAATATTAATTGGTGAACCAGTATATGAAACTGAACGACTTCCTCCGCGGAACATAGGTTTAGGTCGTATTATTAAAAAAGACCTTTCATACAAAACGTCAGTCTTTGTTTGGTGGTATTTTTTTTTCATATTTCGACCTATGTTCCTTGGAAAAAGTTGTTCAGTGTCATAGGCTGATTCACGCGTTAAAATAGTCGCTGCGCAGCAAAAATTTTTTCACTTTAGTTTTGGAGAACTTACAGAATTGTACTTTAGGCAGCGACTAAACTTACAACTTTCGCTACTAGTATTAGCAACGCCTCTCTAGCAATTTGTGTCGTTAACGAAATTGTAATAACTGGATCTCAAGTGGAAATACCAGTCAGTTTTCCTGAGCTCTGTAGTAGTTATTTCAGACCGTTTGGTATGCGTTTTTCGAACGCTGGAGGCAAGAGTTACGCAGCAATCTCACAAGGATATCTCTATCATTTGTCTCCTGGAAGCTGGTTGAGGTAGAGAATCTGACATATTGACGTTACACATTGGGAGATATTGATGCATACTAGTCTATACACGTATATATCAGTGAAGTACTGAGAGCGAACGGTGCCAAAATACGCTACAGACGTGAGTTGAAAGATCAATCACGCCAGTTGTATGCCTTGGTGTTTATTTTTATGCATTCTTAGATATTTTATAGGATCGTAAAATGATTGAGTATATTTCTGCGTATGATAAATCTTTCTAAAGTGTACATTGTCATATCTTAAGATAAAGCTGTTAAGGGGCTGAGTAGAGCTAAAAGCTACTTTTATAAGTGATTTCTACCCTAGATAAAATGCAGAAAAACTGACGAAAAAAAAAGGTAATACTCTTCAGGATATTTGCTGTAGTGCTATTGTTTCCAAAACATGATATTAGTAATTTAGCTTTATAGAAAAACATCGTAAAGTTACCTCTAAAAATCTATTAGATCGCAAACTGTACGAACAAAACCCACGCAATAATTAAGTGTTTATTATCAGAATGAGCGCCTTACAATACTCTATCGACATATTGTTTTTGATTTTCAAATTACTTATTTTTGACCGAGTTATCATCGAAAATACGAAAACATCATTGAATCGGCAATATTCCGTCCCGTTCGCACGCGCGCAGTTTGACATTTGTCAGAAAGGGACCGGTTTTTAGCTCGTGTCAGCCTCTTAAGACGAGTACGTACTTATGCCACTAGAATTAGTTACCTTTTGAAGAGGTAGAGTAGATAACTAAGTCAGCATTTAAGCCGAAACGATAAGTGCCGAAGTACCGAAGATGAAATGTCCAGGTTGTTTCACATTAATGTCGGATCATCAGGCATGGGAGTGTCTATACTACAATCTTTTACAATAGGTATTGTCCAGATGGACCTATCCTAATAGTTTGTTTTTAACTTTTCTCATACACGTAAAAACAGGACTTACGTGCCTACTTACTCGTAAATGAGACCTAGCTAGGTTGAAGTTTCGCCCCGGTTAACCCCGAAATACTAAATTTCATTAAAATCGTTGGAGCTGTTTCCGGGATCGTGATACAGAGAGTTTACTACCTTCTTGGTTAGTTTCACTTCTAATATCTAAAACTGTATTATAATACCATCCCAAAAAGTCGACATCCCATACGACCTTTTACTCTGCGCTTACCACTCGAATTTCAGTGTGTAAACGGCCAGTTACATGGAATTGAAGTTAATATTGAATGTGAAAACCATAGAGCGGTGCTAAAAAAAAGGTAAAACGAGGGTAGAGCGTTTTCGACCCCATTTAATAACAAATAGGTACTACCAAACGCATTCTAACTTACCCATTTAAAAGATCAACTTAAATTGGTTTGTAGTACAGTCAGTATGGACAACCAGTATTAGTAGATCCTTAAAATGGTAACTGAATGAGCTGCTGAGAGTACACTACAGCGCTCGCAAAGCAATCATTGTTAAAAATTTAAATTTCCGCGAACAAATACGTCGAATAAACGACGCGTAAAATCTGACGAGATTTAACTTCTGTTTGGAATACCGCGTAACACAATGTTATGTTTTAATCTAGTCGGATGGTGCCGGTTAAGAATAGCATCACTCTAATTTTACCCGTGGGTGTCGTAAAAAGCGATTAAGCGATAATAATCCAGGGAATGGGCAGCAGTGTTCCCTATGAATTATGCAAAATCTTGCACTGCTCTCGTGAATCCGCTTGCCAAGCGTGGTGAATAAATATGGCAAATTTCTTCGATAGGGGGAGGCCCATGTCCAGCAGTGGACTATTGAGGCTATTTAGGTAATATATCAAAGAGGTAACATAAGGTAACATTATAATTACTTCATGTTAGTATGGGTATCTAAAAACATTCTCAGTTTTTCATGATTATATCAAATAATACCAACTATAGCTACTCCCACAACCAGACAACCAGACAGAACATACTCAAGTTACTTACTTACCTTGTTTATATAAACTAAGCAACTATCTGCTTCCTTCCAGTTTGTAACTCACAACAACTCCCTCGGAAGTCCAAGAAATGGATGGAATCCGATACTGCTACTTTTGTGCTTCAAAGTTTAATAAACTTACCTTCTACTTAATCTGAATTAAAAGAAACTTTATTATTTCGGACTTCAAATACTCATTTACTTAGCAAATTGAAAACACCTTTCTTATGAAACGAAACAACTTTTTCTATGGGGACTAGGTATGTTGCTAAACGTGAAAATTTTTTCGACCTTCCATACAAAATTCCCGATCAGCTGAGTGATTTTGTATGGGAACTCGAAAAAATTTTTTCGTTGCCTACATAGCTTCCATAGAAAAAGTTGTTCACCTTCATGGTCTGATCACGCCTGCAAAGTTTTCGTTACACCGTCCCTTACACACCGTATAGGTAGATAGGTACTTCTCCTATATGCGACAACGTTTTCAAGATACACTGTATTAAGCCACCGTGTGTGCCACAGTTTTAGTCGTAAACCATGGCCAACGAGGTCCTTCATTGCGACTCTCCGTGTATGTAGCACATACTGCACAAAATATGTGTACAGAAAGTGCAGCGCAGTGCCAAATATGCGCGTTAACGGCATTCTTGATCCCGAATTCCTACACTACGTGCTACCTCTAGTATATACTGTTCTACCGGGTGTAAAATACGGAAGGTGCATCAAAACTATGAATGTTTGGTCTATGGTCAGACCTTGAAGTGAAGCTGAAAACTTTCCTTGAGGAAGGTTTCCCTTTCGGGAAACGACGAAAATAGTTGAACATCTTTTAGAAACCTGTGAAGGGTATGGAAGGTCGCAGAAATAAGATCCCATCTCTAACATTGATTTTCTTCCTTCCTTGGAGACTTATCCAGAATCATAGTTTTACTTCTTTCTTCTTCTGTCTTGTCATGTGGGACACCGAGCCGTCCAACATCCAAATGAAACCCGCTGGTGTCAGAACTCGTTCCGAACATCCTGTATAATTCGTGTCACGACCAATATTGCACAGCCGCCTAGTAGCGGCAAAATAGTGGCTTCAGGCCACCTGTCCAGCCCATTTGTCTCTTTTATTCCTTCCAACTCGATGTGGAATGTGGGGAATAGAGATTAAGGTAGGTATCCCAAATGATAAGTTTGGTTCCATCTTTCAGCAAAACTTTGTTGTTTCTTAACGATATACCACCAACCGTTATTCTAGGTATGTTGCTGTCCTCATTAAGTACAGATGAAAATTAGCAAGATAGATACATGTTTTTTCAGAGCTAAATTCCAAAGAAAAAACAAAACTAGAATATTTACTTGCTTCAGTCAATATTCTGTTACCACTAACTACTCTCTTCTAGTTGTTGTGGCGTTAAATGTCGAGTTGTGGAACGACCTGATGAATCACCGTGTTCTCCGTTCGTACTTTTTTTATTACTCGTTACGTTACAACACGGTGTTGATGTAAAAAGTAAACTAAACCCGTGCGCCACCGTGCACCCATCGCGCAAACACGCCTCTATAACCGCTGAAAACGCCTTTAGGCTGTACACGCTGTTTTAAATTTTCAACAGCTCGCTTCGGAACTCCAAGTGTATGCTTGTGTGCAAAAACAAATTAATTATTTATACGGAGCTTGTAACTCGGCTTCACTCGCGCGCGGGAATGTTTTACATATTCCCGTAATTACCTAGTTGCTGGATCGTACAGCGACTGTGTATTGTCGTGTCAACAAATAATACAAAGCAGAAACGAAGGTAGACACAGGCTACATTTCACACCTCGACTCACACCCTCGTTAGCAATGTAAACGGAAAATTCACTTAACAGTGTACGACCATTTTCCACGCTAATAGTCGCAAGAATCGTTATTCTTGCGTCAACAAAATTGACTAATTTATTCTTGAAGCATAAGTAATTTTACAAGCTTTCCTTTGAAGTAATACATGGAAAACCCTTTTGTATTGAACTATGTTACATCGAGTTTCGTCTGGGTGCGTTTCGACGCTATTCAGCGATTTTCGCTGAAATGAAAATTCTATTAGCTCCAGTTTTCAAATTTCAACGATATTGCTTCGGGCTACGGTTACATTCTATTCGTTGGTAGAGCAAATACTGGCTGGAGGATGCTTAAATATTTATAAGGGATTCTGCTTCACGTCTTACGTGCGAGATGAACCTAGATATTTTTTGGACGGCTGGTGCAACTGTTCTGAGCGCACTACTTATGTTCTACCTAGATAAAAGGATAGACTACACCACACAATATTTTATTATTATATTTCTTATACGTGTCAAAGAATCATACTTATATTTTTGATTGCCAGTATGAGTAATGACGTTCTCTGTTGCTAGCATCAGCTCCTCCCTGCTGCAAGAGACGGGCAAAAGAGGGCCTGATGTCAGCAGCTGCGATGGTGTAATATTTTATTTCACTGCGTGCAATACAACAAACACAATAATAAATTTTCATAACATTTTCAGTATTTACTACAACACACACAAAATTAAACTTTTTTCCAGAATTTACTAGCTTGAAAATTTCCTCAAAAAATTCCTGTAGCTTCCTGAAAAACTGAGGAGATAGACGCCTATTATTTAAAGTTAGATAGTTTAAGTTCACTATAAACCATCATAAATATTATCTAGCTTGCCCCATGATTTTGCTTCAACGTAGAAGATTTCTTCAAATTTTTAATGAATGTGACAAAATATATATGAAAATATGCTAGGTATTCCAATTCTTGTGAGAATCGAGGACTTTTACTGGCTTACATTACATCCGATTCGCGAACAGATGTTAAGAAAATCGCTTTCAGAAGAAGCAAATAATAATGGAGGTCGACCCCGCTTTGTCTTGAAGAACATTAAAACTTCATTAGCAGGTACTTAGGTAAAAGCAGTAACAGACTGTGTTGTTTTCTTATTTTGTGCTGAATTTGCAAGAAAAACTTGACCTCATTGAGGTCTAGAGCTAGACTATCACTTCTTACAACAGCCACAACAGTGCGCTTCAGGACACTTACCACTCATCATACTTTGCTGTGTGATTTCGGCTTAGAATAGCATCACCCCATTTCTTTCCCGTGGGTGTCGTAGAAGCCGACTAAGGGACTCGACGGTTTCATGTGTATTGCAATTTCAGGCGACAAGCAAAAAATCTGTCACTATAGTGATACACGATTTATCTGAAACGACTCTCAAACATTTGACAGACGTGGTGATAACGACCGTAATTTGATGATCGTTAACGCTCTGCCTGCCCCGCCAGTGATATAGGCGTGATTTGCGTGTGTGTTTGTGTGTGTGTGTGTGTGTGTGTGTGTGTGTGTGTGTGTGTGTGTGTGTGTGTGTGTGTAAATACCACGATTGGCAGGCGGTTGGCATGCGCAGTGCAACGTTTCATAGATATTCACAGGGAACGCTACTGCCCGTTCCATCTCTTAGGCTGGTTTCAGAGCGACGCGTCTCGGCAGCGCTGCCCAGCCGCGCGCCTTGCATTACACTAGATTGTATGTAGCGTTTCATAGTGACGCGTCTTGGGCCGCGTCTCGGCCGCGCCGCGGTCGGATCTCCTTCGATTGCCAGTAGCGTCGACTTGCAATCTTTTAAGACGTCGTTGTTGCACTCTTTTCCATATAACGTATATAACTAATATAGTGATTACGTTTGCTGGCATAATGATTCTCTGCACTCGACCGTACACCACAACGAAGCGCGCGCGTCAGAATGTCGTTTCACAGCGAACGCGCTGCCCAGGCGCGCGCCCGAACCGCGCGCGCCTGGGCAGCGCTGCTGAGACGCGCCGCTCTGAAACCAGCCTTAGTCATTCAGTAGTGGATTCATCTCTTAGTCGCCTTTTAAAACACCCATGGGTAGAAGTAGGGGGGGTGATACTATTGATCCGGAACCAGTACGTTATTACGTCAACTCTTACTCGCTCGTAGCCAGGTAAATTTAATACCCAGGCACTTCCTAGTATTCGTTGATCTCTTGATTGGACTTTATTAAAATAAAACAGATTCACAATGCAAAATAAACATTGGCTTAGGGTTAGGACCAATCGAATGGACAATAAAGATTATATTTTTGTTATTTTATCACGTGGATTTAGTACTTAACCCTTCCTACCCACGCAGGATTTGCGCTATTGGTCAAAATCATCGCACTTGCATCAGGCAAGGTTCCCATCATCATCATTTATTTACGGGCATTGCCCTTGTCGGTGGAGTATCCGCCAGCTTTCTCTGTCCTCCGCCTTCTCCTTGACTTCTCTGTACGACGTGACTATTATTTTCTCCTTTATCTGATCCAAATAACTCCTTCTTGGTCTTTCCCTTCCTCTTCTTCCTTCAATCTTGCTTTCAAGGTTCCTATATAAAAGCTTTAAACCTTCAAATAGTTCTGAATATAGGTGAACTATAAAATGTCTAAATAACAGGCTAGCGTAACGTCCGCTGAGCTTGCGAAATCAAGTTTCAATTTGCTCGCTCTATAGGCTCCGCTATTTTTGAGGTTGCCGGATAAAAATGTTCAATCTATCCGAGGTTTGCCGAAAGAAAGCTCTTTTTACATACATACACAAGTCACGCCTTTAACCCTTGTGGGGTAGGCAGAGCGTTAATGATCGTAAAATTACGGTCGCTATCGCCACGCCTGACAAGTATTGAGGGCCTCTTCAGATGATTCGTGTGTCACTGTAGTGACAGGTTGTCAGCCTGTCGCCTAAAGTAGTAATACGTGGTAAAACACATGAAACCCTCGAGTTCCTTGGTTGCCTCTATTTACGTGTGGAATATCGAGTCGACGAACGACCTGATGAACTGTAGAGACAGAGGTTTTAATTACTGCGAGGGATTTCAATTAAGTATGGTTTAATTAGTAATCGTAGCAACCGAATGGCCTCCGGGTCTCGGAATCATCTTTCTTTTCGGACCTGCCTGCAATATCTTAACCAACCAACCTGTAAACAAATTCACTACGTAAGTTATGGTTGAAGAATAACTGTCAAAATTATGGGTGCTCCTGAACCTGGGACGTTGTCAGACGGATCAGACACCGTCGGAGGCAGGAGGCAGTAGTAAGCATGTATATGTAGGTCCCGATTGCTGCCTATGATTTCGTAGACGACGGTCGTTACACAACCATGTCAGACGCCTGCTACTTAGAGGCGGTTGAAAAATTCTGACACAAAGGTTCATTGGGCAGTTGGACGACTCAGTGTCCCACACGAAGAGAATGAAGTACCTAGGTAACTAGTACTAAGATAGTTTAACAAGGTAGGTTGGTGTTTTATTAGGAAACCAGATGTGTACCCCGTGTAACTAAGTGCGAGTGCGACCTACATACATAAATCACGCCTTTATCCCTTGTGGGGTAGGCAGAGCGTTAACGATCGTAAACTTACGGCCGTTATCGCCACGCCTGACAAGTATTGAGGGATCTCTTCAGATGATTCGTGTATCACTGTAGTGACAGGTTGTCAATCTTGCAATACATATGAAACTCTCGAGTCCCTTAGTTGCCTTTTACAACACCTGCGGGAAGAAATGGGGTGATGCTATTCTAAGCCGGCATCATACGGCAACCTACCTACCTAAGTGCTACCTACTTAAAATAATCACTCATTATTTCTTATCAGATTATTTCAAACTAATGTTATGATTTTAACCCCTAGCAAGAGACGCTCCCAGTCAACCAAACTAACCGGATTCGACGTTGCGCATACATAATCAAATTTTAAACTTGTGCCCGCCGCCGCGCCGCAGAGAGCCTAACGAACTCGTAATTAAGTGGAGGTAGGCGACAAATGCTTGTGAATAAATAAGGAAAATACTCATCATAGACATTTTGTGCGACCATAGAGAGATTATTGAGGTCAGTGATACTCATCGTCATTTATAACTCTAATTTCGCTCTTGAAATCGATTTCAGAGTTGAATGCAATTTATAAACACAGGCCTAGGAATTTTAGCCTACTTGAATCTGAAATATTCAGAAATAAAAATCGAAAATATTGTTTCGGCTGGGATTTCAATCCAGGACCACTGGATTTGAATGCCGTCTCTAGACGCATTAAGAAATTCTGGTCACTATTTAGCCTATCCAACATTATCTTTTCAACCATCTACCCGCTTTATTTATAGCGAGCTACAGGTTCAAAAACTATAACATTGGATAGGTTCCGTATGATCTGATCCCGGCTAAGAATAGCATCTATTCTTTCCCGTGGGTGTCGTAAAAGCCGACAAAGGGACTCGAGGGTTTCATGTGTAATGTGTATTGCAATTTTGGGCGACAGCCTAACTTGTCACTATAGTGATACACGACTTATCTGAAACGACCCTGAAACATTTGTCAGACGTGGCGATCACGACCATAATATTACGGTCGTTAGCGCTCTGCCTACCCCGCCAGGGATAAAGGCGTGATGTGTGTGTGTGTGTGTGTGTGTGTGTGAGTGTGTATGTGGAAAATAAACAGAGTTGGAATAACAAGAACATAAATATCAAGTCTTGCTCGTCGATCCTCTACCTCAACTAGTTCCCAGGTGTTCAAAGCCATACAAAATGGTACGTAATATTACGGAACTAGCAACTGTAAGTTAAGAGCGGCAACTTGGTTCGTTTTCTACCGTTGTATCGACAAAGTTGTGATGAACGCCCGTAAAGTTTCAAGTAAGTACGAGCAATTCAGTCTTATAGTTCAACTTATGTTCGACAGTATGTAGGATTGCGTTTGTATTGTCTACATTATTGACGAGGTTCTTATATAGAACACCTTTCAAAATATTAAGCTATATAACTTTGAATGTACAGCAAGAATACTTATATTTTTGAATAGGAACCTTCAATTAAGTCAGTTGTAAATTTAAATTAAAAGCATGGATTTTAAACAAAATATTTATATTGAAACAAACAATTTGTTCGCATACGAGCATCGAGCACGATATAAAAGAGGGAGTAAACTTATTTACGTAAAATTAATCAGTATTTTAAACAACAATCAATTCGTGATTTAAAATAATAAATTAGAATATTAGTTTCTTGATTCCTTGAATATCAAGTTTATTAGGCCCGTTTTATCGTTAGTCGTCAATAAAGTGACAAAACAAAAACTTATCGTCGGCCGGGGCCCATCTAGCGCACTTTTGCGTCGTTATCAGAAGCAAAGTAGGTTCATGGCTGATATACGCAAACGTTTCAGATCAATATCGACTTTATTTCACCTGTCATACAGTTAATTTCACTTTGATTCTAAGAAACAGCGAGATGCCCCAAAAGCTGGCGCTTAAAGTAAGACATACATTAAGTTCCGCACTTATAAATCGCACTCAACTCTAAGATCAACCTCAAGAGGGATTTTGACAAACTTCAGTCAATACTAACAGCATCTGAAAGTTGCACTCAAGATCGATCTCAGAGTTGAGTGCGGTTTAAAAATACGGGCCTAAGAATCTGGTTCCACGACCACAGCAAACTTAGATGTATCACACAATTTCAAATCACTAATAGATTTCATCAACCAATTTTTAGTCACATGTCTGACCTTATCCGGCACTTTTTTGCGTAGCTTTTGCATCTTCCTATACTCTATCGTCTTGTCTTTATGTACAACGTAATCTACTTCCATAGAACGAACCGATTTAACAACCTCGCCTCCGTAGGCTGTCCAATGTCTTTCGAAAAGTCTCCTCTCACCCTCCGGAAAGCTTATAAAGTCGGGGTAAAAACCTAATCTTTTATCTAAGAACGCATCTGGTAAAGGATTCTTTGGCAAACATTGCATATTGACATCTGCTAACGATTCATCGATAATAGTGCTGGTACTAGAATCTCGATTGTCAGATTTTGATGAGTTGCTGTCTCTACGTCTTTTTTTCACTTTAGGTTTGATTTCGTCCTCTGATTTATTATGACTGGAATTACTCACGTCCGAAGTGCGAGATGTATTTGGGCTATTGTCCTCTGACTTCGTTTTCTTTTTAACGACGAAAGTATCCAAAGTGCTCGTTTTTGGCTTTTCTTTTTTAGGGCTTTCTTTGACTCTTTTCTTTGGCGGCTCGTAGGATTCTTTCGACGCGGTAGCGGCTAGCTTATTAAGGAGGCTGACGTCTGTTTTTTCCTTGGATGTTTTGTAGAGGTGCTTAAGCTCGTCCAAATTGGTTGCCGTCTCCCAATCTTTATCGTCTCTAATCCTGGTGACGCGCGGGAAGCGCACGGATATACCGTCGGCTGTGTGGAGGTTGGCTTTCGTTAGCTCCGTACCTGAAAATAATGAGAGAAAATGTAAAAAGAGTGAAATATTGGAGTAGGGACAAGCCGTAAAAAACGTGAATAAATCCATTCTTCATGATCAAGACTTGAGATACGACGAAATACCTGTGGTAGGTAAAAATGTACTATTGTCACCTTAAGGTGACAAGTAACTAGACAAACTATTGATTTAATGTACTGTTTTTCTTACTTGGAAGATATTGCTACGGTTACAATAAGGCCGCAAAATGTACCAATTTGTCCTTTTGTGTATTATATCCTGTATATTTTTCTGTTGTTCAATAAAGTATACTTAATTGATTAAAAGGAAGCTTGCTTTAAATAAATAGGTACCTACTCATTCATATTAGTCAGTTATATGCAGCAAATTTCTTACCAGTTATTTCCCAAACAGGCTGTTTCTTTGGATCCAACGCAACAAAATCGGGCACCATTCCCTTATTGCAGTCCAACCAACTAGGCACTCTAGAATACTCTTGAGATATCTTCACCATCAGAGGTCCGAGTTTCTTCTGAAGTCGTTCTAGAGTGGCGTCATCGTGGCCGGTATGGACTTTGGTGACAGTCACCCATTTGTTTCTGCGTTTATCTAGGCAGCCCATCAGGAATACCGACATCATGCCTCCTTTTTTACCCGTCCCTGTTTTTTTTTAGATAAAGATAAGTCATTTATTTCAAAATAAAATAGTGCTTACAAATAGAGATTTGAAGTACTTTTTTACGTACGGTTTATGTTTGAAGTGTAAACCTAGGTTATAAAAAAAGCATAATTATTAAGAAACAAATAACCGACTGCAGCAGTTCCGAAATTGTATTAGCCTTTAAAACCATCAAAATTTTGATATAGCCAGTGTCACTCGCGCTGCTCTGAGACGAATCTAACAATACCGCATACATCAACATCCACCGCCGTTTTAGCCGTAGCCCGTGAATTTTTTTGTTAAGTACAATATACAATTAAAGGGTGCTAAGAAAAGTACTGACTTCCTTTCAAGGGGTGAACCAGGCCATGAAACTGAACAACTTGCACAAGAAACATAGGTCCAAATATGAAATAAAATTTTGGACCTCACATACAATCTGAGTTAGCCGGCTAGTACATTTTGTATGGGAGGTCCAAAAGCTTTTTCATATTTCGACCTATGTTTCTTGGGGAAAGTTGTTCAGTTTCATGGGCTAGTTCACCCCTTGAAAGGAAGTCAGTATTTTTCCTAACACCCTTTATAGACAGATACTTCTGAGGCACTCAGGTAAAAATCATCATAATGTTTCCTAAAATGAAATTGATGAAAATGCATTGTAGGTACTTTAATGCAAACAATAATTAGGCACATTCATACATTACAAAATGTAAACAGTTGCATCATTGACTTGATACTGTGCATGATTTATCATTTCCGCAGAATGTTATGTTATGATTCATTTTATTATCTACTTCAATCACGCGTACTTATGGAAAAGCCAATATAGTAATTCTCTTTGATGTGCTGATAGCTACAATATCATAAACATCAACTTAGGGATTCCAGAGAAGGAAAAGCAGAATACCTAGCAAGCTCTCAAAAATTTCCACTGAGAAGGAAAGTCCAATTTTAGCATTATCCATTTACAGATGTTACATAGAGCGTCGGTGGCCAAGTGGTTAGGACACCGGTCTTACAATCGTGAGACCCCAGTTCGATCCCCGCCATGTACCAATGTGTTTTTACTCACGTACATTAACCGACTGCTCTTACGGTGAATAAACATCGTGATGAAACCCACATTCAAATAAAATTTGATTTCAGATGATATTTGAATGTAACTTAATCTAGGATTCAGGCCAGGTTAGCCTTTCGGTTGCAGAGGTCAGATGGCAGTCGCTCTGTGTAAAAAGTTGGTTCCACATTTAATCCCCAAGATTAGGTAGCCAACCCCAACAGAGAATGGGATAAGGCAAGGAGAATGATGAGATTACATACAAAAATTTACTTACCGAACCAAGCTCCCAAAACAACTAAGTCAGCAGTATCAGCCATTGCTCCATCAAACAGGTAGTCTTTCTTAACTTTCAACCAATGTCTTTTTCCAGGCTCATAGGTAGATTCTAGGTCTTTTAAGACTAAACCTTCTAGACCTAATTGTAGTACCTGAAATTGAAGAAAAAAATACTTTTTATTTTTTTATTTCACTTCCAACAAAAAAAACTAAACTGCATTATATACATATATATATCACGCCTTTATCCCTTTCGGGTTAGGCAGAGTGTTCACGACCAAAAGCTAAATTAGAAAGCAAAAATTAAAAACCTAAAAATAGTTAGGTATATAAAATAAAAAAAGTGTCCAAATATTTTACCTTAGCAATCATTTTAGCTAAATCAGCTGGTTTCTCAATCAATTCTTGCTCAGAAAACATAACATGATTCTTCACTTCTACCATGTGATCATGCAAGATTTGTCTCCTCTTTCTTATAGGCACATCCAGCAACACTTTGCCATTGTAATACAAACAGTCAAAAACATACAAACAAACTTGCGCATCCTTAAATTCTGACTGTTTATGTATACCTAGAGTACCAAATGGTAAAGGTTTTCCCGTATTGACATCTACCATCAAAACTTCAGCATCCAAAACCATATCAACTCCTTTGGGAAAAGCCTGCGGCAAATAGTCCTTGAAATGACTAACTTTATGGGCCATCACTGGTTTTAAAGCTCGCGAGAAATATTTAAACTCATTGCCTTTTTTATGAACCTGGACTCGCTCCCCGTCATATTTTATTTCTGAAAACATGCCATTGGGGCACTTTTTCATTGCCATTTCAACGGATTTACAAGCCTCAGCCAACATTGGCAAAACAGGGGTCATAAGCACTAATTTTGAGTCAAGACTCTTCTGAGCTGCATCTTTATGTTTTACTCCGCTACTTTGTGACAGAACTCTGTCCAATACCATGTTTAGGTCTCTAGAGGTCTGGAAGACATTGTAAGCATCTGGATGGACTCCTTCCAAAATATGTTTAGGTCCAGCATTTATTCGTAAATCACCCTTTATTAACCGAATGAGCATTGTGATGTCTTCTAAAGTACATCTTTTTACAATTTTCTTGAAGTGGTAGATTTGTTCATCTTCTTTAGTCAATTTTGATAAGTCTTCCAAGAAATTTTCCACATCATGTATTGTCAAGGTGCTCTCTGTTGGTGGTTTACAAGTTTTTGATTTAGAGTAAAAATGTTGAATTGTATCAGCTACATCTCCATTTTCTAAGTGTGTCAGCATATCATCATGATCTGTGTTAAATATCCTCGAAAATAATTTAACAAGCTGTTTACTTTTTAAATTATATACTCTTTTAGTAGCCTGGGGTAGTAGGAGTTTACACCAGAGTTTTAAATCCCCTTTGAATTCATCCCCTGAGCCTTTTCTAAAGAAGTTGTTAACTGCTGCTGTTTTATCAGTGTAGGCATCAACTTTCTTAATTTTCTTACACAGTTTTGCAAACATAGAAAACTTATTGTCTTCAACATCCAATACTTTGTTCGGACTTGAATCTTTTGTGGTATCCTTTCGTGAAGCTGTCTTTGAACTGGTATTTTTTGTATGGAAAGGAGATTCATTTTTGATCACTTTAGCTGTATATTTCCCACTGTGTTTCTCTTCGTATAACTTTTCCATGTCATTTATCTTCTTCAGGATGAATTCTTGGTCTTCTTTGCTTAGCGTGTCCCAGTTGCCGATGTCATCTATCGAATCTATGCGTTTCGTCGCAGGTCTTTGTTTGAGTAGGACATTCATAAGGCAATCTACATGGTGCCATTGTTTCATGAATTGGCCCTCTCCATAGGGACTTGCCGTGAGTTTGGCAATGCGCAGTTCACCGCTGGGACAGTTCCCTTTGCACCCTTTGCAAGAAG
The DNA here is from genome assembly GCA_029255805.1 of Keiferia lycopersicella. Classification (NCBI taxonomy): domain Eukaryota; kingdom Metazoa; phylum Arthropoda; class Insecta; order Lepidoptera; family Gelechiidae; genus Keiferia; species Keiferia lycopersicella. The sequence goes on from JARACZ010000008.1 coordinate 8,400,000, forward strand.
CTCGCCCTCCTTTGGCCCGATCAACGAAAAACGGCTGAGATTCCGTCATAGTTACTTCGTGTTGTACACTCACAATTTTTCTTTTATAACATGTAATTCTAGTTGTATTATCAATCACATTCTTTGATTATCACTATGATTTGTTCATTTAACACATATTAACAGCCATACGGTGTACTTTTTCTGATAAAATTAGCTCAAAACATATGCGCAACATGCGTAAACAGTACAATCAAAATGTCACATTGACAGATGTAGTGTAGTGTTGGGAAACAGCATCCATGAGCAACTAGTAAGTCTAAGTGTTAAAAAATTTAACATGTAGATATTCCACTTGTGTGACCGACACTTTTACAAATGACTTTGTTCGGCTTGCTATTGCTACCTTTTTGAGGTATCGAGGTACTGGTGGCGTTATGACATATATGACAGAGATGAGACAGCAAACAGTTTTCAGATTTCGTAAATAAAAATGTTTTCATTTTCCCGTTTGTTTCGGAAATACATATAACGTTCACCTTTTCAAGAGGTACTAGTAATATAGTAAACCCTTAACACAAAACGTTTTTGTGCTTCTTCTCTAATACCAGCTCCTGATATTTTATAACGGTTACGAACGTTCTTATGATCGAAAAGTATTACTTGGTACAACTCTAAAATTACGTTCCGTTCCACGCATGCGTCACTTCTCAGAAGATCGATTTTCAAATTACGTTTCTTTCTTCTGGACTATTTTACTAAAGCTATAGCGGGAAAACATGGGAATTTTCTTTAAACATCAAAGTGGTTCTCATATTCATTATCAAATAAGGAATATTCCCATTCGGGCCTTATTTCGGACGGCGACACATCTTAATATGTCTTGCTTGAGGCTGTTTTGACTAGAGTATGCGGATGGCCTTATTGTTAATATTGTGATGCAGCCACCACACCACGGAGTGTAAACTGCGTTATAACCGCGGCGGCGGCAACTAGTTTGTATATAGATTATTTTTTAGCCTACTGCACATGCTGTCAGCCACCGCGGCATATGCAGCATAGATGCACCTCAGTAGGTCTACTGAGTTCAGGTCAGTGAGTGCCTGAAATGCATCAAAAATAAGGGAGAGGGCGCGCGGGTGCTCGCCTCACTCGAAGTGATTCTGATTATATAGGATAGGAAAGAGTATAGGCAGGATTAGAGCAGGCACCTAAGGACTGGGGACGGGGATCTGGTCCTGCTCCGCTCGCCTGGACCTGCTCGCCTTGCCTACCCTAGTCTAGTGACAGACGTAACTTTAGTGGCACACACAGATCTGAGACAAAGACTCAAGGACCAGGTTATTCAAATACGTCACATAGTGCATCAAATTGGCTAGAGCTCGGCCCTAAAAAAATATCTTTGAACTTGAAGACCTTCCCAGTCAACCTTTATTATAACTGTTCTTTTTCTTTCTTTCCAGCGTCATCCTGCCACCAAGAGTTCAGCAGCGACGGCACGAAGCATGGCACCCTCACGTCTCCACATTACCCCGCGCCGTACCCTCCAAACACGCATTGCCACTATGAATTCTTCGGTCGGGGAAAGGAGAGAGTCAGACTTATCTTCCAAGACTTCTTTTTGTATAAAGCTGCTGACGGGTCTTCAGAGTAAGTTTTGTAAATAGTCTCTGTCTTGCGGAGTAGGAAGAGTAGCTTAGGCTGCCCCCACATAAGGTGTCAGCCGAGCGCAAGCGCTTTCTCAGCGTACCTGTGACTCGAGCTCTCATTCCCTCCCGCCGGCCGAACGCTTGTAAAAAGCGATAGCGATAGCAGCACAAAGAAAGACCTAACAAAACATTCGTTTTCGTCATTACCTTAAAGTCAAATATTTAAGTACCTACCAACTAGTGGTATACCTACTTACCTAGATCCGAGATGACACTTACAATCTTCAGATCCCTTAATAGTCCGTTGTCTTGCAACATCTACGGGAAGAAAGAAATACTGGTCTCGCAATTACTATGGTACTCTGACAATAAGTAATATTTGGCTCTAGGTACAATATAGATGACTCCATTAAGAGTGTCTGTAGGTGAATAAAATTTACAACCAAAATTTAGACCTGATCCTGTCTCCTTTATGACATACACACACACACATACACACAAACACAAATCACGCCTTACCGACCGTAAAATTACGGCCGTTATCGCCACGTCTGACAAATTTTTCAGGGTCATTTCATTCAGATAAGTCGTGTATCACTGTAGTGACAGGTTGTCAGCCTAAAATTGTAATACACATGAAGCCCTCGAGTCCCTTAGTCGGCTTCTACGACACCCACGGGAAAGACATGGGGTGATGTTATTCTAACCCGGCATCACAACACGGCAACATAATTAAGCATAGACACCAAGCTGTAAATTAAACTCCTTCTTTTTTCAGCTGCACAAACGTGGACTCCCTTCAAGCATTCGTGAACGTTGACGGCAGATTAGAAAAGGTGGAGACTTTTTGCGGCGTCGACCTGCCGAAGCCCATCATGTCGAACGGCCCGAAACTAATGCTGGAATTCAGGGGCACACACTCTTCGAGATATGGAAGGGGATTCAAGATTTCATATTCTTTTGTAGAAAGTAAGTCCGTCCAACGAATAATTAGATGACAATCAAAATCAAGTTGCTACAAAGCCTCAGTAACTCCAAAGGCAAGTAGCTATCGTATAACTGTAGTTACGGTATGTTGCGAATTTGCGATAGAACTTTTACGCGCTCTTTGAAAAACCTCATGTTTGTCTTATTATTTTCTAACACCGGCACCAAAGAAATAAACGTTAACCCCGTAGGTACGATTTGATATGCTTATTCTGTGGTTGGAAACGCCATCATGCTGTGGAAAATACCACTATCAAGTAAAAGACCTAAAGAAAAACTGTTTCTCTTGATTACAGATTTCGGCATCACAACAGGGAGACAACTGAAAGAGTTTCCATGTGCATTCGTCTACAACAGCACGGAGTCCCGAAACGGGACTTTTGCGTCTCCAAACTCACCAGGACCATACCCTCGGGATACGGAGTGTACCTACTTCTTCCATGGGGCCGACACAGAAAAGGTCCACTTACATTTCACCAACTTCGATGTGGAAGGGGTTTTACCGTAAGTTTCATCCTGTGGTTTCATCAGTCACCGAACGATGAACGAACCATTGTATGTTATAAGTTGGTAGGGTAGAGAAAAGTGCCTTTTTTATGATATTACGCTTGGCTCACATTATCCGCTGAAATGCCAGCTCAGGATAAAAAATCCTTGCTACCACCCTATAAATCGCTATCTATCTATCAAAACATTTTACAGCTGTATAGAGACTTAGATACTTGCCCTTTCTAATTGTTTTTGTTATTGTTTCTCATATAAAACACAACGATTTATTGTCTAGGGTTAGGTATTTATTTCCTTTGTGTGAAACACAATAACAAGATACAATGAAATGCTATGTAAACTATCTACTTCTGTTATGGTGATGAATCTATGAGGACTGTGTGTAATGCAAAATCATATGTCCCTTACCAGAAAGACCAGTAAACATATGGTGTTGCATTTGAATTCTATGACTATGAGTATGATTAAACTTCAACCCATAGATATCGAATCAAGGTGTTAATGATGATAGTATTATCAATCACGCACGCTTAAATATTCATCGTTTTTCTCCTCAGATGTGAAGCAGTCTCGGCAAGTGATTATGTGGAATTCTCAAACACAATGACTGAAGACAATAGGTACGGCAGATACTGCGGGCAGATGAAGGAGTTCCATGTCGAGTCAGAGAGGAATTTCTTCAAAGTAACCTTCAGGTGAGTAGTTATCACATAATATTACCTATACCTAGTGATGGGCCGCGGGAACATTCCCGTTCCCGGAAACTTCCCAATGGAAATGTTCCTGGCAATATTCCCACGTGCCCGGGAACGTTCCCAGTTGCTGGGAACATTAACATTTTGATATAAGTTTAGTTTTCTTGAAGTTTAAGGCATATTTTAGGTTTCTTTATCATAAGGATACCTTATTTATGTACCTTTCAAATGATTATATATAACAGATAAATAAATCTTTAAACTTTAATTATTTTCATTTCCATGTAAATTGAAAGTAAATTGATTTAGAACATCAAGTGAATCCATAACCTATAAATCTTTCAATTACTACTTACTGCCTAAAATAATTAGGTAAATGAAATATCTTTTATACCTATACGTAATATATTCGGCAGTTTAGTCTGACAAGACAACCCTGCTATACTGTTTAGCCTGGAACTTATCTTGGTCGGCGTGACTAAAACAAAACAAAACTGTTTATTTTTTATCATTGTATTATCTAGCCTGCCTGGCGGTCATTTAAAACTGTGTCAGTTTCGTTGCATCCCTCGCCCAGTTAACAACTGATATTCGAAATGAAGCCTAAAAACAAAGTGTATAGTCACTTCGACGAAACTGTCTTAATGAAAAGACAAAATTCAAGTGTTCATTTTGCAAAAAAACATACACATCTCGAAATGCGACAAAATTTGCTCGTCATTTGGCAAATAAGTGTGATAAGTGTCCTGAGAACGTTAAAAATAACTAAAAAAAATCAAGTGACTGAAATGAATGAAGTAAGTGGTACCTCGACGACGGTGGACGGGACGATTGGTGGGTGGTGCACCAGATGTCGTATGTCGCGATATAAGTACGCTCATTCCAAAACTGGCGGAGATTGATTTGATCGTCAACAGCGACAAATGCGAGCTATATCCGTGCGGCGATGTCTCCAGTTGTTGTATAGCTCAATTCCAGGATATTCTTCCGGAAGTGAAAATCCTTAATAGAGTCATTTGAGCTGCTGGGGGAGCCGATCTTCAGGGATGCAGAACAGGCTAGTTTGGCTGCAAAGCGTGAAACGCTTCTAAGTGTTCGAGAGCACCTGCAGCAACTGCCGGCCCATGTCGCCCTCACTCTCTTCCGCAGCTGTCTCTCAGTACCCAAGCTAATGTACCTCTTGAAAAAGTGTCCGAATTGGGTTTTTCCAGATGAAATTTCTCGGTTGGATCAAGACATTAAAGTCACGTTGGAGATGATCCTCAATGTACAGTTAGAGGAGACGCAGTGGCTGCAAGCGTCGTTGCCGATCCGACATGGAGGTTTGGGCGTGAGGCGTGTGCAGGACACCAACGTTTCGGCTTTCTTCGGACACCTCTTCCCACGGAGAAGTCACTCGTCACTAATATACTCAAAATACATGGTGACAGTCTTAACATTCCATTTATGGGGGAGGCTTTGAGTGCTTGGGACTTGGCTTGTCCTGATGCGGATGTAGCGACCTCTGGTGGCTACAACATGAAGCTCACTCAAGTGGTTCACAAGCATACAAGACGCAACAGGAGTTCTCAACATATCGGAGAGATGGCGCCACGTGACAGAACAATGGGCCTGAAACGCGGTATCGAAGTGTTCACCGCGCAACGCATATATACAACTTCTAATCCGATCCAGGTGGACCCGTCGGTCCCCTGGCCACAACACCCGGCCAGGCGGGTAGCTACCCTTTTCCCGACACCACCTGGATTCTTCCTGTTACCCGCCATATTGGTGACCCCTACAATGGACTTCGCAGCCTTCAACCACGCATCAACCACTACAGCATAGAGCCAACTACTTCGTCATCAGCAACTACCACAGTCACAGCACCGGCGGCTTCACTGGTCTTCCTCATCATCCCGACTCACCGTGGACATTGGAACCAGGACGGCAGCTTCATTGGTCTTCCATCATCGCGACTCACCGTGGACATTTGGAACCAACACTGCATCGCCAAGCCAGACTGCATCATCACGCTACAATGACGTCATCAGCCCCACTACGCTCGCTTACGGTATCGACCTCCGGTCTTGAGGGGGAGTACTGTAGCGACCTCTGGTGGCTACAACATGAAGCTCACTCAAGTGGTTCACAAGCATACAAGACGCAACAGGAGCTCTCAACATATCGGAGAGATGGCGCCACGTGACAGAGCAATGGGCCTGAAACGCGGTATCGAAGTGTTCACCGCGCAATGCATATATACAACTTCAAATCCAATCCAGGTGGACCCGTCGGTCCCCTGGCCACAACACCCGGCCAGGCGGGTAGCTACCCTTTTCCCGACACCACCTGGATTCTGCCTGCTTCCCGCCATACGGATCGCCCGACTAAACCAGACGTGCAGCGACAATGGGACGAGCAGCTGTGTAAGGCCAGAGCGATGGAATTGCTTGAGGCGTCATCAGGATCGGGCTCTGCTCGCCTTAAGGCGGCTCTTAAACCAGAGTCAGGGGCTTGGCTTTACGCCCTCCCGTCACCCCACATGGGTACGGCGCTTTATGATGACTCTCTCAGGGTGTCTGTAGCGCTGAGGCTTGAATGCAGGGTTTGTGAGCCGCATGTTTGTGGCGTAAAGGTGGATGCCAGGGGTCACCACGGCTTGAGCTGTGCCAGATCAACTGGTCGTTTTCCCCCGCACCACATGCTCAACGAGATTATCCGCCGTGCCCTGGTGTCCGCTGGTGTACCCTGCGTTCAAGAGCCTCCCGGTTTAAGCCGCGATGACGGTAAGAGACCGGATGGGCTCTTAATGATCCCGTAGGAGAAAGGGCTCTCTTTGGTGTGGGGCGCGGCGTGTGTAAGCACGTACGCACAATTCGAGCTCCGGGTACAACTGCGGAATGCGCAGCAGCTCAGAAGCATCAAAAGTATGCTTCACTGAGGAGTGCCTACCACTTTGTACCCTTTGCGGTGGAGGTGAGTGGGTCATAGTCTGCAGAGGCAAAGGACTTTGTCTATAGGTTGAGACAGCGCCTGAGAAACCAGGGTTCAGATCCCCGTGCCGAATGGTACTTGGTGCAGCGCATATCACTGGCAATACAGCGTGGAAACCAGCGCTACCAAATAACGTTCCAATTGTTTTATATGAGAAACTTCTTTGCTTATGACTGTCAACTAACGCCAACCCATTAAACGTGTAGAGTACTTCCATACAAACAATATTTTGTATGACTGCTCAGCTGTCAAGTGTAACCAGTACGAGATATACGCTTCAAAACATTACAACTGTTTTATATGAAAAACTTCTTTTTTTAAACTGTCAACGAACAACACCCTATTAGTCGACGACTGATGTGGCGCAGTGGTAGTGCGACTGCCTTAGACGCAGAAGGTTCCGAGTTCGATTCTCGGTGGGTCACTCACAAAGTATTTATCACTTTGTGAATTTGTTCCCAGTCTGGTTAGGACATTGCGGGCTGAACCATCCGATTGTCCGTAAGTAAGATGGTTCCGTGTTTCGGATGGCACGTTAAGCCGTAGGTCCCGGTTGCTGTCTATGATCACTTAGACGGCGGTCGTTACACAACCATGTCAGAAGCCTGCTACTTGTAGAAGGCGGTTGAAAAATTCTGATACTAGGGTTCATCAGGTCGTTAGGCGACTCGGTGTCCCACACGAAAAGAAGAAGACCCTATTAGTTGTGTAGAGTACTTCCATAGAAACAATATTTTGTATGACAGCTTAACTGTCAAGTGTAACTACTACGAGATATACGCTTTAAAATATATTCCATATAAAACCGTCGTAACGTTTTGAAGCGTATATGCAATGGTTACATTTGACAGTTAAGTTGTCATACAAAATATTGTTTGTATGAAAGTACTCTATACAACTAATGGGGTGGAGTTCGTTGACAGTTTAAAAAAAGAAGTTTTTTTCATATACCTGTTTTTATATATATAACTGTCGTAATGTTTTGAAGCGTTATATCTCGTAATGGTTACACTTGACAGGTGAGCTGACATGCAAAATATTGTTTGAATGAAAGTACTCTACACAACTAATGGGGTGGTGTTCGTTGACAATTTATTAAAAAAAAGAAGTTTTCCATATAAAACTGTCGTAGTGTTTTGAAGCGTATATCTCGTAATGATTACACTTGACAGCTGAGCTGTCACACAAAATATTGTTTGTATGGAAGTCAAAAATCAAATGTTTTAGTAAGACAAATGAAAGGCATCAATTTTACTCATAGCCCTTTAGCCATCTTGTTTATTTATTTTGACTAAATTGTATTCTGACATGGTTTATTTATGAAATAAATTGTTTTCTTTATTATACATTATACTCTTGCTAATTAAATAAATTGTTTAATAATAATTTTTATTTTATGTTGTTTCGCCAACACGTTCCCAGCGATTGGGAATGTTCCCGGGCACCGGAAAGTTTCCTTTGGAAATATTCCCACTTGGGGAATATTCCCGGGAACCGCCCATCAGTACCTATACCTGGGATATTTTTAAGGGATGTCGACATAGAATAGATCTGCAAGCTGAAGGGACAATGAGCGGTGCAAATACAAGTAGCTCTTATCGTCGACCCGTGAGATAGAGTCGAAAGGTTCTAGAGTTGCGGATACGAAGGCATGTCGGAATTTTACGTCCAGCAGTGGGCTTGCATGCTTGCTGTTCGTGTGGGACACCGAGTTGTCCAATGACCCAATGAAAACCGGTGTCAGAATTTTTCAACAGCCTACTACAGGTAGCCGGCCTCCGACATGGTTAGCTATGCAACGACCGCTGTCTAAGTGATCATAGGCAGCAATCCAAACCTTCGGCTTAACGTGCCATCTGAAACACGGAACCAACATTCTAAAGGACGATCTTTGCTGTTGACGTTTCCGGAAATAATTATGGTCAGACAGAAGACGAAATCTGGCGATAGAGGCCTTTCAATACAAATCATTGTAATTCTCGAATGAATCCTGAATAATTAAAGAGATTTGGAGTTTTAATAAAAAACTTTATTTTCGGTTTTCCAGGTCAAACGATAGGCTAGACGGGACCGGGTTCAAGGCGATCTATCAGTTTTTGGACGTAACCGATCAGTATCGATCTCCAATGCTGGATGAAGCTTCTAGTTCTACATGTAAGTGTTCATTTTCACGATTTTTACTAGCATATCTTTTTTTTTATATGTAATAGGCCCGCATTTGTCAGCCATCTCACCTGGTGGTAAGTGGAGATGCAGACGAAGATGGTACATGCTTGCCTAGATAATGCCTATTCACTCTTGCCTTAAAAAGGCCCAAGTTATATTGTTCCGGAAAAAGATCCGCCGGCAGGGAATTGCACTCTTTAGCCGTACGCATGATAAAAGTTGATGCGAAACGCTTAGTGCGGATCAGAGGTATATCTACAACATAAGGGTGGAACCCCAGTCGGCGCCTCGATCCCCGGAGATGGAATGGGGAAGGGGGTATCAGGTCGTGGAGTGATTGAGCACACTCTCCGAAATGTAATGTCTTAAAGCCAGATGAGCAACTTTTTCGTTATTTATTAATTTATTATTATTTGACAATATGGATTTCTACTCATTATGGGTAGTTCTGCCAGTGTCAGTAGGTAGTGATTCCAGCGCAGCTGCGCCGGGTGGTGGTTCCTGTAGAGGATGATAGTGTCATCTACAGGATCCGATGGCCTCCTCTTGATGCCATCCGGAAATGTGGAGAAAACTCATCAACTACAATTCTTGAATAAGGACACTTCACTGATTAAAATACTATCGAAAATAATCACTGAGTGTTGAAATAAATATGAAATAAAAATTAGATTTGGAGAGATTTCTATCATTGACGGATGAAACAAAAGCGGTCGTGCCGTTTTAAAATGGGAGTCCTTTCCAACTGACTCAGTCAAAAATTAAACCTCGAGCCAGAGTCTTAATGGAGAAAAAGCCTCCAGGGTTCAAGGTTTAAAGAACTCGATTGAGTTGCAAACTACCATAACCAAGGCGAGCTTTTTTAAAAGTTTTGAAAACCTCGAGTTCTTTCATCTTTAGTTAGGATGCTCTATCCTCGAAATTGTTTTTTTGGGAACACCTACTACGTCAATTAGGTACCTACCTACCATAAAGGTAAGTAGGTAGGTGCTCAACTCTAATATTTTTGTTTTATATAAATTTTTATTGTTTACAGGTATATTCGCCCACCTAGCGCTACTTCTGATCGTAACAATAACGCAAATGCATCACCAATTACTATATCATTAACTAAAGTGATATTAGATTAAATATTTTAGCCGTAATCCTGTATATTTTGTAATATAGTCTGTGCCATACACCTTGTAATTAATTAATTAACGTAGAAACGCAATATTTTCTATAAAATTGTACCTACTGTCGGTTTCAAATCTTACGAACTTACGAATTAAAGCAATACGGTACGAAACACAATAAAGATTTATTCATAAAGGCACTTAACTAAAATGAAAATAAATGATTTGAAAATATAAAGTCATCTTTTTATTTCCTTTCCCAAAGCAAGGTATTGCCTACCTAGACAAAGTACCTACATCATTTTGTGATTGATACCTACCATATTAACCTTATTATTACTATACGCACAGTATGACTGTACTGAGGTCTGTAGGTATGTCCACAGAATTGTAGGTATCTGCTCTGTTGGTGTGTCACAGACGTCACAGTAGCCAACACGCAATGTAGGAGCACCTTTAAAACGGCTATTCTGCGATATGATTTGACAACCACAGATGACAATTTAAATATCAGTAAGTATGTGGTTTTCATATTCATTATCATACCACCCACGGAAGTAGGAATACCGTGATACCATAGCGCAGCGCATATAAGGGGTTGTTAGTTGGTGACTGTGGCCTACGATAACAAGTGTAAAACAACACATTTTAAGTACAAAAACATGTACCTACGATTCGAACTCAAAGAGGACCTCGTCTCTACCACACCACTATTAGTTATTAGTATTCTTTTGCTACTAATGATAGTGAAAAAATATATTTAGTTCAAACATTCCAGATCCTTTTGAGCCCTAATAGAATGAGATAGGTAAGTTAAAAGGATAGGTGCCTACCTAGCCTAGGTCTCTCCTATTCTCTACAGAGAACACATCTTACGACCGCGAACTTAGCTTATTTACAATACAAAAGCGAGCGACATTTTTATGAACGTTAGTTATTGCATCGCTGCGACAAGCTGTAACAGTAAGCTGGAGCGTGCAACAACAACAAAGAATTTCAATTGGACAAGCTTCGCAAATGCATAATAACTGCCGACGACATTTTCTTCCTGGCCCGCACCCGGCTAAACTATACAGTGTTGCGTAAGCAAAGAAATTAATGTTCTGCGAGCGAGTCTGCAAAGCAAGCAGGGTGGCCATCTTAAAATAGACGAATGTGACAGAATCTTTTGGCGAATCCACGGAGGACAGTAACCAGTGGAGAACGCGTCGGTACGATTTTGTTCAAAACCAAGCTCACTGGTTTTTGCGGGGGGAGAGGTAATTATCGCTAGACGCAATTGGCTTTCGCAATGACCGCATATTTTGTAGAGATGGGAAAAATAAGTATGTAAAATTATATCGATATTTTATATCACCGTTCTATAAGTTTACTCATATTATGTGATTGAAATTTATTGAAACATGTGCATGCTAATATTAATATAGCAATATATGTATATAAAAAATTAATAAGTACCTACTTACATTCTAATTTTAGGGTATGTATTGAAATAATTGTACCGAATTGGAAACGACCTGTTACGATCATTTCATCTGCCGAAACAAAGGTCGCCGCGTGCGCGTACACCTGCACTTGATTTCGATTTTCGTTCCGGGTGGCGCGGGGGGAATGCGTCCGCGCCACTCCATATACCCCGAATGCATTCATTCGTATAATATACATTGTAGGTAAGTTGTTAAGTACGTACATTAACATAATTATTTTATGACGATCCCAGAATTATCGATAAAATCATTCTATACTTCTGAGAACAGTGGTATAGCACTAATACGAAGAAAGAGCCAGCCTACGTATGGACACACCCGTGCGTTAGAAAGGGATAGCAATGAAAGACATCAACGGCAGCGCATCAGAAATTCTATTTCAGCCTATTGCAGTCCACTGCTGGACGTAGGCCTCCCCCAAGGAACGCCATAGGGCACGATCTCCCGTTTTTGCCATCCAGTCGCTACCAGCCGCCTTTTTCAAGTCATCGGTCCATCTGGCCGGAGGGCGTCCAACGCTACGCTTGCCGAGGCGTGGTCTCCACTCGAGAACCCGCTTACTCCACCGTCCGTCGGTTCTACGACAAATGTGGCCAGCCCACTGCCACTTCAGCTTGCTACACTTCCAGACTATGTCCGTCACTTTGGTCTTTTTTCGGATGGCCTCATTCCGGACTTTATCCATTATAGAGATACCAAGCATAGACCTTTCCATAGCTCTCTGAGTGACATGTAGCCGGTGGGCCAGTTTTACTGTCAAGTTCCACGTCTCAGCTCCGTAGGTCATGACTGGTAGGACGCATTGATCGAACACCTTGGTCTTGAGGCATTGTGGCAAAGATGATTCGAGGATGTGACGCAGCTTTCCAAATGCTACCCAGCCAAGCTGCACTCTTCTGGTGATTTCAGCCTCAAAGTTGTCTCTTCCCATCTGCAAAGTCTGCCCAAGGTACACGTATTTCTGGACAACTTCAAGGACTACACCTTCGACGGAGACCGGCTCGGGGATTATGTGTTGATTGAACATGACCTTCGTCTTATCCAAGTTCATCCCAAGTCCAACACGTCTCGAGGCAGAGTTAAGACTAGATAGCATTTTTTGCAGGTCCTGCAGCGATTCGGCCATTATGACTATGTCGTCGGCAAAGCGGAGATGCGTGAGACTTTCGCCGTTGACGTTGATGCCCAGTCCATCCCACTGTAGAGTTTTGAAGACATCCTCCAATGCGTTAGTGAATAGTTTCGGGGATATAACGTCACCCTGTCTTACACCACGGAGCAGTTGGATGGGTCTTGTATAATGGTTTTGTACTTGAACGGACATCGTAGCCATTTGATAGAGGCTTCTCAGCACCTCCACATACCGCCAGTCGACTTGACAGCGCTGCAAGGACTCCAAAACAGCCCAGGTTTCGATAGAGTCGAAGGCTTTTTCGTAGTCCACAAAAGCCATACACAGTGGTTGGTTGTACTCCTCTGTCTTCTGTATAACCTGCCTTACAGTATGGATGTGGTCCACGGTACTGAAGCCCTTGCGAAACCCGGCCTGTTCCGGTGGCTGAAAGGCGTCAAATCTTGATGCCAAACGATTCGTGACGACTCTCGAGAACAGCTTATAGACGTGGCTCAGAAGTGTGATCGGCCTATAGTTTTTGAGAAGCGTTTTGTCTCCTTTTTTGAAAAACAATGCCACTACACCTCTGCTCCACGCCTTCGGGGTTGTCCCATTGGCTATTACAGAGTTAAAAAGCCTTTTCAGCTCCTCAAGGACAGGTTTTCCACCGGCCTTAAGTAGCTCAGAGGCCACTCCGTCTTCCCCGGGAGCCTTTCCATTCTTAAGCTGTCTGAGAGCCGCCGCGATTTCGTCTATATCTACGTCCGGGAGATCTTCTGTAAAGTGGCGGGAGAGAGGAGCTCTTGGGTCTGGGGTCGCATCAGGTGGAGGCTTTTTCGCATGCGAGGCATACAGATTTCCATAGAAGTCCTCAATTTCAGCGAGAATCTCTGGAACCGATGTGACAGTTACACCATTCGAGGTAGTTAGCTTTGCCAGATGACTCCTTCCCAGTGTCTTGGTAAAAACTTTCGACCCTCGGTTTTTCTCAATCGCCTCCTTTACGAGTCGAGTGTTGTAGCTTCGGAGGTCGCGTCTTACCGTACTTCGGATCTTTTTGTTAAGTAACTGGGGATCTGGCAATGCATCCTCTGGTGTTTCCCGCCTAATTCGCATCAGTTCCAGGGCCTCGCTTGAAAGTTTGGACTTCTTGTCTGTTCGCCTTTTACGAAAATGCTTCGTCCCCACTTCGCGAATAGCCCCAACTATGCTCTCTAGGTCCTCGTCAACGTTTGCCGGGGTCTCCAGGGCAGCGAATCGATTTTTTAGTTCAAGTTGGAACTCCTCATGTCCGGCTTGGGGCAGATTGGGACGGAGAACTTGCTTCACCATGCGGTTTCTTTCTAGCTTGAAGTTGATATTTAGGGTGCCTCTTACTAGTCGGTGATCACTTCCGGTATTGAACCTATTGATCACTGAGACATCCCTAAATATATGCCGTTTATCCGTCATGATGAAGTCGATCTCGTTCTTCGTCCTGCCGTCAGGGCTCTTCCAGGTCCACTTCCGTTGGGGCTTTTTCTGATAAAAGGTGTTCATACAGAACAGCCCTTGCCTGCTAAGGAAGTTGACTAGCATTTGGCCCCTCTGGTTTCTGCTCCCGTAGCCATGTGGTCCCAAGCTTGATTCACCGCGCTCCTGTCCCACTTTAGCGTTGAAGTCCCCCATGACAACAGTGAAGTGGGTCTTAGTGGTTTGGTGTATGGCTTTCGACACGTCGTCGTATAGGGCCTCCACCTCTTCATCTGAGCTGCTCGAAGTCGGCGCATATACCTGTACGACCTTGAGAGAGTACCTCTCGGTCAGCTTCAGTACGAGGTACGCTACCCTGTTCGAGACGCTGCTGATCTCCATCACGTTGTCACAGAGAGCCTTATTGACAAGGAACCCTACGCCACCCTGGGATTGTGCGCTCCCTTCCCTGAAGTAGAATAGGTGACCTGATTCTAGGGTTATCGTGTCCTCCCCCTCTCTTCGGACTTCTGACAATCCCAGAACATGCCACCGTATCTTATCTAATTCTACCTCAAGGATTTGGAGACTTTCGTCCAGCCGCAGACTGCGTCCGTTGTACGTCGCCAGGGTCAGTCTATGGCAGCCGTAGTCCGTAGCCCGGGGATTCTTCGCACCCCCTGCCCTACCATTACCCGGGCCGCTGCCGTAGCCCGGGGTAGTAAGGCGGCCGGGAACTAGGGGCCGGTTTCTTCTTGTCCTGTGCATGGGGGGTTTTGCCCATAGTCACCACGCTGGGCAGGCGGGTTGGTGACCGCAGTGTGCGTTTGTGGACTATGTTGTCAACACGGGAGGCGCTGCTGCCCACCTCCCGGAAGCCCTTTATCGCCTCTTACGATACCCACGGGCAGATTTGGGGTGGTGAGATTCTACTCTGCCGACACCACACGGCTTAGAAAATATAAATATGGAATCAGATCAGAAATTATAAATATGGAATTATTTTTCATTAAAATGAAATTTTGAAAGAATCAAGCATAAAAATGTTTACCTATGAAATGTTATCCCGTCTTTTGCGGAACTTGATGTTGTACTACACTTTCCACACCATTTCACTGCACAGGAAGGCATTCTTGTTTACGTTTATACGCCAAAAAACGAAGCGCGGAACGTCCGTTCTTTTGCACAGTCTCAACCCGACTAATCAAAATTTTGATGCGTCTGCTCAATATAGCAGACATCAAGTGAGTGCGGTCGCCCCCGCATGCGTTCTCCACTGGTTACTGTCCTCCGTGGGCGAATCACACACTTGACGCACGACGGAGCGCAAAAATATCGCAGCGGTCTGTTATCCATACTAGAAACGTCACTCCCGATACCTACTAAAACCGCACTCGACGGACGACACTGCGATTGCGCTGCTATCTATGACAGCGGTTGAGCGGTTTTAGTATGGTGATCGACATTTCTAGTATAGATCTGACAGGCCTCTGAGATATTTTTGCGCTCCGTCGTGCGTCAAGTGTGCGATCTGCCAAATGACGAGACTTGCGAAAAAATCTTTCAAAGCTTGTCTGAAGCCTGAAGCTTTTTTATCTTGGCAAGCTCGAATCGTACGTTGCTGAAGTTGCCCGCCTGCGACAACAGGTGCGGTGGCGCCACAGTCGTATCTTGCTCGGCCCACTCGACTCGACTCGAGCGAGGCTCTATCTAGCGGATTCTAGCGCGCGCGGCGCCCCCCACCACCAGCCAGTCCGAGTTCATTCGCCGCTCTGTCCAGACGTCAGGCTGTATGACACCCCGTCGCGTACGCGCGAAACTTTTTAATCGACCTAAATCGAATTCGAGTGACATTTTGAATTAAATCGGCTGTTTTTCGTGCCAGTGCGTGAACTAGTTATCGTGTTGCAACTTTTTTGAATTTGGAAGTGTTCCGTGTGGTACTGTGTGTGTGGTTGTGGCCACAGGTGTCGCATTCCAGGGTCGTCGCAGCCTCCGGACGGCAGGTGGACCGCTAGACAACCCTATTTTAACCGTAAGTAACAAACATACATAATTGCTTGTTCAAAATGGCTTTTAAATATGCATGTGTCAGCGTGTATGCGCTTTGCGGTTGCTAATAATTGGTTGGAACTTGAATCAAACTGTTTATCGTCGAAAGGTGTAACGAGACAAGATCAGGAATAACCCGACTACCTACTTGTAATTTAGATGTACCTACCTACCTACACTGGTAACAAATGGTACCTAGGTACTTACATTATTGTAACAGCTGAAATGATTATTTTGATTTGGGTACCTACCTACTACTTAGCACTGAAATAATTATACTGAAGAGCCCACTGGCTTAGGTAGATAGGTAGGTACCTACATAGTTCATGAACTAATCAAACTACATAATTTGGCTCCAGTTCGTTTGTCAACAGGTTCTCTTATCTACTTATAAGGCAAACTAACCTAATATACTTACAATATTATTACCAACTCCTACTTTCCCTATTTCTGTATCGAATTGTTTGAAGTTGGTCAATCTATCCGGCTCCTGTCCCACATAAAAATAAATCCCAAAAGTATAGATACCTACTGCTATGACCAATATTGGATTTGGGAAGATGTGGGAATTCCAATAGGAACCTTTTTTAAGCCATTTTACTGCACCTTAGCATTGTATAACTAGATTTCACTACTACCTAAGCTGTATAAATAGACTTACGCACAAGCTAGCTAGTTGATTTTACACACGTGCCACACGACGTTGCGGTATTTGCGAGCTAAAACAACAAACAAGCCCTGAGGTAGCTGCATTGTAAGATTCGTAAGTAGGTAGGTATGTGCAGTCAAGCTTGGGTTGGGTTAGAGTTGGGGCTTTGGACCGTTCTTATACCGCGCGACTCATGTTTTTTTTATTTAGATAGTAAATTGTAATTTTTATTAAGCACATTGCATTGGGCGGTTCGATTGTCTAACCGGACGTAAGCTTGACTGTACCTACTATAACGTGCGGTTCCATACATATCTTCCTTTCGTCATAAACACTAGGGCCCAAGTCTGCTAAATGAAAATCGTTTCAACTGTCTGTCGATAGCGTCCAGTTGGATGGTTTGGGTCGATTCTTTATTTGCCTACCAGTTTGAAGTAAGGAGAATCACATTGGCAATACAATGACAGTTGAGTGTCGCTGGCAACGCAATGGCTAAAAGGACGAGAATCGGAGCCCAGCACGGTGAAATACCGGAACTGCGGCATGAGTGAGAACCACCTAGTTTATTTTATTCACCTAGTATTTAAGGGGCTGAGTAGAGCTAAAAGCTACTTTTATAAGTGATTTCTACCCTAGATAAAATGCAGAAAAACTGACGAAAAAAAAAGGTAATAATCTTCAGGATATTTGCTGTAGTGCTATTGTTTCCAAAACATGATATTAGTAATTTAGCTGGATAGAAAAACATCGTAAAGTTAGTTCTAAAAATCTATTATATCGCAAACTGTACGAACAAAACCCACGCAATAATTAAGTGTTTATTATCAGAATGAGCGCCTTACAATACTCTATCGACATATTGTTTTTGATTTTCAAATTACTTATTTTAGACCGAGTTATCATCGAAAATACGAAAATATCATTGAATCGGCAAGACTCCGTCCCGTTCGCACGCGCGCAGTTTGACATTTGTCAGAAAGGGACCGGTTTTTAGCTCTTGTCAGCCCCTTAAGCCGTGGACAAATGAAATGCAGAACAAGCTCGTTAACGCTAGTCGTAAATTACTTAGATGTCCATTACCCTTAAAGACAGTGTTGCAAGTTGCAAATAAACATTAGGAAACTCCTTTTATTCTGCCAATGTTACGTTCAAACTAGTGGAACATTTCCTGAAAGTATTTCAATAACCGATTCGTGGCATAGGTACTTATTTTGAGATATTCCGATTTATTTTTAAAACCTAGTCATACTAGCTGTAGGTCTAGGTATGAAGCGGATTTTAGTACTGTAGGTAGGTAGGTAAACGAGTAGATAATAAAAATAAAAAGCTATAAGAAGGTTTACTTGTCCCGTAGAGAGACTTATGTCGCGCGCGAGTAAACTTCAGCAGAGGTGTCAAATCGTATGCGTTTTTCAAAACAAATGAAGATCTATGTTGATGTACGCATCGTAAGCACAGTGACACAGGTCAGATAGAAGTAGAGTACCTACTTACCTAGACGAGAGGGAGATACAGGTTTAGAGCATTCATTTTGAACATAGATCATAAATTAAGGTTAAATTCACCTTTTGAAGGGGTCCAATTGCGTAGTTCTGTTAGTGTAAAGGTGTTTGATATTATTAATCAATGATTTTCCGTGTACGTTGTCATATCTATCTTTTTTTAACAAATTCTACTTATAATAGTATCTGTATCCGTGTGATGCCGGATTAGAATAACATCACTCAAATAAATTGTACCCGTGGGTGTCGTAAAAAGCGACTATAGGATTATCACCCAGGGAATAGGCTGCAGCGTTCCCTGTACTCAATTGCAACATCTTTTACTGCGCTTGTCAATCCGCCTGCCGAGCGTGGTGAGTATAGCAATACGGAGAAGATAGGGGGTGGCCCATGTTCAGCAGTATATTGAAATCCCCTCTGACTATGCTTCTGACCGTACGACACTAGAGATCGATTCAAACATTTATTTGCTAATGCATAACAAAAAAGTCATAGTTTAGGTTAGACACTGGTTTCTTTTCTACTACCTAGGTAGGTGGCATAATAAAAGATAAAAAATAACTCCCTAGGTAGCTAAAGTACATGCTCCCATTCTAAACAGACGAGAATGTAACCCCTCTCACTAAAGAACTTGTTTCGACGCCTTATATGCAAATGCATTATAGGGGAATAAAGTTGCCTACACGAACTAAAACTTTAAGCCTTGATTAAGATTTTAACGGCCACTGCTTTTATTACTAGGCTACTGAGACAACTGACTGTGTAAGGTAGTTTTGATTTAAGAATAATAAAAAGTAAAATACTAAAAAGATATCAATAAATTGGCTGGCTGTTTTGCGTTTTTCTTGGAGACTTAGCTTACTTTTAAACCACATGCACACATACAAACACAAATCACGCCTGTATCCCTGGCGGCGTATGCAGAGCGTCAACGACCTTAAAATAACGGCCGTTATCGCCACGTCTGACAAATGTTTGAGGGTCGTTTCAGATAAGTCGTGTATCATTACAGTGACAGATTGTCAGCCTGTCGCCTAAAATTGCAATACGCATGAAACCCTCCAATCCCTTGGTCGACTTCAACGACATCCACGGTAAAGACATGGTATTATGCTATTCTACGCCAACGCTACGATTTTTTCAAGAGTAAGGCTTTAATACCTAAGAAAATACATGACGGGAAAACGTGTTATTACCACTGGCTGGAAAACGATTAGGCAGGCAGCAACCGCTGGGAGGGTTGCTAGTAAAACCCACACCATCTGGACTTTTTTAAGACTTGTAACAATGTGTTATCAATAAAATATCTTATTTCTATCCAGTGGGCTAGGTATTTTTTTTATTTTCATCAAAACAAAGTAGGCATAGGCACTTGACGGACGAAAGCGGTTGAGCGGTTTTAGTATGGGGATTGACATTTCTAGTATGGATCTGACAGACCGCTGCGATGTTTTAGCGCTCCGTCGTACGTTAAGTGTGCGATCCGCCGTAGGATCGTAGTTTGTAATTACTAATTAGTGATATTACAAATTTGTATCTCACTTCACATAAAAATATCACAGAATTTAAGTAACCGGAACTTTTTTTATATAAATAGCTAAACATACACTTAATACTTAACACTTTAACAGGAAAATGACTAATATTTATTTTCTAAACTAACCAACCATGAAAAATGCATTATATTTAACTTAACCTTTACTAATGATGTATAAGACACCTGCGGGTTTGCCTGAACGCTCAATGGCATTTAATTACGCACAGGCACTTCTTAAATTATATGTTTGTCATTATTCATTTAAAGTATTTATAAGTCTTGCTCAGCATCTGCAAAAAGCCGGACAAGTTGTAGTTTCCATAACAGAAGTGTAATTATTTTTGTTATGGGTCGTCATCTTCGCCGGTAATTAATAAAAATGTTTCTTGGAATGGTAAACGACATAGGCGAGGAACACGCAAGACGGAGCGCAAAAATATCGCAGCGGTTTGTCAGATCCATACTAGAAACGTCACTCCCCATACTAAGACCGAACTCGCCGGATGACACTGCGGTAGCGCTGCGTCAACAGCGGTTGAGCGGTTTTAGTTTGAGGATTGACATTTCTAGTATGGATCTGGCAGACCGCTTTTTCTTTTGCGCTCCGTCGTGCAAGTGTGTTCCTCGCCTTAAGTATACTTAGTACTGCGAATAACCACCTGTTAAAAAAGAACCGAACGAGACCGTTTCCTCAGTCCACATGCCCATAAATAAGGGCAATGGGCATATTTATGAGACCTTTAAAGTAGTGCCGTGTGATGCCGGCTTAGAATAGCATCACCCCACATCCTTCCCGCGGGTGTCGTAAGAGGCGACTAAGGGACTCGAGAGTATTGGTGTATTGTAATTTTTAGGCGACAGGCTGTCCTATCACTAAAGTGATACACATGTTTTCTGAAACTACCTTGGAAAGAAATCCTCAAAAATGTCAGACGTGGCGATAGTGGCAGTATTCTTACGGCCACTATCGCTCTGCCTATCCCGCAAGGGATAAAGGCGTGATATATGTATGTATGTATGTTTAAAATAGGTATTACAATATTCATTATAATAGGCGATGACTGGCAGGTCAAATGAGCTACTTTTTAATACGATATTTTGTATGAAAATACGAATAATTGACGTCATAATCTATCTAGATTGGATGCGTCAATACACTTATTTTTATATTATTCTTCTGTTTATTAATTCAAAGTTTGAATATTTCCAAAAACTATGAATGCAGTGTGTTATTTTGGCCAATAGTTTTAAGCGTACAACTTTTGTATTTTATTTTATTAATTGCGACCCAGTCATCTAGCAAATTTTTAATACATAAAAGTAGAAGTAGATAGAAATGCGTGCTGATATAATTTGTGTGGCAGATTTTTGCCTAAGCTAAGGATGTCTTTTCAACCCATTAGAAGGCAAAAAAGTAGAAGTAGATTTAATAATTACCTATTTTAACTTGTTATGATGCGCAACCGCGACTTCGATTTTCTCTACACTTGTAGACAAAGTTATTCACTTGTTTTGATAAGCCCATACGATTTGACACTTTGGAAGTCTTCTCACTCACGACATAAAGTCTATACTGTGCGCATCTTAAAGTGGTTAGAAGGAGATATACTTAGTAAAAACGAATACAAAAATTACCTTCAATATATCTATTTTACGCTAAATAAAATACACGGAAAACTGTCGTCTAACAATCACAATCACGTCTCGTCTTTAAGTACAATAAGTACCGGAGCGTTAACCTTCCAAATAATAAGTTCAATTCCCGAAAAAACAAGTTTGTTTTTGAGATAATATCGATTTAAGAAAGATGTCGAATTCAAATTCGAAACGGTTGTGCGTGCCTCAGCAACTATAAAGTTTTTGTCAATTTGTTTATCTAATGAAATGTTTTGAGAATATTATACGGAATACCTAAGATGGTGTGACAATTCATTTGAATCCGCCATGCCAAATGGAAAATTCTGTTTTATTTTAAAACCTGTGCAGTCAAGGAGATTAGAGACAGATTTGACCATTTAATATTACTTTTTCGCGATTTATACTGGACTGCACCAGTTATACCCTCACCGTGAGCCATCCACCTCATCGGTAACATCCAAAAAGTCCTCGAGTGAACAGGCGCGTCATTCGGTCCGATTCTTCTAGTCTATCAGATCCATACTGGAAACGTCACTCCCCATACTAAAATCGCACTCGACGGATGACACTGCGATAGCGCTGCGTCAACAGCGCGATATTTTAGCGGTTCGTCGTGCGTTAAGTGTGCGTTTCACCATATCCAAAAAAATAACTTGTAAGTTTGTGCTATTATCATATATTTGACGACGATTCGAGGATTGAAATCACTGGTGACCGTAACAAGTGGTTAAACAACCACAGAAGCAATCAAAGCAGGCTTACCACCATTTTACAGGGATTTGGGCAACTAGGTTCTTCATATTGTAAGTAGGCTTTTTCATATACCTACCGACAGTTCAACAAAGGCGTCCCAAAATTCTCAGTCTGTGTCCTTGCTCTATTTGCACGTCATTTCGTCAAAACATATTCGTGCTAAATAACAATGCGGGTGATTACGCATTCGATACCAGCACTTACACATTCGACACGCTCGTTTCGACGAATAGTAATGTTCGATCAACTATTGATCGACGTTCCGATTCAAGTCACATCTGTCTGTTATGATATTTTTTCGTAATTCATATTTTTTATTTAATAATAAAATGGCGTAAAATATTTTTTTCTCCAATACTTACTATCGTAATGTTATATTGAAAAGGATTTTCTTTTATTTACTTATTATTTAAATCCCTAAAATAAATTTTCAAAAAGTGCAAAATAAGGGAGCGAAATTTAAACTTTCAAAACGCGCCGCTATTGATCGAACGAAATGTGACGTCATCTGACACGACATTGTATTCAAAGTCCACAGTAAACACTAAGGTAAACACCCACTGGACGTGTCATGTGACGTCACGCAAAGCGCGCGCAAAATGGCGGCGTTTGAACTGCTTAAATTTTTTAAAAGTTTTAAATGCAATTTTTAAAAATATCAAGAGTATTTTGAAGCCCATTAATATTTTTTTCTACGTTAAAAAGTAGTAAACTATTAATTTAAGACAAAAAAAGACATGAATATTCCGCATTTTGTATGGGCAAACCAAAAACTTTCTTAATAATATTTCAACCGATAGGCCAAACTTCTATCCTAATAGTAGGTACTACATGTTATTCAGATATGACCTAGTTCTTTGCAGGATTTGCACATATGTTGGCTACTTTATGAAAATGCGTACGTAGTTGGATAATGCTTGATTTTACTTGACTAGGAAGACCGAGCTGGGCTCAAGATGCGTTGTAATAAATTCTTCATAGTATCTACGCTATCCAATTCCTATTTTATTAATTCAATATCTGAGAGATTTTATTACTTCAATTCAATTCAATTCAATTTTATTCATGAACAATTTTTACAATTGTGTTTGAAATTAATGATAAGGTTACATTACAATCATAATTGGACATTCAAAATACAAATAAAATTTAAAGTTAAATACATACAATATACATAAAATTATGTACTTTAATGTAAATTCCCATACTTTTGAAAGATTGCGGTAGGAATCTATAATACACAGTAATAGTAGGGGTGCGAAGGTGATATTTATTGCATTATAACTGAAATTACGCAGAATTATAGCTTCATAACTCATACGATGGTATCAGCAGATAGCATGCCCACAAATCTCCATTTAAGTCGGTTACGGAGATAAAATCTAAATGTTCAGGCTCAGCCAGCAAAAAACGACCTAACCCTTTTTATGAATATGGTAAAAAGAAATCGAGATAGTTCGACCGAGCTGTTATCTATTTTTCATATTTTGTACACTCGGCAGCACTGTGTAAGGACCATATTATGTTGGTTTTTCTAGACAACTGTATGAAAAACCAGAGTATGTTGATCCCTTAAATGGTAACTGGAGTTGCTGCTGGTGCCTACACCGTAAGTCTTAAGTTTCCTGACAAATTATACTAGACAATAAGCGTTTATTGCGTTTTCGTTTTACCACGAGAAGATACGTCCTTATCTTTTATAGCTTCTAGTACTAGGGTCCAATAAGAAACGTTTTAGATACGATCCTTGAGGTATTCAAATGGTGTTGTGACTTCATGGTTGGGGCTAAAAGCAAAACGGAATTAAAAAGACTGTTAAACCTTGTTAATTGTGAAGAAGAATTTTTATTCCATACCTTTATTTGCTTTTACTCAATATTGTAAAAAGGTTTTTTGTAATAACGAGGCTTGTTTGAGTTAATAAAGTGAGTAATTTCTAGGTATGTGACACTCACCGCCATAATTTCTGGTCGTTCCGTTCCTTAGATTCGAGATACAAAATCATAATTATAATCTGAAAACACAGAGTTTGTCGCAATTAAATTGTTTGAACGGGCTGAGATAATGTAACCTGCAATGGAATGCAGCAAAGGCCGAGTCAGTCAGCCTTTGTGAAGTAAGTAGGACGAAGGGACCAATTTATCCGGTGTGACAGCTCTGGGAATTCAACTATAGGTACAATAATTTACCAAGACCAGCTACAGTAGATACCTACTTAGGTACAATAAGTATCCAGGCAGATACTTGTAAAGCGAAGGTAAAGGATGACAAATTGGATAATTAGTTTAAAATCACGATGTGGTAAAGCCTGTTCACCCTTATTTCGACGCAATAAAGGTTACAATCGTCTTGTCCCTGTCACTCTTAGTAATAGGGTTAATCTAAGGTTAGCATGTCTTGGGAATGTCGGAAGTGACGGTATTGTGTTTGTTATATCAAAAGCGATCTAGCCATTTGCAGAGGTCATCAATTCGAGAGATGCGTCTAAGCACATTGGAGTACATCTCGACGGTCCCTACGTACAATCGCGTAACTGACACTTAAGTCATTTGCCTTTTTTCTTTGATTTCGCCTCAGTTTATCATAAGGGTATTGTTAGTAAAGATAGCGAGTTTCAATATAGCCTGATTCTACTCGAAATCGACTCCCCGTAACTGCAAAATTTACACAATTCCAACGTAAAACGACGGTAGTGGTAGTTAAAAACCCACGTGACAACACATCTTCCGACGTAAAATGACAGTAGTTACGCTACGTTACTTTACGCCTTTACGTCTATCTCGTATCTGGCACTTACGGAGTAAAACCATTTCTTTTAATATTCTCTATACTGTTGATTTTATGAAGGTTAAAGCTGTTCTCAAACAACAAGTTACTTTTCTTTTTACAATTCCTAATCGTGTACATTTGTAAAACGTAAAATACGAGGTAAAAACCTATTTATAATTATGATACGTGTGCACTAACTCCAACGTAAAATCTCTTAAATGACAGTTACGATTTTTGGTGGCTTAAAATTTAAACGCATAAAATTTTAAGTACCACATAAGCTTTCTACAGCTTAATTTTTTGTGCCGTAAAACTACGGATGTGCTTTTTTTTATAGAAATAATTATTATTTTCAATTTTTTATCCGTTATTCTAATAAATGACGACCAAATACATCTATGTTCAAATTTTCAAAGCTCTATCTATAAAATGACTTGAAATATACTCATTCGAAACTGTAAAACGCTCTCCTGTAAAATTTGAAAATTTCACTTGCGTCATTGTACGTAGGGACTGTCGATCTGAGACTGGGTCTTGACTTAAGTTCGAAGGTATTAGTGAGTAAAGAGAACGTAGCAAGTCACTGATGTCATATAACGTGAAATGTAATATGGAAGTGGGCTGGACTATTTGCCCGTTACTTAGCCCATAAACGGAATTCATGTTAGTAACGACGCAGGTACTTATCTACTTATCCACCCATCCTGTAGACAGACTAACCTCCATTATATACACATATACTTATCGGCCAGAATGTGGTTCAATTGACGAATACAACGCGTAAGCGATGAAAAAATAATAGCCTGGATACAGTAATAATATAAATTGATATTCACATCACATCAGGTGTAGGAGATTTTGGAGGGAAAATGCTAGACTTGATACACAGCAGATATTGATATACACAGCAATGTGTGTGAGATAAATGTGTTTTCCTAATAAGAGTTCTTTAGAGATTTTATGTTTTGCTGACCGACACTGGCCACTAAGGCTGGCAAGTATCATTTCTTTATATAATTTATTACTATGCCGTGTTCTTCTTCTTGTCAACCTTCTATCAGTCTTGCGAAAGAGTAGGTATAGCTACTTTGCGTTATAGGATGTAACACGCCTAACACACGAAGCCACTCCCCGAGTGCGAACGCTGAACACGACACGACTCCTGACTTCAGCCGTGGTCAATAAATCTTGAACAATGCGTGCAGCTGTTTAGTTCACCCTTTAGCAGCAATTATACTGCCCTGCCATAGGCCCGATTCGGCTTACATTGCTGGTTATTTTATGCCAGACCTATCTCACCTGACTTCCATTGGTACGAAGCAGATTAGTATGTTGCATCTACCATTAATAAATGTTACATACACAGACGCCAATGTCAATTTTTCGTATCTCCTATGAGTCAACGTCGATTTTTAGCCGGGGAATTCGAAATTTTCTTTCATCTGAAAGCCGCATGTGTTACTGATGCGCTAAAACGCTCAGCAGCGGAAGTCAAGTCTAAGGACCATCTACAATAAGCATAGATATAACCAGCGATGAGTCTCGAATCGGGCGCTGTTGGCAGGGTGGAGTAATGCCTGCTTTTCTTGTTGGGAGCGGCTGACGAGGTCGATAAGTGGTCTAACAGAAGTATTATGACTGGTGATTGGTAAGGACTAAACGCTGAACTGTTTTAATGGAACGTTCAGTGCCGATCGATACCTTCTATTGAACTGGAACTAGACATTACAATGAAAAAGATTTCGTTCCTGCTTCCACAGGTACCTATCTAATAAAGAGTAGTTTTAACGTAGCTTTCTCGCTGTTCAAGCCACTCAAAGGTCAAGTCTGCTATCCAATATTTTGCTACCGAAAAAGTATAATTTCTCTATGTCATTGCAAAAACGTGCAAAGTAATCCGTAGAAACATGTACCTTTCAAAATCAATTTAAGTGTGTTTTATGTTACCAGTTATTTTATCTACGTGTATAGTAACATTAACGGTTCTTTAATAACCTAATTAGGACGCTATAACATTATTCTAGTTGTTTCATTACAAGATATGTTCCCGTCGTGACTTATTTACAAGCTAACAACAATATTACCCACTAAATCTCGTAATAAGGTGACGCAAGTTCCCAACATAATACAGTTTAGAGACAAAAGCTAGAGATATCCCTTGCTAAGGCAATATAGGTAAGCAACTAAATTATTTTCGACTTATACGGATATAATAGAAATATCTCGCAGTAGGTGGCTAGAGTACGCACATTATTTCACTTAAGTTATGAAATGCGTGAACCTAACGTTTTCCTGGCGGTGGTGTACAACAAAGCATGAAAACGGTAAATATTATGGGCCTATGAAGATAATGTTCGGCTTAGGCGTAAATAATAATAAACGACGTGAATAATTTTGCATAGAACGACGAGTTGTAGTAAAATTAGATTGGCATTGTGCAACAATGTAATCCTCTTAGCTCACAGAGATTATAATCTATACATAGAACAAACAAAAGGAGAGATACATAGTTAGTAGGTAAGTTACTTAGGCTGTATTCTTATTTATTCCGTGTAAAAGGCATACTTCTTGTCAAATTAATTTCAAAAATAGGAACTGAAATGTGATCACAGACCAAACAAACAAATCTACGTAGATCAGTCACCGGATTTTGACATGTAAGAATATCAAAATCAAAGATTTTATGTTGCGTTGTCATATACCATACTAGCTATAATATTACTCGAATAACTATATACATGGCTACGCAACATATGATATCATTGCATAGCTCGGAAGTAAAAAAAAACACTCATGCTCATGAGTCGACTGTTTAAACAACTGTATAAAACAGTATTCAAGGAGCTAACAATTCATTAGAATTGAAATATAATTGCCAAAGAAATGTCGATCTTATTAGATGTAAAAATATTGGCTGCAAATATTTTAAGAGGTGAATCAGGTCATGAAACTGAACAGCTTTCCCCAAGAAACATAGGTCGAAACATGAAGAAAAAAACTTTGGCCTCCCCGGTCGGTCCGTCGAAATATGAAAATACAATTCGACTTGGTCGGTTGGTCATTTTGTAAGTCCAATTTTTTTTTCATATTTCGATCTATGTTCCTTGGGGAAAATTGTTCAGTTTCATGAGCTGGATCACCCCTTAAAATAATTGCTGAAAATGAATTTTTTTTACACCCTGTTATTTCAAAGTTCAAATATATACAAAATAATGTACACAAACTAGTTTAATCATAGGTCCGGGGCGGTATGCACAAAGCTGCGATAGTTGTCGACCTCAGCTCTAGACAAGGACATGAATTGGTGTGAGGACGTACTTTTACTTCACGGCAACCTGTTTAAACAATGCCTGAATGTCAATGAGAAAAGGATAGATAGATATCTGAGTATGGTCTTCAACGTAGCAGAGAAAGACAGGCAATATGATCTGTATACTATTTAAATGTTTTTACATGACCGACGATCAGGGTGACAGAACTAGGAAATTTGGATAAGGGTTGATACTTTTGCTTCACATTGAACACTGAAATATGTCAAAGAGGAAAGGATAGAAGAAATAAATTCGTACATAAATACATACATATACCACGCCATTCTCCCTTGTGGGGTAGGCAGGGCTTTAACGGCCGCAAAAACGGCCGCTATTGACACGTCTGTCATTTTGTGAGGATTGTTTCCACGGTTGTTTCACAAAACACGTGTATCACTATCGTGACAGGTTGTCAGCCTGTCGCCTAAAATTTGTAATACACTAATACTCTCGAGTCCCTTAGACGCCTCTTACGACACCCGCGGGAAGTATGTGGGGTGATGCTATTCTAAGCCGGCATCACACGGCAAAGTAAATTCCTTATGAGGTTCATTCAATTCTTTATTTATGTGATTTAAGAAATTCAAAGGAAAAATCGATGAAGTGATGGCATTAACCAGAAGAAATAGAATTAATCAGCGCCAATTTTCATCCAATAGGTCTTTTAGCAAATTTCCTCATCAAAAGTATAATAACAACACTTAAGTAAGTACTTTCAGCAAAAATAACTTGACCTTACTATTATTGTGTCAGGGATAGATAGGCAGGTGAGATCTGTATCCTCTTCAGATACTTTTGCATGTCTAAATGAAGCATTTCATTTCTCATACTCTTCATTACGAATCGACTTCTGGAGAATGTATTAAGCGCCGTATTTCTCATAATCATCATCATACCTTTATTGATTCAAGGTGTCATAACAAGATGAAAGAGCTTGTCATTCTTTGAAATTGTTTTGATTTCGTGTGTCATTTTATTCGTTTTATTACGGGTTTGTGGAAATATAACTGAATCAGAAAATACTTCAACAAATAAGCTAAAAACATAGTTGATATCATCATGACATCATAACTTACGGTAGAGACGCTGTGAATCTGAATTCATAGTGAATGTCTCAAACAATTTTAATTAATGATTCAAGCCTTAGATTGTTTATATCTCAAACTCAAATAATACGAGTTAATTTAAATGTTTTTGGCATCGTGATTGAGTTGCCCTTGTCCTTATCACATAGTGTCACTGTCAAAACCATTCATTGAATGTCTGACAAATGCATTGTAATACTACTATTGACACCAAGTTTTTATATATCTGCGTTATGATCCGATCCTTACCATAAAAGAAACGGTAATGTCCATAAAAAGTTGATGTTATGGAACTAGGCCTATTTTATAGACAATAACGATACCTATAATGGCAGTAATTACTATTAACTATCAAATTCAATGCCAATTGGATCGGCAATATCAACAATAAAGGTTTTTTTAAGTCCCATGATTCATCGGACCCTATTGAATGGTAAGTTTCTTATTGGAAGAGTTTTTGCAACCAAATAATTGCCTGAACCTGTCAATAGTCTGAAGTTAGCTATTATCCATGGCTCGGCTATCTTTATTTATCATTCTTCCACGAACTATTAAGTAGGGAAAAAATATTATACTTTAATTGGACGTGAGTTGGCTCTTATTTATTTGCGTCGATCGGTATTGAAAAAGTCGCCTGTCACTAAGGATCGTGATGAAATGAAACGGATGGCACGATGGTATCATTCCAGCGTTTCAATCTTATGCTTCTTCTCTTTCCATCTTGGGATGTAATTAAATCTTCTTTCCTTTTCTGGGAAGTCTAACACAGCACCTTGATTAGTACGTCAACCTGTTGAAGGCAGTCCTTCAAGTGGCATCTCTGAGTCTCGCAGAAATGGTTATTAAGGTAAGTGGTGCCAAGAAACTAGCGCCACTTCAGGACAGAAATAATGTATTTTTCAAGCAAACAATATAAGATCCTTCTAATATTATAAATGTCAAAGTTTGTATGTTTGTTTGTTACTCCTTCACACTAAAACTACTGAACTGATTTTCGTGATATTTGGCAAATAGTTAGAGGGTAACTTGGATTCACATAGAACAATTTGTTGTCCCGAAAAAATGTTCCTGTGGTATATTTAATAAATAAGTCGGATTAAAACCGACCTCCACGCCGCTAGTCAACTATAAAAGTTCAAGAATAGTTTTTGGTAAGGATGGTGTTACCGTCAAAGACCAATTGAATTTATACCCCGAAGAAAATAAAAAATCTATCTACGAAATATTGGGTACTACAAATGTTTGCAATGTGTTACAAAGACTATCAAAAATTATCGTTTGTGTTTTTTCAGCTAATAGCTTCCGTTGAGTTTGTAGTCTCAATAAGTAACGGAAATTTTGCTCCTTGTTAGAAACATTTTTTTTTGTGAAATAGTCGCCAGTTTCTTAGTACCACTCGCCTTAACTTGATTAGTTGACTTCTCTGTGAAGATTGAAACCGTTGCCCAGTTGTGTGCGTTGTGGGAATTTCATGCGACTTTAATGGTGTTTTTGTGGTTTAATTATTGTAATTCTGTCTGTGGCCCTTTGTTCCCATTCCCATCTCGGCCCAGCTTATTGTTCTGCCCAACCGCAGTAGTAATTAATTTTTATTGCTACGTTTTTGTTCAGTTTAGCGTGCATATCCTCGTTTTGTTCTCCTTTGTTTATGACTTAGAATAGTATCGTTTTCAATCATGGATTCAATCTGATCGAGTCTTGTTTTGTGATTTCTTACAAAAGACATCAACGAGATCTCTTCAATAAAATTGCACTTTTTTATTCCATACGTTTGGTTTCTTGGAGCATCGGTGGCCAATTGGTAAGGACACCGGTGTTACAATCGTGAGTGAGACCCGAGTTCGATCCCCGCCATGTACCAATGTGTATTTACTCACGTACATAATTACCGACTGCTCTCACGGTGAAGGAAAAACATTGAGATGAAACCCACATTCAAATAAAATTTGAATTCAGATGATATTTGAATGTGACTTAACGTAGAATTCGGGCCAGGTTAGCCTTCGGGTTGCAGAGGTCAGATGGCAGTCGCTCTGTGTAAAAACTTGGTTCCACGTCAAATCCCCTAGGTTAGGTAGCCGACTCCGACAGAGAACGGGATAAGACAAGGAGAATGATGTTTGTTTCTTGTACTTCTATCTCATTATGACGTTGCAGACTGAACCACCTTATTGTCTGTAAGAAATATGGTTCCTTGATTCGGAGGGATGTTAAGCCGTCGGTTCCGGTTGCTATGTCTATGATCAATTAGATGGCGGTGGTTACACTACACAACCATGTCAGAGTCCTGCTACTGGTAGTAGTCGGCTGAAAATCTCTGACACCAGAGTTCATCGGGTCGTTGGACGATCGGGAGTCCCGCATTGAAAGGGGTGAATATTTTTATTCATTGATATGTATCTTCTGTTGTGATGACGATTCATACGTCTTTGCATTCGCATATGTATGACGGATGGCTTACATATCTCTTGGATAAACAGTTACGTAAACACTTTACGAGTACATTGCCTCATCGTTTCATGTTTTTCTTGTTGGAATTTTTGTATACTCTGTCGTGTATTAAACGATTTCAAAAAAGATGGTTACATTATATTATAATTATACACATTATACAACATTTACCATAATATTTTGGACTCTGTGCTATTTTTATACCTTATTACAAACGACTAATGTTACTAGGTAGCAACTTTTTGGATTTTTGGGACGGTTGTTTACGGATTTTTATTGATTAGGAATAATCTAATTAGTAGCCATTGCAATTTTTACCAAATGTGGTTTTCAAGAAAGCTTGGTATCCCACAAGAAAAGAAAGAAAGAAAGAAAAAAGCTTGTTTAAGGTACCTATTCCACTATAAAGTCGGCCGTATTTTTCCTAAACAATCTTATAACCTCTCTTTTCAATTTACCCGATTCCTTCGCTCCGATATCCGTTCGTTTCATCTCATTAACTCTTGGTTTGATTTTCGAACATCTTCATTTCGTTCGGTGTTCAAATAGATTAAAACAACGGATTCTATTAGAGTGGGGACAAATGACGATCGAGGCCGCTTCACAGCCCATCGGACAGGGAAGTTTATCAGTCATCAATCGCGGCTGTGGGTTCAAATGTAGAGTTATAAAGATCTTTGAAAAAGTTTTTTCATTTTTATTTTTCGTGGGCTTTTGATTGAGGAGTGATATTATCAAAATGCATCTGCCGCATAGATTTTACCAAGTTGTCCAGTACAAATAATTTTATTGAATACTTATTAGAGATTTCATAATAGATATTGATATAATAATGTTGTAAACAATAACTGCATAAGATTTATTTATTTTTTGTAATGTGCGTACACCTGTAAAGGTAGGATTTGGTGAAACGAACTAACTATAAGCAACTGTAACTGCTATTGTAACCCATTTTCATCGCACAATAAATCATTGCATTTCATTTCTGTCCATACATTTTACTTATAACTTGTTCCATTAGTTCGGACCTTTATCATACAAAATATGTTTCTATGGTCCAACTATTTCGAGAATAGCTCCGAAACCATCCTCTCTTTCTAGCTCTCTACTGCTATGATATAAATTAAAAATCATGAATGATTTTATGCAGTTGCTTTGTTTCGTGCAGAGTAATCTTTCAGACTAAAAACTAAAATATAGTTGAGACAATTTATTTATTTAGTGCCGTGTGATGCCGGCTTAGAATAGCATCACCCCATATCCTACCCGCGGGTGTCGTAAGAGGCGACTATGGGACTCGAGGGTATTGGTGTATTACAATTTTTAGGCGACAGGCTGACAACCTGTCACTATAGTGATACACATGTTTTCTGAAACAACCTTGGAAAACAATCCTCACAAATGTCAGACGTGGCGATAGCGGCCGTATTCTTACGGCCGTTAACGCTCTGCCTACCCCGCAAGGGATAAAGGCGTGATATATGTATGTATGTATGCAATTTATTTATGTATTACCTTCTTAGATTAGCTTTGTTATGGTAAAAGGAGCTTATCCTATTCTCCTTGAACGATCCCCTTCCATCGTAGTCAACCATGTCGCTTCCATGCCATCAATTTCCTCAGTGAGTACCAAATCACCTCAAATTTCCTTTGTCTCCTCTCCGACCACAAGAACTCTATCCTGCGGCTTCTTTGAATGCGCCCGCGCACCGTATCCCCCCCCCCCTTTTCTCTTCCAGTCCTCCTCCGTCCGAAATAGGGTTTCCAATTGCTTTTATCTAAAAAGAAGGTATTGTTTAAAGAAAAGTAGACAGTATGTATTGGAGGTACTTTTGTTACTTTTTGGGCACTTTTACTTGCAATTTTTCCAAGTTTTGTCTATATTTTTATGGTTATCTTTTATTGGTAGTCTTTTAGTATTTATATTTGGCTACCTACCTTTTTTATTTTAGTAAAGGTAGGACCCTAAAAAATAAGGACGAGAGCATTGTGATGATGATGAATAATTTCCAAAGTTTTTCAACTATTCTGAAGCTTCTTTCAGATTTCGCTGCAGTAACGTAACATACAATAAAAAGAAGATTTAGAGTTGTCGTAAAACAATATAACGAGGCACTGTTTCAAGCTTTACGGTTGGCAACCCTCCGCCGGAACCATGCCCGATCGTCTTTTGTTTGGTTAAACGCGATATAAAACCAACACGTCCACGGAGTAAGGCTTGGTCACGTTGGTTGCGTTCGTTCGCTTTGGTTCTTTTTTTTTTGTTGACGGTTGTGAACCGAAATTTCTCGCGCTCCGGACTTTATTGTAAGAACAAATAGAACATGGCCCACGATGATTAAGCGTGTGTAGTATGCGTAAAGATACAGCTGATACAATACAGGGTGTTTTAAATGCGGTCCATAGAAAAAAATATAGCTTCTGGACAGCCTTAGATACCAATCTGGATGTCTTTTAAACCCTAATCAAAGAAATAGCATCTAGCATTTTGAATGCAGTGTCCAAATTTTTTACCTAGAATTTCGAAATTTTATATTCTAGTAGCTGAGGGTTTCCAGAATCTATTTTTTTTTCTTTAAACCACTTAAAGCGTGACACCCTGTAGAAGTTATAGTGCTGATGTAGATAGAGAGCGGGAGTATGATAACAAAACCTCATTCCACTTTCTTCATATCAAAACCACAAATTTTTCTCAGCCTACAAAATATTCGAGCTCCTAATTGTAGCCATAAGAGAGTTCTAAAACCGGTATAGGCAAGGTGTATGATAGACAATTTCACGCTTCAAAAACCGAAGCAAAAACTCAGCCAAAAGCTCGGCCACTGGTCTTTTATTGGTCGCAAAAAGAAAGCGGTGAAGCGGATAATAGTTCTTCTAAATAGGTTAAATCGAAACGCGCTTGTGATTATCAATAATAACTCGTTTCTTTACGTTGAGATGCCGTTACAGTAATATTAGTTGCAAAGTAGAAAAACTTGAACTGACTTTGCTATGGAGAAACACTTGACATAATTTAGATTATAATTTTGACACCTCAGTTAGGTAAATAATCCTTTAATAATAAATAAATAACCCATCATCGAAAACGGTTCAGTAGTTTTTTTAGATATGAATAGAACAAGCATACGTATACACTTCTCCACTTCTGTTCAATTCCTCAGAAGCCTTTAGAAACCAGCCATATCAAAATATCTTAGAATTCTGAAGTCGTTACATATGGGTGTAATTAATAACCCCCTTGTTAGAAGTTGGCAAACGGCAGTTTTTGTCTGGTACCGGCTTGTATACAACCTCATCAGTACGGGCCTCTAGCCGTTTTAGTAATCCGTCTTACTACAAGTCATTCAGGTACAACCGCTATTTCTAGTACTGATGCAATGGCTTCGTTAGCGTCAACTGTATTAATACTTTGATATCTTAATTAGAAACTCAGATCTCGATCAATTCTGGTTTCGATTGGAGCGTTTTTCAAATCAGTTTTCGTTTCATATTTGTGCCCGTTTTTTTGCCCAATTTGCATATTTCTATGGAGTGCTTTGCTTTACACACCTGCTAGTTGTATTATAACCTCGATTCTCTAAATTGAATGACATCACCTCGGAATGCTTTGGATGCTTTCACAACTTACCACGCCCATAACGCGAGGTATTATTTAATACTAAAGTAATTGCTTAGATCCCTATCATTATTGCGCGGACGCTGTGGGATGGCTCCCGGCCATGGACCTCATTTCGGAAGATTTTTTTCTTTATACAAAAAAAACATTGAAGTAGGCGTGGGAATTTTATAATTTGTTTCGATTTCGACCCCTATTATCTCTTGAATATCTCTATCGGACCAGCTTTTTCAATTGAGTTCGTATCAGATTCATCAGTAGATCAGTTTTCGTCCGAACAATCTTGGTTTATCTTCTTCGATGAACATGTTAAGTAAACTCTCTCCTACTCGACAACCAATTCCGTGTTCATCAAAATTGTTTCTAGTATCAGCTTTCTCCTGTTCATCTAGTGCTCATACTTGATGCTATATTCTAGTAAGGAGAGCAGCTGTCGCCGTACGCTCGGGTCATTCGACACGCATGCGTCAGTCCGGATGTGGGTTGAATCTCCGTAATGCCATACCCCTGACTTCAAGAACCAGTTCTGAGGCGCTTTTTGTCCCCTTTTTATCTGGTCTCATTTGTTTGCAACCGCTGTTTATGGTCGTTAGCTCCAGGCAATTTGGTCATTCGATGTCTGCTGATAATGAGATTAGATGAGCCTTTTCGTAGTGGTGCTTCGTTGTCCTTGATTTCGGGAATAGCTTCGGGCGGAGCGATAAAGGCAACGTACGTATTTCTTTTGTTCTGAGCAGCCCGGCGCTTTACTTCGTTATCTGATGTAATATCTGACATATCAGTCCTAATTAAGATACGTATCTGCAAGATTATACAGGTCGTAAGCTTTATGCTCATATTAACCAGTTGTATGGTCTCAGTCGTTTTTGTAGGTAAGTAATGTAGCTAATATCAAATATTTGACGTTGCACAACATGCGATTAAAGGAAGTCGTCATCAGTCATTGCAATATCGTTCTTCAAATCGTTCATAAAAGGCTTAAAGCAGAGTGATAATCGAGTGCTCTCAAAGTGTTCCTATTCTGTTTATCGCCTTTTAACCACGGTTCACATGTTCCATATTCTGTCTTCGCACGCAATTCCCCATCAATCTTCTCCACACAATGGGCCCGTGCGTTCCGTTTTACGCCTTGCAACGTGAATTTTTCAAACCAAGTGGTAGACTCAACAGTTTACAATTGCCGATGGATATGACTTTCGTTTTTTATTGTCCGTCTGCGCTTGGAAGAAAGCTTGTTTTCGATTTGGTTAATAGTACTTTCGCGTTCGTTTAGATATGTTATTGAAACGAACAAATGTTTTTTGTTCTAGTTTTTGTTCACTGTTCATTCATTTCAATACACCGTTTAATTTGAACGATCTCACAACACATCGACAGAATTCTTGAATAAAATCAGACACTTCAATGCTCTCAAGCACTGTAAAGTTAATAGGACATTTCCTGTAAAGGGCTTTAAAGGCTCTTAAGGAATTTGCGGTTAAAGTAGGCTATAAAATCATTAGAATAGTTGCTTCGCTAACAGAATGGATTCATACGTCTGAACCGTCCTATTGTCTAGGTCTCCCACGCGTTGCGTATAACGGTACGTTACAGCTAAATAGTGGTTAAAATGTGCATATTACGTGCGAAAACCAACGACACATTTAGATCGTGAGAAAGCAAACATTTAATTTCAAAATCTACAGTGACTCATGTTTTCGCAAAGTCGCCAATATTTGTAGACAATGATTGCATACTCATGAATGCAGATGTAGCAACATATTTGCTGAATGAACGACTCATCAAATAACACTCTTTCATTTCCTATCGGTTATGCATAAAGTCAAAATTGTAAAAAGAATTACTTACTCAGACTGAAGTCGCAATGAATCCTACCAATTAATTTATCCATTTAAACGTCAACTAAGAAAGATAAAAAGCACTTTGTTGCTTAAAACAGTGAAAGTTATCGCTTCTGTTGGGAAAGTGAGACTGAAAACTGTCACAGAAATTTATAAATCAAAATGTTTATATCAGACTCGACCTCTGGATATATTGGGTCATACAGACATAAATCACTTCCAATAAATAAAAGTTTATGTAAGACTGGCTTAAGTTTCGCTGACCTTTCGTGTTCTGGTCACATTTGTCCACTTTTGTTCCATGAACAATTTGTTTATTAATTATGTACTTATTTAGTTTCTGTAAATTTTTTCGTGATGTTTTACAAATATAAGTTGGACAAATTAACCTTTTTGCATGTTACCCTGTCCTGTTAGGGTTAATTAGGACGTTTGGCCTTTCCAGCAAGTACCATTATAAAAAATATTCGACGTGACTCATAAGTTCATCATTATCATGGCATGGCTAAGATTCTCAGTTGGTTGAATTGGAAGGCTTGATGTTAAAATTATTAAACCGAATAAGATGTAATGCAACATTGTACGGTCGGTACTTCATTAGCATCGTGGTTCGTGTCGTGACCATAAAACACAAAAATCTCACAAACCCATGTCGACAGGAAAACGATGGGATAAATATATTATTAAACAACATTTAAGTGCATTGTTGCATAAACGTAATGACACGTTGTTCCTTTAAAATTATCGATCGGATAGAGCATTTCGTAATCGAAATTGTATGTCAGTTTCCATGCGTGCATTCGTAATTTCCGAATGCTAGTCGGGCGTAAACTATTGGCCACCCAAACATATAATTTAGCGTTTTCATGGCAACGTCGTAATTAGTTGCCTCATCAGTCAACAAATCTGTTTCGTCACGGTTTTCATTGTGTGATCTACTCATAAGAAAATCTCTGCGGTATATTTTGTTCGCGGGGGGCATCACGTTTCATGTCTTTCCACTCAATCAATCCGCCACGAACCGGTGACAAGCCCACGCAGAAAAAAGCGGCGGAAACCTACCGAGAGACTTTGATGAACTTGATTATTCTGCTGCCACTTTTGCGCCATTCTCTGCCAATACATCGGAGTCAGGTTGACGCTGGTAATCTGATTCCCTCACGGCTGGTAGGTTTATCGCTTCCGCCTGTACCACCTCATTCACACCGGCACGACTGAACTATCGCGGAATTTGATGTACATTACAGCTGCTACCTTTACCATTACTGGAATTAATATAATCACGCCGCATTGGTTATCCAGCTCATGATAGATATTGCCGAACGCCGTAGGGTGTCAGCGCAACAAGACTATGGCGCCGCAATGCAGCGAAAATGTAAGTAATAGCTCTCCTTTATCGGGAGGCAAAAGCCGCCGCAAAAGTAGTAGTGTTTCGGTACCTCTACCTGTTATATTGGTGTTCACATTTTGAGGGCACTTTCCTTTAGTGGTTTGACAACTCTTGTGGTTTACCTACTCGTGCTCGTTACTTTTCACTTGTCATTTTACTTTCCATTATCAATATTGCTTGTTTTGTTTTTCAGGTAAGTTGCTGTACCTACGTACCTTTCTACATTCGTGGTATCTTGCATAATCTTTTGGAATCCTGCCGTTCTGCATCAGTAAGTACCTTAGCATGTCCATGTAGCATATCAAACTATTATCTAAGTCGATTACCAAGTATTATCCTATTTTGCTTTAAGGTGCCATTTTCAGACATAATATTATTATGGCCACCGATTCACCTATTTCGCCTAATACGTCTATGCACCATGAAGCGGTCATATAACATAATCTATTATGTCTTGCTCGTTATGTATTCGTAACATACAAATTATTCACTTGAAATTTGCATTGATACATCCTACTGGTTGCTTCATACACCAATTTTATTTCTATTTAAATATTGTTTTTGTTGTACGCATTTATAACAAGCAACGATAAAAAAAATATGCCTTTAAGAAACTGTTTTCGAAGTAATAAGATTCTTACAGGTATAGATGATGTTTTATCATTACTATAATAAGTACTAATGTTACTAAATATCTATTATTTTTTTCAATAACAACTTCACAGGTTCACACATAAAATTTCATAAGCCGTTATCGCTTCTTTGAAGATCGAATTACGCATAAAAGTCACATATCGGACTACAAAATATCTTATTGCAATCGCGTTGCACATTCGTCTATGCAACTATCTTGATCATGCACTCAGGGCACGTGCAATCATTGACATGCATGCCATGCACCGAGATAACATCGGTGAAACATTAGCTCTTGATGTGTCCATAAGGGCATTTTATCTTCGACACATCTTATTTATTACCCTCTTCGTCTATACTTTTCTAATCAGCAAAAACCGTCGACACTTTTGGTCTACTGGGTTCCTTGAAGAGTTTATGAGGGCTTCGATCAAATCAATTACGTACCAGTTTTACTGCTTCGGTTGTAGATTCTCTAATTAATGGTTTCATTTACCGTATTTGAAAACATTTTACTTCATCTTCCTCAAATAAATTGTGTTTCTGCAATATCATTAGTATAGGCTTTGGATAAAATATCAGCCAATTATTCCTTACTGCCGCGTGAGAATGCTGGCTTAGAATAAGATCTCTCCGCTCTTTCCCGCAGGTGTTGTAAAGGGCGATTTCGTGTGTATTAAATTTTTAGGCGACAGGGTGACGAGATCTTGTCATTACAAAGAGACATAATATTTCTCTTATGGGACGTGTCGATATGGACCGTAGTTTTACGGCCGTTGACGCTCTGCATACCACATAAGGGATAGAGGCGTGTGTATGTATTAGTTAAGTCTTTTTCCATTTATTCTGTACGTCGACGATAAACTGTTCACAGGTTGCGGCAGCCATTGCTTGTCCATAGTCAAACCCTCCGCTATCTGCTTATGCATCTTTTACTAATGAACCTTTTTCGCACCAAAGCTCATTCACACCCAAAGCCACGTAGAGAAAGTACGTGCTGCCTCTGTAGTCGAGTCGTCTGAGCTTTGGGAACGTAATACAAAGTTCAAGGTTCTATTTTCTGTTGAATACATTTTTTATGATTTGTGAATGAAGAGTAGTTTTTAGGTATGACAAAGCGATTTGTTCCTCAAATATTTTTTTAAATTGATAGATTTTATTATTTACTCGTACTTGGAGGGTACTTGAAGCAAGGATGTTAGACGACTTAAAAGAGTCAAAAATAAATTTTTACAGTAATAGTTGTGTCGTGTCGGTTGATTCAAGAACCTAAACTTACCAAGAATTAAAAAAAAAACTCACTTTATCATTTATTTTCGTTAGTTCTGCTACTATTAGTAGTACAAATAGTTGACTACTATATCGATAAGCCCGTTACGGTGAGTGAACGTAGCGGGTCACCGCTCGTGAACCCATGTGCATTTCCTTTACACGTCGAAACGTCACTTCGAACGTGTTCCGAACGTTAATTACACAGTCGACGTGATTCGTAAAAATAATAAAACGTTACGCTGCTTTTTTGGTAGTGCAGTCGTGTAATAAAGTGTGAGATGCGTATTTATTTTTAAACTTGCAAATGTTTTCAGCGAGCGGCTGGTAGCGACTGGATGGCGAAAGTGGGGGATCATTGTGGTGTACCTTCAGGGAGGCCTACGTTCAGCAGTGGACTACTAGTACATTATATTTAGTACAAGTAATATTTATGTATTATTTAAGTGTTTATAGGATTTATATTCTTTCATGAATTCAATTAAGTCATTTTAATTTTTGCACCTGCCGTACATTTCCACATGCCCTAAGGTAGACTGGTAGATAATGCCATTGGCATTAAGTCCGCCCATGTACACAAAGTGCATAAAGTTTAATAAATAAATAAGGAATATGTAATGTTTGTGTCGAAACTTTTGTGTCTATGAGGAGATTGGCTCTGTCTTTTATGCAATTTTCCTATACATACTTTGGCCTGTGCGTTGATCTATGACCAGTCAGTTTTGCCTTTTATGTATTAAGATAGGAATACTAACATGAAATTGCCTTTGCACCTTCCCAGTGATCTCGTGCGAATCAGCCAATCACCCACTCATCTCATCTGCCTATGGTGAAACTTGCGCGCGCGCGACCTCTGACACTATATTCAAGATGGCCGACCAACTGTCAAACTAAATGCTCTTACTTTCCTTATCGGCTAACGAATC
The DNA here is from genome assembly GCA_029255805.1 of Keiferia lycopersicella. Classification (NCBI taxonomy): domain Eukaryota; kingdom Metazoa; phylum Arthropoda; class Insecta; order Lepidoptera; family Gelechiidae; genus Keiferia; species Keiferia lycopersicella. The sequence goes on from JARACZ010000008.1 coordinate 8,441,549, forward strand.
TTATTTACTGTTTAGTTGCCGGTATAGATTAGCTATTGTAGCGGAGTTTGCAGATACAATGGTGAAATCTTTTTAAAAGAATTAGCGCATTTTGAGATACCATTGCAGTTTGAGATACAGATGGAGTCATTTTATTTAACCCGTCTCGTCTAGCTCAGCCCATACAAAAATGGCGGCGCGCGCCATACTAAATAGCGGAGCGCGCGCTCCCGAAAATTCCTTTGTAGCTCTGGTTTTCGTTCACCAATTGTCAAGCGGTTTTTTTCGTCTAAAAATTCATGAACGCATCAATGCGCTTAAAAAAAATAAAATAAAGCTAAGTCGCACTGTGTGTGCGTATAAATCGAGCCAAAGTAGCTGTCAAAAAAAGGCTCGCGGACCGGTTTTCGGCGGCAGATTGCGACATCACTCCAACATCCGTTGTCTATGGTTTATACGTCATTTGACAGCTTAGCTCCCAAGGTCAAAACTCTCAGAACATTCCAAAGCAATAGGAAGCTTAGTTTCGTCGCAATAAGGGTCAGAATAGCGGGTGCCGATCGGCACCCGCGGGGCTAGAGATGCAGACTGCATCCGAGGTAGTTTGGTTTCTCTTTCTAAATTATTAAATAATACACAACTCGTTCTTCTTAAAAGCGATCTAGCAATACATTGTGCAGGTATTGTAGGTAGACAATTTTAACCTTTTTTATTAAAATGCCTCATAGCTTTTGCTAATTTGTAAATAATGACAGCTTTTTGACTTCTTTTATCTTTATTCCTTAAGTTGAAAAAACAAATTGAAAAATTACGTATTATTATAGCAAAGCAATAAAGGTGAACTGACGCAAAACCATGTTTTTCCTCTATTTCATTGAAACCAATACAAGAAAACTTTCCCGTACGTGATTTCATTAAAGATCAAAATGTATCTAGAACCTACTCATTAAATAACCGATCATCTTTGAATCCATTTTTTTTATTAGCTTGGACACTCCTTAGAACTTACGCAACAGAGTAATTTAAAATACGAATGAGTGCATTAATAAATGTCTAAGAAATATACCTTTAAAAATATCTAATACGTTACCAAAGATGTGTGTGTAATGTAGTGAGGTGGCTAACTAGAGAACTATGGCGCCACTTTCGCCTGCCTTTTTGTCTGTGATTGGTGGATAATTTTTCAATGTCAAAGTTTAGTCGCCTACTGAATTTGAGATTTCCTCCCCAATACTATCTAATAAGTTAAGTTTTATTATTCTGTCACATGACATCGACATGTTCATTGGGTCGTTGGACGATTCGGTGTCCCACACGAAAAGGGAAAAGACTGGACAGGACATCACTGAATTATTAGTTTATTAAGTATTTTTTTTGTAGCACTTAAACAAGCCAAAAAAGTTAGATTATATCCAAACGGGTAAACGGTTACACGGTCACAAAATTTTTTGCTTCTTAAAATTTCTAAACCTGTCGAACAGCCATAGACCGCTTAGTCTGGAAAAAAGAAAGCCTTTGCCCAGCAGTGGGACAGTTTAGGCTAAATAATAAATAAATAAATAAAAATCTCTGGTCAGTATCACTTGTCTTGACCGGAAGATACTTTCTTGTGGGTCTCTTACGCTTAAGTCATTAGAAACTTTCTTTTCTCTCGTTAATAAGACGCTTATTTTCTGTTGGCTATAATGCGTTTGATTCTTTTACTGATTGTTTTGTATATTTGCATAATGGGTAGATAGGTGTGGTTGAGATAATTATTAGCCGTCTGTCCGTTCATTTGTTTGAATATCATTGCTGGCTATGAAAAGTGAAAGAAGAAATTGGAAAAGTTTATGGATAGATTTTTTAGCGCCACAAATTTGCAACGCGTACGTTACGTAGTTTATATGCGCGGAATTGAAAATAGTAGTGGGATAAGATAACTCGAGTAGAAAAGTTTTGTTGTAAAATAATATAATTTCCCGCTTTGTACAGATTAATAATCTTGTCTGTTGTTTATATCGGGCCTGTGCGCGGAAATCTGTATGTAAACATGCGGCAAATATCTGTACACTTTGTAGACTCAATATAAACATGTTATAACCATGGACCAATGTTATAACATTCAAGTCTGCTCCAAAGAGGTGAAGCACTATTTGCTCGGCAAAAAATATAAGTTGATAGACACTCCTTATAACGGTTTAAGAATGCCGTCGACTTTGCTTAAATCTTTACAACAACATGCTTTCAAATGCTAAAACACTATCCTTAGACACCATCAAACAGACGCCTACCGAATGTAATAAACACTCCTTTTAACTGTAACACCTAGACGCAGATTGATTCAGACTATTGGTAGCGAAAAGGACAGCTAAATTGATACCATGATACCGATTTGTCAGAAAAGGACAGGTGGACTTTCCAGTTGGGTACCGGCAAAAGTGTCTCGCCCGCGGCTATTCGAGAGAGTAACAACAATGTTCGATCATAACCTAGAGTCTGACAAAGCTAGAGTCAGTACCTTAAGCTATCATAATGAAGCCTTATAAAAAGTCGTCACGACTTGATACTACGAATCATTAAAAGTACTTCTAAGCTACTTTGATATTCATTAAACGCTATAATCCTTATCACTCACTTTTATGCGACTGAATAATGATTGAAAGATATTAAATAAGCTGTTATTTTCACCAAAGTGTTCGTTTGGGTAATATTATGCGCTAATAACAGAACTAGTGGAATAAAAACACGCTGTTGGCGGTTCCCATACTTGACGTTACTTGATGCGCTTTCTTATGCCCATCCGTAGGTAATAATTCATGCGTCGGACAGGTACAAGGAAATTTCGGATTCCCCAACGTTGCTGCATAAGCTTGTGTTGTTTGACAATACAAGCTCACGTCTGATTTTTGTCTGGGGATATTCGAAATATCCTGCATCTGACAAACACATCCGTTACAGTCCTAAAACACTTAAATCTCTCTTTTACACACATATCACGCCTTTACCCCTTGCGGGGCAGGTTAACCACCGCAAAAATACGGTCGCTATTGCCACGTCTGACAAATATTAAAGGCCGGTTGAGATAATTTTTGTGTCACTATTTGTATACACGTGAAACCCGCGACTCCCTTAGTCGCCTCTTACGACCCACGGTAAAGAAATGGGGTGATGCTATTCGAAGCCGGAATCACACGGCAAACCCTCCGGCCGGCATAACCTCTCTTATACTTTACTATAGTTTCGGCGCTCCCACTCAAAACATTCCTTGCTCTTAGGATTATAATAGTAGGGTTGTCGAACTGATATTTGTCATTCAAGAGCGTGGTATGACGAAATAAACTACGGATCTGATCTGCAACCACTTGTTGGCCACCTGTAATTTCTAGCCAGCGATTTTGTCTTGATTGGGCCAGGTCATTGAACTTTACTGGATATCTACGATTTTGTTTTGATTGGGTCATTGACTTGTTGCAGAATTTCCGTGTTTGTTTAACCATTAACATGGCGGTGTTTTTGTGTAGGTGCCGTTGCTTGCTCAAAGATACTAGAGAATAAGTACATTAGGCTTTCTATTCTTATATATAGGTGCTTTTAGTATAAAAATCATCACAGTTTGTCTTCAATATGTGCACTAGCTAAATTAGTTAGATTTTTCAGAAGTAACAAAAATGACGATAACTTACTTACATTTTTTCAAGTTCAGGGTTCAACGTAAACTTGTTTATCGTAGTTAGTAATCCGCTAATATCCTATTTATTAACATACATACATATATCACGCCTTTATCCCTTACGGGGTAGGCAGAGTGCTAATGGCCGTAAGACTACGGTCGCTATCGCCACGTCTGACAAATATGGAGGACCGTATGAGATAATTTTGTGTATCACTACAGTAACATAACCCCAATTTTGCTTATAATTAGTTACTTACTGTAAAGCTCATTCGATATAACCGTAGGTAAATCTAGAGATACAAAAACCGTTATTTTTTAAGTACTGGTTAATTTTATAGTTATATTTACTAGTTATAATTAAACCACGAGATGAGGTTGTAACACAGATTAATGTTTATTAGTTTAATTGGTTACAATTTGATCGCTCATGATGTGTGATTTTCTAAACAAGTTTAACCACAGATCAAGTACCTACCTACTTACACGAGGTACACGTTCACTATAATTTGTGTGGATAGTAGTCTAATGGACCAAGCCTTATAGTTCCGCGAATCCCACATCTAACGCACGACGCTTCGTATTTTAAGCGCATCCTTACGTTGGTCCTTAGTACAGAAAATTTGAAATTTCCTTGCATCTGATAGACGCATGAGTCACGTATGTGCTAAAAGAGCACTCCGTTGTGAACCACCTTAGACGGATCGCTCACTTAACGCACGACGGAGCGCTAAAACATCGCAGCGGTCTATCAGATCTAACTAGAAATGTCAATCCTTATACTAGTATGGATCTGACAGACTGCTGCGACATTTTGGCGCTCCTTCGTGCGTTACGTGTGCGATCCGCATTAGTAATGAGGATTCCAATTCCTTAAAAAATGCTAGTTGATCATCTTATTGGCGTTGTCAGTTAAGTATGATGTTTTTCGGATTGCTGTATTTTAACAGAAAAGTCAAAGAACTTTCAGAAGAGCTATACACACTGACAGAAGGCCGGAACACACCACCAGAAATTTCGGTCGTGAAAAGTAAAATTGTCTGCAAAGTACGTTGTAATTGCTCAATTTTCACGTCTCTCTCTCTCTCTCTCTCTTTTCGTGTGGGACACCGAGTCGTCCAACGTTTACGTATAGTATTAGACCTTTAAACGTTTTTAGGACGTGTGTCCTTTTGCAAGCATAATTTGGCTTATTATTTCATGGCTCAGCTATTCTTGCACGAACCCCATTGTAATACCGTGTGATTTACGAAAAGACACGTCGCCGTAAGCGACACAGTTTCCATGAAGATCTAAAGATTAGACCCCTTTAATATAGGGTCCTATTGTAGATTAATTTAATACCTTTCGGTATGGAACATTCGAGCCCTCTGATACCTCTTAGCAAGTAGAGCCTTGACGCTGCGTCAAAAACGGCTAGTTCATAAGAACGGTACTAACAAAGGAATGTACTATGATCTCTTAAATACGTCACTATTTTGACTACCTGAACTGACTTTTGACTTTTGAGCAAAGGATTATGGATCCCTCTTTAGGTGGACTTATTACCATTCCAATATTTTATTTGGAAAATTAGCATAATAATCTGCCGGAGGCACTGTCATTTTTCTAGGAGCTACTGAATTTTTTCAAAAAATTGTATACCGGACACAGGTATTGTTTTGAAAGGTAAAAAAATAAATCAAAAAGCATAGTAAAATTCAATTCTAAAAAAAGCCATTACATACGCGCAGGATAGCGCTAGATACGTATCGTCGACTCTAAGGCGATTTTTGTGTTGTCCGCAGAAAGACCTCATATTTTTATTGTTAACTAAGTATCTATATAACTAGGTACGTTTTATTTAAACGTATTTACCTAATACAGCTATGAGAACATTTGGAATAGGTTAATCGAATTTTGAAACAATAATTGCCGATTGTTCTCTGTTTGTATTAGATTTGGTATTTACCTATACAGGTGCCACAGGGCAAGATAATTCTTTAGTTTAGACATTTATTACTCATACAATTCTGATTGTCGAGTTAGGTCTGGTTCGTCATAGTCCCGCTCCGTCACACATGAAAAATTATGATGCTGATCTTTCCTTCCAATGTAAGGGCTAGGAGATGGATACTATGGCCGATTTTTGCTGTCAACTCGCAGATAAAAAATAGTCCTGGTTCGTCACAGAGTTCTTATTTTCATTAATTTTAGTACCGAGTTGATAACTTTTATTCTACCGAAACTTATGAATTATAGTCAGCCTAATCATTTATCTTACAAAAAAAAATATTAAAACAGATACAGCAAACCGATACGTAGAAATACAATTATGAGTTACAGCATTTATGCTGAAGCGATGAGTGCCGAAGTATCGAAGTCGAAAAGTCTATAAGTTACACCTTTAATTCGGTTCATCAGCTACGGTCCATACGACAAGCTTTTAGGACAGCTAAAGTCTAGAAAGCTATAAAATTAAGTCCTCTCCCTATCATTAGTGAGTAGTGAGTATGATGAACTATTGTAACGATGCAAATTTCATGACGAACAGGTGCTGTGGTAAACCGGGGCTGAAACTGATTGTGATATGTAGTAGTGTAAGGGTAAGAATTTCTTGTTTGTACAAATCTATTTCTTTATGGCAGTTTAATGTGTTACTATAACATGTTTGGTCGTAAATTGTCATTGGTCTCAATTGGTTTGTAGAGTTCAACATTTGTCATAATGTTTATGGTTGTGTGTAAGTAGAACAGTTACCAGTCATGAAGTTTCATAGTATCAATAGATACTGATTAACTGTAATTTTATGTACTTATAACCACAAGTACGACTTAAGCTTAGAGTTATTTAAGCACACTGTCATTATTCGAATTCTATGATGTCATCGGCAGCGACTTATTTCAATCACGGTACCTGTTAATTATCTATATGCTACCTGCAAAAACAACTCATCAGTCCTAATAAATCAAACTTAATACTATAATAATCACGATAATAATACGAACCAATTGGTAGTGGATAAAAAAATACTTGTACATTTTGGAGCTGCGTAAGTATATCTCAAAACACCGGAAAAATCTCAATTAAAAAAAATGTTGATACACGTACCAAATCGATCCGAAACTAAACTCGTATAATTACGCATACATCTACGTTATGATATAACGGTACTTTTGCAAGCTGACGCGTAGGAAATGCATTAATGTGATTTACACCTTTAAACCGGGAACCTGTATCAAATTGAAGTTGAGGTTGGCTGTACAAGATTCTGTTGGGCAATTATTTATAAACCTGAAGTCTTAATTTGACTTGTAATTTTTTGGGATATTTTGTAAAGTTTTTCTGTGGTGAGACTGAGATTGCACTCCATGACAGTTTTGCTTACCGGCGGCCTGCCTGAAACTAATTTGGGTTATTTATAATGTTAAATACATGCTGTCATATGCAATCAAATTGCGTTGTTCCTGTACTGTCTATGACGGATCGCTTAACGCACTACAGAGCGTTAAAATATTGCAGCGGTCTGTCAGATCCAATACCAAAACCGCTCAACCGCTGTCGACGCTGCGCTAGTGTCCATCGAGTGCGGTTTTATTAAGGGAAGTGACGTTTCTAGTATGGATATGGCAGACCGCTGCGATATTTTAGCGCTCCGTCGTGCGTTAAGAGTGCGATCCGCCTATCAAACAAAAACACTTTAGTATTTAAGCATTTGTTCTTACGCCATAACATAAAATTGTTACCTTCTATTATTTCTAAACTGTATAATTCTCCAGTACGCGAGTTTTGATGAAAATTACAGACTAGGAAGAAAACTTTACGTTTTACGTAAGAGTAACCTCTCATACCTCTCAACATTCATTTTGAGTTCACACGCCTTAGTGTTTACTTACGACTGACATTAAGTACTAGGACTACATTTTGTGTCCATCACAGTTAATATTACGTAGTATCCTATAAATTATTTTCTGGGCTTCTATAAGATCCAGCTGCATTTTCGCCGATTCACTGTTTGGTCCAGAATGGGAACTTTGCGATAATTTTTGATAATATCACCTTTATTTTTGTTAATATTGATGCCTTTCATCAAATGCCATTTCTCTCCTGTAGGTCTGCTGTAAGAAATTTCTTTTTTAGAGATAAGCAGTGCCTGTTGTGTCCATTTTAGTTATGTTTTGTCCTGTAAAATTTCTTGTGTACAATAAATGGTAAATAGAAAAATAAATAATATCTATTTATACATACATACACATATCACGCCATTATCCCTTACGGGGGTAGGCAGAGCGTTAACGGCCGCAAGAATACAGTCGCTATCGCCGCCACGTCTGACATTTTTGAGGATTGTTTTCCAAGGTTGTTTCAGAAAACATATGTATCACTATAGTGACAGGTTGTCAGCCTGTCGCCTAAAAATTGTAATACACTAATACTCTCGAGTCCCTTAGTCGCCTCTTACGACACCCGCGGGAAGGATTTGGGGTAAATGCAAGTAAATCTATATTTCTACCTAATTTTGGATGAAGCTTACGGCAGGTGATATTATCAAAAATTATAAATAGATGCTATTCTATGCCGGCATCACACGACATCATTACTTGCATGGAGATTTTGATATTATCACTTTTACCTATAGCCCTAAGCTTCATCTAAAATTAGTAGATAAGTATGGATTTTGCTGCATGGACATTTTGATGTATGATTTTTAATTCTGTAATTAATCTTTGTTATGATATTTTCAAATTTTCACAAGATTAGAAGAATTAGTATGCTTGCACTGTTTCCTTCAGTATGGCAATAGGTATGCCTTTTTAAGAAAAATGAAAAATCTTCTACCGCAGGCAGAGTTTGAACATTACAATAATGTTGAGATTCTAGCCAAATAATGATAAATCAGTAGTATATTTTTCTTTAAGTTACATTGTATTACATTTTACAGTTACTAGGTTATTTCATTTAGCTGTATCATTGGATAATCTCCGTTTGCAAATACGCATATCTAGCATTTAACCTATTAATTCATTGGACGACTTCCTTCCATTTCCCTTCGTTGCAATCATCATTAACCAGTTGAAATGAATCTGCGTTATCTTTCCTATTATCCAATCATCCGCTTGTCGCTTCCAACTTGGATCCGTTATCATGTGACTAGGGTTACTACGCGTTTAGGTAAAGCTGGATAGATTAAAGTTTCTAACGCTTTTTCGCCTCGCCCGTCGTTTGTGCGGGCTTTCGCGAATATCAAGTCAGGGTTCTTCAGCCCAGTACGAAGCTTTTGTTATTATATTGCTGATACTTCTTAAGCCCAATACTAAACCCAATACTGCTAAAATGATAGATGTGATTCTTCCAAACTTGACTACTTATCGCCGTCGTTATCTTTACGATCTCCCGAGAAGTCAGTTGCGTCTTGCAGTTTATTCTTCAGTCCGATTCGTTCTTCCCAGAACAACTCCTAAGCCCAGTCTCGCCCCAAGGGCGTGATTGGGCTGGTCGTTTGGACAACCAATTAATTATTTCCGGGTGAACCCTCAAGCCGCCAGGCATAGTTTTGATAGCCCCGGGGCCAAAAACGACACAAAAAATAAGACAAAAATCAGTTTATTCTTCTTTCATGTCGCGCACATGACACAACAAATCAGGTTTTTACGAGGATATAACATTTAAGGTGCTAGAACCTTGTATTAATCTGTCTAGCCCTTCTTAGCCTTTAACATGGAAACCCTACATGTAACTAATGCACGCCCATTCGCTGTCAAGCGCAACATCGCCCGTGTGCGGATATTCTGGACTGGTTAACGTATGTCCGTTATTAATTACAGCTTTGATAGCAGAAATGTTTATATTCAAAGCCGCGGAAATGCAGCCGCTTACTGCATCGTCCTGATTGTCTGGGCGTCTCCGTCTCCTTATGTGGGAAGGCTAAGACGGATCCCAAGACGGAGCGCTAAAACATCGCAGCGGTCTGTCAGAGTCATACTAGAAATGTCAATACCCATACTAAAACCGCTCAACCGCTGTCAACGCACCGTTATCGCAGTGTCGTCCGTCGAGTGTGGTTTTAGTAGGGGGAGTGACGTTTCTAGTATGGATGTGACAGACCGCTGCGATATTTTTGCACTCCATCGTGCGTCAGTGTGAGATCCGCCTTATGAATCTTAAAAAAACTTATTTTCTATCTCGGCCACTGAGTTTTGAACGACTGTGGTCGCTAACATAAATGTTGAAACACCATCTTATAAGTTAGAGACTGTTGCTCACCATGTCTGACACGCTAGTTAGGTTAGGTGTCAAAATAATGTAGCAGCATCTAACAAAGTTGTAAATGTTTATAACCTCGAAGGAAGGTAAGCTTTTAAGAGGGAAAGGATCTTTAGCACTTTGACGTCTTCAGTTTTATGACAGATCCCTTCAAGATTATTTAACGCGTCAAAGGTGAACTTCCGCAATCTTATATTCATGTTCCTTTTACTGGTTTATTATTTTAGTTCAGTCTTCCTCCGATGAGTTCTTACCCACTTCCATACCCTATCTTTGTCTAATATTCTCTTTGAAGTTTGAAACTTAATATCAATAAATATGTCGAGGGATTTCAGATTGTATGAGATATTGACAATTTGAGCGGAATATGTTGTACGTCGAGGGTATTGGTGTATTACATTTTTAGCCGATAGGCTGACAACCTGTCACTATAGTGATACGCATGTTTTCTTAAACAGCCTTGGAAAACAATCGTCAAAAATGTTAGACGTGGCGACAGCGACTGTATTCTTACGGCCGTTAACGCTCTGTCTACCCCGCAAGGAATAAAGGCGTGACATATGTATGTATGTATATTGTATGTCATACTTGTATCAAATCCTAAATTATTGTGACGAAATTATACGCCAGTACATGTGTTCCAAGCCCAAAATATCAATCATGGCGAGGTTCATAGATCTATTTAGATGTAGTTACAACAAGGAAAGCAATTTTGAAATCGTCTCTTGCCTTAACAACATCGACATCCTTACAGCGTGACGAATCAACTGCAGTAATGTGTCATGTTATGTCACAAGATTTACTATAGAAATGCGGATGCTTATCCAATTTGACACCTCGTTCGTGGTGTAGTAATAGTAATATCTGTCATGTCTGCAAAATCACTGGCTCGTGACAGCTATGGTGATAATATTGCTACGCTGTAATTGCGTAGTCGATTTTGAGTTATAGGGAGTAAAGTTGACAACTATAATTACCACTATCAGCCTATGTTAGTTTCACACTTGCCACAAGATTAGGCGGTATTTTACCGGTCCGATGTTACTCACGATAAAGAGTTTCGCACACTTGACGCCCAACGGAGCGATAAAACATGGCAGCGGTCCGTCAGATTCATACTAGAAATGTAAATCCCCATACTAAAACCGCTCAACCGCTGTTGATGCAGCGCTAACGCAGTGTCATCCGTCGAGTGCGGTTTTAGTATGGGGAGTGACGTTTCTAGTATCTGACAGACCGCTGCGATATTTTAGCGCTCCGTCGTGCGTCAAGTGTGCGATCCGCCTAAGAAGTAAGAAACTGCAATGACGAGGCCCTGCTCCGAGCTGTTATTTGCTGGCTAGCTGCCACACACCCTGATATCGAACGGCACGTATGCGAATGGCCTTAGATTAGTCGTGAAAGGCGAGCTTTCCTTGTCTTTTCAAATCATTCCTTCTCCGGTGATACATATGACCAATTAACATTCTCTGCCATAAATCTTCTTCTCATTTGACTAATGTAATTTATACTTACTTCGATAATTGTTTCCTTATTCAAAACTATGCTGGGAATCTCAATTCATCTTGGCTCTAATTATTTTAAAGACCTAAGCTCAGTTACATAGATACTATAAGCAACAGGTTGACTACGCGATTTGAAGGATCAATACTGGATAGTAAATGCGAATGGAAGGCGAGGCAGCTTCCACCTATAGAACTTAGAATTTCGGTTCTTATCAGTTTGTACATACTAGCTTAAAGCTCAATATAATGCAAAGTGAGTTCAATAGCTTCGTGTGCTACTAAATCTATATAACCTACTCCAAAAGTCCAAGGCTCGTTAACAATTATATTTCTCTGTTTGCATTTGACGTAATACTGTCTGGAATTCGCAATGTACTATCTTTAGTCACGGTGACTTATACGGCACAACAATTTCTGCGCTCGCTTTCGAGATCACGAGTTTTGCTTTCAGAACTGCGTCTGCGCATGGTGCGTTGAATAAAACGTTCTGACACTTACCATAATGGTCGTTGAGTGGAAAATTGACTAATTTTGTTTAGGCATTGAGTAATGCACTTTGCAATCATGTCAAATGGTTCACTCTGGTGGTTCTTCAGCGTGTTTTGGAGATCTTCTTCTTCTTCTTTTCGTGTGGGTCACCGAGTCGTCCTACCACCCGAATTTTGGAGATTCAAATCTAATAGAACGTTTTCTCTCGTTCTGGGTGTACACCAAAGGTTTCAACATATCAAATTTTAATGGGTAAGTATTCAAACTGTAAGATGGTATTAATAATAATAATATTATTTATAGTTCAACAGTACGACAAGCGTCGGTGGCCGGTCTTACAAATTGTGAGGCCCGAGTTCGAACCCCGCCATGTAGCAATGTGTTTTCACTCACGTACAGACTGCTCTTACGGTGACGGAAAAACATCGTGATGAAACCCACATTCAAATAAAATTTGAATTCAGATGATATTTGAATGTAACTTAACCTAGGCTTCGGGTCAATTAACCTTCAGGTTGCAGAGGTCAGATGGCAGTCGCTCTGTGTAAAAACTTGGTTCCACGTCAAATACCCTAGGTTAGGTAGCCGACCGCGACAGAGACATGGGATAAGGCCAGAATAATGAGAATGATTGATGCTATTATTGTAAGGCTCATCTCCATGAAACTTTGTTGGATATTGCAACATGTTTTTATACCGTCTTCCACAAACTACAAATATCTTTAAGGATACCCAACAAGTACTTACACCTTCCGATTAAAGAGAGATTGAATACTCTACTACCTGATAATGTCAAAACCACAAGAGATGTCCTAAGTATAATAAATTGAAACACGCGGAAATGTTGCGTAGGAATCTTGACCAGCCAAAGCAGATTTGCTATCAAACACTAATACCCATTTGTCTTATTTGTACCTTTCGTTTCAGGAGTATCAATAACACAAATCACTCTACGTCTCCGCATTCAAGACTCTTTGTTATTCCTGATGTATCTAAAAGCAATGAATTTACTATTGTGATGCCTTAATCTTTGGGACACTGGATGAGCGCTGGCTTATGCCTTAATCAAAACTTAGAATTTGCGTCGTTGGGATTTTGATTTGGATTGGTACCTACGCTTTTATCTAGCAATTCGAATTCAATTCCTCTCCAAAACTGGTCATCGCCGTTTAACGTTTCGGTCTTGTAAACGGAATTCCTATTTGCGGAAAAGAGACGTACTTTAGTCGTCCTATTAGCACTTAAATCGGGTTATAGATGCGTCGCGTCGCCTCGCATGCGGTGTCCCGTTAGGCGTTCACCTGCGCGCTTCTCTAGTTATGCTAATGGTTAAATGCGGCTATCTGTGGTACTTACTTGCAGGGTTGCCAGCGTCCAAAAACCAGGTTAAGGTTTTTTTGCGGAACTACATAAAATCACGAATGCAAAGAACAACATTTGATCCAAACACATCTCTTGTTGTAAAAATGCCCAAGAGCTAAAAAAAATCCGGCTTGCTTCCTGGCATTTTTTTAAAGGGCAATGAATACATTTTCAAGTTTTTTCATTCAAGTTGTGGAACCGGAATGGTAACCCTAAGTAACTTGGTATTGGAAATCAAGGAAATAGCTTTACTGGAAGGATTATCGCCTTCTTCGACTAGGTTTCAGAGAACACCGCCCGTGCTGCTCTTAACCTGATTCCGAACAATGCGAAAGCCTGCCACAACAAATAGTTTCACTGGAATCCAATTTCTTGAAATTAATCTTTAACCAGGTTAAGTAGTTAGATTATGTGTTTAAGTGTAAGTTTTAAGTACGTAATAATTCTGTAGTGTAGGACATCACGACTACATACAACCGGATAAACTCTGGCGGATATGGGACTCAGTTCATCGACAGATATTGTAACATTCGTTTATACATGAGTAACCTGGTTTATAAGAATTTGTAATAAAAAATACCTTGTTAAAAATAAAAGTTCCACTTGAAGAAAAAGAAGAGGAGTAGGTCTAATAATTTATTTATCCACTACGGTGGGCCCAGGCATAAAATGTAGTTTAGTTAGTAGTATTGGTAGGTGCGTGAAACAAAACGTATCAAGTCGTAAATATGCGACACGCATCAACAAATTATCATATTAAGCGATACGAAATAAATATTTAAAAAATAATCTATTGTACAATCAACCAATGTAAACTGTTGGTCACGGATCTGGTGGTCCCAGGTTGCAAGCTGAACCATCAGATTGTCCGAGAAGAAAGATGGTTCCATGCTTTAGAGGGCACCAGTTCCGGTTGCTAGCTGACTAACTGACTGACTGTTAGACGTAGACGGCGGTGGTGTAGTAGTAGTAGACTAGACACACGGTACCTGTCTCACTGATTCGTCAACTTGGTGGACACTGACGAAAAGAAAAACAATGTGTTATGTTTTTTGTACAATAAACTAAACCTATTACATAATTATCTCCTTTCAAAATCAGTTGTTATTTAATTTTCCTATAACTTGTGTATTTATATATACATATTTATGTATATATTTTATTTATTGTATATATATATATATATATATGTATGTATGTATGTATGCTTATAGATATATTGATATATTAATTAGGTATTAATTGTAATTGTTTTGCTTCTGCAACTACTTGCAAATTCTTAAGCTGTCTCTTTAAAGGTAGAGGTTGCCTGGAAGAGATCGCTACAAGCGATAAGGCCGCCTTTGCTTACTTTTAGTTATAGTATATTGTACCGTTTTGTGTTTTAATGTTGTGTTTGTTGTAAGCAATAAAGAGTTTATCTATCTATCTATCTATTTTATCTTTATCTTAAACACCCAGATGATGTCCACTTCTGGGTGTATCTTCATAGAGCGCAACAGAGGGACTTAGAACTTCTAGTGTACCTAATTCCTAGATAGCATCACATGGAAATTACGCTTCTTCGAACGGTACCGTGGGTGGACGCGAAACATAAGCGGAAATCGATTCGTAAAACCGTGTTCAAATCGAATACTCGACCTCAGGTTAAACTGTGCTCGTTGGAAATAAGTTGTACACTCATCCCGAACAGGAAGATGTTAGGTCTGACAAATAGGTCGCATTAAGAGGCACATAAGTGAATATAAGCTTTTGCGTTGGATGGAGACCATTAGGCGGCTTAAGTCCGGGACGACTATCAGTTATGGTGTAAGGTAAGGTATTAATTACTTTGTATTTGATTTGTCGTTTACTAGTTATAGTTTTTGTTCTTTTTAAGCTTGATGACCTCTTTCCACTTAGAGTGGAGTGAAAACGGCTGCTCTGATCACTACATTATATAATACAACTGTAACGACTTTTCTTCCCTATGTTTTAATGTATATGTATTCTTAATCTTTAAAACTACACTGAGGATTTTGTTGTACGTATAGTCTTTTTAAATAGATATAGTGATTCAAGAGGAATGTTTATTTTTATGAACAATATGCGTGGAAAACGATAGTAAGTATTCGTATTTTGTTATATCGAAAATTTAGGTTTAAATATTGTTTCGTTACGATCAGAATTTTCTGCAAAATCTTCACTTTAGGTCAACTTTTGTACTTCTACAGTAGTAAAATAATGTTTTGTGCTATTTTAAGTGTCGGCTACATATCTGCTATTTTAAGTATAAGTATGATATGTGCCAATGCAAACTTTAATGCAAATTAAATCATTCTTAATGTCTAATAAAACTGTTCTTAACAACTATAAATACTAGAGTTCTCTTAAGGCTATTTCCACCTTTTAAGTTTTACAGTTTCTTACAGCGGGTGGTCTGCCTGTTCTCTATAATTAAGTCGTGTTCAGTTCATTAACGGGACTTATTAATTTAATCGTTAATTCGCAAATTAGTTCACCATCCGAAAGATTCAAAATCTTTTTCGTTAACCTTTAAGCGTACCGATTTTGACAGGTCATTTTAGATTTAAGGAGAGATGTGACGGACTCTACTCGTCAAACTAGATAAAACTAGTTTTCATATGTCAGAAACACGAAACTATTTTGACAAGTGCCGTTCTATCTACAGTTTCTCTTTCTTGATTAGGCATCTAGGCAAGGCGTACGTACGTAGGTAGTGTTTACGAGTACTTCAAATGTATACATAAAAGCTTAGTTAGTTACTTGTCTAATCAAATACTTGTCAATGATGTCAGATGAAAGATTTGAAGATTTAATTTTCTGTTACGTAGAACAAAGAATTGTTGCATTCGAAGATGTAAAATAAAGCAATCATAGTTTGCTCAATCAAGAATTTTCACAATCGGATTGACTCGTTATGAGAGCAAAGGCAATGCAATGAAAAGTTTTTAGTCTATAAAGTTCAATCATCATTAAAATCAACAGTCGTGAGACTCGTGAGTCGACATAGCCCACGATTAAGGGCCTTACGCGCATCGCTCACTTGACGCACAGCGGAGCGCCAAAACATTTCAGAGGTCTGTCAGATCCATACTAGAAATGTCAATCCCCATACTAAAACCGCTCAACCGCTGTTGACGCAGCGCTATTGCAATGTCATCCGTCAAGTGCGGTTTAAGTACGGGGGATGACGTTTCTAGTATGTATTTGACAGACTGCTGCGATATTTTTGCGCTCCGTCGTGCGTAGTGTGCGATCCGCCTAACTACAAAATTTGATGCGAGTGGAACGCTTGTCTAGCGTTCATTTCTATGAAAATATTTTTGAACTTGCATTAATCGCGTATCTAAGTTATATTTGTATTGTAGTAAGGCAAAGGCCGACTGCATCTCTACGTAAAGTTCCGTCTACATTTGTCAGTTCTACGAAATATGTTACCAGTACATTGCCACTTCAGTAGCTATGCGACATTTTCAGTCACTTTTTCTCGAAATTGCAATAAGTGTGAGATTATTCTGTAATGTAAGAAACATTGCTACTACACTTACGAGACGTCTTAATGACCACCCAACATCGATCACCGATCGTATCGAGACAATCTCGAGTCGTGAAATTGATCATGGCCACACAATCGATCGTTTAGAGACGTCATGCCTGTACAGTACAACTTTTGCGAACTGCTGCAGTTTTAACTATCATAAAGGACCAACATTATATACGTGTAAAAAAAAATTGTTGCAAATATTTTAATAAATATGAAACTGAACAACTTTCCCCAAGGAAATAAATTTCCCATTGGTCGAAATATGAAAAAAAAAGTTTGGACCTCCCATACAAGTTGACTCGCTCAGCTGCTACATGTTGTATGGGAGGTACAAAAATTTCTTTCATATTTCGACCAGTTTCATGGACTGGTTTACCCCTTAAAATATTTCTAGCTAATATTTTTACACATTATATTCTGGTTCTTCATACCTACCAGCAGTTGTAAAGAATTCCTAAGCATAAGGATTAGATTTTTAGTTAAGTTGGTTTTATTCAGCATGTTGAGGTTGAGATGCTTCCATCGTGAAGGTGAATAATTTATATGGACGATGTGTTTGGTTTATTTTTATAAAGGTACCAATTAATACGTGCGATCTTTGTTCTGTTTGTTATGATCGTGTTTTGCTCATATTCATTTCATCGTTAGTCGCTTTTTCTTTCATTGATTCAAATTGTAGTTGCTACTTACTTACCGTTCTTACTTAATCGATTTTGGTGAGTCACATCACACTCAACATTTACTACATCGTATTGAGTGATCATGTTCTCCAACGGTTCTTCCTATACCGCTATAAGGCGAGTGAAGCAAATTTCGCGGTCTGTGGACGTATTGAATTTCAAAAAGCCTTCATGTTTTTGTATATGTAATTGATAGATAGCTTTGATACAGAATCGCAATCGTGACTATTCGAATGCGTCATCTAAATGTCATTTTGTATTCAGAACACACACGTTTTACAGCTTCACGGTTATTCTCGTTAAAATACTGATCTCGTTCTTATAAGTAACAAGGATACAATTACCACTTTTATGATAGGTATAATAAAACATCCCATAAAAAGGAAAACTATATTCCTTCTTTTGATTGCTCGTAAATATGAAACAGACCGATTATCTCACCTATTTAAAGGCATTAATTTAATTACTCGTGTAATTATTTCGGAACTCTCATTTAACAAGTAATGTTTATTGCTTTCAGCTAAATTCGTTACATATCTAGTGTGAGGAAGCCATTTCAAATGGTTTCAAGTTTTTCTTGCACTCTACGATCAGCAATAACGTCGAGTTACCTGTTTAATAGGTCAATCTATTCTGGTTCTTTCTGATTACTGTATGGAATACCAGTATAAGGTAATCTCTTTAACAGTGCTGTGGATAGTACGTATTACGACAACCGCTTAGTGGGTGCGGTGAGTTTTTATGTCGCCTAGTTTACGATATATCAAGTTAGAAATTTGTGCAAATAGGTTAGGTATATGACTTTGCGTTCGTTTTAATGATTTATTAGACAGGCCATTTAGTTGTAATAAACATGTCTTTGTTATGTTGATTTATTGTGAATCGTTACACGGCAGTTGAGATTATTCCACTTATATAAAGTTTTCATACAATTGCATTTCTAGACTAAATTTACCATCTCAATAAAACTTAATATTTCTTGTGATAGCGTTGGTTCGCTTCCCGTTTGTGTTACTGATCACGAGCACATCCTTTTACAGTTTTTTTAATGGTCAACCTTTATAATCATGTGATGGCGGTGTGAGCTGGATTCTTCAGCGGAAGCCGTCTACCAGGGGAGCAGCGTCCGGCAGACAGTCGTCAAGTCGTCAATCATCGTGACTGGTTCAGGAGATGTCGTGTGGAACAGAGCCCACCCAACTGGCTCGTAGCATTCAATGCAAGAAGCCCTTCACGCGTGGCTCTAGGAGTATATTCCTCCGATGAGAATATGTTACGTAGCCCTATCAAAGTTTTGCTTCTCCGTTCGTAGAAAAATATCAGAAAATTTTTGTTCGAAAAACTGCGTTTAAAGTGCCTGCCAAATTTATGCTACCCTGTTTATAAAAAACACGAGATAGTTTTGCCCAAACTTTTCTCTAAACGTTAATTTGTTATTTGTAGTGTCGTGGGTTTGATGAGATTTTTCTGTGGTTTGGATTATTGTGCTTTTCTTTAGAATGCTTAAGATGCCGCAACCGAAATGATTTTTAAAAATCACTTCAATCCAAAATTTTCGTAAACCCCGTTCAGGGATGTCTACGGTTACTCCTTAGATTGCCTTCTCCATGACGCCCTGAGCGCACTCCATGTTCCTGAGGCTTTCTAGCGACGAATTATAAATTATAATAACCTACATAGCTAAATCAACGTACGTACTGAATTGAATGCTCTTTTGACGGAGCAGCGCAGCAGCAATAATCCGCTGGTGTCCTAGTAACTGGTCTTTGATAGTCAGTCATGTGCTGACAACACTAATATTGTCGGCTTAGATTGAATACATGATTGGAGTACTAGTTCTACTGTTTGTTTACAAACCTGTTTGTACGAGTATTTACATTCTTAGAGACCAATCGTTTTGGGGAATTTGACTAGCATTACGACTTCCGTGTTCAGACCCTGGCTGCAATCGTATTTCTTTTTTCTATTTCCGTTTACTGTGTTGTCTCTTTTCAACCAGCTCCTCCTAAGATATACCTAGCTCAGAAACTCTTCCTATCTGTAAATCCTCGTCTTATCTAAATCAAACTAGTTCCTCTTTGCAATCGGTCTTGTCAGGTTCTTTATCAATCCAGTTTATTTGTAGTACAAAATATCGTCTTGTGTGGTATCCTACAGATAAGTTGTTTATGGATTTCTCGCTTGAGGCAACCGCCGGATTAGTCTTTTCGTAACTAGGCCGCCCACCTAGCTGTCTAGTATTGGATAACACAAATTAGGTGACATGCGTAAGTGAAGAAAATCAAGAAAGCTGTCAGCAATATTTTGAGCTTATTCGCCTTGTTAGTCCAAGGCATGAATAATGAATTCGTACTGCGTCTCACGGATCAGCTTAGTTGGGATAAAAATAGGCTAGCTGTCTTACCCTATTTAGCCGTATGCCTCTACATGCCAATCAAACTTCGCACCACTTTGCCTCCCAAGAATTACGAGTCTTTATTTTCATTATGTGCGCGTTCGATTGAAATCCTGTCGCGCCGCGCTCTCATCCTTTGCTACACTACTAAATCCAAGCAATACACTTTTTATTGCAGTCATTTCGTGTTAGCCGTCGTTTCTTCTGGTTCAGTTGTAAGTACTAGGCTCAGAGTAGGGGAATGTTTCGTAGTGAAGCCATTAGACCGACAAAATTGAAGCCCGAAGAAATGCACATTATTCAATAGTCTCGATAGCGTTTTATTTTTGCCTAAACAACTGTTTCGGGTTTATTTTTTCAGGTGGTGTTGGATTAGCATATAGCTATCTAAAAGTCTTTGACTTGGGTGTCGTAGACTAATAGTTAAAAAATATATCCAGGAAATAGGCTGCAGCATTCTTTGTGAATGCATAATTTTGTCCAGTACTTGCCGTTCCACCTACCAAGCATAGTGAGTTTAGCAAAATGGACATACGCCCATGTCTATAAGTCCTCTTCTCTTCTCCGTTGTGGCTGTTGATAACAATGATGAAGCCTAAGTGCGATCAGATTTTCATATCTTCGTACGGATTAGAAACATTCTCTTTCTCTGAGGTACCAGGTACAGTTTTATAGCCCAGCGATGGTACTTGGGTAGGGTACTTGCTATACCAGACCGGTCTAGCCGGCCCCGTTCCATTTCACGGAACGCGTGAGCCAACAAAACTGTTTGACGGATTTGTTGCAAATAAATTCATTATTCCTTGTAGAATGTGCTTAAGATTTTATTGCTGGTTTTGCACGTTTGTGTTCGTATGTAATACATGACATGGTAAAGTTGTAATGAAATGTGATTGCGAGGGTAATATAGCCGTGCATTTTTACCTTTCTTCATATTAGTTGCGCATAACTCATCGAATTTCAACGCTTTCTCAGGTTTCGATTTCAGCGCAAGCGAATTTGCGTTGAAGAATTTTGTTTTCGCAGTGTAAACTGTACTTATTTACCTACTCCTTAGCCTATTGTGCCTTCAAATAACCGTTACTTTTGCAGTTCATTATTTTCAAGATGGTCGTTTGAATCAGTTGATATTTCATTCATAACATAAAGCTTTATTACTACCAGTTACTTGATTATGATAGCCAGTTACGGCATTGTTTACTATTTGATAGGTTTAAAATTTGCAACCATCAGTCTATTATACTATGTTTTATTATGTAAATTGTTGTATTCTTATAGAGTTCATTTACCCCAGCGATAGGTACTCATGCCAAATAGTAGTCATCGTTTTAAGTATTCTTGTCACATGCTCTTTTCAGATTTATATTTACTGTACCTATATTCACCATCTAAGATTTTTTAAAGTATAATCGAGAAAATTCGACATGTGACATGATAGATTTTTGTTACATTATTAATATCTCATACAAACTTATCCTTCCTTAGCTATCGATGGACGACCAGGATGAATTCTGGTGTCAAAGTTTTTCAAATTTAAAGACCCTTACTTTTAAATGAATATGCAAGCTTGATACTTAAGATACGTTCTAGTCTAGTGGTTCCAATTGTTACTCGTAGTTATCGCCAATGATTACGCTATACTCCATGAACTTGGTCTTAACGTTAAAAACTCGAAAAGCAATTTTTACTATAAAACCCGTTGGTAAATTTTACACACAATTTCGTTTCTGGGTCAACTCGTGAAGGCTTGTGGCACTTAATCAAACTTGTTAAAATTCCAGTTTTAATACTCAAATCGTTTTCGGCACCGCCTCTGCAATTTCAATAGCGTTGACGACTTCATTATTATACTTGAAAAACTTTTTCGTTTGTGGAGCATCACTACACAACACCTCTAATATGTCAACGTCTGGTTCAACAAAAAGATTGGTCTTCACGGTCTCTACGAATCAATTAGAAAAAAAGCTTTACGCTTTGTATTATCCGCGCACACCCACAATCAAGCTATTTAAGGGATCAATGATTGCTGGTTTTTCATATAGCTGCAAATGATGACCAATGTAGAGTGATCCCTTATAGTGTCGATGATTGTACTAGCTTTTCGAACTTGTTTGTCTGCCTCCGATCTTGTGCTATTGACCCACTAAAGCTTTTTGTCAGTATAACGGTCCGGCATACTTGATGTTTTATTGATATAAAAGCTAATGATTACGAACTATGCATTCCCGATCACTCGGACTTGTGTCGTTTGAGATGAGATGGCATTTTGATAAGAGATTATCGTGCTTTCAAAGGAAAAGATTATTAAAAAACATCATTTGATGCTTCTCTATCTGCAAAGACGATAAAATATGATTGAAGAGCGTTAGCTGCATGTGTATTAATTAAGTTGTACCTAATTCGTAGCGTGACTCATCACTACATAGTGTAAGAAAAGTTGCTTTTCGCGTCTGTATTTGTGTGTTTATGTAAGTAGTATGTTTACCTAAATCTTTAAAACTTCACAACAGATTTAGATCCAGATTTTTTTTAATAGATAGAGTGATTCAACAGGAAGGTTTTAATGTATAATACCTGCTGGGAAAACATCTTATGTATAATATTATACGTAAATCTCTGGGCCGGCCGCTACTTCATTATATAATAGAGTAAGTATTCTTACTTATTATTGTTTTGCATTCATTACTACGAGTAAGATTACGCGTACCTGATTAGTCATTTCAAGCATTGCATAGTTTTTTTATTTGCTTTCTTATCTCATATAAAGATTGACTATTGCGTCTTTTTTGTGTAGCTTTTAGTATGAATCGATGTTCATTGATTACTTGGTTCGGATTTAATCGTATTGAGTAGTATAATTGAGGATTTACAAAATATTCGAGTAAACATCAAATAGTTCCCTTGGAATTTGTCATACTTACTTTGTTTTTATCCGAGACTGAACCCGCGCACCGTCTCCCTAATTACTTAGCGACTGAACTTTCCGCAAATATATTCTTACCCACAATTTCCTAGCATTCTATTAGTTTGTACTACATTAACGCAGCATTTTTCCCAGATGCAGTTCTCACTTTTGTCGCAATGCAATTATGCGGCTGAGCTCGGCTGCAGTTAGGAAACCTGACCACAGTCACAGACTTTCTTTAAACAATAACATCACAAGCGTCACAACAGACACATTCTGAAACAAACCTTACTTCTTTATGTTAAAGGACATTTCAAATTGTAAATAATTCTATGTCGCCAACATAATTATAACACAAACTATGTTTATTTAAATATGTTTCTAATAGAAAGGTGCAAGGGATTATTTCTCTTGTCGTCCAGGAAGATAGGATGATAAGAAGATTGTGAGAACGAGATGCTCTGGGAACTGCAGTTTTCCTGATTTTTTATAATACAAAATGTAGGAAAAACTTCGGAATGAGTAGGTACATATCTATATGAGATGTATGCTGGTCATTGTATTGTATTCTAGCTAATAGCTAATCGCTTGTTCATTCCCATAAATAAATTCTATATTCGCAATTCTCATTGGCTTTAATTGTTTATGTATTCAAAATTGCTGGTTTTTATACGGATCTATCGTTATCTCTATTGTCTGCAATTTGTATAATAGCTTTATGCTTAGTTGGGGCTATAAAGCGTGGTCGTTGTGCTTCATTAGATTTGTACTTTTTATTGATCCGGTAATTCCTGACTAAACAATACATGTGCCTTAGCCTGCAGCATCTAAGTAGGCGCCCTGAGGCGCTCCATACATAACCTTTCGTACCCAAGACAAAAAATACATTAATTCCATTGATTACTTTTGATCTGACGTAAAAGAATACTCTACAGAGCATTGTTACTGGTAGACAATCTTTCTTCAATTTTGGAGATTATGTATTAAGCAATACTGTGTAGGTGTATTTTGAATACGAACGCCTAAAAACCTCTGGTTTATAAAAAAAACGAACATAATTACTGCTTCCGCCTCCGTACAAAAAGTGTCAGTGATTCTTTGGAAAGTTGATGCCCACCAAATTCAAACGATTAGAATCAACAGTTATTCGAGTTATTAATAATGCCCCATCTAATTGCCGTTACGATGCTGGTTGGTCGTATAACGTTATAATCATCAAGCATGCCGAAGATATTACAATCTTCATCAAAGATAGTATTACCCTAGACAGAAATTCTCAAAAGACGAATCGCTGCATCGACATTAAAATATCGTATGTCATTACAGTTTTACTTCTTTGACCTAAGGGCGACCCTGGAACTGCAACTATAAGTTTGCCATTACCAACCTTAATTACTCCTCTATTCTTCAAGAGTAGACCAATTTTGCATCTGCAAATGTAAGTTTGTCCTCGTGTTATGTGAGCAACAAGTCATATGTCAAAAGCGTGGAACGAATTGATTAAAGACCAACATTAGGTGATTGCAAAACAGTAATGATTATACGGTGATTATCATTTGTAATAGGAGGTTATAAGCATTTCGCAGGTTGTTTTGATGTAACACTGTCGAAAGGAGACTGTTATATAGTTGTATGGATGTATTGTCCAAATGAATAAATAAAAAAAATATATACTGGCGCTGATGTAGATGTGACAAGAAGTAGCTTAAAAGTACCTTACCAAGTAGCAGTTTCCAAACTAATACGAGTAACATAAATATAAACATACACACACAAATCATGCCTTTATCCCTTGCGGGGTAAGCAGGACGTTAACGATCGTAAAGGTAACCTTAATATTATGACGTTTATTCTTTTTCCAGGAGTTCCAAAATCAGGCACAGCACCTTCAATTTGTGAACGAAAGGCTTGTCTGCTAAATCTGAAACGTATCATAATTGATCACACATTTGTACCTACAACTTCCATTCCAAACCTTAAAAACAATCCCTAAGAAGTTCTCTTTGTGGCTATGGCAAAGTTTGAATGTCCCTTCAAAATTGGACGGTCGTGAATTTAATAATGCTGTACCTAATCATGGTTTAGTTTCCATGCTTAAGGAGAATGTGTGCATCACGAATTTGCATCACGTAAGTAATCCATCATGTGTAATGTACACATTCATTTCCTTCTTACGGTTGAATTAAAGGACAATAGATCTTGAAGTTCGGTCAGGATTTTGAGGAAAAATATCTTAGTTCCCAAGAAATTGGTTAGCTCAATGGAGCTTGCCTTTGTAAGTGTCGTATTAATGTACAAAGTCGTAAGAAACCGAAAAATCTATTTTGTTTCTAATACTCTTTCGTTTAGGTATAGTAGGTATTATCTGAAAGTTGGAACATAGTTCGATTCAAGATTGTTAGAGGTATGGAAATACATACATACAAACATAACATAAATCTCTTTCACGTTGGGGTAAGCAGAAACTGTTTCCTTCCACTTGCCGTAACAGGTAATCCTACCTAGTAGATCGTAATCCTGGCATACTTCTTTCGCTTCTTCTACATTCATCAGTCTTTTCATGCACGCTCGTTTAGGGTGCTTCTGAGGTTTGGATCATGGTTGGTTATGGCTCCATTTGCACAAATCATGCAATAAGAATGTTGATTCATACAAAATTATTGTCCGTATAAACGTAACAATTTACTATAGGCAAGTCCCGCATGCGATTGTTTACATTAGTAAATCGTGTTTGTTCAGTAATTACGATCACGACTGTAAAGCTAGACGAGGTAGCCGCATTTGTTTCTCTACATACATACATACATATATCACGCCTTTATCCCTTGCGGGTTAGGCAGAGCGTTTACGGCCTTAAGAATACGGTCGCTATTGCTACGTCTGATATTTTTGAGAATTGTTTTGTTCCTCTTATGTGACCTAACCCAGTCAGTTTAGCCGCGTTAGCCATATCTGTGTATGTTTTTTCTGTCTCTTTTCGTTTTAGACTTCTTCTTCTTCTTCGTGTCAATGGCCGATCTATATCTTATCCTGCCAGTACTTGGCGACGGCTATGGCATTATCAGACGCCAAGTTCAGCTCTTCTTTACTACATGTGACCGGTAACAAAGGGCAAGCAAGTAAATGTGCCATAGTTTGGGTTTTAGACAACGAGTCGTCTATCGAAAAGAGAGAGAGATAACATTCACAAGTATGGCTAACGCGCACTCGTGAGATAAAAATACTATACTACTGAAATACCTAGGTACCTACTAATACCTAGGTACTGAAAATTATTTTTGTCGTTTCTATTTTTTTTATTAAGATTTTAGGGTTTCTTTGTTTGTCTTTTTCTTTATGTTATTACGATATTCTAAAATATTTTTTTAACATAATTCCAAGAACTATTTTTATTTTTAGTAGGTATACACCATATACATATATGTTCCAAGTTTATATTTATGCCGAAAATTCACATTCTTTTGCACTGCAAAACGTGACGTCGGTCTGTGATCCGTTTGAGGTGTATTCACCTTTTGATTTGTTTGCAGTTGTGGAATACGTGATCTGGTGTCAAAGTACAAAAACTTTGCATGGGAATAAAAGTTTGATTTAATAGTATTAAACAAAGACAATGTTGTTCCATAAACAGCCACGCAAACAAATAGTACGTGTTTAACTTTGTATTTTATTAAATATTAATGTAAGCTAAGTGAACAAGACGCAAAAACAGTGTTAAAGAATCTTAAAGTATAAAATAATTGCCGTCCAACAGGCTCGTTAAAGACTAGCTGTAAAATCCTCACACCTGCTGTGCAATTTCTTTCATATCAAAATGATATAAATTCCGTCCTCGTCAAATCTATTACGTTTCTATATAAGGCGAACCACATTATCAACATTCCCATAAGTTTTTCAACGGCACACCTGCCTTTCAAGCGGTTTGATTTATATGTAAGTTGTTGAAGATCTAAAGACGTTTCAAAGGATCCGGCTAATTCCTACAAGCACCGAACTACCGCAAAAGGTGCTAAGGCAATTTGAGTATTTCTTCTGAATTCGCAGACGCCCTATTGGCTGTGCTGTGTAGACAGTTTTATGTGGCAATTTTAAGATCATTGCAGACAAGCTTTTGAAAAGAAGCGTCTTTACAAGCTTGAATTTATTAAGGTTTTTTGTAACTTTTTAAAACGTCAATACTTTATTAGGAACTCTCCAAAATTGTGCAATTAATTTTAGTTACACTTATAACAACTATTAACATCTTTTTAATTCTTTTCAGATCGTTGCGGTTATGAGACCCACCGTACAATTAAGTAAGTTCAAATTGAAACAATTAAAAAAAATGGTCAGTATACCTAGATGTAATTACAATGTCTCCTGAAAAACTATACCAAGACCATTTTCGTGACAAATGATGCCAATACGAGCATATGGCTTACACCGTCAAAAATATATTAGATCTCATTGTTCTAATTATGACCCTTGAGCTTCTGAATCTACACGCCCGGCCCTACCTCCACGAACCCAAATTTATAATCCCTACCTCTTCGCGTGGCTCGTCTTGAAGGAAGCACGATCGTGCCCCCAGATCAAACTAAACACTAACGAATTTACTGTCTTTCGACTTAAATTTTCAAGCTTTTAAATAATTCACTAGTTTACTACCGTACATTACATATCAGCTAGTAGTCCTAAGTACATAACTTATTGCCCTAATGTACCGTGTATACATTTAATGCCTTTACAACGTAATGGTTCAATTCTGGCATTCAATCGTCAATCTGTATGGATGAATGGCTGTTAGAGTGAAGGGTGTGGCCGAAAGCTATGGGTTTGGAGCTACCCACGCTTTTTCGGTAAAATAGAGACATTACAGCTTGAATGGTTAAGCAAGTGAAGGACAGCAAGATATGTCTACGCGTACAGTCACTTGCTACAAGGTACTAGGGGAACTTTAAAAGAAGACAAGAATACACACACACACACATACACATACATACATACATATATCACGCCTTTATCCCTTGCGGGGTAGGCAGAGCGTTACTGGCCGTAAGAATACGGTCACTGTCGCCACATCTGACATTTTTGAGAATTGTTTTCCAAGGTTGTTTCAGAAAACACGTGCATCACTATAGTGACAGGTTGTCAGCCTATCGCCTAAAAATTGTAATACACCAATACTCTCGAGTCCCTTAGTCGCCTCTTACGACACCCGCGGGAAGGATGTGGGGTGATGCTTTTCTAAGCCGGCATCACACGGCATACACACACACACACACACACAAATCACGTCTATATCCCTGGTTAGGTAGCGTTAACTCGCCACGTCTGACAATATTTGAGGGTCGTTTTATATAAGTCATGAATCACTATAGTGACAAGTTGTCAGCCTGTCGTCGCCTAAAATTGCTACACACATGAAACCCTCGAGTTCCTTTGCCGGCTTCTACGACACTCACGAGAAAGAAATGGGGTGATGTTATTCTAAGCTGGCATCACACGGCGAGATAAGAATACTGAGTGATTAATGTTGAAAAATGACAGGTAGATATTTTATTTAGTTAGGTACTTAACTTACCTATCTATGCAATTCTTACTGAAAATCAACGCAAATTTAACTCTAGTAGGTAACAAATTTTATTTTATTCAGTGATACTTTTAATAACCTGCTCCAGCGCAGAAAAACGCCATGCGATATGATGATGATATGAGTTGAGACTCGTGCGAATGTGCTTAAGTGTCATCACATCATCCTATAGCAGTCCACTGCTGGACATAGGCCTCCCTCAGGGTATGCCACAATGAACGATCTCCCGCTTTTGCCATGCTTTTCATTTTACGTGCGTATCTGGTACGTTTAAATTGAAAATTACATGATCATAAATACCAGATATACAGGACATCACCGAGATATGTTTACGGTTGTGGCGATCTCTGATGTACACAGATCGTAACTTTGGGTCGTGCTATGAGAATGCTAAGGCACACACTTAACACACGGCGGAGCGCTGAAATATCGCAGCGGTCTGTTAGATACATACACGATACATACTAAAATCGCACTCAACGTACGATGCTGCGCTAGCGCTGCGTCGACAGCGGTTAAGCGGTTTTGGGATGAGGATTGACATTTATAGTATGGATCTGACAGCCCGCTGCAATATTTTAGGGCTCCATAGTGCGTTAAGTGTGCGATCCGCCTTAGTCGTGGTTGTGAAAATGTGATGCCTGTACGGACGTGTGAGTACACCTTATGTGTGGTCGGGGCTTTATTGATTTATAAATGCCGCATGTGATCATCTAGCGGTACCCTCGGGTACCAGTAATCTGGTGCTTACGTATTTGCCGTTGAGATATTCTAGTGTAATTTTCGTCATCTAAAATATTTTATATCATCAGCATTACTTATAGGTTAGATGTGTTTGATGAAGCCCATAGTTTAAACAATGAAGGTTATTCGGATTGGCATGATATTAATGTATGTATGTGTGTGTGTGTGTGTGTGTGTATGTATTTATGTTATTCGGATTACATATTGATTGGAACTTTATTCCTATTTTAGTTGTAGCTTTTATTATCTAATTTATAAATTGTGAGTTACAAAACGACTTAACAATAGGTAAGTACACATTCTTGCTACACAAAATAGAAGGCTGAACATGATAATCATCATGATTAGTTTATAAATAGGTTCTTATTATCATTATTTTCAAATCTAATACAGTTATCATTCCAATTTTATTCAACTCACAATTCAACGTAATGTTTATTTCATTAAAATTCATTCTTTACATTATTATGCTGCGGATGCCTAAAGGCCAAAGATACAAGTTATATTATTAGGCTGTACTTTATTTGTTGCAATTGACATTTGACTTAAGTCAATTTTCTGCTCATGATCCGGCATTGCATAATGCATGTGTGTGATTGGTCAACTAATGTGCAGTAATTCTTGTAGTCGAAAATATCAAGGCTAAAGTTTTGTTTTTAAATAGTCAAGAACTCAATTGTACTTACAGTGTGCCAGTACTATCCAAAGCACATCAACCTACTCATTTAAGGCACCAATATATACTGGTTTTTCATATAGTTATTAGGGCACACAAGTAAAAGCTGATCTCTTAAATAGTACTATGAATATTACAAAGATGGTCGAACTTTTCTAGGCAGGCTGGTGAATATTTGTCGCCTGTTACATACAATGCAAGGGTAATTTCATCAAGAAATATCACACCTTTGTGTTATTTACTTACTTGGTAGGTAGCACACTGTTGGTTTGGTATAAGTTATTTCAAAACATAAATGAAAACACCATGCCAACGCATACACTCAGTAGTCTCTAAAGTATATACGGTGTAAAAATATTAGCTACAAATATTTTAAGGATTGAATCAGACTATAAAACTGAACAACTGTCTCCAAGGTAAAGATCTGAGAAATTTTTTGGGACCTCCCATACAAATTGACTTGTTCGGTCGGTAATTTTGTATGGAAGGTACATTTTTTTTTTTTTCATATTTCGATGTATGTTCCTTGGGAAAAGTTGTTCAGTTTCATGGGCTGCTTCACCCCTTAAAATGTTTGCAAATGTTTAGACGAGTCAGCTTAGTTCGAAATGGCACACAGCTCACTTGAATATTTCTTTTATCTATCTAGTTCTAATATTTGCTAATAATATTTAGTTTATGCTCTTAAGAATACAAGTAGGTATCTACCTGTATAACCAACAAACTAAACTTCTGCTAAATAAGCACCCTCATTGACTTCCAAATCAACATGGACCGCACGTAAAATGCACGCTACTCTGAAATCGCATTAAGTAAATCTTTCACAGAAACACGGGCCTTTCGAGCTAATAAGGTCTTTTACAATATGGCAATACTAGAGTAGGACGTACATTTGGGAATATACGGGCGGTTGTACCGCCGGTGATCGATTTACGCCAACTTATAAATGACTTATTTCCCTAAATAAAATAGCACTGTGAATTTCTTGTTTGTAATTTATTTTACCTCTGTAAGAACTAAAAGTTGTTCTATAACCCACTTTACAAAGACTATCATAAAAGTAGTTATTGCTTTTGCTTTATTAGCTTATCATACAATTAGTAAAGCTTAAAGCGAATATTACAGAAAAGGAATGAAGATCTTTTTCTAGTCTACTTGGATATTAATTAGACAATTTAGACAAATCGACTCAATAAACTTTGATGTCACGTTTATGTGGTCATAATCTTTAATTTACTAATAGGGGTTTTCCGCCACCCGTATCTTTCAATCGAAGCCATCTGCTACCACAGTATAATCGTGATTTGACCGTCTGATACTACTCATGAGTTTCCTTCAATCTACCGTCGCCGTTCCCATTCCTCGCCCCTATGTTTCCACCATCAGGTTCCTCTTAACGGTGCACAGAGTCTGCCCTGGTTCCGAGAGTGATAATGCCTCTGCGCCACAAACTTGATTGGCTGGGGACCTTAGGGAATTTATAATTGCCTGATACCTGACTGATAAGCCTTCGAAATTCAAACGGTATTGGGTGAGGAAATTTAGTTATTAATGGTTTTGGTTTTGCACTGTTTAATGGAACTGGTATTGCCTGACTAGATTTAAGTGCGATCAAATAAAAAGTTTGTCCTATAAAGTATTTACTTCTTAAAGAATTAACATTTTAGAAACTAGATACAGTACATAAGACACTATTAGACACAGTACATAAACATTGGTAGTAATTTGCGTGCTCCCATGAGTCTTTAATCTGGCTCATCTATCGGTGGAATGCTGCCTACATCGATACGCGAACTATTTACGATGTTGAACTAAAAACTCCTTAGAGCTAAAACTACGAGAGCTCTCGCAAGGAACTAGTACTTCGAAATTCAAATTAAAGAAAAGGCAAAGGTCATTTTCGTGGTAAGGTCTCACTCAGACTACAGTACATAAATACGGTAGTGTGCCTCCATACGTCTTCACGAGCAGAGTCATCTATCACGAGAATGCTGCTCCACATCTTATTCTAGACTCAAAGGTAACGGGAGTTTAGTATACGTTTTGTTGGTTTTGTAGAGTCAAATTAAGCCATCGGACTTGAAACATTTTCCCAACTAAGGCTCAGGTGTTTTCAGTTTCGAGAATAAAAAATAACTGGGGTTGAAACTGTCCAGATTGGGTAAGATATCAAATCTTTGATGTCATATTCAAACACTGAATTCTACGCAGACGAATACTGTATGTAGATAGCTGTACGATTTTCTTCACCCGTTTATTGTGAGTTGTTTAAAAACTAATAGCGCCATCTATTGAGGCGTAAAAAGAACAAAAATTAAACGGCACCACTTTCTTAGAATACTTCCAAGGTACTTCTTTCGCAACAAATAGGTAAGGTACTTGTAAAAGATACATATTCTAAGACCAAGTGCGTGAGAAATTCAATCCATATCGATCTCAGAAGGACAATGAGATTGATTAAAAACTCGCCTAGTTTTGCGGTTTTCAGTGCGTCAAAAGAAATATCTAGTCTACGTTTTTACATCATTACCTATCATAAGCCGCCTTGAAACTTTTTTGCGTACCGATTTAGTAAGTTATATTTTTTCCTAGGTATCGTTTTTCGGATTAACTAAGTTTTAGGTACAGTTACGTTTCGTTGTTTATAATATAAACCGTTGCGTTTAGTTTCATCTCATTATTTCTTAATTACTGCTTTCAAGCGTGAAATAGGATTAGAGTTTAATGAATATTGAGCTAAACTAAGGAGGCCGTTCATTAGGGTTTTATGATACTGCTAAAGAGGTTCATAATTTGTCTATTTTATGAAGCTTATAGTAAGTAGGAGCACACGGAGTTTTGCGTCACCGATAAATAAAACATTATATTAGTAAAATGTTATATTTATATTCTTTCAAAATATTCTCCATTACATTTTGAACACTTTTTTAAAATTAAAAAGTGAATTCTCTTCTTTCAAAAAGCATTCGAAATTCCAATACTTGTTAAAGGCCAGAAATGCAAAACTTTTAGTGTGCAAAACTATTAAAAATACTAAAGACTAAAAATAGCTAAAAATATAAACATGGAACTTCTAAATATTCGTGTTTCATCGGTTTATATTTTTAATTTTTTAGGGTGTCCCCTTCTCTGCATAATAAATTTCAGTCGTAAAAGTTGCACAATCAATGCAAAAGTAGGCTTTAAAAATCTTATCGAATTAACCTTAATATGGCTTACTTACAATCACTTTCATTAAACAGGTTGGGTAGATTTGTAGATATACATACCTATATTAATTTCAGGCCATACGAAGTTTCATAATATATAAACTCATTGGAATTTTATGACTAAATTTAAATGTTTAAATTAATTAATTTTGTCTCATGCATACGATTTCGATCAATCAATATAATTCATCTCCATTTAATCCATTTAATTATCAATATTTTAGAAACCCAAGAAATATAGACCGAAAGAATGAATTTAAATTATGTTTATTATAAGACAAAACCATTCTTATTGTATTTTACCTAATGTATTTTTGATACGATCAATACCCTGACTATTTCGAAAAGTGAGTAGGTATTTTATTTTTGGTAGGTAACGAAATTCAAAGATGATGGGATTCGGGGACAATTTGAAATCGGTACAAATTTTCAAAATAATTAATTATTTTTTGTAACTACTTATCAATAGTTTCGAGAGTTGTGAGAATAAAAAATTGCCGCTCTTGACTACATAATTTTCAACCAAAGGTCAAGAGCCATTGCTTGTAGTATCCATCAAACCGTCAATATTTGACTCTAAATACACTGAGAAGTGAAGAAAGTTTGTATTGTAATTAATACTCGTGTATTTTGAATACCGGTCGGGCAAGACAAGTCGTCGCGTCCCCGATTTTGGCAGAAGTGGCAAAACCGTTGGACGGACGGCTCGCGGCGGCCGATTTGACGCCTTTACACGTGTTCATAATTTTGATAAAAAAATAAAGTTCTTTTTTTAAACTTTCGTTCTTTTACTGGGACAAAAACATAATAAGTTACTTATAGTTGGAAAACACTGGCCAGTGACTATTTCAAACTTTTTGTGCAAGTTTTCGATTTCAGTGAATAAAAACAACTGAGGCACGTTCGCCTTGTTCCGAATTCAAAACTTTTCCTAAGCGCGTGTTTTCAATCCTGTGCAGTTTTTTGATGATTTGTGATCCCAATTTGGAATATTTTTGTGATTATAAAAACGTGATTGGTTTATGTGGGTGATGTGGTTTTACTGAAACTTTATCACCAGTTATAAAAGGATAATAAGATTGGCAATTCGAATTGTATCTGCTTGCAAAAACTTGGTAAGTCAATCAAAGTGAAAATTGTTTATTTTGTTTTTATGGTTTATTTTACAATAGCAATACGGCCATAAAACCTGTTAAAAATAATGGTTTTATTTCTTCAGTTTGTACCATGCTTGTAATTGACACGGATTGTGTGAGATGTGTATGTGTAGTGTAGATACCAACTGTTGCACTGTGTAGTATCTAGACAGATGTCTCTTTCAAATGCATAAATCATAGTTTTAAGTAGGTTCTTATCACAGATATCTACAGATAATCGTAAGTTATAGGTGACGTATGTATACGTGGAAAGGTTTCGATAAGAAGAAGTTAAAAGTTATTAATGTTTTTGTTTGTTGAATTCTTCTATTATAAATCGCTCGATTTCGTTTATACCGCACGGTGGACTTGTGAAGCTTAATTTCTGAAAGTATGATTTCTGTAATTCTGCGTCGTGTACGGAAGTCCACAATGTCAGGGCTCCAAGTCTGCTATTTTCTTGACATTGTAACGCCATCGAAACTCAACTGTCATTCCATTGCCATTGTGATTTTCTATGCTTAAAACTGTTAGCAGACTACGAAATGACCAAAATCATCCAACTGAGATCCAATCCACTTATTTCTTAGAGCCCAGCATGGCTAACATGCATGCCACGATAAAATTTTGTCACCGCAATATGTCTTCTGCGGCTAACTTCAC
The DNA here is from genome assembly GCA_029255805.1 of Keiferia lycopersicella. Taxonomy (NCBI): domain Eukaryota; kingdom Metazoa; phylum Arthropoda; class Insecta; order Lepidoptera; family Gelechiidae; genus Keiferia; species Keiferia lycopersicella. The sequence continues at coordinate 8,476,306 of JARACZ010000008.1, forward strand.
TGCCAATAAGTTACGCATTCTTCCGTAACGACATTGTGCGCATATGAAACGACATAATATATCGTGGCACGCATGTTAGCCAGGCTGGTCTAAGCATGTCGGCTGACCAACTATGTACTTACCTATCACTCTTTCTTTTACTGGATGTCTAGGAATATGTGAGAATTTAATGAGAGTCAGAATGGCGGGTGTACGTCAACTAATCCTCTTGAATTAATTGTCAAAAAAATGTACCTAAATTGTACTATTCTGTACCTATACTACAAAAAATTGTACCTGCTTAATTACAAATTGTATATCAAAATTAAGGTTCACCCGCCATATTGACATCAGAATGGCGGGTGTACTGTACCGTAGTGTAGTGACATTTTTGTTAAGCATAGAAATAATGTATTACTCGTAACAAAAAAGATTCTAAAGTATATTAAAAAGCAAAACGAACGAAGAATAGTCAACAGACTACTTCACATTGAATTATTATTAAAGGACCCACATATTCCGTAATTAATAGAAGGTGCGTTTACGAAGCTTGTTACGAAAATATACAACTGAAAAGACCGAACGAACATTGTTTGTGGCCAAACCTATTGTTATTCCCTTTGGTTACTTACTGGATTGAGCAGAAAAGAAGTGCGTATCTACTTAAAAAAAAAACAAAGAAAGTAATTGTAAATCATACTGTTTATAAAAGATAATTGTTTACTTTATTTACGAGTATCTCTGAAACTGAGCACTTTACCTTGTAGTTGATTCCATTGATTTAAAGTACAATTATGGTACAATTTTTTGAAATTAATAATTACGGCTTATAGTAAATAAATACTATGAAACAGCGGTACACCCGCCATTCTGATGTCAATATGGCGGGTGAACCTTAATTTTGATATACAATTTGTAATTAAGCAGGTACAATTTTTTGTAGTATAGGTACAGAATAGTACAATTTAGGTACATTTTTTTGACAATTAATTCAAGAGGATTAGTTGACGTACACCCGCCATTCTGACTCTCATAGAATTTATTAGTGTGTGTGTGAATGGATCAGGTTAGTAGTAAGTGTGACTCGAGCACCGCATAAGAAATTTCAAAAATAAAGCCGCCGTACCCTGTACGAATACAGAGGCGAGATTCTGATCGTGCCGATTTCGATAAACGATACGTAAACGATCGCGGTACCGTTCTTAGACTATCGCTGAATTATCGCTCACGTTCCGCTACCGAGTACCGGCCGGTGCCCTAGTATTATCTGCCTGGTAATGGACAACAGTACTAGGTACCTTTATTGCCAAAGAGCCAGGTGTCGCGAAAATCACGAAATGAAAGGCTTTAACATTTTTCATGTAATTCGTAGAGGCGATGTTCAGGGGCTTATTCCATCTGTCACAGACGTATGAGGCCAATGATGATGATGATGATAGCGTCATCTACGGGATTCCATCCAGATAAGTTAAAATTTTCCAAAAACGTTCTTTCCCGTGATTAGTTTTTTAACTAACAGCGCCATCTGTTAGGTCGTAAAAATACAAAGTTCGCGATTTTGATCGGTACATCTGATATTTAAAAAAAATATCAAAACCTGCACCGCCATACCGTATTTATAGACTATCGCTAACATTCTGCTACTGAGTGTGAGAATCTCGTTAGTTGTGTGGTTTTGGCCGTCTCATAGCTAGTTTAGTCGCTGGAATACTCTGTGTCCCTTACGAAAAGAAGATATGGCAACACAATATCAATTGAGTTTTTCTTAAATAACTCTTAGATGCCAAGATCCGTTTTAGGTCACAGAGACCATTAAAAGGTATTGGATACTTTTTTTTTTGCTCTCGATTTTAGGATACAGTCACAGATACAATCACAAAATCCAGTATCTAAAGACACAGAGAAAACAAAATTGTATAATAATACTGTGTTATTACAAAAATGACTTCATTTTTTTCCAGTCCATTAAGACAATGCCTAAGTATTTACTGTTGCATAATTTATGTAATTTGATGGCAACCGCGACTATTCGTGATTCAGTTGCCTCATACTTATAACTGTCACAAAATGTTCCTTTTCCTGCTTTTGAGAAATAAAAAGTTATTATTGTTATCATTTGTGGTTTCGTTGGAAGCTGAAACCTGGATTGAAATAGATTTGTTTGATGTCCTGTAAAGTGACAGGAATATTAAACGACTTAACTACAAGTTTTTTACTGGTACACATGTTGTACCGGCGTAGATAGGGGACACAAATTTACTGGTACATATGTAGTACCGGCGTAAACGACGGGTAAAATGAACTGAGCTATTTGAGCAGAATAAAGTTTCTGCTCTCGCCAAAGTGAGACTGCAATAAAACGTCATATTAACCTTCGCTGCTTTAAAACGCATTTTTACCTACGTGTTAGTGAGATATGTCCTAACTGAACAGTATATGTAATACCTTTATTCTATACCTTTTTTGTACCAAACATGAAATAGTTACAAAATAAAACTTACTATACTATTTGAATTAAGACAACCTACAGGCTCGTTAAAGTCAACAAATAACAAACAATAGCAATACGTTACTCTATGTTCTGCAAATAATACGATTATCTTCTTCATTCATTGATTACGTTACGATGCGGTGCAATGTAAGGCGATGTAAGTGTCCGTTTCCTGTTATATCACAGAAATAACAATGTAATTCTCTGTGGGCGTGACTGCAGTAGTAAAATTGGTCAGTGTGAATCTCGCGTGGAAAGACTGTTATTATCATACTTGTCGTGTGTATCAATGTGTTGTCCAACGGCCCGATAAACCCTGGAGTCGGAAGTTTTTGACCCTGAAGTCGAAGGTTTTGAGTAACTAGTACTTTTTAAGGGATGTCTGTAAATGCCCTAAGTGATAAAAACTTCACAAAGTGATAAATTCTATTATATTCGTGTGGGACACCGAATCGGCACCGACCCGATGAACCCTAGTGTCAGAATTTTTCAACCGCCTTCTACAAGTAGCAGGCTTCTGACATGGCTGTGTAACGACCACCGTCTAAGTGATCATAGACTGCAACCGGCGAAGCCAGTGATAGATTGAAAAATAATATTTGCTTTGTGCTAACCCGAGAATCGAACCAGGGACGTCTGGATTTTTTGACCAACGCTGATACCACTAGACCGACGGAAGCATTTGGTGAACCACGTGTGTACAGACCGTTACTTTTTGAGATAGGTAGGTATTGTACGGTATGAATGACGCCACTGTGATTCCGTGTTTTGTTTTTATTGTTCTTTTTTATTTGAGCACTTACTGGCTGTTTTTTCCGCACCAATAATTAATCGAATACAATACCGTTTGCTGGTGGCTAATTAAAGGAAAAAAAGCGTCTAACAGCGTGTCGAAAGGCTAAAATAAAATATAAAACTTGTCGGTCATCAAATATAGGTACAGATTTATTCCTACGTAACTACAACCATACAATATTGATACATAACTTCAGTGTCACTGCTTAGTATATACAACGAAAACTATAGTAAGTACTAAATGACATCATTCTTTAGGCAGATAGGTCTATGGTAACTGGTAAGATAGGCTTTTATGAATTAGTCATTGTGCGGAATCGCACCTTTTTGTAAGATCTTTTGTATTTTTTTATTACTTTTTATTTTAGACAAGCTATTGTTTTTTTGAGTTTTTTTATTTCAGTGTCAATAAAGCCATGCCACAGAAAGTTGGTTTTTATTATACACCGAAAATCGGTTAAAAAAGAGGCTCCAACTAAGAGCAGCCAGCGGGCCACATCGGCTCCGCCTCATTCATGATTGACTATTTCAAACGGAGTGTTTCTGAAATCCAGGTCATAACAAAAAGTCTAGATCTGACATTTGAGTGATTCTTTCTTTCGGTCATTGTTCTTAATCAATGATTTCAATGATTAAGAACAATAAATTAAGAAATGGCGAAATCAGACGCCCACGTAAGATTGTGAATTTAGGTAACTTTTCTGTCAAAGATAGTAAACTGAGTAATCGCTATTTCTTACTACGCCAGCTCTTTTTACCTTACCTAGTAAAAAAACGTTTACAGACATTGAGTGGCCATATTCCACTCGTGTATAAGTAGGTCAACAGTAATCCGAGTCCAGTACCTCTATCAAATACACAATTTAAAACAATCGCACAATTAACGCACGACGAACAGCCAAAACATCGCAACGGTCTGTCAGATCCATACTAGAGATGTCAATCCCCATACTAAATCCGCTCAACCGCTGTCGATGCAGCGTTATCGCAGCGTCGTCCGTCGAGTGCGGTTTTAGCATGGTTTTAGTATGAGGAGTGACGTTTCTGGTATGGATCTGACAGACTGCTCCGATATTTTAGTGCTCCGTCGTGCGTCAAGTGTGCGATCTGCCAACACCACGCATACGCGTACTGAACTGAATCACATTTTATCAAAACATCTATCAAATTCTAGCTCACCTAGTAAAGAAACGGTAAACCAGACAACAAAAGGGCTATATCTCACCTATAGAATAATTGCGTGGCTTTCAAACGGGCCGACTCGCGCCGAAGTAGGCCAGCAGTGGGCCGAGTCTTCGCTTTCGGTACCGCGCATGCGTGCTGGCCACGCCGGCACACTTTGTGGATAATCATTGTTTATACAACGCGAAAGCGAAAGAAGGCTAGTTTGTGTTGTGATGCGTTGATAGCGTAATGTTTTAAAATCGTACTTAAAACACCATAATATACGGGGTGTAAGGGACGGTGTAACGAAGACTTTGCAGGCGTGATCAGATGATGAAACTGAACAACGTATTCTATGGGGGCTATGTCGGTAAACGAAAAAAAATTTTCGAGTTCCCATATAAAGTCAGTCATCTGATCAGGAATTTTTTGGAAGGTCGAAAACATTTTCAGATCACCCAACATAGCCCCCATAGAAAACGTTTTTCTGTTTCGTGGTCCGATCATGCCTGAAAAGATTTAGTTACCCTGTATAGTACTTTGGTCCAATCTTCTGTGATCCCGTTTCCATTGACTCGACGAAGAAGAAGAAGATAGTACTAAAGCACTTAGAATGTGTACATGCATGTACATTCTAATTGCATTCTATGTGCAATGATAGTTGTCATTAAATGGCAGTCAGACAAAAAATTCTTAGTTGACATTACAGATGACACTCAATGGATGCAGTTTGTCCAATTTTAAGTCTATGTAGCACCTGTTTGCCATTTTTTGCGTAATGCTGTAACTAGGCAAAGTAATTTAAGTGCTCAGATTGCAAAGTTATAGTCTCAGCTATCATATTTAGATAAACTATAATCAACGAAATTGATAATGCTATTAAATATATTGCATCATTTGCACCCCGTATTAAAAAGCTGATTATCGAATCTAATCAAACAGTGATTTATTTTATAATAGTGTAACCAGCTATGATTTCTCAATTGCTCATCACATAAAATCATATCTTTACTTGTGTTAATTAAGTTATTTACAGGCATTTTAGTACCTAGCTATTACCTGATCAGAGATAACGAAATATATATAATCATATTTTATGTTTGTACGGTAGTAAGTGAAGATACCATCAAATGATGTAGAAACAACTATAAAAGTAATTTTTATTTATATTCGCATCTCGTACTTTACACTTAGAGCAAGGGGTATTTAAAATAATGTAAACAGTAAAAAATACAAGGAAACTCATGGAAGACATGCTCTGCGATATAAAAGGACAGAGTAGACTATATGTCACTAAGTCATAAGTAGTACTTATTTATTAGTACCTAGTAGTAGTACTAGTAGTACTCGGACAGTGTACCTACAATGTAATGTAATTAAATACCCTAACTCAGTGCCTAGTTCCGTGCCTTACACTACACAATCGCAAAGTAAGAAGGTGAGTTTATATGTAAAACAAGTACTTACCTATTTAAAAAATATTACTTGCCAACAGTACCTACACTAAATTAAATCGACATAATTTCACATCAGTTGTTCCACGACTGACCTTTCCGATCTTGCCGGCTGCGTATTTACAATTTACGGTCCCCGTCCTAGTGAGTTGTTAAGCCGCGGGTGTCCGTTCCATACACACGGCCTGTGTAAATGTAAATACGCGTCTTATCCTTCTAGAGATAACCAGTTGAGTTTTGCATATCGCTCGAATATCTTTGGCTTGACCTGGGTGTCTAATGAATCAATTTGCGGAGTATGGGAGCTTCACGTTGGTACCTAGAGCTATGCCTACCTGAAAAAAAAGTTCAAAGACGCTTTGAGAACTTTGCCATATTATATTATCGTATATTGTGCTAAATGCTATCCATTTCTCTCAACGCGAGAGCGCCTCGGCTGCCAACATAGACCATAAATCATAATATCGACTCTACATTTCATACCGATTCTCACAGTATTTCCGATGAGATGTACTTTTTATGGTGGAGCAGACAGTGGATATGTTTGCCGGTATCTTCTGGTACAAAATGATAAATAAAGTAGGCTTACTTACAGTACATACATACACCTTGCATTCCAAGATGACGGCCGATCATTTCTATCAATGGTAGCTATTGCCCAATCTACCGCAAGAATTCCGATGACCGTTACTCGATACAATTCGCGAGCTCAGGCGCAGCCTCCCTGCATATAGTGTTGCCATGTCATACAGAATTACCTGTCTATCCCAAATAGGTTATAACCAGGGTTTACCTGTTCAGATTGTAAAAAATTTAGCTGCAGATATTTTAAGAGAACATAGGTCGAAATATGAAAAAAAAAGACTCGTACGGAATGACCAAGGTAATTTGTTTGGGAGGTCCAAAAAATTTCTCATATTTTGACCTATGTTTCTGGGAAAGCCATTGTTTAAAGTTTCATTCCGTCAGCTAATATTTTTACACCTTATGTACTTTGTTGTCGAATATTATATAAACTGGTCCGAAACAGCCGCAGATCGGAAATCCTGGAAAGACACTGTAGGCTAATATAATAATAATTATTATACTTTTTGTTTTGCACAGATTTTAAGACGGAGAATTTTACACTTATTTATTTTGTGACATGGCCGACGTTAACGTCATTCATAGTGTATTAATTCCATTACATAATAATATGCATTCGTGGAATGATGTTGATAATTTTACATGATAGATACGTTGGAAACATACACGTATAAGTAAGTATTCCGATTAAAAACCATTTTTTATACATTTTATACATTAGTACAGATTTTGTATGTTTTGCAGTAATTCTAGCCTCCAAGAACGTGGCAACACTGTCCCCGCCTACACGATGCTTACTCGCCAGCTCTATAAATTGTCCTTCGTTATGCGATAGTGACAAGAAGGCAGGTGGCCCTATTAGCTAGTTTCCACAATACACCATGTTACAACGCCTCAAACTTTGTGGAGCAATTGGTACTTAGCTATGTGGGAGGTAAAGGAGGTCCGAGTCAAGTTAGGGTTTTATTGGATAAAGATAAGGAATATTTTACGTGTGTGAACTGAACGCATAAGGCTATGTTTGGGTTTGTAAAGATGCCGAATTTGAATTTGTAAAGCTGCATTGCAAGCTGAATCATCGACCTACACAGTTCAGCTTTATTCGTTGCCGATAAAAGGCGGATGAGGATATCCCCATCCTTTTATACTCATTTGAGTATATACGTACGTAGTTATATAATTTTTATAAAAGTAGGCATCTATAAGTAAATTGTAATGTTTTAATCTATTTAATTCTCAAATTTTAATTAGTTTTTTAATAAATTTTAAGTGTTACAAATTAAGGTATTCAAGAAATTAAAATGGATATTTGGCGAACAAATGTCTTGTCTCTTGAACAAATTCGTGGATTTGTTTTGTTCAAGAAGTAGGTATTTACACGACACAGTGTTCCAAATCCCTGGTTTAATTCCCGGATTAAAGACAGTTTATTTGCTAATTAATGAAAATAACTCGAAATTTTGGTACATTAATTTACTAATTAATAAACCAAATACACTGGTAGCATTGGAAGTTTTTACATACTTTTGTGAACTTATAGGAATGTGAAAGTCTCATGTGCTAAACAACTTCACAGAAATCATTATCGGCATGTACTTAACACTATCTAAGTGTGCTGTAAACGTTTACAACTTACGAGTATGCGATTCCTTAGGACTTTAGTCGTAAATGGGTCTCGCATACATTGCAAGCAAAATTATGTTTTACATACATACATACACATATCACGCCTTTATCCCTTGCGGGGTAGGCAGAGCGTTAACGGCCGTAAGAATACGGTCGCTATCGCCACGTCTGACATTTTTGAGGATTGTTTTCCAAGGTTGTTTCAGAAAACATTGTGTATCACTATAGTGACAGGTTGTCAGCCTGTCGCCTAAAAATTGTAATACACCAATACCCTCGAGTCCCTTAGTCGGCTCTTACGACACCCGCGGGAAGGATGTGGGGTGATGCTATTCGAAGCCGGCACCACACGGCCAATTATGTTTTAGGTTTGGAATTTAGGTACCTGGATACATTCCTACGGTCTCTCTCTCTTTTCGTGTGGGACATCGAGTCGTCCAACGACCCGATGAACCCTAGTGTCAGAATTTTTCAACCGCCTTCTACATGTAGCAGGCTTCTGACATGGTTGGGTAACGTAACGACCGCCGTCTAAGTGATCATAGACAGCAACCGGGACCTACGGTTATTCTAATGGGTTCCAAATAACACCGTTTAGAAAAACCAATTCAGTAAAAGAAACGGGTTTTAGGGTTCCTCCAAATATTGCACCAACACAGTGCCATAGAGCGTAAAAGATAATTTAATGTTTTTCTCGTATTTTGTTTTGATCTACCTTCAACAAATAGTGAAGGATCATTTTTAAATGTTTTCAATGAAACTAGCGAGAAGGAATCTATGTTTGGAGCACAGACCAGAAATGTAATTCTTGCTCTGTGATTTGGAGCAAAACGGACCTGTCTTCCTAGCAATATTTAGTACACACATTAAGAGCTTAAATTATGACAAGAAGCGCGAGAATAATACATTGTAACTCACCAGGGTTCGTTCGCACCCAAGTACATTGTTGGAGCTTAGCTAATTTAAGGCAAAGTCGGCGCTAAAACTAAATTTATGGATTTTCAGTTGTTGTAACTTGTGTGATGCCGGTTTAGAATAGCATCACCCCATTTCTTACTCATGAGTGTCGTAAGAGGCGACTGAGGGACTTGAGAATTTCAGTTGTATTAAAACTTAGGCGACAGGCTGACAACCTGTCACTATAAAAACGGCCCTCAATATTTGTCAAACTTGGCGATAGCGACCGTATTTTTACGGCCGTTAACGCTCTGCCTACCCCGCAAGCCACTCAGCAGTGTACTTGGATATTGCCATACTCACCACGCTTGGCACGCGGATTAGCGAGTACAGTGAAAGATTTTATATTCACTGCTGAACGCTGCTGGCCATTCCCTGGACGAATCATTGATCCCTTAGTCGATTATTACGACACCCACGGGTAGAATTGGGGTAGTGCTATTCTAAGCGGCACCACTCGCCACGAAGAAACTAAAAATACGCTATAGACAAAATTTTAATCACAATATTTGCGCGTTGAATTCTTTTGGGTAGTGAATTAAGTTAAGCCCGCCATCCGTGCATATAGTTATTTATTTTATTTCGCACTCACGATTCTTTTTTAATGATGACAGCCAAAAGGCTTTTTACGAATTCAACACGTCTTCGGCTTAACTTTGCACCCCTACTAATGTTGTCAAGCGATCCTTTTCACTTTACCAGTATTTATCGATGTTTCTAAAGCAATCAGTACACTTTACGATGCCGTTTGTCTCTAGCCATTGAGAACAGGTCCACACTGCTATATTTCACGTTATACAATGCGTAGTTTATCATATGACCAGCCGTATTCTTGGACATCGCCTACAGTGTTTAGGAAATGCGCTTTCTTATTGTTATTTATTTTGGTAGGGTTTCCAAAGTGAAAAAACTTAATAATCTGACGTCGAGGGTTGGTTCCTTTTTAATTAAGAGTGAAAGAGCTTCCTGCCATCTTAACTCACGTGTTGCCAGCCTAAGAGTAAGATTTCGCACAAGGCTTAAAGGCAACAATAACTAGCTGGTCATTAAAGTTACTGCATTTTGCTTAAACATTGTAACTGTATTTTACAATAAGTTTAAAATGCTTATGCTAAGTCAACGCATTTCTTGCTTGAGAAGCTTAACCTCAAAAACAGCTGTTTAAAATTCAAGAAATATCTGAATATATTTTCTCGTTTCCGTTCCCAGCGAAGAAAGTGACAACACGCAGTTCTGCAGCTGCCCTAAATAATGTTTCTTATTTATTACATACTTATACCACTACCTTGTGATAGCCCGTAGGCGTACCGTCGTAGGCTTAAAATCGTGCACAATTTATTATATTTTATTTATGTAAATGCAAAATGATTGTCTATTTAGAACAAGATTTAAACGTGAGCAATTGGCTTATAAAACCCAGGCCAGAATTAACAACTTCAGTAGATACAGTTTTGTCGCTTTGGGAAATTGATAAGGCAATAGATTTCAAGCGGGGACTTGTTTACAGTACATAATTACTTTATTTACATAATATTTATCATTTTAATAGGAATTATAATGATACTGAGTATTTTGAGCTGGTGTAGTAATGTCCAGTGCTGCAACGCTAAACAAATTGGTACATAAAGTAGGTACAGCACCCCTAGTTATCAATTTGAGGAGTTATTTTATTTAGTTGGTTCAGAGGTTTTTCAGGGTTCGGTGTCTCCCACACAAGACATACAGAGAGACACGTTTGTATTAAGACTTAGCTTCTATCACATTTATTTTCTTTCTTTTTGTTTGGACTGATTCGTTGAACGACCTGGATGAACCCTGGTGTTTACTTTATTTTCTGAGCATCAGAAATTCCAACCATTTAATATTGTTACCTCAACTCAACCATGCCCAAGAATGAGATAAAGTTGCATGTATTAGGCATTCAGACCACGGAGGTATTTTCTTCTTATCAACCTCTTTAACATCAACACCTCATTGAATATGCATTTCCTAGTAGCTTCCAGGCCGGAGTATGATTTATATTGTACCCAGGTGCCTTGTTTGGTTATCTACTCGATAAACAAGTACTTAAATATGATTTAGAGCTATTGTACAACTGCTCCTGGAAGCGCTTCTTGAATTGAACTTTAAGTGATAAATAGGCTGTGTAATGCTCTTCGGTAGCTGAAGGATCTAAATCAAAGGGATATTTCCATGTCTAGTTTGAAGCTGGAATAATCTGGAATATAATTGGAATTCATTGCGAGACATTAAACCATTTGATCTAACTTACCAAGCCACATCTCAACTCTAAAATCACCTGTATAAATTAACTGAAGTACCCGTACATAATTTGCGTCAACTTTAAGATCAAAATTAGCGTATGGGCTGTAAAGTCTATAATCTACACGTCTTCACCTCAATAAAATAAATCTACAGGCTACAAAAGATATGCCTAGGTATAGTAAAACCTAGTTCTGAGAACCTGCGAAAAGGAAGCCTTGGTAATAAACAACTGCTTAGCAATAGAACAACTTTAAAGCAGTGGGGGGCATAATGAAATGCCCCGGGATAGCAACAACTTCTCTCAATTATAAGAAATTAGTTCCTCGTTAAATAAATGCCGTTCTGGGTCTTTAAAAATAATTGTATCCTTCATAGAGGTAATGATAGAAAATGTTAAGTTCAAACTAATTGGGAAACACTGAGTTAAATGGACTGCTGTAAATATGCAAAAATTGAAACATAACATCACTGTCCTAATAAGAAATTGTATTGCTTGTTAAATATCTTCATCTTTTACTAGTAAACCACTTCAATTATTGGTCTTGACCTTCCATTAAATTTTACTCTTCATACTAATTTTGAAATAGCTTTAAATTACATACGTAGAGCTTTATCTGTTTCACCTTGATCCATTTCACAAGTTTTCAATGAAGTGTATCAATTATTTCTGTAGATGTATCATTAATCTATTCAATACGACCTTGCTTCAATTCTAAGATTTGTTCCGTCCCATTATTTTTGGTTTAATGCAAGTCATTAGAAGTTTGTGTATTACGACACCACATATATTTTGAATCTGAGTTCGTCGGTGCTTAAGAGAGCATAAAATTAGAAGATGACGTAACAAATCAATCGATGCACATGTAATTGTATTAAGTGACATTTATTTATCACCGCTGCTCCATTAAGTGCTTTCTAATTTCTAAACGGTGGCTAACGACATCTTGAAATGGTTCCTAGTATAAAAGGCATTCAAATTGGAGCATAAATCGATTACCTCATTTTGCCCTCTGACACTAAGGACCAAGGCCGCTAGCACAGAACCTTTCACTTTTTCAATAATTGGCATTACACGGCGTGCATTGAGCTCGGTCTACGCACTATGACCCCAAACTGTAATAGCGAAACTGTAGCAAAAAACGCAGACCGAACTACTTCTTTCTGTTTCGACATATTTTAGCGTTTTTGCTCGAGAATGTGATTTAGTACAAGCCGCGTGACTTTTGCAACCGGTGACATTATCGTTTCGTGTCTGGCCAAAACTTAAACGCTGTTTGACCTCGCATTTAGACGGTAGCCCGGGAAATTTGTCCGATTTGTAGGAATCAAGCACGATTGGCCGCCGCACTATTATCACTAATTTAATGCCAATTCCAACTCCAGTTTTCTCTCTTATTCTCTTGAACTTTGTTTATGGTATTGCTTCTAAATATTGTAAGCGATCGCCGATATTGTTACGTGGGCTATAAAATAAAAGACCACTAGCGCGACCTAATCGGAAACTCAAAATGGTCGAAGCCAGTCTGTCCACCACTTACGATTTCATTTGAAAAAGATATTAATCTGAAGCCATTATCGTCTGAATTCATACATCGTAAAAGGCTATCGAATCTATGCCGTCTATTTTGCCGGTAAAATCGAAATGGGCTTCATGACAGAGTGTATGTAGGTATACAGCTTTTAGACTCGCTTTCTGTCCGTCACTATCGTTAGTTATGATAACACTGATCTTTCGTAATTCTTGTTTTGTTTATATCAATCTGTATTTGTCTTTTTTTAATATTCTCGGTGGTCTTGAAATTGATAATCCGTTGTCTCAAAGTTTGAAAACCTTAAGACGCAACCAAAACTAACACAGACAGGAAAGATGTTAAAAATGACTCGCGTAGCTAATCTGCGTAATAAGCTTTTATAACAATATCATTGGCCGCTATCCTCTTAGACCGTTTTAATTGCCGCTCAATTTCCCACAGATCAACTTTTAAAAAACCGTCCTAGTTTCTCCCAATTTGCCGATAGTCTAGCCACCCGAGTCACGAAGCCCTGACTACGAGACAATCAGCTCTTAGCTGCGGGAAAATAAGCAAAGTGTGGTTCGTGATCTGCCAGCCAGTTTCCATTTGTGCACGACCCTTTATATCTTTGACAGCTCGCGGTACAAAGCCTGATGACAAGATTTGGTTTCAATATTTGTGAACAGATCAGATTGAATTGTAATTTGTTGCTCTCCATAGTGCAAAATGGTCATGATTTGATTTCTACTATTGTTGAAAGCCTGATTATGAATTTTTACAATGTTATAAGTGCTGCTTTCATTCCAAATACGAATGTGTTATTTATATTCATTTCGTCAGATTGTTGCCCAATGAGTATAGAATCTATATCCATATCCTTTAGGCAAATTACTCTCCAGTTATCTTAAGTTTAGTTGCATGCATTCATTGCGTACTTGTATAACTAGCTATTAATGTTTCTATGCTAATGATCATTACGGTTTAGAAGGTGCTACGCTTAGGGCCATCCGTCGCTGTCATATATTGACTCTCTATAGTCACTAGCGTTCCCTATGATGTAATTTACTGTAAGTATTTGAATTTGTATTACTACAATAAGCACGCTATTGTATGAAGTACCGTTCGAATACTCGTGTTGTGTATTATGTTTGTGGTTTACTGTCCCTATATTTACTAAACCTGTTCGGAATATGTAGGCTCATTTTAAGAATACCAACGGTAAATTTAATGATCTGTAAAGTCTTAAAATATTTATGCGTTTCAAAACCTACATTCCCTTTTCTATTCTTCAAAATTCAAATAATAGTTCGTTCTGAGCTTTATGCGTTTCGTATTCTAGAGCTGTGACTTTATCTCCGCCGTCTGACAATAAATCATCAGCGTAAGGAATTTCTTGTGTAGCTACGAGCGCATGCGCATGACCTACGACAATGGAAACTGCTTCTCAAAAAGGCGGTGCATCCTCCCACTCGTGACGTTCTTGTCCCGATAACGGCATCTCGGAGGCCTTGAGTCCAAGCCTGAACTTTTGGAGACCTTTCTGAGTCATGCTTTCCATATTTACGGGCTCGAGGCGTGCTTAGAGATGGGGCACAATTATAATGGCATAGATGCGAGTTTGGATACCGTTTGTTAGTATTTAGATTTAATTAACACGTAGGAACTCGGTGACTGTAAGTGTGGTATAGGCACTTAGTGACTAAAAAGCTTTAAAATTTATAAATTTCGTATATATTATTTTTCAGCACACTTAATTAAATCTTGAGTAACTTGGAAAGTTACACTTTTTCAGTTAACTTGAAATGTATTTAAAATAACTTTGTAAGACTTTTAATGCATGTTGCTGAATTTATTAATAGATACTTTATTGAATAAAGAAATTATCTTATCTTATAAGTCAATATTTTATTCAATAAAGATATTGCAGTAAGATTAGTACTGTCAGTTGCATTTAAATACCAAAGCGCAAACGTCCCATTAAACTTTACTAGAACCGAGCTTCACTCGCAAGAATCTTCCTCGGGCGCTATTAGACCTCTTACTGACTATCCTGGCCCAGAACAATGTAATGGAAACGAGCTCAGATGTGGCCCGAATAGGCAATAGAGACGCCCATCTCGTGATTGTAATGTCCTGATAACGGAACATCCTAGCATCGGCTTAGTAGCATCCAAGACCTTGGCTCTAGCAGGTATAGGTAGCTACAAAGATATGAAGGTACTGGGTGTACCTTGAAAGGTCAAAATTCCGTGAAATTGTTTCTCTCTTCTCTTTTTGTAGCCCAATTGTAAGCAGAAACTTGTTACGTCAATCAACACACGCGCTTGATCTTTTTTTTCATAGTAGGTACTTTATTTTTTCGTCTAGTACACACATTTATCTAGTCTAGTACTACGGTCACAAATAAACAAAATGAAATTAGATTGTAGGATATTGCAAGATTCAAGTGCGCTATCCTTTAATCGATATTTCTAATCTTGTGTAATTCTGCAATGGGTGGTTTGGGGACGTATTCTTACAGCGGTATAAATCTGATTTAGGTTTTTGACTATTCTACAACGAGTAGAACACTCGTATCACAACTTTTGCTGTTCCGTTCGTGAGTAACAGCTGAAAATTATCATTATTTATGTGAGTTTAGTAATTACCAATTAGACTACTCGGCTCCAGACTCAGCCAAATCGAGTTTACACTGATACAAAAATACATCTCCTAGGTTCCTTTCAAATGTCACTTGAGTATCACGGGTCGGGACGTGGGAGATTCACATTTTACCTACAATCACGTTTATTGTAAATTGTGCTAACACCGGCTATGTGGTGGTTACCTGCAATTTGAGCTGTGGTTACATCATGTTTGTTAGTAACTGGTGAATTCTTGCCTCTTGCATTCCTTCCTTGTCGAGACTGTGGCTTAAAATTATGTTCATCTAATAACATATCTTTAATAATGAATTTGCAATGCTACTTTGTTATCAAAATTTTCTATATTAGAGTTAATCGTTTTCTATCTTTAGCTAGCATACTTCATCTCACTGCTAGGCAAAGAATACGAACTATAGGTACCAGCTGTAAAGGTAGGAGACCTTTTTCTTCTTAACAATTCTAGATATTAGTTTTAAACCTTGTGTATCATGTATCTGTAGCATGAAGACAAGATAAAGATACCATTGAAATGCTAAGCTTTTACTGCATCGGGGCATTTAGATAGAGATGCTAATAACAATGACCTAAATGTATATGAAAATTGCACTACCTATTATGGATACAGTGAAATGACACCGACAACGGCAATAGAACAATGTACCGTGACCGTTAACCCATTAAAAGTAATGAGTATTAACGGTTTGTACTGCAACGAATATTTGAATTCATTTGCATTAAGCAGCCCGAATCGGTATTTTGTCCTGGTGTATAGGTTTGGTATGCTGTCTATGTTTTTCAAAGACATAATTTATGTTGTCGACTGCCTGTACTTAAATGTCAATACAAATGCTAGACAAGAAGAAACTGTTGATTGTACATAATGTTCGGAACTAACCTATGTATAGTTCTAAGGATTAATTTACGATAGTATAAATAGGTAATGTATGAGATTTGATTATGATAGAATTGAAAGCAAGAAGATGACTGTCAACATCTTTTGTACTGACAGCAAAGTTGTGATATGACAATTCGTTTTGAAAATATTGCGCTGAAAATATTTGATATCAAATTAAAGCAGTTTAAAAAATTACCACACACAGATGTACTGTGTTTTGAACGTAAAGTACTACACAATCTCTAAAGATCTTTTTGAAACAAATCACATACAAATAGAGCAAGATTGATCCGATCTGACTGCTAAGGTTGTCGGCCTTTAACTGAGCCCAAAAGGGTCTTATAACACTACGAAATAGGTGTGAGCATATCACGTTTCTGTCTCGTCTAAGTATTATCATGTCTAACCCATTTGTTCATACGCCAATCAGAAGGGCGTCAAGTGAATGGGCGGCTTTATAGGCAAAAAGTGAGCGGCTACAAGCCGGTCAGGTTTCTTGCTATATTCATGTAGATTTTTTGTTTTACCAGTCGAATCGCTTTACGCAATTCTCGGTGGACACTTGTTACGTAGGTACTAGTTTAGCGAATACATGACTTGACATACGAGATTCTCGGTTTACGTACATTTTTCTGTGATTTCTGGCCGGCAATATTCGACTGTTTTGTCGTCGTTTAGGCAAATATCAAATTAAAATTCCGTAATTACGTTGTGCACCATCTTGGACTCCGACTTGAAATTCTAGTCAATAATTTTAAGTCGTTTATCTGCTATATTACACAAAATGGGTACCTAGCCTTGCCCTAACACGCAAAACATTTTCATGTTGATATAAAAACACCTTGTAATATGCAAATAAGCTTCAGGCTTTGTTTGTTCACCGAAGTGGGTCGTTTCGTAATTTAGCAATAAACACGATTTGGCGACAGTTCCAAGAACAATGCAGCCGATGTATGTTTTATGGCTTCTCGTCACTGCCAAGACGCTGTCAATATGGCGTCATGTAAGGCGGATCGCACACTTGACGCCCGGCGGAGCGCTAAAACTTCTCAGCGGTCTGTCAGATCCATACTAGAAATGTCAATTCCCATACTAAAACTGCTCAACCGCTGTCGACGCAGCACTACCGCAGTGTCCGTCGAGTGCGGTTCGAGTATGGGGAGTGACGTTCCTAGTATGGATCTGACAGACCACTGCGATCTTTTTGCGCTCCGTTGTGCGTCAAGACGTGTGCGATCCGCCTAGCTGTTTCTATTTAGCATCTGTTTTCAAAGCAACAACAGTGACTTTTTGGTACAAGGTTCCCGTTACAATACAGCGAAGTTTCACTTTTACTTTGATACTGAACAAGCTCATTGAATCTGATTATCCTTCCTGACTCAAAGTGGGTCTAACAAATCATAACGGATGAAAAGTATTTGCAAGAAAGTTTTTTTTTTTGCAAAATCCTTACCATTCTATACCTATGTACAATACAACTGATACCGTTATTAATGCAATGTATATTTACCCTACTTATTCAACCTGTTCATGTTTGTTCGACCGATTTGGACTCGAGTCACTCCCACATCCCACGCGCATGGCGAAAGTCGAACACTTTATTAATGAGAAGTACTTTACCATGTAGTTTCGTAGTATTCTGAACACCCCTTACATGATTTTCATACGATTTGAATTCAACATAATTGATTTCATAAGCATTTGTATTGGTAGCGTCAATTGTTTTAATACTGAGAAATTATTGCAATGTTCAGGCAAAAACCAGTTGGGTGTCTCTTTGTAATTTAGATTATTAAAATGAAATTGCGACATAAGGGGTTTCTGCGAAGGATTAAATTCATAATGTGGGCCATTTCGTAGAACAGTATCCATGATGACTTTGTGTTCAATGATGTATAGCTTTTTGCGTTTGTACATTAATACCACTTACTTTAACTCATTATTGGTTCGTTGATGTATAGGCAGATGCTGTAATTTATATATTTTTTGACGTCTTAATGCTCATCCTCATCCGACGACTCAAAAGCTTGTTTTATTCCAGCAATTTCCTGTTTCTCGGTATATTCGTTGTCTACACAGGTCGTATGTTCATTATGTTTGTTTCCTGATGCAGTTTTCGATTACCAAAAACCGTCTATGAGTGACTCATGTAAATACCGGTTCCCACACCCACCTGCGCCCACGCTGCATCAGTACTGGTCAACGTTGAAATCTCTGTGGTTGAAATCATTGAGGGGTTTACTTTTTTTTCGTGTCAACAGTTCATGTTGATCTACAAAGATTCATGGGACTCATTTTCATTATAAGTAAGCTTCAAATTCCCTTCCCTGTTTTGATGGTGCTTTAGGAATTGCATTCGAGCATAATAAACCCTTTGAACCGCAATAAAATTAATTGAAATTTAATTCAAACGAACTGTAAAATAAATTGCTCTAGCTATAAATTTAAATTGAACAACGGAATTCCTCCTACATATATTGGCGTATGTTTTCGTTGGACGGTAAGTCTATTTCAATTGTTTTACTAATGGGAAAACAATACTATACTAAACAGCAAATATTTAATTGCTAATTGCTGTGTTGCAGCCATTGTCTGTTGGCGATTCTTTCGCACAATTGCCTTTGTCGCTAAACAATGTTGGGAGTCTCAGTTGACCTTAGGGGGGGCAGTGAGCCAGCAGAGCTGGGTCTTTTTATGCTTCCATTGAGGAAGAGATCGCCATCTTTCCTGGGACGTTGACTCTGGAATCAGAGGTGGGAATCGCTGCTTCGGAAGCAATGAATGCCTTTCATTGTATTGTTCAGAATCTAATGTTTATCTAGTATCTAGTCTTTGGTTCCTAAACTTATGTTTGTACTTTGTACCTGCCGTAACCTCTAATTTACTTGAGGTTGTTCTATCTTTACTGTATCAAAATTGCATGCATTAGTAGGACATGTCAGGAGTGGTTTTGCAAGAGATAGCAGATCTTCTCACGGAGTATTCATCATTATTTTTATTTCAACAAAATAAGCTTCATGTTTAGTAAATTTGCGTGCTACTTAATAATAATGTGTTTTCCATTTTGTTTCAGATGGCTAACAACGACAGATAATTTAAGGAATGAGAAAACATCGGTGTCATAATACTTGCGTAAGTAATCCTCAAATGTTATTTTATCTTGATCATTTCAATTGTCGTCTTACAAAATCAATTTGGCTTAAAAGCAAATGCTAATTGTATCGTAGGTAGTAAAGGTTTGATTTATATCTGTAGATAGATACACTATAAAAATAAACACAAGTTTATCACAGTAGTTTAAAGCTGGTTTGGTGTTAATGAGCTTTTGATATACTAGTGGGCGCCCGCGGCTCCGCCCGCGTGGAAGTGGGTTATATTCCCGTAGCATCCCACAGGATCATTTTTTCGGGATATAAACTGTTCTATGTGTTAATCCAAGTTACCCTGTATCTGTGTGCCAAATTTTATGAAAATCGATTCTACAGTTTTTGCGTGAAGGAGTAACAAACAAACGGACAATTAAATAAACAAACATACAATTTTTTTGCATTTATAATATTTGTAGGATAGCAGTTTTGCTTAAAGGCTCGTGAATGGCGTGTTCCTTTTTCAAATATCTAGCTGATCAAACTTTTACTTTATGGCAGATCGCACACTAATCTTGACGCACGACGGAGCGCAAAAATATCGCAGTGGTCTGTCAGATCCATACTACAAATGTCAATCCCCATACTAAAACCGCTCAACCACGCTGTCGACGCAGCGCTATCGCAGTGTCGTCCGTCGAACGTGCGGTTTTAGTATGGGGAGTGACGTTTCTAGTTTGAGGCACTTATCTTTAAGAATAAACACCCTGTTCACTTATTAAATAACTCGATGTGTATATCTCCTTGATTTTATTTAGATAGTTCATTGTGTCGTAATTAAAGGACCCTACCTGGATATCAATAGCACAATTTCAAATAGTAAAATCAAGTGTCCCGGGTCCGTTCTTAGCCATTAAACGCCGTTTTAAAAACCTGCTCTTCGCAGGAAAGTTATTTAATTAACCTCCTAACTGTCCTGAAGTAGGAATCTGTAAAATTTATGAAGCAGACTTGCTGTCAATAAAGATATTCGCTCCTCTTTTTATGCGTTGATTAGATTAATAACATGCCTGGAAATAAATGAGTTCGTGTTTAAAAAAAAAAAGATAAAAATTGACGCAACACAAACATTATGTAAAGAAAAAACAAACAAGGAACCACTGTTTTGCAAGTGAAAGTCAACGACAAGGTTCTAAATTAAAAACTTAATACGATTTCGTATCACAAAATAAAATCGAAT
Source organism: Keiferia lycopersicella (assembly GCA_029255805.1). Classification (NCBI taxonomy): domain Eukaryota; kingdom Metazoa; phylum Arthropoda; class Insecta; order Lepidoptera; family Gelechiidae; genus Keiferia; species Keiferia lycopersicella. The sequence goes on from JARACZ010000008.1 coordinate 8,497,002, forward strand.
GAAGTCGCTCTTTAGTCAAAAGCAAACCAAGCTTTGGCATGTTACATGTTGATAAGTACTTATTTACTGTGCAATAAGAGCTAAAATCCAACTACTCCACTTGTGCCATAATTGCTTTTCTATAGGTAGGTTTGCCTACCTAACATTTGGCTAGCAAACTGTCCCTAGAAATATTGCAAACGATTTGCTTGACAAAGTTTTGTTGAATATTCATACAATTTTGAGGCAAGTCTAGTCGACTTTGATAAACCACGCCTCTTTAATTAGCGTTCTAACATAATGGACTCAGTACAAATTTTGAACAAACGTACCAAATTCATATCTTGAAAGAGTGGGTGACCAACCACAGATGGACTTTATTGCTAAGCCCGCCGGTTTTACAAAGGTAGCGCACCTGTCTTCCATAGGTGGGCTGCGCACACGACGGGTGGGATACACGGCGGATGGAACCCCATGTTTTTTCTAACCTTCGTGGACGAAAAAATTATGATAACCATTACAGTAGCTACGTGTGACTTGTGTTTTTATGGCCGCATCTTTTATTCTCACCGGTTCGTTGAATTACACAAAGTCCTTTTGATTGTAAATTCAAAAAGCGACAAGTGTCTTCGAATGCGACATTAACATCGGCTTTTAGCTCTGATCCGGCTTTTGTGAAGTTATATTATCCGTTCAATTACGTTAATTCCTTATTAAAGGGCAGGTACAGGCTTGGCGCGGCCTTTCGTTTCGTCATAGCTCTTAGCCCACATTCCACTGTATACGAATGCACCTACTTGCCTGCCTTCCTAACTGTTGTTATGATAGAGATAAATGTTCGTTCTACGTTTGTGTTCCGAATTGCTGACACAAAATTTGCATTGTCGTTTGCATTGGCAGGTGGTTTCCATTTTCGTTTGGTTTCTTGATTATTCATTCTAATAATCTTTCCTTTTACGATGGCAATGTGAAGTTGGTTATTTGACTGTTCAATTTATACATTCTGAAATATGTACATAAATAAGCACAACTAAAAAACGGTTTCATGTTTCTTGCTCTAAAAGTTTTAGTATCCAGACGAGTTATAATAGAGATACGGTCAATTACATCAAGTCTGTCTGTTCTTCCAACTATAATTACGATTTGTATTCATATTACTCGATGCTACTTCATTCATTCTAGATTGAGTTACTATAATGATCTCGTTCAGAGATCTCAATACTACTTTCATGGTGATTTTTATGGCTGTGGTTTCCCATAAAAACACAGCTTCGTTTGGCCAGCCCACTTTCACTACTATTACGCCACCATCTTAAATCGTCTCTTCTTAAAGCTAATAATGTGCACGCAAAAAATAGATTTGAGGTTTACCGACCAATTTTTCAATCGTGATAAAAAGTTATGTCTCAACGTTGTGAATTTGATTTAAACCATTTCAATTCAAGTTTTGCAATGAGCCGCATCAAATCGCTGAAAAGTTCTGTTTAGTTTTTATTTTGAATCAATTTTTACCTATTCTTTAATTTGATTGCCTCCGATATTAACGCTTTACAAAATGTTCGATTTGATATAACTTTTATATTTTACCGAAAGCTGGGAATCACGACTTAAATTGGATGTCAATGCAAAGTTTTATTGCTAGAAACCAGTCAGTTTCGGTGTTAAGGTGACAAAAATATTAAGGTTACGTTAAGTGATATATCTATGCAAATAATGTTGTGACAATCTTATCAAGTATACCGTTGTTGGCAGATTTTATGTTTATTTTCATTTGATTAAACAGCTAGTTTCCGGTGATAAAAATGTTAACTGTGCATTTAGAATACTTGACACAGACTAAGGAGTAGAAACTGTATCTTAATTTAGGTACAGTACCTTAGTCTTATAAATAAATGATTTAGAGTTTCTGCAATTCTATAAGATACACATACAAACACAGACACTCACGCACACATATACACACACACACACACACACACACACACACACAAACACACACACACACACACAAACACACACACACACACAAACACACACACACACACACACATCACGCATTTATCCCCTGCAGTGTAGGCAGAGCGTTAACGGCCGTAAAAATACGGTTGCCACGATCACTACGTCGGACAAATATTAAGGGCCGTTTAGATAATTCGTGTATCACTATAATTCGAAAAAAAAAATGCACATGCAACTCATAATCATGACACTGAAAAGAAAGTATAGTTACCATTCTTCAATAGTATTTACAAACAATTTCGCGGATATTGCATGCTCTTGTTAATTATACGCTAACAAAATTATAGTTGCTAATAAAAAAACTCGACTGGTGAAATATAGGACTCTATGGGAACATTTCTAATAATATTATTGTATTCAAATGGACGTGTCGAGATAAAAAACGGCCTCGAGACTTGTTAGGCATGTTGTATTGCCAGGTATTGGTATTCTGCCAATTTACCTAAAAATTATATTCTTCATTGCAAGAACGTTTCTTTTTTGCACTGAAAATGTAATCGTTCATGTCGAATTGTAAACACCTACCTATAAGTTGGGGAAAAAGTGGGACATTGTACCTTCTCGTAGGAATTTGACTATTTAGTTTTGTCAAATTCTGAGTCGTTTTTAAGGTACATCAGCTGTGACTACGAGTATGATGAAATTGTGAATCATTAATATATTAGCTGATGTCATACTGTTGCTGGGCTAAGTCTTAACTCTCTCCTTCCATGTCGTCCTGTCCACGAATCTAATTTTAAAAAACTGAAATACCTGTTATTATTATATTTATCTGCCTGGCAACCCAAGAAGTTGCGTGCCGAGGTCGCAATAATCTCGGATAGGGGCTTTCTCACGGTGAATAGAAAAATGTGGTTTGTGTGACTCTGTGGGTGAATCATTTACAAGTAGCTACGAAAACGAAGGCCTTAATTAAGCCTTTTCATTTACGTTATATTTAATTAGCTGCTGATTTCGTTTCAATAGAACAAAAAGGCTATAAATAACCGGTAAAATCCATAAAATATGGATATTGCCAATTCAGTTCAAGTCTTTATTATTACTTCTCCATGTCTCTGTAGAAAATTTTATGTAAATTAAAATAACAGAACACAAAAGACAAGAACCCGTCAATAGCTCAATCATGCGCAGAGCCAATCACAGGTTTATGTTCCAGAACATTAACAGCTGAACTGAAGAAATAGCTTTAGCTTTAATCAGGAAACGGCAGCATATCATCGGCCAGCATTTAATTGCTGAGTAACGAGTTCTGCAGCTTAGGGCAAGGAAATAATTCAGAGCGACAACGGACAGCCGGAGTGGACCTATTAAAAACTTGCCGCAATTGGTCTTGGCTTGCGTGAAAACGCAACTTAATGCATAAAAAAACCCGCGTCAACCTGCTTCTAGATTAATACACTTTTTCTGCTTTGTTTCTTTTTGTGTGGGACACTGAGTCGTCCTACGACCCAGTGAACCCTAGTGTCAGAATTTTTCATCCGCCTTCAAGTAGCAGACTTTTGACATTTTCTGCATCGAGCCTTAAATATGTATTTGCCAGACGTGACGATAGCGAACGTTATTTATGATCGTGCACGCACTGCATATCTGTTGTGTGTTTATGCAGTGTATAGATTAGAATATACAGCATATTTTGTATATCTTTGCGAGCGCCAAGTCTGCTTGTTTCCGAAAAGTTTTCATGGGTTCTCTTGGTGCTTCGAAATCTTCCTTCTGAATTATCTCTTAGCACCGAGCTCTGCATGAAATATGGCGAGGATTGACGGCTGCACCGATTACAGGATAACTGCACTGTGATTGGTTCGTCGATTATGAAGAATGATTCCATGTTCAGATAGCGTGCGATCTCCTTTGAACACATCCTTAAACAGGCTTTCCGAAGTATCGACGTTTCCTATCACTACACAGTATAAAGCATAGTCGCTTTTTGCGCCTGTATGTATGTATGTTTGCTTAAATCTTTAAAACTACACAACAGATTTTGATGCAGAATTTTTAGTAGATAGAGTGATTGAAGAGGAAGGTTTTTATGTAGGTATAATACTTGCCGGGTAAATATTCCCACGGTAAATGAGTTGCAGAGGGCGCAGCCGCTGGGCGGGCTGCAAGTGTGAAAAAGAAAACGCTCAAATTGTGGCTAACGCTGTTTTTAGCATTGTAAGTCTTTTATTTACTGAATAATAATACAACACGCAGCATCTTGAATAATCCATTGAAAAGACGAACCTATAATACCTTCCTTTATTTCCTGGTAGCTAAACTAGGTATACAATATTTATGAAGCCAGCCTTTATAAGTTGATCCCTTTCATCGCTCACTTACTAAATAAAAAATAAAAAAATAAATCAGTTAAATGGTTCACAGTCAATGAAAAGTTTCCAAGATTTTACAGTTTTATTTCTCAAGTCAATAACGCTGTCCAAATTCTGCGTTTCCTCTATAGAGGTCAAAAGTACGAGTATTAGCACTTATTGCTCACCACTTCCTGTAGAAAGCTTACACAAACAGACAGACATAGTCAAACAAACTCTAATGAAGCTATCCACGAATTAACGATACATGACGAACAATGAGCTATAATTTATTGAAGCGACAAGATTATTATCGCTGTAGATATTGATGACAGTACTAGTGGTATGGATTGCTTTGATGAAGATATAACTGCGGTGCAAGCGAGTAGATTTTAAGGGATCGATTTATACTGGTGGATCGTAATAGCTGGATGTAAAACCATTTTATGTTGGCACCTTGGATGGCTAGCTCAGCTCGTTAATGAACAAAAGACAGAAGGGTTCGTTTGTAAAGGATTTTCTGATAAATATTCAGAATTTGTTTAACCCTTAATCGGGATATCCTATGTGCTACTTATATTATGTTTGAACTCTTTGTAAATTACAAATAATGAAACTCAAACAAATTGCACTTCTAAAAACAAGCAGATAACGATCTTTCAATCAACTGTCAGTTGTGTACGTTTTAAAAAAGAAAAAAAGTAAGTTGAAGTAAGTAGGCACCGATTGCATTTTTGATCGATGTGTTACGTAAACCGGGCTACTAACATCGCTCTATGCAGCGATCAATTCGTAAAGCAATTAGATGACTAATATGTCTTGTGAGTCGTTAAAGACAGGCCTAAGCGATAACCATATGTGTATTTATGAGTTAGAATTTTGTTTCATGTAAGCTGTATAAAGTTGTAATTTAGACTTCAGACTTGAAAGGGTTATTTAAAGGCTGAGGGATTTTAGTTGGTTTTCTGTAACAATGAATGACATAAATATATCAGAAGTTAGTAGCTTGGTAGGTATTTTAGGTAAGATGCCTACATAATGAATATTCTAATAAGGTTGACCGTTACGTTGAAATTCCGTTTAAGAAATAAAGTCGGTGGAGTTATGTTAAAAATTGTGCCTTGATTGTGCCATCCAAATGAATTTTGATATTTAATAGACGTTCTAAGCGTCATTCTGGAATTTGTGTTTCAAAAGTTTCTTTTTTTAAATTATCATTTTGAGTTTGTACAAATTTTTACGCGTGGGGTCAGTAGATTCAGTCGCAGTCGCGTTAAAAAGTGCATATAGAGTGCCATTTTAAAGGGTTCGAAACTGAACCAATTCACGTGAAGAGTTCTCAAACTTTGTCTAGGTATATGTCTTTAATTTGGTACCAAACATATCACTATCAGAAGGACTTTAAAGGAATGAATGCACATTGCGAATAAATTCTCAGGGATATTTAATCGATAACATCGTCAAGTAGACTTATTTAAAAGGTTCGCAGTCGCGTAGGCCGCTTTCGAACAGTGGTACAATAAATAGCCCATTGAGTAGGATCAAGATTATTGATAATTTTGACATGCGGCCTGCTTATAATAGCCGCTTGATGAATAAGCTGGTTTTTGATACTTGCAAGGATGACGTCGAGGCATTTGATTATGTACGCTGTCAACTGCGATTTAAGCTCTAGCTTCATGACGCATTGCTATCTACACATGTGTGTTTTATTCATCACACGTACAACTTACCACCTCCATACATCAAATAAATTAAATAGCAATATCAATAGCTATGATAATAGTGCTATAAAAACGAGAATCGGCAATATTACAAGCTCGTTGAGCGGATACTTATTATAAATGACCGGATACAAAGATATATTGGCGCATATATCTAATTTGTTTCCTCAACAGAAACCAATGAGGCTTATTAATATTTATGACATCTCTTGAACATCTGGTTTCTTAAGAATGTTTCAACATTAATAATCCTATCTTTATATTGCATTTATTTTAGTGTTATTGTGAAAACGAAGGAGAAAGCAGATGGTCATCTTTATTGCCTTTTTTAACAAATAATTTTATTTCAAAATCAAGTTTACGTACTTTTCATTTGAAAATGTTGGTTTTTGATTATTTGAAAGTTTATCATATTCGTATCGTAGTTTTATTTTAAATACAAGTTTAAAACTAGGAAAAAAGGGGAGAGAGGATTTTGCCCTGCAGTGGTACACAACAAGCTCGTAAATAAATAAATAATTATAATCTTTTTGGTTTTTGGACTATTTAAAAAAATCTCGATATGTTTTGTTCGAACTTTGACCTCTTCCTAAGTAATGTCCCCTGTACTGCCGCCTGCCACGTCTTGAACATTCATTTTATTCATTGAACCAACATCATATTTTACGATTCACAGGTCGATATCGCGATCGGAACGAGTTATAGCGAATTATGCTTGTCCCTTGGAAGCCGGGTCTTCTCAGTAATTTATAACATTCAGCTTTCTAAACCCTAGAGTTATCTGAGAAATAGCCATGTTTCCATTGTTAGTTGCATTAGGTGACATAAATTTTATATCCACTCCGTTATCTGCGTCTGCTTGTTTACGATTAGAAATGCTAGCCTTGGTATTTGATTTTCAAGTAGATACTTGTTAGAATCGTCTTTCTTCGAAAACATTCCCAGTGAAGGTATTTTCATGGCTCATCGCGTACAATGTAAGCTTTTGAACAGAATTCTCAGGTAATGAAACATGGCTCTTGCAAATAAACTGATTGCTGCAAGGATGCCATTCCAAATACAGAAGCAGAATTGCGAATTCCCTTTTCACAATATTGTAGACAATTCCAGTCGTGCTACGGTAGCCCTCGCATTTGTTTATCAGTTCTGCTATTAACCGCAACTGAACAGTTTTTAGTGCCTTTATCTGCCGTTTCCTCATTCTCACTAACCACGACAGTCAATGGAGCTGCATTCTTCTAAGTGCTAGAACAAAATTACAAGATAGTCTCATGGGTTGCAATAATGGTGTATCGTCTAGCTACCTGTTCTTGGGATAATGACTGAACTAACTGGAGCTTTGTGCTGGAATGCTTTGCACAACGTAGATAAGTGAATGTGCTTAGAATCTTGGACAGGTGTACTGATTATAAAAATGTCTCGATCGTTTCTGTTCTATAAGTATTTAAGGTAAGGTGATTAAGCAAAAATATTATTCTAATTATGTTCATTATACAATTGGGATCCAACAAGTTTGTTTTAGGTAGTGATTAAAATGAAAATACGAGTAGTATAGTGGGCTAAAATATATTATGATGAATAAAATAGCTCCTCTTTGAATTGAATTTCTGTAAACAAAGGGCCGTAAGTAAGAAGTGCGGACACAATAGTAACGCATTGAGAAGCTTGAATACAATAAACATTAAAACAAGTGCTTTTAAGAATACCGTATTAGGTCATAACAAATTACCAACATTGTGTTGTGTAAATTCTTTACCTTGTACCTACACAATACGGAACTGAATTGGAATGGTCTCTTATGCCTTGACTAGGAAATTTCTCCATACCACCTCCAGTAAATACACGTTCGACTTGAATTAAAGCGCCTTTAATCGTATCAGAATTGCGGATTACACTGAATATGTAGTTACTGGTAAAATGTTAATGGATTATTTCCTTAACTGGATCATGAGTATGGGAAACCGTTGTATTTGTAAGCATTTCGTGTTGACTATCTCCGCTGTTATCATAAACTTGAATGCCAGCCTCGTATACTTAATTTATATTGCTAAAATAATTTCCCATTACGAGAAACCTGTGAGGTATTTTACTTGTTTTATCCCTGATACCGTTTGGTTCGTAAAACTGCTGGCTGAGGTTGTTGCTCATAAAATCTTATTTGAAATGAAGTTCACAAGGAATACTGCATCTTGTTTTGTTTATACTATCGTATTTTATATACTAATCCAATATACTGACTTTATGTTACTAGATATAAATCACTAGGTACCTATAAATTACCTGTAATCATCTTATGTTGGTCAGTGCTAAATCAGTTACTAATCAGGAAATTGCTTTCCAACCATCATGTAAAATTGCAAATTAAATAAATTCTAAAAATTCTACAATAAGGTTCATTTTGAACAACAAAATATGTCATGGCAATTACAAAAAAAAATATCTATCAAATTGTATGTACATAATACAGAAAATGCTCTGAAACTAACACATAAATCATGATCACGTCACGTGCGTACTTAGTAGTAGTGGTCCTAGGTAGTTAATCTAAGTTTCCTTTTTTATGATGCAGAACTCAAACTCAACTTGAAAACTTGAAAAGGCCCAAGTTGTAATGTTCCGGAAACAGATCTCAAGGGTATTGGGCGTTAGCATGTCATTGCTATGCATTAGAAATAGTGTTGCAGAGAGTACAGAATCTTTAGGAACTCCAGCATCTATGGCCCTGTTGCTCAGAAGAGTGGCCTGCTACGACCACTCATATCGACCGTCCACTCAAGTGCTTTCTTACCTACTACATTATAGTAGAAAACAAGAAAAGCTCATTAAACACAACCAGCAAGTCTTAAACAAGCAAGACACAAGCATAAATTAAAAAATAAAAACTAACAGGACAAGTGCAGTTATAAAAACAAAACAATTAAAATTCTAGAACCGGCAGTTTGAATTTCAAGCAGTACGTAGGCCGGTACTAATGGTCAAACAAAAGCAGTCCTTTTAAATTATCCTGGGTCTCAGTGGCGAAGTGGTAGATAGCATCTAGATCGAATCTTTCTCGCGTGCCGATCGCATCTGGCGACTCGTTGCAACTTATAATGAGGAGCTTGTCGCTTTCTGAGTTTCTGACTCATTGACTTTTATACTTACACTTTATTCTGGTACTAGAGACCCGCCCCGATTTCGCACGGTTGCAAATTTGTATGGTTTCTCTATGCAAGCTTCCTAAGTCCGTTTTCCATTTTTGACTTGTTTTATCGTCAACGCTACTCCTAGTTGTTTAGTTTCTTCTTTAGGGTCGACATGCTGTCATCATATTTTAAACAAAATGAAAATTTATATGGGTATATAATAAAAATGCGATAATTGTTAGTTACCTGAATCCAATAAATAATAAGTATTAAAGGACTAGGTCAAAGCCATCAAAATATTCATTTGCAAATTGAAATGTCAATCTTATTAGGTAAGTGGGTGCAAATTATATTGTAGCTTACATAAACTGATGTAAATTATTCAACGCTAAGTTGCAATTAACACGCAACTCAAAAGTGTGCCGATAGTAAAAACATGTTGTCGAACGAATCAAATAAAAACTACTATGATGAAGCAATATTAATTAAAGTGTTGTCAACTGCTCTTCAAACTACCCATTTAAGGAATTTACATTATACTGGTTTCGTGTAGTTATTAAGAATAACCAGTAAAGGTTGAGCCATTAAACGGGTAACTCTAGGTGCTGCGCAAGTATTCTTTACAACAAAAACTAAAAAATACTCAATTCGTACGCAAATTAAAACTCTAATTGGCATTTACTGGTATAGCAATCAAAATGTCTGTGATATTCGAATTTTATTATGTAGTCGTGGAAATAAGTTGTGCTCACGACTGCAGTGACCTTTGACTAGATGAAGCTGTTACGTAAGCGCTTGCGAATAACGATGAGGATGAGCTCCTAATGCCGACTTTACATAAACACTTTCTACCTCACGCTAAACAAATAGCCCATGATCATAACGTTGCAAATAGAAATCCATGCATTATTCATAAACCTTAAAGAATATTACATACAAATGGTGTTATTCACGACCTGCTAGACAATAAAGAATATATAAATCCGAATGAACTGCATTTAATTTCAAAATGTGCACCTAAAGTGTTTTAAGAATTTATGTTTGCTTCAACACCTGTTTACTGCGGCTAACTGACTAAGTTAGATACCTAAATAAGCGGTAAATATTTCATGTCATATTTACACAATTCAAAATTTATTGACTAAAATATAAGATAAGTAAAGAAACGACACATTTTAACACGTTTTCCAAAATCATCATAAATTCACCGAGATAAAGATCCTGTAGTATTTCAATAATGAGGAAAACCGCAATGAAGACAACACTACACACGTAACATTCTAAGAATCTTCCTTAAAAGGTTCTCTTTAGCTTGTACACGTCAACTATCTATGCAGTTTGTCTTTTGTGACGATAGCATCTGAAGAGACACAAGTCAGCTTGAGATTGTTCGATAGAAACAAGCATTAGATAACCCTAAGAAATAGTCAGTCTGTATTTCAGGATTTTCTCGTACTGGGTGGCCTATTCTATCTGACACCATTATCTTAGCTTTTTGTAATTTTGGTTCGCTTAGGAAATACGCCCTGCATCGTGGCTTAGCGTTTCGGTGACGAAACTGCAGGTTTGCTAATAAAAGGGGACCTAAATCATGTCAAACTGTTATCGCTCCATTGCAAACTCTATACACAAGCACTTAAGTCCCACTATGTAATGAAGCAACTTAAACGTGTTTTACACCTGTCTCACTTGAAGGATCAAGAAACTTCAATCTGGCTCATGACTTTACTCCCAATGTTAAAACGTCGTAAGCTCTTCTAGTAGTAAATATCCTTAAGTCGTTTTCTAGACGATTTAATTAGATTGTCGAGATAAACTTAAATGCCACGTAACACGAGACTCGTTCCGTTCCGTTCGACGTTTCGATTTCCAATATCACGACTTTATTAAAAACCTTATATTTTTTGCAAAACCTGTCTTAGATTAGCACTCCAGACGACACTTTAATAACGTTTTATTGATATGCGAGGTGATTACTGCTGGACGGGAAATTAATGTTTTTCTTTAACGTTTATTATAATGATTGAACTTATATTGGGTTTAGATTTGTTACAGAAATATCTATATCTTATTTTGGGAAGCGATTTTGTTTCACATACAATCGACAGCAGGTGGGACGAGGAACATATTACTGATCCGTTTACACTTTGTTGATACTTAATAACTGTATGGAAAACGAGTGCTTGTGAGCCTTTTAGTTTAGCAGATACCTCTGTGGCTTCGGCTGCGGCGTACTAGGCATTGTGAAGCCTACAGACCGAATGGAACCGACGGCGTGTGGGCTATTACTATTACAATAAAACATCGATCATTTGTTGTGTAGAGAGCAACAATCGACGCCTTCAGCAAAGTAAATCGAGGGGTGGATGCGGAAACAGAAGAAACAGTACGAGATGATAACGTGGGTACAAGGCGTGCAGCGGAGTCGGTTACAGTTTTAGTTTTTGTCTAGTTGTTAGAAGGAATTTAACCTCATTGGAAAAGCTGATAGAAGTCACGCTGGTGGGAATCAAAACAATAATGAAAGCTCAACATTGTTTTCACATATATGCTCATTATTAGGAATCCGAAAAAGACGAAAGATTATACATCGTTTCATGATGTGACATGGCGTGAAGTTGTTTACATATTGTATATTTTTTTGTTAATCATAATCATTCTCATTGCATTGTAAAATATGGTAAATAGCGTTATTTGATACCATAATAGTATAAGCTGGCAATAATTCATGCAGATGGAATAAAAAAGCTCGGAAGCTTATGATTCATATGCGGTTAGAATTAATCAAGAAAAGGCAAAAGTCCTGACTCGAGCCAATCAAATTCCTATACCTACTACGTTTTGCCTCAAAATGTGGCTAAAGAAATTAGTAGGATCGATATCCTTATTTATTAGCTTAATAAATATCCGACGAAAGAAGATGCATGTAAAACAAGCAAATGAGTTGCAGATTAAAACATACAGCGGCTGTAGTTTTATTTAAATTCTCGAAGAAGGTAAACACGATGTAAAGGTTACAATACAAGAACAACAGGAGTTTAAACAATGGGGCAGATCTTCCACGTGGGTGATGGAAGGTTGAAGATAATGAATGAGTTCATTAAATCTCTTGAACTTTGTAAAGCAAATTGCGTTAAAGCACCTTTATATACTGTGTTTTCTTTGGTGCTATTTTTAGCTGAGAGGACGGTTATATATAGCATAGCGTCAACAATGGAGCGAGCTCACCCAATCTACTTAATACTAATAATAATAATTACTAAAGACAATAGTGTCCTAAATACTGATGATGCTAGAAAATAATTAAATTATACTAGATTTCGGGCTACTCACAAGAAACTTGTATCTACGTACTTTGTGATAATAAGATTTTTCATATCAAACGATCATTTTGCTATATGTAGGTACCGGACAGTGGACTGGACACATAAGCAAAATATTGTTCAAAGTCGTGGTCGTGTTAGATTACAAAAGAAAATGAGTTTGAGAACTTTTAAGCTATTTCCTTGTTTATTATGTAATGTAAAGACTACTCTAAAGCTCCCAAGGGCATAACAAATTTTCTGATGCATTGAGCATTCATTGGTCGCGTACGTGAGCAGAGGTTCACAACCGCAGGACCGTTGAACAATGGGCTGAAATGAATTACAGCGGTATCACAATACAAATTCCAAGCAAAAATTATAGTTTTCCACACCTGCCGGTACTCGGTTACACCTACTCCATTAAACCTTGCCGATAAACGTTTTGCGCGAAGAAAAATCTAGTTTGTTCGCATTTAATAGCATAGCTGTAATGTTGTATTCAGCTACAAGTACTTAAAGAAAAATTAACTTGTCATCGTAAACCTGTCATTCAATTCGCAAAAAGAAGGCAATTTTAGTCGTGCGTCTAATTGCTGTTTTAAAATCCAAGTATATGTTATTATCACATTTTCGAACTCTTCTACAGAATACTTATTAAACCTAAAGTTATTTAATGTTCAGGAATATACATAAATATACACACATATCACGCTTGTGGGGTAGGCAGAGCGTTAACGGCCGTAAACATACAGTCACAATCGCCACGTCTGACAAATATTGGGGGCCCTTTCAGATGATTCGTGTATCACTGTAGTAACAGGTTGTCTTGATTCCCTTAGTCGCCTCTTACGACACCCGCGGGAAAATTCTAAGCCGGCATCACGGCATAAGTATATTCAGGAACCTATAATTTTATTTGATATTAAATGAGTTATTTAATTTTCAAATAAATTGATTGTATGCCAGTGGCCCACCCAGAGGTTGCACCCGCTGCCCTTTATCTTGTGCGAATAAGAGTTTTTCTCGACAAACTCGTACTACAATAGACACAAGAGGCCCTTATATTCATCTCAATTTGAACCATTTTATTGAAATGCTTTATCTTATTTCAAATGGAGCGGTTTATAGTACAATACGGTAATTCATAAATTACCATAGTCTCCAAGCATTAGTACAATGCGTGCAGTGCGTTTATGATAAAACCTGAATAAACCCTCAGCAAATTCTATTCAACAATTTATATTGCTAGACTTGGAAGTTATAAAACAGAATTCACAATCAAGCTTTTATCCACCCAACAACGCTAGGCACAGGCATCTTTCTTTTGTGCACTTCTATTCATATTCTACACTTCTCATAAAAAAATCCGGGACACATTGCAAGTTGATATCATTGTGTTTCGCGTTTAAAAAGTGTGTTTAAATCTCTGATTATCGTGTAATAGTTAGTGAAATAAGGTTTATAAATCGTCATAGAATGGTCCTAAATTCGAAATAGGTATTATTAGGTTTCATGTTGCATCAAATCATAAAAACGAATGTGTCTCGATTTCTCTGATGAGCAATGTCCAGCCTGGTTCTACCAAAAATTTTCACCATGTAGTTCACACGTGCAGGATGATCTATGGTTTTCAGACCTACCTTTGGGCTATTTAGTCTTATTACCACAGCCTAGCCATGTGACATGCCTATCGGTACTTCTTAGAATCGACGTGCAACAAACTATAAAGTTTATTTGACTAGCATTTGGCAACGGTGACCGCTGCTGTAGGCATCAAAACTTCTAGAAGGAGTAGAATCGAGCAAGAGCCTACCCATCGGTAATTCGCCTCTGAATTGCAAAACTTATGTTATAAATATAAAAATATTGGCTTCATCATGGACCAAATGCGTTCATTTATGCAGATTACTTCTTTAAGTCGGCCTCGAGGCACATCGTAAAGAAAGAATATCATCTTGATAGGACTCGATTTGTGCTGCATTGCTCGTTATGAATGTAAAAATGTTGTCTACGCCGGTAATAAACTATTAAAAACCGCAATAAAATATCGTCATAATAATGTCCTCAGTTACAACGATAGTTTTATGATTATTAAGTATACAAAGTAGTCGAAGGCGGTCATCCTTTGATTGCTTTGGTCGTTTATAATGCCTGTTATTTTATATCTATATCTCATTGGTATCTTATATTTATTTAAGTTTTACTTTTGATAAACACTTAAATTTTTTATGCATTATGTATTTAGCCCGACTGCACCACAGAAGATAATTGCATTTCTATCGGTATATTGAAATACCCATGTTGGAAGCAAAACTTTTTTCTATTTGCATTTTTTGTATGTTTATGTATTTAGGTATGCCTATTAAGTAACTGTTACTGTACTTGTTTAATCAGTTCAGTTTTGATAAATTTATGTCAGATGTAAATATAAAATCTATATTGCATTGCAGGTATAGGTGTAATAATGCCATAATAAGAAAGAATTGTACTGATAACGTTCCATGGTTATAGTTAGAAATGGGTTAACATCATACATCAATTTGACGCAACAATGGTTAACCTATAGTATCTACCTATAGGGTGCTATAGGCTCATATGGCTTCACTTATAATGCTCTGTAAGACCTACTGTTAAAGGATTAGAATATGTGAAGTGAAAAAAAAAATGTTTTTTTAAATGTTTCAATGTTTTGCAACATTTCATATACAGGGTGTAAAAAAATTTGCTGATGCATCCCTTAAAATATTTGCAGCTAATACTTTTACACCTTATACACCTAATTTGGATAAAATTATGCTCAATTAGTAGGTACCATACTGCCGACATAGTGGGAAGTAAAATTATTTATAAAAAAACATCTGACATTTTTTGCACTTTAAATTCGTATTTTTAACAAGCGATGCATTTACATGGATGATATCATGCTGTCCATTCGCGGATTAATTCTCACTCAATTATGTTAATAAAAAACTCCACATAAGGAAGATTAATTTGGTGCAGCGCATCGCAATAATTTCAAAATACTAAAATAGCATGTAGCTTGTCGGTCACTTTGTCTCCACGAAGAGTCTAGTAGATTATTTATTGCTTTAATATCTTTGTAAATTTTGAACGTTATAGGTGGTAAGACGGATGGAACGAACAATTTAATTTTATTGCGTAGGCATACAATTAAAGCAATTTAACGTCAATAAAACACTTCATTTTCACGGACACTTAATTCTTAGTTCTTGTTTCTTATGTTTGGATAGTTTCGCACAGTTTGCTCATGAAACTAAATCGTAAAGTAAATATTTTAAGAATCTGTAGGTACCAACGCTAGGAGGTCTGAAAACTTGTTACTTTTGCCTCTACATAACTAGAAACCCTTTCGAATGCTAATTTGAGGCGTGACATATTAATGCTACGTGCGGCCCTGTCATTACTCAGCATAATTCTAAACTCTAATCGGTACAAGATCCGGTTCATACCAGTGAGAAAACTGTCGCTCTGCGGTTTTGTCTGCATCATATTTGATTACACTATACTATAGTGACTATAGGATGGAAAAAGAACAACTCGTGTGGTGTCTAACGGACTGATCGCCATACGCCTCTCTTGAATTTGTATATGAAAATAAACCAGGGGGCAGCATAAGTAGGTATATTTGTGGGCTCGATCACGTGCTAAAATGTGCCTAGTATGGCAAGCAATCACAAACAGTCTATTCCAAATCTTGTAACTACTGAGTGAATATTTGACTATTTGTTTGAAAAAGTTGAATTATTGACGGATTTTGCATCAGGTATTGTGACATCGAATCATTACAGCGCCTAGTAGACAAGAGTTGTTTCTCCTTAAGAGTCGATCAAACAAAACCTATTTCGCATTTTCTACTAGTTACGGTTCTAACTCGTCCCCTCGTTAGGGTTTTGTATCGTCACGTCAGTTTATCTTATTTATTGCGGACCCCTCCCACTCGATGTTTGACGTTGTATCTGCTCGGTTCCCTTTATGATTTACTCAGTATCGAGATAATATCGATAGCTAATTCAACTAGGGCCACTTTTTGCAATGAATTGCACTTGTTGGCTTTCAACCGGTCTGAGGCCTAGTGTTGGAACGCTATATCGATATTTTCGGTATCGAAAATATGCAACGACGGCTAGGTACTTAAAATCATCGATAAAACATTTTTATTTATAGCCTTCTTGACCTTACCGAATCAAAAATCAGGACTTCACATCGCTCGACAATAAATTATCTATTAGGTTCACAAACACGAATTTACACAAGCGCTGGATGTCAACGAAACTTTTGTAGTTTATAAAGTTTGTATATCCAATACATCCCAATTAGAAGTGTTTTCATTAGGTTCCTTAAATATTTCATCCGAAAGCTAAACAGCACTCAAGTCAGATCCAGGCGTCTGTAGCAACCTAACCTAGATAAGAGATGAACGCGCTCTCGGAAATTGTTTTTCTTTAATTTACTTTACGGTTAAAATGAGTTTCTGGTTTCCGTTGATTTGTTTATTCTAACTGTTTTAGTTTCTTCAATTTAGTTTGTGGCTTTGAATCTTAAACAAGCATGCTTTGCGATGTTGATAAACATTTTGTAAACGGTATACAATAATAATAGGTCACTGGCTGAGAGATTGTCACTTAAGAACCAGATTTACTTAATCCATATTCGTTCTTAAGCCTCTTTTAATTTGCTTAAATCCTCCTAGATCCTGGATAAGTGACACCTCCGAAGCCTTATCTAAGTAGGTAACTGAACCAAAGCAACTGTCGCGCGAAAATAATATGTTGGTACATTTCTCATGTATCTTTTTCTGCCACGTCAGCGGTTTGTAAGATTTCAGTAGGTAATGTCCTTCCCTTATAGATTCTGGGAAGTGTAGAGGTTCACAGTTGAAGTAATAATTGAAGCCACCAAACCCACGTATTCAAGTTGAGCGATAACGTTATCAGAAACTGTAGATTGTAGTTCGCTGGGGTTCGTGATCAGTTGTGTGTCTTTGGAAAAGTATAAGACTACCTTGACCTTACCTTAACAGCCACAACAGTCCACTCCTGGACATGAGCCTCCCTATATGTATAGCCATACTCACGCGCTTGATTTAGTAGTAATCTATTAAATTATTATACGTATACGTAGATATTGATGATGAAATCAGGAAAAGAAGTTAGTTACTTGTATAGTTATTAGTTCGGAGTCAGTGCGTGAAAACACAGATGATAATATTACGTATTCCATCGCAGGATATCAAATTTAATCATGTATAATTTCATGCATTCGGAAACCCATTTTTTAATTCTTTAATTTTGTCTTGTGACTTTAGTAGGTAGTACGATGTGCCTCGTCTTTTCTTTTTTAAGTCTAACTTACTACAGTAAATTGAATTAACATTGGACACTGATTTGTTGGTGACGTAAGTTCTATCTTTATTTCGAATTGGATTGTGTGGATTAAACGAAAGATTGGTTTTCTCTGTAATCCGCGTGTAATCTTATTAATAATGTAGAGCTGTAGTTTCGTATCGCATACCCACCGGCGTTTTAAAACCAAACCACCTTTCAAAAATTTTACTTGATATGACAAGATCAGTTGCGATAGAATTTGATTCAATTTCAAGTTTTTAAATGTTACTTCTTTTCTTGTGGGACGCAGAGTCGTGCAACTGTTGTTACTGAAACAACGGGAAGACATTTCCCTGACACGTTTTTCTCGAACTTACTTGCTTGCTTAGAAAGAAGAATCATCTTAAATATTATTTTATAAAAATACAGCCAGTTTTACAACCTACGTGCACTTACCAAGTAGGTATGTACTTACTATTCTGAACTTTGTTTATTTATTTGTTACAGTGAAATGGCGCGGTGGAGCGCGCTTATTCAGCATGGGCAACCGATTTGGCTACTTTTACTATATCTCCTACATCCAACATGTGCGACACCTGGTAAGTCTACATATTTATACATAGCTATGGAGGTTTTCACATACACCGTGTCACTTTTCGGTGTACTCCCACAGCTAGGTTTTTGACAAGATACTATGGCACTTATAGCTGTATCAAATTTCTGCTGCAAAGTTTGCAATGTGATTCGCAAGGTGGATGTCACGTCACGCACCGTAAAATTGTAACTCATAAAACTGAACAATATTTCAAAATATCAAAATAAGATCTCCCATACAAAATTTGCCTTCCAGCTGACCGAGGTCCAACTTTATTTTTCATTCTGAGAAAAAATGTTTCCGACAATAGCTGTTCAGTTTATGAGTAGAACCTATAGTTAGTATTCTTTGGTAGAATACACCCTTAAGACATTTGTACTCAAGTAAATGTAACCAGGTGTTAACGTTTTATTTTGATTGTATTGCATATAGAAAATATCTCTAAACATCTGCATACAATTTGCCATAGTTGCGTGTCTAAGCGAAAGTAACTATTCATTCACTATTTATGATATTCATCGAACAGTTGTTTGGTATTGAAACATCACAATAGATTGTTTATTCAAACAAAACAGAACAATGAATATTATTTGTTTAGTGAAAGTTTGTGTTTTAAATCGTGACCTAGATTATCTTCAGATACTAATAATAATAACAATTTGATAAGAACATAGTTTTACTCCTTTAGTTTACAATAGATTTCCAAGTTATATCCTAGTCTTATCCAATTTCTTGCTTCTTATGAAGGTATCATATACCTACACGTACTTGACAGGCTATATATACTGGATATACTGTCAACTTATCTGGATTAAAACTTCCTAATAATTATCAAAACTCTGTGATCAAAACCATGCACACAATTTTGTAGCAAATGAAATAAATCCGTGCACTCCAAAACAAGAATTCAAACCTTCACTTCTAATTGGGACAGACACGTAAAAGGATAGTTTGGAACTGACCGTAGCCTTAAGTGGAAGAAAACTAACTTTTATGCGCTTATTCAGTGCATATGTACTAATTAACTCAGACATTTAAGGCATGAACATTTATTTTTCTATACAGTCTTTCGGTTGACAAATAACCTCTTAATTGAAAGTTTCTCAGGCGCATGCCTTTAATTAATAAAATGTCACCTTACATTCTACGGTTTTATTTACATTTTACCTAAAAGGTATTTCTAATAGGTAATATATTCTTTTGTTACTGACTTAGAACAACCCGCCCATACTTAAAGACGCTAGTAGAATCATAGGTACCTAATTTGTGGATATGGAACGACAACGCACCCTGAAGCTTTGAATTTCTTAGAAAATTATTATTGTTTATGTTATTTGTTAGTGCCTTTGCCACATAAAATACTAACTCCTCATAAAAATAAAACTAAATCACTTGGCCCATTCAGTTAATAGGTACCTGCCATTATTTTATTAGTTACTTTCTCAAACTACGATTACGTTGTAAGATTTTTCAAACTAACCATTATAATGTTGTGAAATGTGACAGTAGTAAAATATAAAATATGGCCCTCCATAGGTCAGCTTTCAGCTTTAGAGGATTATTTTCTAAAGCTGATTTAAGTATCGCATTACATGCTGGGTGCGTAAAGCGACAGTTGGATGCTACCAAACTCTCTTGTTTGGTTACAGTAATATTTTATGGTGAACTGTCATAACTATAGGACTTGACAAGTTTTCACGCTTAGGTACGCTCATCAGAAGACATAATAAAAAAACGAACAGATTTTTTTTTTGCGTAAACCAGAGCCAGAGCATAAAACTGAACAGCTTTCTCTGAAAACAAAGTTTGAGACACTAAAAAGGTTTTGACCTCCCATTCGAAATAGGTCGGCCGGACCAAATTGGAAGTTCATTTATGATTTTTTTTTAATGAGGAAAGTTGTTTAAAAGACTGGTTCACTAGAAAACTTGCAACATTTTAAAAATTGCGTACTGTGTGGCAAACTCATGTTATGAGGTTCAAAATATGATGTTACATTGTAATTGTTCTTGTGTGTTTAGTTGTTCATTGCCAATTTTTGTTTTCCTAGGTCCATGTGAAGTGGAAACTGGACAGTCCAGCATCATAGTCGATATAGAAGAAAGTAGAGGAAGTCGTAAGTATTCTCTTTACCATTTCAAGAAAATCACATTCCTAACACGAATCCGAATGTTCCTGAAGCTGTGATCATCTAAACTACCTCCAAATTTCAGCGTTTTCTTTAGTTTGGTACATACGTTCTTTTTTATTAAATAGCCTTACAGGCCGCCCAAGTCCAGACAATGCAATTTTCATGATCCTCCCACCTAACCAATCTCTCCATGTCTCGATTACAGAAGTCAACCAAAGCACAATACCGCCTATCCTGCCAATAGTCGGCGATCCGGCGGAGGATGTCATATTATCTACAGTGTTTCCTAAAGGCCCGACGTTGTTCGAGCTGGATGGCAAACGCTTGCAACTACTGCAGCCTTTAGATAGAGATGCCGATAACCTGTCGCATATGGTATTCCAGGTGAGTGAAAAAGAAAGTATGATGGAGTTGGCTTCGTCAAGAGCATGGTTCTTGGCTAAGCGTTGTTCGAGCTGGCTGGCAGGCGGCGGTTGCAATTGCTGCAGCCAGATGGAGTTGCAAAGAAGATTTCGATAAGGCATTTATTTTCAAGTGAGGAGACTAATTTCCTCGATTAGTTTAAATACGACCGCCGATGTGGCGCAGTGGTAGTGCGACTGCCTTTGAAGCAGAAGGTTCCGGGTTCGATTCTCGGTGGGTCAATCACAAAGTTGACATTTATCACTTTGTGTATTTGTTCCCAGTCTGGTTAGGACATTGCGGGCTGAACCACCGATTGTCCATAGTAGGATGGTTCCGTGTTTCGGATGGCACGTTACGCCGTAGGTCCCGGTTGCTGTCTATGATCACTAAGACGGCGGTCGTTACACAACCATGTCAGAAGCCTGCTACATGTAGTAGGCGGTTGAAAAATTCTGACACTAGGGTTTCACCGGGTCGTTGGACGACTCGGTGTCCCACACGAAAAAGAAGAAAAGAAGTTTAAATAAATACGACAACACACTTTATTTGCGAAAATTTGTTGAAAATGTCATATCCAAGTAACATTTAAAAAATCGGAAAATCTGCGACTGAAGCGTGCATGTGGAATCCGAATCACTACTTCAAATACATTGTATGAGATAATAGTTGCTATGTAGTCTTCTGTGAAACTCTGTCCAGAATTTGAATGCAAATTGACTGCATAGAACTTATTAGAATTCGAAACCGTTATAACAAATTAACTTTTACTACTATCTTTCTTTCTTTTCGTGTGGGACATCGAGTCGCCCAACGACCCGATGAACCCTAGTGTCAGAATTTTTCAACCGCCTTCTACAAGTAGCAGGCTTCTGACATGGTTGTGTAACGACCGCCGTCTAAGTGATCATAGACAGCAACCGGGACCTACGGCTTAACGTGCCATCCGAAACACGGAACCATCTTACTTACGGACAATCGGGTGGTTCAGCCCGCAATGTCCTAACCAGACTGGGAACAAATTCACAAAGTGATAAATATCAACTTTTGCGAGTGACCCACCGGGAATCGAACCCGGAACCTTATGCGTCAGAGGCAGTTGCTCTACCACTGCGCCACATCGGTCGTCATTTACTACTATGAAAAGGTAATACAAACGTTGCACGTTCAATAGCTATTTAATTACATAAATAAAATTCCCAATTTTATAACATGTCTCAAATTACAAAAGACTCCTGCAGAGAGAGTAATTTAAAACCTTAATCAATATGCAAGTGACATGAAATTATAGGTTCATAATACTTACTTTGAATTAACATAAAGAAATGACACCTAACTGACAAACGACCGATTCATATTCGTACAGAGTAAGGGTCAGCGCAGACAGCCTATAATATTATGCGCTCACTTTCAATAACCGATTAAAAAAGTTGAAAATTGCGTGTTTAGTTTTGGTTATGAGAACTACTACCTACTCTACCATGAGGACATGTAGGTACCCATGTGGCATGACAGGCAGCACCAGAGTTTTATATAAAGTTGAACCTAGTTTACAGACTCGACACTGTCTCGCTACTCTACTAGCTACGTGTAATCAAAACATCAGAGAGCGTTCGATTCGAAAACGCCTGAGGGCATTGCATATCTTTAACAGCAAAAGTAATTAAGCATATTGACTGGTTTACAGCTGGTGTGTCAGGTGAAAGCTACGAAGAAACGGCGTACGATACCGGTGATTGTACGAGTCTCGGACATCAACGACAACGCACCGGTTTTCCAGAATACGCCCTACGAAGCCAGCGTATCGGAAGTAAGTGTTTTATGCTAATTAGGCTTCGGTTTCTCCGTGACAATGTACCCGATTTGTAACTTTGTAGATTGAATAGAGGTAGGTTTGTTCTGTAAAGTTCGAGTGAGTGATACTAGTGAAACATCCTGGTGTAAAGCAAATTAGGAATTTAGCCTACAGTCTAACTTGACTTCTATGCTGGTAAATTATAAGTATTTGGTGGTAAGTTATGAACGCTGCCAGAGTTGTTCTATAACCAAACGCTGTGTAACGGATCATTTTTATGCCGCGTCCATTAGACTTATATTGCCGGCTCGAGTTTTTGGCTGGACGTGTATCTACTTGACTGTAGCTACATGACCTGAAAACTGAAATTTGACATACGCTACACGGACATACGCTAAAGAATGTATGATTCAATCAAGCCCTTGTTTTAATACGAGCGCATCAAGTGAGTCAAAATTATGATTGCTCTCTCTCTCTTCGTGTGTAACAATGCATTGTTCAACGACCCAATTAACCCTAGTGTCAGAATTTGTCAACCGCCTCTACAAGTAGCACGCTTTTGACATGGTTTTGTAACGACCGCTATCTAAGTGTACTAAAAAGTGTCTGCAAAAAGTATACTAAACTACTTGTAAGTTTTCTTCTTTATCTTTACAAATCAACAATTAGTAATAAACAAACTTCTCTTTATTTACAGCTGGTACCTATAGGCACCACAATCTTCGACGGGATCAGAGCGGTAGACATTGACGCTGGCGTCAATGGTCTGTCCGAATACTTCATTGTACCAGGAGATAACAAAACGCTAGAAGCTGAAAATGCCGTCGACGGCTACATGTTCTTCTCAATACCTCTGCCGCATCAGGGATCAGTGGCCGTCAATAGAAGTTTGGATTATGAACACACGCAGAAGTATCTAGTCACTATTGTTGCTTCTGTAAGTATGTAGCAATATGTTTTGTTCTAATGTAAGATATACAAGTACCAGGAGGTAATAAAACTTAGCGACAAGCTATGCCGGTAAAGTTTGTATTGTAATGTAGTTACATATTAATTTCACTGCCTCAGTCACTGTTTCTGGGGAAGTTCGGACGATAAATTGAGTACCTAGTTGTTCTTCTGTGAATGATGGAATTTCATTTTTTTAAGGCAGATTAATTTATTTAATTGATATTAGAAAAACTCACAGCACATACAATTTAAAAGTAAACATAGCTGTTCATTCTACGAATTTGGACGGATAGATTTGGACCAAAAGGCAAAAAACAGTTTACTTAAGTAGTTAGTTTAGTTAAGTTTACTTTAATTTACTTTTAAGAAAACTTCCAGATAAAAAAAACAAAGAATCCCACGTACGAGTTAACGATCATATTATGTGTTGATTTCCTATTTTATTTTTCATACCTAATTCGACAAAAAGCAAAATTTTCCTTGCACACGTTACGCTTCGCTACTTAGAACGTAACTCCGTTTCAGGAAGGCGAGCGATAGCTCAACCAATAAATCAATTATCTGTGAAACATTTCAATTTGTAACCAGTTTGAAACACCTATTGCGGAAAAGTGCAACTCCTCAACCATCAGTCCGCCATAACTCATGAAATGAAAGTTGAAAATCGTTTCATTTATCAAAGGAAAACGGTCGAACCTGTTGTCTATCGGATCCATTTATAATTCATGAGAAGTAAAATGTTATGGTAATTTTACCGGACTGTAATTCCCTGGACTGATATGCGGGAGGCATAAAGCTAGTTTATTTTAATGTAGACAGTACCTATTTAAAATTCATAAAAGCTATATTATCTGAGCAAACAGCGGTACAGCGGCGCCACAAATGAATAAAAGTGACCGGTGGTCTCTATTTTATTAAAATAATCTGTGTTATTTGACTAACTTTTATGTCTTTTGAATCCAATTTCCTTATAGATCTATTTAGGTGCATATTTAACAAGAAAATAATAAAACAATTTAAAAACAGCTCGTTTAAGGGTCCAGTAACTACTCAATTTTCTGCAGAGATCGAGTATAGAATGATGGGAAATAATTTCATAATTAAATCTCGAAGTGACCGTAGTAAGGTTGAGGGCGACTATAAAACCTGGTTTTATGATCTTGGATTGGCAGCTATGAAATGTAACTCAATTTTCCAGTGATCAAGAATGGTATTAACCTTTTCAGGACCGTGCGCGTGATACTAAAAGAAGAATGTCCAGTACCACAACACTGACGGTACATGTGAAAGATGATGATGACCAAGATCCCTCCTTCATTTATAAAGGCTGTACGCTCCACGAAGGGGCATGCATTCATCCAGAATACTCTAGCTATGTAAGTATTAGCATGCTTCGTTGGGTTTTATTCTGTTTATTGTTTCAGTTTATGTCGGTTATACAAACACAAATTTAAATTTATAGGTACAATTAAAGATAATAGTGATAGTGACCGTATTCTTACGGCCGTTAACGCTCTGCCTACCCCGCAAGGGACAAATGCGTGATATATCTATGTATGTTAAAGATTATACATATAGGGTGTAAAAAAATTACCTGCAAATACTTTAAGAGGATCGTGCAGCTGGAAATTTTCATACAAGAAGCGTTAACGTTTTTATCATACTTACCGGTAACCAATTGTTTTGATTTTTAGGCATTTTATTTAAATTCACAAAAACTAGGTTTATGCGTTTTTATTTTTTTGATATATCTTATAGTTTCAGAAATAATGAGGCACAAAAGTACACTTTTTTAATACTGAAAAATCTTCATGTTTGAGTGAGGTTACTTACAAAACTGTACAAAATTTGGTCAAAAACGAAACGTATAAACCTAGTTTAGTTTATACTTAAGCGATTAAGATCAAAATTATAGAATTTGGGTAAAATTTAGGGATAGGGAAACGTTAACGCCCGCACCTCGATTTTACTCTGTTTTCGAGGCGATTTCTCGGGAAGCCTGCTACCTGTCCATATCGCACATTAGGGTGCTTGCCGCGCGGGCGTCGAGACAGCACATAAAATTTCAAAAACGCATTTCGCGCCCGCCATGTCTGTGAATGATACTCTTAAGGGGTAAATCAGCCCGTGTAACTGAACAACTTTCTCCAAGGAACGTAGGCCGAAATATGAAAAAAAAAATTGTACCTCCCATACAGTTGACTCGCTCGGCTGCTACATTTTGTATGGGAGATCCAACAATTTCTTTCATATTTGAACCTATGTTTATTGCGGAAAGTTGTCCAGTTTCATGGGCTTAAAATATTTGCATAATAATATTTCATTACTTACCGATTCTTTTCTTCTTCTAAGTTGCGCTGCATAAGACAAAAGCAAAATCTTGACTTTGTTGTCTTAACTCATGTAATGTTATGATAGACTAATACCAACAAGTTTAGATCATAACTAATAAAAAGGAAAAAACAACTATAGAGTTATCTTTAGTTGTTTTTTTGTCTCTTGTGTGAAATGCTTCCTTAGAGTTACTTCTGGATCAGAAAGCCTTTCTAAACCATAGCTTAAGGTATTATAAAATTTCCAGGTAAATAGCGGCGTCTTAGCAGGGATCCTAAGCATTGAACCGGAAAAGATCCAAGCCGTGGACATGGACACACTAGACGCTAGGATCAAATATAGCATAGACAGTGGCGAGCCCGACACTTGGTCAGAATACTTCGACATCGATCCAGTTACCGGCGCCGTGAGGCAGCTCAAACCGGTTGATACTAGTATTGCGAAGAAATTTGAGCTTATCATACGGGTAAGTACCTATTGATTTATTTGTAAAGTGAATATTTAGAAGAGAACTAGAAGAAATTACACACTAAATGCTAGGATCAAATATAGCATACACAAAACAGTTTCTAGCCCGATATTTGGTGAGAAAACTTCGACATAATATCCAGTTAGCGGCGCCGTGAGGCAGCTCAAACCGGTTGATACTAGTATAACCAAATAATTCGAGCTTAATATACGACGGATGAGTTTGATTTCTGATAAAGAGGATATTTATAAGAGAATCGGTTGAAATTAAACAATATATGATCAAATATAGAATAGACCATGGCGATTTCGAAGCTTAGTCATCATACTTGACATTTAATATAGAGCCAGAATGTTGTCATGGTTTTTTACAGTCTACCCTTGATTCTACTAAGATTTTATTCTTATAACTTTGCAGAATATTATGCATGAATTGGGCATAACGGGGACGTATTCGTGATTTGAGTAGAAAATAAAATACGTATAAGTAAGTAAAAACAAACAAAACTCTTCTCTCTATTTCAGGCCGAAGAAGTGACAGAAGCAAAACGATTTACTACAGCAAAACTAACCATCACAGTACGACCGGTAGACGCGAGCCCTCCAGTAGTGGAAGCCAGTTCCGCAGAGGGAATGGTCGAAGAGAATTCACCCAAGGGAACGTACGTGTTGGACGCAGATGGAGGTCCTATTAAGCTGACGGTGTCAGATCCTGATTTGGTAAGTTTTTATAATTTTTACTAGTGAACGATCGCGTGGAAGTTGGTGTTCCCGTAGCATCCCGCAGGAACATTTTTTCGGGATAAAAACTGCCCTATGTGTAAATCCAAGTAACCTTTTATCTGTGTACCGAATTTCATGAAAACCGATTTAGTAGTTTTAGCGTGAAGGAGCTACCAACAAACAAATATACAAACCTTCGCATTTATAATATTAGTAGGATGCAAATATTAACGGAGAGCGAAGGAAACTGGTTGACGCACATAAATCAACATGAATGGGTGTCTTAAACGAAGTCTGCTGGGTGATTTTCAGGGCTTGTTTAGGTTAGGTTAAGTTTTAAAATTTTCGTAAGTGGCCCCATAGTAAAAGTTGTTCAGAATCATGACTAGAAACACCCTACAAAGTTTGTGTAGGTACTGACAAAAAATAACCTTGTATATTAAATTGTGTTTATGTTGATATTTTCCAGGGTCCAGAAGATCCAAAGCCTGATTACATCTTTGAGCTGACAACAAATTACTTCGACATCGACAAGGAGGGCTATCTGGTCGTCGCAAATGAAAACTTGGATCGGGATCCACCCAATCCTTGGAAATTCAGATTTCAGGTACGACTTACAATTTGCTAAGTATCTAATATTGATTGTAATTTTTTATGCGATATGACCTTTTAGGGGCGATTCTTTCAAATGATGATTATGAACTTTTATCAGAATTTATAGAAAAAGATCCCAAACCCGAACACTATAGATACTATTCTCTGTAGTGCCACGAAGGGTTATCTACATTTGTACAAATTGTACAAAGTTCAGAAAACTAAACTTCGACAAGGCCACTTCGACATAACTTTAACATGCATGTTACTCCGACATTGTATTATTTCGACGTTACTTCCGGCAGTGAAGTGGTTAGTTTCGAAATCTTGGACTGTCTAAGAATCTGCCTGCCTGCCAACCTTGGACTGTCGAATTTTTGTTATACATACACATACATACTTAAATCACGCCAATATCCCTGGCGGGGTAGGCAGAGCGTTAAGACTATCGTTCACAGACATGGCGCGTGCGAAATGCGTTTTTCAAATTTTATTTGCTGTCTCGGATCCCGCGCGGCAAGCACCCTAATGTGCGATAGGGACAGGTAGCAGGCCTCCTGAGAAATCGCCTCGAAAACAGAGTAAAATCGGGGTACGGGCGTTAACGTTTCCCTACCCCTAAATTTCAACCAAATTGTATAATTTTGGTCTTGATCGCTTGGGTATAAGTTTATACGTTTCGTTTTTGACCAAATATTGTACAGATTTGTAAGTAACCTCACTCAAACATAAAGATTTTTCAGTATCAAAAAACTGTACTTTTGTGCCATTATATCTAAAACTATAATATATATCAGCAAAATAAAAACGTATAAACCTAGTTTTTGTGAATTTAAATAAAATATCTAAAAATCAAAACAGTTGGTTACCGGTAAGTATGATAAAAACGTTAACGCTTTTTGTATGAAAATTTCTAGCTAGACGATCCTCTCAACGTCAGTAAAATAATGGTCGTTATTACCACGTCTGACATATGTTTTAGGGTCATTTCAGATAATTCGTGTATCACTATAGTGACAAGCTGTCAACCTGTCGCCTAAAATTGCAATATACATGAAAGCTTTGAGTCCCTTAGTCGGCTTCTACGACAGCCACGGGAAAGAAATGGGGTGAATCTATTCTAAGCCAGCATCACACGACAGTGCACAGCAGTACATACATACGTATGAATTACGCCTGTTTCCCGTTGGGGTAGGCAGAGACTATTACCTTCCACTTGCTACGATTCTGGCATACTTCTTTCACTTCTTCCACATTCATCAGTCTTTTCATGCGCACTTGTCGGTTTAGAGTACTTCTGACCTAACCTTTCTTTAAAACGTCCCCGAAAACGGTCAAGGTAGGTTCGTTGCGGCCTTCCCCTTCCAACATTGCCACTAGCACTCGCCATATATGTCTTTCGTTAATATCCATGTTTATTTGTAAATCCAGGTGGTCGTGAGAGAATCCAACGGCGGCGCTGCGTCGGCACCTTTGTCGTTGGCGGTGAGACTGATTGACCAGAACGACAACGCGCCAGTCATTCCGAAGACGCAACCCATCAATGTACCTGCCACTTTGGAGGCTGCATCTGTTTATAAGGTGCACATTTATTTACATTCTTTGAAATAATTTAGTTTTGACTGTTATAGTATGGCGTAGAAAAATTAAGAGGAAAACTGAAAGCCTCTCTTTAGACGGTGAAAGGCGCGATTCTATTGGAATATAGGGGGAAATGCTATGACATAAGGTCCATTATCCTAGTAAAGAAATGAAAATGGACTTTATTTCGTAACATTTCTTCCAAAGTCACAATCGGCACAGGTATCAAGAAAAATTTTACAAAGTATAATTAAATTTTTACTTTTATTATCATTTTACCAAATATTGGGGAATACCCTTACATTAAATTTTGCCTTATATTCAAGATAATGGTGATATCCGTTTCCCAGGTGGAGGCGACAGACATCGACGAGGGTGAGAATGCACGCATAACGTACAGCATATACCACGTTTCTAACAACGGGGGCAACAAGTTCACTATTGACCCTAACACTGGAGTGATATGTAAGTTGCACGATTTTTTATTAACCAGGCGTATAAATAGTCATGATGATTCAGAAGTAAGGAACCTTCAACCGTTTTATTGCAACTGTGTGATTTTGTTTTGCAATTTTGAGACACTTTCTGGGATGTAGTTTTTTGCATGATTTTTGCAATTTTTTTTTTGTAATATTTCAAAAAGTATATGCATCACAAACAGCCTAGGTACGACTTGACCCAGTTTTAATTCCACACGACAAACCTTATAAAGAGCAATCGGAACTGGATCGAGTTGAAACTAAGCACACCAAATTACTAAATCGTTAATTTTTTGGGTTGTGTCCAGAGTGTCTGCTATGTGCATGTTTCAAATTAAAAAATTTCATTGCATTTTTTTTTCGTGTGGGATACCAAGTCGTTCAACGACCCGATGAACCCTAGTGTCAGAATTTTTCAACCGCCTTCTACAAGTAGCAGGCTTCTGACATGGTTGTGTAACGACCGCCGTCTAAGTATTCATAGACAGCAACCGGGACCTACGGCTTAACGTGCTATCCGAAACACGGAACCATCTTACTTACGGACAATCGGGTGGTTCAGCCCGCAATGTCCTAACCAGACTGGGAACAAATTCACAAAGTGATAAATATCAACTTTGTGAGTGACCCACCGAGAATCGAACCCGGGACCGTCTGCGTCAAAGGCAGTCGCACTACCACTGCGCCACATCGGTCGTCAATCATCGCATTGAAAGGAAACCACTTGCCCAAGTAGTTACAAATAATATCTCACAACTGCATCTTGTTTGTTTGAAATTTCAAAATATATTCATTGACTCTACGGCGGTCGTTACACAACCATGTCAGAAGCCTGCTACCTGTAGATGGCAGTTAAAAAGTTCACCCTCTAGGGTTCATTGAGTTGTTAGACGACTCGGTGTCCCACACTAAAAATATTGACTTTTCAAACCCTCACAAAAATTGACTCTAATTATGATCAATTTAGGAGTCCGTGTGCCATGGCGTTGCTATCTTCCTAATTCGCGGTTTAGGTCTGCTTGTATGAGAGGTCAACACGATTCTAAGTTTAAAATGAACAGGTCTCCATAAGATTTAGCTTCATCCCTGTGGCGTCAGTCAGTTTCGGGCAAATTCTATGAGATAAGGTCCCTTTTCCTTTGTTAACTTCTCTTTAAGTATGGGTCTGTCAACGTCACAGGTATCAAGCTAATTATAAACTATAGATACTTTTGCTCTTATAAAACTAAAAACTCTTTTCACGATTGCAGCCAGCACAGGTCGTCTTCAAGCTGGTGAACAATACAGTTTGACAGTTCGAGCTACCGACGCTATGGGGCTCAGTTCTCAAGGGATCATAGAACTGAATGTGGCCCCTGGACCTAACACTAGACCTCCCGTGTTCTCTTCCCGGGATTACTTCTCTCCAGTGTCTGAAGGAGCTGCTATCAATTCTACTGTTACTACTGTTACTGTAAGTTTATTGTTCATTTCTTTCAAAGTAGTAGTAAATTTTATATTTGTGTAGTAAATACCATATCTACACATTATAGGCTAACAGTACGAGCTACGGCTAAGAAGTTCAATAGTAAAACGATCTCCTTGAAGTATCAATACTAC
Organism: Keiferia lycopersicella; assembly: GCA_029255805.1. NCBI lineage: Eukaryota > Metazoa > Arthropoda > Insecta > Lepidoptera > Gelechiidae > Keiferia > Keiferia lycopersicella. The sequence goes on from JARACZ010000008.1 coordinate 8,528,442, forward strand.
ATAGTATAAAGCCAAGTCGCCTTTCGCGTCTGTATGTATGTTTAAATCTTTAAAACTACACCACGGATTAGATAGAGTGATTCAAGAGAAAGGTTTATAATGAATAATACTTGCCAGGAAAACATCATATTCCTACGGGAATATTATGGGTTGTATCGGGCGCAACCGCTGGAAGGGCCGCTAGTTTCAAATAACTTCAATATAGGCTGACAGAACATTGCAATCGCAAAGTTACTGTCAAAAACAGACAGGTCAGTTTTTACTTTCTGAAAAATGGTTTCCATTTTCCATTTTTTTGTCCAACTGCTAAACTAAGGAATCTATTCTGCACCATGTCTGCACCTCATTAGTATAAGTTTTATAAGGAAATGTTAAGTATAGCGACGCCATTTTCTTGAAGGCGTGGTGAGAGTGGAATATATTTTAAACCCCCCCTAAAGTGGAGGAGGTCCATATCTAGCAGGGAATTGTTGTGGCTATTGTTGTATGAGTTGTATTTCTGTAGTAAATTAAAATGGTAATTAAATTACCGAATGAAAAAACTTGAACTTGTTTCTATATTTTTCCAGGCCAAAGACCCAGAGAATGAGCCCGTCACATACTCGATCGTATCTGGCAATGACTTGCGTCAGTTTGCGGTTGGATCCACCACCGGCATCATTACTGTCATCAGAAGCTTGGACAGAGAAGTGCTTACAAGATATCAGCTGGTTAGTTTGCCCTTTTATATTTCTACATCCTGGCATTAGTTTGTACGTAGACTAAGTGAATGAGCCCCTCACATACTTAATCGTATCAGGCGATGACTTCTGTCAGTTCAGGGACCAGGATTTAAAAAAAAAACTAAGTGTTCCACCATTTTGTAGCGGTGGCCATCTTGGATTTTCATTTGGGAAAGTGAATTATATTCCACTTATCAAGCCCTTACATTTGATACCCATATTGATGGGATTTAAAAAGAAACGAAGCTGTCCGCCATTTTGTAGCGGCGGCGGCCATCTTGGATATTGATTTTTTATAGTGAACTATATTTTACTTAACGAGACCTTTCATTGGATATCCATATTGATGGGATCGAAAAAAATAAGTAGCCCGCCATCTTGTATCGGCGGCCATCTTGGATTCACAATAATTGTATCGTCACCAGGATCAAACGCGTATACCAAATTTCAATCTTTTAAAAAATATATTGTGTAAAGAAAATCAATACACAAATACGTCAATCAATCTAATAGTGTCGCCGTCTCTAACAAGGCTTTTTTTTTTGCTTTTCCAGTTGGTGCGAGCCGAAGACCCCGGCAGACTGTCCAGCACGGCCACCGTCAACATCAAAGTGACAGACATCAACGATAACAACCCCAAGTTTGACGAAGACTCCTACCAGTTCCGAGTCAATGAAGGTCAGTCTTCTCAGATATATATAAAAGTCTATAGGAGAAATTCGATGTAGATTGCGTAGCCGATGGGACATTATGAAACCAGGATTTTAGACCCGCTACGCAATCTACATCGAATTCAACCCGTAGACTTGTAGCCTATAGTTTCGGAAAACGGGGCACTAGTAGTGGTATGAATAGCTATAATAGACAAACAATGAACTTTGGAAGTTACAACTTGTAACTCTCAGAGATTCACACCTACTATGGTCCTTCACTTCCAAGCAATCTGAATATTATGACTTCCATTTTACGTCCATACCATTCCTTCTGACGTTTCTTTATATCGATAACTTAATATCGATAAGTTAATACTTGTGTTGTGCCTAGTTTTTCGAAACTACAGGCTAACTTCTACGCTACAATTCTACAGGTGAAATTCGATGTACATTGCGTACCGGGTCAAAAATTCTGGTTTTTTAATGTCCCACTGGCTACGCAATGTACATCCAATTTCACCTGTAGAATTGTAGCCTGTAGTTTCGTTGCATAGGCCACTGGTGATTTTCCCAAAACTATACAAGTTTTTTAGTTATCTAGAAGGATAATTTCCCTGGTTCCAGACGCATACTATTTCAGAATCTTTTAAAACCATTCTACACTTCTCATTAAAAAATCCGGGACACCTTGTAATTTTATGTTTGGTAAATTACATTATTTAGAAAGTGTGTCTATTTTGGAATACTCGTCTGATATCGTATAGTAGTGTGTAAAATGTGTTAAATTTTAATGAAAATGTCCCAAATTCGAATTTGTGTGGTTTTGTGATTTGTCAAATCATAAAAGCAAAAGTTTCTTTATTTCTCTGATGAGAGGCCAAAAATAGTAGAAATTAAATAAAAATGAACTAAAAATTTTGTATGAAAAATTGTTGCCATAGTTAAGCGTTATCTGTCAGATTTGACATCACGAAGAAAGTGGCGCCCACATTTTTTATCTACTCTTTATGGTCAAGCTTTACCTATAGAGGTATATTCAATTTTAATAACTTTGCGAATTTTTCTATCAGGTGCATCAGGGCAGTCTGTGGGCTACGTGCACGCAACAGACTCAGATGAAGGAGTTAACGCTATGGTCAGCTACAGCATTCCTCCACAACTGCCGTTTAGCATTGACAACACAACCGGACTTATCAGCACTAGCAGGGCACTGGATTATGAGACTACTAAGGTAAAATCTCTTAATCTGATCTAATCTCCCAACCAGGGCCCCAAGTCTGCTATTTTTTTGTCGTTAGGTGGGTCTTCATTGAACGAGCTGCCTCGGATGATGCATGCGAATTTTAACATGCGCTGCTCAGACGAAAAACCGTCAACACCGACCACGCAATGCGCCGCATGCTGGGCGCGGCAGTGAGCACCTGAGGCTGCTCGTTCAATGGAGACCCAGCTATTGTAACGCCTGCGAAACTCAATTGTCATTCCATTTCTACTGCGATTTTCTATTGAAACTGTTAGCAAACTACGAAATGACCGAAGTTATCAAACTGTGATCCAATCGACATCCAATTGAAACATATTTTTTTAGCAAACTTAGGGCCCTGGCAGAATAACAAATACAACCAACCCACTGGCCCGGCCTACCTGAGCCAACCAACTAAACTAACCCATGCAACCAAGATACCCTATTTTCATACAAAATACCGTTTCAAATCTTTTTAAAAAGTAGCTCATTTCACCTGAAAGTCCCTATTATCAAGCACTTCTTCAATCTGTTTTGTCTACCTTCCAGGAATACGCGTTCGTAGTAACGGCGACGGACGGAGCCATAGACAAGCGTTTCGGAACCGCCTCGGTGACGGTGCAAGTCCAAGACATACCTGACGAAGCGCCTGTGTTCCCACAAAAGTTATACTCGGTGCACGTGCCGGAGAATGTGCCTAACTATCCGGTGGCGAAGGTTCAAGTAAGTACCTATTGATTTTCAGATATACAGGATGTATAATATTTATATATATATAATAATAAATATTTAAAGGGGTGAACCAGCCCATGAAACCAAACAACTTTCCCCAAGGAACATAGATCGAAATATGAAAAACAAATTCTCGCCCGACTGCTACATTTTGTAAGGGAGGTCCAAATTTTTTTTCATATTTCGACCCATGTTCCTTGGGGAAAGTTGTTCAGTTTAATTGGTTGGTTCACCCCTTAAAATGTTTGCAGCTATTTTTACACGTTATAGATTTTCCCGTCGCCAATAAAATTCTAGATAGTTCTACTACTAGGTATAGCCACCACAGTCCACTGCTAGATATACCACTTTTGTTGGCAGGCGGATTAGCAAGCGCAGTGCAAGATGTAGCATTCACAGGGGACACTGTTGCCCATTCCCTGCATGATTATCCCTTAGTCGATTTTTACTACACCAGCATAGGTGATTAACACACGGCAAAATTCATTTCTACCTACCAATGGGTAGGTAAATGGATTTTCATCGACTTTCTGATATCCAGTCATACCGAGTTCGTACGAGTTGGTATAACCAACCATAGGTAGTTAGAAAAGGGTAAAACTACCTTTAAATTTGGAATAGAGTTTTAAATTATTTATAAAGCCGTTAGTGTCATTGAAAACCCTTGATGCTAGCTGATCGTCATATTTTTTTACGAACACAACTGGACAAATATTGATGCTTTCTATTGTTATCTTTTCAGGCGGAAGACCCCGACACAACCCCAGAAATAACCTACACAATCCTGATGGGCGATATGGAACTTTTCTCAATTGACCGCAAGACTGGCGTGATTCGAACAACAAAGCCTCTAGATAGAGAAATGAGCACGAAACATGAAATTGTTGTGGGAACTGAAGAGAACACAGAGGATATGGAGAATGCTAGTACTACTGTCGAGGTCCTTGTTGATGTAAGTATACTTAAAGTGCCAAACCTGACCAATGCGAAACTGTTTAGAAATAAGTTGACCTGTTGGATAAGTATTATTTTTATGTTGGGTCCTGGGTCTACTGTCTTGAATAAACGGTTAAATAAAAAAAATAAAAAAATCTGTTTCGCGCATTTTGCATGAGTGGACGCGCAAATTGCGCTTCCGCACATGGTTCACTCTTTTCATCTGAACCGCTTGAAGTAAAGTGAACAACGTACAAAACGCAGCCCATGAAACTGAACAACTTTCCCCAAGAAACATAGCGTGAAATATTTTAAAAAATTGGCTAGGCCCTCCTATAAAAAATGACCCGGCCGGCCAACACATTTTGTATGGGACGTCCAATTTTTTACACATATTTCGACTACCTAATGTTTCTTGGGGAAAGTTCTTCAGTTTCATTGACTTGTTCACACCTATATTTAAACTCAATTACTTATTTTCCTCACTTCCAGGACAAAAACGACAACGCACCAATATTCACATCAGTAGTTCGCCCTGTAACCGTCGACGATACCTCCCCAATAGGCACTTTAGTCGAAACAGTGACAGCTGTCGATTTCGATGCGACCGCGCCCAATAATAGGGTCAGGTATAAACTGGTCGGGAGAGGGAAGGCGTCGAAGTACTTCCATGTGGAGCCTGACACGGGGGCTGTGAGAGTCAGGGATGATTTGAGGAAGGAAACGGACAGCGAATATACGGTGAGAGACATTTTGTGATATCCTTATTATTCTATCTATATTCTGTAAAATACGGGGTGTAAGGGACAGCGTCCCGAATACTAACAGGGTGCAAGCAGACCATGAAACTGAACAACTTTCCCTTAGGAACATACGTCAGTAAACGTCAAAAAAGATTTGGCTTCCCATAGTACATGTAGTCAGCTGATCGCAATTTTGTATGGGTCAAAAAAAATTTGTCGTTTCCTGACATATGTTCCTAGGAGAAAGTTGTTCAGCTTCATGGTCTGCTTGCACCCTTTCAGTATTCGGGCCGCTGTCCCTAACACCCTGTATGTTTGGGGATTTTAGTTTTAATGGAGTTTTTTCTACAGGTGGACATACAAGCTTACGATCAGGGAGAGCCGGTGATGTCGTCAGTGTCAAGTCTTACTGTCTACGTCAGCCATTCAGCCACCGTAGCTCCTGATGTAAGTATAGTTTTATTGACTGCTCGCTCGTAGAACGTTGAACGTTGTTCGTTTAAGGTGAACGCACACTTAAGGTGAACGCACACTTAAGGTGAAAGCAAACTTATCCATACCGAACGAACCGAATTTTAGAATTCTTTATACGAAATTCTAGGAAACCTCGCACATTTGCCCGAACCGAATCGGTCGAATCCGGCAAATGTGCGAAGTTTCATAGTATTTCATATAAAAATTCTGTTCGTTCGATGCGCATAAGTTTGCGTTTCCTCCTTAGGTGATTCCTAGTTGACTTCGCATAATGGGGCATATTTGTGTCCAGTGTGATGTCGGGCTAGAATTAATTACCTACTTGACTCTCTCTCTCTCTCTTTTGACAGGTCAAATGAGCTACTTTTTATGTCGCCCAAAACCAAAAACGTCATTTTGTTTAAAATAAGTGTAATATGACGTTACATTTCGCTATTTTGGATGGCGTCAAAACAATAACTTTTAATTTTCAGTTTAAAAATTCTTTAATATTTTGAAATACGATGAGCGGTGGCAGTAGTATTTTTGGAGAATGGTTTTTTCATACAAAATATCATTTTTAAAAAGTAGCTCTTTTGACCAGTCAGGAATGTAGCCTACTGTACCTAGCTAATCAAAGACTGATTGATTGAACAAACCATATTTTGATGTTACAGGTTGGCCTAGGCTTCGCAGACACAGTTTACACAGAACATGTTGCGGAAAACTCGCCCAATGGAACTTTAGTCAGGATTCTGCCGCTCTTGAACAAGAGAGAGCATTCCCCTAACACACCTCTCAAATATAAACTGACGGATTCTTCACAAAAAGGTAAGTTTCGCTGTGGAAACCTGATCAATGGGCTGGCAAAAACTAAACAATACATTCATAAATCAAAGAAAGGGTGGTGGACTGACATCATCGTTTAAGAATTTTGCTTATCTACATTCATACTCATATCACGCCTTAATCCCTCGTGAGGAAGGCAGAACGTTAACGGCCGTAACAGTACGGTCGCCATCACACACCACACCGCCACAACCCACCATGTCAGACAAATATTGAGGACCGTTTCAGATGATTCGTGTATAACTGTGACAGGTTGTCAGCCTGTCGCCTTTTTTGTTGCACACCGTTGCTGATAACAAAATTAAATTAAATGACCTAAAATTCAAAAATCCTGACTAATCTACATTTCAACTGCTTTTTTCAGGAGTATTCTACGTAAAACTAACCGAAGACCGCGACTGTGCCATATACCTGAACACCAGTTCGTTAGACTATGAAACGATCACAGAATACTCTTTAGAAGTCCAACTCGAGTCCATCCAAGGGTTGATCAACCCTGAAAGCAGTAAGGCGGTTATAAAGGTCCACGTGACTGATGCCAATGATAACGCCCCAATGTTTGTGTTCCCTGAACAGTCTACTATTGCCGGAGCGAAAGGAAAGTACTACGCGATTGTTACTAAGGATATGCTATTGGGGACCAATGTTGTTCAAGTCAAGGTGAGTTGACTTTCTTCTGACTACAAATAAGGGAATCTTTTTTATTAACTTTGTAACAAGAAGTTAATACAAAAAAGGAGTTTTTGTTTTGCCAATTCAAAAATCAAAATCAATTCAACACAAGTTTAATCAATGCTGTTTAGTATACTGTTTTGGTGGTAAAACATCAATGACAAGTAGGTATGTAACTTAGACTAGGAATAATAAGGTTAAATAAGAATACTCAACGAAGAAAAAAAAAATGATGATATAGTTGCGAGCTCACTTCCAGTTCTCCTTCTAAAATATTATGTCAAAGTTAAAAGATCTACCGCCATTTCTATTAAGAAGATTTAATGCAAGTCAATCCAGGATAAATTACTACTAATGGTTTATTTTAAACTAAATCATTACTTCTTATTTTTGGCAGGCAAAAGACAAAGATAGCGGCGACTACGGCAAACTAGAATACCAAAAGAACTCTTGGACGAAAGCAGCCGAAGAATACTTCAGCCTAGACACCGATACTGGAGTCATTACTAACATCAAGACCTTCGAGAATGTTCCACAAGACGTTCTACCCTTCAAGTTCAGTGTGACGGCGAGGGACAACCCTAACTCGCCGCAAGACTACAATATTGCCAGGGCGTCGGTTGTGGTAAGTAAAATTGTGATATATCTCTCTTATACATTGAAAGTATTAACAGTCAGAAAAAGACAGTGATACTGAGATCATATGCCACATCAATACCTAACGTTGAGAATGTTCCACAAGATGTTCATTATTACGGCGAAGGGGAAACCCTAATTCTAATATTGCCAGGGCATCGGTTGTGGTGAGGTGAGAGAGTCTATCTCTTTCGTTTAGCTTAAAAATAACGAAAATGGATAGGGACAACAATATAATCATAAAGTTGCCTTTTAATCCGAATGTCTCGTTTTGGGACCCGACCCTATCTTATTATCGAAATGCCGTATACATTCAATATACCATCCTGAATACGTTAATGGTAAATATAAATAGTCATACCACATATTATTATTCCAATTTTTTATAAACATTATGGAAATGGAATCTGATGGTTGCTTGGAAACAATTAGGTAAATAGGTACCGGTTTTGAACTCATTTCAATGGCATAGTTGCCTCATTCATTTCATTATCGATTGACACCTGATTAAATGACATAATACATAGGAATTTTAAAATATTAGCGATGCGATGTATTAGCGATAGTGCCATTATAGAAAGCTGACGCGTAATTTAGTGATATGGTTTTAACAGAACTGCCTAAATTTTAAGCTGAAAGGAACAGAACTTTAAAATCTGGTACGCATTGACACTCTTCTTCTTCGTCTTCTTTTCAAGTGGCACACCGAGTCCTCCAACGACCCAATGAACCCTAGTGTCAGAATTTCTTTACTAACTGGTTATTAACATAATCTTCTCTATTTCCACAGATCAATGTCCTCCAAAAAGACAACCAACTCATTATGGAAGTAGCCGACCTCAACCCGGATGCTATGCGCCGACGATCAAGAAGCCTACTCACAGCTATAGAAGAAAAGACTGGCTTCGTAGCTGGCTTAGAGAAACTTACCACGAGACATTATTTGGGAGAAAACGGGACTTTGGAAAGTGATCCCAAAGGAACCGACGTGTGGTTGTATCTCATCGATCCGAGTACGGGAACGATTTTGATGAGAGATTCGCTGTCTGTTAAAAAGTAAGCTTATTATTATTATACCTATTTGAATAGCAAGTATAGTATGATTATTATTAATGGTACGTTTTTAAAAAATCCGTATAGATGACCATCTTAGAAAAGTACACTCAAACCTAGAGAGTGAACCCTTTAGGCCAGAGTGTTGTTCTGCGTTGGACGCATGTAAAAACCTTGAATTGGTCCAAAACGTTCACGCTCGTTCTAAACATAATCACAGCTAATAGATTTAAGTGACCTAGAGTATGGTCGTTCGAATAGACCATATTTAACAGCTGCCAAACCCATACTGAAGGACATGTTAGCCAAGAAAAATAGACATTATATCATAGCATTAACATGATTGGGACAATCAAATATGGCCTATTCGAACTACCATACTTTAGTAAACTATAAAAATCCTTCCTTTTTTTCTTCCAGGGCAATGGAAAGCGGCGTCCGAAAAGCCGTAGCAGCGCGCCTCCAATCCCCTGTCAGCGATGTCAGAGCTCCGCTTACTCCAATAGAGCCGCCTAGGAGACCGATTGTAGCCGCTGCACCGCTGGCCACAGCGCTGCCAGCCGCTTTATTGGCATTGGCAGCGTTGGTCCTAGTCGCCGCGAGTGCCGCTACTATCTATATTTGTGCTTCTTGGAACAGGTAAGTCAAGAACAAGGCATTATAGACACTAGTAAACTAAGTCACTTCAATAGAGACACCTAGGAGAACGACTGTAGCCGCTGCACCGTTGGCTACGGCGCTGCCTTTATGACTTTATGAAGAATGAAATCAGGAGGAACTGGATTCGTTTTATACAATTTACTATCTTTATAATACTTACCTACGTATTTTAATTTCCAATATTCACACTATTTTAGTACTAAGTTACAGTCAAACGCAAAGAAACCAGACCCCCCTCTTTCCTTGGGCCTACGATCCTAGATTCTCTTTACCAAAAGGGGTGTTACAAAACGACATGTCAAAAATACTCTTCTTTGCAGGTACAAAAAACACAAAGAGCAAGCCGTTCAGCAGTACGGAACCCTCAGCTTGAGCATGCCTCCTCCCCGGCCCCCCTCAGGATACGAGTCCAGCGAAGACGAGCCAGCTCCACGATACGAGACTCAAGTACTCAATATGGCCGTCGATGACGCGGACTTGCAGCTCGACTTTAGTTCCAATAATCATGCCTTCAATATACATAGTGTGCAATATCTTTCTAAGGAGAATCGTGAGTATTTCTTTCATCTTTTAGCTATTTGTCAAGCATCATGGGTCAAAAACAGTGAGACTCAAGAAACAATGACTGAGAATGACCAGTCTCATAATATCCCAAGATTTTCTGTAGGTACCGATAATATTTCGACTTATTGGGTCTTACCACAAAAAGTTAGACGACCGGTGAACGCGTGACTACAATTATGTTTATATGGAGTTTTATTTAAACACGCCTTCTACATCTGTCAACTTTCTTGTTCTAAGACTCATTACGTCTTGTAAACATTTGATATTGAGGTACTTGTCTGCCGGAAATGTCTCAATCTAATCCAAATCAAAAACCTTATTCTCAGTATAAACATCTCGTTTCGTTTCAGTCGATCGCAGCCCAACGTTATCTGAAACGGCGACGACCGCCCGAGCGTCTAGCGTGAACGACAATGGAACACTCAATAACAGCCAAATGTTCGACCAGATCGCCAACAACGCAACCCTTGCGCGCAACACTCAAACCCTAAACCGGCGGGTTCAAAACAACCACGCATTGAACAACGCGCTAGGGACGTTACCCCGAGTCAACAATAACGGGGTGGGGGGCATCGCGACCACGCTTGGAAGGAAAATAAACGGAGGGAATAATCATAAGAAGAAATCTACGCAGCCTATTATGGCGTATGATGACATACCGGGATTACAAAGGTGAGTGGAGTTGAGCGTTTTTGAAAGATATTGAGTGTGTCTGTGTACCTACTCCATAATATGTGTAGACAAGTGTCTCCGTTCATACAAAGTTATTTACTTTGTCAGTCATTAGCATACTTGCAGTAGGTTTCGTTCTGGGAAGTCTTTTATGTTTTTTATGATTGTTTTCGAAAATTTGTTACAGTAGGTATACAATACAGTAAGTTTCTTTTGGTAGCATCTATTCAAGTTTAATAACCCTATAATGCGGTTTCGAGTCAAAGACTATTTAGTTTTGCGACTAATCTTCTGAATACTGAGCATACCATTTTGTTAACATTTATCAACCACTTTTTATTTTCTATTCCAGAGCGTCAGACAATGACAACGTAACATTCGGCAAGAGGAATTTCTCAGGCTACTACGACCAATCGCCAGTAGAAACCACCACCGAACTATAGTTAAAGTATAAAGTAAAGTGAATATAATAACAATTATGAAATGAAAAGTGAAATGTCGAAGGCTTCCCTGATAGCACCCGTCCGTGAGTGGAATTTAATAATTGCAACTAAAATGGCCATTGGAATATATTGTGTTCACATTTTGAACACAACTAAGGCCAAAATGAGATTGTCTAATGCTTAGCATAATTTTGTGTTCAACGAAAGAATAAAGATTATTATTATAAGCAACGGAATACGACTGAATATATACTTGAAAAACTTAGTATTAATTGTGAATAACGAATTTTTAGATAATTTTTGTACGTAATTGTACTTACTTAGCGATGGCTAGTCTCTTGTGTTGAACAAATTGTGCATAATGAAATGATAATAATTTTATTCTTATTCCTAAGTGTAAATAATGTGGCATTATGCGGTTATGTCTAGTTAGGTACCTGTAGTTTATTGCCAGGATGAAATTGTATATTTTGTATAAAAAATGTTTTATAGGGTCGTGTTCTGAAAACTTTTTGAAACATTTAAATACAAAGGGTGGTCTACGAATAACAAAACAAGTTTATTCTAAAAGTTTAAAAAGGTTTTCAGAGTTTACCCACTGATGTGTGTGGCCTTTACTGTGCCATTAATGGAATGAAAATAATGTATGGAATTATTGCATCCCAGAAAATGTTCGAAAAATTGGTCTTATAATTTAATTAGCTATGCATATAATCTTGAATCTCAAATAAATTTCATTTTTTACGAATTTTGTGCCAGTTAAATATAAATCGTGTATATGTAGTTTGTTGGTTATTATATTCTTTGTAAACTTACACACTAAAACTTCTCGAGAAAAAGTATTTTTGCTGCATTTTGGATAAATATCTACTTTTTATAGATCTTTTACAATAATTCATGCTCAGCTCAATTCTTACGGCCCCAAAAGACGTTCAGTGCCAAATAAATGTTTCTCAATATTTTAGTCTCCTATTTCATTGGCTAGGAGCCTCAAAATGTTACCTATGAATTATTATTTTTCCTTTGTATTATATTTTTGTATAAATCTATAAGTTATATTTTATTATTTTGTGAAATTATTGATACAGTTTGTATTATACTTGTGAAGAAGATTGTTAATATAATTTTTGAAATAAATTAATTTTATTATACTTTTGACTTTTTCTTGAAATGGTTTTAACAATGATAATTATTGTTTTCAAATCACTCATGTAGGTGTATATAGGATATGATTATAATATTTTTCAGCTAAACAATGTGGTGCAAAACATACAGACTATATGGCTACTTCTCCGCCTTTAGAATTCGGTTGTTGACTGTTCAAAGATACTACGGACTTAATTCATAATTTTTCAAGATATTCAATGTTTGAATAAATAAACAGAAAATTACATGAAAGTAAGTGTTCTGACGCCATATAAAATACCAATGTATGACGTCATGCATTCCTATTTTCATAAAAATAAAACGTTTTAGATGATTTTAAAAAGTAGCTCATTTGACCCGCCAGTACATTACCTTATTATCTATTTACTTACACAAGTGTGCGCAAAACATGTAAGTAAATTAAAAGTGGCTATTATGTTTCATTGCACAAAGGGCCCGATTCAGTTTACGTTGCTAGTTGTATCCATAAGTCATCGAGTACCTACCTATAGCTATAGGCAAGAAGAAGATTTTATTGCAACCACATGAAATTACAATTAAATACAATTTTGTCATTAAAATAATCGTGAATGCGCCATCAAACACTAGAGACGTGATCACAATCGCAGCAGAAGCGGGGCCTAGGTACTTGTGTAAAGTTATTTAGAGTAGGTAAGTAACTAGAAAATAAATTGATACAGATTATGGCCTCTTTCACATTCAACGTCCAACGCAGCGCAAAAATAACGCTGCGCTAACGGATCCGGCTGTCAAATCCATTCTAGAAACGTCATTCCCTACACAAAAACCGCTTTCGACGGATGTCTCAACGGACAACCGCTGCGTTGCTTGACGATGCATCCGTTAGCCGTTTGACAGACGTCAGACATGCGCTGCGTTGGACGTTGAGTGTGAAAGAAGCCAATCTGACTACTAGTTGCAGATACCGGTCAAATTTTGAAGATGCCTGGTTGATTTGAATTTTTGAACCACAGAAGTCCATAACGTACTTTTAAACGTCACTGTACCTTAAGGAAATTCGTTAAATTACTTTTTTATTTAATACACGAAGTAAGTATAATTGCAGTGGCCATGAAAAAAGCGGTATTCCCCGCTCGCCGCAACAACATTTACTCGCTAACATCGCACAACTAAGTTTTCATGTTCATTCATAATGCTTCAGTGTGGTTCATTGTGTGCGGGACAGTTACACGAAGATTATTTAGATTTTTTTACGCTGACCTATAATATCACAATTGGTAAGTTACCGTGATTTATTAAGCGATCAAAAGCGTTGGAATACTGTATAGTTCAATCATGGAATTGATCATATTGTACCTAAATAATAGCCACGTAATAGGTATGTGACAACTTGTATATTTGATGTCATTTCATATTCAAACAAATCGACGATATTATGCGATTTAAGCAGGCGTAGTTATTATTTCGTTTGAAACGTAATTCGGTTCCGTGCACAGAAATCCGCAACGACTGGTCTAACCACACGTTTTAAAATTTCTATTACTCGAGGTTTGATTGGGATGGCAGTTGAGTATCAATGGCGTTACAATGAATAAAAAATCAGAGAGTCGGGACTTGGGGGGTAGTTGTGTAGATGGTAGGTTAGGTTAAGCATTAAAGGGTGATCTACAGAAAAGAGTATGCCATAGTATTAAAGGAAAGCCGAGGGGAATCGTATTGTATGGATCTACTTTACCTCCTTGAACTGATCTTAAATAGGTCCGTCCTTAAAATTTCATTAGGGCCTGACACTTTCTCCGTTCTAAGTACCAACCAATGTTCTACTTACTTATTAGATAAAAGGGTTTAACTCGCAGGTAGACAACCTTTTGCAAAAGGAATCCACTAATTCTGTCTGGGTAAGAACCGAACCGTAGCAAATAATTAATGAGGGATGACCATTGGTAACGAAATTACATAGGCATTTATAGGCCTCTTTCTGTCATCGTGGACTCCACAATAATTTATTTAAATGGTTTCAAATAAAGGTTACAAGAAAGTAGTAAGTATCATTAAAGTGCAGAGGACATCGGCCTGCGTATGCAGCTCGTATGCGTGCATGTATATACACGGTGTAACAACGCGCGTAACTTGTAATACAAGATGTTAGGAAAAGTACTTAGTTCCTTTAAAGGGATGAACTAGGTCATTAAAATAAAAAACTTTCCCAAAGGAACATAGGCTGAAATATGGAAAACAATGTTAGACCTTGCATACAACCTGACTTAATCGGCTGGTACATTTTATATAGGAGGTCCAAAATTTTTTCCCATATTTCGACGTATGTTTCTTCGGGAAAGTTGTTCAGTTTCATAGGCTAGTTCATCCCTTGAAAAGAACTCAGTACGTTTCCTAACACCCTTTGGGTACATGGGATTGTATGAGAGACGCCACTCCGCTTTCATGCGCTACGCAATGCTAGCGGTGTGCCGTCTATCATACAATCCAATATGTTACAAGTTACGCGTATGATTACGCCGTGTACACGTTCACGCATACGAGCTGCATACGCAGGCTGGTGTGCTCTGCCCTTTAGTCGAGTCATATTCACATATCACGTGTCTATCTTAGTAGTAGATACTACTCGTACATGGTAATTTTCGTTTCTTATTTCCAGCGTTTGTTATTAGAAGTAAAGAAAATACTTCTAAATACACTGTTTCTAAATTTCATGGGCAGGGAGACACGAACGTAATCTCCTACACTACGATTATAAATAAATAAATATCGCCAGACCTTTATCAACTTTGACGGCTCTCTACTTCCGAAAGTTTTGCGGACTCTACCTTTCGAAGTTTGAAAACTAATCTATTGTACGAAAATAACTGGCTGAAAAATTCACCACATTCCTAAAAAGAGTTCTTGGTCTTTGGTATCTTCCTACCTACGTCCCTTTTCTTCACAACAAACATCGAACCTGTTTCGTGCGGATTTTTCGCTAAGCCTTTGCATTTTCCCTCGAAGCCCTGGATTTATATCCACTTTTCAGGTACATGTCTTTCTTTCAAAGGGGTTCGGCATTCGTTCGAGAATTTTCTGTCGTGAGGATCGGCTTGAACGTTTTGTTTGAAATGTGACTTTTCTAGTAAAGGCTTTAACGTACAACGCAGTTTTCGTGAAATCTGCATCCCGAAGTAATGTATAGTTTTCAGTCAACAACAACCTTTTAAAACGATATATGTATAAGTTGCAGATAGGTTATATGTAGTTTCTGGCTGATAAGATAACATAAGTAGACATGGAATATTACTGTGCTACTACGGTACATAAGATTTATGAGTTCAGAAGTTTTCCTGAACATTTACACGAAGTAAAACACGTAAGGTGATTTTACAAGAAAATTGCCTTGCAGACTCGTAGTCACACCAGTTTATCACAGCAGTGTGAAAAACAGGATTATATTCCTTTGTTACGACGATCACTTATTACTAAAATACGTTAACTACATTAACATCGAAAAACAATTTATTGCATGTATTGAAATTTTAATTGAAAGATAATTTATTCATCAGGTGGAATCCAACATAATACTATTACCGATTATCTGTTTTAATACTTTGATTAATCATTTTATTCACTTTGTTTTATTGGAATTTGTTTATACAGCCTGTTTGTACGTACGTAGTTTTTCCTTCTTGAAAAACATGCATTGTTTAAGTATTTTATTATGTTGTCATGTTTGTTCGGTTAATGTTTAAGATATGGAGTTTCAATGCTTCAGTCTTACGTTGTGATGTGGGCTGTCCTGTTGTTTATCGTGGCAGCTGGTGCTACGAGCACAAAGGAGCCCTCTGCACATTTCAGACCATCTGCACCAGGTATACAAATCACCATCATGACTATACCTAACGAGGATCGCACAGTTAACGCACGACGGACCGGTAAAATATCGCAGTGTTCTGTCAGATCCATACTGGAAATCCCCATACTAAAACCGCTTAACCGCTGTTGACGCAGCGCTATTGCAGTGTCGTCCGTCGAGTGCGGTTTTAGTATGGGGAGTGACGTTTCTAGTATGGATCTGACAAAACGCTGCGATATTTTAGCGGTCCGTCGTGAGTTAAGTATGCGTTGCGCCTTATAGCAGTCCAATGCTGGACGAAGACTTCTCCAAAAAGGCACACAGAAAGGCACGATCTTATGTTTTCGCCATCAAGTCACTTCCAGTCGCATTCTTTAAGTCATCGGTTCATCTGACCTAAGGGTATCCAACGCTATGTTTGCCAATGCATATAAAAAGTAGGTTATTTGTAAGTAAATTCACTTTTTACCATGTTAATCTTGGCTGAAGGCGTTTGAGGGATTATCAGTTTAGTGGAAACGGGTTTGGACAACACGACACAGCCTAGTAGACTTACTTACCTATCTACTCATGTGTCGAGTATTTAAGCAATTATAGCTTC
This sequence comes from Keiferia lycopersicella, assembly GCA_029255805.1. Classification (NCBI taxonomy): domain Eukaryota; kingdom Metazoa; phylum Arthropoda; class Insecta; order Lepidoptera; family Gelechiidae; genus Keiferia; species Keiferia lycopersicella. The sequence goes on from JARACZ010000008.1 coordinate 8,545,043, forward strand.
TGTTACATTGATGACACCCCGGTGAAAAAAAGTAATCTTTTTAGTCATTTTGATAAAAAAATTGAATAATTTTAAAATTGTTTGAAATGCTGATCGTGTCATTTAATTTCATTTAAGGTAAAAAATGTCCTGCCAATGAGATATGGATAAAAAACCCTATAGATTGCCCAAGCGAGTACTGTTCTAAGCATTACAACAAGATCAAATGCCCTCCTTCAAAATGTTCATCACCACCTGGTTGCAGATGCAAAGAAGGGTTCTTGCGTGATGACGAAACTAAGGAGTGTATACCTGCAAATCAGTGCCGTAAGTTTTTTTAAATCGTTGATAAAATAGGCATTCTTACGGCCTCTATCGCTCTGCCTACCCCGCAAGGGATAAAGGCATGATATATGTATGTATGTATAAAATAGGCAGATACTCATGCTGTAAATGCGTGGTACTATTTTGACGACGCTTTCATTATCCTCAAACTAATGATGCAGTGAGTGAAAATCGCAGAGGGTCACTTTTTAAAAGGAGAATCTTAAAAAAATATGTTGATGGTGCCGTGGTATCTGCAACAGAAGTTATCGAAACTGTTTAATGTAAAATCTTGTATACACAAAAAAGGAATAAGCACAGGTGTGGTTCCAAACAAATTGAAATATTAGGTATAGTTGCAAATGAAAATACATATACAAGGTGTTACAGAATGAACAATAAAAATTAATTTCTTTGACATTGTTTATTTTACGAATGGGTGGGGTTTAGGAAGTGGCGAAAAGTATCTCCTAGTAAGAGTAATGAACTTGACATTGTAACAATAGTGGCTGCGACACAAGTATTAAAATCAAGCCAAATTTATTAAAATTAATATTTTTTATTAATTTTCAAACACGACATTACGACTAAAACTATAAGACATTATTACGGGTTTTAACTCACGGTAGGGATATATCGAGCACCCAATATTTCGGCGATGTTGCAATCGCCATGATCACGGGTAAACTGGAGCGGCTGCGGGTGACGGCTAAGGGCAAACATTCGAAAGTGTGTGTGTTGTCGAGATGACTTTCGAGTGAGTACCGATAGTGACCAAAGTGTTCCGAAAAAACGCAGAAGAATGAGGGTAGACAGATATGTTTGCCCTTAGCCGTCACCCGCAGCCGCTCCAGTTTACCCGTGATCATGGCGATTGCAACATCGCCGAAATATTGGGTGCTCGATATATCCCTACCGTGAGTTAAAACCCGTAATAATGTCTTATAGTTTTAGTGTTAATAACCACGGAACCTTAAAATCAAGTGTCTTAATGTCGTAATTACGGATTTAATTATTTTATAAATAGACTCTTTACAATGGACATGTTAACACTCTTTCAGCTTTATTGGTCTTTTTGTAACACCCTGTATATAAAGGTGATTGAAATTAGTTCTCGTAAAGAAAGCCATTACGTATTAGAATTAATATTAATAATATCAATATTTTATTTGGAAATAGAAATATTTCAATTCCTTTGTAGTACCCCTGTGCCTATGTAGCTTATTTATCATCTGACTGTACCGAAACCAGTTTTTTGTTATCGTTAGCTAATTGTTGGATATCGGACTCCCTGACATAAATCCTGATCTGACATTGAAAGGTGTTCGTTTGCCATATCATTTTAGGTCGGTAAATGTTTTTTTCACAACGAACACTGGAGCTCATTCAGTAACCTAGTCGCCTACATTCACCGGTACATACAGGTTGACGCTTCTCTTGAGCCGGCAGGACACGGCAAATCCTATATACTCACAGACCTTTTCCTGATTTCAGCGAAGGCATGCCCTGAGAACGAATACTGGGAGAGATGCCCAATAGACTGCCCCAGTGAATACTGCTCGAAACACTTCAACAAAATCAAATGCCCCCCTCCAAAGTGCTCTACGCCGTCTTGTAAATGCAAGAAAGGGTATCTGCGAGACGATAACACCAACCAATGTGTTCCTGAAGATAAATGTCGTAAGTTTGACAAAGGAATTATCATATTTGCAGCGTTTATATTTTTTTTGAGATGCAAAGAGACCGGAAATCAAAAACCGAATCGTACTTAGGCGGATCGCACACTTGACGTACGACGGACCGCTACAATATCGCAGCGGTTTGTCAGATCCATACTAGAAACGACATTCCCCATACTAAAGCCGCACTCGACGGACGACACTGCGAAAGCGCTGCGTCAACAACGGTTTATGGGTATTGACAATTCTAGTATGGATCTGACAGACCGCTGCGATGTATTAGCGCTCCGTCGTGCGTCAAGTGTGCGATCGGCCTTACGCACCCCCAAAAAATAATATTTTATGAATCGGTATAGCTAGAGGGTAATTATGAAAGTTGTCATAGGTTATTTATTTTTATAAAAAGCTGGTATTAACCTTAAGAACTTTATGAATGATACAGTTTCCATTTATAGCTCCTCAATGTAGTTACAACGAAAAACCAGTAGAATGCAGGACAATTTGTCCACCCCAGAACTGCGACTTGCCTTACACAGAGTATAACTGTATAGAAGTTTCGAAAAGATGTGAGCAAGGATGTGATTGTATCGAGGATCACTTCAGGAACTCGACTGGACAGTGTGTACCATCTGAACAATGTTCACCGCGTAGGTTGCAAATACTTACATACATACCTATATCACGCCTTTATTCCTTGCGGGGTAAGCAGAGCGTTAACGGCCGTATGAATACGATCGCTATCGCTACGTCTGACACTTTTGAAGATTGCTTCCGAAGGTTGTTTCAGAAAACATGTGTATCACTATAGTAACAGGTTGTCAGCCTGTCGCCTAAAAATTGTAATACACCAATACTCTCGAGTCCCTTATATTATTATATTATTAGTCGCCTCTTACGACACCCGCGGGAAGGATGCGGGGTGATGCTATTCTAAGCCGGCATCACACGGCACTGTAAATACTTACTTAACATTTGGTATGGTTAGCTTCTTTCGTTCACAGTCATGACACAGTAAGCTACGCATTCAAAAGACATTTACATAGCCTAACGTTAGAAACCCCGCATTTCGTATACGAAAGTAAACAATGATTCTTAGATTTAGTGAGAAGAAACCCTCGCCATTAACTCACATACCCCTCACTTAACAGAGAAAGTGGGGATTCGTCAAGATAAATATCAAGCAAGATTGTTTTTTTATTCCTCCAAAATTAAAGAGCGAGGTTAGATATATTAGGTAAGTAAAGCTATGAAATGAAATAGAAATAAATAACGTCCCATTTTATTAAGGACAAATATTTTAAAGGCATGTTCAGAAATATTATTAAACGATGTTTTATGTAAAAACAAAAAGAAAATACACGTTGGTTTTCAAAACAAACACCAAAAACATGTTCACCAAAATAAAATAAGTGAACGACCTGTACACAGCTTGCGTAGTCCACATGGACTATTTTATTTACTACGATTTGACTGTCATATATTTGACATCACATGTCATACATACGTCAACGGGATCATACATAGGATGCTACTTATAAATTCGATTTAATTTGTTTGAAAAATGAAAAAAAAAACAAGCGAATATTTTTTTTTGTTTTTTACATAACACATCTTTAATTATATTTCTGAACTTACTCTTACAATATTTGTACTTAATAAAATAAGACCTTATATATCTTCAGCTTTTTTGTACTTCTTGTAAAACGACTCTTACAAACATTCAAAATGAAGCAGGCGGAAGCATAAAGCAATCACTTTGATTGCATTTTTTAGCTGCTATTTGTGGTCCAAATGAGGAATGGGCAAAATGCAAGGCTCGACTACGACGAGTCTGTCACACTTCGTATGTTGACGATCACTGCGATCCAGAAAAATGTGAGGCTGGCTGCGAATGTATTGAAGGTCATGCTAGGAACTTCATTGGTGGTGGTTAAACCAGATTAGGAATACTTGATTTTTTTCGACTACTCTGTCATATCAGACATGAAGAGATATACAAGACGAAGAGAATTGACCAACACTTCAATTTACGCAATAAATATACGCAATAAATATGATGCATAATGTACAATAATATTATTAACAACCGATACTTTTTGGGTATAAAATAAAAGCGATATTCCCATATTTTCCTGCAGCTGATCCGTTGCAATGTGGAATAAACGAGGAACTGAATCCATGCAAGAGGACTTGCCCGCCAGAAGTTTGCGAGGCATTGTACTTGAGTTACCTATGTGCTGCCCCAGAACCAAATGCCAAATGTGAGCCAGGGTGCATGTGCAAAGAGGGTCATCTAAGGGACGAAAGTGACACTTGTATTGCTATAGAAGATTGTCCTCCTCGTAAGTTTTGAAAGGTTAAAATAATAGTTTTAAAATCAGCCCTTACACTGTATCTAAGATCAACTTTGCGAGCGAATAGGTACACATTAAACTATTGAGCTAATGCTATCTATCTATCAATGAATTTAAATAGTTAATACACCGATCTTTGCTTTAAGAGGGCTATCAACTTTTTCTAGCAAATTACCGAAAATTGGCGTTATAAGCAAGCGTTTTTAAGTTAAACTGTTAGGTAAAAAAATAAAATTTCTTATACATCTTATCAAACATATCTGTAACTAAAAACTGTACTATGAACATTTTGATATTTTAGTTTATAACTTATAATATAAAATCGAAAACCAAAACAAGCTACTGCAAATGAAGAAAAAGACATCATTTTAGGCCTGAGTTTCAGATCTGTGGTACATTGTAACAAAATACCTATTACGCATATAAGTCGAGGTTATCTTTGAAAACAAACTTTATTTTGGAAATTTTTCAATTTCATTTTAAAACATTGTTTAAAATTTATTTTTCTAATTCACATTTCGGCGAAATATCTCGCCGTTTGAATGGCTTCTGTATGAAAAACTAGCCATAGGATTATTTAAAAAAAAAAGTATGTATTTTAGGAAGGTGTAATAAATCAAGTTGCAAAAGAAATACATTTATATTAACTTTAATATTTTTGTTAAAAATATTCTAGAATCCCTATATATTTCGCGCAACGACGCTCATCAAATGCCTACAATGCGGCCGGGCAAATTTTTAATAGCACCCTTAATATTTTTGTTGCAGCACCTTGGATAATAGTAGATCCATCAGAACCCGTATGTCCGGAAAACGAGATATACACAAACTGTACATCGACATGTCCTGAAGAATGCTCTTGCACTGATGCACCTGACTGCAAGTCAGGATGCCAGTGTAAAGAAGGTTATGTTCGGGATTTGGATGGAAATTGCGTGCCTTCACAGAGTAAGTAAGACTGGGAGAAATTGTTAACTTATTAAAACGTAGCAGTTATTGTAATATGGATTTATATGACGAATTCTTAATTTGATTTCACAGAATGTGGTGTAAACGAAGAACTTGTCCCCTGTTTCCGATCTTGCCCCCCAGATAGCTGCGATACCTTGTATGTGAACTACCCTTGCGCTAATCCAGAGGGTTTGCCCTGTCAGTCGGGTTGCAAGTGCAAGCAAGGGTATTTAAGAGAGAATGGAACCTGTATTCCAGAGCAAAAATGTCGTAAGTCATTTTCTTAATACACAAGATACGGCCATATCGACAACACTGACTCTATTTTATATATACGTAATGATGAAGAAAAAAAGGAGATCATCAGTAAAATAAAAGAAACATCTTTAATACATTTAGTCTTTAAATTATTTCTGGAAAATAGCGCTTAGTTAGTGTTATGTATGAACAATATTGTATGTAGGTAGGTTACTGAGGGTAGTGAAATAATAAATCAGTTTTGCTCTTGATCTCAACTCGTGTGTATTCTTTATTGGCGACTGTGGAAAATTAATCTAAATACAGTGAAAATGGCCGTAAATATTTCCAATATTGTGTTTCCGGGACACTTCGACCCAAAGACTGATAAGTGGTGTGATTACAAGGAACAATTACTTTGTGCGCTTGACGCCGCGGGCGTCGGCAGTGATAACCTCGAAAAAGGACGCTCATTGTTTCTTTCACAGTGTGGCAAAGAGACTTATAAGCTTGTCGCTTCACTTTTAGTGCCAAAACGTCCCACTGAAGTGCCGTTGTTGGAAATATTTCAGATTTTGGACAAATTCTTTGAACCCGAAACAAACGAAATTTTACAAGCGGGTAAATTTCACTGTCGGAGACAATTAGACAAAGAAAGCGTGCAGGACTTTGTGGCGGCAATAAGTTTACTTGGTGCAAAGTGTAATTTCACGGACTTGAAACGCCAGTTGAGAGACCGACTAGTACTGGGGGTGCGGGACGATCTGTTATAACGAGCCTCGAGATCGGTTTTTTAAAAAAAGAATTTTATTTAGGCTAGAGAATTTATTAGAAAATGAATATTATTTAAATTTGGAAACTGGCGGCTGACCCGACCGAAGGTGTGATTGAGACTGACGTGGAAGCGCGGTGCGCTGGACACGGCGGCTCTGATGCTGATACAGGGCGTCTGTGCTTAGTCAGCAAAGTCCCATATAAATTAAGGGTATAACATCTCCCCCCTTATGAAATAAACTTTGAATATAATTCGAAGTTTATGATAAAATAATTTTAAATATGACTTCTTATGCGCGGTGTAGGAGATATTTGACTATCTTCTATAATTTCATTCTCGGAAACATGATCTGAATTTTGGGCTTCATTAGTATTATCAATTACTTTTCGAGTTTTGAAGGTACCACCAGTTTTCAAAAGACGATACATTTTATAAGCTATAAGAACTATGATAATTATACTAAGGAGTAAAGTTACGATAGAGTAATGGGTTCCATATCGGACTATATGAGGTCTGTTTTGTATTTCATCGGTTTGTGCAATAAAGGACTGCAAGATATTTTTCTTTATTTTTAAATCATCAAGGTCAATGTTTTCTAGGGTAATAGGGGACACATTACTCTTTATCTTATTCAACTTAGAAATACTGCAACATGAATCATTAATTAAATTAAAGTTGTAATTTATGGCTGGTAGAGTAATATTATAAGAATTTCTTTTTGGAATTAGTCTGCTGCTTTTACAGTAAGCTATGCAGTGATTGGGTAAGTTAAGTATGCCTGTACCTATTACATTAGTTTCGAATATTTCAGAGTCTACACAATCTATGGAAAGTTTACTAAGTTTAGACTGCACGTAAATCCATCTATTGTTCAGAAGAGGCTTCCATAAGTCCACAGAACCGTAGACGAACCGCGTTTCACACTGATTTGGCACTTTATTTATAGATCGCGATAATAACTCGCTTTCACAACTTAATTTAGCACTTGTTTGGTACTCGTTGGTGACGTCACACATAAAGTTCTGCGTTGTGGTTTGTTTGCACTCTTGTAGGGATTGTATGTTGCAGTAATACGTCTTATCTTTAGTTATAGCTATATACTTATTACTAGGGGTGATCATGCTAAACGTATCAGGGTTGTCTAGTTTGTAAGGCATAGGTAAGGCCACACTATGGTACAGATTAAATTCTTTGGGGAGTACTAGTGGAATTTTGAGGACAAATACTATTCTGTTATTAAGGTAATAACAGTTTACGGAACAAACATTAATAATAGCATGAATCAAACTTAAATCTAAACTTATGGGTAATTCTAAGTTACTAGGTAGGTGCCTATAGTTATCGGCGAGCTCTCGAAACAGCTGTTCAGGGCTAATAATAGACGGGTGAAGAATGTTTTGACTGCTCAGCGTTATCGCATTTATTATATCTTCCAGTTGGAATGAGAGTGTTAATATGGTTGACTCAAGCATGTTTAGAACAGAGTTAAGATGTGATCTATAGAGAATATCGTTAGTTATTATTGTAACGTTACTTAAACTTTTCGAGAGGTTGTCGAGAACATGGTTCAGTTTATCTTCATTATTTTTAATTTGGTAAATAGTTTTGTTAAAAGAAGAAATTGTAGACATAGATATCAAAATATTTTGTTTTACCAAAGAGGCTAGTTTCTTTCCGTCATTCTGAGCACTTTCTATAGCATCATCATACCGCAAAGCGTCGTCCTCGTCTAAAGTACCAAAGACTTTTTTAAATATCGTTCCAATTCCTGCAATCCAAGCTCCACGTCTTTTCCTGTTTTCTACTAAGTGAGATAAAGATGAGTATTCTCTTACTATATCGTGATAACGTACTGTAAGCGGCTCTATTAAGTTTTGACACTCTAGAGTACTTATTGTTTCAGTTTGTTTACACATAAATTTGAAGGTACCAATTACTGAGTTTATGTTTTCTATGTGGGGCTTAATATACGCGATGTTAACTGGTATAATAAAACTTAAATAATCGTTTGCGATTTTGATTTTGCCAATATGATCAAAATATATCCCTGGGCTAGATGATATCGGTTGGACAAAGTCTGGGTGAGCCATAATTGAGACACTGAAAGGAAATAAATCTGAATCAGTATTTTCATACTATCTATATAACTTAGAATGACTATACTACTTTACCTAATATTCTATTCTATACCTTACTAAAGGATTTCCATTCTAACTGTACTCGTAAGTCAGTGTTTTGGCTAAAACCAAGGTCATGATGCAAATAGAGTTCAAGGTGGGTCAAGGTTTATTTCTGCCAGCTTCATTTCGTCGAAATGATGTCGCACGTGACGTCTATTGACAAGCAAGGTAGCCGTATGATTGTCATGCACCTTTATTATTTTATATGGTCCTTTCCATTGGGGTGAGAGTGCTTTGCGCAGGCGCAAGTGATTTTTTAGGTATACCATATCGTTTTCTTTGTATTGGACCGGGCATGTACGGGAATCATAGTATTGTTTGGATGATGTTTTGGATTTTTCGATGTGTTCTAGGGCCTTGTCACGGGAGCATTTTAGGCGATGTTGGAGCATCTTGACGTAATCAGGGTAAGTGGTGTTTGGTGATTCGTCGTATAGTGAATTTGGTAAGAACGGCTTGTGTCCGAACACAAGTTCGTATGGCATGTAGTTGGTAGTGGAATGGACGGCTGTATTGTAGGCAAGCATAGCCGTGTACACGTAACGGGGCCAATTGTCTTGATTATTGTTGACGAATGATTTAAGGTATTCCTTTAGAGTAGAGTGACTGCGCTCAAGGGCGCCTTGAGTTTGTGGGTGGTACGGCGTACTCCACAGTTGTTTGATTTTCAGGAAGTTGCATGTTTTTTTGAATAATTCAGCGGTAAAGTTGGTGCCTTGATCGGAGAGTATAGTTTTAGGGATCCCGAATAGGGATATAAAGTGGACAAGACAGTCAATGCTTTCTTCGGCGGTTACACTGCGGACTGGGTAAGCTACTGAATATTTTGTTAAGTCATCTTGAAGGGTTAAGATGTATTTTAATTTTGCAGTGCCCGATTCAGGAAGGGGACCAACAATGTCAAGAGCGAGGCGTTGAAAAGGAGCAGTGGATGTGCTTGTCAAAATCATAGGTGCTCTGTTCACTCGTCTGAGGGCTTTATTTGTTTGGCATGAGGAACAGTTCTTTACGTAATTTTCGACATCAGAACGCATTGATTTCCAATAAAATACTTCACGGATGCGGTTTAACATGCGGGTGGTACCCAAATGTCCGGCAATGGGGATGTCGTGATTTTCTTTAAGGATTTTTGGGATCTCGCTAAGTGTTGGGTATATGATTTTGTTATGATACACGTGGATTGTAATTCCCGTGTCTCTGAATAGAAAAGCTAACATGTTGTATATTTTGGCGAATATTAGTTTTTCAAAAGGATTTTGGAAGTCTGAAATGCTTACTTCATTAACATCGGGGTTTTCTTTGATGATTCTGTCTTTTACTGCTTTCAGAGAATTGAAAATATCTGCATATGTGCAGTTATCAAAATGATGAACCTTTGTATATAAGAAATAGTAAATTTTGTTTCCGACGCAGAGTTTCTGGGCGGAATGCAAAGGTCTCTCGGATAGTCGAAATTCGTCTTGGTTTTCGTATTCATTTAGTATTTCGGAAATGAAAGGCATGGACTCATCTAAGTCCAGTGATGTGGGGACAATGATCAACTTTTGTGAAGATTTTGATAGAGTCTCGTTATGTTCTCTTATTATAGTGTTATGAATTTCTTTATTTTTCAGGAATTTGGAGTATGTTTCGTCGTCACTAGGGGATGCAGCATTCTGTGTCTCATTAACCGAATTTGGTACAGGTGGATTCAGGATTTCTTCATCAAAGGAGGTAAGTGGTAGGTTTTCTATTTGTTCTAGATAAGTGTCTGATGCAGGACCTTTTTGTTGAATTTCAGGTAATGCGTTGTTATCCGGAGAGACAACATCAGGTGAGTGTGAAGTCGGATTATAACTCTGCTGAGCGATAGGATTTTCAATTGGATTTGACTCTAAGTAACGGAATATGTCATCTGTGACATCTGAGTTCGAAGCATCGGGACGAAGATCTGGAAGAGACATCGGGCCTAGAGGCTGGATAAGGTCGGACGGTGAGAGAAGATCTTGTAATTCTATCAGCTCTTGTTCTAAGCTGTCAGGATTTTCTTCGATTTGTTGTGCGGGATTTTCATTAGAAGATTCAGGGTTGTTTGTATTAGGGATTTCAGGATATATAGGGTTTACTGGGAATCTAGAAAGGGCGTCAGCAGCCGAGTTGAGTTTACCCTTGCGGTATACAATCTCATACTCGTACTCTTCTAGTTTCAACCTCCATCTTTGAAGTTTACTACTAGGATCACGGTGATTCATGAGCCACTTGAGTGGTCGATGATCTGTTACGATTTGGAATTTCCTACCGTAGAGATAGGGGCGGAAGGTTTTGCAGCCGAAAAGTATAGCTAAAAGCTCTTTTTCAGTGGTGCTATAATTGGACTCGCTCTTATTTAAGGTGCGAGATGCATATGCTATTGGCCTTTCTTGGCCTGAGGGTCCCTGTGATAGGATAGCGCTTATTGCATGGTTGCTGGCATCACATGTTAGTGTAAAAGGCTTCGTGAAGTCGGGATAGCACAGGACTGGAGCGGATGTGAGTTCACGCTTCAGATGATCAAACGCTAATTGTTGTTGATTCTCCCATTTGAATGATACATCCTTTTTTAGGAGTGTTGTTAGCGGTTTAGCAATTTTGGAAAACTCAGGAATAAAGCGGCGATAGTATGACACGAGTCCTAGAAAAGACTTGATGTCTTTCGGATTCTTTGGAGTTGGGAATTCGGTGACGGATTTCACCTTTTCAGGATTGGGTTTGACGCCATCTTCACCGATGATGTGACCGAGATAAGCCACTTCAGTTCTAAGAAACTCACATTTGTCTGGCTGGAGTTTTAAGTTGTTGTCTCTGAGTTTTTGGAACACTGCCTCGAGATTTTCGATATGAGAAGGCAGGTCGTGTGAATATATGACGATATCGTCCAGATAAACGAAGCATCTTATGCCTTGAAGTCCTGTTAGAACAGTATTCATTAAGCGCTGAAATGTTGAAGGGGCATTTTTAAGCCCGAAAGGCATTCGTGTGAATTCGAAATGTCCGTCAGGGACAGTGAATGCCGTTTTTGCAGTATCGGCTTCATTGACGCAGATCTGGTGGAATCCAGACGCTAGGTCTAAAGTGGAGAAATACTTGCAGGATCCCAGTTGATCCAGGATCTCTGAGATTTGTGGAATGGGATAAGCATCTCCGATTGTAATATCGTTGAGTTTGCGGTAGTCGATGACTACGCGCCACTTGCGTTGACCAGAAGCGTCTAGCTTTTTTGGAACAACCCATATGGGTGATGACCAGGGAGACGTCGAGGGTTTGATGATACCTTCGTCTAGCATTTTGTTGATTTGAGAGGCTACTTCGGCTTTATGACATTCTGGAAATCTATACGATTTAGTATTGATAGGGATGGCCGAAGTAGTCGGGATGCTGTGGCTAGTTGCAGTTGTAAAAGAGAGTTTATCTCCAGGTAAGTGGAAAATGTCGGCGTATTCTGAACAAATTTGCTGAAGAGCTCCTTTCTCTTCATGATTAAGATGTGATGGACGTAGTAACTGTAGGACCTTTTGAGCACGCTCATAGGAATTGACGTGATTACCAGGTGAGTTGTTGGAATGATTTTGAGACATGATATTATTTACTGGATGATTGATTTTGAATGATTTCATTGGAATGAGTGTTAGATTTAGGTTGGAATTAAGTGTTACAGGATTTTCAGAGATATTTATTACAGAGATGTTGGCTCTGTTGTTATTCTTTACTTTCAGGATGGAATTTGGGAAAAGAAGATCTTCGGAATGATGATAGTCGACGACAAGACCTTCTTTTATTTCAGGATTTTGGACGGAACATTCTATGATCATCTCCGTTCTTGGAGGTATGAGGTAAGTGGGCTCTACAAATCGGAGTTCAATACTGATGTTCCCGATTTCTAGTAGGTCGCGTAGATAGTTTATGTTACAGCGGAACCTTTTAAGCAGGTCGGAACCAATGATACCGTCGTAAGGTAGATTGATGTTTTCGATGACATGGAATTTGTGACGTATGTACGTCTTTTTAGGTAGGTCAAGTTGGAGTTCGAAATGACCTATGGTTGGAGTGCATTCCTTGTCAGGGTCTATGCCTTTGATATCGATAGGTTCCACAATCAGCTTTTGTCGTTCAGTAATACATGAGCCCTTGAGGAGACTGATCGCTGATCCTGAGTCTACAAGTAGCGTAAGTGATTTCTTAGACGCACTTGTTTTGATCAAGACATGGGGGAGCCAACGTTTTGTAGGATCGATTGTGATCTCATACACAGGATGTTGGGTTTTGAGAGTTTTCGAATTAGAAGACTTATGTCGAGGATTAGGAGTTTTATGCTCTGGAGGGATACTAGGAGGTTTAGGCAAAGGGGTGCCGGCTTTAATAGATTGTCTCGTGCGACACCGAGGCGAGACAACTATTCGTTTAAAGAATTGGATTCAGTGGTAATCTGTTCGCCATTTTCAGGATATTCTATCTCATATGAACTTTCTTGATTTTCCTGGTTTTCGACAAAGTGCATAGGAGCAGCCCGCTGAATCTGGGCAGCATAGGGACGCTGGTTCGTCCGGTTAACTTGACTGTTGTTGAATTCTCGTTTCTTACAATTCAAAATGTCGTGACCAGGGTTTTTGCAGTAGCGACAGAATAACTGAGTAGGATGAGTTCTAGGAGCTGAATTGGAAGAACCTTGGAGAGCCAACCTCGATTGGCCTTGACTTTGAGGTGTCACACCGCGGCGTGGTGCTGCTTGAGTGGAATGCTTTCTATACAAAGTTTGTTGAATTCTTTCTTCAGATACAGCACAGTTAATGGCTTCGTTAAGATTTTTAGGATTTCTACATCTGACAATGTTAGATATGCGAGGATGAAGTCCAAGCATGAAGTGATGAAGTGCTAGATCTTCCATAGCCGCTGTACGGCCAGGGAGGTCTTTCACTTTGGTGTTAGAAAGCGTTGTTTCTGTAAGAAGCTGAGACAGACATGTTTCGATGCGCAAAGAATATTGACTGACATTTTCTGCAGGAAGCTGTTTGCTCTCTTGAAGGTCAGCAAGGAGGTGACTGAGGTGTTTTCTCTCACCGAATTGTGTTTTAAGAAATTCTTTTAATTGTTCCCAATTTGAGAATTCTTTGATCGAGCATGCAGCTTCCGCTTTGCCTGTTAATTGACATAGGATGTATTTAAATAAGATAGGCTTTTGCGCGTCTGATGCGAGTTCGTGGGCGTTATTGCAATTTGTAATAAACGCGTTTAGTGTGTCTCGGCTTCCGTCAAAATGTTTTACAAATTTTAAAATAGTATCAATGCTTAGTTCAGCCATTGGTAACGGTGATTTGCTTCTCTGTGTAGTTTCTTTAGGTTCTTTAGAGTTTTGCCTACTAGGAGTAGGTGTTGGACCAGTAGTTGGAGTCTCAAGGCTAATCTTGACTTCTTGAGGTTGATTAGACATTAGAATTTGGTGCATAAAACTCGTCAATTTTTATTATTACGCGATGAAATGTTCATAGGATATGTGTAGAACTTGTATGTAGAACACGCTGAAAAGTTCGTGACGAAACACGTCGATAAGAGTTCGTTGGAAAAATTATTAGTGATGGAAATAAATTCACTTACAGGAAACTGGTTGCATACAGCATAAACACGTTCATTCTTACAGACACGTAGGCGTTGAGCACGCTGCGAAGTGAACGCGAAGCTGCGGGGAATGCGCTGCGTTAGCGCGTCGGATTGAGTTGCGTCTGGCTGATAGCGTGTGGACGCGTTCCCGTTGTTCTCGTATACGATAAATATTTGCCTGTCGGGGCAATGATGTAGGACACTCCGCTTCTCAAACGGGGATGAAGATTAAACACACTCTGTCTCTCACAATGAAAGGTGAGACCAGGTGATGACGATGTAGACCTCCGTTTCTCTGACGGGGATGATGAACACTCTGTCTCTCACAATGAAGGGTGAGATCAGGTGATGATGATGTAGACCTCCGTTTCTCTGACGGGGATGATGGACACTCTGTCTCTCACAATGAAAGGTGAGACCAGGTGATGATGATGTAGACCTCCGCTTCTCTGACGGGGATGATGGACACTCTGTCTCTCACAATGAAAGGTGAGACCAGGTGATGATGATGTAGACCTCCGTTTCTCTGACGGGGATGATGGACACTCTGTCTCTCACAATGAAAGGTGAGACCAGGTGATGATGATGTAGACCTCCGCTTCTCTGACGGGGATGATGGACACTCTGTCTCTCACAATGAAAGGTGAGACCAGGTGATGATGATGTAGAACGCTCCGCTTCTCACAATGAAGGGTGAGAACCGGGGATGATGATATCTACGACGCAGTAGGTACCGTAGACAGGATATGACACCACGGGTAACCCGCAATGAAGGGCGGTACACGAGGTGATGATTATGATTGGTTAATTCACTTATTTAACCAAATGAAGCACAAAATTCACTTTTGCACTGATTTTAAGAAAGTTAGCCTAATTCGCGGAACTAGAACTGGTAAAAACTGGTTCACTCACGAAACCGGGGATTTTACTATCCCACCGCTGCCACCAATGTTATAACGAGCCTCGAGATCGGTTTTTTAAAAAAAGAATTTTATTTAGGCTAGAGAATTTATTAGAAAATGAATATTATTTAAATTTGGAAACTGGCGGCTGACCCGACCGAAGGTGTGATTGAGACTGACGTGGAAGCGCGGTGCGCTGGACACGGCGGCTCTGATGCTGATACAGGGCGTCTGTGCTTAGTCAGCAAAGTCCCATATAAATTAAGGGTATAACAGATCGCTTGCGACGCGATTTGTTGAAGAAGAAAGACTTGACGTATGAAGTCGCGTTACAAACGTGTCTGGACTATCAAGTGACGTTCCCTGATCTGTACCCTGAAAGTGTGGCTAGCGAGTCGAAGCAAACTCCGTCTAATGTCACCAACGACGTTGTGCCGATGGAAATCGGTAGTGTGAGGTCGAATAACTGCAGACGATGTGCACGTGTACACAAACCGGGCGAGCGCTGTCCCTTCCAGAGAGCGATGTGCTTTTATTGTAAGAAGTTTGGACATATCGCTGCGAGTTGCGACCGGAGGCCGATTAGGAGACATACGTCACGCGCCCAGGACGTGCATGAGGTGGAGGAGGAATGCGTACCGCAGTCTACTTCAGCTGCGCAGCCCATGATGGGAGTCTACGCCTGTGCGGATAATATTGTTCCGCCCATAACTGCCCACGTCGTTATTGACGACGTTGATGTTACTATGGATGTGGATTCCGGAGCTTCGCGGACGATAATGAGTAAAGACACATTTAAGAGACTGTGGTCAACACCCCCACCATTGGGTCCGACTGACTTAAAGCTGGTGACATGGACTCGTGATCCATTAAAAGTTTTGGGAGCAGCCAATGTTCGAGTGAAATTAGGCGACAGAGAAGCACAATTAGAATTGGTTGTGGTGTCTGGAAATGGACCGTCCCTTCTTGGTAGAAATTGGTTTCCAGCACTAGGCATTGAAGTCGCCGGGGTATGCTGGTCGGAAGACTTGATTAAGCTGTATAAACAAGATTATCCCGATTTATTTAAGGAAGGTTTGGGCGAGTACACAGGGCCAGAAGTATCTCTACATCTACGGGCAAATGCCACGCCGCGTTTTATGAAAGCACGAGCGGTACCGTTTCCCTTGAAACAAAAAGTTGTTGATGAATTGAACAGGCTAGTGGCAACGGGCGTGCTGGAGCCGATTAGATACTCGAATTGGGCAACACCTGTAACGCCGGTGATTAAAGAAGACGGATCCGTGCGCATATGCGGCGATTATCGAAGCACAGTTAATGCTGCTATAGACACTGATGTGTTCCCTTTACCAACATCAATGGAGGCTTTTGTGAAGTTAAGTGGAGGCAGGGTTTTCAGCAAACTAGATCTGAAACACGCATACACGCAAATGAAGGTGGATGACACGACTGCCAGGCTGCTGACTCTTAACACGCCTATTGGTTTGATGAAAGTAAATCGACTGCCCTTTGGTGTAAGCGCCGCGCCTGCAATATTTCAGCGCGTTATGTCGACAGCGCTTGCGGGAATGGAGGGTGTCGCGTGTCTTCTGGACGATATCGCTGTATCCGGATCAACAATTGAAGAACACAATTGTAGACTACGGAAGGTACTGGATAAATTACAAGAGATGGGACTGCGCCTTAACGTGAAGAAGTGTACTTTTGGAGCAAACAGTATCACGTTTTTGGGACATATGATAGATGCTGAGGGTATCCACCCTTCTCCAACAAAAGTTAAGGAGATACTGGAGAAGCCTGCTCCAACGAACAAAGAGACCTTGCGTGCGTTCCTAGGCCTGTATAACTTTTACGAAAAGTTCCTACCGGATAAAAGCACTGTTTTAGAACCTTTATACAGACTCCTTGATGCGAAACGTTCGTGGATATGGGGCGAAAGAGAGAATGCAGCATTTGTCGAGGCAAAACGATTGCTGTCGTCGGATCTAACTCTGATTGGATATGATCTACAGAAAGAACTACTCCTCATTTGTGATTCTTCGGAATACGGTCTTGGAGCCATTCTGGCACATAAAATGGATGATGGCTCGGAGCGACCAGTGACGATGGCATCACGTACATTACAAGGTCACGAGAGACGCTATGGGCAAATTGATAAAGAAGCCCTAGCAATTATGTTTGGCCTGACTAAGTTTCACGACTTTTTGGCCGGACGTAAGTTTTGTATAGTCACAGACCATAAGCCCTTGATAGGTCTGTTTAATCCGACTAAACAGATACCGGCACAAATTTCACCTCGGATGTTACGTTGGTCATTGAAACTTGCTTGCTATGACTATACAATAAGGTATCGACCTGGAAAGAAAATTGGCAATGCAGATGCGCTGAGCAGATGGACAGCACCGGAGACGTCGACCGCGCGCGAAGAACGGCTGCCAGAAGTATTCCTGTTGGAGGAACAGCCGAGCGGTTGGGAGCTCGATGCCGCTAAGATTGCCGAACACACAAAGAACGACCCCGTATTGCAAAAAGTCATGTTTCACGTGCTACATGGCTGGCCACGCACTAGCCCGGATCCAAACTTACAGCCATATTGGATACGTAGAGAGGCTCTTTCACAGAATAAAGATTGTTTATTGTGGTGCAACAGAGTCGTAATACCTTCGTCCCTTCAGGAGAAGGTATTAAAATTGCTTCACGCCCCACATGCGGGCATCGTCCAAACGAAAGCGTACGCGCGAGGCTATGTTTGGTGGGTAGATATGGATCGCCAGATTGAACAGATTGTTGCAGGATGTGAACAGTGCCAGATGGTAAGAAGCAACCCTCTAAAAGATCCACAAACCTGGATTATAGCAGAAAAGGCATGGAGCCGCGTTCATATTGACTTCGCAGGTCCTTTTGAAGGGAAGACCTTTTTAGTATTGATAGACAGTTACAACAAGTGGTTTGAGGCTGAGATTGTACCATCTATGAATAGTGGTACAGTGATAACCGTTTGTAGAAAAATATTCGCTTCACAAGGTTTACCAGATTTGCTGGTCTCAGATAACGGCAAAGCCTTTACATCTGATGAGTTCAATACATTTTTGACCAAAAATGGGATCCGGCATTTGTACTCTCCACCCTACCACCCTGAGACCAATGGTCAGATTGAAAGGGCAATACAAACTTTCAAGAATAAACTGAGAAAGTTCATGGACATGAACTTGCCATGGCAAGAAATGCTGTCGAAGACTCTGTATTACATGAGAACAGTGCCCAACAGCTCCAACAATAAAACCCCAGCAGAAATGCTTAATGGGCGTAAATACAGGACAGCGGTTTCCAGCCTACACCCTGATGCGATGCCATCGCGTAGCGAACAACAGCTGGAAGCAGCCGCGCAGCACCCTCCCACCAGAAGCTTCGCAGTTGATCAGCCAGTGCTCGCACGTATGTACGGGCCAGGAAACAAGTGGCAGAGAGGCACTGTGGAAGCTGTAGAGGGACCGGCGACTTACAGGGTGAGGACGGAAGATGGGGAGTTGCATAGGCGCCATGCTGACCAGATACTCGCCAGACAAGTGGAACAAACATCCTCCCATCCACAATCTGATAATGAACAGAACCAAACCGATGACGACTCAGATGTTCAGCATCCAATTATAGTTCCACCCCCTCATTTGTGGCCTGACATTATAGGCATTCCACCAGAGTGATTAAATTAGTTCTTAAGTTGTACAAGTGATTTGATTTTCTAATGTTAAAATTGTTTTGTACTCTGATTTATATATAGTTTGTTATGATTTGCTATAACTGATCATTATGGAAGTTTAAGTTGTTGTGTACTCTGATTAATATATCATTAACTGTTAATGTAACTAATCATTATGAGAGAAAGGTATGTTATGTATGAACAATATTGTATGTAGGTAGGTTACTGAGGGTAGTGAAATAATAAATCAGTTTTGCTCTTGATCTCAACTCGTGTGTATTCTTTAGTTAGTACCTTGAACTTTGCATACCTGGATGACTTTATACAATTTTGTTGCAGCTCCTTTGAATACCCCAGACCCAGTGTGTTCAGATAATGAGTTTTTTGACTATTGTTTACCATCATGTGCTCCTGATAGTATTTGTCCAGCGGCTCTTACTTCAGGTTGTCAACCTGGATGCAAATGTAAGCAGGGCTATGAAAGAAACGAAAGTGGCAACTGCGATCTTCTACCAGGTAAGTGGTTTTAACCAATTGAAGAGAATTTTCTTTTCATAGGCCTGCGGAAAGTCATGCCGCTCCCGCATCGGCTTATATAGCGACGAAAAGTCTTGCCTCAGATACTGATTAAATCGTCTGTCGCAGACGTACGAGGCCGAATGACGATGACTTAATAATTACAATTATTTCACTCATAAAATATACTTCAATATCTTCTTACATTCACAAAACAAGTCTCATTTACGCTGCTTGTACGACTTAGGACCTCCTAGATGCCCTTCAAACGAATTTTACGAAAGTTGTGTACCGTATTGTCCTATTGGTAACTCTTGTGCGACAGTTCTTAAACCAAACTGTGATCCTGGATGTAAATGTAATAAAGGTTATGAACGGAATAAAGACTTAGTCTGTTCTGCGTCGCCAAATAAATTAAAATCTAATTGTTTTTTTTTTGTTTTCGTCCTACTATTCCATATACTCGCAGCCTTATCCCAGTATTTTTAAGAAGTTCAACGAGCTTTATTTTTAAAAGGTCTCTTTTTCTACTATTCAGAGCGTCCCAGCCCTCCTACCTGCCCCGCAAACGAGTACTACTACAACTGTGTACCGTACTGTCCTCCTGGACGCGCGTGTGCTGCGGTCCTGGAACCGGGTTGTACACCTGGATGCAGATGCGAACAGGGATATGAACGGAATCAAGATGGTGTCTGTTCTGCATCGCCAAGTAAGTTAACAACTTTTATTTTAAGTTTTTTCTTTATCTATTTAATACATACATACATACACAAATCACGCCTTTATCCCTTGCGGGGTAGACAAAGCGTTAACGATCGTAAAATTACGGTCGTTATCGCCACGTCTGACATGTATTGAGGGCCTCTTCTATCTATTTAATAATGTTATTTAAAACTTCTTTGAAGCTTTATCTACTACCTGCCCCGCAAACGAGTACTACTACGACTGTGTACCATACTGTCCTCCTGGACGCGCGTGTGCTGCGGTCCTGGAACCGGGTTGTACACCTGGATGCAGATGCGAACAGGGATATGAACGGAATCAAGATGGTGTCTGTTCTGCAAGTAAGTTTACAATTCTTATTTTATGTTTTTTCTTTATCTAGTTAATTATATTCTGTTTTTAAGAAGTTTTGTGAAGCTTTATCTTAAAAAGGTCTCGTTTTCTACTATGTAGAGCTTCCTAGCCCTCCAACCTGCAAACAGGGATATGAACTAAATGGAAGTGGGGAGTGTGTTTTGACACCACGTAAGTAATACAAGTTGGGCGATTCGGTATCCTAAACGAAAAGAAAATTAAAAAGTTACTCATGACGATACTGAATATTTTCTCTCAGAATCGTGAATTTGAATCGTCGCTTTGTACGAATAAAATTGGTTGTTTCGTCACCTTTTTGAGAAATGATCTTATTACTACTTATTTTATCTTTTTTACCAGAATAATCTTATGTACCTGTGTAGAAGTAACAGGCATTATCATTCAAAGCTTACGCTATGGGTTAGACCGTTCGGACACGCGCAATGAAAAGAGTACGTTGATTACCGTAACAATAGGTTATATGTAAGGTGTAAAAAAATTGGCTGCAAATATTTTAAGGGGTGAACTGAACAACTTTCCCGAAGAAACATAGGTCGAAATATGAGAAATTTTTTTGGACCTCCCATACAGATTGACTTGGTCGGTCGGAAGTTTTGTATGGGAAGACCAAATTATTTTTTTAATTTTTCGACCTATGTTTCTTGGGGAAACTTGTTCAGTTCCATGAGCTGGTTCACCCCTAAAAATATTTGGAGCAAATTTTTATACACCCTGTGTTTTGCGATTACTTAATTAAATACATATTTTTCCGTAGAACCCCCTACCTGTCCACCAAATGAGTTTTACGACAGTTGCGAGCAGTACTGTCCTCCCGATATGGCATGTGCAGCTTATGTACGTGATTGTACACCAGGATGCGTTTGTCGACTTGGCTATGAAAGGAACCAAGACGGAGACTGCGTGAAACCTACACCATGTAAGGCGGTTCTCACAATTAACACATGCGCTGCGCATTTTTAGCGCATCCGTAACGCATGCGTCTGTCAGCCGCAAGAAAATTTTTAATCCCCCATAAAACCGATTGTAAAATAAAAACCATGTCTCGGCTTCAATCTTTATTTTTGAACCAAATCTGTCATCTGTCATCCGTCAATTTGTCCTGTCTGTCTGTCAATCCACTGGCCAGCGGCAAGCTACCGACCAGCGTCCGTAGAGGTCGTAACACCGATGTTGAGGTAGGAGGAACGCATAAATCTTCGTTGACGAAGCGTCTGTCAAACGGTAACATTTTATGCTTTGTTACTTAATGATAAATTAGACGGTTAAAAAACCCCACACGAAAAGAAAAGAAGAAGAATGTGATGATATATTAAATAACATATTTTTTAGCTCCAGATACATGCAACGCGAACGAAACCTATGTCCAGTGTCAATTCGACTGTCCAACCATATTTTGTCCAACAAACGAGTATTCATCACTGATTGCTTGCTCCCCACCGTACCCCTGCCCACCTGGATGCGTTTGTAAGGGTGCAAACGTCAAAAGAAGAAGTCGAGAAGATAGGACCTGTATACCTATCGACCAATGTCGTAAGTCACAATGATTGGGTAATACTTTTGTTATTTAATTAACTTCATATATTCCGTATATTTTACTAAAAGGCGACAAAGGGATGAATCCAGGGAACAGGCAGCAGCGGTCCCGGTGAATAAGTATATACAATATCTTACACTGCGCTCGCCAAACCGCATACCAGTCGTGAGTTTGGCAATACCCCCCTATTTGCCCCTAGGCCGGAGAGGCCCATGTCCAGTAGTGGACTGTTGTGGCTGTAGAAGTAGTAGTAGTAGTAGAATCGACTCCAATAGGGATCATCATCATCAAAGTGCTTTTTCATGTCACCTTTTTCGAATCACCCGAGTTACTAAAATTGTTTTTTTGGTCAGCTAAAGTAAATTGTTCAAAACCACACGAGGTCTGGGATGTCTGTCCGTCGTCATGCTTAGCAGAAAGCTGCGAAGATGCAAACAAACCAGTAAGCGAGTGCTCTGAAGAGAGAAGATACTGCCAATCTAAATGTGTTTGTGAAAAAGGATACTACAGGAACGACTCAGGAATATGCGTACCTGCTTCAGAGTGTTGTAAGTACCGTGTGATTCAAATATGGCCAACTAGTATAGATGTGACAAAAATTATAAGAATAACTTTCTCTCTTTCTTTCTTTTTTCGTGTGCGAAATCGAGTCATCCCGATGAGCCCTAGTGTCAGAATATTCCAACCGCCTTCTACAAGTGGCAGGCTTCTGACATGGTTGTGTAATGACCACTGTCTAAGTGATCATAGACAGCAACCGGGACTTAACATGCCATCCTAAACAAGGGGACATCTTTCTTACGGAGGATTGGGTGCTTAGCCCGCAATGGCCTAACCAGACTGGGAACAAATTCACAAAGTGATAAATATCAACTTGTGAGTGACCCACCGAAAATCGAACCCGGAACCTTCTGTCAAAGGCAGTCGCAATACCATTGGACCACATCGGTCGTCAGACTATTTGAAAAATTCTTCTAATTGATTGAGGAAGTTTAAAGTCGAAATCCGTCTTGTGGTGCCGACTCAGAATAGCATCCCCATTCTAACAGTAGGTGTCGTAAAAAGCGACTAAGGCACTTGTGTACCTTCTTCAGAATGTCGTAAGTTATATTTTGTTTTTTTTTTCTGCACAAAAGCATTTCAAAGGATGCTCTATCTTAATAAGTTGTTTTTATTTTTTAGCTAAACCAAAATGTGAAGGAAACCAAACTGAAGTTTACTGTCCAACATTCAAATGTCCAAATCAGTTCTGCCCTACAAGTGATGATGACATCGAGATTGCTTGCAAGCCACCTCGCGACTGTGCCTCGGGATGTGGATGCGGCGACCCGTACAAATATAGGAGTCAAGATGACTTCTCTTGTGTACTTGAAGCAGATTGTCGTGAGTACTTCTAATCCTTTATAATAATATTTTTTCAATGATAATGAAATAGAACACCCATAATATTTGTCCCATGTCACTTTTATTTATTTCAACATGTGAAGGTAGATCTGAAGTTTATTCGTTTATTTTCATAGTGCCGTATGTGAGGTATATATATATTTAGTTTAAGTAATATTTATGCATTATTTAAGTGTTTATAGGATTTATATATTATTCTTTCATGAATTCAATTAAGTAATTTTGATTTTTGCACCTGCCGTACATTTCCACATGCCCTAAGGTAGACTGGTAGATAATGCCATTGGCATTAAGTCCGCCCATGTACACATTTAGTGCATGAAGTTTAATAAATAAATAAAAAAATGTAAAGAAGGTTTTCTTTAATGATATAATTTTTTTTGGGTTGGATTCGATTTTCAGAGCAAGAGGGACAGAATGATATTTGCCAATTCAGGACTAGGTGGAAGTTTAATTGTGAAAAGTGAAAAAATCCCGCTCTAGAATTCCTATGTCGTACTATCGTATTGTGTTCTTAAAATTTACATATGAATTTTTCTTTCTCTTTGCTTTTGTACGTCATGTTACAACAGTTCTACTAAAGTTTTCTTGAAGATTGTTGTTTTGATTTAATTATTTTTTATTTACAGCTCCAGTGCCAAAGAAGTCATCCGATTCTCAAAGATGATTAAATTTTATTTTTTATTAGTTCACTTGAAATTGAAATTTTTTATTCTTCTTTCTTTTTTTCTTTTTCGTGTGGGACACCGAGTCGTCCAACGACGAGATTAATTATTAAAATGAGATAAATAAATTTACTTACTAATATATTAGCATCAGTACTATTTGGAATCCAAGAAGGTATTTCATGTCTAATTTAATTTCTAAACTTAATAAAATTTGATGAAAATTAAATAGTTCTTTGAGAGTTCGTATCTTTTATTTACCCAGAGATACTCAAGCAAATACAATAGCCACCAATAATCAACATTCACTGAACTTTGAATTACTGGAATCGGCTTAGCAATGTAAACTATTGACTGAATAGACTAAGTTTGAAGTGCCGAAGTTAACATTAAGTAAATAAGTCAGATACATTGAAGGATTGAGTTAAAATAGCAAGATTTGTCAAGATTCAAGTGACAAGGATACACATTGCTTGCGAATGCTCTAAGCATTACTTTTGAATTACTTGGTTTTTGCCTTTGCATGTTTCCGAATTGTTGGATTGTATTGTGTTAAGAAAACAAAACAGTTTGTCAGAACTCTTTCTCTAGCGTCACTTTAGAATGGTTTGCACTTGGTCAGCACAACACCACGCGTTAAGTCACTTAGAATTTGAAATTTACAAAGCAACCAAGCAATCTACAATATTATACAATTTATTTTAACAGGCGCTACTCTTAGCATCGTGAACTCCCTAAAGTTTTGAAAGTAAAATGATAATTTAGGAGCCAAAGTTTATGAAAACTTTGAGGGATGATAAAAGCGTAAAATTGCTATTTCAATATCCTTCTTGGCCCGTTCAGAATCAAATTCCAAAGTAATCTTCACATTATCAGACTTTTCGCGTGAATACAAGATTTAGACCTTGAAGAGTTTAAGAGTTCTAAACAGTCTTTCCCAAAGGCTGTTTCACAAATTCTGATACATACATACATACATACATATATCACGCCTTTATCCCTTGCGGGGTAGGCAGAGCGTTAACAGCCGCAAGAATACGGCCGCCATCGCCACGTCTGACATTTTAGAGGATTCTTTTCCAAGGTTGTTTCGGAAAACATGCGTATCACTATAGTGACCGGTTGTCAGCCTGTCGCCCAAAAATTGCAATACACCAATACTCTCGAGTCCCTTAGTCGCCTCTTACGACACCCACGGGAAGGATGTGGGGTGATGCTATTCTAAGCCGGCATCACACGGCAATCTAAGCCGGCATCACACGGCAAACAAATTCTGATAGGTTTCGTAAATGCAAAAGTGCATTTTGGGCTGGAATTTTGGGACACATAACAATCTACTTACTGTGACAGTAACATGTAGAGGCTACCGAACTGTTAATTCTACTCTGGAAGTTATTTTTATAAGGCCTAAAGTGGTCGTATCGAATCGACCGACCATTTTTTTCAGAAAACGCTTAGTTTAGCAAGTCAAACGGGACAAATTTTCCCCAGAACTAGTCTTTCGACTTTGGGAACCTCTGGATTAGCAAAATGAATAGACGAGCAATTCTATAGCAAACCGTTCGGTATTTTCACCTCTTTTAAGGGGATGGATACTTCGGACGAGTCGGTGCTAAGAGCCCTATAGTAAACAGTCAAATTGGGGTTGATATTAACAAGGCTTTAATACTCAAGAAATGGTTAACAAATGCTAAGTATTTTGTTAAGATATGTTTTGTCAAACCCTAAACTGACATTTACCTCATACTTATATGAATGAATCATTTTAAAATATTAAGGTTACCAAATATAGTAGGTATCGTCTTATATAGTTACATCACACGAATAGATGATATTTATTCAAAATGTTTTTCTGTCAACGTTGGTTTTTAGGAAAAAAACACGTAGATGAATTTTATGAGCAGGAAGATGCGCAATAGTTTTCCCTTGAAGGCTGAATTTTCTTTTAACAATACGAATATAAATAAATAAATATCGTCAGAACTTTATCATCTCTGTATTATCGATAGTTTTGCAGACTCTACGTTTCAGAAGTTTCAAAATTAATTTATTTTGCGAACAATTCACTTGTCTTTGGTACATACATACATACGTCCTTTGAAATGTGATCTTTCTAGTAAGGGATTTAACGTACCAACGACGCGGACTTTAATAAAAAAGGTATTTTGTGATGCAGCTAGTGATAGGTAATGTTTAGTTGTCAGTTGACAACAAGACCAAGTTGCAATTAAAAAAACTGTAGTTTTTAGCTATTAGATACTGTGCTACTGCAGTTTATAATTCAGAAAACCTTTCTGAAGAATTCTACAAAATATAGTGACTGCTATATCATCCAAAACAATTAATATGTTCATTGGAATTTCAATTGCAAGATAATTTATTCACTGTTTTAATAATTTGATTAATTATCGTATCTACAATTTTTTATTGAAATTTGTTTGTACAGCCTGTTTGTAGTGTTTGTACTTACACAGGTTTTCCTTCCTTCTTGAAAAACATGCATTGTTTAAGTATTTTATTATACCTTTTGTCGTGTTTTTTCGTTTTACGTTTAAAATATGGAGTTTCAATACTTCAGTCTTACGTTATGATGTGGGCGGTCCTGTTGTTTATCGTGGCAGCTGGTGCAACGAGCCCAAGGGAACCATCTGCACCAGGTATACAAATCAACATCAAATCATCATCGTCACATCAACCTACATACATAGCGTGTTCAATGCTGGCCTTCCCGAGGGTAAGACAGTCACGAAGTTCCGTTTTCGCTATCCAGTCACTACCAGCTTTGCTTGTAGAGTCAAATCAACTATGAAGGTAATTTCACACCACCTTACAGGCAGTCATACACGTGATGGCTCAATAACGTGGAGTTTGTACAAAGCTGGTCACCAATATATCCCAGACCTCCCAATTAGTCATGAGTATACGACAATATAGAAGGTATTTTTCTGTATTTAGTAAGTAGATATAGGTATAGAAATTCTTTTCACCAGGGGTAGTCTTACTGGAATGGGATAAAGGTTTGAAAATATACAATATTTATTATAAATATCAAAATATCCGATATTTAACAAATTAATATCCAATTTTGATATTTATCGGATTTATTTCAATCATTCTGAAAACTGATTCAACAATTTTTAAATGAATTATTTTTTTGTGGATGTCTGAGATTCAAAGGAAATTGCCATTAATCAGAAAAACTTGCGTTTAATGCGCGTCATTTTTTTTAATTCTGTGAATTCAAATTGTGAATCTTGTTAACCTGCACGTCAATATTAATTCCTCTCCTTTAATACAGCGGTTTCAGCTTGTGGTGCAAATGAGACTTACATAACTTGTATACCAGATTGTATTTATGAGCCATCGTGTCCGACTAGTCCTTTACCGAACTGCAAACCTGGGTGCAAATGCAAAAAGGGCTATGAACGAAACGAAACTAACGACTGCGTACTTTCACCACGTAGGTATCTAATACAAGGTTTCATTGAATTTCGACCTATGTTTCTTGAGGAAGTTCAGTTTCATGGGACGTTTCACTTCTTAAAATATATGCAACATTTTTTTACTGTTTC
The DNA here is from genome assembly GCA_029255805.1 of Keiferia lycopersicella. Lineage (NCBI taxonomy): Eukaryota > Metazoa > Arthropoda > Insecta > Lepidoptera > Gelechiidae > Keiferia > Keiferia lycopersicella. Next base: position 8,572,520 of record JARACZ010000008.1, read on the forward strand.
AATCTCAGTTTTGTGAAAATAATCTTAGGATAGATATGTTGTGAGTATTCTCTCTATAAGGATCTACACCGTTTTCATCTCATAAACGTTTTAGTTCTATAAGGTGTAAAAATATTAGCTTCAATCATTTTAAGGGGGGATTCAATCCATGAAACTGAACATCTTTCCTGAAACATAGGTCGAAAAATGAGAAAATTTTTTGGTCCTCCCACACAAATTGACTTAATCGGATGGTAATTTTGTATTCCCAGGCCCAATATTTATTTCATTTTTCGACCCGTGTTCCGTAGGAAAAGTTGTTCAGTTTTATGGACTGGTTCACCCGTTAAAATATTTGCAGCAAATTTTTTTTTACACCCTGTGCTGTACAGGCTGTAAAAAAAGTACAGTACAGTAGTAATTAAATAGTACACTTAGAAGATACAAGACTTATAGGTAGGCCGTTTGTTAACTGGAAACTGAAAAGGAACTTCGTTCAGCATATGCTACAACAGTAGCATTTACTACTGCGTACTTCTTTGAAACTCTGTTTTTATATTTCCATGTTTCTTTTTCTACTATTCAGAGCCTCCTAGCCCTCCTATCTGCCCCGTAAACGAGTACTACTACAACTGTGTACCGTACTGTCCTCCTGGGTTCGCGTGTGCTGCTGTGCTGGATCCGGGCTGTGAACCTGGATGCAGATGCATTCCGGGCTATGAAAGGAACGAGACTGGCAAGTGTAATGTAAAACCACGTAAGTACCAAATACAGGTGTCATTACAAAGGTCGTCAATCGTCGGCAATTACTCGGATGGTTTACTTTCTATATAAGGTGTAAAAAAAAAAATTGCTGAAAATTTTTCAACGGGTGAACCAGCCCATGAAACTGAACAACTTTCCCCAAGAAACATAGGTCGAAATATGAAAAAAATTTTGGGCCTCCCATACAAACTGACTTGGTCGGTCGGTAATTTTCTATGGGAGGTCCAATTCTTTTTTCATATTTCGTCCTATGTTTCAGATTGGGGCAAGTTGTTCAGTTTCATGGGCTGATTCATCCCTTACAATATTTGCAGCTAATATTTTACACCTTGTATTTATTTTTCTCTCTGTTTTTGCGTTTTTCTGTCACATAGCATATACGGTTTTTGTCTTTTTTATCATCCAGGACTTCCTAGCCGTCCTACCTGCCCCGCAGATGAGTACTACTACGACTGTGTGCCTTACTGTCCTCCTGGACGCGCGTGTCCAGCGGTGCTGGAACCGGGTTGTACACCTGGATGCAGAAGCAACCAGAACTCTAAAAGAAACGAGATTGGTTCCAGTATCCGAAAACCACGTTCAGGTGAAGAAAAACAGAACAATCGGTTTTATTTCAATTTTTTCTTTTCTCTTCTTGTGTTGTGTAGTTTTAAAGATCCAAGCAAATATACGTATATTCATAGGGACAGACACATGATACTTTTAATGATCATATTCTTAATTTTCGAGTAAAGAACATGCATGCATACAAACATGCTTCGATAAAAAAAAACGTGTAATCTAAAACCTTGCTTGAGCAATGTTTTTTTCTTCAGCTGAGGAAAAATGCAAAGGAAATCAAACAGTAGTGTACTGTCCAACATTCAAATGTCCAAATCAGTTCTGCCCTAAGAGTGATGATGATATCAAAATTGCTTGCAAGCCGCCTCGCAACTGTGCGTCGGGATGTGGATGCGGCGACCCGTACAAATACAGGAGTCAAGATGACTTCTCTTGTGTCCTTGAAAAAGATTGTCGTGAGTATATCTTGTTTTTTATAAGTAAGGCGGTAACAGAGAGGCGGCCAAGAACAAAAAGCGTCAAATTGGCAGACCATCCGCTATATGGACGGACGACTTAGCCACCGTTGCTGGTAGACAGTGGATGCGGGAGGCACAGGACCGGCGTAGATGGCGAGAAAAAGAAGAGGCCTATACTCAGCAGTGACTAGATGTGGGCTGGTATGATGATAAGTATCATAATTTGTTGCGATGATATTTAAAGAAGTTTCTGCATGCGGTGATTATCCAATTAAAAAAATCATGTATAAGTCTTCTAAATGCTGTACTAGTCTATAACTTAGTCTCACGATATTTGATACTATTGTATGAGGCAGAGTGATATAGTCCTAGTTTTTTTGCAGTTTGATAACCTTATAACCACAATAGTCCAGTGCTGGACAATTGGCCACCTTCATAGGCTTTCAGAAGGTATTGATTACAAATAGGAAAGAACTATGGCCCCGGTCTTTGTAAAATACTACGTCATGCTATCAAGATATAACGCCTACCTCACATTTACTTTCGAATTATTCTTACTCTTTACTTTTGGTATTTCAAAACATTACAACTATTTATAGTTTTTTAGAAGATTGTTGTTTTGTTTTATATCATTTCTTATTTCCAGCTCTAGTGCCACCGAAGAAATCATGAAACACAGAAACATGAGAAAATTTTATTATTTGATGTTTATGAAAACAGGAAAAATAAATTTACTTAATATTATATTCATATCAGTCCTATTTCGAGACCAATTACTTTAGTAAAGTCCAGATTTAATAAAATTGTTGAAATATTTTGTTACACAATTAAATTGCTTTTTGTGAATTCGTAATTGTATATTATCTTCTTCATTTCCATTACGTGTTTTTAAAATGTTCGCTCAAAAAAAGGCAGTTAATATTTGCAAGATTTTTATCATTTGTCCTTGAGATACTCATTCAAATACAATGTACATTCACTGAATTTTGAATCACTAGAAGCGGCAAAGTAAACTATTGACTGAATAGACTAAGTTTAAAGTGCCGAAGTTTACATTAAGTAAATAGGTCAATACATTAAAGGATTGAGCCAAAATGGCTAAACTTGCCAAGATTTAAGTCACAAGGATGAACTTTACTTCCGACTTCTCTAGCATCATTTTGGGGAATGCTTAGCTTCCAATTGTTGGATTAAACACAAAACTATTTCACATATTACTTGTTGCTACCTGTTTTTGTTAGTTTGTTTGTATTGAGTTCTCGTTATTCCCGTAATGTTTTAATTACCGAAGAAACTGCTAGTAGCTGTTAGGAGTTCAGTACAGTCTTTCTCACACGCTGGGTAAGTGCATTTGAGGTACGAGTTTTGGGAAACACAATAATCTACCCACTGTGACAGAAAAGTGTTGTGAGACCTCACGAACTGTTCATACTACTCTGAGTTATTTTTATATCATACTGGGTAAGGGGGACAGGGTGATTGATTCGGAAGACGCTAAGCTTTACAATTGAAACTGAACAATTTTCCCCAAGGGATGTAGGGGAAAAGTGGTTTTTGAACTGTTAAGATACTCGATTTTTGGAAAGTGGGTCGTTCGTTACCTGCCTTCTCAATGCTTTCTCTGCATCTATGAAGGCCAGAAAACTGTCATATCTGTCGTCCAAAGGATTTTGATAAAAGTTTTGGTATCCTGTCTAATAAAAAAAAAATACATTCTTAATGGGAACTTTGGGAATCTTTGGATCCACAAGTAGTTCTATAGAAAACTGTATTTTCACCTCTTTTGAGGGGATGAATACTTGTCGAGTCGAAGCTTAGAGCCCCATTAGTAAACACTAAAGTTAGGGTTGAAATTAACACGGCTCTACAAAGCTTTGATAACTGTGTTTGGAAATTTCGGTAAGGTCTAGAAATTGTATGCCAGTTTCATAAAGGCAACCAGCATTGAACCAATTTACGTCACTGGTTATACATACATAGGTACATCACGCCTGATTCCCTTGCGGGGTAGGCATGGCCAAAACGGCCGTTAAAAATGGCAATTTACGTCACGTCTGACAAAAGTTTGAGGGATATTTTCTGAAGATTGTTAAACTGTTTTATAATGGAAAAAGAATGGTATTAAATACGTATAAGTACTAGGCATATAACTGAAAAAGCTTTATTTGCTAACCGTGTCTTTATCAGATTTTGTTATAGCTAAGCCTTTAGTCATAAGAAAAGAACAATTATAATTTATCATTCCTGATTGATGCATCCTTTTACTTTTTTGTTCAGGGGTTTTCCTTAGCAGGAAAAAAAAACACGGAAAAAATCTCGCAGAATCTTTCATAAATATGTAATATCATCAAACTAGCATTAGAGTTATATAAAATGTCCATTTAGTTGCTGAAAGTTAATATTTCAACAAGTGAAACTATACTAAACTAATATTCGTGCCTTTCACTAGAAACTACGATTACATAATATAAGACTACATACACACCTACATTAGTCTTAATTAGAACTGAAGTTATTATACAGACTGTAAAAATATTAGCTGCAAATATTTTAAGGGGTGAATCAGGCAAATTTTTGGACCTCCCATACAGTTGACTCGCTTAGCTGCAACACTTTGTATAGGAAGTCCAAAATTTATTTTATGTTTCGACTTATGTTTCTTGAGGAAAGTGTTCAGTTTCATGGACTGGTTCACTCCTTAAACTATTTGCAGCTAAGCTTTTTACACCTAATATACTTACTGTATACTTTAAGTTTTACACTTTTTTTTTTTACTTTAATGTTCATTATTCAAATATTCCTACCTCACCTTCACCAGAGAACGAAACGTTGTTTCCGTAATTATATTTCGATCATTGAAAAATATTTACCTTTATGGTACCTACTAAATCTTGTTTACCTCAGCTACAACAATCCAATGCTGGGCATGGGTGTCTATCTATCGGGGGGTATTGTCATACTCTCATTTCATGTGGGACACCGAGTCGTCCAACGACCCGATGAACCCTAGTGTCTAGAGTTTTTCAACCACCTGCTACAAGTAGCAGCCTTCTGACATGGTTGTGTAACGACCGCCGTCTAAATGGCTATAGACAGCAACCCGGACCAAACGGCTTAATGTGCCAACCGTAACACGGAACCATCTTACTTACGGACAATCGGGTGGTTCAGCCCGCAATGTCCTATCCAGACTGAGAAAAAAATCACCAGGTGATAAATAACAACTTTGTGAGTCCCACCGAGAATCGAACCCGGAACCTTCTGCGTCATAGGCAGTCGCGCTTCCACTGCGCCACATTGTCATACTCACCACGTTCAATTAATTCACAGGGAATGCCGCTGCCCATTCCTTAGACAAGTCCCTTAGTTGCCTCATCTTGCTTGATTACTTGTTTTTTCAACGTATACAAACTTTTTCTGATAAGGCTTACCCCCGTCACGTAATCACGCAACGTCCGATTAATTTGTCTTATTAGTTCCTCTCGGACCGCAACTGACTTGCGATCTATTTAGTTAGGACCAGGGCCGAACTCTAGGCTAAATAAGGCCATTTAATTGCCCGTACCACTTGGCTATCGTTGATGGCAAGATTTAAGGAAGGAAAGGAAGGGGAAGACCAAGAGGGAGTTATTTGGATGAGATAAAGGAGAAAATAACGGTCACGTCGTGCGGAGAAGTAAAGGAGAAGGCGGAGGACAGAGAAAGCTGGCGGATACTCCACCGACAAGGGCAATGCCCTTAAAAATGGCGATGATGACCACTTGGTTACTTTTCATCAATTTAATGAATCAAATTTTATTCTTTATTGCACAAAATGGACAGAAAATTCATTATACTAAATTTGTCGCCAAAGCTAGCTTATTTTAAAAAAGAGATATATCTATCAAAAAATAAAATGTGTTGTGAAAGAGTCTTGAACTTAATTGTTTATTCATTTAGAAATTTTGAACTTATTAATCCATTAAATCATTGTCACTACTTACTCAGTTTTTTATCGTGTCCGTGGTTTCATATCTGATTCATTTACAGCTATAGCACAATATTATCCCTTTTTAATACCTTTTTTTAAATGTCGTGTACCGCCATTACAGGTATGATAAACAGTATATCGAAAAATCCCATTCAGGAATCACTGTAAGTAAGGCTCATTGTACAAACAATGTTCACTATCTGACGCAGTATATTCATTCACAGATGAAAGAAAATACTAAAAAACACACAGAAGGAGTTTGCCTTTGATCCTTTATTTATATCTACTTTATACCTACGTTTATCAAAGAACTGAATTCGTCTCTGTTCTCAATTCCAAACTAGTAAATGATTGGTTAGGGTGAATGTTTTGCTACACTAAATGACTTTTAGTTCAGAGGGTCTGTCGGCGTTTGGTTAGCTTTCGAATTCTTAACATTAGCAACGTACTTGATAGTTTTTAGGTGTACGTGGGTAATTAACTACCTACTTATTAAATAAATAGGTAGCCACTACACGTGAATCATCTTTGATAATACTTAACTAATCTTTAGGTGGTTTTAACAGTTTTAACTCCGTTGTGCGCTAACTTGCGTGATGGATCCGTCTGTCAAACAACGCAGTTGTTTGTGTTCGACATGCGTGGAGCATCCGTTTTTAGTATGGGGAGTGACGTATAGCGCAGAACGGAGCGTTAACTGTGTAAACCACCTTACCATTCTTTGCTGACTTAAACTTAAATTACATGTACTTTTTTATTGAAATAATTCAGGATTATTTCTGCGCACCAGTGGTTATTCATTAGTTTTAAGGCACGTTTGGAAGTGTTCCTGTAACAAAAAAAAAATTCATACAAAATGTCTCAGAAAACCTAATTTATGCAAAGTGTGTACTATAGTGATATACATGTTTTCTGAAACAACCTTGGAAAAGAATCATGAAATATCGCCATGTCAGACGTGGCGATAGCGACCGTTTTTACAACCGTTAAAGCTCTGCCTACCCCGCAAGGGATCAAGGCGTGATATATGTATATATGTATGTTTTTACTCACAGCAATCAGCAGGCAGGACACATTTGGTCAAGCTCTCGTGGTACACATATCCCTCCTTGCAATCGCAGCCGTTGTACCGGCACCCAGAGAGACAAGTCTTGTTCACCTCTGTGTGGTCGGAGCATGTCCGCCCGCAGTGGTTTCCGCACCCCGAGGTTGCGTTCTTGTCGCCTCCGCAACTAGCTGAGGAAAGAAGAAAGTTATAAACATATGATAAAAAAATTCACATACTCTGTACTACTTTTTTTTTTTTTTTTTAATTCTGGCGTCACATCTCATGGGTGGAGACGTATTTTGCCAATGTCAAAGTAGTCAGGTCGTCGGTAAGGTTAGAGTGATGTAAAGTTAAGTGGCATTACGCCGAGGGAGAGTCCACAACACAGTGATCCTAGTCTGACGACTAGGGGCTCTGTTGCGCAAAATTATGTAGTACAAAAAACTCGATAGTAAAATTTTCTGCACCACGTGGAGACCGCTCGTCACTATTGCACAATGCCGAATATATGCATTAATTACAATTTCCTATTTACACACTTTCAGAATAGTTTGTTGCTTAATACACTATCAGAATTATTCACCAAAAACTCAAATGAACAAGAAATATCAAATTATAACCAATACACGACCTGCCATGATGGAATACCAACGAGCGACCAACGTACTACTTTACTCACTACTTCTGTACTCACAATAATTTAAGACAGAATTCTTACCGCGATACACTTTCAAGTAAGTTCCGGTAGTGATCGACAGAATCGTAGGAAGAGTGTATGCAGAAATGCGTACCTATAAAAATGAAGTCTCCATCTACACACCCGAAAAACATCAGTTGTTCCGTGATCATGGCAGGCCATCATCACGTTAACTAACTAAATATATTTACCATTTATTTATTGTACACAAGAAATTTTACAGGAAAAAAAACATAAATAAAATGGACACAACAGACACTGCTTATCTCTAAAAAAGAAATTTCTTACAGCAGACCTACAGGAGAGAAAAGGCATTTGGCGAAAGGCGGATGAGACGTGCACAATAGCTATGAATACGAGATGATTAATATTTACAGATAATAACAGGAAATACATACGAAATATAACTAAAATATTACATACAACTACAGATATAAATAATAATAAATATTCATTATAAAATACATTATAATTAAATAACTAGGTTATAACTAAATAACTAGGCTGAAATATCGGACAATTTATCAAAATTGTATCGCGGTAAGAAGTGAGAAAGTTTGAAACAGTTTATTAATTTCAGTAGGTGGTTTTAGTTTTAGTAAGTAAATTATGAGACCGAAAATATGCGTCTTTTACCTCTCAGCTATCGTGGTCGTGTGTTTTAAATCGGTCGGGATAATCACTTGCATCTACATTATTTGCTTTGTCTACTTTAGCCGTTTTTGCAATAATGGGAAATATTCTAGGCAATCTACACACAAGTGTACATAGATGGCGCTGAGCTCAACTGGAAAAGTTTCTTTCCAAAGAAATTGATTTAGTCACGTAGAGTACAATGTTGCTCAAATGTCAAAATTTCAAGTTAACGTAACGCCATCTGGTTTGACGTTATAAAAAAGGCGAGAACAAATATAAAATTTTCTATTCGACTTCGTAGCTTTCTATAGTACAATTTTTCTATGTGGCCTGTTTCGTGTCTGAGTCAAGTTACATTTTTAATTTAATAAGTCATTCGATATTCTTTAATTTATAATACTTGTCATAATTACTAAGCAAGTTACCGCAAACCAAAACCAAATTTATATGTGAGGCGTAGTGGTTGCGTACACTGAAATTGAAGCTACCACAATGACTGACAATAACAGGTGAGTTATGACGTCACCGTGCATAGTGCATGTTTACCTACAATGCACTAAAAACCACGAAAAGTGGAACTCATAGCATAAGATAAACGATAAATATAAATGAGGTAAATAAATCATAAAAGAAGATTCCGATACAAAGCCTGCCAGTCAGCTGATCGTGAATATAGGGTCGACAACTACCTATTTCTTGTTAAAAGCAAGTTGTGCCTCCATAGGGATAGTTATTCAATATTGTGGTCTTGAGTGCACCGTCCCGGCGGATCGCACACGTAACGCACGAGGGAGCGCTAAAACATCGCAGCGGTGTGTCAGATCAATACTAGAAATGTCAATCCCCATACTAAAACCGCTCAACCGCTGTCGACGCAGCGCTATCGCAGTGTCGTCCATCGAGTGCGGTTTTAGTATGGGGAGTGACGTTTTTCGTGCGTCAAGTGTATGATGCGCCATCCCCGGTATAATATAGTCAAGCTCACATACGGTTAGACACCCGAATTGCCAATGTGCCTACGTGTTATAAGGCCTTTCCTGTGGGAAAGCACAAAAATATCGCTACTTTAATGTATGTGCCTGTCAGATCCATACTAGAAACGTCACTCTCCATACTAAGACCGCTCTCAGCGCACGACCCAGCGCTCATGCACCGTCGTGCGTTGGACCTGCGTCGACAGTGGTTTTTTTATGGGTAAGTACTGGCGTTTTTAGTATGGATCTGACAGGCACATACGTTAGCGTAGCAATATTTTTGCGCTGAAGTGTGATACAGGCCGGACGGTCCAAAGTGTGTCCTGTCTCTGAGCCTGACCTAAGGATGACAGAGAGGACAATGAACGAATAACATTACTTCTCACTGCATCGACCCGAAGAATGACGAATAAAGGAAGTCGGTGACGTAAGATGTGATTTGAATGCAAAGGTTGTGCAAAGGCCACTACCGACCCGCCGTTTGAGAAATGATATGACAGACTGAATCGACCTGGGTTAGTTTGACGACCGATGTGGCGCAGTGGCAGTGCGACTGCCTTTGACGCACAAGGTTCCGGGTTCGATTCTCGGTGGGTCACTCACAAAGTTGATATCTATCACTTTGTGAATTTGTTCCCAGTCTGGTTAGGACATTGCGGGCTGAACCACCCGATTGTCCGTAAGTAAGATGGTTCCGTGTTTCGGATGGCACGTTAAGCCGTAGGTCCCGGTTGCTGTCTATGATCACTTAGACGGCGGTCGTTACACAACCATGTCAGAAGCCTACTACTTGTAGAAGGCGGTTGAAAAATTCTGACACTAGGGTTCATCGGGTCGTAGGACGACTCGGTGTCCCACACGAAAAGAAGAAGTGTGGGAGAGCGAGTCGTCCAACGACCAGATCTTGTAGGGATTTTTCTTACCATAGTTACATTAAATTATCATTTAGTTCATGAAAGTCGTACAACCCACCTCATGTATTATATTTTATGATGTAAAAAAAATCTTTTGACCTACTTTATATTAAATTTATTCTTTACTTATATTTATTTTTACCCTGCGTAAGTAAGAAGCTAGACTTGCGTGGTCAATGCCCATACTAAACCCGCTCGTCGGGTTGTTAGACGACTCGGTGTCCCAATCGAAGAATAAATAATAACCGCTCAACCGCTGTCGACGCAGCGCTAGCTCAGCGTCGTCCATCGAGTGCGGTTTTAGTATGGGTATTGACATTTCTAGTATTGATCTGACAGACCACTGCGATGTTTTAGCGCTCCGTCGTGCATTAAGTGTGCGATCCGCCGTAGAGAGATTATAAAATACTCACTGCATACCTTCTTAGCAATGCAGGTGTCATTATAATTTCTCACGTGCTCATCTAAGCACATGCATTCCGGGACACCCCTGTCTCGCCTTTGCATCGTTTCGGAGAGCATAGCTCTTCATAGATATTTTTACATTGAAGACTGCACTGACAGAAAATTTATTTGAGATGGACAAAAACTTACGGCAATGCTTAGCAATGCAGGTGCCAGTATCGTTTCTCACTTGCAGGTTTGCACACTTTTGTTCCATTTTAGAAAGATAGGTTCTTTACAGATAGGTACTTCGACATGGATAGACAATTTATTGGAATGGAAAAAACTTACGGCATTCTTTCTTAGCAATGCAGGATCCGCTATCATTTCTCACGTGGCCATCTAAGCACACGCATTTTGGTTTGCACCCGCCCGTTCCGCCTTGGCATGGTTTTAGAAAGTATAGTTCTATATAAATAAGGACCTACTTCGACACTGAAGACAACACGGAGAGACAATTTAAAAAACTTACGGCATTCTTTCTTAGCTATGCAGGTTCCGTTATCGTTTCTCACGTGGCCATCTAAGCACACGCATTCTGGGTTGCACACCCCTGTTCCACCCTTGCATGGCTTCGGGTAGCCCAGTTCCTCACAAGTCTTCGGGCCGCAGTGGGAACACTCCACGTGCACTTCGTCACCGGCGCAGGTCAACGATCTTTTCGTCACTGAAGAATGAGGATTTGTGACAAAATATGTTGAATACAAACTTTCCATAAGGACCATTATGATGGTAAAAGACAAAACATCGATTCCGTATAATAGCAGTCAACTCTATTTTAAGGCAGACGTTTTTAGTCATTATGTAGGTTCGTTAAAATAAAGTTGCTTAGTCAGTATCATCATGTACTGAACGGCAGGTATTTGGAAAGTTTTCAGTACGTTCCTTATATGCTAGATATACTTCCTTAAATAAGAATAAAACTTACATTCGCTATTGATAAATAAAATCCAAAATGTAGACACCAAAACAACAACCAAATATTTCGTCATTTTCACCTTCACTACGATTTATTATCAACACAACTGACCAACGTCCTTGTATGAGCTCTAGCGAAGTGCAACTAAACGTCCTCAATAAAACTGCAATGGGGAATTATTCACGTTTTCCTCCTTCCTTTATATGGTAGTTTGTAACAAAGATCATTCATCAATAGGTATTGAATCTTACTGGTCTATGTTTTGATCTTAATCGCGTTTTTGTATTTGTACCAGGTTCAAAGGCTGCCAAAGACCTTGTACGTATTAAACTCAGCTTCTTTCTATCGTAAAGTTTATTCGCTTAGATAGTGTCGAGACCAGCGTAACTTGACCTCAATACTTCATACATGCACGTACGGGCTCGTACTACATACGCGAATGAAGTATAGTTTTAGAGTACTTACATATACGGTGGTACCGAGGGATGGACGAAAACGCTAAGCTCTTAGGTCAAACTTTTACCAAAGGAAAAAACCAAATATTTGATATTTGGGTTTAAAAAAATAAATTATATTATATTTTTTTTTATTTTGGGCTTTAATACCTATATATACATATGGAATGTTTTTAAATTTGACCTTCAGAGCTTAGTCCGTCCACCTACTCCTACGTAGGGCTTACAACGCAAGCAGGGTCTATATACTTTGTAGGTCTTTGGCTGATTCATTCATTATTTTCCTTTATTCCTTTGGACTCAGTAAGTCACATGGCGCTGACGAATTGTTTTGTTTCGTAATTAAAAAGTTAATTACGTAATTTTAGGTTAATTATTTTCCAGTCTAGCTAATTATGTTAATTGACTTTAGCGTTTTTCTTTTATAAGTATTTCTTTGACAGCACGAAAAAGGAAGTAATTTACAGAATTTGCATAAAGGAGTGCCTATAGTATGAGTTTGAAGAACAAATAGAATTTCATAGAGTGTTTTTCTGGCAGAATATATTTAATTAGAATACGGAATAGTGCAATAGAAGAACGCTGTGACGTAAAATAAGATATAGTGACAGCGTTTGAAAAGGGAATGATAAAGTGGTTTGGTCACGTTGAAAGAATGAGTGAAAGGAGATTAACAAAAGAGTCGTTGGACGACTCTGTTTTCCACACGAAAAAAAGAAGAAGAACAAAAGAGATATATAAGGCAGGTGTTACTGGAAACGTTGGAATGGGAAAGCCGCGAAAGAACTTACATAATCAAATCGGGGACGTTATGAAGAAGGTTTTGAAGGTATTGGTCATTTGGTCATGTCAAAAGTACCCTAAACCAACGAGCGTGCATGAAAATACTGATGAATGTAGAAGAAGCGAAAGAAGAATGCCAGGATCGTAGCAAGTGGAAGGAAATAGTCTCTGCCTGACCAAACAGGAAATTTATGTATGTATGTAGATATTTAATTTAGTATCTGTGAACGTGTTTACAGTCAAATCCCTCATTGCATGACGTTAAACTGATGCACTAAATGTTAATTTCATAAATACCTATGTATTTTTCATTCAGCTACTTTACAAATACAAAACCAACAACGAAAAGTAGAAGTTTGGACCTATATGTTTCTTGTAATAGATATTATCGCTGGCGAGTTTTGACGGAGCCCAGTCAGTAAGTTGTAGTCTGAATCAGTAGGACAGGATGAAACTATTTTAGAAATCTTCCATTTCGATATCGAATAAGACGGCAGACCATGTTGGTCGAAGCATTCATAATTTTATGTATAGGCAAAATTTTCTGCCATTTGATGCCGGCTCACTCCACATCCTTCCCGCCGGTGTCGTAAGAGGCTACTAAGGGACTCGAGAGTATTGGTGTATTTCAATTTTTAGGCGACAGGCTGACAATCTGTCACTATAGCGATACACATGTTTTATGAAACTACCTTGGAAAACAATCCTCAAAAATATCAGACGTGGCGATAGCAACCGTATTCTTACGGCCGTTAACGCTCTGCCTACCCCGCAACGGATAAAGGCGTGATAATTATATGTATGTATGTATCTTAATAATTTGTATGTATGTGAAATTTTCATTTTTTGAACAAATCAAATTCCTTAATCTCCTCAAAACCAGTTTATTTTCCTCGTGATCTACCTAATTAAGTAGCAACTTGCGACCGAACTTTCGCTGCAACCGAATGCAATTAGACATGGCTTTGGGCAAAAAATCAGCTCAGCGTTTTCAATATGAAACTTTATTATGAGGACGGAAACTTTTAATAAACCCTAGCGACAAGAGACGAGTTCGCTGCAGTCGGGATATTCTCTCTAGGTACTATTATAATACAGAGTGTTAAGACAGACAGACGCACAGAAACACTTTATTGCTCACATTGAATCAAAACATTATATAGGAACAAAAAATAAATATCATGATAATATAAGCAAAGGCGGCCTTAAGATAAGTACAAAATTCCTTTTAAGGGGTGAACCTGCCATTGAAACTGAATAACTTTTCCTAAAGAATATAGGCCGAAATATGATGTTTTGGACCTTCGAAATGTCTTCTCTTTCTCTTTTCGTGTGGGACACCGAGTCGTCCAACGACCTGATGAACCCTAGTGTCAGAATTTTTCAACCGCCTTCTACAAGTAGTAGGCTTCTGACATGGTTGTGTAACGACCGCCGTCTAAGTGATCATAGACAGCAACCGGGACCTACGGCTTAACGTGCCATCCGAAACACGGAACCATCTTACTTACGGACAATCGGGTGGTTCAGCCCGCAATGTCCTAACCAGACTGGGAACAAATTCACAAAGTAATAGATATCAACTTTGTGAGTGACCCACCGAGAATCGAACCCGGGACCTTCTGCGTTAAAGGCAGTCGCACTACCACTGCGCCGTATCGGTCGTCAAAATGTCAATTATTTACCAGACCAGCAGACCGAATCATATTGAATGTGAGGTACAAATGTTATTTTAAATTTAGACACCTATGTTTCTTGAAGAAAGTTGTTCCCTTTTATGGACTGGTTCACACACACACACAGACACACATATATCACGCCTTTATCCCTTGCGGGGTAGGCAGAGCGTTAACGGCCGCAAGAATACGGTCGCTATCGCCACGTCTGACATTTTTGAGGATTGTTTTCCAAGGTTGTTTCAGAAAACATGTGTATCACTATAGTGACAGGTTGTCAGCCTGTCGCCTAAAAATTGTAATACACTAATACTCCCGAGTCCCTTAGTCGCCTCTTACGACACCCACGGGAAGGATGTGGGGTGATGCTATTCTTAGCCGGCATCACACGGCATACGGCTGGTTCACTTCTTGAAAGAAACACAGTACTGTTCCTAACACCCTGTATATCCTCTGCTCTAGGTTATTATTTAATATCGTTGCGTAGCTTCGTTTCAGAATGCCTCCGTAAATTTACAGAAACTCTGGTACTCAAGTAATTCAAGGGAGAATAAGCCTTTTCTATCACTCACTCGTTAATTTTAATTGTGTGGACACCTAGTCGATGAACAATGCGATAAATTTTGAATTTAGAATATTTAAAACTAATACTATCTGTAAGTTTAGGTACTCATCTTTTTGTAAACACACTTTGTATGAAAGTGACACTTCAGAACTGTCAGTTTAATACAAAGTTTGTTTACAAAAAGATAAGTACCTAAACTTACAGACTATAAGGCCTTTCCCACACTTAACGAACAACGGAGCGCTAAAATATCGCAAAGTATTGCACTAGAGTATCGCAAAAATCTGTCAGATCTATACTACAAACGTCACTCTCGCTCCGTTCCGCTCAACCGCTGTCGACACAGCACTAGCGCATCGTCAGTTGACTGCGGTTTTAGTGTGGGGAGTGACGTTTCTAGTATGGATCTGACAGACCGCTGCGATGTTTTAGCGCCCCGTCGTGCATTAAGTGAGCGATCCGTCTAACTATGGGCTTCTTACGTGTTTGCGTTGTGTAACGACTGCATCTAGTGTTTAGGGCCGAAAGCTCAACTCAACGTGCTCTTTTAGGATATAAAAAAAAAGGAAATATTTTGCGTATCTTTTTAACCAAACTGAGTAGAATCTCTCAAAGTAAAATGATGTTGCCAAGTACCTGTGTATGCTGTCCTCAAAAATGTCGTATATTACTTATTACTTTCCTGTGCTTCCTGGATTTAAATATTTAATTCTCGTGTCTTCTCAATGCTATGAATTTTGTCTTCTATTGTAAGATTTCTAGGCCAGCCAGTTCATAACAGCAACTATCCTCATTTTATTTGTTTTTTTTTAAATTTATAAAATCTGCGAGGTAGATTGACTCTTAAGTATAGCAGCTATTGAAAAAAGAACCGAGCGATACGAATCTATTTGAAATAAAAAAGCCATAGACAAAATGGTAAAGTGCACATTAGCAGTCTCATTTTTTGCTTATAAGAAAACACATAATAGTACATTATTCCTTCTAAATCACTGTTTGCTTGAATAAAACGTAGTTTATTTAAGTAAACATACGGAACACTGATGGATGGTTATAGTACGTAGTGGTAGGCCTCTTTCACACTCAACGTCCAACGCAGCGCATTTCTGACGTTCGTCACACGGACGCTAAAATAACGCTAAAACAACGCAGTGACAGCGCACGACGCACGATCAAAATGTCAAGCAAACTGAGGTGGTTTGGCACGACGCAGCGGTTGTACGTTGGGACATCCATCGAGAGCGGTTTTTGTATGGGGAGTGACGTTTCTAGTATGGATTTGACAGACGGATCCGATACCGTTATTTTTGCGCTGCGTTGGACGTTATGTGTGAAAGAGGGCATAATGATGTAGTGACCAAAGCTAAAGTATGAGCAAAAGAAGTTTTCTTTCGGAACTAAGGAAAATATCTATTTACCTTTTTCGGCATTCAGTTATTTTTCGATTTCATTCGCACCAAACCTGAAAGAAAGGGATTATCTGAATTCCTCAGCTAGGGCGGAGACTTTGCTAACGGGCTTCCCTTTATTATTCTAAATAGGCATTTTGACCGCCATTTCTTCTATTGGAATACGACAATGGCGTTTCGAAAAGTCTCATTTCATTATAATAAATTAATTAAATTTGAACCGCGAGGCTGTAAATCATTACCGGCTTAGATCCAGGCGTGGATAGTTTGAGGTTGTCAAAAATACTTCTATATTGTGTTAGCCATGGTAAATCACCGTCTTTACCGACCACAATCATGAAGATAATTTGCTTATTTCAAATTTCAATATCTTGTACCTAAGGCGGATCGCACACTTGACGCACGACGGAGCGCAAAAATATCGCAACGATCTGTCAGATCCATACTAGAAATGTCAATTCCCATACTAAAACCGCACTCGACGGAAGACCCTGCGATGGCGCTACGTCAACAGCGGTTGAGCGGTTTTAGAATGGGGATTGACATTTCTAGTATGGATCTGACAGATCGCTGCGATATTTCTGCGCTACGTCGTACGTCAAGAGTGCGATCCGCCTTAAGTAACGTTATTACAGATGATACAATTTTTTTGTGAGCAGATACTTTTGTAAGCTGAGGTAATTTAACTCAAACGTAAAAACTTTGATGCATGATTGATGATAGGTCTAACTCGCGGACCAATATTTCATCTACGCGTAAAAGTGTTAATTTATGATTTTTATGCTTTTTTGATGCTATTATCCCCGTACATTCTAATCATCATCATCACCATATCAGCAGGAAAACGTTAACTGCTGAACATAGGCCTCCTCCAAAGATTTCCAATTTTCAATTTAAATATTATATAACTTGTTTTTATTATATTAAGAAAACCAACAGCAATTTTTTTAGGCTATATTGCACTAATGTAAGCAGTACGTTTTGTAAACTTGGCTAGGTCCACGGTTCGATAAGTCCCTATGAGGATGTGCATACACATACATGCACAAATCACGCCTATATCCCCGGCAGGGTAGTGCATACACGTTCTGACAATATTGTCTTGTCTAAAGTTCTGCAATATTTTAGTAAATTCAGTCACGTCTTATTTAAGTGGTGTCGAACACTTCTATTGTCGAAGTAGCGTAATGTCGAAGTTTAGTTATGCCGAACATGTCGTAGCGTATGTTGATAATCAGTTTTCGGGTCCTATATACAGTGATAGTGCTGGTGTATTTTGGAGTCTATTTGGTAAAAACAGCCTTGAGATGCGTAAATATGGTCTTTGATGGATGATTGAAACATTCACATTAGGTACTTCGTAATATGCTGCTAGTTCTGTGGAAAATGCGATGGGATCCATAAAATTTCATACTAAAATAAAACCTGGTTCATCATGTTCACATGATGGACAACAGTTTAAACAGTCTAAGTGGACTGTTTGAAAGCAGTTTAAATTGATGTGATCAAATAGGTTGAAAAAAAGAACGCAAATATCTACCAAAACGGCATCGCACACTTAACCCACGACGGACCGCTAAAGTATCGCAGCGGTCAGCACTTGACGGACGGCGCTGCGATAGCGCTACGACGACAGCTGTTGAGCGGTTTGAGTATGAGGGTTGATATTTCTAATATAGATCTGATAAAACGCTGCAATATTTTAGCGGTTCGTCGTGCGTTAAGTGTGCGATCCACCAAACAAGACTTATATCATCCAATAATTCACAATCACGATAAACTTCCGAACTTTATACCTACAATCAATAATGTTTTCAATTTAAGACACAATACATTGCACAGGCTATAATTAAAGAAACGACAATTCGAAACAATCCTCTTCTAATCCTAATCTGTGCAGCCATATATTCGGTCTCTCCCGGATTAGGCGACCACAGAGCTCTTATTTATTTAGTGTGCCGTCCTAATCAAAGAGAGACAACACCTTGTATGGTCGTAAGTAAAGACTCTCAACTCAAAGGGATTAAAAGTTTCGTAGTTTTATTGAGGTCATGAAATGCCGTAGCATCACCTCATTTCTTACCCGTGGGTGTCGTAAGAGGCAACTGAGGGACTTGAGGGTTTCAGGTGTATTACAACTTTTAGGCAACAGGCTGACAACCTGTCACTATAGTGATACACAAAATTATCTCAAACATCGTCCGTATTTTTGCAGCCGTTAGCGCTCTGCCTACACCGGAAGGGATAAAGGCGTGATATATGTATGTGTGTATGTACGAAATAGTTTGGATCTTCTTTTAGGGACAAAATATACATTGTGTTCATTACATCTCTTGCTACTATTTTTAAATTCCGCGACTGAGATATTGGTTTGGAGATTGTACTGACAATTTGTCTTAACCGCAACTTTTACCAGATTTTCGTAAGTTAATACGTGGCTACCTAGCTGTACCTACGGCGGATCACGAGCTTAACGCACAACAAAATATCGCAGTGGTCTGTCAGATCGTTACTAGAAATATCACTCTCCTTACTAAAACCGCACTCGACGAACGATATTGCAATAGCGCTACGTCTAGTGCGGTTGAGCGGTTTTAGTATGGGGATTGACATTTCTAGTATGGATCAGACAGACCGCTGAGATATTTTTGCACTCCGTTGTGCGTTAAGCGTTAGGTAAGTAGAAAAAGAAGGTAAGTATCTATTAGGTACATTACATTTTGCCAACATGCAATATAAACAACCTTTTTCCTTATAAAGATAAATTTACGATGAAAGTATCCACTCGTAAGCGAGTAAGCGAGATATTAAAGTGCCAGTTACGCGGAAATTAAAATTATGTCGAAGCCAGCAGTTTACAAGCAAAATAATAACTAGAGATTAATATTTCCTCTCGAGATATTTCTAGCTTTGCCTGTAACTGAATCACACCACAATGGAGTTGCCAACTTGTACAAAGATTTATTAAAAAGTTGAAACTAGTCTTCGCTGGATGGACTGTCGCCAGTTTTACTCGTTTTTGCAGGTACTATACGTTGCAATTTAAAACTAAAATCCAACTATTACTCCAAAAAAAGGTTTTAAATTATTTTAAATATTTTGACATGTTGGTATTGGCTTCCAAAAATAGGTACGAATTTCAAAAATAGTGATTAGAGCAAGAATCCAGAGCCGCGTTTACACTAGGTTCATAAAAATGTTCTAAGAAATAGAAAAATGTGTCCTACATTTTTCTCTTGTTTACAGTGACTGAAATATAAAAATGTGTCCTACACTTTTTTTATATATGTACTACATTTTCTCTTTTTGAAAATGACTAATACTTGACAAAAAAAAGAAAAAATAAAATTTACTGTTTATAAATAATTTGTTTTTGCCACTCAAGTGTGACGAAAATGTCACTGAAATAATGTTATAGCGGAATACAAAATAGCACTTTCTCGGTACACAACTGAAACGCTCTTGAAATAGCGGGGTTCAGTTCCAAGTAAAATTCGGGCAAAATTCAGATCTCATTTCTGAGCTGAGCTGAACTGGGTGATTTAAAATTCGTGAGTAATGTCTTATCTCCAGGAGGATCTTGCATACCTACATAACATACGTATTATTTACCAGTGTGTAGTATTTGCCGTGTGATGTCGGCTTAGAATAGCATCACCCCATTATCATTCCCGTGGGTAGTCGTGTGAGGCGATTAAGCGCAATTTTAGGCGACAGGCTGACAACCTGTCACTACAACGATTCACTGCCTTCCACGCCAAGGGTTCTGAATTCAATCCTCACCGGTCACAAATTAATATAGGGTAAAATTTATGATGTATTTTTTTAGAAAAAATAAATCAAAGTAATAATATATTATTATCAGCTATCTAGTTGTTTCCCATAGAACAAGCTTTGCTTAATTTGAGGCTTGATGGAGCTGTGTGAAATGTCCAGGATCTTTATTTATTTTATTTATTTATTCAAACTGATCAACTATCCCCAAGAACCTATGAATTTTCGACGGTCCCTACGTACAATCGCGTAACTGACACTTAAGTCATTTGCCTTTTTTCTTTGATTTCGCCTCAGTTTATCATAAGGGTATTGTTAGTAAAGATAGCAAGTTTCAATATAGCCTGATTCTACTCGAAATCGACTCCCCGTAACTGCAAAATTTACACAATTCCAACGTAAAACGACGGTAGTGGTAGTTAAAAACCCACGTGACAACACATCTTCCGACGTAAAATACCAGTAGTTACGCTACGTTACTTTACGCCTTTACGTCTATCTCGTATCTGGCACTTACGGAGTAAAACCATTTCTTTTAATATTCTCTATACTGTTGATTTTATGAAGGTTAAAGCTGTTCTCAAACAACAAGTTACTTTTCTTTTTACAATTCCTAATCGTATACATTTGTAAAACGTAAAATACGAGGTAAAAACCTATTTATAATTATGATACGTGTGCACTAACTCCAACGTAAAATCTCTTAAATGACAGTTACGATTTTTGGTGGCTTAAAATTTAATCGCATAAAATTTTAAGTACCACATAAGCTTTCTACAGCTTAATTTTTTGTGCCGTAAAACTACGGATGTGCTTATTTTTATAGAAATAATTATTATTTTAAATTTTTTATCCGTTATTCTAATAAATGACGACCAAATACATCTATGTTCAAATTTTCAAAGCTCTATCTATAAAATGACTTGAAATATACTCATTCGAAACTGTAAAACGCTCTCCTGTAAAATTTGAAAATTTCACTTGCGTCATTGTACGTAGGGACTGTCGTTTTATGTATTGACCCTATATTCTTTAAGAAAGGTTGTGTTTTGGAAAAGTCAAACGTTCTGCCTGTATCAGCTGTAATCTTTTTGACGGAAATTCCATAACAAAGCCGGTTAGCATGATGATGGCATGGCACACGTCGCCGCAACAAATTACGGTTGTCATAGGTTGTCACTTGTATGTTGGGTGTAACGAGCCGCACTGTCGTCCGGGTCATGTGCGATTTTCCTTAAACATGTCAATTTCTGATTCGATTCTGTGAACCAAAGTTCCCAACTACTGGTCCAATCTACTCTAGATGTTTCAATTTCTTCTACTCGATTTTTTAAAGGCAAAGGCGTGTAAATTAATTTGTGAATAGAACGTATGATACAAGCATATTTAAAACAGCACACTTCCGCACGCGAAACTTCAAAAATAGAGTTCCAGAGCTAACTTTATGGCGCGTTTATGCTCCCGCCCGAATATTCTAGAATGAGAAACGAAATATGAAGTTGGTATTTTTTAATAAACACCGCAATATTTAAGTTTACTGCCGTGTTTACGACTGAGCTATTCGTGCTCTATCTGCTGTGGAGCAGGCAGGAAGACGCCGTATTATTTTACGACCACAACCTTTCTGACTCGTTAACAGAAAATATACTTTAGGTAACAGCAATTAAGTAATATTAGATATTATTTCTCGGAGAGTACTTTTTGAGTGTCTACATATTTATAGCTGTAGGTACCGTGTTTAAGGTGCGGAGTGCCGAAAACATTACTGGCTTGGACTTCTTCTGTTCGCGTGGGACACCGAGTCGTCTAACGACCCAGTGAACCCTAACGTCAGAATTTTTTAAACGACTGGCATGATGAGTCCATAGAACTGAATAATATCTTCTTTGGAGGCTACGGAAACATTTCCGACTTTTAATATACAATCGAATGGCTAACTTTCAAAGTATTTCTCGAATTAGTTCAGAGGTAGGTAGGTAGGTACCCGTTCAACATAATCAAGTCACTATTGCGCCGCCTGGGTAAGAGAGCATTGCAAGTTATATAGTCAACCATAATATCTACTGATTTTATCATCAGCATTTACGAGTACTAAGGATAACTTATTGATCTCTTGTTTGCGTAAGTTGATGTGCTGCAGATAGTACAATAAAGTCAAGCTAAGTAAGACCATTTGGACTTAGAATAGTTCTAATGCTGCGCGCATAAGACTCACATTGGCGGTTCGAGTGACTAACTGGACGTGTGCGTGACTGTACCTGGGATTGTCATCGTTATCTCCGTTTTGCCGATTTCCTCGTGATTTTCTTCCGCCATTGTTTGCAGAGACGAATGCTTTTTCTGACTCCAACAGCTCCAATTTACCCACAAACTACCGCCAAAGAAAATCCTGCTTTCATCCTATAGATAATAAGGTTGAAAATTTACTGGTATACCTAGATGAAATATTTGGCGGTTTACTATGGGTGCCAAACCGCAACAGAGCTTCTATTTTCGGTAAAATAAGTGTTTTATGAAATTCCGATAACCAGTCTGGGGAAATTAGGATTTAACAGGTTTCACCGTAATACGTTTTAATACCATGAAACTTATAAACTGATGAGATTTACTAAGGTAATAATAGTAAGGATTTAATAACTGTTAAACTATTCGAAAGATTAGTATACATAATTATCATTAAAATATTTTACTTGGTCGTTATTGTTAGCTTGAAACTCAATCAATTAAAAGAAGAATCTACCTAATTGTAGATAAGCTGCATTTATTAAAAATTAACCTCGTACAATGTCATCAAAATCTTCTTGGAATTAAAGTCTGTATATTTGTGTACATTTTGACTTCGTGTACAAATAAGCAAATTGTCTTCAAAATATATCATAATTCTACTCTTAACGTACTTTATGCTTTAAGATATACTAGCTATAGTTAAGTAGTCCAAATAATCTTTTCTAATCCAACACTGTCTTATTCTCAACAAAAGGCTCTACACTAATCTCTAATCCATTTCGGCAGTTTTTCCGCCCATTTTCTACACCTACGAACAAAAATACAAGCAGATGGCAACGGTCCATTAGTGAAATTATATTCTTTTTAATGTGTCCACGCGGCGAATTGTTATATGGGACGTGTTAATAAAATTTCTAGATTCGGTATAACATTGCTAGATTAGTTTAAAAAATGCTAGATCAGGTGGATTTATAGAAAACGATTCTGACACGCAGGTAATTGCTTGCAATTTTATTTAATAGTGCAGGAGGTTTGGTTTATTTCTAAGATGAGATAAGGTGATTTCGGTATCTAGATACCTTTTAAATCTTCCGTGGTTCCAAAAAGTCACTTTAGGAAAGTTCAGCATAGAATATTTTTTACACGAAACACTTTTTTAATACTTAACCGATTTGTATTTGTAGGAATATTGTGTGTTCGAAATTTCGGCAGCATAGTACTTTAGACATTGAATTAGAAGGAAAATTTGATATCAAGGATATTTTTTATTTATAGGATGTCAAATCTCATACAGTAGTTAAAAATCATAAACTCCGCTATTAAACTATACCTATATAATAGCATAATATTTGCCATTTCTTCAGAGATACGTGTCTTACGTAAAGAACTTGATACGACGAACGTCTTCCAGTTAGTGCCGTAGTTCAGAGTCCGTCATATCACTAATGGATTTTGCCCAAGAGCACCCACGCTACACGTGCGAACATAGAAACACTGTAATAGCTACAGTAACACGGATTTCGTAAGAATCAGTAAAATATTTTCATGTAAAACAACTACCGTGTGATGCCGGCTTAGAATAGCATCACCCCATTTCCTACCCGTGGGTGTCGTAAGAGGCGACTGAGGGACTTGAGGGTTTCAGGTGTTTTACTACTTTTAGGCGACAGGCTGACAACCTGTCACTATAGTTATACACAAAATTATCTTAAATGGTCGTCTATACTCGTCAGGATATGGCGACATTGAACGTATTTTTGCGGCCGTTAGCGCTCTGCCTATCCCGTGAGGGATAAAGGGGTGATATTAAATGAAAATCGTTTCAGTTGGATGTCGATTCGATCTCAGTTGGATGATTTGTGTCTGCTAACTGTTTAAAATATAGAAAAATGGCAATTGAATGACAGTTGAGTTTCGATGGCGTTACAATGACAAAAAAGAAGTCTAAAAACTAAAACCCGACCACTGAGATTTCGCGCTCTAAAAAGTAAGAAACAAGAAATCTGAAATAATAACTACTCACGATTGAATGTGTTTTTCGTCTCCAAAATTCATACAAAGTAAACAGCTATTATAATCTATTTTCATGGCAGTTTAATATAAAGTTCATAGTGGTTTTCAGGTGAAAGCTGTGGTCGTTTGCCACGTTGCCTTATTTATTTTATAAACTAGATAGTACTAGAACACGTGGCAAACGACCACAGCTATCACCTGAAAACCACTATGAACTTTATATTAAACTGCCATGAAAATAGATTATAATAGCTGTTTACTTTGTATGAATTTTGGAGACGAAAAACACATTCAATCGTGAGTAGTTATTATTTCAGATTTCTTGTTTCTTACTTTTTAGAGCGCGAAATCTCAGTGGTCGGGTTTTAGTTTTTAGACTTCTTTTTATTTTAATTATTTTGGGGTTGTAAGCTTAAATTGTACCGATTGTTTGTTGGAAGATGTAGGTAGGTACGAGTTTAAACTGGATTATGATTTTGTTAGGTGTATATAGTAAAGTAACCCCCCGTGTGATTTCATTACCAAAACAAATGTTTCAGTTTCTTCTGATCTTGCTGGATCGACAGAATAAAGAAATCCTCCGGGTCGATGCTTGCTGTTGGTTTCGTTACCAAAACAGAAGTTTACATTTATTATTTTAGCTACGTATAAAATTTAATATGAATATATGAAGCGTTATAACGACAAGTTCTAAAAAAAATGCACAAATATCTGCTTTTAAAATATTAGTTGTAGAATCTTTTATGTACATACATACATGTACCCATCTATACATACATACATATAAACACATATCACACCTTTATCCCGCTTTCGCTCTGCCTACCTATCTATGTACGCGTTATTAATTTAAATGTAATAATTCGCGATACCTTCAACTTGGATCCCATTACATGAGATGAAAAATATGACAGTTCGTTTGATACCCAACACATAAACCTTATTCAAACATATTTTACATGCAGTAGCAGTACGTATTGTGACTTAAACGTCAATTTTGGTGCAGCTACTCAATTGAGTAAGACAAAAGTCTCAGACAACAGATGTCGCTGTTAGTTTTCCTAAAACGCGAATTGGCTTAATAGCACTACCTTTGTCAAAAATTTTGGAAAGTGTGTGTACCCCTAAAAATAAGAAATTTAACCGCAGTAAAGAGCAGCCTATGTTTTATTCTAGACATTATTTCATCTTTGTACAAAGTATCATTTGAATCTATTCAGCCGTTTTAGCGCCAAGTCCTAACAAACACATAATATCCGCGTTTATAAATTATATAAGGAATTAGGAATTAGGATTAGGATTAGTAGGATCTCTTATGTACCTGCCTATCTACGCGTTAAATAAATTTTAATGCGATAATTTTCGCGGTACTTTTCTACTTCGATCCCATTAAATATGATGAAAAATATGTCAGATCTGAGCCTAAGGAGCAGCTCTTTCTTATCATAGCTTATACAGAGATATTTAGCGTATGTAGTGCTATCACGTCTTGTCTGCCTTTCGTTTTCATCATCAGATCAGCTCCACGAGTATGACACATACCGACACCACACCGATACCGATACCGATGTACCTGCTGCTTGCAGAAAGTGGTTGAAAAATTCTGACATAAGGGCTCATTGAAGACCAATGTGGCGCAGTGGTAGTGCGACTACCTTTGACGCAGAAGGTTCCGGGTTCGATTCTCGGTGGGTCACTCACAAAGTTGATATTTATCACTTTGTAAATTTGTTCCCAGTCTGGTTAGAACATTGCAGGCTGAACCACCCGATTGTCCGTAAGAAAGATGGTTCCGTGTTTCGGATGGCACGTTAAGCCGTTGGTCCTGGTTGTTGTCTATGATCACTTTAGACGGCGGTCGTTACACAACCATGTCAGAATCCTGCTACTTGCAGAAGGCGGTTGAAAAATTCCGACACTAGGGTTCATCGGGTCGTTGCACGACTCGGTGTCTCACACGAAAAAAGAAATTGAATCGTTAGACGGCTAGGCGTCCTACGCGAAAAGAGAGAAAGAGAAAAACCGATGTACCAATTTCATACTAAATTGACATTGCGTAAATGCAAGAAAGCTTCAAACTTTCACCTACATTATATATATTTTTGAAATGTGCTATTTAAGCCCTTTTGTTTGATACCCAACACGATACCACTTGAAGAAAAAATTTTTTTTGTTCGTATCTTTATGCACGCTAGAGGGCGCCATGTTCATTTTATTGTGACATCACATAGCCTATAACCATCGGACTGTTCAGACGCTTCTATTGACATCTCATTTGTCAAATTCTGTTAAGTAGATTCGTAGCTAGGAGGGAACAAAGGAATTATTGCCACATACATACATACATACATACATACATACATACATACATACATTCCGGTCAAAATCATAACCCTCCTTTTTGCTTTGCTGTAGTCGGGTAAAAAATAGCAGACTCGGAGCCCTGATGCAGGAAATGTCGCTTCGAAATTGAGATGCTGTCGTCATGAGCTGTCGTATGGCCTTACCTTTTCAATATAGCCCATAGATTTTATCATTGTACACAGATAAAATTCTAAATACTTTTAGTTCAATATTCTGTGCTCAGGTGCTCTTAGAGATAGGAAAAAATCGCAGAAGCTATAAAAGGGTAAAAATCAAGATAATATAATAAAACTCGCATTGAAATCCTTTACTGGGTTTGAGAAAGTGTTCGATCCCAATTCGGTTGTGGACTGGGTCATTAATACAACATAATACGGAATTCATTCATAATTTTTCAAAATATATAAAATATGAATTACATAAAAGTAAGTAATCTGACGCCATCCAAAATAGCAATGTATGAGGTCATGAATACATTCTTATATCATACAAAATACAGTTTCCTTTTAAAGAATTGCTCGTTTGACCTACCCGTCCACAACCCATTTGGGGTGAGTGAGACCGACGGACTTTACAATGACTGCGGTGGATGCATAAAAATTTTGCTGGAGCTAGTTTTTCTACTTCAATTTTTTTTACTGTGGTAAAACCGTAGCTAGAAACATACCTTGAACACCGTCTTAGATTGCATGCTACCTTATCAACAATTCGGACTTTATTACTCACACATAAAACATACAGATAAACTTGGGACAGCTGCTATTATACTCATACATTGTATATGACGAAAGTTTAGACATAAGGTTTATTTTCGTTTGCCATTCGAGAATTCAGCAATAATATTTCATTGTTTTACTCACATCTCGGACTTACAAAGTCAAGTAACCTCGTTAAGTATGTATGCAGGAGGCATTAAGTAGGTTTCTTTATACACATATTATTATATTTTCCTCGTATTTCAGACTTGAAGGGCTGAAAAGGGTAGAGTAATAAAGCTCCGCTAAAAGCACAAGTTGAATAATAAATGCAGTAGATACGTATAATGTGAATATATCATATTTTGTATGTAGGTAGATACTTTTGGATTAATTAATGAACGAAGCAGATACGTAGAAGCCGTACATATAAAGACATTATCTGTAAATGGCGGCGGTTATTTAAGTGTGAAGGAAAAGGCATGAACGTCTGGTATATGCAAGATCCTCAGTGGAAGAGAGAAAGCATGACAAACGTCCGCCATTTACAGATAGTTTCTTTATCTGTACGGGTCTAGTTAGGTTATATTAGTGTATATGGTGTGCGAATAAAGAAAGAATATTATTATGCAAGTGGTGGTGGCCGCGATTAACTAAGTGTGAAGGAGAAAGTATGATCATCTGGTATTTGTAAGAGCCTCAATGTGAGAGAGAAAGTATGACAATTGGCCGACATTTACAGATTCTTTCTCTAATCGCACGTCTGTGTAGTTTCATGCCTTAAACAGCATCCTTCAGGACGAAACCTAAATAAGAAAACTCAAGAAAACTGGAGTTCAAAATTTTAATTGAGTGAAACTTAATTATTTATGTAAAAGAATTATCTAAGTGCAGATTAAATTCAAGTAACAGACTTGATAAAACTTTTTCAACTTTAGCCGTTTTAACTTTGGCATTTACAATGTTGTACCTCAAACTATGTCCTGCGTTGATTTATGGATGATTTTCTAAAGGCGGGACTTTGTTAATGGCTTAGTACTGTGCTATTGTTGACAAGCCCATTTTTGGTTAATATAGCTGTAAGATTCCCTAGAATAAATAAAATAAAAATGATTTGGTTTTTGAAGATGAACATAAAGATATTTTTTTCAGAAGCATACACGATATGTGTATTAAATATACGTATATTCTGTAGGTTGTCAAAAGATAAATAGATCTACAATATCCACGATTTGAAAAATACCCGAAAAGGTATCTTAGTACAGTTGGATGAGTAATATTATTAAAATTATGATAGTTGTTTAGTAGAAAATGCTATTACGTTCTTGGCAGCACCACCGCTACTTTCTTGAAGACGAAATCGTGCAGTCAAGTGCCAAGTAATTTTATACTTTTGGGTACAATTTTACCTTCTGGTAGACACATTTTGTTATTTTGTAATACCTACTTACCTGTCTATTTTGTGATGTAGATAGAGGACGTGTATTTCTGCTAACCTTGAGCTCTTATTGAAAGTAAGATTTTGGACCAGGAACTTGAAGAAAACCTATCTCGACCACCGGATTTTTGATTGATGTTTTGATTTTTTTAAGACACGCTCTGGGATCCTTTCGACTAAAAAAGAAACACAACTTTTGTGGTGCAATGTGTAAAAAATACATTTTATTGGATGAACACCTGTGAGCACATGAACAGACAAAAATATGTTTTATTAAATATATTTACAAGAGAAAAACGTTTTCATGCAGTCCGCATACTATATTATGTAAAAACCTATTAGGCGGATCGCACACTTAACGCACGACAGAGCGCTAAAATATCACAGCGGTCTGTCAGATACTACTAGATAAAATAAGGTCTCATACTAGAAACGTCACTTCCCATTGAGACATTTATAGTATGGATCTGACAGACCGCTGCGATGTTTTAGCGCTCCGTCGTGCGTTAAGTGCGCGATCCGCCTTATTATGTTGGCGAGTGTACCTACATCACAACAAGGGGGTGCGTGCGGCACATTAATCACTGCGTGATAACAGGTGCACGTAAGGAGATCTCGAGTACCCACATAAAATTGCCTAAAATTACCTTATAATGTGCTTAATGCTTGAATAAACCTTTGATGTAGGTACGGTAATGTAGAAGATTTCATTAGAATTATTTTTAGAATTTGTAATACCAATGCCGTGTGATGCCGGCTTAGAATAGCATCACCCCATTTCTTACCCGTGGGTGTCGTACAAGCTGTATTACAATACACATTGCAATGCATGTATATTGCAATTTTAGCCCACAGGTCGACAATCTGTCACTATAGTGATACACGACTTATCTCAAATATTTTTCAGGCGTGACGATAACGACCGTTTTTTAGGATATTGGCGTGATTTGTGCATGTATTTATATGTATGTATGGATATTATTTTATAATCAGTCGTGATCAAATAAACAGAATATTTGATTTAGATTAGATACCTAATATAAAAAATATCCTACTTGGCGCTTTTGTAGCAAATCTCATCAGGTAAATCGACAGTTTCATGACGATTTAAAATAAAACCGACACGTCATTGCAGCCTCATACATTACATTCCGACAGTTTAATCGCCTATATAGCAATAAAAACGATTGAAAGCCTTCTATTGATAATGAACAAAGAGAATAAATAGAGTAAATTACTAGCAATACAAACCGACATCAATTCACAAATTAACGAAAGTAACGACAGCTAATTTTGTCGTCAGCGGCTTTTCACTACCAGAGGAATACAGTTTTTTATTATTCACAAACACGCAAAGTTAGATTTAAGTATCTAATGTGAAGACGGAGTCACTCAAACAATAAAAAAATTACAATTCTTGCATAAATAATAACAATAGACTATTAACTGCTTTCAATTGAATTCAAACGTTACTATGAAATTAAAGAATTATTTACTGTAATTGTTCGACAAAATGTAGCAATGGAAGATTTACAATCTGAGGGAGGTCAATGGGATGATTGTTATTAACATTTTTGTTTATAATTTAGTTAGAATTTAGCCTTTGCTTTGTATATTTTACAGACTACATTTACTTTATTCTTAGCTCTCAGAAAATAAATCAGCGTGAACAATTTTATACAAAAAATTTCTTATTAATACAGGCTTCACGCTTTTTTGGGGCAGATTGTATCGTATTTTATTGAAGTCACGCCAATTTTCTGAATTATTAAGTTACGTAGGTATTAATTTTATTGTAAGACCGAACATACTAAGTCACGATCGAATCAGGAGTTCCCATAATGCCAGACACTACAATGCATTACAATGGTCGACACTACAAAGTTTACCACAACAATACACAACAGCAGGAATAAAACCAATATTCTTTTTGATTTTGATATTATCTCGATTATTTTTCATTCATAATGAAGATGAAAAGTAAAAATATAACTAAATCTGCCCTTAGCAGATATATAGCTGCGAATAGTAAACTGTACACTGGATATAAAAAGGAACCCAGCTTACAATTCCCATAAAAAATCCACAAAACGGATGACAACGCGTAAAAATTCAAACAATGTGTTAACGCATGTTAATCTTTAACTTAGCAAATTAATGAGATACGGTCTATAAGCTAATTTAAGTATATTATTATGTAACCATTTCCTATTTTGTGACATACCGTGTTTTATTTATTACTGTTGAGAAGGTTACACACTACAGTGGTTGTCTGATATGAAGTCTGTCGCAAGCCTGTCAACAAGAGAAACGTCGTGCATTTGTTTACGTCAAGAGCGGCCTGGATTTATTATTTGGTTAACCACAGAACTAAAGTTTATGAAGAACCGTCTGCGGTGAACTTTGTATCAGTAAGAAGAATTAAACAATCAGAGTAGGCAAATAAGCGAAAAGTTTTTATTCACAACATTGACAACATCAATATCAACATCAACAGTCCACCGCTGGACATAGGA
Organism: Keiferia lycopersicella; assembly: GCA_029255805.1. Lineage (NCBI taxonomy): Eukaryota > Metazoa > Arthropoda > Insecta > Lepidoptera > Gelechiidae > Keiferia > Keiferia lycopersicella. The sequence goes on from JARACZ010000008.1 coordinate 8,603,799, forward strand.
CAATCCTGTATTAGCCATATTCATCACACTTGGCATGGTTGTGTAATGACCGCCGTCTAAGTAACCATAGACAGCAACTGGGACTACGGGATTAACGTGCCCTCCGAAGCACGGAACTATCTTTATATTTCGACTATCAGGCGGTTTAACTTGCAATGACTTAATTAATTTGTGAGCGCCAAAGCCGTCTTTAACTTATTGGAGGCTCTGGGCATATTACGATAATGAGGCCCCTATGACTTTGACATAACACTAATTCGTTACAATAAACAAAGAAAGTAGATGAGCAAGCTTCTAAATTCATCTTTATTGACAGTCACATTAAATAAATACATACATACATATATCACGCCTTTATCCCTTGCGGGGTAGGCAGAAGGCGAGGAGTTGCTGCTCAAATCACGATTTCAGGGGGTGAGGCGGGGGGGGGCCGCCCGCGCTCCCCGCGCTCAGACACATCATCTGGCGCTCGCACACTACGCACCCGTACGTCGTGTGTCTTATGGACATGACCGCAGTCCGACCACCTTTTAAATATATTTGAGCTTTATCCCGGCCATGGAACTTTTACTTCTACCGAGTTACCAAGGCGCAAGGCCTGGTAAACTGCTGACTGCTTGCTGATTATTGCCTACGCCCTGTTTACACGTGTAACCTTATTATTGAAATTAAGCATTTAATTATTTTCCAATTATTATTTGATTGTTTTGCATCAGTTAGTCTTGTAATAGCCTTTCGACAGTAAACGTCTTCTTCTTAAATATATTTGTCTTTTTAAAAACCTATTTCCTGACCGCCAATACGTAAGTGGCGCAGTCGGTAGCTTCGCGGGACCCGTGTATACGTATATCATATCGAGAAATCGTCTACTACATCGGGCGTAAAGCAGTCCGCTTACCGCGAAAAAGAAGAACCTATCCTGGCGGTCGCAGTTTGAAGTCCTGAAATCGGAGTTCCCGTTGCTGTCGCTGTACAAGACCCGATAAGGCAATGCAGAGGTGTACCTGGTGAGTACCTACTTACTTTCCAAGTTCCTGTGCTCTATTTCCTTATCGTAACTCAATTCTATTTTTAGACTATACCGTCTCATCACGTGTGTCTGTCTATAGGCTATTAATCGCTATAGATTTATTCTTTTGTGTAATTTCAAAGGTTTAGGCACGCAGTGTTTGTTTCGTAATAATGGCGGAATCAGATTTCAAGTTGCTATCGGATTTAATGCCGAGGTACGACGGCAATCCGAAACTATTAAATATGTATATAACAAATGTAGAAAAGTTATTGAGCCTTTTTCATATCGGAGGTTCGGCTTTAGATAATTTGGTTATATGTCTTATTAAAAGTAGACTCAGTGGAAGTGCTTTAGATGCACTCGCATTTGAAAAACAATTAGATACATGGCCTGAAATTAAAGATGCTCTGCAGAGACGTTTAGGAGACCCTAGAAATGAGATTCAGGTAATGCAGGAGTTGTCACGCACACGTCGTCAGAAGTCTGAGGACTCTGAAACATTCGGTAAACGTTTGCGTGAAATATTAGAAACACTTTATACTGTAGGTAAAAACCCGGACAAGACATATTACGAACAAATGATTATTGAGCAATACATAAATCAGCTTGAGTTTCACGTATCGTTAGGGGTCCGTATTAACAAACCCTCAACTCTTGAAGCCGCTATATTGTCAGCACGACAAGAAGAAGCTAGGTTAGCGTGTAATCCACCCCCGAATATGTTGCAATCTAGACCTAGGGTTGAAGCTTCAAGGAATGGGAGTTTTTCAAGATTACCTATGTCAAGTAACAATAACTTTGCCACCCCTTTTATTCAAAATGTGCAACCCCAATCTAGCTGGCCCGAGCAGCGCGCACAGACAAGGCAGCCGATGTTACCATGGCATCAAAAGAAAAACCAAGGTAATTTTAAACAAAATTACTCAGGAAATTTTAGGAATTCTGGGAACTTCAGGCAACCAAACATCCCACAAAGTCCAGTAAACCAACAGCAAAAGGTTTCCGATGTTACAATGCGGTCAGTATCTAAGCCAGTGGTACCCAACTATGGACAACAGGACCTGTTCTACATGCCCCAGGAACAGATTGCTGGCAACCCTAATTCTCAGGAGACCTACGAGGACGAAGGTGAGTGCTCCTATGCGAATTACCAAGGTGGTAACGTCATGTTCGATGAGTACACCGAGGAAACGGGTTCGGATTATGCACAGGATTTTTCAGGAGCCCAGGGAGGAAAAGACTTCCCATAGTCAAGCTGAATAACCATCGTAAAGACCACTTACCGTATATAGAGATCCCTGAATTCCAAGGTAAATTTTTAATAGATACTGGCGCTTCTCGTTCAATGCTATCTCCATCTGCTGTCTTTGGCTCCCCCTTAGAACAGTATGTTACTTATGACCCCTTCGAGGTAAAAACCGCACATGCCCGATCGGTTCATAACTATGTTGCTCACTTACCTTTGCCGAGTATATTTAACGACAATTCTATACAAAAATTTCTGCTTTTTGACTTCGATCCAAAGTACAAAGGTCTTTTAGGGTCAGACTTACTGAAAAGAATGCTCAGTAATATTGATCTAAAACACAACGTTTTGCGAACATCTTCAGCTGAAATACCTATTTATTTCAACCATCCCACACGTCAGTTCAACATTGAACCTCGTAGTGAAAAGCTAATTTCAGTCAAAACAAACTATATTGATGGACAGTACTTACATAACGAACATTTTTGGTCTTCTAATGTTGTATCCCCAGCGGCCATTGTTACTGTAAAAAATGGTTTGTTTTTTACAACTGTTAGGAATCTATCCGAAAGAAAAGCATCCTTTTTGAACACAGAAACTTTTGATTTAGAAAAGTACACTGACGCTTCTGATTCAGTTGATTTAAATACTTTAGAAATCAACGAAGATCTTGACAGAGAACTTTGTGATAATTTAAAGAAAATTCGCTCTGACCACCTTAATGAAGAAGAAAAGCGTGAGCTTAATAAGCTCTGCTACAATTACAGAGAATTGTTTTATTCCGAAAACATCCCCTTAACCTTCACGCACGCTGTTAAGCACGAGCTACGTCTTACCGATAACACGCCGATATTTGTGCGCAGTTATAGACAAGCGCCACAGCAACGTGAAGAGATCAAAAACCAGATAGACAACCTTCTTAAACAGGGTATCATTCGTGAAAGCATTTCGCCCTGGTCATGTCCCGTGCATATAGTCCCCAAAAAGGCTGATGCATCTGGAAAAGTTAAGTGGCGTCTGGTAATTGACTACCGGCGTCTTAATGACAGAATCGTGGAGGATAAGTATCCTCTACCAAACATCTATGACATCCTAGACAGGGTAGGGCGTGCCCAGTACTTTACAACTCTTGACCTCGCGTCTGGATATCATCAGGTGGAAATGCACCCTGATGATATCGAAAAGACAGCTTTCTCTACTGAAAGAGGGCATTATGAGTTCCTCAGAATGCCTTTTGGCTTGAAAAACGCTCCAAGCACTTTTCAACGCCTTATGGACCATATTTTACGAGGAATTGACAATGTTTTTACTTACCTTGATGATGTAATTATCGTTTCAACATCTCTTCAACAGCATTTGGAGAAAATAAAAGAAGTTTTTGAAAGGTTTAAAACTCATAATCTCAAAATTCAATTAGACAAGTCAGATTTCCTAAAAAAACAAGTTAAGTTTCTCGGCCATGAATTAACCGCTGATGGTATCAAACCCAACACTGAAAAAATTAAAGCTGTCTTGAATTATCCACTACCTTCCAGCCATAAGGAAATCAAAGCTTTCTTGGGCTTGACTGGATACTACAGGAAGTTTATACAAGACTATGCAAAACTAACAAAGCCTTTGACGCAATGCCTGAAAAAGGGGAAGCGTGTGGTTCATTCTCCAGAATTTATTGAAGCTGTTGATAAATGTAAACAGATTTTGACAAACAGCCCAATCCTCCAGTACCCTGACTTCAGTAAATCCTTCATATTAACCACAGACGCGTCTGACGTCGCTCTGGGCGCAGTGCTGTCACAGGGCACGGTTGGTTCTGACAAACCCATAGCATTCGCCTCAAGAACACTTTCTGATACTGAGTCTAGGTACTCAACAATTGAGAAAGAACTGCTAGCCATCATCTGGGCTGTCAAGTACTTCCGACCATATTTATATGGTCGTAAATTCATAATATACACTGATCACCGTCCTCTCACTTGGCTCATGTCATTAAAAGATCCCGATTCTAAACTTACTCGCTGGCGACTTCGTTTAGCAGAGTACAATTATTCTGTTATATACAAAAAAGGTACAATCAACACCAATGCCGACGCTTTATCCCGCGTAAAAATTTTTCATAACAGTATTGAGTCTCTTGTTGTAAATTTTGACGATAACGAAGATGACCATATCATTGATCGAATTTTCGAAAATGTTCAAAGAGAATTAGAAGACGCCGGGAATAATGAGCCTGAACCAATGTCTGTTGACGGTGAATCCGCAATCAATGTCAACAGGACTAATAGAGATATACCTTCTGACCCTATGGTTCTTCCTACAACATCCAGAACTGAAAACCCCAATGTGTTGCCAGCAACTGCTGAGTCTGAAACAGTTAGTTCAGTTGTAGACGAACAGGATCAGTTAATTTCTACAAACCATACCCAAGCAGATAACGAGAACCATGGAATCCCTATAATCTCCGACGCAATTGACAGACAATTAAAACAGTTTTACATAAGGTCAACACCAGGTTCGTTATATAGAGTTGATGACAGATCTACCAATTCACGTATAACAATTAAAGATGTCTTTATTCCAATCAATAATACAGAGGCTGAAACAGTACGTTTCCTAAAGGAACATACTATAGCCGATCGTACTTTCCATTGTTACTTTTATGATGAAGAGCTTTATAAAGTTTTCGCTAGGGTGTATACTACCGTGTTCAATGACAGAGGTCCTAAATTATACAGGTGTACCTCACGGGTTACTTTAGTTGAAAACAAAACAGAACAAACGGACATAATCAAGAAGTACCACGAAGGGAAGCGAGTTCATAGAGGTATCCAAGAGACCTATAAGCAACTTCAAAAACATTACCATTGGCCTAACATGCTATTGACTGTACAAGCATTTGTGAATCGTTGCGAAATATGCTTAAAAGGAAAGTACGAGCGAAATCCTTTAAGACCACCCCTCGCCTTAACTGAGACTCCTACTAAACCCATGGAGCATTTATTTATGGATCTATACTCAACGGGAGGAGCTACCTTTTTGACTATAATTGACAACTTTTCTAAATTTGCGCAAGCTGTCCCCTTAAGCGCGTCCAATAGCGTACATATAGCAGATGCCCTCTTGCAAGTATTTTCCGTTTTAGGCCTACCCCATCGAATAACGACAGACTCTGACGCTAAATTTGAAAACGAAGTAATAAAAGAGATATTCGCCTCTCACAACATCCACATTCATTTTACTACTCCATATAATCCGAATTCAAATTCCCCTGTTGAACGATTTCATTCTACAATAGCAGAGCTTATACGTTTACAGAGACTTACGAACAAAGAGGACACGATTCAAACTGTAATGAAATACTCTTTGGTTGCTTATAATAACACGATCCATTCAGCCACTGGTTTTACTCCACGTGAACTAATGTTCGGTCACACTGACTCCAGAAACCCTCTTGAAATTTATTATCCTCATGAGTTCTATCAAGACTATGTGTTAAAGCACCGTAATAACGCTATAGCCGTACAGGAATGCGTAGCAGCCAACATGTCATCAAACAAGGAGCAGATAATTGCAAAACGTAATCAGGCAGCTGAAGCAATCCAGTTCAAGGTAGGTGAAACTGTTTTTAAACAGGTGGCGAAGACTGCTAGAAACGACAAGACGAAGCCGGTATTTAAAGGTCCGTACAAAATTATACATCTCCACCCCAATAACGTAGCTGAAATCATAGGAAGTCATCCCAATGCCAAGTCGATTCGGGTTCATTTTAAACTACTTAGACGACCTCATCTTGTTCCAGGTCAATCTGCGCAGGATTCCTCCTCTTCTGCCCAATAATAGCAATCGATATCAAAGAAATAGATTCTTCTTCAGGGTTATTGTTACTTAAACAAGGAAAAATCTTTGAACAAAGTGATACATTTAGCCTTGTTTGTATGTATAACGTCTCAGACATACATGTTGCCTCTCTTAAACTGTTAGAAATGTTTACGAGAACTAAAGCTTACGAAACACAAACGGCACCTGAAACTCAGCATAACACATACAGAGAACAAATAACACATACACTTAGTGTAATCGATGATAAATTAGCATTTTTCTTACCTCACAAGAGAGTAAAGCGTGGTCTTATAAATGGTTTAGGTTCTGTAGTTAAAGCTCTGACAGGCAATATGGATAATGACGATGCAATTAGAATAGAAAAGGAACTTTTAGCTGTAAGAAATAGATTAGTTAACTTTAACATAAAGCAGAAAAATACAGTAATTCTTGCAGAAAAAGCATTATCTGATTTTAATAAAAACCTAAAAATTATTTCTGAAAATCAGAAGAAACTGGGAGCTGCGTTATCAAACGCCACTGCCAGTTCGGGAATTCTTTCTTCGCAACTGCATTTCCTAGATATATATATCCAATTAGATTTTAGTCTACAAATTATTTTAGATACTCTTATGATATTAGAAGACGCGGTTACTTTTGCACAGTTAGGTATTATGCATCCCAGCATAATTAAACCCCAAAATTTAGTCTTTGAACTTAAACAAATGCAGAATAATTTTTCTTTTATTTCCGTAACTGATATTAATATCGCTAATATACACGAAATAGAACGGTCTATAGAGGTAAAAGCTTATAGTACAGCACACACACTGTCATTTGTACTTGAAATCCCTTCTGTCGCCTCTACCACATATGATCTTGTTCATATTTACTCCATCCCTAATTCCTTAAACCTTACCGTTATTCCTGAATCCAAATTCCTTGCACTTGGAAGTGAGGGGTACACCTACCTGAAAGACACCTGCCGGGTGATCGCTGACTCCGTTCAACTTTGCAAGCATCTCGATACAAGCATGATAAAAGGAAGCAGAGATTGTGTAATCTCCACTCTAAATCACGAACGATCCAATTGTACTTATGCTAAAATGAACCTCAGGAAAGGAAAAATCCAGAAACTTACTCCATCCAGTTGGCTGATTGTCACAGCACGAGATGAGCTACTGAGATCCTTCTGCGGCATGGAAACAAGCTACAAACGTTTGTCTGGAACTTATATAGTTTCAATTCCACAGCAATGCCGACTACAGCTGATGAACAACACTCTGACTTCACACGTTAATACCTTAGCCCTGCACGACGTCATACCCCTACCTCCTGCTGAAGAAATTCAGCTCGCTGTGAAAATCAACTACAATGTACAACTAGAAGACATCGCTCTAGATGACCTGCATCAACTTGTAAACAACCTAGCACACACCAGAGTCGACCCGGAACCTGAGGACTGGATGCCAATATCTTCAACTCCCAGTTGGCCAACCCTTATGATGTACATCTTCTTCATCATTATACTAGCTTGGAAACTTATCCGTTGTTACTACATGAAAAAGCGTAAGATTACAGAAGTAACATCGGCCGATTTGGGAACACACACCCCCCGCGGGAGCCTTGGAAGCTGCGGAGCGAGCTTCTATCTTAAGGAGGGAGGAGTTACCAAGGCGCAAGGCCTGGTAAACTGCTGACTGCTTGCTGATTATTGCCTACGCCCTGTTTACACGTGTAACCTTATTATTGAAATTAAGCATTTAATTATTTTCCAATTATTATTTGATTGTTTTGCATCAGTTAGTCTTGTAATAGCCTTTCGGCAGTAAACGTCTTCTTCTTAAATATATTTGTCTTTTTAAAAACCTATTTCCTGACCGCCAATACGTAAGTGGCGCAGTCGGTAGCTTCGCGGGACCCGTGTATATCATATCGAGAAATCGTCTACTACATCGGGCGTAAAGCAGTCCGCTTACCGCGAAGAACACAGCGGTGCCAAATTAGATCCAGTCGGTGGTCATTCAACCACAGACCAGAGATGTCTTGTGCGCGCACGCAAATATATTGTTTTCTTTGTGCGTTAACTCTTCGGACGGAGCGAATAGTGTTTTTTTTTAAGTCTGAAGACGATATTGCTTACGTACGCCACGATCTAGCCACGTATATATAATCTGTGATACCCATACGCTGTTCTGTGGTCGGGATGGTATGGGATTCAGACATACAAACAAAACTACATCAGAGAGCAGTCTTACCAGCTTCTTCACAATTACAAAATTTTTGCGCTGCTCTTATAACAAGAAAAGTTGGAATTCAATAAAGCGCATGTGAGTGAGGCTAGGCTTAGGACAATTGTGGACTAAATAGGGGCCCAATTTTAATTTTAATATTATCAAACGAGTCCTAAAATATGAGTACCGAAACTGAGTAATTTTTGCTCTACGTACTTTGCACCGTTTTTGAGGTATTTTCACTTTTAGTTTGCATTCTTTTTAATTTTCGCAAAAGTTATTTTTTTGAATAGTATAATGGCGTTTGCGAATGGCAATTATCTGTCACGCGTACTTTTTTCTATTCTTTATTGCATCTTTTTGTTTTTTATCCGACCAGCTTGGAAAAAGGGTTATGTTTTATATGAGATGGGGCACTTAACTAAAGTCTTTTGTAAGCTTTTTAGTTTTATTTTCGCTGTAATAACATAGACCCATGTTATTACAGCGAAGTTTTAAGTTCTCTGTGGCTGTGGATGTAGAAGAAAGAATAAGTTAATTTTCGAATTTTTTTCAGATTACCCCGGGTTTTTTCGCCCGTGATCCTAATTAAAAAGTATCTGTTCACCCTCTCTTTCACGCTCGTTTACTCACCTACATTGCTTTTCCGTTCTAGCATCATACTTCAGAAATTCATCTAACATCCGGCTTACGTTAAAAAAATATCGTTCAGTTGTCCATTCGTTTCATCTTACAGTTGTTCGTCTCATCTTACAAATCATCCCACATACATGATGTAAATTCTAGTATTTCACGGGGTACAGCCCAAGTCGACGGTTGCTGGCACTTAAGCCGGCGGCAGAAACAAAAGAAAACAATGAAGTACCTACCTATAGCAAAAAGCAGGCGTGACTGAGGACTCCAATGCAAAACGCCATTTAACATTTTACTTAAATATCATTTTTGAATATTAAAAACGAATGGAAACTAAAAGTGCATATATCTTGAGAACAGTACATCGTATAGCAAATATAACTGAAATTTCGTACTCAAATTTTTGGACTTGGGACATTTTCCGACTTTCCACCATTTTCTATCAAAATTGAAATAATTGTTTACACCGTTTGATTCATAATCATCTTTTGTACAATCTATTCGTACTTTTTTTAACTTTACAGAATCTGAATTGGGTCGGATAGATTTTTTTTCATATTTCGACCTATGTTCCAGGGGGAAAGTTGTTCAGTTTCAAGGACAGGTTCATAAAAGGAGCTTAGTACTTATCTTAACATCCTTTGTAATTAAATTTGTGTGTTTTAACTAGCCATTACGTTCTTTTAAGGCCTTTCTCCTCTTCTGCGTCCATCCATCTACCCACATTCATATTTCGTTTCGTCGCATTATCACAAAAAAAAAAATATTCACGGTACTTACGTATTGGCGGTCAGGAAATAGGTTTTTAAAAAGACAAATATATTTAAGAAGAAGACGTTTACTGTCGAAAGGCTATTACAAGACTAACTGATGCAAAACAATCAAATAATAATTGGAAAATAATTAAATGCTTAATTTCAATAATAAGGTTACACGTGTAAACAGGGCGTAGGCAATAATCAGCAAGCAGTCAGCAGTTTACCAGGCCTTGCGCCTTGGTAACTCCTCCCTCCTTAAGATAGAAGCTCGCTCCGCAGCTTCCAAGGCTCCCGGGGGGGGTGTGTGTTCCCAAATCGGCCGATGTTACTTCTGTAATCTTACGCTTTTTCATGTAGTAACAACGGATAAGTTTCCAAGCTAGTATAATGATGAAGAAGATGTACATCATAAGGGTTGGCCAACTGGGAGTTGAAGATATTGGCATCCAGTCCTCAGGTTCCGGGTCGACTCTGGTGTGTGCTAGGTTGTTTACAAGTTGATGCAGGTCATCTAGAGCGATGTCTTCTAGTTGTACATTGTAGTTGATTTTCACAGCGAGCTGAATTTCTTCAGCAGGAGGTAGGGGTATGACGTCGTGCAGGGCTAAGGTATTAACGTGTGAAGTCAGAGTGTTGTTCATCAGCTGTAGTCGGCATTGCTGTGGAATTGAAACTATATAAGTTCCAGACAAACGTTTGTAGCTTGTTTCCATGCCGCAGAAGGATCTCAGTAGCTCATCTCGTGCTGTGACAATCAGCCAACTGGATGGAGTAAGTTTCTGGATTTTTCCTTTCCTGAGGTTCATTTTAGCATAAGTACAATTGGATCGTTCGTGATTTAGAGTGGAGATTACACAATCTTTGCTTCCTTTTATCATGCTTGTATCGAGATGCTTGCAAAGTTGAACGGAGTCAGCGATCACCCGGCAGGTGTCTTTCAGGTAGGTGTACCCCTCACTTCCAAGTGCAAGGAATTTGGATTCAGGAATAACGGTAAGGTTTAAGGAATTAGGGATGGAGTAAATATGAACAAGATCATATGTGGTAGAGGCGACAGAAGGGATTTCAAGTACAAATGACAGTGTGTGTGCTGTACTATAAGCTTTTACCTCTATAGACCGTTCTATTTCGTGTATATTAGCGATATTAATATCAGTTACGGAAATAAAAGAAAAATTATTCTGCATTTGTTTAAGTTCAAAGACTAAATTTTGGGGTTTAATTATGCTGGGATGCATAATACCTAACTGTGCAAAAGTAACCGCGTCTTCTAATATCATAAGAGTATCTAAAATAATTTGTAGACTAAAATCTAATTGGATATATATATCTAGGAAATGCAGTTGCGAAGAAAGAATTCCAGAACTGGCAGTGGCGTTTGATAACGCAGCTCCCAGTTTCTTCTGATTTTCAGAAATAATTTTTAGGTTTTTATTAAAATCAGATAATGCTTTTTCTGCAAGAATTACTGTATTTTTCTGCTTTATGTTAAAGTTAACTAATCTATTTCTTACAGCTAAAAGTTCCTTTTCTATTCTAATTGCATCGTCATTATCCATATTGCCTGTCAGAGCTTTAACTACAGAACCTAAACCATTTATAAGACCACGCTTTACTCTCTTGTGAGGTAAGAAAAATGCTAATTTATCATCGATTACACTAAGTGTATGTGTTATTTGTTCTCTGTATGTGTTATGCTGAGTTTCAGGTGCCGTTTGTGTTTCGTAAGCTTTAGTTCTCGTAAACATTTCTAACAGTTTAAGAGAGGCAACATGTATGTCTGAGACGTTATACATACAAACAAGGCTAAATGTATCACTTTGTTCAAAGATTTTTCCTTGTTTAAGTAACAATAACCCTGAAGAAGAATCTATTTCTTTGATATCGATTGCTATTATTGGGCAGAAGAGGAGGAATCCTGCGCAGATTGACCTGGAACAAGATGAGGTCGTCTAAGTAGTTTAAAATGAACCCGAATCGACTTGGCATTGGGATGACTTCCTATGATTTCAGCTACGTTATTGGGGTGGAGATGTATAATTTTGTACGGACCTTTAAATACCGGCTTCGTCTTGTCGTTTCTAGCAGTCTTCGCCACCTGTTTAAAAACAGTTTCACCTACCTTGAACTGGATTGCTTCAGCTGCCTGATTACGTTTTGCAATTATCTGCTCCTTGTTTGATGACATGTTGGCTGCTACGCATTCCTGTACGGCTATAGCGTTATTACGGTGCTTTAACACATAGTCTTGATAGAACTCATGAGGATAATAAATTTCAAGAGGGTTTCTGGAGTCAGTGTGACCGAACATTAGTTCACGTGGAGTAAAACCAGTGGCTGAATGGATCGTGTTATTATAAGCAACCAAAGAGTATTTCATTACAGTTTGAATCGTGTCCTCTTTGTTCGTAAGTCTCTGTAAACGTATAAGCTCTGCTATTGTAGAATGAAATCGTTCAACAGGGGAATTTGAATTCGGATTATATGGAGTAGTAAAATGAATGTGGATGTTGTGAGAGGCGAATATCTCTTTTATTACTTCGTTTTCAAATTTAGCGTCAGAGTCTGTCGTTATTCGATGGGGTAGGCCTAAAACGGAAAATACTTGCAAGAGGGCATCTGCTATATGTACGCTATTGGACGCGCTTAAGGGGACAGCTTGCGCAAATTTAGAAAAGTTGTCAATTATAGTCAAAAAGGTAGCTCCTCCCGTTGAGTATAGATCCATAAATAAATGCTCCATGGGTTTAGTAGGAGTCTCAGTTAAGGCGAGGGGTGGTCTTAAAGGATTTCGCTCGTACTTTCCTTTTAAGCATATTTCGCAACGATTCACAAATGCTTGTACAGTCAATAGCATGTTAGGCCAATGGTAATGTTTTTGAAGTTGCTTATAGGTCTCTTGGATACCTCTATGAACTCGCTTCCCTTCGTGGTACTTCTTGATTATGTCCGTTTGTTCTGTTTTGTTTTCAACTAAAGTAACCCGTGAGGTACACCTGTATAATTTAGGACCTCTGTCATTGAACACGGTAGTATACACCCTAGCGAAAACTTTATAAAGCTCTTCATCATAAAAGTAACAATGGAAAGTACGATCGGCTATAGTATGTTCCTTTAGGAAACGTACTGTTTCAGCCTCTGTATTATTGATTGGAATAAAGACATCTTTAATTGTTATACGTGAATTGGTAGATCTGTCATCAACTCTATATAACGAACCTGGTGTTGACCTTATGTAAAACTGTTTTAATTGTCTGTCAATTGCGTCGGAGATTATAGGGATTCCATGGTTCTCGTTATCTGCTTGGGTATGGTTTGTAGAAATTAACTGATCCTGTTCGTCTACAACTGAACTAACTGTTTCAGACTCAGCAGTTGCTGGCAACACATTGGGGTTTTCAGTTCTGGATGTTGTAGGAAGAACCATAGGGTCAGAAGGTATATCTCTATTAGTCCTGTTGACATTGATTGCGGATTCACCGTCAACAGACATTGGTTCAGGCTCATTATTCCCGGCGTCTTCTAATTCTCTTTGAACATTTTCGAAAATTCGATCAATGATATGGTCATCTTCGTTATCGTCAAAATTTACAACAAGAGACTCAATACTGTTATGAAAAATTTTTACGCGGGATAAAGCGTCGGCATTGGTGTTGATTGTACCTTTTTTGTATATAACAGAATAATTGTACTCTGCTAAACGAAGTCGCCAGCGAGTAAGTTTAGAATCGGGATCTTTTAATGACATGAGCCAAGTGAGAGGACGGTGATCAGTGTATATTATGAATTTACGACCATATAAATATGGTCGGAAGTACTTGACAGCCCAGATGATGGCTAGCAGTTCTTTCTCAATTGTTGAGTACCTAGACTCAGTATCAGAAAGTGTTCTTGAGGCGAATGCTATGGGTTTGTCAGAACCAACCGTGCCCTGTGACAGCACTGCGCCCAGAGCGACGTCAGACGCGTCTGTGGTTAATATGAAGGATTTACTGAAGTCAGGGTACTGGAGGATTGGGCTGTTTGTCAAAATCTGTTTACATTTATCAACAGCTTCAATAAATTCTGGAGAATGAACCACACGCTTCCCCTTTTTCAGGCATTGCGTCAAAGGCTTTGTTAGTTTTGCATAGTCTTGTATAAACTTCCTGTAGTATCCAGTCAAGCCCAAGAAAGCTTTGATTTCCTTATGGCTGGAAGGTAGTGGATAATTCAAGACAGCTTTAATTTTTTCAGTGTTGGGTTTGATACCATCAGCGGTTAATTCATGGCCGAGAAACTTAACTTGTTTTTTTAGGAAATCTGACTTGTCTAATTGAATTTTGAGATTATGAGTTTTAAACCTTTCAAAAACTTCTTTTATTTTCTCCAAATGCTGTTGAAGAGATGTTGAAACGATAATTACATCATCAAGGTAAGTAAAAACATTGTCAATTCCTCGTAAAATATGGTCCATAAGGCGTTGAAAAGTGCTTGGAGCGTTTTTCAAGCCAAAAGGCATTCTGAGGAACTCATAATGCCCTCTTTCAGTAGAGAAAGCTGTCTTTTCGATATCATCAGGGTGCATTTCCACCTGATGATATCCAGACGCGAGGTCAAGAGTTGTAAAGTACTGGGCACGCCCTACCCTGTCTAGGATGTCATAGATGTTTGGTAGAGGATACTTATCCTCCACGATTCTGTCATTAAGACGCCGGTAGTCAATTACCAGACGCCACTTAACTTTTCCAGATGCATCAGCCTTTTTGGGGACTATATGCACGGGACATGACCAGGGCGAAATGCTTTCACGAATGATACCCTGTTTAAGAAGGTTGTCTATCTGGTTTTTGATCTCTTCACGTTGCTGTGGCGCTTGTCTATAACTGCGCACAAATATCGGCGTGTTATCGGTAAGACGTAGCTCGTGCTTAACAGCGTGCGTGAAGGTTAAGGGGATGTTTTCGGAATAAAACAATTCTCTGTAATTGTAGCAGAGCTTATTAAGCTCACGCTTTTCTTCTTCATTAAGGTGGTCAGAGCGAATTTTCTTTAAATTATCACAAAGTTCTCTGTCAAGATCTTCGTTGATTTCTAAAGTATTTAAATCAACTGAAACAGAAGCGTCAGTGTACTTTTCTAAATCAAAAGTTTCTGTGTTCAAAAAGGATGCTTTTCTTTCGGATAGATTCCTAACAGTTGTAAAAAACAAACCATTTTTTACAGTAACAATGGCCGCTGGGGATACAACATTAGAAGACCAAAAATGTTCGTTATGTAAGTACTGTCCATCAATATAGTTTGTTTTGACTGAAATTAGCTTTTCACTACGAGGTTCAATGTTGAACTGACGTGTGGGATGGTTGAAATAAATAGGTATTTCAGCTGAAGATGTTCGCAAAACGTTGTGTTTTAGATCAATATTACTGAGCATTCTTTTCAGTAAGTCTGACCCTAAAAGACCTTTGTACTTTGGATCGAAGTCAAAAAGCAGAAATTTTTGTATAGAATTGTCGTTAAATATACTCGGCAAAGGTAAGTGAGCAACATAGTTATGAACCGATCGGGCATGTGCGGTTTTTACCTCGAAGGGGTCATAAGTAACATACTGTTCTAAGGGGGAGCCAAAGACAGCAGATGGAGATAGCATTGAACGAGAAGCGCCAGTATCTATTAAAAATTTACCTTGGAATTCAGGGATCTCTATATACGGTAAGTGGTCTTTACGATGGTTATTCAGCTTGACTATGGGAAGTCTTTTCCTCCCTGGGCTCCTGAAAAATCCTGTGCATAATCCGAACCCGTTTCCTCGGTGTACTCATCGAACATGACGTTACCACCTTGGTAATTCGCATAGGAGCACTCACCTTCGTCCTCGTAGGTCTCCTGAGAATTAGGGTTGCCAGCAATCTGTTCCTGGGGCATGTAGAACAGGTCCTGTTGTCCATAGTTGGGTACCACTGGCTTAGATACTGACCGCATTGTAACATCGGAAACCTTTTGCTGTTGGTTTACTGGACTTTGTGGGATGTTTGGTTGCCTGAAGTTCCCAGAATTCCTAAAATTTCCTGAGTGATTTTGTTTAAAATTACCTTGGTTTTGCTTTTGATGCCATGGTAACATCGGCTGCCTTGTCTGTGCGCGCTGCTCGGGCCAGCTAGATTGGGGTTGCACATTTTGAATAAAAGGGGTGGCAAAGTTATTGTTACTTGACATAGGTAATCTTGAAAAACTCCCATTCCTTGAAGCTTCAACCCTAGGTCTAGATTGCAACATATTCGGGGGTGGATTACATGCTAACCTAGCTTCTTCTTGTCGTGCTGACAATATAGCGGCTTCAAGAGTTGAGGGTTTGTTAATACGGACCCCTAACGATACGTGAAACTCAAGCTGATTTATGTATTGCTCAATAATCATTTGTTCGTAATATGTCTTGTCCGGGTTTTTACCTACAGTATAAAGTGTTTCTAATATTTCACGCAAACGTTTACCGAATGTTTCAGAGTCCTCAGACTTCTGACGACGTGTGCGTGACAACTCCTGCATTACCTGAATCTCATTTCTAGGGTCTCCTAAACGTCTCTGCAGAGCATCTTTAATTTCAGGCCATGTATCTAATTGTTTTTCAAATGCGAGTGCATCTAAAGCACTTCCACTGAGTCTACTTTTAATAAGACATATAACCAAATTATCTAAAGCCGAACCTCCGATATGAAAAAGGCTCAATAACTTTTCTACATTTGTTATATACATATTTAATAGTTTCGGATTGCCGTCGTACCTCGGCATTAAATCCGATAGCAACTTGAAATCTGATTCCGCCATTATTACGAAACAAACACTGCGTGCCTAAACCTTTGAAATTACACAAAAGAATAAATCTATAGCGATTAATAGCCTATAGACAGACACACGTGATGAGACGGTATAGTCTAAAAATAGAATTGAGTTACGATAAGGAAATAGAGCACAGGAACTTGGAAAGTAAGTAGGTACTCACCAGGTACACCTCTGCATTGCCTTATCGGGTCTTGTACAGCGACAGCAACGGGAACTCCGATTTCAGGACTTCAAACTGCGACCGCCAGGATAGGTTCTTCTTCTTCGCGGTAAGCGGACTGCTTTACGCCCGATGTAGTAGACGATTTCTCGATATGATATACACGGGTCCCGCGAAGCTACCGACTGCGCCACTTACGTATTGGCGGTCAGGAAATAGGTTTTTAAAAAGACAAATATATTTAAGAAGAAGACGTTTACTGTCGAAAGGCTATTACAAGACTAACTGATGCAAAACAATCAAATAATAATTGGAAAATAATTAAATGCTTAATTTCAATAATAAGGTTACACGTGTAAACAGGGCGTAGGCAATAATCAGCAAGCAGTCAGCAGTTTACCAGGCCTTGCGCCTTGGTAACTCGGTAGAAGTAAAAGTTCCATGGCCGGGATAAAGCTCAAATATATTTAAAAGGTGGTCGGACTGCGGTCATGTCCATAAGACACACGACGTACGGGTGCGTAGTGTGCGAGCGCCAGATGATGTGTCTGAGCGCGGGGAGCGCGGGCGGCCCCCCCCCGCCTCACCCCCTGAAATCGTGATTTGAGCAGCAACTCCTCGCCTTCTGCCTACCCCGCAAGGGATAAAGGCGTGATATATGTATGTATGTATTTATTTAATGTGACTGTCAATAAAGATGAATTTAGAAGCTTGCTCATCTACTTTCTTTGTTTATTGTAACGAATTAGTGTTATGTCAAAGTCATAGGGGCCTCATTATCGTAATATGCCCAGAGCCTCCAATAAGTTAAAGACGGCTTTGGCGCTCACAAATTAATTAAGTCATTGCAAGTTAAACCGCCTGATAGTCGAAATATAAAGATAGTTCCGTGCTTCGGAGGGCACGTTAATCCCGTAGTCCCAGTTGCTGTCTATGGTTACTTAGACGGCGGTCATTACACAACCATGCCAAGTGTGATGAATATGGCTAATACAGGATTGTCCTATGTCCAGCGGTGGACTGTTGATGTTGATATTGATGTTGTCAATGTTGTGAATAAAAACTTTTCGCTTATTTGCCTACTCTGATTGTTTAATTCTTCTTACTGATACAAAGTTCACCGCAGACGGTTCTTCATAAACTTTAGTTCTGTGGTTAACCAAATAATAAATCCAGGCCGCTCTTGACGTAAACAAATGCACGACGTTTCTCTTGTTGACAGGCTTGCGACAGACTTCATATCAGACAACCACTGTAGTGTGTAACCTTCTCAACAGTAATAAATAAAACACGGTATGTCACAAAATAGGAAATGGTTACATAATAATATACTTAAATTAGCTTATAGACCGTATCTCATTAATTTGCTAAGTTAAAGATTAACATGCGTTAACACATTGTTTGAATTTTTACGCGTTGTCATCCGTTTTGTGGATTTTTTATGGGAATTGTAAGCTGGGTTCCTTTTTATATCCAGTGTACAGTTTACTATTCGCAGCTATATATCTGCTAAGGGCAGATTTAGTTATATTTTTACTTTTCATCTTCATTATGAATGAAAAATAATCGAGATAATATCAAAATCAAAAAGTTACCAAGGCGCAAGGCCTGGTAAACTGCTGACTGCTTGCTGATTATTGCCTACGCCCTGTTTACACGTGTAACCTTATTATTGAAATTAAGCATTTAATTATTTTCCAATTATTATTTGATTGTTTTGCATCAGTTAGTCTTGTAATAGCCTTTCGACAGTAAACGTCTTCTTCTTAAATATATTTGTCTTTTTAAAAACCTATTTCCTGACCGCCAATACGTAAGTACCGTGAATATTTTTTTTTTGTGATAATGCGACGAAACGAAATATGAATGTGGGTAGATGGATGGACGCAGAAGAGGAGAAAGGCCTTAAAAGAACGTAATGGCTAGTTAAAACACACAAATTTAATTACAAAGGATGTTAAGATAAGTACTAAGCTCCTTTTATGAACCTGTCCTTGAAACTGAACAACTTTCCCCCTGGAACATAGGTCGAAATATGAAAAAAAATCTATCCGACCCAATTCAGATTCTGTAAAGTTAAAAAAAGTACGAATAGATTGTACAAAAGATGATTATGAATCAAACGGTGTAAACAATTATTTCAATTTTGATAGAAAATGGTGGAAAGTCGGAAAATGTCCCAAGTCCAAAAATTTGAGTACGAAATTTCAGTTATATTTGCTATACGATGTACTGTTCTCAAGATATATGCACTTTTAGTTTCCATTCGTTTTTAATATTCAAAAATGATATTTAAGTAAAATGTTAAATGGCGTTTTGCATTGGAGTCCTCAGTCACGCCTGCTTTTTGCTATAGGTAGGTACTTCATTGTTTTCTTTTGTTTCTGCCGCCGGCTTAAGTGCCAGCAACCGTCGACTTGGGCTGTACCCCGTGAAATACTAGAATTTACATCATGTATGTGGGATGATTTGTAAGATGAGACGAACAACTGTAAGATGAAACGAATGGACAACTGAACGATATTTTTTTAACGTAAGCCGGATGTTAGATGAATTTCTGAAGTATGATGCTAGAACGGAAAAGCAATGTAGGTGAGTAAACGAGCGTGAAAGAGAGGGTGAACAGATACTTTTTAATTAGGATCACGGGCGAAAAAACCCGGGGTAATCTGAAAAAAATTCGAAAATTAACTTATTCTTTCTTCTACATCCACAGCCACAGAGAACTTAAAACTTCGCTGTAATAACATGGGTCTATGTTATTACAGCGAAAATAAAACTAAAAAGCTTACAAAAGACTTTAGTTAAGTGCCCCATCTCATATAAAACATAACCCTTTTTCCAAGCTGGTCGGATAAAAAACAAAAAGATGCAATAAAGAATAGAAAAAAGTACGCGTGACAGATAATTGCCATTCGCAAACGCCATTATACTATTCAAAAAAATAACTTTTGCGAAAATTAAAAAGAATGCAAACTAAAAGTGAAAATACCTCAAAAACGGTGCAAAGTACGTAGAGCAAAAATTACTCAGTTTCGGTACTCATATTTTAGGACTCGTTTGATAATATTAAAATTAAAATTGGGCCCCTATTTAGTCCACAATTGTCCTAAGCCTAGCCTCACTCACATGCGCTTTATTGAATTCCAACTTTTCTTGTTATAAGAGCAGCGCAAAAATTTTGTAATTGTGAAGAAGCTGGTAAGACTGCTCTCTGATGTAGTTTTGTTTGTATGTCTGAATCCCATACCATCCCGACCACAGAACAGCGTATGGGTATCACAGATTATATATACGTGGCTAGATCATGGCGTACGTAAGCAATATCGTCTTCAGACTTAAAAAAAAACACTATTCGCTCCGTCCGAAGAGTTAACGCACAAAGAAAACAATATATTTGCGTGCGCGCACAAGACATCTCTGGTCTGTGGTTGAATGACCACCGACTGGATCTAATTTGGCACCGCTGTGTCGGTTTCTGTAAAAAATTCTTGGGGGAAAATTGTTTAGATAACCTGTCAATCAAAAGTTATCTTGAAAAGATAATAGGTATTAAAAATTACTTGGTACCTACTGTACAAACGTTACTCATGTTCAGAATGCACACTGTAAATATTTAAAGTGAATTACTAGTTATGTATCATTCCTTTCTTATTATAAGTAAAAAGGCTTGGTTAGACTTTTGCTTTTTATTATCTTATAGATAAAATATCGTCTCTCGTCAAGGCTAGCTGAAGCGACAGCTACGATTAATTTTTGCTCGTCTCGCCAAAAGACGTAACCGACGTAATAATAAGCGCATACTTAAATTACGCCTTTTGGTGTCAGCCATAAAGTATTTTATCAAGCAATCTGTCCATGTCACTAACGTCATAAGTAAAATGAGCGACGTAATAATTACGAAAAAATATTTGTCAATTTTGCGGGAAATTTTGACACAGTACCGGCGCTGGCAAGAGCCATTTGGGTACTGGCGGGGTAGCGGGCGGTGCGGGATGTCATCGGGAGCTTGGTTTGTCGGCGAGAACCGTTCTAATTTTTGGAAAAAAATGATTTGTTGAATTAAAATCTGTTCATTCACTAAAACCTAATAGTATAATTTATAGGACATTGAAATAGGAATATTCTACATCAAGAAAGTATATCAAAATAGTAGTCCAAATTACGATAAAATTGGTTTGAAAATATTTTTGATGCTCTTTTTGAGATTTTTTTAATTAAAATATGTCAAACCAATCGAGTCGTACGATAGTGTTACTACTAGATAATATCTTCGAGTATGTCATATATTTTTTTGAGGTCTTGGTAGCATCAGTAACAGGCTTAAAAAATGAATCGAAAGTAACGCTTTTCGTTGGCCTTCCTTCATAACAGCGTCTTAATGGCTGTAAGAATACGGTCACTATCGCCACGTCTGTCATTTTTGTGGATTGTTTTCTAAGGTTGTTTCATAAAACATGTGTATCACTATAGTGACAGGTTGTCAGGCTGTCGCCTAAAAATTGTAATACACCAACACTCTCGAGTCCCTTAGTACCATTGAATTGTATTTTTTTTATATTTGAATTTATCTAAGCATGCGGAAATCAAAAAGCCTATTTTTTTGGGTAGGAGTAGATTAGCTTCGCACATGCAAAAGCTGTAAGCAAATTGGTATTGTAGTCAGTAATTTAGGTTCGTTGTATTCGAATCAAAAAAGTTTTTCGGCAATAAAAATCGGTTATCGTTTAGTGATCTGGCAGGAACGAGGGGGATATCGATCACGGGGCCCTGGGCACTTGCCCAGAGTGCCCAGTGGGAAAGAGGGGCCTGGTGAGCGCTTAACCGAGATTTGAACCCAGAACCTGTACATCGCAGGCACTACCACTGCACGACATCGGCCGTCACTAATAAACACACACAAATCACGCCTATAGGCCCCTGGTGGGGTAGGCAGAGCGTTAACGATAGTGAAATTACGGTCGTTATCGCCACGTCTGATAAATATTTGAGGGTCGTTTCAGATAAGTCGTGTATCACGATTGACAGTCTGTCAGCCTGTCGCCTAAAATTGCAATACACATGAAATACTCAAATTCCTTAGTCGGTTTCTACGACATCCACGGGAAAGAATTGGGGTGATGCTATTCTAAGCCGGCATCACACGGCATTACTCACGGCGTCACTAATATTTTATTATTAAACGACGGTACTCACATGAATGTAATAATAAAGTCACTGACTTTTTATACCCCTATTTGGGGTCAAAAGGGGTCGGAGTCTTGCCATAAAAGGCTCCTTTACTTTATAAAATAAACCTTCTTTCTTAGGTCAGTCACTCACTGTTCGTAAAGAGCGGATTCTAACCTGCAAATAAATATTCAATTTTATTTTTCTATTAATGGTTGATTGAAGTTATGCTTTGATCTCAAAGAAAGTAGCATGACTCAGATATATTGATGCAACTATCATAAGTAAGACAAGACGTGATATCTGTTAGGAATATTTAATTATTTTATTTCTTTGGGTTGCAAAAACAAATTTTTATAATGTCTACTTTTATAATAAACTTGTGGGCGCGAAGTCGGTTTCGATCCCGTAGCATCTCACAGGAACATTTTTTCGGGATTACAACTGCGCCATGTAATAATAAAAGTTATCCTGTACCTGTGGACTAAATTTTATAAAAATCGATTTAGTAGTTTTAGCGTGAAAGAGTAACAAACAAACATACAAACTTTCACATCACTACAAGTATAAAGCAAAGCCGCTTTTCGCGTCTGTCTGTGTGTATGTTTGCTTAAATCTTTAAAACTACAAAATGGCTTATGATGCTGGGTTTTTTAATAGATAGACTGATTCAAGAGGAAATTTTCATGTGTAATACTTGCCAGGAAAACATCATATTCCCACGGGAAAATGAGTTAAAGCGGGCGCAGCTGCTGGGCGAGCCGCAAGTTTATAATATTAGTAGGATTTTATATCTGGGGCGAATAGTGCAGCTCTCTTTTTAATAAGTGTGACTGAATATTTGCCTGAAAAGGCTATATAAGAAGAACTACTAAACAGTATATGCCATTTTGCCGTGTTGGGAACATTTTGTTATAATGTTTTGGCTTAGAGTAAACGAAATCTGTGATGGTAGATACTCCCGCGATCTTTTGTTTCATTCGTCAATGAAAGAACTGTTTTCAATTGCAAACTTTTATTGTATATTTATTCCGAGACTTTAGTGGTTTTCGATAGTAATTTACTTGCAATCAATAAAGTGCCCGTAATACAAACATTGAATGAAGAATTGAAGTTGGAGATTCTTCACCTCATTTCTGGATGGTATCGAGAAGAAACCCTCGGATCCTGGCAGATGACACTGTCACCCTACAGGAGCCACCACCCAGCGCAGCTGCGCTGGAATCTCTGCTCACTGACACTGGCAGACTTACCCTAGATAGGGTAAAAATCCTATAAAATAATAATAACAGTAGGTACTGTTACCCGTTTGTTATTAATCATATATATTTTATATGATTCGGAGCTTTGCTGGCACAATGTCAAAGAAATACATTATTTACTTATTCTAGGTGCTGCCTCAGAAAAGTTAAAAGAAAATCTCTCACGTCGTCGTGATATGACAGATTTTTTTGTATTTTCTTTCCTTAATATAAAAGCTTCGTTTTAAATATGTAGATTGTTTTTAGTTATATGGATTTTCACATACGAATAATCGACTTTATGTACCCGACTGCTTCAAAATAAGGATGTTTTACGGGTAAGTAGATATATGAAAAATTAAATAAAACGGTTTGGCGGATGACATATTACGAGGTGTTTTTAGATTCAACAAACATTGAATGTATGTAGTTGTTTTTAACTTTGTTATTTATAGGTATCATTGGCTAGGTAAGGCCCGTACTTATTAACCCCACTCAAGTCTCAGATCGATCTAGAATGCGATTTTGCAATCTCATTAGTACCTACTGTCTGACATTTGTCAATATCTTCTTGAGTTCGATCTCAGAGTACGGTTTATGAATACGGGCCTTAGTATCTATAATAGGTAATTGAAAATCAAAACGGTAGGCAACTAGAAACGGGCTTCTAACTACATAATTAAACACACATTGCCGAGCTGTGTGTCCATTTTGGGTCAAACGGGACCTCCGTGTAGTGGTTACCCGAATGGTATCAACTATGTGCGGTGGGTTGGGTCTAATTTCTAATTATAGGCAACACAGAGCCTCTGGCAAAAGATAGTCTTACCAACATAATTATATTACCTATTATTAGATCATATTCATTAGATCATATGCCGTGGGATGCCGGCTTAGAATAGCATCACCCCACATCCTTCCCGTGGGTGTCGTAAGAGGCGACTAAGGGACTCGAGAGTATTGGTGTATTACAATTTCTAGGCGACTATAGTGATACACATGTTTTCCGAAACAACCTTAGAAAACAATACTCAAAAATGTCAGACGTGGCGATAGCGACCGTATTCTTACGGCTGTTAACGCTCTGCCTACCCCGCAAGGGATAAAGGCGTGATATATGTATGTATGTATGTAGATCATATTACCTAGTATTACACATATACACAAATCACGCCTTTATATCTCGCTGGGCAGTCAGAGCGTTAACAATCGTAAAATACGGTCATTATCACCCCATCTGTAAATTTTTTGACGGTTGTTTCCGATTAGTAGTGTATTACAAGTGCCAGGTTGTCAGCCTATCGCCTAAAATTGCAATACACGTGAACCATGAAGTCCCTTAGTAGTCATAGTGTCTTAAGCAACACCCACGTGAAAGTAATGGAGTGATGCTATTCTAAGCCGGCATCACACGGCAAACGTTTTAATTTTAATGTGACACCAAATTTCTTCCAAAGCTGTCACATTTTGGAGCGGCAAGCGTATTATTTCAGATTGTGTGTCATATCCAGCTAATCTATCATAATATATCTAAATAAACTGTAAAAAATCCGCGAATCTTCGCTGTAAGGGATATTACCAGCTTTTATGTTCATGTAACTACTAGTACCAGCCTATGATGGTATTGTAAGACTATTATAAGTTTTGCGCTGAAGAAGTTATTTCTCAGAACTAGTTCTCTCTCAATACTAGAACAAAAGACTAGAAACTAAAGAAACAATAGGGTACAAGAGACTCAACTTCCGAGTTCTCGGTAAGTCTCGTAACATGATCTTGAGTACTACGAGCACTTTAAGGAAGTACACAACATGACGGTATTGCTCATTTTGTTTACTTCTGTACACCGAGGGAGTTTTCCCTTACACGTCCTCGTAAACACATTGTTTGTTAAGTGTATTTGAACAGCAAAATAGGTTTATCGACTTTATTCGCAAATGGGTAAGTGCTATAGCTATGGGCTCATCTACTTTTATCATGAAAGGTGGAAAGTTTTGAAAAAGTTTCGCCATAACAAATGTGTAAAGTATCTGATCTGATGCTTCTTTCTGGGAAAATATTTATAACTTTGGTAATGGGAAACGTTTATAAAATAGGAACATATACTTATTCTCGTGTTTGTGAGTAGGTACAAAGGTTGAAAACAAAAATACCTTTAAAGGATCACTTGCTGACATTTATGAAAGACTAGACTAGCTTCGCACGAGTGGAAGTCCGTTTTGATCTGGTAGCATCGCATCCCACAGGATCATTTTTTGCAAATAACAACTATCCTTTGTGTTGATCCAAGTTACCCTCAGATGTGTGCCAAATTTCTTGAAAATCGGCTAAATAGTTTTTGTGTGAAGGAGTAACAAACACATAAACAAACATACAAACTTTCGCATTTATAATATTAGTAGGATGATATACATACTGCAAACGAAAGGTACAGGTTGTCTCATCTTGGAAGTATAGAAGTACTAAGACAATATAACAGAGTTCTGATTGCCTCGATCTAGCTAGTGAGAAAAGACTCCGAAAGTTACACACAATCCTCTCTCCTACTTATTCATTTCTAAAAATGACTTCGGCTACCCTCACATTTTTTACCTGCTGATTACCTACTTATCTAAAATCTCATAAAGAAAATGGGTCCATATTGAAGGTAAATCATGGAGCCATTGAGTTTAATACGGGACCCTAATAAATCCACCTCTAGGCAATGAAGGGGTAATAAACCGGAGACTGTTTTTCTTACCTCAATGATATTGGAATATTTACTTTCCCCGCCGTCTGGGAGAGTAAATCAAACTTATTTGTTACCTCCTTGGTTTAGCGATATGAAAACATAATTTTGCCGAGAATAAATATGTTGAAAGTAGGTACATTTTTAATATTGCTTGTTCTTGATTCTATACTTGGAACAATTTTGGACGCCCAAAAACCATCAAACTATTTTAATAGCAGTTCGATGGGAGAGCATTTGCAAGCGAAATCCCTTTTCAAATATGCAACCGAATTCTTTCATAGACGACTTGTTGACCCACATGAGAAGAAGAAGAAGGATGGCACCATTCAGTAGGACTTTTCCGAAGGCAAGTTTGTGGTACACTATAAGAGTAAAATTCTAAAATAATGTAGTTTTAGACCATTGTCATTCAACTGGTAGTATGGAAGTTCCTGTCCATCTTTGATCTATTACTCTTATATGGTAATTTAAAAGCAGAAAAGCATTATAATTTATACAGAATGTAAAAAAAATTGCTGTCAATACTGTAAGGGGTGAATCAGCTCATGAAACTAAACAATTTTCCTCAAGGAACATAGGTCGAAATATGAAAAATCTTGGACCTCTTATACAGTTGACTCGCTCGGCCGCTACATTTTGTATGGGATGTCAAAATTTTTTTTTCTTATTTCATCCTATGTTTCTTGGGGAAACTTGTTCAGTTTCTTGAGCTGATGCACCCCTTAAAATATTTGCAGGTAATATTTTTACACCTTATATACTTAATCATATATGTTTAGGTAACTGTCTTCTTTCTCATGTGCATAAATAAATAAATCAGAGTTGTTACTGTTAGTCACCTTATTACCTACATAAACTATTTGTCAGTCACTGATATAATTCATCCTTTTCCATAATTTCTCGTCACACTATAATTCCGTTACGGTCTTGTCGTCTTGGGATTTCCTTGACGTAGTTTACCCGAAACATTAGCATTCATAGAAAAATTTGAATAAGTAAATATTTATGAACTGTCGCAACTATGACTGGATTCGGATCCAGGCGTAATTATCTGTTGTTAGTGTTTGTGGAGAAAGTTGTGTAATACTTTATTCTAATCTTGTTTGTATTTACTTCCTATTTTAGTTGATAATATTTCGTCATCGAGCGGCATAAATATATATATATATATATATATATATTATATATATTTATAAAGAGGTAGGTTACAATATAAGTAGGTGCCTAAAGATTAGAAACTAATTAAGCTATATATTTCAGTTCTCAGAGCATACATATATCACGCCTCTATCCCCTGCGGGTCAGGCAGAGCGCTAACGGCCGTAAGAATACGGTCGCTATCGCCAAGTCTGCCATTGTTGAGGATTGTTTTCCAAGGTAGCTTCAGAAAACATGTGTAACACTGTAGCATTTTCATGCCTCTGGTTGTCCTTTTACTCATTTTTAACTATTTTGCAAAATATTTCCAATATTTTTATTGTTTGCATTCTGATTTGTTTACTTTGTTGACATAATGTCAACCTTTCAACTATGACGGCTAATCTATAGAGCCGCGTAGTTCCTTACTAAAAAGTTATCATACTTTATTCTACCTCTTTCTAATTTCTGATCTCCTGGTACTTGAATCTAAAATTCATAACGCACTAGCACTCTCCCTCTCCCTCTGGACCGGAGGAAAAGAGACCTCAGCATCCTCCGAGCTGCCGAAGCGTCTTTGCTGTCCACGCAAGCCACTTCATCATCACAACCAACCTCCATGGATAGCGCATCAACTGCTAGTCGACTGACCTGGCCACTGACAAGTCCCAGACTTTGAAATTCGAACATGAAAAGGACGACAATCACCGAAGGTTCTCGAAGCTAGAAACATGACGATCGAAATGAAGACTGCGAAGGTGCCAGAAACTGACAAAAGGACTATCGAAATGAAGAGCGCCGAGCGAGCATATATAAGCCGCGTCAAGCTGATGACACGCCAGTTTTTTTCCTTGGGCGAGTTTTGACTTTGAAGAAGCAAATAAGTGAAATAACTAAGTAAAACTATAAGAAGCTACAAAGTCTTGAAGTCAACGTCTCTGCAAGTCCTTATACACATCCGTCGCGCCCGTTCTGCCCACGGAGCTACGGGGACTCCAACAACTTCGTCGAGCGGCCCGCTTTGCCACCGAAGACCGAGATAAATATAAGTTGTGCGTGAGTGCTAACAAGTGAGTGAGTGCGTCCCTCTTTCGGCAGTCGTAGGTACTGGGAGATTGGTTATCGTAAATAAACTCTTGTACTTTACTCCCTCCTCTTTTCTTTCCGCGGCCCCATACTACTTACGTGGGGCACAAGGCTTGTTAGGGCGCCTATAGACCTGTCTAAAGTAGAGTGTGTCACACCTTACACACCCACGCCCTCCGGGGTCACAGGCACTAGTGTAGCGAGACCACTCCACAATAACATAGCTGCTAAGTATTCACCTGCGGTTACCTCGGTTCCCTGAGTGCCGGTGCCTCTCGGAATCTAGGTAATACGACAGCACTATAGTGACAGGTTGTCAGCCTGTCGCCTAAAAATTGTAATACACCAATACTCTCGAGTCCCTTAGTCGCCTCTTACGACACTCTTACGATGTGGGGTGATGCTATTCTAAGCCGGCATCACACGGCATAATATAATCATAATATAATCACAATATAATCACAATATACACTCATCAAAAACTCCGGGACACCTTGCAAGTTTATGTTTCACACGACTCACATTATTTAAGAAGAATAAATCTCTGATATCGTGTAATAGTAAGTAAAATGAGTAGTTTGATTTCTTGTTAACAAATTACTATTTGCAAAAAGATGTTTAATTTAAAAGCCTTTGATCCTACTGATCGAAACCATTCGTATTGAGAATGAATGAAAAAAGTCCTGAAAAAGCTTCATTCGGTGTTCGTCAGTTGGTGAATGGAGATCATTTTCATTTGTCACCTCGTTCGTTTTTGTTCTTCCTATAAAGTCATATCTATTTAGCTTACAGTCTACCTAGGTCTAAAAACACAGTTTATAGGGCGATGTAGGAGTATCTTTATAGTTGTTTACTAGGCTGCAAGAAGTATCGAGCGTGATGACAGGTAATATTTTTTTGTATAATAAATCCTGCACCTCCGTATAATCCTCGTACGATTTCACACTTCTGAAGTATTCTCGCAAGCGAGATAAGTCTCTTTACAGTACACGCCATACCTAAGCCAATTACATAGGACAGCACAGTTTTTATGGGGCTGGTTATAAAGTATATTAAAGTACCTATTTTGTTAATATAAAATACAGCAGTAAGCAAATTATTTAGTTTAGACATTCTGGTGTTGTATCCCACATTAGGTAGCGGCCTATAATACTCAACAACTTTTGCTATGGAGCTATTTTCGCATAGTTAAGCTATAGGCTAGTGTTCCGGGTCACGTACCTAAGACCACCGAGTGCTGATCAAAGTTCTTAGATGTTGAATCTGATCTGATCATCAATTAACGCTGATTAGTTTTTGAGTGATGTACCTCCGCACAGATAGGAAAACTGGACAGATAGTCCCGAAATTTTCAAAAATTTTCGAATGTTTCACCAAAATTATTTTTTAAATTATAGTAAGCTAAGAAAAACCAAAAAACATAACCTATTCATTTTTTTTTAACCACACTGATGAAGGAAATAAATAGCTTTCCACTTTGCATTCATGACACGGACTTCGCAAATTGTACACTCGGAACATGACTGTATCGTTTTGTATTCCAATTTTAATTCATGAAATCGAAACGCGCGCGCTACCCACTATTTGGAGGTTCTCATACGCACTGCAAGAATTTCCGGGGTTTTTACCGCTCCATTTTATTGGGAAAACCATTCATGGAAACACACAAAATTAAATAAATAATTAAAAAAAATATTTTTTTACGTTAATTTTCTTCCAAATTTACGATTTAGACAATAGTTGCAATTAGTGCTGCGTCAAAACATAATTCCTTTAAAAAACTGGATATCATACATACATAATATATCACGCCTTTATCCCTTGCGGAAAACATGTGTACCAGTATAGTGACAGGTTGTCAGCCTGTCGCCTAAAAACGACGCCCGCGGGAAGGATGTCGGGTATTCTAAGCCGGCATCGCACGGCACTGGATATCATCGCCGCAAATTGCGGATGTCACAAGTGACCGTCACACACGCACTGCCGTGTGTGACCAGCATTGGCGCTGAGTGCAAACGAGTCTCCCCAAACTGTATGAAACATAAACGTGATGAATATTTTAGAACTGAATTTCTGGCGGCTGCGAAATACCTTTGTTGATACAGAAACGTACTAACATTTTAAAAGCGTTTAAATTGCAGAATTTCGAAATTTCCGTTCGCAAAAATGGAACAATGCCAAGTAACAAATTAATATTGTAGTCTTAGGTTGTTTCGCAACAATACCGATAATTGTCTGATCAGATAATTTACGGGACTGCAAAGTCATTTCCATTTCTACGATCCCGCTTCCTGAATATTTTCTGATCGGACAAATTATCCACAGTACAGACTGATATGCTGCTACTCTTCACTGTGTAAGCTATAAAATGAAAATGGATTATATTCCAACTGTAAATGAAAGGGCAATATTTATCTTCAATCATAGTTCGCTTCGAAGTACAAACTGAAATCAGAAGGGTGAATAGAAAGGTTAACAATAGTCTTGGGACGAAAATGTAAATGATTCGGTTAGGTATCCGATAGTTTCTACATACATACATACTTATATCACGCCTTTATCCCATGCGGGGTAGTTTCTATTACTTTATAAATTATCATATTAACCATGTCGTGTTCAATCTACTACATAACTAACTACTCAGATTTTTTTCAGATTCAACTTTAAATAAACTACTTATCTATGACTTCATTTAAAATCAGAATTTCCTCAACAATGTCTATTAATAACAAACGAGCGAACATAAAAATATGTTAAACATATACGGTATCGTAAAATTTAAGCGAAAATATGAGCTTCAAGAGATAATACTGCGCTGAGCACTAAGAAAATTTCACATAAAATGCAAATTCCCACAGTGTGACCATTACCATACAATGTCGGCATTATGTATGTACGGACCTCAAAAATGAGGATCCATTATGGCCAGTCTTTTCCCTCGACCAGGTTTCCACAAACTTCCAGTGTCATTATTTTTAACAAATTCTAGCATTTCAAAAGGAGTTCCTTGTTTGTGTGTGTACTGTCTGCGTACCACTTACAGCGTCCCCTACTGGTCTTAATCTTGAGAAATGGCCAGGGTTTATGCGGACAAATTGAAAAGACTCCTCTACTCTGGCGGAGTTGGAAGGTTCTGACCTTTGTGGAAATAATTTGCGTGTTCGTTAAATTTCGCCGCGTCGTTTGACTAATTCGAATCAAACGATGTTGATTTAGAAGTTTAGACGCTTAGTCATTATTTAGACAAGAGTAGATACTTCCAGACTTAATGATTGAGGAGTAATCTTAAACAAACCTGAACTTTAGTGAAAGCGAAACGACATTCAGTGTAACGCAAAAGAACGATTTCTACAAGCGGATCGAACAATATTACTTTTACTATTTTTGTTATTCCTGTGAGTAAGATAGGCAGGAATAGCAATTTGTTCTTATAGACCTACTAGGTACACGTATGGAAATGGCTGATATTCATTTTTATGTCACAAGGAAGAAATTATCTACGTAGGTACTTACTTATTTACCACAGCGAAAAAAATACACGTGTCGCTTGCCATAAAATTCTCTGGTCTGTGATTGCCACGAATATAACTCAAAAGTATCTCAAGTATGAAAATGTTGGCAAAATATAAATATAATTAAAAAGTAACAGTAAAAGTTGAAACATCAAAAAAAATTATAACGTCAAAGTTGTAAGTACTATAATGTATAGTAGGTATGAAATTATTGGCAAAAAATTAGTACCTAATCAAGTTATCACGACAAAGTTCTAGATACAACTTGGTACGTCTAACATTTATGACAAAATGTTTCTGACGTCAACGTTCAGATTCAACTTAGGTATATTTTTTAAGTAGGTATAGGTACTATCATGGCATATTTCACTTAATTAGTTGCTTATTCTGAGTTACCTATTTATTAACGCTGATGCTAACTTTTACGTGTAAATTCTCTAATTAACTAACTTTAGGAAAAATATTTTCCTAAATCTTGCCGAGAGCAATCTTGAAGAAGTTTAATTGAAAAGGGACTAATGTTTCTTAGTTAATTACTTACAGAGAGTTATGGGGTGAAACATTTATACAACTTTAGTCTATAATATGGGCATAAATATGCCAAGAGTAATGTTTACTTTAAATGAGCAACATATTTTGTCTGCGTCGTATTTTTTCTTTGCAGATAAAATGTTATAACACACATACATTCATCAGCCTATAGCAGTCAACTGCTGGACATAGGCCTCCCCCAGGGTACGCCACAATGAACGTTCTCCCGCTTTCGCCATCCAGTCGCAACCAGCCGCTCTCTCCTTGTTGGTGGAGTATTTATTAAATACATACCAATAATAGTAGATTACGTACTGAGGTATGTAAGCCATCAATAACAACCGAGGTTTTTTAACGCCCGAGCGGAGCGAGGTACGTATACATGTTACAATGATGATGTTACATCCGTGGTACGTATACTGCTTTACATATCGAATGAAAAAAGAGTAAAATAAAGCGATAAATACAAGAAAATGACCCATAAATGATGATTGAAACGTCTGCTATTCAAATTGCACCACTAAACTTTTTTTTCTATGATTGAAAAATATTGAATTAATATGAAAGAAAAGTATCCTAACATAAAGTAGACATTTTTCTGATCGTAGGGATATTAGTAATTTTTACTTTTGTCATTGTAATATTGAGTAATAATTCGACAAACTCATTTATTGAGGTTATAAAAATACAGATTAAAAATATAATTCCTGCGTTCAAGCAACACAATTCGTAGCGGCCAGTTCGAAATTTAAAATCGTATACAACTGATTGGATGCAATTCCTATTAAAATTAAGAAGAAATTGATTTTAACTTTTTAATTGCCGCGATTCTATTGGTTCTTTTTCTAGTTCCATATTTAAAATTACTTACAGGCTTAGTTTTAAAACCTCGCCTGTAAGTTGAACTTACAGGTCGTGTATTTTGTCAGTAATGACCTACTTTCAGAGCATGAGATATGTAAAATATTTTTAAAATCTTGTTTTGATTTAAACTATACGTAACTTGCCATACGTAACTTACTACGTACGTTGCCGTGTGATGCCGGCTTAGAATAGCATCACCCCACATCCTTCCCGCGGGTGTCGTAAGAGGCGACTAAGGGACTCGAGAGTATTGGTGTATTACAATTTTTAGGCGACAGGCTGACAACCTGTCACTATAGTGATACACATGTTTTCTGGAACAACCTTGGAAAACAATCCTCAAAAATGTCAGACGTGGCGATAGTGACCGTGTTCTTGCGGCCGTTAACGCTCTGCCTACCCCGCAAGGGATAAAGGCGTGATATATGTATGTATGTATGTATGTATACGTAACTATACGTTTTCATTTTAGAGTGATTTGTACCGAAACCGAATACGAATATTTTATTTTATGATTTCGGAGCTCAAACTTGAGCTAAAATACTGCAATCCTTTTACATTCCACTGCAGTATTTTAGCAACAGTATCATGTTGACCATCTTTGATGAACACATATTGGATGCCTTTGTTTTCGAACACAACTTTGGAACAAGAAACTTGTTTTCGGAGCATGGTTTCCAGAATATAGGTACGTAATTTATGGAGTTATTTATTGCAAGTGAAAAGAAATTGCCCCGCAAGTCATTAATGACATGAATAACTTTTAATTCATTTCTTAAGTATCAAAACCTGGTTTAGGTTTTGATACACATAAAGAAAACAAGAAGAGAAGATTTGGACAAATAAAGAAAACGCAAAACTTAATTTTTGTACTATACCTAATTATAAATTTAAGCGTATGTATTGACGCTGTAAATAATTTCTCGTTTTAACAATAACGTAAACGTTAAAAGTTATTAGATACATATAATAATTTTTTAGCGTTACTTTTTAGGACTAAAAAAAATGCCGTGTGATGCTGGCTTAGAATAGCATCACCCCACTTCCTTCCCGTGGGTGTCGTAAGAGGCGACTAAGGGACTCGAGAGAATTAGTGTATTACAATTTTTAGGCGACAGGCTGACAACCTGTCACTATAGTGGTACACATGTTTTCTGAAACAACCTTGGAAAACAATCCTCAAAAATGTCAAACGTGGCGATAGTGGCCGTATTTTTACGGCCGTTAACGCTCTGCCTACCCCGCAAGGGATAAAGGCGTGATATATGTATGAATGTACTAAAAAAAAATAACATTTAAAAGGCGGGCAGGCATTAAAAAGGTTAATTCTGTTTAAGCTTAGCATAGTAGTAAACTTACCTTCTGAAAAGATATACATTAAAATAATTTAATAATCCAAATCATTCGGGAAGGAAAATAAAGGAACTTTAATCGGACCATTCCTTGCCTTATCCCGTTCTAGGGGATTTGACGTGAAACCAAGTTTTTACACAGAGCGACTGCCATCTGTCCTCTGCAATTTGAAGGCTACCATGGCCCGAATCCTAGGTTAAGTCACATCCGAAAATCACCTGAGTTAAATTGAATGTTTTATTAATTGGATGTGGGTTTCATCACGCTGTTTTTCCCTTACCGTAAGAGCATTCGGTAAATGCACGTGATTAAAATCACATTGGTAGGTACATGGCGGAGATCAAAACTCGGGTTTCACGATAGTAAGACCGGTGTCGTAATCACTTGGCCACCGACTCTCTTCTTTCGACGCGACTTTCATCAGATATTCTTTTCAATTATTTACGTCATATTCTTTTACGTATATTACTTTTTTTCATTTGTGGCATACCGCTAGTACCAGATAAAAGAATACTCTTGTTTGGAAAAATATTTTTGGTGTTATTATTTTTATATCTAGATGAATTTTGTACTATATTCTAAAACACTAGAGGAATCATTTTATATTAATTCAACAGATATTCCGATAGTTTGAAACTCTAATTGATATTTCATTAACAAAATGTTTCAAATCGTATGAACCGAGAGAACAATTTTGGCATGAAAACAATGAAAATTTCCCCAGTTTATACTCAAAACACAATTAAAATATGGGAAACTGGACCGTGAATTATAAATTTAGCGGGAATGTGTTATAGCCAAAGTTGGTAACTTTGCACCGTTTATGAATTACTGGTGTTGCTAATTACCCTTAAATACTTACCTAGCACTTGCAATCCCATTTTTTATTTAGTTACACGATTTATCTGAAATGGCCAGTGATAAAGGCCTTATAACTTGTACACGAGTGTATATTTTTTAAGAAAAACACTGTTTTTACTAACTTATTTTCAAGCTGGATCGTAAAAATTAGAAAAAAAACTGTTTATTGTATTATACCGGGTGTTAGGAGAAGCACTGAGTTCCTTTCAAGGGATGAACCACCCATGAAACTGAACAACTTTCTTCAAGGAACATAGGTCGAAATATCCATGGAAAAATTTTGGTCCTCCCATACAAATTGACTTAGTAGGTCGGTAATTTTGTATGGGTGGGCCAAATTTATTTTTCATTTTTCGACCTATGTTCCATAAGGAAAGTTGTTCAGTTTCAAGAGCTGGTTCATCCCTTGAGAGGAATGCATCAACTTTCCAGTCACTCTGTATTCAATATGGCGGCTTTAATGCTAGAGTAGCATTAGCTTACAAGCAACCTTTGGCAAAATTTACCTAGATTAGAATATTCTTTCTAATTTTACAATTAGGTGATAACCTTTTTAAATTCGGTTAGTGAACAGATTTCGCAACATTTGAATCATTCGGGGTTCAGGGATAGGCGGATCGCACACTTAAAGTACGACGGAGCGGTCTGTCAGCTCCATACTAAAAACGCCAGTCCCCATACTAAAACCGCACTCGGCTGACGACACTGCGATAGCGCTGCGATGACAGTGGTTGAGCAGTTTTAGTATGGGGATTGACATTTCTAGAATGGATCTGACAGATCGCTGCGATATTTTAGCGCTCCATGTTATGTGTGCGAGTCGCCATAATCTTTGGCAATATATCAAGGAAGACCCGGTTTTATTTGTCTAGGTCGATTCCCTTTGGCTTCTCTTCAATCATTCATATTTTTTCCAAGAAGCGACTGTCGATAGCCTACATAGCGTCTGGGGACTGGCGATAGCGTTAGCTCTTTCTTTTCTTTTCGTGTGGGTCATCCAATAACCCAGTGAACTCTAGCGTCAGAATTTTTCAAC
Organism: Keiferia lycopersicella; assembly: GCA_029255805.1. Lineage (NCBI taxonomy): Eukaryota > Metazoa > Arthropoda > Insecta > Lepidoptera > Gelechiidae > Keiferia > Keiferia lycopersicella. The sequence goes on from JARACZ010000008.1 coordinate 8,639,995, forward strand.
CGCCTTCTGCAAGTAGCAGGTTGCAGACATGGTTGTGTAACGACCGCCGCCTAAGTAATCAAAGACAGCAACCAGGACCTATGGCTTAACGTGCCATCCGAAACACGGAACCATCTTTCTTACGGATAATCGGGTGGTTCAGCCCGCAATGTCCTAACTAGACTGGGAACAATTTCACGAAGTGTTAAATATCAACTTTGTGAGTGACCCACCGAGAATCGAACCCGGAACCTTCTGCATCAAAGGCAGTCGCACTTACACTGCGCCACATCGGTCGTCAAGCGTTAGCTGAGTAGGAGCGACTTATTTGTGAAGTACTACCCACGTACCAGTACCAGCTCGACGTTGCAACCGCTGTTAGACGTTTTTCCAGCATGTAAATACTTAATGATGCCGTGTGATGCAGGCTTAAAATAGCATCACCCCACATCCTTCCCGTGGGTGTCGTAAGAATGTCACACTTATGAACCAAACATAATTTTGATAATTTTCCAATGTTGACCTAAAAGCAACTTACAGGTTTATTTGTATGGAAATATTTTTAGAGACGCGTTCGACACAGGTGTAACTTTTTGTGGTAAATGCCCGTTCAATCTATAAATGAAGGAAGAAGATTGATAAAATTCGTGATAAAATCAAACAAAAAAAAACGTAATTTTTGGATATTTACCTACTGCCGCAAGTAAATTCCAATTTAGGATTAGGGTGGCCCCAAATTAGCGTGTCTTTTCATGTTTTTTTTATAAAGGTCGATTTTGATTGCACCCTCATTTTATTCGTTGTGATCGGCTTACAAATAATCTTATTATAATCGCCATTCCTAAATAGATTGCCTATTTTATAAAAAATGTTGTTGGAGTTTTGTTTGGAGAAACTAATGTAATGAACTGATGCATGCAAAAATAAACCTAGAGAGACGACAACAGATAGATGATAATGCCTTTTTATAGTTCTGACAGTGGCATATTATTTATAAAGATGCCAAGTTAACGACTTATCGAAAATATGACATAATTCTGCAAAATTATCAACTTCATAATTCTTCGGCCTGGTTTACAGTTAAAAATGTTTGATTTTCTGAATAAATTGTTTCTTTGGTTTTTTCTTTGACTGATTTTCTTTTTTCACGCGTTATGTGCAAGGATTTTTACTTTTGCTTTGAATTTTGTTTTCATTTTACATTTGTTTTTATACTGCATTATCTAATTCACCCTTGATTTGTTTGAAATGCAATAAAATACTTGAGCTCACCAGTGGATGTCACTTTATGTACCAAGCCGTAGTTCCCGGTAGCTGTCTATGATTATTTAGACGGCAACATGTCCGAATCGTGCTACTTGTAGAAGGTGGTTGAAAAATTATGCTTGTAGAAAGCGGTTGAAAAATTCTGACACTAAGGTTCACTGGGTTGTTAGACGACTCGGTGTTCCACACGAAAAGAGAGAAATTTTATCTACGTTTGATGACACAAAAAAATAAAGATCTCATTAAGAGAGAAAAAAAAAAGAACAAAATCATGCCCACATTTATTTGCAGGAATAGCATAGCTTGTATTAACACAGTTTGATTTCAACTGTTGTAAGGAAACCTTACCTGAAAAGCTGAACCGAAGGCCAAACAGTTGCCTACTTACTTTGCAAATATACTTATCATCTTTTGTACTATGTCTACGTACTAAGTAAGCTGAATTACAAGGGAGAGCATGGTAAAAAGGTGTTAAAGACAAGCCTTTACTGCCTGTCTCGCGGCGTCGTCGTAAGAATATCAATCTCTTGTTGATACGATTTTTACCAAGGAAAATTTGTCACCCCCGAAGGTGTCAGCCGTGTTCCGCCATAGAACTGCACGAAGCTATTATTGGAATAGGTAGAGGCTATTTGCTCTTGAATAGAAATAGGGTTGGGATATGCAAAGAGTTTGGATACAGAGCGGCGCAAAGATGTTATTCGTATTAGTCACATTCTCACATTCAGCAAAAAATTGCAGTAGTTACTCCTGAATGTGAGAAAGGTGGATCGCACACGCTGCGATGTTTTAGCGCTCCGTCCTGCGTTAAGTGTGCGATCGGCCTAAGAGCTTTAGGTCTGTAGCACAATAATACATTCAGTAAAATTTACGTAAATAATAGCTAGTGGTTTTATTGCTCTTCTCTCAAAGAAGTCTTTGTGAGTGGCAAGTTATTAAGTGTGACGTTTCTCTATACTGCAAGGCAAATTTTACCAACCAGCAGGCTCAAACATCCGTAAAAACACGAGCTTCTTTGCTTTCGAATCATTATCTTATTTCCGTTCGTCAGTATCGTATCGGAAAACCAACTATGAAATAAATAAATGTACATACCTGCTGCTTGCAGGGTCATTTGCCAAGTCATGCGAGTCAGCCCTCTTACTTAGCTGAATGACATCTCTATTCAAAACGAAGGAAAAATGGCCCCTTTGTACCTTTTCACCCCCGTAGGGGTTGCTGGTGCGATCTCATGTTCCTGTATTTATAAAAGTCGGCTCGGTGCGATAATTTGTATAAAAAAAATTGAGTCGTCAAAGTGCAGAAACTCGGCATACAACGACTAGATCACCTATTTATAGTTCAGTCGCGCAGGATTGTATGAGATAAGCCAAACTGCACGTAAAATCTTTATGTCATTTATTTCATTTAAAAGTGTGCGATAGTAAGTAAATAAAGTAGTATTTACGGTCCTAAAATATCCGTCCGTGGATTTTTTTATGATAAATATTCAATGATCCGTCACTACCACAACTTTTACTATTTTGACGTCGTTAACGAAGCATTATTAATCTTCCCAAAAACGAAACTACAAAGAACGTAGTGGCAAAGCTTTGAAAAATGGCTTCTTTTATTATTTTCCTTTTTTCAATATAGGCTATATTTTACTACTAAGAAAGGGGTTCCGGGCTCAACAAAAGGTTATTTATCTCTTTGACTATATTATATTAAATAAAGTAACAACTTATCTAGTTACGAAATGTCAAATGTACTCATTTTCCCGTGGGAATAAGGATTTTTCCCGGCAAGTATTATATACCTTCCTCTTGAATCACTATATCTATTTAAAAAAACTGCATCAATCCATTGTGTAGTTTTAAAGATTTAAGCATACATACAGACAGACGCGAAAAGCAACTTTGCTTTATACCGTGATAGTGTTTTTCTGCACGGTCAATTGTGGTATTAATACGACTAGTTTTTTTATATTACTGAGTGAAACCGTTGTGTAGGGCGTTAGGAATCTGTAATCTCAGTGATAGGTACTAAAAACTTTCAATAAAATCCACTTAATAAATTTCGATTGCTCTTTTAGAGAGTTAATTCAATGAATAGAATGTAACTTTATTAATTAACCGAGTTTTGGAACTCATTTGGATAAATTTCAATACATTATGCGCTGTGCAATACTCATATTTGTAAAATTGAAAGGCTTTTAATTTTATTACTACAAAACCAATTTATGAATCAATGATATGCAATTATTTTATGTAAATTTTATGTTTAATGTGCTTTTATGAAACAATTTGTATGTTGCTGAATTGTTAAATTTCCAGTGGGCTTTTAAAGTTAGATAGATTACCGTAGAATTCATTCTTTTATCTTTTCATGGAACCTGGGGGTCGAATCTGTGTGAAAAACGATACGTCAAAAAACGATATGGAAAACCATATGGATGGTTTCTGGCTAATTGACGACAAATCGCGCCGAATTAGCAGTACATTGATAGTTTTGTAATAAACAAAATAAAGATATGGTTAATAGCAGTCTATGTATACAAAAAATTTTTTTGCATATGTGTGTGTGTTCGAAATCGTAGGTCAAAAAATTCATATCATTCACTTAATTTTGAATGATTTACCCGAATAAGGACATGTTTTTGGCATAAACTTACGTCAAAATAAGATACACTTCAATAGCTATTTTATGTCAAAAAAACGATATCGTTTAGTGATGGGGTCCAAAACGATATGGCGAAGTGTTGGGCATTTTTTTTTACAAAAAAGATCGACTGAACAATGAGAATTGTTATTAGTAAGGCTTTTTTGAAACAAAGATAGTCCCACCATAAACATAAATGTGGAAGTTGGTAGCCAAGTTCAATGTTTAACTAAAAATAGTGTTGCTTGAAAATGGGTGCAAACTTCAGTCGACAGTCCCGAAATGTATTTATTTCTAAAGCTGTTTGTACGTCAAGAATACCATTGAGTAGGAACTATGTCTTTTTATTTACCAAGGTACAACAAAGTGGCTTTCTGCTCTCTGTTCCATTGTGCGAGATCTTTAAAACTACGTAAGGGTTTGCGGCGGTTTTCTTCTACTCGTTTTCCGCAGAACTGAGACATTTTTTATGCATTCTATTCACAGCAATGGTACTTCTAGGTAAGACAAGCCACCCGCCTAGTCGCTCCGCCCGCTATAACTCGTTTTCCTGTTGAAAGTAGTCGTTTTTGGGCCAATATTGTACATATAAACCTTCCTCATGAATCACTCTATCTTTTAAAAGAAACGGACACGTAAAGCGAATTTTGATTAATACTATGTAGTGATGAACTCTCAGACTTTAAACCACACGATCCTCGTTTGCTATGGATCTGCAAATCTCATTGTGTTGAACAACTTTAGCTTTGAATGTTGAGTCTCCGCAGAAGAGTAGGATAGTTTAGTTGATCTGATTTCGGCTTCCATTTTTGTATTATGTAGGTATGTAATAAGATCGAATAGCATCGGCTGTCGCCTTAGAATAGCATCACCCCATTTCTGCCCGTGGGTGTTGTATAAGGCGACTAAGCGATGAATCCAAGAACGAGCAGCAGCGTTTCCGGTGAATATCTACAAAATCTTGCACTGCGCTCACCAATTCGACTGTCAAGCGTGGTGAGTATGGCTCTTGTCCAGCAATGGACTGATGTAGCTGTAGCAGTAGCAGAATGTAATAACTTTATTGTACCGCAGAAGTTTACAGTAGCAATAAAATAAGTAAAACATAAGATAGTACTGATACGAGCAACCGAACGGATCGCAATCGACGTATCAGAAAGAGGGTAGACAGATAGGTTTGCCCCTAGCAGGATGACAACCTTTACCAAAACAGTCTACTCGTGACCATGGTGCGTGTAACCGCTTCGAAATATCGAGGTAAAAACAAACATAATCGTGGTGATAATCCCGTTAATACTATTAATTTAAGTATTGTAAAACATAAAAGGCGCAAAGGCGGATTTATCCCATTAAGAGATCTCTTCCAGTTATCAAAATATATATTTTTGTTTATTTTTTGTTAAAGTGGACTTTTTTATGGTGTAAATCAGGTAGGTACTCCAGAATCTTGATAGATACGTCGATAGTCAACATGGCCTCCAGTCCCGGCGCGTTGCTAAATGGTTAAACAAACCTATGATATAACGAAAAAGAAATCCCACCAACAACATTTTCATGTCAAGATATAGTCAAAGCGCAACAAATAGACATCAGACCTCTAAATAGAGCCAAGCTTCTCAATGTACGCGCCCTAAGTACACCAACTGTCTTACAAACTTTACCTACATCTTAGTTAAAATGTACGGCTTGACCAAACGGAAGAAAAACTTCTTCCTTCGAAAAGGCGCATTTTGTCTTATTTCTCCAGTCAAATTGTTATTGTCTTCATTCTGCTGAAACAGCAAACCATATGTAGGGTTTATAAAAGAAATTGAAATGTAAATGTTTTTGGTCGGATTTCATTGGTATTGTAGTGAAGGGGAACCACTTCCGCCCCCCTTTTCTTAGAGGGTAGAGCGTAGAGTGATTTTATAAAATACTGATTCGCGTACTGTATTATATTATGTCCTTATACCAAATATCTAACTTCTAGCATGAAAATCCTAGAAAGTTTCATAAAGACTTTAACCCCTCAATTTGGAAGGTTGTGGGGGGTTTATGGGATAAACATCCCATCGATTAAACAATCGATAACGAATTTCAGCTTTCTGGCACTTCAGGAAGTACCCAAAAATTTTGATGATCATCAGTGTGTCAATGACGAAATTGGCGGATTTTGGACATCGTTAATATAATAAAAAGATAAGAGCTATAAAACTGAAACTTTGCCTGTTTAATGAAATTACTATTGACAATATATCCCGAGAATTTGATCAGTCTAGTATATCGGAAACTATCACGTTTCTCGCTTTGGCGGGGCCACTACCGTGGCCACAGAACTTTTTACACGACTGCTAAATCATAGACACTTACTCCTTATACTTTTAGGTAACTTCGTGTCACGAAATCTATGGAAGATTGACGTTGATGTCTTTGATTGAGCTGTCGTCTTGCATAATGTCTTAAAAAACAAAACATAAACAAAAAAAATAAACGAAATTGTGAAAATTTATCTTTAGTATGGCAAAAAGCTACTGCTGCTAGCTAAGCTACCGTAACCTATAATGTATCCTCTATAATGTATATTATAATGATAGGAGTCATATCCTTTATAATGATAGGACTGACTGACTGGCTGTGAAGAATGTCCGATGGTGTAGCACCGAAGTGGTTCACTATGCTATCGGGATAAGTATATAGTACCCCTGCCTTCTACGCCGAGGGCCGGGCGGGCCACATTCAAATATCATCTAAATTCAAATTTAATTTGAATATGGGTTTCATCGCGATGTTATTCCTTCAACGAAAAAGCAGTTAGTAAAAACACATTAGTAGGTACAGGACGACGATCGAACTCGGTTCTTACGATTGTAAGACCGGTGTCCTGAACTCTTGTCCACCGACGCTCTTGGGTTCCTCCTGGGTGGGGGCTCGATCCTTACAGGACATAAATGTTTGTTAAGTTAATTCTAAAATATTTGTATCCAGTCTGGGTGTTTTGTATGTATATATACCTATTTACAAAAAATATAAAATTATGCTAGCAACGCCAGCAAATATCACTACTGGGTTAGATGCTTGAATATATTGTTGGATAGTAGATTATTAGTGAGAATATTGACCAAATATTAACAAACTTAAATTATTTATTGCAGAATGATGTCCTCAAAAAAATATATAAAATGCGAATCTTAGAACATCTGGCACTGTTCCTATTACAAAACATGAAAATATTACTTTAATTGCAAGTACTTCAAATACAATAATATGAAACTTATATAAGAAAACATCTGCTGCTCTCTGAAAGAAGTTACTTTAAGAACTGCTATTGATCCAATAAAAAATCAGTTTGAAATAAAATCTGTTTTCCTACTCAACAATTTTACCGGAGAGTTGAAGGGCGTTTGCCTTGATTGCCCTCCCTATATAGTAGGGGATTCCGCCATCAACGACCTTCACCGAGATGATAAAGTTACAAAAAACTTCGTGAAAAAATAGGCTGCTTATCGACTAACAATACTGGTAGCTCCTGTCGTCTGAACACTTGTATGTATGAGGGAAGATTCAACAAACATTTTTTATTTTATTGCTGACGGTTCTAAAATTACTTCAATACTATTCTTATGAAACTACATAGGTGTAAAACTAACGAAGGAATTGGAGTCGGACATTTTCGAACACAGGCAGACAAATTAAACGAAATTATAAGGAAGTAGTATGATATATAGCATAACAGGCTTTGTAGTAGGCTAAGGAAACCTTAATTCTAAACCTTTGAGCCGGGTACGCCTAAAGCGTACTGTGACTATGTCGCGTTATGCTTAAATGTCATAATAAGTTAGCTGAATGACTAGGTATACTTAGGACTAATTCTGTATCAGCCTAAATCTTTACTTGCCTAGATCGCGTTATGCCTAGAAACCTAGAAACGAATAATTTAATATGCAGGGTGTAAGGCACGATGTAATGAAAGCTTTGCAGGCTTGCTAAGGCCATGAAACTGAACAACTTTTTCTATGGCGGCTATGTCGGGACACGAAAAATTTTTTTCGAGTTCCCATACAAAGTCAGTCAGCTGATCTTTAATTTTGTATCAGAGGTCGAAAAAAAATTCACATTTACCAACATAGGCCCAACAGAAAGAGTTGTTCAGTTTCATGGTCTGAGCACGCCTGCAAAGTTTTCGTTACTCCGTCCCTTACACCCTGTATTCTAATCTTTCTGCTTACTCCAAAGGCCGTCGGTTCTATGACGGATGTGACCAGCCCACTAGTGCCTGGTAGGACGCACTGATCTAACACCTTGGTCTCGAGGCATTACGGCCAGGGTGACTCCAGAACATGGCGCAACTTCCCAACTGCAGCTCTACGCACGGAAGGATATTTTGTGCAACCCTTCTTACTATTTACTCGTTTTTTCGTAGAATTCAATTTCAGCAGCAAAAAGAGGCCTAAGTTTACCAGGGATATCATAATGTAGGATTCAAATAGTAAAAGCATTTTTCAAATCTACAGATTTCGAAACTAATGTATTAGTAGTTTCGGAGCCTATTCGTTACAAACATTACTCAATAGGACATCATATCTAAAGTCCTATATCGCGAAAGATCTTCTTCGCGTTTTGCCTAGTCGTCAGCTAACCTATGTCTCTAAAGACCTACTTCGCGTTTTGCCTAGTCGTACCGCGACATAGTCACAGTACGCTTTAGGCGTACCCGGCTTAAAGGATTCTAAATAGGATTGATTTTGATATCGCGTTTTAAATGTTAACAGCGCCATCTATTGAATCATATTATGTATCACATCATGCGGTTATTTTATTGCTTTTTATGAATTTTTATAATATGTAGGAATATCGTTTAGGGGTTTCTAAAACTTTTAGTGCTCATTTCGGTGCCTATTCGTTCATAGTTACCTACTTTTCAAAATAACAATGTCCTTGTGCCAGCATCATACGAATAGATAGAGAAAGGAAAAGAACAAAATGCGTGTTCTTGTCGTAGTCTCATAATTTTAGGAGCCCAAGTGTTTGTAGTATCTATGATGCTACTATAGGAGGACTTTAACCTCGTAAGGCTCAGGAGTTCGTGAGAATTTTTCATATAACGGCCCAAATGCCTTTTTAAAAGGTATGATTCTACAATGGAAATTTAACCTTATAAGCTCACCGTTTTTCCAGAAACTTGCAGTTCCAGCAGAGCCTTTTGTTAATTACTTATTTTGAACTACAAAATATTAATAGACGAGATATGTACTTTAAAATTTTACATAATTAAAGGATAAACACTGTGCCCAAGTTTATAGCTATAAGGTTGCTTTATAAAGTGATGTGCACCACTATAGATCGACATACCTTTTAAAAAGCATCTGGACTTTACGAGGAATACTATAGGAGACTACACTACACAGAATAACAAAATTAATAGGAAAAAATATTTTCATCAGGTTACCAACAATCATAGAAAAAAAATAAAAATACAAGATCAAACGCTAAATAACATTATTATGTGAGAAGAATTATTAAACCACGTCAGGAAACAAACAGTTTCAAAGTAAATCAAGGTTTGCGACGATGATGATTACTGGAAATGCTACGATTGGTCAACAGCGACGAAATCTATTATTACTTCCTGGTTTCTTTTATCATCCTCACGTAGCAATTCCAGCCGAAAAACGCTTTAGATGAGATATCTTTTTCAGTAGGCATTCCGCTTCTCCTTTAAAATGAAGAGAAGCACTACTTTTCGTTTGCTGCAGTGGTGGTGGATTACCATCCATACCACCTGTGTTTAAACTGGTACTCGGTAATGAAATCGGCACAATTTTCTTCCTCATCGGTAGAACGCACGTGCCACTTTATGACAACTAAAATGGAATCAGAAATTAATATTATTACTTTGTTCTTTTTTCTATCTGCCGCTGTGATCTGTAACTGAGCCTAACTGAGCTATGCTAGCTAGACTGTTGTGTGTATCAAAATCAGTAGGTACTGTGATAGAATTTAAAGATTTTCATAAATTACTTATTTTGATTCCGTGTATGGGAGTCCACAACGACTGGTCCAATGTATTGTAATTTCTACTACTCTAAGATTTAATTCTCACCTTTCTGTGAATTTATAAGGATATGTGGGTATTGATATGTAAAGTAGAATGTGTGATACAAGCATAATTAGAAGGAAACAAATTACAGCATGAATCGAATTACGACGTTTCAGAATAGAGCTCCAGGTGCTCCTACTCAGAAATTCTAATCGTATAGTTTTACGTTACCTTTATTAGTTTTATTTACTAAATTTTATCTTCAAATTATTCATCGAGAAGTTCTCCTTTACAAAATTTATTCCCTTTACTATCTTTACTTGTAAGGCAGGCAGGCTGATAGCGTAGGTATATCTGAAGTTGGTAGAGACAATAATGGGTTATAAGCCATAGTAAGGTTCTCAAGCAGAGAAAATAAGAATCGGTGCAATGCTTCAATGATTACATACATACAGAGTGAGAAAGACAGTCACTTCATCAAATTGCCACTATATCAAAAAATGTAACTGATATTTTGTTCCGGAACCGATCCTAGCGTGGTGACTTCTCATTATCACTTTATCAGGCTCTAGCTCAATATAGTACCTACCTTCGCTCAGAGTATACTTTTCGGGGTTCGATTTGTGCATGACACTCCATCATGTTAATGGATGAGGGGGATATATGTAAAAAACTAAAGCAAAATACTTTTAAAAAATTGTACCTATTTTAACAATCGACACAGACATCGTCGCACGTACATATTATAATACGTATGTATGTATCCGTGGTCCGTGAAACCCATGTGTATTTCTTATATAACAGTTACTTATAAAATATAATGAATATTTCGAATTTTCACATACTCAAATACAATTTATTGCAAAGTAAACAAAGCTAAAACTGACAGAAGAAAATTTAGGACAGGAAATTGAATGAATGGAAAGAACTATGAGTGAACGGTATTAGGACCAATGTGCGGAAATGTTTTCTGTTTCTACCGGTGTCATAAATACTGAAAAGGACGGTGTATACGATTTGGTTCCGATTATGCCAAAATCAAGCCAGAATAGGCCCATACCGTTTTTTGACTTATTCTTTTTTTTGGAAGTTAGATGACAACTTTTTAAACGCGCGTATTTACGGTTTATAGCTTGCGATAAGGTCCTACATTGCTGGCTCTAAGCAAATTGAGTATAATTTTGGTAACAAAAACTGTAATGGACTGTTCCCAATATGGTAAAAACCGTAACCGAAGCCTTATAGGGCATATCGCTTTCACGATATGTCAAAATGCTGCAACAGATTCGGGCCCATCTAAGGAAAACATTTACTTTTCCTTATTCGAAGTTTCTAAAGCACCCAAATAGTCGATGATGAAAGACCTCGCCTACAATGTGAAAAGTGGTAGGTAACTTAAATTGCTATTTTTCCTCCCCGCTTTTTTGCAACTCGCAGCGTCTGGAGATAAGAAGCGCCAAGTTTAAGATAAAAGTTCGACATGTTAGCGCCGCCAAGACTACAAATAATTATTTAACCATTATTTTTGCCCATCGAACCCACCAAATTACTTTCGTTGTCAAATGACACACACACTCACACAAATCACGCCTTTATCCCTGACGGGGTAGACAAAGCGTTAACGACCGTAATATTACGGTTGCGATCGCCACGTCTGACAAATGTTTGAGGGTCGTTTCAGATAAGTCGTGTATCACTATAGTGACAGGTTGTCAGCTTGGCGCCTAAAATTGCATTGATATGAAACTTTTAAATCCTTTAGTCGGCTTTTACGCCACCCGTGGTTGTCAAATTAAACTAGCCTGATTTCATGTTTTTATGTTTTGTTCAGTGTTTAGTTCATTTGGCCCCACCTTAGAAACCACATGAGCACCCATTGGATTTTAAAATGAAGAAATATTAGTATAACATCAAAGATACTTACCGAGTGTCAGATACTGAGCGTCGGTGGCCTAGTGGTTAGGACACCAGTCTTACAATCGTGAGACCCGAGTTCAATTCCTGCCATGTACCAATGTGTTACTCACGTGTATTTAACGTCTGCTCTTACGGTGAAAGCAAAACATCGTGATTATTCGATATAAAACCCACATTCAAATTAAATTTGAATTCAGATGATATTTGAATGTAACTTAACCTAGGATTCGGGTCAAGTTCGGGTTGCAGAGGTCAGATGGTAGTCGCTTTGTGTAAAAACAAGGTTTCACGTGAAATCCCCTAGTCAGATAGCCGACCCCGACATAGAACGGGAAAAGGTAAGGAGAATGATGATCAAAAACACTACCCGTCCAACGTTGTCATCATTTCATCCAAATAGAAAACAATCACTACTGAAGTTTCTGTAGGTGTACCTATATTTGGTTATATTTACTTTTCCTTCCTGTATTAACAGATAGTTTCCCTATATTGTGTTTCCTGCCTTATCTATCCTTGATATCATCTGACAATTATACCGAGCGCTCACAAATCTATAGTAATTGGTCTTTCGGGCCTTCTCAGAATCCTAAGCATTACAGTTGTTGCTCACATAAACTAACCTAATTGATCGCAATATAGAGTTACTCTAGTGGTAGGAATTTGGATATATGTTAAACTGAGCGCAAAATTATTGAATTTAGGCGACCTGTCAAGAAAATTCAATGTAATTTTTGTCTCTTTGTCTAGCTTTGATTAAAAAAAAAATAGTGCTGGTCATTGGTTAATCGCGTGGGCTGCGCGCATGACTGTTCTAACGCGCGCATGAAACACGAGCTCGCTCTGTTTTTTAAATAACTGAAATTGAAAACTAAGCTACTCATTATTATTTCCAGTTCTATAATCATGTCCCCAAGTCCTCGAGTAAGCAAACAGAAGCACAGAACCCACTTTCAGTTGAAAAGCCACTTGTTTGCTGTTATTAAATATAACCAGCGGGTCAAGATGGCTGAACAAAGAAAAAACACGAAGGAATTCCTTTACCGAAATTTTATTTTGGTTCATTTAACAGAGGTGAAGTCAGATAAACTTCGAAATAAAAGGGGTGTTCCACTGGTCACTAGAAGCATCTGTTCCAATCAATTATACTGGGCGTGGGACAGCCCTCTGAATACTGGTAAGGTGCATTCAGACCATGAAACTGAACAACTTTCCCCTAGAAACACATATGTTAGGAAACGGCAAAAAAAAAACTAATAAACGCGGTCAGCTGATCGTCTTTATGTATGGGAGGTCGAAATTCTTTTGTCGTTGCCTGATATATGCTTCTAGGGGTAAGTTGTTCGGTTTCATGTTTTGTATGTACACTATCAGTATTCTCACACCCTGTACCCCATTTCTGCACGTGAGTGTCGTAAAAAAAGAGAGTAAGGGGTGAATCCAATCTACAACACTTTGCACCTTGCACTGCGCTCGCCAATTCGCCTGTCAAACGCGGCGACCCAGAGGGATGGACCTATGTCCAGCAATGGTCTGTTGTGGTTTTTGTTGTAGTAAATATTATATTCTACTGCATCCACTATTTTTACGTAGGTACTGGTACAAAAACTTAATAAAATTTATGATATTTTCAATAGATGATGAACACTTCAAAATTTATCACTCGATGAAAACGTTTATCGAAAGTATGCTGGTCAGTAAAAGCGTTGAAGATAACTTACAGAAAAACAACGGATTTAAAATTAACGGGTCACTGTATATTTAATATCGAAACTACAGTGACCCGTTAATCTTTATCGTTTTGAAATGTCAATCCCCATACAAAACCGCTCAACCGCTGTTGACGCAGCGTCATCCGTCAAGTGCGGTTTCAGTATGGAGAGTGACGTTTCTAGTATGGATCTCAGAGACCACTGCGATATTTTGGCGGTCCGTCGTTCGTTAAGTGTGCGATGCATCTTAGTTTTTGACGAAAACGGAACAGATAGCTAATATTTATTTTTAGCACAATTTGATGTGTGATGCCGGCTTAGAATAGCATCACCCCATTTCTTCCCACGGGTGTTGTAAAAGGCAACTAAGGGACTCGAGGGTTTCATGTGTATTACAATTTTAGGCGACAGGCTGACAACCTGTCACTACAGTGATACATGAAACATCTGAAAGGGCCCTCAATACTTGTCAGACGTTGCGATAACGACCGTAATTTTACGATCGTTAACGTTCTGCCTACACCGCAAGGGATAAAGGCGTGATTTGTGTATTGTATTGTACAATTTATTTCGGTGCGCTGTGAGACTACCCACAAAATACTGAGCCTAAAGGTAAGCAACAGATTCTCATTTTCTGCTTCAATGAGTTTCGTGTTGGTTCCTTTGTAAGGCCAACAGAAAGGGAAACAAAATGTTTTACTGAGAATTAGAAAGGCTAAGTCTGCTTAGAAGATCAAATCTGTCTTAGTATTGATCTCAAGCCTTTATTCCAAATCGGTCTTCACATATTTAGTAAGTCGCAATTTTTTTTACTCTATAACTTGTCTTTCTAGTAAGCACTATATCGGTGCTTGTAAAAAAACTAAGCTATTTTTAAGTAAATGCGGACAAAAGATTGTCATTTACCTTCAAAGGAAAATGTTATGTACAATATACTACAAAAACGTCATGCACGCTTAAAGTGAACGCACATTTGCCGGTTTTGGCCGATTCGGTTCGGGCAAATGCGCGAGGTTTGGCGAGGAACACACTTGACGCACGACTGAGCGCAAAAATATTGCAGCGGTCTGTTAGAGCATACTAAAACTGCACTCGACGGATGACACTGCGATACCGCGGCGTCAACAGCGGCTGAGCGGTTTTAGTATAGGATTAACATTTCTAGTATGAATCTGACAGACCGCTGCGATATTTTTGCGCTCCGTCGTGCGTCAAGTGTGTTCCTCGCCGTTTATAGGATTTTATATAAACAATTCTTAAATTCGGTTTGTTTCGTTCGTTCGTTGCGGATTAATGTGCGTTCACCTTGTGGTGCTACATTCATATTATCTACTTGAGTTACTATATATTAAAATATTACAAGTCAATAACAAAAATAAATAAAAACATCATGTCAAAAACTTAAACTAAAACAAAATATCCGTCAAAACTCTTAAACTAAAAAATAAATAAATAAAAATTCAGTCAAAAATCCCACCCCGCGTCATTTTCGGCGCAAAGGTGCCCATTACACTCGCCGCGTTACCACGTTGAATAGCAATGGACAGCCTCTGTACCAAAAATGACCCGGAGCGGGGGTCACAGCCTCTCTCCCTCAGACGGGAACCAACATCTTTAATAAAGGCTTTGGCCTCACTGCCCCAGCACCCGGTTGTCTCCACAGCAAAAGGGACGAACAAATACCTCTGTTCCAGAGCAGAGTATTTTTCTCTTTTTCTTGCAGCAGCCAATTCTGCAGCAGCTCCAGCCGATCTGATGGTACGACCAAGATGCGAAGCCGCGAAAGTGCTGACACACGTAGCGTCCCACAACAAGCACCTCCCTTTTTTCCACGGCACCATGGTCAAGCCATCTGGTCTCTTGCCATCCGTACGACTTAAACCCGGAGGCTCAAGCACGTTTGGTATGTTGGCTGAGACCAGTGCCCTATGAAGAATATCGTTAAGGGCATGGTGGCGTGGAAATCTCCCCGAACAGCGACAGCAACTCAAGGCATGGTGACCATTAGCTTCAACCATGGAACCGCAAATGCATAAATGTTTTTCACAAACATCGCAGCCCAGGCGTAAAGCCACAGCCACCCGCAATGAGTCGCCGTCGAGGAGAGTGCCTATATGTGGTGAAGGCAACGCGTGCAGCCACGCACCAGACTCCGGCTGCGATACCGCTCTCAATCTCGCCAAGTCCGAACCGGTCGCTCCATCTATTAGCTGCTTCAGAATTCTCTTGGCTCCTATGTGGTCCCAGGACCGCTGAGATTCGGGGGTATCTGGCTTATCCGCGTTCGAGTTGAGTGTGATCCAGGCCTCCACAGCACCGAATGCAAAGAGTATGTTTACCGCGCCACCATTCAAGGGTAAAATGTTAGTGACTAGGTTCACAACCCCGTGCGCCGATGCAATGAACGCCGGCAAACCAATATCGACCGCCCGACGAATACCCAGCCCCCCGTGCCTTATTGGTAAGGCTGCCTGCTCCCACTGAGTCACGTTGAGTGATACGTTTAAAATTTGCTCTACAGCATCTTTTAAAGCGCCATCAAAGCCGCCGACCTCATCTGGATACAACCAAGTTGGAACCGTACGCAAAAAGTAATTTATTTTTGGGACTGCGAAGCAAGACCGCAGCAGCGTCATGGCCACGTGAGCTGAAAGAGACTTAAGCCTTTCCTGAGCGACTACAAGGAGTCTCTCTCGGACTCTAAAACCTTCAGGAATGGCCTCAGGAAAAATGGGGGACCCTAAAAGGTTGAAGGACAACTTATTCAGTTCTTTGAGGCCAGGGAGCAAGGAGCAGAAAAGTGGAAAAGACGATAGTGATTCGGTGCTGCAGGGAAAGAATTCGCACTTGCTTGTGTTTACCTCTAAACCCATTTCGCGAAGGCGCGGTAAAAGAACTCGTAAGTCCTGCTCAACTACATCTGGAGTCCCCCCAATAGTACCATCGTCCAGGTACCAAATATTGAGGGATGACTTCAGCTCTGTGATCGCCTTATGAATGGCGAGGCTAAAAACCAGAGGGCCAAGAGGATCTCCCTGCTGCGCACCGACTTGGGAAAGAATAAGGGATTTGTCGAAGAAAAGATTTGAAGGAGATTGGTACAGTTGGTACAGAAAAGGATATAGTGAAGGCACCTTGTCCCTGACCTCGCACAAAAGAACGTCCCTCTCAACCGAGTTGAAAGCATTCCTAATATCCAATTTGACAATGACGCAGTTCTCGTTAGCTGGGTCAATGGCAAAAGCGCGTGTCGCGTGGATCGCCGCTTCGCATCCCAAACGCGTACCAAACCCCAACTGATGAGGGCACAGAAACGATGCCATCTCTTCCTTCACAGCACGACAACCAAGTTTAGACGTCAGACGACGAATTGTGTTTCCGACTGCAATAGGTCTTAAACCTCCATCCTTCTTTGTCAAGGCACATAACGATGCACCATATAAATACGGTTACAGTTACTATTGACATAGATACCTTTTACTACCTACATGGAATTTCGCTTAAAAAACTTTCGTCTACTTTTCTGTTTCAAAAACCAAAATAAACATAATAATTTAAAAAGTTATCTACAATAACGGGTGAGTAAGGAGGGTAACTGTTTTATACACCTACCAACCTAATAGTCCGTAACCCTTTTCTCTCCATTTTATGCCCTGTCAGTAAATTTTGCAAGTTTATCGCTTATACTGTATGCAATACGAAAAAGTTTTCCATGCGGGCAGAAAAGGGAAAATTTTCAAGTATTGGGAAATGTTTCAGAAAGAACTCTATTGAGCAGGCAGTGTTACTATTAGTCTCCCACCAATTGTGTTTGCATCACACGTTCAACTACAGAAATAAAATTACATATACCCTATTCAATACACGCATACTCTTAATATTTACATATTCTAGTTGGAGAACATGTGATATAAAATGGTTAAGTTAGTCGTTGCGCATTACGATGTTTCAGAATTGTACCCCTACCCTAGTATAAAAACATTAAACCGCGCGTGGAAACTCTCCACAAAGACAAATTTAATTTAAAAGGCATTGTTAGATATACCTATGATGACTTAAATTGATGTACTTGCATATTTCCCAAGTCAGATACTAAATCAGATAAGTTTTCATAGCTTCAATCTGGACATTCCCAGTGTTCTCTCCGAAAAAATTTCTTGCTCTGGCAGTCTCATAATAAAATTCCCATGTTCGACGGTGATGGGGGCAATGACCTACTTTACGAGCCCATTTGGATGTTCGAGATTCTTTAGTTCCACGTAGGTGATAAAATCGTGTTCAAGCACATGGTTTTTCTAGCCATTATGTCCGTAAGGTAGCGTAGGTAGTTTTTGGACAATAAAAAATAAAATAAAATAAAATAAATAATGAATAATTATGATTTTCACGAATAATTTGATTTATTGAATTTTAATAGCTGTGTTTCATCAAAAAGAAAAAAAGTTAAACCAGTCCAGATGTTACTCATCATTCAGGGATCAGAGGTAGTATTTATTTTCTTAATTGTTTGGATAAAATTCCAATTTGAAAAAACTGCATGATTTGAAAAATTCTATAGAAATTCTAAAGAAAGCTGAAAGACTTTCTTTTACCAAGATAAATATGCCTTAGACATTACATAGACCAAGGGCAATTTTCATTTAAGGTAAAAATAATGTTTAACTTTCATCGAAATTTTCGGACCACATTTTAACGAAAACAATAACCAAGGCTTGACGGACGACGGAGCGCTAAATTATCGCGGTCTGCCGGATCCATACTAAAAACGTCACTACCCATACTAAAACCGCACTTGACGAACGACGCTGTGATAGCGCTGCGTCGACAACGGTTGAACGGTTTTAGTATGGGGATTGACATTTCTAGTATGGATCTGATAGACCGCTGCGTTTAGTTCCGTTGTGCGTCAAGTGTGCGATGTGCCAGAAAGCTGAAAGTCTTCCTTTTACCATGATAAACATGCCTTAGACATTGCATAGACCAAGACAATAAATTTTATTTAAGGTAAAAAATAATGTTAACCTTTCATCGAAGTTTTGAACAACATTTTAACGATAATAATCACCAAGTAAGAAGTAAACACTTACTTGGATGAAATGGATTGTACGAATCGATCTCAACGTACTGACATCAACCAACAAGCTCTTGAATGTGCAGTTGGAGATCTCAATCACCGTCTCAAGATCTCGAGTTTGATTATAATCGAGAGCTCGCAAGAGATGAATCGATATTATGTTTTTGATTCCGACGGGACACTTTTTTCAGCTTAATAACGCAAAAAAAAAGTCTTTGGCTTTTACATTTCACTTATAATCGAAAATCAATAAAAAATTGTTATGTAGTAAATTATATCAATGATACTATTATCGTTAGACACGTCTAATTTCTTATTATAAAGCAATTTATGATTCTGCAAAAATTGCACGTCGCAGGCGGATCGACACTTGACGCACGACGGAGCGCTAAAATATCGCAGCGGTCTGTCAGATCCATACTAGAAACGTCACTGAAACCGCACTCGACGGACGACACTGCGATAGCGCTGCGTCGACAGCGGTTGAGCGGTTTTAGTATGGGGATTTGCGCTACAATTCAATTCAATTTTTAAGGTATGGCTTACAGCGCTACTTCGAAGAAAATAGCACGGTAATTAACTAACTTAAGAAAAGTGTAAGCTAGAATCGTACGAGAATATTCTGCAGGTGATCGGCTACGAATCGAGTTCTATGCACATATTGAATGGAGATCGATGTGTGTAGAGTATACAGGTTGGCTTGGTCTATTGTTAGTGTTCTGTTACATTATTAAGACCACTACACTACAGTGTAAGATTTGTTTATCTGGGACAGATATGAATATATTATCGAACTAAATGGAGCACTGAATTAATTAATCATCGGATAGGTAGTGGGTAGCGTCAGTTCAGTTCAGCGTTTCATGTAAATTTTCATAGCCTAATTATCTGACGTATGTTGTATGTATTTGATACGTAATATAAATGTCAGCATTATTATTAACACGTGAGACGCCCACCACTGGACATAGAACCCAACATAGATTATGAGCGGAAAGCATCTGGTTAATCTGGTTATCCACTTGCAGGTAATTATTTGACATCCTTTTAAGACCTAAAAAATATTAGTTCGGTTTATCTAAGGCGGATTGCACACTTGAACGGAGCGCTAAAACATCGCAGCCCTATGTCAGATTCATACTAAAAATGTCAATCCTCATACTAAAACCGCTCAACCGCAGTCGACCCAGCGCTATCGCCGCGGCGTCGGTCAAGTGCGGATTTTGTACGGGTTCCTTGTATGATCTACCCTAGGTCTCCTGGAAGAGATTTCTTTTTAGAAATAAGCTGACCTGTTGTGTATTGTTCTCATGTTGTGTCCTGTCTTTAACTGTGTTCAATAAACGGTTAAATAAATAAATATGGGGAGTAACTTTTCTAGTATGGATCTGACAGTCCGCTGCGATGTTTTAGTGCTCCGTCGCGCATTAAGTGTGCGATCCGCCTGTAAGTACCAGCTTCAAAGAATATTACTAAACGTTTGAAGGTTAAGAGGGTGATTCGCGGAAATTAGGAGCAGTAAGATTGAATTTGAAGATGAGTTAGTCGTGCGCTTCATTGGGCTGAAATTCCTGAGTAAATTTTGACTTATTCAACTGAATTTTCATAACGATAACGTGGATTATTGGGATTTATCAATTTAAGTCTGTTTTAGGTTTGGTTATCGGTTGATGAAGAACTCCATTATTTAAAAGCTTATTTTTTTAAATTAGTAGCAAAATTGTTACTTTTTAAAGGTGCTTTTATTAATATAATGCATGTATATTGCTTTACGTTAATTCACAAATGCACTTAACTAAAATATCGATCACTACGCAATCGGTCGATATGAAAGCATCCATTTTCAGTCTCATTAAGGCAACTATGTAGGCATTATTATACAGACTACGCGATTTGAGTAAAGTATGAGACTGAATGAGTATATGCCTCAGCTTGTCACACAAATGAAAATTATTCGCGAGAAAATTCACCCATCACAGACAGCGCCCATGTCGATTTCCGGTCACAGATTTTACGAGTACTGTTCCTTGATTAAAGACATCAGGGAGCACGTCTAAAATACCTCCCCAGTTGAAAGGGAAAAGATGAATTTTACTTGACTTTAATTTTAATGAGGCCTAAACCTACATACCTTTCAATATTCAGGTCATGATTATACATACAGGTCCCATTTCTTTCATTGTCGATTTGATACACAGCGACGTATAGATACAAAAAGGTAGATCGCACACTTAACGCATGACAGAGCGCTAAAATTAGCAGCGTTTTGTCAGGTCCGCTAGTAATGTCAATCCCCATACTAAAACCGCTCAACCGCTGTCGACGCAGCGCTATGGCAGCATCGTCCGTCGAGTGCGGTTTTACTATGGGGAGTGACGTTTCTAGTATGGATTTGACAGACCGCTGCGATATTTTTGCGCTCCGTCGTGCATCAAGTGTGCGATCCGCCTACGAATAGAGACAAAAATCAAACTAGTTTGGTATAGAACGTACTTTGAACTGAATATCATCAGAGATTTTTTTCTTAATTTGTTGTCAATAATAATTCCTATACGCAAGTACTCACCGCCGCGCCGCCGCTACTTCCGATTTCTGTCTAGATGATATACGGTTTTAGAGACCTCCTTCTAGCAGTAACTACTTATAAGACTCACGTATTTTAGAAAAGGCAAATACATATATAGTATAGTGACAGCAAAAAAGGTAAAGGGGCCTAATCTCCGTCAAACCCTTCAAATTCGTCGATTTACATATTTCCCCAAACATTATCTACTAACGAAACTGCCGGCAAAAGCTGTTAACATAATTTCGTAATACAAACCCCTAAAACACATTTAAACGCCATCGAAAGTACGGTTTGCGGGTAGTTTATGCCTTGATGCGGGCAGGAGGATGACACCAAGTGGTTTACTTAGGCTATGCTGACCAAAGTAGAACTAAAACTATTTGACAGAACACCCTTTGGTACAGGAAAATGCTTCTAACGGGCGGGTTTGCCTACTCTAGGATATTTTATGTCGATTAGGGGGAAACTCAGCAATTAATTAATACTTTACAGTTGAAGAGATTCAGTAGGGTTAATGGAATATTTGACCTAAATGCCTATTTCAGACGCAAAATGCTTAAACAGCTTTTTAGGTGAAGTACAGCGATCGTTTCAAACTATGAACATGCCTACGTTATGAAATGTCTTTAAAACTTTCCATCTGATTTGTATGTTTAATTAAGTGTCGAGTAAGTATCTTGTAGAGGTGCAGTCAATCTCAAGCAAGATTAGGCAATTTTCTATCTTCGGAGATTTGTTAATAGCATTGTAATATTCTATCCTCTTTTTTACATTAAAATTTGTCTGTAAGTCTTCCAAATACAAATAAAAAATAAACCTAAATAAATGAATTTGGACTTTTCGTTTTTATGTCACGCGCATTAGACTTATATGGGCGAGTCGAGAAGAAAAGCGAAATGTCAAATGTTTCCTACTTTTGTCGTAGTTTTCGGGAACAGTTGATGAACTTTATAAGCTGGTTGCCACCCGAGAAACTTTATATATACTTTTCTTAGCAACATGGAAAGCTGGTTACTAATTAAGTAATTTTATGGCTTTAGGTAGAGCGGTACCTTTATAACCTTAATGGATGTAGTCCATTAGTGTCCTTAATTTGTAGCTGTATGTGCTTAAACACGTGCTACTGCTCCTAACTCAACACTAATTAACATGTTACCTTCCTTCACATGCTAATAACCCTCTATGTTGATGTTTCCTTGTGACTTAGTGCTAAAAACATACATACATATATTATGCCTTTATCCCTTGCGGGGTAGGCAGAGCGTTAACGGCCGTAAGGATACGGTCGCTATCGCCACGTCTGACATTTTTGAGGATTGTTTTCTAAGGTTGTTTCATAAAACATGGGTATCACTATAGTGATAGGTTATTAGCCTGTCGCCTCAAAATTCTAATACACCCTCGAGTTCCTTAGTCGCCTTTTACGACACCCGCGGGAAGGATGTGGGGTGATGCTATTCTAAGCCGGCATCACACGGTGCTATAAAAAACTTACCGAAAATTCTTCTATCGAAGTGAAGTCTTTCGGCTATGATTGTCGTCATCATCAACTTAGTTTGACCAGGCCTGTGTCACTCCGCGTGTAGGTATTAAAAACGTACCTACAGGCGCCGGCCACGGCGAAAGGGCCAATCTAGTAGGCTGCCGCAACGCAAGCGAAAGACGACACACGCGCGCGAAAAAAAAATACTGTGCAGTGTTTAACTGTTTAAATACAGATCGTGATCGGAATTTAACTTTTTTTTGTTTGCCGAAAGACGCTGACAGGTAAGTAAAATCTACTTTGATTGGATTACATTATGTTCCTATTTGAAATGCAGTTAATCCAAACTACAAACACTTTCTTTTTTGTTGAACAAAGTACTATTTCAAAACCCTAAAACTATTTAAAAGTACAAAAAATACATTTTAGTTTCTCGAAGCACTCGAAGTAACCAACCCTAGTCCGCGGCTTTTTCAATACGTATAACCACGTCTAACTTATTATGAACCGTAGTACAGTGAATTAAGGCCCATATTTCCTCAAAAAAATTTAGAAGGTATCTAAATGACCACGTGCTCGACTGGAACGCGAGCTAAATTAAATCATATTGTCTATCGGATTGAGTACATATTACTTTGAAAACCGTTGTGAAGTAAAGATTCTGTAACGCTAGTTACTAGTTAGTATTCTGTGGTTTGACACACCTTCGCTTCTCCAATGACACGCTAGCACAATTTTCGCTTAGCCTCAATGAGAAAATTGAAAAATGCAATAGTTGTAGTCGCAATATGATAACTTACCTTAAATACCTATTATCATCTCAACGTTACCACATTAGAGATATTATACCTAATTAATAATGACTATGAAGCAGTATATACATTATACGTATTAACTCTAAGTGCTATTAATGTATTACTAATAGAAACCCGTATTGGAATTTTATACACTCACAGTACTGTCATATTGTTCTCATAAATAAATAAAAATTGATTTCTTCTAGCGTAGGCTGCTGCTTGATTGAGCTAAGCACACTCATCCCACTGTTTTGCCTACCAAGCATATCTTAAACTAAATCTCATGACAATCGTCTCAAATCGACCTTTTCAATTTCTTATTTTCAGTTACCAAAGAAACTTATTTCACCTACTCTGATCTTGCCTTATCGCATGTTTCCTGCGAGACCTACACCAAATAAATAGGTATATAACAATGAAGGTTCAGTCATGGAAACTATTATCATTCTTGCATCCTTGGCTTTCTTAACAAATAGCTTCAGTCCATGTTTTTTTGCACCGTTATTCAACAAACATTCACCAGGAAATCCTGGACCCCTTCATTTCCATTCCTGTGAATTCTAAGCCAGAGGGCGTTTGTTTAACTTACATGCAGACTCCAAAAGCGTATAATTTATATTCTACTGCTCTCAGATCTTTGAATGTCCGAACATTAGTTTTGAGGTAAGTTTGTCTGAGTTTGTGTGGACGCAGAAGCGTTGTTTACTTGGTAGTTCCATAATCACTTCAAGCTTTTAGTTCCACGTAACAAAGTGAGCACTATGGTCCGCACCGGATGCTTAGGAATAACTATTCAGTTACCGCTTTGATTTGAACTTCATTATATCCGTATGTTAAGTACTTACCTACTGAACAGTCAATACAAAGGATAATGGAGCACGTTGTCTTTTCTTTCCGTGGCCCTGAATAGTCCCTTATTATCACCGTAACAATGTTAACAGAATATTTTCTAAAGAAAATTGCATGTGGATTTTTCATGATGATGTTGGTTAGGCTTGGAAATTATTTTATATGAATACTGTGATAGACTTTTCTCTTGTTTCTTTTATTTTGCTACCTCAATGATCGTAGACTGTGATAGTCGGGATCGGATCATAGATATTTGACGTCAATAAACAGTTCGAATCTACATACGAATATAATATATTTTTTACCCTAAAAAATCATTAAAAAAGATGGTCTGATCCTTGAAGTGGGCTTTCAATTTAATGTCTTTGCATTGTGAACAAAATACCGTACAAAGATAAGTGTTCGTTTTTCAAACTGCTACAATGTATTTTTTAAGGCGGTATGCTTTGTCTTTATTATGAGAAAATTCTGCTACGGAGCATTATCGAAATAACTTTGAGATTTAAATGAGCTAGAGCGAAAATTTACATTACTTTCTGCTATTACACGTTCTTGTAGAACAAGTTCGGGAACTCAACTTTAGATTCAGAACTTTAACATTTATTTCCTACGTGATATGAATCGGGCTGTAAAACTAGCATTTTTGAATATTGCGGAATTTTATTTCCCTCCCGACTATCTAATATTTGATGTTGGCCGTCACAGCATAATGTTCGATTTGAAATTCAGATTTTACCAGGAACTGCATTCGGTCGTTGATTTTATTTAGGAGACAGAAATATCTTGCTTCAGTACATCTGAAACTTTTCTCTCCTTTCTTCAATTTTAAACTTGGTTTCAATTCAGTGCATCCGTAGAGTGGGATTGATTCAAAATATGACCATTCAAATTTCGTCGCTTCGAAAATGAATAATTCAGAACCTAGGGATTCTGATTGACTTTCTTTCTATTCAATGCTTCGAATGGAAATCTATTGGATATGTTATCTAGTGAATATTCACAGTGAGACTCAATTGAAATTACGCTTGTTATAACTAGGATAGATTGGAAAATGGATTATTTTGACATTTCCCAGACAGAAAATAACTCAGCACTAACGCAGAGCTAGCGCAGCGTTGTGCGTTGGACCTGCGTCGCTAGTGGTACTTGTATGGGGAGTGACGTTTCTAGTTTTGAATCTGACAGGCGCATGCATTAGCGCAGCGTGATTTTTGCACTGACGTGTGATACGGGCCATTCGATTTTTTTTCCATATTTTCATTACTGTGACTTTTATTTCTCAGAGACCCAAATAATCTTTTTCATTTAAAATTAAACACAATTTCTTAGTAACAGTAATAATTTATTCCAATTCACAAATCCATCTGCACGATCAACTCCACTTTAGTGGTTCACTACGTCGTCTATATATAAAACAGAGAACAAAATCAGGAACGAGAGGGTCGTTGAATGTCTACTGGAACCTGTAACAATGACAACAATTAATTATTCATCGCATTCTAGAGTCTAGCAGAGAATTAATTCACATGTTATAAGATCTCAGTAGCAGTTAAGCTCAATTGGCCACGTGAAAATCATGTGCCGTTTCGACACAGAGCATTTATTTAATAACACAGTTTCGGTTTGCCATAATCTAACAAAGACTTCTAAAGTGCAGTCAGGGATTTTTAATATTATGTACTCATACTAAACAAGTACCTAATTAAACCATTGAAAATATCTTTTTTTGTATTATTATATGCCTTGTGGTGCCTGTTTAGCAGCAAACATCAACCCTTTTCCACCCGTGCAAGTTGTAAAAGACAACTAAGTTATGGATCCAGGGAATGGGTAGCAGCGTTCCTTGTTCAAAAAATCCGCCTGTTACGCCTGGTGAGTATGGCAAAGGATCATGACAACTTTTGTTTGGATGCTCGTCCTGTTTTTCATCAGTCTTGCGTCACAATTGCAGGAATCGCATCAAAGCTATATAATAATAGAGATTAAATATTGCTTATCATTTGAGCATAGGGAATTTTTATGCAACATACTAGTTCTGGAGTTATTGAGTGTCAAAGTCGGGCATCGAAAGAGACAAAAGTGCTGATGTTTGGCGCTCTTTAGTGTATTTAGTTCTAAATACGTTATTTTTGGTAAGCAGTGTAGAAGAGATTGACGCCTCAGTATTTTTTTTGTTAAAATTAGTAAACGTAGATTTCCAATTTTATTTTTATTAATTTTCCGGGTTTTGTGCAACAATTAACGTTGCTATTTTTCATTGAAATTGGCGATATTATAAATTGCATTCATTCGTTTTCTTACGAAAGACACATGGTTAGCCCATGTATGGGCATTCTTCTTTACCCCAATAGAAAAAGGCCTATGTCGATGTTCTTGTATCACTTATTGTATGGATTTTAATAACGAATCGGGACTGTGGTCAACCGGGACTGAGTCGTTGGTAGAATTTAATCATGCTCGGAATTGGTACTAGTGAGAGATCGTTTTGAGACTGTTTGTGTGCGGTGAGACCGAAGGATGTGTCGTCACTTGAAATACTAACTTTGTAATTATATTTCATTCCAAATTCACCATTAATTTGTTGTAAAATAGGTAAGCTGTTCTTAAAGTAAATAGGCATATACAATTGATTCATAAGACAATCTTATGATTCATGATTACCTACGTTTTTATGCCTATAATGAAATGAAGACACATACTGTGTAATTAGCTGCTGTTCTTTTAAGAGTTTTAGTGATTTTATTGGTTTATTCAACCGTAATACAATAAAAACAAAATAAATAATAATAATAAACATCCTGGACAATTCACACAGTCCTATCTAGCCCCAAACTAAGCGAAGCTTGTACTATGGGAACCAGATAGCTGATACTAATACTTAATATTTTATTGTAAACAAATACGTATTATACAAAGAAAACACCCAGAATCGACACAAATATTTGAAAATTGACTTAACAAATATTTGTGTCCGGTGAGGATCGAACCCACGACCGTTGGCGTAGAAGGCAGTGGTACTATTACAACAACACTCACCACTTTCAACAGTATCCGGCATAGTTATACTATGCATTTCAGACTCCCTTAAGAAAATGTAATCAGCTTTGAAGCCGGTTCCGTCCAGCCTGTCGTTGGATTTGAAAGTGATTCTTAAGAAGTTCTTCACAGAAGTGATTTCTAATTCCCTCACTTGACCACAGTATCTGTGACTATCTGATTCTATTATCTGACTTGAAAACTGCACATAATCGCTGGCTGATTCAGCTTTGCACCTGGAAAAAAAATGAAGAGTGAGCATTGGGTGGCTCTATGTAAGAAGAAGAATAACTAATCAAAAACCGGTGGGTGTGATAAGAGATAATATTTTTTGGAGAAGTCTATTCGGTGCTTTTAGTGCCCATAGAACAAGCTAATGGAATTGATAGAATCCTTATCCAACGCACGATATAATAATCGTCATGAACACTCAAGAGTCGACCTCTAGACAATAGACATATATACTTTGTATTAGACATGTATCATAAATACACTCAGTCAGTATTTGCACTATTCAAAAAACTAGGGTTAGATAGTAGTTGCATGTAGCTGTCCATAATGCCCATCTCCTGGGTTTTAGCCCTTTAAGTCGCATTTTACAACACCCGCGACTATACAGGGTGTAAAAAATTAACTGCAAATATTCCAAGAGGTGAATCAGCCTATTAATCTGAACAACTTTCCCCAAGGAACATAGGTCGAAATAGGAAAAACATTTTTGGACCTCTCATACAAAGTGACTTGGTCGGCCCGTAATTTATAATGGGAGGTTCAAAATATTTTTTCATATTTCGACTTATGTTTCTAGGGGAAAGTTGTTCAGTATCATGGGCTGGTTCACCACTCAAAATAGTTGCAGTTAATATTTTTACACCCTGTATTCGGGATACATGCACCGTACTGATCTACTCTAAAGCCCCCAATTACTCTTAAGTAAGCCCACTTGAAGTATCTTACTAAAGATACTCATATCAGATCTGCATTCAACAGGTGAGTCAAGTAGGGAAATCAAGATAGCTTGAGAATTTTGAAGGAAGGTGACCCAGAGGAGTCTAATTGATGCTTGAGTATTTAAGAGGCTACCTGATTTTAGGTGGTGCCTTCATTAAAAAGGCATGCTAGCGTAGCGTCGCGCGTCGGACCGTGAACAGCGGTTTTAAAATGGGAAATTGGGGATTGACGTTTCTAGCGTGGATCTAACAGGCGTATGCGTTACGAAGCGTTATTTCAGCGCTGCGTTGTGAGTTAAGTGTGAGAACGGCCTATGCTTGAGACTTGCTTTTCGATCTGATCTGAATACTAAGAAGAGTTTACGGCCGCAAAAATATTGTTATCGCCACGTCTGCCTTTATATTATCACTTGTGAAAGTTGGTCACGCTGTTATCTAAAATTGCAATACATTCGAGCTGTCGCCTCTTATAACGCCCATGAGAACAAAATTAGGTAATGATAATTTTAATTACACAACAACTTGCAAAAAGCTTCCCATATTTACTACTATTTTTTTATGCCTACAATTTTATACCCCAACGTTGGAATGCTTTATTTTTATTAGGTACTTATTCTGACCACAATAGATTCTTCTGCTCATCGAATCGATAGCATCAGTAATAACTATATTTTCGTTGACCAATATTTGGCTACTGAAAAGCCCCCGTGGCTCGCCTCTAATAGGTCTAGAAGTGGGTTTGGGCAGTTGGGACAGGCCACCAGGTGGCCCATTGATTGAATGGCGCCGTAGTCACATTTATCGCTAGCCGAAAAACCTCACTTTTTCACGATTTATAATGTATGTTTCTATCAGGACCATTTAAGTTAGTGGAGGACGATGGAAGCTTATTGAATATTCGCCAGGTTAATAAATTATGTTTTCATCGACGTGTGAATTTTCATTTTACGGTGGCGAATGTTTCGTTCGGGATCCCCTTAACTTCGTTCGGACATGCAACTTCAAAGAGGTCTTAGTAGAGTTATGTATCTCAAGATAGGGCCGGATACTCAGAAGTTTGATCCCTCAGCGCTAGTAATAATTTGTTGTAATTGGGCGTATGCGAGTTTCCAAGTAGGTTAGGTTTAGGTTAGTTGTATACTGGCCAGCCTCATCATTTCGTTTGATTACATTTGATTACTTGGTGGTATTTGCGAATAGTTTTTCTAGAATATTCCTTTCAGCTGAATATTCTTTTCTGTTGTTATAGACTACGAAGTTTAATGAAGATAATGCCCTTATGAAGTCTCTGATTGTGTGGAATCCATCAAGCATTATACAGGGTAATTTTTTTGTCAGTACGAAAACAGAATGAAAACTTGACTCATCAGAAAAAAATGGGTGTACCATAAATTTTTGACGAGTAGGTATGAATTTGTTCTATGGAAGACTTTAAAGATTTTTTTAGCGATTTTGCAGTTGGCCCCATAGCAAAAGTTGTTCGGAATCATGAGTAGAAACACCCTACAAAGTTTACGTACTGACTCAAAAATAACCCTATGAAAAAACATCGGTGAATTACGAAATAATATTCATTTAGACAGTCAAGTTTTGTTTGTCTTTAGCAAAATACCTGAATTTTTCACACTGTCACACAACAAGCCTTTACCCTGCGGTGATGCTATAAAAGACCTACATTAAAGAAATATATTTTTTGAAGTAGGTATTCATAAAATAATTTACTTACGGTACAACGCCTTCCACGTCGAAATAAGTGAACCTTAGGTACACTCTCTCATTCTCATTGCCATAGAAGAAATAATTGCATTCCGTGTCGCGTGGGTACAGACCTAAAACATAAAAGTTATTTTCCATAAAAAAAGCAGACTTAAATATAAGGTGTACAAATATTAAATGAAAATATTTTAAGGGGTGAATCAGCCTATGAAACTGAATAACTTTCCCCAAGGACCATAGGTCGAAATATTTTTAAAAAATATTGGACCCCATACAAAACTACCAACCGACCAAGTCAATTTGTATGGGAGGTCCAAAAAAATTTCTCATATTTCGACCTATGTTTCTTGGGGAAAGTAGTTCAGTTTCATGGGCTGATTCATCCCTTAAAATATTTGCATCTAATGTTTTTACACCTTATACATATTACAGAAAGAATAAACAGGACGATATGTTGATGGCATAATAGCTACAGCTATCTATACCTATGCACTAAAACATAAAAAGAAAATTGGTCTTTATAACTTTCAGACAACTTAGATACCTGGATAGTTAGGTGACGTCACGATGCCTCTTGACGCCTTACTGCTATTGTATACGAAGGCACATGGAAATTCTAATAGTTGTGTCCCAGTTGATATCCCGTAATCTGAAAAAAAGATGTTTTAGTATTTTTTCGTGTCACTTACTTATTGTCCTAATTAATATATTCTTCTCCATAACTGGAGGACGACCGATGTGGCGCAGTGGTAGTGCGACTGCCTTTGACGCAGAAGGTTCCGGGTTAGATTCTCGGTGGGCCAATCGCAAATTTAATATTTGTCACTTTGTAAGTTGTCTTTGTCTGGTTAGGACATTGCGTGCTGAACCACCCGATTATCCGTAAGAAAGATGGTTCCGTGTTTCGGATGGCACGTTAAGTCCTACGCCCCGGTTGCAGTCTATGATTATTTAGACGGAGGTCGTTACACAACCATATCAGAAGCCTGCTACTTGTAGAAGGCAGTTGAAAAATTCTGACATTAGGGGTCAATGGGTGTCCCACAAGACAAAAGAAAAAAGTAACTGGAGTTGAGGCTTTCGGACGTAAGTATTACGCTCAACCTAGTGATCCCGAAGGCTCAAGGCCATTATCAAATTTTTTAGAGATTGCGCTCTTTATGAAAGCTGGAAGACTTTTTAGTCTAGCTCTGCTCTTTAGGCTAGGTTTTTTGGGACCTAGCCTCCCAAGGCTTTAGCCCTTAAAATATGTCTCTTTAAAACGACTGAGGCTTGAGGTAGAATTTCTACCACGATATATAATCTAAAATTGATTCCAAATTGAGACGCTAAATAGAATACAAAAACTGTGACAATCAGGCCACAAATATGACATCTATGGATTTCAGGTAAAAAAAATTAAGTACCTACTAAAAATTACCAGCTAGATTCAGCTAAAATTGAGAACGATTCGAAGTACTTAGGCGAGGTACACACTTGACGCACGACGGAGCGCAAAAATATCGCAGTGGTCTGTCAGATCCATACTAGAAACGTCACTCCCCAAACTAAAACCGCACTCGACGGATGACACTGCGATAGCGCTGCGTCAACAGCGGTTGAGCGGTTTTAGTATGGGGATTGACATTTCTAGTATGGATCTCAGAGACCGCTGCGATATTTTTGCGTTCCGTCGTGCGTCAAGTGTGTTCCTCGCCTAAAGTAAATATTTCAAACAACGACAAAGTACTTCAAAGATTTACGTATCTTCCAGTACCGACCGAAATCCTCAAGAACTTGTGTTGGTCACCATGTGGTAGTAATCTGAGTGGACCTAAACGAATATTGGTACTACCATGACATTTGTTAGAATTAATTCCAGTAAAAAGAAAATACGTCACTAATAAAACTTTAAGAAGGAAAGTGCAATAAAAATGAGCAGACGGACACTCAAGATTCAGTCGTGAGGAAAAAGATTTTTCATTAAAGTACTGCTCGCTGTATTGTTCCACCAGCATAACTACTTCTCGAATTTATTGAACAATTTCCGTTCAAACTGCGGATGCCTTTGCAAAATTCTGTCAATTTCAGCCGTCGTCGACGCGAACAATAAAACCTCCCTGTCTTTAAATGCAATCTAGAAATTTACTTCTTCAATAAATTCCAACTCATATTTCATTTCGTTCCTCTAATAAGCGTAGACAGATGTTTCAGTAATACTAGACAAAAAACTGATTTGAATTTCCAACCGATTTCCCGCGATCTTGTTTTCTGACTTACCTTCAACAAAAGAATAAGATATTTTGAAACCTCTACTTTGTCTCGACGAGTACAGCCCTCTGAACTCGATCGATAATTTTGGTCCATTTGACATTATTGGCTTTGGTATTTCACTACCGCAATACGATGCCATTTTCTCCAGTCTTCCATCTACATACAAAAATACGTCGAGGGAATCCATGCTCTCGCAGCTGTAACAAAGTAAGTCGGTTTATTGAATCAGATTTGTGGAGTTTGTGATCCTGCTTTCGTATTTTACGTATTCTGTGAATTCCCGCGAAAGCGCTTTACTCAAAAATCGCATCAAGGACTATTTTGTGACGCAAATCTCACAGATTTTGTCCGCTGATGTGGTGCAGATATACCTGCTACGGTCCGATTCCCAACCAAAACTGAATTATCTATAAATTAATTTGAATATGGTTCTCTAGACTGATTTTAAAGGTAAGCGTTTTTGTGATTATGTCTGCTTGTCAATTGGTTTTGTTTCGTATTGTTTTTTTATCAAAATAGTTTTGAGTAGGTACTGTTTCTAGTTAGCATTTCAACACATCCAAAAATAGTTTAACAGTTTGCTAGATACATCGAAACTATGTTCAAAAGAGTATTCCACAAAAACGCGGGAGAAACTTACTCAATGACCTCCCCTGTCATTCTCTGCAAGCTGAAGTCCTCGAACACCAATCTCACGCGCTCTCTACCTCTCGCCAGAAAGTCGTAGTGACATTGCGTTTTCTGAGCATAAGGGGCCGGGTAGAGAGGCGACACCAATTTCCCGCTTTTGCTCTTATCGCTTCTGAATACTTGATGGCAGGACGACGCTGAAATGGACGGAACACTTTAACGGAATGCTGTACGTGAAGGATTCTTATGTGATGTTGGGGGCCTGTGTTGTGGGAATGATCGAATTCGTAGATCTCTAGTTCAGTACACTGTATGACGTAGCAATCAATGTTTATTTTCAATGCTTATAGTTCATGCTAATTTATGTAAGTATCGTTTCATATCTTTTCATGGTAAAACAGTAAGACAATGTATTATTGTTGTCATCGACATTAAAAAAAAACCTAACGGGATACATATTGAAATCTACCAAGCTGCACGTGAAACAGATATGCAAAAAGCTACCCATTTTGGCAAAACGCATCGATA
The DNA here is from genome assembly GCA_029255805.1 of Keiferia lycopersicella. Lineage (NCBI taxonomy): Eukaryota > Metazoa > Arthropoda > Insecta > Lepidoptera > Gelechiidae > Keiferia > Keiferia lycopersicella. Next base: position 8,673,407 of record JARACZ010000008.1, read on the forward strand.
AATAACGTTAAACCCTTTATTAACGATGTAAATCAAATAGCTTTTTTACTTTGACATCAATTTTCATTTTATTAATTAGCTTTTCCCAAAGCTTCCACTTTGACCGGCAATTACTGAAGCATGGAGTTGGACGGTGACACACATTGGCATCTAAAATCTTCCCTTTTTACATATTATCCAATAAATTTAGGTCTGACCTCTTTATAAAGGATCCCGATGTCCGCTTTCAATTTTTATTGAGTTTTATTTTTTGGAACGTGCCCGGTGTACGAAGTAGAAAAGATTATTTAATAAGGGAGTTCTCTTCTCACTAGCAGGACATGTATTTCCCTGTGGGATACTTTATATGAAGAAATGAAGAAAGTTCCCGTTCTATTTTCCACTTTTTTAGTTATCTCTTTTTCGTTTAGTTAAACAGAGTTCTATTGTACGTACCAAGTTAACAGCTCGTCTCAAAATATTCTACAAGTCAATCTTTCAATATAGTTTGAAAGATAAACCCGCAAATTGGTCATTACAAAAGACTAGAAAACAGTTTCTGTCATACCTATTTCTACGTTTAATCAATTAGTAACTAATTGTTTCTACTAGCTAGTTAATGTTTGCCGGAGCAAATGAAGTTTGGTATTCAACAGCGTTCTTTGAATAAAACTAATGAATTGTCTAGCTTTTTCTCAAAGGACAAAAGCAAAACCTAATTGTCTCCAAAGTTTTGCCTTCAATACTGCCTACTAGGAGCACGGTATAATTGAATCAGCGAAATTGGCTGGACAGTATCAAATTAAGTTCTGTTTCAATAATGAGCCATTTTCATTAACGTTTGTTGTTTTAAAAAGATACTTTCTGAGTTCGTTCATTATCTGCTAATTTTATAACAGAAGTATCTTTTTTTTTTTTAATTTGTCCCGCATTTGTCTGCCATCTCACCTGGTGGTAAGTGGAGATGCAGACGAAGATGGTACATGCTTGCCTAGATAATGCCTATTCACTCTTAGTATATTCACCTAACTATTAATTGCAAATGGGTATTTCAACGCTACAGAAGCCATAAAAAGAACAGTTGATTTATTTACTACGGCTTAATTTAACTGCTAATGCTGCTTTTAACTTCTAGAGAGTTTTAGTTAGAGACTATAAAATAAGAAGATAAAATAAAGAGAATTTACTATCCTCTTGAGACGTAGCTTATGTTAGAAAAAATACAAAATTAGAAGCTACGTTGCGATTAATTTTAAAAGCACTTTATATCTTAATGCATTTGCAAGAAAAGTACCAACCTAACAGATATATACGTCACTCGTACGATAATTTAATCAAATCGTAGGATTATGCTTTGTTAATTCGTAAAATTTTAACAAAAGAAATTTGATATGGTATATATATCACTAAACAGTCTAAATTTTTAGGGTAAATTCGCACCAAGGCAAGCACGTATTGTCAATCATTTAATTTTATTTTACATAGCTTGAACAAACTTATAATTTAACTGAGAAACTTGAATAACTGAGTTGGAAAAAAACTATTTCTACTATTTGCAAAATGTGCGCCTCACGTAGCGATGAGTGGCTTCTAGGTCTGATATGAATTGAACCTAATTTACGAGGGCCTCCTGCACACTCAACGATCAAGGCAGCGCAAAAATAACGCTGCGCTAACAGATCTGTCTGTCAAATCCATACAAAAACCGCTCTCGACGGATGTCCCAACGGACAACTAGGGCCGCGTCGTGCCAAACGACGTCATTTTGCCTGACATTTTGATCGTGCGTCGTGCGCTGTCACTGCGCTGGTTCAGCGCTATTTAAGCGTCCTTTTGACGTACTTCAGAAATGCGCTGCGTTAGACGTTGAGTGTGAAAGAGGCGAAGTTAAAACGTAAAAAGAAACTTACTAGCAGCACTTACGGCCGGTCCCAGGCCGGATATTGTCTCTGACGTCTTCTTATTGAGCTCAGGCTCTGAAAGGAAATAATCATTTATTTTGCGAGTTATTGTATTTTATAGTATACCTACTTGCAAACATATATCACGCCTTTATCCCTTGCGGGGTAGGCAGAGCGTTAACGGCCGTACGGTCGCTATTGCCACGTCTGTCATTTTTGAGGATTGTTTTCCAAGGTTGTTTCAGAATACATGTGTATCACTATAGTGACAGGTTGTCAGCCTGTCGCCTAAAAGTTGTAATACACCAGTACTCTCGAGTCCCTGAGTCGCCTCTTACGACACCCGCGGGAAGGGTGTGGGGTGATGCTATTCTAAGCCGGCATCACACGGCACCTACCTACACCTACTTGCTATATACCTACTTGCTTTGGAATTTATGACACTAAGTTAATGTATGTTTCAGATTTCGCGGTTGTTTACAACACTTAAATTAATAGTATTAACGAGGTCTACTCGTGACCATAGAGCGTGTAACCGCTTCGATATATCGAGGTAAAAACAAACAACCGTGGTGATAATCTCGTTAATACTATTAAACTAACTAATGTAGAAAAATAGCTTATTGTTCAAAGATGTAACACATAATTATTAACTTAGTAAATCACATACCAATTGGTTGTAATAGAAGGTAAATTGATATAAACCTACTATTTCTTCTAACACAATCAAATTCACTAAAAACTAACAATATAAACGCTAAACACATGAAGGATGCCAAAAACAACTTCTGTTTTTGCCCAGACGCAAAATGAGTCTCCTTATGAAAAAAAAGTTATTATTCTTAGGAACAGATATATTCAACGCGGAAATTTCTCTGAAAATAAACATTGGCAGACTGTACTTACTTAAAATATTTATTATGTTTTTTCTTTCATGTAATGAAATATTTATAGACACAAACAACAAAAGGCTTTGTTTATGATGATAGAAGTCAGAAAATTAATATTTACATTTGTTGTGGTCAAAACAGAGTTGATTGTTACAGTGATTGGTAATAAACTGTAAATAGCGGTTTGATTTGTGTAATTATTGCGTTTCAAATATGTACTTACACATTTGATCAATCCTTAATATATGGTAGTACGTATGTTGTTCTATACTTTAAAAAAAAAACATTTTTTTAAATTGATGATATGATGAAGTGGCACAACATTCTCTCTAGTACTTTAATATAAAATCCTGTTTAATTAATGATTACTACAAAATATGGTTGAAATGTAGGTCTTAGCTAATTTATGGAAAATAATCACAGTAAAAACCGTTCATCAGATTCGTTCATTTTCAATAATTTTATGCTGGGAAAATCAGACGCAGGCACGAATTTTAAATCACAATGACTATTCCGATATACTGCATGCTTACTAAACCTGCACTAGAATTATCCTCCATTTGAAACTGGTAGCTCGCTTTAAACCCTTGTCCAGGGGTATTTGAATTAGCTGTGAACTGTACCAGAAGATCTGACCCAGTGGATAGTATCTCGTAACCTGTGGAAGAATTATTTTGACTTGAAAATGGAGGAAGCCGAAAATATCTCTGCTGTTCTTGGCAGTAAAGCGAATTAGCTATTTGGCAGAGTAGGTGAGGAATAATGTAGTGCTATTACGATAGTAGGATCGGCGAAAGCTTATCTTAGTGTTATAAGCATATTCTTACCTACAACTTCGTTGCACAACATGGCAAGAACAGGAGCAGTCAATGATCTGCCATCGAATACTTTGATTATGTCTGCCCGGTTCAGGCAGCTGAAAAAAGAATCATAAGAAATATGCTTTAGCTGCAGCATGAATGAAAAACATGGTTATATACGTATTCAGCCAATTTAGCAAAATGTTTGGATAATATTTTTGATAAGAATTTATGTTATCTACCGCTATTAGTAAGGTCATTGGTCACATTACTTTAAAACTGATCTCACCTTTCATCGCCTTTCTGCAAGAAAGATTCTTCAAAAACCAACTTGATTCGCTCGTGTTGGCTGAAACAAACAAAAATCTAGGTGATCCATAAATATCTAGAAAAGCGGGAACTTTTAGACCTGAACTTTGATCTATTATGAGGAATACAATGTTGTAAAAGTCAAAGAGGGTGCCAAGTATTCTGAAACGACTTCTGAATTTTCCTACGTATGTTCAATGCACTGTGCAATGAACATACCTTTATCTTTTTGAGTGAATAAGCAATCGAAGTTATTTAAAGCAGCTTACAAAAATAAGATAGGTAGTAGAAATAAGATTTGGCAAGCCCGACAAATCTTAGATCAAAAAAAGGCTTTACATAAATTTCCTTTCTTGGCGGACCGCAGGCTCATCCTTCCCCATTATAATAATGTCAAAAAAGTTTGAGCAAAGACCCGGTATGCAAATGAAGTGAGTGATCATCAGGGTAATCTCTTTTATCTTGTTAAGTTGCCGCCATTATGCTAAACAGCGTCTTGCTTACCTAGCTGAAATATGAGCCGGGCGAGGCGAGTCACCTAATTTCATGTTTATGGAAAAATGCTGGATATTTTTACTAGAGTACGGTTGTCCGAACCGGTGGTCGGAAAAGCTCTTACCTACCACCTCCATCTCTACTAGGTAGTAACTATAAATACTATAAATACCTACTATAAATACTTTCATCAATCAGTCTATCAATAAGTTTTCCGATGTTGGATTCATATTTTGCGGGGTAGGCTGAGCGTTAACGACTGCAAAAAATCGCTACGTCTGACAAATATTGAGGGCCGGTTGAGATAATTTGTGTATCACTAATAGTGAGAGATTGTCAGCCTGTCGCATAAAAGTTGTAATACACATGAAACCCTCGAAACCCTTAGTCGTCTCTTACGACGCCCACGGGAAAGAAATGGGGTGATGCTATTCGAAGCCAGCATCATACGGCATATCTTGTATAATCTAAAATTCTGCGATAGGCCTATACGTAGGTGACACCTGACCCTAAAACGAATTATGCGACTAGGTAGGTACTACAATGTTATCTAATAACAATAAGTAGGATTATTTGTATTGTTGTGATGGCTGGCATTGTAAATCTAACGATCCTCTCATGTGCTAGTTTTGGTTATAATCAACTTCTGTTTTACGACTTTGGATAGCCAATTTTAACGACCAAGTAATAAAACAGTAGACGCTAGATTACAAATAAAGATAATTATCGGATAGACAATATTCTACCATTGTCTATGACGTCTCACACACATCACGCCTTCATCCCTTACGAGGTACGCAGACTGTCAAGTTTTAATGAAACTACCGTACAGAATTGTTTATCTTCTATCTTCTTCTTCTTCTTTTTCTTTTCGTGTGAGACACCAAGTCATCCAACGACCCGATGAATCTTAGCGTCAGAATTTTTCAACCGCCTTCTACAATTAGCAGGCTTCTGACATGGTTGTGTCACATGCTTTCTATTATTTATTTAAATGCTAAAAAAGTGTGGTTTTAAAAAGTGGTAGGTATGAGTCTTTTATTGGCATGAAAATTTTTCAAGGTACCAAAAATGGATAGGATATTTTTTATAGTATATCGAATAGGAAATTCATTTTGTTTTTCCTGGAAAAGGTAATAGAATTTACAATTTCATTTGCAGCCTTGTGTACTAAGTCAAAATATTAATTAATATTTGAGATACCTTCTTTCAGTTTGTGGACTAATATTTCTTATAGCAAATTTACATTAGACTTTACTTTAACTTCCTAAGTAAATTAATTAAACTCCCTTGAAATATTTTCTTATTAAAGCCGTGAGTACTGTCAGTCATATTAATACTGAGATAGAAATCGTTATGGAAATAATTTTGCAAAATTTAAACTGACTCCGAGAAGCCTTAAGGCGGATCGCACACTTAAAGCACGCCGGAGCGCCAAAATATCGCATCGGACTGCCAGATCCATACTAGATGTACATCTCCATACTAAAATCTCACTCGACGGAAGAAGCTGCGATAGCGCTGTGTCGACAGCGATTGAGCGGTTTTAGTATGGTGATTGACATTTCTGGTATGGATCTGACAGACCGCTGCGATGTTTAGTGCTTCGTCGTGCGATGAGTGTGCGATCCGCTGAAGCTAATATTTAAAAATGTTTTTCAAATATGAAAGTTTTCATAAATGATACAGTTTTTTCACAACCTTAATTAACAACCAACACCGTCCACTGCTGGACATGGGCCTCTCTTATTGGGTATATTGCCATACTCACCACCCTTGCAGGCGGGTTGGCGAGTACAGTGCATGTTTTCACACGGAACGCTGCTGACTATTCCCTTGATAATTACCCTTAGTCTTTTTTTCTCCACCAACGGGTAGAAATGGGGTGATGCTATTCTAAGCCAGCATCACACGGCGGAATTCTTTCACAAAGTCTGTAGAAAATGGGTTTTATCTCGGCTGTTGTTATTTATTATTATGTTTTATGCTCATCATTCCTTTGGCGGCTACGTGGAACGTGACATGATTATCGTAGCACTATCTACGAAATTGCTACGCCGACTACTACGCAGTTTTATAGCACAGTTATATCGAAAAAACTAGTCTAAGTCTACTCTAGCACAGTTATATGGATATAAAAAACTAGTCTATCTAGAAACTCGCAAAACTATCATCCTATTGAAATAGTTCATCCAACAAGTTTGCAGAGGTGAAGTGAACAATTTTTGCGAAACAATCTAAATGTAACATGAAAATAAATAACAGATTTTAAAAACGTAATTCAGAATTACAATAAAAAGTTTGCCGAGTAACGCCGGCTTAGAATAGCATCACCCCACTTCGTTTCCGTGGGTGTGGTAAGAGCCGACTCAAGGGTTTTATGTGTATTGCACTTTAGGCGAAAGGCTGTTACAATAGTCATACACGACATATCTGAAACGACCACCAAATATCTATCATACGTGGCGACAATGACCGTCTAACTACCCCACGAGGGACAGAGGGGTGATTTGTGTGTGTGTGTGTGTGTGTGTGTGTGTGTGTGTGTGTGTGTAAACAGATATAATCGATAAATATACTAAACGAGAAATTTTAACTAGATTTCGCCAAGAGCGTTACTTCAAGACAAGCATCAAGAAGAGATCGAGAAATTGACGAAGGCCAACCAGTGCGTCGATAGGTCAGTGGTAGAGCAGTGGGCCGGGTTCGATTCCCGGTCGAAGCTTGTAAATTTTTCGATATCTTATTTTTATAGCACTGTCAGCGCGGTAAATCCCAAGAAATTTCTTAACGGCTTTTAAATTATTATTACAGACATAATCCAGATTAGACTTACCGAGCGTTAAAATGGTAAGTACACCTCACGTTGCTTGGGTAACTTGAGGGGTATCTCGGACTGTACAACTTGCCATGTGACGGTCTGTTCGGCTGAGAGTTGAACACATAGTCGCACCACGTCTCCGGTACTTTCACCCCATCTGTTTCGAAGTTACCTGCGAAAAATGGTACATTGTTGCTGTAGCCAAAAAATAACAATTTCTGGTCGAGTGATACTGGAAGGATGAGACGAAGTCAAGGCAACTGGAATTTTGCCAAGGCTAGTATAATGTTTTGTTTCCACTAGCGAGAAAACACCACAAATCCATATATAAGTTGTGATTTTGAAATACGCAAGCAGCATGCGTTGTAGTTAGCAATGTGTAATTTTATTTAAAAAAATACGCGTGAAAATCACATTCAGCCTATAAACTGAAAGAAACATTATTGGAGTTTGTATGGACGCCAACCTTATTGATATACCATAGTTTTTTATTTCTTATGTGTCAAGTCATGTTTATGTCGTGCGGGTGCAAAATTTCTTAATCACAAAATATATAAATAATCCTAAAGCCAAGTCCTATTTTATTTTCAACAGGTTATGGGCCCAGCCATACCTGAACAATAAATAAATAAATTTTCCAAAATTAAGTTGCAAAGTAAAATTTTCATAACCTAATTTTTTTTTTCGGTCTCAGTAAAACTAAATTTGTAGGGCTTAGGTTCTCTCTTTCAGTTATCGGAACCGTTTAAAATGGGAACTAACATGTTTTCGATCCCGAAATTAACGGGAAGGGAAAATTTTACTTCTTGGAAATTTGCGATGGAGGCTTATTTGCAGCACGAAGAGTTGTGGTCGATTGTAGCCGGTGCGTCCGAAGATACCACGAAAGATTCTAAGCTGTCGGCCGAGGACGCCAAAAAGGACGTAAAGGCGAAGGCCAAACTGATTCTCATGATCGATCCACAGCTATACATTCACGTGCAAGATGCGAAGTCGTCTCATGAGGTATGGGAAAATTTAAATAAAGCGTATGAAGACTCCGGGCTATTAAGAAAAGTTGGATTATTGAAAGATTTGATTAATACGACTCTAGACACCAGCACGAGTATAGAAGAATACGTAAACAAGATTATGTCGGCAGCACACAAACTGAGAAATATAAAGTTTGATGTGAACGACGAATGGCTCGGGACACTGATGCTAGCCGGCCTGCCGGACGAATACAGGCCCATGATTATGGGGATTGAAAGTTCAGGGGTTACGATTAGTGCAGATCTGATAAAGACCAAGTTACTTCAAGAGGTAAATAAATCTGACACTTCAACCGCTGCTTTCTTTACAAAATCTAAGAGCACTCCCCATAATAAGAAAAATAACTACCAGCAACCGACTACCTCTAAAGGCCCCCGGTGTTTTACATGCAACAAGTATGGGCACCTGAGCAAGTATTGCTGGTACCGTAAGGATAAGAAAGAAGGTGACAAAGACAAGGGGTATGTGGCAGCGTTTCCAGCAGCACAAATTAATAATTCAGAGAATTGGTACGTAGATTCGGGGGCCGCCATGCATATGACAATGCACCGGGACTGGCTCGAGAATGAAGTCGCACCTCCGGTGAACACTGTTCGCATAGGTGACGACACAAGACTGAATGTGGAATGTTGTGGGAATGTCACAATTCGTGTGCCTGCTGGAAATGGAGAACATGTGAAGATAAAAATAAAAGATGTACTGTACGTGCCGCTACTGTCAACAAATTTATTGTCCGTGAGTACAATCTTTAAAAATAAGAGTTGGGTGGACTTTCATCCAACTGGTTGCCACCTTCTGAATGCAAAAAAGAAAAAAGTGGCCGAAGCAGAGCTTGTGGGTGGTGTGTATCGGTTAATAAGCAAAACGGAAGCCTGCACCACATCAACTAAGTGTGAAACAAAGAAAGTACTTCAGACACCTGAGAATAAGAAAATACTACCGTGTCCTACTAAAGTGCGTGAACCTATGTTGAATAGATCAAGTTTAGACTCGTCACGCAAATCTGCAATAGAGCGAAATTTAGTCCTACAAGAAGTTGAGAAAGTAACGAAATTAAAAAGGATGAAGAACAGAAAAACTAAAAAAGAAAGAAAGAAAAATGGCTTTAACCTCGTTAAAAGAGAAGGAGATAAGGAAGAGCAGAAAGTAAACTACTCAAGCATTATGAAGACTGATAATGGGAAGTATAGCAACCCTGACAGTAAAAGTTCAAGATGGTTTTCTAGAAGGCCAACAGTGCGATTTAGTAAGAATAATATAGTCGCAGATGCCTTAACCAAGGGCCTGCCTCCTAAGAAGCATGAGGCCTTTGCAGAAACTATGGGTTTGCGTCCAAGGGGGCATGTTGGAGTTTGTATGGACGCCAACCTTATTGATATACCATAGTTTTTTATTTCTTATGTGTCAAGTCATGTTTATGTCGTGCGGGTGCAAAATTTCTTAATCACAAAATATATAAATAATCCTAAAGCCAAGTCCTATTTTATTTTCAACATAAACAACAAAATAAATTTATTGTGTACAATCAAAAACCTAATTAAACGAAATGTGAAGTTTAAGATCTTTTTTTTAGGCCCAGGACAGTAAAGTAGCATGGAATTTCATTATTGTAGTGTTTATGTGCCGTCACAAACCTGACGACTTAAATTATTCCTTTTACATATTATTTTTCTGAAATAAGGACGGCATTTACGAGCAAATTGAAGAAAAACAATAAAGATTACGTTTTCTGAAATATGATAGCCTAGAATTTCTCCATTTCCTTCCCGCGGGTGTCGTAAAAGGCGATCGAGAGACTCTAGACTTTTATATATTATGTTGGGCAAAGGGCTGTCATCTTGCCATTCCAGTGGTACACAACTTTACATACATACATACATATATGACGCCTTTATCCCTTGCGGGGCAGAGCAAAAACCTTTTACACAATTTTAACCTCAAGTATTTACTAGATTTGGCGATAATTACAGTTCTTTCTTCTTTATGCTTTTGACTTCACTTTGTACTAGTTTTTTAGCGTTTTATTTCATTCACAATAAGCGATTTATAGAAAATGCAGTTCATTTTCGCTATAAATCCTCCAATTTTTTGAGTTTAGTGTGACACCCTCCCATATGTTAATATTTGGTATCGTTGGATTCGCCGTAACGTCCTGAATAAGGATCCGGAGTAAAATTGTGTGGTGGAGGGGGAGTGGGCTTAGGTTGAAGATGACGGATTTTTTTTGTACCGTTGCCCGTTGTACATCATAAATCATTCATTAATATTAAAGGTAGGTAAAAAGATCACAGTTTGATACACAATATTTAGCATCTTTTCAATGTACCTGGACGAAAATAGAGAGAGCATACAAAAATATATACATCAAAAAAATCACAGAACCACTACATTAAACTCTAGATTCTGTCATACAATTCATTACAATCCATTCACAATGCATGTGAATCAGAAATTTTAAACCTTTCTACGAAAAAATGTAACAATAAAGTAATAATACTCACGCCTATCAATAAACCGAAAATTGCCGATAAAACCAGAAGCATTACTCGCTTTGGCTCCAGAATGGAACTCCAGCACCAGCAGTGGGCCATGCGAGTAGACAGCTGGGGGGGCATCCATCCGGTTGCCACAGAGAGCCCTCGTCCAGGCGGAGTACTCGTTGATTCCAGGTGGTCCTGGACCGTGAATCCCACCTTCAGAGTAGACCTTGAGGTAGTCACCGTGGATGCACCTAATGAAAAAGAAACAATTTAAAAACGGATCATTACCAATGAAAATAGACGAATGCAGGGGGATATAATACATAACGGTTTTTTTCTGAAATCTGTGAAAGGTCTGATAGGCGCATACATTAGCGCAGCGTTATTTTAGCGCTGAAGTGTGATAGAGCCGTGTGATGCCGGCTTAGAATAGCATCACCCCACATCCTTCCCGCGGGTGTCATAAGAAGCGACTAAGAGACTCGAGAGTATTAGTGTATTACAATTTTTAGGCGACAGGCTGACAACGTCTCACTATAGTGATACACATGTTTTCTGAAACAACCTTGGAATCATCCTCAAAAATGTCAGACGTGGCGATAGCGACCATGTTCTCTGCCTACCCTGCAAGGGATAAGGGCGTGATATATGTATGTATGTATGTATGTATTTATGTAGTGTGACAGAGGCCGCAAGTAAGTTCGATATCTAGCCCTGTTGAATCAATACATAGACAGAATGATACAACCGTAATACCGTATGCTATCCTATTAATTACGTATACCTAGCTATAAGTTTACATTCAATTACAATCATGAGATCCCGCAGCTAAACGCCCCACTTCACTGGTAATCTCGAACTGTCAACTCCTGACATCTCATGTTAATCTTTCATATTATAGGACGTCACACGTGATGAAAAAACATATCAATATACTTTAACATTGTATCCGTAATATAATACTGAGAAATCAAAGCGAATTTCAATAAGAAATTCTTTAATTTATCAGAACATACACAAAAGATGGTGCCACAGAATATGAAAAAAAAAGTGCAATTTGTTTCAGAGTCACGAGAGACAAGACGCGAAATTCAAATATAGATAACTAAGTGGCCTGGACATGAAATATTATAGTATCTTTATCATGTGTGATGCGCTTTACTCACTCGATAAGCGATCAATGCGATTAGAAATATAGTTAATTTATACTTTTTTGTTATTTGATAAGATGTTATACTAAGTATGCGCGGAAATTGGTAAATATAAGGACTTGGAAATTAAAAGTAGCCGTATATTGATTGGCCATATCTCTTCTACATTTGAACAGTAAGTCTAGTAGTAATATCTTTGATTTTGCTTTACTACTACTATTAGGAATTCTTGGGTAATCCTAGTTATCGTAATCATAATATACAGCTACAGCGGTTATAAATGACCATCAAATAAATAGGGCTTATCCTGCTCTATGATAAAGAGAGTAATCCCGATAATTAATTCAGGTCGAGCCAGCGGCACCAGACGGCAAGTTGGGCTCGTTAAACGCTTTTTCACAACATCCAATTTAGTACGACTGATTAAGTCAGACTGCAGACAATAGTTGTGGAGGTTCGAGTGCAAGCACTTGAACACCTATATACCCGGAGGTATATAAATTACACGTGAAATAATACTGTAAGTATTTCGGTAAAAATTACATGCTCATTTCAATTGTTTTTCACAAGACAGACTGGCAAGTATCAAAATCATTGTCACAAACAAAAACAAGTAAGAAACTGTAAAATAATCTAAAGCAATTCGCAAGATTCAAGATTCAAGATTCAAGATTCAAGATTCAATCGTTTATTTCCAAGTAGATTCACAATGAATGCTTTTAGAATGTCATAGAGTTAAATTACAATACGGTCACTGAATAAGTGAATTAGTCATAGTAACAATAACAATTTTATGTTCCTAATAGAATCGCGGCACGAGTGGGATAAAAAAAAAAAAAGGCACTGCCTCGGGGCTGGTCAGGCTGACCACACAGCATGTAACTTACGTCACCACCATCAATTTATGGAATCAATTAAATTAAAAGCAATATTTTTAAAAAAAGTCGCAACAATAGTGTTACCGTGTGATGCCAGCTTAGAATAGCATCGCTTCAATTCTACCCGTGGTTTTCGTGGAAAGCGACTCAGGGATCAATCCAGGGAATGGGCACTAACGGTCCCAGTAAGTCCAACATCTTTCACTGCGCTTGTCAATCTGCCTTCCAGGCGTGGTGAGAATGGGTTCATATCTCATTTTGAGCAGGCCCATGTCCAGCAATGGACTGATGTAGCTGTAATAGTGAGGGATGCTAAAAGAGTTTTCATTTCAGATTTAGTATCATAATTCGGGGTTTTTTTTTTGTCAGATGGTATCAGTTTAAATAGTTAGAGATGTCGGACTAAGTAAGTACGTGTTTGTCAAATTTGAATGTTTGACCACAAATACCTTCCTAAGAATTAAGTAAACTATTAGTGAGGCGAACGCTGTAAATTTTGCATAATATTGCCATGTAGATTAAATTCTAAAGTTCACAAGGTTTTGCTGCTAACACGCTCGTAATGAGTTTTAGTAATTTATTGCCTAAAGAACATTTTGGACACTCCTAACGTTAGTAATTTCGAATTTCGGTACTACAGCTGAATATTAAATATTTCATTTATAAACCCTTAATTTAGCCAACGACAAATAAATAGCCTTCCATTTGTATACAAACGACGACCTCTTAAAGGCTCATTTGCTGAGAGAACTGGAAAACTTTTGTAAATATACTTTCTTACAAAGTATATAAGCACATTACGCTAACAACATACTTGCCGGATGATCAGCCGGAACCCAGTTTATGAGCACTAAAACGAACTTTCTAGAAAGTTTCGAGCACTTCGGGCAATTCTAACATCAAACGAAGTTAGATAGGTGGAAAACCTGGGAAACGCAATGCGGGCTAACAAGTTATGGGATACCGCACACGCACCAAACAATATTCCGAATCGTGTCTGCCAGCATCCAAATGACAACCTGTGACAACCGTAATTTTAATATTGCATTATTATGACCGATTTTTGGGGTTAGTCCAATTTAAGAGCCTGTGTCCCGAATTTAGGGTTATGGTAACAAATAGATCTCAATAACTACGAGGGTTTGATATTTGATTTTTAAGTATGTGTATGTTGAAAACACAAACTAATGAACCATAATAAACCCAAAAACACGATTAGAACAAATTTTCTCAATACAATAAAATTCCAGAGTTAAGTCTATTTAGTAAACAAAAAAGCTATTACTCTCCGTAACATTTTAGTATACCGGAATAGGATTATAATGAAGATATATTAACTAATGAATTTAGATAAAAAATATATATAAATAAAAATATGTAATATTTCTCAATAAATTTAAAATCGATTACTTTCTATGATCGACACTCATGCGGCCGCCGCTGTCCCTTTCTTTCTTTTTTCTTTCTTCCTAGCATTAGCGCCGTCGCATTCAGTCGACCTTAAACATAGACTATTAGTACAATATTATGGTCAGTCTTGCTTGGGCGGTAGATCGGACGAGAATTACCATAATAATTTATTGTGCGAGCTCAGGGTGTCCATTCTAGGGTGTCAGATTGGATTAATACGGTTACTGTAGATAATTTTGTCATCTCCTATCATCAGAAAACCGGATCCGGCAAAATGCCGGAAATTTATGCGGTGCGTATGATAACAGCTGTAAGGTTAATTAGAAAGTGGCATGGCAACGCAGCGGTCGTAAAACAACATAAAAGTCATGTTGAACGAAACGTGGGGGTGTTATCGCATAATCATCCCGCGGAAATTACTTTCTCACTTAGATGTGGTCCGGTTTTTTGTTAGAACATTTTTAAAAGACATTCACCATATATCAGTCCGTTTGCACTCGCGGGATAGACAGAGCGTTAACTAAGGTAAATAACTTTTTTTAAAGCGATCCGACTTCTACGGACGTAAAAAGTGCGAACCTCCTCTCTCCTCCCCTCTCAATTTTTTTGTCGATTAATTATGACAAATACTTTTCTGAAAACCGCATCAAAATCGGTCCAAATAAAAAAAAAGAAACGCGAGATAATCGCGGACCGACATACATACAGGTCAAACTGAGAACCTCCTTTTTTCTTGAACTCGGTTAAAAATACGATTGCTATCGCCACGTCTGACAAATATTCGTCTGTTGGCGTTTCCGATACTTTGTGTATCACTTTACATACATATTGTCATATTGTCACATGAAACCCCCGAATCCCTCCTACGACACCCGCGGGAAAGAAACAGCGTGTTAATATAACACGGAACATTTTTAAAAGAAATTTTGTATAGAATTCACGTGAGTTACAAAGTAGGAAACCTATTACTGATTTTGGTTAACACTTATTTTAGATAGGTACTGTAAGTTCAAGAAGCAAACGTGAAGTAATATTTTTCTAAGAAAGTAAAGAAAACTAGTTCATATCAGATTTTTTATCTTTAAATTTTCCATAGAGACTTTTTTGATATTATACAAATACAAAACGTAAATAATGTTGGACTAAAAATGTTGGTTAAACGAACTAAAAAAACGTAAGGAAAAAATGTCCAAAAAATTTACACAAATGGAGCAAAACATGTTTTTACCCGACTACAGCGAAGCAAAAAAAGGAAGGTTATGATTTGAACCGGAATGTATGTATGTACTATGTATGTGGCAATAATTCCTTTGTTCCCTCCTAGCTACGAATCTACTTATCAGAATTTGACAAATGAGGTGTCAATAGAAGCGTCTGAACAGTCCGATGGTTATAGGCTATGTCATGCCACAATAAAATGAACATGGCGCCCTCTAGCGTGCATAAAGATACGAACAAAAAATTTTTTTTCTTCAAGTAGTATCGTGTTGGGTATCAAACAAAAGGGCTTAAATAGCACATTTCAAAAATATATATAATGTAGGTGAAAGTTTGAAACTTTCTTGCATTTACGCAATGTCAATTTAGTATGAAATTGGTACATCGGTTTTTCTCTTTCTCTCTTTTCGTGTAGGACGCCGAGCCGTCTAACGATTTAATTTTTTTTTTCGTGTGGGACACCGAGTCGTCCAACGACCCGATGAACCCTAGTGTCGGAATTTTTCAACCGCCTTCTGCAAGTAGCAGGATTCTGACATGGTTGTGTAACGACCGCCGTCTAAAGAGATCATAGACAACAACCAGGACCAACGGCTTATCGTGCCATCCAAAACACGGAACCATCTTTCTTACGGACAATCGGTTGGTTCAGCCTGCAATGTCCTAACCAGACTGGGAATAAACTCACAAAGTGATAAATATCAACTTTGTGAGTGACCCACCGATAATCGAACCCGGAACCTTCTGCGTCAAAGGCAATCGCACTACCACTGCGCCACATTGGTCTTCAATGAGCCCTTATGTCAGAATTTTTCAACCACTTCCTACAAGCAGCAGGTACATTGGTATCGGTATCGGTGTGGTGACGGTATGTGTCATACTCGTGGAGCTGATCTGATGATGAAAACGAAAGGCAGACAAGACGTGATAGCACTACATACGCTAAATATCTGTGTTTAAGCTATGGTCAGAAAGAGCTGCTCCTTCGGCTCAGATCTGACATATTTTTCTACATATTTAATGGGATCGAAGTAGAAAAGTACCGCGAAAATTATCACATATAAATTAATTTAACGCGTAGATAGGTAGGTACATAGGAGATCCTACTAATCCTAATCCTAATTCCTAATTCCTTATATAATTTATAAACGCGGATATGTGTTTGTTAGGACTTGGCGCTAAAACGGCTGAATAGATTCAAATGATACTTTGTACAAAGATGAAATAATGTCTAGAATAAAATATAGGCTGCTCTTTACTGCGTTTAAATTTCTTATTTTTAGGGGAACACGCACTTTCCAAAATTTTTGAAAAAGGTAGTGCTATTAAGCCAATTCGCGTTTTAGGAAAACAGCGTTTAGGCAAACGACCACAGCTTTCACCTGAAAACCACAATGAACTTTAAATTAAACTGCCATGAAAATAAATTATAATAGCTGTTTACTTTGTATGAATTTTAGAGACGAAAAACACATTCAATCGTGAGTATTGTTATTTCAGATTTCTTGTTTCTTACTTTTTAGAGCGCGAAATCTCAGTAGTCGGGTTTTAGTTTTTAGACTTCTTTTTATTTGTCGTGGGGTGGAAGTATGAATTGGAGTAAATATCTGTGGGGTACAAATATTTTCTATTTATTTCCGATACCTTCAGGAGTATATTTTACAGAGTTAGAATTCCACTATGTGGGGTACTTACATTTAGTTACTATTTTCCGATACCAACAGATATGTATTTCTAGGATTTAAGGATTTGACTATATGGGTAGACGAAATATTTATTACTTTTAACGAAGGTGCATGTATATGTATGTATGTATAATCATTTTATTGCACCTTCTTTAATCTAGTACAAAAAAAAGAATACACCCAAAACACAAGCAACATATGACACAAAAGCGGACTTATCCCATTAAGGATATAAATATTTGAATATGTGATTTGAGTATAAACAGAGGTGAAATTTTCTAAATAAATCAGTCTGCAACTTGACTCAACAGCAAAACCAACTCTATAGGTACATACCTACATATCTCGTCACACCGCCTAAATATCTCGTCGCGTATCGGGCCACAAATAATTTTCCAAGGAAATATTCAGCAATTTATGAAAACACGAGTTTATTTCACTGATGGGAGATATTGGTTCAAATCAAGGTTATAATAATGTGTTTAGGATTTTATTTGGACTAGAAATAAAAAAAATAATGTTATAGGGACGGGAGCTGGTAAAAGTAAACACGAGTGTACCGAACGAAGTATGATTTATTTCTAATCTTTAAAATGGATTACATCATTATAAAAGAAGCATCTTAGTACTACTTGGTTAAATCGCATTGCAATGTCAATATATATTGGTTATTATTATAATCCTTAACTAAAGGGCCCACTAAATCTAAATATACTCTGTCAAATGCGGATTTACCACAATTTGTAATTTCCATAGGTTGTTTAGTGTACTTACTGTACTTTTCTCGTTGACACTGGTCACATTTCTTGACATATTGCGTGACGTCTCTCTCCAGTCCTGGCCAGAAGTAATGTTTAAGTATATTGCTCAACATGCGTCGGATGCCGGCATGACCGCTTGTTGGCAATATATGGAAGTCGTTTATAATTAGACGTTTCATTTCGCTATCTACTATTTTTCTTACCTCTTTTACGATGCAAATACGTGGTCCGGACCATTGTTTTACCTTATTTATTGTTTTAGATAGCTGTATAATAAAGTCTACATTAGTATCATTTTTAATAATATACAAACAGGGGATTTTTAATTTTTCACAAAGCAAACTCAACTCCCTCACGAAGTCATCTCGTGCGCATCGTGATCGGGCGGTGGGTTTGATACATATTAAAGACATGTATGGTACATATATAAAATTTCCAGTACTCTCAGTTTGAATCATACTATATTTCTTCCATTCATCCTCATTTGAAACCACTAACTCTGTATAAACCTTCGGCAGTCTAGGCATTTCTACAACCCTTGGGTGATCAGTCCAAGTGTTTTGCGATTTTTGGACTACCGGTGTATCATTCACGCACTCATTCATTCTTCTCCTTTGTCCTCTCGTAAGCACTGAGATAATATTTCCATGCATCTGTTTTAATTCGTTACTTGTTATCCGTATACGCGATAAAGCGTCTGCCGCTACATTTTCTTTGCCTTGCACATATTGAATTTCGAAGTCATACTCCTCCAAAAGTAATCTAAATTTAGTTAATCGGCTGGATGGATTTGCCATATTAAATAAATAAATTAGAGGCTTGTGGTCAGTTTCTATTATGAAATGTTTACCGAAAAGATAAGGTCGGAAGTATTTAACAGACCAAACGATTGCTAACAATTCTTTCTCAATCGTTGGATAATTTATCTCGGCCTTATTTAATGATCGACTCGCATATGCAACCGGTCGATGATCTCCGTTGCAAAGCATCGATCCAATCGAAAATCCTGACGCATCAGTTTTTAATATAAAAGTGTTATTTTCGAAAATTGGATACTGTAATATTGGCGGGGAAATCAGAGCATTTTTGAGTGTTTGAAATGAATGTTCGCATTCTTCATTCCATACAAAAGTTGCGTTTTTTCTACATAGTTTATTAAGGGGAATTGTTATTTTAGCAAAATTTGGGATAAATTTCCGATAATAATTAGCAAACGCTACAAATCTTTTAACATCGTCAGAATTTTCAGGTAATGGATATTTCTTAAGAGCTGTTACTTTTTCCGGGTCTGGTTTAATGCCTTCCGAAGAAACAACATGTCCAAGGTAAAGAATTTCCTTCTTCAAAAATTCGCATTTATTAGGATTTAATTTAAGGTTCACTTCCCTCAGTCTCTCAAACACTTCCATAAGGTTCTTATTATGGATTTCAAGATTTCGTTCAAAGCAAATAAGGTCGTCTAAGTAAACGAATACTTTGTCATAATTGAGGCCTGTCATTGCTACCGTCATAGCACGTGAGAATGCGCCAGGGCTTGTTTTCAAACCCATAGGCAATCTCTTCATTTGGTACTGTCCGGATGGTGTGGTAAAGGCAGTGCACTTCCTACTGTTCTCGTCTAGACTTAATTGATAATAAGCTTGGTGCAAGTCAAGGTGCGTAAAGTACATGGCACCAGACAGGGAATCCAATATATCCGTGATATTTGGTAACGGAAATTTATCATCCATGATCCTTTCGTTTAATTTGCGGAAATCTATCACTAAACGCCATTTTTTACTAGAATCTTGGTTAATTTCCTTTTTTGGAACCAGTAATACCGGGCTAGACCATTCACTCTTAGCCGGTTCTATAATATCATCTGATAACATCTTATTAATCTGTTTTTTAATTTCATCTCGTTGCGAAAATGGTAATCGATACTGTTTGATGTATACCGGGTCTGAGTGTGACTTTAACTGAATATTTTGCTCATACAAATTTGAAACTGATAATTTGTCACCGGGAACGTAAAAAATGTCAGAATATTTGGCACAAATATTTAGGATTCCTGTCTTTTCTTCTTCAGTTAAATGACTCAAGCTTAAAGAATCTAAAACTTGTTTAACTCTATCAACTCCTATTTTACTCGATTCAAAATTACACATATGATAATTATTTAAATACTCAACTTCTGGATGAAAATAACTTAAGTTCACTTCTGTCTCACGTGTATTTAAAATTTGAATAGCTATTTTATTGTCTCTGGGTTTTGTTATCGAACTAGCCAGAAATACTCCATCACATAACTCTTTTGAAATCACCACGCATTCTTTTTTCATCCATGTATCTATATAAAATATTTTTTCACACCTAGAGGGAATATTTAAGTATGTATTTTTACCAAACTTTCCTACTTGTAACGGTAAAGTTATCCGTTTGCCGTTAACTTTTAAAGTTACGGTGTTAAATTCATAGTTAATGTTGCATTTAAATTTTGATAGAAAATCTTTCCCAATTATTCCATCTGTATTGCACGGTAAGTTTTTTATTATATGGAACTTGTGATTCAATTGAACTCCATTTATAGATAGGTTTAAGTAAATAGATCCCTCGGTTCGAATCGTTCCACCAATTCCATTTATGTTTATGGATCGATTGTCAACTGGTTCATTCAACTGTGATACGATATTATGATTCACTGCTGAAATTGAGGCGCCTGTATCCACGAGCCAACTTTTTATGGAATCGTTTAATGATAGTTCAATTGAATTACTGTACCTACAAGCAAATATGAAAAAATAAAATATTGAAAATTCAAATAGATTATCTTTAGGATCGAAAAAACTGCAAGCTATTGGGAAATGATGAAGCTGTGTTTCCCTCTACTTCATTTTGAACGGGATTAACTACTTCGGTTGCTTCGCTTGCAAATCGAACGTAGTGGCGACTGTTACCTCTCTGGTGTCTATTATACAGAGTTCCACGGCCACGATATGTATTGCCATGGTAACCACGAAAACTACGAGTACCTGTAGTACTCCGTGACGACTGATTAGCAAAACTCCTGGACTGGCCAAAGCCGTTCTGGTTACCGCTTGATGTCCATCTCTGCTGATGTTGATTACCTCTGCTTGAACGACCGCGGAAATTCCTCGGTCCACCACCACGGCGAGCAATGTATACATTACCTTGCTGTTCTTGAGGCACACTGGTTGCCAACTCCTCGTCCTTTGCTGCTCTGATCACATCCTTAAGAGTGGTGTAATTTCTAGCCGCTAAAATAATGCGTAAGTTACGATTACGCAAACCGTCGATAAAGCGTTTAATCGCAATTTTTTCGTTGACAGGCTGTAAGACCTTGTATGCTTCATCTTTGCCGTCAGCCTGCGAAATCGTAAGATTTACGAACAGTTCCTCTATTTTTCTACCATAATCCTCAATATTCATGAAGTTTTGAGTTAAGCGAGTTAGTTCAGCATGCACAGCAGTACTCGATTGTTGTGTTAAAAGATGTTTTCGCATGTCCGAAATTAACAACGATACTGAGTCATACTCCGAAGACAATCGTAATTTGGCACTTTGTGTTAGTCGAGTTTTTAATATAAATTGGGTTAGTAATTTTTGTCCATTTGAATCTAGCATCGAAGAATAAAGCTGAATAGCATCTATTAGCTTTTTTGTCGTGTCTTCACTTCCGGTCATTTCCGGTAAAAGTGAGACAGCCGTTTTCAAATCAAATTTTTCCATGGTTAGTACTGGTTTTGTTTCACTTCCAGAACAATCCGAATCCAAGTCAGACTCTGGTTCTTTTTGTGTACAAAAATTGGTAATATTTTCAAATAAGGCTTTTATCTCATCATTTACTTTTTGCACATTAATTAAAGACTCCTTAGATAATTGCCCTTCGTCAATAAGTGTTCTTAAGGAACTTAAAACCTCATTATACTCTATCTTACAGTTATTCGTTTCTTCAAGCTTTCTTTGTAACGTTACCGAAGTACGTCTATCTTTAGGTAACTTCTTTAAGTTTGTAAATATATTTTGCAATTTATCTCTAATTTCTATAAGTTCACTTGTCATTACGTAAAATAACTAAATATTACTACTTCAATGGAGTACAAAGATTATAATGTACTATTCTATATCAAGCTCAAAAAAAATACCATTTGATACGATCATAACGTATTGTAAACAACCGCGCGCATTAAGAATAAGTGCTATTAAGGGCGATTGCACCGAGATTCACTCACATTTCACCGATGTTTGTTCTCGCGTCAAAAATAATAAAGTTCACTCACTCATTTTTCCGTAGACGTCCAGTCCATCGATTGACCTAGCTAAGACGATCTTCTTCTGGAACACCTAGCTATATATTCTTCACCTGGAAAACCTAGACATTCTCCACGTTTACACGACGTCGTCCAGTCATCCCATACGCCGATTCCTGCAGTATCATACCATTCATCTCGCGACGAACCCATCTAGTGTGGCATTTCTTGTACTGTTTATAAGCGAAGATAGCTACTCCACATAGTACAACAGCGACGATGACCATCAGCAACATATTGTTAGTCGATAGATGCTGCACGAAGTCCTCCACGGTTGCGGTATTCTTACCATCACCCACAGCATTTTGGACAATAATGGTGTCTTCTTTTGATTGCGGTTTACCCATCTTGGTATCTTCTTGAAATGTTGTTCTTCAAACTGTCGACACTGGGACTCGATATCAATAATTTAAGAAGCCGAAAATAACGTTTCAGAAGTCATATTAGGTATACAATTGCACACGAAAAATCACGCAAAAATTGGTGCAAAGTTCATCACCACAGTTCATTCAACTACACTGTCCATATTTGAAGCACACGCGACTCATCCCAGGCTGACCAAGGCGGCGGGTCGCCATATAGGGACGGGAGCTGGTAAAAGTAAACACGAGTGTACCGAACGAAGTATGATTTATTTCTAATCTTTAAAATGGATTACATCATTATAAAAGAAGCATCTTAGTACTACATAACTTCGTATAGTATGCATACACACTACAATGTGCTGAGCATGAATTCATCTGAAAAATCTAGACCTAAAGGACTTTGAAATACTCTGACACCAGGGTTCATCGGACGTTGGACGACTCGGTGTCCCAAACGAAAAAGAAGAAGAAAGAACTTCTACTAAAAATAGCTAACAAAAATTTGTGCTAGTTACTTGCGTGCGGCTCTTAATTTTCTCAGTAGCTTCCACCGTAACCACAAAATCTGTCCCGTAGCTGTAACGCAGTCAACTTGCGCGGCATATAACTCTGTACAAATCATTATTCTTTATGAGAGAATTTTCCCCCGAAAGTGCCCATGGGAGATGTCGGTCTAGTAATCTAGCTAGATGGTGATTGTCTGCGTGAAGCTAAGAGCGTTTCTCTACTTATCCGGTCCGGCTGCCGGATGTCGGAAGTAGCTTTCCGTCAATATTCGAATGCCGGATAACACTTTTCCACCTATCCGGTGAAATAAGGACAGTAGGATGACGTCATGGTAGAGTTCAAGGAGTAACTTTTATATGCATACTTTTTGTACGTCACTTCGGGCCGTCAGAACCCAAATTTCGGTTTGGGAAATTCCCGGATCGATAAATGCCGGATGCCGGAAGAGTGGAAAAACATGGATAGTAGTGCAAAAGTTTCTAAACCGGATCGGTAATTGTCGGACCGGCAATTGGCGGATGCCGGATAAGTGGAGAAAGGCCCCAAGTATGTGTGAGTGTGTGATTTACTGCCGCCAGGAACGGCGAAGCTCGTTTACATAATGTCTGATTAAATATGTATAAGCGGGTTCTGGATTTTTGTTACTAGAAGAGAGTTTGCCTTCTACATTCATTAATCTTTGAAAGATTTTTTTATACTTATAAAAGTCTTGTCGCTTAAAAGTAAGTAATGACGCAAAAATAAGGTAAGTAAATATATTTTCTTCTTACTTTGACAATATCAGTACTAGAATTTAAACTGAAAATTAAATTGAATTGCACAAAAAACAGGAAAAGTGTGTCCTGCTTCATTCAATGATGCAGTTGCCAAGTTCCAGAATCCATGTTTTTAAAGCATTTTTTCTTCCAGTTTGGTACCTGTTTTCATTTTTAATACCAGCAAATATTAAAATTTTTACTGTGTGTATTCTTAAAACACCAATAAAAAATCGCAACATAATAGGCTCTATAATAATTGTATAATATCATGGCCTGATCATGCTTGAAAATTTCATTTCACTTTCCTTTACACTCCTTACAGTCACAGAGGCCAGGCGTAACTAGTCAAAGTGAAATTATTTATTCAAAGTTGTAAATTTTATGTGTAACCTTTTGATTGTCATGTATTGGTCATTATAAAAAAGAGAAAAATGGAGGACACATTTTTTAATTTTATAAAACAATTTTATAAACCTAGTGTAAACGCAGTTTGTTAATCTAACCGGCAGTATGGTTCACGAGTAACGAACTGCGTTGATGCGTTGCGCCGGGAGTATAATACGACCGTGGTCGGGAGTACGTACAGCTTACAGCAATGTCGTCGACCTAAATTAACAGTACCGTTTCACTGGATTTTTCATGTGCCGTGGTTATATGAAAATAGGAACAGGAAATTCTCGAATGATGAACTATTTACATACATACATGCATATACCACGCATTTATCCCTTGCGGTGTAGGCAGAGCGCTAACGACCTTAATATTACGGTCGTGATCGCCAGTCTGACAAATGTTTGAAGGCCGTTTCAGACAAGTTGTGTATCACTATAGTGACAGGTTGTCAGTCTGTAGCCTAAAATTGCAATACACATGAAACCTTCGAGTCACTTAGTCGGCTTTTACGACACCCACGGGAAAGAAATGGGGTGATACTATTCTAAGCCGGCATCACACGGCATGGCAACTATTTATATGATTGCTCATTATTTTATAAAACCTAAGTAAGATTATTTTTATTCCACTACTACTAGTAGCGAACGTAGAATCTGATTGCTTAAATCAATCTGTTAATGCAACAATTTTAGTAAGTAAAAGACTATTAAAGGCAAAGAGCTAAAACAAGATAAAAATACAATAGCCAAAACCTTGTTATTTCCCAAATAAGAAGAGTTACGTAGATATTTACCTAGGCAGAATGGACGGTTATTTTTCAAAGATACTTATCGTACCTTTTCAAGTTCCAAAGAATGTTTATAAAACTTTGTGAGTATGTATGTGCCAGATAAAAAACTAGTTCCCCTACCCAAAACTTTTCTAATAGAGGATCGTATTTCATATCACATCGGCCGTTGGGTATGATGGACGTTTTCTCTCAGATATATTTTTCCAGAAAAGGAAGAGACGTCAATCTTTGTAATTATCTGATCATACGGGGCTTTTGTCATGTCAATGCGAGTCAAAGGGATTCGCATGAAATCTTATATAAGATTAGGTAGGTAGTCTGCAAAAATCATGGGATAAACCTCGGCCTTTTCTTTTGACGGGCCATTGAGATCGATCGATCTATAATACTACTCTTTGGAATGTACTGAAAGGGAGTAGGTATTTATGATCTTGTGAATATTACAGGTACTAAAATTTGAGGACAACATGATAATAAAAGTAATAATATAACAACAATATCAGTTATCTAGGCCCGTATTCACCGTTCTCATTTATGAGATCGATCTTGAGTGAGACTTTGACATGCTTTCTGCATGCATTGATTGATATTTGTCAAAACCGGTCTTGAGATCGCCCTCAGAGTTGAGTGCAATTTATAAATACCGACCCTAGACAGCAAATTAATATTATTTACTACTATTTAACATGTACGGCCGTTATTGCTCTGCCTACCGCAAGGGATAAAGGTGTGATGTGTGTGTGTGTGTGTGTGTGTTAACATGAATTCAAATAGTAATGGAAGTGTAACCATTATACATTACATACATGTTAAATGAGGTAGGTACGCAATTCATTTTGATAAATTAAAAGCATCGTGTTGAAATTCACCTCGTAAAACAATGTGTGATAAAATCTGCAAAGAGAACAAAGCAAAAACTTTTTTCAAACAATCTGAATGCTGAAATTACTCGTGTCATGCAATAAAAATAAGTAAGTATCCAAACAATGCGTCTTACACAGACGCGCGGTAGAAAATTGTTCAATTTGTAGTTCATAATATAATATGTTTATGTAGGTATCGTTATCATGTCTGACTGACCACAACATTGTTACTGTTTTGCCATTCAGATGATGATGTTCCTGTAGGTAAAGTTCAATTATGTTAAAGCATATCGGACTGTTATTGACGAAAATTGTGTACTTTATATTTCATTTGCGTAATCACTAAAATTATGGCTTGGATTTAACGCACACACAACGCAGCGCTAATATAACTCTGCGTTGGTGGGATAAAAACGTCATTCCCCATACTAAAACCGCTCCTGACGCAGGTCCAACGCACGATGCAGTAGCAATGTTGTGCGTCAATAGTGGTTTTAGAGTGGGTAAAGACGTTTCTAGTATGGATCTGACAGACGCATACTTTACGCAGCGTTATGCATTAAGTGTAAAAACAGCCTTACACAATTTTTCAAGATATATTATACGACACTAATCTGACATTTAAAGTCACATTTAGAAGTAGCTTCATTTTCACTACAAAA
The DNA here is from genome assembly GCA_029255805.1 of Keiferia lycopersicella. Taxonomy (NCBI): domain Eukaryota; kingdom Metazoa; phylum Arthropoda; class Insecta; order Lepidoptera; family Gelechiidae; genus Keiferia; species Keiferia lycopersicella. The sequence goes on from JARACZ010000008.1 coordinate 8,699,865, forward strand.
AAACACAGCTGCCTTGCGGTTAGTTTGCAGTCCGTTAGCCCGGAGTTCAAAGTTACCGCAATAAAAATATTCTCAACCGCGAGCACACGCCACATCCGCTTATAGTCCGACAATAATTCGCCGGAACTGTTACAACCCCGATGTTTATTCGGCAGAATTCGAAGAATTTTTAACCGCCCATTTCGGAATTCTTTTCCGCGGATTCGGAATAAAAAGAGTTTTCGTTCTTATTTATGAATCCACTTTAAAACTAACATGAAATTTAGAAACATCGTGGCGACAATAGATAGGTATTTTGAAGACCATTACTTTCATAACAGCAGCTGCATTCTCAAACTCAAACTCAAATCATTTGTTCAAAGTAGTATATTTTACATTTATCTTTTTGATGGTCATTGTACAAAGGAGAAAAATGTAGGATAAGTATATTTTTTCTTGGTTACAACAATTTTATGAACCTAGTGTAAACGCGGCTCAATACGTAGCAAAACAACTACGTCGTAGTGTTGTTGCTACATGTTGTAGCAAATTTAAAAACTAGTTTGACAAATTCTGAGGTCAGTTTGTATCTTCAATGAAATAAATCCTTTCATTTCCATTTCTATTTCACCATACGAATAATCCTTTTAGTTTTTGTGTGTTTCCAAAGGTCGAGTCATAAAACAAACACTTATTGAGGATTTCGCAGCCTTACGACCACCATGAGGCGTATAATGGCGGAAAGAAGGCAATTTATATCCGCCGTCACATTTATTGGTATTTTATATTGCATTAAAATTTTGACGCCGTCCGCGCTTTTTTATTGGTTTTGGTATTGTGTTTTGGTAACTTTAATTCAATTTTGATGAAATTGCATAGATAGAATAAGTTATAATATATTTTAGCGGAGAGTGATACTTATAAAGATATGCATCACTATAAATTTTGAAAAATACTTGCAGAGAGCTGCCTTTGAATTTTGTGGTACAAAATATCGAAATACTTACGGACACCAAAACCATTCCAATGAACGCAATTATTGATGCAAAAAAAAGTCGACAAACTTTTTACCCATTACCATACCTCTAAAGACACACTGCGGTACACAAATATGCACAAATCACGTCTTTACCCCTTCCGGGGTAGGCAAAGCGTTAACAATCGTAAAATTACGGTTGTTATCGCCACGTCTGACAAGTATTGAAGGCCCTTTCAGGTGATTCGTGTATCACTGTAGTGACAGGTTGTCAGCCTGTTGCCTAAAATTGGTACACAAATATCGTTGTCGTAATAAATACTTGGCTTCAAAGTATTCATCCAACAGGCTAATATTTTTCTTCTTATTCTTCTATAGTCACAAAAGACCACTAATATTTTTACTTTACCAAAACCAAATACGGAGAAAATCCTAAATCTAGTGATAACTGTTCACCAGAATTTCATTGCAACTATAAGTTATATTTGTCAGACCTCCTGATAATGACACTATTTTTATAGCCGTTATCGCTCTGCCTCCCTCGAAAAAGAAAAAGGCAAGAAGTGTGTATGTATATTCCTTGAAACAAGCCATGCCAAGACAAGCCAAGTATTTGAAATAAATACCGGTCACTAGTAAAATAGAAGTGAAGAAAAGAAAAGAATGGCGGTTGCTCCACCAAAAGTAAAATACCACTATAAAAATAAGTGTGAAATGAAGTAGACTTTTTCGAGCTTGTTGGAGCAAACTGGTGTGGAAGGTAGGAAACGACTGAGTCTGAAGCGTTATCTACACATGCAAATCGGAAGCTCCGAATAGGGGTTTGACCACGTTTTAGCTCCCACACAGAACCAGCGAGACTTTTATTTTGTTTCCGCTAGATAAAAGCTGGTCCGTATTTTGAGCTCCAAGACTGTAACAAAATTGTGGAAAACGTAATGTTACAATTTTTTATTACAAAGTAAGAATAAAATAATTGTATAAATAAGAAAAGTAATTATCTTTTACCTAACACAATACCATTTAGGCGGATCGCAAACTTGACGCACGACGTAACGCTAAAATATCGCAGCGATCTGTCAGATCCATACTAGAAACGTCACTCCCCATATTATAACCGCACTCGACAGTTGACACTGCGATAGCGCTGCGTCGACAGCGGCTGGGCGGTTTTAGCATGGGGATTGACATTTCTAGTATGGAACTGAGAGATAGCTGCGATATTTTAGTGGTCCGTCCCTGGAATTTACTCTATATTTACCTACCTACTGTTGCTTATTGGGGTGCAGCATACGTAACATTTGTTTGTTTCGGGGATGGGTCAGGCCTGGCTAAATGATAAAAACCCTTCTTGAGAATATTAATATTATATTCGCTAGTAACAAAAAATATGTTCTTACAGTTCAAGGAATTGGCGATAGCCATACAAAACATAGACTTCTAGTCTATTTACTAAAAAGATCACAATATAAAGTTTTTCATGTTGATCTAACCAACACCTGAGAATAGCTTTTTCATTCATGTTCAACCCTGTCATAGCACAAAAATAGAGTCTAGTGTGGATAGTAGCTACAAAAGCATAGACTTTGAAAATAGTTATCTGTGGACTTCACGTTTCATTGTAGGTAAGTAATTGAGTGTCACCACGAGACATTTAATCCAGTTTCCTGGAAACGGTGGACGTTTATTTTTATCTTCGCACTTTATTGAGGGACTTAGATTAACCCAGGAGTGGTTTCAAGCCGGTACCAAAATAATCTTTCAATATTTCGGTATTTTTTGTGCTATAATAAATATGTGGTTGAACAATATACAGGGTGTAAGAGACGGTGTAACGAAAACTTTGCAGGTGTGATCAGACCATGAAACTGAACAACTTTTTCTATGGGGACTTTGTTGTCTGATGTAACATTCGTGCAGCTCATCAAAATGTCGAAATCTATATATCAATGCGGAGGAAAACTTAAAGCTTATTGCAGATGGCAGCAGGCGCGACTGTGCCTAAACGCACCAATAAGAAGTAACTAAACTTTGACATTGACACATTTTTGACCTATCACAGAAAGGCGAGAGTGGCGCCATTAGTTCCTCAGTTTCCTACCTCATTCAACATATAGTAGAAAAATATGAATTCGCTTTTTGCGTTTCTCTGTCTGTCTGTTTGTTTTTGACTTGTTTGACTACTCATAGCTCCTAAATTACGAAATGGATTATGATACGGATGTTTTAATTAGATAAAGTGATAAAAAAATCTCTAAAACCTACAATATTGTAACTTGTCCTAATCCAGATACGAAACTGTCCTCATTCAAACGGCCTACATTTTCGCCGTATCGGGCAAGATGTGTGGGGTGTACGCAAGATTTATTTGCAACTATTTCTTTGTTATTTCTTCTTAGATACAGCGGTTTTGCGTACGTTAACATGTTTTACATTCAGCCAGTTTGTTTTAAAAGAATATATTTGAAGATGTTTCTTACGGAAGTTGGAAGTATTTTCAGAGCGACTTTGTTGGACGATTAAATAAACAATGGAAAACAATCAATCTCCAAAGTAGTTTAGCAGGACTTTTTATGCATTGTATGTATAAATTAAAAAATATGCAATTAAAAATTTAAGTACCTATTAAGAAATTTAAACACTATTGAACCCCTCTCTGATGTCTTGCCAAGAGCTAGATACAGACATGATAAACAAGTAAGTAAGTACCTAGGTAACTCTAAAAAAAACCTTTATCAACTTAACACGATGAGGGACAGTACTGCTATAGCCGTCTATTTGACGTCCTAAATTTGGCAGCACTGCTATGACCGTCGTACTTACCAGTACTGTAAATGACAGAACGGTTAAGGCAGTCGAATCTGTCATATATTATAATAAAGACCATTGTCTACTGTCACACCACACAAAATCTCAAAGTGCTAGGTGTCAAATAACGTTAATTTACCCACACATATCTGAACCCGTCTCCCCCCCGCACCCGCGCACTCACACTGGTAATTGATAAATGGGTTTATCTAGTGGCAATACGGCTAGAACCGTCCATACAAAAAAGTAGTGTCAAAATGGGGTGATGTACTGTCCATCAACGTGTTAATAAATCTTACTTTCTAACCATCCAATATTTACCTACTTAGTCTTTTGATCTTCACCTTCGACGCGAGCCGACAGTGTTTTGGTTTAAAAATTTTACACATTTACAAAGAGTTCGCTGCCAAGCCGAGCCGTATCTTCCATAAATCAGCCCCTTTTTGCCGGAAAAACGGGTTTCGGGGTAAAGCACGGGCTCCTAACCCAGTATCATTGCTGGGTACGTTTGAACCAGATGTGTTCCGTTCACTGTATCTTCCTCATCCGATATTTAACTAAATGTTTTTCCTTGAATTCCTTTGGTTGCTGCCTTTCTTGTTTCGACGTTTGTTTTGGTACCTTTCCATTAGACTGTGAAAAAGGTTTTCTCTCTGTTTCGTGCCGATTTTGATGAGTAAAGTATTACGAAAAGGGCACTGTTTACTACAACTTCACATCTCCATTTGAATAAATACAAAATGAGTAAAACATAAAATCGCCTAGGAAACATGTTCGCATCTATTAGCATTCAAAGTTTCAAAATCTGAGCATGAAAGCCGCCATGATTAATCCATGATTTCAATCTGAGTGGCGGTCGCATATTGTGAAAATGTACGCAAACACTTAGCTATTCACATGTCGTATAGTTTGTTAGTTCCGCCCGATTAGTCGCAACGACGTCACCGCAACGCTCGCGTGATGTATGGGCCGGGACGCGGTGGGTTTTGTCACAAATGAAGAGCTAGGAATAGCGTAGGATAGAAGGTGGCAGCCAGAGTTATAAGATATGACGCAATTGGTGGCATATGGTATTAGTTTATGGCGTTCAGTTCGCTGCAGCAAAATGTTAGACGCGCAAGTTATGTAGCCATTTATATAAAGCCTCACACATCCTTGTCTGGTAAAAAACCTTCAGGCTAATCACGGTCACAGTCAATGCGCTATGCGACAAATTTATGTTGAACAATTCTGAACTAAGCAAAAGTAGAATCAAAGTTATATTTTAATTTAGTTGTAACTATATTTCTTGCAAAAAATTGTCTCGAGGATATAATACAGACAGGAATTTGCAGATGCACCCATCAATATTATAGATACCAAAAATATTTTAAATCAGTGATTTATATCACTTAATACTATACTTAAATCTGACACTTAAATAAATGTTCTTGCAGCTAAAACCGAACACTTTCCCGAGCTAGCCACCTACATTTTTCATTTCCGCCGAAGCGGTAATATTTTAAAAGAAAGCACTCGAATTAATCAGGCTAAAACCTCATAACGCGACCGACATCTGAGTCTCATAGTCCCATAAAGTATTAGTTTCCGATTCCATCTCGGATACGGCGAGCAATTTCTAGTTCCACGGCACATATTTATGGGCCACAATAGTGGTACGGGGACAGAGACAAACGAGGCCCAAACAAAAGATAGTTTGTAAGTGCTGGCGTGGAACCACGAGAGAATTGGTAGGCTGTTTTGTGGAGGTAGAACCGCGGCTATTTTCGGAGCGATTTAGCGCTTTTTGCTAAAGTTTAAGCGTTTAACCGTTGATTTAAAGCTTAAAGTTCCGTTTGATAAACACATTTTTTTGGGACAAAAAGCTTTTAAAGGACCATAGTGAAAAGGTTGCCGCGCGGAAAATAAATGGGCAGGGTATGTTTGCCAAAAATATTTGGAAAATATTTTTTCAAGGTCAAACAGGTTTGTTTAGTCTTGTGAGGGAACAAAACTTCGTGAAAGCGAGCGAGTTTTTCGTGAGTTTTACAAGTACCGCATTGGATAAGAATGTGTGGTCTGAGGACATTCGTTTTCTTGTAATTGGTTTACGATCTGTATCAAATAGAGCAATCCCGTGATGAGATTTTTTAGTTTTCTTTTTCTTTTTGTTCGTTGGCAAGTCTCTACTAGGAGCTTGTCTTTGTAAGAAAGACAAAACTTGTGACGTTTGTGACCTTGGGGCAAATGCTAAGACATTAGGTCCATTTTCCTAGTAAACAAAGGGAACTTAAAATAAATAAGCATTTGCTCCAAGGTCACAAACTTCACAGAGATGATCCCTCTATATTTTTACCCGACTACAGCAAAGCAAAAAGGAGGGTTATGATTTTGACCGGAATGTATGTATGTATGTGGCAATAATTCCTTTGTTCCCTCCTAGCTACGAATCTACTTAACAGAATTTGACAAATGAGGTGTCAATAGGAGCGTCTGAACAGTCCGATGGTTATAGGCTATGTCATGTCACAATAAAGTGAACATGGCGCCCTCTAGCGTGCATAAAGATACGAAGAAAATTTTTTTTTTCTTCAAGTGGTATCGTGTTGGGTATCAAACAAAAGGGCTTAAATAGCACATTTCAAAAATATATATAATGTAGGTGAAAGTTTGAAACTTTCTTGCATTTACGCAATGTCAATTTAGTATGAAATTGGTACATCGGTTTTTCTCTTTCTCTCTTTTCGTGTAGGACGCCGAACCGTCTAACGATTCAATTTCTTTTTTCGTGTGGGACACCGAGTCGTCTAACGACCCGATGGACCCTAGTGTCGGAATTTTTCAACCGCCTTCTGCAATAAAATTAGCAGGATTCTGACATGGTTGTGTAACGACCGCCGTCTACTAAAGTGATCATAGACAACAACCAGGACCAACGGTTTAACATGCCATTCGAAACACGGAGCCATTTTTCTTACGGACAATCGGGTGGTTCAGCCTGCAATGTCCTAACCAGACTGGGAACAAATTCACAAAGGGATAAATATCAACTTTGTGAGTGACCCACCGAGAATCGAACCCGGAACCTTCTGCGTCAAAGGCAGTCGCACTACCACTGCGCCACATTCGTCTTCAATGAGCCCTTATGTCAGAAATTTTTCAACCACTTTCTACAAGCAGCAGGTACATTGGTATCGGTATCGGTGTGGTGTCGGTATGTGTCATACTCGTGGAGCTGATCTGATGATGAAAACGAAAGGCAGACAAGACGTGATAGCACTACATACGCTAAATACCTGTGTATAAGCTATGGTAAGAAAGAGCTGCTCCTTAGGCTCAGATCTGACATATTTTTCATCATATTTAATGGGATCGAAGTAGAAAAGTACCGCGAAAATTATCGCATTAAAATTTATTTAACGCGTAGATAGGTAGGTACATAAGAGATCCTACTAATCCTAGTCCTAATTCCTTATATAATTTATAAACGCGGATTTATGTGTTTGTTAGGACTTGGCGCTAAAACGGCTGAATAGATTCAAATGATACTTTGTACAAAGATGAAATAATGTCTAGAATAAAACATAGGCTGCTCTTTACTGCGGTTAAATTTCTTATTTTTAGGGGAACACGCACTTTCCAAAATTTTTGAAAAAGGTAGTGCTATTAAGCCAAATCGCGTTTTAGGAAAACTAACAGCGACATCTGTTGTCTGAGACTGTTGACTTACTCAATTGAGTAGCTGCACCAAAATTGACGTTCAAGTCACAATACGTACTGCTACTGCATGTAAAATATGTTTGAATAAGGTTTATATCGTGTTGGGTATCAAACGAACTGTCATATTTTTCATCTCATGTAATGGGATCTAAGTTGAAGGTTGACGACCGATGTGGCGCAGTGGTAGTGCGACTGCCTCTGACGCAGAAGGTTCCGGGTTCGATTCTCGGTGGGTCACTCACAAAGTTGATATTATTTATCACTTTGTGAATTTGTTCCCAGTCTGGTTAGGACATTGCGGGCTGAACCACCCGATTGTCCGTAAGTAAGATGGTTCCGTGTTTCGGATGGAACGTTAAGCCGTAGGTCCCGGTTGCTGTCTATGATAACTTAGACGGCGGTCGTTACACAACCATGTCAGAAGGCTGCTACTTGTAGAAGGCGGTTGAAAAATTCTGACACTAGGGTTCATCGGGTCGTTAGGCGACTCGGTGTCCCACACGAAAAAGAAGAAAGAAGAAGTTGAAGGTACCGCGAATTATTACATTTAAATTAATTTAACGCGTACATAGATAGGTAGGCAGAGCGAAAGCGGGATAAAGGAGTGATATTGATATGTGTTTATATGTATGTATGTATAGATAGGTACATGTATGTATGTACATAAAAGATCCTACAACTAATATTCTAAAAGCAGATATTTGTGCATTTTTCTTAGAACTTGTCGTTATAACGCTTCATATATTCATATTAAATTTAGCTAAAATAATAAATGAAAACATCTGTTTTGGTAACGAAACTAACAGCAAGCATCGACCCGGAGGGTTGAGGGGGGCTTTCTCCCTTCGCAGAAAAAGAAACGGAGACAACTTTTTTGGTGTTGAAACCAGCAGCAAGCATCGACACGGGGGGTTGAGGGGGGCTGGCCCCCCACACAGAACAAAGAAAATGAAAAACCTGTTTGGGTAACAAACCAGCAGCATGTATCGACACGGGGGGTTGAGGGGGGCTTGCCCCCCTCACAGAATAAAGAAACTGAAACATTTGTTTTTGTAATGTAATCACACGGGGGGTTACTAGCATATTTTATATACAGCTAACAAAATCATAATACAGTTTAAACTTGTACCTACCTACATCTTCCAACAAACAATCGTGAAAATTTAAGTTTACAACCCCAAAATAATTAAAATAAAAAGAAGTCTAAAAACTAAAACCCGACTACTGAGATATCGCGCTCTAAAAAGTAAGAAACAAGAAATCTGAAATAATAACTACTCACGATTGAATGTGTTTTTTGTCTCCAAAATTCATACAAAGTAAACAGCTATTATAATTTATTTTCATGGCAGTTTAATATAAAGTTCATAGTGGTTTTCAGGTGATAGCTGTGGTCGTTTGCCACGTTTCCTTACTTATTTTATAAACTAGATAGTAAGTACTAGAACACGTGGCAAACGACCACAGCTATCACCTGAAAACCACTATGAACTTTATATTAAACTGCCATGAAAATAAATTATAATAGCTGTTTACTTTGTATGAATTTTGGAGACAAAAAACACATTCAATCGTGAGTAGTTATTATTTCAGATTTCTTGTTTCTTACTTTTTAGAGCGCGATATCTCAGTAGTCGGGTTTTAGTTTTTAGACTTCTTTTTATACAGACTATAGTAGTACATCTTATGATGTTATAATTATATCTACTAAGGGAAATGTCTGCTCCAAAAATACCGCAGATCGCGTTATCAACCTAACATCCTTTTCAATGAATGTCTCATACTATTGAATGAAAGTTTTTAACCAGATTTGAAACCAAGAAACATGCTCCACTCAATGTAATCTTAAGTGGTTAAATCTTCGCGGTCTATTCCCAAAAGAAATTCATACCTGAGTGTAGGTTAGATAGAAATTTTCAGGCTTGGTTTTCAGGTAAATAAATTGATTGAACATAAATAATTGACGTGCGGTGGTGGCTTAGATTAGCATCACCCCATGTCTCAAAGAAAGTATTTAGTTTTCAACGCAACTCAAGGCGGATCGCATACTTGACGCACGACGGAGCACAAAAATATCGCAGCGGTCTGTCAGATCCTTACTGGAAACGTCACTTCCCTTACAAAAACCGCACTCGACGGACGACACTGTGATAGCGCTGCGTCGACAGCGGTTGAGGGGTTTAGTATGGGGGTTGACATTTCTAGTATGAATCTGACAGACCGCTGTGATATTTTCGCCGTGCGTCAAATATGCTTCTACATTATGTCAGCGTAGCATAAATTGTCCTAACACTTGTAAGAACATCTATGGCGGAGATTACGAGGCAGTTCATTCAACCCTTTGTCAGTTTAAATCACATGTCACAGAGGAGCAGGGACACTATATTTCACAGTGGAGACAGTACACGTCTACGCGTTGCCACACGAAATATTAGAACTGAAACCTGGACCACAGTAAAGAAGTAACCCGGCAAGTAAAGTTTATTGGACCGGTATGCAACTGAGCTGGCTACAATTTCATTTGCAGAATCTGATATTGTATTTGTATGAAATATGACAGCGTTTCATGAAAATCTTTGATATCATATTTAAACAAGAAATGGCCAAGCCAAATGAGAGCTGACATCTTCAATGTGCAGGCCACACTCTCGTCTTCGTCACTTAAAATGTGGATTTATGATGTTTCCTCGCAAATGGAAGAAAATCTTTATATTAGTCTCAGCCAAAATGTCAATTTCTGTTCGACCTCTTGTACTATTTTACGATACTAATACGGCATAATGTACTTAACGGGATATACTTTTTCGGTCTCTAAAATATTTAAGATTGGTAAAGGTAAAATAAGACACGAGCTAATAATAAATAGAAAAATAAATTTTATGTTGTTATTTGGGGTCAGTTAATGTAACACTGTGCCTCTCTATTTCCCATTTTTATCCATAACATGACCTAAAGATATCAAGTTTCAAAGAAGGTTTTAATTTTTTTCGTCTACTGCGCCTAGATCGGCCGAAATGAGCCGTACGCCCTCCATAATAGCCTTAAAACAGTTACATCCACTTTATTACGTACTACTTCGATGTGATGAAAATGTAAATGTTGCCCTGGAGATCGTGAAATGCAATTTCGCTGGTTATTTTCGAGTTAAAGGTCAGTTACTGTTTATGCGGCTGTTATTCTGCAGTTTATGACTGGAAGCGCGAACATTTGTAAGCAAAGGCTGTAAGTAATTTTTATAGGCCTAAAAAGGCATTAGCAAATTTTCAATTTCGTGGTTTTATGCCCAAGTAATGATACTCTTGTTGGTAATAAAGAAGCGCAAAAATTTTACGCTATTACAATTAAGATAGAAAATCAAGTGATTAAGGTAAAATTATATTTTTCAAACTGGGCAATATAAACATAATAAACATAATTTTTTGAATTTTGGAGCACCAATTATTTAGTAAAAGAACATGGTAAATAGAGGTACATGTACTACCCACTTTTACGCTAAGGGAGATAAGATAATGTGGGTAATTAAGACGAGGTCCTTGAAGACAACAATAGATAAACCAAGTTTATGAAGCAAACTAGCAAAGACAAACAAGACCGAAACTGCAAATAAAACTAGTTAAGGCACGGACCGAAACAATCTTAACACTGCAAATCCTCCCAAAGTGAATGCAGTCAAGCGAAACTACTGGCGATAAAGACATTATCAGAAAGTAAGAAGTTCGGAAGACATGAGAAACTTTCACAAAAAGATTATACTGTACCCAATCGTGACTGTCCATAAAAAAAATGTTATCCATTTCGGACTCCGTTAGTTGTGGGGGATTTACAACCTTACGTCTGTTGAATAACATAAAAGATTCACATAAATCCTCTGAGAGGCTCTTCAGAATGGGACAACTCAGGTCGTTTGCATAGGCTTTATGTGACAGTATTTATAAAACTTCTCGTTGAGATAGGTTCATTCGATAGAAAACGAAGAAAAATCTTTCTGCCATTACGTCTATTCTTATTTTTTAAACGACTTAAAAAAAAGGTGGTTCTCAGTTAGCTTGTATGTATGTATGTTTATCCGCGGTTGGATGAACCGATTTTGATGAGGTTATCAGAAAAGTATTTATAGTATATAAGTCAGACTTAGACGAAGTTTTTAAGCATATTAACCGACAAAAATGGAGGTTCGCACTTTTTATGTCCGTTGAAGTAAGTTCTTTTTAAAAAAGTTATCTGCTTTCAAGCAGGCTTTGGTGAATATGGGAAACCCATAGCGGAACGCTTGAATGTCGATTGTTTGATTGAACTACGTATCTATATCAAAAAGGATAAATGAAATTAAATCCAAAGTTAGAATTATGTGGTGCGCTCCTTACAATAAATACATTGACTTTACCTTCTTCTTCTTTTTATCGTGGCGATGGCAAATTTAGATTTTATGTGCCCAAAATTCAGCCACCCGGACAGCATTTTCTGTGGCCTTCATGAGGTCTTCAAGCGTACAGGTATTGCGGCTATCCTTCGCTATAAGCTATAATAGTAATTAACAAGCAGTTTCATGTCCAGTTGAGAATGAATCACGGCCATTAATAATGATGATGATGTATATTCGCGGCTGTTGAACATTATACCGGACTCTATACCGTACGTCAACCAATATTAGAAAGAAAGACTCACTGTTTCAAACTTTCGCGGTCACACATACTGACTTACAATAATTAAAGACGGGATTCTTACCGCGATACAATGTAAAACGCAAGGACACTGTGAGTTGGTACTGTCGCGACTTTCAAGTGAGTTCCGGTAGTGATCGACAGAAACGTAGGAAGAGGGTATGCAGAAATGCGTACCTATAAAAATGAAGTCTGTATCTACCCACCCGAAAACCATCAGTTGTTCCGTGATTTGTATCGTATCGCGGTAAGAATCCCGTCTTAAATTATGGCGAGTAAAGAAAGACTCACTCTGAATGCTCCTTGTAAATGTCGAAGTCAGTGAAGACGAGCTCGACTATCTCATGCGGCGCGGCGAGGAAGGTGTACAGCAGGCAGTCGAGCCTCGCGGGGTAGGCGCGCGGGTAGTCCGGGCTGCTAAACGTTCCACGCTCCTTACCGTACGTCGACGTGAATTTGATGCACTTGCAACCTAGAAAATGATGAAAGAATAATGTAATTAGTACTAATAATGTAGTTGATATAAAATAAGATTTAAACCCATCCAGGTATTACCTACGCCACATGACATCTAGATGAGACGGGCAACAGGACGGAGAACTTTTGATATACAAGTATCAGAACTAAGATTATTGAAGGTTTCGTTGAGCGCTAGCGAGACCTTCAATAATCTAAGTATCAGAATAATCTGTGCTAGGAATTTGGCCAAAAGTTGAATAATTATTTGACGTAAATAATAGCCAAACTATCGAGAAAAAACCTGAAATCTCCTTAGGTAATAAAAGCGAAATTCATCGCCCTTAAAAAATCGTTTTCGGAAAAGAAACGGTAAAGTAACGTACCCACGCCCGTCAGAAAAAGTATTACAAAAGTTTTTGAATACAGCAATCAATCACGTACCAGAAACCTTCTATATAGTTCCAAATAGCTTTCTATCAGGTGAAATAATGACCTGAAAAGCAGGTAATTTCTTCCTAACCAACTTTCCGAGACGTGGAACGGACACACGTACAACTTGCGAGAGTTATTGAATCTGCTCGAATAGTTAGTTGTAGATAGTAAAGTCGTTCGTGCTCATATATGTAGGTAGCTAGTGGAAACTGATTCGGATTTCCAAAAGGGATTCGAAATTGCGCTAGTTACTGGAACTAGCAGAACTTTGGTATTATCACACGGATCACACCTAGGTATTTAACAGATCTACCTACTTAAGCGGATTCCAGTGCATAAGTGCTACACCTAATGTGGATCGCACACTTAACGCACGACGGACCGCTGAAATATCACAGCGGTCTGTCAGATTACCATACTAAAACCGCTCAACGACTTTGTGTCGCAGCGTCGTCCGTCGAGTGCGGTGTTAGTAAGGCGATTGACATTTCTAGTATGGATCTGACAGAACGCTGCGATATTTTAGCGGTCCGTCGTGCGTTAAGCGTGTGATTCACCTCCCAACATTTAAAACTACTAATTCGATGAAATAGTAAAAATGTAGGTACCTATTGAAAATTCGCTGATTAAAATTTAAGTACAGATAATACAGCTTATCTGGAAAATAATGTTTGAATAATAAATGTATCACTGCAGTAACAGCTTCTTCTTCAAAAAAAAAGAAAGAAGAAGAAGTAACAGCTAAGTACGATACGAGTACAATGAATTAATAAATTAGCCATTTTGTGCTAAGACAACATTCTGTACCTACATATAACCTTCATTATCTGTTTTTACTTCAATTTTGATCAGCGGATTTAAATTACCTACTTTTTTATTAAGTTATGAATTTTTATGTGTTAGGGCACCATTTATGTATTGGTATCTCTTTGATAATCTTTATTTGGGGCTGAAATTTGGTTTTCAAAACATTTGCGCAGTCAGTCAGTGTTTTTTCTCTACTGAGCGGCGATGTCGCTACCGTTGCCCCTTAAGGCCCGGAAATCTATTGTGTATGGTATGAATGACAGGTAGGGTAATGTGGAGATCATTGTGGCGAAATGATAGAGTGCGCCTGCCTTCCGTGCAAAATTGCCGGTTTTGATTTCAAGCCTTGACAGATATTTGAATAGAAAGTTTCATATCTATGCCAGTCCTGGGTCTAGGCGTTTTATGTGCGTTTTGTATCTTTTCATAGCAACCCGCTACAGGAACTTCTAGCAGAGATCTGAAGGCTATCAGAGTAATCTGGTTCTTCTTTTCAAATGGAACACAAAGTCGTTCACAATCGAATGAACTCTGGTATCAGAGCTTTGCAATGGCTACTGCATTTTGGAAAAAAACATTACAAAATATTAGATATTCAATGAAAAAACGTGAACGGTACAGTGAGCTTCATTTCACAACAGCTGGCAAAAACTGGTGTTAGCTAACTGCAATATAAAACATGATCCTTTGTAAATTGAGCGTTAGTTGGTGAATTCATAGATGAGTGATTTATTCGCTTTTGAAATGCATTTAGTCAGTGAACTAGATTTTAGTATTTTGGCTCTCTGTGGATTCAACTGTTAAATTATAAGCAGCTCTGTGATTACCTATATTAATCATAGAGCAGACCTCGATCGGGTCAAAATGGTATACACAGTAAATGTAAAATAAAAAATATAGCAATACACTAATCGCAGAATTTGTTTAAATAAAATCAAGGAGATCTTCTACTGTGATATGCACTTGAGAGTTCTGACCCCTTCCAGCCAGTTTTTATGCATAGTTTTTTGAAAAACACATTCCATTCGCCGATTTCTTCTCAATTTTGAAAATGTTTTGCAATTTTCTCAAATGCAACATACCTAGGTTAGAATAGTTTCCTTGTTAATACCAGTCTGGAATTTCAATCAAAGTTCTATAATATTAATTCATCTTTGAAAACTGCACTTATTTATTAGACAGTGTGATCTTTTTAGGTGTTAACGTGGTTGGTGTCGGATAGGTAGGTATATAAGTGTAGTAATACCTAACGTAAGGGACGGGCTACCGAAAGCTTAGCCGACCACAAAACTGATCAACTTTTACTATGGAGCCTATATTACTTACTTACTTCGCCGGCTCGACGATCCAAAGTGAGTCCTTGCTTTCGATACGAAATTTCGGCAGTTGTTTCGCAGTAGAGCCTATGCTGGGAAACGAATACATATTATTTTTAGGGTTTTCATTGGAAGTCAGTCAGCTGATTAAGATTTATTTGTATAGAAATCTTAGTTATAGAAAAAGTAGTACAGTTTCACGGTCTGATCATGCCCGCAAAATTTTTGGGTACACCGTCCCTTACACCCGATAAAAAGTTGGGTTGCTCAATCCTCATGAGAAAGCAACATACTTTCAAAAAACAAATTCCTTTACCTTCTAGTATGTTCGATTGGCACATACTGGAAGGTAAGATATCTGTTTTACCTGCGAATATTCGTGTCTCTAGTGAAAATCTGTTGGGAATCCTTGACTGAAACGTATTGCTCAATTCCGTAGTGACCACATCAATATCGGAATATGATCCAATTTAAAGTATGTCTGTTTCTTTAAGCCACAAATGTTGAAAATCAATTTTTGGTTGTATGTAAATCATAAAAGTAAGTTATAATATTGGTAGCCTCAAGCTTAAATTATAATAGGGGAATCTTGATGATGATGTAATCTTAAGTTATCCATAACTTTCTTTAGCTTTGTTCTATATTCTCTATTATTTCACAGGATAATTATGAACATTCCGTACAGAAATGACAAAGAAAAAGCGATTGAAAAATTCACCGTTCCAAGGTAACTTATTTTACAAAATATTTCCTACATATTCCAACAAGCATAATGCAAAATTTCATCGTCGTACAGCGAAAATAAAAATTCCTCAGTGAATAATGAATTTCTCACGGGACTTCCACGGTACGATGTAACACTCACTTTCACCTTGCGAGACCCTTAAATTACACAGGAACTTACATTATGTAATTATCTTGTTCGGGGCTAATGGAATTTAGACAGTTGAGAGCATAATGAACCACGTGACCGGAGGGAGGTTATGATGGATGGGATGGAGATGTTACATGGAAAGTTTTTTAATTGTTCATTTTACACACAAATAATGCCTTTATCCCTTGCGGGGTAGGCAGCGTTTTTACGATCGTAAAATTACGGTCGATATCGCCACGTCTGACAAGTATTGAGGGCCCTTTCATATTATTCGTGTATCACTGTAGTGACAGCCTGACGCCTAAAAGTAATACACATGAAACCCTCGAGACCCTCAGATACTGACACCCGCAGGAAGAAGTGGGGTGATGTTATTCTAAGCTGGCATCACACGGCACAATTGTTAATTTTAGCTGCCAAATTGTGGTAAAATTTTTAATTTAGGTAGTATCTAAGCATTTTGAAAGTGATTTGGAGATATTGGTTTTACTGCATTGTATACGATAGCAGTCTTTCTAGCTTTCCTTAATGTATACTTATAATAAGCAAACATAACAATAGTGGATAAACCTGGGTAAAGAACCATTCTATTTTTGGTTTCGAAATTCTGATCAACAAGATCTTCAAACTAGGCTAATTTTATTAAGTTGGAATGAGTATTAACATTATTTCGTTAAACAAACAGTCCACTTATTGCTGAGCATGGGTCTCCGAATATAGGCCATTTCCCTCCAAGTATCCCCTTGGCAAGCGGAGTGGCGAGCGAAGTGAACGAAAGTCGCATTCACAAGGCACGCCACTGTCCTTTCCTAAGTATGAATAATGAAAAAGCCCTTAAGCGCATCGCACAATTAACGCACGACGAACCGTTACAATACCCTAGCGTTCTGTCAGATCCATACTAGAAATATCAATCCCCATACTAAAACCGCACTCGACTGACGACGCTGCGATAGCGCTGCGTCGACAGCGGTGGAGCGGTTTTAGTATGGGGAGTGAAGTTTCTAGTATGGATCTGACAGACCGCTGCAATATTTTAGCGATCCGTCGAACGCGATCCACCTTAGCCACTGCTAACGACACCCACGGGTAGAATTCACTTAATTTTGCTGAAACAAATGTGTCAATGTTTATTAAATTACTTCAAACTTTGCCCATCAGTTATGATGTAGATTGATGGAATGTTTTTGATTGATGGTGATCGAGCTTTACCAGATGAAGGTAGACCAGACGAAACACATCTATAGCTTGAACAGAAAGATTAGAAATTAAATAAAATGGAACAAAAAAAAAAATTATGAAAAATAACTTCCATAGTTAAGCGTTATCTGCCAGATTTGACAGATCGCGAAGAAAGTGGCGCCCTCATTTTATTTATCGTCAAGCTATACGTTTAAATTCAGTCAACTAAGTATGAAATATTTGACAGTTGCCTTGTCATATCGTGTACTAACATTTTAGCACCTTATACCCAAAAATAAAAAGAAGTCCAAAAACTAAAACCCGACTACTGAGATTTCGCGCTCTAAAAAGTAAGAAACAAGAAATCTGAAATAATAACTACTCACGATTGAATGTGTTTTTCGTCTCCAATACAAAGTTAACTGCTATTATAATTTATTTTATTTAGCCCCTCTCAACCCCCGTGTCGATGCTTGCTGTTGGTTTAATTACTAAAAAAGATGTCTCCGTTTCTTTTTCTGCGAGGGGAAAAAGCCCCCCTCAACCCTCCGTGTCGATGCTTGCTGCTGGTTTCATTACCAAAACCGATGTTTTAATTTATTACTTTATAGCTACGTGTAAAATTTAATATAAATATATTAATTGTTATAACGCCAAATTCTAGGAAAAATGCACAAATATCTGCTTTTAGAATATTAGTAGTAGGATTTCTTATGTACATACCTATCTATACATACATACATATAGACACGTATCACTCCTTTATCCCGCTTTAGCTCTGCCTACCTATCTACGCGTTAAATTAATTTAAATGTGATAATTAGCGGTAAAATATGACACTTGTTCGTTTGATACACAACACGATATAAGCAGTTGCAGCTGATGTCGATTTCCAATTAAATGTTCCCTTTTTCCTCTGAGGGGGGTTAGCCCGCTCACCCCCGTGTCGGCGCTGGGAGATTTTCAGATTTTTACTTTCCTCTGTCCTATACTGCGTTGGCTGCTGATTTAAGATATACCATAAAATAACCTCATCCTTGTACAGAATACATTTTTGTTTAGTATTTTACTCATATTAATTTTGTGACCAAAAACAGCTCGCTGGTTGTGTCCATCAGGATGGCGGGTGTATAATATCGAAATAAATCAATAATAAATGTGTTAAATGTACACTAAATGAACGTATTTGTACTTAAGTATCCACGTCGTACATTTATTAGTTTATTAGAAATAACGATTTCAAAGTGAGCAGCCATTCTGACGCCAGGATGGCGGGTGTATTTTAAACGGATGAACCAAACCTGACTATTCATGTATCAAATAAATGTACGAGAAATGTACGCATCGCCTCACATAAAAAAACACTATTTCACTATCAAAATATTCTAAAAAAACACTATTTAATATCAAGATATTTCTAAGAAACCAATGAATGTACGAAGCGAATACTTAAGTACAAATACGTACATTTAGTGTACATTTAACTCATTAATTATTGATTTATTTCGATATTATACACCCGCCATTCTGATGGACACCGCTGGTTGTCAAAATATTACGTTTATCAACACTCGATAGATCTTGTTAAGACATCATATCTGCCATGTCATATTTATCTGCAAAACGTTTTAATATCTTTGTTAAAAGCATTTATTCAACATCTTGTTCAAACATATTTTATATGCAGTAGCAGTACGTGTTGTGTGTGACTTAAACGTCAATTTTGGTGCAGCTACTCAATTGAGTAAGTCAAATGTCTCAGACAAAAGATGTTGCTGTTAGTTTTCCTAAAACGCGAATTGGCTCAATAGCACCAATTCAAAAATATTGAAAAATGCGTGTTCCCGTGAAAATAAGACATTTAACCGCGGTAAAGAGCAGCCTATGTCCTATTTTAGAAATTAGTTCATCTTCGTACAAAGTATCATGAATCTATTCAGCCGTTTTAGCGCCAAGTACTAATAAACACACATCCACCTTTATAATATTATATAAGGAATTAGGAATATTAGGATTAGGATTAGTAGGATCTCTTATGTACCTACCTATGTACGCATTAAATTAATTTAAATGGATAATTTAAATTAATTCTACTTGGATCCCATCAAATATGCACTAAGGAGCAGCCCTTTCTTACCATACCTTATACACAGATATTTAGCGTGTGTAGTGCTATCAGGTCTTGTCTGCCTTTCGTTTCCATCATCAGATCAGCTCCACGTGTATGACAAATACCGACACCACACCGATACCGATGTACCTGCTACTTGTACTACTTGAAAAATTCTGACATAAGGGCTCATTGACGACCGATGTTACGCAGTAGTAGTGCGACTGCCTTTGACGCAGATGGTTCCGGGTTCGGTTCTCGGTGGGTCACTTGGTGAATTTGTTCACAGTCTGGTTAGGACATTGCGGGCTGAACCACCCGATTGTCCGTAAATAAGATGGTTCCGTGTTTCGGATGGCACGTTAAGCCTTAGATCCCGGTTGCTGTCTATGATCACTTTAGACGGCGGTCGTTACACAATCGTGTCAGAAGCCTCCTACCTGCAGAGGGCGATTGAAAAATTCTGACACTAGGGCTCATCGGGTCGTGTCCCACACGAAGAAGAAATTGAGTCGTTAGACGACTCGGCGTCCTACACTAAAAGAGAGAAAGAGAAAAATTTATGTACCAATTTCATACTAAAGTGACATTCCGTAAATGCAAGAAAGTTTAAATATATATATTTATACCTACATTATATATATTTTTGAAATGTGCTATTTAAGCCCTTTCGTTTGATACCTAACACGACACTACTAGAAGAAAAAAAAAATTTGTTCATGTCTTTATGCACGCTAATCACGTCTAGGCAGCAGGGGTGGATCTTTTAAAAAATAAACTATTTTAATTTACAAACTAGAAACAATCTTTATTCAGATTTGCTTATACTAACAGTGTCCAACCCGTTCGATGGATGAGTAAGGAAGGCGGGCGCCGCAGGTGTCCGCCGGTTTTTATGATTCACAATTTTAGGATTACACAATAGTCGATGACGCTTACTTCCACTGCACTTAACCCTGGCCGAGGGCGAGGATACACTATAACACCTCCCCCCTAAGAGGAGCAACTATTTGCAATGTCTAATGAAAATGTTGCTTTCTTCCTTTCTTCAGGTGACATCCTTGACATCGCAATGGTCTCCTTAACATCCTTTTCAGCTTTCGAATAATAACGGCGATAAAACAGTAGAAGGAGTCCACTTGTAGCTATCAAAATAACCATATACAGAGGTACGGTTGTATGATAAATACTCGATGCTTGTACGTTATCAATTTCGACCGGATTCTCAAATGCTATTTGTCTCTCTATAGAATTTAGAGTGTTTAAATTTATTGAATTCATTTTCAGTGACGGCCTCTTGTGATCATCGCTCTTCTGAAACTGTAAAGGTACTGAAGTTATTTTCAAAGGCTGGCCACGCAATTTGTTGTTTATGTTGATGAGAGTAAACTCTGTAGTTTTCAGTAGACAGTGTTGAGGAATGGTGACAGCGTAGCTGCCTTCCAGGATAACATGCTGCTCTTGTTTGCAGCTGAGCTGTACCTTGGTGGGCTTTGGAAATGTTACAGCATAGTGCTGGTCATCAAGTTCTAATAGGGCTTCTCTTTGGAGAATAATAGGCGTCATTTTGCAACTAGGATCAATTTCTTGCTGATGAAGAAGTTTCTGGATACAGTCTCGTTCGCTTCGTATCTGATGACTCAACCTTTGCTCACAAATATACCATTCTCCAGATTTGGGGCATTCTGCCTCAATATACACATATTCTTGGCTATTGGTTGCTATGTAAGGAAATGGAGGGATAAGGATTTCTTTTTGTTTGTTGGGTAAAGGGCAAAGCCGATACAATTCGTAATTAGACTTATAAACGATGGGCACTCTTAAAGTTACAACTAAGTTATTACCAGATAGATAAGAACCTATCTTAATAAAATCATAATAGTCTCTTACATCTAGAGCCAAAATTTGATCAGAGTCATATAATTTGCTTAGGCTAGTAACAATATCTTTTAAAAGGTGCAAGTTTAAAATTGAATGGTGCACTTTACTTACTTTACTAAATGCTAAAACATTTTCAATACGAAACAATTCGTCAAGAAGGTCATTTATATTCTCGCTAAGTATGACAAATAATTGCGACAGGTGTGTATAATACAACAAATTTTGTTTATCGTTATGAGAAGCATTACTCATTTTGTACAAAGTATGTTCCAATTTTTGTTGATTTGATACTAAGGTAAGTACAATTTGTTTCTGCGAATCTATCCATTGTTTACATAAGCTTACATGTTTGTTAAGGGCTGATGACAAGGTTTTATCATTATTCTGTAATACGTTTATAGCGTTATTAAATTTTACAGCATCTTCATGGTCTAAATTGCCAGTTATACTTTTAATAATTGAACCCAGAGGGTCTACTAGACCTCTCTTTATTCTATTAGGCCTAAATGTATCAAGCTGAGCTGAAACTTTATCTAATTTAGAAAACAAGTATTTTATCTGATATTTAAAAACGTTAAATGAGCTGTTATTAAGCATATTGGAGGCTTCAGTTAGCTGAGTTTTCAGTTTGTCAATGTTTGTACCTATATCACCTAAGTCAGTATATTGTAAGAAAGTATGGAAATTGGAGACAACTTTTGTTTGTCCTAGTTTAAAAGGTAGAAGTCCAGGTCCTTTGTCTAAGCTCTCAAGTTGGATCTCTGGTTCGGCTTGGACCAGGTTGTGGGTCAAGATCGTCAGTATTAGGAGGAGAATCAGTTGGTCCTTCATTTTCAGGCACCTGTAACAATTTACGTGGTCGTTTTAAACGAGACTTAGCGACGGGTCCGCGTTTTTTCTTTGTGTATATGTGGACAGGTAAGTCAGCAACTACTTTGTCGTGAGTATAGCGAGGGGCAAGTTTATGTCGATCCGCAACAGGGTTCCGTACATAAACGTCTTGTTCCGGTTCTAATTCGGGTTCCGGTTCACGGTCACGGTTAATGTTTTCCATTATAGCAGTACGTTCAGCTAATGAATTGTCATGAACTAGGTCGTAGACTATCTTCATTTTTTCACGATGGCTGTCTGTATATTGCTGCATTAAATGCTGAGTCATGTCTAAGTCCAAAGGGTCACGAGGGTCATAATGTCCAGTTATAAGATCAAGGGGCTTGCATCGGGTTAGGCTGTGTATAGAACTGTTGTAAGCCAATAATGCGTACGGCATAAGATCTTTAGAATGGTCGCTCGGGTATTGAATTTTCAGCAAACGTAGGTGTTCCAGAAGGGTACTATGGAACCGTTCTATCATTCCATTATCATTATGTGTATGAGCCAAGGTAGTATGATGGTTAATTTTGTGAAGCCGCAAAAATTCAGCAACAATTTGGTTTGTGAATTCCGTTCCACGATCTGTTACTAGAGATAAAGGTAGACCATGGTGTGTGCCGAAGGTTAATAAACTTTTAACAATATTTGGAGCGGTACAATCAGGTAACCGAAATGCTGTTGCGAATTTGGAAAATGAGTCAATGATTGTTAAGTACTTTTCTTGCTCAGCAGTAAAGACATCTGCATGAACGATTTCGAAAGGTTTCGACGGAGGTGGCACTACGTGGAATTCGGGACGTACCGGATTTCGGTCGTACTTAGCACGGCCACACACGGTGCATTCGTTGATATATTTCGTAATACTTTCGCGAAGTTTCGGCCAAAAGTACTTACGAGACAAAGCTAAGTATGTTTCGGAAATGCCACGGTGATTTGTTTTGCCTTCGTGGTACCTGCGAATTATATCTTGCTGGTTAAGAAATCCATGTACATTTTCAATTTCAGATTTTACGAGGAATAACTTCATGGCGGAATTTTTAAAGGTATTTTGAATTACTGGGACAACTGAATACATTTTTTCAGTGGGCTGAACCAGTATGCCAGTTCTGATACGCGGATCAACATATTCTTTGACAGCTTGTATAACCTCTTGCTCAAAGTTTGCCTCATTTATTTCAATGGTAACTTTCATTATAGAATTGTTATTAAAAGGGTTAGTTTTTGTGGGTCGATGTCGTGGTGGACGATCAACAATGTTTAGAAGTAGCTGTCTTGAAAATTTGTTTAGAGGGTCTTCCGAAATAGGGATTTGTAAAATTGGGTCTTCATGACTGGTATGGTGAGTTTCGGCTGATTCATTATTTTCTACAAGTATATCTTGGACAGGGTTTTCAGAAGCATTTGCAATGATAGAGCTCAACTCTTCGTTATGAATTTCAACGCGAGAGAGGGCATCGGCGTTTGTATTTAATTTACCTTTTTTATAAATTGACTCAAATTGAAATTCGCCAAGTTTTAAGCGCCATCTGGTCAAGCGGGAATTTCCGTTGTCTTTCATGTTTAGAACCCATTGCAACGGCCTATGATCGGATACAATTTTGAATTTTCTACCAAATAGGTAACACCTGAAATATTTTGTTGCCCAAACGATAGCTAAAAGCTCCTTCTCGATAGTTGAGTAATTCATTTCACTTGCATTTAGCGTTCGTGACGCATACGCTATCGGTTTATCGGAACCGATGGGGCCTTGAGAAAGAACTGCCGCAATCGCTACATTGCTAGCATCTGTAGTTAGTACGAATTCTTTCGAAAAGTCGGGGTATATCAATATTGGATCGTTGGTAAGCAATGTTTTGCAATGCTCGAAGCATTCAATGTAATCTGGGGTCATTGTAATTTTAGCGCCTTTTTTTAACCGTGATGTCATCGGTTTTGTAACTCGGGCAAAGTCTGGTATAAATTTCCGATAATAGCCTAAAAGACCAAGGAAGCTTTTTATTTCTTTTGGCGTTTTAGGTATGGGGAATTTTTGAATAGCCGCGATTTTGTCTGGGTTTGGTTTGATGCCTTCTCGAGTGATAATATGTCCTAGATAAGGAGTTTCATGTTTTAAAAACTCTGACTTATCCATTTGTATTTTGAAGTTGGATTCACGCAAGCGTTGGAAAACATTTTGTAGTGAATTTATATGTTCTTGTAGAGATGTTGAGTAAACCAAAATATCATCAAGGTAGACCAAGCAGTTGTCTAAACCTCGCAATACGTTGTCCATGACACGTTGGAAAGTCGATGGACTGTTTTTTAGGCCCATGGGCATTCTTAGAAATTCGTAATGCCCTTTGTCAACGCTGAAGGCGGTTTTATGTATGTCTGATGGGTCCATCTCTATTTGATAGAAACCGCTAGCTAGATCGAGACAGGTAAAGTATTGACACCTACCTAGCTTATCGAGAATGTCACTGATGTTTGGGATAGGATACCTATCATCTAAGGTCTTCTCATTGAGCTTACGGAAGTCTACAACGAGACGCCACTTTACCTTGCCGGAGGCATCTTGTTTCTTGGGTACTATCCATATAGGTGCGTTCCACGCAGATATAGAGGGTCTAATGATGTTTTGGTCCAGCATTTTTTGAACTTGTTTTTGTACCTCTTCGCGGTGTACGTAGGGATAACGGTACGATTTTGTATGAACCGGGATTTCGTCATGAGTTTTTATGGTATGTTTGATTTTATTTGTGAACGTGAGGGGTTCGTTTTCGACATAAAATACGTCGGCGTACTGTTTGCAAAGTAATTCTAAATTTGCTTTTTCCTCAACGTTTAAATGATCGGTCCTTAATTGAGACAACACATGTGCAGTTCGCGGGGATGACTTTGCAACGGCACGTGCTTCGAACTCGGTGTTGAATATTTGCGCTTGGACGGGTTTGCTTAGCGAGAAAATAACGTCACGAGTACCTGGATTACTCACTTCCAATAAACACCTGTTGTTACTTGCGGTACTAATGCAATCGGTAATAATGCAATTACACATTACTTGTTCATTTATCAAAACATCGCCGGATTTTACATCAACGGGAATGCGAAGTAATTTTGAAGATTGGGCTGGAATTATGTCTTCGTACAAGTTCACATTTTGGGACATGTACATGTGTACTGGGTTGACCGCATGAGGAGTTATTAACTGTTTGTTTTTGTAACTAATGATCGCTTTCCAATAATCTAATAAGTCTGAACCTATTAAACCGTCAAAATGGTCATGGAACTTGTAAACAAAAAGCTTTATCGGGCTGTCGTCGTTAAATTCCTGGAAAGTAGGCATTATTATCGAGTGGTCATTCTGGGTCGATGTATGTATGTTTGTCACAATAAATGGATCGTACTGTAAAGGTACATGCGGATAATATTTTTGTATGACGTCGGGGCTTATGAAACTTTGATTTGCACCCGTGTCGATAAGTAGCTTCAAAGGTGGGTTATGTATTTGTATATACGGAAGTTGACGACAATTTTGAAGGTTAATTTCTATCTTGGTAATATGAGTTTCCGGTCCTTGGGAAAATTTTGTTTCTTACTGTCAGTCTCAGTTACGCAATCAGTGGAGGTCGACGGACGCTCCGTCTGAGGGCATGGATTATAGGAATCGTATGATTCATCAACGTATGGGAGTTCTTGATATTGGTCATGGTGATAAGGTGTTAGCTCGTTTTGTTCGTATTCGTATACAGAGTCTTCGGTGTATACAGGGTCATAAAATTCGTCATCATAGTTTTGGTAGTATGGGTAAAAGTCATTAATGTTTACTTCTCGAGATTTAAAGTAATTTGAAGGTGGCGGATTACCGTGGGTTCTCCAGTCTCTTGAGGCTGAAGTAGGGGGTAGCTGACGCCAAACAGGGTGGCTTATTCCGCTCATAGGAGTTTGTCCTGAAGGTCTATGTTGTGGGGACTGAAACTGTTGTTGAGGACGGGGTGGTATTTTAAAACCAGTCGACATGTTTGAGCGTGGGAGTGCTTTGAACATCTGCTGGGTTCTAGAGGGTCCAGCGAAAGGCTGAGGCCTTTGAGAATACTGTATGGGGTTAAAATGGGGTTGCTGTAGACGGTAAGGCATTTGCCAAATAGGTTGCGGGTTCCTTTGTGGTAAGTTAAAGTTTTTGACAAATGAAAACTTTTCAGGTTTAAAAACAGGTACAGTATTATTTCTTTGTTGTAAATACAAAACGTTCAGCTCCTCTTGTGCATACTCTAAAGCTTTTTCAAGTGTTGCAGGTCTCATACAACGCAATCTGGATCCTAAGGGTTCATTCATACCTCGCAGGTAAGTTTGTAAGGCGAGATTTTTATACAGAGTTCTCTTCGCGGTTACAGTGGTCTCAACAGTTTCATGCAACTGAATGTAAGCTATAATAGTACTCAATAAATTTTGAATTCTTTCATAAAAAACATGAGGTGTGTCTGAGCCTTGTGTGAGAAGGGACAAGTCAGCATACAATGAAGTTTCATCTCGGTGATCCGAAAAATTATTTATGAGTGATTCACGGACACCTTGCCATGAGGTTGGGTAACCATTCGTGGCCAATGTGCGGGCTGCGGGCCCGGTGATTTTATTTAAGATTCCATTAAAAAGTGTCAAGTTCACAAGTTCATTGTCTTCTCCGGGTTTCACATAAGACTCCACAAGCTTATCACATAAAGTAATAAATCGCATTAAAATATTTACATTGCCATCAAATTCTGGCACCGCTCTTAATGCTTTAAGTACAGTATCTATAGTTACTTCGTCACCCATATTTTCTGGATTATTTTCCTCTTCTAAAATACGATTATAAACTATGTTTCGCCAAGCGTCTCGCAGCGCGATGCGACGAAACTGGCGATTACCACTATCAAGGGGTGATGCCCTGGATCGGGAAGAGCGTGGATGGAAAATTTTGGAAAGTTAAGGAATAACAACCAATATAAAAACCATGTGCATTTGCTCACCAACACCACCACAGGTACATCGATGTCTGGATGTATTCTGCTCCACACAGCACACTGCCTTTGACGGAAAAGTTCGAGATAGTCGACACTGCACGTTGAAACGCGATCAGGCGGAGAAAAACTACGATAGTCTATTCACGCACTGACTCAACTATCCTACCGTCTGCGCCAATCACGTCTAGGCAGCAGGGGTGGATCTTTTAAAAAATAAACTATTTTAATTTACAAACTAGAAACAATCTTTATTCAGATTTGCTTATACTAACAGTGTCCAACCCGTTCGATGGATGAGTAAGGAAGGCGGGCGCCGCAGGTGTCCGCCGGTTTTTATGATTCACAATTTTAGGATTACACAATAGTCGATGACGCTTACTTCCACTGCACTTAACCCTGGCCGAGGGCGAGGATACACTATAACACGCTAGAGGGCGCCATGTTTAGTTTATTGTGACATGACATAGCCTATAACCATCGGACTGTTCAGACGCATCTACTGACACCTCATTTGTCAAATTCTGACAAGTAGATTCGGTGCTAGGAGGGAACAAAGGAATTATTGCCACATACATACATACATACATACATACCGGTCAAAATCATGACCCTCCTTTTTGCTTTGCTGTAGTCGGGTAAAAATAGCAAAATATATTATTTATAGCCGGTTCCATGAAATACCACAATTAAATGAGAATAATCTAATCAAAACACGCAATACGAATATGCAATATACTAAAGTATTCCGGTTGAATAATCCTCTACTTTCCCGAGCTAGATTACAAACTCGAACAAGAAAGGGGGAATTTACATAAGATGATCTGCTCTGAACTTCTAAAAATGACCTTTCCGTCCAATGAAACAAACCGCGGCGAATCCCGAACATTTACACAAGAGAAAGCTTTGTGTTGATGAATATTTTATGTAAAAATCTCTTGCGTCGACTTCGCCAGTTCCGCCTAATCTCCTTCGCTCTGCGCCCGTCAAATGAGATATTCAAGACGTATTTTGAGGCCAAATTGAAGAAAAACGTGTTCAGCTTACGGTTTTCCCCGTATACTAGGCTGGTGAGAATGCATTGTGACTTTATTTTGCGCGGGAAAATTTGATTTGTTCATAGAAAACGTTGTCCCCTTTTGGGGTTTATATTTTGCCTAGTGAACGCGGAAATGTTATATTTTCATATCTTTCAATACAACATTGAAAGCTGTTACTTTTAACTGACGTAAAAGCAATTTTTTCTTTCAATATTTCTATTTGCTTTTGAAAGTAAAAATAAATGAAAAAATGCTTAGCTGCTATGAAAACCAACTCACATTTTATCTACTCGTATAAATCTAATTTAGCAGAAAGTAACTTCCGTTCAGGGAAATTCGCTTACCAAATGAATTTATCCCTTTAACTGCCTTTAATATTAAAGAATCAATTACCTAAAACGTTTTATGAAAACAAAGGGCGTCACAGACAATCAAACTCGATAAGAAAGAGTCAGAAATTTAATAAAGCCAATTTTCCTTGAGCTAAGGATTAAGAATTATATAGTAAATATTTGAAGTAAGAATCTTTTGTCTCTAAGTAGCTATTTGGGAATTTTGGCGGCGTTAGTCATGATGTTTATTGGTCTCTGGACTGCAATATTCATAAAAAACTGGATGAAAAATTAAGGGACTTTTTTAAGTACCAAGCTTACTTTGTCACAAAACAGGTAGTATATTAATAGTTATGGAGCAAACACAGCTTTAACTAACCAATAAAATACATTAATAATTTATTGACTTCAAATAAATATGACATGCATCACGTCTTTACCTCTATAACGCAGTCATAACGATGTCTTATAATTTTTTTCAACTTTCGTCTTTGACAGTTGACAGCCCCAAAAATACACTTTCACGCTTTGCATTGGCAAGCGCAGTGCAAAGTGTTGTATTCACAGGGAACGGTGCTGCTTATCAACTGGGTTCATCAATTAGTCGCCTTTTACGACACCCACAGGTAGACATGGTATGATGCGATTCTTAGCCGGCACCGCACAGCTATTTTGAAAAATTATGCTTCTAAAAAGTTATTATATTTTTATTACTAATAGGTATAAGGTGTAAAAATATTAACTGCAAATATTTTAAGTGGTGAATCAGCCCGTGAGACTGAACAACTTTCCTCAAGAAACATAGGTTGAAATCTGCAAAAAGCGAGCGAGTCAACTGTATGGGAGGTCCAAATTATTTTTTCATATTTCTACCCATGTTCCTTGGGGAAAGTTGTTTAGTTTCATGGGCTGATTCACCCCTTAAAATATTTGCAGCTAATATTTTTACACTCTGTATTTAGAAGCGAGTGGGTAATACCTTGACGAAAATTCGACGCTTTTATAAGCGATACTTTTCAGATGGTTTATAAAATGAGCGATGAATGGAAAAGTATGAAAAACAAATTTCACGCTGTTTTCCTCGATCAAAGCAACGATGCGGGAATTTGATGAAAGGATACGGAAAATGATGTTACAATTTGAAAGAAATTTCACATTTTGCTGTAAATACATTATTTAAATTTGCCGTCTGAGTATGATATTCGAGATCAAGGAGGCGTTGTAGTTAATGAAATATTTAATAAAAACGACACATGAATTAAAATAAATATAAATATAAACTTATTTAAAGTTTCGCAGTCACGCGCATTGACTAAAACAAATAAAAGCACGCATGACTTGTTTGAGAGATAATATTAGTGGAATATATTAGTGGAAATGTTGGGATGGGAAGGCCGCGAAGAACCTACCTGTATCAAATCGGGGACATTTTGAAGAAAGATTAGGTGAAAGGTACCCTAAACCGACGAGCGTGCATGAAAAGACTGATGAATGTAGAAGAAGCGAAAGTATGCTAGGGTCGTAGCAAGTGGAAGGAAATAGTCTCTGCGTACCGCAACGGGAAAGAGGCGAGATTTATGTATATATGGCTTTTTAGGTCTGTGGGAAAGGGCAAGTTATAAAAATATAATTATATAATATGTAATTACTTATTTCTTTATTAATAGATAAAAAAATAAATGTTTTAATAATAACAAACATTAACCTTAATATACGCTCATTTAAAAATGGCGACTTAATGACCTTGCCTTGTGAAAAGGGTCAGTGAAGGCCACAGGTTTCAGAATTATTAAAGCACTTTGTCCGCTTCAGTGAACTTTCCTTCCATTGTGTTGTAATAATTTATTTGTACGGTAAAACCATTTTACTTTACCACAGTTTTTTTTTTTCATAATGGCGAAACACTGTCCGTAATTTGATTTCGAATATTTGTTTTATTAGTGTCAATCTCTGCTGTCTACCTGTCAGTGATATCAAATCTAATTAATTCTATTTAGCTACCAATGATTTTAATTGTTTGCGATAGAAATTTAAAGACACTGAATGATACACAGTATCTTTTTCAAATATATGACATGTTATGAAATCAATCATTATATACAGTTCCCAGGACATGAATACAAATAGAAAGAAAGACTTGAAGAAGAAGGACTTGTCTATCATGAAGGGTGTAAAAAATACCAGAGAAATCTTTTAGGGGGTAAACCAGCCCAAGAAACTTATAAGAAACAACTTTCTCCAAGGAACAATAAAAAAAAAATTTGGACCTCTCATTCAAAATTACCCACCTACTAAGTCAATTGCATGGCAGGTCGTAAAAAAAAACTCATATTTCGACCTATGTTTCTTGGGATCTGATTCACCCCTTAAACAATTTGCAACTAATATTTCTACACCTTTTTTTAAACTATTGGGCCGAAATGTATGTGTGTGAAATGTTCAATCGAAATATTTCATCGCGAAAGGAGCCACAAAAATTTAAAACAGTTTATAATAATAACTAAATTCTTGATGTAGAAAAGACAAGTGTAAATAAAACGTGACATTGATACCTACCAAGTAAGCATAGAAAAAAAGAATGTATCTATCAATGTCATTGTCTTCCACAAATTCAAAACATAATAAGCCTGAATCACAAGCTCAGTCTGCCAGTTATCCAAGGCGCTCCCAAAATCGATGAGTCTCAAAGGACGTACGAGTGTGTGTCTACCGAAATTTATGTAACTTTGATCCGTAATATTAAATTTAATAATGTAATACATATTAGGTTTACCAACTCGTTTACCTACAGACAAGCTTAATATACCGTAAATGGATTATCCAATATCAGATAGGTTATCTTAAGCCAAATGTTAAGAGGATTATCAGAACATTTTATTAAAGAATGTTACGTATTTGTAAAATACACTCAATTATTAGCTAAGGAGAAGCTTGATTTTGAGAGACAAACGATTAGTAAGTAATGAAAACTTTTTGTAATCATCCCATGAAAAAGTTTTTCAGTTACTTTATGTAGTTACCCTGTGTTTCATTCTTGTCAGTCTACTAAGACTAGTTAATTGATACTTTTAACGTCTTTTTTGAGCAATAAAAAGAAAGAAAAAATATGTTTACCTGATATGAAATCTACTTAAAATAATAATCGGCAACATGGTGTCCAAAAAAGAAACAAGCAAAACTTTCACATATCACCTTAACAATTCTTTAAAAACATCTCAAATATAACAAAAATCTGACCTAATAAAACGCCATATAAGCAAAATGAAGCTTGAGTAACATAGAAGGTAAAGCCGTAATAAAGGATGTACTATAAAATGTCTAGATTCTGGCCACAATAAACTAGCAAGATTAATGTATGAGTAGAAAAACTGGAGCTCCTATGAAACCGTCTGCTCAATCAGCAATAATGAGATCTCTGATGTTTCTCCGCATATTATTTTGAAAATACTGTACTGTACAAAGCTACCGAGAAAATACAGTTTTGTTTAGGCAGATCGCACAGTTGACGCACGACGGAGCGCTGAAAGATCAAAGCGGTCTGTCAGATCCATACTAGAAATGTCAATCCCCATACTAAAACCGCTCAACCGTTGTTGATGCAGCGCTATCGCAGTGTCGTTCGCCGAGTACGGTTTTTAGTATGGGGAGTGATCGTTCTAGTATGGATCTGCTAGACCGCTGCGATATTTTAGCGCTCCGTCGTGCGTCAAGTGTGCGATCCGCCAGGAGAAATACCCTGTCTAAGCACTCACTTGGATTTATTGCGTAGCCCTCGTCGACCGTGTGGAGAGATAGGTGGAGGAGCAGGATAAGAGCAGTTGATGCCTGCAAATAAAAGGAAAAGTATCAAAATGTGGTAGTCCGAAAGCTTTGTTACTCATGTCAGTTGGAATTGGTATTTTACTAA
Organism: Keiferia lycopersicella; assembly: GCA_029255805.1. NCBI lineage: Eukaryota > Metazoa > Arthropoda > Insecta > Lepidoptera > Gelechiidae > Keiferia > Keiferia lycopersicella. Next base: position 8,732,180 of record JARACZ010000008.1, read on the forward strand.
AGGTCTGAGCACACCCAGGGGATTTTCAGATGCATGATTTTTGATCTTGTTTTTCTTCGAATATAGTTAGTATTGTTTTTGTTGATTTGTTAACTATACAACCGATTTGTATAGTTGTGCTGTTAAGTTAGTTGTGTGTGTGTCTGACGTAGGCGATAGCTTGTGATTGATTTCCTTTAAAAAAGATATGGTCAGACATTTTATTTACAAGTACATAAGACTATAAAAATTCCCATTTATAAATAACACAAAATTTATTTTACACAAGACACAGTGTTAAGACGAGTAGGATTACCTATAATAACTCATTAATTTGTATAACCCTGTCTTTGTATAAGCCTATAATAAAACCGAGCATTATACACGTACTAATTGCTCCGTGTTCATACATTAATTAACATATTATCAAAAGATTTAAGGATAAGGTGAGAACGGTCTTTCTTATGTTATAAATAAAACATATTGGATGAAAAACCAGCGCTGTGCAATACTTATCCATATACCAATAGGTTTATTACTTTTTTGTCAAATAAACTATAGCTAATATTTTTTTAATAACATGTAGATATTCAGTTTTTGTTAGAAAGTTAATACAACCGAAACAAGTGGTAAAAATTCACGCCACCGATGGGATTTGAACCCACGTCTTCTGACTAGCCGGGTCAGACGTGTTAACCCACACTACGGTCGGCTCTATCCCTGGCGGAGAAATTGTGATCCACTCGTTTGGTTCATATTATTTTCGTTATTGACTACTTACGCGTAGCAGTAGCGCCACCTATGATTTGTTGTATGACCTAGTGTTTGATTAAAACACCAAGTATTAGACATTACTATCTTGTGAATATTTCTACAAAATAATAAACATTAACATATAGATATATATTCAAACGGTTTTCAGTAGCAGACATAGTCTATATAATATGAAAATAAAATAACTTTTATACATACATTAGCGCGTGGGTGGTGTGGGTCAGAAATAGAACAAAGTTTTTATTAGTACAGAAAATCTGAAGGTGACATTTCCTTAGTTCCTACTTTGTCAAAGAAAAAACAAGACGTAGGTAGTTTTGTTATTAAGAAAACTACTTATAATTATTTGTCACTGCGACATCGAACTCCCAAGTTTTTATAGGACGTCCTCATACTTACGCACAACGCAGCGCTATAATAACGCATGTGTTACGGATGCGTGTAATGTGATAGTATGCACGCCTTACCATCCTAGATCCATATTTACAAATCGCACTTAAGTTTCAGATCGATCTTAAGAGCGATTTTGACAAATGTCAGTCAATACTAACAGCATTTCGAAGTCGCACTCAAGATCCATCTCAGAGTTGAGTACGGTATAAATACGGGCCTTAGTAGTGTACAAATGTGTATACAAGGTGTAGTAATGTAATATGCTATGTATATTGAATTGAATTTTTACGCAAACCGAAGTAATAATGATTATCTTTACAACCGATTTCGGATATAGCAACCACTTCGACTACTATTGTAGCCAATTTAGCACTCTGGGTAGATAAGTTTATCACTGATGTAATTATAGTGAATCGAAGTACAAAGAAAGTACATCAAGCACAGGGTAGACTGCTATGCAATAGTGATGTAATGAATGTTCCATTTTAACCATTGCGAAAATTTCATAAACGAATGCGAATATCTGAGGCCCATCTTCGCGAATGTGAATGCGAATACGAACGTTTAATTTTTAAATAGTGGTTAACAAAAATCTACGAACTTGGTTTTATGGACCTTCACATTCGCAAAATATTCGCAAGAATTCCGCGTAAATGAATGCGAATGTTCAAAAACATGCGAATATTCGCGAATTCAAATACGACTGCGAATATTCGTTACATCACTACTATGCAATACGGTTGTTGCGTATACTTTTAAGGCTTCGTAGCTGCATGAACATGCGTCACATTTGTTCACGTGTGAAATATGCATACGCTTAACATAGATGGAAATACGATTAGAAGAAAACAAGTTAATCAGAAATGAAAAGAAAACCTACAAAAGAGAGTAAGTATACTTACCAAGTTCTTACGACGTTGCATTAAGGTGAGTTTTGATAGATTTCAAGTTTTGCAAAATTTTGGATCTTGAGAGACTAGTAGGTATTTTTTATATATTTGTCTGAAATATTTCTTCACATTATTTTCATTATTTCACACATTAATCGTTTTGCTAAATCAAAAACCTAAAGATGATAAGCAGCTATAGTACGGCCATTCGAATAGGCCACATTTGACAGCTGTCAAAACCATGTTAATGCTAAGACATAAAGTCTACTTTTCTCTGTTGACATGTCCTATAGTATGGATTTGACAGCTGTAAAATATGGCCTATTCAAACGGACATACATTAGTTTTCCAAATGTGAAGAAAAAGAAGCAGGTACAACAAAATTCTTTCTTACTCTATCGCTATACTGACCTGAATCCGTCCGTTGGCCACAACCCTGGCTAACATGAATCTATCAAAAGGATCAAAAATCCCCGGTGCAAAGCCAGGTAAACGTATTAGGTGAAATATAAAAATTTCGTGAAGAATTCTCAAAAGGATATACGCGGCGGCACATAATACGTGTGGATATAAAAAGGCTTCCCTACATCTAATGTTGGGGTAAGAGGATTAAGGCCTGGTGTCGAGTACACGTTCTGAGGTGGTTTGCACACGCACCGGAAGGTAATGCGATACGGACGACAACATAAGAAATTACAACCAGTTACCGCAGCTGATGCGGCGACGTCTGCCTTGGTTTTCAGTATTTATGTATTGCATGGTATTACCTCCATCATTTCTTGTGATCGGCTAACCGGCTCCAAAAACTCGATTGAAAATCGTAGCCTGTGTGAGCACCCCCTATACGTTCTGAATGGCACGGCTTGGGCAGGGCTCGGTGCTTTGCTACATTATATTCCCTTCTTAACACGGACATGCGAAATTACTCACGAGATAAATTTGCTGGGTGCCATCTAAAGAGATAAAAAGGGCCCACTTAGCAGGGATTATAAGAGTTGAGCCGTATATAATTAAATTTATTTAGAACATGATTGTCGGAATACTTAAATTGATTTGAAAATAATTCCTTCTCTTTTATAATCGTAGGCCTTATACAAACTTGAGGCGGCATCCGTGCTCGTATTAATAAACCAAACTAAACTCTGAGATCGATCTTGAGTTCGCTTTGAGATGCTGTTAGTATCGACTGACAGTCAAAATAGCTTATGAATTCTATCTAAGAGTAGAGTGGGATTTATAAATACGGACCGAGGTACGAATAATTATTGTATAGGCAGATAAATATAGTGGTAAAGAGAAAAAACATATATTCAGACGAGAGTTAGATAGGTACCAATATAAATCCGTAACAGCCTATGTAAGAAAGAAAAAAAACCCTTTCTTCTCTAAAACTAATCTCGTGCCAAAAGATGATGAAATGATAAACTTTTGTTTCCTATACTTACAGAGAGAGCGAGAGAAGTTATCATTATTATTGTATAGAGAGCCGTCGCTCCTTACAATACACTTACACACAACGCCTTTGGAATAGAGATTATGAGGGTACACTCCATTGCTTGTGTATGAAAACACTTTGAACTTGACCTTTATTACAAACCAGTAGAATCAATAGTCAGTGTTACCAACACTCTGTGTGGTTTACTGTACCTTACGGCGTGAATTATGAGTATATTACTTCACTTTCGTGAGTTGTATAAGAGGTCGACTGTTCGATACATTCCAAGAAATATTGTTGAACGGAAAGGCAAATAAAGTATGCATACGATGCTAGATGATTGTTCACTTTTCTTGGCATCATGCTAGGTTGTATAAAATTCAGAGTCAAGGAAATTGTAGGTTCTAATCCAAGACATGTTATGAGTAGCGAATGGATAATATATTCATACACACAATAAAATAATCTTCATGTTAATGCGAATGCGAAACAGGGTGGAGAGGAACATATTATCAAAGCGCATAAAGCCATAAACGAAATACTTTCAGTCGATAAACAGGGAAAGTAAATGAGTGTTAATACATGTCGGCTCAATGTTTTAGATAAAAAAATAACAAAGCTCTGATATTTACAATTTTAAAGTAAAATAAAATTACCATAACATTTTGGAAAATTCAGTACAGTATCAGTTCCCAATATTTCTAACGATATTGCCATTTTTGCGGTACTTACCCACGTATATAGGTGCCAAGCTGATACAGTCAACTTTACGACTTCCCAGACAACTCATAAAACTTTATATTATGTTCTTCCTAGAGTTTAAAGTATCTAAATCTAAATAAAATGTATTCCCTTACGAAGATTACCTTAGACAACCATCCAAAAAATAGACACACACACACACACAGATTACGCCTTTATTTATTTATGTTCTTCCTAGAGTTTAAAATATCTGTATCTCAAAAAAATGTGTTCCCTTACCAAGATTACCTTAGACAACCATCCAAAATATACACATATATACACACACACACACAGATTGCGCCTTTATCCTTCTAGATGATTCGTGTATTACTATAGTGACAGGTTGTCTGACTGTCGCCTAAAGTTGTAATATACATGAAACCCTCGAGTCTCTTAGTCGCCTCTTACGACACCCGCGGGAAAGAAATGAGGTGATGCTATTCTAAGCCTTACGCGGCATCCAAAAAATAAGCTTCAAGAAAACCATTCATGATACTTGAGCAAAGAACAAGTTCGTTTGGCCACTACTAATGAATCGATTCCTGAAAGAGACACTTCCAATAAAGACAAGGCTGGCTTTGAGGCACCTTTGAGACTCAGTGCATAGTTGAACGTAGGGTTGCCAGGTCCTCTCACCTGAAGGCCGGACAGACCTGCGAGCTTGGCCCAGTATTTTGGTAAAAAAGCCGGATGGACGTATTGCATCTTTTACCATAAAAAAACTGTAAAGCCAAGCTTTGTTTGGCCGGAGATTTGGGTAGAAAAGCCGGACTCCTTAAATTTTTGAGGTGTTTCGGAGTTAATGCTAAAAAATGAAAAAAAAACAACCCTGTTGACGATTTATTTGGGTATATTACATATTTATGTTATATATGTTACGTATTTAATTATTTGTTTACTATGTATTATAAAATATTTATTATTGGTATTTACTCTGATTATTGTTTATTTAATACGTGTTATTTTATCTACATATAGGTGTTATATATATTATTAGTAATTTTACCGCGTCTTCGATTTGTACCATAGTTCACCTGCGCACACCATGTCCTCTAGATTTCTCAAAGGTTGACTGGTAGAGATCCCTTAATGGGATAAGTCCGCCTTTGTGCCTACACATTGTATTAGTTTATTTAAGTGTTTTTTGTAACTATTTCTTGTGTGGTACAATAAAGTTATTACATACATACATACGAGCTTTAGGGGCGATAGCGCTCGCGTCCAGCACGAGCTTGTTCCTTCACAATTCGGTCTCGATCCGCGCGAATTTCGAAATATAAAAAGCCTAACAAAAGCCGGACAGGCTGGACTGCTCTTGTTTTGGGCCGGACAGGCAACCAAAAAGCCTGATCCTGGACGCCTGGCAACCCTAGTTGAACGGGACTTACTTGTCTCAAAGGCACTGCATTCTGATTGGACGTCTCACAGGTTTGAAAACCCAAACAACATTGCAAAGCATTCAAATGAGTACTTTAGAATGCTTGTGAACGAAATTAATTATTGTTTAAATTGAATAAATTACTCTGTTCGCAGGATAGCGTAGATATAGCAAATATAATAGCTTTTCAGTTTGTTTCTTTACAAATTTAGGTTTGTAAGTGAATTAATGTCGGATGAGAATAAACCCTTTGCATATACTGTTTTGCTGCACTGGTTTCCACAATTATTGTATAAACAGCCTTCTGAAGATTAGTTTATACCTAAAAGCCAACCCTATCACAAAATTACATGGATTCAAATTTAATTTCATTTACGTTGAACAATTTTTATAGGTAATTAATCAAATTGTCGTGTGATGCCGGCTTAGAATAGCATCACTCCATTTCTTCCCGCGGGTGTCGTACGAGGCGACTAAGGGACTCGAGGCTTTCATGTGTATTACAACTTTAGGCGACAGGCTGACAACCTGTCACTATAGTGATACACGAATCATCTGAAAGAGCCCGTAATATTTGTCAGACGTGGTGATAGCGACCGTATTTTTGCGGCCGTTAGCACTCTGCCTACCCCGCAAGGGACGAAGGCGTGATATGTGTATGTTTGTATTAATCAAAGTAGGTACCTTCTATTTCTTCAGAAAATTAATCTCCAAACTACATTAAATTTTTCCGGACTCGTAATACAGTAGAAAACTCTAGCCAGGAAGAAAACGACACACCAGGCTCATAACCATCAGTATTTATAACCAACCACTTACAACATAACAACATAATTTTACTGACAAAAATCCGATTATTATTCACTAGTGTGTGCCCGCGTCTCCGCCCAAGTAGAAGTCGGCTTAAATGCCCCAGAGGAAAATTTTTTTGGGATAATAACTACCCTATGTGTTTATTCAAGGTACCCTCTATCTGTTTGTCAAATTTCATGAAAATCGGTTCAGTAGTTTTGGCGTGAAGGTGTAACAAACAAACAATCAATCAAACAAACATACAAACTTTCGCTTTTATAATATTAGTAGGATTCACAAAGAAAACTAAAATAAGAAAAGGGTTTTTTTGAACCTCTAAGAAAGGCAGTGGACAAACAAGGACCATCAGCTGTCAACAAAAGGCTGCTAAAGTTCTTGAACCGAAGGCAAACACCCTTCTCTTGGCGAGACCCGGCCCTTAGCGGCGAAAAGGGTTTCCTAAGGCTAATAAATGGTGGGCCTGGACAAATATTTGCTCTATTACGATTAGTATTACCCATCTTGTTTGAGTAACTACCTGTATATTCGTCATTCATTGGCCTGATATATCTGTGATAGACGATTTACGTCTGAGGCACAGACTACAGACATTGCATTACCTGGGACGCAATAGTGGAAAATGCAGGGTTGTACAGGACCAGCGCAACCCTCCCGGCCTCCCTGGCTAATTCCACAGTAAAGACGAGTCGATATATAGGCTGCGCCTCGCATTACACTAGATTGTATGTAGCGTTTTATAGTGACGCGTCTTGGGCCGCGTCTCGGCCGCGCCGCGGTCGGATCTCCTTCGATTGCCAGTAGCGTCGACTTGCAATCTTTTAAGACGTCGTTGTTGCACTCTTTTCCATAAAACGTGTATAGCTAATATAGTGATTACGTTTGCTGGCATAATGATTCTCTGCACTCGACCGTACACCACAACGAAGCGCGCGCGTCTGAATGTCGTTTCACAGCGCTGCTGAGACGCGCTGCTCTGAAACCAGCCTATTATGTCCATAATATTGATCTGTAGTAATTTTTGATTTTTCGAATATATTTTTTTAGTTTTATTTAGTTTTTAATTGTGCATGTATATATCCTTTAATGTAAATATATTTTTTAAACTAGTTTTAATATTCTGTGAATAAAAAGGTGAAGCTTAAAAATGTTGCCACTTTGAAATTTGAAAAACACATATGAAAAAAATATTTCAAAAGTTATTCAAATGAAACACGTATCCAAATTGTTGTATAAATAAATTAAATATGCTCTTATGGCATTCTATTCAATAAGTAGCCCGTTGATGGAATGGATGGTTTATTTACATACAACAATGTTAAATGATAATATTATAAACTTTAAAGAATTGTATAGAAAATTACTTAGTTTTATAGGCCCGTGTCAACAAACTCTGGTTGCCATGGGTAACCAGGGTGGCCGCTACAGTACTCCCCCACCGAGACCGTTGCAGTAGGCTACGGTCGATAGTGATTGGTGAATCGGACCACCCGACCACTTCGAGTTCTGAAGGGAGCTGGTGCTGGCGTTGGACATGCGGGAGCCTCTGGAATTGGAGCAGGAATACTTGGAACTGCTGCTGGTTCGTCTCTAACCACATAAGCGGCCTTCAGTCTGTCAATCGACACTGTTTCTGATTTGCCCTTGACCTGAATTTTAAATGTTTTCGAGCCTCTTTCTAGCACCTTGTAGGGTCCGGTGTATGGAGGCTTTAACGATTTCCGAACTGCATCTGTGCGTAAGAAAACGTATTCTGCTGTTGCTAAGTCTTTGGGGACGTAGAAAGACCTACTTGTGTGCCACCTGGTAGGGACCGGTGATAACTTTGCGATGTGTTGGCGAAGCCGAGATGCGAAATCGGTTACATCAGTTTCCGTGTCCGCTGACGGAGCGAAGAATTCTCCAGGCAGGCGCAGTGGTTCGCCGTAGACAAGTTCTGCCGCAGACGCTTTAAGATCGTCCTTCCAGGCACTGCGGATGCCGAGCAAGACCATGGGTAAGACCTCCGACCATTGCATTGAAGCGTGACACATGATGGCGGCTTTGAGCTGTCGATGGAGGCGCTCGATGATACCATTTGCGATGGGATGATAGGAAGTGGTGTGAAAATGCTGAGCGCCGACCAGTGAGGCTATGGCCTTGAAGAGACTTGATTCGAACTGGCGGCCACGGTCTGTTGTCATCTTTTCAGGACAGCCGAATCTAGCGAACCAGCCGGACACTAATGCGGTGGCACAGGCTTCAGCGGTAATGTCTTTTAGTGGGTACGCCTCAGGCCATCGTGTAAATCTGTCAATTACCGTGAGGCAGTATCTGTAATCACAAGATGGTGGCAATGGTCCTACAATGTCAAGATGAATATGAGAAAATCGAGATGAAGGGATGACAAATGAGGAGAATGGTGATGAAGTATGACGTGTAACTTTGCTGCTTTGGCAGCGCAAGCATTGCTTTGACCACTCTCTACAGTGTTTGCGAATCCCTGGCCATACGAAACGTTGTGTCACCAGCCGCACTGTAGCTGCACAACCCGGGTGGCTTAGATTGTGTAACATTTCAAATCCTGTTTTTCGAAACCCCGGTGTAAGGAAAGGGCGTGGTGAGCCAGTAGATACGTCACAATAAAGCGGTGGTGAGCCTTGCAAGGGAATCTTCTGTAGCTGTAGAGAGGACCCGTGCTGTAGCAGACCATGCAGTTCAGGATCTTGTTCCTGGGCACGTGCAAGGGCCTGGTAATCGATGGTAGAGCCAACTTCCTCAACTCTGGACAGCGTGTCAGCTACGACGTTATCTGGACCAGGTAAGTATCTTATGTCAGTCGTGAATTGTGCTATGAAATCCAGGTACCTGAATTGCCTCGGTGAGCAGTTGTCCCGTCGAGCTGTAAAGGCGAAGGTAAGTGGCTTATGGTTGGTGTACACGACGAATGCTCTGGCTTCAACCATATGACGAAAGTGACGAATAGCTTCGTATATTGCCAACAGTTCGCGGTCGTAAGGACTGTACTTCTTTTGCGAGCTTTTGAGCTTTCTGGAGTGAAACGCTAAGGGTTGCCAACTATCCCCTTTACGCTGTTGTAGAACTGCTCCGACACCTACATCTGATGCGTCCGTGAATATGGCAAGTTCTGCATCTGGGTCTGGATGTGCCAGTAGTGCTGCTTGTGACAAGCTGGATTTGCAGGAGTTAAATGCCTGTAGCATCTCAGCTGTCATGTTGATGGGTTGCGAACCTTTGACTTTTGGTCCTTTCAGCGCTTCATTTAAAGGAGCTTGGATAGTGGCGGCGTTAGGAACAAAGCGGCGGAAGAAGTTAACCATTCCCAAAAATCGACGTAGTTCTTTTACTGTCTTGGGTGCTGGAAACTCTTGAATAGCCGTGACTTTCGTATCAAGAGGCTTGATTCCTTCCGCTGTGCCTCGCCAAGCCTGACTGCATCATCACGCTACAATGACGTCATCAGCCCCACTACGCTCGCTTACGGTATCGACCTCCGGTCTTGAGGGGGAGTACTGTAGCGACCTCTGGTGGCTACAACATGAAGCTCACTCAAGTGGTTCACATGCATACAAGACGCAACAGGAGTTCTCGACATATCGGAGAGATGGCGCCACGTGACAGAACAATGGGCCTGAAACGCGGTATCGAAGTGTTCACCGCGCAACGCATATATATGTTACAGTCAAAACTCATTGGCGGTCAAAACCGCTTTTGACTGCAAAAATCAGTCAATATTGGTTTTGACCGATGTCGTCAGTCAAAACCAGTTTTGACTGATTTTGGCAGTCAAAAGTGGTTTTGACCAACGCTCTTGGTCAAAAGTAGTTTTGACTGCCAAAATCAGTCAAAACTGGTTTTGACTGACGACATCGGTCAAAACCAATATTGACTGATTTTTGCAGTCAAAAGCGGTTTTGACCGCCAATGAGTTTTGACTGTAACATATATAATTTATTTCAAATACATAGACTATCGGTCAAAACTCATAAATAGTTGTTTGTTCGGTATTTCCTTTAGAAATACGGTTGAGGGGGCGTCGGGTCTACTCAAGGGTCTTGCGTCCCGAGGACGCGGGGATTAGGCTTTAGCACAGCTACCTACCTACATCAGTGATGCCGCTAATAGGCCGTCAGCACGCTCGCGCGCCGCGAACACGGATGTTCGTCCGTTCGAACCCCGCCGCCGCCCTTGAGCCGAAGAGGACCGTGTCACCTTTGGCTCCACCTACGTTGGGATCCCAACCGGACCTGGGCCCCAAGCCTCCATCACCCGTCGCAGCAGCGATAACCGCTGCTTTCGCCGGTGCTCCCCACTACCGACGCTGCCTTCGCTCTCGCCGTCTCCACAACCACAGCGTGAGCCGAGTAAGAGGCAGCAGGCACTATTAGACTATTATTAGAAGTGCACCGCCGCACGGCACACAGCCCTGGACGCACTCAGGGAGAGTGTTGCAGCCGTGCAGGCGGGAGCGCTGACGCCCCAGCGCGCGAAGAATCGCGTGAATGGATATGGGGGGGATCTTCCTTTTCCACCTCACCAACCCTGCGGAGGACCCGCACGGTTCCGGCTACGAAGGTCACGCCGCCGCTGTCCATGCCATTGCTGGACAGCCGGTCGTCGTCGACGTCGAGCTTCGCTGCACCATCAGTATTACCGCGCTCCTACGCGTCTGCGCTGACGACGCCTCCGTCGCCAAAACCGCGCGTCACCCGCCCGATACCGTCCTTGCCCATTCAGGACGTGGGCAAGAAGACGACACCTCCGCCCACGCCTACGCCTATGAAGCTGACGGGGTGCATGAAAAGGCCGCCACCGATAGTTGTCGATCTGCTTTCTGAATGGGGCCACTACTTCGGCAAGCTGAGACAAGAACTCGGCCATACGCCAAACGTGCGGCCCTATGGGCCCACAGGGTTTCGATTCCTGACGAAAAGCGACCAGGAATTCTGTGTGTACCAGCGCTACCTAACCGCGCTGGAGGGCTCCGGACCCGAAATATCCTGGTTCGCTTTCGCACCCCCGAAGGAGCGGCCATTGAAGGTCGCTATTAGAGGCCTCCCCGTGAACAGTGACACAGAGGACATCAAGAAAAAGCTGACCACCCTAGGCTATGAGGTGGACTACGTGCGCTCCATCAAGGCTCGCAGAGGACGCCCAGGGTGCATCCACTACGCACAGCTCATCCGCACGCCAAACCTCACCCCAGGCATCTACGACATCACAAAGCTGATGAAAATGCCGGCGTGAAGATCGAGGGATGGCGTGGCAAGAGAGACACTCCACAATGCTACCGCTGCCAGCAGTTCAGGCACAGCAGTAGGCACTCCCACCGCAAGCTGACATGTGTCGCCTGCGGCAGTAATCACGTCGCCTGGGACTGCAAGCACCCCCGTAAGTAGCCGGCCACCCGCGCAAACTGTGGAGGAGCGCACCCGGCCATCTACCTCGACTGCCCCGTACTGCGCCGTGAAGTACGGAACAGAAGAGCCGGCACAGCGCCCCTAACGAAGCCCGTCGAACCGAAGAGGACTGAAGCGGCACCACAGGGAGAGACCAACGCGGCAGGATCTCTTATGGTGGCCCCCAACGCCCCCGACGGAACGACGAAGAAGCGGAAGCCGAGGAGGCGGAGGAGGTGAGCATCGCCTCCGCCCCCTCTGGACGTGGAAGAGCCGGGCCAGCCACGTCATGAGCCACCCACGTGTCTGTTGGGAGTGGTCGGCGCCCCTTTGGGTGAACCTCAGGGGGAGAAGCCGAAGCCCCAACTGGCCCCGAGACAACAGACGAGACTATTTATGAGTTTTAACCGATAGTCGGAACTTTAAGTCAGTTAAAACTACTTTTGACCGAGAGCGTTGGTCAAAACCACTTTTGACTGCCAAAATCAGTCAAAACTGGTTTTGACTAACGACATCGGTCAAAACCAATATTGACTGATTTGAGCAGTCAAAAGTGGTTTTGACCGGCTATGAGTTTTGACTGTAACATATACAACTTCTAATCCGATCCAGGTGGACCCGTCGGTCCCCTGGCCACAACACCCGGCCAGGCGGGTAGCTACCCTCATCCCGACACCACCTGGATTCATCCTGTCACACGCCATAACTTTGAAGGCGTTTTCTTAATTAACTAGAAATCTTATTTGATTTGGCTTATGCCAGTCTGCTACAAAGGCTATAACCGTTAATCGTATAACATGTTCTATTCCGTCCTATTTTGGCCATGTGATGCCGGCTTAGAATAGCATCACCCCATATCTATGCGCATGAGAATTGTAAGAGACAACCAAGGCATGAAACCAGGGAATGAGCAGCAGCGTTTCCTGTGAATATTATGTACAATATCTTGCACTGCGCTTGCTAATTCGACAGCCAAGCGTGGTGAGTATGGCAACGCCCCCTTATAGGGGGAGGCCCTTGTCTAGTAGTAGACTCTTAATCATTCAAGACTATCGATAGGCGATCGTGATCTCATAAAATCGGCATGAGATTTCAGTCACCGGCCAAGCACGGTTGTTACGCCAAGAAAAAAAAATCAATATGATTCTGAAGCGGATCGCACACTTAACGCACGACCGAACGCAAAAATATCGCAGCTGTCAGATCCATTCTAGAAAATGTAAATCTCCACACTTAAACCGCTCAAGGCTATTGCAGCGTCCTCCGTCAAGTGCGGTTTTAGTATGGGGAGTGACGTTTGTAGTATAGATCTGATAGACCGCTGCGGTATTTTTACGCTCCGTCGTGCGTCAAGTGTGCGATCCGCCTGAAGAAACTAGAAAGAATTCCTAGTCTTATCTAGATTTTGGGATCTCACGTACTGTCAACCCTTGCATTAGTATTCCATACGTATGTGTGGGTAAGAGGTGAGGCTCGCATGTCAATATATCATACGATTTTTTTTCGTAATACATTTCTCAAACGGAAATTGTGTTACTACTCTAGAAAATAGTATAAATAATTTAGTATAAAAAAAGATAGAAAGCAACCGGCCACAGATATCATGAACTGCTGATGCTAACATTATACGCATAAAAAGAAGTCTAAAAACTAAAACCCGACTACTGAGATTTCGCGCTCTAAAAAGTAAGAAACAAGAAATCTGAAATAATAACTACTCACGATTGAATGTGTTTTTCGTCTCCAAAATTCATACAAAGTAAACAGCTATTATAATCTATTTTCATGGCAGTTTAATATAAAGTTCATAGTGGTTTTCAGGTGAAAGCTGTGGTCGTTTGCCACGTTGCCTTATTTATTTTATAAACTAGATAGTACTAGAACACGTGGCAAACGAGCACAGCTATCACCTGAAAACCACTATGAACTTTATATTAAACTGCCATGAAAATAGATTATAATAGCTGTTTACTTTGTATGAATTTTGGAGACGAAAAACACATTCAATCGTGAGTAGTTATTATTTCAGATTTCTTGTTTCTTACTTTTTAGAGCGCGAAATCTCAGTAGTCGGGTTTTAGTTTTTAGACTTCTTTTTAATTTAATTATTTTGGGGTTGTAAGCTTAAATTGTACCGATTGTTTGTTGGAAGATGTAGGTAGGTACGAGTTTAAACTGGATTATGATTTTGTTAGGTGTATATAGTAAAGTAACCCCCCGTGTGATTTCATTACCAAAACAAATGTTTCAGTTTCTTCTGATCTTGCTGGATCGACAGAATAAAGAAATCCTCCGGGTCGATGCTTGCTGTTGGTTTCGTTACCAAAACAGAAGTTTACATTTATTATTTTAGCTACGTATAAAATTTTATATGAATATATGAAGCGTTATAACGACAAGTTCTTAAAAAAATGCACAAATATCTGCTTTTAAAATATTAGTTGTAGAATCTTTTATGTACATACATACATGTACCCATCTATACATACATACATATAAACACATATCACACCTTTATCCCGCTTTTGCTCTGCCTACCTATCTATGTACGCGTTAAATTAATTTAAATGTAATAATTCGCGATACCTTAAACTTGGATCCCATTACATGAGATGAAAAATATGACAGTTCGTTTGATACCCAACACATAAACCTTATTCAAACATATTTTACATGCAGTAGCAGTACGTATTGTGACTTAAACGTCAATTTTGGTGCAGCTACTCAATTGAGTAAGACAAAAGTCTCAGACAACAGATGTCGCTGTTAGTTTTCCTAAAACACGAATTGGCTTAATAGCACTACCTTTGTCAAAAATTTTGGAAAGTGTGTGTACCCCTAAAAATAAGAAATTTAACCGCAGTAAAGAGCAGCCTATGTTTTATTCTAGACATTATTTCATCTTTGTACAAAGTATCATTTGAGTCTATTCAGCCGTTTTAGCGCCAAGTCCTAACAAACACATATCCGCGTTTATAAATTATATAAGGAATTAGGAATTAGGATTAGTAGGATCTCTTATGTACCTGCCTATCTACGCGTTAAATAAATTTTAATGCGATAATTTTCGCGGTACTTTTCTACTTCGATCCCATTAAATATTATGAAAAATATGTCAGATCTGAGCCTAAGGAACAGCTCTTTCTTATCATAGCTTATACAGAGATATTTAGCGTATGTAGTGCTATCACGTCTTGTCTGCCTTTCGTTTTCATCATCAGATCAGCTCCACGAGTATGACACATACCGACACCACACCGATACCGATACCAATGCTTTCTGCTTGCAGAAAGTGGTTGAAAAATTCTGACATAAGGGCTCATTGAAGACCAATGTGGCGCAGTGGTAATGCGACTACCTTTGACGCAGAAGGTTCCGGGTTCGTTTCTCGGTGGGTCACTCACAAAGTTGATATTTATCACTTTGTAAATTTGTTCCCAGTCTGGTTAGAACATTGCAGGCTGAACCACCCGATTGTCCGTAAGAAAGATGGTTCCGTGTTTCGGATGGCACGTTAAGCCGTTGGTCCTGGTTGTTGTCTATGATCACTTTAGACGGCGGTCGTTACACAACCATGTCAGAATCCTGCTACTTGCAGAAGGCGGTTGAAAAATTCCGATACTAGGGTTCATCGGGTCGTTGCACGACTCGGTGTTTCACACGAAAAAAGAAATTGAATCGTTAGACGGCTAGGCGTCCTACGCGAAAAGAGAGAAAGAGAAAAACCGATGTACCAATTTCATACTAAATTGACATTGCGTAAATGCAAGAAAGCTTTAAACTTTCACCTACATTATATATATTTTTGAAATGTGCTATTTAAGCCCTTTTGTTTGATACCCAACACGATACCACTTGAAGAAAAAAAATTTTTTGTTCGTATCTTTATGCACGCTAGAGGGCGCCATGTTCTTTTTATTGTGACATCACATAGCCTATAACCATCGGACTGTTCAGACGCTTCTATTGACACCTCATTTGTCAAATTCTGTTAAGTAGATTCGTAGCTAGGAGGGAACAAAGGAATTATTGCCACATACATACATACATACATACATACATACATACATACATTCCGGTCAAAATCATAACCCTCCTTTTTGCTTTGCTGTAGTCGGGTAAAAAGTATGAATTACAATACAAAACTCAAATTTTAGTTTCGCGGATTTTGATTTCGAATTTCATTTTCTTTGTATATAAATAGAAACACACAATTTTTTCAGATCTTCTTACCTATTATGCAGGCAAAAAAAAGTTTGTGAAACTAGTGCCGCATAAAAAGTAAAAGAGAAATAAAAGTGAGCAATTTAACATCGTCGTCACTCTCTTGAGAGCTCGTTTGAACACTTGAAGCCGCGGCGAGACTTGCCTTAAGGTGCATCTAGTAGCAAAGTGGAGCCTACTTCTAATATTGACAGAATGCAGAATATAGGTAGTGTTTGACTTTGTGACATTTTAATCTGTACGGAGGATCTGCATACCTACGCTTCCAAATGTTGTTTTAAGAAAAGGTTACATTTTTACGACAGTTATAATAAACTATAATATTGACCGTTTATGTAACTTACTTTTTATATTCAATCCTAAGTTTTACAGAAGTTTCAATTATTATAATCGCAAAATACGTAATCCAAATAAATTAAGATGACAACCTACTAAATACCTATTATCTACAGAAATCGCATTTTATTTTACATATACCCCTTTTATGATGCGCACAGTATAGAGACTTATCTTGCGGACAAGAAGACTTTAAAAATGTCAAATTGTAGAGATTTTATCAAAACAAGTGAATAATTTTGTCTACATGTGTAGAGAAAATCGAAGTCGCGGTTGCGCATCATAATTGGGCTAGTACCTAGTAGTCGACATCAATACTAAATTGTTTACAAGTACAAATGTGTCATTATTATTGAATTTAAGTAAGAGCACTTGTCGGTGGAGCAATTTCCATTTCATACTACATAATAAACAATACTACCTTCCTCACACAGTATGAAACTTGCACTGAAATATGCCAGGCTACTTTATTTTAAGAGGGGAAAGGAAACAATGCAGAAGCATAAGTAATTCTAGTGTTTCCTTTATCGTCGTATGAAAAATGCATGATTTAATTTTGCGAATAGTAATGCAGCAGCAACATGGAAAACTAGCAAGCACCAGAAAGAACGCTAGGCGAAGAGAGTAGAAAATAAGACGGTTAAATTGTACTCGTATCCTTGTTTACATATTTTATGGCACAAAATGAATGATATATTTTAATAAAAAAACCATTGAAATACTTTTTTGAAATCAAATATTTCATTGATTCAACTTAGTAAGCCTAAACATTTATTAATAATTTAATATTAGTACCTAAAAATATATTCCACAACATTGTTTTAACATATTGCAACGAAAATCTTTAAAATTATAATTAAGAAATACATATCTAGCTCTCAGCTTTTATTGTGGTTACTAAAACTAACATACACCTGTTTCAAATTTCTATAAATCAAAAAAGCCAGTGGATTGCATACAACGCGGTAACGGTTTCATTGAGCTACCTATCTGTCAATAAAAGCATTATTTCATCTGGCACGTGAACATCACCGTGATGAATGCTTTGGTGTGAATATCATACAACGTTCCATGAATCATGAGGCGCAGTTCCGCGGTTGGGATTGGAGCTGTGATCACTATATCTAGTGATCATAGATTGCTAGATCAGGTAAATCGGTAGTTAGTGATGTCCACGTCTTGGGATTTTGCCTTGGAACACTTAGGCCCGTATTTATAAATCGCACTCAACTCTGAGATCGATATTGAGTGCGACTTTGAGATGCTGTTAGTATTGATGACATTTGTCAAAATCGCTCTTGAGATCGATCTCAGAGTTGAGTGCGATTTATAAATACGGACCTTAAAACGGGACACCCTGCATAAGTGAACTCACCCGTATAAGCAAACAAAGTTCTTTGCTCGGTTCAACGAGTATAATTGACTAGGCCAAGTGCCGTCGTCGTCGTCGTCGTCGTCTCAGCCGATAGACGTCCACTGCAGGACATAGGCCTCCCCCAAGGATCTCCACGATGATCGGTCCAGCGCCACCCGCATCCAGCGGCTTCCCGCGACCTTCACCAGATCGTCGGTCCACCTTGTGGGAGGCCTACCTACGCTGCGTCTACCGGTCCGTGGCCGCCACTCGAGAACTTTCCGGCCCCAGCGGCCATCGGTCCTACGAGCAATATGCCCCGCCCACTGCCACTTGAGTTGCGCAATCCTTCGAGCTATGTCGGTGGCTTTGGTTCTTCTCCGGATTTCCTCATTTCTGATTCGATCGCGGAGAGAAACTCCGAGCATAGCCCTTTCCATTGCCCTTTGAGTGACCTTGAGCCTTCTTATGAGGCCCATTGTTAGCGGCCAAGTGCGAACTAGTTCAAAACTGATATTTGAGCCTAGCTAGAGGCTGGCTAGAGGCCTTGAAGTTTAAACCGCTTTTATCGAAATATAGAATATACACACACATATCACGCCTTTATCCCTTGCGGGGTAGGCAGAGCGTTAACGGCTGTAAGAATACGGTCGCTATCGCCACGTCTGGCATTTTTGAGAATTGTTTTCCGAGGTTGTTTCAGAAAACATGTGCATCACTATAGTGACAGGTTGTCAGCCCGTCGCCTAAAAATTGTAATACACCAAAACTCTCGAGTCCCTTAGTCGCCTCTTACGACACCCACGGGAAGGATGTGGGGTGATGCTATTCTAAGCCGGCATCACACGGCTGAATATTCCCTAGGTAAAAAGTAGTAGGTAGATTATTTCTTAAGGATAACGAATCTATTTTTAACTTATGTGGATATTAATTTACATGCACGCAAGAAAAATAAACAGAATTATATTTTTATTACAATGTTGTGGTAAAGGTTGTCCTGTAGTAAAGGCTCGAAATTGTTATTAATGTTTATTATAGCGAAAGAAAATAAAAAGTTAACTATATACTGTTAATTTGTTTTAAATAGCCTGTTGGAAACACTTTATTATTTTTAGAACTTTAGAAATAGTAAGTACAAAATTCAGGGGTTATGTTCGGACATTGTAAATTTAGCCTTGAAAATTAAAATATATAAAAAAAACTGTTGAATTAAAATTTCCGGAATGTCATTTACTATGTAAATTAAGATAAAATAGGAATGAAGTTTGTGAGATGAAAATTTGTTGAAAGAATTACTTAGTAAAATAAAACTTTAAAGTTAGCTTGTAAAGTAAGCTCCGTAAAATCAACTGCATCTCATCTAAAAAATAAGATATTTTACTTTATTCCCATATAAACAACTATCTGAAGGTAATTCCACTACATCAATTCAGCACGAAACAATGTACTCATCTATTTTTTTGTAAGAACATATTGCCCAATTTGACAAAACATCCCTTCACAAACACAGCGATAAATTAAGAGATATAAAAGATTGATCATTTAATAACAATGGTTCTCGATGTACGTTAACACCTGTCAATAGCATGGTCGTGTCGATCCATTATTCACGTTTTCGACGAATCTCTTTACCGAGCGAAATTAAAAGTACTGAAAGTCCGTTGATTTTCGTTTTATCGCTGGCATTGTTCAGCGCAAGCATTGCAGTTGTCGGATACTTGATTAAAGTGAACGTTTTATATTAACCAGCATCATTCAGGGGAGTTTAATCGCGAACGCATCAAATAGTCTGATGTTTATTACAAAATGGCGCGTGATACGGAACGCGGCTTACTCAACTCATATTGTAATAAAGATAGTAGGGTTGTGGACTGGCTGGTCAAATGAGCTACTTTTTAAACCAATCTAAAACGGTATTTTGTATGAAAGAAGCAATGTATGAATGACGTCATAAATTTTGATGGCGTCAGAATTAAGTATTAAGTATTCTGACGCCATCCAAAATTATGACGGCATTCACACATTGCTTCTTTTATGTAATTTTCTGTTTACTAATGTCAAACTATCCATATTTTGAAAAATTATGAGCATAGTCCGTAGTATTTTTGGACAATAGTTTTAACTTAAAACTTATACAAATTTTATATTTTATTGATGACCCAGTCCACAACCAAATATAACTTTTTAAGCTGTTACGATTGTTTACACACATTCTTATGGTTGAAACTCTGAAACTCAGCTGAAACGTCGGACCAAAGGTAATTTCGTTTATATTACCATAAAACACATCGCGACTGACCCGAGTTTACCATAAAAATGTGCGAATTAAGTATTACAAATTAAAAACTCGACTGCGGTAATCGCAAAGTTATATTTAACATGTAAAATCTGCAATTTTGAAATTATTTTATTTTTAATATGACCAGTGTCACTCACGCACGTTGCTGTAGAGACGATTGTAACGAGACTTCATTATGCAAATGTCCACCTAGCTGTTACCTTAATGCCAAAGATAACATACTTTAGAAAAACGTAACTCTTCTTCTGAGGCAGTTGGGTAAAAAGTCGCCATTTGAAATGCTTACTGTGAAGTAAAATGGCAATTTATCGAAACCAGCAAAATATTTCAGCCCCTAAATGAACGAACCTTTTAGCAACTTTTGTTCAACTTCTCCACCTGTTTGTTCAGGCTTTTCATTCTAAAGTTTCTCTTCAAGAAAATTTCGTGGAATTTTAGCAGTATAACTATTTGGCGCGTACTTAAACTGAGGCTTTTTCTTATGGAAATCTGCGGGCGTAAAGGCGCGCAAAATCTTGACGACGCTCATTGTGTGAAGACAAAACATGAACAAGTTAGAAGTTTGTTCCTTGAGACCAATGAATTGACGCCGTTTTCACCAGCTACTTACTGCTTTCTTAATATAGCGCGCAAAGTTTGCCACGTGACTTCGTTTGTTGTTTGTTTTGAATAAATTTAAATAATTACTGTTAAGAAAAGTGAGTTTGACAGCTTGAGTGTGAAGTAAATACTTTAATTTGTTTCGAGTAACTCGGAATCATCTTGATTAGCTGAGAGTATTTCGATGTTTTGTTTATTTTCCGCAAGATTGAACAATGCAAGTTAAGCTGGCGCCGTATTTGGAACTTAAGTATCTTCATCACCTGTTTCTATATGATGTCCCAAATTCTCTAGACAAAATTATGCAATTTAAGACATTTTCGTTGTTCTTTGCAGTAAGACAGCAGTAAACTCTGTGTTTCAAACTAAAAGAAGAAGAAGTTGTTTTTATACTATGTTGCGTTTCTTTAATTAAAGTTGTGTTGTTTGAGAAAATACAGGGTGTATGGGACGGTGCAACGAAAACTTTGCGAGCGTGCTCAGACCATGAAACTGAACAACTCTTTATATAGGGGCTATGTTGGGAAACGAAAAAAATTTTTCGTTTGCCAACATAGCCCTCAAAGAATATGGTTCAGTTTCATGGTCTGATCACGCCCGCAAAGTTTTCGCTACACCGTCCTAAGGGACGGTGTAAGCACCCCGTATATTTTTATTTTCTTACAAACGAATAAAAGATTGATTGAAGTTTTTTTTATTAATAAATCTCAGATACTAACAGATGTTACAGTTATTACAAGTAACCAGTAAAAGTTTATTCTAATAACGGCTACCTCAAGGTGTTCATGCCTAGTATTTCATTTCTTATTATAAATCAAAATAATGGAAAAAGTTGGACAGCCAACGAGTGTCTCGGAGACGCAAAGACAGGAACAAGAGGATATTTTTCATATTGAATTTGCATAAAAAACTAATATTGGAGTCATAAATGAGATGTCAAAGAGGTTTGTCAGTACATTTAAGTGATACATATACTTACCTATTTGTAAAAGGTTAAATAAAATACCCAATCAGAATCACATTAAAATAAACAATAGAAAAGAAAAAAAATTGGTACTTTTCGATGCATCGTAGATTCTACTCGTGAAAATGAATTATATAATATTAATAACTATTTACATTCCAGTATTTACATAGGACGGTATTCATTTTGAAGGTTCAAACAAAAAAATGCAAGAAACCAACCAGACACACGAATAGTTGGTATTGTTCCGTGTTTCATAACTAAACGTATGATTCATGTACATTATTGTTCGGCGCAATCATCCTATAGATGATAAATATAAGACTTTTCCTACGGTTTTATAAAAGTAATTTGTCTCAAGCCAAATTATAAGAAACGACCATCAAAGTCGCCTTAAGCCTAAAGCTAAACCAACCAAATTAATCTCAAAAGATAGACAAGGATCTCTACTCTGCATTTGACAAAATGACGGATACTAATAATTAATTACTAAATAGAGGTAACAATGCAAATTCAAGATGTTGCGAGTATTGAGCAGGTAGTTTTATGGAATCCTGTTTTAAGTACAATTTTTAGGGTTAAGAAATGTATAGTACTTAATATTGACAACACCTATACCCTATAGAGGGTAGTAATGAACGATATATTTTCCCGTTCACATCAAGCTCTACAATTCAAACTGAAAACATTTTCTCCATGACGAAAACATCAAAAAATATATCAAAGGTACAAAAATTGAGCATGTAATACAAAAAATCTGCTGACCGGCAGATTATCTTCATCTTCGGCCACAAAAGTCCACTGTTGAGAATGGGCCTACCCCAATGGGGGGGTATTGCTATGCTTACCACGCTTAGCTGGCGGATTGGCGAGCGCAGTCCAAGATATTGTAAATATTCACGGAGAAAGCTGCTTCCCGTTTCTTAGATTCACCCCGATGTATTCATGCTTTAAATTATCTTGCCGTGTGATGCCGGCTTAGAGTAGCATCACCCCACATCCTTCCCACGGGTGTCGTAAGAGGCGACTAAGGGACTCGAGAGTAATTGGTGTATTACATTTTTTAGGCGACCGGCTGACAACCTGTCACTACAGTAATACACATGTTTTCTGAAACAACCTTGGAAAACAATTCTCAAAAACGTCAGACGTGGTGATAGCGACCGTATTCTTACGGCCGCTAACGCTCTGCCTACCCCGCAAGGGAGAAAGGCGTGATATATGTATGTATGTGTATGTATGTAAATTATCTTGCACCAGAATCCATCAGCTCATTTATTGACGAAACAATTTAATTACGTTTTTATAATGAATGTTCAACTGCTACGAAGAGATCCAGGCACTAACCTTTACACAGTGGAGTCAGAGAACAGCAATTAACATAGTTTCTTGCTAACTGCGTACCCTTGTCTCAGTGTTAATTATGCTTTTGTAGCTATTGTGTAATTCGAGATATTAATTCCGGTTGGATGATATTTCTACGTAAAGCTCTTTGCTCTAATACGGAAATCAACTAAAGTTGAAGGCACTGATTATGAAAAAAATAACCAGTTGAATGTTTTTTTTTTTTTTTAAGTTTTGGTATATTACACTTGAATTGTGAATACTTCCATGTAAAAACATCATCTATGAATAGAATATAGTGTAAATACGTAAATGAATGGTTGGTTTTTGTAAAAGAATTTTACGTGAAAGTGATTTTACTGTCAGCAGTATATCGCCCTACCTACCTTTCTCTAGAGTTCCATCTATACTGGTTATAATGATAAAATGTACAAAGAACCAATCATACCAATTATGTTGATCTCAGAAAGGGGTAAGGTTTTCTTACCTTCATGTTTTTGAAACATATTTGTTGCATTTTTATCTGAAAAAGAAAATAGATGTAATTAATATATCAATGCAAGTTTTTTATTAAAAAGGGAGAAAAAACTGCAAACAAGATTACTGCGAAGCAAAAAAAAATCCCAGCATTTACATCTTAAAAAAGGCCATTCCGAGTAACGCCCAGGGGAGAAAACTGCCTTCAATATTGGGAAAATTGCGGGTAGTAATAAAAAAAATGTCAATTCCTTAAATTTAGGGTAGGTTATTAAATTTGGAAGAGGACGGGCAGCGTTAGTACAAACCGGACTACAGCACAGACAGGGGACTGTCTGTGCTGTAGTCGGGTTGGAACATTAAATTATGCTACAAAGGCGACTACAACACAGACATCATCGATAAATGATCAATGCCGAGTTAACGATTGTGATTGTTATTATTTTAGCGATTACCTAATGATGTTTTAATGATAAATTGTAGCTTAATGATATTTTAAATGATGAATAACCAATCATAATGAATAATTACTGAAACGATTAATGATAATTTTAATGATTAATCATACGTAAATGCTTAACGAAATTTTAATGAATAATGGCATTTTAATGATTAATGGCTTTGTAATGATTAATGATATTTTAATGATTAATGATATTTTAATGATTAATGATATTTTAATGTATAATGATATTTTAATGATTAATGATATTTTAATGATTAATGATAATTTTAATGATTAATCATACGTAAATGCTTAACGAAATTTTAATGAATAATGGCATTTTAATGATTAATGACATTTTAACGATTAATGGCTTTGTAATGATTAATGATATTTTAATGATTAATGATATTTTAATGGTTAATGATATTTCAATGATTAAGGATATTTTAATGATTAATGATATTTTAATGATTAATGATATTTTAATGATTACTGATATTTTAATGATAAATACAAAAGCAACTCAAGCTCAAACATAGGTTTGTTAGACACAACCTATCCTAACCTGGCGTCAACGCCAGGTTAGGTTAGGTTAGGCTAGAACTGCGTCCACAACGCACGAGCCGAGCGAGCGGAGCGAGCGTGCCCCGGCAGGGGCCGGCGATGTGCCAGAACCGACACAGGGCATTTCAAAACTAATGTAATTGCGAAGAGGCTGGTATGAGTGCTCTGTGTTGTAGTCGGGTTTGTACGTCCGAACTCTGTACCAACCAGACTACAACACAGAGTATGGATGTCTGTGTTGTAGTCGGGTTTGTATTTACGCGGACGGGCAATATCGGAAACTCATTAATAACGTTACAGCTTGCGTCTAATTTCCTCATGACTTGCGGATATTTGCCCAAAATCAGCCTAAAATAGATCAATTTTGTCAATTTCATTCGGTCTTTCAATGTCTTCTTCGTCAATTATTTTTTTCCTGTTTGATGTGGAAATTGATTCGTTTTTGTTGTCTATCTTTGTTCTGTTTTGTAGGTACAAGAGAAAAACAAATATATTTGTTTCATTATTGGATCCAGTGGTTTGTTATCAATGGCTCCCTTCTATCAGATTACAAAATTTAATATAGTTGTAATAACGCAGAAAAAGAAACACGGTAGGTATAAATTTTATCCTGATAATATTATAAGTGCGAAAGTTTGTGTTTGTTTATTTGTTTATTATACCTTCACGCAAAAACTGTTGAACCGATTTTCATAATATTTGGCACATACATGGAGGGTAACTGGGATTAACACCTAGGGTAGTTTTAATGCTGAAAAAAAAATCCTGTGATATTCTATGGGATTAAAACCGACTACCACGCGGGCACACACACACAAGTATAAAAACAAGATTGATTTTTATTTTACACCATGGGTAGGCAGATAACGACTGTGTAAGTGTACGTACAGTCAAGCTCAGGCTGGGTTAGACAGTTAGTACTTTAGACCGTTCTTATGCCGCTTACATGAGACTTACATCCCAGTTCGAGTGTCTAGTCAGACGGGAGCTCTGTATCAAGTATTTTATAATAACAAATGGGGTTATATATTCTCTGTAGGCAATCAGTATTGATAGATGAATATATGTGGGTGGGCTAGCGATGATTATGGCATTGAAATTATGTATAAAGAAAAAATAATGAGTTTATTTTGATAAACTATGTTTGCTTTAAGAAAATAAGTTACCTGAAGTTATATGACGGTATTAAAAAAAATATATCTGTTGCAGTCATAAAGCCGCGTCTCCTGCCCGTGTCTTGTTCAAAACCATCATTCTCCTAGCCCGTTTTCGTCGGGGTCGGATACCTAACCTAGGGGTTTAACGTGGAACCAAGTTTTTACACAGAGCGAATGCTATCTGACCTCCCGAAGGCTAACCTGCCCCGAATGCTAGGTTAAGTCACATTCAATTAAATTAAAATTAATTATTAATTAATTGAATTAAAATTTTATTTGAATGTGGGTTTCATCTCAATGTTTTTCCTTAACCGTAAGAGCAGTCAGTAGATGTTCGTGAGTAAAAACACATTGGTACATGGCGACGATCGAACTCGGGTGTCACGATTGTAAGACCGGTGTCCTAACCACTTCGTCCCTTACGCTCATTCGACAAAAACTTTGTCATTCATCACTCTCGGAAATAAATCATACACATAATGTGTATGTCCACGCCGCTATGTACCGAAGTATTTGTCAGATGTTGAAAAAAAAACAAGCGCGTGAGCATCCTACTAATACTACTATTCCTTTCCGTGGAATAAAAAAAATATTTGATTGATGAAATGAGACCTATTCTTACGATGAAAAGCAAAAAAAACATACGGTAATGGATCCGAAAAAAAATTATAATAATTGAAAGTAATTAATCAGACTTGAGTGAATTTCAAATATCCCGCAAAGAGAGTTCCGATTAAAAGTGGTGACTCGTGAAAACTTGATCGCTTATAGGGATGTGAAAAATAATCGATATTTTTAAATTATTTTTTTAAAATAATTTATTAATAAATTATAATTAATTCATTCATTAAAAAAAAATCTCAAGTACAACACATTGCTTTCTTACCACCTGTTTGCAGCATTGATTATTCTAAAGCCTTGTCTACGTATTACGTAATTATAGTGTCGGTTATTATATGACAAAATTATGGAAAATGTTGAATTGCCTAAGCTCTGCGCTATCCTCCCTACCTTACTGAATGAACTTGCAAGAATGACAGTGCCCTAAGTCTGCTAAATGAATATCGTTTCAGTTGGATGTCAATTGGATCTCAGTTGGATGATTTCGGTCATTTCGTAGTCTGCTAATAGTTTAAGGTATAGAAAAATCACAATGGCAATTGAATGACAGTTGAGTTCCGATGGCGTTACAATGACTGAAAATAGCAGACTTGAGGTCCTGGTCGACTACAGAAGTCTGGCTGCACGTCAATCAAAGTACAATACGCCTTAATATTGGTCCTTTATAATATATTGATTTGGTAAAATGACATCTACATCGCCTTTGTCTGTAATTTTGTGTATGACAAAAATGTAGCGTAGAATAAAAAAACAGATCCAGAACAAGGCCGAACGACCAATGACTTAAAAAGAGTAGCGACTGGTAGCGACTAGATGACGAAAGCAAGAGATCGTTCATGGTGGCGTACCCTGAGGGAGGCCTACGTCCAGCAGTGAACTGCTAAAGGCTGGTGTAATGATGAATCAAGTAAAAAATCAATTATTTTGATAATGTCTACGTTTTTTTGGACAATATAGATTTCCAGTTTTTTTAAAACATTTCTCACTTAAAATAATCGATTATTAAACATTGATCTTCTGTTACTATATACACATCCCTAATCACAAATGAAAACATTCTTTCTTCCCTAATGCTGCGTCTACGTTTTCGGCACCTAAATTGTAAGATTTAAATATCCGTTCCAAAGTAATTTGTTAGGATAATATCTGTTTAAAATTTGCAGCAATCTTAACTACAGATTACAATCGTGCTGGCTAGTTCGAAATTTGAGATCGTATACAAAAAATTGGATGCAACTATGATTTAAAAAGATACGAAACCCATTTCAACTTTTTAATAGTCGCTTTTACTTTGTTTTTTTATAGGTCTATATTTAAAATTATTTCATAGGTTTAGTCTCAAAACCTGACCTGTAAATTGAACTTACAGTGCGGGTTTTTGGTCAGTATTGACCTATT
Organism: Keiferia lycopersicella; assembly: GCA_029255805.1. Lineage (NCBI taxonomy): Eukaryota > Metazoa > Arthropoda > Insecta > Lepidoptera > Gelechiidae > Keiferia > Keiferia lycopersicella. The sequence continues at coordinate 8,759,768 of JARACZ010000008.1, forward strand.
TTCAGAGCATGCGATATGTATAAATATTATTATATTTATAAAAACTCATAAATCATATAACTTCCTAACGTTGTCCATTAGAAGAAACTAATATTTTAAAAATAGTTTTTTATTGTTAAACTTTTTAAACCTTTAAAACATTCTCAAATACTTACTCTCAGTAGCTTAAAGTAACTTCAAACTGTAACATTTAAAATTCACAACACTTTTAGAGTCCCAATCGAGCTTACAAAGAGGGTTTAAAATTCAATTGGACAGGTCGAATGGTGTCGTAGCGATCGGCTACGAGCTACACGGCCACGGAGCGAGGTGCTACGACACGTCCTACAGTCACAAGCTCGCACGCTACACTGGCGTTACATTCACTCATTTTCTATACATAGACGATTTCTTGTCTGAAGGTGTTTTGGCCTTGTGTAGTTCTGCGTGTCGACTGTCGTTTTGTAATTACTGACTCGTATTTGTGGTTGAAAAGGTTTTGATTTGATATACAGGATGTAAAAAAAAATTCTGCTAATATTTAAAGTGGTGAACCAGCCTATGAAACTGAACAGCCAAGGAAAATAGGTCAAAGTATGAATAAAATGTTTGGACCTCCCATACTAAATTACAGACCGACCAAGTCAATTTGCATGGAAGGCCGAAAAGTTTTTTCATTTTCCTTGGAAAAAGTTGTTCAGTTTCATAACTAATTGACCCCTTAAAATACTTGCAGCTAATATTTTTACACCTCATATAGTGTTGAGAGATTATTGTTATTATTGTGCTATTGTGTTTAAAGGAATATGTCAAATAACAGTAGTTAAATAAAAGAAATACAAAAAAAATGAGAAACATGTTGATTGATAAATTTGACGAGAATTGATTAACTTTATATCAAAACTAATATGTGTCATATTTATCGTACATTTTCCGTATCAAAATTTCATAGAAAACGCGCCTTAAAATCGTGCAACAAATAAAATATTGCACGCTTATTTTTTTTTGTGCAATTTCCTTATCAGAAGACATCTCTGCTCTCCGGTATGACAAACAAATAGGAACCTATTGAGCCACAGGGAAGGCGGATCGCACACTTGACGCATGACGGAGCGCTAAAATATCGCAGCGGTCTGTCAGATCTATACTAGAAACGTCACTCTCCTTACTAAAACCGCACTTGACGAATAACACTGCGATAGCGCTACGTCAACAGCGGTTGAGCGGTTTTAGTATTTCTAGTATGGTTCTGACGGACCGCTGCGATGTTTTAGCGCTCCGTGGTGCGTCAAGTGTGCGATCGCAAAAGCGGATTCAAACTTTATCAATTGATTTCTTTCCGACCCTCTGCGGAGTGGTGGTAGACATATTTCACGTTGGAATTGAACATCAAGGTATCTGTACTTGGTCTGTAGGTGTTCAGTTATTTTTTTTGTGTTATTTTTTGACGAACAGGTTTTTTTATGTAATACAACGAACCTGGCAAACAACGAACACGACCGTGAATTAGATAACCCGATAAAATAGGGTTGATAAATTAGTTTTGATTTTATGTATACCTTTTAATATATAAAAAAAAAAGATGTATGAAGAAGATTCATTCTCCTATAAGAAAATAAAAGAAACATTCATAATAATCTTTTTAGCTAGTACCAATAATTAAATTTTCCAACCATTTCGTACTCAGGCAGTTTTTTTTTCTATTTTCGATGGTATTATTTTGTTGTTTCCCTTGCTAAGTAAAAAAAAACTTAGTAAAATTTTACGATAGCTCTTTAAAAATACTTCCTGTAATTTTTCAATGTTGTTCTTTTAATATTGTTATGGTTTCATGGCGCTGGTCGCTTTTCCTTTGGCTTACAACTAGATTTTTTCATTATACCCAGTTATTGTACTATTACCGGGAACGAATGGTAACTTCATTAATTTATAATATAAATTAATGAAGTTATATTATAATCGTTTGCTAACGAACGATCATTGTATAACTTGTAAAGTTGCGCGTGACTTTTCCTCCCCGGGTAGTTTTAAGGCAAGTCGTTTCTAACACAAAGTTTTTCCTACCAAAGTTAAGGATTTAGGATAGTTCCAAACTTTTCTAGCCAGCTTAACGGTGGCTGTGGCCTAAACAAAAGTGCTCTTTGTCTTAAAAATGTATGGAACTTCTGCTTTTGGGATAAGTTCTTGGATGACTAAGTAGAGAAGTGAAATATTGTTTCAAAGTTTTGTCTCGATCTCGAAAAGCTTTTATTTTGTAAAAAAAATTGCGAGACAAATTATTGTTTTATCCGAACAAAGTTTTCAACACTTTTAGTGGGCCTCGTAAATAATTTGTGTCAGCGTAAACATTATATAAATCTGTAGGTTTTTTATTGTAATGTAAAGATCTGGGGCTCAAATAAGTTTTCTCTTCAGTTTGTCTTATAAAATACAAACTTATAAAGCCATTATTATAAAGACCACACTGTGTTATATGTGGTTTTTGATTTAGTGTTTCCTCCACTGATTTAGGTTTTTAATGTGTACTATGTTGTACCGTATACGGCAGTTAACGCTCTGCCTACCCCACAACGGATCAAGGCGTGATATTATATAAAAAACATAAAAATAGTTAATATAATAGATATAAATGTACTAAAAAGACATTATCTGTGTAATGGTATAGATGTGATTTTTACATTTATTGCAACAGTGCCAAAAAGTTACATGTGATGATCAAAAATCACGTTTGAAGTACTCACGAATCATTCTCAAGGTAAACATTACTTATACAATAGTTTATTTATTTATTCGAATAAAAGGCAGAGCAAGAGTGTGTCGTAAATTTGATGCTACCACAGATAGTGAATAATAAATGACGGCCATAAATTGCGTATGAAAATGCCGTAAATCCAACGGGTAGTACTGTGCAGGTTAACCGCTGACAGACCGATGGAATGGTCATAATTTGGCCCATAAATAGTACCAAAATTGATACATGGTGGGTTGATAAGTAGATGAAATTACCAATAATAGTTGTTCTGATAGCATAGTACCCCTGCTTTTTAATCCGAGGTTCGAGGGTCAAAACAAGGACATTCCATTTATAACTTTCACTTTTAACTTATATAAGGTGTAAAAATTCTAGCTACAAATATTTAAAAGGGTGAATCAGCCCTGAGTAACTTTCCCCAAAGAACATATGAAAAAAATTTTGGACCTCCAATACAAAATGTAGCAGCCGGGCGAGTAAACTGTATGGGAGCTCCAAAAGCTTCTTTTCATATTTCGACCTATGTTCCTTGGGGAAGTTGTTCAGCTTCATAGGCTTAAAATCCCTTAAAATATGTGCAGCTACTTTTTTTACACCCTGTATAATATGTTTTTAACTTTTGAACTTTAAAAAGAGACCTTCAAAAACCTTTCACAGACTGCTAATTTAGAACTAAATAAAAATGTGAATTTAGATTGTGATTGGTTTGATAGAAACGCCAAGTAAATAAAAAGAAGTCTAAAAACTAAAACCCGACTACTGAGATTTCGCGCTCTAAAAAGTAAGAAACAAGAAATCTGAAATAATAATACTCACGATTGAATGTGTTTTTCGTCTCCAAAATTCATACAAAGTAAACAGCTATTATAATTTATTTTCATGGCAGTTTAATATAAAGTTCATAGTGGTTTTCAGGTGATAGCTGTGGTCGTTTGCCACGTTGCCTTATTTATTTTATAAACAAGATAGTACTAGTGGCACGTGGCAAACGACCACAGCTATCACCTGAAAACCACTATGAACTTTATATTAAACTGCCATGAAAATAAATTATAATAGCTGTTTACTTTGTATGAATTTTGGAGACGAAAAACACATTCAATCGTGAGTATTATTATTTCAGATTTCTTGTTTCTTACTTTTTAGAGCGCGAAATCTCAGTAGTCGGGTTTTAGTTTTTAGACTTCTTTTTATTTTAATTATTTTGGGGTTGTAAACTTAAATTTTCACGATTGTTTGTTGGGAGATGTAGGTAGGTACGAGTTTTAAACTGTATTATGATTTTGTTAGGTGTGTATAAAATATGCTAGTAACCCCCCGTGTGATTTCATTACCAAAACAAATGTTTCAGTTTCTTTATTCTGTGAGGGGGGCAAGCCCCCCTCAACCCCCCGTGTCGATGCATGCTGTTGGTTTGTTACCAAAATAGGTTTTTCATTTTCTTTGTTCTGTGAGGGGGGCCAGCCCCTCAATCCCCCGTGTCGATGCTTGCTGCTGGTTTCATCACCAAAAAAGATGTCTCCTTTTTTTTCTGCGAGGGGGGAAAGCCCCCCTCAACCCTCCGGGTCTGTTGGTTTCGTTACCGAAACAGATGTTTTCATTTATTATTTTAGCTACGCATAAAATTTTATATGAATATATGAAGCGTTACAACGACAAGTTCGAAGAAAAATGCACAAATATCTGCTTATAGAATATTAGTTGTAGGATTTTTTATGTACATACATACATGTACCTATCTATACATAAATACATATAAACACATATCACTCCTTTATCCCGCTTTCGCTCTGCCTACCTATCTATGTACGCGTTAAATTAATTTAAATGTAATAATTCGCGGTACCTTCAACTTGGATCCCATTACATGAGATGAAAAATATGACAGTTCGTTTGATACCCAACACGATATAAACCTTATTCAAACACATTTTACATGCAGTAGCAGTACGTATTGTGACTTAAACGTCAATTTTGGTGCAGCTACTCAATTGAGTAAGTCAAAAGTCTCAGACAACAGATGTCGCTGTTAGTTTTCCTAAAACGCGAATTGGCTTAATAGCACTACCTTTTTCAACAATTTTGGAAAGTGCGTGTTCCCCTAAAAATAAGAAATTTAACCGCAGTAAAGAGCAGCCTATGTTTTATTCTAAACATTATTTCACCTTTGTACAAAGTAGCATTTGAATCTATTCAGCCGTTTTAGCGCCAAGTCCTAACAAACACTTATCCGCGTTTATAAATTTCAAAGGAATTAGGAATTAGGATTAGGATTAGTAGGATCTCTTATGTACCTACCTATCTATGCGTTAAATTAATTTAAATGTGATAATTTTCGCGGTACTTTTCTACTTCGATCCCATTAAATATGATAAAAAATATGTCAGATCTGAGCCTAAGGAGCAGCTCTTTCTTACCGTAGCTTATACACAGATATTTAGCGTATGTAGTGCAATCACGTCTTGTCTGCCTTTCGTTTTCATCATCAGATCAGCTCCACGAGTATGACACATACCGACACCACACCGATACCGATACCAATGTACCTGCTGCTTGTAGAAAGTGGTTGAAAAATTCTGACATAAGGGCTCATTGAAGACCAATGTGGCGCAGCGGTAGTGCGACTGCCTTTGACGCAGAAGGTTCCGGGTTCTATTCTCGGTGGGTCACTCACAAAGTTGATATTTATCACTTTGTAATTTGTTCCCAGTCTGGTTAGGACATTGCAAGTTGAACCACCCGATTCCGTAAGAAAGATGGTTCCGTGTTTCGGATGGCACGATAAGCCGTTGGTCCTGGTTGTTGTCTATGATCACTTTAGACGGCGGTCGTTACACAACCATGTCAGAATCCTGCTACTTGCAGAAGGCAGTTGAAAAATTCCGACACTAGGGTTCATCGGGTCGTTGGACGACTCGGTGTCCCACACGAAAAAAGAAAGTGAATCGTTAGACGGCTCGGCGTCCTACACGAAAAGAGAGAAAGAGAAAAACCGATGTACCAATTTCATACTAAATTGACATTGCGTAAATGCAAGAAAGTTTCAAACTTTCACCTACATTATATATATTTTTGAAATGTGCTATTTAAGCCCTTTTGTTTGATACCCAACACGATATCACTTGAAGAAAAAAAATTTTTTGTTCGTATCTTTATGCACGCTAGAGGCGCCATGTTCACTTTATTGTGACATGACATAGCCTATAACCATCGGACTGTTCAGACACTTCTATTGACACCTCATTTGTCAAATTCTGATAAGTAGATTCGTAGCTAGGAGGGAACAAAGGAATTATTGCCACATACAAACATACATACATTCCGGTCAAAATCATAACCCTCCTTTTTGCTTTGCTGTAGTCGGGTAATTAACTAAGTACATCATTAAATACAATACAGGGTGTTAGGGACAGCGTTCCGAATACTGATAGGGTTCAAGCAGACCATGAAACTAAACAACTTTCCCCTAGGAACATATGTCAGGAAATGACAAAAAAAATTCGCCCACCCATAAAAAATCGCGATCAGCCGACTGCATATACTATGGGAAACCAAATTTTTTTTTTACGTTTCCTGAGATATGATCATAGGGGAAAGTTGTTCAGTTTCATGGTCTGCTTGCACCCTATCAGTATTCGCCACGCTGTCCCTTACACCTGTATAAACTATGCTTGGCAAATGCGTCTTAAAACGTCCAAATCGCTTAGTCTAGACTCATTTAATCCCTAGTGTCCGTCAGGTGAAACCTGAGTGACGAAGGTGACCGGAGGCCATCGCATAATCTCTTCTTTACGAGATTACATTGCTCTAGTAGAGTTTAGTTGACAAATTAATACGGTGTCACGTCTAGTCGTCAGTGTATTACATGACTCCGGGTCTCGCATGAAAAGAACCCTTTCGTCGCATTAAGTACCTCATAAGTTTTTTTTTGCAATATGTACCCTTAGCAAAACGCACCTTTCGCAAAATACACCTATCGCAAAATGCACCCTTGTAAAACAAACATACCTAAGGATGTACCCATATTTTCACCGAATTGATTTTCAACTTAACAATACCAAGGCTGTATTAGCTGTATCCCTTTGCCTATAGAAAAAAAGCTTCTTATGAACATACCTAACTTAGAACACTCACACATTAAGGAGATGCCATAGCTGGGCTTACCCCTCTACCAGAATTCACTGCCCATTTGCACAGCACGTTATATGAAACTGACAGTTGCCATTTTGTTTGTGGTTGTCAAGTTGTTGTAAAATTATCGTTGTATGCTGTACGTGTTTAAAATTTGCTCGGTAATTGACTGTTTACCACCTCTATAGGGTGAATGTTCTAAGATGCTGATCTTAGTGGCAGGCAGCTGCCGCCGTTGACATTAGGTACTGGTAAAAAAGGTTTCAGCTACGACGCGAAATTCAGTTAACCATTTTTAAAATATATTAACAGCAGGAAATGGGCAGCAGCGTTCCCTGTGCATATTATCTACAATATCTTGCACTGTGCTCCCCAATCCGCCTGCCAAGCGTGGTGTGGTGAGTATGGCAATACCCCCCAATCAGGGGGAGGCCCATGTCCAGAAGTAGACTGTTGTGGTTGTAGAAGTAGTAAGAAGTAGAAAAAACATACTCTGAATCGGTTTGGAAAAAAAAAGTACTTGATTTACTACTCGTTTGTTAGCTAAAGAAGAAACTTATTAGTAGTTATAAAATTAAGTCTTTCACGTTACGTTCCCCAGTAAACTTAGCGAAAACTCGCACCGGCGTCAGTGGGAAAATTTCTGTCACACATTCCAACTTTGCATTGCAATGTCTTTGAATATTTCTACATGAACATAGGGCACGTACACACGGGCAGAACTATGCCAGCCGCTTTCTACATTATGCATTTACGTTACATTGCGTTTCAATGAGGGCTGCCGGGGCACATGAGTTTCTTTGTCTTAGCGATGTAACACAAACGCTAAAGCCGGGAACACCTGAGCTCATTCGTAATGCACTGGATCTTTAATAGTTTTCCTTCGCTGTGAAGTGGAATTGTGGAAGTTTCTAGAGTTCCTGTCGCTCAAGCTTCAGCTTACTTTTCTGCTTCAATGGTGGCGGTAAGTTAAAAACTTAATCTATTAAGGCCGTAGTTCTACGTTGCAGTAAAAAGTAATGCAGATAAGTGCTGTAAAAAGTCATCAGAACGCTTGGCCTCTAATTTGAAATCATTATTTACTAAAACAACTCCACGACAACAGTTGTCCCTGCTGGACAAGTACCTCACAAATCCTACTAATGTTATAAATGTGAAAGTTTGTATGTTTGTTTATTTGTTTGTTACTTCTTCTTGCTAAAATCACTGAACCGATATTCATGAAATTTGGCATGTAACTTGGATTAATACATAGGACAGTCGTTATCCCAAAAAAAAAATTCCTGTCGGTTGCTATGGGATTAAAGCCGACTACCACGCGGGAGGAGTCGCGGGTGCCCACTAGTTCACTATATTTTCCATACTCACGACACTTCATAGATGGATTGACAACCGCAGCGCATCATGCTGCATTTTCAGGGAACGATGCTGCACTCCCTGGATCGGTTATTGGCTTTTTGCTTCCTACAAACACGACCCTCAAACATTTATCAGACGTGGCGATAACGACCGTCATTTTACGGTTGTTAACATTTAATCAAAAACAGCAAAAAATATTGTAATACTTACACTTTTAAGCTTCATACTTGTTCATTATTTGCATGAAACCGCACCTCCACTGTCTCCGAGCCCCAGGAGTTCCACCAAACTTCGCCGAGTGCATGAAAATAGCCGCACTTTGTTTGTAACTCAGTTAGTCTAGTTAATGTATGGAAACTTTCGTATCGAAATATATGCTTTCCCTGAGGAGCGAGTGCCCAACTAGCAAACGAAGTTATTGTCAGCTCTCTGCGGAACCCGGCGCGTGGTGTCGGAAAAAGGACTAATTTTGTAACATCGAGGTAAAGTTTTCACACCGTGTTTTGAACGCGTGTGTATACATACATACATATATCACGCCTTTATCCCTTGCGGGGTAGGCAGAGCGTTAACGGCCGTAAGAATACGGCCACCATCGCCAGGTCTGACATTTTTGAGAATTGTTTTCCAAGGTTGTGTTCGAAAACATGTGTATCACATAGTGACAGGTTGTCAGCCTGTCGCCTAAAAATCGTAATATACCAATACTCTCGAGCCCCTTAGCCGCCTTTTACGACAACCGCGGGAATGATGTGGGGTGATGCTATTCGCCGGCATCACACGGCATGCACGCGTGTGCACGTTCGTAATAATTGCACTGAGAGAAAAGAATGTATGATTCAATCAAGCCCTTTTTTTCATACGAGCGCATCAAGTGATTTGTTTGTATTTACCAAGAATCTTATCTATCAAGTGCTTCATAAGATCCGTCAAGTGATTGTTTTGTTTTACTAATATGCTTAGCTGCACCAGACGAATTAGTTGATAAAGCGAATCAAACATTCATTTTTTAGAGTGATGTATGGTTTCACAAAGACTAGACTCATTCTGTTGTTTGTGACATGGAATGTATAAACGACTCGATATGAATCGACTAGTGGAGAGGCAAATTTTGATTCTAATTTATGGTACCTATAGCTGAAAATAGATGGCATAGCAAATCTAACGTGAGATGCGTGTTTAAAATGTTTGTTCGTTTTGATTTAACAAAATATCCTAAAGTCTATGTGGAATAGTTCTTTACGTTTAGCAATGTAAATTACTTGAATCCTTATCAACGATCTACCTCAAGTGGTTACGGAGGCTGGTTGTCTACTTTTTGCTGATGACCTAAAGCTGTTTATGCCGATACGTAGTCAAATAGACTGCAGTAAGCTGCAGGAAGACATAGACAACGTAATGCAATGGAGTCTACAAAATAAACTTAATTTCAATGTGTCAAAATGTAACATTTTGTCATTCACAAGATCTAAGACTCCATTGCATTATACTAGGTATGTGCTGAACGAGGAACACTTACCTAGGGTTACATCTGTAAGGGATTTGGGTGTTCGAATGACAGAAGACCTAAGTTTTAAAACACACATAATGGAAATGTGCTCCAAGGCTTTTAGGAATTTTTATACTGCGTCAGACGCACGACTTTGATAACGTTGCAGCAGTTAAAGCTCTGTATAACGCATTGGTCCGTAGTCGTCTGGAATTTGGGGCCATTATGTGGAACCCTCATCAAGAGAAGTACACGTCTATGGTGGAAAAGTTGCAAAATAAGTTTGCCAGGGCGCTATACCTACGGCTATATGGCGTGTATCCCTTCTATCCATTGATGTATCCAACTATGTTTGTTTTAGGCATGGTTGGATATTATCAATTAGAGGTGAGAAGGAATACGGCGGTGACACTTTATGTGTTTAAGGTATTTAGAGGGAAAATTGAAAGTCCCCAAATACTGGAAGCGTTAAAGCTGACAGTACCGAGCAAAGCTAGCGGTACCAGACGCAGCCCTCGCATATTCACAGTACCTACCGCGCGCACCAACGTAGGTGCCTACTCACCGGTCGCTCGAGCCGTCGTCGTCGTCGTCGTCGTCGTCGTCGTCGTCTCAGCCGATAGACGCCCACTGCAGGACATAGGCCTCCCCCAAGGATCTCCACGATGATCGGTCCAGCGCCACCCGCATCCAGCGGCTTCCCGCGACCTTCACCAGATCGTCGGTCCACCTTGTGGGAGGCCTACCTACGCTGCGTCTACCGGTCCGTGGCCGCCACTCGAGAACTTTCCGGCCCCAGCGGCCATCGGTCCTACGAGCAATATGCCCCGCCCACTGCCACTTAAGTTGCGCAATCCTTCGAGCTATGTCGGTGGCTTTGGTTCTTCTCCGGATTTCCTCATTTCTGATTCGATCGCGGAGAGAAACTCCGAGCATAGCCCTTTCCATTGCCCTTTGAGTGACCTTGAGCCTTCTTATGAGGCCCATTGTTAGCGGCCACGTCTCAACTCCGTAAGTCATCACTGGCAACACGCACTGATCCCAGACTTTTGTCTTGAGGCACTGCGGTAGTTGTTGAGAAGAGAAGATGTTACGTAGCTTCCCGAACGCTGCCCAGCCGAGTTGGATTCGACGATTGACCTCTTTCTGAAAGTTGGACCTACCCAGCTGGACTATTTGTCCCAGGTAGACATACTCGTCGACAACTTCCAGAGTAGAGCCCCCAACTGTCAGAGTAATGGGTGCAACAAGAGAGTTTGACATAACCTTGGTCTTGTCCATGTTCATTTTTAGACCCACTTGTTGGGAGGCTCTATTGAGGTCATCGAGCATTGTACCGAGGTCCTCCAGGGTTTCCGCCATGACCACGATATCGTCGGCAAAACGAAGGTGAGTCAGATACTCGCCGTTGATGTTGATGCCAAGTCCTCTCCAGTCCAAAAGCTTGAAGACGTCTTCCAGTGCTGCTGTGAACAGTTTCGGTGATATTACATCTCCCTGTCTCACTCCTCGCTGCAACTGGATAGGTTTCGAGTCCTGGTCCTGAAGTCGAACTGACATGGTGGCGCTTTCGTACAAGGACTTCAACACTTCGATATACCGATAGTCAGCTTGGCACCGCTGAAGAGACTGAAGTACGGCCCATGTTTCGATCGAATCGAAGGCTTTTTCGTAGTCCACAAACGCGAGGCAGAGTGGTTGGTTATACTCTTCAGTCTTCTGTATAACTTGCCTCAGCGTATGAATGTGATCCACGGTGCTAAAGCCTTTTCGGAAGCCGGCTTGTTCGGGAGGCTGGAAGTCGTCGAGCCTGCGTGCGAGACGATTCGTTATGACTCTTGAGAACAGCCGTACGCGCGATTAATTGCATTGCGCAGGAGAATCCGAACGTCGATGTGTACACGTGTTCGTTGACGGAATTCACAAAGATCACAGTATCACATTTCTGTAACGTGTAATAATTATGTGCGTATATAGTTTCCTTGGGTGTGCCTGCCTGTTACAACTGTATATTTGTGGTAATAAATAAATGAAATGAAATGAAATGAAACTAAAATGCAATTCAGTAAATGATTTAGCCATAAATAGATTGTAAAATAATTAATGAGATACTAAATATGCCGATTCCATTGGTTATTTTTATTTATCTACTTTAATATAAAATAATGTATTTCATTTACAAATAAAGCAAATCTAAATGAAACCGTTTACTTTAACTTACAAAAAAGCAAATGAATCATCTTTGATTGCGAACTTTTCTTGGGTCATTCTCTATCCAAATTTATGCTCAGGGTAGAAAGGAGGGGTCAAAAGCAGGTTTTATTAAAAAAGTTCCTTTTGTTCTCCACACGTAGCAACAATTCCAAAAGTTGAAGGGTCTCATTTAGATAATGATCCCATTTTACGCGATGTGCAACTGTTGTGCAGGTAGAATTTATTTTCTGACCTTACATGGATCGCACACTTAACGCACAATGGACCGCTAAAATATCGCAGCGTTCTGTGAGATCCATACTAGAAATGTCAATCCCCATACTGAAACCGCTGAACCCGTCCATTAAGTGCGGTTTTAGCACGGGGAGTGACGTTTCTAGTATGACAGATTGCTGCGATATTTTAGCGATCCGTCGTGCGTTAAGTGTGCGATGCGCCTTATGTTGAAAGGGTCAAGCCAAGTAAGGTACGTTCTAACATAAATATTAGCCAACAGCTGTCCAGTTGGGCGTCCCCGGTACCGCAGGTGTGATGTGGTGGAAGCGGATCTTCGCGCTCTTCTGGCAAGCGATTGGCGAGAAACCACGCAAGACCGAAAAATGTGGCGAAATCTCGTATCGGAGGCCAAGACTCACTTTGGGTCGTCAAGCCGGCGAAGTAAGTAAGTAACAGCTGCCATAGTCACCATGCTTGACAGACAGATTCGCAAGCGTTGTGCAAAGTGTTGCATTCACAGGGAATGCTGTTTCTAATGACCAGGATTTATCCTTAATTCGCCTTTTATGAATCCCAAGGCTAAAAATAGACTGAAATTCTATTCAAAGCGGATTTCACACAGCAAGAGCTACCTACCTCTAAATTACAGTAATCTCATTAATTAAAAAAACTAAAACGTGATCCCAATAAGGTAAAAAACATTGCATAGCGCTCTACGGAATCCTGCGCCCTTTGCAAAGTTGTTCACTTGTTAGGCCTATTACCTATTAGATCCAGTGGGCCTTATTACAAATACTTCAGACCCGAATTGAGCGCAAATAAAAAAAACATACATACAACGTGAGTTAAACTTGTTTGTGGTACGCCTTTGGTATCTTATTAGTAACATTGCATTTCACCAAACCTCTCACAAAATGAACCCACTAACAACGGTTCACTCGTGAAGTTTTTATACAAAGTTTACAAAATTGGGATGCGAGTTTTAATTATTCTAATAACTGAGCGTACCAAATTATTATCTACTTCTTTGTTCTATGATGCGAATAAAATGGTTCAATAGATAAAATGACACACACACACACACACACACAAGTCACGCCTTTATCCCTTAGGGGTAGGCAGAGCGCCAACGATCGTAATATAACGGTCGTCTGACAAGTATTGAGGGCCCTGCTGACGACCACGATCGTTGACGCTCTGCCTACCTCGCAAGGTAAAATGAAATGTCACAAATAGCATCTACTGGGTCTAAACGGCGGTAGGTCTAATAAGAGAACAGCCCCCTTCGCAATGTGCGGGTGAAAGTTTTATGACCGCCCTTATTGGCCAAGGAATCGCTTTATTGGTCTTGATACGAATCTGAATACTTATTCTGAGGGACAGACCTTTTCTGTTATTTTGCTAGCATCGCCTGCGGCTCTCTTGGCGTATATTGATGATGTCCCAAGGGTAAGCATAGTCAGAATTTTTCAAACAAAGATAAAAGAAGTTTTAGAATATGTATCAGCAAAATTTTACTTAGGTATCTGTTTTACAATGCACAGCAAGTTAGTAAAAGGTATAATTTTAAACACGTATAAAAATAACCAGATGGCATAATAGAGTTGAAGTAATTTTGTAATCATGTTAAGTTGTAAAACTTTTTAACTTCGTCTCGTCCTTCAAATATCTTTTTTTGGTCAGTGTTCTTTATCAAAATGCTAACAAACGTATTTTTGATAGCGATGTAGAAAGAATATGTTTTTTTCCGTGTGATGCCGGCTTAGAATAGCATCATCTCGCTTTCTCGTGGGTGTCCTAAAAACTGACAAAGGGACCTGAGAGTTTCATGTGTATTGCAATTTAAGGCGACAGGACGACAACCTGTCACTATAGCGATGCACGGCTTATCTAAAATGACCCTCGAAACATTTGTCAGACGTGGCGATAACGTTTAAAATTTTACGGTTGTTGACACTCTGCCTACCACGCCAGGGATATCGGTGTGATATGTATGTATGTATGTAGAAAAAATTACGTAAAGTGTATTTTTTTTATCTTCTTCACAAAATACGGACGTACTCAAGCTTACCCAGTTTCTCATTATTTAATTAGGTACTTTTGTTTTGCCGGGTTCGAAGGCGGTATTGGCATTTCGGCTTGATATAAAAGGGATTCACTGTTCGGAACAAGGATCTGGCAATTAGATGCTATCTCAATATTAGTTTAGTCTCATCTTCTCAGCCTGTAGGATCTTAATATTGGGTATCTAAATATTTACGTTTTCTGACAGAAAAATGAAAATGAGGTAAAGCGGTCACGCAACGGACGATACTGTGGTTCGTGACAGGCATCATACAAATGACAACCTGTGGCCACGTGTACATTAGGTCTCTTTCACACTCACAGTCCAAAGCAGCGCATTTCTGACGTCCGTCAAATGGACGCTAAAATAACGCTAAACCAACGCAGTGACAGCGCACAACACACGATCAAAATGTCAGGCAAAATGGCGTCGTTTGGCACAACGCAGCGCTAGCGCAGCGCTTACGGTGCGCTAACGGATGCGTCGACAAGCAACGCAGCCTCTGTGCGTTGGGACATCCGTCCTTAGCGGATTTTGTATGGGGAGTGACGTTTCTAGTACAGACGGATCTGTTAGCGCAACGTTTTTTTTTTGCGCTGCGTTGGACGTTGAGTGTGAAAGAGGCCTTATATTTTTGTTTGAGATTTCGTAAACTCTATCAAATACCGTATTCTGCGGTCGGCGAAACACCGGAAACATATTTGGTGTGTGTGGGAGCCGCCATAAACACGAAACACCCAGAAGTATTATGATTGTAAACAAACAATACCAGCACTAGTACTACATCCAAACAACTTGCTTCTTTACCTACAACAATCATCTTAACTATGGCGAATGGAGTTTTACCAAGTGCGACAATCACAAGACGTATTAATTTATAAACCAGAAGTATAAGGAAACGAAAACATATCTCACGTTCGGTTTAAGGGTACCGTGGTTTTTATCACTCAAACGATTACCCACACTTATTAATAAGTTTTCACTCAAGGGTTTTAATAAAATATATCGGAAAGTGGATATTCTTTGAATAAGAAAACCTACCCGTTTTTCTCCCGAGAAAATACTTCGCGTTACTTTTTGATCACACTCCTAACGCTGAACAAAGAATTCGATATTTCATATCCGTCGTCCATGAATACCGAAAACCTGGAGAATTCACCAAAGTAATACTAAAAGGCTGACTAGCGCACCTGCTACTGACAAATAGCCTGATCAAAAACGAGCAAGAACGCCTCAAAACGAACTCCATTCATTCACCAAAAAACGAGCAAGTAGGTGCAACCAAAGGGTTATTTTTAAAGCCATTTTGCCAACTTTTAATCCAGTATCAATAGAGTAACAAGCTTTGTGAAGTTGGACATTTTCTGGGCAAAGTCGATAAATTTGTTGGACTTTAAAGTTAGGAGCTGGTAGCTAGTAGAAACTAGAGATTATACGATAGTGGTTTGGCTGGATACCGGATACCGGATATTCGGCAAACCACATTGCCGGACTTAGCCGAATATCCGACGGAACGTAGCTGTTTCGCCAGTTTAAAAGAGTAGAGGAAAGTAGACAGAGTCACCTGTATCTCCCAAAGCTCATGACATTTCCTTTGATAAGGTAGCAAATAAAACAATACTGGTCAGGTTGAACGCAAATAAAGAAACGCGATAAGTGGTAAGTTGATATTTTTTAGATAGATCTTCTTTTAATTTAGCCTATTTGGAATAGTAGCTATCCGGTATTCGGCCGGATGGTATTAAAGCCACCGGATAGGCCGGATACCGGGTAGTTGCCGGACATCCGTTTCATCTCTAGTGGAAACATTTACTCCGCAAACTGGGTCGCGTGGTTGTTCTACTTCTAACAAGCAGGTAATTAGACAGGAATACATTTGTAGCTCAATTTGTGTTCTGTCCTCTTCAACTAGTTTGTTGATTTTCATAGAGATTATGATTGGCGTAATAGGCATGGTAACTGGCAGGTCAAATGAGCTAGAATTTAAAAATATATTTTGTATGAAAATACTACTTAACTGATGACGTCGTATCTCGTTGTTTTGTATTAGTATTTTCGAAAAACTATAACTAAATGGAGGAGTCAAGAGTAATTTTGGAAATTAGTTTTAACCGTACAACCTAATGACTATTAGGTGACAGTCACCTAGCGAATTATTTTCGATCAAGGATCTGTTTCTAAACCACTATTATCTACAGTGATTATTTACATACTTATTTTTACGAGTGTCAGTCGAGTACTTACCAAAAGATTGCAGCTTGCTATTCCCATACAAAAAATGTCAACGTTTTCCAACACAATTTTAAGCAAGTGTCAAGTTTGATGAAAAATGTTTTATTTACCTCACGTTTTTTTAAAGTAGCTAGTAAAATGACTTGGTACAGTTTGTGCTATATTAGATTAAAATATGTATACCAAGAATACGTTTCAAATAAAGAAGTTCTTTTATGCAGATTGCCTCTTTTCCTCGAAGAAAATCCAATGTACGTCCAGCTTGATAAAATGTTGCTTTGTACAAGAGGTCACATACTCCCTCTAGCGGTCTCCTTTTGACCTTTGAGTGCGCATCTTGCTTGAGTTATTTACTTAATGTGATTGCAGAAATCCGAAAAAGAATGAAAGTAAAATCCGCGCGTGCGCATGTTTTTTTCTAAAGATAGAAGATAATAAAACATTAACTTCTACCCCCTACATATTTTGATTCATAGGTTGGATCAAAATATGTAGGACAAAGACACGCGCTTTAAGAGTGGAACAAATTTTGCGCTTAGATTAACCGACGACTATCTACCACGAAATTTGAATTTAGGTGGATATTCGCTGAGACATCAAAAATGGTTCTGTGTACGATCTAGTAGTTCTGTATTAAAAATGTTAAGCTAATCTAATGTACGCTGCTTGCATATTTCAAAATTTATTACGATTAAAATGTGTATTTGTGAAGTTTCCTCGTAAATAGAAGAAAAGCATTACTAGCCTCAGCCAAAATGCCAATTTCAGGACTTGTTCACTTGGGAAGGCCTCGACTTTCTTTTCGTCCTTCCAATATTACTCGACCATAAATTGGCCCATTTTTGGCTGCTGCCATAATGTACTATTCTGCTTACATAAAGTTAATTTTGCTTTTGAAAACGGCTCACGTCATGCTACATCTGCGCTGGCCCTAACACGTTTTCTTCGTCTTAAGGTTCGAGATGTCTTATAAACGTGACTTTAATACAAATGTTTTCATTAATGCTAAAATGTAAGTACTCTTACCAATTTCGCTAATTACAGCTGGAATGTACAGTACTTGGAAATCTTTACTAGTTGTCTTCTTCTGATAGGGTTTCGCATGCAATCTTCAGATTTTTAGATGAACCTACAGTATTATTGAGTAATAATAGTAAGAATTCCTTGGTATTAATTGTACCTACCTTAGGCAAAATTATCAGTAAATTAGGAAAATAATTTATTTTCAACTTGAAATCTCTAAAATTCTTAATTTTGTCGACCGTTGGACAAAATGAAGATCATAAATTGAATGGTATGTAGTTAGCAATAAGAGCTTAGCAAGGCGAATTTAATTTAGAACAGTAAATATTCCTTTATTACTGCAATACTTAGGGTAATTTGTTTAAATGAAGGGTATCCAATTATTGGATACTGACCAGAGAGAAAACTGTTTCAAAATTATTTTGGACCTCCCATAGGTATAGGTATAAAGGAAGTTTTATGTAGGTGGTACGATTTAAAAGATTATTTTTAATCCTCTTTTTCGTAATTATTCATACCAGTACTTGAAAAGATACTATAAATAAATAAGTACTGTTCTGGTTAACGACGTCGTTTCTACAATACATTTAGGAAAAAAGGTCTTGGTGAAATGTTCTAATATAAGCAATAAAATATTACTGTCTGTCTATTTAATATAATGCGTAGACTCTCAATTTCCCTTTAATTGTAATTTCTGTCATATAATTAGAAATACTGTCAGTATCACATTTCTAATATTTTAAAGAATTAAAATTTTTTTTACACTGCACGTAAAATTTGTAAGCTTACATTGATTCCTTTTTGCTGCTCGGTTTGTTTTTAATGAGGAAGCAAATAAAAATACTGATTAGGTAGATACGTGTTAGAATCCGGATTTTGACATAATATAAAATTCAGTGCAATAAATTTTACTCGTGGCACGAAGCATGTAACATATTATACCGATTAAACGACAAAACATTTTATTTTGTAAGGCTAAATGTAATAATATTCAAATTCAAATTCAAATTTATTTATTATTAAACAGAATGCTACAAATAACAGTAAAAACCAAAGCTTCTAGCATTCTTAAATAGTAGTTACATTAAATAATAATTCAATTAAATAATTTCATTACTGAAATGAAAACCACCTCTCGATAGGTAACACCTTTTATTAAAACCACTTGCACAAATAATCACTTTTATATTACAATAATTGAAAATAACTTTAACTAGAAATTATAGCTAAGTACGTGCTTTGCAACTAGACTGCTCACCTCGAAGGTTCGCCAAAGAATGACCACTGGCTAACGACTAACTAATCGCTATCCCTCCCAGTCTACATTCTCCCCGCCAAAAGTGGCGTCATGGCCCGTCTGGTATTAATGTTGCCATTTTAAACTAAAATAAATTACTCAAAGTAACGTCAAGAGTCAGCCTTTATCAATGTTGCCATTTTAATTCTAGAAATAAATACAAAATCATAACATTCGGCCATCTGATAACGTGCTGGCTCCTGACGCACGTTAATTTACTCTCATAAAACAGGAGAATGATAGAAAATACTATGATGTTATGTAACATAACTTAAAACATATTATTATATTATACATGTGTATACACAAACTTTACTCTTAATCTAAGTAAAGATCTTATTAGTAGTATATTATGGCTTGTGATTGTGGACAATATCTTAGTACCTAACACGTTTAGCACAAGTCATCATAATCACAGTTTACTAGATTTAAATGCTAATAACAATCATAACATTCGGTTTAATATTACATTAAGTTCGTAAAAAATATATATCTACCAGAAGCGTGTTAAATCCTAATCTGCACAATTATACTATATTCTGGTACTCTCTCTCTTTTTTATATACATTCTAACAATTCACACAAATGCCAAAAATATCTCAATTTCTACAGTAGTTCCTATTTATATAATTATATAGTTTTTATTTACAAGATATTTATGCTACGTTTACTATTACAACTCTTTTTTTTATAGTTTGTTCATAAACTTATTGTTTATACAAATATATTGCTTTTTAACGTTTACACACAATAAAGACATATTTACCTTTTATTTAATTTTAAATGTACATAAATAATGGATTTTATTGAGTATTTTTTAATTACACACATTTATATTGAGCCGAAGAAAAAATAATAATCACCCAATACACAAAATACAACTATAGACTTTTTCTACATTAAGTATTGTAAGTAACATCTTAATGACATGCTTACATAATAATAATACATTATTCACTGCAACTATTTTGCTCACTTGAACTACTATTATCTGTATTATGTAGTTCCAAAGCTTTTATATGAATCCACGGTCGAATTCTATCGGCAGCGATAACTGTATTGTATGGTTTACCTTTCTTTACGAATCCAGGGATTTCGGCTATCCTATAGCGATCGTTACCTATTACTTCGGTTATTTTATAGGGTCCTACGAACCTCGACAGAAGCTTTGTACTTCGCCCGGTGTTTTCAAAATTGTTTCGCGAAATTTTTACCAAATCGCCTACTTGATAAGTAGTAGCAGGGACACGGTCTGCATCATGTCTTGCTTTCTGTTTAGCCTGATTCTTGTCTATGCTACTACTTATCTCTTCTCTGATTTGTTGCAAGTCACAGTTGCTACCATTATTAATATCAATGTCGAGTTTGTTTAGTAATTCGTCACGTAATTTGAACCCAAACAGAGCTTCTGTCGCGGATTTTTGAGTTGACGCGTTAACGGTATTATTGATGCCGAATTGAATTTTGCCAAGACATCTATCCCATTCGCGCTCATTGCCGAAGGCATTTTGGGAAGCTAGAGAATTTAAAATTGTTTGGTTGTACCTTTCGGCCTGACCATTCGCCCTCGGACATGCAACAGCATTAAGCACATGCTTAATGCCATGAGCGTCACAAAATGTCTTAAAAGAAGCGGAGGTAAAACTAGTACCGCGGTCAGAAACAATTCTAGCTGGGACACCAAAATCATAAAATATCTTTTCTAAAATTTTAACTGTGCTTTTGGTTTTTAAATCTTTGACAGGTCTTACGAAAAGATATTTAGTGTACGCATCTACCACTGTAAGTATGTATGAATTTCCGTCTTTACTCCTAACGAAAGGTCCGAGATGATCCATATGGATCGTGTGGAAAGGAATATTTATTTTTGGAATGGGATGCAAATGACCTGATTTCTGCCTTGAAGCGGTGTCCTTGTTATAGGCGCACTCTAGGCAAGCAGCTATGTATTTCTTCACAAATTTCCTAAGTTTCGGAAACCAATAATCATGTTCGATTCTCTCCAAAGTTTTCGCATATCCAAGATGGCCAATGTCATCATGATTGGCACGACAAATTTGCCATCTTGCGCTTCGTGGCACCACCAGACATAGACGATCATCAACCTTCCTAAACACGGCGTGATTTTTGACTGTATAATTTTTTTTTATGTCTTTACATTCATTATCATCTTCCGGTTTCAATATATTATGTATTCGGGATATATCTGGATCTGCTATTTGTAAGGTTAAGAGCCAATTCTGTTTTTCTATACTGTACACAGATACAGATGAGTTTTCATCTGGTTCCGCGGATAGTTTGGTGTTCCTGCTTAAAGCGTCCACATGAGACATTTGAGTGCCTGGACGATATTCGACATCAAATGAATATTCACTCAATTGAAGCCACCACCTCGCTATCCGCGGAATCAGATCTCTTTTAGACATCGTTGTTCTCAGAGCTGCGCAATCGGTATAGATCTTAAAGTGCAAGCCCATAAGATATACTCGGAACTTCTTCAATGTGCACACGATGGCAAGCGTCTCCAGTTCGTAGGAGTGTAGGTGTTTTTCTTCAGGGGTAGTCTGTCGACTAAAATATGCAACTGGCTTAAGTACCCTGGAATCCTTTTG
This sequence comes from Keiferia lycopersicella, assembly GCA_029255805.1. Lineage (NCBI taxonomy): Eukaryota > Metazoa > Arthropoda > Insecta > Lepidoptera > Gelechiidae > Keiferia > Keiferia lycopersicella. Next base: position 8,781,137 of record JARACZ010000008.1, read on the forward strand.
CCATTGCATTAGAATACCTCCTACGCCCAGAGAGCCTGCATCCGTGTGCACTTCAGTTTCAAGCTTGGGGTCATAAAGCGCCAACACTGGCCGGCTAACAAGTTTATCTTTTAGGAGGATAAAAGCACTTTCTTCGACTTCAGACCAACGCCACTCAGAGTTTTTCTTCAACAGTGACGTTAAAGGACGTGCAATTTCACCGTACCCCTTTATAAATTTCCGAAAATAACCAGTCAATCCTAAGAACTGTCGCACTTCATGTACGTTTTGAGGCGTAGGGAATTTTTTTACGGCTAATACCTTGGATTCACCGGGCTGAATACCCGAAGAGGAAATGTCATACCCTAAGTAACTGACAGTCGTATTCAAAAAACAGCATTTTGTAAGCTTTAAAGTGAGTCCATGTTGTCGGAAAAGACTAAGTACGATTTCTAACCGTTCAAACATTTCCTCCACTGTCTTTGAAGGTATCAAAACGTCGTCTAAATAAGCCAATGCAAATTCGAAACGTTTGTTACCCAAGATCTTGTTTACCATTCGCTGAAAAACAGCCGGTGCATTAGCTAGCCCAAAGGGCATTCTTTTAAACTCAAAATGCCCATCAGGCGTAACGAAACCAGTTAGATGCCGACTGCTTTCAGCCATAGGAATTTGATAATAGCCGGAGGCTAGATCGAGGGTAGTGAAAAATGTATTCCCACTCAAATTGGAAATCTGATCCTCAATGAGAGGCAAAGGGAACCTATCTTTGACGGTCTTGTTGTTCAGGGCCCTAAAATCTACACATAACCTTTGTTCCCCAGTCTTTTTCCTAACCATTAGGATGGGACTTGCGTAATCGGAATTCGACTCCTGAATTATGTCATTACGAAGAAGCTCATCGATGGTTTCACGAACCTTTTCGCGCTCGGCATAAGAAAGGCGGTACGGTCGATATACCACCGGCTTGTTGTCCGTAAGCGTGATATTCATTTCAACGTCTGTCGCACATCCTATCTCTTGTAGATTGTTAGCGAAACAATCGCGGTAGCTTTGTAATAAAGAATAGAGTCGATCTTTATGTTCTGAGTCGAGTCCTGGTCCAGTCTTGATGTCATTTTTATCTAATGGTTCTAAAGCAGAAATATCGGTTTGTATTTTGTTGACATGATAACTCGATTGTTCAGTAAAGGGGATTGCTCTAGCTACTAATATATCCTTTTCTAATTTAATAGGATTGTGGGACAGATTTGAAACGACAACTTCCCCTTTTCCTTCGGTTACGTAATAAGCACCTGATAACAGACGATACTCCTTCCCTGGCATAAAAGTATTGTAACCATCAATGAAAACATCTCCGGTGAAATGTGTTCCTGTATAAACAGGAATGACGCTCGTCTTGAGGACTTGTACCGACGTAGCAACAAGTAGCCTTAAATTGGCATCATCGGAAGACAGCTCACTGCTGGGACTTCGGTAGAAAATAAGACGCTGACTGTCTTTCAAAACAGTAACACCAGACAACTCTGTAAAGTTTTGCCCTACTAGCACCGAGGTTTGCATGTGCACATCATCAACAACTAATACATCAATCTCAGTTTCAACCTCATCAACTTTCAAAGAGACACATGACTTATATAATGGCACTACAGAAGACTGGCCGAAACCCCGTACTATAGGAACGCTGTCATAATTCTTCGACAAGTTTAATGACTCTGCAGTCGTCTTACGTAAGAGTGTACACTCGCTTCCAAAATCGATGTAAGCTTCTAGGAGTTGGTCATTGACAGTAACAGTTTTAAAATACTTGTCATTGGCTTTATTTTTATTAATGTCAATTTTTAACGTCTTCTTTTCCGTACTATTCGCAGTTGGTAATGGTTGTGGTTGTGTATTAACGTTCAATGGATCTAATTTACAACTGTCACTGTTATGCCCAACCCTATTACACCGCCTACATCGCACTACGGGCTTTGGACATTTGAAATAAGGAGACTGGCAATTATAACAAACTATAGAATCTGAGTATTTATTTTGAAATTTAGGATTTGAACTTGTGCTGGGACGTTCAAATCTTTGAACTGGTCTATCCTTCAACCTATTATTGACATGCGGGTGAGTTTTTTGGGAACAAAGAAAGTTAAGCAAGTCTTCCGGTTCCGAACTATTTAAAGCTTGCGCCCCGTTTTGAATGGTTCTATCAGTAATCCCGTGAACAATACAGTCAACCGCCTTTTTGCCTGTAATTTCACATCTGTTTAGCAAACACAATTTTTCAAAAAAATATTCACGCAAACTTTCATCGTGTCTAGAAGTGCGGTTTAACATTTCTTCTAAAAGACGCCCGTAGTTTTCTTCGCTTGGGAATGCCTTCCGAAGCTTAACTTGCCACTCCTCCCAAGAGTAAATAACTGTGGGTAAGGACTCGAACCACTTTTTGGCTAACCCTACTAACTTTTGTAATGAAAAGTGGACGACTTGCTTTTCGTCCCAGCCGTATATAACTGCACATTCGTTCACCTTTTTTAACCAACAATCAATAGTTTGAGACTTGTTTGCGGGATCAAATTCAGGCACGACGTTGTTCAAACTGCTGTTGTTTAAAACCGAAGATGACCCCTTATTTGCATCGGCCTTCCAATTGGATAACAAATTTAACACATCTCGAGTAGATAAACGCTTTGAAAGCTTACGTGACTTACGTGGAGCAGGTTCGTAGCTCGATGAAGATGAAGACGAAGAGGAAGGGCTCCTTCTTCTCTTGGACTTTTTCTTTTCCCTCCGCCGAGAAACGGAGGCGTGCCAGGTGGGGTACCATCTTTGTCCGCGGAATCCATTTATTTCTGAAAAATAAACCAACATCGGAATAGTCCATTCAACATTGAAATAATCCTTAGCATATGCTTAAAAACTCATAATACTTAGTAATTATATTTTAAAATGCATTTGAATAAACGGTAACTTTACCAACAATCCTTTTATATCTTATTTTATCTGGTAACCAAAACCTTTAAATCTCAAGTAAAATAAATTTATAACTCCAAATCATTATTACGAAGATATAAAAAGTAAAAAAAAAATATATCTACGCTAATTTAAAAGAGTTACGCAGTAAGCTAAGTTAACCTTTGAACACTCGGCGAATATACGTGGCTTACTCATAACAAGATCAAATACACAAAATACCTGTAGGAAACCTACCCACTAGGTTGTCCAGTGAAAAGAGAAAAAAAAAACCTAGTTCGCTCACTATCCAGCGAACAAACCTTTTCGCTTACTATCCAGCGAACAAACCTAGTTCGCTCAGTATCCAACGAACAAACCTAGTTCGCTTACTATCCAGCGAACAAACCTAGTTCGCTCAGTATCCAGCGAACAAACCTAGTTCGCTCAGTATCCAATGAACAAACCTAGTTCGCTTACTATCCAGCGAACAAACCTAGTTCGCTCACTATCCAGCAAACAAACCTAGTTTGCCTCCTATCCAGCAAACAAACCTAGTTTGCCTCCTATCCAGCAAACAAACCTAGTTTGCCTCCTATCCAGCGTACAAACCTAGTACGCTCACTATCCAGCGAATAAACCTAGTTCGCTCAATTCAAATAACCTCTGTAAAAGTAACTTGCAATATAAAAATTGATATGATCCCGCTATAAAAATACTTTTGAAAACATATTATGTATTATTTTATAAATATAATTACAACATATTAAAAACACACAATGGTGATCTTATCCCTTCTTTATTTTATAATTAGATAAAAACAACACTTGATGTCCATAAAAGCTTTAAAACTTGACTTAGATTTATCACTCACTAGGTAATATCGGCTTGTGGTTCCGATTAAGCAACTAAACTTAAGGCCCATGCGTATACAGCGCACATAATTAGCACTATTTAAGGTTGGGCCCAACCAACCACTAATAGTTTCGCCGATATACGCAGAGCACAAAAAAAAAAAAGAAATCTAATCCGGAATATACGTGTAAAACCTTTAAACCATTATGGACAAAAGTGGGCGGAAAATATCCTTAGTGTTTTATAATAATATAAATAAATTATATGCTTTACATACCTTTTCGTCCCGCTTCTGAGATGAAATGAAAACCACCTCTCGATAGGTAACACCTTTTATTAAAACCACTTGCACAAATAATCACTTTTATATTACAATAATTGAAAATAACTTTAACTAGAAATTATAGCTAAGTACGTGCTTTGCAACTAGACTGCTCACCTCGAAGGTTCGCCAAAGAATGACCACTGGCTAACGACTAACTAATCGCTATCCCTCCCAGTCTACATTCTCCCCGCCAAAAGTGGCGTCATGGCCCGTCTGGTATTAATGTTGCCATTTTAAACTAAAATAAATTACTCAAAGTAACGTCAAGAGTCAGCCTTTATCAATGTTGCCATTTTAATTCTAGAAATAAATACAAAATCATAACATTACAGTCATTCATTTTAGTCAATTGATAAATAAATTATTAATCATTATTAAAATTGTTATATAATTAATAAGAAACTGAGCTCTCACACAAACACACGCGTTCACAATAACTCTGGCATTCCCTTTCAATTTTCGGCCATTCATCCGCGAACAAATCACAATCGGGTCGAGAGAGGAGGAGTTGATTGAGCGCGTGCAGCGCGCGGCGCAGCGGCGAGTGCTGGCACGCCGCGATGCGGGAGTGCGGCTCCGCGAACAGGCGCACGGTGCCCGCCCGCCTGGTCGGCACTGACATTCTACACGTCTCTGCTAACAGAGTCGAGCTATCGATGCGGCCGCGCAACACCTTGCAAACAAATATCATTTGGTCGCGTAGACGACGACCTTGTAAAGAGTTGTAACCCAGGCACCCCAAAATAAATTGCGTTGGTTATAGAAAAGGATAGTATCCGTAATGTTGTTTATACATATACCGCAGGAACCGCTTTTGTACTTTCTCAATCATGAAGGAGTAAGTGGATTGATGCGGATTCCAAACGCATGAGCTTGATTCCAACTTGGAGCGCACTAGCGCTGAGAATAATAATTTTATAACGTGCAACTCGGTAAAGTCCTTGCAATTCCTTGTGATGAAACCCAACCTTTAGAAACCGTTGGTAGTTACAATGGAAATGTGGTCACGGAAACTAAGTGTTGGAACAAACAGCACCCCCAAATCTTTCATTTACATACATACATACATATATCACGCCTTGCGGGGTAGGCAGAGCGTTAACGGCCATAAAAATACGGCCACTATCGCCACGTCTGACATAGTGACAGGTTGTCAGCCTGTCGCCTAAAAATTGTAATACACCAATACTCTCGAGTCCCTTAGTCGCCTCTTACGACACCCGCGGGAAGGATATGGGGTGATGCTATTCTAAGCCGGCATCACACGGCACATTCAATCTTTCATTTTGTTTGTCCTATTAATAGATTTGTTGTTAAGATGGTAGGTATTAGTTTCAGGATTAGGTATTAGTTACAGGTTATCTTTGACTAAAGAACAAAATATATAGATAGCTAGGAATGTTTAACAATTGACTTTGTCACTCGTCATTCAAAGTGAACTCACAGGTCATCATGTTATGTCATACAAAATCAATTAATAACTACACGTATCATCATGTAGCCACTATTGATAGCCACTGTAATTCTATGATCGAGGGGTTAATCTATAGTTTACGCTGGCGGATCGCACACTTGACGCACGACGGAGCGCTAAAACATCGCAGCGGTCTGTCAGGTTCATACTAGAAACATTACTCCCCATACTAAAACCGCACTCGACGGACGGCACTGTGATAGCGCTGCGTCGACCGCGGTTAACAAGCATACTATAACCGCTTATAGTATGGGGATTGACATTTCTAGTATGGATCTGACAGGCCGCTGCGATGTTTTAGTGCTCCGTCGTGCGTTAAGTGTGCGATCCACCAAATAGATCTAGCAGTAGCACATCAAATTACCTATTCTAAAGATACTTATACTGCTAATTACCCGACTACAGCAAAGCAAAAAGGAGGGTTATGATTTTGACCGGAATGTATGTATGTTTGTATGTGGCAATAATTCCTTTGTTCCCTCCTAGCTACGAATCTACTTATCAGAATTTGACAAATGAGGTGTCAATAGAAGCGTCTAAACAGTCCGATGGTTATAGGCTATGTCATGTCACAGTAAAGTGAACATGGCGCCCTCTAGCGTGCATAAAGATACGAAGAAAAAATTTTTTTTCTTCAAGTGGTATCGTGTTGGGTATCAAACAAAAGGGCTTAAATAGCACATTTCAAAAATATATATAATGCAGGTGAAAGTTTGAAACTTTCTTGCATTTACGCAATGTCAATTTAGTATGAAATTGGTACATCGGTTTTTCTCTTTCTCTCTTTTCGTGTAGGACGCCGAGCCGTCTAACGATTCAATTTCTTTTTTCGTGTGAGACACCGAGTCGTCCAACAACCCGATGAACCCTAGTGTCGGAATTTTTCAACCGCCTTCTGCAATTAGCAGGATTCTGACATGGTTGTGTAACGACCGCCGTCTAAAGTGATCATAGACAACAACCAGGACCAACGGCTTAACGTGCCATCCGAAACACGGAACCATCTTTCTTACGGACAATCGGGTGGTTCAGCCTGCAATGTCCTAACCAGACTAGGAACAAATTCACAAAGTGATAAATATAGACTTTGTGAGTGACCCACCGAGAATCGAACCCGGAACCTTCTGTGTCAAAGGCAGTCGCACTACCACTGCGCCACATTGGTCTTCAATGAGCCCTTATGTCAGAATTTTTCAACCACTTTCTACAAGCAGCAGGTACATTGGTATCGGTATCGGTGTGGTGTCGGTATGTGTCATACTCGTGGAGCTGATCTGATGATGAAAACGAAAGGCAGACAAGACGTGATAGCACTACATACGCTAAATATCTGTGTATAAGCTATGGTAAGAAAGAGCTGCTCCTTAGGCTCAGATCTGATATATTTTTCATCATATTTAATGGGATCGAAGTAGAAAAGTACCGCGAAAATTATCACATTTAAATTAATTTAACGCGTAGATAGGTAGGTACATAAGAGATCCTACTAATCCTAATCCTAATTCCTAATTCCTTATATAATTTATAAACGCGGATCTGTGTTTGTTAGGACTTGGCGCTAAAACGGCTGAATAGATTCAAATGATACTTTGTACAAAGATGAAATAATGTCTAGAATATAACATAGGCCGCTCTTTACTGCGGTTAAATTTCTTATTTTTAGGGGAACACGCACTTTCCAAAATTTTTGAAAAAGGTAGTGCTATTAAGCCAATTCGCGTTTTAGGAAAACTAACAGCGACATCTGTTGTCAGAGACTTTTGACTTACTCAATTGAGTAGCTGCACCAAAATTGACGTTTAAGTCACAATACGTACTGCTACTGCATGTAAAATATGTTTGAATAAGGTTTATATCGTGTTGGATATCAAACGAACTGTCATATTTTTCATCTCATGTAATGGGATTTTATGGGATCCAAGTTGAAGGTACCGCGAATTATTACATTTAAATTAATTTAACGCGTACATAGATAGGTAGGCAGAGCGAAAGCGGGATAAAGGAGTGATATGTGTTTATATGTATGTATGTATAGATAGGTACATGTATGTATGTACATAAAAGATCCTACAACTAATATTCTAAAAGCAGATATTTGTGCATTTTTCTTAGAACTTGTCGTTATAACGCTTCATATATTCATATTAAATTTTATACTTAGCTAAAATAATAAATGAAAACATCAGGGCCCTAAGTCTGCTAAATGAAAACCGTTTCAATTGGATGTCGATTGGATTTCAGTTGTATGATTTCGGTCATTTCGTATTCTGCTAACAGTTTATAGTATAGAAAAATCACAATGGCAGTTCAATGACAGTTGAGTTTCGATAGCGTTACAATGACAAAAAATAGCAGACTTGGGGCCCTGTTTTGGTAACGAAACCAACAGCAAGCATCGACCCGGAGGGTTGAGGGGGGGCTTTCCCCCCTCGCAGAAAAAGAAACGGAGACAACTTTTTTGGTGATGAAACCAGCAGCAAGCATCGACACGGGGGGTTGAGGGGGGCTGGCCCCCCTCACAGAACAAAGAAAATGAAAAACCTGTTTTGGTAACAAACCAGCAGCATGCATCGACACGGGAGGTTGAGGGGGGCTTGCCCCCCTCACAGAATAAAGAAACTGAAGCATTTGTTTTGGTAATGTAATCACACGGGGGGTTACTAGCATATTTTATATACACCTAACAAAATCATAATACAGTTTAAACTCGTACCTACCTACATCTTCCTTCTTCGTCACTCTAAATCTCTGTCAATTTTTAAATCAAAATTACATAATTATCTCCTTTCAAAATCAGTTGTTATTTAATTTTCCTATAACTTGTGTATTTATATATATTTATGTATATATTTTATTTATTGTATATATATATATATATATATATATGTATGTATGTATGTATGCTTATAGATATATTAATATATTAATTAGGTATTCATTGTAATTGTTTTGCTTCTGCAACTACTTGCAAATTCTTAAGCTGTCTCTTTAAAGGTAGAGGTTGCCTGGAAGAGATCGCTACAAGCGATAAGGCCGCCTTTGCTTACTTTTAGTTATAGTATATTGTACCGTTTTGTGTTTTAATGTTGTGATTGTTGTAAGCAATAAAGAGTTTATCTATCTATCTATCTATCTATCTTCCAACAAACAATCGTGATAATTTAAGTTTACAACCCCAAAATAATTAAAATAAAAAGAAGTCTAAAAACTAAAACCCGACTACTGAGATTTCGCGCTCTAAAAAGTAAGAAACAAGAAATCTGAAATAATAACTACTCACGATTGAATGTGTTTTTCGTCTCCAAAATTCATACAAAGTAAACAGCTATTATAATTTATTTTCATGGCAGTTTAATATAAAGTTCATAGTGGTTTTCAGGTGATAGCTGTGGTCGTTTGCCACGTGTTCTAGTACTTACTCTCTAGTTTATAACATAAATAAGGCAACGTGGCAAACGACCACAGCTTTCACCTGAAAACCACTATGAACTTTATATTAAACTGCCATGAAAATAAATTATAATAGCTGTTTACTTTGTATGAATTTTGGAGACGAAAAACACATTCAATCGTGAGTAGTTATTATTTCAGATTTCTTGTTTCTTACTTTTTAGAGCGCGAAATCTCAGTAGTCGGGTTTTAGTTTTTAGACTTCTTTTTATTTGAAGTATCTGTAGGTACTGGAAATGTGTGTAATAATTTATCTATTCAATGGGTTTGCTGCTAACAACTACTGATGTACCAACATCGCGTAGCGCGCGCACTCCTGAATATTTTTCAGCAAAAAAAATGTAATTTACAGCAAAATAAGGACTCTACTTAGTTACACGAAAATGAACAAAATCCTAACTCGGTTTCAGCATAACAAAAAAAGTTATTTAGCTCGAACGAGCGTGGAGATTTAAAAAGACTGTGATAACATCCCCGGCGATACCGCGAGGGATTGTTTTTAAAGTAAAACCTACCTAAGGTTCACGTATTTGATTTTTTTTGTGAAAGTAGGTTTTTATATTACAAATTTAATGTTGCTAGCACCACTAGTAAAATATTATCTTTTGTAACATAGGAAGGTCTTTTTCGAGTTCCTGCTACCGTGCGTGTTTATAATTTGGGTGCTTTATTCCAAATATTTCTGCTCTTGGACCCCTTAAAAAACCTTACAGTCCTCTCAGAAGAGAGTTCAATATTGAAGCAAAATAGTTGCAGTTCTACCAAAGTTTTGACCATAACAAAGATTCGTAGCATACGTGTGCTTTCAGCATGAAAATTTTATAATACTGCTAGATAGACCACGGTGGCAAGTTAGCTATTAAGTTAGCTACAAAGTAAAAACCAACAAGATGAATTTAACCATTTAACAAACTAATATGCAGTGGAATGACCTCTAACCTCCAAGGAAAATTACATACTTGCTGCAAGAACAAACAAGTTCAGGAATTTAATAAGTTTCCCTTCTAAGTTTTTAAGTACAAGAGAATAAAAAGTCTCGTGGGGTCAGACATTACTTTCTTGAATGAAGTTCGCTGACGAAGTTGCCAACGACTAAGTAGCGCATAATAGTGAATTTACGGTTTATCTTTAGTTGACATCAAGTAGGAAATTCATCAACATAGGGGAAGTTTAGGGAGTTGAGGAGGTTGATATTAAGTATAAAAAAATTTTTAAGTATCAAATGTTTGGTCGATTTAAGTAGATATTAAGTTATCTATAACTACAATTACCAATAAATAAAAGCTCCGCAATCCAGAACTTTTATATTTTTTTGAAATAGGTAGGTATATAAAGATGTTACAGCTTTTTAAATTAGCGCTTCTAGAATCATTGATAGTTGTGTGCAATCGATTCTTGTATAGCATTGTATAGTGATGTAGTTCTACGGCAGATCGCAAACTTAACACCATCGCAGCGGTCTGTCAGATCCATACTAGAAATGTCAATCCGCATACTAAGACCGCTCAACCGCTGTCGACGCAACGCTATCACAGCGACGTCCGGCGAGTGCGGTTTTAGTATGGGGAGTGACGTTTCTTGTATGGATCTGACAGACCGCGGCGCTGCGATGTTTTAGCGCTCCCTCGTGCGTTAAGTGTGCGATCCGCCTACAGTTGCAGCAATCATGTACTATACCTAATCAGTATGACACGGAGAAAGCTTCTAATTTGATTCAAATCAGGAACTCTATTCAATTCAAATTGCCAATCCGGAATATGAACCGCTAAATTGCCTCCAAAAGCTAATTGTTCTGACAATAGGTGCAAAATAATAGGATTTCAGACCATTGTTCCTTTGCTTAGGCAAATAGGTTGAGGCCTTAGTTAAGCAAAATCACCGCTAAATGTACATAATATTATACAAAATTAACAAAAGAGTAATTGATTGAGATAAAGGAAGATTAATAAGAGAAATATACTGAACTAAATTTTTTCATATCGCAATATTGATAGAAGTAGATAGATCTCTTTGCAAGCTATACATACTCACTTTTGTATGGGGAGAGCGGTTTTGTATGGGGAGCTACGTTTCTAGTATGGATCTGACAGGCGCATACGTTAGCGCAGCGTTATTTGTGCTTATATGTGATAGAAGCCTTAAAGATGCGCTTTAACTATTACAACCTTGGTCATGTATTAGGTAAAAAAAACTCTTTTTCAGTTACCTGACAAAAATTTCTGTCCTATGTTGAGATGTAACTACAATGATGCTCAGTGTAGTATTTTAGCACTCTCACTTCCTTTTATTCGCTCAGGTACGAGCGTGCAACAGCAACATGAATTCCCAGTTGTAAAAGGAAATGGATTAAAAGTTGTTCAGCAAAAAAATACAATTATAAAGTCGTATCAACTCACACATTCATGGCGGAGAGTCCTCAGTATGCATGAAACTGCATAGATATTTTTTCTGCTGCATTTATAACGAGTAAAATAATTACATAATCACAGAGGTGTTAAGTTTCTTTAATCTAAAATAGTTTTCCCCAGCGTACCTACGCCACAAGGCACGATCTCCCGTTTTCGCTATCCAATCTCAACCGCTTCCTTTAAGTCATCGGTTCATCTGGCCGGAGGGCGTCCAACGGCATGCTTGCCTAGGCGTGGCGAGGTAACTTTTTTATCCCGATGGCGTTGTGGATAGTACCCCTGCCTTCTACGCCGAGGGTCGGGGGTTCGATCCACACCGGACACAAATAATTGTTAAGTTAATTTACAATTAATATTTTTGTCTAGTCTGGATGTTTTCTATGTATAATAATTTATTAATTTACAAAATAAAAGTATATCTATTATTATCAGCTGTTTAGTTCCCATAGTACAACCTTTGCTTAGTTAGGGGCTAGATGGCGTTGTGTGAATTGTCCAGGATATTTATTTCTTTATTTTATATTTTATAATGAGTCAGACCCTGAGCGGTCGTAAAACGATGCTGCAAAGTCACTAGGAGATAAAGCACGGACAACATATTAATAAAACCAGACAGTTAGAATTTACTTTACCGTGTTAATTAAAAGAAAACAAAAAAAAAATTACCAGAACGACTAAAGCAGATTATAAAAATACAGGGAGTAAGGGACGGTGTAACGAAAACTTTGCAGGCGTGCTCAGACCATTAAATTGAACAACAACTTTTTATATAGGGAATTTTTTTGGCCTTACACACTAAATTCCCGATCAGCTGAGTGGCTTTGTATGAGAACTCGAAAAAATTTTTTAGTTTCCCAACACAGCCCCCATAGAAAAAGTAGTTCAGTTTCATGGTCCGATCACGCCTGCAAAGTTTTCGTGACATACCGGCCCTTACACCCCTTATAATGGGATGGATTCGTTTTTTTTTAAAATAGATTGTTATAACTCTATTAATACGGCCGTTAACGCTCTGCCTACCCTGCAAGGTATAGATGCGTGATATGTTAGTTTTTGTTCATTCAACCAGTTTGCCGTGATGAAAAATGCCAACATATAACGAAGACACTAATTCAATATAAACTCTTAGCAAAGGAGCTTATATTATCATAACAAAATAATTAAATGAGGTTATAATAATATGAGGAAGCTCCTCTCAAGTATTAATATCAAGTCAAATTGAAAACGGCTGCTAAAGTATAATAACCGCAAACGAGGCTTGGTTGGATAATTCCCCAAATTCCTGATTCTATTACTACCAGCAAAGAGCACTACTACTTATTATAATAGGCAAAGAGGCTACTATCCGAATAATTGTAGTGGTACCAGTGCTCCGGTGAATACGGTCCATTGTTATGAACTACTCATTTAGTCGAGTAATATCGCGGTTACGCCTCTTGCACTGTTTTGAACAAAGCCGAACTAAATGCACAATATCCAACGCAGTTCTAAGTTTTGCTCATTTCCATCCACGCTCCATTTTGTTCGGTTGAAATTCATAATACTTTGATAGTTTGTGGTGTACCTTACAGTTAGTAAGTACAGTGCTAAGAACATGCTACACTACAGATTAGACGTAGATATATTATAGCAGAAAAAATCTGCTATCCTGCTAATATTATAAACGAGCGGCCCGCCCAGCAGCTGCGCCCGCTGCAACTCATTTTCCCGTGGGAATCAGATGATTTCATAAAAACCTTCCTCTCGAATCACTCTATCTATTAAAAAACCTGCATCAATATCGGTTCGGTATAATTTTGAAGATTTAAGCAAACATATACACAGACAGACACGAAAAGCGACTTTGCTTTATACTATTTAGTGATAGTGATATGCAAGTTTGTATGTTTGCTGCTAGTTTGTTACTCCTTCACATTAAAACTACTGAACCGATCTTCATGAAATTTGGCGCACAGATAGACACAGATTTATAGGCACAGATTGGTAACTTGGATTAACACATGACAGTTTTTATCCAGAAAAAATATTCCCGTGGGATGCCACGGGATTTAAAGCGACTTCCATGAAATTGTAACGACGTACATACATACATACAAACATATATCACGCCTTTATCCCTTGCGTAAATGAATAAAAAACCAGTAAAAGTAGATCCCTTGGCTGATGTGCTGATGATAGCTAATTCCCATAGCTTCCAGAGATTTGCAACGGAATCTAATGGAATAAGAGATAGCGGAAATGCAAAAATTCAACTCAGCGTTTTTAATATAAAAGTTCATTGTAAGGGATAAAAACTTTTAACAAACCATCAGAGATAGATCTGCAGCCGACAGGGGCATTATGGTACTATATTCTGACTTTCTTGTTTAACAATTATTTCTGTTTTGATTGGAACCTATGCCTTTAAACTTTCTTTTTGTTTTAAATTAAGTATTTATGCTAAATGATGATTACATGGTTATATTTACATAATTTATATTAAGTCCTTTTTCTATTAGAAGATGGACCACCGGTAAGATTAAGCGAACGACATTACCTTTTATTAATGTTATGATTAAATTAGTATGTGATTAATATAATAATAAACGAACGTTAAGTAATTACCTTTTTATCCGCTTACGCAACGACACATCGTTATACAATTTAATAAGATATAATTAATCCTTTGTACGATACTCTGAAACGTAAAGGAGCTTAAAAATTACGAAGATAATGAAAATGTTACGATTGGATAATAATATCAAACCTCTTTACTAAACCTGGCACTTTATAAAAAGATACGAAATATCAAGGGCATGTCATGTTTAATATACCAGTAGTTTTGTTTTCATTTTTCACCTTTCCTATACATATCAGGTCTAAAAATATTAGCTGCAAATATTTTAAGCGGTGAATTAGCCCATGAAACTGAACAACTTTGCGCAAGAAACATAGGTCGAAATATGAAAAAAAATTGTGGACCTCCCATACAAAATTACGAACCGCCCAAGTCAATTTGTATGACAGGTCCAAATAATTTTCCCATATTTTGACCTATGTTCCTTGAAGAAAGTTGTTCAGTTTCATGGGCTGAATCACCCCTTAAAATTTTTGCAGCTAATTTTTTTACACCCTGTATACTACTAGACTATGGACGCGGGTAGACTCGCTGGTACCCTATCCACGACCACAGCTGATGTAACTCAGCTGAAACGTCGGGCTAAGGTAATTTCGTTTATATTACCATAAAAAACATCGCGAGTGACCCGGCTTAACCATAAAAATGTGTAAAATTCTTGATTTTCATACAACGATCCGCCAACATTTCATTACAGTCCGAAACAATGGAGAGGCCTTGAGCAAGATAAATGCAGCAAATTATTTAAGGGATTAGCTTTACTAAAGACAAGATAAAGAAGATTGGGCCTAACAAATTGCTGACTCTTCATTGAGAAAGATGATTCGTGACTCTCATTATTTTACGAGACAATAGATTTGCTGAGGCCTTAATTTTATGATAATAAGCCTATGACTACAAAATGTTCGTTCGGTCAGCGCGATGTTTATAAGTCCGATTTTTTTTGTATGAAAATAGTTTTTTTAAACACGCACTCAATTTGCATCCAACTTTTTGTGGTGAGGCCCTAAATATTTAGCGTCGCATAGCAACACAGTAGCAGTTTCAAAATAAAGAGTTCTAAATAAAGATAAAGATAATTTATTTCAAAATAAAATAGTGCTTACAAATAGTAAAATTACAGATATAAAAGTAAAGTAGTGCATACATTTATCAATTTATCAATAAACTGATCGCATGCAATACATAGGTCTATGTTTTGCCACACCAATTTTCTACCAACTTCATATTTCTTTCTAGCAATAGCGGTTAAATAAATTCATGGAAAATTCACCTAGTAGTTCCACGACTAACTAACTGCCAAAAAAAATTGTCTTTAATTACCTACTCTACTCATTACTTGTTAGTTTTCTCTATCAAACGTGGTATCTACACATTCCATTTTTTGGCAACGGCACTACCAGCGATACTACCAGTAGTGTCGTTTACAATTAACGGCACTACCACGCTCATTTTGGATTAAATTGTACAGCCAGCACAGAATTATAGATTGAAGTTTAATTCAAGGAGTTTAGTTAGAGAGCTGATAATCAACCTTTTTTAAAGAATTTATTTTATTTTTAAAAATTACGTTTTTAATTTACACATACCGGCAAAACGATATTGTCTTATTCATGATAGCTCCAGCATCTACGGTCTGTTTGTATGTTTTTTACGCCACGTTACCTATCTTTTAACTAAATTATTTATGAGTTTCAAACTTTTCATTTCATCAGGACAACGATATCCTAAAACGAAAAGAGCATTCCTGCAATCCAGATATTTCGAAAAACTTAATTTTAAGGGAAATTGTTGATCTAAAGGAGAGAGCACGAAATACGGACATACCACTTACACAGATAAATAGATACATAAAACGATAAATGCAGATACAGTGGGTTAGTTGATATTTTTATTAATAAAGGTTGTAATTTTTTGTTATATAATCAGGAATGTGTCATTGAGTTACAATTTTAGTTTTTATTTGGTAAGAAAAAAAATGATGTATGAATTTTTTTCTACGTTTTCGTTTGTATAAATGAGTTTGTTTTTATTTAGTTATAAAATAAATAGTTAGATTCTTAAGATTGCAGTTGCTTTTATTTCACGAGATTTACATGTTAGTAAATTAAAACAAACTTTGCGGTGCTGTCTGTACAATTTCATCAAAAATGGTCGCGGTAGTGTCGTTTCAGTGCCGTTAATTGTAAACGACACGACTGGTAGTATCGCTGGTAGTGCCGTTGCCAAAAAATGACACATTCTTTATTAATGTTCTACCTAAATTTTCAGCAGGATCGCACACTTGACATATGACGGAGCGCTAAAATATCGCAGGGTCTGTCAGATCCATACTAAGAAACGTCACTGTCCATACTTAAACCACACTAGACGGACGACACTGCGATAGCGCCGCATCGACAGCGGTGGACCGGTTTTAGGAATGGGGGTTGCCATTTCTAGTATAGATTTGACAGACCGCTCCGATATTTTAGCGCTCCGTCGTGCGTCAAGTGTGCGATCCGCCGTGGAGTTAGCTTTAGCATAAACCACAGGAATAAACTAAGATAAATCATCTCAAAAAGAATATGTCATTTAAACTTCGTTTTTCGTACACAAATCACGAAAAGACCGCCAATACCTCCAAGTTCTGAAATTTCAAAGTCTGTATCAAACGACGAGATAAACAACGAACCGATACAAACAGCATATCCGCCATGTTTGATAGCTTTGCCGTGCCATATGCTAAAGACATGCAAAAACGAACGCGCACCCTGGACCAGGCTTCCATACACCATCTGTTTTAGACAGCACGAGGTTTGGAGCCGGTTTTGTCGAAATTCCGAATTCGGTGTGCAAAAAGAAAACACAGATAGTCGATACCTTTGATAATCCTATTTTGAAACTGCTACTGTGCTAAGCGACGCTAAAAAAGGCCTTACCGCAAAAAAGTCGGATGCACGTTGTGCGCGTGTATAAATATTTTCATACAAAAAAAATATTCCTTGCAAGTATTTTATTAAAATATTTTTCGTAAGAGTATCATCATCATACCCTCAAATAATTAGTTTCACGGGATCAAATTGGGCGTAAATTTTGTTTAGCACTAGAAATTGTTGTCCATTTTCAAAAAGCTCTTTGGATTGCCCTGTTCCCATCAATTAGATGGAATCTTCATCATATTCAAATCATACATAGTATTTGATGTATTTAAATCACCATATTGGTAATGCCAAAACTTTTGTAATAAATGTCCGTAACACCCGGTCTAGGTACAACGTAACCACATATCAATAGTACTTTACAGACAGCGTTTCTGTAAATACAAGTTGTATTTTAAAAGTGAAATAGACCTCTCTATTACTGGACAACGATCAAAGAGGAGTCGTATTGGAGAGAATTTTCGATTGAAAAATAGCTACAAGTTGGAGAATCAGGATCAAAACTGAGCGCTGCTTGACGCTGAGCTATGGCCTAAAGCATTGCTCTTCTCTAAAATTTACTAAATTGTCGTACATGGTAGTTTGTGTGGGTTGTTTTAATTATTGTTTTGTAAATTATTATTTTGGTTTTGATTTAAGTATTTTTGTATGTGTGACTGTGACAAGAAATAAACTTTTTATCTATCTAACTATCAAAACTGTTTGCGGTACAAATAGGAATTTCAATGGTAAGTAACGAAGGTATTTGGAAGTTTACTGATTTGACATATTGGTCATATTATTTTGCACTTTAACTAGATAATATTGTGGTTAATACCTACTGCGACTGTAAGACATAATAAAAATTTAGGTACACAAATAAATGCAAGAAAAATTACACATGTTTGGTAGTAGATTACGAAGGTATTGATTTTTTCATATTTATGGCAAAACTACGGAATGATGTAAGCTAATTAAGATAAGGTAAGATGACAAAAATACCTTTCACACTTATACCAACCTTCTCAAGTTAATTTGCAGATGAGAAAATATGTAGTTGGTCAACACACATAAGTATCGCGTGAATTTGCGGTATTTTGTTGCAGTGCCCAGTATTACTGACGAAAGGACCTGCAGAGCCGTGCACAAGAAACATAATACTAACCTAGGCCGTGCAGCTGCTCCTTTCGCCATTTTCCAAATATGCCATACAAACCGTCAAATACTACAACATCGGTATACGTGTTAAATATTTTAATCCTAGTTGAAGTTGTCAGGTCAGGCGGCTCCGATTCGTATGAAACGATAACATTGTAAGCGCAACTCGTTTTCGTAGTGTCCGTCCAAAAACAACGTTCTCTTTTGAATGTAACTCACATTGTTGTGGCATTGTGTCTGAAAGTACCGCTGTATTTTTTTATCATTTTGCAACCTTAATAGGTTTTGGCGAAGTTTTGTAGTTTTGCTGTGCTACAAAGTATTATAAAGCACATGATCAACGGTCACAAATCTGTATTTTTTCTGTACATTTTTGAATAATTATCTGATATAATAAAGTATTCTGCTAAATATGTTTGTGTGGTATGTTTTCAGAAGGCTTTCAGTTTTTGAATAGGTTTGTGATTAGTATTGTACTTAGCTGTTCCTAACTAAAAAAACTTTCAGTACCTATCTTTCTTCATCTCTTTTGCACGACTCGATGGACCCCTCCTCTCTCTCGCTCTCTCTCTAATCGTGTGGCACACTGAGTCGTGGAACCCTGGTAGCAAGGTAGCTTTTCATGTAATACGTGGTAATACACATGAAACCCTCGAGTCCCATAGTTGCTTCTTACAACACCTGCGGGAAGAGATAGGGTGATGCCGGCATCACACGGCACGGCAAGGTAGCTTTTCTGTACTCTTTAACATCGTTTAGCCTGAAATGAACAATTAACCCCACGTTGGTGGACAGGTACCTACTAATACTTCATTTTCTACCAAGAGTGGTTACTTTGCTTAGTCAAGATGGAAGGAAAATTTATTTTAAACTCAATTTACTTACAGGGAAACCTGATCAAAAAGGTTTAAAATTTTTAGACTTATTATTAATTTGGACATCCAACGGCTTAATAATGATGATGTCATTATAATTTTCAATCATTATCATTAGCAACTAACCGGAACGATAGGCGGCCATTTTGAGGAAGATCTGGGCCCAAGTCTGCTATTTTTTGTCATTGTAACGCAATCGAAACTTAACTGTCATTCCATTGCCATTGTGATTTTCTATACTTCAAACTGTTAACAGACTACGAAATGTTCAAAATCATCCAACTGAGATCCAATCGACATCCAACAGAAATGGTTTTCATTTAGCAGACTTAGGGCCCTGTCCTCTTTCGAGTAAGAAGGTTAACAGAGCGTCGGGCCTCAGCTCTGTGTAAGTTGGCCCTAAAAGTTCAGTGCAAAGGTCAAGCCAACATTACAGGATTAGGGCGGATTTTAGTGTGAGTTGGCAGACTTGTGAGAGTATACGTAGATAATAACCTAGTGTAAAGCTGTGAATTATTTATTTGGTCTCGTCAAATTACTACAAATAAAAATATGAAATTGAAATAATGTAAGCGTTGACCAGGTTCAGCTATAGAGAATAATATGAGTAAGTGTAAGTGCATTAAAATGTCAATAAAGTGTAAAAATAACATATCTTTTGCATGCGCATTCGGGTGTTTTCTACGAGTATTTTAAAATAATTTAAATAGATACTTTGTTAAATGTAAAAAAAAATATCACGCCTTTATCCCTTGCGGGGTAGGCAGAAAGTTAACAGCCGTAAGATAAATAAAGCCGTAGTTAAATGTTTTACAAATAAAACAGCTTTATCTTTATCTTTAAATGGAAAGCGCGCGGGGCAATAATGTCGTATTTTTTGCTCATGATGAAAATGACTAAAATGTTTTCTCTTGAAATATCTTGGATGTAATTTTCGTCATTCAAAATTTACTTACTTGGAAAATTATAAAACATCTTGCCACCAGTATCAACCACCAACATAACGAAATAAACTCACACAGAGAGACACACATGTTGCGCCTTTATCTCATCCCTAACCATAGACTTATAATATACTAGCGAACAAAATATGCTTGAACGACAGCAATCAAAAATGACAGTTGTCACTTTTCACTTTATTAGTAAAGTATTTTCTTTGTTTGACGTCAGTGTCCTAACCTTACAAAAAAAGTTGCATACACAGAGCAAAAATGATATTTACGTCAATGGCCCGCGCACGTATTACCCGTGGTAGGATGTTAAAACAGAATTTAAAAAAGGCTGTGTCAAACAAATCCGGCACAAGTAATAAATAATAAGTAAGTATTAAACTTACATTTGAATAAAGTTCCCCCAAAGTCACATTAGTTTGAAGTTAACTTATCACTTCATTCCTTAGTGGGCGTAAACTATGAATAAGTAATTTGTTTGCTCTACCCTTGAATAATGCGGTAACTCAACTTAGAACAACCGTTTACTTAAGTACTGTCGGCACTATGTCTACCCACCGTTGTAAAAGATCAACTCTGACACCGATCAATTTTTGAAACGTCGTAATTTGATTCCGTGCTACGGAATCACTATTCCGTAGGTGGAATCACTATTCCGTAGGTGGAATCACTATTCCGCCGGTGGAATCCAAAAGTCGGAACTGCAGTCGTCCACGGAAATGGATTGTCAGAAAAAGTTGTTCAGTTTCATGGTCTGAGCGCGCCTGCAAAGTTTTCGTTACACCGTCTCTTACACCCTGTATAAACAAAAACCGATTGAAAACAGTATTTTATAGAAATAATTAATATTACACAAGTTCTGCGTACAATTATTAAGATAAGCTAGTAAAGATTATTCACGTAAAAGGGTTAGTTGACGTGTTGCTGATATTATCTAACTATTAGTCATGTAAACCTAAGAGACGTATAGAAACATGCATAAGTCAAATGTTGAATACTTATTAATATACATATATCACGCCTTTATTCCATGCGGGGTAGGCAGAGTGTTAACGGCCGTATGAATACGGTAGCTGTCGCCACGTCTGACATTTTTGAGGATTGTTGTTTAGATATTATTAATCAACTTGAGAACAAAGGCATATAGTCAGTGGTTTGTCGAGTCGTTGTATGACTAACTGATTTACATCTCATCATGATTTTCCGGTTTTTGCAATAAATTATTATTGACGATTGTAGGGGTGCCAGAAAATCTCGTCACCCGTTTAGATGACATCTGCTATGTCTCGTTGTATTAAAAAATCTTTTCAAAATTATCACAGATGAAAAAATGCAACTTTCATACCATTGAATTATGTATTCGAGCCAATTGTTTTACTTTTCAACAAATCCCAAGGAAATGTAGACAAAATTTGCATGGACGTAACGATGTTTTATTGAGGAAGTTTACATATAAACAAGACAACTGCTGTAAAAATGGATGTGATACTCTCTAAGTAAGTACTAATAACTTTTATGGTTACGATTTCAGTACTTTGACGACCTTTTTACAGGCTATAGGACGGAAGGAACAGATTTTGCGTCAACAATTTAACAGAATTTTGCTGTATGAAGGTTTTTTTCAGTGGAAATGTTGTAAGATAAGGATAAGTACTTTTAAGAAAAATGTTGCACTCTTAGTAAGACAACGTCCTAAAAATAGTATTAATTATTTTGTCACAGCACAGTGAATAACTAAAACGAAAAATATATTTTTAATCCCCTACAGAAAAATAATATATTTTTAGCTGCCTCTGGCTGCATTTACTGGCTCTGACTGGCATGATGGTTAGTTATTTAAGGTTCAAAATTCCCTATTTTGCCCAAGAACTGTAGTGCATTTTAATCTCCATTTCTGTTATTAGACTTATTTAATCTATTGTGTAACTATAGAAAATTATAGTTCCCAGGCAGGGAAGAAGTTGGCATATTATTAGACCTTCGAGTATTCTAGGCCTACTTCAATATACTGCCGCCCCTAATAATACATAACTTGCAAATAATCGTGTTTGTGTTCGAACTAAATTTCCATCACCAGAAGTGGTGGTTTGAAACCTACCGATATACTAGATTTATTCATGTGAAATGTATTAAAAATGTGGGTTATAATTGGAACTGTTGAAAAATGTTGCCACGTAGCATAAAGAAAGTATCTATGGACTTGATGTCCATAAGATCTGGTCGTTCATTCAATACTCGGTTAGGTATACTTGAGCAGATGAGGAAAAGATCCCGAAATGGGAACATTATTGTTTGTCTCTTGCTTATTTTTAAACGAATAAAAATTGAAACGAGTAAAAATTGCATACCTATCTAGAAAACGGCTCCAACGATTTTATGAAAATTCGTAAATGGGCGATTCGGGGGTGATAAATCAATCTAGCTAGGTTTTATTTTCCAAAAATCACTCTGAACGGCAGAAAAATTCGAGCAATAATGTTATCACCCTTTCCTAACATGTAGAATTCACCAACACTATCACATGAACTATTCAATAGCTGCTACAGTTACTGAATGCTGTACTTTTCACATTAGCTTTCTTGGACCAATATCAAACATTATTTCCACTTCCACTACACCGATCCTTATAAAATTTCGCGAACACGGTACGGTCAGCTAAATTATTCATTGCACGGCCTATGCCGACGGCCAGCGATCACACAGCTTACTAGACATGTAATGTACCGATTATTCCTAACAAACATTTTTTAAAAACAAGCTGAGCTTATAAGAAGTCGAGGACAGGGTATAATGCGTGCGGTGCCCTTTTTTAACAAACTATAGGTGAAGAAGTCTACACATAGATTTCTTAGTACATTGCGTAGCGGGTCTAAAATGGGGTCACAACTGGCCAACCGGCTACTTAATATACATAGAATATTGCCTGTAGTTTGCCACAGAGAAAAATGTCATTTTGTCCATCGCTTGCGTTTGTATATCATTTCTGGTCTGTGGGTTTAATCGTATAATAGTACATAGGTCGCGTCGAAGTGTCATCTTATAAATCCCCAGTGACTTACCAACGCGCGTGACCTTAAACCTTGACTTAGTTTTGAAGATATTCACTTTTTGTTTGCCGTCTAGAAATCTGCGTGGTCGTATGCCTATGCCTGTCGCACTCAACTTTAGTATTCCCGCGTGTATGGTACTTACAGAATAATGTATAATGTTGCGCCGTATTACCGGCGTGGACACAGATTACATACGTCGACATAGAAGATTTCATAATTCGTACGCCGTGTTTTATTTACGAGAAAAAGGATTATAGCATGATTACAGTCAACCCCGTCTGAGTAATATACAATCCCATCATAATAGCCAAGTTAAATATATCCGCCGACAAAAGCATTGAATGCCAAGTTCGGAAACAACTCTCTAATCCCTGTGACGTTTGTGTCCTTGGAGCAAATGCTGTGACATAAAGTCCACTTTCCTTTGTTACTGGTTGATTTGAAAAATAGGAGGAAAACTATTGTTTTATTAAAGTTCATCTAATACATAATATATTTATTACAAATATGAATCACTGTAGTGTTAAATAGGTATCTTAATATATAAATGCTTTGCATTATTTTGTTTTACCCGGTATATTTTTGATGTTTTAATATGTTTGGTACTACTGGTTACTCAGTGGTAGCAATTAGTTGCATGGAATGAAATTGACTTAGGTAAGTTATTTCCTTTTCTAGTAATTGTGACGTAGTTGAAAAGAAAGAGATTGTTAATATTATTAAGTTAGAAAGTATTAGAGGAATGATGGATGTTTGCAATAAAGGTTTATACGCGGCGAGTGAGATATTGTTGCAATTTTTCTCTGCGGGAAAAGGGACTGTTATTATGAGGATAAATTTTATACAATTTGTTATGCTTTATGTATGTCCAAGGATGGTCGCTATCGTAAGACTGTATTGAACTCAGCGTTATAATTGTAAAGATTTAAGTAATTTTTACGGCCATTAACGCTCTGCATACCTCGTAAGGGATGAAGATGAATATATGTGTGTATGTATTTAAGTTATTTGCCTTTAATTTAGCTCATTTCTCAAATAATTTGTTCTCATAGAATTCTTAACAATTCGGTAAAAAAAACAACTTCTTCTTCTTTTCGTGTGGGACACCGAGTCGTCCTACGACCCGATGAACTGTCGATCTAATTATGTGTCTGTTTTTAGGTTGTCGTCCAACGACCAACTAATTTGTGAATAAGCTGAGATTAGCACGTTAGCGACACGGTAATGCATCGGTGCCCTATTTTAGTAAATTGTTAGCTACAAGTCTACTCATAGCTGGTTTAATGACGGGGTCACAATGGATAACCGGCTACGCAATGTACATCGAAATTGGGCTATAGACTTGACGCCTGTTGTTTGAACGTATAGGGCACAGATCGCGTCGTGTGATAGCGGCTTATTATAGCTTCACCCCAATTCTTCCTATGGGTGTTGTAAAAGGCAACTAAAGGACTCGAGGGTTTAATATGTATTACAATTTTAGGCGACAGGCTGACAATCTGTCACTACGGTAATACATGTATCATCGAAAAAGGCCCTCTATACTTGTCAGACGTGGCGATAACGACCGTGATTTTACGATTGTTGACGCTCTGCCTACCCCAAAAGGGATAAAGGCGTGATTTGTGTATGTATGTATGTATGTATGTCGCGTCGTGTCATCGTGTCATCTCTTGAATCACCACTGAGTTACTAACAATTTTGATTTATTACTTTCTTACCATTTTGTGTCTTCAAACCTGAATTTTCTTTTTTTATGTTTATAAAATAACAGCCGTGTGTCGTTTGCCAGCTTAGAATGGCATCACCCCATTTCTTTAAAAGCCGGGACACAAGGTTTTCATGTGTATTACAACCTTAATCGACATGCTGACAACCTGTCACTAAGGTGATACTCGACTTATCTGAAACGACCCTCAGACGTAGTTTTTGTTACATGAAATTGAATACGTAGCCCTAGAAGTGATTATTACAATAATCCAAAATGAGAACTGAATGAAGTGAAAAAAAATAGTTTCATTATCAAGAGGAAGTTTATTTCTGAACATTCCGTCTATACCTATTGCAATATTAAAACCGTTTAAGGAAAACTATTATAGAATCACTTTTAATAATAATTAAATTTGTACCAATTTAATATAGTTTGATGTAACGACTTGGTTGTCAGCATGCATACTTTGAAATTTGTGTTTGTTTTAATATTAATAACTGTCAGTATATTGAAGACGTGCTTATGTAAGTATGTACATAAATATTTACATTCAGTTCACCTATTTTTAATTACCGTTTGTCTGAATATTTTCATTTAAACAGTGACAAGTTTTTAGTTCAGTAAAGGCATAAACATAAAAATGTTAACTTATATTTTGTTTTCCTTGTTATAATTTGCAGGCGATACTTCTAAAGCATGTGAAATAAGTTTGGGTAAGTATTATTTGTTTTGGGCGTACCTAGGCATTCAATTCGTCTCTCTCTTTTCTTTCATATTTTGATCATGCAAAAAAAGAAACAAATTAGTTTCAAATTCATGCTTACATTATTATTTTTTCTATCAGGATCTTTAGATTTGATGTATTTCTAACAATTATTCCAATGAGCTGTATAGAGCGCTTTTTTGTCCATTTTCCCAGTTTACAAACTACTTATTCTTAATTTTGTGTTTCAGAAAAATGTGCAGTGGATATGGTGAGTTACGATAATTGCAAACCATAATATTCATCAACCTGTTGAAATTAACTACTATGTATTAACATTTTTCTATTTTTAGAAAGGCTTCAATATGCTAAAATTACCAAAAGGACTTAAAGGCGACAAAGGTGAAAAGGTGAGTCAATGCAACTACTTTCGTTCTATATAAAGTACCCTTGGAAAGTAAAAGGATATTTATTCCACAGGTCAGAAATTTTTTAATTTCATTTTTTAAGTAGTAGTTTTTGTTGAGTAATTCAATGTTAAATTTTGATTTGTTGAAGGGTCCTCCAGGGCAACCTGGTGCACCAGGGCCTCCGGGAATAGTAAGTAAAGCTTTTTAACTTTTTTTACGTTCTTCAGAGTAATACAGCTTTTGCCACTTTCACACTTTATTGTAAGAAAAATGGAAAATTCATCACATCACATCGGCTACTGCCGGACATAGGCCTCCCCATGGGTAAGTCGCAATGAACGATCTCTCTCCCGCTTTCGTTATCCAGTCGCTACCAACCGATCGTTCCATCATGCCGGAGGGCGTCCAACGGTACGCTTGCCGAGGCGAGAACTCTCGAGAACCCGCTTACTCTACCGACCATCGGTTCTACGACAGATGTGACCAACCATCTGTTACATTGGTCTTTTTGCGGATAGTCTCATTACGGAGATCCCCAGCATATAAGTAGATATTTCCATTTTTATTGGTGAAAGCCTGTAATTGGCTGTCTGAATTGTATTGGTTTTTAAGTGTTACTGTATAAAAAGCTGTTGGTTTTCGAAAATAAATAAAATAAAATAGCTCCCTGAGTGACATGTAGCCGGTAGGCCAGTTTTACTGTCGGATTCCACGTCTCGGCTCCGTACGTAATGACTGGAAATATAAATTTACCGCATAAAAAATTGGCTTCTATTTACTTATCGGGTTGTTTTTTTTTTCAAGGCAGGACTAATGGGACAGAAAGGTGAAAAGGGTATGCCTGGCCCAATAGGGAATAGTGGACCAAGAGGACCTATGGGCTTCCCTGGGTCTGCGACCTGTCATAGGGACGATGCACCACGTAAGTATTCTCTCTTTAGAAACATTTGGAATATCTAAATGTCGCAGTTAGTGAACATAATAAACCACCACCTGACTATTTTCTGGGTGCTGGAGCTGGAAATGGTTGACTGTTTACTTGCGATGAGACTGGACGATGCGGACTGAATAAAAAATACTGAATTTTTATCCTGTCTCTTATAGTTTTTTTTCTAACAAATATAGAACATCATCTTCATCATCATCATCGGCCTACATCCACCCACTGCAGAGTATAGGCCTCTTCTCTAAATACATTTTTTTTCTTTTTTAGGTGGACCTGATACTGATGGAACACCAGGATTTTCCTGCAGGGATGAAACTGATTTAGGTGATTCAATTCATTCATTCAGAAGTAAGTTTCTTCTGTACCTAATTAGCCTTATTATTCTTGACCTTAGAACTATGAAAAATGTAATATGACCAGTGGATTAAACCTCATGAATATGTGAACAGAATTAGAATGAAATACCTTTAGTATTAAATGAAATTGTTGATTTTTTTATTTATTTCAGTTATAAAAGTTCGCAATGGCAATCCATTCGAAGTTCAATGTCAAAATAAATCTGTCGGCAACAAACATGTTATTGCAACATGTTTAAAAAAACCTGACCCAACAAAATCGTTGCCCAAAGAAGATCTTGAGAATTTGGCATTCAGTCACGGTTCTGCACCATTCTGGTTAAGCGAGAGACGCAAAAATTATGGTGTCTCGGATGATAAAGGATTTAGTATAAAAAATTTTTATTTCAATGTAAGTAAGTTTTGTTTTCTACGAAAATTTCCAAGATTATTATGGCGAAAAATTGAATAAGGCATAATAAATATCACAAATTTTAATAATATTATTAACTAGCTTGGGGTAAGAAAGTACTCTGATTAACAAATACTTACCTACGTACTTTTTAACAAAAATATTCCTCGTCTATAAAGATTTAAAAAGTATTTTTATTGTGATATATGTTTTTCCATAATTTGTAGGTATATTGCATGTTTCAAATATTTTTCAGTACGATATCGATCAAATAAAATATATGCAAGAATATTCATCTTTCGCAACTCAAAGAATAATATACCACTGTAAGGATTCTCACGTGGTTTCTGAAGATCCAAATAAATCATTGCAAATGCTTTCCTGGAAGGACACGTTGGTTGGCTCTGAACCAACATGGAGTAGCCCGTTTCATTATGAAGTCGAAGAAGATCTTTGTAAGGTTGGTATACAGCGGATCGCACGCTTGACGCACCACGGAGCGCTACAATATTGCAGCGGTCTGTCAGATCCATACTAGAAACTCACTCCCCATACTAAAACCGTACTCGACGGATAACACTGCGATAGCGCTGCGGCGACAGCGGTTAAGTGGTTTTAGTATGGGGATTGACATTTCTAGTATGCATTTGACAGACCGCAGCGATATTTTAGCTTTCTGTCGTGCATTAAATGTGTGATGCGCCTTAATTTTCGATCAATGGGTGCTTGAACAAAGGTAGCATTACGCTTTTGCTGATGCATAATGATCATTCGTTTATATCTTTAATATTTTATTTTATTTGGTGTTAATAAACAATAATATGCTTATAGCTAGTTACAAGATTCCACCTGTAGGATTCTTTATGATATACCCAATACTGTCAAGCTCACGTCCGTCTATTGTGATCTGCTGAGCAATCTGAAGTGCAAATGTCAAAGGTAGCCTGAGCTTCACTGTACTTTATTAAGAAACTAAATAGTTTTGCAAATTTTTATTATTTTTACCCGACTACAGCAAAGCAAAAAGGAGAGTTATGATTTTGACCGGAATGTATGTATGTATGTATGTATGTATGTATGTATGTATGTATGTGGCAATAATTCCTTTGTTCCCTCCTAGCTACGAATCTACTTATCAGAATTTGACAAATGAGGTGTCAATAGAAGCGCCTGAACAGTCCGATGGTTATAGGCTATGTCATGTTACAATAAAGTGAACATGGCGCCCTCTAGCGTGCATAAAGATTCGAAGAAAAATTTTTTTTTCTTCAAGTTGTACCGTGTTGGGTATCAAATAAAAGGGCTTAAATAGCACATTTCAAAAATATATATAATGTAGGTGAAAGTTTGAAACTTTCTTGCATTTACGCAATGTCAATTTAGTATGAAATTGGTACATCGGTTTTTCTCTTTCTCTCTTTTCGTGTAGGACGCCGAGCCGTCTAACGATTCAATTTCTTTTTTCGCGTGGGACACCGAGTCGTCCTAACGACCCGATGAACCCTAGTGTCGGAATTTTTCAACCGCCTTCTGAAAGTAGCAGGATTCTGACATGGCTGTGTAACGATCGCCGTCTAAAGTGATCATAGACAACAACCAGGACCAACGGCTTATCGTGCCATCCGAAACACGGAACCATCTTTCTTACGGACAATCGGGTGGTTCAGCCTGCAATGTCCTCACCAGACTGGGAACAAATTCACAAAGTGATAAATATCAACTTTGTGAGTGACCCACCGAGAATCGAACCCGGAACCTTCTGCGTCAAAGGCAGTCGCAGTACCACTGCGCCACATTGGTCTTCAATGAGCCCTTATGTCGGAATTTTTCAACCACTTTCTACAAGCAGCAGGTACATTGGTATCGGTATCGGTGTGGTGTCGGTATGTGTCATACTCGTGGAGCTGATCTGATGATGAAAACGAAAGGTAGACAAGACGTGATAGCACTACATACGCTAAATATCTGTGTATAAGCTATGGTAAGAAAGAGCTGCTCCTTAGGCTCAGATCTGACATATTTTTCATCATATTTTATGGGATCGAAGTAGAAAAGTACCGCGAAAATTATCAAATTTAAATTAGTTTAACGCGTAGATAGGTAGGTACATAAGAGATCCTACTAATCCTAATTCCTAATTCCTTATATAATTTATAAACGCGGATATGTATTTGTTAGGACTTGGCGCTAAAACGGCTGAATAGATTAAAATGATACATTGTACAAAGATGAAATAATGTCTAGAATAAAACATAGGCTGCTCTTTACTGCGGTTAAATTTCTTATTTTTAGGGGAACACGCACTTTCCAAAATTTTTGAAAAAGGTAGTGCTATTAAGCCAATTCGCATTTTAGGAAAACTAACAGCGACATCTGTTGTCTGAGACTTTTGACTTATTCAATTGAGTAGCTGCTACTGCATGATAAATATGTTTGAATAAGATTTATATCGTGTTGGGTATCAAACGAACTGTCATATTTTTCATCTCATGTAATGGGATCCAAGTTGAAGGTACCGCGAATTATTACATTTAAATTAATTTAACGCGTAATAGATAGGTAGGCAGAGCGAAAGCGGGATAAAGGAGTGATATGTGTTTTTATGTATGTATGTATAGATAGGTACATGTATGTATGTACATAAAAGATCCTACAACTAATATTCTAAAAGCAGATATTTGTGCATTTTTCTTAGAACTTGTCGTTATAACGCTTCATATATTCATATTAAATTTTATACATAGCTAAAATAATAAATGAAAACATCTGTTTTGGTAACGAAACCAACAACAAGCATCGACCCGGAGGGTTGAGGGGGGCTTTCCCCCCTCGCAGAAAAAGAAACGGAGACAACTTTTTTGGTGATGAAACCAGCAGCAAGCATCGACAGGGGGGGTTGAGGGGGCTGGCCCTCCTCACAGAACAAAGAAAATGAAAAACCTGTTTTGGTAACAAACCAGCAGCATGCATCGACATGGGGGGTTGAGGGGGGCTTGCCCCCCTCACAGAATAAAGAAACTGAAACATTTGTTTTGGTAATGAAATCACACGGGGGGTTACTAGCATATTTTATATACACCTAACAAAAGTTTAACAGTTTAAACTCGTACTTACCTACATCTTCCAACAAATAATCGTGAAAATTTAAGATTACAACCCCAAAATAATTAAAATAAAAAGAAGTCTACTAAAAACTAAAACCCGACTACTGAGATTTCGCGCTCTAAAAAGAAAGAAACAAGAAATCTGAAATAATAACTACTCACGATTGAATGTGTTTTTCGTCTCCAAAATTCATACAAAGTAAACAGCTATTATAATTTATTTTCATGGCAGTTTAATATAAAGTTCATAGTGGTTTTCAGGTGATAGCTGTGGTCGTTTGCCACGTTGCCTTATTTATTTTATAAACTAGATAGTAATAGAACACGTGGCAAACGACCACAGCTATCACCAGAAAACCACTATGAACTTTATATTAAACTGCCATGAAAATAAATTATAATAGCTGTTTACTTTGTATGAATTTTGGAGACGAAAAACACATTCAATCGTGAGTAGTTATTATTTCAGATTTCTTGTTTCTTTCTTTTTAGAGCGCGAAATCTCAGTAGTCGGGTTTTAGTTTTTAGACTTCTTTTTATATCACTTGACCAACAGGTAATAAGCGTCCAACAAAATTCAACAGAGCACTCTTTTTCTCTTTTCGTCTGGCCCACAAAGTCCTCCAACGACCCTATTGTCAGAATTTTTCAAGCGCCTTCTACAATTAGCAGGCTTCTGACATTGTTTTTTAACGGCCGCCATCTAAGTTATTTTAGAAAGCAACTGGGACCTACGGCTTAAAGGGCCATCCGAAAGAGGGAACCATCTTTCTAACAGACAATCGGGTGGTTCAGCCCGCAATGTCCTAACCAGATCGGAAAAAAAATCAGAAAGTGGTAAATATTAACTATGTGAGTGACCCACCGAAAATCGAACCCGTAATGCGTCACCGGCAGTCGTACTACCACTGTGCTACATCGGTCGTGAAAGCACTGATACAATTACTCTCCTTTCGCTAATACCAGTAGGTAAGGCGTGATATATGTATGTATGTATGCAGTAGAATACATATCACGCCTTCATCCCTTGCGAGGTAGGCAGTGCGTTAACGGCCGTAAGAATACGGTCGCTATCGCCACGTCTGACATTCTTGAGGATTGTTTTCCAAGGTTGTTTCAGAAAACATGTGTATCACTACAGTGACAGGTTGTCAGCCTGTCGCCTAAAAATTGTAATACACCAATACTCTCAAAGCACTGATTCAATTATTCTCCTTTCGTTAATACCTACTGTAAATATTGTTTTCAGGAATCCACATCAGAATGGACTAGTACTGTTATTACGTTGATGAGTAGTTATAGACGACTTCCTATTATGGATTTCCGGATTCGCGACATTCGTCATATACAGCAAAAATTTTACATTCAACTAGATGAGCTGTGTTTCTATCCCTAATTATATTATAATACTATGTTCTGTTGCTTTTTATATTAATAAATAAAAAATATATTTCTTGTCAATTATTGTTTTAGTGGGAGACAGATAAATAAATCTGTATATGATATACCTTTTTTACTTACAATGTTAAGTATTTTATGAAGAAGACTCATTAAGATTTACCTTTTAATCAAACATAAGAGTGAGACAGAGTGACAGTGACCGAGAAAAGTATATGTACTCACAATCATATACATGTATTTTTTTTCTATTTATTATTTTTGACGATCACGTGGTAATTTTTGTCTCACATTTTTATTTTGACTGTAATTATGAATCTGAAATGTAAATTAAATAATCTAATCTAATCTAATCTAATCTAATTTAATCTTATCTTGTCTATCTTATGTAAATGCAATAATCATACATAATGATGAACAAAGACACTATATGGTCAGTCATGGATAATGTTTTATTTTTCATTGACACCTGTAAATAGTAGGTAGACTCAGAACCAGACTTTAAAATGGTTTACCGAGTCAATATTAAATTTACTTAGGTACAGACCTTTTATTTCACGAGTTCACGAGTTAGCCATATTTGTGTGTATTATACATACATACATATATCACGCCTATATCCCCTGCAAGGTAGGCAGAGCGTTAACGGCCGTAAGATCGTTATCGCCACGTCTGTCATTTTTTAAGATTGTTTCAGACACAGAACTAGGAAGTTCTGTGGTTTCAGAAAATAGGTTGTCAGCCTGTCGCCTAAAAATTGTGATACACCAATACTCTCAAGTCCCTCGCCTCTTACGACACCCGCAGGAAGGATGAGGGGTGATGCTATTCTTAGCCGGCATCATACGGCATCGAAAATGTTTTTTCATTTCCCAACATATCGAAAAAATTGTTCAGTGTTATGGTCTGATCACGCCTGCAAAGTTTTCGTTACACCGTCTCTTACAGCATGTATGTCTTTCTTTTCGTTGCACGACACGGTTTCTCAAACGAAAAGAGAGATAGATAACACACACAAGTATGGCTACAGCGCGCTCATGAGATAAAAATACTGTACTTTCTACACATACTATCAAAAGCTAGGGTTTTTTGGATAAAAGCAAAGTTCTAAGAGTTCTAAGTAAAATTGTCTCTTCGCCTCTCCTTTCTGAACGTCGCGTATGAGAAAATCTAATACTGGTAGTCTTCTGGCGCTGTCCTTCAGGATTATATTAGCACTTTGCCAACCAGCGTCGGAATCCTGGAAACATTACAAATAAAGTATTTAAAATGTAATCATTAAAGTAGTTTAAAGTAGTTTTTTCTGTATAAATTTTTTTAATAATGTCACATTAGCAACAAAAGTTAATAAAAGA
Organism: Keiferia lycopersicella; assembly: GCA_029255805.1. NCBI lineage: Eukaryota > Metazoa > Arthropoda > Insecta > Lepidoptera > Gelechiidae > Keiferia > Keiferia lycopersicella. Next base: position 8,814,495 of record JARACZ010000008.1, read on the forward strand.
CGAGAATAGTTTAGATTTTAGTTACCGCAGTCAATTTTTACAAAGAGAGTCCAAAATCTTGGAGTCAAAAATGTTATATTTCCTAATTGTGTTTTTGTTATATTATGTTCTATTATATTGTGTTTGACATCTTTCGACTTGGTACCAACAAGTTATAGGTACATACATACATAGATTGAAATATGTTTAGTATGAAGTTGTATTTTCTTGTCCTAGAGATTCGACAGTATAGATTTTTAAAACAGCGCTAATTATACTGAATTAAGGTAGGTTTTCCGATCATATAAGCTGAGTATGTTCCCGGAAAGAAAACGGATTTCAGATTAAGGGTTTCTACGTTTAGGGGGACTTCACTATAATTTTGGTTTATTATACTTAATCTATTCATAAGCAGATAGATGATAATTATGTTACCTTGCAATTATCTTCTTCTACAGTGTAGTGAAAAGAATTCAAATTCGTTGATTCAGCCCCTATCACATGATCCTTCCATGACAGAAGTTGTAATGACAAATGTCTATTTTCAGGAACTATGGGAGCATTGTTGCAATGATATTTAATTTTTTGAACGATATAAGCCGAATGTTTTTGTAGATGTTCCAAATAATTGAGTTTGTACTGAAAAGAAGCATAATGGGGGCAGTCAAAATCTTGGAATGCCTCATTCTCGCGGCAGGATAAAAAATTACTTAAAAGTGTACAGGCGGCAAAAATGTATTAAATGCCAGATTTTCAAAATCCAATAAAATAACAACTGCCACTTAACACTAGGAAAAAGTATCATTCCCAAAAATTTACCACACTAAGGTTCGTATTGATAAAACGCACTCAGCTTTGAGATCGATATCAAGAGCGGTTTTGACAAATGTCAGTCAATATTAACAGCATCTCAAAGTCGCACTCAAGATCGATCTCAGAGATGAGAGCGGTTTATAAATACGGGCCTAAGTGAAGAAATCAGCAAAGTAGCAACTAATAAACATTCACTTCCAACATATGAATCCTCATACAATACACATCACACCTTTATCGAACGTTTGACAAATATTTGAGGAGCCGTAACGAAATCATTAATCAAAATTTTCTGTAGGTAAGTTCCACATTTGAACATCGAAAGAAGTTCAGCCAGCCACAGATAAGTATCATTAAGTACAAACGACTTACCCCAAAATAGAATTCCTCAAGATTAAATTTTTCTTTCTCACTAATTGAAAGCCACGATGGTTTCTCTCTATATTCGAAGGCAACTTTTTTAAGACTTTCTTCGGTTACAGTCGGATTTGTTTTGAGGCAAGTTGCGTAGACTGGTTCTTTGTCATCAGCAGACGATATCATTTTGCACTGAACCTTAAATTTTTCTAATTTATTCGTCTTTACTTCAAAATCTAAAATTAATTAAACATGTATAGTTACCGGAATTCAGGTACAATATATAAGCTTTGGGAAAATGTAGGTACTATATAAGGTGTAATAATATTAGCTACAAATATTTTAAGAGGTGAACAGGTCCATGAAACTGAACAACTTTCCCCAAGGAACATAGGTTGAAATATATGAAATAAAGTTCTGGACCTCCCATACAAAATGTAGCAGCCGGGCGAGTTAACTTTATGAGAGGTACAAAATTATTTTTCATATATTTTAACCTATGTTGCTTGGGGAAAGTTGTTCAGTTTCATAGGTCTGTATTTTACAAGACATCTACTCCACAGGGAACAGGTTCAAAATCTCATAAAGGCGCGCTGGAAGGTGTGTTATTTTTTCTTTTTTCTGGATATAACAATTTTTAATTTAATATATTTTTTAGATTTAGGCAAGGATTTTTGTACCCGTAGTTTAAGCAATCTTACATCGACTTTTATCATTCATGAGATGAGGGCAATATCAAGGAAAGTGTAAGGCTGCCCCCACATTGGGCGTTGGCCGAGCGTACGCGTTTCCTGAGCGTACTGCCGGCGTCGGCGCGGCGCGAACGTCGCGTCAGCGCACCGTCTGCGGGGCGCGGGCTTCGCGTTGTCCAGCGCCGCGCGGGCGCTGCGTGAACGCCGCGCAGACGCCGCGCTTACGTCGCGTTCCACGGGCGTTCGGCCGCAACTGAGATGCTAGCGGGCGCGGGGGAGAATATGCGCGGGGGACACGGGCGGCCGAACGCCTGTGGAACGCGACGTAAGCGCGGCGTCTGCGCGGCGTCTGCGCGGCGTTCACGCAGCGCCCGCGCGGCGCTGTATAACGCGAAGCCCGCGCCCCGCAGACGGTGCGCTGACGCGACGTCCGCGCCGCGCCGACGCCGGCAGTACGCTCAGGAAACGCGTACGCTCGGCCAACGCCCAATGTGGGGGCAGCCTTAGTACGCTTTTGAAATTCGCATCGGCTGACGATTTCCCCATTTTGTGTTTGCCTTATAGTTTCTTACGTCATGTACAACCAACTAACAAGTGCAATGAAGATATACTTCGAGTAACATACAATCAAATAGGTATTTTACCTAATAAGACGGTAATCGGTATGATAATGACCACAGATAATGACTATGCACAACAGAGGGATAAAATAACGCTGCGTAACGCATGGGTCTGTCAGATCTATACTAAAAATATCTATTTCCATAATTAAACCGCTGTAAACGCAGGTCCAACGCACGAGGCTGACGCTGCGCTAGCGCTGCTTTAATAAGTTACGTAAAATAAGATTAGATAGTTATTGTATGTTACTTGAAGTATGGTCTTCATTCGTAAGTCACGCACGGTCGTATTTTAGCGCTGTGTTTTGGGTTAAGTGTGACGTTGGCCTAATATACAACACGGATAATGTGACTCACCATCTCTATCTATTTCTTCTTCGTAGTCATCTTCGTATTTTTTGTTACACAATAAATCATACGCAGGCTCTGGAAAAAAATAAAAAAAAAAACACCTTTATTGCAATTCTCTCTCCGTCAGATGTTCAGATGCATCCAAATAAATACATTTAATCGATTAAATGAAAAACTAATTCGATACGGAATTGCAAGTTTAACCGGCCTATTTTACATGGTGTTAGGGACAGCGTCCCGAATGCTGGAAGGGTGCAAGCAGACTATGAAACTGAACAACTTTTTCCTAGGAACATATGTCAGGAAACGACTAACCCCCCTATAAACCGCCGTATTTTTTTCTACACAAATCACGCCTTTGTATCTTGCGTACCCCGCAAAGCGTTCTCTTTTCTTCTTCGTCGTGTTTCACTGTAGTAATAGGTTGTCAGGCCTGTCGCCTAAAATTGCAATAGATTAATTGCAAACCTCGAGTCTCTTAGTCGCCTTTACGATTCCAGGAGTGGATGAAATTGAAAAATAAAAATGATGCCGGCTTAGAATAGCATCACCCCACATCCTTCCCGCGGGTGTCGTAAGAGGCGACTAAGGGACTCGAGAGTGTTGGTGTATTACAATTTTTAGGCGACAGGCTGGCAACCTGTCACTATAGTGATACACATGTTTTCTGAAACAACTTTGGAAAACAATCCTCAAAAATGTCAAACGTGGCGATAGCGCCCGTATACTTACGGCCGTTGACGCTCTGCCTACCCCGCAAGGGATAAAGACGTGATATATGCATGTATCTATGTATCAACGCTAGCGAGACCTTCAGTTATCTTAGTGAAAACCATTTACCATCATCATAATTTTGGCAATAGCACGATGCCGGGGGTCCGACGAATCCCTTAGGACCCAATGCACCTGTCGGACCTCTGGATCCCTGATCCCCTACATCTCCTTTTATTCCTTCACTTCCAGGGGGTCCCTAAAACAATGAAATACAGGGTGTAAAAAAAATTGCAGCAAATATTTTAAGGGGTAAACCAGGTCATGAAACTGAATAACTTTTCCCAAAGAACATAGGTCGAAATCTTAAAAAAATTTGGACCTCACATACAAAATTACCAACCGACCAAGTCAATTTGTATGGGAGGTCCAAAAAATTTTCTCACATTTCGACCTGTGTTCCTTAGAGAAAGTTGTTGAGTTTAGTGGGCTGATTCACCCCTTAAGGTATTTGCAACAATTTTTTTTACGCCCTGTATATTTTATTTGCGAGAAAATATACTTTATTTATACTTTAAAAACAAATCAAACGCACATTGTGTAGAAGTGGACTGTAGAACATAAATCCTTGTCACAAAAGCAAAAGTAATAAAAGGAAGTCCAAAAACTAAAACCCGACTACTGAGATTTGCGCTCTAAAAAGTAAGAAACAAGAAATCTGAAATAATAACTACTCACAATTGAATGTGTTTTTCGTCTCCAATATGCATACAAAGTTAACAGCTATAATAATTTATTTTCATGGCAGTATAAAGTTTATAGTGGTTTTTAGGTGAAAGCTGTGGTCGTTTGCCACGTTGCCTTATTTATTTTATAAACTAGATAGTACTAGAACACGTGGCAAACGACCACAGCTTTCACCTAAAAACCACTATAAACTTTATATTAAACTGCCATGAAAATAAATTATTATAGCTGTTAACTTTGTATGCATATTGGAGACGAAAAACACATTCAATTGTGAGTAGTTATTATTTCAGATTTCTTGTTTCTTACTTTTTAGAGCGCAAATCTCAGTAGTCGGGTTTTAGTTTTTGGACTTCCTTTTATTTTAATTATTTTGGGGTTGTAAACTTAAATCTTCACGATTATTTGTTGGAAGATGTAGGTAGGTACTAGTTAAAACTGCCGTGTGATGCCAGCCTAGAATAGCATCACCCCATTTCTTGCCCGTGGGTGTCGTAGAAACCGACTAAGGGACACGAGGATTTCATGTGTATTACAATTTTAGGCGACAGGCTGACAACCTATCACTATAGTGATACACTTATTATCTTAAACGGCCTTCAATATTTGTCAGACGTGGCGCTAGCGACTGTAATTTTACGGTAGGTAACGCTCTGCCTACCCCGCCTGGGAAACAGGCGTGATATGTGCGTGTGTGTGTGTGTGTGTATGAGTTTAAACTGTATTATGATTTTATTAGGTATATATAAAATATGCTAGTTACCCCCCGTGTGATTTCATTACCAAAACAAATGTTTCAGTTTCTTTATTCTGAGGGGGAGGGGGGGGCAAGTCCCTCTTAACCCCCGTGTCAATGCTTGCTGTTGGTTTAATTACTAAAAAGATGTCTGAATGAATATATTAGGCGTTATAACGCCAAATTCTAGGAAAAATGCACAAATATCTGCTTTTAGAATATTAGTAGTAGGATCTCTTGTGTATGTACCTATCTATACATACATACATATAGACACGTATCACTTCTTTATCCCGCTTTCGCACTGCCTACCTATCTATCTACGCGTTAAATTAATTTAAATGTGATAATTAGCGGTACCTTCAACTTGGATCCCATTAAATGATGAAAAAAGATGAAAAATATGACAGTTGTTCGTTTGATACACAACACGATATAAACAGTTGCAGCTGATGTCGATTACCAATCAGATGTTTGCTTTTTCTCTCTGAGAGGGGTTAGCCCACTCTACCCCCGTGTCGGCGCTGGGAGCTGGTGTCGATTTGCAAACAGATTTTTACTTTCCTCTGTCCTATACTCCGTTGGCTGCTGATTTAAGATATACCATAAAATGACCTCATCCTTGTTCAGAATACATTTTTGATTAGTATTTTACTCATATTAATTTTGTGACCAAAAACGGCTCGCTTGTTGTCAAAATATTTCGTTTATCAACACTCGATAGATCTTGTTAAGACATCTTAACTGACATGTCATATTTATATGCAAAATGTTTTAATATCTTTGTTAAAAGCATTTATTCAACATCTTGTTCAAACATATTTTATATGCAGTAGCAGTACGTGTTGTGTGTGACTTTAACGTCAATTTTGGTGCAGCTACTCAATTGAGTAAGTCAAAAGTCTCAGACAACAGATGTCGCTGTTAGTTTTCCTAAAACGCGAATTGGCTCAATAGCACCACCTTTTTCAAAAATATTGAAAAATGCGTGCTCCCGTAAAAAAAATACATTTAACCGCAGTAAAGAGCAGCCTATGTCCTATTCAAGACATTAGTTCATCTTCGTACAAAGTATCATTTGAATCTATTCAGCCGTTTTAGCGCCTATATATTACTAATAAACACACATCCGCCTTTATAATATTATATAAGGAATTAGGAATATTAGAATTAGGATTAGTAGGATGTCTTATGTACCTACCCATCTACGCGTTAAATTGTTTAAATGGATAATTTAAATTAATTCTACTTAGATCCCCCCAAATATGCACTAAGGAGCAGCCCTTTCTTACCATACCTTATACACAGATATTTTGAGTCGTTAGGCGACTCGGTGTCCTACACTAAAAGAGAGAAAGAGAAAAACTTATGTACCAATTGCATACTAAAGTGACATTGCGTAAATGCATGAAAGTTTAAATCTTTCACCTACATTATATATATTTTTGAAATGTGCTATTTAAGCCCTTTCTTTTGATACCCAACACGATACCACTAGAAGAAAAAATTTTTTTTGATCATACCTTTATGCACGCCAGTGGGCGCCATGTTCATTTTATTGTGACATGACATAGCCTATAACCATCGGACTGTTCAGACGCATCTACTGACACCTCATTTATCAAATTCTGACAAGTAGATTCGGAGCTAGGAGGGAACAAAGGAATTATTGCCACATACATACATACATACATACATACATACATACATACATACATACATACATACATACCGGTCAAAATCATAACCCTCCTTTTTGCTTTGCTGTAGTCGGGTAAAAACTGATTATTGATAACTGTATTAAAAAGGATTATACTTACTTCGCCGGCTCGAAGACCCAATTTGATCCTTCTTAGTTAGATCATTAAATAATTAAAAGTACCATACAATACTTACCATGGGTCCAATGTCTGCCATAAGTCCCTGAAATTAAAATAACAATTTTTGTTTTATAAGTTCTTTGCTAATGGCAAACTTATTTTTTATTTATTTTCTATATAAATAGGTGCCTAAGTTTGACGATATTATGAAAGCAGGCTAAACATTTTTGTAAACTTACAATTACTGTAACCTCACATGAATTTATTTTTGCCGTGTGATGCCGGCTTAGAATAGCATCACCCCACATCCTTCCCGTGGGTGTCGTAAGAGGCGAGTAAGGGACTCGAGGGTATTGGTGTATTACAATTTTTAGGCGACAGGCTGACAACTTGTCACTATAGTGATACACATGTTTTCTGGAACAACCTTGGAAAACAATCCTATAAAATGTCAGACGTGGCGATAGCGACCGTATTCTTACGGCCGTTAACGCTCTGCCTACCCCGCCAGGGATAAAGGCATGATATATGTATTTATGTATGAATTTAACATAAAAAAAGTTTTATGGACGATTGCATTCGTGCAGTGGTAATGCACCTACCTATTACAAGAATTCAATTTCTGAAAGCGTGGTTTCTAAATTCTTTCATGGAAGTCCGCAAAAAGGCCTTCTTCCCACTTAGCGCACAACGCAGCGCTAAAATAACATCCGTAACGCAGCGGTCTGTCAGATCCATACGAGAAGCGTCATACCCCATACTAAACCCACCCAACCGCTGTCATCGCAGATGCGCTATTTTAACGCATTTACGTGAATATGATTTTAAACTTAACTTTGTACCAACCTTTTGACCGTGGTCACCTCTATCGCCTTTTTCCAATGTAAGACTTCCCTATAACAAAAAAATATAGTTTATATTAAAATTTTGGTTTAATTAAATGAAATTATTATATAAGTTTTCAGAAAACGATCAAAATCAATTTAAAATTAGGCTTAAAAAACGAATTATCAAAATATAGATTTATCGCTTTTTGTGTTACTGTTTGCGAGTCTGTCATTGAAACCGCATTTTTTTCTTAAGCTTAGCAATGGATTTTAAATAGATATATATGTATGATGTCTTACCATATCCACAGCACATGATTCTGTAAATAACAGTTATTTTTTTTTTAAATAATAATATAGGTTTCACATATTCAGCTATATGCAAATTAAATAAACAGTTCAAAATCGTTCATAGATAGAACAGTCTACTGTTGGACATGGGCTTTCTCCGATTGAGTAATTTTTTGTTATACCGCGCTTGGCCTCTGCTAACGGCCAAGTCTGTTAGCACAGAGTCACAGATATTATAATACTACTAGAGTTCACAGTGCAACTGAGTTGCCGTGTGATGCCGGCTTAGAATAGCATCACCCCATTTCTTCTCTTGGGTGTTGTAAATAGCAACTAAGGAACTCGAGGGTTTCATGTGTATTACAATTTTAAGCGTCAGGCTGACAACCTGCCTCTACAGTGATACATGTATCATCGGAAAGGGCCCTCAATACTTGTCAGTCGTGGCGATAACAACCGTAATTTTACGATTGTTAACGCTCTGCCTACCCCGGAAGGGATTAAGGCGTGATTTGTGTATGTTTACAGTGCAAGGTAAAAACACAATAATTCACTGGGAACGCTGTTACTTATTTTTTGGTTTTGTGTGTCATTAATCCCATTGAAAAGTCAAAATTACGCGGCGATAAATGTATACACTCACACACACACACAAGTCACGCCTTTGTCTCACGGTGGGGTAGGCAGAGCGCTAACGCCCATAATATTAAGGTCGTGATCGCCACGTCTGACTAATGTTTGAGGGTCGTTTCAGATACGTCGTGTATCACTATCGTGACAGGTTGTCAGCCTGTCGCCTAAAATTGCAATACACATGAAATGAAACCCTCGAGTCCTTTATTTGGCTTTTACAACACCCACGGAAAAGAAAATATGGGGTGATGCTATTCTAAGTCGGCAACACACGGAGCGGTTCAATGTTATGGGTAGGTATAAAATAAAAAATCGAGCTATACTTACGCAGCTTCAATTTACAGTTTTCAGCGGTTATCTGAAATAATTAAATTGGAAATTAGCTTTTTGTAGCCAAGTCAGTGTTACTAGTTGATCATATTTCTAGACCTCTATCACAAAAACGCTGCGAAAACATATGCGTCTGTCAAATCCACACTAAAAACGTCACTCTCCATACTAAAACCGCTCTCGACGCAGGTTCAACGTTAACGCTGGGTCGTGCATCAAGAGTGGTTTTAGTATGAGGATTGCCGTTTTTAGTTTGGAGCTGACTGGCGCATACGTTAGTGCAGCGTAATTATTCCGCTGAAGTGTGGAAAATACTTTCGGAGCACAATTTGCCCGGCTTAGGACAGATGAAAAACAGCCTAATTATGATTTGCCATGTGGCCAAACTATAACACTACTCGTAACTCACAAATGGCTCTTCAGAATTTCTATTAAGCTAAAATATTTTGTTCTAATAACTACTTTACTACTTCATTTTTAGAGTGATTCTAAATAGCCTATAAGCTTCTCGATTGATAATATTTGTGATAACTTAATTAAAAATAAAATAGATGAAAAATCCTTTATTGTAACTAAATAATACACAAAAGAAATCATACCGCATCATCCGAAGCAGCTGGAAAAAAAGATTAATTGTACTAAATGATTGTAAAATGGAAAAGTTGTATATTATAGGAGAAGAAAATTTTTTATAAGTTTCATTATGTCTATTTTTTACTGAATAAATTGACTGATTAACAAATAAAAAATTACTTTAAGTTTAATGGAAAAGAAATCTGACACGTTAAAAAGTACTTACAATTGAAAGAAAACGTAGAAAATATTAATATGACAACCACTACAAACGGATTGTTATAAACGTAAAACATATTTACATCTAAACGTAGTCTTGCATACTGAAATTAAACGTATGAGTTGGTTAAAAATACCTATTAATATTAACCAAAATAGTTTTCCTTAAAGAATAGGTAGTAGGTATACATACCCACAGTGGAACCGACTGCGTAGTACTGACAAAATACGTATAAAGTATTTTGTATATATACTACCTACTAAATATAAAGTGTATAAAAAATTTGCTGCAAATATTTTAAGGGCTGAACTGAACAACTTTCCCAAAGGAACATAAGGCGAAATATGAGAATTTTTTTGGACCTCACATACAATTTGACATGGTCGGTTGGTAATTTTGTATTGGTGGTTCATATTTTTTTTTTATATTTAGACCTATGTTCCTTAGGGAAGGTTGTTCAGTTTCATGGGCTTGTTCACCCCTTAATATATCTGCAGCAAATTTTTTTACACCTTGTATAGGTATTCTAATTTAAACTATGCCATAAAACCAATGCATGATGTAAGTAATGCCATCTGCCAAAAAGTAATTGAATCTTCAGTGCTTAGAGTACGTATAGGCTTGTGAAAGTTCAACCCTGTGACCATGAGACTTTAAAGCTTTCGGGTTACTAAACGATAAAAAATAGTTTTTGAACATCCCGTGAAACATCTCTTTTCAGACTGATAATATAGGTAACTTCTAATCTAAATAAAAACGAGATACGAACTACAACCTAGGCAAAGCCGAAGAGTATTCCAACGCCATCTAACAAACGAGTCCTGAAACTTCGCGATGGAGATGGAGATAGACTGCAAAGTTTTTTTTACAGCGCAGGCATCCTACAAACTTTACTAGTACCGATAAGAAACAACAGATGGCAGGTTTAATAATTTTATAACATTTTAGTTATGTGTTAGAATAGGAAAGGGGGAGTTAAAAAATTACGTATGAACGATTAGGTATAAACTACGTAGGTCCGATTTCAAATTTTGAGCTCCTAGAGACCCGGTCCTTTGAGGCATGTGTCAAAGCCAAAATAATGGACATTCGCTTATTATTATACTAGCATACATACAGACAGACAGACGCGAAAAGCGACTTTGTTTTATTCTTTAGTGAAGTGATTAATAATGCACAAAATGCTTGTCTACCGGAACTCGAAGCCACTGGTCCAAATCTTAAGACTATAAGGAACTTGAACATGTTGGTACCTAAAATATCTTAAAAAGGTTCACTTTTAAATCCTTAGAATAGAATAGCATCACCCCATTTCTTTACCGTGGGTGTCGTAGAAACCGACTAAGGGACTAGAGGGTTTTATGTGTATTGCAATTTTAGGCGATAGGCTCCCAAGGAGCAAAATCAGTACTTGAAGTATTCTTCCAGACTATGTTTTCTTGTACTTATAAGATACTTGTAGTATACTACAAGACTGGATTTGGGTGCAGTTATAGGAGCATGCTATTCTTATAACTATCTTATAGTATATTTGAGGAAGAGCAATTACTCCTATAATGTTCTGAGCCAAGACATTTTTAAGTAAAAGGAACGTCAGTTATTCTTATAGTATACTTGATGAGGCGCAATTGCTCCTGTAATGTTCTGAGCCTAAACCATTATAAGTAAAAACACTCTAATAAGTATCTGGCGTAAGTAATTTACTAGAGCAATATTGCTTATAATGCTCTAGTAATATACTTAGTCAAGAGTTTCAGGTACATTTTATAGCCTGTTTTTTTTTGTCATTTCGACTGTTTGGTTATTGCAATGTGTGGGATAAAACAAAAATATTAAAATGTAAGTAATAAGTTTCCTTTTATAATATGAGATGTAATTTGAAGTAACTGCATAACATATTAACACGTGTTAGTATAATGATAATACTGTGCGAACTCGCCGGGGAAGTCATTTTTATTGTAAATGTCTGCTTAGATTTTGTTAATTTTACAACGCGCTTTGAAAAAAAGCACAATGAGTATTTATTGTAAAATAATATTTGGGCGATTTTAACGAACATTCGCCATTTTATTTCAATGCTCTGCGTTGAGTATGTTATAGTCCAATTATAACAACATTTGTACTTGTGGTAGTTTTAGCCAAGATAACTTGCCTGAACAAAATGGCTGATATTTAATAATATAATGATTGATCTAGTATGTTATAGGGTTATTTGATCTTATATCATACTTATCCAAGCACTATTAAACTTAAAAGAGTCTTGAATAAGACAGTCACGAGTATACGTTTGTTTGATCTTGTATCGTACTTATGTAAGTACTATTTTACTTAAAAGAGTCTTGGTCAGCACTAATTTTACTTATAAAAGTCTTGAATAAGACAGTCACAAGAAAACTTATAATTATCTTAGCTAAGAGTGTTATAAGATCATCTTTACTTACAAAATGCTACTATAGGCTTTCAGAACTTATAATTATCTTAGCTAAGAGTGTAACAAGATCTCCTTTGCTTACGAAATGCTACTATAAGGTTTCAAGACTATTTCATCTTGCTGAAGGCAATTATAGGATCTATATTCCTATAAGTTGTTTATAAGATGGTCTTGTAGTAAACTATAAGACTAAAATATAAAACCCCATGCTCTTGAGTATATTAGTACTTGACTAAGACCAATATAAGATACATAGTCTGCACCAATGCCTTAATAAGAACATTATTAGCACAAGTAGCCTTATAATCTTTTGTTATAGGATTACTTTGCTTGTTGGGCTGACAACCTGTCACTATAATAATGCACGGCTTATCTGAAACGACCCTCAAACATTTGTCAGACGTGGCGATAACGACCGTAATTTTACGATTGTTGACGCTCTGCCTACCCCGACAGGGATATAGGCGTGACATGTGTATGTATTTATGTACCTATGTATTTAAATCCTTTCACAGACCATTGAGTTTGTAGCACGACGGGACAGCACTTAGTGCATATTGAATCGGTAATAAGGTGACTTTCGAAAACTGCTTAGAGCAACAAACTCGTCTCAAAGATATTCAGGGTGTAAAAAAAATTGCTGCAATCATTTTAAGTGGGGAATCAGCCCATGAGGCTGAAAAACTTTCGCCAAAGAACATAGGTCGAAATATAAAAAAAATTTGAACCTCCCATTCAAACTTACCGACCAACCAAGTCAATTTGTATGGGAGGTCCTAAAAATTTTCTCATATTTCGACCAATGTTTCTTGGGGAAAGTTGTTCAGTCTCATTGGTTGACTCACCCGTTAAAACATTTGCATCTAATATTTTTACACCTTATATGTTTTACAAAAGAATAATATATGTACCTAGTTAACCAAAGCTTTCAAAATCTGAGCTCCTGAAAAGTATGCTCTGACCAAAAATGAGATGACTACTGATCATCCTTACTTGAATCATTCCCCCGAATGTCATGAAATTCACAGTTAAAGAAAGGATCCCTAAATGGCAAATTTTGTAAACATCATAATCGTTCATAGGCGGATCGCTCACTTAACGCATGACGGAGCGCTAAAACATCGCAGCGGTCTGACAAATCTATACTCGTACTACAAATGTCAGCCTCCATACTAAAACCGTTCAACCGCTGTCGACGCAGCGCTATCGCAGCGTCGTCCGTCGAGTGCGGTTATACTATGGAGAGTGACGTTACTAGTATGTATCTGATAGACTTTTGCGATGTTTAAGCGCTCCGTCGTGCATAAAGTGTGCGATCCGCAATAGAAAGAAAAACAATTATGTTGTCATTTCGGGTTTTTCATTGTTTCTTTTTTCTTTTGTAGCCCATTTTGTAGCTCTAATTTATTTAACTACAAATGTACTGCTCACCACTATTTCATTTGTACCTTTTATCTACGTTATACCAGTTAACCTTCTATTTTTCCCGTTATAGAGAAAGTCATTGCAGTTTCCAACATTTTAGTTGCCAAACGGACGACGGCAAAATAAATTTAAAACTACTTCTAATCTAGTAAAATGCTAGCGAGTTCCCAACAGATTTTGCCGCAAATACGTGTCCCGGTTTTTGGTGTCCAACTCGGGAACTCGCTCTCAGTTGGCGGGAAACTTTTTAAATGGCGGATGGAATGCGACCTGTCAAATGCAATGGCCAGTGCTCAGACTCGGTAGTGTGTTCGCGACAAACGTTTAATGCGAAAATAATTTACACAGATTGAATGCCTTTATACATCCTTTAAATGCCTCGTTACACAACCATGTCAGAAGTCTACTTCTTTCAGGAGGTGGTTGAAAAATTCTGACACTAGGGTTCATTGAGTCGTTGGGCGACTCGATGTCCCACACAAAAAGAAGAATGCATCACACAAACCAGACGATGTAGTTAGTGAGCGTGACAATTACCAAAAAAAATGACAACCTATGACAGCCACAAACTGAAGAGACTGATTATTATTTAGTCGATACTAAAAAGAAAAAAAATCGATTAATACCAGGTGTAAGGCACAGCCCTCCGAATACTGATAGGGTGCATGCACACCATGAAACTGAAAAACTTTCACGTGGACATGAGCCAGGAAACGACAAAAAAATTTCGACCTCCCATACATTAATCGCGATCATTTACTTTTCAGTTTCATGGTCTGCATGCACCCTATCAATTTCCAGAGGGCTGTCCCTAACATCCTGTATTTGGGAGATTGACTTGGTATGTAAGCCCGAATCTATACGGAGACGTGTACCATGATTTACGTTATTGTAAGGGATTTTGTAAACGGCATTTCCTTCGAACAAAATGAATCCTGTATGAATTATATTTTGTCGAACAAATAAGTTGCAACAGGTATCTTAAAACTGTAGAAAGTGTTTCTTACATATATGCTATAGATAATATTTAGTAAGTCGTATTAAGGCGATACCGCGAATGGCTCAATATATCAGTTTTAGTTCCTTAGATCTTATTCAGTTACTTGGATAACTGTGGTAATTCTAGAGCTAATACATGCAATCAGAACTCTGACTAGTGATGGGATGAGGCTTTTATTAGATCAAAACCAATCGACGGAGGGTAGATAATATTTTCACAAATTTATTTCTTATCTCCTACTTACTTTCTATCTACCTTCACGTAGGTAGTTTTCTCGCTCCATTAGATCGCATTTAACATTCACATTTTAGCTGCCATTTACTGTAAAAGCTTTCCTAAGGGTTGTAGGTACCAGTTTTACCCTTCGGCAAATGTGTTTTCTGAATTGCAATCTTATGAACCGTCTAGACGGTAAAAACTTTTATTGTCAAGCTATTAATATGGGTACTATTTATATTTAAGAATGCTCTTTTGAAGTCATTTTTGGCTCTCGAAAATTCAACTGGTAGGTAAAAAAAAAAATTCATATTCATCAAATGAATTTTTCCTACATTAAAGAAACAATATAGAGTATTTTTCATTTCAATTTATTTTTTTGAGTTGGGGAAATTTTACAACAGAAAATGTATACATAACTGGATTTTGTACCTCACACAACCTGGATTTTTAAACTGACATTACATGTAACGCTTTTTATTAGGAATCGCCCATATTTAGAACCTCGTAAGATAACCATTGCAAAAATGATCTGCTGGACACTTCGTGGCGCAGGCCTACAAAACTGTAACTTGTATTATTGTCGTTGTTATCACCTTGAGGCGAGGGCAAAGCCGCCATACAGCCTATAAATTGCGCGAGACGGCGATATATCTTGTTGAGGATTAGCCGCGTCTACATCTGCGATAATTCATAGCGTCATGTGTGAGAAAAACAAGCCATATAGTCTAAGGGCCTATTCGGAGGGCGCGTATTGTGACAGAGGTGGCAATATGAGACACCAAAGATTTCCCGTTCTTTGAAAAGCCCGATCGCCAACTCGCTCTGTGCCTACTCGCGTATTTAGCCTACTTTGGCAATTCGATTGTAAGAAACTACAATCTAAAACCGACTAGCTATTGTAGCCAGTACTTGTTTGAGATTTGACAATTCACACTAGAATCTTTGATATCAAACTACAAATGTCATATTCGTATAATCTGAAATTTACGCCGGCCGGTTTCGTTAGTTAACGTCCATACTTAAGTTAATAAAAATTACGTAAGACCTGTCAAAAATATTACTTACGTATCTTTGATCACACGCTTTGTACACGTTACGGAACGGTTAGTGGAATGTAAGAAATGATGGAACCTTTTTAGTCTACTAATAATTGTATTTTCCGAAGAAAATGGAACCACAAACTTTATTTCGTTACAATTTAGCGCGACTGGTGTAACTCATCAGTTTGATTACAAAAGACATCCAAACAGGACATTTTCCTTGCATTACATCGCTATTTCTATTTTGGTAATTTGTTTAAAAGCTTACAAATTGCTACAATTTGTTTTACATCAAACATCATTACGACGCCGACCACAGGATAAAGTAAGAATTATTTTAGCATGCAAATTTTGCTTTGTTTTGGTTATTCCTTCATTTATAGGTAGAATTTAAATTGAGGAAAATAGTTACGTTTAAAAAAAAAACAATACAATGCCTTTTTTGAGCTGTTTGCAACACTAGCCCGAATTAGGGGGCGCTATTTCAGATTTCAGACGACCGATGTGGCGCAGTGGTAGTGCGACTGCCTTTGACGCAGAAGGTTCCGGGTTCGATTCTCGGTGGGTCACCCACAAAGTTGATATTTATCACTTTGTGAGTTTGTTCCCAGTCTGGTTAGGACATTGCGGGCTGAACCACCCGATTGTAAGATGGTTCCGTGTTTCGGATGGCACGTTAAGCCGAAGGTCCCGGTTGCTGTCTATGATCACTTAGACGGCGGTCGTTACACAATCACGTCAGAAGCCTGCTACTTGTAGTAGGCGGTTGAACAATTCTGACACTAGGGTTCATCGGGTCGTTGGACGACTCGGTGTCCCACACGAAAAGAAGAAGAAGATTTCAGATTGTCTTCAATTAAAATTGTCAAGTTGAATAAAAACATTTACCCCTATTAAATAAAATGTTAATGCGTTCAGTGCCTTATTATTCTTATAAATAGAAATAAGATTTTATACAATGTCATAAATTTATTTATTTTAATACTTGCACCGTATTATACACTCCGAGCGCTATCTACTAGGAACTAAACAAAAAAAAAATTAGATTCCCATCATAAATACCTGCATAGTAAGTATGTATGGTATATGTTCTAACCATTGATCCGTGTAAAGGTTTTTAAAAAATATGGTAAACCCACAGGGCAAAAATGTCATTTGTGGAGTGACGCGCGCAAGACATCTCTTTCATGTGTGTAAACCTAATGTCCACATTAGCTATCTACTTGTAATAGTCTAGGATAGATAGATATGAAAAGAGCGATATTAATTACGGGCTAGGCTTTGAACGAACAAAATGATTATATATTGCTGCGCGTAATAAGTTTTATATTGGGCTTACATAAGGCTGTTGCCTAAGGTACATATTTACAATTACAGCCGCTTCAGATCTTCCGTCTCGGCCAACGCCACAGGAATAAACCATTGTTTCGCACAAAAATAAAACCACGAAATCCAGAACTTGTAAAGAATAAAAGAAAAGTAATAAAAAATACTTAGAGCACTGTGCCCTGTTGTTCGTTTGCCAAGAAGAGCAGAATTAAGCCATTGTAGCTGGTACGCCACCTGGAAAATTGCTCTTATGAGGTTATTAAGGCGATGATTTGAGAGAATTGGAGCACAGAGTTTCCTAGTATTCTTTTTTGTTACTTTAATTGCAAGGTTTGTTTTTTTTTTCTCACCAATCTTTTTTAAAGTCTAGTCACAATAAAATATCTCAACAAAGTTTTGTCCTTTCAAAAATCTTTTTTACTAGGTAATAATTTACTAAATTCATTAAGCTCATGTTTTAAAACATTTTACAGGAAGAGCTTTTTAATATTTAACGTGTCATAAAAAACCTAAAACGACCGCAACTGAGGGCACTTCCGTTGGCAGTGCAACGAAAACTTGGAATAAAAATATGAGTTTAAAACCAGCAGGAGTGGTGAAAAAACAGATCCATTTTACCTCACTTTTGTTTTTGGAGCGGTTTTTGATAAAAACCTAGCCAGTTTTATTTTAATTTGTTAAGTATTGTCTTTTCCTTTTTCGTGTGGGACTAAAAGTCAACGAACGGTCCAAATTTTCTCTTAATATATGAAATAATATTAAAGTGTTTTTAGGTAGGAACCTGCTTTCTCCCAAAGAATATTTTTTTTGTCGTTATATCATTTGGCTGTTTTCGGACGTCACGACATTATTTGTCAGAAAAAGTGTGACACAAAAAATCTCCTACAAAAAGTCCAATAAAATCTGCGTAACAGATACAACTAATTGGTGAATTCCTTTTGTTCGTCCAATAGATAAGACCAATTGCTTTGAGAAAAAGCAAAAGCGAGAAAATTCTTATTCCAGCTACACACGAAAAGGGCCACTTAAGGGAATTGCTCGTAATAAGACAATCCGGTGCAAAGAGAAATCTACCATTATGAAAATGTTGGAATTGATGGAATGTCAGTGTTTCGTGTTTTCTTTTTTCTTGTTTTGGTTCTATGTAAAAACATAGGTTGAAATATGAAATAAATTTTTGAACCTCCCTTACAAAATGTAGCAGCCGAGCGAGTCAACTTTTTGGGAGGTCCAAAATTTTTTTTCATATTTCGACCTGTTTCTTGTGGAAAGTTGTTCAGTTTCATGGGCTGATTTACCGCTTAGAATATTTGCAGCTTATATTTTTAGACCCTATATAAGAAATTTGTACTTATTCGAAAGCACGGAAGTTGAATATGATTTCTTACAGGACCTTTCTCCACTTATCCGGCATCCGTCAATTGCCGGTCCGCCAATTACCGATCCGGTTTAGAAACCTTTGTACTACTATGAATGCTTTTCCACTCTTCCGGCATCCGGCTTTTATCGATCCGGGAATTTTCCAAACCGAAATTTGGATTCTGACGGCCCGAAGTGACAGACGACAAAAAGTATGCATATAAAAGATACTCTTTGAACTCTACCATGACGTCATTCTACTGTCTTTATTTTACCGGATAGGTGGAAAAGCGTTATCCGGCATTCGAATATTGACGGAAGACTACTTCCGACATCCGGCAGCCGGACCGGATAAGTGGAGAAACGTTCTTATCACATTTAAGCGCAAAAATAACGCTGTGTTAGCAGGTATGCGCTTGTCAGATCCATACTAGAAACGTCACTTTCCATACAAAAACAGCGCTAGCCTAGCGTGTGTAGCCAAAAAGTAATAATTTATTAAACTTTAAAAATAAGCATACTATCCAACTCACAATCGACTTACAAGTCAAAGTTAACTTTTAGATTATTTCCTCTATTTAAGGTATACTTTACACGAAACATTGAAGGGGGAAACTAGCAACAATTCCCCTGACGCGGTGCGGATCGGAACTTTGAATAAGTAACGAAGTGGTAAACTGGCAAGTATACTCGTACGTCATCGCGCTTGCCAACCAGCGAAATCAAAACTAAACTTTGTAAGATTAGAGTTGGGGTGAAACTTACGCGCATGTGTATTGGCTGATAAATATAAGGGGAAAAAATATTAACTGCAAATATTTTAAGGAGAGAATCAGCCCATAAAACTGAACCTCTTTCCCCATTTAGAAACAGGTCGAAATATGAGAAAACTTTTTAGACTTCCCATACAAATGGACTTGGTCGGTTGGTAATTTTGTATGGGAGGTCCAAAATTTTTCTACTTCGACCTATGTTCCTTGGGGAGAGTTGTTCAGTTTCATAGGCTGGTTCTCCCCTTTAAATATTTGCAGCTAATATTTTTACACACTCGATCTATAGTGAGGAAGTTTTTTTCTGATTTATCAACTGAATGACAAATAGTTATTTTTTTAGATGAATGCTCTCCTAATGTGTTGGACTTCAAAATATACAAAATAGTATTTATTTTCGAGACAGAGTGGATCGATGTATTAAAACATGGTAAAATAAATACTTACTGTAAATGTCGTATTGCAACTATGCCAAAGAATATTATTAAACAAAAATTACCATATATAAAACGTAGTTCATAATATACGTACAATATAGATACATCCATAAATACAAAAAACTGCAAAAAATACAAAAGTATGTATGTGACTTATTTGGTAAATCCAGCTCTAAGAAGGTAATAAAGAAATTGAGTTTGTAACTCAAATTTCTTGTTACCTGTGGGACGGTTTGGAATTTATCTCTCATCGGAAGTATTGGTAAGCCGTAAAACTTGCTGGAACTCAGATGCATCGTTAAAAACTTGGACTTGTGGACTTGTGGAAAGTTGAGCTTTTCCCTACATTCTTTCTGAAAGTACGTCCATTTTCTACACGACTGCGGCAATGATGGAAATTTTAGATTTAGGAGGATGGAAAGTTACACAATGTTGGTGCTATTATATATATTATTCTCTAACTTGTGGTCTAAATTCATGCCGTAATTAAAATTATTATTTATTAAAATAACGTTAATCATCATTTGACAGATGAGCATCAAGGTTACTTTCTTGATCGGTAACATTGTTGGCTCGATCCTAAGCCAACACTTACGTCAATAATATTTTATTTTATTTATTATCTAGAAACAAACAGCATTATTATTCCATTAAAGAAAACAAACTGAAATAACACTTTTGCCACCAAAATTTCCACTATTTCATAAATACAAAATGGTCTATTTTGCCAACTATTGTAAGTTTAATTGTAAAATACAATTAATACATTCCAAAACAGAAGTTAGAATGTGCTTTACCGGGTATAATTTTTTATGGGTTTGATTTTTTTAAGTCGCAAATTTTTCCGATAACACCACTACAGATTTCCTGCAAATTTCCGAGAAATAATATTTTTGTTTATTATGGTACATCGCAAAATTTGTAGTCAATAAAAATTTATGGACACGTATTAGATTTAATAGAGGTATGGGACCCCTACCGCTTACCAAAAAAATGTTGAAAGCATATCTATTGTACTTTTCGTATAGAGACCTTGTAGTAAGTTTATAGTACTACCTTTTTGTAACAACAATTAATTATGTGTGTAGG
The DNA here is from genome assembly GCA_029255805.1 of Keiferia lycopersicella. Lineage (NCBI taxonomy): Eukaryota > Metazoa > Arthropoda > Insecta > Lepidoptera > Gelechiidae > Keiferia > Keiferia lycopersicella. Next base: position 8,835,294 of record JARACZ010000008.1, read on the forward strand.
CCTGTAGAACCAAACAAACATTTATTCTATACTATTCTATTCTAAGACACGTACTACACGTGAGAAATAATGTGCCTGCGTGTATTTTGGGTCCCTTACTCGACTTTTGTCGTGTGATGCCGGCTTAGAATAGCATCACTCCATTTGTTACCCGTAGGTGACGTAAAAGCCGAGGGACTTAGTGTTTCAGGTATATTACAACTTTAGGCGATAGGCTGACAACCTATCACTATAGTGATACACGAATTGTCTCAAACAGCCATATTTGTCAGACGTGGCGATAAGGACCGTAATTTTACGGTCGTTAACGCTCTGCCTACCCCGCCAGGGATATAGGCGTGATACGTGTGTGTGTGTGTTACTCGACTTTCTATCTGTGCGTTTTGTCAACTACCATTTTTCACCAGGAACAATTCCCAAGTAAACTTTGCGGTAAAGTTATTTCTATCACGTACGAAAAGAGAAGCGGAAACATGAGCACGTGTCTGCGATACGAACAGGCATGCACCGATATGACAGGCGAAAATATCTTTGGATTCCAGGAACATACGATATCAATAACTTGATAAAATCAATCTACCCCTTAAGGGGATTATTTTAAATTGGATTTTATTACAGTTTATAAGAAAATCAGTATACGTTTATAAGCTTCTAATAGAACCTACTGCAACTGTGAAATAGCGAGTACCCAGCTAGAGTTAATTTTCTTTAGTAAAACGTAGTCATACAACGAAACAAAAATAAAACATGAAGATTGCTACGAGCTGGCTACGTCGTAGCTAATTACTACGCATAAAAAGTGTGTGTAGACGGTTGTGTGGGTAGTGAGTGATTAAATTCCAAATAATAATATTAATAAAACTGTCAATATTGTAGAAATTTCTGTGACTAAGGCGAGAAACACACTTGACGCACGACAGAGCGCAAAAATATCGCAGCGGTCTGTCAGATCCATACTAGAAATGTCAATCCCCATACTAAAACCGCACTCGACGGATGACACTGCGATAGCGCTGCGTCAACGGCGGTTGAGTATGGCGATATTTTTGCGCTCCGTCGTGCGCCAAGTGTGTTCTTCGCCTTAACATTCCGCAGATAGCTTTATACCGTAAAACTTTCATACATTTTTTTTGCATTGGAAAATGGAAAATGGACGGAAACTCTACGGTGCATTGCGTATTACGATTCAATATCCGGTAATTTAATATCCGGTAATGAAATCATGGTTTCGGAAAATTCATCGTGTCTGTAAAATTGCTCTGGCGCTGCAACTACCTACTTCCGGTACTGGTAGATACTATACAATGTATTTTTTTTGTCAGTACACTAGTAATGTGCCGTGTGATGCCGGCTTCGAATAGCATCACCCCATTTCTTTCCCGTGGGTGTCGTAGAAACCGACTAAGGGACTAGAAGGTATCATGTGTATTGCAATTTTAGGCGACAGGCTGACAACCTGTCACTATAGTAATGCACGGCTTATCTGAAACAACCCTCAAACATTTGTCAGACGTGGCGATAACGACCGTAATTTTACGGTTGTTGACGCTCTGCCTACCCCGCCAGAGATAAAGGCGTGATATGTTAATGTTAATGTTAATTACACTAGTAGGGTGATTCTACTCATGATACTGAAGAACTTTTTTTATGGATGGGGCCGCAAAAAAATTGGATTTTCCATACATTTTTGCCGTGTACTAACTTGAACTGAGTATGAACTTTTCTAACTAAACTTTGTGATTTCGCAGGTGGGCCCATAGTAAAAAATGTTCAGAATCATGAGTAGATACACCCTATAAAGTTTGTGTACACACACTTGACAATTAAGAATCCCTGTATATCTGTCGTACAGATTTAGCGCTTTGATGCCGCTGCGATATTTTAGCGCTTCGTCGTGCATCAAGTGTGCGATCCGGCTTAGGTATATTACTAGGTTTAGGCTGAACCTACCACTTCTCATCCTAAGTTCCGTACCTTACCATGTATATCATCTATATTCTATACCAAAAGTTGTAACGTGTTAGTTCATAAACACAAACTACGGCGTCAGAAGTTCGTCTGTGTTGTATAGGTGATATTAGTGCTACGAAATTTACATGTTAGTGTAGCAATATGAGACGGTACCATGTTCTCTCATGCATATATTCATCCTACTCGATTGCTATGTTACTCGTATTTGAAATAGATGGCCTACTCAGGTACTATCCATGTGCTTCAGGATTCTAATCTAGCGTCACTCATTTGTATCAAGGGACAAATCCACACTGAGAAAAAGAATGTATCATTCAATCAAGCCCTTGTTTTAATACGAGCGCATCAAGTGATTTATTTGTATTTACCAAAAAACTTGTTAAGATCTATCAAGTGGTTAAGGCAGATCGCACACTTGACGCACGACGGAGCGCAAAAATATCGCAGCGGATCCATACTAGAAACGTCACTTCCCATACTAAAACCGCCTCGGATGGTAGAGCGGTTTTAGTAGGAGGGTTGACATTTCTAGAATTGATCTGACAAAACGCTGCGATATTTTAGCCGTCCGTCGTGCGTCAAATGTGCGATTCGCCATATTATTAAGCATGGCGACTAATAACGCCGAAAAGTTAAACGTGTGGACTATTATGACTGCCTATTGTATTTAAAGATAAAATTTATTTGACAAAAACTTTCAATTGTGATTTTTGTTGGTTGTTACAATAACTTGAGCCAAACGAATCATTTTTTTAACTTGAGATATTTTAACTAAAAGGAAAAATATTATTACAGACAGCAAGCACTTACACAGTTAAAGCTTGGCTTAGGACCAAATCAATATATTACTAAGTCTTATGAGCCGTAAATTGTTTTTTTATTACATTGGCTTTTCAACACGATAATGGCCATTCATTTTAAAATTCGATATACTCATGAAATCTTGCGATGAAAATTTTCGATATTATGATAATTCTATTTGACATTTAAGTTTAGATGACACGATAAAAAGTTTAATTAAACTATATTGAGATAATAGTAGTATGACAGCAAACAAATATGTATTTAAACAAACAAATATTTTAAGATAAACTATAATTTATGGTTCCATAAATAATATTTTCTTTTCGGGCCATTTGTGCATTTAATCCGAAAGCTTTACTGAAATTAATCTCTACAACTTTCATTGAATTTGAATACTTATAATGATTTAGGTATATATTTTCGAAAGTATGTATGACTGAAAATTACTAAAGTTTAAATGTGGAATGAACAATTTGCGAAATAGTAATAAGAAAAGTATTCAAGTTTTTGCATAAGGTCTCAAAAGAATTAAGTAGATTTTTATATTTCTGAGTAACTGATTCTAATTTAAATAATGGTTCAGACCTTTGTTTCTACCTCTATATACATAGGTGTGAAAGTAAAGACCAGTAAGTTTGTTTGGTGCCCACTCTACTGATTATTTATTAAATATAATCCTTGCCGTATCCCGTTCTCTGTCGTGGTCGGCTTCTTAACCTAGGGGATTTCACGTGGAACTAATTTTTTACACAAGGTGACTGCATTCTGACTTCTGCAACCCGAAGACTAACCTGGCCCTAATCCTAGGTTAAGTCACATTAAAATATCATCTGAATTCTTATTTTCTTCGAATGTAGGTTCCATCACGATGTTTTTCCATTACCGTACGATATTCGGTAACTGTATTTGAGCAAAAACACGTTGGTACATGGCGGGGATCGAACTCGGGTCTCACGATCGTAAGACCGGTGTCCGAACCACTTGGCCACCGACGCTCTTTCCTTGTTGACAATCCAAGTGATAATTGCTCCTTATCCAAGAAAGCTGACGACATCAATTCTCGAAGAGACTGTCCGTCGCGGTCTCGTCGCAAAGTTACGCAATTTAACCAAGTAAAGATGACTTTGTTGACTTGGCGGAAAGTTTCCCTGTAATGAAAACCAAGGAAAATGACTGGCTCAAATTATGACGGTTCAGTTATAGGGTGGAGTCGCAAAAGCGAAAGTATTTTCGCGATGGTGTTTTTTCTTTGGCATAAAAAATTTGAAGTTAATTTTTTAAATTGTATTCTATTTTTGGTACCTAGATTGATTGCATTCACACAGCTGGTTGCGTCTTTGGACACTTTGACACTGAACGCTCAACGCAGCGGTCTGTCAGATCCATACTAGAAATATCAATCCCCATACTAATACCGCTCAACCGCTGTCGACGCAGATGCCTTAAAGTAACTCAACTGCATCGACAGCGGTTGAGCGGTTTTAGTACGGTGTTTGACGTTTCTAGTATGGATATGACAGATCGTGATGGATGCGTTATTTTAGCGCTGCGTTGTGTGTTAAGTGTGAAAAAGGTCTTTGCCTCGTCAGTATTCTTGGTTGGTCAAGTAATAGCAGACAAAATTCAAAATTATTACCTGTATTTTTTTATAAACCACTTTATCGGTTGATATTGCAGCTCGTCAAGCAACCACGGCCAAAAGTAAACAAATATAGTTAATCGGGTTCTTTGTTGACTCAGTCTCCCATACAAAAAAAGTATAAAAATCTTATTAGCAAGCCATTTCACAAATATTCGTAAGTAGGTCTTTACTGAAAAATACCAGAGGTTCATTAATGTTTTAGTACAAATCTGCCGAAACCCAAGAAGACATTGGCTGCGCTTAAAATTGCTACAATATTTAACTTGGTTCGTCAAGCAAGTAATTATAATTTAAGTTAGGCGTAAAGACGCTTCGGCCAAATTAAGCGCTTATTTATTAACTCAAAAAAGTATTAAAACCGCAATTCGTTATGCCAACTATTTCAAATTTGAGTAGGTACATAGAATGATGTATACCTACATTAATGAACATTTGACAAAGTTTTTTTAGATGCAAATATGTACTAAAATATTTTAAAAGAAAATCTTATTTGGTGAAAGCCTAAATAAAACGTATATTTTTTTATGATTCACTTACAATGTTTTTGCTAAGATGAAAGTCTAGCAATAAAACTGAATAACCCAGCTATTTTGAGAACATTCCCACTAGGCGAGTATGGTGATATTGTTATTAGACTGTATACTAAAATATTCATTGTGCCTGCAAGAGAGTGTCGGTGGCCCAGTGGTTAGGACACCGGTATTACAATCGTGAGACCTGAGTTCGATCCCCGCCATGTAACAATGTGTTTTTGCTCACGTGTATTTACTTTTAAATCTAAAATTATTATATTACGGCAAGACAGAAATTCGCCTTTGATACTGTTTACGTTTGAAGCTACAGGTAGTGGTTAAAGATAGTAAGTATTCTTTGACAATACAATCAATTTAGGTCATTATGCGTTTAGTTCATTGTGCGTTTAGGACATTTTTAGGATTTACGACATTATGCGTCGGGAGGACTAAAGCTACTTGCTACAATTCAATTTGGTGATCTATGTTAACACCACAGTTAATGATTAATTGGTATTATGTACTTACCTTGCCAAAGTGATTACTTTAAAAATCGGACTAGTACAATGTTAATTTTTTAATATACGAGTACCTATCTTAAATAATTCTTTTTTCAAACGAAAGTAGAAAATCGATGATGCTGAGATATAAAAAAGGAAAATACTTGCGTAAACACCTCGAAAATTCTAACATTTTTGGTAACATGATGCTAGCGTTTGATCAGAGCAAACGGGTGCTAAATAAACAGGATCAAAAGCGTGATAAAACTACATTTGCCCGGGACTAGTAAAACAAGCTTCATTCCCTCTAAATGCCCAGTGGGAATAGCGAACTATGTAACATAAACACTCGTAATATACGTATTACCAAGACAAAAAGTTCACGCTTTTCTAAATTACACGTTTAAAGTCGTGTTTCGTTCTTATTTTGATTTATTACTTTTCTAATTAACATTATGTTAAATTTAAAAAAATAATGTTTTTTTTCAATATGAGTAATTTTATATTACCGTTCTCTCTGACCGGCCAAGGCATCGAATTGATGAACCTTGGGTGGATTGCACACTTGACGCACGACATAGCGCTAAAACATTGCAGCGGTTTGTCAGATCCATACTAGAAATGTCAATCCCCATATTAAAACCGCTCAACCGTTGTCGACGCAGCGCTATCGCAGTGTCGTCCTTCGAGTGCGGTTTTGGTATGGGGAGTGACGTTTCTAGTACGGATCTGGCAGTTCGCTGCGATATTTTAGCGGTCCGGCGTGCATCAAGTGTGCGATCCTTTTGTCAGAGTCAAGGTGAAGTCATTATCTTCGCATCAAAATTTTATCTTTAACTAAAATTTAATAAAGCAAACTTGCAGACACTAATTTATCACTGGAAAATGCACTATAAATATTCTCACCAGAAAATTTCAAAGGCAATAAAGAGATATCTAGTAAATTTCGTCGCAACATAATTAAGTTTGCGCCTTCTAGAGTGTCGGTAGAAGTTTTAATGGGATGCCTAGCAAGTAACTTGCGACATTATTCTTACCAAGCTAACTCATCAGGATAATTGGCAACATAGCAAAGAGTGAAATTGCTTGTGAAAAGTTCTCCAGCTAAATGAAGAGACACTTTGCTTTTACGAGCTATCAACGGTCCACGGACTTAAAAAGAGAGCAAAGGGTAAGGAAGCTACTTATAGAATAATTCATAAAATTTATCTAAAGGTTTGACGAAAGAAAGAAAGAGGTAGTGTTGGACGGGCTCCTACAAGGTGGACAGATGATCTGGTGAAGATCGATGGGCGCCAGTGGATGCAAGTTGCGCAGGATCGTTCACTTTGGAAATTTTTGGGGGAGGCCTATGTTCAGCAGTGGACGTCATCTGGCTGAAATGATGATGATGAAAGGCTTGACTCTAGACACTTTAAACTTTGTAGTAAGTTGACTAAATAGTTGGTAGTTACTAAAATACTTGTAAATGTGTCTTTCAAAGACTGATAATTTTTTGGACTATGGGTAAAATCAGGTGAGGGACATTGACCGAATTAGGACCAAACCAGACTGTGATAAGCTCAAATTTAAGCTATCTAATGAATGAGCTGCAGTAGGTCACAACTCGGCTGCGAAACAAAAGCAACTCTCTACTTAATGCTATTTAAAAATGCATTTCGCAGATTAGATGTTCGCTTTTACGTCTTCGTTGGCTTTGCTTTTCCTCACGTTTGAGTTTTCGACCAGAAAAAAGAAGCCTTTTGTCATTTGCTGAGTCTCTTTTCTGCCCAAATAGGTTGGTTCTGCACAAAAAAAAATCTGCTAACTTACATTGTATCTTGTAATATGTACTACCTGATAATAAAAAAGAAAGTTTAAACACGAATATACTAATAATATAGTTTATTATACTTTCGAATGTCAGAATTGCAGAATCATAAGGAACGTTGTAACAGATTTCTCGAATTACAAAACGGAATTCAGCTTTTAAGCACAAATTAACCCCCATTCAGAATTGTACTTTACTTTTCATATTTCTTCAAAGTATCGACACAGGCATTTATTTCTCTTTTGCACTTAGTGGGTTATAGATGGAAGCTTTTAAGAAAATGTAGACAGCGAAATCAACTTGAGTTAGAAATTCCGTAGAAGTTAAACTCTTAAAAGGTTCTCCTTGAACTTTACAATACAAAACAATTGTCCCTAAACATTTCATAACAATAAAACTAAACTCAAGAATTCAAAGTTGAAAAAAAAGTAGTAATACTGGTCCTACTTCTAATGCCACAACAAACCACTGTTTAACATAAAATTTCACTTGTATGTAAATAGAGATTATTGTCAGGAGAAAATTACCACAAGCAATAGATAATTAAGGGCAGACAAATTTATCCTAATAAACCTTTTTATCTGGAAGGGCTATTTTATTACAGAAAATTAACTAATCCCATCTCATTTTGAGTGGGATATCGAGTCATCCAACGACCCGATGAACCCAGGTGTCAGAATTTTTTAACCACCTTCTACAAGTAGCAGGTTTCTGACATGTTTGTGTAACGACCGCCGTTTAAGTGATCATAGACAGCAACCGGGACCTACGTGCCATCAGAAAACAGGAACATCTTACTTACGGACAATCGGGTGGTTCAGCTTGTAATGTCCTAACCAGACTGGGAGTAAATTCACAAAGAGATAAATAAATAGGTAAACAATACTATTATTGGCCCCCCTGTATTTATTGGCCCTTGGGTTTTTTTAGCTTAATACTAAGGATTACCATCACAAAAACAAAAAAGTGAATAAATAAACAAAACTACCAATTATTCCTTGGTAACACCATTTAGTAGTATTTTTAATTCCTTCCTAGCAAAACTGAAAAAAAAGTGTCTTTTGTTGGTGCGTCATCGAGGGAGCCACAACCTGCTGATTCTTAGCAAATTCTGTTATGCCTGGGCAAGTTTGGTGCTGTATTTCTTGTTGAATTAAGCGTAAATAATGTAAATGGCTGTTTATTTCATTTATTATATCGTGATTACGTGTTAATTAAACTCAGATGAAACGCGATTCATAACCTAAAATGGAATAATCAGGCGGCCAATAACTGTACTTGTCACTTATATGAAAGCCTAAATGAATGGCATGGCGGCCAATAATTAAAATACTGCTCATCGATTATCGGTAAGATTTTGAACTTTATTTACACTTAGTTATTAAAGTTATTTCGGATATTGATGCGAAAACTATAATTTACTTTCTGTAAATAAATGTTGGCATGGCCAATCATTGTACTTTTGATGCTATTGGCCACTGCCAATCACTGTGTATAGGGAGGGCCAATCATTACACTCGGTTCATAAGAACGCAATAGTGATGTGCGCATTTTACCTACTAAAAATAAAGTCTCACTATAGGTATTATTAATTACCTACCTAGGTAATTGATAAGTATATTGTTTGTTTTTTAATAAGTATACGCCTTCTCATACTCCAAACGAATAGAAGTATTGATATTACTTAAATAAATTTTTGTACGAAAAGAATTCCTTTATGAGAACCAATTTCAATAATCTTTATATTTTTATTTGGAACTATAATATTTCAGTTCGTTTGTAGCACCCTTATGCAGCTCATTCGTTTGATCCCATCACTATTGCTTATCCTAGTACATTCATTGGCCCACCTTGTGCCCAATGATTGGCCGGGCTAATCATTGTAAAAAAATTAGGTCAATGATTATGCTCAAGGGGGCCAATAATACTACTTCTGGGGGTTTATTAGAAAATTTAACAAAAACTGATCTTATTACGAAGGTGTAGGGTCCATATTTAATTCAAAAGATTCCTAAGTTTTATCGGAACGGTACTATATTAACTTGCAACAGAATGATGTCACTAATTCAGAGAAACAGGAGGCCGAAGTGAGGATTTTGTTTAAAGGGCCAATCATTGTACACGTTACCCTAGCATTTTTTTGAGTGACCCACCGAGAATCGAACCCAGAACCTTCTGTGTCAAAGGCAGTCGCATTACCACTCCACCACTGAAACTAAACTGCATTGGAATCTTTGCAGTTGCGGAATAGAACTTGTATCAAAGTAACCGTCTATAAAGAGACTCGCAGTATTGGCGTACGCAATTCAGTTAGTTTTAATTAAAAAGATACGCAACAGAGCAGCTACAAAGTCATGTTAAATTCCCTGATAGAATCGGGCGCAGTTCACCGGATGAAATATGCATGAAGACAATGTAATTTGTAACCGATATTGCCTCACGTGATACATATTTATAGGTACGGAAGGCAAACAGGCTTCGCGAAAAATCGAAAATGTTTTTAATAAAGATAAAAACAATGAAGATACCAACACCGTGTGATGCCGGCTTAGAATAGCATCACCCCACATCCTTCCCGTGGGTGTCGTAAGAGGCGACTAAGGGACTCTAGAGTATTAGTGTATTATAACTTTTTGGCGACAGGCTGACAGCCTGTCACTATAGTGATACACATGTTTTCTGAAACAACCTTGGAAAACATACATACATACATATATCAAGCCTTTATCCCTTGCGGGGTAGGCAGATCGTTAACGGCCGCAAGAATACGGCCACTATCGCCACGTCTGACATTGTCAGTCTGTCGCCTAAAAATTGTAATACACCAATACTCTCGAGTCCCTTAGTCGCCTTTTACGACACCCGCGGGAAGGATATGGGGTGATGCTTTTCTAAGCCGGCATCACACGGCACCTTGGAAAACAATCCTCAAAAATGACAGACGTGGCGATAGCGACCGTATTTTTACGCTTGATAACGCTCTGCCTACCCCGCAAGGGATAAAGGCGTGATATATGTATGTATGTATAAACAATGTAGGAAGTACTCGTGTTTAAACTACCCGGAAATGTTGTAAGGAAAACTGGACATGAAAAAAATGCTTCGAACAGTTTATGCGCTATTCAAATAATTAAAGCTTTTGTGCCTTTTATTTTCTCTGTGAAATATTCAATGACTGAGAATAATTTAAACGTAAGGGGTAAAAATATTACCAGCAAATATTTTAAGGGGTGAACTGAACAGTTTTCTCCAAGAAACATAGGTCGAAATATGAGAAAAATTTTGGACCTCCCTTACAAATTAATTTCATTGGTCGTTAATTTTGTATGGGCGAGGCCTAAAATATTTTTCAAAACTCGATCTATCTTAGGGAAATTTGTGAAGTTTCATGGGCTAGTTCACCCCTCAAAATTTTTGCTGGTAATATTTTTACACTCTAATACAACTTTGTCAGTGCTATAGAGACAGTAATAATACTTTCAAGCTAAAACTACTAAGTAGAAACGTGGTTTAAACAGTGTAATTTTACTACACACTTGTAAAAATACACAAAAAGTATACGTCTACGCGTGTTACAAACGTAATACCGTGTTACTTATCTCAGTAAAATTTTATTCCAATTTTTCTTACAACCATTTTAACCTGCAATTTTATTGAAGTAAATTATTTTGTAACATTTTTTATTGTGAATTTCAATTGAGTAGCTCTAAATAAATGATATTGCAATGGCAACCATTTCTACCAGTGTTTTATGCCAATTTTAAAGCGACTTTACATTGAGTTCCAAGTGTAGTCCTCGCCTCGAGGCTCCATCATTTCCCTCTTGTAAGAGACACGCGTGTAATAGGGTCTCTGCCTCAGGACCGTGGCAAAGGCTTGTGTTCATAAGAATCTCGCTGAAAGGAAGAAATTGTCAACCAGTCTGGATTAAACTTCCGCACTTTTCTCAGTATCTTTTTGTCCTGGCTTTTAAAACAGCCTTTTGCAGACGGCGTGTGTTTAACAATTTAAAACTATGCATCGCTTTGTCGTCAGTCTATAGCGCTAGATAAGTAGTGTAGTGCGGCTTAGTTCAAAATGGATGCTAGAGCACGAATTGTCACACCCGATTGTGTGAGTGTGACGAATCATTGTTGACCTATTTCTGGACGACAGATAGCCACAAAGCCTACCGAATGTATCACCCCTTTGAATCCTTCAAAATTATTTATCACATTTATTATGTAATACAATAACCATTAATATCAGTTTACTGCTGAAAATTTATCTGCATGGCACAATGTCCAGTTTTGTCATCAAGTCTTCTGCCCATCATCTGACTGAACGGTATCCAACGCTAAGCTTTCGGCGGGTCGCACACTCAACGCATCCGATTGTTCCGATATTTTAGCGCACGATGGAGCGCTAAAATATCGGAACGGTCTCTCAGATCATACTAGAAACGTCACGCCCCATACAAAAAACCGCACTCGACGGACGACGCTGCGATAACGCTGCGACGAAAGCGGTTTGTAACGAAAACAAACGTGACGTCCTGCCGAAAATACCTACAGGCTAGTGTAAGATCAACGATTGAATGTTTTTATCCACTTCTGGCTTTCTACACAAGACTAAGCTAACGCAGTGGTATAGACAGCAATGGATATCGATATACAACTCATGTTAGCGCCTGATCACTTCTCCTGTGTTCCTTAGGTTTGGTATAGCTTGGATGTGATTGATGCTCGAAATCTGCATTTCGATGGATTGATAGCTCCTACTCAAGCAGTGATCTGTGGACAATTGTTATTGTTATTTATTGCATGATGCTCGTGAATTTGTGGTGATTGCTCCTTGAAATATGTTAGTTTACATACACCAATAAATAATTTACGTGAGTATGTAAAACCATTATACTTATTAAAATTACCCAGACAATAAATATAGAAAACATGGAAAGTTTTCAGTTGATTTTTTATATTATTATTATTATATTAGCCTATAGTGTCCCACTGCTGGGCAAAGGCCTCCCCTCTGTCCAGGCTTTCCGGTCTGCGGCTGTTTCGGGTCAGTTCGGATCATATTCGACCAAATGCTGAATTAATTAAAGTGCAGTTCAAATTCCGAAAATGTCCTCTAGATCTTGAGTTTCGTGTGACACCCATGTTTGGTATCGTTGGAATTGTCGTGATGCTTTGAATCAGGATCAAGAAGAGTCGTCAAGAAATCGTGTCGTGGATGAGGGAGAGAGTGGGGGTTTGTCTTATCATTCCACGAAAATTTCTTTTAAAACGTCGAAGTTAGGGCTTTAGACCATTTGGCATATTTTTTATGAAAATTAAGCTACTTTAACCTTAGTTTATTTAAAAGTTGTCACTTAAATAGCCTTTTGCGATGTATTGCTAAAATCGTCTTGCAACGTTCTTGTTTTTGATACCCCACATCATAGGATTTATTAAAAAACTTCCGCTATCTTTGATTTCCCCTTCTTCTGATTCCTCGTTTTCTGATTCAGGGCTTCACGACGAATCCAACGATACGAAGCATGGGTATAAAGCCGGATGTCACACGAAAATTGTTCCTCTAGTACACGCACGAACCATACTATTATGGGTTCATAGCAGTGCTATTTAAATAAAGTGACGTTTTACTTCACATAAAAACTCGTCCGAAACATGAAATAAAGTTACAAACTAAACAAATTCTTGTTATTAGTTCCAAACTCAGCCTTACTATTTCGTCACTGGCGAATCGATGGTGTCGAAACAAAGTTCTCATAGATTTCCCCGTGGACGCTTACTGACATGGATAACATGTCAAAAATAAACGAACTGTGGGATATAAATCGATCGATACAAATATAATTTGTTATAGATTGATCGTAAATAAGATGTGAGATGAAGCCTTTTATAGGTAATCGTGTTTCGTATTCAGTATAAATGTTTTGATCTCATATTATATTTATCCATTATTTTTTATTTTATCGTAGGTTTGTAAATATTGATAATGTCGAATGATTTCGGTTGCATGAATATGACAACAAAGACTCGACTTATTTGTCTTATTTTTTAATAATCGAACTTTGACGATAACGATGGAGTATGATTTGCTGCGCCATAAATCATAAAATAATTTTCTTAAAACCTAATGTAACCATACATAAAATATATATTGGAGTAAGTTTATGTAGCTTAAAATGTTTATAGATACTAGTAACATTATAACAATGAAAGTTAAGTGTGTTAAGTTACAAGAATAATGGTTTTCGTTGAACATGTTACAAAGTGATAGAATAAAAATACCTCTCGTATCTAATTCAACAAGAATTCTGCTATCAAATAAATAGTCTTGAAGATAGCGGCAGACATTAGGTACGCCCTAACCATGTAGAACGATAGCGTACGAGAACTAACTTGTAGAAAGGTTGTTTTTCATGAACTCGAGCAGGACCGTCTGGTGAAAAGATTGTTGAATTTTTATAGATTTTGTAGGTACGTAGTTGTATGTAGTTGTATCTATGCAACGAAAATATCAACAAAATGGTTAATATTTGGAATTGCTGAAAATTTTTACTTTACCAAATTGTACTCAACAGTTATGTTTATACGAAATTAGTTTGTTTAATATACTTCTGTGCAATGATGTTATGGTTACAGTATTTTTTTAACTTTAATCATTCAGCTGAGTTGTTCTATAGGATGTCGGTAAACTGAAAGGACGAACCAACTAAGGACAATTAAAGTATGAATCTGAAAACTTTAAAAGTTGGTCAGCAGGAATATTGAAAAAATAACTTATGGATTTTTTTGTTTGGAGGTGTAACAGTAACAAAATTTGATAACACTTATGGTAAATACGTTATTATACTTATATCTTTAACACATAATTAATAATGTAATCGTTTTCAATCGATTAAATCTAATGAACATCAGGTTCCAGTGTTATGTTAATCGAGAGACTTAAACTCTGGAAAAAAATATGCATCCAATACTCTTTTGTTGCATCTAACGGCTCTCACGTGAATGGAAAATGAGGTGATGCTATTCAAGCTGGCATCACGCGGTGTTTTTTTGTTATTTAATTTGATTTGGCTAGATTAAGCTTTCTAAATTAATAAATCTTATGTCACTCTGCTTATGTCACTAAACGAAAAGTCTTACTAACTTTAAGTGTAATAATGATACTATACAAAATAATACAAGAAAAACTTGAATAAATAATTCAATTATTGAAATAAGAGTTTCAAGTCATAATCAACTTAAATATAATAATAAAATATAACCTTTGTCAAAAACACCGAAGTCTCTAAGTCTTCTAGTTGTGTAATAAATAAAGATGCAATTTTTCAAAATTTCAAATGCTCATTTCTCAAAAGTGGGTTTTTTGGATAGTGACGGTAATGCTTTCAACGTGCGATATTATATTTATCCATTATTTTTTATTTTATCGTAGGTTTGTAAATATTGATAATGTCGAATGATTTCGGTTGCATGAATATGACAACAAAGACTCGACTTATTTGTCTTATTTTTTAATAATCGAACTTTGACGATAACGATGGAGTATGATTTGCTGCGCCATAAATTATGAAATAATTTCCTTAAAACCTAGTATAGCCGTCATTAACCGTATATAAAATACATATTGGAATAAGTTTATGTAGCTTGAAAATGTTGCTAGATAAATATGAAAGTTAAGTGTGTTAAGTTATAAGAATAATGGTTTTCGCTGAACATGTTACAAAGTGATAGAATAAAAATACCTCTCGTATCTAATTCAACAAGAATTCTGCTATCAAATAAATAGTCTTGAAGATAGCGGCAGACATTAGGTACGCCCTAACCATGTAGAACGATAGCGTACGAGAACTAACTTGTAGAAAGGTTGTTTTTCATGAACCCGAGCAGGCCGTCTGGCGAAAAGATTGTTGAAATTTTATAGGTTTTGTAGGTACTAATTTTGTTTCTTTTTATAGGAGCAAGAGCTGCAGTCTCGAGTACCATCGCTTAGTTAAGTGGTTGCATGTCGGTATCCTCTTCGGTATTTTAGTGGGTAGTGAAATCCTGCAGATTTGTTTTTGAATGATTATCTTGGGCGAAAGATTTTTTTTTTTTTAATTCGGTTCTTGACAATGTAATGTATCGTGAAAACTATTGTCTAAAAATACTTCTGACCCCACTCATCATTTTTGTTTTCTTTTTTACAATTAGCATGCTTGAACAGAAAATGAATATAAAAGTTATTGTTTTGACGATATCAAAAATAAAGACTTGTGACGTTATAATTCTACATTTCCGTACAAAATGTCGTTTTAAAAAGTAGTTAATTTGACTTGTCAGTCATGTAGCAAATTGCAAGCATGTTAAATTATGGTCAAAATTATCCACTTCTCATTACATCCAGTCATAATTTTTAACTTGCATCAAACTCAAAACCGTCTCCACATTGTATTTCGACATTTCGATTTTGTGTACATCTGTAAATAGAGGAATAAAAATGTAAGTTTAAAAATATTACCAACTGATAATGTTAAAAATAAATGACCAGGAAACCTAGATGGCTAAGTTGAAACCAATCGCTTGGAAGCTAATGCGAGACGGCGGCGAGACGAACTTTATTTTACTTTGACTACTAAAAATTGCTATAAAATAGGAAGCTTTGAAAAAAAAAGTGGAATGTTACATTTTGCACTAAAAGTATGGTGGATCGCACACTTGACGCTCGACAGAGCGCAAAAATATCGCAGCGGTCTGTCAGATCCATACTAGAAACGTCACTCCCCATGCTAAAACCGCACTCGACGACAGATACTGCGATAGCGCTGCGTCAACAACGGTTGAGCGGTTTTAGTATTGGGATTGACATTTCCAGTATCGCTCTGACAGACCGCTGCAATATTTTTGCGCTCCATCGTGCGTCAAGTGAACGGTCTGCCTAAGTGTTATGTGTCCGTAAAAAAATAAAGTGCGTTAAAACGTTTAAAAATAAAACTATTTTATAGAATGACACGTAGGTATTGCGCTTGCCATTGTCTCCTTATGATTGGCATGCAACAAAACGAATTCTGATGCAGAATAGGTAAAAACAAATATTGTATGAGCAAATTACCTCCTCTTTACATTTGGTACAAAGTATCGATACGCCCGCAAGTTTGTAAGCGTTACGATATGATATCAAGTACGTACATGGTTTCTCTAAGAACACCTGCGCTAAACTTAATCTAGACATATTGAAAATATAGATTTAAAAAATGCTTAATACCTATATTTTGCTTAAAATATAAGAATAATTAGCCTTCTGATTAGTACCTACCTTGAAAAGATAATAATTACTACTCTTTTAATAATAAATTTGTTTATTATTTCCTCAACAAAAAAGGTACAATATAAACAAGAAATACATAATATTGTGCACAACATTTGAATACCGCTAGATAGGGTATACATTTAAAAACCCCTTTTTTCTGACGTTGTAATAATCTTAATTGTCTTTAATGGATGGTTGCTTTTACGATATTTTTACGTTTTTCCGTAACGGAGTAAAATATTTTTTATGTAAGTAATTAAATTCTATCCAAGTGGAATTCCGTCGCATTTTTTTTATTAGATACACTTTTAGAGTGCCTAGATAGTAAACAAAATCATAGCTGGGTAACTTAACCTAAAATTTATTGAAAAATATTGTTCTGTTTTCTCAAATTACTATTTATTTGTTCGTTTATCGTAATGTTTTACTAAACATTTTTCAAATTCAGGTTTTTGGTTCGTGACTTTATTTCATACACGTACAAGTCAAAGTGAATATAATTGACACATGGAAAAGTTCGGGAGTGTTTATTTTTGCCAAAATGTTTTGGTAATATAAAAATGGTGACAGTACGTCAATTTTGTAAAATTCCCATACCTTTAAATCTGCTTTTAAGTACTTATCAAGATATCGTAATCTTGCATTCCATTAACAAAAAGGGTCGTTGCACGACTTGGTGTCCCACACGAAAAGAAAGAAAGAAATTAATAAAAACCAGTACGTAAGGCAATGTAAGTAAAAATACATTTATGGACAAAAGTAACAACTACAGAAAACAAGAACATTCAAACAGTCAAATGTGAGTCTGTCTCGCGCACGAAAATTATAATGATACTAGCTGGTACCCGCGACTTCGTTTCGCTGACTTAGTATTTGAGATGATAAAATAACCTTGTTTCCTTCATTAACGTCCTAAATTATACATGCTAATCTGGACCCCTATTAGTGCTCCTTGTGGACTGTGTCAGGAACACCAAACCTTCGAAGTCTATATGCCAGCAGAAACTACCCATCAAGCAGAACAACTTTTGTTTTCGTGCCATATGTTTATCTCCTATAGTTTAGGTGGGCTCCTGGTTGTGCACCTGGTGGTCTACATCAGGTACTCCAAACCTTCAAAGTCTATATGCCACCAGAAGCTACCCATCAAGTTAAACATTTTTTGCTTGGTGCCATGTCTGTATCTCCTATAGTTTAGGCGGGCTCCTGGTGGTGTACCTGGTGGTCTACTGAAGGTACTTCAGACCCTCGAGTGGTGAAAAAAAGTAGCCTATGTCCGTTCTCGGTATCTTACTAATCTCTGTGTGAAATTTCATGATGATCGGTTTAGTAGTTTGGCCGTGAAAGCGTAGCAGACAGACAGAGTTACTTTCGAATTTATAATATTATTAGTAATTAGTATATTAGTATGGAGTATGGATAAAATAGTATAAAGATGTTTTTTTTAAGTTAATAAATATTGAGGTTATAAAGTTGCCATTAATTTGGCATAGACTTGCTTAGGTAAGTTATAACGATAATGGAGTGATAGATTGAAGAAGAAGCAACCAGGATATTTATATAAGGTGTAAAGATATTAGCTGCAAATACTTTAACTGATGAATCAGCCCATGAAACTGAACAACTTTCCCCAAGCTTTGAACATAGGTGAAATTTTTTTTTGGACCTCCCACACAAATTGATTTGGTCGGTCGGTAATTTTGTATGGAAGGTCCAAAATTTCTTGTCATTTTCGACCTTTGTTCCTTGGGGAAAGTTGTTCAGTTTTATGGGCTGATTCACCCCATAAAATATTTGCAGCTAATATTTTTACACCCTGTATTTATATCCTTTTTTTTCATACTTCGATTACTAATCTTTCTTTTCAATATTAATACGGTTTTTATATAATGCAATGAAAACCGCTGTTTGCTCCTCGTTTATGTGTTCCCTTCCCGAATGCGTCTGACAGCACATATTTCCGCTGGCGACCATTTAAAAAGTTTAGGTCCGGTTGAAGTTGTGAACACCAGACAAAAAGCGGTGATCTGTTTTTGTGACGGAATGTAAGTAAAAAGATAGATAGGTACCCAAATAGTACAAAAATATGACAAAGTCACAAAACATATTTGTGTCATTTCATCTTCCGTAAAAATTTCGTATCTGGTGTATAAAGAGTTTTGAAGTAAATTTCTCCAAATCACGTTTTTTTCTAAATTATTATGCAAGTCAGGCAAGCAGTTTTGCAATAAAATAACCATAATTAACTAATAAAACCAAATGAACATTTCTTTTTTTACAGCCATAGTGTACGAAAAAAATATAGGTAATATATATATTCTTTTTATGCAAATTTTGACCTTAGCGAAATTTTGAAACATAAATTATCCTGCACTTTTGAAGGACATCCAAAGATTAACAATAAACGCGTGGAAGCCTACATTGTTCTAAATTTCCAGTTAACAAGGACATCTCATTTAGTTACTTTACTACCCAATAGCATTTTCCAACTACAACAGACATTCAGTGTAATTTAAAGTTCAATATTTCTGCGACTATCTCTTCTATCGTATTAACTTGTCAAAGTTATAACAACAGTAGTTTCTGCGGAAACGATTGTTTTGTAGTACATTTAGACTTCTATATTGTATCTATTAGATACCTATAAGGTGTAAAAATATTAGCTGCAAATATTTTAAGGGGTGAATCGGCTCATGAAACTGAACAACTTTCCCCAAGGAACATAGGTCGAAACATGAAAAAAATTTTGGACCTCTCATACAGATGACTCGCTCGGCTGCTACATTTTGTACAGGAGGCAAATTTTTATTCATGTTTCGACTTATGTTCCTTGGGAAAAGTTGTTCAGTTTCAGAGGCTGATTCACCGCTTAAAATATTTGAAGCATTTTTATTTTATCCTGTATATGAAGAAAAGGATAGGTACGTAGGTATGAGTGCAAAATTAGGTACATTTATGTAAGCTACCTCTATTCCTGATTCGGAACCACAAAAACAAAAAAAAAATACGGAGTCCTAAAACTAATGAAAATTTTCAACACTCTTTTTAAAAGTCTACAGAAAAAGTTGAGGCATCGTTAAAGCTTAAAGTTTATAAGTTGGGTCCTTACAATTCTTTCAACAGTCAGAATTCTTAAACGGAACTTCAAAACCTTTAAGTTAAAAGTAAGTTTTTAAAGAGTGTTTTATTTATTTATTTAACAGTTGATTGTACACAAGAACATTCACAAAAATGATCGTAAAGAGGTTATATTCCTACATTTTATGAAACAAACCTAATAGGTACAGAAATTTAAGTTACAAATTTATAAATATACGAACGCAACAAAATATCTAACAAAATTTTCTTTAGTGATGAATCTTTTATCCAACTCTTTGTAAACCTCCAACTCCGTTCAGAACCTTGGATGGTAGATTTTATTCTACTCACGTCCTGAAAGAGAATAGGCAACATATGAGCACGTGTTGGCAACGCGGTCACGAATGTACCGATAGCACAGGTGAAAATATCCTTGGAAAATGGAAACATATGAGGTATTGATAACCCCCCCTCACCAGGGCTGGAACCGTGAAACGTTAGGCGGATCGCACACTTGACGCACGATGGAGCGCAAAAATATCGCAGCGGTCTCTCAGATACATACATAACGTACATACATATATCACGCCTTTATCCCTTGCGGGGTAGGCAGAGCGTTAACGACCATAAGAATACGGTCGCTATCGCCACGTCTGACATTTTTGAGGATTGATTTCCAAGGTTGTTCCAGAAAACATGTGTATCACTATAGTGACAGGTTGTCAGCCTGTCGCCTAAAAATTGTAATACACCAATACTCTCGAGTCCCTTAGTCGCCTCTTACGACACCCTTGGGAAGAATGTGGGGTGATGCTATTCTAAGCCGGCATCACACGACATAGTCTCTCAGATCCATACTAAAACCGCTTAACCGCTGTCATCGCAGCGCTATCTGGGGGCACGGCAGTGCCCCCGCCAAGTCGAGCTAGAAAGCGGCACAGCCGTACCATCCTTTTCTCGAAGCGGTTCAGGCCATTTTCAACACCTTATAACATTCTTGTGGATAAAACAAAAGACTTGAAACTTCAGGAATCAATCAAAAGCCCTGTAGATACGGTATATTTAAAATTTCGTTCACTTTGAACCAGTGGTTTAGGATAGGATAGCTAGTCAAAGTTTTTAATTTTGTCACTGACTCACTCACTCACTCACTGACCGATCATCAAAATTCTTGCTTCAAATTTGGGGTGCACGAAAGGAGCCTCCCCGAGTGACGCATCGATATTTTATGCGTCCGGCGCACCCTGGGCAACAGTCTGCGGACAGCAAGTCGGTAACGCAGACTGGCCGATCCTTTCACCACGATCGATGGCGAATCAGAGTATTTTCCAACAGCCCATGATAGGGCCCCACAAAAGGTCCTTTTCAGGACCAAAGAAAAGGAGAGAGAAGGCTAACATTGTACCTTTACAACCAGCTTTAAGGGTCTTGTCCATTAACATAGAAGGTTTCTCCACTGACAAAGCCGATATCCTCTCCCATTTATGGCAAAAAGAGAAATGCGACGTCATTTGCGTGCAGGAGACTCACCGCGATGACAAGCAAACTAGGCCACATATACCCGGAATGACACTTGTAGCTGAGATCCCCCACTCAAAACACGGCAGTGCTGTGTTTGTTGATCCCAGTGTTAAAGTAACATCCGCTTGCAGTACATCCAGTAACTCGATTGAGCTAATTACTATAGTTACCGGAAACAGCAGTATAACATCTGTTTACAAACCACCTGGCTTACCCTTCCAGTTCGATAAGCCTGAAAATTTTGATGACGTACCAACCAAGGTAATAATTGGTGACTTTAATAGCCACAGTACTAGCTAGGGGTATAGAGACACAGACACAAATGGCCAAGCTGTAGAAGAATGGGCAGACGCATGCCAATTAGTTCTGTTGCATAACGCGAAACTACCATCATCCTTCAATAGTGGGCGCTGGAAACGAGGGTATCACCCCGATCTCATCTTCACCAGTCCCAACGTTAATCAACAGGCTATAAAAACCATTTGTCCATCCATACCTAGAACCCAGCATAGACCTATCTTGTGCTCAGTTGAACCAGTAGTCCGACCAATAAATGTGGCTTTTAGGCGCCGGTTTATTTACTCAAAGGCTGATTGGGTAAGTTATGCATTGACCATTGATAACATCCTCTTGAATGTTGACCCTAGAGCGGAAAACTACGACGTGTTCGTAGATACAGCAGCAACCACGTCTCGAAAATACATTCCAAGAGGATGCCGCTCTGCATACATACCCGGACTGTCTCGAGAATCCGCTGAAACTTTGAAACAATACGAGCGTCTCTTTGATGAAGATCCCTTTTCAGAGGAGACTATACAGAAGGGTGAAGAACTGTTGTTCCAAGTTCAAGAAATCCGGCGAGAGAAATGGACAGATACGGTCTCAAAAATAGATATGACCCATAGCAGTAGGAGAGCGTGGACAACAATCAGGAAGCTTACCAGTGAGCCACCACAAGCTTCTCCTCCAAGTAGGGTAACGGCAAACCAAGTAGCTCACCAACTCCTACTGAACGGCAAACCCAATGGTCGTCTCAGTAAAAATATCAACCCCAGCACTTGTCACAGCCCTGCGAATGTCATTAGCTCACTATTTTTGCTCCCTGACATTATTAAGGCTATTAAATGTCTTAAAAACGGAAAAGCTTCCGGGGTTGATGACATATCTGTGGAGCAAATTAAACATCTTGGGCCGGTTGCGGTGTCTTGGTTGCTCGCGATGTTCAACAATTGCATTGAGTCATCTAGGATACCCCGCCTCTGGAGAATAACGAAAGTTATAGCTCTACTCAAACCAGGGAAGCCAAGTATTGACCCCAAAAGCTACCGTCCGATCTCGCTCCTGTGTCACACGTACAAACTCCTTGAGAGAATCCTGCTCAACCGCCTAATCAGTGTCGTGGACCCCAAACTCATCCCAGAACAGGCTGGCTTCAGACCTGGCAAGTCTTGTTGCAGCCAAACTCTGAAACTCACTCAACACCTAGAGGATGGGTTTGAATTAGGCCTAGTGACCGGCGTTGTGTACGTAGACTTGTCAGCAGCGTATGACACGGTGAACTTGAGAAGACTTCTGCGTAAGGTAACGGATATCACAGGCGACGTTAACTTTGTGAAGTTTCTAGGTGAGATGCTCCACAATCGCCGTTTCCAAGTCCACCTTAACACAGAAAAAAGCCGATGGAAGGCACAAAAAAACGGCCTGCCCCAGGGTAGTGTTCTGGCACCACTACTCTTCAACATGTACACAAACGACCAGCCTTCATCGCCGAACACTCATCGTTTCTTGTACGCGGATGATCTGGCGCTATCCTCACAGGCGCGGACGTTTGAAGAGGTTGAGTCCAGTCTGTCAGCAGCACTTGACACCTTAAGCTGCTACTACGATAGTAACTCACTGAAACCTAATCCTTCAAAAACCCAGTCCTGTGTTTACCACCTGAGGAACCGTGAGGCGGGTCGTAAATTAAATATCACCTGGCGTGGCGTTCCCATAGTTCACAATAGTGAACCTAAATACCTTGGTATAACCTTAGACAGAGCTCTAACATTCAAACCGCACTGCAAAAACACACAGCAGAAAGTGAATACGCGGAATAACCTACTGCGCCGCCTAACCTCAACCAAATGGGGAGCTTCGCCGGCAGTACTGCGAACGACAGGAATGGCTCTTTGCTTTTCGGCAGGCGAGTACGCCAGCCCGGTGTGGAGCCGTTCGGCACATGCGAAGCTGGTGGATACAGCTCTGAACGACACATGCCGAATCATAACGGGCTGTCTTAAACCAACTCCGGTTGAAAAGCTGTATCCACTGGCTGGCATTGCCCCTCCTGACGTGCGCAGAGAAATCGCAAGCTCAGTTGAGTGCTTTAAATCAACTCACGACTTGAGGCACCCACTTTACAACAGTACTCAGGGTCCCCAGAGACTAAAAAGTCGTAAGAGCTTTCTGAAGCACACTAGCCCAATTTCAGGCGATGCATCAGAAGCTCGATGTAAGCTCTGGCGGGAGAAATACCCCACAGCTTCTCCAAAACCACCCGTTGAGAAGCTGCCCCCAGGGCATAAGCTCCCGTGGCCGACATGGAAGTCTCTTAACAGACTCCGGACCCAAGTCGGCCGCTGCAGGGACAATTTATGTCGATGGGGTTACAGCACGAACAACGAGTGTGTCTGTGGTGCCTCCCCACAAACGATGGCACATCTATTAAACTGCCCTGCGTGCTCTCCATCATGCACGCTAGAGGATCTTTGCGACGCTACTGACGCCGCAGTGCGTCTGGCTGAGTTCTGGTCCGAATTAATATAATAACGTCAAAGCCGATCGACACGACAAAAAAATAAATCAAAATTCTAAGGCACTTCTAGCAGACATAGAGACTTCTAATTTGGAATATAATTTGGGTTTAGTGTATAAATCAAGGAAAAACTTAAAATCTAGCAATTTCAATGCAGTTTTCTAGATAAATCGATAGCATAAATAACTTTGTAATTCCATAGAAATGTACTGTTTACCAAGTTATATTTTGCTGTCGCTCCTAAAATACTTTGTTTTGGTCCAGCAAAATAATCACAGATGTCGCTGTTAGTTTCTAAAACACGCTATCGCTATTTTAATGTCCATCGCGAACAGTTTCCAGTATCTATAGCCTATGCTATAACTATACATAAAAGTCAAGGCCTCAGTCTGAATAATGCGCTGATGGAAATAGGTTCAGCTGTATTTACATCTGGTCAAGCTTATGTAGCACTATCAAGAGTAACAAGTCTGGGCGGCTTACATTTTATAAACATAGACTTTGGAAATATTAAAGCGCAAGAATCTGCAATTTGTGAATACAATAGACTAAGAAGCATTTACCGTCCAGACTTGACAAAAATCATTACTACAAAGATTCCGAGAAAACCACATAAAGATAGAGTGTGGGCTATGAGAAAAACCGTGGCTGAGGCTCAAGAAATAGAGCCGCAAAAGAAAAAAAGAAAGACTACCTACAAAAAGTAATGAGATCCCCTCAAAAACATTAATATATAAAAACTTCCAAGTCTCGCTACTGAGCTGTTCAACCGTAAAAAGGTATGAGATCCATTTGAAACCAAGTCGGCTATCGATTTGTTCATTCCCCACTTAAGAGATCTATCTTAATTAATTACGTAATTAGTTAATAAGCATTATTTTATACTGACCATATCAATATTCCGTGTAGTTCCGTGTGTATAAGGCGTCTAGGCGGGTAGCACACTTGACGCACGACGGAGCGCAAAAATATCGCAGATCGCCATACTAAAACCGCACTCGACGGACGACACTGCGATAGCGCTGCGCCAACAGCGGTTGAGCGGTTTTAGTATAGGGATTGACATTTCTAGTATGGATCTGACAGACCGTTGCGATGTTTTAACGCTCCGTCGTGCGTCAAGTGTGCGATTCGCCATCTAGTAGTGTAATAAACATTGCTATTGAAAAAAACTATTTAGACATTGCGTGGTTTAGAACTGGTTAGCGGTATACGTGACAAACAGACAAACAGAGAAACGCAAAAACAACGTCATTTTCTTTTTGTACTCTGCATTGACATTGATATTAGAATTCACTAAATGGATACTTACCAATTTCCTCGTCGCCATCTCAGCTTCACAAAAGGTCCACTTAAACAGTCGTTTTGCATTACAACTCGCCTGGAAATGGAAGGAAACTTTTCCAATAATATCGATACCGAAGTCCGAGTTGGTTTAATCAAAATGAGTGCATTGAGTAGTCATTTAGTCTCAAAGTTTTGTTTAATAGAAAACCGAGAGAGTCTGATGGAGATTTTTGCCGATATATTTTTTCTTTTAGATTCTTGATTCATTTATAGGCCATTTATTAGGTACGTTCTAACTAAAAGGCCGTTATTTATTACTTAAAAATATTACGAGACGTAATTATTCATACTCAATAGGATAATATTGATTTCCTTGATTTTGATGTTCTTGATGTCCTTAATTAAAACGTTATCTACTTAACTGTGTAGTTCATAAAGTGCAATATTTCAAGACCAGGCATGGTTAGTAAACTATTACCTAGAATTTCTGCTTCTATTCTAATCCCCTAGGTTAGGTAGCCAACCCCGACAGAGAACGGGATAAGAAAAGAAGGATGATCATGATACCTAGAATTACTGCTCTAAGGCAAGGCTAGATTCAAGCAACCACGCCAAATAATAGCGACCAATCCAATTTTACAAGCGAACGAACCAAAGCCAAATAAAGTAATTTAAGGGAAATTTTATTGTGAAACGGAAGAGTGAAATTGCTGATAAATTTTTATTAAACACATTCCGGTACATTATTACCGGAGCGGACTGGACCGGTGACTGCCTCCGGTAATTGTGTTAACTGGCTCCGCAGTCTATTGGTGTGTGCGTTGGTCTAAGAATCTGAAAGTCCATGGTTCAATTCTCATGAGAAAAGAAAATCGATATTTTTGTTAAATTATATTTTCAAGACTGTTTGAGACTGTCCCAGTTTTGTAAAGACTTTTCTGATTAAACCATCCGATTGTATGCAAGACAGATGGTTCCGTGTTTCGGATGGCACGTTAAGCTATAGATCCCCGTTGCTGTCTGGTCGTTACACGACCAAGTCAGAAGCCTGCTACTTGCAGACGGCGGTTGAAAAATTCTGATATTAGGGTTCATTGGGTCATTGGACGGCTCGGTGTCCCACACGAAAAGAGGAAGGGCGGACCGTAAGCTGCCTTCAGTAGGTAATTGAGTTGTCTACGTATTTTCCGCACCCACTGCGACAGCCGGGCGAGCGAGTTTAAAACTTGATATCGTTTAATTTAGTCTCGGTAGTTTACAACGCAACGCTTAACGAGTGTAATATGATTTTAGAAAATCTGCGCTCCGAAAAGTAATATGCGAAACTTTTTTGTTTTTTTTTTTCCACTGGTGGTGGTACTACTACAGTTTGTTTATGTATGTTTATCAGACGTAGTGGTATTTTTACAGTTTTAACGTTCTACTGGAGGAACCCCGAAGCCACGGCACAGGATCGGTAGCAGTGGAAACCTCTTCTTCGAGCCCTATGTCCCTGTCGTCCCTGATGAGGGATAAAAGGACTTCATCATCATCATCAACGGTCTGCCTGATGCAGGGGACAAAGGCGTGATTATGTGTACGTATGAATGTGTTGCATGCATTTAAGTAGTATTTACTTTTCAGTATATAGGGGATATAGGCGTGATATGTGTATATGTCTGTGAGTTTGTGTGTGTGTGTGTACTTTTCAGAAGATTTTAAAAATCTGCTACGTTTTCGTGGAAAACTTTCAGAGCTTTTCGTAAGAAATAAGGTTTTTTTATGGTCACAATCAGCTTCCCTCGTCGGCCATGTCGCATCCCTCGAGGCACATACATTCACAACTTTTAAAATTAACACTCCATTTGCGGCAACCACGTCAGGTGATTGTCAGACGTGCCGCTCGATGTTGCGTCGAGAAATTCAATGAAAGCCGTATGGTTCTCTACGTGAGTTAAGCGCGTGCTAGCACAAAATCACTCGCCTTTCCGATGATTTTGCTATACAAGTTCAGAGAAGGCCCACGTACGCTAGAATCCGTTTTTGCGACGTTCTATGCTATTTTATAGTAGATCTCTTTTTTAAGCCAAAATATCGTAAAATTGTGCAGTCCGTATGAGAACCACTTAACTGTGTCGTGACAGTAAACTTTCTTTAGCGCATACGAGTGCTGTGTCTTACGCAGATAAGGCACTTTGTCGAAAATTTCCACTTCTTTAGGTTTAAAATTTATCACAAGTAGGTTAGTAAGAACATTGTGCTTTTGTTTAAAGGCAAAAGCACGTAGCTGTTAATACAATTTTACATAAGTACGTATGTCCAGCGCTAGAACTGCGTGGTCCGTCGAGTGCGGTTTTAGTATGGGGAGTGACGTTTATAGTATGGCACTGACAGACCGCTGCGATATTTTAGCGCTCTGTCGTGCGTTAAGTGTGCGATCAACCCAACATTTTTGTCGTAAGTTAGCAAAATTTAACTGCAAAATCGCATCCTGACATTGCGATACACAAAACAAAATTGACATTAGCGTCGCGCATGACATCTGTCTGTGATTTGTTAGCCGCTCTTTCTTAATCCACTCTTTGAACTATAGTCTACAATATTAAAAGGCTCAGCTGTTAGCTGGAACGGCAAATGGCGCCAGTGATTTAAGTTTAGTGGCGCTTCAGTCAAGGCACTGTTCAGGCTATTCACCCGACCGCTTTACGACCAAGTGGAGTAGCGTACTTCGCAGCTGCTGCAAGATGAGACGCTGAAGCCACTTCTACTCACAGCTTCTACTACAATGTTGACAAAGTGTTCCAGAGATCAAGGCTTTAACCCTTCTGAACCAGTAAAGTCCCTGCTTTTTTAGTTTTGTTTGTTTCCGAAACTATGTATTATTAACAGGATCTATTTTAGTTTGCGAACGGCTTTGAGGCTCCGTAAAGTATGGCCCTTCGAATATGTCATATTTGACAGTTGTCAAAAGGTATTCTGTGACATAAGGTGACATAAGGCCTATTCTTCTTTTTTGAGATATCCTTTAATGGCCTATTCGAACGGCTATACTTTAGTTGCACATTTTTTATGTGCGGAAAAACGTTAACAGGAATTACTTAAACCTAAAGTGAGCGCGATAGAATTGTGTCATGCAGTGATGATTGTATTATTTTTACTTTCTTCGACACACAGGAAGATTCAGCTCGTCAGTGCTGTAAGTAAGTACGCAGTACAGTACCATGCACCGAAAACCTTAAAAAAACATCAACTACCAACTAAAACTACAGTAGTTAATACTGAGAAAGCCTGGGATAACAACATAGTTAACTGTGTTATCAAACCGCATACAAGCCCAATTGAATTACAATTCCCTGTCCCAAGCAAACCTAATACGAAGCCACGAACTTGCCCGCCGCTAGTTGATTTGTCAGCCATTCCAGTAAACAAAGCCGGAACTTCAGATAAGTAGGTTTGATAATAGAAACTTCTTCTTAGACGAATAGCACTCTCATTAATTGTTATACCTACATACAATTGTAAAATTACACACTTCATTCGAAAAAAGTATTTCAAGTATGTGAAATTGTCCTGGAAACACTGATATAGTCTAATTTATGTATGGAGACTGGACTTGAAAGAAATGGACTTTCAAGGAAGTGAGTGGACTTTCAAAGAAATGGACGCTTAAAGAAGTAGTCATTCACGGAAATAGACTTAGCGCACTTACTGTACTTTCCGGGAAAAGGGCCTTTCGCACTGGGAATCGGAAAGTATTGTGGTTAGAAGCAACTACAATTGCAACCCGTCACAGTTGTTATTTAAATCGACAATATGTGCAATGATATCAGAATTTCGTAGATTCTTCAATAAACAGGATACGGAAAACAGCAGAACAAAACACCTTTTCTGTATGCGTAGAATACTTTCTTCAATAAACCGGATACGGACGGAAAATACCAGAAAAGACACCTTGGCTTCTCTGAAAACTGCCTTAGAGATTCAAAGCAGAAATCATTGAGTCGGTAGGGCGAATATCATTATATCAGCCCAGCAGCGGTGTGTATGAAATCTGCTAAAGTTGTTATTTGATGCCGTGTGATGCCGGCTATTCCGTGTGATGCCGGCTTAGAATAGCATCACTCCACATCCTTCCCGTGGGTGTTGTAAGAGGCAACTAAGGGACTTGAGAGTATTGGTGTATTACAATTTTTAGGCGACAGGTATGTATGTTTGTCTGCGATTATCTCGCGTTTGTACGGTTTTTAGAAAAGTATTAGTGAGACTGAGGAGAAGGTTTTAGACGGTTCGCACTTTTTATGTCCGTTAAAGTCGGTTCTCTTTTAAAAGATTTACCTCATGTCTAATTATTGCGCTAAAACAATTCATCTTATCAGAATTTTGCAGTTATTAAAGAAAAAACCTGTCGGACTCGGTCTGTCTTTACAATCCTCACAACTAATTACCTCTTTAAAGCATCAGAATATAAACAAACAAATTAACGAGCTTCTAGAAGAGGGAGTTTTTCCTCAACTTGCAATCAAGAGCTTTGCAAACTTTTACAACTAAATTACAAATAACTATTTTTATTACTTGACGACAGTCGTCAGTCTGCATAATTGCAAAGACGACGCTTCTCAGAGGAAAGTTTAAAGATTTGGTGCGAAATAAAATATAATGATAATATGGACAGCTGCTTATAATAATAGACTGAAGTAGATGCAACGAAAGAAGCCTCCTTCCTCCCTTAGGGTACGACATAACAATATCTTGTATCCCCATACAGTTGATACGAAATTGGTCCAATTAGCACCGGGGACGTCCCATGTTACGCTGCAAATTCAAAAAGAACGTAGTTAATTATAATATGTCACGATTACTTACCTGGCTAAAACTTAGATATATATCCATAATAAAATGAAATAGGAAAAAGTCTAAACACAACTGAGTAAATAAAGCACTTCTAAGTCCGAAAACCAGCGCACATTCTCAGTAAGGTGATTTGGCTCCATTGCCAACGGCCAGGAATTATGCAAGTATTATAGTCTTAATGGTAATTCATAGTGGTCATTCAAACACTAAACATTATGACTGTGAGAATTATATTCCGCATAATTCAAGATACAGTGTAAAAATATTAGAAAGATAGGTCGTCAATTTATTCTAAACATTAAAATATATTGAAAATATTGATATGGTCACTATAAAATAATGCTTATTAACTAATTACGTAATTAATTAAGATAGATCTCTTAAGTGGGGAATGAACAAATCGATAGCCGACTTGGTTTCAAATGGATCTCATACCTTTTTACGGTTGAACAGCTCAGTAGCGAGACTTGGAATTTTTTATATATTAATGTTTTTGAGGGGATAGCTATTTTTAGTAAGGGGAGTGACGTTTCTAGTATGGATCTGACAGACCGCTGCGATATTTTAGCGCTCCGTCGGGCGACCGCACAACCGCTGTCATCACAGCGCTCCGTCGTGCGTCAAGTGTGCGATCCGCCAGGGTCGGCGCACGTCTGCAGGGTAAAATACCAGTGTCCGGTACCGAAAACTCAGAACACGGTACTGTAACAAGGATGAAGTTTCTTCAAGGAACGGTTGAATTATGAAAAAAAAATGTTACAATACTTAATTTACCAGCCGACGAAGTCAATTTTGTATGGCAGGTGCAATTTTTTTTCATATAACAAGTTCTTTCAAATCTTCTAGTTTATTTTATACAGTGTGTAAAAAAAATGCCGTGTATTTTATGCCGTGTGATGCCGGCTTAGAATAGCATCACCCCACATCCTTCCCGTGGGTGTCGTAAGAGGCGACTAAGGGACTCGAGAGTATTGGTGTATTACAATTTTTAGGCGACAGGCTGACAACCTGTCACTATAGTGATACACATGTTTTCCGAAACAACCTTAGAAAACAATACTCAAAATGTCAGACGTGGCGATAGCGACCGTATTCTTACGGCTGTTAACGCTCTGCCTACCCCGCCAGGGATAAAGGCGTGATATATGTATGTATGTATGTATGTAAAAAAAATGCAGCAAATATTTTTAGTGGTGAATCAGCCTATGAAACTGAACATACATACATACATATATCACGCCTTTATCCCTTGCGGGGTAGGCAGAGCGTTAACGACCATAAGAATACGGTCGCTATCGCCACGTCTGGCATTTTTGAGGATTGATTTCCAAGGTTGTTGAAACTCAAGGTTGTTCAAACTGAACAACTTTCCTTAAGAAATATTGGGTCGAAATGTGAGAATTTTTTTTGTATATCCCATAAAAATTTACTTGGTCAGTCGGTAATTTTGTATGGGAGGTACAATTATTTTTTCATATTTCGACCTATCTTTCTAATATTTTTACACTGTATCTTGAATTATGCGGAATATAATTCTCACAGTCATAATGTTTAGTGTTTGAATGACCACTATGAATTACCATTAAGACTATAATACTTGCATAATTCCTGGCCGTTGGCAATGGAGCCAAATCACCTTACTGAGAATGTGCGCTGGTTTTCGGACTTAGAAGTGCTTTATTTACTCAGTTGTGTTTAGACTTTTTCCTATTTCATTTTATTATGGATATATATCTAAGTTTTAGCCAGGTAAGTAATCGTGACATATTATAATTAACTACGTTCTTTTTGAATTTGCAGCGTAACATGGGACGTCCCCGGTGCTAATTGGACCAATTTCGTATCAACTGTATGGGGATACAAGATATTGTTATGTCGTACCCTAAGGGAGGAAGGAGGCTTCTTTCGTTGCATCTACTTCAGTCTATTATTATAAGCAGCTGTCCATATTATCATTATATTTTATTTCGCACCAAATCTTTAAACTTTCCTCTGAGAAGCGTCGTCTTTGCAATTATGCAGACTGACGACTGTCGTCAAGTAATAAAAATAGTTATTTGTAATTTAGTTGTAAAAGTTTGCAAAGCTCTTGATTGCAAGTTGAGGAAAAACTCCCTCTTCTAGAAGCTCGTTAATTTGTTTGTTTATATTCTGATGCTTTAAAGAGGTAATTAGTTGTGAGGATTGTAAAGACAGACCGAGTCCGACAGGTTTTTTCTTTAATAACTGCAAAATTCTGATAAGATGAATTGTTTTAGCGCAATAATTAGACATGAGGTAAATCTTTTAAAAGAGAACCGACTTTAACGGACATAAAAAGTGCGAACCGTCTAAAACCTTCTCCTCAGTCTCACTAATACTTTTCTAAAAACCGTACAAACGCGAGATAATCGCAGACAAACATACATACCTGTCGCCTAAAAATTGTAATACACCAATACTCTCAAGTCCCTTAGTTGCCTCTTACAACACCCACGGGAAGGATGTGGAGTGATGCTATTCTAAGCCGGCATCACACGGAATAGCCGGCATCACACGGCATCAAATAACAACTTTAGCAGATTTCATACACACCGCTGCTGGGCTGATATAATGATATTCGCCCTACCGACTCAATGATTTCTGCTTTGAATCTCTAAGGCAGTTTTCAGAGAAGCCAAGGTGTCTTTTCTGGTATTTTCCGTCCGTATCCGGTTTATTGAAGAAAGTATTCTACGCATACAGAAAAGGTGTTTTGTTCTGCTGTTTTCCGTATCCTGTTTATTGAAGAATCTACGAAATTCTGATATCATTGCACATATTGTCGATTTAAATAACAACTGTGACGGGTTGCAATTGTAGTTGCTTCTAACCACAATACTTTCCGATTCCCAGTGCGAAAGGCCCTTTTCCCGGAAAGTACAGTAAGTGCGCTAAGTCTATTTCCGTGAATGACTACTTCTTTAAGCGTCCATTTCTTTGAAAGTCCACTCACTTCCTTGAAAGTCCATTTCTTTCAAGTCCAGTCTCCATACATAAATTAGACTATATCAGTGTTTCCAGGACAATTTCACATACTTGAAATACTTTTTTCGAATGAAGTGTGTAATTTTACAATTGTATGTAGGTATAACAATTAATGAGAGTGCTATTCGTCTAAGAAGAAGTTTCTATTATCAAACCTACTTATCTGAAGTTCCGGCTTTGTTTACTGGAATGGCTGACAAATCAACTAGCGACGGGCAAGTTCGTGGCTTCGTATTAGGTTTGCTTGGGACAGGGAATTGTAATTCAATTGGGCTTGTATGCGGTTTGATAACACAGTTAACATGTTGTTATCCCAGGCTTTCTGAGTATTTACCTATTGTAGTTATAGTTGGTAGTTGATGTTTTTTTAAGGTTTTCGGTGTAGGTATGCTATTAATTGCGTAGGTACTGTACTGCGTACTTACTTACAGCACTGACGTGCCGAGTTATACTCTGTGTCGAAGAAAGTAAAAAGACTACAATCATCACTTTATGAGACAACTCTATCGCGCTTTTTTTAAGAGCTGCTCACTTTAGATTTCAGTAATTCCTGTTAACATTTTCCCGCACATAAAAATTTGCAACGACGGAACCACAGCGCCGTTGGTAAAATAAGCTAGATCCTCTTTATATACTGTAATACATAGTTTCCGAAACAAACAAAACGAAAAAAGCAGTGTCTCTACTGGTTCAGGAAGGTTAAAAGCTTGATAACTGGAACATTTTGCCAACATTGTAGTAGAAGCTGTGAGTAGAAGTGGCTTCAGCGTCTCATCTTGCAGCAGCTGCGAAGTACGCTACCCCACTTGGTCGTGAAGCGGTCGGGTAAATAGCCTGAACAGTGCCTTGACTGAAGCGCCACTAAACTTAAATCACTGGCGCCATTTGCCGTTCCAGCTAACAGCTGAGCCTTTTAATATATTTATATAATATTATAGACTATAGTTCAAAGAGTGGATTAAGGAAGAGCGGCTAACAAATCACAGACAGATGTCATGCGCGACGCTAATGTCAATTTTGTTTTGTGTATCGCAATGTCAGGATGCGATTTTGCAGTTAAATTTTGCTAACTTACGACAAAAATGTTGGGTTGATCGCACACTTAACGCACGACAGAGCGCTAAAATATCGCAGCGGTCTGTCAGTGCCATACTATAAACGTCACTCCCCATACTAAAACCGCACTCGACGGACGACGCAGCTCTAGCGCTGGACATACGTACGTATGCAAAATTGTATTAACAGCTACGTGCTTTTGCCTTTAAACCGAAGCAAAATGTTCTTACTAACCTACTTGTGATAAATTTTAAACCTAAAGAAGTGGAAATTTTCGACAAAGTGCCTTATCTGCGTAAGACACAGCACTCGTATGCGCTCAAGAAAGTTTACTGTCACGACACAGTTAAGTGGTCCTCATACGGACTGCACAATTTTACGATATTTTGGCTTAAAAAAGAGATCTACTATAAAATCGCATAGAACGTCGCAAAAACGGATTCTAGCGTACGTGGGCCTTCTCTGAACTTGTATAGCAAAATCATCGAAAAGGCGAGTGATTTTGTGCTAGCACGCGCTTAACTCACGTAGAGAACCATACGGCTTTCATTTAATTTCTCACCGCAACATCGAGCGGCACGTCTGACAATCACCTGACGTGGTTGCCGCAAATGGAGTGTTAATTTTAAAAGTTGTGAATGTATGTGCCTCGAGGGATGCGACATGGCCGACGAGGGAAGCTGATTGTGACCATAAAAAAACCTTATTTCTTACGAAAAGCTCTGAAAGTTTTCCACGAAAACGTAGCAGATTTTTAAAATCTTCTGAAAAGTACACACACACACACAAACTCACAGACATATACACATATCACGCCTATATCCCCTATATACTGAAAAGTAAATACTACTTAAATGCATGCAACACATTCATACGTACACATAATCACGCCTTTGTCCCCTGCATCAGGCAGACCGTTGATGATGATGATGAAGTCCTTTTATCCCTCATCAGGGACATAGGGCTCGAAGAAGAGGTTTCCACTGCTACCGATCCTGTGCCGTGGCTTCGGGGTTCCTCCAGTAGAACGTTAAAACTGTAAAAATACCACTACGTCTGATAAACATACATATAAACAAACTGTATAGTACCACCACCAGTGGAAAAAAAAAACAAAAGAGTTTCGCATATTATTTTTCGCAGCGCAGATTTTCTAAAATCATATTACACTCGTTAAGCGTTGCGTTGTAAACTACCGAGACTAAATAAAACGATATCAAGTTTTAAACTCGCTCGCCCGGCTGTCGCAGTGGGTGCGGAAAATACGTAGACTACTCAATTACCTACTGAAGGCAGCTTACGGTCCGCCCTTCCTCTTTTCGTGTGGGACACCGAGCCGTCCAATGACCCATGAACCCTAGTATCAGAATTTTTCAACCGCCGTCTGCAAGTAGCAGGCGGGATCAATGGCTTAACGTGCTATCCGAAACACGGAACCATCTTTCTTACGGACAATCGGGTGGTTCAGCCCGCAATGTCCTAACCAGATTGGGAACAAATTCACAAAGTGATAAGATAAATATCAACATTGTGAGCGACCCACCGAGAATCGAACCCGTAGAAGGTTTTCTACGTCAAAGGCAGTCGCACTACCACTGCGCCACATTGGTCGTTCCTCAACTAATGAAGTAACGTACCATCTGCTTGTCGTATGGGATAATGATAATAAGTTGACGAACTAACTGACGGATTCCGGTGTCATATGTAGTTAAAATCACCTCCCACTGATATAGTAAGCAACGATCGATACTTATCGGCCCCGAATCACTTGATTCGAGACCGATAACTTCACGTACTCTTCGAAGAACGGAACCATATTTCACAGACAATCAGATAGTTTAACCGGCAACGTCCTTACAAAACTGGGACAGTCTCAAACTGTCTTGAAAATACAATTTAACAAATATCGATTTTCTTTTCCCATGGGAATTGAACCATGGACCTTCAAATTCTTAGATCAACGCACGCACCAATAGACCACGGAGCCAGTTAACACAATTACCGGAGGCAGTCAACGGTCCAGTCCGCTCCGGTAATAATGTACCGGAATGTGTTTAATAAAAATTTATCAGCAATTTCATTCTTCCGTTTCACAATAAAATTTCCCTTAAATTACTTTATTTGGCTTTGGTTCGTTCGCTTGTAAAACTGGATTGGTCGCTATTATTTGGCGTGGCTACTTGAATCTAGCCTTGCGTTAGAGCAGAAATTCTAGGTAAGCGCTTACTAGAATGCCAGCTTAGAATAATAGCATCACCCCATTTCCTACCCGTAAGTGTCGAAAGAGGCAACTGAGGGACAAGGGTTTCAGATGTATTACAACTTTTAGGCGACAGGCTGACAACCTATTACTATAAAAATACACAAATTATCTCAAACAGCCTGCATTTGTCAGACGTGGCGATAGCAACCGTATTTTTACGGCCATGAACGCTCTGCCTACCCCGTAAGGAATAAAGACGTGATATATGTATGTGTGTAAGTATCGTTTACTAACCTTGCCTGATCTTAAAATATTGCACTTCTTTATGATCTACACAGACTTGAGATAGGACAATACTCTTTAAATTTGACTCTCACAATCAATAGGGTAAAGAATAACTACGTCTCATAATATCTCTAAGTAATAAATATAACGACTTTTCAGTTAGAACGTATTAAATCGCCTATAAATGAATCAAGAATCCAAAAGAAAAAAATATATCGGCGAAAACCTCCATCAGACTCTCTCGGTTTTCTATTAAACAAAACTTTGAGACTAAATGACTACTCAATGCACTCATTTTGATTAAACCAACTCGGACTTCAGTATCGATATTATTGGAAAAGTTTCCTTCCATTTCCAGGCGAGTTGTAATGCAAAACGACTGTTTAAGTGGACCTTTTGTGAAGCTGAGATGGCGACGAGGAAATTGGTAAGTATCCATTTAGTGAATTCTAATATCAATGTCAATGCTGAGTACAAAAACAAAATGACGTTGTTTTTGCGTTTCTCTGTTTGTCTGTTTGTCACGTATACCGCTAACCAGTTCTAAACCACGCAATATTTAAATAGATTTTTTTTCAATAACAATGTTTATTACACTACTAGGTGGCAAATCGCACACTTGCCGCACGACGGAGCGCTAAAACATCGCAGCGGTCTGTCAGATTCATACTAGAAAATGTCAATCCCCATACTAAAACCGTTCAACCACCGTCGACGCAGCGCTGTCGCAGTGTCGTCCGTCAAGTGTGGTTTTAGTATGGGGAGTGATGTTTCTAGTATGGATCTGACAGACCGCTGCGATATTTTTGCGCTCCGTCGTGCGTCAAGTGTGCGACCCGCCTAGACGCCTTATACACACGGAACACGATTAACAGGGCGTGCCACTGCTGTGCGGGACAGTTTGCGAATCACAGATAGCTCCATAGTATTATTTTAGTCATAAAGATACCTAGAACCACAGTTTGAACAAAGCCGGCGTACCGGTAATACACTCTGTATTGAATAAAACACAATTATCTTAATTGAAATCGCAAGCCCAAACATCAAATACAACGGGAAGCAATATTAAAAATATAGAGGTGGTAGAAAATTAGATCTCTGAATCTCTAGTTTTCTTGAATTTTTAAAAGCGTTCTGTGATTTCAACACTGAAGACGTATTACCTTGTTAAGTGGAACGAGCAACGCGTTATAAATGACGTACTACCTGCAAGTACTATACACAACATCACAAGGGGATTTACTTGTACTGGTTTCTAATACAGCTACTAAAAAGTGCTAATGTGAAGCCTGTGGGCTTTCCTGCGTAAAGAGTCCAGTTGTCTCCATTTACTTTGAGAGGTATTTGCATTTGTGTGACTTAAAGATTTTTAGGGTTGCATCTTTGTAAAAAATATGTTCAAAAATATGTGTTCTGTAGTCAGTATGCTGCTAGTGAGACTACCTACACTCGGTTTTTAAATTAATCTTTTATCATTATTTGCCTACTAGATCGAAGAGATATTTGCAGTTTTTGAAGTTCGGTCTTTTAAATTTTAAGTTTCTAGAATACCTACTCTACAATCTCTCTAAGCCCTTTTTACACGGAAGACAACATACTGATATCTATCTCAAATAGGGGTAGGTAGTTCGAGGTGCTGCTTTAAGTACTTTGTATGAAACATACAGACAACGCAGCTGTTTACTTAATAATAGCGTTGCCGCTCGATAGTGGACTATCGATAGACAATCGATAGTCTATCGATAGTTTTTCGATAGTAAGAACTATCGATTTTTAATCGATAGTATCGATACTATCGATACTATCGATTGTTCAGAATGAGGCAATACTATCGGTCAGCTTCGATAGTATCGATACTATCGATAGTATCGAAGCTGACAATCGAAAAAACAATCGATAGTATCGATAGTATCGAAGCTGACAATCGAAAAAACAATCGATAGTATCGATAGTATCGATAGTATCGATAGTTTTGGTCTATCGATAGTCAGCCGATGAGCGATAGTATCGTTCACTCAGGTATGGATTATTTTACATACATATAATTATCATGACTTTATCTCTTGTGGGGTAGACAGAGCGTTCACGGTCGTAAAATTACTCAGTAAAGCGACAGTAATTATTACTGTCGCTTGCTATCGCCACGTCTGAGGGCCGTTTCAGTATATATTATAAATATTCTAAATATATATTCTAAATACAATTGCTCATGCCCTAAGCTACCCTAGCTAAGTTAAAAAAAAAAAAAAAAAAATTAATAGCCGAAAATGGCTATGCTGAAATAAACATAAAATACAATATAATATATATACAGTAGATAATTCTACCTGTTTCGTCATTTAAAGTCAACTTTATACATTTAAAACTACTCCCATGGAGATTTATCCTGCATATAATCAGATATTTCATAATAGCCTTTCTTGTACAATTTTTGTTTTATTACTTTATGGCGGGTGACAGGATGAATCCAGGTGGTGTCGGGAAAAGGGTAGCTACCCGCCTGGCCGGGTGTTGTGGCCAGGGGACCGACGGGTCCACCTGGATTGGATTGGAAGTTGTATATATGCGTTGCGCGGTGAACACTTCGATATCGCGTTTCAGGCCCATTGTTCTGTCACGTGGCGCCATCCCTCCGATATGTTGAGAACTCCTGTTGCGTCTTGTATGCATGTGAACCACTTGAGTGAGCTTCATGTTGTAGCCACCAGAGGTCGCTACAACTTGACATGACAGGTGATGCGTAGGTATCTATTGTGATACATCACGTGATGCGTCGATTTCATTCTCCTG
The DNA here is from genome assembly GCA_029255805.1 of Keiferia lycopersicella. Classification (NCBI taxonomy): domain Eukaryota; kingdom Metazoa; phylum Arthropoda; class Insecta; order Lepidoptera; family Gelechiidae; genus Keiferia; species Keiferia lycopersicella. The sequence goes on from JARACZ010000008.1 coordinate 8,874,671, forward strand.
TCATATCCATACTATTTTTTCCCGCACGCACGCAGACGCAGGCGCACGCATCTAGTGTGCAAATGCCTTTAAAACTATAGGTGTATTTTTATGTATCTAATTGTATAACTAATTCATTCATTGCTAAATACTATGGCTAAATGAATTTACTTTAATTATTAAAATTTAAAAAATCTCCAAAATAATCCATATACAATAATTAACCCATTAGCCGTGGGATGCCGGCTAAAAATAGCATCATCCTATTTCTTTCCCATGGGTTTCATGTGTATTGCAATTTTAGGCGACAGGCTGACAACCTGTCACTTTAGTGATACGCGAATTACTGAAACGGCCCTCAGACGCGGCGATAGCAAGCGACAGCAATGATTACTGTCGCTTTACTGAGTAATTTTACGACCGTGAACGCTCTGTCTACCCCACAAGAGATAAAGTCATGATAATTATATGTATGTAAAATAAATAATCCATACCTGACTGAACGATACTATCGCTCATCGGCCGACTATCGATAGACCAAAACTATCGATACTATCGATACTATCGATTGTTTTTTCGATTGTCAGCTTCGATACTATCGATACTATCGATACTATCGATTGTTTTTTCGATTGTCAGCTTCGATACTATCGATAGTATCGATACTATCGAAGCTGACCGATAGTATTGCCTCATTCTGAACAATCGATAGTATCGATAGTATCGATACTATCGATTGGCCTATCGATTGTATAGGGGTTTCGATAGGAAAACTATCGATAGTTTTACTATCGATAGTTCGGCAACGCTACTTAATATTTTGCAATATTCTCGCTCTTTGCCTTTATTTTATTATAAACTTCAGAACTCAAATACCTTGATTCCAGGTTTGCTGCAAAATACTTAAACTGTTCGGTGATTTCGGGTAGAGAAACATTTAAATTTATTATAATATTAGCCTAAAAACAAAAATATCTTTCTCAGAGTTCAGATTTTCTTTTACATGTTACCGTATGTTTATTGGTGTTTTACCGGATATGATGGTCAGACGTGTTGGATACTTCCAACGTAAAGATTTTTTGGTAGACAGACTAATAGTCTGTAATTTTTTATGGCTGTCTGTCGTCACGTCATTATAATTCTAATCCTTGTAAAACCTTTTTGTTAGCAGCGAATATATCACATTAATATTCTCAAGAAGTACTTTGTTTCATATAGCTAGGTACGAACCAAACTTCTATCTACACAACATATTATATTATGTCTGCTCCACCCCGGTGAGCAATAAAACGAAAGGGATATACAAAACCCGTGTAAGGCGAGGAACTCACTTGACGCACGACGGAGCGCAAAAATATCGCAGCGGTCTGTCAGACCCATACTAGAAATGTCAATCCCCATACTAAAACCGCTCAACCGCTGTTAACGCAGCGTTACCGCAGTGTCATCCGTCGAGTGCGGTTTTAGTATGGATCTGACAGACCGCTGCGGTATTTTTGCGCTCCGTCGTGCGTCAAGTGTGTTCCTCGCCTATCGTGGCGTATTCGATGGCGCATCGGATAGTGGCTCCCACTGTCTTCAAGTTTCTGTGGTCCTGTAAAGAAACGCAAAAACTTTCGACGCGTGCGCAATTCATCTTACCATCACGGCAGGAGATAAGATTAATTTTCCTTTGTCCTCGAATACCTTTCATCAGGAAAAGTAAGCAAATGAAATGAGGATGAAAGCTATTGAATTTCAATACCTTTAGGCTCGGGGAAATTTCATTTATTCGCAAACCACCTGCGGGGTTAGTCTATTTTAAAAGGTATTTATGGATAGATACCTTTACATTATAGGTATCTATGTACATTTTTTTATTTTGCGCAAATCGCGTTTGTAGCGTTTTGTAATTTTCTTAGGCTTAAAGCTATCTTTAGGTACATTGAAAATTTTACACAATGTTACATACAATATCCGATCCGTTCTTCCCAGAACAACTCCTAATTTAGTCCAATTTGTTCTTTAAGGGCATTAGGCTGGTTGTTTAAACAACCAATCAATTATTTCCGGGTGAGCTCGTGATCCCTACTAAGCCAACAGGCGTAGTTTTGATGGCCCCGGGGCCGTAAACATAGAGCCCATTAGTAAAAACCTAAGCAAATATATAGCTTAAATATATGGTGATATGCAAACGTGCCGCACAATTTTGCAGTGTTTGATAGCCAGCAAGCAAATGACAGTCTGTGACAGCAGCAATGCTGTTGCATGTACGCTTTGCATGATACTGAAACTGTACGAGTACACTATGCAGTCATACAATTCCTTTTATTATGGTGCTGCTGGGCGTGAGGCCTCCTTCACAACATGACGTTTTTTCCGTAGAATTGCTGCTGGATTAACGGATAGCTATGAGTGAGTGTTGTATAAAAGGCGAGTGGGCAGCTGCATTCTATTTTGGAAGATCTTACACTGTTCTCGCAAATCTGCCTGCCAAACGTGGTGAGCATGGCAGTACCCTTTGATGGGGGGAGGCCCATATCCAACAGTAGACTGCTTTTTTATAATGGACTCTACGTTTACGGCCCCGGGGGCATCAAAACTACGCCTGGCGGCTTGGTGGGGAGCACGAGCTCGCCCGGCAGTAATTGATTGGTTGTTCAAACAACCCTTGAGGCGAGACTAAGCTTAGGAGCTGTTCTGGGAAGAACGGATCGGACGTCGGGCTGAAGTAGACTGCTGTGACTGGCAAGGTAAGATAAATGTGAAAGCCACCTAAGGTTGTATCTAATAAACAATTGATGAAACCTTCAGATGTTCAATCGCGGCAAACCGGCAAACTCATTGTCCCATGAATTGGTATGCCCATGCATTCTATTGTGAGTGTCACATTACGACACATGATTGACTAACCAAATTGTCTCTGTGATGTGAAGCCACTTGTTACGGTTTGTCTCCCTTTAGGGCAGGTGTATGTTTTGTCAGGGGTTTGATCAAGTACCAGATTAGTTTGATCTATATAATTTAGTTTAGTTTAATTTTGCTGTTATGAAAACCACTACTATATCTCACAGTTACGTCATTGAAAGGTTACACTTCCTAAACTTGAAAAAGATAATGATTCAAGTTCAGTCGATTCATTTATTATTCCATTTTAGTGAGTTCTTGGAAATAAAATAGATATGAGAGCTAGATAATCATATCGTACACATAATATTATAGTCATAAGTCGTTGGACAAGTGGTTAGGACACCGGTTTTACAACCGTGAGACCTGAGTTTGATCCCCACCATGTACTAATAATATGTTTTAACTCACGTGGGTTTACCGCCTACTCACGGTGAAGGAAAAACATCGTGATGAAACCCACATTCAAATAAAATTGGAATTCAGATGATATTTGAATATGACTTAACCTAGCATTCGGGGCAGGTTAGCCTTCGAGTTGCAGAGGTCAGATGGCAGTAGCTCTGTGTAAAAACGTCTAATCCCCTAGGTTAGATAGCCAACCCCGACAAAGAATGGGAAGAAGAATGGTAATTAATCTAAGTCATAATTTGGCATAGAAAATTTTCATGGCATGGAAAAGTCTGACGATAAAGAACAATACTTCTAGGTGCCACTTAAGCATACATCATCATAATGAGAGGCGTGTCAAGTCGAGATCGTAGCAAAATCTCGTCAAACATCATTCACCGCCAATAACAGTCCCAGTGACACTCTCAATATTCCCCTGGGATTCTCGGTAGCAGGTTTAACACCAGTATTTTAACCAGGTTTATTTCGATATCTAGCCGTATCGGTACTACAATGAAGAGGATTTGTTTTCATAAATATGAGAATGTGGACGTGCGTGTAATCTGCAAGGGTGGATAAGGAAGCTTTGGCAGATGAAATCATAACATAAACGTTTTGCAGTACAGGTAAAACGCTTATAACACTGGCCTAATACGTTACTGACGATTCAACTAGTGTCTAAGGCAAGACCACAGACGCTGCGTTGCCTGGGACTCAATTAAGGAAAATGCAGGCCCTGACCTGCGCCACCCTTTCAGCCTCCCTGGCTGACTCCACAAAAACGACGAGTCGATAGGTACGGAGCCAGGTCTGCTGCAGGAGTCCACCGCAAGATAAGCCTCTGTCATACGTAAGTACCTGACGGAGACCCCGTTCCGGGTTTGGTATGGAGTTGTCCTTCTCCACGACCGGTCTTGGGTCTGGTTATTCCCTTAGTCGCCTATTACGACCCCCACCGGAAGAGAGGAAACCGGAAACGTTTTTAATATTCTTATAATTTTACCACAAAAAATAAGCAATTTCTTAATGTGATGTGAAGATTTTTCTCTATTGAAACAAAGCTACAAAAATATCGGTTTCTTTCTTACGTTATAAAGCTGTATTTTGTTATGACGTAAGATTAAGACAAGAGAGACTCTTCTCTTCTCTTTATTTATCAGTTAATATGTAACATCTTCACCATCTGGTCTAGGCTTTTCAGTTCATTTAACTTGAAACATTTACTGCAATGGTCTGATATTTAATCTTGCTGCTTAAAACTCTAGATTTATACTTCATAAGCCAAGTGTCTCACAGCATAAAAGTTTGTGATGTGATGTAATGTAATAGCTGAAAATATTAATAGATACATACATATATCAAGCCTTTATCCCTTGCGGGGTAGGCAGAGCGTTAACGACCGTAAAAATATGGTCGCTATCGCTACATCTGACAATTATTGAGGGCCGTTTGAGATAATTTGTGTATCACTATAGTGACAGGTTGTCAGCCTGATACACATGAAACCCTCAAGTCCCTTGGTCGCCTCTTACGACACCCACGGGAAAGAAATTGGGTGATGCTATTCTAAGCCGGCATCACACCGCATTAATAGATACAGGTTGCTTTTATCAAAAAACAATAATTTTAAACCCTTCTAACTCTCTCTCTTTATTTAAATACCATATAACTATTTAGGTTAGGTACCTACCAAAATATCCTATGGACTTTTATTTCCATAATTGATTACTGTGAAACTACTAAAAATAAAAATGAATGTATAGGTACTTCGACGGCTTTTCCAAAAGGCATGAGGAAACAGTGATATCTAGTGTAACCAGGAAAAAATAATTATTTACTTACGTTATAATCACGTAAAAATAACACGAATGCGATTAGCTTGAAGAATTATGCGGCGCGGTTTGTATTTGGAAACCAGTCACGTTCACAATTAAGCCCTGCTGGGGTAACTTAATTTGTTATCATTATTATAGCCAACAAAGGTTGAGTTGAGCCTTATTTAAACAATCGTTTGACCTCTCAATTCGGTTGTGGACTGGGTCATTAATAAAATATAATTGTTGTGTAATATTCAAAGTTCGAATTATTAAGCAAAAAAAATATATAAAAGTAAGTATTCTGACACCACCTAAAATAGCAACGCATGACGTGATACATTCCTATTTTTATACAAAATACCATTTAAGATAATTTAATACGGAAAGTAGCTCATTTGATTAGGTAGGTTAGGTACGATCATAGAACTATGAAACCTCCTATACATAATTATAGCATTTTATGGGTAATGAAATTGTGTTTTTATTAAGTTTTTAAAAATAAATTTTCCGTTTAAGTCCTTTTTCGTATTTAACGCACAACGCAGCGGTAAAATAACGCATCCGCAACGCAGAGGTCTATCAGCTCTATACTACAAATGTCAATTCCCATAATGAAACCGCAGCTGCGCTGATAGCGGTTGGGTAATTTTAGTATATGCATTGACATTTCCAATATGGATCTGAAAGACCGTTGCGTAGTGTTAAGTGTGCGAAAGGCTTTTATATTTTCAATCTAGCATTTTATTCTAGAAAACACAGCTTTTTGAAAGCTACCATTACTCGCTTTTAAATTCACTGCATAACTTTGAAATAAAGTTACAAAGTTTAGCATTTCGATGACCACTACATGTTACCATTACGACTATACTACTAGCATATTTCTTGGATGCTGGCTCTGGAGCCAAATCACCTTACCTATTAAGAATATGCACTGTGTTTCTCTATTCCAAAGTACAATAAAATTAGAAGAGAAATGAAAGAAAGTCAATTCATAACATTGAGTTTTCAAGTACACCAGCGAACATTTTCATTTACGATATAAAATGCACTTTACAAATAAAGGACTATGCCAAGTTTTGTGCGAATGCTCGTCCTGTCTTTCAATAGATGTTCTTTTTTTAAAATTAGTTTCCCTGTTTTGAAAACCAATAACTTTCTTTCCTCGTTAAAAACTAAGGAACTAAGGTGTAAATACCAGCTGTCTGGACTTCCATAAAAAATAACAGAAGCTTTCTTGAATTTGTTCAAAAAGGCAAAGCATTGTAGTATAACGCAAATAGGTCACTGCTTTTGACAGTCAGCCACGGACCCCTTTCCTGCAACGTTTCCTTTAAATTCAAATTTCAATTTAAGTTTCACACTGGACTATTTGTATGTCTCCAGCTTTCCTTGAACTAACAAAGTCTATGTTTGTGTCTATTCTCGTAAAACATTTTCCATCCTCTAGTTTATTTAGTGCAGCAAAGTTTCATAGAAGTATATTCTTGCGTTGCAGAATGTGCGGATTCTCTGTTTATTTTATTCCGTTCTCTATTTTTGGTAAGTCATTATTAGACATCGGATTATGTGGTAAAATATGCACAATCAAAAACAGTTGTCAGTCCCCACTGTATTAAATTGGTTCAGAGGGTACGCCTAGTAACTACTGCAACTTATTATTGTTGTTAGGCAATCTACTAATTTTAATATTATTCTCATAACATGATAAATTTATGGTAAAAAATGTAAATAGAACAGTTTATTTCTCATTTCATACCTTTTATGGAAATTGAGTAAGTAAAAGCGATCAAATTTCGATCTATAAGCAAGAGGAAATTTTCCATACCTTACCACAAATAACCTGCGGGTAGAGGCTGTTTTAAAAGGTAGAGATTGAAAAAATTTAATTGAAATTTAGCAGCAGGTATCAGTTTTCAGGAAGTGATTATATAGTAAAAGGTACGTGTACGTAAAAGATCTGCTACAAAGCCACATGTCTATGCTGTCGCCAACAATTCGGACACTTATTGACCTTTTCGTTGGTACTTTATAGAAAGCCACCAGGTTTGAGCAGACTTATATCAATGGTTTTATAATTTATCGATAAGTTCGCTTATTTCTTCTATGCTTTTGTCAATTCCAAGGCGTTTCTCACACTGTCATGTCCTTGGCAACAGCCAAAATAACTATCAAGCAGTATAAAAACCACGAAGGAGGACAGTGCATTTTTTACTAAACTAATATAGAGCTGTTACGACCTTCGTAAACAGGTACATACAAGGGTAAAAGACAAACGAAATAATGGAAAGGAACCTAAAAATATTTAGATGTTCAGTTGAGGCAAGCTCGTTGTTCCATGAAATTGGTGCGTTCATGTCCTCAATTGTAGTTTGGACACATGATTGACATACCTGATTGTCCAATTTTATATAGACCGCGACCGATTAAATTTTTGTAAGATAGTGCGCACGGCATACCCATACATGATCTGGGTGAAAATTTGAAAACGGTTCTTCAGGTCCCTTTCCTGGCAAATTTGAAATTTTAGTTTTATGGTTATTTTATCATTGCATAATAATAAAGGCCTATTAATAATAATAAATATCCTGGACAATTCACACAGCGCCATCTAGCCCCAAACTAAGCAAAGCTTGTACTATGGGAACTAGATAGCTGATACTAATACATATATACTTTTTTTTTTTGTAAATAAATACATATTATACATAGAAAACACCCAGACTCAACACAAATATTTGAAAATTGACTTAACAAATATTTGTGTCCGGTGGGGATCGAACCCACGACCCTCGGCGTAGAAGGCAGGCATACTATCCGCTACGCCAACGGGACAGTCAACCAACCAAATTTGTAGGGATCTTGAGGGCGTTGAGTGGAAGGAAAGCCGGAGTTTCACTATTTCTGGTTTTTATTTAACTTAGCGTTGTTGCGTACATACACGATACAATATGGTGGAAAAGGTTATTTACGAAAAGACACTTAAATCGAACCACAGGTTTCGTCAAAATTCAATATTGAAATTTGAGGTGCCAGTCAACGGGACATTTTGCGCCAGTCAAGGGACAAAGTAATTATTTTAACAAAATATATGAATAAAAGCTGTTCATCTTTTGCTTTTAACTAAGTAGAATAAAAGTAAAAGTTGCCGCAGCCTACCAGACTGACGCCCTGAAGCCTCAGTCTGGTTAAGACACGACGCACCTAGTCACAGACAATTTGCTCGTGCTTGAAAAACGACACAACCAGCCCGACATACGAAATCAAACAGCCACCGTGTTCAACAATCACAGTTGACAGGCGTATGTGATCTGTCGACCTCCGGAAGAAGACTGTTCGTAAACAGCCGAAACGTAGAGGCCCAATTCTCCACCAAAACAATAGTAACGTAAGTCGTTTAAACTTAGGCCATAATGAAACAGCTAGCATGAGACAAGAAGAAACCACCGCAAACATTATGACCTGAGAATTAACTGTGTTGAGCCACTTAAGACATTTTGCGAATTGTACATATTGCTACTGTACAGACGAAGATAACCTTAAAGACGACGTAATCAGCCTGAGACATGCATGACTCAGATAGCCTTAGACACCACTAGGCAAGCAACCTGACACACGACTCTGTATACATGAGACACGACGCAATCAGCTTAAGAGACATTGCAATCAGACTGAGACATAACGTAACTAACTTGAGACACGACGCAGTCACCTTAGAGACGACGTAATCAGCCTGAGACACGATGTACTCAGCTAAAAAGACTACGACATACATAACGCAGTAATCCTGAGATACAAAGCAGTCTGCTTAAGAGACGTCAAAATCAGCCTGACATAGCGCAGCCACCCTGAGATACAACGCAGTTACTTAAGAGACTTCGCATTATGACCCTGAGTGAGATACAATGCAGCCAACCTGAGATGCAACGCAGTAAGCTGAAGAGACGTCGCAATCATTCTGAGACATGACGCAGCCACCCTTATATACATCGCAGTCTGCTTAAGAGACGTCGCAGTCAGTTCAAGAGACGTCGAAATCATTCTAAACGAGACATAACGCAGCCGTTCTGATATACAACGCAGTAGCTTAAGAGACGTCGCAATCAGTCTGAGACATTACGCAACCACCCAGAGATTCTACGCAGTCAGCTTAAGATCGTCGCAATTAACCTGAAACCTAACGCAGGGATTCTGCGATACAACGCATTCAGCTTAAGATACGTCGCAATGTGCCTGAGTGAGACGTATTGCAGCCAACCTGAGATACAACGCACTGAGCTTAAGAGACATCGCAGTCAGCCTAAGATAAAACGCAACCACCCTGAAATACACCGCAGTCAGCTTAAGATACGTCGAAATTAACCTGAGACTTAACGCAGCCTCCCTTAGATACAACGCAGCCACACCTAGAGACATAAAGCAAGTGTTTTTAAACTATGTTATCTGCACGAAAAACAATGCTGTTCACCTCCTGGAAACCCTTAATCTAACTTACAGTACCCATGGGGAGACATGGGGTGGTGCTATTCTACTCTGCAGGTACACCTTTACACAAAAAAATTTCAAAAACAATCATTAAAATACCATTAGTCACTTGACTGGCATAAAATGTCCCTTGACTGGGAAAAATGCCAGTCAAATGAAGCCAGTCAAGGGACAATTTTCTATGTTTTTAGTGATTTATTGGTAAATGCTTGAATGTAATCAAAATTTGTAAACGAATCTTAAATCTCGCTTTATTATGCGACATTATTTGTTTAGAACAAATCCTCTGTATTAACTCTTTCACGAAGAAAACATGCACAGGAAAGGGACCTGGCGCGGGTGCAAAAATAGGACTAAAAAATTAAACAACTCTTATTTCATTCTAGAAGTGCCAAGGAGTTATATGCTCCCTCTCCAGGGATGAAGAAGCAATCCTGGCAGAAGGCAGAAACAAGACTCAGCTCATAGTTCTATTAGTTTCAGCGATTCAGTCATTTTAGACCACACATTCAGAAAACACAAAAACGTGTGACCGACACAAACTGCATTTTTTATCGGTGTGCTCAGTAAAATATTGTCAATATTATAGTTTACTATAAATCTACATGATACAAAGATTATTTTGATGGGTGAAAAGTTCTATCATGTCCAGTTAGATAAAATTTTACATATGTTTGAATTTCGCAACAGCTGAGTGTGACACGCGAAGAACGCGTATTTTGCCCCCGATTTTAGGTTTCAGATTAAGTTTTAGTTAAACATATTTCATAATTTGTGGATAGAGTTTTAGTTTCTGAATAGTCAATTTAACATTATTTCGTGTGAAAGTTAGTAAAAACCTGTAAGTGTTATACTTTTGAAGAAATTAACGTGTGACCGTAATTTTTACCCTCTCCAAGAATCACCCATCTATACATATAGCTCACTGCGTAGGTACAACAAACTACGTCTTCCTACGTGCATAACCTATATATAGGAAATATCGTATATTTGTCGTATTTACCACTCCTAGCAAGCGCTGACGAGACGAGTGCAGTTTAAGGTTTTACATTGATAAAAACACTGTTGCCTAGTCCTTATTCATCTTTCACAAAATTACTGGATAATAAAAAATTAATAAAATCTAGTTTGCTGACACAAGACGAAAGTTTAAAGACAAACCTTTGACATAAATTACGCAATTTCTTCCTGTGCCTGTGCGGTGGTACTACGGGTACTAGAATTCAAGTCACGTGTACCCGATTTAACGGATGAGATGTCGACAAGGCGTCGCCTAATATCGGTACCGCTCCAGGAATCGTATATTGTTACCGAACCTATCGAAAATCGGTAGACCTAATTTTTAAAATCGGCATAGCTTCAATGTAGAAAATCACAGTTAAGGCCACCAAATCGAGCACATGTTCGACCCATTTTCGGAAAAACAAACAAGTTTTTACTTGTACTTAACCAAAATTTTTTACGTTGACTATATTCTTTACTAGCTGTTACCCGCGGCTTTGCTCGCGTACTTTTAGGGTACCTACTGTCTCGAGTGATTTGTTGCACATAAATACAAAGATCTATGCTACTTCTTACATCTTTTAAGGGATTAATATTGAAAACATTGGAACACGTTAAACTTCCTTCCCCGCTTCATCTCTCACTCCCTCTCCTGCTCTATCTCCCTCTCCTACTCCATCTCCTGCTCCCGCACTTTCTCCTGCCCTCGCTCGCTCTCCCGATCCCGCTCTATCTGCGTCTCCCTCTCCTGGTCCCACTAATGCCACCCCTCCCGCTCCTTCTCTCTTCCGTTCGCTCTCCCGCTGTCGCTACCGCTCCATCTCCCTGTTCCGTTTCATCTCCCGCTGTTGGTCCATCACCTACTCCCGTTCCTGCCTTCACTACTGCTTCCGCTCTATCTCCCGCTCTCTCCCCTGGTCTATATGCCGCTCTTGGTCTATCTCCCGCTCCCGCTCCATCTCTCGCTCCCACTCCCGCCCTCACTGCCGCTCCATCTCCCGCTCTCGCTCCATCTCCTGCTCCTACTCCATCTCCTGCACCCACTCCATTTCCATTACTGTTAAATATTTTTCCTACGCAAATTGTGCCACCCCCGTTAACCCCCATAGGGGTTGATTTTCAAAAAACGCTTAGATATGTATCTCATAATTTGTATTGCAGAGCATTATTTCAGTTGTAGTATGCAACTCAACTTGCATCTAGGTCAATCATGACTTAGCTGAAAGGTGGGTGCATCGACACCAAATGTGATGAAATATAATACAATAATTGAAGTGTTTAGTTAGCATTTAAGGTTTCTTTATTAATTATTAAGACCAATAAAACATTCTTACTTTACCTCTCAACAAAGACAGTTGTCTTATTTATCTCAACCCTGCAGCCCTCGCCCTCACTATACTTTATGGCGACCTGCAACAACGAACCTCTACGTGGGAGATTGAAGATTGGGAAGAAACAAAAAATGAAAAATTAGAAGATTCATCCAGTTCCAGCTAACCAATTTCGTCGTTGACTCAAAATTGAAGATTCGTCCGGTTCCTGTACACTATTTTCGTTGGAAACAATTTGGAAGATTCGCCCGGTTCCAGTAAAATAATTTCGTCGTCAAAACAACAAGAAAATTCGCCCGGTTCCAGTAATCCAAATTCGTCGTTCCGTTGCACTATCAGAAGTTACCAATTTCGACATGGGAAAAAATATTTCAAAAGAAGAAACTATCATCGCCCAAACTGCCAGCGGAGATGCCCAAGCCACTCAGAAAAATGCAACAGGCGTAACTACAACAGACATCTTACTCATCGTCATCATCGTGATATTAATCGTCGCAATATCTCACTACATCTACAAGAAGTGTCGTAGCAACACTGTGCAAGCTCTACGACGAGAATTAAACTCAGCACTTCTCGTCAAGTCTACGGCTAACACTTTCGCCGTTTAGACGCACAATCATCATCGTCGTCAACATTGTCGCAGAGAAGGAGCGGTGTCCAGGGTAAATCCCGGCCCACGGAGTCCAGGGTATAGCCCGGCCCATCACAGAACGAGCGGTGTCCAGGGTTTTCCCGGCCCACGGTGTCCAGGGTATAGCCCGGCCCACAACGTACCACGGCGCGCAGAAAAGTCAAGATTTCATCCCTACGCAGCGTCGAGAACATGGCAGCGTCCGAATCAAGCTCTTCCGTCTTCAGAAGAAAGGCCACCCTGTGACGACAACAATGTACTATACTGCCTAAGTACAAAAACCAGTAAGTACGTTTTACATAATAACTTAGGGATCAGCTGACTTCAATAATGTTTACCGCGACGGGTCGATAATCTGCTGACGCCGAGAGAATTTATTGTTCCATTTATTTATACTAATTATGATTTAATTGTTTTATATAGGGTGTTAATTTCTTAATTTAGGTATGTCATGTGTGTTAGTTGAGCTTCAATCGTTAAAAGATAAAATATTTTATTTAAAAGAATATTTGCGTAAGTTAGGAAGTAGGAGAGATACAGATTTAGCACAGTCTAAATTTCGGGAAGCGGAATCCCTTTACTCTCAATTAGGAAATATTTTGTCTCGTGTAAAATCCTTGATAGAAAAATCTGAGATAGCCCCTAGAGATATAGATTCGATTAATGAAGTAGTTAAAGAAATCAAGGTAATTTACAGTGTGTTACTTTCTTACAAGCCAAAAGAAAACGAATCCGAAATGGCAACTAAACCTGATTTTGATTTAAAAACCGCTATCACGGTACTAACTCCGATGACAGGTCAGGAAGGTACAGCAAAGGCTCTTATAGATTCGATTGATCTATATAAAACCATGATATCCGAAACAACCCATACACAACTGATCGATTTTGTTTTGAAAATGAGGTTATCTGCAAGTGCGAAACTTCGTTTAAAGACCACTTATACCACAGTAGATTTGCTTTTAGCTGACATGAAGAAACACCTGATTCAAAAGAAATCAGCTGTCTCGATTCAATCGAAACTGCAAACTGCCAGACAAGGTCACAGATCGGTAGAGTCATTCGGTGCAGAGTTAGAAGAATTGTTTGTGAATCTCACTATATCTCAGTCGGACGGGGATGACACTAAGTATGCAATTCTGCGTCCCTTAAATGAAAAAGTTGCAATTAAACGCTTTGCAGACGGTTTATCTAACACGCGTTTAAGTACGATTATAGCTTCACGACAGTTTGAATCTTTACCAGAGGCTATTAGAGCTGCCATAGACGAGCAGACTCTAAGTGTCAATAATGATCAGGTCATGCGGGTAAGGCACTATAATACCCCGGCGCGCAATGTATTTCGAGGAAACGCCCGAGGTAATTATAACAATAATTATAACCGCCATTCACATTTCTCGAGCGCAAAGTTCAATGCGCCAAACAACATGACCCAGTGTCGTTTTTCTGGCCCTTCGGTCAGCGGACATCGCGGATCGCGCGGACGTACCAATCGTGGAGGCCGACCGTCGACCTCACGCCGTACCGCCGCCGAACGTCCCGTACGTTTTCCGCGAATTCACCACGTCTTGCAAGATCAAGACAATAGTGACAATAATGAGTCACAAGCAGGTGAAATGAGTAACAAGAACGTTTTTTTTCGTTCCCTTTGAGAATTATGTTTATAGTTTTAACAATACGAGTACGGTTAGGTTTAATATCAGTAATTCGGTTATTGATGTACTAGCAGATAGTGGTGCAAGCATATGCATCTTAAAGTATGATTGGGTTAGTAGAAATAATTTATTAGGACAGTTGCGCAACGATAAGATAATTATAAGAGGTATAAGCGGTAGGTTAGAATCAGTAGGTTATTTATATTTAGATTTAGAGATTAATGGCTTATACTTTAGACAAAAGTTTTACGTGTTTAAGGAATTAATGTGCGAAGTAGATGGAATAATAGGAGAAAATTTCTTTATTCGGTTCGGAGCAATAATTGATTACAAAGATGATGTTCTACGGTTAACGTCAAATGATAAAACCGTAAATGTTCCGATAAAAAGTAAAGTCAGTTACAGTCACTTTATATCTCCACGCTGTGAGACAATTAAGCACATTCCGACTAAGTTGGACAGTGATTGTGTTGTTCTGTCAAGGGAAATAGCAGAGGGAGTTTTTGTAGCAGGGTTGATAACAAAACCAAAGAATGGTTCAGTCCCGATAAGGATACTTAATACGACAGACAAAGAAGTATCCATAGATTTTGCTGACTTTGAAATTCATAAATTAGACGAATATGAAGTCTGTAATTTTCATGAAGAAGGCATTTCGGTAGATCGCGTTAAAAATTGTTTGAGTTGTTAAATTTATCAGAATTGAATAGCGAACAAAAACTTAGTATCGAGTCCATTTGTGCCAAGTATGCAGATGTTTTTCATCTGCCCGGCGACAAGCTAAGTACGACTAATTTAATGTCACATAAAATAACTATAAAAGACAACGTCACTCCTGTATATACCAAACCTTATAGAATACCGTTTTCTCAGAGACAGGAAGTTCAGAGACAGATTGACGAAATGTTAAAAAATGATATCATTGAAGAGGCCACATCCGAGTGGTCCAGTCCAGTTTTATTAGTACCCAAAAAAGTCGATAGGTCGAATGAGAAAAAGTGGCGATTAGTGATAGATTATCGAAATTTAAATAATTGTATAAAAGATGACAAGTTTCCGTTACCTAACATAACAGATATACTAGATTCACTTTCAGGAAGTATATACTTTTCCAAATTAGACCTTTCACAGAGCTATTACCAGTTGTCGCTTGACGAACAGTCGCGAAAATATACAGCTTTCAGCGTAGACAAAATGTATCAGATTTCTTTAGATGAAAGTTCACGAAAACCCACGGCTTTTACAGCAAATAATAAGATGTATCAGATGAAACGATGCCCTATGGGTCTGAAGACGTCTCCTAGTGTTTTTTCACGTTTAATGACCATTGCTATGTCAGGTATTAATTACAAGCAGGCATTTGTTTATCTAGACGATTGTATTGTTATTGGGAAAAACATAGAAAATCATAACAAAAACTTAATTAATGTTCTAGAAAGGTTTCGAAAGATCAATTTAAAATTAAATCCATTGAAGTGTGATTTCTTGCGAACAGAAATTATTTATTTAGGTCACAGAATCACATCGCAAGGTATTTTGCCTGACAATGATAAAATACAAGCAGTGCAAAATTATCCTATACCAACGAACAATGACGAAGTCAAACGTTTCGTTGCGTTTGCAAATTATTACAGACGATTTGTTCCAAATTTTGCCAGTATTGTTTATCCATTACATAAGTTATGCAAAAAGGATGCCAAGTTTCAGTGGACATCCGAATGCCAGATAGCTTTTGAGACCTTGAGATATGCTTTAGTACATTCACCTGTATTGGTTTATCCTGAATTTTCAGATCAAAATATTTTTCGCCTTCAGACAGATGCTTCGAAAACTGGGATAGGTTCCGTTTTGTCTAATGGAAATGGTCAAGTTGTAGCATACGCTAGTCGTAATTTAAAGCCAGCCGAAACGCGGTATCCCATTATTGAATTAGAACTGTTAGCCATTGTTTGGAGTGTGAGACATTTTCGACCGTATTTATATGGGAGAAAGTTCAAAATCATAACTGACCATAAACCTTTAATTTATTTGTTTAGCCTCAAAGATCCATCAAGTAGGTTAACTAAGTTTAGACTTTACCTAGAAGAATACGATTTTGAGATAGAATATGTAGCGGGGCGAGACAATGTAGCTGCAGATGCATTAAGTCGCATTCCCATTACAAGTGACACCTTGAAAGAAATGCAAACTCAAGTAGTTTCCGTTCTGACCCGGTCACAAAGGAAAAAACTAGAAACTGACCAGCGTCAAACGTCAGAGAATAGTACGGCACACGGGTCTGATCAACCTGTAGCTGTTGAAGTTCTTAAAGTTCCTAAGGATATAACAGAGCTCATTTTTGTGGATAATATTGATAGTTACACATGTGAAAGAAGTAATATAGTATCCAATGCGGGTTGTTGTGTATATGTGACGTCACAAGCTTCGATTTATCTGAGTACCCGATCGTTATCGACCCCAGAGGTGTTAGCGAGGGACTTGGAAGCCTTATGCAAAAGACTTAATATCGAAGAAATATTAATAGTAAAAAATAAAGAGATAGATTCATGCATGAAAATATTAATAAAAGAAGCAAAGAGACTTAATATTTTGTTCCCGCGATTTTTAATTACGAAGACTATTCAAAGAGTTGTGAATAGCGATGATAAAACGTTGATATTAAACGATTTTCATATTCTGCCAACGAGTGGACACGCAGGCATCAATAGGATGTTAAATAATACCAAAAAGTATTATTATTGGCCAGGCATGAATAAAGACGTAGCGAAGTACGTTAATCGGTGTAAACAATGTTAATTCGAGAAACACTCGAATAAGCACGTTAAGGAACAATTGTCCTTGACATGCACAGCGAATTCGTCTTTTCAGAGAATAAGTTTAGATATAATGGGCCCCCTAGAAGTAGATGAATTAGGTAATAAGTATATTTTAACGCTACAATGCGATTTAAGTAAATTCGTAGAAGCCTATCCTCTACAGAGAAAGGATACGGTAACTGTAGCACAGAGTTTCGTTAACAACTTCGTCCTTCGATACGGTAGCCCTCAGGAAATTCTTACTGATCAGGGAACAGAGTTCATGTCATCAGTCATGTCTGAAATTTGCTCTTTACTTAACATTAAAAAACTAAACTCAACTGCTTATCATCATCAGACGCTAGGTGCTTTAGAAAACACGCACAAATCGTTAGGTGCTTATCTCAGAATTCAGTGTCGTAATAACTCAACAAATTGGAGTACATGGTTACCTTATTGGTGTTTTTCATTTAATACAAGTGTACATACCGAGACAAAGTATACTCCTTTTGAATTAGTTTTTGGGAAAATTTGTAATCTACCTAGAAATTTAAAAGGTGAAATAGATCCATTATACAACTACGATAGTTATCCTAAAGAGTTGAAATACAGATTACAGAGAGCACAAGCAGATGCTAGACAGAATTTAATTGTAAGCAAAGAGCATAGACGAGAAATTTATAATAAAAATTGTAACTCTATTATTTACAGGGAAAATGACCTTGTATTATTACGTAATCAAACTGGAGATAAATTGGACAGCATATATACTGGTCCTTATAAAGTTATTTCTGACATGTCTCCGAATGTCAAAATTTTGAAAAATGGGAAGGAATATATAACCCATAAAAATAATACAAAGCCATTTACCCAATAGTGTTGTAAGGCAATAATAGGTTTTGTTTTGTACTACATTTTGATTTTGTGTTTATTTATTGGTATATACATAAAAATATTTTATTTAGTTTAATTTAAAAATATTTTTATTTTCTGTAAGAGGGGTGGTGTAGTATGCAACTCAACTTGCATCTAGGTCAATCATGACTTAGCTGAAAGGTGGGTGCATCGACACCAAATGTGATGAAATATAATACAATAATTGAAGTGTTTAGTTAGCATTTAAGGTTTCTTTATTAATTATTAAGACCAATAAAACATTCTTACTTTACCTCTCAACAAAGACAGTTGTCTTATTTATCTCAACCCTGCAGCCCTCGCCCTCACTATACTTTACAGTGTCACGAAAAGTATTTCAATAGAATTAAATTTCCCATACAAACTTAGCCGCCCTCTTTAACCCCCAATGGGGGTGAATTTCGAAAAACCCTGAAATACGTGTTTCATCATTTGTACTAAAAAGCATTAATTCAAAGTTTCATGCAAAAATATGCAATACAAATATTTTTCTCATACAAACTTTGCCACCCTTTTTAACCCTTTTAGGGGTTGAATTTCCAAAAAATAATATGCCTATGTCCTTCTCATGAATGCAAACTATCTACATACCAAATTTCAGCAAAATCGGTTGGGTGATTTAGGCGTGAAAAGGTAACAGACAGACAGACAGAGTTACTTTCGCATTTATAATATTAATGTGGATTTATGTTTTATAGAAGAGTCAGTAGTACCTAGTTGTTATTGAATGTGAATGTCTTGTACAATATTGTTTGCACAGCTATATTGTTCAAAGAAGAGGTGGATCAAATCAGCATCTTGTAGAATAAATGCAATTGACAATATTTGGCATTCATCTTAACCGATTCCTACCGACTTTAAGCCGCTTTTTTGGATAGTAGCATACGACTTTACCGATTTCTACCGATTTTGAGCCTCTACAGATACCGATTTCTCCATTTTTGGTTCGTTAACACTGGTAGCGTAGAAACCAACGCGATTTATCGGCAAATTTTAGGGAACTTTAGGGGTTTTAACTTCAGCCACTGTTGGAAAATTTTGATTGAGAAACAAGTCAGGTGGAAAATAAATTGATTGGTGAAAGTTGATGTGATTTTATTAATTAATTACGAATCATGCTCAGAAACACGAACATTTTTTCTGAGGTTTTCAAATTAATTTCTGATTTTACCTACTAGGAATCACAAATTATAAAAAAATACTTACTATGTTTTTAAGTACTAAATTTTTTTCGTTATTCAGTTGTTTGTGAAATATATATTAATATAAAGTATTCTGAATTTCCTCATACTTATACAACCTGTTATATTACTTGTTATTGTAAATTATTTCCAGTCGATTGATCTAAACAAACTTTTAGTACTTACTTACTCAGTTCATTGATTCATGAATTTTCTGTAGGTAGTTGTTAATTAACTTAAAATTTTTACTTAAATAAACTGAAATTTCAATTTCTATGTATTTGGTGTTATTTCTATTTGGTAGCTATGCTAATAAAGTACGATAAAATAAAATATACCTTTCACTTAGTTTAAGTATTAGAAAGTTATTATGTACTTGAATTTAAAATTATTTATTTTTGTACACATATCAAAAAGTACTCATTATGGAACTACTTTTTATTTATGAAAACAACTGTTTCAAACTTTCATCGTCACACGTACTGACTTACAATAATTTAAGACGGGATTCTTACCGCGATATAATTTTGATGAATTTTCCGATACTTCAACCTAGTTACATAGGCTATGATCACGGAACCCCTAGGTTGAAATATCGGAAAATTTATCAAAATTGTATCGCGGTAAAAATCTCGCCTTAAATTATTGTGAGTCAGTATGTTTAACATACCCATACCAAAAATAAATTGTACAAACCTAGGTATCAACTACAAAAATATGATAATGTACTTATGTGAAAACGGCGAATCATACGTATTGGTCGTGTGTAGTCCACAAATAGGTCAACAATGATTGGTCACACGATCTGGAGTGACAGGGCGTGCTCTAGCATCCATTTTAGAAATATCCCGCACTATATGCGAATAGACGCAGAATTTTCCAAGGTTAGATAAGGCATTTTGAGTGATTTTTTTTTATATTTTTGTTGGATATTTCAGTGCCCACTACTTAATTTATAAGTATTAAGTAGGTACATGTTATGTTATGTTACTAAGGTCATTCATCCTCAACTTAACGAAAGCCTCAAATTGAGAAGATGGCCTCTTTCACACTCAACGTTCAACGCAGTGTATTACTGACGTTAGTCAAACGGACGCTAAAATACCGCTGAGCCAACGCAGTGACAGCGCACGACGCACGATTAAAATGTCAGGCAAAATGACGTCGTTTGGCACGACGCAGCGCCAGCGCTGCGCCAACGAATGCGTCGTCAAGCAACGCAGCGGTTCTGCTTTGGGAAATCCGTCGAGAGCGGTTTTTGTACGGGCAGTGACGTTTCTAGTATGGATTTGACAGACGGATCCGTTAGCGCCGCGCTATTTTTGCGCTGTGTTGGATGCTGAATGTGAATTTCACACTGTGAAAGAGGCCGAAGGCCTTAAATTGAGAAGAAAGCCTTTTTATAAGATAACAAAGAGTTTTTCTAGTCCGGAATATGTGGTCTTCTGTGTATGCATTTATTTTGCTTCTACTTCTTGCCATGTTATATCGACTGACACATTTTACTCTGGACAGATCTTTTACAGGCGATGGAGGGCGTTTACGTATTTACCTACAGTTGTAGGGTTCCATTTTAGTTCAACCCTACCTTAATGTGAAGCATAAAGTAGCCACTACCTATTAAAACATTTTTAAATGCTATTTTGTAAACAAAAGAGCATTATACAAATGCATAAAGTTAAATGGCGTTCAAGCCACAGCTCCTCAAAAACTTTTAAATTGCTACTTCAACAAACATTGTGAAGTAGCAAAAACTCGGTTCAGCATAATGCATTTGCATGCCAAATAAATTGCAGAGTAACCGACTCCCTAGCTGAAAAGTACGCTAAGCCATTATGCTGGAACTAGTATTATAAGTAATGTACTAGACTAATAAAAAGAAGTCTAAAAACTAAAACCCGACTACTGAGATTTCGCGCTCTAAAAAGTAAGAAACAAGAAATCTGAAATAATAACTACTCACGATTGAATGTGTTTTTCGTCTCCAAAATTCATACAAAGTAAACAGCTATTATAATCTATTTTCATGGCAGTTTAATATAAAGTTCATAGTGGTTTTCAGGTGAAAGCTGTGGTCGTTTGCCACGTTGCCTTATTTATTTTATAAACTAGATAGTACTAGAACACGTGGCAAACGACCACAGCTATCACCTGAAAACCACTATGAACTTTATATTAAACTGCCATGAAAATAGATTATAATAGCTGTTTACTTTGTATGAATTTTGGAGACGAAAAACACATTCAATCGTGAGTAGTTATTATTTCAGATTTCTTGTTTCTTACTTTTTAGAGCGCGAAATCTCAGTAGTCGGGTTTTAGTTTTTAGACTTCTTTTTATTTTAATTATTTTGGGGTTGTAAGCTTAAATTGTACCGATTGTTTGTTGGAAGATGTAGGTAGGTAGGTACGAGTTTAAACTGGATTATGATTTTGTTAGGTGTATATAGTAAAGTAACCCCCCGTGTGATTTCATTACCAAAACAAATGTTTCAGTTTCTTCTGATCTTGCTGGATCGACAGAATAAAGAAATCCTCCGGGTCGATGCTTGCTGTTGGTTTCGTTACCAAAACAGAAGTTTACATTTATTATTTTAGCTACGTATAAAATTTTATATGAATATATGAAGCGTTATAACGACAAGTTCTTAAAAAAATGCACAAATATCTGCTTTTAAAATATTAGTTGTAGAATCTTTTATGTACATACATACATGTACCCATCTATACATACATACATATAAACACATATCACACCTTTATCCCGCTTTCGCTCTGCCTACCTATCTATGTACGCGTTAAATTAATTTAAATGTAATAATTCGCGATACCTTAAACTTGGATCCCATTACATGAGATGAAAAATATGACAGTTCGTTTGATACCCAACACATAAACCTTATTCAAACATATTTTACATGCAGTAGCAGTACGTATTGTGACTTAAACGTCAATTTTGGTGCAGCTACTCAATTGAGTAAGACAAAAGTCTCAGACAACAGATGTCGCTGTTAGTTTTCCTAAAACACGAATTGGCTTAATAGCACTACCTTTGTCAAAAATTTTGGAAAGTGTGTGTACCCCTAAAAATAAGAAATTTAACCGCAGTAAAGAGCAGCCTATGTTTTATTCTAGACATTATTTCATCTTTGTACAAAGTATCATTTGAGTCTATTCAGCCGTTTTAGCGCCAAGTCCTAACAAACACATATCCGCGTTTATAAATTATATAAGGAATTAGGAATTAGGATTAGTAGGATCTCTTATGTACCTGCCTATCTACGCGTTAAATAAATTTTAATGCGATAATTTTCGCGGTACTTTTCTACTTCGATCCCATTAAATATTATGAAAAATATGTCAGATCTGAGCCTAAGGAACAGCTCTTTCTTATCATAGCTTATACAGAGATATTTAGCGTATGTAGTGCTATCACGTCTTGTCTGCCTTTCGTTTTCATCATCAGATCAGCTCCACGAGTATGACACATACCGACACCACACCGATACCGATACCGATGTACCTGCTGCTTGCAGAAAGTGGTTGAAAAATTCTGACATAAGGGCTCATTGAAGACCAATGTGGCGCAGTGGTAATGCGACTACCTTTGACGCAGAAGGTTCCGGGTTCGTTTCTCGGTGGGTCACTCACAAAGTTGATATTTATCACTTTGTAAATTTGTTCCCAGTCTGGTTAGAACATTGCAGGCTGAACCACCCGATTGTCCGTAAGAAAGATGGTTCCGTGTTTCGGATGGCACGTTAAGCCGTTGGTCCTGGTTGTTGTCTATGATCACTTTAGACGGCGGTCGTTACACAACCATGTCAGAATCCTGCTACTTGCAGAAGGCGGTTGAAAAATTCCGATACTAGGGTTCATCGGGTCGTTGCACGACTCGGTGTCTCACACGAAAAAAGAAATTGAATCGTTAGACGGCTAGGCGTCCTACGCGAAAAGAGAGAAAGAGAAAAACCGATGTACCAATTTCATACTAAATTGACATTGCGTAAATGCAAGAAAGCTTCAAACTTTCACCTACATTACGTATATATATTTTTGAAATGTGCTATTTAAGCCCTTTTGTTTGATACCCAACACGATACCACTTGAAGAAAAAAAATTTTTTGTTCGTATCTTTATGCACGCTAGAGGGCGCCATGTTCACTTTATTGTGACATCACATAGCCTATAACCATCGGACTGTTCAGACGCTTCTATTGACACCTCATTTGTCAAATTCTGATAAGTAGATTCGTAGCTAGGAGGGAACAAAGGAATTATTGCCACATACATACATACATACATACATACATACATACATACATACATTCCGGTCAAAATCATAACCCTCCTTTTTGCTTTGCTGTAGTCGGGTAAAAATAGTTGCATGCGGCAAATTCACCATACGATATGACGCGACGCTGCAAAGACAGGATATGAAATGTTGAAATTAAAAGAAATAATGTGTAGGTAGATGTAGTGAGGGTCGGTGTAAGCATTGTTTAATACGCTCTACTAGTGGCAGCCAAGCGGCAAGCGTCGACGTGGGAGACCTGCGGAGACCTGAGACGTACAACACAAAGCGAGCTCAACATAGTTGGAATAACCTGGGACCAAGCGAAGACCATGGCGCAGAACAGGGAGGAATGGAAGAAACTCTCCAGGGCCCTTTGTACCAGCGGAGTACCATAGAACTACAACAATTAGTGGCGCTGCATTATTATGTATGAATTGGATGTCAAAGATTATCCGCGTGAATTGACATTTACCCAACATATCATCCTGAAATCTATACACAAGTGTGTGGTAGTTAAGTGTCCAGCTGTGAATGTTATATCGTCTTAAATTCTATACACATTTCTTTATATAGTGGTTAAAAAAAGTGGGGCCAGTTAAGTAGTGAGCCTGAACACTCCAAAAAGCTGTAGTAGGCATTTCTTGTAATTACTTGAATTTCTTGAAAGTACCTCTTTCAATTTAGCAATCAACTGAATATAATCACTATTACTTTAGGGGTTCGTTTGCGTAAATTTCCATCTTGCTCCTTTTCATTGAAGGCTTCACTTTAATCATTTTCTAATTTTCTCCGACAGGGCGTTTCAAATTTCAGGCCCACTTCCAAACAATAAACAATGCTGAGCTTATATAAAGTATGATGATGCTAAATTCTCCCGTTCAATTTTTTAATGATTTGAAATCCGGGAGTACCATTTTGACGGTTTACGATACTACGTATTTACCTGGAAGTGCTGTATTTATTCCAAAAATAGAGCAAAATAATGCGGTGCGTGGTAGATAGTTCTAATATATATAACCCACTGTCATTCGTCTTAAGAGTCCATAACCACATTTCAAAAGACACTCAATCGAAGAACTCAAGACCTTTCTTTCCTGTTTTTGTTTATAATAGTATAAAAAAGTCACATTTTGAGGGCCAAGGAGTACTACCTACTCCTTGATCAGGGCACCGATGCCGCACCACCGTATGACTTCACACACACAGATTATTATTTGTTTCCAGGCTGATAAAACCTGTACAATAAATTGTAAAATAAAAAATAAAATTTTAAACCGCACGATCATGGAATACAAGTGTGCGATCCACACAGTGTGAGCGTCATATCTATCCAAGATCATCAGAACACAACAAATAAAATTTAAAAAGATGTTAATAGATAGATAGACCTAAGTAATAAAAACACATGACATAATAACTTTGCTTTCCATTTAACATTTTAATGAAAGTCAAATCTTGATTTCAGTTACATGGAAAGAAAAAGAAAGCCAAACAAGTATGTATCTAAGTTTGCTTCCGATAACAGTCCACTGCTTACGTCCAGCCATTTCAAAGCAACGTAGAAACCAGCTTCACGTCTTTTTCTTACAATTCCTGTCTGTAGTTATAAATCAAAACAGTATCTAGGATCACCGAGAACACGTACCGTTCGTTAGCTACAAAATAAAATATAAAGTCTCTAGCTAAGGGGATCCGTATCATAAATTTTTCTTTGCGGTGCAAGACGTTGTGGATTTTTCTTATTGCTTTTACGCTGCGAGAAATATCGCAACGAAATCTTTTATGACACATTTCTTAATCAATAAATATACCTATTGTACATCATACATTGAATCTACACAACAAATATACTACAAGAGTCACCTCTATCTACTGCTGGACATGGGCCACCCCCAATTTGGGGGTATTTGCTTACCATTCACCACGCTTGGCAAGCGGATTAATTGGCAAGCGCAATAAAAGGTGTTGAATACATAGGGAATGCTGCTGTCAATTTACTGAATTATCATGGTGGAAATGGTAATAACCTTCTAAACCGGCACCATAGGGCATTTAAAATACTTTGAGTAGATAAATGATACAAGTGGTAGAAGAAGGTCTTTTTTAATTTACACAAACCGTAGGCCTTTTTCACACTTAACACATAACGCAGCGGTAAAATTGCGCATCCGTAACTCAGCGGTCTGCCAGATCCATACAAGAAACGTCGTTATTCTGTCCGATCCTTAGTAATACTATCAGATCCATACTGCGTTATTTTGACGCGTTGGGTTTTACAATGGGGATTGACATTTCTAGATCTGACAGACCGCTGCGATCTTTTAGCACTGCGTTGTGCATTAAGTGTGAAAAAGGCCAAAGTTGTTGGTCCAATTTAAAAATGTGACTGTGGTAAAACCCAGATAAACAGTTGCACTTAAAACGTAACTAGTTAAGTCAAAACAGTGCTCTCGCATTTTAATACGTTTACTTACTTTGCATTACAAGACTTGTAGAGCACTTAACATTAACACGAAACTAAAGTCTAAATAATGGGGTTCTGTTTAGAGACAGCTAATGAGTCTATCTATCTTCACTTGTACTGCTTACCCTACTGCTTTTCAAGGAGGGACATGTTTTTCAAAACTATGTTTATAGGTAACACACACACAATTCAATCAATGTACGAAGCAAGAGTACGGACACTGCGTTGTCTGGGAAGCAATTATGGAAAACGCAGGGTTGCCCAGGACTTGCGCTGCCGTCTTGGCCTCCCTGGCTGACACCACAGGAATGACGAGTCGATACGTGCGGAGCCAGGTCGGCTGCAGGAGACTGCACAATAAGCCTCTGTCACACGCGCCTGACGGGGACCTGATGTTAGGTATGTTGTTTATTCTTATTACTGTCAATAACTTTTTAATTACCCATTTAATGAAGTATTTAACATATAAATTATGATATTTATGTAGGTATGTGGCAAGTAAATCTTTTTTCACGAGCTGACATAATAATATTGTGAAGTGTGGTTTGATTAGTCTTAACAGCGCAAGTGACACCGGCTGTAAATTAAAATCCCATTAATTCAAAATGGCGAATCACAACACTTACAATATAACTTTCATATTACCGCAGTCGGGTTGTCTTTTGATAATGTACTATTGTACTGTACTTGTTTGAACTTTGTTGTACTTTGTTGATGATGTATTTATACTGTGTGGCACCCGCTTAGAATAGCATCACCCCATTGTTTTCCCGCTGGTGTCGTAAGAGGCGACTAAGGGACTCGAGGGTTCAATGTGTATTAAAACTTTAACTTGTTTTTATATTCAAAGAATGTGTGAATTTATTAGAATATGTGGGAACCGATAAGTAAAGTGGAATGTGTGATACAAGCACAATTAGTAGCAGATTTCACGGAATTTAATTGCCGTGTGATGCCAGCATAGAATAGCATTACCCCAATTCTTCCCGCGGATGTTGTAAGAGGCAACTAAGGGACTCGAGGGTTTCATGTGTATTACCACGTATTACAACTTTAGGCGACAGGCTGACAACCAGTCACTACAGTGATACACGAGTCATCTGGAAGGGCCCTCAACATTTGTCAGAAGTGGCGATGGCGGCCGTTCTTTTTTCGGCCGTCCACGCTCTGCCTGCCACGCAAGGGATAAAAGCGTGACATGTGTATATATGTATGTATTTACTTGGAGCGTATGATATGGGAATATTTTTTTTACAGTGACATAATAATTTTCATTATTAAGTATGACGCACCTGTTATTGTTTGATTTTTTTAACTCAGATTGCATTCTGAAATATTGAAAACTACAATACTAACAAGATCGAAATAATTAGGTTGTGAATCTTAGATGAACGCTTTTGAAATTAAACGTATCATTTTTGGACAAGTTTGGCAACACCTAAAACCCAATGCCATCAACCTTTTTTTTTAATAAATTCTCACTTTGTACGGATTCAAAAAATAAGTCGTCACTTTTTTCCAGAGTTATCTCGGCCTTGCCTGAGGGTAAAGCCACCCTTAAATAGGCCCAAATGGCACGAATTTGTCAAGATGTTTAAGTGGTAAGTTATGGTATCCATTGCCATAAGACTTGAGGGGCGTAAGTCCCACTTATCAAAGCTTAACGAAGATTTATATGGCGACTTGTTTTATTTTTGTGCGGTTTTATGATAAATATATTTTGGGGGATTGCGGATATAATTTCGACCCATTCGCGGTTTGTACAGTCATTTGTCTAAATCGGATTATCGTTATGAAAAATAATTTAAGCAGAGAGACGTTACGAGGAATTTCAATTTCGAACACCATTTGTGACTGCGATTATGGTAAGCAGAACACGGATCGGATGTTCTTGAATTTTATTTTAGATTTTGTTTTCATGATGACTGCATGTTTTGTGCCGTGGTAACCAAACCTTTTCAAATATTTTCGAAATGGTTATACACACTTAGTGTATCTTTTTGCAATTTTTCCATTTTGTCTGTATGATATTTTTCAACTACAAAATTTTCACTATAGTCTGTAAGTTTAGGTACTTATCTTTTTGTAAACAAACTTTGTATGAAAGTGACACTTCAGAACTGTCAGTTTAATACAAAATTTGTTTACAAAAAGATAAGTACCTAAACTTACAGACTATAGAATGTAATTTTTGACGTATTAGGTATGGATTATTTTATCTCTTCACTTCATTAATTTGTCGTGTGAGGCAAATCGCACACTTGACGTACGGCGGAGCGCTAAAACATCGCAGCGGTCTGTCATATCCAAACTAGAAAAGTCACTCCCCGTACCAAAACCGCACTCGACGGACGACACTGTGATAGCGCTGCGTCGACAGCGGTTGAGCGGTTTTAGTATGGGGATTGACATTTCTAGTATGGATCTGACAGACCGCTGCGATGTTTTAGCGCTCCGTCGTGCGTCAAGTGTGCGATCCGCCTACAGTATGGGACACCAAGTCACCGAATATCCTGATACTTACACCCTGCAATCCGAGTTTTTCCTCCGCTTAGGTCAGTAACCCGGATCGAAAGCGGTCACTGTCAATAAACTTGATAAAGCAGTAAATATCAAAATTGACTGTCTCCCTTGATTTACTATGGCACAAGAGATGTGCTCAAGTTGCCAATTAGAAGCTAGATGCTAATAAATTTAGGCGGAACGTGTACATATTGGAAACGTCTAGACAGTTTTGTTTACCTACATAAATGAGTACATGCTCGACTTGTTTTGTACTTACATGTTCAATCATTGAAACTGTACCGATTCGACAGCCTTCAAGTATCTAGGCCAGAAAATCAGGTATTTTGAATAATTCATAAATAATAACAATAATGTTCATAGTAGATATCGCAAGAGGTGACTAAGGGACTCGAGAGTTTCATGTGTATTACAACCTTTAGGCGACAGGCTGACAACCTGTCACTATAGTGATACACGAATTATCTCAATTGGCACCTAATATTTGTCAAACGTGGCGATAGCAACCATATTTTTGCGATCGTGAACGCTCTGTCTACCCCGCAAGGGATAAAGGCGTATGTATGTATGTATGATAAATAAATTACTATGGTCTTGAAAAGTTGAAATAACATAGAAAATCAACGCAGAGGTTTATTGCACTTATTATTATCAGCCAAACATGTCCCACTGCAGGGCAAATGCCTCCCTCTCCTTTTTCTAAAACAACATTGCAAGTGAAAAAAATTACTCGGCTTTATTAAGGATTACAACATCTTACAATAATAACAATTTTACGTACTCAAAGAACAAAATCGTTTTCTGTAAAAGACTTACGAACCTACTTTTATACATTACAGTTTTTAAGAACCTTTTCTGGTGTACTCGTATCTACTACCTACGCCCTAGGAATATCGACACAATATCTACGAGTCATTTTGCTTGATATTCATTACAGACAAACTTTTTGCCGATTTAACAAAGTCATCTTTACTTTGTTAAATTACATAACTTTGACAATTCTCCACGATGGACGCCTTTGTTAAGAACTGATGCCAGTCAGCAGTTTTGATGGGTATTATCAATAGCTCTTCTCGTTATCATTTACGTTGTAGAAAGTCAATAAGCTAGTAATAATATTTTTATTGGTTTAGTAAACAAAAATCTTATAATATCAATCACTTAATAGCAGAGCGCAATATTATTTACCTACTCCATTACCAATACGAAAAAAGTATTCTGTGTATAAAAATCAAACACTGTTTTCGTTTGCGTCAAACTAAATAACATTTTGTTTTTATAAACTTTCATAAATGAGTGAAGACATATAAATTTCTTTCATACGGCACTCTTAAACTAAACTACTAGCAAAAAATACATGGCAATTTTTTAAGTAATCCAGAGTTTATAGGTGATGCCACTGCTACGGCTGTTTAGTGTGCTAGGTGGCCTGAAAGAGATTGCTTAAAGCGATAAGGCCGCCTTTGCTTGTATTATGTTGTTTGCCGTATTTCTTGTGTGGGCTGATATGATGATGATGAATAAATTCTTTTAAGACTACTTAGTCTTAATTTGAAATTTTAAAGCGTCTTAAGGGGTCTTTTATTTTTTGTGACGAATTTGCAATGTTGCACCTTTTATCCGCCTTGTCATAATTATTTGTGTCATAATATGATTATGACAGAGATAAACTCGATCAAAGTCGATCACTTGAAATTATTGAGATTACTACGTGTAGAAGTATAGAGAAGACAATTCCCATCACAAAGGGTGTTTCATTTGTTTGATTCCATTAGGCCACAACCTCACCATGACAGAGGCGCTGCATCTGGCGCATCGCACACTTAACGCACGACGGACCGCTTAAATATCGCTGCGTTCTGTCAGATCCATACTAGAAACGTCACTTCCCATACTAAAACCGCAGTCGACGGAAGACGCTGCGATAGCGCTGCGTCGACAGCGGTTGAGCGGATTTAGTTTGGGGATTGACATTTCTAGTATGGATCTGACAGACCGCTGCGATATTTTAGCGGTCCGTCGTGCGTCAAGTGTGCGATCCACCTATGATTGACAAACCCGTCCCTCAGGCACCCCGCACCTCAACTCTTGGTGCCCTGACTATTGTTTGCGTCGTCTGTTCTTGTCCGTTACTACATTATACTTCAATGCTTAAAATTAAACTCTACACATTGCGCTACAATTTCTCTAGACCACAGTTCACTGGAGTCAAGTGGCAACAGAATGATAACGTTTACGAGGAAGCTCGCTTGAAACTTGTCAAGGAGCGCTTCTAGTGTTTGAGGGTAAGCACTTGCTGGCCAAGAAAGCGGAAATGCGACAATTTGATTGCGATTTAAGAAATATGGTAGGGAGCTAGTAACAAAGGTAAAACCAAAGTGAAGGGCCCGAGCCCTCAGCTAAATTTAAAACAAGTAAATCGTAGTTCTTCACATAATGAGTGATACTTGTTTGTTTAATAATACTAAAGCCAAAGTTATTTTGTAATTCAAAATTTGGGCTTAATACCTGGACTGAGTATAAACTTCTAACGATTACTGGTTACATAGTTGGCGGATAAAAACATGACCAAATTCAAACAAAAATACTAGAATAGGTTCTTGAAAGTCAGGTCGTTTGATGACACGGCGATTTAATTACAAATAATACTGGTGAAATGTGTACGTTCTCTTTCAACTTACCGCAGTTGAACTTCATCTCTTTATTAAACTCCCGCAAACCATCGAAGTACCGGTCTCGTCACAACATACTACCTACCTACAGCTTTAGATCGTATTTGTGACTCATTTGTAATTTTTCGCCCACATCATTGTGACACCATGGTTCATCAAGTCATTCTCATTGGTGTTCCACACGATAAATTTACGACCCATCACACATTATATTTCAAAATAAGAGTATCGAAATATATTTTTATTTTACGTTTATAATCGAGCTCCCGCTTGTACTAAATGTGAACAGCCAGTTGACTACAAATTGAGCAACGCAGTACACTCGTTTACGTTTGCATTCGTAATAGGACTGAATGTATTCATGAAAACTGTACGGAAAATCAAACAAATAAAACGAATATTAAGACATTGTTGCAATGGAAATTGAGAAATTTGGAATATTCTCTTTAATGGTCCGAACGGTCGGAAGATGTAAAAGAAACAATGTACTATCACCAGCACCTCAGCCTACTATACAAGGGATCAACCTATTTTGGTGTTTTTTAGTATTTTTATGACATACCAGTATAACGGTTACGTTGATGTGCTGGCGATAGTAGGAAAGAATTTGGCAAGTGACATAATCTTGCCTGTAATGTTTATAGCAAAAACTATTTACCTCATACACTGATTATAAATACTGTCCTGTCTCGTTATTTAAAACTCCTGGCTATTGGTAATTCGGCTTATTTACAGAATTTACCTCAAAGACTTACTAAAGTAAATCAAAAAGTAACATGTCTCCGGCATGTGAGGGTATGCAGTACCTGTAGCAGGGAAATAAAACTGACACTGTTTGCCTTACCAATTCACAGGCTTGGCTTTTTTCACTAAAGCTACTAGAGCAAACATTTACGCTGGCTTGAGTCCGATAATTATGGCAGTGGGATACTTGCCAACACTGCAACCAAATCTTTCACAGAGGATTTTGAGCTTTTTTACAAAGTCACGTTTCTACGGAGGTTTGCACAGGATCCGCTGACTGATCTAAAAATAAAAACGGCACCTAACGCAGCCAACTAAACGAAAACCCCGAAAAATAAAGAGTAGACGTGGTGCAATTTTTGGCAGGACTTTTTTGAGGGTCCGTTTATTTTGGACGTGGGTGTAGCTTCAGC
Organism: Keiferia lycopersicella; assembly: GCA_029255805.1. Classification (NCBI taxonomy): domain Eukaryota; kingdom Metazoa; phylum Arthropoda; class Insecta; order Lepidoptera; family Gelechiidae; genus Keiferia; species Keiferia lycopersicella. The sequence continues at coordinate 8,906,848 of JARACZ010000008.1, forward strand.
TATTAAATTTGCTTGCATTTTTCTACGTGTTTTACAGAGCTTTTTGTAAGTCTGACTACCGCAACTACCGGGTACATTTGCATTTTAAAAACTGCAGAACTTAAAATGACATTAAGCTTCCTAGTTTTTATAACTTGGATCACAAAATTTAGCCGTAACAATTCATATTATAATGGCACAAATCCCGTATTTTACGACGTGTGGGAACCTAATCGTTATGCGGCTTAATTTTTTGGTATCTACCATTATATTGGGCGAATCGTGTATAATATCTATCGTGGACAGATCAGCACTTAGACAGAGGTCATCAATCTATCAGCGACTAACATCAGGGGATCGATCAAATTCAGTCTAATGACCCTTCCGCTCAGTAGACTGATGCGTCTTGCCAACATCTGCATTGTCATCTGGAGCATTTATCGTTACCTACATTTCAGGTTTTGTTCAAAAACTTTGCAAACCGTGGAAGCAAAACAGCATTGTACAGCAAAGCGCAGTGGAGGCAGTCACTTAGGAAGGTGTAGGATAGGAGGAGGTGTTGATCTATGCCAATAAGACCCTTAATGAAGCACCACTACGAGTAGGTGTCATTAGAGGACGTAGAAAGCTGTATGAATATGAACGGCCGTAGAGGCACACATTAAAGGCAAAAAATTTAATGAATGACTCCAGACTTCGACTTTAAGCATTACTACTGTGATGACCGATGTCAATAAAAAATTATATGCCCAAGGTGATTGTTTTGTGAGAGAGAGGTGATAGTCGATCCATTAAAAATAATAGATTTAACTTAAAAACTTTTACTTCAATTTTAAAACCTTTTAACATCACCAGCTCCACGAAGTGGCAACAGCATTGCTTCGTGTTAATATAAAATCTGATATTATGAACTAAATAATTAAATTCGCACCAATTTTTGAAAAGATTATAAAATTTATTTTTTAATCAAATAAAAAAAAATACGCTTGTTTCGCCAGACAGCAACAAGTAAGACCTAAATTAAACAGATAGCATAGCAATTCAAGCTCAACTTTCAGGGTACAGAAACCAGTATCACCTAGCACCCCCGGCGATACGAGACTCATCTGTGCAAGCACTAGAGAAAATAACAAAGCAGATAGTGCTCTAGCAAAGAACAAAATTAACATAACTAAATTCTTTGCTGCACAAAATTGTAACAACATGTAGAAAACACAAACAAAGGAAACAGTACAAGGCGGCCTTAATGCTCGGCAGAATTCTCTACCAGGCAACCTCAGGGAACAACCAACAACCACAACCTTTGGCAACCTTAATTAAGTAGTCAACAAACAACAAAACATTTATGACTTTATACAAGATCACCATTTTATTCTTGCTAGATTGCAAGGTTTGACATGACGCTGTGGTGACGATTTTGGATAAAATAAATATATATTTTGCCCTTTGATGCCGGCATAGAATAGCATCACCCCGTTTCTTCCCGCGGGTGTTGTAAGAGGCAACTAGGGGGTTTCATGTGTATTACCACGTATTACAGCTTTAGGCGACAGGCTGACAACCTGTCACTCAACCTGGCCCTCAATACTAGTCAGACGTGGCGATAACGACCGTAATTTTACGATCGTTAACGCTCTGCCTACCCTGCAAGGGATAAAGGCGTGATTTGTGTGTGTGCGCGTGTGTGTGTGTGTAAATATATTTTTTTATTTACAGATAATCATAATATCGTTAGTTAGTAGTACTAACTTAGTACCGATCTCGAACCAGTGGTCGTCATTTCACGCGATGCGTGGTAAAAAAGGCCGATTGTGAGATAGCGGGCACTCTAGCAACTCAACTTATACAACGAAACGAAACAGATCAGAATTGAAAAGTGTATTAAGTATCGTCGTAAGTGACTAAGAGTGGCGAGGAACACACTTGACGCACGACGGAGCGCAAAAATATCGCAACGGTCTGTCTGATCCATACTAGAAATGCCAATCCCCATACTGAAACCGCTTAATCGCTGTTGACGCAGAGTAATCGCAGTGTCATCCGTCGAGTGCGGTTTTACTAAGGGGAGTGACGTTTCTAGTATAGATCTGACAAAACGCTGCGATATTTTTTCGCTCCGTCATACGTCAAGTGTGCTCCTCGCCATAAATCCGCCTATAGGCACGCACAGCGTGCGGTAAGTATTATACAAGTTATGATGGTATTCACGGTTCTGTCTACCCTAATCCCTGCTCTGACTGTATCCCTAAGTAGGTCAACAGTGAAATCTCACAATCTGGAGTGACCGAACGTGCTCAAGCATCCATAGGGAGTAGGCGTGACGTATTGCCACATAATATGATTTATAGAGCGCCTGGCGGTTAGATACTTCATTGGTGGCGTTGCTATTTCTTCACCCTTGTCACATGAGTACAACTTGTTATTTGGTTGGTTACGAGACTAAATTTTATGACATTTCGATACTGAGTGTAATCTTTTAAATCAAGAAGAACCTTTTGCGTCAAGAAAGACTAAATAAAGACGGCCATTCTTAAACTTAAAGCACAACGCAGTGCTAAAATAATGTTGTGTAACGCATGCGTCTGTTCGGTTAGATCCATATTAGAAATGTCAATCCTCGTGCTAAAACTGTAGGATAAGGACGATAATAAACGGTACCTAGTTATAAAATTCGCCGAGTTAGGGGGATCGCACACTTAACGCACGACGGAGCGCTAAAATATCGCAGCGGTCTGTCAGATTCATACTAGAAACGTCATTCCCTATACTGAAACTTCACACGACGGACGACCCTACGACAGCGCTGTATCAGTAGGGGTTGAGCGGTTTTAGTATGGGGATTGACATGTCTAGTACGGATCTGACAGACCTTTGCGGATTTTCAGCGGTCCCTCATGCGTTGTGTGCGATTCGCCATTTATATAGAACCAACAAAAACATATCCTCACACTCATCAGTATCACAGTATCGTTCAATAAAGTTGTTTTAGGTTATCCCATCCCATCACGACCGGAAGCGGGTAATAAATTCCCCTGGAAGATTGGCGTGTTATCAAACATTAATCTGTTTTGTTGCTAAAATAATTGTCTATGAATCTCCACAGAGTCTACCACTTAATTTTCGGGACCACAGAGTAGCTGCAACTGAAGCATTCTTTTTACATGCCGCGTGAACACTGATAGTATTGTACTGAGGTTTTTTACACTGTGGCTAAATACAAAATGTTACAATGAAGTGCGAACAAAGAAGACCGGAGGCTCCGTGTCAACCCGAAACACTAAAGATTAAATTTATGGGGCCTCGCATCTCACCATCGTAAAGAATAATTTACGCTTGTCGGGGTTCTGTAAAAGGATCTTTGGGAGGGTCAACGATCAACAGTCAAACTAAGATCAACGAAATCTATTTATTTGTACTCCCAAAATATTGGCTGGCATATTGTGTACTTTAAACTTAGAATACATATAATTTAAGTATAAAGAAATAGAATGCAAACAATTTTCAAAATTTTCCTTACAATCTTGGATTACTTACAGCCTACCTGACACTCACTCGAGTAAAAACTCTTGTCACTCAAGAAAAAAACTCTTGTTTTAATGATAAAACAAGAGTTTTTTTTAACGGTGTCCTGGAATACAGATAAGTATTTGTTCCCCACCAGATAAACATGAATTTACAGTATTATCTTTTTTTGTGGGACTCTGAGACGCCCAAAGACCCAATGAACCCAATTTACAGTCAGTGAATATGAAACTTGTTACCCACCTACTTCATGTTTTTCTAAAGTATGTGTGTGGATGGGAAGTGTGGACTTGAACAATTCCATTTCACGAGTAAGGCGGATCGCACACTTAACGCACGACGGAGCGCTAAAATATCGCAGCGGTCTATCAGATCCATACTAGAAATGTCAATCCCCATACTAAAATCGCACTTGACGGAAGACGCTGCGTCGACAGCGGTTGCAACAGACTTGTCCAAATCGTTAGAAGAATGTTGACATTATGAGTTGCCGACAGATTAGAGCAAGGCAATGTACAATATAAATGCAAAATGACGGATTTTAAAACGCAATATTTCTATTCTATGGGCTACCAGCCTACAGCCTATATTTAGCTGTCAGCGGCTAAAAATGGAGAAGTCCATCTATCTTTGAATATCTTGAGTGAAACATTGAGATGTATTCATAAGATTAAGTTACAAAAACCTTAAACAAGGGTCACGAAGTACTTGCTGAATATTTTCCTTTCGTTCCGCCCTTCGCGTCGTAGATTAAATGTCGCGTATAATCTAACGACCTCTCTAAGGAAAACAACATTTTCTTTAAGATGGACGAGACAAAAATTTATTGGAATACTTGCTCTGAATTTATTGTCGGCTTTTTATGCAAAGAACATGGAATATTTTCAGGGGCTCGATTCCTGGAACACTGTTTTGACAATTTCGCATGGGAAATTTGTTGAATTTGGCTTCTAACTGTGTCTGTACCACACGTTCCTACTTCACAAATCACACACAGTCTATTAAATACCTACGTACCCTTGATGTAAAAAATTGAATTATAAAAAAATCGAGTCATAAAATTGAAATACTTGTGGGTATTAAGCTATTTGTAGTTTTTTCCTTCCTTGCGGAATTCCGTACACGACTTTTCGGAAATTGAGCTTCAGAAAGGGTAATCCCTGAAATCGTGCACGGAAGACCGCAATGAATAGTCTAACTTTTTAAAACTTGCCTACTCAAATTTACAAATGTCTAGGATGTGTTGGGATTGATAAGGGTATAAGAAAATAGATTTGTGTAGTAGACCGTGTTATTCAAGCACATTTATTGGTAGCAGAATTCCGTATTCGAAAACTTGACAATAGAGCAAACAGTGTAAAGGGAGTTATCCAAAGGGTTAAATACTTTATTTTTTTCTTTTTGATGCTGAAAAATAAAAATACTAAGTATAATGGAATCTTTTGTAAAAGGAGTTATCCGAAGGGTTTAACACTTAATTTATTCTTTTTAATGCTGAAAACTAAAAATACAATAGAACATTTTTCTTGAAACAGTTACTAGCTTTTATAAAATAGGTACCGCAACTTTATATTTTTATTGTCACATCTATCTTAGAAAATGGCAACTGGCATTTCTCAGTGCGACTTTTATGAGGCTTATACGCTTTAAAATCTAAGGAGCTGTGGGATATGGGAAGTTTATTGACTTAGCTGAATTTAAAGCAGAAGAAACTCATTTGAGTAAGTTTCCGATCTAACAAAAAAAAACAGCAATAATACTCACTGCTGTGACTATAATAAAAATTAAGTAGCTATAATAATAATAAACCATACAAGAAAAGAGAAAAGGACGCATGCCATACAAATCTGCTATTCAGACAAATTAGTCCACACTCAAAGATATGAAGAAAATACATGATAAAATAACTGTTTATCAAAATACCCATAGCATTTAGATAAAACGTCAATTTTTCTAAGGTTTGAAATAAACAAATCAAAAGAAAAAAGCCTGTACATTTACCTCGGAAAAATCAATATGGAAAGAGAAAATCGCCATTCTATCCATTTTATCTATCCAGCCATTTTCCGTCCAAGGCCCCATTGGCCCGATAAAAGAACTATCAAACCACAAAACGGAATTTCATGGTTTTATCGACAAACAAACTATAAAACAATTTAACTGTTTTATTCAACGGTAATACCCGGAACAACCCACGTAAAATTAACCATTTCGCGAGGGGGAGAGAGATAAGTTGTTCATTACGCTATCTGTGGCGAGTATGAATTTATGGACGCTAACTGCAAAATATAAGGGTATAATATAACTTGTACGTAAACCGATTAATAATAATAACGCGACTATTGAAATAAAAAAGTATCTTTTAAATGGGGTATTAATAATATTACTAGGAGGTCAAGCAGAAAGATCAAGGAGAGTCATTAGCAGAGAAGAGGGAAGATTGGAAGTTACTCTACCGACAAGGGTTTGACTTTTAAATTTAAGATTTGACTGTTAAAACTGTTCTATCGCACTAAGTTTACAAATGAGAAAGTTTGTTTGTCTGTTTCTTTGTTGGTGTGTTTGTTTGTTACTTCTTCACACAAAAACAACTGAACCGATTTTCATGAAATTTGGCACACAAATAGAAGGTAAACTGGGTGAACACACAAGATAGCTTTTTACTCGAAAAAATGTTCTTGTGGGATTCCATGGGATGATTTTAAAACCGATTTCTACGCGGGCGGAGCCACGGTCACCCGCTAGTCCTAGAATATGCCGTAGAATGAACACACACATAGGTAAGGCGCTCATGTTACAGAGTATTCATATTTGAGCTTTATTTCTAAAGCTCAAAGCACTTTGAAAATCTTTAAAAGACCCTTTAAGAAGTATCTTGATACTTTATTGCAAACAAAGCTGTAATGCAATAAGGAAACTGAGATAAAATACAGCGCGGCGAACGCGCGGGGTCCTCCAAAAGAGTCATCCCTCTGGTAAGGTGACCATGATGTTCTTCTTCTTAGCGTGTCGATGGCAGACACTACACCGTCGCATCCCAGAACTTGGCCACATTGACAGCGCTGGCAGGCGCTGTTATAAGATCGTCCTTTGTGCAGGTGTTGGGGCACGCCGGACACGATATTAGGTGGTGCATCGTTTGGACTGCACCACACAAACAGCTTACGTCGGCACCCTCCAAGAAGCCCCAATTGGCCATGTTTTCCTTGCTCCGGCCAGTTTGGGTCCAAAGTCTATTCAGGGGCTTCCAAACCGGCCATGGTAATTTATGACCAGGCGGCAAGCTTTCAGCGATAGGGACGGAAGGAGCTGGTAGGGTTACCCTTTCCTGCCAAAGTTTGCACCTCGCTTGTTTGGGGTCGGTGCAAAGAAGAGACACGCACTTTACAAAATTATTGCGACTTTTCAACCATGATGTTATTAAGGCATGATATTTTAATAAAAATGAAATGATCAATATTTGAAATAGGGGTAGCGATAGGTTAGCGAAAACGGAAGATCAGGCCTTGTGGCGTACCCTGGTGGCCTACGTCCATTACGTAATGTGAATTTAGCTATAGTTTGAGGCAAATAAATCAGGATAAAAATCTAATGACCCCTATTGTATAAGCGCATCGCATTTTGTACCACCGTAATTTAAAAATGTCCTCAACCAGATAAAAAAAAACAACAACAACAATTTAATAATATTATTTTATAATTAACAATTGTACGTAACATTTTTTTTGTTTGGTAGATTCCGAGCGAAACCTTTTATTAATTTTATTTAATCCACAAAATCACAATGACATACTTATTAACCACCAAAAAATTAACAAAGGTTCTCGATTATTAATTAACTTCATAGTTAAGTAAGTTTTATAGAAGCCCAAAAAAGCTAGAGCCTGTACTAGGGCTAACTATTTATTGGAATATTAAAAAAGACCTTAAATAATATTGCCTGGCAGTCTTAGCAACAACCATACTTGCATGCAAAAGAATGGTTTGTAGAATATTCCAAAAAAAGACCACAGTTAATAAAAAAGAGAAAAAAGATTATTTGCTGCCTGCAATATACTTTGTAGTAGTTGTTGTCCTCGAAACATATATCGCTTGGGCACCCTTGCAAGTATCCCGGTTGTATGAATAAATGCAGTGCTGTTGTTGGTACAGCTGAAATGCAAACGTTCAGCTTACAGTCCGCAGTCCCAGTCAGACTGAGAGCTCAACTCGGAAACACCGGAGGCACTCCTTGACAAGTTTACGTTTGTCCATTTGTTTCAAGGAAATATGGGTACCCTAATTTATTTAAAGTATCTATGAAAAGATTCCTATAACTTCCTAGAACAAAACTACGAAATAAATTATTTCTAAGAATGACCAGCAAATCTTCTTGTGAATGCATCTTGAACGGGGCGCTCCGAGGCGGGTACCTTTCCCCATCAAAAGCTTTGTTTAATGATAATTATAATTAACACACACACACACACACATATCACGCCTTTATTGCGGGGTAACCAGACCGTCAACGGCCGGAAGAATACGGGCGCCGTCGTCACTTCTGACAATTGTATCGCTCGTGCGAATGATGTAAAACCTCAGCCCGTACCTAGTGATTTTCCATATAGATAAGATTATTTTTCTTTTTATGCACTGAACTTGAGACATGATCCCTCAACCTGACAAAGTTCCAACAGCGCCACCTAGTTAGGTATAAAGTTTCTGTATGTCCAGAAAAACCTCATTGGATATTTCGTTTACGTCTAGTCACTATATCTTTAGTCATCGACTAATTTTGATAGATAACGCGTTAAATTACTCTCTCGAGAGTTGTATCGCAAATGATTTAGTACAATTCAGTCCTCTCCTCGTATTGAAGGGCATCATGATAGTCGAAAATGGATATTCTGTGAATTAATGGCTAATAGTCACAGAGGGATTAATTTTGCTTCATGCTTATATGCTAAATTCAATTTTTAGTATAAAAATACCGTCACAGAATTAATAATAGTACTAGTCCTCTATGTCAGAATTTAGCTAAGGCATAATTACTTAGATACCTTACGGTGTAGGAAAAACATCGTGATGAAACCCATATTCAAATAAAATGTTACCAATGTTTTTACTCACGTATATTTACCGACTGCTCTTATGGTGAAGAAACCCACGTCCAAAATATGAAACTTGAATTCAGATGATATTTGAATGTGACTTAACCTAGGTTTCGGGCCAGGTTATCCTTCGGTTTGCAGAAGTCAGGTGGCACTCGCTCTGTGTAAAAACTTGGTTCCACGTCAAATCCCCTAGGTTAGGTAGCCGACCCCGACAGAGAACTGGATAGGCAAGGAGAATAATGATGCATATTACTTACCTTTTCTCAGCCAAGTAAAAGAGCGACTACGCTGCATTACATGCTCTAGTTAGTTGCACTTCCGTGTCACTTCGATAAAAGATACATGGCAAAGGAAAACGGTTTTTTTTCCTACAACAATTATTAAACACTTTTTAAATTGTGAACCATTTCTCAAAACTAATAATCATAAAATTAAATCTTAGAAGATTAATAATTATTCTTCATAAAAAAAGCTCTACTACTTACATCTTTGGGGAAAAAACAATTATATTCAGCGGTAGGAAAGACAAATGTGGCACTCTCAAGATTTTTCAATCTAAAATTGTTTACAGACTTGCAATTTTCAATTTTTACCGATGTTCCTCTGATTCTTATTTTCCGTGATTTTGATTTTGTATTGGGACTTTATGCACTCACAATGTTTCAATATTACCGTGATAGCCACAAAAGTCCACAACTGGGTCTGTAATATTTATTTTCATTTATTCTTATTCTGTATTTGCCGTGTGATGTTGGCTTAGAACAGCAGCATCCCATGTCTTCCCGTGAGTGTTGTAAGGGACTCGAGGGTTTCTAGTGTATTACAATTTTAGGCGACAGGCTAACAACCTGTCGCTACTATTATTATGTTGGTATTCTTTTCGAATCACGGGCCACACAGGGACCCGGTCCTATTATTATTATTATTAACAGTGTATATTAATTATTATTAATACATGTATCATTGAAAAGGGCTCTCAATACTTGTCAGACGTGGCAATAACGACAGTAATTTTACGATTGTCAAGGCTCTGCCTACCCCGCAAGTGATAAAGGCGTGATTTGTGTATTATTTTGTATTACTTTCCTCAACACCATGTAGAGTGCTAGTTGCAATTTTTCTAATGACTGCTGTTGACTCCAGTAGTCGAAACGGGCATAAAAGTGAGTCAAGTCTACCTACCGGGACTCTAAGGAAATCACGTAATTTTGTGTTACTTCTCAAGGTGTGAAATTATGATTCTGTCGTACCTATAATAAAGAGAGGAAAAAGAATTTTTTGATCCGTCAATGGAGTCAGCCGATAGATGGGGGAATTTCGTCACCCAAAAATAGGTTGTATGTCGTATCTGTGAACCAATTACTTTGCAGTTTTTTTTAATATTTGAATGAGCACATTTAGCCCTAGTGTAAATGATCGTAGAAAATTCTTGGATGCTTATCTATTATCACAAATATTGGGACAGCAATTAGGTGGCAATAAGGTGATATGTGTTATGCACCATAGAGAATCTCATTTCGTGCGCGAGAAGACTTCAGACGTGCCAAATCGTATGAAATTTATCAAAACAAGTGAAGAACTGTTTACATAAATACATACATGCATACATACACAAATCACGTCTTTATCCATTGTGGGGTAGGCAGAGCGTCAACGATCGTAAAATAACGGTCCTTATCGCCACGTCTGACGAGTATTGAGGGCCCTTATCACGTATGCCCTTGTGGTTGACATACGGTATGGTAGATGATGTACTTGTAGAAAGAAAAGGCTGGACTCCAATTCAGAAGGTTATTATTTTTCAGTTAATTTCCGGTTTACATTACTAAAGTGTGAGGTGCGCGCGCACAGGCTAAGGTGGGGGAGACGACTGGCAAGCGGGGCTCGCCGCCGCAGTGACTCGATACAAAACTGCTGACAAAACACAACGTGACTAGGTCCCTACAATATTCCCCTCCTTTTTCAAAATTTTGGTAAAAATTTCAACATTACAAAGCTACAACAAAATCGAAACAAAAACATGACTAAACAAAAGGACCTAGCAAGAATAACGATATCTCATATTACATTGACAATAACAACGATAACATGGGCTACACAGAAACTACGAACATAACAAACGTTTACAATTACGCTGACTGACAAATTACAACGAACAATAGTAGGACTTGTATGATTCTAGGTCTTATAAATTTTACAATGACAAAGGTATGAATTCTTAAATATTGTACATGGTGTTCTTAAATATTTCAACTTACGAATTTCATCTAACAATTACACGACACTTTCTGAAACACGACACACTGTACGACACTGAGATGTCCTGTTCGATATCCAAACGCTGTCCAACCGAAATCCGCCTGGGCATAAACTTCTCAAGACCTCCCGGTGAGCCTTCTGAGTGGTTCCGCGCCCTACTCCTACTCCAACGCGAGAGTCTTCTCTAAGTTCCATTCCTCCAGACTTGAAGAAAACGGTGACAGTTGGCGTCGACAATATCTCCAGTGATCTTTGTAACACCCTGTGTGTCCTCAAACGCTCGCAGTTGTAACACGATGCTCGGCGTCCTAGCGCTCGCCACGTGGGAGCAAGACGTGACCGCTACACTGCCGTCAGGGAATCTTCATCGCATGTCATAGTTCGCTCATAATCAAGGGCTACGTACAACAGAGGCTTACATTCCGTACACAAAACTGCAGCTAATCCACTCCAACCGATGGCACTTCTTCATTCGGTGAGGATCTGATGAAATTGTCGTGTCGTCTTCTTCGATGATGTTATCCAAAAGTAGAACAGAACACCAGTCACTTTCAGTAACCCCAAGTGACATGGGGGAGTCGTCTCGTCCGGAACAGTGTTTTCATACTTCACGGGAATTTTCCATTACTCCAAATTTCGCTGATCTTGCGTCTTACGTGTATATCACGTCGGGGTCACCAATTATCACGTATGCCCTTGTGGTTGACATACGGTATGGTAGATGATGTACTTGTAGAAAGAAAAGGCTGGACTCCAATCCAGAAGGTTATTATTTTTCAGTTAATTTCCGGTTTACATTACTAAAGTGTGAGGTGCGCGCGCACAGGCTAAGGTGGGGGAGACGACTGGCAAGCGGGGCTCGCCGCCGCAGTGACTCGATACAAAACTGCTGACAAAACACAACGTGACTAGGTCCCTACACCCTTTCTGATGATAAATGTAAGTATCACTGTAGTGAGAGGTTGTCAGTCTGTCGCCTCAAATTGTAATACACATGAAACCTTCGAGTCTCTTAGTTGCCTTACAAACCCAAGCCCTTACCTAACACCCAAGGGGAACGGGGTGACATAATTTGACATAAATCTGTAGAGAAAATTGAAGTCGCATTGAACTACGGGTATGTAGTATGTTCCACTAAAAGGGTTTGCTACTAGCTATAACATTGTAGTTATAATACCTAAACTACCAACATTCCACACCGAAATAAAAACAGAAACACATTTATAAATCCCGTAAATTCTCAGTTGACTGCTTAGTTGCGCTGCATTTCCGGTTAGGGATGTGACTTATGTATAAAACAAACCGATGTTTTTATCATCGATTTATTTTTGTCAATAGAAACGATTGGATACAAAATTGATTTTTTTCTTGTTTGATGATAGATAATAAACGATCAGGAAACAAATCAAAATCCTGAATTGTTATTAGAAAATTTATATGAGCGCCATCTCATTCATAGGGAACTAATGAGGTGACGAGACCTACGGGTTAACTAAAGTAAGCAAGATCTGAACTATACAATTTAAGTACCTAGTGGAAGATATTATCAGGCGCTTTTTTGTAATCCTTTAATTTAATTTGACGACCGATGTGGCGCAGTATTGCGATGGGACACAGAGGGTTCCGAGTTCGATTCTCGGTAGATCACTCTTAAAGTTGATATTTATCATTTTGTTAATTTGTTCCCTGTCTGTTTAAGATATTGTGGGCTGAGGGCATAAGAAAGATGGTTCCGTGTTTCGAAAGTACCGGTTTCGTAGGTACCGGTTGCTGTCTATAATTACTTAGATAGCGGTCGTTACACAACCATGTCAGAAGCCTGATACTTGTAGAAGGCTGTTGAAAAATTCTCACACTAGGGCTCATCGAGTTGTTAGACGACTCGATGTCCTACACAAAAAGAGAATGAAAATTCTAATTTATAATCGATTTTTAAAAACTGTTTTTAATAATCGGTTATTTGTCACATTCCCATTTCTGATGCAATTTGTATAATGGCCGTCGTTGACTCAGAAATGAAGGTGAAATAAGAGCTGTTTGAAATGTTTGCTATAAAGGTAAGATCGCTAGGAAATTGCGCGACTTAGGAGCACCAGAGAAAAGTGGAAAACTATTTTATAAATAACTGTATAATTCTACTGTTTAGATACACTCTTCTGTTTTTTGTGAAAAATTTAATAGATTACTATTGGCTATACCAGACTTTCTCAAACTGTGGGCTCCACGTCACAGCAAACCGCGATTGACGCGCGCTGAAGGCGATTTTAAAAATATTTAATAATATTAAATATTCACTGCGAGTCTAACTTTTATGTGGTAAGATCCTAAGGCGGCTCGCACACTTGACGCACGACGGTGCGCTAAAACATCGCAGTGGTCTGTCAGATCCATACTAGAATTGTCAATCCCCATACTAAAACCGCTCAACTGCTGACGTCGCAGCGCTGTCGCAGTGTCGTCCGTCGAGTGCGTTATGGGTCGATTACACCTAACGAGTACAGTGGCGAGTCAGTGTCCTCGGCCGAGTGCTCGGTTGGTATAAACACTTTAACGAGTGCTCGGCCGAATACTCGGTCGAGAAGAGAGGCGAGAGAGTCACTAGAATCCCAATTTGTTTACTAGGCCGAGTACCCACCTCCCCGCTTCATTCTTCTGCCCCCGCAGCGACTCGCTATCCCGCTCGGCATGTATAAACACGCACTCGCTTGTCACTCGCCACTCTTGTCTTTGTATATATAGAGTTATGTTCTCCAGCAATGTCTCAAAGCGTTTTACAGTCATTCTCAAAAGTTCTTTGAACTCCTTGGGATCTTCTAACTGCAATTCATTAAAAATTATATTTCCTTAAAATCCATTTTCTGGTCCAAATTCGTTGATCTTCCTCTTCTAATGAATCCCACAATTCGTAACAGCCGATTTAAAACCCGTTTAAATCCTTTTTTTTCGATATATCGCAGACGTCGTGATCAAAACTGAACTGACTCGCCACTGCAGGTGTAAATACGTGTAAACACCCACTCGGTTCGGGAACTCTCTCGGCCGAGAGCTTATTTACTGACTTACCACTGTACTCGTTAGGTGTAATCGACCCATTAGTATGGAGCGTGACGTTTCTAGAATGGATCTGACAGACCGCTGCAATATTTTAGCGCTCCTACGTCAAGTATGCGATCCGCCTTACGTCCATCAAAGGTGTAGGCACTCCCGCGTGTAACCCTGGAGATCGGGTACCTATTCATAGACTTATTGGTCTAATAACACTGTGCCACTGCCTTCATATCCATGAATTCAGTTGTCTTCGTCTAGGACTTTATTGATCTTCGGAATTTCCTCGGAATACATTTTCAATAAGAGTAACAGTTTCAAATCGAAAAATATAATTCACATTGACTCCATTATAGAAATTTCTCGTATAGAACGACAAAGGAAAATCCTATTCAGGTAAATTGATAAATGATACTCAGACCATTGTTAGAAGAATTTTCTTTCACATTTAAAGACATGATCGATTGTATTCAACCCACTGAATCACTCTTGAGATTTTACTTTACATAACTTTTCGATTCGATGCACAAATAGTATTTACGTTTTCCTTATCAAATCTGCCAAAAAACGTGTTGTATTTCAAGTTTTGCATTTATTTGCATTTTCATTTCATAAAACTAAAACAGAAAAACGTGGAAAAGGAAAGGTTTAGATACAAAAATAGAAAGATTTAGTCACAATATTTCGGATTGTTTGATTTGAATACCTATGACGTCAAAGATTTTTCGCGTATGATTTTACGCGGATCACACACTTGACGCACGACCGAGCGCTAACACATCGCAGCGGTCTGTCATGTCCATACTAGAAATGTCAATCCCCATACTAAAACCGCTCAACCGCTGTCATCGCAGCACTATCGCAGTGTCGTCCGTCAAGTGCAATTTTAGTATGGGAAGTGAAGTTACTAGTATGGATCTGACAGCTGAGATATTATAGCGCTCCGTCGTGCGTGAAGTGTGCGATCCGCCTTATTGTGCAAGTTGTCGCAGTAAAATAGCTGCGGGTCAACTTTCATTTTCATTTTATCCGCACCTTAGGTTTTTCTTGGATTTCGTTTTCTTCTTTGTCAAACGTTAATAGGTATGAGAAGTATGTACTCGTAGATACACTATAGTCATTTCTCATCACTTATTCCGCACACATATTTGGTATAAATGAATCCCGGAGTTTATTAGCGGACATTTCGGAGATGTCCGGACTGTCCGGCACATCGCGTCCGGAATTTATAATAACCATACTTCTGCTAGGACCAAGCAGGTCCGTTGAACTACAGGTGGATAGGCGGATCGCACACTTGATGCATAACGTAGCGCTAAAATATCGCAGCAGTCTATCAGATCCATACTAGAAATGTCAATCCCCATACTAAAACCGCACTCGACGAACGACACTGCGATAGCGCTGCGTCAAGCGGTTGAGCAATACGTTTGTAGTATGGATCTGACAGGCCGCTGTAATATTTTTGCGCTCCGTCGTGCGTCAAATATGCGATCCGCCATAACTGACGCATTTTATGACATTGCTATTTGTGACCGCCAAATAACACGCCGTCGTATGCCTTGGTGTTGTTAAAATTTTTCTGTGTTTGACTTTCGGTGAAAGCAAGCCAGCTTATAAAATAAGGCACAATATATTTTTTTTATCGTCTATATAAATGATTTTAATGAGAATCAGGCCATATAACTGCCATATCATAAATCGGGCCACATATTTTTCTAATTTGCTTGTCGAGACCCAAGTAATTATAACTTTAGGGAAAACTGGCTCGAGACGGGAAAATTAACCAATAAATAAACATATAACCTACGGAAGCTCAACATAAATACAAAATGTTGATAAGTCAACTTTATAAAGTGAGATGGTAATAATTTGAGTAGGTAAGGTAAGTACGCGAATGATTTGAGAAAAGAAATCTGATTAAAGTAAGTATTTACTGTAAACTTCTGCATAGTTACACATAAAACATTGAACATTGTCGAAATGTATCGAACTTAAAAAGAGCTGCTGACGAACCAAACCATACAGCAAAGTGAACATATGTTGATAGCAGAACCTAGAATTAGGCTTTTTCCACATTTAACGCACAACGGAGCGCTAAATTATCACAGCGGTCGGTCAGATTCATACTCCCCATACTAAAACGTCACTCCCCATACTAAAACCACTCTCGGCAGACGACGCTGCGCCAGCGCTGCGGTAGTATGGGGGTTGACATTAATTTCTAGTATAGATGACAAACAGCTGACAAATTTCTTCCCACTTTAAAATCGCCCTAAAAAATAACTAACCGAAATGCCAAAATATAGATTATCTATGAAATTGACAGAAAAATAAGCTCTCGGAGATCACCTCAAAATTTGCCGCACAAGCGTTTAAAAACCGACTGTCACTGTCCAGCTTTTATCTGAATCCTAGATGGCTGGCATTTCTTACGGAAGGCAACGGCAGAGTTGGAAAACGGACGCTATATTTTACACTGGAAAAGCATCCGGAGTTCAATGCTCACTGTTCAGTATGAATTCCGCAATTTATTTACTGCACTTGTTGCAATGTTGTCTTTTAGTAATTTACAACAACGGAGACTCAGGCCCGTATTTATTAACCGTACTCAACTCTGAGATCGATCTTGAGTACGACTTTGAGTTGATGTTAGTATTGACTGACAGTTGTCAAAACCGCTCTTGAGAACGATCTCAGACTTGAGTTCGATTTATAAATACGGACCTTAATTGGTTACTTTTTTGCGTGTTTTTCTCGCAGAGTGTTTTTTTTTTAATAATTTTATTGACAGACAGTCTTATTTTGTCATCGAAACCGGCTATTATCTAATAAGTAATCCATCTTATAGGACAAAACAGTTTATTAACCACGCAAAAATAAAACCAATGCGCACATTCCTTCTGCTATTATATTATCGCGAAATAGTTTCTTTTACCAGGAATATCCTAAGTAAACACCGGGTGCTTGGAAAGGGAAAATACGAGTATATCATAAAAATCGAAAAGGACCTTTTAGTATTGGTTGAATAAATGTTTTGCTATAGTAGCGTTTTGAGCGTGAGAATTAATTCATCAAAGTCTGCGTAGTAGTATGATGGGTATAGATTACAAAAAAATATGTATTCGATATTCCTAAGCTTTTTTTTTTTCTGCGCACTACATTTACCTATATTAATCTGATTTGTGATACCTATTATTGTGAATCCTATAATTATCTACTCATAGTTAGATGCACTAATTCACAGACAATCACACACACATACACAAAGCACGCCTATATCAATTACGGGGTATGCAGAGCATTAACGACCGTAAAGTTAGTCGTTATCGCTGCGACTATACTGCGAAATATTTGAGGAATATTAGTTTAATAGTGAAGTATTTTACTTTATACTTCATGTGAATTGTTCTTCGATAAATTTACAAGTTTTTTCTAAAACTTTTGAAGAATTTCTTCCACCTTTCGGCAATCTACGTAACAACAAAATCGAAGATTGGTTGCCTTACGTTTTACCGCTCTTCCGGGTGACCGACAATTTCTCTCCGTCGCCGTTACTAAGACCTATTGGAAGAAAGTTGGATAAAAGACGCCTTTTACACCGTAAGACTGTTTTACTAGCGCACATTTTTAGTTTCTGGGCTAGAGATAAGTGGGAATATTTGAGATTGACGAAAGCTGAGTTGTTGTTAATTAACAAATTACAGTTGTTGATTACCCGCATGACATATAGTTAATACGTAGTATAAGGAATATTCATGACAACTATCGCAGTAAAACTTTGATCTCATATTCAATCATCTTAAATTCTGTATCTGAATTATATACAAGTGTTTTTTATACTTTACTTACTTAATACAATATCTTTTACAAGCCATTTAACGCTTCTACGTTGTTTTAGTTTTATTTTAGTGCTAGTATAAGTTTACATTATATAGGGTGTAAAAAAAAATTCTGCAAATATTTTAAGGGGTGAATCAGTCCATGAAACTGAACAAGTCTCCCCAAGGAGCATAGGCCGAAATATTCAAAAAAAATTTGAAGCTCCCATATAGTTGACTCGCTCGTCTGCTACATATTGTATGGGAGGTCCAAAAAATTCTTTCACTGGGGAAAGTTGTTCAGTTTCATGGACTGGTTCTCCCCTTAAAATATTTGTAGCTGATATTTTTACACCTTATATTATAGGTACAAAAACTATTTGGTGTGATAGAAGGTTCTTTTAAAAGGTCTCCCTATAAATCCCGCTTAAGAACGACCCTCTTGGATCAATTGAATGGTTACACACTACAATGTATTTTATATACATTTTTAGTGTGCGACAGGATGCTATAAGTACGTGGTAAATTCCGCAAAATGTACTGACATTATATAATATTGGTAAATCACTAAAACAGTATAACATACTCAAGAACGAACCCATCATAAATTTGGCTAAAAATGTAATAAAAAGATTTATACATGACTGCCCTAAAAAACGCTTAAATAATTTAAATATTGCACTCATTTTCATACGGTATAAACTACAAAAACCAGCCAAAATTCTATTTTCGACCGATGACCCAACAACAAGTAGTAAATATAACAAATATACTGAAATCGTCCCTAATAAAACTTATATGACAAAATTGCGAATTGTCATAAAAGGCGAATGATAATGCCATGTAGATGGATACCCCAATAAATTATTAACGATTCCATTTACCTTTTTAAAATATTCGTCACAACAAGCCGGGAACACCGCAGATCAGACCCTAAATCAAAAATGGTTGCCATTAATTTGAATAATCGGTACGGGATACTAATCGATGAATTTTAATTTGCAAAATAACGGAAAATGGCTTCTGGTGAATCATTTTCAATTTGCTCGGTTGCCAGGACAGGGTATTAACGTCAGTGACAGATATTATACCCTTATTTTAGAATTTCTGGAGATTTTACGTCTACAAATAAATCATCGTCCACATTTTGTGTACATAGGTTACCGCTTTGCTGATATAGCCAATATTAAACCTAGCCTAGTAAACAAAGTAAAATGGACCTTATGTCATTGCATTTGATCCAAGGTCATATCTGTCACAGGAATCATCCTATATTTTACAGACTAATATTGACTATACCACATTTACCGCTACATTTACATTTTATTGACAATTACCGCTACCTACTAATTCATAACACTTTGTAATGATACTTTCTTTGATTGCAAAATTAGTTGGTAAATTAACCCTTTGAGTACCTTCTCGAGACCGTCACCTAAGTAATTAGAATTTAGCATAAAGTCGGGATGATTGCAGATTATATTGTTGAAGTCTAGTTGAAGTCGTACCTTCAGAGTTGAAAAGCTCTTACCTTAATTAAGACTCAAACGAATGCACCTTACTTATTTCACATAAAACATAATTATCGGAGTTGTCTGGCTCAAAAACCCAAAATATTTTTCGTATTAATTTAATGTCAGTGTAAGAAAAATATCTGTAAAATAGCTGATTTAAGTGTTTTTACGTTCGAACTTTTAAACGTATAAAACTCTACCTCAGCTTCTTGAAAATGTAATATACGTATATTTAAATTGAAATAATTATGTTCTTTATAATTTACTAACAAAGACTTTATACTAAGTTCCTTACAAAATGCCTATAGAAAATGTACCTACTAATTTGTCGTTTATATAAACTGTGTTAATGATATGATATGTAAACGATTTTACAATAAGTTGTTCAGAAAAATATGGACTACATATTTATAAGTCCCAGTTTCGAACCTAACGTACAAATTTATTATTTACTTACATTATAATTGTATTATTCAAAAATGAAAAAAAATGTTTCAAAATAAACTTTCAAAATGAAATATTTCATAAATTACATTAATGTACGCAAACTAAGCAAAGGGTAGTCAAACAAACCTATGTAACTAGTAGCGAAATTGGTGTGAAATTAGTTTGGGGTCCTTAACCAATATTTCGGAGTAATTGCTTATAAAACATACCTTTACGCTGCGAACGAAGATAATGATAGACGGCGTGTTCAAGTTTAATAAAAAGCACCTTGATAAATTTATTGAGAACTGTATGTAGCTAACAATATTCAAAAACTACTTACTGACACAAAAAATACTCAAACTCAAAAATACTTCATAAATTCTTAGTTTTGCAATTTTACACTTTATACGTACCAACACACATACATATCATGCCTTTATCGCTTGCGGGGTAGACAGACCGTTAACGGCCGTAAAAATACGGTCCTTACGTCACTTCTAACAAAACATATTAAGTGCCCTTTCAGATTATTCAACTTGTAGTGAGAGGTTGTCTGTCTGAAGTTGTAGTACACATGCTATTCTAAGCTAACATCACATGGCATCTTACCGCTTACATATTTTTATACTTTAATTTGCCTAATGTGGCAGCCAAATTTTTTATTGTGGGGCTACGCTACGCTTCATTTAGCAAATTATTTTTTGGTCTGATAGCTTACCTACCGATCCCTTTCCTTTGTTTTGAAATATGGTGGGTTATTGTAAATTATGCTTATAAATTACACCTCTATATGTACTTTATATATGCCTACAGTTGCAGGTTTCCAGCAAAATTAGGGCCCGTATTAATAAACCGATCTCAACTCTGAGAGCGATCTCAAGAGCGCTCTTGAGATGCTGCTTTGATTAATAGACCAAACTTGAGTACAAACTTGAGTACGTCATCTCAAGTGAGTAACGCGCGTATTAATAAACGTAACTCGGCACTCAAGAGTGCTCTCAAGATGAAGCTCAAGAGCTCATTTTCTGAGTGCTGTCAGACCTGCACTTGAGATACAGATTCTTGTTGAGTACTGTGTTGTTTTTGGAAATTAAAATGGATTTTGAAGATTTTGTGAGATTAACCTATAGCTATTCAGGGTGTTAGAAAAATGACTGAGTTCCTTTTAAGGAATGAACCAGCCTATGAAACTGAACAACTTTCCCAAAGAAACATAGGTCGAAATATGAGATGTTTTTGGACCTCCCATACAAATTGACTTGGGTGGTTGTGGTCGGTTGACAATTTTGTATGGGGAGGTCTAGTTTTTTTTCATATGTAAGCGTCTTGCCTATCTATGCTTCTTGGGGAAAGTTGTTCAGTTTAATGGTCTGGTTCACCCTTTAAAATATTTGCAGCGAATTTATTGTGGTCATATATCTATCGCAGACCAATAACTTATACAAGACATCTGAAAACCTTTCAAAATTTTATACACTTCCCAGAGGACAAGAAGCTACAATAAATTTATTAAGTGTAATTATTGGTGTTTGTAGATGATGGGAAATAAAAGATTATAATCAGTAATAAATATAAAACTTTTATTATCTTACTATGCCATTATACAGTGATTCTTTATAAAAAAAAAAACAAATAAGAAGTCCAATGGTACGCTAGCCTAGGCGTGGTCTCCACTCGAGATTCCGCTTACTCCACCGGCCATAGGTTCTGGGACAGATGTGAGCAGACCACTGCCACTTCGGTTTACTCCACTGTTTAATTATATCACACAATACTTTACTACACAATATTTTCGAATCGTTATTCTCTTCAAAATATTTTTTAGAATTATTTACCTAGATAAAAGATAGATTCTACCACTAGATAAAAAGATAATTTGTCATAAATACAGGTAAGTGATTTTTAAAAATACATCATTTGATTGACGAGCCAATAGTTGCTATAATAAAACTTTTCTCGATTATTTAAAATAAAATTGTTCCTTAAAATGTTTCCGGGTATATGAGGCGGATCGCACATTATTGACCCACAACGGAACGCTGAAACATCGCAGCGATCTGTCAGATCCATACTCGAAATGTCAACCCCCATACTAAAACCGCTCAACCGCCTGTTGAACTATCGCAGTGTCATCCGTCGAGTGCTGTTTTAGTATGGAGAGTGATGTTTCTAGTATGGATTTGACATACCGCTGCGAAAATTAGCGCTCCGTCGTGCGAGGCAATTTGAAGGGATAACCTTCTTTATTCAACCCAGGTAATGTAACTACATGATCGACAAGGACCTATTTTTCTCAGCGTCTTTTGATTAGACGCAATTTCCTGTCTACGTGTTCGAAGCTTCTTTTGAAAGCTGATTCTTGTGATTTTTTTATATTAACAATGGTCTTTTTTATTTTTTTAAGGGACTTAATTAATTTTATAATTTAATATCTGATGGAATATTAGCACAGAACATAATTTATTACCGGATATTATACTCGTAAAGTCCATTTATTGCCTTAATCGTAACCATTAGCATACGTCTCCACCATAAGGATCGATTTTACTTCATAAAGGTATTTTATAGTGTATTTAAGTTTATTTTAATTGCATAGTATTACTTTCCTTCTATTTTTTTTATTTAGAAACGTTATGTCGGCTAACAGGAATTTCCTTGTGTATTTTTAGTATAGGAAACAGAGTTTAAGTTTATCTGTCAGTAATTATGTATCAGAATAAAAAAAATGTTTTGTTGTATTGTTATTGTTTTGCATTCTTATTTTGTTTATAAATAATTATTTTGTTTGAATTTCGAATATTTTTAATATGTTAGTTATCATTTTCTTTGCCTTATCCCGTTTTTCTGTCGGGGTTGGCTGCTTGAATTAGGGAATGTGTGGGACACCGAATCGTCCAACGACCCGATGAACCCTAGTGTCAAAATTTTTCAACTGCCTTCTACAAGTAGCGGTATATTGAAGTCTATTAAACCGCGGAACAACTCTCATTTTATTTCATCTCCTTACCCAGTGTAACTTTACAACTCGCAATTCGTTTTACTACACTTTTCATGTAAAATTTAATATTTGATTACATTATAAAGCACTTTTTAGGAGCTGTCCTTAAAGTCAAACCTTTATTGCCTTTTCACACCTGAAATATCTTCTTTTTATGAAAAGGGAATGTTTAATGCGACTGCTTGGCAAACCGCACACTTAACGCACGACAGAGCGGTAAAATATCGTAGCGGTCTGTCAGATCCATACTGGAAACGTCTCTACCCATACTATGACCGCACTCGACGGCCGACGCTGTGAGAGCGCTACGTCGACAGCGGTTGAGCGGTTCTAGTATGGGGGTTGACATTTCTAGTTTGGATCTGATAGACCGCTGCTATATTTTAGCGCTCCGTCGTTTGTTAAGTGTGCGGTCCGCGTTCTGCTCATAAGCGTCAGTGGCAGCGCTTCCTGTGATTATAACACCCTGTATTGGGCTCGCCAATCCGTCTGCCAACCGTGATGAGTATGGTAAATGGTTCTTTATTATATAACCATTCTCTGTTTTTGTGTGGGACACCGAGTCATCCAACGACCCGCTGAACGGTAGAGACAAGAATTTTTCAACCGCCTTGTACATGTAGCAGGCTTCTGACATGGTTGTGTAACGACCGCCATCTAAGTGATGATAGACAGCAACCGGGACCTACGGCTTAACGTGCTAACATAACCAATAAATAACTATTTTATCTGCCTTATTACCAATTTTTTTTTCTAGGTTTGCATACCTGGGTTCGGATCACAATATCAATACACAATTTTCAACTTAAATATTATTTAATGAGTTTCAAAGTTTGTGCTCGATCCACTTTCGATGAAACTGTGCCAGCAATTGTTACCTTTTCCCAGACGGCAACCTAAGCGGCACCCACATTTACCGCAAAATGTTGCGGAATTTTGACCAAGCTGAAAAAAGTTATAAAAACCATATTGAAAGAAGAAATACAAAATCTGTTTTGGTCTGTACTGCACCTATTGGTCGAAAATAAATTATGAAGTACCTATCAGCATTTTTTTTCGGATACTAGCCCCTTTATGATGCGCACAGTGCAGAATAGAGATTTATCTCGCGGGCGATAAGACTTCGCGGGAAAGATTTTATCAAAACAAGTGAATAATTTTGCCTACAAGTGTAAAGAAAAATAAAGTCGCGGGTGCGCATCATAATTAATAATTGCGCATAATAATCATTTGAGAATCATTTGCTTCCATAGTAGCGATTAAGCTATTTTGCCTTTGCACTGTCAATATGTAAAAGTAAATACTATATACGTCGCACGCTTTGGATCTGTCATTTGCTGCCTGGCTGTCAAAAACCGCAAAATCTTGCAGCAATTGTAAAAACGCCATTCCCAGAAGTTAACCAGTGGGGCGTAAATCACACGCTTAATAATTATGCGCCATCTGGCGAGCCTCGATGTAAACTTAACGAGTTTTAAACCATTTTATTTCACCTTTCTTTAACTTCAGCTACTTGGGTATAAACTGCTACGGCGTAGTAAACGTTGCTACGAATAAATCGTAGACGTAATAAAATCTGTTTGATAACCATATTAAAATTGAAATCTTCTAGACACTTCATTTAATTTAGTTTTTGAACATACAAAGTTGGTTGAACAACTTGTTGGAGGCAATAAAACATGTGAGAACAAAATATAGGTTGATCCCTTAAAGAGGTAGGGCAAAGCTGTGTTTATGATGGAGTGCTTACAAGTATCACATTTATTCTCAACTTTTTTATATTCTCATCTAGCGGCCCGCCCAAGGGATGCTTATCGTTTTTCCGACATGACAATTCACATAAATCTTCATTTTAAACCACTTTATTTATAAAAAATCGACTACTCGATTTAGGAGGAGTTATCCATGACAGACAAACAGAGAAACGCAAATGCAAATTCATGTTTCACTGTGTATATTGATGATACTGACTAGAACCCGTACAGATAAAGAAACGAACTGTAAATGGCGGCGGTAATCTAAGTGTGAGGGAGAAAGCATGAACGCCTGGTATATGCAAGAGCCTGGGTCGAAGAAAGAAAGCATGACAAACGGACGCCATTTGCAGATCGTTTCTTTATCTGTACGGTTCTATGTATTTACTCCTCATTTTGCCATAATATAGGAAGTATGCGTTGCAGTAAGTTGCTTCACGTCATCATCAGGAACGCAAAGGGAGGGCTATGGCCAATCCTCAGCCAGTCCGAATCCTTTTTCCTAAAACCATAAGAGGTAATAAGATTTACGACAGAGTAAAGCCTCACAGCAGCTTAACAAGCAACCCGTTTTATTGGATTTTGAAGTGCAAATTAATTATGCTTCCGTATACTAAGTGATTTTCTAGTCAGTCCGCAAACTTTGCAGGTTGAATGTGAATGAATATGAACAACTTAGTTTAGAAAGTATTGCAAGACTCTGAGACAAGTATTGCATCGATAGAAGACCATTATAGTGGCAAGGAATACGAGTACTCTAGGCATTAATGTGACAGACAATGAAGTTATTTTTAAAAGAATATAATACTGCGTTTAACTTCACAATCCAGTTACGATGAAAAACAATCCAGTTATGAAGAAAAAATGTTTTTATCTATGTGTACCTACGTCTAGAGATTTTTTGTCTATCGACAGCATTAGATCCCAAGTCTAGGTATTCGTTTGATATAAACTGTTTACAAATTCCAGGATGCCCGTATTATTTACCAAACTTCTTTCTGTGCGTTGACGCAACGTTATATGGTATAAAAAAATGTGTGTTACTTGCAAGTAGGTACATGATAAGTACATGAGTGATATGAATTATTTAGAAAACCTGCAATATTTATTAACCTAAATAACTTTATGAGTAACCTACGTTAAGTTCCTTGCCGGACCAAATCCAACCATTTATTTAATTCGGTAATAAAAACTATTACGCTTTAAACTTCATTTCTATTTCGATTTTGAACTAAGTGATTCAATGTACCAAATTAAGATTAGATTATTTTTACACTTATTGCGCCTATGAGTGAAATTAAATGAAGGCTTGAAACTTGAAACTTTGGTAATTTAGAACATTCCCAATTAAAAGTTGTATCGTTCAATAAATCTATATTTTAGATAAAATGTAAACATAAATAAGTTTTCGGTATTTTGTTTTGTTATAAATGGTCGTCAAGGAAATTCAACCGTTGTCGGTGTTGTTTGAATCACTTGCCTGTTTTGCTTTCGATGTGATCATTATTTAGCTTACAACGCCCTAAATTCGTATAAAAAACATATACAAAGTGTAAAAAAAACATCGCTGCAAATATTTTAAGGAGTGAACCAGCCCATGAAACTGAACAACTTTTCCAAAGAAACATAGGTCGAAGTATGAAAAAAAAATTAGGACCTCCCATACAAAATGTAGCAGCCAGGCGAGTCAACTGTATGGAAGGTCCTAAACTTTTTTTCATATTTCGACCTGCATCATATTTGCAGCTATTATTTTTGCAGCTATTATTTTTACACCTTATATTATATTGGCTGATTCGACACTTATCTATCGATCAACTGAAACATACAGCAGATAAAAATTACGAAATATCCCAAAGGAGATGTTGCGTAACATCAAAGAACATTCTGACAGGAATCGTCTCTCGAGAAACGCCAACATTGCGTGTTGGCAGCCTAACAGACTACAATACAATTTATGTAGGCACATTCCTATTTATTTCTTGTTTAGGAGAAAATATTTTAGGTAATCTTCATGTAGACGGATTTCTTCTCTATTTTTTTTAAAAAAAGAAGAGCTAAAATAAATAAGCAGTTTTGATTCGAAAGTCAAGAAGTGCATTCTTACAAAATAATCAAGTTAGTATTTAAAACTAATAAACCTAAAAAAACATAATAGAGTACTAATCTTAAACCCATTAATGAAACTGAATATAACTAATTCTGAAATATTGAGTCGAGGGACCTACATCGAAAATATGCAAGCATGATCAGACTATGAAACTTTAAAAACTTTTGTGGAGCTTCAGGTTATGACAAGAAAAATCTGTTTTAATTTCTATAGGTCAGTCAGCTAATCAGGAAAGTCAGTCAGTGATGAATAGGAATTCGTTTTTTTTTGGGAAGGTTGTTTTTTTTAAGTTGAGTAATTTCACTTCACTCCAATGGCTTTTTAAATTTTATAGTCCGAGTAAGCCAACAAAGTTTTAAGTCTACTATCCCTTACACGCCATACAAAAACATTTATAACGAATTCATAAATTTCTACTTTTAAAGTCTCTGTTGGAAACAGACCTTATCAACATAGGATTTCACAGGTATCCAGAAAAGATTTTTCCCTAATGCCAATTTATTTGGCATCATTACTTAGATTGGCAAGAAAGGTAGGCTCGATAAAAGAATCCAAATGAGAATGGATGGATTGCTGAACGGCAATTTTCTCAAAGGATATCTAAAAGCTCTTTATAACCGCAAAGATTGTGATATTTTACTCAAAGATGTGGGAAAACGCCTTCAGAAAACTCATGAACTAGCCCCTGGCGGATCGCACACTTCACGCACGACGAACCGCTAAAATATCGCAGCGTACTGTCAGATCCATACTAGAAAGGTCAGTCCCCATACTAAAACCGCGCTGCGGTACGGACGACACTGTGATAGCGCTGCGTCGACAGCGGTTGAGCGGTTTTAGTATGGGGATTGACATTTCTAGTATGGATCTGACAGACCGCTGCGATATTTTTGCGCTCCGTCGTGCGTCAAGTGTGCGATCCGCCTACATGATGCGCACTCTATAGAGACTTACCTCGCGAGCGAGAAAACTTCACAAGTGTCAAATCGTATGGATTTTATCAAAACAAGTGAATAAATTTGTCTACAAGTGTAAAGAAAATCGAAGTCGCGGTTGCGCATCATCATATTCATCTGTAAAAGCATGTTACTTATTCCTCGAATTCATGTCTTTTTTTCTTTGTCGGAAATACATATTTCATGTCATGTTATTCAAAAATCACCCAAAATTCTAGATATGCAAAGCTACTCAAATAAGCAGATGTTTTTCAACTACGTATAAAATTAACGAACTGCTCTTCCTATTTCACAGATGATTTCTGTCCATACAGAAGTCTTTTCCAAGTTTTACAACCAATAACAAGCATGGACGTCTAACTTTACGAAGACAAATATTATTGAAGTCTCGAAGGACCCATGTATCATTGGGCCAGGTGTTCAACTATTATAGAGCTTCTGAATAGACTACTTCAACTCACTGATTTCTTGGGGCTTTATAGTAGAATTTTTACATGCGGGAATCTGCTCCTAATTTTGGTTAGATGTTCTACTAGAAATCTAGTTCTACACAAACTAAGCTATGTACAAAGAAATTAAAGTTTAGTGACTCGGTGTCCCGCCTACACGAAAAGAAAAAGAAGATATTATAGTATATGATAGTATATTATACTTAGTATATTTTCTAAAACAGCAAGAACATCGTGTTTCACTAGAGTAACAGGTTTTCAGTCTATATTCTGAAATTGTAATTCACAGGAAAAGAATGCAGATCTATCAAAATATGGTCACTATAAAACAAAGCTGTAGTTTTTAGGGTAACTAAATATAAATTTTGGTACAATATTACTACAAAATATAGACCAACGTCTCACCTGCCAGCACTCCCCTTGCGACAAATATTAAAACCAATAAAGCGCTAACTGAGTAGTGAGTCAATTTGTTGAGTGTCTCAACTAAGATATATAATTATAATACTACGTATACGTCCCTAAGGGTGTTTAAATTAGTAGGTGTTAGGTTAGTACCAGTAAAAACAGGCGTTGAACTAATAATTTTGGTTAGTCAAGAAATAGGTGGATCGCACACTTAACGCACGGTGGAGCGCTAAAATATCGCAGCGGTCTGTCAGATCTATACTAGCAACCCCCATACTAAAACCGCACAACTACACACACTCCAACAACAAGCGACAACGGTTGAGCGGTTTTAGTATGGAAATGAACATTTCCAGGATAGATCTGACAGACCGCTGCGATATTTTAGTAGCGTAGTAGTAGCGTAAGTAGTACTACGCGATCCGCCTATCAGCGCGATCCGCTGAAATTACTGAATTTACTATCCGTTGTGAAATAAAATTCCTGCATGGTTCATCTAGATTTCTCCAAAAGTATGCCTCGATACAGCAAAGTGATGGCCAGAAAGCGATAAGTTTTCATTAATATCACGAGAACAAAGAGGTATTAATAGTCATGTATCTAGTTTCAGCTCTCCAGACCCTCGCATAATGAAATCTTATCTCGAGAGCGGATCCGGTAACACTTGATGCTGCGGAACGGACCCACCGAATGGACCGTCAGCTTTTATGAGAATTAACTGTAGGGATCTTTCGTCACGCTGTATACTTACATACAGGGTATCTTGCTTTTAGTGGTCAAAAGAAAAAACACATTGGACATCGTAATCTAAGCTTCTTTACCAAGTCGTCCAACAACCCAATGAAACCGTTAGAATTTTTCAACTGCCTAGCTAACATTTGGAAATAAGTGAAGCAAAAGAATGACTCCCCATTTAAAATGTAAAATTAATATGACATTGTATTTGCCAGCATTAAGTATGTAATACTTCTAAGATTTTTTAAGAAAACTTAAATAGAAATAAGTAGTTCTTTACTTACGGAACATATTTTTATTTAATTCATATAGGAATAGCAAGGCATCTGGCAAATCAATTTCATATTATTTTTGAATATTAATAGAAATAGCTTTTATAAGTAATCATGTTATTAGATTACACGATAAACAGTAAAATTTTATTAGGAAAATTGTTTGATAAATTCCAATTAATATGTCTGCTCAGGAAAGCAATTAGATATAATTTAAGAAACACATTGTATGTTTAAAACATTTATTATTTCAGTTTCTGATTCTGACACAATATTCTATTTCACGCTTTACCAAAGGTAAAGCCTCATTCTACTGATAAATAATAACAATTTTTCACATCAAAATACACAAAATTAATTACCATCGTGAGAAAGAAGAGCTCAGAACGGGAAATAAGTAAAAGAACGTTTAATTGATGCTTTTAAGGTAGATACTTTTTGGCTCTTAATGAAAATATACCTCAAAACCACTTTTTGTCCATAACAATCAATTACATCATTCAAAATAGGTAGGTATTGCTTGCCGGAAGCATAATTTTCTAGATACTTCTTTTTTGTTTATGTGTGGGACACCGAGTCCTCCAACGACCATAAACCAGATACTACTACTGCACATCAAATAATTTGCCACCTCATTCATATGCACAGAACTCTACACTGTTTTATTCGGAAATATGGGTTTATTTTACACAAATAAAAAAAAATATTTTACCGATTTCTAATATTTTTATAAATTACGGAAAATCAATCTTCGGCGAACGGTATGATACATGTATGATATAGGTATAGATACTGAGCTCGGTAATACATGATTTTTATATTGCTTCACAAGGAAAAATATTTAGCATTAATAAAAATAAGAAATTAAGAGATAATAACAAGTAAAATATATTTTACAGGAGTTAAAAGCTTAGAAATAAGAAAAATTTAAATGCCTTTAGTTTTGGTCTGAAATGCAGTTAAAATTAAGAATGTAGAGACTTTATAAAAATTACATTTCATTTTTACAAATTTGATCATTTCTATTACATTAATTTAATGCATCTTACATTATTAGAAATTGAGACGCTTAAGGCACTGCAAAATTACACCTAACTACAATTTACAATTATTTTATAGACACTCTTGGTAACAATCTTTTAGACTATTTTGCAAATTGTGATATGTACAAAAATATTTTTATTCTCTTTACTATCTATTTTATTTTACTTATCTGTACACTAGCAAAGAAATGATAGAATATAATTTAGATATTCATTCAAAAGACAGAAATAAATGCAATATTTGTGATAGAATTTAGTTCATTACAGCACCAGAGTAAGAAGAGTAAATTGCTAAATATCCTAAAGTATACCACAGCTACAAAAACGTAAGTTCTTAAAGTAACATGCGATTAAAAAAAACTTAGAACAACACTGAACGATTACACTTAAACTCCTCACTTTAGAAACACTCATTAGTACAATGACACTAAAGATTTGTCCTTGAAAGTATCGGCCCCACTTCTAGAACCGATACTCCTCAAATCAGGCACCCGTATTTTCTCTTCTTTGTCTCTCAAGCTGTTTCCTATGGCTGTGACGCTTTCTTGCTATTATTGCTATTAAAATCACAATCACTGCAAGTGCCACCACTATTCCAATCCACCAGTACGTATTATACGAAGCTTCTTTTGGAGTATCCTCCTCCATGTGTTCCTTAGGTGCCTTCTTTATCTCTAAAACTGCAACTGTCGATGTTTCTATATTAAACTTGGAATTCACGTCTCCATGAGCATAGATGTCATTATCAAGAATCGCTTCATGCGTTTCCGGTGATGTAGATATAACATCTTGTGGAATTTCGTTTCCATCCAATTCGGGAATGATTGGTTCTTGATAATCATCAATGTTATTAGAGTCGTTTTCACTTGGTTCAAGTATGTTGTCTAGGTACTCATCCAATAATCTATAGTAATCAGTAAGACCAGTATATTCCAGGCCATATTCACGCTTCGCCAACAGATCGCTAACCATTTCTGGCCATATCATTCCAAACCCTTGCATCATTGTATCTCTACAACAAAGAAAATATTTTGAATTTAAATCGATTGTCTATAAAACCATTGTCTTATCGAACATAACAAATGCTGACCCACATTGTCCTAACAGAATACTTACGTTAGTCGTACATTATTTTCAGCAACGTGTTTTACTAAATCCGACTCATCAACCTCTTGTTCTTCAGCAAATGACTGGTAGACTTGATATTTCAATATAATTCCCAAATATTTCCTGTAAAGAAAAGTTTTACACTTAAATAAACAATTTCTTAAATTTCAGTAAAGTAAACACGGAATAATTTTCGACTCACCCTATGTATGGCTTGTTTAGAAGTATGAAGGGATCACCCAAAACGTCCACGTTTGATGTCTCAATCAAAGAAAAGTTTTTACGAAATTCGCTCCAACTGTTCGCTACTTCTGATGGTGGAATTTTGCCCATTAAAACTTTTAGTCTCCATTCATCTGCAGCTAAATAATAGTTCAATCTGTAACAGAAAGTTAATGATGAAACAAGATGAAAGCAAAGATAAAGTGTACGTTTATTTTTTGCAGAAGTTGGTGAAAAAAGTTTCGCTTACTTTGGTAAGTCCCTCAAAGCCACAATTAATTGCAAAACGAGCCGATGGTAGTTGGGGTTGAAATTAAACCTCTCAAGAGGATACAAGCCAGCTCTGTTCAGCGCGTGAGGGTTGAGTGCCAGCAACGATGAGAATCCAGAAATTGCTTCGTACACAGCTGCAACAAACAAAAGATTAAATCTCCATCAAAGGTTTAGCGCCATAGAAATTGGAGCACAACTAAAGTGCTTACCTGAGTATCGGGATGCTTCGCGAAGCATGTACGTATTATTACTGTGTAGAGCTGTAGTTTGTTTGTACTTGATCTTCATGGCAACTTCGTGTGCTTCTAAGTAATTTCCAATGCTTACATCTTTGCATGACACCACTCTGGGTTCTTTGTTATCTTTGCACCAGTCTATCAAAATTGTAGGACATGATCCATTAAATGCTGACTCGTCCCATATTTTAGGATCGATCTCTCCAATATTCAATTCTTGAATTAGTTTAGACGCTTCCTTGAATGCTTTTGCTCCTCCCATTTCCTATATTGAAAAAGAACGGTGTACTTTATTTTACTTATCCTTTATGGCTACAACAATTTTTAATATAGTATCGCCCCATTTATATCACGCGGGTGTTGCAAGAAGCGACTAACGGATTCGAGGGTTTCATGTAGATTAATTGGATTATAACTATCGCTATAGTAGTACACGATTTTTGAAACTGTCCAATAATTGTTAGACGTGGCAATAGAGACCTGATTATTACAGCCGTTAACACTCTCTCTACCTTTGAAAAGGAAAAACGCGCGATATGTGTATTTACATTTGCAATAATTATTTTTATTTGCCATAATTATTAATACATACCTTGATTTGAAGATTAGCTAGAACTTTTTGGTATATGTCTGGATGCTTAGGAAGCAAAATTTCTATTAGATTTGACCAATCATCGCCTGTTAGTGATCCTGTAAAAATATATTGTATTAAGAAAAACAGGATTAGGATAGAGGACCACAAATATTTACTTAATAAAATGTCTTGGTTTAGAACGTGGAACAAATTGGCTAAAGTACAGGAAGTTTAGCAATAATACAACTACCAGCGATCTCAAAAGCATAACAATTCAAATATTTCACATGCTTGGCAAATCGCCTCACGGTTAGTTCGGTACGAGGGTAAAACCAGACACCAAATTTATGAAGACTCTAAAATTCCCGCCAGAAAGTGTATTTTTCTACAAACTACCCAACTTGTTCCACTAAATTTTAAACTAACTTGCAGCGAAGCAACTGGAATTATTTCATTTGTAAGTCTAAAGAGTTGTGGGAATTGGTGACCATTTCGCATGAAAACTGGAGAATATACTTCAGTGTAATAATTAGGAATTATTTATGGATGCCAAGGGACTGAGCCACCGATATTTTTCAAACATGAAACGAGTACAAGACTTTAATGAAATTAGGTCCTAATAATTGAAAACTTTATTCTCAAGGGAATGCCAATACCAAAAATATATCTCGAACATCAGAAGTTAAAATTCAATTAAAGTTAAAATTGAAAAGTACCTCGCAAGACTCTATTTGAAAAAACAGTTTTAGTTAAATCTTACGAAATTTTATTGCTTACTTTTACAAAGAAATCCATTTTTTTGGGAAATTTCAGCTCAACCCGACTGATTATTCCAAAATTTTTAACATAACTTGTGGAATTTTACCGAAATCAACATTCACAAGGTTCTATACTATTCTTCTTCTTCGTGTCAATGGCCGAACTATATCTTTACCTGCTAATGAAACTGCTATTTAAGAAGTTGTTCGAAAGAGTAATTGATATTTTGATTACTTACTTAGTAAATGAACTGGTATAGGTTTTCCAACTGCTTCAGCGCCCAACAGCCTTAGCGTAACGTATTTTTGCAGCTTTATATACAATGGTTTTATATTTTCCCATAGTTCCCTAGCTTTCAGAGTGGCTCCTTCGTATTCTGATAGGAAATCCCAGTACTCTTCTATATTTTCTGCGTGGTCTGTAATAAATACATGATAATATAAGTTAATATTTTGCGAATCGAAGCATGTGTATTCCTAAACTACGCGGTGGCAGAAATTGTAGCCAATAGTATTTTTTTTTTAACTCGCATAGTACTCCCACGCTGCGTAAGTCACAGTGTCTAATATCTTAGGCGGATCGCACACTTAATGCATGACGGAGCGCTAAAACATCGCAGCGGTCTGTCTGATCAGATCCATGCTAGAAATGTCAATCCCCATACTAAAACCGCTCAACCGCTATCGACGCAGCGCTATCGCATCGCGTCGTCCGTCGAGTGCGGCTTTAGTAGGGGGAGTGACGTTTCTGGTACGGATGTGATAGACCGCTGCGATAATAAATACAGAATAGTATCTGTAATAATTACTTTAATACCTCTAGGTATTGATTAAGAAATGTACCAAAGGAAGCTTTTGATTAAGAAAACCACTACCAACTATTTTCTTTAAATAATCTTGAGCTTGATCCGTAAGAAATAAATTAAATCTCGGCCGCATTTTCTCAAAGTGTTCATTGCTTTGCTTTTATTTTGAAAGAAAAAATTAAAACGAAATCACGCTCTACTTCTGCTGCTGAGTTTTGTGGAACTAAGTCCACGATTTATCATTTTTATTTATTATTTAAGTCCAGTACAAAATACCTAGGCCAAAATAGTTCAAGGCAACAAGAAGATTAGAAAGGGATAGCACATCAGACCCTCACGGCTAAGCCCTTCCTGGGTCGTATGTCATGAATTTTAATGAACTTCCCGAAGGAAACACTCACAATTTATTCAGGAGATTAGTTTATACCGGTTAATGCCGGTGTTAAACTAGTTAATCCGGTGGTGTCCGCAAACAGGAGACAATACAAGTACCATGAAATTTACATAGTTGCTAAGCGTTTACAGTTGCTTAATTAATTTCAAGTATCCAAGTAGGATGTGTGAACGGTACAGAAATAAGGCGGATCGCACAGTTAAAGCACAACGGAGCGCTAGAACATCGCAGCGGTCTGTCAGATCCATACTAGAAATGTCAATCCCCATACTAAAACCGCTCAACCGCTGTGGACGCAGCGCTATCGCAGCGTCGTTCATCGACTGCGGTTTTAATATGGGGAGTGACGTTTCTAGAATGTATCTGACAGACCGCTGCGGTATTTTAGCGCTCCGTCGTGCGCTAAGTGTGCGATCCGCCTATGGAGCGAATTGTAAGCTCACCTACAACGGTTTAAACTAGTTCACCGGTTCCAACAGAGAATGTAGAAATTATGAACTTATACATATGCTTTACAAACATCCTAGGCATTAGTAGAAAGTTATAAGGAAGCGATTCGTGCATACGGAATTCTTTATAGAAATATTTATACTTTAATGTATCTACCTATTCTTTTATAATCATAAAAAATATTGGACATACCTACTTGTTATGAAAGTTATACAAATGTTTAGGTACTGACAGCTTGACATTACATGTCAAATTTATATCATCGGAACGTTTCTTAAGAATAAAGTTGTTGAAGCTACATTTTAAAAAGATCTAAAACGGTTTCTTTTCGTTCGGTCAAAACACTTACTTATATGTAACTTTTCTGTTTATTCAAACTTAAAATATTTTGAAAAATTATGAACGAAGTCCGTATCATTTAAATTTTATTAATGACCCAGTCCGCAACCGAAATAGCTAGTAAAGAATGCGTTTACAAAAAACAATATCTACCACTCTCCCATCCCAGTTCTAAACTGAGACAATTGTTAGATTGTTTGGTTGTTTGCTAGCATATGTGCCTGCCTACATATAAATATTTGCTATTCTTTGTCGATCGCGTATGCAACTCACAACGTGTGGCATGCGTGGCGCGCTCTGCATCGTATCGTTCATGAAATAACGGGCTAGAAAGGATATATATGCATATCTGTTTTTTTTTTATAGCACCTATCAGGCAGGCAAATAGTTCTGTTGCAAAGAACATAACATAACATAACAAAATTCTTTATTGCACTAAATTAATCTTTTGGGGAACGTTTTGTTTAAATTCACTTTATGAGGTAAGTTATGCTATTAATCAGTAAAATTTTCTTGTGTTATCATGATTGATTCTTGCTTTCGACTAATACTCGCCAGCAACGCTTTCATATAAAACTCTTGTAACGTTGCAACTTTTATTTACCTACTTGTATCAACCGTTTCATCCCTTTTACATTCAATTCAAGTTACATCCAACTTACAATCCTTTTACATTCAACGCAGCAAGTATCATGAGTTATTTACGGCCAGTACGACTCGGGGAGGGAGCGTATTTTTATTAATTTATGTATTTAACCATTGCAAAAACTAATTCAAAAAGAAAAAAACACATCAGGCACTGCTTATTTCTAGAAAGAAATGTCTTACATCAGACGTATGAAATGTGAGAGCTGAATTCAAGGATACGAGGATATGACGTGCACAATACCTACAAAAAAGCTGTAGTTTTTGAATAATGTTTGCCTAAATAAAGTCAATGTTTTTGTAAGTATACTTATTTTAATGAATTTTAACTTTTCTTTCAGCTCACTATTTATGCATTATCTTTAAATTTAATTAAAACTTATTTACAACTCACCATTTTCCCTTGAAGAATTTCTGAGAAGAGGCAGTATACTATCCAAGTATTCATTTATGTTTGGCAAATTCTTCTCCCATGACTGTTTCATCCGTCGAGCTATTGCTTCGTCGTGTTGTCTTGCTAAGCTGTTGTGCAGTTCTGTTGAAAAGAAAACAATTTGATTAATTAAATTATTTCAATGTTTTGTAAGAGAATATTGTTTTCTTTGAAAGCTTTAATTATGATATCAGCTTAGGCAGGTAGGTAATCAAATGCATGGTCACCATTACTGGAGTCATGAACATTAATTCTCAGTTCTTTATAATAATTAATACTTATTTTATTTAGGCCTTCAGAAGATTTAGCTTTGATGTGATCTATCCTTCCATTGTGTGTTTGTTTCAAGTCTAAAGCAAGTATTTTTTACGTCCATTGGAACTAACGAAGAAGAAATTCATAATTATGACTTCGTCATGCCAATCCAAAGCAGAGTGGATTAAAAGTAATCTAGAACTTTAATCAGAAAACTAGAGCATGTGTAAGCTTACAACAAACTTCTCGAACTAATTAACTTTATAAGAGATTCCTTACTGTTCCTGTTCATATAAATGTCTACGCGGTTAGCAGTTAAGCAATCTCTTAACTATGCAGTTCAAGTTCCGCCCGAACCCAAACTTAACTCATACATTATCTGGCTGCATACTCGTAAATACTTCGGACGTTATGCTAAGTTGCGTTCAATTGTGTAATTTATAGGAACACAGAATTGAATAGGTAGTGCCTGCTAAAAATTAATTAGCAAAAGTTCATGATATTTCAATTGCGTATGACTAACTCAAAAAGCGAATGCACACTTGACGCACGACGACGGTGCGCAAAAATATCGCAGCGATCCATACAAAAAGTGTCAATCCCCATACTAAAACCGCTCAACCGCTGTCGACGCAGCGCTATCGCAGTGTCGTCCGCCGAGTGCGGTTTAAGTATGGGGAGTGACGTTTCTAGTGTGAATCTGACAGACCGCTCAAGTCTGCGATCCGTCATCATTTTTGTTCCTTTTGAATAATATTCGCTAAATCGCTTCTTTTTTTAACGTTTGGATTGGTAGACTATAAAATTCTTACAAAAATCGATCAATCATAGCACGCTAGCTCCGAACGATAACGAAGATGCATGATAAATAAATAAACAATATTCTAAGACGCAAAGCTTCCCCTTCGAAGCCGGCTAAAGTATCCCATAATAAATGGAAAGAAAATTCATGAAATATGTATTCTCCTATCAATATCAACAAGGAACAATTTTCCTGTGAACACTGAGCTCTGAACGTCGCGATCTATTCCAAAAGCAAATAGTGCACATGGGTCGCTAGAGGGTTAACTTTTAAAACCTGGACACTGGAACTAGTGTTCGCTATGGACTCACTTTAAAAACAAACTCTTTAACTTTCCAATATTGACGAGTTTAAGCGATAGGACGGAGGAACTGGACACAAGGGGGATTTTTGCGTTCACAAATTCGATAAGACTTCTAGTACTTGGGTAAGTAGGTACTTAGTCTGCCTGGAGATAAGGAAAGCCAAGGTAAAGGAGATATTTTTTTAAAGTCATGCTGAGGTTTTTGGTTTAAAACACGATTCATCAATAAAACCTGCAAAATCGAGTAACTAAATGCGTTCGCAATCTGCATCGTTGCAGGTAGAAAACAGCGTGAGACGCGACGAGGTCAAGTAACATTGATTGTATACCCATTATTATTTGCATTGTTGTTTAAATCACTCATTTCTAAATAGAAACATTTCTTGTATCCAAAAAGATCGGATAGGATAGGCTTTGATCAGTTTCAGTGTAACTAATCAACACCCATCTTTTTTGTTTAATAATCGAATTTCCTATCCTTACTGAGTTTTAGTTGTAGTGCTTGTATGTACCATGATAATACAAATAAAACTCAATCAAAGTTTAAAAGAATCGAAAAATGCAAATAAAAGACGACAATACAAAACAGATGTAAAAAATAATGAGAGAAGTTTCTCGACGAAAATGTGATTGATTCCATAAATCGAAATGGTTTTATGTAGATTTGGACTTCAATTTCGGAAGAAAGAGTCGGAAAAATCAACAGCAATATAAAACTCTTGTCTGATTGGAATAAATAAATAATTAAGTAGGTAGACTTCCTTCCAATTTCGGTAATGCCAGCTGGTCAAGTCAAGTACTTATTAATAGTGTCTACTGTCCGGCAAATGCACTATAACACGTTCGGTTTATAAGTTGTGAGCGATACTGATAGTTACTAAAAAATATATGGTGTAAAAATATTGGCTGCAAAGTCAATTTGTGTGGCATTTTTTTTTTCATATTTTTACTTATGTTTCTTGGGGAAAGTTGTACAGTTTCATGGGCTGATTCACCCCTTAAAATATTTGCAGCTAATATTTTTACACCTTATATCTGCACTTGCATTTTTCTACCTAACCCTTTTTTTACATATAAAAATAAACTATGCCTACTAGTACACTTATTAAATAATGTTACTTAGCTGAAGTACTAGAATAATCTGTTTAGATTATTCTAGTCTGAATAGTAAATAGTTGAACGGCCTGCCCATAACTCATCACACCTCCACAAGATCCAACTGGTGTGAGAACTGGGTTTAAAGCAATTAAACTTGTATTCTCTCTATATTCTTGTAATAAAACTTGTGTATTGACCGATATAATTTTGGTAAAATTATGGTGACAAAATTTATTCCACATAATTAATTAAACAAAGCAAGAACTAAGGAGAAGGATTTGTTAGGACGTAACCTAACATTAAATACTTAAGCTGAATGTATTTTATGTCGTTACTTACTTAGTTTTCTATTAACATTTAATCCTACTCTGTAGTTGTTCTGTTGTATTCAAAAGAACTTCGCAATAAATGCGTATCGACGAGAAAGCTTTTGGTTTAATTTCGGTAGTTTCGGATCTCGACATCAGTGGCAATAAACTTCTAATTCACGACGGAGCGCAAAATTATCGCAGCGGTCTTTCAGATCCATACAAGAAATGTCAATCCCCATGTTAAAACCGCTCAACCGCTGTCGACGCGGCGCTATCGCAGTGTCGTCCGTCAAGTGCGATTTTATTATGTGGAGTGATGTTTCTATTATGGATCTGACAGACCGCTGCGATAATTTTGCGCTCCATCTTAACCACTGTACGAGATATTGTTATTTTTTAGATAGATATAAAAAAAACACAATACAACATGTAGATAAAGGGAAATAAAAACCTGAAATTAGGTCTGTTGTGGTTTTCAACTGTTTCTATTCTTATGTATCGGCTGTATTTTAGCTACTACAATTTGCTTGTACGTAACTAAAAAGTTCGATCAAAAAGCTCACTTCAAAAATGTTATGAGTTGAAACAGTACTCATAAGTTTCTTATCCTTACCTCTCAAAGTGCAGTTTGCAGTGATGCCGCAATCGTAGTTGGTAGCAAATCTTATTTTGTGAATTGCTGTGTTTGCAAACGTAACCAGCTGCAAAAAAAAAACGATTAAGTTAATAAAACCTACCTACAATTCGTCGTCTTAAATATCTTAATATTTTTTAATAGCATACACCCTTACAAAATATTTCCAGAATTTTATTTATAGTTTCTAGTAGCCGTTGTATAAAAAATATCCATGACCGTAACAAATCTTATTTTCTGGTGGTTCTTACACCTACCACGTGTTTTCCGGTATCTTGCCGAACCAAGTTGCCAGACGAAAAAAAATTACGAAACCCCATGCACAATGTGCATTGCACATACGAGTATAAAAGAAATCAGATAACAAAGATAGGTAACAGATAACAGAAATAGTCCACGCAGTGAATTCAATTCGCGTTCTATATTTTGTGTCAAATTACAAAAGGAAATAATCAGTACGCCTATGGAGATTAGGCCCACAAAAAATGTTCCTAAATCGAAATGTTCAGTCATTTTTTTTTATTATTATCAATCCCTTTATTTAAACATATACATAATTCTTACATTCTTAACACACTTAAACTACACAAAAGTTTATCTGTGTGCTGCACTGTCATGAAACTGTCAGTAATAATTTGTTATACTTTCAAGATTATTGTGGTATTTATAGTTTTAAATTATCAAATTAGCAGAAGCACAGCATATAAATCCGGGTGCAATGTACCGTCGCCGCATCAAATGATGGCTGTCACATGCTGTCATTTGTATGGTTGCTGACACAAACCGCATTTTCGTCCGGTGCGTATATGATTCACGTTAATGTTTTTATAGCCCCATCCCAGGTGTAAATAGGAAGCTATTTGTTACTGGTAGAGGTTTGGGAGCACAGTAACCCATAAATATTTATAGCGATAGTATGTACGAGTGAACTTATTTATCAGTTATAAGCCATTATGATGTTGAAATTGGCACAGGGTAAAATAAGTTGGTCAGCAAACTTTTGCAAATGATATTTGATCTAAGAAACAGGCTAGCTCTTCCGCTCTTACCTAAAATATGCTATATATGCAGGGTGTAAGGGTCGGTGTAACGAAAACTTTGCAGACATGATCAGACCATGAAACTGAGCAACTTTTTCTATGGGGGCTATGTTGGAAAACGAAAAATTTTTTTTCGGGTTTCCATACACAGTCAGCTGATTGGAAATGTTGTATGGAAGGTCGAAATATTTTTTATGTTTACCAACATAGCCCTCATAGGAAAAGTTGTTCAGTTTCATGGTCTGAGCACGCCTGCAAATTTTTCCTTACACCGTCTCTTACACCCTGTATATTGATCTACCTTCATCCACTGATCAGTCGGTAAAAGCAAGTCTCCAGGCTGTACTATCAGTTTGACCTTCCTCTTCAGGACCTCCTCCTCTGGCCCAAAGGTGTAGCTCGCTAGTGCACTCTTGATGTCAGTAGACTGCTGTCTGGCGAATATCCCGAAACCTTTTTCCAACTCCAACTGAAAACAATGAGAGTATTTTACGCCAGTTATCTTTAGGCGGTTTTAACGCACGACGGAGCGCAAAAATATCGCAGCGGTCTGTCAGATCCATACTAGAAATGTCAATCACCATACTAAAGCCGCTCAACCGCTGTTGACGCAGCGCTATCGCAGTGCGGATTTAGTATGGGGAGTGACGTTTCTTGTATGGATCTGACAGACCATTGCGATATTTTTGCGCTCCGTCTGAGCGATCCACCTTAAAATACTGATTTACCGGCGTATGTACTGCAGATTTCCCTTTATGTAAATTTAGATGAAAATATTATTTCCAATTATCTACCTACATCATTTACCTGAATTCCTCAAAAAATACGTTTAAAAGTATTTGTTTGTTACAACGAATGGAAATGACATGCGGCATTAATATAAAGAGGTTAAACTGTGTGGGAACTTTCCCAACAAATCTTTTACGTTTACTTACTTTAGTACCTAACTTCCAAGACCTTTAAACTATACAACCCATAAAATGGAACATCTGTTAATTACAAAATTTTCGATCCCAAAAATATTGCGCCCTTCAGTAGCTCTATTTGTAAACATTTTTCTGCCTTCTCGTTTACATGTTCTTTTCTTTTTGTGATAAAGTGGCTTGTTTTTGTACCCTTGACATCTCCTTCAAGGGTACAGGGATTGCTAAAATATTCACAAGGTCTTGTCTAGGGATGCCCGTAACTTTTAAAAGTGTTTTTGATATTTCTCTTTGTTTTGTTACTGCCGCGGTCAGCTTTGAAGTTAGTAAACTTTTGCTTTGAACAGTTTGAAAGGTAATCTAACATTTTTTGCATAGAATATCAAAAGATAATTTAAGGCAGCTTTTGTACATGGTTACTGTTTTAGAGCATAACTAGATGGAGCCATGTTTCCCACGCGTTTTTGGCCAAGATAAACTTGCATAATTAATTACACAGGCAATGATTGAGCCGTGGTAGGCCAGATTGTAAAAGCGCATCGCACAGTTAACGCACGATGGACAGCTAAAATATCGCAGCGGTCTGTCAGATCCATACTAAAAACGTCACTCCCCACACTAAAACCGCACTCGACGGACACTGCGACAGCGCTGTCGCCAATAGCGATAGTCGCAGGTGCAAATACTCTACCTGCGAAAATTTCGAAAGTTTTATAAGAAATGTATACTCGGGAAGTATTTAAAAATTCACAACTTACATCAATTCTTGACATTAGTTCCGAGCAAATAGACAAAACTTTGGCAAGCTGAGAAAGTTGGCGGTCTGATAATAATAACATAAAATGTATGAAATTACCCAAAATGGGAATGAATGCATCTGGCATTCGAAAGTAAGCAAACTGAAAAAGTTGGCAAAATTCCCGTAGATGGATTGCCGTACGATATAATGATCAACTGCTACACTATACACGTAGGCCTACCTTTTTAGATAGTCCTTTACTGCTTCCCATTAGCTCGTTCCAGTAGGCAGTGGCTCGGTCATCACACCTATCTTCATAGTCAAGCTCGACCAGCTGGACCACCGTTGTGAACCATCTCTTGTCATCCCCACTGCCGGTGGGGAGAAGGGCGTGGAAGAAGATGGCAAGGAGAGTCAGTGTTGCCCGCATTGTGGTCTGAGGAAGATAGAAAGAAACTGGTTAAGAAGGTAGGAAGTCTACCACAGTTTATTTTTAGATATTTATCATCATTCTCCCTTTTATCCCGTTCTCGGGCTACTCAACCTAGGTGATTTGACGTGGTACAAAGTTTTTACACAGAGCGACTGCTATCTGACCTCTGCAACCCGAAGGCTAAACCTGTCCCGAGTCCTGGGTTAAGTCACATTCAGATTTCATATGAATTAAAATTTAATTTGCACTTGGGTTTCATTACGACGTTTTTACTTCACAGTGAGTAGTTGGTTAATGTAAGTACGTGAGTAAAAATAGGTACATTGGTACATAGCGGGGATTAAACTTGGATCTCACGATTGTAAGACCGATGTCTTAACCACTTGGTCACGGACGTTTACTTTTAGACATACATACATACATATATCA
Organism: Keiferia lycopersicella; assembly: GCA_029255805.1. Taxonomy (NCBI): domain Eukaryota; kingdom Metazoa; phylum Arthropoda; class Insecta; order Lepidoptera; family Gelechiidae; genus Keiferia; species Keiferia lycopersicella. The sequence continues at coordinate 8,950,440 of JARACZ010000008.1, forward strand.
CGCCTTTATCCCTTGCGGGGTAGGCAGAGCGGTAGTGGCCGTAAGAATACAGCCACTTTCGCCACGTCTGACATTTTTGAGGATTGTTTCCCAAGGTTGTTTCAGAAAACATATGTATTACTATAGTGACAGGTTGCCAGCCCGTCGCCTAAAAATTTTAATACACCAATACCCTCGAGTCCCTTAGTCGTCTCTTACGACACCCGCGGGAAGGATGTGGGGTGATGCTATTCTAAGCCGGCATCACACGGCAAAAAAACCTTTTAGATAAACTTTTAGATATTATGAGCTTAAAACGCTACTCTACGCTGAAAGCACGCAGTCAATTTTATTTAATTGTCATGTGTCTTGAGATATAATAAGCATACTTGCGATTGGAAATTGAAACAATCCATAATTTTATATTATGATTTGACAATGATTGATGGAAGAGAGCTGACAGTCTTCCTCAAGTTACCCATTAACCCTTCTAACTGTTTTCCGAACAACGTTACGGAGAGGAATGCTAACATCACTACGATGTAGGCGGATCGCACAGTTGACGCATGACGGAGCACTAAAACATCGCAGCGGTCTGTCAGATCCATGCTAGAAGTGTCAACCCCATACTTAAACTGCTCAACCGCTGTTGAAGCAGAGCTATCGCAGTGTCGTTCGTCGAGTGCGGTTTTAGTATGGGGAGTGACGTTTCTAATATGGATCTGACAGACCGCTGCGATATTTTTGCTTTCCGTCGTACGTCAAGTGTGCGATCCGCCTTACACTGGATAGCCTCACAGGGCCACTAGTATTTAAAGAAATTTTTATAGTTAGTAAGGTTTAGTTTACTTAACATTAGTAAATAAGACAAATCATTAAAGAAAAGGTCTTAAGTCGCTCTTCAGCCCATGTAGACACTACGTATAGACTTGCTAACCCATTTCCCGAATTATTATCGACTGTAAGAAAGCAAGCGAGTAGAAAAGAAGGCTTGCCAAGTTTCACTTAGAAAAGGTCATTGACGCCGTAAAGGATGGTAACCGATGCCAAGTGGGGCGGCGGGCTGTTCAGCCCGTTTGGTTCAGTTATGAAAGAATACAAGGAAATATCAGAGCAGAGGATTTTCGAGGGAACCTTACGAACATTAAAGTGAAGTTATGAAAAACTAGTCGCGATCTGAAATGGGATGCGTTATCAAAAGAAAAAATATTTATAAACAGTCTAAAAAATTACCTACAACTTATAATAACTAGACACAGATAACTAGTCAGAATAAGTCTTTGATGCCTTAAAATCGATGCCGTGTAGGGCAGCTTGCTTTCGGCCAGTTTGCTTCGGTAAATAAAATAATAGAAGGAAATCTTAGATCAAGGGATTTTAAAAGGAGCTGTCAGCGATCAGAATGAATTCGCAATCGTTGCGATCCAAGTTGAAGCGTGAAAAGACAACCAAACTCTAAAACACACGCCGGTCTTTAAAACAGCCTTCTGGTCGTTGTCATACTTGACCAATGTAGTATTATGTACTTTTTGCAATGAAATAATGTGGTCCTATGCACGATGATTCCGATCGTGCCCATTTGCTGACGCTTACACTCCAAATTGCTACCTCTAAAACATTTCCTTACTCTGATATGGAAATATTTTTAGCTTCACATTCATGGTAAAATACAAGTACAGTAGAATAAAATAGATATTAAATCTATAGAATCAAAATAATATTACCAAACTGTGACACAGTGCAAGCTATGATTAAAAGTCTGCTAAAGAACCTAAGTTTGAGAGATCAACACCAGCCCAGTTATGATGCGCAACCGCGGCTTCGATTTTCTCTACACTTGCAGACAAAACTATTCACTTATTTTGATAAAACCTATACGATTTGACACTTGTGAAGTCCTCTCGCCCGCGAGATAAGTCTTTGCTATGCGCACCGTAAAGGGGATTGTCAATAACTGGATAAAAGACCAGCGCAATTTTACTCTAGCGGTAACAGTGAGCAGCTAATAAGCCCTTGTAACAGCTAAAATGAACAGTTGGTGAATATGGACGGTGCTTGTTCATAATTGTGGTCGTAGTGGCGAAACGGGCTGCCTTTATGCGACGCAATATGAGTAATCTGGACAAAACATTAGATTACCGTAATGCGACACTTGGCGCTATATAAGGGAAATGAGTCCGGGTACTACAGTATAGGCAGATCTCACACTTGACGCACGATAGACCGCTAAAATATCGCAGCGGTCTGTCAGATCCATACTAGAAACGTCACTCACTAAAACCGCACTCGACTGTTGACACTGCGATAGCGCTGCGTCAACAGCGGTTGAGCGGTTTTATTATGGGGATTGATATTTATAGTATGAATCTGACAGACTGCTGCGACATTTTTGCGGTCCGTCGTGCGTTAAGTGTGCGATCGACCTGATTTAAGTTTAACGAGTTAGCGTTGGAGATTGCATTGCATGTCAAGTCTTACGCGTGCAACTATGAATTAGTAAGAATCTATAATATGTATTTGAACTCAAATATGTATAATGTACCTTCCCTAATTAAGTAGGGAAATATCTACAGTTGAATCAATAAAGAATATAAGAAAAAGAATAGCCGTGTGATGCCGGCTTAGAATAGCATCACCCTCGATCCTTCCCGTGGATGTCGTAAGAGGCGACTAAGAGACTCGAGAGTATTGGTGTATTACAATTTTTGGGCGACAGGCTGGCAACCTGTCACTATAGTGATACACATGTTTTCTAAAACCGCCTTGAAAAACAATCCTCAAAAATGTCGGACGTGGTGATAAAGGCCGTATTTTAACGGCCGTTAACGCTCTGCCTACCCCACAAGGGATAAAGGCGTGATATATGTATGTATGTATGTAGAAAAAGAATCTAATTCAAAGTAAAAAAGAGAAATAAATATCTACTGCTCCTTGATGTACCCAACCAACTTACAACAGAATCGGTGTCCCACACGAAAAGAAGAAGACTCCACAGAAACGGCAAAAGCTCAAGTAGCCACTTAATTATTACATTTTCCAAACTTTGCTATTTTGATGGACATAAAACGGCCTATTAAGCTTAAATAAGACGTTTTTGTAAAAGTCTGCAAATATAAGCCCAACATTTTCTGAATCAATTACTTCCATCATAACTCGAAAAGCGTAGATTAATAGCGTACCCCGCAAAATGAAATATTTCTTTAATTCTTTCTCTTTTATTCATCATTCGGGAAAGGTTACGACAAAAAAGGAGTAACAATAAAAAGAAGTCCAAAAACTAAAACCCGACTACTGAGATTTGCGCTCTAAAAAGTAAGAAACAAGAAATCTGAAATAATAACTACTCACAATTGAATGTGTTTTTCGTCTCCAATATGCATACAAAGTAAACAGCTATTATAATTTATTTTCATGGCAGTTTAATATAAAGTTGATAGTGGTTTTCAGGTGAAAGCTGTGGTCGTTTGCCACGTTGCCTTATTTATTTTATAAACTAGATAGTACTAGAACACGTGGCAAACGACCACAGCTTTCACCTAAAACCCACTACAAACTTTATATTAAACTGCCATGAAAATAAATTATTATAGCTGTTAACTTTGTATGCATATTGGAGACGAAAAACACATTCAATCGTGAGTAGTTATTATTTCAGATTTCTTGTTTCTTACTTTTTAGAGCGCAAATCTCAGTAGTCGGGTTTTAGTTTTTGGACTTCTTTTTATTTTAATTATTTTGGGGTTGTAAACTTAAATCTTCACGATTATTTGTTGGAAGATGTAGGTAGGTACTAGTTAAAACTGCCGTGTGATGCCAGCCTAGAATAGCATCACCCCATTTTTTGCCCGTGGGTGTCGTAGAAACCGACTAAGGGACACGAGGATTTCATGTGTATTACAATTTTAGGCGACAGGCTGACAACCTATCACTATAGTGATACACTTATTATCTTAAACGGCCTTCAATATTTGTCAGACGTGGCGCTAGCGACTGTAATTTTACGGTCGGTAACGCTCTGCCTACCCCGCCTGGGAAACAGGCGTGATATGTGCGTGTGTGTGTGTGTGTGTGTGAGTTTAAACTGTATTATGATTTTATTAGGTATATATAAAATATGCTAGTTACCCCCCGTGTGATTTCATTACCAAAACAAATGTTTCAGTTTCTTTATTCTGAAGGGGAGGGGGGGGCAAGTCCCTCTTAACCCCCGTGTCGATGCTTGCTGTTGGTTTAATTACTAAAAAGATGTCTGAATGAATATATTAAGCGTTATAACGCCAAATTCTAGGAAAAATGCACAAATATCTGCTTTTAGAATATTAGTAGTAGGATCTCTTGTGTATGTACCTATCTATACATACATACATATAGACACGTATCACTTCTTTATCCCGCTTTCGCACTGCCTACCTATCTATCTACGCGTTAAATTAATTTAAATGTGATAAACCTTCAACTTGGATCCCATTAAATGATGAAAAAAGATGAAAAATATGACAGTTGTTCGTTTGATACACAACACGATATAAACAGTTGCAGCTGATGTCGATTACCAATCAGATGTTTGCTTTTTCTCTCTGAGGGGGGTTAGCCCACTCAACCCCCGTGTCGGCGCTGGGAGCTGGTGTCGATTTGCAAACAGATTTTTACTTTCCTCTGTCCTATACTCCGTTGGCTGCTGATTTAAGATATACCATAAAATGACCTCATCCTTGTTCAGAATACATTTTTGATTAGTATTTTACTCATATTAATTTTGTGACCAAAAACGGCTCGCTGGTTGTCAAAATATTACGTTTATCAACACTCGATAGATCTTGTTAAGACATCTTAACTGACATGTCATATTTATATGCAAAATGTTTTAATATCTTTGTTAAAAGCATTTATTCAACATCTTGTTCAAACATATTTTATATGCAGTGGCAGTACGTGTTGTGTGTGACTTTAACGTCAATTATGGTGCAGCTACTCAATTGAGTAAGTCAAAAGTCTCAGACAACAGATGTCGCTGTTAGTTTTCCTAAAACGCGAATTGGCTCAATAGCACCACCTTTTTCAAAAATATTGAAAAATGCGTGCTCCCGTAAAAAAATACATTTAACCGTAGTAAAGAGCAGCCTATGTCCTATTCAAGACATTAGTTCATCTTCGTACAAAGTATCATTTGAATCTATTCAGCCGTTTTAGCGCCTATATATTACTAATAAACACACATCCGCCTTTATAATATTATATAAGGAATTAGGAATATTAGAATTAGGATTAGTAGGATGTCTTATGTACCTACCCATCTACGCGTTAAATTGTTTAAATGGATAATTTAAATTAATTCTACTTAGATCCCCCAAATATGCACTAAGGAGCAGCCCTTTCTTACCATACCTTATACACAGATATTTAGCGTATGTAGTGCTATCAGGTATTGTTTGCCTTTTGTTTCCATTATCAGATCAGCTCCACGTGTATGACACATACCGACACCACACCGATACCGATACCGATGTACCTGCTACTTGTACTACTTGAAAAATTCTGACATAAGGGCTCATTGACGACTGATGTTGCGCAGTAGTAGTGCGACTGCCTTTGACGCAGAAGGTTCCGGGTTCGATTCTCGTTGGGTCACTCACAAAGTTGGTATTTATCACTTGGTGAATTTGTTCACAGTCTGGTTAGGACATTGCGGGCTGACCTTCTCGGTGGGTCACTCACAAAGTTGGTATTTATCACTTGGTGAATTGGTTCACAATCTGGTTAGGACATTGCGGGCTCACCCACCCGATTGTCCGTTAGTAAGATGGTTCCGTGTTTCGGATGGCACGTTAAGCCTTAGGTCCGGTTGCTGTCTATGATCACTTTAGACGGCGGTCGTTACACAACCGTGTCAGAAGCCTGCTACCTGCAGAGGGCGGTTGAAAAATTCTGACACTAGGGTTCATCGGGTCGTTGGACGACTCGGTGTCTCACACGAAAAAGAAATTGAGTCGTTAGGCGACTCGGTGTCCTACACTAAAAGAGAGAAAGAGAAAAACTTATGTACCAATTGCATACTAAAGTGACATTGCGTAAATGCATGAAAGTTTAAATCTTTCACCTACATTATATATATTTTTGAAATGTGCTATTTAAGCCCTTTCTTTTGATACCCAACACGATACCACTAGAAGAAAAAAAATTTTTTGATCATATCTTTATGCACGCCAGTGGGCGCCATGTTCATTTTATTGTGACATGACATAGCCTATAACCATCGGACTGTTCAGACGCATCTACTGACACCTCATTTATCAAATTCTGACAAGTAGATTCGGAGCTAGGAGGGAACAAAGGAATTATTGCCACATACATACATACATACATACATACATACATACATACATACATACATACATACCGGTCAAAATCATAACCCTCCTTTTTGCTTTGCTGTAGTCGGGTAAAAATTACTTACATAGAAACCAGAATAGCATGGTGATGAGATCCGTTTTACATTTCTTATACGATTGCGACATAGCATTCTTCTAACCCTGTGTGTTGGTAAGTAGTTAAATACCTACCTACATACAGGGTGTAAGAGACGGTGTAACGAAAACTTTGCAGGCGCACTCAGACCCTGAAACTGAAGACTTACTATGGAGACTATGGTGGGATACGAAAAAAATTTTTCGATTTCCCATACCTTTGTATGTATCAGTCAGCTGATCGGGAATTTTGTATGAGAGGTTGAAAAAATTGTCACGTTTCCCACCATAGCCCCCATAGTAAAAGTTGCTCAGTTTCATGGTCTGATGGCCTGCAAAGTTTTCGTTACACCGTCTCTTACACCCTACATAGCTATCTGATAGAAACTCCCGGCAGTTTCAAACTTGCCCCTAATTTTCCGAACCTCTATTTTGTCCTCTTTAAAGCCTCAGAAAAGAGCCAAGTCCCAAGCATTTAGCCCTTCCATTCACTCTCCGATCACGTATGAACTTCAATTACTTTCTTGCCAGTCTTTTAACTTGGACCCTTTGTTGTACCTCACTTACACGAGTTCGTGGGTTGCGATGATTACACAGCGATTTTTTTAATGTGGGAACGTCTTTTCAACTGATTCCTAAAATAGAGGAGGTTCGCAATTGGTCACGATTTTTCTATGTTCACTGATAAACCAAAGATTCTAATAAGCCTATACATACATACCCTGTAACATCTTAGGCATACCTTGGGAGGACAGAATAACTAACGGAAGAATTCTTCAAATTGTAAAGAAGACTACGTATCACGCCTTTATTCCTAGCGGAGTAGGCAGAGCTTTAAAATTAAAGCCCCCACCAATGAACACATAACCCAATTGGTACAAAGTTGGCAAGCAAGCAAGAGTTAGCAACAGAACCGTTAAGATAGAGTTGCCTGGAAGTTAGTTCTGACTTTATATGGCTCTTGCGCTGCAGTTGTTGATTTGGTAGTAAAAGAACCTTGTAAATCGAGAAAACACTTCACGTGACCGAGTAGGTACTCGTAAGTGGTATAACAAGCATGGCGGGCAAAAGTAATTGGGGACAAAAACTGTTGAAAAAAACTCGACGGATAACACTGCGATAACGCTGCATCAACAGCGGTTGAGCAGTTTTAGTATGGGGATTGACATTTCTAGTATGGATCTGACTGACCGCTGCGATATTTTTGCACTCCGTCGTGCGTCAAGTGTGTTCCTCGCCTAAAGTAACTTTACTTAGGCCGATTGTATCATGGTCGAACTTCATAGAAATTATGATAAAACATACCAACCCACAATGAAATGGTAAAGAAATAACAAATTGGATGGTTTGTACATGCAAATTCCATACAAACAAGAATGAAAATGATCCCAAATTGCGGTCAAAATGATCCTTAGTTATTCATGCATCCGGCCGGACAACATAACAGAAATGTCCGGTCAAAAGAATGAATTCCATTCAGAACCTTTCGCCCGTTGTCCGGTATCTCGACTACGCAGAAAAACATAATAACTTAAGTCAGAAGTGGATCGTTATTGTTCAGGAATTTTCCCATATTTTATTTTTGGATCAGTGTAGGTACACTGTTAACATTAATACATTTAGGCGAGTGTCTATTGAGATATACAAAAACCTCCAAACTTAAATTTGAACGTGGCACGCATTGACAAAAAGAGACGATGGAGCAATACCTCTGACACTTTTAACAAAAAAAAAGATATCCCAGGTTGGTATAACTAATCTAGTCTACGAAATATATTTTAAACCGATGAATGTTATCTCTAAACGATTGTTTTCTATTGTATAAGTTTTTCATTATATTGTGCACACATAAGAAGTCGTTAAGCCGAATCGGCTCAAAAATTATATTTCTCAGACTATACTAGATACACTTACAACTTAAAAAGTATTGACAATCCCAGTTTTGAAATAGTTATTTTAAATGTCCTAAATAATTGAGATTATTGGTGTATGGTCACTTTTATCGATTAGCATTAATATCATACACAAAGATGACAATGTAAGTAATAACTGTAAAGATTTAGATACCTACGTACTTTAATCCTCAAAATTTAGGAAATTTCAGATAACGCCGTGTACCTACCGCGATTCGCGTTCCAATGCATATGAAATCACTTCCATACACATGCTATGTTTGCCTTTTGTTCAAAGTTCGTGTAAGGGATGCCGGCTATAGGAAAACTTGAAGCCTTTAGGTAAATAGATAATACTTGCGGTCTAAACTTTGGAGGGTCATGCTAATCCAATCTTTTGATGCGAACTAGGGAAACTTGTGAGTGAATTATCGGTTTCGGAATTTTGCACAGTTCAAACGAAAACATACCATGATATATACACCGTCTTTGATGAAAATAGTTACCTATAGAATAAAAAAACATACCATGATACCTATACCGTTTTGAATGGAAACAGGTATAATAACATTTTAGCCTGAACACACCTCACTGACAAACGAAGCGAAGATTTTAAAAAGTCAATTAAAAATCTTTAACCAAGAGGCGTCCACTAAATTAGCTAGTTGTCTAAAGTCTCGCTCATCCAATAGAACAACTAAACTCTATCAACTAAAACTAAATTTTTAGTTTAAATAGAAAACCAAAATACAGAAAAAACCAATCTTTAGACAAATTTATCAATACTAATACTTTAAGTTCAGATAGCTGCATGCATGAGACTTCATGTCAAGAGTCATTTAACCTTAGTTCGTCTTGGCTGAGTCTGGAGAAAGTGCAACGACCTTTCGACTTTTACAATAAAGTAGGTACCTCAAGCTCTACTATGAAGAATACTAATATACTAAATAATAAACCACCAATGATTGCGCATTTTTCATTGAAACAGTAATTCTAGATTTAACACGTCTTTTTACGAGCAAAGAGAAGAGAAAATAATAAAATGTGCTCATAAAAATGCCTTGATAATCAAGCTCTGAATAGAGTTCGACACGCAAACAAGTAAAGGTTTTGAGAGGGTAGTGGATTAAACACATAAATTGGTAGATGAGTTAGCTATCTTAAGTTTTCACAAAATATATTAATTTTAAATCAAAAATCAAGAAAGCATTATAGTGATTATTTTCTCACTCACAAAACAATGCTTGAAAATACTAAACAAATCTCTAATTTGTAAATTGAGAAAAGAACTATCTACTACAATTTTACAATGGCACGCAAAGACCATGATAGTTACTTACATGTATGTAATGTCGCCCTAATAAAAGCGTGTTAAAAACTCCACATTCATATTGAGATACATACAAATATTGGCTTATAAATGTAAAAAAAGAGATCCAAACGATGTTATAATATGTCCACCAATTCTTTGTGATAGTGAGGAAATTAATGGAAACTACAGACTGCCTTTCTTCCGATAAAACTTGTACACCATTTTTCCACATTCTGCCAAGTTCCGAGTTTATTTCGAACACATATAGATGGAGTGATTCTCTGACCTGACCCTGTCGTTTCAGATAATAGCTACCTACGCTAGGATAGCTTTCTAAATCATTTTTGCCTCTGACCTACCTGCCGACTGAACCTGGGATTTATCACAGATTTTCACAACATTGTGAAGATTGTTTAAGTCTATGAAGGCTGAAAAGGGTTTTGAAAAATAAAGTTTGTTAAATAAGCTTGGTAAAACTGTTACGTTTTTCCTTTTTTGCTAAACGCAGTTGAATCTAGAATACAGTTTTGCTGAACAAAACCTGGGCAAATAAAGAAATACCTTATCTATTTCAAGATTTTCACAGCGTTTATTTTAACTTTATATCTATATTCAAAGCAAAAGCAGTGATTTTCACGCAGCATGACATGGTGAAAACATGATAAATTCGCATTTTTAGTACATTTGATTGATCGATGCTGATTGTAGCCATCAATCTTGCCAGTAAAAATTTAAAACAACTATAGGCTGTATTTTTAATAAGCCAAATAGGCTGGCAATTTGAAAAATCCGATGATCCGAACGTGTCATAAAGATCACTTCAGCATAAACCGTGAAAATCCTCAAAGAAAGGTGTTTGAGACAAGCATCCAAATCCCGGTATCAGTTTTAGTAAGCCCGCCTTAAGCCTAGCTTAAGGCAAACATTTTTCACCCTGAGTCGTTACACCTTCTTTATTTCTTTTAGATAGAGGAAAGTGCAAAGTGAGACATTCGAGAATTTAATTAGGTGTATTTTTTTGATATTATCACGAACTACAAAGCGATTAGTGCCACACCGTGCCACTGAAACAATCCTCAAAATATTTTGATCAGACGTGGCGATAGCGATCGTATTTTTACGGCTATCGCTCAGCCTCTCTCACAAGGGATAAAGGCGTGATAGGTGTTTGTGTATGTATGTATGTATACTATACCTAGGTACCCTTATTTTTGTCTATCCGTTGTCGTCGTCAAATAGTAAATATTGAATTCCAAATCTTCCAATCTTCAAACCTGTTGAGTAAAAATTAAACTGTAATTGACACCAATACCATATATTACCGACGACCGATATGGCGCAGTGGTAGCGCGTCTGCCTTTGACGCAGAAGGTCCCGGGTTTGATTCTCGGTGGGTCACTCACAAAGTTGATGTTTATCACTTTGTGAATTTGTTCCCAGTCTGGTTAGGATATTGCGGGCTGAACCACCCGATTGTCCGTAAGTAAGATGGTTCCGTGTTTCGGATGGCACGTTAAGCCGTAGGTCCCGGTTGCTGTCTATGATCACTTAGACGGCGGTCGTTACACAACCATGTCAGAAGCCTGCTACTTGTAGAAGGCGGTTGAAAAATTCTGACAGTAGGGTTCATCGGGTCGTTGGACGACTTGGTGTCCCACACGAAAAGAGATAACCAATTCTGAAACTTTTATGCATAAAGCTACAGCAGTATCTTACACGAGCAATAGTAGTTGGCGCAAATTCTATTTTCTTCGGAAGGAGGAAAATAACACCTGCATTTACCATTTTTGACGTAAGACAATAAAATTGAATTTGCTGCCCTGAATAGCGGTCAGAGCAAACGCAACCTCGGGTATAAGAAGAGTTAGATATTATACTTCGGTATATAATACACACATTATGAGTACTGTGAAATGTGTACTCCTGTTACAAAAATATTTTTATGACCATAACAAAAAATGTTTTGTCATATCTACTCTATACCTAAAACAACCGGGAAATATGTCGAAGAGTTCTTATCTCGACGTGACTTTAAAATCAATCACAATATAAGTTAACTTAAGGTCATTGCGAATTTAGGTCATTTTTAGGATTTAGGACATAATACGTCGGAGTGGAAAGAGTTTTAACTAATACTAACTATATCTACTGTTTTTTTTAATGTAGGTATGCTTCGCCATTCATCCACCATTTTGGCTTTCACTGTGCAGATAATCGTGTTGAATATAATTCTCGTCTTAATCAGTTTACCACGCAGTTTGAATACCTCCGAATTCCATGAAATATGCATAGCAGCGTTTGATGCGGTTCAACCATTTCCGTTCACGATTGCTCCTAGTGCCTAGTGATATATCTTTGAAAGCTGTGGATAGTAAATTCTCCGTCAGGTGAGATCATAATTTCGTTCGTGCTTTCAGCAGTGTGGAAAAGCTTTGTTCTTTCGCTTGGGATATAATCCTTAAGGTAGCCTCGCAAAACGAGCAACGCGCATAATTGCTAGACAATCTAATAATAATGTCGCCTTGGTACCCTCATATAAATTGCCAAACACTCGCCAAAACCTAAAAACGTGACATGACAATTTTTTTTTCATGTATTTCATTTGGATCATCTTGTTCCATGACTTTGCTAGAATCAGGAGCAAACTCCCCGAAAATGTTTCCAGAATTTTTCCATCCTACTCTGGTAATCCATCATAAGCCACGTGACACCCAGCTACAGGCAATGTTTGCGAAACACCTATTTGTTTGAACGATGAACTGCTATTTCAGAAAACAGGCGTTCAGTGTTGATTCGGGCGTTCTCCTAAATCGGAGCCGATATAAACTGAAATTGTTACTATTTGTTAAACAGATTTTACCATTATTGCAAATAGTAGCGATTTATTGTGTAAATTTTTGTTGATTACATTTTTAAAAAGTAAATAACCTCGATTTATTTTGTAAATAAAGATACAAATCTATTTGTTTCATTGGCAATTAAATGGGCATAAAAATCTGAAACAAACGTTAAATTTTTAAATTATACAAGAATAAATTAATCAAGTATAAATATTTTAAGAGCGTTTTCTAGTCATAAATCTTAAAAACTTTTGGCTGAAACATTTTTCGAATTATGAAAAAAAAAAATACTGGACCTTTCATACAAAATGTAAGTACCACCTGATCGAGTCACTTAGTTTGGGTGGTCCTAATTTTTTTTTCAATATTCGACAAAAAGTTGCATATAAAAGTTATTCAGTTTTATATCTAGGACATACCCTTAAAATATTTGTACTTGATTAAATTTAACCTTAGGTATATAATATGCTGTGAAAATTTGTGTATAACACTATTAAGTCATCGTTTAAAAACGGTCTCTACATAAATGTCTATTAACTCGGCAAAAATCTTTCCCGCATAAAAGGCTATTTTAAGTGCTCTAGTAGGTACACCACAAAAAAACAGAAAATACTCGACTATGGAAGATATAGATACCCGATTAGAGATATATTATAGATTTGCTTAGATTATTGAAGGTCTGTTGAGCGCTAGCGAGACCTTCAATAATCTAAGAGATTTTGCTTCTAAATTGCTCTTAATTGACAGCCTAACATAAAAGCCCTTTTCCGATTGGGTGGTTTTATCTGCCCAAAGAAATCCAAACTTTTTTTCACCTTTTTCACCAAGAATGTGCAAGTATTTATCATTCAACGAGTGAACTGGAAGGCTACCTGCCTCTTTCAGACCAAAAAATCTGATGTAAACGCAACGCAGCTCATAAAAGAGACGCTATAAAACTGAGTTATAATTGTAAGGTTCATTACTCACAACTCACAATATTATTACTTTATGATTTTACACTAAATTATTATTTATTAATTGAGAAAAATATAAACACAGTGTTCGTCATTTTAATTTCAGTAACACATAGAGAAAAATGCTGTAATTCAGCCATAACTTTTTAGTTGTGAAAAGATGCTAATGTGCAGTTTTGAAACTTTGATTGGTATTTATTATCAGGTCAGATTTTTTAGTGTGTGTTTGTTTAAAATACTTAGTACTAGTATTAGGATACCTCAGTGTTCTGTGCTAATAGATAAAAATGTTAAGCTTCGATCTACCCCTTTATGATGCGCACAGTATAGAGACTTATCTCGCGGGTGAGATGACTTCCCAAATGTCAAATCGTATGCATTTTATCAAAGCAAGTGAATAATTTTGACTATAGTATGCTATATGTGAAGAGAAACCTGAAGTCGCGGTTGTGTATCATAACTGGGCTAGTCAACTCATTTTAGTAGCGCTTTATCTTCCATATTTTTCCTTCTGAGCTGCCTTTACGGTTCTAAAGAAAACTTACTGAAGAAACTTCTCTTCCAATTTGTTCGAGGAAATCCTTTTTGTGCCCGCAGCACTGCCAGTTTTTATTATGAAAACAATTTCGCTCATTTCTTTGATTGTTAGCAGCAACAGCTGGTGTTTTGTGATTTCTAGTACTTAAGTATGTTTATTGTTTCTGAAATAAACTAGGGTTGACAATTTGATAGAGTTGCAGCTTGCATAAAATAAGAATCATTAATCGTCATGATTATTTTTCTTTCGAGTGGGGTTATGAGTCGACAAACCTCAAATATAATAAACTATATAATATACGAAACAAAAAAAATGCTTCACAATTGAGTCCAAATATAAATTCATGAAAAACCAATGAGTGTCATGGAAATGTGTTTACTTAGTCTTAAAATATTCACATTTAATTTAATTTATTAATATTATACGGTCATTAACGTTTTTCCTGCAGGTGATGTTCATAATTTGATTTACATATCTTTTTTTAAACTCTACATACATACATACACATATCACGCCTTTATCCCTGACGTAGTAGGCAGAGCGTCAACAACCGTAAAATTGCGGTCGTTATCGCAACGTTTGACAAATGTTTGAGGGTCGATTCAGATAAGCCGTGCATTACTATAGTGACAGATTGTCAGCCTGTCGCCTAAAATTGCAATACACATAAAACCTTCTAGTCCCTTAGTCGGTTTCTACGACACCCACGGGAAAAAAATGGGATGATGCTATTCTAAGCCGGCATCACACGGCAAACTCTAACATAATATAAATGCATCGTTAAACACGACCCTTGTCTATCCCTCTACACAGATTTCGCCTTAAAACAATCTCAAGCCAATAACCAAGAATCTTAGCTTGAATCTTATCTCACTTAACATCGCTGAGCATGCGAATTCTTAACAGTCTCTTCAATTAAAGTTACTTTGTCTTGTTGCCTTTAATGGCTTACAATTGAAAGGGGATCCTTCAGTAACGAAGTGGTTCTTTGTTTTGGGATCGTATCATGATACAAGGAGATAAAAGGGCATTTTCATTACAAAGGAAAATATGGAGATGGCTCACGAAATTGGCCTCGGAACTTAGCAAGCCTTTTGTAGTTAATAATGTTTTCAGATAGCATTTCATTTATCAATATTAGTTAAAGGAAGTCCGTCTAATTTGATTGAAATTAGAGTTTTAGATTTTATAAAATATGGCATGAAAACCTACGTTGAATATCTTTGATGTCATGTTCGGACAATTTGAAAATTCACTTGAAATTCAATTGAAGTATAAATACCTCTAATTAGCTGTATATCCGTCTTTCTTTTACTTCTTCGTCGAGTGGATTGTAATAGTTATATTTTCGTGCTAGCGGTATGGCTGTAAATTGTAACCTACCATAATGTATATGTATACCTACATATACATACGTATATGTGTACCTACATATACATATGGTAGATATTGATATTATTGAAAGAAGGACCTCTCCCCTCCAGGATTTTATCAACCTAAGATAGTGTTTCACTTCAGAACAGAATCATGATTTAGACCCTTGGATGGATTCCTTCCTTTCTTCGTGTACAAAAGAAAGAAAGACCTGGATCGATAAAACGGGAAACGGGATAAAAGCTTGGTAGTAAACTCTGAAGCAATGGTTTTGTTACTGGTGTTGGTCGTAGTAAGTATATTAAGATAATCGAAATAAAGCTAGGTATTTTAGATTGCAGGTAGACGACAGTCTTGGTCGTTTATATAACGAAAAATCTACTACTTCCAGATGAGCCCTAGTTGCCCACGAAAATAGTCAGGTATGATGTTGTGCCCTCAGGTAAGAGCAACTAAATTTTTCGCATTTATTTAAAAAACTAAGCGGACTAGATTAATTCTCAGTTTCGGATTCCAGCGTAGGTAGTTATAGGTTAGTCGCAAAATACTTATTTTTCTGTAGTCCACTACAAACCCTTATCGTGATGATGATATTCTCTAAGAGAATACTAATTATATCTCAAAGTTGGTATGCGAGGTATTATTACTGAATGTTCTAAAATTAAACACTAAAATAGAACCTCTGTTCCCGCATTTTACCTGAACAGGAATTAACGTTACAATGGCTTTGAAGCAGCGTCATATCTCCGGTCCAATTTAAGGGGAATACGGACCTATATACACGATACAGCGTCTGTCAACGAACGCCTTTGTCATGTGCTCGGACATGATCGGGTCGTTCCGCTTAACATCTGAATTCAGGCAAATTAAATTTACAGGTAAGTGGGTGATCTGTTTTTCAACCTAGTTTGAAAAGGTCATAACTTTAAAACCATGCATTTCTGGTTATATTGTAAAGACAAAATTTATTAGAAATTTTATAAGCTTAATTTCTTCATAGACTATATTCACGTTACGATGCATCATTTACGAGTTACAATAAAGAAACTAAAAAAGAGACCTTGATTTAACCCTTGTACTCCCAGCGTTCTGTGCAATCGCGGGGTTTATAATTGGAAGTTGTGTAGGACCGACTACTATACAACCCTACAATATTTAGTCATCAAAAGGTCATCCTAAGGTTTTTCCCGCAATTTTTTCTACAACTGAACTATGTCAATGTTTTGGATGGAAATGCGCTTACGTCTGTTTTTAGAATAAGAAAATTAAATATTCCTTGTATCGTATTATGGATTCGGCAAAGTACACTCTGTTGTGCATTAAGTGTGAGAAACACCTTATGCGTTTATTCTTCTTTCGAAATAAATGCGAAAATTTCAACCATGAATCTGCTTGCACTTGTCCCAATGGAGTAAGATACGGCAGTGGCAAAACGAATAAAATCTACAATTCGTCACGTTCAGAAAGCGTTAAACAAGCTCTAGCGTCTCACTGCCAAATCCCCGAGCCATTGCTGTTTGGTGTGCTGAGGCCCGAGTGGTGTTTTTCATCTATATCCATGGATGCTCTACTTTCAAGTGTCATGAACCGAGTGTAAAAGAGATGCTCCCACAGTAAGGCGGATCAAACATTTAACGCACGACGGAATGCTAAAATATCGCAGCTGTCTGTCAGATCCATACTAGAAACGTCACTCCTCATATTAAAACCGCAATCGACGGACGACGCTGCGAAAGCGATGCGATGTTGAGCGGTTTTAGTATGGGGACTGACATTTCTAGTCTGGATCTGACAAACCGCTGCGATATTTTAGCGCTACTTCGTGCGTTAAGTGTGCGATCCACCTAACTCGGCAAGCCGACTAGTTGCCGACTCCAATAATTAACTAGCTAGTTGAGCCGATCATTAATTTCGGTCGTTTTCTGTGGTTTTCAGCGACGGTTGCGAGTTCCCTATCGCCGTGCAAGTTTAAGCGCTTGCATCCAATAGGTAAGCAGTTGTGATCGGACAACATTAAAAGCAATTTTAACTCTAGTTTTACTAAACTATTAAACATTTAGTATGAAACCGATGTGAAGAGCCGTGAAGGTAAAAATTAAGGATAGGTGGTAAAAAATCTGATTAAGTAAATAAAAAACGCAACTAAGATAAAAAAAGAACTCGTAACGAATTTCAAAAAGCGAGCAAAGCGAGATTGTTATTTCACGTTAAAAAGGATGGGCGGTGTGTCTTTATGGTTACGATGGGATAGGAAATATGGACAGCATCAACAAAATTTGGAAATCCTTCCGATTTGACCTGGTTCTTTTGATTTTGTTGATTGTAAGCAAGCAATGGACATGCAGCACATAGCCCATTTTGAGGCACACCCAGTGGAAAACAGCTGCATTGCTGTTTACGGATCCAGCTGCACTGCATTCCAGAACTACACTCCAATCTTTTACACCCCATCCCGTGGGAACCGGGAAAGACCCGGGAAAGCCTGGATTTTCCCGTCCGAGAAGCAAACTGCTAAACTTTTTCGCTCTTGCCGCTTTTGTGCTAAGTGCAAAGTCTCCTATGAGTTTTGAGTATAAACTCCAGAATTTGTTGGGTCGTTTCAACACGTCACAAGAAGTAACATATGCAAATTCAAAACTGATTTTATTTCCCTTCAAGATAAACAAATTCTTCTTTCAATAATTCTGAAATGCAATAAAAATACGAAATTAAATTTAATAATAAAATTTCCATAGGCTTAAGAACGGAATATCTCAGGGCCATCATCTTCGATAAGTGCTATGAATATCGAGAGCCTTTTGGGTCCCAAAATTAGATTTATTTCGTTCAGTAAATTATATTCAATTTTCTGGTTTTGAATAGAAACCCCATTGGAGCACTTCGTAATGAAATTATGATATTTCGAGAATTTGCGAAACGTATTAAAAATCTTGAAGAATGCAATTACGACAATCAAAAAACTAGCAATAATAAAAAAAAATATTTGTAAATAAACTGTTATTTAGGATAAATTAAACTCGTCCAATTTTACAAGACAATGGGGTGACATTACGTACTTACCTACCAAAGGGTAAAAATGGGAACCCTTGATTGGTGAAAAACTTCGTTGATTGGAATAAAGAGTCTGGCTCAGTTTTTTATTTCTTTAAAAAATATTGGTAAAAATAGAAACCCTATATTGGTGGAAACTGCTTTAATGACCTTGCAAATTTTTATTTCGTTAAAAACATTCAAACATACAAACGTGTAAAACAATCTCTTGATTCTCAAACATAATAGCCTGCATAATTGTATAAAGAATGATGTGTAATCTACTTATTAATTAAAGAGGCGAACTCTATCCTAATTGAATCTCATCAACTCCTCTTTTACAAAGTTGTTGATACTCTCCGAATTTACAGTAACTATTTTTATCGGAACCATTTATCTAATGACGCTGACTTATTTAATGTTAAAAGTCAGTTTTCAACCGTCAGGGTCTGCACATCTAACATTCCCTTTCATGCGTACTCTGTTCATTGTATTGATAAATTAAATTTAAAAATATAAAGTTGATGTCGCCATGTATGATCAGCTACTGCATGGGTTCTAACGTCTGTGAGAACCGTTCATCGGGTCGTTGGACAACTCGGGCACTGGAAAAATATGAAGATTTTTTAAAATTTGTTACTCAAATAGCTCGCACAAAAACGCTTGATTAATCTAAGAGCAATTTTCTGACTTTGGTGTAGGAGTTATTTTAACAGTAGAATTGACTTCTGAAAAGCACGAATTGACAATTATGTTTCGTAAAAGAGGACAAGTCAATTCTTATACAATAGAACATATCAGGAAGAGAAGTACAAGGAACGTTCAAGTTAGGTAGGCATTTTGCAAAATTTGGTGATGCGTCGAAAGTCAATTGAATCCACATTGAGTCGGCTACCAATTTTTTTAAACGTTATTCAAACGCAGAACCATTGTGTGTAAAATAAAAAACACGTCAATGTCAAACCTAGCATAAGTTTTATTCGCATAAAAGTTTTTAGCGCATCTAGCAAAAACCGCAAAATCATGGAATGCGATATATCTTAATTCACCATTCTAGTTATGATGCGCAACTGCGACTTCCATTTTCTCTCCATTTGTTGACAAAATTATTTACTTGTTTTGATATACATACGATTTGACACTTGTGAAGTCTTCTCGCCCGCAAGATAATTGTGAACTATGCGCATCATAAAGGGGCTTTTAGAGTTCCAAATTCTGTTTCAAACTTGATAAGCAAAATACCAAACCTACCGATTGGGTACTTCACGAAATAATTATACTAGTAGCACATGAAATAAGGAACTAACTTATACTGGTTACACATACTAGTATCAAGATTAACCAGTTTTCGATGATCCCTCAAGTAGACCTCCATAGAGCTTACGAAATTCTATCTCCAATGGTAATTGATAGGCGCAATACAACGTCTAAGCGTATGTACCCAATCGTCCTTGACGTAGAGATTGTACATGTAAATCAGGTCAAAGTTAGGGATGAGAGAAATCATGACTTAGGTATTGAAATAACACCTTTTTTTATAGAAGACGATTTTCAATAATTCAAATAAAAGAATATTTCTAAAGCATTTTTTTGTATTTTCCGGTACTTGCATACTTGGTTTTCTTTTTGCGCCACGTAAATGCACCAATGAATTTTATCGAGTCTTGCGTAATATTAATTAAAATACACAACAGCTCATTGAAGGTCCGTTTCTATAGGAATCTTTCTTCAAAGGATGATAATATTATGATAAAAAAGTACCAAAAAAGTTTGCTTTTTGTAATCGACGTTTTTAATAAAAATCGGTGCATTCTTAATCGGTATCTCCTGAGTATAAATAATCAAATATTACTAAAATCACATCCCTAGTACAGATAGTCTAATTGTCGCAATTTGCAGGCGTTGTTTAGTCGAAATCGTGATACTATTGAATAATCAAGAAGCATTTATTGACATTCATATTGTAGCATCAAATTCATTAAATTATAGGATCCAGAAGTAAAAATTTTATCGCTACTGATACGGTGTTCATCTTAATCGTAGAATCGATGAAGAAAAAATAATTTCAATTACGGTAAGCTGAAGGCTAGTGATTTGAAATATCACCAATATTGGTCTCATATGTCTGTAGACGATTAAATCAGTGTCTGAGGCAAGACTTTTCATAGCAATATATGTAAGCCGATGCGGGAGCGGCATAACTTTCCGCACGCTCTACAGGTGAAGGTGGAATTCGAGACTGGAAAAATGAAATATCAAGTTTAATAAAATATGGCTAGTAATTTTTTACAACATTACCAATCTTTTATCAACCTCTATCCATTCAGTCCATCAACAAAATGCCATAGATAAGTATTTTGGCGGAACAGAAGGTTCAAAAACTATACCTACTCTATAATTTGAACAGTGCGCTTTCATCATAATTATGGATCCCAAAACTCGATCTACAATCTCTGCATCACCGCTATCAAAAGCATTCCTCCAAGCAGTTTGAAGCTGGCTTGGTTCCCGCATTTGACTGATCACGTGACTGATCCAATTGCAGAACCTTTACCAACACAAGAAGTCAGGCGGATCGCACACTTAACGCACCACGGAGCGCTAAAATATCGCAGCGGTCTGTCAGAGTCATACTAGAAACGTCACTCATTCTCCTTGCCTTATCCCGTTCTTTGTCGAGGTCGGCTACCTATCCTAGTAGATTTGACGTGTAACCGAGTTTTTACTCAGAGCGACTGCCATCTGACCTCTGTAACCTGGCCCGAATCCTAGAAACGTTACTCCCCATACTAAAACCGCACCTGACGGACGACGTTGCGATAGCACTGTGTCAGCGGTTGAGTAACTTTAGCATGGGGATTGAAATTTCTAGTACGGATCTGACAGCTGCGATATTTTAGCGGTCCGTCGTGCGTTAAGTGTGCGATCCGCCTCACGTGCAGAAGATCGCCAATCGAAAACCCTTTGTCACGCTCCCGTGCCCTGATTGGTTCCATTCGGTGCCGAAATCAAATTCGCCGTGAGGGTTTATCAATTATGTTATGTAATTTTCGGGGTAATTTTGCGAAAACACGTTTTGACCTTAATGATCTGAAGGAACAGGAAATGGGTGAAGCAGTTTTTGTGAAGTTGACCTGCAGGGCTTACATGCGTGCCACGATAAAATTTTGTTACCGCAATTGTGTCTTCTGCGGCTAACGTCACTGCGAATAACTTACGCATTCTTCCGTAGTGACATTGTGCGCATATGAAACGAGTGAATATTCAACGTTATCCAAGTAGATATAAAAAGAAATACAAACTTATTGAACTATTAAAACATAGGGAAAACGGACCACCACAACATTGTAGAGTCTAAAACACAATAGAGATCTCTATTAAAAATAATAAGTATTCCTCAACAGCAAGTTTTATTTATCTTTTAGAAATTCCAGGATAATTAAAAAGAGAGTTGAAATTCTGCTTTTGTTATTTTACAATTGGAACATTCAACTGCTTTTATAACCAATATTCTAGGTAATTCTTTTTTAGCAAACGATTCTTTCTTTCAAGTTGATCAGGTATATTCCCGTTCGAAAGAGTCGTCGAAGCCATACTAGTTATGTATAAGTCTTTTTAGTAGTTTTCAAGGAGACTGGAGTGAGGATTGGAATTGGCTGCTTCCGAGTGCAATTAGCGAATAAGCCTTGTAATTCAAAGGGGAACGCTGTTAGCTTGCCTCAAGCTATTTCCAGGTGACAAGGGAATACCTACCTACCTAAAATTATATATAGGACATTACCAAAATGAAAATGGCTGACTACATAGGTATCAAAAGTATTCTACCTACTTGATAAAGTCAAATATACCTTTACAGCCACAACAGTCCACTGCTGGATTTGGGCCTCCCCTTATTTGGGGGTATTGCGACACTGACCGCGCTTGGCAGACGGATTGGCGAGCGTAGTGTAAGATTTAGCATTCGCAGTGAACGCTGCTGTCCATTCTCTTCTTGGTGATCATTCCTAAGTCGGTTTTAACGACACCCAAGGGTAGAATTGGGGTGATGCTATTCTAAGCCGGCACCACACGGCAGTCAAGTCTAGGCAAGTCGAATATACGGCCGACTTTTTGAAAATATTTATTTAATGTTTTTCAGGTAGTTTTCTAAATCATGTCAGAGATTGAGACATTTAAATATTTTTGTCGTAAATGAAAAAAATCGTGTTTATTTTACAGTCCGAAAAAAAAGTTAGATTCCTTTACAACAAATTAATGGGAAAACCGGCCGCGCACCGGTCTGTATGAGATTGAATGGAAAAAAGAGTGATAAGTTCTGAACACACCATTGATTTGATTTCATTGAATGGAAATTCGCGCGTAGTCGCTAGTGTTTCATCAATCGACTGCAATATTTCATGCAAATTCATTAATTTCACTCACGATATCGTGCAAACGTAACTTGAAATGCAAAACATAACTTGCAATAAAATTCCAATGTACTTATATCAGGTTAGGCGGATCGCACACTTGACGGACGACGGAGCGCTAAAACATCGCAGCGATCTGTCAGATCCATTCTATAAATTTCAATCCCCATACTAAAACCGCTCAACTGCTGTTGACGTAGCGCTATCGCCGTCCGTCGAGTGTGGCTTTAGTATGGGGAGTGACGTTTCTAGTATGGATCTGACAGACCGCTGCGATATTTTAGCGTTCCGTCGTGCGTCAAGTGTGCGATCCGCCTTACCACAAAGCTCTCGCAGCACCAAATCTTGTTCAATGTTCCCCAAAATCTAACAGCAAATCTTGACCACAGTTCTCGAACCAAAGTTCAAATGAAATTATGATCTCTCCTAACGGGGAATTTACAATCCCCAGCGCTCAAAGATATATCACTAGGAGCAATCGGGAATGGAAATGGTTGCACCGCATCGAACGCTGCTATGCATATTTCATGGGGTTCGGCTGACCTAAAACCGCGGCGTACTTATAAACTGATTTATCGAAGACATTCAATAGTCCTTACAAGGATTAAAGAGAGATGTTATTTCTAAATAGGCACAATAATATGACTTTAAAGTCAAATTTTAGTTTTTTTTTTCTTCAATAAAATCGTTTTGTAGAGTTCCACCGAAATGAAGCGTCTGTCGAAAAGCAGCCACACAGATCATGGCTCACTTCTATAATAGAATAACTAGATAGAGAGAAATCATCAGAGAAATCGAGATAAATGTGTTTTTATGATTAGATAAAACACGAAACCTATGAAAAACTATTACTAATTTAGGAAAATTTCCATTAAGATTTATTTTACTCACTATTACACGATATCCGAGATTTATTACAAAATAAACACACTTTTAATGTGATTCATACGAAACATAACCTTGTGAAGTGTACCGGATTTTTTGATGAGAAGTTTAAATTAAGACTTTCAGAGTAACCGGATCCTTGAGACAAAAATAAGGATAAGAATTGAATAGTTGTTCTAATGTGAAACAAATATTTTTACTGTTTGATTTTCACTAAAGAGATCCGATTGCCTACACTGAGACAATTCTCTCTCAATTGTTTGTTTGTGAAACCAGTGAAATTGATATTGTTTTCTGCGCCCTGTTCACCTTCGCCTATTAAAAAAACATTTTCGACAAAGTACACAGTAGGCACGGTACGTTCATAGTCCTCGTCCTTGGAAGCATTTCTTTCTCTTGAACATTATTTATCCCAAAAAGTCTTGTACAAGGTGAAAAATATGTAAAGGCTCACAATGTTTGTCTCAAACACCGCTTCCTAAGATTTTCTCGTTTTAGGCACGGACGTTGTTTGCATATTATGTTTGGATCAGCAGGTTCCTTTTTTGCTGAGTCAACACTACTACTGCTTTTTTACGTATTTTACTAGTTTTATCCAGTCGACCTAAATAAATACAAGTGATAAATAAAAATAAGTATTTGAATTCTTACGGGCTTTAAAAATAGAGTCAGCACATAGAGTAGATGACCAGTCAGCAATTGGCGGAAGATCGCGCAGAACTGAGATCAATGGAGTTAGTTGGTTACATACAGTAGACGACCATCTATTTGACTCGCCAGGGATAAAACGATACAAAAAAATAACAATAAAAACAAAAAAAAAATTTAAATCGGAAATTACAGAGACAAAATATTGATACCAAATACAATGATGGGATATGAATACGAGCATTTGTTTTATTTCAATGTTGCATTTCATCGATTGTATCGACAGCATCAAATGCATTTTTGAATAACAATTTAGATTGATTGCAACAGAAATCACAGTTAAAATAAATGTAGCATGCTAAATATTATATGACAGAAAATTTTTAAATTTTAATCTAAGGCGGATCGCACACTTAACTCGCAACGACGTTGCGATAGCGCTGCGTCGAGAGCTGTTGAGCGGTTTTAGTATGGGGATTGACATTTCTAGTATGGATCTGACAGACCGCTGCGATTCTCAGCGCTCTGTCGTGCGTTAAGTGTGCGATCCGCCTAAAACTTGGAAGTTATTGATACTTTCTATTCTAGTTTCTTTATTAAACACACATCCACAAAATGCGTATAAAGATCATTGTATGTTTCACAGACACATTCTAGACAAAATCATAAATCCTACTCCATGTCTTACATCTTAACAAATTTCTTTATTCATTTGAATTTAATTATTTTCTATTAACATAATTCAATTCAAAGGACCTTATAAAACTTAGGTTCGCTCATTATTTTTAATATTATAGGGATAAAACTTCACAAATAAAAAAAAACACGAAAAATACTCTTCTGTACTTTAGAATAAAGCTAAAGAGGATCGAAAGTCTTTACATACAAGATAACCGAAAAAAAAATGTTTCATGATACTTAATTAATAACAAAACACGTTACTGCAATTTTTAAAAGTTGTCTGTTTGTCTGTTTTTGTTTAGGTATACATACGAGGAAGCATCATGCGAAAGGACCAAACGGATTTTGATGCAATTTGTACCAAAATGTCTAGAAAATCACCGACCAGGTTATGGCAAAAAAATACCCCTAAAAGATGGTTGGCTGCTACACATAAAATAAGTCAATGCATTAACAAATCATCATTCAAAATTCGTTAGCATGAGTGATTATTTATGCTCAAATTATTTAACTTAATCAAACAGACTGTTTGCATAGGTACAGGTTTTCACGCAGATAAATAAAATTCGTTAGCAAATAATATTACGACAAATATTTATTCGGGTCTCATCTGATTTCCTTTAGAATATGTTTACAGTACTTGTTTGAATATGAATTTTTATTATATTATTATGAGAGATACTCAAATATCACAATAAAGGTAAGAGGTAGAATTTTATGAATTTCCGTCATTAGTAAAGATCATGTCTATAAACACAAGTTCCTACATAAGTAAGTAAGTACTACTGCATGTAAGCCAAATTTGGCAAATCTTAGAACCATTAAAGTTTACTACCACTAAAACAGCATGTTTCCTGTTTCTAGGCTCAACTCCGCCACTATTTCCCCAACTTGAATTGAATATTTCGGAAGAGCATTCTTCGTTTCAAATCCCGTAACAACTTGTAGCAACTGCAAAGCCTTTGTAATAGCGGTTTCCTTCCAGCATTGTGAGCTAGTTTCTTTCAGCCCAAGTATTTGCTCCGGGGATCAACTCGGTGGCGTCAGTACCGATTGGATCGCCGCCAAATCTCTTTCTTTGCATAGATAGTCCTCTATTTATTTTCTAGTTTAGGCTGGCAGTATCACTTGCAAATCCAATAGAATGCGGCGAAATTATTGGAACGGTTCGAGAACAAGTTGTCTGAACATTTTCGAGTACAAAATTTGTCTTTGAAATCTATGGCTGCATATTAATTTTATTTCGCTGGATAAAATGTCGAGCATAGCAATTTTATTTGTTTTGAAACGAGGCAACTCAATCTATACCTGTGAAAATGTAACAAATAAATAAAATTGTAACGAAAAGATAAAATCTTGCTGAATGGGTTCATAAATATATTTGTTCTGGCTGTGACGAGGGTTGTTACGAAGATTGTGATGACTTTGAGCTCCAAGGTTAAACGCTTGTAATTTAAGTAAGTAGGTGTTATTTTTGCCAATTTCTGTAATAAGCATTATCTACAATCTACATAATTATGCACCTACGAAAGATTACGACTATTTGCACATGCTTTAAAAATAATCTCGAGCGAACACTGTCGAACTAGTGAGTGAGTTTATTTAGGTACTCGTATGTATGAGTTTCACTAAAGTGATACACACAATTATCTCAAATGTTCCTCTATATTTGTCAGACGTGGCGACAGCGACCGTATTTTTGCGGCCGTTAGCGCTCTGCCTACCCCGTAAGGGTTAAAGGCGTGATGTATGTATGTTCGTGTTAAATTTCATAAAAAATATAAATCAATTGGATTTCGTTCTGTAACATTGTGTTTCAATATGATGTGTAAGGCGTCTTCTCTTTATACGCAAAGAAGCATAAAATGTAACTAATGTGCAAAGGCTTTCTACGTCTTGACGTGAGGAAATTAACAAACTTGCAAATGCCTCGCGCATACATTTCTCATAAAAGCAAACTCTTCTCTTCCTCCTCATACAGTTTTAACCGCAAACAAGGAAACGTGCATTATGATGGTTGTTAGGAAACACAGACTATTGGTTAGAAAGACTTCTTTATGGCGTTCAAAAACGGCTACATCGATTTCCATAAATTCGTATGTAGGGATTTTCGAGGTCACTCAAATTTTCTCAACTCACTAAAAAAACGACCTTCCCTTCTGCGAGTTGTTTTTACATAAAAAAATTCAACGCAGCACTTTATGCGTCAAAAATTACAAGCTGCTGATTGCGGAATTATAATGAAATAAATATGACAACTTGCGCGGGAAGCACTGATGTCTGTTTGTCACATAGTATTCAATTTGCGAAGCATTTATGAAAATTATAAGGTTCTTGAAGATAATAAGTTGAAACTTCGTAAAACTGTATGCTGATGAGGAATATGGCAAATGAATACGAAAGTAGCAGGCCGTATCCAGCAGTGAACTGTTATGAATGCCGACTATGAAGAAGAGTCTTTCAAGTTTAGTGGTCCATGGCAAGTAGACTTCGTACCTCTGCTCATTGTACTCGTGTTGACTTAGGTAATGAAATGTCAGGCGCAATGTGCGTTGACAAAATGGAGAACGTTGGTTGCGGCATTTCAGGGCATTTGTTTTAAAAAGACAGAAGTAGGTATGTACTACCCCTGGTTTTTCATATGACAATTTTTTTTTATTATACCCTCAAAACAAAAAAAAAATCGATTTCCCAGCCAGTTGATCGGGAATCTTGTATGGGAGGTTGAAAAAATTTTCACGTTTAGCAACGGTAACTATCCCCAATTCCCCATAGAAAAAATGTTCAATTTCATGGTCTGACCACGCCTGCGAAGTTTTCGTTACACCATCCCCACCCTGTATATTTTTTAGTTTGTTGCCCAACGATTAAGTTACAATACCGGTCGCTTTAATATCATTTAATTATTCAAATAGTGAAACTAGTGTAAAAAGTGTTTTATTGACTAGATTACTATGGTTCAAGAAATCACAACACAAAATCTAAAACATCCTAATAATGATTTTTTATAGTTATAAATCCCTGACAAACCGCTGCGATATTTTATTTAGCGCTCCGTCGTGCGTTAAGTGTGCGACCTGACTATGATGTTATCCGTTTTTACGCAGGAAAGTATATTATACAGCTACTTATCTATAAACTCCTAATAAACTGCTGCTAATCTCTCTACATGGGACACTTACGTTTTTAATTAACTGCTCGCGTCGTCAATGGTAGCTTCTGTGGACCAAAAAAAGAGATGTTTTATATGATAGTGTTACATCTGAGGCCAAGTCTCACTTTGGGTCATAGAGCCGGTTCCAAAGTTCTGCTATGTAATATTATAAAAATTTAAAGCATACTACTTCTATCAATGCAAGGAATAAACAAAAAAACTTAGATTATTGGAACGCTAGCGATACCTTCAATAATCTAAGCTAAAAATAGTGTAATAAAGTTGGTGTACCTATTGAAGAGATATTGAAATACCCACGCTAGGAAATATTTACGTCAGTTTGTCAAATACAATAATTTTGACATCAAAGTTGAATAAAGCTTTCATTAATAAGTCGCTTGGATTATGAGAAATTGAGCGAATAGAGTAACCATTCTCTTCAAATAGTTTAATCAGTGATTAAAAAATATTTAGCCCTATTATTAAAACACTTACGTCATATTACTTGTCTATATGTAAATTCATTTTACTGATGGATTTAAGTAAAGTGTACTCTGCGGCTGGAATAAGTAATGAAATTGAAAATTTGACAAAGCATATTGCGGTACTGCCTGCGGCTTCCTGTGTCAGTGCAAACCGTTTGGTATGACCACATGTCAGGCAGAATATAGTACGTGTAGAATGGCACACTGGGTTTGAATTCACTGTCAAAATTATGAAGGATGGATGTTCGAGTACCAGTCCGAAATTTGCACCAATTATGAACCAGAATACTGTACAGGGTTATTTTTTAGTTAATACACAAACTTTGTAGGGTGTTTCTACTCATGATACTGAACAATTTTTACTACAGGCCGCCTGCGACATCGCAAAATAAGTGCTCCATAGAAAAATTCATACCTACTCGGCAAAACTGTATGGGGCGCAGGTGGCCCTATAGTAAAAGTTGTTCAAAATCATGAGTAGAAACACCCTACAAAGTTTGTGTATACTTATAAAAAAATAACGTATAACCTGTATGTACGAGTATTTCAATTGTCTAAGTTTCTCTATATATTTTTATGATAGATTTTTTCGAGACTTAGACAATCGATTACTTAAACGGCAATCGTTATCCAACCATGTCTGCTTCTTGTAGAAGGCTGTTGAAGAATTCTGACACTAAGGTTCATTGAGTCGTTGGATGATTTGGTGAAAAGAGAAGAGAAAGAGATAAAATTCGGTAAAAAAAATATTACCTACCTGTTTAATTATTTTAGAGAAAGAAATGTGAAAAGCCTTGACCTACTCTTAGGTATATTTGAACTACCCTTGAACCAACAGCCTGGGACGTGTCAAAAGCTATGCTTAGGACAAAGTTAGTTCTACCAACATGGAGCGCATGTACAGCAGGTGCCGGGACGTACACTGAATAATATTTGCATTTACTTACTCCCATACAACATACGCTTATAGGAGCCAGCGCAGTAGGTAGGAAGTGAAACCGCATCGCACTAGAAGTAAACTACCGGTACCTCAACATTCAGGAGGGGTTTAACATTCTGGACCTGTAGTTACTTTTTTTTAAATAAATCTTACAACAGGATGACAACTTCACACTATAGTTATACACGAATCATCTGAAAGGGACTTTAAAATTTGTCAGACGTGGCGATGGTGACCGATTTTTTGCTGCTGTTAACGCTCTGCCTTCACCGCAACGGATAAAAGCGTAGATATAATGTGAAATTTCGCAGGTTGCAAATATAGTTTCTATATAAAAAATATAGGTTCCGATTGATTTCAATAAAATAAATTGACTTTTAATTAAATTCTGCCACGGTTCTTATTGGAAGGCGTATTTTATTAAATTATTGAAATAAATGACGAAATGATTAACGCTCCAAGACGTTTTATTAAAATTTAAAGCTTTTGTGAAACCAAGCGTCGTTCAATAGAGCTCTGGAATATTATATTATTTACCTTGTACAAAATGAACTCTATGACGTCAGTAGACAATGAAATAGACGGTTGACTTCTGAATGAATTGGACAAAAGACATGCATATTCGTAAGCGTGTATATGAAGGGAGTAAGACTCACGCTATTGCCTGGTTTTCTGATCTCACCAACAAAAGGCAAAAACGACATCTAAACATGCATTTTCCAGACTCTAATACCATCTTCATCTGTAGGGTGCGAAAAGTCATGTCGTTCCCGCATCGGCTTATATAGCCACGAAAAGTCTTGCCTCAGACACTAATTAAATTGTCTGTCACAGACGTACGAGGCCAATGATGGTGATAGGTAATTGGTTTGAAAAGGTAAATCACGTGACGTCAAACTTAGGCCGTTCTTACAGCGTACAGCTCAGCGCTAAAATGTGCAACGTATGCGTCTGTCAAATCCTTAGTAGAAACGTCATTCCCTAAACGATATTCATTGCGCTGCGTTGAGCGTTAGGTGTGAGAACGGCCCAATAGTTAGTTGTCTTTTCCCCAAGCTGGCGTTAGTTAGGTAAAAGTAGTAAATCACTGTAAGTTGATGTGCATAAACATTTACATTAAATTGACACACATTCTTAAAAGAAATCATTCGAAATAAAAAATGCATTATTTTATATACTCACGAATTTGGGTGCATACGGGTATTTACCGTGTAGGTACGGGTATTTACCGGGTAGTTGGGTACCTGCCTGGATACGTGTCCATCTCTTTAGTGTGCACGTGGTCACGCGCGTACCTTTTGGTACCTACTTTAGACTGAGAGACAGCACTATGCTTGTGTTGTTTAGGCAACGCAATTGGTTAATCAAAATATCGTTCAGGGCATATTTACTTATTATAAAAAAATCCTGAAGCCAAAAAGAAGAAACACAGCAATTTGTAACCTAAGTCTGTATACTTTTTTTTCCACAAAAACCTTTGAAGGTTGAATTTACAAGCATAACCTAAAGAATGTCTGCAAACTTTTAATACCTTTGATATCAATATCATAGTAAAAGTTTATAGACTAGGTATAAGAAATTGCTTTTAGTTATTCGAACATAATTCTATCGAAAACAGAACACTAATACAATTTTGGTGTATTACAAAAGGAACGTTGATGATTTTATCAGACTTTAATATAAAAAAAAAAGCTTTTAAAAGTAAATACTTGACATATATATTTTAATAGATATTGCCGTATGTTTATGCATCTTTTCGCCTACCGGCAACTTTTTATTAACAAATCATTAACATTTTTAATTTAATTATTTATGCATAAACTAATTTATTAATTGTCAGCTCATGATATGAATATCGATACTTGGTATTAGATTTGACTTCTTTCCATGATTCGGTCTAAGGTTTCCTGATATGTTTTCCTATTTCGATATTGCATAGGAAAGTGCGTTTTATAGTAAGTATTGTAGACGTGATCTCATTTCGACAGTAACGCCATCTAGAACACAGCTGCTTTCTATCGATGCCGGTCTCGCAAATGTGGCACAAGTCAGAAGCGACAGACGCAAGATCACAGAGGACTTGTCAATGATATTATGAAAATGTTTCAGTTTGACTGGGGTTATACATTCATACCTCGTCTACCAAGCGTCGTGCCTGAACATTCTTTGCACACGCAACAATAATGATGAAGCGTGTGAATTTTAAGCAGAGTGAAGTTAGCAACGCGTGAGATATTTTAGTGACAAAATTTTATCGTGGCATACTGGAGACGAAAGTAACTCATAGAGCATACTTTTGAGGATAAATTGTCATATAGAACATAACCCCGAGTATAAATGATCCAAATAACCTCAGTCATTGTCGCCATTACCAGCCATAGGACCATTATTGTGAATAGTACACACTCCACTAACAACTGATGCACCCGACCACGAGAACACCATATATATCTTCCTTTCTTTCGACGGTAGTGGCATTTCAATCCGATTTTCAGGAACATCAATTTGTAGCCCTAAACAAAATACCTAGTGAGGATATAAGTTTAAAGTTTTGGGTTCAAGACAAATAATACTAACTATAACAAATAATGCTAACTATAAACTACTCTGCTCAAGCTACACTTCTTTATAAGTACCATTGCATCAGTGTAAAAGACCCTATGGTCTTTTAAAATAAATACTATTATTTATGCAGAAAATTCCTTTAACTTGCACCACACGACAACCAGGACGAGATTAAAGATATTACAAAGCCCTTTAAGCATTTTGTCCTGAGATTGCCGAGTAATGGGTCCAGAAAGTAATTTCAGAGTAGAAATGCAACTTTGAAAGATTATTAGACTGTGGACTTTGTGTTCCTTATTGGCTCTGAGATTTTTAATAGTATTTAAGCGGTAAAAGAGCAGGTTTTGTCACTTACTTAAGACATCATAAATAACACAACTTTTACTAATACCAAAGAATATTAACTATAGCTACTACAGCCACAACAGTTTACAGATGCACATTGGATACCCCATTGAAGAGGTTTTGCTTAATATTTTAGGTACTGGAGGTATTCAAATTATGATAATTACATATTTACACTTTTAATAAATACATTGATTTGTGTTGGACTCGGTGTCCGACACTAAAAGAGAGAGAGAGGTTGAATTTGATTATGATCATGTCACATACCTATTATTAAACCACAGCTTTCCCATTGATTAAAAATGTTACATGATTTTAAGGACACCCAGTCAGTAAAAAAAACATTTAAAATAATTTTTGTACACATGTAAAATCGTTTTTTCATATCTACCGCAAAAAAAGTCTGTTAGGAATGTTTTCGATTCATATCTGAATTATCCGTCCTGATTGACGTGCGTGCGAGATTACACATTTTTCTAACTGGGGCATCTGTCCTAAAACTGAATGACACGCCGGACAAATAGGTCAGTCAGACGAAACACAACAGAGCGATGGCATTCACGTATATATAGGGGTGTAAGGGACGGCGTCCCGAATACTGATAGGGTGCAAGCAGACTATAAAACTGAAAAACTTTCCCCTAGGAACATAGGTCAGGAAACGTCAAAAAGTTTTGGTTTCCCATAGTAAATGCAGTCAGCTGATCGCGATTTCGTATGGGAGGTTGAAATTTTTTTGTCGTTTTCTGACATATCTTTCTAGGGGAAAGTTGTTCAGTTTCATGGTCTGCTTGCACCCTATCAGTATTCGGGGCGCTGTCCCTAACACCCTGTATTTATATATTATATATATCAATCAGTTCATAGTACAAAGCAGAGCGATTCCAGCGTCTGTCTGTACGTATGTAGGAATGCTTAGATCTTTAAAACTACACAACGGATGTTGATCTCGTGCTTTCATAAATATAGTTTTAGTTATACAAGTAGAAGAAAAAACATCTTATTCTCACAGAAAAATGAGTTACAGCAGGTTAAACGCCGCTTATTTAAAAAAAGCAAGCCACCGGCAAAGGGGATGGGAGGATGAAAATGGATGAACCTGGGACACATAGAGTACCATATTACTGCTCTGCCACTGAGCAACCGATGCGACGCCTCAACTGAACTGCACCTTTCCAAATTTTCAATTTAACGACATCTTGTAAAAGATTTTTACAATTCAATATGTAGCTAGTGCACTGTGCAGTAGGAATTCAAAACTTTATTACGAAGCTATTTACTTTAGCATTAAAAGGAAAATAAACATTTTGACGAGCAATAACCATCTTCATAAACGGGTCGCTATTTTTAAATCTTATAACGTCTTTCCTAGATATTTGAATCACGCAATATCACGTATAACAGACAGTAAGACGCCGACACGTCTAGTGCAGAAATAGTTTTATATTCTTTGAAACAGACTCAAATGTCAAAGATATTTCGTCTGGAATAAAAGTTCTTTTTACTGTAAACGCCTGTCAGATGCTAGAAAGTTTCAAATTGCCCATCTTACTAAAAACCAACGTAGGTGTAGCTAGGTCCAAGTCCAACACAAGAACCTGCTTCAGGGATGCGTCGTCAAACAACGCAACTTTATCCGTTGGTGCTGCGTCAACGTCGGTTCTTACACTAACAGTCGCATGCTGGATGCGCTAAAATGTGCATTGGATGTAGGATTCACCATAATATAATAAGAATAATAATTAATAGCAAAAAAGAAAAATTTAGATTTCCTACACACCTCGATCCGTCATTTCATGCCTTTTGATGGAGCCAGTTCCCAAGATATTATACATGCATAATGCGACGTAGAAATGCAGGAATCCAATATGTTTAGTCTCGGCGGTCACGACAGTGCTAAGGAGTATTTTTGTACGCGTTGTAATATAGGACAAGGACACCCAAAAAAAGAAAGAAGATGCATGCATGTCAATATTTTAGAGCTTGTGCTTCATTTCATTACTATTTTCAATATGATGATGTTCTTTTATTTAACATACATACATTAATCACGCTTCTTTCCCGTTGGGGTAGACAAAGACTATATTCTTCCACTTACTACGATCCCGTCATACTTCTTTCGCTTCTTCTACATTCATCAGTCTTTTCATGCACGTACTTCTGACCTGACCTTTCTTCAAAATCTCGATTTGGTTGAGGTATGCTATTTGCGGCCTTCCTCTTCCAACGGTTTCACTAAGCTTATAATACAGGGTTATTTTTAAATAGTACACAAACTTTGTTGAGTGTTTCTACTCTTGATTCTGAACAACTTTTACTATGAGGCCACCTGCGAGATCGCAAAAAATATTTTTGGATGTTCCATACATTTTTGCCAAGTATGATTTTTTCTATGGAACACCCAAAAATTTTTTTTGCGATTTCGCAGGTGGCCCCATAGGTAAAGTTTTTCAGTATCATGAGTTGAAACAGCCTACTGTGTGTACTGACTACAAAATAACCCTATATATCCCTTTCGTTAATCTCCTTTCATTCATTCTCTCAACATGACAGAACCACTTTAGCATTCTTTTTTCAATCCATGTCACTATAGTTTTTTTTTATTAATCTTATTTCGTTATAATGACATTGAAACCTACTGGTTGGGAACAAATGCCGATTTAGCCAAGTAAGACAAGTAGTAGAAAATGTCAGCACAGCAACAAACAGAAAATATTTGGCTAGAAAGCAACAAAATTAGCTTAAAAGTATTATTACTTCAACCGATAACTTTTAACTCAAAGTCACTTTCAAATTTAACATAAAGTGGCTTTTGTATGAACACACATTTCACAGTGAATAATCTAAAATTCTTCTTTAGAGCATTATGAGATGGAACTTCACATTTCCCGGAAATTGTGCGGTATTTTATAAAGATGCAGGGCGAAAGACGCGGGGCGGCCACATTCAAAGATCGACCATATAAAGACTACGCTATATCAAAAATAATATAAGTAAGTGTCATGTCATTCTATGCCCGTCTCCTAGCGACTATTAAAATATGTTTATTTTTTACCCGACTACAGCAAAGCAAAAAGGAGGGTTATGATTTTGACCGGAATGTATGTATGTATGTATGTATGTATGTATGTATGTGGCAATAATTCCTTTGTTCCCTCCTAGCTACGAATCTACTTATCAGAATTTGACAAATGAGGTGTCAATAGAAGCGTCTAAACAGTCCGATGGTTATAGGCTATGTCATGTCACAATAAAGTGAACATGGCGCCCTCTAGCGTGCATAAAGATACGAACAAAAAATTTTTTTTCTTCAAGTGATATCGTGTTGGGTATCAAACAAAAGGGCTTAAATAGCACATCTCAAAAATATATATAATGTAGGTGAAAATTTGAAACTTTCTTGCATTTACGCAATGTCAATTTAGTATGAAATTGGTACATCGGTTTTTCTCTTTCTCTCTTTTCGTGTAGGATGCCGAGCCGTCTAACGATTCAGTTTCTTTTTTCGTGTGGGACACCGAGTCGTCCAACGACCCGATGAACCCTAGTGTCGGAATTTTTCAACCGCCTTCTGCAAGTAGCAGGATTCTGACATGGTTGTGTAACGACCGCCGTCTAAAGTGATCATAGACAACAACCAGGACCAACGGCTTATCGTGCCATCCGAAACACGGAACCATCTTTCTTACGGAATCGGGTGGTTCAACTTGCAATGTCCTAACCAGACTGGGAACAAATTCACAAAGTGATAAATATCAACTTTGTGAGTGACCCACCGAGAATAGAACCCGGAACTTTCTGCGTCAAAGGCAGTCGCACTACCGCTGCGCCACATTGGTCTTCAATGAGTCCTTATGTCAGAATTTTTCAACCAATTTCTACAAGCAGCAGGTACATTGGTATCGGTGTCGGTGTGGTGTCGGTATGTGTAATACTCGTGGAGCTGATCTGATGATGAAAACGAAAGGCAGACAAGACGTGATAGCACTACATACGCTAAATATCTGTGTATAAGCTACGGTAAGAAAGAGCTGCTCCTTAGGCTCAGATCTGACATATTTTTTATCACATTTAATGGGATCGAAGTAGAAAAGTACCGCGAAAATTATCACATTTAAATTAATTTAACGCATTGATAGGTAGGTACATAAGAGATCCTACTAATCCTAATCCTAATTCCTAATTCCTTTGAAATTTATAAACGCGGATAAGTGTTTGTTAGAACTTGGCGCTTAAACGGCCGAATAGATTCAAATGATACTTTGTACAAAGATGAAATAATGTCTAGAATAAAACATAGGCTGCTCTTTACTGCGGTTAAATTTCTTATTTTTAGGGGAACACGCACTTTCCAAAATTGTTGAAAAAGGTAGTGCTATTAAGCCAATTCGCGTTTTAGGAAAACTAACAGCGACATCTGTTGTCTGAGACTTTTGACTTACTCAATTGAGTAGCTGCACCAAAATTGACGTTTTAGTCACAATACGTACCGCTACTGCATGTAAAATGTGTTTGAATAAGGTTTATATCGTGTTGGGTATCAAACGAACTGTCATATTTTTCATCTTATGTAATGGGATCCAAGTTGAAGGTACCGCGAATTATTACATTTAAATTAATTTAACGCGTACATAAATAGGTAGGCAGAGCGAAAGCGGGATAAAGGAGTGATATGTGTTTAAATGTATGTATGTTTAGATAGGTACATGTATGTATGTACATAAAAGATCCTACAACTAATATTCTATAAGCAGATATTTGTGCATTTTTCTTAGAACTTGTCGTTTTAACGCTTCATATATTCATATAAAATTTTATGCGTAGCTAAAATAATAAATGAAAACATCTGTTTCGGTAACGAAACCAACAGACCCGGAGGGTTGAGGAGGGCTTTCCCCCCTCGCAGAAAAAAAAGGAGGCATCTTTTTTGGTGATGAAACCAGCAGCAAGCATCGACACGGGGCTGGCCCCCCTCACAGAACAAAGAAAATGAAAAACCTGTTTTGGTAACAAACCAACAGCATGCATCGACACGGGGGGTTGAGGGGGGCTTGCCCCCCTCACAGAATAAAGAAACTGAAACATTTCTTTTGGTAATGAAATCACACGGGGGGTTACTAGCATATTTTATATACACCTAACAAAATCATAATACAGTTTAAACTCGTACCTACTTACATCTTCCAACAAACAATCGTGAAAATTTAAGTTTACAACCCCAAAATAATTAAAATAAAAAGAAGTCTAAAAACTAAAACCCGACTACTGAGATTTCGCGCTCTAAAAAGTAAGAAACAAGAAATCTGAAATAATAATCCTCACGATTGAATGTGTTTTTCGTCTCCAAAATTCCTACAAAGTAAACAGCTATTATAATTTATTTTCATGGCAGTTTAATATAAAGTTCATAGTGGTTTTCAGGTGATAGCTGTGGTCGTTTGCCACGTGCCACTAGTACTATCTAGTTTATAAAATAAATAAGGCAACCTGGCAAACGACCACAGCTTTCACCTGAAAACCACTATGAACTTTATATTAAACTGCCATGAAAATAAATTATAATAGCTGTTTACTTTGTATGAATTTTGGAGACGAAAAACACATTCAATCGTGAGGATTATTATTTCAGATTTCTTGTTTCTTACTTTTTAGAGCGCGAAATCTCAGTAGTCGGGTTTTAGTTTTTAGACTTCTTTTTATGGTTTCTATGGGAAACTTACAGCTTACATAACAACATTAGTTAAAAAACAACAATATAAACTTATCGCCAAATTAAAAGATTCCACCTGACTTGTCATTGATTTGCAGAGAATACAAAATGCTCAAATATTAATAACAAGTACTTTTATTTATGTAAAATAAGTAGAAACACTTTATAGCACATAAGAATTAACAGAAAACGGGATATATGATTGTTTATTGATTCTGGAGTTGCATAAATTCGATTGAGCTTTATACTTTTTTATGCAGTTATTCGAATTGTTGCCAATACAACTTGCCTTTGGCGACTCTACTTCGCAAATACTTATCGATTAATCTTGCAGCAATCAAAATTAGATATAGCTTTAATTAAGAGTAGTGACGTATACGAATTTTTAAGTAAACGTAAGACTTACTTAGACGGTGACCGTTACACAACCATGCCAGAAGCCTGCTACTGTATATGGTGGTTGAAAATGTCTGACAATAGTATTCATCGGGTTGTTGAACGACTCGGAGTCCCACACGAAAAGAATACGAAGTAAAAGTAAGTCGGTGAGTCTATAAAATGAAAGATCTGTGGCCAAACCACATCCGTAAAATGGATTCAAAACTGGATTTCTACTTTCAAAGTTTAACCCTCAAAAAGTGTGGAATGCAAGTCATTTGGCTGGCAACTTGCAAAGAAGTGCAGTTTAGCGTAGTTTAGTTAAGCTCAATGCACAGGAATTGTGTACTTCGTGGCTTCGTGGCACGGGTATTCATGAACTCTGGCTTGTTGTATCCAAAAGCTTATCGCTGGTACTCATTTAAAGCTGCTAAGTGCATTTCTTATTCTTATACAACGAAACGACGGGAACAGCAAAATTTTCGGATTCTGAAAAACATTAGATGAACGTGTTTCAAAGAAGTTGGGCATAAATGAAGCCGTTTGACAATCATATCTTACTAAAAATTATCTCTAAACTTTAGTATAAACGCACGTCTGACATATTTGTGATACCGCGTATATTTATATTTTTTATATAAATTTACCTTTCAAAAACCGTTTTGCAGACTCCGTCGAAATTAAATAATTTCAACCATAGATAACAAAGTTATTTAATGAAAGTTGGTCGGCTAGTTTGAAACAAATAAACACATGAATTCATAAGCATTTCTCTGTCTGAATTTATATGTTTTAAATGTAAACATAAACCTATGACATAAATTTATTCCCTTGAGGAAATCACCGAACTTTGCAGACGACGTTTTCAGTTTGTCTGTGACTAGCTGAACCAAGAAGTTGTAACTTAATGTACAATGGTCACAATGGCTCTCTAACAAGTTTGTTTTTCAGTAGAAAAGGTACATACACATTCAGTAGATAAATGTCTATTTTTAACCGATTTAAAAAAAATAGGTTCTCAGTTTGACCTGTATGGATGTATGGTTGTCCCCGATTATCTCGCATTTGGATGAACCGGATTTGATGCGGTTTTCAGAAAAGTATTTGTGAGACTTAAGGACTTTGATGCAGTTTTTTAAATGAATAGAATGATTCTAGAGGAGGGTTTTTATGCATAATACTTGCCGGCAAATCATATAATTCCCACGGGAAAATTCGTTACAGCGGATGCACCGCAGTTTCTTAAGTCAACAAGGCTTAATTATTATGTCAACAGTATCTCAAAAAAGAAAGTTGGTAAAATAGTATATTTTCTACCATTCTTGCATCAGAATAAAGCTACGAAAGTTTTTATTTTTAAAGAGTGAACTAAACAAAGTCGCATTCTTTATTTAATTTTAAATAGGTAGGTAGCTATCTAATTTGACTTCAGTGCAAGTTAGTTTCAACTTTAAACTACTTGACTCTGCTTTGTTTAGCAAACTACCCAAGTTGGTGAACTTAATGTGTAGTGAAGTTGGAACGGTCTGGACAAATAGCACGAACACCTTTTATGTTTGTTATGGAACAATTAAAATCCTTTTTATTTATTATTATTTTGGGCTAGACATGTCCCACTGCAGGGCAGAGACCTGTCTCTTTTTCCTCCACTTTTCCCTATCCTCGGCCGCCTCCATCCAGTTTTGGGCGTAGGTATCGTACCTTTTTCATGGACGACTACGTTAAAAAACATAGAAATCTTAAAAACTAAAATCAAAAATCTGACTGCGGGAATTACTGAATAATATCTTGCATTTAAAATTCGCTATTTTGAATTTATGAGACTGTAGTATGTACAGTGTAACTTGCGCTGCTGAGATGAACTAAATATCCTTAGGTGAAACTACTCAAAATCACGGCGTATAAACTCAGTCCCAGGTAGTTTATGACTTTATAGGTAATGTAAACTAGCACGGCAGAACTTCAATGTCACATTCAAACAATTAGAACTTCTTGCACTGAGCAATACGCTGTGTTTTGGTATCAAAGCGTCAGTCAAACTTATACTAAAAGACATGTCAATAAAGAAAAATAGACCAACGTTAACATGATTTTGGCAGCTGCCAAATATGGCTTATTCGAGCGGCGAAACTAATAGGAGGATTTCTTTAAAAACCTAGTATTCCAAGAACTCGATAGATGGCGTTGAACTGACTATGTTACTAGAATATGGTGTAGATTCCAAAGCCAAAAGATAAAAAACAACATTGCAACACTGAATGACAGTCTGGAATGCACTTACACTTTCGTTCCAAATGAGTCCAAGTTCAAGCTTCAAAAAAACAAAAAATAAATATTACATTTCGTCTTTTGCGGTAACATACCAAACACAGCGCTATCTATCCAGCGACTTTAATAATAATTTAAAAAAAAGAAAAGAAAATTCCTTATTGCAACCCAAAAAACTTATAGCCGTATAGGTAACACATTCTACCAAATCTAGACATAAGTGAGGCAAAAATGTCTGTATACAGCAGTGCCTCAATAAGGCGGATATGAGATATCATAAGCAAATATCTCGAATACTAGCTTTTATTAAAACCGTGCTTTGAATATTTTGGTGCTTTGTGAGTGCATTCAGCAGTCTCGGCGTATCTGTACAAGTATTTGGATAGTTTTATCAGATTTATTGAGATTTTTAAGATACTTACCGTAGTAAGTCATGCGTTAGCCAGGGCTCGAACTCTGATCACGTGCGGTGGGTTGCACACTTGACGCACGAAGGAGCGCTAAAGCATCGCAGCGATCTGTCAGATCCATACTAGAAATGTCAATGCCCCCATGCTAAAACCGCTCAACCGCTGTCGACGCAGCGCTATTGCAGTTATCGTCGAGTGCGGTTTTAGTAAGGGGATTGACGTTTCTAGTATGGATCTGACAGACCGCTGCGATATTTTAGCGCTTCGTCGTGCGTCAAGTGGGTGATCCGCCTGAGGTGCCGTCCCATTGCTCTACAACTACGGACGCCTCAACCGAACCTTGCCAAATTTTAGATCTGTTGTGTATTACAGAGTTTTGTAAAGATCTTCTTAAGTCGACAGTAATGATTTGTGATTATACTTTTCTTTATGTATTGTGAAATAGCATACAGATTCATTGTTAGGTTGGGTTTCATCTTCCGTGTATTGCCTCGTATTGTATCGGATTGTTTGAATAATGACGTCAGACTTTTGACATTTATCCAGGTAGAAAAGACTGCAATTTAATTTCATTTTACTGTAATAAATATTTGTCAGACGTGGAGATAGCGACCGTATTTTTACTGCCGTTAACGCTCTGCCTACCCCTTAAGGGATAAAGACGTGATAATTATATGTATGTATGTAAATATAGTGGTTCCTGCACAACATCATGAAAATAAGATTCGTTAACCATTCGGATTCAAAAAAAAATCTAATTCTAACCGAACTTTATTCTGTTGAACTTTCTAAAATCTAGTCTTTGCTAAGTAGATTTGGTTAGCTCAAACGCCTCAAAGTGACTTCAAGTTTTCTACTTTAATTTGTTTTGCGTATTTACAGAATAAATCCGATTTTCATAAATAAATTTACTCTTATTTCATTTTACTTGACCCCTAATCGATACTAATATTAAGTCAAGTAACTCTTTCAAAAGTTACTTGACTTTAGTCTACTACTTTTTCAGTTAGAAATTTCTGCCTGAATTGCGTAGTAGCTTTTACTTAGCTTTCCCTGTTATTTTGTGTTTCCTTTAATTAACTTGTTTACCCAAATGAGCTCGCAAATTTTCGGTAAAAAAGTAACTTGCTTATTGGGGCGTAAAAGTCGGTCGAGCTGACATCGACCACTCGCAGGCGTTTCCTGCGGTTTCTTAAAAAATACAAACAAAAAATATAAACATCATTATAACATATTTACATACATAATATATCACACCTTTATCCCTTGCGGGGTAGGCAGAGCGTTAGCGGCCGTAAGAATACGGTTGCTATCGCACGTCTGACATTTTTTAGCATTGTTTCCAAGATTGTTTCAGAAAACATGTGTATCATTATATTGACAGGCTGTCAGCCTGTAGCTTAAAAATTGTAATACACCAATACCCTCGAGTCCCTTAGTCGCCTCTTACGACACCCGCGGGAAGGATGCGAGGTGATGTTATTTAAGCCGGCATCACATGGAGTAACAATATAATATGGTGAGGAATTTAGGCTGTTCGATACTATATTGCACTACTCAACATAAGTTGCTCTTTCGCCGCGCTAAAGTTACGCAGCTTTGACACGGCTGCGTCAAAAGCGGTTGAGCTTGAGCGGTTCTAGTATGAGGATAGACGTTTCTATTTCTAGCATGGATCTGACAGACCGCTGCGTAACGGATGCGTCATTTTAGCGCAGCGTTATGAGTCAAGTGTGAGAAAGGCCGTACTTGTAGCATTAATGCTAGGTAAACTAGGTATGCATTATTCCATATGGAGGACTTACTTAGAATAAAGGTTACAATTCGTACATGTTTTACAATTTTTGTATGCTGATTACGGTTAAACATCAAACGTTTGGATCACGTCACTTTAAAAA
The DNA here is from genome assembly GCA_029255805.1 of Keiferia lycopersicella. Lineage (NCBI taxonomy): Eukaryota > Metazoa > Arthropoda > Insecta > Lepidoptera > Gelechiidae > Keiferia > Keiferia lycopersicella. The sequence goes on from JARACZ010000008.1 coordinate 8,993,600, forward strand.
ATGTATCCTTTGACTGAGCGTGCTATTCAATCTTCTTTTGTTCGTGCGGAACAACGAGTCGTTCAACGACCCGATGAAGACTATAATTTATATAGAAACTTTGCGCTTATCTTAAGCTTCAGAACAACCTAACCTACTAAAATAAAAAATGTTTGAGGAAAATGTTTGTTATTCATTCATTTACATTAAAACGGTCTATTTAACTTCTCCCGCATTTTTTTTAGTAACGCCAAAAATTATGACCCTGTGTAAACAAAGATTACGGCTCAAGTAACTAATATAAATATATAAACAAATTATTTTACGGTGTTTCTGGTTTCACAAAGATTTGTACAGGTTTTAAAAGGTATGGTATATTATACAAGAAGAACATCACACAAAAGGAATATTTTTATCAGTCAGTACGAAAATGAACTGAAAATGTTGTTATAGCGATGCCTATTTTAGTACAGCAAGTAAGGAACAAACTATAGCTTGATCATAAACTGATTAAAAATGGGCCAAAGAAAGGGTAAAATGAAAACAAGATCTTGAAGTAGTGTTTGGGTAGGATGGTCCGGATTATTAGCTGCCCTTCTGTCATCTAACTATGTATACTTTTTCAGTCGCCTAATAATCTAAGCGCCAGCATTCGTTTCTCTACATAAGTTAGCGAAATTGTCAAGGCCATTAAACTCGAGCCCTCTTTGAACTGTACGGACGTCAGATACTCATAATTGGAACATCAATATGGTTTCTCAGCGTCATGCCATGCACCAAGATTCATAAAACAAAAGAAGGGGAAACGGGGCTAAGCGACACAAGGCCAGGGAGGGAGGGGGTAATGAGACACTCATTTGTCTTCTTTAAGGTTTCCCTAAAATGTTTCCAAGCAAAAAAAACTTTTCTCTACTGTGAGAGAAAGGTCAGTCAACCTCCTCACTGTAAGATATTTTATGCTCTTCGCGAAAGAGCAGTTAGATTTCAACTGACGTTATAAATTGAATCAGCCTTTGCAGAAATCTTTGTAAGAATAGAGAGGTCAAAAGACTTTTGTTCGACGTATGATGGTAACTGTTCGAATTTGATATGTAAGGAAATATACTGAAACTGGTTACATTTTCTCTCATAGCATAAATATCACAATTATAATGTATAATGATTGTCTATATGTGAAACTACTATCGATACAAAATCTTTCTCAGGGTAATCAAAGTCGATTCCGAAAATTAAGTCATATAAAAATTAAGTGCTTCTTAACCTTGTTAAGTAGGATCGTAGGCAGATAGGATAAGACGGAAGATAACTAGAATATTTTATGTTTAATAAGTAAATACTTGATGAAATTAAGTTCAGACTTCGGTTTGGGTTTCAGGGTTACGTAAACAAACCAGAAGATCTTATTATAAAATCCAAGAATTCTGGTAGGTCTCGTAAGTAAACTTGAACCACCTGAAAGGGACGAGATCTAATTTTATCTTCTATGAAGATTTTTTTTAAAGATTTGTCACAAACTTTTCTAGATTTCTAAAATATATTTAGTTCATTATTTTTAAATCTGTTGCATTTTTAGTAGTGACTAAATTTACTGGAATGTAACATAATAAAAGTTAGTCGCAATTTATAAAGCAAAAAAGTATTTGAATTATAGTTATATACTTTTTATTACTTGGTTAACCACCACACGCTGTAAAATTTATATAAAAAATAACCCTCAATGCTCATAAAACTAAGGTATTCTCGTATCCGCTGTACTCTAAGTACATTAATACCAAAAATAGCGCTACCGTATAGAAAGTTATGAACATTTTTATTAACTCCTGTAATAGTTCGTTCGGTGAGCACAATTGGGTTGGAGGGATCGGTCAAAGAACTTATAAGTCGTTCGTGAATCGTGAATCCTATGTTGTACGACCTGTTGTTTCAGGTGTTCGGTTTTGTATAAATTTTCTCCAACAAGTTTTGAGCAGAGCAGCTTTTATTACTTATATCTGTGTTATTTTAAAGAAGTAAAAAGAAATTCATAACAATCCATATTAGTGTAACATGAATCAATTCATCTAGTAAAACTTAATATTATTATTTGACTCATCGACTGTAGTACCCCATAGTTTTAGTGTGTAACTTAACTCCCAGTTTATTGACCGCAATATATCGGTTCTTATAACTTCCGATCCTGACGTAATAAAATAAGGATAAAGCGGATTATATAAGGAAGTTTGTGTAATTAGAAGAGCTACTTACTCATTTCTATTGCTGTCTTATGGACCGTTATTGTGATGAAGTGGCCACGTTATTGCTGTTTCATTTTTAAAACTCTGGTTTTGTTAAGCTTTATGTCAAAAGTTTGTTCCTTAACGATGTAAAGTCATAATATTTTTGGGTAGAAAAACTGAATGTGTTTAGATTATTTGCTACTAGATTCAATACATCGGTCCAAGGCTAGACGTGGTATAGTTATTTTTACTACGATTTCTTTCATATGGATATACTTACGCCGTTTTCTCTTTGTAATAAGAAATCCACTTAGCTAGGTTCCTACAAAACGGGTCATTGAAACCATAGAGCAAAACCGACTTAAACTACTTCGAACTGGTTCTCGGGAGAAACAATGGAATGGCTTTTGTGTTGTCGATCGATGTTGATAGAAATGCAGGTCCCTGCAAGGCTCAAAAGAATTTTTGTTAAGTTTTTACGGATACATGTAGTTTGAAACAAAAATGGATTCTCTCGTAAATTTGGCACAAAATAGACTGAATTTTGGAAAATATTATTACGGATTTGAGCTCTACGGATCTACATCTAGTAGATATTCGTTTGCAATTCCTGACATGCATAGGTACCCACCTCCAACTAGCCCTTTAAGGTATCAACACATTTTAGATTTTCGTAAAGTTAATAACAAAAACTAGACTTAATTGATCCATGGACAGGTTGAAGTTCAGATGACCGTACCTAACATCGATGTCTGATACGTGCAAATGCGTGTTCAATTGATGCATTACTGTTGCATATGCGAGCGGCCATTGACATCCCGTTGCATGGTATGATGGAAGTTGTTCATCCATATTACGAACTATGTAGCGAATCTAAGCAATCAACTTATACTAGTTGCTTTGAATGACTTTATACGAATCCAGTATATTTTGGTCCCTTATATGGTGCAGGCGTGATTCGTCCCTAGTTATTTCAGGGAAGAATTTCTTTCGTTTATTTATTTATTTCGTTCCTTAAATTCAAATACTTTAATGAAAGTTTTAGGTATTTTAAATCATCATAGTTTATTTTTATGATAATCGAACAACGCGTACCCTTAATTCTCATGAATGATCTACCAACTCTTTTAGATCCTTGATGATTTGATATGGCACAGGTAATTTTTTTCTATGAAATTGGCAATGGATCTACGCAAAATAAACATTAATTTCTAATCAATTCACGAGCCTTATCACAAGTTCTTACAGTTTTAACCGACTTCAAAATACAAATACTTGCTCTTACCTAGGTACTTTCTCGATCGGGAACCACTTCGGAACTCTGTGGACAAACAAGCAAGTCTTGTCAGGTGACCTTGATCAGCTGTTCCGTCAAATTGATATGTATTTTATGGAGAAAGAATGATCTCTCCACTCGCTGCATTCAGGATTACAAATCAAGCTCGGTAAAATTAGCTATGGTCTTTCGATTACTACTCTGTGTCCCATATGACAGAAAAAGTAGAAGTAGAAAATATTAATTATGACCATGTCCAGCACTGATCTGTTGCGGATGTTAAGGCTTAAGTTATGCATATCCTTTATCCTATACATGCGGTAATACACGTTACTGTGTATGATTAGATGAGATACCTACATTTTGACAGCGGTCATTACAGGACGTTGTCAGAGGCTGACTAATAAAGTAGAAGTAGAGGTAACTGCGACTCGTTGTGACCGAAAATAAAAAATCATACGACAGAAAATCAAATGTGATAAATACTTAATAAATAGTTGACAGACTGGCAACTTAAGAAAATGATACAACTGAAGAAACATGTCGAAAAAAAAATACAATTGCACATCTTTACTCTAACTTTGTTCTGTGTCCTAAATTTTTCTCCAAGTTGAACCAATCATGGCATCTCATGCTTCTGTCAACACCGCTTGACCTGATTAGAGCCCTTGTTAACAAATCCAATAGCGCCTTGGAACAATTACAAGAACAGAGCTATCCTTGTTATGGCCATTACAAAATTTAGAACAATTTGACCGTGAACTGAATGCAAACGATACCTACACTTGACTACACTACACAGTATGTGGTGTGGTGGTTTTCAATGACTCATGAAAATAGAAATGAAATTGTTAGGTCTATATCAATAAACAATACATCAGTGTCTTCTACTATTTGTAGGTTAAATTTTTTAGTAGGTAAACCTTGAAACCATGAATCCTAGTTCATAAAAGACCGATACAACATAACAAGTGCAAGAAACTAAATGAACATGATGATATAGTATTTTCCACACGATTCGACGTTATTGAATTTTGCATTAAAATAACACGGAAAAGGTTTTCAAAAACATCCAGTCTACTTGTGTTTTCAATCTATCCAACATAATTTAGACGGAAGTCCTAAACAAACTTTTTGCGTAAGGCCTTAAATATGACACAAAATTTAATAGAGAGGTTAGGAAAAACATAAATTACCATAAAATAGTTATATATCTCACTAAACTACAACCCGTCGAAGTACCTACTTAATACTTTAAAATCTACCTTCTAATCAAATTAGACGGCGGTCGTTACACAACCATGTCAGAAGCCTGCTACTTGTTGACAAGGCGGTTGAAAATTTCTGACACCAGGGTTCATCGAACGACTCGGTGTTCCACACGAAAAGAGAGAGAGAGAGACTTTAAAATTAAATTTTTCGCAATTTGTCGAATGTCTTTATCCCGTACCTCCATAGTGGTTTGGCTAGCCTTAATATGACAAAAATAGATAGATATTTTGTCTCAAAGCAATAAAAAGACCAATCTGTGCTCTCATATCATTAATTATATTATTAAAGCTGTTCCTGTATTAAACGTTTAGTTTTTCTCGAAAACGTTAAAGGATTTTGTATAATATTGTAAGTCATATTACGTAGGTAATAACTTCTGTAGATATTGAAATCTCTCGCAAATTAGCGTCAAAGAAAATACTACATATAATTTTTTGTCTTGTTGTCGTAATTAAATGTATCTACGTCTCAAAACAGGGATCTTGTATAGCGGCGGTATTATAAGGCCCACGACCGTCGTCCGTTTAATCAAGGTAATGGCCCCCTTAAGAAATTTATGAACACCACCCCTGATTGGCTCCTAGATAAGATAAATTATTAGTAATATGAAAGGACGCGTCTCATTTTATTAAAATCTGAGTTATGATATATTTTGTGTAACGGGGAGGAATAGGTTTTTCGGCCTTATTTTCTTTTCGTTTTTTGATCTAAAAGATTGTGTTTCACCCAAAGTATCTTTAATGTCTATTGAAAATACTGTTTTCCTTGGGATTGACTTCCAAAATCCTCAATATAGCTGATAAGATCGGACACCGAAACCTCGGAACCCACTCAATCACCTTCGAAGCAATCACCGGAATTCACCAAAGTCTTTTTTCTGATAGCCCGATCTTAAGACTGGGCAAATAACAGCGATCAACTTAAATTAGGGTTTAATACATTTATTACAAAGAACCCACCTATAATAACAAGAACTTAGTGTCGGAGACCAAGATTCACTTTGGGTCGTTTAGTCAGCAAAGTAAGTAACTAAGTATTATAAAGAACCAGTATAGCACGACACCTTAAATGAGTGGTTAGATAAGTTCATTTTGATAGTATCTACTTATTCCGTAGCAAAATTGACAAATGTACCTAAACAACCACACTATAGATTTCCCTTCCATGTCGATACCGTTAATGATGTCTCAAACCAAAGCTTAGTTGAGATTCGTACGTAAGCCTAGTAGGCTTTCAGCTAACGGAAATGTTTAAATGCCGATACTGAATATTCGAACAGCTTTCCAATCAACGCAGAAATACAAACCTACAAATGGTTACAGGTTTTGTACCTACTTATCAACAACCACGACCGTATACACTAGATGCCTACGGATCTCTCTTTATTAGAACATTAGGTGGATCGCATACTTGACGCACGACGGAGCGCAAAAATATCGCAGCGGTCTGTCAGATCCATACTAGAAACGTCACTCCAAAAACTAAAACCGCACTCGGCGGACGACACTGCGATAGCGCTGCGTTGACAGTATGGGGATTGAGATTCTAGTATGGATCTGACAGACCGCTGCGATGTTTTAGCGGTCCGTCGTGCGTTTTAGACCCATTTGGGTGTGGGCGCTAGAGGGTTAGCCGCCCCGACTTGCAAGTGTCGGGGAGAGGGCCGGGACGATTAGAACTTGTAGGGAGCTTGCAAACGGCGCTTAGTGGGAAAGAGCCCCCGACAAGTACCACTTTGCGCTCTCCCGAGATTCGGTTCGTATACCATTTTTGGTAGGAAGAACCATGGGATGGCGGAGGGTTTGGTCCGTCGTGCGTCAAGTGTGCGATCCGCCTTAGCGGCTGCACGCGCTACTAATCGTTTTTCCATGAGAATAGTATTTTGAGACATCTACCTATTATACATTATAATTCACTCTCTTCAATCACTCTAAAAAAGTTACATCAAAACCCAGGTAGTTGGGTGGTGTAGGAGTTAGCTAGCGGTATCAATGATAGACAAATGCAAAAACTAATCCATTTAATATTTTGTATTGATAATTATTTTAATTACTTGTGAAGAAAAAACGCGAAAACTCAACCGAAACTTATCAAAAAATTGTCGCAAACGTAATACATTTTTTCTTATCAAGGAATGTACATATAGCTAGGCAAATAATCGTATTCCATGCATCGACAGTATCGATATCAGAGTGGTGTTTGTTACAGTTATGGAGATTGAGTTACAATGCATATTGTTTCTTACTTTTCCACTGAACAATGGTGTACTATCAGCCGTGCCGTGTGATGCCGATTTGGAATAGTATCACCCCACATCCTTCCCGCGGGTGTCGAACACGCGACTAAGGGACTCGAGGGTGTTGGTGTATTACAATTTTTAGGCGACAGGCTGACAACCTGTCACTATAGTGATATCCATTTTTTCTGAAACAACCTTAGAAAACAATCCTCAAAAATGTCAGACGTGGCGAGAGCGACCGTATCCTGGCGGCCGTTACCGCTCTGCCTACCCCGCAAGGAATAAAGGCGTGATATATGTATTTCTGTAAGTATACTATCTGCTACTAAAGGCTTACATTTAGTGGTTTCTATTGAAAACTATACGAGAACTCAAGGTGGAACTGAAGGTATTTTCAAGCGTATCGAAAAGAGGCAAATGCTTCAGGCATTGAAATACAAAGTACAATGTAGTGTTATTTGATTGGATGGATGCAATTGTAACCAGAGATAGATGTGATGTGACTTTAGTAACAAAAATATATTTTTGAATAATTAGGTATTTATTTTTTAGTCAGGAACTTGTCTGGTAAAAATTTGTTAAGCAAAAAGAATGTACTTTTCGTTTTATGTATGGCATAGTAATTTAAAAAAATGATTTTGTAGCGGTGGACAATCCCATGAAACCAAACAAGTTTCAGTAAAAAAATCACAGTTCACAGTTTAAAATTGGAAAATTGGTTTTCAGTGTATCCCACAATGCTTTTATAACTTTGCTTTATTGCTTTATTTATAACTTTATTTACTTCACAGTAAAAACAAACATATTTCATCGTTATTGTCTTTTACTATCAGTTTTTCGCAGCAGGTCTTAATTAACCTCATACAGGATACTCGTTAAAATTACCCAGCGTGAAAAAAGGAGATAAAAGTATCGGTAGTCTTCATCGTATCATGCTAAAGGCTTCAATTTTGCAGGACTTACTTCAGAAAGTTGCAATGGGCATGGACAGGCCACATTGCTCCAAGGACCTGTAACCGGTGGAGTAGAAAAGTTCTTGAGTGGAGACCACGTACCGGCAGGCCCAGCGTAGGACTGCCCCCCTCGAGACGGACTGACGATCTGGTCAAGTCCGCGGGGAAATGCTGGATGCAGACCGCTTCTAATCGGACAAGATGGAAATCTATAGGGGAGGCCGATGTTCAGCAGTGTACGTCTCGATGATGGTAAATTTCAGGAAAAAAATGGAGAATTTACTTCTGTCATTTTATTTGGTTACCAGTCCTTACCAGGTTAGGGTCCTTATGACCCTAGATTTGCTCTATGTTTTATCATATTTATTGAACCATTTTTACGTCCCTATCCAAAATAAGACCATTGCAATTCAGTTTCACGTAGAATTTATTTAAACATGTCTGAATTAAGTTTATGGCCTAATCACAAACTAAGCTTCTTTCATAGCATGCACGGCGTGCCTGGCCCTCAAGTCTAGTAGATTATAGGCGGATCGCACACTTAACGCACGACTGAGCGCAAAAATATCGTAGCGGTCTGTCAGATCCAAACTAGAAACATCACTCTCCATATTAAAACCGCACCCGACGGACGACGCTGCGATAACGCTGCGTCCACAACGGTTGAGCGATTTTAGCACTTCTAGTACGGGTAGGACAGACCGCTGCGATATTTTAGCGCTCTGTCGTGCGTTAAGTGTGCGATCCGCCTTACTCGTTCGCTACGGAATGTACCCAGTGGGACCAACTGCGCCGACCCGTCGTAAAGATATAAGATAATGAGAGCTTACCCACCAGCGGGATGAAGAGCCCTTGCTTTACATTAGATGTGGGAATAAAAACCAAAGTATATTAGTAATACTATTCTGTGCTTTTAAAACAAAAAAATACCTACTGTTTTATTCGGCCAAAATAGATCTGCATAGGTCGCAGTGAATGATAGTATTTTTTAAGACCAACCTCAATTTTATCAAATAATACTGTATTCTAAAAAGTCAGTCATTAACATTTATTTTGAAAAGATACTTCCTTCGTTCTTTAGATTCATATCTTTTCGTATCTTCAAAAGAAAAGGAGAAACTGATATTTAGTTTTCATATAAGATTATCATATTTGCATTGATAATAGGCATAAACTTACTCTCAGTAAATACACGAGTGATCACAGACCGGAGATGCCATGCGCGCGCAACCGTTACTTTTGAATGTCATTTTTGCTCTGTGCGAGTGATTAAATGAATATGCTGTCACTTTTATTTTCCATAAAGCCGATCGCACACTTAACTCACGACTGAACGCTATCATATCGCAGCGGTCTGTCAAAACCATACTAGAAACGTCACTCCGCCCATACTAAAACCTGCGATAAAAGGCTGCGGCTAATCGGCGGTTAATCGGTTTTAGTATGGGGATTGACATTTCTAGTATGGATCTAACAGACCGCTGCGATATTTTAGCGCTGCGTCGTGCGTTAAGGGCGCGATCCACCTAAAAAGAGCCGATACAATCTAAAACATTCTTGACCTCAAAGTTCCATAAACCCTAATTTAGCAATGAGCAATTTCGTGCCACTAATAGGTTGCTAGGACTTAGCTTAAATCCCTTCATAACTGTGGCAAGGACGTAAAGTTGCTAAGCCCACTTAGCAAGTGGTATAGTTAATAGTTCTGAGTGGTGTACCCCAAAATGTAAGTAGTTGATTTATCTACACGCCATAAACTATAGCATCGTAAATAAAAACATATTTTATAACCTTAGTTAAAGCCATATTTTTAAAGTAAGTGTTATAGCAGCACTTTCAGTGATAAACTTGTACTCGCGTGATACTGTTATAGGAATAATCCCATAAAAGAGTATGTCGAAGACCGATAGTACTAATTGAAGTAACCTTGACATGTAAAATTCATATTATGAAGTTCTTCAATTTAAATAAGGGGTCGGTATTCCATTTAATAAGATATACATATATTGTACTATGAAACAACTAAAAATAGAAAATTGCCGTTTGTCGTTGCTATTAATTTCATAACCGTTGGCTGTGGTTCAACCAAAGAGAAAAGGAACCAATTAAGCGACTCGTTACCATCCTTTTCACTCCAGTCCGCAAAACGCGGCATTCGAAACAGAGGGCCATTTTGATTCTAAGGAAAACTGGAAGTGGTCCCTTTATCGTTTGCGAAATATTAGAAAAATAGAGATAGGTACTTTAGTCTTAGTAGTACCTAGCGCTTAATATTGAAGGTTTGACATGGAATTTGAAATTCTTCTTCGGAATATGGTCAAATGACTATAGGACCGCCTGGGGAGAATACGCAATCGAATCGAACGAGAATTTTCTAAATTGAGTATTCATTGATCATACATCTCTGGTAGAGATCCCTTAATGGGATAAGTCCGCCTTTGTGACTACACATTATATTAGTCTATTTAAGTGTTTTTTTTGTAATTTCCTGCTTGGTACAATAAAGTTATTACATACATACATACATACATTTAAATAAAGAGCCCACACCGACCCAATGAATTGACAGCCTTTTAATCCTTTTAAATTTAATTTAATAGCGCGCTATTTTAGGCTTTATGTGTTTGTTGTAAGCATTAAAGTGTATGTGTATATTATCTTATAGCAAAGTAACTAATTGTCTTAACAAACTAGTGAGGATTGGGAAGGGATTGGTACATGGAACGTATAATCTCCCAATCTGTGCGCCCGCGGTGCCTTACCACAAACAAAGGTACCCTTGTTATCCCTACGAGCTCACAAACATACCTAGTACCTACTAAGCGGAATTTGATGCGGAATCTGTGCAAGATAATTGCGGTTTGTGACAGCTACCATACAAATGAGATACTGTGACAGCGGTTGCGGTGACGTGTGCCATGTTATCCGATTTTTGTATGGGATGGGATCTGTTAAACGCTTTTCGTCCAAAAACAGAATGCGGCAAAATGCCGGAATATCATGCGTTGTAAGTAAAAAAACGTTGAAAAGCATTTTCATCCTCATCAGCTCCACTTGTTAGAACCATTTCACCCAATTTCCTGGAAAATTATTCATTGAAAAGTAAGTACTAAAAAGATTATAAAGTCATTTTCTTCACGGGCGAAGTGAGAACCAAATCAGTCATTGTTGGCTGTTGACTATGGTCTGGGTCTGACCTGCTTCAGATAAAACTGAGATCTGCCTGTACACCCAGGAATGGTTGTTAATATAAAAGTTTAAGAAACTGTATCTCAGTTCCAAGTTCACACGGCGTATCATGTCTCCGTCCCTGTCAGGTCAGGATAACATTAATGGATCGACAAAAACGTGGAATTAGGAATTATAGTAAAATGAAACGGAGTCCCAAAGCGCCGTATAGACACAGCCTAAGTAAATTCAACGATCCTGCAGTAGCTTGATAGATAGTCCTCTAAGCGAAGGCTAAACCAATAAAGTTGCCTCGAGTACACACTGCTCATATATCGTTTCTGGCAAGAGTCCACAAATATGACTTCCGAGTCGTAGTTTCAAATAAGCCCGTAATTTCTATCCGGCTTTCGATATATGAGACATCGAGTTTCCTCCCATAATTGTTCGATGGTCTGAGCGTACCTATACATGTAAATAGACAATTCTAGTATTTTCGCAATTTCCTTAATTAATTTCATGTATTTTATAATAATTTAAAGTTTAAACCTATGAAAAAACATATTAATTGGTGGTACACTAAGGTTTGCTCTTGACTCTACTGTACAGAGGCCAAAAAAAAACATTTTATATGTATATGACGGAATTCAAAAAGATCCTTGAACTTGCACTCTGAAGAAAAGTCAGACCTAAAGCAGATGGCCCTTTTATCTTGAATACTATTTATTGCCTAAGATCAACCGACATACCATTCTTCATAAAAATGACACCTTTAAGCAAACTAACTAAACTTCTTTTCCTGTGGGTATAAATCATACCTTCCAATACTCTTCGGCAGTAGGTAAGACAATTATACGGTGCAGTGGTAGTACTACACAAAGGTTCAGAGATTTATTCCTGGCTGGGACATATCTGTACTCGGGTTTGGATATTATTTTGTGAATACAAGTGGAGACTATGAGCCTCCTTGTGTCGGTATTGGGGATTCTCCTTAGCGAAGACATTCAGAATACATCAATACTTCTATATCAACGCTGCTGTGAATAAAGTTTCTTTGTACACGGTGCTATTGCGCTCCGCTGCTGTTCAAACTCAAACTCATGCACATGACCTTAAGTTTACAAACAGCAAATACCTACATTGCTTTTGTGAAACTATTTGCCAAAGACGATATTGGAAGGTATTTGGAATGCCAGAGGCGTTTCCTTGGAAGATAATAATAGCATTGAAGTTAGTTGTAGGAGCATTAATTTGGAAATCGTATTCAACCTCCTAATACAATAGAGCAGATAAATATGTAGGTACCTAGAATAGTGGGTAGGTTCGATTCCGTAGTAGAATTTTCAAGATTTTTGCACAGGTATTCAGATCTTTTCAACAGCCATGATAGTTCGCTGCTGGACATAGACCTTCCTCCAGTGCGGGATGCAAATGCCATACTCATAACAATTGGGAAGCACAGTGCAAGGTTTTCTATAATCTGGGCTTGAGTTATTTAATATAATTCCCCAATAGCTAAATTTATACACGGTGTAAAAAAAATAGCTACAAATATTTTAAGGGGTGAATCAGCCCGTGAAACTGAATCACTGAAAAATTTACTTGGTTTGTTGGTAATTTTGTATGGGAGGTCCAAAATTGTTTTTTATATTTAGACCTATGTTCCTTGGGGAAAGTTTTTCAGTTTCATGTGCTGATTCACCCCTTAAAATATTTGCAGCTAATTGTTTTACATCCTGTACAAATCCCTTTTTGGAACTATCAGCCGAGTACGGACGGAACCCAACGAGTCGGAACTCATGAGCCAAACATTCTGGCGAGCACGGGAAATAACTTTACGGACGTCGCGGTAGAAACATATCCAAAACAATAACGTGAGGAGGCATAACTGCTGTAATTCTGGGACATAAGTCATGGTTACTGTGTCGTATCATAAAATACGGGTAGAGCACAGTGAACCCTCAGATGGCAACGTGCCAACCCTTGCTACCAATCCTACCAGGATTCGCTCACCCCGAATTTTTTCGAACTCCGAATATAAAACTGTCTTTCATCTTTATTCAGCCATTTTGATAAGGATCTTGGAATTGGCAAAGCCCATTGCCAAGGAAAGAGGCTGAAAAGTCCTGTTTATCAGGAAGGGGAGACAAACTTTATCCTATGAAGTATTTAGATTCATTTTCAAAATTGACAAATTAGATGTGTTGATTCTCACTCCTTTCCATTGTTGAATTAATAATGAATGTATCACCCGGGCGTGTGTCATCACTGATCGGGAACGGAGCTGTGGTGCATGAATTGACCAATTTTAAACCTTAAAATCTCCGTTTCGCATTATTCATTGGTTAATTCTTGCATCACTGGGATCCGCTTCGTACAGTTTCAATTCAATAGAGAAGTGCCGTCTTTTTAATTTGTGGCGTAGGCATAAAATTCCTATTCTAAAAAGTACTATTGAGTGACAACTAAAGCAAAAGCAGACGATAAACATATTTTTCAATCTCTAAGACCACGTCTGGCATTGATGGTTTACCAAACAAACAATATTATTGTAACACTGCCGCATATGAATATAAATTTCTGAACATAAAAAAGAAATCGTAATATTCTCACCATACGTACCAACATCCCGGATTTTCTTAGTTTTATTTGGCTAGATTATAAAAACAACAAATATTTTTTTGCGAACAATTTTTCATATATTGTGTTTTCGAAAGTTGAAAATACAGAAGTTGTAAAATGATCTAAATAGTCTCTTTTCCATTTTGTCTCACTGGACTTCTACTGCTAGACCAAACTCCCAATATCTTACAATTTCCAGCTTCGCAGTATTAGACCAGCAGGTATAGATTAATCTCTTAATTAAATGGATAACTGGAGGTCTGAGCAGATATTGACTAGAAATAGTACTGCGTATAAAATACATAGGTAACTAATATGGCTATAGTTGCACTCTAAAAAAATTATGTTTGATTCAAATTAAGCGCTTGTTTTAATACAAGCGCATCAAGTTATTTGTTTGCTGCAGCTGAGTATCTTAGTATAGGAAAACAATCACTTGACGGATCTTATTAAGCGCTTGATAGATCTTAATAACATTCTTGGTAAATACAAACAAATCGCTTGATGCGTTCGTTTTAAAACAAGGGCTTGATTGAATCATACATTCTTTTTTGCAGTGTAGTGTTCTTTTCTAATGTTTATTTTTTATTACTGACTGTTTTTAAAACTAGTACTATCAAACAAAATAATGACTTTCTTTCTTCCCGCAATTTTCTGCAATTCTGCGATACAGTTCCTGTAATGGCAATTTATGAAACTGTTGTTAGTTTGTTCTGTTCGGTATCGTTAATACATTTTCAATTCTCGTTGCATTCGACACTGCACAGCCGCAACGTGGTCGGAAACTGAACAAGAGATCAATTTTTGAAATGATCTAGGTATTTCAATGTACAAAGCGTTTGTTGGGGCTTTACTGTATGCCACGTGTGAGTGTGGAGTACTACAATTACTTCTGCCGCTTGCACGCAGGAGGACTTGTATAGTTCCAATCAAAAGGCTATTGACGTAGCCACTTTCTGAAATGGCTATTGCACAGGCTCAAAGACTGTAGTCAGGGGATATTTGCCATTGCCTCGAAAAGAAGAAGACCGTTTGTTTAGATACTGGCAATTACTCTTTTGTTGGGAAAGTTGTTTAGTTTCATAGAATGGTTTATCATATTTTTAGCGGTTTTTTCATCTGTCTTCGGCTCGCGTTACTGCGTCAACAGCGTTTGTGCGTTAGACCTGCGTCAACAGCGTTTTTAGTATTTGAATGAAGATGGGATTGAAGTTTCTGGAATGAATCTGACTGGCACATGAGCTGAGCAGCTTTATCTTACCGCTGCGTTGTGCGTTAAGTAGAAGTACCCTATTACTACCTTTCATTCATTTAAAATTAGGACACGATCAGCCTTGAAAACGTTATCGATGTAGAGCTTTCGTCGAATGTAATAAATGCTGAGCCACAAATCTCAATAATAGAAACCTTGGTTTCGTATTGGCGTTGGCGCGCTAACTGGATCGTTAACGTTCCCGGTCGTTACAGCTGGGATACCTGATTTGATCTTAATTGCTCGTTTAGTTATATGAGTGTTCTTCTACGATATCATTAGTGATCGGGTTTATAAGATTCGTGTAAAGTTCAATTTGTTTGTACAAAAATATTTTCTAGGTACCTATCAAAAAACCTAGGCAAGAAGATTTTCTCAGTTAATTTGGAATATATGCAACTTGCAAACTTTATATCGCCGTCCTACAACGAAAACCAATTAACTCGAAATTTTTACGAAAATTACTTTTGAATGCAAAAGTACTTAAAATTTTTTGCTCTTTCTTCTGCGAAAACCCATTAACTGCTAAGTCTTATAGTTTCGCTTCTAGCTAGGTAGATAACCAATCATTTCAAACACTGGCAAGGTTTGTTTTCAAATAAAAAACATTAAGCAGATTTAACTTAACTGACACCATATTTGTCTCCAACGATTTTCGGTTAAGTTGATAAAATTTGGTTTTCCCGTAGGAGAGACCATAGAAAACTCTTTTTTTTTTCTCAGTAACAACCATTTAGTAAGATTTAAATTTCCGTACTTGATTAAGATGGTCTAATAAAAGCAATTAAAATTTTTGAGTTGGTTTTACCGGACGAATTTCATACTTAATGCAATACATCGAATCGTCTAAGAAAATATTATATATCCAGATAATTGCTTTTCCCTGACTATATTATACTCACGGATGTTACATAATCACTACAGCGAAAAACGATTAAACCTATTTAGTTCCGTGTCACTGGCGAAGCTAGCGCAGTAGGGGGGCACCAAATGTAAGAAAAAGATCATTTAAAGAATTTATTACAGTTTGGGCCGAAACATCTTTACATGCGTATGCAAATGGAAATCTAGAAAACTCGTCAATTATCGTGAGTATATACTTCGTCCCTGATTTTGATGGTAAAGGGCCTTTAAAATCTAAATTTAGTCTTTGGAATGGTGCCGTTGCTTTAATCAATTCTCCCTTAGTTTTAGAATACCGGGGTTTGATCTCGGCGCAAATGGCACAGGAAGCGGTCATTGTTTTAACGTTCTTCATTGAGTATGGTAAATTTTTCATTCTTACGAAGTGCATCATTCGCACTACTCCGGGGTGGCAAAGTAAATTGTGTAATTCGTAAAGTTTGCTGGTATTAATATTTATGTGAGCTGAAATTCTTGACAACGCGACAGCAGCTGCGTTTTCTTTTCCTGGCCGGTATACTATATCGTACTTGTAACAGGATAGTTCCAGACGCCATCTTTCGATTTTCTCGTTTTTTATTTTACTTGAGTGTTTCTGATTGAACATAAACGTGACAGACTGTTGATCGGTCACTAATAAAAAGTGTCTACCAAGTAGATAATGGCGCCACTTTCTTAAAGCTTCTACTATAGCGCAGGCTTCCTTTTCTACAGAAGAATGTTTCTTTTCGGAATCTAAATGATTCCTCATTTAATGATCTTGAGAAAAAGGCTACAGGGCATCCATTTTGAGTAATGGTTGCAGCTATTGCATGTTCGGATGCATCTGTTTCTACTGTGAGGGGATCATTTTCATTGATCGCAATAAGCGAGGACTTAGCTATTTCTTTCTTAATTTGGTTATCGACCGCGTTCATGAATTTCTTTAGGTTTTCGTCATGTTCAGTCTTTGTTTTGCCGCAAATTGTGACGTCATCGAGATACACGAAGGTCCCTCCAAGATTCTCTGTATCCACTATGTGTTGTAAAGATCTTTGAAAGGCCGCTACGCCATTTGTGTACTTGTGTACGAACTACACCAAACGGTATACGTGTGAATTGGCACAACTTACCACAGGCTTCGAAGGCCGTCATGGGTTTTTCTTTTTCAAGGATGGGGACCTGATGATACGCCGACTTTAGGTCAATTTGACTGAAATGAGTGTATTTCGCTACTTTTGAAATGATTGTTTCGATTTTTGGAAGAGGAAACGCATCTAAGCCAGTAATGCGGTTAATAGTACGAGAGTAGTCAATAACAAGACGTTTTCTATGTGTAGCGTTTTTGGTGATAAGAACTTGCGCTCGCCACGGTGAGTTGCTGGGCTCTATCACTCCGTCCTGTAAAAGTTTATCGATCTCGTCCTTTATGAATTTTTCATCCTCCTCAGAGAAAGTTCTTGATTTTATTGCCACAGGCTTGCAATCAGATAAATTGTTGAATATTGTCGCCGGCGGTAGAGAAGATTGCGCGACGTTACAAATTCGTAGTGGTTCTCTTTCGCCTCCGAATTCAATGTCGACTGATTTATGGAATTTCATTATATCTTGGCCAATGATAGCGTCAGCGCACAGCTTCGGGACGATAAGCAATGGATGCTGTTTATAGACGTGGTTATTTATTTTAATTGTAGCGTTGCAAATTCCATTTACAAATGCCACGTGATTAAGAGACGTTAAGGTTACTGTCTGCTGTATTGGTTTCTTTTTAAGATTCATTACTGAAGCAAGTTCTTCGCTGATGAGGCAGGATGAGCTGCCGGAGTCTATCAAGGCATCGGCACATGTGTCATTCAGATATACTGGAATCACAGCTTTACGTAAGCTTGCAGGAGAAGCCGCGCAGATGCATGCTATGTGCGCCGAGGCCGATTCCGTTGTTGTCTCTTGATCCTGATCTACATTAGGAGAAATGCAGTTGATACTCGGTTTGCTAGATCGGCAAACATTCGCGAAATGGCCTTTTCGTGAGCAGAGTTGGCAGGTGGCATTATATGCGGGACACGCTTGCCTTCGGTGAGCTAAGTTACCGCCGCAAAAAAAGCATCGCCACTTACAATGAGTGCGAACAGCTAGGTTCAAGTCTGGGTTCTCTTGTACTGTTTGTGGAACGGCATTTATAATAGTGTTTGGGGTATACGATTTCGCATTAATTTCCGCTGACTCTAAGGTTATAGATTTGTTTAGTGCCGTATCAAGGTCCAGAATATTGCTTTCTAATAATCGCTGGCGTATTTCTTGTGAATAATTGCCAGAAATAAAAGCATCGCGTGTGGATTCTTGCATATGAGTTTCCGAATCCACACTTTTAAAGTCACACTCAAGGGCCAATAGTTTCAAGGCACGTATATATTCAGAAATAGATTCACCAGGTGACAGTTTTCTGGTTGCAAGGATATGCCGAGCGTAGATTATATTCTACGGTTTTATGTATATGTCATCGAGACATTTTATGGCTTCGGCATATGTTTTAGCCGTTTTTATGTACGAGTATATATTTGGCGTAAGATGGTTTACCAGAAATTTTTAGCTTTAGAAACTGCAGTCGGGGCTAATCAAGAACATGTTTTACAACCTTCGGACTTTTTATCATTAGGTCTACACCCACTGCACGACATCTACCTATCCTGCTATCCTACACCTACTCTACACCTACCCTACCACAAGCCTGCGCCTACCCTACATCTACTACTCTAAACCTACCCTACACCCACCCTACTTCTACCCTACTTCTACCCTACACCTAACCTACACTTACCCTACCCTACCTACCCCTACCCTACGCCTACTACTCTACACCTTCCCTATACCTACTCTATCTACACCTATTCTACCCCTACTTACAATTATCTTACGCCTACCCTACATCTACTACTCTAAACCCACCCTACACCCACCCTACTTCTACCCTACACCTACCCTACACTTACCCTATCCTACCTACCCCTACCCTACGCCTACTACTCTACACCTTCCCTATACCTACTCTATCTACACCTATTCTACCCCTACTTACAACTATCCTACGCCTACCCTACATCTACTACTCTAAACCTACCCTACACCCACCCTACTTCTACTCTACACCTACCCTAAACGTATCCTACACGTACCCTACACCTACCCTAAACTTTGAGTTATAAATTTTGATAACAGATAAAAGTACTGAAACTGTAATAAATTACTTGCTTAACTTTTATATTCTTTAATTTTCGGCAGGGAAAACCAATTATCTTGATACAATTTCTACTTGTAACTCTACAAGGGACAACTGGATAGGTACGTTTTTATCATGGTTAGGTTTAATGAACTAAATGTAAAAAGTAATTTCTCGGGATTTGCTGTATTCTTAATACTTTAGAAAATATTAACAATTTTAAAGTTCTCAGCGAAAACCGATTAAATAGGTGGCCTTGTGAACATTTTTGAAAATTTCACTAATAAGTAATAGTCTTTTTAAAACACAATAGATATATTTAAATATAACATTTATTAGTGTACTGATGCTATTATGTAACAATAGGAATATAATATTACTAATGGATTTTCAACCCCTTAAACATTATAATCGCGATATCTTCGTTTGCACATTTTACGATTTAATTGGTTTTCGTTGTAGGACGGCGATATGCTGCAGGCAGGATTCAAAACTGCGACCCTCATTACGTTGAACGGTTTCTATCCTCCGAGCCAAAGCAGCGATATGCCTGTCGGGTGTTCTCAGCATGACAATAGGTGTACTTTTATTGCCTTTATTAACTATGGGACTCGAAGGTCTCATGTGTATTACCACGTATTACAACTTTAGGCGACAGGCTGACAAACTGTCACTACAGTGATACACGAATCATCTGAAGGAGCCTTCAATACTTGTCAGACGTGGCGATAACGACCGTAATTTTATGATCGTTAACGCTCTGCCTACCCCGCAAAGGATGAAGGCGTGATTTGTGTATGTATTATTGCCATTGGTTCTTCATGCGCTCTGTCTACTAGGTGCAGTTAGATTCATATTCATAAAATATAATATTTGTTTTTATTTTTTTCTCAACAAATCAAATATGTACGTAGTCACAAATTTAAAATTAAGATGGTTTCAAATAGGTTCTCACTCAGTATTTGCTATGTCAGCCTATATTTGTAGAGCATCAGAGAGTTGGTCTTCTAGAAGGACCATTGGTATATTTTTTTTCTTTTCATTTGAACTCTGATAACAATGGTGCGGATTTGTCATCCAGAAATAAAGTTTATACTCAATATTACCCCGTGTAGCAAATACAAACAATCAGTGTTTTTCTCATGCCTGTTTTTACGAGCTCAAAATAAGGCTTGCAGAATACGCTCGGGTGAATACTGAATAATGTTTTTTATTGCTACCAATTTCGCCTGCATTGATGTAAATATATAAGGGTACTCTACCTAATTGAATCTGCGTGTCGGAAAGCCTCATAATAATACATATTCACCAAAGATCATCCATCACTCTAAGTCGAGAACATCTGCTTCTTAGAAGATGTAAAGTAGGTGGTGAATGTACCTACTTGCTCTTTGAAATTCAAGTCTTTCATTTGTTAGACCCTCTGTCATTTAGACCCAGTGGGTCTTATTTGTAATGTTTCATTTTACCTATTGAACCTATCCCCAAATGATAAATTGATACCCAAATGAGACTCGTTGACAAAATCAGATGAAATTTGGTACAGTTAGCAAAGCACGTATCTCAAAT
Organism: Keiferia lycopersicella; assembly: GCA_029255805.1. Classification (NCBI taxonomy): domain Eukaryota; kingdom Metazoa; phylum Arthropoda; class Insecta; order Lepidoptera; family Gelechiidae; genus Keiferia; species Keiferia lycopersicella. Next base: position 9,014,245 of record JARACZ010000008.1, read on the forward strand.
AGTTTGCTAGCTTCAATTTCTTCCATTTTTCAGACGGTAGGTTTTTCATTTATTAAAGTGTCTAACAAGAGTCGGTGTTGTAGCAGAATAAAACCTCTGCGTCCACATCCTTCATAAACCACATGTCCTTTCACGAACCATTTCAAATTGGAAATTGGAATGTCGTCACATATTTTTCTGACTTTTTGACCCAGTCGCGATAAAATCAGCGAACAACGAGGATCAAAAGAAACATATAACAATCCAGTGATCTGCATGTGATAAGTTCATAATTAATGATTTTAATGTAGTGTATGTAACCAAGTGCACATGTGAAATTACAACGGATTTACGGAAGTTAGAAAGAAGCCATAAGGGTTTCTTTTCCCGTAATAAAATATTTCAAGTCATCAAGATCGTTTTTCATTGGTTTGTGGTGGTACGCTAGTGCCACAGTGTTGTAGCTTCCAATCATCTCTCTCCTTATAGTTGGGTCTGTCTAGTATCTTCCCCTTTTCTCTGCCATGTAAAGGTAGATTATGCTGTAATTTTATTCTGTGTCTACAAAACCTATACTTAATAACTTTGCTGACTCAGCAACTTTAATAGGATATTGACCTCCTAACCTATCTAATTTGATTAAGTCAAATAAAATGTGGACTGTATCTAATTCGTATTATTTATTCGTAAAATTGTAATAGGTTAGTTTGTGTTAAAGGTACATAGGTAAAATACAATTACACAAATTGAACCCACTAGGTCTAAGCGTCAGTAGGTCTATCTAACAAAGGTCTCTAATAATACCCGCTCTGAATTGAGCTACATTTTATATCTACTTACGTTTTCAAGGCAAAGGGTAATTCTCGTGGGGTTGAAAGAGGGTATATTTTATGAGATGGTTCGTCAGGTTAGCCTATTTTCTGCGATTGCGAACATTTGGTAATCAGCGTACGTGCAAATGTAAAGTTCATTCACAAAATTTGAATCGTAGGCGGATCGCACACTTACGCATGACGGAGCGCAAAAATATCGCAGCGGTCTGTCAGATCGATAGAAACGTCACTCCCCGTACTAAAACCGCATCCGACGGACGACACTGCGATAGCGCTGCGTGAACCGCCGTATAAACAATTAATTATCTTTCTGTTTTAGAAGAAGTAGTTCATTCGCAAATAAGTTCCGGAATTGTAAACTTTGTAGTATTTGAGTAACTATACAGTTTGTAGATATTATTATCTTCTTTTTTCCTTTTCCTGTCCACGCTGTAACTCATAATTATAACCTAATTATCTAAATGAGTAGGCATGGTACCGTTGACAGTGATAAAATAACAACGTTTTCATTTGATGTCTAGCAGACGAAGAAGACTAATAAAATATTATCTTATCTATAGAACAGCCACTTACAAATATTTGATGATTCACTTAATTAATTACCCTAATGACTGGGTCACACGGTTCATTATAGGGCAGAGGGTCAAGGCAGAGATTAGTTTTGCTTGTGACCGTGTCATATTTCATTACACATTTAATTGATATCTAGAAGACTGACTCGACTGTTTTTTTATAGAAGGGGCCGAGTATTACAAATACTCAGAAAACCAGAAGAAGTTGATCTCTAAAAGGGGTAGGTTAATGTGTTTGCGATAGTACCAATAAAAAATCACTCGTATTTGTGCTAAATTAAGGTAGCTTCAATCGCCTAGATATCTTTTATCTTACAACAAAGGCGTATGGAAATTATGGATAATATAGTTAGAAGCCCAATATATTATACGTATAACATAGAAACACACATACACATGATACGAAGATTTTTCTAAGGAAACCACTTCTATCATGCGCTATCTGAAATTAAATATCGTTAAGTTTTCGAGTGTGATATTTCTCAAGACATTTCCATACAAGTTAAGTTTTTCAGCTGCGCTATATAGACCCTAGGAGAATTTGAACTGAGAAATATATTATTCGTACTCGTAATCATAAGTAGAGTCATAAGATCTACTTACCATACATCAGCATAAGTTTCAAACCTCATTACCTAAGCAAGTTTGTATTACTTACACGAATTATTCAAACAATCAGTTCTCAGTACACTTAGGTAGTACAAACTACAAGAACGTTCGTTGTAATGTGATTCAAGGACCACAAACAATCAACAATCTAAAACATTTGTCATCTCAAGCGAATAAATTGCGGGTATGGTGTCCAATGACTTATTACACAAGAAGATCTGTCTTGGTAACTTCGAGTAAAAGGATCAACATTATGCTGGTTATTACACAATTTTTCAAATAGTCGTGTATATTTTGAGCTTTGAACATGACTCAGTTTCTAAGATAATCCTGTATATTTTGACCCCTTGCATGGAGCGCTGTGTTTTACTCACAATACAAATTCATGTCTTAATAAACTGTCTGTTTCCAACATGACGCCCAGTATTACTTGGAAATATTCGAGTTTGAATGTTTTTTATTGTGAAAGCATCTTCTTTTTTTTTATTAATGAACTTCATGTTTAGATGCGTTTTCCATTTTAATATGTCAAAATAAAATCCTATAAATGTGAGAAAATACAAAGTTACAGTTAAGCAAGTGTTAGACGTATCAAAGCTTTTTTAATTCGAAATTTTAGTACGTGTTTTAAAATACCAAACAGTCGACTTTTTAATTCTACTGCTACATACCCTTTCCAAACAAGCTATCATTTTTCAAAGCTTAGTCCTCTCCTGTTACACAGTCTAGTAAGATTAATCACATCCAGTATAAACTTGATACTAGTAGACCATCTGGCACGTATTACATCGCGTCTGCTGACCAAGAAGGTAGTTGGTACAAGATCACTGAACTCAATTCACTTGACTGAATTAGTTACTACTATAAGCAGCACGATTAACTACTCATGTATGGCGAATCGTACACTTGACGCACGACGGAGCGCTAAAATATCGCAGCGGTCTGTCAGATCCATACTAGAAACGTCACTCCTCATGCTAAGGAATACTGAATATTAAAACCGTATTCGACGGACGTCACTGCGATAGCGCTGCGTCGACAGTGGTTGAGCGGTTTTAGTATGGGGATTGACATTTCTAGTATGGATCTGACAGACCGCTGCTGCCATGTTTTAGCATTCCGTCGTGCGTTAAGTGTGCGATCCGTTTAAGGAATAAGAACCATGGTGCTAAAGCTACACACAAGTGACAAAAATATGTAACGAAAAGAATGTGTTTAATGTGGCTACGTATGGCAATATTCCTAAATACTGTATACATAACAATGATAGGGTCAGGTAACAGTGACGAAAGTTTTCAATTTTGCGGTTTTTGGAGAATAGTATACAAACCAGTAAGTATTTATATCCAAGACATGGAAACGCATGTTACAACAGCACACACTATGACGATTAATGCACCAACCATGACAGACATAATCGCTCGAATGATCCATGGTATTAGCACATAGATCAATTTATATTGGTTGATCTTAATAACTGTTTGGAGAACCAGCGTAAAATGCTCACAACTAAGGCGGTTCCCTAGCTTGACTCCGTTGCCGCGCATTTGAAGCGCACCTGTAAGGTATTTTTTGTCAGATGCAAAGAAATTTCGAAGTTCCGTTGACGCAGAAGCAACGCCAAAACCGGAGTTTGCTGCTATCTCTGTTACAATCATTGTGGTTGATGCAATATACCTATCTCTTTTGCACCAACGGACGTAAGCTGTGGGATTCGCTTAAACCACACGTTACACAATATCACGCACTATGGCGATTAATGCACCAACGATGAGTCAACAAAAGTCCGACTAATTACTCTATACTTATTCGCTCGACCGATCTATGCAATCAGAGCATAGCATTCTATATAGTTACAAAGACTGTTTGTTAGTCAATACCTAAGCACGTAAATTCCTATAGTGATACACAATTTTAGCGGTCCGTCGTGCGTTAAGTGTGCGATCCACCTCAGATGTATTGTTTTTGTGTTCTACGTACATTATGTACTTACGTACAATATATGGTACAAAAATCATCATGATAAGACGTGGTGGCGTAGATGCATAGTATCATATAAAAATAGCCTAATTTATTAAATGTTATCTTTAATTATAGAGCTTCTATAACTATATACTTATAGTTAGGTAGTAGGGAGAAAAAGAAAAAGGAAAAAGATTATATTTATTTAATACATAGTCCGCTATCAAAACATTTGTATCTACCTAAGGCGGATCGCACACTTGACGCACGACGGAGCGCTAAAATATCGCAGCGGTCTGTCAGATCCATACTAGAAATATTAATCCCCATACTAAAACAGCTTAACCGCTGTCAACGCAGCGCTAATGCAGTGTCGTCCGTCGAGTGTGGTTTTAGTATGGGGAGTGACGTTTCTAGTATGAGTCTGACAGACCGCTGCGATATTTTAGCGCTCCGTCGTTCAAGTGTGGGATCTACCTAATTATCTACCTACCTACTCAATATGTTGTCACTATGCCAATGTATCTACTATTTATACAGAACATTCGTTTGTAATTCGCTGAGTAATCTTACTCAAATGGAACATCTGCGAATCATTCCGATATAAAAGTACCTCAATCAGTAGAGCACCGCTAATGGTGTGTAGGGTATAAGCGGTAGCGGGTAAGACCTATATTAGAATTCCGTACATATTTTCTTAGATTTTTTCTTCAAAAGCCACAGCACACCTCTGCTGGAAATGGGCCTTCATCGAGGGGAGGTATTTGCCATACTTACCACGCTTGGGCGAGCGCAGTGTAAGAGTTGGATTCACAGGGAACAGTGCTGCTCACTTCCTGTGAGTGAGTGAAAACTTTACTACATTCATTGCTAGAATTGAGGTAAAGTTATTGTAAACCCGCGGCACTAACGCGGTAAGATCATGAACAAAAAAACACAAAAACTTAACATGGTTAAATCAGCTCACGACATTTGGCCATTTTAGCCGAAAGTCCCAAAAATATATTGTAACACTATGAACCTCTCTCGTATCCGAACGCGTCTTGTTTCGTCGGATGACGTCACGGGATACTGAAGTTCCTTTGAACGCCTCTTTTGCAAGCGCCATGTTGCGTGCGCGTCGGCTCTGCCGCCGCGCCGACCATTCCCGAACACCCGTTCGTTCTTTCGTCTTTCAGTCGGGACGCCACCACCGTACGGGATACACGCGCTTACGCCTCCCAGATTTTGCCGCGTTCCTTATCCTTTGCACATTCTCTTGTATTCGTTGTGTTTACTGTGTGTGTCCGTATTTTAATATACCACAGTGTTACATAAGACTCTAGTTTCATTTACGGCAGTCCACTCTATCACAAGTGGCGCCCACGTCGGACTTTTATTCACGAACTGAGACGTTTTGTGCCTACCAAAATGGCCGCGGCGTGCCCGCGTTACCACGCGTCCCGTCGCGAGTGATTTTTACCTTACGATCGCGTGTGTTTGTGTTCGTGACTTTTGTAATGCTCGCTAAAATGAGAAAAGCAGCACCAGTACGTAAACGTGCTCGTACTCGTTCAGTAAACGATACAGTGGACTCGAGTGAAAAAACCAAAATCGTTTGCCCAGATCCAAGCCGACTCAAACCGTCAGCTTGTCGAGTCTTTGTTGGCTTCACGATTTAATCCAGATCCTGCGTCTGCGTCGTCGCCTTCGGGGCTCACGCCGCCGACCGGTAGTTTCGCTCGGTGCACCGCACGGTTCCGCGGAGAACGAAATGACCCGGAGCTGTTGGAGGCATTCTTAGACGCCGTTGAAACATACAAAGAATGTGCTAACGTGAGTGATGCTCACGCACTCAAAGGATTACCGATGCTACTAGAAGGAGAAGCAGCAGTGTGGTGGCGTGGGATAAAAGCAACCATAGCGTCATGGAGCGACGCGGTCGCGCGCATGCGCGCCATGTTCGGCGTGCCGCGCCCGCCATTTACGATATTTCGACGGTTACTTCGAAGCGATCAAGGGACCGAGCGTGCTCAAGTCTTCATCGCCAGAATTCGCGCCGAAATAGCCTTGTTACCCTACGATGTTATAGAGGAGATGCAGTTAGATATGATATACGGCTCGCTCAATATGAATATTCGCGAGCGCGTCACTAGAGAAAGCGTATCTACAGTGGATCAACTCATCGAGAAGGCCAGAGCAGTCGAGGAGTCATTGGCGGAGGTGGACTCATCAGTTTCGTGTGCCGGGGCGAGCGCGGAGCGCGCGCACGCGGCGGGCACGCAGGCTGCGCGCGCACCGTGCGCGTTATTGGGCGCGCCGAGCGGCGTGGATACGAGACTGTCGTCCGCGGGTCGTGCGGAGGCGCGGGATGCGCCTCGTCGCCGCGCGCCCGCCGCCTCGCCGACCCCGACAGCGGTCGCCGAGAGATCTGCTCATCGTGTCAGCGGGAGTTCTGCCAAGCAGAACCATGCCACATCCATGGACTCATCCGTAAGCAACCCCGGACTAAGAGGTAAATTGTTTTGTGTCTATTGCAAACGTCCCGGTCACGATAAAAGTGCATGCGTCAAACTAAACAAAATTAAAAGTGACGGCGTATCGTGTTATTCGTGTGGTAAAATTGGCGTAATTAGGTCAAATTGCGATTGCAGTGGTGGTACTCGTAAAGATGTACCTAAGGAAGCTTTTTATGCTTGCGATTTCAAATCTGTGAAACCTAGAGACTCTAATGTTTCGATTTCGCCGAATATTTCGATCGCGGAGGTCGATGACCGCGGGGTCAACGGCCCTCCCAGCCATACGCTTTCTTTCTTCTTACTCAAAATTGTACTAACGCTTTGTGTGACAACTTACCGAATGTTAACCTGTTACGTAACGATGTTTTACCTACTTACACATTGCCTACTGTTATGTCAAACACTTTGCCTGCCGATTTTGCACCGAATGATGTTTCACTTAACAAAATACCTACCAATGTTTTACATACCGAAATACCTACGAATGTTTTACGTACGGAATTACCTACGAATGTTTTGCTTACTAACGAAACAGCTGTTGACGAATGTTTTAACTCGTTGCTTACCGATGTACCTAACGATATTTTGCCTAGGGTCAACGTCCCTGTTATGGACCGTCCATGTTCAAATGATAAAGATATGGTGTGCGCATTGCTTTCTAACCAAAAGTTTGTTAACACGTCGCATGCAAGCCCGCGCATGGAATTTGATAAAAATTCAAATGTTTTGTGTTTGTATTCAAACGATTTTGTTACTGATAAGGATGATAACAGTGTCGAGTGTATTTCATCGAGCGCTGCGGATCTCGGAGGACGTCCCGTGTTGGAAATCGAGATTTACGGACAACTGGGAACGGGATTTGCGGATAATGCCGCGAGACGTAGTGTTGCCGGCTCCACCCTTTACGCCCTACTCAAAAGGAACTTTCATCCTTTTCGTAGTGACGTCATGAAGGTCAAACTCGCTGACGGTTACGTGTGTGATAGGGAGATCAAACTTGCCGATGTGGATGTTAGGTTTAGTAATACCTACTACTTTTGTTATATTTCCGGATGCACAAGATAACGACACTTTGTTAGGTATCGATTTTTTACGAAAAGCACGTATCACTATTAATCTCGACAGTAACTCGTGGTTTACAGTACAGCTGATCGCCCTGAGGTCATTCACCCGTTGCGAACCGAGGAGACTCGCAACTATGTTGGCTACGCCGCCGCGGATATTCTGCGGGCGGATGAGGGATCGATGCTGTCACCTTCGCTGAGGAGCAGCCTAGCTGACCTGCTGCAGGAGTATGAGGACATCTTCAGAGAAGGGGGAGGAGCTACGCCGTTCGCGGAGCACTGTATCGATACAGGTAACCATCCGCCTATCGCAGTGCCGCCCTACCGGCTTACTCCCGCCAAGAAAGCTGTGATGGAAGACCAGCTCAATAAGATGTTGGATGAGGGAATTATTAAGGAGTGCGAGTCCCCATGGGCCGCGCCCGCTCTGCTAGTGCCAAAGAAAGATGGAACGTTCAGGTTTTGCGTGGATTACCGCAAAATTAACGCTATAACGAAGAGCGACGCCTATCCCCTACCTGTTATAGATGACTTGCTACAATATACAGGTAAAAGCTGCTTCATGACCACCATCGATCTCCGATCCGGTTATTGGCAGGTAGCCGTCAAGGAAGAGGATAAGGACAAAACAGCGTTCGTGTCGCCGTTCGGGGTTCATCGTTTCAAGCGAATGCCGTTTGGGCTGAAAAATGCGCCGGCGACGTTTCAACGACTGATCGACCGTTTTAGGACTGGAGCTGCCTTGAAGGACGTTACCATCCTAGGTTACATCGATGACCTCATCGTGATCTCCCCGACATACGAACAGCATCTGCGCGACCTTCGCGCTGTTTTCGACCGTCTTCGTGCCTTCGAGCCAATCGCGCCAAGTGCGTGTTCGCCAGGGACAGCATTAAGTACCTTGGTCATGTGATCACACCACAAGGAGTGTCTCCAGACCCTGACAAGGTATCAGCCATCAGACTTGACAGATTGCCCAGCCATTGACTTTACTCACAAAGAAAGATCAGACCTGGAAATGGGAACCAGATCAAGCCAATGCTTTTAAAGAACTGAAGAGATTACTTACCTCTGCTCCAATACTTACCCAACCAGATTATAATCGTCCGTTCATTCTCAGGACCGACGCCAGCAACTATGCCCTGGGATGTGCTCTGCTCCAGGGGGAGACACCGCGTGAGGAGCGTCCCATCGAGTACGCCAGCCGTCTGCTGACGCCAGCGGAACGCAACTACTCTACGACGGAGCGCGAAGCTCTGGCCGTCGTGTGGGCAGTCGAGAAGTTCCGCGGCTACATCGATGGTCACGAAGTGCATGTCGCCAGTGACCATCAGCCGCTCAAGTGGTTACTCACCCTGAAGTCGCCCACCGGCAGACTGGTCAGATGGGCCATGAAGCTGCAGTCATTCAACCTGAACGTGGACTATACACCTGGAAAGGCAAATGTAATCGCTGATACGCTCAGCCGCCCGCCGTGCAATGATGAAGCTCGCGATGCGTGCGAGATGTGCACAGTCATCGTGGAGACGCCGCGCTGGGACGCTACTGCTGTGCGTGAAGATCAGCTCGCCGATCCTGAGGTTGCTAAGATAGTGAAAGAGCTGGAAGGAACAGAGGAAGTCGCTATAAAGAGATGGACAGAAAGAGGATACCATATGTCGAGGGGAGTACTATACCGTTATGCTGACGCTGAATCAGAAGAACCGCAGCTGGTCGTGCCGGAAAACCTGCGAAAGAAGGTGTTAGAAGAATGTCACGACGCTGCTACTTCAAGACATGGTGGAGTAGAGAAGACTCTGCATCGCATCTCGCAACGGTTCTACTTCCCAGGCATGCGTCGTTTTGTCGAGGACTACCTGAAGACGCGTCGATTGTCAGAGGTACAAACCCTCCAATCAGAAGTCGCCTGGCCTCATACAAACACCAGTCCCTGCACAACGTTTTGAGGTATTAGCCATTGATCTTTTTGGACCATTGCCCAAGGGGCCTAATGGGGAAAGATGGGTTCTCATAGTCGAAGATACCGCAAGCAAATGGGTAGAAGTCTTCGCTCTAAATGAGGCCACGGCAGAAGCTTGTGCCAAGAAACTCATTGATGAAGTGTTCCTGCGATTTGGATTACCACGGCGCCTTGTATCTGATAATGGCGTCCAGTTTGTCGCAGACGTTATGCAGCATGCTATGTATGTTCTAGGAGTGAAGCAGAACCTGGTGCCCCTCTACCATCCAGAAGCCAATCCCGTCGAGAGGAAAAATCGGGATTTGAAGACCCAGATCGCCATCTTAGTTCAGAACGAGCATAACAAATGGCCGGAAGTATTGCCATTCATACGTTTCTCTCTGAACTCTGGCCTGACTAGCAGCACAGGACAAACTCCTGCTTACCTTACGTTTGGACGAGAGCTTCGTTCACCTATCGCAGCGCAGAGCGACCTACGAGCTGTAGTAGAGTCTGAAAACTATGTGCCTCAGATCACGCCGTATTTGCTCAAGCTTGCAGACACCTTAAGTACTGCTAAAGAGAAAATAGAGCACGAGCAAGATCGTCGGAAGGCCGCGAAGGATGCGACACGTCGAGGAGAGGAGTATGAGCCTGGTGACTTAGTCCTGCTCAAGACCCACGTGCTAAGCAGCACTAGTAAGGGCGTTAGCTCAAAGTTTGTACCCAAGCGGGATGGACCCTATCGCATTGTGAAGAAGGTCAGCCCTACTACATATCTGTTGGGCCACTGCGAGCCACCCGGTGAAACAATTGGGAAATACCACACTATGGACCTCAGGCGCTATCATGCCCGCCATGAGTGTGATCGAGCTGTGCCTGTAGCACCAAAGAAGCGAGGCCGTCCTCGCAAGCCTACCACTTAGCTTATCTTATTTTTACCCGACTACAGCAAAGCAAAAAGGAGGGTTATGATTTTGACCGGAATGTATGTATGTTTGTATGTGGCAATAATTCCTTTGTTCCCTCCTAGCTACGAATCTACTTATCAAAATTTGACAAATGAGGTGTCAATAGAAGCGTCTAAACAGTCCGATGGTTATAGGCTATGTCATGTCACAGTAAAGTGAACATGGCGCCCTCTAGCGTGCATAAAGATACGAAGAAAAAATTTTTTTTCTTCAAGTGGTATCGTGTTGGGTATCAAACAAAAGGGCTTAAATAGCACATTTCAAAAATATACATAATGCAGGTGAAAGTTTAAAACTTTCATGCATTTACGCAATGTCAATTTAGTATGAAATTGGTACATCGGTTTTTCTCTTTCTCTCTTTTCGTGTAGGACGCCGAGCCGTCTAACGATTCAATTTCTTTTTTCGTGTGAGACACCGAGTCGTCCAACAACCCGATGAACCCTAGTGTCGGAATTTTTCAACCGCCTTCTGCAATTAGCAGGATTCTGACATGGTTGTGTAACGACCGCCGTCTAAAGTGATCATAGACAACAACCAGGACCAACGGCTTAACGTGCCATCCGAAACACGGAACCATCTTTCTTACGGACAATCGGGTGGTTCAGCCTGCAATGTCCTAACCAGACTGGGAACAAATTCACAAAGTGATAAATATAGACTTTGTGAGTGACCCACCGAGAATCGAACCCGGAACCTTCTGTGTCAAAGGCAGTCGCACTACCACTGCGCCACATTGGTCTTCAATGAGCCCTTATGTCAGAATTTTTCAACCACTTTCTACAAGCAGCAGGTACATTGGTATCGGTATCGGTGTGGTGTCGGTATGTGTCATACTCGTGGAGCTGATCTGATGATGAAAACGAAAGGCAGACAAGACGTGATAGCACTACATACGCTAAATATCTGTGTATAATCTATGGTAAGAAAGAGCTGCTCCTTAGGCTCAGATCTGACATATTTTTCATCATATTTAATGGGATCGAAGTAGAAAAGTACCGCGAAAATTATCACATTTAAATTAATTTAACGCATAGATAGGTAGGTACATAAAAGATCCTACTAATCCTAACCCTAATTCCTAATTCCTTTGAAATTTATAAACGCGGATAAGTGTTTGTTAGGACTTGGCGCTAAAACGGCTGAATAGATTCAAATGATACTTTGTACAAAGATGAAATAATGTCTAGAATATAACATAGGCCGCTCTTTACTGCGGTTAAATTTCTTATTTTTAGGGGAACACGCACTTTCCAAAATTTTTGAAAAAGGTAGTGCTATTAAGCCAATTCGCGTTTTAGGAAAACTAACAGCGACATCTGTTGTCAGAGACTTTTGACTTACTCAATTGAGTAGCTGCACCAAAATTGACGTTTAAGTTACAATACGTACTGCTACTGCATGTAAAATATGTTTGAATAAGGTTTATATCGTGTTGGATATCAAACGAACTGTCATATTTTTCATCTCATGTAATGGGATTTTATGGGATCCAAGTTGAAGGTACCGCGAATTATTACATTTAAATTAATTTAACGCGTACATAGATAGGTAGGCAGAGCGAAAGCGGGATAAAGGAGTGATATGTGTTTATATGTATGTATGTATAGATAGGTACATGTATGTATGTACATAAAAGATCCTACAACTAATATTCTAAAAGCAGATATTTGTGCATTTTTCTTAGAACTTGTCGTTATAACGCTTCATATATTCATATTAAATTTTATACTTAGCTAAAATAATAAATTAAAACATCAGGGCCCTAAGTCTGCTAAATGAAAACCGTTTCAATTGGATGTCGATTGGATTTCAGTTGTATGATTTCGGTCATTTCGTATTCTGCTAACAGTTTATAGTATAGAAAAATCACAATGGCAGTTCAATGACAGTTGAATTTCGATGGCGTTACAATGACAAAAAATAGCAGACTTGGGGCCCTGTTTTGGTAACGAAACCAACAGCAAGCATCGACCCGGAGGGTTGAGGGGGGGCTGGCCCCCCTCACAGAACTACCCTAGGTCTGCTGGAAGAGATTTCTTTTTAGAAATAAGCTGACCTGTTGTGTATTGTTCTTAATGTTATGTCCTTTGTGTTATATTGTGTACAATAAATGGTTTAATAATAATAATAATAAAGAAAATGAAAAACCTGTTTTGGTAACAAACCAGCAGCATGCATCGACACGGGGGGTTGAGGGGGGCTTGCCCCCCTCACAGAATAAAGAAACTGAAACATTTGTTTTGGTAATGTAATCACACGGGGGGTTACTAGCATATTTTATATACACCTAACAAAATCATAATACAGTTTAAACTCGTACCTACCTACATCTTCCAACAAACAATCGTGAAAATTTAAGTTTACAACCCCAAAATAATTAAAATAAAAAGAAGTCTAAAAACAAAAACCCGACTACTGAGATTTCGCGCTCTAAAAAGTAAGAAACAAGAAATCTGAAATAATAACTACTCACGATTGAATGTGTTTTTCGTCTCCAAAATTCATACAAAGTAAACAGCTATTATAATTTATTTTCATGGCAGTTTAATATAAAGTTCATAGTGGTTTTCAGGTGATAGCTGTGGTCGTTTGCCACGTGTTCTAGTACTTACTCTCTAGTTTATAACATAAATAAGGCAACGTGGCAAACGACCACAGCTTTCACCTGAAAACCACTATGAACTTTATATTAAACTGCCATGAAAATAAATTATAATAGCTGTTTACTTTGTATGAATTTTGGAGACGAAAAACACATTCAATCGTGAGTAGTTATTATTACAGATTTCTTGTTTCTTACTTTTTAGAGCGCGAAATCTCAGTAGTCGGGTTTTAGTTTTTAGACTTCTTTTTATGTAAGTTTGTGTTTTAGTTTTGATGCTTTCGAATTTTTCATGTTGTTCTTTTTGTCATGTTTTCGGAAGAGTTTGACCTATCGTGAGGGCACTAACTAGGTCAAAAGGGGGAGCATGTAACACTATGAACCTCTCTCGTATCCGAACGCGTCTTGTTTCGTCGGATGACGTCACGGGATACTGAAGTTCCTTTGAACGCCTCTTTTGCAAGCGCCATGTTGCGTGCGCGTCGGCTCTGCCGCCCCGCGCCGACCATTCCCGAACACCCGTTCGTTCTTTCAGTCGGGACGCCACCACCGTACGGGATACACGCGCTTACGCCTCCCAGATTTTGCCGCGTTCCTTATCCTTTGCACATTATCTTGTATTCGTTGTGTTTACTGTGTGTGTCCGTATTTTAATATACCACAGTGTTCAATAAGACTCTAGTTTCATTTACGGCAGTCCACTCTATCACAATATTAGTTTTTTTTGTGTTTCTATTAAAAATTACATTTTTTTTAAACTCATACATACTAGCTTGAATAAGAATAGCCCGATAGTTACAAGAGGTACTTAACTGAAAGTCGGTACTATCGCCAGAACAACAACCTACCCTACAAGGGATCAATTTGTACTGGATTGTTTAGTATTCGTATGAACAACCAATATAAATTGGGCTCTTCTTTTTTTCGATTGGGACACCGAGCCGTACAACAACCCGATAAACCCTGGTGTCAAAGTTTTTCACCCACCTACTACCAATAGCAGGCCTCTGTCGTAGTTGAGTAACGATCGCCGTCAAAGTTATCACAGACAGCAACCGGGACTTACAGCTTAACGTGTCCTCCGAAACACGGCTCTTTAACGGCTGGGCTGGTATGCTGGAGATAGTACAGGACGTCAAAGAGCTTTTACGCTTGAACGAACTTATAAACATCAAAAAGGCGTGTCAAGTCTCTTGCGATCTTGTTACTATCTTTGATGTGATGCTTCCCATAATACTTAGACGCTCTAATGATGCTGAGGACACCACACTACATCATAATGTAGTACTTAGGCGCGTTTTAGTCTGTAAATTAATTAATCTATAGCAATACGCAAGGATCTGTGCCTCATTTTGCAGCCGCGGAAGTATGAAGTGACTTCAAAGATTTAGTTGACCTAAAAGTTGTCATAATATTCTAGTACAATCCATCAAACAATCGAGATTTTGCAACGTAAGTACCAAGATATGAAGACAGGATTAATGAGTTACTCTCAAAGTGTATAAAAGTTGTCCTATCTCATTTCATATAAATCAAAGATATCATTACTAAACTTTCTGTTGACGAGTGGCTGCTCTGACCCAAACAAATATGAAAAGAACTTTAATTACCTAAGTATTTGATTAATATTATTATTGAGTCCAGATCCACAAATAAAAATATCTTTGATTTCTTTACTATTAATTTTGATTGTTTAATATGTTCCAAATGGTGGTTAAAAAGTTTACTTACACAATAGAAACCCAACAAAAGCAAGCACGACTGATAAAAGGAGACACAACAAAGTTCAAAATCAGAATAATTCAGTCAGACCTTCCACATCACATTCTTGTTATGAAACTGGAATGACGAACTCAAAACAATCTTGTTCACACGACTGAAGATGAAGTATTTAATGTAGCGTGTACGTAATTTAATGGCAAGCTCGTTAGCTTTAGCAACTTTGTTGTAATTAGTATGGAAACTCTCGTCACACAAAAAGCTTGTGTTGTGGCAACGGATCGCAAAGACTTGACATTTGTAGAATGAAGATTTTTTATAACGAGATCCAGCTGTGAACTGCACATGAATACTGTACGATGATTCCTACTGTCATTTGTGACAATCATCATCCCGCAATATTTTCTTTTCTATGGGATTTTGCGGTTTCCTATTGTCTAAAACGCCGCAGAATAATTGGTGCCTTTACAAAACGCTTGGCGCAGAAATGTACTCAGGACTTTGTATAGGTAATAATCAAACAATTACTGGAAAAAATACACAAATTCAGCGCAAAGCCACTAAATCCCCTACAACTGAGCACCGATCCGGTCTGTTAAAAACGCACACACATATATCACGCCTCTATCCCTTGCGGGGTAGGCAGAGCGTTAACGGCCCTAAAAATACGGCCACTATCGCCACGTCTGACATTTTTGAGGATTGTTTTCCAAGGTCGTTTCAGAAAACATGTGTATCACTATAGTGACAGGTTGTCAGCCTGTCGCCTAAAAATTGTAATACACCAATACTCTCGAGTCCCTTAGTCGCCTCTTACGACACCCGCGGGAAGGATATGGGTGATGCTATTCTAAGCCGGCATCACACGGCATTTCTAAGCCGGCATCACACGGCATAAAACTGTTAAAAACGATTTGATAATTTGCCTACCATATACAGTGTGTAAGAGAAGGTGTAACGAAAACTTTGCAGGCGTGATCAGACCATGAAACTGAACAACTTTTTCTGTGGGGGCTATGTTGGTAAACATAAAAAAAATTTTGACCTGCCATACAAATTTCCCGATCGGCTGACTGTCTTTGTATGGAAACTCGAAAGTTTTTTTTCGTTTCCCAACATAGCCCCCATAGAAAAAGTTGTTCAGTTTCATGGCCTGATCACGCCTGCAAAGTTTTCGTTACACCGTCTCTTACTCCCTGTAGATGAGTAGGAGAAGATAAATGTCTAATTCATGGCAATTTTAGTTCCAGACTATTACTACGAACGAACAAGAATTTTCCAAATGAATCAAGCATAACTTCTAACAAATGCGCCTTCAGAACTTCGTGCATGTTTCTCTCATTCACCAAGCAATCGGTGTGCATGCAGATCAAATTTAAACTTACCTCATACACCGAAGCAAAACTAAGGAGAGATTGGTTCATAATCATAATAAATAATTCAACTCGTATTGCAATTTGTTGTTACTTGCACTGTAGATATTATGTAATTTAACTATTATAGTGCGTCTGTTCTATAGAAAATCAGGTAAGTAGCAGCGGTTTCGACGCTCTACCAATTACGGTATTGTCATTTTTTATTGTTATCAAAAAAAATTAACAAAAAATAAAATCCAGAGTTCAAATATCTTTTTAAATATAACTGTTTGAAAACAACAAATATAAAAAGTCATTAATTTTACTGATTTTAATCCTATGAAAATACATTCGCTTCAAATGCAAGTCTGTTGAGATTTTCTTAAGAAAAACCTGTTTTGTTTCAAAAAATACTTTGCATTTCAGAATAAAAACAATGGATTTTGCATATAGAACGGGAGCAACGAAATTTAATCCCGATTACGAAAAATCGATAATCTCATCTCCTTTTAGTTACATTGTTGTTAAAAGAACTTTGACTTCTCTTTTCGCCGCAGTATGTACCTATCACACGTGTAACAAATGATGTTTCATCGCATATTAGGCCTCAATCACATTTCTGCGCAAATTAACGCTGCGCTAACGTATGCGCCTGTCAGATCCATACTAGAAACGTCAATCTCCATACTAAAACCGCTCTCGACGCAGGTTGAACTCACGAACCCAATAATAACATTGGCGATAGTATTTCCTTAGAGTAGATACATATTTTAAGTACAAGGCACTGCCTACATGATGTGTGAGACCTAGTAGGTAGATGCAAGAATTATAATGGATTAAGTTTAGCTTACCTTTCGGTTAGTTTATAAGAACTTTAGGTCAATATGTTTATTATATTTTAACACCTTAAGAGCTGTTTCGCACTTCGTCCGATCCGATCCGATCTGAACCCGTGAAATACAGGTTACATACAATAAACGGTTGATGGAGATCGGATCTAGTGCGTAAATAACCATAGAAATAGTTCTACGGCTACGACGGACCATATTTTCATGGGTCCAGATCGGATTCGGATCCAACGTAGTGCGAAACCGCTCCTAATCAACAGAGTAGTTGGATTTTACATACCGTTTGCTTATTTTGTTGTCAGCCGTACCTAGAAAATAGGAAATATTTTATTTTTAATGCACATTCGAATAATATAGACTTTTAACTGAATTAACGTACATATTTTTCTGTTTAGAGGCACAACATATTAAAATAAAAGGTGGACCAGGAGGGTGAACTGGACCAAGAGTACTCTTTTCCATCGGTGATCTAGCAATCGCTATCCTTTTACCCGAGTGCCTCAAAAGAAGCGTTATTTGGTGTTTGTTGGCGATATGCCAGTTCCTTCCATGTAGACAGACAGTAACTTGTATGGACTGTTTTATGGCAGCTGTGTAAGCCTTCTATACGCTCAATGTGTTTGACCTTCAATCATGCTTTTTTTGTTAGTCAATTATATCTTCAATTCAATCTGATTAACTAGTCTTAAAGCTTTGTGTCTTAAATTGCATTGTTTTTATCGTATAATCAGTTAATCAACTTGAGTTACACGACGTCTATTGTCTTGATTAACAGATTCGGAACTGACCTGCATATTTTATAATTCCGTTTCTAAATTATATTTTATCAGATAATAATATTATCGCAGGTTGTCATAATATTATTATGATAACTTGCGATAAAACATGTCAAACAAAGCCGAGATGCGAATAATTACAGAGATAAAACAGGGCAAATACCAAGTCTCGGTTGCAACTATTTATTTCTTAAATGTTACTGGTAGAAAACAAATGGGTGGATTTCAGACTTCAGAACAATAAATGAGGTTTAAATTGGTGAATAGGACTACCTTCAGATCTGTAATGACACGTCATGTTTTAAGGATGGAGTCTAGGTTAAGTCTTATGTTAAACACAACAACATCTATCTATTATTCAAACGAACCGAACGATCAATTCCTTCACTCATTCATTCGTTGGCTATATTCCATTCGCTCAATAAACAAATAGATAGACGGAGATGAAAAGAATCCGTGCGGTAGTAAAGAGAAGAATTACTGCCTCCTTTGTTTGCGTCTGCGTATCGTAACGACCCCTGAGAAAATATCCTAGCCATTAAAATAGGAAAAGGATAACAGCGTTGTTACGGACATTACGAATCCGTGGGGTCAGCAGAACAAGCAAAAAGCCAAGTGAAAAATGGGGAAAGCGTGACGGAAACAGCACACGGCTTGGCACCGCTAAGGGGCTTACTGGCGCCGGGGGGAATTTAATAGACACGCATCAATCAACGCTGACCTCCCCTCAAAAGTAATCCCCTAAGCTTTATCGACCAACGGTTACCCCCAACCTAGCTAGCCTAGGTAAATCTAAGTACAAAATTCGATTTACACACTGCTTATTCTAGAAAATGGGCCCCATTTTTCCTCAGCCGGAAATCGAATGTGTCATCCGTGATGGATAAACCCTGTGTGACAGAATTGGCAAGTCAGTAAAGCAAAACTGACATAACAGGTATTTGCCGTTTACCCTTATCAAAATCGAAGGTAGTGAAAAATAAACAATTCATGAGGTTCTCTTAGCTGTTATTTTAGTGTGTATTTCAAGAAAATGTATGAATTCAGGAAAGGTTGGTCACTAAGGTATTCAAAGGTCTAGAAGGTCCGTACTTGAGTGACGTCGACCTTTCATTAAGTCTGCTGCGATCCCTACTTGAGCCTCACTTCAGATTCTCATAATCAGCTAGCCCTTGAATATTGTAGTAGTGATCTAAGATGTTACCTCATCCTTCACTTAGGAAAAAAATCTGGGAAGGATATAGGTATAAAATAAACAACTGAAAGTAATAAGCACATAAATATTTTAAATGGCGAAAACCAGTGATGGAAATTGCATCTGCCTTGCATATAACCAACGGCTGCCCGCAACCTCACATTGTGTGGGGACGTTCAGCCTCTGATCCTGGTTGCTGTATATCTAGACGCATACTGCTCAGCTCAGAGGATTACTAACGATTTACTAGTAGTAGGCGATTGAGCTTCAAAGGGTCGTTTGTGTGTCCCACAGGACAAAAACAAGAAAATTGCATTACTTAGCCAAACTTTGTGCTGTTTTTAGGGACAATCTCCTCTGCGCTTTCCGCATAATATGACAAATCTGATCTCAGTGGCAAACCAGAGCTTCGCAATAACAAATCTCTGTTTTTACGACGGCGGGTTTTGTGACACAGCTATCATATTTTATTTTTACGAGCACGCGTTTTCGGGCCTTATGAACATTTGCTGTGGTGTTGAGATAGGACCTGCGATTAGACACCTAGCTGGTGGAAAATAAACACGTTTTATAATAAGCAGTTTTATCAACAAAGTGTAGAAAACAGAAATATTTTTTGAATCATAATGTCAATTTCTTATATGGGTGTTGCATTTTTATTCGGAGATTGATTTTCTTCTTACTAGGCGAATCCCACATTTAACGCACGACGCCGCGCAATTTTAGCGCATACGTAATGCATGTGCGTCTGTCTAATGAAAAGAAAATTCAAATAGGTACAAAAAACTTACGATAACACAACACGAATAGATAATCTTGCGTTGTTTGATAAACGCATCTTTAGGCGCAGGTTTATGCGTTGGACACACGTACTTTGACGCGAGCGCTTATTGGTAATTTGAAATTTTTTTTTGGAAATTTTTCTTGCATCTGCCAGACGAATGAGTTACGGATGCGCTAAAATAGCGCTTCATTGTGCGTCAAGTGGAGAACCACCAGAATTTACAAGATTTGCATAGATAGATACAAATCATATCATAAAAGTATACCTACATAACATTACTAGCCTCAGGAATGTGGAATATCCAGGTACCCAACAAAGCACAATGCAAGTTCTTGATAAAGAAAACATACCTACCCCTTCGTTTTTTATTTAAGTTTGTAGAATCTATTATTATTTGCTGAGCTGAACTAATAACTCCTTTCCCACATTAAAATATCGTCTAAGTAGAAACAGTAAAAAATATGAGTAACATTGATTGAGAGGAAAACCCATATGCTTACAGTTTTTTAACTCTTAATCTGATAATCGTTTTACGGCAATAAATCGTTTTTAACCAAAGCTCTTAATCGAAAGGGTTTAATTTTACTACCATCATCATCATTCTCCTTGCCTTATCCCGTTCTCTGTCGGGGTCGGCTAATATCTGCCATCATCCAGAAATACTACAGCTTTGTAATATCCAATTTTTCTTTTTATTATTGTCTGTAGGTAAGTCATCTAACTCATGTTCATAATTATGTGCGGAATTTATATCAGATAAATTTATCCCACCAAAAATATGTTCATGTCAAACGTCCAAAACGAAGGAAAAAGATACCAGATCTTAAATAAATCGGAGATTTGCAATCTACAAGTCTTAAGTCCACCAACTCAAAAATGTTAGGAATAGAAACAAAACTTCTTTGTAAAATTGTTAAGCTGTCTCTGTAAAGGTAGAGGTTGCCTGGAAGAGATCGCTACAAGCGATAAGGCCGCCTTTGCTTACTTTTATTTATAGTTTTTGTGCCGTTTTGTGTTTTATTAAATATAGTGTTTCTCGTAAGCAATAAAGAGTTTATCTATCTATCTATCTATCTTTGCGAATTAATACTGTATTGAATTGTTGTGCCCTTTATTTTATCTTCTCAAAGATTGACGGGTGTGGAAGTGAACTAAACTTTTGCAACAATGCACACGAAATTTGACAAACGTTACGATACGAATTTAGCCCGGAAACCACTATGAAAACTGCCAGAAAGTTCTTGAAAACTGTCAAAGATTTCACGCGTAGTCGAGTCTGCTGTCGCTTTTAACAAGGCGGATATTGCAGTAACAGGTTTGCAGTACTAATATGGCATATCTACAGTAGAGAGAGAGAAGAAAAGAATAGAAATATCAAGTGATAAAACAGTTACTTACGGTTGGCAAGGTTTTAAAAATTACTCGCTTTACTACTACCTACTGTGTTCACGACGCACAACTTTCATAAGTTTGGCTCTACAAGAGAAACTATTTATGTTATTCATGTTCTTTTAGTGCCTTTTTACGCCCAGTCATCACTTTCGTAAACGCAAACAGTAGTAAGTATCGGATAAATGATTCAAAAGGAAAATCTATTTCCCTCGTAGGGTAAAGAATACATTAACAATGTAATAGCTGAAGTTGCACGATATTTTTCTGTAGTTTATGTTACAATCCCAAAAATAAAAGTTTTTGGGTTTTGTCGGTAGACATTCTTCTATCGTGTCGAGTAATGGCTTAGTAACATGGTTATGTAATGACCACCGTCTGTTTCTTAACTTTATTTATCATAACGACCAACCGAAACGAAGACCGGCACTATAATTTTTTTCGGACAATCAGTGGTTCAGATTGCAATGTCCTAACCAGTCTTGGAACAAATTCACAGAATGATAAATATCAACTTTGAGAATGCCCCACTGGGAATGAATCCCGGAATCTTTGGGCTGCAGGCAGTCATATATTACCACTGTGTTACATGGGCCGTCAGTAAACAGAGTAACCAAGTAAAGTAGCAGACACAGAGGAAGTAAGCCCTGCAAGTAATCTTTATAACAACAGACTGAGCCGAAGCCTCACAAACAAGTGGGTACCGCAACTTACATCGCCTTGAGAAACCATACAATGTAATATAATAACCCTACCTTTTTATATAAGAAATCCGAAACTCAAGTGTTCTACGCGAAGGCAATATTCTGTATTACAAAGAAGAAAAGTGTTATCGTTCATTTCAATCTGGCAACACCGGCTGATCCTGGTGGGGTGATGTTCGCACGCTGATTGGTCAAGAAAATAGTTTCTATGTCCGCCACAAGGGGTCGCAGAGTTCGCACTTGAGGCGGAAAAGTTGGGCAGCAGGCTCAGTCTTGTTCTGGTCGCAAGAGACGAAAGTCGTAGTAAATTCAGTGAACCTAGTTGAGTCTATCCAGGATCCAAGAAACTAAGTTATGTATATTCCAATTTTATACTACCTTATTGCTGGTTCAATATTAGATTGCTTAACGATTTGCTTGTAAAAATCTATGTATAGTTCTCTGCCTTGCAAGATTCCTATTAATATATTAAATGCTTAATTATATAAAATGATTTATATTAATTGAAGGGCCTATATTTAATTCTTGTAAAATAAATTAATAAAACACTATTTCTGTATGTTAATGCTGGTTTTTCTATCATCAGAAGTTGGTATTTCATCGACGCCCACAAAATGGCACGTGGTCGGAAAAGAAAATCACGGCCATCACGCCGCCGCAGACGCGCATCCACGAGTTCATCCGACTCTACCTCCACCACGAGCTCGAGCAGTTCAAGTACGTCAAGCTCAAGCAGTAGCAGTTCTGAAGACCGGAAAAGAAAGCGTCGCCGCAAGAAGTCGCCAACCGTGAGTCAAAACGTTGTCCTATCTTCAGTGATTCCTGAATTCGACCCATTAGTAGATAACATTGACATGTGGTTAAACGTAGTCGAGGCAAATGCACGTGCTTTTGGTTGGTCAAATAATATGACTAAGTATCAGGCGTTGCAGAAACTACGTAATACGGCTAAGACTTGGTTAGATTCGCTACAAAAAAACGAAACAAGATGGACGTCTTGGAAGTGGAAAAAATGGCGCGATACCTTATCTGATACGCGAAACATGTTTTCTTCACTTAAGGAGCTGTTAGACGCGAAACCAGGGCCTAATCAATCGCTTTACGAATTTTATTTCGAGCAAAAATCACGTATCGACCGTCTGCAGTTAGGTTTTTGCGAGCGCGATATAATATCTATAATTGTCGGTTCAATAGGCGATGCTAATATCGGTACCGCGGCAGAGGCAGGAAACTTTAAAATTTGTGAGGATTTAGCTTCCTTTTTACATGGAAAACGGCACCCTGCTTTAGAAAAATCAGTTTCTCAAAGTCAAAACAAAACGTTTTCGTCATCAAAACAGCCTCCCTCTCGACCAACTTACTCGGGTCAGTCAAATGAAAATTCGAAAAATAACAATATTAAATCCGAAAACTCAAACCACACTGTGAGTACCGCGAGCTCACAGCCTATCACTTGCTACCGGTGCGGAGAAGCTGGACATCGTCGGAATGCCTGCGGGGTTCAGGATTCAGTTCGATGTACAGCTTGCTCTCGTCTAGGACATCTTGAGGCAGCGTGTAGAACAAAATTGAAATCGACACCAAAAGTGGAGAAGGAGGCTGAGGTGAAAATGATCACATCTCAAAATAAACAAAAATTTATAAAACAAGTTTACTTACATGATATTGAATGTGAAGTTTTCTTTGATATGGGAAGCGATTGCTCACTGATCACACAGGAGTTAGTCACAAAATTTAAGCTTACACCATTCACATTAAGCACTCCTATCGATTTAGTTGGATTTACAGACGATAAGATCACAACGGTAACTGAAGCCGTCGCGGTTCGCCTAAAAGTTGATGCGGTTGAACTGATAACAACCCTGTACATTGTAGACAAACTTGCTGGATCTAAAGTACTAATTGGTCGCAACTTCACAGAGGACAGGTCGATAATGTATATACGAATAGGTGACACATTAACGTTTCAACCAGTTGAAAAACTTTCAGTCTTGAATATTGATTCACTGTTGGATAGTGTTTCTAGTGAACATCAAACTTTGTTGACAAATATTTTTTCAAAATACCCTCAGTGCATTTCGCTCAATCTAACTAGTTTAGGTAAGACCGATTGCGTTGAGTTAGATATAGAACTGACATCTACAAAACCGATATGCCAACGTCCGTACAGAATGTCAGAGTCAGAAAGAAGTATTACACGGGAACTGACTAATGAACTATTAAACGCCGGTATAATTCGTCATAGCAATTCTCCCTATGCCAGCCCCGCGCTTCTTGTAAACAAAGCTTCGGGTGCAAAACGACTCTGTGTAGATTATAGGCAGCTGAACAAAGTTACAGTTAAGGAAAAATATCCGATGCCACTTATTGAGGACCTCATTGACCGTCTCAAGGGTTGTAAATATTTCACTTCAATAGATCTAAAAAGCGGTTATCATCAAATACCGATCAAGGCTGAAGATGTGCACAAAACTGCATTCATTACCCCGGACGGGCATTTTGAATATGTTCGAATGCCGTTTGGCTTATGTAACGGTCCAGCGGTTTTTCAAAGATTGATGGATACAGTTTTGGGCAATCTACGGTTTGGAAAAGTGATCTGTTTCATGGATGATTTACTTATCGCAACATCAACTTTTGAAGAAAATGTCGCTTGTCTGGAGGAAGTGCTGAACATTCTTCAAAAGCACGGTCTCACAATAAATTTAGGCAAATGCTCATTTTTACAAAAACGAGTCACTTTTCTTGGATATGAAATTTCTGAGTCGGGTATACGACCGAGCGCTCGCAAATTAAAGGCAATCAATGATTTTCCTACACCACGCACAGTTCATCAATTGCGTCAATTCTTGGGATTGATTAACTATTTTAGGAAGTTTATTAAAAACTGTGCTTTTATTTGCAACCCTTTGACTCATTTGTTGAAGAAAAATGTTGTATGGAGATGGGGCCCTCAACAAGATCGTGCAATGAAAGACATTAAAACTGCATTAATCGAAAACGCAGTTTTAAACATTTTCGACCCGAAGTTGCCAATAAATCTCTATGCTGACGCGTCACGTGATGGATTAGGCTGTATACTGGCACAAGGTACAGAAAACGGAGAACGCCCTGTATACTTTTATAGTAGGCAGACTACAGAGGAGGAAAAAAAGTACCACTCCTTTGAGTTAGAACTCTTAGCTATCGTAACAGGTTTACAAAAATTTCGTCATTATTTAATAGGTACGAGGTTCAAAATTACAACTGATTGTAATGCGGTTCGACATACGCTAGCTAAAAAAGAGATCATACCCCGGATTAGTAGGTGGGTACTTCAAACCCAGGAGTTTACCTTTGATATTGTGCATAGAGCGGGTTCGCAGATGCAACATGTAGATGCGCTCAGTCGCAACCCGGTTGAGGATGACAATACGTCTATTTGTAGGTCAGAAGGAATAGGTAATTCGGAAGCAACTAACGAGCATGTTATGAATATAACAATTACAGAGAGCGACTGGTTGTTATCTGTTCAATTGCTTGATCCATCTATTTGCAGCATACGCGAAATTTTACAGTCAGGTCAGGCCGAACAAAATAAGAAAATATTTAATGAATACGAGTTGCTTGGAAACAAAGTATATCGCAGAACGGAGTATGGTAGACGTTGGGTAGTTCCGAAACAATGCGTATGGCAGATAATACGTATCAACCACGATGATGTGGGACATTTTGCTGTAGACAAAACTGTTGAACGTATTCGGTCTAAATATTGGTTTCCACGATTAAAGAAGGTCGTTACCAAATATGTAAAGAATTGTCTAAATTGCATATACAATAAAACTATGCACGGTAAGAAACCAGGACAACTGTATCCTATTCCAAAATATGCTAGGCCATTTCATACTTTGCACCTGGACCATTTGGGTCCCTTTGTCAAAACAGTCCGAAACAATTCTTACTTACTGGTTTTAGTAGACGCTTTTACAAAATTCGTTTTTATTTTGCCTGTAAAAAACACAAAAGCCAAAATAGTGATAAACGAGTTGGGTAAAATATTTAAAATATTTGGCAATCCAAAAAGGCTAGTCAGTGACGCAGGTAGTGCATTTACGTCGAAATTGTACTCTGATTATTGCAAACGCCTGAATATCAGGGCTCATGTTATTGCGACCGCTGTACCACGTTCGAATGGACAAGTCGAACGTTACAATAGGACAATATTAGACGCACTAAGAAGTTTAGGTGCGGATACAGATAATAACAAATGGGATGAACACATAACTAAAATTCAACAAGGTATAAATAGCACCATAAATAAAACTACGGCTGCAGTACCTAGTGAAGTATTATTTGGGTATCGAATTCGAACTGATAATGACGGAATCACTGACGATGACAATGTCGAAAGTCAAATTGACTTGACGACTCTGAGAAAAACGGTTGAAGCTAACATTAAGAAAGATGCGGAACGACAGAAGGCAGTATTTGACGCTAGAAGAAAAGAAGCACCTATCTACAATGTTGGAGACTTGGTGGTGATCAAAATTCCAAGTCAGAGTAATGATGGTCAAAGCACGAAATTATTGCCACTGTTCAAAGGACCTTTTCAGATTACCGAAGTTCTGGGCCACGACAGGTACAGGGTGGCCGATATGAGAGGCGCAGAAAGGTGCGCAAAACGGTACAATGGTGTTTCATGTGTAGAGAACATGAAACCTTGGATACACATAGAAGAGGATAAATAGATCGACCGAATGTTATCGTATCACTAAAAAGGTACGTGTAAAAGACAGTACAGCAAAAAAAAAAAAAAAAAGTGAATAATATAAACAATTTATTTTACAGGCATTTATTTATTACATTAGCTTGTTGCTTTAAAGGTTTTATTTGGTAACAGTTATTCGAGTCTAATGAATTCGCTTCCAACAGTGTAATTGTGCAACATATGTGTTAAGACAAATAGTGGAAATCTGTGATGAACACCACTATTTATAGGGGGCAAGGTGATACACGGTCAGTGATCCTGAACATCACTTGACTCAAACCTTGGTTCCACCCAGTCGTGTGCAATGTTGTACATTTTCACTAAGTGGATCGAATGCCTATGAAAGCCGTTGGTTGATATTCATACCTTGATGACATGAATAGACACCATTAAGCTTTAAATTAATAGATAGGTAATCATAAAGCATAAATTCTAATTGAAGTGTCTGTTTTCAGCTCATTCATCAGACTTAACGCATTCGAGGACGAACACGTGAGCAGGACGGCCGAATGTTATCGTTCATTTCAATCTGGCAACACCGGCTGATCCTGGTGGGGTGATGTTCGCACGCTGATTGGTCAAGAAAATAGTTTCTATGTCCGCCACAAGGGGTCGCAGAGTTCGCACTTGAGGCGGAAAAGTTGGGCAGCAGGCTCAGTCTTGTTCTGGTCGCAAGAGACGAAAGTCGTAGTAAATTCAGTGAACCTAGTTGAGTCTATCCAGGATCCAAGAAACTAAGTTATGTATATTCCAATTTTATACTACCTTATTGCTGGTTCAATATTAGATTGCTTAACGATTTGCTTGTAAAAATCTATGTATAGTTCTCTGCCTTGCAAGATTCCTATTAATATATTAAATGCTTAATTATATAAAATGATTTATATTAATTGAAGGGCCTATATTTAATTCTTGTAAAATAAATTAATAAAACACTATTTCTGTATGTTAATGCTGGTTTTTCTATCAAAAGTATTGTAAGACGATTGTTTGTGTTCTCGTAAGTGATGTGATGTTTATGTCAAACTGCCAGATTATGAAGTAATGGTAGAAGAGATAAGATTCTGAAAAAGGTTTGATTTCATTTCCGTGCAGTATAGACACAGAAAGGTTTCCTAGTACTGTGAGTATAGATAACTTAATGTGTAAAAAAAAAGCTATCACTTGATTTTTTTTTTCATTTTCATTTCCTATGTACACCTTTTAATACTGAATTAAATTTTTAAGCTTACATTCGTATTTCACTTTAATCTTCTTAAAACACCTACGACCGTACATTTTGATTGAGATATAGGGGCGTGTGTTTCTTCAGATGCTTTGTTCTACTTTAAATGTAATATATTTTACATTAAGTACTATAATTTCTAAAAGCTATCGATCGGCGTAAGTGCGAACGCAGCCGTTCGACAAGCCGCTAGATAGATATAAGAATAAGATTGAATCTTTACTTTGTAACTAGCCTATTTTTCTACTTGAAAACAATGTAATACAGTGTAGTGCGTTCTCACAGAACCGTGAATAGCTTGTATCTGCGATGTGCTCTCCTTCGCGAGGATTCTAGCAACCTCAAAACTGTTTTTATTTTTACTACGTGCAGAGAACGCTCGCTGCTGGCATTGCAAATTGAGCCAGTTCTTCGTGCCAAGCTCCAAGATATTTTAAAAGTAACTAGGAAGGAAAAGATTTGTAGGAATAAATTATAACAATATTCTTAAAATTATGGTAGTCAGACATGATTTTCATCTTAAGCTTCTTTTATTCGTAGAATTTTAATTAACCAAGCTACACGCAAGGTAGGAAAATAAAATTCTTGAAAGATTTCTTAACGTAGCTTAAGTAGGTATATTAAGTGACATTCTGTAAAAATATTCTCATTAAAAGATTTTATACGCCCACCTAAGAATTTAATAAGGTGCTAATAAGGTGCTAATAAGGTGATATAAGAAATACCATTCCCATTAAGACATTTTGAGAATTTCTTGTGCCTCAAAAGTTTGTTCGTTGACAGTAATTTGTCAAGATTAGGTGTGGATCATTTATTATGCCCCAGCATTTATCAGGAATAATGTGATGACTTGAGACCCTAAAATTTTGGTAGTAATTACTAAATTATAATTAATATGTTTGTCGCTAAGAATGTTCATAATTATTGTCACCATTAACAAAGATACGTCTTGTAGTGTTTTTACATGTATTAACAGCCACTACGGTCTCCCCTTTTGGGAGGCATTGCTATTCTCATCATGCTTGGCAAGCGGATTGGCGAATTAATAGACGAGACCGTGGCTGATATATTTTTTAAATATTTCAATGAGAGTTTGAAAACCACAGATCGATGGACTCAGAAGTGCCATATCGTCGGCACAACTCAGTGAACTCAGTGAACTCAGTAAATAAATATTTTTAAAGGCAGTAACGTAATTATTGCCACAAACAAAATAAATGCTTAATTTGCAGTTATTTCACATTATTTACTTCATGCTATAGCCGGAATTAAATCTCTGGACGTGTGTGATTTATTTATTAAAAGTGTATTTAAAGTTATAACCTGTGAAAAGTCATTTTGATCAGAGCTGAATATTATCAAACTACAGGTTAAAAGTTTATAGTCGAATTTTGATGTCGGTACATTACGCAACAACTGAATTAAAATGCAGGAACGTTGAACACCTAACATAGGTAGATAGACCAATCCGCGCGCGGAATTTTAGTGAGGTCTTCTACTATAGGACATTATGCTCTTAATAAAACTGTTTTGTCGTGATGTGCTGTGGCACCAAAGTAACAAGCTCAGGTTGCCTTGGCATTTCATTAGGTATAGGACCGCCAATTGCATACACACAGGAATCACGCCTATATCCCTGGCTGGGTAGGCAGAGCGTTAACGACCGTAAAATTACGGTCTTTATCGCCACGTCTGACAATATTTGAGGGTCGTTCTAGATGAGTAATGTATCACTATAGTGACAGGTTGTCAACCTGTCGCCTAAAATTCAATTGCCAATTGTACAATTGAATTATTTTAATCTCAGTTTATAATTTGTAATTGAAAATTTTTGCCAGATAAAATTTAAATATTAATCACACTACTTTGAAATCAATTTTTAATAAAAACGTCTTATTGTCACTCGATTCGCGATATTTGACTTATAGGACAGCGGAAAATGACAGCCTCACGGCGGTGCGACGTCATATTACTTACTATGTGCTTCTATTATGCAGACTCATACAACTCGATAGATACGTCATAACCATAAGTTCCGATTGTATACAGGGTGTTAAAAGAAATTTGCAGCAAATATTTTAAGGGGTGAACCAGCCCATGAAACTGAACAACTTTCCCCAAGGAACATAGACCGAAATATGAAAAAAACATTTGTCCTTCCATACAAAATTACCAACCGACCAAGTCAATTTCTATGGGAGGTCAAAAATTTATTTTCGTATTTCGATCTATGCTTCTTGGGAAAAGTTGTTCAGTTTCATGGACTGGTTCACCTCATAAAATATTAGCCGCTAATATTTTTACACCTTATATTTGGCACCATATTCAAACAAGGTGAATAAAAGTCCCACCGACTTGTTTTTACGCGTGATGGATTTATTGAATGAGTGTGAGTGAATGAATATGGTTTTCGTTCAAGCTGTCGAAGCCTAAGGCGGATCGCACACTTAACGCACAACAATCAGAACTGGGGGTAGCTAGATATTTGTCTATGATTATTTGGATACTAACTAAAATGCATTTGAAGAACAAAGTTATTCATCATAGCTCACGCGTTTTGGTTACTTAGCCGGGTCTTACCGCAAAAGTATGTGTTTGTTTGCAAAACTATGTGAGAGTATTAAGAGAGCATGAGTGCATTAAAAGTTTCAATATAATTCTCGTTGTATTCGCCCCTTTCAAATAAGTAACATACAGAAATGTGTTAGAGAAAGAGGAGCTCTATTAAACCCATTTGTATGCGCTGGCGTAGTATTCCTTTTGAATAACGCATAGGTCAATTTTTGCTTAAGCAGATCGCACACGTAACGCACGACGGAGCGCTAAAATTTCGCAGCGGTCTGTCAGACACGTTACTGCCCATACTAAAACCGCACTCGACGGACGACGCTGCTCTAGCGCTGCGTCGACAGCGGTTGAGTGGTTAAGTATGGGGATTGATATTTCTGGTATAGATGTGCCAAACCGCTGCGATATTTTAGCGTTCTGTCGTGCGTTAAGTGTGCAATCCCCCTATGTTTGACTTTCACGATCTGAGTGTCGGCTTTTGTGCGTTGAGCGGTATTGCCCGTTCTGTGGAAATAGGTATGTAAGTATAGGAACTACGGGATAGAAACCGGAGAGTATAAAAACCGGTATATCGAGCCGAATTTTCAGATATTTTAATTACGGTTTTCACAGCTTCAAAAATAAAGTGACATTTTCTCACGTACAAAAGAGATTTTGTATGTTTTTTTAGGCTACCTATACCTTAATTAGGTCCGCAATACCGGAGCATCGAAAATTCAAAACCAGTTTACAGAATCTCCCGAATTTAATTCCCTGATAATATAACGAAAACGTTGTACTTATTATTTTCAAGGATACGATTTTCGGTCCAATCACACAATCAGACAAGGTTCATTGTCTAATTCTAAAGACGTAGTTCTTTGCTCTTAGTGGTATGGCTTAAATAGCAACAAAATGGGCATCCAGTTATATTTCATAATAAACCCAAGTTTCAATATGTCTTCGAAACACTCTGACTATAATGGGTGTGTTAGCCTGTTCTAGTTGCAGTAGATTTAGGCTAAGTTTGAGCGCCTCGGTCGTGTGGTTCCAAAACTTTGGCAATAGTGTTGGTCACTAACCTAGGACACAGATAATACGTATAATAGTTCTAAATTAGTTCCTAACGGCAGACTAGAACCATATATGCATGTCAGAATAGCTTTTTATCCTCTTGTGCAAGCGAGTCATGACTGCATAGTATAAAGCAAAGTCGCTTTTCGCGTCTGTCTGTATGTATGTTTGATTAAATCTTTAAACTATTTTTTGATGCAGGTTTTTTAAATTGATAAAGTGTTTCGAGAGGAAGGTTTTCATGTATAATACTTGCCGGGAAAATTCCTTATTCCCACGGGAAATTGAGTTGCAGCACGCGCAGCCGCTGGTGCAGGCCGCTATGCTAGTGTCTAATAAACATACCCAATTCGTAGACACCTAGTGTATTTTGTGGTCTTGCATTCACATAATAGACTATACAATAAAAACAGTAACGAGGAAACTCATAAAAAATACCGTCAGGATGGCTATTCCCAATTTCAATTCCGACCGAGGTAAATTAATCTGTGGCCTGAATTGCAGGAATTATCACTTAGCATTACAAACGCGGCAAAATTGCCAGTTTTTCTCTTTTGAACTCCGGGCAATTAAGCTCAAAAGTCGACCTTATTAATGTTGGCAATAAATTCAATTTAATTCGTTCCTCCTGCGGAGTCTGTCTTCAGTTAAAAGTTGTTACAACCACGTTCTTAATCTAGTTCTATTCAAATCGTTCCTTATCTTCATGTCAAATTCATTTTTGTGTGCAATTATAACATTTGCTCTGCTTACGGAATATTTGCAGTTCCTCGTTTCCTAGGTATCAAGGTAGCTTTTTGTACAATATAAGTAATTAAGTATTGACGCGGCACCATCTCATGAATTTGCGTTGTTTGATAGACGCATCCCTTGACGCAGGTTCATGCTTTGGATCTGCATCAACGTCACGCCGGTTTTTAGTATGTGGATATTTCTTTGTATGCGCCAAATGTATGTTTTTTTAAAAGCAACTATTTGGTACTCAGATTTTAGGTATTTTGAACTTACCTATCAATTTTTTGACGGATCATTACGGTAGTTTCACACAAACTTTTTAAAACCTTATGACAAACTTTTTGCAGCTTTATTCAACTTTGTGAGGTATTTTTCCTTTTCCTTAAGAGCATCGTGGAAAATCTAGAAGCAAGGATGAAAACATTTCTCGGTTTTATTTATTAGGTTAGTACCTAATAGCGTTATGCGTACTTACCACGTTTTACGGTGGTTTCACGTAGAACGTTCAAAGGATCTCAACGTAAACTCCTTGGATTAATGTAGGGAAGTAATGCAGGTATGAAAAAAGATCGTAAAATCGTAGTCTTTCAGAGTAATAAAAAACTTTTAGCCCAGCTTACTGGTATTAGGCAGGTAGGTACTTGTTTACCGTGTAAAATCTGAGTTGTTTTATGTCCTTACTCAGCTCTGGAACACATAAAGCGCAAAAACACATGCCTAAATATTCGTTTATGTACTTAACAGTCGATTTTGAGAGTAAACAATAAATATCTAGATCAAATCCAGGAATCGTGTTTCTAGATCAGTGGCACAGTTTTTCGTAGATACGGCGCGATAGTCCTTGAAAAATGGTTCTTCTGTCTTGGTATAGGTGATTTACATTACATGATTTTGAAGCTCTAATTTCAGGGTAGTTTATAACATAATATTATATTTCTGAAAACAATTTTCGAGCTATTGGAAATACGATTGGCTCAATCAGTCCTGCGGGGATTGTTTTGTAGATGGAACGATCGACACAACGCAAACATTTCCATTTCCTCCCACATTCCCTCTGCTTATTTCCTTGCTCGGCGATCACTTTCAGTCGAATTCCCATAATGAACTGCCTACTAATGAGAACTGTGTGAATCAACAGGTGAATTAGCTAGTTCAACCCACTGATTGAATTTGGTGAAATGAAACGCATTCTTCTAATTAAATTTGAACTTGAAAGTGTTTATTTGAAGTAGTAAGAAATCTTTATTTAGGGTCACAGACATGAACAATTTTTTAAATAATTTGAAACTATTTATTTTGACCTTGACTTTTTGAAATTGCAATGAATACATAAATATCTACCTACAAAATTGCTTAGATCGATCATCATTGTGATTTTTAAGTCAGAATTACGACGTATATTCACAATAATAATTAATTAATAATAATATTTATAATAATTCCGCCTTTCGCCAAATGCCATTTCTCTCCTGTAGGTCTGCTGTAAGAAATTTCTTTTTTTTAGAGATAAGCAGTGCCTGTTGTGTCCATTTTATTCATGTTTTGTCCTGTAAAATTTCTTGTGTACAAAAAATGGTAAATAAATAAATAAATAAATAATAATCAGCGACAGTTGCCAATATGCATGTAACGACTGTCAATAATTGTAATGGTGTACGTACTTAATTATGATTAATCGAGTATTTTATTTATCCAGACAATTTGCACAAACCATAACAAATTTTGTGCACAGATGAAATAATTAATTAGGGAAATG
Organism: Keiferia lycopersicella; assembly: GCA_029255805.1. NCBI lineage: Eukaryota > Metazoa > Arthropoda > Insecta > Lepidoptera > Gelechiidae > Keiferia > Keiferia lycopersicella. The sequence continues at coordinate 9,048,131 of JARACZ010000008.1, forward strand.
ACGTCCTTAAAATTCATTGGAACATTGAAAGCAATTTTAAAATATTACATTTATTAATATAATTGTAACTGTATATTTTCCATGGTGTAAGTTAATGATGATTAATGAGGTCGTTCATATCTATATAATCTATACAGTGGTAAATAATTTAATTTACATCGCCACTCGCGAATGAATTAACATCGAATAATTATGAAGGTTAATTTGACATAGTCATACAATATATCCAACACTTCTGCCATGAAGCCCTGTTTGCATCTAGCATTTACTATTAAGTATCAAATATCTGATTTTATGCGCAATCTTTTACCGCATGTGTTTGCATAAAAATTGTATGTTTCGAATGCATGCAAAGTCGAAAGGTTTTCAAAACTGGTTTCCAGTTTTCGATTTTGTAGATCAATTCCAGTATCAAGGAGAAAAAGAAGAGAGAATATATAAATTTTTTAAACTTATAGTAGGGCCTTAGAATCCGTTGTATAAATTTGACAAATTCTGCAAAAATTACCAATCCGGAAGAGAATTCCCATTCACAATATACAACACAACAAATCCATCAGCGTAACCGAAGCGTATTTATTCCAATGATAAAAAAATCCGTACGCAAGAACCATCAATTTGGACAGTATTAATCCAGATCGAACCAGTAATTGAGAGTGGCGCAGTTTGCCACGGTCCTAGTACGTCACAAAACGAATCCAGATTCTCGTCAAAGACCAAATTCTTTACCTTTGTCACAGTTGGGTACGTTTGTCACAATCTACCCCATCCTCCTTCTCGCGTCGTATTTCTCATTACTGAGGGTCGCTTCTTCTATCGTCGGCTGTGTTTAGTGCATCGTGGAGATTGCTTTCGAGAGAAGAAGTAATCTGATCGGAGTATCTCATGGGACTATGGCCTCTTACTCGCTTTCCATCAACCTTCCCAGTTACAATCAGTTGTTTGAGGTTACTGCCGTCTTTCCTTGCTATTTGCCTAAAAACTTCAAAGTTCTGCGAAGACAGGTCGTTGATAATCTAGTCCTAATATTAAGCTCGCTCAGTATGGACACATTATTGCGGAATGTAGTGTTTTTTATTGAATAAGAGTGATTAGGGAAAACGTTTCATTCCTACGAGAAAACGATTAGCAGTGGGAGCAACCAATCTTTGGGTTATTGGTTGGTTAATCAAGTACGATAAACTGAGCGTAATGTGAAATATTTTTTTCTGACAAACCGGGACTGTGGCAAGCTGCGACTGAGTCAGTATAATTGAAAGTAGGCCTTCACAATGAACGGTTTTATCCCATTGATGAGTTGGCAGCCACAGGAGGTGCTATTGTTTTTTAGAATCGACCAGAGGACGGTTATGTATTGTATCATCTGGATATAGGGATTTGATGGATTCTTTTGTATTATAATGTTGGGCGCCAGGCTACCCATCTGCCACTACAGCTTTTTTTTCAGTAATTGGCTTCAAATTTAGTCAGACATGGTCTACCACACGATAGAAGAAGAGTCCATTTTTCTTTTTACCTTTCGAAATGGCGCATACGTGAAACCTGAAATTTTATAGTTTTATGTACAAAAATAATATTGTTTAGATATAAGTATGAACTAAATGATGCTTTCGTACATGGCCATTGTTTCGTTTACAAATGGTTTACCTATGCATTGATGGATAAAGTTATTAATCATTTTATGATTAGTAAATGCAATCTGAAAATGAGATTTAATTCAATTCAACAGGATGACGACTAAACAACCGTATATAAAAATGGTGAAAAAACAATTTCGGAAGCTTCATTCAGTGACACCCACGTCAATTCATTTTAAATTGCCTTAAAAAAGAGATTAACAATTTTACCGGCTTTTATATTGTTTTCTCCACTTGTAAAATATTTTGTATAGGTGACTATTTTGGCTTCCATGCAAGAGTGATCTCAGACTTTCTTGCATATTAACCACTGGTCCCACAAGAAGAACAATAAAAATGTAGATAATACATACGTATCTACATTGATTAGCTTTACAGATTTTTGAACATTTTTGTATATTTAAATAGTACAAAGAAATACAAACCGAATATTTATTTTTATTTCTATCAGTAACGTTATCAATCATTGTATTTTTTTTTTTATATTCAACTGTACAATTTTAATAATAACGCGATTCATAATTCTTAAATATCTTTAAACAATACTGTATTCATTACTCAAAAACAATATGACTTTACAGTTTTATTCATTAATCATAAATAATGACTATAGTTTGTAATAAAAACAGGGTGGTCCACGCAATTAACAGGGTTTATGGCTTATGTTGATGATCTTTTGATTAAAACTTTCGTTTTGAACTGACAGAAGTTTTATTGCATACTCATGAATTCCAGATACGTTTTATCTGATGTCCTTTGTTCCAGGCTGATGATGATTCTTCTGTGCCAGCAACGAAACTACAGTCTACAAGTCCACAGGTGAAATTCAATCTACATTGCGTAGCCGATGGGACTTTATAAAACCAGGATTTTTGGCCCGCTACGCAATGTACATCGAATTTCACTTGTAAAATTGTAGCCTGTAGTTTAGAAAAACGGAGCACTGATCAGGGCGGCGTTGATGCGTTAGGAGATGGCTACTATAGCCAATTCTTGCAGTTAACTCTCGTGCGCATTGTGGGCAGGTGAGCTGGCCTCGTTGGTATGAGTATACGATGTCAAAAAGACGCACTGTGCCGTCTAACCCACGATGACCCCAGGGTTAAAGAAAAACTGCATCAAAATCTGCTGGGGACATAGGGACAAACGCGGGAAAACATAAAATCCATCATGAAAAAGAGAACATACTTTGACAAATTAATTTAAGATTTTACACGTTTTATAGTGTTTGTCTATGCAATAAGACAAGATTGAAGGAGACTAAAGTAAGATGTTATTTTTCACTATCCTAGAACTCAATGAAACCAAACTTGGTAAAAAAATGTAAGTTGGTAGGTAGTTTTCAATTATCTTACTACATTTTTTATAACCGAAACAAACATGCTCGTGATTACGACATGGTTATTAGAACTGTTAATAGCCGTAACAAATTGTTTAAAAGTCGCGCCTACTTCGTATATGAAGGGTTCCGTAATGACGTATTTAGTCATGCTTCATTGCAAAGGAATGTAAATTACCATAGCCTAGTAAGTTGACTTTTTTTCTATACTAAGAACCGTAAAATCATACAACTATGGTCCCGTATTTCAACTATGATCCATTAAAACTAGTAAGATTTTACTCTGTCAAGTATAAGTTTGCTGGGTAGTGTATTTAACTAACACCTTGTAACTTCACCTTCCAGTAGTATTGTCAAAACAATAAACTAAAACAATACAGGATTGTTTGGGCCATAATTGCGAGACTTGGACCATAGTTGTATGGTTTTACGGTACCTATGTTTATTAGTCTTTTCTTCATTGTGATTCAACTCTCTGGCGCCAGTTTTTATTGTCAAAAATATTTCTATAATTGTTGATATCCGTGTTTATGTACCCCTTAATTAAGCAGCTAATACTTTTTCAACCTACATAGAACAATATGTATATTCAGTTTAACTGCTGCAAACACTATCCCATAGGTGCCTATAGATATTTTGTTGAGGAGTAATTTCAACAATCTCTGTCAATAATTACATTTTCCCCTCGAGGCAAGGAAAGGCGGCAATCTCTTACACAATACAAAATATAAGGTGTTTGTTATTTCCCCTCGCTTATTTTCTGACGGAGTACGAAGAATATTCGTATTCTATTTATACTCTTTCTCTGTGTATACAGTGCAAACGTCAGAGGGAAGCAGGTTATGTGATCTTTTTGTTACATCAGGAATAGATTGTTACTGTACAAGATATTGTGTAGCGAATTGATTTATTTTTCTTACAGACTGTTTTTTCCTTACTTGGTAAGTAGATCAATACATTGACCTAATATCTACTTATAACAACATTTATATTTTTTATCTAAATTAACGCGCACGTGCGGATGCGTACGATTTTATATAAAATTGCAAAAAAATCATGGACAGACAGAATAATGACAATCTCAGTACTCAGGTTCCCGTTTTTATGCTGTGGGTACGGAACCCTTAAAAACCAATAATCTTTAATACCTTGCCGTGTGGTGTTGGCCTAAATAGCATCACAACATTTCTACCCGAGGGTGTTGTAAGAGGGGAGAAGGGGTGAATCCTGGGAGCGGGCAACAGCATTCCCTGTAAATACAACACATTGTACTTCGCTCGCCAATCCGCTTTTAAGCGTGGTGAGTATGGTATATACCCCCAAATGGGAATGTCCCAATTCCAGCAGTGGACTGTAGTAGTTATTCTTGATTTTAAGGTTCCGTGGTTATTATCACTAAAACTATAAGACATTATGAGTGAGTTAAAACCCGTTATAATGTCTTATAGTTGTAGCAGTTATTGTAGCAGTAGTAGTAGCATGATACCTAAACCCGCGGTTGACATACCTGCCTAAGGGCTCTTTCACACTCTTTCCAACGCAGCGCATTTCTGACTTCCGTCAAACAGACGCTAAAATAACGCTGAACCAACGCAGTGACAGCGCGCGACGCACGATCAAAATATCATGCAAATGACGTCGTTTGGCACGGACGCAGCGCTAGCGCTTCGCTAACGGATGCGTCGTCAAGCAACGCAGCGGTTGTGCGTTGAGACATCAGTCGAGAGTGGTTTTTGTATGGGGAGTGACGTTTCTAGTATTTAAGATAAGATGAAGATAATTTATTTCAAAATAAAAAAGTGCTTACAAATAGTAAATTTACAGATACAAAAATAAAGTAGTGTATAAATTTATCAATTATACCTAAACTAAGTAAATATATAAAAATATTTACTTGTATCTCAGGTAATGTCTAAAAATCTATTCTGTGCAAGTTAAAATTATAATTTACTTAAACAAAAACAATCTTCTGTATACAATAATAACGATACTTATTAATACAATTAATACTTATTTAAACTAAAACTAAGCATCTATTAACAGAAGGTTTTCTAGTATGGCTTTGACTGATGGATCTGTTAGCGCAGCGTTATTTTTGTGCTGTGTTGGTCGTTGACTGTGAAATAGGTAGGTCTAAATAACTTGACAGACAAGAAAATCTTGGCCAAGAAATCGTAAGCATGAATACAGAGGTGACAAATCTTGAGGGAACTCTTGTTTTTCTTAGTGATAAATGGTTTCGTAGGATTGTTTACTTCCAGTTATAATAGACTAGCGAGACGGAGAAGTTTTTTTATGTTGGTGTTTATCATATCACAACAATTTCTCTGTTTATTTCAAAACAAGGTGTGATTTCGCAAAATAAAATTACTTAGCTCTGAAAAACATTCAGTAGCCTTCTTAGAAAAGCAAAGTGATTTTGATGAAACTTATATATTTGAAAATATTTTTAAAAATATGCTACGCGATAAAAATATACCACTTATTTCCTTAAAAGCTAATAGGTCTTCTCTATGTCCAGTAGTGGACTGTGGTGTCCTTTAATGATGATAAAAGCGTTAGATCATGCTATGGTTTAAGAGCTAAGAAATTTCCAGATACAGCATATACACCGTCTATTTCAAAGGGTTAATTCCCACCTACTGAGTCAAGGCATTTGATCCCATAGTTGTGGAACGTCGTAATGAGAATTGCGTCGTCCAACCACGTCGGTGCCGCCGCATCCCACAGGTTAGCATTTTCAAACGCCGGGCGGATTCCGACGCGTAGGCATTTAATGACAGCCACGCTCTAGGGACGCTTTTGCGTAGATAATCTTTATTAAGGCGGATCGCACCTTTGACGCACGACGGAGCGCTAGAATATCGCAAAGGTCTGTCAGGCAAATTTACAAGAAATTTGGATAAGTTGATACCTTATAGTTAAAGGTGCTATAACAAAGCACCAATTGTATTATATATATAACCTAAACTCCATAACAGACCCATCTATCTGCCGTACAGTCAGTATCTTGCCCGTAAAATCACCATTTTCTAGCACTGTTCGGAATGATTGGGGATCTCAATGAATAACTATAGAAGACCACCCACAATTTTCTTCTTCAAAACAAATCTGACCTCAATATGTAACTGGGTCAAACAGTGAAACGAATCAAAGAAAACAAAATTTATTAGGCTTTTGCAGAAACTATCGTGAAAGTGGAAGCATCGTAAATAGCCGCTGTATAAGAAGGAAATGTTTTTATTTGTAAAGTAAGATTTCTTCAAAAATATTAAATACTACTTAGTTATATTTCCTCAAATGGCCTTATTCACACTCAACGACCTACGCAGCGCATTTCTGCCGTCCGTCAAACGGACGCTAAAATAACGCTGAACCAACGCAGTGACAGCGCACGACGCACGATCAAAATGTCAGGCAAAACGACGTCGTTTGGCACAACGCAGTGCTAGCGCTGCGCTAACGGATGCGCCGTCAAGCAACGCAGCAGTTGAGCGTTGGGACATCCGTCTAGAGAGGTTTTTGTATGGGGAGTTACGTTTCTAGTATGGATTTGACATACGGATCCGTTTGCGCAGCGTTGGACGTTGAGTGTGAAACAGGCCTTCGACATCAAAGGTTCTGCGTTAGTTGTTATATCCAAACATTTTAAAACGCAAATGAACTAAAAAAATACAATTTATAGGTCTCGCTACGTTCGAGCGCAGTTAGATATTTTACCAATTGCGTATTTTTTTTACTAGAACTCAAATGAAATGGAATCTCATCGTAACCAGGTAATTAAAATTTATTTTACGGAATAAAGATGTCAAAAACCTGTAACAGTTTTTATGCGTTGATTGCCGCCAAATTGATAGATCATCTTAAATTAGACAGGCGTCTGAACCATAAAATCATAATGTAGAGCTAAATTATGATACTGTGTGAAGCATTTAAATCTTTTTTCTAAAACAGATGCTCAAAAACGAAAACCATTTGCTCAATAGCACACATAAATACCAACTACGAATGTTGCTACATAACATAACCCTTATAAACATCCGTGAAGCCCATATAACGAGTGCCATAAAGTCATTTTATCGATGGAATTTTTCATCTTTTTCAGATTACGCATGAGTGCAATCTAAGTCATTTTATTTATGGGATTCTTCACCTTTCTCAGGATGCGGAAGTTGAAGAAATGTGAAAGGAGGTTCACCCCTCATCCAGTCGTTAAGGCCCGCCCTGCCGGCGCCGATAAGAATTTCCAATACACAAGATGTACTATTGATAATGCACCCCGCACGCAAAGAGATATCTGAATATTATGGTAATATGCCCCATTACGTATGGCCTTATCGGTGGCAGAATGTGATTATGACGTCTACGAGTATATGTTATTCATAGTTGTGCTTAGGGGCCGTGCGGTGCTGACTTAGAATTTATAGCATCAGGTACCGGCAGGCGATGATCAGCAGCGTTTAGCGGATCGCACACTTGACGCAAGACGCAGCGGTCTGTCAGTTCCATTCTAGAAATTTCACTCCCCATTCTAAAACCGCGCTTGACGGACGACACTTCTATAGCGCTGCAATGTCAGCGGTTGAGCGGTTTTAGTGTGGGGATTGACATTTCTAGTATGGAACTGACAGACCGCTGCGATATTTTTGCGCTCTGTCGTACGTCAAATGTGCAATCCACCTTCCCTGCGAATACAACATTTTGCACTGCCACTGCCAACATGCGAAGCGTGGCAAGTATCCCGATTAGAAGGCATGTGTAAAAGCAGTAAACAGTTATGGTCGTTGATGGAGACAAAAACAAGCAACACAAAGTATAATCGATCTTCATTCATTATTATAAGAGTTCAAAAACAAAAAGCCTAATTTGATTCTACAGTAATTTATAAATAGAAAATCCAACCACTAGTAATTACTAACGTACTAAAACAAGATCAACGCTAGCTTCCTTAATGAGTTCGCCAAGTAACTAAATCAAAACTAAACTGGTAAACAAAAAAACCGACTGTGGTAAAATTAAATTCAAAGTTATACTTCGCGTTTAAAATCCGCTATTTTGACATCATGCAGTTTTAATATAGCCAGTATCACTTGCGCTGCTGAGACGAAGCTAATTTCAACTCATAGGCAAGTCTTCGTCCGTCAAACCATATTAGCTGTGGTCTTGAAAAAGAATTTACTTGTCCACATACATACTTACTCTCGAGAAACATTATCCTCTTTCTGCCGCAGTCAGGTAAAAAACAAGAAGGGATTGATTAAACACAGCCTCTAAACCTTTACATAATGAAAGCTCGCCTTACCCAATTACAGATTATCTTCTTGTCGTAACAAACCCTTCCTTTATGCGACGATTAACTTTTAATCTTTCTGATTAAGCGCCTAAAAAGGACGCCAAGTTCATTGAAAACGGTGATAGGGTAAATAAAATATTTATTCAAGTAGGGGAAGATTAGCAGCGATGTAAAAGGAAGGTGGAAAATGTATTGGAGACACAGCATATTTTAGTACTCTAGGACTAGAATGAGATTTATGTTTTGTCTTTCAAGCGTGGTAGACAGGTGGGAATTACTAAAAATTTCTTATCACGGGTTCTGGACATGCTGAAACTAAAAATGTCTACGTAAATATCAGCAAATCGATAATTGATCGGCAAATCGATTGTTTCTTGGCATTTTCAGATTCAGCGAGTTTAGTAAAAGCTTGGATTGAAAATATTTGGGTTAGCTTCTTATAATTTTTCTTCTTAATAATATTATATCCAACAAATTTTAAAGTTCCGCGAGAAATACTTAGTAATCTTTGAACCTTTTAAACCCTTACCTAACTTTCCTGCAAACAAATTCCTAATGAACGGAAGGTTAAAAGTTAATTTTCTAAAGGTGTATTTACCTTTAATAGGAAGTGTGGGCCAGAATCCCAAACAGCCGTTTTACAAAATTCAGTAAACAAACAGGTCTGACCTTATTTAGAAGAGGGCAAAAATCTGTCCAAGAAAATGAGGGCTGGCCCTCGGATTTGCATTAAGCCCTGCATAATGTACCGTTCAAATAAGAATAAGGTTTTCTATTCAAAAGATCGTTGGGTCCCAGTACCTACCTTAAGTACCTTTTAAGTCGTATCCGAACCCCTCTATAACATGTTTCATAGATTTGGTTTCGAGTAAAACTCTGGAATTATGAAACCCCATACTAAAGAACTTAGAAGGATTTACAAATTTTAAATTTTTTAACGAGATATACATAGCAACCTACTTTCGTCCCATTAGCAGCGCACACAACCTACCCCTTCAGGGGCTGAAAATAAGGGCCAAATTAAATTGTATTTTCACATCTTTCATAATGTGCTGCTCAGAAATTCAGCTACGCAGCTTAATAGCAAGTTCAGTTGGACCAATACTTATATTAATAGGTTATCTATTTTTATCAAATAAGAACAAGCAATAAAACATTTTCATTTTATAGAGGTAACTATCGAAACTCCATAAAGCTCACCTCACACAGACACATTAACCTAAATATCGTGCGTGGTTCCGATACCTGCTACCGCTAGTAAGCTTGAGTGATGGATATAGGAACCACTTACAATGTATATAGTGGTTACAATCTTATACGCGTTCCAGATTTGTGTTGCATAATTTACAATTTATTACAATCGTTAGACCACCCTAGTTTTAAGGCGAAGTACCTATTACCACATAATATAATAATAGGGCATTCGTAAACAAAAGCGACCCATATTTCAACTATTAGAAGTGTCGGATACGAAACAGATGTGAAAAATTCCTTCATTTTATTTAACATGTTTATGAATATTATTTTTAGGAATTTGATTTCTTAACCGACATGCCAACATTACACATTCCTGGAACTAAATCTGATCATTGGAAATGTCTGAGGTGATGCTGCTGAGTTTATGATTAGTTTTTGGCCTTGCTATTTAAATTGCCACGGTCGGCTAGAAGATTTTGTATGGGAGATCAATTTTTTTTCACATATAGACATATTAGACCTATTTTTATCGGTTTCTTATCACCAGCCTGTCGTTTGAAATAGTATCACAGTTGACGCTACATTAAAGTATATATATCCTCTCTGTGAGTTGTCACTGGCCGATTTGCGACGAAAATACAAAACATTTATTCAGATTCAGTTGAATAAAACAACTTCACATTTTTTTGGTCGTGTTTCGTTGTATCTATGACGAGTGTGATGTTACAGCTAAAGTATTCAACTGACATCATTATTGCTACCTACTTGATGTAGGAAATACGAGTACTTCAAAATCATCCATTAATTTTCTCGAAATTGAATTTAGCTCACAACACACGGGCATGTTTGACGTATTTCCAACAATATAAACAGCGACGCCCTTTCCCAATTTCACACTCCAACAATCTTAAAATAACGTCATTTCTTTGAAATAACTACGGAAATTGGAAAAGTACCTGTAAAATAATTAGACTTGGAATTTGTTCCGTAAAATACCACTTATACGGGGTGTAAGGGACAGCGTAACGAAAACTTTGCAGGCGTGATCAGACCATGAAACTGAACCAGTTATTCTATGGGGGCTATATTGAGAAACGAAAACATTTTTTCGAGTTCCTATACGAAGTCATTCAGCTGATCGAAAATTTTGTATGGAAGGTCGAAAATTTTTTTTCCTAACATAGCCCCGATAGAAAAAGTTCAGTTTCATGGTCTAATAGCGCCTGCAAAGTTTTCGTTACAGCGTCCCTTACACCCTGTATTGTATGTACTGAAGGTCGGAACTTACCAGCGTAAAGTTCAGACCCGTAATTTTTGACTAGGGGAGACAACATGCGTGAGAAATCTTTGATGTGATATTTATTTTTTTCAATATTCTCAGACTGTTTACGCCATTGCCGTGTGATGTCGGCTTAAAATAGCATCACTCCATTTCTTTGCTGTTTGTGTCGTAGAAGCCGACTAAGGGATTTGTGAGTTTGTGTATTGCGGTTTTAGGCGATAACGACCGTAATTTTACAGTCGTTAACGCCTACCCCGCCAAGGATATAGCCGTGACGTGTGGGTATGTATGTGTATGTTCACGCCATACAGAGTTCCTCTTTAGCTTACCTCCGGTTATGCTAAATTACATAGACATCCGTTTTATTTGGCACTTACCTGAAAAAAAAAAGGAATTTCATCGTTACTCGTTCATATTTCAAAACATTACGAACAATGCCTATAAATAGAAGATATTACGTACACTAAGTAAACATGTTTACCCACCGGTTACCTACTCAACATTAATTTTCTCACCAAAATTACACAACTGTCTATAATTTAATCTCGCCTAGAGATTACATAGCAACATAATTCTCTTCAAATTTAATGGTTCCGGATTCTGGTACATCCTTAGAACATGAACCTACTTATTCAAGGGATCCACCTATAGTGGTTATTCTTAGTAACTGTATGAAAATCCAGCATAAGTACACCTCTTTGTACGTTTATGTGCGAAAATTCTCATGTAAGAATTATAATTACTGCAAGCCCTTGAGGGTTCATTTCAGAATTCATAACGATATGTAGCATTTCAAAGGTAGGTATTAGCAGACACGAATTTCATAGGGAGTTTTAATGCAATTACTACATACATACATACATACATATATCACGCCTTTTTCCCTTGCGGGGTAGGCAGAGCGTTAACGGCCGTAAAAATAAGGCCACTATCGCCACGTCTGACATTTTGGAGGATTGCTTTCCAAGGTTGTTTCAGAAAACATGTTTATCACTATAGTGACAGGTTGTCAGCCTGTCGCCTAAAAATTGTAATACACCAATACTCTCGAGTCCCTTAGTCGCCTCCTACGACACCCGCGGGAAGGATATGGGGTGATGCTATTCTAAGCCGGCATCACACGGCATATGCAATTGCTGATAATTAAAATGCAGCTCTGAGTTCATAATTGTTCAGCCAATACATGATGTTCATTTTTCAAATACGTACTTATAGATAGACTGATTTAAAAGAAAGGTTTGTATCAGGAAGGTCGTGGAGACAGCGACCGTATTTTTGCTGTCGTTAGGGCTCTGCCTACCCCGTAAGGGGTAAAGGTGTGATATATGTAAGTATGTATGTGTATGTAGGTTTGTATGCGTCGCAGTATGATGGCAGAATCAGTATTTTGGCTGAATTTCTGGATCTTCTTAGTATATGTCAAAACATAGTTTATTCAAACTTCGCATTACGGAAGAACTTTAGTTATAATAAGTGACGTATTTCAACGTTTTTTTTATTTTCAACTCTAAACAAGGGGTGAGAAAATTTTGATATCTTTATATGTGAAAAAAAAAACACCCAAAACATTACACTGCTCATTAATAACTTCTTTGACTACGCGGGCAAAGCCACGGGTTATAGCTGATACTGGTTTAACTCATCGTTAACCCTAATTAATGCTTTTTCTTCGCATGGCTTACTGCAAAACACAATTAACGGTTCCTTTACTCCAAACATTACCAAACTCGATGACAGATTTGGATTAAGATTAACACATTTAAGTACCTACTTACTTAATTAGTAGAATGTTTAAGACGGCTCGTATTTCATTCTATGGTGGATCTCACACGTGTTAAAAGGTTTTATGTTATTTTATCGGATCCGGTTTTTCGACAAACACACAAATCAATCCTATATCCCTGGCGGGATAGGCACAACCTTAACGATCGTAAAATTACGGTCATTATCGCCACGTCTGACAAATGTTTGAGGGTAGTTTCAAATAAGTAGTGTATCACCATAGTGACAAGTTGTCAGCCTGTCGCCTAAAATTGCAATACACATGAAACCCTTCGAGTCCCTTAGTCGGCTTCTACGACACCCACAGGAAAGAAATGGGGTGCTATTCTAAGCCGGCATCACACGGCATTTTTTTCGACAAAAAGTGTAGAAAATCTAGCAGAACAACCGCATACCGCAGCACACGCTGCCGCGCCGCAACAAATTGCGGCTGTCACAAACTGTCATGTGTATGTTGGCACGAACCGCAAGAAACACCAGTACCTGTGCGATCAAGTTGGATAATATTTCATTCTATAATTAATGTCAAGATTATGTTTCCACGAAACCTTAATGTAGAGACAGTAGCTATTTAGGTACTTAGCTCCAAATGTAATTAGCTTGTTAACAGCTTTCCTGCCACGTGGGAGTTGACGAATGACCCGATTTCTGGTTACAGCATTTATAAACCACCTACCTATGTTATTGGGATTACAATGCACTCACAGTGATATATTAGTAGTGGGCCTGCTACTAGCTACAGTTGGTTGAAATAACTCTTCACATCAGTGTTCATCGGGTTTTGCCATAACCAAACCGAGAACAGTTTTAAAATTGGCATCGACTTAGCCTACTATACCATCTTTTTTTAGCGTTGTTTGCACCTGTAGTTTGCACAGGCCCGAGATATTATGCGCGCGCAGTCTCTAAGCGATATAAATGTAATTTTTTCTTTGTGGTTGTTTATTTCCACTAATTGTCCAAACGATCAGGAAATAAAGATGCAGAACTTGAAAGATCAAAAATATTCTAAAATACAACTAAGTTTACACAATATATTTAGTAATTATTTTTTAAACCGTTTGTTATTGATATTTTTTATTATACTGTTTCCCAAATTTTTCCTTTGGCTGCTCCCTTGTCTGTTCCCTAATGGGCTTCTTTTTACAAGCAGACGTAAAAAGACGAGGCTAAAATTCAAATCGGCAGATTAGGATAAGAGGCTTTAGACCCCGAAATAAGGCGTATAAATCAAAATACAAACATAAAGCTGGAATTTGTGGCTAAAAATAATTCAGATTGAGCGCTTTGAGAAGGCAGACGTCAAAAGAGTGTATAGTAGGTAGTTTTGCTGGTAATCAAAGGACTAGAAGGCGTGAAAGGGTTTCACGTGTATTTCCGTGATGAATGCATACGGCGTTTCACGTGTTATTCACTTACTAAAGAAGCGATTAAGAACGGACAGAAAAACCAGCTTGTTACAGGATGCGTAGGAGTTAAGGGACTTTGAAAATATGCAACTTACAAGTCATTTACACAGTGTACACACATAAAGTTGCGATCCTGATGCGTGATGTGAGACAATTTAAGAAGCTGTAGCCCCAACAAGAATTAGGGACTTTCTAGGGCCACAGACTATTTATACGGGGTGTAAGGGACAGCGTCCCGAATACTGATAGGGTGCAAGCAGACCATAAAACTGAACAACTTTCCCCTATGAACATATGTCAGGAAAGGTCAAAAAATTTTTGGTTTCCCATAGTAAATGCAGTCAGCTGATCGGATCGAAATTTTTTTTGTCATCTCCTGGCATAATGTTTTTAAGGGCAAAGGTGTTAAGTTTCATGGTTTGCTTGCAATGAAGTACACGTCAACGGCCTCTTGAAAAAAAAAATAGATGGCGGCAACGGATAACTGGGTATTACTTTAATGTTATCTCTTTGATCGGATTGTCAGAATGCACTAAAAAATTTATACGCAACTCCTGAACCGCGCCATCTATATTCTCTTTTATACCTACTACTTCTATATAGAAAGTGCCATATTGCATGGCCTAAAGTTACTAGTCCCAAAGCTAAAGCAAAAAAATCTAATGGGAAAATTTTAATCTGTCCGTTTTATTCCTATTAGGTGGCGCAGGTTGCGAATAAAAGCTTTTTTTAAAGCGAAGCAGCGATTCCCCATAGCTAAGAGTCATTAATTTGACAGATAATCCCTCAATCTGCAAAAAACTTAACAGCGTCATCTAGTTCAGACAAGTGTGACTATCAGTGTATGCTAGTGTCCGCAAAAAAAATTTGTAGGAGATAAAATCTGTGGGTCCTTAAATACCAAATTCAAATCACCAATCTTGGAAATGAAAGTTGTTAGGTATCCGTTGAAAACCTAAATCAAACTTCATCCAAAGATTGATGACTTTTGTGAAAGTTGAATTGAGTTTTTATAGCTATAATCTGTTACTTAATTTTCAGAATTTAAGTGAGACGCTTTGTAGGTATGTCTACGATTTAAAGATACGTGTTTGTAGCCAACAATCGAATGTACTACTTAGGTGGATTACACACTTAACGCAGGACGGACGACGCTGTGCTAGCATTGCGTCGACAGCGGTTGAGCTTCAGCGGTTTTAGTACGGGAATTGAAATTTCTAGTATAGATCTGACAGACCACTGCGCTGCGATATTTAACGCGTGCGTTAAGTGTGCGACCCGCCTAAAGGTACTCATTCACATATAGATGTCTGGATGCACTAGTCTAGATAAATGCCTGCGGGCCTGTTGTAACACCCTGTTTCATGCTCCAAGTACCTGATTATTTTTCTTGCGTCACTTGCTCTAAAAACTGCAATTTGTTAAGCAAGAATTTCCTTATCAAATTCACCTACTATCTTAAATAAATCTACGTAGCTTGTTATCATTTGTTAACTATAACAGGAAAGCGTGCCACGTATTATACTGAGATTCAAACGATGCATGCCATTGCATATGGAGTAACTAAGGCCGTACGCAGACTATGGTCAAAACAGTCTCAAGACAGATAGAGATGTGCCGTCGTACGAAATAAGGGCCAAATGGGAATATTCCCAAAAGAAATTCCTATTGACCGGTAACATACCCAATTGCTGAAACGGTCTCAGGTAAACAAAGAAAAACAATTATAGTATTTTATTTTGCCTCTTATCATAATAAAACTGTAATGGATCACACAATATACGTATGACTTACGGTATAATCCTTACAAAAAATAATAATTTTACTATAATATTAGTTTTATACTGTTTTCCCGAAACGTTTCCAGCAAGTTGTAATATTCCCGGACAGCAAATATTTATTTGGGAATATTCCCACTTGGGATTTATTTCGGACTACGGCAGTTCTCTATCTATATTAAGACTGTTTTGTCTATACACGGCATATCCTACTAAGATCATTTTAGACGCGCACTAAACACGTGTACAGCGTTTTTTTACGAATATACTTTTCTAAACACTCGTTAAACTTTTTGTAGTAAGGCCCAGTGAATGTAAACAAAACAAAGTGTCGTATTTGATTCATTTTGTATGTATTTTACTGCGTGTTGAAATGTGACGCCGTTTGTAATAGGACGAGTGTACCTATAATCTGTTTATAGTAGTTGTAACCGAATGCTCGGTTTGTGGGCCACGTCTAAAAGATCAAAATTTTACCTGCAGTTACAACTTTTCTGTTTGTATGTTACTAGAACGTCATCTTGGGTAGAATATCTTTCTCAGATAATTTCTGAGACTAATCTTATTATAATCTTATAATTTTGTCATAAACATGACAAGTTTAACAGTAAATATAATTTTGTCATATTTATAGCTTGTCATATTATAAAGCTCAAATAATTATATTAGTTATAATTATGCAAGCTTTGTTTTCCCCATAAATATCTGTCAATAAATAATTATGGCATACATTATTATGACGTATTTAACGTATTTTATTACAGTATTCTGTTTCTTTTTATGTGGGACACCGAGTCGTCCAACTATACCTAATTGTTTAAAACCACCCCTGTTCTAGTGTATCATGAAGTTTTTTAGAAAATAAAACGGACCCAATAATAAACAGGAGCAGCTTAATATTCTCTATCATACGTCGCTTTTATTGCATGTACATTTATCCAATTTTATTACGGCATAATACGGAGCCCTGAGAAATAACAAACTTTTTATAGGGCACGCAAACTCCTTGGAGATATCTTTTGATTTAGACATCTCCGCCAAGGAGTTTTATTATTCCCTCCTCGTCATCAAATGTTTTACTCATTTTTCTTTTGAAAATTGTATAAAGATCTGAGGATCTAATTTCGTACTTTGGGCAACTTTTTCTCTTCATTATTTATGTGTTTGTTTACGGCCGAAGAGTTTTGGACAAAGGCAAGATCGTTTTCAAACATAGATTAACTTTAATGCCTAAATAAATTATCCTAATCTCTGGGAATATCTTGTTAAGCAAATCAATTTGCAGTTCATCAGAATCTGAAAACTTTTAATGTGAAGTATATTTTTCTTTAGGAAAAATTGTTTAAGGTTGTTAAAAAATATTAATTTTGAAACAAGGGTAAACAGGGTGAAGTTCTTTCAGGGAGGACGTTTTACTATGATAGTCAAGATCAAACATTTTACTGTAAAGGGTTCCTATTTATTATAACAAGGGCTGTGATTATCTCTGTTCACTTAAAACTTCTAGACTTCTGAAAAGCAAACGGTAGATAGGATATACAAAGATTTTTTTTATATATAAAATCCGAAACTGAACTTTTCCCTTTTACTGCTCGTTAGAGGAAGCAGGTTTATTGGATAATGAATTGATGATATTTTAATGGTCGCACCTTCAGGGTGGTCTATTATATTTATTTATACACAACAGATCAGATTAAGGTAATGAAATTCAAATGGACGACGAACGGTCAGCTAGCATTGATATTATGTATCAGTAAGAAAACAATGAAAAAGAACCAGCCCTGGTGTACTTCTTCTTAAGCTTATAATTTGAAATGTGTCGATAATAAGTGTACGTCATACAGTGCAGTGTGATGCTGGCTTAGAATAGCATCACTCCGTTTATTTCCCTGGGGGACACCAAGGGTTTCATGTGTATTACAATTTTATAACCTGTTACTCTACACAATAGGTATTTCTGAAACGGCTGTCAAATATTTGGCAGACGTGGTGTAATTTGACTGTCATTAATGCACTGCCTACCCCTTAAAGGCGTGATTTGTGTATGCATGTTCAGTGCAGTTCTTTAGAAAAATCCGTCATAGACATGAGAGTCAATATACTTGCGCTAGACGTGCACATTTGAAATCGTTTGCTACAAGTATGTCCATACAATTTAAAATGTGCATCTTCATAGCAAGTCTATAATAGACTAATAGACTTGATCTCAGGCCTGGAACCTAACTTGGCCACTTGACAAATACGATCGAGGCATCCCAGATGGCCTGATCTTCCATCACAAGAGCCATAGCCCATTCACGTTATCTTTTACACTTGTTTCAGATTTAAAAGCATCGTAAAACAGAAATAGACCGTTCGATTTGGTGTATCTTCAACTAGGGTTCCCACGCAGTCTTTATTTAAGAAATAAATGTACGTACCTACAGTAGGGCTGCTTATTTTGCAAGTACGTGAGTTGGATCATTCATATCAATAACATATTTATAGAGTAGAATTGAGTCGCTTTCCGCGTTTCTATTATGTTTGTTATCTTCTTCTTCTTTTCGAGTGGGACACCGAGTCGTCGTTATGTTATGGACATCGCGCAATGGATTTTGAGCTTTTTTCAAACAGATATAATGAGTTAAAGTTTTTGTATACGTAATATACAAGGTGTAAAAATATTAGCTGTAAATATTTTGATAGGTGAATCAGCCCATGAAACTGAACCACTTTCCCCAAGGAATTAACTTGGTCGGTTGGTAATTTTGTATGATAGGTCCAAAAATTTTTTTACGACCTATGTTCCTTGGGGAAAGTTGTACAATTTCATGGGCTGGTTCACCCCTTATAATATTGGCAGCTAATACTTTAAAACCTGTTTATAGGTATTTAATGTATTTTCACGGGAAATCGGGTAGCAGCGGGTGCGACTGCTGGTCGGGCCGCTAGTATGCTTTTTTTTGTTTATTTAGTAAAGCTACTGTGGCTGCCGCTAAGGCGGCTTTTCCACTGCACCGCACTCCGTCGCGTAGCGCGGGAGCGCAGATTTTAAAGTTGTATGTAAGTACATCAGTACGTATCGAAAAACCGCTTAGTACAACACACCGACAAAGCGGTGGCGCGTCGCGCGCGCAGATTCTGCTTATAGGCGCGGGGGCGCGGAGCGCCCCGCGGGGTATAACACACTAGCTCCGCAGTGCCGCTCGAACCACGCCGATCGATAGTGGAGTGAAGTCTTTGTTTGGCGCGGGGCCGTCGTACAACGCCCCTCCGCGCGGAGACGCGGAGCAAGCCGCGCGATAAAGCAGATCTGCTCCTCCGTCGCCGCGTGCGGGATCTGCCGCTCCGCGCTACGCGTCGGGGCGCGGTTCCAGTGTGTGAGGCGCCTTATAATCGTAGGTTTTTTTTAAATTTAAATTTAAGAAAACAAAACTACTGTAAACCCTAGCTAGTGACTAGTGCATACTCCAGGTCTCAATATTAGAGTCCATTTATCGGTCATTCGTCTTAGTTCGGTGAACTACACTTTGACTCAATCGATGTCTTCTCTATGATTATTTGAAAATCAATACATATAATTTAATGAACATGGACAAGACCAAGGTTATGTCAAACTCTCTTGTTGCACCCATTACTCTGACAGTTGGGGGCTCTACTCTGGAAGTTGTCGACGAGTATGTCTACCTGGGACAAATAGTCCAGCTGGGTAGGTACAACTTTCAGAAAGAGGTCAATCGTCGAATCCAACTCGGCTGGGCAGCGTTCGGGAAGCTACGTAACATCTTCTCTTCTCAACAACTACCGCAGTGCCTCAAGACAAAAGTCTGGGATCAGTGCGTGTTGCCAGTGATGACTTACGGAGTTGAGACGTGGCCGCTAACAATGGGCCTCATAAGAAGGCTCAAGGTCACTCAAAGGGCAATGGAAAGGGCTATGCTCGGAGTTTCTCTCCGCGATCGAATCAGAAATGAGGAAATCCGGAGAAGAACCAAAGCCACCGACATAGCTCGAAGGATTGCGCAACTTAAGTGGCAGTGGGCGGGGCATATTGCTCGTAGGACCGATGGCCGCTGGGGCCGGAAAGTTCTCGAGTGGCGGCCACGGACCGGTAGACGCAGCGTAGGTAGGCCTCCCACAAGGTGGACCGACGATCTGGTGAAGGTCGCGGGAAGCCGCTGGATGCGGGTGGCGCTGGACCGATCATCGTGGAGATCCTTGGGGGAGGCCTATGTCCTGCAGTGGACGTCTATCGGCTGAGACGACGACGACGACGACGACGAATTTAATGAAGACAATTTTTGCGCTTCACTGTCCGTCTGCCTGTGAGATTTTAGTACCGTTCCTTTGTTAGAGTAAGTACTTCAAGCAAGAGGAAGGATAAAGCAAATTAAATACCAAGTCAAACGTCTTGTTCCCGCGGGAATACACCTATTTACAAGTTTAGTACGAAAGTCATAGCACCAAATTGAATTCAATCATACTTACTATTAAAAAGTTAGCCTTAGTACCTACCTACACAGTAACAAATTCCATGTAACCATGATATTAACAAAGATATTGTGATATATGTACCATAGCACAATTTATGACATTGATATTCTGGTCTTTTTATTGTAATAATGCACTTTGCATAAATTACAAGAACTCGCGTGCGCGGGAGAACTTGAGACATAACCAACAAAATTAGCAAAATGTGAATGTGCAACTAAACTTAAACTTTGCAATTAGTAAACTTTTGTCTTAGGTACGTGGTACAGTAATTGTTTAACTTCTCAGCATGCAGAAAGTTCTGTAATTGTCACTTTGCCATCACCATTAAAATATTCCAGATCTTTGCTAGTAGTATTTCTACTGGCAAGTCTTTGTCAAAGTGTGACCACTTCGTTATAGGGGGAGGGGGTCTAACTAAATGTTACCTTGCATACTAAAAGGGTGTTCATCATCGAAGTAATATGTACTAGCGTACTAGAGTAACTATTCCCATGAAAAAATTGCGCGCGACCTTGCGGCGGGGCCCGCGCGGGACACGCGGGAGCGGTGGGGCAAGTCATAGATAACGAGTAATGCGCGCAGATGCGACAAATTGTGCATTACGTCTACTTGACACTTTCAGTAGGAACTAATGATCGGGAATATAATAAAAAGAGTATATTATCTAATATTATATTTTAATTTCCTCTAAATAAAACAAGTTTTGTAAGTTTTGTCGTTTTGTGTAGTGATCCGTGAATAATTTAATGGCAACAACGTTTCTTCGCTGCAATCTTTCTGTACAAATTGCATCCACGCCTCTCTTTTTTCATGGCCCGGATGCGGAAACCTTTAAACAAGTTCAAATTAAAATAAACAGCAAGAACGGAAATATTTATTAAGTTGAACCTCATTTTCACTTTGCGTAGTCAGTTAAAAGTATAAATATTTACAATACTATAATATAATAACATTTCCTAGCAAATTGACTGTTTTTTGTTAAAATGACTCATCTTAAGTGTCACGTCTGTACATACTGTAATGTTGTTAATCTATGATTTTCGCCGAAATATGGCCGCCGCTTCCGAGCGCGCGGTGATTTTTTACAAAATTATGAAAATAATATTCCGATGCATGGTTTACTGATAAAATTAGATAACTTACATATGAAATGTTACTCCTTGGGCTTTGCTTGTGGTTCTCGAATTGTTTGAGCAGTATCTTAGTACACAAGCAGGCATTTTGAAACTAGCACTGACACGTGACGTCGCGGCAAGCGGTGGGCTCAAACTAAGCGAGTTAGGGCGCATAGACTCTAACGCGTGTTACAAAAAGTGAAGTTGCGGTGCCTCCTCTAGTACGCTAGTACATATTACCTCGATGGTGTTCATCACGATTCTTCAACGGATGAGGTCAAAAATGAGAAAATTCTGCGTTTCACAATAAGTGGTCGAGCGTCACTGAGGTTTTCCAAAATCTGTAAGAATTCTGTGCCACGAAAATATCCCTTAGAGCTTTATACTTTTGATCAAAAAAATTATATCGGTTATGCACTAGATGGCGACTTCTTTACCTTTTTTACGTAGCAGGATCCTAATTTAAGCTCGTACTGTGATTATAGTACCTACAAATGCAAAATCTAATATGACAAATAGTCTCGCGGAAAATGTTTCATGTAATATTCAAATAAATTAAATTCCACGAATAGTGTGATACGCTACATATGCAAGTTTGAGTTGAATTTGTCAAGGATTCTAATGCATACAGTACTTTTACACCTTTATGATCCGCACAGTATAGAATAGAGACATTTCGCGGGCGAGAAGGCTTCACAAGTGTCAAAATGTATGGATTTTATCAAGACAAGTGAATAATTCCGTATACAAGTAGAGAAAATCAAAGTCGCGGTTGCGCATCATAAATGGGTAAGTGATAATTTGGGAACCACTGCCGCAGTAACTCAAACTAAAATTTTACATTTGAATCGGAAAACCTTATCAATCACCGTAACTTATCCGTAACGTTCGAACCTATTTTAAACTTCGAACGACTAGCAATCGATTTTGGAACTTACGAGTGGGTACTTAACACGTCGAACTTACAAGTGGATAAGTACTTAACATGTCAAGATAAGTACAAAGTTTGTTCGATATCGGTTACAATTTGAATAGCTGAAGGTCAGGACATGACTTACTACAACAACGTTAGATAGACGTTGAACGCATGTGTAAAATCTCCTTTAAAAACCTAGACGCATTCAACGCGAGTTAACATATTTTTTTTATTAAGGTTCATCTACATTAAACATAAAGTAACACTTATGGCGTTTCTTACAGATGTAAATTGTTCTTATATGCTTAACAATTAAAGACAACCATAACTTTCTCAAAATACACAACAGTAAGTTAAAATAAAAACAAGAATTAAATTAAGTATGCAAAGATGTTTGAGATCATTACTTTTAAGTTCCAGCACTTTAATGTTCTTTTTAAATTTTGATAACGAGTCACTAAAGTTATCAATATTTTTGAGGTAAGGCCCGACTTATGCAAACTTTAGCTCAGTGGGGTGGTAATTTGCTAGCAATAAAAGCAATGCTACTAAAAATCATAACAATATAACCAATTACTATTGTTTTAACACTGACAATTTTAGGCGACAGGCAGACAACCTGTTGCTAATAGCAACTTGCTATAGTGACACACGGAGTCATGACCTACGGAGCTGAGACGTGGAACTTGACAGTAATACTGGCCCACCGGCTACATGTCACTCAGAGAGCTATGGAAAGGTCTATGCTTGGTATCTCTATAATGGATAAAGTCCGGAATGAGGCCATCCGAAAAAAGACCAAAGTGACGGACATAGTCTGGAAGTGTAGCAAGCTGAAGTGGCAGTGGGCTGGCCACATTTGTCGTAGAACCGACGGACGGTGGAGTAAGCGGGTTCTCGAGTGGAGACCACGCCTCGGCAAGCGTAGCGTTGGACGCCCTCCGGCCAGATGGACCGATGACTTGAAAAAGGCGACTGGATGGCAAAAACGGGAGATCGTGCCTTATGGCGTTCCCTGGGGGAGGCCTACGTCCAGCAGTGGACTGCAATAGGCTGAAATAGAATAGAATAGAATAGTGACACATGACTTATCTAAAACGACCCTCAAATATTGTCAGACGTGGTAATAAAGACCGTAATTTTACGATCTTTAACGCTCTACCTAACCCACCAGGGTGATTTGTGTGTGTGTGTGCATTCCTAATTATAGACCCTATGTCGAAAAGTTTACTTTGCTCAATAAAACATACAAAACGTTAAAAAAGTAGGATCGTCCGTCTGCTGTTTAATTGGTTGAATTTCGAAGGTTAAATTCCAATTTAGGGAACATATTGAAAAGTTATAGAAATGATGAAGGTCAAAGGCAATTTGTTTAATATACTTTATAGAATTTTTAGGAACGCGCATCGGGTCGATGGACGACTCGGCGTTCCAAGAAAAGAAGAAGAAGAGTGTTATCAATTTGGACTGTACCTAATGTATGTGATATTGTCAAAAATTCTAAAAAGTAACTTATAAACAGATTTTTATGAAACTTTCATGGTTGCTTTTGGAAATATTTAGTTCGAAGTTACAACGATCTTATTTTATTCGTTTGAAGTCGGTTTAATTTTTCTCGTCATTAGTCGTTTGTTGTATTTATTGTGGGTTCGCGGATCGCACACTTAACGCACTACGGAGCGCTAAAACATCGCAGCGGTCTGTCAGAACCATACTAGTAACGTCACTCCCCATATTTAAACCGCACTTGGCGGACGACGCTGCGATAGCGCTGCATCGACAGCGGTTGAGCGGTTAGTATATATATAGCGATTGACATTTCTAGTATGAATCTGACAGACCGCAGCGATGTTTTAGCGCTCCGTCGCGGTCGTGCGGTAAGTGTGTGATCCACCTTACTCAGTGACCTTCCTGTAACGGCCGGAGATTGATTGACTGGAGGTGGTACTTAGTTAAATTTTTGTTTTGGCATGTTAAACTTTTGTTATTGATGTTAACCTTTAGGCGTTGCAATATTTCTAAATATATCATTTTCAAAGTTAATAACTTTTTAGGTTTTAGACTGCAAACTTGCTTAAAAATTCAATAAGCAATCACTTGATAGGTAGGTAGGTATCCCTTATGTCTACAATAGTTTTTTTAAATCAGTTTAAGGCGGCTTTCCCACTGCACCGCACTCCGTCGCGTAGCGCGGGAGCGCAGATTTTAAAGTTGTATGTAAGTACATCAGTACGTATCGAAAAACCGCTTAGTACAACACACCGACAAAGCGTCAACGCGCGGTGGCGCGTCGCGCGCGCAGATTCTGCTTATCGGCGCGGGGGCGCGGAGCGCTCCGCGGGGTATAACACACTAGCTCCGCAGTGCCGCTCGAACCACGGCGATCGATAGTGGAGTGAAGTCTTTGTTTGGCGCGGGGCCGTCGTACAACGCCCTCCGCGCGGAGACGCGGAGCAAGCCGCGCGATGAAGCAGATCTGCTCCTCCGTCGCCGCGCGCGGGATCTGCCGCTCCGCGCTACGCGTCGGGGCGCGGTTCCAGTGTGTGAGGCGCCTAAAACTGATCGATTGACTGACTGATCCTATCTTAAATTTTTAGGCAGTATAGGCATTTTTTTCCTTCTTATAGTGTGTCGAAAAACACAACTTTATCATGAGTAGACATTTTTTTTATTACATCAAGAACATCTCAGCAAGTCCAAGGTCTTGTGCTTATTTTTTTCTTCAGCTTTTATTGCCGCCCGAGATTGTTGAATAAATGAATTCTTTTGTGTAAAAAGCAAGCGTTATTTGAATGAATGGCTTTGATTCAGTACCTACCAATTCAATATGTTTATCGTCATGAAATAACAGTATAGAATTTCCAGTCACGAGGAGAAACCCATCTAAACACATCTTATACCTTTAAATAAGAGAAAAAAATGTATATATTTTATCTTTTTTATAACAGGTATGTTTAACGATTTTCAAGAAATTGCGTAAAGAGTTTTTGAGGGCGATAAATCGATCTAGGTTTAACAATCCATAATTTGATTTCAGGGAATCGTTTTTCTTTCTAACAACGCCATCTATTGAGACGTAAAAAAAATAAGTGTGCTCGATACACCAGCTACTAAGAATACGGCGGTTCATACTATCTTACTCTCTGATTTAGGTTAAACATTTTCTATTTTTTCAAATAATGATTAGTATCTCCAAATTGTCATTCGTCAGCTAGATCGCAAAACAATAATTATACAAAATCTTCTAGCCACCCTAGTCAAATTTGTAAGTAGAATCAAAAAAAGTTTTTTTCGTACTTGGACCTATGCTCTTCGGGAAAATTGTTCAATTGCAGTGGCCGATGCACCTCTACTCTCACTAATATTTTTACACTAAATAACATTGTGTGAATCAGTTTACATAGTTTGAAAAAATATATTAATCTCATATTAACGTGTGTGTTACTCTGTAACAAGACATAAAATAAACGTTTTCCCTAAATACGCTTTTTCTTCCTTAGTCATGTCATGCACCATTCATAAAATCCAAGGATAACAGTAACCTTGGCTTTGCGTTACATTGTGTAAGATAATATTCTTGTGATACTGGAGCAAAGCTATTTACTACTTGTCCTTATATTACACAAATCATGATGTAGCGGTACGTAATCACATTGTGCGCAAGTTCAATTTAGGCCCAAATACAAAGAATATTAGTATGGCCACGTACGATGGCTCACGATAGGGAAAAGTGGAAGAAGGAGAGCGAAGAAGCCTTTGCCCTGGACGTGTCTCGTCGTCGTCGTCGTCTCAGCCGATAGACGTCCACTGCAGGACATAGGCCTCCCCCAAGGATCTCCACGATGATCGGTCCAGCGCCACCCGCATCCAGCGGCTTCCCGCGACCTTCACCAGATCGTCGGTCCACCTTGTGGGAGGCCTACCTACGCTGCGTCTACCGGTCCGTGGCCGCCACTCGAAAACTTTCCGGCCCCAGCGGCCATCGGTCCTACGAGCAATATGCCCCGCCCACTGCCACTTGAGTCGCGCAATCCTTTGAGCTATGTCGGTGGCTTTGGTTCTTCTCCGGATTTCCTCATTTCTGATTCGATCGCGGAGAGAAACTCCGAGCATAGCCCTTTCCATTGCCCTTTGAGTGACCTTGAGCCTTCTTATGAGGCCCATTGTTAGCGGCCACGTCTCAACTCCGTAAGTCATCACTGGCAACACGCACTGATCCCAGACTTTTGTCTTGAGGCACTGCGGTAGTTGTTGAGAAGAGAAGATGTTACGTAGCTTCCCGAACGCTGCCCAGCCGAGTTGGATTCGACGATTGACCTCTTTTTGAAAGTTGGACCTACCCAGCTGGACTATTTGTCCCAGGTAGACATACTCGTCGACAACTTCCAGAGTAGAGCCCCCAACTGTCAGAGTAATGGGTGCAACAAGAGAGTTTGACATAACCTTGGTCTTGTCCATGTTCATTTTTAGACCCACTTGCTGGGAGGCTCTATTGAGGTCATCGAGCATTGTACCGAGGTCCTCCAGGGTTTCCGCCATGACCACGATATCGTCGGCAAAACGAAGGTGAGTCAGATACTCGCCGTTGATGTTGATGCCAAGTCCTCTCCAGTCCAAAAGCTTGAAGACGTCTTCCAGTGCTGCTGTGAACAGTTTCGGTGATATTACATCTCCCTGTCTCACTCCTCGCTGCAACTGGATAGGTTTCGAGTCCTGGTCCTGAAGTCGAACTGACATGGTGGCGCTTTCGTACAAGGACTTCAACACTCCGATATACCGATAGTCAGCTTGGCACCGCTGAAGAGACTGAAGTACGGCCCATGTTTCGATCGAATCGAAGGCTTTTTCGTAGTCCACAAACGCGAGGCAGAGTGGTTGGTTATACTCTTCAGTCTTCTGTATAACTTGCCTCAGCGTATGAATGTGATCCACGGTGCTAAAGCCTTTTCGGAAGCCGGCTTGTTCGGGAGGCTGGAAGTCGTCGAGCCTGCGTGCGAGACGATTCGTTATGACTCTTGAGAACAGCTTGTAGACATGGCTCAGAAGCGTGATGGGTCTGTAGTTCTTCAGCAAAGACTTATCGCCCTTTTTGAAGAACAGCATCACCACGCCTCTGTGCCATGCCTGTGGCGTTTTGCCCTCGAGTATGACAGAGTTAAACAATTTCTGCAGTGCTTTAAGTATCGGTTTACCACCGGCTTTCAGAAGCTCTGCCGTAACTCCATCATCACCCGGCGCCTTGCTGTTTTTTAGCTGTTTCAGAGCCATACTAATCTCGTACAAGCTGACGTCCGGGATGTCTTCTGTGTAGTGCCGGGTTAATCGAGCTCTTGGATCTGCGACCCGATTATTGACAGGTGTGCATGTTGTCGCGTATAACTGTCCGTAGAACTTCTCGACCTCTTCCAATAGCTCGGGCTTGGACGATACGATTCTGCCATCGTCGGTCTTTAGCTTCGCTAGTTGGCTCTGGCCTATCGACAGATCTCTAGCAAACACCTTGGAGCCTTTGTTGCGCTCAATTGCCTCTTTAATACGGTCAGTATTAAATTGGCGTATGTCGCGGGTCAAAGACTTAGAGATCTGCCTATTGAGGTGCCGATATTGGGAAGTATCCTCCGACGACTGCAGAATCATCTCGCGTCGTTCCTCCATGAGCCTCGAAGTATGGTCTGAGATTTTTTTGGTTCTGTTCGTACGATTGGGTTTGAAGAACTTAGAGCCAACCGTAAGGACAGTTTCCACGACCCTGTCGTTATAGTCGTCCACGTCGATACATTCACCCAGGCAATCGAAGCGGTTTTGCAGGTGGAGCTGAAAGCTCTCAGGGTTTTGGATTTGGGCAGGTGCTGGTCGGAGCGTAGACTTCATCAGACGTGATCTCTCGGCTTTTACATTAAGATTCAACGTGCCTCTTACCATTCGGTGATCGCTACCCGTTTTGAACGAATTGATCACAGAGACATCGTTGAATATCCGTTTTTTGTCTGTCATGATGAAGTCTATCTCATTTTTGGTAACACCGTCGGGGCTCTTCCAGGTCCATTTTCGATGCGGCCGTTTCCTGAAGAACGAGTTCATCATAAAGAATCCCTCCTTCTCCATGAAGTCGACCAGCATTTGACCTCGGCTGTTCCTCACCCCAATACCAAATGGCCCAACTCTCAGTTCGTCACCGCAACGATTGCCCAGCTTAGCGTTGAAATCCCCCATGACCACCGTGTAATGAGTCCTGGAGGTATGAATGGCTTTGGATATGTCCTCATACATTGCCTCCACGTCCTCGTCGGGGTACTTCGAAGTTGGGGCGTATGCCTGTATGACCTTCAGCGAATAACGTTTAGTTATTCTGAGTATAAGGAATGCCACCCTATTTGAAATACTCCCGACCTGTACTACGTTGTTCACGAGGGACTTGTGGACGATGAACCCGACACCACCTTGGGACAGATGGTCGCCCTCCCGGAAGTAGAGCAGGTTACCTGACTTCAGGGCTATCGTGTCCTCCCCCTCTCTTCGGACTTCGGACAGTCCCACTATGTCCCACCGTAACCTGCTCAGTTCTTCCTCGAGTTCCACTAACTTCTCTTCCGTCCGCAGTGTGCACGCGTTATATGTTGCCAGGGCCAAGGTCGTTCGGCGAGGGATCCACGCCGCCCGGGGATTCCTAGCACCCCTGGTCTCGGAGCCGGGTCGATTTTCGCCTGAATCTGCCCGGCCACCGGGGCCGCCGGGCACTTGGGGCCGATTTCTATTTGTAAAATCCATAAGGGGGGGTACGGGCCGTCACCCACCACGCTGGCCCAGTGCGGGTTGGTGGGGATTTGGTTGCCAGAGCCTCGTTAGTAGTCCAGCAGGGTGCACCGCGAGCAGGAGAGGTTGGCTTGGGGCCCGAGAGATGTAATTTGGGCCCCCTTACACCCTACGACGTGGACGTGTCTGGCTGATAATAATAACGCGTCTGTTAGATGCAAGGAAATTTCAGATTTCTTTTCCAACGCATGAACCTGCGTGGATGTGTTTGTCAAACAACGCAAGTTCTTCTGTTGGTGATGCGTCAACGTCAGTTTTTAGTATGGGGAATGTGAAATGTCTTTATATCTGACAGAATGCGATACGGATGCGCTAAAAATGCTCAGCGTTGTACGTCACATGCGGTGTTGGCCTAATGCAGAATGATGGTACTCATGGTGATCTCATCCAAGAGACAAAAATACCAAGCACCAAGCGACAACATCGTTAAAAGTTGTAAATTACCCACATATCGATAACGATCTTCTCAATTACACGAGCATTCTCGACATTGCCTGATAACAGAAAAAAATAAGCCAAGTGCGAATAGGACTTGCGTACATTGCGCACCCATCATTACTGTAAAAATTGCATAATAACATAACATAATTCTTTATTGCACAGAATTGGAACAACAGGAGATAAACACAAACAAAAAAAAAACAGTACAACAAGGCGGTCTTAATGCTTGGTAGCATTCTGTACCAGCAACCTTAGGATGTAAGAAAAAGTGCAACTACGGAAGCGGGATAGTGCAAATATTATCTATTAGTACTACCTACACAGATAATAATATAATTAATACACACCGTAACCATTTTGTACGACACCCAAAAACGCATCAAAACGAGTGAAATGCATACAGGGAAGAGTTTAAATCTTCCGTCTATGATTATTATAATCATAATCATAATACTCTATGATTGTATTGAGGTTTAAATACTGATCTAGACCAAAGAATGCAAAGAAAGCCTAGCTAGACGATGGAGCGAGGATTGATCTGAAAAATCCAAAAAGACACTCGTATTTTTATCTACAAGACTGTGGACATTCTGGTCCCAGGATAATTAGTTATATATTCAGGGTATCCCCGTGATCTACACAGCCCAACAATGTAACAGAAATAATATTTTTTGGCAGATTCAACAAAACCATAAATAGAATGTGGCGGAACCGTGTAGGATTTGATTTTGACAAACCGACGCGGAGTGCATTCCGGAAGAACGCCCAACACCAACGATCACTCATTCTATTGGACGGCACATTAAAAGCGAATACTTTCTGGCGAGAAATCAGATCTGATGTAATACTTCTTGAATTGGTCAGTCAGTGGTAGTTTATGAGATGAGGCGACCATTGGCCAATGAGAAAATATCATAACTCTGCTCCTGGCATATTGGTATATACTATGCTGTGTGATGCCGGCTTAGAATAGCATCACCCCACATCCTTCCCGCGGGTGTCATAAGAGGCGACTAAGGGACTCGAGAGCATTGGTGTATTACAATTTTTAGGCGCCAGGCTGATAGTCTGTCACTACAGTGATGCCCATGTTTTCTGAAACAACCTCGGAAAATAATCGTCAAAAATGTTGGACTTGGCGATAGCGACCGTATTCTTACGGTCGCTAACGCTGTGCCTACCCCGCAAGAGATAAAGGCGTACCCCGCAGGGACAAAGTGGTGTATGTATGTACTATGGACAAATTGAAACATTAGGCACTTACTTATTTTACGCATCTAGTGCAGGTGTCTAGTGGGTTGTGTAGTCGTTGTTACACTCGTAACAATACTTGCTCATTAGCCTGTTTTGGAATCCGCGAGCATTAATGCTGTTCACATTGAAATTAATGCTTCGATGGCTGGCTACGAGCAATTGTGTAGCGAGCTTTGTAAATATTTGATGCGTTTAAAAACCTGGCTTTGTAATTTCTCAGCAATATTTATGACAGCAATTTGATTTACTTTAGAATATATACGTATATAATAAATAAATAATAATAAATATCCTGGACAATTCACACAGCGCCATCTAGCCCCAAACTAAGCAAAGCTTGTACTATGAGAACTAGATAGCTGATACTAATAAATATATACTTTTATTTGTAAATAAATACATATTATACATAGAAAACACCCAGACTAAACACACAGTGTCCAGTGGGGATCGAACCCACGACCCTCGGCGTAGAAGGCAGGCATACTGTCCGCTACGCCATCGGGACATATAATCGTTTAAAAAAAATATATGAAATGCAAAATTTAAAAGCTACCATTTTACGAAGCTCAATACACAGAGAGACACTGTGAATATTTTTAGAGTAGCAAAAAATCTGAAAAAAACGATAACGAATGTAGGCAGAGGCAGGCTAATATCATAACAAGAACAAAAAATCCGCCGAAACCATCACGGATGTAACTACACGGCCGAGATCGTATCTGTTTCCAAGTAAGCAAACCCTACATCGACCCAGCCCAACAATGGGAACCTTGAAACTGTTGTTCCACTGGCTGCCCACTTTTGGCTCCATGCCAGTCTCTAGGGATCACCGCAGGCTCGCTGGCGGAATTTTTAGAGATCCGTCTTAGATTTGTAGATGGAAACAAGGTTTTCCTTTTAAGAGATATTACGATTTCAGTCTGCGATAGGCAACATTTTTGCTACTAGATTCATATCGAGCTCTCTCCACTTATCTCTGTCCCGTACGATCTCTTGCTAATTGCTGACAAAAAGATCGCGCAGGTCAGCCGCTACCGTGGTAGAGACGTGTCTCTCTAGCGATACGGAGACCCCGTTTCATGGTCGCTGAGTCAGCGGAGTCAGTTCATTTTAGTAAGTTAGATTTATATCGAGAATATTGGTGAGTAGTAGACAAAATATTACGATACACCTCAACATGTAACAAACTACAATCATTACTAAGCTTGCGTGTGAAAACAGACGGTTCCGGACAAATGTTTGCTAAAACACTGCTGCAGTAGCATGGATTGTTATAATTACATTGAAGTATCAACACGAACACAAAATTTTCAAATGCAGCTTTACAGGAATCTGATAAATCTGACTTTTTGAGAGGTTAACATTTTGATAACTTAACATCTTAGGAATTCAATCTTTTGGTCCTACAGGGTAAGAAAAACCTCGAGTCCATTGCAAAATTATTATCTTAATCTAAATATTATGAACAACCAACACACACATACATACATATATCACACATTTATCCCTTAAGGGGTAGGCAGAGGGTAACAGCCGTAAGAATAGGGTCGCTATCGCCACGTCTGTCATTTTTCGAGGAATGTTTTCCAAGGTTGTTTGAGAAAACATGTGTATCACTATAGAGACAAGTTGTCAGCCTGTCACCTAAAAATTGTATTACACTACACCAATACTCCCGACAACAACCAACACGAACAATAAATTATGATCCCTTACAACCAGACGATGTTGAAAATAAAAAGAAGTCTAAAAACTAAAACCCGACTACTGAGATTTCGCGCTCTAAAAAGTAAGAAACAAGAAATCTGAAATAATAACTACTCACGATTGAATGTGTTTTTCGTCTCCAAAATTCATACAAAGTAAACAGCTATTATAACTTATTTTCATGGCAGTTTTATATAAAGTTGATAGTGGTTTTCAGGTGATAGCTGTGGTCGTTTGCCACGTTGCCTTATTTATTTTATAAACTAGATAGTACTAGAACACGTGGCAAACGACCACAGCTATCACCTGAAAACCACTATCAACTTTATATAAAACTGCCATGAAAATAAGTTATAATAGCTGTTTACTTTGTATGAATTTTGGAGACGAAAAACACATTCAATCGTGAGTAGTTATTATTTCAGATTTCTTGTTTCTTACTTTTTAGAGCGCGAAATCTCAGTAGTCGGGTTTTAGTTTTTAGACTTCTTTTTATTTTAATTATTTTGGGGTTGTAAACTTTAATTTTCACGATTGTATG
Source organism: Keiferia lycopersicella (assembly GCA_029255805.1). Lineage (NCBI taxonomy): Eukaryota > Metazoa > Arthropoda > Insecta > Lepidoptera > Gelechiidae > Keiferia > Keiferia lycopersicella. The sequence continues at coordinate 9,081,111 of JARACZ010000008.1, forward strand.
TTGGAAGATGTAGGTAGGTATGAGTTTAAACTGTATTATGATTTTGTTAGGTGTATATAAAATATGCTAGTAACCCCCCGTGTGATTTCATTACCAAAACAAATGTTTCAGTTTCTATATTCTGTGAGGGGGGCAAGCCCCCCTCACCCCCCGTGTCGATGCATACTGTTGGTTTGTTACCAAAACAGGTTTTTCACTTTTTTTGTTCTGTGAGGGGGTCCAGCCCCGTGTCGATGCTTGCTGCTGGTTTCATCACCAAAAAAGATGTCTCCGTTTCTTTTTCTGCGAGGGGGGAAAGCCCCCCTCAACCCTCCGGGTCGATGCTTGCTGTTGGTTTCGTTACCAAAACAGATGTTTTCATTTATTATTTTAACTACGTATAAAATTTAATATGAATATATGAAGCGTTAAAACGACAAGTTCTAAGAAAAATGCAAAAATATCTGCTTTTAGAATATTCGTTGTACGATCTTTTATGTTACATACATAGTACCTATGTAGTATACATATAAACACATATCACTCCTTTATCCCGCTTTCGCTCTGCCTACCTATCTGTGTACGCGTTAAATTAATTTAAATGTAATAATTCGCGGTACCTTCAACTTGGATCCCATTACATGAGATGAAAAATATGACAGTTCGTTTGATACCCAACACGATATAAACCTTATTCAAACATATTTTACATGCAGTAGCTGTACGTATTTTGACTTAAACGTCAATTTTGGTGCAGCTACTCAATTGAGTAAGTCAAAAGTCTCAGACAACAGATGTCGCTGTTAGTTTTCCTAAAACGCGAATTGGCTTAATAGCACTACCTTTTTCAAAAATTTTGGAAAGTGCGTGTTCCCCTAAAAATAAGAAATTTAACCGCAGTAAAGAACAGCCTATGTTTTATTCTTGACATTATTTCATCTTTGTACAAAGTATCATTTGAATCTATTCAGCCGTTTTAGCGCCAAGTCCTAACAAACACATATCCGCGTTTATAAATTATATAAGGAATTGGGAATTAGGATTAGGATTAGTAGGATCTCTTATGTACCTACCTATCTACGCGTTAAATTAATTTAAATGTGATAATTTTAGCAGTACTTTTCTACTTCGATCCCATTAAATATGATGAAAAGTATGTCAGATCTGAGCCTAAGGAGCAGCTCTTTCTTACCATAGCTTATACACAGATATTTAGCGTATGTAGTGCCATCACGTCTTGTCTGCCTTTCGTTTTCATCATCAGATCAGCTCCACGAGTATGACACATACCAACACCATACCGATACCGATACCAATGTACCTGCTGCTTGTAGAAAGTGGTTGAAAAATTCTGACATAAGGGCTCATTGAAGACCAATGTGGCGCAGTGGTAGTGCGACTGCCTTTGACGGCGAAGGTTCCGGGTTCGATTCTCGGTGGATCACTCACAAAGTTGATATTTATCACTTTGTGAATTTGTTCCCAGTCTGGTTAGGACATTGCAGGCTGAACCACCCGATTGTCCGTAAGAAAGATGGTTCCGTGTTTTGGGATGGCACGATAAGCCGTTGGTCCTGGTTTTTGTCTATGATCACTTTAGACGGCGGTCGTTACACAACCATGTCAGAATCCTGCTACTTGCAGAAGGCGGTTGAAAAATTCCGACACTAGGGTTCATCGGGTCGTTGGACGACTCGGTGTCCCACACGAAAAAAGAAATTGAATCGTTAGACGGCTCGGCGTCCTACACGAAAAGAGAGAAAGAGAAAAACCGATGTACCAATTTCATACTAAATTGACATTGCGTAAATGCAAGAAATTTTCAAACTTTCACCTACATTATATATATTTTTGAAATGTGCTATTTAAGCCCTTTTGTTTGATACCCAACACGATACCACCTGAAGAAAAAAAAATTTTTGTTCGTATCTTTATGCACGCTAGAGGGCGCCATGTTCATTTTATTGTGGTATGACATAGCCTATAACCATCGGACTGTTCAGACGCTTCTATTGACACCTCATTTGTCAAATTCTGGTAAGTAGATTCGTAGCTAGGAGGGAACAAAGGAATTATTGCCACATACATACATACATACATACATACATTCCGGTCAAAATCATAACCCTCCTTTTTGCTTTGCTGTAGTCGGGTAATAAGTCTGAGCGTTGACATTGTCAGTAGATAACACATTGTAGTCATAGGCGCGTCACTCCCCTTACTAAAACCGCACTCGACGGATGACACTGCGATAGCGCTGCATCAACAGCGGTTGAGTGGTTTTAGTATGAGGATTGACATTTCTAATACGAATCTGACACACCGCTGCGATATTTTTGCGCTCCGTCGTGCGTCAAGTGTGTTCCTCGCCATACACAGCACACCGGAAGTGGAGCCAGAGAAATATTGCCTGTGTTATCTTTCGCAGCCGCACACATAGTTTTTCTGGATAGCCCCATTGAAAAGTGATGGCCGCTCGTTTTCCGGTGGCAAGGCATTTCTCACTTCGATAGTATGAAGGATTGACGCATGGAAGCGTAAATCGCTCGAACACTTTTGCCTACCAACTTTGTGAACGTACCGTTTTGTTCGTGCTGAAACTCTCAAATTTTGGATATCTACAAAAACTAAAACTGTTTGTACTAATGTTGGACAGATTCATGGTTAGAAGCTATGCTCCAAACGTTTTAAAATGTTTGGAAACTAATAGTTTTTTTAGCTAAATTAGGTATGTAAGTTTTTAGTGTGTTCATCGATTAAACATAAAAGTTTAATCGGATTTCCTGGAAAAGTACTTCTTCATATTCCATAAACATAACTCAGGCTACAGTCGGTCCCTAAATGTCTATTACTTTTAATAGATACTAGGTAATATAAAATCTGTTACTTTTTGTGCTAGGATCATGTTTGTAGCTATTCAGAACCCTGGTAAATCTGATATATATTTTAACATAGCTTCTTGCTCTTGCTAGCATCGGGTGCCTTTCTCATATTTTATTGCAGCGCCCGACGCGCAATCTCTATGATTCATTTACTTTCCTTTGAAGATTTAATATTTCATTTGCATTCGTTCGTATTACAAGCACAGCGTTTCCTAATCTCATTCTTGTAGTCTGCAAGCGTACGTACTTACCTACTTTGTTAAGCCATATTGTATGGATGTAATAACTGCTGAAGATGCGGCAACATACAGTTACCTTCAAATATGGCTGCACATTTTGGTCGCGACGTTTTTATATGAGGTGTAAAAATATTAGCTGCAAATATTTAAAGGGATCAATCAGCCTATTAAAACTGAACAACTTTCCCAAAGGAACATGGGTCTGTTATACCCTTAATTTATATGGGACTTTGCTGACTAAGCACAGACGCCCTGTATCAGCATCAGAGCCGCCGTGTCCAGCGCAGCGCGCTTCCACGTCAGTCTCAATCACACCTTCGGTCGGGTCAGCCGCCAGTTTCCAAATTTAAATAATATTCATTTTCTAATAAATTCTCTAGCCTAAATAAAATTCTTTTTTTTAAAAAACCGATCTCGAGGCTCGTTATAACATTGGTGGCAGCGTAAAAGGGATAGTAAAATCCCCGGTTTCGTGAGTGAACCAGTTTTTACCAGTTCTAGTTCCGCGAATTAGGCTAACTTTCTTAAAATCAGTGCAAAAGTGAATTTTGTGCTTCATTTGGTTAAATAAGTGAATTAACCAATCATAATCATCACCTCGTGTACCGCCCTTCATTGCGGATTACCCGTGGTGTCATATCCTGTCTACGGTACCTACTGCGTCGTAGATATCATCATCCCCGGTTCTCACCCTTCATTGTGAGAAGCGGAGCGTTCTACATCATCATCACCTGGTCTCACCTTTCATTGTGAGAGACAGAGTGTCCATCATCCCCGTCAGAGAAGCGGAGGTCTACATCATCATCACCTGGTCTTACCTTTCATTGTGAGAGACAGAGTGTCCATCATCCCCGTCAGAGAAGCGGAGGTCTACATCAACATCAACTGATCTCACCCTTCATTGTGAGAGACAGAGTGTCCATCATCCCCGTCAGAGAAACGGAGGTCTACATCATCATCACCTGATTTCACCCTTCATTGTGAGAGACAGAGTGTTCATCATCCCCGTCAGAGAAACGGAGGTCTACATCGTCATCACCTGGTCTCACCTTTCATTGTGAGAGACAGAGTGTCTTTAATCATCATCCCCGTTTGAGAAGCGGAGTGTCCTACATCATTGCCCCGACAGGCAAATATTTATCGTATACGAGAACAACGGGAACGCGTCCACACGCTATCAGCCAGACGCAACTCAATCCGACGCGCTAACGCAGCGAATTCTCCGCAGCTTCGCGTTCACTTCGCAGCGTGCTCAACGCCTACGTTTCTGTAAGGATGAACGTGTTTATGCTGTATGCAACCAGTTTCCTGTAAGTGAATTTATTTCCATCACTAATAATTTTTCCAACGAACTCTTATCGACGTGTTTCGTCACGAACTTTTCAACGTGTTCTACATACAAGTTCTACACATATCCTATGAACATTTCATCGCGTAATAATAAAAATTGACGAGTTTTATGCACTAAGTTCTAATGTCTAATCAACCTCAAGAAGTCAAGATTAGCCTTGAGACTCCAACTACTGGTCCAACACCTACTCCTAGTAGGCAAAACTCTAAAGAACCTAAAGAAACTACACAGAGAAGCAAATCACCGTTACCAATGGCTGAACTAAGCATTGATACTATTTTGAAATTTGTAAAACATTTTGACGGAAGCCGAGACACACTAAACGCGTTTATTACAAATTGCAATAACGCCCACGAACTCGCATCAGACGCGCAAAAGCCTATCTTATTTAAATACATCCTATGTCAATTAACAGGCAAAGCGGAAGCTGCATGCTCGATCAAAGAATTCTCAAATTGGGAACAATTAAAAGAATTTCTTAAAACACAATTCGGTGAGAGAAAACACCTCAGTCACCTCCTTGCTGACCTTCAAGAGAGCAAACAGCTTCCTGCAGAAAATGTCAGTCAATATTCTTTGCGCATCGAAACATGTCTGTCTCAGCTTCTTACAGAAACAACGCTTTCTAACACCAAAGTGAAAGACCTCCCTGGCCGTACAGCGGCTATGGAAGATCTAGCACTTCATCACTTCATGCTTGGACTTCATCCTCGCATATCTAACATTGTCAGATGTAGAAATCCTAAAAACCTTAACGAAGCCATTAACTGTGCTGTATCTGAAGAAAGAATTCAACAAACTTTGTATAAAAAGCATTCCACTCAAGCAGCACCACGCCGCGGTGTGACACCTCAAAGTCAAGGCCAATCGAGGTTGGCTCTCCAAGGTTCTTCCAATTCAGCTCCTAGAACTCATCCTACTCAGTTATTCTGTCGCTACTGCAAAAACCCTGGTCACGACATTTTGAATTGTAAGAAACGAGAATTCAACAACAGTCAAGTTAACCGGACGAACCAGCGTCCCTATGCTGCCCAGATTCAGCGGGCTGCTCCTATGCACTTTGTCGAAAACCAGGAAAATCAAGAAAGTTCATATGAGATAGAATATCCTGAAAACGGCGAACAGATTACCACTGAATCCAATTCTTTAAACGAATAGTTGTCTCGCCTCGGTGTCGCACGAGACAATCTATTAAAGCCGGCACCCCTTTGCCTAAACCTCCTAGTATCCCTCCAGAGCATAAAACTCCTAATCCTCGACATAAGTCTTCTAATTCGAAAACTCTCAAAACCCAACATCCTGTGTATGAGATCACAATCGATCCTACAAAACGTTGGCTCCCCCATGTCTTGATCAAAACAAGTGCGTCTAAGAAATCACTTACGCTACTTGTAGACTCAGGATCAGCGATCAGTCTCCTCAAGGGCTCATGTATTACTGAACGACAAAAGCTGATTGTGGAACCTATCGATATCAAAGGCATAGACCCTGACAAGGAATGCACTCCAACCATAGGTCATTTCGAACTCCAACTTGACCTACCTAAAAAGACGTACATACGTCACAAATTCCATGTCATCGAAAACATCAATCTACCTTACGATGGTATCATTGGTTCCGACCTGCTTAAAAGGTTCCGCTGTAACATAAACTATCTGCGCGACCTATTAGAAATCGGGAACATCAGTATTGAACTCCGATTTGTAGAGCCCACTTACCTCATACCTCCAAGAACGGAGATGATCATAGAATGTTCCGTCCAAAATCCTGAAATAAAAGAAGGTCTTGTCGTCGACTATCATCATTCCGAAGATCTTCTTTTCCCTAATTCCATCCTGAAAGTAAAGAATAACAACAGAGCCAACATCTCTGTAATAAATATCTCTGAAAATCCTGTAACACTTAATTCCAACCTAAATCTAACACTCATTCCAATGAAATCATTCAAAATCAATCATCCAGTAAATAATATCATGTCTCAAAATCATTCCAACAACTCACCTGGTAATCACGTCAATTCCTATGAGCGTGCTCAAAAGGTCCTACAGTTACTACGTTCATCACATCTTAATCATGAAGAGAAAGGAGCTCTTCAGCAAATATGTTCAGAATACGCCGACATTTTCCACTTACCTGGAGATAAACTCTCTTTTACAACTGCAACTAGCCACAGCATCCCGACTACTTCGGCCATCCCTATCAATACTAAATCGTATAGATTTCCAGAATGTCATAAAGCCGAAGTAGCCTCTCAAATCAACAAAATGCTAGACGAAGGTATCATCAAACCCTCGACGTCTCCCTGGTCATCACCCATATGGGTTGTTCCAAAAAAGCTAGACGCTTCTGGTCAACGCAAGTGGCGCGTAGTCATCGACTACCGCAAACTCAACGATATTACAATCGGAGATGCTTATCCCATTCCACAAATCTCAGAGATCCTGGATCAACTGGGATCCTGCAAGTATTTCTCCACTTTAGACCTAGCGTCTGGATTCCACCAGATCTGCGTCAATGAAGCCGATACTGCAAAAACGGCATTCACTGTCCCTGACGGACATTTCGAATTCACACGAATGCCTTTCGGGCTTAAAAATGCCCCTTCAACATTTCAGCGCTTAATGAATACTGTTCTAACAGGACTTCAAGGCATAAGATGCTTCGTTTATCTGGACGATATCGTCATATATTCACACGACCTGCCTTCTCATATCGAAAATCTCGAGGCAGTGTTCCAAAAACTCAGAGACAACAACTTAAAACTCCAGCCAGACAAATGTGAGTTTCTTAGAACTGAAGTGGCTTATCTCGGTCACATCATCGGTGAAGATGGCGTCAAACCCAATCCTGAAAAGGTGAAGTCCGTCACCGAATTCCCAACTCCAAAGAATCCGAAAGACATCAAGTCTTTTCTAGGACTCGTGTCATACTATCGCCGCTTTATTCCTGAGTTTTCCAAAATTGCTAAACCGCTAACAACACTCCTAAAAAAGGATGTATCATTCAAATGGGAGAATCAACAACAATTAGCGTTTGATCATCTGAAGCGTGAACTAACATCCGCTCCAGTCCTGTGCTATCCCGACTTCACGAAGCCTTTTACACTAACATGTGATGCCAGCAACCATGCAATAAGCGCTATCCTATCACAGGGACCCTCAGGCCAAGAAAGGCCAATAGCATATGCATCTCGCACCTTAAATAAGAGCGAGTCCAATTATAGCACCACTGAAAAAGAGCTTTTAGCTATACTTTTCGGCTGCAAAACCTTCCGCCCCTATCTCTACGGTAGGAAATTCCAAATCGTAACAGATCATCGACCACTCAAGTGGCTCATGAATCACCGCGATCCTAGTAGTAAACTTCAAAGATGGAGGTTGAAACTAGAAGAGTACGAGTATGAGATTGTATACCGCAAGGGTAAACTCAACTCGGCTGCTGACGCCCTTTCTAGATTCCCAGTAAACCCTATATATCCTGAAATCCCTAATACAAACAACCCTGAATCTTCTAATGAAAATTCCGCACAACAAATCGAAGAAAATCCTGACAGCTTAGAACAAGAGCTGATAGAATTACAAGATCTTCTCTCACCGTCCGACCTTATCCAGCCTCTAGGCCCGATGTCTCTTCCAGATCTTCGTCCCGATGCTTCGAACTCAGATGTCACAGATGACATATTCCGTTACTTAGAGTCAAATCCAATTGAAAATCCTATCGCTCAGCAGAGTAATAATCCGACTTCACACTCACCTGATGTTGTCTCTCCGGATAACAACGCATTACCTGAAATTCATCAAAAAGGTCCTGCATCAGACACTTATCTAGAACAAATAGAAAATCTACCACTTACCTCCTTTGATGAAGAAATCCTGAATCCACCTGTACCAAATTCGGTTAATGAGACACCGAATGCTGCATCCCCTAGTGACGACGAAACATACTCCAAATTCCTGAAAAATAAAGAAATTCATAACACTATAATAAGAGAACATAACGAGACTCTATCAAAATCTTCACAAAAGTTGATCATTGTCCCCACATCACTGGACTTAGATGAGTCCATGCCTTTCATTTCCGAAATACTAAATGAATACGAAAACCAAGACGAATTTCGACTATCCGAGAGACCTTTGCATTCCGCCCAGAAACTCTGCGTCGGAAACAAAATTTACTATTTCTTATATACAAAGGTTCATCATTTTGATAACTGCACATATGCAGATATTTTCAACTCTCTGAAAGCAGTAAAAGACAGAATCATCAAAGAAAACCCCGATGTTAATGAAGTAAGCATTTCAGACTTCCAAAATCCTTTTGAAAAACTAATATTCGCCAAAATATACAACATGTTAGCTTTTCTATTCAGAGACACGGGAATTACAATCCACGTGTATCATAACAAAATCATATACCCAACACTTAGCGAAATCCCAAAAATCCTTAAAGAAAATCACGACATCCCCATTGCCGGACATTTGGGTACCACCCGCATGTTAAACCGCATCCGTGAAGTATTTTATTGGAAATCAATGCGTTCTGATGTCGAAAATTACGTAAAGAACTGTTCCTCATGCCAAACAAATAAAGCACTCAGACGAGTGAACAGAGCACCTATGATTTTGACAAGCACATCCACTGCTCCTTTTCAACGCCTCGCTCTTGACATTGTTGGTCCCCTTCCTGAATCGGGCACTGCAAAATTAAAATACATCTTAACCCTTCAAGATGACTTAACAAAATATTCAGTAGCTTACCCAGTCCGCAGTGTAACCGCCGAAGAAAGCATTGACTGTCTTGTCCACTTTATATCCCTATTCGGGATCCCTAAAACTATACTCTCCGATCAAGGCACCAACTTTACCGCTGAATTATTCAAAAAAACATGCAACTTCCTGAAAATCAAACAACTGTGGAGTACGCCGTACCACCCACAAACTCAAGGCGCCCTTGAGCGCAGTCACTCTACTCTAAAGGAATACCTTAAATCATTCGTCAACAATAATCAAGACAATTGGCCCCGTTACGTGTACACGGCTATGCTTGCCTACAATACAGCCGTCCATTCCACTACCAACTACATGCCATACGAACTTGTGTTCGGACACAAGCCGTTCTTACCAAATTCACTATACGACGAATCACCAAACACCACTTACCCTGATTACGTCAAGATGCTCCAACATCGCCTAAAATGCTCCCGTGACAAGGCCCTAGAACACATCGAAAAATCCAAAACATCATCCAAACAATACTATGATTCCCGTACATGCCCGGTCCAATACAAAGAAAACGATATGGTATACCTAAAAAATCACTTGCGCCTGCGCAAAGCACTCTCACCCCAATGGAAAGGACCATATAAAATAATAAAGGTGCATGACAATCATACGGCTACCTTGCTTGTCAATAGACGTCACGTGCGACATCATTTCGACGAAATGAAGCTGGCAGAAATAAACCTTGACCCACCTTGAACTCTATTTGCATCATGACCTTGGTTTTAGCCAAAACACTGACTTACGAGTACAGTTAGAATGGAAATCCTTTAGTAAGGTATAGAATAGAATATTAGGTAAAGTAGTATAGTCATTCTAAGTTATATAGATAGTATGAAAATACTGATTCAGATTTATTTCCTTTCAGTGTCTCAATTATGGCTCACCCAGACTTTGTCCAACCGATATCATCTAGCCCAGGGATATATTTTGATCATATTGGCAAAATCAAAATCGCAAACGATTATTTAAGTTTTATTATACCAGTTAACATCGCGTATATTAAGCCCCACATAGAAAACATAAACTCAGTAATTGGTACCTTCAAATTTATGTGTAAACAAACTGAAACAATAAGTACTCTAGAGTGTCAAAACTTAATAGAGCCGCTTACAGTACGTTATCACGATATAGTAAGAGAATACTCATCTTTATCTCACTTAGTAGAAAACAGGAAAAGACGTGGAGCTTGGATTGCAGGAATTGGAACGATATTTAAAAAAGTCTTTGGTACTTTAGACGAGGACGACGCTTTGCGGTATGATGATGCTATAGAAAGTGCTCAGAATGACGGAAAGAAACTAGCCTCTTTGGTAAAACAAAATATTTTGATATCTATGTCTACAATTTCTTCTTTTAACAAAACTATTTACCAAATTAAAAATAATGAAGATAAACTGAACCATGTTCTCGACAACCTCTCGAAAAGTTTAAGTAACGTTACAATAATAACTAACGATATTCTCTATAGATCACATCTTAACTCTGTTCTAAACATGCTTGAGTCAACCATATTAACACTCTCATTCCAACTGGAAGATATAATAAATGCGATAACGCTGAGCAGTCAAAACATTCTTCACCCGTCTATTATTAGCCCTGAACAGCTGTTTCGAGAGCTCGCCGATAACTATAGGCACCTACCTAGTAACTTAGAATTACCCATAAGTTTAGATTTAAGTTTGATTCATGCTATTATTAATGTTTGTTCCGTAAACTGTTATTACCTTAATAACAGAATAGTATTTGTCCTCAAAATTCCACTAGTACTCCCCAAAGAATTTAATCTGTACCATAGTGTGGCCTTACCTATGCCTTACAAACTAGACAACCCTGATACGTTTAGCATGATCACCCCTAGTAATAAGTATATAGCTATAACTAAAGATAAGACGTATTACTGCAACATACAATCCCTACAAGAGTGCAAACAAACCACAGCGCAGAACTTTATGTGTGACGTCACCAACGAGTACCAAACAAGTGCTAAATTAAGTTGTGAAAGTGAGTTATTATCGCGATCTATAAATAAAGTGCCAAATCAGTGTGAAACGCGGTTCGTCTACGGTTCTGTGGACTTATGGAAGCCTCTTCTGAACAATAGATGGATTTACGTGCAGTCTAAACTTAGTAAACTTTCCATAGATTGTGTAGACTCTGAAATATTCGAAACTAATGTAATAGGTACAGGCATACTTAACTTACCCAATCACTGCATAGCTTACTGTAAAAGCAGCAGACTAATTCCAAAAAGAAATTCTTATAATATTACTCTACCAGCCATAAATTACAACTTTAATTTAATTAATGATTCATGTTGCAGTATTTCTAAGTTGAATAAGATAAAGAGTAATGTGTCCCCTATTACCCTAGAAAACATTGACCTTGATGATTTAAAAATAAAGAAAAATATCTTGCAGTCCTTTATTGCACAAACCGATGAAATACAAAACAGACCTCATATAGTCCGATATGGAACCCATTACTCTATCGTAACTTTACTCCTTAGTATAATTATCATAGTTCTTATAGCTTATAAAATGTATCGTCTTTTGAAAACTGGTGGTACCTTCAAAACTCGAAAAGTAATTGATAATACTAATGAAGCCCAAAATTCAGATCATGTTTCCGAGAATGAAATTATAGAAGATAGTCAAATATCTCCTACACCGCGCATAAGAAGTCATATTTAAAATTATTTTATCATAAACTTCGAATTATATTCAAAGTTTATTTCATAAGGGGGGAGATGTTATACCCTTAATTTATATGGGACTTTGCTGACTAAGCACAGACGCCCTGTATCAGCATCAGAGCCGCCGTGTCCAGCGCAGCGCGCTTCCACGTCAGTCTCAATCACACCTTCGGTCGGGTCAGCCGCCAGTTTCCAAATTTAAATAATATTCATTTTCTAATAAATTCTCTAGCCTAAATAAAATTCTTTTTTTTAAAAAACCGATCTCGAGGCTCGTTATAACAGGTCGAAATATGAAATAAACTTTTGGGACCTCCCATATAAAATGTAGCAGCCGAGCGAGTTACTGTATGGGAGGACCAAATTTTTTTTTAATATTTCAACCTATGTTCCTAAGGGAAAGTTGTTCAGATTCATGGGCTGATTTACCCCTTAAAGTATTTGCAGCTAATTTTTTTACACCCTGTATATGACATCAAAGATTTTAGTTGTCGTATTAAATTTCGTTCAAAATTCTGTGACTGAAATGTTCGCTTGTAATTTTATTTAACGCTTCAAAGATTTTCTATATTTTATTTACCTAAACGAAGTAATTTTAAGGGAGTATTGGATTACATTATAAATACCAATATTCCAGAGCAGGCCCGAGAGTCCGCAAACCTATCTCTGTATCAAAATCATGATCCTGAAATGTATTATGAGATATTTCGCTATTGCGGGTGGGAAAGGGCTTTTCATTGGCCACATGTGAACGTGACAGGGATAGCGAGCAAGGATAGGACATGCCACAGATAAAGTATGCACGCTAGAAAACTCACAGGTTGTACACAATGAAAGAAAAAGTCTTGCTGAAAATACACTTAAGCTTTACAATTAATATACCTATGTGGTTCATAACTTATTGCGTTTCTTATAGTGTAATCTAAGAGTTATAAATTATTTTGTGTACGAACTTTTAAACTCTCAGGAAAATGAAATACCTACATATTACGCAAACTAAAAATAATAATAAAAGCTTTCGATGGATGGACAGGCTCTACATGTGTCCACCCACCCACATATACCTACGATACTGTGACATAAACTTTATACGACATCTTGAAGATCTTGAATGAAGTACATCCTATCCTATTTATTCATAGACCATAGTATTATTTTTACATAACTTATGTAGTTGCAGAGACTGCACAAGCAACCTTTAGGTAATGTCTTCAAATATAACGAAAGTGAACCATCTGTGAAGCTATTTATTTTGTGACAGTCCCGTTTGCGTTTCCCATTAAAAATATGGTCCAAGTTGACAGTTCCTTTTAGAAGGGGCTTCGTAAATCATCCTGAAGGCAAAATACAAAGTGATACTGATCAAATAACAAGCCGTAACTTTAGCAAAAAATAAACAGATTTCACAGTGGGGAAACACTTTTTAGATTGTATCATGGAGACTACGGAACTGATTTTGATGAAATTTGATAGGACACCTAAGATATAGGATAACGATATAGGACACATAATCAATACTTTAAGTTTGCACATACATACATATATCCCGTCTTTATCTCTTATGGGGTAGGCAGAGCGTTAACGACCGCAAAAATACGCTCGCTATCGCCACGTGTGACAAATATTGAGGGCCAGTTGAGATAAATTGTGTATCACTGGTTTCCTGTCGCCTCCCTTAGTTGCCTCTTACGACACTCACGGGGGGAAGAAATGTGGTGATGCTATTTGAAGCCGGCATTTTTTGTAAATTAGATTTAGCACTTTGTATTACGGTTGTTGAGATTGGACTGAAAGAGCTGGTCACCCATAGTACAGTGTATCCTAGTAGTTATCCAGGAACAGTGACATTGCTTCGTGAATCACGTACGTATACCTAGTTAGCTTATAATATGAAACGGCAATGTAACCTGGAAATTTTGGTATTTTTGTCTATTTTATTATTTTTTAATCATTGCGATCAATTCAGAACTTTTCAGATACTACCTACGCGAGAAACAAAGAACATGCATATTAGAATTAGACATTTTGAACAAATTTATTTTACTCATTATAGAAGACATAATGATCAAAATTTAATAAAAACATAAGAATGTTACAAACACGGATTTATTAGGTATCTAAGACTCGTGATTTAAAAATTACAATTACAATTCATATTCATATTATTCATTAACAAATACAATTTGTGTTTGAAATAACTTAACCTATAAATATCATACAATCTTAACATCTCAATAATCTTATCTAATCTTAATTTAATTCAATACAATAAAATTTACAATTTATTTAATTAATTATTTAAATCATGCCTAAAATTATTAATTTATTAAAAAATGATTATTATCAAAAATTACATTATATCTGTTATTATTTCATCATACTTTATCTGTTAATATTTACGAACACGAAAATAGTCAAAAATATCAGCAACTCTGTAGAAACACTCCCCTAACAAAATAGTTTTAAGTTGTTTTTTAAAGCTACAGAGTGTGACGTTTCCCTTTAGTTCCACTGGCAACAAATTGAACAGATATGTTTTATTATACTCACTACTGTGCTTGACAACATTAAGCCGCGGTGTTATCGTATTTGGAACATCTTTCCTTCGAGTGTTCTCTCTTAATATTCGTTCACCGATGGATTCCTGCTTAATTAATTGTCTTTTAAAGTCCACCAGTAGGACAAAAACATACAAACTTGGAACTGTCAAAATGCCAAGTCTAACAAAGTGTTCCCTACAAGATTCCCAAGGTGGTATTCTCACTATTGTTCTAATAGCTCTTTTTTGTATACGGAACGCCTTATCCTCATTATACCTATAGCTATTTCCCCAAAATTTTATGCTGTATCTTAATTTTGATTCAACGAGTTTTTTTTAACGATTTTAATTAAACTCCTACCCAAATGCTATGAAAACAACTCGTCGGTATGTAGGGTGAGATGATGAAATTTCCAGAAAAGGGTCTACCTATAAAAATTCTCGTGAACAAATTAAATTGGAGTCTAAAGAAATGACTTTATGTATTTCATTCTAGAACAGTTTTACCATCACTTTACGTAGGTAAAATACCTAGTTGTGTAAATTTTTATCCAACTCCTAATAGAATAGTCTATCAAAGTTGTCTTTACATGTGACGGTATTTTATCACTTACTTTAGAACATTTTATTGATTGACCCATCGACTGTGCTTCTAGCAATTTCCTACAAATCACTTCACAAAAATTCGCGCAAAAACCACCTAATCGTGCCTAAAATTACCGAAAAAGGTCTGTATAAAAATTTCCACGAACAATTATACTTCTGTCCAAACGTCTCTTTGTAATTCAGCACCGGCACTGTTTGATCCTGTCGACGCTAACGAACTACGTAGTCTGAGAGCTGACGTCGCAATTTGTCCTCTATCAAAACTTGCGACGAAATTACCGTAACTGGTGTTTTATTTCCGTTCAACCGGCAATTACAACGTGTGAAGGAAAATATAGTGTTTAAAAAAATTGCTGCTAATATTTTAAGGGGGTGAAACAGTCTAGATGAAACTGAACAACTTTCCTCAAGGAACATTAGTCGACTTATGAATTTAGGCCATCCATACAAAATTACGAGTACTAACCGACCAAGTCAATTTTATGGGAGGTCCGAAAAATTTTCTTTATTTCAACCCATATTCCTTGGGGAAGGCAGTTCAGTTTTATGGGCTGATTCACCCCTTAAAATATATTATGCAGCTAATATTTTTACACCGTAAAGGAGAACCTACTTGAAACAAAAGGACTTGTTGATTTGAACGGATAAAGTTAACTAAATATTATTTGCAATCGTTACAACTTTTGAAATTCTCAATACACCATCTGTAATAATATAACCAACAGTCAACGTCTCCCACGCAAAACTATTTTGGAAAGCAATAGTGATTTGTAACTTGAAACTCAACGATGCCATTTCAAATAACTGGCATCATAATTGACACCAACACTTCACGTCACAATATATCAGTTTCACACGACGCCTACTATACGGTTTGTCTTGTACCTACCCAAAAACGGTAGACAGACTATATATAGATTTGTACATACGCATCATATATCGTTTAAGACGATATCATAATATTTAAGTTGGTTTCACGTACATATTCTGTTATGTTAGGTACAATTTTTATCATTATCCTATTTACTACTGCTGTACTATTATTTACAGCGTGTTACTTGCTTAAATAGGATAATGATAAATACTGGTTACTCTGAACAAAATGTATGAAAAAGAAATACCGGATTTTGTTTGAGGTGTATATTATTTTCAGTAAACCTATAACTTCAGTTATATGATATTCTGCAAATAAGCTTTAGTATCTGTAGGTTTTGATTAATTCAATCCGACTCAAGGTGACATTTTTATTTAAAAAAAACGTTTTTACCAAGTATCAAGTGAATTTATAATTGACAAGGGCGCTAGTTCCGCTTGAAATCTCCCTTTAACGATAACTCGATTCATAGTACCCGCGCCACAATGTAATACAAAATTATAGTACGAGTGAGAGAATTTACAATGGAACACGAAATTTCGATAATTGCATGACCACTCGACCGCTTAGGTGGCGAAAATTTAACGAACCCTGTTTCCTTTTACCGTGTTCTTTGGGGATCCGGGGGGGAACCAGCCATGCGTTACGTCATCGTTTTTTAAAAAAACGGTATTTTATTTCACAGAACTGCAAGTCACTGAACATAACGGTTATTAAGTGAAATATGCGATTGATAAATCGGTAAATACCGGGAGGTTGCAAAGCCATAAAGTTGTTTTTCTTTCTTTCGTTGTATTGACAAAATGCTAAGAAACAGTGCGATGTGTACCTAGCTACTTATATAATATCCAAAGGTATAGTAACTAACTAAGCAAAACTGACCTATGCGTTATTCAAATGGAATACCACGCCAACGCATACAAATGGGTTTAATAGAGCTATATTTCTTGCACACTTCTGTACATTACTTTTTATGCATTTGCGATTGTTTATTATTTTCACATAGTTTTGCGAACAAACACACAAACACATAATGTTGGAACCAAAACGCGTGAACTATAATAAAATAACTTTGTTCGTCAAATAGATTTTAGGTAGTATCCAGAATAGTCTTAGACAAAATATCTGGCTACCCTCAGTTCTGATTCCTCAAGTCGTCAGCTGACTGGCTCGTAAATCTTGGCGTTCCGCACAATATTTCACTCAATTTTCAACTACCTACAGACTTGCAAACAACATCGCTGGATCGCTTTATTTATTTAGACCTTCGAGATTGCTGGTTTGAATTTGGAATGCATTGGATTTAAACTTTCACTGCTCTAAAGATATTATTAAAAATGAGTTTTCTTTTATGCCAGTATTTTTTTTAGGTACATATTAAATTGTTCTTGAATTGAATATTGTCACAAGACTGCATCAAAAGCAAACGTCTGGTACACTGGGTGGTACTGAGAACTACATTTTCTCGAAAATGCTAATTTGAACAGATCAAACTGAATACCTTTTCACAGGAACCAAATGCCCAAGTATAAGGACCGCCCATACAAAACAGTAGGGCTGACCAAGCAATTTTCTATGGGAGGTCGGTAGAGAGCGTGGTGTGGTGATAAAGCAAACATCCCCTTATGTGAGTCCCATGCCCAATTGCCCAGTAGTAGATAGTTGTGGCTGTTTAGTAGAAGTAATGTATTACATCCCATTAGAAGTATGCTCTTGTATTACGTCAGTATCGCATTACGCATTTTCTAAACATAAATGAGGTATGGTAATAAGTTCATTAGCTTTAATGACAAAAGACGCGCAAAAGTAGCAAAGTTTCCAAGGGGAAATTCAAAAGTAACATAACAAGGAAAAACAACTATGACCTTGGTGAACCTTATTTACAAATTATAAAGTTTAAATAACACCGCAGCTAGTTAAAAAATTCTCAATGGAGCTAAAAATGAAGACGGAAAGGTCTCCAGATTTTGAAAATACAACATAAGGCGGACCGTACACTTGACGCACGACGGAGCGCAAAAATATCGCAGCGGTCTGTCAGATTCATACTCGAAATGTCCATACCCATATTAAAACCGCTCAAACGCTATCGCAATGTCGTCCGTCGAGTGCGGTTTTAGTATGGGGAGTGAAGTTTCTAGTGTGGATCTGACAGACCGCTGCGATATTTTTGCGCTCCATCGTGCGTCAATTACTGTGCGATCCACATATAGTGGGTAAAAGTAGGCATGTAGGTTACTATTCTAATACCAAATGACATTGCCAATTTAGGTACCTACATAAATCTTCTTATTCCCATGTGCAACAACGTCATGTCAAAAAAGCCAATAAATTCACTTAATAAATACATCATGAACTAAAAATAATTTACATTCTATACAAACTTACGAGTTACTTATTAAAACCGCAGCTGAACTACATTTACAGCACAAGCTTACCTGAAAAAAAAGATGCATAAATATTAAGTAAAACAAATAGGATGACATTTTTATTATCTCTGCTTTCATATTTTTTTTTACGTTACAACGTCATATAATTCGATGGAGCCGACTCCATGCACTATTAAACATGACTTATGCGGCGTTACCCCGCTCTGAGGCGTTCCATTGAAGGCTTAAAGTGCAAGCGAGAGCGCGGATCAAGCGACATACAGGCACACCACAATAGGCCTCCGCGTTTGGCAGTGTATATCTATCAAACAAATAAAATTATTATTTTCTTTTGAAAAATCTTTTTGTTATGATTATGACATTGTCACGTTCAACTATCGTCAGTAAACCGACTTTACAGACAACTGAGACAAATGACGTACGACCTGAGGCTTTAAATATGTAGCTATCAAATCTCAGACAGATTAAATCCATTGTATGTACGTATATAGTGGTAGTATCATGGCTCTGAATTCCTAAAAGAACACGTAATTGGTATAAAACTGATGCAACCTAAGCATTTTATCGTCATCTGGCTGACCAAACACGCAAAATCTCACATACGTACTTGAAAAACATAATCCTCTTTTTGAAGACATAAAACAGAGGGTTATGTTTTTCAAGAACGAATGTGAGATTTTGTGTCAAAAGGCAGACTGATCAAATATTTTTTTCCATGATGCAAGGATATCACTATCACTACGTAGTATAAAGCAAAGTCGCTTTTCGTGCCTGTACGTATTTATATATGTATGTTTTCAAAAAATTTTAAAACTACACAACGGATTTTAATGCAGGTTTTCTATACATAAAGTGATTCAAGAGGATGGTTTTTATGTATAAGTAACACTTCCGAAAAAACATCTTATTCCAGCGGGAAACGGAGGGTGCAATCTCTGGATGGGCCGCTAGTTAGTAATAAAACGGAGTTACTACCTATCTAGCTGCCTATCTGAATACTTTACAGCCAGATGAAATGTATCATAGCATTTTAACAAGCCACGTGTTGCTTAATAAAAGTTCAGATATTATACGCCAATTTGCCTGTTACTCGTACTAACGAACGAAACGATGCGCTATGATAACAGTCTATTTTTGGAATTCAAACAAGAATGTCTATTTTTGGAAGCGTTTTTTTGATGATATAATAACAAGTGTGAGTTAGCAGCTACGGAATTGTCGACAATTTTGCTATATAGGAGCGATTTATTTGCAGCGATTTGACTAGGTTTAGATAATTCCGCGTTTCGGATGGCACGTTAAGGTGTAGGTACCGGTTGCTGTCTATGATTATTTAGACGGCGGTCGTTTCACAACCATGTCAGAAGCCTGCTAGCTTGAAAGCGGTTGAAAAATTATTACACAATGAACCCTTCATTGTGTCGTTGGACTACTCGGTGTTCCACACGAAAAGAAGAAGAAGAAGACTAGATATAGCTTGGTACAGTACAGCACGTAAAATTTTTGTAGTACCCCGTTGAAAAGATCAATCTTTACTGGTTTATTTATAATCTGTATTACAACCAGTTTGAGTTGATCCCTTAGAGATCGCTTGGTTGTACAATTATCAAGATAATAGACGGATGTTGCCAACTTTCTTCTTCTTCACGTTCTTTACCTAATAGGTACGTATGCAGTGTGCGAAGACCTTATCATAGCCTAAAACTGTTACCAACATGATGAAATTCCAAATTTCGTGTGCCAACAGTTCAGCACTAACCCAATACAAGCCATCAGAATGTATGACAGGTCATTATTTTAGCAAAAAATTAGGCCGACATCGCAGCGAAGACGCAAACCAAACTCGTCGCGCCTTTATACTTTGAAAGACAGTAAATAAAACTTGGATAATATTTTATTTTTATTTTTACTTTAGAATTTTATGAGCAACCTTTATTTTGTTAAATGGCCTAAGGGCTGCGCGCGCAGACTATCAGACTTCCAATGACGATTGAATCTATAAACTTACGTATTTTTTGTGACATCTGTTTAACTTTAGAAATAAATCCGATAGTCTAAATCTTATCCATATTAACTGACAAATATTGGTTTACGAAAGAAATAATCATAGTACCTATAAGCCGGTGCGCTAATAAGTTGTTCTTCTTCTTCTTTTCATGTAGGACAGCGAGTCGTCGGACGACCCAATGAACCCTAATAAAGTTTATAGTTGGGTACCTACACTACTTTTGCTTGCACAAAGTTGCTCAAGGGTCTTTTGATGCCAATATCAAAATTTATTTCAGAATTTGAATTAATAACCTCCTTTTTAAAGTCAGTTAAGCACGGAGCAATCCAGGAAATGCGCCACGAAGGAAACTCCGTGTAATTTATGTAAAGCTCGGCTCGCTTGATCACAAATTCAAATCCGTGACTCTGGTACTGGGGAAAAGCTGCTCGAGTGATATTTAAACAGGGTAGTTAGTAACCCATTTTGTAAAAACCATGAGAAAGCCTTAAAGTATACAAAATAACATGTATTAGAATTTACTGCACTCACAGTGCTATATTATTCTCATTAATGAAAAACTGACAAGCGTCGACCGGGAATCGAACCCGGGCCGCGTGTTGTACCGGCCACTACCACTGAGCTATCGACGCACTGGTTAGCCTCGCCAATTTCTTAACCTCTTCATGCTCGTTTTGAAGCGACGATCTTAGCGACATCTTGGCCAAGCGGTGCGGCGATAGCGCAGTGGTAAAGCAGTGGGCCGGTTCCCCACGCAGCCCGGGTTCGATTCCCGGTCGACGCTTGTCAGTTTTACAATTTCTTATTTTAATGAAAATAAAATGTAAAAATATGCTTGCAGGGTGAACCTGCAATTGAACTAATTTCCCAAGGAACCTAAAATTCACGCAAAACATTGTCAGCAATGGTCTACAGCTGAGCCTGGCCAATCGATTTATGGAAAATCTAGGTGTTTGTACCATCTATAGAAATCGTCTTGTTCATTATTTGTTAGGAACTCACTTTAATCCATTCTATTTATACATTAATAAAAAAAATTTGAAGCGCAGTGGCGTCGCTGCGTAGATTCACATGCCATTGCCTGCATGCATTTTGCCAATACCAACACAAAATGGATGAAAAGACCGAGCTGTCGTATCACCGCAGGGGTTACTTCAACAAAAACAAAACAGCATTTTATAAAACTGTGCGGAAATATTTTGCTGAAAACTGTATTGATATCTGTAAAAATATTTTCATGAAATAAAGTGTAAATTGAAACTTAAACGTGCTATGAAAAGGTGGATTGCACACTTAACGCACGACGGACCGCTAAAATATTGCAGCGTTCTGTCAGATCCATACTAGAAATGTCAGTCCCCATACTAAAACCGCTCAACCGCTATTGACGCAGCACTACCGCAGCGTCGTCCGTTGAGTGCGAATTTAGTATGGGTAGCTGCGATATTTTAGCGGTCCGTCGTGCGTTTAGTGTGCAATGCGCCAGAAGCATAAACAAGAAAGAACATTTAGGGTAATTGGTCGTTCTGTGTACAATACTATCTTTAGGCTATCTATTAATGGTCTTGAGATGGCTTCGATGGTGTTTATAAATATTTTTATTACCAACTAAATATTTTTTTATAACTAACTATACACAAAAAATTTAGTTAGGTTACAAATTATAAAAGATTCTTGTCATAGCGTGGCTATCGTATAGCCTCAAACAACATTTCATACAAAAATAAATTTTAAAGAACGTTTGAATGTAGAGTAGGTACCTAGTATCGAAGTGGCGAGATCTAGTCTGGAACTTAGAGCTTTTCAGATGCCGCTCCGAATACCGTGCCGATAATTTCTTCAAGCGCTGAATACTAAGTATGAATCTACGAGTCTATCAGAGAAATGTGGGCGAAGTATTCGTGTCCAGGCGTGTCGTCGATTTGCATCGCATACGGTGTGACAAAGACCCCGCCGCTATGCGAAGTGCAACGGTGTGATTGCATCCGCACGTGCGTCAAGCATAGATTTGAATACACAACTAAGTACTAGTTTAAGTAGGTAAGCGCAAACTTATCCGCACCGAACGAACCGAATTTTTTAGAATTGTTTATATGAAATCCTATCCGGAATCGACCGATTCGGTGCGGACAAATGTTTTCATAGGATTTCATATAAAGAATTCTAAAATTCGGTTCGTTCGGTTCGTTCGATGCAGATAAGGCGAGAAACACACTTGACGCACGACGGAGCGTCAAATCCATACTAGAAACGTCACTCCCCATACTAAAACCGCACTCGACGGATGACACTGCGACAGCGTTGTGTCAACAGCGGTTGAGCGGTTTTAGTATGGGGATTGACATTTCTAGTATGGATCTGACAGATCGCTGCGGTATTTTTTCGCTCCTTTTGTGCCTCAAGTGTGCAATGCGCCGAAGCGAAAATAGTATGCAAGGATCGTAGCAACAGGTGTCTACCTATATCAATCACCACTACTTATAAGACAAAAATATAATCATACTTTACCACGTTGAATTCGTATCTACTTAACTACTTTCCAACTACAAATCTACCTATTCTATAGAGTATAAGCCAAGACAATTATCCAAAGTTTCGTCCACAGAGGATTGAACAAGTAAAGTAATAATAAGTCGAAATGAGCTGGTTACGTCTTCCAAACTTTGTTACTGAAATATTGGCAATGGCAAGAGATCATAATTTGAACCAGGTTTTCACATGTGGGCCACGATACGATAAAACCAAAAATAAATTGAAGAATGTCGGTAAAAATATGTTTTATTATAACATAAACAACGCAGCATTTTATTTTTTCAATATGATATTGTTAATCTTACTAAAAGCACAGAGTGAATGATAAAAATAAAACCATCTTAGGTATTATACTTGGCTGGCCATTTATTAGTATATTGAACATTCCAGAAATATATGAGAGCTAGGTTAGGTAATAAATGACAATAAATCTTATGCCAACATGAAAACCTTAATTTTTTATAAGGCCATGGGAAGAATGTTACCACCTAAAATTGAACTTTAACTACCCGCAATAGATTTCAAAACGAATGAAATAATATTACATGCTCTGCCCGTTAAAGGGTTATATGCAGGAAGCTAACCTAAGCTTGTTTTGAAAATTCAATGAGCTGATAATTTTTGTAACAATATTGAGGTCATTCAGTACCAGGTTTTTATACTTTTGGTAGTGCTTTATTTTTTGGTATGTATGTACATAGGTAAATAGGTTTATATTTTTACCGCTACGCTAACAGATCCGTCTGTCAATCCATGCTAGACGTCATTCCGTCACTCCCCATACAAGCACAACCGCTGCGTTACTTGACGACGCATCCATTAGCGCAGCGCTAGCGCTGCGTTAACGCTGCGTTAGCGCTGTGTCGTGGCGAACGACGTCATTTTGCCTGAGATTTTAATCGTGCGTCGTGCGCTGTCACTGCCTTATTTCAGCGCTATTGTAGCATCCGTTTGCCGTCAGAAATGCGCTGCGTTGGACGTTGAGTGTGAAAGAGGCCTATCACTACGTTCTATAAAATGAAATCACTTTCCATCAACGTCTCTTATGAAAACTTAAATAAACTAAGTTATATTTATAGAAAGAGTGATTTAGAAGGAATAATGTGTGTTCTTAAGTAAGCAAAGAGGCCTTACAGAACAGTAGGCATGTACAAAACATAAAAGTAAAAAAACTGAAGCTGACTCTACAAAATTAAATTGCGTGAAAAAGTCAACGTTACTTTTCCAGGTCATCAACTTCAAAGCTTTGCCGAAACATTTCCTTCCGTTCAATAAAACTGAATAATACTCGATAAAAGGATTACCATACAATGTGTTCTGTGTTCGCTCGGCTCAAGTGAAACGATCTCAAATTCTCTCAAACGGAAGCACTCAAAGACTCCACTTTATCATGCTTAGGAGGAAGTAACTGTCTCATACACTCATCCTTAGCTTTTATAAGATGTAGCCTGTAAGTTGCAGTTGTTACCTAAACTCAGTCATTTTAAGCTGGTTGGAACTCTCTTCTCTTTTCGTGTGGGAAACTGAGTCGTCCAACGACCCGATGAACCCTAGTGTCAGGATTTTTCAACCGCATTCTATTCATATCACGTTTCTGATATGGTTGTGTAACGACCGCCGTCTAAATGATCATAGACAGCAACCGGGACCTATGGCTTAACGTGCCATCCGAAAAACGGAACCATCCTACTTACGGACAATGGGTGGTTCAGCCCGCAATGGGAACAAATTCACAAAGTGATAAATATCAACTTGGTAAGTGACCCACCGAGAATGAACCCGGAACCTTCTGCGTCAAAGGCAGTCGCACTGCCACTGCGCCACATCCGTCTTCACATGGTTGGAACTGACCTTATATTATTATGGAATGTACCTTTCTTGATAATTTTACGACAACCTTTACGAAAAATCTCTCACATATTGCACACATACTCATATCACGCATTTATCCCTGTGGAGTAGGCAGAGAGTGAGGCCGGGAAATTGCGGTCGCTTGTAGAAAAATTTTAATGTCATAATTTGATGCTAAATCCAGGTTTCTATTAGAAGAAGATTGTCTAATCCAGCCGAAACTGGTTAGGCCCGAGCCCTCGACAAGATTCAAAACAAGTAAGTTGAAGTTCTTCACATAATCAGGTATCTATTGTTTAAGCTTTTTGCCATGTGATGCCGGCTTAGAATAGCGTCATCCCATTTTTACCCGCGGGTATTGTAAAAGGCAACTAAGGGACTCGATTTTCATCTCTATTACAATTTTAGGCGACAGGCTGCCAACCTCTCACTACAGTGATACGCGAATTATCTGAAAGGGTCCTCAATATTTGTCAGATGTTGCGATAACAACCTTATGTTTATGATCGTTAACGCTGTGCCTATCCCGCATAGAATAAAGGTTATATATCTATGATTTATGTATCTATGTAAGCTTTTTATCATCAAACTCGTACGAATAACTGTTTCTAACCTTAATTGGTAAGAGTATAGATCACCCACCATTCTTTGTTGATCCCTAGAGACGCGGTCGATTACGGTGCAGCCATTCTATCCTATACAGAACCCATCTCCCCACAATGGTTTCGCAATAACACGATTTCGAGCCAGACCGGGTTAGCCGAAAAGCCATTCCATAGAGCCATTCCATTCATCCCTGCAGATCGTCACTCAAAAGTACAAACGGCGAAATGTTTGGTAGACTACGTATCCTGGTGATCTAGTGGTTTCAACTTTTCTATGCAAAGTGTTGTTAGACGGTTCAGTTCTTTTTGAGATGTCCATGTTTTTTTTGCATTTTATAAGCAATATATAAAGTTAGTACCTACCTACACGTAAACGATCGTCACTGAAAAGTACAAATGGCCAAATGTTTGGCAGACTACGTATCCTGGTGATCTGGTGTGCCTGGCGGTTTCACCTTTATGCATAGTGTTGTTAGACGGTTCATTTCTTTTTGAAATGTCCATGTTTTTTTGCATTTATATATAGACAGTTCATTTATTTTTGAGATTTTTTTTTACATTTATATAAGCAATATAAATTTAGTACCTACACGAAAAAAATTAAATACACAGATTGAGTAAGTATACTGTTGTTTGCCCTACAACAGGTGCTTTATACTTCACAGGATGGAATCACCTACAAAAGTCGCTCAACCGCTGTCGACACAGATGCGTTAATTTGACGCATTTGCGATATTTTGACTGAGCTGCGACGATGGGGCTTGACATTTCGCGTTATTTTAGCGCTGCGTTGTGCGTTAAGTGTGAAAAGGGCCTTACTGAAACATTGAGTAGAAATGAGTCAGAAATTGCTAGAGAGCGCAGGTATTGTGTGTCAGCAAGATATTTCATTTCCCCAGGAAATGGAGTGGATGTGACTTCTATACAGGGAGTTATTCAAAATTCTGAGTTTCTTTCAGGGCAGCATGAACCACCCCATGAAACTAAACAACTTTCCCTAAGGAACACCAGGTCGAAATATGGAAACAGTTTTTGGACCTCCCATATAAAATGTACCAGCCGACCGAGTTAAGATTGCGAGGTCCAAATTTTTATTTTATTTCGACCTACGAGTATGTTCCTCAGGAAAAGTTGTTCAGTTTCATGGGCTGATTCATTTCTTAAAAGGTACTCAGTACTTTTGTTAACACCCTGTAGGATCACTGAGCTCTATTTAACTATGTACACATAAATAAATAAATCACGCCTCTTTCCCGTTGGGGTAGGCAGAGACTATTTCCTTCCACTTGCTACGATCCTGGCATACTTCTTTCGCTTCTTCTACATTCATCAGTCTTTTCATGCACGCTCGTCGGTTTAGGGTACTTCTGACCTGACCTTTCTTTAAAACGTCCCCGATTTGATTCAGGTAGGTTCTTCGCGGCCTTCCCCTTCCAACATTTCCTCTAACACTCGCCTTATATATCTCTTTCGTCAATCTCCTTTCATTCATTCTCTCAACATGACCAAACCACTTTAGCATTCCCTTTTCAATCCTTGTCACTATATCTTCTTTTACGCCACAACGTTCTCTAATTACACTATTTCGTATTCTATCATTCAATTTCACGCCAATCATGCTCCTTAATGATCTCATCTCTACTGCATTTATTCTACTTTCATTCTTCTTTTGCCATACCCAACTTTCACTGCCGTACATAAGTGTTGGTACTAACACTCCTCTATGCACAGCCAGACGAGCCTTGTTAGACACCTTCTGACTGTTCATAAAGGTGTGCAACGCACCATTCACAATGTTGCCGGCATTCACTCTTCTTTCAATATCACTGTCACACTTCCCATCTGCCGTAAACATTGATCCAAGATATACAAACTCTTTCACTTGTTCCACTTTTTCCCCTTCTATCATAATATTACACTCTGTCATAATATCATCTTTCTCAAATACCATAGCTTTCGTCTTACTTACGTTCACTTTCATTCCTTTCTTTTTCAAAGCTTCATTCATAATATTTACCATCTCCTGCAACTCCTCAGCTGACGACGCAAGTATGACTTGGTCGTCTGCGTAGAGAAGGCATTTGACGAGTAAACCTTCCATTTTTAATCCACGTGTACTTACTTTCAAATCTGACAGACAACTATCCATGAACAGATTAAACAGCCATGGTGACGCTACACATCCTTGTCTAACACCTTTCTCGATGTTAAACAGTTCAGTGTACGCCCCGTTTATCCTGACACAAGCACTGGAATCCTTGTATAAGGATTTCAGTGCTCGTATCAAAACACCGTTCACCCCATGCATGGATAGTGCCGACCATAATTCATTCCTCACCACTCTGTCATAGGCCTTTTCCAGATCCACGAACGCGCAATAGACTTTCTGGCTTTTAGCCAGAAAATTTTCAGCTATGCACCGCAAAGAAAAGACCTGATCCGTGCATCCCATCCCCTTGCGAAATCCTGCCTGAGCATCCCATACTTTCTCATCCGTTTCTTTAATCACTCTTTCAATCAACACCTTTGCAATTATAGTTTGCCGACAACACTGAGGAGGCTATTACCGCGGTAATTTTTGCAGTCTAGCTGTGACCCTTTTCCTTTGTACAATGGCACGATAACAGCCTTGCACCAATCACTTGGCACACGACCGCTTCTCCAACAAAGGTTAAAAAGGAGGTACAGCTGACTAGCCACGACGCCCTCGCCAGCCTTCAGCATTTCGACTGACACTCTATCATACCCCGCAGCTTTACCTGATTTCATACTCTTCAATGCTTTTACGATCTCATCCATTCCAATCTCGCTTTCAATTTTAACTTCATTTATTTCTTCTACAATTGTTTCTTGCGCTACGTCTTCTTTCTCAAATAAACTCTCAAAATACTCCTTCCATCTTTTCAACACACATTCTTCACCTTTTATTACACTACCATCTTGGCTTCGAATCCTGCACAACTCGGACGATTGGGTTTTTCCTCGAGCTGTGCTTATGGATTTCCAGAAAACTTTCAAGTTCGAGCGAAAGTTTTCCGACAACCTCCTGTCAAATTCATCCTTATGCTCATCTCTCTTTCTTTCCACTGTCTTTTTAACTACATCTTTCACACTTTTATAGTCTGCTCGCGCTTTCGCTACATCCTCATCCGTCGCTTTTAGCATTCTTTGGTTAGCTTTAGTAGCTAACCAGTCCAACCATGCTTTTTTCTTCTTTTGCACAACTTCTTGCACCTCTTTAGTCATCCATGCACTCTGTTGTGGTTTTCCTTTCATCCTTTTTGAAACACCACATACTTTCATCGCAATATTCACAATACCTTTCTTAAATCCTTTCCATCCTTCTTCAATGTCAGTCATCTCATCTAGGTCGCCAAATTCCTCTTTGTACACACATACACAAATCACGCCTATATCCCTGGCGGGGTAGGCAGAGCGTTAACGACCGTAAAATTACGGCCGTTATCGCCACGTCTGACAAAATGTTTGAGGGTCGCTACAGACAAGTCATGTATCACTGTAGTGACAGGCAGGGGCGTGCGGTCCATAAAGGCATAAAAGCACTGCTTACCCTGCGATTGTCACCCGCTTACAATTTAATAATTAATTCATTTTAATTTTTATTATCTTAGAACAACACTTTATCGTAAAATGGAACGCAATTACTGTTACGCGCCACTATTGGCTGAATCTCTCAAGTACGAAATGTCAATCAAAGAAAATGGACTCGCCCGCTGTTTCGCGCCACTATTCGCTGAATCGAATTGTCAATCAGAGAAGGTGGACTCGTCCGCTGCCTAAAAGTATGAATGTGTGAAATCAACGTAACTACATTGTAGGTGTGACCTTTCTACACACACAAATGATGCAATGGTGCAGTAGTAGTAGTTTTTTGTGTGGCAGAGTATGAAAGCTCAAGAGGCAGTACCTACCTTAGCAACATTTCAACTACAAAACCAAACGAATTTTAAAAAGTAAATCACCATAGTCATCCGCTCGCAAAACGTGCGTGGTGCGTGAGGGATTTTAGTGCGTATCCAAAGTTCGTGTATTTACAAATTGCAAATAACCTCCATTATTTGATGCGTATTGTTTACTAATTGTTTTCGTTGTTATTTAAATTGTAGTAAAATTTAGTATTATGGATATTTGGTGATAGGGTTCTTTTTGACAAAATAAGAATGAGGTCTGTGTTGAAATAAGTTTATACAGATGACATGATTGTGTAAGTTTACAAAAAGGGCACCAGTTTTTGTAAAAAGTTTTATCATAATGTTCTCTGTGTGCGATAGAAGCAGAGATGGATGTGTACCCGATTTGGAAATGACACTCACAAGAAAGGTACGTTTGCAAATTGGCTCGCGATGTTTTGTGAGTAAGGTATAGTGAAAGTATGAGACTCAACCTTCCCCCGCACAAGACCGACTTCTACGCAGACTCTTTCACAGTGCGAGCGATCAAGCTGTGGAATTGTTTGCCTGAGGAGGTTCGTCGGGCCCCGTCCCTTGAAGCTTTCAAGATAAGAGTTAAAAATCATTATCTATCTGAAATTGTATAATTTTCTCTTATTTGGTATTTTTTTTTCTCTATTATTGTATTATCTATTATATCTGTTTCTTTCTTCGTATTGCACATTATCCTATCATCCATAGCTCAGATATGTATTAGTTTATTTTAATGTATTTATTAGTATATTAAGTTTTGTTTACAGAATTGTTTGTGTATTGTTATGTAAAATTGTTTATGTATTTTATTGTTATTTATTTAGTATGTACTATTAGGTAATATTTGCACTATCCCGCTTCCATAATCGCACTCTCTCTTTCACCCTAAGGTTGCCTGGTAGAGAATGCTACCTAGCATTAAGGCCGCCTATTGTACTGTTTCCTTTATTTGTGTTTTCTACTTGTTGTTACTTTTTGTGCAATAAAGAATTTTGTTATGTTATGTTATGTTATAGTTAGATAATTTTGTTTGTTTATTAATGTGACGTTTGCCATGATAAAATCCGGTTAATGTTTCGTTTCCGAAACACCTTCAAAATACCTACATAAAAAAATTTGAAAAGCATCTTTGTTTTACCTACTGCCTACCCAGTGATGAAACCCTGTGCACGCCACTGGTGACAGGATGTCAGTCTGTCGCCTAAATATGTAATACACGAAACCCTTGAGTCCCTTAGTCGCCTCATACGACACCCACAGGAAAGAAATGGGATGATGCTATTCTAAGCCGGCATCACACGGCAACTATGTATTTAACTATGTGTTTTACTCAAAAACTGAACACCCTGAAAATATTTGTACTTTATTAAATATGTCTGGTTTAAGTGAACTGTATTATAATAAATCTTAAACCCTTTGATTTAATGTTCAATCTATAGGTACGCTAGGTTTGCTACAAATTAAGAGGTACCGCCTCAACTATTTTTAAGTCTAAAAACATAAATTACCAACCAGTAAAAAACATAAGTTTAAAATATCTACTTTTGATAATTCTATATTTCTACGTGTCATCAATCGACTTAATCAACGTCTGAGGCAAGACTTTTCGTGGTTATATAAGCCGATGCGGGAGCGGCATGACTTTCCGCACACAAAAGGAAGAAGGTGGTATTTGAGACTGGAACATTCATGTTTAGATGTCGTTTTTGCCTTTTGTAGGTGAGATCAGAAATTCAGTGCCTCGTTTTTCGAAACTACAGGCTACTATTCTACAGGTGAAATTCGATGTACATTGCGTAGCCGGTGGGACATTATTAAAGCAGTATTTTTGACCTGCTACGCAGTGTACATCGACTTTCACCTGTAGAATTGTAGCATGTAGTTTCGTTGGATAGGCCACAGATATTATCGAGAGTCTTACGCCCATCATATACACGCTTTCGCTTTTCGTCCCTATCCTCAGCAAGCTATGTGTACTTACCTTATAATAGCGTAGTAGAAGATGTTTTGTCTGCTAACTATTTACTGCAACGTGGTACGCCCCATGTGGTCTGGCTAAAACGCTTTTAAGTTGAAAGTTGTTGGCTAATGAAGTAAACTTTACGATACTCTCCTACGAGGAGTAAGAGACGATGTACAGAATACAGGCATGATCTGATCATGAAGCTG
The DNA here is from genome assembly GCA_029255805.1 of Keiferia lycopersicella. Lineage (NCBI taxonomy): Eukaryota > Metazoa > Arthropoda > Insecta > Lepidoptera > Gelechiidae > Keiferia > Keiferia lycopersicella. Next base: position 9,112,553 of record JARACZ010000008.1, read on the forward strand.
AACAACATTTTCTATTGAGCTTATGTTGGGTAAATTATACACGGTTATTTTTTAGTCACTACTCAAACTTGAATGCTGTTTCTACTCATGATTCTGAACAACTTTTACTATGGGGCCACCTGCAAATTCGCAAAATAAAATATTGGATCTTCCATAGAAAAATTCATACCTACTCGGCATGGAAAGCCTATCAACCACAGAATAGAAAAGGTATTCCTTTACCACCAACAATAAATGGCTAAATTGCGTCACGAATTCAAATATTCCCCAAATTCAAGAGTCAGGTAAAATTTCCATTCCAAAAAAATTTACAAGCGGCCTTTTTTACGGTTCATAAACAACATGGCAATTAACAAAACGAAAATCCAATTTAAGGGTCTAAAGGACAAAGAGCAACTGTCGTCTGCTTAATGGCTTATCTCTAGTAAATTGTACTAATGAAGTTGGCCATTACTCACGCCTCACACTCGGAACCTAGCCGACCGGGGCTGATGATTTATGACTTGACCATCTGATAGTCCTAGTGTGAATCTAGCCTAAATGAATGTTTTACGTTTAAAGGTTAGGTCACACCGCGCCACGTAAAGCATTTTCAGTGTAGAATAACGACCTACTAAGCTTTGAAAGTCGTTTAAAGGAAAACGGTGGTATACTTATCGCATGTTTACTCATTTAGCCCATCACTACAAGTCACTTTTTGCGTCTGTATGTCTTTAAAGCTACACAACGGATTTTGATACAGTTTTTTTAATAGATAGCACTCTATCTACGACTGCACTATTTATATAGCACTGTTCAAGAGGAAGGTTTTTATGTATCACGCTTGCCAGAAAACATCTTACTCCCACGGGAAAATAACTTACAGCGGGTGCAGCCGCTGAGCGGGCCGCTAGTCAGGTATAAATCCAAAATATTTTTATGAAGAATAGTAACTACCTGTATCGCTTCACTTTTCTTATGCTTGTAAAAATCAAAACACTCATGCGTTTCCTAAAAAAATATAAACTGATAAAACTTGAACTTCTAAAGTAACGATCCCGAAAGGTCAACATTATTATTGACATCCCGCTCACATGTCATATATTTTGCTGGAGATACAAACGATAATGTTGCTAATTTGGGATCGTTTCTATATCTGTACGAGATATAGGTGCCTTGGATCATTTTTGCCATAGCAATGTGAATTGACCCTAAGCATCCAGGCTTAAAGAGCCTAAGAGTGGTGAATGGTAAAAAATGAAATCTTTTTGTGCAAACAATTCAGTTTTTTGTGATCATTTGTGGAACGGTGCTTCTTATCAATGATTTATACCGCAAATATCATGAAGCTAGACAAAGCTTGAAGCTGACTTGGGTCTCTAGTATAAAAAATACTTTTATTTCTCTCACTTCCATTTTCATGATGAATTTGACGTAGGAGTTCCGACGCTCTATTGGCAACACTGAGAAAAACTGACATTACTTTCTAAGTATGTCACGTTCGTTACTTGAACGCGTCAATCCACTTTATGTCTCGTTCATGTCGATTTCCAAGCAATTTCACAAATATTTCTATTCTGACATTGCTTAGAGAATGTACCCCTATTGCATACCAAGTCTCCTTTCGCATTCAGACAAGCTTGCCTAAACATTTTAGTGTCAAAACGTCTGGGCTTGTCCAACTACTATTAAGCCTTAACAAAATTTTAGGCATTAGTGAAAACTCTTGATAGATTTATGCCTAAAATTACAACTTTTAAATTAAGCTTATGATTATTTTGTTATTCTAAACTGAGCTTAATGTAAAATAGTGGCACTTTACACATTTTTAAGCTCCAAAGTTTTCTAACATTAATTCTATTGTGTATTACTTAAAAGATATATCTAGAAATCTAAAGCTTTTCAGATGTACTGACCGAAAATTCTAGTGTTTGTACAGTCAAAGGAAGGATCGCACGCTTAACGCACGACGGAGCGCTACAATATCTCAGCAGTCTGATCCATACTAGAAACGTCACTGCCCACACTAAAACCGAACTCGACGGACAACGCTGCGATAGCGCTGCGTCGACAGCGGTTGAGCGACTTTAGTATGAGGATTGACATTTCTAGTATGAACAGACCGCTGCGATATTTTAGCGCTCCGTCGTACGTTAAGTGTGCGATCCGCTGTATTTGTCAATAAGCGACCAATTTATCAGCCATTAGAACTCAATATTGACAATAGTACAACCTCGGGTTTCAAATAGGTCCCAATGACAAACCACTAATTGTAATTTGTTGATATGAGAGAACCATTAAATTTGACGAACGTAATCAAGTCAACAGCCCAGCCTACAAATTCAAGAGATCTTCTTTAACTGGCTTTCCATACAGTCATCTATTAAAATCCAGTATAACTTGAATCCTTTCAAACATAGATTGATGTATTGGTGATAGTACATTATTTGAGCAGGGAGGAATTTGGCCCTGTCCTCTAATTAACCCACTTTACTATGGATGTTCTTCTATTGACCGATATATCAATTTCCGAATACTCACTTCACTTATAAATGCCTATTAATTACAAGGTAACATTGTTCTAGTTTGGGATCTTCCAATGTCCCAATTTATTAATTGTTTCCGAGGTTTTGTCGTTTAGTTTTGATTTGGTCAACACTAGGGTTCATTGGGTTGTTTATCAACTCGCGGACCAGCAAGAAACGTGATTCTGAATACATAATAATATTTTCTTATTACATTTTAAATTCATGATACCTATCTGTTTTTATGGTCAGTTCCTTAACAATACTATACGGATGTCATTTGCATTTAACATTTATTTGAATTAATGTAGCAAATTATGTTATCAATCATCAATAGTGTGAGGTATGATGAAGTGTAATTGAATAAAAATATGGCCTAAAGACGTAATTATTTTGTTACTGTTTTGATAATTTGATCGTATTCTAGCGGCGTCTAACATTTAACGTTTTTGCCCTAGGTCATCAAATCATCGTACCTATGGTATGGCGTGACATTCAAATAGCTACCTAGATAGGTAAGTGACTAGGTAATGACAAGTCTTGTGATGCAATCTCATGATAGCATGCATGTCGTTTAGGTATGTAAGGAGAATGTTCGTACAGTCTGAACCACGTATGATTACAGAGTGGTTTATTTTTTACTCAAGTCTAAGAGGCTACGAATCGGGTCTAATTCCTTTACTGAACTATAATATCTACAATACGGTTTAAGTATTTTTGACCCAAATGATCCGTTCCACCATAAAAAAGCCATATTGCTAATATTAATAGCAGGTTGGGTAATGTTAAAACAGGTAAATTAAATAAATCTCCGAAATGCGCCTAAACCAATTTGCACGCTCAGTTAAAATTTATTTGGTTCCTCGTTTGACCACAAAATTATTTCATCTTCGACCGTTCATAATGAAATCCGTCGCACTTTAAACAAAACTACATGTTCCTAATGTGTCCTATTTAAAGCCAAGTCCCATAAAACCGTGCAACTGCACAAACATTGCTCCATTGTAAATATGCTGGATAATGCATCTCGCAATGCATGACAAGCAAATATTACGAGACCAGCAAACAGGGCTTCTTATCTCTTACTTACGCTGCTTATACAAGTTTCTGGGACATTCTTGGATATTAGATTTCTGAGATACTGCCAGTGCGCTTCCAACTTCTTACGAAAATGCAATTTTCGAGTGGATTTTCGTTGGCGCGGTTTAAAAAAGTAACCCTCGTTGGTAATCTTTGGCACTTTTCACAGGATTGCTCCTATGCTATGCTTGTGATATTTGTTGCAATTTTGCATCCAAAAATGCGTAAAGTATTATGTTCATCTAATGCGAACTAATAATAGTTTAAACGATTTCATCGGTTTTCAGGGGGATTATCCGTAACTGTTTGAAATTACGTATCATAAACTGTTGTTTCGGATGGCACGTTAAGCCGTAGGTCTCGGTTGCTGTCTATGATCACTTAGATGGCGGTCGTTACACAACCATGTCAGAAGCCTACTACTTATAGAAGGCGGTTGAAAAATTCTGACACTAGGGTTCATCGGGTCGTTGGACGACTAGGTTACCCACATGAAAAGAGAGAGAGAGAGAGGGAGGGGCGTAAAATAAACAGCTTCCGTCGCATCGCGACAAAAATAAGAGTACACTCACTGACATAAATTTAAAGGGGTTGCTAACGATAAGTAAACAGCAACGTAGGAGTCCATTGTCGGACCCTCTTGGACTCCAAGACATTGTCTAGTCAAGGAGCTGAACAAAGGGTATAAAGAACTAGGTTTAAAATGGCTAAAAATAGTGGAAATAAAATTCAGTTTAAATGCAGTCCGGGAAAATATTTTTCGCTTTGTGTGGCGCCCTGGCGCGGTTGCAGAGGCTAAGAAGTTGACAATTTTAGAGAATGTACGCGAATTGTGGTACACTTAACCACAATAGGGACCTTGCAAAACTGCAACCTTCATTATCGTATCTGCCAAAGGTGAATTTAAGCAATAATAAGTATAAAGGTATCGCAAGTACCTACAGATAGCGAAGGTTCAAGTATCGCCTGCGGTTTTTTATTACCCAACAAAGCTTTTGGATTTTTGTATGCTCTCAAACGATAACCAGCATTCTATCAGCGGCAACTATCAACTCATACAATTTATATAAGGTGTAAAAATATTAGCTGCAAATATTTTAAGGTCTGAACCAGCCCATGAAACTGAACAATTTTCCCCAAGAAACATATGTCGAAATATTAAAAAATATTTGGACCTCCCATACAAACTGACTTGGTCGGTCAGTAATTAATTTTGTATGGGAGGGCCAAAATTTCTTTTCATATGCGATTTATGTTCCTTGGGAAAAGTTGTTCTGTTTCTTGGGCTGGTTTACCCCTTAAAGTATTTGCAGCAATTTTTTTTACAACCTGTATACACTTGTACGAATTTATCCTTTAAATAGGAGCCACCTACTGACTACTAAGTATTCAAATAAGTACCTATCTAAATAAGTATCTAGCTAGCACCACATTACCAAATTTTAATTCAGAGCATGAAAATGCTAATTTGCAGACAAAGGTCAAGTCTGAAATGGAGTAATATCAAATCAACAAAATTACTAAAACCACGACGTGACGAACTGTTATTTCAAGTGGTAACATCACATTTCATTTCCATTATTTATTGGTACAAGCCAAATAGAATAAAACACTAATCTATAGAAAAACATCTTCGTTTTCGTGTGGGATACCGAGTCGTCCAACGACCCGATGAACCCTAGTGTCAGGATTTTTCAACGTCTTCTACAAGTAGCAGAAAACATAATAGCATAGTATAGTGATAAAAACCGCGAAGAACATACCTGGACCAAATCGAAGACGTTTTGAAGAAAGGTCAGGTTAGAAGTAAGTACCTACCCTGAACCGACGAGCGTGCATGGAAAGACTGATGAGTGTAGAAGATGCGAAAGAAGTGTGCCACGATCGTAGCAAGTGGAAGGAAATGGTCTCTGCCTACCGATATTCGAAATTCTTCGTAAGATTCCGGCTTAGAATAGCATTCAGCCTATTTTTTGCCGTGGGTATCGACATGCTGACAATCTGTCACTATTAGTGATACACGACTTATCTGAAACGACAATATTTATCAGCCGTGGCAATAACGCCCGTCATTTTATAGTCGTTACCGCTCTGCCTACCCTGCGAGGGATAGAGGCATGACTGTTTATGGTGCGTGAGATAAATAAAAATTATATTAATTTGCCTTTTTCTTGCCTAGGGTCCAAATATGCTCAACACGAGCAACAAAGAAAAGTAACTACCGTAAAATCAAACTTTTTTTCACCTAAAAGTAATTACTATGCTTTATTTTTTAAGAAAAAAGGAACATAATTTAAATTTAATATCAAAGTGCTAACCAACTTAAAGCTATTTGAATGAAACGTGTTGTAAAATATTGACCAATAAATATTTTTAATCTGAACTGAAAGCATCTTTAATACGAGTATTAGATTTTTCTTTTGTAAAAAGTGGTTAAAGGTACTTGTTTAATAATATATTATTTTTGAATTGAATTTCTAACAAGCACTTTTCAAATAAATTGATGTTTTTGATATACTTTAATTAATTAACCCAACGTAGAGGTATGTTTGACAACGATCAAACTATGTCAATGCCAACAACCTAGGTAAGGTGCAGACAAGTAAACCTAGGACCGTATTTATAAATCGCACTCAACTCTAAGATCGATTTCAAGAGTAAATTTAACAAATGTCAGTCAATACCAACAACCTCTCATAGTCGCACTCACGATCGATCTCATAGTTGAATGCGGTTTATAAATAAGTACGGGGCCTAGATAGCTGGGGATAGGGCCTTTAAGACTCTAATTTTCTGCGTCCTTAGAACAGTAGTGCTACAAAATCCGTAGTCTTCTCTTGGGAACTAGACTTTTTACCATACACTACACACGAAAACCTTACTCTTCTAATGAAAATCATCATCATCATCATCATCATCATCATTATTATTTCAGCTGGAAGACATCCACTGCTGAACATAGGCGTCCCCCAAAGATTTCCAAAGTGAACGATCCTGCGAAACTTGCATCCGCTACTGCCGACCAGCGATCTTCACCAGATTATCTGTCCATCTTGTGGGAGGCCGTCCAACACTACGCCTTCCGACCCGTGGCCGCCATTCGAGAACCTTTCTTCCCCATCGGTTATCGGTTATCGGTTCGTCAAGCTATGAAAATTACTCTATCTACTATAATATACAGGGTGTAAGTGACAGTGTGCGAATATTGATAGGGTGCAAGCAGACCATGAAACTGAACAACTTTTTCCCTAGGAACATATTATGTCGAACAAATTTTTGGTCTCCCATAGTAAATGCAGTCAGCTGATCGCGATTTTGTATGGGAGCTCGAAAATGTTTTTGTCGTTTCCTGACATATTTTCCTAGGGGAAACTTGTTCAGTTTCTTGGTCTGGTTGCACCCTATCAGTATTCGGGACGCTCTCCCTAACACCCTGTATATATAATCACTGCGACAGACAGGCAGAAACGCAAAAGGTGATTTCCTGTAATTTCCGATTGCAAGGTGAGTTCAGACCCACATCCACATTCAAATATAATAAATTTGATCTCTCTCGATATTGACCCAACACGTAAACCGGTTCATGTCATTCACAGGTAACCCGATTCACACGAAAACTTTTAACTTGGGGACGACTCAATTCCCTTTTCCGGGGTTTCCACCACTTATCTTCGGATTTATCTGCGGTTTTACCTCGCGGTTGTGGTGTAGGAAACACGCAGTGGTCCATGTCCAAGGAAATTGTTTTAAAGTTTACGGTTATTTACTAGTTAGCTAAAGAGAAATAGGTACTCAGTGTTTGGAAAAGTATTCGCAGCTAAACATATTAGGACAAGATTAAACCGCATACCCAATAATATATAAGGTGTAAAAATATAAGCTGCAAATAGTTTCATGGGCTGGTTTACTCCTTAAAATATTTGCAGCTAATATTTTTACACCCTGTATACTAGCTGTTGCTACAGCCTCGAGGTAATGACAAGTGCAGCAAGACTAAACTGTTAAGACTAACATGATGTACATACCATTCAGTAGTATATTAGCTGCGCATAATGTAGATAGATATACATTGTTAATTATGAATTAGTAAGTACATATTACTGGTTGTAGTACAGTTCCTAATTAAGATATGTAGATATAAGTACGTATGGATATGGATAGGAATGTTTAGACGCCTAGACGGTCAACTAATGATAATTTACTTCAAATTACTGTATTTGAGTACCTGCATTATCGCTGACTAATCTCTTTAAATCTAAGCAATGTAGACACTTAGATGTTTTGTAAATATCTAATTAGTTTGAGGCACATAATTCTTGGTAAATAAAGGAACCTTTACCTTTCCGCAAGAAACATAGGTCGAAATATGAAAGAAATTTTTGGACCTCCCATACAAAATGTAGCCGCCGAGCGGGTCAACTGTATGGGAGATTCAAAATTTTTTTCATATTTCGACCTATGTTCCTTGGGGAAAGGTGTTCAATTTCATGGTCCGATTGACTGACCCCTTAAAATATATGCAGCGTTTTTTTTTACATCCTATATGTCTTTTCTTGAAGCTGTTGGTATGTATTATTTAAGTAATCCTACTCACATTATGTCAAGTATAATGAAAAGGAGATAGAAATGTTGGCGGGTTTTATTTTGATATGGCCAATTCCTTTCTATCTACTTTTGATACTTTATTCTGTATTTGCTTACACAGTCCTAATTTGGACCTGGATATCGATGTAATGCTCTATTGTTTCAAATTATTATCGACAAGTAGGTACATTAAGTACTATATCATGGCTAATTTATTCATAATTGCAACAACTAACGAGTCGAGTGACTATGTAACAAACTGGTACCGTGTTTAACTACCTACTTAACTTTTTTTATGTTTATAGGTATATTATTATTAATATGTTTTACGCTCATCTGGCTAGCGAGAAACATCCAAGTTACATCAATAATTAGTCCAAGCTAAGTAAAATATTTTTCTAAATAGCCTACTTATTCCAAGTCAAAAAATACACAATCTTCACTTATTTCTATAATAATCAACCGTTGTAAAGTTGACAGAAAAGCTATAATTCTACAGAAAATGTTTCAACGCTTCAAAGAGAATCAAATTACTGTTAAAGACATTGTTAATGAATTCTAGAACCCAAAAAAGCTGACAAACGAATTAATACCTCTTGTTTTCTTGTTTTCAAATGGAATTGATTGGAAATAAGAGCCGATGTTTTCGTGAGAATGAAGCTGGTCTTTGATCGAGGAAGTGATCAGTTCGTTTTGGAATAAAATCGAGACCAAATCACGAAATAGAAAGCAAAGTCGCTTTTCGCGTCTGTATGTATGTTTGTTTGCTGAAATATTTAAAACTACATAACGGATTTTGATGCAGTTTTTAATAGATAAAATTATTGAAGAGGAAGGTTTTTATGCATAATACTTGTCGGGAAGATAAAAGGTGTAAGTATAAAACGTGAACGAAGAACAGACCAGAACAGAAGAGGAAAGATGATAGCCCACTTGGTACGACACGACAGTTTCTTGAAGACAATTATAGAAGGAACAGTAGAAGGAAAAAGAGGAAGAAGGCGACCAAGGAGAGATAGCACATCATCATCATTCTCCTCGCCTTATCCCGTCCTCTGTCGGGGTCGGCTATATATGGCTCTTAAATAAAGAAGATATGTGCCTAGTTGTATTTGAGATGTTACTTTGAATTGACGCGACTTAAAGGTGTTATCTCAAAATTACATTCTAACACGAAAGCCGATGTAAGTCGAAAAGCTTACAAGTAAAACCCATTTAATACATTGAATTAATCGCATGTTCAATGAAGGAGTTGGTAAAATACTATATACTCAAACTGATTAAGGTGCAGGCCAAAAAAATTATCTTTAATATTTAGCCTAAACTATTAGACCGCCATAAAATAATAATACAAGGTAATATTAACACGGCGAGGAACACACTTCAAGCACGACGGAGCGCAGCGGTCTGTCAGATCGATACTAGAAATGTCAATTCCCATACTAAAACCGCTCAACCGCTGTTGACGCCGCGTTATCGCAGTGTCTTTCGTTGAGTACGGTTTTAGTATGGGGAGTGACGTTTCTAGTATGGATCTGATAGACCGCTGCGGTATTTTTGGGCTCCGTCGTGCGTTAAGTGTGTTCCTCGCCATAGAATATAGTACATACCTACATACATCACGCCTATGTACCAGGCAGGGTATGGATAGCTTTTTCGATCGTATAAGTAAGTAATTAAGTACCCAAATAATAACTTTATACATACGTATTTGAATTACTATTACTAATGAATTTTTCATTATAAAATAGGTCAAAAAAAGTCTGGGAACTGAATTCTCAGTTTAGGTCAATCAAGTCGTATTGATTTTAATATTTCAAAAACTCTTCTCTCTTTTCGTGTCATTCAACAACCCGATGAACCCTAGTGTCAGAATTTTTCAACCGCCTTCTACATGTAGCAGGCTTCTGACATGGTTGTGTAACGACCGCCGTCTAAATGATCATAGACAGCAAGCGGGACCTACGGCTTAACGTGCCATCCGAAACACGGAACCATCTTACTTACGGACAATCGAGTGGTTCAGCCCGCAATGTCCTAACCAGACTGGGAACACATTCACAAAGTGATAAATATCAACTTTGTGAGTGACCCACCGAGAATCGAACCCAGTTAGTCGCACTACCACTGCGCCACAACAACGGTCGTCAAAAGCCTGATAACGGAACAGATATCCAAGCTACCAAGGCTCGGAATTTATCCATCCGTTATTTCAAGACGACTAGATCCGTCAACAGCAGACGAAACTGTTTGACTTTGTTGCCTTTATCACTAGAATTTGCAACAATATCTTGAGTCTGGAATGATTTAGGTATTGCAACTTTTTAGCTTCGTCTAGAGTTATTTTTTAGCTTACTTCAAACGGAGAAGGGAATTCTCAATCTATCGAGGTCTTTGGCGGATTGCACTCGACGGACGACTCTGCGCTAACACTGCGTCGACAGCGGTTGGATCTGACAGACCGCTGCGATATCTTAGCACTCCGTCGTGCGTTAAGTGTGCAATCCGCCTTTCATGTTATGTTTTTTTAACACATTCATCACAATTACTTATCATGTTGCCCAGAGATGTTTTTTTTAATGTGACCTGGAGAGGTCGTCTCGTCTTCTACTCTACAGGACCTTTTATTGATTAGGAATTCAGCAAATTTCATTAGCTGACACAGTATGTAGCCGTACCACCTTCAACGTTTGTAACTTCAATATTATTGCCAAGCGAACTATAGACTAAAACCACCACTGATGTTGGTCGTGAGAGACTTCAAGGAATGGTATGCGGAGGCACAGGATTGCGTATAGTGAAAAAGGGTATTGAGGCGTTTTCCCAGCAACGGGATCCTGATAGCTGATCCAAACCCCCCTGCGATATACACTCAAAATGTTCCACTAGAAACATATTTAAAACGTTGTTCAGTGTCGTTAAAGTCGCCGTATTGCTATCGCTGATCCAATATAATTAGGATAGAAAAAAGGTGATGATAATGATGATGGTTTCTGGTAGCGGTAAAGTTTCGTAGATATCATTCGTGTAAAATCATGTCAGTTTCACCTCAGCAGTATAAGAGCAAAAGGTCACGTTACATTAACATCGGCTTAACGCACCGTCGAGCTTGTGTTGGCATACGCATATGGCAACCCAGGGGAACGGCGAGGTTGCAAAATCCACTAATGTACAAGCACCCTTAGCGCGAGTGAGCGAATTTATTCATTAAGTTAGGGCTTCCTTTCATAGCGGAATAGCACATTTTATACCGCGCTAGTGATGTTACGAACCTGTTACTTTTTTTTAATTACGAAAGATTGTACCTAAATTGCAAGCATCTTTTTTTGCTCAAGGAAACCAACCGCAGATAAAGAGAAAACTCATTTTAAACAATCTAACCTAAATTATCTATTGATTGCAAACTTGTCAGTGTTGATATTCATGACCGCAAAAGATGCATCATTCACATAGACAATAGTTACCCGTGTATTAAAATTTTTAGATAACATTTTCACGGACAGGTTATAAATATAGATTACGCAGAGTATTAGTTGACTGTTGTTGCCTACGCGCTACATGAAGTCAGCAGATTATGATGGATGACAGCACCAACAGCAATGATGATGGTGGAATTTTTTTTTTCATCGCTCAAATTAACCTACTTCCTTGGTATCAGATCAGCAGCAATTCGACTCAGCCGTTTAGGGGACCAATATATACTGGTTATTCTTAATGGCTCGGTGGGAGACCAGGACCCTAAGTCTGATAAATGAAAATCGTTTCAGTTGGATGTGGATTGGATCTCAGTTGGATAATTTTGGTAGTTTCGTAGTCTGCTAATAGTTTGAAGTATAGAAAATCACTATGGAAATTGAATGACTGTTGAATTTCAATGGCGTGAAAGGACAAAATTAGCTGACTTGGGGCCCAGATTATGATGGTACCTAGTACAAAAGATAAACTGTTATTTTGGTACCAGGTAATTTAAACGCTCCTCTCTTTAACATTATAACACATTTCATACGGAACCCGAGTTGCGTTTATTATTTAAACCCCGTGACGTGAATTTACGATTTCCATTTGCAAAGTTGGGGACGAAATAACTCAAGATTTTTGGCGGTAAAAATGCGAGTGTTTATTTCGAATTTTTAGTTTTTTCACCTGACATTTTTGTTTTCAGCTACATTGTCGGATAGCGGGGCTCGGTTGCTTCTATTGTCATGCAAATGTAAATGCTCACCTCTGGTTTTATTTAAATAAGTATTTCCTACAACAAGTTCCGTTTTAAACATTATTACTCTTTTGAAGTGAGTTTGTGTAATGAAAACATTCTATGGAAATTCCTTTTGAATTTCATTTTGTGACACAGTCGTATGTATATGACACATGGAATCTGTTCGCATGTAAGTAGGTATAAAATTATAGCTAGGTTGAAAGTAAACGTGAATTATGACATATTTTGCGGAAAATCTTTGATATCATATTCAAACGACCAGTGTTCATCTTCATGTTATGCGAATGCGACACCCTCGATGTCATAATATTTGTACGACATTGTATGAATTTCATATGATTCCTTTGACAATGCTTTGCGGCGTGTCATTTCCTTGGTGTTGCTTCCCTTGACACAAGTAATAAAAGTTTTTTATGTTGAAAAACTGCGTTTCAATCTTTAATTATTTTGTCCCTTCAAAGCGTATTATCCTGTTCAAATCCTTATCAACGGATTCCTCGCCCTAATTCCGACCACCTACAAAGGCAAATCGCACACTTGACGCATGACGGAGCGCAAAAATGTCGCAGCGGTCTATCAGATCCATACTACAAACATCACTCCCCATACTAAAACCGCATTCGACAGACGAAGCTGCGATAGGGCTGCGTCGATAGCGGTTGAGCGGTTTTAGTATGGAGATTGACATTTCTAGTATAGATCTGACAGACCGCTGCGATATTTTAGCACTTTGTCGTGCGTCAAGAGTGCGATACGCCTTACTCGGATAACCTTTTCTATCGTTGTTCAAAGGTCAACCAATAGCACATTGATTTTAGTGATGACCCTTCCGATCATAAAGCCAAATACCAACCTTACTGGAGTCGTTCGTTTAGACCCAATTAGACCCACCTTCGATTGGACCCAATGAGCCTTTTACCATATAAAAGAAAAGACACGCGTTAAACGCGAGGCCATAAAAAAATCTTAGTGAGACGTTCAATTTGCGTCTAACATATAAAGTTAAACTAAACCTTTAGTAAGTTAGACTTAGGGACAAAATCAAGTGAAATTAACTTTGCACGTAAAAGTTTGGTGGTAAAGGTGGTTAACGTTATACTCTAGCATTTTTTTCAATTTGTGAGTTTTATGATTTTTACGACTCAAATCGCTGAAAATAGTAGATTACGTACTGAGGCATGTAAGCTATCAATAACAACCGAGGTTTTGTAACGCCCGAGCGGAGCGAGGGCGGTACCTTTCCGAGGTTGTTATTGATGTTACATCCGTGGTACGTATACTGCTTTACATATCGAATGAAAAAAGAGTTAAATAAAGCGATAAATATAAGAAAACGATCCATAAATGATGATTGTATCGTCTGCTATTCAAATTGCACCACTAAACTTTTTTTTCTATGATTGAAAAATATTGAATTAATATGAAAGAAAAGTATCCTAACATAAAGTAGACATTTTTCTGATCGTAGGGATATTAGTAATTTTTACTTTTGTCATTGTAATATTGAGTAATAATTCGACAAACCCATTTATTTAGGTTATAAAAATACAGATTAAAAATATAATTCCTGCGTTCAAGCAACACAATTCGTAGCGGCCAGTTCGAAATTTAAAATCGTATACAACTAATTGGATGCAACTCTTATTAAAAATAAGAAGAAATTTATTTTAACTCTTTAATTGCCGCGATTCTATTGGCTCTTTTTCTAGTTCCATATTTAAAATTACTTACAGGCTTAGTTTTAAAACCTCGCCTGTAAGTTGAACTTACAGGTCGTGTTTTTTGTTAGTAATGACCTACTTTCAGAGCATGAGATATGTAAAGGTTTTTATTATTATAAACAGTTTTATAATATCACTAGCTAATAAGGGTCTTTCCGTGGAAATAGGACGTCTTCCCGCCATTTATTTCACTTTCGCATTAATAACAAAAATTACAAGATTTTAATCATAGTTATATCATTAACGGGTTCTTACCGTTCTTTTATTTTGTTTTCTTGAGTTCCAATAGTAACGATTTTTTCCACAAAAACGAAGAAGAATGAGGGTAGACAGATATGTTTTCCCCTAACAGCCACCCGCAGATATTACAGTTTAGCCGTGATTATGATGCTTGCAACAGCACAATATAAAAACATATTCGTCGGTAAGAACCCGTTAAAATTATAACCATGAATAGTGTAAACAACCGCGATAGTTAAAAATTGTATGTTACCTGATTTTGTCTCTAAATTAGTTCTTTTTTATGATCAGTTAGTAAAATGGTTGCTTCGAATGTAACGAATTGGGCCCACTGGGTCTAGCCAGCAGTGGCTCTAGTAACTGCCTTATAAACCTTGAAAGCCAGAAGACTTAAGGTATTCCAATTACAGACAACCTAGAACGAGGAAGATTTTATGGCAGAATTTCAACCCCAGATTGAGTCATTAAGGTTATGCGGCCAATAAACTGTTCTTACGATAGTTTTAATGACTTGCGTGGTCCGACGTCAAGTAAGTTAAAATAGTGTCTTCTTTGATATACTTAAGATTTTTAACCGACCTTAAAAAGGGAGTATTGTATTGGGGGTAAAATAATTCATCACTAAGTATAAACAATTTAATCATGTATCACTATGAGACAAATTTCAACCTAATACTTAAAATGGTTATTATACAATAACCCTCCAGTTCACAAATAAAAGAAATGGGTGATGCTACTTTAAGCTAGCATAAAACGGCTTAATCTAAAAATAAGTCAACAATTATCTTTAAGGAAAAATCAGCACAATATAACAAAGCAACATAAATTAACCACATACCTACACCATGAAACCCTTAACAATGCTCATAATGTATAGCGGATCGCACACTTAACGCACGACGGAGCGCTAAAATATCGCAGCAGTCTGTCAGATCCACACTAGGAATGCCACTCCCCATACACACTGCGCTGTCAGCGTTTCTAGTGTGCGTTAAGTGTGGTATCCATGTATCTTGCACGTCTATTTTAAAACAAGCGTTCTTCGTTAAGCCGATTTCACCATCTACAGCGATGAAATTTACTATACAAACTATGTGGAAAAGGTTCTTAAACATTTTGGTAATCGTACACAGTTTCGCAAGCTTATAAGGTACCTACATACTTGAAGAAGTTATTTGAGGCAGCTTTGCCAGTAACGTACGTTTTATACATTTTCACTTAAGTGCTGTCACGTTTAAAAGTGCACATAGAGTTTAAAAGTGCACATAGACCTGAAATAGTTCAAAATATATTCTCAATTACATCACTATAATAAATTATTTCTTTTGTTGTCTATGTAGCTGAGGTTTATCTACGCTTTTAGCCTCCCATTCCATGTACAATGTGTTTACCATTAAAAATTGTGCAATGTTGAACCAACTTGCACACCAAAATAAACATTTTCTAAAAAAATTCAATACGTAGGTAACTTTTTGCCTTATTTTAAGCGATAATTTTCAGTCGTGGCAACACTGATTTGAGGTAAAGTCTAGCGCTGGTAAACACCAACAAATATAACTTATGGTCATTCTATCAGTTTTGTCTACATGAATGATTTTTATTATTATATGATTTATCTCGAAGCTGTTAAAATTCATTTCCTACATTATTACCTATGTACATGCAGTACAAATTCCACGGCTGAAGTGTAATACGCTGGTCGTTGTATTAAATTGTTTTTTAATATTACTTTGAGTATCAAATCCGAATGGAATGAAATGTACTTACTTATTCGCTAGATCATTTAATTTCTACTTATTTTATTATAACTCAAAGAAACGAAATAGCAATCCTGCTTCTTTCCTTGACAAGCTGTCGTTTTACATAATCTCCTTACGTTCCTTTTGTTGCTTGATCAAAAGAAAGACTTTTACCTCACATCCGTCTACCTACCACTTCATAACAATAAAAGCATATTATGAAAGGAATCAGAAAACTCCCGCCAAAAACGTGAATAAAAAAACATCAAAGTTTGAAAAAGGAACACGATCCAGGCAACCATTTATGATAATGACTGAAAACGTTGACCTCGACAACCCCACCACAGACGTTCTATCTAAAACGCGTCGCACACGGTGAAGATACTATAATATTTTATAGCGAGATACCTGATAATAAAAATATAATATGTGGGCGTTCAGTCAGGATTCGCCGTATTTTGCGGGGATCTTGTTAGGAAAACGACGGAATTGTTCAGTTATCTTCTTGTATTGTCTTTTCATACCTATTTGTTACAGCATTATTATCACATTATTACATCATTTCCGCACTTAATCGACTTGATACATTTCACCCAGACGCTACCACTTTGACAGTTCTTACAATTTTTTTTTTTTTTTTGTTCCTTCGTCCATTCTGGACAGGCAAAGGTCTTAGGACCATACAGCCTCGTCTTAAGTCATTACTTTATTCTTTATAGATTGTACGTCTTCAGTTACTTTCCTTTTCTTGAGTATTTTTATCAATAATACGTCTTCAGTATTTTGTCCATTCAGAGTGTTTTTCTTCTTATGTATTTTTATATTTTATACGTCTTAAGTTAGTTTATTCTTCTTGTGTATTTTTATAAATTATACGTCTTCAGTAATTTGTCAATTCAATGTATTTTTATATTTCGTACGTCTTCAGTATTTTGGTCCATTCTGGGTATTTGTATAAAGAATTCGTCTTTAGTTCAACTTTCGTTAAAAATTTCATATCCTTGTTAAATTATTTTGTTGTGTTTTAATTTTTTTTAACATTTTTTTAACAATTTTTTTTTTATATACAATAATTTCACATTAATTTTATATACAATCGCTTAAACTAAATTTCCTTTACAGTAGATATTACAAAATTATACAATGGTACGTATGTGGAATTATTTCGAAGTAATGTCTGTACAGAGTGCGGGACCAGATGTGGTTCTCCGTAAATACGGATTAACTCGTCCATCAGCAAAAGGCGCTGAATACCGAAAGACGAGCATGAAAAGAACAAATGATCAATGGTTTGATCGTCTTGTGACTGACAATGATCGCAATGCGGATTATTTACAATTTTCATACGATACAGGTGATGATTAAGACGACAGTGACCAAACCTTAAACGACTTATTGTGTAGTAAAACTTCTTGCATCTAGTTCTTACAAATCTACTTTCATTTCTTTTCCGTACGGGAAAGGCAAAGGTAGTATGGCCGCCATACTGCCAAGGAGTTACAATTCCGCCAGTGGTCTTCGCCGACATATATATTTCTAGTATACCTTAAAACGAGCAAGAATTGTAGGTATATATGTTACATACATACATATATCACGCCTTTATCCCTTGCGGGGTAGGCTGAGCGTTAACGGCCGTTAGAATACGGTCGCCATAGCCACATCTGTCATTTTTTATTGAGGATTGCTTTTAAAGGTGGTTTCAGAAAACATGTGTATCACTTTAGTGACAGGTTGTCAGCCTGTCGCCTAAAAATTGTAACACATCAATACCCTCGAGTCCCTTAGTCGCCTCTTACGACACCAGCAGGAAGGATGTGTGGCGATGCTATTCTAAGCCAGCATCACACGGCATATATATGGGATAAGGCAAGATGATGAATTGGGATCTCAGGAACGGCTCCCAACGATTTTTATTTCATGAAAATTCGTACATAGGGGGACACATATATCTAGGTTTTATTTTTCAAAACTCACTCTGAACGGTAGAAAATTACTTTTTAAATGATTTCGGTCGGCATCTTCTTCCCATATCACTAAAATTTAATTATCTTTGGCGTTAGTGATGGTTCATACTTTATCTTAAAATAAAAATATTGTCGTATCTTCACCGTGTGTGATGTGATGACGGAGTGATGTCTCATACAAATTGTATGGCGAGCGATATTTCATCTTCTATTTCCTACTTTTTCGCCTCCACTTTGGTCTGGAAGTCTTCTTCTACTAAACCAACCGTCGGAGCTTAGCTTCTCTTTCTTTTCGCTATACCTTTTCTGGCGAGCGATATTTTTCTCATATCTTCTCCGTGTGCGACGCGCTTAAGGGTAAAAAATATGTCGCCTTCATCTTACTTACGTATTCTGCGGCTTATGTTCGGAAGTCATATTAGATTACATTGAGGTAGCACGGTTGCGGGCACGAGAAAGTAAAGTAGTTGTTATGATATCGACACAGCACAGTGTAGGCTAAAGCAGTAGCTAAACTAGACCATTATTGGCTACCTAATGTCAGTTTACGAATACCTATTGCACACTTTAGCTACTTAAAGCAAAGTGTTTTTGGTTATTGTAAAATTGAAGTGTCTTTTTAAATCCACCTTTAAACTTATGAACATAAAAAGATAAATTATAATATTTTCTCAAAATAGTTTTCATGTGACAACGATAAATTATCTTTTACCGGTAGAAAAAGCTCATATTCCACTATTAAGTATGGGAAATCACCATCGCTACATTGGGTCGTTGGACGACTCGGTGAATCATACGAAAAACAAAAACTAACGCAAAGTCGCTTCCCGCCTCTGTTTCTATGTATGTTTATGCTATGCATGCTAAGATCTGAAGACTACACAACGGATTTTGACGGTTTTTTGAATACTAGAGTGTTGTTTTTTTTTTTTTGCAAAGTATGGCGTGTCATACATTTTAGAAAAGTCTAGTCCTAATATTTTATGAAGTCTAATTCATCCCACAGTTCTATGGAATAATATGCTTAAAATTGCCTCTCGTAGCTCCTCCAGAAAATGTTAAGAAATTCCTTAGACGCAGCGCTATCGCAGTGTCGTCCGTCGAGTGGGGTTTTTGTATGGAGACGTTTCTAGTACGCATCTAACAGACCGCTGCGATATTTAGCGCTCCGTCGTGTGTCAAGTGTGCGATCCGCCTTACACCATGTATAGTGTGGGTACCTACTGTGATATTGGCGTGACCTCATGCTACCTGAAAGTTGAGCCTACCCGATCTAGGGTCGTTATAATTTTGGTGGTATTCGATACGATAACGACTTGAGAAGCGTTTTGGAACCCTTATCAAACTTTGACCGACGATATGCCGCGTAAATAGCTATGACTAATAACCGCCTGTTAACTAGATTTTGTGGCTCCTTAGGAACTTCAATCATGGCTTTTGATACACACTCATATACAAATCACGGCTATATCCCTGGCGGGGTAGGCAGAGCGCTAACGACTGTGAAAATACGGTCGCAATCGCCACGTCTGACAAATATTGAGGGCTCTTTCAGGTGGTTTGTGTATCACCGTAGGTTGTCAGCCTATCGCCTAGAACTGCAATACACATAAAACCCTGGAGTCCCTTAGTCGCCTCTTACGAGACGCACGAGAAAGAAATGGGGTGATGCTATTCTAGGCCGGTATCACACGACTTTTGATTGTGATATTATAATTTGTTGGCAACGTCTGCCCTGGCCAATCCGCTTGCCAAGCGTGGTGAATTTAGCAATTCTTCCCGATAGGAGAAGGCTCATGGCCAGCAGTGGGCTGTTGTGGCTGTTAAGGTTATGGTGTATAACTGAAGCCATAATTGAAGCGACCCAAATTCCTTTCTTTTAGCCAATACGTTCTCTTCAGGTTGTTAGGAAAAGTACTGAGCTCTTTTGAACTAGCCCATGCAACTGAACTACTTTCCCAAAGAAACATAGGTTGAAATATGGAAAAAAAATACAATCTGACTCAATCGGCTGGTACATTTTGTATGGGAGGTCCAAAATTTTTTCCCATATTTCGACCTATGTTCCTTGAGGAAAGTTGTTCAGTTTCATGAGGTGTTTCATGTCTCAAAAGGAACTCAGTACTTTTTCTAACACCTTGTATAGTTGGCCAGATTTGTCACAAATACACGATGTACTTCCCACGTTTCATTGTATTTTCCTCATACAATTTTTTTTTCTGTTAACACATTGCCAAAATGCGAAACGAAGCGCATTGTTTTGTTTATATTAGTAGTAAGCTATAGGTAGCTGATAGTATTCTTTCGTATCGTAGTAGTTAGTATTAGGTACTTATGTTTTTGTGTAGGTACGTAACACTACAGTTTAAAATTATTTACATGTCGTTTTCTATTACCAACTATCTAATGGTCCTATTCAATCACTATAGTCTGTAAAACGTAGGATGATCCCTGTGACATTTGTGACCTTGGAGCAAATGCTGTGACATGTGGTCCGTTTTACTTTAAAAAAAATGATTTTACCTAATTTCATAGCATTTGCTCCAAGGTCAAAAACGTCACAGGGACCATCCAATATTTTACAAACTATAAGCCAAGCATAATACCATTTATTATTCATCGATTTTATTCGACCATCAACAATGTGTGCCGAAAAAATAAACAATGGGTAGGAGGCGGAATCTCAAATAAGTTTAACAACAAAAACATACAAAAACTACTTAGGCGGATTGCACACTTGACGCACGACGGAGCGCAAAAATATCGCAGCGGGCTGTCAGATCCATACTAGAAATGTCAATCCCCATTAAAACCGCTCAACCGCTGTCACCGCAGCACTATCGCAGTGTCGTCCGTCGAGTGTGGTTTTAGTATGGGGAGTGACGTTTCTGGTATGGAACTGACAGACAGCTGCGATATTTTTGCGCTCCGTCGTGCGTCAAGTGTGCGATCCGCCTTAGGCTTCGCAAGGCCAGGACAGGAATCGATTATTTAACTTTTTATCTTTTTAACAGTTTCTGCTATCATCATTTCAAACCGTCGAAATTCGAACACTTAAAAACATAGATACCTTACTGAGACCACTTAATTGATATTTCAGTAGTTAATTGGTAAAACTTAAATAAAAAAAATCATGACAAATATACAGGGCGTAAAAAAATTAGCTGTAAATATTTTAAGAGGTGAACCAGACCATGAAACTGAACATCTTTCATCAAGGAACATAGGTCTAAATACGAAAACAAATTTTGGACCTCCCATACAAAATTACCGCTCGAAGAAGGTTAATTCGAACAGGATGTTCAAGAAAATTTTCTTATATTTCGACCTATGTTTCTTGGGGAAACTTGTTTAGTTTCATGGGCTGATTCACCCCTTAAATATTTGCAGCTAATATTTATACGCCTTATATTTTAGTAAAATTATGCTAATCACTAGGTATTAAATATAAATAATAAATTGTGCATTCAATTTGTGATAAGTACTATATTTATCGCGTGTGGTAAAACCAATGGTAATTCCTTTAGCCAATTTTTCCGTTTTGACCAAATGTTGGTACCTACGGCAATGTTTAATTGGTAAATATCCGTTTGCCGTGTGATTCCGGCCTAGAATAGCATCACCCTATTTCTTTCCCGTGGGTGTCGTAGGAGGCGACTGAGGAACTCGAGGGTTTTAAGGGTATTGCAATTTTAGGCGACAGGCTGACAACCTGTCACTATAGTGGTACACGAGTTACCTGCAACGACCCTCAAATATTGTCAGACGTGGCGATAACGACCGTAATTTTGCGATCGTTATCGATCTGCCTACCCCGTAAAAGATAAAAGCGTGAGTATGTATGTAATAGGACATCCGGTGTTGATTACACTTTGTTTTTCAAACGTATTTTAGCTAAAATTTCTGCACAAATAAACCCGTTGTTTAGAAGGAAACAAATGTTTTGATTTAAGAACGCTTGGATCCAAAGCCAACTTATGTATGATACTCTTTTTCATTGAAATAACTTTGAATTCCTACATATTATATACAACTAAACAAACACAATATTTTTATGTATTTGATACTATAAAAAATTGTGAGTGATTAATGATTAATTTTTGTACACGTTTGATTTGTTTATAAAAATTATAAGATAGAGGTTGTGTACACACTTACAACGCTGCTTTCCTTCCTTTTCCTAACTTGGTGCCACGTCAAATCCCCTAGGCTAGGTAGCCGACCCCGACAGAGAACGGGATAAAGCAACGAGAATAATAAATGTTCTTTAATAAATTAATATGTACCCAAACTTGCACCTACAATTAAAAAAATATATTGTCTTATAATTATTGTAGACATTATTGTAAATGTTACTAGCCTTATCTGAAACAACCCTCAAAAATATTGACAGATGTGGCGGCAATGGCCGTAATTTTACGTTCGTTAAAGCTCTGCCTACCCCGACAGGGATATATGCGTGATTTGTATGTAAGATGTAAAAATATTAGATGCAAATATTTTAAGGGGTGAATCAGCCCATGAAACTGAACAACTTTCCCCAAGGAACATAGGTCGAAATATGAGAAATGTTTTTTGGAACTCCCATATAAATTGACTTTGACGGTGGGTAGTTTTGTATGGGAGGTCCAAAGTTTTTTTCATATTTCGACCTATGTTTCTGACGGAAAGTTGTTCAGTTTCATGGGCTAGTGCACTCCTTAAAATATTTGCAGCTAACATTTTTACAACCCTGTATGTATGTGTATTGTAAATGTTTTTTTATACATACCTTAACAACAAAAATAGCGCTTTTACTATTTACTCATAAAACACGCGTCTAATTTCACGCACAACGGAACATCCACTTGAATATATAGCAAGATTCTATAACCCGGTGAGTCTGATCATCAAACAGGTCAAAATGACTGTCCCGATGGCGTAGCAGATAGTAGCCCTGCCTTCTACGCCAAGTAAAATTTTCAAATTTTTATGTTATTTATTTACAAAAAAGGTATTAATATCAGCTATTTAATTCCCATAGTCAAACTTAAACTCAAACTCAAATTATTTATTTAAAGTGGTAAATTTTACATTTATCTTTTTGATGGTCAGAAATTAACAATTTTAACAATAACAATTTTATGAACCTAGTGGAAACGCGGCTCAGTGTCAGGACAAACTTTGCTTACTTTGGGGCTAGATGGCGTTGTATTGTCCAGGATACTTGTTATTTATTTATTTAAAACCCGGTGAGTCTGACCAACAAACAGGTCGAGGGGTTAAACATACTTCCAACGGAATATGTAAGGAGGGTAGACATACTAACACACGTTTCGAATTTAAATTTAGAATGTAATTAAGCGGGATATGCAGCTTGGTTCGATAGTAGTAAGTATCTAGGTACATTTTTATTCTTTTATTGTTAACTATAAAAAAAGCAGTTTCAGAGAAAATTAAAATAAAAGCGTGTTTATCAATATATGCGTATGTTGAGCGGTTTTAGTATGAGGATTGACATTTCTAGTGTGGATCTGATAGACCGCTGCGATCCGCCTTAGAGATTTCGTCCAAGCTGGCATATTTGTTTCATACAAATCGAAGACAGTTGTAAATCATAATCGTAATTAATAACGAAAAGTTGTATAAAAATGCATTATCTGGTAAGCACCACACCACCGTAGTGATCATATTTCAAAACTACTTACAAATTACTTAAGAAACCAAATATTAGGTGTTAAGCAGCCTTAATTGACCATGAAGGTGAACATACATAAACTCACTCGGTATACATATATTTACTGACATTTCATTATCTAGTGTAATATTACTTAGTAAAGGTAGTCTTTGCTTACACCAAGATATACATGCATACATACATAGATATAACACGCCTTTATCCCTTGCGGGGTAGGCAGAGCGTTAACGGCCGTAAAAATACGGCCCCTATCGCCACGTCTTACATTTTTGAGGATTGTTTTCCAAGGTTGTTTCAGAAAACATGTGTATCACTATAGTGACAGGTTGTCAGCCTGTTGTCGCCTAAAAATTGTAATACACCAATACTCTCGAGTCCCTTATAGAGATGGGTAGCGGGTAAAAACCCATTCAATCCACCCGGGTAAAAATCGGGTTTTTACCCAAATCACCCGGTTTTAACCCATTATTACCCAAATTGATGGGTGAAAACAGCATAAGTAAAAAATAATTAAAAAATGGTTTTTATTCCAAGGAAATCTAAAAGAATACAATGAGTATTTCACAGCTTTCTAATTATTTCTTTCTTTATAGTAAAAATGGCTAATAACAATCATAATAAAAATCATCCGCTTGATTAAATAAGCTTTAGGCGCTGGGCACGTGCGTGAAAAAGTCATTTTGGCTACTAAAAATTATTTTCATTTAGAACATGTTATATTTGCAGTCATTCAAACATACATAAGTTTACTAGAGATGGGTCATTTTAGCTAAGGTACCACATAACCTAGTATCTGCTTTTTTATTATGATTTTATTTAATAGCGAGATTGCGACCATAGACCTTTCCAAAGCTCTATGAGTGACATGTTTTATTGCTCGTTTCTCAACTCCAGATGTCATGACCACGATTGGTAGAACGCACTGCTCGAACAACATTGTCTTAAAACATAGTGGCAATGCTTTTTAAAGGTACCTACCGCTTAAGTCAAAAATACAACAATACAAAAGCATATCAATTGTTAAAAGGCTTGCGCTGATGACTTTTACCTGGAAAACAGTTGTAGGTTCTTCTTAGCGTGTCGATGGCAGACACTACACAGTCGCAGTCCAGAACTTGGCCGCATTGACAGCGCTGGCAGACGCTGTCATAAGATCGTCCTTTGTGCAGGTGTTGGGGCACGCTGGACACGATATTAGGTGGTGCATTGTTTGGACCGCACCACACAAACACCTTTCGTCGGCACCCTCCAAGAAGCTCCACTTGGCCATGTTTTCCTTGCTCCGGCCAGTTTGGGTCCGAAGTCTATTCAGAGACTTCCAAACCAGCAAGCTTTCAGCGATAGGGACGAAAGGAGCTGGTAGGGTTACCTTTTCCTGCCAAAGTTTGCACCTCGCTTGTTTAGGGTCGGTGCAAAGAGGAGACACGCACTTCACAAAGTTATTGCGACTTTTCAACCGTTGTGGCACTGGGACGTGGTCGTGTAAAGGGTGCCGTGCATCTGATTCCATCCTTGCTTTTTCAAAAGAGCTAGCCACAGTCCTGCGAACAGGGGGGGGAGGGGGGGCGCCATACCAGCCAGTGGGTATAGCTGGCTAACCGGGGTCAGTTTCAGGCAACCAGTTATGATCCGGCAAGTCTCATTTAAGGCTGTATCCACTAGCTTTGCATAGGCTGAACGACTCCACACTGGGCTTGCGTACTCACCTGCAGAAAAGGATAACGCCAGCCCAGTAGTTCGCAGAATATGAGGTGTTGCTCCCCATCCAGTAGAAGTAAGGCGCTGTAAAAGGTTATTCCGAGCGAACACCTTCTTTTTTATATTTTGGCAGTTCTTACTGAAGGCAAGTGACCTATCCAGAGTAATGCCCAGATATCTCGGATGTTTATTGTGAGCTACAGGCAAACCTTGCCACTCAATATTGAGCCTACGATCTGCTTGACTGTTGCGAAGATGGAAAACGCAGGACTCAGTTGTTGGGTTTCAGTGAATTTTCTCTATAGTATTTGCTTAAGTCTTTCAAAGCGTCAGATAAGTTCACCTCAACCTTCTCAAAACTGGTCGCCTGGGAAGTCAGCGCAAGGTCGTCGGCGTATAGAAAGCGGCACGTGTTGGGACAGGATGGTTGGTCGTTAGTGTGTATGTTGAAGAGCAACGGGGCAAGAACGCTGCCTTGAGGCAGTCCGTTCTTTTGCGACCTCCAACGACTTTTGTCCTGAAGAAGATGCACCTGAAAACGGCGGTTATGGAGAAGTTCTCGAAGAATTGAGACGAAATTAAGATCGCCTGTCATCGTTTCCACTTTCCATAACAGCCGCTTAAGATTTACTGTATCGTAGGCTGCGGACAGATCTACAAATACAGCACCGGTTACCTTCCTCAGTTCAAAACCATCCTCGATGTGTTGCGTCAGTTTCAGTGTCTGGCTGCTGCAAGACTTGGCCGGTCTGAAACCCGCTTGTTCTGGGATCATTTTGGGGTCAATGAAGCCTATTAAGCGGGACAACAGTAGTCTCTCAAAAAGTTTATATGTGTGGCACAAGAGTGAGATAGGCCTGAAGTTTTTGGGACTGTCTGTTGGTTTTCCGGGCTTTGGAATGGCTATGACCTTTGATTTCCTCCAGACACGGGGGATCGAAGCAATTGTAGGTGAAAAACAAGTTTGCGAATCGTCAAAATCTCCCGATAAAACCAAATGCAAACAATGCAAGTAATAAATCATCCGAATTATAAGAAATTGGACTTGTGCTAGGTACTATTTTTTATTATGTGCTTGTACATACCTATTTACGCCTTTCTTCGAGGCGTTAATAACCTATTCTAAGAACATGTTGCATTTTAAAGAAGTATCTATAAATATTTTGATAAATATAAAAGGTCAACAAGAAAGCAAAAATCAACCGATCACTTAATATTATTTTGGATACTAAGCTATTCTTTCTTTCTTTCTTTTCGTGTGGGACATTAAGGCGTCCAACGACCCAGTGAACCCTAGTGTCAGAATTTTTCAACCGCCTTCTACAAGTAGCAGACTTCTGACATGGTTGTGTAACGACCGCCGTCTAAGTGATACTAAGCTATAACTGACTGTAACATCACTAGGCCTTAAAGGTTCACCGATGTGCCTAACATTTGAATGTCGGTTTTATATTAATTTTTAATTATAAAGGCAGATTCCAAGTCAATATTTTTATATTCTTGAAAAATAATTTCGACTAAAGTGTAGCAGCGGGACAAATTTATTCGAAGCAAACTCACCTTTATTACATGTTTTATGTCATTAGGAATAAAAAAAACAGGTATTGTGTTCTTATCATACTTAAACTATGATTATATTTAACATTTGCCCTTGCATCTTTTTATTTTTCATCTTATTTTGGTAATAAATCATTTAAAATTTTACGTCGGTTT
Organism: Keiferia lycopersicella; assembly: GCA_029255805.1. Taxonomy (NCBI): domain Eukaryota; kingdom Metazoa; phylum Arthropoda; class Insecta; order Lepidoptera; family Gelechiidae; genus Keiferia; species Keiferia lycopersicella. The sequence goes on from JARACZ010000008.1 coordinate 9,139,692, forward strand.
TTACCCAGTCATCGGGTGCTTTGGGTGGATTGAAATGGGTAAAAACCGGGTTATTACCCAAGCGTGGGTTTTTACCCGGGTGGTTACCCATCTCTAGTCCCTTTAGTCGCCTCTTACGACACCCGCGGGAAGGATATGGGGTGATTCTATTCTAAGCCGGCATCACACGGCAATATATATATATATATATATATATATATAAATATAATATTCTAGTGTAATATTACTTAGTAAAGTAGTCTTTGCTTACACCAAGATAAGCATACATATATTAAGCCGGTAGTATATGAGCGTGATGTAATGTCTAGACTAGCCAGAGATAACTACCGGCAATAAAAATTGAAAAATTTTTTTTTTTTCGTTTAGTTTCTAAAAGGTGGCGATCATCAGAAATTTCCCATAAATAGGAGTAATAGATGATTATTACATATTGAATGTTTGTTATTTTTATTTATGAGAAAAATAAACCACTGTGAACGCATTAAAATTCCAATAAATAGGGATAATAGTATTTTTATTGAGCAAAGTCGACAGATGCTCCTTCAATCGGGTCATATTAAATTCACTACCAATATTTTAATAAGTGAGTTCTACCTATTAAGCGGTAGATTCCAATATCAAAAAATAATTAAACATCCCATACAACGACCTCTCTCACATTTAAAGCAAAACTAAGCGCATCCGTAACGCAGCGGTCTGAGAGATCCATACTAAAAACCTATTCCCTATCCCCGCCTTACCGCTGTTGACGCAGCTGCGTCAAAATAACCTTAGAGAAAGTAATTCAGTTTTACGAAATGAATTATACGGGGTTATTTTTAATCAGTATACAAACTTTGCAGAGTGTTTCTACTCATGATTCTGAACAACTTTTACTATGGGGCCACCTGCAAAAACACAAAAAAATTGGGTCTCCATATATTTTTGCCTAGTAGGTAGGTATACATTCTTCTAAGGAGCATCCAAAATTATTTCGCGATTTCGCAGGTGGCCCCATAGTAAAAGTTGTTCAAAATCATGCCTAGAAACACCCTACAAAGTAAATGTACTGACTAAAAAATAAAATGTATACAACAACGAATTTCAAATAACTTTTTACTTTTCCCTACGATAAACAACGTTAAGCTAGCTACTGATACCTGACTAATGAGCGATTTTAATTTCATAATTAATATGCAAAATAGGTGTTGGGATCATACAGTATAAGCCTCAAATTGTGCCACATCGGGCTGTCCTATCTCACACCTGGCGCCCGTTGGTGCATAAGAGAAAGGTATAAACAATAAATTTTATTAGCTTTCATGTGGTGAAATACAGATATTATAGTAAGTATAGTTAGATGGGACACACACGAAACCCTGTAAAGGCAGTGCTAAATAACCACTAGGTAGTTTATAGGTAGTACATACACACATACACAAATCACGCCTATATCCCTGGCGGGGTAGGCAGAGCGTTAACGACCGTAAAATTACGGCCGTTATCGCCACGTCTGACAAAATGTTTGAGGGTCGCTACAGACAAGTCGTGTATCACTGTAGTGACAGGATGTCAGTCTGTCGCCTAAATATGTAATACACGAAACCCTCGAGTCCCTTAGTCTCCTCATACGACACCCACAGGAAAGAAATGGGATGATGCTATTCTAAGCCGGCATCACACGGCAAAGGTAGGTTATAGGTAGTTAAATGTACAAATGGCTAAATAGGCGCTGTTTCTACTCTGTGAAGGAATACCTTAATCATAAAGACTGACTGTATACTGTATAATATTTGCATGCTATAATCTGACATGAATCAAAAATAAATATTGTAACACCTATGTACCTACCCTATAAGAAGACATCATTTATCATTTATCAATATCATTACAATTAACAATCCAAAAAGCAGTGGCAACATATCGAATACTTAGCTTTGATTTAAGTTATACTTTAATAAATTGGTACTCGTAACTGCGTGCATATATTGCATCTACCATTATTGGTGTAAACAGAAACAGATGCTAAATTTCCAAGTCCAATGCCAGTTTTTGCCATGCTCCTACGCCAACGTCACTTTTTATTACAAGGAATTCGAAATTTCCTTGCGTCTGATATACGTATACCGATGCACAAAAAATGTGTAGTAACGGACGTCAAGTGTGATAATTATATGGATAATTTTGATATAACCCGCTGAATAATTTTGTATGGAAATAAATTCATTGCACATGACGGTGTTAGCCTGATCCCGATTCCGCTGTGTTAACTAAATAAACATAAATTTGTTTAGTAAATTACACTACCTATTCATCACAAATCATGCCTTTGTCGTTTTCGGGGTAGGCAGAACGTTAACAATCGTACAATTACGGTCGTTACCGCCACCTCCGACAAGTATTAAGGGCCCTTTTAGATGATTCGTGTATCACTGTGATTCGTGTATTTGCCGTGTGATGCCGGCTTAGAATAGCATCACCCCATTTCCTACCCGTGGGTGTCGTAAGAGGCGACTGAGGGACTTGAGGGTTTCAGATGTATTACAACTTTTAGGCGACAGGCTGACAACCTGTCACTATAGTGATACACGAATTATCTCAAACGGCCTTCTATATTTGTCAGACGTGGCAATAGCGATCGCGTTTTTTGCGGCCGTTAACGCTCTGCCTACCCCGTAAGGGATAAAGGCGTGATTTATGTATGTATGTATGTATGTATGTGTATCACTGTAGTGACAGGTTGTCAGCCTATTGCCTAATATTGTAATACACATGAAACACTCGAGCCCCTTAGTTGCCTTTTACAACACCCGCGGGAAGAAATGGGGTGATGCTATTCTTAGCCGGCATCACACGGTATGTACCATAATGCACATTCGCGTATTAGACTCAATGGAATAGTAGGTAAAATTAAGTTATATACCTACTTTTTTAAATGAGTAATGTTGACTCACACTATTTTTTAACAGTTTTTGAGACACCCTTCGAAAATGGTCTAGTCGACCTATAATTATATGACTTGAGAAATACCTAGTTACAATTATTATGACAATTTTCATAAAATGTACATTGCTAGTAGGATATATAAGATAGATATAGCCGTGATATAGTTATATCCCTATGGATATAATTTTATTATATGCCGTAACATTAGTTATACGAAAGCAATTCATTACTATCTCACTAGGAATATAATATCGATCTTACTGCGATATTTTATACCTATACCACATGATAAACCACAGAAAACAAAATTACATAAATAACAATCAATTTCTAGAAGTGTCCACTGTCTACATTCTGCAAATGTCCACTATCTATACTACACTACCAGGCTACATCAAATTAGATCAAAGGGTTAATCGGGTCATTCATCGACTCTGTTACCCACTCTAGAAAGCAAACGATAGAATAAATAAATAGCGTATCAGACTTTAATTTTGTAGAGCTATTTTAACACCCTGTATTGCAAAGCATTTACGTCATAGGAAGCCATATTGTATGTAACTTGACGATCGAAATTAGAATAACATGTAAGCAATCATGTAAGTATGTGAGTTTAAATATAGAATTCTAATTTATTTTTATCTAGATTGAGAATTCTAACAATGCTTCATTTAATTATTTCAAAGATAATTATAGTCTGTAAGTTTAGGTACCTACTTATCTTTTTGTAAACAAACTTTGTATTAAACTGACAGTTCTGAAGTGTCACTTTCATACAAAGTTTGTTTACAAAAAGATAAGTACCTAAACTTACAGACTATAGGCCTACACATTTGTTATCACGCTTCCATCCTTTGCGGGGTAAAATACGGACTATCGCCTCAATGTGGCAACAGAGTCAGAAATAGAAAAGAAGTTTGGTTATTTGACCAAATCTATAGAACTGTATCGTACTTTACGGATTTGATTTATTTCGTAAGTAAACCAAACTAAGTATTAGACTGAATTCGACCATAGAATCATATTTTTGGAAATCGTTAAATTTTAGTGCGTACTTACGTTTGATAAGACGCATTGTACACTTAATGCACGACGGAGAGCAAAAATATCGCAGCGGTCTGTCAGATCCACACTAGAAACATCACTCCCCATACTAAAACCGCACTCGACGGATGACGCTGCGATAACGCTGCGTCAACAGCGGTTGAGGGGTTTGGCATTTCTAGTATGGATCTGACAGAACGCTGCGATATTTTAGCGGTCCGTCGTGCGTTAAGTGTGCGATCTGCCAAAGGATTTGATTTATTTCGTAAGTAAAACAAACCATTAGATAGAAATTCTACCATAGAATTATTCAATCAATCATTAGAAATCGATTAATCTAGGATTTACATTTAGTGCCTATTTACGTTTGTTATTTTAACAATCCAAAGTTCGCCTTAAACTTTGTGTCTATTTCACAAGATTAATACTTACCAAGCAAAATGCTACTGTTAGTAATTTTCCCTTTACAACGTCATAAAATTCTTGATACACCTACACACCTACTGAAATAAGAGGCCTGTGCAAATGCGGACTTGTGTTTTTATGCCGTTCTTAATCTCGTAGGTAAGCAGGTCTCATCGTCTTGAGGGGCAGAAATACGAGCTGAAGAAAATTTCAATTCTTTTCAAACACCTACCTAGACAAATCTATTATCATCATCATCACCATCACCATCATCATCATCATCATCATCATCATCATTGGCCTCATGCATCTGTGACAGACGATTTAATCAATGTACCTATGAGGCAAGACCCTTCGTGGCTATATGAGCCACATAAGATAATATTACATTTGGTGCAAACACTTATATTACCTATTTTTAGAATATGTTCCTAACTGCTCGTGAATTAAAACACATAAAGAAGAGAAATTGGGCATCTTCCTCCTCACGCACAATGTCCTAAATCCTAAAAATGTCTTAAACGCATAATGACCTAACCAAAATTTACAAAAATATATCACTTCACTTCGACCAATTGCAGAAAAACATAGAAAAATGGGTCAAAATGTATTGAATCAAGTGATCTGATATAATAATGTGCGTAATATAGCTAATCGAAATAATAGTTAAGTAGTACAGGTAATAAAATCTGCTACTGCCAGATAGGTAATAAGAAATATGACTCTATTAGATAACATAGGAAAAAAAGACTTTGATAAACTTGGTCATAATCATAACAATTTTTTAGGGATCCGTGGCTCGACTACGAACCTAATTTTGTAAATTCTGTTTGTCTGTCTGTCTAAATGTATCGTTAGTTTTACTCTTGTTGGTATGTTCAAATTTTAGTACCAGAGATCATCAAACATAGTTAGCAAGGTATTGCAACTACTGTCAGTATTTTACCTGTATGTATCAGATACTTGAATTGGAATTTTAAATTAAACGTTTTTTCTTATCATTATCACATAACGTACTTACCTACCTACTTGCTACTACTAAATGCAAATGAAATTTAAATAAGACAATAGGCAGATAATACCATTAAGGTAGATCAGACCTATCTACCCACTTAAATGAAAATAAAGACGTGAATTTTAAAACTAATTACGAAAACCGATGAACTATAAAATTAATTGACAGAACAGATAAGATAATGAATTAAAAATAAATACCTAACAGATAGTTTATGCATCCACAGGTTATTTATTAGATTAGGTTTGCACATCCGGGCGTAATGTTTATTGATAACAATATCAAACACTAAGCGTATAATTAACTGCAATAATCCTATCATTGATATCAATACAATAGTGATCCAGTCGATAATACATACATCCGTAATGTAGGCCAGCCAAGTCCATTGTAAAACGCTAAAAGTAAAATCAACCATTATTTCTGTACTTACCTACAGGTGAAAAAAACCGGTGAACTTGAAAATCCAACTACCATAAACACAGAAACACAAACACTACCGTTACATCACAAAACGTAACCACAAAACGTCGTCATTGTTGCACGGGAGCACATCACTATTCCAGAAAAAAGTTTGTTTTTCGACAGTCGAAAAAGCGGGAAAACTCGCGTCGTGTCGGAGATCCACGGACGAAAATGGCGCGCGCACGGGACTTGCACACCGCGCGGCAGTCGCTCGCAGACTAAAACCTGAATGAAGAATGGACCGAGACCAAATCCGAGTCAAGAATCGAGAACGAAACATAAAATCGAGTCAACAATATCGTCTGATACAAACGCGTGATAGACGTTTTTAGGGTTTCTTAGTCTATTATGAACCCTTATCAATTCGGCAATTCTGTCTGTCTATTCTACCTATATCCCGACGTCGTAATCACTGTCAGTCGCGTCACATATGAAGCCCGGGTTAGCCTGTTTCTGACAGTAATATGAAACAGCGATCATAATTTCACAGTAACAACTATACCTCTACAAATACGGAAACGGATGTTTTTTCATAGAACTCGTCACATACAAAAGAACGGAATGTAGTGAATACTTATCGTTGAATGTATCTGGAAATTTAGTCAAGGTTACCTATCAAGAATACCATCTTAGAATGTTTCTTAAGATTCTTAGTTTCTACAATTTATGAAAAATAATGATAATTTGATCTAGCTCTAAATAAAAAGGTACTACGAGTATACGGGACAAGACAGAACCGTGTGACAGGATTTATTGATAGGTAGCTATTTTTCTTTTCTACTGCTCTGTAATTTTGTATCATAAATAAGGTAAATTGTCTTGGCCCAAATCTTGCATTTGCATATATGTGTACTATGTCTATTGTGAACGTCTACGGTCTACCTAGGTATATATTGCTGTGTCGCAACGTCAACGATGACGAACGTTTCAACGTTTACACAACAGCCTATAATTGTCTGAACAGATCGGTTATTTACAAGAGTAGTTGTTTAGGGAATGGAGAATCGAAACGTTTTGAGATCGGATGGATCTTGTTGCTCGAAGGCTGATCATGTAATTAAAGTGTATCGAAGGAATAAAGTATGCGCTGGAAACCAACTTGCGCTTTTCGCCGACTGGTGAGATTCGTCAACTCGCATGTTTAGCCTACTTCATCACATGCGAGGTTAGTAAACTGTCATGGAGAGGAAAACAGCACAGATAATTTAATCCAAATTCTCTAAAAATCTATGTTTTCATACGGAACCTTAAATAAGGACGTGTCTAACATGCTCTTACACATTTTTTTCATATAAAAAGTCTCCAAGAAAATTGGTGTTCCATTGTGACCGTGATTGTCAATTGTTAACGAGTGGGGAGGAGACTCGGAGGAGACGGTCACGCACGTACCGAAGGGTTTTGTACGTAATAAAATAAAACTGACTCACACCCTATTTTCCGGGTGAGCTGTAAACATTTTCGGCGGATATGGGTAATCAAATTCTGTTCGACTCCCTTTATAGACTAGACCACGGAAAGGGTCCCGCAGAGAAAAATGAAATAAACGTAGCCATGGCTTAATAAAGTCCCTTATATCAAGTGTCATAGAGTGTAGAATAGTGTCATTCCGTACGGTAGCCGATATTCTAGGACTACCTTTTTTGTTGGAATCTCGTGGCGCAGACGTTAAGTCGTATTCATGAACACTTCAATCTTGAGGAACTATAGAAATATGATCACCCTTTTGTGACGGGCTGGTGTTACTGCGGTTTTGTTACATCGAGAATGTTCGAGAAATATCACTAAAAGTGTGTTCGCGTTTGTCTGCATAATCAAGTCAAGAAAAAAGTGCAAGCCTTGGACCATGGGGGTCCAAGGCTTGCACTTTTTTTTTGTGAAAACTATTTTGGTAAGTGTCTACATTAAGCAGCGATTCCATTATACAAATCTTGCATGCAAGTATGACGTCACGTTTGCATACAAGTTGCATGCAAACAAGCAAGCAAGTTGCAAGCTGTTGTTGCATCGGAAACCTCTTTTGAACCTTGCGTTCTTTTGAAACGTGTAGTTTCGTACCTGTAAACAAAATGTCCAACTGACGCTTGTATGTGCAAGTGTCATTCAAGTTAGAATTAAAAATGAACATTGGTCTGACTCAAATACTTATATGCATGCCAATAAAGTCTTACACATACATACATACATATATCACGCCTTAACCCTTGCGGGGTAGGCAGAGCGTTAACGGCCGTAATAATACGGTCGCTATCGCCAAGTCTTACACACAATGTTCAAAAGAGGTTTCCAATGCAAGTAATTTGTATGCAAGTGTGACGTCATTCTTATATGCAAGACTTGTATAATGGAATAGCGCCTTCAATGCTGAAGAACAGAAGTAGCTGCATTATGACATTTTTTTTGGAGACGGTATACTTACATCAGTAGATAAACACCCTAAAGTGTGTGTTTACGTTTGACATGGAGGAAGTAGAATTTGGATGGCTTTGTAAATACATAGAACAGTGTTCGACATTGCTTATTCAACGGCCTCTTTCATACTCAACGTTCAACGCAGCGCATTTCTGACGTCCGTCAAACGAACGCTAAAATAACGCTGAACCAACGCAGTGACAGCGCTAGGGCTTGACTTCCGGAATTCCGGAATTGTCTCAATTCCGGAATTCCGGCCAAACCTAATATCATTTTCAATTCCGGAATTGACGAAATCAATATCGAAATTTCGATATTGCGAAAAAATATTTATTTATTACGCGGCTTAAGGCGCGGAGCGACCGCGCGGTGCGTCCGAGCTTCCTCGCCCCGCGCCCGTACGCAACCCCCACCCGCCACCGCCAAACGGAACTCCCGCGCTGAATCGTTCGTTCGGTCGGTCATTTGCTCCTGAGCGACGCCGCGCGAGTGACGAAAGTTGAAGGTTAACCTTGATTGTCAGTCGGCTGAGCAAATACTTAAAGCACATGCATACACTTTCAAGAATTAAGCTAAAATTTTGATTGGCATCACCCCAAATCAAGCTGGAAGAGTAAAATGCTGTGCCTCTAGTGAAAAAGGATCTAACTGAGAACCACGTACTTTACAGGAGAGACAAAATTGTCAAATTAGATCAAATAACGTCTGCAATTTATATTACGCTCTATTTGTTTGGCATGTGGTAAAAAGTGTTCTTACTAATTTTTTGCGAGCTTCCTGATAGAAAAATCGGTTTTTTGTTATCTTTATCCATTAGTCGTGAAAAACACATAGACCCTAGTAAATTTATTAAAATACCTCAGTGAAAAAAGATTGGAATTAACTTAAACCCTCATCGGTTTCGTGACAAAAGATCCAAATGCTGTTAGACAACTAGATCGTTTTAAAAACACCCGTGAATAAGAATATAACAACATTTAAATCCATTATGATTCATATGTGTAGCCAGTCCATAAGATTTTGTTACAGTTATACCCTTAAAGGCGTCATTTTATGGGGGTTTAATTAGTACCGCCCGGTTGCGGTCACCAATCGATACTTAATAATAACGATTGTTCGTACAACGTATGTGTCCTAGTAGGGATTAAAAACCTCTGAGTCTCTTAATTTCAAGTCTTGTGTGGTGCCGGCTTAGAACAGCATTACCTAAATCCCACCCGTGAGTGTCGCAAAAGACGACCAAGGGTGAATCCAAGAAACGGGCTGCAGCGTTCTTTGTGACTACCCACAACATCCTGCACGGCGCCATCCAATCCGCCCTCCGACCGTGGTGAGCATGGCATATCCAATTGGGGGAAATCTAGCAGTGGAATGTCGAGGCTGCAGAACAGTCTCTTAAATTTAAGATGTGAATTGATAAAGAGAAGAAAGTAAGGTTCGATATCGTTCCTTGCCTTGTGATGCCGGCATAGAATAGTATCACCCCAATTCTTCCCGTGGGTGTTGTTAGAGGAAACTAAGAGACTCGAGGGTTTCATGTATATTACAACTTTAGGCGACAGGCTGACAACCTTTCACTACAGTGATATACGAATCATCTTTTTAAGGCAAGAGTGAATAGGCATTATCTAGGCAAGCATGTACCATCTTCGTCTGCATCTCCACTTACCACCAGGTGAGATGGCAGACAAATGCGGGCCTATTACATATATAAAAAAAAATAATCTTAAAAGGCCCTCGATACAGGTCAGACGTGGCGATAACTACCGTAATTTTACGATCGTTAACGCTCGGCCTACCCCGATAGGGATAAATAATTTGTGTTTGTGTGTGTGTGTGTGTGTGTGTGTGTGTGTGACCACGCTTGGCAGGTGGACTGGCGAGTGCAGTGCAAGGTGTTGTAGATTTTCACCGGGACGCTGTTATGGTGCCTATTCGATTGTTTCATCCCTTAGTCGCATTTCACGACATCCACGGGTAGAACCGGGGTGATGCCATTCTAAACAGGCATCAGGCAGAGGATCCTCAAAATCCAAAGTAACGATCTATAAGATATTAAAAAACCATCAATCATGTGCAAACCTCTGTAAGACAAGAACCAACGGTCCGTGCGTAAGCATCGTCAAATGTTAAAAGTAAAAATGTTATTACATAACGAGGCCGCAGACAAACTGGCCAAGTGGGGATGGGGTCTTGTCACACGGGGCTGGAGCCCTTCCTGGGCATTACGCAGCGCCTTGAACATATAGGCAAAGCGATGAGCTTACGAACTGTGGAAAGGATCAGCAGGTCTAACACATTCTAAACTGCTGACCCGGGAATTCTCCCAGAAATACTCTTCCGCGATACTATCAATGAACCAGAACAATGTAAGGTTGATCACATGGGCCATCACAAGGAGCCGGACTACGCGACGTCACATGTTGTCCTCGAAATATATTCAAATTCTTAATCCCAAACAAGCCATGGCTTCCTTCAGCATGGCCCTACTGGATGGGGTCATTTAACAAAAAAGGTCAGCCAAAATAGCCTGCGGGCCAACCTAGTTCATTGAATAATAATCATAATGTTGCATAACATCCTTATACGTGATGCATGATGCAAAAAGCTTATCATAGAGGACGAAACTCACAAGAAATATCGCAAGACACTCGTGAGACCAATGCCTAGCAGATTTGCACCCAAGAGTCCATCTGTATTCTATTCTATCGTAAAAGCTACAAAAACACAATGTTTAGTGATTAAGCAATAATTACCCCAAGAATGCATCAGCACCCTCTTAATTTATCGATTTTCTCACGAAAAGCTGTTATTTAGATATATAGTTAGATCATTTTTTTAAAACTCTTCCACAAGTCCCAATTGAGATTATATCTAGTTAACGTTAGTTATCGTTTGGAAAAGTTAGGTTCAATTTAAGTAGGATCATTTTTCACGGAACAAACTTAAATCTTAGTTTCGTTAGTAACAATCTAATTGTTTTTAAAGCTTTGAGTGCGGGAAATGTAGCGGTTTTATTAGAGTAGAACCCTTTTTCACAGATCGTATTATTAAATATTTCTGGGACAACTTCGAATGGACCAATGAGCACGCATATTTTCATTAATTAGATCGTTTTACTTAAAGTCTAAGTCTGTCATTTTTCAACTTAGAAAAGTGTGAGTTAGACCCTCTGAAAGGATTTCAAACGTAGATTCTGAATTTGCAGAAAAAAGCAAAAGGGTCTAAGTCAGTTGGACCCTTTTTCACTAGAGGCACAGAATGTAAGTAAATTGTTGTATTATTTATTAAACGTTAAAGTATCGCTTTCTTTGATTGAACGTTAATACGACTTACGTATTATTTGGTAGAAGGATTAACTCTTTACTATAATAAACAAGTAGGTATGTCGTGTCAAAATTGAAGTAAATTGATTGTTTTTTTGTATTTATACTTATGTGTATAACTAGTTCATGAATAAAATGTATACTGATTATAGCAAATGACGAACATATAAAACGAGTGGGTTTTTAAGTATTGTTGTTGAATAACTTGTGATGATTACTGTGGTTGATTCAGTACTAATTTTATTTCATTAATCCAGTTTGCTTCGATGGTACCTACCTAACCTACACACACTGTATACAACTGTAAGTACCTAGGTAGCTAATACTACCTACGCCAAGCAGAAAGACAGAATTACCAGAACAGAAATCATAAGACGTAAGTCTGTGAATGCAAGCGATGTGCCTGTTGGGTTTTTCTCAGGTTTTTGGTGGAATGATTTGTGTGTTTTGGCATATTGATGTTTACTTACGCTTACTACGCATGTTTGTGTTAAAATTTCCGAATTGTTCCTAGTGTTCTTTAGGGATTGAATTATAATAATAGTGACATTTATATGATTAATAATTATGATTTTATGATACGGGGAACTTTATAAGCAATGTAAAATTATGTTTTCTGATTTTATGTAGGTACAAAATAGTAATCAATATATTGGATGGATACTGGATAGGTTAGGTATATGCATTACTCAATACTATACACTCAAATTTTAGGGTTCCGTACTACAAAAGGAAAAAGCGAAACCCTGATAGGATCTCTTTGTTGTCAGTCCAAGTTAAAAATATATATATACTTAAGTCTACGGCCACCGAGAGTTCTAAATAATAAGCCCCTATCTTAACTTTAAATAAAGATACGGCCATTTATGCTGTTAGATTCGCGTGTTATTAACTGTCTCAAAGAAATCAAAATTCATAGAATTAATCCACAGTGGCAATCAGCTAGTTCAAGTGGGCAGAGGCAGGGTATCATAATGGAAGGGCTTTTCATGTATATGTCACGAAACGCACGGAGTTTTTCTTCATGAGAATATCAAAGTAAAATTTATCTTCTGTAAAAATAGGATTGGGTTTGGGACTTGGGACGATTGGGGGAATTTTATCATTTGACCGCTTAACTTATCATCATAACTCTAACCGTTAATTGCACAGCTTATTTATAAGCAACACTCACACTCAACAACTGCTTCGAATACTATACTACTTTTAAACTATTTTTTTTAACTCTGTCATGGTGCAAGCTATATTAACAATATATTTTTCAGTTTGAAGCTAACAAGAAACAATGTAAATTAAAAGTTTTATTTTTTAGGGCTTAATCCACCTATGTTGAAACTATTGTTTATTTTCAGGTCGTTATCAAAACCGACAAAATATCTGGAGTTCGATAAACGAAAGTCCACAGAAGGATCCGTTTGGAACCATTTTCTGCGGGCAGAAGACGGTCAATCCGGCAAATGTAAATTATGCTCAAAAATTTTAAAAAGCCATGGTGGTGCAACAACAGGCTTCCATGTTCATTTGAAGTCAATTCATCTCATTGATTTAAAAGAAAAAAAGGATTCCTCGGAGTCGCAAGCAGGATTCAGTACAGCTAGCACTAGCACAGTTATGCCTACAGTACCACCAGCGAAAAAACACAAACTGATGACGGACTTCGTTATACCTTCTGCAGAAATGGAGGTAAAAGTGTCGCGAATGGCTGCGTTAGATGGTTTGCCTTTCAGTAAATTTATTACCTCACAAGATCTCCGTGACCTTTTTTATAAATCTGGCTACAAATTACCAGAATCTGGCAAAGCTATTAAAAAAATTGTGATGAATCAATTTGAAAAGCAAAAAAACCAACTTCGACAAAGTATTAAACAAGATACCGAAAAACGGTACTCCGTTACTCTGGATGAGTATACATCCACTCGTAATAGAAGATATATGAACGTAAATTTACACTCTGACAAGTTCAAAGACAATTTCAAAAACCTTGGACTTGTAAGAATCGAAGGGAGTATGCCTGGCTTAATCGCTTTTAATTATCTGAAAACACACTTAAAGGAGTTTGCTGTGGATATAGACAAACATGTGATTTGCTTGACAACTGACGGAGCATCTGTAATGATCAAAATGGGCCTGTATTACGAAGGCTATCACCAGATATGTCTCGCGCATGGCATTCAATTAGCAGTGACCGATGTTTTGTACAAGAATGATTCCAGCAAAATACACGTCAACAGCAGTAATGCGAATGAAATGAGACAGGAAGATTTGAACATAATTGAACCTGAATATCAGAGCGAAGAAGGGATGATACAAGAAAACAATGATGATGCAGATGAGGAATATAACAGTGGGTTTGAAATTGATATACCAACAATTGAAACACATGAAACCATAATTAAAAGAGAACTTAATTTTAAAGAACTAGTGGAAAAGATTCGAAAGTTGGTCAGGTCTGTACGAAAGTCAAGCTTGAAGAATGAAGCAATTCAAAAATACGTCAAAGAAGAGTTTGGCAAAGAACTAAACCTAGTGTTGGATTGTAAAACGAGATGGTCGAGTTTAAGCGACATGATAGAACGCTTTCTAAAACTGAAATCCTGTATTACCAAAGGCTTTCTTGACTTAGAAATAGCAGTTCCTATAAATGACGAATACATGGAAATGTTGAAAGAGCTACACGAGAGTCTCCACGCCGTTAAAAGGACTGTGGAGTCATTGTGCAGTAGAAATGCTGATCTCATGACTGCAGACACAGCCCTAAAATTTATGTTGAAGTCATTAGATGACATGAATGGCAGCATCAGCAACAAGTTGGCAGAAAGCCTAAGAAAGCGAATAAAGGAAAGACGTCTCCCTTTAGCTGCTGTGCTAACCTATCTTTACGATTCGGAAGAGTACCACGAAGATAATTATGATCCTGAAACATTTAAGAAACCGACGGCTGAAGAAATGTTCTCCGAAATAGTGAAAATAATAAAAAAGTTAGAACCTGAGCGTATAATTACAGAAGATGAAGTAACTGCTACCGATTCCTCAGATATTGCAACTACTAACGAAACTAACTACGAAGGAAACATGAAAACCAAATTACAAGAATTAATACAAAGTAAATTAAAGGCAAAAAGCAGAAGAAAAACTAACTCTTTAGATATAGATAGCCTCATAAGAGTAGAGATGGCAGTGTTTGAAAACGGTGGCGTCAGGGGGCAGTATTTGGAAAAATGCTTTAATTATTTGAAAACAATACCGCCAACAAGCGTGGAAGCGGAAAGGGCTTTTTCAACGGTCACTTACATATGTAATCGCGTAAGAAGCTCACTAAACGACGACAGTTTAAACGCGCTTACTTTCTTAAAATTTCATTACCAATCATTAAAAACTGACGATCGTAAATGAATTTCTTACGCGATTTAATTTACTTAAAAAGAGTAGAATTATTTGGTTTCTTTTTCTAAATATAGTTTAAAATTTCTTAATTAATATTTGTGTTTTAATTAATGCAATACAATAACAATACAATACATACATACATATATAAATCACTTTATCACTTGCGGGGTAGGCAGAGCGTCAACGGCCGTAAAAATACAGCCTGCACGGCACTCCCTCGTCGTCTTCCTGCACGGCGCTGCATCGTCGTCTTCCTGCACAGCGCTGCATCGTCGTCTTCCTGCACGGCGCTCCCTCGTTGTCTTCCTGCATGGCGCTCCCTCGTCGTCTTCCTGCACGGCGCTCCCTCGTTGTCTTCCTGCATGGCGCTCCCTCGTCGTCTTCCTGCACGGCGCTCCCTCGTCGTCTTCCTGCACGGCGCTCCCTCGTTGTCTTCCTGCACGGCGCTCCCTCGTCGTCTTCCTGCACGGCGCTCCCTCGTTGTCTTCCTGCATGGCGCTCCCTCGTCGTCTTCCTGCACGGCGCTCCCTCGTCGTCTTCCTGCACGGCGCTCCCTCGTTGTCTTCCTGCACGGCGCTCCCTCGTCGTCTTCCTGCACGGCGCTCCCTCGTTGTCTTCCTGCACGGCGCTCCCTCGTCGTCTTCCTGCACGGCGCTCCCTCGTCGTCTCCTGCACGGCGCTCCCTCGTCGTCTTCCTGCACGGCGCTCCCTCGTCGTCTTCCTGCACGGCGCTCCCTCGTCGTCTTCCTGCACGGCGCTCCCTCGTCGTCTTCCTGCACGGCGCTTCCTCGTCGTCTTCCTGCACGGCGCTCCCTCGTCATCTTCCTGCACGGCGCTCCCTCGTCGTCTTCCTGCACGGCGCTTCGCTCCCTCGTCATCTTCCTGCACGGCGCTCCCTCGTGCAATTTTGAAAAAGATAATTTTTAGCTCCTAATTCCGGAATTCCGGAATTCCGGAACTGGAGAAGTGAATATCGAAACTCAATTCCGGAATTGAAAAAACGTCCGATAGTCAAGCCCTAGACAGCGCACGACGCACGATTAAAATGTCAGGCAAAATTACGTCGTTTGGCACGATGCAGCCAATGGAGCGCCAGCGCTGCGCTAACGGATGCGTCGTCAAGCAACGCAGGACATCCGTCGAGAGCGGTTTTTGTATGGGGAGTGACGTTTCGACGACGGATTTGACAGGCGGATCCGTTAGCGCAGCATTATTTTTGCGCTGCGTTGCACGCTGAGTGTAAAACACGCCCACATTTTTTTTCTGGATCACTGGATGCGTTTTAAATATTACTGTTGATTTTGTATTGCTACAGAAGATACAGACAATGACACAACAACAGGATGACCCTAATATATCTTATGTAAACAATGGGAAATTTTCTAACCCGTTTTCAAGAGTACATAGATGGCGCTAAGCTAAACTGAAAAAGTTTTTTTCCTAATATGTAGATGAGTAGGTATCAATATAACCCACACGTCAAAATTTTAACCTAACGCAACGCCATCTAGTATGATATCATAAACCAGCTCGAGATCTGTCAGATAGGTACAGACAGAGAAGTTACCATTTACTTACCACAAAAATCATGGCAAGGCGTTTTCCATAATTGAGTCCCAGGCAATGCAGTGTCTGTGCTCTTACCTCAAACACTGATGATATGCAATCAGTGTCAAAACATTAATTCCTTCCAAATCACTTCGGATTTTGTAGCCTATGTATATGTTCCTGTAAAGATCATGTTTTGAAATGGCTAGGTATTAACAAACTACTGTTTTTTTATGGTTGACATGAGAAGTAGAATTTGAATGGCTTTGGCGGATCGCACACTTAACGCACGACGGAGCGCTAAAATATCGCAGCCCATACTAAAACCACTCAACCACTGTCGCCGCAGCGCTATCGCAGCAACGTCCGTCAAGTACGGTTTCAGAATGGGGAGTGAGGTTTATAGTATGGATCTGACAGACCGCTGCGATGTTCTTGCGCTCCGTCGTGCGTTAAGTGTGCGATCCGCCGTAAACAGTTGTTTAACCTTGCCTATTTAGATCACTGGCCTGGGCGTTGTCGTTTTAATTTATTGACTTCTTTGTTGGCGATTCAATGACTATATAATCTGTAATTAACTATATAGTAGAACCATTGTATCTACTTAACTATTTTGTAACATGCAATAAATGGATTAAGTTTCATTGCATCAAATCAACAGTGCCTTTATGCTTTTAACGTTATCTACCTACATTTTTTATTATTACTCAAAATGAGTGTTTTACAAATACTCATTACCTTAGTACCTAAGTATATTCTACTAAATAGTCAACAGTGTAACTTTCGAATCGATCATCAACTATAAAGTAAGAGTGTATATTTTCTATGTAAAATTATTGTTTTGTCACCGACACAAAGTACATATTTTATTATTAAGAAACCAATTATCATCAATGGTTCATGCCTCTATCAGACTTCAGCGGTAAAATAACACTGTATTAACGTACCTATGCGAGTGTCAGATCCATACTAGAAACGTCACTCCCCATACTAAAACCGAATCTAAAAGCAGCTTCAACGCACGACGCTGCGCTTGCGCTGCGTTAGCAGGCGCATACGTTAGCTTAGTGCCGCGCGTCGTTTGTTCTCTGGTCGTGCGACTGTCAGACGTTCCGACCGACTGCCGCGCGACAAAAACGTCGGAACAAATTCAAAGAATTCACGTTCATACCATGAATAAGTTACCATTCTGAAAATATTTCAAAACACAGATTTAACCTTTACAGCCACTGGACATGCGCCTCCCCCTATATAGGTGTATTGCCGTACTCACCACCAAAGGATATTATTAGGTATTTCAGCACAAGGTGTCCCACTTCTGGTCAAAGGCCTTCCACGTGATCTTTCACTATTTTGGTGTAATGCCACCGTCATCCACTCGTGGGCGTCGTCCCGCCTACGTTCTCACCAAGACCTTATTTAAGAAAACATTGAACCTTTTCAGCTAAACATTATTCTGAAACTTAACTATGTCTGGCAGAAAGCAATTCCATTAGCAGGTGGACCGTTAAACAAACAAGCAATTACGGTAACTTCATTCCATTTCCCTTTTCCCGAAATTTAAAAATGTAAGTAAGGGATATTTTTAAATGCGCTTCAAACAACTTATCACGCATCAGTGTGAGGAGTTTGTTACTTAGTTTATCAAATTAATAAACTTTCTTACATTTAATAATGAGATGCACTTAAATAAAAATATTTATTGCAAAAACTGTGAACCTAACAATTCTCAAGTTTTTCTTTATTTGCTTAAAATGACTTTACTTCAAACCCTTTGTGGATTCCTATGATTTACATAAACAAATACGGGACATAATATATTCCGTACTTTTTTATTATATTATGCACATATATTATACACTTTTTTGTTATACTATATTATAGTATTTATTAAACGCGCAATGTGCATAATATAACAAAAAAAAACTATTTCTAAAAGATAAAAATGCGTCCGTCATACCAAAACCAAAATAAATTCAGTTAACCACTCTAATGTGCAATCAGAATTTTCGATTGAAACAGAGTCAAAGAAATGATTAAATGTATAGAGTATAAATTTTTAGATACACATTTAAAGACTGTACTCGTAAAGTAAACCGCCGTTGCGGGATCAAGCTGTCAATACTGTCCCGAATTTCGAGGGTTTTTCGGTACGCAGTTGTCTTGCGGATTATTCGGGATTTTATCCTTATTCGAGCGTGTTGTGCGTGGGAATAAATTGCGGTTATTTCATTGGGATCAAGAACTCCAATGGATAAGTAACTATTGTGTTCATTCGGTAATCGGTACACAGATATTATTATTGAGTTTCGATCGCAATACCTGTTTTGTGTGGTACTTCAGTTCAGAACAACTATGAAGTATTTTGTCAATATGGTATGATGATGGTGGAACTTTTACGTCTTAGTAATTTCAATACTAATCTATTCGAAATCTGGAAGTAACCTAGGCAATTCAATTCAATTCAATTCAATTTTTATTCATGAACAATTTTTACAATTGTGTTTGAAATTAATGATAAGGTTACATTACAATCATAATTGGACATTCAAAATACAAATAAAATTTAAAGTTAAATACATACAATATACATAAAATTATGTCACAATCACAAGGAATACAATTTCAAAGGATAAAATACACAATGTCAAATTAATTTAAAAAAATTCTTCATTATATCCATATTTTATTATGTCTAAAAATCTTCTACACTATACAAACACTTTTCCAAAAGAAGTGCTTTTAATTTATTTTTGAATATATTTGGATTATTTATTGTCTTTAGCTCTATAGGCATCCTGTTAAACAACCTCACTGCTTGCACACGAGGGCAATGTGCAACTACGGTCAGACTTGGCACAAAGAAACTTTTTAGGTCCTTTCGTCTAGTGTTTTTTCTTATTTCCGCTTCCTGCTCAGTTTCAAAGATATGTCTTCGTTTTATAAACCCTGTCAGTACAATTAATACATACAAACTTGGTAATGTCAAAATTTTTAAGGATTTAAAGTGTTCTCTACAAGATACCCACGGAGGTATTCTAGCAATGGTCCTTATAGCTCGTTTTTGGATTATAAATGCTTTTTCCATGTTATATTTGTAGCTATTGCCCCAGAAGGCAATGCTATAGCGGAATTTTGACTCTATTAAAGCAAAATATACGGCTCTTAATTGTTCTGTAGTAAGGACGTCACGCAGACTACGGAGCGCATAGCAAGAGGAACTAACAGATTTCACAATATGTGTAACTTCTGATTTCCATTTCAGTAATTCGTCGATATGTATTCCCAAAAATTTTGACTCTCTAACATTTTCAATACATTCACCATTTAAGTGAGCTATCATGGTGTCCCTAGAACGAGACGTTGTCCTAAAGAGGAGGATATTTGTTTTGCTAGAGTTTAGCATCAATTGATTAGCCCTAAACCAAAAGTCAAATTTAGTGAGTGCCCTATCTACATTTGAATTTAGTTGGTCTAAATTGTCTGCTACTAATATGGCGTTAGTATCATCTGCAAAATTAGTTATTTCAATACTAATATGGCTCTCTTCCACGAGGGGTTTCTTTTTTACTCGACCGGCTCAGAAAGAGGTTATGTTTCGGGAGAGTATTTAATGTATGTAGGTATGTACGTAGAGAAATAGCTACATCCTATAGCCCAACCAAACGGCTAAGTGGATATTGCAATTTTATGAGGTGTAATTCGATTTGTCTCGGCAGGTAGAGTGACATAAAGCATTACAATTTCATAAATCCAAAATGGCGGAAATTAAACACAAAATTTTCTGTGCGGTGCCGGTTTAGAATAGCATCACCCGATTACTACCTATGGATGTCGTAAAAGGCGAGTAAGGGAGAAATCCATGGAACGAGCAACAGCGTTCTCTGTGAATATCTACAATGTCTTGCACTTGCACTGCACTCTCCAATCCGCCGGCCAAGCGTGGTGAGCATGGAAATAACCCCCAATTTGGGGGAGACCCGTGTCTAGCAGTGGTTTGTTGTAGCTGTAGAAGAAGAAGAATAAGAAACATAAAATATAATTTTGATTATTAACCGAAGTCCGGTTTTTGATTCTCAATATTTATTCTTGTCTGCCCAAAAGAAGAATACTGCGTGGAAAGTTCGCTATATTTTCATCAGGTAGTCTAACCTTTCGCTAGTCTCATTATCAGTCCATTCCCCTCGTGATGTGACTAATGTCTCAAAATGGCCGCAAGCCAAGCACTTCCCTTAAGGCGCTTCTCACACTTAACGTCCGCTGCTACGCATTTTTTCAAGGAATCAAATGCCAGGAAATTTCAAATTCCACACACATAAATCACGCCTTTATCCTTAGGGGGATAGGCACAGCGTTAACGACCATAAAATTACAGTCACTATCGCCGCATCAGACAAATATTTGACGTTCGTCGGAGAAGTCGTGTACCTATCAGTATAGTGACATGTTGTCAGCCTGTCGCCTAAAATTGCATGATACACACGAAACCACGGAGGAGAGTAACCAGTGGAGAACGCGTCGGTACGATTTTGTTCAAAACCAAGCTCACTGGTTTTTGCGGGGGGAGAGGTAATTATCGCTAGACGCAATTGGCTTTCGCAATGACCGCATATTTTGTAGAGATGGGAAAAATAAATATGTAAAATTGTATCGATATTTTATATCACCGTTTAATAAGTTTACTCATATTATGTGTAAGAAAATTTATTGAAACATGTGCATGCTAATATTAATATAGCGATATATGTATAAAAAAAAAATAAGTTCCTACTTACATTGTAATTTTAGGGTATGTATTGAAATAATTGTACCGAATTGGAAACGACCTGTTACGATCATTTTGGATGGTAGGGCTGGTTGGCGAGATGATGCTGGTCAGCGGACAGACAGACGGACATGACAAGATGATATATTGACCTACCTATTGATATTTTGTTCTGATTTCATAATAAATGAAATAGTTACAAATTGACTCGAGAGTGTTGGTGTATTTTTAGGCGATAGGCTGACAACCTGTCACTATAGTGATGTGATACACATATTTTCTGAAACAACCTTAGAAAACAAACATCAAAAATGTCATACGTGGCGATAGTGGCCGTATTCTTACCATTGGCCATTAACGCTCTGCCTACCCCGCAAGGGATAAAGGCGTGATATATGTATGTATGTATGTATGTTACAAATTGATATTCGACTAGCGCAAGATCTTTTATTTATAATAATGAAACACGAAATTTTGGCGCGGGGGGAATGCGTCCGCCCCACTCCATATACCCCGAATGCATTCATTCATATAATATACATTGTAGGTAAGTTGTTAAGTACGTACATTAACATAATTCTTTTATGACGATCCCAGAATTATCGATAAAATCATTCTATACTTCTGAGAACAGTGGTATAGCACTAATACGAAGAAAGAGCCAGCCTACGTATGGACACACCCGTGCGTTAGAAAGGGATAGCAATGAAAGACATCAACGGGAGCGCATCAGAAATTATAAATATGGAATTATTTTTCATTAAAATGAAATTTGGAAAGAATCAAGCATAAAAATGTTTACCTATAAAATGTTATCCCGTCTTTTGCGGAACTTGATGTTGTACTACGCTTTCCACACCATTTCACTGCACAGGAAGGCATTCTTGATTACGTTTATACGCCAAAAAACGAAGCGCGGAACGTCCGTTCTTTCGCACAGTCTCAACCCGACTAATCAAAATTTTGATGCGTCAGCCTTATAAAGCATACATCAAGTGAGTGCGGTCGCCCCCGCATGCGTTCTCCACTGGTTATTGTCCTCCGTGCACGAAACCCTCGGGACAAAATATAATCCGGCGTTGAAGCATTAGCAACGCCAAAACTTGCGTTGGCATCTGCCTCCGTAACGATAAACGCATCATACCTGTTTTGCATCAACAGACGTCAGGTGTGAGATTCGCCTAAAAGCCCTTTTTCCCCATCGGATCCACACAATCCTATTAGCCCTTTTAGGACAATTAGTTACATTACGATTCGTATTGATCCAGTTCCAAAGTAGATCAAGCATTTATCTAAGGAAAAAATGGAATTCGTGAAATCTTTACAGCAAACTTAATATTATTCTCTGTTACCTTTTTTCTCATTTTCTCACCAAAGACTACCTACCTTATCGTCGGCCTTTATATCAGTTTGTTGGTCTTACAATAAATGTTTTTGTACCGAGGGTTCATTTACAAGCTAATGACCGATGTAGCGCTGTGGTAGTGCGACTGCCTATGACGCAAAAGGTTCCGGGTTCGATTCTCGGTGGGTCACTCATAAAGTTGATATTTTTCACTTTGTGAATTTGTTCCCAGTCTGGGTAAGCAAGATTGTTCCGTGTTTCGGATGGCACGTTAAGCCGTAGGTCCCGGTTGCTGAAAAATTTTGTCACTAGGGTTCATCGGGTCGTTGGACGACTCGGTGTCCCACACGAAAAGCGAAGAGAGAGATTTACAAGCTATCGTACATGATAGTACCTACCAAGCAGGTATAATAGTAGTGCTGACCCGAGAGTAACACTTGGTAGTGGTAACATAAGTCTGTGTCACTAGTACCATTGATGATACTAATTGATGGCACTAGTGACTGAAACTGATTCAACTGAAACTGTCTCAACTCTCTTAACTGATTTGCTCACGGTAGCAACCGATCGCAAACAGCTGAAACAGAAAAAAACCCTGGGGGCAATAATCGGTCATTCTGTTACTTTACAATTTTATATAAGGTGTAAAAATCTTAGCTGCAAATATTTTAAGAGGTAAATCAGCCCATGAAACTCAACAATCTAATAAACACAACATATATCACGCCTTTATCCCTTGCGGGGTAGGCAGAGCGTTAACGGCCGTAAGAATACGGCCACTATCGCCACGTCAGACATTTTTGAGGATTGTTTTCTAAGATTGTTTCAGAAAACATGTGTATCACTATAGTGACAGGTTGTCAGCCTGTCGCCTAAAAATTGTAATACACCAATACTCTCGAGTCCCTTTGTCGCCTCTTACGACACCTGCGGAAAAAATGTGGGGTGATGCTATTAACTAAGCCGGCATCACACGGCACTCAACTGAATGGAAGGTCTAAATATTTTTTCATTCTTCGACCTATGTTCCTTGGAAAAAGTTGTTCAGTTTTATGGGCTGATTCACCCCTTAAAATATTTGCAGCTAATATTTTTACACCTTATATACTCGTAGGCCGTGTTGTGGCCGTGTAATAATGTATAAGATTAATTTCGTATACATTTGACATTCCGAAGTCGTAGTGAATTTAATCAGGAGTTTCGGATTACGTGCGTTGGTGTTTAAGAGGGTATTTTTCGCCCAAACGTTTGTGGTGTAGCTTACTTTGTCACGCACTTGGAATTTTATTATGTAGGTACTTCATTTTAATAAAAGATCTGCCGTTTCCAATAATAGGGAATTAAAAAAAAAACATCCTCTATTACCTCATTCTTCTCACATTATCCCGTTCTCTATCATGGTCGGCTATCTAAGCAGGGGATTTGACGTGGAACCAAGTTTTTACACAGAGCGACTGCCATCTGACCCTTGCAACCCGAAGGCTAACCTGGCCCGAACCCTAGGTTAAGTCACACTCAAATATTATCTGAATCCAAATTTTATTTGAATGGGGGTTTCATCACGATGTCCTTCACCGTAAGAACAGTCGGTAATTGTACGTGAGTAAAAACACATTGGTACATCGCGGTAATCAAACTCGGTACTCACGATTGTGAGACCGGTGTCCTAACCACTTGGCCACCAACGCTCTCTGGCTATTACCTCTAGTATGTTATATTATTATCTGATTTGTTTGTATGTATATACATGTAGTCACTTTGTTATACCACAAATACAATTTGTCATACAATTTATTCATGCTTATTTATTAAGGTAAGCTAATCAGTACCTACATTACTTCCTAAAGGTATTTGTTTCGGTACCTATTAATCTTTTGGGTTTCCTATATCCTTCAAACTTTCAGTAACACTTTAACTCTAAGCTGATTTGATAGGTAGGGGGTCGACCTTATCTTCACTCGTGCGCTTTATGCATCCATAGCTGCTTTAGTTTCACTCTGAACGCTAAGCGCGATGAGTTGAAAGCTCGTCCGCCCGCAACCAATCACTGCAATTATGTGAACGGCATGCTAACTTGTGTCCATTTGTATGAGAGTTCACAGATATAATTGGCTATAGCCATCTCCGAGTGTTTCAACGCTGCTCTGATTAGGAGTCGAAATGGTCACCATTGCGAAATCGTTTGGGAGTCGGTTTGTCTGAAACTTACCTAAATCCTTGCTGTTTTCCGTCAGCGTGACGAGTCTTTCGCTTTACCTTTTTGGACATCCAGTCTTGAGCGAGCTCGCGATTACATCTCATCTATCTCAGCCTCATAGTTCCCCGATCACAATCAGCCCTTAGATCAGGGTAATATAATAGAAAATTATAAATATTAAATATCGTCACGATAATATAGCAAGGACGATCAAAAGATTTATAGGCTTTCCTACAAACGGATAAAACACATCAAGCAGCTTGACATAATAATATTCGGAGGGTCGTACGTAACCTAAGTTATTTTTTATTCCATTCGGCTTAGTCCTTCACAGATCACGAAATTGGTAAATGTGAAACCTGTCAAGATAGGACTGTTTTTATTCATATTATATTGACTAATACCATCTCTTGTCCTGTCCCGCGTACCCAAATACATGCACGCTTGATGACCTCATGAAGCCTACAGAAAATGCTGTCCGAGTGCCTGAATTTTGGGCACATAAAATTGAAATTTGTCATCGACACGTTAAGAAGAAGAAGACTCATAAGTTTTTAGCCTGCAAGCATCAATTTATTCTGAATAACGGAAGTGCAAGTTGAAAGCGCACCGATGAGGATATAGATATCACATTTCACCCTCGGTTTTGGAGTATACAAGGCAGTTCCGTTGTTCGCACGTCGGATAAGGAGGGAATATAATAATGGATTATAGCGCTCTACGTTTCGGCACCTTCCAGGTTTTGATGTTTGTTAGAAATCTCGTATAGTGGTTTGAAAATAGTACGACTCTATTGCATCCTACCCAAGTATCAATCTGCAAAGTCATCATTTTCCTTGCATTTCCCGTTGTTTTTACACGGATTTGACGTGAAACCTATTTTTTAGACAGAGCGGCTGCCATCTGACCTCTGCAACCCGGTTCGAATCCTAGGTTAAGTCACATTCACGTGTAATCTGAATTCAAATTTTATTTGAATGTGGGTCTCATCATAATGTTTTTCTTTCACCGTAAGAGCACTCGGTAAATGTGAATGAGGAAAAACACATTGATACTTGGCGGGGATCGAATTCGGGTCTTCTGATTGACCACTTAGACACCGACGCTCGAAGAATCTATAAAGTATAGGTACTTCGCATTGATAATGAATTATTATCATAATCCACGTATAACGCAGGTGATGCAACAATGTGTACTCAAAGAGGGTAACATTTAATTAACTACAAATATTTTTATTGTGTGTTTTCTCCTAAAACTAAAGAAATTGTTTAATTATCCGTCTGAATTCTTTTTAATATGAAAAAAATTTGGACCTCCCACACTGTACTCTATCAGCCGACTGAGTCACTTTGTTTGTATGGGCGATCCAATTTTTTTTTACATTTCAAGAATGTTGAAAGTTGTTCAGTTTTAGGAGTAGAAACCCCAAATACTGTAACAAATTGTTGGTCAGATAAAATTTATTTCGCTTCGACACGCAAAGAAAAGGAACTAGACACCCTGAAATAAATTAGTACCTACTTTATTAAATGTAACCTTATTATATCCCTTTTTCTTCTTATTAATCTTATCTAATACATTGGGACATTCTGAGAATTAACTTATTAGCTGAAAGTTGTCACGCTTTTCTTCTTTTCGTGTACTTAGTTAATTCGTTTCACTTCATTCAGAAACTGAAAAAATAAAAATTATGAGACAGAGAAAGTAATACCATAATGATAATAAGGCCAAGTGAGGCATTGGAAAACCGGCGATATTAGCCGAGCCTAAACATGAGGAAAGAAAAACAGTGGCCTTCTATATTTGTCCGTCGTGGCGATAGGGACCATACTTTTACGGCCGTTGACGCTCTGCCTACCCCGTAAGGGACAAAAGCGTTATATATTATGTATGAAAGTAATTCCAATATCTAATACTAACTATAGCTAGTAATATAGAGGCAGAATGCATAAAGCAGACCTTTTATACAACTGTGTTGGAATTGGTAATCCAAACATTAGGGGGCTGGCACACTTAACGCACGAATGTGCGCTTAAACATCGTAGCGGTCTGTCAGAAACATACTAGAAATGTCAATCCCCATACTAAAACCGCTCAACCGCTATCGATGCAGCGCTTTCGCATTGTCATTCGTTGAGAGCGGTTATAGTATGGGGATCGACATTTCTAGTATGGCTCTGACAGACCGCTGCGATATTTTAGCGCTCCGTCGTGCGTTAAGTGTGCGATCCACCTTATGGAACAAGTGTATACGTTCATTTACCTATTCAGATTCGTTCCTTTGCCTCAACAGCGCTCCAGGGTAGAGCTTCCTAATGAAATTAACTGAAACAACTTTGAATATATTTTTCCTGTGGAATACAGATATTTTCATATATAGTGAAAAAGTGTCTTACTAATAAATTGAAAATTTTCATATTGCATTTTGCTAGAAGATAAATAGATTACTTAGCTACCTAGTACCAAACTTCTATAAGATGTAAAAATATTAGCTGCAAATACTTCATGGGGTAAATCAGCCCATGAAACTGAACCACTTTCTCCAAGAAACAGGTGGAAATATGAGAAAATTTTTTGGACCTCCCATACAAATTGATTTGGTTGTTCGGTAATTTTGTAAGGGAGGTCCAAAATTTTTTTTTTCATATTTCAACCAATGTTCCTTGGGGAAAGTTGTTCAGTTTCATGAGCTGGTTCACCCCTTAAAATAATGGCAGCTATTATTATACACCCTGTACATTATGTTTTTTGTTTTACCATAGTAAAATAGTACATTATATGGAGGAAAATTTTATTCCTGTCTATTTCATAAACCTATGTTTTCGCCCTCATGTAGGTAGCCAGGCAATGGAAATATTCCTGAAAGTAAATTTACCACCTTTGTTGGAGTATAAGTATTACTTGCCTTTTTGTATAGCTACCCCATAAAATATAATATAGTAACTTATTCAGAGACCTTGCAGAAATTATAAAATGTAGGTAAGGTAATTTCTTATTCTTCCATAGCCACCTACACGCTTTAGCCATTATGCATGCAAAGCTGACATATTTAAAGCCGACGAACACTTTTTCATATTTTACCCCAAAATATACTACCATGACGAGGCTTATCTCAAATCCTTTCAATTCTACTTTTAGGAGCTTTTTCTTCCAACTCTTTTTGCCTCATATTTGTGTTCCAATTCCAAAGGAAGTAACTATGTTTTCTGATTAAATAAGACTGCCTTCGTTGCTCGAGTTCCATTATTCAGTAACAAGCTACTTAACTTGCTGAAAAACAAAGCCTAGAGGTCGTTACGATAACAAGTTTCTGTGTAAGACTAGATAACAAGAATATTTAGGTAATTTGGGTACGAGTAACTTGTAAACGGAAGATCGACTCTTTGAATATATATCATCATCATTCTCCTTGCCTTATCCCGTTCTCTGTGTGCTACCTAACCTAGGGGATTTGACGTGGAACCAAGTTTTCACACAGAGCGACTGCCATCTGACCTCTGCAACCCGAAGGCTAACCTGGCCCGAATCCTAGGTCACATACAAACATCATCTGAATTCAAATATAATTCGGACTCTTTGAATATATATATGCAAAAAATTACGGGAGGTAGGTACCTACTCCAAGTTTTGTTATATTATAACAGAAACCTTTGAGATAACAGAAAACTGAACCCCCTGTGACCCCGTTGGTATCCTGTAGGTAAGTCCCGAAACCGGAAGATTAGAAGTTACTTCACCGACAAGACTTTTACTCTTAATTTTGAATAAGAAGGGCATCAAAGATTTTTTTCACAATTTTGTCTACTAAAAGGAAAGTTTTACGTACAATTCCGTGAAAGAGCTACAAATATCTATATTACCACAAATTGGGGACACGAAGATATTTCATAAGATTTTATTTTTCGTATCAAAGCCCAAACCCTATCATTACTGCAAAAAAACGATTTGACCATTATCGTAAATTATTTAGACACAACAACAACCTAACGACATTTTAGCGTGAAAATTTACGTGAAACGCCAAGCCCCTGGTTTAATCGCAAAAAAACCATTAAAAGGTCTATTTGTGTAGATTATGACCGTAAAGCAAATCGTTTCATTAATTTACCCACCGCAGTGTGTTCATGGCCGTTGTAAGGAATGACAAATAGTCGTGAAATACCTCCCTTATTTCATTTTCGTATGTAAATCAACATCAACCTATCCATTTAAGAGACCAACATATTCTGGTTTTGTCAAAGGTTTATAAGGAAAACCAGCTTAAATGGTTCCTTTAAATAGGGTGCATAACATTCTGGTCTTTTCGTGTGGGACATCAAGTCGTCCAACGACCCGATTTCTTAATGCTAATAAGAACAAAAAGTATAAGTGGATACCTTTGACGGGGAGATTCAAATGCGCCTGATAGTACTTGCATGCTGTTTTCGGCAGCAAACAAATAAAATTATCAGCCAAAAATTGTAATAATGTGCAAATGCCATAAATAAAATAAATAAGTGAATCACGAGCTCTTCTCTATACGTAGATATAGTATGGTAAACTTTGGAAAGTGACCCTAAATATTTTTTTAATAATTGGCAGATAGGTAAGGAAGTATGCCGTGTGATGCCGGCTTAAAATAGCATCACCCCATTTCTTCCCTCGGTTGTTGTAAAAGGCAAGTAAGGGACTCGAGGATATTAAGTGTTTTACAATTTTAGACGACAGCCTGACAATCTGACACTATAGTGATGTTACAGTCAAAACTCATTGGCGGTCAAAACCACTTTTGACTGCTCAAATCAGTCAATATTGGTTTTGACCGATGTCGTCAGTCAAAACCAGTTTTGACTGATTTTGGCAGTCAAAAGTGGTTTTGACCAACGCTCTTGGTCAAAAGTAGTTTTGACTGACTTAAAGTTCAGACTATCGGTCAAAACTTATAAATAGTGTTGTTTGTTCGGTATTTCCTTTAGAAATACGGTTGAGGGGGCGTCGGGTCTACTCCAGGGTCTTGCGTCCCGAGGGCGCGCGGATTAGGCTTTAGCACAGCTACCTACCTACGTCAGTGATGCCGCTAATAGGCCGTCAGCACGCTCGCGCGCCGCGAACACGGATGTTCGTCCGTTCGAACCCCGCCGCCGCCCTTGAGCCGAAGAGGACCGTGTCACCTTTGGCTCCACCTACGTTGGGATCCCAACCGGACCTGGGCCCCAAGCCTCCATCACCCGTCGCAGCAGCGATAACCGCTGCTTTCGCCGGTGCTCCCCACTACCGACGCTGCCTTCGCTCTGGCCGTCTCCACAACCACAGCGTGAGCCGAGTAAGAGGCAGCAGGCACTATTAGACTATTATTAGAAGTGCACCGCCGCACGGCACACAGCCCTGGACGCACTCAGGGAGAGTGTTGCAGCCGTGCAGGCGGGAGCGCTGTATGGATATGGGGGGGATCTTCCTTCTCCACCGCACCAACCCTGCGGAGGACCCGCACGGTTCCAGCTATGAGGGTCACGCCGCCGCTGTCCATGCCATTGCTGGACAGCCGGTCGCCGTCGACGTCGAGCTTCGCTGCACTATCAGTATTACCGCGCTCCTACGCGTCTGCGCTGACGCCTCCGTCGCCAAAACCGCGCGTCACCCGCCCGATACCGTCCTTGCCCATTCAGGACGTGGGCAAGAATACGACACCTCCACCCACGCCTACGCCTATAGGGGTGCATGAAAAGGCCGCAACCGATAGTGGTCGATCTGCTTTCTGAATGGGGTCACCACTTCGGCAAGCTGAGACAAGAACTCGGCTATACGCCAAACGTGCGGCCCTATGGGCCCACAGGGTTTCGATTCCTGGCGGAAAGCGATCAGGAATTCTGTGTGTACCAGCGCTACCTAACCGCGCTGGAGGGCTCCGGACCCGAAATATCCTGGTTCGCTTTCGCACCCCCGAAGGAGCGGCCATTGAAGGTCGCTATTAGAGACCTCCCCGTGAACAGCGACACGGAGGACATCAAGAAAAAGCTGACCACCCTAGGCTACGAGGTGGACTACGTGCGCTCCATCAAGGCTCGCAGAGGACGCCCAGGGTGCATCCACTTCGCACAGCTCATCCGCACGCCAAACCTCACCCCAGGCATCTACAACATCACAAAGCTGATGAAAATGCCGGCGTGAAGATCGAGGGATGGCGTGGCAAGAGAGACACTCCACAATGCTACCGCTGCCAGCAGTTCAGGCACAGCAGTAGGCACTCCCACCGCAAGCTGACATGTGTCGTCTGCGGCGGTAATCACGTCGCCTGGGACTGCAAGCACCCCCGTAAGTAGCCGGCCACCCGCGCAAACTGTGGAGGAGCGCACCCGGCCATCTACCTCGACTGCCCCGTACTGCGCCGTGAAGTACGGAACAGAAGAGCGGGCACGGCGCCCCTAACGAAGCCCGTCGAACCGAAGAGGACGAAAGCGGTACCACAGGGAGAGACCAAAGCGGCAGGATCTCTCATGACGGCCCCCAACGTCCCCGACGGAACGACGAAGAAGCGGAAGCCGAGGAGGCGGAGGAGGTGAGCATCGCCTCCGCCCCCTCTGGACGTGGAAGAGCCGGGCCAGCCACGTCATGAGCCACCCACGTGTCTGTTGGGAGTGGTCGGCGCCCCTTTGGGTGAACCTCAGGGGGAGAAGCCGAAGCCCCAGCTGGCCCCGAGACAACAGACGAGACTATTTATGAGTTTTAACCGATAGTCTGAACTTTAAGTCAGTTAAAACTACTTTTGACCGAGAGCGTTGGTCAAAACCACTTTTGACTGCCAAAATCAGTCAAAACTGGTTTTGACTAACGACATCGGTCAAAACCAATATTGACTGATTTGAGCAGTCAAAAGTGGTTTTGACCGGCTATGAGTTTTGACTGTAACAGTGATACACGAATCATCTGAAAGGGACCTCAATACTTCGATCGTTAACGCTTTGCCCACCCCGCATGGGATAAAGGCGTGATTCATGTATGTATGTATGTAAGGAAGTTTGATCATTCAAACTTCGTTCTTCCACGTGTAGGTTGCTGGGTTGGTGGGTTCATCGACCCAGCAACAGCAAGCAGGGTAGTTACCCGAAAGTTAATATGATAACAGACAGTTTATGAATATTCCGTTCAATTTCAGCGAAATATAATATTTCTTCATTATTGGAGAAAATAATAAACGTTTCCTACTTGTGAAAAAGTTGGGTCGGTGTGCGGCTGCGAACTAGAAAATCATAGACAATTAATATGCTTTTAAATCTTTTAGCAATCACGCGATGGGTGACGAAAATTTGAGCGCTCTTTCAGCAGCTAAAAATCTACACTTGATTTGTTAAAAGCCAAATCAGCTCGGAAAACTCTCTGTAGATAAAAGTGAAGTAGTGTCCGCAATTTTTCAAACCATTTCTCGAAGTATCCAAAAAAGAAGACGAAGTTATTACAACATAGTTCGAAATGTGTACAATGTAAAACTTAAAAATGTAAAACAATGGAGCCCAAAACACGATTTGTTAAATACTCGATTAAAAAAACGCAAAGTCAGGTCTAATTTACGGCTTGTTTGATTTTATTGTTATTGTTTAATGTTTTACTTTTTATTTTGTATCCTCTTCTTCATTAATTATGAAATGAAACTATGAGCTTACTTTTTCAAAAAATTCAATATATTATTAATTAGGAAATTTTCGGATTTCATGAACCGTCATTGTCTGTTTCTCCCTTACGCACCGAAAAGGAAAGACTTACCTTCTTTTTGGAGCTGGTGCCACCTTAATACACTGTCAATCCCAGACCAATCAGAAAACAGCAAGCCGTTGGGTTCCTTCCCGCGGGTGTCGTAAGAGGCGACTAAGTGACTCGAGAGTATTGGTGTATTACAATTTTTAGGCGACAGGCTGACAACCTGTCACTATAGTGATACACAATGTTTATAAAACTACCTTGGAAAACAATCCTCAAAAATGTCAGACGTGGCGATAGCGACTGTATTCTTACGGCCGTTAGCGCTCTGCCTACCCCGTAAAGGATAAAGGCGTGATATATGTATGTATGTATGTTTGGGACAGGCTTCTGGAGTTAAGGGGACGCAATTCAGTCTCTTACTTTAAATTTTTAGCGACCCTTAAACTGGAAACGATTCTCGTATCATTCGTTTTCACGCTTTCAAGAGCGGAACCACCCCATTAACACCCCTTTAAAGTGATTACATTACAACAGTTTTTTTTCCACATTCGGAGACATTACCTGAATATTGACCGAGAGATAAAAATAAACGTCTTTTGTTCAATATTTTTTTTGTCAACTTTCACTTGAACACTTAATTTTTGTGCCTACATCCCAAGCGCAACCTATTTTATTCCTTTGATGTACTTTGCCTACACCCTACATATTTCTGAAAACAAAATAACAAAAACCGAAAAGGTTTTTGTTATTATTTCTGCCACTGACATAATTACATACTTTGAATTTAATTTGACCGAAGAATAAATAAAGCTTAAAAAGTTGCTCGCATTTACGAGCGCATTCAGCGCTGAAGTTTTTCTTTAGCTTTTAGATAAATAAAAAGTAGAGCGAATAAGGTATGAGTTGTAGGCACACATAGTAGTAAAGTTACCTACTAAGTGATAACCCAATAAAATTCTTCGTGAACACATCCTTCTTGCCGGCAGCCGCGCAGCGGTACCATTTGTTACAGGTCGTTATCGCCCGATCGCGCTGAGTGGTTGCGAGTTTCACTCGAGTGAGTTTGATTGAGCGGAATCATCGGCTTGCTCCGGCTTTTCGGCTTCTCTGTATTCGGCTTTGATGGATTCGTGAAACAAAGGGTATGTTTGGTCACGTAGATGTTCAGGAATAGAAAATAGCTTCAATGTATAAAATGAAATCGCTTTTTGCGTTTCTATGATGGCCACCGCTTACTCCTCCTCAACTAGGCGAAAGATTTTGATGAGATTTTTCAAAAAGAACATTACAAACATACACAGTAGCATGACATATTAACAATTATTAACATAATATTTATATTATTTATTTATGAACATATTATTTTCTATACTTACTCCTCCACCCGAAAGTTGTCTGGAAGAGATCGCTTTTGGCGACAGGCCTGTCTTTTACGGTTGCACATGCTAAATTTAAATGTTCCTGTGAATTCATAATTTATGTGCTTTTAAATAAATCACACCCCCTCTGCATTTTAAAGTTTAGGAGGGGCACCTGCTTAATAACCTTCATGTATTATTTTATTACACAGACATGCCATGTAATTTATTACAACAAAATTAAATTACACAACAAAAATAGTGGGCTTATGTAGGTTGAAGTACTTACTAAAAGTGATTCGCAAAACGCAAGAAACAGGTAGCGCTAAAATCCCACCTCACGCCATACCGCTATCAGGATGACCTTTTGCCGCCCATTTTTCGCATTAGTGCAAATGGTACCCCTTTTAGTGCTAACATTACGATAGGATATGTGGACTAAATGTGCCTTTATGTCCATCAGGCTTGACCAGACCAGCCTTTAAATGTATTTATTTTGATGGAGGTTTTAGTACAAAATAAAAGGACGCCTGGGTTTGTAACTAACAGCTAATTTTATCATCCAGTATAACATTTATATTATCATCACTAGCGGCCCGCCCAGCGCCTGCGCCCGCTTCAACTCATTTTCCCGTGATATTAATATGTTTTCCCGGCAAGTATTATACATAAAAACCTTCCTCTTCAATCACTCTATCTATTAAAAAACTGCATCAAAATCCGTTGAGTAGTTGTAAAGATTTAAGCAAACATACATACAGACAGACGCGAAAAGCGACTTTGCTTTATACTATGTAGTGATATTTTTATCATCTAGGGATAAGTACCAGTTTGTAGTAATAGCACCTACTATATCATCACCTCTTCCCCTCCACCCTCTCTCATTCTGCCAAAGCATCATCATGCATCACATTTTAATCACCATTCCATGCCAACTACTATCACACCTTTCTGATCACTCCTTACTCCACATCGTGAAGGCAAAGTCCTACAAATTTGTATCATACGATTGAATGCTCTATACAAGCAAGTGCTTGTCTGTGTTCCTCGTCTGCAATCGAAGTAGCTGTCTCTATTGTATTAGGATCCGTTTAGGCCCTTAAAGGCAAGGATGCTAATATTCACCCTCACTTCTTTGTACATATCTTTCTGTTCCAATCACCTTCAACTGTATATGTCCATTCCAAAGCCTTTTGTAAATAAATAAAAAGTACTATACCAGTATTCGCCGACTTTCCGTTCTCTCCCAACGGTGGCTGCACTGCCAAAAGTTCATAGCTGGACGTCGGCCATTCAACGGTCATACCATGAGGCACGGTTGCGAAAACCGCACTCGACGGACGACGCTGCGATAGCGCTGCGTCGACAGCGGTTGAGCGGTTTTAGTATCGGGATTGACGTTACTAGTATGGATCTGACAGAACGCTGCGATATTTTAGCGGTCCGTCGTGCACTAAGTGTGCGACCCACCTAACAGTTATTTTCACTGGCCTTCGAGCACAACTATACACTATGCCTACACAATTATTCAGACTCAGTTGCACCCATTTAATGCATAAGGGTTTATCTACTGCCTAATTATTATTCTATTGCTCCTCAATTCCGTAACTCAGTTAGAAAACTCTGCAGGTAGTAAATTTAAGCATAATA
Source organism: Keiferia lycopersicella (assembly GCA_029255805.1). NCBI lineage: Eukaryota > Metazoa > Arthropoda > Insecta > Lepidoptera > Gelechiidae > Keiferia > Keiferia lycopersicella. Next base: position 9,175,204 of record JARACZ010000008.1, read on the forward strand.
ATTTTTATGAGAAAACTTATTTCGATGGAAATTCCGGCATTATGGCCGTTCGGGGTGTGATTTGGGCGGTAATGGCAGTTTCCATCAGATTTTCGTGAAAGCTTAATTTATTCACTGTATGTGATTATCCGGTTTTCCTATTACCATCTTTCTATGATGGGAAGTAGGTATTTAGGGCCTTTATTATTTTTGTCATTACATACATACATACATATATCACGCCTTTATCCCTTGCGGGGTAGGCAGAGCGTTAACGGCCGTAAGAATACGGTCGCTATCGCCACGTCTGACATTTTTGAGGATTGTTTTCCAAGGTTGTTGCAGAAAACATGTGTATCACTATAGTGACAGTTTGTCAGCCTGTCGCCTATAAATTGTAATACAGTAATACTCTCGAGTCCCTTAGTCGCCCCTTACGACACCCGCGGGAAGGATGTGGGGTGACGCTATTCTAAACCGGCATCACACGGCATTTTTGTCATTAGGTTAAACAAAACTAGTCGAATAGTCAAGTCGAATGAACATAAATTATATTATGCACATATCACGCCTTTATCCCTTACGGGGTAGGCAGAGCATTAACGACCGTGAAATTAAGATCCATTTTCCTAGTAAACAAAGGAATATGGACTTTTAAGTCATAGAATTTGCTCCAAGTCACAAACGTCATAAGTCAAACGTCACAAACGTCATCAAGCTAAATTTTACAGACTATAGGTACCTATTTTCTTATAAAATTCAGAACTACTCGTCCCACACGAGATGAAGAATAAAATTCGTAAGATGTGTAAAGTAGTCCTAAAACCGTATTATTTTAAAGGCTGACTTTCACAGACTAACCAAACTACATGTGGATAGAGAAGTTTGGCTTTTCTAATTAAAGTCCTAACTTTAGCGTGTTTATCTCGGTACCTGAGATAAAATCGTCTAGACCAATATAGCGATAAACATATTAACCCTACGGGTTGTACTGACTGGCATACATACAAGTACCTATCTACATGATTATCATTAAACGTAGGTAGGTACTTACTTATACAGGGTGTTAAGAAAAATACTGAGTTATTTGCAAGGGACGAATCACCCCATAAGACTGAACAACTTTCCCCAAGGAACATAAGTCGAAATATGGAAAAAAAATAAACCTCCCGTACATGATGTACTAGCTGACCGAGTCAGTTTGTGTATTTTTATCCATATTCCTCAACTGAATTTTGGGAAACTTGTTCAGTTTCATGAGCTGGTTCATTCCTTGAAAGGAACTCGTACTTTTCCTTCTTCTTCTTAGCGAATCGATTCTGACGCTCAAATATATTTGGACCAATACTCAGCTACACGCACAGCGTTGTCCGTTGCTTTGTAGAGGTCCTCGCGTGTGCAGGTAGTTGGACACGCGGGGCAAGACAATAGGTGTGCCATGGACTGGGGTGATATGCCGCACTGGCAAGCACTTTCCGAGCTGTACCCCCATTTGCACATATTTTCTTTACTTCGGCCGACTTGGGTCCGGAGTCTGTTTAGAGACTTCCACGTCCGCCAAGTAAGGTGGCGTCCAGGGGGCAGTTGCTCGGAAAGAGGCATTGTTGTTGCCTCAGGATATACCTCCCGCCAGAGATTAAGGCGGTTTTTAGAGGCTGCCTTCACCGTTTAGAGGGAGCACGTCTTTTATAAAACTATGCCGACTTCTTAACCTTTGAGGTACCGGGGTATAGTAATGCATCGGGTGCTTTGGGTCAGCCTCTTTTTTCGCCCTTTCGCATCGGCTCGCCACCTCTCTGCGAACTCCTGGGGGAGCAATACCAGCCAGAGGATACAACATTCCAACAGGAGTTGGTTTCAGACATCCTGTAATTATCCGACAGGTGTCATTTAAAGCTGTATCCACTAAGCGAGCATGTGCAGAACGGCTCCAGACTGGGCTAGCATATTCGCCCGCTGAAAATGATAAGGCCATTCCCGTGGTCCGCAGAACTTGAGGTGACGCCCCCCAATTGGTGGATGTGAGGCGGCGTAGAAGGTTGTTCCGTGTGCCCGCTTTTTTCTTGGTGTTGCTGCAGTGTTGCCTGTAAGTGAGTGCCCTATCCAGTGTGATACCAAGGTATTTTGGGTGAGGGCAGTGAGCAATGGGCACTTTTCCTAACAACCTGTTTAGCGTATACCTACAAAGGAACGGAAAGAAATAAAAAGCTTAACTATATTTTTCATTACATATCTTTGCGTAGGTTTACATTGACGTAAATAATTTTATTTTAGGCTATACACTTTATTAAAATACCGTAAATATTAGTACCAATTAACAGCCTCCCACACTCTGAATTCGCAGGACGCCTACGCAATAAGAACTAAGACCAAAATTTATTACTTATGATATCAGAATCAAACCTTACACATCTAATACCTACCTTATATAGCTGTCCAAAGGCGAATTTGGATAGGCTTACCGATTTACCTATCTACCTACGTCTGCGGTCGAACCTTGGTCAAACCCTTCTGGTTTCGAAGGGTTAACCCGATACCAAATAGGTATACCTAATTGAAACGGCAGGTAATCTGTATTAGCTAGCTTTCAGGTTAGGTCTAGGTATTGGAACTGGCAGGCAGAAACTAAATTAGCTAGTGGGCGAATTCCACACGCATGGAACGATGTTTCTTTCCCGCGGGTATCGTAAGAGGTGACTAAATTATGTCGAGGGTTTCATGTGTATTACAGTTTTAGACGACAGGCAGACAACCCTATCAATACAGTGATACACGAATTATCAGAAACGACCCTTAATATTTGTTAAACGTTGCGAGAGTGGTTGACTGTATAAAATACGGTCGCTAATGCTCTGCCTACCCCGCACGAGATAGTAGCGTGATATATGTATGTATGTTAGGAACGACATCTCGGTTTCCAAAAGTAAAATGACAATTAGTGACTTCCGCAGTTTGATACGACGATTTGTGGTATCCAGTGTTGTGTGGGATTTTGTAAATTCCTTTCGTCTGACAACCGGATCCCACAAAACACCGGAACAACATGCGGTGTTAGTGAAAAACGCCTCAATATCAAAGACATGAATTGCTATTTCGACTTATTGTCGAAGTAAACGGTTCCAATCAACCTCCCACTACAAACGAACCGGAGTAAACCAGACCAAACTAGATTGAACCTATTTTAACCCACTGTTTTACTTTGAAGTTCGAAAACTGTGATTTAGTGGGGAATTGTTGAATGTGATTAATAACCCTATTACTGCCTCTGTTTGTCGGGTAGGACTACACATACGGGGTGTAAGAAACCGAAACAAAAGTACCGAAAACTTTTCAAGCACGATCAGATCATGGAACTGGACAACTTCGGGGCTTTGTTGGTAAACGAGATAAAGTAGACCTCCAATACAAAATTCCCGATTAGCATCGATTGCATCCTTAGAAAGTAATTAATGTAAATGTGTTAAAAATAAACAACCACCAACTTCGGATGCATTGATTGACCAGATACTGGACCTCACTTTTTTTTTCGTTTCTTAACATAAAGTAAAGTTGAATTGTTTCATGTTCTGAGCATGCCTGCAAAGTTTTCGGTACACCGTCCCTTACACCCGGTATATTAAAATGGATGTTAACTTATCCAACAAATCACCATGCCAATTTTGACTAACGCCTATACCGAAACAACCGTTTAGCATGTACTGCTCTGCTAACCATAATTTTCATAATAATACTTATTGAGACCGTACGTCCTCAGGTGAAGACATTAGAAATAAAAACAAATGTTTTACACCATTAAATGTAAAAAATGACAGTTATGAAAATAACAATCAGGCGCCGTCGGGACTCTCCTGAGTTAATGTAGTATGGCAAAGAAAGCTTTTATCAAATATCTAACATACAAGAATTATCTGGGGTTGAAATAATCTTGAGTTAAGATGGTATTCCGGGCATGAAATTACCAATTATTTCTGGTATAGGGGGCAGTCACAATGACATAGTGAGACATGATTCTTAAAAAAAATATATAGTTTCTTCTAAAATTACCTATTTGTATGGCATATATAGAGTACCTTCTAGGAGTATTGAACTGAAATACCCTTGCAATACTCACACTGATGTGGTATAAATATAAAGATATTTTACAGATGAAACTCTAAGAGCCAGCAGAATGACGCCTTGAATACTCGTAACAATCAGATTTGAAATGCGATAAAACGCAACAAATTTAATACACAGAAACTTAAAATACTACTTCTTCTTCGTAATAGAATAGTAACAGGATTACAGTATTAATCCAATCCAATTTCTTGCTACGACGATGGCCTCCTCATTTGTAGATCCTTACAAGAACAAGAGTTTGTTGGGCAGCGCAGTAGATGCTGCATTGCCTTCCAGTATAAAGCGCTACAATTTGCACATGGCGTTGTAACAACTACTTACGGAATTTTATCTTATCTTACTTATGGAAAATCGGATGGTTCAGCCCGCAATGTCCAGACTGGGAACAAAAGTGTTAAATATCAACTTTATGAGTGACCCACCGAGAATCGAACCCTGAACCTTCTGCGTCAAAGGCACTACTACTGCGCCACATCGGTCGCCAATTCAGGTTGTGCCTACGTATAGTTCTCTCTTAAAATGTTCCTTGTTCTAAAGCCACTGGATGCTCAATATTCTGTGAACGCGAGTGCAAATTATGAATCGGAATCTTCAAGTCCATTCACTTTTATTCGAGGCGCATCCCAACTCATATTGAGCTAAGAAAACTTCTCCCAGACGGGTTAAATTATAAATCTTTTTCTTTCTTCTGAATAGTAAGTTCTAGCAGTTGGCAAACCATGATTTTTTTACGTAAGTTCTAGCAGCTGGCAAACCATGATTTTTTTACGCATTGCCACTAACACTAATTCATAGCATAAATTCTTTGCTCTGTGCGTTTTGCTAATACTTTTTGACATTTCATATGCATATTCATATTCATGTATTCTTATTGCGTTTATATGGTACATCAATCAGGTCTTAAAATAGGTACCTACATAAAGTCCAGCACATAAAAACCTTTTTTTTAAGTAGGGCATTGCAATAGTTGAGAGGTGTATTTTCTATATCCACGTGTCGAACTATTATGTAGAACTACCTACTAATTTTTTTGACGACCGATGTGGCGCAGTGGTAGTGCGACTGCCTTTGACGCAGAAGGTCCCGGGTTCGATTCTCGGTGGGTCACTCACAAAGTTGATATCTATCACTTTGTGAATTTGTTCCCAGTCTGGTTAGGACATTGCGGGCTGAACCACCCGATTGTCCGTAAGTAAGATGGTTCCGTGTTTCGGATGGCACGTTAAGCCGTAGGTCCCGGTTGCTGTCTATGATCACTTAGACGGCGGTCGTTACACAACCATGTCAGAAGCCTACTACTTGTAGAAGGCGGTTGAAAAATTCTGACACTAGGGTTCATCGGGTCGTAGGACGACTCGGTGTCCCACACGAAAAGAAGATTATTTTGTCAACAATATCGTCGATTCAGATTCTTTTGTAGCTTTGTGGTATGTACAACATTTTGACATGGACTACAGTCTACAACTATTGATGTCATATATATTATAAAATCTATTTAAGATAAACTTCTTCCATTGGTGAAAAGATCAAATTGTTTTTTCCATACGTCATTTAAATGTAGTATAAGTTAGATAGTAATTCTAAGAAAAGTCTAAACTCTGAAGGTCTCGCTAGCGCTAGCGCGCTTCAATAATTTAAGTCTATAGTCTGTAAGTTTAGGTACTTATCTTTTTGTAAACACACGTTGTATGGAAGTGACACTTCAGAACTGTCAGTTTAATACAAAGTTTGTTTACAAAAAGATAAGTACCTAAACTTACAGACTATACAACCTACATTAAAGGTACCATAATTTAACTAATATTTATTCAACAGTAATTAATTTATACATTTTGAACGGTGCAAATTATTAATTAGTCTCTTAGCTAATGTAAACTTGTTTTTGGGTGAAAATTGAATCAGGTTCGGGCAAATAGGTCATTACTAAAGGACATTTGAAGCGGCTAGTACACTTAGGACGATCGCACACTTACGCACGACGGAGCGCAAAAATATCGCAGCGGTCTGTCAGATCCATACTATGAAAGTCAATCTCCATACTAAAACCGCTCAACCGCTGTTGACGCAGCGCTAGCGCAGCGTTGTCCGTTGAGTTTGGTTTTAGTATGGGGAGTGACGTTTCTAGTTTGGATCTGACAGACCGCTGCGATATTTTAGAGCTCCGTCGTGCGTTAAGCGTGCGTCCGCCTTAAATTTCAGCGAATCCCAAACCAGGAGCTCAATTTCTGAATCGTTGGTTTCCGTTTCATGCGAAAATCTGCTATTATTATGCTCGGATCACATGTTCTACTGAACTTATCGATTCCCTGATACCCTCAAAAATTCACACATATTTTTGACTATACAAACATGAGATAAAAGAAATCTAAATACGTGTGCTTAGTTAGATTAATGAAATAAATGTGAGTGTGTGACACCATCCAGAAATGTGGTATCAACTCTTCGACTTCTATTCTTCATTCAATGGTTGCAATGACTTACAAATCTTTGCAATACAGAAAAATCAGGATCGCGTGCCCAAAGCCTGTTTCCCGACCACTTAGCTTCACTCAGACCTGGAGGGTTTTCAGAGGAACACTTCAACCTAGAACTAGGGTAATTTATCGCCACTAATATTCTAGTAAGTGACTGTGGAACAAAGACTCGTTTGTCATTGTTATTTAGGAGAGAATTTAATCAGGATGCTTCGAGATAAAATTGCGTCCACAGTTTCTAAAGGCGGTGTCTGAGGCACTTAAGGCGGGTAGTGCTGCGACACTAGCGCCATTTCCCCAAATTGATGATCTCTTTATGCAAACTCGATATTAGGATCTCCTTTGCCAAAATTTTGGTAATAAGTGAAACTATTGTTAAACACAGAGCAAAAATTTGCGTCACTCGCTCGCACGCATGACATCCTGTTGTCTGTGATGTTAAGGTTCATTCAACCTTAAACATCTACTCCATGAAAACTTATTTGCTGTATTAGTTCTAGTTATACACAAAATTTGGCTAAAAGATATTTCTATACATATATTTTAAGCTGACCAAACACTTGAATAGTGTGATTGGTAGTGATTTATTAGCGAAAACGGAAGTTCATGTCTGATGGCGTAGGCAGGAGGCCTACGTCCAGCAGCGGATTGCGAATTTGCGACTGGCTGAAACAACGTGATATGATGTTTGCATCAAGTTTTTTTTTTTGTAATATGGCGTCAGTGTTGTGGCACCTGTAATGTAAAGATACTCACAGTAAATATTACTCGATGTTTATTTAGGAAAGTTTATCTTGTTTAGTTGAAAAGCTTGTTCCAATTCTAATACTGTTTTGTATTAGGCCGTGAATTTGAATTCCTTTGGAGGACAATTAAAACTTAGGGTTGTTGTTCCTAATCTGGTTAAAGCAATTATCCTTACCTGAAAACTTTATGCCTTTGGGAGTATTTTAACATTGATTGGTTGATGTAAATATTGCTTGTCTGCGCTTGTAAAAGAGCCCTAGTAAGATTTATACAGGGTGTAAGGGACGGTGTAACGAAAACTTTGCAGAATCACGCCTGCAATCAGGCCATGAAACTGAACGTCTTTTACTATGGGGGCTATGGTGGGAAACGTGATTTTTTTTTTCGAACAAAAATCCCGATCAGCTGACTGACTTTGTATGAGAACTCGAAAAAATTTATTCGTTTCCCATTATAGCCCCCATAGTAAAAGTTGTTCAGTTTCATGGTCTGAGCACGCCTGCAAAGTTTTCGTTACACCGTACCTTACACCCTGTATAGAAAGCAAACGGTATAATAAAAAACAATTATGACTATGACAAAAACCTTGTGGTGCCAGCTTAGTATAGATAGCACCAACCCGTTACTACCCGCGGGTGTCGTAAATGTCGGTATGAGTAGCAGTATTCCCTGTGTGTTCTCATAACATAACCTTGTACTACGCTCGCCTATCCACCTGCCAAGCGTGGCGAGTATAGCAATACCCCCAAATGGCAGAGGCCCATGTCCAGCAGTGGACTGTTGTGGCTGTAGTAGTATGACAAAAACTGGCAGTACGACTTTGTAAAAAAAACTGCATATATGATATTGCAACTGCATATAAAAAAAACTGCACACAATAAAATTTTAGGCTGACTGAAATATCCGAAAACGTTATTTCTTCTTCCCTGAAACTAACTTTCCACTTTTCCAGTCACTAACGTAAGGACAATAGTCCCAAATATTATAGCTCGGTCCCTTTTGGGCTACGGTTTTTGTTGCTACTAAAATACTTTTCACAAAAGGATTATACCGACTTACGCGGGTTACACTTAATGCACTACGGACCGCAAAAAAATCGCAACGGTCTGTCAGATCCACACTAGAAGTACCTATCTATCCCCACACTAAACCGGTCAACCGCACTCGACGCAGCGCTGTCGCAGCGTCGTACGTCGAGTGCGGTTTTAGACATTTCATTGATCTGACAGACCGCTGCGATACTTTAGCGCTCCGTCGTGCGTCAAGTGTGCGATCCGCCTTAGTTCAGAGTGGTTCAGGAAATGGATTCTGGGTATTGTGGACAAAACCACAAACAACGACAAAATCTGTAGAATATCAAATGGAGCTAGATGTGCGCCGGTCTTTATTTTTGTGACATAATTGTTTTTTCTGGGGTCCTAAATTATAAAATAGATACCTAATTACAGGATGTAAAAAAATCCACTTCAAATATTTTAAGATGTCGACCAGTCTCTCAACTCAACTTTCTCTAAGAAACATAGATCGAAGTATGAAAAAAAAATTTTTTTTCGTTTCCCACCTCAGGCTCTATAGTAAAAAAAACAGTGTACCTACTACTTACTTAGGCGGATCGCACACTTAACGCACGACGGACCGCTAAAATGTCGCAGTTTTCTATCAGATCTATACTAGAAATGTCAATCCCCATACAAAGCGTTCCGTCGTGCGTTAAGTGTGCGATCCGCCTTACTGTATCAAATCGACAATGAAAACGCAGCCCGTTCCATTTCATGCAGAACAGAACACTTCATAAATTATGCATTCACAAAATTAATATTCATAAATGAGCATTAAAATTTCCACCGAGGCTTTCGTGTGCTTCGGAATACACGGTTAATAGCGTATTAGACGTACGTGTTAAATATTTAAATGGAGTGCTATATTTCTTGTTGGTTAGTACTTACCTACTTATACGCTTATGCTGATTATTATTTCGTTCACGTAATTTGAAAAATGGAGGCCCAATATTCATCCAAAAATAATAGTAATAAGGTGTAAAAATATTAGCTGCAAAAATTTTAAGGGGTGAATCAGCCCAAAAATTTGTACCTCCCATACAAACAGGCCATCAAGTCAATTTGTATGGGGGGCCAATTTTTTTTTAAATATTTTGACCTATGTTTCTTGGGGAAAGATTTTCAGTTTCATGGGCTGATTCTCCCCTTAAAATATTTGAAGCTAATTTTCTTATACCCTGTACATCAATTTTACCCTTAATTCATTCGTTTGACTCAACCTTTTGCAGTTGTGCTTCACAAAGGTCTTTACACTGCACCAGAACGCAGTTACAAAGGAATCCTTAAAAGGTCCTTATGAGACCTATTTGCTAATCCAGGTCAACAGGTCCAACCATTGTTCGAAATTCTAGATCTTGGGGTTGTGCTAATTTTGCATTCAAGGGAAACAAAAGTAGTACAAGGTACAGCCTTGCAGGTTCTGCTTGTGAAAACATTATACGAAATCAAAAATACTATCTAGCTACCCGCCACGGTACTCACCCAAATCATACGAGGAATTTAGTGTGGTCACAGCTAATATAATACTACTAGTAGTATTTACATGTGTGGTTAATTATATGACAAACTACTGGAACTATGACAATACGCGGAAAATCTTTTATGTCGAATTCAATCTCATCACATCATGGTTGCCTGGAGGGAGACGCTACAATACTAAAACTACTGTCGGAGAAACATTTCGTCCAATTAACACATATAAAGTTGGTAAAATAAACATTTTTTTTTCACGAGCTACATTTAAATGGGTACCTACGCAATTATCCACTTTGTTCCCTTCACTCAACTTTATAGACTTCCGTAAACTGTATTCAACTTTCTAAGACATGTCAAGTTAAACAAACTTGAACAACTTTTATACTTTCCTTGCTTGTGAAGGTGTGTTTTGAAATTCGCTGACTGAATATTAAATCACCTTCCTTACGAAGCACTTTTTGTTCGGTTTGCTTAAGCCTTAAACAATCATTGAAACTTCCTGACAATGCAGACAACCCAAGTTATTATTTAACTTTATCTTTGAAACCGGAACCATTTGGCTCAGGCCTTTCTAATTTTGTAGAGATTGCAGAAAGCTAATTTTCCGGGACACCGGTTACTTTTGTCCAAAGAAAAAAATATTTACTTATCGAACAACGGGCTTGTCCAAAAAAGGCCAATGTTAACCAAACTGAACAACTTAAGCCAAGAACTAAAGGTCAAAAAGTATTTTAAATAAGTTTTACCTCCTATACAAAAAGCAGCTCAGCAATTTTCTATAGGAGTTCATTAAGCAGTCATCGCCTCTATCACTACTTCTAATCTTTACGTTTTACACATAATATTGTTTCTTTAAATTTAAGAGTTAAACTTTGGTCGGCGGAGTAACTTCCAATTTTCCCTCTTCTCTGCTAATCCCTTGACCTCCTAGTACGACACGACATTGACTTTTTCCTTTATCTGGGTAAAGTTAGTGCGTCTAGATCTACCTCTGCCTCTCTTTCCCTGTACTTTCCCATTAATTATATTTTTTATGATGTTTGTCGTAGCAAGTGGACAATCATCTTTCCCATTCGGTTTTCTATGGTCTTCAAAAGACACAAAATATTAGGTTTGGTATATTCCGAAAACTGTGTACCCTTTGTGTACCCATAAATCTTGGCAAATTGTCTGGAGTTCCAGTTCGGAAAGTTTCCGAAACTTCGGTAATTATTGTTCTGTCAGCCATCAAGCCTTGGGCGTGCTGGGGCGCGACAGCTCAATTCAAGTCCAATCGTTTTGGATAACTTGTGTTGCTCTTCAGTTTCTACACGGGGTGGAAGGGACAGTCCTGCTAATACTGATAGGATGCATGCAGACCACGAAGCTGAACAAGCTTTCACTAAGAACATGTCACAAACTATAAAAATTTAAAATATAAGGTGTAAAAATATTAAACCAGTCCATGAAACTGAACAACTTTTCCCTAGGAACATAGGTCGAAATATGATAAAAAATTTTGGATCTCCCATACAGTTGACTCGCTAGGCTGCTACGTTTTGTATCGGAGGTTAATTTTTTTTTTCATATTTCGACCTATGTTCCTTAGGGAAAGTTGTTCAGTTTCATGGGCTGATTCACCCCTTAAAAATTTGCAGCTAATATTTTTACACCTTACATATTCTTCTAAAATTATGACCAATGAAAAGTGTTTCCAAAACAGGAATTCTCTTAAGTTTTTTCTTTTATATCATAAGAAATCTGCACGACAACCAATCTTAAATTACACTATCACTTTGTTCGACAAAAACGGCCTCATATTTCAGTGTAGAGGTTAACTACTACACGGGGAGATCCCACATGTAATTAGGTTCTGTTCTATATAACTATATAGGCTGCTCTCACAACCTAATTTGCTAAACCGTTGTGTGTCTTTAGGCGACGCGGACTGGCAGCCCTCCAACACCAAGTGTAATGTGTATCATAAAATACATGAAATAGTGTTCAGTAAGTACAATATTTTGTGTACAAATTAATAAATGTATGTTTTAATATCTAAGTTTAACAGCATCAACAGTGTCCATAAATTTGAAAGGCTTCATAGATTTCTTCAAGATTATATGAAACTCCCAGAGGGTATCTATAGCCTTTGAAACAAATAATACTTTTCCAAATCAATGGAGGCATATTCGAGTAATTATCAGTGAACGAACACTAAAAATATGTCGCAAGTTTTTGATACAATCAGGTTTAGAACACCAGCAGAAGACGTTTTAAACTTAACTTTAAAAAAATCTGCTACAAAGACCCACATTTCATAAAGTCGCCGACAAATTAAGAATCACAACCAACAAATTTACCAAACTGAACGAAATCTACCAAACGGTACGGCCAATTCAGATAGACTCAAAGTTATAATAGAAACGAAACAAAGAGATTTGTACTCGCAAAGTGCCTTATAATGCAGTTACTACAAAAATAACATGCAAGCTTTTGCTACATAGCTAAAGGTCGTCACACGCGGTGAATATACTATAATATTTTTGCGTGCGTAATAAAATTTGCATAAATAAATTAAAAAATATATATTTTTTCTCGCAACATTATAGTAGTACAATTTGAACTGATACATGGAACAGTATAATATGGGAGTACAATTTGTTTAAACTAGGCATAAAAATACCTGTATTTTAAGTCACCAGGCTTCCACTCCAGTATGGTTACCAAGTAATATTCCTTTTTATAAGCCTTTGATGCAGATCTATCACTGACAAACAAATAATATTTGTTTGATTTAACAGTAGGTATAATTAGATAAGATTTCGAGCAATTTGGAATTTCTTTTAAATACAAAATACAATTATACATCACACGCCCCGCGCGGTGTCTTCCTAAGTAACCATTGTCGATAATTAAAAGATATATCTGGTGCTTGACGCTGTCGCATAAATATCGTTTGCTACGGCATATTATTACATCTTAAGATATTGTAATATATCCAGGCATCTTAAGATAAAATATTATAGAATCATGACCATGTGACAAGCCCTTAAAGCTTCAGCTAAAAGTAGAAACCCAGTAATAAAATGCCATTTCAGTGTGTTTTCTTTCCTTTGAAGGGAGATGAAAGGTGGAATACTACATGCGAATGAACTTCGTACAAATACGAAAGGCTATTTACATGCATGGAATGGAACCGCAGAGTGCACAGCGTGAAAGTAATTGTATGAGGTATTTACGTAATTTAGGCATGAGGTAAAATATTAGAAAGCGGTTGAAAAATTGTGACACTAGTTCATGGGGTCGTTGGACGACTCGGTGTTCCACACCAAGAGAGAGAGAGAGAGAGTTCAATTAGGGTTTTTAAACAATGAACGCCCTCCGGCCCGGCGAAAGCGGAAGATCGTCGTTCATTGTAGCGTACCCTGGGGGAGGCCTATGTCCAGCAGTGGACTGCTACAGGCTGATGCTGATGTGATGATGAGGTATCTTGAAGGGTGGACCTGTCCATGGCAGCGTAGGTACAATAAAAAAACATATGAAATGTGCTAAATAGTAAGAAGAATAGTTATTTATATTATACCACTCGTACAACGAGTTTTGTACAGGATGGATTGCTCTGTTTCATTTTTTGCATTATCAAAATTGCGACATAATTTGACTGGCTGCTCACCGAACTACCATGAAAATGGATTGGGATGGAGGATTTCGTAGTCAAAACCGTATCTACTTTCTGGTCAAACGATATAAACTTTTATTCTTCTCGATACACTCGGAAGAAGGTAGCCACATATGAGAAATTTTTAATCTGTTCGTTTAGTTCCCCGTTTGTGGCCCTCGTACGAATTATGGAAAAGCGATTTGGCAAAGGTGTGCCCTCAATCTGAAAAAAAACGTCAACGGGCCGGCGGCACCTAGTGTTTTCAGTCAAAAATATCCTCACGAGGGAGACAGCCAGCGCGCAGGGGTAGTGTAGCAAAATGGTAAGTAGTACTTTTTTTTAACAATCGGTAACATTGTCATAGAAAAGCGTAGTAAAAAAGAGTATATAAATAAAACTAGTGTCATAGTCTCACGTCGTCGTCCCTTGCTACGTGTAAAAACTCGTGTCAGAACTCGGCGTGTCATTGTATTCAAATGCGAAAATATTGGATATTGATTTTATGATAATACGCGCCGTCAACTGAGCTCTTTTACACACTCGTCGCGTTCGCAATGTATCAACTCATTCATACATAATCATGCCTTTATCGCTTGCGGGGTAGGCAGAACAGAAAGTTCCATCGAACGGCGGCGGCTCATGACATGACAATGACAGCCACGCATTCAATTTTTTTTTTTAAGGTATGGCTTCTGTCTACAGGGACAATTCTGCCAGTGTCAAGGTTGGGAAAAGTTGGGGGCGCCCACCAATTTGCCACCACATAACCACAGTATTTATTTTGTGACATAACTGACAAACGTCTGATAGAAGCTTTTTGCCAGAGCTTTTTGGTACAGTAACGTACGCGAATGACATCCGGTTTTTTGCCCGACACTTGATACTGGCGAAATCATAATGAAAACGCCATAAAACAAGAAATTGAATTGAATTAAACCAGGCCCCTTAAAACACCGGAAAATAATTCGGAGCGCGAGAACCTAAGAGAAGTTAGACCATTCATTGCGAATTTCCGTGCACGATTTCGATTTTGGATATCACATTTTGAAAACTAGAGCTTCAGGTTCAAATCTTGACCGTTATTATTACTCCTACCTAAATTTAAACACGTCTCTATACACATACGGCCAACCCCTAATATCAATACATAACAAAAGGAATAGAGCTTTATCAATAATGCAATACGGATTATTTTTCACGCTCGAATGAACGGTGAAAATAGAGTTTACTGTGCCTTTGATACAAGCTCGTATTTATTCCGTTTTTTGTATCATTGTACACACATAATATGGGGTGTTAAGGAGAGCTCTCTGTATACTGATAGGGTCTATGCATCGGGTCTATGAAATACCAAACAACTTTTCTCCTAGAAAATAATATATGTATTTACTATGGGAAGTAAGAAAAAATCGATGTTTTCTGAAATATTATGGTATATGAGAAGTTTTTCAGCTTCATAGTAAACTCTAAATATACCGTATCTGTATTCGGAGGGCTGTCTTTTACACCCTGTTTATCAATTTTGCAAGATAAGAAGTGATAAAAATGGCGTTTAATAAATAGATCTTGTTTCCTGAGAGGAGTCGCTCTCAATAACCTAACAAAAATAATTTGATAATTTTCACGGTGAGACCTAAAGAAAAATTTCAAAAATTCACATATAACATACCTACTTACTTACTCTATTATTATTTCTTTTTGTTTTTCATTATTTATCGCATAATATTTAGTAGGTTCGATGCCTTAAACATGGTGGTAGAGACAGATTATTCCTTCACAATAAATTTCTATTGAAGGATTCATAGAAGACATTAAAGCTTAGAATTTCCTTTTAACTAAAACTTAACTAAACCCCTTACATTTTCGCGTTCAAATTGTATAACGGTGTATAGTATCAAAAGCATCTTCGTTAATTTTAAACTTAGAACCATCTTATAACGGTCTTTTGAGGGTGTAAGGTGTGGTAGAAGGAAGCGGTGTTGCCATCTTGGCGCTTTTGGAGGATCTGGCACTTTTTTTCCTAAGGTAAACTCGTTACGATTTCGCCTGTAGCCGTTCCCAATAAGTTTCCACGAATCTGTTAGCGCCATTGCAACGTAATTTTATGCGATGGATGGATTTGGATGGAGTCCTTTAGCTCACTGTAACGCCAAGACAGACAAAAGGTCTACAATCTGCTTAGGTAATGTCTTGCGTCTCTTTTCGAACTGTGCGATGACCTTCTGAAAGATTCCTAGAAATTTATACAATAATTTATTTGTACAAAACACAGAAAACTTGGAGAAAAGCAAATAAATTAATTATAATTATTATGAAATACAATAAAGAGAACATTCGGTAAAATAAAGGTCGCATATTGTTAAGGCAGCAGTTTCTACCAGGCCCCCTTTATGTTGCTCGAAATCTTGTCGTTAAAAGGCAACAGTAGCTGGCTTTGTAGTAATTTCACCTCTTTTGTAGCAGTCAGGACTACACCGCTATCCAGTAATATCTTTAATGCAAATTCTAGGTATGTTTTACTTTTTTTGCTTCAATTACTAAAACCAAGGTGGCAATACTGCAAGGAAGCGTCTGCAAGAAAATTTATAGCGCTTCATTTTGAGAGCTTCGTTAGTGAAAAACGGAAAAGTAAAATGTTCACACTAATGAAACTTTTAATACGAATGAAAAGAAGGAAAAATTTTATATCTCAGAGGCGATGAAACAAAAATTGATACAAAAATGAGGATCTAAGAAATAAACTTTCATATGTGCCTTACATTATCAAACTACATATGTCTAACGTACCTATAGCACTAAATAAATATAATAATGCTTAGAAAACAGTCCTATAAGTTTACGAGTAGATTGACAACAAACCAACTTAGAAATACAGCCGAGATTGTGATACTTGTTTAGTAGGTACAAAACCTGGCACACTGCCAAAAAGAATCAGAAAAGAAAATTGTGAGCAAATTTACGGTCACTCAACTATGAGTGGCCACCCACGGAGAAACTTCCCGCCCTAATGGGAAAAGTAGGCCAATCGACAAGTTTTTTTATAAGAACATAACTTTTGTTAGTAAACAAATATTTTCAAGCTTAGCTGTGAAGCTTAGGCACTATTTGTCACAACCAAACCTACCGTTAGTTACCCTCCAACATATTATTACAAAAAGATAGGCTTCCAGCCAAATGGTTTATCATAGGAAATAGGAAAATCCGGCGTACGGCTAAAAATATGTAACAGCCTAGCGGAAATATAATACTGGCTGATAATGGCTACAGAAAAAACTACCAAAAAGAGATTTGTTACAGCTATAAAAAATAAAACATTATTGATTTATTACTGGCACATCAACACTGAACAGCCGTAAAACTAAAATTTAAAATCAGAACACTATGTCTCCTAACAGTCATTCATTTTGCTTTGACAGCTGTGCTGTGTTTTGTAACTATTTCGGAATAAAACAAGAAATTGAGGTGATACTGTAACGAATGTTTTGATTTTAGTTTATTTGAGATATTTATAAATTCCAATCATGCAGTCTGTAGTGACTTTTGAGAAGCCTTTACCACATTTAACTCTACCAGATTGGGACGCCCGCTTGTATAGTTTACAGGTAAAATGTACCTAACTTACTATCACCCTACTATCTAGATACTACCCAGACTACGACAAATCTTCAAATCAGATTTAATTTACAACAAAGATGTTTCTGAGACAAAGCATCACAGGCATTGGTTTGGTAATTTTAACCGCATCTGATAACTCAATGGACTCAGTCTCATTCCCATAATAAAATATCAATAAGTAAACTTTTATTGTCATTATTATCAATATTAGCTTCCTCGTGGACCAGGTAGAGTCTATTTAGTTTCCGTGATTCTAGGAAAGGAATATACAAACAAACACTATCAATCAAACAGGGATCAGAAATTCAATACAACCCAATGAACCGGAAATGTTATTTAGATGAAGTTTAGGAAGGCACAATAGTTTTCTAAAAAAACTATAGTTTTCTAAAAAAAACACCATCTACAAGAGATTCTTGTAAACATTGATTATTCACAACTCAAAAGGTTGTTTTAGGCCCGTATTTATAAACCGAACTCAACTCTGAGATCGATCTTGAGTGCGCCTTTGAGATGTTGTTAGTATTGACTGACAGATGTCAAAATCGCTCTTGAGGTCGATCTCAGAGTTGAGCGCGATGTATGAATACGAGCATTACTGTGTTTGCTCTGTTTCCTTAGAGTTACTGTAGAAGCACTTAATTTTTACGTGAAATACGTAGGTAAAACTCTTTCGCGAGTAAAATCGTGGGGCAGAACTAATACAGAATATTGTTACGGAATCCATTTTCAATCACAAACAAATTTCCAACTATTCAAAAAGGGTTCAACGGTTTGAACCAACGATTTATAAGCAGGGGTACCCTATGATGAAACCCACATAGCCGGGAATTCCCTGGTAAATTAGAAAAGTTTTATATGTGCAAGCTGCCGAATCGGGCCACCAAGCCTGCCAAGGTTATCGACAAGATTGAGGATCATACCCGGGGGCCCTAAGGCCGAATATTGATTGAGGTTTGAAATACAACGCCTGTAGATTGCGTAGACGTTTGTAGTTTCATATGCTAGGGTTGGTAACTTAGGCATCCTAACAATAACGCCAAAAATAAAGGTCTTTTATGTTTTTGATAAAGCTGATATAAAGTGTAGACTCGGAAGTAGCAGGTCCGTAGTGGAAAGCGCAACGTGAGACCTCAACCAGGACAACGTAGGACTGGACCGGACTACCTTGAACCCGTACCAAGCTACGCGGCCATATTTTGTTGACTACCATACATAGATCCTATAAACCTGAAGGATCTATCATAAATATAGTCATAATTATAAGCAATTTTTGTATCGAGGTTAAGTTAGTGTGTATTTACCTGTTGGTGAACGTAATAAAAAAAATACAATCCGCTCAAAATTATGGAATTAAAAAGATCTACTTATTACCATATATATGCAGGCCATGTATACCATAATATGGCCTGTGAAGTAGAGGGTTCTCGACTGGAAACCACGCCTCGGCAAGCGGACCGTTGGACGCCCTCCGGCTAGATGGACAAATGACTTAAAGAGAGCAGCTGGTAGAGACTAGATGGCGAAAGCGGGAGATCGTTCATTGCGGCGTACCCTGGGGGAGGCCTATATCCAGCAGTGGACTTCTATAGGCTGATGTAATGTGATGGTATGCAGGAAAGGTTTTTGAAATATTAGTATTTTCTTTCATCTATAGTATCTTCATTAGGGCCCCAATCCCGCTATCTTAAAAATGTCTCAGAAAGTAGTGTTTCGAGAGCATGTCGGTGGGATAATTTTCAGTCATTTAGTATTCCGCTTAATGTCGTTTGTATAATTTTGAGTCGTATACTATTCCGCCAAGACGAACAGTTTGGTCTCGTACCTTACAATGACAAAAAAATAAAATAATCTAGGTCCATGTTCAAAAATCTACTTTTTGAATGCCTAGAGACAACTCATTCATCAGCCTGTTCATACATGCTCGTCGGTTTAGGGTAGGTTCTTTTGACTTGACTTTTCTAAAGAACGTCCCCGATTTGATCTAATCTTAATTAATCTTAATCTTAATTTTTCAACTCAATATAACACCAAATATTACACCACACGACACGACACTATTCAAAGCCAATACTTATTCAACTTTGTTCAGAATCCATATCCCCAATATTTCCGACACAAGAATTTCAGTGAAGCTGGCGACGGCGGCGTGACGTCATCGCAAATGTGTTTCTCCGCAAAACTAAGTTTAAAGTGAAAGGTGAAAATTTCCTCCCCAATGCTTCGGTCTAGTTTCGCGGTGAAGATAAACTTTTCTGTTCCTAGGTATACCTAAGCAGAATGGAATATGCCGTGTGAATAGCATCATCCAATTTGCGCTTTCTTACGCGTTCCGTCCTTGTTTGACATTGCAAATACCTTAATATAAAAAATGAGACGCCTTAGGCTATACAATGTCCCTTACCTGATACTGTATCAGGCCAAAATCAGCCTCAAAAGCAAAATACATAGTCGAATTCACGCATAATTAATAAGATCTGTACAAGTTTCTCAGTTCGCGATCCTTTTGCAGTTCTAAATTAGATCGCAAAACAGTCCGCTAAACACAGGTATTCAAATTATCCAAAATTTTCTCATGATAAAGATTTCAGCGTAAACTCGCGACTGTGTCACCTCCAAATGCATGAAAGTGTGAAATGAAAGGTGAGATATCCTTCCGAAAGCTTCGCTCTAGTTTTGCGGCGCAGAAAAACTTGTCAGCGTCAAACGAATACAGCTTGAAATATTTTCGTCTTGAATTTTCTAAGTTGCGGCGTGTCGTCTTTCTTGATCCGCACCACAGGCTACACATTCGTTTCCCAACTATACTTTTTACCTGTTTGAAGTAAGTTAAAAGTTAAAGTAAGGAAAAATACGGCTAGACTTCAGTGGGTCGTTAGACGACTTCGACACGTCCCTTGTTGTGTGTACCCACACACTTTTGTCACTGCGTCGATGTATGAAATATAAAATAGAGCAAGCTATGTACGTACGTAGATGCTATGTTCCACCGTCATGAGTAACTCCGTTGCTTTGTTACTAGTGTGAGACTAGATTCAAAGAAAACCCTAAAATAAATTAAATACTTGTCACAATAAAATTAGACTTCTACTCCTAAAGCCACAACAATCCACTGTCGGACATGGGCCTCTCTCAAATTTTATTGTCATACTTACCACGCTTGGCAGGCGGATTGACGAGCGCAATGCAAGATATTGTAGATATTCACAGTTAACGCTGGTTCCATGGATTCATCTCTTAGTCGCCCTTCACAAAACCCACACGGGAGAGTGATGAAGTGGAGGGAGAGAGAGAAATGGAGTGAGTTGCCTCGCGCCAATATACAAATAAATAAATGCGTACGGTCAAATGGGGGAAAATGAGACTAGCGTGTAACTTGGGACATAGTCGACACCGGCATCGATGAACCAGCCATAAGTCAGAGCCACAATGTAGAGTCCAAAGTTTTTAACCAGTTACAAGGAACTGGTTGAAAACTTTGGACTCTACATTAGTCAACCAGTTATAACGTTATAGGCTTATAGCTGGTTCATAGATGCTGGTGTCGACCATATCCCAAGGTACCCGCTGGTCTCATTTTCCCCCATTTGACCGTAATATAAAATAACACTAATATTTTTCTAATTAAACAGGTAACAGCCGATACTAGAAGAGCGGACGCTTTCGATCTTCGACACAGCGCGCATCAACTGCGCAACGAAACCCGGATTAAGACAGAATGGGACACCTACCACAACGACAACCGCCTTAGAGCAAGGTTACAAAACCTGTCATCTTCATTATTCTTGCCTTATCCCGTTTTCTGTCGGGGTCGGCTACCTAACCTACGGGATTTGACGTGGAACAAGTTTCTACACAGAGCGACTGCCATCTGAACTCTGCAACCCGAAGGACAACCTGGCCCGAACCCTAGGCTAAGTCACATTCAAATATTATCTGAATTCAAATTTTATATTATCAATGTGGGTTTCATCACAATGTATTTCCTTCACCATAAAAGCAGTCGGTACATGGCGGGGATCAAACTCGGGTGTCACGATCTTAAGACCGGTATCGTAACCATTTGGCCACCGACGCTCCATACTGTCCCACTGGCGACATCTTATTATTTCCACCTTCCCCTATTATTAAGGTTATATGCGAAAGGTAATGGCTTTGGTGTTGTAGAACGATACGAGCAGCAGTAAGTTGATCAGTGACAGACTTCCGCATACAAAATTGTTTCAAAACTACACCTTCAGACCATGTAAAAGTGAAATACAGGGTGTAAAAAAATTTGCTGCAAATATTTTAAGGGGTGAATCAGCCCATGAAATATGAAAAACAATATGTGTATTTTTATTTTTGGGAGGGTCAAAAATTTTTTTTCATATTTCGACCTAGGTTTCTTGGGCAAAGTTGTTCAGTTTCATGGGCTGATTCACCCTTTAAAATATTTGCGGCCAACATTTTTACACCTTATATATCATGGTACCTTTGTCGTTTATGATAAATTTCCATGAGCTTTGTTTCTTTATAATATCGTATTCCGCCATTTTTCGTCTCTGAAAAGGTCAGGCCTGTTTGTTTACAGATATAGGTGATAAGGTAGAGGGTATAAAACACTTTGTAATAAGGTAATAAATAATATTGACGACTCACAACATAGCACACAGTGTCATAACAGCAGTATTGGGAAGGTACCAGATTCGCTTTCTTAATGTTTTTACCAGTTTAGATGCTTACGACACAATATTACCTTTTTTCTGAGGAAATGCAATAAATTGGAGACGTTATTAGGGGCAACCTACTGAACAACTTTCCCCGGACTAAATTTGTATGGCAGGTTGATTTTTTTTCCTTTTCCAGAACTGGTCCCTGGAACTGGAAACTGAACTGGAAAGTTGATTTGTATGGTACCCTTAAACAACGCCTCCAATTTTATGCATTTCCTCCGGAACACGGTGTATTATGGTCTTACACAGGAAATCAATATCATCCTACACCGGAGGCTTTGTATGAGTATCATCATCTATATGTTTACAGAATCTACGAGATCGAGCAATGGAAATCCACGATTCAAGAGTTACTTGACCGCATTGACCGCGAGATGACGCTTCTGAAAGAAGAGAAAGCTTCAACAGAGAGGGAGTTGGAGCAACTGAACTTGCCGCTTCTGGTTTGCTCCGAGTGTCTGTCGAACAGGGACGGCAGAAGGGCCACCGAGTTGACTTACGACATGGCTGATACGGAGCTGAAGAAGGTAAGATTTTTTTGGACTCTACAATTTTCTGCCCCGGGGCCATCAAATCTACGCCTGTCGGCTAAGGTGGCAGTATGTTGGCAGTTGTTTGAAGTTTCAGTATTGTCTTAGATAGGATATTATCCAAGAAAACTAAGATAGGTTTAGGATAGAACTATTTACTTTTACACAGTACATTTTGTATTTTGGACGAATAAAATTAAAAGCGTCGTAGTAAATCAAGAAACTTCTCAGTACAGCAAACGTAAGTAGCTTTCCTATAATAGCTTCAGGTTAGAATAAAAGGATCCACCTTCAGTATATTGAAACATATTCCCAGAAACCAAAAAAATGTAGACATGGCCGAACACTTTCTTCTCAAATGTTGGTTTTCAGGAACTCTGCGTGACCGAAAGCAACAAAAAACTTCTGATAGACCGATGCCAGTCGACTTGGGAGAAAATAAATCGTCTAGAAGTGGTGAAGTTTAAGCTCCAACTTGATCTAAATGACAAGAATGAAGCTCTAGCCATCGATAGAGACATGCTTGGCTTGGATAACAACTGCGCTAACATTACATACAAGACTGATTCTTTGAAAACCCCTGCAAGGTAAAGTACATATCTATACTCACCTACTTTTGTAGTTGACTTTACCCTATATGATGCGCGTAGTATAGAGACTTGTCTCGCGGGCGAGAAGACTTTCAAGTGTCAAATCGTATGGATTTTATCAAAACAATAATTTTGTCTACAAGTGTAGAGAAAATCGAAGTCGCGGTTGCGCATCATAACTGGGGTAGACTTTGAGATTGGACATTTAAAATTAAATACACTCTAAACACGAAATAACTATTATCAGAAGATTTTTTAAACCCTAATTAAATTCATCTACCTCATGCCTCTGTGACAGACGATTTAAACAGTGTCTGAAGCAAGATTATATTCGCGTGAGACCGGTTTAGTTTCCTTTCCACAGAGACTGCGTTGCCTGGAACGCAATTATATGGAAAATGCAAGGTTGTCCAGGACCTGCGCCACCCTCTTGGCCTCCCTGGCTGACTTCACAGGAACGCCAAGTCGATACGTGCGGAGCGAGGGCGGCTGCAGGAGTCTACCGCATTATAGACCTCTGTCGCAGACCCCGTTCCGGGTTTAATGTGGAGTTGTCCTTCTCCTGGACTGGTCTTGGGCCGAGTTAATCCCTTGATCGCCTTGATCGATGGGGTGGTGCTATTCTATTCTACCGGGGCACCACACGACACTACACTACATTTTATACTTATATTTATACAATAGATACTTACATTTTTAGTATAAAC
Source organism: Keiferia lycopersicella (assembly GCA_029255805.1). Taxonomy (NCBI): domain Eukaryota; kingdom Metazoa; phylum Arthropoda; class Insecta; order Lepidoptera; family Gelechiidae; genus Keiferia; species Keiferia lycopersicella. The sequence continues at coordinate 9,198,854 of JARACZ010000008.1, forward strand.
ACAAAATGGGAAATTATAGATGATCTTGTATTTTTACTGCGCGGAAAATCACCTGTACACAGCTTCGGATACAAAATTTATGGGTCGTTAAAAGATTGTTCCGTAAATGGAGAGATTACGTCATAAAAATGATAAAAGCGAAGGTTAAAAGCCTATGTAAAAGGCCTGAATTGGATTAACAAAATTTTCAGTCTTGGTTAAGAACATTTTTTTTTCGAACCTGCCTATCTAAAAGGTTTGAAATTATTATTTCTTTGAGGTAAAGTCCTTTCTTAAAAGAGCTAAAGAATTATCTTTGATACTACTAAAACTTAAAAGTCTATTTTTTACATAACGTTTTTTCTTGTGAATCTCTACTCACGTGAGTTTAGGGTACTTTTGCATCTACATGATTACTAATTACCAAATTAAATTGAAATCTTTAAAAATGCAGAAAATATGATGAAACAAAATATTCGTTAATTTACAGCGTATATCATGTGATATACATTGTGTACTGAAATTGAAAATATCCCAATTCAAGAGCGTAGTATTGAAAATATCGCACCAGTTTATTAATTCTGGGTAAAAAATGAAGGATGATTTTATGCACAAACCGAATAAAAATGCTACTTCACGTGTTTATACCTACATAGGTACAAGACTTGACTATAGTGACAGGCTATCAGCCTCTCGCCTAATAATCGTAATACACACGAACCCTTAAGTCCCTCAGTCGTCTCTTACGACACCCACGCAAAATATATGGGGTGATATTATTCTAATCTGACATTACCTACGCGGCACCTATTTGTAGCGCTCATAATTGACAAAAGCACACTATTGGATCCTCTTACCATAAGGATATTATCTACATTTTACGCAATCTCCACACAGAATGATAACTGGCGAACAATGGGTGGCAGCCGTCGAAGCTAACAAGAAGATGGCTGAAGACGAACTTAGAGACACTTTGCGTCTTCGAGAAGGTCTCTTTGTGGCCAGAGGTCGTGCAAGAAACGCTCTTCGCGCACAAACTGACGTCACTAACTATATGCTCAGAAGGAGGATCTACGACACCCAACGGGCGAGAAACGAGCTTGAATGGCAAAAGATGAAGGTAATCTGAAGAACTTGAACTTTTTGTGAACTGCCTTGAATATAAGCGTATTTGTGATAGACCAAGTGGGACCATCTTTCATGTCTTTTATAAATGAATAGGAATAGGGACTCTTTGAACTATCTCAGAGGCATTTCACGTTTCATCTAGTTTTTCCAGGCAGTGATCTTAACAGATTAAAGTACTACTTTCTGCATCTTCCTCCCATTATCATTTCTTGTCTGTTTAACTTTTCTTACCACACAGGAGTAACTAGGTTAATATAACTTGGGCCTTTTTAAGGCAAGAGTGAATAGGCATTATCTAGGCAAGCATGTACCATCTTCGTCTGCATCTCCACTTACCACCAGGTGAGATGGCAGACAAATGCGGGCCTATTACTTATAAAAAAAAAAAAAAAAAATTGCGGCTATATCATGTCCTCAATATTCTGCAGCTACATATATTCCTTCTGATATTTTTCAAGAAATTCTATTCTTACTGTTACAGATGGAAGAAAATATGGACAAACTGAAACTCGAGCTAAAGATAATGGGTGAACAGTTTACCGACAAGCAAAACGCCCTGAAGTTGGCTGAAACCCGCTTGGAGACCAGAGGATACAGACCGGGGATTGAATTGGCATCGGACGATGCAGATGTGGGCCTGAAGGAGGAAGTTCGCAACTTGAGGGAAACTATCCGAGTACTACAGGAGAAACTGGATTGTGCCAAGTAAGTGCTTTCGGAGAAGAAAAATTGTTCTATAAGCAAAAAAATAAGTTAGGCGAATAGTTCATCGACAAGCACAATGTCCTAAAGTTGGCTGAATACCTCTTGTAGACCAGAGGATATAGCCCGGGGATAGATTTGGTACCAGATGACGTAGCCACGTCACGTCTGCTTCCGTGGACCTGAGGGAGGAAGTTCGTAACTTGAGGGACACTATACGAATACTACAGGAGAAGCTAAGTAAATGCTTTCTGAGAATAAAAAACATCAGAGGATATAGACAGGAATTAAGTTGTATATACAGGAAATCAATATATAGACAGGAATCATCATACGAGGAAGATGTGGGGTTGAAAAAGTGCGCAACTTAATCCAGGAAACTATCTGCATTCCGCAGAAAAACCTGGATTGTGCTAAGTAAAAACTAAAAAAATATAAAACATAGTAGGTAGGTAGTGGAAGCTGACTTTTCTTTTTGTCGTGGTAATAAAAATAACTTGTCAGCGGTATTATCTCAAAATTGTTGAGAGGGAAAAATACCCTACTCACACTAAAATAATGTTTTGGATAGTATCGGTCACTTGGGTTTTAGACATCCGGTACTTTCAGATGAAATTGCCTCTAAGAATTCAATCAAACTTGTCGGCTTCAGGATGTTATTCAATACGTTAATAATTTATTAACTAGAGAAGTTCAATACGTTAATTTATTAACTAGAACGGACCTTTTGGTCCCAACGGACAATGAATGGGTTTCCCAAATGATGCGGGCGTCTTATGATGAAATATTTCGGTTGTGGCTGGCTATTTGATGTAGGCAGGTATTAATTCTAGATATGTGTGTATACTACTAATACATAATAGTACATTTATTGTAGGTACATATAGATGTAAACATTACAGATAGGTACCCCCCCCCCTCCCCTCTCGGAAACAGTCCAATATTTCAATTTCGATTGTATCTCGTAACAATAAAAGCTCATAAACTTAAGTTACAATCTTTTTTCACTTTTCTTATGACTTCATAAAAAAGGGGTTAGATGGTTGTATAAAATTTAATTATCATTGGATCTTCATAGGGAAAGTGGCCTTCCCGGCGTCAGTGTCTTTACTTTTTCTTCATGTAGATAGTTTTAGAACAAAATGTCTTGTTTACAAATCAGCACTATCATGATGTGACTCCTGAACATGACCTTCATTTGTCTTCCCCCAGGGCAACATACAACGCGCTCGAATCGTCTGCAATTGAAATCGGCATTGACCTGGCAGACAAGAACCAGTCCCTGGAAGTGGACGTGCGCGCTCTGGAGATGAGGGCCGCGCTGGAGCCAGCCAAGCCCGTGGGCACCGACAAGAACCTCATACTCACCAACTTGGCGCAGGAGATGCCCAACATGGATAACTTCTAGTCTTAGTTCTTTATTTCTTTCTAAAATTATGTTTGTGTGATTGATTATAGTTTGGTGTAACTGTGTGTGTGTGTATTGTGTTATCATTTTTTTCAATAAATATCTCAAAAGCTTCTTTGTTTTTCTTTACGACTTCTGTGGAGATTTCAACGGTTTGTGATATAGGTATCACATAAATAGGTGAAGTCTCAACAATAGGGTCCAGCACGGCCCATCGTGAATCTCGAGAACCGCACCACTTTGCGGAGAGCTGAAAATAAGAAAAAAATGTCGTGAATTTGTCGACCCAACATGCAAAAAATTCAGAAAGATCTGGTGAGCCGTTTAAAAGATATAACGAAAACAAAGTGGCATGCTGGAGAGAGCCTCTCTGCCCATCGATGGATTTCGAGAACCACGGCACGTAGCGAGGAAGTGTGGTTCTCCCCAGCACGGCCCATGTGGAATTCCATGACCTTGAGTATGCAGAATAATTGTCGATAATTTGTCGAAATTTGTCGCACAAAAACCAGAATTTGTCCGGACACCGTTTAAAAGATATAACGAAAAGAAGGTGGCGTGCTGGAGAGAGGCTCTCTGCAGCACGGCCCATCGTGAATCTCGAGAACCGCACCACTTTGCGGAGAGCTGAATATAAGAAAAAAATGTCGTGAATTTGTCGACACGACATGCAAAAACTCAGAAAGATCCGGTGAGCCGTTTAAAAGATATAACGAAAACAAAGGGGCGTGCTGGAGAGAGCCTCTCTGCAGCACGGCCCATCGATGGATCTCGAGAACCACGGCACGTAGCGAGGAACTGATTTCTGGAAAAAATTGTCGGGAATTTGTCGAACACGTATGCAAAAGCACAGAATTTGTCGACCTTTAGTTTAGAAGATAATCGCATGTACTTATTTTCAAGGGCCTTTAAAGTTCAGGAGCTTACTTTCAATAAATCTGTTTATTGTTCGTAGCTTGTTCGTTTATTTTTTTTATTATTTAATTATATGGACTTCTACCCTGTCTAGGGTAATTCTGCCAGTGTCAGTGAGAAAAGATTCCAGCGCAGCAGCTGCGCCGGACGGTGATTTCTGATGTAGGGTGATAGTGTCATCTACAGGATCTGAAGGGCTCCTCATTATACCATTCGGAAATGTGGTGAAAAATCTTCAACTTCAATTCTTCATTCAATGTTTACAATACAGGCACTTCATTGATTAAGTTACTATCGAAAATAAGCACTGAAGGCTCCAGTAAATATAAAATAAAAGTTTGCAATTGAAAATTACGTCTTTCATTGCCGGATGAAACAAAAGAAATCCGTTTATTGTTCGTAGCTTCTCAATATGGCTACAAAATTATGTCGCTGTGGCATTCTGTTAGATACTAGATTTAGATCACAGGCTAGATTTGAACCTGCAACTTTCGCTATTAGTACTGGCCGCGATACCTTTTCTATATGGGCTACCACGAAATTGTCTTGCTTGGAAAACGCTATTAACGTGATTACGCTATTTTCTTAGAGCCTTGTACAAGGTGAATTTGCAGTTGCTTTTAGGAACAGGTTGGCAAAGCCACAAGGTAAAACACAATCAAAACATTACAATATTATATTATTAGTTTCTAAATTACAGTTATTGCTTATCAGACCAGTTTTGTCATTCGAAACTTGCTGCAATATCTACCATGTGTAAGAGGTAACATGCATGATCAGGCAATGAAATGAACAACTTGATCTTCTTGTCATGACTCTTACGTCAGATCTAAACTTTGGACGCTACATAGAATCTTTGGCCACGACTGCAGCAAAAAAGCTTGGTATTCTCCCAAAGGTTAGGCGCTACTTTGCACCAGAACAGCTTCTACAACTCTATCAAGCTCAAGTTCGAGTTGCTACCTTTGGGATGGATCTGCCAAATACCAACTGGCCGCCTTAGACTCCATTGAAAAACGCGCCAAGAAGCTCATAGCAGACGAAGCACTGGTTGAGGCTAAGTTGCAGAGCCTTGAACACCGTCGTAAAGTTGCATGCATGTCGGTATTCTATAGGATGCATTTCGGAGAGTGTGCTCAAACACTCCATGACCTGATACCCCCTTCCCCATTCCATCTCCGAGGATCGAGGCGCCGACTAGGATTCCACCCTTATGTTGTAGATATACCAACGGACCGTTTATTGAAAAGAATCAATCTTGATATTTTGTTTCCAACAAAATTGACTTGCCGACAAAATGGACTTGCCCTCAAAATAGACTTGACGCTAGTTTAGCGAGTAAAAAAGAAATTGCAACTACGTAAGTTCACAAAACTTGTGAACTATGCACATACAGAAAAACATCACGCTGCGAGGATAAAACACACAGCTTAAGATAGTTCTAATTAATTTGTTTTATAAAAATTGTAATGGTATTTCTTACCTTTTCTTAGCGCCTATATAGTTTTTTTTTAATTAGCTATAATATAAAGAAAAATAAACTATACTATAAAGTTCGAAGGTAAGTAAGTAGGTACCTACGTTAGACCAGTAATTACTTCTCTAAGGAGGTTCAGTGCTGCCAATATTATTATTTTTAAAAGTAATGGATGGCGCGCACGGGTGACTTTGTCATACGATAATAGGGAATATTCATGTTTATTTTTTTCTTAAATTTTAGGCCATTTCAAATTTTATGCATATTCCCTATTCGAATGGATCTCTCCATTTTCACCGAATATGAATGAGACTTTCGGTTAGTCGCATGCAATGAAATCCCTTACTTTTAACAAGCGATTACACATCCCGCCCGATACGGATTTGACATTTAGGTAGTTGGTTATTTATTTGAAAATGGTACAATAAAGGTTGTTTAGTTTCACAAGTAGATTGAAACATTTGCACTGAATTTAAAATGTCCTTAAATAATTACCAGAAATGTATGTCAAATCCGGCTCTGTTTTCAGAGTAATGTAATATTTTAAAAACACTTTAATGAGGATTTTTTTGGCTTATAGCAACACTTGTCCAGACTTGGTGACGCTATTTCAAATTGACAAATTATTATCAAGTTAAGTTCAGTGCCCAATAATTACTATTACCTCTATTTAATGGGATTGTTATACTTTCAGTGCTTTATTATTCTCTTATATAAAAATATGATTTTATATATACATTTCACAAGTTAATTTATTACCCCTATTTATGGGAAATTGCACCGCATAATTCACTACGAGTGAAACTGAGATCATGAAGTCAATATATTTATATTTAACAAAAAAAAACAAAGAAAAAGAAAAAAAAATATAAGTATAAGCAGATCCCCCTATCCTATACATCACTTTACTCTTTGAAGCAGATATTATTGTTGGTAAGCTCCTATACTATAGTCACACAATATGTATTTGCGCCTATCTTTTAAACTAAAGGTCGACAAATTCTGTGCTTTTGCATACGTGTTCGACAAATTCCCGACAATATTTTCCAGAAATCAGTTCCTCGCTACGTGCCGTGGTTCTCGAGATCCATCGATGGGCCGTGCTGCAGAGAGGCTCTCTCCAGCACGCCACTTTGTTTTCTTTATATCTTTTAAACGGCTCACCGGATCTTTCTGAGCTTTTGCATGTCGGGTCGACAAATTCACGACATTTTTTTCTTATATTCAGCTCTCCGCAAAGTGGTGCGGTTCTCGAGATTCACGATGGGCCGTGCTGCAGAGAGCCTCTCTCCAGCACGCCACCTTCTTTTCGTTATATCTTTTAAACGGTGTCCCGACAAATTCTGGTTTTTGTGCGACAAATTTCGACAAATTATCGACAATTATTCTGCATACTCAAGGTCATGGAATTCCACATGGGCCGTGCTGGGGAGAACCACACAGCGAGGAACTGATTTCGGGAAAAAATTGTCGAGAATTTGTCGAAAACGTATGCAGAAGCACAGAATTTGTCGACCTTTAGTTTAAAAGATAGGCACATATACTTATTGCGTGGCTATAGTATAGGAGCTGACCAACAATAATATCGGCTTCAAAGAGTATAGTGATAAATACTTTCATAAAATGTTTCTTTACATTGTTTTTTTTTTGTTAAATATCAAATATATTGACTTCATGATCCCAGTTTCACTCGTAGTGAATTATGCGGTGCAATTTCCCATAAATAGGGGTAATAAATTAACTTGTGAAATTGTATGATTTATTGAATGTCAGCTCCTGTACTATATAGGCCCTTGAAAATAAGTAAATGCGATTATCACCTAAACTAAAAGTCGACAAATTCTGTGCTTTTGCATACGTGTTCGACAAATTCCCGACAATTTTTTCCAGAAATCAGTTCCTCGCTACGTGCCGTGGTTCTCGAAATCCATCTATGGGCCGTGCTGCAGAGAGGCTCTCTCCAGCATGCCACTTTGTTTTCGTTATATCTTTTAAACGGCTCACCGGATCTTTCTAATTTTTTGCATGTGGGGTCGACAAATTCACGACATTTTTTTCATATATTCAGCTTTCCGCAAAGTGGTGCGGTTCTCGAGATTCACGATGGGCCGTGCTGCAGAGAGCCTCTCTCCAGCACGCCACCTTCTTTTCGTTATATCTTTTAAACGGTGTCCCGACAAATTCTGGTTTTTGTGCGACAAATTTCGACAAATTATCGACAATTATTCTGCATACTCAAGGTCATGGAATTCCACATGGGCCGTGCTGGGGAGAACCACACAGCAGGCTTCTGACATAGTTGTGTAACGACCACCGTCTAAGTAATCATAGACAGCCACTTATCTAGAGTCTCGCTTGTAACTTGCATTCCCAGGAGAATTTCCAAGGCAAAGAAATCTTTGGGTTTTCAAAGAATGTGTAGATATCAAGATATCAGCCTATTTAGCGGAGGTAAGTGTGCAGAATTATAAAGTGCTTATTTACAATAAATAGTAATACTAACAAACTTTCCCACATTTTACGAGTACACGCAATCCGATTGCTCCAGGCCTCAGAAATTGGATTATATCGTCTATATACGTGTAGATAATGGACATCTCCCGCGGTGCCGCCATGGTTCGTTGCTGCAGCTAGATTGCTAGGGTATAAAACCCAGGCGCTCAGCCTCGCAGTAAACATTCGCAAGCGAAACGCCGAAACTGATTTCAAGATTTAAATGTAAGTATTTTTAAATGTGTTTTTTGGGGTTGTTTGCCTATAGATACTGTGAGCCTTTCGGCAGATAATGTCCTCATCCTAAACTGACACGTTTGGAAGGGTAGGACTATAGCTACACGGCTCCTACAGAGCGACAGAAACATCCCACCCCTGTAATGAGGATTATCATCCCCTGCTGACTCATCGTCACATCAACCGTCACACCAATGTTACGGTTTGACTCTTTTCGTGTAGAATACCGAGTCGTCCAATAGGAATTTGTGATTGGGGGTCAGTAAATGGAACAATAGTAGTCATGTCAAAACAATGCCACTATAGCGAAATGTCACTATTGCCTTTCTAATTTTTGCGAGCTTTTGCCTTTTCTGCACCCTCTAATCGTCCAAACTTCCGACTCTTCTCTCTATCTCTCTCTCTCTTCTTCGGAGATTTATCGATGACTCAAAAGCTGCTAAAAGGTTGTATGGCTGGCAGAAGAACCTTTCCTTGGACAAAGTTCTTATTTTTGGCTTTGTACTTAAGATATAGTCAATCCCCGAAGGCATATAAGGTTTTTTTCCAAACTAAAATTGGACGGCATGTTTACAGAACAGACACATTTATCTCTATAGATATAATAGGTATATCATGTTATAGGTAGGTTACCTACTAATTAGTTTTGATGCCTAGGACCAGCTAGAGTGAACTTATCACGTTGTAAAACAAGACCCTTTCGGTCACTTAGATCTAGTTCCTGTGACGTCCGGTGTAACCTAAGTAAACTTCGAACGTCTATTCTGTGGACGTCTATTTCGATATCGACTGATTTTCTATATTTTTATAAGTGGGACACCAAGGAAGACGGCGAACCCCATAGACTTAGAATATACTAGCATGGCGTACTCGAACGATCCCATTAGCGCTATTCACGACAATTTATCGATCAACTTTTTTGGTTTTCATTTTTATTACATTTTTATTCACATAATTCAGTAGGTATATTCTTACGCTATAGTTGATAGGTATTCTTATTATTGATTCAAGCCTCTTCTATTGATGCAACCAGTGTAGTGTGGGGATTCCCGCAGATTTTTATTGAAATAAAACCTTTAACAATTCACATCAGTTTCCTTCTCAATAATTAACATACTCTGGAAATTACCGATCAATTTAAAGCAACAAGCTCAACAGTCTCGAAACTTACCTAGCAGTTTTTTATCAGCATGAGTTCATATGCGGAAGAAAGATGGCAGAATCAATCATGTTATACCGCTGATATCCGGCAATATCGAACGAGATTTTTTAAGTTTAGGAAGTCATGTCTTTAGCCGATTGTGTCATAGACGTAGATCCGCTTCCTCTAGAGCTTTTGTGACGTTTCTAGCTCAATTTCCATTGCGCCAGGGAAGCCAGTCCGCCTTGACAAGTTGTTCGGATCCGTGCGCAGACGCATCGATGGATTAAGTCGCGTGATTGGTGGACGCAGACTGTTTCACGTGTACGCACAGGTTATTTACATTTGACTTTTTGTTCGTTGGTGCGGAAGTCGATCTCTGCAGTCCTAAATATGGGGCTATTCTGCTTAATTATTTCATGACAGCAAAAATGTTGAACTCTACAAGAATAACGTGGATAAGATAAAACCAGATTTTTAAGTGATCTAGAACTACGAACTGTCTTTATTGGAAAAGTGAATTGGTGTCTGATTCATTTTTATGGATTATCTAATAATAAAGACTCTTATGCACTTAAAACTAAAAGCTAGTTCTGAACTTTTATTGAATAGCCCAAAGTGTCGCATCTACGTAAAAGAATCCAGCCAGACGCCTCAGGCGGGATCTGAAGGCAAGCCAGATGTTTTTGACGAAAAAGAATTGTGTAGATATTCCTGCTTTAGACAGAACTTACTGCTATCGGCGTAATAAGTGGCGCAATAATAGCAAAAACTATTTGATAACTCAGAAAAACACATGAAACAGGTGCTAATTATATCCAGTCATTTCACAAGAGTTTGGGAAATTTCTGCAAACAAATTGTTATATTCGTTGAATCTATGAGTGAATATTTGCGCAACTTTTTAGCTGGAATGAATGAAATGGTGACCGTCCTAAGCGCCGAGGCGACATGTTGAATTGAATGCTAAACTTTTAATATAGCCTTGAAGCGTGTTATTTACATAACTTATCATTAACCTTGACTCTCTTTACTGTCTCTTGACACAATTTGAAAGTTTAAGGAGGTAACTAACTATTCTGGTCCTATTGGACTGTGCTATTGCATTGTGATATGCGTCAAGTCGTATAGCGATAGATAGATAACATTGGATATCGTTAGATACCTACCTAAAACCTACCTAAAAGCGAGTTTGTTAATTTTTCATCTAAGGAAATAAGTCCGTACGTAGATGTTTACAAAAAATATTTATTTCGGTATGTATCAAGCTAAAGCATATCCACAATAACATCAACATGGAACAATGAACTTCCTACTTAGAACTTTCGTCTTTCGCAAAGGTAGATCCGTTTCCTGGGCTACCCCCGTCCCTCGATCTCGCCATAAAGCCTCCGTGCAGCTTCCCCCCTCCCTCCCCCTACTATATGCGCACACGCACGCGTAGTCGAACTCATTCCATATTTAAACAGTTCCAATTTGCGATCGGTGGTCGAGTCGAAATTTTCTCCGACTTTGTTTTTAATTTTAATAAGCTAATTTCTGTTCATGTTGCCTGAAGTTAAATAGGAAAGTTTGATTCCTGTTTCGGTGCAGTGGTGGGAAAGTTTGGATTTACGATTCAGAGTTCATGTGTGTTAAATTTAAAATTAATGCGGTGAGTGTTTTGGTGGCGTTGTTAATATCTAAATATATGTAAATTGTAAACTCTTAAGACACAAATATTATTTTATAATATTTTCTGTCGGTTGCATTGTTTACTGCTAACAAAAAACGGATGTCAAACAGGGTTCGTGTTGTCTTCGTATCAAGTCCCGATCTTAAAACCAGCATCATAAAAAAAATATAAACAATAAAATGTGACTGTGCAAGATGTCCCATAAGCAGTTTATATCCACTTCAATCTGATAAATTAATTTTCTTAAAATATGGTCCAAAAAACAGAATGTGACGAAAATTACGAGAAACCTATAAGACCTTTGTAAACAAAGTGAACAATAAATATAATTTGTATTTGTATTTGTAACTATAGCCACTTCACGGAAAAATAGATGTTCATTAATTCCAATAATAAGACAATAGAACTAAATGTTTGTAATGAGAAATTTTCTAATTATAGTTATTGCCCCTATCTATAAACATACCAGATGGCGTTGTAATAAGTTACAATTGTAACATTATTAACATTCAAGTTATTGTATTGATACAGAAATACATTTCCTTAGAAAACTAAGTAAACTGAAAAACTAACTTTCCTAGAAACTTTTTCAGTTTAGCTCAGCGCCATCTATGTATATTTGAAGATTGTCTAGATTTCCCATTTTCCCAAATTTTTGGTGATACTTTAAAGTGAACTCATTCTGGAACACATCATCGATGACATATTTTCTGTAATCAGAGGATATTTTTATACACTTTCAAATCAAACGAAAATATTTATTGCAAAACAAAACACAAACTAATAAGTAAAACAAAAGAACAAAAAAAAAAGACAAAAGATTTGATTCGCTAAGTGGTGCTAAGTATGGCCGTTCGTATAGGTCATAATTGACAAGTGTCAAAATCACGTTAATTCTATGACATAAGGTCTATTTTTCTCTTTGTTGTCATGTCGTTTAGTGTGGGTTTGACAGCTGTCAACTACGGCCTATTCGAAGGGCCATACCTACTTTAGATTCACGGCTCTAATTTTCCCTTTCTTCGCTCAAAATAGTGACTCTGATTTGAAGCAAATTACGCCTCACCAACCCCCCGTTCGCAGAATCATCACCCACCACAAGCACCATGGCTAGCAGAATCGTCTCCCTATTTGCTGCCTTCGCCGCCATCGGCTTCCTGACCACCTTGGACCCTGTGGAGTGCAGTCCAGCTATCGGTGAGTTTGGGAATCTGGGGACAGGGGGTCATTCTGGGCAACGGACATTTTAAAACCAGGGTTATTCCTAGCCAGGGAACTTGGGGTTAACTTGAGGAAAAGACATTCGGAATCTGAACACAGGGCTCTCGTAGGCGCTTCCATAGATTGCATGTTGTGATAACTGCATCAAAAATGGCTGTTAACAGTCATAGGTCGTGGACCTATCACGCTGCACTTTTCGACACAAGATACGCACGCCCACAGGACACGTCAGTTGCATTTCACCATTTCGGATTTTGATGATAAATGAAAATCAAAATAAAACTTACTTCCATGCGGGCGATACCGTGGGCTCCCATTAGTCTGGCATATATCGATAAATTATCTTTTCAATGAACCATTTTCAAGCCAAATAAACGCCAGGAAAGGTTAATTAACTAAGATTTGCTTTGTTAGCTTGATTAGTGTTAGTGAAACCTAATATTGGCAGAGTATCAGATCAGCCTAGTGCGTGGTTATGCTAATTCATGAAAACAGTACAGATTAATTGCGTGGATAACCTGTGGAATTGCCTATTTTACATGTAAATAACTGGAAAAGGAGTAAACATATTAGCAAACATTTTAAGGAACAAATCAGCCCTTGAAACTGAACAACTTTCCCTAAGAAACATATGTCAAAATATGAAATAAAAAATTTGGACCTCCCATACAAATTGACTTGGTCGATAGAGGTTCAAAATTATTATGTTCTTGGAATAAGTCGTTCAGTTTCATGGGCTGATTCACTCCTTAAAACATTTGCAGCAATTTTGTTTACACCCTGTATATCTGAAACTCATTTCTTCATAACAAAAGTAAATTGAGTTAGAGCCGAGCACAATTTCCTTTGGTAATGGTTCTAATAAACGTCTTATTATTAATTATATTCATGATTAGATTATTTTACTAGATAAAGATCTAAGATAGCTTTTTTACACACATACATACATACATATATCACGCCTTTATCCCTTGCGGGGTAGGCAGAGCGTTAACAGCCGTAAGATCGGTTGCTATCGCCATGTCAGACATTTTTGAGTATTGTTTTCTAAGGTTGTTTCGGAAAACATGTGTATCCCTATAGTGACAGGTTGTCAGCCTGTCGCCTAAAAATTGTAATACACCAACACTCTCGAATCCCTTAGTCGCCTCTTACGACACCCACGGGAAGAATGTGGGGTGATGCTGTTCTAAGCCGGCATTACACGGCATAGCTTTTTTGAAGATAGATAATGCAATTTTTATTTGTCCCTGCAAGGCAAACGAACGAGCCGGGCTGTAAAAGTCGCGGACTGCTGTTATATGGGTATTGAGATGTCATTGAGTCAAAATGTTGACGCGAAAAATGAAGATAGAAAACTTGGAAAACTTCATGCTCCTAAATAGGGTCTAATTTCAGAATTAAACTTATGCAATAGACGTGTTCTTTTCTACAGAAGTAACTCAATATGAAAAATACCTACTTATAGTACAGGGCGGGGCAAAAAGCATTGGCTCCCATTTTTATATTAATCAATAAAATTGAGTTCTGTTTTCACAGAACAAATAAATAATAGATGATGCAAAATTTATGTGCTGCTGCCCTAAGACCTTGTAGAAAGAAACATTCTGTTCATTCCTCTCTCTATTACCTGCCTTCGTAGCAAGTGCTACGATTTGCTACGCCGCGCCACCGCCGTAGCTTTTTTAACTCATTAACTGCACACTATTGAATTTTACGCAATATACATAAAAGGGCAACGCGACGACATTTTTAGTACTAGTTTTTTATCGTGTGAGAATCCAAGTCAACTAACGAGATCAACCTTGATGCTTACATTAAAGAGAAAAATATATTTTTGACAAATATTTATGTGCAAAATAATACAGTATCACTTGTCTGAATGTACCTAATGGGGAACCTCAGAAGACGTGCGTGGCGAGGCAATGACCCCAATCCGCGTATGCTGTCACTTTCGCCGTTACACAACACGGCGGGCTAAGCACGCGGCGGCTTCGGATTAGCCAAAGTTTTACTTCCATTGCGTTGTGTCCCGTGCGAGTGTCGTATAGTCATACTTCGGTAAAACCTGAACTAAACTACACTCTCCTTACACTCTTACATAATTTTCGTTAAAAAATTCATTAGATATTGAGTTCTTCGATGGAGTGTCTTTCGAAATGTGGTTACCGGCTCACTTACTGAGTCCTTACATAAAGTTTTCAAAAAGCGCTTCAAACAAGAAGCTTATCGTTCATGACGCAAATTATACCGCATTGACAATAAGACCCTTATGAGATAAGACCAATGCCTCGCAGATTTGCATTAATAGCTGTGCCAGTAGTTTGCATGAATTATCATTTCCTTGTAAGGGAAGAGCCACAAGGCCTAAGAATATAATGTAGAGCTCAGCTCAGTGCATGAATATTTCTAAGATGCCTTAGGTGTAGTTACCTCAGAAGATGTGAATGTCCCTACAACCGATATAGAATGATCCCTGTGACGTTTATGATTTTAGAGCAAATGCTATGACAAAAGGTCCATTTTCAGAAAAATGGACCTTATGTCATAGCATTTGCTCCAAGGTCACAAACGTCACAGGTACCTAGTTATATCAGTTATTCGTCTTAAAAACAGTGGTTACACGTAGGTAATTTTGCGCAACTTTTGAAATAGATTCACAATTTCACATTAAGCCCACGCGTCGATGTATGTAAAACCTCTTACCAACTTGATTGAAACTAGTAACAACTTCACCTTAGCCCCTTAGCCGCTTACACTTGACCGTATAATACTATTATTATAATACTACTTTTAGGGGATTTGCGAACACTTGCGAGTTGGTTACAAGACTTACAAGTTTACAAGACCTTTGGTGTGAGTTACAAATCTATTTGCTCTTCTCACCAAGTTTTTGGTAAACAGAATCGTTTGTAGGCTGTAATCTCCCAATAAACTTAGATATAAGCCTAAGTAGAATATTGGCTTGCACCTCAAGTTTGCAACTTAGGTATTCATGGTATCAATGTAATATACTGTCTTTAGTAAACTGGATTTGAACCTGCGCTTATCGCTATCAAATTTAGTAGGTACTAGCAACGCCTCACCATCTGTGTTCCCGCTGCTCAATACTTGCCTGCGAAATTATGCAAGAATATTTTGGCTCGTAACGCGTAGCACGGAATTTGCAATTTTTCTAAAATTGTACTGATAACTACCTAAACACAATAGCACTATGATACAAATATACATACAAACATAAACCACGCCTTTAACCCCTGCAGGGTCGGCGGAGCGTTAGCGACCGTTACAATGCAATAGCTATCGCTACATTATAGAGTGGCCTAGTCAGAAAAATCGTGTATCACTGTACCTAGTATAAGTTGCTAGCTTTTCGACTAAAATTATAATACACTGATAAAATAAAACCCTCGAGTCCCTTACTAGCCACTTATTACACCCGCAGGAAATAGGTTCATATCGGTAATACTATTCTACACTGGCACTATGACAAATTCTTTGATATCTAAGTTGGTCGGTTATTATAGGCGTGATAAATGTGTAAAACCCCGATATTCGAATAGGCCATATTTTACAGCTTTCAAAATCGTGCTAATGCTATGACTTAGAGTCTATTTTCTTTGTTGTCATGTCTTTTTGTATGGGTTTGACAGCTGTCAAATATGGCCTGCGCCTGTTCGAACGACGGAGGTTTAAGTACTTACCTTTTTCCCCCACAGCTACTGGCTACGACCAGATCCAGATATGTCTAGACAACTGCGTGCAGTGCCGAGCGATGCTTGGCGCCTGGTTCGAAGGTCCACTGTGCGCTGAATCCTGCTTGAAGCTCAAAGGAAAAGTCATCCCAGAGTGTGAGGACTTCGCCTCGATTTCACCTTTCCTCAATAAACTCAACGCTCTGTGAAATGTATGAATCTATGTGGATTTTTGAACGGGCTGATATTTTGACTAAATATTTGAGAACGATCTGTGTATTAGGTAATTGAAGCTTATTTAGATATTGTGTGGGTGTGTTTTTCTGCTATTTTAAGCGCTATTTGATATTTTTGGTATCACATGCCCATAAAAATATCAGCCCATTATTGTACCTAGATTTTACTATGAAATATTTGAAATACTTTGCTTTTAATTGTATTTTTAATGTTTGGTCTTGAGCCCTACAGACCATAAAACAAAATTTGAAAATATTTCAATCATTTCATGCAAAGTCTTACTTGTATTATTCTAACGACCTGTGCCAAAGCATTTATAACTATTTTTAAGGTAAATATATTTTGTATAATTGAAACTGTATTTTACAGGGATTAATGTTAAGAGTAAATAAAAATCGTATGTGAATTATTACAACTCTATTTTATTTCAGAAGAAATCGACAGAGTTCAAATATTTTTACACTATTTTAACTTATCTTAAAGAATACATCTTTACCATAATTTTAAATTTACGGCCCCTAGTAAAACATAAAATCCATTTTCATTAATATATCTAAGATAATTGCAACTCAATTCTTACAAATAACCGTACTTACAAAAGTTTTGTCAATGCAGAGACTGAAAATCTTAATCTACGTGTCTTAATTTTTTTATCACTTAATTACTTTGTTATGTATAAAATCAAGTCCACCGAGAATAAACTAATTCGACGTATTTTTTATAAGCATATAATGTAGAGCGCGTCTTATTGTTGCGAATGGTTAGCACGAACACCGCGACACTGTCAATTCGCTACATGACTGGGTCATTAATAAAATACACAAGTTGTACGCTTAACACTGTTGTTCAAAAATACTACATGGTCACTCCATTTACGTTTTCGAAATATTTAAAGCTTGAATGAATAAACTGTAAAAGTAAACCAAACTAAAATATAGGACGATCCCTGTGACGTTTGTGACCTTGGAGCAAATGCTACGACATAAGCTCCATTGTCCTTTGTTTACTAGGAAAATGGAACTTGTCATAGCATTTGCTCATGGGATCATCCTTTATTTTACAGACTATAGAGATGAGTAGCTAATTTGACCTGCCAGCGACAGCGTTATCGAAGTTCTATGTCATTAGTATATTTGCGATGTCATTAGTACTGCGAGACATTTCTCAATATCGCTTATAAGATCGATCTCCGAGTTAATACAGGCCTAAGGTTTTGATAGTCAGTAAATTTCTCGGTGACCCGAATATACTACGTATGTATATCATTCATTACCACATTAGTTGACGGGAACATCTTCAGTAAGTGACGGCATATCACCCATTCCTCCTTCGTGCAACGGCATTTGCATGTCTGAAACAATGTAGGAAATGTTTAGTAAGCGTTTTCGTCACAATATCGTTAGGAACCTACTACTTGTAGAATTATTTCTTATTACTTTGAGCCAGACATGTCCCACTGCAGGGCAAAGGCCTCCCTCTCTTTCCTCCACTTTTCCCTATCCTGGGCCGCCTCCATCCAGTTATAGGCGTAGGTATGTAGCTCGTCTATCCACCTTTTCTTGTAGAAGGCAGTTGAAAAATTCTGACAGTAGGGTTAATTGGGTCGTTGGACGACACAATGTCCCACACGAAAAGAGAGAGCCATAGTATACAGAGGGCCGTACGATTTCAATTGTAAACAGTTAGTTCATAATATAATAATTATCATTGATGTGATAACAAATGAACTTTCTATTCTATTATGTTTTTTCTGTTGTTAGCAGAATAGACACCACGAGAGGGCAGATCGAATAATTCGTTGATTTTGTCCGATTTGCAACTCTAGGGTGTTCAACAGTGTCCATACTAAGGCGACTGATAATCAAGATAAATCCTGTATAGGCAGTGAAGTGTCATAGACTGATCTTACTACATACTGCTTACTAGCTAGGCTAGGGTAAGCTATTAGATTTTACCTACTCTGAAGCTACTTTCTACAACTAAAAACAATACTGTGATTTGGCAGAGTAAAAACTTATTGTATGAGTGTGTTTAAACTGAATAAACGCTTTATTTATTTTTACTCAAACTCTACCTACTCTACAACAACCATGGTTCACTGCTGGAAATGGACATTTTGCCCTGATTAGAGGTATTATCTTCTCTAGTCTCGCAACGCAGGTTAAGTTGGATATCTCAGTTCAAAAACTTTTATTTACAGGTAAATATTAGTCCATTGTAAAAGAGAGGAAATTGTAAGACATTATTTTATCTTATTTATAGCAATTTTATGATCCTAGTTAACGCGGCTCGAGTGCTATAACTATTGTTAAAATGAGGTGATTTAAATGTGATGCTATTACGAGGCATATGCCAGCACCACACAAACTATTCTATGTAAAATACAAAGTAAACGCTACACTTATTTTAACATAACTGTTATACATTACTATGTAAAATTAGGAGTTATCTACATTTACTTTAAAAAGTTTTAATAGTGAAACCTTTATAATAAATAGCCATTCAGAGAATTATAAGTTTCAGTTATCTGGTTAAGCATCGTCTAAAAGAGGCATGTGTAGCATTTGACTTCCGAAATAGTAAGATGCTGAAAAATAAGTACAATCTAAAATGGCATCTACAAAATTGCACTAAATCAGCTTTTAGTCTATTTGTATTCATTTCAGGCCAGATTAGCCTTCGGATTGCAGAGGTCAGATGGCAGTCGCTGTGTGTAAAAACTTGGTTCCACATCAAATCCCTAGGTTAGGTAAATCATTTACATACATACATAAATCACGCCAGTATCCTTGGCGGGGTACGCAGAGTGTTAACGACTGTAAAATTACGGTCTATATTGTCTGACAATGTTTGAGGGTTGTTTCAGATAAATCACGTATCACTATAGTAACAGCCTGTCGCCTAAAATTGCAATACACATGAAACCCTGGAGTCCCTTAGTCAGCTACGACACCCACGGGAAAGAAATGGGGTGATGCTTTTCTAAGCCGGCATCACACGACAAATATCATTCACATACCTGCAGGAATTTCAACCATCGGCGCAGAGTTATTGATACTCTGTGGCACATCCAAACCCTGTGACACGTCTGGTTGCGTGTAGGTTTGCGACAGATCTGGTTGCGTGTATGTCTGCGACAGGTCTGGTTCCGTCAGAGAAGTAGACATGTCCTGTTGTGTGTAAGTCTGTGAGGCTTCGAGGTTGGAAGTGTCCATCGAAGTGTCCATCGGTTGGGGGGCTTCCGCCGCTTGCGGGGGCTCTGGGGGTGGTAGCTGAAAGAAAAACTCAATATTGAAGTCAATTTTGAAGGAAAATAGGTACAAAAAATAGTACAAAAAGTGCAAAGGACAAAGGCGTGACATGTGATATGTGCGACATTGAAAATAGATAGTCAGACACTCGTAGGTAACCTATAAAAATGGGTAGGTATCTTGCATGCTTTCTTTTTATTTTAGTTTAAGTACTTGAGATGTATAAATATTATGAAAAGTGTTGGCAAAGTGTTAGGCTGGTTTCAGAGCGGCGCGTCTCAGCAGCGTTCGCTGTGAAACGACATTCAGACGCGCGCGCTTCGTTGTGGTGTACGGTCGAGTGCAGAGAATCATTATGCCAGCAAACGTAATCACTATATTAGCTATATACGTTATATGGAAAAGAGTGCAACAACGACGTCTTAAAAGATTGCAAGTCGACGCTACTGGCAATCGAAGGAGATCCGACCGCGGCGCGGCCGAGACGCGGCCCAAGACGCGTCACTATGAAACGCTACATACAATCTAGTGTAATGCGAGGCGCGTGCGGCTGGGCAGCGCTGCCGAGACGCGTCGCTCTGAAACCAGCCTTATGCGAATGGGAGTATGATGTCTCCGCCAGTGAACTGTTTTTACAGATTGGCGAGCTCAATATTATAAATTGCCTAAATATATTATGCTTGAATAAACTAAATTAAGTTTTAAAATTTCAACAAGCAAGTGTTTACCTCAGGAGCAACCCTGGGCACCCTTCCAACCGGGTGCCTCACACTGAAAGGGGCGCATCGCTCGTAGTAGCCGATCACGAAGTCTGGGAACGCTTCACCGAGATCGTGACCCGGTACCACATCCACTTCTAAGCAGCCTTGCCTGGAAAATAGTAAAAATGTTATGAAATTTAAGTTGCATGGTAAAAGTGACAATTTCTAGGTGGTTTTGTGTGAATAGGAATCTGTAAGCTAATCACCACAACAAGTAAGTTTGACCGTTACTTATCTTTTAAATGTTAATTAATAAGTTGTGGGCAGACACATAATATAAAAAAAGTATCTTATGGTGTTGGGGTTGATTGGTTCTCTAAGGTCTGGAGTAATAAATCACACTTAACTCTCAGATCGATCTCAAGAGCGCTTACATCAGTCAATACTAACAGCATCACAAAGTCACACTCGAGATCAATCTCAGAGTTAAGTGTGATTTATAAATATGGACCTAAGTCATCCTGCCTTATTCATGAAAGAAATCATTTGATTAATTTCATAATTAAAATGTTTTCTTCTTCACCACCAAAAGTGTTCTAAGTAACCACACTCACCATTTGACCAAGAAGTAAAGAGTGCCATGGAACAGTTGTCCGGCAAGAATCTTTTCTGGTGGCAGGCCCCTGGCAAGCCCCCTGGGCTTCTCTATCTCCTGTAACTTGAGAGAAATTTTAAAGTTAATGCGGGGTAGGCAGAGCGTTATAGTAAAATTCTCATATCATCCAACCTTTCTCTTAAGTCATCGGTCCATCTAGCTGGAAGATGTCCAACCAACCAAAACTAAATTCAGGGAATAGACAGCAGCAATGACTTTTGGCGTGCAATATTACAATTACAATTCCAATTTTGGTTTGATTCTTTTATAATCCCCATGTTCAGTAGTGGCCTGTGTAGCTGCCGATAAACCTTCAAGATTTAACAAAAGACGTCCAACAACAAGGTGGTCGACCCGCTTGTCAAAAGACTTTGGTTTGAACCCCGTATGTGGGATGTATTTTTCCACTTGTTTCCTCTGTATTTGTAAGAAAAAGTTAATAACCTCAAGACTTACTTCAACCTTCTTCTTAGTAGCCCGCCTGCCTCGCTTGCGAGGCAATTCCTCCACTTCCACATTTGGCACTGCAGCAGCAGCAGCCGCAGCGTTTGCAGCGGCAGTTGCAGCGGCAGCAGCGGCATTAGCAGCTGCAGCAGCAGCATTTGCAGCAGCTGCAGCTTCACTCTCTCTCTTTAGACGAGCCTCTTCATAGGCTGAGATGAGCTCCGGACAGTCAAGATTGTCTTCCGGTTCCCAAGTGTTGTCTTCGCTGTAAATATAAGAAGGTTGTTGTTAGTTTTGTTTTCATTTCCAACAAGCTATGCGAATATCTAAAATGATAAAATCCCTGGTGTCCCTACTCATGTAATAAGTCACTTACTATTCTGCAACTCAACATCTGCATGCGCCTATTTTGCATAAAATTGTATACCTACTACTACTACTTCTACACCCACAACAGACCACTGCTGGACATGGGCCTCCCCCAATTGGGAGGTATTGCCATACTCACCACTCTTGGCAGGGGGATTGGCGAGCGCAGTGCTATTGTATAATTCTCTCATAATTTAAATATCTTGCCACGAAAAATGCTTTACTGGACAACAATAAATGACAAAAAGTATTTTGTAGAAACAAAGAAATCATTTCAAATGAATATTCTAATATTTCTATTGACAGCTGCCCACACATAAAGATACAGAACCATATTTAGAGAGTTATTGTACAACTTACTCAGGAAACCCTTTCCACTTCAGCAGAAACTCAACTTTGCCATTCTTGATCCTCCTGTCCAAAATCTTCTCCACAGAAAACTCCTCATGCTTTCCAGAGGGCCCAGTGGTATCAGATGGTATGGCAGCCTGAATCTGACCTTCAGGATTAGGCTCAGACGGCACTGGCGGCGCACTTTGAGGGTAGTTCAGCTCCATAGAAGACTGTATGGCTTCGATAGACTCTTCCATGGCGGCACTGAAAGTGTTTTTGAATGACAGGTTATAAGGATGTCAAAACTTATTAGGATTGAGTACCTAATAGTGGAAATTTACACTGCGACAACAAACGGTGCCTTGTGAGAGGAATACATAAGACTTATGATCAGATTGAAAAGATAATAGGTAAAATTGGATAAAAGTAACAGACGCGGTCACGACCGGCAACAATTTCCAAGCACTAACCTGTCACTGATATATTTTGGTGGGTCAAACAGTAGTTTATAAGTATGCAAGCATTCGTATCTTTGGAAGTACAAGAAAATGTTCAGTTCCACACAAAATAATGCGAAATTATTGCAAAATAGCACACACAACACCGACCGACGCGACAACAAACGTCAGTCAATATATTTTTTAAAACAGTTTGCGTCTTTGCGAACGGGAACATCGAATTTTTAGTAGGCACTAGGTACAGGCGGGCTATAGATGGACCGATTCTGATTTTGTGTCGCAATCGCGTCCGACGCTCAAACGATGTTATTAATAAATAACATGAAGAAAAAGCAATTTGTCGAACATGAGTCTAACTTACGCACGAAGGGTTCCGTACCATAGTAATTTCGAATAATGACATAAAAATTACGTTGTGTGTGTTAGACCTCATAAATATTTTTAGTCTTAGAGGTAACAGCTTTACTTCTGTTACCATGACCACTGTTGAACTGTGACTGTTCATAAGATAGGTACTGCCCCTGAAAGACCAAACCATTTATAGGAGTATATAAATATACTAAAAACACGTTTCACACGAGATCCCTTAATGGGATAAGTCCGCCTTTGTGCCTACACATTCTATTAGTTTATTTAAGTGTTTTTTGTAACTATTTCTTGTTTGGTACAATAAAGTTATTACATACATACATACATACGTTTTGTAAAAGGGAACCCCCCCTTAATTTTTATTTTATTATATTTTTTAGTATTAACTGTTATTAAAAATTTCAACTGTCCAACCATTAAGTTTATTTATATATAATAAGAGAATCTCACTACCGTTTGTTATTTAGATTAAGGCTTAATATGTGTGTATGTTTTCGATGATAAGGCTGTTGAATGGGCTGCTTTATTTTTGTAACGTGCTTGGCAAAATACCTGTGGCCTATGCAACGAAACTACAGGCTACAATTCTACAGGTGAAATTCGATGTACATTGCGTAGCCGGTGGGACATTTTAAAACCAGGATTTTTGACACGCTACGCAATGTACATCGAATTTCACTTGTAGAAATGTAGCCTGTACTTTCGAAAAACGAGGCACTGGACGGCACGAGAAGAATAAAAAAAAATTGCATATTTTGAAAACATAACCTAAAAAATCCTCTCGCTAGATTTTAAATTAATTGATTTCTTTTTCTGAAATCTGTAGAAATAGGTAACTCTATTTCGCCTATATTGGTAAGTCTGAATTGCTGTACGCCTCGCGTGTGTGTCTCGTAATTATCTTGTGAAATGCAAACACCAAGACAGGTTAGCTTGCAGTTCATGTGTAAAATAACGTTTTCTTTGACGTTTTTCTCCAGGTCAGGTCAGATACTCATCAAGTTATGGCGGAAACAGGGCCGTTCAAGAGTACCACAGCGTTCTGCTCTAGATGTGGCTCCATTCTGCCGCTACTGCAGGAGTTTGGTTCGGTCAAGTGCTATGCTTGCAAAGCTGTCTATGATGCTGCAAGTAAGTCATTTAGATCCAGAATGGTTGTACCTAGATACTGGTAGACTGGACCTGAGGTACGATTTAACTGTAACACTACTGTAAATCTACTCTGCTCTCTGACCTAAAGTCCCCTGTCTTATCAATATTTCCTTAAAATCTTCGTTTGGTACCTATAAAGAAGAAAAAGTATTATGAAATATTGGGAGCTCATTAAAAACAAATTGTATGTTTAATTATAACTATTACTATAATTAACGTTTAGTTATAATTAACTATTAATAGTTATAATTAAAAGTAACTATTAATAGTTATAATTAAAAGTACAATTTATTCTATTATTTATTGAGGCAATAAAGTAGTATTGTACAATAAAAGAATCAACCAATTCCAGACTTCTCCAACATAAAATTCAACTACACAATCCACTTCAATGCAGTCTCAACGATGACACATGAAAACATCCTCAACACAGACAGTCCCGAAGGCCCGGTAGTGGAAAGGAAGTGCCCTCGATGTGGCAACGACAGAATGTCCTATGCTACTCTTCAACTACGTTCAGCAGATGAAGGCCAAACTGTGTTCTACACTTGCGTCAACTGCAAGTAAGTGTTGATTTACTGAACATGCAATCTTGCGTTATAGCTAGTGTTGATTGCATTGCCATCATAATACTCTGTTTTCTTCTCCAGAACATATTTTTTTTTCTGTTAAGAAAAAAGAGAATTGGTCAAATTTTCATCTCTTAGATTTTCTAAAAAAATATATTAATTGAGACATGCCCTTAGTAGTAGCTAGAAGGCTTGAATGGAAAAAAACAAATTATAGCTCTAGAGACATTACTCGGGAAGATAACAAGGGAATAATTTTGTATAAAAATCCTACTCTAGGGGATCCTCTTACCTACCTATATCAGTTTTTCTTCCTTTTCAGATACAAAGAAACTGAGAATTCATGAGGAGCTAAGCATCATCATGGAAATAGGTTAAGCTTTATTATTTTATTAAATATAGAAGTTGTTATAACAGTGCATGAGGTTTTCTTAAAATGTAATAAGTAAGAACTCAAATAATATGTTACTGGTAGGAATATATTCCTTTAGTTTTGATATCTACCTACCATTTAGCCTTCTAAAGTAAATTTCTAGAAGTGACATAGCAAGCACAGAATTTATAACTTTTCTAGTACCAGCAGTAAAGAAAGTTGTTTTATTTATTTATTTAGGTATTATGCAGTAACATATCATTTTAATATCAGTAGAAGTAGCGAGTAGATTAGTAGTTAGTAGATATGTGTAGAGAAGTGATTCTAAGATAAGTAATTCCGTGCATCAGGCGGCACGTTTCGGTGTGTTAATCTTTGCCTATAACATTGTTAAATACAAACTATGACAGAGTAAGATCAATCTAATATTACTTCGGAACGGAATTAGACATACACAACGAAATCTCCACTTACCACCAGGTGAGATGGCAGACAAACGCGGGCCTATTACATTAAAAAAAAACATTCATTCATTCAGTCGCCCCACGACGACATTTATCTGACTTCTAGAAGAACATAATATTATTATTATACTGTACTTGGAAAAGACGTATGTGGCGTAACTAGGTGACCAAAGGCCCTGAAGCAAAAAAACATGGGTCCCTATTTCGTATTCCCCTACCGACATGTTACAAAATCGAAGTGTTAGTCATACCTTCTAGCAAAAATACTCTGAAAAGCGCTGTCGGCAACTCGGAGGACCCTTTACAAAACTACTACGTGAGCGAAGCGAGCGGATTTTTTCAAACCCCATGGATTCATAGAGGTTTTTACAACAAGCAATAATTTTGACCGAGGGCACTGCCCCTTCGTAGTTGCATAGAATCCTTCGGTCTACGCCAAACCCAGGACCACCGACCACGATCATCTTATAGGTTACGTAGGTACGTTTTTCCTTGAATCCCTTCCTTTCTTACTCTATATAATTGGTACACTCAGTAAATTATCGTTTGCCGATATCCGGCAGTTGAATATTACAGCAACTAATTTCCGGTCAGTGTATCCGGTGCTTTTTGACTTACGAACTCAAAAACTACGATTTAAGAGGTTCTCCGTACTAACCTTAGTAGCTATGTCATGTCTCTAGCATATTAACAGCTTATGTACTTTAGTAGTAGGCAAATACGGTTTACCTAGTAATAAACTCAACTTCCTCACAGTGAATGGGTCATAGAAACACGCAAGTTCAACTGCTACAAAAGTTGTACGACAATTCATTGTTTTGGATGAAAGATAACTTCGAGTAGCAAAATAAAGTTCGATTAGGACTGTTCGAGGTAACTCGAGTACCGCTGCAAGGGATCGTCAGAATCTAGTTTTCTGCACAAATTATAAGGATTAACCAGTATAGGATGATCTATATAACATTGAACCGCACATGTGCCGGTCTGTACCTCATTCATTCAACAGGTGAAACCATCCCGTTTCACATTCGGCACGCGCTACCGCTAAAGATTCTAAGCATTTTTTAGATAGAACGAGATGAGTATATGTTTTAGTTCGGGTTTTAGGGTTCCGCTTACGGTTATCGAGAAACGGCAAAATGGAACCAGGATGTAGCATTGTCGTGGTTCTATGAAATACTTCTTGAATAGTAGCAGTGTTCTATTCAGTGTATGAATATTTTCTGGTAACTTTCTAACCGAGTTTTGACCATCTTATAAATACGTATATATTGTGCTAAAATGCTCTGCATTTTGTTCACGTAGGTTCATTCGCTTCAGAAAAATAAAATCTCATTCTTAATCTAGTCTTCTTTTCCTTCCGTTAGTATTTAGTGTATTTATAGGGTTCTGTACTCAAAGGGTCTAAACGAGACTATTTTACTGAGACTTCGCTGTCTGTCCAGCTGTTCCTCCGTTCGTATGTCACCTGGATGTGTCTCATGTACCCTAATAGTTGACGCCTTTAATTTTTCACGTATGCCGTATTTCTATTGCCGCTAAGATAAGATAAGATAAGATAAGATAAATCTTTATTGTCAACTGTGTTTACAAGGTAAGGTGGTACAAAACAGAATGGTATCAACAGTCTGCTCTTTCGAGCGTACAAACAATATTCTGAATAATCACAATTTCACATTCACATTCAACTGAAAAATTCACATTAAAATAATCACAATAAAAGAATTACAATAAATTAATTTGAGGAACTAAAAAAATCATTTAAAGCATACATTATTTAGTATAGTAACATTGGAATAAATAATTAAGTAGAGCTACCACACGAACAGATTTCTTTTTGTTCGATTTTATCTGTGGTGGTTTTGAGGCTGTATATTGTGAACAGTAATAGTTTGATAATACCAAATTAGAAGTCTCTTATATTTTCTCAAATTTCCGCTTTTTAGGTAGTAATTGCACTGAACATGCTACCTAATAAAATACAATAAATTAGAATCGCCAAAAATTTTTTAAGGCGCATTTATGTATAAGTTTTCAGCATTTTACAGCTACGGAACCGGCAAAATTCAGAAATCCCTCACGCTTTCCCACTTTTCAGCTAGCAAGAATGAGACAACCATACTTTTTCTCACGTAACCGTCGCAAGAGCAGTAATTAACTTGATCATCGTCTGAACACTTGACCAATTTATTGGTGGTTAGCAGTTCGCTCACTCTTAAAATAATTAAAATGAGTTCTCTATTAAAGCTTCTACTGTAGTAGGTACTATTGACTCTTCCATTCTTTCCCTGTATCCGGAACCGCAACTACCGAAACCTTTATCGAGCTTTCCCAGTTTTTCCGGTCGCAAGAAAGAGACAACTATACTTTTTCCCACGTATCCGTCGCAAGAGCAGTAATTAATTTGATCATCGTCTGAGTATTTGACCAATTTTTATTGGTGGTTAGCAGTTGGCTCACTCTTAAAATAATTAAAATGAGTTCTCTATTAAAGCTTCTACTGTAGGTACTCGACTCTTCCATTCTTTCCCTGTATCCGGAACCGCAACTACCGAAACCTTTATCGAGCTTTCCCAGTTTTTCCGATCGCAAGAAAGAGACAACTATACTTTTTCTCACGTATCCGTCGCAAGAGCAGTAATTAATTTGATCATCGTCTGAGCACTTGAGCACTTTAGTGGTGGTTCGTGGTTCTGAGGTTTCGATTCGATTAATACCATGTGGTTTTATCGAGAGCCTCGCTAATTGATTTCACGGTGGTACGGGATATGGCAGTTTTACTCTTGCGGTAATGGAAAAGTAACTATGAGGGATTATGTATATATAGCTGGTTGTATTGAGGCCGTGGTTGTTTTGCTTCGTTTGTATTTGATTTGATGGATAATTGAGTATACTGCTTGTTTGCATTGATTGAGGGAATGTGCATATTTGTGTAATTTCCCAAGAAGTGAAGATTGTAGTTATCTATCTTTGACGGAGTAAAATGTTCCTAGTTACTGTTAGAAATAGCTAGGTGAGGTTCGTTGTCGTTTTAGATTTTTATTCACAGATTTTACCGATTTTTCTGATAATTCTTGACTTTTGAATTCTTATTGGAACTTTTGAATTCTTGACTTGAGACTTTTGAATTCTTATTGGAATCTTATTGAACTCAAATAGCCGAATACACTTTACGTTTTAAATTGTTGCGTCATATCACATCAAATCAGCCTATACTTAGCAGTCCACTGCTGGACGTATACCTTTCCCAGGGTACCTACGCCGAAAAGCGCTATCTCCTGTTTTCGCCATCCAGTTCCCGATTTCACTACCAGCCACTTTCTTTAAATTTTCGGTCCATCATGCAAATTGCTGCGTAAATGAAATGAATTCAGTATTCAGGGCCCCAAGTCTGCTATTTTTTGTCATTGTAACGCCATCGAAACTCAACTGTCATTGAACTGCCATTGTGATTTTTCTATACTATAAACTGTTAGCAGAATACGAAATGACCAAAATGATACAACTGAGATCCTATTGACATCCAACTGAAACGGTTTTCATTTAGCAGACTTAGGCCCCAGCTTCTTCTTATATTCTATCATCTTCTTCCTTCCACTCTTATACCATAATAAAGCGGTAAGGTCTCAATTTTGTATAAAGGAGCGTCGATTACGTGTCTCTTTCTTGGTCTAGCTAGATCGTCGAGGTTTACGGTGCTCGTTCTATAATCTTTTACATTTTATTCTCTATCCGTCTTTTCTTCTTGATCGATTCTCCTACCCGAAGCAGTAGAGATGCGTCTCGTATCAAGGAGCGCTTCGTGCCACTTTCTAGCTCTAATATACCGTTGAGGCTGTATCGATATCGATGGCTCTGCCAGCTTCCACCTGTCACTAGCCGCGGGGGCCGGGCGGCAGGTGTGAGCCAGACGCGGCGGCGCGCCAGTTCCGCGCGACCTCCACTGCGACCACACGTCGCGATCGGCCCAACCACTATCGACACGTGCACACGCGCAACAGCGCAACCCTATTTGTTGTTCTAAATACGAATTTGACTCGAAACTGTGCTCTGTGAACTTTATTTCCAGCCAGGATCTTTCGCTCGAGTGATAAGGTAAGAGTTGGGTTGTGAATGAAAGTGGAATGCCGAGGTATTTGGGTTATGTTTTGATTTCAGAAAGTTTGAAATACCTAAGTTATAAGTCTAAATACTCGTTTCTGTGATTCGCAACGGTGAGAATTATCGCTTATCGCCGTATAAGCTCAAGTGTGTCGGTGCACGGTAAAGTTTTGTTTGAGTAAAAAATCGCAGAAAGCTTTAATACGCGACGGTTTCGCGATATCATAATCAATTAAGTCCGTTCCACATTCCTAATTGACGCTTGGTGCTTTTTAAGTTTTGTGTGAGGAGCGGAGATATTATTTATTCGAGATTTGCGATAAGATAGCGGGTTTACAAAGAGGCACGCGTTGCGTTAAGAGCTCCATACAAAAGACATCAACGCGCGTGTCGGCGACTTTTCTCATACATACGCACCGATTCTGCTGGACGTTTCCTTATCTCGATAAACTTGTCACTGTCATCTCTGAATGATATGAAATCTATAAGTGCTAAAGTTAGGTACCTGTGTTGGCTGGCACCGATCCTGCAGGACGTTTCCTTAGATACCTGTTATTCTCTTTAATAACTATAAAGGAAGAGATATGAAATGTACAACCGTCATTTGTACGTTAGCGATTTTTTATACCTTAAATAAAGTCATGATACTAGTCATACGACATTTGCTTACCTGACTCCGAATATTTTCTATCATTCCCTTAAGACAGTAGATAAAATAGGCATCTATGATTTATGTTTTTTAATTCCTAAAGTAAGGCAAAGTTGAAGAAAGCGTGAGTCAAAGCTCCTTGTAGAAATGCTTTATTTTAGGAACGAATCAAATGTCGTATGAGCAAGTATAAAAGTAAAGAAGTAATAAGACAGAGAGAAATACGTATTAAAGAGAGTACAGTAGTAGTCCTTTTTCTTACTTATTCGGCCAGGGACCCAAAGTGGGTTTTGGTCTCCGGAACAAGCTTTCGCCACTTGTCCCTATCCCAGGCTACCACAGTGACGTTATAGTTACTTCGACGATAATTTTTATATCACATATTTTATTATCGTTAAACAAAAGATCACATTCGCCTATAGCAGTCTACCGCTGGACGACATAGACCTCCCCCAGGTTACGCCATAAGTTACGATCTCCCGTTTTCGCCGTCTAGTCTCTACCAGATTATAAGTAAAAAATGTGAAAATATTCTACTGCGAAAAACATAGGTTAGGTAGACCTATTGTGTATTATTTTTGTGTTGCCTTTTATTGTGTACAATTGAATGGTTAAATAATAAATAAATAGGTACAACAATTTTTTTGATAAATACATTCGCGAAAATTGACACCAGTCTCATGCCAGCTTTTGTATGACCGCTGCCTCTGCTATCGCTACCGTGACTTGCCATTTGGTCTTTTTGTGTTATTATTTGTAAAAGGAAAATACATCTCATTGTAGTACCGTGTTCAAGGTGAAATAACTTTCTTTTTCTGCGTTTGTAGCAAACGAATTTATTAATATTGAATGTAGCTTACTTAAACGATCTAAAAGAAGAACTGAATTATAAGTATTTTGAAAAATATATATACCAAAAACACTTATAAATATAACGAAGCAAATATACTATCACACATTTATCTGTTATATTTCTATTTTATCATTTAAAATGTTAAAATTTGGACTTAAAATCCGCCAAATAATATATCGATTATGTAAAATATTTTATATAAGTATCTTACGTCTGCGTTTGTAGCAAACGAACTTATTAATATTAGCTTACCTACACTGTTTGGAAGAAGTACTGAATCATCATAAGTATTTTGAAGGGCGAATGAATCTTCACAAAGCCGAAAGAGAAAAAGAAATTTAGGTTTTATATTGTAAACCTTACGTACTTAAGTCGTATATAATATATTATTTAATAAATTTTAAAGTTCATGTTAAAAGTTTTTAATACTACCATTATAGTTCGTATTCTTTACTATGACTTACTTGTATTTTACCGCGTCGTTTGTTGACGCTATGTCCCACACTTAATGAATGAATGAGCAAGTTAAAGTACTCTATGACGCAAATTATTCATATCAACTCTAGAATATAGGTACATTAACCTTTTAAACCTCATATGTATGTGAAATTTTACACATCTGGTTAAATACTACGTATGCTAATGTTTTCTCAAATTGTATATGGGGTCTAATGATATGGTTGACTGTTTAAATTACCGATGTTGAAATGTAAACCCAATTATTCCTTATAGTCTGTAAAATATAGGAAGATCCCTGTGACGTTTGTGACCTTGGAAAAAATCCTATGACATAAGGTCTATTTTCCTTTGTTTACTAGAAAAATGGACGTTATGCCAGACGGAAAAATGGACGTTATGCTATGACAGACTGTAAAAACAAAATCGAAATGCATAGGTTGCCGTACTATCCAATCGTAGAGGACGAAACTCATACGACTTCTCAAAACACCCAAGAGAAAGAAGACACGGGTACATGCTACTAGAATTCCCTTATCTATACAATCTATAGTATCTTTATAATTTTATTTTTATTTTTATTTTCTTTATTTGGACAACCAACAAGTCTTTCACTTATTACATGACTAAGTAAAACAGCATTTAAATCCAAGCTAAAGTGAAGCCTTAATTATAGGTAGTCACCGCATGCAAAAATGTTAACAACCTTATTTACTAACTTAAGTAGGTATTAAATTAAACAATAATTTAAAAAGTTACTTAAAATAACCTAAATTAACTTTTACCAAATCATGCACAGTAAGTTTAAATTTTGATCCGCTATCAGCGAATACATCGAGCGATTTACTGTACTTATTATATAACTTACACAATCTAGGAATGGGGGAGTTAGCCCCTAACACAGTTCTACGCGCGGGTACATTTAAAGGTGAGACCCTGAAGCGTGGCATTCTCGGAGGTACCCTCAATTTGACATTATTAAGTAGTAAAGGACAGTCAATTTCGGAACGTAGAATCTTAAAAAGGAACGTAAGATCCATCATATCTCGTCTCTGTTCGAGGCTGTCCATTTTTAAACGGAGTAGCCTATCCTTATAGGAGTGACGTCTTTTTGCCATACCTACCGTGTAAGCGAGATGCCACAGAAAGCGTTTCTGCACTCTTTCCAAACGCAATGCGTAGGTGGCAAAGTGGGGCCTCCATACTACGCTGCAGTACTCAAGTGTACTACGAACTAAATTATTATACAGTAGTTTTTTGGTTTCAATCCTACGAAATAATTTAGCATTTCTGATCTGATCTTATAATATACTTTCATAACAAAATTCGTAAGGATACCAATACACAGAAACATGCACAAAGAAATTCAGTCCAGAAAAACATATTTTAATAGAGGCCGATTCTTAGCAGATTTCCAAGCCCAAGCATTTAATTTTTCGTTTTTAGTTCTTTTAAAAGACACCATACGGGGTGTAAGGGACGGTGTAACGAAAACTATGCAGGGCGTGATCAGACCATGAAACTGAACAACTTTTTGTATGGCAACACAGCCCGTGTTGGGAAACGAAATTTTTTTTGAGTTTCCATACAAAGTCACTCAGCTGATGGGAAATTTTGTATGGAAGGTCGAATTTTTTTTTACATTTGCCAACACAGCCCTCATAGAAAAAGTTGTCCAATTTCATGGTCTGAGCAAGCCTGCAAAGTTTTCGTTACACCGTCCCTTACACCCTGTATAAAATAGAACATAATGAATAATTTAGAAAAGTGTGTTAACTGTAATAAGTAAAATTATAATTAGCATTGTTGCATGTATCTTTTACGGCGGCTTCACATCGCCAGCTGGATAATGTGCACTATAGCACAGATAATATAATACTACTAGAGTAGTACAGATATCAACGTCATAGAGGAAGTTCGATTGCCCTAAGACGGCTATTGGCATGCTATTTGATATGTCGACTCAGCGTGTGCGTTGCTAGCGACATCTAGGTTATTTATTGGATACTTCGTATTGACGTCATTTCTATTGAAAAATATTGCAAATATGTGAATAATTCGCATGTTTTCCATCACAAAATATCCGATACTTTGTTTTTGTAAATTTGCCTTTATTTCAGACTCTTGAAGTTACATTCGCTACCCGTATCGCCATCTATTGATTTTTTTCTGTACTAATTTCCTTTAGTAAGGAATGAGACCCCATGACTATAGTTAGTAATGTCAGATCTAATTACATAGCTATTTGATATCTATCTGCTTTAAGCTGGTTTTGGAGACTGAAACTGAAAGCCTTACATACATACATACACACACGTATCACGCCTTCATCCTTTGCGGGGTAGGCAGAGCGTTAACAGCCGTCAAAATACGATCGATATCGCCACGTCTGACAAGTAATAAGGGCCCTTTTAGATGATTCGTGTACCACTGTAGTGACAGGTTGTCAGACTGTCGCCTAAAATTTCAATACACACGAAACCCTCGAGTCCCTTAGTCGGTTTTTACGACACCCATGGGAAAGAAAGGGGTGATGCTATTCTAAGCCGGCATCACACGGCATACATACATACACACACGTATCACGCCTTCATCCTTTGCGGGGTAGGCAGAGCGTTAACAGCGGTAAAATACGATCGATATTGCCACGTCTGACAAGTAGGTAATAAGGGCCCTTTTAGATGATTTGTGTATCATCTGTTGTGACAGGTTTTCAGCTTGTCGCCTAAAGTTGTAATACATATGAAACCCTTGAGTTTCTTAGTCGCCAATTACGACACCCACGGGAAGGATATGGGGTGATGCTATTCTAAGCCGGCATCACTGAAAGCCTTCACGATAGCTATTCTTATAGTTCAAACAATTAAAGGAATCTGCTTGAAGCTTTAATTTTTTTATGTATTAACTATGTTTTTTTAAAGCGTGGAGCCTTAACAGACGAAATACTGGACTAGGTAGGTAATTTCTGAAAATAGACATTTATTAGTCTGAAACTACAATTCTCTAATACCTCGAGTCTGGCCCCTAACGACGCTTAGCGAGCGCGAACTAGCGAGTTTTTTTTGGCGACAGGCTGACAACTTGTCACTATAGTGATACACATGTTTTCTGAAACAACAGGGAAAACAATCTCAAAAATGACAGACATGACGATAGTGACCGTATTCTTACGGCCGTTAACGCTCTGGCTACCGTGATATACGTAGTCGGTCCCAAAGTTCTGTCATATATGAAAATACTGATAAAATAAAAAGTACCAATCCGTTTTTAAAAATTTATATATCAATTAAAAATACAATTATCGAAGAATCAAAATAACATAAAACTATTCGAAATGACCTCCCTTGCTTTTAATAACGGCCATCAACCGCGGCGGCCAGTCGTCTATCGCAGCACGCACCATATCCATGTCGATTTCAGCGACTGCTTTAACTATGGCTGACTTCAGGCTCTCCAAATTTTTATGGGGCTTAGCACAGACCTTGCTTAGAAAGACCTGCCAAATTTTATAGTCCAGAGGATTAAGGTCCGGACTGGAGGAAGGCCAATCTTCGTGTCTTATAAACTCAATGTTTTGACGTTCAAACCAGGCTTGAGTGGTCTTGGCTTTGTGAGCGGGCGCAGAATCCTGCTGGAACACAAAGTGATGTCCTGAAAATACTGTGTTGGGCAGGTCTTTGACGTACCGATCCAAAACCGTCTCTTGGTACACTTTTGCACTGGTTTTGACCCCCTTTTCGCAAAAATGAACCTCAGTTGGCCCATAGTAGGAGACTCCTAAACAGACCATGACTGAAGAGGGATGATGCCCATGTTGCACCCGCGGAACTTTGTTTCCTGCTTCTTCAGAGCTGGTAGCGTACACTCTATCGTTTTGTTTATTATACTTTTCTTCTATATCAAAAATTTTTTGTTCTGTAAAAAGTATATCGCGGTGCCGGTTTTTCGCGTACCGTTTTAACAACACCCGGGATCTTTTAAGTCTAATTTCTTTTAAACGGGCATTAAGTAAGTGCCCACTCTTTTTTTTGTATGCTCGCAGCTTAAGGTCTTCGTTTAAAACCTTTTTGACTGTTTATCTACTAACCTTCATCTGCAAAGCCATAAGTTTCTGTTTTCGGACAGGATTTCTTCGTAAGCGCGGCTCGATCGCTTTGATCACTGCTGGTGTTCTTGCGGAGCGAGGCCGGCCAGTTCTTTTCTTGTCTTCAACACTAGAGACTTCAGTGTACCTACTCATAGTACGATACACAAACCTAAGCGTTATTTTCAATTTTTTGAGCAACTTGAAAATGGTACTCGGCGAGTGCCCACAGCGATGCAACGTCAAAACTGCTATTCGGTTTTCTTTCAAAGTCCACTCCATCGTGAAAAATCGCGCCAAATGATCATTTATTGTTTTAAAATAATTGTCAAACATTCAAAAACGGAATGCAATAAAACTTTTCCAAATTCGTGTTCTAAATTCAAAAATAATATGCCAGTGACAGAACTTTGGGAACGACTACGTATGTATGTATGAATAATGACTTATTGACACTGAGTCGGTTGGCAATTGTTTCATTGCCATCTGGAGGGTTGTGTGATATTATATAAATAAATAAATAAATGTCCTGGACAATTCACACAGCGCCATCTAGCCCCAAACTAAGCAAAGCTTGTACTATGGGAACTAGATAGCTGATACTAATATATATATAATATTTTTTTTTTAAATAAATACTCATTATACATAGAAAACACCCAGACTCAACACAAATATATGAAAATTAACTTAACAAATATTTGTGTCCGGTGGGGATCGAACCCACGACCCTCGGCGTAGAAGGCAGGCATACTATCCGCTACGCCATCGGGACAGTCAAGTATATATGAGGTATATATGAAGTATATATAGAAGTATATATGAGGTTATGTTGATCATACAATGCAACTTTGACTTTCGATCTAATATGGCACTTTCTATGTAAGAGTAGTATAAATGTCAATATCGATGGCCCTGATTAGAATAGGTATGAACTTTTTTGTTCATACTGACACGCTCCGATCAAAGAAGTGACATCATAGTAATACCCAGTATCCCGTTGCGCACCATCTATATTTTTTAAAAATAACGTGACACTTGACGTATTCTTTAAAACACATATAATAAGTGATCTGTGGCCCTGTAAAGTCCCTAATTGTGCCTCTACGAAATTCACCCGATTCGAGGAGTTTTCGCCGTCTAGGCTTTTTTCCACAAGCCAGTCAGCCAAACCCAGAACAATTACGACAAATTAAACGCTACATAAAATTATTCCGCTATCAAAATAATCAGCGCGTAAAATCTGATATGCTATTATTTCAAAATCTCATAGAATTATGCAAAATTTTGAAGTTTTTTATTATTCATACCCACTCATGATTATTATTTTACTTGGAAAAAGTTATTAGAAAAATATCGTCGTTCATAATCACAGCCTTTATGTTTATGATGGTCACTCTTTCAATTTTCTAGTCGCTAAATCTCTTTAAAATAGCATAGCATCACCCCATTTCTTCCCGCGGATGTCGTACGACGGCGACTAAAGGACTCGGGGCTTTCATGCGTATTACAACTTAAGGCGACAGGCTGACAACCTGTCAGTATAGTGATACACGAATCATCTGAAAGAGCCCGCAATATTTGTCAGACGCGGTGATAGCGACCGTATTTTTACGGCCGTTAAACGCTCTGCCTACCCTGCAAGGGAAAAGACGTGATATGTGTATGTGTGTAAATCTCTAATTATGTTAGACACGTAAGACTGGCAAGTACTGGACACAACTATAGTTTATGATCTAATCTATATAGCTATACTTATGTCAGTATAGTTAATTCGACATTACCAATTGAACTCTAGTTAACCCTCAATTCCAATCTCTAATTAGCCAATGTTAATAGGTAATAAAATTA
This sequence comes from Keiferia lycopersicella, assembly GCA_029255805.1. Classification (NCBI taxonomy): domain Eukaryota; kingdom Metazoa; phylum Arthropoda; class Insecta; order Lepidoptera; family Gelechiidae; genus Keiferia; species Keiferia lycopersicella. The sequence goes on from JARACZ010000008.1 coordinate 9,236,293, forward strand.
ATAATTTAAACCTGCTACAGCCATTTTCTAATTCCTTCCTCGAGTACCGATATTCACTTCTATAATTCCTTCTCTAGTAATTTATTAGAAAAGAATGGCATTGGATACTATAATTCATTTAGATAAGTAATATTTATTGTCTGACGGCTTAGCAGAGTCGGTATACGGTACGGTTTGGTTCAAATCAGTAATTGCAGCGGCGTCTCAACTTTAGTAGAAGTAAATCTATATCCAGATATTTAATGTTAAGTTTTTTGCTTCTATAATCTCTTCGAAAGAAAAGTCAGGTCAAGAGTAGCCTAAATCGACGAGCAAACATATGAAAAGGTTGATGGATGAATGTTGAGGAAGCGAAAGGATCGTAGTAAGTGAACTCTCTGCTTACCCTTCCAGAAAAGAGGCGTTTTGTCATGTATGTATTTTATCTCTTGTAGTCATTTCCTTCCTATCCTCATTCTCGTGGTCGAATTGCAACATGATACCTGCGTTTTATTTACATGATGCATTTGTATATGTAAGTTCGTTGTTTTGTAATAAACAGTGAACCGTTTGGTTCTGAAAGTTAGGTTATGCGTTTAGGACGTTATGTATTTAGATCGTTATTTATTTATTTATTCATTTGTATTTGGAAGATTTACAGACAAATTTCAAGTGTAAAACAAAGAGGATAGAATATTACAATGCTATTAACAAATCTCCGCAGATAGAATGTAATGTTATGCGTTTAGGTTATTACGCTTTAGGTCATTATGCGATATTTATGGATGTTTATAATAGTTAGTTTTCTTTCATCATTAACTATTATACCATACACCATAGGGTGTGGGTGTGCGTTATAAGGTTATATCAAATGCTCATCCATTACGTTGAGCAGTAAAATATTTAATGCGGCAATTTGTTCTTGTTATCCATTGTTGCAAACTTCGACGGCCATAGCTGGTCCTATTGACCATTTAAAAACAGGTTCTGTAGCGTTTGACCCTTCTGACGTGTGTGGGTTCCTTTAAGTGTACCTTCTGGCTGAGATGTAAGTCATGATTGGTAATTCGTCTTGGAAAGGATCGCCCTTTCAGAGAGGCAAAAGCTGTGTATCTATTGTAAAATCCTTCCTTAGAAAATGTTTTTTCAGTTCACGGGATTTCACCTACACTTATACCTATATAAAAACTTGGTCTCGCAGCGAGACTATGACTTAGATTTAATAATTAAAGGCTTCATAATTTGGATAAAGCTGGCAAGCAAAGCTGTCTGGTAAATCATACAATTTTGAATCGTTAACATTATCAAAACTAAATTTCATGATTTACAAATTCTGCAGCATAGAAATTCTGTTATTTCTGCAGCATTATAATATTCAGTATAAAGAATAATAATGCTGCGTGATGCCGGCTTAGAATATCATCACCCCAGGTCTTTCCCGTGGGCCCGTGGGTGCCTTAGGAGCCGACCAAGGGACTTGAGGGTTTCATGTGTATGGACAGGCTGATAACCTGTCACTATTGTGATTATTTGTGATACACGACTTAGCTGAAACGACCCTCAAAAATTTGTCAGATGTGGCGATAACGGCTGTAATTTTACGGTCGTTGATGCCCTGCCTACCCCGCCAGGGATACAGGCGTGATTTGTGTGAGTGTATGTAAGAATAATAAAATCAATGTATTAGGTACTATTTGTGGCACGTGTCCCTGTTACGTGTCTTGATATCGATTGATTTACTTCAAATAAACATTTAACGGTTCCTTTGAAGACGCACTAAACGCATTTGATGTGTTTCATAAATCTATTTTATAGTCTAAGATAACTACGCCATTTACGTGTACGAAATTGCGAAAAATATCGTGTTCATAGTTGGACGTTAAATTCTTGGTTTTTTTTTAAAATACAAGTCGATTGGGTGGTCAATGGGTTCTTTCTTTCACAAACTTAGTGATTATGGAGCGTTCCTCTGTCTTAGAAATCTTAGAATTTATGATGGAGGATCTGAACGTAAGTTTGTTTGAAGTCATTTATCACATACAATAATTTATCGTGTATTTGTACCAAATTGCAGAATTTTATTTCTATTCAACTTAAAGTCATATGCCAATTGTTTCTACCTCAAAACATGACAGCAACGAATTCTTTACCTCAATGTTATCTCTATTCATTTCTTAATTTATCGTAGAGATTTCGTAGTTCAACGACTTGTATTGAAATGTGGTTCCTGTGTTTAACCTCATCTCAAGCATTAATCAAATCTAGCATTTCTTTGTCTGTAAGTTCTTTTAAAATCTCGACATTTGCGGCATTTTGATGAGCGTCTATAAATTTTAACGCCATTCTGTGACCTTTTCATGGGAAATGTTTTCGATAAGGCATGACATTTTCAATACGTAGTTAAATTCACGTGTCCCAGTTTCGAAGAGAATAACCAAAATCATATTTGCGTACGAATTCCATAAATTGTGAAATGCGTAATAAAATTAACATTTTACACATATTTTAATAGTAACTCTCACTCGGCAAAAATGTCGGGTTAGCGGAGCTGGCGGGGCTAGCGGAATTCCATAAAATCATTATTAATTTATTAATGTATACGCTGAGCATCGCGAGCTCTCTCTTGTATATGGAGCTTACGCTTCGTTGCGCAGGCGCAGCCGGTGCGCATTGCCGCCGACGGTATATTCTACAAATCTTACACTCGGTGTTATATTAACGTCGCATCAAAACTGCCTTTCAGAATTATATAGAAAATTTAATGCGCAAGATGTTACATCCCATATCCTGCACTTAGTACTTTTTATGTCAAGTCAGGTATTATTTATAGCTTTTCGCACCTAATAAACCTTTTAGACTAGTTTTGTTAAGATATCTACCACGGCTATGATGGACTTCTCTTCGATTCGACACCACAATTTCCACAAGCAGTAAATTATAAGAGGAATTACGGAATTAACCTGACGCGTGCCGTATCCTCCGTCAGTGATAACGTCTCTACACTACACACAGTAACGGGGTTTTTGTTAACTAGTGTGGATTTGGCTGGTTGAGTTAATTACTCAAATTGGCGGTTTTGGTATATGAACTTATTGTTAATAAGCCTAATTTTTCGTTCGCTTGTTTATGGTAATTTTAGCTGTGATTTAGTAGAGTAGCTACAAATGTTCGCTCTACCATTATGATAGGCTTTACAGCTTTTCCAAAAAACATCCAATTTGTCCAAATTGTTTCAAAAAATTTCCGTGCTCGAGCCATTTGGGCACGCGACGTGAATGAGTCAAATAATCAAAAACAAGTGTCGCCTAAGCCAATTGTTTTCTATTTGGTTGGTGTGTGGCGGAAAATGAATTTCGTGCGCGCTAGTGCGATCTCGTCCCGTATGATACACGCAAGTTGCGCGGCCGACAAATGTACCGTAAGATGAAGGAACTTGAGAACGCAAAGAACTGGCACCGACCAAATATAGCGGACGGTGGGACGGCCGTAAGGACGCCACCTCGCGCCAACATAATTTAAAACTTTTACGACGACGCTGCTTATTGCGAATTGAAAGTCCGTATCGCCTTTTCTATGTGCGATTTTGGGCGCTATAGTGCGCTTAGTGCAAGTTTATTTATAATATTTTTTTTATTAACAATGTGTTTAGTCATTATACATAAGTAGAAAATATGATTACTAAATTACCTGCCAATACATTCGGCATAATTTTTTAAATTAGGTGTGTTTTCGACCGAGTTCGATTCGAGTGGCTATCGCGTTAAAAATAAAAGTTCAAATTACCACACTTTCACTGAAACTGTAAATCAAAAAGAAATCACCGTGATCGTGTGTAAACTGACTGAACCGTTGTTGCCGTGTCTACCCCCCTCTACGTCTGCCCAGTCAGCGGACCGCGACATCTGAAATTAAAAATATAACGGCTGCGCGATCTCTTATAAACAATTGTTCCGATTTCCTCGAGAAATTAATGCAACATCGCTCTCATAATCAAGTAGAAGAGCGCTCTATGGATAAGTGATGGACTGTCCGTCTTGCCGCATGTGTGTGCAACGTTACATAGTCGATCCAGTTGTTAGTGTGCGTGCTTTTCTTGTCCAAGCTTGCGGTTTACTTTTTATTAAGCTCCACTTCTTTCATTGCTTTTGTTTTTCTTCTATTTGTGTTACTGTCTTTTGTTTTTTCGTAGTATCTTAAGCCACGCACGTCTTCTATGCGTGTGTTTTTCTAGACACTGGACCAAAATACTGCTTTTCATCGGCCGCGGAAAACAAATTGTAAAAGAAAAATATTGTCGGATGCTTGGAAAATAAAAGATTCATAGGATGGGTTAGGTACACGTTTTTAAACTATTCTAGCTCAGCAAGTTCCTGATTTAATTTTTGAAGATTATAATCATTATGACTTTGTTTGAACAAAAATGTATGGTCTACCAACTGTTAACTTGTTTTTTAACTGTTGTGTTGATTTCAATTTTACGATGAAACAACAATTCTGATACCACTTCACTATAACTTCTCTATCTTCAAATCTGACATTTCATCATTAAATCAACTCCCATCCAAGTTCGTGATCTGAACCCAGAACCAATTGAGAATCCGTGTGAATTCAACTTGGGTACTTAAGGTTGTATTACAATACGCTACCAAAAGAGCTCGATTCGGTATACGTTGCTGGTTATATTAGTTTATTTTATTGACAGCATAAAGGAACCACCCTTGCGATTTGGCGAATGGGTAATGCGACAGTGTGCGTGGGCATAAAGATTCCGGATTGAATTGGAAACTCTCAAAACGGTGGGAAACTAAAAAAGTTCATATTTATCACTTAACACTTTGTGAATTTGTTCTCAGTCTGAAATTGTAAGGTGAACTACCTTACAATTTTGTTAACCTGATTGTCCGGAAAGAAATATGGTTCAGGGCTTTAGAAGGGCACGACAAGCTGCCGGTTTCGGTTGATGTCTATGAAAACTTAGACGGCGGCGGCGGTCGAGACCAGAGGCTTACTAGTAGTATTAGGCTTTTGTAAAACTCAACTCATCAGAGATCATCGGTTTGTTCGACTTGTTACTCTCCACGACAGAAGAAGTACCTAACCAGCAATGTACGTCAACTCTGACTCTGTCGGTAGGGTATTAGTAATAGCATAGTACTACAGATGTTTTATCGTTACTGCCTTGTGGCTTTCCTGTGGTATATCGGTAAATTACTTAATATCACAGGTGGTTTTCACCGGTAACCTATTTGTGTTATTTGCTACAACTACCACACTACTACTGCTACTACATAAGTAGAATAGATATTAGGATTTTGTTTACTAGTTAGTTCGTATATAATATGTGAACTAAATATTTCATAAAAATGATTATTATATGGTACCTATCTACGTAACATTTGACGTATTTTGCGCTTTGCGTAATTTCTGTGATGCACTTTAATTCTATTTTTCGAAGACCGATATAACTTCCAAAATTATCTAGGCAATTTGTAAAACCTTTTAAATCGTGGTTCAAACTCAGTTAAGATTTTCAGATAAGAGTTAGGTAAACAATCTTACAAAGTGGCAAACGCGATTTTAAGATAAGAACTGGGCAAATAAAAACTTATCCGACATCTTCACTATTTATTATACAGAGAAATGATTTGTTTCTGTGTTTGTATATAATCGATCAACTCCAAAACGACTGGACCGATATCAATTTTTTTTTCACGCTAGGAAAGATTTTACATTAAATATCTTAGCTTTCGGAAGTCGCTTTTGATAGTGAGTAGGAAATCCTCCTTTTACTACGGGCAAAGATCCGATTCCCACAGGAAAACCTATAAGTAGCAACCAGCCAGTGAAATCACTATCACTAGTAATAAATAATTTATCAAAATGTACGAATTTATTTTCTTATCCTTACTTACATAAGACAGCTACCGTTTTTGGGAACACATGAATAATTTATCTGTTGAACTTAACTGTAAAGAGACGACAAAGAGGGTCCCAAACTGTGGTTACTGTCAAAACGGGTATTGTGTTTGATTGATCAGTGACTCCGTTTATTGTCTAACTTGTTGTACAGGCTGACAACCTATCACAGTGATACACATGTCTTCTGAAACTACCTTGGAAAAACAATCCTCAAAAATGTCAGACATGGCGATAGCGACCGTATTCTTACGGCCGTTAACGCTTTGCCTACCCTGCAAGGGATACAGGCGTGATATATGTATGTTGTATAGGTAGCCAACTAGTAGTTGGAAATCCAATAGAGTCATGAGAGTAAGTAGGTACTTACTTCATGATGTAGCATCGTTGCGTCGTAATATGACCAGACTATGTTTTCACGTTCGGTCATATTTACATAAAAGTCATTAGGGTTTTTAACCTATTTCTATATTGATCCCTAGTTTTATACCTAGTAGATGGTTACGTTACGTATAAGCTACGGTAGACGTAGTAAGAATATGATATACTACTGACAAAATGATGTACTTCAATTTAAGTGGTTTTGGGCATATCAAATGCCTTGAAATTCCAGCTTAGCTCTAATTCAGGGATATTTGCAGGTCTCAAATTATTTTCAACATACTGTCGTCTTCATTTCCATGAATTTGACTTAATTCCTTGAAGCCATCCTACCTGATAAATGGGTTCAAATCCTACAAGAAAGCTACTACGATGCATGGTTTTCTACAATTGCCGATCTTTTCTTTCTGTAGTCCACCGGGTTCTGCCTGTTCTTGTTATTAATACTGAAAAAGAAATCGCAAAGAAAATAGACGTTATGTGCCTTAAATACATTACCTTCCCTTAAACACCTGTCGAAACATAACCAGTCATTAATTTCTCTACTACCTTCATCATTCTTCATGTTGACATACCTATTCTTCTACTATTCTAATACATTATCCTACAAGGAACTTGATTTGTATGTGTGGCTTAGACATAATCCTATTCAAATATCAATGGTAGCATTGAATCCTCATTTAGGTTTGACACTTTCGTTGCTACCGGTGACACTTTCCTATTGTTCGAAGATGTCACTATTGATCTTTTGTCAGATATAGTTTTGTATTCAATCTTGTTAGTGTCTTTTCCATTGACATTATGATCTGTTTAAACTAGAGTATCTGACTGATGTTCATTAATGGCTTGTTACTCATAAATCGTCTATCTTAGTTTTCTTTTCTACGAAATGCTAATTCTTTAGACCACCATCGACTAACTCCTTCCTTGAATCAATAATCCAATCCATGTTCGTCTTAGCAACAGTAACAGCTTCACCCACAGGCAAAATTGTTATCATCAAACCACCTACCCATTAAGTTATCTATTACAAAGCATTAGTTCTTAAACAGACAAGCCCATGTCCGACGTGAGCCCATTAAACATGCCCCAAGGTGTTCAAATATGTCGCCCATTATAACTAGGTCTTCTGACTTCCTATCCCATCCTTTCTCGGAACCGAATAGATGAAGTTTGATGTAGGCAGCAGGGGTCATAAAAACTGGTAATAGTAGATGATTATATGTTGAAAGACTAGTTCTAAAGTACGCAGCACACCTACGCACAGGAGCGGCGTACGATTAGAAAATAAAAAGGCGACTAGTAAGTTAAAGCTACGAATTCATCCGAAGCAAGTTTTTGTAGAAATATCTTGAACTTTCTAAGACGCGAAAAGTGTAGCCGGGGTCAGTGACATTTTTGAATGAATATAGGATTTTGTTACGACAAGGTCGCTACTTTTTATAACATTTTGAGAACTCGGATTTCTAACAAGAGGTGCCAATAACTTTTTCGTGGGGGATCCAATTGAACATTATTTATATATATATACATATTTTTTTTATTTATGATGGGCTTACTCTTGCTTGACCCCAATCTTACCCTAGAGCAGAGATAGGATCTACGGTGGAGCGAGCTTGCCCAGAAGATGCCTATTCACTTTAGACTTAAAGAGATTCAGGTTATATGCACTCGGAAATACAGACGCAGGCAGGGAATTCCATTCTTTCGCCATTTTCAATTTCATTCCTATCAAATCAATCACATTAAAGATTTTTTGTCAAATAAAAAAAATATCTTACATACTTACCAATTCATAAGTGCCTACATAACAGTACCCGCCGGAGGCAATTAGTAGCTTAGTTGGTTCACAAAATTAATTCGTTTGGTATCCGAATCTTTATAGGCTATTATTATTGGATCTAACGACTGTAGCACTGTAATAAGTAAGCCAATTTTCACAGGATGAACAATAAATTATAAAAAACTGAGGTACTTATACGACGCGGTGACTATGCCTTGTGATACTTTTTGCTACTCTAGCATAATATACTCCGAATACTTCTTCTATCAATTTGGCATTATACCAGCGTTCCTATCAGCCCCGTTCCTATATACACCGACATTTCTATAGCTAAGTTTCAACTTCCAGATGAACGCTATGAAAAATAAGGGATTCTATATCTCTCTAGCTAGTAAATCACCAAGATTTGATGCCATCAAAACCTGAGATTGAGACATATATTTTCTCACACTTTGCTCGCCACCTGCGAAATGAGAAATGATTATTATTATCGTCCGATATGCAATTCGCAAGTAGTTTGATCGTTTTTGAATTATAGAGCTGTTCACAATTATTGAATAAGTTACGTCTTATGTCTAAAACTCTAATTCTAATGTGAGTTTACTAGCATACTTAGATTAATTTGTCGTAGAGAAACGAATAAGTTTTTGCGAGTCATACTACTTACATTAAGTAATTGCAAAATTATATTGTCACTATAATTTTGCAATTACTTACTAATAAAAGACTAAAAATAAATCCCAATGTGTGTCACTAGTAAAAAGCTTAAAATTACACCTGTCGAATAAGTATTTGATTGTCAGATTATCTAAAAATAGCCGTATCATGTGCTGAATAACAAAAGGCATGGGCAGTCGGTTGCCATCTTTCTTTGGTTTCTTTTATATCAATTTAAATGTAGGCAGAAACGTGACATGTATATGAAAGACTGTGTCCCTTCTGATTTCAATTCCATTTATAATCATTGATCTCAAATCGAGTACCTTCCTTCCCACAGGAGGTAGAGCAGAAGAAACTAGTGCGTAGCAAATTCGTGTTATACAATTATACTACGCTTAACTGACTTTTTGTTCATATTGTACCTACTGCACTATCGATTGCTACTATAAGTATAAGGAATATGGGTCGAAATATGCAAAAAAAGTTTCATTGGGGAAAATTTTTAGTTTCATGGGCTGATTCCCCCTTTAAAATATTTTTACAACCTGTATACCTACCTCAATAGCGTTGAAATTCTGTGTGAGCTCTTGCTAATGATGTCGGTAATACATTTTTTATTAATATGTACCGTATCTACTATGTATTAGTGAGATTCGTGATTATTGTATTAGGGTTACAAATTTGTTTAAAAGATTGAAATCAAAGTCGAGTTTGTACGCTAAATAATAGGTAGGTGGCAGTATTGGTAATCCAGAATTCATTGAGTCATTTGTTGACTCAGTGTTTCGAACAAAAAATAATTCAACTACCTTTGGCAATCATTATCCACCCTTACTTTATGCCATCACGATCATTAAATAACTTAAACTTTGGAGTACCTTATTTTCTTTCATTTAAAGTTTACTCATTTCATGTCACTCCAACCTCAAATTCCTATGAATTGATGTACCTTCGGATTTCGTATTTATCTACTAAATTAATGTCTCTTATATGTGATTCTCCGGCCAGATGGACCGATGGCTTAAAGAGAACGGCTGGTAGCGACTGGATGGCGAAAGCGGGAGATCGTTTATTGCGGCGTACCCTAGAGGAAGCCTATGTCCAGAAGTGGACTGCTATAAGCTGATGTGATGATGATGATATGTGTATGATATAAAACCTAACTTCTCAACCATTTAATTGAACCCGGCACTTTCGAGGCTTGTTTACACCTACTTGGCTCTACAATGCGGGACGTTACGTTACGTAAAACAGTTTCCATTTCAAGGTGATCTCTCAAACGAGAAATGAATTAGAAATGTGCATATATAATAGCATATATCTTATATAAGTTCGAACTCAGATTCATCAATGCCAAGGCCGTTTGCATATAAAATAGAAAATTTCTATTTCATATTAATATTTATGAGAGTCAATGATAATGTACATATTTTATCAACTGTAAAAAATTGTCATGTCCAGCAATTAACGCTCTACTAGATGGCGGGCGGGAGGGTTAGTCCTTAGTCTGATTAATGTTTATGCCTGTCAGGAATGTTGGTGTAGTGACAGCGTTTTGCTTGCAATGCACCTAAACTTTAGGGGTCAAATTATCAGTCATTTTACCCACTATACCTTATACTCTGGTACTACTATACCTTCTTATAGTTTTGAAGGTATAGTAGTAGGTACCTTTCTATCTTACTCCGTATCTCGGCGAATACTACGGTTTGATGTATAGATTTGTATCTAATCTGCCCATTAATTACCGATTAGCTGAAAGATAAATTTCACACGGTCAGCCGCCAAGTCCCATGTGCCATGCTTCATGTTCCATACTTCATGGCTTTAAACCTTGAAATCCTTTATCTAAAGCCAGATGCAATCTATACCGCCGCTAACCATATGTGTGTACCTACTGAAATATCGCTCTTATGGATGAGAAATAAAGTCTGAAAACCTTAAAAACGTAAAGTTAGAACTTGTAGGATTATAGCTTTCCAAAATATTCTATCATCTGTTATTGGCCTGACGAGATGGGGCGCAAGAACCCAAAAATAAGAGACCCAATGAAGCCTGGTATCAGATCTGTTATCTAACATCAGGCTTTAATATATAGCATTATTCTTGGACCACACACACAAGTTTTTACATCTTTCATTTGCACCTTTGAACTGGCAGAATAACTTTGCCGTTTTCCTTATAGTATCGAGAGAATCTCAGGATTGTCATTCAAACTCTTCGATCCTATCGGTGCATCAGCGTAGCCGCAGGAAGCCTTGTCCAATTAACTGTTCTGCTGATGCTTAAACTCAAAAGGAAAGACTAGGGCCGCCGCTTACGTTCGGAAGTTTGTTTGCTGATACTTTCAGAGAAAATCTGAAAATATTCCGACTGGATTCACTATACGGTTGCCTTCGGCGACTATGAGAGACCATTTTATACTAATAATTTTCAAGATTTTTCTGATTAAGATAAAGTCTTTTTTGATAAAACGGCCGATGGTGTCCGACGGGCCTTAGAATCTTATGATCTAAGCCTTAGATAATCGATAGTGGGCATTTGAATTGGCTTATTTGATTCTAGTGGTATTCTAAGCACTACGTCTTATAATTACGATTACGTAGCAAAGAGTTTCGAGTGAGTGGGAAGACTTCTCTTCTTCTTCTTCTTCTTTTTTCTTCGTCGGTCTTCTTGGGAGTCTATTTTAATGAACGCTTTGACGCCTCTATGACTTACTTAGCAATTTCTAAACAGTATTGAACAGGAATAAAATTTATTGACAAACTTGATAAAAGGTTCTCAATATTGTTTTAAATTAATCGTCTGTGTAATAAAAATAAAAGTGTTTCTAAACAATTTTCCCCATAAATCGTGTGTCGGTTATGTATTGTTTTCTAACTCAATTACCTGGTTCTATTGTTCATTCAGCCATCAAAGAGACATCAATTTTATCGGCTTCTGTAGTGTCTTTCACTGGCTTTAAGCCGAATTTTACGATCTAGGGATGCAACACTTTCCAAAGTGTCGATAAGTATCGAGATCGATAGATCGATATTTCGTGTTAGCGTTCTGATACGTAATTAAAAAAGAAGCATTAAAATTACGTTAAAATGTCCTGTGATTGTTTTATAATTTTATTACTTTCCTATACTATTGCTCGCCACAAAAATAAACATCATGACATGATGTTTATTTTTGTTTTTTAACAATGTCTTTATCTAATACAGGGTTGTCGCTGGATATAATTATACCTAATATTTTAGAGTTTAAAGAACTTTCAGTTCTTTATATATTAAGTACATGTATTCTTGGACATTCTTGATATTTTCGATATATCGTCGTTGCATCCCTAGACCTATGTGGGAACATTGGTGTTTCACACTCGATACTTGTTGCTTTACGGTTTCCTACGAACGAAATAAAATATCGCGGAACTACAAAGTAAAACATTTACAGGACTGTTAGGTTTTGATGTGGAGTAAAAGCTTTGTATGTGCAAAGTAGTTTGAAACTGTCTTTGTGTACGCTAACTTTGTGTACCGAAGTCCAGGTTGTTTCACCTTCAATTTGGATCATCAAGTACGGAAGTGTCCATACGTCGACCCTTTAGGAAATGGTATAGTTTAGATGGACTATGAACGCAAATCTAAATAAAATAAATAATGACGCTATAATAAATAAATAAAAATGATAAACCCTGATCCTACCTATCTTCTTAAAGTGTCGCAGATGTATCCTGCCTTCCTGTAGTAATATTGTTATTAGGATCTCGACAGAGAACGGGATAAAGCAAGGAGAATGACGATTGTTATTACGCCGCGCAACATCTATGTATTGCACGCCCTCTTTCGACGACCGATGTGGCGCAGTGGTAGTGCGACTGCCTTTGACGCAGACGGTCCCGGGTTCGATTCTCGGTGGGTCACTCACAAAGTTGATATTTATCACTTTGTGAATTTGTTCCCAGTCTGGTTAGGACATTGCGGGCTGAACCACCCGATTGTCCGTAAGTAAGATGGTTCCGTGTTTCGGATAGCACGTTAAGCCGTAGGTCCCGGTTGCTGTCTATGATCACTTAGACGGCGGTCGTTACACAACCATGTCAGAAGCCTGCTACTTGTAGAAGGCGGTTGAAAAATTCTGACACTAGGGTTCATCGGGTCGTTGAACGACTTGGTATCCCACACGAAAAGAAGAAGAAGACGCCCTCTTATGCCATTGCATTTCTTACTGTCATTTAGAATTACACTTGAGTCGCCTTGAGTAGTCCCTACACTCAAGTTTGTGACTCAAGTAAACAAGATAAGCGGAATCGTCGTACGATACGTACTTTACATTTTGTATTGCAGTACCATACCAACTGATGTTGAGTGCATCTACATCGACACCTACTCGTATGAAATTATTATTGGCTCGCAGACGAATAGTACCGACCAGTATCAACACTTATCAGGGAATGCGATCTTGGATTGTTTGCATGAATGTAACCCCGGATCTTCAAACAAAAATCCGGTTAAATTATCTGGTACCTATCTAAATTCAGATTGGTTCACACCCACTTCAAAGATCATATTTTGAGTACGAAAAGATTACCATCTTATCTTATACTAGCGGAAATTGGGATAAATTATCGGGATTTTAGAAAATGCTCCAAAATGTCAAATATATATTTTCCATTTTTTTCCGAATAACAATTTGAACTAAACAAGTCAACCTGGTATTTAAATGAAAGTGGGATCACCTTTTACAAGGAAATTATCAACCTAAAACAACCCAAAATCACTCCTTAGCCCAGTCTCGTCCAAAGGGCGTGATTGGGTTGGTGTTTTGAATAACCATTCAAAAATTTCCTCATGAGCCCTCGCCCCCACCAAGCCGTCAGTAGTAGTTTTGATGTCCCTGGGGCCAAAAACATAAATGCAACACAAAAATAAAATCAACCTACAGTCTGACAACCTCGACTCTTAATTTTATCGAACTGGAAATCCAATCGCGCAATTGTCACTATCGCACTCTGATAGTACTTTTTCAACCTCTTCTCTAAACTTAAGTTACGTACTACAAGCACATAAACTTACCCATATTTAAAAGATCCAATTATTCTGGTTTTTCATACAGTTTTGTAGAACAGCCAGTATAACTTTAGCTCTTAAATTGTTTGGTTGATGCGCGGAATATAGAACGTAAATGAAATTCACGTTGATGTAGTGTAAAAAGGTTTTATGGTCGCACTTTGTTACTTACATACTATGTAGCGTCGTATGTAAATACACCGTTACAGACCGCGGGAAGACGACACGTTTAGTTCAATTTTATGGGTAAACACGCTGGTAAAATCTTAGCTAAACATTTTTAAAACGAAAAGCCAAAGTGTACAGGGTTCCTAGACATCACCCATATCTACCAGAGTTGGGCGAGAATATATATGCGAATAAAGCGTCTGTAGAATAAAATCTTACGAGCAAAATATAGACAAATAACAATGCCCCATTATAAACTTTTTAATAAGAGTACATCAGTACATAATTAGTCTTGTAATATTAACAGTACTATTATTATAATTTAAAAAAGGCATTTATTCGTAGTTTAAATAAAAACTTATGCGACATATGCTCTGTTTGCCTGTAAGGGTCGGACCTCACATGCGCACCTACAGTTTAGTCGCGGTTTTTTGGATTATAGGCAGGTATGATGTATGTTACGACCTCTTCGGACGCTGATCGGTGGCTTGCTGCTGGCCAGCGGACTGATAGACAGACAGACAGACAGGACAAACTGACGGAGGTAGTTTGAAACAAAAGATTGAAGCCTTGACATTGTTTTTCTTTTGTCGAAATTACAACCTAAGGAATCATTATACGTAGTCATTTCCAAACAAAATTGATTGCCCCACAGGCCGGCAGCAGTGCCAACTTCCTACCAGGCATTGAAAGCATAGCCTTACCTCCCCACCTGCCTACTTAATAGTATCAAGATCATCTCACTCCACCTGCACATTCCACGCCTCAGCAGCCGGTGTTTATCTGAACAGTAGATAATTACACAATACCATTCAAAAACGGCTGAATAGCTCATTGTTAAGCTCCAAGTGGCTCGAACTATTCCTACTTACGGCTTACGGTGTAAGTAGTACGTATGTTGGTAACTGCCTCTACACGACTTGATGCTGATCAGTTCAGAATTCAGATATTATACGTATATTCTTTGAACTTTACAATATTCGATGCAATTACTACGTGTTCATTCATTATATAATAGGCGGATCGCACACTAAAGCGCTAAAATATCGCAGCGGTCTGTCAGATCCATTCTAGAAACGTCACTCCCCATACTAAAACCGCACTGGACGGACGACACTGCGATAGCTCTGCGTCGACAGCGGTTGAGCGGTTTTAGTATGGACATTGACATTTCTAGTATGGATCTGACAGGCAGTGTTTTAACGCTCCGCCGTGCGTCAAGTGTGCGATGCGCCATAGAGGCAAACTATGCGTCGCCTTTATTACTTACCTATAACCCATGCATAAATTTACTTATTCTTCAGCTTTTGAGCTGATGTAAAGAATTAAAAGTTCGTTATTGAGCATCCTATGCATCAGTCCTCTCAGCTCTACTGGATTTTTACACTGTTAGTGTTTGAACAAACTTTCAGGGCATTTTCTAGACGTCACCAGACGTCATCCAGAAAAAATAAGTACATTACTCACACAATTCTGCATGGAAAGATAACTTTAAAAATTCTGTATTTCGAAAAAAAAAGCTCTAGGACACGCTCTGTTTTGTAGGTACATACATTTACCTCGCACTGTATTAATGTGAGAGTGCTTGAAGATCCCAGTAGAAAAATAACTCCTTGTTAACCCCTAGCACCTCTAGTCATCGATTCGCTTTACGGTGTCGTAAGTATTGACTAGAATGCCCTCTTAACACGACCTGGCTATCTAGCCAAATGGTGGTTCGAGGTAGCGGGTTAAATTAAATTGTTTTCGCACATAAAGACTTTTATGATGTTAATGAAGGAGACTTTTATGATGTTGCAAAAGGAGTGTGAACAATTTCAAAATCGCCTCTTAATATGTAGGCTCCTGGGCTCAGTCGTGTCATAATATTACATTTTAGACCACCCTTGTCCACAATTTAAAATTCACGCCAAATCTGCTCACTCCTGTCTATTATCTCTTCTCGGTAATGCAGTAATACAGTTGGCGAGTCGCGCCGGTTGGTGAAACGAGCAAGTTGGCTTACCTATTACTTGTATTTCCAAATTGAAGATCAGCTTTTTCCAGATTCTGTCGGCAAATTACACGATCCTTCCCATCCCTTTTACTGATGAGAATTAGGATGCTTTTGGCTTTGTTTTACTCTACTTTTGAGCACTAACTGCTCTGTTAGTACCTAAATCTTTCTTAGATAAAAAAGTTGTCTTTTTCTGACTCTACGAATCTAGAAAAGTCGTGCTTTCATGCTCGTTCCAGTATAAACGACTATTATATTAATTTCGATAAGGTTTGGTTCCATTCGTTTCGGTATCCGTTATGCAAAGTATATTCAACTACTTACCTAGATGGTTTGTGTATTTACACCTACATAGGCGTATCGTTCACTGTAGGTAAATACAAGAATGTGTAGGTAGATAGATATACTTACCTACGGTAAAGAAATACACAGTACTCGGTATATAAAAAATATACACACTTGAGAGAGTTGTAATTGGATGTTAGAGTAAAAAAAAACATCTCAGGATTTGAAGTAGGCAAACTACAGTGCGAATATTTTTTTATGAAAGTAGTAATCGTACCCGCGCAGTCTGGCAAAATGTTTAGTACACCACAGCTTAAAAAAACTTAAATTGGTTCAGGATCATAATCCAGGGCACATTATTATTATTAGATTAGATCATTCTTCTTCTTCTTCATCGAGTCGATGGGCAACAATCAAATTCTATTGGACCAGTATTCGGCCACACTGATTGCCTTGGGGTTAGCCTCCAGCAGGTCCCGCATAGTGCAAGTACAAGGGCAGTTAGGGCAGGAGAGATCAGATCATTCTGATCTTATCAGTCTGTATCGAACAATATTTAAATACGTTCTCAAGAAGACATTGTCCGTTAGATGAGACGTCCAGCTGCGATTGATACATCGCACATTCAACCAATTAGTTGAAATTCATCTTGCTTGTACAAAAATGTTAATTACCAACTATTATTACCCAAAACGTCACAATTAATGTTAATATGCATAATGACAAGAATCACATACAATTCTTTGTTTAAATCTTGATTTGACTGTTTGTATCTTAATTGCATTCTTTGCTGTTTTCGGTTTGTTTTCTCAAGAATCTATTACAATGGTTCTTTAGATTAGATAGGAGCTTTTGTAACTTTGTAGCTTGTAAAATCGAGTTGTTAAACAATCTAATCAAGAAGTTCACATCAAATGCCCTTAAGTACAATAGCACCATTTATCACTATGCCTTTCTAATTCTCCGAGTTAAATGAAGTAAACAAACTCGGATTGATAAAATTGATTTTATAGATAACTCCGAACGCAATCGTGAGCGAATTTTATTTTGTTTCTTTACGAAGCTTTAAGCTTGGGTCAAACCTGAGCGACCAAAGCGACTGCGAAGCGGGAGCGTCAGACGCGCGGCGGATGCTGCCAGTGTTTACTTATGGCACCTTGCATTGCACACCTACGCGACCGCGATTTAGTAGACGTTGTAGAAGCTCCCGTTTTGCCTCCCGCGTTCCGCGTTTTTGACGCGCAGGTGTGGCCGAAGCTTTAGATGGTCACTATGGTCAAAATGTATTTATTTTCTCTGTAGACCGAGACAGTTTCATGATATTACATTTGTGACTATTATGTCTAGGTATGGCAAAAAGCCGACCGGACTTCTAGTAGTTTTTGCCTAGATTCCACCTATTAATTTTGTTCAGTAATTACATTAGCAAAAATGATGCTAGTTTTGGCGCCAGCTAACTTTGATGACAAAACTACAATTTTCGCCATAACCTTCTGATGAAATGCTATAAACAATGTGCAGGAAAAAGCTTAGAGACGCGTAATTGAGTGTCAAAACAACAAGATAGTTAGAACACTTCGTTAAATTGAGTGTGATGTGTTGCCTTGTACTTTTCCCTAATTCTATTGTACCATTATACAACCACTTTCGTAATACATTATGCTTACACTTGTCATTTAGGAGTGTAATAATGGCCCTTTATTCATACCAAAATGTTTGTGAAATCGCACAGCTTAAAATCTTTGGTTGCCTTTAAAAAAACTCACGTTTGTGTTAGAAATCTGAAAGCATTAATGAGCCATGCTTCGTTGTTTTTTTTAATATCCATAACTTTGGCCTCGTACATTCCTCACTATGGAAAACACTGCATTTATTTTCTTTGTTACAGATATTTTAACAAGTGCAGTGTACAGTGACCAAGTGACACAGTGGCTCGTGTTCGTACAGACTAGAGGATTATGTGCAGCTCAGACCTAGACGTCGTTAGAGACCGAAGGTGACGTTGTGTGTACAGACTACATGCCAGTGCTGTGTTTAGAATGAGCTGGCGAGCGAAGAATAGTAGTCGACGGAAATTCGGGGATTGGTAAGTTGCTTATAATACAACTAATATAAGGTGTAAAAATATTAGCTGCAAATATTTTAAGGGGTGAACCAATCCATGATACTGAACAGCTTTCCCCAACGAACATATGTCGAAATATGAAAAAAATAATATGACCTCCCATACAAATTGACTTGGTCGGTCGGTAATTTTGTATGGGAAGGCCAAAATTTTTTTTCATATTTCGACCTATGTTCCTTGGGGAAAGTTGTTCAGACTCATGGGCTGGTTGACCCCTTAAAGTATTTGCAGCTATTTTTTTTACACTCTGTATAATACTATTTGTTTAACTTTCAACTACCGATAGAGTGAACAAAGGTTTGCCTGTGCAAAGCTGGAAAACGTTCCAATAAGGGATGCTAGATCCCGTAAAGGGCCGTTTAGCTTACAACCGCTCCTGCAACGATTAAGACGGATCGCACACTTGACGCACGACAGAGCGCAAAAACATCGCAGCGGTCTGTCAGATCCATACTAGAAATGTCAATCCCCATACTAAAACCGCTCAATCGCTGTCGACGCAGCGCTATCGCAGTGTCGTCCGTCGAGTGCGGTTTTAATATGGGGAGTGACGTTTCTAGTATGGATCTGATAGACCGCTGCGATATTTTTGCGCTCCGTCGTGCGCCAAGTGTGCAATCCGCCTAATAGTACCTATGGCAATACTAGAGTCATTTAGGCTCTCCATTGTCAATACTGTAGCAGCTTTATCTGGTCTAGAAAATAGTTAAGGACACACTGAAAATGAGTTATAAACTTGTAGGTTTTCAAAGACGCGATCCGTACTTCCGCTTTAGACTTAGATTTTGTACAACATATTTTTTTCCATCTTTATTACAACCTGGAGTAACAGAAAATGCATTTAATTCTTGCGCGATCAAATAAATAAATCGAACTAAGAAACTGGACTAGTTTAAAAGATGTTATAAATCCTCGGCGACATGAAGTCATTTCACGAGGCACGATCGCAAGTCGATAGGAAATATTAAGTCCTAAATAGCCTTAGGATGTTCCAGTTTTCATATTACCATTGATTTCATAAATCATTCTTTCACTCAGTCCCAGCTTGCAACGGCTCTCGCTTCGACACGAACATTTTTTTATACAGAAAGACTCGGTTTGTACCTCTGAAAATCAATAACGATTATTACCTACCTATTGTCCATTTTCATTTTTGTTTGCTAGTTCGTCACAGACTTAAAATTTTGCTTCCTAAATTGTACGCTTCAGTGATTTACCTGACAATACTTTTCAAGATGTAATGCTGGCAAATAGAGACAAGACCAATACTTTTTAAAATAATTGCTTTACGACGAAATGGGACATGTTTATACGTGCGTATGGTGAACCGGTACTGTGGCAAAATGGAATTAACTTAAAAATTTTCAATCGGCAATGTAGGTTATATTCAATTGTAAGATGGCCAGGGAGCTTGATAGTTTGTATTATAACTTAATTAAGGGAATGACTTGTTGCTGTGAGTGATAATTCCATCAAATCAAGTTCCTGAAAGTAAAGCGTAAGGCACATTGTAGGAGGAAAACGGTTTGAAATATTCATAACCCAAGTCAGCTTGCAGCAGATAGACAAATGACTTATAGAGAGCGGCTGGTAGCGACTGGATGGCAAAAGCGGGAGATCGTGCCTTGTGGCCTGGGGAAGGCCTACGTCCAGCAGTGGACTTATATAAGCTGATATTATGATTAAGTCAGCTCGCTGACCTAAGCATTAGCTATGAATTAAAAGAACATATAAATAGACGATGATCCCTTTTTTATATGAAACTAACCAGCCGTTATTGGTTTCCATCGTTTGATTACTTAGACAGCGGTTGTTACACAACCACGTCAGAAGCCTGCTCCTTGTAGTAGGCGGTTGAAAATTTTCTGTCACTAGGGTTCATCGGATCGTTGGACGACTTGATGTCCCACACGAAAAGAGAGATCGTTTACACACACTGCAACTCATTTTCCCGCGGGTAAAACGTTTTTTTGATGTGCTTTAAACTTCCCTTTGCACCATACTATCTATTTAAAGAGCCGCATCAAAATCCGTTGCGTGATCTTCGAAGAATTAGCGGTGCCCTTGACAGACAGGCAAAGAAACGCAAGAAGAGACTTCATTTTATATTATGAAAGGCCTAGTGCTTGATTGGATAATGAAATCATCACACTTACTTACCTACTTTTGATCTCTTATACAACGGTACAACCTTTGGTTGTATCTGTAGTAGATAAGTACCTCACCAAATTAATGATTAATGATGCATTAGCAATGCTGATATGACACTAATGTTAATTATCTGAGAAAACTTAATTGTAATATATAAATGTATACAATCGAATAAGCTTTTGTAATGTGTGCATGTATGTCATCATTATTATCATCATCATCATCATCATCATCATCACCAGCTCACATCCACCCACTGAAGGGCATAGGCCTCTTCTCTGTTGAGCCACTCCTCATGGTCTCATCCATTGAGACCCGGTCAATTTGAGGATGTCATCGCACCAACGGGCTGATGGTCTACCTACTGGCCTTTTTGCTCCCCTTGGCCACCACTGAGACTGTCTTAGTATATATGTATGTAAACTATCTGTTTTAGGAAGTCCTTTTCTCGTGAGTCCTTCCCCTTAGAGGTTCGCCGCGAACACCGTCGTATTTATCGCATATTCGCATCGTTCTCTATCCGGGGTAGTGCGTGTGCAGATTAGAGCACATTCGATTTGTTTCGAATGGTCTCGAGTTCGAATTAATGTAGGTGTAACTAGTCGATGAACCAAGTAATGATCAGCATACAATCTAATGCGGCCTGAAGTGAGAACTTTTTTAAATAATAGTCATGAAGTTCCTCATATTATGAGCCCTTCCCCTTAGAAATCCGCCGCGGGGCGCCGTCTTAGTTAGCGGTTAAGACAAGTAATATCGGATTATTCGCATCGTTCTCTCCCCGGAATAGTGAGTGTGCATATTATTAGACCACATATTCGATTAAAATGTTTACTAGTGGCTGTTTCTTTAAACTGAAGATGAGGTGGTGAAAAATCAATGATTACCAAGGAAGATAGAAAGAAAACGTTGGAATACCTACGCAAAAATCACATACCTACGTGCTTGTCAGCCGATTTGAGCAACTACTTTGGAAAGTCAATATTATTTCGAACTTTTGAATATACGTATATGGGTTAAGAAGAAAAAGATAAGATAATCACCGGCCAGTCTAATTATTCATCATCATATTGCTTTTCCTACTCGGATCCTAAAAATATCTTGGGTCCATATCTAGTCAGGTCAACTCTCTGTGTGATCATCAAGGAGTGTGAACCCTACATTACGAGTTTAATTAGTTACACCCGATTGTCCACATGAAAGATGGTTCAGTGTTTCGGATGGCACGCTAAGCCGTAGGTCCCTGTTGCTGTATATGATTACTTAAACGGTGGTCCTTACACATTCAACATTTTCAACATTCAAGGATTTATTGGTCAAAATAAATTTTACAAGTCAAATGTAAATTGTAAATGTAAATTTTACAACCATGTCAAAAGCCTGCTACTTGTATAGGCGGTTGAAAAATCCTGACACTAGGGTTAATTGGTTCGTTGAACGAGTCAGTGTCCCACACGAAGAAAGAGAGTTAACAAATATTAGTAAAAAAATATTTGTTTAATTTTATCTTTGATACGCTGTAAACTTTCATACCAAATGTTATCTCAAATCTCCAGGCTACGATCTGGATTTCTTATCTCTGATGACGTCACATCGCACTCTGATGATCATTAATATGATTTTCGCACGCATTGCGGAAGTCTAACGGGCACGGGGTGTTTTTTGTTGCCATGCTAACTTGATTGATGCTGGTGACCTGGATTCCTTAACTGGTATCAAGGGTGGGACAGGCAGGTTGCATTTTGATGATTTGGCTGTCGTATTATTATTTACGATTTACTGTACACAGAGACAAGCATATAAAGGATACTGACACAACAGGCTCTGCTTATCTCTAATAAGAAACTTCTTACAGCAGAATTATGACAGAGTAATTTGATGGCACGAAATATAGGTATGTGACATGTAGGTACCGCTTATATTGCAAAAATGACATATTTATGTGAAATCTACGTATGTAGGTTGATATAGGGCGATACGTACTATGTTATCTCCAATCGATAGAGGTAATATGAGTGATTTGCAGTATCGAACATTTTTTTTTACCGGTAATAATAAGTAAGTCGGTTATACTATAGTTGATAAAACATCATATTTTAAATTATTAAACGAATAAAGATAACTCGTACGTTGAAGTTAAGTCAAACGACTAACCTCCAACTCTACCGTACCAATAAAAAGTTTATATTTTGAGTAACCTTTATTATTTTATTAGGTACCCTTTAAACGTTTGCACTTTGACTAAAATGTTTATATTTGCACTGATCTGTAATAATCTTATACCGGCTTAGGCGTGTCACTGCAATAAGTATGCTTTCAAGTTGCATTCTCGAAGGATTTCGGTAGGCGGGTCCCTTGCCCCAAAAATTCTCTGATAAATATAATTTATCCCGCCTCAACATTCTCTGCATTTTATATTTTCGACAAACCGGTCCGAACTGGATGTAACAGGTTACTGCTTATTACCAACATGTATGGGGTAGATTTATGTCGTGTTTTAAATGAAATTCTTGTGCGTGTAAAATATGCACCGACTTCTCATTGTAGCGCAAAATTCATACATAACTAACAAACTTACTGGCTCAATGACCCAAATGACCCAAAATTGATCTTGGCAACCGAAAGCAGCTTCCTTCACTGATCCCTGTCCTGTCCCCAATTATTGAGATTGCCCAGTTCAGCTCCACATTCCGTCAGGACGTCGTCCTGTCGGCCGACCCATGTACGCTCTTTTGGTCCCTTTCTTTTTTAAGTGGTCGAGCCAGTGAAGTCTGAAAATTCGTACCACAAAGATATTTTCAGGACTTCTTTTTGCACCTTACGAGTATAATGTGCGCTATTGATGGCTCACTGAAAAGTTGTGTTCCATTCTCATTAGTATTTTACCAAAATATGGTCACTATTTTATGTAACAAATTTAAACGTAACTACAACAGCAACACAACAGTTCCTTACATATAACTTCGCTACAAGAGATATAGGCACTTCTAAAAAAAACCGAGACAACTTAGCAAGTTTATGTTGAATCTCATATTTAAAAAGTGCTTTTATTTTGTAATAAATGTCTGATATCGTGTAATAGTGAGTAAAAATGAGGTTTATAAATCTAAATGTAAATGAACCAAATTAATCTTAATGAAAATATCATAAAAACGAAAGTGCCTCGATTTCTCTGATGAGAAGTGTAGTTAGTAATATTTGCAACAAGTTTCTTCGGGTTCATCGGGTCGTTGGAGGACTCGGTGTTCCATACGAAAAGAAAGAGAGAACAAGTTTCTTGGTCTTTCGACCCACTCGGTACTCCTCCTTCTTAGTCGGTATAAAAATTGTTACTGGAGTTATGACAAAATAATTCTTTCTGTGTGTGGCCGTCGAATTTGGATATTAAAAACGAATTTACGTGCAAGTGTTAATACGTCTGCATTTTATTCGAATAATGTTTACATAATAAATTACATGTGCCCCGTTTTTCGAAACTACAGGCTACAAGTCTACAAGTGGAATTCGATGTACATTGCGTAGCGGACCAAAAATCTTAGTTTTACAATGTCCTATCAGCTACGCTGTGTAGATCGAATTTCACCTGTAGACTTGTAACCTGAAGTTTCATTGCATGGGGCACTGGTAGGTAGTATAGTTATAAAGGCTACGGTCTTGTACACAAAACTGCGTTGCTGCGACGCGATGCGAATTCGCAGCGCAGAAAGTTGCGATGCGAATTGCTGTGACGCGATTTCGTGCGGCAAGGCGTCCTCCTGGTGTGAGCTAGTGTCCTCCCGGAAATGCGCGATGAGGATCAATACGCAGGTTCTTGCGATAAGTCGTGCGAGCGCGCAGTCTTTTGCAGTGCGACGTCGCATCGCAGTTTTGTGAACAAGTCTTTAAAAACTTTTTTCGATTCTTGTGACTCTGTAAATTTTACTGGTGTCTCCAATCGCCTTATCTACCTGTATTTTCTTGAGACTTTTTTATTTATGCTTTACTTATTAAAAAATAATTTTAGTAAGAAAGATTCTATACAATCTAAGCTTATCTATAGAATAAAAGAAGAATAGACACTTTATGTATGGTTTCAGACATTCTGTCACGCACTTGTGCATTATGCCGTGTTCCATTTAACTTAATACACCTGTGTGAAAAATTCATACTTGTTCATACAAAATGGCGAAGAAAGCTCGACACAATGGTGGAACTAAACGACGTGTCTCGAAAATTTCGACATTCAGCTTCATACACTACCAGAAATATGAATTGTGTTACTGGGACGTCTCTTACGATACCCACGGGAAAGAAATAGGGTGATGTTATTCTTGTTGGGCGTGACAACCGTAATGTTTACGGCCGTTGATGCTCTGCCTACCTCGTAAGGCATAAGCGTGATGTATGCATGTATGTTACTACACCTTTTAGCGTTAACTGGTTGGTATAAATACATACACACACACACACACACACACACAAAGTATATCTTTATCTCTCGTTACAGTCGTTATCGCCACATGTACCAAATACTTGAGAGCTTTTTCAGAAAAATCATGTATGTAGTGGCACCGCCTGTCGCCTAAGATTTTCACACAAATTAAGGAGTTTTTCTCAATTAGATTTTTTATCATGTTGGAATTTGAGTTGAATAGGCGATAAAAGATAGCTGTGTTTGAGGATAGAATGGAGATGGACTCTCATCTTGGATGAAAATCTGCGAACATCAGTCTTTCGTACCTACTCCTGTAACCTACAGATGTTCTAAACCTCATACAATACATCGAATGCTTACTAGTTTTTATTGTAGAGTACTATTTTTAATACGTTTTTGTAGTTAAAATAAGTATTACCTAATCTTTGACGATTTTGTCAATAGTTAATTCAATCACAAAATTTCATAGCAGCTTTAACAAGTTCACATAATATAAGTATCTGAATAAAACTGTATTGTAAGCAAAGGAGCATCATTCAAATGAGTCATCAGTTTTCTTCATCATTGCTCATCATCAGGCAAGACACGACCGCACCGCGACCGCTGGTGCGAAAAAAATGCGCTTTTTGTTGGAAACGAAAGTACGCTATTACACCGCGCATGCGTGTCTCAGCTGCGCACGCGCCGCCGCCTGATCATCTCGCTTCATCAGGCTGATTTCCCCAAATATCGCTGCGAAGTCTAGATTGTATTGGTTGCTAAAATTTCTGTTTCAGTAATGTAATGTTTCTCGGATGGAAATATTTTCGTTGAGAAACATCAAACGAACCTAAATCTGAACAATATCTCTGAGAAGTCTAAATCTCATTGGCCACTATTAGATTAATATTTCTTTGCTGGAAATACTTATGGTGAGACTAGAAACCCAACACATTTACATAGGATGAAGTACATAATCCAGTTACTTATAGGCAGATTGACGAGCGTAGTACATTATACATCTCATGATCTAAGTATGCACTTAGATAGAGCCTTCTTTTTCCCATTTCAAAGACTTTTATGACACCAAACCAATGGTCGTGAGAATTAGAACAGTTTTTTAATTTTCTCCCAATGTGGCTCTCAATTAATTTACAGCTTCAATGAAAGCTATTGCAGATCGAGTCAAAATTTAGTTAGCTTTAAACTCTTTCTCCTTGCTTTGATCTAAAACGAAAAAAACAAATATAAGAATATGTGAATGTTTAAAACTATTTTGTAGAAATGTCCTCAAGATAGTCAGTTTTAATACTTTGTGCTTCAATCAAACACTAAATATTGATATTAACTTTTTGTTATATAGTTAAAACACAAAGTCATAAATGGCGCTACAAGCTATTCGTAAGTAGTCAGCTAACGAAAAATAGTAATACAATGTAAATGTAAAGTAATGAAACAAGCGGATCACAATTCTGCGGCCTGGGATAGAGCCGACCGTGGTGTAGTTGTTAACACGTCTGACCCGGCTAGTCAGAAGACGTGGGTTCATATCCCATCGGTGGCGTGAATTTTTTCCGATTGCTAAGTTAACCTAGTGGAGGGAATTACGGATTTAACTAAAAAATTTTTTATGGAGCAATGAGCTTCATCTTATATGTTCCTTGAGTAATTCTAAGCATTTCTAGTCCGGGAGACAATAAAAAAGTTCGGTCTGGTCGGGGAGGGGGGGGTACAAAGATGGCCGCCACCCGTCATCTTTAAAAAAATCTTTTTTCGTTCCGGTGGCTACTGTGGCAAGATTGGTATCATTTTCGTATAAACCAAAGACGTAGAATTCATTTCTGATATAAGGATTTTAAAATTCCATAGTAATATTACAAATAAAACGTAAAAACGTGAAAATTTAGGTTGCAGATTTTTGCTTTGAGAGCTAATAACTTTTGTAAAGTAACAAAAAACTCCTAATAAAAAATATTAGAATAAAGCGTAACTCATGCAGACTATATAAATATATAGTTTATGCTACATCTTCATACAAAAAGATGCTAAAAAAAATTATGACCGCAGTGGTGTATGCGCGCGTACTCATGTCGCATTCGCGGAGGGAATTACGGATTTAACTATTTTTTTTTTTGGCGCTATGAATTTCATCTTATAATGTTCCTTGAGTAATTCTAAACATTTCTAGTCCGGGAGACAATAAAAAAGTTCAGTCTGGTCGGGGAGGGGGGGTACCAAGATGGCCGACACCCGTCATCTTTAAAAAAAATCTTTACTTGTCTTGTTGGCTACTAGGGCAAGATTGGTATCATTTTCGTATAATCCAAAGACGTAAAATTCATTTCTGATATTAGGTTTTTAAAATTCCATAGTAATATTATCAATAAAACGTAAAAAAGGTTCTTAATTATTTAGGTTGCAGATTTTTGCTTTGAGAGCTCATAACTTTTGTATAGTGACAAAAATGTCCAAATAAAAAATACTGTAATAATGCGTAGTTTATGCAGATTTCGAGAATATTCACATGTAATAATGTTCTATTGTAAAAATATTGTGAAATAAATAAATTACTGCAACCCAGAAGGTAACTTTACTTGCGTTAGGTGGAATTTATCTTGCAAAATGGTCGAGTAGGTTCATAATACTCGTGTATCTATGTTTAAGTATTACTTACTTAATAATTCATTTGATGATGGCAAGTAAAACACTTTCTATACATTATTATAATTTAATTTAATGAGCGCAGTTTCCGGCACACAGGCATAATTCTGTGCACTTTAATTTTCTTTAATTTTCATGACGACTGGCAGTACTGCGTCTCTGTAGACGGTGAACAGTCTGATTTCTTCCCCGTCACCTGTGGGGTGAAACAATGGTGTGTTCTAGCGCCCACACTGTTCGCCTTATACTTTGCAGTTGTAGTCAAAGAAGTCCTAAATACTGTTTCCCAAGGAGTCCGCATCCGTTTCATCAGATGGCAGTCTTTTTAACCTGGCTAGACTTAAGGCGCGCACTAAAGTCTCGTTTGCATTGATTACTGAGATCATCTATGCTGATGACTTGTGCTTTCTTGCAGAATCCCCAGACGGCCTGCAACAGCTTATGTCCGTTTTTCACCAAGCATGCTGTAAATTCGGCCTGAAGATCAGTGTCAAAAAGACGGAAGTGATGTCCTTAGACCCGCATGGTCGCGAGACACTGGTGATTATGCTTAATGAGGATATGCTGAAACAGGTTGATAAGTTTCGTTATCTGGGGAACACTATAACATCTAAGTGTAACCTTGATGCTGAGATCAACAGCAGAATCAGTGCTGCAGCTGCAGCATTTGGGAAGTTGTGTTCCAAGGTTTTCTGCTCGCATGACCTAAAGCTAGCCACAAAAATCTCTGTATATATGGCGATTGTGCTGCCAAACCTTCTACACTCCTCCGAGACTTGGTATATGTATCGTCACCACATACGCACTCTGGATCGCTTCCACCTAAAATGCATTCGCACCATCATGAAGATCAGATGGTCCGACCGAGTGCGCAATACCGAAGTTCTGAGACGAGCCAATGTTGGTGGCATTGAGGCCTATCTAATGCGTCGTCAGCTTCGGTGGTGCGGTCATGTATCCCGGATGTCGGAGGAGAGAGTGGCGAAGCGCATCTTTTACTTTGAGCTAGAGGAGGGCAAGCGAAAGCATGGCGGACAACTCCTCAGATATAAAGATGTTCAGAAACGACACATGAAAAGATGCAACATTGAGCCCACTCAATGGGAGGGTCTGGCAGTACAGCGCCCCGAATGGCGCGGGATAAGAGGCAAGACCGCGAGTTTGAGGAACGGCGTAAAGCAGACCTCGACGCTAAGCGCGATGAGCTGAAGGCCCGTCCACCCGTCGCCATTAACTATAATTATGTAAGTGGCGAACTCATGTGTCCACACTGTGCACGGGAGTTTACTGCCAAAATTGGCTACAATAGCCATCTCCGGGCGCAGCAGCGCCGATCTGATTAGGAGTCAAAGTGGTCGCCATGACCGGAATCGGTCGGAGAGATCATCATCATCATCATCATCACTTTAACATAAGATACACGAGTATTATGAACCTACTCGACCATTTTGAAAGATAAATTCCGCCTAACGCAAGTAAAGTTACCCTGGGTTGCAGTAATTTATTTATTTCACAATATTTTTACAATAGAACATTATTACATGTGAATATTCTCGAAATCTGCATAAACTACGCATTATTACAGTATTTTTTGTTTGGACATTTTTGTCACTATACAAAAGTTATGAGCCCTCAAAGCAAAAATCTGCAACCTAAATAATTAAGAACCTTTTTTACGTTTTATTGATAATATTACTATGGAATTTTAAAAATCTAATATCAGAAATGAATTTTACGTCTTTGGATTATACGAAAATGATACCAATCTTGCCCTAGTAGCCAACAAGACAAGTAAAGATTTTTTTTAAGATGACGGGTGTCGGCCATCTTGGTACCCCCCTCTACCTGACCAGACTGAACTTTTTTATTATTTCCCGGACTAGAAATGTTTAGAATTACTCAAGGAACATATAAGATGAAATTCATAGCGCCAAAAAAAAACAATTGTTAAATCCGTAATTCCCTCCGCGAATGCGACATGAGTACGCGCGCATACACCACTGCGGTTATAATTTTTTTCAGCATCTTTTTGTATGAAGATATAGCATAAACTATATATTTATAAAATTTGCATGAATTACGCTTTATTATAGTATTTTTTATTAGGATTTTTTTGTTACAATACAAAAGTTATTAGCTCTCAAAGCAAAAATCTGCAACCTAAATTATCACCTTTTTACGTTTTATTTGTATATTACTATGGAATTTTAAAATCCTTATATCAGAAATGAATTTTACGTCTTTGGTTTATACGAAAATGATACCAATCTTGCCATAGTAGCCACCGGAACGAAAAAAGACTTTTTTTTAAGATGACGGGTGGCGGCCATCTTTGTATCCCCCCCTCCCCGACCAGACTAAACTTTTTTATTGTCTCCCGGACTAGAAATGCTTAGAATTACTCAAGGAACATATTAAATGAAGCTCATTGCTCCACAAAAAAAAAATGGGTTTAGTATGGGAGCGATCCGTAATTCCCTCCACTAACCTATAGTCCTGATGGACTACGAATGCAGATCTGGGAGGCATCGGTCTTACGAGTGTCTTGCAAAAACTCGTGAGTTTTGTTCTCTACGATAAGCTACTGGTAGGATACCGTAAGCAAGGTAATCTAAAGATCTGGATTGAAGGTCAAACACCCTGGAC
The DNA here is from genome assembly GCA_029255805.1 of Keiferia lycopersicella. Lineage (NCBI taxonomy): Eukaryota > Metazoa > Arthropoda > Insecta > Lepidoptera > Gelechiidae > Keiferia > Keiferia lycopersicella. The sequence goes on from JARACZ010000008.1 coordinate 9,266,491, forward strand.
TTTTCGTCTTAAGTACTTCTGTACTTATCAATTCAGCTTAAACTCTAACTAAAATAAATGTTTTAAAGTTTGAAACTTTATGGCTGTTTGAATAGAAGCCTATAGCACAGATAACATGCATTACTTTATGGCATCGTTTAAAAGGTAGTGTAGCAAAGACTTAGAATTTTATGCATTAGGAGGGTCAGGTCCGGACACCACACAGGTTTCATATGGCAACTTTTATAGCTAACCGGATATGTTATTACATCAACATACCATAAATAAATACCACACCACTTATATGGGCGAAAGTTTTAATACGATTTAATTAAAATAGAAGGGAGTGTGTTCAGTTTCTTTAGTTTTATTCTCATCCTGAGAATCCAAAATTATCACATGAGCAATTTTCGAAACTCCGTTTGTTTTTCGATATAAATTATGATCTTCCAAAACTTGCAAATTCATTAAAACGATATCGATTAGGTGAAAATCATAGGTTTCAACTAGTGTTGTTGCTCCATGGTAGACTATCAATTGTCTATCGATAACTCAGGCTAATATGGGAACTGCAAATGTTCGAGTAGTGTCTACAAAAGCTATTGGTGTCGATCTCTACAAAGCTTCAAAATTATCGACTTTCAGTGGGCTCATGACACTTATCTTTTCATCAATTGATTTAAATATCGACTCTAGAGCTGCACCAAATATCGAGTACTAAGTAAATATGTAGGCACATTCATTATTCAGTAAATAATACGTATTTGTGTCTTCTGATCACGCGATGTACCGGTTTCGAACGACCGATGTGAGAGCGCGTGGTTCTTAACGGATTTGTATTAGCTCCTACATACATACATACATATATCACGCCTTTATCCCTTGCGGGGTAGGCAGAACGTTAACGACCGTAAGAATACGGTTGCTATCGCCACGTCTCACATTTTTGAGGATTGTTTTCCAAGGTTGTTTTAGAAAACATGTGTGACATACAGTGACAGGTTGTCAGCCTCTCGCCTAAAAATTGTAATTCACTAATACTCTCGAGACCCTTAGTTGCCTCTTACGACACCCACCGGAAGGATGTGGGGTGAAGCTATTCTAAGCCGGCATCCCACGGCATTCTATCTATAGTTATATTATTGAAAGTTGGTTTACTTAACCTGCATAATTCTAGTAAAACTATCCATTTTCAGTAACTGATAGTACGTACTTATTTTTGTAATTATAAAGGGTCTTAGAAAAAATACTAAGTCAGGTAAATGAAGGTATTTTGTAAAGTAGCATTGTTTTAAAGTGCAATTACTAAAAAATCTGAAAAATATGGATCGGCATTGGTATTCTTATACTTTGTATTAAAATAATTTAATTTGGCCCGCCTGGAATAATCGTTGATCAGCCTTCATATAGAGCACAAAAATATGGCCCTTCGAATGGGCTATATTTGTCACCTGTCAAAATGTCCTTTAGTATCAAGGCTGATTGATATGTGTCAACAAAAAAAAATAGAACTTATGTCATAGCATCAACATGATTCTGACAGCGGTCAAATATGGCCAATTCGGACGGCCATACTTTAACCTTAAAAACATAGGTTGTCAATAATGTTTCCGTTATCCTTGAACAGATCAAATGTCGGGTAGTAGGCAAACATGAGATCTTAGTGCAACATAGTATGTGCAGTAATACCTCGTATTTGTGACTTCCGCACTGCCGGCGAACCGGCTCTTAAGTGCAAAAGTTACTGCTTACTGATGACAGATTTGAATGATGGGTTACCTATTTTCACAGCCTATTTTTTATGTATGCCGTGTGATGCCGCCTTAGAATAGCATCACCCCGCATCCTTCCCGTGGGTGTCGTAAGAAGCGACTAAGGGACTCGAGAGTATTGGTGTATTACAATTTTTAGGCGACAGGCTGACAACTTGTCACTATAGTGATATATACATGTTTTCTGAAACAACCTTGGAAAACAATCCTCAAAAGTTAGACGTGACGATAGCGACTGTATTCTTGCGGCCGTTAACGCTCTGCCTACCCCGCAAGGGATAAGGGCGTGATATATGTATGTATTTTTTGTGTAATTTGGCAACTATCCATATAATCCAGTATATTTTATTTAGCCCCTTATTTTCATAGTGGGCCAGTATGTATTACGCTGTCGAAGAGCCTTGGTATTTACCATACCCTCACGCTATACGACACAAACACTCTAACGGAGTTTCCCTATTATATTGTCACTTGTAAGGATGCAACGATATATCGAAATTATAAATATCGATATACCTTACCACTAGAGGTCGCTAGTGTCGCTACAACTAGTATTGACAACTGAAATACTGATCCTACTAATATTTTAAATGTGAAAGCTTTTTATGTTTGTTTGTTTGTTTGTATGTTACTCCATCACGCTAAAATTACTGAACCGATTTTCGTGAAATTTAGCATACAGATAGAGGATAATTTAGATTAACACACAGAAAAGTTGTAAATGTTCCTGTGAGATAGTATGGGATTAAAACCGACTTACACACGGGCGGAGCGCGCCCACTAGTATTTTATATTTCAGGAAATCGAAATCAAATATGGAATTAAAAAGCCTTTCTAATCCATTAAACGAGATAAAATTATGAAACGGATAACAATCACTTTCCTGAGAATACTAGAAGTGTTTAAAACAATCTGAAACAATCTCTCAAGTTCTATGAAATATCGATAATTATATACTTACTTATATGTTATCGATATATCGAAATTTTGCATCCCTAGTCATGTGTTGAAAACCTGGGAGGTGCTTTATTCGTTCCATGCTTCATCGCCGATAAAATGTCTAGCTATTTTATTATCTCATTAAGTTATCAAGCTGTTAACTATATATAAATAAAAATATTCAAAGATGTCGCTGTAATAGGTAAGAAAAGTGACGATATAGCTTTACTCAATATCTAAAATAATTGAATGTCATAACAACCACAATAGGTGTGATGACTCAAATGAGCTACTTTTTAAAACGATTTCATGTATGAAAATACGAATAGATGACGTCATGTTACTTGCGATGAAGTCAAAACACTTACTTTTACATTATTTTTCTGTTAATTAATTCAAACGTTGAATATTTTGAAAAACTATTAATGGAGTATGTAGTATTTTTTTGACAATAGTTTGAAGCGTAAAACGCTTTGCCATCTCTTAAGGGTGAATGCTCTCCGAACTAATCTGATAGATTTTGATGATAATAAAATGTAAGTCAGTTTTTTTTTTAATTTCCGTATCCAAAAAATATTTACAATATCAACAAAAATAGTAAAATGCAAAGAGCAACATAGCCATCGATTAATTATCAAAAACCGGATTCCAACGAAGGAGAAAGTGCCACATTTTAGGTATGCTAATTATCCGATCTTATTCGTCAATCCGCGTGATACGGGAGTAAAATATCACTTTTGCACTCGTGTTAGTCGGGTTTTACTCCGTTTTACGGTTATCATAATCATTATACTTTTTGTTTTCATTCGTTACTATTTCCTGATTTGTAACTGTTGATGTAAGTATTTTACGGCATTAATTATAATCTGCTATTATATTTCAGACGTCAAAAATGTCAGACGTGGCGATAGCGACCGTATTCTTACGGCCGTTAACGCTCTGCCTACCCCGCAAGGGATAAAGGCGCGATATATGTATGTATGTATGTATGCTATTATATTTTAGTTTTTTATATAGCCAGTTCTGTATCCCATTGTTGCGCAAAGACTTTGGTTTGAAAAATTAAGAAAATACTTCTTTCGTAAATAGTTATGTTATGATTATGCGAGATTGTTTCGCGACTTTGTCGAATACCTACAAAAGTGCATTTAACACTCAACTTCTGATATACGTATAAAATAAACGTAGAAGATCCATAAAGTCCAAAAATAGAGAAACTTAGATCTATAAGGTGTAAAAATATTAGCTGCAAATATTTTAAGGGCTGAATTAGCCCATAAACTGAACAACTTTCCCCAAAAAACATTTATCGAAGTATAAAATATTTTTTTTGACCTCCCATACAAATTACTTGGTCGGTCGGTAACTTTGTATGGGAGGTCCATAACTTTTTTTCATATTTCGACCTATGTTCCTTGGGGAAAGTTGTTCAGTTCCATGGGCTAATTCAGCCCTTAAAATATTTGCAGTAATTTTTTTTACACCCTGTATAACTTCTCAGTTTTCTTGTCAGTTCCACGACCTAGTCTAACCCTTTTCAATTACCCATGACCCTTTTATGCCTCCATAGCGGTAACATTCAGTGCCGATGCAGAAACAGTCGACAGCCAGCAATTTCCTCGTTTCCTCCCTGTTCATTAATGTCAAGGAAAAAATGAACCGTCTTGGAAGCATTAATTTGAGAACATTGTTACTGCGGTTTTCTGTGCTTGTTAGGAAAGGAATATTGTTGTTTACGGCTGTCAATATACTCGTATGAGGTAATTTTTTTCTGGAACTTAAGATGTAACTGAGTGACTCCAGGTTTCATGTACTTATCAAAGAATATGTGAAGTACTACTCCTTTCTTCGTAAAAGACGTGGAATACGACCATTTTTATTGTTGTTAGCTGCGTGCCTGAGAGGCTATGTTTTAGATAATTATATTTCCTACTTAACCCTATCATCTTAATGACAAAGTACTTACTCTCCTGCATGCACACTTTAAAACTCCAGACGCTAAATTTTAAATATTTGTTGGATATCAAAAATACCGCGAAGTCAGAGCACCCTAAAATTGAATTTCTATACGTGGGCAGATTGGATTAACCGATTTGAGTTTGTCCGACCTATTTATTATCCCAGGGTCTCCATCCTGGCGTGTCAGATAGAACGAACTTTGGAGTATTGACGTAAGGTTTCACTATTTTATTACATCCTTTACCTACACATAAACTAGCAATAATGCCCAGTGACATTGACCGTGACTCCGCGTCGCGTGCTGCGCTCGCGCCGATGAGAAAGCAAAAAGATGGCGCCGCGGAAACTAGTTTACACCAGTTATTTATACGGATATTTTCACTTATGTAAATATGTTAAATTCTCCTTCGCCGCTCCTGTGGTCTATTGAACGTCCGGTTAGAAACTTCCGTTCCTTGTGGAGGTGATCTTCGGAATTCCGGATGTTTTATTGTCATTTATTAATTGGAGGTTTACTTTTTGAAAAAAAAAAACTAGTATTTCAAGAACTCGAGAGCTGGCGTTGTACTGACTATGTTTCTAGATTCCAGAGTAGATTCCAAAGCCAAAAGATAAAAAAAGACATTGCAACACTGACTCCCAATCTGGCACGCACTGACACTTTCGTTCCAAATGAGTCGGAGTCCAAGTTTCAAGAAAACAAAAAATAAATATTACGTTCCGTTCTTTGCGGTAACATACCAAGCCCAGCCATCTATCCAGCGATTAGAATAATAATATCATAAATATAAAGAAAATTCCCTATTGGAAAATTCATTGTATTAATATAGTCAAAATGTGAGTATAGAGGGTTAATAGGAAACGTCTGAGTAAGGCTACAATTTGTATATTGAGAACCAGATAATGCGTATATAACAATCTGCTTGTATGAGCTACTTATAACGTGTGCCGGAAAGGCGATGCTTCTATACTTACTACAAAATATTACAATAATTATGCAAAAATCCACGATTCTAGCTTTATACGAGTCGTTCTTTGACTCGCTATCACTATACGAACGAGTCTAAATGGTTTCACATACAAAAGACATGAACGCGCTCCGTTGGCAGTTAAAATTTTCCAGACAAATATTACACATAAAACCTTCGTCTTGAATCACTCTATCTATTAAAAAAAACTGCATCAAAATCCGTTGTGCAGTTTTGAAGATTTAAGCAAACATACATATAGACAAACGCAAAAAAAGTGACTTTACTTTATACTACGTATGTAGTGACATCACTGAGAGGTCATAAAATCGCCCATGTATTTAATAAGTTGTTTGTTCATTTTCAGGTCCAGGATGGCATCGGATGTCGCGTCAAGTATGCCAAGGACGACATTCGTATGGCTCATTTTGGCACTGGTCAACGTAAGTAGTTTATTTTATCATTATTACTAGTAGTCATTTATTTATTATGATCAACTGAAAACCTACGAATTGTGGATAATTTGCACGTTACAAAAAATATCCAAATATGTATTGAGTTTTCCTGCGTTACTTTTTTTGGTCTTTGCAGCAATTAGTTTTTTTAGCTGTACATTTAACCGAACGAGAAAGTGTTTCAACAGTTTGGCTCAGTTCCCCATCCATTTTTGCTTCAGTGTTTGATTAACTTGCTTCTACCTACTAAACATTTATAGAAACCAAAGCAACGGCAGCTTAGCGGCGCACACGCACTTGAAATCTATTTCAGTGACATGCACTTATTTTGATGCGTCACTTATTTTTCCATCAAGTGTACACTTTTTCAAATACTAATAATAGGTACTTGTGTGACTATCGAGTTTTTATTTTAATGCCTATTATCTGTAATAGGGTTTGCACTACATTTTGTAGCCATTAGTGACCATTTCTTTACTTTAGCGTTGCCAAGTTGTAGAGTAATTTGAGTTTAAAAGTTATCATTAAAGTTCAAGCTCAATGTACACCAATTTTTTGTAGGTTTAATACTTCGCTTTTAATTAACCAATATGTTTTGTGAAGTAATTGATTCATGGTAAAAACTGACTCACCCGTATTTATTCAGAGTATGAACCGGTGCGATTGAAAATAATGTGTGCTCAGCTACATTTCAAGGCATCTGCTAATTTAATTACCAAATACATCACCGAAGCAGCACATTCCGAATTCGAATTCCAAAAACGCATTCCACACAGCTCCGTCTATGACAAAAACCTGCCCTAGAACAGCGTTGAGTAAGCAGAATCGAAACGCCGTCCTTGGCGAGGCCGTGCCGTGGGCAACCCTGCCATGTCTAATACGCGCTAGGTGGAGGTGGCAACTTCGCGCAGAAAGACTTTCTCGTTTGTCTGGTTAATAGCCGCAGTGTCCGTCCCATTTGAGCTGAGCGAGCGTCCGGTGGGGTGGCATACATAGCTAACATATCGCACACGACAACTGGACCGCGCGTGTAAAAACAAACGGATAAGTACAGATCGCAGAATCAACGGTGCAGGGTGGGAATCCGCGGTAAATAGTCAAGTCCGGTCTAAGTTACCTACTGGTGTCTACTGGCTGATACGTGTGCCCCGGCCGTCTAGGTCTTTGGTCTAGGTGGTCTGACTGCAGGTCGTTGACGCAGCGTCAATTTCATGATTTATCGCAATACCGCGTCGGCGGTAAAATGATGTATTTATGTATGTTTTTTATTCGGTTGTGGATTGAAGCATTAATAAAATATAAAAGTTGTACGCTTAAAACAATTGTCCAAAAATAGTACGGACTTCATTCATACATACATATATCACGCCTTTATCCTTTGCGGGGTAGGCAGAGCGTTAATTCATTCATAATTTTTCAAAATATTCAAAGTTTGAATTCATAAACAGAAAAATTACATTAAACTAAGTGTTCTAACGCTATCCAAAATAGCAATGAATAACGCCATACTTACATACATTGCTATTTTCATACAAAATACCGTTTTAGATCGTTTTAAAAATAGCTCATTAGACCTGCCAGTCCACAACCCTATTATGTATCAAAAGTCTTAATAATTTATGTTGCTAACACGATCTTAATAGATGTCTTCCTGACAACCAATGTGTTATATAAGAATTCATTACTTTTGGTAGCTAATCGTAATCACAATTCTGACTTATTCTTCAAATTATGACAAGCGTAGCGTCAATATTTTCTAAGTTTTATACGATAATCTCCTGATTTTCTAACTTAACAAGATCCGTTTAGAAACAGTTAATCCACAAATTATTGGTTGTTTCTCTATAAAATCTGTAACATTCCTACATAAAAACGTCTTGTATAAAGCCGTAAAACACTACCCACACTTAGTATTAAAAACTATCTTAGATAACTTTACACATACGGCAATTTAATAGAAAAAGGGACAGATCTTCGTAATGACCCATCTATCAACTTTTAAAGCAAACTTTGATATATCCCATAATAAAATATCTAAGACTTTATAGACGACAATAACCTCCTACATTGTATAGAATAGACCAATAAAATTGTCAGAGAATGATTCTCTAACAGCTTAATATATTTGTTAGTTTATTATTGATACAACAACACAATGCGCCTTTGTGATGTCGGTTTATACACTTTATGGCATCAAAACAATTAACGCCCTTGTGATTTTACCGCTTGAAAAAGTTGTTGAAGTATTAAAGTTGTGTAATGTTGGTTATAAAGTTTTATAGTAGTTCTTGGGAACTGAAATTGTGGAGCGGATTACTTTAGTAGTTTTCTTCTAAGGGAGATAAGCTGTGGGCGAAATAAAACCGTTTAGGACGATTTTTTTAAATTAAAAAACAAAAACCCGAATACGGTAATTGCAAAGTTGTATTTCGCGTTTAAAGACTGCCATTTTGGACAAGTGTCCACGCTTGGCAGGCGGATTGGCGAGCGCAGTACGAGGTTTATACATATTCACAGTTAACACTGCTGCCTATTACCTGGTTTCATCCCTTGGTCGCGTTTTACGACACCTCTATAAATGGGGTGATGCTATTCTAAGCTGGCATCCCACGGTGTACCTTACTTTCCATGCTAAATGCTAGACAGATAATCATTATGGGTCCAGTGGTATAGGGATACCCCATTTCCCTATGGGTATGAATGCATAATGTCTTATAATGACGCACGTTCAGCTGCATGAGTTAGCTACAAAATTGCGTCCGTAAATCAAGGGTCAGCGCACATATAGCGCCATCTAACGTGAGTCGTTTCCAAGTACAAATTAAACAGGAACAGAAACCTCGAGAATAAAGTCGATGTTAGTTTGGTCACAAAACGCCTGGTGCGAACTTCGTAGCCGTATGTTCATTCATAACAGCGAATATATCCTTTTAACTTTTTGTAATAATGTTTGTACAAACGAAAAAGGTGGAAAAAAATTACGCCACGGATGGGATTCGAACCCACGTCCTTTGACTTGCCAGGTCAAACGTGTTAACCGCTTCACCACGGTTAACTCTATCACGGTAGCGTAATTGTGAACCACTTGTTTCGAAGAATATTATCTTGTAAACATTTCTACAAAAATGGTAAACAGTCAATATATCCTTTATTTAAGTCTAGATTTTCTCGTAGTTCATTTACTTAGTTTTATTAAAAGGGCAATTAATATGCGTCTTCTTAAACTAGAATCGATATGAACTCAGCACCTGCAATTTTGTAGTACTACGGCAGGTCTATTTGCTGCTCTCCATTATCTTAAATTGTATAGATAGTTTCGTTGTAAGAGTAGAGTCGGTAAAGGTACTTGTTTACTAATAAGAGGACCTCTCCATAGCTACTGACAACGTTGTGCGTGTAGCTGAGTATTGGTCCAAATATATTTGCCGCCAGAATTGATTCTCTAAAAAGAATAAGAGCTTCATAAAACCTTAGCATGTTTTGATGGTTTGCTTCACTGCTAAAGTTGCAACCATAGTTGTCGTTTGTAAAAATTGTTTTCGTTTATTTTGTTATTATCTGTTTATATTACTTCTGTTATATGAACTTTCGTCTTACTCTAATTTTCTTGTAACTTTATATGAATACATACAAAATGCTCCTATTCGTCAGTTTTAACTAAAGACATGAAAGTACTAAACATTGTCTTCAATTGAACCGGTTCCTCGTGCTGGTATCAGACTGTATTACTCTTTTCTCGTTAACTCAATTTCCATAAGATTTTCATTGAATTTTTCCAACTGTACAGACAAGAAGTGAAATATATACTTAGTCAATTGTAACAGTCTCGATTCCGATATTCATCTTTGAATCACAAATTCCTCACAGTCACAGCATTGTGTGACTGGACCTGTAAATCTTTATTCCTGATTGTCATCACCGTCGCCGTATTGGGTACGGGTGGGTCTAAACGGACCACACCAGAATAGGCGTTGGCGCCTCTATTTGTTTACAAAACGGTACAAGATGACCTCTAACGATAGGCAGCGGAATTGAACAGCTTTTGTCGTTAGTTATGTGAGTGGTTTAGTTTATGAGAAGGCGAGGAATGGTGAATATTTTATAATAAGTTCTTACTTCAACTTCAGCAACCAATTTCAGTCTATTGAGCGACACGTGTCTCCCCGTTTTGAGGGCCGATAACTCACCTCATTTGGCAGGTGAATTGGCGAGCACAGAGCAAGTTATTGCATTCACAGGAAACGCGACATCCTTTCCCTGCACTCATTATTAACTTTTTGCGACATTTGTGGTTAGAATGATGTGACGCTGCTCTAAGCATGTACCAAAAGTCTTGAGTTCTGACCTCCTTGTCTGCTGTTTATGACTTAAGGAATATGGAAGACTCCAACCAATTAGGATTAGGAGCCTAACTCATATTTAAAGACAGTTCAAAGTAGCATAGACTCATAGTTTAACCATCAGTACCAGGCCAATCCAGGCCATTTCCTCTTCTAATCTTTTCTAGACACACTTTATCTCAGTTTACTTAGTAAGCACAGTGCGTACCGTCCTAGTCTCAAACACAAGAATGTACTGAAAGCTAACACGGACCCTTGAGGTTAATCGTCCGTGAAGCCACTATTCTCTTGTTTCAACTGGCTTACTGTGTTTCGCTCTGCGGCCATTTCGCACTGTGACAAGTTGTAGTTCGCAATAATGATAAAATCGAATGCCTTTTGGAATGTCTTTGGCATTTGAAAGAGCGGCACTTTCTATGGTCGAGTTTTCTTGTGCTCTTCTAAAATTATGTTATCCTCTCGTTAGATCAATGTAGGTTCGAGCGCTAGAGAGGCAATCACAATCTGTGCGTGCGCTTTTGGCATTTTATTAACACTGGTAATTTTTTACAATGTATCTTTCAGGTCGTTTATTTGTCCTCCGAGGAGATATCATTTTTCATCATTACAAGTTGATCAATGCTCGATTGAGTAGTTTTCGCTCTTCTCAACATTACTTCACTCTACCACTCTACATCCTATAATTGAAAATTTGTTCTTCCTAGTGCTAGGATCAGTACAAAATTACAAAACCCCTATTCTTACAATTTAGTACATATTCCTCTCTCAGAATAGTGCTATTCAAATTATAGCGCACAACAAACGGTTGTACAGTTAGGTCCTCATTAAAACATGCTCATAAGGCCTATCTGTGGCCCGATCGATAAATTATCACGTACTGTATTTGCAATAGCAAACCGCGGCAATTTTCTCAACAAGATAAACAACGAATCGATAGTAGGAGTCATCAATTTGTCACAATTAAGACGCGAGGTACAGCGTGTGCGCCGGCGCAGGTGTGTAGTTGTATTAACATGTTCGCGGCTACAGTTTGTTTAAATTTAGTATAGTTTATGTCATTGGGATTATAGTGTCGGGTTGAGTTCAACAGAGGGTGCGTTTATGGCTAAGTAGATTATCAACAGTCACACAGTCGACTGCCAAAATTACGAGTAACCCTCCGTCATTTGCCATAGAAGTAAATTATCTCTTTTGTTATATTTTATCTAATGGTCACTTTGCCCCTTCATCGCACTACTGCCCTCCTGTATATTATTATATGCAGAGCATATTGTTTGACTTTGGGTCAAGTAAAACCTCAAAACTGTAATGAAGAACTGGTTTTCCCTGAAAAAGTGTCAAAATCTGAAATGCCCCACGCCCTCCGTGGAACTTACACACACTGTATCTCGAACTAGAGCTCGTAACTCGGCAATTAGCTTTAGTAATTGAAGCGACGTGACGTGCACAATGGCGGCTGGTCGCATGTCGTCGACATAGGTTCACACGACTTTCACAACCATCAGAGATCGGGTCGTATAGGACCTGAGCTGGACTGCGCACAGGAAAACGGCAATCTATTGGAAATGCAAGCTGTACTTTTGTACATCATGCTTTATTTTTCTCTGGGTTTGCTCAACATTGTAGGCAAATACTTTTAGCGTCAGTAATTGAAATGACATGACGTTCACAATCAATGGCGGCCGCATATCGTCGACATAGGTTGACACGACTTTCATAGACATCACACGTCGGGTGGTACAGGACATGAGCTATGTATCGCAAATGGTAAGAGACTGGAATTTCTCGCCTTTGAATACTATGCTTTAAGTTTTCTCTAGCATTCTGCTAAAACGAAGTTCAAACAGAGCATTATTCTATCGACTCGGTGCTAAGACTTTTCAATATAGCGCAGTTCATTGCTATACTTGTGAGAAGCCTGCTACTTTTAGAGGCGGTTGATAAATTCTGACACAAGGGTGCATTGGGTCGCTGGACGACTCAGTGTCCCACACGAAGAGAGAGAGATTGCTATACTTCCTCTGTTACGTTGCTTCCATAGGCGCTTTAGCAGATTGCCACGGCTGGGCATTACGTTTGCAACAGATTTGATCTACTAAACATGTACTGTGTACTCGTAGATCCCCAATTAAGTATTTTTTGCTCCAGTCGTCTGCATTCGTTGGAGCCTTTTTAAGAATTTAAAGTCGACAAAACTCGTGCAAGTATCAACCTATCAACGGTTTACTAACACTGTCGTCGCTACATCTTGCGCGGACAAATATTGACATAGATCCATCCTAAACATGTAAATCAAATTCTTTGAAAGTCAAAACAGCCTTAACGATTCCTGGCATGGATTCAAGGTCACTAGTTTATAGGTTAGAATTGCAAAGGCATGTGCAGGCAGGGTATGTACCCTGGAGCTATATTCGTGAGTTCCGACTTGCAAATTTGCAAGTTGCATGCAATTTACTAAACCAATAAACTATCAGTGACCCTTTTTGTATGAAATTGTGATTGGTTTGGAAAGGAGTAGGAACAATACTGGGTGTAAGGGACCGAACTTTTTTTTCTTTTCCCAACATAGGTCCCTAGTAAAGGTGGTCAGTTTTATGGTCCGAGCTTACCTGAAAAGTTTTCGGTACACCAGCGTCCCTCATATCCCGTATTAAGCCACTTATATGTTCCAAAGAACATTCTTATAGGATCGATGAATTTATAGAAAAAAATAAGAAAATAATTTCATAGAAAAGCTAGTAAGCGATTGTCGGGATAGTACCTTATGAAAGTTGTGTCTAAAAATCTCTACTCTAATATTTATCTTCTTATGTGTACATTCCTGAACACAACAGCAGGAACCAACAAGTCATAGATATACCCACAAAAGGGTATTAAACGAGTGATTTTATTCTAAGTATGATTTCCCAATACCAAGTATGATTTGCCGTGTGATGCCGGCATAGAATTGCCGTGTGATGCCGGCTTAGAATAGCATCACCCCATTTCTTCCCGCGGGTGTTGTAAGACTCGAGGGTTTCATGTGTATTACAACTTTAGGCCACTGGCCGACAACCTGTCAGTACAGTAGTGATGCACGAATCATTTGAAAGGGCCCTTCATACTTGTCAGACGTGGCGATAACGAGCGTAATTTTACGATCGTTATTGTTCTGCCTTCCCCGCAAGGGATAAAGGCCTAATTTGTGTATGTGTATGTATGTATGATTTCCCAATGACAATTCGATTTACATAGCCAGTAGGTAAATTTTATTCACGACGAAGATTCGATTGAGAACGCAGTTGTTGCTTGAAAGCAATTCAATTCAACCTCCTGGACAATGCTGCCGACTGCCGGCGATAAATAAAATCACTCACAAAAGGTTTGACGACTTAGTTCCGAAGAGGCAAGCACTAAATTACAGCAATAAAATCACTAAGCGAATGGGCTCTCATTTGAGCCAGGAATACTTCAGAGATGGAAAGTAAAAACAAAAATGAAGCCATGATAATCTTTTGTTAGAGCGTGTGTGTGGTGTGTGGCGATGTCATACGCTCTACAAATAATACATCTGCTCGGACTATTTACAGAATATTTAATATTTACAACATAGAATAAAATTGTACAATGAACCGAAATCTTAGTAAGAACAAAAGTGTCAAAATAATATACCTATCTCCATGGCAACCAAAACTGTACATAAGTAAGGAGTAAAAGCTGCGCGCGCAAGCGATGCGCTCTAAACTACATTATATACAAAAGAAATCATTTTGTCGCGCTGTCTGTTAAACAATATTAAAACCGCAACAACGAAAAGAAATGAAAACATGCAATGGTGGCGATACGCCACATCACCCCCCCTCCAATGATCGTCCTAAGGGCGATAAAAGTCAGGAAATCTAACCCTGCGACCTGATCGTGTCCGAATAACATGTTGTTGTGCGTTAGGTGGCAGGCGGAGTGCTGGTTTGAGTGCGGGTTTGATGGTTTGAGTGGGAGGATGAGAGTCAATGATTGGTTTTGTTGGCGTAGCTGGATGGGTAGATGAGGATGAGCGAGTAGGCGACGATGAGTGTGAAGGTACTGCTAGATCTGCGAGCCCGTCAGCGTCCTGAAGTGTGTAAGCCGGTTTGATCCGGTCTATAGATACTGAAACTTCAGAACCTTTGACAAGCAGCTTGAAAACCTTGTCACCTCGCTGAAGAACCTCATGAGGCCCTGAATACGCGGGCTTAAGTGAACCACCTACTGTGTCATCGCGTAAAAAGACATGAGTCGCAGTCTCGAGATCTTTAAACACGAAAACAGCTCGTTTGCCACAGTGTCTGGATGCGGGCGTTGGCCGAAGTTGCTGGACGTGACCGCGAAGACGAGATAAATAATCTGTCACATCTACCGTCTGATCAGCTTGTGCCAGAAAGAAATCGCCAGGTAGCCGGAGAGGTTCGCCATAGACCAGCTCTGCTGACGATGTGTGTAGATCAGCTTTGTAGGCGCTGCGGATCCCTAACAACACCAGCGGAAGCGACTCGACCCAATTCGTGTCAGCGTGACAGACAATTGCGGATTTTAACTGGCGGTGAAATCTTTCGATCATACCATTGCACGCCGGATGATACGCCGTAGTCCGTCTGTGCTGGAAACCAGCTATTTCTGCCAGCTTTCTGAAGAGATATGACTCGAACTGTTTACCACGGTCAGAAACAATATCCGCTGGGCACCCGAAACGGGAAATCCAACCACTCAACAATGCCTTGGCTACGGTTTCCGCGGTCATATCGTAGAGAGGAATAGCCTCAGGCCATCGTGTGAACCTGTCAATGACTGTGAGGCAATATCGGTATCCTTGGCAGAAAGGGAGTGGACCGATTAGGTCAATGTGTATGAAAGCAAAACGTGCTCTTGGAAGCTTGAAATTGCCTAAAGGCGAAGAAACATGCCGATTGATCTTTGATTGCTGGCACGACAAGCAAGCGCGAGTCCATTCACGGCAGTCTTTGCGAACACCAGGCCACACATACCTTTCAGCGACCAATCTGGCAGTTGCGCTTGCGCCAGGGTGACTGAGTGAGTGTAAACCTTCGAATACCTGAAGACGCAAAGCCTTGGGAACGTATGGTCTGGATTCACCTGTACTGACGTCACAGATGACAGTAGTGTTAGTACCAGGAACGACAATCTTCTCCAGCTGCAGAGAGTTACTACCTCTCAAGAGCTGCTCTAACTCGTCATCTGACTGCTGACATGAGGCCAAGTTCTCAAGGCTGACGGGCCGCGAAATTTGGTCGACCCGAGAAAGAGTATCGGCAACTATATTGTCCTGACCTGAGATGTGCCTGATGTCAGTGCTAAATTGCGAGATGAAGTAGAGGTGACGCCACTGCCTGGGTGAGCAGTTGTCTTTCCGTGACTGGAAAGCAAACGTCAGGGGTTTGTGGTCTGTATATATTACAAAGTGTCTGGCCTCGAGCATATGCCGAAAGTATTTGATGCTCTCGTAAATGGCTAATAACTCACGATCGTAGGCTGAGTAGTTTTGCTGGGCCGGGTTTAGCTTCTGGGAAAAGAATGCCAACGGCTGCCAAGAATCTCCAATGACCTGTTGCAAACTGGCCCCAATAGCCGTTTGTGACGCGTCCGTCACCAAGACCAGTTCCGAATCGCTGTGTGGATGAGCAAGCAAAGTGGCTTTGCATAAGCTGTTTTTGCAAGCTTCAAAAGCCTTAGACTGCTCCTGATTGAACGAAACTGGGTGGGAGCCTTTGACATTACCCTTGAGCAACTCGTGCAACGGCGCTTGATGTTTTGCGGCCCCTGGCATGAACCTCCGGTAAAAATTGATCATGCCGAGGAACCTGCGCAGCTCTTTGACAGTCGTTGGAGTAGTGAAATTTTTTATGGCCTCAACCTTGGAAGGCAGCGGCTTAGTGCCTTCTGCGGAGACGTTGTAACCTAAAAATGTTACTTCTGATACGCCGAAAGTGCATTTAGCCGTAATTATGACCATGCCGTATTTTTGCAGCCTGGTGAATATTTGGCGCAGATGGTCCTTATGGGTCTCCTCATCTTTGGAAAAAACTAGAAAATCGTCCAGGTATGCAAATGTAAAATCCAGTCCCCGCAGCATTTCATCGACAAAGCGCTGGAACGTCTGTCCGGCATTACGAAGACCAAATGTCATATAAGGAAATTCGTAAAGACCGAAGGGTGTTGAAATGGCTGTCTTTGCGATGTCGTCTGGGCTGACAGGAATCTGGTTGTAGGCCTTGACGAGGTCTATTGTCGAGAAGACTGTGCAACCGGCGAGGCTGTGAGAAAAGTCATGTATATGACGAATGGGGTACTTGTCGGGGATGGTACGTGCGTTCAACATACGGTAATCACCGCAAGGGCGCCAGCCGTTATCTTTTTTCGGGGCGAGATGGAGTGCTGAAGACCATGCAGACTCAGAAGGCCGGCAAGTGCCACATTGTAGCATGGATTCAAACTCAGCCTTTGCTATCTTCAATTTGTCAGGCGCCAATCTACGGGGCGCGCATGAAACTGGGGGGCCCGGGGTCGTGCGTATGTGGTGAACGGTGTTATGAGTGGGTGTCCGGTGAAAACCTGATGGCTTCGTTATATCCGGAAACTCCTCAAGGATGCTATGATAGACAGTGCTACCACCTACCACCTTAACTGAAAAAACGTCGTTAGATTTTTTTGCAAGTGAAGCCGGGGTGAAGAGTGTTGTAGTGGCGTCAATCAAGCGTCTACCACGAATATCTACAATCAAATTATAATAGTGGAGGAAATCCGCTCCTATTATCGCCCTAGTGACATCTGCTACCACAAATCTCCACGTGAAGTCACGGCGCAGGCCTAGGTTGAGTTTGAGATGCGCGTAACCGTACGTATTGATCATGGTTCCGTTTGCGGCACATAACTCATAATTTGTTTTAGACCTAGGCTGTCTTAACGCACTACGCGGAAACACACACAAATCACTTCCAGTATCTACAAGAAAAGTCGTTCCGGATTGTTTGTCGGCGATGATGAGGCGACGCGTAGTAGGCCAACCGTTCGCCGCCATTAACGACTGCCATTGGATTTTCCCGCATAGTCGCATGGTTTTACGCACTTGTCAGCGTTGTCATCGAACTTACTGTGGTACCAGCAGACGGGATACCTGCCGTAGCTTGCCAACGACCTCTTGCGAGATGACGAACGCCTACGTCCGCGGATGGTAGCAACGGATCTCGATCTGGGGCGCTCCATCATGTCAATTTCCATCTTGAGAATCTTGATCTGCTGGGTAAGGATTGCGAACTGACTGAACTGAACTGAGAAATAGTGTCAGACGGGCCAGGTGCAGCCAGGACTCCGACGCTGTATGGCTCTGCGTCGTTGCCACCGCTGGCAACGCTGGCCGCGCCGCCTCCGAATTCTTCCTTACCGTTGGTCATCTTTTTGTGTTCGTAAACGGGGTCACCAATTTGGTAGGGCGTGTGTGTGGTGTGTGGCGATGTCTTACGCTCTACAAATAATACATCTGCTCGGACTATTTACAGAATATTTATTTACAACATAAAATAAAATTGTACAATGAACCGAAATCTTAGTAAGAACAAAAGTGTCAAAATAATATACCTATCTCCATGGCAACCAAAACTGTACATAAGTAAGGAGTAAAAGCTGCGCGCGCAAGCGATGCGCTCTAAACTACATTATATACAAAAGAAATCATTTTGTCGCGCTGTCTGTTAAACAATATTAAAACCGCAACAACGAAAAGAAATGAAAACATGCAATGGTGGCGATACGCCACAATCTCGTTGAAATCGGACAGCGCGGGGTAAAATAAAATAGAACTAATCCTTAAGAGTCCAATTTTAATAAAACTCACGAAACTTGTTTCACGACAAATAAAGGTAAGTAGTTCAAATGAAAAAAATCGTATGGCCCGATAATTTACTAGTAAATTCCTTCATAAAAAACATAATATTCTTATCGTTATCTTCCTATCCTGATCCCAGCCTGTTTCAAGTCGGTGCAAGTATGCTTCTTTTAATGCACAATGCAGCTAAACTAAATACACATAAACACGCCGTATTCTGTATTTTCACATCGAATAAGCGCTCATAAACTTTATTTTTAAGTATTTAGTATTCTGAGGATTTGTGCATTCAGTTCGTAGCTTTGAAGCGTATGAGTCCAGAATGCAATTTTTTTTAATAACCTTATTCTGATTACATACGAGTACATACACATATCACGTCTATATCCCTGGCGGGATAGGCAGAGAGTCAACAACCGTAAAATTACGGTCGTTATCGCCACGTCTGAAAAATGTTAGAGGGTTGTTTCAGATAAGCCGTGCATTACTATTCTGATTAATAAATCAAAAATACTTTATTGTACACAAGGAAATACAAATAATCAGAACAATCAAGTAAACACGCGGCGGTTCGCTGTTATGACTCTCTAAAACGTTATCATCCTCTGAGGTGCAGTTGAGAGAACGTGCAGGAATCGCTGCACCGCAATTGCAGCACCATGAATATTACATGGTGTCACAATGAGAAGCAGACGGCGACGGAATGGACAAGCTTTGTCCGGCTTAGTCTAGCTCTGAGCTCATTTATTGAACGCTATGTAACTAAGGGCTAGCGCAGTTCTAGCGTCGGTTCTCGCTTTCCATGTGGGACCGAGTCGTCCAGCGACCCGATGAACCCTATAGTCTGAAAAATATAGGATGCTCCCTGAACTGTTTGTGACCTTACAGTAAATACTATGATATAAGGTCCATTTTTCTAGTAAACAAACAAGCAATTGCTCCAAGGTCACAAACGTCACGGGATCATCCTATATTTTACAGATTATAGTGTCAGAACTTTTCAACCGCCTTGTACAAGTAGCAGGCTTCTGACATGGTTGTGTAACGACCGCCGTCTAAGTGATCATAAACAGCAACCGGGACCTACGACTTAACGTGCCATTCGAAACACGGAACCATCTTACTTACGGACAATCGTGTGGTTCAGCCCGTAATTTCCTAACCAGACTGGGAACAAATTCACAAAGTGATAAATATCGTCTAGCGTCTATTGATGTTTGAGACTCGAATAATTTGACAGACCTTGTGATTTCAATCTGTTTTTAGATAATATTCGACTTTAATTAGCCTTTCTGAAGTAGAGAGATATAATAAAATCAAAATTTAACTAATTGTCTTGAGGCAAAAATAAACAATCATCAGTAGGAACTTTTAGTTTAGGAAATATAATTTGAGCCGATTCGTCTTGACGTCTCAATGTTGGGTCAAATTGTATTTCCTAATCTATATCAAAAAGTATTTTCAGCTGTTACTAGCCTTTGTTAGAAATATGACTGAATTAAGATAACAAGCTTCTAAATAAGGTTCTTATTTATGTACCTTAGTACTTGCTACATCCAATCAATCAAATATACTTTATTGAACAGAAAAATATATACAGGTCAAAATACACATACGGGCAAATTGGTACAATCCACTATCTATTTTGAGTTTATTAATTTTTCAATTGAGCCGCGGCGCGTTTACATTAGATTCATAAAATTATTATAAATAGAAAAATGTGTCCTACATTTTTCTCTTTTTTACATTAACTAATATCGACTTACAAAAAGTTAAATGTAGAAACTACTTTGTAAAAAATAAATAAACAATAAAAAAAAGCAATCCTACACAAGATTTTACATATTGGTGGTACCGGGCTTGAGTCAGTCTGTGAATCTAAATTTCGCTCATCCACGGAATCTATTGAATATGCAGATGTATGACGCCCAGTCGAGGCATCCTAACGGTCTGTACAGTTAGACAATGCAAGCCAAAGCTTTTTATTAGCTGTCGATAATCTCAAGTCTTACGCTTAGCGATTTTGTATTGAATTTACTTTGTGCTGTCTGGTATTTGTGTATAAAGTCGTTAGCGAAGTGTTGGCATAGGCCTTAAAATGTTTCGCTGTGAGTGACGTAAAGTCTGGAGTTATTTGTACTTCTAACGAGACGCACTTTCGTCCACATAATAAATCGGAGTTTGTTTAGCAGCTTACCTAACCGTATGTTGGTATACGCGGGGCTCGAGGGATTCAGGTGTATAACTATAACAAGTTTAGGCGAGAAGCTGACATCCTGTCACTACTGTTATACACAATTGTTTGAAAGGTCCCAACAATATTTGTCAGACGTGGCGAAAGTAACTGTATTTTTACGACTGTTAACGCTCTGCCTTCCCCGCAAGGGATTTATCCTAGACGTTACGTAAATACTTATAGGCGATAGTGTACTCGTATCTTCAATATTCGTTAAATATTGACCTATCCTGAAACCTGCTTTTTAGCATTCAAAACATTCATTCATTTTATTTCCAATCTATTTAAATACAAGATACTTATAACTCTGCAGGAAGTCCAAGTAAATAGCAGGCAGGGCATTAGTGTTGAATGGTATTATCCCTACTAGTGTGCTTCTTGCTTTTTCTTTGTAGTAGATATATTTCGTTACTGTGCGATCGTTTCATCATTCATTGCATGTCTTTCAACTCTAACCTACAATAGAACCGAATATATTCTACAACAGGACGGAAAAACTATTGCGCATGACTAGTGATAGATCCACATATGGACACATGGTCGCCGACCTCCGGGATGGAGATTAAAGAAGAAGAAGAATTATTGGTTTTTGAAAACAAATTAGGTATCGTAAAAAAGAAATAAAGGTTGACGATGAAATAGCGCCCAAATTCGCCTGAACAGAATAGTTCCTCTGCACTTTTGGTTAAAGTTGCAGTCTCCAACGTCAGCATGATGCAAGTTGAAACCCCACTAGTGTATACATCCTTATAGCGCGAGTAGGCGTTGATTCTTGCCGACGTATTTAATTGTTTATCAGACAAGTTTATGCTTTCCTCTCGGCGCTATCAAACCCATGTTGTGTGGTTTGTCCACACGCCATTCAGCTTATCTTGCATCTAGATTGCCGGCTGTATTAGCTTTCGTTTAAACCGACATGCTATAACTAAAACGCTTCATATCTGTGTTATTGATCTCGGAAATGGTATCGTCTTTTCTAATTGAAAAGCCTCAATCTTGTAGCAAGTAACATGGTTTTTTTTTGTGAAAATCTACTTCTTAACATGATCCTGCCCAAGGTACGCAAAAAAAAACACCTTTTCGCGCTATTTTGTTAAAATGTTTGAATTTTGCTATCAGTATGATAAAAAATTACTTCTAACCATCTTTTTTTGTTAAGAAGGTATTGTGCACGTCTTATCCGCGTCTCATTAATGCCGTCTCATTTTACTAGGGCTGCTGTAAGAATATTTTTTTTCAGAAAATTAAGCAGTACCTGTTGTGTTCTTTTTCTGTGTCCACTTGTCCTACATCTGTTTATGTGGACAATAAATTGTTAAATGTAAAAAAAGAACTCAATTTTCCAATGAAGCAATTTTTAAATAATCATTTTCTAATGGTTATCAGGCAATATACTTCTTATTAGAAAAGAAACGTTTTAAATTGCTTAATTAAACTCTTCGATTGATCGATCATTTCCATGTTTCATAGTAAATGGTAGTAATCAAGATAGCTATTAGTAGATATGACCTGGAAGTGTCTAGTTACTGGTAAACATCAAGGGGTTTAGCATTTACTTGATCTGATCTTTCAGAGTTAATTGTAGGAAACTGCATACGTTTGCTGTTTGTCGGTAACTTTTCATTTTGCCGATGGAATGATAAGGTGTGCTGTGGACAGATTATCTAAGCATCTTAACAAAACGGATTTAGATTTTTGGGATGTACTTAATGCCAATGTTTTTCAAAAAACGTAGCGTAATCATATTCGGCGAGTGTATCTTGGGACCACCCATTTCCTGCCCGTGGGTGTCGTAAGAGACGACTGAGGGACTTGAAGGTTTCAGGTGTATTACAACTTTTAGGCGACAGGCTGACAACCTGTCACCATAGTGATACACAAATTATCTCAAACGGCCCTCTATTATTCTATATTTGTCAAACGTGGCGTGGTGATCGTATTTTTACAGCCGTTAACGCTCTGCCTACCCCGTAAGGGATAAAGGCGTGATTTATGTATGTATGTACCTTGGGACGCCCTTCGGCCAGATGGACCGATTACTTAAAGAGAGCGGCTGATAGCGACTGGATGGCAAAAGCGGGAAATTGTTCATTGTGGCGTACCCTGCAGGAGGCCTATGCCCAGCAGTGGACTGCTATACGGCTGATGTGGTGATGTGATATTCCGTGCTATGCTACATGTTTTGGACAGTTGTTTGAAACTTTTAAGCAAGGAATAATGTTATAAGTGACCAAAATACCATATACTAAACAATGTGACATTGTAGTATGCAGGTAGTTCAATAGAATTTTATTGTTTCTTATCAATTCAATGAAGAAGATTCCTACGTACAAACATTGTAAAATGACATTTGGTTTTCAACTCCAAATCGATATACATACATACACATATCACGTTTTGTCCCTTGTGGGTAGGCAGAGCGTTAACGGACGCTATCGCCACTTCTGACAAATATAGGCGGCCCTTTCCGATGACTCGTGTATCACTGTAGTGACAGGTTGTCAATCTGTCGCCTAAAGTTGTAATACTCATGAAACCCTTGAGTCCCTAAGTCACCTCTTACGACATCTTCGGGTAAGAAATTTCTTACCCGAGATTATTTGATTTGATTTCTTCGGCGAGATGCTATTCTAAGCAGGTAACACACGACAAAAATATGAGAGTGTTGTGATATCGCCTGACTGTAGTACCAGTCTAGTTGCTATTTCTGTTTGTAATTAACTGACACGTGGGTCCTCCATAAACTACGTAAAGTTAGCACCTAGTGGCGCGGCTTCCTTTGCATAGGCATAAATTGAGCGTACATAAATGCAATCCAATAGTGTGTGTGGGTACTGATTGGTTTTCTATATAGGCACATAAATTAATACACGGCGTACCTATGCCTCTCTGGCAGGGTAGACAGAGTGTGAGCGGACGCAAAAGCGATTCATGCGTAAGTCTGACAAATGTCACAGATTGGCGTCAGCCTTTAATTGCGTGACATGCATGCTGTAAAATCTTAAATACACCACATACATACACAAATCACGCCTGTATTCCTTGCGGGGTAGACAGAACGTTAACGGCCCCAAAAATACTGGCAAAATATTGGGGACTGGCAGATGATTCGAGTATCACCGTAGTGACTGATTGAGCCTGTCGCCTAAAACAAATCTTGTCGTCTGTATATTCATATTTACGCTCTCACGAAGTAAACTTAACTTTGTACTTGTTAATATCTATTGCAGGAACTGAGTGCTCATCATCATCATCAACAGCCCATACCAGCCCACCGCTGGACATAGGCTTCTTTCTCTCTCACGCCAGTTTTTACTGTCTTTTGCCGTCCTCATCCAGTTCTGTCTCATTACGGCCAATATGTCGTTTGACCATCTACTAGGTGGTCTGACAACTGACTGTTTTACGAACCTAGGACGCCATTCCGTGACCAAGTGATAGGTACTAGTTATTTTTACTACTTACTCTACTTACCCCGCAAAGGATATAATTCAGACACTAGGGTTCATTGGATCGTTGGACGACTACCACACGAAAAGAAAGAAGAAGAGATGAAGGCGTGATATGGGTATTACACATTGTGTAAGTAGGTAGGCACTAAAAACTTATAACTTCCGAAATTATTAACTCAACATTTTTTATTTATTCTCTTAATTAAAACTGTATCGCGCTCGGTTAATTATGGAAGCGTGGGCTTAGTTAAATTAAAAGTGTTCTGGGCGTTTATTTATTATAGTTTATCATCAGAATCTGTTACGTGTATCTGTGAACGCGATGCTGTAGGTCGATGGGAGGAACATTTGTTCGTTATACTCTACATAAATATAATAGCGAGAAGACTTATTGCTACAAAATTAGTAGCACTTAGTTGTAGCACCAAAGAATACCAACAACTCGCTCGGTCCTCAAAAATCTTATTTTTCACATAAATAAGTCATCAAAATTTTAAACGTGAATCGGGTACTAACGAATAGTGGGTATAGGTAGACTAAGTATAGTTTGCTACTTAGTCAACATTTAACTAGTCAAATAGTAAGTTACTATAGGCACAAAACATATTACTTATAATCTCTCTCTCTTTTCGTGTGGAACTCCAAGTCGTCTAAGAACCCAATGAACCCTGGTGTCAGAATTTTTCAACAGTAGCAGGCTTCTGACATGGTTGTGGAACGACCGCCGTCTAAGTGATCGATCATAGACAGCAACCGGTACCGGCCTATAATATTGTATATCCCTTTTCTATGTTTTTTCTCGCGGGAAAATCAGACCGATAAGATACGTAAAAGATATAATAGTCACTGAGAACAAATTTATAAATAGTAGCTGTAGATACCTACTTAGAATTTCACTAGTAAATAATTTTGAGTCTCATAATTCATAATAGGTATCATTGTGTTTTCTTTCGTAAACTTCATTCACTTACATAGTGTCACGACCAGCGTAACTGCCAGTACGCGACCGTTCGTGTGTTTATTGAGCATTGAGATCAAGTTACGCTGGTCGCGACACCATATAAGCGAATGAGCTATATAATCTGTACATGTTGGTAAAGTGTAACAAAAACTCAGCGTGAACACACACGAGTCATCCATCCCTCAGGCCTCAAATTGAACACGACCATGAAACCAATACCGCGATAACACAAATGTTCATACAACCTATAATTTGTTACTCATAACATGTACATGCAGACTATAAATAGTAGACATAGAATTATAGTCATCAAATTACAAGCGTAAAGTCAGTGTTTAGGAACATTTGATGAAAATAATATACATAATATTTTTTCATTGAGTCAACAGTTGTCTTCGTTGGATATGAAAATATTATTATTTTAAAAGGAATGAGTGATACTGACTTAAAATAATAGATTTATCATTCATTCTGTCTGCCAGTCAATTTTTTTCCGATACATCTTTAAAAGTTGATTAACTCGAAAACAACAAGAAATTAAAAAACATACATAATATACCCAGGAGGGGTGATTCAGATACATGTCAGTATGGCGTGTGCCCGTGGTCTCCACTGAAATTTTGGCATGGTAAGATATTGCCCCACCCTCTGCAACAACTTACGCGACCTGCTCCACCTGCCGCACCTTGCCCCACCCTGTCAAACTTTGCCCCACTTTCACAGAGAACACGGTCACCACCACCGGGGACAAGAGAAACACACCCTGGGTATACTTACTTACTTTCTTACTTATGTAAGGGATTTATATTTTGCCTTTAGGCGTCACTATTCGGGCCACCTTGTTTATGTAGGTTGCAGATAAGTGATAAAAAAGAACATTTTTCATACAAATTGTGGGATCTTTTTTTTTAATTAGCCTGTTCAGCGTCCCGCTGCAGGACAAAGGCCTCCCCCCTTTCGCGCCACTCGTCTTGATCTTGGGCCTCCGATTGCCAGTTTTGGAGAAAAGCTTCCAGATCATCTCTCCATTTTCTGAGATCTTAAATCTACACAAAAAGCTACAAGTAGGCTGTACGTATCATACATCGCTTACGCACTAGTAAAGCCCTACTTAACTTAGTAGACGCTACAAAGCTTCAACTGAAGTATTTTATGAATGGACTAGTCGTAATTTGAATTGCGGTTGGCAAAATGGCCAAATGGAGTTTTGATTGCTCATGTTTTCAATTATACCACTACTAAACACACTTACCGTTTGCTTTTCTTGAACATCTGGTCAAGTCGTTTTGTTGAGTTTTTGTGTGAATCGCAATTTATCATTATTATTCCAGACTCCGGTAGACGAAACACCTTGGAAATAAAAGAGCAAGGGTCTTATTTCTAACTCGCAAGAATATTTCTCACGTAATGTGGTGTAGTTGCCGTGTGATGCCGGCTTAGAATGGCATCACCCCATTTCTCTCCGGGGGTGTTGTGAGCAGCAACTAAGGGACTCAAGAGTTCCATGTGTATTACAACATTAGACAACCTGTCACTATGGTGATTCATCATCATCATCATCATCATCATCATCATCATTAACAGCCTATTGTAGTCCACTGCTGGACATAGGCCTCTCCTAAAGCACGCCACTGAACCCGGTCTTCGGCTTTTCTTCTCCAGTCACTGCCCGCAGCTTTGCGTATGTCGTCGCTCCACCTTGCCACAGGGCGTCCTACGCTACGTTTGCCGATACGCGGTCTCCACTCAAGGACCAGCTTACCCCAGCGGTTATCGGTCCTTCGGCAGATATGACCAGCCCACTGCCACTTCAGCTTGCTAATACGTTGAGCTATGTCGGTCACTCTAGTTCTCTGTCGAATTACTTCGTTTCGGATACGATCCCTTAGAGAAACCCCGAGCATAGCTCTCTCCATAGCTCGCTGAGCGACTTTCAGTTGGTGGACCAGTCGTACCGTGAGAGTCCACGTTTCGGCTCCGTATGTCATGACAGGTAGGACGCACTGGTTGAAGACTTTCGTCTTAAGGCATTGCGGTATTGGCGACGAAAAGACTCGACGGAGTTTTCCGAATGCTGCCCAACCCAGCTGTATTCTTCTCTGGACTTCCTTCTCAAGGTTGTTTCTACCTAGTTGGAGCGTTTGCCCTAGGTAAACATACTGTTGAACAACTTCGAGTTGGATTCTATTTACGGCAATCGGTTCCGTATCAACGTGTTCGTTGAACATGACTTTGGTTTTATCCAAATTCATCCGGAGACCGATGCGGCGAGAAGAATCAGCTAGGTCATCCACCATTCGTTGTAGGTCTTGCAGCGTTTCTGCCATAATGACGATGTCGTCTGCAAATCGTAAGTGAGAGATGTACTTGCCGTTTATATTAATACCACGACCTTTCCAGTCCAGCGTCTTAAACATATCCTCCAGAGCGTTAGTGAACAGTTTCGGGGATATGACGTCCCCCTGTCTCACTCCTCGATGGAGATGGATAGGTTTAGTCCGCTGGTCCTGTACTTGTACGGTCATTGTGGCGGCTTCATACAGACATCTCATCACTTCAATGTATCGCCAGTCGACTTGGCAACGCTGCAAAGACTCCAGAACAGACCAGGTTTCGATGGAGTCGAAAGCTTTCTCATAGTCCACAAACGCTAAGCACAGGGGCCGATTGTACTCTTGAGACTTCTGTACAATCTGCCGTACCGTGTGAATGTGGTCTATGGTGCTATAACCCCTTCGAAACCCGGCCTGTTCGGGAGGCTGAAACTCATCGAGTCTTCGCGCAAGACGGTTCGTGATGACCCTGGAGAACAGTTTGTAAACATGGCTCAAAAGCGAAATCGGGCGGTAGTTCTTCAATAGGGTTTTGTCTCCTTTTTTGAAGAACAGTACCACCATGCTTCTGTGCCATGCCTGCGGAGTTCTCCCATGGAAGAGAACGGAGTTAAAGAGCTGTTGGAGCTGTTCCAATAAGGGAGTTCCTCCAGCTTTTAGGAGCTCTGTCGTGATCCCGTCCTCCCCTGGGGCTTTTCCATTTTTTAACTGTTTCAGGGCCATTTCGATCTCGTCTCGGCTGATCTCGGGCAGGTCCTCGGTGAAGTGGCGTGTGAGGGTGGCTCTGCAATCCTCAGTTTCGGGTACGGGCTTTGAAGCTTGCGAGGCGTAGAGCTTGCCATAGAAGTCTTCCACTTCCGACAGAACCTCCGGCTTGGATGCAACGACTTCCCCAGATTCAGTTGTCAGCTTCGTCAGGTGGCTCCTACCCAAAGGCCGTGCGAACACCTTTGGTCCCCGATTCTGCTCAATTGATTTTTCAATCAAGAGCGTGTTTGCGGATCGGAGATCACGTCGCACGAGCCTCTGGATGGTTTTGTTGCGCTCTTGACTTTTCGTCGAAGCTGACAATGGGTCTGTACGTCTCTCTTCCATTAAGCTGAGTGTTTCCGTCGAAAGTTTGGACTTTTTGCTCTTACGTTTAATCTCGCAGAACTTCGTCCCTTCATCCCTGAGAATTTCCACCACCTCTTCGAGTTTCTGGTCAACGTCATCTGTGGTTTCCAAGGCAGCGAATCGATTTTCCAATTTCAAATGGAAAGTTTCGGACCCTACCACGGTTTGGAGTAGATTCGGTCGGAGTGTGGACTTCACCAGGCGGGCTCTTTCAGCTTTGTAGTTAATATCCAGAGTGCCCTGAACAAGTCGGTGGTCGCTTCCGGTATTAAACCTGGTGACCACTGTGACATCCCTGAATATGCGCCGTTTGTCCGCGATGATAAAGTCTATCTCATTTTTCGTCACAGTATCGGGGCTTTGCCACGTCCACTTCCTTTTGGGCTTCTTTTTGTAGAATGAATTCATCAAAAAGAGGCCCTCTTTTTTGAGGAAGTTGACGAGTATTTGCCCCCTGTGATTTCTACTTCCAAAACCGTAGTTGCCCATACTCGATTCATGGTGATTCATGAATCATCTGAAAGGGCCCTCAATGTTGTCAGACGTGGCGATATCGACGGTAATTTTACGATCGTTAACGCTCTTCCTACCCCGCAAGGGGTAAAGGCGTGATTTGTGTATGTGAATGTAGTGAAGTCTTTATTTGTACTAGGTTTCGCATTCATGGTTGTGGAAGACACCTCAAATTCCAAAAACTAGGGCTATTGTTTATCCGATTAATTTTGTAAGACAATTTCGTTAGAATGTAATCTGCATAGTTATCAGTCTTCTCATTATGTCTTGAATTAGCAAATGCCACACCCAAGCTTTTACTTGCATGTAAGATTAGATACCGCCCCTGACTTTTAACAGCTCAACTCTGACAGCCGACCCTCCCCAACCCGTCCAATATTACCGCCAAAATCATGTTCCCGTCATTTTCGTCTTGTAAGTTTTTGTCGTTTAACAGTAAAATAATTATGCGCCTTGTATTCAATTAGCGCGGTGAGAAAATGACATGTCTATCGGCGGAGGCCGTCGGCTGCGGTAAGCTATCATTATCATTACGCTAGCTAGGAACTGGGCTATGACTAGATACGACATCTGACGGATGGCTAAGTATAGCCCTCGAGCGCGGCTGTATGAGCCAGCCGATTGATATGACACGCCGGCAATTGTCGTTTTTACTCGTAATCTGTATTTTCTACGCAGTCATGCTTTTCCCTGATTTCAATATCCTTATACCGCTTTAGACTTGCATGAAGTTAATGCAGTTCTTCAACACGGAAGAAGCGAAAGCAAATATTTCACCGCATCCGTTACGAGATGACTTATCATTAAATGATGTAGTACGTTCGTATGTTTGTTGGTAGATTTCAAATGATTCATACGATTTTACTTTCTTTCACCTTTTGATCTTGTCGCCTAATGCGTCACCGCTTTCTTTTCTTGGCACATTACAAGTTTATTCACCCCATGTTATATTGCGGATATTGACTTAATAAGGCTCTGACCTCGACAAGGATTTTTAAAATTCTTTTGGATTGTTTCGTATATCATCAACATCATTCTACAAACTTTCGGTCCTTCACCCATCTTAATCCTTTAAAATCACTTCATACATCAATAACTACTTCCGTAAAATTGACAATATTCGTACTTACTTACCTAATCCTTAGTAGAATTCTAGTTTTACTTCGATAATGTCTAGTGCTGAACCAGCTAGCCTTATGTCATTTTCCGCTCAAATACTCTAGAGCATAAAACAATAGACGAAGGCTCATCCATCTACTCTATATCTGTACAACACACCACCTGGCATAGTGGCATTGAACTTTGCTTACAAGTCGGTTAGTATAGTTATGCTGCCCGCTGCCCGACAACACAGTGCCAAAAAAACACTCTAAACATTAGTTAATACCAACATCACGTGACTACAGCTTTGATATACAATGAAGCTTTGAGTCCATTCACTGATGATACTGGACTTGGATATGCGTCAATGGATGATGAATCATTTTGATGAGTGTTGTTTGAGGTTGTACTATTGCTTTGCTTTTGGGGGCGGAGTCAAACACCGGCTTGGGAATCTAGAGTCGATTAAACATGTATCAAAAACGTATGCCTATGTAAAATGTGGGTAGTCACTAGATTTATTATGTGAGATTATGATCACGATAAAAATTCTCACACCAGTAGCTGTCACTATATCATTCTTATCAGTACATCTCTCGTCTTAATTCAGCTTCTTATTCAGTTTATTTAGACAGACAATATGCAAATATTTATGTCAATGAAGATTTCAATCATCGTATTAATAAGATAAACTTGACGGCATTTTTGAAGAGTCCACCTGCGTGGGTCGTTAAGTAGTAAAACACTCCTTTCCTACCGTTAGTTTGACTGAATTGCAAATATCACCTTCAGATATATTAAAAAGTTGGGTTTTTTCCGAATCAAAGCTTTTATTTAGTTCGTGATATTTACTATGAGAGTTTGTTGAATTTTATCAATAGGTTTTTTATAAAGCATATTTAAGGTACATAGCTATAGACTACAGGGAGAGGCATTTGATAAAGTAACACAATTTAAGTTCTTTTTTATTTACCATACAATGATTTATTGGGCAGCAATTAGATGATTAATTCAGTTAATAGGAAAGTACCAGTTTTTTAAACTACTTATTCAGATGACCAGGAGCACAATTTCTAAAAATGTGAATTCTTAAATCAGCACTGAAGTCCACAGCGACTGTTCTGATCAATCGTTACACAATCCCTTTTAGGATGTACAGGGTGTAAGGGACGGTGTAACGATAACTTTGCAGACGTGATCAGACCATGAAACTGAACAACTTTTTCTATGTTGGGAATCGTGAAATTTTTTTCGACCTCCCATACAAAATTCCCGATCAGCTGACTGACTTTGTATGGGAACTCGAAAAAGTTTTTCGTTTACCACCACAGCTCCCATAGTCTTCTTCTTTTCGTGTGGGATACCAAGTCGTTCAACGACCCGATGAACCCTAGTGTCAGAATTTTTCAACTCCCATAGTAAAAGTTGTTCAGTTTTATGGTCTGATCACGCCTACAAAGTTTTCGTTACACCGTCCCTTACATCCTATGTATGAATCGTTTTGGGTATGTGTGAATGGATTTGTTGAGTAGAAAGCGTGATACTAGTATAATTTTATTAATATCAGATATTTCGCATGCGTATAGAAATGGGGTGATGCTACTGTAAGCCGGCACCACACGGTACCATACATACAAACATTTGCAATCATTTCGTTTATGTTCCTATTTCCATAATGGAAATAGCTTATGTCCTTGCGTTAAAGTCTGAAGCAGCGACATAAACCCTAGTGAAGCAGCCGTCGACTATCTTAATCATAATTCATTCAAGAACCCCATTAAAATACTCCTTTTACAGCTATAATAACATGTTACAAGAAGGCATAAATTAATAAAAGAGAATGGCCAATAGACCATAAACTGATAATTTTATTTGCCCTTACTGTCTTTGATTCAATGAAGAAGGGACGAAACGTGTTCCTAGTAATAACTTACTACACAGGACGTCCATAAGTATGTCAGTCATACTAAGTAGAACCCATCATCCCACTCAACTAGGACGATTTAACGCCTATATATTTGGTTCTTTAGTGACGACTTTTAGTACGCGCACGTAGCAAAGTCAGGAAAACGGAATTTGATTTTTAACAAAACTTTTGTTTCAATGATTTTATAGGTAGGTATACTTAAAGAAAATCATTTTTCAAGGAATGAAGCTGGAAATAAGTATAAAATGTTTACCTACAAGTATGATCTGCAACGCCCTTTCATGGGTTCCTATTTTCATTTGACCTTTAAATTTTTGGCTATAATTCGCAAATTATAGCCAAATATGCTGACCTATAAAACTTAAAAGTTTTCGCCACTTCAAAGGAGAGGTTGGATTTGGACCTGGTATGAAAATCGTTGTCCGGTCGGGTAAACTCGTAGTCGTTTTCAATACAACTCGCGTAGTAGAAAACGCGAATCGTCATACACGATTTCACGGCTAAGAAAGTCGGGAAAAACGTGATTATAGTTTACTATTGCTGTTGAGATGATAATCATGCAAATTTATACCAACTAGAGAACGGTTCTGCAAATCCAACATATGAGTAAATACGTACTTGTAATTTCATTAATGATGTGCTTAAACAGTAGTTCTGTAGGAAACGTTAGGAGTATTTAAGAAGTAAATAAGTAGGTAATGTTTGAAAGGAAATGAACAAATTCCTCTTGTGTGTAATAATATATAATTTCTGGAAATCTAGCCCGAGTTAGTACATGCCTAAGTACCTAGGCTATAGAAGTTCACACACATTCTGTATGATCATGTTCAAGATTAACCTGATTTCAAGTAGTCGATGGGCTGCACAGATATTCTGTTCTGTATGGTCAAAGGTTTTTCAAACCGGAAAATTTAAGTTTGTCAGATATTTTGGATTTCATTTTTTATTTTTGTTTTATATATTAGGTGTAGCTAAGAAATTAAACGTTTTTTTTTTAAATAATAAATCCGTTTATTCAGTGATAGCATTGTGATGTTCCAAAAGTATTCGTTGTGAATCTACTTGGAATTAAATGATTGAACTTCAAATAAATTGTTATGTTGAAATGCCCACACTGCGTTTAAAATGCTTAAAATATCACAACATGGTTGGTGCCGTGTTATGCTGGCTTAGAATAGCATCACCCCTTTCTTTCACATGGGTAGAAGCCGACTAAGGGACTCGAGGGTTTCTTGTGTCTGGCAATTTTAGGCGACAGGCTGACAACCCTCAAATATTGTCAAACGTGGCGATAAAGACCGTAATTTTATCTCGCCAGGGATATAGGCGTGATTTGTGTGTGTGTGGGGTTGTATAGGTTGTTGGTTAATCCGTTGAATAGGTCAAATGAACGTAATGTGGCACAGTGACACTAATAGTACCATCATGATCATCTGCATAAACACTGATCACAGATGATCACTGGTTAGCACGCTGATGTCAGTTGTTGTAGTTTTAGCTTAAATTATGAACTAAGATTCCATGGCTAAATGTCCAGCCGACATGCTATACATGATCTTAAATAAGCTGATATACAGGGTGTAAAAAAAGTAGCCGCAAATATAAAAGGTGAACCAGTCCATGAAAACGAACAACTTTCTGAAAATATGAAAAAAAACTGGACCGACCAAGTCAACGTGTAGGTATAGGAGGTCCAAAAAAAATTCTAAACCTATGTTACTTGGGAAAAGTTGTTCAATTTCATAGGCTGATTCAACCCTTAAAATATTTGCAAAATATATGCTAATATTTTTAAATTTATTTATTTAAATTACCTTGTAGGCTAATATAATAGTACTAATTACCTAAGTATGCGTGTGCGCACCGTAGTAGTAGACAACTTATTAAATTACATACTAGAGTTTTGAATTCGGTTAACAATGGACAATAAGAAACCTAGTAAGTACCTTTTTACTAAAGTAGCCACGATATAAAAGCCTACTACGTTACAAAAAACGTAAGAACTCAACAATAATGATTTTCAATCATAACAAGTGAAGATACCGCTACAACGTAACGAGTACGTAGTCGTAACAGATATACTTATTACTATTAAGTTACAAAGTACATCACTAACGAGCTGGCGCGTGCCAGATAGTGTTACTCTGGTAAGATGGTGTTGCTACCTTTTTACTAAGCACGATGAGTTCGCCTATCATATATATGATAGGCGTAAGACTCACGATAATGCCTGGTTTTCAGATCTCGCCAGCAAAAGGCAAAACCTTCATCTAAACATGCATGTTCCAGTATCTAATACCACCTTCACCTGTAGTGTGTGCGGGAAGTCATGCCACTCCCTCATCGGCTTATATAGACACGAAAAGTCACCTGTCACAGATGTACGAGGCCAATGATGATGAACCATTATACATAGTTTAATTACAGAAATGGATGAGCAAAATCCCTCTTAAGTGTTTACTTACTACGCTCACTTTTAATGTATGTGATTTCTAAGTTTCACCAGTCTTTTAAACCTGAGAATTTTATGGAAAATGTTCTAAATTAATCATTGTTGGATAGAGTCACGCGATCGAAAGAGAAAATTTTCCGACGTGCCTCGTATCATCCAATTGTATTCTATATGTATATAGTATTCTACTATGGACTCATTATTTTAGTTATGGAAATAAAAGTGAGTTAGATTTTAGGTAATTTAGGTGCCTAATGAAATGGTGAGATTTTATTTTATACATTCCTCATTGCAGATGGCATGTTACTCATTAAATCGTAAGCATAATTTGCAGAATGTTAAAAAAGAGATTGGGCCTGCCATACTATTTGGTCGGCTGGAAAATTTTGTATGCAAGATCCCGATTCTTTTTTTATAATTCGACCTATTTTTCAATGAGACAGTTGCTGCTTATCACTAGCCCGTCCCGAGTTTTTGGTATAATAAGTCATTAGTAAAACTTCATTCTATACCTACACAAACTTCACGTGAAAATTTTACCACATTAGCAAAGCAAATCTCTCTTGATGACATTATAAAGTTTATGTGCAACTTAGCCGTAAATCATACATCACGTACAAATTGCGTGTGAACCAACAGTCAGGTGTGCATCTCATACACACACAATAAAACAGGCTAAAGGTCTAATTCGCACTTAGACTGTGGTAAAACTGTGTTAGTCAGTATACTCCATTCGCTCAGACAGTGTCACGACCAGTGTAACTTGACCTTCTTGCTCGATACACGCACCTACGGGCGCGCACTGATAGTTACGCTGGTCGCGACACCACCTGGGCCCTAAGTTTGCTAAATGAAAATCGCTTCAGTCGGATGTCGATTGGATCGCAGTTGAATGATTTTAGTAGTTCCGTAGTAAGGAACAGTTTGAAGTATAGAAGATCACAATGGCAATGGAGCGAAAGTTGTGTTTCGATGGTGTTACAATGACAAGAAAATAGCAGGCTTGGGGCCCTGACGGAATAAGCTAAATATTATGATACGAAGTGTAAGAAAAACCAAAACATTAACCAAGCCGTACATTTTGACTCCGATGTAGATAGATTATTTGATGAATTGGTAGAGTTAGAGCGTGTGTATTAAGAGGCTGGCTACTTAAAATCTGTATCTTTTTCACAGGGTCAGACATATTCTCTTAACGTGGCAACATTTTGTATGAAAATTATTTTGTTGTTTTGATATTTTTACACAATCAACTAGATTTAGATGAAAATTTTAGCTGGACACTTTTAAGGAAAATGTTATTCCCACGGTAATACAGCCTATATGGTGAACGTCTAGTGAAGAAATAATACTTACGCAAGTATTTACAGCAGTCGTATACATTCGCTCGGTATCTTCTGGATCACTGACAGTTGCTTTATGGAGAATGCAAATTATGCACCAAGGTATGTGATAGTACGGCCAAGAGGATTGGTCTCGGGTACTACTGTTTTTGTGAACAACGAGGGTCACAAACGCCTGTAGATGGATTCCCGCGAAATAGTAACTGATTGAAATAATTATGGTTATGAACTTGTTACTGACATGACTGCTTGTTTTGCGTAAATAATAAAAATACCCACTTAAAAGACATAACAGTCCCAAATTTTGCGTAACAATGGTGTTTTGTGTGAATTGGTAATGCATAAGTTAAAATAGTTTCACCGTCCTTAAAGACGTAGAAGCTTATATTACATTTATACAAACATTATTAAGAAAACTACTACGTCGTCGATAAAGACCAATATTAGCGATTTTCTTGCAATTAATAAGTTCGCAAGAATAGTTAAATTAATATGAAATGCAAAATGCTTACAAAACTATTTTGCTTTACCGTACTAGAGCTACTATAAGATATGCAATATCAAGTCAAAGGTTCAAAGGTTCAGTATAAGACATATTAATGATTTCCTTCATATTTTTCATACGCTCTCCGTGTGGGGTTATTTACTATCAATTTGGAATTGCATGTCATTTGTTAAGATATTAATTGAAGTTGTTGGCAATGATAAAAGCAAGTGATCGGTCTTCATGTTTATGTTAAAGATTTCATGTTACTAGAGTCGAGACTAGTCTTTGTAGTACAGGAGTCTTACTTCGATTCTATGAGATTTTATTTATAACTGCGCTTAAAATTGTTGATGTTTTTGGAAATTGCACGACTAGTCTACACACAAATGGATGCCTCTTTTCACACACACACACACACTCACACACACACACACACACACACAAACATGCATACACAAACACACAATACACATATACAAATCACGCTTATATCCCTAGCGGGGTAGGCAGAGCGTTAACGACAGTAAAATAACGGTCTTTATCGCCACGTCTGACAATATTTGAGGGTAGTTTCAGATAAGTCATGTATCACTATAGTAACACGTTGTCAGCCTGTCGCCGAAAATTGCAATACATATAAAACCCTCGAATCCCTTAGTCGGCTTCTACTATACCTACGCAAAAAAATGGGATGATGCTATTTTAAGCCGGCATCACACGGCACTTCTTTTCATCTCAATAACATTGTCTTATTTGTTACAAAACCGGAATCAAATTGAGTGCATTCTTTCTTTCTATATAAAAAAAATTAAAGGGCGACGGTTAGGTCCTTTCTTATTATCATAATTATCCCGGTATCTAATAATAGCTTTAGGCTGCAATTATTTTTTATAATAATATGAAGGATTCATTTAAGTGGGATGTGGGGCGGTATGTTAATCGTTTTCTATTCCACTTAACATTCCATCGTAAGAAACTATAATATCTTCATAACTGTGACGCAAGCCCATGTTGGACATTGGTCCGTCCAACATCCTTTTTTTTTAATTAATTGTAATCTCGTTCTCTTTTCGTCTGGGACACCGAGTCGTCCAACGACCCAGTGAACCCTAGTGTCAGAATTTTTCAACCGCCCTCTACGAGTAGCAGGCTTCAGACATGGTTGTGTAGCGACTGCCGCTTAAGTAATCATAGACAGTAACCGAAACCTGCGGCTTGACGTGCCATCCGAAACACGGAACCATCTTTCTTACGGACAATCGGGTGGTTCAGCCCGCAATTTCCTAACCAGACTGGAACAAATTCACAAAGTGCAACTTCATTTATCACTTTGTGAGTGATCCACCGAGAATCGAACCCGGAACCTTCTGCGGCAAACGCAGTCGCACTACCACTGCGCCACATCATCGGTGTCGTCACTTACCTTATAATGAAAATGATTTTTAACACATTTTCTTTAAAATAATAAGGACAGGACGTTACTGTTTTTGTTATTAATAATGCTCTATTATTTGTACTTATTATTGTTTGTGATGCTCTTGGTAGGGACATCCAAACGTTTGCCTTTGAACTTAAATTAATATCCACTGAAACAGAATTGAAAAAAAGTGTTCGCTTTAATTTAAAAAAATTACAAGTTACGATTATGGTCACGACATGACCCGTCACGTAGGAAGCTAATAGATTTCGAAAAAGATGAAGAGCTAATATTACGGGGTAGTTTCTCTAATCGAATTGAATCCCAATTTACGCTAATATGTTGTTGTGCGGAAACAATTTCGATTCTTGTCTCAAATTGCATTGTAGAGTCGGCAATATAGGTAATAGACAACAGAAACCGATCAAAAATATTCCTTGATCTATGAGACAGATGCAAGTTTTGTGGTAATAAAATTACAGTCAGTAAAACTTATTTGTTTATGAAGAATATTAATTAAAAATTTATAGCTAAAATTTATGATGGATCATTAGGTAATTTTTACCATGGCTCATCTGTTTAAAAACTGTCCACTTTTTGGAATCACAGTGGATAGGTAAGTACTGCTTACGTATCCTCTACATCTACATAAGAATTTGTACGAAAAAACTTACTCAAGCCATATCCGAACAAAACCAGTTTTCAATAAAGCTTCCAAAGAATCTGCCTTAAATACAAATAAAGTGCCGAACGCATCAGACATGCTCATAAAAACTTTAATCGATCCACCTCTAAACTAAATAAAGACGAATGAAAATAAGAAATTGAAAAATGTCATGCGTTGACCGGAGATTGAACCCCGTACTCTGCCACTGAGCTACCGATGCACCTATCGACCCTTGCCAATAATATGAATCTCCTGATGCTCATCTCGAAGAAACGTCCTAGCAGTGATGGAACGTACCCCACCACGTCTCGAGTTTGACCCCGGGCAATGCTTGGCATATTTTTAATTTCTTATTTCCAGTAATGACAATAATATAGCACTGAGAGTAAATCTCAACTGAATACGGACGTTGATTGCTGGCCGTACACTGGTACAGTCGGCAGCGGCACACTTACTTTCTTACCGATACACTGACGCAATCAAACCCCTATAATTTCATTATTATCAGCATGAAACGGTCCGACAATTTGGGCTATTCTCAAATCGCCGGTAGTCGCATCTGATATTTTGGCTTTATGTTGATGAATATTTTTTCTTAATAAATTTGCCTATTCTTTAGTTTTGCCTACTCAGTCGCTGAAAGAATATGTGACTAATACTTTAATGACTCCGGCTCTGACACACTTTTTCTTTATAGTGCCGATGCGGAACAACTAATTGTATTGAATCATTATTTGGCCACACTGATTCGTATAAACTTCCAGCAGGTCCTGCATAGATACTACAAGTACTAGGGCAGATGGGGAGAACAGAAAGTATCAAAATCAATCAAACAATCAAATTGTATAAAAAAAAAAAGAAATCCGTGGTTTATTTTGTAAAAAGTTCTAAGTTTAAATGCCTGACCCCTTGTTAGTTATCAAAGATAGATATTTCTCATTTCGACCTGCGTAAAGTCAATACATTTACTTTTTTTGTGATTATTGCATTTTTAACGCTTGTACACCTACCTATAGTTAGGTTTTTCGTAGTTAGGTATTTCTTAGACGGTGTGCTCACATGCCCGCAATGCGCGAGGTCCTTTACAAAAAAGATTGGCTACATTAAGCCATATGCGAGCTCTCGAACGCCAACAACGGAGATGAAGCAGTCGCCGTGACCGAAATCGGTCAGAAGAGGAGGATGTTTAACCAGTAATAGAATTAGTTTTTTTTTTGTGACTATACAATTTCGGTCTCGGGGCCATCAAATCTACGCCTGTCAGCTTGGTGGGGAGCACGTGTTCACCGGGATAGAATTAGTGTGCGCTAACCGATCATTGACGGAGTGTAGAATAACCCTCTTCACTCTCTCACTCATGGATATTGCCAGGTAATCAAGATGTGTAATCGCCTCCGAAAGAATTCTGTACGGGACGCTCAGGAATGCGATAAGCGAGTGTTGAGAAGTATTTTGATCTTCGGTCGAGGAACCTTTTTTAAATGTCATAGGAAACAGTTTTATAAACACGTCTGCTCTTGGAGGTTTCATCGTTGCTACTACAGAACAGTGGGGTCAAACTCCTGTAAAAGAAGACATAGCATGTCGCCACCTCCTTAACACCACCACGTCTTTAGTAATATTTCGTCAGCCTTCATCCTTCACATTTTTATTTTATTTTTCGGTCGTTGCAAAACGCGTTTTCCCACTCCATATCTTTCACAATATCTCTTGCCTTCGACGAAAATGGACCAGTAGTGCTGATCCAATAAGGACCTAATTCAGTCTTTTCGTGTTGCCACCAAGTCTTACAACGACCCAATTAACCCTAGTGTCAGAATATTTCAGCCGCCTTCTATCTACCGTATATAAGTTAGCTTTACGTCACTAGAGACTTCAAAAATTAACCAACAGGTATACTGTATGCTACAGATATATCAGAAATCGTGGTTTATATTTTAAATTAGACAATGAAACTAGGATAAGTATAGGTCTTTATAATTTCAATTATTGACCACTGCTGCGTTGTGAGTGTACTTTACAATAACAACTTATTAAATTAACATTAATTTGTTATCTATCTACCTAGCTACTACTCAATGCAAGTACAAATAATGATATTACCACTAACCCACATAAACCAAAGATTAATTACAGTAGGCACATCAAAATCTGTCGGTCGATAGGTCAAAATGTGATCCATCATAAATATAAAGAGATAAATGAAATGTCCCACTTGACAGTCTTCTCAGGTTTCCCGAAAGGCTTTCGCACACAAAAATGTAAATTAATGTCGAAAAATGTGATGCGACTGTCTCTTTCTTTTACACGGTGTTATGGATATGTCTGTCCCTGTTCGCGAAATTCCGCTTTGGCGCGTGGGAACGAAATGCACCGAAATTGTTCCTGGAACGTGCGGTTGCAATTCATCAAATCGGTTTTGGGGCACAGATTAAAAATGAGACGGTGCGGAATTTCTTTAATCGACGAAAGTATCCCTGCTTGTCAGAATTAGTAATACTACCGAACTTAAACAACGAGTTCGTGACGACTAAATGAAAGAATAGAGAAGACCCGTAATTTTGTCAATGAATGCTTGTAAATCCAAGACTATCTTATTACGCCATGTTTCATCTGAACTAGCCAACCAAAAGCTTTATGTACCTAAGTAATTCCGAGTGACTTGGTTGCTCTATTTTCTATTCTGTTTCAATCACTATAGCCTAGCTAGATTCTAATCCAAGTCTTCCTAAGCAGAAGCAAACTCATTACAAAATAATACATTCTTACATGGCAAACTTTACCATTATTTACATGTAACGCTTACTACGGAAAATTCCAACGCTGACTTATGTTTACCCCCTGACAGAGTGATCTTCCGTTTTGAAATGGCATAATAAGTTAACTTGGACCCCTGCTGGGTTACAAGTTTACATCTCCGTAAAGTCTCGACAGCCTGTGGTGATTACATTTCAACCAAATTAAAATATGGGTAGCTGCTTTAAAGCTATAGTTAAGCTTATGGAGACCCATTTCTAAACAGTATAATTTACTACAGCTCGCCTTGTATTGTAGTTATTAGTCAGGGAAACCTAGAAAATGAAAATTTCTAAACGTCAATATTATCTACACAGCTGACATTTAACGATGTGCCCCTACATCACCCCACTTCTGCCTGTGGGTGTCGTAAGAGAATACTAAGGAATGAATCCAAGGAATGGGCAGCAGCGTTCCCTGTGAATATCTATAACACCTTCCACTGCGCTCGACAATCCGGCTGCTAAGCCTAGTGAATATCCCTAATAGGATTAGGCCCATGTCCAGCAGTGGACTTTTGTGGCTGTTGTAGAAGTTGTTACGGTAACTTGGCCTTTATTTTAGTTTAGTATACTTCATTCGCTGACATAGTGTCACGACACGACCAGCGTAACTTTCAGTACGCACCCGTACGTGCGTGTATCGAGCATTGAGGTCAAATTACGCTGCTCGCGACAGTATTAAGCGAATGAGCTATAGTGGATGCGAAACGGAACCCAACAAGTACATGTCACTTTTGTAACAATCTATCACTATCTCGACGATCGATACGAAAGTACATCAATATCAACGTTTTTCTATGTGATGAATATGATGCAAAAATATTTGACAATAGAGTGTTCTATTTAACATAAGTAGGTATAAATGCAGCATATTGCTGGACTTCGATTGCTGAATAACACAATAAAATCCCCTCAATCACTAAGCTGATTGACCCTAGACAAATCATTGAAATCCTGACTGTCTGTGGCTTTGTTAAAATTTACGATAATGTATTGGTGTACTACCTACTCGCAGGCAGTAATTCTATTAATGACTTTGTTACTGTAATATAAAAACTTCGATATTCTTGTAGTTTTACGTGATTCATCTCAGTGATTACTCTTTGCCACTAAAAGGCGTGCAACCTTCGGCAATCATCCAATTTTGGTATAAACGCACCGTTCAGACAACTCGTTATTATGTTTACATTTCGCGGAACAACTTGGAAGTCTTCAATACGTCCTCAGCTTGTTGGAAAGATAACGTACGATCACTGAAAAACAAGGTGGCTTCAATTTTTTTTATACTAAAGTGACTAAAAAAGATTAAAAAAAAGGCTTTTATAATTTTTTAAAATAATTATATTGCTAAGTTTGAACTTGAAATCGTAAGAGTTAATAAACGGTGCTACTCAGACAAAGTATGTAGATACTTAAGTAAGTTGAGACTATTACACTGCTAATACAGTCACAACGTAATTATGGAAAACGCAGGGTTGCCCCTGGGCAGGTCCTGACGTGCGCCACCCTTTCAGCCTCCATCGCTGATTCCACGGAACGACGAGTCGATACATGCGGAGCCAGGTCAGCTAGAGGAGTCTACCGCACGATAGACCTCAGTCGCGCGCGCCTGAAGGAGACCTCCTTCCGGGTTTAGAGTAGAGTTGTCCTTCTCCAGGACCGGTCTTGGATCTGATTAATCCCTCGGTCGTCTCTTACGACTCCCACGGGAAAAAGTGGTGGTGCTATTCTACTCTGCCAACACCACACGGCATTAATAACCTTAAGTTCCTGGAATTTTCTATGAAAATACGTTAAGTACACTGAAAGCACCGACACAATTTTGATCATAAATCTCGTTTGTCCACAGACAAGAGCCCGGGCAGGTGACCTATGGCCCGTGGACCGACCAGAAGGCATGCCAGTCATCCAATCCCTGGAGGTGATGTGCGGGAAAGACCACATGGACGTCCACCTCACTTTCTCACATCCCTTCGAGGGGATAGTGTCTTCAAAAGGTATGTTGTTCCTTCTTTGCTCAAGGTTGACCCAACTATTCTCATAAATGAAAATAAGAAATTGAAAGGATGTCATGACGGCCGGGGCTCGGAACATGGGACACATGGAGTACCGTCCTCTGCTCTGCTACTGAGCTGTGGAAATCTGACCGACCTTTGCCAAATCTCTTGATGCTCGTATCTAAGCGACGATTTAGTGTCAACTAGTAGAAGATAACTATGCTACGCACTGAAAAGACCTGCGTATGAAATCTATGCGGCAGAACTTGTAGGGACTGGTAGGAGCGGTTGGATTCTTTCTAACAAAACTTGCGATCTATATAGGAAAGAAGCGCCCGAAGCACCCGACGGAGGCCTATGTCTAGCTGTAGATGTATCACGGTTATTATTCAGAGAAAGTTTTTTTTTGTTGTCATGACTTTTCTGTAGATGACCGTGACAATGATAAGTTAAACGAACTCGGCCTAAACCCGGAAACTGCATTATAATTCTAGTGCCTTTCAAGTTATTCTTGTAGGCCTAGTTAGTCTCGGTATGTAACCGAGGCACGTATTTCCTTCAAAACCCATAAGTAAATGAAACTAAAGCATTGTATACACAGGCTCACGCGTCGCACCGGCTCTTTAAGTTGCGGTCACAATATCAGCGAGAGCGAGAGCGGGTTTTGGGTAGCTTTATGTATACTACCGCGACAAGAATTGGGAAAGGCGTTAGCGTTAGCTGTACAATGTACATACTTGCAAAGAACTATTGACCAGTTTAGTCACAATCAAATGCCATTCTAATGTCACGCTTACTCAAATTTTTGACGGTATAAAAAGTGTTGAAAACCATCCATCGAGCCACAACTGAGACACTTCAATCAGCGCATAATGGTAAGACATAATCTGCTAATCCCCAAATTCTTCTCCGCTTCCGCTGGCATCGTGACCGTAGCCTACAGCGTATTCAGAGCATCTCTAATTGTACCTTCTAATTGCTCGGTTTCACTGACAATTATGACGGATACATACATACACACACATGCTGAATTATTAATAAGAGCGCCGCGGTCTAGTTGGTGAGCTTTATCATGCTTTTTACTTTATGGTCAAACTGTTTTCTTTAAAAAAATGGTATGTGAAGGTTTCTTTCATGTTTGACCATTAAAAAGAACAATTACATCTAATTTAGCAGTTTTTGTGTTACAATGTCATACATTATTATTATGCTAGTAGCTTCGCTTCATGTCTTTTTTGTTAGTTTCAGTTAGTCTTAGTTTTAGGGTTACGTTACCATGCGACTGTCGCTTTTAGTACTAGCTTTTTAGTTTTAGCTATAATTAGTATTTTTGATATAACTTAGTGATGCCTCTACCATCTAGGATTGTATGGCTTGACAAACGATATAGGTAATTTGAGCTGATTCGACTATGAAACGTCAACACGAATCGGCTCAAAACTTATTTCCTAAGCTATACTACTAGGCTAGTAAGTTCTAAAACTTATGCATTAGGATTCACCGGGTCGTTCGTCTGGGTGTGTTTTTATATATTTGTC
Source organism: Keiferia lycopersicella (assembly GCA_029255805.1). Classification (NCBI taxonomy): domain Eukaryota; kingdom Metazoa; phylum Arthropoda; class Insecta; order Lepidoptera; family Gelechiidae; genus Keiferia; species Keiferia lycopersicella. Next base: position 9,311,096 of record JARACZ010000008.1, read on the forward strand.
AGACATATCGATATCGATCATTTTATGCAGTTTTTGATGATCTATCGAGATTTTGTATACTTTCTTACCTTTATATTTTTGTATGGTATCAACGAGATAGGAAGGCACGCTAACAGTTTTAGAGAGTCCTAATTTTTTATAAATATCTATCGCACTACACAATCATTTCTTTTCACACAGTAAAGTTTTTTTGCTTAAATACCATTCTGAGAAAGAACTGGCACAATTTTATCTTCAAGAAATACTTCGCTTTATCAGTACTTAGGTCTGTGTGCATTTCAGTTACCGACTTACTTATCAACCGTTCCTCCTTGAATACCTTTATTTTATTATCTATTGTACTACGTGTCAGCTTTTCAATTTTAAATTTTCTTTTAGTTCTTCCCATCGTTATTATAATTTATGTGTTCAGATAGCAACGCATTGTAAAGTAAATATTGATCATTACGTGTATGTAAAAATTCTAGCTGCAAATATTTTAAGGGGTGAATCAGCCCATGAAACTGAACATCTTTCCCCAAGAAACATAAGTCCAAATATGAGAAAAGTTGTTTGACCTCTCAATCCTCCCATACAAATTGACTTGGCTGGTTCGTAATTTTGTATTGGAATTTTTCGCTCTTGATAGCTTTCTTTTTGTAGACATGAGCATAAGAATGAGCAACAATATTAGAAAAAAATATTTACACTAGTGAAGAAATTTTATTTAGCTAGTGACTACACTACACTAATGACCATAATTATGTAAATGGCAAACTCACGTGTACACCCTGTGCACGGGAGTTTACTGCCAAAATTGGCTACAATAGCCATCTCCGGGCGCATCAGCGCCGATCTAATTAAAGGTCGAATTGGTCTCCATGGCCGAAATCGGTCGGAGAGATCATTATCACACACTACACTAATAAAATTTCTCCATACACTATCACATACTTGAACTATAATACTACGTGTTAATCCGCAGGTCAGCACGGCGACCCGCGCTGCGTGTACGTGCCGCCGTCTACGGGACAGACGTACTTCTCGTTTCGGATCGCGTACGCAAAGTGTGGTACTAAACCAGGTGAGTAATTCAGATTATGATATAAACACATTTTTCTCTATGTATTTTCGGAAAACTTAATTTTTTTACACTGCAGGAAGTGTTTAAACCTATGCTGCCATTAATATCTACTGGCGACGTTCTTCCATCTGTGCTCAATAGTAGCCTGCGAGATAGTGCAAGTGTTTCTATGGCATGGCTCAGGATATTTTTTTCGGGATACAAACTATGCTGTGAGTTAATTCAAGTAACTCTTCATGGTGTTCCAAATTTAATTAATATCGGTTCAGCAGTTTTTGCGTGAAGGAGTAACAAACAAACTTGCAAACAAACTTTTGCATTTATAGTAATTGTCATGGTCAAGAGCGAGATAGAAACCTACAAGGCGAAACTTTGACGGCCATATTTGCTACAGCGAATTCCATGTAATATTTCTTGAATTTATTTCCAGTGGTTCTAATTAGACTACCTATACAGCCAATTAGACTAAGAGCCAAAGCCTAGATTTTTCAGAAATCATCGTTAGTCTTCGATACTGCCGTAGAAAATCGAACGTTGATTAAACATACCGCAGTTTCTATGTTAACAAACCAACGTGGTTACGCCTTCACAGATATAGACCGGTGATAATTGTGTGAAATCAATAAATGCATTCCTAAAGTGTAATTATGCGAACTGGGACTATTAGCCACAGTCATAAATCCTTTTTACATACACAAATCAATTTTTGTCTATAAATCAATATACTCATAGTAAACACTTCTTGTGGGATAACAAAATGACTAAGCACTTATAAGAACACTTATAATTATGTTTTAACATAGTATAGGTAAGTATGTATATATATTCTAGATTCTCTCAAATTAATAAAAATAAGGAATTGGAGAAAAATTAATTCTAGATCTACACAGAAAAGATTTGCAGTTACAGTATACTAAGATTTTAATGGTCTTGAGGTTTTAGTCTTTAAAGGAGTAAAAAACATCGTACCAATTTAAATAAGTGCCGGTAAAATAAGCTTTTAGCGAAATTTTTGTTTATTGAATTCAAGTTTTAGTTTATAACTTCCTTATCTACAAGTTAGTTTTCTTTAATACAGGATATTTTCTCAGTAGACCATAGACCACCATCGGTGAACGTGACTTGGTATTTGAAGGGAAATTATCAACCGATGCAGAGGATATTAGGTGTAATTTTCTTAGAAAACCAACATTATCAAAGAATGCAGTTTTATATAGTCCTCCTTACACAGGCATAAAAACCAATCTCTACCTACTAAAATTCTTTAAATGCACTTAGAGTACTTGGGTAGATTAGCTTTAAGACTTGATTCGATTAATTGAAACCCTTTACTAAATATTATTCATTTTTATGGGTTTTATGAGAACTTGCGATTTGAACTTCTCTCATCATCATCATCATCATCATCCTCAGACCGCATCCACACATGTAGGGCATAGGCCTCTTCTCTATTGCGCCACTCCTTACGGTTCTGTGGTAATCTCATCCATTCGATTTCTGATCGATTTGATGGTGTCATCGGACCACCGGTCTGATGGTCTACCCACTAGTCTTTTTGCTCCCCTTGGTCACCACTCTGAGACTGACATGGTCCACCGTCCGTCCAGTCTCCTAGTCTAGAGTCCTGTCCATCTCCACCTTTTCGTGATTCGCTTATCTCTACAACTTCAAAATATAATATCACCATATTCTGTAATAAACTCAAATTAATAATGACCAAATGTGTTAACGACCACTCATAAGAAAACACACTTTCGTGGTGTGGTTTACAAGTATTTTATGAAGTCGTTACACTGTGACATTTAGAAGTAGCGCGCATACTTTTTTGGATCAAGAACTTTCATTTGTTTCATGACGTCAGTATACTTTAAGCTGTGGCTTATGAGTGGTAGTAGCTAATTTTGGATTTTCTCACAGACAGACGAACAGAAACACTTTATTGCTCACATTAAAACATAACATAATAACACAGGAACAAACTTACGATATTGAAGTTTCTGAAAATTATAGTGCTACGGTGCTAAAATAGTAAACCTATGTTGTTTTCAAAGGTCAATTGGTTTTCTAATTGGTAGTAGGTTCGAAACCTGATCGTGTAAAATTTAGCAATTAGCAATCCTTTTTTTACGATTTGTTCCGTATTCGCCTATTATACTCCTACCAAAGATTTTAACATTATTTTTCAGTAGAATTAAGTTCTTTTTCTAAACTTTATAAGCATTACCACATAACATTAGGCGCCGTTAAACACATTTCTAGCTTATTTTAGCCTATTTTAGCTTTGTTTGGAGATATTTTTTAAACACGCGTTCAACGCTCGATTAACTTTTTCTGTCCTATAAAAGGCCTTATATGATGAGGTCGAGAACTTAATAAATGTTTATTGCCATACATTAACTCACTTTATAATTCCCAAGCCTCTCTAAGAATGATTTAATCGTAACCTACCCGCTACCTTAATTCTTTGGCATCTGACTGACATGCGCATTGCCTGTTTAAGATTCCCATGCGTACTACTTTTTACTAGTCTTAGAGTCAATAGAATTCCTAAATTGCAGTCATTACTAATTAATAATAGGTATTTAATAGCGGTTACTGCGGGGTTAGAATAGTCCCTATTTAGTCTGTTTGCTGAAAGCGGTGGCTTTGAAATTGAGGAACTGCATTCTGCTGCAATCTTTTTACTAGTATTTGTAAATGAATGAGGATTTTTTGTCATAGCAATACTGATCCGACCCAGGTGGTGTTGTAACTTTTACAGTTTGAGGGATCATCTGTCAAGTTCAGTGCACAATAATTAAACAAAATAACTACAGCAGAAATTTGCCTATGCAGAGTTTGTTTTTTATCTGAGCGCCACCTACTAGGAGCTAAACAACCAAACTAAAAATTAAAACCCAAAATTGGTATACGTATAAGAAAGTAGTAAGGAAAGGCTTAAAAATTCCCATTACTTAGATAGTAAACTCTTATTCTGGTAGGACCAGGACATTTTTCTAACATTTTTTTGTTATATCTGTCACTTTCATTAATACGCAACATAATATAGACAGAATATCTTGATAAATATATTTATGTAATCATGTTGTATCAAAGGAACTGATGACGCTGGCGGAGAATCGAACTGAACTTTACAGACAAAACCGACAAGAGCCAAGCTCCTAAATGTAGAAGAATCCATAAACCCCGGAATTTCATCATTAAAAAGCTACAAAATCTATGAGCAACATAGGCTACTGGAAAATACCTTATTCCCACGAGAAAGTGTTTAGAAGCGGGTTAACCACGCTGACCTCCAGTTTTTAATAAGCTGTAGAATTTGCCCTCTTAATTGTTACTTCTTGACCTTTTCGCTGACAACCTGCCACTATAGCCACACACATACACTTCTGAATTGATCCTCATACACTAAGCTCATTAGGCACATTTGTCAGACTAACGTAGCGGTAACCGAAACCATCGATCTATTCTGCCGCAGAATTTCTGCGGCAGACAAAGACCAGATTCAGAAGGTCCATTTCTGAAATGTTCGTTTTCGGTTCCGTGAACAAAAGCCCAAAACGACCACACGTTTTTAAATCTCTATTACTCGATGATTTTATAGTCAAGGGTGTGTGTGAATTTATTAGTGTATGTGTGAATCGATAAGTAAAATAGAACGTGTGATACAAGCGTAATAAGTAGCAGATTTTCGCATGAAACGAAGACGAACGTTTAAGAAATTAAGGTCCTGTGAATATTTGTATCTGCATCCTTTCAATTCGAATGCCGTGTTAGAATAGCATCACCCCTTCTCTTCCCGGGGGTGTTATAAAAGGCAACTAAGGAACTAGAGGGTTTCATGTGTATTACAACTTTAGGCGACAGGCAGACAACCTATCACTACACGAACTATCTGAAAGGGCCCTCAATACTTGTCAAACGTGGCGATAACGACCGTAATTTTATGATCGTTAACGCTCTGCCTACCCCGCCAGGGATATAGGCGTGATTTGTGTCTGTCAGTATCCTTTTAATTTGACCGGGGTAAGCAAGTAACTACTAAAGCTCACTACGTTACGCTACAAGTACCTACACAGGGTGTTACATTTAAATGGATGCCATAGCTCAAGGGTAGCTTTCTATAACGGAATGTGTCAAAAATATTCCGAAAACTCTCGTACATTTTTTTGACTCAGCTGAAATTAGGAACATTGTACATTTTACCAGGCTGCCATAGAAGAAAGTTTATATTTTTGACATACTGTATGTGGACTAGTAAATTGTATGTGGGATAATACGTTTTAATGAACTTAAATATTTTAATTTTTTAAATATTTTTATTGCTATAAAATTCAGAGGATTTATTGAGTAAAATGGATTTGATCTAATCGTAAAATAAGTTGTTGAACAGCGCGCGCAGTCTTTCTGCTGCGCACGTGTTCCCACCGCCCCACCAGACGTCAGTTGTTTACGCCGCATTATAAAAGGGCCGTACCGGCCTTTCGACAGATCAGAAGTTGTCTGACTGCGGACACGGCACGTAGTCCAGTGCTCTGAACTGTCATAGGTTTTCTTTTGACTGTCACTCTGTCAGTCGTCAGGTATGTAGTTAATTAATTTAATATAATTTAACATTTATTTATTAATTGATTTGGTGTGTATTGATTGCTAAAATCATTTAGCTTTAAATCATTAAATAAATTTGCTTTTTCCTAACATTTTTATGTTTTTTTTCTATTCTTTTTCTCACATCAGAAGTGGGATTCGTAAACCCAAACTACGCCTATGAATTTTCACTTTTCAGGTTCAGATGAGATCTGATGACCCGAAAGGAGTTCCTAAGCCCAGGCTTGGGACCATGAACACCAGGTCGGGTTCACCGATCCTTAGCCGTGCCAGCGGCCCAGGGTCTGGCGATGACGCCCGAGGCTGCGAGGGCAGCGGCGCCCCAGGGTCTGGCGATGACGCCCGAGGCTGTGAGGGCAGCGGCGCCCCAGGGTCTGGCGGTAACGCCCGAGGCTGCGAGGGCAGCGGCGCCCCAGGGTCTGGCGGTAACGCCCAAGGCTGCGAGGGCAGCGGCGCCCCAGGGTCTGGCGGCAGCGCCCGAGGCTCGGAGAGCAGCAGTGGCCCAGCGTCTACCAGCTACCGGGAGGACTCAAGGACAGGTTTCGTTCCATTCAGTTTTATGCAAAATATGATGCAAGAAATGATGGTTAAGCTTGTACAAACAACTGCTAATGCTTTTAATTCTTCTAAGCCACCTGAGCCGCGTGTTCGAAGCCTTGAGCATATTTATGTACCAGCTTTTGATCCTGACGATCGCACTGATACCATTCAAGTCTGGTGTCGTAATTTAGAGGAACTCAAAATTGAGTATACGTTATCTGATCGTGAAATTCTAAATTTGTCAAGAAAAAATTTGCGTGGACGCGCCTCTGAGTGGGCGCGACGTAATTATACTACAGTTACCAAATGGTCAGAGCTTAAGGATGGGTTAATTGAAACATTTTCAGATGAATCCCGTTACTATGATGACCTCACCCAATTCATGGAGTACACCAGCGATCAAACCAGCAGCCTAGCAGAATATGCAACGAAAAAATGGGAGTTGGCGAAAAAAGTGATTGGTGTGGAGATGACTGAGCAACGCTTGGTGGAAGCTGTGATTTCTGGTATGTCCGATTTCCGAATACGTTCAGATTTGTTACGTCTTACTCCAAAAAACGTGCCACAGCTAATTCAGAGTCTTAATTCTTATAAACGCAAGAAACCAGTTAAGGACGCTGATCACAACATCCCAAATAATCGAACCAAAGCGAATCATTCAAATGATATCAGTAAAAAACACTGTCATAAATGTCGTAAGCCAGGACATTTACAAAAAGATTGTCGTTCATCTGTTACAACGGATCAACATAAAAATAATCTCCCTTCCACATCAAACGATGTGCGTACCAAAATAAATTCTGGTGTAAGCTGCACTTTTTGTAACAAATCCGGGCACACTGTAGAAAATTGCTTTAAGCGAGCTAATAAAACTAGACAAGAGACGTCAAAATCAGTCAATGCAAGTTCTTTGGTAAATAGAAATAAAAAATCTAGTACAGCAAAAATTGACGACCGCGATTTTTCGTGTCTAGTGGATAGTGGTGCCGAATGTTCCTTATTGCGTGAAAGTGTAGGCGATTCTGTTAAAGGCAAAATTACTTACGAAAATACCTATTTACGCGGCTTTGGAGACAATTCTTACTACACGTCATCGCGGAAAAAGATTTGTATGGTATTTATTGACGGCTTGAATCTTGAGGTAGAATTTGTTCTTGTCCCTGATTCTTACATTCAATTCGACATGTACCTTGGTGAGGATATTATTAAGAACGGTGTTGAGGTCGTACACTCTGAAAATGGTAAAAAAGTTGTTCGCACAACCTATGATATCAATTTTGTTCAAAATTTTGATCCGGACACTTTAGTTATTAATGAAGCCTTAGATCCCCAGCACAAGAGAACCTTACGTGAAATCCTTGATTCACGATCTGACATGTTTACATCTGGTAACAAGGTGTCTCAGGTCACCACAGGTGAACTGACTATCAGACTCAAAAACCCCGAAAAAATTGTTCAGAGACGGCCATATCGTCTAGCTCCAGTAGAACGTGAACATGTCAAATCCATGATAAAGGATTTGAAGGAAAATAATATAATCCAAGATAGTAACTCTCCATTCGCAAGTCCAGTTTTATTAGTCCAGAAAAAAGACGGCACCGACCGAATGTGTATTGACTATAGAGAATTAAATGCCAACACCGTTCGAGATCATTTTCCCCTACCACTTATAGACGATCACATTGCTAAATTGTCAAAAGCTAAGTTCTTTACAGTCCTGGATATGGCTGCTGGGTTTCACCAAATCCCCATAGCTCCCGATTCTATAGAAAAAACTGCCTTCGTCACGCCCGACGGGCAGTATGAATTTCTGCGTATGCCTTTTGGTCTTTGCAATGCACCTTCTGTTTTTCAGAGAGCCATTAACACGGCTTTAAAACCATTTATCGATGATTTTGTTCTTATTTATATTGATGACGTTGTTATCTTTTCTGAAACTCCTGAGCAGAATCTCTTTCATCTGCAGCAAGTACTTGATGCTTTGCAAAAGTCTGGCTTTTCCCTGAACGTAAAAAAATGCAAGTTCTTGCAAACTGAGATTGAATATTTGGGCAGAATTGTCTCAAATGGGCAAGTTAGACCAAGTCCGGGCAAAGTTCAAGCTCTTATAAATTCTCCAATCCCGACCTCTGTAAAACAAGTCCGACAGTTTTGCGGCTTAGCAGGTTATTTTAGAAAATTTATTCCAAATTTCTCTCAAACCATGATACCGTTATACAATCTCACAAAAAGTAATACCAAGTGGAGCTGGACGCCAGAGCATGATGCTGCTAGGACCAAAGTTCTTAATCACCTAGCTTCAGAACCAGTCTTGTCTTTGTTCGATTCCACCAAACCATGCGAGCTTCATACTGACGCTAGTTCGGCTGGATTCGGGGCAGTACTTTTTCAGAAACATGACAAACAACTAAAGGTTGTAGAATATTTTAGCATGCGCACCACGGAGACTGAAAGTCGTTATCATTCTTACGAATTAGAGACGTTAGCTGTCGTAAGAGCAATTAAACACTTTCGTCACTATTTACTTGGCCGACAGTTCAAAGTAGTCACAGACTGCAACTCTCTAAAAGCTTCGCGTAATAAAAAAGAATTACTTCCCCGAGTCCATAGGTGGTGGGCATACCTACAGTCATTTGATTTTGAGATTGAGTATCGTAAGGGAGAAAGAATACCTCATGCAGATTTTTTAAGTCGCAACCCTATAAACCTTAACATCAATAATGTTCAGAACTATAGTCAATGGCTAGAAGTGGAACAAAATAATGACACGGAGACAAAAGAATTAATTCAATCAATCAAAGACGGTAGTATTAACAAAGATTTAGCATCTACTTATGAAATAAAACATGGATTATTGTATAAAAAATTCACTACTAAAGACAACAAAATAAAAAAGTGTTTATTTGTTCCTAAAAGTTACCGTTGGCACATAATACAACTTTATCATGACGCGTTAAAACATTTTGGCTGGGAAAAAACATTGGAAAAGATCCGCGAACAATTTTGGTTCCCGAATATGACTAAATTCACTCGTAAATATGTTGAGAGCTGCTTAACTTGTCAGGTCAATAAAAGTCAATCTGGAGCTCGTCAGATTTCATTACATCCAATTGATAAGCCCCCTGTACCTTTCCATACCGTTCACATGGACACCACCGGCAAATTAAGCGGCAACAAACCTACCAAACAATATGCAGTCGTGTTTATTGACGGTTTCTCAAAATTTTGTTATTTAAAACCTGTAAACAATCTTACGGCGGTAGCAACTGTCAATTGCTTAAAGGACTTTATCTACAATTTTGGAACCCCAAAACGGATTGTTTGTGATCAAGCTGCTTCCTATACTGGCAAAGAGCTAAAAAATTTTTGTGAACGTTGGTCAATTGAGTTACATTTTATTGCAAGTGGCGTAAGTCGTGCAAATGGACAGGTGGAACGGATGATGAAAGTTTTAACTAATTGCTTCACTATTGTCGAAAACACCTCGAAGAGGAGTTGGAAGGATGCTGTTGGCGAAGTGCAACTCGCTATTAATAGTACTTTTAATAAAAGTACTGGCCGCACGCCTTTCCAGCTTCTCATGGGTTGTGATCAGTCACCTCCAGCCATATCTGCTTTATTACAAGACGTTGAACGCTTAGATATTGATATTTGCCGTGAAGAAGCAAAACAAAGGATGGATGAGCGAAGTCTTAGTATGAAAGAACAGTTTGATAAAAACAAAGCCAAAATTATTCCATTTAAGGTTGGCGACGTAGTTTTGATAAAGCAAAATCCGCGGGCTATTAACAAGCTTGATAGTAAATATCGTGGTCCATGCGTTATAACTCAAGTCAATGACAACGACAGATACACTATTAAAGTTTATGAAACTGGTAATGAACTGTATGTATCACATGATAATCTACGTTTGGTTAGACCTAACGTAGGATGTGAACTCATAGATTCTTTAAATGATAAATGATTTATCTTTCTTAATTTATGTACATACAATTTTTATTTAATTTTTTTGTGTTTAGTAAGTTATCAATGGTTTTGCATACACAATGGGTGTCTGGCCAGCTCTCGTTGGTATGCATGATTTTTGGTAACATTAATTAAGTTAAAATAGCCATGTGATTTGGCATTCAGGGTCATGTGATTTGACTCTATGTTAAATTGAAGCCATGAGATTTGGCATTTGTAGTCATGGGATTTGACTACTAATAAAATATCGATGTTTAATTTCATTAGCCATGAGTATTGGCTCTGGTCATGTGATTTGGCCATGGTCATGTGATTTGGCCCTTGTCAAGATTGTCATGTGATTTGATTAAGATCAATAAATTTGACACTTTTTGTTAAAATGATTTATGTAAACTATCACCATGCGATTTGGTTTTATATGTTTTATGATCAAATAATGATGACATAATATTCAAATAACAATAATGTAATATACGCGAGCCTATCGGCTGCACGTCAGGATGGTCGTGTGGGATAATACGTTTTAATGAACTTAAATATTTTAATTTTTTAAATATTTTTATTGCTATAAAATTCAGAGGATTTATTGAGTAAAATGGATTTGATCTAATCGTAAAATAAGTTGTTGAACAGCGCGCGCAGTCTTTCTGCTGCGCACGTGTTCCCACCGCCCCACCAGACGTCAGTTGTTTACGCCGCATTATAAAAGGGCCGTACCGGCCTTTCGACAGATCAGAAGTTGTCTGACTGCGGACACGGCACGTAGTCCAGTGCTCTGAACTGTCATAGGTTTTCTTTTGACTGTCACTCTGTCAGTCGTCAGGTATGTAGTTAATTAATTTAATATAATTTAACATTTATTTATTAATTGATTTGGTGTGTATTGATTGCTAAAATCATTTAGCTTTAAATCATTAAATAAATTTGCTTTTTCCTAACATTTTTATGTTTTTTTTCTATTCTTTTTCTCACATGTATTTCACGGATTTTTGTTTATTTTCAGGTTTTAGACCTAACAGCTGTTTGAGGTTGGACTAATGTAAGCTTAGAGGCTGAGTTATTTTTTTGTTTCGGAACTGTTTAATATATTTTTTGACTTTCTCTATCGATACTGAACCTAATTAGCTATATTGGCACGTAATGGAACTAAAGTATCACCGTTTGAATAGGCCATATTTAGTAACTGTCAAATCAATACTAAAAGACATTTCAACTGAGAAAAATAGACCTTCTGTCATAATCTATAGGCGGAACCTTGTTAATGGTTGAGTACTGTGCTATTGTTTGCAAGCCCATTTTATGTTAATTTAGCTGTAAGATTCCCTAATCCCTAATCCCTTCCCTATCCCTAATATAAATAAAATCTATACTAATAAGACTGTAGAAAGTAGGTGTCCAGTAACCCTTTATAGTTTCAAGAAAACCAACCGATAGCGTGTTTTAGAAAACTAACAGCGACATCTATTGTTATCGATCAACAACCGTAAATAAAACTTCCACCGCGCGAACCGCGGGCGCCAGCTAGTAAAATAATGTTAACGTGATTTTGATAACTGTCAAATATGGCCTTTTGGAATACCCATGCTTTAGCACCCTGTATATACAGACTGCGTAACTACTGTGGTAACTACTGTGACCGACGACTTGAGGCGGCTTGCGGCGGCTTGCCCCTGATAATTTATGTGACAAATGAATAGGAACTGCAACCTAGGCTGCAGTCTGACTCGTACACTGTTGACTGGCGTTTCCGTCGTATACATGCAACAAATTGTAGGGAGAGCTTTATGAGCGAATGTTTTGCCGTCTTTGTTTGCGTTTTGTGTCAATACGTAGTATAAAATGTAGTCGCTTTTTGCTTTTCTCTGTCTGTCATGGACTCCGCTAGCTTCTACTAAACCACTATTGATGCGGCTTTTTTAATAGATGGAGTGATTCAAGAGGTTTAAAGCGTCTTATTCTTACGGGAATATGCATTACACCTGGTGCAACCGTGTATGAAAGCCTTTTCCAGATTTAGACCTTTTATTACTAGGAAATGTTATTCAGTTTCATAGTCTAGTCCTTAAAATTTTATCTACCCATTCTTTAACATCCAACAACAATTATATAAGCAGAGCTGGGAGTTCCTTTAGTGGTCTAGTTATAGATGTGGCTTGATCCCTCTATACATAGCTATCCACCTGGAGGAATTTCACACTACAATGTAGCTTACAAAATAACGGTGTATCCAATATGGCTTCTCATAATAACATCATCATACTGTCAAAAGAGAACAACAAATGATAGAGACAATCTTAACAACACTTCTCCTGCCTGCCTTCAGGCTGTTTTGAAGAATAAACTACGCAGTACACCTTACGTACCAAGTTTGTTACAGTAACCTGTTACAATTTAATAAACTTGAGCTGCAAACCTATGTAGATTGACGTACATACGAGTATGTACGTTTACTGCTATCTTTTGAATCAATGCATTTGATATTCATTTGGTACATCAAGTACCTACTAAAAAGTTACCACTTAGTCCATTGAATGAGTACCTCCAAAGGGGGTCTAGAGTGCGTGAGTTAGTAACGTAAGATGTTTCTTCGGAAACATGTCAAGAGTCCCTAGGTAATAAACATACTAAAACCCCGGGACACTAGGAGGAGCCCCGGAGTGGGGGGAGGGAAAGGGCCTATTTTTTCATTTTTCGCTTAAATCTCAAAAACGGTACATGTTAGAGAAAAACGTTCAAGGAAAAGTTCAAAGGCCATAAAATTATCTACAAGTTATACCTATATCACTTTTTCCTATATCCTACCGTTTCTGAGTTACACGCATTAAAAAATGATTTTGGCTTAAACAACTTTCCCATACTACATACCTACCCATGTTTATCACATCAATCGATCAAAAAATATTTCTTTCTTCCATAAAACTCAAATGTGCAACTTGTGACCGGTACTGATAGATTGCTCTTGATTAGGTCTATCGTTGGTAAAATAAACACATTCCTCCATGGAAGCCTTTAGGAGGAATTGATTGTCAAAATATTATATTAGGGTAGTTTTAGTTACTGAACTTGAACTATTTATTTTTTTCTTCCAAAAAAATTCATTAGGTCTATCATTGATAAAAATACTAGATTCCACCATGGAGGCGTTTAGGGGAAATTTAATTTTATATGGGTAGTTACGATACCTGAACATTTTATTTTTTTTCTTCCAAAATGCTCAAAAGTGCAACTTGTGACCGGTACTGATAGATTGCTCTTAATTAGGTCTATCATTGGTAAAAAAAAACACATTCCTCCATGGAAGCCTTTAGGAGGAATCGATTGTCAAAATAAAGTATCATAACTACCCTAATAAAATTCAATTCCCCTTGAACGCCTCCATGGTGGAATCTGGTTTTTTTATCAGTGATAGACCTAATTAAGAGCAACCCATCGGTACCGGTCACAGGTTGCACTTTTGAGTTTTATGGAAGAAAGAAATATTATTTGATCCATTGATGTGATAAACATGGGTATGTAGTATGGGAAAGTTGTTTGAGCCAAAACCATTTTTTAATGCGTGTAACTCAGAAACGGTAGGATATAGGAAAAAGTGATATAGGTATAACTTGTAGATAATTTTATGGCCTTTGAACTTTTTTCTCTAACATGTACCGTTTTTGAGATTTAAGCGAAAAATTAAAAAACGGACCCTTTCCCCCCCTCCCCCCACTCCGGGGCTCCTCCTAGTGTCCCGGGGTGTTAGTATGTTTATTACCTAGGGACTCTTGACATGTTTCCTAAGAAACATCTTACGTTACTAACTCTCGCACTCTAGAACTTTTTATTCAATGGACTAACTGTGATCCCGTCAGAACATATAGTACAAAAGTGAAACCAAAGTTCTTGTTCTTAAACTACAACCAATTTTTATATGAAACTGAACCATTTTCTCCTTGAGATACCAACTTTTTGAGCCCTGTGCTATTAAAGTCAAATGCTGTAAGGAAACTTAAAAGCTTCGAACGAAACTTAGCTTCTTTCTCCAAGTGTCTCTCCAATCAAATAGTTAGTTCTATACATACATACATACATATATCACGCCTTTATCCCTTGCGGGGTAGGCAGAGTGTTAACGGCCGCAAGAACACGGTCGCTATCGCCACGTCTGACATTTTTGAGGATTGTTTTCCAAGGTTGTTCCAGAAAACATGTGTATCACTATAGTGACAGGTTGTCAGCCTGTCGCCTAAAAATTGTAATACACCAATACTCTCGAGTCCCTTAGTCGCCTCTTACGACACCCGCGGTTAGTTCTATAGTTATTTGAAATAACTAATACTCTCTCACAGGAAGACCATAAAGAAGAAAAAGTCACCATCAATTGCTGACTTCCTCGACACGTTACTGACTAGTGGATAGTTTTAATTTTCGTAAACGCGCGCAGTCTCGCGTCGGGATTTCTCAGTAACTACGGTAATTCGTAACAATTTCGCTATAAATCGCCTCGGTTCAGTCGCAGGCTCAACCAGGTCTCCACACGTCAGATCTGAGATCAAAAACAAATTGAGACGGACCTCTGACGTGTTACTAATAACTTGGCAAGGTAAGAAAAAGAAAAGGGTAAGTTACTCGTAAGTATCCTAGATTCTCCAAAATGTTTTAGTGTCCTACATAAATGCTCTAAATAAAATTAAAATAGGTATAATAAAATTAAAGAATAATAGTTGTGTGAAATAGGAAACGAGCATAGCATACCAATACCATACATTGTTACAATGTTTGTTTTTATAATATTGATGCATGAATTGCATACATACTAATGTCTACTTGAATGCAGTTTTTTAACTCTACTTATTATTGTAAATCCATATAAATATTTTAAACTATAACGGAAATTAAATGGAGGAAATTTAAGGACCGGATTTGCCTAGACAACTTTGTTGCTCGGCAACTTGCGGATTTCTCATTCTCTCCTACGTGAGTGAAAGGAACTTCCGAATTGTTACCGGCAACAATTTCCCCAGTGCGTTCCCTAGGTAACACACGTATAAAACGCCTTACTTTCCATCCCAGATAATAAGCTTCACTTTCTTGATTCATGCTCTCCGTCTAACTTATTTCACGATCTGAAATGTCACATGCTCTCGATATAAGTGAGTTTTTCTCGTGCTGATTCCAAGTTGTGTCCAGACAACCAACCGGTGACCAGTGGCGACTATGGAGAGTGTATGGAGTGGCCTTTAGACGGGCTATACACACGGCACGTTGAAATGTCGCAGCAGTAATAGCTTTTTATTCATAAAAATAAACATTTAGTAGATAACTAACTAACTGACTTCTCTGGCTCGGTGACCCGAAATGGATATTGGCCTCCGAAACGAGCTTCCTCCTGACCTGTGTCTCCTCTCCTGCGCCAGCTCCACCCAATTATTGACTTGGAGATGGCCCAGGTCAGCTTCCGCCATATCTTTCCAACGGTACCTGTGGCGCCCATTGTACGCTCTTTTGACGCCCCGATCCTCACCCATTCTTTCTAAGATACCGAGCCAGCCAAGTCGGTGAGCTTTCGTCTCTCCGAGTAGATACCAAAATAAAAATCTGCGGCTTCTGTAGCTCCAACGATCTTCAATTTCTTTCGTAGTGCTTACACTTGTGAGCGACCAGTGTTCTTGTTTCCTTTAATTTGCCTGTGTGAAAATGCCAAGTATACGAGCTTGAAAACTTATAGTCTGCTGTTTCCACGGTCCACCGAGGTGGACATGAGAGGTTTACGGTGGTCAAAAATGGACTTTGTCAAGGTGGAGTGTGGTCTGGGTAAACTTATTAGGTAGGTATGTGGACATCTCCCAAGGCTAACTGATGATGTCCATGGATCTATGTATGTATGTATGTAGATATGACAGTATAGTGTATAGACTATACAATACACACTAACCTATAAATACAACAAATTAGAAGTATGTGTGTGTTCATGATCACGTGAAATAAATGAAACTTCTGATATTGACCGTCTAAAGCGGAGGATAGACTAGTGGTCTACAGGTAGGTCTATACCTGCAATGTTCGAGACATCGTATATGATCACATCAGGCCGTGTATCTCTATAACGGACGGGCGCATACAACCCGCTCTTTCCGCGAAGCTGGCGCGTGCATTGTTTCTGAGAACCGCTGCGCCCGCGCCGCCACCCGCCCGACCGCATAGCGTCCGCATACAGTCCATTTCTGCTTGACGCCTGCGCCAGACGCCGCCAATCCGGGAATCATTGCGAGAGGCGCGTGGCATAATTGCAACTGTGTATAGACCTTTTATCTCACGAGTGCGCGCCAGTCACACTTGTGTGCGTTATCTCTCCTTTCGTTGTAGACACCGAGTCGTCCAACGAAAAGAGACAGAGACAACACACACAAGCATGGCCAGCGCGCACTCTTGAGATAAAAAGACTATAATAAATGATCGTTTTTGAACAGAGCACTGTAGAGTTAGCAGTTAGCCGCGTGGTACCGGCGCGGCGTAGATTAGCATACAAATACACACCACCCTCTCCACTCCGTTTGTACCCGTGAGTGTCGTAAAAGGCGACTAAGGGATGAATACATAGAATGGACAGCAGAAATTCTTGTCAATATCTACAATATCTTGCACTGCGATCGCCAATCCGCCTGCCAAGCGTGGTGGGTACGGCAATACTTCCCAATTTGGGGGAGGCCTATATCCAGCATTTTCTGTCTGTAAAAGAAGTAGTCACCTTATTTCATCTCGCTACCTAGGTCTGCTGGAAAAGATTTCTTACAGAAATAAGTTGACCTGTTGCGTATTGTTCTTATGTTGCGTACTCTATCTTTTACTGTGTACCTACAATAAAAGGTTAAATAGTAGAGGTAGAAGCGTATTTCGCATTTTGCCGCAGAGCTGAGTTGATTAACTTTGGCACTAGTAATTTTAACATTTGTTTCTTCTCCATTTCTGCCCGACGCCCCATGCCGTCAATCCGCGAATCACGGCAAGAGGCGCTGCCTGGCATAATTGCAACTGTTTGATAATCGTTTTCAAAAGACATGTGAAGAATTTGTATGTAGTTGATGGAGTAAGATCTTATTTGGGTCCTTAGAGAAGTTATTTACTTTTAAGAACGTGTAAACAAACAGCAAGCGCCTTAGTCATTATAGCAATTACTGCGCCTGATGTGGCCATACATTTTGACTTAGATGTAGAGTTTAGGACTTTCCAGTTGGTGGACTTAGGGCGTGTAGATTCAGAAACTTTTCTCTCCATAAGATCTGATATCTTTTTCTCTTGTAAACGAAAGTGTACTTGGTGAGAAACTAAATGACTAATCATCACCAAGTCACGATTGAAGACGATCCGTACGTTTCTCATTCTCCGATTGTACAGCTCACTTCCGTAAACACATTTATCTTAAGTTTGTATACAAATCCCATTTCTCGAATGCTTGTTGCAGAATTGCCAATTCAGTGTTGGTTTAGTTATTATCAGCCGTATCTCTTTCTACCTATAAAATCTATTTGTCAATTCAACAGCGTAACATTTTATCGTTTCTGATTGCACAGATCGTTCGCAAAATCAGCTCTGCAGATACAGTATAAGTAATGGAATTTCTTAGATTGATATCCTTTTCAGCTCAATTGAAAGTAGAGTTTAAATTGTACGAGTCAAGGGCTATTTTCTTTTGAGCTCGTCTTCCAGTTCGATCCGCGTTCTTCAGAGGACTTCCACTTTTTGTGCAAGTTCACCCGCCTTGCTGGGAGAAGACTCGCAATAATCAGGATTTGAGAATTAGGTTTTTGCTCGAAACCATTTGCTTTCGGGCAATAAAATGATGAGTAAGGAATGAACGATGCTTACATACGAAAGACTTAGAAATATGAAAATGTTCTAGGACTTACTTTTCATTATTTGTGTAGAAAAGTATTAAAAACCATGAGGTTTTAACTCAATAAGCATGAGCTTAGTGGGAATAAAATTCAAAAGGACTTATTCCAGAATTACGAATGTTTCATAGATACATAACATAACATAACCAACATAACATAACAAAATTCTTTATTGCACAAAAATAACTTACAATTTACTTACAATTTTGTTTTCATACATTGCCAACATCTAATTTATGACTAAAGTTTATCTGTTTTGCTTTGCATGCTTGCACTGTACGATGGCACCGCAATGATAAGCTGTTAAATTAGTTTGCCTACCTCTTTTGCCGTTTTTCCATATTTCAAAGTGTGCTGGTTATGAGATAGAAGTACGAGATGCGTACCTAAATAGCTATTAAACTTGCAGATAAGATACTTGAATTAAGTTTTAGAAATAAGCAGTACCTTTTTACCTTCCTTTCTCATGACCTGTGTTGTTTTTTTTATTGTGTACAATAAACTGTTAAATAAAGAAATAAGTTTCACGATTGATAGTACAATTGGAATATGCATATTATGCGTAGCGTTCATCCCTACTTCATGAGATGCATTCTATATCGTTCTAAACCTTTGACAAATCTAGCATGTCATCTAAACCATCTAATCTTTACCTTTCAGACCTCCACGGGCAGTTCTACGAGAACACAGTGGTAGTTCAATACGACAAGGACCTACTAGAAGTGTGGGACGAGGCGAAGCGGTTGCGATGTGAATGGTTCAACGACTACGAAAAAACCGCTTCCAAACCGCCCATGGTTATCGCTGATTTGGACGTTGTACAACTAGACTTCAGAGGTAAGATAGTGCTAGAACAAGTGAGTACCTAGTTTTTGAAAAGATCTACTAAAGGGGGAATAGGTGAATGGTTGAACGACTACGAAAAGACTGCTTCTAAACTACCCATGGCTGACTTATAATTAGATGTTATATTACTTAGTATAGCAGTGACTGTTTTACATTTATACTTACACATGTGTTTACACATAGTACATAGACGCTTCAAGTCTTTACCCGTTTCGTTGTGAAATATGAATTGAGAATATTTTGAATACACTTCCAGCAAAATTTATTCGCACGAACGAGCATGCTAGGCTCGCATATGTTTAGAAAAGGAAATTCTTACAAAAAGCGGACAATCTTTTGAGTAAGACGAAAACAGCCTGATTTTATAGATGCTCTATGTAAGGCTAATGTTCCGTACCTACGTGAGGTGGATGTTCTCAAAGCAGCCACTTATAGACAGGTTCTAAAAACGGATCACATTTTTCTTAGAACTTTTGCATCTGCTCTATAAGCCTTGATACATAAAATCTTTAATAACCACTAGCTTTGCCGGTTCCTTTACTTGTACTCTCAAAACTCCTTTGGGATTGACTATTGGATATTGGAAGTCCACCTAAAGCTATTGACATAAGTTACCTCAGGCATATGATACCGTAAGAAAAAGAAGTCAAATTTCAAAAGAAGCTTACCAAACGGGACAAATGGTCTGATTATGCCTGCAAAGCTCTTACCGCACCATCTTTTACACCCGGTATGATTACAAGTAAAATCACAAAACGAGAAGAGTTTGATTTGATATTACCCATAGCTTTTTATTTGGTTAGATTTCAAAAGTCCTTTGAAGTAAATATTCCAACTGTGCAATACATACTAGTGCAATAGAGTGCAGATTTCTTATGTCTATTTTGTCTTTAGGGGACAACGTGGACTGCTGGATGGAGATTCAAGCCGGCAAGGGTCCCTGGGCTCCCCCGGTATCCGGCATCGTTCCTTTGGGATCAACCCTCACTCTCGTCGTCGCCATCAACGACTACCGAGGTATGTTTCATACATACACACATACACATATCACGCCTATATCCCTGATGGGGTAGGCAGAGCGCTGACGACCGTAAAATTAGGTTTAAGGGTCGTTCCAGATGAGTCGTGTATCACTATAGTGACAGGTTGTCAGCCTGTCGCCTAAAATTGCAATACACATGAAACCCTCGAGTACCTTTGTCGGTTTTTACGACACTCATGACAAAGAAAGGGGTGATGCTTTTCTAAGCCGGCATCACACGGCAAGGTGAGTTTCTAGACCTGAAAAGTAACTAGATCCCTTGAGGAAGTAACGTAAAAGAACGCACTTATTATGAGTATATGTGCGTTCTTTTAGGCGGGACTTTGGGGACGGTCAGTTATAGAACAAGATGAAATCTTAGAAATCTTGGCCTGATTCAAGTCCTGCATAATGATTCAGTTTGATTGACCCATTGTAAAAATCTCTGACATAACATGAGTGGTACTGGACGGAATTATAGATAGGTTCACACAAGTAGATCACCAGATGGTATTTTTTTACTATGCTTACATTATTCATTATTATACTGGACGAAAACTTTTTAACTTGCGGATGACTCTCTTCACAACTACCAATGTATATCCCGCTCTGTGGATGGCAGCCGATTGTCATGTTTTCTGTCTCCTTCTAAGGCTCTTATATACAGACCAGGCGTTCATGCTTTCTCCCTCACACTTGATAACCGCCGCCATTTAAATAATTATAGTTTCTTCGTCTCATGTGATTATATAAATTATGCACCTTAATATAAATAATGTAACAAAGACGTCATTCGCCTGAAGAGATCACAATAAATGCTTTGCTGTCAAGTTGCTGTCAGATGTGGGTGCTAAATGGTAGACATCTTGCTGTTTTCTCCACGTCCAACGACGTGGAACATTTCATTGCTGGAATGTTGCCATCTTGTCACGAATCATTGATTACTCAATCCGGCTCTTGTTTCGTGAATTCAGAGCAAAATTGGTTCCTAAAGTAGTAGTAATTTTATAACGATTACACAGAGTTATTCAAGTAGAAATTCAATTTCGTATTGCAATATGTCAATAAAGACGACCACGTTAAGCCGTAGGTCCCGGTTGCTGTCTATGATTACTTAGACGGCGGTCTTTACACAACCATGTCAGAAACCTGCTATTTGTAGAAGGCGATTGAAAATTTCTGACACTAGGGTTCAGTGGGCCGTTGGACAACTCCGTGTCCCACACGAAAAGAGAGAAAATTAAGACGACCTACTGCCTAGCCTAGATTATGTTGACAGTCACACATAGAACCGCCATACGCACAAATTACGCCTATATCCCTGACGGGGTAGGCAGAGCGTTAGCGACCGTAAAATTACGGTCGGTATCGCCACCTCTGACAAATGTTTGAGGGTCGTTTCAGATAGGTCGTGTATCACTATAGTGACAGGTTGTTAGCCTGTCGCCTAAAATTGCCATACACATGAAACCCTCGAGTCCCTTAATCGGCTTTTACGACACCCACAGGAAAGAAATGGGGTGACGCTATTCTAAGCCGGCATCACACGGCACCGCCATACGAATGATATTTTTGCTGTGTGCAGTCACAAGACGGCTACTCTAATCTGCCACCAAAGGATTGTTACCCCAGAGTGAATGCTCGGAAACGTATTACGAGTATGTCCAACTGGTTAACCTGAACTAGGTAGGTTAGGTACCTATACATACATATATGTTTTTAGATTTTTGCAGTTGTTCACAAACACTTAAATTAATAGTATTAACGGGATTATCACCACGATTATGTTTGTTTTTACCTGGATATTTCGAAGCGGTTACATGCTCCATAGTCACGAGTAGACTGTTTCGAATAAATAATAATCGTGGTGATAATCCCGTTAATACTAGGTAATTCCCGTTAACTTAGGTATACATACATAGCTCAGGACATACTTTTCCGATCTGATCCCTAGGATGTCCATCCCATAGGTACATCCTTGGGCGGCAGGGTACATCCTTGGGCGGCAGACTGGATTAACCGGACAGGATTTGAAAAATTAGGAATTCTTCGGTTTGGCGGTTTGATGGTAGAAAGACATGAAGGGCTAAGATTAGCGAATCGAGAGTAATGAAAGTTTAGGCTGAAAATTTGCTGTAATAGTATTTTAAAAAAGTACCTAAAAATCCAATTTTCTAGTTTTTATGCAACCAACGAAGCGAAACATTGTCATCGCTGAATGACTAATAGAAATGCTGCGGTTGATTCTTTGTCACGTCTCATTGACTGATAACTTAATCATCGTATTGTTTGGGGAATTGACTGTAAAATTGATTTCAGATTCTTATTTTACCGACTGCTCTTTACGGCGAAGGAAAAATATCGTGATGAAACCTACATTGAAATAAAATTTTAATTCAGATGATATTTGAATGTGATTTGACCAAGGATTCGGTCCTGGCTCCTTCGGGTTGCAGAGGTCAGATGGCAGTCGCTCTGTATAAAAAATTGGTTCCCCGTCTAATTCCCTAGGTTAGGTAGCCGGCCCCGACAGAGCACTAGATAAGGCAGTAGGATGAGATGACTCATCAGTCATCACTCAATTCGTTTAAATTATGTTCGTTGGTTATTAAATACGTGCTTACTACTTACCTAGTTAAATTGTGCCAAGCTTAAGGCGGTTCCCACACTTGACGCGATTGATGCGCATTTTAACGCAAAAACTTACATTGAAATTTGCCTCTGTTACACTTAAAGTGGTTGATTCTATTCAGGGTGTAAGAAACGGTGTAACGAAAACTTTGCAGGCTTGATCAGACCATGAAACTGAACAACTTTTGGGGGCTATGTTGGGAAACGTAAAAAAACAATTCGACCTTCCATTCAAAATTCCCGATCAGCTGACTGACTTTGTATGGGTAATACTATGTTGGTAATTTTTTTTTCATTTACCAACACAGCTCCCATACAAAAAGTTGTTCAGTTTCATGGTCTGATCAAGCCTGCAAAGTTTTCGTTACACCGTCTCTTACACCCTGTATATCTCTTTTGCAAAATTGGACGTCAGATGTGGGATTCGCCTAACGTGCCAACTTTATAACATAATCTATTTTTTTTATTGCATTAGAAGATACAGTAATAAACTGTGGGAAATTTGCTTAAATATGTTATTAAATCGTTTAAAAGGCTAATAAAAAGTAAGTTTAATAACATCGGCATATTAGAACAAAGCACTTACAACTGACTATAAACCTTAATCTATTTTGAACTAGGCGTGGTCCGCGGTTGCACCTGCCTAATCATTTTCCCGTAGTAATAAGACGTTTTCCTGCTATATATGAACCTTCCTCCTGAATGAATCTATCTGTTTCAAAAACCGCATTAAAATCAATAACGTGTTCTTTTGCGGTGTCAAGACAACTGAGACTGACTGTTGTCTTGTTAGACAGACTGAAAGAAAACCGACTTAATTTTGTACTATGTATTAGAGTACGATAAAGAATTAAGTACTTTATATTATTATGATCTTGTTGTGAAAACGATTAGGCACATCAAAAGCAACTATTTTTTATTGAGTTATTATTAAATTAATCTGAATGAGTTGTTAATCAAAGAATATGCTTCAGTTTAGATCAGTTTGAAAGGTACCATCATTCTCGTTGCCGTATCCCGTTCTCTGTCGGGGTCGGCTACCTAACCTAGGGGATTAGACGTGGAACCAAGTTTTTACACAGAGCGACTGCCATCTGAACTCTGCAACCCGAAGGCTAACCTGGCGTGAATCCTAGGTTAAGTCACACTCAAATCAAATATCATCTGAATTCAAATTTTATTTGAATGTAGGTTTCAGTATGAAAGGTACGTTCTACATAAATCCGAGTTATAAAAAACAAAAATACGACTTTATCATTTTATGAAATTCAGTATAGCCAGATTAGCCAGTGCTGACACAAATACATATATATATATATATATATATATAATGGCAAGTGTACTTAAGAATGCATTCCAGCTTTTGAACCCAAAAAAATGTGGCTACATTAATAGACTTTTGGATGGCTCTACTATAGCTTCTCCTACAGCAGAGATTTTACCTCTCAATCAAAAATCATCACATCTCAATAACACCTTACATTTGTTAAGCATCATAAAGCCAATTTCACAATAAACCCGTTTCTTATAATTAAATTGTGCACACTCGCATGTAATTACAAATACACCGCTATTAAGAGTAGTTCACTCTAAAGGCCTACTCCTAATTAGACCCAGTGGGCTTTACGACAAAAAAGTTAGACGCATTTTAACGCCCTAGGTTGTTATCAGATGCCTAACCTAACCTAACTTGTGATAAGATTGCTCCATCCACCCACCATTAGTTAAAATTTTCTGAACCCTGCTTATGCTGCATTCCCGAAGCTTGCTTTTATACAGTGCCCACAACAAGGGCCCGATTTTACCAGTGTGTCTATTATTGTATGGTTCCATAGATAAAATGGATTCCAAATCAAATCTGTCTATTGAACTGGGTCTATTCGGCTGCGGGTCCAATTAGAGAACGACTCGAGTTTAAAGTTAGCCCAAATAGCCCATTGTATTCGTGTGCACATAAAAGCACCTAAAATATTTTATTGCGGTTTATATAGAGCTTTCTATATTTGATGTGTGTGATACGAGATAAAGAAAATGAAATTTGGTAGTAATGGATGGAGGCGGCCCAAAATAGGGAAGAATGGAAGAAAGGGAGTGAGTCCTTTGCCTTGCAGTGGGACAACAATGGCTAATTGTTGCCAATATCCCTTAGGCTGTGGTAGTGGATTAATGTCCTCAACTTTGCACATCCTAACTCTAAACTGGGAGTAGTGCCAAGCGGGGTTATTTTGATCAGCCCAGTTTTGATGAGTACCTAAACTGTGTTTTTTTTGAGAGATATTAAATTGACATCATTTGTTTTGCAAATCTTGAGTAGTGATGTGCCAGTACCGGTAACTGTTGTTATCGAAATGGGTTTTTTAAAAATCTGTTTCTTTTAGTTCCTAATAGATGATTCTCGTACGTGTAACATAAAAGCTCAGTAGTTACTTTCCAGACATTGGCGTAATAGTTATTTTTTATTATGCACTGACCTTGACAGATGATTGGCACATCACTATTTACGATTTTCAAAACAAATGGCAACCCACGATGTCAATTTGCTATCTCTAAAAAAACACAGTTTAAGTCAGTTGAAACTCTTTTTCTTGTCGCTTACTCCTATGATCCTATTGATCTATGGGCTAAAACTACAACCACCTGGAAACCAAGAGTCGATCTTCATGCTCGTGGAAGGCCCAGACGCAGACGCGAAACGAATTAGACAGGCTCTCCAAAAATTGGCATGCGAAGGCACAGGATCGGGGTCAGTGGCAGAGGTAGATGGAGGCCTTTGCCCAGCAGTAGGGTCCCGATGGCTAAATAAGATAAGATAAGATAGTTTCATTGACTGGTTCACGTCCTTGGAACTAATGCTGTAGGACATTTTGTAACCATTTACAGGATTTTTTTAACGATAGGGCTAGTAAGAAAACTTCATCTATGTACGTATGCAATCACTTTACTGTTCCACAAATTTTCAAAAACAACAAAAGAAATAAAACATAAGAGGCACAAAGGCGGACTTATACCATTAAGGGATCTCTTCCAGTTAACCTTTGAGATACCCAGAGGACATGTTATTTACGTCTAAACCAAGGTACTTAATTTTCTAAGTTAGTTAAGTTCAGAGTCCTCACTAGGGATTACAATCGAAATATGATATTCAGTACATTTTATTTTAAACACTTTGTAGGTATTTAAGTTGCCAGTTTCATCAGAAAGAGATCATGGTTTAATTTATTATTGTTATGGACCTATGTTATGGACTATTCATTAATTTGCTTTGATTTGGTAAATTTAATTTATTAATCTAATTATTTTTATCGTTATGATAAAACTTTTAATGTTTAATTAGATATTAATTAATAGTTCAGCTGCAATTTAATTTGTAGTAATGTATTAAACATTATTAAGCATAAGTAGTCATTTAATGTTTCTGAAAGCTAATTTGTTTTTTACCGACTTAAAAAAAGGAAGTTCTCAGTTTGACCTGTACGTACGTATGTATGTATGTATGTATGTTTGCCCGCGATTATCTCGCGTTTGGATGAACCGATTTTGATGCGGTTTTCAGAAAAGTATTTGTCATACTTAGGAGAAGGTTTTAGGCATATTGACCGACAAAAAATGCAGGTTCGCACTTTTTACATCCGTTGAAGTCGGTTCTCTTTTTAAAAAGTTATTAATTATTGATCTTTTAATCTTTTGTTACGTTTCCTTCATCCACTGTGTAATACATATTGAATTAATTCAATTGACGATCGATGTGGCGCAGTGGTAGTGCGACTGCCTTTGACGCAGAAGGTTCCGAGTTCGATTCTCGGTGGGTCACTCACAAAGTTGATATTCATCACTTTGTGAATTTGTTCCCAGTCTGGTTAGGACATTGCGGGCTGAACCATCCGATTGTCCGTAAGTAAGATGGTTCCGTGTTTCGGATGGCACCTTAAGCCGTAGGTCCCGGTTGCTGTCTATGATCACTTAGAAGGCGGTCGTTACACAACCATGTCAGAAGCCTGCTACTTGTAGAAGGCGGTTGAAAAATTCTGACACTAGGGTTCATCGGAACGTTCGACGACTTGGTGTCCCACACGAAAAGAGAGAGAATGAATTCAAAGTGGTAGTAACTGGATTGATGAACGAGAGATCATGCCCTGGCAGAGGCATACGTCCAGCAATGGACTATGTTAGACTGATTTAATTATGATGTGACGAAAGTAGAACACGGAAACACATAGTCATTGTAAGTAGGATCCATGACTCAAACGTATTTAAAAACACTAAGTATATCGTCACCTATTCGCTTGCAAATGGTATATAAGGTGTATAAATACGAGTACAAATGGTATATAAAGCGTAAAAATATTAGCTACAAATATTTTAAGGGGTAAATCAGCCTATAAAACTGAACAACTTTCCCCAAGGAACAAAGAACATGCGATAAAATATTTGGGATCCTCCATACAAATTGACTTAGTCGGCAGGTACCTTTCGTATGGGAAGTCCTAATTTCTTTTTCACATTTCTACCTAATGTTCCTTGGGAAAATTTGTTCAGTCCCGCGGGCTGACTCATCCCTTGAAATATTTGCAGCTAATATTGTTACACCCTGTATACGTCTAACAGGGTAATAACGTGAGCAAACAGCTGTTAACGGTTCGGAATGGTAAAAAGTGTACTGGACAAATACTAATAGATAAGTTTGCTTAACGGGGCAACCGGTCGTTAGAAACTAGTGGAGGACGACCTCTAAGCAGATGAATGAAAAGTGGTTCCTTAGGGTTTTTAAAATTGTCTATATTTAATACCATTATGCTTATCATTTCCACTGCGAAATATATAGATTTCCTCTACAACTTTGTGTCAAAATTCTTAATTTGATTTGATAAATACTTTGAGATAAATCCATACAACGCCGCCATTAAACGCCGCTCCGGGTAGAAGTTTACAATAGCCGAAATCGGCCCGAAAAATAATTATAGTATTCTGTTTTTTTTTTAATTCAAATAGTTTGTGTTTGAACATCTTAAAGGTAAACTCATCCACCCTAAAATAGTAGATTACAGTCAAAAATTACGATTGTTGACATTGAAACCAAGTTTTCGATTAAGAAGGCCTTCGAAAAGATATTGGGCCTTATAACTAGCAAATTTTTGCAGACGATATGGATGGAGTTTTATTTAAAATACGCGTTCAGATTCAGCATACATCTTTAACTTTTTTGGGGTAATTTCGATTGAGTTGCTTGTTAATAGGTTTACTTTATTTTTCGTGTTGAAACCCACACCACGTAGTAAGCATGCACGTTTGGAAATTCGTCTAATGTTACAAGAAATAAATGCTAAACATTTGCTCAGACCGTTATCATAAGGTACTGATGTTATCAGTTTGAGAAGCCTACGAAACCTCCGTGAGTAGGGTCCGGAATCGAAGTTCGAATTACAAACATTCGAAATGCTACATTGCGAAGGTATTTTATTTCGAAAAATTCTCAAGCGATTATAAGTTGTATCGATGTTGTTTTGCTGCGAAACATTATGCATCGACGGTACGTTCCTCCGAATTTACTTTTTTGCGAACTGAGAATATTCGAATGTTCTTATAATCGATGAAAATGACCAGATGCCTACTAAATTGTAAATAGTAAAGTGTTTTTGTTTGTCATTCCTTCACGACGCGATGGAGTGATTTTATTGAAAATAATGTGTACAGTTGAAGGTTGGAAAGTGAAGAACAACATTTTTTACTGCCGGAATATATCTCATGTTATACTTTTTAGAATTATTTTTCTAATATAAGGTAGTGAAAAATGGATAAATTGCTAAGTAATTTTTTTGAAATAAAAATGAATTCATTGAGTGAAAATCATAAAAAATAAATGATGTGCTTTTTAGATTACTCATTAAGTATAATTTATTAAATAAACACATATAAATTATCACGTATCAAAAAGCTTCAATTGCAACGTAAACTATTTTTTAAAGGAAATAAGAATAATCTGACTTTTAGTTAAATATCTGGCCTTCGCGTAATAACTGATCTTAACAAACAACAAAAGTTAAAGTTAAAATCTGTTTTTTTCTTGTTGTCATTTCGGAATGCCGTGTGATGCCGGCTTAGAATGGCATCACCCCACATTATTCCCGAGGGTGTCGTAAGAGGCGACTACGGGACTCGAGAGTATTGGTGTATTACAATTTTTAGGCGACAGGCTGACAACCTGTCACTATAGTGATACACATGTTTTCTGAAACAACCTTGAAACACAATCCTCAAAAATGACAGATGTGGCGATAGCGACCTTATTCTTATGGCCATTAACGCTCTGCCTACCTCGCAAGGGATAAAAGCGTGATATATGTACTATGTATGTATGTATGTCATTTCGGAAAGGCAAGATTCTAAAATTATACCTGCTTTGTCTTTAGTTTATGTTTTTCAATATTATTGAAAGATCTGCTAAACACATATTCACTTCATACAATATAAGGAAAAATACTAGTAAAAACAAAACTGCCATGAGAATTTTAAACTTAATAATGATATTTTTCTAATTTTAGCGAGTATAACTCAACTTGCTTTTCATAGTACAGTTTGTTCAATTAAAAGGATATTCGGCTAGTTTGTGTTCGTTAAAAAACAAATTCGGAGGAACGTACTGTCGACGCATAACGGCTTCGTAGTTAAAATAAATCGATAAAACTTACGTTCGGCTGGACAATGATCGAAAATAAATGTTTCGCACTAAATCCTTTCGAATGTGTGTAATTCGAACTTCGATTCCGGACCCCCGTGAGTAAGAGATGTCACGATTTCACACATATTATATAAATGCCACTGAATTTCTTATACATAAGTACTTGAAACTATATCCCTGACAAGTCCGACAGGTGTGATAAAAAATATTACTTATGAGAAAAACGTTATGAAGTTTGTAGGTAACTCTGCCTCCCAAGTTTTTGGCACAAGTGTTTAGCAAATATTATAAGGACATAAAAGCATTATTTAAAGGACATAAAAGCTTATTATGGCATTCCATAAGAGGTGCCTGTTTTTATATCGACATGTATGCTGGTAGGTAGGTACTTTAACTTAAATTCATACTAAAAAAGTCGGTTGTCTGTAAAGTCTGTTTACTGACAATAGTTGAACGTGACAACATCAGACGAAAATACCGATGGAATGGTTACAGTTTTCAAAAATAAATGATTATACGAGCGCATCTAGTAATGTTGCTACAGCAAAGTATCTTATTAAATGGAACAAATCACTTGGCAGATCTTAACGACTATAAAACATGGATAACAGCAAATAATTCACTTGATGTAGTCGTATTCAAACAACTCGATTTAACCCTATTTTTACCCGACTACAGCAAAGCAAAAAGGAGGGTTATGATTTTGACCGGTATGTATGTATGTATGTATGTATGTATGTATGTATGTATGTATGTGGCAATAATTCCTTTGTTCCCTCCTAGCTCCGAATCTACTTGTCAGAATTTGATAAATGAGGTGTCAGTAGATGCGTCTGAACAGTCCGATGGTTATAGGCTATGTCATGTCACAATAAAATGAACATGGCGCCCACTGGCGTGCATAAAGGTATGATAAAAAAAAAATTTTTCTTCTAGTGGTATCGTGTTGGGTATCAAAAGAAAGGGCTTAAATAGCACATTTCAAAAATATATATAATGTAGGTGAAAGATTTAAACTTTCATGCATTTACGCAATGTCACTTTAGTATGCAATTGGTACATAAGTTTTTCTCTTTCTCTCTTTTAGTGTAGGACACCGAGTCGCCTAACGACTCAATTTCTTTTTCGTGTGAGACACCGAGTCGTCCAACGACCCGATGAACCCTAGTGTCAGAATTTTTCAACCGCCCTCTGCAGGTAGCAGGCTTCTGACACGGTTGTGTAACAACCGCCGTCTAAAGTGATCATAGACAGCAACCGGACCTAAGGCTTAACGTGCCATCCGAAACACGGAACCATCTTACTAACGGACAATCGGGTGGGTCAGCCCGCAATGTCCTAACCAGACTGTGAACAAA
Organism: Keiferia lycopersicella; assembly: GCA_029255805.1. NCBI lineage: Eukaryota > Metazoa > Arthropoda > Insecta > Lepidoptera > Gelechiidae > Keiferia > Keiferia lycopersicella. The sequence continues at coordinate 9,341,679 of JARACZ010000008.1, forward strand.
TTCACCAAGTGATAAATACCAACTTTGTGAGTGACCCACCGAGAAAGTCAGCCCGCAATGTCCTAACCAGACTGTGAACAAATTCACCAAGTGACAACAACCAGGACCAACGGCTTATCGTGCCATCCGAAACACGGAACCATCTTACTAACGGAAAATCGGGTGGGTCAGCCCGCAATGTCCTAACCAGACTGTGAACAAATTCACCAGGTGATAAATACCAACTTTGTGAGTGACCCACCGAGAAGGTCAGCCCGCAATGTCCTAACCAGACTGTGAACAAATTCACCAAGTGATAAATACCAACTTTGTGAGTGACCCACCGAGAATCGAACCCGGAACCTTCTGCGTCAAAGGCAGTCGCACTACTACTGCGCAACATCAGTCGTCAATGAGCCCTTATGTCAGAATTTTTCAAGTAGTTTAAGTAGCAGGTACATCGGTATCGGTATCGGTGTGGTGTCGGTATGTGTCATACACGTGGAGCTGATCTGATGATGGAAACAAAAGGCAGACAATACCTGATAGCACTACATACGCTAAATATCTGTGTATAAGGTATGGTAAGAAAGGGCTGCTCCTTAGTGCATATTTGGGGGGATCTAAGTAGAATTAATTTAAATTATCCATTTAAACAATTTAACGCGTAGATGGGTAGGTACATAAGACATCCTACTAATCCTAATTCTAATATTCCTAATTCCTTATAAAATATTATAAAGGCGGATGTGTGTTTATTAGTAATATATAGGCGCTAAAACGGCTGAATAGATTCAAATCATACTTTGTACGAAGATGAACTAATGTCTTGAATAGGACATAGGCTGCTCTTTACTGCGGTTAAATGTATTTTTTTTACGGGAGCACGCATTTTTCAATATTTTTGAAAAAGGTGGTGCTATTGAGCCAATTCGCGTTTTAGGAAAACTAACAGCGACATCTGTTGTCTGAGACTTTTGACTTACTCAATTGAGTAGCTGCACCAAAATTGACGTTAAAGTCACACACAACACGTACTGCTACTGCATATAAAATATGTTTGAACAAGATGTTGAATAAATGCTTTTAACAAAGATATTAAAACATTTTGCATATAAATATGACATGTCAGTTAAGATGTCTTAACAAGATCTATCGAGTGTTGATAAACGAAATATTTTGACAACAAGCGAGCCGTTTTTGGTCACAAAATTAATATGAGTAAAATACTAATCAAAAATGTATTCTGAACAAGGATGAGGTCATTTTATGGTATATCTTAAATCAGCAGCCAACGGAGTATAGGACAGAGGAAAGTAAAAATCTGTTTGCAAATCGACACCAGCTCCCAGCGCCGACACGGGGGTAGAGTGGGCTAACCCCCCTCAGAGAGAAAAAGCAAACATCTGATTGGTAATCGACATCAGCTGCAACTGTTTATATCGTGTTGTGTATCAAACGAACAACTGTCATATTTTTCATCTTTTTTCATCATTTAATGGGATCCAAGTTGAAGGTACCGCTAATTATCACATTTAAATTAATTTAACGCGTAGATAGATAGGTAGGCAGTGCGAAAGCGGGATAAAGAAGTGATACGTGTCTATATGTATGTATGTATAGATAGGTACATACACAAGAGATCCTACTACTAATATTCTAAAAGCAGATATTTGTGCATTTTTCCTAGAATTTGGCGTTATAACGCCTAATATATTCATTCAGACATCTTTTTAGTAATTAAACCAACAGCAAGCATTGACACGGGGGTTAAGAGGGACTTGCCCCCCCCTCCCCCTCAGAATAAAGAAAGTGAAACATTTGTTTTGGTAATGAAATCACACGGGGGGTAACTAGCATATTTTATATATACCTAATAAAATCATAATACAGTTTAAACTCATACACACACACACACACACACGCACATATCACGCCTGTTTCCCAGGCGGGGTAGGCAGAGCGTTACCTACCGTAAAATTACAGTCGCTAGCGCCACGTTTGACAAATATTGAAGGCCGTTTAAGATAATAAGTGTATCACTATAGTGATAGGTTGTCAGCCTGTCGCCTAAAATTGTAATACACATGAAATCCTCGTGTCCCTTAGTCGGTTTCTACGACACCCACGGGCAAGAAATGGGGTGATGCTATTCTAGGCTGGCATCACACGGCAGTTTTAACTAGTACCTACCTACATCTTCCAACAAATAATCGTGAAGATTTAAGTTTACAACCCCAAAATAATTAAAATAAAAAGAAGTCCAAAAACTAAAACCCGACTACTGAGATTTGCGCTCTAAAAAGTAAGAAACAAGAAATCTGAAATAATAACTACTCACAATTGAATGTGTTTTTCGTCTCCAATATGCATACAAAGTTAACAGCTATAATAATTTATTTTCATGGCAGTTTAATATAAAGTTTATAGTGGTTTTTAGGTGAAAGCTGTGGTCGTTTGCCACGTTGCCTTATTTATTTTATAAACTAGATAGTACTAGAACACGTGGCAAACGACCACAGCTTTCACCTAAAAACCACTATAAACTTTATATTAAACTGCCATGAAAATAAATTATTATAGCTGTTAACTTTGTATGCATATTGGAGACGAAAAACACATTCAATTGTGAGTAGTTATTATTTCAGATTTCTTGTTTCTTACTTTTTAGAGCGCAAATCTCAGTAGTCGGGTTTTAGTTTTTGGACTTCTTTTTATTTTAATTATTTTGGGGTTGTAAACTTAAATCTTCACGATTATTTGTTGGAAGATGTAGGTAGGTACTAGTTAAAACTGCCGTGTGATGCCAGCCTAGAATAGCATCACCCCATTTCTTGCCCGTGGGTGTCGTAGAAACCGACTAAGGGACACGAGGATTTCATGTGTATTACAATTTTAGGCGACAGGCTGACAACCTATCACTATAGTGATACACTTATTATCTTAAACGGCCTTCAATATTTGTCAAACGTGGCGCTAGCGACTGTAATTTTACGGTAGGTAACGCTCTTCCTACCCCGCCTGGGAAACAGGCGTGATATGTGCGTGTGTGTGTGTGTGTGTGTGTATGAGTTTAAACTGTATTATGATTTTATTAGGTATATATAAAATATGCTAGTTACCCCCCGTGTGATTTCATTACCAAAACAAATGTTTCACTTTCTTTATTCTGAGGGGGAGGGGGGGGCAAGTCCCTCTTAACCCCCGTGTCAATGCTTGCTGTTGGTTTAATTACTAAAAAGATGTCTGAATGAATATATTAGGCGTTATAACGCCAAATTCTAGGAAAAATGCACAAATATCTGCTTTTAGAATATTAGTAGTAGGATCTCTTGTGTATGTACCTATCTATACATACATACATATAGACACGTATCACTTCTTTATCCCGCTTTCGCACTGCCTACCTATCTATCTACGCGTTAAATTAATTTAAATGTGATAATTAGCGGTACCTTCAACTTGGATCCCATTAAATGATGAAAAAAGATGAAAAATATGACAGTTGTTCGTTTGATACACAACACGATATAAACAGTTGCAGCTGATGTCGATTACCAATCAGATGTTTGCTTTTTCTCTCTGAGGGGGGTTAGCCCACTCTACCCCCGTGTCGGCGCTGGGAGCTGGTGTCGATTTGCAAACAGATTTTTACTTTCCTCTGTCCTATACTCCGTTGGCTGCTGATTTAAGATATACCATAAAATGACCTCATCCTTGTTCAGAATACATTTTTGATTAGTATTTTACTCATATTAATTTTGTGACCAAAAACGGCTCGCTTGTTGTCAAAATATTTCGTTTATCAACACTCGATAGATCTTGTTAAGACATCTTAACTGACATGTCATATTTATATGCAAAATGTTTTAATATCTTTGTTAAAAGCATTTATTCAACATCTTGTTCAAACATATTTTATATGCAGTAGCAGTACGTGTTGTGTGTGACTTTAACGTCAATTTTGGTGCAGCTACTCAATTGAGTAAGTCAAAAGTCTCAGACAACAGATGTCGCTGTTAGTTTTCCTAAAACGCGAATTGGCTCAATAGCACCACCTTTTTCAAAAATATTGAAAAATGCGTGCTCCCGTAAAAAAAATACATTTAACCGCAGTAAAGAGCAGCCTATGTCCTATTCAAGACATTAGTTCATCTTCGTACAAAGTATGATTTGAATCTATTCAGCCGTTTTAGCGCCTATATATTACTAATAAACACACATCCGCCTTTATAATATTTTATAAGGAATTAGGAATATTAGAATTAGGATTAGTAGGATGTCTTATGTACCTACCCATCTACGCGTTAAATTGTTTAAATGGATAATTTAAATTAATTCTACTTAGATCCCCCCAAATATGCACTAAGGAGCAGCCCTTTCTTACCATACCTTATACACAGATATTTAGCGTATGTAGTGCTATCAGGTATTGTCTGCCTTTTGTTTCCATCATCAGATCAGCTCCACGTGTATGACACATACCGACACCACACCGATACCGATACCGATGTACCTGCTACTTAAACTACTTGAAAAATTCTGACATAAGGGCTCATTGACGACTGATGTTGCGCAGTAGTAGTGCGACTGCCTTTGACGCAGAAGGTTCCGGGTTCGATTCTCGGTGGGTCACTCACAAAGTTGGTATTTATCACTTGGTGAATTTGTTCACAGTCTGGTTAGGACATTGCGGGCTGACCTTCTCGGTGGGTCACTCACAAAGTTGGTATTTATCACCTGGTGAATTTGTTCACAGTCTGGTTAGGACATTGCGGGCTGACCCACCCGATTTTCCGTTAGTAAGATGGTTCCGTGTTTCGGATGGCACGATAAGCCGTTGGTCCTGGTTGTTGTCACTTGGTGAATTTGTTCACAGTCTGGTTAGGACATTGCGGGCTGACTTTCTCGGTGGGTCACTCACAAAGTTGGTATTTATCACTTGGTGAATTTGTTCACAGTCTGGTTAGGACATTGCGGGCTGACCCACCCGATTGTCCGTTAGTAAGATGGTTCCGTGTTTCGGATGGCACGTTAAGCCTTAGGTCCGGTTGCTGTCTATGATCACTTTAGACGGCGGTTGTTACACAACCGTGTCAGAAGCCTGCTACCTGCAGAGGGCGGTTGAAAAATTCTGACACTAGGGTTCATCGGGTCGTTGGACGACTCGGTGTCTCACACGAAAAAGAAATTGAGTCGTTAGGCGACTCGGTGTCCTACACTAAAAGAGAGAAAGAGAAAAACTTATGTACCAATTGCATACTAAAGTGACATTGCGTAAATGCATGAAAGTTTAAATCTTTCACCTACATTATATATATTTTTGAAATGTGCTATTTAAGCCCTTTCTTTTGATACCCAACACGATACCACTAGAAGAAAAATTTTTTTTTTATCATACCTTTATGCACGCCAGTGGGCGCCATGTTCATTTTATTGTGACATGACATAGCCTATAACCATCGGACTGTTCAGACGCATCTACTGACACCTCATTTATCAAATTCTGACAAGTAGATTCGGAGCTAGGAGGGAACAAAGGAATTATTGCCACATACATACATACATACATACATACATACATACATACATACATACATACCGGTCAAAATCATAACCCTCCTTTTTGCTTTGCTGTAGTCGGGTAAAAATAGGGTTAAATCGAGTTGTTTGAATACGACTACATCAAGTGAATTATTTGCTGTTATCCATGTTTTATAGTCGTTAAGATCTGCCAAGTGATTTGTTCCATTTAATAAGATACTTTGCTGTAGCAACATTACTAGATGCGCTCGTATAATCATTTATTTTTGAAAACTGTAACCATTCCATCGGTATTTTCGTCTGATGTTGTCACGTTCAACTATTGTCAGTAAACAGACTTTACAGACAACCGACTTTTTTAGTATGAATTTAAGTTAAAGTACCTACCTACCAGCATACATGTCGATATAAAAACAGGCACCTCTTATGGAATGCCATAATAAGCTTTTATGTCCTTTAAATAATGCTTTTATGTCCTTATAATATTTGCTAAACACTTGTGCCAAAAACTTGGGAGGCAGAGTTACCTACAAACTTCATAACGTTTTTCTCATAAGTAATATTTTTTATCACACCTGTCGGACTTGTCAGGGATATAGTTTCAAGTACTTATGTATAAGAAATTCAGTGGCATTTATATAATATGTGTGAAATCGTGACATCTCTTACTCACGGGGGTCCGGAATCGAAGTTCGAATTACACACATTCGAAAGGATTTAGTGCGAAACATTTATTTTCGATCATTGTCCAGCCGAACGTAAGTTTTATCGATTTATTTTAACTACGAAGCCGTTATGCGTCGACAGTACGTTCCTCCGAATTTGTTTTTTAACGAACACAAACTAGCCGAATATCCTTTTAATTGAACAAACTGTACTATGAAAAGCAAGTTGAGTTATACTCGCTAAAATTAGAAAAATATCATTATTAAGTTTAAAATTCTCATGGCAGTTTTGTTTTTACTAGTATTTTTCCTTATATTGTATGAAGTGAATATGTGTTTAGCAGATCTTTCAATAATATTGAAAAACATAAACTAAAGACAAAGCAGGTATAATTTTAGAATCTTGCCTTTCCGAAATGACATACATACATACATAGTACATATATCACGCTTTTATCCCTTGCGAGGTAGGCAGAGCGTTAATGGCCATAAGAATAAGGTCGCTATCGCCACATCTGTCATTTTTGAGGATTGTGTTTCAAGGTTGTTTCAGAAAACATGTGTATCACTATAGTGACAGGTTGTCAGCCTGTCGCCTAAAAATTGTAATACACCAATACTCTCGAGTCCCGTAGTCGCCTCTTACGACACCCTCGGGAATAATGTGGGGTGATGCCATTCTAAGCCGGCATCACACGGCATTCCGAAATGACAACAAGAAAAAAACAGATTTTAACTTTAACTTTTGTTGTTTGTTAAGATCAGTTATTACGCGAAGGCCAGATATTTAACTAAAAGTCAGATTATTCTTATTTCCTTTAAAAAATAGTTTACGTTGCAATTGAAGCTTTTTGATACGTGATAATTTATATGTGTTTATTTAATAAATTATACTTAATGAGTAATCTAAAAAGCACATCATTTATTTTTTATGATTTTCACTCAATGAATTCATTTTTATTTCAAAAAAATTACTTAGCAATTTATCCATTTTTCACTACCTTATATTAGAAAAATAATTCTAAAAAGTATAACATGAGATATATTCCGGCAGTAAAAAATGTTGTTCTTCACTTTCCAACCTTCAACTCTACACATTATTTTCAATAAAATCACTCCATCGCGTCGTGAAGGAATGACAAACAAAAACACTTTACTATTTACAATTTAGTAGGCATCTGGTCATTTTCATCGATTATAAGAACATTCGAATATTCTCAGTTCGCAAAAAAGTAAATTCGGAGGAACGTACCGTCGATGCATAATGTTTCGCAGCAAAACAACATCGATACAACTTATAATCGCTTGAGAATTTTTCGAAATAAAATACCTTCGCAATGTAGCATTTCGAATGTTTGTAATTCGAACTTCGATTCCGGACCCCTCACGGGGGTCCGGAATCGAAGTTCGAATTACACACATTCGAAAGGATTTAGTGCGAAACATTTATTTTCGATCATTGTCCAGCCGAACGTAAGTTTTATCGATTTATTTTAACTACGAAGCCGTTATGCGTCGACAGTACGTTCCTCCGAATTTGTTTTTTAACGAACACAAACTAGCCGAATATCCTTTTAATTGAACAAACTGTACTATGAAAAGCAAGTTGAGTTATACTCGCTAAAATTAGAAAAATATCATTATTAAGTTTAAAATTCTCATGGCAGTTTTGTTTTTACTAGTATTTTTCCTTATATTGTATGAAGTGAATATGTGTTTAGCAGATCTTTCAATAATATTGAAAAACATAAACTAAAGACAAAGCAGGTATAATTTTAGAATCTTGCCTTTCCGAAATGACATACATACATACATAGTACATATATCACGCTTTTATCCCTTGCGAGGTAGGCAGAGCGTTAATGGCCATAAGAATAAGGTCGCTATCGCCACATCTGTCATTTTTGAGGATTGTGTTTCAAGGTTGTTTCAGAAAACATGTGTATCACTATAGTGACAGGTTGTCAGCCTGTCGCCTAAAAATTGTAATACACCAATACTCTCGAGTCCCGTAGTCGCCTCTTACGACACCCTCGGGAATAATGTGGGGTGATGCCATTCTAAGCCGGCATCACACGGCATTCCGAAATGACAACAAGAAAAAAACAGATTTTAACTTTAACTTTTGTTGTTTGTTAAGATCAGTTATTACGCGAAGGCCAGATATTTAACTAAAAGTCAGATTATTCTTATTTCCTTTAAAAAATAGTTTACGTTGCAATTGAAGCTTTTTGATACGTGATAATTTATATGTGTTTATTTAATAAATTATACTTAATGAGTAATCTAAAAAGCACATCATTTATTTTTTATGATTTTCACTCAATGAATTCATTTTTATTTCAAAAAAATTACTTAGCAATTTATCCATTTTTCACTACCTTATATTAGAAAAATAATTCTAAAAAGTATAACATGAGATATATTCCGGCAGTAAAAAATGTTGTTCTTCACTTTCCAACCTTCAACTCTACACATTATTTTCAATAAAATCACTCCATCGCGTCGTGAAGGAATGACAAACAAAAACACTTTACTATTTACAATTTAGTAGGCATCTGGTCATTTTCATCGATTATAAGAACATTCGAATATTCTCAGTTCGCAAAAAAGTAAATTCGGAGGAACGTACCGTCGATGCATAATGTTTCGCAGCAAAACAACATCGATACAACTTATAATCGCTTGAGAATTTTTCGAAATAAAATACCTTCGCAATGTAGCATTTCGAATGTTTGTAATTCGAACTTCGATTCCGGACCCTACTCACGGAGGTTTCGTAGGCTTCTCAAACTGATAACATCAGTACCTTATGATAACGGTCTGAGCAAATGTTTAGCATTTATTTCTTGTAACATTAGACGAATTTCCAAACGTGCATGCTTACTACGTGGTGTGGGTTTCAACACGAAAAATAAAGTAAACCTATTAACAAGCAACTCAATCGAAATTACCCCAAAAAAGTTAAAGATGTATGCTGAATCTGAACGCGTATTTTAAATAAAACTCCATCCATATCGTCTGCAAAAATTTGCTAGTTATAAGGCCCAATATCTTTTCGAAGGCCTTCTTAATCGAAAACTTGGTTTCAATGTCAACAATCGTAATTTTTGACTGTAATCTACTATTTTAGGGTGGATGAGTTTACCTTTAAGATGTTCAAACACAAACTATTTGAATAAAAAAAAAAACAGAATACTATAATTATTTTTCGGGCCGATTTCGGCTATTGTAAACTTCTACCCGGAGCGGCGTTTTATAGTGGTTTTTAGGTGAAAGCTGTGGTCGTTTGCCACGTGTTCTAGTACTATCTAGTTTATAAAATAAATAAGGCAACGTGGCAAACGACCACAGCTTTCACCTAAAAACCACTATAAACTTTATATTAAACTGCCATGAAAATAAATTATTATAGCTGTTAACTTTGTATGCATATTGGAGACGAAAAACACATTCAATTGTGAGTAGTTATTATTTCAGATTTCTTGTTTCTTACTTTTTAGAGCGCAAATCTCAGTAGTCGGGTTTTAGTTTTTGGACTTCTTTTTATTGTTTTTGTGAATGTTTATTTTATACCTAGAGCTACGGAAACCGATGTTTCAGAAGACTTTGAATGGGTAGTAAGTAAGTACTTACTGCTTGTTCCTTTGCTTCACGCTGTCGGTTAACCTCAAGCTCATTACTGGGGGCGTGTCTCATTTCTCAGCACACATTTCAACAGCTTTCTTCGCGTTATCTTCGTTAATGGTGTATTTGTTTAGCGTTTCCTTATTTGACCACACTTTGTTTAGTTCGTTTTGCGGTTTGTGTGTTTTAGTCGCTTAACTAATGGGCACGGTTAAAAGTATGGTCTGTTAGTTTGTTAGCAGGTTTATTATAGTACCGCTTGTATTATTTGGTTGGAGTTTTGAAGGTTTCTCCGCAACCTCCTACGCAATGGATTTTGATGTCTTACATAAGAGTGATTCAAGAGTAAGGTTTATACGTATTATAAATTACGAGAAAATGTCTTATTACCACGAGAAAATGATAGGCAGTGGGTGTTACCGCTGGGTGGCCCGGCTAGTAAAATATTACTACCAACGATTTTTTCTTGATTTCCAGGTGAATTTGACATGAGGGTGAAATCGTGCGCAGCATCAGACGGATCGGGACATCTCATCCAGCTGTCCGATGAATACGGATGCGTGTTGCGACCTAAGATGATATCCAGGTAAAAATCCAGTTATAAAACCCTACAATTCAATTTTTTTGGGTCTGGCTTCTGTCTACAGGGACAATTCTGCCAGTGTCAAGGTGGCTCAAATCAGTTTTCAACTGTTTTGGAATTTTCAGTAACAAGGTCCATTAGTAAAAACTGTCACTAGGGCCTAGTGAATGGTGCGCAAGAGGCATTCAAATGAGTTTTTCAGAGTATCAAATGAAAAACCACGTATAATATACCTATGGGTACTTTTTCTAACCAAAATAAACGCGTACTAAATAAATAAAAATACTTGCTTTCTGAACAAACCCAATTTTTTTTTATCCAGATTCCTAAAAGCAAAAGCAGCTGACGAGCGAGCGACAGTCCTCACATACGCCTTCTTCCACGCGTTCAAGTTCCCTGATGCACTGAGCGTTCACATTCGGTGCAAAGTGGAGATCTGTCGACATGGGTGCTTGGACCACTGCCAACTGGCTGGAGTCACGCCTCAGAGACATGGGGCGCTGGACAGGAAGGATGACAGGACGCATCAGGATCACAATGATATCAAGTTAGTAATTTAATGGCTTAGTTAGTAATGTAGTAGTCTGGTTAGTAAATTCGAAGCTTAGTCAGCAAAATCTGGTGCTTAGTGGAGATCTGTCGACATGGGTGCTTGGACCTTTGCCAGCTGGCGGGAGTCACGCCTCAGAGACATGAGGCACTGGACAAGAAGGATGACAGGAAGCATCAGGATCACAATGATATCAAGTCAGTATTTCAATGGCTTAGTTAGTAATATAGTAGTCTAGTTAGTAAATTAGAAGCTTAGTCAGTAAAATCTGGTGCAAAGTGGAGATCTGTCGACATGACTGCTTGGACCACTGACAACTGGCTGGAGTCACGCCTCAGAGACACGGGGTGCTGGACAGGAAGGATGACAGGATGCATCAGGATCACAATGATATCAAGTCAGTAATTCAATGGCTGAGTTAGTAATATACCTGGCTAGTAAATTAGAAGCTTAGTAAAATTTGGTGCAAATTAGAAATCTCATGATATTTTTGCTTCAACCACTACCAACTGGTGGGAGTCACGCCTCAGAGACGTGAGGCGCTGGACAGGAAGGATGACAGGACGCATTAGGATCACAATGATATCAAGTCAGTAATTCAATCGCTTTAGTTAGTAGTATTGTAGCCTGGCTTGTAAATTAGAAGCTTAGTCAGTGAAGTCTGGTACAAAGTAGAGGTCTGTCGACCGACATGAATGTTTTGACCATTGTCAACAGGCTGCAGTCACGCCTCAAAAACATGCTTCGTGGGTCAGGAAGAATAACAGGACTAATATAATGTAAATGTAACGCATTAAATTTAATAATGATACTTGTTTGAAATATCTCTTTCAATGCATTAATGCCTTTTCTTTTTGTCTTTTCTAGTGATTCATCAGCGGAAGACGGCGACCTGCAAATAGCTGAAGAATCCCAGCACATTCCTATTGAAGACCACCTGGAGCACCTGCCTTTAGAAGAAGCTTTCGGTGATGAAGTGTCAGGTATATATCATATAGTCTTATCAAATGATCAGCTGGTAGAAATGACTTGCAAACCTGCAAGTAATGCTGACGGGGCGGCTTCGAGCGTGTACTCAGCTCACGACTTCGAACAAGTTTGTAACTAAGATTTCAGAAAATAGAAACTCTTTGTCCTTTCATAAATATTGTCTCGAGTTGATGCCATTCTTTTGTCGTGATGAATCTAGTTTAGATTGTAACGACAATTTTCTAGTTTCCTGGGCCATTACTAAAATATAAAAGTTGTACACTTAAAACTATTCTGCAAAAATACTACTTGGACTTCATTCATAATTTTACGAAATATTCAAAGTTTCAATTAATAAGCAGAAAAATATTATAAAAGTGACTGTTTTGACATCATCCAAATACTTACGGTATGAAGTCATACTTTCAGGTTTTCATACAAAATACCGTTTTAGATCGTTTAAAAAAGTATCGCATTTGACCTGTGATCTTCGAGTCAGCAATGGGCAGGACATCGTGCAGAACAGAGATCAGTGGATACAGCTCGTTTCGGAGGCTAAGATCCTCTTTTGGTCGCTGAGTCAGCGGAGTTAGTTTCTTTATTGATCTGTGAGGAATGTAGCCTATGATATGATTGTATTTGCAGGTGACGCTGTGCCTGCGCCGGCCCCCTTGCCTCAGAGAGCACCTGCACCAATCAGCGAGCCGGATAGCGATCACATGTCAGCCGTTGAGGATCTAGTGGAAGCCCTATCCAGACCATTTACTGTAAGTCATCATTCTCCTTGCCTTATCCTGTTCTCTGTCGGGGTAGGCTACCTAATCTAGGGGATTTGACGTGGAACCAAGTTTTTACACAGAGCGACTGCCATCTCACCTCCGCAACCCGAAGGCTAAACTTCCTAAATCCTAGATTTAGTCATATTCAAATATCGTCTGATTACAAATTTTATTTGAATGTGGGTTTCGCCACGATGTTTTCCTTCACCGTAAGAGCAGTCTGTTAATGTACGTGAGTAAAAGCACATTGGTACATGGCTGGAATCGTTTTTCACGATTGTAAGGCCAGAGTCCTAACCACTTGGGCCACCGACTTTTACTGTAAGTATACCTTTAAATAGAACTAGGCACGTAGGATGCCGGCTTAGACTGGAATCATAGCGTGATTTTTTCGTGTCAAAATACCTCTATTCCAATAGCAAGACCGAGAAGAAAGTCTTCTAATAGTCGGCCTCTGTCATTGTCAAATGTGAATCCTTATTTCAGCCGGAAGACGTCCACTGCTGAACATAGGCCTCCCCAAATATTTTCAAAGTGAACGATCCTGCGCATTCTGCGGAACTTGCATCTACTGGTGTCCAGCGATCTTCACCAGATCATCTGTCCACCTTGTAGGAGGACTACGTCTGTATGTACGTCAAACGTGATTACAAAAACTGTTTCCAAATTTCAGGATCGTCCCTCTGATCTCGGTGAACGAGAGAGATTCCCCCACGGGCCCAGGAACCTGCCAGCCGGAGTGAAGGTGGAGAAGATGGAGACGGCTCCAGAAGGGGACGAGGTAGTCGCTGCTAAACCACCGGGGCCTGCTGTTGCTGGACCAAGGTTCGATTACTTAATAAGACCGTGTAACTATTATTGGTTCTAGAGTATTTAGAAATGAATTCAGAAAATTATAAGTTATGTTGATAGAGTCTGAATTTTATGCCGTGTGATGCCGGCCTAGAATAGCATTGCCAGTTCTTTCTTTCCCGTGGGTGTCGTAGGAACCGACCAAGGGACTCGAGGGTTTCATGTGTATTGCAATATAGGCGACAGGCTTACAACCCGCCACTATAGTGATACACGACTTAGCTGAAACGACCCTCAAACATTTGTCAACCGTAATTTTACGGTCGTTGACGCTCTGCCTACCCTGCCAGGGATATAGGCGTGATATGTATAATGAATGCTATGTATTGAGTTTGAATATTTTATTACTTAAATTATTAGTATTAACGGGATTATCACCACGATTATGTTTGTGACAACATTCACCAATACAGTCTACTCGTGACCATGGTGCGTGTAACCGTTTCGAAATATCGAGGTTAAAACAAACAAAATCGTGGTGATAATCCCGTTAATACTAATAATTTAAGTGTTGTGAACAACCGCGAAAATCTCAAAACATATATTTTATTACTTTGTTTCCAGATCTTTACGCAAGCGACGAACGGTTCGTGAAGGACGATCAGCTGACGTGGGGGTGTCCGGCATATACGACGTAGTATCCGAAGCTGACCTACAGTTTGGGCCGTCTAAGGAATCTGTCACAGTATTCAGCGGGAGAATAAGGGAAGAGGTAAGTGTGAAGTATGCTGCCATTGGAGCCAATTTATAGGCCTGATTTGACAGGTGTTGAGTCTTAACTTTTAACATAAAGAAAATTTCTTCTTCTGCCGTGATGTGCCGTGTGACACCTTTTAAAACGGGACATTACGCGGCTCAGGGTTTTAGTAATATGCGACGTACTTTTTGAGACTGACTTGCAGTTTGTTTTGGAGCGTCTAAGAAATATCTTCTGTCACTGAATAAGTGGGAGAATAAAAGAAGGAAATAAGGAAGGAAACAGTCACAGTATTTGCGTTCCGGGACACCTTGCAAGTTTATTTTTCGTAAATTCTGTCGTCTAATACTGACTAAATTGAGGTTTATAAATCTTGAGGAAAACGTCACAGATTCGAAATAGATTGTTATAGGTATCGTCTTATGTAGAATCATAATAAAAAGAATTCTAAAAACTAAAACCCGACTACTGAGATTTCGCGCTCTAAAAAGTAAGAAACAAGAAATCTGAAATAATAATACTCACGATTGAATGTGTTTTTCGTCTCCAAAATTCATACAAAGTAAACAGCTATTATAATTTATTTTCATGGCAGTTTAATATAAAGTTCGTAGTGGTTTTCAGGTGAAAGCTGTGGTCGTTTGCCACGTTGCCTTATTTATTTTATAAACTAGATAGTACTAGAACACGTGGCAAACGACCACAGCTATCACCTGAAACCCACTATGAACTTTATATTAAACTGCCATGAAAATAAATTATAATAGCTGTTTACTTTGTATGAATTTTGGAGACGAAAAACACATTCAATCGTGAGTATTATTATTTCAGATTTCTTGTTTCTTACTTTTTAGAGCGCGAAATCTCAGTAGTCGGGTTTTAGTTTTTAGACTTCTTTTTATTTAAATTATTTTGGGGTTGTAAACTTAAATTTTACCGATTGTTTGTTGGGAGATGTAGGTAGGTACGAGTTTAAACTGTATTATGATTTTGTTAGGTGTATATAAAATATGCTAGTAACCCCCCGCGTGATTTCATTACCAAAACAAATGTTTCAGTTCTTTATTCTGTAAGGGGGGCAAGCCCCCCTCAACTCCCCGTGTCGATGCATGCTGTTGGTTCGTTACCAAAACAGGTTTTTCATTTTCTTTGTTCTGCGAGGGGGGAAAGCCACCCTCAACCCTCCGGGTGTTGGTTTCGTTACCAAAACAGATGTTTTCATTTATTATTTTAGCTACGTATAAAATTTAATATGAATATATGAAGCGTTATAACGACAAGTTCTAAGAAAAATGCGCAAATATCTGCTTTTAAAATATTAGTTTGAGGATCTTTTATGTACATAAATACATGTACCTATCTATACATACATACATATAAACACATATCACTCCTTTATCCCGCTTTCGCTCTGCCTACCTATCTATGTACATACGCGTTAAATTAATTTAAATGTAATAGTTCGCGGTACCTTCAACTTGGATCCCATTACATGAGATGAAAAATATGACAGTTCGTTTGATACCCAACACGATATAAACCTTATTCAAACATATTTTACATGCAGTAGCAGTACGTGTTGTGACTTAAACGTCAATTTTGGTGCAGCTACTCAATTGAGTAAGTCAAAAGTCTCAGAAAACAGATGTCGCTGTTAGTTTTCTTAATAATACTACTTAATTGGCACTACCTTTTTCAAAAATTTTGGAAAGTGCGTGTTCCCCTAAAAATAAGAAATTTAACCGCAGTAAAGAGTAGCCTATGTTTTATTCTAAACATTATTTCATCTTTGTACAAAGTATCATTTGAATCTATTCAGCCGTTTTAGCGCCAAGTCCTAACAAACACACATCCGCGTTTATAAATTTTATATAAGGAATTAGGATTAGGATTAGTAGGATCTCTTATGTACCTACCTATCTACGCGTTAAATTAATTTAAATGTGATAATTTTCGCGGTACTTTTCTACTTCGATCCCATTAAATATGATGAAAAATATGTCAGATCTGAGCCTAAGGAGTAGCTCTTTCTTACCATAGCTTATACACAGATATTTAGCGTATGTAGTGCTATCACGTCTTGTCTGCCTTTCGTTTTCATCATCAGATCAGCTCCACGAGTATGACACATACCGACACCACACCGATACCGATACCAATGTACCTGCTGCTTGTAGAACGTGGTTGAAAAATTCTGACATAAGGGCTCATTGAAGACCAATGTGGCGCAGTGGTAGTGCGACTGCCTTTGACGCAGAAGGTTCCGGGTTCGATTCTCGGTGGGTCACTCACAAAGTTGATATTTATCACTTTGTGAATTTGTTCCTAGTCTGGTGAGGACATTGCAGGCTGAACCACCCGATTGTCCGTAAGAAAGATGGTTCCGTGTTTCGGATGGCACGTTAAGCCGTTGGTCCTGGTTGTTGTCTATGATCACTTTAGACGGCGGTCGTTACACAACCAAGTCAGAATCCTGCTACTTGCAGAAGGCGGTAGAAAAATTCCGACACTAGGGTTCATCGGGTCGTTGGACGACTCGGTGTCCCACACGAAAAAAGAAATTGAATCGTTAGACGGCTCGGGGTCCTACACGAAAAGAAAGAAAGAGAAAAACCGATGTACCAATTTCATATTAAAATGACATTGCGTAAATGCAAGAAAGTTTCAAACTTTCACCTACACTATATATATATTTGGAATGTGCTATTTAAGCCCTTTAGTTTGATACCCAACACGATACCACTTGAAGAAAAAAAATGTTTTGTTCGTATCTTTATGCACGCTAGAGGGCGCAATGTTTACTTTGTTGTGACATCACATAGCCTATAACCATCAAACTGTTTAGACGCATCTACTGACACCTCATTTGTCAAATTCGGATAAGTAGATTTGTAGCTAGGAGGGAACAAAGGAATTATTGCCACATACAAACATACATACATTCCGGTCAAAATCATAACCCTCCTTTTTGCTTTGCTGTAGTCGGGTAAAAATGAAAGTGTCCCTATTTCTGATGAGAAGTATATATCATTAAGCAACATCCTGTGTTAACTTGTTAACCTGTGTTCATATACTAATAATAAACTTGTGTTTCCCAGGTTGTGTATGGCATCTGTATGGGCGCAGTGTCATTCGGAGCGCTGTTCGCGTCGGCGGCGGGAGCGGCCGCTGGGGCTGCGTTAGCCGCCGCAATCCTATTACAGGTAAGCTACAATTCCAGTAGGTACCTATACAATTTGTAAAAAAACAGTCCATGTAACAGATAGGATGATCCCTGTGACGTTTGTAACCTTGGAGCAAATGCTATGACATCAGGTCCATTCTTTGTTTATTAGGGACAAGGCTCCAAGGTCACAAACGTCACAGGGATCATCCTATATTTCGGGATTCGAATTCGATTTCGGCGGTCTTCGATATTCGAATACTAAAAACTGAACATTCGTTACATCACTAATCAAGGCTCGATCTAACCTCTTATTCTTCCTCTACAGCGCCTGCGTTCCCGCGCGGCCGCGGCCCCGCCCCCCGCGCCGCCCGCGCCCGCCGCGCACTCCCTCGCCGCGTGGATGGCGCTGAGACTGTTAGGTGGTCCTCCTCACGCGCACCAGTCACATCCATCCGGGTGATAAGGGGGCAAATAGTGGCGTTACAAAGTGGCGGACGTAGTAATTCAAAATGGCGGATATAGTATTTCATAATGGCGGACGTAGTGATTCAAAATGGCGAGCTTAGTATTAAATTTAATACCAGTACTGATAACTAAAGATAGGGAAGATTGTATTTCAATCTACGTTGCGTGAGAAAAGTTTTTCTTCATTTCTCACTACCACCTATTCTGAGTTTCCACTTAAAAGTACCTATGTGTTACATACATACATAAATCACGCCTTTATCTCTTGCGGGGTAGACAGAGCGTAAACAACCGGAAGAACTGTCATTTACGCCACGTCCTACAAAATTTTGAGGGTATATTCAGAAGACTGTGTATTACCTATCTGAGCTTACAGATAAATATTGGTCAAAATATGGAAGCCAATTCGTGACGCCACGATGACTCTTGAGTGTGTATGACTGCTACTTACTTAGAAGCTTGTTTACATAATGATATTAGTATGATTAAACACTGCCGTTCCCTTCTTATACCTACGCAGCAAATGAGTTTTTACAAGGAACCCAAATGGGTGAAGGATAAAAATGATACAATTACAATTTGGAGTCCGGTGGTTACACACACAGTCTTTTGATTCCAGATTCGTATACTAGATAATTATAAAGATAATTATAAGATAATTATAATTATAAAGATTAAGAAATAACTTTTTTTAAAAAGAGAACCGATTTCAACGGACGTTTAAAGTGCGAATCTCCATATTTTGTCGGTTAAAATGCCTAAAACCTTCTCCTAAGTCTGACAAATACTTTTCTGAAAACCGCATTAAAATTTTATCCAAACGCGACATAATCGCGGACATACATACATACATACAGGTCAAACTGAGAACCTCTTCTTTTGGAAGTCCGTTAAAAATACTTATGTGAACAAGCTTCAGTTAATAAGTCACTAAAACTTGTGTAAAAAAATGTATGAAAAATCCTGTAGGGGTGCATTTATAAGTTCAGGTTTACTTTTAAAATGTTTAAAGGTCAGTCAAAAACGAAGTCTAGAATAAGTACTTACTTCTAAATCTTCAAAATTGTTTGTATTTGTTAGATTATAATCTACAGGATGTATAAAAAAATTGCTGCAAATATTTTAAGGGATCAATCAGCCAGTAAAAATAAACAAGTTTCCCCAAGATACATAGGTCGAAATATGAACAATAAATTTGGTCCCTCCCATACAAAATTACTGACCTAAAAAGTCAATTTGTATGGGAGTTCCAAATTTTTTTTTCATATTTCGACATATGTTTCTTGAAGAAAGTTGTTCAGTTTCTTGGACTGATTCACCCCTTAAAATATTTGCAGCTAATATTTTTACACCTTATATTCTTGATAAGATAGTTATGTTATAAAGAATTTTACGGTTGTATAGAATTTGCCTTGACATACCGATGGTGCTAAGTCGTGCTACGGACCAAGTCCTAAAACCTGATTATTCGTTTTCACTTTTGTGAATATTATTACATTTATATAGTAAGTTTTGTACAGTTTGCAAATTTATGTTTTATACTTTCTTCTTAATTATAGTGATCTAATTCTCTGAATAGCCGCATTAATATGTTCGCCGAATCGAGTTGATATGATGCTCTCTCAGTCGCACTTTATATTTAAAAGAAAGAGACAAATTACATCTATCTTATTACCTCTCTTCGGCGAATATATTATGAATACTAATTGTATGTTTAATATATTTCTTCCTAAAATTTAGAAAACTATGACTTTTTTAGTCTAGCTGTTAAGAATAAACGTCGAGTCATGCCATTAGAATAAGGATTAGATATAATTTATGTTTTCAATAAATCATGTTTTGTATAAAATGCTCAAAATTACGGCTCAACTAAAGTTTGAACATAGTGGAAACATAATTTATTTTCAAAGTCGTTGCTTTTAATTATTTTATATTAAGAGGCTCTTCTTTAAAATAATGTTATTTTTATAAATAAGCTGTTCATTGTTTTGTTTTCTAAGAGGGTTTTTCCAGTATTTTTCACGCAAGATGATATTCTAAAAGTGCTGGATAAATTTTCTTAGAAATATAGAAATATTATTATATCTATACCTACGCTTTTACTTTTATAATAATATGTTTAGCTAGAGTTATATTTATTATACTACACCGCTTAATTAAGATAATGTAATATTTTGTAACATATACATTACGTAGTACCTATATACGTATTAGCTACTCATACGATAGATGTACACCAATGAATACTGCAGTAGAATTTATAGCATGAGATTTTATAACATAATTTTGGTGTGAATACTGAAACCTCAATTACATTAAAAACATTTAACTATATATTTTTAAACTCCTACTATCAAAGTGATGATCAAATTCATTTAACTTGGCCTATGCACTGCCATTCGTTTATATAGTAGTTTTGTTCACACCACAAAAAATGTATTTAAAATGTTATGACTATATTTTAAAATTATTGTGTTTAAATACTTTCTTTACAGTAGCATTTATTTCTGCATTTATTTTCTTAACTCTATATTTCATTTGCTCAAAGTTAACTTTATTTTATTTTTAACGAATTATATTATTTAAAGATGTAGCTTTGACTAGCTTAGTGTTAAGTATAATAAGATTAATTTAATATTAAACCAGAAGCGGCTTGAGAGACTAATAAAAAAAAAAAAACAAAATTTGAAAATTGTAAAACCTGCATAACACTACATTGTGGCAGTAGTCAAAAAGAGACTAATTTCTGGTCGAGTAATATTGGAAAAACGAGACGAAGTTGAGATCTTCCCAAGTAAACGAGACCAGAAATTGCCATTTTGGCTGAGGCTAGTATAATGCATTTCTTCCATTTGCGAGGAAACATCAAAGGTCCACATTTTAATCGTGCTTAATTTTGAAATAGGCAAACAGCATGCGTTTGATTCGAAAAGAATGCGCAGAAAAATCATCAAACAAATTGTGTACCACAAAACAACTAATCACGAAGTATGAAGTTCTTGATAATCCACTTTGTTGATAAATAAAATACAGACTTAAGGGCAGTGCGCACTTTAAAGTGATGGAATACTACGTTTACGGCCCGGGGCCTTACGTGTGAACGAGCTCAGTTGGTTAGATTTAGCTCAGTTGGTTAAACTGCTTGGCAGTGCGCACGTGGTGCGTACCAGCTAGCTTAAAATGTCACTCACAATTTTATTAATTAACTCACCACGACTCAAAGTTGCAACATTAGAGTTTTCAAGATTGTAAAGTACCGTGCTTTATGTCAGTTGCAGTAGAGTTCGTTTTAATTTGGCAACTAAAAAATGCTAACGTTTTTGGACGATAGGTGTCCGCTACCTAAATGTTGACGATTTAGTAGAAACTATAAGGGCGCGATCACGAAATATAGCAAAGCTGCAGTGGTGCAGTGCTCTATAGAAAAAATGGTGTAGTATGCTAGACAAGGAAGCCCTTGAGCGACCTCTCGTTCGTCTCGTTGCCCGCCAAATTTCGTTTACGCGACTTAAAATCGATCTAAAGCGTATAGTCAGTCTCTCAGCCGCTATAAACGTAATGCCACCCAAAAATCTTGCATTTACATTAGCAGAATTTAATTGATAAGTTATCGTTTGTGAGACTATGTTTCCCAAGTGCAATTTTTTACGTTTTGCGTGCGACACGTGTGTTCGATATACCTATATGTACATCTATAATATGTCCTATGGGTTTTGGTTTATTTATTTTATGTTTGTTTTATTAAGAGTCGCATTTTTGTATAGTTTCCTAATTTACAGTGTATATTGAACTCCAAAACTGCTTCTTCTGATTTTCATTACAACAAAATTTCTAGACAAAAAAACGTAGTACCTACCAATGATTTTGATATTTGATTGAAGTACATTTACAATAGAATAAAAATATACAAGTAAAGTTAGAACTATAATAAAGTTAGAACTATAAAAATATGACTCTTCTATCAAATTCAACAGTTATAAATAGTATGGGAGTTTGTATGTTTATTTATTTTATTAAAAATATAAGGTTTTTGTTAATATTTCAATACTATATTATTTCTGAAGCGGTAACTTTGTGGTTAACGCATAAGCACCTGTTAATATGTTTAATGGAATAAAATTTACGTTGAAAGGGATTTGCGATTTTTATTTGTTTCCAAATTATTATTTGTTATTCTGTCTCACTGAAAAGTCCTCTAATTTAATTACTAGCTTTGTAAAAACCCTAAATGATTTTACTTAGAAGATACCTACCTTGCATAAATGCTCTCAAAAACAGCATAGATATGTCACGAAGGAAGGTAGGCAATGAACACATAATAGGAAAAAAAAGCTTTGTATCCAGCGAGGTGCCAAAAATATTACCTCAAATCTTTCTGAAAATTACCGTCACATCACCTATACTATTGACTTAGGCCTGCAATACGACTGCGCTAGTAATGAAATAAGATTAATATGATAAACTAGCTGGTGCCCGCGAACTTCGTTTCGCCATACATCATCCATCATATCAGCTATATAAAGGAAGCTCACTGATAAACATAGGCCTCCCCTATAGACTCTAAGAACCATAAAATAATATATTATAAGCTTATATTAAATTGTTGGTAGATAGGTACCCAAAAACTTGGTTTCGCCGACTATACAGTCTGTAAAAATATTAGCAGCAAATATTTAAATGGGTGAATCAGAAATCATATCAGAATCCATGAAATTGAACAACTTTCCCCAAGCAATATAGGTCGAAATATGGAAAAAATTTTTGGACCTCCCATACAAAATGTAGCAGCCGAGCAAGTCAACTGTATGGGAGGCCCAAATGTTTTTTTCATATTTCGACCTATGTATTCCTTGGGGAAAGTTGTTCAGATTCATGGGCTGATTCACCCCTTTAAATATTTGCAGCGAATTTTTTTACACTTTATATGTAATTTAAAAAAACTGTTAAATCCTAAATTTACAATTTCCACATGCAAAAAAGAGTAAGAAAACGGTGGTTATTTTATGTATGTTTGGTCTTTTTGAATCCTGTAGGTCTTCTTCTTTTCGTGTGGGACACCGAGTCGTCCAACAACCCGATAGACCCTAGTGTCAGAATTTACGACCGCCTTCTACAAGTAGCAGGCTTCTGACATGGTTGTGTAACGACCGCCATCTAAGTGATCATAGACAGCAAGCGGGACCTACGGCTTAACGTGCCATCCGAAACACGGAACCATCTTACTTACAGACAATCAGGTGGTTCAGCCCGCAATGTCCTAACCAGACTGGGAACAAATTCACAAAGTGATAAATATCAACTTTGTGAGTTGACCCACCGAGAATCGAACCCGGAACCTTCTGCGTCAAAGGCAGTTGCACTACCACTGCGCCACATCGGTCGTCAATCCTGTAGGTTAAATTTGCTGAATCAGGTTACAGATTAGTCACTCCCTGTTCCAAATCCTCGCTTTCTAGTTCATCTTAGCAGATTTTTTAAAACCGCGCGTTTACTTCCAAAGGTGAAGTAGACTGATGCCACGTTTCTTAACATTGTGATGGATGAATAAAGACCGAGTTCATGAGTGTGAATAAATAAAACATAAGCTTATCAAAAACCAAGTAATCCTGCTACAAATTCTATCCTATCCTACTTCCTACTAATATGTTAATACAAAAGATTTTTTTGTTTGTTGCTCCTTCACGCAAAAATTGCTGAACTGATTTTCATGAAATTGGGCACAGATGATGTGTAATGCCGGCTTAGAATAGCACCACCCCACATCCTTCCCGCGGGTGTCGTAAGAGGCGACTAAGGGACTCGAGGGTATTGGTGTATTTCAATTTTTAGGCGACAGGCTGACAACCTGTCACTATAGTGATACACATGTTTTCTTGAACAACCTTAGAAAACAATCCTCAAAAATGTCAGACGTGGCGATAGCAACCGTATTCTTACGGCCGTTAACGCTCTGCCTACCCCGCAAGGGATAAGGGCGTGATATATGTATGTATGTATGAATGGGCACAGACATAAAAGGGGTAACTTGTACTAACACATAGGAAAGTTTTTATCGTAAAAAAAGTTCCTGTGCGATGCCACGGGATGACCGATTTCCATACGGGCGGAGCCGCGGCTAGGGTTACATTTAAGTACCTAAGGCTATTTAATTAAGACCGTATGCTGCCGGCAGAGTAGAATAACTCCTCTTTTCCCGTGGGGGTCGCGTCGTAAGAATCAACCGAGGGAGAAACCCGACCCAAGACCGGCCCTGGAGAAGGACAACAGAGTCTACATTCAAACCCGGAACGGGGTCTCTGTCAGGCGCGTGTGACAGAGGTCTATCCTGCAGCCAACTTGGCTCCGCATGTATCGACTCGTCGTTCCTGTGGAGTCAGCCAAAGAGACCGAGAGAGTACCCTTGTTTTGGGCAATCCGGCGTTTTCCAAATCGATTTATACCTATAGCCACGAAAAGTCTTACCTATGGAAAAAACGTTTCTTCCATAGAAAATGTACCAGCCGATCGTGTCAATTTGTATGAGTAGTCCAATTTTTATTCATATTTCGAATTAATGTTTCAGAAAAAAGGTTGCGCACCCTGAAAACAATGTTGGTATTTAATTGTCGGCTAAACATATAATAACAGTATGTAACAGACCAACATTGGCTAGTAACGTAGATATAAAAAATAGCCTTAACAAAATTTGCAAGAAAAATTAAAAACAAAAAATTGTGGAACTTCGCTGGTCGACTTACATCATAAACAGATCCACTTCCGCTGAGCCATTTTAACCATGGTTGAAGCGGCGAAAGTAAACAAATCCTTTCACACAAACTTTTGCTTTGTAGTTATTGCAATTTTTCCGCGTCAAATAGTAGATTACGCACCAAGAAAACGATCCATAAATAAAGATTGTATCGTCTGGTACGCAACTTACACGTCTTGTACCACGGAACTTTTGTTTTCGAGTGTAAAAAATATTGAATTATTAAAAGTTAAAATTATTCCAATATTAAAGAGATATTTTTGTAGTCGTAGACATATTCGTAGATTTTACTTTTCTTGTCGTAATATTGAGTATTCGACAAACTCATTTATTGAGGTTATAAAAATATAGATTAAAAATATAAATACGGCCTCATGTTATTTTTCCTTCTGCGCGCTTATTCAAAGTGACACAATTCGTGCTGGCCAGTTCGAAATTTGAAATCAATCTCGGGTCCAATAAGCCCATACACGTTTTTTTGGCGCTGGACCGATCATCGTGGAGATCCTTGGGGGAGGCCTATGTCCTGCAGTGGACGTCTATCGGCTGAGACGACGACGACGACGACGTCTTTTTACAACGCGGCACTATGAAATTTACGTGATTTACAATCTTATTTTATGTGTAGCAGCCAACCCCCCTTTTAGGGGTATGTTTTTTTTTTAGCCTATAACCTGGTCGGTGATTTACTTGACATTTTGGCACAAATTGCATCAAAATCCGTTCGGTCGTTTTCGCGTGATGCTTCCGCATATCCACAAACAAAAATTCAAACATCTAAACATCCAAACAGACGAAAATTAAAAAAATTGCAGAAACGTGTTTTGTTATCAATATTAAGTATCACGAAACAATTTTTTTTTTGATATCTTGTATGTACAGACTTTCGGTCCTCTTGAGCTTTACGTATATTATATGTATGTATAGATTTCTTCGCTTTGCTTTTTGTCGTAGCTGATAATTCGGTACCTACATAGATCTATTAACGTAATGTCTATAATCACATCAAATAAAGAAACGGTCTGTAAATTGCGGCTGTTACCTAAGTGTAAGAGAGTAAGCATGAAGACCTGGTATATGCAAGAGCCTCAGTGAAAGAGAGAAAGCATGACCAACGGCCGCCATTTACAGATCATTGCTTTATCTGTACAGGTTCTATCTAGTCCTATCATTATTGTGACTACTGACTACTGTCATATCATTGGTACTCACACTCACTCGATCATTGCTGTCAATTACCGCATACATTTTTGGGAATGATCCTTATTCCATAATGCACTGGGGAGGGATAATAAAGTAACATATCAACCTCAGGATATTTGACATTAGCATTTTACACCATTATTATGGCGAGTGCACAACACTTAAGACCCGTATTTATGAACCGCTCTTAACTCTGAGATCGATTTTGAGTTCGACTTTGAGATGCTGTTAGTATTGACTGACATTTGTCAAAATCGCTCTTGAGATCGATCTCAGAATTGAGTGCGATTTGTAAATAAGGACCTTACGTTGGCGGTCCGAGTGTCTAACCGGTCGTGAGTTCGAATGTACCTAATATCATTATCTTTCGTGGAAGTGTAGGTAGGTACCTACACGTGTGGGTAGATCGATATACGCCTTTATTTAAATTTGATACTAGGTACGGTCTGTATTTAAAGTATTGAAAGAAAATGAGGGCTCCACTTTCTTTGCAATCTGTCATATCTGACAGATGACGCTAAAGTATGGCAAAAAATATTTCAAGGCTTTTACTATGTTATAGACAGACGGTACACGACGTAGGAATATAATATTGTGTTTGTTAATAAAACAACGAAATGTATCGACCTTTACAGTATTTAATTTCCAAAAATATTTTTTGTTACAGTTTGTTTCGCTGATTCATTTTCGGTAAATCTCATTTCACTACACAATTTGTTCAGATAATACAAAGATAACAAAACAATAGTTAACAATAATGGCGAAGATTAATATCGATATAGTTAACAATACTTCGTAACACTTGATAAACTTTCTCTTTATAATTGCGAAGAAATAATAAAAATCAACTAATAAATAAAAACAGAGAGTTAAGAGGTACTCAGGTGAGGTGGTTTAAATAAATAAATTATTACGCGTAGCACTGACTACATCAAATAACTTAACTAAAATAAATAATATTAATACTAATGACAAGTTATTTTAAATTATATCTAGCGGTTCACCTAAATATTGTTTACCACGGTATTTTCCGTTGCCCCTATTTAGAAATTCGTTTTCCAGAAGAGGTAACAGAAGATTGTACTTATTATATTCTTTTTAATACTACATTTTGTGTTTTGTGACAATTTATTTACTAAGTTCATATTCGTCTTAAAAATATGACTGCAATTTTCATCCATTTCAATACATGTCTTAAAAATTTCACGCGAATAAATAGGAAACAATACTAAGATTTAACTGAAGCGTCTTCGCGGCTTTAGCTAGTCTAATAAATAAGACAACACTTTAAAATCCACGGGATTCGTTCAACCTGATTGAGCACTTGTTAAACACAAATAAATAATTGGCATGGTCTACATAACTTCAGTCTCATCACACTAATATGTACAAAATTAAGTTACACAGATGCCGTTACGAGTAGAAGCGGCTCTTTGAGATGACGTGCGCGGTGGGCGGGTGCGGCCGCGGTATCGTCGACACCGCCGCGGTCTTCTTCTTTAGCGTCGTCAGAGGTCTCAGCTTCAAGAATAACACGGCCGAGACGGCACATGAGCATATCAGGGTGGCAAGAAGTGCTCCTAAAGTTGCAGCGAAACCGGGAGTCGTCATACAAACCAGACCAGGCGTTGGCACCATTTTCGTTGGACTGCTCTCTTCGGCCATGTCCATGTTCAAGTCTCCGGCTGATACAACACGGATGACCCTGTTTACTCCGACTTCTTTCTCAGGGGTTGTAGCACGGCGTTGCCTTCGCACTCGTCTTTCGTCGCGCCTAGCTTCCGCAC
This sequence comes from Keiferia lycopersicella, assembly GCA_029255805.1. Classification (NCBI taxonomy): domain Eukaryota; kingdom Metazoa; phylum Arthropoda; class Insecta; order Lepidoptera; family Gelechiidae; genus Keiferia; species Keiferia lycopersicella. The sequence goes on from JARACZ010000008.1 coordinate 9,369,293, forward strand.
CGATCGGATACGAATCAATCTGAGGAGGTCCATATTCTGCATGAGGTCCGGCAAGGACGTTGTGGCCATCAGAACATTGGTCGGGGCAACGGTATCTGCAAATCTGAATCGTACACTGGAAGTGAACTTCCATAGAATCGGGGAACTTGAATGCTTGGAAGTGGGCGTAAGAGAGAACAGACGCGCTAGCTCCGAAGTTCTTGATCTTAGTGAAACGTGACATCAGTTTTGGTCGGGTTACGCAGCCTCGCCTATCGACTAATTGTATAGGTGCGCGTTGACCATCGTGAGCAACACAGTCTCTCACTAACATGTCGAATTTCGCGTCATCGTCCTTGATAGCAAGCACCATAGTCATAGTCTGTCCAATCTTGACCAGACCAGATACTTCAGACGCCCAAGGTCCTTTTCCAACCTGAATTTGCATCCAGCACCCAACATTGTCTCCAGCAAAGTCGGCACGCACAACATCGAGCATATCCACGGGGAAAGGTCTGAAAGTGACTGCCTTTTCGTACTGGTCATGCCACGTGCATCTGAGTTTTCTTGCCTGATCCCAGACCTCCTGCACTTGAGGATCGTACTGGATAACGATTACATTTTCGAAATAGGTTCCTGCAGCTGCAGAATCGCCTCTGTATCTTGGGTCACCACTGCCTGCAGTTCCACAAGCATGGTTGCCGATTTCGAAGGACGCTTGAGATCTTCCTAGATTAGGAGGAAGATGGACACACTGATGGTTGGAGTAGTGTCCCTTTGAGAAAACGATACCGAAGAACGGCTTATCAAAGCTAAGGAAAACTCTCATCGCGTTCTTTTCACACTTGACATCGAGGGACACAATCTTGGGCATATCGGGTGCAGGTGCAGGCCAAACGTCTCCAGCGGTGCTGAAAACCTTGTCGCTGGCAGAAGCTTGGACATCAGCAGGAGGAGCTTGAGGTGGAGGTGGAGGTGGCGCTCGGTATCCGGGTCCAATGTCAGGCTTGTGATGGCTCACTGGGGGCCCGAGAGCGAACGGCTTCGAGTGAATTGGGTGATGGTTGGGAATCCTCGGCATACCTGAAAAGATACCAGAATTACTATTATTAAAACAAAAATTGAAAGAACATCTACTATATCGTCCTTGTTTAGCCAAAATATAGAGAGTTAACCAAAGTAATGGCATCATCAGGGAGTCACTGAGCCTTTTAGGGATATAAAAAGTATATGGTTATTGGTCGGTTGCTTGGCTACCTACTCGTAACTACGGAAGTTTACCTAAAGGATGGTGCGGTTGATGATGCGGCGGATTCTGTCTCCTGTTATGTGGCGGAGGGACAGGCGGAGGAGGTCCGTTGTATGCGTCAGAAGGGGTCTCTCGTTCAGCTGACTCCATCGCCAGCTGGTCCCCTGAAGATTCAGCAGCGCTGTTGCCTTCACTCCCAGCCCCTCCGCCGCCATTGCCCTCGTTCGAAGATTGGTCGCTGAGGGTGCCACTCTGGAAAAAATTGAGGTTATTAAGTTAGTTTCATAATTTAGCAGAAATTTGATAACTAAAAGTGCAGTCATACTAATATTGCAATCAAGTGTTATTAGTGTGATATATCGTGTTCTATGCGATGAGAGATAGGTATCTTTGGAAGACAGCGATCTGAGGTAGAGTAATTTCCTTTGTGTGACGGACTCTAAATTCTATATATATATGGAACTGAGACAGCTAGCTTTTGGAATCAATATGTTGTTTTACAATATTTGATTACTTTTCTTGGGATAGAAACGTTTCTTGTTTTCATATTTTTTCCATTCATAACCATCATTTGGCCCGTTTTTTAAAACGTTTCCTGTTAAATACTCTCTTCTTCTCTTGGCGCTCTATGACGGACTTGTAGTTGATGATTTCGAGACCTGAATACCAAGTGAGGAATGATAATTTCCTCAGACAATGAAGACAAACGAGGATTTTAAATGAAAGGTCGCCGCAGCCGCCTTATGTACACAAATAATGAGGCAGTGTGTTTAAACAAAAAGTGTCCTAAAATTATGGCTCCGTGAGTTTTCGCATTAAATGTTCTCTTTTAGGAGACAGTAGACGCGTATAGGAAGATTTTTTCGATATTTACGTAGTTATCCAGACACGGTTTTTACATATTGCTCTCGTACAATATGTAAAAACCTATTGCTACTTTCTGTAGGTATTATTTGCGACCGAGTGCGCAATACCGAAGTTCTGAGACGAGCCAATGTTGGTGGCATTGAGGCCTATCTAATGCGCCGTCAGCTACGGTGGTGCGGTCATGTATCCCGGATGTCGGAGGAGAGAGTGGCGAAGCGCATCTTTTATTCTGAGCTAGAGGAGGGCAAGCGAAAGCATGGCGGACAACTCCTCAGATATAAATATGTTCAGAAACGACACATGAAAAGATGCAACATTGAGCCCACTCAATGGGAGGGTCTGGCAGCACAGCGTCCCGAATGGCGCGGGATGGTTAAGAGGCAAGTCCGCGAGTTTGAGGAACAGCGTAAAGCAGACCTCGACGCTAAGCGCGATGAGCTGAAGGCCCGTCCACCCGTCGCCATTAACTATAATTATGTAAATGGCAAACTCACGTGTCCACTCTGTGCACGGGAGTTTACTGCCAAAATTGGCTACAATAGCCATCTCCGGGCGCATCAGCGCCGATCTGATTAGGAGTCAAAGTGGTCGCCATGGCCGAAATCGGTCGGAGAGATCATCATCATCATCATCAGGTATTAAGAGATAAATGATATTAGTTAGAGCAGAAATTATAATGTACACACACAAATCACGCCTTTATCCATGGCGGGGTAGGCAGAGCGTTAACGATCGGAATATTCAAATGTAATAGTGTGAAACCATAAAGCCAAAATTTCCCTACGCCATAATATTTTTTTTATCTGGTCTTACGCTGACACTACCTATACCTAATAATATTGCCGTTTTGTTCATTCGCTTTCACTCGGTCGTGGCTACGTCTAAAGTGTTATTTAATACGACACAGTAACCGATTTTTCGTGTCTTCTCATGCTAACACCTGTTTATAGAAATACGATACTAACAAACGGTTTTGGGAATAATTTTCTGGGTCACGCACGCACGCACAAATCACGCCTTTATCCCTTGCGGGGTAGGCAGAGCGCTAACGATCGCAAAGTTACGGTCGTTATCGCCACGTCTGACAAGTATTGAGGGCCTTTTCAGATGATTCGTGCATTACTGTAGTGACAGGTTGTCAGCCTGTCGCCTAAAATTGTAATACACAAGAAACCTTCGAGTCCCTTAGTTGCCTTTTACAACACCCGCGGGAAGAAATGGGGTGATGCTATTCTAAGCCGGCATCACACGGCAAATTTTCTGGGTCACATCATCACATAGCACTGGCACGCATTTAGGAGGGGCTGTAATATAGTATACCCATTTAAAATGTCACTGTTGGTAGGTATAGATTTTAAAATGGCTTGTATATGTAGATGAAAGTTCAAAAAAGGAAATAAAAAGATTCTTGAACTGTAAAAATAAGCAACTGCAGTAATTACAGACAGGTTTTGCAAAAGAAGAAGCCGCACATCATTATCAAAGAATTTATTTTCATCGTCATAAAATTGCTAAGGGAGAAAGCTTTCTTTTCGCTCAACAATGTTTTATGTTAACACTAGTGGGCGCCCGCCGGTCCGGCCGCATGAAAGTCGGTTTTAATCCCACAGGAACATTTTTTCGGGATAACAACTATTCTATGTGTTAATCTAAGCTACCCTCTATCCGCGTGCCAATTTTCATGAAAATTGGTTCACTTGTTTTAGCGTGAAGGACTACCAAACAAACATGCAAACTTTCACATTTATAATATTAGTAGGATATTCATGAGCAATTGACTTCAAAAGTTTGCAGTCACATAAGTCTCGAGCGCTTGGCAGTTTATGTTGACATTTTATCAATAAGTACGCTTTTTATTTACTACATTGAGCCCGCTTTTGTATACCAAAAAGCCTGGCATGGCAGAGCCCGTTGTATTTTGCCTGACTTTGAATATGCCTTGTACAAGTAAATTTTAGTTAAGTCAATATTATTAAATAACAAATAAACACGACAAAAAATTATCAAAAAAAATTTTTTTTTTTTATATTTACATTTAAATAACTTTCGTAATATTTGTTGCTAATAGAATGCAAATATAGTTTTTGACGGAGTTCGCGACTATAACGTGAAGATAAAACAGCATGGTCATTTTGGATTTAGTTCCTTAGCATTGCGTCAGCGCCTGACAAAAAATGTTTGAAGAAATCATCAACATAAGAAATGATGAGAATTTGCAAACTGGTTCAGTTTGTCAGTTTGGGGCATTCGTTTCGCCCCTTGATTAATGACTGGAGCCGGCCCATGCCGCTGCAGGTAGATGTCAAATTCCAATTTCCTGTGGGCCCCGAATAGAGTGGCTTCGAGAAAGTTGTCAGATTGCCCCGTTTGATTCCACTCATCGCTCATGCAGCAACCGCTTTCCGAATTTACGAAAGATCCGGTTTTCAGACACTATTTTTTATATTTACTTTATCTACAACAGCAAGTTTTTAATTGACTATTAAAGTTCGTTAAAGGTGCTGTTCGAAAGTGATCTCGATTTTTAAAATTTTAATTTTGCATTGTTGTGAAACTGTCATAAAGCTTCTAGGTACTACCTACATAGTTTTTTAAACAAGAAAAATTTGAAGATCAGAGCAGCAATCAATGGTGCTTGCTTACTGCTAAGGTGGATCACACACTTAACGCACGACGGACCGCTAAAATATCGGATCCATTCTAGAAATGTCAATCCCCATACTAAAACCGCTCAATCGCTGTTGGCGCTGCGCTATCGCAGTGTCGTCCGTCGAGTGCGGTTTTGGTATGGGAAGTGACGTTTCTAGTATGGACTGACAGAACGCTGCGATACTTTAGCGGTCCATCGTGCGTTAAGTGTGCGATGCGCCTTATTTGACATTTTGCATTTTAATATGCATTTAAACATTATGTAGTAAGTAATAGTATTGCATTTGTCATCAAACATAATTTATGTACGTATAGGTATTCCTAAGTGCACATAACATTAAAGCTATTGAGATATTGTACCTAATAAGATTAGAATAGGTCAAACTTATTCACACATTTCACAAATGCCAAAAAGGTATACCTACCTATCTCCAACACTTGCCGTAATTGGAGTCATTCAAGTCCTAAACCACAATAAAACTACCGACAATAGGAAATGATACAAAACGCTCGTAAAGATGAATATTATCAAATTATTGGCTGTAACCACCTCGTACCGTGAACCTGACATTATATCGTGACCATGCAAATACAGGGTGCTAAGATTTTTTATCGAATATTTCATCTTAGGTCATATTGTGATCAACTGTAATATTTATATACGTATTCTAGTAAAGGAGGCCCATATCTAGCATTGATTGGACTTTTGTGGCTGTTGAAAAAGAAGAAGTAAAGTATGAGACTGTAAAACACGTGTAATAGGAGTTACGGCAATAGTAATGTTTTTAAGCTGACATACGGAAGTGAGCATACTTACTTATGCCTCCTTAACGGAAAAAATATTTTAGTAGCAAGCAGCGATGCCAACAAGACACATCTTAAATCCTTTCTTCTAAATAAAGTACATGTATGAAGCGCATTTTAATATCCATAACTTTGTCGTAACTTATCTAGTTTGTGCCGCAAGCAGCCTGCAGTAACTTAGTTGGCTATGATCCAGTTTAAAGAATAAGCAGCTTAAGAAGCTTTTGCTTATCTCGGGACTTAGCCTTATAATTTTATATGCGATAAGTTGATAGGATACCTACCTTCTTGAATAAAGAGCAAAAGAGGTGCGATGAATTCCATGCTTTTAGCAAGGTATGTCTTTAAGGCTTCTTATTCGTACCGCGACATAGATTTTGTCTGCATTTTTATGTTTGCACTTGTTTTGATAAAATCCATACGATTCGACTACTTACATATACTCGTTTAAAGCATACCTGCTTGCGAGACAAGACTCTACAAATCAAATCAAAAGCCTACTAAAAAGGCTGGAGATGGAAAGAGAAGATGGCCTTTGCCCGGCAGCGGGACAAATTTTTTTTTTAATATTAACAAGATAAGAAGATTTTTCACATGTTTCATAGTTACACCCTGTATACCTGCGGTATCGGCAAATAACACAAGCTTCGAACTCTCATTTGTATCGCCTCTAGCTATGAAATTAGAAAGTATTGGTTTGACCGCGCCAGTGTTTTTTCTCAATAAAGATTTTCGAGTGGGTTTATTTATACTTAAGGTCTTATAGGGGTCTCCATATATTCTTCTACGTCCATTTGGCCCGATCTAGCAATTATTTTGGTCCCGAAGTCCCGAGCTTGCGTAAGGGAGAAAGTTTGAGTCAATGTTTATCCTGGGTGGTTTCTTTTGATTGAATTAATGGATCTGTCAGTTTGTTTTGATTGTTGAGGAGTGTGTAGTCATCCATCTTAATTGGTATGGTATCATGTCTGTTTATTGCTTTATAGGTAGGTGAAGAATTGAGGCTATTAAAAGGTAAGCCGTATTTCATGTTAGGCGTAGTTTAGCTAGACTGTGAAAGTATAATAATGATTGGCTTAAATAGGTACTATTTTTACACAAACATAAAACTAGAATGTCAAAAATCTCTCCCCGTGACATTCCTGGTGCAAATTTTTCCGTTACTGTGAAATTCTGACACTAGGATTCATTGGGACGTTGGACGACTCGATGTCAAACACGAAATTAGTGACTATTATACCTACCACCTAGATAAATGTGGTTTTCTCGATACTTTTCGGCTAATTGATAAATGTAACATAAGTAAAGTAGACTTACCATTACTACTATTACCTTTAAATTCCAAGTTGCTAGCACAAGAATGAAATCATAACGACATTAGAAGTTGGTACTCAAGAAAAGTACCAACCGTGGTAGTCAGTCTTAAAAATAGTCTGATCATGTTCGTTGTCTTTACAGACTTTCATATTGCCTAGCATAAAGTAGCATATCTTTTACACCATCTTAGTACAATATCGACTTATCAATGATCTGTATTTACATTGAAACTTCAGTCGCTACTTAGACTAAACACCCTCACAGCTAATGATTTTTTTACCTACTTATAATAACTTTTGCTTCCACCATTCTCCTTATAAAGGACAGTGTACCGAGACTTTGCTAACTGTGAAATTAATCAAATTTTCCTATAAAGGCTACATTTTTTTTTGACTTTTTATAAAAAAAATTCGATCAGGTGACTATGACGTCTTATCTATACAAACCTGTTTTTTTTTTTTTTGGCTCTATAGTGTAAGTTGTTCAGATTCATGGTCGGATTATCCTTGCAAATTTTGTGGTACACCGACTATTACACCAGGTATTTATTAGATTATGAAGGTAATATCGTGTCTTGAAAAAATAATTATGAAACATACATCTACCTAGTTCTTTATGTTAAAAATTGCTCGCTCAGGTATTTGGATCACTACGTTTTACGTTTGGGTCTCCAAGGCTGACCCATTTTAAAATCCCCAGATGGCAATTTTCCGAACCTAGCTATACTTTACTAGTTACTTGATCGCCGGCGTATCCCAAACAAACTAAAACCATTTGTCTATGATCTTTTGAATAGAACACCAACTCCAGTGTCAGAGTTCAAAACCGCCTTCAAAAGCTAATAAATCATTGACATCGTCAGGGTTACGTACTTTCCAAAGCACACAATCAAAAACATTGACACAAACAATGAGCAAGCGTCGTTCAACGAACCCACGACCTCTAGATCGAGATCAAGGCTGCACCCACCAGACAGTAGACTGCACATCCGCAACTGACAGACTCAGAGGTGTGTCCTTAGTATGCCAGTCTAGGTCGTTGCCCGGAGCTCCAATTTTACTTTCATTAAATCACTTACGGCCTAGCTTAGGTATCTACACTATAAGTACACTAGTAGTTTACTTGTAAACTAGAGATTGGCCAGTTCGCCTGAACTGAAGCAAAAAGTTACGACAGGAAGCTTCTAGATAAAGTAGTTGAAAGATAAAGTAAGTGGACTATCTGAGCGATTTAAAATTATGTGTTAGTAAATAATGAGTTTAAGAGATTACTTTGAAAGGTTGTACAAGCAGAGTAATTTAAGCTATCAATCTTAATTTTTCCAAGGATCGGGAATTTACTGGCAATAAGCCTGTTCAGTCGCCGCATTGGGCATTGTAAAATTTCTGCGAAAAACTTGCGCGGAAAAGTTTGACACGCATCGTATAGTAAAAAAATGTGAATAAGTTTCATGTTTTTTTTTCTTTTCTTTAGTGTTTAAATCCTGATCAAAACTAAGATATTGATTTTATCCGACAGAGAAACGGGATAAGGCAAGGAGAATTATGATGATAGATATCTAGTAGGTAATTCATATCATGACGTTGATGATTTTCATAGTAGTGACTGTTTCGCCTGCGTATTTAAGTAGGTACCTATTAGCAATAATTTACAGTAGGTACATTTAATTTTAAAAAGTTTGTCAAAGGGGAATTCGTACAGTAAAGCTATAGAAACTATCATTTGGAAGCAATATGTCATTGGTATAAGTAAAAAATAATAATTTAATAGATACTATGCCCGCATGAACTTTCTGTACAATCGTATGTCCCAACAATTTAGCTCTCTATCTCTTTTCGTGTGGGACACCGAGTCATCCAACGACCCAGTGTACTCTAGTGTCAGAACTTTGCAACCGCCTTCTATAAGTAGCAGGCTTCTGACATGGTTGTATAACGACCGCCGTCTAAGTAATCATAGACAGCAACCGGGACCTACGGCTTAACGTGCCCTCCAAAACACCGTTCAGGGTTCAGCCCGCAATGTCCTAACCAGACTGGAAACAAATTCACAGAGTGAGTGGCTCACCGAGAATCGAACCCAGAACCTTCTGCGTCAAAGGCAGTCGCACTACCACTGCGCCACATCGGTCGTTACAATGTAGCAACCCAATGTTTACATGGTACATTTCCACCGAGTTCACTAGCCTTCTTACTTTCCAGTAGGGTAAACCAGTAAATAGCGGACAGGCGGAACTGCCTGCGTCCGTCAGGCGGCGCAGTGGGTCGCCCGTATTTGGGCATGCACCCGATGGCCCAGTTAGATCCAGCGTCTGTCACCCCTACGCTTAGGGTTGCTAAGCGCCGAAACACCTGGGCTTGAATGGGGAACTTGACAGACAGGTGAATAGGGCTCTTAGACTTAGGGCTCCTTTTTAAAATGATTATGACGTCAAATGTCAGTAGTATTTTTTGACGTGCGTCAATTTACTAACATTTCTATTATCTTTCTGTATCCTTAAAAACTCTAACGTAAAATGTTCGTACTGTTTTTGAACAGCAGTTTTAAGTATAAAACTTTTGTATTGTTGTAGTTACCCAGTAAAGTAACTTAATCTGCTATTATAAAAACCACTCAGTTGTGTTTCGTCTCTCGATAGCGTGTCAGTTAGGTGATTTCGGTCCTATCTTATTCCGCAAAACAGTTTTACAGTAGTAATAGAATGACAGTTGGGTGTTGATGGTGTTACAAAAGGCCAAAAATAAGAGAATCCTGTGCACTGCTCGGTCACAGAATTGTGGATGGTAGGTATGGATGGATGTGACATCAAATATTTGCAATGCCATACATTTTTGATCATACTTTTCTTTCTTATTTTTTCCTACATGTGAAAATCGACTTTTAGGCATTTAGGCAGCCATGAATGCGGTTTGGCTGACAAGACCAATAGCCACTGTGTAGAGTAGTCGATGTTGGGTTCTGTCTGTCTGTACGGAGTGTTGCTTTGCTTTGTACCTATAGGTGGAAAAAATACCGCAGCGGTCTGTCAGATCCATACTAGAAACGTCACTCCCCATACACAAACTGCACTCAACGGACGACGCTGCGATAGCGCTGCGTTGACAGCGGTTGAGTGGTTTTAGTATGGGGATTGACATTTCTACGTAGTATGGATCTGACAGAACGCTGCGATATTTTAGCGGTCCGTCGTGCGTTAAGTGAGCAATACGCCTTACACGAAATATTGAGTATTGACCAACTTTGCAACCCTGTCTAGCTTTACCCCGAAATCTGTCAACCCTACCTTTACGTTCAGGTGTTCGTTCAATGTTCAATGAATCTGTCTTGTTTGTTTGTTTGAACTGAGATCTCGTATGTGACGCGCCCATCGAGGTAATATGTACTAAAGTACGCTAGTACATATTACCTCGATGGACGCGCCTGTTTTTTTTTACAATTTATACCGATTTACTTGTAGGCTTTTAAAACTTTCAGGTTGCATGATAAAGTTAAAAATATTTATACGTAATGATTATGTGAAAAAGTAATGAAATAGCTTTATGTAGAAAGACTGGTAAAGCAACCCAACTACATAGATTAGAAAAACTATTAATAACATTCGCAGTCCTTTTACCGCAGTAATTTTGTGAAAACACACAAACAGACATATGACACGAGCTATTTGTCGGCAGCTAGTGATGTGCTTTAAAAGGCAAAGAAACGTCGATTAAAAATCATTAACTTTCGCAGCCGCTCCACTTGTTACGATACGGTTAAAGTATTATTTGGTTTAAGTTTTTGTGAGTTAATTTACTTAATTGTGATATGGTAAGGAATGACCGTTGAGGAAAGTAAGTGGCCGTCAAGGTACTTAACTGCGCACGAGGCGATTATAGATGTCTCGACGGAGAAATTGCAGAGATCGACTGAATTTATAAGTAAACTGGTTCACACACTTGGCGTCCGTTGTTGTGCATTTTAAGGCAACCGTAACGCATGCGTTTGTCAGAAGCGAGTACAATTTCGAGGTCCATATCAAAAACCAACATTTAGGCAACACAAAAGTCTGCGTTGGCACCTGTAATGTTACACTTAGGAATTATGGGGCATTGTACCTGTCTGTCTGTTTTGCTCCAACGGACGTCAGGTATGAGATAGGCGTAAATGGAATGAATTTCCCGAGAATACTTTTAAGTAAGTAAATCAGACAGAATCGCCGCTGGTTCAGTACTAGCTTGAAATGTTTACGGTTGGAAATAACATTGTTTATGTACTTCTTCAATTCAGTCGCTACACTTTTAAAGGGATCCAGTCCAAGCAAGACACGAAGTCAATCTTGACAATTCGAGCAGTAAAATAAGTGTCTTTGTTTTTAATTAATTAATTTAATTGTCAATCGTGACCATCGAGCATGCAGTCTGCTTGGTAGAAAGTTACGAGTAGTTCCGTTTTATCATCCTTTTATTATTTTATACTTACTTTCAAAAGTCTAGCAACTCAAATTATTATATCTCAACCCTCGTTCATTCAGTATAATAATATATACTATGATTGTAAGTAAAGTTATCGAGTTTACGATGTTGATTAATCCTTTATAATCTTAATGGCTTCATAACCATTAGTAAATGGGAATTAATGCCAGAAATTGTATGGTAAACTTGTTTGTAGATATTTCTGTTAGATTGCATACTCTTGATACTCTTAACAAGTAAGAAGGTACTAAGTCTTGTCCTGGCTTTTATCTAAATAAGCATATTTTGTAGGCCTAATAAAAAAGATTAGTTTGTCCTTATCTATTTAACTAGGAACATAGTAAACTGCAAAGGTTATCTCCTAGGTTGTCATTTGTATTACATAAGTACCTATATTGGAGAATGATATAAAAGTTTGATTTCTTATCATTTGACGTTTCTTAAGGAACAAAGACATAAAGATCTGTATTTTGTTTACCTACGAGTTCGATTTTACTCTCTCGTTTCCAACTCACATACACTTGGGACAGTTTCAAGATCTGATCAACCCCGATGTTACGGTATGTTTGTTTCATTTCCACTCTCTATTTTCGTGTGGGACACCAAGTCGTCCAACGACCCAGTGAACTCTAGTGCCGAATTTTTCAACGGGATTTTACAAGTAGTAGGCTTCTGACATGGTTGTGTAACGACCACCATTTTAGTTATCATATACAGCAACCACCCGCCATTCGAAACACGGAACCATCTTTCTTACGGACAATCGGGTGGTTCAGTCCGCAATGTCCTAACCGGACTCACAGGAACAAATTCACAAAGTGATAAATATCAACTTCGTGAGTGACCCACCGAGAATCGTACCCGGAACCTTCTGCGTCAAAGGCACACCGGTCGTTTCCACTACGAAGATCATTCCATCTCCCGAACTTTTAGTATACGTAAGGATTATTTTCTTACTCCTCGGTTTCGTTCCGGCCAATTATCCTCTTAATAGAACCATAAATTAGCAATTCAGCTACCGTTTTAGCTAAATCCGCTAAATACAAAAACACTGCTTACGCCTCATTAGAACAATAATAAATCACTACATGGATGACGTTTCTGTATAATCTTGATAATGCATGGTCGACTTAATTTTAATAGTTTTAGTGTCGGACCACACCTAGGGGATTTTCGTCGCGGTACTATCAACGTGATCCGTCTTTGTCTAAATAATAAACTAGGTATACTGATAGTGTTTCATGCGGAGCATTTCTGATGATAGTTAGTCACAGAATTTTATGTCATATTATGAGATTTGGACAACTCAAGCGAAAAATCTTTGATGTCACATTCCAATCATCAGAAATGGCGTGACTGAAGAACTATAAGTAATGACCAAACCTGGGTATTAAAATAAAACAATACATTTGTGTTCGGCCAAAATATTCGGAAAATTCACCTAACATTTTTTCGAACATAATTCGGTCAATCGGCCAAATACTTAACATAAAACGAATATTCGGCCCATCTCTAACAGGCAGGTGTGGTGTATCGATTATTTTAAAGTTTTAATGAAGCAATCTTCGTGGTCTGATTACTTATGCCCGATCATATCGATAGAACAACTTAAAGCACGCGTGTTGATCATGAATTATTTAGTGCTTAGTAGGGATGTGAAAAAAGAATCGTTATTTAAGTGAAATCAATTATGCAATTTTGATTAATTTAAAAAAACGTACCTACGGAAAATCGGTATTTTACACCTGTATTTTGTCGGTTTGTGTAAAAACTTGGTTCCACGTCACATCCCCTATGACCCGACAGAGAACGGGATGAGGCAAGGAGAGGAGAATGATGAATGATTACTTTGTACTATTGAATTTTTCTGGGTCATGGTAACATTAATTAAAATACGATGATTTGTATTTAATTAAAACACGATACGATAATTTTTATAACAAAAAAATGTTGTTGCGTAAAACCGAGTCAAATATTTTTTCCTGACTAAAAATTGTCAATTATGACATATCGATTGTTTGTTACCAAAATCACATCCCTGGTGCTAAAGTGGTTTGTTGTTTGAGACCTCCGCCTTGACCCATTGAACCAGAGAAAGCCAGATGGTAACGGAAACTGCATAATGTTATGTCAAGATTTGAATTTAGAACAACGACTTTCTTTGCTTTAGTTTAAGTAGTACTAGAGTAGGTAGGTCATTCTTCTTCTTTTCGTGTGGGACACCGAGTCGTCCAACGATCCGATGAACCCTAGTGTCTGAATTATATGGTAGGTCAATAGGTCATAATATCTGGCGATTTCCATATCTAACGCACGACGCACATTTTTAGCGCATCCGTAACGCATGCGTCTGTCAGATGCAAGGGAATTTTAAATACCCCATTCTAGGAACCGATATTCACGCAGGAGCAGAGTATAATCTTACGTCTTAGGATGCCTCTGTTGAACAACGTAAGTTCATCCGTTGCTGCTGCGTCTACGTCAGTTTATTGTATGGGGAGTTTGAAATATCCTTACATCGACAGACGCATGCCTGCGTTAGATATGGGATTTGCCTAGCACCCGACACTGCGAATTTTTAGCGCATGCGTAAGTCGAAACATTTCAGCGTATTGTTCAATCCTAGGCTGTATAGCGCTACGATAGCGCTGCGTCGACAACGGTTGAACGATTTTAGTATGGGGATTGGCATTTCTAGTACCTATGGATTTGACAGACCGCTGCGATATTTAAGCGCTCCGTCGTGCGTAAGTGTGCGATCCGCCTAATAGGTACCTAAAATAATTAGTATCACTACACTAACTGCGCAATATGCAATAAAATTAATCGCAAAACAAGAAATAGGCTTATTTAAACCACAGCATGTAGAGCGGTTTAATGTCATCGAACATCGGTGGAGTCAAGCCACAGTAGGAATAAAGACGAGTAAGGCCGTTCTCACACTTAACGCACAACGAAGCGCTAAAATAACACATCTGTCAGATCCATACTAGAAACGCAGGTCCAACACACGAAGCAGCATTAACGCAGTTAGCAGTAGTAGACGCAGAGTTGTATGTTATGTATAAGACCGGCTGTAAACACTTTGTTGACCAGAGCTATATAAAGTTAAGACAGCGCTACAAGATCTAAGAAGCACTGTTAACGTAAAAGAAAGGGAAGTAAAATAGCAGAATTTAAATAGTGATGCAATCGGGTCATTTTTCGACTAGGTGCCCGATTTTTTCATGTGGGACACGGAGATTTCCAACGACCTAACGAGCCCTAGTGTCAGAATTTTTGTACTCCTTGCCCGATATAAAAGAAAAATAGAATATTTATGATAAACGATAGATAAAGTGGTTGCACTCCCACAAATATTCTCTTCTGACAAGCAGACCAGACAACTGCAGACTCTCTTTAGAGACACACAAGGTTTTAAAAACATTTAGAACTACTCTTCTATTTTTTCGTTTACTGTGGCGGAACCAATGGAGCGCGATCTCGATTAATGAGATCGGATTAGATTTCACGCTTCATCGATAACAGCTCGGCTCTAGCTGACATCACTAGTGCCGACTCGGACCCGTGCAATTGAACTAAGTAGGTCTACCTGTTGTTGCCGTGTGGTGGCAGTTTTTAATAGCATCACCCTACTTCACCCGTGGGTTTAAAAAGCGCCTAAGGTATGAATCCCGGGAATTGACAGAAGCATTTCCTGTGAAAACCTTTCACTGCGCTCGCCAATCCGCCTGCCAATAGTGGTGATGATGGCAAATACTAATTGGGGAGTCCTAAGTCCAGCCGTGGACAGTTGTAGTAGTAGTTTAGGACTGCCTGTGTGTAGAGTTACACCTGGGCTGAAATGATCAGGCCCATCTCATCAGCTATTCTATGACGCAGCGTTAAGTATGGGGAATGAAGTTTCTAGTATGGATCTGACAGACTCATGCGTTACGCAGCGTTATTTCAGCGCTGCGTTGTGCGTTAAGTGTCAGAACGGCTTTAACCTTTGAGCAACTGATTCGTGTCCCCATTTGTAGCATCTCAGTAACAATCTGTCTCGCTTGTGTTTTCCTTGCTTGTTCTCAGTATTAAATGTCAAGCTCTCTTTTCTAGCGATAATAAGTATAGCTGTAGCCTATTTTAACTTTTAATAAATTGCACGTTCTTTTTATACTGGTCGTCATTGTTAAGGACATAGAATATCAAGTCCTTAGATGCGTTTATCTCATTGAAATTGTATTGTATGGGTGATCCTATTGTATGCTCCTGTAGGGACAACAAACAAATTTCCTTAGGTACCTATTAATTAGGTACTTATTTATAAATAAAGGGGTACAATGCAGATAACAGTTACATACCTACTTGTAGGTACATGTACAATACAGTGTAATACAATATAAGTATACTTCAACGTAGAGTTTAGAAAGGTTCTTATCAGTAGAGTTTCCATTGTTAATTCAAAGTAACTTTTACTTCAGGTGGAGTTCAAATTGTTAAGCGTATTTGCTTAAAAAGCGTCGTTTAGCACTTACGCATATCCATAGTCGTAAAGAAAGAAATGTGTATAAATAAGAATAAGTAAGGGAAAGTAAGGCGGTTCCCACATCTAAGCCACAATGCTGCGCATGGATAGCGCATCCGTAACGAAAACTTCAAATTTGCACCTTTTCCGATTTCCTATTATCCGACGTTGACGCAAGGTCTACGTATAAACTTTCGTTGTTTGACAGACGACGCATCCATCGACGCAAGTTTATGCGTTGTTCCTGTTTCAACATCGGTTTTTAGTAACTTAGCTTTGGGCGTTTAATGAGAGAACTAATAGTAAGTTGAAGATCCGCCTCGGAAAGATATACCGACGACTTAAAGAGAACGACTGGTAGTGACTGGACGGCGAAAACGGGAGGTCGTGCCTTGTGGCGTACCTTGGGGGAGGCCTACATTCAACAATGGACAGTACATGCTAATATGATTATATGTGTGTAGTGAAAGTGTGGTAATTTTGAGATAAGTGTGGTATGAGTGATCTCACCATGTGTAATATGAGTAGGACGCCTATAGCCAAGCACTTTCGGGGCCGCATCCTCAGCTGTGAACAAAAATAACAGAACGTGAGATAATGCACAAAGTCAAAGTCCAAAAATAATAAATAAACTGGTATATTATCTACTAGCGGTCCGCACAGCGGTGGCGTTCGTTGCTCATAATTTTTGCCATGAAAATAAGACGTTTTTCCAGCATGTATGTCTAATACGGGCTGTAAATTGTAAGTGACGGTGTACCGAAAACTTTGCTTTCTATAATCTGTTCCTTCTGTATATCTATGGCGGATCACGACGGAGCGTTAAAACATCGCAGCCGTCAGATCAATACTAGAAACGTCACTCCCCATATTAAAACCGCTCCACCGCTAGCGCAGCTTCTTTTCTCTCGTCTTCCGTCGAGAGCGGTATGGGGAGTGACGTTTCTAGTATGGATCTGACAGACCGCTGCGATATTTTAACGCTCTGTCGTGCGTTAAGTGTGCGATCCTTTTTTTCTGTTGTAAAATAAAGTACCTACACTAACAGATTTATTGTAGCGAATTAACCCAGAAATTAGTCCAAACTTTTAGCTAGTAAAGTATTCTTTGGTGGCATGAGTAAACAATGGCTCACATTCTCTCTTGCACAAACTGCCCTAGCACTTGCAGTATGCAGGACCTGCTAAAGGCAAACAATCAGGCTATCAATGTGTCCAATTATTAGTCCAATAGAATATAATTGTTGTTATCGACACGAAGAAGAAGTATGTAGCAATGCTAATGTAAAATCTAAAATAAAGGATTTCGGCTTTAAGCAACACGATCTTCCGCGAAAGATGACATAGCCATATTTAATGTGCCTACTTACTTAGACACGTTTCCGTTTGTGTATAACTTTTAACAAGTTATTTGCAAGATCTACGTATTTCTACATGTTGTGTACATGTATGAAAGTGCTGTGTTTGACATGTAACACACCACTTAGAGAGAAAGTTAGCAGAAATTCTTGAACACCTTTATAGAAATAGATAAGTAAGTACACAATATAAAATTGTGAGTAGTTGAAATCTAATATCAAAACGATCAAGATTATTAGCTTTAAGGTGTTATGTTAAAAAAGCATCATCCCAAAAACACACACAGATAGACCCTTAAATTAATATTGCGGAAAGTATAGTGTCAACTATATATGACAACTCATACGAGAAAATTTTGGTGTCATATTCAAACGATATACAATTATACATACTCGTATCGTATAGGTACCTAGCCCATACATGTTTTGTTATACCTACAGTATACGTAAGTAGATTTGGACATAAACTTTAGTTTATGAAATATACCTTTTCATTTAAACCGAGGACATTTTGCTACAAACGTCGGTACGTGGAAATGCCACAGTGAAATTGCCTCTACATTTTACATGGAATTTAATATGAGGTCGAAACTATGCCAGTTGGCTTGCACTGCGAATGATAGAAAACTATTTTCATTATAAATGGTTCTTTTATTTACTTCAATACTTGTATTATTATTGCGGCCTAACAAAATTTCGACAAGACCGGAGAGAATGACGTTATTGTATTTATAAGAAAATATGTTCTAACACGACAATAAAAAACAATTCCTCATTTCACTAAAGAAAGAATCATGAATGATATCTTAATCTTATATTATCAAAACAAAGTGAAACAAAACGGAATGTAGATCAAATCGACATTTAACGCCGTCTCGGAACAATAGTACCATATCGCGATCTAATTACAATCACAAATGTATCAAATTACAATGGCAAATAAAATTACAATGTCACTCCCATGGCAGGTCAGTAGTAGAACTCATTTCCCGAGCCAGGCCAGTTGGACGTAGTCCCGCTTTGCCATTCAATAAAAGAATATGAGTCTCGTTGAGATCGATGCCTTCTGTACATAATTTCATTCTCGATGCGTCATAATCTTTCGAAGGCTTCTGAATATTAATCAGTATATTTAAACGCTAGTAGCAAATACATGATAGAGATATGATTAACCTATATAGGCCTCCGTTCAATTGTACTCGCGCAATTTCGTAACTTCGGTAACACTGTCACAAACGTGAAATTGGCCCATTGATCGGTGGGACCTTAAAATAAAAAAGTAAATTATTATCATTATTTAGTGTGATGTGTAGATTATGGAACGGTGGAAACCACCCACAGCAAACAGACGCCGTGGTAGACCCCGTCGTAGGTGGCGAGACGAGCTTGACACGTTCTCGAAGGACTGGTGCACAGATGCCCAGGACAGCACTCGTCGTCGTCTCAGCCGATAGACGTCCACTGCAGGACATAGGCCTCCCCCAAGGATCTCCACGATGATCGGTCCAGCGCCACCCGCATCCAGCGGCTTCCCGCGACCTTCACCAGATCGTCGGTCCACCTTGTGGGAGGCCTACCTACGCTGCGTCTACCGGTCCGTGGCCGCCACTCGAGAACTTTCCGGCCCCAGCGGCCATCGGTCCTACGAGCAATATGCCCCGCCCACTGCCACTTGAGTTGCGCAATCCTTCGAGCTATGTCGGTGGCTTTGGTTCTTCTCCGGATTTCCTCATTTCTGATTCGATCGCGGAGAGAAACTCCGAGCATAGCCCTTTCCATTGCCCTTTGAGTGACCTTGAGCCTTCTTATGAGGCCCATTGTTAGCGGCCACGTCTCAACTCCGTAAGTCATCACTGGCAACACGCACTGATCCCAGACTTTTGTCTTGAGGCACTGCGGTAGTTGTTGAGAAGAGAAGATGTTACGTAGCTTCCCGAACGCTGCCCAGCCGAGTTGGATTCGACGATTGACCTCTTTCTGAAAGTTGGACCTACCCAGCTGGACTATTTGTCCCAGGTAGACATACTCGTCGACAACTTCCAGAGTAGAGCCCCCAACTGTCAGAGTAATGGGTGCAACAAGAGAGTTTGACATAACCTTGGTCTTGTCCATGTTCATTTTTAGACCCACTTGTTGGGAGGCTCTATTGAGGTCATCGAGCATTGTACCGAGGTTCTCCAGGGTTTCCGCCATGACCACGATATCGTCGGCAAAACGAAGGTGAGTCAGATACTCGCCGTTGATGTTGATGCCAAGTCCTCTCCAGTCCAAAAGCTTGAAGACGTCTTCCAGTGCTGCTGTGAACAGTTTCGGTGATATTACATCTCCCTGTCTCACTCCTCGCTGCAACTGGATAGGTTTCGAGTCCTGGTCCTGAAGTCGAACTGACATGGTGGCGCTTTCGTACAAGGACTTCAACACTTCGATATACCGATAGTCAGCTTGGCACCGCTGAACAGGACAGCACTAGATGGAGAAAAAAGAGGGAAACCTTTGCCCAGTAGTGGGATGGCGCAGGCTAGCTAAGTGTGATGATCCAACTTGAGTGACGAACCGGGTCTGTGGCAAGCCGGCGCCGTGACAAACCGCTACCGAGTCCATTTCCCATGCGGCATCGAGGGCGAATGTCATGGAATATGCCATTGTCGGTTTCTACTAATGGTATCTGTTTCTACGACTCGCTTCTCAGATTGTGCGTTCGTACATTATTCGCACGATGTTCCGGTATGGATGGGAGCAGATTGACTTGTCAAGTTGTCATAGTATTGTCAGCCTCTTTACACACATACCATCTATCGCGATTTTTGACATAAATATGACAATTTGAAAGCTTGCGATTACTTTTATACATTTTAACACGTTTAACACCATGTCTGACAATGCCGACCGACACTAGGTTGTTCCAAAGTGATAAACGAAATACGTCAAAAAATCTGGTAAACCTTGATTTTTCCAAAAATAAATAAGTATTATTTAAGTATTAAATCAGGTCTATCGCAATATTTAGGTTGTTAATACTAAAAATATATGATTTGAATGTTCTTTTATGTATGATGGATCGTTTTTTTTGCGCCTATTTACGCTCTGCCTAATCCGCAAGGGATAAGGCGCGATATGTATTAATTATGTGTGTATATTTAGTGGGATGCTACAGCCACAATTTATAATCTAGAGTGAAAAAGCTAATATGCTAACCACCAGATGTTACAAAATATGCCTTTATACTCAAGGGTGCCGCAATTTTCATAATAATGGGAAAAGTTGTTTATTATCCCAATTTTACGCGTAAAACATCCTTTTACACTCATAACATTTCGGTAGGTAGGTACATAAAAAATATTTTGATACTTTATATTTCTGTATTTTAAAAGAGAGGTTAGATTTGCACTGAAACCACTAATCCATTGTAAGATATTTTGGCGTCTCTCCTACCCAGAACTCTATGTGTGCAATAATAATATTGTGCTACATTTGTACCAACGATCTTATCTCCATAAGGAATGAGTCGGGCACTTGGCAGATATGCATATAGGACGTTTACATACGAAGCGTCTGCAACTTTGAATATAAGTAGGTACTCGTAATATACGAAGATGAGAAAGTGGCTGACTCTACGTCCCTGAGGCTATGGCGAATCGCATATTTGACGCACGCACGATGGAGCGCAAAAATATCGCAGCGGTCTGTCAGATCCATACTAAAAATGCCAATCCCCATACTAAAACCGCTCAACCGCTGTCGACGCAGCTCTATCGCAGCGTCGTCTGTCGACTGCGGTTATAGTATGGGTAGAGACGTTTCCATTATGGATCTGACAGACCGCTGCGATATTTTAGCGCTCCGTCGTGCGTCAAGTGTGCGATCCGCCTATAGGTACTTCGTCATGCTAAATTGACTCGCTAGAACGGGTTAAATAAACAATTCCATTGTATATATGAATAATATTAATCATAAATTAAGATTGAGCCGTGTGATGCCGGCTTAGAATAGCATCACCCCACATCCTTCCCGCAGGTGTCGTAAGAAGCGACTAAGGGACTCGAGAGTATTGATGTATTAAAATTTTTAGGCGACAGGCTGACAACCTCTCACTATAGTGATACACATGTTACACTCACTATAGTGATGTCTGAAACAACCTTGGAAAACAACCCTCAAAAATGTCAGACGTGGCGATAGCGACCGTATTCTTACGGACGTTAACGCTCTGCCTACCCCGCAAGGCATAAAGGCGTGATATATGTATGTATGTATAAATTAAGACCCTAATTTGTACAACTAACGTCATTATTAAAGTCAATTATTAATTAATTTTATGTGACTTGTAGTTGTGGGACAAAACATTGATTGCGGGTAGATAATCATTCATTATTAATAACAGTTTGAATAAGTGTTTAATGTGAGGTTTAAAAACAATGAATGTAGTATCAGAAGTGGCATTCGTAATTCACCTGCTTGGGCAAAAAGGGATCGAAGTTTGATTTCAAGTTAGATTATGAATTTCCACATACAAAAAACTCATCTTCAAAAAATCATATTTTTTTTATTCCTAAACATTTTTAATATCTTCCTATAGGTATTATTACAACTTACGATTCCAAATAGCCGTATGACGCCGGCTTAGATAGCACCCCATTTTTGTCCCGCGGGTGTCGTAAGAAACGACTATGGGACTCGAGGGGCGACTAAGGGACTCAAGGGTGGATATTGCAGTTTTAGGCGACAGGCTGACAACCTGTCACTAATCACAAATATCTGTCAGACGCGACTTCTGTCTGACAAGTATTGAGGGTGATTCGACGATTCCCTTCAGATGATTCGTGTATGTATTACAGTAGTAACACGTTGTCAGCCTGTCGCCTAAAGTTGTAATAAGTGGTAATTAATGGTTAACGTATGTTTGTCTAATAAGTGGTGTATGTTCATTAGCATTATGCTTAAAAACGTATTTGCACATGAAAATGTGGCCAGGCTGAAATTAAACGTCATACCTAGTCATTGCAATTGCCAGCACACATTAAAGTTTCCCAACGAGCAAGCATTTCTGACATTCCATTACGACTTTACTTCGTTCGCAGCAGGGTGTTAGCTGAGAACGTGCACTTAACCAAATGGACTGTCGGTTTGTTTGTACAATTATTTCTGTAATAAACCTTTATAAGGACTTGACGCACGACGACCGCTAAAATATCGCAGCGGTCTGTCAGATCCATACTAGAAACGTCACTCCCCATGCTAAAACCGCACTCGACAGACGACGCTCCGATAGCGCTTCATCGACAGCGGTTGAGCTGTTTAAGTATGAGGAGTGACATTTCTAGTATGGATCTGACAGACCGCTGCGATATTTTAGCGCTCTGTCGTGCGTTAAGTGTGCGATCCGCCGTAGGATTTTAGGTGAGAACGTGCACTTAACGAAATGGCCCGTGTTTGTATATTTATTTCGTTAATAAATCTGTCTAAGCATTATAATATTTAAGGTTGTGTAAACACTAATCTAAATAAAAAAATTGGTCGTAATAAATAAAAAATATGTATGGTTTTCCATACAAGCCGATTCAAGCGAGATCATGTTTCTCTTTTATTTAGAGATATAAGTACCTATATTTTTTTTGACAATTACAACATTGTTCATTACAAAAAATTCACCTTATAGAAATTATCAGTTAATACTTAACTAATATTACGTTTGTTTATCTGTCCGTTTATACCTAGGAAAACGTCTTATTCCCACGGAAAAATGATAATGTTTGGTGTAATTGATAAGATAATAAAGTCTACTATTATAATAATATCATGAACCCCGCAAACTATCCTGTATGAA
Source organism: Keiferia lycopersicella (assembly GCA_029255805.1). Classification (NCBI taxonomy): domain Eukaryota; kingdom Metazoa; phylum Arthropoda; class Insecta; order Lepidoptera; family Gelechiidae; genus Keiferia; species Keiferia lycopersicella. The sequence continues at coordinate 9,392,297 of JARACZ010000008.1, forward strand.
GCTTGTGTGGGTGGCGGATCCAATCCTACAAAGGGCTTATCATAATAACGTGAAATGTTGCTGAGCATGACTTTATCTCACTGTGGACTCTAATTTTCCTCCCCTAAAAGCATTTCAAAGAATATAATTAAGGGGTTTTCCATTGCGTGAGGCTAAACAAAAAGGTTATATACTCATAGAATTAAGATCTTCTGCGTCAAAGAAAATAGTAGCCGTACTTAATTTGGGGGCGACGTATGATGGCGATGATGATTTATGATTATGAGTTTCACGTTACAAGCCTGCGTGGTGTCAACCACCCTTGTGAATGCTATCATGAAGCTTTTAAATGCAGAAGATTATAAAACAGAAAGGGAGAACTTTTTTATCACCAAAGATGCGAAAACTTATCTCTTAACTTTGATAAGAAGGCAGCTTTCTTACGAAGATAAGTTTTCGCATCTTTGGTGATAAAAAGTTCTCAGTTTAAGACGGGCACACTTAACGCACGACGGAGCGGACGTTGTCGAAAAAATATCGCAGCAGCAGTCTGTCAGATCCGTACTAGTAAAGTCACTCCACATACTAATAAAATCATACACGACAGACGACGCTCTGCGATAGTGCTGAGTCGACAGCGATTAAGCGGTTTTAGTACATTTCTAGTATGGATCTGACAGACCGCTGCGATGTTTTAGCTCTCCGTCGTGCGGTAAATGTGTGATCCGCCTAACTTTTGCACAGCCCCAAAAAAGCAATTCTCACAGTCTGCAAATAATTAATCAAAACTCCAGCGAGTCTTTGCCGTATGCAAACCGTCTTGTGATAAATAATCAAACGAGCATTAGAAATTTAAGGTTAAGGTTGAGTGGGTCAGCCCGGCCGGAGTTACCCTTAAGAGGACTACACGTACACATAAATTTGTGCTATAGGTAATAGGTATATTAAGAAAAAAAGAAGTTTGATAAGGTTTAATCGTATTGAAAAGTAAATACCTTTTCGTAGCAACACACACCATAATAATAAACTTATTACAATTACAACAGTTGGAATTGGAATATACGTATGTACCTACGTATTGTTATCAAAGGTGTTGATTTTAATGAATTGATAAATGTGTCTATTTGCGTTTTTGTTAGGTATTATTTGTTAGGTAGTATATATACGAAATATGACGTAAAACTAATCTAAATAAGCGGGAAATATAATTGGAAAATTTAAAAAATAAAAGACGTTATAAGTACCTTTAATTGAAACATACATTTTAGTAGGTAATTTGCAATCCGAAAACGCATAAAGCCAGCCATACGCCAATTTCTTCGCCATTATACGCGTACAATGTTGACTGCCCATAAATGTTTGAATGGGCAAACCACAGTAACTACTGTTCATTCATTATTACACAGTAGGCTTGTAAAATTTGAATAGCCGTCTCTATTCATAGAAAGTGCGGAACAAAAAGACAGAAATAGGACAAGTCGAGTCTCATTAGAGTTTTCGCTGGTGTGTATTCCTCTTAAAACAAACTCAATAGGGTTACCTCGCGTCGTGATAAAATTGGATTGAGTCTGCAATGTTCTACTAACTTTACGACTTATTTAAAACCTTATGCACATGAATTACAACGAGGTAGGTTGGTCAAGAGATCTTCATTAGATAATTCAATGATGGTGCAAGCTCTTCTAGGTAGAACCCCCTACAAGCCCAAATTTGACAATGGATTTTGATTAAAAGGTCGATTAAAACACACGAACTTAACAACTTAACACCGTTTAGCTAATTAAATAAGTTTATTTTAAGGTAATCATTAACTTTGTAACAAAAAGTTAACATAATTTTACTTCATTCTTATTATATTACGTTGGCCTGATTACAAAAAGGTAATATACGTCTTCATCTCGAAATACCCGGAAATAAATCACTATCGCTCCTTTTTCCTGCCATTTGACCTCATTCAAAGTACCAGCTAGTAAACTTAGGATTGGCAACCCTAGCTAAAAAAAATAAAGGAAAAAAGAAGAAAATGAAAAGAAAAGCAGGGAAAAGTTTGAATAGACGCTGTAGGTATATACCGAAACTTGTTTCCAAATTAAGATTGAACACTGGACTCAAGAATTAAATTAAGTGGTAGGTGCACGATAAGATTAATGATTACTTAAATTTAACGATCCAAATGACCAGTTTGCATGAAAGTGACAGTGGACAGCTATTATGAAGCGGTGGGTGGTCTTATGAGAAAGAGTGTCTTACACAAATCATTCATGAGTAATGTTAATTGATGAGGTTGTGTATAATTTCGATTGAATTGATTCGTTACGCGTTTTATTGTTTTGTTTCGCGAACTTTATCAGCAATTTCTAAACGAAATCGTAATTTTTTTCTTCAGTTTTACTACATTATCTAAAGTTATTATGAAGACAGCAGACCAATGACAATAGTTGTCTGTGTCACACTCGCTTCATTTCAATTTAGATTACTTGTTTTGAGTTTTGTCTTGAAAACTATATCTACATTTCCCTTTCATCAACAAAAACTTTGAAACAAAAATACATATCCGAAAGCAGCTGAAACTGGCATCTTAATTGACAGGAGCCGAGTCGAAAGTAAAGGCCTGCGCACACTGCACCACTTTAATCACCAAAATATTTTGGGCGTTCCCGCCGGACGGGTGTGTCGGGGGCGTAGCGGGCAAGTGTACCGTGAGACCACCGCGGGGAGAAAGTAAAGACCTCGAAGCAAAAGTGGCGGACCTCTTTGTATGGTTCGCAAAAGCCGCCCGCGAGGTGCTTTGGCGTTTTTGCAAGCGGTCTCTTCGAGGTATGCGGCCGTTGTCGCGTTTATTGTATAATTGCCGGGTGCGGTGTGGGAGCACCTGTATTTATGGCATTTTTCGACTGTCGGAGCCGGAAACGCTCGCGAATGATGGGCTGGTTATTTATCTAAATTACAGTGTGGCGATTTATTTGTAAAGTGTTTAATTGGTGTCGATTTGACAAACAGTCATTGGTAGTTTGACGAGTATGGTAAAACTTTTTGGTCTTTCTGACCCTTTCGTTTCCACGCAGGTACCTATTGGTATTTGTAGATATAGATAAATTGGTAGTATACTGTACTCCCTATACATACGTCATAGTATAGTACCTACCGCATAAATAAGCAAAACACAAGGGACTCTAGTTTAATTACAAAGTTTGTAAGTGGTACAATCTTGTTGGGTTACTTATGATTAAAACTTTGTGCAGAGTAATCTTAAGAGTATAAGTAGATAGTAAGTAATTAAGTGGTTCGTTAGAGACAGTTCTGTCATGGTGCCTACAACACATTATACACCAGTAGGCACTGAAAATTAGAAATGAAAGAATAAAAGAAAAAGCATTATAACAAGATAAAATAGGTAAATGTCAGGTTTAAAACAAAGAATTAATGTTGAAACTAACAAGACTTTCAAAAACCAGTCGCACACAGGCAAAAAAGATATAAAAGACAAATCCTGTCTATCGTATATACATCAATCTAGTTTCTCTTGTCACTTGAACATAAAATATGTTGATTAAAAAAAAATGCACGAACTCCCATCCAATTTAGAATATATTTTTTCAAAGCGGCTTTAAGAAATTACTGCTATCAACGGCACATTATATTGACCACCAATTTAAAATTTATTATAGAATTTATAAGACGTTACTTTACTACCCACTCATAATTACAGACAGATTTATAACGAGATGAAACTTTTCTTTTTTTTTTAATAGTTCTTTTTTCAAATCAATTTATGTAAGGCCAATTCGATTCGGTCCGTAGAACACTTTCGTTAGATCTCGATTTGATGGGAATCGGATTTCAACACATGGTTTTAAAAATTTTATTTTAATTATAGACCGGCAGTTCAGTCGAATGAAAAGCTTTCATAAGCATCGTTTTGTTAACGAGAGTTGGTAAATTAATAGTGATAAAAGTGCTTTCTTCAAAAACATTGGAAGTAAATTTACTTGCTACTTGTGTTTAAGATAATATTTAAATTAAACGTTCCAAGCGTAATATTCAAGTTGCGATTATCACATAGTTGGAATAGCTGATGTGATTTCAAATATTTTCTCACCTATTCAAAACAAATTATATAAATTCTATACTTTAATTTTTGCAGGTGAGTTCTAAGCCTTAGAGTCACTTTATAAGTATTTTTCGCACGTTACCTACTTAAGCTACATTGTAACATTTGAAGTTCTCATGTAGAAAAAGTGAATTTATAGTCAAATTCATGGATGTAGTGTGAGATCATACAAGTGTTGTATGAAAGACGGTCAATGAGTTTTACATTGTAGTTGTACTATTGTGAGCATTATTGTAGGCAGCTGAGCAAAGCTTTTTTTAAAGCTATTCTACATTTGATATTGCCTACTTACCTAAATTAATGTACCCAGTTATACAGGATGTAAGAGATGGTGTAACGAAAACCAGGCGTGATCAGACCATGAAACTGAACAACTTTTTCTATGGTGGCTATATTGGGAAGCGAAAAAAATTTTTCGAGTTCCCATACAAAGTCACTCAGCTAATCGGGAATTTTGTATGGAAGGTCGAAAAAAAATGTACGTTTACCAACATAGCCCCCATACAAAAAGTTGTTCAGTTTCATGGACTGAGCACGCCTGCAAAGTTTTCGTTACACCGTCCCTTACACCATGTATAGATAGTTGGTACTCTAGAAAGTATAATAAATAAGGACAGAGTTGTGAAAACTGGAGATATGTTCCTTAAACGCTGGAAAAACGTCGTAAGTACGAGTACTCCAACGTGAAAACGATTAGCAATGGGTGCAACCGCTGGGCGGGCCGGTAGGCCTACTAATATTATAAATGCGAAAGTTTGTATGTTTGTTTGTTACTCCTTCACGCTAAAACTGAACCGATTTTCATGATACTTGTCACACAAATAGGAGTAAGTTGCGTTTTAAAAAGTACAATCAGGCTGTTTTGGTACGGTCTTTTCTTTTTAACACACATGCCTGTAGTTCAATCCCCAAATTACGGTTTCGAAAATTTTCTTTCTAACAATCAGAAAGTCCTCCCCTGAATCAAACACAGCCTAATTATTCAAACCATTAGTAAATAAACACACAATGTTTCGACTGCAGCATTTCCAAAAGCGTCTCTTGGGCAAACACTGCGCGTGCGCCGATGGGCACGCCGCGGAGACCACTTTCACTCACCAACCACCCGACCTGATTCTGCGGCCCTTCAGTGGACACTGGATCTGTAGTTATTTCATTAATACTAGACATATATTACCTACCTATAATACTAATAAATGCATGTCTAAAGGGTTACTTTTAATAAGTACAAATGTTTTAAAGGCGTATTCTAGACAGAAAACTGAACAACTTTTGTCTGAAACTTTTTGTCGGAATACGAAAAAAATTTGTTCCTCCCATACTAAGTGACTCGGTCGATACATTTTGTAAAGGAATTATTTTATTTCATATTTCAAAAAAAAGTTTCAGACTAAAGTTGTTCAGTTTTATGCCTAGAACACGCCTTTAAAATATTTGTAATTAATTAAAAGTAACCCTATATAAGTAAGTAAGAAAGTACAAGTCCAACAGAGACACATACATGTCAACTCAAATTATTGCATTGTTCCTGCGTCGACGTCAGTTTCTAGAATGGGGAATTGCTGACGCTCATGCGTTACGGATGCGCTAAAAATGCACAGCAACCGACTTTAAATATGTTTCTCGGCTTTAGTAAATCTACGATAGAGCAAACAGTCAAACGTGACTTCCGAAGCACGCACCACTGGCCCACGAGACTACTTTCACTACCAGTTTCCTGCATCCATTGACCAGTCTGTTGTGATTCATTTCATCGTTATCACCAATCATTATCATTTCAATCGTAATCGTGAATAATTACTATCAATGTGATTGAGTGCAATTGAAATTAGTTTACGAATGACTAGATTGCCGGTATTCCTAAGGAATGATTGATATGATTTTAGGCAGACGCTTTGGATTTTGGAAAACGGAACGTTAATGTAGGTCTACAGTTTATATAAAATATCTGCCTATTTTCCCTAATCTAATAATTTAGTAGTATCTGACGTATCCTAGAGAAACATTCAATCAATTTATATGCGCAATGCACTATCTCTCCTATGTCTACTTGTACAGCCGCAACCTTGCTTGGCAGGCGGATTGGCGAGCGCAGTGCAAGATTGTAGGTATTCACAGAGAACGCTGTTTGCTGTCCCTTCCATGGATTCATCCCTCGCTTTTCACGACCATATATCTAATTTTGCTAAATATGTATTATGTAGTAATACCTTCTGTTAAGGCAATAATGCAATAATATGTATTGAAAACAATTAAACATCAAAAGGAGAGCTTCTCGTATTAGCATCATTGAAGATACTTCCTTACATTTTAGAATCAACATTATACATATAAGGTGTAAAAATATTAGCTGCAAATATTTCCAGGGGCGAATCAGCCCATTAAATTGAACAACTTTCCCAAGAAACCAAAGTCGAAATATGTGAAAAATTGGACCTCCTATACAAATTGACTTGGTCGGTTGGTAACTTTGTTTGTAGGTATGGGAGTTCCAAATTTTTTTCATATTTCGACCTATGTTGCTTGGGGAAAGTTGTTCAGTTTTATGGGCTGGTTCACCCCTTGAAATATTTGCAGCAATTTTTTTTTACACCCTGTACAGTAAAGGTACTTATGAAATAGATGATTTGATATAACATTGACTTTCAACTAAATTGACATATCAGTAGTGTGTTCAGACATGACAGTCTGCCATTAAGAAACAACAATAATCCGCACTAGATCTCCGTAGAGGGCATTGACCCGGCGCAAGCGCACGGAAATTGAAAGTAATCGGAGTAGCGACTGTTCGTACGGACTATTGTATTGAGACCTTTGTATGTTTGGTTATTTATTGCAAACAGGCTGAATGCTACATGTAGTATTGTCACTAGGGTATTGTTAAGTTATCGATTTGAGTGATTATGAATATGTAACTATATGTAGTTAGTACGGAGTTGTGCTACGGCGGATCGCACACTTTGACGCACAACGGAGCACAAAAATATCGCAGCGGTCTGTCAAATCAATACTAGAAACGTCACTCCCCATTCTAAAATCGCACTCGACGGATGAGACTGCGATAGCGCTGCGTCGACAGCGGTTGAGCGATTTTAGTTATTTATTGCAAAGAGGCTGAATGTTAAATGTAGATTGTCACTAGGGTATTGTTAGGTTATCGATTTGAGTGAATATGAATATCTTACTATATGTAGTTACTTCGGAGTTGTGCTACAGCGCAGATTGGCTACGAACATTTTTAGATATTCCGAACGCAACTCGTACTTTTCTCTTGTACTTATTGTTTTCTACCTCTAGCCTTCCTCATAATAAAATGTACGAGGAAAGTAATCTCAGTAACGTCAATGTCAAGACCCTCGTCGAATAACTTATTCGGTCATCGAATCGTATTAGTTTTCTCCGCTGTAGGTGAAGGTTTGTGGGCACAAAGAAAGCTCTCCACAAGTCAAATATTGGACATCTCGGAACAAGAGCCACACCTCTCGAGTACACTTGAAACCGCTAAAATAAGAAACGCACACGCATAGGTCATGGACGGTAGGTAAACAAAAGAATATCGGAAACGAAAGTCCCCTTTTTGTTTACACTTTCACCGACGAGACATATCTCGACAAGTGTTTCGAGACACTAATAAATTCTAATAAGGCGCTAAATGAGAAAGAGATGGAATGCAGTGACGTACAAATGAGATAAAGCGGGACGGGTAGATCACAATCGGCGCCAATCACTACTTTGACAGCAAAATTTTTGTCGTGACAGCCTCCGGTCATTGACATCGAAGGATTTTACTCTCGCTTATGTCGGGATTTTTGCACTCAACTCTAACTTCAACAGACATAGTAGTAAAACTAACGGACTTTCTCCAATCTGTGAGGAACTTTGGAGCTGATAGCGCAGCAACACTTGTTTGGACTGAGTGACGTTGGTGTCATTTTTGTGGATTGAGGTATTATCTGTCAAGTTCAGTGACACTTATCTGTGGGAAATCGCTGCTCAACTTTCATGAAAAAACTTCATTTGGAGCCAGTGCCACCTACTAAGTTTGAAAATTAAAATTACATTTACAACTTTTTTTTCACTTGATTGTATTTACCATATTAATCAGAGTCTATGACAATCAAAAATGTAATTATTTAAAGTTTAGCATTCAGATACTGAGACTGGTATCACTACGAGAAGCCAAAAGAAAACTTCGTACTAGAAAAAAACTTAGTAGGTACTTGTGCTCATACTTATGGATAATCAATTTCTCTTTAAAGTTTATTTAATAATAATTTTCGCATGCTTTCTCAGTAATAGTCATTTTATGACCATATAACGTTTTAACTGCCTACTTTACAGAATAGTGTTAAAGATATATTAGTTATTGCCGGATGTAGGCAAAATTGGATTTTCATTTTCAATATTTGCACACGAACCAACAATGCGGTATTAATTTATGTTCATTTACTTACAGTTTACGTGTAACAATAAATTTAATGAAACTAACAATTTCAAAGTAGAATGAAATCAAAACATTTCAAAACAATGGCAGCTACCTAAAGATTTGCGGATTGTTTATGCAGTATATGAAATAATTTCTGCCCCACTAGACAGACTTCACGGAAATCGACAATTTCGCGTCTGTAGGAAGTTCTCTGGATAATTATCAACAAAAACGCACCCAACGGATCGCAAAGCAACCAAAGAGCGAACCTGGGCCCCAAGTCTGCTAAATGAAAATCTTTTCAGTTGGATGTCGATTGGATGTCAATTAGATGATTTCCGTCATTTCGTAGTCTGCTAACAGTTTAAAGTATAGAAAAATCACAATCGCAATTGAATGACAGTTGAGTTTCGATGGCGTTACAATGACAAAAAAATAGCAGACTTGCGGCCCTGATTACCTTCACTAGAATGCGTAAAATCACCGTTTTTTTCTGGATCTGGCACAATAAAGGCGGTGACAATCGCATCGTCATTCACACACACGGCTTCTGGGTAAGCGATAACTGTTCGCTTTAATTGTGACAGACAATGCGACGGGATGGGAACCTGTAGCCATAAACCCACATACCCGGCTCAGACCCGCAGACCTGCTGGCACACATATCGTTGCTAGAAACTAGAATCACCACCAGATTAAAAAGACACCTGCTTACATTAACACTCTATTACTAGCCAGGTCTACAATAACAAGGCAGAAGGTACCTTTAGTTACATTTTCGTATCTAAACTCGAAGTCAAGATGCGAGACACGTGCGTGGCTTGATAGAATACTTGGTTTAGCTGTAAAGTAAGTAAGTAAGTCATAATCGTAAAATATACCACGGCTACAAGGCGAGATTTAATAGCTGAAAGTTGTGACCTTGTCAAATCCGTGTAGGTTGTAATTATGTGTAGATAGGTACCATGAATGATTAACGTCTTTACTGTAATATAAAGTGAATATACCTTTACCTAAACAATTATAGATGACAGATTATCGGAAAATACCTATGGGACACCTGAATATCTAACAAAAATAATAAGTATTTATGTTCAGGAATAAGAATAGGACGTCAGTAATATGTAAAAATCATACAATTTTTGTTTATATTTCAACAGTTTATAGCTTCGCAATTAGAAGTCGTAGATTTTTTAGTCATCAAGCCTATTCACCTGCCCATGCAACCCAATTTACCATTTGCCTTAAAAATGGTTACAATTTACCTTTTTATGGCATTTTTAATTCATTCAGTGGTGCATCATATTCTTTCAGTCGAAACCAGCTCGAAATGTATATTTTTCAAACATATATGACCAAAGCCGTCTTTAACTTATTGGAGGCTCTGGGCATATTACGATAATGGGGCCCCGATCACTTTGACAGAACACTAATTCGTTAGAATAAACTACGGCATTAAATAAATAGATAATCTAATATAATTTTGTTAGAATAAACAAAGAAAGTAGATAAGCAAGCCTCTAGATTTATTTTTTTTGACAGTCACATAAAATAAATAGATAATAATAATATAGGGATCCTGCGAGTAGATCTTAGCGATGTATAATCTTAACAATATACTATAATTCGAAAAATTACTTTAACAAATATTTTTTGTATATCCACAGCTATTAGGCCAGTAGAAAAGTTTTTTAGAAATTTACCGCTATCTATTATTTGTAAACAAAAGCGTACATATTTTTTTCGTTTGTAAAAAAATAACTTTTTTTATATTTTGTTGATTAAATATCTCGAGAACAACACATCAGAAATCGAGACATAATGCATATAACTTATAGAGAATTTTACGTACTTAGTATACCATTGAAATATATTCTTATATATTTGAATTTATCTAAGCACGCGGAAATCAAAAAGCCTAATTAGTGGGTACTTCGGCACTTTGGGTACTTTGGGTAGCTTCGCACATGCAAAAGCTGTAAGCAAATTGGTATTGTAGTCCGTAATTTAGGTTCGTTGTATTCGAATCAAAAAAGATTTTCGCCAATAAAAATCGGTTATCGTTTAGTGATCTGGCAGGGACTAGGGGGCCCCTATCGATCACGGGGCCCTGGGCACTTGCCCAGAGTGCCCAGTGGGAAAGAGGGGTCTGTATATGACATGTAAACTGGGGAAATTTTATGTATCTTTTTATTTTACTACGTGAAAATTTACACTATGTTTGAGAACCACACCATATGCAGTAAAACTTATAAGTATGGCATTTTGTTCATCATCATTTTATGAGTGCATTAATGTCAAATTTATCAAAAAACAATTAAGTGACACTCTTATGAAAATTTATGTTCTTCATAAAATGGCACTTGCAACTCTCGCGCGGAACGTCAAACAAATAAGGTAGCTATAACATACATACATAACTCACGCCTTTTTCCCGTTGGGGTAGGCAGAGCGTATTAGAGTTAGAGTAGCAGAGGTATATGTAAATATAATACGCATTCGATTTAACTTAAAAATACTCTTTGTAAATAAAATGATGCGAGTTTTTGAAATATAACATAGCATAGCATAGTTTGCCGGGATCGTAGCAAGTGGAAGGAAATAGTCTTTGCCTACCCCAAAGGAAAAGAGGCGTGATTTATGCATGTTATGTTTTATGTACATATCTAATTAATAAAGAGATATAAAAGTACGAAACTAGATACTACGGAAGTTTACACGAACGAAGCTGCGACCGGAAATGAAATAAATACCTACGCAAGTACAGATAAAAAAGTGATCAAGAACAAGAATAATATTGTGTAAACGCCAACGTTCACAACCGACGAAATAAATCATGTCCCGTCTAGTGAACGGTGAGTAAGAGTAGTCAAAAACGAAAGTAGAATTGATCTAAAATCGACACGAGGAAACGAGACGCGATCGCGCGGTCAGTCGGTCGGGGACTTTCTCTGTTAATTAGTGGTCGCATATAGATGTTTACACGAGCCGATGTCGATATCAATACTGGATATCAAACGGTGAACAGCATTCCGAAGCTCGTCCTGCTGTTTTAAGGTGTGGTGCAGAATTTCGTTGCGTCATTTTGTTTCAGGGTTAGGTGTATAGGTGATAAAAGAGAGGATTTCAAAGATCAAAACAAGATTTCGATATCAAAAAACCAACGTGAAGCAACAAAATTTTACAAAAGCTGTATAACATGAGTTTAAATCGCAAAGACATCAGTCACTTCATTACGTTATAGACAGACTCCTGGCCACTCCTGATTTTCAGTGCATGGAGGAGTCTTATAGAGCCACCAATGCTATTGACATGGTCACTTTTCATAAAAACTATAGTATGGGGTTCAACGCCATTGATCCTAAAATAATAAGAAGGAGTGACAAATTCATTAGCACGATTCATTGCTGAAGAAAGTTTCTAGCTCCTATGTTTAAAATAAAATAGAAAAGCTTGAAATTACAAAAGCGTTATGAAACGTTACTTAACGTCAGATTTTATTAATTTGATCTAAGCAGACATGCATGACATGCTACTAATTAGTGATCGGATTAAATGTTTATACGAGTCAAAGTCGATATTAGTATTATATATCAAATGGCGATTTGTATTATGAGGCTTATTCTGATTGCGATGCGGAGTGTAGTTGCGTCATCTTGTTTCAGGACCGTTCAGTTGCAAAGTTGTGCAAAGCCATGCCGTTTAAATTGTGACAGCATTTATGTTAGGTTTATTCTTGAGATAAGATAAATTAAACAGTACTAAACTAAAGACTGACTCTAAGAATAAAGACAAGTACATTTCAAAGAAAAACAAGAAAGATCAAGAAATTACAGAAACATTGTGGAACGTTACTTCACTTTACTTTTGATTATGAAAAAGCGTTTTGTTAGATATTTTTGATGAAAATTATATTTATTATGTTACGTTTTAATCAAGTAGCGGTGTTCCTAATCAAAAGCTCTAAAACTTAAACAATATACACATTACACATGATACAATTGTATAGCCCATAGGATTCATTCTCCCACGCCACTTAGATTGACTGTCACCGATTCACTGTTGACTGAATCACAACTAGAATCTATTGTCTTTCTTGAATGATGACAGTCTACAATAAGTCACGTCTAGTGAATGTCTACTATCTCTCAGCAGGTACAATAAGTAAACCCTGAGTCCAAAGTATATTGCTTTCCAAGATAAGAATGATCTCTCGAAAAATCTCGATCTGCTGAGATACATGATTATTACCATCTGAGATACATGTTTGGATAATCTGATTGTTTCTTTGGACGCTATGGTCATAAAGTCAAGATAATTTTATTGTCAATGGTTTTCAACCTACTCTTTGACTATCAGCCTGTATTCATAGTTATAATTTTAACGGGTTGTTACAGAAAATATAATTTTCTTGAAACTATGAATAGTGTAAATGACCGTGATAGTTTAATATTTTGTGTCAGTCCCTGCATCTCTTTGCATCTCTTAAGCAACAGCTAAAAAAGAACATAATATTTGAAAAAAAAAGTTATGAAATCTTTTATAATAATATTTGCTATATATTTATAAGTATATATACAATATTTACAATTATATTATCGGTTGATTAAGTTTTAATCTGTTAAATCTCAATGCTACTTATTAAGAAACATATGGTAGCTTTATGTACACGTACGTATCATATTTAACAGAAACTAATTAATACATTTTGCATAACTCTGGTATGCGGGATCATTAATTTCATGTTCCATTAATTACATTTCTGCTTGTCTGAGCTGATTTTTATGATTATACATTTATAGAAAGTGAATGGGATCTGCTTTAAAGAAAAAAAGCTTTGCGATTTGTTTCTTTAAAACTATTTCTGAACACTACTTTTTTTCATATTTAAATAGTTATGTACCCTTTTCACCGTTAATTTTTACAATATTTAGCACATTTCGCTTCAAAGCTTGTTAAGTATCATTAATTTTGAGCAAAATTTGCTTTCAGTTTTGGTATGGATCAAAAAAAGATGATGATGATGAAGATGAAGAAGATGAAAGTGCTGAATATAATATAAATAATGACGGGTGGTTTACACGTATGCATTATAGTTTTTATAACTTGAACAATGTTTTTCATATAACTTAATAGAGTATATAAAAAAATAATTATAAAGAGATGTAATAAGCTTGCTTAATAACAAAATTTAACTGTATAATAACATGGTTAACTTGCAAAGTTCTATACTGGTCTTGAATTTGTATTTGTATCTTTATTTTCCGACTCTCCTCAACTCACGCCACTAAAGTGCTCACCCACTTTCCTGAGATGTGTAAGTTCGCTAATTCCCTCAATGAGTTGGCGGCGTATCGTAACTTTTACGATGCATGCCTTTTATTTTAATGCATGCCTTTTATTGAATGCATGCCTTTAAGATGCCGATTGTGGTGCCTGCGATCACGCGTTTTCAATTTTCGAACGTTAATTTAATGGTTTCGATTGAGGAGCCGGTTTGCAAGGGTTTTCAATCTTTCTACCTATAAAAAGGTATTGTTTGAGATCAATTGGAAATATTTCGTTTTATGGGTTTAATACTAAAGTTGTAGGATAAAATTGTATGTTTTCAGTGCACACAGAGAAAAAAACGGTTGACTGTGTGAGAATAGTTCACTGAACAAAAACAACAGATCATAACTCAAAAGTTGGCATAGATAGTTTTTGCTAGCAAACAAAAACTCTTGAATAAAAACTGCTTATTAATTCATACCAAGCCTAGAAAACCTCAACGTGTGAACGAACAACTATTTAGAGGCTGAAGATCAACAAAGGCCCGATTGTTTCGTGTCAATTAGAACTTCACTTTCCCTGCGGTTATGCTCATGAGTTTGAAAAAAGTAAGTATTTCATTTTAAAAAGAATTCCAGGTTTTACTTCTTTTTTAGTGACGCTGGCTGGCCATTGGGCAATTTTTTTTCTTTTCGCAAGATATGACTTGATAAGTTAAGAACGTATCTATTACGAAAAGTTGAATGAACTGATGTATGACGCCATGAGTCATCGTTATTAATACATGTGAAAACTTTCTAAAACATACATTACAATACTATTTTACCTAGAAAGTACGCAAGTACATTTGTACAATTTCAACCTTTTGTCCTTCTAAGTCAAGTGTTTTAGCCTTTACAATTGAAACCAACATAGCATACTAACTACTACTTCAGTATAATGCCAGTCAATGGTACATACAACTTATTCACCATAATGAACAAACATAACACTTCATACATTAAACATGGCAACTGAATGACCGTAAAGATAATAAAACCACATAAAAATGTCGTCCGAATGAATGAAGCGAAATATCCTGCACGCTATTCGAAATTCAAAAGATAATATTTAAATCCCGCCAAATGTCAGCGACTGAAAATTAAAACACTTTCGCTGTCACAAGCAGTGCGGCAACCTGTTCCAAAATAACTGTTCCCGAGATATCATATTACATTTTTAATATCAGTTACTTGATTACTTTATGTTTTTGTGAATGGATAACTGTTTCTTAGAATGGGAAGGCACTTTGGTATCACAGATAGTATCAGTAGAGTTATTTTAATGTCAATTTAATTTTACGCCTGTGCAAATGAAGTATTGTAAAATCTTTGATGATTTCTTCACTATTAAAAAGTTACTTTTAACACTAAAACTGACATTATGTGTGGCTATCATACTCGTTAATATTATTCTAGATTTTATTCCAATAGTTATTTTATTTGAGCTTTACGTGCATTATTGGCATACAAAAAAATACCGTAGCAATAAAGAAAGACTGTCAATAATTTGAGATCTTTAACCCTGACATTGACACTCTCTTGGAAATAACATAAGCTTCTATTGAAGTTCATGTCAATAGCTGTTTCTTGACACAAATCTTGAGTACTTATTGATAACTAGTACCAAAATGTTCTACTCCAATTAACATGATTGACAATTGACATGACTAACCCTGATAAAATAAGTTTACGACAGCATCATTAAAAGTTTTTTTTACATATTTATCCCCTCGTCATAAAAACCTATAGTTTATAATAAAAACGCCACCCACTTAGTTGTTTAATGAACTGTTTTTGTGTATGACTATCAAACAAATATACCATGCACATATTTTTAAATACAATCATGTAATATTTATAAAATTTTATACTTTTAGGAAAACAATTGATCTAATTAAAGTCTAAAGCCTAGAGACGAAATCAACAATGATTTTTGTATCGGCATATTATATTTATTGGTATTTTTTTTATGGTACAGGTTTTACTAAAATAAGACTTACCTTCACACACTAGTTATAAATTGTAAGCTATTTATAATACTATAAACAGCATCTGCTAACACGGATTTGGCCGGGTCTCGGTCCCGTCTGCCGGGTTTTGAACTTTCACCACAACAGACCTCACGGTATAATATCCTAGCATACTTCTTTCTAAGAGCAAAGAAATGTCAGAGAAATCCAAAAGTTGCCAGAATGAAGCCGTGAAACACCTTGCCTTGGTTAGTGAAAAGCAAAAACACGACTAATTTGACTGTCCCGATGGCGTAGCGAATAGTACCCCTGCCTTCTACGCCGAGGGTCGTGGGTTCAATCCCCACCGGACACAAACATTTGTTAAGTCAATTTTCAAATATTTGTGTCGAGTCTGGGTGTTTTCTATGTATAATATGTATTTATTAAAAAAAAAGTATATAAGTATTAGTATCAGCTATCTAGTTCCCATAGTACAAGCTTTGCTTAGTTTGGGGCTAGATGGCGCTGTGTGAAGTGTCCAGGATATTTTTTTTATATTTTTTTTTATTCTTGAATACAGTTTTAGGTAAAATAAGGAACAATAAAATTATTTAATAACATGTCTAATTATCTATGATACTAAAAGAACATAAATTATAATAGCTATTTAAATTATAACTAGGCAATCAGAAAATGATTTAGGCCCATTTAAAACACTCATCGCTCATCGCTTACTCTTACTTGATTTAAATAATATCTATTTAGTGTCTGTATACTGTTGCGTGATACAGGCGTGATTTATGTGTGTATGTATAGTTTGATAATAGCAAGTTTGGTGCCGTATTTTCTGTTTGCGTTCTTTCTCGAGAGTTACCTTGCTCTACGACTTATGTGTGGAAAATTCAATTCTGTGGGTTAGGAGCGCTAGGCTTTTCGTGAAAGCGAAACAATGAATGTGCCATATGGTTTCAAGTCAGTGAAGAGTACTTTATGTTGGTTCCAGTTCCAGTAGGTCTTGTTTCGAATTCTTGTTAGGTCACTAAGGCCCTTGAAGCAACGTGAATATAATATGATACAGTTACTTACTTCGCCGGCTCGACGACCCAAAGTGAGTCTTGGCCTCTGATATGAAATTTCGCCTTTCTTTTCGTTCTTACGTGGTTTCTCGCCAATTGCTTGCCAGAAGTTCGCGAAAATCCGCTTCCACCACAAAAAAACAATACATAATAAAAGTGGGCGTACATTTTCCTTCTTCTTATTTCTTCACACTATTATAGTTTGACCAAGAAAAATATCTACTGTAAGTAAGTTATACAGCAGGTAGTTATTTTTCGATACTAAGACTCTTAAAAGCATTGTCTTTGAATAAGACATCAGTCTGCCCGAAACAACCTTTATTAAACTAATTAGATATCGTCCAAAATATAATTAAGGTCAATGTACACAAGAGGGTAGTTAAACAATACGTTATAAATCTTGGTTTTCTGCTTTCCATTTTATCAGCGCCGGCCTGTCTGGCGCACAGAATTCCCAACATTATGATAATTAGTATAAGAAATAAATTCCCACGAATGAAAATTATGGTTTGAAGTCTATTAAATTAATAAATATCATTAACTACTTTCACTTTGCATAATAATGTTTTGGTAAAGTTTTTCTTATACAAACATACTTGTAAATGAAATGTATCCTTCATACATTATCTATCATTCACGACGGAGTAACGAAATTTTACAACTACCTGTGACAAAAATTACGAATACGACCTATATTTTCAAAGAGCAACGTCATGGACAACATCAAAAGATAATTCTCAGCATAAAGTAGCACGTGCTTTATTAATAATCTGTAATATGTCTGTAAGCCTTTAATCTGGCACAAGTCGACGTCATTACACCATTTGACAGCGTGTAATGTCCCCTGACGTCGGCTAACGTCAGCTAACGTCAGCCGACGTCGTCGCGCGGTAAACAGGAAACATGGACGCAGGCATTCGGTTAATCGCAGTTTAAGTTGTTAATCGTTGGTAATCGGTGAAACTCGCCTCCGGCCGTCGATATGCAGGAGGCTGCATCTTCACTACCTCAACTTTTTTGTAACTATGCTTTCTCTTGTTAGGCCAGATTAATACCCTTAATGAATATCTTTCTTACTACACGAGTAACTTATTTTCTCTTCTAGTGTTATTATTTATAACCTGCACTATAACTGACAGGATTTGAATTTTATTGATTAATTAGATAGTCGGGAATCGTAATTCTTCAGACCATTTTATTATGCCGTGTTTTCCTTTAGCTGGAATGGAATGTAGTACGAGTTATAATATTATAAATAGATAATACAGTTTTCAGCTAAATACACATTGTGTTAACTACACAACAGAGTTTTCAATTTAATATCACTTTCCCGTCCACTGCAAATAATTTTCAGAACTCTTTTACGAAAGTTCACATTTATTTATGCAAACGAAAATTCACAGAAATGACCCTTGCAACTGGAACGTGACATGAAAAGGCTCCGTAACGAAGCAAAACATGAAAAGCAAGCCACCGCATGTATAATTAAAGTTCCATTCTGGGGCGCTTGCCACCCTTGTACCACTGCTAACGACGAATGCTAAGAGCTAATTAAATTCTGGTTTACGGAAAGTTGACCGACGGTTGGTGGAAGGCGCCCGAAGCGTGTTTTATGATATTTTGGTTAATTGAAAAACCGTCAAAACTTTGACTGGCAGTGTGTTTTTCATCACCGCTAGTTATTTTAGAAGACTTTTTCTAAAACTGATTCATTGCTGAAAGTTCATCCTGTCTACAGATTTTCTTTTTCATTACAAAAACTGTCCGATAAGATAATTCTAGCTAGCGTTTGCTACTTTTACGGGCTCTAATTGGGAAATGGGTTCTACCTAGCATATGTTAATTGACTAATGTCAGAGTGTATCACGTTCAAAAATGACAAAAAAGTTGCCTGCTAATGTGATGTCAAGTCACACATCAGCTCGTCTGACTACAGCTCAAAAAAAAGTCTGACATTTCGAGCCCACTTTCACAATCACCAGTGGACCACAGATCGAGATTATTCTTAAACCTACACGAAACATTAACTTTCGTACAACCAACGATTATTTAATCATCGTTATCGAATCGGTAATTCGAAGTTTATTTTCAGATTAGTATGCTTTTTAGTAACAGGCAAGAGTGGATAAACGATTTGTTAGATCAATGGATTCCATACGGTCAATTTTGCTTGACCGTATAAATTGAATGCTGTAAGAAAAGCTACAATTGTTTTGTGTGACGTGACCGCACTGATTTGACGTAATAGTTATATGGCATGGTCTCCTTTTATGAATTTGGAGTAAGTATAGTTGTTATGGCTACTTATGTGTGTACTTCGTGGGTTATGCATGCAAGCGCTACGTGATTCGGGTAGGTCATGACTTGGGTTCTTTTAGTCTGTACAGACAGATAGACCGTATTGCTTGTATAGAAGGAGAGATAGGGTGGATTAATAATGAATTTCCAATATTGAATTTACAAATCTCATTGACATGTGGGAATAAAAACTTCAACTACACAAAACAGACTTACAAACTAGAGCAGAAAGTGCAGATGTATAAGCAAAAACTAGGCCATAGCTCAGTAATAATATTGCCCTCAGGGATTTTTAGCTATCACCTGGTAGTGGCTGATCCGAGTACCGAATTGGATGTCTTAGATATATGTGTATATTATAATAGACTTCACTAATAGAAAATTATAATGTGGACCTAGTCCATTTCTAGAACAACCATATTTTACCTTCGTTACAAGTAGAAAATTAACTAGTGATGGACCACAGAAGAGAAGGCTGTTATACCACCACAAAGATAAGATACGGCTTCGCCATTATCAATAAAATCCGTGAAGCGTCCATTGCTGACATAGGATTCCTCAAGCGCTGAGCCGATTAGCAACCAATGAAAGCCCTAAATGCCGTGTGGTGCCAGCTTACAATAGCATCATCCCATTTCTGCGCGTGGGTGTTGCATAAGACATCTAAAGGATGAGTCCAAGGAATGGGCATCATTTTTCCTGTGAATGCAACAGCTTACACTGCGCTCGCCAATCCATCTACGTACAATTGAGACTGCGGAAGTAGTTGAAACCTACTTAAAAGGTCGTCAACATACGTGGCAAGTTTCTACATTTTACTTTTTTTCTCATGTTTCTATCTGACCTTGGCAACTGACCTGGTACTTTCCTCACTCAATCCGCAAGTTCGTGAGCCTGCAATGTCATTGTCAGTGTCGACGCTCGCGGTCGCTTTACGCAACGTGCGCCGGCGCCGCGCACGATCGCTCTTTACGCTTTTTGCGTCAACCACGCAGTCTGGCGCGTTTTTTTGACGTCTGTGTTGCCTATGTCATTAGTTAAGGCGCAATTTTGCTTCAAAGATAGGTAAAGCTTTGATAGGTAGTTATGTCTTCCATAAGAAAATTGATCGAAAAGTACTTGAAAAGTACTCCGAGTTTGACTCCCAAACCAAATAACCCAAAATTTTGTAATTGGGCGGGACACAAATTTTACTAGATACAAATTTATTTTTCATATTTTAACATAATAGGTTCATGGGCTGGTTGGTTCACTTCAAAGTTTCTTTATGCGTTTCCTAACACCCTCTATACTTTTTCAAAGTGATGTAGTGTCACCATAAAAAGTGAATGCGCATTGTCCAGGGCGGGCGGCGGCGACGCCTGCGCAGCTGACCCACTGCGCATGCCTGGATCCGCTCTGATTCTAGCTCCTGCCATACTGGATGCTTCCGAGATAAAATACCATGATTTATGGACATGCTAGCATCCTATTGGCTTGATTTATGACCCTGTTTGCTGTTTGGTTTACGCTCGGTTTGCGACAGGTGCAAAAAGTTTTTAATCAGCTTAAATTTGCAACTTTATAATTTGTAGAGCGTGAATTTGGATAAATATCAGTGTAGTAAAGTAATGTTTCATACGAAAAACATTATTCTTTCAGATTTTTCAGAAATTAGGTCAACCAAATAATGAACGTCATATTGGAAGTATTGTAGTCACAGATAATTATCCACTTCACTTGTCAGCTTAGTAATTAATTAGTAACAAAAAATCCTCACCGTTCAATCTAAAGAGCACGTACACACAAAACGTTCCAGCGACACACACAAGCTCACAGTTCGCACAAACAATACGGCAGTCCGTCCACACCTTTATTTTTCTTCTTCTTCTTCTTTTTTGATAATTCAAATTTGGAATCACGTGCGCGGCGCGTTGCGATTCGCCCGCGTCGGTGCGCGCGCGGCGGTTAGCTAGTGTCAAGTGGTTGGATCTCCGTACAGGTGGCAGCCTCCAAAGAAGGTCGCCCCTCTCCACGTTTCACCCGGAGGAGAAAGTCTGCCTACATACATACCAAATTTCTGAGCTGATTGAGCTGGTCGGATCAAAGAGGTGGATCCGTACCGCCGCAGTGTAGCTGTGCATCAGAAGTCCTTGCGAGTCCTTTAGATCCGGGAAAATATGTTCGTAAACGTGCCTCCTGGATTCACTTTTGTCTGCATTTAGTTGTCGTACTTAGGACTAGTAGGTCTACTTTACTTTGACACTTTTTATTCTTTCTAACACACCTCATATGCTAATCAAGCTTTTAGGCTATAAAAAGAACTAGCTATTAAATTTGATTTAGATTGTTTTTCATCTATGACTGGTCAAGAAGACAGTAACAAACTTAATTGACTCTCGTATGCCAGACATACGTACCTACCCTACACCTTCTAATTTTGATGGAATCAACCCAAACCAATATGTTTGAAAAATCTTTTCGAAATACAACAAAATCTAGCACATAAACACAATTCCAATCCGCTGATTAAGAGTCAAAGTTGTAACTTATGAAGCTCATACGCCGCGTATTTCCCTTCAATCCTCTCACATCAGAATACCTGAATGAAACATTCACCTCTAGTACAAACCCACTCAATGATAAATGCTGAGCTTGTAACCCGAAGATTGGATCCGTCTCGAGCATCCATCTCTTTCACATGTCATAGGTCAGAGGAGATCGGAGATAACACGAGGGGTTGAGAGTAAATGAGCTATGTCAGAGATGGAATGATAATTTGTAAGGATTATTTATTAGTACACGATAGAGGGAAAGAAAGGTTGTAGTGATATAAGAAACAGGCGTAACCGATCGAGGTAATGAATGAGATGACCACACAAAGAGATTTCCTTCCATAAGACGTAATAGGTACCTGATGCTAAAGTTTACTTAAAAATATATTTTCACCTATGAGACAGTCAGAATCTTGCACAGAATTTTGAATATGAACATGTTATAGCTTTCGTTGACATTGTCATATTAATACAATCTATCAAGCGTTTCTGCAAATGAAGCTGCAAATAGATCTATCTATAGCTTCTTTATGTATGAATATGACGTAGTTAGCTATTTAGCACAAGCTGTCATTAATTATATTTTATACCAATCACAATGTGCGCACGAATTTTACATAATTATCGTTTGGGGTTGCCTTGCAATTGGAATTTTGTAACCTTAAAACTATGCAGTGTAATATTAATTATTTTTAAAAATATGGTAAAAATTCATTTCAAGTGCAGTGCAAAAAGCATTTCATGTGTAATCTTGATCGATATGAAAGAAATGACAACCGTATGAAATGTTGCTGTAGAAATTATCGCCACATAAATGTCCACATGTCATGACATTTTGATAGCTTTATGTTCAACGTTAACATTTAAAGTAAAATATTATTCATTGCAGTAATCAAGTCACGATTGTATAGGCCCAAGAGGCCGAATTATACTGGTGGTTATATTCAGTTGCTTAGTAAAACCCGTATAGCTAGGTCTTTTCAATCGGTACGACGAAGTTTTGCTCTTGGTACTATGGTATACATATTTTCCGCACGATTCGGTTGTATTGATAATAATTCAATTAATTTGATTTCACAGGTGACTTGGAAAGAGAAATTACCGAGAACTGGTTTTGTATATTTGGCAATCTTTGAAAACAAAAGAATGTGGTTTCACTTTGCTAAAAAATGATGACTGATGTAACAGATGACTGAACGCTGTCCAGTTTTTCAAAAAGTTTGGCAGCTAATTGCATTTTTATTTAGGTACGTAATAATCTGGATCATTTGCGATTGTAAGATGATTTGTTTCGTCTTCACTACATAGTATAAAGCAAAGTCGCTTTTCGTGTCTGTCTGTTTTCATGTTTGCTCAAATCTTTAAAACTACACAACGGGTTTTGATGCAGTGATTCAAGAGAAAGGTTTTAATGTTTAATACTTGCCAGGAAAAATCCTTATTCCCACGGGGAAACGAGTTGCAGCGGGCGCAGCCGCTGGGGCAGGCCGCTGGGGCAGGCCGCTAGTAGAACATAAGTACTTACCGTACCTTGGATTCTACTGCATAATTACTCAGACTATGCTAGTGCATATAAACAGACTAGAGCTTAAAAACGCACTACAATTCATTCATTCATCATTCATTAACAGCCTATTGTAGTCCACTGCTGGACATAGGCCTCTTCTAAAGCACGCCACTGAACCCGGTCTTCGGCTTTACTTCTCCAGTCACTGCCCGCAGCTTTGCGTATGTCGTCGCTCCACCTTGCCACAGGGCGTCCTACGCTACGTTTGCCGATACGCGGTCTCCACTCAAGGACCAGTACAATATCATACTTTTATTTTATTTTTGTCACTACAATTCATCTACTTACCTAAATTTTCAAGAAAAGCCTGCATGGCATAAAAGATTCCAAAGCATGTGGCGGATCGCACACTTGACGCACGACGGAGCGCAATAATATTGCAGCGGTCTGTCAGATCTATATTAGAAACGTCACCCCATTCTAAAACCGCACTCGACGAACGACACTGCGATAGCGCTGCGATGACAGTGGTTGAGCGTTTTTAGTAAGGGGATTGACATTTCTATTATGGATCTGACAGACCGCTGCGATATTTTTGCGCTCCGTTATGCGTCAACTGTGCGATCTGCCTGTTCCTACACAGTACCGCCGTCTCCTCCACTATCAGCTTAAAATGAAACCTTATGAGTGGATAAGTACTTCACACCGTGCATTAGAAACCCAGGAGGGTGATTCTGCTTAATGTCAGCCATGAAGTCAAGGAATGGGAACTGGGGCAGACGGCAGACCACCAGATATATCAGCTAGCCAGCTCTTAAAGTACCTACCGAAGTTACGGGTATACCAATGCATAGATGTACTTAAAAATTCATAACTCTATAAGAACATAGTGTAGATTGTTGATCTGAATCCTACTAAATAAAAAAACGCCTTCGATGTTCACTTTTTCTTTTATTGCTCAATCTATCTTCTATACATATAATAAAGCTCAAGAGGACCGAAAGTCTGTACATACAAGATATCAAAAAAAAATTGTTTCGTGATACTTAATATTGATAACAAAACACATTTCTGCAATTTTTAAAATTTTTGTCTGTTTGGATGTTTAGATGTTTAGATGTTTAGATGTTTGTGTGTTTGTTTGTGGATATGCGGAAGCATCACGCGAAAACGACCGAGCGGATTTTGATGCAATTTGTACCAAAATGTCAAGTAAATCACCGACCAGGTTATAGGCTAAAAAAAAACATACCCCTAAAAGGGGGGTTGGCTGCTACGCATAAAATAAGTTTGTAGATCACGTAAATTTCATAGTGCCGCGTAGTAAAAAGATGTGTATGGGCTTATTGGACCCGAGATTGATTTCAAATTTCGAACTGGCCAGCACGAACTGTGTCACTTTGAATAAGCGCGCAGAAAGAAAAATAACAAGAGGCCGTATTTATTATTTTTAATCTATATTTTTATAACCTCAATAAATGAGAAAAGTAAAATCTACGAATATGTCTACGACTACAAAAATATCTCTTTAATATTGGAATAATTTTAACTTTTAATAATTCAATATTTTTTACACTCGAAAACAAAAGTTCCGTGGTACAAGACGTGTAAGTTGCGTACCAGACGATACAATCTTTATTTATGGATCGCGTAATCTACTATTTACCGCGGGAAAATTGGAATAGCTTCAAAGCAAAAGTTTGTGTGAAGGGATACCTACCTATCCTTATTTTTGCCGCTCCAACCATGGTTAAAATGGCTCAGCGGAAATGGATCTGCTTATGATGTAAGTCGGCCAGCGAAGTCCCACAATTTTTGTTTTTAATTTTTCTTGCTAATTTTGTTAAGGCTATTCTTTATATCTACGTTACTAGCCAATGTTGTTCTGTTACATACTGTTATTATATGTTTAGCCGACAAATTGTAATACACCAATAACGTCGAGTCCCTTAGTCGCCTCTTACGACACCCGCGGGAAGGATGTGGGGTGATGCTATTCTAAGCCGGCATCACACATCATCTGTGCCCAATTTCATGAAAATCAGTTCAGCAATTTTTGCGTGAAGGAGTAACAAACAAACAAATCTTTTGTATTAATGTATTAGTAGGAAGTAGGATAGGATAGGATTTGTAGTGGGATTACTTGGTTTTTAATAAGCTTATGTTTTATTTATTCACACTCATGAACTCGGTCTTTATTCATCCATCACAATGTTAAGAAATGTGGCATCAGTCTACTTCACGGAATTGATACCTTTGGAAGTAAACGCATGATTTTAAAAAAATTGCTAAAATGAACTGGAAAGCGAGGATTTGGAACAGGGAGTGACTATTCTGTAACCTGATTCAGCAAATTCAACCTACAGGAATCAAAAAGACCAAACATATATGTATAAAAGAATTACCGTTTTCTTACTCTTTTTTTGCATGTGGAAATTGTAAATTTAGGATTTAACAGTTTTTTTAAATTACATATAAAGTGTAAAAAAATTAGCTGCAAATAGTTTAAGGGGTGAATCAGCCCATGAATCTGAACAACTTTCCCCAAGGAATACATAGGTCGAAATATGAAAAAAACATTTGGGCCTCCCATACAGTTGACTTGCTCGGCTGCTACATTTTGTATGGGAGGTCCAAAAATTTTTTCCATATTTCGACCTATGTTGCTTGGGGAAAGTTGTTCAGTTTCATGGACTGATTCACACATTTAAATATTTGCAGCTAATATTTTTACACACTGTATAGTCGGCGAAACCAAGTTTTCGGGTACCTATCTACCAACAATTTAATATAAGCTTATAATATATTATTTTATGGTTCTTAGAGTCTATGGGGGAGGCCCATGTTTATCAGTGAGCTTCCTTTATATAGCTAATATGATGGATGATATATGGCGAAACGAAGTTCGCGGGCACCAGCTAGTTCTACAATATTTCTCACATCACTCAAAGACTATTATATAGAAATAATTTGTAACACATAGTTTATCGAAAATCTTGAAAAGCAAGATTGAAATACAATTAATTAGTAGGTACTGAAGTTTATTTACAGAATTCTGTATATCACAAAATTACCATTCCCTTCGTTACGTTATATTAGTTTGAAATCGTGTGTATTTGATACATGATATTATATAACTCAAAGGAAAAGAAATTTTCAGCAAACTTAAAGAAATACAAGAGTATCCGGTGAAATTCTAAGCAAAGAGTCCTAAACGAGAAGACGTGAGAAAAAACTTAAGATCAATAACCTATTCGAGCCAAGAACGTGGGTCATAGTTCAAATATTTTGTACTGTAGATAAACTAAGGTACAATGAATTGGACACGCTGAAGGTTAATCATGAGTGGAACTATTATTTGAAATTATTTGAATTTGACATCAATATTTTTTTGCCAGGTTTTATATCAGGTCAAATTTCAAACAATTTAAACGTACGTGATAGAATCTAGTTACATATTGATAAATGTACGTTTATTTTAGGCATATCGCACACTTGACGCACGACAGAGCGCAAAAATATCGCATTAATCCTGTCCTTCGTTTCCATTCATCCAGAATCCAGAATCCATTGTTCTGTCAGATCCATACTAGAAATGTCAATCCCCATACTAAATCGCTCAACCGCTTTGGACGCAGCGCTATCGCAGCGTTATCCGTCGAGTGCGGTTTTAGTATGGGGAGTGACGTTTCTAGTATGGATCTGACAGACCGCTGCGACATTTTGGCGCTCCGTCGTGCGTCAAGAGTGCGATCCGTCTACGTCACATTTAACGAAATAAAAACGTTTGGGTGTAGTGTGCGTCAACTCTTTTTGACCCACCCATCTATTTTAACCAATCTACATTGGTCATTGTAGGAGAGGTTTATCTCCAAAATTATAGCGAGTATAGGTGACAATTATAGGGGCTAAACTCTAGCTAAAAATTTTAAACTGATTTTGAATCTTATTTCACCAAAGTTGTGTGGCACAGTACAAAATTCTTTTCTATACACACTTGCTCTCTTACCTTTGAACTTTCGTTTTTCGAGTAGTGTATCGTTTCTCGGTAATACAAGCTAATAGTATCGTGTATTGGCGATTTCATGTGAAAAATGCAAGCAATCGTAAATTTTTATGTTCGTGAGTATTGAGTAGCAGTTACCATACGTACGGGCGGTTGCGTAAAGGGTGATTTCTATCGTATTTACTAGTAATCATGTAATTTTATGTGATTCGTGATTCTGATTGATGTTAAGAGTTTAATTTTATTGATTCTCCAATCAAAACTTTTCATGTTCAAAAGCAATTCAAGTCGAGAATAAAATTATTGCTGTTCCTATGCAGATATTTGTAAAAGTTTTTGCATCCGCAGCAGCACTTTGCAGTCAACAGTAGGATAGATTTTTTTGTCCAAATCTTCCCTACAGTTTAATGTCAATTTACACCCCATCTATACCCGTGGGTGTCGTAAATGACGACTAAAGGATGAATGCATACACGGCTTAACGTGCCATCCGAAACTTGCCTTACCTAGGTAGGTCCCGGTTGCTGTTTATGATTAGATTACTTAGACGGCGGCCGTTACACAACCATGTCAGAAGCCTGATACTTGTAGAAGGCGGTTGAAAAATTCAGACACTAGGGTACATTGGGTCGTTGGACGAACCGGTGTTCCACACGAAAAGAGAGAGAAAGGCACAGCAGCGTTCCCCATTAATATTTATAACACCTTCCTCTGCATTCGCTGAGTGGTGCCGGCTTAGAATGGAATCACCCCACTTCTGCCTGTGGGTGTCGTAAGAGGCTACTAAGGGATGAATTCGGGGAATGGGCAACAGCGTTCCCTGTTGATAACTATAAAAACTTCCCCTGCGCTCGCCAATCCGCCTGCTAAACATGGTGAGTATGGCAAATAAGAGGAGGCTCATGTCCAGCAGTGGACTTTTGCGACTGTTGTAATAGTAGTAATTGTAGTTCCCATCTACAAGCATGGTGGGCATTAATCCTCCAGTTAGGGGAACCCCATGTCCAGCTGTGGACTATTTGTAGCTGTATTAGTAATGTTAACCTACCATATAATATAAGTTTTATCACAACCGTGACCTGACACACATTGAAATGTATATTTTAATAACTATGTAAATCAGTTACGGTATCTTGTGTTATGTGCATACTATTAACACTGAATTGAAATATAATTTAAATAGAGTTATATTACGTAGAGGTACATGTTTTTTATAGAAGTGAGATAATTATGTACCATGTTTTTTTAATATTAATTTTGAAAATTAAGGAAAAGTTTAGGCTAATCAAATGAGGTACCAATAACAGTGGAAACACTGGAAAGGAAACTAAATGTAATATAATTTTCACATTCTGGTCATAAACATTGACAAGTTTATGGAATTTTAATTGATACTCGTTGAAATGTTACAGATTATTGATTGATAATAAACATAGATAATCAGACTAGGCAATATAAGGCCCTGTCTACACAACAGGTACAAAAATCGGCTACAAAAGCACAATTTATGTTTTTGCTTCCCATAGTCGCCAAGCTAGGTGATTTGATTGGGGAACGCCATGAAAAAATTAACAAAAATAAAAACAGAAACGTCGTCGACATTGAAATTGGACTAACTAAAAAAAACCAGACAGTTTTGACGAATTAAAGTGACACGGACTTTGTATTTCGTTGGTGAAAATCTTATTATAGGAGATTTTTTTGCGGTAAATACTACATTTTTTTTAATAACTCATTAGGACCAAGAGAATGAAGCCCAGCACAAACTTGTACAAAATTTACCTAGCATATAATATAATCGTACCCTAGTGTCAGAATTTTTCAACCGCCGCTCAACCAGTGCATAGAATAAATAATAGTACCAGTGTAACCAGTGTGCCAGTGTACTAGCACCAGTGTAACCTAGCCTTAAAGATTTTTGCCCGCTAGCTTAAGACAGTGACGCCTAGCCTTAAGAACTAGACTCAGAATTCTGTTACAGACTTCTATTTCTACTGGATGAACAACTTTCAAATATCCACCAACTATTTCATACAAATTATGATGCAAATCAAATAAGATTCTTATTAAAAGTATGGCCTAGATTCATGTCTAGATAGAATCTGCGAAGAAAGATGCTAATGTTGCTCCTATAGTTACCATCAATAATTAATCTGCAAAATGAATAGTTGGTGGATTTTTATCGATGTTATGTATGACCTTTGTCCAGCAACGGACTGCTAATCAATTTCAAAATGGTGTAAAATTTTGCAGCACGTATCTGTAGTTTGAAAAAAAGAAACGTTTTTTTAATACTTATTACCTTCTATTACTTTATTGAAGATGCGATCTCGATGCGTTTAGCTTAAGTACTTTATAATGGTTACCTACTTACCAGATAGTATCAGAAGGAACCCACTCTATTGAGAGATCAACTTATAGTGGTTTTCCTTAGTAACTGTATGAAAAACCAGAACAAGTTGATCTCTAAAATGTTTGATGCGCTATAGATAGTACTAGACTACTGGGTGCTAGAGTCTAGGGCGAATAATTTTGCTACAAATTGAACAAGACTTCGTTTACCTGCTTCGCTTGTTGGTTTACGTAGAGCTGATGACATGATGATAAACTATTTGAACCACGTGCCTATCTATATTTATACAGGGTGTAAGGGACGGTGTAACGAAAACTTTGCAGTCGTGCTTAGACCATGAAACTGAACAACTTTTTATATGGGGGCTATGTTGGGAAACGAAAAAATTTTTTCGACCTTCCATACAAAAGTCCCAATCAGCTGAGTGACTTTGTATGCGAACTCGAAAAAATTGTTTTACTAGAAAAACTAGAAAAAGTTGTTCAGTTTCATGGTCTGATCACGCCTGTACACTTTTCGTTAACCGTCCCTTACACCCCGTATGATCTTATTTTAAGTATAATACCTACCTAAGTAGTAGGTAGCTGTTAGGTAGACTTTTAGTAGGTTTATAAAGCAAAAGCCTAGTTCCGAATCGCCACCTTTTTTCCTTACATAGAGCATATACATATAGAGCTACCTAAATAAAGTGCAAGAAGTATCAAAAGTGGATGCGAGATTGCATCCAAATTCACGCAGCAGATGCAAATGCATATGATATTAGACGAGTTATGTAGGGCTCAATTTTTGAAGAAGAAATTTTAATGGTGGCTTTTAAGCCTGGCGGCTTGCGGCGGACATTGTTGAAGCAAATCATGACTAAATTGATTTTTCGCGGTGCAAAATTTATCACTTTCAATATACTTTATCAAGTCTCAACTAGAATTATAATGAAACTACGCGTACCTAATCAAACTAATCGTAGAATGCACTGTAATTGCGGCTACATAGTGGTAGTCTTAACATCTTGGCTGCGTGATGCCAACCACTAATCAACCACAACCATTGATATGAAGTTATCTACGCACTAGATAGGTTGTCATGCCGTGTGATCCCGGTTAGGAATGCTGTGTGATACCGGCTTACAATAGCATCACCCCATTTCTGAACCTTTCTGACTTAGGGTTTCAGGTGTATCAAAACTTCTAGGCGACAGGCTGACAACTTGCCTCTATTAAAATATACACGAATTATATCAAACGGCGCTCAATATTTGTCAGACGTACGGCAATCACGCCCGTATTATTACTGTCGTTAATGCTCTGCCTACCCCGCCAGGGATATAGGCTAGGTTTGTGTGTGTGTGTGTGTGTACAAATGAAAGCTAGTTTTGTGGCCCTAATTAAAGCTCCACCTACGAGAGTACCGCGTTCTTTCGCATTTGTGTTCCTTGACTGCCAGCGCCACAATGGCTACTTCAAATTTAATTCCAGTTTATAATACTTTCGATGCTTTTCTTGACTGCCAGCGTCAAAATGGCGATTTTCAACGATTGCCTCTAATATTGTAGCAACAACCAGTCCAAAGTCAATTTCAGGTCAGTGACCGCAATCAATTAACACATCACCCGTCTGTTTTCACTCGGTTAAGCGGTTAGATGGCTGCTTGACGAGGGATTAATCGGCTTTCGTGGAAATCTATGGTAAGGCTTAGCTATGGGCTGAAGTCTATGGTCAAGAATTTATCACTTTATAATTATTATGCTCCTTGATCCGTCCGACACTTACATAGATACGTACACATACATATATCACGCCTTTATCCCTTGCGCGATATGCAGTGTTAACGGCCGTACAAAACCAGTGACTATCGCCACGTCCGACAAATATTGAGGGTCCTTTGAGATGATTAGTCTATAACTTTAGTGACAAGTTGTCAGCCAGTCGCCTAAAATTTTAATACATGAAACCCTCAAGTTCCTTAGTCGCTTCTTACAACACCCACGGGAAAGACTGCATGTTCCATCATTGTCTGCATATCGTCACTTACCATCAGGTGAGATAGTAAACAAATATCTTATTAATATTCTATCGGCAAACTGTACGTTCTAGCATTCCGTTTAATATTTGTGAAGATAGATTCTCCCGATAAACGCTACATTCTAGCATTCCGTTTAATAACTATTTGTGAAGATAGATTCTCCCGGCAAACTCTACATTCTTGCATTACGTTTAACATTTGTGAAGATAGGTGCTTGAAAACAAAAGTGAAAGTTTTCCCATAGCCAGTCACGGATTTTCGTCCCCCGTTTTCTTGTTTACTCAAAAAAGGTGCTAAAGTTTTTCTACGTTGGCCATCCGTGCCTACGGCGGGAAGTGAAACGCTGCATGTGTGTATGTGTGCATGTGTGTATGTGTGCCGCAAGGTCGCGAGTAGGATGCGCGGCAAGTGGGCTGTTGTCGCTGGGCTGCGCATACGCACTGCAGCCCGCACGATGCGCGAGGATGCGGATGATGATTCTCTTCTCTTCTCTGAAAAACCAGATGGATCTGACAGACCGCTGCGTTGTGAGATAAGTGTAAAAGAGGCCTAACAGGCAGGCGTCATCAATGTGCAAGTATTGGTCCTACAAAATGTAGCTGCCCTTCATTCACTTGATGAATAAGAAACAGAATACTCATGTTCATCATCATTTGCCTACATAAATAGTTTAATCAAACAACCAGACATAATTAAATTACAACTTGCATATAAAAGTCTGTAAGTTAATATTATAGTAGGCTATAAATACATAAATTATTTATGATTAAAGTAACACGAAAACGTACAACTCATTGTAAATCGAGTATAAGCAAATAGAACGGCAAAAATTACAAATTTTAGTAGGTAAAATTTGTAATTGTAAAATAAGCTGATTGAAAAGAATCTTCAGGTAGTAAATGACAATTTGGATATCAAGTAAATTAAGTGAAACGCTAGCTTTGCCTAACTTTCTTGAGTCGTTTAGGATTCGTCGTTTTTATAAAAGTTGCACCACAATTCACCGATCGCACTGTGTCGCGTAGTCTGCGCAAGCGCATGTCGCGTGCCTACCCCCGGATGCAACACATACGTTTCTAGGAGATTCCTCCATTTATCCTAACTCGTTGGCAACTGGCCAAGCGGCCATTTTGTGGCATGCCAATATGTGGTAGACTTTCGATGCTTCAATGTTTGCTTTAACATGGTGTTTGGACAACAAAGTTGAAGTGGACAACAAAGTTGAAATGTAAAAAACAATCACCAGCAATTATAAGAGGAAAACCAGCCGACAAAATTGAACATAAATCTCCTCAAGGAGCATAGGGCGAGATATGAAAACAAAATTGGCCCTCCCGTATTGGACTAAGAACAGTCCTATAAACATTGTATAGAAGGTCCACAATCCACGTTTATTTTTCTTAATCTCAACCTATATTTTTTGTGGAAAAATTATCATTTTATTGACTGGTACATCCCCAGCTAAAAATCTTTGCTTTCAAGTGAGATTAAATGATCAATATGAAAGAGAGAATCCCAGATTGAAAAAAAAAACATAGGTACTACAACTAGTGCAATTTATTATGCTAAAAAGTCTGATAAGAAAATCTTCGAACCAAATATGAAGTAGTAAAAAGTCACGTAAAGTAAAATGTAAAGTTACGTACAGTACACCAGCATTTTCTCTCCAAGCCCAAAATGTTACCGGCTACGAGATAGGTCACGTAGAAAACCGATCTCTCAACTTTGTAGGTCTACCTGTGCATGAATACGAAATTCTAAACATTCACTGTGATGAAAAATAGGGTTATGTTCATTTGGTGCATCTATGAAGATGTTACATTCAGGTTAAATAAAAAGCGATGAAGCTCACTTATCAATAATGAAATCGCTTATACAAATATTTAGTACATTTTCAAATATTTGTGTCTAGTCTGGGGGTTTCTGTGTTAAATAGGTACATATTATGTACCTATTTATTTACAAAAAAAAAGTATTTCAGTATTAGTATCAGCTAGCTAGTTCCCATACTACAAGCTTTGCTTAGTTTGGGGCTAGATAGCGTTGAGTGGATTGTCCAGGATATTACTTTTACTTACAAGGATTGCAATAGGTTAAGGTTTTGACATGTTTTAAGTCTGAAATGTGCATTGAGTTTTATTATTACTTGTGCAGACATGGCCCTAATTTTCCTTGCTAACCTTCACTCATTTCTCAACAAAATGGTGCATACTTATTTATTACTTAGTAGAGCTGCTGCATACCCTCGTATCCATCACATCTAACCAGGTGCAGTATGAAGGTAACCAGTCTCCAGCCTGGTAGCTTGCCGTCAATGAATCTGAAACATTGGACTGAGAAATTTGTTATAGGATGCAGCAATACATGATTGGCGTAGCGTTGGATAAAAAAAAAACATTGAAATTACAAAATGCCAAAATTCAGTTTCAATACCATTTGAACCTAACCCAAGCATGAAAAGAAAAGAAATTGAATGAGAAGCCTTTGAACCTGAATAAAGCATGAAAAGCAAATAAATAAAAAACTACTTCGTTTAAAGAATACGAGATTTTTATGGCAATTCGTATGTCCTTCGACGTGAAGACAAACTTGTCCTCTTTTGTTCCCCAATATCTCTTTGAATTATAAAGATTATTGTTATGACAATTCGTGTATTTTGCTGTGGAGACTAATTTGTCTTCTTCCTTTTTTTGTTTGCTTGTTTTAAGTCAACGTGCTACACCTTTATTCGTTAAGAAACCCACCTCTATGTCTGGTATCGTCCACTAGGTCTGTCTAGGGAATCCGGTTAGCTAACGATGCCGTAGCGACCAACTTTTGTTTAGTGTGTCTCGTGGCCGATAAACAACCCTTTAGCAACGTAGACCTTACTCCTAAAGCCTTGCAGGGGAAACTCTTCTCTATGATGCTGTCGTAAGGACTAAATTAGCTCAGCACTATGGCGAAGGGCTAGGGCAACTATGAAACCATATGGGATTAACTCTTCCTCTAAGTACAAAGGAAAATAGTGTTAGTGACAAGGAAATGAAGTTGAAAGTTGTGTGTCTAGAAATAGTAAACGAGATAAAAACTTTATGAAGATGTCTGGACAAGTTGAGATAGTTAAATATTAGGACAATGTGAGAGGTGGCTTTGTAAACAGTAGGTATGATGCCGTACCGTGTAAGGTGCCACGTGATGCCCGCTTAGGATAGCATCACCCTATTTGCTTCCCGCGGGTGTTGTTAACAGGCACAGTTCGCAGGGAACGCTGATGCCATTACAAGGAATCATTCCTTAAACGCTATTCTACACCGGTATAAAACTGTAAGTATTATAGTTATTCTGAATTAATATTGTAAAGTAACTTATTCATAATAAAGAATTTGAATTTGAAGGAAATGCCGCCTGCGTGTTGAACACATTTCCACCAGGCACGACCCGAGGCGGCCTTTTTGACGATTAATCTTAGTGGTAAGAAACTAGTTTTATTATATTGTAAAGTTAGAAAATAATTTTCTTTCATATTTCTATTTTCAAAGTTTTCCGGCTCCGAAACCATCTAAAACTACCTCAAAAGCAAGGGCTCACCCGGAAATATTTTTATATGGTTGTTCAATCAACAAGCCGGAACTTGGGAATTTTTCTGGGAAGAACGGATCGGACTGAATCTACCCGGGAGATGCCGGTTATTCCTAAAAAAAGGCACAAATGGGGGTCCTCCGGGTCCCCGCCGCAGAGGACGTCGGTTGTTTGAGAGCTTGTGGAGTGTGATCTACTAATAATACCTTGTTTAACAGTACCTTTCATACGGTAAAAAGGGCGCATCCTTCTGACCTATATTAAACGCTAAAAATAACGAAATCAATAATTTCTCGTGTCACGCCATTAACACTCAACTAAGCCAATATAGGTTAGTAATGTTACAGATAAAAGTTAGTGGAAGACTAACTACATATAATGGAAGACAAATTGAAATATGCAAACAGTTAGATAATTATACAAACAAAATCATTGTTACATTGTTGGCTAATCAAATAAATCAGAAATAACCATGGCCGAGAAAATTAAATTGGTAGGTAAACAATTGTTTTCATATTGAATAAAACAACAGTAACATCCAGCAAAGGGCGAAGGAATTTTTGGGCTGATAGCAACACTTTTCTGAACTTGGTGACGCTGTTGATATTTTGCAGATTGAGGGATTGTCGGTCAAGTTCAGTGACTCTTCGAAATGGGAAGGAAAATGGGAAATCGCTGCTGAGCTTTTCAAAAACTTCTTTCATTTACAGCGAGCACCAAAGGAACTAAACGTTTAAAAATCTGATTACATAAAATATGTTCCGTGCAAGTTTTCATTTTCATACAAAACAAAAAACGCGCAGCAGTGTTTCGAACCTTATATTCCTCGAAGCCATTTATGTATCTTGGCATCACTCTCCATTCTCAACTTTAAATGTTAATGACTTTTAAATCTTTATAAATTTGATTGTCCACCGTCGTGGTCAGTGATTTCATTTCAGATATCCTCCTTGATGATTAAATTAAAGTGTGGCTTTTTATGAGGTGTTTCTTACGAACAATCACGACCACCAACGTATTAGTTTATAAATGACCACTTTCCTTTCCATTTTGCAAACAATTTGGAAAGTAATTATTTTCCAGTCTTTGGTCAATTAGAATTTGCAAACAAATTAATTTGAGAAATTGCTCGGACAAGAATCTCTGTTGGTTAATAAAAAGAAGTCTAAAAACTAAAATCCGACTACTGAGATTTCGCGCTCTAAAAAGTAAGAAACAAGAAATCTGAAATAATAACTACTCACGATTGAATGTGTTTTTTGTCTCCAAAATTCATACAAAGTAAACAGCTATTATAATTTATTTTCATGGCAGTTTAATATAAAGTTCATAGTGGTTTTCAGGTGATAGCTGTGGTCGTTATAATATAGTGCCGTGTGATGCCGGCTTAGAATAGCATCACCCCACATCCTTCCCACGGGTGTCGTAAGAGGCGACTAAGGGATTCGAGGGTATTGGTGTATTACAATTTTTAGGCGACAGGCTGACAACCTGTCACTATAGTGATACACATGTTTTCTGGAACAACCTTGGAAATCAATCCTCAAAAATGTCAGACGTGGCGATAGCGACCGTTTTCTTATGGTCGTTAACGCTCTGCCTACCCCGCAAGGGATAAAGGCGTGATATATGTATGTATGTATATAAAATATGCTAGTAACCCCCCGTGTGATTACATTACCAAAACAAATGTTTCAGTTTCTTTATTCTGTGAGGGGGGCAAGCCCCCCTCAACCCCCCGTGTCGATGCATGCTGCTGGTTTGTTACCAAAACAGGTTTTTCATTTTCTTTGTTCTGTGAGGGGGGCCAGCCCCCCTCAACCCCCCGTGTCGATGCTTGCTGCTGGTTTCATCACCAAAAAAGTTGTCTCCGTTTCTTTTTCTGCGAGGGGGGAAAGCCCTTCTCAACCCTCCGGGTCGATGCTTGCTGTTAGTTTCGTTACCAAAACAGATATTTTCATTTATTATTTTAGCTACGTATAAAATTTAATATGAATATATGAAGCGTTATAACGACAAGTTCTAAGAAAAATGCACAAATATCTGCTTTTAGAATATTAGTTGTAGGATCTTTTATGTACATATATACATGTACCTATCTATACATACATACATGTGGGATGATATGAAAGATGAAACGATTATAATGTGAATGATGAAACGAATGGACTGTGAGTATTTTTGAACTGAAGACGGAAGTAAGATGAATTTCTGAACGATGATGTTAGAACGGAAGAGCTGAATTATTGAATGAACGAGTGTGAAAGACCGAGCGGATGGATACTTTTCAATGCGGATCGGGCAAGGAAAGACGAGGTTCTCCGGTGTAAAATTCTGTTTTATTGTAATTACAGTGCAAATAAACGTGCAAAGTTACCTAAAGACTTTGATTAAATGCCCCGATCCCATATTTTTGGGGGCTTGTCCTAGCCAAGAAGAAGTTTCAAAATTCCAAGACGAAAGACGTGCGGCGAAAAATTGAGGTTATCCGACCGGGCGAGGCGGCGCGGCGTGGTACCATTTTTCCTGCTAATAAGACTTCAACCAAGACGTTAACGACGAATAAGAATTCCAATAAGACGAAGACTACCAAACGACGTAAAGATGGGCAGAAACACGAGGAGAACCGGCAGCAATCACGACGACGAAGACGGCAAACCGATCAAAAAAGATGGCGGCGACGCGCAGTTTCAACAAAATACTCTATACATGACGGCGGACCTAGTGCCTAAGTTTACCGGCCAGGACCCAAACTACCCTGTTCACAAGTGGATTCAAGACATAGAAGATAATGGTATGATATTCCAATGGACCCCATTACAGCAACTACTAGTTGCGAGACGCTCACTCAGTGGTACGGCGCTTCTGTGGCTAAAATCTGAGCGGCCATTTAAAACTTGGGATGAGCTGGCCGAAGAGATACTAAAGGAATTTCCATCGACATGGGATACAAAGACTGTGCACGAGCTCATGAGTGCCAGAACCAAAAAACCTAATGAAAGTTGTCTTGATTACCTACTTATCATGAAAGAGATGGGCAAACGAGGAAAGTTGGCAGACTACGTGACGATAAAGTATATTGTTGACGGCATCATCGACGACGAATCCAACAAGATAATGTTATACGGTATAAGAACATACACAGAGCTGAAAGAAAAATTAAAAATCTACGAGTTGGTCAAATCTAAAGTGAAGAAACCCCAAGAACGACCGGAAAGAGCAAGTATACCGTCGAACTCAGCTTCTAGAAGAAATGCGGTACGTTGCTATAATTGCGGAGACCTAGGACATGCATCATCTAGCTGCCCTAACAGAGAAAAAGGCGCGAAATGCTTCAAATGCAACTCTTATGGGCATATAGCATCAACATGTGATCTGAAGACGGCGAACAGCGGCGGCGTGGTACAATTTCAAGATGGCGGCATTCGAAAATACGGCGGCAGCGGCGGCGCAGGCGGTGGAAGTCGACCGAGTACAAGTAGCGGCAACGACCGGGAAGAGGTACAACTGTGGCGCCACCAACCGCAGCAAAACGGTACCATGAAGCGTACGATGTTCGGATCTGTCGGCGAACCGGATGCGACATGTCGGCTAAACTCGGATTACGTCGGTCAAGATGGCGACATTGAGCGAGAGCGAATGAATGACTTGGAACGACTGACATTGACAGATGACAGCTCACACCAGATTATGAAGATTAACGTAAACAAACAAGAGATTATGAAGAAAAATAAAGAAGAAAAACCCTTAAAGAAGATTATGTTAAATGGTATGGAGACCACGGCTCTCATGGACAGCGGCAGCGACGTAAATCTAATCAGTGAAGACGTATACAAGGACTTAAAGACGGCAAAATACGAAGACGATGTTGTGCTCACCGGACTTGGTAGTGCTAAAGTGAACTCGCGTGGACACTGTATTCTAAACCTGACCATCGACGGGCGTGATTTTGGAAATGAGACATTCTACATAGTACCTAGAGACACTATACCTTACCGTGCTATTGTAGGTAGTGAATTTTTGCGCACTGTGTTCATGGTGATGGATGAAGGTACAGTGTACGTGTTCCCTAAAAGTGAGAAATGGATGACGAAACTTAATTGCTTTTTCTCTACTATTGATCTTGTAGGTACAGTCAGTAGTGAAAGTCTGAGAGAGGAAGTAGTGAGGTTAGTTGACAGCTACCAGCCACAGCAAACGAAGGAAGCTCCTGTGGAACTGAAGATCACATTGTTGGATGAGACACCAGTGGCTCAGCGACCTCGCAGACTCTCACCTAAAGAGCAGCAAGAAGTTGACAAGCAGATTCACGAATGGCTAAAAGACGGCATCATCAGGGTAAGTTATTCAGAATTTGCTAGCCCCCTGGTTTTGGTAAAGAAGAAAGATGGTTCAATAAGGATTTGTATTGATTACAGGCTATTGAACAAAAAGATTTTAAAAGACGAATATCCCTTACCAATTGTAGACGATCTCATAGATAAATTGGCAAGTGCGAAAATATACTCTGCTTTGGACTTAAAGAATGGGTATTTTCATCTCAAAGTTAACGAAGAATCAAGCAAATACACAGCTTTTGTTACCCCAACAGGCCAATATGAATTTCTAAGAGCACCATTTGGCTTGGCCACATGTCCTAAAGTTTTCATGAGATTAATAACAGCAATTTTCAGAGACATGATTGCATCAGGCAATATCATAATATTTATAGACGATTTATTAATTCCAGCTCCAGACGAACAGCAAGCTGTTGAAAGACTGAAACAAGTATTAAAGAGAGCATCCGAGTATGGCTTGAATATCAACTGGAAGAAGTCACAGCTACTAGTAAAGAAAGTTGAATACCTTGGGCATGTTATTGAAGATGGAAAGGTTATGCCTTCTCATGATAAGACTGAAGCCGTTCTCAAGTTTCCAGAACCTCAGAATGTCAAACAGTTACACAGTTTCTTGGGACTGTGCTCATATTTTAGAAAATTCATACAGAGTTATGCGCAGATCGCTCAACCACTTACAGACTTACTTAGAAAAGATGCAACATTTCAGTTTCATGACGAACACAGAGAGGTATTTAACACACTCAAACAAAGCTTAACAAGTGCACCTGTACTCAAGATATATGACGCCAATGACATGACAGAACTGCACACAGATGCATCTAGCGTTGCATATTCAGCTATTTTAATGCAAAGAAAAAGAGAAGATGGAGAACTGCATCCTGTTCATTACATGAGTCGCAGAACATCAGACGCAGAGAGCAAGTATACAAGCTATGAGTTAGAAGCTTTAGCCATTATAGAGGGCGTTAAAAAATTCAGACATTACTTACATGGTATTTCCTTCAAGATTGTGACAGACTGCAAAGCATTTGAGATGACATTAAAGAAGAAAGACTTAGTCCTGTGTACAAGAGTAGCAAGATGGATACTACTTTTACAAGATTATGAGTTCACTGTTGAACACCGCAGTGGCAGCAAGATGCGACATGTTGACGCATTAAGCCGAAACCCATATGTGGCAGCCATTACTACAGACCTGCACAAGGAGCTACAATGTGCACAAGAGAGTGATGATGGTTTGAAAGCTATCATTGATGTCCTGAAAGATGGAAAATCATACAGTGACTACTGTATTTTTCAAGGCTTACTACGCAAAGGCCCAGAGCAATCCCTGGTAGTTCCCAGAAAGATGGAAGACTATATAATAAGAAGAGCACATGAAAATGGACACTTTGGAAAGAAGAAGACTATGGAACTGATAAGTAAAGACTACTACATTGAAAATTTAGAAAAGAAGACTACTGATCTATTGGCATCATGTGTTCCATGTATCTTGGGCAGCAGAAAAGAGGGTAAACAAGAAGGCTTTTTACATCCTCTTTCTAAAGAAGAAGGACCCTTGCATACTTTACACTGCGATCACATCGGGCCTCTAGCTGAAACAAAGAAAAAGTATAACTACATCCTCACCATTGTGGATGGGTTCACGAAGTTTGTATGGATATTCCCAGTGAAGACGGTCACAGCAAAAGAAACCATAGAGAAAATGGAGATTCTGCAACAGACGTTTGGTAACCCAGCCAGAATAGTAAGTGATCGAGGAGCAGCATTTACTAGTAAAGACTTTGAAGAGTACTGTGAGAGTGAAGGCATACAGCACAGTAAAATAACAACAGGAGTACCAAGAGGAAATGGCCAAGTAGAACGCATTCACCGCACTATAATATCAGTACTTACCAAAATGAGCATGGAAGAACCTACACACTGGTACAAGCATACAAGTAAGCTACAGAGAGCACTGAACAGTACTTACCAAAGGAGCATCAAAACTACACCATTTGAGCTGCTTACTGGAGTGAAGATGCGACAGAAAGAAGATCTTGAACTGGTACAGATGCTGGAAGAAGAGTATGTCTCTACTTTCATAGCTCAGAGAGAAGAAAAAAGATGTAAAGCAAAAGAACAGATTTTGAAAATACAAGAAGAAAATATGAAAAATTATAACAAGAAGAGAAAGCCTAGTACAGGATATAAGATTGGAGATCTAGTAGCCATCAAGAGAACTCAATATGGCACCTCCATGAAGTTAAAAGCCAAATTTCTTGGTCCCTACAAGATAACAGGAATAAAGGGCAATGACCGGTATGATGTTGAGAAGATTTCTGATGCCGGAGAGGGTTCTAAGAGGACATCTACTTGTGCTGAATTTATGAAGAAATGGTCAAATGGAGGTTGAGGTAAAATTTATATTTTATTTGACCTAATTTTTTTTTATCTGTTTCAGGATGATTTAATTACCTATTTTTCATTATTATAAGAATGTTTGGTTTTGTATGAAAGGATGTTGGTAGAGTTTCGATCTCAGATTATTTTATCTTAAGATGTTATTATACCTATTATTTTATTCTAAAGAGGAAAAGAAAGTTATTTGCTAAATGAAACAATAAAGTGTACTGTTAAATTTTTCTTTATTCATGTTTTGTTCACAAGAGTGTAGCAACAAAGTTTCTGTAATTGTTTTGTAAACTACAAGTTTCAGTAAAGTGTAAAATTTTCCTATTTTGATCTCAAAAGTAGAGTGCAAGTAAAGCTGTTTATTTTTTGTTAATATATCTAAGAAGTTCTGTTAAATTTTATGAGTGAAATATTTAAGAAAAGTTGTAAAATTGTTAGTACAACGCATAATGTTTGTAGAAGTGTTTATAATGTAGGTATGATGTTATGATGATTGCATGATAAGTTGATAAGTTATGATGTGTATAATGATTGTTGATGATGTGATGATGATGATGTATGACTGACGACTGATGTGTGAATATCTGAGGGCAGATATGGTGCAGGAAGGCCGAGTGTGGGATGATATGAAAGATGAAACGATTATAATGTGAATGATGAAACGAATGGACTGTGAGTATTTTTGAACTGAAGACGGAAGTAAGATGAATTTCTGAACGATGATGTTAGAACGGAAGAGCTGAATTATTGAATGAACGAGTGTGAAAGACCGAGCGGATGGATACTTTTCAATGCGGATCGGGCAAGGAAAGACGAGGTTCTCCGGTGTAAAATTCTGTTTTATTGTAATTACAGTGCAAATAAACGTGCAAAGTTACCTAAAGACTTTGATTAAATGCCCCGATCCCATATACATATAAACACATATCACTCCTTTATCCCGCTTTCGCTCTGCTTACCTATCTATGTACGCGTTAAATTAATTTAAATGTAATAATTCGCGGTACCTTCAACTTGGATCCCCTTACATGAAATGAAAAATATGACAGTTCGTTTGATACCCAACACGATATAAACCTTATTCAAACATATTTTACATGCAGTAACAGTACGTATTGTGACTTAAACGTCAATTTTGGTGCAGCTACTCAATTGAGTAAGTCAACAGTCTCAGACAACAGATGTCGCTGTTAGTTTTCCTAAAACGCGATTTGGCTTAATAGCACTACCTTTTTCAAAAATTTTGGAAAGTGCGTGTTCCCCTAAAAATAAGAAATTTAACCGCAGTAAAGAGCAGCCTATGTTTTATTCTAGACATTATTTCATCTTTGTACAAAGTATCATTTGAATCTATTCAGCCGTTTTAGCGCCAAGTCCTAACAAACACATAAATACGCGTTTATAAATTATATAAGGAATGAGGAATTAGGATTAGGGTTAGTAGGATCTCTTATGTACCTACCTATCTATGCATTAAATTAATTTAAATGTGATAATTTTCGCGGTACTTTTCTACTTCGATCCCATTAAATATGATGAAAAATATGTCAGATCTGAGCCTAAGGAGCAGCTCTTTCTTACCATAGCTTATACACAGGTATTTAGCGTATGTAGTGCTATCACGTCTTGTCTGCCTTTCGTTTTCATCATCAGATCAGCTCCACGAGTATGACACATACCGACACCACACCGATACCGATACCAATGTACCTGCTGCTTGTAGAAAGTGGTTGAAAAATTCTGACATAAGGGCTCATTGAAGACCAATGTGGCGCAGTGGTAGTGCGACTGCCTTTGACGCAGAAGGTTCCGGGTTCGATTCTCGGTGGGCCACTCACAAAGTTGATATTTATCACTTTGTGAATTTGTTCCCAGTCTGGTTAGGGCATTGCAGGCTGAACCACCCGA
The DNA here is from genome assembly GCA_029255805.1 of Keiferia lycopersicella. NCBI lineage: Eukaryota > Metazoa > Arthropoda > Insecta > Lepidoptera > Gelechiidae > Keiferia > Keiferia lycopersicella. The sequence continues at coordinate 9,436,072 of JARACZ010000008.1, forward strand.
TTGTCCGTAAGAAAAATGGCTCCGTGTTTCGGATGGCACGTTAAACCGTTGGTCCTGGTTGTTGTCTATGATCACTTTAGTAGACGGCGGTCGTTACACAACTATGTCAGAATCCTGCTAATTTAATTGCAGAAGGCGATTGAAAAATTCCTACACTAGGGTCCATCGGGTCGTTAGACGACTCGGTGTCCCACACGAAAAAAGAAATTGAATCGTTAGACGGCTCGGCGTCCTACTCGAAAAGAGAGAAAGAGAAAAACCGATGTACCAATTTCATACTAAATTGACATTGCGTAAATGCAAGAAAGTTTCAAACTTTCACCTACATTATATATATTTTTGAAATGTGCCATTTAAGCCCTTTTGTTTGATACCCAACACGATACCACTGGAAGAAAAAAAAATTTTTCTTCGTATCTTTATGCACGCTAGAGGGCGCCATGTTCACTTTATTGTGACATGACATAGCCTATAACCATCGGACTGTTCAGACGCTCCTATTGACACCTCATTTGTCAAATTCTGATAAGTAGATTCGTAGCTAGGAGGGAACAAAGGAATTATTGCCACATACATACATACATACATACATACATACATACATTCCGGTCAAAATCATAACCCTCCTTTTTGCTTTTCTGTAGTCGGGTAAAAAGTGCGTTGCGTTCGAACGAGTAAAACAAACAGTCGCCACGGTCACAGATAGCGAAAGCTCTTATTGACACGTTCGAAAGTAGCCTTCAGTGAGGCGGGACTACACAGTGACACCGGGCACCGCTCCGAACGATGGAGCGACGTTTTCGTATCTTCGTCTGGAACTCCGGTGCATGATCACGCGCATTTGCTAAGTCCTGCTTTGTCGATAGCGCACTCCGCTGCTTTGTCGATTCGGACGCATCCGCAACTTCTTGCGGACGGGTCCTTGTCATAAACCCTATCTCCGTGCGGAGCGCACTGTGCCTTCCAGAGATGCAATGTCAGTCAAACTCAAATCATTTATCCAAAGTAGTAAATTTTACATTTTATCCTTTTGATGGTCATGTTTTAGTCATTGTAAAAAAGAGAAAAATGTAGAATGAGTACGTTTTTCTATTTCTTACAACAATTTTATGAACCTAGTGTAAAGGCGTGTGTAGTAGAATGTAGTTTTTCTATAATTTCAGGACCTAAATTATAAAACCGGATCACCGCACGTCGAAGCGGGGTCAAGTGCAATGTGATACTCGCCTGATAGCTGATACCTTCGTTTCTTACCTTCATCGGTGTAATGACCTTTTTGTTGAAGGCACTAAGGTCTTCATTGAAGTTACAAATTTAATGACATAGAACATGATTCCGTAGGCGGGCGATATCAAATTTGGGACATATTTGGGTTGAGATGGACATTCTTGGTTAAAATTTATTCGTCGTGTGCATTGTCACTTCGCTATAACCAGTTTTGTATGGAAATTTCTTTATTGCTAGAACCGATGACCGTTGCATTTAATTTGGAAGATTTTCGTTCAAAAATAGAACTTCTTTTTGTGCGTGTGTTGGTTTTAAAACTTGACCTTTCAATCTAAATAATGGTTTTATGTTAAGTCAAGTACTTAGTATAATTTATAATCTTGAGTAAGTACCAAAAAGTAAAAGTGTAGGTACTCGCATACAACGAAATTCGATACGCTTATTCAAAATTATTTATTGTTGCTGTAAATTATATTAGGAAAGTATCAAAATAACAGATCAGTAATATCCTAAGTTTTTTTATAATTACATATAATTACACATGCCGTGTGATGCCGGCTTAGAATAGCATCACCCCACATCCTTCCCGTGGGTGTCGTAAGAGGCGACTAAGGGACTCGAGATTATTGGTGTATTACAATTTTTAGGCAACAGGCTGACAACCTGTCACTATAGTGATACACAGACACTATAGTGATACACATGTTTTCCGAAACAACCTTAGAAAACAATACTCAAAAATGTCAGACGTGGCGATAGCGACCGTATTCTTACGGCTGTTAACGCTCTGCCTACCCCGCAAGGGATAAAGGCGTGATATATGTATGTATGTATGTACATATAATTTGCTGATGGTCGTTTCAGCAAACTGTATTTCGGTTGGTACGTGACTGAGTAAATTAATATATTACAAAAGTTACACAGATGTATATTGATTGTAGTAGCCGAAGTTCAGTTTTCTAGTTATTATAATATTAATATTCCATACCATTTTTCATTTTGAAAATATTGAGAGTTGAATGGTTAAACAAAAATAAAATTGTTATGACACCTTTAAAAATAGTCAAATATGACATCATTTTTCAATAGTTCCATACGAAATATCGTTTTTTCTAGGAGTAGCCAGTTGATTATGGTCCTGTGTGATACGCAACTCACAATCCACTTTACAGTTCTTCATAATGCCAAGCACGATAACCGAAACCCACCAGCGACATATGACATTAGGTCCATTTTCCTAGTAAACAAAGTAAAATAGACCTTATGTCATAGCATTTGCTCCAAGGTCATAAACTTCACAGGGATATCATCCTATATTTCATTACCTACATATACAATCTACTAATCCAGATCTGAGAAAAGAACTAATGCATATTCAGTGCCGAAAGAATCAGATCATCAATCAATCATAAATGTAAGTACTTCATATCTGTCATTAAAATGCAATAAAGCTCAAACCTTTTTAATCACCGCTATGTCGCAGCCCTATTTGCCCTCGGTAATCTCGTTTGCGACAGCCCTACGGCCCACGGCGCGCTCGACCGGACCTATACGCACTCAACACACTGACACACATTTTTCAACCTGACTTTATTTTATTTACTTACTTACCCATGTTGAGATTCGTAGTGCGTCCACATCGGATTAGTAAGCTAGGGAATTACATATGAGCTGAACTCAGGTAAGTAGGACTCGTCATCATTTCGTGTGGGACACCGTGTCGTCCAACGACCCGATGAACCCTAGTGTCAGAATTTTTCAACCGCCTTCTACAAGTAGCAGGCTTCTGACTTGGTTGTGTAACGACTGCCGTCTAGGTGATCATAGACAGCAACCGGGACCTCCGGCTTAACGTGCCATCCGAAACACGAAACCATCTTACTTACGGACAATCGGGTGGTTCAGCCTGCAATGTCCTAACCAGACTGGAAACAAATTCACAAAGTGATAAATATCAACTTTGTGAGTGACCCACCGAGAATCAAACCCGCAACCTTTTGCGGCAAAGGCAGTCGCACTACCATTGCGCCACATCGGTCGGTATGTAGGACTGACGGAACATCATCTTGTCTTGGGAATCCACCAACGTTTTTTTTTTTTTTTGTGTAGGACATCAAATCGTCCAATTGTTTTTCATCATCTACCTATGATAAAAACCTAGACTAGGAGCATTACTTACTGCCTACAAACTTTTTTAAAGTTTGGCAGAATTATATAAAAATTGTAAAAGGTTTTTGTATCGAATAAACTTATTTTTCATTTCATTTTATTTTTCATTTATGACCAGACTAGGCTGACGAGAATGGCGTGAATTATTTGACAACGAAAGCCGATGATCGCGCCAGCAACACGGGATCGTTTTTTTCATGTTTATGTTAAAATCCATACTAGAAATGTCGATCCTCATACTAAAACCGCTCAACTGCTGACGACGCAGCGCTGTCGCAGCGTCGTCCGTCGAGTGCGGTTTTAGTAGAGTAACGTTTGTAGTATGGATCTGACGGACCACTGCAATATTTTAGCGGTCCGTCGTGCGTTAAGTGTGCGATGCGCCTTCCAAATAGGTACGATACTTAATAATTCAAGAGCAACTTTTCTTTATGGCTGCCGTCGACTCTTTGGCCATTTTAAGCCTAATCTGTTTATTTATCTTATACAACGTCTAACTAACCAAATAAATCAGAAACTGACAGAAACTCTCGACCAATTACTTTGTTAACAATTCAAAGGACATTCACTTTCATGTTATAGCTGTTGTACATTCTTTCTCTAGCGTCTGTGGCCAAGTGGTTAAGACACCTATCTTATAATCGTGAGACCCGAGTTCGATCCCCGCCATGTACCAATGGGTTTTTTTACCCTCGTACATTTACCGACTGCTCTTACAGTGAAGGAAGAAACATCGTGATGTAACCCACATTAAAATAAGATTTGAATTCGGGTGATATTGGAATGTGACCTTACCTAGGATTCGGGCTACGTTAGCCTTCGGGTTGCAAAGGTCAGATGGCAGTTGCTCTGTGTAAAAACTTGGTTCCACATCAAATCCCCAAGGTTAGGTAGCCGACCCCGACAGAGAACGGGATAAGGCAAGGAGAATGACATTCTTTCTCTAGAAGTTACTTTTATAACTGTTGAAACACTTTTATTTTGCAAGTCCGTTAGATCGTTTGGTGTGTATTTAAAAGCAGCTTTGACACGCCTTCGAGTGGTTACTATTACAATAATTCACGACGATTTATCATCTTGTTTTACAGTTATTGCATCTGTTGCTTGGAGTCTGTATTTTGCGAGGGAAATAGTATACAGTGATCTATGATATTCCTGCTCGTTTTGTGAAAAACAGTCTTTTGTTTAAAAACATGTCATAGATATTTTCTTTTTTTCTATGTTCTATATTTAAATGAGTTTAAATTTTATGGTGCTGCATCCGCCAATCTGCTTGCCAAATGAGGTGAGCTTAGTAAGTCCCTCCTATATGGGTTGTAAGGGACAGTGCTAAAAACATTGCTAGGGCACATGTAGGTAATGAAACTAAACAACATCTCCCCAGGAACACATGTCTGGTCAGAAAACAACGAAAATAAATTTACCTCCTATTAAGGAAACGTTTCACCCTATCAGTATTCGGAGAGCTGTATATCGGCATATTATAATGGAGAGCCCATCCATACAAATCCACCAATAAGCGGCCTGTGTCGCTCTCGAATATGATGCAGCTCAAGTCGTGTAAGAAACTTGTTCAAAACATAATGAATTTGTCATAGAAAACAATTACAACAATCTCCCGCAGCTCATGAACAAATTACAACAAAAACTCTTGCCAAGAGAATGAATTCAGAAACAGAACCATAAAATTAATCAAAAGGTTAAACTTAGATCGTTAATAATAGATAGAGTAAGATAAGCATAACAAACATGATTATTGAAAATCAAATATCTGACCGCGTTAATTTACAAGTATGAATGAAGTGAGATGCCGGCTTAGAATAGCATCACCCCATTTCCTACCTGTGGGTGTCGTAAGAGGCGACTGAAGGACTTGAGGGTTTCAGGTTTATTACAACTTTTAGGCGACAGGCTGACAACCTGTCACTATAGTGATACACAAAATGATATCAAACGGTCATCTATATTTGTCAGACGTGGCGACAGCGACCGTATTTTTGCGGCCGTTAGCGCTCTGCCTACCCTGTAAGGGATAAAGGCGTGATGTATGTATGTGTATGTATGTAATGAAGTGAGAATGCGCATCAGCATTCCTTTTGAATGCATCATCTGCGGTCGCTGGTGGTTAGTGTGGAAATACCTTCTGATAGATAATGGACTGTAGTGACTCTTAACTTAAGGTAATGTATTTGAAAAGACTCTACAGGGTATAAAAATAGCTGCAAATATTTTAAGGGTTGAATCAGCCCATGAAACTGTACAACTTTCCCCAAGGAACAAAAGTCGATATATGGAAAAAAAATTTGACCTCCCATACAAAATGTACATGTCGACAAAGACAATTTGTATAGGGGGCCCAAATTTTTTTTCATATTTCGACCTATGTTCGTTGGGGAAAGTTGTTCAGTTTCATAGTCTGATTCACCTTTTAAAATATTTGCAGCTAATATTTTTACACCTTATATATTAAAAGAGGTTCTATTCTTCCGTATAGTTAATATATCAGACCTATTAACATTCTTATTGTAAAAGTGTTTAAGGCGGTACGGTAATCTAGTAGATCCTACCAATCAACTATCGTCGCAAATTATATCGAACTAGCGGAACTAGTTCTGCCCCGCGACTATGCTCAGACTTTACCTACCTATTATCAAACTCTACATTTATTTGCCGTGTGATGCCGGCTTAGAATAGCATCACCCCACATCCTTCCCGTGGGTGTCGTAAGAGGCGACTAAGGGACTCGAGAGTATTGGTGTATTACAATTTTTAGGCGACAGGCTGACAACCTGTCACTATAGTGATACACATGTTTTCTCAAACATCCTTGGAAAACAATTCTCAAAAATGTCAGACGTGGCGATAGCGGCCGTATTTTTGCGACTGTTAGCGCTCTGCCTACCCCGCAAGGAATGAAGGCGTGATATATGTATGTATGTATGTACATTTATTATGAGCGTTACAGTAAGATAATAAAAGTAGATTGTGATACCTGTGTTCATTTAATAGTATTGATACTACTAGATTTGAGACATAGAATTTCTTTTATCGCGCAAGTATTGCCCATACTTAGTCAGCATTTAAGCTGAAACGATGAGTGGCGAAATAGCGAAGACAAAAGGTTGAGGTTGTTTCATCTTCATTTCGAATCATCAGGCATTGAAGTGACCATACTACAATAATTTAGGATATAAAAGAGTCTATTATAGCCTTTTAGGATACCTACGATAGACACTTTTATAGGAAAAGGCTGAATTTTATATACATGATATATTGGGACGGCCCAATGCCATGCCATTTAGGATGGCTTGAGTGAATTTAATTACAATATTGTACTCAAGAGATTTAGAAGTATGCTCCTTGGCAAAAGTTACTCCTTGTATAAATCACCTAATTATCCTCAATTGACTGATAGGGTGAACCCATATCTTGCACTGCGCTCGCCAATCCGCCTGCCAAGCGTGGTGAGTATGGCAAATATCCCAATGGAGTGTGGCCCATGTCCAGCAGTGGACTGTTGTGGCTGTTAAGGTTTATAATATTTCTCTTTACATACAAACAGATCTCGCTTCAGATTTATCATAGAGACAGGAGGCGATAAATCGATGAAAAGCTCCGGCTATAAAAATTGCAAACCCATTATACACAACCAGTTTAATAAAGGTATTCGCAATAAAACCATTTTACTTTCTCTTAGAAAACTTCACCTAAATTTAGTCCACATTACTTAGAAATAATTATTTAGATTTATCGATAGCACTTTTACTGGCTCTTAGTGTCCAAAAAAAATTTATCAGCGATAGTAGTAGTTTTATATTTTAGCCGTGTGGTGTCAGAGTGGAATAGCACCACCCCATATCCTCCCATAGTGATCGTAAGAAGTGACCGGTCTTGGAGAAAGACATCACATCCACATCAAACCTGGAACGGGGTCTCTGTCCTGGGCAACCCTGCGTTTTTCATAATTACGTCCCAGGCAACGCAGTATCTTTGGTCTTAAACATTGATTAAATCGTCTGCCACTTTTCACAATTCACATTTTTTTATGCGATTTCGCAGGTGGCCCCATTGTTACTAATCACGAGTAGAAACATCCAAGTATATGTATGTATAATGTATACATACATATACGTACATATATCACGCCTTTATCCCTTGCGGGGTAGGCAGAGCGTTAACAGCCGTAAGAATACGGTCGCTATCGCCACGTCTGACATTTTTGAGTATTGTTTTCTAAGGTTGTTTCGGAAAACATGTGTATCACTATAGTGACAGGTTGTCAGCCTGTCGCCTAAAAATTGTAATACACCAATACTCTCGAGTCCCTTAGTCGCCTCTTACGACACCCACGGGAAGGATGTGGGGTGATGCTATTCTAAGCCGGCATCACACGGCATATGTATATGTACTGACTAAAAATTAACCCTGTAGTTGGATATTCACAAGGAATTGAGGGAATGCTACTAGGCTGTACCAGTGGCTATACCAGTATACTATATCCTTTACTAGACTTTTACCACACCCACGGGATTAAATGGGGTGATGCTATTCGAAGCTGGTAAACCACTATCGAATTGGGTCATACTCTACTTATTCTGAAAGCTTTGCCGAAGGGTAATTTCCCTAAGCTGTTTTCCTCGAATCTTTTAGAGCATTTTCCGTATCTTATTATGATCATCCCCTTGCGAAACATAAGTAGGTATTTTGGAGTTATTATTCTTTATGAATACTTAACATAACTCTTAAATATGGGAAAATATTGTTTCTATACATACACATTGAAACGCTTGGAAAATTTTTGATGTTATATTTACACAATTAGAAATATTAATACTTACTTACTGACATACGCTAACGCACTAGGTAGTAATTCCACTGAAATTATCATGAAAATGAAAAATATAAGAAAAAATAATATGTACTGTTCACAACCAATGTCCAATGCACACAATGCAAAAAAAACAATATACAGGAAATCCTTAAACCTTAATGAGAACATAATTCTTCCCCGAGGGCAAGAAAACAAGTAGAATCTGGTTAGTGCAAATTGTTGCCAGCTCTTAAATTAACACACATCAAGCGGTCTCGTTATCGCATAAAATATATCGCTGTAAATTCTAACGCGGACCAAGGAAATAAGAAGCATAGGCCAGGGCTCCGAAATGCAGCGGGGCGACGGCACCGTGGTGGCAGCGGCGAGAGTATTCCCAAAACCATGTACAGTCATGGACAGAATTGGGGTCAGTCAAGAGGGTGTATTATCGCATACACAATCATTTTAACTTACTCACACATACACATACTCGAATATGTTTTTAAAAAGTAAACCTTAAATCAAGCTGACTTAAGTCAAAACTCATATAAACATTGCTCAGCGACCTCTATGAATTTATGAGAAGAACTATTAAGAACAGTGCCTGTTTGAACGTTAAGATCTGACTCACCATGTCGTAACTCTAACCAATTAAACTGCTGCGTTGGTTTAATTAGACCCATACTTCTATTTCAACGTTAATATCACCAGCGTAAATGGTCTAATGGTTGCTACGTCCAGGTTACGTCAAAGATTAGAATAATATCAGGTTCGGATCTCTATGATATGTTTTAGTTTTGTTTAGGATAGTTTAATTTACTTATCCCATTTTTTTGTTTTATTGTTGCTGTTGATTCTGTTGTGGACTAGGACAATCAACACTAAAGTGAAATGAAAACAATTATTAACCAATTAAATATTTTTATTATCAAATAACCTTTACAGTAAAATTTAACAAACCTTTTTAAACAATATTTTAATAATGATCTATTGACTTCTACTACGCAGATCTAATAAATAATGAGGTTAAATGTCTCAAGGTTTAGCTTAAAGTATTCGTTTTCCAGAGGAAAAGATATTGAAGCTAAATCTCAAGAAAACGAAAGAAAATTTACAAATTTCGTAAGTAACTTTGTTTAGATTACCTACGTAATACAAAACAAAACATTGTCTGACTGATATAGTTTACCAAAAAAATGAAACATTAATACTTCTACTTTATTATAAATTATAAGTAAATAACTTGATTACATTTTGCAAACGCCGTGGCATTGAAGCAACCATTTCGGAGCAAATGTTGGTTCCGCTTAAATCCTCCCACACTTCATGTCATGGCAGTGAGACTCCAGTTCTTCCTTTCGTCTTTCATTACGCATTCCATCTTTGCACCATTAAGCCCCATAGATTTTCTATAGGGTTTAATTCTGGGGATTTAGCTGGCCAGTTTATAACATTTATTCGAGCAACGACACTACCCTCTTCTTCAAAACGAGTCACCCAACGCTTCGCTGTTCTCAACTAAAACAAAACAAACAAGCTTTAATAAACTATGCAACTAAAGCTATGTATAAAATTATGTATAATAAGAAAATGTAAATAATAAATACAAAGTATAGTCGTAATTTGAAATATTATAGATACTTACGGCATAGCCGGTCTCAGCAACAATTTCCGATAATTTATATCCAACGTTATGCAACGCAACAATACGATGCTTATCCTCATTACTTAAATTTTATTATTACTCATTTTGAAAAATGTAATGAAAGTAAATGAAGCGAAGAAAGAATGTAACAGAAAACACGGGCACCCACGATAGCGAACTAACACCGACAGAATACGAAATCCTTCCGAATGCAATCCAATAGTTAAACTTACTCGTTTAAAGGTATTAGATATAAATAAAAAAGTATCATTTAAGGTAAAACACGATCGAGATTCGAACCACTGCTTTGACGAAGTGACTGTTATCTACCTTTCCTTGCTATCCACTAGACCAACTGCGCCTCTAGTCAAATCAGTGAAATTATGGATGTTACTCGGTTTGCATATTGGTCAGTTAGCTACGTAATATTTTGTAAATGTGTGAGTGTCAATACACTCATTGTATTGTCGCTTGGGATGCGCAAGCAACTTGTTTTCTGAGAACTGACTCCACTTCTGTCCCTGACCGTACGTGTATCACCAAATTTCTTGCTCGTGGGTGTCGTAAGAGGAGAGTGAGGGACTCGACTAGACGGTATGTGTAATGTGTATTATTGGGTATTGGTTATTCTGTGCTGAAGCCGAGGGGGCAGATCCATACTATAAATGTCAATCCCCTTACTAAAACCGCTCAACCGCGATATTTTAGCGCTTCATCATGCGTTAAATGTGCGAACCGCCAAAATCCACATTTTATGCATATCGCGGACTACCGCTCATTGCCCGCTCGTTCACGTTTCGGTCCAATTAATTAGTATACCTGTCGCAGGGATTTAGTCAAAGTCGTTATATTATAATTTCACTAGTGAAATTTTAATTACACTATTTATTGTCAATAACTACAGATTCGTATAATTTCACGGGCTCATTTCAGTGATATTGTAATTTCACTGGTCTGCAAAAGTGACATTATAATAAATTAAGGTTTATTATGAGTTATGATTGTGGAGGGAGCCACACGTGATCTGATTGGTCAATAGAGTTAATCAGTCGCCATTTGCTCAGTTGGTAATAAAATCAGACCAATCAGCCATTGGTATGATAATCTAACGGCTTGCTCAAGCCAGTGCTATTGTCAATATATCACTGCCTTACAATTTCACTGTATCGGTCTAGTGAAATTATATAGTCACTGAAACTAGCCCGTTAAATTGAGAGTAATGCAATAAATCAGTGCAAATATAATGTCACTAGTGAAATTTCAATATCACGGCTATTTTAATATCCCTGCAACATACCTACGCCTATGATCCCGCCGCCCGCCCCACGGTACTTCGGAGCCCCGTCCTCACTCACTTCTTCAATACTTTACACGGCCACACCTGTTATAGCTTGTGATGGAAAAATAAGCTTTATTTACTAGGTCAGAGAGTGCAACAATAATTAATATGAAGTGTTTTGGATAATGTAAGTAAACTGGTGCGACGTGTGAGATTTTTACTTTCATTAACAATGTTAATAGGTTGTAGAGAAACAAGTCCGACTTTACAACAAGAATATTTAAACGGACCATGGGAATTAAAACATATCAATCGCTTATAACCATCAAGAGAAGATTTTAGATAAAAATCAGATAATTATTGAAATGGCGGTAATTTCAAAGTTAAATTTTGCGTTTAAAATCCGTTATTACGAATTTTAAACGCAAGATTATACCGTAGTGCCGCGTGATACCAGCTTAGAATAGCATCACCCCATTTCTTTCCCGCGTGTGTCATAACAGGCGACTAAGGGATTTGGGGGTTTCATGTGTGTTATAACTATAAGCGACAGAGTGACAACCTGTCACTACAATGATACATGAATCATCTGAAACGACCGACCCTTAATATTTGTCAGACGTGGCGATAGCGACCGCATTTTTGCGGCCGATGCCGCTCTGCCTACCCATTAAGGGAAAAGGTGTGATATGTGAATTAATGAATTCTATGATAATCTATGATATTTTAAAATACCTACCTAGCATAGCCCAGTCATCCGTTCATTCTCTCGAAAATTACTGCTTCTGTTCTGAGGCAGTCGGACAATAAGATAAGTTAAAAAACTTAATTACAAAAATAATACGTACACTTATACTGTTATACGTAGTTATAAACCTAACTATTTCATAACACCGAGGCATCGATAGTATATTTAAATTGGAACCAGTGTCAGAAGATGTTGTAGGCAAAATAATACTGAAAATTAAATCTAACGCTGAGGGCATCGATCACTTAAGCAGAGATATGATATTGTTCACTCTACCACAGAATCTAGCTACCATCACAGCCATGATAAATAAATCAATCCTATCGAGCTCGTTCCCTACACAGTGGAAGACAGCAATTGTGCGTCCAATTCCTAAAATTAGCAACCCTAATGAAATTAAGGATCTCCGCCCTATTAGCCTTCTCCCCTTTCTATCGAAAATTCTAGAAAAGGTCGTCTACAATCAGGTAATAAAATACTGTGAATCTAACAAAATTCTCCCCGATCTTCAGTCGGGCTTCAGAAAGGGTCGCAGCACATCAACTGCGTTAACTGATGTTGTTGACAACATACTATATAATCTTGATAAGGGCAAAGCTACCATACTTGTGCTCTTAGATTACTCACGAGCCTTTGACTCAATTAACATATCCCTATTGTTGGCAAAAATGGCGTACTACGGATTTCATGATTCATGTATTAAATGGTTTGATTCCTACCTTAGCGGACGGTCTCAACAGGTGGAGATATTTACGGCTGATGGTTCTACCCTTACTTCGCAAAGGAGACCTGTTACTAGGGGAGTGCCACAGGGGTCAATTTTAGGACCTTTGTTGTTTATATTATACACGGCAGATTTGACGAAATCCATTCGAAATTGTCAATATCATTTATACGCGGACGACTTACAAGTGTACCTGCCTATCAGTGTTTCTGATGCAAATACTGACATTGATTCTTTAAATCAGGATTTAAATCGTGTTGCACTTTGGTCTGCAAAGAATGACTTGGTACTTAACCCAAATAAAACAAAATATTTGATACTTGGCACGGTAAAACAAATACAAAAAACAGTTTCACAAAATCCGAAGATTACTCTGCAAGGTATTGATATAGAGCGTGTTGAGGAAGCAAGGAATTTAGGTATTTTATTTGATGGAAAGTTGCGATTCGAAAATTTCGTACTTGAAATAGTTCGCAACTGCTTTTATCGCCTTAAAGTGCTTTATAAAATACGTGATTACATAAGCTTAGACCTACGTATTTCACTTTGCGAGGCATTAGTTTTGTCCAAACTTAACTATTGCATTACCGTTTATGGCCCATGTCTCCTCGCAAAGTCTCAAAAGCTAATTCAACGCGTACAGAATGCTTGTGCCAGATTCTGTTTTAAAATTCCTCCACGCACACATGTTACACCTTACTTACAATCCGCCAAGATATTAAAAATGAAAGAACGGCAGCAGCTCTATACGGCTACTTTGTTATTCGGCGTTATCAACTTTAAATCTCCTGAGTACTTACATAAAAAAATCTCGTATCGCTCTCCTCGAAACCCAAATACTCATGAAAATAGAATCTGTGTCCCACCCCTTCTGATACCACCTCATAAAACGACTGCTTTTCGAGGCAGTTTTAGATATACGGCTGCCAAAATATGGAATAATATACCTCCTCCCATCAGAAATATTAAATCTATTGTTAACTTTAAACTCAAATATAAAAAATATCTTATCACCCTAACATCAGACAGCTGTATCTAGAACTGCACGAAATTATCCTATTTATATATATTTTTTATTTTTTTTTATCTATATACTTATGTACTTATTTTTGTTACAATATGCTTTATATTTTAATATATACGCTCTTATTTATTTTTTTAATATACACTAGACCTCCTATATATATCACTTCCCAATACCTATAATTTAAATATAATTCTGTTTCGTACTCTATCTGCTTAGCCACTATTTTCCTCTCTGTTTCGCTCACGCTATCTCATTTAGGTTTCTGGCAGAATCATCAGCGTCACAGCTTGCTGTGGCAATAAGCTGAGCCAGCGCCTTTTCACTGTCACACACACAGTGCACAGTGGGTCCCAGCGACATGGTTGCACCCTCCTATATATAAACTGTCATATTATCGCTAATTACCTTGTTGTTGTTTTTTTGTAATTGTTGTGTATTGTGTATGTTTACAGTGAATAAACGTATTTTCTATTCTATTCTATTCTATAAACTAAGAATTTGAATTTCTGTATCTGAGGTAAATGGATGGCTGATTTAAGTAGGCGACTCAGAACAATGTATCATAGACACAATAAACGAAATCAACGTCAACGAGAAAAACTTAATTATCTAAACTTATCTAATGGTTGTCTAACCATCTGTCAACGGTTCTTAATTCAATTTAATTGACCGTTTTTGCGAATCGCTGAACTTGATAGACAAATGACGAATAGCGCGAAAATGTATACAATAATATACCGTTCGATGGCTCCATTTACTTTGATGAGCATATTGTTTCGATGTTATTTTTCTGCTATTGTAACCCATGTCGTGCAATACTTGCTGTACTTGAGTCATAGTCATTGACCCTGTAAGTGAATTGATAATTGGAAACATAGTAATTCGCATGAACCGCTAAGTTGTTCATTCCTGATAACTTTATTTAGATTAGACGAGTTCGCACGTCCGTCGATTTTAACGAGAAAAAAAAGGCATTAATTATTAAAACAACCTTAAACGAAATTATACTCGTTAATGCCCACAGTTGCTTCAGTACCTATACTTTATGAAGTTTACTAGTTCGTTTAGACAAACTAGAAATCCAGCCTTCAAAGACTAGGCCATCCATTCCACAGAGTAAATAATAATAGTACTAGCTACTCCGCCTCAATCAATTAAGACTGTTGTCCTAAGTGATTGTGTAACGTAAGTAGTCCGACCCTAATCTCACCAGAAGAAGATAAATTCGGTATGGCCTTAAGTAGCCTCACTACAGAATATCCAAATAGTGCCTCACCTAAGCCTAGATTCTTCTTTTCGTGTGGGATACAGAGTCGTCCAACGTCTAGATGAGGGTCAAGAGCAGACCTACAAATAAAAAGCTCCACAAACAAGCAAAGAACTGGAATGACACTAGGGCAGGGCACTGGCATGCGGTTTGTGCTTCGTTTGCATTCCTGCCCACTGCCCACTGGCTAGGCCACTAGGTAGTTTACTCGTTAGTCCCAGTGGGTCTAGTTGGTCACATTGCGTTTTATTTGACAGTTATAGATGATTATTGCAGCAATACGCTGCATTTGATGATCTCCGGGACCTATTGGAAAAATCTGGTGATTTGGGTAAATAAACAGTCTTTATCTTATCGGATTAAGACAAAGTAAGTTATGATTATTAAAGACTCGCCAACTAGTAAATATTGAGAAAATTCTATATCAATAAACTGAGCTGTACCAAACTTTATCTCATTTTGTCAGTGGGTGTATTAAATGAGAAGTTTAGTAGATAATAGCATCTCTTCCTTTTTTGGTCCTTGGACCCTCTGGGTCAAATCGGCAGTAGATCTAATAAGTGAATGACTGCAGTATAAGGCGGTGAGTGGGCGTTTGGGGCTGTTGTGGCCACTTTTACTTCACGTTAGATACTCGAACCCACAATATTAGTCTAATGCGCGCAGCAAACGGTCAAATCGAACCTGAGCTTCCTGATTTTTTCAGTGGGTCCTATAAATGACAGGTCCAGAAAGTAATGGCAATGTTGCAAATTGTACCTGGGTCAAATGGGCAGTGGGCAATAACTAAATGACTACAGGCGACTAGCCGCGACTCGTCTCGCTGGTAATTAAGGCGGTGCGTGGGCGTTTGAGGTTGTTGTGGCCACTTTTACTTCACTTTCGCGGGTGTTCTTGCACTCCTGAAGAATGAAGATTGAGGCTAGGAAACTGCGTCTTTTCAACTAGGGTGAGTGTCTATCTAGGAAAATCAAGTGACATATACACTGGAGTACTTACCGCCGGCAGGATTTGAAACGTGCGATTTTGACTATTAGTAGGTATACCTACTTGCAACGCCTCTAGATCGGGCTACAGCGGCGCAATCGTTGCATGCGAAATTATGCCAGCAAACGTAAGTCTCTTAATTGCAATAACGCGTGGTATGTTGTGTTTCGCAGGCTGACAACCTGTCACTACAGTAATACACGAAGGCCCTCAATATTTTTCAGACGTGGCGATCGCGACAGTATTAAACGGCTGCTTACGCTCTGCCTATCCTACAGGGGATAAAGGCGTCATATATTGATGTTATTGTATATATATGTTATGTTTCTATCTACCCAGGGTATACTTCGGTATGAGCGAAAAAGTCTTAAAAGATTTGGTATTCCTTATTCATAATTTCATTTGGATCCATTAGTTATGCCATCACAATACATGATAGCTTCTGTTTTCTCGTCATTACGACTGCGTTATGTCAGCAAACATACTTGCCTATTATTTGAATGAGCCAATGGAGTATTTGTTCAAAGAAATTAAAACAAACTAAAACTAGTCGTTCGTCTTTAGAAAGTGTTTGTACTGGAGAGGTTTTAATTGCTACCAGGGTATTTAGAGATTTTTGCTCATTAGTGATGTCTTTTCTTTTGTTATCTCTGTGTACAGAATGTTTTGATGTATTTGGACTTTACCGATTTAAGATATTATTATTTTAGAAGCACTTTTTACGTCTAAATTGTACTACCATGCTTGACACCAAACTTGGAGTAGGTAGGTCGATTAATATTAAAACAACAACAACATGACGTATATTCTATAGGTAAGGTGTAAAAATATTAGCTACAAATATTTTAAGGGGTGAATCAGCGCGAACGCAGCGTTAAATTGAACAACTTTCCCCAAGAATCATAGGACGAATTTTTTTTTTATCTCCCATACAAATTGACTTGGTTGGATGGTAATTTTGTATGGGAGGTCCAAAATTTTTTCTCATATTACGAGCTATGTTTCTTGGGGAAAGTTGTTCAGTGTCATGGGCTGGTTCACCTCGTGAAATATTTGCAGCTAGTTATTTTACACCCTGTATATTCTAATATTGTACTCGTAACATCTTTCATCCGAGAGCCGAACTCACACACAACGTTCGTTTAACTTCAGGTGCTTTATCGCCACTATCGCCGGAAGAACGACGCAAAATATCTGAATTTTCACACTATCAAACACGACGATAAACATTTTCAACGATACCTTAAACAGTTTCTAACAAACCATTTACAATGTTACCCACCTCTAAACGGATGGCATGAAGTGGCTGGAAGAGACCAGTCTAGATAGAGCTCTAGCTCTTGTCTAGGCTGAAATATTCACTAAGAAAACTAGCGTTTACAACAGGTCGGGTTATACCGGTCACGTATAACCCGGATAGTTTGTAAGGTGACCGGATGCAAGCTTCCACGTGGTCGCGTTGCTTCGCGTCATTCACAAGAGTTTTTTTATTTGTTTGTAGAAAGTCGCCATGAGGTTTACGATGTCCTAATGTCAGACGAAGGCCAATAAAAAGTGGTCTAATTGGTAATACAGCTAGGTATTTTAATTTATATGGATTTACTACTTAATCGTGGTAAATATGGGACATGCTTACAGATTTCAATTCAGAAACGGCGTTTACAAATAGAATTCACAGTAATTTCATTATCAAAGAAAATACATCTTCGCGTCAGTGCGTTTTCGTACAGGAGTCTGAGGCCCGTATTTATAAACCGCACTCAACTCTGAGATCGATCTTGTGTCTTTGAGATGCTGTTAGTATTGACTGGCATTTGTCAAAATCGCTCTTAAGATCGATTTCAGAGCTAAGTACGATTTATAAATACGGACCTGAACCGTTCGTTTTCGTTTCATGCGGAAAATCTGTTACTTGGCTTGATTCAAACGTTCTACTTTACTTATCGATTCCCACATACCCTAGTAAATTTAAACAATACCCTTGGCTATAAAATCATCCTGTAATAGAAATTTAAAAACGTATGGTTAGGACATAATGCATCACTATATTTCTTTTCCGTGGATGTCGTAAAAGCCGACAAAGGGTCTCGAGGGTTTTATACCTATATATTACAATTTATACGATAGCCTGACAACCTGTCACTACAGTGATATGCGAATCATCTGAGAGGGCCCGCATTCCGCTGCGAGGGTCTGACAAGTGTCAGAGGTGGCGATAACGACCGTAATTTTATGATCGTTAACGCTCTGCCTACCCCGCAAAAGATAAAGGCGTGATTGTATGTGTGTGTATGTATGCGTAGAGCATAATAAGTAGCAGGTTTTCGCATGAAACAAAAACGAACTTATCAGAAATTAAGCTCCAGATAATTATTTCCATAAACTTTCATAGGTACGACTCCTGCGAAAATCCCTAGGATTTGTGAGGCCTTTTCCGCCAATTAGGAATTCCACTTACGAATCCGATGTAACCTTGAATGGTCTACCACAAAGCTACTGATTTTGCCAAGCCTTTCCAAGAAAATGTTTCTACGTGCCCGGATTAATTAACTTTAGCTGATTCCATTTAACGGCCGATGTCGCGCAGTGGTAGTGCGACTACCTGTGACACAAAGGTTCTGGGTTTGAACAAAGATCACGCCATAGAAGATAGTATTGTAATGTAACTCTCTGACATTCTAAAAGCATTCATTGTGAATCTACTTGGAAATAAACGATTGAATCTTGAATCTTGGAGTTTACGCAGTATGTATGATCGATCATAGAAGCTGAAAATGAGAACGTTTTCCAGTTTTCAGCTTGTTTATGTTTCTCGTATACGCGAACCAGCCCACGAAACTGAACAACTTTCCCTAAGGAACATACGAGTCTATACTAAGTCAATATTTTCAATTGAGGTCAATTATTTTTTTCATATTTCGACCAATGTTTCGTGTTGAAATTAGGGGCTGATTCACCCCTTAAAATATTTGCAGCTAATATTTTTACACCTTATATAAAATGCTTCTTAATACTATTAAAGAAGTCACAGAGCCGCGTCAACCATGAATGGGTCAAAATCACTGAATTAAAAAGCAGACTTTGCAAATGCGAAGAAAGTGTGGCGCTACGTGCCCGGATTACATCGGGCTGAACAACACAAAAACTGTTGATTGTGAGTCCTGTGGCTACTAGGTTGAATTCGTAAGATGCAAGCTTATTTAGATGCTAGCGAGTGTAGGTTGAGTTGGGAACGGATAGAACTGACGCGAAAGAATGGTGCAACTTTACCGAAAACAAAATAAAATAATTCTATCATTGATGTCTCTTATATTATGATGATTATATCATTGAATTATGTCTTGATCGGCTATGGAGCACTAAAATATCGCAGCGGTCTGTCAGATCCATACCTACTATAAACGTCACTCATCATACTAAAACCGCACTCGACAAACGACGCTGCGATAGCGCTGCATCGACAGCGGACAGCGGTAGTATGGATATTGACATTTGTAGTATGGATCTGACAGACCCCTGCGATATTTTTGCGCTCCGTCGTGCGTTAAGTTTACGATGTAGCTGAACGTAGGTACTTAAGGCCTGTCTGCTAGAGGCTACACCAGCTACAACTAATCACTCTCCCTCTCCTAAACTAAAAAAGTAGGTATTTCTAGAAGCAAAAAAGTAGGTAGGTACATATTTATCTAGCACCTGAAAATATGTATCCACTCTTTTAGTGTGTAAAGACTTTTAAAGTAAATGAATGAATTAAAGTAAATGAACTAGAAAATTATTATTATAGAATCTATAAGGTTATCCATCTTCTACGTATATATTATAGATTCAACAATTTATATGAATCTACGCCGAGCAAATTCTATTTGGCTGAAAAGGTTCGAATCAATCAGTCATGCCGTAGTCGATTTGCGAGGTCGGCACAAGTATTTATCAACTTTATTAGAATCTGAAGAAAAATAAAGGGTCGTGGGGTTACATTTTAAAAAATGTTTTGAGGTATCCAATTAAATTTCAATTGTAAAAACGGTGAAGGAAAAACAGTGTCATGAAACCCACATTCCAATAAAATTTGAATTCAGATGATATTTGAATGTGACCTAACCTAGGATTCGGGCCAGGTTAGCCTTCGGGTTGCAGAGTTCAGATGGCAGTCGCTCTGTGTAAAAACTTGGTTCCATGTCAACTCCCCTGTTAGGTAGCCGACCCCAACAGAGAACGGGATAAGGCAAGGAGAATCAATAATGATGTGTCAGTACCCCATTTCTATCGATGGGGTCTTCAAAAGCGAATATTCGATAAAAGTATCCAAAGAATGAGCAGCAGTGTTCCCTATATTCCCTAGCGAGCAACATCGTACACTATGCTCGCCATCCAACCTGCCAACCGTAGGTCGCTTTGTTTTTTCTGCTGTACGGCTGTCCGCTACCTGCAATAGAGATTGGTTGTTAAACTTTAACAACAGGGTCCATCCGGTCGATCGGCGACTTGGTGTCGCACACGAAAAGAGAAAGAGACGTATGTCTCCTTCTCTTTTCTTTTGAATCTGTATAGATTCAAAATATTTTAAGCCAGCTCTAGATTTGCCAAAGCATTTCAATGCACTTAGATGCAAACCGATGTACAAGCTCGGAATAGCAAACAACAGGCATGAATAATAAAATCAACGCCCTGTTGACCGCCTTGAGATAAGCGGAGACAAATCGGAGAAAATACTGAACCAGATGTCGTCAACCTTTGGGAACCTTTCAATAGGATTGTGGACTGGCAGGTCAATTTTGAGCTAGTTTATAAAAGTATTTTGAATGAAAATAGCAATTAATGACGTCATACATTGCTATTTTGGATGGCGTCAGAACACATACTTTTCTGTAATTTTTCTGTTCATTAATTGAAACTTTGAATATTTTGAAAAAATATGAATAAAGTGCGTCGGACAATAGTTTTAAGCGCATAACTTTTAGGGGTTTTTTTTTAATGTTCCAAACAACAATCGTTTTTTGACCTAAGAGTGCAAGGCGACTACAGGTATTCGCCACCGATATAGATAGATAGATAGATAAACTCTTTATTTCTTACAACAAACAATATTAAAACACAAAACGGCACAATATACTATAACTAAAAGTAAGCAAAGGCGGCCTTATCGCTTGTAGCGATCTCTTCCAGGCCACCTCTACCTTCACAGAGACAGCTTAACAATTTGGTAATATAATTAAGTAAATTTTGGTTT
The DNA here is from genome assembly GCA_029255805.1 of Keiferia lycopersicella. Taxonomy (NCBI): domain Eukaryota; kingdom Metazoa; phylum Arthropoda; class Insecta; order Lepidoptera; family Gelechiidae; genus Keiferia; species Keiferia lycopersicella. The sequence continues at coordinate 9,457,188 of JARACZ010000008.1, forward strand.
TTTTAGCATTGACACTTAATAATTTTGCAATGAAATAAGAAAAGAAGAAAATAAGAGTTTAGCCGCTTAGCCTTATCAGAATACGATAAATTAAGGACTTCATCATCATCAAAATGATCAACAGCCTTTTGTATTTGTATCATTATGCCGTGGGCATCTTTAGCCAAAGGTTTGCGACGCCTGCCTTAGCAAGTGCTTGGCAAAAGTAAAAACGCTTTCTGTAGCAAGCATTGTCGGAGATTACCGATAACTCCGCATACCGAGACTGGAATTCCGAAAGAATGTACCACTTTAAATTAACATTAGAAAAGCAACATTGGAAATCGATAAATCGTGTTTAAAAAGATTTTCCACGTTCGACATTGCAAAGCGATAAATCAGATTTGAGTAAGATTTAGCTTACTATGGATATGTCTAAATTTTGCCGTGTGATGCCGGCTTAGAATAGCATCACCCCATTTCTTCCCGCGGGTGTCGTAAGAAGCGACTAAGGGACACGAGGGTATTGGTGTATTACAATTTTTAGGCGACAGGCTGACAACCTATCACTATAGTGATACACATGTTTTCTGAAACAACCTTGGAAAACAATCCTAAAAATGTCAGCCGTGGCGATAGCGACCGTATTCTTTCGGCCGTTAACGCTCCGCCTACCCCGCAAGGGTGATATAAGTATGTCTGTGTATGTATGTATGTCTAAATAAAGTACTTCCCTAGGCGTTTATTTTTCCTTTAGACCGTGTTTATATATCACGCGTTTATCCCTTGCGGGATAGGCAGACGATCGCTATTGTCACGTCTAACAAATGTTTGAGAGCCTTGCCAGAAAAAAATGTGCCTCTTTATTGGGACTAACGCAAAACTGTTTTAAAAAAAAATCACAAAACTCTTCTCTCTACGTAGTTAGCTCCACTTTCGCTATCTCTTTCTCTCTCTTTTCGTGTGGGACACCGAGTCGTGTAACGACCCAATGAACACTAGTGTCATAATTTTTCAACCGCCTTCTACAAGTAGCAGGCTTCTGACATGGTTTTGTAAAGACTGCCGTCTAAGTAATATAATCATAGACAGCAACCGGGACATATGGGTTAACGTGCTATCAGAAACACGGAACCATCTTTTTTACGGACAATCGGGAGTCTCACACCATACGACATCTACGGGAAGGATATAGGGTGATGCAGCCGGCATCACACGGCAAAAAAACACAGTGTCCCATGTCCACCCGTCGTAAAACCGAGTATGTAGTTCACACAGAAGTAGGTTATAAAACTAGTTATAACGGCACGAATTTTGCTAATACCCACCAATACCAACCGGTCAGCTATCACACCTGTTCCGGAGAAATGATACAAGGAAAACGCTGTAGGAGTGAGTATTGAAGCAATATGAGAGGACAAAATTGTCATTTTAGGTTTATAGTAGAATAATGACGCTATAAAAGTGTAACATGTTTACTTGATGTATTGCTATCAACTCACTCTCCCTCTTCGTGAAGGACACCGAGTCATCCAACTAACAAAACTGTTACCTCGTGGAGATGATAATTATATGACTTCCTTTCTTTTCCTAATTAGTCTGATTGTAAAAAGCTCGGTATAACTATATCAGTCTACTTTAATTTAATTTTATTGTAAGAGGCGACTAAGGGACTCGAGAGTGTTGGTGTATTACAATTTTTAGGCGACAGGCTGACAACCTGTCACTATAGTGATACATGTTTTCTGAAACAACCTTAGAAAACAATCCTCTAAAATGTCAGACGTGGCGATAGTGGCCGCATTCTTACGGCCGTTAACGCTCTGCCTACCCCGCAAGGGATAAAGGCGTGTTACATGTTAATTTTACTGGTCAACATGAGACATTCGTAAATATTCTATTCAATGCATATTATTTTAGCAATAAAATATAACTTAATAGAAATGCTACAACTCACAATCTCGCTAAACTAATCAAGTGCATACATTCATTGCTATTTTATTAATGTAAAAGTACGATTTATCCTATAAGAAATTCAGTTGAATGTATCAAATGTGGCTCAAATAAATAATTAAAATATGTTTATTGAGAGTCATATTTCATTCTCAAAGTTATTATATTAAAACGAAATAGTTTTTAATCAATGCATATCTCATAAAATATTGGTAGGTAACTTACCTACATGATATTCTAGTCATAATACCATGGGGTGTAAGGGGGCCCAAATTACATCTCTCGGGCCCCAAGCCAACCTCTCCTGCTCGCGGTGCACCCTGCTGGACTACTAACGAGGCTCTGGCAACCAAATCCCCACCAACCCGCACTGGGCCAGCGTGGTGGGTGACGGCCCGTACCCCCTTATGGATTCTACAAACAGAAATCGGCCCCAAGTGCCCGGCGGCCCCGGTGGCCGGGCAGATTCAGGCGAAAATCGACCCGGCTCCGAGACCAGGGGTGCTAAGAATCCCCGGGCGGCGTGGATCCCTCGCCGAACGACCTTGGCCCTGGCAACATATAACGCGTGCACACTGCGGACGGAAGAGAAGTTAGTGGAACTCGAGGAAGAACTGAGCAGGTTACGGTGGGACATAGTGGGACTGTCCGAAGTCCGAAGAGAGGGGGAGGACACGATAGCCCTGAAGTCAGGTAACCTGCTCTACTTCCGGGAGGGCGACCATCTGTCCCAAGGTGGTGTCGGGTTCATCGTCCACAAGTCCCTCGTGAACAACGTAGTACAGGTCGGGAGTATTTCAAATAGGGTGGCATTCCTTATACTCAGAATAACTAAACGTTATTCGCTGAAGGTCATACAGGCATACGCCCCAACTTCGAAGTACCCCGACGAGGACGTGGAGGCAATGTATGAGGACATATCCAAAGCCATACATACCTCCAGGACTCATTACACGGTGGTCATGGGGGATTTCAACGCTAAGCTGGGCAATCGTTGCGGTGACGAACTGAGAGTTGGGCCATTTGGTATTGGGGTGAGGAACAGCCGAGGTCAAATGCTGGTCGACTTCATGGAGAAGGAGGGACTCTTTATGATGAACTCGTTCTTCAGGAAACGGCCGCATCGAAAATGGACCTGGAAGAGCCCCGACGGTGTTACCAAAAATGAGATAGACTTCATCATGACATGACAGACAAAAAACGGATATTCAACGATGTCTCTGTGATCAATTCGTTCAAAACGGGTAGCGATCACCGAATGGTAAGAGGCACGTTGAATCTTAATGTAAAAGCCGAGAGATCACGTCTGATGAAGTCTACGCTCCGACCAGCACCTGCCCAAATCCAAAACCCTGAGAGCTTTCAGCTCCACCTGCAAAACCGCTTCGATTGCCTGGGTGAGTGTATCGACGTGGACGACTATAACGACAGGGTCGTGGAAACTGTCCTTACGGTTGGCTCTAAGTTCTTCAAACCCAATCGTACGAACAGAACCAAAAAAATCTCAGACCTTACTTCGAGGCTCATGGAGGAACGACGCGAGATGATTCTGCAGTCGTCGGAGGATACTTCCCAATATCGGCAGCTCAATAGGCAGATCTCTAAGTCTTTGACCCGCGACATACGCCAATTTAATACTGACCGTATTAAAGAGGCAATTGAGCGCAACAAAGGCTCCAAGGTGTTTGCTAGAGATCTGTCGATAGGCCAGAGCCAACTAGCGAAGCTAAAGACCGACGATGGCAGAATCGTATCGTCCAAGCCCGAGCTATTGGAAGAGGTCGAGAAGTTCTACGGACAGTTATACGCGACAACATGCACACCTGTCAATAATCGGGTCGCAGATCCAAGAGCTCGATTAACCCGGCACTACACAGAAGATATCCCGGACGTCAGCTTGTACGAGATTAGTATGGCTCTGAAACAGCTAAAAAACAGCAAGGCGCCGGGTGATGATGGAGTTACGGCAGAGCTTCTGAAAGCCGGTGGTAAACCGATACTTAAAGCACTGCAGAAATTGTTTAACTCTGTCATACTCGAGGGCAAAACGCCACAGGCGTGGCACAGAGGCGTGGTGATGCTGTTCTTCAAAAAGGGCGATAAGTCTTTGCTGAAGAACTACAGACCCATCACGCTTCTGAGCCATGTCTACAAGCTGTTCTCAAGAGTCATAACGAATCGTCTCGCACGCAGGCTCGACGACTTCCAGCCTCCCGAACAAGCCGGCTTCCGAAAAGGCTTTAGCACCGTGGATCACATTCATACGCTGAGGCAAGTTATACAGAAGACTGAAGAGTATAACCAACCACTCTGCCTCGCGTTTGTGGACTACGAAAAAGCCTTCGATTCGATCGAAACATGGGCCGTACTTCAGTCTCTTCAGCGGTGCCAAGCTGACTATCGGTATATCGAAGTGTTGAAGTCCTTGTACGAAAGCGCCACCATGTCAGTTCGACTTCAGGACCAGGACTCGAAACCTATCCAGTTGCAGCGAGGAGTGAGACAGGGAGATGTAATATCACCGAAACTGTTCACAGCAGCACTGGAAGACGTCTTCAAGCTTTTGGACTGGAGAGGACTTGGCATCAACATCAACGGCGAGTATCTGACTCACCTTCGTTTTGCCGACGATATCGTGGTCATGGCGGAAACCCTGGAGGACCTCGGTACAATGCTCGATGACCTCAATAGAGCCTCCCAACAAGTGGGTCTAAAAATGAACATGGACAAGCAAGACCAAGGTTATGTCAAACTCTCTTGTTGCACCCATTACTCTGACAGTTGGGGGCTCTACTCTGGAAGTTGTCGACGAGTATGTCTACCTGGGACAAATAGTCCAGCTGGGTAGGTCCAACTTTCAGAAAGAGGTCAATCGTCGAATCCAACTCGGCTGGGCAGCGTTCGGGAAGCTACGTAACATCTTCTCTTCTCAACAACTACCGCAGTGCCTCAAGACAAAAGTCTGGGATCAGTGCGTGTTGCCAGTGATGACTTACGGAGTTGAGACGTGGCCGCTAACAATGGGCCTCATAAGAAGGCTCAAGGTCACTCAAAGGGCAATGGAAAGGGCTATGCTCGGAGTTTCTCTCCGCGATCGAATCAAAAATGAGGAAATCCGGAGAAGAACCAAAGTCACCGACATAGCTCGAAGGATTGCGCAACTTAAGTGGCAGTGGGCGGGGCATATTGCTCGTAGGACCGATGGCCGCTGGGGCCGGAAAGTTCTCGAGTGGCGGCCACGGACCGGTAGACGCAGCGTAGGTAGGCCTCCCACAAGGTGGACCGACGATCTGGTGAAGGTCGCGGGAAGCCGCTGGATGCGGGTGGCGCTGGACCGATCATCGTGGAGATCCTTGGGGGAGGCCTATGTCCTGCAGTGGACGTCTATCGGCTGAGACGACGAATACCATAATTGAAAAGATTTATTCTAAATATGCCGTGTGATGCCGGTTTCATCCTTCCCGCGGGTGTCGTAAGAGGCGACTAAGGGACTCAAGAGTATTGGTGTATTACAATTTTTAGGCGACAGGCTGACAACTTGTCACTATAGTGATACACATGTTTTCTTAAAACAACCTTCGAAAACAACAATCCTCAGAAATGTCAGACGTGGCGATAGCGACCGTATTCTTACAACCGTTAACGCTCTGCCTACCCCGCAAGGGATAAAGGCGTGATATATGTGTGTATGTATGTATTCTAATTTGAATTTTAGTTAATAAAAGTGAGAATCTTGTTTTAAATTATAGTAGTATTTGGGTAGTTCCTAATAAATGTAGAGGACTTATTAACTCTAGAATGAGTGCCTGCTTAGAATACCATCACTCAATTTCTACCCGTGGGTGTCGTAAAAGGCGACTAAGAGATGAATCCAGGGTACAATATCTTTCACTGCGCTCGCCAATCCACCCGCCAAATGTGGTGAGTATGGGGAGGCCCATGTCCGGCAGTAGACTATTGTGGATGTGGAAGTAGAAATTATTATCTCTTCTCAGCCTGCGTCTGAGTTCGGTCTCACTCCATAAAGGATTTAAAACTTTCTAGAAGCACATCATCACATCACTATCACTACATAGTATAAAGCAAAGTCGCTTTTCGCGTCTGTATGTATATGTGCTTAAATCTTTACAACTACTCAACGGATTTTGATGCAGGTTTTTTTAATAGATAGAGCGATACAAGAGGACGGTTTTTATGTATTACACTTGCCGGGAAAACATCTTATTTCTACGGGAAAACGAGTTGCAGCGGGCGCAGCCGTTGGGCGGGCCGCTAGTAATGTACGAGTATATACGTGAAAATGATTAGGTACCCAAATCCCTTTTGTTTTATTATCCATCATAGATTCGCAGGATATTTTTTACCAAGCCGAGGCATAGATATGGGGTGATGCTATTCTAGACTGGCACCATATTATGGCTTGTGTTTATATTACGAAGTTTAGTGGTGGGTCAGTATAACTTGAAATTTAACGACTATTCCGAGCGAGATAAGCGACGTTTTGTTTATCGTTAATTTAATATTTTATCAAACTATTAATGGGGCTAAAGTTCTAGTTATCTTTCTTGTATAGAATGGTCGATTCGGTAATTGTCTTTACTGAAAATTGAGCTGCCACTTTCAGTTGAAAATTGTCTATAATTTTACTCGTTATCTGTAAAAACTAATTAATCCGGGTAAATCTTGACTACACTTCATAAAGGAAATATGCGTCATGTCATTTTCAAATTAACTATAACATGATTCCATCTCCATTCTATCCCTTTCCAAACCTACTTACCACAAAGCGACTCGTGGCGCCATTTTTAGTTAAGAGATAGTATCGAATTAACACCAATGAATGATTTTCTAGCTTGTTTTGCCCCCTCCTGCCCGCATATAATCCTTAGACTAGATACTACATTTGAGTCTCATTTAGTCAAAACCACAAAATATGGCGACTTCTTGTTTTTTCCTATTATTAATGGCGGAGATAAAATGGCACCACATTAGTTTACATAATTAGTACCAATTTACGCCAAAACAAATTTAAAAAGTAATAAATTCAACTTGATAGAGTAGTGTAGGTACGATTTTGGATGTAATTATAAAGAAACTTTATCTTGGTACTCGTGAGAAAAAACATAGGTAAGTAGGTAGTTAAATTTAGTTATTTTTACAAACAAAAATAAAATATATTCCATACAATCGTCATTTTCACCGCCTTTTAATACCAATCCTGGAATACATTGGAAATACTTTACGTCGTTACAAAACAAACTTTTTTTTTGAAAAATTACTTTGTAAACTTATCAAACGTGCAAGCAAAGCAAAGGCTAAGGGCTCATTGAGATTCCTTTTAGTCAACCGTGATGACTAATAGCAAAAAATAACAGTTCTGTCTAAGTATGAGCAAACAGTGTGCGTCACACAACTTGATAATGGCATGCTGGCCGCGTATCCCGGGGACCACATTAACCGATGTTCCATACAAAATGATAACAAATTCCCATTTTGTTAGTTCAACTTTGCCGACCGAATAAATAAAACGTTCTTTTTGAAGTATCTCAGTCGTGATTTTATAACGATTTGACGTTCGATATTTGAAAGTTATAAAAGTGAAAAATAGTGCGTTCCGTTTTCGAAAAGTTTCGCTTATAAGGTGAAAAGAATTTCGCAAAATAGTGCGTTCCATTTTTGAAACAGTTTTGCTTTTTTGTGAGAAAAGAGTTTCGAAATGTCAAAGTTGGTGTTTTGTTTTGTGCTTGTATTTTGTATGACAAATCTAGCGTTTGGTAAAATAGTGAACAAGCGGAAATGCCCAGAAGTGAGAGCGGTGCCTCATTTTGATTTACTGCAGGTTGGTTTGGGTTTATGTATTTTTACGGTTTTGTAAATTTTGATAGAACATGTGTCATACAGTGTACTTAAATTTAAGTTATTAATATAAGTATTTATTAATAAAAGTATTAGCCCATCGCCTGTGAGTCTGTGACGTGGCCTTAAAAATTAGTTTTAGTCAATTGACCTCCCCCCTATTTAATTGACTAAAACTAATTTATCGGAGGTATGTAGGTTCAACCTAAGGACGTTATTATAGTGTTATGGACAGACTACGTTGTTAACCAGTGAGTTATTCGATTTCCTATAAGTATAGGTTAGTCCTATACTGTCCTAACTCATAGTTTTAAGTGTACTACCTACTTACTTCTTTGATAACTATACTATTAACATCTCTATTGGCATTCGATATAAGTAGAAATTCACTTCGTTTTTCGCCTCCTATCTCTTAGTATTTTTATTTATATAAAAAATACTTATTTAAAAAAAAATACTTGTATCAGTTCCTTTGCGCATGCGTGGGAGTCGGATGCGCAACTGATAAAACCAGTGTGCAATTTCATTTCGTATTCATAATCATAACTTATTTTACTACCTACCAACTTAATGAATGACCATTTTAACGACTAACCGTACGAACCGAATTTTAAGATTCTATGAAACCTCGCACATTTGCCGGAATCGACCGATCCGACCGATCCGGTTCGGGAAAATGTGTGAGTTTCATAAGATTTCATATAAATAATTCTAAAATTCTGTTCGTTCGGTGCGGATAAGTTCACCTATAGTAGAAATTCTTATGTAGGTGATTTTATCACCTACTTTTTATTTTTCGCAACCACACTTACTTACTAAATTTTCAAATTAACATACATACATACACATACACAACTCACGCCTATATCCCTGGCGGGGTAGGGAGAGCGTTAACGATGGTTAACAATAAGCAAACAGTAACAATATTACTTAATTACAAGTTAAGTAAGTTGAATTTAAGCTATTAGCTGATTACTGCTATTGTAGGCGTTATCTCCCGCCATTACTGTCGACTCTATCTTGGTCAATTTTAGCACTAAAGTCGGCAGTACACATAGATCAAAATCAGCTAAATAAATATAACTAAGTATAGCTACTCAGTAAGTTTTAGGACTTGTGAAACTGAAAAACTTTCTCCAAAAAACATAGGCCGCCAAATTAAAAAAATGTGCACCTACCTCCCATACAGGCTGGTAGAGGCTGACCTGCGCGATCTTTGTGTCAGCAATTGGCAGAAGATAGCGCAGGACAGAGATCAGTGGAGACAGCTCGTTTTTGAGGCCAGGATCCTCTTTGGGTCGCTGAGCCATCGGAGTTAGTTAGTTTACCTCCCATACAGGATTTTTTGTATGAGAGGACTAATATTTTTTTTCCTATTGCGCCATTTATTCTTTGGGAAAAGTGTTTAGTTTTAATAAGTAGAACTCACCACGATTTTATTTGCATGTTTTTTTTTTAAATAATTTAAATATCAGCTTGAAGGTGGGGCCACTTCTGGCGGTCTTCTTCATTCAAAACACCTTTTTTCTCTAGATGCTTGGCGACTGGTTCGTCGTGGAGTACTACGCGAGCGCCGAAGAAGCCTTGGAGTACAGCTGCATGAGAGCAGTCTTCACACAGGACGACCATGTTCCGGCGACTGCCAAAGGTAATTTGAAAATCACCTGTAGTGTGTGTGGAAAATCATGCCGCTCCCGCATCGGCTTAAATAGCCACGAAGTGTCTGACACTGATTAAATCGTCTGTCACAGTCACAGACGTACGAGGCGAATGTGTAACCTACCACGATGTTACAGTTAGATTTTCTGGGCATTTCCAGTGTTTGGAATACTTCTACCATATTTTAGATGGGCCGAGGGTTGGCCACCCTTCATTTACAATCAAGCACAAGCAGAGCCAAAGAAAAATATCTTTTAAGTACCTCTTGATTATCCGCGTGAGTTTTTCAAACTGAAGGCATTATGGTTAAATTAGTAGAAAGAAGATAAGTTTTAGCTATAATATCTGCTTTTAAAAACCTTTCACGTCCGTAAAATAAGAGGTTTCCCGGACGCCGGATATAATTAAGTAACAAAAAGGCAATTGCTTTGCTCAGCTAATTTTATCAGGCGCTGAATAAAGAATTGCTAACACTCGTCGCGTAGGCGTTAAAAATGGAACCTAGTTACAAAACGGCAATAATACTAAATGACACTTACCTACATAGGAAAGCAGGTAATTAAGTAGTACCTATTGATATTGAAGATCTAATACTTACCCACGTGCTTCCTATTATCATCATCAAAAGCCACAACGACATGAGTACCTACCCAGGTATTTTATTATCGTGTTCATGTATTTTGTACTTAGTTACTTATTTGTTAGAATGCACGTCAAGGTCTCACCTAATTTATTTAGTTTAAGTATGCAAAACTGGTGTTATTTGACCAGTTTGAAAACATCTGTAAAAACATTACTCTTGTTGAAGAAAAGTTGGAAAACACCGAAACTAATTGATTGTGAAATTCATTCACGAAAATGATAAGGATGTTTTGTCATACAGATGACTGTTCATGAACCTATTCTCATATAATTTTCCACTTACTAGTAATTAGTTCCACACGTTTTATTTTTTATTTGTATTAGTTTCAAAATACTTATTTTGAAAAACGGGTTTTCCCGTTTAACAGCAAGATGTACATATATCCTAATTCAAACACCCTGACTGGACTGACTTCATTACTGTTTAGAATAAAAAAAATCCCTTGTTTGCTCCATCGGCGATTGCTGGCGAAAACTTACTCAACATAAGGTCTTCCTCACATTTTTATACTTTACTCTCTTCCTGTAGGACACGTTCGAACGTACCGATGAGCCTTAGTGTCAGAATTTTTTAACCGCCTTCTACCAGTAGCAGGCTTCTGACATGGTTGTGTAACGACCACCGTCTAAGTAATCATAGACAGCAACCGGGACCTACGGCTTAACGTGCCATCCGAAACCCGGAACCATCTTACTTACTAATAATCGGGTGGTCCTGCCCGCAATGTCCTAACCAGACTGGGACAAATTCACAAAGTGATAAATATCAACTTTGTGAGTGACCGACCGAGAATCAAACCAGAAACCTTCTGCATCAAAGGCAATCGCACTACCAATGCGCCACATCAGTCGGTTTACTTTACACTACAGGTTTTAACTACTTCTTTCACAGATGGCTCTATAGAGTTCGTCCCGGGCGTGACGATGAACTTCACGTACCGTTTCGCCGACGACCCGATTGGCGAGAATCTTCTTGGCAACATCACTTGGCGAGTTGACATGAACGAGCCTGCCCACTGGACACACGCTGAAAGCACTTGTAAGTGATCTCCTCTAAGGACCGTATTTGTAAATAGCACTCAACTCTGAAATCGATCTCAAGAGCGATCTTGACCGTTCAATACTACAGAAGATTTTTAAAGAAAGGTCAGATCAAAAGTACCCTAAACCGACGAGCGTGCATGAAAAGACTGATAAATGTAGAAGAAACGAAAGAAGTATGTCAGGATCGTAGCAAGTGGAAGGAAATCGTCTCTGTCAACCGAACGGGAAAAAGGCGTGACTTATGTAATACTACAGCATCTCAAAGTAGCCCGCAAGATCGATCTCAGAGTTGAGCGCGGTTTATAAGTACGGGCCTAAGAGGGCCAGCAGTGTAAGTATGGAAATGTTGATGTACCTAAAGTATAGTCGTTCAAATAGGCCATATTTGACAGCTGTCAAACCCATACTAAGGGTACCCACATTAACATGGTTTTGATAGCTGTCAAATATTGGCTATTCGAACGGACATATTTTACACTCAGTCGTATGCAATGCACGTTTCTATGTTTGTTATTGTCACACACGGCTTATACAAGTACAGCGCAAGAGGCAGTCCTTGGAATACTGACAGGGTGCTTTCGGCATTCAGACCATTACAACTAAACAACTCAGCCATAGGAACATATGTCAGCAAACGTTAAAAAGTAGTCGGCTGATCGTGATTTTGTATGGAGGGTTGGATTTTTTTGTCGTTTCCCGACATATTTTCTGGGTGGTCTTACGAGTAATGCACTCTATCGGTATTCGGAAGGCTGTCCCTTACACCCCGTATTAATCGAAATTGTGCAACAAAGTAACTGGGTAATGTCAGAGGACAAAATAGAGGTTGTCTTTTAACCCCATGTCCTCTACGACATGCTATAACAACTAATTCCGACCAAGCGACCCGAAGAGGATCTTGGCCTCCGAAAACAGCTCTCTCCACTGATCTCTGTCCTGCGCGATCTCCTGCCAGTTGCTGACACAAAGATCGCGCAGGTCAGCCTCTACCACGTCTCTCCAGCGGTACCTGCATGCTACGACAACCTGTAGAAATTGTTATTCGCAGTAGCTACTTAATATTTTCCTGCGTAAACTTGACCTTCACTGACCTATCTTCATTTCAGATGAAGGAATCTACAATACATACGTGCTAGACACTGAATACAAGACCTGGGCGCTTCTTCTCCATTGTGCCGAGCAAAGAGAAGGTGCAAGATACCTTAGCGCCTTTGTACTGTCGCGCAAAACGTCTCTACCTAAGAACGTCATGGCATACTTAAGGGATAAACTTCCCAGGTGAATATCTCTACTGTATTTTACATACGCTAAGGTTATTCTGCAATGTACTGAGCAAAGAGAAGGTGCAAAATACCTTAGAGCGTTTGTGCTGTCGCGCAAAGCGTCTCTGCCTAAGAACGTCATGGCGTACTAAGGGATAAACTTCCCAGGTAAATATCTCTATTTTATTTTACATGCACTAAGATTATTTTGCATTTTATCGAGCAAAGAGAAAGAGCAAGTTACCTTAGTGCGTTTGTGCCGTCGCGCAAAACGTCTCTACCTAAGAACGTCATGGCATACTTAAGGGATAAACTTCCCAGGTAAAACTGTACCTATTCTTAAGTACCTAGACTTTTCTCAAAACTCTATATTATCATCAATCTCAGGAAAATCGAACCTTCGTGAATTTTCTACTATTTTAGTTTTTAACATTATGGCCTAAAGTTTTGAAAGTTGACAACTTTGCAATAAATAGGTAGGTACTCGTAAGTATAAAATTGTGAACCCCGTCCAAAACATGATCGATATCTACAATTATGGCAATTGGCCAGGGAAATAGCCAGCAGCTGCCAATTCCATTATGGCTAGACTAAAACTTCACCTTTTATTGAAATTGGATAGCTTCTTTGTAAAATAGGGTGAAGTTCAAAGATCTTGTTGGTACATAGATTATCTTAGGCTTTTCTCACATTTAACGCACAAGGCAGAGCTAAAATAACGCTGCGCAACACTTGCGTCTGTCAGATCCATACTAGACGGGTCATTCCCCAGTAGGTAGTGCGTTATTTTAGCGCTTCGTTGTGCGTTAAGTGTGAGAACGGACTTACCTATAGATATATTTTTGGCAGAAATACCTATTCGCTATACCTACCTATTTATATTATTAGAAATGCTTAATTCTTTATACTCGGCGGATCGCACACTTAAGGCACGACGGAGCGCTAAAATATCGCAGCGGTCTGTCAGATCCGTCGTGTGATCCGCCTTAGGGATAGCATAGCATTATCATCGGGTTAAGACTCAACAGCTAATAATAGACTAGGGAGATCTTTCGTATACTACTTGTGCTTGTATCACACGATCTACAAAGCATCATAAACTCTATTCAAAACAATATTCACATGAACTATATTCCAAACAGAAGTGACTCTTTGAATAATTTGAGCTCATGAACTTTTTTCCCAACCCCAAGCAACCTATAAAAAGCCGTGATTGGTACGTTGTTTGAACTAGAGCATGGACTGAAAAAGAAATAGATGCCTATTCTTATCTCGTGTCATTGTTGCAGATACGACGTGGACGTCCAGTACGTGTTCCCCATTCCTCATGTGAACTGCTCATCACAGCCAGCCAGGCCTGACTACGGGCCAGTGATGGTGGCCTTTGACAGCAAGGCGCCGCAGCGGCCTGAAGGGACCTACAATGTCGCTTTTGGGCACTGATTCATGTTTTAGATCCAGATATAATGAAAAAGAATCTCCTAGCTTATGCTCTTTATGTTAAGAACATGTAAATAAGTTGGATATGACTTTACAGAAAAATAAAAAATAGGAATAATTCGCATTTATAGTCTGTAAGTTTAGGTACTTATCTTTTTGTAAACAAACTTTGTATTAAACTGACAGTTCTGAAGTGTCACTTTCATACAAAGTTTGTTTACAAAAAGATAAGTACCTAAACTTACAGACTATAGCGTCGGCGTACTGTGATAACCACGTATGTACTTTAAGCACAATTTTACAGGACAAGCAAAAAACCTACTGGTGAAAAATTTTGTACTAAACTTTTTTAAACACCTGACTGTATTATGTTTATGTGTGCAATAAGCATTGATTGTGTTTACTATTTTTAAATATTCCTGTCCAAGAAGTGCATAATGTGACTTGAGAGGTTGTCTCGAAAAACATAGTACTTTATGCAAAAGTTTACAAGGTTTTCAATAAAAGAACAATGCCTTTAATCACAATTATCATTTTTATTGAAACTTTACTCACTACAAAGTAATCAGCCTTTTTAATTGTTCTTAAACCTATAGTCAGAACATAACTAAATTATTGTGATTTACTTTATGATCTGTCAGCAATATACAGAAAAACAATGTAAATGTCATCAGCGATGTAAATAAAGTTAATACAAAATGGCTTGTATTTTTTTGGAGTACGTTATTAATAAGCATAATACTGAGAAACGAATCACAAATCAGTCTGAAATGTGACTTCTTACGTAATTTAAGGATCAAAATCTAACGATCAAAATCAAAACAGAACATTAAGGAAGTAGGTACTTATTACGCCGCCAAAAGCAATCAGCCTTTCTTACTTAACCATTAACACATAACCAGGAATTCTACTAATATTAAAGTTGCTTATTGAATAATACGCAAGTCACCCGCGTCATGCGTGGCGCTCACTGTTGGACTGACCATCGACTAATTGTCACTAAGCTACGACTCCGCCTCCGTCGACCTCGCAGATCCACAGTGAAGAAGCCTGCGTGTTTAAACGTGGATAGGCTGAAAGATCGCGAGGTTAGGGTGAAATATGCAGAAGCCTTAACTGAAAAGCCGTCGCCAATAACTGAAACAGGTGATGTCAGTGCTGCTTGGGGAGCTTTGTCATGTCATCTCATAGAAGCCGCTTCTGCTACTTTGGGTACTAAAGACCGGCATAGTGAAGACTGGTTTGATGACAATAGCGAAGCTCTTAAAGCAGCATTCGACAAACATTGACAGCTCCTGCGACAGCATAATCGAAGAGGTGGAAGTGTTGCGGTGGTCAAAGAGAGTGACCAAGAATTACGCAGGCTGTCTCGACAAATAAAAGACAAGTCGTGGCAGGACAAGGCTTGTCAAGTGCAGTGGCTCGCCGATACAGACCAGCTTGGTGAGTTTTACAGTGAAGTGCGTAAGCAGATTGGTGCGTCCTACCGTACAAAAGTACCTTTAAGGTCTTTAGACGGTATGCACCTCCTGACCAGCAAGGAGGATGTACTTAAACGTGTGGCTGAGCATTTTCACAACTTGTTCAACGTAGATCGATCAGCTGATCTGCATAATATCAGTTTATTGCCTCAACTCCCGTTAGCCACGGAGTTGGACGAGCCCCTGTCATGTGACGAGGTTGTTACTGCCATCAGACAGTAGCATAATAACCGGGCGGTTGGTATTGACCTTATACCGGGTGAACTACTTAAATATGGTGGTACGGAGTTGCACACATCGGTATGGAAACTTTTCGTTCGAATGTGGGAGGAGGAGAGGGTGAGGACTTCAAAGTGTCTCGCATTTGTGCCCTGTAAAAGAACAAGGGTGACCGTTCTGACTGTAACTCTTATCGCGGTATTTCATTGCTGTCAGTCCCTGGAAAAGTATTTGCCAGAGTCTTACAGAACCGCCTCAAAGACGGTGAACAGTCTGATTTCTTCCCCGTCACCTGTGGGGTGAAACAAGGATGTGTTCTAGCGCCCACTGTTCGCCTTGTACTTTGCAGTTGTAGTCAAAGAAGTCCTAAATACTGTTTCCCAAGGAGTCCGCATCCGATTCCGCACAGATGGCAGTCTTTTTAACCTGGCTTATATGCATAAACGAGCTTTTCCAAAGCAAATCTTTCATTTGAATACCTTGCGAATGCGGATACAAGTTTCTCACAAAAAAATGGCGGTCTCGTCATCCGCACGAGGTTTTCATAAAACACAATAGATGGCGCTAGGAGTGTTGTATTTAAAATTGGACTAATGTCAAACGACGCGTTCCGAGGTTTTCTAGCCATAACGTAGATAAAAAAATATTTGGGTTTTTTGTACTTCCGAGGTTTTCACAGTACGCCGACGAGGCGTCCCTGTACCTATCTAAATTCGTTTAATTTCATACACCTATAGTCCAGCGATCGTAAGAAGTCAGCGCAGTTTGTAAAGGAGTCCTCGTTCCCCATATCAACTGCTCATCACAGCCACAGCGGCCTGAAGGGACCTACATTGTTGCTTTTGGTCATTGAAGCCAGCTAATTGTATTGAACCTAAATCTAAAGAAAATTTAAAAAATAATCACTGACTCTACGTTCTTTCTTAAGAACATGTAAATATGTTGGATATCACATTTTAGAAATAAAAATAAATAAGTTAAATTAAACTTTCCTACCTACATTTATTTCTGCTGCAATAGAAAAAGTCGGCACCGTACCTGCTGTACCTATCTACAAAGAGTAGATAAGTACCTACATATTTTCAGGTGCTAGATAAACAGGGTGTTAAAAAAATAGCTGCAAATATTTTAAGGGGTGACCCGGCCCATGAAACTGAACAACTTTCCCCAAGAAACATAGGTCGGAATATGAAAAACAAAATGAATTTCCCATACAAAATGTACCGGCCGACCAAGTCTATTTGTACGGGGGGACAATTTTTTTTTTTCATATTTTTAACTACGTTCCTTGGGGAAAGTTGTACAGTTTCATGGACTGGTTCATCTCTTTAAATATTTGCAGCTAATATTTTTACACCTTATATACCTTTAACGTGTTTCTGCTACGACTTGATTTTTTAAAGAAACGATCCCGAAAGGGCAACATTATTGATTATATAGGGTGACCGGTAAATTGATGCATTCCTTTCAAGGGATGAACCAGCTCATGAAACTGAACAACTTTCCCCATGGAACATAGGTTGTTATATGAAAAAAAAATTTGTACCTCCCATACAAATTGACTTAGTCTGTCGGTAATTTTGTATGAGTAGGCCAAATTTTTTTTTAATTTTTTGACCTAAGTTCCATGGGGAAAGTTGTTCAGTTTCATGAGCTGGTTCATCCCTTGAAAGGAATGCATCAATTTACCGGTCACCCTGTATACCGCTCATATGTCATGTACTTTGATAGAGAGACAAACAATAATGCTGCCAAATCGGGATCGCAATAGTACAAATTGGTAGTAATACTGATCCGGAGGGTTTCATGTGTATTGCAATTTTAGGCGACAGGCTGACAACCTGTCACTATAGTGATACACGACTTATCTGAAACGACCCTCAAACATTTGTCAGACGTGGCGATAACGACGATAATTCTTTAACGCTCTGCCTACCCCGGCAGGGATATAGGCGTGATTTGTATGTACTGAACCGGAAGGGTTTATTTCTTTATCTGATCGAGATATACCGAACAGCACCTGGACAACTTAAAAAAGAAAAACAAATCATGGTGAATAACTGTTACAAACACCAGGCCAGGGTCACATGGGTGATGAATGTCCCATTTTCACGGTTCCAGACACAAACCGATAGGGCACGTTCAACCTAATTAGTATGCTATGAGTGTTCGTAATACAATGAACCAATGTATGGTTACTTATACAGGGTGTCCCAAAGAAAAATCTACGTATTAGACAGCTTTATTCCCAGCTAGCTACCTATAAGCATGTCTTGTACCTATTCGAAGAAAAAAAAAATGATAATCATAATTCTGACCCTCTTTTCGTGTGGGACACCGAGTCGTCTGATAACGCCATTTTGTATGGAGTGTCCCCTTTTTATTCCTTATTTTCGATAAGTCAATAATTGTGTCCAGAATATGCACTTTAAAAGGTACACCCTGTAGATACAATAACTATTATAAAGAATATGTTATGTATGTTACCTACACAGTTTATTGCTATGACATTCAGACTTGACCGTGTCCAAAGGTACAGACTAAATATAATTAAAACGGACAATCATTCATGTAGAACGAATATTTCAGGTACTTATATGATTTTCACAATTTTCTGAAGGCGATACGTGTCAAAGATTAAGTAATTTACAGACTGGTCAAAGCGGTTTCGCAGGTGCCTATTAGTGTTTGACAGCTTTGATGCGGTAAGTATTCGATTGACGTTTTCAGTCAAATGATTAGCGACTCAATTACTTGCTTTTCGTCGATTTAGGATATAGCAAAGAGTAACGTCTCAATTTCAAATGTAGTAGGTATGAGCGAAAATTTTTGTGCCATAGAATCAATCTGAACAACTAAATTAAGTACCGATTTGTATGCGTATGAACAGCGCAGTCATAATAAACTAGACAACGTTTATTCTTATGTTTTGATTGAAAGACAATTTGTCACTGAATAAACCCATACATATTTCATAAATTTGACGTGTAACTAATCAGGAGATATTTAACTTTGGTGGATCGCACACTAAACGCACGACGGACCGCTAAAACATCGTAGTGGTCTGTCAGACCCATACTAGAAATGTCAATCCCCACTCTATAATACCGCTCAACCCCTGTTGATGCAGCGCTATCGTCGTCGTCCGTCGAGTGTGGTTTTAGTATGGGGAGTGACGTTTTTAGTATGGATTTAATTGCGATAATTTAGCGCTCCGTCGTGCGTTAAGTGTGCGATCCGCTTTTGATTCAAACAGGAATTAAAAGACAACAAGATGATACAATTATATTTCGTAGAAGTAGGCGTTTAACTTACAAAATAACACGAGGTTCATTACATATTCTTTGCACCCGTTGATAATCGAGCTTGCGTAAAATGCCGGTATAAAGTATGAAAAGCGGCTGGCTCGCGTTTCTGTATGAAAACTGAAAACATGGCGACCGCGACAGTGTGTTTCGTCCTTTTCGTGTTAGTGAATTTACAGATAATTGCTGCCAAGGTTTGTTTTGTTTCTCATCTTCATCTATTCTACCAAAGTGATGCAGAAAGTGATATTTATTTATTTTACTGCCTATTATACGTAAAGAATAAATACAAAGGACATAAACATAGCGGTTATGCCAATCCATCGGAATGTGGATAGTGTCAATTCTTAGAAATAACATAAATATAATTATTCTATTTAATTAATGGAAGACAGATGAATAGACTATCAATTCGATGTTCCTATAAAAATGCTAATATCAATGGAAATGCCAATATACCGGGAAGTAAGTGTCTGTAAAGATTTTGTAAAATTGAAAGTGAAAATAATGTAGGTACGTAACCAGGCTTTAGGGGGATACGACAAGTATCAATATTATGCCTCATGTTACTCATCACTACGTAGCGATACGTATCTAGTCATAAAATCAGCAATGGCAGACAATAAAGTTAAAGTTAAATGCCTAACTAACTTCTTTGGCTCAGTGACCCGAAATAGTTCTTAGCCTCCGAAACGAGCTTCCTCCACTGCTCCCTGTCCTGCGCCACCTCCACCTATTCAAAACTTAGGCTCTTTAAAATAAATCGGCTTCCAGCCTTTCTTCGGTCTCTTCTGCGAGCTGCTCTGCGTAGAAACCGATGACTACAATGACAGCACCACCTCTGGGTCTTCCACCACTTTGGAGGATATGCTTGATGATCTGATAACCTGGGACCCATGCAGGTACTGCCCCGTGCGGGATCCAACCACCACTCCTCGGCCAGGTAAGCATTTAAACTGATATTCGAAAATATGGTTTTGCTTCTATGGTGTGGGACTCGGAGTAGAACGACCTCATGAATCCTGGTGTCACAGTCAACCGCCTCTGTTAGGGATTATATTTAAATCTACTAGCGTTTGAAAATAGGCTTTCTTTTTGCTTTTTAAAGAACGTACCGCCTCCAGACCGACAAGCTAGGTAATAAGTACTTTGTTTTCGATACCTGATACCGCTTTAAATATTATATTTTGAGAAAAGTTAGAATTAAATTTTGAGATTGCAGATGCATGTAAGTGACAGAGATTGATGTACCTAGGATAGAAGAGCTCTATAAGTACAAGTAACTCCAAAATAACTAACAACAATATAAATTTTCAGGCCCACCATTCCCATTCCCATTCCCGAACGGCACAATGCCCAATCCCAACCAATGGCCAAATGGTTGGGGTCCTTGGGGATGGGGTCCTTGGGGTCCCGGCCCATGGGGTCCAGGCCCGTGGGGACAGGGTCCCTGGACGGCAACAACAACCGCTGCACCTTCAGGGAGCTCATCGGCCACCACAGCAGCGCCAGCGACCACCACAGCGGCAGCAGGGAGTACAGCAGCATCAGGAACCACAGCAGCACCAGGAGCGACTACTGCTGCTCCGGGAGGCACGACCACTGCTGCCCCGGACACGACGACAGCAGCAGCCTAATAAAACCGTTACAAACACTTCTGGAATGTTCCAGAGTATTCTTGAAACACTTTGGAAGATTCTAGGAAGATTAGATGTCATAGGTCTCGAGTTGAGAGCTCTACTTATAGTAAGTAGTTTAGTGAATAGTTATTACAACCTTTGCTATACTTTTGAAGAAGTATACGCAACTAGTCCATTAGTTATAACCGGGAGTATTAATTCATTAATTTAAATAGAATTTATAGAAATATTGAGGATTGCATGCATGCAATAGATCAAGCAGTAACCATAGGTTGCATTGATGGTAATAATAAAGTATTGATGTGTTTAATTAGCAGTGTTTCAGTTTAAGCAAAGGTAATTGGTGCATGATGGGTAGTGCATTGTTGCAAGCAAAGGAAACATTAATAAGGCGTTACATGTATCGGTTGCAGCTAATCCTTTGCTATTCATTGCTGGCTCAATACGAAAATTGTTGCATAAATGAAGATATCAAGCAGACATGAAAACGGAAGTTGTAGAGCACCGGTATATCAATGTAGGGAAACTGCTCATTCAATTTGGCTGCAACATTGCATCATTTTTAGGCGGATATTCGATGATTTTCTTCAAGACCAGCCTATATTCGAATTTTACCGTCTCATGGACGTTATACTTCCATCTTTTATCGGAAGTAGAACATTGTTTAAAGGAATAGCAGTAAATTAGCAAGAAACGTTTTAGTCGCATAATTCAATCATTCAATTAGGTATTTCCGGGTGAGTGCTCTCTCCCCACCAAGCCGTCAGACGTACTTTGATGGCCTCGGAGCCAAAAACATAAAGCCATCACAAAAAAACTGCAGTGTGAATCACTTACTGAAAATTTATGCATCTACTCATAACATTTCACTGTATCGTACTAAAATTAATTCCCTCGCTTAAGGCGGAGTACAACAGCCTGATGCTTTAATCGTTTATATGTTACTAAAACATATCGCGTAACCATGATATAAAAAGGTGATTTCGAGCCGTTTCATATATTATAATTCATAGCCCTACTTGTAAGCATTTTAGTAAGTTTCCCCTATCTACCCGCGCCTGTATGAACTTTTATGAAACACTTTAGAATACTACATGATACTACCTTGCAAGATTATTGTGTAGGTACAGAGATAAATTCTGCCTGCAGTCTCTAGATACCCCTTTCAGTGTATTCCCGTTGTCCCCAAGATCCGTGTCCCCAAAAAAAGTGGGGCTAGGTTTGGCAGGGTGGGGCCAGGTGTGACATGGCAGGCCACCTGCCCTGCTTGAGGCAGAAGGTTGGACAATTTCATACCAAGCTACACCTTGCCTCATCTTGCCAAACCTTGGCCCATTTTTTTCGGGGACACGGATCTTGGGGACAACGGGAACAATTCTCCCTTAAACTCCCTTTCTACTAACTAAAAGAATCTTGATTTTGGATTAAATACACCTGGAGTTCAAGAATATAAACCTGTCTAGGTAATATTGTCAAGAAACATTTTATATGTAGGTATATGCCCGGTATGTGCCTTCTGAAGTAAAAATATTCAGAACAGTTAAGTTTCAGAGTTAATCAACTATAAACATTTTATTATGTTATATTATGAAACATTTCTTTTATCTGTAGAACTAGCTTGATCTGTCTTTCCCTTAACGCGGTAGTCTTTTAAGAAAATAAAACAAGATGGCGATGATAAATCGGGCGTAAACTCGTAAAAGGAGCTGAAGATGCAACGACCCGTCCATTGCTGCGTACGCGCCGGATGCGCGCGTTTAATTAGCGCATGCGTACTTGCTAGCGTTTACACCGGGATAGTGGGTTAATAAAATAAAGCTGACTTAAACAACTTTTTTGAACTGCTGGCTTCAATTGAGGATT
Source organism: Keiferia lycopersicella (assembly GCA_029255805.1). Lineage (NCBI taxonomy): Eukaryota > Metazoa > Arthropoda > Insecta > Lepidoptera > Gelechiidae > Keiferia > Keiferia lycopersicella. The sequence goes on from JARACZ010000008.1 coordinate 9,479,531, forward strand.
AAATTCCACCTGCGTTGAGGCGCAGAATTAGGGATTGTTTGAAAATTATATCAATTATTGTTTAGGTACTCACCGCATTAGTACTTCTTACAGTTAAAAGGTCTGTGACAGACTGATATACAGATGCCGGTCATTTCTGTTTCGTTACCAGACTTTCTCCGAAGGAAAAGTCTTTTAAAAGTTTATGTACATAGGTGTGATATAGTATGTGGACAAGTAAATTCACGTAAATTATAAATTCACAGGTCGACCAGCTAGGCGAATGATGAGGGGACATAATTATGATGTGTCGTAGATTCGTCTCAGCAGCTGAACTGATGTTGCAGCAAGTAACAACTTCAAATTTTCAAAAGAAATACAAATTTTCCGCAATCAGGTTTTTGTTTTTACCATACTGCCTCAGCTTGAGGGCTATATAATAATTCCGCTTTCTTCCTTCGAAAATAAAAAGAAAAAAACATTTATCACTATGTTAGTGTCTCCATCTAAACAGTTCAAATTGTGTACCTACTGAATGAAGAAAACAAACTGTTTGCTGCCTTGTACTGTGCGTGCACGCTGATTGGTTGATTAATTGGTTAGATAATTTGTCCAAAGGAAACACTACTAGTTTCTTTTACTTCCGTGCTATAGAGGATTTTTGTATGACACTGCAGAATTTGATAGAATTTGAATGAACCTAGAAGAATTGACAGCGGTCGTTACACAACGATATCATATCACAATTAGATGCACAGACGACAGATGTCATGCGTGACCTGTCAGCGACACAAATATCATTTTTGCTCTGTGATTTAGTAAGTAGAAGGTGTAGGTTGCTGAAAAACTCTGACACCAGGGTCTATTGGATCATTGGAGAAGAAAGAAGAAGAACACTGGACTGTACCGGAGTGCCGGATATATTTTGATCCTATGGAAAAACACATTGAAACCTCAGAAAAAACCATGAAAAACCTAGTTGCTACGATGATAACCATTTTTTTTACCGTGATACCTAGGTCCTACGGTAATTTGATGTGTTTTGGCATCAGTGTCTAAACTAACTACCTTTTTTTGAAGAAAACAGAACAATAGAACAGTATCATAATCAATTATGGAGAAACTTGTTATGGTTCCCACATGTTATTTTGTCTCACTTCGTCTAACATAGGGTTGCCAGGCGTCCGGCTTTAGCCGGACAGGATCAGGCTTTTTGATTGCCTGTCCGGCCAAAATAAGCGGCGACCGGCCTACCCGGATTTTGTTACGCTTTTTTATATTTCGAAATTCGGGCGGATCGAGACCGTATTGTGAAAGAACAAGCACGTGCTGGACGCGAGCGCTGTGGCCCGAAAGGTCGTTGCTAAGATTAGTTTTTTTCACTTTTTAACATTAACCCCGAAAAACCTCGGTCTACCCGACAAGGGATAAAGGCGTGATATGTGAGTGTGTATGTATTTTCGGGTAAACTCGTAGGTCTGTCCAGGTGAGAGGGCCTGGCAACCCTAGTCTCACACAGTAGGGAATCGCACTTTTATCACATTCTGGGATCTTAGCAGACAAGTAAATAATTTAATATTTAAATGTGATATTATAATTATCAGTGAGGCAGGAAACTACCGCCTCTTATGCGAACACAGGCATAAATTGAAACATTTTTACTAGCGGCCCGCCCAGCGGCTGCACTCGTTGCCAATCGTTTTCTCGAAGGAAAAAGACGTAATCTGCATTTATTATACTTATAGATTCCAAAAAAAATCTCTATTATCACTTTATATCACACAGCACTTCTGACTTGTGTTCAGTTAACTTTTTCTTCTTTTTCATTTCGTGTGGAACACCGAGTCGTCTAACAACGCAAATATCTTGATTAATGATGACCTGACAGACTACAGGTGAGGGGTGAAAAGCCCTGAACTAACACAGGTTACTATCATTTCCATTCCATTCCACTATTCCATTCCATTCCACTATAAATAATAGCTGATGAATACTTATTTGACCTAATAAGTACTTTATAAGAAGACATCTCTATAGCGACTTCTAGTAACCTACAACGCCATCTGTTGTAAAAGTGTCTTCAACCAGGGGATCGATGTAGATGAAGGAGGATTTAGGTAGACCATAGCATACATGATTCTGGTTTTGAAAACTGATTCGGGTACTGAGTGGGTACGGATCAAGAGAATACGATAGGATTTGAAGAAAAAGATTACGTAAGTATACTTATATTGGGATGAATTAAAAATGCATAATGAAAATAAGAGAAGTAGGCAAATACATCGTATTTGTAAAATCTCGTGCAGTTAAACACATGATAAAAATTAGTTAATTAAGACTTATCTATAAATCGCTGTAGTCTTCGATACATAAAATTGTTCTAGGGTTCAGTAGACCGATTTTGTTAAAAATCTAGTTCTACCTACCTAACCTATAGTTACCTACTTTTTATTAAAGACACCGAGTCTAAACACAAAACCAATGGTGGAGCTATATAATATATTATGTATCGGTTACGTACATATTCATATCTCCTCTTTGTCCCTTGGGTGGACCGCACACTTAACGCCCGACAGAGCGCTAAAATATTGCAGCGGTCTGTCAGATCCATCTAGGTTGTTGTTAACCTATCATCTAAGAATTGTAAGACACACAAAACCCTATAGTTCTAGGCAAGGGTATGCCGATTGCAGCATGTAGCTATAGACATTGACAGTGGATCAGGAGTTAATGACGGCAATTGTTGCAACTAGCATACAACAGAACCCAGTTGGCGTTAGGGTTCCGTCCTACAAAGGTTTAATATTTTTGTTCGTACACCTGTTGAAAGTGTTAAAAAATGTATTGCGGTATACAGAGTGTAAGGGCTATTCAGTTCTAATCTCTAACTATGTTAATTAAATAAAAGTCTCAATTAAAAGAAATGAGAGTGTTATATGCGGACTAAAAATTTATAATTCCAGCACAATCGCAATCTTTTGTATTTAAATGTCATGAACCTACATATAAATACGCACACAATAGTTTATAATCAATAACCGAACTTGGGCCATGCAAGGCCTCTTTCACACTCAACGTCCAACGCAGCGCATTTCTGACGTCCGTCAAACGGACGCTAAAATAACGCAGTGACATGACAGCGCACGACGCACGATCAAAATGTCAGGCAAAATTACATCGTTTGGCACGAAGACGCAGCGCTAGCTATGGGGAGTGACGTTTCTAGTATGGATTTGATTTGAGAGACGGATCGGTTATTTGGCGCTGCGTTGGTCGTTGAGTGTGAAAGAGGCCGAAGAACATGCCAGTCATCATAACTTGATCTCCTTCCATGAACACAAGCCAATAATCTGATTTTTCTACGGAACCCTCAACAGCTAACCTGCATCCTGCACATGGCACGTTTTAATAAGGAAACCGGCTCGGTAAAAGCAACCTTCCGTCATCGGTATTCCGGCAGGAAAGCATCATCGATGTGTATTAATGAAGCTGAGACACGAATCGACTTTAGTGTTGTAACCTACAAAATACCAAGACTCCAGACAAAAATATTTCAAAAAGGTCGAGCGCGTAAAAAGATTTGAAATAATAATTTTGCAGGTATCAAGCAGGCCTCTGTATTCATACAGAGGCCTGCTCAAATCTTGGAGTGCGTTCATGGGTGTTCTCGATTTAGGAAATCTTCTCAATTGACCCATCTCAAATTTGAAAGTTTCTACTTTTGACAGTCTTGAACGGGGGTTTAAGAACTGTCAATTGAAAAGATTTCCCAAATCAAGAACATTCACGAACGCACTCGTTTCAATTCTCTTTTGGAGAAGAATAAGGTACAGTCTTATGACATGGCGTAATCTCCATGTTTTAAAAACATGCATAAGTTCATATCTACGCAAACATAGCAAGAAATTGTACAATCAGCTGGAATTTCAGTAGAGTTTGCAGCATCAACTCAACAGCCGGCGCCGATGCGCCAGCGCAACATCAACCATCGTCCACCGCCAGTATTCCCGCGCATTTCAATCAAGACGCCCGCGTGACACGCGCACGCACGTACCGCGCGCAACTGTCAAAGTTTAATTTATTTCCTGTCAAAACTCAGAGGTCATTCACCCTGCAACCGTGCATACACGCAACATGCTTTTTATTGAACACATAAATAGAATAAAAAAAGACGCTGATTGAAAGCAATTGAGGTGAATTTAAGTTTGTTTTGTTTTTGTTTAGTCTGTTATTGTTTTGTTCTTGGAAGACGCGAGCATAATTGACTGTTCCCAACGAGAGTTAATTGAATTAGGCATTGTTTACAGACCCATGACCCTATGATGCGGGTTTTGAATAGCATCACCCCAATTGTTCAGATAGGTTTATCAAATATTTTTGACTTTTGTCTTTTAAAAGGCGAGTAAAATCAAGGAATGGACAGCGTAACGCAGTGTCCGTATCTTTCTACAATATTTTGCACGATGTATGTTCACCAGTCGGCCTGCTAAGTGTTGTGAGTTGAGTATGGATGGCTATATCCTCAATTGGAGAAGGCCCATGCCCAGCAGTGGACTTTTGTGGTCGTAAGATTAGTAGGTACAGACCTACCAACGTGCGTGATAGAATGTAGATTTACTGGATGATTCCATATCTACGTACCTGTTTACCGGCTAATACACACGAGGACATAATAAGGTGTGCAAATATTTTAAGGGGTGAATCAGCTCATGAAACTGAACAACTTTCCCCAAGAAACATAGGTAGAAAAATGAAAAAAAAATTTGAATCCCCCATACAAAAATTACAGACTGACCAAGTCAATTCGTATAGGAAGTCCAAAAAAAGTCTAATATTTCGATCCATGTTTTTTGGGGAAAGTTGTTCAGTTTCATGGGCTTCACCCCTAAAAATAAAAGCAGCAAATTGTTTTACGCCCTGTGTATTTTCCACTTAGGAAATTTATGAACTACCTATTGAAATAAACATGGAATTTTAGAGTAGGTGTCTGTCTAGATAACGCACAGCGTAGACACGTCTAGTCTAATCATTTTAAACAATGCACTTCGCTTCCTGTTAGTAAACACTTCAGTTTTATGATAACAGCTCGTATTTTTCAGATACCAACTTACACCATTTCGTTGTATGGGTATGGGTGACGTTGATTCATTATTTTGCTTTGGTCTATTGTTTTTTTACGAAGTCCAGTGAGTTGAATAGGTCTTCTTCTCAAAGTGCTCGCTTCAATTGAGCATTTATCTACCAATTTCGAAAATTATAAGGAGAAAAGGCATCTACATGGACTGTTAAGCAAAAAAAAACTGATTGAAAATATAGGTCCTTTCTTATTCTGACAGACGTGACGATAACGTCGTATTTTACGGCCGTTGACGCTTTGCCTACCACGCAAGGGATAAAAGCGTAATTTGTGTTTGTGTTCCACAAAAAATATACGCGTGTTGAACCCATGTCTGCCTGTTACGTTTAGCGATAGATTCTTCAGGCAGTCTTTGTAGATACAGATTAATTATTGTTCTCCTAATAAACTAACCAGTATTAGACAAAAGTAGGTTAAGTAGATACTTATTGAATAAATAATCAACGTAGAGTTGTTATTTTATTATTATTCCCATTAATTAATTTTGCTCCACCATAGCAAATCAAATTCGTGCTCAGAACTAATTAAACTAGCTTTAGTCTCAAACAAAACGTGAATAAAATTTACAAAACTTACAGATGGTCTGATGGTCAAACGAGAGTGTTTTTGAAATAAGTACCTACCAGACAACTGAACCTGAAAAATCTCAGTAAAAAAATGACAATCAAGATGCTTCTGAAATCCGTCGTGGTGTTAGTGGCGCTGGCGGTGGTACCAGCTTTGACAGCTCATAGTAGAGCTCAGAAGAAGCTGATGAATCTACAGAAGGACCCCTTCTCGAAGACCAGGTGCGACCTGATGTGCTCCGACGCCAAGACTGATGAGAAACATATGGTGAGTTACACTTACAAATCTCTACTAGTTCATGGGCTTACAATTTGTCCTCAAACAAATTATCTTCACTGACACCTGTGCCCTATATTTTTAAACTAATAGGCTATAAGGCAACAGGCAAAATTCTTAGGAGGCATTGCGTAGCTGGTTAAATACTGGGAGCTAGCCGACTAGGCTCCGCAATCTACAGGGTTATTTTAAGTCAGTACACGAACTTTGTAGGGTGCTTCTAGTTATGGTTCTGAACAACTTTTACTATGGGGCCATCTGCGATATCGCGAAAAAAAAATTGGTTCCTCCGTAGAAAAATTCATACCTACCTACTCGGCAAAAATATATGCAACACCCAATTTTTTTTCACGTTTACGCAGGTGGCCCCATGGTAAAAGTTGTTCCGAATCATGAGTAGAAACACCCTGCAAAGTTAGTGTACTGACTAAAAAATAAACCTGTATAACGTATAAGCTACAAATATTTTAACAGGTGAACCAGTCCATGAAACTGCACAACTTTCCCCAAGGAACATGCCTAGCTCGAAATATGAAAAAAATGTTCGACCTCCGGTAAAATTGATTTGGTCGGTCGGCAATTTTGTATGGGAGGTCCGAAATTTGTTTTGACAGTTGTTCAGTTTCATGGACTGGTTCACTTCTTAATATTTTTCTATAGACATTACATTAAGCACTGGTAGATTGTCAGATATTATCGAATTACTGAGGTGATCAGTTTTTCATCATAATTTCAAGATTCCTGTCGTTGAGTGTCTAGTAGATAGAGACCTATACTAGACAGGACACAACCATATCGTAGTAAATAAGTTAAGTGACAAGTGCTGGAAACGAATGAGACTCTTCTCTAAGATATTTTTTGCAGTTGCTAAGGTTTGTTTCCATAGGTCTGTTCCATTGCAATTGGTTTAGCCATCCTACCTATCATTCATTCTCTGTCTCTACATGTGTTCGTATTTAAATACGTCAAAGTTCTTTCAGGATTTAATTGCCTCCTTGTCAAAGTATTTCCAAATCCGCATCCATGTAACCCGTCACAATTAAATCGAATGTTGTTCCGTGTTAGAACGCAAATTGATATCAAAATTAATAATTTTATAGAGCAAATCCACTAAGCAAGTCTTTAGAGTGATGCGTAAACTATGTTTACACGCTTTTAACGTAATTGTCAGGTTATGTAATTTATTGTTTTTTACTGGTATACCGCATTCACCTACCTACATGTACTTAAGTATTAATATGGACCTGTAAATCTTTTTTCACGATCTACAGCCCAAGCGGCTTTGCGGATGTTGACATTCATTCATAAATTTCAAATAATAACTTTGAAATTACCGCAGTCCAGGAGCTCAATTTCTGAATTGTTCGTTTTAGGTTCCGTGCACGAAAGTCCAAAACGACTGGTCTAACCACACGTTTATAAATTACGTTTACTTGATGTTTTTATTGTCAAAAATATGTGTGAATTTTTGAGGGTACGTACGTAGGGCAAGTAAAGTAGAACGCGGATATAGCAGATTTTTGCATGAAACGGAAACGAACGTTCCAGAAATAGAGCCCCTGGTGATTTTATCTTTTTTCAATAATTATGCTCATGCAGTCAATCTCTTGTCAAAGTGATCGAAAGAAAACCCCTCGCGTTACAGACAGACTCCTTGGTATTCAAGAGTGGCGAAGGGTCTGTCTATGGCGTGTGGAAGTCATTGCTATGATAAAACTTGGTTGTCTTGTCACACACTGTTTTTCTTGAAAATTATCGTAATATACTTAGCTAGTGTAAATACTATTTGGATCAGATATACTTTGAAGTATAGTGTTTAGGTGAAATGTATTACGGAACAAATCATTAAAGGCGTCTCAAACGTTATATAAATTAGTGTTAAGATTTAGTAAATGATCGACTATTCGTCATAGTAGAAATATAACAAGGTTAAGGGTGTTTTGAAATGACGTAGTGAACCCATTGTTAATATACTGCCGATTCTCGCCTTTTTTATCACATACGCCGCTTGCACCTCCTTTTCCTACTAAAAGCCCGCATCATTGATTCTGAAGGTGTAAGCGGTAACTGTTCTTGCCTCGTACAGTGAATCACGATCTTCAAAGAAGTCTTTATGGAAACGTGTGTTGGGATGTTAAGTTAATTTATGCTTTCCTAATGACGCAAAGTAGCGGAACGTGCGTGCACAGATACGCAAATGGCCGACCCTCATGTACCTACTCTTTCTCTTTTCGTGGGGGACACCGAGTCGTCCAACGATCTTAGTGTCAGAATTTGTCAATCGCCTTCTACAAGTAGGAGGCTTCTGACATGTACCTACTTACAGGGTTTAATTGCCCCGTAAAAAGGGACTTACCTGTAGAAAGTACCCCAGTTTTTTGCAAGTCAATACCTAATTGTGAAACTTTAGGAATATGTAAGTAGATTGGAGTATTGGTCAATACTGTACTGTATGTATTAATTATTACGTTTAATACTAATACTTAAGAGGTTAATTATGATTTTTTTATTATACATTTAATTTAATATATCTATTTATATCTTCCTTTCTTTTCGTGTGGGACACCGAGTCGTCCAACGACCCTATCTATCTATATTACCTAGTTGGTTAAATTTTAACAACAAAAGTTTAGTTTTATTAGGTTTCAATAGTTCGAACTAGTTAAATTGTACTAGTGCTGGTTTTAGTTAGTACTAGATATACTAACTAGTTAGTTTTAAAAAGTTTAGTGTTTTATTTTGAAAAAGAAGATTCTCTTTTTGTTATCAATTGTCTATTACGTATTACTCTACCTACTCATGTTTACGCTTAGAGTTCTCTTCATAATCGGAACAACTACGAAAATAACAAAGTCATCACAATATCTACGGGGTATGATAACGAAGATGATTATTACTTTTTGCATTACATCATGGGTCTCCCCTACTCATATTGTTAACAGCATTACTAAGGCGGATCGCACACTTGACGCACGGCGGAGCGCTAAAGTATCGCAGTGGTCTGTCAGAAACGTCACTCCCCATACTAAAACCGCAATAGACGGACGACGCTGCGACAGCGCTGCGTCGACAGCGGTTGAGCAGTTTTAGTATGGGTATTGACATTTCTAGTATTGATCTGACAGACCGCTGCGATATTTTAGCGGTGCGTCGTGCGCAGTGTGCGATCCGCCTTACTGGGTATTCCCATTTCATGATTTGTTGTTCAAGGCTTTGTCTTTTTATTTTTTGTATTTCTTATCAGTTATAGCACGTGTATTTTTTGCGATTTTCTATGACTCCAATGAACCTTTGACGTTAGGTCAATATCCGCCCATTGACACGTTATTTCCAAACATTGACATTGACATACAAGAAGTACCAGTGGGATATTAGAATCAATATTGACTAGACAGTTCAATTCCAAGAAATTGTACATAATTGACCGCACAAGACGCATGTGCTGTGTTGGTGATGGATGCTGCTGATGTGCTGCCGGCTTGGAATAACATCACCCCATCTTTTCCCGCGGATGTTGTAGAGGCAACTAGGGGACTAGGGTTTCATATGCATTACAACTTTAGGCGACAGGCTGACAACCTGTCCCTATAGCGGTACACGACTTATCTGAAACGACCCTCAAACATTTGTCAGACGTGGCGATCACGACCGTAATATTACGGTCGTTAGCGCTCAGCCTACCGCGCCAGGAATAAAGGCGTGATGTGTGTGCGTATCTCTATTTTGCAGTGCCGCTCGCAATGCCGGCTGACGCAAGATAAACCAGGTTTATCAACCAAACCAGGTTAAACCAGGTTGTATGTACCAGTACCTGCCCAGCATCAGACAGCCCGAAGTGGGAGCATGCGTGCGTGTGGGCATGCAACTGATTTTGATGCGGTCTTCAGCAAAATATTCATAAAACTTAGGAGAAGGTTTAGGCCGTGTATTGATTAACACGTTCTTTGAAAGCGGTTCCCTTTGAGGAAAGTTATTGTAAAGTCGTCTCTTAAAAGACAGTCTATTTTGCAGTGCCGCTCGCAATGCCGGCTGACGCAAGAGAAGCCTGGCACTTGCCCAGCATCAGACAGCCCGCAGTGGGAGCAAGCGTGCGTGGTGGCGTGCAACGCGGACGCCCAATGCAGCGGCACCCAGCGCTGCTGCCGGCATCGATGCGGGGCCACCTGCGACGAGCCTGTGGACCTGTTGACTAAGCCAGGTACGAGTATACATACATACATATATCACGCCTTTATCCCTTGCGGGGTAGGCAGAGCGTTAACGGCCGTAAGAATACGGTCGCTATCGCCACGTCTGACATTTTTGAGGGTTGATTTCCAAGGTTGTTTCAGAAAACATGTGTATCACTATAGTGACAGGTTGTCAGCCTGTCGCCTAAAAATTGTGATACACCAATACCCTCGAGTCCCTTAGTCGCAAGAGTACGAAACACAAGGTGTATAAATATTAGATGCAAATATTTTAAGGGGTGAACCAACCCATGACACTGAGCAACTTTCCCCAAGGAACTTACGTCAAAATATGAAAAAACTTTGGACCTTCCATAAATTACCAACCGACCAAGTCAATAGGTATGGAAAAAAAATCTCATATTTCGACCTATGTTTCTTGGGGAAAGTTGTTCAGTGTCATGGCTGATTCACCCCTTGAAGTATTTGCAGCTAATATTTTTACACACTATATAACAAAAGATCTACTTTACTTGCGGTCGTAGACCAAGCGTACAAATTAAAAAGGTGGAAAGCATGATAGTAGAACCAAAAAACCTAGATCTCATTATTCTCCTTGTCTTATCCCGTTTTCTGTACCGGCTAACTAACCTAAGGGGTTTGACGTGGAACCAAGTTTTTACACAGTCACCATCTGACCTCTACAACGCGAAGGCTAGCCTGGCCCGAATCCTGGGTTAAGTCGCATTCAAATATCATCTGAATCCAAATTTTATTTGAATGTGAGTTTCATGACGATGTTTTTCCATCACCGTAAGAGCGTTTGGTAGATACATTTGGTACACCGTAAGGTATATTGATTCGTTGGACGACCCGGTGCACACGAAAAGAGAGAGACCGTAAGAGCAGGTCGTGAGGTTTTTGATTAACCTTTTATAAGCAATTGGCCGCGCAGGACAGAGATCAGTGGAGACAACTCGTTTCGGAGGCCAAGACTCTCTTTGGGCGCCGAGTCAGCGGAGTTAGTTAGTTTTATGAGTGAAAGCGCTAAGTGTTGGGTTTCTTTAATGTCTTATAGTCACAGAAACTTGTAACAAAGAGGTACAAGTAATAATCAACTGCCAACTTTGTGTCAACTTTGCAGACGAAAGCTAACTCTACACAAGATGCTTCCATTTTAATAAGAAGGTGATCTAGGTATTTCCCATATAATTACAAAGGTATCATAAATATGTTTCTCCGTAAGAAGCTTTTCTCTAATTAGTCGTGACCCGGATATCATGGATGTTTCTAGGAAATAGATAAGAAGCTTTACGTAGGCGCCTTAATAATTAACGCGAAACCCCTACGATGTGTATTTCCTCACATATAGTATATTCACTTTAATTGATTGACTTCATACATTGACGGTGGTGGCCTAAGTTATATACTGTGTGGTCAGCCTCTTTTGTACAATGTATTGACAGTATTGTTTTGTAAATTCCTGACTTTCTGAAAGCATTCGTTATGAATCTACTTGGAAAAAATAAACTAAAAAAAACATACCACAGCACACGGATGTTACTTCTCGCGCGCCCCTACTAAAGACGCCATTTTGAAAAATTTCATAACAGAGGATCTTTCGGCGATATCTGGGCTCTGGCTCTGTACTGGCTACTTAGTTCATCTTACCTTTCAGGACTTCCACCAATACCCGTAATGGAAGAAATTAAAGAGAAGCGGAAAGCCGTCCTCGTCAGTTGGACGAATGCCGTAGGTGACACGGCCAGAGCTGTCCCTGGCAAGATACTGTATCTTTTAGAAGAACAGCACCACCTTGGACCGAGGTACGAGGAAGCCAGACTTGGGCGGTGGACTTTAATCCTGAGGACAAATAAGTAAGCAAACCTTTCTACATTTAGCCATTCTTCTATGTCTTTTTCCCTGTGTTTTTTCAACAAGAGATTTCATGCGAACGCAGTTCCTACAGCGGCCCAAGTATATTTTTTTCTGTATTTTTTGTATACCTACTTTTTGGTCTGCTTAGATTTTCTTCCCATTGTCTTTTACCTGCTTTTATCATAGTGCAAATAAGCATTATACATTTTTCGTGCACCTCCAAAGCAGTTACAAATAAAATAGACTGCAAATCGTTTAGACACGTGACTGAAATATATAAAGACTACTGCCTACTTAATAAAATAGAAGGAGCATAATGATAATGCGTAGCGCATACACACTATTGATCTATTTCGTTGTTCTGTATAATTGCCACTGTCTACCGTATTATGTAGGTACTGTTTTAAAGCATAAACTTTTCCAGCCGATTGAGTTCGGAAGTGTACTTTCATATTTATGTTCACTGATAGTTACAAAATAGCACGCAAGATTCTTATAAGGCTATTTAAACTTCCGGTTTTGTGGGAATTTTGCTAATTATAGGATCCAATCCACTTGCACTAATACTGATAAAAAAAACGGCGTTATAACGGAAATCGGAAAGACGTTGAGGACGATTTGAGTACCTACAATTTATCACCTAATTAACCAAACTGTTATTTACAGCTATCCAATCTATCTACGCATCTAAGTTTTAGGAGAAACTTGGACCGCTGGTGGTGGTCTCATGAACCTACTGTTTACCACCAAACCTACTTGTTTCATCTACGTTGCGTAGCTGGTTGAATAGGGTAATACATAATGACTAACCGGCTACTCAATGTTACTACATCGATTTTTGCCAGTAAACTTGTATCCTGTAGTTTGCACTATCTGTGGCCTATGCAACGAAACTACGGGCTACAATTCTACGATGTACATTGCGTAGCCGGTGGACTATATAACCAAGATTTTTGACCCGCTACGCAATGTACATCGAATTTTACCTGTAGAATTGTAGCGTGTAGTTTCTAAAAACGAGGCAATGGTCTCATTTGGTGTGATATGTGTATGCATGCATGTCTCATTTCCAGAACCAAGGCGTCTCTCCGCAACTTACTGAAGCCCGGTCGCTGGTACCGATTCCGGGTGGCTGCAGTCAGTGCAGCCGGAACGAGGGGGTTTTCTGAGCCCAGCTTGGCTTACACTCCAATGAAAGGACCGCGGCCGCCTCCGCCGCCTAAGAAGCTGAAGGTTCAGCCTATCTCGTCAGATAATGGTAAGGGTGTCACCCTAATAGAGGGTTAAATTTTAGCCAGTACACAAACTTTATAGGGTGTTTCTAAGCATGATTTTGAACAACTTTTAGTTTTAGTTAAGAAAAATTTTTGGGTGTTCCATAGAAAAGTTCATACCTACTCAGCAAAAATGTATGGAGCACCCAATTTTTTTTGCGATTTCGCCGGTGGTCCCTTAGTAAAAGTTGTTCAGAATTATGAGTAGAAACACCCCACAAAGTTTGTGTACTGACTAAAAAATAACCCAGTGTAAACTGTATGAATATTAAAACATATCTTCAAGTTACTGCTGATTTCAAAATACTGTTTTTTCTTAGTATTTGTATGAAAAATCAGTAGGTATAAGTTAAAACAGGTTGATGTGCTGGCGATAGTAATCTTTCTTATAATAGTATCTCTTTCTTATAATTAGAAGGCACATCCATACATATTATAGTAGGTACCTAATCCCACTCTTCGTGTAGGAGGCGTCCAGCGACCCAATGAACGCTTGTGTCAGAATTTTTCAACCGGCAGTTTCTTACACACAATAAATAAAAAATTGTCAAAAGCTATCTACTTACTACCTTTTTGTGTAATCATGAGGCTTAAAGGCTTATTAAGTAACCACAGTAACTTGATAATATCATTGCATCTTGAGTTCATATTATAGGGTGTAAAAAAAATATTGTTGCAAATATTTTAGCGAGTGAACCAGTCCATGAAACTGAAAAACTTTCCCCAAGGAACATATGTCGAAATATGAAAGAAATTTTTGGACCGGCCATGTCAGTTTGTATGGGGGCCAATTTTTTTTCATATTTCGACCTTTACCAATTTTCTTGGGGAAAAATGTTCAGTTTCACGGGCTGGTTTACCCCTTCAAATATTTGTAGCAATTTTTTTTACACCCTGTTACACAGCTTCATCTACAGTAACAGCTCCATAAACATTCTCAGACACATAATCTCGTTGTAAAACTATAATAACGGTGTAGGTAGATGTAAACCTAGTCAAGCATATCGTATTTACTGAGCACCCATACAAACTACAGATACCTACAACACATATCATGCCTCTTTACTGGCGGGGTAGGCAGGACTTCCCTTTCACTAGTGTGTAAAAAATGCAAATATTGGTGAACCAGCCTATGAAACTGAACAAGTTTCTCCAAGGAACAAAGGTTGAACATACATACATATATCACGCCTTTATCCCTTGCGGGGTAGGCAGAGCGTTAACAGCCGTAAGAATACGGTCGCTATCGCCACGTCTGACATTTTTGAGTATTGTTTTCCAAGGTTGTTTCGGAAAACATGTGTATCACTATAGTGACAGGTTGTCAGCCTGTCGCCTAAAAATTGTAATACACCAATACTCTCGAGTCCCTTAGTCGCCTCTTACGACACCCACGGGAAGGATGTGGGGTGATGCTATTCTAAGCCGGCATCACACGGCACAAAGGTTGAAATATGAAAAAAATAGGACCTCTCATACAAAATTACCGACCGACCAAGTGTATACGCAAGGTCCTAAAAGTTTTCAGCATGTTCTTTTTTACTGCAATTCGTATGGGTGTTAATATGCTTGACTAGGTTTACGTCTAGAGTCTATTCAACGAAAGCTGGTCCCAAGAAATGGCGGCGTAGGTTCAGTGTGAAAACTGCTAATAGGTTCGAAATTGATTCCGAACAGCAGTTTTTTTTTAGTGAAAACAAACAAATACAAGGTGCAAAAATAATCATCATTAACAGCCTATTGTAGTCCACTGCTGAACATAGGCCTCTCCTAAAGCACGCCACTGAACCCGGTCTTCGGCTTTACTTCTCCAGTCACTGCCCGCAGCTTTGCGTATTTCGTCGCTCCACCTTGCCACAGGGCAAAAATAATACTAGCTGCAAATATTTTAAGGGGTGCATCAACCTATAAAACTTAACAAATATCGCCAAGAAACACGGGTCGAAATATGAGAATATTTTTGGATCTCCCATACTTACAGATTGACTTGGTCGTCGGTTGGTAATTTTGTATGGGAAGTCTAAAAAAATTTTTCGTCTTTCGACCTATGTTCCTTGGGGAAAGTTGTTCAGCTTCATGGGCTAATTCACACCTTAAACTATTTGCAGCAAATTTTTTTACACCTTGTACATATTAGAATTGCCACAACATCGGACCTAGCGTCTTTATTTATTTAGGAAACTATTGCACCCAAGTGAAAGGTACATAAGCCTAAAGCCAGCATTCTTGCCTTTCATAAGTCAGACTCTACATTCACCATCTTTTCATGCAGATACGATAACAGTGCGTCTACAATGGGTGGCACCCAGATCTGATGTGCCGGTGGCGCGTTACAAGGTCTTCTGGAGCCGAAGAGTCAGAGGTTTAGCAGGACAACTGGATTCCGTCCTGGTTAACTATGCAACCGTGCCACCGGTTAGTACCTATCTTAAAGCACTGCACCTATAAGGCTGCGTCTCCATTGAACCGGGGCTGCGCCACAGAATACTAACTAGCAACTAGCGTTACAGAATCTTTACTTCACAACGGTTTTCAAAGTAATATGTACTCAATCCGATAGACAATATGATTTAATTTAGCTCGCGTTCCAGTCGAGCACGTGGTCATTTAGATACCTTCTAAATTTTTTTGAGGAAATATGGGCCTTAATTCATTGTACTACGGTTCATAATAAGTTAGACGTGGTTATACGTATTGAAAAAGCCGCGGACTAGGGTTGGTTACTTCGAGTGCTTCGAGAAACCAAAATGTATTTTTTGTACTTTTAAATAGTTTTAGAGTTTTGAAATAGTACTTTGTTCAACAAAAAAGAAAGTGTTTGTAGTTTGGATTAACTGCATTTCAAATAGGAACATAATGTAATCCAATCAAAGTAGATTTTACTTACCTGTCAGCGTCTTTCGGCAAACAAAAAAAAAGTTAAATTCCGATCACGATCTGTATTTAAACAGTTAAACACTGCACAGTTTTTTTTTGCTTTTCTTTGTGTGTCCATCTTGCAAAAAAATGTCGAGAAAGTTGAACGTAGTCGAACAAATAGCGCGCGCGTGTGTCGTCTTTCGCTTGCGTTGCGGCAGCCTACTAGATTGGCCCTTTCGCCGTGGCCGGCGCCTGTAGGTACGTTTTTAATACCTACACGCGGAGTGACACAGGCCTGGCTGCGCTAAGCTAAGCGCGGCAATAATTGACCAATCATGAGCCTCAAAATCCCCGAATCCCCGCCCCGCTTCAGTGGAGACGCACCCTGGTTGGCCAATTCATGCTCCGCTCAGCTCAGCTTAGCGCAGCCCCGCTTGAGTGGAGACGCACCCTTAGTTTGTAAAATATAGGATGATCCCTGTGACGCTTGTGGCCTTGGAGCAAATGCTATGAAATAAGGTCCATTATACTTTGTAAATGTTTAATTTGAAAATGGACATTATGTCATAGCATTTGCTCCAAGGTCACAATCGTCAAGGGTTGATCCTATATTTTACAGGCTATAATATATATAATATATGCTATGCTTTTTTTATATAGAATATGAAAAAGCAAAATTGGGGTCACGACTTAAATCCCGAATCGTAGGATGCCTTTGCTCAAACATACCTGTCAGAGAGCCAGAGCCCAAGCCAAAGTAAAACAAATTAAGTTATTTTAACGAGGCTCTACTTCCACGACCGATGTGGTGCAGTGGTAGTGCGACTGCCTTTGATCCAGAAGGTTCTGATTCTTCGATTCTCAGTGGGTCACTCACAAAGTTGATATTTATCACTTTGTGAATTTGTTCCCAGTCTGGTCAGGATATTGCGGGCTGAACCATCCGATTGTCCGTAAAAAAAGATAGTTTCGTGTTCCGGATGGCACGTTAAGCCGTAGGTCCCGGTTGCTGTCTATGATTACTTAGACGGCGGTCGTTACACAACCATCTTAGAAGCGTGCTACTTGTAGAAGGCGGTTGAAAAATTCTGACACTAGGGTTCACTGGGTCGATGGATGACTCGGTGTCCCACACGAAAACGTGGTTCAAAACTTTAACAAAACTATGGGTAAAAGGTTATACCCTCTATGGTATGTTTTCCTCCCTACTAATTACACAAGAGGGAATAAGCAGGATGTAATGACAAAAGTTCCTTCTCACGTAATTTAGCAAACGAGCTCTCTACGAAAACGTTAAATTACCTACCTATTTGTGTTGAAGTAAGGCGCATCGCACACTTGACGCACGACGGAGCGTTAAAATATCGCAACGGTCTGTCAGACAGATCCATACCAGAAACGTCACTCCTCATACTAAAACCACACTCGACGGACGACACTGCGAGAGCGCTGCGTCGACAGCGGATGAGCGGTTTTAGTGTGGGGAGTGATGTTTCTAGTATGGATCTGACAGACCGCTGCGATATTTTTGCGCTCCGTCGTGTGTCAAGTGTGTGATCCGCCTTATTTGTAAAGCTAGGGTTCCTTAACTACCCACCTAAAATCATGCCGCCGCAACGCTGATTTGGACAAATTATGCAGGGGGTTTGGAAGCGTGATAACTTCCTTTCAAGGGATGAACCAGCTCATGAAACTGAACAAATTTCCCCATGGAACATAGATCGAAATATGAAAAAAATATATATTTTACCTCGCATACAACCTGACTCGGTTGGCTGGTACATTTTGTATGGATAGTCCAAAAACTTTTTTCATATTTCGACCCATCATGGTTCATCCTTTGAAAGGAAGTTATCACTCTTCAAAACTACCTATCTGTATAAACTATCGGTCTTTAGGCATTCTTTTGTCCTGGAAAATATAGTTCTAGCTTATGTACCTACCTACTGGGACTACTAATATAAACCGTATCAAATGCCGCTGGGAACCTCTTGTTTGTACCAAAAAATGTTAATAAACATAGGTATTCGTACTTTAGAAGTGTAGGATAAACCCGAGCTTATTACTGCCGCACAAAACATAAATGCAGTAAGTCGCAATTTGGCGCTAAATGAGTTAAAAATAGGCGCGAAAAGCTTACAGTAAGGTCTCTATGAATCAAAGACCCGTTTTTTAATATCTACACAATAAAGGCGATTTTCAAAAAACATAACCGCAGTATGGCTTTAGATTTTTTACGATCAGTTCATATTACTGCAGTAAATGTACTTGCTGCAAATTTTTAATAAATAGCTCTTAAATAATTCTTGTGATGCATAACATATGTGAAGTAAAGAACTTTACTGCATTTATAATAATTTATACTTAAACATAATGCAGTGAATTTGCATTTTATATTTGCAATAAGTACATTTACGGCGCTTATTATAACAAATTATCAAAAGTAGTGAAAGTCGTGCTGCCGCACAAAACTTAAATGCAGTATGGAACATTTTAGTACTTTTGAGTAAAACGCACTTAAAGTTTTGAATTTTAATCTTTTAATATAACTATATTATGTGTTGTTTTGAAAGAGTTCAAAGAGTTTTTTTTGTGGATTAGAGGGCAAAGAATTCATTTTGATCATTTAAAATTTAAAAATATTTTTACAAAGTTATATAAAACTTTAAAAAACATGATATGACTAGGACTATCATCTATATAATATAGTTATACTTTTCACATAAATGCAGTAAAATTGTACCTTACTGCGCGTTTAATTTGCTATTTTTGAACTTACTGCGTTAATGATAATAAATAGTTGTTTTCATGATGTAAATTATACGTTAATCAGGATTCAAGATTTAAGATTCAATCGTTTATTTCCAAGTAGATTCACAATGAATGCTTTTAGAATGTCATAGAGTTAAATTACAATACGGTCACTGAATAAGTGACCATAAAGTAAGTCATAGTAACAATAACTATAAACGACACGGCAACGTCATAATATTAATTTCCTTAAACAGTTCTCTTAGAGAATCACGACTGCCTAGTTTATAAATTGCTCTAATGGCCCTAATTAAACAGCCTCCATGGATCGCGGATTTTCGGTTGAAAGAGCTGGCTATACAGTAATTTTCATAATTTAACAAAATATCTGGGTCTTTTTGGAAGTGCTCAGTAAAACAGACTACGTCGTAATTGTGCTTCTCCAAGAACAATTCAATTTCTAATACTTTGCTGGAAAAGCCCTATATGTTTTGATGTAAAACTTGTAGTTGACTTTGCTTTTCCTTTGTCTGAGGCTGAATGCAAGAAGACCCCGGATTGCCTATGCTATTTACATCAGTAAAAAGAGGGGTTTTTCTTTGTCTTACAATCTAGTTTAAATTATTAATACTACCACTACTAACTAATATAGAAGGAGACACATATTTTGTGTCAATTATATTATATGCTAACAAAGTAGCTACTTGTTTCTTATAGTAATCCGACAGGTACATAGTATCCTGAGTCAAAATAAATTTGTGAATAAAATTATTCACATCAAAATAAGAAATAACATCGCTATGATGACATGTCCTGTTGTACAAATACATGTTCATTTTATGCACACATTTGTTCTGTTGCTCTGATAGATTTGAACAATAAGGACAGGACAGGACTAAATTAACCGTGTAGAACTGGTATTTTGTGAATAGTAATAACACTTGCGTATATCACAATAAACCAAGGACCACGCCAGGAACACAAACAAGATGAATTTTGGTCACGGTGAGAAGAACAATAATTTCAGAGCTGTGTCAAGGTCAAAGGATAGTGAGCAAATGCGAAAGAAATGTGATGGGTAAGTACTAATTGAACAACGTCCTTCATCTCGCTTCAACTAGAAATTACTCTATTATCTTTCCTACTTGCACACGAGCACTCACACATCTACACAATATCAACACACAAACAAAATCAATCCTTTCGCGCGCGCGGTAAACACGATTCCCGCAATTTTTAAATAATGACATTGTTATGCTGTTAGCTTGTCTTTTTCAGTTACCAATATGCTTATATTATGACGGTCACTACTTTCCTTTTGATAATTTGTTATAATAAGCGCCGTAAATGTACTTATTGCAAATATAAAATGCAAATTCACTGCATTATGTTTAAGTATAAATTATTATAAATGCAGTAAAGTTCTTTACTTCATATTATGTTATGCATCACAAGAATTATTTAAGAGCTATTTATTAAAAATTTGCAGCAAGTACATTTACTGCAGTAATATGAACTGATCGTAAAAAATCTAAAGCCATACTGCGGTTATGTTTTTTGAAAATCGCCTTTATTGTGTAGATATTAAAAAACGGGTCTTTGATTCATAGAGACCTTACTGTAAGCTTTTCGCGCCTATTTTTAACTCATTTAGCGCCAAATTGCGACTTACTGCATTTATGTTTTGTGCGGCAGCGTGACCGTCATAATATAAGCATATTGGTAACTGAAAAAGACAAGCTAACAGCATAACAATGTCATTATTTAAAAATTGCGGGAATCGTGTTTACCGCGCGCGCGAAAGGATTGATTTTGTTTGTGTGTTGATATTGTGTAGATGTGTGAGTGCTCGTGTGCAAGTAGGAAAGATAATAGAGTAATTTCTAGTTGAAGCGAGATGAAGGACGTTGTTCAATTAGTACTTACCCATCACATTTCTTTCGCATTTGCTCACTATCCTTTGACCTTGACACAGCTCTGAAATTATTGTTCTTCTCACCGTGACCAAAATTCATCTTGTTTGTGTTCCTGGCGTGGTCCTTGGTTTATTGTGATATACGCAAGTGTTATTACTATTCACAAAATACCAGTTCTACACGGTTAATTTAGTCCTGTCCTGTCCTTATTGTTCAAATCTATCAGAGCAACAGAACAAATGTGTGCATAAAATGAACATGCATTTGTACAACAGGACATGTCATCATAGCGATGTTATTTCTTATTTTGATGTGAATAATTTTATTCACAAATTTATTTTGACTCAGGATACTATGTACCTGTCGGATTACTATAAGAAACAAGTAGCTACTTTGTTAGCATATAATATAATTGACACAAAATATGTGTCTCCTTCTATATTAGTTAGTAGTGGTAGTATTAATAATTTAAACTAGATTGTAAGACAAAGAAAAACCCCTCTTTTTACTGATGTAAATAGCATAGGCAATCCGGGGTCTTCTTGCATTCAGCCTCAGACAAAGGAAAAGCAAAGTCAACTACAAGTTTTACATCAAAACATATAGGGCTTTTCCAGCAAAGTATTAGAAATTGAATTGTTCTTGGAGAAGCACAATTACGACGTAGTCTGTTTTACTGAGCACTTCCAAAAAGACCCTGATATTTTGTTAAATTATGAAAATTACTGTATAGCCAGCTCTTTCAACCGAAAATCCGCGATCCATGGAGGCTGTTTAATTAGGGCCATTAGAGCAATTTATAAACTAGGCAGTCGTGATTCTCTAAGAGAACTGTTTAAGGAAATTAATATTATGACGGTGCCGTGTCAATATATTTATGAAAATATCATGTTTGTAAGAAAGAATATTCATACGTTCACAAGAAATCATGAAAGACATAATCGTAATATAAGAAGTAAAAATAAATTAGATCAACCCGCGTATAGACTAGCTAAAGTAAGAACTTCATTTGAAGGTTTAAGTATACGATACTATAACAAAATATCGGAAGATATATTAAGTTTATCTGAAAGTAAATTTAAATCTATTATTAAGAAAACATTATGTTATAAAGCTTATTATAAGTTAGATGATTATGTTAATGACAAAGAGGCATGGTCCTCTGAAATTCCAGCACAGCACAAGAAACATGCAGTCATTTTTAATACCAAATCAGGACGTGCATGGAATTTACAATTGGCATAATTAGTAAGGAAGACGAAACAGAATTATCTACTGTAATACTTTTATTTTATTTTAATTTAGCGTAGCCGTTTTTTGGGCTAATAATATATATATTTATAAAACTTAGCTAGGGTAGCCTAGGGCCTATTCTATAGGTACAAATTGTAAATTGAGATTAGAAGCACTTCTGAGCAGGTTTTTGGGTGGTTTTCCTGTTCAGGGGGTCCGGCTGATTAGCATGTAACATGCTTTTTTTAAAAATATTGCTTTTAATTTAATTGATTCCATAAATTGATGGTGGTGACGAAGGTTACATGCTGTGTGGTCAGCCTGACCAGCCCCGAGGCAGTGCCTTTTTTTTTATCCCACTCGTGCCGCGATTCTATTAGGAACATAAAATTGTTATTGTTACTATGACTTACTTTATGGTCACTTATTCAGTGACCGTATTGTAATTTAACTCTATGACATTCTAAAAGCATTCATTGTGAATCTACTTGGAAATAAACGATTGAATCTTAAATCTTGAATCCTGATTAACGTATAATTTACATCATGAAAACAACTATTTATTATCATTAACGCAGTAAGTTCAAAAATAGCAAATTAAACGCGCAGTAAGGTACAATTTTACTGCATTTATGTGAAAACTATAACTATATTATATAGATGATAGTCCTAGTCATATCATGTTTTTTAAAGTTTTATATACTTTGTAAAAATATTTTTAAATTTTAAATGATCAAAATGAATTCTTTGCCCTCTAATCCACAAAAAAAACTCTTTGAACTCTTTCAAAACAACACATAATATAGTTATATTAAAAGATTAAAATT
The DNA here is from genome assembly GCA_029255805.1 of Keiferia lycopersicella. Lineage (NCBI taxonomy): Eukaryota > Metazoa > Arthropoda > Insecta > Lepidoptera > Gelechiidae > Keiferia > Keiferia lycopersicella. Next base: position 9,502,397 of record JARACZ010000008.1, read on the forward strand.
CAAAACTTTAAGTGCGTTTTACTCAAAAGTACTAAAATGTTCCATACTGCATTTAAGTTTTGTGCGGCAGATTAGATGGGTCCGATACATACCTACCTTTTAATGGGCATCTGGGCGTTACGAGGATATATCAGGTGGTATGGCACCTTGGAACAGCTTTACGACACCCGACACACAGTTTGAGAATGAACTTTTAGCGTAGGTACAGAAAAGGCTGAATAGATCTTTGTAAATAACTTTTTTTAAAAGGGAACTTCAAAGAACGTGTAAGAGTGCGAACCTCTATTTAATTGTCGGTTAATATGCCATATACCTAAAACCTTCTCCTAAGTCTCTCAAAAACTTTGCTCAATACTGTATCAAAATTGGTTCATCCAAACGCGAGAAAATCAAACTAAGTGATACATTTAAACGCAGACACAACCAAGAATATAGGCTTTATTCAACTTTAAAAAGACATGATAAATGACAGAGTCAGCTTATAGCTATAGACTAGGTAGACCAACCAAAAGTTGTGGCAAGGAGTTCATCACATTCACCCCTCCTACGAAACCACGAAGTCCTGCAGGTGCCCTGGTGGTCTGCGCTCGCGAGCAGAGCGGCGGAGTTCAGGCAGTTCTGGTTGAGGTGCCTCTAATGACTCCTGGTTCGAAGATTGTTCAAGCTCCTCATCATCGTCATCATCAGTCTGCGGGCGAGGCGCTAAACGCCTTTTCGATACTGTTGTCTCTCGTCCACCCGGTAGACGAATGAAAGAGTATTCAGGGTTGCCCTGTAGGAGATCGACTTCTTCTACAGCAGGGTCGTATTTGGATGCCCTCACATTTCTCTTCATAAAGACAGTCCCTGGTGAGTGTAGCCAGGATGGCATGGACTGACCATAAGTAGAACGGCGAGGATGGTTAAACATGCGCTCATGTGGGGTCGCGTTCGTTCCCGTGCACAGCAGTGATCTGAAGGAGTGTAGCGCTGGAAGTAAGGCCTTCTCCCAGTTTGTGACGTCGTCGTTTGTGGATTTCAGATGTAATAGGATAGTGCGCCACAATGTGCCATTTAACCGTTCTACTAAGCCATTGCCTTGGGGGTTGTAGGGCGAGGTACGGCTGCAGGATATTTCGAGTGAAGTCAAAAATTGTTTTAGTTCTTCAGATAAGAATGAAGCGCCCCTGTCGCTATGAATATAAGCTGGAGCACCGAACATAGAGAAAAGATTCGTTAGGCATATTATTATTGTTTCAGATGTCATATCTTTGCAAGCATACGCAAAGGGGAATCTACTGTACTCGTCGATAATCGTGAGAATGTATCGGTTTTGTGTGTTTGATGGAATCGGCCCCTTGAAATCTAAGTTCAGTCTTTCGAACGGCGCAGTTGCTTTTATGAGATTGCCTTGATGGCTGACGTATCGAGGTTTAATTTCGGCACAGATAGGGCACGCCGCCGTCATTCTTTTGACCTCTTCAACGGAGTATGGTAAATTCTTTGATCTGATCCAGTGAACCATACGTGTAACGCCAGGGTGACAAAGTGATCGGTGGAGTTCGATTAGTTTTGAATTAGAAGAAGCCGTGTCTATGAACATACACACTCTAGATAGTGCATCAGCGGCGTGGTTTTGATTTCCAGGTCTATATATAATGTCGTATTTAAAACAAGATAATTCTAGGCGCCATCTTTCAATCTTTTCGTTCTTGATTTTGTTTGAATGTTTTTGATTAAACATGAACGCGACAGACTGTTGATCAGTGATCAGTAGAAAATATCTTCCGATTAAGAAATGTCTCCATTTGCGTAAGGCTTCAACAATCGCGCTAGCCTCTTTTTCAATCGTCGGTTGTTTCTTTTCAGAGTCATTAAGAGATCGTGAGAAAAACGCTACGGGTCTACCTTTCTGTGACAATGTGGCTGCGATAGCAAAGTGCGAGGCGTCGGTTTCGACTGAAAATAATTCCTTTTCATCTATTCCAGCCAAGGCAGCATCGCATAAATGTCAGTTTTTAGACTATTGAAAGCAGTGATTGCGTCTTGAGATAGTGGCAGAGTCGCTTCAATTAATGGTCTTATTTTAGCAGAAAAGTTGTTGACCCATTTTGAGTAATGTGCGAATAGGCCAAGCGATCTTTTTAAGGTAGCAGTATCGCTCGGGATCGAAAGGTTCAGCAGCGGTTCTAATCGTGATTTGTCTGGTTTGATAGTGTTATGGTGTATTGTGTAGCCAAGAAGGTCGATTGATTCTTTTTCAAAAGCGCATTTGTTGGTATTCAAAGTGAGTTTGTATTTCTCAGCGGCTTCCATGAATCTGCGAAGGTTTGAGTCATGGTCATCTTTATCCATCCCACATACGGTGACGTCATCGAGGTACGCATAAGTGCCTTTAAGTTTTTCAGTTTCGATTATGTAATGTAATGTACGCTGAAATGCCGCCACACCATTAGTTACTCCAAACGGTATGCGGGTGAATTGGTACAGATTGCCGCATGCTTCAAAGGCTGTGTATATTCGTTCTGTAATAAGAATGGGTACTTGATGATAAGCACTTTTGAGATCGATTTGACTAAACACATTGTATTTCGCTACTTTAGTAATTATGGAGTCGATACTTGGTAGGGGGTACGCATCTAGCTCTGTATATCTGTTGATCGTTTGCGAATAATCGATTACTAACCGTTTACGATGTTGGCCCCCACCAGCGACCAGCACTTGCGCTCGCCATGGTGAAACACTAGGTTCAATTACGTTATCTTTGAGTAGATTGTCTATTTAATTGCTTATAAACTCTTGATCTTCTTGTGAGTGCCGTCTCGAGCGGATCGCTATAGGCTTTATGTTTGGCGAAAGATTAGTGAATACCGATGCCGGCGGAACACTGGCCTCCATGACATTGCAGACCTTCAGGGGCTCCCTGTCTCCCCCGTACTCAACTTCCACCGACTTATGTTGTTCGAGTATATCTTGTCCGATAATCACATCTGCGCATAGGCCGGCCAAAATATGTAGAGGGTGGCGCTGGTACTTGTGCTTACCGATTTCTATGTTGGCGTAACAATGACCTTCAGTATACGAGATGTTGTTCGAGGACGCTAAGGACACTGCTCTTCGGGAGGGCGTACGCTTAAGATTCATCGACTGAGCAAGGTTGTTGTTAATAAAGGTGATTGAACTACCGCTATCTAGTAAAGCATCTGCGCGTGTATCATTTAGAACAATTTTGACGGTCGTTTTTCGTAGACTCGCCGGGGCTGCAGCCAATATAGTCAGCAGTTGAGGATCAGTAACTTTAGATTGGGAGTCGTCGTCTTGCGTTACAATAATGTTTGCGACACTTTGAGTTCGCTTATTAGAACTGCGGCAGACGTTGGCAAAATGTCCTTTCTTTGAGCACAGCTGGCAATCAGCATTTCTGGCCGGAGTCTTTGATGAATAGCACCGCCACAGAAAAAGCACCGACGTCTATTCTGTGTAGGTTGTTGAGATTTTGGCATCGCTGAGTTACAAGCTTCAGGTATGTCAGGGATTGCATTGGCAGTAGCAGACGACGTGGAAGGGATAGGTTCTTTGAACAAATTGGAAGTGTTTTCAGCAGTTTCTAGTGATATAGCCAGGTTCAGGGTTTCTTCGAGAGTCGAAGTAGATTTCTCCAGTAACCTTTCTTTAATTTTGTGCGATGAGACACCAGCAATAAATGCACCGCGCACTGCCTCGTCCTGATGTTCTTTAGCAGTAACAGCTTTAAAAATACATTCACGAGCGAGTATTGTAAGAGCTCTCGAGTACTCGGCCAATGATTCGCCAGGCTGTTGTCTCCTGCTAATTAGGCGGTGCCGGGCTAGGATTATGTTTTGCTTTTTTTCGTAAGTAGCGTTGAGACTCGTGATCGCGTCCGTGTATTTGGTGCAGTCGCGGATGTTATTAAATATTGATGGCGAGATATGATTTGCAAGGATTTTGAATTTGAGCTCTTCGTCTGCAGAACTAGCTTCTATAGCGATAAAATTTTCAAACGAGTATTTCCAATGTGCCCATTTGACATCTGAGCCGGGCATGGAAGGTTCTATGTCAAAGCGATCGGGTCGCAGATATTTCGAGATCGACGAAGGTGTTACCTTTTTTGTTTCGTCGGGCATGATTGTGGAGTTCGCGGGATAACAAAATTAAAGTTGAATAAATTGATACATTTAAACGCAGACACAACCAAGAATATAGGCTTTATTCAACTTTAAAAAGACATGATAAATGACAGAGTCAGCTTATAGCTATAGACTAGGTAGACCAACCAAAGGTTGTGGCAAGGAGTTCATCACACTAAGAACCTTCTTTTTTATTTTGAAGTCGTTTAAAAACCCTACTTCTACATCCCTATTTCAGGAACAACACCAAATCGACATAAAAGACTTATTGCCGAACTCTATGTACTTCTTCCAAGTACAGACAGTCAGCCAGTTCGGCTTGGGCAGACTGCTTCGCAGCGATAAGGCCGCCATATTCCTGAACACTACTAGTGTTGATGGTAAGGAGACAAATAAGCAATTTGAAATTATTGAAACTGAGAAAGATCTCTCGGGAACAAAGGTCGAAATACTTATTCACAGACAAATTCAAAATATTAAATTATACCTACTTTCATTAAAAAAAAGTCGATGTATACTGTAACATCTTTAATTCATTACTGTATTCTGGCAAATAAAGTTATTATTCTTATTCTTATTAATAATGAAAAAAAATATATATGTCCGAGTCAATTTGTGTGGGAGGCCGAAAATATATTTTCTTTAAGTAGGACCAATATGGCCAATCCGACACTTTTGGCGGGCGCTCTGGTGCGAAAGAGATAGATATTTGCATCTACCCTTAATACTTAGTTGGGTCTCTATTGAACGAGCAGCCTCAGATGCTCACTGAGGCTGCTCGTTCAATGGAGACCCTGCTAATTTAATGAGTGATTGATAATGCCAAGGCAACGCAGCAAGTTTCTGCGGTTTTGATACACCGTCTTTTACACACCCTGTAGACCTACGCATACGTAATTTTTTTTCAGTAAAAGTACGAGAACCTACAATTTTACTGTTTCAGATTTACCTGCAGAAGCACTCAAAAGGAAACATAGAAAAGTGACAGGATTAAAGTTACAAACATTTGTATGGAGCAACCAGTCTCTATTTGCCAGAATAACCTGGGAACCACATAACATACCGAAAGAAAGGTAAAAAATCTTTGGCTAATACAAGCAGGTAGCTACTTTTAGGCAGACGCATTTTTACCTTCTCAGTCCTCGTACTTAAGTACTATTTCATAATAGACATTCTTAAAAAAAAATTGTTTTATTACTTCTTATGGTAAATCTTGGATATCTTTAGGAATCTTGTTATAAAAGGGTATACAATTTCCTTTAAAAGATTTGCTTACTTTACTAAGCCTTCTTATATGGGCAGATATAAAATCCGAAGACATAAGCATACAGACAGACATGGAAGGAGTTTGGAAGAGTGATGACTTTCTTTCAAGAGATGAACCAGCTCATGAAACTGAACACCTTTCCCCAAGAAACATGGGTCGAAATATGAAAAAATTTTTGGCCCATCACCGATACAAAATTACCGACTAACATAAGTCAATTCGTATGGCCGAAAATTCTTTTTTATATTTAGACCTATGTTTCATGGGGAAAGTTGTTCAGTTTTATGAGCTGGTTCAGCCCTTTAAATGAAGTCATCACTCTTCCAAACACCTTGTATTACTAATACAGACAGGAACAGACGCGGGATACCCTTTATCCCGATAGGTTATGTGGCGCATATCGTGTTCGTTTCGTGCGTGCCACACAAGGTGCCACACCACATGACACTATTTGCGATGCATGCGGTGAAGTGTAACTGCACTGCACGGAGTGGAGCGGCGCGGCCTTTTCTTTTTATTATCTGTGGCGCAAGGAAAATATGCTTAAATCTTGTAGAAAAAAAAAATATCAAGAAAATTCATAGAAATTGTTAAAAATAGAATACGATTCTAAAGAAAGTTATAAATGGTATATTATACTCGCAGGGAAAATTAATTAGCATTGCGGCTGCAACCACTCGGAAAATCGCAAGTTTGTGTGTAAATTAATTTAATTTCTTGTTTATTACAGATACTACTACGTTCACTGGGAAACAATAAAATGTGCAAATAACAAAAGTCACAAAATAGATTTAGTAGCAATTACTCAAGTAAGCAAATTAACTTACCTACCCGTTTATTTCTCTGTTCTCCGTTGCATTGCATGCTGGCAGGGGGAGGCCATGGGGATTGGGGAGCCAAATATCGAATTCGCCGCCATTTGACCACCATTTTTATTTCTTCCGCTGTTACTGGCTTGGAAGCACGTATTTCGAGCCAATTCAATTAACGTCAAAGTATGGGAGCTCGTTGCACTAATAATTCACCTACAAAAAACGACTCATATTTTTTTCTTTGATGTCATCAAGAGTGATAAGTGCAATGCATATAACCCCTGACTACAGAGCACTCATACTCAGCCTATGAGCTACGCTATAAAGTCCTTAATTATCAAATATTTACTGAAAACCCATTTTATCATTTCATTAAGTTCAATTAATACTTTATGCTTTTTTTTTCTCTTTAACAGAAAACTGTATTCGATATTTACGAAATAGACTTCGAGTGCAACTACAAAGTGAATGTAAATAGATCATGGAGAAGCAAGACTGTTGACTCTGAGATTATGGTGCGCGTACCCAGTTGTTACTTCATGGAGGATAAACTTCTGGGAAAACGAGGAACCTTAGGATGTTCGGGACATGTTAAGAAAATTAAGAATTTCCATGTCCAGGAGCCTCTTGGCTTGGAGCCCTTCCGCCAAAAAACTAATCAGCGAGATCCCAGCGCGCTTCAATGAAACCACCGGTGACCGGAGAGTTGGCAGCTAACTCGGCCAATGCTTAAGTTTGGCCATTCAAAAGGGAAACGCTGCCAGCGTTTTGGGTACCATGCCTCATGGGAGCGCCCTGGATGACTTTTTCCTAGTTTAAGTTAGTTTTTTTTTAATCTAAGTTATTAGGTTAATTTTTAATAATATATTAGGTAGGAGATTATCTTTTTGAATAAAAAAAATAGTATTCCAAGAACTCGATAGATGGCGTTGAACTGACTATGTTTCTAGATTCCAGTGTAGATTCCAAGGCCAAAAGACTAAAAAAAACATTGCTACACTACAGTCTGGCATGCACTGACACTTTCGTTCCCAATGAGTCCGAGTCCAAGTTTCAAAAAAACAAAATGTAAATATTACGTTCCGTTCTTTTGGTAACACACCAAGCCCAGCGACTACAATAATAATTTAAATAAAAGAAAAGAAAATTCCTTATTGTAAATAAAATAATTTTGATTCTCAGAATAAAAAAGGAATCCTAGTAAGTAATCTGCTTTTCTTTATCATCAATTAATAATGCTTGGTTTAATCTAAGATGATGTAATACGATCATTATAATTGAAGAATAAAATACATATATTATGTATATACGCTTTTCCCTTGTGGGGTAGGCTGAGCGTTAATGGCCGTAAAAATACGGTCGCTATCGCCACGTCTGAAATTCTCGAGGATTGTTTTCCAAGGTTGTTTCAGAAAACATGTGTATCACTATAGTCTCTTTTACGACACCCGCGGGAAGGATGTGGGGTGATGCTATTCTAAGCCGGCATCACACGGCATAATTGAAGAATTTCCATTAATAAAATCCAAATTACGATTTTTACGTAGGATTTTCATGATCTTATCTGATATGGAGTGCTAAAATGGAATTAATAAACTGTTTTAATAACAATAATATTCAATAAGTAGACGTTAGAAGATGAGCCCACTGATTACACGATGTTTGTTGGATTTATTCTAAGTACTTTTATGACAATAAAGTTAAATTGGAACCCCTAACCTAGTAACTTATTTCAATCTCATATTTTTTCAAATTTAGACTAAAACAATGAATGTGGGACAAATATATAAAAAAGTAGCACAAGTTGTTTGAGGATGGACAAGTTATTAATAGATAAATACACGAGATAAATGCTGATTAATAGCTATGTAACATAAAACCCCTCATATTAAAATGACCATCAATATAAGTCAAACATACAATCCAATCTTAATCTCAATCTCAAGATTTTCAGTTTATATACTTTTTATCGCTTGTCTTGTAAAACTATTATAACATTTACTAAGTCATAAAAACATGAAAATATTTTTAAGCATGCTCTATTATAAGTAACTACGTTTTAGAAATGTAGCAACATTTCAATAAACACAAAATTAATTTTACTAAAGGAGGACTTTGCATATTTTATTGCGAGTAAAGTAATATAGACAGATAGCGTTGAACAGCAAACTATCAATAAATCACACATCACTATTGATTGATAAAACAAACATCCAAATAAAAATATTGTGCTATTCTATGCTTATTACATTAAGTGATGGCGAATGAACTGAACGCACCGAACGAACCAAATTTTTTGGAGGCCTTGCACACTATCTGCACCGAACGAACCACACGAACCGAAGGAAACGATCATGCCGAAAAAATAGTTTTATTTTCCTTTACACATTTATTTGCATTGTAATAACGTGAGTTATTAGTGAAACTGCCTGTATTCAGCCAGTAATAATATTTTTACATGGATAAAAAGAAGAAGCATTGCTCTGATGCACTCAACTGTCAGAATATAAGTGCATCGGCCTATGCCGACATCGAAGGATTTTTTGGGATCCTGTCGAATTCTACCGACTCGACTGATTCGGCTCGGACAAATGTGCGAAGTTTCATAGGATTTCATATAGAGAATTCTTAAATCTTGTTCGTTCGGTTCGTTCACCGCTGATAAGTGTGCGTTCACCTTTAAAATGTTGCATTCTAGTAAACGCTCAAAAACCTTGATTCCAAACCAAATCAGTTTTAAAAAAACATAGCTCGTTCGCTGATTCGCGCTCGCGCGGTGCCGAATATTCGCAACTCTCGTAATGTCAAAAGTAAATACAAGAAAAATATAATTTTGTAAATTAATTCTGATATTTCTAAGATAATCCCAAGTTTTGTCGATATTTATTGATTCTCATGTAATCTTAAGTGGACTGATATTAATTTCTCTTCCTCTTGGTATTTTTATAGACAGTGACCCTTTACAAATTGCGTTTACAAAAATGCGCGAATAATTTCAGAATTTTATCTTTACAATGCACAATTTTCGATTTGAGACTTTAGATTTTCGTGTTTCTATATGGTAATTAACGTACAAGACTTTGTAAAGAAATATCCTTCGGTGTTCATTTAAAATTTAGTGTCCTTGTAAGTTACGATTTTAGTCCTGGGCGTACCCTTTTCGCTCGGGCAAGTGGCTGTGTAAAATGATATTTTGTACCTTTTTCTGAAACATTGTGAACTGTGTTTGTGTGCAAAATGGCTGAGGACGAAGTGCTGTTTGACGACGTGTATGAACTGTGCGAAATTATCGGCAAGTAAGTCACGAATTGGATTCCAATAGGAATCTTGTTGATTCACGGTCTAGGGCATGTGGTGTCCTACTAGTTCTAAAACCTCATCATTCTGCTATAATTTTCTGATAAGTTATATATTTTTTACTCTTTCCATATCTTGTAATTTTACAAAGTTTCAAATGTAAAAACTAAGTAAGTAAATATAACGAAAAGTATTCTCTGACCCAAATAATATTCATAATATTATCTGGCCTCATAATATTATGTTGACCAAATTTGTATTTTCCAATCTTAAACAATTCCTGTAATATATTCCTTTCTTCTAAAATATTGAACAGCAAGACTCAACATTTCCTATAGTCATTATCACATTCAAAGCATATTTTATTGCCCATTTACTAAGGGGCCCGTTCAGCCTGGTGCGCCGCTGTGTGCATCGTCAGACGGGGCAGCAGTTTGCCGTGAAGATTGTGGATGTTGCTCGCTTCACCGCTAGTCCCGGACTAAGCACAGCTGGTAAGTGTTTTATTTCTTTACTATGATGGTCAGCTCAATTCAGTCTGTATTACTGGTCTACATCTCTGAAATGCGAGGGTTACTTGTACCAGGTATAATTCCCACTAAATAACCAAATTAGTAGATAGAAATTCATTATATCCTCAGCATACTTGGTAAGCATTTGAAGAGCCCAAGTATAGAGCAGCACACTGGGCATTCCCTGGGACTTTCTTTAGTTGTCTTGATGATATGCACACATAGACAACACTTCCTATGTGGAAAATAAAGTTTAAAGGCTCAATTACTTAAAATTGAATTTTATTCAGAACTTTTTTAATTCTAGGTTACTAAAAGAATCACCCGTGTACAATAAATTTAAATAATATAAAATGATTGTAGAATATACTTACAAAGTATAAAATAACTGGTTCTATGAAACTGGTTATGCGATTTTTTGGTATTATTAAATGAAAATTAACAATGGCTGGCATATAGCTTGTAAAGAATTGTTAGTCCATAAATTTTGTCATCATCACATGACCATGGAACCTCAAGTGGTGATTCATTTGTCAGTTTATTACTAAACTCTATTATCATTTGGAACACCGCAGCAGTATTCTAATAGGAATGTCTCATACTACTCATGTTCATTCATCAAATGATCAATGTGAAAAAGGAAATCTGAAACAAATCCGAAATTACATACACAGAAACTTGCAGATAGTATTTGTATTGAAAATACAGAGATAAACTAGTAACAAACACAAGTAAATATCAAATAGTAAACATGTAGTTTTTCCTTGAACTGCTATATTAATCTTTGCCAATACATACCTAAAGCTTTACTAATTTCATATTTACAGTTCCCTTTTTCATTTCTATACATAACTAAACACTAGACTTAGATAAGTATGAGATGGGACCTAATTCAGAATTTCAATTGTATTTTCAGATTTGAAGCGTGAAGCGACAATATGCCACATGCTCAAACACCCCCACATTGTGGAACTCTTGGAGACTTACAGCTCGGAGGGAATGCTGTACATGGTCTTCGAATAGTAAGCAATTTGCTTTATAATTATTTTACTTAGCACTTGATTTGGGACCATTTCTGCCAGTGTCCAATTTTATGTCAGAATTTCTTGAAGAGAAGAAAACCCATAATAGTGGATATATGTTTCTACAATAATAATATTGTATCTAAGAATAATGAAGTTCCACTTATCTACCTCGACAAACCAAAACCAAACTAAAGTATGGTTGTTCAAATAGGTCATTTATGACCGTTGTCAAGCCCATACTAAAGAATAGACCTATGTCCATAGCATTAACATGATTTTGACAGCTGTCAGATATGGCCTAACAGCCATACTTTAATTAAGTGGTCCAATAGAGTCAAATTCTGGAAGTTTGTTCTCAGCCAAAACATGAAATTATCTTTTATACAGTGTTGTGGCAAAGGTGGATATTATAGCATGTTCTTTTACCAGTAACTGATTCTGAAAATCTGGTTTATCTGGTGATAACAAACACTTTCTAACAGCACCCTATATTATCAAAATACAGGCTACAAGTCCACAGGTAAAAATCTCAGGCTACAAGTCTACAGGTAAAAATCTCAACTTTGGAAGAGTTTAATAATCTTTTTCTGTTTTCAGTATGGATGGATCTGATCTGTGCTTTGAAGTGGTTCGTAGAGCCACTGCTGGATTTGTCTACAGCGAGGCTGTCGCTTGGTAAGCACTGTAAATGTACATACATATTTATTTAAATTTCCTGAATGGAGAAATTCATTTGAAGTAATACACAGAGATATAAAACTAGAAGAAAAAAAGAAGTTGTGACGATTTGATTTAAGACCTTATTAGACCTCCTGAAATATTAAGACCTCCTTTTTTTTTAAGTTGTTTTAAAATTCAAACAAACATTGTATTTTATAGCACTCGTAACGCACTATCGGTCTGATTTGCCTACTTATAATTTTTAAGACTTTTTTGCAGACTCGTGATTGATGACTATTGACATTTCATGTATGTTTTTGTATATCACCATTTAATTTACGAATTCCAGTCACTACATGCGCCAAATCCTTGAAGCACTCCGGTACTGTCACGAGAATGACATCGTGCATCGTGACGTCAGACCTCATTGCGTCCTACTCGCCGGCAGAGACAACTGCGCGCCTGTCAAACTTGGGGGCTTTGGTGTGGCTGCCCAGCTGCCGACGCCCGTTGCTAACAGGGCACCTCCTGGTATGTCATACAGTCCTGGTAGAGACGCTACACCTCATTAGACAACTGCGCGCCTGTCAAACTTGGGGGCTTTGGTGTGGCTGCCCAGCTGCCGACGCCCGTTGCTAACAGGGCACCTCCTGGTATGTCATACAGTCCTGCTTGTGACGTTACACCTCATTAGACAACTGCGCGCCTGTCAATCTTGGGGGCTTTGGCGTGGCTGTACAGCTGCCGACGCCCGTTGCTAACAGGGCACCTCCTGGTATGTCATACAGTCCTGGTAATTACACCTCATTGCATTCTACTATAGTAGGTAGAGAAAACTGCGCGCCTGTCAAATTTGGTGGCTTTGAAGTCGCCGATCAACTGCTGACGCCTGTTGCGCACAAAACACCTGGTATATCATACAGTCCTAGTACTTGCCGCTCATGTCCCACTTTCTAAAGATCAAACTGAAAAAAGAAGGAAAATGTGGAAACAAAAAGAAACAGAAATACTAAAGTCACACTCATATCAAATTAACTTAAGGCGAGGATAACGAAGTACTTAATGATAACAGAACTGGTAAGTTTTTCCTTGAACTAATATTATTATAATCATAAAATTAGGTTTGTTGTTTTTAAAATGGTACTATGAACGCCATCTATGTGGGAACTACAGTAACAACGAAGGAACTCATAGTTTGGTTGCAGAAGGTAAGGTTACGTTACGAGGGTGGTATTATAACGAGATGTTGGATAATATTGCCAACAGAAGGCGCTGTCGGCATCGTAAGTTTACTTCTTTTCGTGTGAGACACCGAGGCGTCCAAAAACACCTTTTGATGAATTATTTGATATTTCAGAACACTTTTTCGTAACGTAAGTTATTTGAATAGACACAACTTTTCCAAAGTATTATATTTCTGAAGCCTTCTACACATCATGATAGCCGGGCTTTTACTGTACGGTTTTTTCCGCAATGATCTCGAGCTATTTCCTACTATAAGTCGGCGGCTTAATGTGTAGGAGGCTTGATCCAGAGCAGAAAATGGGTCAATTTTCCGTTGTCTTACACAGAGTTGGTGATGGACAACCGTCCGCTTATGGGTCCGCTAGGCCAAGCGTATCTCAAATCTGACGAGTATGGTAAGACGCAAAATGTGCCCTAACTGCATGGACTAATGTGCAAAATCCGACAGCACATTCTTTAGCGTGATTTTTTACTACAGATGGTACTGAAAATAAAGAATATGCTGGTGATAAAACAAAGTATAACGTTCTACGAGGAACATACATTGCGAATCAGCTGATTTGAATAATTCTGGCAGGTAATCTTTAATACCTATACAGCGTGTAAAAAAAATTGCTGCAAATACTTTAACGGGTGAACCAGCCCATGAAACTGAACAATTTTCCCCAAGGAACATAGGTCAAAATATGAATAAAAGATTTAGACTTCCCATACAAAATTACCAACCAACCAGGTCAATTGGTATGGGAGATCCAAAATTTATTTTATTTCGACGTGTTTCTTGGGGAAAGTTGTTTAGTTTCATGGGCTGGTTCACCCCTTGCACAGTTCGTCAAACTACAAACTATAAGATTTACAGTCAAAATTCGAAGTTCATTGCGTAGCCCGTTAGCTATCATGACCCCAGTATTTAACCGGCTACGTAATGTATAGAGATTTTTACTTGTAGACATGTAGCCTGTATTTTGATAGGGCGCTGTTAGAAAGTAATTCATTATCATTATCACCAGTTAAAACCAGATTTTCAGTATCAGTTACAGGTAAAAGAACGCGCTGTAATATCCACTTATGCCACAACACTATGTGTCTTTTGCAGCAGGCATTAAAGCGCAATGTGCTTAAGCACTGCCTAAACAGGTTATATTGGCACATTCACAGGCACACGCAGTCACATACCCCTGTTCGGTCCAGAGATTTTTCACTCAGTACCTATAATCATTCTTCACCAATAAAAAAAAACACAAAATTTCATCCCTACATTTGTATAAATCAGTACCCCATGCAAAGAAACTACAGGCTACAAGTCTACAGATGAAATTTGATCTAGATTGCGTAGCCGATGGGACATTATTATTCCAGGATTTTTGACCAGCTACGCAATGTACATCGAAATTCACCTGTAGATTTGTAGCTTGTCGTTTCGAAAAATGTGGCACTGGTATTGCAAGTAAATAATTAATATTTACGTGATTTTTGGTTGATGCCGAATTGGTAACTGGGATTTGGTTTTTTATGTGTAAATAACAGAGTATTTATATAAAGTATTTGTTCGTTCCGTTCATTTCATAATTCATTATTTATATCAAAAACATGTACTTCAACACTTTCATTCATTACATTACGTTTGCATTAAACCTCCAATATTGCGGTACAATATCTACGCAAAACATAAAAGTTAAATGCTTCTGTTTTAGACGAAAATAGTAGATATTCTTACAAGCATTTTTCAACACCATTTCGCTTACAGTCACTACGTCACCTCACAATTTAATACTGTCATAATTTCTTATTATATGCCCCGTTCGTGATCAATGTTGTCCTACCTCAATAAACACAATTCCTGAAAACGGCACGGTAAAAAAATATCCAATTCTATTGTCCTCACAATACAAAAATCCAAGTGTTACCTGATATCTTAAGTGTTTTGATAATCAAATAAATCCAATTTATTTTTTCTAGGACGCATTGGAACTCCGCACTACATGGCACCAGAAGTGGTCTCGAGCCAGCTTTATGGAAAGCCCGTTGACGTTTGGGCTGCTGGGATATTACTACATGTCCTACTGGTGGGCTACCTGCCCTTTACTGGGACACGGGAGCGGCTGTTTGAAGCTATTTGCCGAGGAAGATTGAGGGTATGTTGTATATTATCGTCAGTACTGGTTCATATTTCTGCCTGTAATTGGTCATTTTGGATCGACGGCATCCAACGAATGCCCGGAACCCGGAATACTTGTTTGAAGGTTGTTTGTGTATGTAAGAGCACTAGTCCTTTAAACTCGGGTGTCAGAGTTCGTCAAAGTCCTCTGACATAGTTGTGTAACGACCGCATCGTTATCATTGACAGATACGTGCCTACCGAAGCACGGCATCGTAATTCTTTTCGGACAACCAGATAGTTGAGCAGTTAAAAATATCTGCATACCTGAATCCATCTAAATGAATATTTTTGTTTATTTTTTTCAGTTCGACGCTCCAATGTGGGACGATATAAGTGATGCAGCCAAAGATCTGGTCCAGCGAATGTTGACTGTGGATCACACACAGCGCATTACCATACAAGAAGTACTCAACCACCGGTGGATAAGGGTAAAACATCATTTTAATTCACAATCTTTTAATATGGAGGAATACTTAAAGCCTATTGCAGATACCAGTAGGTCCGAGGCGCAGCTGTGACGCAGCAATTAGAAATAACTGCCTATTGAAGACTAGACTACATTTTCGGTCTATTACAGACAAAAGGCTTAGTTGAGGGTGTTGCCATTAGTTCCCAAGTTGGCTACCTCATAATATCCATTTTAACTTGTCCTTTACTAAGTTCACTCCCCCTTCTGTTTGCATAAAGTTTCATTCCTTATTAAGCGATCAATCGAGTCAAAATCCTATCTCCAGGACCGCGACAAGCAAAACCGCATCCACTTGGCTGCCACAGTGGAGGAGCTGAAGAAGTTCAACAGCCGCCGCCGCCTCCGCGCCGCCACCCTCGCCGCTGCCGCCGCTGATGACGAGGAAGACGACGAGCAGAAACCACCGAGGGTCCTCGCCATCATAGAGGAGGCTAATGCTGCAGGTAAGAAAGACACTTGAGAGAAAAATAATTCATTCATTCATTCATTCATTGGCCTCACACGTCTGTGACAGACGATTTAATCAGTGTCTGAGGCAAGACTTTTCGTGG
This sequence comes from Keiferia lycopersicella, assembly GCA_029255805.1. NCBI lineage: Eukaryota > Metazoa > Arthropoda > Insecta > Lepidoptera > Gelechiidae > Keiferia > Keiferia lycopersicella. The sequence continues at coordinate 9,518,523 of JARACZ010000008.1, forward strand.
CTATATAAGCCAATGCGGGAGCGGCATGACTTTCCGCACGCTCTACAAGTGAAGGTGGTATTAAAGACTGGAACATGCATGTTTAGGTGTCGTTTTTGCCATTTGTTGGCGAGACCAGAGAACCAGGCGTCGTCGTGAGACTTACGCCCATCGTATACACGCTTTCGCCATTCGTCCCTATCCTCAGCAAGCTTCTCCCAGCTTTGATGGTCGATGTCAAACGCAGCCATATCCCGCTTGGCGCAATCTTTGAAACGCAGCATGGGTCTTCCAACCCCTCTTTTGGCGTTAGCTACGGCGCCAAGCAGGACACGCCGCGGTAGACGCGAAGGTTCCATTCGGTGCACATGCCCTAGCCACCGCAAGCGTCTCTGCTTGAGCAGGGCGGTAAAGCTAGGCAGCTGTGCAATTTCTAGAACTCGCTCGTTTGTGACTCTGTCCTGCCAGGTTATATGCAAGATGTTTCTTACGCAGCGCATATGAAACGAGTTAAGTCGACGCTCTTGTTTTGCATACGATGTCCAGGTATCAGCTCCGTACAAGAGTATGCTTAAAACGCAAGTTTGGTAAACAATAATCTTGGTTTTAGTGGTCAGATGTTTATTCTTCCATACTCTTGTACTCAGCTTACCAAACATGGTTGCCGCTTTGCCGATACGCGTATTGATCTCAACATCAAGTGTGAGATTGTTCGACACAGTCGACCCCAAGTAGCAAAACTTGTCGACAATGTCCAAGGGAACGCCACCGAGCATTATATGTGAGAAAAATAAACATGAGGAATAATATGGGTCCTAACGTATTGCCTTAAGGCACTCCACATGCTAAATAAAATTGGTCCTGCCGTACTGCCTTGGGGTACACTACATTCTAAATAGAATGGTCCCTAACATGCATCCTTAACAGTGATCATGATGATGATGATGATGATGACAATGATCTCTCCGACCGATTTCGGCCATGGCGACCACTTGGACTCCTAATCAGATGCGCCCGGGGATGGGTATTGTAGCCAATTTTATCAGTAAACTCCCGTGCACAGTGCGGACACGTGACTTTGCCATTTACATAATTATAGTTAACAGAGACCATAGTGGAGTAGCGTATACATAAAATGGGGCATAAAATAAATACTGCCTTAGGAGACACCATATTTCCTAACCTAGCTACACCACTGTTATTCATAGTGATCAGTTGTGCCCTTTCATATTCATATTTTTTTTGTATCTTTAAAAATACAGGTCACAGATTTTAAAAACACAGACAATTAAAGTGCCTACTATAAGAAAAAGAACAATAAAACAAATATAAAATCCAACAATTAACAAAATAAAATTGTGATAAATAATACATGTCCAGTTGTACAAAATAAATTGATACAATACAATTTAAAGTCAAATAATCATTAATTCCGTATTGCTATTTAAGCATCTCTGTCTTTTTCTGAATGAAAGACAATGACAGTGCTAAAATGTATGTGGTTTGTTTCAGCCGTGAACCTGGTCGTGGAATCACTGGACGACGTGTCGGTACTACAAGACGGTCCTTCGTTTATGGACCCCGACCTGTTTCATAGCGTGCTCGATGATTTGCAACTGAGAGCCTTGCTGGAGGTACGTTCAAATACTGCTCATTGATATAAGAATACTGAGCTTCCATTATGAATTCATTCAATTTGGTTGTTAGTATTGTTATTCCCGAATCCCAATACATTTGCATTCCGTAGTAAAAAATAATTTAAGGGCAGATTTATCCACTAAAGGTATCTTATTATCCACAGCATTAAACAAATTTCAGTTGTATTTGTTATTGGATTTTACAACTACTACGTTTCGATAACAAAGTTGTAACGTTGTTTCGAAAATAAATTTATTTTGTAACGCTCGAGTCAGACGCCCGCAATACTGGTTTAACCTAGTGCGAGGTCCGCTAGTAACTGTCAATTGGGTTATGAATTTTCTTTTCAATAAACTTATTTGTATTTGTTTTCTGATATTTGCGTTACGGATGATACAATAAACACAACTTTGCTTCTTCTTTATTTAAGAGCTCTTGGCTCTTGTCGGTGGAGCATACGCCATTCAGTTCGGTCTCCACCTTTTGATACGACACGACGTTAACCTTTTCATTTACTTGTTCAAAATAGTTTCGGGTCTACCTCGACCTTTCTTTTCCTTCTACCTTTCCTTCTATTATGGTCTTCAGGAAATCTTCGTGTCATGTCAAATGTCCTATAACTTTTCCTCTTCTATCTTGAATGGTTCTTAACAATGTTCTTTTTTCTCAAATACAACTTAGATCCACTAATATTGAGATGAAATGGAAAGTAAACATTCCCAGGTATACGACCGCATCGCTTGCACAGTGGTGGTGACGTCCGGGCGCGCGCCCGCCGCCGAGGGCAGGCAGCGCTGCCGGCAGGCGCTAGAGGCCGCCACCAGGCTGCGCCACACCGGCTCCACACCAGGTAAGGTGGACTGGACACGTAATCTTGAATAGGCATGCTGACTGGTATAAGTCATGTAGGAATGTAAGTCAAACATTTTGTATGAAAATACTGATTAAACTAAAAATACAGTCGCAATCACCACGTCTGACAAATCTTTGAGGGCTGATTGAGAAAAATGGTGTATCACTATAGCGACAGGTTGTAAATACATATAAAACCCTCGAGTCCTTTAGTCGGGTTCTACGACACCCACGAGAAAGAAATGGGGTGATGCCGGCATCACACGGCTATTATTTTTCTGTTTATTAATTCAAACTTTGAATATTTCTAAAAACTAAATAGAGTCAGAAATATTTTTGTACAATAGTTTTCAGCTACAACTTTTTTATTTTATTATTGATCCAGTCATCTACCTAGCGAATTTGTGGATGACCCCATAAAGCAAAACTTAAAGTTCTTTCTGAAAACGTCACTTGTAATATGGAGTTGGTATCATTATTTTGTCGACATGTGTCATTATGTTGCATACAATTAGAAATTTTACTTTAGATGGTCGAAGAGCGTCGAGCCAAGTGGATAGGACATCGGTCTTACAATCGTAAGACCAGAGTTCGATCCCCGCCATGTACCAATGTGTTTTTACTCACGTACATTTACCGATTGCTCTTACAGTAAAGGAAAAACATCGTAATGAAACCCGCATTAAAATAAAATTTGAATTCAGATGATATTTGAATGTGACTTAACCTAAGATTCGGGCCAGGTTAGCCTTCGGGTTGCAGAGATCAGATGGCAGTCGCTCTGTGTAAAAACTTGGTTCCACGTCAAATCCCCTAGGTTAGGTAGCCGACCCCGACAAAGAAACGGGATAAGGCAAGGAGAATGATACCGTAGGACTGCTGGAAGAGATTTCTTTTTTCGAAATTAGTAGTACCTGTTGTGTTTTTTGTCTAAATGTGATTGTCCTGTGTTTTATCTTGTGTGCAATAAACAGTTAAATAAATTAATGATGAATGATGAGATGATTAACCGAGTGTGTTCCCTTGCAGCGGCTGCCACCCCCGCAACAGCGTCTGCCATACACGAGCTGCGGAGAGCCCTTGCCCTGCCGCATATTAAGGTAAGTGCATATAAGACAAGGTTGCCTGGTAGAGAATGCTACCTAGCATTAAGGCCGCCTTGTTGTACTGTTTCCTATGTTTGTGTTTTCTACATGTTGTTCCAATTTTGTTCAATAATCAATTTTGTTATGTTATAATGTTTTGGCAAACGAACATATCTAAGATAATATGAAAAGCATATCAATCTACAGTCCTCTTTAACTGGTTCAAAGAAAAAAAAAATCTGGACACCCTTAGCTAGTCGAATCTAAAATATTGTTTCTTTTATATTCAATGACAAATAATTGGACCCCAAATACTGATAATGTTGTATAGAATTTTCTTTTTTCGAATTTTCCAAATTGGTACGCTAAGGGTGTCCAGAATTTAGATGTTTTTCTTTGGGCCACAGGGACATCCTGTATAATAGTAACAAATCTTAGCGTTTTAATGCTAAATTGTATAAATAAATGTACAAAAATCAATATAGAAATTTAAGAAATAATGGGAAAACTTTAATATATTCGAAAATATAAACTTGCATGCAGAAGGTGGTTGAAAAATCCTGACACCAGGGTTCATTGGGTCGTTGGACGATTCGGTGTCCCATACGAACAGAGAAAGAGGATAAACCATAGAATTTGTTACAACAACGGCACTTTGTTTTTGATGATACTTCTATGGAGACATTTTTATGTACTTTCCTTAGAATCTATTTTATATTTTCAAAATGTCTGTTCATCCTTTTTCAGATTCTTCGCAAGTCCTGCCAGATCCTTTCATCTGGTATGCCTACATCCTTGTTTCCTTACAATTTCATTTCGACCTGTATAAAAAATTTCATCTCCTTCTCTTTATATGTTGTCTTTTCCTTTTTACACCCCTGTCCTTAATACGAACCTACCAAGTATTTGCGACTTGTGTTTTTACCGATAACAAACTTAAGTGCACCTTTACGGATTTTTTACAGTTCCATATAAAACCTTTTTTCCTTGCTGCGATATGAAAGTGATGTTCAAAGTGTGGGGTGAAATTCGACCGAATTGATCATAAAAAGTTTACTATGTAATAACTTGGACGCTAGTCGTCGAAGCTGCACTATCAGAATTGTTGTTTTTTGAAGGATTCTTCAGAAGGTACGTAGGGAGGTACAGATCAGTATTATTTTTTTATCTAGTAGAATGGAGGCTATTATCAAACAGTAAAAAAAGTATTAAACTAGATAATTGATTTTCTTATGAAAAATCTGACATATTTTCAAGCATTCGATGAGAAACGTTGATGACACATAAAAGAAAATGTATGAAATGGCGCTGAATTCATAGACAAGTTCAAAAATTATATTGAAAGTTAGCAGTGGTGAACTATTACGTAGAATCCAGTCTATTTGGTAAGAAGGCATAATTTTTTTTTTATGAAAAAGACTGCACTAGACAAAACCTACTTAAGTAATACACCAATAAATTATAATAGGTTTCTTTGTCGAATACGTAAGTCGTAAGTAAGCCCAATACTACCACAATATCAGTTTACTGTCATGCCGTAAAGACTCCGTACAAAACTTAGAACAAGTAGTGCACACGCCGACAGAATAACAAATAAGTCTAGAAGATGTTCTCGGTTTCATAAACAGAATTCAATAACCATAACTTTGGGGGAAAATTCTGGAATATTGGAAGATCGTGCCGTCTTTTACTTCTTATATTTTGTAAGAAAATTTAGTATTTTTTTTTTACCTGCTATATCTGTTTACCCGCGATCATGGCGTTTGTAACAGAATCGAAATAACAGAAGCTCAATGAAAATAATTCGTTGCTAAGAACCCGTTGAATTACTTAAGAACTTTCTCCATAGGAACATAAAATAGGTAGAAATATGAAAATTTTGGACCTCTCATACAAAATGTTCCAGCCCGCAGGGTAAAGGTAAGGAAGGCCAGATCCTTTTTTCCCTTTTTGGACTTATTTTACTGGTCGGTTTAATAGACTGGCTCACAGGGCTCACCCATTAAAATATTTCCAGTTTGAATTGGTGTCCAATGCTGTGATATGGGTTCAGATGATTATTTTCTAGATCTTAACTTATAGATGATAACGGCAGATATATTTCGGCCGGTAATGCTCTGCCTATCCCGCAAGAGATAAAAGCATGTTACGTGTATGGATATAATCCGCAGTGAGATGGCTGTGATTCAGGAAACAATTTAAAATAACATTGTCACTATCAAATTCAAATTATACGTACTCTATCACCTTATATGGTGGAAGCTGACCTGGCCCATCTCCAAGCCAATCAGTTGGTTGAGGTGACGCAGGACAGGGATCAGTGCAGGAAGCTTGATTCGGAGGCCAAAATTCATTTCGGGTCACTGAGCCAGAGAAGTTAGTTAGTTCTGTTACTATCTTTCGGATAAGTTAACAAGTTTCTCTCCACGCTTGTAAAAAGCCAAGGAACACCCAAAAGCTAACATGACGTGTAAAATTAATAAGGGACTTTCCAAATTGTAATAAATACTGACAGATTCAAACAATCCTTCGTCCCTTCTCAGAATCCTTTGAAATAATTAACGAGCGGCCCTTAGCACTGCACCCGCAGATAACATAACTGTGGTCTCAGAGTAAAGAAACATTAGCAGAAGGAGCCAAAGAAAACGAAAGTGAAGCCAAGGAAAACTCATCCCATCAGATTACTTGTCGTTGAGATTTACAAGATATGAAATTCTCGTCGATTGTAGTCCTAAAATTGCTTCCAATTCTAATAGTTAATCTTAATTTAAACTACTTCATCTGGCTCTAGTGAGTGCCTGTTCTGCGATCGGTTTGTCCAATTATCTTGATTTTAGTGCTTGTCAAAAAAAATTTTTTTGAGACGTGTTGTTCAAAAGTCCACCTCGTAGCAATGCTTCTATTCCGATCCCCGATTCTCTTATTTTTTAGCCATTTTCATTCTTTTATTGTCACTGTGGCATGTTATACTTGATACTGTTAGCAGAATACGAAACACACGCTGTTCATTTTGTATTTGTGTGTATATTTTTCTGTTGTTTCGTATTTGATTCATTAATCGGACTTTAGGTCCTGTTCAGAAGGTTCCGTCTGTCATACTTACTTTATCTGTGCGCCTGGTTCGCAAACCGTGCGAAATGTCAACCCTCTTTATTTTAATGAATCCGCGCTGTCGCGGTTGTCGGACTGTGTTGTTACGTTTCTTGTTGACGTTGCAAAACACTTTAATAGGCTGGTCATAAGGCTGTTTGAAAATGTTTCGAGTTTTTTGTTGGCTTAGCAGTGGCTTAAAAACTCGACTGTTGTATCGCAGTAGCACCGGGCTCTGTGTTGGTTTGCTGAAATTATATAAGTCAAAGTTTTTATATCATTTTGAAGCAACGTACTACGACTCCGGAATTCTTACCTGCGTATTAAACAGTCTCAGAATTTTAGACTCTAATACGAGTATGTCGTCTCACTAAATTCGTTAATTTTCGCCTGAATCAAACGAATGATGATTGACCATGTCGAGAGACATCTATGATTTGAATGACGTCACATCGTGTTGTTTTTTTGGTTCTATCTGTCATATTGCTTTGACAGTCCAAAAAGGTAGTTGTATTTCATCGCTAATATTTCTGTGATGTGTGATTGTTAGTCCTCCATATATTCATATTTAGGCAGAGCATTACAGGCAGTAGAAATATGGTCGCTTTTACCACTTCCGACAAATATTTGAGGACCTTTTTCAGACAAACTGTGTGTCACAACAGGTTATAAGTTAGTCGCCAAAAATTGTATTACACATGAAAGCCTGAATTAATCATACACTTTGCAGTACTCAGATTTGTTATTTGCATAAGTGTATATGCGCGACTCTTCCTATTTCTGCAAGCGCTCTGGTTGTCAAGTCAAGTTGACTTCACTTTGTGAGGCCTCGTCTGGAGGAGTGACAGCTCCTTACTCTGTGGATATTGCAGTGTCTCTCTGAAATGTTGTTTTACAATCGTGTTCGTGTATCTACCTTAAAATGATCGCACGTCTTAATACAAGAAAATGAGCTGCAGCGGGTTTTACTTAGCATATTTCACTGTGAAAAAATGAATTTACGTTGCTCGCCGTGCGTGATATTTCTGGTCTGTGGCATAGTAGAAAGATAGAACATCACTCAAAATAAAGATTTTGGTTAACAACTTTCATTCAGCGGGACGAAATTCGCGGGCACCAGGTAGTTCTTAATAGACGAAATTCTTTTTGCTCTTGCTGTTATTAAAATTTGAGACTTTATTTCTTAAATTATTATTTATTCAGCAGTAGGTATTCACTTACTAAAAGCTCAGGAACTCTCAAAGATATTTAAGTTTTTCCCGTGGGTAGAACCTTATCCAAATAAAAAATGGTAGACGTCTTATTATCCTTGCCCATGGAGTTTCCTTTGGATTTGTTTTTTGTGCATTTTTGTTTTTGAAAGTATCTTTTTCCTGTTGGCGCTGATCCGTGATTTTTACTTTCTTGATTGATGGAACAGCCCCCTTTTTTACTTTCAGAGTTTTACTTTTTTCTGTTGCAAAATTTATACTTTGTTTCATATTTGGTCCTCCTATACAAAATTACTAACCGACCAAGTCAATTTGTATGGGAGGTCCTAATTTTTTTCATATTTTCGACCTATGTTCCTTGGGAAAAGTTGTTCAGTTTCATGGGCTGGTTCACCCCTTAAAATATTTGCAGGGAATTTTTGTACACCCTGTAGTATACTTATGTAAAGACTAAATAAGACTATAGATATAGTCAATATGCTATCTATTTCATAAGACCATTTAAGACCGTCATACAACTTGCAGCCTCAGACCTTGGAAGTGGATTGGTCTTAAGCTAAATTGAATTCAACTCGCCCCGCCTTTGTTTTATAGGAGAATGGAGACTGAATCTATAGTTTCCATTAGTAGGTAACTTTGCCATTGTCTACTAGGAACATTCAGTAGTAATTTATGCTTATATCAATTATTTTCAGGTAGGAAAGGAGTCTCTATTTCATTTCCACGTGGTGTGTCTTACGATTACGATCTACGCGCCAATACGTAATACATCGATCACCATTATGGTTGCTGTGTCTAAGTTTTTACTAAAACTTTCCTACCTTTGACTAATCCAGCAATTATAGGTCAGTAACTTTCTTAATTAAGTAGGTATCTACATAAAAAGAAGACCTACATATTTAAACAGATTCATCGTATTAATTTTGTGTTTTGTCAATACAAAGGTTATTATCAATAGGTCAATATCTAGTGATTGATTAAAACACCAAGTCTTCAAAAAATTATTACCTGTGGACAATTTCTACAAAAAATACTAAGTAAATATCCGGATTCTACGTTTTAAAATAAAGATAAAATTTCTCGTAAAACATTTACAAAGATCAAGGCACTTATATCTAAAAGCTTTTCTCAGTATAAGGTACAGGTGACTGAAATGCTTCTAACTCGCTGAAACACAGAACCGCACTGAGTTAAGCTCTCCCTTTGCAAGAGAATGGATAAAAATATAAGAGAAAATAACTTCAGAGGGAACCTTATGGCTAGAGAGTGCTTGGATGAAAACTTTGACTTGTCAGTTTATCTCTTGCCAAGGTCTAATAGTTTTGGATTATACTAGAAACAGCTCAGCAAAAAAGAGTAGAAATTAAATAAAATGGAATTATTATTTTTTGTGTAAAATTGTTGCCATATTTAAGCAGTATCTGTCAAATTTGACAGATCGCGAAGAAAGTGGCGCCCTCATTATTTTGCTGGACTTTATTTATAGATAGTGAAGCCTTGAAGACCTGCGTTGCTCGCCACTGCTTGTAACTTCTGCTGAGTGGAGACTCTTTTTATTTGCTTAAATACGTAGATATTCATTTGTAAATTAATGCAGAAACTCTATAATTGTGACTAAATTAACGTACTTTCTTTCTATCTTTCCTTGAATAAACTAGTCTACATCGACCATCTGTGTAAAAAGTTAATATAATACGGTGTGTAAGGGACAGCCCTCCGAATACTAAGTAATAAAGGGGGCATCCAGACATTGTAAATTATTTACTTTCAAAAGACTTCCAATAGGAAAGGTGGTCGTGATTTTGTATGGTAGGTTTTTTTATCATTTCCACACAATGTTCCGAGGAGAAAATTGTAATAATGGTATTCATGCACTATCTTCATAGAGCTATCCCTTAGAACCTGTATTGTCGTCTCTTTATTTGAAATTGTAGGTAAGTAGGGCTCCGTCTAATAGAATATTATCTCTAATATTTACTTCATTGTTATAAAAAGACCATACAGAGATTAAAACGCTTTACGAGATGCACATGCGACACTATTGTAACAGCTGTAGAGTTTTTCGTAACAGATTTAAAGTTCTAGAATTTTCGCTTTGGATTTTGCACGAGTTTGAAATTTTTTCACCAGCACGCATCCAGGTGTTGTAATAAGTTGAAGAATGTTTCTGTGCACTCCACTTTCTGGCAAACTCTAGTCAGCCCTTCATGAGATTAACTGACACGTGAACATACGAAAATAAAATATTATTTACGTTAGAGACCGACAGTTAGCAGACATTCTTTTGTTTGAGATCCAACCAAATATGACGAAATCGTAATCAGCTGTTAAACAAAAATGGCGGCGCGGTTTAAATACGTAGTCGGTCCCAAAGTTCTGTCATATATGAAAATACTGGTAAAATAAAAAGTACCAATCCGTTTTTAAAAATTTATATATCAATTAAAAATACAATTATCGAAGAATCAAAATAACATAAAACCATTCGAAATGACCTCCCTTGCTTTTAATAACGGCCATCAACCGCGGCGGCCAGTCGTCTATCGCAGCACGCACCATATCCATGTCGATTTCAGCGACTGCTTTAACTATGGCTGACTTCAGGCTCTCCAAATTTTTATGGGGCTTAGCACAGACCTTGCTGTCTAAGACCTGCCAAATTTTATAGTCCAGAGGATTAAGGTCCGGACTGGAGGAAGGCCAATCTTCGTGTCTTATAAATAAATGTTTTGACGTTCAAACCAGGCTTGAGTGGTCTTGGCTTTGTGAGCGGGCGCAGAATCCTGCTGGAACACAAAGTGATGTCCTGAAAATAGTGTGTTGGGCAGGTCTTTGACGTACCGATCCAAAACCGTCTCTTGGTACACTTTTGCACTGGTTTTGACACCCTTTTCGCAAAAATGAACCTCAGTTGGCCCATAGTAGGAGACTCCTAACCAGACCATGACTGAAGAGGGATGATGCCCATGTTGCACCCGCGGAACTTTGGTTCCTGCTTCTTCAGAGCTGGTAGCGTACACTCTATCGTTTTGTTTATTATACTTTTCTTCTATATCAAAAAATTTTTCGTTTGTAAAAAGTATATCGCGGTGCCGGTTTTTCGCGTACCGTTTTAACAACACCCGGGATATTTTGAGTCTAATTTCTTTTAAACGGGCATTAAGTAAGTGCCCACTCTTTTTTTTGTATGCTCGCAGCTTAAGGTCTTCGTTTAAAACCTTTTTGACTGTTTTTCTACTAACCTTCATCTGCAAAGCCATAAGTTTCTGTTTTCGGACAGGATTTCTTCGTATGCGCTCCTTGATCGCTTTGATCACTGCTGGTGTTCTTGCGGAGCGAGGCCGGCCAGTTCTTTTCTTGTCCTCAACACTAGAGACTTCAGTGTATCTACTTATAGTACGATACACAAACCTAAGCGTTATTTTCAATTTTTTGAGCAACTTGAAAATGGTACTCGGCGAGTGCCCGCAGCGATGCAACGCCAAAACTGCTATTCGGTTTTCTTTCAAAGTCCACTCCATCGTGAAAAATCGCGCCAAATGATCATTTATTGTTTTAAAATAATTGTCAAACATTCAAAAACGGAATGCAAAAACTTTTCCAAATTCGTGTTCTAAATTCAAAAATAATATGCCAGTGACAGAACTTTGGGACCGACTACGTATAAATAACGTTCGACCAATCAAATCGCGAGATTACAATTTTGTCGTTTTTCTTGGTAATATTGTAATCTGCTGAACAAATATTCATTGGAAATATTGACGGATTGTGATCTAGCGAGATATATTGTAATCTGGTGCTTAGTAGTTTTTTTTATGATAGGGAGATATCTACCTGGGTCAGCTGTAGATTAACTTCTTTACGCTTGGAAGAATATTTAGCTGATATCGTCATTTAAAAACATGATTGATGTGATGTGACATTGGGGGTTGATAAATGACCCGCCAGGGAAAGATTACCGGTAATTTCACAAAAATATATAAAAATTCTTTTAACACTTTTTACACTAGGAATTTATACCTACTCAATTTTTTTTTTAAATCGAATGTTGGGACAAAAATGTTTATAGTATTTGTGATATTATGAGTGACAGAAAGTGCATTTGACGTAATAGAAGCAGCAAATTTTACGATAGACACTTTCCTACATCATTATTCAGCCTAAGCTCTTGTTTATCCAAAAGCGATCAAACTTCCTTTCGCAACATGTCCCACTATAAACAGCTATCTACCCTTTCTCCCTTCACTATCTGGCTTTATAGCCGATAAATCCTAAGCCTCGAAATAGATTGGACAACCAGACAACCAGACATCGCTTATGCAATAACAAAACGCTCATAGGATCTACTAGAGCGAATTGAATGCTAGACACAATCATGCGTTTTGCTGTGTTCCTATTGCTCCTTCTACTGTCGTCTGGTCACCGAGTTGACGAACAGAACTACATGTTCCTGGCGTAAGAGTTTTTAATTGTAGGCTCTTGTAGGCCCTGACATTATGTAACGACTCATCTAAGTAGATCGTACGAACGCGCACAGCACACCGATGCCTGAGTAATGCAGCACGTGTATACGGCGTACCTAACGCGTACCGGCTGTAATGTAAGGGATTGTATGATAGACGGCACACCGCTCGCGTGACCTACGCAATTGCTATTATGTGTGCCGTCTCCCGTACAATCCCTTACATTCCAACCGGTACGCGCCGAGTACGCCGTGTATCTGCTCTGCCTTTTATACAGCCACCGAGACTGACACGGCTTAACCTGCACTACAAAGGAAGGAACCATCTTTCTTAAGGACAAGTAGGTGATTCAGTTCAGCCTGCAATAGGCCATCAATTCTTACCTAACCAGACTGGAAGAATAAGGTAACACTGCCACATCATCTGTAATCAGGGGTTGTCACGCAACGATGTAGCCAAGCCTAAGAATTTCAAAGGACAGCAGCAATGTCGAAATCGCACAAATGCGGACAGGGCCATTCGGATCGGATTGTACCGAATCGTGCTGGGTACATGATATATGCGCGGTTCATTGGCGCTAAACCTATGTTTGACTAAGCAGCCTATTGTTTTGCTGAATAGGATAATACGCTTTATGCTTAGCGGGCCTGTCCATTTTGCAAAAGCGAAAAGAATCTGGGTAAGACCATAGAAATAGAATCAGCTGGTTTTGAACGAAACGAGATTTACAGATGCATAAGACTTACTTGTAGCTTGATTTTGGAATGCGATTTCTACAAACCATCGTAGTGTTCCCTTAGATGTAGTTTAGAAAAAAGAAAAGTATTATAAAACTTAATTTTCACTTAACTACAAGCATTGCAGAAGAAGTGAGTAAACTACGCCCGGCTCCGCGAAATCTAAACGCGCGACGCCACATTCGCCCTGTAGCATTATGCATACGGCTTGCACCCTTTCAGCACAATCTGCAACTAAAAATAGACGAATAGATCCCACTAACAAGCACCGAAAGTTTCAGTACTCGCTACGGTAATCCGTAGACGTACCGCCTGCCACTCAGTTTAACTACGCTGGAGTATTAATGACATGACATCATTCGTGACGTCATGATTCTGTGTAGTTGGTGGTTCAGAATACCTGGATCAATCCATTCGTATTTTGTGGTTATAGGGCAGCAGCCACGTAAGCAATACACGGTTGTAAGGGGTTGTAAGTCATATATTTTTCGGATAATTGCAGTCACGCTCAGACTGGGTCAGGCAGTTTGGACTTCAAAATCTATTATTTATTTATTGTAATAACTACACTATAATCAGAAATCAGACCAGGCATTGAAAATGCACATCTTATCACATTTTCCTCTTAATATACGGAGTGTAAGGGACAGCGTCCCGAATACTGACAGGGTGCAAGCAGACCATGAAACTGAACAACTTTCTCCTAGGAACATATGTCAGGAAACGTCAAAAAATCTTTGGTTTCCCATAGGAAATGCAGTCGGCTGATCGCAATTTTGTATGGGAGGTCAAAATTTTTTTGTCGTTCTCGACGTAATTTCCTATGGAAAAGTTGTTCAGTTTCATGGTCTGCTTGCACCCTACGGTATTCGGGACGCTGTCCCTAACACACTGTATGCTCGTTCAAACAAACATATGTTGGTGCGTCAACCACGTATAACATTAGTATAGGTATAATATACCAAGTCAACTTACTTAGCTGTAGTTATAATGATGTTACGAAACCGTGTCTCAGGTAACACTAAGAATGAAGTTCACCCCCTCGTCATTGTTCAGTTAATCAACAATAATCAAGTTAGCTTGGCTCGACGTAACATTTATCACAGTGGCGCAGGTAAGGAATATTGTATAGTATAGCAAGTGAACTTTACGGTACGTTATGAGCCAATAGACTACAATTTCCAAGCAGATCTCCGCCAGTTTGATTAGACGCATCGAAAGGTACCATTTCTGAAATCTGAAGATTGAACTCAATTTTCAACTGGAAGAAAGAAAGAAATAAGGAAGAAAATAAATTCGTTTCGAGCACGAAACGCAACAACTTACCCACGTACGTTTTTTTTAGCAAATACTATAAAATATTTGCAGCTAATATTTTTACACCTTATATTTTACTGCCTATTTAGATAACAAAAAACTTCGTTTTGTAGCATTTTACAGAACATTACAGTACGTTCCATCGATCACAGTAGTAACTGGTTTTTACACTGATAATCTAAATTGTGAGTTTTACAACAGTTTCTATTGCAAACGCTTTATAAGTGCAACAACAAAAGGCTTGATACTACCCGTGTAGGTATTAAAAAGTCGCAAAATCCTGCCTGCGGTAGAAAATGCTGCAAGTTTTCTAAAAATCAAGAAGCGTCGTATAAAATCTCTTTACAAGCAGTAACTTGTTACTCCGTAATGCTTCCTCCAGTATATTACCAGGTGTTATGTCGCTCTTCGTCCTGTTATTTAGAAATGATGATAAGCGCTTCCTAACTCAGGGCCTTGGTAAAGAAAGATCGGTAGTTAAACACTTTCTTTTAGTTATTGCCTACTCAAGGCTCAAGACAGGGATAAATGGAAGAAGGGGAGTGAAGCCTATGCCCTGCAGTGGGACACTTCAGGCTCATAATAATAATGCCTACTCATGAAGATTATGTATGGCAAGATACAGAATAAAATGGAAATAGCTCCACCGACAACAGAATAGTTCTTATAAATGGTGAATGAATGATGTATGGCATAATCATTAAGTAAGGAGTTATACATGAGTCTTGGCTTAGTGAGATTTCCAATGAGCGTAGAGGAACATGACAACTATTAAGACAAGAGAAGAGTTGATGAAAGCATTAATCAAAAGAATGTTTGGAAAATTAATGCAAACAATTCATACCTACCGCTACTGGAGCAAAAAGATCTCATGAACTAATTTATAACTAACTACTCATTTACTCTATTCATAATTATGATTTTAACGAGTTACTACCGACGAATTTATTTTGTTTTGAGTTGTCCATATTTTGACGCTGTTGCAAGCGTCATGATCACGGCTAAACTACACTATGAATCAGTGTAAACAACCGCGAAAGTTTAAAATTTAATTTTACTCATTTACTAAATTTAACCGGGGTGTAAGGGGGCCCAAATTACATCTCTCGGGCCCCAAGCCAACCTCTCCTGCTCGCGGTGCACCCTGCTGGACTACTAACGAGGCTCTGGCAACCAAATCCCCACCAACCCGCACTGGGCCAGCGTGGTGGGTGACGGCCCGTACCCCCCTTATGGATTTTACAAATAGAAATCGGCCCCAAGTGCCCGGCGGCCCCGGTGGCCGGGCAGATTCAGGCGAAAATCGACCCGGCTCCGAGACCAGGGGTGCTAGGAATCCCCGGGCGGCGTGGATCCCTCGCCGAACGACCTTGGCCCTGGCAACATATAACGCGTGCACACTGCGGACGGAAGAGAAGTTAGTGGAACTCGAGGAAGAACTGAGCAGGTTACGGTGGGACATAGTGGGACTGTCCGAAGTCCGAAGAGAGGGGGAGGACACGATAGCCCTGAAGTCAGGTAACCTGCTCTACTTCCGGGAGGGCGACCATCTGTCCCAAGGTGGTGTCGGGTTCATCGTCCACAAGTCCCTCGTGAACAACGTAGTACAGGTCGGGAGTATTTCAAATAGGGTGGCATTCCTTATACTCAGAATAACTAAACGTTATTCGCTGAAGGTCATACAGGCATACGCCCCAACTTCGAAGTACCCCGACGAGGACGTGGAGGCAATGTATGAGGACATATCCAAAGCCATTCATACCTCCAGGACTCATTACACGGTGGTCATGGGGGATTTCAACGCTAAGCTGGGCAATCGTTGCGGTGACGAACTGAGAGTTGGGCCATTTGGTATTGGGGTGAGGAACAGCCGAGGTCAAATGCTGGTCGACTTCATGGAGAAGGAGGGACTCTTTATGATGAACTCGTTCTTCAGGAAACGGCCGCATCGAAAATGGACCTGGAAGAGCCCCGACGGTGTTACCAAAAATGAGATAGACTTCATCATGACAGACAAAAAACGGATATTCAACGATGTCTCTGTGATCAATTCGTTCAAAACGGGTAGCGATCACCGAATGGTAAGAGGCACGTTGAATCTTAATGTAAAAGCCGAGAGATCACGTCTGATGAAGTCTACGCTCCGACCAGCACCTGCCCAAATCCAAAACCCTGAGAGCTTTCAGCTCCACCTGCAAAACCGCTTCGATTGCCTGGGTGAGTGTATCGACGTGGACGACTATAACGACAGGGTCGTGGAAACTGTCCTTACGGTTGGCTCTAAGTTCTTCAAACCCAATCGTACGAACAGAACCAAAAAAATCTCAGACCATACTTCGAGGCTCATGGAGGAACGACGCGAGATGATTCTGCAGTCGTCGGAGGATACTTCCCAATATCGGCACCTCAATAGGCAGATCTCTAAGTCTTTGACCCGCGACATACGCCAATTTAATACTGACCGTATTAAAGAGGCAATTGAGCGCAACAAAGGCTCCAAGGTGTTTGCTAGAGATCTGTCGATAGGCCAGAGCCAACTAGCGAAGCTAAAGACCGACGATGGCAGAATCGTATCGTCCAAGCCCGAGCTATTGGAAGAGGTCGAGAAGTTCTACGGACAGTTATACGCGACAACATGCACACCTGTCAATAATCGGGTCGCAGATCCAAGAGCTCGATTAACCCGGCACTACACAGAAGACATCCCGGACGTCAGCTTGTACGAGATTAGTATGGCTCTGAAACAGCTAAAAAACAGCAAGGCGCCGGGTGATGATGGAGTTACGGCAGAGCTTCTGAAAGCCGGTGGTAAACCGATACTTAAAGCACTGCAGAAATTGTTTAACTCTGTCATACTCGAGGGCAAAACGCCACAGGCATGGCACAGAGGCGTGGTGATGCTGTTCTTCAAAAAGGGCGATAAGTCTTTGCTGAAGAACTACAGACCCATCACGCTTCTGAGCCATGTCTACAAGCTGTTCTCAAGAGTCATAACGAATCGTCTCGCACGCAGGCTCGACGACTTCCAGCCTCCCGAACAAGCCGGCTTCCGAAAAGGCTTTAGCACCGTGGATCACATTCATACGCTGAGGCAAGTTATACAGAAGACTGAAGAGTATAACCAACCACTCTGCCTCGCGTTTGTGGACTACGAAAAAGCCTTCGATTCGATCGAAACATGGGCCGTACTTCAGTCTCTTCAGCGGTGCCAAGCTGACTATCGGTATATCGAAGTGTTGAAGTCCTTGTACGAAAGCGCCACCATGTCAGTTCGACTTCAGGACCAGGACTCGAAACCTATCCAGTTGCAGCGAGGAGTGAGACAGGGAGATGTAATATCACCGAAACTGTTCACAGCAGCACTGGAAGACGTCTTCAAGCTTTTGGACTGGAGAGGACTTGGCATCAACATCAACGGCGAGTATCTGACTCACCTTCGTTTTGCCGACGATATCGTGGTCATGGCGGAAACCCTGGAGGACCTCGGTACAATGCTCGATGACCTCAATAGAGCCTCCCAACAAGTGGGTCTAAAAATGAACATGGACAAGACCAAGGTTATGTCAAACTCTCATGTTGCACCCATTACTCTGACAGTTGGGGGCTCTACTCTGGAAGTTGTCGACGAGTATGTCTACCTGGGACAAATAGTCCAGCTGGGTAGGTCCAACTTTCAAAAAGAGGTCAATCGTCGAATCCAACTCGGCTGGGCAGCGTTCGGGAAGCTACGTAACATCTTCTCTTCTCAACAACTACCGCAGTGCCTCAAGACAAAAGTCTGGGATCAGTGCGTGTTGCCAGTGATGACTTACGGAGTTGAGACGTGGCCGCTAACAATGGGCCTCATAAGAAGGCTCAAGGTCACTCAAAGGGCAATGGAAAGGGCTATGCTCGGAGTTTCTCTCCGCGATCGAATCAGAAATGAGGAAATCCGGAGAAGAACCAAAGCCACCGACATAGCTCGAAGGATTGCGCAACTCAAGTGGCAGTGGGCGGGGCATATTGCTCGTAGGACCGATGGCCGCTGGGGCCGGAAAGTTCTCGAGTGGCGGCCACGGACCGGTAGACGCAGCGTAGGTAGGCCTCCCACAAGGTGGACCGACGATCTGGTGAAGGTCGCGGGAAGCCGCTGGATGCGGGTGGCGCTGGACCGATCATCGTGGAGATCCTTGGGGGAGGCCTATGTCCTGCAGTGGACGTCTATCGGCTGAGACGACGACTAAATTTAACCGACTTCAAAAAAAGGAGGTTCTCAGTTAGATCTGTATACCTATGTATGTATGTTTGGCCGAGATTATCTTGCGTTTGGATAAACCGATTTTGATCCGGTTTTCAGAAAAGTATTTTTCAGCCTTAGGAAAAGGTTTTAGGCATATGAATAGACAAAAAAATGGAGGTTCGCACTTTTTACGTTGAAGTCGGTTCTCTTTTTAAAAAGTTATTTATGTACCTTTTCTGTGCCCCTTAGCTAGACAACGACCTATTTTGTTTTGCACCACATTGTCTTGTAAATTATTAAGCAAGTAAGTAATTACTATTGAGCGACCTAAGTATATAACCCCTATAGTCCTAAACTATGACCCTGACGTTCCTGACCCATAAACTTGTACATTTCATCGTTATGTAGATGACAGTTTCGTGTTCTTCCTCGCTATAAGTTTCTTAGGGACGCCCCATCCATTTTCGGTATGACATAATAACATGATAAAGATAGTATGGTAACCTATGTGGACGACATTCGGTGGAGCTCATAATGAAATTTGTGCGTCTAGTAAGTAAAAATTATGATGATGGTGTGTGATGTCACCCCATTTGTTCGTTGGTATAGTAAGAGACGATTAAGAGACGTTAGGGTTTCATGTGTAGATATTACAATTTTAGGCGACAAGTTAAAAACCTACACTACAGTAATTCATGATTTATCTGAAGTGGCGCTCAAATGTTTACTATTAAACCGTATTTTTACGCCCGGTAACGATCAACCAACCCCATAAGCGATAAAGGCTTAATGTGAGTAGTTAAGGAGCTTATGTGTCGCAGGCTTGTCGTAGGTTTTCAATAATACTCAGTAAGTACTCGATCTGCGTTTGAATCTTTCAGTACCTATTCAATCTGCGTTTTGTATTTTGTTTTGGATCTGGTGGATGGAGTAGTCGTTTTGTTGAAAATAATGTAAATAAATACAAAATCATGTTTAAGTACATGTACCTACACGTATTATTTTCAGAATCAGTGCTGCAGCTGCAGCATTTGGGAAGTTGTGTTCCAAGGTTTTCTGCTCGCACGACCTAAAGCTAGCCACAAAAATCTCTGTATATATGGCGATTGTGCTGCCAAACCTTCTATACTCCTCCGAGACTTGGTGTGTGTATCGTCACCACATACGCACTCTGGATCGCTTCCACCTAAAATGCCTTCGCACCATCATGAAGATCAGATGGTCCGACCGAGTGCGCAATACCGAAGTCCTGAGACGAGCCAATGTTGGTGGCATTGAGGCCTATCTAATGCGTCGTCAGCTACGGTGGTGCGGTCATGTATCCCGGATGTCGGAGGAGAGAGTGGCGAAGCGCATCTTTTATTCTGAGCTAGAGGAGGGCAAGCGAAAGCATGGCGGACAACTCCTCAGATATAAAGATGTTCAGAAACGACACATGAAAAGATGCAACATTGAGCCCACTCAATGGGAGGGTCTGGCAGCACAGCGTCCCGAATGGCGCGGGATGGTTAAGAGGCAAGTCCGCGAGTTTGAGGAACAGCGTAAAGCAGACCTCGACGCTAAGCGCGATGAGCTGAAGGCCCGTCCACCCGTCGCCATTAACTATAATTATGTAAATGGCAAACTCACGTGTCCACTCTGTGCACGGGAGTTTACTGCCAAAATTGGCTACAATAGCCATCTCCGGGCGCATCAGCGCCGATCTGATTAGGAGTCAAAGTGGTCGCCATGGCCGAAATCGGTCGGAGAGATCATCATCATCATTTTCATAGCTGAAATTTATCACTAGGCTTTTTTCCCAAAGCTGTTTTTTGTAAAGTTGGAGGTCACTTTGAAAGTTACGAGCCCTGGACTTAGTCTGGGACTCTGGGACTATCTCGTATGACCAACAAAGTTTGAAAGTCAAACTGTTAAATCGAAATAAAGACAAAGAGCTAACAGATGAAAGTACTAGAGATGAATAAACTCGTTCATTGTTTTATGTAGGTAGGTATGCTATCATCTCTTAAGAGGTAGGCATAACAAAATATTATACGGGCGTTATCGCCACGCCTGACAAATATTTGAGGATCATTTCCGAGAATTTCGTCCTGTATTAATAGGTTGTCAACAGACAAGAGTAATTGTGCTATTTTAAGCTGGAACCTCGTGGAACCATATAATTAGCCAATATTAGGTTCAAAACTGTCATAGCGAAAAATTTTACTAATAAGAAAATTCCCTCCAAATTACTTTCCAATCCAACCAAGTTTGTTGTCTTGCAAGACACGACGACCCCACAAATACCCATAAAGAACCCTATAAAGTTATGGGACCCTATTGTACCAAATAGTTCCGATTTACGGGCTGGGATACAAATATCGTAAAATTGGATGGCATAGCATAGTAGAGGAGTGTTAGCTTATTATATCACTAGCGACCCGCCCAGTGGTTACACCCGCTGCTCATTGTTTTTCCGCGTGAATGGGACGTGTTTTCGGCATATACTCCATACATACGAGTAATAAAATTTCCGCTTGAATCAAAAGCTAGGCATCCTTCACAGGCAGCCAAGAAACGCAAAAAAGCTTAATTGATTGATATAGAATTGGTATCATGGAAACAGCTCTACTTTCGGTGGCGATAAACTGATCTACAGCTAGGCTTAATTTAATTATTAATTAAAAAAATGTCTTTACACTTTTTAGCTTACCATATTTCGAGCTCCAATCAGGTACTAAACAAAATTCTGATCAAAATAGAATATTGCCTCCATACTATTATTAGCATAAATCTGGAATGGCGATGCTCCCTTTTGATAGCGGATTATAGGTCGGCGGCAAATATCTGCCTTCAATATTGATTCCTAATACTTCCCTCGATGGTTATGATGGCTGACGAAATTGGCCCGGGAAAACTGCGCGGTTTCTTGGTCACTTTATATTCGGTGCAGACATTTTTAGGATGAGTTCTACTCGTAAAACTGAACAACTTTCCAAAGGAACATAGGCCTAAAAATGAAAAAAGAACCCTGGATTCATCGTATAATCGCCTTTTACGGCACCCACAGGTAGAAATAGGGCGATTCAGGCGGTTGGTAATTCAGAGGTCGTCTCACATCTCGATTTCAAATGTGCTTTCTTTCTGTAAAACCGGTAGGTATTGTTTGATTGTTAAGGGAATTGACCCCCGACTTCCGGGTTGAATTCCCAAGGTATAGACAATGAAACCAACTGCTGGTTGATTAATATTGCAAAGGCTTGATAGACTACTTGAATATCTCGCAATTAGTGAGTATAGTAGTGAGATTGGTGACTACGTATACATTGCAGTCTATTAACGCTTGATAATTTCTTGAACTGTATGATGTATTCAGTGCAACCTTACGCCGGCAGCAAGTTGAAAATTATACACTAATACGGAAATTAAATGAATGTTGGCCTGGCATAATGGCAGAATAAAAACAAAATTAGGTCAATGGTAATCTTCCTATTAAATATTATTATTACCTATTTCTTATTGCTCCGACAATATAACTAGTCGTCCCATTTCCAAGAACTCTATTTTCCCCTCTTCAGGCTACGTAATATTATTCTGACATCCAAACGACACTGATTTCCCCCGGGAAAACTGTTTATTGAAAATTCTAGCTTCCCTCTGCTATGATGATCGGAAGTTTCCAGTCCGGTTTTCTCATTATTCAATGTTTCAAATGCAAAAACTTAGCTTGGGTAGGTTAGGGCCTATCCTATTACAGGGTGTAAAAAAATAGCTGCAAATATTTTAAGGGCTGAACCAGCCCATAAAACTGAACAACTTTCCTCATGGAACATAGGTCGAAATATGAAAAAAAATTCTGGGAACCCCATACAAACTACCGACCGACCAAGTCAATTTGTACGGGAGTACAAATTTATTTATTAATTTTTCGACCTTTGTTTCTTGGGGAAAGTTGTTCAGTTTTATGGGCTGATTCAGCCCTCAAATATTTGCAGCTAATATTTTGACACCTTATATATCAAATTGAGAATGGGCGCACTTCTAAGCAGGTTTTTGGGTGGTTTTTCTGTCCTTGGGGGTCCTGCTGATTAACATGTAAGTATTTTTTAAATCTTGACTTAAATATACTTTATTTCATACAGTGATGGTGGTGACGTAAGTTACATGCTGTGTGGTCAGCCTGGTCAGCCCCGAGGCAATGCTTTTATTTTTTATTTTGTTTATCCCACTCGTGCCGTGTTTCTACTAGGAACATAAAATTGTTATAAAAAAAAAAAACAATGTGTGACAATTTTCTCTTTATTACAATGAATAATTCATTTAATCAGTGACAGTATTGTATTGTAACTATCTGACATTCTGTGACATTCTAAAAGCATTAGTGAATCTACGTGGAGATAAACGATTGAATCTTGGATCCGCATTTCCATACGTTTTCCATGGAGAAACGCCTCTGGAATGCTTTCATGTCAAGGTAAAATTTGAACCCCATTCATCTGAAAGTTATTTAACTGGTCCCGTAAATCGCAGTGCCCGATATTACGATTCAATTTATCACTCAGGGACGGACCGTGATTTATTCCTCACAATTGATGTGGATATTGAATTTTATGCCAGTTTTATATGGCAGCCACGGACTGCCTTTGTAGTTGTAGTTTTTGAGCCAGGATTCCACAGCTATAATACTCTCGTCTTGGCAACATTTTACATGAAAATTTGTGTACCTATTCGTTTTTGGTACTCATATTAGCTATCATCTCTCACATATTTTACGGTACAACCTGTATAAATAGTACTAACAGTAAATATACGTCTGACAATCAAGAGCCAAGCTCTGAACTTCAATCTAGACCACCCAGCAGGAACTAGCATAAAGGGAAGAATATTCTGTTCATGTTTTCCTCGTGTTTTGTTCCGATCAATAAGGTTAATGAGTCACTAAGCACCATAATTCCCGCTTGAACGGTAATGGCCAATTATATCGAATTGCTGGTAAGATTTATATTGAGCTTCCTTTTACCAACAAAATATCGTTTTGTAAAATGAACAAATACCTACCTTGATACTCGTACGTAATATCTGATGTTCCCCTTCTCCCCCTTTCCAAAATCGCTAACCACATCCACATATGCCACTTTTCAGTCCTTTCAGTGATTGGATCACTGCCAAAGTGGTCCATTTTGAGAATTACCTTCCCTTTCCAATAATTGTCCTTTTCTAAAAAAGGGCCTTTGTCCTTTTCTTAAAGGGTTATTCGGAGAATGGACCATTTTGACCATAGAAACATTTTCTGACCGAGATTTTAGCCTATTGTTACCTACTGACTGAAACGCTCGGCGGGAAGTAATAAGTTGATATTTAAGTTCCGGTTTCGTGAAGCCCAAAGATCAACTTTAATTTAAAAATTCAGCCTCATTTCCTTTGCCAAGTAAAGTTCATCGCGAAGTGTTGATGGTATAAAAAATTTGAGTTTTCATTATAACGCTCGGCAGCCGGTTCATCTTAGCTCAGAAGCAAAAGTAAATAGTATTTTATGACTTCCTAGATTCCTCCAGCCAGGATTGAAATGAGAGTCGTTCTCTTATTAAACCAGCAGCCGGTTAGACCCAGTGGTTTTATTTTTCACATGACATGTCATAAATTACGGCTACTAATGTGAGATTTTGATGCAGTCAGCTAGTATGTACGTAGTCTTTGAGGGCTTTACTTTTTTTGTAGACTCGCGTCTAACTTTTTTGTGGTAAGACCGTAACATATTAGTAAAACATAATATTTTACCCTATTTTTACAGCCGGATCCGCCAATGTACAGATGTGTATAAAGTTAAATTAATAAATAAATGGGACCTATCCAGTTTGTTTCTGATTTTAATATATTATCAATCAATTCATTACTTTTTTTATACTTATTCGTTGTGATGGGAAATATGCTTTGTATCTAAGTATTTTGAAATAAGAAGCTTTATTGTACTGTTAATTTTGTCTGTGTTCATCTACTGTTGTATTGTTTTGTGACGAATTTTGTTGTTGTTACTTTGTACTTTCACATGATTTCGTCGGCGGGTTCAGCAAGTGACAGTTCAGAAGGCAAAATGCAAGGTCAAATATGGCCCACTGGGCCTAATCGGAAGTAGGTCTTATAAGACTGAAATGGTGTAGGTGAAGGATATTGGACGACGTCAATGAATGGAATTATTTTTGCCAAGTGACTGGCTTGGAAACTTTTCATTAGTTGGAACAATGCAGTTGTATTTATCAGTTCAGCAGATGGAGACTGAAGCTTGCACTGAAGACATTACTCACTGAATAAAATATTATATGCAGTGACGTGAGCTTATTATTTTTTTAAGCAAAATTAGCTGTTGACTAAATGACAGCTCCTAAGTGTGTTTCGAGCTGGTGTCAGTAATTTTGCAACCTATATTTTTGGTCATATCACGGAGCACGACTGTGGGTCGTTATCTGTCGAAAAAGCTAAGCCATTTTAACTAAGATGTAGAGTTTATGAAATTTGAGTTGATGAACTTATGACGTGTAGATGTCTTATATTTTCATGTTGGCAATATCTTGAAATGGGAATGTTTTTAGTGGGATACTTTTTTACTCAGACTTTAAAAAGAATTTGTAGGAAACCATAACGATATAAGGTATTAAGGAGGGCACTTGGCAACTTGATTATTCTGCCAACATCGCATTGCATTTCCATTATTTTACATTTAATCTTTGACCTTAACATTTATGCCTTTTGACTTGCCAACACTGTGCCCGTTTTATTTCATTCCGACCCGTTATGAACTGGCTGCATAAGTTTTATAAAATAGTTTTTGCGTTTCTTTGTTGTGGATACCGCTACCTCCTCTTAAACTGCTTAAGTACGTAAAACTGCTAAAGTAGACATATTCAAGAGGAAGGTTTAAAATAATATATTATTATGCCGATAAAACGTCTTATCCTCAAGGGAAAACAATTAACAGCGGATACAACCGCAGGGCGGGCCGTTGGTATTAGTATTACTTAGAAGAAGTGATCACCAGCAGAACGAGCCACTGTTTTATGAGACCATCATATTATAGTTATCATGTAATTGTTGAAATTAACCAGTATATGTTGAACTATGTCTGTTACTTACTGAACTTTATACATAAAAAAACTGAAATTTTCATTTTAAGCCTTTTTCTGCCGCGTGAAAAGGCTTTGCAAAGCGCTGTGAAGTATCCAGAAAAGTATTTTGCGCATCCAGAATTAAAAAAATAATATAGATGGAGCCTTTTGAATGTAGTGAAGCCACAAGGTGAAACGTAGATAACGTGGTCACTAATAAACTTGACAAGCGTTTTATCTAATAACTAATAACCAAGTGGTTAGGACACCGGTCCTACAATCGTGAGACCCGAGTTCGATCCCCGACATGTATCAATGTGTTTTTACTCGCGTACATTTCCCGACTGCCCTTTCGGTGAAGGAAAAACATCGTGATAAAACCCACATTTTTAGGTAATAATACAAGTTTTTTTAACTCCAATTTTTATGGTATAGAGGAGACTACTTTTTTATGCTTCTCTAAAATAGTACGGTCCCTCTTCCATTCACACATTCTATGATCGTCCACTGAGTAAAAAATATAGCAACACTTTGAAAAGGCACAGAGAAATGGTGTAAAAATGTTTTGCAGCATAGTGGAACAGTCGTAATTTGGTCTGATGCAAAGAGAAGACAACCAAAGTACTGTTTCACAAGCCTGAGTTGAAAATGAATGTTCTTGTAATATATCACCTTGTTATAAACTCTTGCTCATGTGAAGTATATAAATGCCCGTAACTTTGAGCGAAATATATTCTTGTTATTTCTTAAGAATTTAAAGGTAAGAGATTTGGATGTGTTGCAAAAGTGAGCAACAACGTAATTCAAAAATACTTAAAAATGCAGGATAAAAAATATGTTTAGGATAAAAATTGTAGTACAGCGTGCGAGACATTTTAAACCTGGGTACCCTTATTTAAAATTTAAATTCTGTCTCTTTCTCTTTTCGTATAGGGCACCGAGTCATCCAACGGCCCAATGAACCCTAGTGTCAGAACCCAAATTCTGTGAAAAAGCATAACAATACCTGGCACTCTATGGTTCCCATGGAGTTATTTTTTAGTAGGTAAAACTTTAAAAAGTTTAATAGCATGATTTTTACATTTCAGGTAAGTCCATCAAAGCACTCTACGAATCTGCAGTCGGTAAGTATTGCCAGCTCGTTCGTTTAAACGGTAGAAAATTTAAAATTTTAAAAGCATTGCGTTCGACAACGTTAAAACTGTTAAAAGCATTATCTAGGTGAATTCATAGCGAACCACATCTGAATGAATAGGGATTGGTTTTGATTCAATAATTTTTTTCACTTAAAACAGCGCTGTCTTTGCGTCAAATAAATAGGTTCAGAATCGGATAATAATGAGCGTTTAATATCTGTCAAAATAAGGCGACGTTTAAGAAGAAGGCGGCTGACTAGATCACAGGATTAGATAGGTACTCGTAGAAAGCGGATATATTTGTGTTTTATTTATGTAGCAAAATATTTAATGCCATTACCTATATAGGTAGGTAACTTATTTTACTTGATATAGTTAAGTTTTCTATGGCAGAACTTGTGTAAGAGCACCGAAATACGAAAGACGAAAGTATATTTGCCGAATAAGCAGGTAAGTTTAAAAAGTCCTTCATAATTTTGGCATATAAAATATTTTTTCGTAAAAACCTGATCGGCGCTTGTTCTTGTGTGAATAACAACTTTAGCTTTTCCAAATCTTCCAAAGCCCTTTCATTCACATGCAAAGCAAAATAGATGGGAAAAAGCGAAATCCTCGTCTTGACTGTCAGCGACAGCCTGTCAATCAATAATATGCTGTCAATAGTCTTTGATTACTAAATCGTTTTACCTTCTTCTACTGTTTACCCGCTATTTAGGAAGGAAATGTAGGTACCTACTGCGTTTATTAGAGTGGGGGAAATCAGCTCATCACACTGGGAAATTTTCTCGACCTCGAGCAATAGCATCGCATGCCTGCCACCACAGTTACTACTACAGTCTGTAGTACACCTCTTAAAATAAATGCAGACGCATATTTTAATTAAATTACTGAATTTGAACGGACTCAAGGAATAGCTAATACAATTTGTTTAGAGGCGCCCTTTGAAACAACAATGTAACACAACACCATCTTATTTTTTTGTGATATAAAATTTTAGGGCACACGACATCGTGTAGCCTTTGCGGGTGCAATCTAATCAGTGTTATCTAAAATTGTACCCAACTAGAGTCTCATAGCGGTTCCAAATAGGACAGTATGAAATATATTTGCTATCGCTGTCTGCAACGGTCTCTCGAGAGACAAAATTGCCCGCAAACTGTAAGCATTGCTTGCATTCTTTTGTATTAAAGTTCTTTTCTGAATTCTTTGTGCCAACGATAATGTTAGCAATACAAGTGCCAAATTGTATATCCAATTCAAAAAGAGTGCTCAGTAATATTAATGTCAACCTGAGATCAATTTCAGTTTGTTATAAAAATTATCAGACACAAAACAAAATATATAAGGTGTAAAAATATTAGTTGCAAATATTTAAAGGGGTGAATTAACTGAAGAAACATAGGTCGAAATATGAGAAAACGAAACGAATATCAGAAAACAAAGACAAATTGACTTGGTTGGTCGGTAACTTTGTATGGTCCGTTTTTTTTTATATTTCAACCATTGTGCCTTGGGAAAAGTTGTTCAGTTACATGGGCTGATTCATCCCTTAAAATATTTGCATCAATTTTTTTTACACCCTGTATCTGATAAAATTGTTCCATAATAGTTTCATTGTTATTACTCCAGTCAAACAGATAGGTATTACCTATAGTTATACGTAGTATTCTTCGCTATTACCGATGTCTAGACATAGCAATCCGCTTACAAATTTCATCGAAAATTGGTTCTAACTTTTGTATTATGTACAACTTCAGCTTCACAATGTAAAGAGTCTGCAGATGCCCTGTAACCAGGGGCGGTTAGGGTTACCAGGCGTTTCGAAAAATATGGACAGGATGATGTTTTTGTATGCTGTAATGACCGAAATTTAACCATTTTTGTACAATTTTCAGCTTTTTAAAGGCTTCTTGTAACAAACTACAGTGTCGTAAAAAGGCAAAAGAATGAATCTTGGGACAAGGCAGTAGCGTTCCCTGCAAATATTTTACTGCGGAGAGGAGTATCGGCTGTGTCTGTAACTGATAATTTATAACAATTCGTTGACCACACTGAATTTGTACAAAACCTACGATTATTTTGATCCATATACACTTGCCTCTCGGGAAAAAGCTCCCAAAATTCGTCGTGAAATGGCTAGGCAGTTCAACTTTCACAGGACTTGGCTAACAACGGTCGCAATACAACCTCCGCGTATAGTGTATACCCAGTCAGTGTGGGAATATTCGTATCGATATAGGGTGCAAGACTAGAAAGATCTTCTAATGTCCGACATTTCGACAAAACTTGGCCACCCTAGCTCGCAATCCAGCCTCCGCAAACACCCATTCAGAGTGGGCACATATCGATATAGGGCGCAGGAGCTAGAAAGATATTCAAATGTCCGACATTTCGACAAAACATGGCCACCCTCGCTCGTAATCCAGACTTTGCAAACACACATACAGCGCGAGAACATTTCGATATAGGATGCAGGAGCTAGAAAGATCTTCAAATGTCCGACATTTCGACAAAACATGGCCACCCTCGCTCGCAATCCAGCCTCCGCAAACACCCATTCAGAGTGGGAACATATCGATATAGGGAGTAGGAGCTATAGTCCGGTCTTGTTAGAATTATTTGAGGGCATAGGTTGCAAAAATTCTAAAGTCGCTTTTTTGTATGAATGCGTTATATGTGTCTGTGATGCATTTTGTGTGATTTTGAAGTTTGGGTAAATTTTAGATTTAATCTATGGTGGCTCATTTATTAAATTCAATTTCTAAGTGTCTTTATATTTAATCCCTTAGCATCTCACAGAAACATTTTTTCGGAATAATAACTGTCCAATATGTTAATCCAAGTTACCCTCTATCTGTGTGCTAAATTTCATGAAAATAGGTTTATTAGTTTTAGCGTGAAGGAGTAACAAACATACAAACTTTCGCATTTATAATATTAGTAGGATAATAAACCGGTATAGTGTATGTGACAGTTTACATAGTGTAACAATCCAGTTTGAGGCGTTTTTATCCATTGCATGCCTAAAATGACACCTGCAATGGCGAGTACTTAAATATGGCGTCAGAGAGAGCCGCGACCGTCGCCAAGTTCTGGCAAAATATGATCAGCCGTTATCATCGCTAAACTCTGGCAAACCTAAGTCTAAGTATAATTAGTGTCCCACACGAAAAGAGAGAGTCTATATTTAAGTGATTGACACGATGAAGAAGACCGCCAAAAATAAACGACTTTAATATTTTTGAAACATAAAAAGCTAGGAATACTGGTCTACTAGGTGCGCACAGAGCAGGGATCCTTGCGAAATGAGGCCTTTGTTCTCCACGCTCATTGTACCGAGGGACGGCTTTTGTCGACGCCCGGTCGCTGCTTCGGTTGTAATTTACATGTGGCTATGTTTTGAAATACGGGATAAAAAGTAGATATATCGCAGGTTAACATGAGTTAAGGACAGAAAGATAGTTATAAAATACTATTGTGATAATCTAATCTCAGTTTAAGCTTTTTTCGAATAAAAGAGAATTTCGAATAATACCTGCTAAGGATAGATGTATCAGGTTATGTGAGAAGTTAAAAAGGTAGATAAGTATATCTTTAACCTGTTCAGACCAGATTACCTTTTATTTTATTTAACAAACGAAACGTGTCTGCTTCTTAAAACGGCCTGGTTTTTAAGATTTACTTTTCAATATAGGCATGTATTCTTCTAGCTTATTTTTAGCTCTGAGGGTCCAGGGCTGAAGTATTAGACTTTTGTCGTCTAGAGTAAGTAACTATTATTATTAGGTAAATGTACACAGACAACGTAGGTTCGAAGATAAATATTCCTTTACCTAGGTATTCAATACATTATTGTTGTAAATTGTTACGTACAAATCGATTTTGGTTGGCTATTGCTATACGATTGAAGTGTACGTATATATTGAGCAGATAATAACGGATAACCCTCCTTTTTGCTTTGCTGTAGTCGGGTAACAAATGATAAAGCACATGTACTTGGTTCAAACTACTGGCAGAAAAACATATTGTAGTTTCAGAATATACATATACGTACATTATATCACATCGGGGACGTTCTTAAGAAAGGCCAGATCACTAGTACCCTAAACCAACGAGCATGTATGAAAAGGTTAATGAATGTTGAAGAAGCGAAAAAGGTGTGTTAGGATCGTAGAAAGTGGAAGGAATTATAGTTTTGAGCTAAATTCGCCACAAAATACAAAATCCGTTGTTTACAGGTACCCAAGCTTTGGTAGGATAATACACCACACAAGTCTATATCGACTTATCTAATATCGCATCCTTGCTAGGGAATAGTCCTTCAATCTCATTTATAGTTCGGCACGACCCGGTGCTCTATTGTTGTTGTGTACACTAAAATATTAAGTAAAGTACTTATTTTTTTATTAATCCCACCATGTACCAATGCGTTTTTACTCACGTACATTTACCGACTGCTCTTACGGTGAAGGAAAAACATCGTGATGAAACCCACATTCAAATAAAATTTGAATTCAGATGATATTTGAATGTGACGTAACCTAGGATTCGGGCCAGGTTAGCCTCCGGGTTGCAGAGGTCAGATGGCAGTCGCTCTGTGTAAAAACTTGGTTCCACGTCAAAATCCCCTTGGTTAGGTAGCCGACCCCGACAGAGAACGGGATAAGGCAAGGAGAATGATGATGATGATGACCTAGACTTGACTAACGGATAGTCAACGAGTCAAACCTCTAGGAAACAAAATGTACTGCCCAATGAAGTCAGAAGGCGGCAGATTTAAAAACTTAAGGCGGGCGGTTGATTAACCTTGTAAAGGAAATGGTCAAAAGTCACGCACCTTTCGATCCATTGGATCCTTAGGATGCACGGATGGATCCAAAAAAAGTCTCATTAATCCATCGTTTAATTTTTGATTCGACTGAAGTTGGATATTATGGAGTTATATCGACTATAGCACACCTCTACTCGCAAACAGCCCTTCCACAGCCCTTCAATCCCATACAGAACGCGGCACGCTCCAATGCCCTAGTTGTGTGTTTGTGTGCGCGGAAAGTGAAAGTCATTGCCTCCCGCTAAACGGGCCGATGTTCCCGCTAAATATGTTACAGTTGCAGAATCATAAATCACTTTTTTGTTGGTTTTATTCTTTTTGTTGTTATTGCGCCAGGTAACGGTCAGCCTACAAATATTGCTTAGTTTTACCGACCCTTAAATGTACCTTGTCCGTTTTTTTTGTAACTCTGAAATTCCATGTGCGTTTTCGTTGATAGCCTCGGCTCTCACTAACAAAGGCGAATTTTTGTACAACGAAAAACAACACAGTCCTTCGAAAAAACTGCTGGAAAACAATAAGCAATACCTGCGAACGAATTGCTCTGCAAAGCTTGTTTTGTACTTCTGTGGAAATTGAAATGATGGATCTCATTTCGGTAACTGATGACTCCTAAATATCGTTGTAATCCATTTTCCCTGTCTATCGCAGTGCCCGATAAAGATAATCGCCGACAGCACCTTTCAATGGCAAACTGGATTTCCACCTCTCAATTTTGTATTGCGCTCGAGGCGCCTGAAATTTGTCGTTCGGCACAACCTTTGAAGCTCTTCGTGTCTCTGATTGTGCCAGCCCTGTGTGTATGATGCCGACGAGACATCTTTTTTTGCCAATATCGAATTTTTGGTTCGCACAAATTTTTGGTTGAAGTCGTAATGTGTATACCACCGAACCGTATGCTACGTGCCTAGGAAAAGGTCTCCGATAACGTCTACATCTACCCACATATATTGTTACTAGCCAGCCATTGTAACAGTTTGATGTCGTAAATGGGCAAGAGAGGTAAACTCTCGCAGATTACGATGGATGACTTGTTTAGGAAATAATTTTAATAAGTATAATAATTAAAGAACACAAACCCGACTACAGTAAGGTCAAAGCTTCATTTTGTGAAGAAATTCCGCCATTCGGAATTTGTGAAATGTTAGTATAGGCGGCACAAGCTGCTGAGACAAATCTCATAGCAACTAATTATGTCAACATCCGCCGTACCCAGCCGTGCGTTTGGCCCGTAACCCATGAAAAATAATTTACTAACATTAACTTTTTTTTCCCACATACATACATCGAATATAATAATACATTATAATTCATAATTATAATTTATCACTATTTATAATTAATTTTCTAAATACACCGTGTTTCATCATCATGAATTATGTATGAGAGGTCGAAATTTTTTTTCGTTTTGCTGCATTGGTCCTATAGGGAAAGTTGATTAGCACCATATCCTAAATAACATCTCAAATTTAATGCATTTTCTTCGAAACACGGTGTATGATTTCTGTAAACATTACTCTCTTTTTAAGGCAGTCGGGTAAAAGGTCTGATTTGTGTAATGGCCCCATTCGTTGTTTCAATTCAGCTTCAAACTGTCGACTGCATATTTTCCGAGAGAGACGTCCTCTCGAATTGCAATTTTGTAAAACTTTGTTTGTATTCCGTGAAATTGGTTTTAGTTTGCGTCTAGCGGGAACACTTGACAAGCTGAATTGCAATACTAAGGTGCAATAGATTTTATAATAAAAATACCTAACTTATTTTAACTTTAAAGGGAACCGCCTGTAAAGAATGAGTAAATGTGTGAACCTCCATTTTTTGTCCGTCAATATGCTCAAAACCTCTTAAGTCTGACAAATACAATACTGAAATCCGCATCAAAATCGGATCACCCAAATGCGAAATAATCGCACACAGGCATACGTATAACTATTCATACAGGTCAAACTGAGGACCTCTTTTTTTCAAATCGGTTAAAGAAGATATAATAATGTGAGTAGTTTTTTCTCTTCATTGTTTATGTTATGTATAGTCCTGAGTTTGGACTTTGGGTAATATGAGTACTTAGGTCGTACAAGGAGCCACTACAGCTCCACAAATTTGCGAAGAACACTTTCAGGCTTCGTGAAAGCCTTACTTGATGCTAATAAGATTATAGTAGTACTAATTTTCAACTTTTCAAAGAACTAAAGTTTTCTCAAGGAGAGCAGGTTTGTACAGTCATTTATTTTTCACAGACTTCGTTAATAAAGAAATGGTCTACAAAAACGGGTGATTTCGTTTCATCAATCGTTTTAGTATACAATCCAAAACCGACAAACATGAACAGTAAATAAAGAACAATAAATCCTTAATAAAAATTCTACACACGCGAGTGTCCAGCTATAAAAAACGGGCTAAATATAAAACTCTTTGAGGCTTTACAGACAAAATTCGTCACAGCGCTAGTTTAGGTAATATAATTTGATTGAGCTGATTTGACTATGAAACGTCAAGGCGAATCGGCTCAAAATATATTTTTATAGTAGTTGTAATGGATAGAACGGAATTTAATTAGGTATACTATAATTTTTGTATTTAGGGGCTGTTACTGATATTAGATCCACCCAAGATCGTATGTTCCACCTTTTTTGTAGGTAAGTACTGTTGATTTTGGCCCATTGGTGGAATAGTGCAATAGCCAATAATAGGTAGGCTTCGTAGGTAGTGGAGTAGTGGACGACCGGGAAAAAGGATCTTCTATACCTTATCAAAAGAGAGAATATTTCTTATTTCCTCACTACTTTTCTTTTTGACTTACCATGAATAATCAGCTGGAAACTTTCCTAAAATCCAAAGTGCCATTATTGGAAAATACGTTATCTACTTTAACCCTCACAAGGCTTAGGGGCCAAATGACCCTAAGGGCTGATTGAATTCGTGTTTAAGAGGTGTTAACAGACGCATCGCGGATTAAGCGATCCCGATATATCAGGATAATCGAAACGTACACTTGCCTTGATGGTAGCTATCCGATAGCAAAAGAAAAACTGGACAAAATAGGCAAACTAAATAAAGTTTTTATTCATACTTCTTTTAGTTTCTTAACTGTCTATTTAGGATAAGGAAAACGCGAAAAAGGACTTTGCCCTGCGGGACATGTCTGGCTTAAAATAAAATAATTTAAAATACTATCTATTTTAACCGAAGTTTTCACTCAGATGTGAACCTTTTTAATAGTGCTCTTTTTTCGTGTGGGACAACGAGTCGGTCAACAATAATGAATTTAGAATGAAATAAAAGAAAAAAAGTTCGAACTTCAGCACTTTTGTCTCTTTCGATGCCCAACTTTAGCATTTAACTAAGATTAATTAGGACACAGAAAAGGTGTCCTTATTTAAGAATCTGTTTTAAAAAGAAAGTTAAGCGATGATTAGACTCGATCATTATTTAACTTTGGTTTTGATGCGAGGCCTGCGCTGTAAGTGATGCCGGAAGATTTGTGCAAAACAATACGAACATCTATACTGTTGTAGGTATGATCAAGCTTTTTCAAAATTTGGCCATTTGTGTGCCAATTCCGTGGGTAAATGAGAATATAATGATATCTATTGAATATAAATTCAATTCGAACTCTATCAAATGGCCAAATATACGTAAATTCAAGAAACTTTTATGAAGTTTCAAATCAATTTCGCAAATTAAGGGAACTTACTTATCTAGACTTAAAATTGTCCATTAAGTTCAATTCTAAGTCGACAAGTTCAAACAAACTTTTTCTATTATACCGTCTCGACTTTGAAAAGAAAGTAAATTTAAATAAAAATGCGCATAGAATCAAGTATTTTCTTTCGCTTCATTTAGTTGTTGATTGAACCACTTGCTGTATGTACTTCAATACATAGTGCAAAATGAAGTCGCTCTGTGTGTTTCTCTGTCTTTCTATAACGCATGCCACCGCTATCTTCTTCTGAACCACGCAATCGAATTTGATGTGTAAGTAACGCCCTTATTTATAAACCGCACTCAACGCTGAGATCGATCTTGCTTGAGTGTGACTCTGACATTTGTCAAAATCGCTCTTGAGATCGATATTAGAGTTCAGTGCGGTTTATAAATACGGGCCTTAGTGATTTACATGGGGAGGTTTACTAGGCGGACAGATAGTGTTCAATGTTTCGCGTTCCTAATGCTCTATTGTTTCTCTCTTTCTCGCTACTTGTGTGCTAAATGTTCCATCTCTTTTCTTCGCAACTAATGACGAAATCATATTTTCAATTTCCTCTCACTGTCTGCTTATGTTGTTCGTTACTGAAATCAATTTGCGTTTTCATGGCCTTCATTTGAAACTTAATGAAACAAGTATCTTTTTCAAGTTTTTATTATTTTCATATTTCTATTTTGTAATTAAACTTTGTAGTAGATTTTTTTTATTAAGTTTGTTTTGATATACTCGGCGACAATTTGAATACCGTACAAGATTATTGAAGTTCTCGCTAGCGCTCAGACCTTCAATAAATCTAAGCATACAACTATGTCCTGATTTGTTTTTTTTTTATGTAACTTAAGGCTACAAATTTACAGGTGAAATTCGATATACATTGCGTAGCCGATGGGTCATTATAAAACCCGGATTTTTTACCCGCTACGCCTAAGAATTTTACTAGGGCCCTAAGTCTGCTAAATGAAAATAGTTTCATTTTTATGTCGATTGGATCTGAGTTGGATGATTTCGGTCATTTCGTAGTCTGCTAACAGTTTGGAATATAGAATAATCACAATGGCAATTGAATGACAGTTGGATTTCGATGGCGTTACAATTATAAAAAATTGCAAGCCCTGTATACTTGTAGCCTGTAGTTTAAAAAATCAAGCACTGAACGTTTTAACGTGACATTTGTAACACAAAAATT
This sequence comes from Keiferia lycopersicella, assembly GCA_029255805.1. NCBI lineage: Eukaryota > Metazoa > Arthropoda > Insecta > Lepidoptera > Gelechiidae > Keiferia > Keiferia lycopersicella. Next base: position 9,555,052 of record JARACZ010000008.1, read on the forward strand.
ATCTTTTTAAATACTATACTAGCTATACAAGTGGGCCGTTGAGAAACTCTCTCTCACCCATTAGGTCGTTCGATTCGGTGTCCCACACCATAGAAGTAGATTAAAAATATTCCTTGCAACTACAAACTCTGTATTTCAATTGTAAGTAGTGGTTATATTCCTCCCTACTTTTGAAACCGCTATTCTAAAGACTTAAGAGATATTCTGAATGGCTGGATTAGACGGAACTACGGTTGTAACTACTAATTCACTTCTAGCCACCTGCACTGGGTAGCTATGTCAGGTTTCACTAATAGGGGGATTCTATTTCCTCCCTGTTCGTTTCCCTGAACGAATTAGGGTTGAAGTTAGTATTTACCTATTAGATCTCAAGGAGATCTAAGCTTCTAAATCTAAACGCCACAACTCCACTAACCATTTTACAAAATCTACCTACATGGCAGTCTAAATGTCGCTATTGTTGAAAAAGGCGAAATGAATCCATTTTGTGTTAAGCAAATATATTAGTTTTTGAGCTAGGTAGTGTGTTATACGAATTGATTCTGAGGTATGTAAATACAAACTTGATCCTAAAGGTTTTTTTTTGCTGGTTGTTCTTCTACATATCTACTGGTACTGAAAGAACTGGAACTGAAACTTTGTATTTTGCGATTGATCAATTTTGTATGAGCATTGGAAAGCTATGAGGGTGTAAAAAACGTCGAAGTATTTTGAGAAAAGGTAGGTAACTAGGTAGTGCCCTCACGCTTCATCGGGTCGTTGGACGACTCGGTGTCCCACACGAAAAAAGAATAGAGAGACTGGCCTCACACTCATATTACCATGGGTTTGCATTAAGGTTTGTAAAGTGACATTACGGAAATTGTGCGTAGTGGTCTCGACTTTCTGATTCGTGGCTGTTTTGTCGGGATAATTACTTTTTGCGGCTTTGGAATTAAACTTCGTTCAGCGTATTTTAGCCTCCCCCAAAAACACAGCGAATTTGAACCGATATTTGTTATAGGTACAATTTCAGAGCTTTTTATGAAATAACGGTTGACCACGGAGGAGAGTGGTTGACTAATGAATTTTGAGTTCTAAAAAGTGTAACAATTATTTTATTGATTTGTGTATTTAACAAAAATTCTTCTACCACTCTTTTCGTGTGGGACACCGAGTCGTCCAACGACCCGATGAACCCTGGCAAGCTGCTACAGTTGCATAATTCTTTCTATCTTTAGCATATTCATATTTTGCCCTTAGAAGCCGGCCAATTGGTGACACTAGTGGACTCTGAACTCTGTCACCGAGTTGTGGCCGAAAGATTGTTAATGATATCGGGAAAGCGAAAGTTTACTATTCAGAATCGTGCAGGAATCAGGTGTCTTTCTGACCGAGTTGATTGACTTATTGTTATTAATTTTACAACTAACCTGAGTAAAGACCTGTAAAATAATGCATTTATTGCACGTATCCTATTAACCCCAGTAGCATTTTGTAGTATTTTATTTACACCCCTCTTGTATCACGTGCTCCATAATTTGCCGCACCCTTTCTGTTTTAGAAACTCCGAAACTTTTACGGCTGTTTTGTACTGCCTGTACTTATTGTATGGTAATTTACTTGTTCTTGTACAAAAGACCTGTTTACCGTCATTCATTAAATAATGTTAGATCTTTACGCTTTGAAAAGTTCATTTTCTACGTCAGCATAATGAGGTGTAAAATTTGCTGAATTTCGTTCAAATGGCAAATCTTTGTAATTAAAACCTTATTTATTTTTTTACATTTCGACTCTGCAAAAGTTCTTTAGTTTCATAGACCGGTTCCTCCAATAAAATATGTCTTTTTGCTCCATCCTGTCTGTTATTTATTGTGTGCGCTTTGTAATACTCCAAAGTAAGTTGTCAATCCGTAATGGCGTCATAAATATCGATAATGTTTCCAGTTTTCCACACAAACATCAAAGCAGAATATGATGCAGTCAGCACTGGTCCGCCATAAAGCGAGCGAACGGAAAGAAATTTTACATTTGATATTCCCAATGATCCACAATTTAGGCGCAGACTACAGATGCAACAAATATCAGACTATCGATAAAATACGTAGTCGGTCCCAAAGTTCTGTCATATATGAAAATACTGATAAAATAAAAAGTACCAATCCGTTTTTAAAAATTTATATATCAATTAAAAATACAATCATCGAAGAATCAAAATAACATAAAACTATTCGAAATGACCTCCCTTGCTTTTAACAACGGCCTTCAACCGCAGCGGCCAGTCGTCTATCGCAGCACGCACCATATCCATGTCGATTTCAGCGACTGCTTTAACTATGGCTGACTTCAGACTCTCCAAATTTTTTTGGGGCTTAGCACAGACCTTGCTCTCTAAGACCTGCCAAATTTTATAGTCCAGAGGATTAAGGTCCGGACTGGAGGAAGGCCAATCTTCGTGTCTTATAAACTCAATGTTTTGACGTTCAAACCAGGCTTGAGTGGTCCTGGCTTTGTGAGCGGGCGCAGAATCCTGCTGGAATACAAAGTGATGTCCTGAAAATAGTGTGTTGGGCAGGTCTTTGACGTACCGATCCAAAACCGTCTCTTGGTACACTTTTGCGCTGGTTTTGACCCCCTTTTCGCAAAAATGAACCTCAGTTGGCCCATAGTAGGAGACTCCTAACCAGACCATGACTGAAGAGGGATGATGCCCATGTTGCACCCGCGGAACTTTGTTTCCTGCTTCTTCAGAGCTGGTAGCGTACACTCTATCGTTTTGTTTATTATACTTTTCTTCTATATCAAAAATTTTTTCGTCTGTAAAAAGTATATCGCGGTGCCGGTTTTTCGCGTACCGTTTTAACAACACCCGAGATCTTTTGAGTCTAATTTCTTTTAAACGGGCATTAAGTAAGTGCCCACTCTTTTTTTTGTATGCTCGCAGCTTAAGGTCTTCGTTTAAAACCTTTTTGACTGTTTTTCTACTAACCTTCATCTGCAAAGCCATAAGTTTCTGTTTTCGGACAGGATTTCTTCGTATGCGCTCCTTGATCGCTTTGATCACTGCTGGTGTTCTGGCGGAGCGAGGCCGGCCAGTTCTTTTCTTGTCCTCAACACTAGAGACTTCAGTGTACCTAGTTATAGTACGATACCCAAACCTAAGCGTTATTTTCAATTTTTTGATCAACTTGAAAATGGTACTCGGCGAGTGCCCACAGCGATGCAACGCCAAAACTGCTATTCGGTTTTCTTTCAAAGTCCACTCCATCGTGAAAAATTGCGCCAAATGATTATTTATTGTTTTAAAATAATTGTTAAACATTCAAAAACGGAATGCAATAAAACTTTTCCAAATCCGTGTTCTAAATTCAAAAATAATATGCCAGTGACAAAACTTTGGGACCGACTACGTATACATAATTTTCGTTCCATCATATCGTAACAAAAATGAAGATGAACTCGTATGTACGTAATCACGTTATTGTACCAAAGATATTAGAATCACAACATAAGAGGCACAAACGCGGAATTATGCAGTTTAAGGATCTCTTCCAGTCAACCTTTGAAATATCTAGAGGACTCGAGGTACTCGTATTTATCAAAAGGCAAAAATAAGTACCTACAAGCTTGTCTTCTCTTTTCCTAACATATTTGTGTTTGACTAAACATGAATCCGCTATCTCCTTAGTTGATCCATTGATCCCGCGGGTATTGGTTGTCACATCACATTGTTCCGATGTCGTGTCTGTAAATGGAATGTCTTTGTATATTTCATTTTTACGAGCAACTTGGTCCCGCAAATGCTGCTCCAGTCGGTCTGGGCAAAACGATGACAGAACTTTTGAAACGTATTCGAGATACTAGTTTTATGGCAGTCATTACGCGGTAGATACAGTACGTACACTTGTGTTTGAAAAAGACCTTGTATCTTATGTTGCTTAAGGAGTTTTATTTATTTACACAGCACCTGGTTGTTTGTCTTTCTGGAAAGTTTTAATGATTGCTGATAACAAAAACTAACAATTACGTGACAATTAATCCGTACCAATGGCAATGATCATCACGTTTTAAAATGAGTTCGTATAAAGTATGTAAAGCTACTTACAAAAATAAACATGAGTGTAGGATTAAGAACTTGTGGGTGCAGAGTCAAGAATTTCTTATTATTTAAAATCGGTTATAACGCAAATTTTCTTACATACACTGCTGATTTTCAGTTTCACAGATATAATAACCTTAATTGTATTGTTTACATTTACTTTTCCTGAATGAGCTATAGCCAATAAATATTGTAGAAACTTATTTACTTTTCCAATGTTTTATTGCCCAAGTACCATCGGAAAATCTATTAAAACACTTTATTACTGCAAAAGCCATTCCCTTAAATGTAGAGTGCCCTTTTTCGTCGAAATGGCTCTTTGAATACCCCTTACTTTGCCATGTTTTAGCATCACAAGTACGTATAATAAACACGTCCCTATATAACGACTTTACGCTCATGTTTTTCCCTACTTTTAGGATTATTTGAATTCAGAAGCATTACGTTGCTATGAATTCTGAATTTACTTGAACAACTCCGTGAAAAAACACAAGTGCACTTTAGCCCTTAGGTAGAGCATACATAAGAAATTTTTCTCCCCATTTTCGCGGGAGGGGAGGTAAACACGTACAGCACACAACGAAAATTTTACAACAACTTGACAAACACAAACAAAATGGCAACTGTCAGTTTCATATAACGTGCGGTAAATTCTGGTAGAGGGGTGAACCCAGCTTTTCCTTCTCCTTAAGGCTCTAAGATTTGACACTTGGCCACGCCTTGTGTGATAAAAAGACACTCGCATTCGGCCTTAGGTATATGACCGTTGCCTAAACTTCTATTGAAGTAGCACAATCTTAGCCACATACTAGACAAGTCATTAAGCTCACGCACCCGCTTATACAAGTGACATCTTTGCTCCGTCTATATAGTCTGTAAGTTTAGGTACTTATCTTTTTGTAAACAAACTTTGTATTAAACTGACAGTTCTGAAGTGTCACTTTTATGCAAAGTTTGTTTACAAAAAGATAAGTACCTAAACTTACAGACTATAGCCCAGCCGCCTCTAGGCGAAGCCTTGGCTAGGATGTCCCTGTTCCGAAGTGTCATGGACAGACACGCACATATCACTAGTAATCGTACACAGGGCTATTGGGAAGCATACCTACTGATGCACTACCCTTGCGCTATAACCGTCATCAAATGTAAAATTTGTACTAGGTCTTATTTCAAGATTATTTAGTTTCAACATTTGGTTAGAAAGTTAATACAAACGAAACAAGCGGAAAAAAAATCACTCCACGGATGGGATTCGAACCCACGTCTTGTGACTAACCGGGTCAGACGTGTTAACCACTACACCACGGTCAGCTCTATCCAACGCGGCGGAATTGTGATCCACTTGTTTCGTTCATATCTTTTTTAATTTATTTTCGGTAAAGTTCTGTAAAAGCTTTAAATGATCCTTTACGTTGGCGTTTTCTATTCAGTTTCGCAAGTAGACTCACCTTCTAGTAAACCCAAACAGCGTGTTTGTTTACCTAATAAAGACTGTTTACTGCACAAAGGCTTCACAAAGGGCGTAAAGTCTCAACCCTGACCTTACTAAGGTCGTGTCGTGCCTCGGCAGTCCTAGGTACCTATCTATTAAGAGATCAACATTCACTGGTCGTTCAGTTTTAAGAATAATCAGTTTAGTTTGAGCAACGAGAGTAAAAAAGGGATTATTATGTACCCTAGTTATTAAAACAGCACACAATAACCAGCGTACTTTGGCCCCTTATCAACAAAAGCTCTACCTTATGCTTTTACTGATTAGGCGTCAATTAGAGATAAGTTCGTAATAGGATCTGGTACTCTGAATTTTTGACAACGCGCTGTACGTACCTATTAATTTGTGACCATGTAATACACTATTACATTAGATGACTACACGTCTATAGACCGAACTTGTATGTTACCTATGGAATTTGAACGACGTTGGTACGGACCTCAACAGCCACGCACGACAGTCCATTGCTTCCTTCAATGCGGGGTTTGCCGTACTCACCATGCTTGGCAAGGGTTGGTAAGCTCAGTGTTAGGTGTTGCATTCACAGGGAACGCTGCTGCCCATGTTTTGTGTGAATTTATCCCTTGTTCGCTTTTTATGACACCTATGGCGAGGAGTAAAGTGGTACAGACTGTTCATTAGGCTTTTACCTAATTAAACTTCACCAAATTGATACCCTCTGAAGAATTTCGGACGTGTTAAATCTAGCAAACGTGACGCATTCTAATTCTGTTCGTTGGCCCGTAATACCCAATCAGGGAAGTTACCCATTAGCCCTTAGAACACGGGACAGGGCCGGATCCAGGTTTTGATGCCCGTGAAGTAACAGCCAGCATCACCCCAATTCTACGCTGTAGATTTTTTCAATTGGCTTGCGGACTGGGTCATCAATAAAATATAACAGTTGTACGCTTAAAACAATTGTTCAAAAATACTACGGACTCCATTCATAATTTATTAAAAATATTCAAAGTGCCAATTAATAAACAGAAAAATTATATAAAAGTAAGTGTTCTGACCACATCCAAAATAGCAACGTATGACGTCGTAGATAACTATTTTCATACAAAATACCGTTTCAAAAGTAGCTCATTTGACCTGCCAGTCCACATCCCGGTTTTTTCTATCTCAGGAAATAAATAGGCGCCATTTTACATTTTCTCAAAAATTTATACAATAATTTCATTTAAAATCTGAAAGTATAATACGTATTTTATGAATTTTATGATTTAGAGAAAGAAATTATTTGAAACACAATGCATACCTATCAATACTACTATTTCCGAAGTAATCAAAACATTATGAAACGAGTGAAGGTAGATATAGTTTATTACACATCCGTATTAGCTTTTTCTAAATACGCTCAGGGATAGGTCAATTCCAAATTGAAGATTTTGATTCCCAGGGAACCTTAGTGAATGACCTCTGCCATACCTCTGCCGGCTTTGATTCAGTCGCTACGTAACCATTTCAAAGGTTTAATCCCGGGAGTAGATTCCCAATCCAGCATCAAAATCCGCAAGAGTTTTTGTGTGACATGGGTACTAGTTTTACCAAAAAAAGGAAAAATAACTATTTGCGGACAGTTTTTTCCCAATTTACTGTTGGAGCGTTCTAATTTTGTTAATGAACACGCACGGTCAAGCTCTGATGAAAAGCTTTTGGTATTATGGAGCTATTCATTTGAAATACTCTGAGGCGTTTCGTATTTTGTACCAGCAGTTTGTTAGTGCTCATATTAACTAATATTTACGCATTGTTCTGCCATTTATCGTACATTACTTATACGTACGGTACATTGTGTACGTAGATAATTTTATGCTCGTCATTATTTTCTCTCTTTTGTTCTTCCGTTCTTCTAGAATATAAAGCCAATTTACTCTTGAAACTAGGCTGTGATTGCCTATTACAGTACTGTGCATCGCCCCTTGTTTTATTTATGAATAGCTTAGGGTGGTTAAGACCCGGTCGATCGGGTCTAAAATTCAATTATTTCCACTTCGCCTCTTGCCTTTCGGTAGGCGCTGGGCCACCGCTGGGCAGAGAAGTTAAATAATCCTTTGGAAATCAGAAAACTTTCTATATTAGACTAGCCATGTCTATGTCGATCGAGCTTTAGACGACAGGGATAATATATTTTGGGTCAAGATATTTACTGTTTGGAACAAACCTAGTAGACTTCGATTTGCAACAAGCATCTTGAACCATTCATCAGGAAACTATTAAATTATGTGAATGTGTCACTACTATTATGCGCGTGTCTATTTATCATGATTTATCTAATTAAGAGCCCTTTATTTTGAGGCCAGTGTAGATAAATATTTAAAAAGTACTGCATCCGTGTTTCAAAGTTGTAAATGTTTTATATTAAGTGCTAAAATCTGTTTTATTTCATAGCTTATTATTGTCCACTTTACCAAAATGACAGGTTGACAGATAAGCGATACCGAGGCATTAAAGGCAGAGATTTCGGCCACCACTGACACTATCGGCTTCGTAACGGACACGGGCGGAAAACCGAAGAGTGGTTGCTCGTAAATAAAAAAACCTGGCCATTTTCCCTGTTCATTTTCTTCTTTGTATTATGTGGGGTGAGAATTGAACTGACTAATAATTAGATTAGGTTCTTTAACGATTACATCTGCGGAGATAATACTTAACTATGAACTATCGCGGTTGTTTACACTATTCATAGTTAGTTGGTTGTTCACCGGTAAGAACCCCTTTAAATTATATATTTGAATTTGTGCAGAGATACTTACGAAGGCTTGAATTTAAAATTAGAGTGCTAAACAAAAATGTTTGCGTAGGATTTTGTAATTTTTAACAGCCATCATGACCCTCACCTCTAAACATGTCTAGCCTCCGACTACCTTTTTAATGGATACAAATGTGGCCAATTGTATCTATACCCATTCGTAAAATTACTCCATCATTCGGCTCTACTAGTCATGTGAAATGTCAGTAAAAACTCAATCCATTGACATGAAAAAAAGCATCTGACTCGACGCTCCTATTCCATCATAGCCAGTTAATTCGAACTGGCATGCAGAAATCTAGTATACACTTGGAATACGTTTTTCTGATGGACATCGCCATCCTATTTGGTCCCTTTACAGTTATTGTAAAGCTTGTAATAAAAAAGGCTTAAAGTCCTGTAATCGCAATATGACCATATGTAGGTTTTCTGGAAATCCGTGCCCAAAAACGAGCATTTTCGCAAATTTAAATGTTGCAAGCATTTAAAATTGTTCAATAGAAGCTAGTGTTTCGGGAATGAAGTGGGATTTATTTCCAGGTACAGTTACATTTCCAAATATCCTCAGGTTTTCCAAATACCCTTTAAAAGCAACACCGATTTCTCCCAAAGTTCCCCGTTTCCGCAGGATATTTCTAAAATTTGATTTGTTTAATCTTCCAAAGAGCGGTGTCACAATTTTCTCTCGGTATCATTATTTCTCTCGTCTTCGCAAGCGTTCAACTGTCAGGTAATTTTTCACGATCTTTAGTCAACAGGCAGCAGCTGTCATTGTGTATTTCTTTTAACACGGCTTTGTTTTTTCTTACGCTGTCCTGGCATAATTTACTTTTGGTGCCTTATTAAATAAGTATGATGAGCTGATTTTGACAAATTTCAGTTATTGGAGGGATTTTGCGCGAAAGATGTAGGTATGTAGATGTAATAGTGTGTTACAAATTGTGATGAAAATCATCATGATCATTATCGCAATCCGGTGTTATTGAAATTCTCCCAAATGTAGCTAGTTAGCTATTCCAAAATTACAACATAACAGTATGTATTGGAAAATTTAATTTGAATAGACTGAAAATATGTGAACCGCTGCTCTCTGTTACGTGAACTAATTTCGTTTGCAAATGAACTGATATTCGGAACAAATCAGTGAACAAATATCGTTCGTAATGTATCGAGTACGTAAATTATGTTTGCTAAGTATGAGATTGGATCCAAGCGAATAACGTTCTGAATTTCCACTTTTCGAATAATTTCGATATTCTAACCGAATGCTCTAACCGTATATTTGAGTAAGTATTACGTAAGGCAGGTTCTACTCTAATATCTCATAATGTACCTAAGAATGACTGCTGGCTCTGGTCAAAAGAATTCCAGCTGAAATGCGTAGTCACTGCAGGTAAACGCCAGCTGTTTAGAGAATCGCTGAAACCTGTTGTAAAAATGCATTTATTTACTGATTCTTTAAATTGTTCAAGGATTTTATATTCAGTAGTTCCTGTAGTATTTTGAGAAGCTATCTGCTTTCGATTTTTTCTTTCTTGTTTGTGATAGAGTCATCAAGATATAGCTTAATGGGACACTCAAAATAATTAATTACACACGATCGAACATTTTCACTTTTTCTTAGAGGACACAAGAAATACCTACATAGTATGTAGGTATATTATACATCTGGTTACTGGAAATGTTATATATCCGAGCCCTTTTGCCTTCCGAATAGAGGTGTGGTCAACGATCCGAATTAAACTTACCCTTTTTGCAATACCTTCGCAATATAGAAGCTACTTTTGAAGAAAAAAATATGAAAATGTACAAGCTACATATTCACCTTTAACTAAGCTGAAAGAAGTACTCTAGATTACAGTAAGAATAAAAAAAAATAAGGAAATCGTCCAACCTATCCTCACCTGTTTGTTTGGAATTTTAATTAAAAATGAGTGAATAAAATTATAATTTTTATTCACCCTGGCCTAAATAAATGTTTTCCTCAAGAACGTTCATTGTCAACCAGAATTTTTAAATTAATTATTCGAGGAAAAGATTTTTTACACAGAATTTGTTTTAAACCGAAGAATTAGAGAAATATTCAAAGCCCTGCGAGATTTTACCGGGTACTTTTAGGCCGAAACGCAGTGAGCCATCTCGAACGGCTAATCAAATTTTTTGCGCCTCTTTTGATAATAAGATAATAAGTTCTTCAATCATGGATGACATTATCCCATTCACTAGCCGAGACGCGTGAAAAATCAAGTATTACGTCGAATCCCTTTTATTTTCGTTTTAAATGGCTGATTTCATTTTTGAATTTCGCACTGAATGTATAAAATTTCAGACAGACTCTGATGTTTAAACCTTCTGTAGCAAGTAATCCCTTTCCAAGTCGATCAACTGATTTAATTATAATTATGAAGTTCTTCAAGAAATATCGCATCAATTTCTACTTTGATGTCAATATACCGTCGTCATCGTAGAGGTTATAAACTTAAGTTCAAATCAATAGTGCCTTTTCCGTAGAAATGACTCGATTTGTCTTTCGATACCGCTCCGCCTGCGTGCAGATTTATCTTAAGCTCATTTGCACTTGCTAATAGCTTTTCCTGCGAACTGCGGGCCTTTTCACGTGTACTTCTCAATGAGTTGCCCGAGAAAATATTCGTATTACTGCGCCTAGGGTTACCAGATCCAAATGGCGCATTTTTCTAACGAAAATCTGAATATGCTTAGGTACGCGTTTTGGTAAGGCCTTGCAAGCTCACTAGAGAAAACAAAAAAAAAGTATTTCGAAAAATGGTTTACTTTTTTATTTTTCCACATAATAGGTACAAATTGAACCAATTCCTGAAAGATAAAACGTTTTCCTGTTTGTCATAGAGATTGAATTTTAAGAAGTTTCCCGGTATCGAGTAACCCCAGTTATACATTATTGCTTGTTACTAAGAAAAGTAAAATTGAAGATTGATCAAAGCAAAAATATGCACCGCACCGCGTTCTTTTCGTATTTTCTCCTCAATCAATCTTTAATTTCATACACAACCTCAAACTCCTGTCGATTGAGTAACTTCCAATCTTCCCGCTTCTCTGCCAGTGCTTTAACCTGATGAGAAACGACATTGCTTTCCGCAACCTATCATACTTAAAATTTGGATGTGGCAGAAGAATCTCTTTACCTGGTAACCCTAGTTGCGCCTAGCCTGTGGCTGCGGTGTGTGAATGAAGGCGGGGGCGCCTCGTCCGCGCAGCCTCCGAAGCTCCCGGCCGCCAGTTGATCCCGCGGCGAGCGAAGAGCCCCACGTACCGCTCGCTCCCAACCTCACCTAGTGACAGTACCTTGTGTTTAACTAACCTCGTAAGTAGTCCACCCTGGCTGGAACGTACTAGAAGACTTTTTCGACAACTACGGTTTTTACCCAGTTTTTTTACCCTGTTTAGTCTGTTGTATCTCTTATCTGTCTGTCACCTGTAACGTCTGGAGGTCGTGGCTAAGCGCCCTCGTAGGTCTGTTTGCGCGCCAATCACGTGTCTTCAGCTATATGAGCAAGACGTCCTTTACATGACAATGTTAGGTGCTTTACTTTGATGAGAATCTTGAGAAGGCGTACCCATTATATCATTCTCATGTCGTTATCACTTACTGCCTTATCATTTTCATTAATCTATTTTATGTGTTTCATTGTGCTACCTTTTAGGGAATTGTTACAGTTCGTATTGTAGAAAATATAACTAACTAAGAATTTTTCCATTTTCCTGTTGGCGCGCGTAGCAACAAAGCCTCAATTTTCGCTTTATTTCCCCGTCAATGTTTTAATAGTAAACATTCACACTATTTGCTGTGCCATTAACCAGCAATATATCGTCTATAACGTCGTATTCATGCCAGGATTTATTCGGTTCGTCTGCGATAATTCTAGGACTTGGCAAAGGCTTAAGCAATTGTTATGCTCTTTATAATCTTGCCCGGGTCTTGCCTATTGAATCTTGCTAAGTACTAAGACTACTAACGTAATCCCTTTTAGTCCCTCGCTGCTAGTTGGACTATCTAGGTGAGGCGTGAGATTGGGTTACAACTCCATTCCGAACTTTAACAAACAACCGCTAACTTATTTAGAAACTCCTGTTGTGCTGTAGAATCACTTTCCAGCCAAAGAAAGAAAAGCTTACGATTACGACCAAAGATTTTTACGATATCTCTTGGCAGACTAACATAATTTCCATAATAATATTCATACCAATATCACAATTTTTAAGCATGTTATCACCTTAGCATCCAGTGAAAATTGAAATTTCTCTACATTATTCAATATAACCTACGCCGCTTAATTGGACTCGAAAATGTACATAACATCATTACCTTACCCTCTTCATGGAAGCTTTCATGATACAGTATCTGTATTAGATAGCTTCCTACACAATGTAGTATCGTATTTAACAGGTTTCTCAAGTTTCTGCTTGCAAATTATCATTTATAGTTTGTGTCTGCCAATATCAAACCTCCCTTCATGTTTAGGTATTGACAACTTTTACAATAGCAGAGCAGCTCATTTTCCTTTAGCTATCCAAACAATTTCGATCCAATCTACCTTTCAGCTTTGACTTCACCGTTAACATTTTTCACGTCCTAAGTGCGGTCAGAGATATCTGAGATCTCTCGACAGGCTTTTCTCGGCAGATATTTTCCCAGGCTCTCCTTTGCGTGACCATGTAATATCTTGACCTATTTAACTGACCTTGAGTCTTTACTTTGAACTTGAACTAATGTAATAAAGGCGTGAAGTAAAGGCCTTTCATCAATCATGTGACCGTCAGTCAGCATATCGTTTGTCAATTTTGTGTAAGATATAGGTAATACTGATTTGAGAGAAACAGAGAATTGTTCTCTTTTATTGAGTTAAAAGGTGATCCACCCTTACAAATTCTGAAAATCAGGGTGGAAATTCTAATATTTACCTACTCAATGCCCAAATGTCATTAAATATTAAATTCTACGTTGACATTAGAATTTCAAATCCTGCTATCGAATGTTTCAAGAAATTCTCAAATTTTATTGCTTATGAAATGGAACTTTATATGTCCTTGGGATTTGACATCCGTTTGAAGGAAGCGATTTACCGAACCGAAGCGATAAGCACCGACTAAATTGAAAAGGATTTAGTTTTGGGCGAGTGAGCTCGTTTGCCGGATTATATTGGCTTAGTTTGCGATCTAAGGATTACCGCGCAAAATTATTCCTTTCTTTAAGTCTACACAGACCTTATTCAGATATTTCCGTTCAAAATCTATTTTTCAATCATAAGTGTGTCTCCAAGCGTATAGTATATTAAACCCTCGCTTGCCAACTTTGATATCTTAGACCCTATTAATGCACCATTTGCGGTAACCTTCCCCTTTTGTGATTAACTACTAACGTGCTACAATTAACGTTGTAGTGTTGGGCACTTAACTATTTCACAAGGCTGTTTCTCTACCCGCTGTTTTCCTTCATCGTCTAAAGTTGCTCTGTGATTTTCCTAACGACATAGTTTCAACAAACCATAATTATTTGTTTACTATGCTTCCTTTTGTATAAATGTTGTTACAGTCTTTATCAAATGTTGATTTAGGTTGACGGCATAATATGTAGCAGGGCTTTGATGGAATTGTTTGTTTTGACATAATTTCAAATGGCTTTCTGTATTAATCCGTCCTTTGTGTCTGCTCATTGTGTGAGACTTTATTGTTTGCCTGTCGTACATTTATTTTATGAACATGTCTAAGCTGAATCTCGTTTTGTACGAAATCTGAATTTTATTGGCCAAGTCACTCTCATTTCGGATGTTCCTTCAACAATACGTAATCAAATTCGTATTTCATCGTGGGAAGACAATGTCTATCCTCTGTATTTTTATTCAAAGTAATTTGGTCCCATTTGTTCTAAATTACCTTTTCGCATTTACTCTTTTCTTATAAAAATATATTTTCGTCTTAAAATTAGTAGCATTATAAAAATTATAATCTTTTCATTGTTATTTAATCCGATATAGTGCAATAGGCTTCTAATGAGAGGGAGTTTTGTAAGCATCATTATCTACATTTAGTGCAATGCCATGTGGTTTCGAACTTAGAGCTCTAATTCTAAAACATACGCTTCTGTTTCATGCGGAAATCTGCCAGTTGTTATGCTTGTATCTATACTTATCAATTCCCACATACCCTCAAAAACTCACACATATTTTTGACTATTAAAACATCCAGTAATAGAAATTAAATTACGTGTGGTTAGACCAGTCGTTTGAGACTTTCGTGCACGCAACCGAACACGTACAATTCATTCAAATTGAGCTCCTGAGAGTCAATTTCTGCATCGTTCATTTTCGATATGTTTGCACGGAAGTCCATAACGACTGGTCTGACCACCCGTTTTTAATTTCTATTACTAAAAGTAAGTAAAGTAGAGCGCGTGTTACAAGTATAATAAGTAGCAAATTTTTGTTCATAAAACGAAAACGAAAGTTTCAGAATTAGAGTTCCTGGAATATTTACCTAATACGACCATGACCTACTTCCCTACATAGGTGACACCTTTTCAATACAAACCTTAGTATTGCGGCATCTATGCGAGATAGTTACATGAAAGCTTAGTCAACCATGGGTCAGGCTTATAAGGGTGTTTTATTAAAGCTTATGGCATTAAGATCCTATTTGGGAGGATTTGGTTTATGGTTTTCAGTTCAAGGTTTACTACATTGTTTACTCCTCAACTGGCACTAAAGTTTTTCATTATGCAGAGGGATTTGCGAGAGATATCAAACGATGAAAATAGTTTGTCTCTCTCTCTTTCTTTGGTAGGACACCAAATCGTCCAACGACCCAATGAACCCTGTCAGAATTTTTCAACCGCCTTCTACAAGTAGCAGGCTTCTGACATGGCTGTGAAACGACCGGCGCCGTTTAAGTGATAATAGACAGCAACCGGGACCTACGGCGGAATCATCTTCCTTACGGACAATCGGGTGGTACAACCCGCAATGTGTTAACCAGACTGGGAACAAATCACAAAGGATCAACTTTGTGAGTGACCCGCCGAGAATCGAACCCGGAACCTGCGTCAAAAGCAGTCGCGCTACCACAGCGCCACATCGGCCGTCATAAAATTTTGTGAGCAAGATATGTCGGGACTCAAAGCAACCCATTATAAAATTGGCATCTCGACAAACCAACTTTCAAACGAAATCCTGGGCTTGCCTTGGAAGTAAAACAAATAAGGGATAAACAAAAAGCCCACCCGCATTGTTTTCTGTTTTGTGACCCAGAAGTAGGTTCTTCACGTATTATGTTTCCATTAGAGGGCTGTCGGTTCAACCCTTAGCTGAGCCGGCTTTTGGTGTGGTTTTAAAAACGGCCTCATGTCTGTCGGATGGCTCATTTTCGGGTGAGGTGATGAGGCTGTTATAGGGGTTTTACGAATCAGCCGCGATTTTTCGGATATGGTATTCGTATTCCCAATTACGTATTACTCAAATACTTTATTTTTGCGACAGCCAAATATTTCGTTATCTACTTTAAATTTCTTTGGCAGTTTCAGCTAAACTTATCCAAATTTATCCACAAAAACAGTTCTCCCTCAAATATAAGTAATAGCTGATACTTTACCGAAAGCACTGAATAAAAAAGTTGTTACCATCAAATCTACGTATATTCTCTCTGCTGAGAACGATATTCTTTCGGTGATTTGTTATAGGCTTAGGTTTGTTCGGCATGTGTGCGGTTTCATCGTTAACCGTTTTTAAAAAGAAGGTTTTTTAAAAGATATCACTGGGACGTAAGTATTATAGCGTGAACATCATAAGCACTCATAAGCGAGCTTCGCAGGATGGTTGATTTCAAAATTTGAGAACAAAGTAGGGTGACTTGATCAGCACATAATTGCTCGTTATCTGGGGGCACGGCAGTGCCCCCGCCAAGTCGAGCTAGAAAGCGGCACAGCCGTACCATCCTTTTCTCGAAGCGGTTCAGGCCATTTTCAACACCTTATAACTTTCTTGTGGATAAAACAAAAGACTTGAAACTTCAGGAATCAATCAAAAGCCCTGTAGATACGGTATATTTCAAATTTCGTTCACTTTGAACCAGTGGTTTAGGAATTATAGCTAGTCAAAGTTCTTAATTTTGTCACTGACTGACTGACTGACTGACTCACTCACTCACTCACTGACCGATCATCAAAAGTCTAAGGCACTTCTAGCATACATAGAGACTTCTAATTTAGAATATAATTTGGGTTTAGTGTATTAATCAAGGAAAAACTTAAAAATCTAGCAATTTCAATGCAGTTTTCTAGATAAACCGATAGCATAAATAACTTTGTAATTCCATAGAAATGTACTGTTTACCAAGTTATATTTTGCTGTCGCTCCTAAAATACTTTGTTTTGGTCCAGCAAAATAATCACAGATGTCGCTGTTAGTTTTTAAAACACGCTATCGCTATTTTAATGTCCATCGCGAACAGTTTCCAATATGTATAGCCTATGCTATAACTATACATAAAAGTCAAGGCCTCAGTCTGAATAATGCGCTGATGGATATAGGTTCAGCTGTATTTACATCTGGTCAAGCTTATGTAGCACTATCAAGAGTAACAAGTCTGGGCGGCTTACATTTTATAAACATAGACTTTGGAAATATTAAAGCGCAAGAATCTGCAATTTGTGAATACAATAGACTAAGAAGCATTTACCGTCCAGACTTGACAAAAATCATTACTACAAAGATTACGAGAAAACCACATAAAGATAGAGAGTGGGCTATGAGAAAAACCGTGGCTGAGGCTCAAGAAATAGAGCCGCAAAAAAAAAAGAAAGACTACCTACAAAAAGAAATGAGATCCCCACAAAAACATTACTATATAAAAAAAATCCAAGTCTCGCTACTGAGCTGTTCAACCGTAAAAAGGTATGAGATCCATTTGAAACCAAGTCGGCTATCGATTTGTTCATTCCCCACTTAAGAGATCTATCTTAATTAATTACGTAATTAGTTAATAAGCATTATTTTATAGTGACCATATCAATATTTTCAATATATTTTAATGTTTACAATAAATTGAATGACTTGGCAATCGCACTGAATGTATTAATTTTAATATGTATTACACGTTAACCTTCTGTTCTAGTGCGATGGCTAAGTCATTCAATTGATTGTAAACATTAAAATAAATTGAATATATTGATATGGTCACTATAAAATAATGCTTATTAACTAATTACGTAATTAATTAAGATAGATCTCTTAAGTGGGGAATGAACAAATCGATAGCCGACTTGGTTTCAAATGGATCTCATACCTTTTTACGGTTGAACAGCTCAGTAGCGAGACTTGTTTTTTTTTTATATAGTAATGTTTTTGAGGGGATGTGTTTTTTCTGCATCAACCAGCTTACCTTGAGCCTGTGAAACACGCGCGTATCATGTTCAATGATGCCTACACCCACGCCCTTATGATGCGGAGGCATGGCCCTGCTGATTTATTTTCATTATCGCTCTCAGCTGTGCCGCCAGCTATATTTTTCATCCAGATTGGGTTGGGGGCCGTGCCTAAAATTAATAAAGCGATGTACTAGCCGCCGGGAAAAATATTCGCTGAAATTTCGCCCCCATATTACATCAAACTGCTTAACTTAGGGTTCCCTTTTGTAAAGTTTGTCGTCGAGGGAGATGTCCGTCCCTTTTCGAATACCTTAGTATTTCATGAGAATCTAAAAGGAAACGACTCGAGCTAAGATTCTTGAAAACTTGAAATTCGAGTGTAAGTAGAGTAAACGCTAGAAAATTTGAAATTGGTTACATTCTGCTGTACCTTCATATCCATGATTCAAACCCCAGTTTTGGATCATCGAAGCTGAAATTCCAGTTAGATTATGAGGCTCGTCCGACTTTTTCCAATTGCCGTTTGGGGTCGCAGGGGAATTTGGTAACGGATGGCTGATGCAAAGGTCGGCTGCAGAGATATCTCATCGGTGCCGATTCTCGCAAATACGTTATGAAAATGTTTCTGCCAGAATCTTAAATGAGATACAAGGTTGAATAAAAAAATGAGATACAATTGCAAGGTCAAGGGCCGGTGTACTGAAAACTATGCAGGTAAAAGCAGACACTTTTCTGTGGGACTTTATCAAATAAACTGTTTTAAAGTTTTGCAGTCACACATAATGACGAATACATTAAAACGGGTTTTTTACCGCAATATACTGAAAAGCACAGACTAGAAAAGTCATGGGCACGCAACACGAATGAGATAGCTCTGTGCTGAAAAGTGTGGAGTGTTTGTGCTAATACGAGTACGGGAGGAGACTTCATGTTACAGTGACTTTCGAGTCCTCTAAATTCGTTCTCTAATCCCGTTTTAGTATTTAGTCAAATTCCCTACAAGCTGATTTACTACTTAGTACAGGAATGTTTGATATGGACGTTGGACTTAGTTCACTATTTTGCATAGGTCATTTGTTTTTCTTCTAATGTCCGTCAGAATCGAGGTAATTGTATGACAGAGCACCGGCGACCTGCTAACCCAGTTCTGCAGACTCCTCTACCTCACTATTTGTTTCGCGTTTTGGCACTGTTTCCTGGCCAGCTTATACATATTCATGCTGTTATGTAACTAGCCATAATGGGACTTTTCCACTAACTAGGCTCCTGGTAGAACGAACGGCATTTGAACCCTATGCTAAAAATTGTATCTATCTTTCATTTTGTTGCATAAATGCACGTTTGAATTCATTCTCACTGCTGTCAACGTTGCCTAAGTAATAGATTAAGCAACCGTCCAAAACATTGAACTTCCTTTCTTACAAACAATCAACTTATCATTTGCCCGTTCTATATGTTGCCAAAGTTCGCAACATAAGGCCCACAGGGAAATCAAATCAATAATATCAAAAGGGTTTTCGGAATTTCGCTCACCGGCTGGCTCCTGCGGTCTTTGTGAATACTGATTCTCAATATACGATGTAATTTAATATTTTTGCTGCTACAGATACAAGATTTCTCCGCGAAGAATGCTTTCTGAACGTCAAAGTCAGCGTATTTTATTACAGCACTTGTGTACGCAGTAAACAGGGTCCTTTAGGAGTAAATTGTGGCAGTCGGCATGAAATTAATCAGAATTAACGTTGGGCTGAAGTCCCGGCGCGGCCACTAAGGGAAATGGTCTTGGTTTGACTAAGCCACTGTACACCGATCAACCGCAAACGTGAGAAGTGGGACAAATATTGAAACAAGACTAAGTGCCTCACAGTCTACTGTGCCAAGAAACAAAGCAAAGATGACGCAACTTATAAAAGCGAATTACTGACACTCAAGTCAAATTATCCTCGATGTTTTGGCCGCCGACGACATCGTCATTTGCGGGCGTCATAAAAGAGACCATGAAGATAATAAAGGGAGAAAAAACTGGTTCCATTTCCCCCGTTGCCCGAAGGTTCTCTTTAATTGTCGTTCAGCAATCGGCATGGCAGTGAAATTTAATGAGCTATATTTAGGTCAAGGCTGTTACTTGAACGCTGTTTTGAAGGGGGCACCTCCCGAGACATACTACTTCAATAATCTAGAATATTCTCCATAAAAACCTCAGTTAGTAAATAAACTTGGGATCGCAACTGAATAAAAAAATTTGCTTCAAAGGAAAACCCACGCAATCTTTTTAAAATCTTATTAGTGGGAAACTTGTTTGCATATGGTATTTTTATGCAATATGTAGCTGGATATGGCAGAATCTTGTAAAATCTGGATACGCCCTAATCATTACGAAGGGTCTGTTCAAAGCCAGATGTGTCCTTGAGTAATCTACTCGAAATTGATGACCATCTGCTTGATCAACTGCGGTCCTTATTAAATATTAGTTTTATCCTGAATATTATATATTTTAATTGAATATTATTTCACTCCGATGTCATCAGTTTGCCAAGTATGGCCGTGCCTATGAAACCGTCGTCGGTGAAGGTTTAAAATTCTCCTTTGCCAATTAAAAACGTGCCCGGCCAGCGAATTCTTCACAGGTGCACGACTTGAATATTTTATGCCTGCAGTCTCCCGGGAAATTACTGCCGGTGCAGTGCTTCATTGTGCTAAGATTTTCACTGCGCTCGTTAAAATTCGAGGATTTGATTTTACGCTACAGAAGCGCGTATTTATACCGGGTGTTAGGGACGGTATACGGAGAACTTTGCAGTCATGACTACACCATGAAGCTTAGCAACTTTGATCCGAAACATAAGGTACTATAGTTGCGTCGGAAAAAGATTATTTTTGTCAAGTTTCCGTAGAAATTCAGTTAACTGGTCGTAAATATTGTTTAAAGGTCGAAAAACAGTCTTCCTAATATATTATCCATATAAAAAGTGGTATATTTCCATGGATAGATCATAAAATTTACGGTACACATAACATCCTTAACACCCCGTATTATGTATTCTTCGGTACAGGTGCGATTGCAATGGCATTCTCTGACTGCATTCATTATTCCTGACTTAATTTATGCTCTTTCAACCTTGTTTGTACAACGGTTTACGTTCTCCATATTGTTTCGTTTCATTGCTACCTTTGACGCATTAACAATTATTAAGGCTACAATGTTCGTAGCAAGCAGTTACATGATTAACAGCTTCTTTTATTGCATGTAGCGTTTCCTTTATTACAGAAATACGGCGATACTCTACGAATTAGTGAGTTTCTTCAAAATCTTGAATTCCGATGGAATAGATATACCTAGTGATTGTATTTGCATAGGTCTAGCTTACAACGTCGTGTATAGCTTTGAGGGTGCTTTGGGGAATACATCAACAACTGAATTGAATTTGGCGGTAACTGTTTGCCTCTGAGACCTGACTGCTATAACCCGGTAACCCGCAGAGTAGTCAAGGGCCTGGGGGTTCGTAATTTGGTGCCCTATTATTCGTCCATCTTACTTTCAACGTACGTGAGCCTTTTATTTATTGAAGTAACTCGATGTAAGAACGCTTTTTGCGCGTGATGTACGTGCTCTGGGCGCAATCTTCGTCCTAACCCGCTGAATCTGCGATAAGCTTTGTGTTGCATTTTTAAACACGGTTCTAGTTATGCAGCTATTCAATCCCCTATGTACGTCGTAATACAACTGTACAACTAGGTCAAGGTTTTGCTCTCCTGCCATAATATGAAACTATAGTTTTCGTCTTGTTATGTTTGCTTTATGCGGCTTATTACTATGCGCCTAGGTCCCTCCACGTAGGGTGAGATGCAAATCTACGTCCCAGTTTCTCGGGGACCGTCCGTGCCTTATATTTGTATCATGCGCGTGTCGTTGTTATTGTAGGTATATGTTCTGTTTTATACTCTACATGTGCCTCTTTGCGCCGTTTGAGGCCAACTTCGCAACTTTTTTGTATCGACCCGACTTGTTGACTTTTTAATGACACATCTTCGAACGTCTCTCCCTCCCGTTCGAGTTTTTATGAAAATTTCACATCTACTTTATTAGCTCATCATTCACAGAGATAAAATCTTTGAATACAGCAGTCGTTTGCGAGACTCTTCGCACTTAGGAAACTCCGCAGTAAATTGCAAAAGCTAATATCGTTTGGCAAAGTTTGTGCTTCGCTGGACGACGAAATGCTTTCCCATTGTTCAATGTCAGTCCAATAAGATTTCGCGTTACGAGCGGAACCTAGTAATAAGTCTCGGTGCTAAAACTTTCAGCATTAAGCTGAGCTCATACTTACTTTGCTGGATTCCTAAGCAAACGCTCTAAGTTTGCTTCTATTTCGAATTGTTTTATGATCCTGCTTAAGTTTAAACAATGCTTAATCTGTTAGCTTTATTTCGTTCTTCATCATCAAAAACGTGATAAGATTGCAAATCCTTTTTACGAGTTTCGTCAAACGAAGTTAACGAATTGATTTGTCAAGAATTTAGTTTATGCGGTCTCGCTCGAACTACAGTTTGGCTTCATCTATTGAGTTTGTGCAATTTGCAGTTTAGAACTAGCGCTATTCAAACATTAAAGATCGAATCCGAACGCGGTCTCGGCGGTGTTTCCGCGGGGAACTTGGGACTTCGTGTTTGCTTCTGAATTGGTGCGAGCTGGTCCACGAATAACTTTAACCATTCGGATTGAGAATATTATACGGAATGTCGCCGTTGCCTCCCTCATGCAATTTGCGATCTGCATAGTTCCAGCCTTTGTTGCTTACTGTTTAAGCAACGTTCACGCGAATTGCTAAATCTTCAGTGTCGCCTGCACTCTTGGTGTTGGCATTTTCATTATCGACTTTGCTCTACACTATTTCGCGAACTACTTAGAATGCAACAGTGTTTCACACTAAATTGAGAACGAAAAACGTAGTGCTTTCCTTGAATGCAATTCCTTTGCAAGTCGTTTTCGAAAAAGTCTCCTTAAGCCAGTGAACAAAGTTTTAACTTTGTAAGAATAAATTACGATTATTACCCTCACTCGCCTAAAAATGAACTATTTCCTTCCTATTAGCTTGCTGCTAGCGGTGCCTGTGTTACGAAGAAATTCACGCAGACGTCTTCGAGAATCAATGAAAGTTTAAGTGATGGAGTCTAGTGAGTGTTTCAGTGAAATACAACGTGACAGGACTCCTTACCGACATTAATCTATTTGAGTGGTTCGAACGAAGGTCGGAAAGTTTAATAGTGGATGCGTGCAAGTAGTGTTTTCAATTGGCTCGAATGATAGGATGCGCGGGGTGTCGTCCGCTCGGCGGAGACGCTAAAAGTAAGCGTGCGCGAGCGCGGGAAGGGTGTCGGGCCGCGAGCGCGAGGATTGGTGCCCGCACGAGGCGCGGCGACATGCGCTGACGTGCGGCCGGCGCTGCGCGTGCTGCGGCGCGCCGCGATGCCCGCAGCCTGACATGGAGGAGGGCGGCTACTGGCGGCCGTCCTGCTCGACGCTCTCGCTGCACCAGGCGGAGCACCATGGCAGCACGCAGCACCTGTGCGCGCGGCACGCCCAGCCGCCGCGCCTGCCGCCGGCGCCGCACCGCCACCAGCCGCCGCCCGCCATGCACGCGCACGCGCACGGCCACTCGCACGCCCACCACCTGCAGCACGCGCAGCACACGTCTTGCCCTGTACACAGCCCCTTCAGACAGCCGACGCCCGAATATTGCGCGGCACACTCACAACAGGTACGTATTAAAAATTCAAAGGTTTTTATCAGCGGTTACCAAAATTTCATACATACGTAATACATACCTACACATATCACGCCTTTATCCCTCGCGGGGTGGGCAGAGCGATGACGGCCATAAAAATACGGTCGCCAACGCCACGTCGGACAAATTGAAAGCTGTTTCAGAGGATTCTTTACTACAGTGACATGTTTTCAACCTGTAGCCTAAAAATTGCAATACACATTAAACCTTCAAGTCCCAGTCTTACGAAACCCGCGGGAAAGAAATGAGGTCGAAAATTTCAACCAAAATCTCTGTCACACGGTGTGCAACTGAGCCTAAACTCTGTTAATTTGTTGACTAGCGTTAACGAGATGGCAACCAACTAACAAGGCTATCTAATCAACTGTGATACAGTTCCCACAGTTTGCTACATGCGACCAGGCTTCAGGGACAATTTCCTGGAAATTAACCGCAATTCGGTCTTCAGCAACTACACAAGCTATTTCGATGGAAAGATATGGTCTAGAAAGATCAGATCTAGAATTGTGATATCATAGGTACAGAATGAAATCAATAAATATATGGTGGATAAGAGCAGAGCTTCAACAGCCGTTTTCGCTTCAGCTTGGGTAATTATTAGCTATCCTTATATCAGAAACTAGGTTACGAGCGTTATACACTTAAACCATCTGACACTAAACTAAATGTCTGAAACCTTCGTTTTTGTTTCATGCGATAATCTGCTACTTAATACGCTTGCATCACAAGTTCTACTTTATTCAATTCCCACATACCCTAGTAATCTCACTCATACCCTTGAATTTAGAAGCATTGACCAGTAGAAATTAAAATACGTGTGGTTAGATTAATCATTGCGGCCTTCCATGCACGGAATCAGATAGCGACGGTTCAAATTTAGAGCTCCTGGTACTTCGATATACTTTTACATTGTTCGGAGGATCATATCCGATGATGCTATTCTTTAACCCGGTTCATAATAATGTAGCTTAAAAACATATTTGAATTTACTTTGAAAATCTAAAAGCTACTCAAGAATAATGCCATGATTTCTATGAAGCTCACATTTTACGACTATGTTGTGTTACATGTAACCGATTTCCGAACTCTAGTCACGAGTCTGCGGCATCTGCACCTAATATATTACAAGCCTAACTGCCGAACACATTTTCAATAATGTTTGGTATGCATCATAATATCACCATGATATATCTTCGTGGCATGCCCGAAAAAAGCTCCCTGGGCAGCCATCGCGGTAATAACTTTGACATCTTTTTAGCGGATCGCACACTTGACACACGATGGAGCGCTAAAATTTCGCAGCGGTCTATCAGATCTATACTAGTAATGTCAATCCCCATACTAAAACGCTTAAACGCTGTCAACGTAGTGCTATCGCAGTGTCGTTCGTCTAGTGTGGTTTTGTATAGGGAGTGACGGTCCGTTGTGCGTTAAGTGTGCGATCTGCCTTTTGAATTCTTTTTGCTGCGTGCAATTTCTGAATGAATTGGATGTTAACAAATTCCAAATTCACTTTTTTCTGCATGGATTACTGTGGTCTTAAGATTCGTTTTATTTTGTTTGAATTCCATCTGCAGTTCTAGCGATTTAGCGAGGAGCTGACTGCTCGAGTAAATCCAAGCACATCTTAAAATTCTTACTCTTTAAACTTTCTCTAAAGAACTCTGAGCTTTTCATTCCATTCGCCGAGAGCTCCTAACAAACAGATAAGCTTTTCACAAATCATCTCTAAACAGAACCCTCATCAATTACTTACTTATCCACACCAGAAGTATCTCGATGTTGGGGTAGATCAAAAAATACCGGAGATAAAGCAACGCCGGTAACATTTATGTAAAAACGTATTTATGAGCACAGGAGTGAAGTAAAAATAACGCACCTATAGAACTGCTTACACTTTCAGGTTTGTTGACTCTCAAGGAAACTGCTCTGCATTTGTTTATACCACTCAGTTACCCCAAAAAAATGAAAAATCTACTAGTTCTGAAAGTATCTGCATACTTTCTTTGTGTGCCTGAATGTTTATGTTTTCAGATAGAGTCGTTATTCGAATCGTTGTCTCAATATTTTATTTAAGTATTTGGGTTATTTTCATTAATAATAACGTGTTTCAAAATTGCTTGCAAAAGCCTTGATCGTAGCTCTAGGATTCATTGTTTCGGTCGCGTTAGTCGGTCGCTTTTATTATTTAGTCTGACTACAGCAAAAACAAGCCGCATTATACGGCACTTAGCCACAATGATAAGATGGCTGCAGCATCTGCCGTTGATTGATGACGTCATAGCGAGATTGATGCTCCTCCATTTTGCACGAGGATCAATGTGATGTCATCGTTCTACGTCATAACGGGCGATAATTTTTTGTTCTATTAAACCCTATATAGGCCGCACTAGGATTATTGGAGAGCTATGAGTGTCCCATTACGGTGACATATACAGATAAAAACCCAAAGAATGCTCAAACCAAAATTGTTTATTTGCTACCTAAAATTCATCATTTAAATGTCTACTATTCAATTAGGTATCGAAACCCGCATCTTTTTCATAGAAGGCAGTTGCAGTACCATTGCAACTACTACAGCCACAGCATTTCAATGTGTTTACGTTTATTAGTCGCGTTCAAACGTACCTACTGCAGTAGCGCGACGAAATTAGTAAAAAAGTAGAGCACATTATTCCCGGATTCCACTGAATTCATTCGAAAGGAAATAAAGATAGATAATCTGAATTAATTCAGTTCAACATTACCATGAATCCCGCCCTTCGGATTGCTTTTTTTCGTCGGGGAATTTTATCGAAGATTCAAAGAGACACATAGAACAAAAGAAGTAAAAGAAGCGAAATCGAATGTGAAGGGAAATCATTACTGTTATTTCTGCCGTCGGAATTCTTTAAGGGTCTGTCAACAGATAAAATCTGGGACAGCAGAAGACGTTTTGAAAGGGGTAAAAACAATGAGAAAGCTAATTTAGAGGGAAAAACAGCATAATCCTTCAGGGACTTGGTAGGACTTTGATTGATAATTGAATTACTTACAGACTTATCCTTTCACTTTGAAATAATCCTTCTGAGTTAAGTGGAAGAGTTATGATTGTCGTTCGTAGCGTCACCGAAATTATTGTTGTTCAAAACATGCAGGCATAAAACTGGAAATGATAACAATTGTCATGTGGCGCTGGCTTAGATTAGCACCACTCTTTTGTGCCTGTGGGTGTCCAGAAGGGATTAATCCAGAAAACGGGCAGCAGCGTTCCTTGTAAATGTCTATAATATCTTGCACTGCGCTCACCAATTCACCTGCTAGTACCCCCGAATGGGAGAGGCCCATGTCCAGCAGTGGACATTAGTGGCTATAGAAGTAAAAAAGTTCACCCTGTTATATACAAAGGTATTTTTCGCAGCAGCCACGTTTGACTGTGCGTGCACACTTGAATTGGAAATGATAAAAATACCCGCTTTCATGTACACAGTATATGTACCTATATACGTAGCGTACGCGTGCGTACACAAAACCGCACCATAAAAAGTTTGTATGGTTTTTTGCCACCCCCGAATCGAGTTGCTAGAAGGGAGGCAGGAGCAAAACAAAACGCGGGTAAATAAATAAACCTATCTGAATCGAAAATCTATGGCCGCTGATGTAAATTTATCACCACGTTCGACCGCCGTGAGCGTAGGTGAAAATTTAATGTACTTAGACCGGCGTTTCTCAAAGTGTGGATTGGAAAAGAAACTGTAGACAGCTGTGTATCTGATAGAAAGAAGGAATAATTTAACAGGAGTGGGCATGGATGTAAGGGCATTATCTACATCCGTACACGCTCTAGGACCTGCTGGAAGCGAATCCTAATGGAGTTTCTGTCGCCTAACATTGGCCCAACTTTCATGAAATTTTGTATGCAGGGGTTTTAAGGGCTTTGGGGGTGAAAAAATCTTCTAAATCTTTTAAAAATCTTTTAGATAAAATATCCAACGATTGTAGGTCTACCAGTAAAATGCAATACAATTTTAATAATACGTATACTTAGATGTTTTTGGTTTACTATAAGTGCTTCTGATAGCACAACGGCATCCATATTAGGCAATGTTATACAGCTCAAGAATCAGTCTTATTAAGGCCTTTCGCGAGCAATAAATTTATAGGGTTCAGTTTCAAAAACTTTATTTTACCCGTTTTTTTCTGAATTGTTTTTAAATAACAACACAATATTAAGGTGTAAATAAAAGAAAACTTCAGTACACCAGCGGTGTTTGAATAGTACGTGGACCAAAGAAGTTTGCGAATCACTGGTATCTCAACATGTTGTGTAGATATATTGAGATGTTGGCGGTTGCATTCCGGAGGGAAATTAGGAATCTGTCCTCTCTGCTGAAGCTTTCGAAATGACGAGGATATGTGGGAAGATATTACGTAGTTTCTAGAATGTGGTTACAAGTTCTAGTAATTTAGGATTACTTCCTAATTCCTAAGGGTTCATTCACGCTACTTTCAGCTCTGCGGTACAAATGGTTCGTAAAAATACAATCATCTCTTCTTATTATTCTTAAACATCAGTTGCTACCAATATTTGAAGATTTACTATTTCGTTAGCTTGATTTCTCGTTGGATTTTTTATTGTTTGGTTTTCTTGCCAGTCTAGATGTTGTTTTTGCGTATAAAGGTGAATTTTATATCATCTAGATGCCTGCTTGTCTAGACACACGATATATAAAAGTTAGCATCATCAATCAACATCATTGTCTGGATTGACTCATCAATATTTTATCATCTTACTGCGCAAGTGTTAATAATTTATTATTATTAGTAGTCTTGGCCTGTGTCCATATAAATTATTTTTTATTCCTTTTACCTTCTTTACATTTTATATAATAATTTCAGTGATAATTATGGTAGATAAGTTAACAAAATATTACGATGGGCTTAAGATTGGTCAGAATTGGTCCAAGTCTAAGACCCGTATTTATAAACCGCACTCAACTCCTGAGCCCGATCTTAAGATGCTGTTAATATTGACTGACATTTGTCAAAATCGCTCTTAAGATCGATCTGCGATCAGAGCTGAGTGCAATTGTAAACACAGACCTAAGCCCTTAAACTGGAGCGACACATGGTAGGTGGTACGTGGGTAGCAATATCTTAATGATACTAATTGTCAGGAGATTGATTTTTCCTACCCACGTACCGCGCGGTTACCACTTATGTTTGAATAGGGCTTAATATTCCTTTAGTATATTTTATAGCTCCTTTGTTCCTTTGTTGTTTTAATACCTTGCTCATATAAATACTGAAAGATCTTCACGCCTACTGATAGGCATTTTTTCTTCAGTTTCCATTTATTTATAGTGTGTGTGGGTAATAGTATAGCATCTGACATTCTGAAAAGGTCATGTGACCCTTAAGAACCTGAATATACATTAATCTGTATGCCTTTCTATACGACTAAGCTTACATTCGCCAGCAGTCTACGTACGTAATGTAATGAAAAACGAAGAACTACATTTACTTATACGCCGTTACATGCTTGCAGTCACACAGTCCAATACTGGGCATGAGAGACATGAGCATCCCTCTATAGCGGGGGTATTTCCGTGCCCACCCATCATGCTTGGCTGGCGGATTGCCCAGCGCAGTGCTTAAGGCGCTCTGATGAAGTAAGGCCGATGAAAAGTGTTACTTTCGATTCAGTTTTTAAGCCTGTTATTGATGCTAACAAGACCTCAAAAAAATATATGACATACTCAAAGATATTGTCTAGTAGTAACACTATCGTATGACTCGATTGGTTTGATATATTTTAGTAAAAAAAATCTCAAAAAGAGCATTAAAAATATTTTCAAACCAATTTTATCGTAACTTGGACTACTATTTTGATATACTTTCTTGATGTAGAATATTCCTCTTTTAATGCCCTAAAAATAACACTATCAAGTTTTAGTGGATGAACAGATTTTAATTCAACAAATCATTTTTTTCCAAAAATTAGAACGGTTCTCGCCGACAAACCAACCTCCCAATGGCATCCCGCACCGCCCGCTACCCCGCCAGTACCCAAATGGCTCTTGCCAGCGCCGGTACTGTGTCAAAATTTCCCACAAAATTTACAAATATTTTTTCGTAATTATTACGTCGCTCATTTTACTTATGACGTTTGTGACATGGATAGATTGATTGATAAAATACTTTATGGCTGACACCAGAAGGCGTAGTTTAAGTATGCGCTTATTATTACGTCGGTTACGTCTTTTGGCGAGACGAGCAACAATTTTATCATAGCTGTCGCTTCAGCTAGCCTTGACGATAGACGATATTTTATCTATAAGATAATGAAAAGCAAAAGTCTAACTAAGTCTTTTTACTTATAATAAGAAAAGAGTGATATATAACTAGTAATTCACTTTAAATATTTACAGGGTGCATTCTGAACATGAGTAACGTTTTTACAGTAGGTACCAAGTAATTTTTTATAATTTTTTTTCAAGATAACTCTTTGCTTGACTATTCAGGTCTATATGACAGGTCATCTGAACAATTTTCCTCCGATAACTTATTACAGAAACCGACACAGCGGTGCGAAATTAGACCCAGTCGGTGGTCATTCTACCACAGACCAGAGATATCATGTGCGCGCACGCAAATATATTTTTTTGCTTTGTGCGTTTAACGCATTGGATGGAGCGAGTAGTGATATTTTTTAAGTCTGAAGACGATGTTACTTACGTACGCCAAGATCTTGCCACCTGAATAGTCTGTGATACCCATACGCTGTTCTGTGGTCGGGTTGGTATGGGATTCAGACGTACAAACAAATCTACGCAGAGAGCAGTCTTACCAGCTTCTACACAATTACATTTTTTTTATGTTGCTCTTTGTCACGCTTTTGGCAACTGCTCACTCCGCTCGTCTGGCTCGTGGGTTGAAATATCGGTTTTATTTATGACCCCTGTGTTCATGTTTAAGACCATTTAAATGAAATGGAAAAAACATGAAAAAATTCATGCATATATGTATGACCATGAAAATGAGCATGTGTATTAAGAATCATGGACAATAAAATCAACATGAGCATATTGAGCATAAGCATTAAAATTTGCATTGGCGTGAAAATGGGCATGAGAATAAACACGAGATGTCACTACGCACACACTACACGAACACGAACTTTAAAAGACCTGAAAACGTTTCGGATATAAAGTAGTTTTACTTTCTTTGGTATAGTTGTATTTTTTGGCGAATTCTTGATTTAAGGTGACAGCTGTCAAACTAAAACTATAAGTTTTTTAGGGTAATATGGCACCTTCTATGTAGGAGTAGTATAAAAGTGAAAATAGATGGCGTGGTTTAGGAGCTAGGTATGAACTTTTATGTTCGTACTGACGCTTCCATCAAAGTGATAAAAATATAGTAATAGTAGTACCCAGTATCCCGTTGCGCGCCATCTATATTTTCTTAGTATAACGTGGTACTTGACATATTCTTCAGAACAAAATATATAAGTGGTCTGTGGCCCTAGAAAGTCCCTAATTGTAGGGCTTGACGTGATATTTTTATACTTTCAATAAATAAATTTCAGTAAATGTAGACCAATTGGTAAATTGGAACAAAAGAGGTAGTGAAATAAATATTAAAAAGAAAAAACTAGAAAAGTAGGCCTTCAATAAAGCGCATATGAGTGAGGCTACGCCTAGGGCAATTGTGGACTAAATAAGGGCCCGATTTTAATTTTAAGATAATCAAACAAGTGCTAAAATATGAGTACCGAAATTCAGTTACTTTTGCTCTACTATGCACCTTTTTGAGGTAATTGCACTTTTAGTTTGCATTCTTTTTTAATTTTCGAGAAAGTTATTTTTCTAAAATATTTTATGGCGTTTGCGATCCAGTTACCTTTACGCGTATTTTGTTCTATTCTTTATTTAAAAAAAAATATATCCGACCGGCTTGGAAAAAAGATTAAGTATGTTTTTTATGGGATGTGGCACTTAATTAAACTCGTTTGTAAGCTTCTTAGTTTTATATTCGCTATAATAACAAAGACCCATGTCCTGCTCCCTGTGGCTATGGAAGTAGAAGAAGATTTGATTTGATTTTTGATTTGTTTTGTGGATTTTGATTTTGCACCTGCCGTACATTTCCACATGCCCTAAGGTAGTGTGGTACTTGCGTGCCGCCACGATGAAATAAAACGGGTTCTTAGGACTTGACCGAAGTTAATTGTAAAGGAAAAGAAAACCCTAGAACAATAACTAAGTTAGTATGATTAGGAGATGATAGATGAGCTAGGGAAACATGTAGACTTGTAACTACCTCTTCGAGGGTTTCTGCTTTACTTTTGTGAGTCCGCTGCCGGTGACACGTTACATTAACACTATACTTATGGTATACTGAACACTGTACATTCAAATTCACATAGACGTTATATATTTTGAGCCTCGCCTTTCCTATTTGGCATTAAGTCTACCCATGTACACATCTAGTGCATAAAGTTTAATAAATAAATTAGAAGGAATAACTTAATTTTCGGATTTTAGACAAAGAACCCCGGGTTTTTAGCCCACTGTCGTATCGTACACTAGGTTCATAAAATTGTTATTATTCAAATTTTTAATACTTGACCATCGAAAAGCTAAATGCAAAATTTACTACTTTAAATAAATAATTTGAGTTTGAGTATTTAAAAAGTGTCTGTTCACTCTCTGTTTCATACTCATTTACTCACCTATATTGCTTTTCCGTTGTAGCGTTCAAAAATTATCGTTCAGTTGTCCATTCGTTTCATTTTACAGTTGTTCGTCTCATCTTACAAATCACTCCACATACATGATGTAAATTCTAGTATTTCACGGGCTACAGCCCAAGTCTACGGATGTTGGCACTTGAGCCGGTGGCATAAACAAAAAAAAACAATGAAGTACCTACCTATAGCAAAAAGCAAGCGTGACAGAGGGCTCCAGCGCAAAACGCCATTCAAAATTTCAGTAAAATATCATTTTTGAATATTAAAAAGGAATGCAAACTAAAAGTGCATATATCTTGAGAACGGTACATTGTAGAGTAAATGTAACTGTATTTTCGTACTTACTCAACTTTTAGCACATTTTCCGACTTTGGACCACTTTTTATTATCATTGAAATCTTTGTTTACACCTTTATGATTCATAATCATCTTTTGTACAATCTATTATTTTTTTTTTAACTTTATAGAATCTGAGTCGCGTCGGCTACATTTTTAAACATATTTCGATCTATATTCCTTGAAGTTGTTCAGTTTCAAAGACAGTTTCATAAAAGGAACTTAGTTCTTATCCTAATATGCTTTGTAATTAAATTTGTGTGTTTTAACTAGCTATTACGATCTTTTTAGGCCTTCCTCCTCTTCTGCGTCCATCCATCTACCCACATTCATATTAATTTCGTTACATTATCACAAAATAATATTAATTCACGAGTAGAAGTAAAAGTTCCACGGCCGGGATAAAGCTCAAAAATACTTAAAAGGTGGTCGGACTGCGGTCATGTCCATAAAACACACGAGGTGCGAGTGCGTAGTGTGCGAGCGCCAGATGATGTGTCAGAGCGCGGGGACCGCGGGCGGCTCCCCCACCTCACCCCCTGAAATCGTGATTTGAGCACCGATTCCTCGATGTCCACAGGGAACGCTGTTGCCTATTCTTTGGATACTTCTTAGTCACTTTTCATGACACACACACGGACAGAATTAGGTTGATCCTATTTGAAGCTTGCATCATACGGCCTTAGAAGATTTATAGGTGTACCAAATATTAGCCCTTTTGGAGCGATATAATAATAAATTATTTCATGATCATAAGTAACCCTTCACGGGTTAAACTTTCTTACATGAGCTCGCGTAACTCATGAGGGTAGCCGTACTAAACTTAATTAAACAATAATTAGACCTTTTCTTTAATGAAAACCCCGACCATATAATTTAATGTAATAGTTGTAGAGAAAGAATTTTTAACTTGTTTGTCTTGGAAAGTTCATCAGATTAACAGACTGATTTCGTCTATGCTTCGTCAAACGTCGTGGCAGCATGATGTAAGAAATCATTTAAAAAAGCATGTATCGTTCGAATTTCATATTATCTGGCGTAGTAAACTTGTACGTATGTATATGTATGAAAATACTATTGTACCAAACACAGTACCAAAACTAATAAATTTTTATTGGACCGATGACTTTGTGGCTGGTAGCGACTGGATGGCGAAAGCGTTCATGTGGCGTACCCTAGGGGAGGCCTATGTCCAGCAGTGGACTACTATAGGCTAATGTGATGTGATGAACAGAAAATAGAATAAAAGCATATTGCGTCAGAAAGCGAGCTATGTCTCTAAATTAATTGAACATACATATTACATTTTCGATATTTTCTGGAGTTGCTTTTTAAGAAACCAGATCCAACTTTCACATTAATGGAATTTGTCCGGATGACTAAGTATCTAACAGACTAAGATAATACCTACCATATTTTTCTTTATTTTTGGCTCAGTGCTCAGAGAGTTTCATACTATCCAGGCAGTTCTGATTGCACTGTTTGTCTTGTCGATATGGGTTTGCCAAAAAAGTGTCGTATTTTTCCAACCGCAGTGCTCTGTCAACTGGTCGGAAAATGTTTTGGTTTTGTTTACACTTAAAACTGTTTGAAGTTGGAAACACTGCGTAATCTTCATTTCTTTTAGTGTTTTTCCACAAACTACGACAGTAGAGTCTTAATTGAGATGCTGTTAAAATAATTCTTATATTTTCAATCCTTTGTCTTCCGCAAGCCTCAGGCGCGACAAGAAAGACCGTTTTTACGCCCGTTTGCAGTTTCTCTTGCCCTCAATTGATACCTACAATAGGTGTCCTGTCTCCACGGGTTTAATTTTAATTTACGTCAATTTGTTTTCATGATAAATACGAATAACTCGTTTTCGAAAGTTGCCCCAGGAACACAATCCTTAATTATCTTTACATACACAAGCTGTACCGAGAAGATAAATACAAGTTCATCCTCGCAAGACAAATGCCAAAGTTTGCGTCTCAGCAAATTCTCGCATTCGCTTCGCTTCGACGCTTTTCAGAAGCTTTTTGGCCGTCGCAGACTCTTACCCAGGAAGAACAGGTACCTTTTATAAGGAAAATCTTCTTCGATATAAATGTAAATTCTATTTTCTTTTCATTTTCGTGACTTTTTCAAAGTTCGGGACCCTTTTTTTCCCGCCTCTCACGAAGTAATTTGTGTGCGTACCTCTTCACTATTTTTGCCTTTTAATGCTTGTACATTTTAATTTGTGGTATATCTAAGTGTTAATCATACCTACCTCATACTTGCGTCACTGAAATCGCAATTATTGACAGTAGCATAAATACAAGTACTTACATAGATAAGTAAAAGTAACCTCAGACTATCACACATAGTCTCATCCCGCGTATTCTACGAATTACTGTACATGTCCAGATCCCAAAACAGAAAATTACCTACTAAAATAATCAACTTTAATATATAGACAAAATCATAATGTACAGAATAATCACGATTACGCTTCGAACATTACAGTATTCCGTCCTGTATCGACTTATAACATAATTTTCACTTGCTCGACTGCTACGCTATAGTCGCTTCAACCTATAATACTAGGTACAATACAATGTAATTCACTCAAGATTGTTGCATCAATCAGTGTGGTAGTATTTGCCGCAACCCACACCGCATTTAGTTCAATCTCAACACTGGTGTGTTCAATAATCTATTCGCTCGACTTGATTTGATACGAACATTGTGTAGATTGACTGACTGCTCTATCTGTCATTGTCTTTGACAAGGGAGGCAAGGGATACACGAGTTAAATAAACGTACACATTACAGAATTTTCATTATTTCAACTAGGGAAAAATCTTACAATGTAAGGCAACTATTAGATTTTTGTCATGTTTCCCTGATACACTGAAGGCAACTCTAATAAACCAGGCACTGGATAGAAAGATAACTATTTTTATTGCCTCGCACAGAATTTTAATAGAAAGTTAAGTCATAGATCGCAAATTGAGCCTCATAAAAGAGTCATAAATCTGGACTGAAGTTGCATAGCGTCATAATACTTTTCTTCGCATAAACGGGAAACATTTTTTTACGAATACGTGACCGGATAGATGGAGCTATGCAGCGCGTTATTGGCATATAGATATTCTTGCATATTTTCGCAGGCAACGATTAAGCGTCGGTAGAGACTAAAAGCAAAAGTCGTAGGCTCAAATCCCACCCAACTAACTCCGCTGATTCGGAGACCCAGTTTTATAAATGTGTTCAATATATTCTTTACAAAAAGCCGTATTTCACGGTTACTTTTTATCACGAGTAGATAAATTAGGTATCTGCTTATCCCTTATGCGTGATTCTCAAACTTCGTTGAACACATAAGATCAGTTCCTTGTTTGTGGCTGCTTTGCGATATTTACCGCCATTTTGCTTTTTCCTCCGCCTACTTTCGTATTTGCCTCAAAACATTTGCTCCGAACGATAAAATAAGACGCCGTTTGAATTCTAATTCTAAGTGAAGTTGCGTGTGTATTCTTATGGATAAGATCAGACAAAATCGAGCACTGAATACTCGAGTTTCAAAGAGATTATGTTACACAAACTTCACGTAGGGTGTTTGTTTTACTGCAAAAGCTTTGTGTAGTACTTGTATCTATTTTAAGTACCTCTACCGCCGCCTGTGGTACTTGCGACGAAAATTGCTAACTTGTTTACGAGTAATATAATAATGACTGCTCTAAGTGAGATTTGAAAGTTTAAGTGGTTGTTAGAGTACGAAATTACAAGTAATAGTGAGGTTTTGGAGCTTTAGGGACACCGCAGAGACAAGAAAAACTATTATGAAATTTAACGTAATTGAAATAAATTTCAAATTGGCTATATGAATGACAAACGTGGCTCATGGTCGGCCAGCGACCAGTGGCGACTTTGGTCATTTCAATATATCCAATGTCAACTTTATCTCCTTTACGATAGAGTTTGTTTTCGTTTTTCCGATAATCCGATAATATGCGGCGGCCCCTAGATTTTCGACTGTTTAATAAGAAATATTATTAAAGATATATAAGACAGCAACATTATTCATCTTACATGTAAGAATATTCACTCTCAATATGAAAATAATATATGAACTATGTTATAAATCCACGGATTCAACTGCCTACGTATGTTACATCCAAACAATTTATTACATAGTCCCTTACGTAAATAACAAACCACATTATCATATACCTACCGATATATATACGGAGTGTAAGAAGTATCGCTGTACTGAATCTCGCATTATTAGACCCTGAAATTGGACTTTTCTAGGCGTGATATAGGTAAATGAGAGAACATTTTGACCTCTAGTACAACATTCTCGATCAGCTAACTGTCTCTATGGAACAATTTTTTTTTGTTTCCTGACATGGATCCCATATTAAAAGTTGTTCAATTACATGATACTAGATAGATAAAGCGAGAGGAGCTACAGGGACATTTAGCGACAGGGACATTTATCTACAGGGACCTTTCGCTGCTGTGACATTTGGCGACGGGAGGTTATATTTCCTGAAAAGTCTCAAGTACACCGTCCGTTACACCCTGTGTTTTACTTACAACAATGTATGTTCACGTACAAGTCGGTCACGCACGAACTAACTTGCGAAGGTTAAGCGCCATTAGGATTGGGTTATTTCAGATGCTGTGAATACTGAAAACAGGAAATTTATGTTGTACATATTTGTAAATTTGGGGCATCGGAGAACTTTAAAAAAGAGCGTCGAGTGACAATAGTGACGATAATATATCCTTCCGTCTTGTACTCCTTCATACTACCATACCACTAAATATGTAACTACTAATATGATACATGGAAAATCTTTCACTATGGTTTTTACGTAGTGTTTGTATGCTTTGTTCGCAATCTTACCCCTGCTACGGCGTAGTAAAAGGCTATAGAAAACGCTACGAGAGAGAATAGGACAGACCCTAGGGTCTAGACTTTACTTGAATCGGAAGCAGACAAATATGACTCTGATTTTGATGATAATAATGCAAAATTTTGTCGCGTTGCCGTGTAATGCCGGCTTAGAATCGCATCAACCCATTCCCTTCACATGGGTGTCGTAAGAGGCGACTAAGGGGACTCGAGGATTTCATGTGTACTACAACTTGAGGTGACAGGTTGACAACCTGTCATTACAGTGATACACAAATCATCTAAAAGGGCTTTCAATATATCTCAGACGTGGCGATGGCGATCGTATTTAGTATACGGCCGTTAACGCTCTGCCTACCCTGCAAGGGATAAAGGCGTGATATGTGTGTTTGTTCTTATCACCGGGTCGTTCATCAACTTGTTGTTCCAAAGACATGAATCACGAACACAGCATCCTATGAATGCTCACTTAGTAAAGTTTAGTTTGTTGTCATTAGGCACGTGTAACTATTAGCAAAACAACAAACTTCGTCTTCTGCGCGTATAGTTTTGACTCACAGGGAGTTAGTGTTGCCAACTTAAGTGTCGATCAATCAATAAGACAGGAAACTGACTCAGTAAAACCTTACGACGCATGGCAACCCCAAATTCGAGTATCAATCTTGAGGTTAGTGGTTCGCACGTGTGAGAAAGCAAACCTATTTGCTAATATAGACCAAGAGCCAACGACACAATTTTGATTGAAAAATAATTAATCCACAGACATGCTTCGTCTTCTCTTGTGGGACACTGAGTCGTCCAACGACCCAATGAAACCCTGGTGTCAGAATTTTTCAATCGTTTTTTCGTATAGTCGATGAGCAACAATTGAATTCTATTAAACAAGTCCATGGTCATGAGACCTATCATTAGTCACTTTGGATTTAGCATCCAATAGTTAATTTTTTTGTGTAATATAAATGTCCTCTCGCAGTAGTCAAGTTCGAATTTGCACCTATAGTAGATAAAATCAACTTGGATAAGGTTTTTAAACAAAATTTCATTTCAAAATAAACAATTTTTTTCCTTATCTTCTTAAAAATATACAGATTCTATAGGTCAAAATTCTATAAGGCCGGGGTAATGAAATTGGCTGTCTAATTATATTAAGTTTGGGTTGGAATTTAAGTGGCTACTTATAAGGCCCTTTTGCTTAGTAAAGTTTATTAACGTCAGAAAGATAGCTCCAAGAATATTATAAATTTTTAATGGTTTTTTTAATGTACTTATATTTGAGTATAAATATGAATAAAACCGTGAAGGGTTGACCAAAATGTCAAAACTTTCAAAATTTTGAACGGGTACGTCGAGCTTTATGTACGCAGTAGCCTTTTGCGACACCCACAAGTATAAATAGGGTGATGCTGTTTTAAGCCGGCGCCACGTTTTCGTTTCGTTTTACCTTCCATGTTTTCAGTCATGCACACGATGAATGCGGAATGAAATTACAGTTCCACCGACTGCCAATTCAATATCGACAATCAGGAGTCATCTAAAATTCACGCAATAAAACGCACAGTACACTAGTGATGGGATAAGGGCAAATAAATTATTTTGTCGAAATGAAATTGAAAATATCGGATGCGAGAATCGATGCACCGGAAACTTAAAGGGCATGATTAGACTATGAAACTGAACAACTTTTACTACTCGTATAAAACCAAGGTTGAGAAACGAAAAATATTTTCGAGTTTTCATAGCAAGTCGTGCAGCTGATTAAGAAATTCATGCGAGTAGACGCATTTTTTTTTCTCGTCTACTAACATGGAAGAATTTGTTTTGTGATCTGATCATGCCTGCTAAGTTTTCCGTGGCCCGTAAACCCCGTAAATGTTGAAGTCAAATATAAGGTACACAGGTAAAATATGAGGCTTCTGCGCTAGACTAAAGTCTGCCTGTCCCTCCTGCATGGCACCGAAACTATTTTGATAAACCCAAACATATGTCGAGCATGCATAAATAATGCATTTCAGAGATATTTACTTGTATTTTTCAGCCTTTAATACTCTAACTACCCCGCAAGGGATAGAGGCGTGATGTATGTATGTTATAAAAAAGATTCAATTTGTAAGTAGGTATCACTGATCTGACCTTGTTTATCATCGATCACTTGTTGGCTTAATAGAATAATCTGCTAAATTGAAACTAAGCTTAAATTTAATCAAGTCTGAATAGCCCATTAGATGTGTAATGGAATGTGTCAGGTACAGTTAATGCTTGTACCTAACCTATTATTATAGAACGAGACAAGACCTTAAAAGATGAATAATATGGCTTTCATTACAAAATGTTGAAAAATATTTATGTTTAAAGCTGATAGAACCAGACGATAAATTAGTTTATACACGTGTATTTTGTAACCATTTCTTGTTTGGTACAATAAAGTTATTATATACATACATATGATATATTGTTGAATCGGATCTTTTTTTTTTTTTTCTGTAGCCTATAATGTGTCCCACTGCAGAGCAAAGGCCTCCCCTCTTTTTCTCCAGGTTTCTCGCTCATGAGCCTCTGACGTCCATTGCTCACAAAAATTGTCAATTTCGTCCCGCCATCTTGTGCGTGGTCTACCTCGCCGTCGGCGACCATCTTCCGGGATCCACTCTGTGGCCATCCTGGCCCATCTTTCGGGATCCATGCGGATGACATGTCCTGCCCAGTCCCATTTTAACTTTGCGGTTTTTCTGGCGACGTCTGCTATGCCTGTTCGGGTGCGAAGCTCTG
The DNA here is from genome assembly GCA_029255805.1 of Keiferia lycopersicella. NCBI lineage: Eukaryota > Metazoa > Arthropoda > Insecta > Lepidoptera > Gelechiidae > Keiferia > Keiferia lycopersicella. The sequence continues at coordinate 9,595,287 of JARACZ010000008.1, forward strand.
TGTTGCGAATACGATCGGTTCTTTAAACTTGTAGTATGCTTCGCTCCATGGATGAATCAGATCTAACCTACTTAAATTGAAAATAAGCAAAGCCACTCACCGCTCAGCCGCTTAGTGGCAGAGCAGTGGGGCGGTACGGTACCCCATGTTCCCGGGTTCTATTCCCGGTCGTCGATGCTTGTAAATTTTTCAATTTCTTATTTTCCTTTATGAGTATATAATATAGCATTGTGAGTACATTAATTTCCAAGAAACAATACCCACTTATTGACAGCAAAATAAAAATCGATACCTAATATTTTTTTGGTGTTGCCATCACTAGCGATGTTGATTGTTTCCGATTCAACCTTTGATTGCGCTCTTCTTTGTTGTACAATTTCATCTACATAACATGAAAGTTTTACCCCTCGTGTTCTTCGTGTCTCTTTTTGTATGGTCAGAGGCCGATTATATCGCTTTCAGATATTTACATGATTATGTGAAAGACGGACGTGAGTATTTGGATTAATATTAAGTTATTAATTATTAAGCAGATACGTTTGTAGGAAGCTAAAGGTACCCGATCCTAATCGCCATTTGTAGAAGACCTACGATCTGAGACAACTATTAAAATTACCTGAACTATTTCCTATTTCTATTAAATACTTAGGCAGGGAATACAGTCCAATTGTTAAAATTCAGAAACGTTCGTTTTCGATTTCGAGCGCGAAAGTCCGAAACGACTGGTCTAACCACTCGAATTTAGAACACGGATTTGGAAAAGTTTTATTGCATTCCGTTTTTGAATGTTTAACAATTATTTTAAAACAATAAATAATCATTTGGCGCGACTTTTCACGATGGAGTGGACTTTGAAAGAAAACCGAATAGCAGTTTTGGCGTTGCGTCGCTGTGGGCACTCGCCGAGTACCATTTTCAAGTTGCTCAAAAAATTGAAAATAGCGCTTAGGTTTGGGTATCGTACTATAACTAGGTACACTGAAGTCTCTAGTGTTGAGGACAAGAAAAGAACTGGCCGGCCTCGCTCCGCCAGAACACCAGCAGTGATCAAAGCGATCAAGGAGCGCATACGAAGAAATCCTGTCCGAAAACAGAAACTTATGGCTTTGCAGATGAAGGTTAGTAGAAAAACAGTCAAAAAGGTTTTAAACGAAGACCTTAAGCTGCGAGCATACAAAAAAAAGAGTGGGCACTTACTTAATGCCCGTTTAAAAGAAATTAGACTCAAAAGATCTCGGGTGTTGTTAAAACGGTACGCGAAAAACCGGCACCGCGATATACTTTTTACAGACGAAAAAATTTTTGATATAGAAGAAAAGTATAATAAACAAAACGATAGAGTGTACGCTACCAGCTCTGAAGAAGCAGGAAACAAAGTTCCGCGGGTGCAACATGGGCATCATCCCTCTTCAGTCATGGTCTGGTTAGGAGTCTCCTACTATGGGCCAACTGAGGTTCATTTTTGCGAAAAGGGGGTCAAAACCAGCGCAAAAGTGTACCAAGAGACGGTTTTGGATCGGTACGTCAAAGACCTGCCCAACACACTATTTTCAGGACATCACTTTGTATTCCAGCAGGATTCTGCGCCCGCTCACAAAGCCAGGACCACTCAAGCCTGGTTTGAACGTCAAAACATTGAGTTTATAGACACGAAGATTGGCCTTCCTCCAGTCCGGACCTTAATCCTCTGGACTATAAAATTTGGCAGGTCTTAGAGAGCAAGGTCTGTGCTAAGCCCCATAAAAATTTGGAGAGTCTGAAGTCAGCCATAGTTAAAGCAGTCGCTGAAATCGACATGGATATGGTGCGTGCTGCGATAGACGACTGGCCGCCGCGGTTGAAGGCCGTTGTTAAAAGCAAGGGAGGTCATTTCGAATAGTTTTATGTTATTTTGATTCTTCGATGATTGTATTTTTAATTGATATATAAATTTTTAAAAACGGATTGGTACTTTTTATTTTATCAGTATTTTCATATATGACAGAACTTTGGGACCGACTACGTATTTTTGAATTTTTGTATGCAAGTCTACTACTAATCGCACGTTCTACTAAACATATCCATTCACATATCCCACACACCTCTGACAAGAAAAAAATGTGATTGGTAAATATACTAATATTAATCTTTAAAATCCTTATTTGAATCCTGGTTTGTTTGTATAGATAGTGTATTTGTAAAATGTATTTTTTTGTGTGCCGTATAAGTACTACTCCTAACCCTTTTAGTTTTCTACCTAATGTTTTATGGGATGTGACGTAGTTTTACGACCACTATTGCTGATAGAAGCTGGACTTCGAGTGCATAGACATTTGCGATGTGATAACAATAAAGTTGACGCGTGTTTATACATTGTTATTACAATTATATTTCCATAGGATTTGACGTCGTCAAACGACTTCAGCCATATCTATTGTTTTGCAATAACACATTTTCTGTTTTTGTATTTTTCGTTTAAATAAAGAAGCATAGATCAATGTAAGCTAGAAATAGATCAAAATCACATAGCGTACCTAATGTAATTCTACGAGATTACTAGGTTTCCCGAAAGTTCAGATAGGGTCTTAAATAAATTGTATTTGGAACGCTGCTCTATGCAAAACCTGTACCCTTGTCAAACTCCCAAGGTCAAGTTAGGTTAGCTAACCCCGAAGAGAGTAGGGTTGTGTCTTGTGTTTGAATTTTTTGTTCAAATCGGACCATGTGATCTGAATCTTTCTTACACTACTGCTCATACGTCCAACTTTTTTTACACTTACACACATGACATCTTTTTTAATGTTATTGTTTTTCGTGCTCTCACTTATACCTCCCTACTCACCTATTCAATTCTAAAATTATTCTAATGCCACACAAAATTTCGGCTATACATGTTATATCATCTAATGTACTGTATACCAAACTGTTAAACTAAAACCATTCGCTTATTCGACTCCTTGCATTGTTATTTTTCTTCGTTGGCAAACCGTAGAATTCCCGCAAGATGATAAACAAGAAAGATTTATTAGTATTCTTATGAGTCTAGACTAACGTAGCAACTGAAGTTCGTTCTTACTATTCCTAACTTAGACCTTAGACTAAAAGAAAACCGTACACAGATTGTGTAAAATATTATGTGGTATTTTCATCAAGTAGTAATATGCAGTCTATAATCGATAGTTTTTCAATGTCTCATTTTGCTGGCTATTGTCATTCTACTAGTTCCATTTACTAGCCGACTCCCAAACATGAAAATGAGGAGTGTCATTTTATCAAATCGGAGAAATCTTGGTTCTACATTACCTACATATAAGTAATTCTATGACCTACATACAGCTCACCAGTTTTCGTATGGCTACTGTTGAGTTACGTTTTTTTAGAAATCCGAAATACAATGTTCCAATGATGTCAGGTAGGTTGGTAATCCTTTTTACTGGCTTCAGTGTAACTTTAGTTATTTTAGTCTTCGGTACAGAAATTGCAGTGTTTTCATAAACATGCGGCGGTATCTCGAGCACTTTTTAAATAAATTCTCGTATTCGTACGAGTCCCGTATCACCAGTTACCTAGAGGCTTGCATGGTTAGGTCTGTTTTATATGCCGTTTGCTTGGCATCCTAGCAGCCTGAACAATGTTGTTCTAGGCTAAAATATTATTCAGTTAGTGCATAATTCTGACTAGAGTTTATGTTCGGATCTGTAGAATATTTTAAACATGAAGTTATACTGCGTGTAGGGACGGTGTATTGAAAACTTTGCCGGCATGACCAGACCATGGAACGGAACAAATTCTACTGTGGAACCTAGGCTGGCAACGAAAGACATTTCGAGTTTTTATAGAACTTCGGTCACCTGATCGGCAATTGCATGGAAGCTCGAAATGTTCTTCTTATCTACCAGGAGCCCCCATAGAATACGTTGTACAGTTTCATTATTTGATCCTGCCTGCAAAGTTGTCAAACTGTCAGTACACCCGGTATATAAGCTTGTTTTAATAAAACAATTTTAATTCCGTCAAAACTCTATCTGACGGACTTTATGAAACAATTAATGAGCAGTTCGACAAATACAGTTTCTAAATTAATGGTCACATACAAGCACCAACAACCGTTTTAGACAAAGAACACTCAGGTCGTTGATTCAATCGTATGGGAAGCACATTACCTGGAGCAATCTACTGGAAAAAAATGAAAACTGTGGTTCCCACTGGGCACCACAGTTCCCAAATGACAATTGAGCGGATAGTGGTCATCATTTTCTCACGATTCCAGGTCCTAACGACGGCCCGTTCCCCACCAGCCTTAACAACATGCCTTACTACTGCTACCAGGTGCCCAGCAAGGGTCCTTGCGGATGGGTTAAGATGGTCTGGTTCTTTGACGTCGTCACAAGGAAGTGTCAAAGGATGATCTACTCCGGATGTGGTGGAAATGAGAACAGATTTGAGTCGCAAGGAGAATGTATCCACCACTGCAGCGGTCGGAAGAGAACCGTCTAATAAACATGGTCACGGTTTTGTGTTTTTATTGCGTTGTTTTTGCTTATGTTGCGTAACGTGTACGTACATTGATTCAGTTTTACTCAAACTTGACTCTTCTGACAACGTAAAAATTATAATCCCAATAAATTATAACGCAGGAAGCGTAGCTAGTTTGATAACAAGCGACCCAGTTAATAAGTATCTTTCATAAACGTAAAATGGACTAAGGCTTTTGTATTAAATTCAGCTCAATAGGTAAACAGACTCGGATATTGAGCCGAGAGCTTAGATATATTCACAAAAAAAATATCTTATATAAAGATAAATGATATTCTGTGGTACTTATTATCAAAATGAGGTTTGTATCAAGAAGTTTCTTCTTAGTTAGTTACCTAAAAAAAGTGGCTCAAAATCGATGAAGTCGAAGCTCTGGATATCTGCTTTTGCTTTCTACAGGAAGTAAAAAAATCACCTGCAAATATTTTTACACCTTAAAAGTGTCTCAAATTATAACGAGCTAAGTTGAGCTCTTTTCTATTGAGATACTGTTGATATTTAATAACCAGTTTTGCTGGAACAGTTTTATCTTTGACCCTAGCGATATAAATTTTAATAAATCTGGGTATCTCGCTGGTATACCTAGTTACCTACAAAATGTACAGTTTTACAGAAGGTTCACTCTATCCATATTTTTTTTTTACCTAAACTCGTCATAGTGTGTGACGAATAACTTAAAGATTACTATAGTAGTAAATGCAACTACTATACTTAATTTTTTCACCGCTCGCGTAGATTACGCTTGTGATCTTTTTAGAACGCCTGTATGTACGTATGCTCCACCAACAAGAGCCAAGCTCTTAAATATATGTAGAAGAAGAAGTATTGGTACGTACAGTCTCTCTTTAAAGTCTTGAAATGAAAATCGAACTAAAATTGTTGCCATATTTAAGTGTTATCTGTTATACTTGACAGACCGCGAAGAAAGTGGCGCCCTCATTTTCTTTTAAGCCATTAAATACAGATTCTAATGTGCATGAGGAAATTGAGGAACCTACTAGGCCATCTGTATCGTACGTAATCTGTGGTGGTATCACGTCCCGCCTACTTGTCACGTGGTCGCGAAGAATCATGGCCTACCCTTTTTATGCTGACGTGATCTGGCACGTACGGTCTACGCGGGACCCGCAAATCTTATAAGGAAAAGTGATATTTATTTTTATATCAGTATTTTCTATCTTTTTCTCATTTCTACCACTGGATTGTTGAACTTTGAATAGAGAATTGTTTACCATTTTCTACAACTTGGTTATTTATGTATCTTTAGATCGACAGAATTTGATTATTGAAGCTAACAACTATCAAACAAACAGAAATGTTGTAGATGACGGCAACCATGAAAAGACATATCGTTAAGAGTTTTGTTCGTTATTTCACTTTACACCAGCGAACTCTTAACCCAGTCACTAACTTAATTAGAAAAATAATGTAAGTTCCCAGTAATCCTGCGTATCCCACATCTTGATGGTTGAAATAATGACGTAGGCAAAAAAGCTGCTTATGTCACTTGTCTACGTTATTATTTTGACCATCAAGATGTGGGAACAAAAGTAAACATCGTGCTCTATCGACAAAAGCCAATATGAACCCTAAAATAATATCTCAATCGATTTAGGAACAGTAGCTATTTCCAAGGACTGTCCCAAAGCCTACCCTCTTAACTCAAGTTTCTGAGTCAATATCGAATCGAGGGCTGCTCACTCAAACGACACCTGATAAATTATCACCATTAATTCTCATTGTTATAATAAAAGACACCCAGTAAGATCCGCTGAATTCACCTGAGCTAAGTAGTCGAAGAGCTAGCGACAAAAAATTCAGTTGATATCGAGTCAATGCCAAGGCGAGGGTTGACACTCAAAATGTGCCTGATAAGTAATTTAAATTAATTCTTAATCACAAAAAGCACTCCGAGTAAAATTCGGAGAATTTTGTAAAATAGCCGAGCTACAAATAGCGACATAGTGACCGATGGCCTATCACATAATATCAGGCATAGCATCACGTTATTTGTACTTTTTGTAGACTAAGAAGCCAATAACAAAGTTTTATCATAAGGCTACCCAAAAGGCGTAGCGATTGATAATATTCAAGAGCTCAAAGGTAAAGGTAAAGTTAAAGTTGCTATGCCGCCCTATATTATGTAGGTAGTTACTTTATATATCCGGATTTCGTGGTCTTAAAAAATTAATCGATTTTTAAGTGGCTGGCTCTCCATTTGAAACAGGGACAGACAAATGGTCGGTGGTTCTGGTTATTCGGTTTCTACCCTTTGTTTCGACTTAATTCATTACTACATTTATCATCTGCATCGAATTGTAAATCGGAACTGTTTTAAATTATTTGAATGAGTTTTTCGTTGATTTGTAAGGCTCTGTAAAAAGCGTCTCTCTGACTATTCTTGACATTATTTTGAGAATCTGTTTTTTTCTGGTTATTCTTACATTTATTAAAAAGATCCATATAAGGTAGATCTTTTAAATGGTTATACCGTTATACGGTTTAAAAATTATATAACTACCTACCAACGAATAGTTGGCGAACGAAATACCCCAATTTATCTTCATCTGTCATAAATACCTACTTCTTCTTCTTTATTATTTTGTTACTAAACTTATACGGTAGAGCGACAAGTTTTTCTATGTTGTGTAACAGTTTCGACCAATCAATCACCAGTATTCCAAGTATCCCTTCAGTTTTTGTGTACTTTGTTTCTTTGAACTAGTGAGACTTCAGATATGACTATCCATCATTTTATAGGAAACTCGTGAGACATAATAAGGGTTCGTCTTGTCGCCATTTTAAACATAAACTTCAAGTAGTAGACAGTATTATAGGATTACTGTAGACATATATGATGTGCACCGTAGAGAGACTACGCGCTGACTACACTTCAGACATGTTAAATCGTTTTATACATACATACAAATATCACGCCGTTGTCCCTAGTGGGGTAGGCAGAGCGTTAACAGCCGTGAGAATACGGTCGCTATCGCCACGTCTGACATTTTTGAGGATTGTTTTCCAAGGTTGTTTCAGAAAACATGTGTATCACTATAGTCACAGGTTGTCAGCTTGTCGCCTAAGAATTGTAATACACCAATACCCTCGAGTCTCTTAGTCGCCTCTTACGATACCCGCGGGAAGGATGTGGGTTGATGCTATTCTAAGCCGGCATCACACGGCATAAATCGTTTTATCAATACAGGTAAAGAATGTAGGTGATGTATGTTGCGATTCACATCATAAGTTTACTGGTATCTTTACGCATAACACTATACAATACCGAAGAGACGCACACATTATCACAACAGGACATTATTACATTAACAATTCGGTCGCTATCGCCATGTCTGACAAATACACGACAGCCGGTTCAGAAAAAAAATATTATTGTAATACTATACACATGAAAACTTTCGAGTTCCTTTCTCACCTTTTACGACACCCGCGGGAAAGAAATTAGGTCCATAATTCTAAATCGGAACCACACGGCAACTGGCTAATTGTCAACAATTCCGTAGCTACAATATGTTTATTAGTTTCCGATTATCCATTAACACGAACAACAACGCAAAACAACGGAGGTTGCGTTGCGGACCATATTTCATTTCCACCCCCTAATTGGTGGGGTTGTGCGGATTCACAAAGATTTATCATTTCGGTTCCGTAATCGGGTTTGCTTTTTGCTGAAATTCTAAATGACTTGTATTGAAATTTATTATCCTGTAGCTAACTAACCAAAGCGAAATTTCATTATTAAAGTCGCGTCACTAAGTCAAGGAAATTGGTTTCTACAGTTCGTTTTTTATGTATCGTTTATCAAGTACGAAAACTAATTCAGAAATTGTTTCTCAGTAAGTAAGTATCAGTCAGTGCCTGCCTACCGTTTGAAGAAGAGGAAGCCTATCTAAGTAGCGATGAGGCCTTTGAATATCAAGCAAAACATCCCTCTGAAAGAGGATGTAAAAAATAATGTCTCGGAAGCAATTTATTTTTTTATTTACTTCCTCATATCCAAGCGCAGTACGTAACGCACGAATTCACCAGAATTCGCCGAACAAAAGTTTTTAAATTATGGCGTAGTGTTTATTTAACATTTTTGCTGGAGTTTTATTTTATTTTATTACAAAAAAGGGAAACTCCTCCACGTATGCTAATTTAGTGGCCAGTTATAATAGAATGAGTTGGGAATACACATTTGGGTTATGTTGGATGTTATGACGGGACCCTCGTGATTTATTTACTTAGGGCAAGGATGGGTACAGTCTGAACCCAACTAATTTTGCAACGTAGACAATATTTATGTTTTTTATATTGGTACGAATTCCATTTGCTGACAGAAAAAATCTGTGACACAATTTGTTAGCTAAACGTTTTGATTAGAGTTGGATTCTTTTTGCGTTTCGAGGCGTTCAATCGTGATGATTTAGATAATTTTAGAATTATCATAAATAATATGGAAATTGCCTAGTAAATACTTATTCGTACATGCATCATACCAATGTTACCGAAGTTTGACTAATCATTTCAGAAATTTCAAGGCTGTGTGACTCATTTTCTGTTCTTCAATTCATGAAGCTTCCGAAAATTGGTATTCGTCATTCGAATCGACATTGTTCTTGTCGAAGACGGTTAAATACATTTGTTTTCATTCGCCAGGGAAAATACTTCAATCTTTCTTGTTCCACCCATCAATCTAGGCCAAGGATGTCCTTGCTTCACAGTTTGCCCCTATACATTCATTCGACGTCTTAATAAGCCGCTTTCAAAGAAAAATGTGTAGGACAACAGCCACTTAAAGGGACTAATTTACCTTAATAAAGTACCTCACCGCATAAAAAGATATAAAATACACCGTGTTTCGGAAGAATAACTTACATTAGACATGTTGCTTTATTACATATGCCGTGTGATGCCGGCTTAGAATAGCATCACCCCACATCCTTCCCGCAGGTATCGCAAGAGGCGACTACGGGACGCGAGAGTATTGCTGTATTACACTTATTAGGCGACAGGCTGACAACCTGTCACTATAGTGATACACATGTTTTCTGAAACAACCTTGGAAAACAATCCCCAAAAATGACAGATGTGGCGATAACGACCGTATTCTTACGGCCGTTAACGCTCTGCCTACCCCGCAAGGGATAAAGGCGTGATAATTATATGATATAATGTATGTATGAAATGTTGCTTAGGGCCTCGTACTGCACACTAGACAAGAAAACAAAACAACTCACATGCAAAGTCAACCAGTAAAGATCAGTCAGGGGATCTTCAATTGTACGAGAAGTTGATGGATCAATCTAAACTTGAAAAGTATATTTTAAAATGTGTAGCTTGAATTGCTGCAAGTACCACTCACTCCAATAAAAAATTTAAGAGAACTTATTTACCAGTTTCAATTTCGCCCATGTAAGTTTTTAAAAAGTAAATAATTATACCGTCGGAACGACATTGTAAACGAAATGATGTCAATAAATCGCTCCAGGGCTTGTTATGACAGGCCCTGGCTACAGGCCTGGCGGTGCTCAATGGAAACAAACGACTAACATCAGATAATAGCTGAGGTGGCACAGTAAGCCAAGAGGCAGTATGCCTTTCTCAATGGCATGGCCCTAGTACCTACACCTTGACCGACTTATTAAAGCCACAGTGCCATAGTGGTGGCAAACTGATCAAAGTATACTTGGGTCATCGACACGAAAGAAGAAGATGATGGACGTATTACGGTACCTTTGAACCCATTGCAATAGAAAAAGTAATGTTCCAACAACCTACTGAAGGCGGGTCTTTGCATTCTACAACATCTAGTGACCCGGAGGCCAAGTCTGCTAAATGAAAATAGTTTCAGTTGGATGTCGACTGGATCTCAATTGGATGATATCGGTCATTTCGTAGTCTGTTAACATTTTCAAGTACCTATCAAAATTTACAATGGCAATGGAATGACAGTTGACTTTCAATGGCGTTACAATGACAATAAAATAGCAGACTTGGGGCCTTGATGGGATGCCTCACAACTTTTACAAACCTAGAATTCAGACATTTCGATAATACCGTTTCCTACATCTACTATGCTTGAATGAAGGCTTTGTAGAAAAGCTGCCTTCCTTCACTCTGGACTTCTGCCAACAAGGGAATTTATACACGGCCCCTTAGTTGACTGGTCACAGATTTTTGGCGCGAACCGTGTTGTGTTGCACCAAAATACGAGGTTTTTCCATTTGAATTGAAGGCTGAAGAGCTTTTGTTCTGAACAGCATTGACCTGGTTCACCTGATGATCAATTGTGATGGAAAGAGCTAGGTATGATTCCATGTGTGCATCTTTTTTTATTACAATAGTTTTATCTGTGTGGGTAACCTGTGTGTCTACATAATCTGTTTCGTCTTCTGTAAAAGGTGACAATGCACTTTAGAAACCGCTTAATCTAGAAATTTCGAATTTTGCTCAGAGGTGGTCCAGATAGTGGTTTCTAGAACTCTTTTTATCTTAAGGAAGTTGAAATTGTTTATGTTTCTATGCAACTATTTATTTCTGTAATAACTTGCTTTGAAAACTACGCTACGATTGGAACCGTTAAACTTTTGAAATTCAGTACCGCAAGCTGCAGTTTAACTAGTTTTCATACATCTGACATTGCTGCCTACTACTTAAATGATAATAAATAGGTAAATCAACTGGTTCGATGACCTTTGACCTATAAAAAAAATAAGCAACTTGAAGCTGGCAGTACATACATAGTTGTTCAGTACAATGTGGTGTGTGAATAAATGAACGGTCTGCAGCGGCTGCAGTGTGTGGACTGCACTGTGGCCGCACTCTTAATGAGATGCGCTGAATGAGCCTCAAAATGTGGGACGACGAGTCAGCGCTTCCTGGCTAGGGGTCATTCTGATACGAGAGTGCAGCGACGGGAAAATGCCCACTCGATGCGGCCAAGTGTGGACAAATATTGTGTGCTCAGAAAATTTCGATCGGACTTAGTTTATGTTTTCTAACTAATATTTAATGAGGTGCGCTGAATGAGCCTCAAAATGTGGAGCATGGAGTCAGCTCTTCCTGGAAAGAGGTCATTCGGAGACGAGAATGTTACCGTCGGTCGATAGAAAAATGCCTACTCGATGCGGCAAAGTATGGACAAATATTGTGCGCTCGGAAAATTTCGATAGGACTTGTTTTATGTCTTCTAACTAATATTTAATGAGATGCGCTGAATGAGCCTCAAAATGTGGGGCGGCGAGTCAGCGCTTTCTGGCTAGGGGTCATTCTGATACGAGAGTGCAGCGACGGGAAATTGCCCACTCGATGTGGCAAAGTGTGGACAAATATTGTGTGCTCGGAAAATTTCGATCGGACTTGTTTTATGTCTTCTAATATTTAATGAGGTGCGCTAGCCTGAAAATGGTTAGCATGGAGACAGCTTTTTCTGGGGAGCGTTCATTCGGAGAGAGAATCGTTTTCATTCGATGGAAGATTTCCCACTCAATGTGTACTTGTGAGCAAAATCTTGGCCAGAATTATTTTATGTCTTCTTCTTCTTTTCGAGTGGGACACCGAGTCGTCCAACGACCCGATGAACCCTAGTGTCAGAATTTTTCAACCGCCTTCTACAAGTAGCAGGCTTCTGACATGGTTGTGTAACGACCGCTGTCTAAGTGATCATAGACAGCAACCGGGACCTACGGCTTAACGTGCCATCCGAAACACGGAACCATCTTACTTACGGACAATCGGGTGGTTCAGCCCGCAATGTCCTAACCAGACTGGGAACAAATTCACAAAGTGATAAATATCAACTTTGTGAGTGACCCACCGAGAATCGAACCCGGGACCTTCTGCATCAAAGGCAGTCGCACTACCACTGCGCCACATTGGTCGTCAAATATATGTCTTCTAACAAATATTTAATGAAGATACGCTGAATGTACCTCAAAATGTGGGCCAGCAATTCAGCGCTTCCTGGTGAGAGGTCATTTTGATACGAAAATGCAGCCGAACGCGAAAAATTACCCCTTCGATGTGGAAAAATGAGGACAAAATATTGTGTGCACGGAAAATGTTGACTAAAATAAGGTAGTTTTTTAAAAATTGCACTGGCAGTTACTCTACCGACAAGAGCAATATGCTGTAATAAAGAAGAAGAGCATCTTGTGAATAGGAACTAAATCGAGCATAGTCAAAGTGTAAATGCGATGCCATTTTAGTTGAAAAACTTCAGTGAAAGATTCACAACTGTAACTTTGAGGGAACTCTGTGAAACTAACTCTTTCGTCGCATTTCAATCGAGCAGCAGTAGTCTTCGGCTTTTGCTTGAATTAGATAATATATAAAAGAAGAGCTAGTGCTGCGAGGACATAACAAAATCTATAGCTTATACATTTTGTGATGGATTACAAGACTTTTTTTTAAATCTGTGATGGGCTTACTCTTGACCCCAATCTTACCCTAGAGCAGAGATGGGATCTACGGTGGAGCGAGCTTGCCCAGAAGATGCCTATTCACTCTAGACTCGTTTATTTGTATCAATTTCTTGTTTAACTACAGGTGTAATAAGTATATAATATAACATTGTGAAACGAGAAGATGAAGAAGAACATCAGGACTAAATAATAGTGAAATATCATCTTGTTGTCAAATTGATTTTAAAATTAGAGGCCCTTAATCCATATAGGTACCTACTACATTCAGAAAATGTTGCCTGAAGTTGCCTAAATAATTACTGCCTATCAGGACCTACGATTCTATCTATATGTGGCTAGCAGCTGTAGCTTGGCTTTGCAAGTAGTGGTTGAACAAGAACACATAGGACTTCACTGGCTAATTTTGAAGCCAGTGAAGTCCTATGTGTTCTTGTTCAACCACTACTCACTTCGCCATTGACGTCTGACGGCTATTGATGACAGTGGTTGTGGACTCTATATATAGCACAGCAAGTCCCTAGTTTTCATCTATTCAATCCTGCAACAAGTCTCAGAACCGCTGAGTACGTGAGAATTTTTAAACTCAAGCAGGAACTGGGTTTGAACGAGAACTCGTGCGGTATCGAGTTAGTAACTAACTACTTAGTTAGTTTTTTTTTAAATTTCTTAATTTGTCTATTTGACGGAGCCTCTATTTTTGTGTCGTTTTTTAATTAGCAATCCTAACACCTACTTCGTTAAAACATATCTACTTAAAGAATATGCACAGTAAAAATGTGCAACAAGAAATCGACATTGTCCGCCGATCTATGAGGGTCGTTGTTTGCTGCGCATTCTCGCTTTTTGAACCATATTTGTCGTGCAAAAGGCTCACTCATTCGCAATGTCATAGGATGACCTATTTCGCTATTGCCCTTGGGCATGTGCGGACAAATAACAACCTGCACTGCCCACGCTTTTCTTGTTGTTTGCCAACAACACACTGATAAATTAGCTCAAGTGATTTTCCGTGGAAACTACTCTACGCAACATGTACTTTTCTAAAATGTAAGTTTTTAGGATATTACCTGGTTATATCAATGTACTAAATACATATTTATGTAAAGATGAACGGGTTTCTACCGAACGATTAACCATCTCGATAACGCTTAACTCAATCTTTTATTTAAAGTATACTTAAATTGGTCAGATAAGGTTTGGTTCGCCTCGACACGCAAAGAAGAAGAAGTAGGTACTTAAAGAAAATTGCTAGGTCAGCTATTTTTTATGCGGGAAGTCCAATTATTTTTATCTAGCCTTTAGTACCTGGAGAAAGTTGTTCGAGTAACCTTTTGTGCGTAGCATTTTCAAACAAGTTGGTCATTTGGTACCAGCCTGTATTTAGTGACACCTATTATTTATATGGGATGAAAAAAAAAATTGGTACAAATATATTAAGAGGTGAACCAGCCCATAAAACAGAACAAGTTTCCCCAGGGATCATAGGTCGAAACATGAAAAAAAAAATTGGACCTTCCATGCAAAATTACCGACCGACCAAGTCAATTTGTATGGGAGGTTAAAAAAATGTTTTCATATTTCGACCTATGTTTCTTGGGGAAAGTTGAATAGTTTCATGGGCTAATTCACTCCTTAAAATACTTGCAGCTAATATTATTACACCTTATATAACAACTTATATATTACTGCGTTATATAAGAAAGGCTTCATGTTCATATATGTCTTCCTTTGTTAATTTAATAAACGTTTACGTAGATACCCCCACAGGTTATTAATTAAAATACCCTAAGGTATAATTAAATTATTATAACAAGCACGAACCAAGCAACAATTTCGTGATGAGCAAATTTACATTATGCATGTAAACTATGAACTACGAAATTATATTCAGTTTGACTTTATAATTTTACCAGTAGGTAACGTTCCAATTTCATAGAATATGTATAATTTGTTCTCAGTTGTTGAAATACATTTTAATATTTTAGTACGGTCAAGCTTGCGGCCAGATAGACCTTCACAACAGTGCGCCAATGAAAGACTTGTACCCTATACGCGCGGTACAAAAACAGCCCTAAACTTTCCCTCGAAACTGTCATACCTTATCCAACATGAGCTTGACTATACCAACCTCATAAAATTTTTTAAAAAAATAAAAAAATTGTATCACTAGGTAGGTATAGTTATCATATCAGGCTATCGCCTAAAGTTGTAATACGCATAGATCCCTAGACAGAGTCCCTTAGTTGCCTTTTACGACACCCGTGGGGAACATTTTAGTTGAAGCTATTCTGACCTCTTCTATGTCGGCATCACACGGCTACAGTTAATTAAAATTATTCAAAATATTACTGAAAATAGGCAGTTTTTCCACTGATTTAGCGTACTCTACCCTGCTCTGTGTGTGATTTATAGTGACGATAAAATCACTCTTTTAGTAAACGTCACGTCCACATATGACGAAAAGAACCATTTTCCATTCTGTTTTTAAATTTTAAATGCTGCTACGTAAATGTGCCTACATTTCACTCGTTCTGCATTACAATGCTTTATTCTCTTTATATATTTTTATTTCTTGTGACAAAGTGAAAAAGTAGAGACGAGCCTACAATACAGTGTATAGTAACAAATTTTTAATATATTAGTTAATATTACAAAAAGGAACATTGTATGATATATCGTCAACTCACTTGTGTCAGAATGTTTTAAATTTCACAAGTAGCAGGCATAAGTAATGCATTTTAGGTAACTATCCTATACTTAAAGTATTATATGTAAGATTTTATGTAACAGTGTATTCGGCGGATCGCACACTTAACGCACGACGGAGCGCTAAAATATCGCAGCGGTCTCTTAGATCCGTACTAGAAATGTCAATGCCCATACTAAAACCGCTCAACCGCTGTCGCAGCGTTATCCGTCGAGTGCGGATTTAGTATGGGGAGTGACGTTTTTAGTATGGATCTGACAGACCGCTACGAATTTTAGCGCTCTGTCATGCGTTAAGCGTGCAATCTGCCTACTGGTTTTTTTGTCTGCCATAATGGCTATATTGGTAAAACTAATTCGAAAGTGTTAATTGGTGTTAACACGTTTCGCCCTAAAAGAAATTCGCACCTATTTTGCTTAGACGTAAAAATCTGTGATAGCACTACTTACAAAACTTTCCAGCTTTTCGATTATTATTTGATCTGTACGAACGACCATTTCTAATGAATTATTCCTTACCGACTGTAAAACAAAATGGAACCAGAAATAAGACATTGTTTTTGTTTGTTGCAGGTAATGGCGTGCGAAAAATCGGAAAACTCTCACTTCCCTGATTTGTGTATGTATTGGCCGCTTTATTTCCCTAAGGAATTTTTCCTTATTGTAGAGTTTTCGTTTCTTCGAAGAAATTAAAAAGATGGGATGCTCTTGAGGCCTCTACTTTGATTTCAGGAAATTGAGAAAGTAATATTGGTCTTTATTTTGATGTTTTTAATTAGATTGGCATTTGAAATTTAAGAAGCAGTTTCTCCAAACTCTATGTAGGTACTTGACATCTTCTAAGCCGCCGCCGAGCGTAGGTCGCCAGTATAGTAGCACTCTCTTTATCAGCCACAAGAAGTCCACTGCTGAACATGATCCTTCCCATATCAAGGGGTACTTATTGCCATACTCACCACGCTTGGCAAGCGAATTGGCGAGCCCAGCGCAAGATGTTGAACTCACAGAGAACGCTACTGCCCATTCTCTAGCACATATAGTTAAAATTCGGGTGATGGTATTCTAGTATTAGGGTATTCTAAGCCGGCATTACACGGCGTAGTAGCGCCCGCACCATATCTTATTTATTTCTTAAACCGAAAGATAATAAAAAATCTTAGACGGTGTTGTTGGGGCGACGCAGGCCCTTCGTGAATTTTTTTGTACACCACAGATCAAAAATGATATTCAGGCGCGCATGACATCTCAGATCTGTAGTGTACGTAGTGTACAGGAATCTGGACTAATATATTGCTACGGCACTGGGCTTGTCATTCGCCCCTTGCAGATCCTTCAGTGTATATGAGCAGGGGTTTACTAACCTAACCCCTGCTTCAAAACGTTAGTTGGTCAGCACAGTAGATGCGACATTGTCTGACCATTGTGTGGCACTGAGACAGTATTTTGACCCATCTCAATCTATGGTGCACCTTATTGTCTTCTTTTGCCCGTCTCTAACAGCAGGGAGGATCTAATCCTAGCAACAAAGCTATTATGGTCGCCAAATTCTGGTAATCAAAAATATAATGATGCATTGACACGACGTAGAAGAAGTTTTTGACGACCATTTTGTGGCACATTATTTTCAGTGTGACCAGCTATAATGGCGTCACATCAGGTTTTTATTATTTTACCCCCTCCTGCCTTGAAGCGATAGATTTTCTTCACACCGGATTAGGCAAATTTGGTTGCTTATGAAGTAATATTCTCCCTTGAGGATATTCCAGAGTTATCGTTACGGTTATAACTTTTTAGGACTTTTTATGAGACCTGCGCTATGAGATAACTTTATGGAGAAATTATGAGGGCTCATCTGGAAATAACACACACTAGATACATGTCACGCCTTTCTCCCTTGCGGGGTATCACACGGCGAGTTCTAAGTGGGCATCACACGGCAAGTTCTAAGCCGGCATCACACGGCAATATGGCACTACCAAAAAAAAATTTTTTTTCATGTTACTGTGTTTATTATGACTAACGTTTAATTATAAACTATCGGCTTGTCCAGCGGTCGCACCCGCTGATAATCGTTTTCCAGCGGTAAGAAAACGTTTTTCTTCTCTGTGTGATATATTAAATTTTCCTCTTAAATCTCTTTATATTCTAAAATAACACATCCCTTTTGGAATTGACGTAAGAAAAGGGTGCACCAAACAACGAAAAGCACTTTAAGACGGTTAGAACAAATTCCCAACGCGGAAACAAAGCTGCCAACATTAGCCAACTCAATTTGAAACCAAAATAATAAAGAATTCACAAACAAATTAGAATACACAAAGTAGGGCATTTTCTTGAATTTTGTGTTTTTTTTATAGTAGATATCTCATATCATCAAAAGCCTTAATTTAAATATTACAACC
Source organism: Keiferia lycopersicella (assembly GCA_029255805.1). NCBI lineage: Eukaryota > Metazoa > Arthropoda > Insecta > Lepidoptera > Gelechiidae > Keiferia > Keiferia lycopersicella. The sequence continues at coordinate 9,613,339 of JARACZ010000008.1, forward strand.
TAGGTAGAAAAACGAAACGGTTTAAGTCATTTTCCGAAAATCACCACCTCTAACTCAGCTCGTATACAATCTCGGCATGTTTGAATTTAGAACATCAGATGTAAATGTTTTAGCAGGACACGTGTAGGTACTTGCGGTTCAGGACATCGGCCTCAGATTTTAGAGAAACAAAGCACTCAATGTTCAAACGAAAAATTAGAGAAGAAAGTTATACTTGCTAATTCAATTTAAAACCAACGAAACATTTTAAGTCATGGCACCTGATTGCTGGCCACAATTCTAGCTGGCGAGTATTTTCCGTGTGAATAAAAAAAAACAAAATAATTTAATTTAGGAACGTTTCATTTAACCAGCATTTGCCACAGCAGTTAGAAAACGCGGTACGGAAATCACAGTTTGAATTTGGAACATCAACTGTGCATGTTTCATCAGGTCACATGTACTCACGTAGTGTGAGATTTGAGGCTCGGCGCATCGGCTTCATCTATAATTCTGACGTAACTTGCTTGCGATTAGTCGCTAAACGTCCATCTGACGATGAAAAACAAATTCTAGGTGGCCAGCATCTGGCCAATAAATTTTAAGACAAATTTGTGCAACCACCGTTTGAATTTGGAACGTAAACTGTGCATGTTTCATGAGAACATGTAAAATTGTGTATTCGCGTAGACTGAGGCTTCGTGCATCTATCTGCCTCATTCATATTTAATGCGGCTGGCTACAACACACAAAGCATCCATCTGCCGATGAAAAAACAAATTCTAACTGGCCAGCATCTCCCACGTCAATTTAAATACGCAGCGTGAAACCTCTGTTTGAATTTGGAACATCAGGTGTGCATGTTTCATCAGGACACGTGTGCTCGCGTAGACTCGTGAGACTCGGTGCATCGCCCTCATCTATAATTCAGGCCTGGCTTGGATGCGGCCATTGCGGCTTGCTCGCCCGCGTGACCCAAAAACACATAAAAAGCTAAGGATGTAAGGATGTCCTGATTTTCTGCGCTTGTTTTTTCCGCTTTTGTTGCGATAATGGTTGAATTCCTTGGCAAAATTACTTCTAAACTTGTTCTACGTACCAAACTAGATGGGATCATTACAATAGGTCGTTGCCAAATTAGATACACAAATATACTATACTGCTTTTATTCAAGCCCCAAGCAGTAAGCAGCAGAAAGATAAGGCTGATCAGGCTTATTTTAAAACCACCGAATAAGCAAATGTCTTATTGCTTCTTATTTGGTCTCTCAATCTCTTTCTTTTCGTGTGAGACACCGAGGCAACCAACGACCCGACGAACACTGGTGTCAGAGTTCTTCAACCGCCTACTTTGAACCACTAACTGTCCTATTTTCCACAGTTAGCAGCAAAAATCAGGTTTCCTCTTTCCAGCCTTAAGAAGATTTTGAAGACAGATGATTTAATTATTCACCGTTTTAATTTTCCCTCCAAAATCTCTTTGGCTTCTCGCCGGGCGGCTGTTAAGGGGCGTCAGTGTGAAATATTAATGAGAGCCGCCCACGTTTGTAGTTCTACCCTTAAATTTAAGGCTTCAGGGGTAATAATTTGCACTTATGTCGTCGGCTGTGGCCCGTGGGTTAAAGTTAAAAAAAAATAGTTTTCAAAAATGTTGTTTAAAAAGTTTTGGTCTGCGTGATTTTTAGTTTCTTGAAGTAACATTAAAATACTAGTTAGAGTTCACGAAAAATAATGAGTACTGTAGCGATCGGCACATAATAATTTGCCGACGCTATGTTGCCGACTCGTTGCCGCCGTGTCAAAAGAAGAATTAAGAAAAATGTTTAAGCGGAGGATTGACAATCGGAGATATGAAACTGTTTTCATAATAATTGGTTTTACTCCTTTTATAATAAATATTGTTTATACGAATATTTTTATACCTTCAGTAATGCCTCCACCAGCTACGCTTGCCACAGTACCCAGTGGATTCTACCCACTTCCTTTTCTTCAATTAGCATAATTGTGTCCACTGTTGATAATCCATTTACAAGAACCTATTTGACAGAATAAAATTACATCTCGGACTTTGGGATGTTTTTATAGAATCTGATTCAACGTTGCACGACGCGGTGTTCCACACGAAAATAGAGAGAACAACATTTTATATTTTTCATTTGCGGTTAGAAAAACAAATTATGCTTATTATTTTCTTGTAGTTGAATCTACTTATCTCGACATGAAGAATATGTCGGTGTATACAAAACCAAGTACGGGCTAAGCCAAGTGACTTGGTTCTGATGCTACATCGGTTTCTGTTTGGAAGATGGTCGCATTTGTGAGGAATCGCCGGACTATAGAGCATGTGTCAAGGATGACAGATTTTTGCATGTTTACGTATGTTGATTTTGGGAGTTTTAATTCACCTATTGCCTTGTGCAGTGTTTTTGGGACTATACCGGTGGAAGATATTATTATAGGGACTATGCGAACTTGATCTTGATGCCACATAGCTTGTATTTCTTCTGCCAGGGGAATATATTTTTGTATTTTTTCTGTGTGTTTTTTTTGTAGGTTGTCTGTGTTAGGTACGGAGATATCTATGAGGTACGTTATTTTAGTTGATTTTAGTGTAAGGGTTAAGTCTGGTCTATTGTTTTGTGTGGTTCTGTCTGTAATAATGTCGCGGTCCCAGTAAAGTTTAGCTATTTCATTTTCGAGAACATTTTGAGGTTTATATTTGTAGTAGGGCTCTATGGTTTCAATCAAATTATATTTTTTGGCTAGTCGGGCGTGGATCTGTTTGGCAACATTGTTGTGTCTGTCTGTGTACTGTTTGTTGGCTAGGTAATTACATCCTCCTGTTATATGGTCTATTGTTTCTTGTTGTTGATTGCATAGTCTACATCTATCTGAGGTTACGGTGGGGTCTTTTATTATACGTTTCTGGTATGATTTAGTTTTAATAATCTGGTCCTGGATGGCTATCATGAATCCTTCTGTTTCTGCGTAAATGTTGCCTTTCTTTAGCCATGTGTTTGATGCCGTGTAATCTATGTGCTCTTTCTGTAAATTTGCTATGTGTTTTCCATGTAAAGCTTTTGACTTCCATTTTTCTAATTTAGTTTCCTCTGTTGTTATTTTATCTTTGGGTTTAAAATTTGGATCGTTGAGTTCTAGTGTTCCGTGGGTTGAGTTTGGTCTTAAACATATGGCTTTGTGTAGTTCGCTTGTTTCTCTTTTTTCAAGAAAATAGGTTCGCATGTTACAGATTTGTCTATAGTGTAAATTTTTGATGTCAATTAGTCCTCTTCCTCCTTTCTCTCTTTTTAATGTAAATCTTTCAACTGCTGAGTGAATGTGATGTATGAGGTGTTTGTTGCATGTGGTTCGGGTGAGTGTGTTAAGTGTTTCTAATTCTGTGTCGGTCCATTTTATGATTCCAAATGAATAGGTAAGGATAGGGATTGCATAGGTATTTATAGCTTTTATTTTGTTTCTACCTGACAGTTGAGTATTTAATATTTTATTATTATTATTATATTTATTATTTTTCGAATTCGCAAAAACTGTCTATCCAGCAATTTCATTCAACAAAAAAGCATTTCCGTAAACCTTTCGTCCCTAATCAAATCAATCATAATAAAACATTATAACGTTCCAGAAATACACAGAGTTTCTTCAAACAATCCTAACAAATCTATTATGCAAATGCCTTGGAGTTACAATAGAATTGTAAGCGGTAAATAATAGTAACTCGGTTGTCATAAACATTGTTACGTGGTTATACTGGTGGATAGAAAATACTACTAGCCTGGTTGGTCTTCTTGGTTGGCGCACAATATGCAACAAAAAAATATGAAATGGAAATGTGCAGGAAAAATTTCGGGTCAGTTGACGTTTTGATTGAGCTCTAACGTCATCTGCGAACAGGATGGAAATATTAAATTCATTTCAGTGCGACAAGGATAGGTAGATTGCACATTTTCTTGGTGAGCTCGTTAGACGCAGTCACGTCAAGGTAAGATCTGGTCCTCAGTGCTTGAACCCACGACTTCGTAAAAAAAAGTATAATGGATTTAAGTACGAGCAACGATTTTTTTCTACGTCAGGCCGTCGCGTAGAAGTTTTCTATTTATCAAAATGTGTTCGGCGCACTCTGTCGAGCGGTCCCAAAAATCTGACTCGACGCGCAAAATACTAAATTCTTAAATTGTCTTCTTACCGATCCCTTACTCATACATTCGAATAGTTCGGTGGTTTCTTATTTATGCGTGTGATGCCGGCTTAGAATAGCATCACCCCACATCCTTCCCGCGGGTGTCCTGAGGCGACAATTTTTAGGCGACAGGCTGACAACTTGTCACTATAGTGATACACATGTTTTCTGAAACAACCTTGGAAAACAATCCTCAAAAATGTCAGACGTGGCGATAGCGACCGTATTCTTACGGCCGTTAACGCTCTGCCTACCCCGCCAGGGATAAAGGCGTGATATATGTATGTATGTATTCTTATTTATGTTTTTTTTTCTCGTAAATTCGTACACTGATTCACGCGGCTATATAATTTTACGTCTACCTTCACTGAGTGTTACGGACAAACAGCTTATTAGGGTGCTTCTTCGGAGCGTAAATTTTCATTGTCCGGGGCCAAAACACCATAGTTTTTTAAAAACAAAGACACGATATATTTTTTATTGGATAGTTCATACTTGATTCTAACTGGGACATTATGAAACTTACGTATAGGATCATGCCAAGATAGTAAAAAAAAAATTCAAACTGCCGAAATCTGATTCCCGGAACGTGTCCGCGCCGCAAAAATCGATACAATAATGCCTATATCTTTTTTTCTGTATAACTAATCTATTCAAACTATTTCTACATGATAAAACAGAAGTACAATAGTCAAGGAAAAAAATATTTCATTTCTGTGAAAATATTAGATTTTGTTCTATAAGCTAATTTAAAAATGTCCGGCAACAAGTTCTGATTCCCGTGGAACGTCACTAAAGTCCGCGTACATCCCTAATTAAACGCCCCGAAAGTGAGTTCTATCCCCTATCGTTATCTCCCAGTAGTAGAGATGGGTCGTTGACGTTTTTTTCATCAACGAAACTAGACCGTTTTATTTCGTTGATGGACTAGTAGATTAACTAGTTTAATTTGTCGACTAGTTGACGTGTCAATTTCTTAAGGTTGACGTTACTCATTAGACGTTGTTACGCTTAACGAACGGCTTAACGGAGCGCGTTTCTACTGTAAACGTGATTTCACTTATTTGCGCAATAATTTACAAACATTTCTCTAATAATCAATAATATTTCAACAATTAAATTGCACACCGACCGAAATCTGCTCTAGCCTCTGACCTTGAGCGTAACTCGTCACAAACTGAATACAATAAATCAATCAATGGGGCCCAAAAAGGGTCAAAAGAAAGAAACAATACTTTTTCCCGCTCAAATTAGCCGCTAATAACCAAAACTTTGCTGACTCAGATTGTTTGCGCGCTCTCTCTTTCGCACTCACAAAAAAGACATCATGTCTGTCACTCTATCGCATGCACTGAAATATCACCTAACTGACAATGAAATTAGGTTTACATTTGTACAACCGTTCAAATTATTATACGGTTAAGTTGATGCGTCGAACTATCGTTGTAGGTTAAATACGAACGCATGGACTACTGTTTTAGCCGTTTACGAATTCAACTAGTCGACGATTTAACGAATAACCGTCTACGCGTTGATTGTACGTAGACGGTTGATTTAACTAGTCCGTTTATTCAACGCCCATCTCTACCCAGTAGTGCTCTGTGCACCATGGGAAGCAGAGGTGCCGCTTGTGCAGCATTCCCGAACTACGAAGGTTCGAAACTGATTCCCGTGTGTTTGTTTTGGTTGAAAACTGATTCCCGTTTGTTGGTTTAAAATTAAAGTAAAAGTAACAAGGTGACTACTTCATACCTAATTTAAAGACCCTAAGGTTTACTAACTTAAATGTTTTAATTATAGCATAAGACTGCGTCAATTCGCAACAATCGCCATTTTTCGATTTTTTCTGATTCCCGTCACACTGATTCCCGTGTATAAAAGACAACGGAAATCAGCTTTTTACTAAATTTTACATGAGACTTATCATTGTATGTGCCTAAATCGTGGAGAAGCATTGTCCTCTTGCGTAAAACGTATATTTTTTAAAAACATCTTAAATGCAAAATTTCACTTTTGCAAATATATTTTTTCGCAATATTTTTCCCTGTCGTTGTCCCTATTATGTTATATCGATACGTAGCTATGTTGTTAGGGTATTAAATAAGTACCTAATTAGATAGGTAACTAGATAAATAGCTTCACATCTATACTAGTTAAGTGCCTACTTGTCTAGTTAATTATCTACCTAACATGACATACTTGCCTAGTTGCTTATTTACCTAACATGCCTAGTACTCTTGTCACCTACTTCGATATACCTAGTTACTTAGTTACCTAAGTACTTATGATTTGTTTCATTACTTTTTTATATTATTTTCTAACCAATAGTTTCACACAATTATTACCAGAAATATCCTACTTCTGATTCCCGTGTCACAGAATCTGATTCCCGTGGGCGGATAATTTTTAAATGCCCATATCTCGAAAAATATTATTCTTGGATGAGTGCCTATTTAAAGTATACCTTTGTTTTATACTAGAATTTGACCTGGAGTAAATATCATGAGAAATGAAAACGACTACGGGAATCAGCCAAAGAACGCGATTTCGAATAACCACCCATTAGCTAACCTATCCAGCGCCAAGAATCTCTTGCTAAATCCAATTTTCCTTAAACCTTGTTCGTCGAAATTCCATTTACAGTAAGGAACACAAGTTTCACACTCGCACCTCGATTTCGACTCTCAAGGTAATTGAAATATGAAGTTACCGTGCGGAACTTACGTGCCTCACTGTACGTACCATAAACAAATACCTAAGTTTCGCCGTAGTTAATTTCGCTGTGTGCCCCCAGAATCGAGTTTATATGTGAGCTAATTATACGGTCCTACCTAGTCAAACAGTTTAGAGACTTCTCGCCCCAATTTCCAGCTGAATTTGGTTTCGAGCACAACTTCAGCTGTATAATCCACTTACTAAAGGCTAACGGTTTGAGTTCATGAGCTGCTGGAATTAAACGTCTCCTGCAGTCTGGAAAGAAATAAAGTTGAGCGAAATGGAGCTAATTTTGAACAGCGATTTGACGGGTCAACGTACGTTTTCAGTTACTTTCAAAGTCTGGTGTTATTAGTTTCACAGTGAACAGAATATTATATCCCTTATTTGAGGGTCATTTCAGTATTCACATTACTATGTAACGGTCTTAATTATAGCAACGAGTAAATACCATACGATGAAATAAATCTAAGGTGTAAAAATATTAGCTGCAAATTTTGACTCAGCCCGTGAAACTGAACAACTTTCCCCGAGAAACATTGGTCGAATAAATATAGATCAAAATATGAAAAAGGTTTTGAACATATTGTATGGGAGGTCAAAAAATGCTTTTCATTTCTTTATCTTCGACCTTTCTTCCTTTCTTCGTTGTTCAGTTTTTTGGACTGACTCACCCCTTAATATAATAATACTAGTTTATTTTTTTTATATCCTGTATAGCAACAGGACGCATATAGCCTGAAATGTAATTAGAGAAAAATACTGTTTTAAATTATTACAAGTACTTTGTTCATCACACAATCATTAGGTAACTACTAACTAGCAGACAAAGCAAATATTTAAGTCCTTTGATAGGCTTACAAACTACCCACTTTCTATATTCAAGTTCTGTTAATTAATAACAATAACTTTACATGTTCTGGTCGTATCTCTCACTTTTCGTGTGGGACACTGAGTCATTCAACGACCTAATGGACCATAGTGTCAGAATTTTGCAACCGCCTTCTACAAGTAGCAGGCTTGTGACATGGTTTTGTAACGACCGCCGTCTAAGTAATCATAGACAGCAACCGGGACCTACGACTTAACATGCCATCCGAAACACGGAATCTTTCTTACGGACAATCGGGTGGTTCAACCCGCAATGTCCTAACCAGACTGGGGACAAATTCACAAAGTGGTAAATGTCAACTTTGCGAGTGACCCACCGAGACTCGAAGCCGGAACCTTCTGCGTCAAAGGCAGTCGCACTACTACTGCACCACATCCATCTGGTGTTAGTGAGCTGATTCTATATTTAAAATAAAACTTTTTGCGTTTTTAATTATCTTCTGGCCAGTACGTTTCAGTTTCCTTTTTCGAAATTAGTTTTTAAATTGACTTCTTTAGCTTGAACAGTTCACGGTTTTATAGCCAAATTGATTTTATTTCCCTTACAAACTGTGTTTTTATTTTTATTCTACTTCAACCTGTGTTTCGCTCGACAAGTTACGACTATAAAAACTGGAATGTTTTTCTCCGTAGTAATAAGACTGGGAACTTGGCTTAGAGCGTCGGAACCATTTGTCTAGTCTTGTATTCCAGTCTGTTGGATATTTTATACGCTTCTTGTACGTGCCAGTAACATCACTCAAGTTAGTTGGCCTGTTCAAGGATATTGACGCTAACCCTATAAAATATTTACAGACATCTGCAAGCCTTTGCGCTATTATCTCGTGTAATATTTTAAGCTTTGGTTAGAAGCTTTATAAGTTTTCTAACAGTTTTTGTCTCCATATACTTACTTATTTACAACATACAGTTATTTTTTAGTCAGTACACAAACTTGGTAGTGTATTTCTACTCATGATTCTGAACAACTTTTCCTTTGGGGCCACCTGCGAAATCGAAATGAATTTTTTGGGTGTTCCAAGCATTTATGTAGGTATAAATTTTTCTATGGATCAATCTAAAAAAAATATGATTTCGCGGGTGGCCCCATGGGAAAAGTTGTTCAGAATCATGAGTACAAACACCCTACAAAGGTACTGACTAAAAAAACCCTGTATTGAAGTCAGGTAGAGTCAACTACTGAACGTACTTAGGTCTCCATCAGGGCCATACGGCACGATGATCTCTCGTTTTTACAATCCAGTCACTACCAGCCGCCTTCTTGAAGTTCAGTGTTTTCTCGAGAGGAGGTCAAGCGTTGGACACACACACACACACAAAATCACACATATCCACACACAAATACACGTGCTACATGTTGTTGTACTTGTACACATTTCCCTCCAATATTATTTATTTACAACGATTTTGTTCAAAGTTAGAACCCACCCAGCCGTGTATCATAAAATGCAGACGCCTAATAAAATACTCTGATATTATTCGGGGATGCACGCGGTTCTGAATTCAAATGGGGCCCATCCTCTGAAAGGATAGTGTTGCTCCAGAAAAAAATCAAACTTATCGATAGCCCACATTAATTACTTGCGGACGCCCGCGTGGAAGTCGGTTTCAATCCGGTAGCATCCTGCAGAAACATTTTTTCGGGATAACAACATTAACTGTCTTATGTGTTAATCCATGTTACCCTCTATCTGTGTGCCAAATTTCATAAAAATCGGTTCAGTAGTTTTAACGTGAAAGAGTAACAAACAAACAAACAAACTTTCACATTTTTAATATCAGTAGGATTTATCGGGGTCATCCGCGATATTTTAAGGTAACTATGAATAATTTACTTTGATCCCGCTATTTAAGCTGGGTTTCACCAGCTGTATTCGCAGTAGACTAAATTACTCACAGTGACCCGGTTGAATAAGGTAAAAGTAAGAATAGTAATCGCCAGTGCCATTTGTAGATGGAGGAACCGATCATTAATTTTCTTTTAGATACTCGTATCAATTACGGAATTTTAATGAGAATATCCGGTCTGCCTACCCTGCAAGGAATTTAGGCCTGATATGTGTATGTACGTATAAAACTCTCAGTTGCAATTTCATGTTTGGTAATTTTACTACAGTTGTTCAGACTTCTTGATTCTTCTTATACTTAAGATCATATTTCTCTTGTCGGTGGAGTATTTGCCAGTTGTTCCTATTCTTTGGCCATCCTATGTTTGTACGTACATTGACATGACCATCAATTACTCCTTCGGATAACGTAAAATTTTTTGGCAGTGCGTACGTCTAGTTATTTCTGAATAAGCACGACAGTACTCGAAGGTCCATATTTGTAAATCGCACTATCTCTGAGATCGATCTCTAGAGCGATTTTGAAAAATCTCAGCCAATTCTTACAGCATCTAAAAGTCACACTCAAGATCGATCTCAGAGCTGAGTGAGGACCTTAGCGACGTTGTTGTTTGTAAAATAATTTAATAAATAAATTGAAAAGTCGATACGTTCTTCGACAACTCTATTCAGACCTACTTACTTTCCGCTAGCTAATAAAAACGTTGTCGTATGAAGTGTGTCCAAGCCCGCAGTCAGAGCTGAGGCTTTTGCCAGAATTGCGAGCTTTAAACTCTGCGTTTTACTGTGCGTCAGAACGAAAGAAAGTTTATGGAAACGGTTTTCATAAATATAATGCAATTTTTATTTCTGGTTCTATAGCAAACTTGGCTGCGGACATTGCGGATATAATAAAAAAGTAAAATCTGAGTTGGAATTGTACTTGGGTGTTCAAATTTTGTTATTTTTGTACCGCTCAGAATTTAAAATTATTCAATCCAGGCACTAGTGTTTCGGTGTTTAGGGGATCATATTTTAAAATTATTTATTTATATATTTTATTTTTACATGTGTAGACTGTAGACCAAAGTAATGGGAAGTGTCACATTGGCGCTTCCCAAAAATTAAAATATATGTAGCTATTTAGGTACATAAATATAAGGTGTAAAAATATTAGCCGCAAATATTTTAAGAGGCGAATCAGCCCATGAAACTGAACTGCTTTCCCCACGAAACATAGGTCGATATTATGACAAAAAATTTTGGACCTCCCATACTACCGACTAACTACTGACCGACCGAAGTCAATTTGCATGGGAGGTCCAAAAAATTTGCAGCAATTTTTTTATGCTCTATATACATTGGGTTTTTATTAAAAATTTTGTAAAGGCTCTTCCACAACACAAACCCACATCGTTTGGTTATCCAAAGATTACTTACTCTAATTCTCAGACATTTAAATCAAAATTTGTAAAATAAGATTTGTTGTTGCTCAAATGTGACAAAAAGTCAGTCTTAAAAGTAAGACTTTAGGATTGTCGCAATCTCTCCTACCCCTCGGATGATAATTACAGACGTAATTTCCATATTTCTTCTAATTTCCTTGTACAGTCAAAAAAGTTTTAAATATCTTTTTATAAAGTAATTGCTTGGTATCTGTTTACGAAATTTTAATTTATTCACTGCTGGGAAAAATTGCCTTCTTAAAATAGAAAAATATTTTAAATTATTCATGATTCATTCAATCTGGTCGTTTGTTTATTTATTGGCTTGCTATGAATTGCGGTTGTATAAGGAAGCCCCCTAAATTGAAGCCTTAAAAACTTGTATATAGATATCTATACTTGGTTATAAGCATAAATTATTAAGTTATTACACACATGAGCCGTATTAAAAAACACAAACATACTCATATTATAAACTCAACGCCTTGGGAGGGAAGTTTCAACGTCCAGCCCTAAAAAAACATAATTAATGAAACAATAAACTGTCACAAATATAAGTATATCATGTGATGTCCACAATGTTCTGTGATTTTGTTTTAGCCTTAGATGAATGATAGGTCTAGCTTATTTTTAATTTATGTACCTATCATAGCTGTATCAAAGGTGTATCTGTCAATTGTGGCAGATATGAAAAAAAGAAGAATGAGATATATTTTGTAGAATCTGACGTAAACCATAGTGTTCCTATCCTACTGCACTTTTTTCGTAAAGATCTCTCTTTGTTATTTTTGTTCTGAGATCTGAAGTTATGATTTCGGTACGAAAGGTCTCGCATCATTTAATGAAAGATGAAGGTCTTGGTAGCCGCAAAACGTCTTATAAATATTATAGCAATTAAGCAAATCATCACTTTCCTGTGGTTACTAAGCAGCTTCGGCTCTACCGCAAGTCTTATTAGCTGCTCAAATTAATAAGACAAAGGTATTCAAAGTTAAAGATTATGAAATTATAGCTGGGTAGTATTGCAACAAATAATAAAGTTTACAGATAGCTCTAAGCTAGGCAAGTCTAGGCTTTAGCACAGAATAAATAGATTAGATTAGATTAGATTAGATTAGTTTATTTTGCATTATCAAATTCATAGTTATCATTATATAAAATAAAAATGTCAAAGGATAATACAATCGTCAAAAAAAATTAAAATAAAATATAGGTAAGATTAACAAATTAATTGTAAACAATTTCTAACTAAAAAATTAATAACAAATGTCAAATAGAATAAAATCATGTCAATAGGTAAATAGAATAACAAATAATAACAAATGTCGAATAGATGAAAAATATGTCAATAGGTTAACAAAATTACAATATAACAAATGCCAACTTATAATTAAAATATCAATGTCAAAAGTAAAAAAAATAAAAAAATATTAAATAAATCGGTACAAAGGTACATGTCAATAACTACAATACAACTTTGTAGTTAATTCAGAACTTACATACTAAAAATTCATTTACAGAGTAAAATTCGTTTTCCAGCAAAAGATATTTTAATTGGCAATAAAATGTTTCGTCGTTAGCCTCATTCCTAAGACTCGCCGGCAACTTCTCATAATAAGTGGGACCTATTACACGTGGGTTTGCTGTCGCCATTTCCGTACGGTGACGTACACTGGCCAGCCTACCCACGTTACGTAGTGACCGCCCTCCAGCAAGCCGGCGATCGAATTGGTCAATATTGCGGCGAACATATGATATAGTAGTATAGTAGTACTATTAGGTTTCTAGTATAGATCTGACAGAATTTTAGCGGTCCGTCGTGCGTTAAGTGTGCGATGCGCCTTAGTTATCTACATTTAATAATTTTTAAATATTAGTATGAATATGAATAAGTTCTGGTATTGAGTATCAAACTTTAGGACTAGAATGTCCTGACGTTACTGCTATGTAATAAACGTCACGCGATTTCAACTGTCTATAGCTTCAACACAATTTGTTTACATGAAAAAAGACGCAATATGTATTTATAATTTAAAAGTCGAATTAATTAGATTTTATCCTATTGGAAGAGCGGGTGACACTGACTTCCGACCTTCAAGAAAACGGTTCCTACATCTTGCATTCCCAGGAACCCGGTTAGAACGTTCCTTCTCACGGCGAATATTAATCCTGCGACGAATTTAATTAAAATTAATTAAAAAGGCGAGCGTTTAATGTGTCGTTAGCCGGGGTTGATGCGTTTGTAAGGGATAATTTTGTTCGTTCACGGATAATTTGGACATTGTCTGGTTTTTATCAAAATGAAGTTTGCTTTTTTCAATGCCTTGTGCAAAAATTTTGGTGAGTCCGTTTTAATGGAAAGGAAAAGTCGAAACACATTGCAAATGGGCAAAATACAACAAAAATAAGTCACAAAATTTGACGAGACATTTTCGGCAAAAATGCAGAAAATGGCACAACCGACAGTGAACCGTTTAGCTTCAAGTTTTTATCCTCATTTGAGATTAAATAAATCTAGAAATGAAATGAATCGGTGCGGTTAGAGAACTGGGTTATCCAACAGGAAAAGACTAACAGGCAGGCCAGTAGTGGCTTAACTCTAAGTGGTTTACATACAGCGTACGTGATTCTCGGCTCAGACGGGATAGCATCTCAACAAGGCACTGCCTGACGCGGCGCTGATCGATCTTTGTCAGCATACAAGTTTCAAGAACACTTCTTCGTATGCGCTTCGTTGGAAAATGAGTGAATGTAGACAGTTTTTTCAGTATGTTGATTCAAAGTTGATTCAATGAAAAGCACACAACGAATACACAACCATGAACGGCATTTGGATGGAAAATGGGTACTTCGTATTGGACCCGAATCCCTAAAAATCAAAACCATGCCCTGTCGGCTTAGTAAGGAGCAAGGAAGCACGCAAAAGTATAAGTATGTTAGGTCAAACAACCAGCCTCAATCACGCTTTTAGGCGTTGTCCTAGGAAGAACAGACCAGACTGAGCAAAACTTTTTCATCCAATCGTTACTACGTTACACACATGCAATCCAAAGTTGTTTTTGCATTCCTCAGCCTTCCCTATTTACCTTGATTGATCTAATCACTTCCAAAACTCAATAAATACTTTCTAATTTCCTTCAGCGGTCAAGATAAAACTCTCTCGGTTATTGCATAATTTGTGAACTCGAATCCCCGGAGTCTTATCTGCATCCGAATTTAATAGACCGATCAATTACAACAACAAATTGTAGCAAGGAAGCAAACGGTAACTTTAGAAGCATCGCCTCGGTGGAGCCGAAGTTAACTAATAACGATCAGTCTCTCCGCTCCCGGGGTTCCCCGAATTGCCTCGGACAAGAACAAAGACGACAAATTAAAGTAACTATGTTATAGACTCTGCCGCTGCTTTGTACTACCAGCAGAACGTCAGCCTAGTCGTTTAAGGGATCAAGTTACACTGGTTTTTCGTAGTAACTATATGATTAGTCAATATAAATTGATCCCTTACGGTGGGGTGTACTCTTAAGGTTCCAGCTGTGGATCCTATCTGCTGATCCTTCTGTTGCTTCTAACTGCTTGTATATTCCTAGCTGATTTCCTAGATAATTAATAAAACTTCAAATACAATTTAACATTATTCTCTATTATTAACTATTACTCTACAAATCCCTCGGTTGGGCTCATAGCTAAATTTCCTATGTTACGTCATGACTTTTTCACATGTAGCACATAAGATGGCCAAACTGAGACAAGGCGCGGGCGGCTCGTTTACGCAGAGGTTGAATCGGGATCTAGAATAAATCAAATTTGAAAAACTTCAAACATTTCTTATTAAATTAATTGGCGTAGCCTGTGCGCAGAACGAGATCAATCTCGACAGTACCTGTACTGTGGTCAAGCGGCCTGAGTTTGATCTTAAGATCCGCTCCATGATTCGGTTCTCAGAACAGGTACACAAAGTTGATATTTTGCTAATTCATCTCTAGGTGGTAGTCTTCTCAGTTTCATCAGGACATCGCCGCCTGAACCATCTGATTGTTCATAAAAGTTGCCATCGGCCGCGGGATTATCTACTTTTGAGATTACTCCACTCCATACCACTCTGTCAGATGTCAAGTCTGGCAATAGCCTAACTATACATCTAGCGCCTTATGAACGCGATTCTCTTGTTGCGTTTTCTCTACATACACATACACATATCGCGCTCTTATCCCTTGCTGGTTAAGCAGAGTGCCTACGGCCGCAAAAATACTGTCGTTGTCGTCTCGTTGTAGCAAATAATGAGGGCCGTTTTGTCAGGTTGTCAGCATGTCGCCTTAAAGTGTAATATGCGTTTTCTCTCCTCCGTCTAAATACACGAGTAACGCTGGAAGCATTAATAAAACAGACATAAGGATTATTATCTATAATTAATTACGCGTTCAAGCCTTTCAAATGAACCAGGAAAGAGGATATCGACGATGACGGTAGGAACATTTATCAAAACGTGTAAGCGTTTATTGTGGATGGTATATTGATCTATGACCTACCTACTTACTCACTTTTATCACTGGGAAATCGAGGAAAAAAAAGGGATTTTAAATTTCTACCTTTTACGTCAAGATTTTAGGAAATAATCTTGTTTCAGAAAAATTTGTTCTGCAGTTTTATGATGCTTTATGAAGACTGTCTCGTGAGTCTCGTAATGCCTTGAAAATTTGGAGATTTATCCGAATATACATTGAGTGACTTGGTATGGGAACTTGAAAAAAATTTCTCGTTTCCTAACATAGCCCCTATAGAAAAAGTTGTTTAGTTTCATGGTCTGATCACGCCTGCAAAGTTTTCGTTACACCGTCTCTTACACCCCGTATGTGAGGTTTTTACTCAGCCCTACTTCCTATTCACAATTTCAACAAACACTATCTACACCACACATACCACCTGCTACCACTTGACTACATCCGAGGTAATCCCGCTTCTTAATGGCAGTATAAACTAGCCGGAGTTAGCGGCTAATCTGCAGACTAGACTCGCTTGAGCCATGCACATGGTGCTCGGGCAACTGTCGTTAAAGTATAATTTCTCGGTAGATCGATGTTAGAAACTTCATACTATACTAGCGGATGCCCGTGGCGTGGAAGTTGGGTCTAAAAAACATCCCGTGGCATCCCACATGAACAGTTTTTCGGGATAAAACCTTCCAATGTGTTAATAAAAGTTTCGTCTATGTCCGAACAATTGATTTTACTACTCAGAGTCGCACATTTTGCTATTACTGCTATTACACAAATCCAAACTTACGTATCCCTTAACACGGTATTCGAGTACGTAATACGAGTAGGTTTAGACACCATTCGTCATGTCACATCGTGGTAAGGCGCATCTCGTATTTCTACTGATTTAAAAATACGACTCGTGTCCTGATTTAATCCTGCGGGTAGCGGGTAGAACAGCCGTGAAATTAAATTGTTGCAGCAAATGAGTTGCTTAGCCTGCTGACCGATTTTCTTTTTTATTAGTTTGAATTTAAAAAGCATACATAGACATATACCTACACACATACACAATAACGCCTTTATCCCTTTCGGGGTAAGCAGAGCGTTAACAACTGTTAAATTACGGTCGTGTTCGCCTCGTTTGACTAATATTCGTCGGTTGTTTCAGACATGTCGTATATCACTAAAGTTGCAATACACATGAAACCCTCATGTCTCTTAATCGTCTCTTACGACATCTGAGGGAAAGAAATAGGGTTATGCTATTTTAAGCCGGCATCACATAGCATTAAATAAGCATACATACATATATCAGGCCTTGATCCCTTGAAGGGATAAAATAGTAGCGTGGTCGCTATCTATCGCCACACCTCACAAATATGTATTAGACGTCAGTTTCAGATAAATCGTGTGTCACAATAGTGTCAGCTTGTCAGCCTGTTGCCTAGAATTGTAATACCCATGAAATTCGAGAGTCCCTTAGGACACCCGCGGGTTATGCTATTTAAGCCGTCATCACACAGCAAAACCAGAGTCTGTAATGTAGCGAGAATAAGTTGGTATGAAAGGCTACAGGTGCCATACTTTCAGTTGCCGAGTTCAAATCCAGTCTTTCAGTTCTCAGTACTAGTAATAAATTTCAATTTCTTTACTCCGAAGCTTCACCAACTTCTTAGCCCCTAAAGTAAAATGAACTGTGTCTGTTCTGTTCTTTGAATCCAGGCAAAGCTACTACCCGACTGCCTTAGAAGTAACCCTACCTGGGTTATGTTTTTCGAGTGTATGTAGGACGACTACGGGACTCATGTGTATTACAGTTATAAGCGACAGGCTGACAACCTGTCACTACAGTGATACACGAATCATCTGAAAGAGCCCTCAATATTTGTCAGACGTGGCAATAAAGACCGTAATTTTACGATCGCCGTAATTTTACGATCGTTAACGCGCTGCCGACCCCGCAAGGGACAAAGGCGTGATTTATGTATGTATGTATTTATGTGGACAAGTTAATTATTTTTACGGGCTGCAGCCGATACAGCTGGGCGGATGTTGAAATACTATAGAAGTGTCGTTCAGTTCTTCTGTCGATAGTACGTGTGACACTGGCTATATTAAAATTTCATTAGTTCAAAATAGCGGACTTAAAAAAAAACTTTGAAGCTACCGCAACCGGGTTTTTGTTTTTCAGTCATTGTATTTTTAAAAGAATTTCTGCTAGGCAATACATTACCTGGGAAATTGCTAAATCCCTAGGTTTCTTGTTCCGCGTCTTTCTGAAATTCAAGACTTCTGGAAAGTTTGCTGAGAAGTTATTTACTTTTTCAGATTTATTTAATAACTTTGCTTTACATTGACAGTTTTATATGTTTTGATATTTATATACAGGGTGTAAAAAATATATATATTTGCAACTAATATTTTTACACCTTATACTAAGTCTTCGTCCACTTAGTCAGCGTTTGAGAACCTACGTTATCTTGATCCAAATTAAGCAAAATAATGGTAAACTTTGCTATTTTTTTATGGTGAATACTGTAGATTTAATAAGCAGCTTCCAATAAGAATTTTTACCAAGTGGATATTAGCCTACTTCGATTTAATCTTCTTATTTCTAAAACGCCTCCAAGCCATCTCGAAGGCCAACGAATAAACCGTGGGATCGCGAAGGTAATTTCTAAATCTGTAAAAAATATACGAATTTAGATGAATTATCCCGTTCCATTTCGCCTGGGAAACTGGGTCAAGGATTCAGGTGCAGGATGATCTCGTTACAGAGGTATTTAGCTGGTGAATTGTACTTACCTATACACAAGGGAACAAGCTATATTGGTTCCAATAAAGGTTGATTACAAATCACTTCTCAACATCTTTTTGATGTGTGTGTGGGAATCCTGAATCTTCGAGACTGAGGGACTTGAGGGTTTCGTGTTTATTACAACGTTGGGCGATAGGCTGAAAACTTGTCACTACAGTGATACACGAATCATCTGCAAGGGCACTCAAATTTGTCAGACGTGCCGATAGCGACCGTATTTTATTTTTACTTTCTTTCGTGTAAAAATAAAGAAAAACATGTCATGATTTACAACATCACATCAGCCTATAGCAGTTTACTGCTGGAAGTATAGTACGCCACAAGACGCGATTTACCTATCTCAACAGCTATACATCTTTTGACTTTAGTAATACCCCTGATATACGTCTTGTTAAGATGTCTTACGTCACCTTTGCGCATTTTTTAAAGTATGTATGTACTGTACTCGTATTTCGTTTTTTTACTAAGTTACCTCGTTATACGTTATTTTATTCTCTCCAGTTCTTGTTTGAGATTTGGGTCAAGGATGCCTGTGTAGGACGACTTTCCTTACAGTTGTATAGGAAAATATGTCTTTCCGAGTATTGCCAGTTCATAATAGCACCACCCTGTATCCATACCGTGTGATGCCGGTTTAGAATAGCATCACCCCACATCCTTCCCGGGGGTGTCGTAAGAGGCGACTAAGGGACTTGTGAGTAATGTTTTTTTGCAATTTTTAGGCGACAGGCTGACAACCTGTCACTATAGTGATACACATTTTTTCTGAAACAACCTTGGAAAACAATACTCGTTAATGTCAGACGAGGCGGTAGCGACCGTATTCTCCCGGCCGTTAACGCTCTGCCTACCCCGCAAGGGATAAAAGCGTGATATATTTATGTATGTATGTATACATACCTATCTGTGGGAGTTGGTGAATAAGAGATAAATTGTTAAATTGCCTGCCAAATTGATGACATGGCAAGCACCCCTCAAAAGCGAGGATTATTTCAAATAGTGGACTGTTTAGACTGTTGATGTAAGCTACTAGTAGGACATAAAACTTAGCAGCTCAACTCATAACCCTATTTATTCCTTAGTGTATAGCCCTACTTATTCCTTAACGTATTTTACCTGCTCAGCCTTGAAACCTTAGCTTTGCCCCGATATCCCGATTAAACTCAATATAAACTCAATTTCCCACCTCAAAGAGAACGCTTTCCTTCATCGTAATCCTATCATATCTTACAAGTTTCCCATGACGCGAATATAAGTGAGTATGAATAGTATCACGGTTTTATGAGTTATCTTTTACAGTGATCGTGGGCTGGGCTTACTTCCATAATATCGTCCATGTAGACGGAATTCACGTCCGACCCTTTTTCACGCCTTTAAAAATGTTTATCTTACTGCCGCTCTCCTCCTTTATAAAAGTGAGTTGGGTTGAGGTAAAGTAAAAGTTAATCAGTAAGTTGTTTCGGCAAAGGTGTATTAAGTATGCTGGCACTGTTTTGACCATACTGTATATACTTACAGCCATCCACACGTCACCTATCCATTATAGAATCCTCCCGACTTTATTCAAGAAAATCTGGTAAATCATATCGTACAGCACTTGCTTTGTATCATTCATTATCAATAGCCAATCACTGCTGGAGATGTCTATATCAGGTGACTTTTTAGACTACTATCTTGGGCCAGTTGTGTCAGGTCGTCAACACATGACTATTTTTGTACTACACTCATCTCTATTAATTGGCAAACAAGAGAACTATTTTTAATAGGAACTATGATTGTTCAGTTTTCTTCTACTGTGGTAACCAACTCCCTCATCTATCACTTGTCGTTTGTGAATGGCGTCCGTAGATTTATCATCCAGTTATCCGGAATATCCGGATAGGAAAGGGCTAGAGTGTACAGTTGCATTTGCAAGTGGCTCGTTAAGCGGTTGTGTCCGCCTTCCGGGGTAGACAGTGCGTTGAAAGCTATAGAAACATTTGTTGCCACGTCTTACGAATATTGAGAGTATTTTGAGAAATTGTGTAATTACCTAGATAAGTAAAAATAACAAGTTGTAAGGCCATGACCAAAACTAGGTAACTGAAATCCTCGATTTCTCTAGTCGCCTATTACGGAAAGAAACGGGGTGATGCTATATACGGCAAAACTGTAATCTTTGTAAGTGATCTATTATTTATTTTTATTTAGAAGCTTTGTCTCGTACTTATAGATAAAAAGAAAATGTCATGCTTTATGTCTGTGATCTATGCTTACATTAAAATGATGTTTATTTTGTTGCAGGTAATTTTCTACTCTATAAATATGCAGATGAGGTTGAAAATAGGTATGAAAAGTTACAAAGAAATAGGTGTGAGCTCTTCTTTGAAAGTTTATTGCGTACTTGTGTTAGACGACTACCTTAAACAATTATTGCTATTTTCGCCGTTTGCATCGTATTTTTATTTTATTTTAGCATCAGGCCCTCAACATGATGAGAATTTAAATTAAATTCTGAGG
Source organism: Keiferia lycopersicella (assembly GCA_029255805.1). Classification (NCBI taxonomy): domain Eukaryota; kingdom Metazoa; phylum Arthropoda; class Insecta; order Lepidoptera; family Gelechiidae; genus Keiferia; species Keiferia lycopersicella. The sequence continues at coordinate 9,634,187 of JARACZ010000008.1, forward strand.
TCATTACACTGAATAGGGGCGTAGACATTAAAAGTTCGTTGCCGGGGGTCAGAGGGCTAAAATTAAGCAAATGTTACTACAAATTCTGGATGCCTGTCGCTATGAGGAGAATTTGTCCACTTAAGGCGGCTCCATGTTTTCGCAACTACCTTATAGTAATCGTAGTTGAGACCCTTAAGTTTAAAGGGTTTTCGTAACTCGATAAAGCAGGTAACGTGTTTCAATATCCCCAAGGTCGTAATATACCTACGTATTAAAACGACAGCGTTCCGCCTAGTTGAAAACTGACTGCTACTGCTGCTACCTTTTTACCTTAAAAATAAGATGTTCCCCCGAAAATTTTCTATAGTATGTCCTTCGTCGCAGCCAGCGCTGTTAAAATTGTTATCTCAAGTTATCATAATGCAAAGCGATATAAATTCAATCGGGTTAGGTTTGTTTTTCACTTCCTAGCCGAAGTGAGTCGGTCGATTCTGAACGAAATCTCATTAGTTGAAAACTTACTGTTCGCGTTAAAGAACTGGTACTACAAACTTGATAACGGATACTTGCCTGATTAAACTTTTTCTATTGAACATTGACTCTTTTCGTGTATTCTTTGGTTGGCACATGGCTTTAAGCCCACCCTTTGTCTTTTTTATGTAACATAGTTGAATAAATAAATGAATTAATAAATCTCCCAGTAAGTAATTTTGAATCTTTGAACAAGCAATCAATAAATATAGAGTCTATCATAATTTGTGAAAATTGCTTAAAAGAAGTTACTATCTTCAGACCGGATTGCGAAGTCATCAAACTTTGTTGATTGATGTTCCAACAGAAGTACTTCTCAGTTATTAAGAAGTCCCGAATGGCTGTAAAATTTTCTGATACCGTGGTAATGGAAAATACAAATTACGTTCCGTTAGCGAAATATTTTAGCGGTTCATTGAACCTTTTTCGGCCGCTGATAAATAAAATATCTCCGGGCGATTGGTAATTTTGGAGGTCCATTTTACAAATTTATTGGCACCCCTGACAGAAGATATTGATTTTGAATGAATACCTTCGTAGTCTCTACATTTCTACGCATATCACTGCATAGTTTAAAGCAAAGTCGCTTAACGCCTTTGTCCCTGTCTGTGTGTATGCTTAGATCTTCAAAAGTACTCAACATAAATTGACGCTGTTTTCTTAGCAAATAGAGTGATTTAAAAGGAAGGTTTGTATGTAAAATACTTTCCGGGAAAACAATTTTTTTCCACGGGAAAATGAATTAAAGCGGGTGCAATATGTAGACCCAACTTTATACTTAGTAGAACCATTATTATATGCCGGAGAAATACAATGGATTGTTTGATTACTATCAAATGAAAGCAGTGCCATTTTTATATCCGTTCTAATATGGCAACTGGTTATCTAGGCCGCATGTTATTATTTTCTATTGTAAACCTATGGTAGAATACATCGGTAGGATATTGTATTTCACTTGCATACTGGTTCATATTAAACGAGGGCTCTACATCAGATTCTCGGTTAGATGTAATCATCTTCGTATCTGCTCGGGGTAATCATACATCTTTTACCACAGTAAAAGTATCTCATACCAGTAGGTAGTAGGTACATCATTGATACAAACATACTCTTACTGCCTATGGAGTAGTACTAAAACGCTTTTCTGAATGCCTTTACTCAAGTTGCCAATGGCTTGCATTGCTGTTATCTACAGCTGTTCATGTCTAGTATAAAGAAGCTTCTCTCACCAATTATACAACATGATAATTATTAATCGACTTAGAAGAAATGGTCCATTATAGGTGTAAATGAAAAATCTTGGACGCCGTATCGGGTGTCGTAAAGCTACTCTGTGTCTCCCACATTTTTTTTTATGATGAAACATTTCTGATAAGTCGTCTCAGCCGATAGACGTCCACTGCAGGACATAGGCCTCCCCCAAGGATCTCCACGATGATCGGTCCAGCGCCACCCGCATCCAGCGGCTTCCCGCGACCTTCACCAGATCGTCGGTCCACCTTGTGGGAGGCCTACCTACGCTGCGTCTACCGGTCCGTGGCCGCCACTCGAGAACTTTCCGGCCCCAGCGGCCATCGGTCCTACGAGCAATATGCCCCGCCCACTGCCACTTAAGTTGCGCAATCCTTCGAGCTATGTCGGTGGCTTTGGTTCTTCTCCGGATTTCCTCATTTCTGATTCGATCGCGGAGAGAAACTCCGAGCATAGCCCTTTCCATTGCCCTTTGAGTGACCTTGAGCCTTCTTATGAGGCCCATTGTTAGCGGCCACGTCTCAACTCCGTAAGTCATCACTGGCAACACGCATTGATCCCAGACTTTTGTCTTGAGGCACTGCGGTAGTTGTTGAGAAGAGAAGATGTTACGTAGCTTCCCGAACGCTGCCCAGCCGAGTTGGATTCGACGATTGACCTCTTTCTGAAAGTTGGACCTACCCAGCTGGACTATTTGTCCCAGGTAGACATACTCGTCGACAACTTCCAGAGTAGAGCCCCCAACTGTCAGAGTAATGGGTGCAACAAGAGAGTTTGACATAACCTTGGTCTTGTCCTTGTTCATTTTTAGACCCACTTGTTGGGAGGCTCTATTGAGGTCATCGAGCATTGTACCGAGGTCCTCCAGGGTTTCCGCCATGACCACGATATCGTCGGCAAAACGAAGGTGAGTCAGATACTCGCCGTTGATGTTGATGCCAAGTCCTCTCCAGTCCAAAAGCTTGAAGACGTCTTCCAGTGCTGCTGTGAACAGTTTCGGTGATATTACATCTCCCTGTCTCACTCCTCGCTGCAACTGGATAGGTTTCGAGTCCTGGTCCTGAAGTCGAACTGACATGGTGGCGCTTTCGTACAAGGACTTCAACACTTCGATATACCGATAGTCAGCTTGGCACCGCTGAAGAGACTGAAGTACGGCCCATGTTTCGATCGAATCGAAGGCTTTTTCGTAGTCCACAAACGCGAGGCAGAGTGGTTGGTTATACTCTTCAGTCTTCTGTATAACTTGCCTCAGCGTATGAATGATAAGCGATATGGCCCTTATAGATAGTTATTTTACGGGAAACAATCAATTCCATGCGAATGATCTTCAAAGTTCTCCAAGCATAGCAATCTTGCAAAGCAAATTAACCTACTGTTGTATTTATACTGTGGCAGCATTCCGTTGAAAAGCACAATAGGACCTTTCTATGTGTGCGTGGATTGTAATACTTTGTCTGGAGATAACATTTTGCATTACTTTACCTGTGTTGTATTGATTAAAACTCGGTCTACTTCATTTCAAAGAACTTATCGGTTTGCTCGATTTATCATGTGTTCCTACTTGGGATTGATAGTTATGTTTCCTCACGTCTATAAAATTTAAAAATCATAGCGTAATACAAGGTGAAGGAAAAATAATTTGGACCTCCTGTAAAACAATAAATTGGGCTGGTACACAATTTATATGTTAGGTACATTTCTTTTTCAATATGACCTACCTTGGTGAAAGTTGCTAAGTTTCTTGATGTGGTTCATCCTTTTGAAATATTCACAGCGGCAAATATTTTTAGACAGTTTGGACCTTATACGAAAGATTATCACAGCAATTCACCCCAGTTATGAATCATCTAAATCTGGTTTTGCATACAGTTTATGAAGGAAGCCAGTGTAAGTTGATCTTTTAAAGGTAGAACTCGTATTTGCTTACCTAGTCGCTTGTCGACCGAAGCAGACAGAGTGCTCGGCCATTTCCTCCCAGCGATTGCTTTGATTTGAGCAATTACATGGGGAATAGATAGGGAATAGACGGGATAGATTGTTTTGGATTACCATTTGTAGTTGCAGCGATAGTATGTAACGTATACAGCTGTATACAATAGTTTACGCTAACATAAACGTAAAAGTAGAATGCCAAACAGTCACAATGTTACTAGCTACTTATCCCTTTTTAACTTGTTGGTTTTGCTTTTGATTCTTGCACTATTTTCGGTAGGTATGTTGCGTTAAAAACGTGAGAAATATTGACATAAACAATGACAGGGTCAGTTTTTTCTTATCAAGTGGTCGAGTTCCCATTGCTGGGCAAAGCCCCCCCCCCCTTCTTTCACTGATGTCGATCCTATGCCTCCACATGCCAGTCTTTAGAAAATACATGTCATTAGTTTTTCCAGTGTAAAATAGATAGCAGAAGCGATTTGGTCGCACGATGGATGAACTGGTTTTATTCAATTTCATTTGTTTTTTTCTTGTGTGACAACGAGTCGTCCAACGACCCAATGAACCTAGCGCCAGAAATTTTCAACCGCCTTCTACAAGTAGCAGACTTTGACTACACTGCCATAGACGTGTAACGAAACCTTTCCTGTAATTTTTATTTAATATCCTACACTTTTTAAAAGATATGCTCAGAGCACATATAATGTTTATTCGGTTGTGGGGAAATCATAAGGAAGCAATAAAAGAATCAAAAAACGGGTCACATTTGTGAGTAGCGTTGAAAGTTGTAACCTCAGAGTCTTGCCAAATTAGGTTAGGTAACACACTCTAGTTAGCTGCAGTCTAGTCTAGAGTGTAGCCATTTTGGTTAGCTAACAAGCATGTCGCCGTATATATCTTGAGGATGTTGCAGCTAATGTAGTAGGAAGAGTAGAGACAGGCTTTGATTCTGGCGAGACAATTTCTTAGCGAAGTATTCGTATAACGAGTTGCATTTTAATACGATACTTCCTATAAATGCGAAAGTTTGTATTTTACATTGTTACTCCTTACTGCTGCACCGATTTCATGAAATTTGGTACACACATAGAGGGTAAGTAGGGTCAGCACAAAGGATAGTTTTTATCCCGAAAAAATGTTCCAGTGGGATGCCATGTAGTGATTTTTAAAACAGACTTCTACGCGGGCGAAGCCGCAGGAAACCGCTGGTCAACCATAGTTATAGCGTCACTCTCATTGTCGACAAGACACGTTTCGCATTTTTTACGACCCATACAAGTAGATACCGAATTTCTGTCAGTCATTTAAGAAAAGAGACAGAAACGTCCAACTAAAGGTATTTTCTTCTAGAAGTGGCTGTTTTAAACGAAGTGAAATTAAAAAGCAAACCGATTTTTTGCTGTGTAAAAATTTTTTGGTAAGTAGTTCAAGCGTACACATAAATAACTGTGGTAGATTTTCCGTTAGCAACAGCGGAATTCCTACGAATTAGCCAAAAACGTGTCCCATCTGAATCGAGGCTCGAGTCTTTGTAGAAGCCCAGGAGTAGTTAGTAAACTTGCACATAAGTTTTACTTGAGACCTTACAGACCTTAATTTTATAATAACCAGCTGGTGCACCGAACTAGCTAGGTTTTTAAAAATACCTCAATAGATGGATTTTTCAGTAAAAAAACAAGTGAACGGGTAGATATGGGGTGATGTTATTCTAAGCCGGCACCTGTGCAGTATCGGTGTACTCGTGTTTAGACAGCGGTCGTTACTCAATCATGTCTGAAGCCTGCTACTAGTAGTCGGGTCGTTGGACGACTTGGTGTACCGCATGAAAAGAAGAGAAGGAGACCGTGTGTGTACTAATTGAGTAATATAAGGTGTAAAAATATTAGGTGCAAATATTTTAAGGGGTGAATCAGCCCATGAAACTGAACAACTTTCCCCAAGAAACATGGTCGAAATAAGAGAAAATTTTTTGGACCTCCCGTACAAATTAACTTGGTCGGTTGATAATTTTGTATAGGGTGCCCAATTTTTTTTTCATATTTCGACCTATGTTCCTTGTATATCATAATTGAGATATAGCACCGTCTTTTCAGTTGGCAATAACCGTGTCCAGTCCAACCTTCGAAGACATCTATCGCTCATAGCATCATCTGGTTGTTGTCGCCCAAAACACGACACAAAAATAATTGAGCGTGCTTCCTTACTCAATTTTCCTTCCCTGCAATATTTCCTAGCGAAATTGGCGTAGCCTAGAAAAGCGGCTTATTTGACGTAACAGTGTGATGAGATGGCACAGTGCGCCTATTAGCTAGAAGAGACTGTTCCGTGCCAATTTTAGGAGACATAATTTTGAACAGAAATGCCATGACCTATTTTTAGAATCGTATTCCAACGGAAGTGTACGGGGTGTTAGAAACAGCCCTCAAATTAGTCATGCATATCAAGTTTAAATACAGTGTGTAAAATTATTTGCTGCAAATATTTCAAGGGTTGAATCAGCCCATGAAACTGGACAATTTTGCCCAAGAAACATAGGTCGAAATATGAGAAAACTTTTTCGACCGCTCATACGAATTGACTTGGTTGGTTGATAATTATATATGAGATGTCCAAAAAATTTTCTCATATTTCGACCTGTTTCTTGGGGAAAATTGTCCAGTTTCATGGGCTGATTCACCCCTTGAAGTATTCGCAGCAAATTTTTTACCTATATCAGGCCTTTATTTCTTGCAGGGTATGATGCAACATATGCTTCAAGAAACCATGTTTATTTTATTCATCTGCTTCCTGATTTCTGAATCACTAAATAGTCTTCACCTGAGCTCTGACTTTATGTCAGTTTAAGTGTCACTAAGATGCATACCAGTTAGCAAACATCCCTCCCTACATGATGATTGATCCTTTAACATCCTCCAGACATTTATATTTTGGGCTTTTTCTTTAGCTTCTGCCAAAGTTGTTCCGGCAGATTTTAATTCGGGCTGGATAGATCTTCTCCAGGTAATTGCAGGCCGGCCTTGCTTTCCACGGCCAGTCGTAGGGTTCCAGTCCAACGCTATTTTTGATATAGTCTTCTTTTCGTGTGGGACACCGAGTCGTCCAACGACCCGATGAACCCTAGTGTCAGAATTTTATCAACCGCCTACTACAAGTAGCAGGCTTCTGACATGGTTGTGTAACGACCGCCGTCTAAGTGATCATAGACAGCAACCGGGACCTACGGCTTAACGTGTCATCCGAAACACGAAACCATCTTACTTGCGGACAATCGGATGGTTCAGCCCGCAATGTCCTAACCAGACTGGGAACAAATTCACAAAGTGATAAATATCAACTTTGTGAGTGACCCACCGAGAATCGAACCCGGAACCTTCTGCGTCAGAGGCAGTTGCACTACCACTGCGCCACATCGGTCGTCGGTTGATATACTAAAAAGCAAAGTCTCTTCCCGTTTCTGTCCCTTTGTCTGTATGTATATCAACTTACATTTTTAGATCTCACAACAGAATTTGTATAGTATTTTTTAATAGATTATAGATTCAAGAGGAAGGTTTTTACATCATTATATGCCGGGAAAATGGGTCGCTAGTAATATATAAGAAACACATCTCGCTTCAAGCTCATGTTGTTATTGTTAGTACTGAGTCTAGTAAGAATGTAATTAACGGCGAAATTGCTCACCAAATCCCGGGATTTGAGGAACGTGCCTGGTCATGTTTTGTGCTCCTTTCCAGGCAGGCTAAGATAAAAACAATACGGAGACTTTCCGTTACGTATCTAAAACATAATTAGACAGTCAATAAGTAGTAAAATTCAATTAATTTTTTTAGGGTATGGCTTCTGTCTACAGGGATAATTCTGCCAGTGTCAATGTGAGGAAATGTACTGGTTCCTCAAAATACGAGTACAACTAAATGTTCTGTTTCTCTCAACGATTACAAAAAACAACCAGGACCAAAGAACCTATAGCATGCTTATTAAAGATATCACTGTTGTCAGCCTATCGCCTAAAGTTGTAACACACATGAAACCTTCGAGTCTCTTTGTCGCCTCTTACGACATCCGCGGTATAGCAATGGCGTGATGCTATGATACACGAATCATCTGAATTGATCTGAAAGGACCCTCAATTTTGTCAGACGTGGCGGTAGCGACTGTGTTTTTAGCAGCCGTTAACGGTCTACCTACCCCGTAAGAGATAAAGGCGCAATATGTATATGTATACATAATACGTAACATGTATACATAATACGTAATATGTAACATATACATAAGGATAATTCTTATTCAACTGACACCAGCCATGAACATGCGTTCATCCTAGTTCTGCTGCTAGAAGGGACACGATCATTTGTAATTTGATTCAGATGGGAAATGAGTTTTTTGATAGAAACTTACGTCTATCGTCAAATTATCATAGATAGCCAAATTATGCAGATTTCAAAAGATTTGGCTGATATTTCAGGCTATAATTTAAACATACGATAAAAGTTCTAAGTGCACTTTCCGATTTTTACCATTACTATTTTAAGAGTTATGGCAAGATACTCAGAAAAGTTAAAGAATGAAATAAAATTTATATTTTATAAATTATGGCTTCAAGTAAAAATACGTGTATTGACCCATTGTATGGAATAATTGTAATGTGTGCAACCTTATTCGAATATTCTGAAAAAAACATTTAAAAGCCACTTTGCATTAAAAATGCTTAAGCCCGCAGGAAAATGAATTCAAGCGGGTGAAACCGCCAACGTATCCTTTTCTTTTCAATCGGCGTCCATCTTGTTAGAGCCTAAAGCACAGACAGCAGATGTCATGCGTGGGTCGAGTAACACAAATGTAATTTTTGCTCTGTGGTCGAAAGTATAGTACAAAACGAATCCCTTTGTCATTTAGCTATATCTGTGTCATGTTCTTTAAAACTGGTGAAAAATGAAACAATTTGATGATTCTATAATATTTCTTCCACATTCACCCCAAAGGCATAACTGTCTAAGTGCATTCCCCGCCTTAATTCGTAAATCACTGAGATACATGTAATTGCTTCGTCTCCGCTATTGTGGCCTTTGATTGCATTTTAATTGCTTTTACCCCACTCTAATTTGTTTGGCGGCTATTTTGCTTCTATGTTAGCGACGTGATTTATTTAGTTCACGTTATAAAATTTGCAAAAAAAAAGGTATTTTTTACATAATAATGTTATTGTCAAACATGCATAGATGTAATGTAATTATAAAATAAGCGCAGTACATTAAAAAATTACATATTCTCTCTACTTTGTGCGCTTTCACAAAACGCTGCTAAACAAAGCAAGGAAAATAAAAGCTGCATAACCATAAGTGCACTTAGCGTGTTTTTCACAGATTCGTAACCTCGTAGTCCTTGGCTACGACGTAGCACCGGCGTAGCTGGTCGGCGTTATGAATAAAACAAATCGTAGCAAATGTGCTACATACAGACGGCTACTTCTTTGTGTTAGATTAAAAAGCGTGTTTTTAACTATGTTTTGCGGAAAATAAGTTGCGTTTTTACCCAACGGGTGGTTGGTCGAGTCAGTGGCCCACACGAAAAAGAGAGAGGGACTATAAAGTCCAAAATCCGTCCGTCTGTCATCAAGGTGTATCTCATAAGTGTCATAGCTTGAGACTTTGTGCGCTTCTATCTGTGCTGTATTAGACTGTCAAATTATAAGATTGTGTGGTAGATGTTGACAAGAACAGCAAATATAAGATGTAAAAATATTAGCTGCAAATATTTTAAAGGGTGAACAACTTTCTCCAAGAAACATAGGTCGAGATATGAAAAAAAATTTGGACCTCTCATACAAAATGACTAACCGCCCAAGTCTGTTTGTATGGTAGGTCCAAAAATTTTTGTCTAATTTCGATCTATGTTCCTTGGGGAAAGTTGTTCAGTTTCATGGTCAGATTCACATCTTAAAATAATGCAACAATTTTTTTACACCCTGTATTTGACTGTTACATAAACAGACGCCTCAAACTAGCTGACACCAGGTCTAGAATTAGGCGGTCTACAAAGTTTGGAGCCGAAACTGTCAGCAACCACCGCACATATCGTCCGCGGCTTGTAACTGCCATCAACTGTTGAGAACTTGGTTCAGTAAACCGAGCATGAGGGCAGCCGATGTAAAAAAAATTCGAATTCAACATACATACACATATCACGCCTTTATCCCTCGCGGGGTAGGCAGAGTGTTAACGGCCGCAAGAATACAGTCGCTATCGCCACGTCTGACATTTTGAGGATTGTTTTCCAAGGTTGTTTCAGAAAACATGCGTATCACTATAGTGACAGGTTGTCAGGCTGTCGCCTAAAAATTGTAATACACTAATACTCTCGAGTCCTTTAGCGCCTCTTACATCAACCGCGGGAAGGGTGTGGGGTGATGCTATTCTAAGCCGGCATCACACGGCTATACTTATTTCTGATGCCGCTATAACAACAAATACGGCAAAAATAAACTTAAGGTGGATTCCCTCCCATGAAACAAATATTTTTTTTTGCTTGATTTTATTTAACTTTTTGAACGATGTATCTCATAAACGGTATTAGTTATATCGTTGAAAGTTTTACAGAACGTGTGCAACTGTTACGTTTTAACTACTTATACTTAAAAACTTAGGTATATTAATATTGGAGAGACATGTAAAAACAAAGTTTTTACGCCTTTTTTACATATAAAGGTAGGTTCGGAACCTAGCTAGTCTGACTTCCATGTTATCATTTTTTTGACGTCACCAAGCAAGTCAGCACCTATAGTCCTGTGTGTATACGACCGCCATTATGAGGTTTGCATTCCGTCAGGGCGCGGGATCCCGATGAATTTACATATTGCATTCTACTCTCCCCACGTGGAATTTGGTTGACTGCTAATGTTATCCTGTGGTTATACTTACTTGTACCTACCTACTATATTAGCTGGCTTAGTATACTAATACAGCATAGAAATTTCTGTACATTTATACATTTTCACGTTAAACATCTAAGTGCCAATACTTGTTGTAGCCTAGATTGCAACATAATTTATAATTTTTCTTGCGTTATCCCGTTTCTCTGTCGGAATCGGCTACCTAACCTAGGGGATTTTACGTGGAACCAAGTTTTTACACAAAGCGACTGCCATCTGACCTCTGCAACCCTGGCTAACCTGGCCCGAATCCTAGGATAGGTCACATTCAAATAACATCAGAATTCAAATTTTATTTGAATTTAGGTTTCACCACGGTGTTTTTCGTTAACCGTAAGAGCAGTCGGTAAATGTACGTGAGTTAAAGCACATTGGTACATGGCTAGGATCGAATTCTGGTTTCACGATTGTAAGATGTCCTAGATTGCAATATTTAAAATATACTTAACCTAAAAATATCGACATTATGAGTGCCCCACTGAAAATCGAACCCGAAACTTTTGCGTCGCAAGCAAACGCACTACATAGGCTGCCACAAGTTCTGAAGCTAGTAGATTAACAACAGCTTTTTCCAGGTGTTGTCTGAAATAACCAGGATTCACCTTTAATAAAAAGGTCTCGCCACCAACTTTACTTTTTTCATTAAAGTCCGCGGTGAACTACTTTATCTCAGAACCTCGTGAACGCTTTTACGTGGCACGGAAGTTGGTTGAACACTGTTACGCTTTGTTAGTAATTTCGTGTGTATCTTGTTATCGGAATTTCATCCTAACTTTATATTTGGTTCATGTTGAGTCAAGTATTACAAGACAAAGTTACGAGACACATTAGATTTTACTGATCTTACAGTACCCACTAAAGCTGACGATGTTTTGTTTTTATTCGTAGCGATGCTAATAGCAAATTTCTTTGTTGATCTGAAGGCTGGGTAACCTTATTAGGGTTAATAAATGTACAGTCATATCAATTTACTAACCTATTTGACTGTCTCGAAGGCGTAACGGACAGTACCCCTGCCTTCTAAGCCGAGGATCGTGGGTTCGATCCCACCGGACACATACATTTGTTAAGTCGTGCCGCGATTCTATTAGGAACATAAAATTGTTATTGTTACTATGACTAATTCACTTATTCAGTGACCGTATTGTAATTTAACTCTATGACATTCTAAAAGCATTCATTGTGAATCTACTTGGAAATAAACGATTGAATCTTGAATCTTGAAATCTTGAAGTCAATTTTCAAATATTTGTGTCGCGTCTGGGTGTTATCTATGTATCAGCTATCTAATTCCCATAGTACAAGCTCCGCTTAGTTAGGGGCTAGGTGGCGCTAAGGCAATTTTCCAGGATCTTTCTCGTTTCAGGCACTATAACATAATATGTGCTCTATGAAATTTGTCAAAATTAGTTAGTCCCTTGAGCTTTGAAGGAGTGATTTGTGATGTTGTTGAGCTGATAATAATATTATATAGCCAATTGTAGGTAGGTTAGTAAGTACACATGCAAATTAATCCTGTCAAACATCAACATAGAGTGATCCCATTAGGATTAGCAAAGAGCCATTTCACAATTAGTAATAAAGCGATAGATAGTTATCTATACTGCAGTATATTGTATTCCAGATATTTCGAGTATCGAAATCTTATTCGCCGTATGATACTCGCTTCGAATAGCATTACCCCATATACAGGAAATTTGACGCTAAGCTTTATTTATCACTGTGACACCGTGATTAAAAGAAAAGTAATGTGAAAGCGCTTCTAAAGACTGTGGCCCTATTACAAAAAAGTGAAACATGCGTCGAACGCGAGTTTAAAACATTACAAATTGGTCCTTTAGAAGGCAAGAGTGAATAGGCATTACCTAGGCAAGCATTTTCCATCATCGTCTGCATCGTCACTTACCATCAGGTGAGATAGTTGAAAAATGCGGGCCAATCTTAAGTAAAATATATACATATATATATATCCATACAAAAAAAACGATGGACTCGTTTAGCGCGCGTTTTACTTTTTAATGATAAGATCCTAGCTGCAATAAACCAAGTAATATAATAAGGTTTGCAAACTTACAAACGAGACGGTACGTGCGGTGTCTATGCCTTCAGAGAATAGGGAATGAAACTTCTGAACGCAATATCCATTTTACTTTGAATGAAACTACGTATATATTAGTTCGCAGAATAATGTAAAACACGTGTAGTAAACGCACATGAGAGAGAAAAGACTGCCTCGCTGAAATACTAAAATGCAAATAAGTTTGTACCTTACTATGTAGTGACAGGTATGATGCAAAAAGTATGGTTAAAACGTCTAAGTGACATAAAAATATACTAATTGGGGTAAAACAAATTAGTAAAATACAGTAGTGTGGCACTATATGAATGTTATATTTATAAGAAAAATCAAGGTTTGTCTTCTTCTTCTTTTCGTGTGGGACACCAAGTCACTAGTCTGAGTACCACACTAGTAGTGCAACAAGTCGGCAATCCTATGCAATGGGGGTTTTTGGAGAACCTATTTACAGACTGACAAACTGTCACTACAGTGATACACGAATCATCTGAAAGGGCCGTCAATATTTGTCAAAAGTGGCGATGGGGGCTGTATTTTTGCGGCCGTTGACGCTCTGCCTACCCTTGGATAAAGGCGTGATATGTGTATGTACTATTTATTAGTAAGCAAGATGGCGTTGCGGCGTCAGCTTCTCCAAAAAACGCTTGTTAGATTGCATTAACAGTTGTGGCTCGAATGTAAGTGAATTGGTTGTCTCGAAAAGTCACGAGTCTTTATAAAACTTAACCTACTTCGTTATTCACATTTACTATGGTGCACGGAAGTGCCAAACGTATTCCAGCATTTCCGGCACTTCAAATTCATCGTTACTACACGCGATAATTGCTTTTCGCACTTGAACAATCAAGAGATAAGTAATTGATGTTATCTAAGTTTCGGTAATGAAGATTTCGATATGAGACGGATTAGATTAGAATATAAGTACTTTTACTACTTTTGCACTCACTTATACCGGCTGTAAAGAAAACTTTGCAAGCGTGGTCAGACCATGAAACTGAACAACTTTTTCTATGGGGGCTATGTTGGTAAACGAAAAAATTTGTTTAGAATTCTCATACAAAGTCTTCAGGAATTTCGTATGGAAAGTCGAAAAAAATTTCACGTTTACCAGCATAGCCCCGATAGCACCGTCCCTTATACCCTATATTTATATAGAGAGTGGAAAAGCTTCATGGGTGTATGTATAATCTGAATCTAGAGAATATTCTAACTACCGAGTATTATTGTCAAATTTATTGTATTGATTATCAAAGCAATCTTTGCGTTACTTAAACGTCCTGGTTGGTTTCTCTAAACTCCATAATATACACACACACGCACACATACCGACCGCTACGACCACTGGTATCTTCGTAATTAATTGTCGTGTACCCTTTACTACATAGATGTACAATAGGTAGGTATGCTGACCGAACCCCGACCACACCGCTAATATCTCCGCTAGGGAATTCTGTCACCACCTACTCTATACTTCATTCGCTTAGATAGTGTCACGACCAGTGTAACTTGACCTTCATGCTCGATGCACGCACCTACGGGCGTGCGGTGATGGTTACGCTGGTCGTGACACCATCTGGCCCAATGAGCTATATAACTTCCAGCAGGAATGCATTACTCGATGTCACGTCACCCAGTGCATATCGATGAGATGTCGTCGAGATAGCTCGGTAATTTGCAGCTCAAATAATACCTTATTGGTATGATATTTACTACAGGTTATTGTTGCGAGCTGCAAATTATATGCAATTCCAACGTGTATACAATTGCGTGAATTTGTAGGATGTTATGAATTGTTTTTATCAGCATTAAAAATTGAATTCGAAGAAACATGATATGAATCTGAATAACATGATGGTAGATAAATATTTAGTATTAGTAGATTAATATCAATATAATACGGTAGGAATCCCATCAAAAATAAAAAAATCTTATAAAAGAGCGTAGGTTAGAAAAGTTAAACTTAGAAACTTAAGTACTATTGCTATCGCCATCGGCAAAGAAAAATCTACAAGTCACTTTGGCGAAGAAGAAAACTTTGCAATAAGTGCGAAATGCCTGCAAATAAAGTGTTTTTATTTAGTAGATAAATAATTAATTTAACGGAAAATTATTTTGTATTGAGATACAGTTAATCATACAAAAGCTTAATGAAACACTGGAGCCTATAATTACAAACAACGACGATTAATTAAACGCGCCTGCAGCGGCCATGTTTTTAATAACCGCTTTTATTAACCCAATGTCCTCGCAACATATAAGGTGTTGATAAAATTAAAGAAAAAGTAAAGGACGAACTAGTATAATCTGAACAACTTTTGATTGAATTGTCTGTCACAGACGCACGAGGTACTGATGACATGAGTCCCTTAATAAGAACAACTTTCTCCAAGGAACATAAGTCCAAACAAAAATTAATACTCTGACGCCCTATATAAACTGACACACTTACCTAGTAGAATATTAGCCGCAATTTTTTTGCTGTGTGGTTCCGGTTTAGAATATCACCCCAGCTCTACCCGTAGGTGTCGTAAAAATCGTTCATTAATTCATCCAGGAACTGGGCAGCTGTGTAACATCTTACACTGCGCCTGCCAAGCATGATGAGTATGACAATAATACCCCTCGATAAAGGCCCATGTTCAGCAGTGAATTTCGAGGTTGTTAAGGTTAAGAATAATATTTTTTACACCCTGTATGTATATGAACGGTTGTAATTAATCCGCACTTCGACACTAGCGGCTGCGAGTAATAGCGGCGGCGCCGCACATTGCGGTTGCGTAGTGCGAGTAATGTGTGGTGTGGCCTTTAGGGCGCAGACAGACTGCGCTATGTGAATCCATGCGTGTATAACTTATTCGCTTAGTCAGTGTCGCGACCAGCGCAACTTGACCGCAATGCTCCATACACGCATGTACGAGCGCGTACTGACAGTTACGCTGGTCGTGACACTATGTAACCGAATGAAGTATTGCATATTTACGAGTAGCTCGTAGCGAGATGTGCTACGCCTTAGCGTATGGATTTCCTCCTCCTTGTGCTTCCATCCTCAATGCTGAGGGTCGTGACTTCTAGCAGCAGTGGCACCAACTTTTGTTGGACTCGTTTCGCCATTTGTCTTTGGCAGAGTGAAGAGCGTCGTGTAGTTTGGAGTGCAGGGTTGATCGGATCAGAACAAATCATCTGGTAGGACCACGTCCTCTCGTTGATCCGGCATCAGTTGCTCAAAGTTGTTCAAGATAGATTTACAAACCGAGTGATACAGTTGCGAGTTACTTTGATTTCTACTTCTATAGAAAAAAATATTATTTAAACTAACAAAAAAATTACTGAGGAGGTTCTCAATTCGTCGCGAGCATCTTAACTTTCTTCTGTTGTAAAACGGGCCTTAGTCTAACTTTATGCCTAATCCTGTCTCATGTACCCTACCTTACTCTACCTAGAATTTAGGACCATTATGTTGTAATAGCGGTGCCACCGCACATTACTCGAGCTACGCAAACGCATGGGTGTGGCAAGACCTTAAACGTTCCGGAGAAGTAAGTAAGGTAGGTGTCATTAAATCAGCCACAAAAGTCCACTGCTATGTGCCTCCCCCTATAAGGGGTTATTGCCATAATCAACAAGCTTCGAAGGTGGATTCTCAAGATGTTGCATTTGCAATTTTATTTTACAGGGTTTCTACACATCCCCTGAATGAATTCTATCCCCCTCTTTTCGTGTGGGACACCGAATCGTCCAGCGATCCGATGAACCTTAGTATCAGAATTTTTCAACCGCCTTCTAAAAGCCTTCCATAATAGCGTGCCTTCATTTTTCAGCCGCCTCTTTTATATTATCCGTTACTTGTTTTTTACGAAAACCATTAATAGAATTGATGAATGCAAGCTTTCATCACTCGGTATATAAATTTCTGCGTAATATTTGGTATGTTTTTAGGGACCTAATCTGGTAGACCTACAAATTGTTCTCTTTTAAAACTAGCACAGAATAGAAAATAATTTGCACTGAATTTAAAATTACCTTTATACCTAAAACCAATCTTTGCAGCGCTTAGCGTAAATTGATTTAGCCGACCAAAGTCCCTCCTTATTATGCAAAACACAGCCTTAGCAAGGCGACGCTCGATCAAAGACCGATTAGATGCAGTTCCAGCAATTTACATAGTAACTTAACCAATAGCTTGAATATTCTGAGTAGAGGTGGGCGTTATAAACCGTAAATAGTTTTCAAAAATGTGTATTGGTGCAATACCGACATTACGGTATTCGTCATTCCCAAAACTATTTATCGGGCGAAACTATCGACGATACCGGCTCGGTACGTCAACGATCGGTGCAACTCGGTTCACTCGGTGCGCGCGAAACGATAGAAGTATATATCGATACCGCTTCTGGTATCTCCTTCTTCCACCACCGGGACACCGAATCGTCCAACGACCCGATGTATCTGGTATCTCCAATACAAAGCTATAAAAATAAATTGTTTCAAAACCCTTTTTCGAGTACCGACCCAACTCTAATTCTGAGATTGTAGAAGAAGGTTGAAAAACTCTGACACTAGGGTTCGTTGGGTAGTTGGACGACTCGGTGTCGAAAAGAAGAATATTCTGATCTAGGGGCAGTTCACACCGTGACGCGACGATATTTGGATATCACTACAAGTACAAAGCAAAGTCGCTTCCCGCGTCTATCTGTACGTACATACTGTGTACGCTTAGATCTCTAAATCGACAGAACAGATTTCGGTGTAATTTTTTTTATAGATAAAGTGGTTCAAGAAGAAAGTAAGTATGTATAGAACATTAAAAGGAAATGTCTTATACGTACGAGAAAAGAATTAGCAGTGGACGCGGTAGAGTTGACAAAATCATAGCGGTAACCGTGGCTTGAATCTAGGACCGAAGGATGCCGTCCTACTACTCTGCCAACTAAACTACCGGCGTTTAGACCAACCCTTGCCAAAATTTCAATCTTTCGATGCTAGTTTCATAGCGACAACGTTTAAAGGCGAAGATGACATCTTGGAGTAGATGTTTACAACTTAATACTTTGGTTAATCCTCATTACGGCAGGAATTCAAACCTAAATACTACAATATTATGAATTTTATATTGCAGTTCTTGAAAACTCATTAAAACAGTTTATGATAACTTTTATTCTCTCAGAGTAGGTAACTCTATCCTTCCAGATATTAATTCGTCCATTTTTCAGTTAAACTCGTTCTAATAGTCAAAGTTTATGAAACTTTCCGACAAAAATCGGACAAAAACGCGTTCAGAATTAACTCGTTGGAAAGTTTTAGAGAGTTCGTTTTTTCATTTTTTTTTTCAGGTAATATTTACATCACATTGACTAACATTTAAATAGCATACTTATTAAGTTTGATTAATCGAATTCATTTACATTACGTCTTCTGAAACCAACTTGTAAAAATAGTAGTTACAAATATTTGAAGGGGTTAATCAATTCATGAAACTGAACAACTTTCCCCTAGGAACATAGGCCGAAAATCGAATCCCCCATACAAATTGACTTGATCGACTGGTACATTTTGTATGGGAGGTACAGTTTTTTCTCTCACTTCGACCTAAGTATGTTTTTTGCGGAAAGTAGTTCAGTTTCGTGGACTGGTTCACCCCTAAATATATTTTCAGTTGATTTTTTTACAGCCTGTTTTAAAAATCAACAAGAGGATGGTGTTATATTTTAATGGGTAAAATAATTTTATCCCACTTCACTATCTCCCCAATAACCAATAACGATTTTCGATTCAGCAGAATTATGGTTTCGTTTCATATTTGCATTCCATTACAGAATATTAATATTTACCGTTATTTTTGACAGCGTAAATCTTCACGGGCTATTTTTGTTTCAACTGAAACCGGATGTTGCATTGAACAGAAAAATTCGTAGAATGACTTTTGGCCTACAGCGGGACAACTGAAATTCTTTAATAAAATGGAACTTTACGGAAGTATGTTGTAAAAATCACAGAGCAAAAATGACATTCGTGTGCGCGCATATCTTCTCTGGACTGTGGTCAAGAATAATATTTTGGTTTTAGTAGAAAATGTGATAGACTCGGAATACTAAAGAATACTGCTAATACACATTCAATATTTTTCAAATCCCGTTGTTTATTATTGGACGCAATTGAATTCTTTTAAATAAAGTGTATGGTATTATGGATTGACTTTTTCGCTGAAATATTGGTAGTTATTTAATAACTTCAGAATTTGTCTTGAAAATAAATTAACAATTACTAATTAAGTGTTTCTAAAAGAAAGTTTTTACAGTAGAATGCTTTTGATATAACTCTTAATATAGATTAGTGAACATGAAAATAAAAACGAGACTCTCTTCTTTTAAAATTTAAGCATTCTTTTAAAAGTCTTACGTTGAGGGTAATGGAGCCAGAATCTTTCTGGAACCTTCCATTGGTATGCTAATTGTATGCAAACGCTTTTACACAATATCAGGCAATTAGTGCTTCGCTTATCTCATTTCAGTCTTTAGCACTGGTTTTTAAAAATTTACTTGAGCATTCCTTTTTTATAAATTAACTATCGACCTGTCCAACGGCTGCAATTGCTTCTAATCATTATCCTGTGGGAGTAAGACGTTTGCCCAGAATTCATACATACATTCATACGCATATCCCGCCTTTATCCCTTGCAGGGCAGGCAGAGTGTTAACGGCCGTAAAAGTACTATCGATATCGCCACTTCTGACAAAAACACGTCACGTCACGTCGTCACGTCAGTCTGTCGTCCCAGAATGTTGTACATAACACCTTCATTTTGAATAAATCAAATAAAAAAATCGGCATGGGATCGGCTGATATGCAGGTTTGTATGGTGACGTCTAATTTTTAAAAATTTTTTTCGACTCATATTCCTTGGGGAAAGTTTTTCCTTATCACCAGCCTGTCCTGTCATTATAGTATCGGTCCCTTGTGAAATTTCACCCTATATCATAGCAGTCATTAAATGCCTGACCTAAATATCTGAATACATACATAGCAAATGTAAGCATTCCGTTCTCTGGCTGCATCTTTCATTAATTAATTTCCCATAACCCCCCTTTGACGTTCATGTAGACAAAAGATCTGTTACACTGCAGTTACTTTTCCGAATTCTCGGTCTAGAACGAAACCAACAACTACCGGCTAGGGTCAACATTGGTTTACTAAAATCTTCGTAGTGAAATTGGCAATTTACTGTTTGTTAATAAGGGGGAGCCCTCCGAATACTGACCATGGATGATTACAACTATTCCTCTTGCAATATGTATCTTAACTAAGCTTAGAAAAGCGTCAAAAATGTTTTGACTTTCCGTTGTAAAGGCTGACCGCGATTTTGTAAGGGAGGTCGTTTCCTGTTGTGGCGTGCATCCTCCTTGGTGAGCCACCAGGCTGGATACACCCACTGACACGGCCCTGTTGACAGGCGCCGTGTGATGGTGTCTTGTTTTGTCATTCGATTCGATTTGGGACGCTCTCTCAAAGGAGCTACGTTTTGGCTACTTCTTGGCTACATTTAAGTTGTAATCTTTTTGAGCCTTATTATACGCAATTATAACTATTCTCACGTGTGCAATTTCAGGGCAGCATCCTACATACATACATTTAACTATTAACGTGGCTGTCACTACGGCACTCGTTAAACTGTCATGCATTGCCAAAGGAATGTGGTTCAACATTATGGTCTGATTTCGCCCTATCAGTATTCGCGACTGTCCCTTACACGCTGTTTATAATGTTATTATAATACTTTCCATTCACTGTCCACAATCCCTTTTGTTTCGTAGATTTATGATTGAACTTTAACCATTTTTTTCTGTTACAGGTACGTATGAGCCGAAATTGTTAACACGTTCAAAGTACGACTTCAAAAGGTACTAGTAGATACTAAAAACCGTACCTAATTTTAGAACATAATTTGCTCTACCTTTACCCTTACTTTCTAAAATACACAGTTTCCAAGGAAATCGCTATATCTACCTGAAGCCGGTGATAACCCGAGGGTTGATGAAAGAAAAAAAGTTTTTATGAAGAGTTTCGAACAACTCTCTCGGGTGATGTAAACGCTTTGAACGGTAGTTTAGTAGTTATACTGTTAACTAGTTATATCCAGATATAGGTTTATTGGTATCTTCGATCAGTTTTAAGAAAGTTCTAACTAGCTTTGCGCCGCAATCCAAATAAAACTATCAGTAATATCTTAAATTTCGGAAACACTTCGTTATATTCCGGCAAAACAATGTACCTACAACAGCCACCACCGTCCACTGCTGGACATTGTCCTCCCCTATTTGGGGGTATATGCCGTACTTACGATTGGCAGGCAAAACCATCATTTTTCTTTCATCAAAAAACAAGTTTCTCTGGATCAGTTTACCGTGTTGTTTGTACGAGTATTACATCCACATATCACAACCCATTCTATTCCACGTATGATAAAACAACAGCGGTTTCATAAAAAAAACACTTTCCTTTCCCCTACCGTCCGTCAAAAGCAGACGGGACCCTCATCAGAAAACAACCAGCTCATTCGGATTAAACAACCTGCTTTTTGCTGGAGTATCTTCCGATCTCCCCGGGAAGCGACGTGTCGATATACGTTGATGGGTTGCCAGGCTGTATAACATATGGCCAGGTTTGATTAATTTACTTAATGCTTTACCGCTGGGAGGTTCGAACCTGCAACTTTACTATTAGTACAAGTCAAGTGACAGAGTATAAGGCTACTAAAATTTCATGTCTAAGATTTGAGCATGCTCAAACATTGCCTGAAAAATTGCTTTATGTTTTGATGCCATCGAAATAAGAATCTAAGTTACATCAAAAACGTGATACAATCCTTTTGTTTTCATGTTGAAAATGTGGTAATTGAAAAAATCTGATACGTTGGTTCATCATGACAATTTGCAATTTAAATTCGGTGCTCTAGTTTACCGAATGACTACTTATATTGTACGCACGAGCCTTAAAAAACACTTACTAAACGAAACTAAGAATATTCAAACAAATCTTTTTTTCAATGCACAATCATCAGCAAGATACATAGCTGTCGCGCCATAGCACAATAACTACAAGACGGTAAGAGATTCGAGCATTTTCCGTAGTTGTGTGTAAGTTAATGGGTAACAAAACTTTTTTTTTGTTAAAAATATGCACCATTTCGCTACTGGCAAGTCTGGCAATACTCTTAAGCCTATCGATCCGTATCGCGTAAAATGAGATTTCAACACTTGTGATAGGTTTCACGTTGTCGATAAAAAAGTTACGCCGACATAAAAGTTGGGAATAAACAAGTTTCCGAACCGTTTCTGCTTAAGAGGATTATCTGGTGCTCGTTGAAATTTCAAACTTGTCATAATAAAAACAAAGCGTATTTCTGTATCGGCTTGTTAAGCTCGAGGATTTGGTTATATAATGTTTACGAGTTAATCGATACTGTTTAATTTGTTTCGGATTCTTGTTATTATGTAGAAAAATCTGACAGAGGTAGATGAGCAAACGTATTTAATAAAACTAAAAAAACGAAAACATTGTATTGACATTGTTTGTCGGTTTATTGTAAAAAATAGTACAATCTGTTTCGAATTTCTATGGTAGGCCGCTTGACAGTATCGCATTTGACGAGCATGATATAAAGTTACCTTAGATAAAGGCTAAAATGGTCTATTATAAAGTTCCGTAGTCAGAACTTAAAAATTCAATGAAAACGTGTTTGTACTTCAATTCAATCCGCTTGAACAAACACATAGTAAAAGTGCAGACAAATGTGGTTTTCCCTCGAGATATCCCGGACGAGGCTTGCTGAATCGGTAATCGGGACCGCAAGAGTTGTGCTGTCCCGATTTTTTGGTCCCGAATTTCCTGCTGGAACAAAATGCCCCTTTGGGACGGCTCCTGTCCCGTACTGTGGCACGTGCGAATGAAATGTTCGATAATAATGAAAAGTCTTATAACTTACTAGCGGCCTGCCTAGCAATTGATTCCCTTGAGAATAAGACTTTTCCCAGCATGTATTACAACGCTAGATATCGGTCGATTCTAATCAGACAAGGAGATACTTTTTAGGGGAGTTCTTTGTGGAAGTCCTTTGGCTGATATGATGACGATTATGTCAATAAGCTTTTTGTACTCGCTAAACGTTAGTTACATACATATATCACGCCTTTATCCCTTTCGGGTTAGGCAGAGCGTCGATATCGCCACGTCTGACAAATCTTTGAGGGCTTAATCAGAAGAATGGTGTATCACTTTAGAGACAGGTTGTCAGCGTGTCGCCTAAAATTGTAAAACACATGTTACAAACATTAGTTAAGATTAGATCAAATGATGATTTAAAGGTAGATGCAGCAATTTGAAAACACGAGCAAAGAGAAACGCTAATATATTCGCATCGGTTTAAGGTCAATTCTAATTCCACGTGATTGAGGTCTCTGCCTTCTCATCATATTTATAGGAAGGTCTAGGGGTCAAGTTGGAGCATCCAAGTTCATTTACTACAGCTGACCTTTGCTAGGTCTGTCTAATCTACTTTTAGATCCTTTGGACCCATGAAATTGATTGGACCTCGAGCATCTGGGTTCATCGGTTCGTTCTTATACATCGTATATGCTTTAATGCGATGAAAAGAAAAAATGACAACTTGTCACAATAGTGTTGGGTTTTCGGAAGGTATGAGTTTTATTCTGTTCGTTTTGTTATCACCTATGTTCCTTGGGGAAAATTGTTCAGTTTCATGGGCTGATTCACCCCTTAAAATATTAGCAGCAATTTTTTTACACCCTGTATGTAGAATTCAGTTGAATTCTATTTGATGGAATTCCACCAATCCTGATAGGCAAATAAAAAGTTAAAACAAATACGATGGGTTTCAATCAGACACAAATCTATTGGTTTTGCACAAATTTGAAGTCGGGAGAGCTGAGTCAATAAGGTTATATAGTAGTTTGACTGTTGACTGAAATTAGTTTGAAAAGGGTCCGTTTTGAACAGTTTTGCTTCAGTTTATTATAAAGTGCTTACTTGTTATTGTTATTCAAAGATCGGTTGCAAAATACTTAATATCTATAGCATGGACGGACATGTCTCCATTGTCAGTTACCTACATGAGACCTAAAATTGTTTTTTTTAATATTTTGTAAAAAGTTTTAGATAAAAGTTGTTCATTTTTATGTATAGAACGAACACGTTTAGGTAAGTACTTCCATATTTCCACGGGAAAATGAGTTACAGCGGGCGCAGCCGTTGGACGGGCCGCTAGGATTTAGTAAAATTTATCCCTAAAATCATAACAATTATTTACTAAATAAAAATATTCCCGTACTTATAGACTTCTGGATGTACGAGTAAGCATATTTAAAAAAAAGCTATTTATAGGTAAGTACATTTTCCCCGGTTAATTTGCTTTTCGTGGCAATGCCCTAATCCAGGAGCCTTGGTGTCTATTTTAATACATTTTCACCAGTGTGTAAAGTTCCTATTTTCGCTCGTTTACCTTTGGATATAAATACTTGTAAAGTGTAAAATTATTTGAGGTTATTATAGGAATTTCTATTTAAAAGGTTGATTGTGGTGGGTTGACTTGGTTGATATTCTTTTAGACTCTGCGTCATCATATCACCTTTTAAAAATAAAATGATATTATACTTTCCACTTAGATCAATAAATGCTGTAAGAAACAACTTGACAAAGTAAAAAAAAACACTTTCCCAGCATACTTAAATACCTACGAATCTAAATACGTATTAACCCGTACATTTGTCGCTCTTTAAAAAAATGCAACGTAATCCGTTGCGTTGTTTAGGAAGAGATCGCGGCATCTATCACAGACAGACAGAGCAACGCGGAAACGAGTTCATTGTATTCTATGTAGGTACATATTATTTTTAAATACAAACATTGTTAATAACATCAAGTCATTACCGTATTTATAAATCGCACTCAACTATGAGATTGATCTCAAGAGTGATTTTGACAAAGTCGCACTCAAGATCGATCTCAGAATTGAGTGCGGTTTATAAATATGGATCTAATCTGTATCATCATCATCAACAGCCCACATCAGTTTACTGCTGGGCATAGGCCTCTTCTATTTTAACCTAATCTAAGTACTTATAACCTTCTCTGGTATAACAATGTATAATATAATACGAATCTTGAATCCTCATAAGCATAAGTGGCGTAAACAGCGACCCATTAGCATTCTTCGTGCTGAAGAGAAAGGCTAATCCCACACGATTGTTCCTTAAGACGAGCAGCCTGCGTGCAGCTGAACACTAGCGCCACTTCGTGAAAAAAAAGTTGAAATGTAATTTTTTTAACCGTTGCTATACAGCAGGTATTTCAAAAAAATCTCTTTCAGCATACCTAGCGTAACGACTTCTTATTTAATATTCGTTAAACATATTATGTGTTAAGAGTGAAACTCACGCTGCTTTACTTCAAACTTTTTATTTATGTGGGACACGCAAGCGACCCAATGAACCCTAGTGTTAGTGTTTTTAATTTCAACGAAGCCTTTTTTATAAATATGAGAATCAGTCAGCCTACTTCTGCAAATCAGCCTAGGCCTGGGCAGGCTCATTCCTCCGTCATCTCGACTCTAATATAAAAATAAATGTTAAATTAGTCAATTCTAATAATTCTCAGGACTTACTTCAAGAAAGTGCGAACTATAGCGTTACTATTAGCATTTTTTTTAGTAAATGGCGCTAGTGTGTGTGTTCGTTCTGGCTAAACAGCCGTAAAAGCCTCTCGGCGAAGTCAATTGTCGTTGCTTCGCTTACTTCGCTTGCCTTCGCTTACTTCGCTCGCTACGCCTGCTCTTGACAGCTTCACGGTTCTGACAAGCGGGATTTGTCTTGATTTTGCATTTGTATTAATGTGTAGATTAGTGTGGAAATTCTTCCTCTAAAGTGAGAGTCTTTGCGTTATTCCCGTTACTCCGCTAGTAATTTGGTCTTCTGATATTGGTAACACGACATTGAGCTTCTCCTTTACTGCAATAAATACCTAGACCAAACAAAATCTGAGACAGAATACGCCAAGCCGCAAATTTTGACTGAGATATAGAGTCTATGAAATATGAGTTGGTGGATTTAAAAGCTTTGCTCTATTTGTGATCGAATGTCTTTTTCGATCGTGTTAGCTATATCACGAAATGACTCTATGTCACGTAAACTTGTGCCATAAAAAAAAACTACGAGATCTACTACCAGCGGTGAACTACTGAAGGTAGGCTGATGTGATGTTTGGATTACATATTTTGTATAAGAGCTTGGAATTTCTATTTTTCATAAGAAAAGTACCTACTTCTGTTTCATGAGCTCCTTGAAGTATTTTTTCAGTTAAGTTTTTTACATCCAGTATAATTTCAGTCTCATTCTGGCATGGTCGGCTTATCACACTCATAAATTTGATTAAGTCTGGGCTGACAGTGTTCTAGGTAAAACGCTGCAAAGGATTGCCCTCTTTTCTCATTGTCAGCTTTTCTTGTTATTTAGTAAGTTGGCTCATTCAAATTGTGATACTTTAAAAAGATGTTGACTGAATAGACAGCCTCAACTAGCGTAACCAGACATGACAATCATAAGATTTTGCTATTTCATACTTTTCTTTTTAGGGATTAAGAAATCATTTATTAGTTGTCCTTAAATAGTAATTATCAGTAATAATAATTTCATTAAAACACATTTTCATATAGAATGTCGCTAAGAAGAGAGCATACCGAATGACTTACCTTACGAAAACGTCGAAGAACTTCAAGGAAAAATAGGTAGTGTAGTACCCTTACAGCACAATCGTGCCCTCAGATCCCCGGAGGCTAAGACGTATTCGTGGAAATTCAAATTGTTTGAATAAGTACCTACCTACCTACATCAAAGCTTTTCCGCGCGACTTGTCAAGTCCCTCTTCTCTAAGTCAAGGTTTGGATTAGATATGCACCTACTATACAGGGTGTAAGAGACGGTGTAACGAAAACTTTGCAGGCGTGCTCAGATTATGAAATTTAACAACCTTCTGTGGGGGCTATGTTGGTAAACGTGGAAATGATTTCGACCTTCCATACTAAATTTCCGATCAGCTGAGTGTCTTTGTATGGGAATTGGAAAATTTTTTTTCGTTTCCCAACAAAGCCGCCATAGAAAAAGTTGTTCAGTTTCATGGTCTGATTACGCCTGCAAAGTTTTCGTTACACCGTCTCTTACACCCTGTATATCAAGTAAAGCCACGTGCTTCATAATAGTGTTGTAACACATTTCAACGCAGAACTCGAAAACGGAACATGGCATAATGGAAACATTATACTAACTAGTGGTGTCCCACTAGTCTTGTATGTTTAACGTGTGCTCCGTCGTACGTTCCGGAACCATTTGTTATGCTAACGCCTTACTGACTATAACAATTGCGACCCCGCCCTAGTATTCCCAGTTAAAAGCTCGCACATTTGGAATATTCTCGAAGGAAAATGTTCGCTTAGTTCGAACGTTCTCGAAGGAATTGTTTGGGTGTGAAATACAGATGAAATGAGGAGGACAACTGCGAACTGAATGAAACACACTTCTGTGGCTTTTATCTGTGATTGGTCAAAAGTGTATCAATGTCAATGTAGAGCGATTTCTTATTGGCGCGTTTTGGCACAGTCGCACCAAACGCCATCTGAAAAAAGCTTACAAGAGTTTCTGCTTGATAATGATTTAATACGATTAATGAGTCTTACTTTTTTATGGAGAAATATTTGTCAATAGAAACTTATGATTATAATTTTGACTGCTATTCTGCATTTTTATACTAGGTAAGGGTAAGTAAGCTGAGTATTAAGTAAAGTGAGGTATTTCCTACTTGTATAAAGAATAATCCCAAAGCGGTATTTCGATTAACTTCGTATAAATACCCTCAATTTGTTGAAAATACTTTTGAAGAAGCTTATGGTTTTCGAACTTAGTTCGAAAACAGGCCTGAAGTAATTATTTACTCTGCCAAAGTCTCCTTGATAATAAAAAACTTCCAAATCTGAAAGCTGTTGGTTTTATGAATCTATATATTGATAATTGAGGCTTAGTTATATAGCTACAAAACCGGTCCCTATTAGAAAAAAACCGAAGTAAAGGTACCAGATCAAGAACCCAAAAATATGTGTAATAAAATAAGTAGATATTTATCATAGATACTAACTACTCTTCAAGCTTGAAATCACTTTACATAGAATAGAATAAAATATAAATCTTTATTTCAAAGTATGTACATGAAGCAATATAACATTAGAAACTTAAATAAGTACCTACTTATATAGGTATTGTAAAGTAAATTGTGTAAATAACTATCCACCTATTCGTAAAACATTTCATGTAAAAATATGCAATATATTTCGAAACGAAATTCCGTAAAATAAACAGAGTTTTCTAATTCGTCCATATCTATGCTGTTACACGATTCATGAGAGCATGTTTTCCCGATATCGAATTTAAAATAGATTTCTGAATATATTGCAGTTCCGTCCCAATCTTTGTGGATACACAAGTTAGATATTTTGACTGCCCCGATGGCGTAGCGGACCCCTGCCTTCTATGCCGAGGGTCGTGGGTTCGATCCCAACCGGACACAAATATTTGTTAAGTCAACTTTCAAATATGTGTGTCGAGTCTGGGTGTGTTCTATGTAAAATATGTATATATTAAAAAAAAAAAAGTCAAAAAAGCATTAATATCAGATAACTAGTTCCCATGGTACAAGCTTTGCTTAGTTTGAGGCTAGATGGCCCTATGAGAATTGTCCATGATATTTATTTATTTACATTTTGGATGGAAAAGTGTTTTTTACTATGTATAATCATTTTTGAAAACTACTCATATTTTTAGGCTGATCGTTCGCAAAAAATCTAAACAAATATTTCCAAGACTATCGCCAGTTATGTGTCTTAGGTCTTAAGGCATAGCAACTGTGATTTCGGATAATTTCCTAAGAGGTACTTCCAGGATACAGGTACAAAATGTCCTTGTGATATGAGGTTTAGGAGTATACGTGGGCCAAATATACAGTTGTGTCCCCAATAATCTGATTTCTACATATATGGTTTTGCGTTTTATACAAGCCATGTAAGATCATTGCATACGATTACAGACATACATAAGGTGTAAAAATATTATCCGCAAATATTTAAGGGGTGAATAAGCCCATAAAACTGAACAACATTCCCCAAGAAATAGGTCGAAATGTGAAAAAATTACTTGGACCTGCCATATAAGTCGGTTGGTAACTATGTTTGGGAGGTCCAAATTTTTTTTCAAATTTCGACCTATGTATCTTAGAAAGTTGTTCAGTTTCATAGGCTGGCTCATCCCTTAAAATATTTGCAGCAATTTTTTTTACACTCTGCACACACATATTACGCCATTATCATCAATTAAATTATCTAAAATGGAATATTTGTCCTCGTGCTCTTCTTATTTTCTATTATAACGTTTTCCGCCATGTTCACCTTTTATTGGAAAAGCAACTCCGGTAAATCAAAAATAAAATGTCTAAAACATTACGATGCGAAAATCAATTACACCCTTTCTAACTGCTATCAAAAACTATGATAATATCATTCAGCTTACCCGTTGTGGAAACACAGAAACAAATCGAAATGGAAATGTCAGCGAGCCGACAGCGCAGACTTACGAGCAGTAGGTAAAACGTAAAAATAAGATTGTGTAGTGATAAGTTACGTATTTAGGTCGGCGTATATTTATGTAGCTGTTCTCTTTATCATCACCAATAGACCCAACAGTCTACTTCTTCTCTTATTTTAGAGTCAATGGATAATATCCCCTGACTAGAGTCTTTGAGCCCAGAAATTCACCACTTCAATAGCCTTTTGATGGCACTATAGAGGACATCACCTGTCCACTTCTGGACATACTTACCCGTTCCTTAAATTGGACCCTAAATTACATGTTGCTACGCTAACATTATGATAATGTCCATGTCCATGTTCCTGATTTTATTAGTTGTACAATACAATCCATATGTGGAAATATCACATAATTAATACATTCATATATTAGGCATACAATTAGGCAGGTTTACAAAAATTACATTAAAGTAGGTATTAGTTCGTATGCTTTGTTATTAGTTACGTTAGTGGAGTAAAGGTGTACGCATGGCTAATTTGAAATCCACTCTACGTCAAGAGTGAAGATCATATCAAATAAAGTATTAATTAATTAACATGTTAAAGACAAGTTTTTTTAGCTAGCCGAATCTTTTCGTACTCGTATCTCGTTTATTCTGTTCAGTTATGTTTTCAGTCAGTCAGGGCCGAATGTCTGTCGCTCTTTCGCTTTACGTACATAAGGGCATATAATATAATTAAAGAACATGGCGTACTACTGACTTTACTTTTTTTTATGATAGCTACTAACATGATATCTATTTGTATGTATGTTAAGGTGTTCTTCTTCTTCTTCTTTGTTTAAGAGCCATGCTTTAGTCGGTGGAGCCATTCGTTCCTTTTCTCCGCCAGTGACTTCAACTCCTGATACAACATAACGTTCACTTTCTCTTTCAGCTATTGAAAGTAGTTTCTCCTAGGTCGTCCTCTTCCTCTTTTTCTTTCTAGTTTATATGTGAGGGTATGCTGTTGATTTTACTTTGCTATGGTATTGAGCCCTCAGTTGCCTATCAGACCGGATATTTAATTCTTCCACCGTTTTTTTCCCTGTTCGATATGATTTGTTTTTGTTGAAATAAAATGCAACGAAACCATTTTTGATACACTTACTCATGTATATACCCGTGAAAACCCATTTATTAAAATATTAGTGTCCTTGTGTCCAGTTAACTGTATAAATAACTATGTATTCGCTCTTCAAATAAATATATTTGCCGGAGTCGAAAATAAAACTAGATTATAGGAATAAATGGTCTAAACGATGATGTCATTTACTTCTTTTTATGTAGTTGTAGGTACTGTTAGCAGCACATCAAACCTACCCGTTTACAGGTTTTAATCAACTTACAGTGGGTTTTGATAGATGTACTAAGCATAACCACTATAAGTTGATCCTCTATTATATCATAGGTTGATTTTTATGTGACTTCCCTTCTAGTAGGTACATCACTATTGTATATAGTGTTATTATATTGTTTAAATAGGGACTGCTTGCGCATGACATCTCTGGTCTGTATTTTAAGTAGGCATGGTGTGTTTGAATTTGTTTTTCCTTTGACCGTTAGATAGCCAAATAAAGATCAGAATACATAATAGACTTTCTCCAAACTAGGCTCCAATAGTCTTGACTGCTGCATAAACGATGCACAGCAAAATGCCAAAAAAACGTAGAGCGGGACAAAAAACTGAATACATGAAGAGTTTTCCATGGAACTCACCTGTCATTCGTTATTTGATCATCTTGACGGTGCGGAAGTGGATCGTTATCGAATCTGACATTTCCATATAAAACATGATTTTTTGATAGCACCGCCAAAACGACCGCGTGCATGTTTTAAGGCGAGGAATCGGTGCTCAAATCACGATTTCAGGGGGTGAGGAGGGGGGAGCCGCCCGCGGTCCCCGCGCTCTGACACATCATCTGGCGCTCGCACACTACGCACTCGCACTTTGTGTGTTTTATGGACATGACCGCAGTCCGACCACCTTTTAAGTATTTTTGAGCATTATCCCGGCCGTGGAACTTTTACTTCTACTCGTGAATTAATATTATTTTGTGATAATGTAACGAAATTAATATGAATGTGGGTAGATGGATGGACGCAGAAGAGGAGGAAGGCCTAAAAAGACCGTAATAGCTAGAACACACAAATTTAATTACAAAGCATATTAGGATAAGTACTAAGTTCCTTTTATGAACCTGTCTTTGAAACTGAACAACTTTCCCAAGGAATATAGGTCGAAATATGTTTAAAAATCTAGCCGACGCGACTCAGATTCTATAAAGTTAAAAAAAAAATGAATAGATTGTACAAAAGATGATTATGAATCATAAAGGTGTAAACAAAGATTTCAATGATAATAAAAAGTGGTCCAAAGTCGGAAAATGTGGTAAAAGTTGAGTAAGTACGAAAATACAGTTACATTTACTCTGCAATGTACCGTTCTCAAGATATATGCACTTTTAGTTTGCATTTCTTTTTAATATTCAAAAATGATATCTTACTAAAATTTTGAATGGCGTTTTGCGCTGGAGCCCTCTGTCACGCTTGCTTTTTGCTATATATCCGAAACGTTTTAAGGTCTTTTAAAGTTCGTGTTCGTGTAGTGTCTGCGTAGTGACATCTCGTGTTTATTCTCATGCCCATTTTCACGCCAATGCAAATTTTAATGCTTATGCTCATTCTTAATACACATGCTCATTTTCATGGTCATACTCATATGCATGAATTTTTTCATGCTTTTTCCATTTCATTTAAATGGTCTTAAACATGAACACAGGGGTCATAAATAAAACCGATATTCCAACCCACGAGCCAGACGAGCGGAGTGAGCAGTTGCCAAAAGCGTGACAAAGAGCAACATAAAAAAAATGTAATTGTGTAGAAGCTGGTAAGACTGCTCTCTGCGTAGATTTGTTTGTACGTCTGAATCCCATACCAACCCGACCACAGAACAGCGTATGGGTATCACAGACTATTCAGGTGGCAAGATCTTGGCGTACGTAAGTAACATCGTCTTCAGACTTAAAAAATATCACAACTCGCTCCATCCAATGCGTTAAACGCACAAAGAAAAAAATATATTTGCGTGCGCGCACATGATATCTCTGGTCTGTGGTAGAATGACCACCGACTGGGTCTAATTTCGCACCGCTGTGTCGGTTTCTGTAATAAGTTATCGGGGGAAAATTGTTCAGATGACCTGTCAAGCAAAGAGTTATCTTGAAAAAAAATTATTAAGAATTACTTGGTACCTACTGTAAAAACGTTACTCATGTTCAGAATGCACCCTGTAAATATTTAAAGTGAATCACTAGTTATATATCACTCTTTTCTTATTATAAGTAAAAAGACTTAGTTAGACTTTTGCTTTTCATTATCTTATAGATAAAATATCGTCTATCGTCAAGGCTAGCTGAAGCGACAGCTATGATAAAATTGTTGCTCGTCTCGCCAAAAGACGTAACCGACGTAATAATAAGCGCATACTTAAACTACGCCTTCTGGTGTCAGCCATAAAGTATTTTATCAATCAATCTATCCATGTCACAAACGTCATAAGTAAAATGAGCGACGTAATAATTACGAAAAAATATTTGTAAATTTTGTGGGAAATTTTGACACAGTACCGGCGCTGGCAAGAGCCATTTGGGTACTGGCGGGGTAGCGGGCGGTGCGGGATGTCATGGGGAGGTTGGTTTGCCGGTGAGAACCGTTCTAATTTTTGGAAAAAAATGATTTGTTGAATTAAAATCTGTTCATCCACTAAAACCTGATAGTGTTATTTTTAGGGCATTAAAAGAGGAATATTCTACATCAAGAAAGTATATCAAAATAGTAGTCCAAGTTACGATAAAATTGGTTTGAAAATATTTTTAATGCTCTTTTTGAGATTTTTTTTACTAAAATATATCAAACCAATCGAGTCATACGATAGTGTTACTACTAGACAATATCTTTGAGTATGTCATATATTTTTTTGAGGTCTTGTTAGCATCAATAACAGGCTTAAAAACTGAATCGAAAGTAACGCTTTTCATCGGCCTTACTTCATCAGAGCGCCTTAAGTACTCTTAGGTATATCTTTTGGGCTCTCATCAAGTTAGAA
Source organism: Keiferia lycopersicella (assembly GCA_029255805.1). NCBI lineage: Eukaryota > Metazoa > Arthropoda > Insecta > Lepidoptera > Gelechiidae > Keiferia > Keiferia lycopersicella. The sequence continues at coordinate 9,667,676 of JARACZ010000008.1, forward strand.
GTTAAAATGCTCTTATAGAGTAAGATAGAAGGCATCACAAATTATAGGGGCTATGTTGGGATACTTGAAAATTTTTTCGACCTTCCATACAAAATACCCGATCAGCTGACCGACTTTGTATGGAAACTTAAAAAATTTTTTTCGTTTCCCAGCAGAGCCCCCATAGAAGAAGTTGCTCAGTTTCATGGTTTGATCACGCCTGCAAAGTTTTCGTTACATCGTTCCTTACACTCTGTATAGAAGGCATCTATTGAAGAAAAATAAAATCTTACTTTCAAATAGTTTCAACGAAACTATTCCACGTCATAAACGTCACTATCGTCGACATTTCAAACGCCATTTTCAATTTCGTTCCACACGTTTCAGCTTTAAAACTTTTATCTGCGATAAATCGAGACAAGAAATCGTCTTTCACTTCAAATAGAAGTTTACTTCGCAAACAAAACTACTCATCTTAGCACTATTGCTTTCGAATTACCTGAGAGAAAGAAACGTTTAGTGAGCCCTAGGAATAACCGAAATGAATCCATTAAATACTCGTCTCAGATCATGTTTAACAAGATATAGCATCACCCGAACCGAAGCCGAACTTTTTATTTTCGATACCTAAGTATTTTATTGTTTTCAATTACCTATATAAGATTACCTAATTTTCTTTGCTTATTGTACGTTTAGTACTTCCTATTGTACCTATTGTACTTGTTCTTCTTATATTTCAATAGTGTTGCTTTGTCTCGATCAGTGCAAAAGCACGCATGGGTACCACAGAATACCAGCGCTGTAATACCTGCTTCGTATTATAGCATATGCTATGTGAGATACCTTTTTCAATGTACAACCTGTGCCTAGTATTTAAGTTACTAATGTTGTAATGATTCATGTTCTTTGAAATAAAGATTTCTATATCTATGTTTGTAACCCTTTCGACTGGATTAGGCCACGGCGACTCTTTTTCCGTCTTCCTTCTCTTGGCTGCACGTAGGTTTCCCTCTCAATATTTGTTGTTCTGAGTCAAGTACTATTGCTTTCCAATGACATAAAACTTTAACACCCGCCACGCCTCGTTCATTGAGCGACTCAGATATTGCTCAGGAATTGTCTTGAGCAATCCTTTGTTCCATTATAGGGTTTGGCTTCAACTCCCGACAAACTTATTTCTGAATGTGCCAATTTCGGAATGGCTTTCATTCGTTTAGGAAATGAGAAAAAATAACATAAAAGTGATTTTAAAACTTAGAGCAAGTTGAGCGTCTTCCGTAGATAAAAATTTTAAAACAATATTCATGATGTTCAAAGAGATGGCGTTTATTCATAGAATTAAGTTAGACCTTAGGTGGCCTGCCTAGAAGGCTATAAAGGAGTATCTAACAATAACGCACACTATGGTCTAGCAAAACAAATACTTGCGAATTCAACCCAACATTCGTCTTGACAAAACAGTCTGCGAGTACTTACCGTACCGACAAACAAAATTATGATAAATAGTTGCGAAATTCCGCAGCGTGGCCCGCCGCCATATTTCATATCTGCACCCTTGCCGTCACTATCACAAGGCTGTGGAATTAATGCGAAATAGTTTCAATAATGAAATTCCCGGGGCCCTGGCAGCACCTGGCTTCGTGCCACTCAGCTTGGCCCCGAGACCCAACTAGGAAAAAGCTTTGCAAAAACTAACAGACCGAGACTATCGTCATCAACCGAAGTTACAATTTTAGGGCTCGAATTATACTGGTTTGTCTCAGTGACTGTGTGAACAACCAGATATCTTGGTCTCTCGAGTCGAGATGTACGATTCTAACTTGTGTAGTTGTGTCAGAGTCAGAGGAGCCAACTATTTGCGACCTTTTGGCAGCGGTCGCAACTTCCCCACAACTGGGTTGAACGCAGTTCTGGTTTTCTGTGGAATAAATAACTGCCTGAACTTTAAAATGGTATGCGCTACACTTTTGCAAAAGTTTTGATAAATTCAAAGAGTACTGTTTCCCGTCAGTAGATAAGAATTTCAAACTAAAATCAGTTCCAAAAACCAGAGTTACCAAAAATCAGCAAGCCTTTCCTTTTATTTTATTAGAAAGATCTGCAATCCATCTTCGTCAAAACTAAAACAGTACGACGCTTTTGAGGAACATTGTTTCTGAAAGAAAAGAATTCGAAAAAGCCTTTCGCCAGAGAATGGAATCCTTGAATAGACGTTGACTGATGCCTATTCTAGAATCTCTTTGAAATTGGAAACATGTCTCAGTAGTAAAACATCTAGTCTAGAACTAAAACAGAACAGAACAAGCCAATTTACTTCATCTAATTTACAAGGCTTTAAAACGTTCAGCAGAATGGTCGCACGTTTAGCTAGCTTAGTAGAAATAAGATTATCTTAAAAAGATTTCACCATAAAATGAGATCTTTTTCTGCTCACCCAGATTCCGGATTAATCATCTTTCAAATCTTTATTGAATACTCTTCGATAACTGATGCTCGGCAGATAGCGTTTTTTCATCCAAGCAGAATGCACCGATTGGCATATTGGCCCGGTTCCCTAGATCCAATATTTCTGGACGCAATGCGGATGCCAGACCACTGGCAAGCTGGCACTCTTTTCCGGAATTTATAATATGCTGCGGCCTTCGTTTGGTGGGAAGCTTAATTGTTGGAAATGCTTCAGAGTTTACTCTGTCAAGACTTTTTGAAAAATGTGTTTTCGATGCTGTTTGCGGATCGCGGTTGAATTTTTTTCCCTCTATTAAAATCCTCATTACTCAGATAGTAAACAATTAATAACTGACCTGAAATGGACCTCGAACACACGCTCCGTTCCAAGTACATTTTTACCAACGTTAAAATATTTGACAAAATGAAAAATCAAGTTTCTATTTTCTAGCTGCCAACGAACTAGGTATGTTGGAGAAAATTTCCAGAAAATTGAAATGGCAACCTGCGTTCTACTGCCATTACGCTAATGGTTTCAAAACGTGCCCGACCCGCTTTTGATAAAAGATCCCTGCAATCGACAGACTGGTAAATTGAGAGGAATGGTTGCAGAAAATCTGATCTATAGTCGAAGAAGCAAACATCTAAATCTCACTAAGGCGATTCCCACATCTTTACGCACGACGCTGCGCATTATCATAGCTTCCATAACGCATGCGTTTATCAGATGCAAGGCAATTAAAAATTTCCTATTCTAGAAACCGACGTTGACGTAAGAGAAACAAATAAACTTACGTCAACAAGCGTCTGCCACACAACGCTACCAAATATGCGTTGCTCATGTCAATGTTGGTTTTTAGTAAGGGGATTTGAAATTTCCTTGCATTTGACAAACGCATGCGTTATGGATGCGCTAAAAATGCGCAGCGTGGTGCGTTAAATGTGGGATCTGCCTAAGCTTCAGTGCACGAAGCGTTAGTGCGGATTTCCTGGAATGGTGTGAGACGCGTTCCAGGATTTCCGTGCGATCCCTATTTGTAATGCTTTGTGTGAAATGCATTTACTGGATTTGCAAATCGTCGAGGAAAATACACCGCGCTACTATTTTTTGATCTGTGTTGTCAAATAAAAAGTATCGCAATTTGGATGTTTTTGGTATTTTGTTCGTTTGTTCGCGTAAAAACTTTCTGCTGTCAACATTTACTCAATTTATTTGTTCTATTATGTTTCAATAGTTTGGATTTCTTGTCTCACTTGTTCACTTTGTGGCTTCGAACAACTCGCTTTTACGTCTTCTTTAGTTTTTTTTCTCATGTTGAGGTATTCTCAATACCCACCGCGAAAACATTAGTTAGACTAGGTTTATGTCGTTGGCGGATTACCTCAACTAACGATTCATCATAGTTCTGAAGAACTGCAATCTCATCAAAACTTTTGCATCGTTTGTCCGGTGCACTGCCACTGCAACGTTACGGACGTGTCTGCATCTACTTGGTATTACTAGTATTACATTGAGTCGGCTAGTACTAATGAACTGTAGCATCGTACATGATTATTCTATGATATTTGTTCTTTTGAGGGGATGGTGCATATTGAAACAATTTTAATTACGAAATAGTTAATTTTCAGTTTGCTTTTGACAACTGGTTCAGCAAAGGCAGATGTTGAGCGCTTTCCTTAAACCTTTTCGATTTCCTATAACGGGCTGTCGTGTTCCCAGCGTATCTTTCTTACTAACGTCATATTTTATTTGCGTAAACTGAGCAGAACCGCCATATTTTGACAACTTTGCAGTCTTTTGTGAATCTACCTACGAAATTTTCTGGATCTATAATGTCCACTTTCTCACGAAAGACATTAAGAACATTTTTGTAACGAGACGTAACGGTATGTATATCGTAGCCAGATCTATAAAAAACCTTGGAACTTTCTGTTATAGGTAATTAGGTACTCAAAAATACTTACCAAAAAAAAATGTTTGAGTCCGCTCAAACTTTTACTAATGACTTCTATTCTCTCAGCGAATTTAAATTTCTTTTCTCACCTAGAATAAAATCCTGAGTAAGAATTTCTCCTTACCTTTTAGTACTTGAGGCATTTAGCCAATATATGCTGGGTTATTCCCATTTTTCACTGAGGTGAGCTTGCAGGTGATTTTTGGCTGTGACCCAAGCATTATGCAGGCTACTAAGGTTTAATTTTGGCGTAATCTTCCTCCTAACTTTTCTTTCTACCCTTTGTACTTTATTTTGTTTATTTTGTAATCTTTAGTAATGCCCGTCCCCTACATATTTTGAATACCAGTCAGAAGGTAATTTTTAAGTAGGTATTGAAGGTATGCTTAGAATAGCATCACCCCATTTCTTCCCGCGGGTGTTGTAAAAGGCAACTAAGGGACTCGAGGGTTTAATGTGTTTTACAATTAGGCGACAGGCTGGCAACCTGTCACTACAGTGATACACGAATCACCTGAAAGGGCCCTCAATATGTCAGACGTGGCGATAAAGACCGTAATTTTACGATCGTTAACGCTCTGCCTACCCCACAAGAGACAAAGATGTGAATTATGTATTTATCGGTTTTTATCATTAGTACTATCAAATTGAATAAAATTCATGCAGCGCTCAAAAAATAACTCATACCTTCGTTACATCGTCAACAATAGTCATGACTCGTAGACTACATCCAACGTCTATCCGCAATTCCTTAGCTAGTTATTTTTTACGTAGGTAGTAAGTTTACTAATATTTCTTAGCCTCTTGACATAACAAAGGAAGGAAGGTTTATCTTATCCGTTACTTACCTCTTTCCAGCCTGTTACTACTTTGTTAGGCGGGTGTAAAGTGACACCTTGTGTTCCTCTAATAAATGGGAACACAGTCCCTCTAGGGAGGTAACAGATGGATAGCTCGTAAATTACAGTACATAGTGGGTGTGAGTGAGCTTATTTATCATATCTTTGGCTTTCTTGTTGTCAGTTCTTCTCAAGAATCAGCCAGTTCTTTAGTTTTATTATTCTAATCGTTTAGCTTTATCTTTCGATGATTGTCTATTTACATGCTATAATTCACGATCAGTTAAAGGAATTTGTATAAAAGTTAGTTTTTTTCTCTACTTCACCTTGGTCCAATAATGATAATAGTTTATACGCTATATCTGAAGCAGTGTCCAGTTTAATATAATGCCTCCCAAACGCGATATATAAATTATGTTTGTCTTATTTATACATACATACACATATCACGCCTGCTTCCCTTTCAAGATAGGCAAAACACAGGACCGTTGTAATACGGTTGCTATCGCCACGTCAATCTATCGCCTAGCGGTCAATACACATGAAATGATCAAGTCACTTAGTCACCTCTTACGATACCCGCGGGAAAGAAATGGGGTAGTGCTATTCTAAGCCGACATCACACGGCCTTATTTCTTCTACTACTATGAAATGTAATAGTGTATGTAGGTATGTAAAAGATATATATAAAATGTTCCGATCATCATCTTGCCATCTTACATAAACTCTGGAGCAGGAAAACAACTAGAAAGCCATTCCAACTTTTACTATTTACTAACCACTAGCAGCACCTGCCTCCATATTCCACTCACGTTACAGGGGATCGATCTTGCATTGTTCTACTTCTTCTTTATTTTATCTAACAATTTATTGTACACAAGGAAAAATATAAATACATATCATTAGAAAAATGGTTCATCAGGTACTGCTTTTTCTTCCAAGTCAACTAACTAATATCTGTTTTAAAACCAGAAAACATTGTAGTCAGCCCATGAAATTGAACAACTCCTCTCGAGAATCTTAAGGTAGAAATATGAAAAAATTTGGACCTCCACTACAAATTGACTCAGTTGGCTGGTAGATTTTATTTGGAAGGACATTCTTTTCCTATATTTCGACTTACATTTTTTGAAGAAGGTTGTTCTGTTTCGTGGACTGGTTCACCCCTAAATATATTTATTATATATTTGAAGTTGATTTTTACGTCTTATAAAAAGGGGATTGGCTTTAACGTATAATGCATGTGAGGCCATTTTTTTTTTATTACCGCCTATGATTCTGAGGAAAGTTGCTCAGTTTCAAGGGTTATTTCGTCCTTTGAAGTTGCTTAGCTGCTGTCTGCTAAAAAGAAATTTTGTTGCACAATTCAACGACCTATTTTAACAAAACAAGGGAGGTTCACTGTATTCTGTGTCTCGTTTGTTTATTTGTATGCCAACGTCGAGCGGCCGTCGACGGTACAAGGCAATGATGGAAATGTGTACGTGTACCGAATTGGGGATGTTACCAATTGATTTTTCTTATTTGGGGTAATATGATCTAGAGAGGAAGATTTGAACTTTTATAAATTAGCGGAAGCATGCACTCCATCTACGATGAGCGGTATTAAGTATCTAAACACTGGTCCTACTACATGAATCCAAACATTTGACACCTTATTAGTGCATGAACTGCTGCAGTGTAATGTATGACGGGAGTAGTAATAACTCTCGTTCCACTCTGGTGCATGATAATAAGATATCTACTGATTCAAAAATACGTTTTATGGATAACTTCAAAAGTGCAGCTAAGAATTTTTTACACATTTTCCGTCCTTATGACGCTTAGGCGGTTTAAACTGTTCAACTCTAAGGCCAAAGCTTGACTGTACAGCTGTTTGGGACATAGAAAAATTGTTTATGTTTCCAGGTCAAGTAAATAACGACTTAAAGTAGGTACAATATGAACAACGCAAGCTGAATAAGTAATGTTTCCAACCAGAGCACTGGATTTTCATCCGACATTTTTGTTCTTTACGTAAAACCTTTGTCGGGCATGGACAATTTGTTTGTAGAATCCCTTACAACATTCTTAGCGTATGGCACAAAAGCAGCTCAGAGATAAATGCTCGATGCAACGCCCTCAAAGCTTTGGATGTAAAATATCTCATCTCAGCTGGTACCGATTAAGACATTCACATTCCTAAAATTAAAAAACACGAACGCTATGACTCCCGCTAAGATTTCTTGTATCGAAATGGACATACACAGCAATACCACAAACAGCCTGACCCAAGAACAGAGATATTGAAATGCGTCGTTCAATAATTATCTACGAGTATCTTGGTCATGCATAAATCTAACCCAATGCGTTGCTAATGAATTATTGTGAACGACACGACAATGCATCTTTGTGATCAGGTGGTATTGGTCGTCATTTTTAGGGTTTCATAGTCTACTACAAGCCCTTTTTAAATAAAATTTGTCGAATTAACGTTGTGATTCATTATTATACCTAACCTGCAACGCAGGCATCGATAAAATATCATGAGAAGGAACGGGGTTTCCGTGTCAAATATTTATGAAATCTTAATCTAGCCAATATCCGTATTAAATGACATATTATGAAAGTATCTCAGAATGTCATAATTGAACTATAATCATGACTTTCTGACGTAACTTCTCTCATCCTCTAATAAGTCCTCTTCGTGCCATAATTTTAAAAAAGTCTTCGGAATGAGTACGCCTGAATCAGCGACATTGTGTGTTGGACGATTCTTCATCCCAACCCTTTGTAGAAAATGCACAAGTAGGTATAATGTCTTGGTGGAAAACTTCTTCAAAAGCGTTTTACACTTTGCATTTGCAGCGTAAAATAGAAAATGTCGCCTCTTGTGACCCCGGGCTCTGGATTTTTCTGATATCTGCTTGTGGATTTTAGATCAGGGCTTGTTTTCCGGTTAAGTTTTCAAACCGGTATCACCATAAGTACATTAGCGATGCCGTAACTTGAAAAAAAAACGGCTTTCTTCATAGAGCAAAATTATAAGGTTTCGCATCGCATGAATTAACCGGTTTATAGAGGGTCTTATCGGTTTTATACGTATTTACGGAACAAATAAACAATTTCGGAACCTGTCCGCCATGCTGCCCGTGATGTAACATTTGCAATTCTGGCTTAAATTGGTTTATTTTGGTTCTTGAATCGCTCACTCTTCAAATATACTCTGAGCCTTCTAAAACCGATATATTTTAAACCGGTTTCAAGCCCTGTCTTAGACTAAACAGTTACACAGTGTGGATTCCTGTAAAGCTCTTTTAGTAAACAAATACATCGAAGCAAAGCAGTTTCGGGGACTTCATGCTTTAGTAAGCTATTTAAGATTTTGGTATGAATCAGAAAACTACAATGAAATTGTAAACGTTGATCTTTTTTAGAAACTTACTAAAGGAATATTATCAGAGATAAAATTAGTTATTTTGCAGACTATTGAGGTTAACCTATTTCCAACAGTCCCTGAAATAGTTTCAGTCTAATAATTTACAGACGACCTTCTCTTTCAATTAGGGCATTCAGATAGACGTCCTACGGACTGAATTGATTTGAATAAATTATAGAGCTTTTTGTGAAAAACAAGATATTTATTCAAGAAAAATTGTTTATTTGTATCTAGCTAGACCACGCTAGCTAGACCTAGACACATTATTTTAGAATAGGTTCTTGATTTCTTCACTTGTTTTCTCGTTTGAAGTCTTCTTGCGCGCGTAATTATTTCCTTTTATATACAGTTTATTCAAACATAACAAATCACGCATTTCTATTTCTATTTAGACACATGTATATTTGCAAAAATAAGATACAGAAGAACTCAATTTCTGACGAAGAAGAGTAGAAGGCAGCAATTACTCTACATTTAGAAGATAAGGCGAAAAAATATTTTTTAAACACCCTGCCCCAATCTCATTTTAGGGAACAATAGTAAAATATGGATGTTTTCCAAATTTTTCCGAAATTTCTTTCATGACCCAGAATCTATCGATAAGCCCTTCGAATTAGAAGAAATCTACAAGTAATTGTTCGCACAGCTTACGTCTCACAAATAGATTTGCCCCGAAACAAACACTTGGAAACGTTCGTGTTATTACTTCCTGAGGTCCGTAACGACTGTTCTTTATTGCTTATTCTTTGAGAGCCTTTTGTTGTTTCTCGAACAAGTATTCGTTTTTGCACGTAAATAGAACCCTATTGACGGTCTATTGTGAGTAGTGATCTGTGGTGAACATTTTAATTAATGTTTCTGGCGTTTTTCTTATAGGAACAAGTAGGGAGAACATCGGCGGCATCTTAAGCAACCACCATTGTACTATGTGTCTCTGTCTATTTCTCTTTCACACACACACCAAATACACACATACACTCAGGCATACATACACATATTTTTATGTATCAATTTACTTTTCGACCATAGAAGACCGTGTCGAAGATTTACGCATATTTCAATTCAAAATTCAAAAATTCAAATTCAAAAATGTTTATTTCACATAAAACTTAGCCTATTATGACAATTGCACATAGTATCTCCATTTAAGCTGCAAAGGCCTGTGTTTGGAGATACTGCTCCTCCCTTTCAATCAGTACAGTACGTACATTGGCCATATAGTAGATATACATAATTATATACATTAATGCTTAATTATACTTATTCCGATAGCATAGGTACTAATAATAATATTACACCTGTGTGTGTGTGTGTGTGTGTGTGTGTGTGCGTGTGTGTGTGTATGTGTGTGTGTGTTTGTGTGTGTGTGTGTGTGTGCGTGTGTGTGTGTATGTGTCTGTGTTTAGTTTATTTCATGCATAAAAATAAAGCCTCTGTTTCACAATAGGTCAAAGGTTGTATGAATTTAATAAGCGATTTCTTACACTCCCGGAAATTTTTATCATAGATAAAGATATGTTTATTTATTTTATTATACAAAAATGCTGAACGTGTATAATACTGCATGCTGGCAAAAGTAGTTCTAACGGGGGGTAATTTGACTACCACATCTTTTCTCCGTTTTGTTAATAGATTTGGGTCGAATGTAAGGGTTTTATGGATTTTAAGGACAGTGTTTAATATATATAGTTTCCTCACGGAAAGCAATCCACTTATGTTATAAAGCAAATCAGTCGGGAAAAGCCTCTTTTTGAAGTACATGGTCTTGATAAGGTTTCTTTGCGATCTCTCTAAGTTCAAGAACTGTGTTTTTGCTGCTCCACCCCATATTGTTATGCAGTAAGTTAAGATAGATTGTGCAAGTATGATATAAATTTGATTAAGCAAAGACTTAGGTGTATCATTGGAATTGGAATTGTCCGGTATGACATGTCGAAGCGTTTTGAACATCCAGGTAAGTTTCCTCATGCGGTTACTCACATGCTCTAATTGTGGATACCAGGATAGTCTCTGGTCAACCAGAATACCTAGATATTTTACTTTAGAGGCTTTATGTAACACCGGACAACTACAGGTACTGCGATTGTCTTCAGCACAACTATGAATTTTTATTGTGAAATCGTTCTTAGGTTGTGAACTATTGTAAATTCCAAAACAGATGTAATTTGTTTTGGCTGTATTAAGGGTTAGCAAATTGTGTTTGAGCCAATGAGCAACCTGCGCTAGACCGAGTTCGGCATAGTTCATTACCTCTGACCAGGATGTACCTGCAAAGGCAATGACAGTGTCATCGGCGTACGACAGTATCTTGGCGTTGTTGAGTTTCATATCACAGAGGTCATTAATGTATATCAAGAACAACGTTGGCCCCACGCTCCCCTGTGGCACGCCGCACGACACTACCTCCCCAGCACTGATACATCCCGGTAATTTTACCCTTTGCCTCCGTTCCGACAGATAATCTCTGAAAAGTGCAAGTGGAACACCTCTTAAACCAATCTTCTCCAGCTTACGCACAAGAATTGGGATGGACACAGTGTCGAATGCTTTTTTCAGGTCAAGAAAGACCGACAGACATTTCTTGCCACTATCAAGTTGCTGTGTTACGAAGGAGCTTAGCTCAGTGACGGCATCTTCAGTCGATCTTCCCTGCCTGAACCCAAACTGAGCGGAGGATAAGATATTAAATTTATCTAAGTAATTCATAAGCCTAAGATTAATAATTTTTTCTAAATAACCAATTTCTCAATAACCAGGGAATATATATATTTTTCATATTTTCAGCTTCCATCTTATTTTGACGATAAATTATTAATATTTTCATTGCCCCGACTCCAGACGACATTAATTAGTGATATATTAATAGAGTATTAACTTTTAATTACATTATGGAGATTTTTATACTTTTTCTTTTTAAAATTTGAGCACGTCTTAGTACCTTCTTTAAGTTTTATTATCTTACTTTTGCTACAGTTAAGAAAGTTTAGTAGCGAAATTATGAATTGAAGTAGTTTTCTGCCCCATTTTTATATCAATAAATCACGCCTTTATCCCTCGCGGGGTAGGCAGAGTGTTAACTACCGTAGCTACGGTCGTGATCGCCAGGTCTGACAAACATCAATATCTACATGTACACTTATAGTATGAAATCAAATCGCTATTTGCATTCCTCTATCTGCCATGGACACCGCGAGGTTTAAAAGACAAGTTTATATGGATGATGCATGCCGTGAAAACGTGTTGTTCCCCGGAACAAAGATTAAAATTCTTATAAATCACAAAATGAAAAATCGGATCACAACTTACTTGGGTTGTTAGCTTCCCAACTCCGCCCCTTTTCCATCAATAAGTTCGATAACTTTTCCTGACTGCTCCTTCTAATGGACCACCCAACAATATGTGAAAGACGGGATCACCCTCCCTGTCATTCCCATATCACATCTGTCAAAAACCACGTCCTGATCGGAACCAAGTCGGACGTTTCGCTCCTTTGGGAAACTTGGCCGCTATTTCCTATTGCCGGAACGCTTCGAACCATGTCAAGACTTGTAAGCTGATAGCAGAGTGATGTAGGTCGAAATATCCGGAAAATGACAATACAAATTAAATGTTACCATAGAATGCTGACTATAAATAAATAACTAATGTTCCGGATCACTCACTTGTCATGGTTTGTGTTTCCACGACGTTTCGAACCCATCGGTGGTTATTCATCGGGCGGAGAGTCGTGCTTATACGTCCACGCCGCGGTCGCCGCGCTTTCAAAAGCTTTCAAAGGTTTTTTTTGTTCCGACAATTCATATTCAAAGCTCAATTAATGAAACGTAAAATAAACATTTATTGAAAAGGCTGGTGAATAAAACGACAAAAAATATGGCGGATAAAAATAATTGGAAGAATGCATGCGCTAAATAAAATAACTCTCAAACAAAAGCAGAAAAGTAGTGCCATATTTTCATAACAACTGGCAAAGCACTCGATGCGTCCCAAATTCGTGTTCAGTAATTTCGTATTACCTAAGAGCTGACGACAAATTTTGGTACTAATATTGTAGTACCGAACGACCGACATTCAAGGAAACGCCTATGAACAGGTCAAACTAAAAAACTTTCCCGAAGGCCAAGTATAAAAAAAAACCACTCATCCAAAAAAAACAGTTGACCGAACAATTTTCTATGGAGCCCTAGCATGTTAAAAAACAAACCAAGGTTCATCGGGTAGTCCGTCGACTCGCTGTCCACACGACGGAATAGACTTGCCTCTTATACTATTAGGCGGATCGCACACTAGACGCACGACGGACCGCTAAAATATCGCAGCGGTCTGTCAGATCCATACTAGAAACGTCACTCCCGATACTAAATCCGCACTCGACGGACGACGCTGCGATAGCGCTGCGTCAACACCGAATTAGCGGTTTTAGTATGGGGAGTGACGTTTCTAGTATGGATCTGACAGACCGCTGCGATATTTTAGCGGTCCGTCGTGCGTTAAGTGTGCGATCCGCCTTAGTGTCACGATTCGCGGTGCAGAAACCGCCTGACTGGTGGCTGGATCCGACACAAAGACGCGGTGCACTGAACATTTGAAGCACCGTAAAATTATATTGAAGCGGCTGGATTTGGATTCAGAACGTGGTTGCTATATGTAATGATTTTATATACATAGATCACGCCTTTATCCCTTGCGGGGTAGGCAGAGTGTTAACAGCCGTAAGAATACGGTCGCTATCGCCACGTCTGACATTTTTGAGTATTGTTTTCTAAGGTTGTTTCAGAAAACATGTGTATCACTACAGTGACAGGTTGTCAGCCTATCGCCTAAAAATTGTATCACGGCATCACGCGGCATTTTTATATGCTGTTGAAATATGTTGAAACTTTCGTACGTCGCTTTTTTGTGTTTTGTCTTCTTCTCCTACTTATTTCAATCTTAGTTTATCAATTTCTTATTTCTATTTTCTGCTCATATATTTCAAAATCTCATCTTTCAAAGTAATTATTATTCTTATTAGAAATTATACAGAAAACACGGATTTCGATTTTCATTTCTAATAATATTTATGTCGGATTTATTTCGTAGAAAATATCATTCCCGTTTCCGACTTTTCCGGAAATCGTGGGTATAAAACTTCTCATAATATATACATAATAGCTCGAAAACTTTTTAAATTTTTGTTTTAATGGTAAAACTCAGGGCTAAATTTTCAATTCCCTTTCGTCTTTCTTGCACCTGTCCTAGATACCTTTGCAATATTAATAAATTGAAAACTTAGCCTATTTCATCATTGTACTAGATACATTGATCAATTTAAAGGCTTATAAATTGCATCGTTTGTCTTTTGCTATTGTTTAATTTGTAATAATCAATTTTGTTTTTGTTGCAGGTATGTTTTATTACTGCGGAAGAATCGACTTAAAACGGTAAGAAAAATATAATGAGGTTATGTGTCTTAATGAAACGCCGGATAGGTAACGACTGATTTTATTGGTGACCACGAAGTACCCTCTTCATAATTCTATAACTACCTACAACATCTCCCTTCTTATATTTATATGATAATCAAACAAACAAACCTTATTTTAGTTTCATATTATAATGCAATGCAACTAGGATTCAACATAATGAAATTTATATAATAAAATTTTATATTTCGAAAATCTTATTATATATTACCATTATATACCTACTAATTCCGTTTATATAGATATACCTAATATACCTACTCAACCAAAATTATAGGCATATACATAATTAGAAAAGAAACAATAAGTATTTTTCTTTATTTAGATACACCTAGATACCTATTCAAACTTTAATTACAATGTATAGCATTGCAACCAGAATTAAACATATAAAAAAAATACACAATGTAGGTATCTTTGTTAATTTTAGTTATACCTAAATACCTACCCAAGCAAAATTTATTTAAACATGCATTTTATAAACTTCACAAATAAAGACCATTATTTTATTATAATGTAATTAGTTGAACAAAATTTTACAGGCACAAATATGTCTCTTAATTATTATTTTTTTTCGACCTTACAAGAAAGAGATTACGTAGTAACTTTCCTACTTAATCAAATTCTATGAGTCGTCTAGGTGGATTAACTACCCTGCCACTTCTAGTAACTGTGACCTCTTCGGGTACAGGTACCTGTCGTGGTGGGGTCGGCTGACGCACCGGTGGCGGCGGCGTTAACGCCCTCGCTGGACTCTGATGACTTTGACTGGGTATAGTGTTTGTGTTGTAATTATAGTCGTCCAAGTCAAGGTATCTATTCGCATTATATGAATGGACATTAGTGGCTAAGTTAGGTATTTTCATAAGATGCTGACGATTACGGCGATATAACCCGCCATTCTCGGTCCTAACCCAATATGAACGATCGTCTCGAGCTAATTTCACCACTTTTGATTTTATCCACTCCTTATCACGTTGCATTCGCACATCTTCATCAGGACGCAGGGTTGGCAAATTCCGCGTACCTCTATCATAGTTATTCTTTGCATTTTGTGTTTTTATTTGCCTATTAGCTCGAACCGCCGACGCATCCACCGCGGTCGGATACAGCGCGTGCGTATCAGTCGGGAGCCGCGAGCGCAGCCGCCGTCCCATCAACAGCTGGGCCGGCGAGTACTGTTCACCAGTCAGTGCAATGTTACGGAAATTCAGTATTGCTAATTGCCATTCCTCACCACTTTCTCGAGCTTTAGTCAATAAGGCTTTGACTGTACGTACGTTACGCTCTGCTAGCCCATTGGACCGCGGGTATAAGGGTGAGCTAGTCACATGAATAAATCCCCATGATAAGCTAAACTGTTTAAATTCTTGTGAAAAAAATTGGGTTCCGTTGTCACTCACAACCTTCTGTGGTATCCCAAAACGTGAAAAAATATTTTTTAAAACCGCTACGACTGTGGCACTTTGCAAATTCGGCAATAGTGCAATCTCAAAGAACTTTGAATAATAGTCTACAACTAACAGATGTTGTTTACCATTAAATTCAAATATGTCAGTGGCCAAAACCTGCCATGGCAGTTCTGGCACGGGGTGCGGAACCATCGGCTGGCGCGGGTTGGAGGCGCGGTGTCTCTGGCACGTGCCGCAGCGTAGCACGACGCGCTCGATGGCGGCGCCCATGCCTGGCCACCACATCACATCACGCGCACGGCGCTGGCACTTTCCACGCCCAAGTGACCCTCGTGTATACGTCGCAGCATCTCTTCACGTATTGACGTCGGAATGATAACTTTATCATTCCTGAATAAAACCCCTTCTACTACATGTAATTCATCGTGGACTTTCCAATATTCCCTTAAATCTTTACTAGTTTCCCTTTTGTTAGTTGGCCATCCATTAAAGTAATAGTGACACACTTTATTCAGTACCTCATCCCTCACTGTTTCAGTTTTTATCTGGTCTATCATTTGTGGAGTCGCTTCAACATTTTGTATAAGCATGTTTACGTGTACCGTGACATCATCATCGAGTTCACAGTCAGCTTGCGCGGCAGGTTCCACTGCAGCGCGAGACAATGTGTCCGCAATGAATAATAGCCGCCCACGCTTGTACTGCAGCTTAACACAGTAATTCTGAAGCCTCAACATTAAGCGCTGAAGGCGTGCTGGTGTCTCACTCAGCGGTTTTTTAAAAATGGCTTCCAGTGGCTTATGATCGCTTTCCACAATCACCTCATGATGGCCGTAAATATATTGGTGGAATCGCGTGCACCCGAAAACCACTGCAAGCAATTCTTTTTCAATTTGTGCCCAGCGCATTTCAGTAGGCGTGAGCGTGCGCGCAGCATACGCCACTGGCCGCCCGCCTTGCATCAGACACGCGCCCAAACCTCGTGAGCTGGCGTCCACAGAGACCGTTACTGGTTCATCCGGAGAGTAAAATTTCAAAATTGGAGCACTACTTATTATGCTTTTTAAGCTCTGAAAAGCGTTGTCATGTACTAGATGCCAATCAAATTCAACTTTTTTGCTCATTAATTCTCTGAGTGGAGCTGCCAGTTCAGCATACCGGGGAATAAAACAAGCTAAGTAATTTGTAACTCCAAGAAATCTCTCCAACTCCTTTTTATCTCTTGGTGTTGGCATCTTCATTATTGCCGACACTCTATTTTCATCCGGCCTCATCCCCTCTCTACTAAACTTGTGACCTAGGAAGGTAATCTCTTCGACCCCAAATAGACATTTGTCCTTATTCAGCTTGACCCCATTCTCTTTAGCTCGGCGCAAAACCTCCTGCAGCCTACTATCATGCTCCTCTTTGGTTCTTCCCCATATTAACAAATCATCGATATAAATTTCTACTCCCTCGGATTTAAAAATTTTATACATTTCATTGTGGAATATTTCTGGTGCACAATTTATACCAAAAGGTAATCGTAAAAACCTATACCTACCAAAAGGTGTCGAAAATGTACAAAGCTTTGAACTGTTCTCTGTAAGTTTTACCATCCAAAATCCGTTTTTGGCGTCACATTTAGAAAAATACCTAGCATCGGATAAATTACTCGAAATTTCTTCTAGTGTTGGTAACTGAAAATGACTTCGCTTAACAGCCCGGTTTAAGTTTCTAGGGTACAAACATACACGCAGGGTCTTATTAGGCTTTTCTACTACTACTATACTCGATACCCAATCAGTAGGACCATCTTCCTTTCGGATTATCTGCAAGTTCTCCATATTCTCCAACTCTTTCCTCAATCGTGAACGTAACTTCATAGGTATTTTACGCGTGGCGTTAACGACCGGCGGTACCGACTCATCGATCTGTATATTACACTCATTAGGTAACACAACCAATCTCTAACACAACCAATTCCGTTAAAAATGGACTCGTCAATACCTACATTATTCAATGACCTTTGGTCGCACCGAGTTATGAGACCCAGCGCGAGACAAGCAGCGAGGCCTAATAAATTATTGCAATTTAAATCCAAAACAAAAACCTTTTGCTTGCAACTTTTATTATTACTCTTTAAAACGGCATCAAAATAGCCTAAAACTGGCAACTGCTGTCTGCTGATTTCTCTAAGCACGGTGTTACATTTATTTAATTTGTTTATCTCAAAACCGGCCTTTAGGTAACTATTCACAGATAATATTGAAGCTTCCGCACCACTGTCTAATTTGAACTTTATTTCACTTCCGTTAACGTCTATATTGGAAAACTACGAATCACACGAACCATTCGACGAAGATTCGATTGAAATATTGTACATTAGTAACTCACCATTGTCATAGTCCACGCATTCCTCACCGTATGAGTCATACTGCTCCACGACCTCTTGGGTAAAACGCACTCTGCAGCACTTTGCAAAATGACCTACTAAATTGCAACGTCGGCACCGAGCTGAACTCGCGGGGCAGCGAGTTCCACTCCCGTGAAAATACGAACACTTTTCACAGGCACGAGCACCGTAAGACCTATTATCACTTTCATTTCGCGGGAGTACAAAGCTGGTAGAGGACCCGTGTGGCCCCAGATGGCGACCGCCGCGGTTGCCTCGCCGGCGACCCCGGGAGGGCGGTCCACGCGCCACCCGCTCAAGCGAGGCGGCTGCGCCGGCGCCGGCTACGCTGCCGGCAGCGCCCGCTCGCGCCGCGCTCGCTTCACACGCTGCTCCTTGACGTCCAGCTTGCTCCGCCGCACGACCCCACTGAATCGCTTCCTCTAGTGTCAACTTCCGTTTAGCTAGTAATCTCTCTCGCATCTGATTATCCTTTATCCCTCGAATCAGTTGCGTTAGTACAAGACTATCTTTTAACACCGCAAATTCACAGTTTTTACTATTAACCTTTAATTCGCCGAGAAATTTATCAAAATTATTATTATTTTGGTATGTTTCGAAAAATTTATGACGTTCATAGTTGATGTTTTTTGTTGGATCGCAATGGTTCGCAAATTCAGTGCATAACTTTGTAGTATAGTCTTGCTTGACGTCATCAGACACATCAAGCTCTTCGAAAATTTCTCGGCCGTACTTTCCTATTATGTGCATAAACAGTCCATATTTCTCTTTTGAAGGCGCATTATCCTTGCCTGCAGCTATCAAAAAATAATCAAATGATGATTTCCATTCTTTCCAATTACTAGCCAGGTTGCCATCTTGCTGTAATGGCGCTGGTTGTTGGATCATTGCACTAGCCACTAATTCCGATTTTACTGGATCCGACATTATTAAAAATTACGTGTACTCAACACTTCTCACAGATTGTTATAACCACAAATATTTGGCCGGTTTCGCGAAGGTTCTGTAAACCTGACACCATATAATGAGATTATGTGTCTTAATGAAACGCCGGATAGGTAACGACTGATTTTATTGGTGACCACGAAGTACCCTCTTCATAATTCTATAACTACCTACAACAAAAAATATAGGGAAATCTGATTTTTGCATTTACCCTAAATATCAATTTTAAGGTTGGTGACAGTTTTTTTTCCATCTATTACTTTTTAGACGTTCTACCGTCTATAGTAAATTGATTTTACTGTACCTAGCTCTTAAACAACAAATTCAAAATATTTTGCCCGCGATACTTGACTGATTTACCTCGACAAATACCGTAGTCCTTATTCGGAGAAGACGTACCTTAAACAAAGTTAAGTATAGGCATTCCAAAGTACCCCTAGAGAGTGGTAGGTAGATGTGACAAAGGAAACTCATTTATTAGGTTACAGAAGTTTGTTTAAGGTCTGAAGCACGTATTTTCGAACACGTGACGACCCGTAAGTAGAAGTGGTAAGTAGTGTGTAGGTTGTGTTCTGCACCGAGGCCCTAGTTCGATGCCTTGGCCACTTACGAGTACTTCGGTTTCGGATTTTTTTTTCTTTTTTTGATGAGTGCCAATATCCTTTTGTAACTTTACTGGTTGATTCTTTCTTACTTAGGTACTTGTTATTCCCTCTAACCATAACCACAATATTGTCCAATGCGTAAGCGATTCACTTTAGTTCTAAGAACAATTATAGAGTAATACGAACTGTCAAGTATTCTTAAAGTACAAGCACTCAAATTACACTGTACGAGACGGCTTCTTAACCTTGTACAACTTTTAATTTTGGCTCCGTCGAAAAATATGGCCTCATAAACGTGTTGTTACAGACATTGTAACTTTTACACTGGCGATAAAGCCCATGACTTTCAATTTTGCGCTAAGCAGCTCTTTAAAGAAAGACAAACATCATGCTTTTGTTTCTTGCGGGGTACGCAGAGTCGAATTTCTTCAAGCTGTAGACACAAGGTCTTTATACAACTACTTTTGAATTTGACACGACAAACGAGTGCTGTCATAAGAATTTTAATAATTCTGATTCTTACATTGAAAGTGACAAGATTAACCCAATTTGGCGCGGGTCCCGTCTTTGAAAACATCGTAAAAGAATATTTATCGGGAGCAATCTTTATTGCTAGCTATGTTTACGTCGTTTATTGCGTCATCAAGATTAGAGCCCTATCGTCGGATTACCAAGGGAAAGTAATTACTTGGGACGCCCCGGTATTCCGCAGTTTTTGGAGTTTTCCACGAAAATTGTTGCTATGGTCACAGTAGACAAAAAAAGCAGCTAACCGTCGCATATTGCGTTGAAATACCTGATGCCCTGCTTCCATTTCAATTATTATTTTTGTTTTTGAGACATGCGACTGCCTATATAATAATTTCGTTGCTATTCATTTGTTTTGAGACGATCCACTTCACAAACCGGTTCCGGAAACTAGCTTTTTTGAAACTAACTTGCTTTCAATCTCTACTTTCCGTCCGATCTTGTTTCGGAAAACAAGTAAAAATTGTCAGGGTGTGATTACTGATTAGCCCGTTGCTATCGGGAAAGTGTTTTGATAGAAATCATACGCCGATTTTTTTTTGACATTCATACAACAAAAATAAGATTTCCTTACTGTATGTTTCTTGTACTATGCTGTTTGCCACAAAAATTAGTTCGTATTACGTTTGTACAAAAATGTGCCGCAAGGGAGCATATTCGGACCGCTCGAGTTAAAAGTTGTTTTTGATGTGGCCTACAAATTGCACTGGCAGTTATTACTGACCCTTATGGTCAATGTCAAGGGGTTTTGAGGCCCGTTATATGGGTTTTGTGATCTCATGTTTATTAAGGTCGTAGGTAGCGTAACGTTCAAATGGGAGGGAAAAAATAGGTAAAGGGTTCGCAACTAGGATAATTTATGTCTTCCATACATAAACGTAGATGTATGTATGTATGCGTGCGTACCTTCAAATGTGTCCATCATCATTATCATCAACCGTGAGATCTCCATTACTGAACTCATGAGTTTTTGTTTTCATGGCTACTCCAAAACTTTCCGACCCCACTACGAAGCACAGGAACGAAATTGAGGTTTTGTTTTCTTGTTATAATTCTCGTTACTGCAAACACTTTCCGTATACTGGTTTGGCTTTGCACAGGTTTATAACCTCACTGGAAAGGTAATATTTTCCTTTGTGAAACGGACACGAACGGGTTTTCGATTTGTAGCAACCAGCGATATCAAAGCGGAAATATTTCAACAAAAAAAAAGAGGTGTAGTTAAATTTAAATCAAACAATCTGAAAAACTATATCCCAAACTACTATTATTTGATTCTGTAACAATATGTAAAACGTTGATGTTATATGCGCAGAACCCGACTTATTACCAGGAAAAATAAACCGCAGCTGAAGTACTAAAAATCGGCGAATTCTAATTCCGAAGCGTCCTAAATAAGTCACAACCGGGACGCAATCTGATTAGCCAGGCAAAAGCAGCGGGATTCGATTAGCACGGCCGCACTGACCGTCATAAATTGGTTACCCGCAGAAATTCACAATTTCTCTTCCTCCTTCCTATAAAAAGTATAAAGTTGGGTGCCCGTTAGATTCAATGCCAATTAGCCCTAGTGGGTCCAAATTGTAACATTGTTTCTGAACCCCTTACAAAATCAAGGTCTGATGAAGTTTGGTACTGTTAGCACGAGATATTAAATCTTTAATCTTATCCACGGCTGTAAATGGGTCACCCATATATACAGGGTGTAACGGAAAGGGGGTATCAAGCCGAAGTGAAAATTAACTATACCTTTCGTAGATCAGTTATGCAAAATTTCAATCCAATATACCCAACTTTGTAACACATTGAAAAAAAAATCCAGCATACGATTTTAAAGTATTTGCATGTAAACAAATGTGGCACAACACTATTGAGGTCACTGATCTTTATTTCATTCCCATAGCACTATCACTAGCACCGCCCATTACACTTTCTACGCGTCCTGGGCGCCTGGTACCTGACGCTCGCACTTTATTCGCATTATAGCACTGCGCGGGAGGCGCGGGGAAGCGCGGGTCGCGGGCCGCGGCGGCATCTTCAAAGGTGTCGGCGCGGCGGCGGCGGCGGCGCACAAAGTGATCTGCGGCGGCGCGTGGCTATGTCACACGCGGCAGATAGCAGGAATCAGCTCCTGCGTCCTGGTCCTGCGAAGTGATAAGGGTGCTGTCCAGATTCGTGGAACATTCTCGACACTTGTATGTGGTTCGCAGCCCCCAACACCTCGGCACCACGTTGCGTGCTGGTCCGCGGGTTCTCTTCGAAGTGCTCCAGTACGGCTTCTTCAAAATTCGGATCTCGGGTCGTAGTGCGGCCAGACGCAGTTGTCGCGTGAAACGAACCCGTTGAATACAGACGATTCACCATGCGCCTTAAGCACCGCAATAAAGGCAGATGCCTTGCTTCAGCAGCTCGTCTTCCTTCAAAGAATCGCTCACGAGAGAGCTCCCGTGCTGCACTCAAGTTGCCGTGAGTGGCACCGACGCACAGAATCATCTCATAATATTCTGCATTACTCAAAGACGTCACGCACGAGTCCGCACGACACAGATTATTTTAACTTTACAATTAGGTACACTAGTTTACGCCGCAGCAGATGAACTAAAGAAACTTAAGGACCTAGGTGTTGCCAGAACGGTCTAGACGATTTAAAAAAATAGTTTGTCATTTTCACATATTTTTTTACCTATTTAATATTAACCGTATTACAACGGCCGCAAACGCTCTGACTACCCCGCAAGGTCGTGATATGTGTATGTGTATGTATGGTAATTTTATCGAAATTCACATACCTAAACACCATTAAGTACATACGCCACACAAAATTTTTGTTCTGCCATATGTCACAGAATTAGACAACAATTATGAACAAAAAAAAATACGCATTTTGCTCCAATACTAAAGTACTGGCAACTCATTTGGTCCTGCCTACCAGCCCCCACCAACTATTCCCGAAAGAAAGTGACCGCAGGGATTCCCGCTCCCGGTAGGGCTGTCACATTTACTGATACTTGCAAAATAAATCAAAAGTTACGTGATTCATTTTAGAATAACCTTTAATGATTATTAATATGTCAGTCTCTCTCTTCGTGTGGGACACCAAGTCGTCCAACAACCCAATAAACTCTAGTGTCAGAATTTTTCAACTGCCTTCTACAAGAAGCATACTTCTAACGTGGTGGTTGTGTAAGGACTGCCG
Source organism: Keiferia lycopersicella (assembly GCA_029255805.1). Taxonomy (NCBI): domain Eukaryota; kingdom Metazoa; phylum Arthropoda; class Insecta; order Lepidoptera; family Gelechiidae; genus Keiferia; species Keiferia lycopersicella. The sequence goes on from JARACZ010000008.1 coordinate 9,690,858, forward strand.
TCTAAGTAATCATAGATAGCAACCGAGACCTACACGGTTTAGGCCCAAAACTCGCTCACGCGCGAGCGGCGAATTCGACAAACCGCGGCGCGGGCACGTGCCTGTTTACCCGTACGTACACGATGACACCCTTGCCATATTACAGCTACTATGCGCCTTATAAATTCGGACTGATAATAAAGGGGGGGCTGTCAAACCGCCGCGCGGGAATCCGCGTAAGGGAGCGTTTAGCCTTAACTTGCCATCCAAAACACGGACCCATCTTTCTTACGGAAAATCGAGTGGTTCTAATCGCAATGTCCTAAACTGAGAACAAATTCACAAAGTGATAATTGAACCCGAAGCTTGCTGCGTCACAGGCAGTCGTGCTAAGTACCATTGCGCCACATCGGTCAACGAACACTTCAGTAAAATAGTTGGCATTTATTCAAAACGTTTGGCGTAAAAATTACGCTGGATCCCGAGTTTATCAAAGATGAACAACTACCCATCGAATATCCAATATCTGAAATAATACATAGGTACTTTGTTAGTCATTGTGGGATATTATTGTGTGATACACATGTTTTCTGAAACAACCTTGGAAAACAATCCTCAAAAATGTCAGACGTGGCGATAGCGACCGTATTCTTACGGCCGTTAACGCTCTGCCTACCCCGCAAGGGATAAAGGCGTGATATGTGTATGTATGTATGATAAGGGCATAATAGGCTGGATAATATGATTTTTTTAAATTATTGGAATCCGTGCTTCGGAAGACACGTTAATGATTGCAATCTACTATCTGATAAGTAGTACGTATCGAGTTAAATGCCTGAGGATAGTCAAAGAAGTGCGTTTCGAAACAAAAATTTATCATAATTTGCGGGCAATCAGATTCTTTCCGTGCCTGTAATATCGAACTACCTAGTTTGCTTTACCTAAGGAACACACTGGTTATTGAATCCTGATCCTTCCCATCAAGAAGGAACCAAGCGTTGTGATGATAAAAAATAAAATACCCATCATTATTTTAAGGAAAATCATTAAACGCTATCGTTTAGGTTTTTTGACACCCCTAGCCCCTACCTAAGGGATGGTACCACTATGGTCGGCCATTTTAGTGGTTGATCCTTATTGGTTATTGATTTGATGTTATTATTATTATTGGACAACGGGCGGGGCCAATAAATTAGGGTTAAATTTTGAAATTGATACATGACACAGCTTTGACCTCTTTCATACTTATGTACTCCTGGTACTGCCAATCGGATTTTCAGTCTAATAATTTATTTCCTAGGGGTATTTGTGTAGAAATCGACCGTGGAATGGAATAATGCGTGCCGAATTTTATTTCAAGTGATGTAGTGTATTATTAAATTTATGCGTGCACGCATTCATCTATCGATTATGAAACCCGTGAGTTTTGATACTTACGAGCGCGAACGATTTAAAAAATACGATTTTCGGTAGCGTTGAAAAATATTCAAGTAAGGATCACGGATTCAATCCCTTAGGCCTCAGTCTCGAATTTTGCGGGCAGCAGCGGGGCGGCAGCGGCAGAATCTTTTGCATACATTCAAATGGACCGGTACGGAAACAACAGCGGCGCGGGAGTGGGCAATGAGCGGCGCACTCCCTAGAAAAAAAAGCGACCCGAGAGGCCGCTGCCCGCAATATCCGAGACCGGGGCCTTAGACGGTTGGACAATGGCCCCCTTATCAGGAGCGTTTGCCATATTCACCGGGCTTGAAAAGTGGGTTGGCAAGCGCATCACAATTACATTTACCGGTCACGCTGCTGTAGTTTTCCTGAACGCTCAGTCTTATTACACTCTATGGGTAATTCTAATCCGGAACCCTTTCTATGAAATACAAATACGCACTTGTAGGATAACTAGACCACGCCCTTTTAGGGTTCATTTTGTTGCAGACAATTTAAAGAAATCTACAGTTACTTTCTTTTAAAAAATTCATGATTTATTGAAAAAAAAAGTGGAAATGATATTGTTTCTCGATTATCGCGTGAGGCAGCGTAATTTTTTATTATCTGTCACGACATTTCCCCTACAAATACAAAATAAAACAATAGGCCGAGTTGGTATCCGGAACCAAATGTGATTTATTAGATTACCAGGAGCACAGGTCGAAGAAAAGGAGGTGGGAACTATTTCGAAAGAGGTGGTCTGAGGTGGTTGACCCCAAAACAGCTGATAGCTCACTAGTGTTGTGCAAAGTCAAATTTTGTAACATCTGGACCTGGATTTCAATAAGGTTTTGTTCATTAAAACGTCAACTTAGAAGTTTAAGATTTTGCTATTTTGTTCTTAGTCAATACCAGAGTTGGTGCACTTCGGCTTGATACCCCCTTTCCGTTACACGCTGTATATACATGTTATTAAGATATCTTAGACCTTAGTAAGTTTTGATTATTAGATTGCTAACTCATATGCGAGTTCAGCGTTACTTACGCTGAACAGTGAACATATTTTTTTCGTTTCGTTTACCGACTCACTTCGCGCATTGAACTTGCCAAAATTAAATAAACGACTGAACTAAAAGAGTGATTCAACTCTTCAGATCCAAAAGACTCACTCTGCTCTTCTAATTTAGTACCTTTTCCGCTGGTAGCGAAAATGTGATGCCAGTAACATGCAAATCACAAATTATACCCACTAGGACTAGTAGGCAGTAGGTCTAATTTGTGAACGACTCCCCATAAAGAGTCTAAAATAGGGTGCCCCCTTCTTCGGGCGCGGGACCGGAAGAAATTTATTTGCATAGTAATTCGGCGAGGACAAATTTCGGTAAGGCGATGTAAACACTTAATTTATTAAGCTTAGTAGGTAATAGAAAAGCCCGCACTTTTATATTAGTTTTTTATTATTATCTACTGTATTCTAGTATAACGATTTGGCTTATTGATGATCTTAAAGGTATCACCGTCGCAATTTTATCCCCAAGTCCAGAAAGCAAATTATGAAATCCGAAATTAAACGACGAAGTAGAACCGGCTGCCTGTAGTGTGTCATCGGACATCGTCGACAATTATTTTGTTTTTATTTATTGTTATTTTTGCTGTAACATTTTATTCGTAAGCGGTACCCAAGAATCAATCACCTAGGTCTAGTCATATTGCTTGTGAAAAGGTCACGCTTATTAAAAAAACCGATAAGTCCGTTCTTGAAAAACTTTAAAGGTCAAACACGAGAAGAATCTGCCACACTCTCTGGCAACTTAAATCTAGTTCCGGACCCCAAGTGGAGCAAGGACTTATAGTTCTTTACACTGAGTTTCAAAGTGCGGCATCTTATGAATAAGTTCGCCAGTCAGCTGGAAACGTCGATGTGGCCAGCGATTCGTTGCAATTCAATCGGGTATGCATTCTTGACTCACCTGATGCTACTATCATTTGTAAGTACTTATCTGAACAGTAATTCGAGAAGCGTTTTGCGCGAATATTCGACCCGGTGGTGTGGTGGTAACTAAATTTCTCAAAAGAGGAAAAAAAAAACTAGTTTTAAGGAATGAGCCAGTTCATGAAAGTGAACAATTTCCCTAAAATTACAGTTCTAAAATTTTACATCTAACTTGTGTTTGCTCTTGATGTCGCGTAGTTGGTTGAAGAAATGATTTGAAAATAATTAAATGCTCCAATCCGGCAACGGCAACCTTGCCCGGCAAATTTTGTAATGAAAAAAGGTCTTTTTAAAATTGCATAGGCAAGAAATTCCTTGAAGAAAGTTGTTCAGTTTAGGATTCGTCCACCCATAAATATTTTCAGCATATTCTATATTTCCAGTTACGGCTACGGGCCGAGCGAGGGTCATTTTTCATCTGCCAATATTGTTTTTGCATCTCACTGCTCATTCAGTTTGATAGTGAAAAAGATAACAAGGAGTGGGTATTTTCCTCAGGCTATCTTGATACAGTGATGCCAGTGTTCGATATAACGAATTCTATTAATACTTGACTAGCTTGTAGATACTTGTGTCTTGCATTCTATTGACCTTTGACCTTTTCTACTAAAAATAATAGTGTATCTCCTAACATTTTTCTTTCTTATTGATCACGTCATCAAAGTCTTTCAGATTTTTTTATTGAGTCAAATCTATATTTAAATACAACAGCGTACTTATACTTTATTTACGCTTGTCACAATTTGTTGTACCTAAATCTTGGAAAAATTCTCCCACAAAATTAAAATCAACTCTTTTTGAATTTTGTGTTCAGTTTTCCCAGAATCGCGATATCATCTCCATTTTAGTATGTGTGACCACGAAAGTTTAATTTATCTTTGAAAGTTTAATTTGTCTCTCTCAATATCAATCTATTGTCAAATCATAAAATTACGAGTGAAGATAATTTGGTTGAACGCTTAAAACTATTATCCAAAAATACTACGGACTTCATTCGCAATTTTTCAAAATATTCAAAATTCGAATTAATAAACAGAAAAATATATAAAAGTAAGTGTTCTGACGCCATCTAAAATAGCAATTAATTTCATTTTATTCTTTATTAATGACATCATACATTGCCATTTTCCTACAAAACACTGTTTTGGATCGTTTTAAAAAGTAGCTCATTTGACCAACCGGTCCACAACCCTATTTGTAAAATGTAAAATGTAATGGACAGTGTTTCATCTTTTAATTAGTATACTCCTCGCTGTTATTGTTATTTATTTAGGTACTTTCATAATGTTCGCAATAAATATTGGCTGTGCCTTGTTAAACACAAATTTAATTTCCATTGTTAGCTGAGGAATCCTTACAATTGAAAAACCTTGAGAATTCAAACTGTTTTTGTGCGTTTTTTGTAAAACTTGAGCCAAAAACTATAAAGGTTTTTAAACTTGATTGCAGTATTTTTCACATTCCAGGGAACGCTTCTGCCCTAGATAGATAAGTACTGTTATAGAAACAGGAAATATTAATTTGGCACAATAAACACTTTGGCTAAAAACTCTTTCGAATATTACATCCAGTTCTCAAGTGTTCACAACAACACCAAATTTTTCAACAAACGTAGCGTTTATTTTAGCGACATGTGCTCCAAGGTACTTCCGTACGTGTTTTGCAAACCAAGACTGAAATATATACGACTGATAATTCTATAAAACATTTTGCTGACTTTATTTTATAAATGAAAAAGGCCACTTCGCTATGAATAAACATTTTTTTCGGAGAATCCCTAACACTTTAACGAAGACACTTGTTTAGATGTATTCCTTAAGAAACCCCACTCGCTCTTTCAATGTTATCCTCCTTTTCTCTCTTAGAATGTAAAAACGCCCAATTAAAGAAGGTACGCACGTATATTATGTGTAAAATACACAGTAATATTTAAAGCAAGAACCCTTACCAGATAAAAGTATCAGTCACCTAGTGTCTTTACCGCATCTACAAAAGCATATATCATATTTTGTTACCGACATCATGTGAAGTGGCAATTGAGGCTTTTTGTAGCCTCCTGCATGGCCTTTTGAAGCTCTCTATATGGCTTTCATGTTTGCACCTCAGAAAGAATGGCTCTCCAGGGCCCATAAACTCCAGCCCGCTATATCACGAAATTGCCCTCAGATAAGGCCAAACAACACATCTGTTGCACTTCAACGTTCCAAAGACCCCTTATATGCCGTTATGGCCATTGCTTTTTGTCTCTTATTGTTTTTCTTCAAATGAAATTCGTAGACAGTTGGGAATTTCCTGGAATCTTGAGAAATCGGCTGTAAATATAATAACTGACCCTTCTCGTCCTTTTATTCTTTTGTACAAATGATGATCGTCAATAAATTGTTCTCAGCAAACCTTCGGTGAAATAAAATCAAATCAAATACCCTTTAGTTAATTAGCATGATCAATTGAATTTGCTTCGTCGTCTTTTTCGTTCATTGTTTTATTCCCTCCTGAATAATTTACTCACTTTGACTTTCGCTGAATCATCCTCCATTACGTTTATTGGCAAACGTTCGGCGAAATTAGAAACATTGTTCGAGAGAGAAAGTGAAACTTCGTGTGTGGTTTTTTTGTCCGCAATTGTACTCCATAAATTTCTTTTAACGTCCACTTTTCGCCGGTGCGGTCGGTCAGTTTTATCTTTTCCGTTTACTCGAAAAGTGTGCCTTTTCCGTTTTCCCCTTTTCCTTGTGATATGTCGTTGGGTACATTTTAGTCCCATTTTCTCGTGCTAGCTGTCGGAAGCTGTCGATGTGTGCGCCCGTGCATGTGATGGCGTGATTGTTGGAGTACGTGACACATATTTCATTTAGCGTCTATTTTCTTCTCGTTGGTGGAGATTTATATCTGAATCTTGCAGTAGAGATTCTTTGCATTTTGAGCATCTTTGTTGATTTGTATGCAATCTTGACTTTGACTAGAACCATACGAGCTGTAATAGCGGGTTGAAAAATCAGGGTTCATCGGTTTGCTCGTTGACTACATATCCCACACAAATTCATACAATAGAAAAAAGAGCGAAGATGGGTGAAATGATTCAAAAACCTCCAAGAACATTTTTTCTGTGCTAGTTGTGTATGTGTACGTATATTCTTTTTCAAAATTTCTTCTAACCCCGAAGAAAACTACTTAAAAACAAGACTGCTCGGCAAATATATTCGTTATCTTCTTTTCACCAACTTGTAGTACAACTAAATTATACGGCCTTTTGTGTACACAACTTAATTAAAGTTTCTTTCGACTCGTTTCTGAGGAAATTATTAATACTCGACAAAACTTCGAAATTAAAATGTTTACGGTAGCCTGATTTTTAGAGTTTCGTAGGTGACTTAATTTTCGCGTATTTGTCTCTCTTTTACTACTTACTACTACAACGAGTCACAAAAATCACTGGAGGATATAGGCCTCCCCCAATTGGGAAGTATTTGCCGTACTGATCACGCTTGGCTGGCGGATTGGCAGGCGTAGTGCAGGGTGTTGTATTAAAAGGGATTGGTGCTGCCCATTTAATTGAATCATCCCTTAGATGCCTTTTACGACTCCCACGGGTAGAAATTGGGTGATGATATACTGGGCCACGGCTATTTTGTCTCCCTAGTTCTATATTCCTCGCTCTAATATTATTTACTATAGAACGGTCTAAATTCGAACCTATACCACTTGTAATCAGTAACAGTTGACCTTCAAAATTACTATTAGTGGCTAGCTATCCGGGTTAGTATCACCTTTGACCATCGTAACACCATTGATACCATCGCTGATGGATCATTCTTGACGTCTCTAATTTTCCTTTGCAGTGTAATAACGTTCGAAATCTCACTTTTGTTGTCTATTTCCACTTCCATAAGACTTACAGTCGCTTTACAAATTCAACTAGCTATGCTCTAAACTGTGTGGGCTACATAGAATGCAATTTCAGTCAATTTATGAACTGACTGGCAAGTCTGCCAGCCCGCATTGCGTCAAAGTCGGTCCGATGGACAAATGGACGGATATCATCAAGCCACAATTTCATATAGGTACCTAGTCCACTAAATTTTAGCGCTGTTTGCTGGGTTTGAAATTTCAGACACCAGACCAGTTAGTTGCAAATATTTTGTATAGAGGATGAAGCAGTGATGACACATTGATATGGCTGATACTGGGAGGTTTCCGAATGACCCATCCCGTTTTTTTTTGTAATTTCCGTACCCCGTATTTTAGTACGCTGCACCGTTATTTGGCTTAAATATTGCTTAGGTTCTAATTTATGGCTTCTCCCATTGTAACACTTGAACTATGAGTAAAACTGAATACGATTCGCCATATTTTATTCGATCTTATATTTTGTGCCATTATTTCCCAGAGCTTATTTACTGAAACTAATTTCAGTCACCCTTGCCCTTAGTGAAAAGTTTATTTCAAGGCACCTGCGCCACATAAACATGAAGGGATCTTTGCAACATCTGTTGAGTAATACGAATTTCATTACTGTACTAAAAGAACAGAAGATCACGTATTATCATGGAAACGTGCGTACTCAGGAAATATGCTCATACGTATTCGGCATTCAACAAAACACCTTCTGCCCTTATGATAAATTCCCTTTTAGATTGTTGTAAATGTGCATGGTAGACTAATTTGACGTGTTGGTGAAAGTGTGTTGCTGAAACGTATGGTGATTTACGCACTGTACGTTTGTTTTGGAAGATGATGCTGTCAAGTTGAAAAAGCAAATTGTTTGGAATCGTAAATCCTAGATTTCTGGCCGTCTGCTACACTCGTGGCCTCGAGATTTTTGCGTTGTAGTTAGTTAGTTTCTCGCGGTAAATAGTCGTGTAGGTATTTTGCGGCATAAAAAGTAGTTTTTCTCCTGGTTCATTCTTTTTCTGCCTTATTTGAAATCTTCTTTTGGTATAGAAGACCATGTCGTCCAACGATCCGAATTTTGAATTCTCAAGTCAGCTAAGTAATTAATACTCTTTATTGCAATCCTAGACTCTGAACCCTTCTGAAGGTGATCTTTAGAACTTCTGATTAATCAAACCACCTTTGACGGAAACTCCGAAGTGGATCATCTGAAGTTACAAACTTTTCGCTTCGTGTTCACAAGGTCAATAGATCAAAATATTTGCCCGTGAATATATCTTTACAAAATAATTATTTGTTTGGCAAACTTGAACAAAATGTTGCCAGATATTTCCAGCTAAATTGAACAGCTAAGTTTCTTGCTACACAATGTCTTAAAGTATAGAACAGAGTTCTTCATTTCATTATTCCTTTTGTAAACTACTGCACTAATACTTCTTAAATATACTTATTATGTCACACAAATCACACAAAATACGCCTATATACCTGGCGGGGTAAGCAGGGCGTTAACAACCGTAAAATTACGATCTTTATCGCCACGTCTGACAATATTTGAGGGTCGTTTCAGATAAGTCATGTATCACTATAGTGACTTGTCAGCTTGTCGCCCAAAATTTGCGATACACATGAAACCCTTGAGTCCCTTATTCGGCTTCTACGACACCCACGAGAAAGAAATGGGGTAATGCTATTCTAAGCCGGCATCACACGGCATTATTACGTACTACATAAAAATCTTTTCTTTCGCAGGATCTGTCGTAAATCGTAACCAGAGATATACAGCCACTCTTAGGGTAGACTGGGGCACATTGTTACGATGTTTTATTGTGGCGCAGTCCTTGACTTTGCGGCAGAAGGGGAGGGTAGGGCGATTAGTAACATGGTTTGGCAGGAATGCGATTAGCCTCAAGATAATTAACCGCAGAAAGGAAAGGGAAAGAGTGTTTTTGTTATGTTAAAAAGGTTAGGGTTGTCTTTGAGTCAAATGTATTTATTATAAAGATACTGTTAAAAATAATATTTAATTAAATTGCACGATTCGAAATCAGCGCTGCTCTACGAATGTGGGTAAAAGAAAAAAGGGAATGGTAAATTTATCTTTAGGTAAGAGATTGCCACGTCTATATTTTTAGATACTCTTGTGTACAAATCATCAATACCAATTACTTATTTATCACAGCTAAAGGATACAAATAGTTCTATACGAGGCAGTGTTGAGAACAAACAGAACATATATTTTTGTTATTACCTATATGGGCTGACATTATTTCCTACTGAAGGAACATATCTGGGAATTCACATTCGGTTATAGGAACAAGACGTAAGGTGGTTTATTTTGGATGTGAAGTGAACCATAGATCAAAAAGTAATAGGTAGAGATTTTTACAACTACTTTGAAATTTTCCTTGTAACTTCTTTAGTCCAATTAGAATAGAAGCCCTTTTTCTATTTCGCCTCTCCCGAAATATATTCCTCTTCTTGATTTATTACATGAGTTTTCCATTACCATATTTTTTGCTATCATTCGTGACAGAATTAGCCTCATTTTTCCTCATTGTACCCGATATAAGTACTTACAAATTTTACTATTCTTACTTTCGCAACAGATTACCTACCCATTAGCTGTATATAATCCACTTTTTAATTAACGTTTTACCTGTAGCTTGTAGAGCTAGTAATATGGACCACATTTTGCCACAGGTCATGATACGAAGCTGTTTACGAATTGTTACTCTCTTATTTCCGTCAACGACCGCTGCCATTTATTCTCCCCCTTTTCCATTTTGCCCCTACCTCCTCCGTTTCGCGACAATTCGTCACTGAGTATTCTGCTTTGGCCTTTCTTCGGTTGGTTAGGTATTTATCGAGGCCATCCAGTTAGCAATGTCGTATACAATTTTAGGTTTAGGGACCCGGACTTACATACTTATCTCACTTATGCCACATTAAAAATTTGGTACATACAGTACCAAGGTGATTGTAGAAAATGATAGTTGCTGAGGAGCCTGTTCGTAAAAAGAGCATCACAATTATCGTTAAAAAATATTTAAATTTTATATTTTGGTTTTGGCAAATTATTTCGATATGCCTACTACCATAAGCACGTTACCTGCTATTTCTATTTTTTTTACCTATAGCACCATACATTATCGATAAAAAAAGATAACAATAGTACCTACTTAACAAAATTTCGTTCTTCGATTTCTATGGCCTGAGCCCCTTGCAAAAGAAACCCAAAACGGTTCCCTCTTCCCAAAGCTACCTATAGTTACGTCCATGCCAGTTTGGGTGAAATATTACGGGCGAGGTGCCAAACGGGAAATTGATATGGGTAAATAAAGTAAATGTGATCGCACCTGCCTAAAACACTATACAGTACATGGACTATTTTTCTGCAAATATACACGCAGATACATTGTTGCACTTGTAAAGTTTTTAAGCTAAGGTCAGTTGTATCAAGGGTTAATGAACTTCGTTCTAAGTTTCTAGGTAATGAATTACAGCCCAAACAGTTTCGCACGCTGTTTATCATTTTCTCGTTGGAGCAAGATTTTTTCCCATCATACAAAGTACCTTTGCTACTCAAGCGTGTTGAAGCTATCAAATAATTTCAAAAAATCAGTAGTTCCTGCCTGTAATTTTACATACGTACATTGAAAAAAATACAATTAAAAAAATCCGTTTTAAAATATTAGCGTACGTTGATATATGTAGACCAAGCTATAGTTAATGACCTAAAACGCGCTGCTTGCACACAAAACATTCCTTTGAAATTGTATTACCAACTTTGTAGTCCAACTTAGTACCTGTTTCCGACGTATCTTGCCAAGTAACAATTTTCACCAAATAATAAGACACGTAGTTTCTGAACGTAACATCTCTTTGTATGAATTTTAAACTGTGAAAAACTTGGCTTCTTGGCGCCATTCCAGGGTTCCGTAATGAATAAGAGTAGATTAGACATCGCTATTTCAAAGCGAAGCGAGCAGTTTTTTCTTTTGGAACGCTTTTGGAAACAGACAGTTAAGTTTTTTCTCTCTGGCCAGTATAAAGCTTCGGATTTCCTTGTTCGTTTTCTTGACATGAAGTGTTTGTTTTTATATAACTTTTGTCAAGCTTTAATACATTGTTTCGAATTTCGAATAGAGATTTTTTCTTAAATCCTTTATGGTAATAAACGAGATAACCTACTTGTGTTTACTTTTTTAAGGTTGTTCTAGAAACTTCGACTGAAATATTTGAAGACGAAGTTTTTAAAGCCGTAAATCTTGATTTACCCAAACTTAGTTAGCAACCTAATACCCTACAAGTTTATCCACCAAGTTTGTTTGCAAATAAGCGTATACGGGAGAGACATGTTTGCTAACTGATCGAAAGTTTGCAAAGTTCCTACGCAAAGTAAACTTAGGCATGACACATTGAAACCTCACAGGATAAATAACACCGGAAAATTACTAAAACTCGCTAGGTATACAATAAATTGCTGCCAGTACTTGCTATAACCACAGTGGTACCAGGTGATATAATTTATCTGAGCAACTTTCCTCAAGAGCCAAATGTAAAAGTATAAAAATCATACCTCCCATAGAATAATCGGTCAACTAATTGTTTTGTACAGGGAGATCTTACAGTATAATAAAATACTTTTTTTAAATATTTTAAAATTTGGTTCTAGGGCAAAAATGTTCAGTCAGCAAAACTTAGCGTTAGCGGACCCACTCAGGTAACTTAAAATGCATTATCTAAGTATATAGTCTGTAAGATATAGGATGATCCCTGTGACATTTATGAACTTGGAGCAAATGCTATGACATAAGATCCATTTTACTAGTAAACAAAGGTAAATGGTCCTTATGTCATAGCATTTGGTCCAAGGTCACAAACGTCGCAGAGATCATCCTATATTTTACAGGCTGTACCTAAAAAATATACTTTCAAATCCCTTTTCCTACTATAATGGCCGATAGAGTCTAAAATTCTATTCCAGTTTCAGCAGGAAATTAAACTGCTAAAACGCAGACGATTCCCCGCCAGTTACTCGCTGAGCAGGACGATTAACGTACAGGCAATTTCACTTCTACATTTTGCCTCTATATGGTCAGAGAGCTAGTAACGTCAAAGATACATATAGAATTTGTAAAAACGCATGCAGTTACATTTATAATGCTTTATATACGGCCTAGTTAACCCTTCCTTTAAATTTTTTTCATCCCAACCAAATCCAATAATGTAAAGCTTACAGGCGCCCCAATCTTTCGAGATTGGCTGATAGCTTCTTCTTTTTCGTTGAATCTACAGGCATTTCATGCTATTTTAGACCTTTAGCAATAGGTCTAGGGTCACTATCAGTGGATCTTGAAGCAAGCTTTTGCTAGAACCTTGACAAGTCAGGTGAGTGTCGTAGCTAACTTTAACAGTCTACGTGAGTTCCAATACTTCTTAAATCGTACACCTTTTAACGTTGCCAACTCTCCGGCTTCTAACCCAACCATCACATGAGAGGGTAATAATGTAATAGCTCTGGGACCCTGCTCTGTTATATCCTGAGTACTTATCTGTGGTTCCTACTTCACATCTAGATTATATTCGATTTATGACCTAAAGCACTTACTTTTGGTAGACCATGTGTAAGATAGGTAATTTTGCATAGGTATATACATTTACGAAAGTATAGGTAAGCATAAAAGTCAAATAATTACTCGTTTTAACTTTTTTTTAGACATGGTCATGTGTGACTAGTTTCAGCGGCCAGTATTGAGTATTCAGTGTGATAGAATCGTCATAAAAACGAAACAATAAAAGTAAATCAAAATGATGACTATTATTTCCACGATCATGCTGCACTGAATGGTACATACATTATCATGCATGAGATAGGACATCTGTCATCGAAGTATGAACATTTTCCACAATGTGCGGGCACGTAACTAACTAATACATTTGAAAGTTGTAACGTTCGTTCGTAATTTGAAACTCGTAGGATAGTGCGATTAACGTGCAACCAACTTCGCACCAGTTTTACCATAGAGTTTAACCCATGTAGCATTGCATGTAGCACATAAAGTTATAGTATAGTGTAATAGCACTGTCATTTCATTCCCGGTTATTTTTTGAAACAGACAGTTTTAGTTTTTTCTCGCCGTCCAGTTAGTTATAAATAAATTGTTTCCTGATTTACAATTTGTTTCATTTTATTTCGAATTTTGAAAATATGTAGATAAGTACAAATAAACAAGTACTACCTACATTTGTTTCTAAGGTATAATGAGAGACACCAATTTCAAGAAAGAGCACAAAGTAATAACTTAAGAGCACTGTCATTTCCGGTTTTCATACGAGCTCAATAAAGCACTAAAGTAACAAAAGTGATTTGAATAATATTAAATTGATGTTAAACTTATAAGCACTCTTGACACCAGGGATCATCGGGTCGTTGGACGACTCGATGTCCCACACGAAGTGAAGAAGGCTGCAAAAACGTATTATCCTGAGAGAATTCTCAGGCGTTTTTCCAAGTACCCTATGTCAGATATTCACGTATAATGTAGTCTTCTGAGACAGTTGGGTAAAGATTTCTCACCGCAGGAATAGAAATGGCGATAGAAAACGGAACTGTTTACGCGCTAAATACACTGCTGTCCTCTCTATATCTGGATTGTACACGATTTATGGAACAGCTAGTATTGTGGTCGGCGTATGTACTGCATGGTCACCCTAATGCGTATGGATGGGCACATTCGTATCAATGGACTCGTAATAATAAGTACACTCTGTGTACTGCCCTGAGTGGATGCCCACTTAGCGGACGGCGAGTCAGTGTCTGCCGAGATTATCGAGATTGAGACATTTTGATTTGGCAGGCGTCCCGTTGTCTCAATTAATAGCCCAAAACTGATAGCTATTCTAGGCAGACGGCGGTTGTTACTCAACCATGTCAGAGGCCTGATTTTATTAGGAGGCGGTTGAAAAACCAGGGTTCATCGGCTCATTGGACGACTCTGCGTCGTCGGTGGATGACACGAAGAAGAATCAATAGCCCAGCAACCGGTCCAAGTCCAAAAATCAATAGTCCGGCATGTTCTTTCCTATAATCCTAGTAATTCGACCCTCACCTGTTATAGTTCGCCCAGGAAAATTGTAAAGGGTGTAAGAATAACAAACGATCTTTTAAATAGATATCAGTGTAAAAATAGGAAAGAATGTGATAGTTTCGCCGCCGAGGAGTTTATTGCTAGCCACTGAAGAGGTATTGTTAGCCGCTTAAGTTGGGAGCTATATCAAGAGATATTTCCGCATGCCAAACAGAAGCATGATGTATAGATTCAGCAGACGATTGAGATTTCCAGCGTTTGCCCAAAATGTGCATACCACCTAACTTTTACTATTCAGTACTTCTGTTTGGAAAAATTTATTTGTATAGAATTATTTCGCGTGATCCACTTATTTTAATTGCACAACACATTCGTATACTGAAAATGTATGCACGGATTATTTAGATCGACAGTACACTGCAGTGGCTAATAGAATTAGTCCGGCTCGAACAAGCTGAGCCCACATCCGGCGGTCATTCGAAACTAAAACGAACCTCAATTCGGGGTTTTCCGTCGGAATAAAAACTTTATTCAACTGTGTTATAGTAGTTTAAACTCGGTTGTTTCGTCGGGGTTTGATTTTCTAGAACAGAAAAATGTAAAAGTAATCAGAAAAAGTGTCTGTAGTTGGGACTAGTTACTTACTGTATATTTACCTCCAAATCAATCAACTAACTGGGTGGTCCATGTCATTTGTGAAATTTTGTCAAATGGTTCCCCAAGACTATTATGAGCCACTGGACTAGAACCCGGTTGAAAAGTAAAGTTTGCTACATTTTGTCTCCATAGCCATATACAATTTTTACAGTTTCGGAATACCCAACCGTAGTTTACTATGACTCTCTGGAACTCTGGACGAAGACAAAAGTATTCGCAAGTGCTCAGCACTTGGTCACGTACGCTGAAGATTTGACGCCTTGTCGTCTCTTACTTGAATCAGTTCCATTGAGCCACAGGCGTCTTCACGAAAATATATTCCATCCACACATAAGTCCGGGTACCTACTCATCATCATCACATCAGCCTATAGCAGCCCACTGCTGGACGTAGGCCTCCCCCAGGGTATGGCGACTCAATGAAAATTTTATAATTTAACCGACAGGCCACCGGTTGCATACGCTGCTAATCGTTTTCCTGACCTATGTTATACATTGAACTTTCCTTTTGAATCCCTTTATTGATTTAATAATCCGCATCAAAATCCGTGCCGTGGTTAAGCGATGCCCATTACAGTCAGACAGACAAATCCAAGAGTCAACTTCATTCGGGCGAATCGGGTATTTTTTTTATGTGTGACGAATTGGGAATATCAGTTTTGCACCCGAACAATTCTTTTGAAAGACTTTCATTTGGCAAAGGGCGAATATTCTTTCCAGGTTTTACGATAGTCGACAAAGCTAGCGAGGTGAATCTATCGATAGCAATGGCTTGGAGCTGATGAAAATGCAGCTGTGTTTTATAGGTTTGATTTCACAGAAATTTCTCTTGCGTTACTTTGTAGACAGTTACATGAATTTATTGTTTTCTGGTATGATGAAATTTCTGGCGCTAGCTAGCTATAAGTAAATCATAGTAATACTGATGTTCAAGTCTCTTTTTCTTTCGAAAGAAATTGTGATCTACATTTACATATATCCGTATGTCATATATATTTTTTTGGTCAATGGTCAAAATTAAGGTAGAAACAATTCATTTGATCATCATAAAACAATGATAAAATAAGATTAGTTTTTCGGGTAGGCAGAGAGCTTGCTATATCAGAAAGCGTTCGATTTCGTCTGAACCAAACCCATGCTAGTAGGTACGATTTGTGATAGGTTGCCTAATTCGATATTCGTATAATATTAATGGATCGAGACGTAATGGATAAATAGGCTGAATGGACTTGGAACGGCTTTGAGTTAACATCAGAATTTTTATGATATTAGAAAAAGAAATGAAATTTGGCAAATGAGACAGTAGTGCCAGGCCTCATTAAATTCAGCATCACTTGATCTGACAATGTTACAATAATATCTAGTTTACTGCATTAGTTTCGTTTCTAGTCGCACGCCCTAGCTAACTCCGATACAATTATCATTATTTTTATTAGGAATTACATAGCGAGGCTGAGCCAGTTCTCTTTTTCCTTACAGTCTGAACTCTTGTGTTTTTTGACAGACTTGTCGATGTTACGAAAGGGTAACTTATTTCTGGTCAAATCGCACGTCCTCTGAAGCAGTTAGCTCCGACACTATATTACTTCTTGTTGCTAGAGGCTCCAGAATCCATTTAGTGTGGGCTTAGTGAGTAAGCCTCTCATTTTCCGTGTAGTCCGGTGTTATTCTTTTTCTGCCCGCATGTGGAGCAATTACACGGACGTTAGAAGAATGTAACAAGCGTTTAAACCCCTTATTTTAGTGTTCTTTATTGCTGTGTTTGCGCTTTTTATTTTTAACAAAAAGAACCGAGTAGGTACTATACTTTTTGTTTAAGCTAAGTTTAAAACTCTATACGGTAGTTGCTAAAACTGAAATTGAATGTAGGTAGGTACTTCAATTAACTTCAGTAACTTTTGTACTTTTATAAGGCTAGGGCTTTTTCGCGCTCACAGTGCTATATTGCTAGTATCTAACGAAAAAAAAATGTTTTATTTCCACTTTGTCCTATTTTCGTATATTACCTTATTGAATGTCTTACCATCATAAATACGATGCTATTTACGTCCGGTCATTTTCAATCAAGTAAAAGTGGCTCAGATATCCAATACCTACACATTTTGCGTAGACATTTTCGGGATATGTTTAGACAATTTCCACGGCTCCCTCATCCATTATACTTTCGATATACTTTTGTTAGGCATAGCCTGTCTAGGGCTATCCAAGATGGCTTAATTTTTGTTGGATAGCGAGAAGATGCTTATTGATGAGGTGGGTGGGCTATCGTTTAAAAATGCAAGAAGTTGATTGGTTTTTGTCATGACTTCTTGTACTCGTTGGAGTGTATTAGGTACCTAATATCTCGTTTATACTCGTATCACATTTTGATTTATTAATCCTAAAAACCCGTCTTCTTATCATGTGGGACTAAATAAGTAGATGTCCTGGACTATTTTGATTTTATTTACGGTAGGTAAATACTTGTGAGCTTTTTCAACTACAACAGCCATAAAAGTCCACTGCTGGACATGGGCCTCCCCTTATTTGCAGTATTTGCTATACCCACAACGCTTGACAGGCGGCTTGGCGAGCGCAGTGCAAAGTATTGCAGGCATTCACAGGGAACGCTTCTGCTGATTCCCTGGATGCATGCCATAGTCGTCTATTACAACACCCACGGCTCAAAATAGGGTGATGCTTTATCATACGGGCATCTTCTGAGGTTATACAGTATCACGTATTTAAGAGGCTGCCTCGTCCTTGACCCTAATCCCCGGCCAAGGGAACTAGAGTATTAGGTCAACTTAGAAAGGAGCCCATTGAAAAGAAGATATTTGCCACGCAAGGATTTTTTTTTTACTTCCCATGGTAAACGCAGTCAGCTAATCATGGTTTAGCATGAAAGGTCGTTTTTTTTCGTTCCTTGGGGAAAGTTGTTCGATTTCATTGTCTTTATGTAGCCTACCACTATTTGGAAAGCGGTCTCCGACAATTTGTATAAACCTTTTAAATGAAACCGCATTAAAATTCGTTGCGTGGTTTAGGACGAGTTTACAGTGTTCATAACACAGACAAACAGTCAGAGTAAAGTAAAAAAAAAAACTTCATCTTTACTATGTATTGAAGAAAAAAAATTACTACAAGAAATGTAAAGCCGAGAAAATTTGAATTTACGTTGAAAGAATTTTTTTATAAAACTGGCAATGAGGGTAGGTATGAATACGTTTGAATATAAAATTTACCCTAAATCAACGTCAATCATTCAAAGTCACACAGTTCAGAAAATTCGCACGAAGGGTTAAAATTGATCTTTCTAACACACATCGTTGGTTAAACGGTTTCGATTCGAAAATATCTCTAATTTACCGCGTAAAATTGTAGTCAATTTTTTTCACTATCATCTTCTACTCTGCCTGTTCAACTGAAAGAGACTGCCGTTTATAGTTAAAATATTTTTTTATCGAATGTCCACCTTTAGACCTGCCGACCTATAATTTGTAGATCAACGAAGTCACAAATTCGAATCACACTTTTGCAATTTTTTTTTCACGAGTTAGATTTCCTTTCAAAGCGCTACATAGGTCAAGTCTTACTATCTATATTTTTGCCACACAATGAGTCTACTAGAAAATGGCTTCCTACAAAATATCAGCGACATATTACTATTTGTACTGCCCAAGGCATAAAAGGCATTGTGCGTCCAGTATTTGTTGTGAACAAATGATGAGGCCGTTTTGTATGTACGTAGTCGGTCCCAAAGTTCTGTCATATATGAAAATACTGATAAAATAAAAAGTACCAATCCGTTTTTAAAAATTTATATATCAATTAAAAATACAATCATCGAAGAATCAAAATAACATAGAACTATTCGAAATGACCTCCCTTGCTTTTAACAACGGCCTTCAACCGCGGCGGCCAGTCGTCTATCGCAGCACGCACCATATCCATGTCGATTTCAGCGACTGCTTTAACTATGGCTGACTTCAGACTCTCCAAATTTTTATGGGGCTTAGCACAGACCTTGCTCTCTAAGACCTGCCAAATTTTATAGTCCAGAGGATTAAGGTCCGGACTGGAGGAAGGCCAATCTTCGTGTCTTATAAACTCAATGTTTTGACGTTCAAACCAGGCTTGAGTGGTCCTGGCTTTGTGAGCGGGCGCAGAATCCTGCTGGAATACAAAGTGATGTCCTGAAAATAGTGTGTTGGGCAGGTCTTTGACGTACCGATCCAAAACCGTCTCTTGGTACACTTTTGCGCTGGTTTTGACCCCCTTTTCGCAAAAATGAACCTCAGTTGGCCCATAGTAGGAGACTCCTAACCAGACCATGACTGAAGAGGGATGATGCCCATGTTGCACCCGCGGAACTTTGTTTCCTGCTTCTTCAGAGCTGGTAGCGTACACTCTATCGTTTTGTTTATTATACTTTTCTTCTATATCAAAAATTTTTTCGTCTGTAAAAAGTATATCGCGGTGCCGGTTTTTCGCGTACCGTTTTAACAACACCCGAGATCTTTTGAGTCTAATTTCTTTTTAACGGGCATTAAGTAAGTGCCCACTCTTTTTTTTGTATGCTCGCAGCTTAAGGTCTTCGTTTAAAACCTTTTTGACTGTTTTTCTACTAACCTTCATCTGCAAAGCCATAAGTTTCTGTTTTCGGACAGGATTTCTTCGTATGCGCTCCTTGATCGCTTTGATCACTGCTGGTGTTCTGGCGGAGCGAGGCCGGCCAGTTCTTTTCTTGTCCTCAACACTAGAGACTTCAGTGTACCTAGTTATAGTACGATACCCAAACCTAAGCGTTATTTTCAATTTTTTGAGCAACTTGAAAATGGTACTCGGCGAGTGCCCACAGCGACGCAACGCCAAAACTGCTATTCGGTTTTCTTTCAAAGTCCACTCCATCGTGAAAAATCGCGCCAAATGATTATTTATTGTTTTAAAATAATTGTTAAACATTCAAAAACGGAATGCAATAAAACTTTTCCAAATCCGTGTTCTAAATTCAAAAATAATATGCCAGTGACAGAACTTTGGGACCGACTACGTACATGTATGGAAGTCTATGAGGTAGTCTAAAAATCCGAGGTTGTACAACAGTGTTGCAAACTTAGTGGATTTTCTACTAAATCTGCGCCTCGTTTTTCGAAACTACAGGCTACAATTTTACATGTGAAATTCGATGTACATTGCGTAGCGGGTCGAAAATCCCACTGACTCATAAAGTCCCACCGGCTAAGCAATGTACATCGAATTTCACTTGTAGAGTTTTTGCTTGTAGTTTCGTTGCATAGGCCACTGGTGGTTTTGACTTGCCGTTTTGTGGACAAATTTTGCTTTTAGTGGTTAGTGGATTAGTGGAATTTATTGACACCAGAGTCGTACTAAACCAGAGACTCGTGATGATGATTCGGACGAAAACGACTCATCTGAAGATGACTTAGCAATATAATTTAATTTTTGTTTCATAATGTGTAATTTTTAATGTTATTTCTCCAATAAATGTATCTTTAAAATACTGTGACAAGAGGCGAACACAACATTTTTTGTGAATTACTGAAATGAATTGAATTGATGAACAAAAATTTGTTAAAAGTGAATTTTGGTGGAAAATTTAGCGATTTTTTTACTAATGCGATTTTTGTTATTTTGTAGATTTCTGGTGGTTTTAAAGGTTACTTCTGGTAGGCAGTTTGATACTCCGTTGGCAACACTGCTGCTGTACAAAGCGCGATACAGAGATTGTGGCGGCTTTGTAAAACTCTATGGGTTTTAGTTCTCATTGTGTGCTTTCATGCCTGTCTGTATCTATTATGATTTTATTAAGCTATTCAGTGTTGATAAATTGGCTAAAGCTGCCTAATCTTATTAGCTTTCAGGATATCATTAATTTACCAAAGTTGAGTACCTATGTAAATAACATGCATTGTACAGTCTAGGTCACGTTCGGTTAGATACTAAAACCGCAAAACTCAGACTGACACGTGCAGTATAAGGATGGTGCACAGGCGAAACTTGACAAACCAGACTGAGCATGACTGTACCTACTATTCATGGATCAGTGATAGTCATTATTTTTTCTACTACAAAGCAAGACCGATTTTCTTTCTTCAATGAAGATTTATTTTTTTATGTATATATGTATAGGCCTAGGTAGAAGTGATAAGATAATATTATCACTTCTACCTAGGAGTACCTATAAATGTCCAAAAGTATACGTCCAGCCAGTGCAATGTTATTGAAAGGAAAATATAGATGGCGCGCTCCGGATGGTTGAGTTGTATATCTTTGAACGGGTCGTCAGTATGCACTAAAACGGTTATACCATCTATATTTTCTTTTATTCTACGTAGGTAGGTACATAGAAAAATGTTGGACATTTTAGACAGCTTCGTTTTCAGCTGTCCGTTTTATTAAGATAAATGAAGCTTTACTTATTGAGACCATTATTTTGTTATGATTGAGCGAGCCCGCCCAAACTTTTCCAAGAAATTCGTAAAAAAAACCATTTCCACGTGAATTGCCATATCAGGGAAACATTTCGTTTGCCTTGTACTGCAGCTCATCATTCTACCTATTTAAGGTATCAATAATATTAAAATAATACCGGTTAGACAAAGTAACTGTATGGAACACCAATTTATCTTGATCCCTTAAATGTTTGAATTGATGTTCTACTTATAGTACATGCTTGGCGAAATCCTCTTTGCGAGAATAAATAAAATAAACCCTACGTATTTTTTTTCTTTTGAGTCCATGAATGAACAAAGTTAATTGCCAAAGAAATTTATTCAAGCGCCAGATCTTGAATTCTAAGAAGGGTTTTTCGTCGCGGGAAAAAGGGTTTTGGTTTAATTTTTATTATATAGGGACAGAGCACGGACAGAGCCACGTAATTGAAAAAAAAAATAAAGATGTCGCGCTGCTGATTCTTAGTAAATATATTAACTTTTTAGTCCATTCCGATATTTAAAAAAAAAAAACAGGCCGATCGAAGAGATAACATTAAAGTAATACTAAAGCAACATCCGAAGCGCGCCATCTACATTTTCATTTCAATACGTGGCCAAGGATAGTCAAAAGATGACAATTAAAAGTATGGCGACTAAATGACTATAAGTGGCAAAGAAGCTACTTATATGTATTTTAAAATTAAATATCTTCTATTCTTTTCTACTGGCAGTGACACAGCTAGTTTTAGTTAAGAGGTATCGAATTGACCCCATTATCCATACCCTTTTAAGTTCTGGTTTCAAGTTATCTTTGCAACAACTCTACCAAACAATCGTACGAAAACCCGTGAAGATTCGCGGAAATCTGTAACTGTAACTGAGGAAGGAAAGCGCCCCTTTCCTTTCATTATTTAAGCGCCATTACGGGCGATCCCAAATAATTAGTGGATGGCTGGAGGGGAATCATGATTAATGTTTTCTCATTTCTTAGAAGTAGTGATGTGACGAATATAAGGAGGTACCTATAAACTCGTTACGAGTCTGGCGTAGTATTGTGCGAGAATACTTTGTTTGTATATCGTGGGACAGCAAGTTATCCAACGACCCGATAAACCATAGTCTCAGATTACTTATTCAGCATTTAAATTGAAACGATTGGTACCGAAATACTGAAGACGAAAGGTCCAGGTTTTACTCATCTCATTAAAAAATCAGGGATTACTCTTATATGGGTACAAGTATCTTATCGTAAAGGACGCGAGACACACTTGAGACCGATGATGCCTCGCAGATTTGCATCCAAGAGTCCATCTGGACTCTATTCGATCCTAAAATGTGGTGTCAGAGATTTTCAACCGCCTAGACACCACGAGTAGCAAGCCTCAGACATGGTTGTGAAACGACCGCTATCTAAGTAATCATAGACAGCAACCAGAGCCAACAAGAGTTACCTACCAAGTTACTTACCAAGAGCTGAACCCGGCTTACCATTCGCAGTCACACCTTACAACTGCGCATATTGGGCGTCCAGTTATAGCTATTCTATTAACTTTAGAAAAATAATTGCGTTATTTTTGTTACACTCGTTATGGAGGACTCCATGGTTTATTTTTGATGGCTACTTTTTTCCAAACAAACAAACATAAATCACGCCTTTACGGGGTAGGCAGAGCGTCAACAACCGTAAAAATACGATCGCTATCGCCACGTCTGACAAATATAGAGAGCCGTTTAAGATAATTTGTGTATCACTATAGTGACAGGTTGTCATCCTATCGCCTTAAAGTTCACACCTGAAACTCTCAAGTCCCTCAGTCGCCTCTTACGACACCCACGGGTAGGAAATGGGATGATGCTATTCTAAGCCGGCATCACACGGCAAACTACTTTTTTCCACATCTCTATTTTTCTTCACGTCAAACCCCAAACGGATTTCCTTAACCCTCAAACCGCATCTGATTCTGTCTTTCTTCAAAGAATCTTTAAATGTCGAATCTTGGTAGATATGTTTCAGAGTTGTGTTTTGAGGGTTCTGTACCGAAGGCTAAAAATAGGAACCTTCTGCTGACACTTTGTTGTCCGTCCGTCTGTCACCAGACTGTACCTCACAAACTGTGACACCTACTAGTAGGATTAGGTTAGTTGAAATTTTCACAGATAATGTATTTCTTTTGCTGTCTTAGGCGACAAGAACTACCTACCAAAAATGTTATTAATACGATTATTTGGTGCCTACGTATACTTTTTATTCAGCCGATGCAATGTCTCACTCAATATAATGTCAGACGTGGCGATAGCAACCGTATTCTTACGGCCGTTAACGCTCTGTCTACTCCGCATGGGATAAATGCGTGATATATCTATGTGCATGTATATGTAATGTCCCATTGCAGGACAAAGGCCCCCGCTTTTTTTGCCACCTTTCTCGGTCTTGAGTTTCCGACTGTAATTTTTGTAAATTTTGGACTTTACATCATCATATCGATATTTTATATTACAGGTAATAAATATTACCTACGCGACCCTGTCTTCGCGAATCCGACACGCACTTGTCCAGTTTTTTACGTCCCTAACCTGTCACCGGGAACAAATGCGCCCTTTACAGCCATCCAACCTTTTATAGGGTAATTCGGCCACATTTGAATGTACTACGTAGGCGTATAAAAATAAGTGGAATACTCACTCGGTTCGTAAGTAACTGGAGAGAAGTGCCCGTTCTTCCCGTTGGGTACTTCCTAGAAGGCCCCTTTATTTATGTACAATGCCTGTTTCATATATCTTGTGGAGGATGTCTGGTATTATGAGATAGGTGCTCTTTTCGCATGTAAGAAAATAAGTTATTAGGTACCTATCTTGTTGGACTGAGCTCGGTATTTTGTTTTAAACGCTTCAATAGATGGCGTTGTTCGTAGAAACAAATCAACATATTGTTTTTTTTTTTTTTTTTTAATTGAACCTAGCTACATCGATGTATGCCGTCCGTATACGCATTCAGTGGCTGAAAATTCTGGTTCGTCAATAATTTTAACCTAAAATTATCCGAAAATATCAGAATACGAAAATCTGACCTAACCCCACCTCGTTAACGTTAGCAGAGTCGCGGTGAAAAGATATGTAACGCCCAGGATCCAGTAATTAATTACACCTTTGGGGTTAAGCCCGGTTTAGGGTACCTGTAGGTGTCTATTCGGAAATTGCTCTTAAAATTATATAGCGCTGTCACTATGGTCCCGGTTGCTGTCTATGATCACTTAGACGGCGGTCGTTACACAAACATGTCAGAAGCCTGCTACTTGTAGAAGGCGGTTGAAAAATTCTGACACTAGGGTTCATCGGGTCGTTGAACGACTCGGTGTCCTACACGAAAAAGAGAAAAACTATGTGTCAAACGGGTTTAGAAAAAGGTCAGTACATACCTTGGTCATGACATGTTAAAAATTTGTATAGTTTCTTTGTCGTTTATAGGAATTTCTTTCAAGATTTGTCCGAACTAGGTGGCGCTATTACAGATTGAGGAATTCTCAAGTTCAGTTAAGTGCCCAATAAAAACTGTTCTCATAAATAAATAAAATATATTTTATAGAATTTCGAAAGTTAATTTATGGGAAATTTCACCGTATAATTCACTCCGAGCGCCATCTGCTAGGAACTAAACGAACAAAAAAAAACCATTTTAGTCGCGTTCATCTTCTATATACTACTGGTATTACCTACGTAGAGATAAGACTTAAACTGATACTGGAATAATTAGAATAAATTGTAAATATTTTATTTGAGGGGACTTTATTTGCGGGAATACATTTCGGATTTTTTAAAAGATTACGAGTTTACAGAATGTTTTTCGTAGCCGACGCCAACATAGAATTGATTGACATGATTGGTAAGGCAAGGAGAATGATAATTCGAAATTGTGTGAAGAAATTGACATTGAAAATCAGCATCTAACCTACCTACATGCGCTACAGTAGAAATAGTTTTAAAATTTTGTTTTCTAACAAATAAAACGCAGACTACCCGAGCTCTACACAAACAATAATTTCAATCAAACTAATGTAAATTTCCCTCTTTTCAGGTAAGACTTCCTCGCTCCTAAATAAACATCAGAAAATAAGTATGAACAAACAACATCCATCCTAAGGCAGAATTCCTGCTTGTATATTTTCGGCAGTTGGTTCAGTTATCCGCTAAACGAATCCAGATATGGATTTTCCAGCAAAAGTGGTATGTCCTCAAGAATAGGTACAAGCAATTTTCTCTAAGAAACATTGGTGGAAAAACATGATTTTTTTACCTCCGTACAGTACTTTTCACATTTACTATATTTTTTTGGAGAAAGTTATTAATGGGAGCATAGAAGTTGCATTATAGCAGAAACAACCTTTTAAAGCTCCAAACAATTTCACCTTTTGATTCGGTCTTTGGAAATAGATAAGTAACCATGTTTTGTTTAAGCTATGCCTTTGTACAGTTTTCACTCTTTTTGCCTAGTAACGCCATCTAGTCCAAAATGCAGAAAGCGACATCTAAGAAAATTCAGTTCTCCGTACTAAAATTTTAATAGCGCCATCTTGTGAAATTGGTTTGAACTGCGAGGTTTGAGCGTGAAAAGGTAGGGTAGCTAAGAGAGGACCGAGGACTTTCCCTCCCTCAATAGGGTAGTTTTCGTGACGGCAGAGATGTGGAGTTAGTTTTGATTTCTGCCGGCAGAGGGCAGAAGTTGTGCTGAAACTGGTTGCACACCAAAGCTTGACATTACAATTACACCAAAGCTGGTTTGAAACAAGATTTTTTCCGAGTAAAAATTGACATACGTTGACGACCTAACTTGTAATTAAATCTTTTATTAGGTACTTCGTTTTATGATATAAATGATTGCAATAGGTATTCTTGTCTGCTTGATGTGCTGTTTTTGAAGTCAAATCTTGTAACTTAATTGAACTTTTCTCATACATTTATTTTATTTCTTGTGGGCGCCCGCAGCTCAACCCTCGTGAAAGTAGGTTTTAATCCCGTACCATCACACAACAAAATTTATGGGATATTAACTGTCCTATGTGTGAATCCAAGTTACACTCTATCTTTGTGCCAAATTTCATGAAAATCGGTTCAGCATTTAGAAATTTTGAAGCAGAGTGAAGGAGTAACAAAGAAAAATAGAAACTTTCGCATTTATAGTATTAGTAGGATTCCTTGAATTTTCTCAGTTTGTTACCTAACTTGTGACCCAAGGTCTAAATTCCCAGAAAAAGTACCTACAGCATAAACTTCTGTAATAAAGTTTTTAAGACCTTCAAGAGATAAAAGGCGAAAAAAGTGTCTCCAAACTAATTTAACACGTGCTGGAACTGTTGTACCCAATTGGTTGTCAGATAACTTCTGCCGATGTTTTATAGGGTTTTATGCTCAGAAGTGGAATATTCTGGTTGAAATGGATTGTTTTTTTTAACCATGGTGCCTATGTCTATGTGCCTAAGGCTCATTCATTTATAGTCTGTAAAATACAGGATGATCCCTGTGACGCCTGTGACCTTGGAGCAAATGCTATGGCATAAGGTCCACTTTCCTAGTAAACAAAGGAAAGTGGACCTTATGTCGTAGCATGCTCCAAGGTCACAAACGTCACAGGGTCCTATATTTTACAGACTATAGATAGTGTCACGCCACGACCACGTAACTTGACGGACGCGTACTGACATTTACGCTGGCCGAATGAAGAAAAAAGAATCACCATATTTCTCAAAATTGAGCAAGGATAAACCGATCCAGGGAAATCAACATCTTGCACTGCGCTCGACGACCTCCAACAGGACGGACGTAGTAAGTGTTGGTATTACGTTTTTTGGTCTGTTCTTATGTGACAGTAAACAGCGCGTGTGTTTTCGTTGTCCCCGGTAAAAATCGGTCAAGTTTTGGCAGAGAGTGGGTTACAATGGGTGTGTTACAATGTACTCCAACCTGCCAAACTCGCTCCACTTTTATCGGGGACAACGGGAACACACTATTGTAACAGCAATCCTACTAAATTTGTTAATGCCACTTCTGTTTCTGTTTGTCTGTGCTGTGGGCTCTACTTTTATAGGGATAGTAAACTTTTACGTGCCCTTCACTTCACTTCACGTAGGACAGATCGATTTTGATAGCTTTAAGAATTGATAAAAAGGTGATTTCTATGTACCTTAACAAAATATCTTGTGTTGTCTTGAATATACAGAGCAAAAATGACATTCGTGTCGCCCGCTACGCGCGAGCAGGACTTTTCTGGTCTATGTTTGAGTTAATGATTCGACATATTTGTTGACAATGAATAAGTTTTCTGGCAAAAGAGTAAATTTTTTAACTGGTCCGGTATGTAAATGACTTTACAGCATATTCACCACCGGTTTACTTCAGTTTGTGGCTTACCTAGAACAGCTATTGTAGCTAAGTCATTCATTGTATTAAATTAAGTACATATCGTAGTATTCCGTGTGATCCTCGATTAGATTAGCATCACCCTATTTCTACTTGTACTTTGAAGGGATAAACCAGAAAACAGACAGCAGCGTTTCCTGTGGATAACTACAATACAGGGTGTAAAAAAATTGTTGCAACTATTTTAAGGGGTGAATCAGCCCAAGAAACTGAACAACTCTCCCCAAGGAACTTAGGTCGAAAAATTAAAATGCTGATGCACCCCTTAAAATATTTGCAGCTATTTCTTTTACACCTTGCACTGCGCTCACCAAACTACATACGATGATGCGACCCATACACATACACATATTCAAAAAATATTACATTTCTAAATGTTGTCATTGCTTCTAAACCAACCACTAAGTGCTTATTTGCCTAGAGGGCGCATTTTCCAAGAGAACCACGTAGAAATTCTCTCACACCGCAGTCACTAGTGTACGTTGAAATAGCTCACTGCCGCGTCTCTCGGCAAAATGCACTCAACACTTTAAATATTGCACACTCTTGGAAAGAGGTTTCTTTCTAGTCAGCTTGGGATCCCCTCTTGCAAGCTGCCTAACTCTGGCGCACAGAATAAGGACATAGCTATAGAAACCAAGGCCGTGTGTTGCCGGCTTAGAATAGCATCACCCCATGTCTGGCCGTGGGTGTCGAAAGAGACTAAGGGATGAAATCCGGGAATGGGCAGCAGCGTTTCCTGTGAATATTACCTAGAATATCTTGCACTGCGCTCGCCAATCCGTGCCGAGCGTGGTGAGTATAGGAATACTTCCCAACCTGGAGGAGGCCCATGTCCAGCAGTGGACTATTGTGGCTGTAGAAGAAATACTTGCCATCGCTAGGTTCTTACATGAACTTGATAGTCGCGGCCAAATACGCAAGTTGTCAAAGTGTCAATCATAATCAAACAAGTAACTTTGATTTTTGTGGGTTGGGTATTTATTAATGCGATCAGTAAAGTCAACGGAAATCAAAGACATGTTGATATTTCAGGTAACTAAATGAAAATATTAAGAACAGATTGAAGTTTTTTCTCAATTTAACACACGCAAAACTCATCCAGTAAAAGTAAGACAACTATATAATGACTACTTCATTAGATATGTCCTATTTTGTGCTTTAGCGATACAAACACTTAGGATACATACCTCCAATACCTAACCGTTCAACTAACTCTGATTGTCTTTTTATAATAACTGTATAAAAAAACAGTAAATCTAAAATACGTAAAAATGTTGCAGCTGGAAGTATAAAGTAATGTCCATCAAACGCTGGTATGTGGTTACGTACCTACGAGTACCGTGTATATTTTTATTTACTTTGCCTTTTTGTTACTGCTACTAATTTCAAAAATCTGCTCTTGCTCTACCAACAAACCACATAAGGAAAACCACAGCAGCCTAAAGACTGCAGGTTTGTCATATGATGGTCTCACAGAATAACAGCGCTGCAGATGCCTACTGCTGTCTGCTGCATATTATGCTGAGTGAGGTCCATTTTCGGTACATAACATGTTTCTAGTATAAATTATGTTTTAAATTTTTCTTTTGTTGTTGTGTTGTGTTTACCGAAATAAATTTATCTTCTTTCTTTTTTTCTTTTGATGTGAATATGTTCTTATTATGTGCGTGGAATATTAGGGTAATATAGAGAAAAATGCAGTGCGCGATGTAGGCATAGAAAACATTAAAATACTGCTTTTTATCGATATTGATATAATCGGGATCTCCGAAACGGCTGCAACGTTTTTCACTCCACCATAAAAGCATAGACCCCTGTTGGTTGGTTGATGCCGGGCCTCATTTTCCTTCTCTGACACCAGGGTTCATCAGGTCGTTCGATGACTCAGTGTCCCGCACGAAAATGTGAAGGTGAATCCTGTTCTGATCAAGTTTAGTAGCTAGGTATATTCTGGTTTGTAAAACCATTTTTGTGGAGATATTATTCCCAAGAGCCCTCAATTGTTAATTAAATAGCGGAATCAATGAAGCATGTCGGTTTTCCGTTATTGCGAACCTCAGTAAACTGGTCAACGTGAATTAATCCAATTACTTACATGGTTCCGCCATACGAACCGGCCAAAGTTGACCCTTTGGGTAAAGTGATCGGAAATCGAATGAGCTTTACGCAGGATTGGCTGTGGAAAAACAATGCGGACTGAATAAATAAAATATTGATAAATTGGATAGGTAATGAATGATTGCAAAAGACTATCCCACTAAATTGTGAACTCCTATATGGGGTGTAAAGGACGGTGTAAAAACGCGCAACGCAGCGCACGGGCTAAAAGTTGTTAAGTAAACTGTTTGTTTTTATTTTTACTTCATACTCTTGCAATGTCGCTTTTCGGAAATTTAGTAACTTGTGTGGCTAATCGGATTGTGACTTGCTAACTTCCAGTAAGGCTTCTTTCACTCTCAACGTTTATCGCGCATCGCGCATTTCTGACGTCCGTCAAACGGACGCTAAAATAACGCTGAACCATCGCAGTGACAGCGCACGACACGACGCACGATCAAAATGTCAGCCAAAATGACGTCGTTTGGCACGCAAGCAACGTAGCGTTTGTGCGTTGGGATGTGCGTCGATAGCGGTTATGGGGAGTGACGTTTCTAGTGTGGATTTGACAAACGGATCCGTTAGCGCAGCATTATTTTTGCGCTGCGTGGGACGTTGAGAGTGAAAGAGGCCTAATGATCACAAGTAAGATGTCACATGATTATTGTGGTAAAAAAGAACTGTCTTGCAAAAGTTCGTAGCTTCGACTACACTTTCGTAGCTTCGTAGCAATTGTCTACGCATAAACTAGTTCAATACCACCACTACATTACTTGAGTTTTCAATAAGCAGATTTATTTATGCTCTCCTATGAATGCCTCTAGTTTCTCCCTTGAGTTGAGTCTTTAAGTGATTTACACGACAAGGGACAGCACATAAGGGCAAGCACGCGCCGCGCCGCCAGTCAAGCAGAAAGGTCGCCAGAACAGTCGTATAACATGTCGAAGGATAAAATACGGGCTTGGAGTCTATGTTGATGTAGGAGATAGAATTGTAGGTGGCTACGCGGCGGGTTTACTGGTTTATGGCCAACAAGTGGACTGTTCAGCGGCTGTTGCGTTGATGATCGTTTTCCCGCGGGGACAAGACGTTTCCAGACTGTAATAATAATTCTGACTAATTATACATATTATCTTTCTTTTAAATCGTTCTATCTATTAAGACGCTGTTATGAAGGAAGGCCAACGAAAAGCATTACTTTCGATTCATTTTTTAAGCCTGTTACTGATGCTACCAAGACCTCAAAAAAATATATGACATACTCGAACTTAAGTTAAGTCCGACTTCATTTTATACTATTTTAAAAGTCACACATGCTTGCAACTTTCTAACAAATGGCCAATAATGGCCTTAATCCAACTATGGCCAATTAGCATTAGAAAATGTAAGACGAGATCTGAATTCGCAGAAATTTCAAAAGAATAAAAAAAATCATTTTTGTGTAGACTTTCGCTACGAAGCTACCATTTCGTAAAACGCGTAACGAAGCTTCCATAGCTACTCCCGTCGTAGCTACTACCTTAGTTATTTATGCTTATAGATGAACCCTATTATAGACTCTTAACATCTCAGCTGCCACAAGTCAAGGGTGAACAGAACAATATCGCTTATGAGCAGTTTTCGAAGGCCTTAAGTGGACCTCGCAACACGAAACGTGCTTAAGTCTCGCTTAAGCCCGCGTCGCTACTTAAGGCTCCTGCTAAAGCGATATTAGAAAGCATATTTTAGCTTCGTCTAGTATGAAATTTCAAGATGACAAAAATTGTTGGTACTTGAATTTTTTGTAAGCCGTTATGAAAGTCGCGCCCCAAAATAAAAGAGCGGTAAATGTGAAATGAGCTACGCAAAATTTGCAAAACTATGCCAGTAGATGGAGCTGTGCCACGCATTCTTGGCTGAGATTCATTTGCACAATTTTGCAGGCATCAATTGAGCCGCGGTAGCCCAAATGGTAGAGGCGTCGTTAGTACCAAAAAAACTAACTACACACTATTAGTACTAATAGTGAATGTCAGAGGTTCATATCCTGGTGTAGAAAATTTTTCATACTGATTGTTTCCGAAAATATGTATACTCGTAGGTATCTCACACAGCAAGTGTTTGAGAATTTTGTCTTCAAAGTATAATAGCGACGGGGTGATGCTATTCAAAGCCGGCATCATACAGGTTAAGCCAATTTGGGCTCTAATTTAGTTTACCTATTCACCTCACCATTGTCTTTCAAGAGAACGCTATTAACAATCTGATTACGTCTTGACAAGTAATTCAGTTACAAAGGCGTACCGCAGTCTGCTTACTATTGATTAGAGCTACTTATTATTTAAATTTGCACTTAATATTATTAGCTGTGAGACATGTATTCACTATACGAGATGCTACCTCTGTATCTATACAAATAGGTAAATACTTTATATAGTAAACAGTATTTGGGATATAACTACTTTTCGGAAAAGCTAAGTATAGCTGTACAAAATTTTTCTGGCAGCGGCAGAAAAGTTTTGTATGAAAAATTGTTGCCATAGTTAAGCGTTATCTGTCAGATTGCAAAGATAGTGGCGCTCTAATTTTTTATCTACACTTTATGGTCAAGCTATATGTATTTTATGAAGCCGTAGGTTCTGGTTGCTGTCTATGATTACTTAGACGGCGGTCGTTAACAAGGCTACTGATTCTGACACTGAGGGTTTGGGTCGTTGGACAACTCGTTGTCCCATACGAAAAGAGTGATAGACTGGAAAATCTATAGGTATTCGAGGCTAGCATTCTGATAAAATGCCTCTGTTTGAAGAGACTGGCTATCTAGATTTACATTATTAAATAACATGGCATACCTAACAATTTCAATTTGTTTATTTCTGAGCAAAGTACACTGCGTTGAAAATTACATAAAATTATAAATAAGATTTTACAAAAAATAGAGTTAACAATAAATAATAATTATCCATTAGTCATATAAGTACTTAAAACAAATTAATATATAGCAATTTAAATGTCAGTATTAACAAAAAGATACGGTCATTATCGCCACGTCTTACAAACATTTGAAGGTCGTTTTATAAATGTTGTGTATCAATTTATTTTTCAAATTTTTTAGTTTCTTGTGTTCTTTTAGCTTCTAATTTATTTGCATGTATCTGCACTTCGTACGGTACAAAGATTTATTTTGTATCGCTCGACTTGGACGCCCCCGATACAGGTTTTACCTAGTGCGGGATCCGCAACTGTCAATTAGGTTAAGAATTTTCTTTTCAATAAACTTATTTGTATTTGTACTTTAAATACTCTAAGGTACTTCAGTGAAAGGCTGTTAGCCTGTCGCCTAAAGTAGTAATACACATAAAACCCTTGAGTACCTTACGACACACTCGGGAAAGAAATAGGTTGATGCTATTCTTAGCCGGCATCACAGGGCAAAAAACTTTTCTCTTGTAGTCACAATCTCTCTTCCGTTTCTACACGCTTCATACCCCTGAGATGTGACACAAATGTGGTTAAAAATAGTGCTGTGCAAGAAGTTTGAAACAATAGTACATGAGGTCTGGTTTGTGTTGTGTTTGTGATTTAACTTTGCTGAGTTGCTGTTCTATGGTTGCAGTCAAACAACACCCACTGGAGAATGAACTTTCTGAAAAAGTGTTTATGGTTTAAAAATGCGTGTGAAGGTTTTGTTAAATCATGACTTCTTCTATTTGTGTTTGACGGTACCAAAACCTTTGTTCCCGTTGGTTACCCCCCCCTGTTGACCACGGGGATGGTCACTGTTCCCGGTGGTCACGCGGTGGCAAATCCCAATTTTTTCCATATTATATTCTTCGGGGAAACTTGTTCAGTCATAATGGCAATGCCATCCGATAGGGGAAAGCCCATGTCAAGCAGTGGATTGTCGTGGCTGTTAAGGTTAAAGTTATATCTATGTGACTTCCATCTTTTCTCTTGTAATCAATTCATAATCGTATCTCCTTATGAAAATTTCAGTCACACTTCTGGATTTCAATTCTAAAATTTACCTTCTAAACATCAACTTTTCCTAAACTCTAACTGTGGCAGTAAACATGGAGGTAATTTCATAAATATCTTTTTACTTCTTTCCGTTGTTTCCAGGTTTCTAGAAGACTTTATAAAGCTCTTGTGGTTTGTACTGTGATTTAAGTTTCCAACTCTAAACCCTCTCTGGGGTGATCTTGTTCTAGAACTTGGTTAGGATTTGTTCAGAATCCACTCAAGATACAAAATTACTAAGAAGAAATCTTTATAAAGCTCGTAAGATGGGATGTTGTAATTCGTTAGATGACTGGGTGATTAATAAGAGACAAAGGTGTACGCTTAAAAACTATTGTCCAAAAATACTTCATACTCCATTACTTTTTCAAAATATTTAACTTTTGAATCAGTAAACAGAAAAATATTGTAAAAGCAAGTGTTTTGACACTATTGAAACTAGAGAGACATGAAGTCATCTCTCCGTATTTTCATACAAAATATCGTTTTAAAAATTAGCTCATTTGACCTGCCAGCCTTCACGCTTATTCAAACTATGCCATAGGTTCATGTCAAGTTGCATCCCCTTGATCGTTCCATGCCATGTTCTTCCACCCGGGGGTCTCCATATAAGCGACTAAAGAATGAATCTAGAGTTTGCACAGCAGCGTTCCTTGTGAATGTCTAAATCACCTTTCACTGCGATCGACAATCCGCCCGCCAAACATGGCGAGTATAGCAACAGTCCCTTTTAGGGGAGACCAATGTCCAGCAGTGGACTGTGATGACTGTAGTAATTGATAAATAAGTATCTCCTATACCGAGGATGCGGCGACCGATGTGGCGCAGTGGTAGTGCGACTGCCTTTGACGCAGACGGTCCCGGGTTCGATTCTCGGTGGGTCACTCACAAAGTTGATATTTATCACTTTGTGAATTTGTTCCCAGTCTGGTTAGGACATTGCGGGCTGAACCACCCGATTGTCCGTAAGTAAGATGGTTCCGTGTTTCGGATAGCACGTTAAGCCGTAGATCCCGGTTGCTGTCTATGATCACTTAGACGGCGGTCGTTACACAACCATGTCAGAAGCCTGCTACTTGTAAAAGGCGGTTGAAAAATTCTGACACTAGGGTTCATCGGGTCGTTGAACGACTTGGTATCCCACACGAAAAGAAGAAGAAGACCGAGGATGCAAACATGAGACATTTGGACCGCGAGCCCGAAGTTCAGACCGCTACACCACAGAGGCAGAATTCTTGGCGTTAACTCGCGGTAGTCCATCATAATGCGAGATAAAAAGTAAACGAACTTCGTTCTTCCGCAAGTTGAAATGTAATTCTTTAAAGTGCATGCCAGTTTCTTAGCAAGAAAATGCTGAAAATAAGAAAGACTTAACAATATTTTCATTAGAGATGCACTAGGCGGCCATTTTGGTTTTCTGCGATTAGTCGGCTGAAAAACTAAAATACATTATTCACACCTGTTATGTAGTAAATGCAATATCTTGCTGCACTGCAATTTGCCATAAACCTGCGCGGCGTTTAGAAAATTCTGACACCAGGATTGATCGCGGCGTTAGATGACTTGGCGTGCCACACGAAAAGACGAAAAAGAAGGAAATACCCATGCAAACCGCATCAAAATTCATTGCGTGTAATCTTTCTTTGTGACACAAAAATCTGAAATGGAAATAGACTTCATTTCATGTATTGATGATGATGAATGTTGTCGTTTAGTTTGAGTTATATTTTAATCAACTAAGTATTCGTTGATCAAGTGGATTCGCTTTTCTTGTTCCCGTCAGGATTTCCCGACTATGATATATTG
This sequence comes from Keiferia lycopersicella, assembly GCA_029255805.1. Classification (NCBI taxonomy): domain Eukaryota; kingdom Metazoa; phylum Arthropoda; class Insecta; order Lepidoptera; family Gelechiidae; genus Keiferia; species Keiferia lycopersicella. The sequence goes on from JARACZ010000008.1 coordinate 9,726,648, forward strand.
CTGTATTAATTACTGGAAGTTGAGCTCTTCCTTGGAATAGGGTACAGTTGCATTGAACTAATAATTGGAGCTATATTCAGAAAGCTCGTGTTTGAAAATGAACAGTGGGCTAAGTACCACTTTACCCATTACCCATTGCAGTGGAAACCCATTATAGTATTACCACTGCCATGAAGGTAATGGTAATTTGGGACCTAGTTCTGAGCGTTTCATATTTCTATGAGGAGTCATTGTGTATCATAGTATATCGTATTTAATTTATCGCTGGAACTACAATTGCCCAAATAAAATAATGTTTCTGCTGCATTTCATAAGTTTAAGTCTGTGTATTTAACTGGACTTATTTCACTATGCTTGTTAACTGAAAGTTTAAAAGTGCTGAAATTCAGTTTATGTAAATATCCTATACCATTTAAAAGTACTGAAATATAGTTTATGTGAATTTTCTATACCTGGACCTAGGGTTAATTATCTGCCTACATTAAAAGACTTATGAATGTAGAAGAAGCGAAAGAAGTAGAATAGGAAGAAAATAGTCTCTACCTACCACACACAGGATAGAGGCGCGATTTGTGTATGTTTGTTTGTATTATCTGCCTGCCCCTTTCTGACAGTTTAATCGGCTAGACTATTAGGAATCGGAACAATAGTTACATTGAAAAAAAAACTAGCTTCATTCTGAATTTCCTCGCGTCTAAATATATGTTTTTATATCTTAGAACGTAGCCTGCAATAACATCTTAAGTTCTCAACCCGACTGTACCAGAAACGTACTAATAATCGCAACTGAACTTGCGGTTCCAGTAGAACCATACCGGGTCTTAGCCATACCGGGTCTTAGTTGTTAGACTCGGTATGATTGTATGTGGTGGCACTGTTAATTAAATGTTACAGTACTTGTAGCTAGAGACTTGTTATGAGGTCTTGGAAATTACAATGTGCCTTAGGAGATACTGAACTCGGAGTTGTATTTATCGCAATGCCAAAAACAACGAATATAATTATTACTAAGATTAGAACTCAGTAGCTTTCAGTCTAGGAATGATTAGGTTTGTTTTGTCAAGCTATCTTTCTTTCTGACCGGGGTTGGGGGTTTCAAGCGGCGTTTTAGACAACATTTCTTCGGTTTTTAAAAATCAGCGTCAGATCAAAAAGACAGAGCGGCAAAATGTCATTATTTAGCTTCTGATTTTGCATCCATTTGTCATTTTTAGTGGTTTGAATAAATTAACAAGAAACTTTACAAAGCCTCATTTATTTGGATGTTGTCTTAAGTGTCTTAACAAGAGACTAAAATAGAAGGTCGGAAACTCCTCTAAAGTTTTACTTTCGGGTGATAATAAGTGAGTACTTAGTTAAGTTTAGGACCTCCAAACATCGTTACATTTAAACCTATTACTTGGGGTAAGTAATTACTTTAATGGGTAGGGTATGTTTAGGCTTTGGTTTAGTTTTATCCTCTTAGTAAAAGACTGTTTTATTGTGTAACTAACTACATAGGTATCTTATGTTAGGTTAGCTTAGGTTATGTCTCAGTGGTTTCACACGTGCGTAATTTTAAGATTATCAAGCAAATCTGTTGATGACAGTAATAAAACGCTTTGAACATTTTGCCCCCCCCCAAGGTATAGATTTCTTTCATAATACTCATTTACACTATTTACATAAGTTCTAGTGAATATCTAAAAAAATGATCTTATCTCTGGCATCCTTCCGGCTCCAATCTTTACTTAACAATCCCATTTATTATAGAAAGATATATTGAAAATTTCTCACAGATTTTATTGCCTGATTTGTATTCTAGCAGCTTGGCCAAAGGCGTTTGTAAAAAGTAACGTCTCTAACTAAGAAATCACGATGTAGCTATATTAATCTTTGCTTCTCGTACTGTTAGTTTAGATCACAGTATAGTAGCTTTATTAATTAATAAGTAAATAAATAAATATCCTGAACCCGGGCTATCAAATCTGCACCGGACGGCTTAGTGGAAAGCAAGGGCTATATATGGATGAAATTTTGTGCGAGGTGGATTTCTTCCTTACATGAAGTAAAATTTATATTGGCTGGCATGCGCAAAAGGCCCCAGTTTTTGCACGAGCTGTTCCATTACCAGATTCACATCTACTTAGTTTTAATTATGATACTCTTCTCTCTCCATTTTCCACTGGAATAGACTCGTAAGGAATCGCGATATAATTAATGTGCGTGTGCTATACATAAAGGTATAATCGAGGACACGCGAGATACGGAAAACTGGGAATTTTGTTATTGTATGTATGAAATCTTGCACACGCACGCAAAAATGAATAAAAGAGGTCTTCAATTGCTTGGTTGAGGATATCTTCAAATGCTTAAAATTTGCCTTAGTTGCCATTTCATTACATTAGCGTACTTAAAATCTCGGTACAATTCTATGAACACCATTATTCCGCAAACGACCTAGAATGCAGTATTGTTGGCGTGTACTAGGGACGTCTATACGCATTACATAAATTCATGTTGCTGCACTAAATAATAATGATATCCAGCTCTGCAAATTCCGGGCTATATATGACAATTGATATTTTGGCAAGCCTCACCGCTGCAACGTCGTTGTAGTCTGTACCTCACATATTTGCTAGCCATTCATAGGGGTAATATCTTGCCAATGTGCTTAGTTTAGGTTAAAGAGTAAATAGCCGTATTTAGATATATTTTCTTCTTCTTTTCCGGGCTATGTTACGTCACGGGTAAAGGAAACAAAGCAGAGTGAAATATTATCGACAATACAACCACCACAGCTAAATTGCATGCGTCGGTAGTCACTTCAAATTACCGTGCACTTTAAGATAATAAAATTATATCACAACAATATATCTATGATATCTAGTTAAATTTGGTTCGTGTCTCTCCAGTGCTTTCATCTGAATGACCAGCGAATATTATACAAAAATTGGTGTAATTCATATTCTCGTACATACATTTTATGTACGCATAAGAAAACATATATAGGGAACATAACATCGTAAAATATCTGTCGGAGACTTGAAGTGCTATAAACCTGGATCCCCCTCTGGAAATTCTCAACATATGACAAATGATGCATATTCCGTACTGCTCCGCCTGAAGTGCAATATGCATTTTCTTGATACTCGGAGCCTATTTATTGCATAAATCGTTTTATGGTTTATCTGTATCCTTAGTTATTATTTTTTTAAACTATCACTATAGTGATAAGGAATATTTCTGCAAGGGCCCTCAAATATACTTTGTCAAACGTGGCGATAGCAACGATATTTTTACTTCCGTTATCACCCCGCCCCTCAAAGGAAAAAAGAGCGTGATGTATGTATATATAGATGAATTCACTGTATTCAGCCTAGTTTGTATGGAACGTAACGCATGACAAATTAAATTCTGTAAACTATGAATTCGAAAACTAATCATACTGACCAACATCACACAGAATATGATATCAAATGATAGTTCATCACAAATTCAATTCACAGAATCAATTAATAACCACTCTCCACTAAGCTGTCAATATTCGATACCTATTTCTGCAATACGGTAGGCATCACCACTCAACACTGCCCGTGTTGAATACAAATCTATCCTAGGCTTTAGCAGTAATCCTACTGTCGGATATTCTAAACATCGTAGAGATTAGAGACTGAACCATGTAAAATTGGAAAGTTCTCATAAACGATTTTGAGTTTCCGATACACCTAGGGCAATACATCTCAAATTTCGGTTTGAATTCCGGTTTTGATCACTTTCGGAATTTAAATATCGGAAAAATTTGCCCGATATTTCGCCTTTCCGAAATCTGCCTTTGTTCTCATAATGGCGACCCATTTACAACAGTGTTAGTAAGTTAATTTAGTTCATTTATTATTTTAAATAGAGGATGTACATCAGCCATTCATTCAAGATCAGCTGTAGAGTAATATTTGCAATTTCCATTGGTGTATTAGGTACCTTAAGCTGAAGCTTATAGTTTCTCTCGGTAGCATTCGTGTTACGGATGTGGATAATTATTCTACCCACACTATATTGCACTGCTATGACTGGGACATCTGAATGACCGTTTCTGAATTGTGAATTATCTCGGGTTTTTAGACAAAAAAACCTTTACATAACTGGCGGACAAGATCGTTGAATCCGGTTTTAGGTTAGTAAGATGTTCTCTCTGCGTATTTTCCTCGGCTTATCATCATGAATTGAATATATCATGAAGAGATTTCTTTTTAGAAATAAGTAGTGCCTGTTGTGTTTTTTGTCTAAATGTGATTGTCCTGTGTTTTATCTTGTGTGCAATAAACAGTTAAATAATAAATAATGAATAAAGAACCTGACTTTTTCGAGCAATTTTCGTCATCAGCTTCCTCCAAACATTTGTTTGTCACTTGCTTGTGTCCATGCTTTCGTACTTATCCTATCGGCATTGGGGACGGTGATTTTGTTCATGTCAGCAGCTGCTACATCTGTGATGTTAGACTTCAGATCTTTGCATCAAGTTCAGTTTCAAGTAGACGTCACCCAGGCTTTATTGGAGTACAAACGCGCTCTATTTATTTCCCACCATTTACGAGCAACTGCCTTGCGTCCTGTCTATCTGTACGCTGTTTGAATGTGGAACAAGTCCTGTTTTCCGCCTCTGCTTTACGTCACTGAAGAAGATTAAACATGTCTTTCCTTGTCCACGCAGTAATATAATGCAAAACATTTCTTAGATTGGGTCGTGTTTTCTCTTTGCTTACAGAAGAATGTCCTTGGTAGATTTTTTGATTTATAAGAGAGATTTAAGAATCTCTGGCAAATGCTATGCCCAAATTCAAATTTTGGATAACTTGAAACAAGGCTGTTTTTGACGTCTCCAATGAGTTCCTTTTTGTATTTCTTCCTGTGGAAAGCCGCTACTAATTTTGCTCATATCACACGTAGTCGTTCTACTACATAAAGCTATTTAGAAATTCATACATTAATAAATACACAAAAACTTCTCTAGTAGCAATTGTTACGCACTTCCGTCCGTCAGAAATTGAGAGGTTTATTAAAATGAGGAACTATAAAAAAATCGCATAATTTACATTTCCTCGAATAAATTAATGTCTTATTTCAAACTGCATTTCTACAGAGCACATTTTAAACTCATTTAGTTAAATAAGAGCGGAAAAAGCTTCCTAATTACTTCGCAAGAGTAATTTTTGTCTTCTTTCTGTCAGTTGCAAAACTGCCATTAATTTTTATGTCCAGCATTAAAAGTAATGACCGATTTCATATTTTACAGGTAGGTCGTAGAAAAATTATGAAACCTTTTCCTTAATATGACACAAGTCATGAAAAACTTAAGGTACCATTTAATATGACCGCTAAGAAGTATAATCTAAGGTGTCACGTGTCCGTTTTACCAGACGGAGACGGAGAAAATTCAGTTTGTTTCACCTGTCATATTCTCTTCCATGGGGATCTGGTTTATAGTCGAAAATCTAATTGATTTGAGAACTCCTCCTTAACAACAAGACAAAAAATGCCCAGTAAACTACACAGACAGAGGCCACGAAAAAAAAGGTATAACGAAACGGGACAAATTATATAACAAATATTTGCAAGGTGTCTACTCATAAAACTGGACAACTTTCGTCTGAAACTTTTTTGCGTTATAATAAGAAAAAAAAATTAACCTCCCGTAAAGAATGACTTGGCTAACCCAATACATACTCATATATACACTCGGTACATTTTGTAGATATGGGAGGTGCAAATTTTCAAGTCATATTTCAAATAATATATTTTCAGTTTTATTAGTAGAAGTTAAAATACTTGTACATACATACATATATCACGCCTTTATCCCTTGCGGGGTAGGCAGAGCGTTAACAGCCGTAAGAATACGGTCGCTATCGCCACGTCTGACATTTTTGAGTATTGTTTTCTAAGGTTGTTTCGGAAAACATGTGTATCACTATAGTGACAGGTTGTCAGCCTGTCGCCTAAAAATTGTAATATACCAATACTCTCGAGTCCCTTAGTCGCCTCTTACGACACCCAATAAAATACTTGTACTTAATAATAATATGGACCTTCTCCTATATTTCATCTAATATACTTGCTGTTCGAGAACACGAAATATTCACACAAGACAAAAGATTTCACATATTATATCTTCCATAATATAATAACGCACAGTCTCTCACACTTCATAGCTTGTTCATGGCATAACGAAATGGTGCGATGGAGCCAGATTCAAAAGGCATTAAAAATTTAATGAAACTCTGTGGCGTTCGGCGCGTAACAATAGCATAATTTATTCCCAGATTTTATACAGCCCATTACAGGCGTAAAGCTTTCATGTTTGTATCAACAGCTATGAATAATTGGTGTGGTATAAGTTTCGGGACATGGGTTTCTGATACATGCCTTTACCACGTATGGAGTAGAATTTTGCCATCCGCTCGCTATGCTTTTATTTGGAAGTTCTATCCAACCCATTACAGGCGTAAAGATTTTATGTATGTATCAACAGCTAGTATAAGTTTTAGGACTTTCTGAAACTCTGATGCATAACTCAATCGCGCCTTTATCCCTTGTAGGGTAGAATTTGCCATTTCCAAGTTCTATCCAGCCGAGTTTTTCTAATAGCTCTCTAAGAAGGATAAAGAAGCGTCTAATTCTTGGCAGCATTCAGTTCAATTTCCTTTTAAGTCAAGAAGTTTTAGAAACACGGAAATTAACCGGAGAAATAATTCTTGGTCTGAATGGAATATCCGGATAAAACAACTGTACAGATTTTGATAGGTAATACTTTTTGCGACCAGTGATACAATCAAAAAAGACAAAAGCATCGCTAAAATCGATAAAGTAGTTTTGAGGTCAATGGAAAATTCACTTTCATTTGAAAGAAGAAGTTTTTCTAACGCCATTTTTTATTTATATTCTTTCATCAATGTATTTGAATGGAAACCAGTAGGCAGTATTTCTGATTACCGCCATCTTTGTGCCATTAAACACTCTTTATTCAACGCTGTTTCCGTGTAATCAAATGAAACCAGCAATTTAATTTACCTACCATTCAATCAGTACACTCCATTATAATATTATAGACGTTCGAACGAATAAATTGTGGTAATGTGAGTCATTTTTAGCAACATCACAGAGTTTAATGGAATCTTCCTATGTGCATAAATAAATGGTCTCTCTCTCTCTTTTCGTGTGAAACACCGGGTCGTCTAACGACACATGCATGCTATCGCACATAAAGCATTGGGGGGAGTAAGAGGAGATTCAGGCATATGCAGGCTTTATGCATGCTCTATGCGTGTTTTAGAGCCAAGCTCCAAGTGTTCCACACGCGTGCTACCCGCGCGCAACACGTGTAGAGTACTTCTGTTATGAATAGAATAGCATTGTTTTCATTTTTAAACGTCACACAGAGCATAAAATTTGGTGCATTGTGAGGTGTAGAAATATTAGCTGCAAATATTTTAAGGGGTGAGTCAGCCCACGAAACTGAACCACTCCCCAAGGAACATAGGTCGAATTATGAAAAAAGTTTTGGACTCTCCATACAAATTGACTTAGGCTACCTTTGCAGAGCTAAAAAGCATAATGAATTGTATTTATTTCATCGTTGTCCTTTATAAATAAAAGCAATTGCTACTGCCTGTACGAATTGATATTTGGATATTAGTTACACAGGTTCTGTAATTGAAAACGGATTCGACCGTAAAATACATACACTTTATTCAAATAATTTCAAAAGGGTTTGTTTGTGATTTATTCAGTTTTACCGTTTCATTGTTTTTCATTATTGTTATTTAGAAAACCCTTTTAGTCATCGAAGCCATGGGCACGTTTCCACGAACGCTTACATTTTTGTAAAGTATTTTTTATTTTATTTAAGAAGAAGTAGCACCGCATATTTTTCCACGACTGCCCAATCAAAAACATAGGGAGGGTTAGGGTATCCAATCCCGCAGGCTTTTTCCGATCTCGGTATTTGCGGGATCGAAGATTTCAATCCCGCGGGATCTCGGCATTTGCGGGATTCCGCAAGTATAACCCTACAAACTAAGCCCTGCAACCTGAGCTGCTTTGAAATGTTAAGGCTTGTATTTTATAAATCGCTCTCAACTCTGAGATCGATCTCAAGTGCGACATTGACAACGTCAGCCATTACTAAACGACATCTCAAACTCGTACTCAAGATCGATCTCAGAGTTGATAGCGATTTATAAATACGTGCCGTGCCTAAGTATAGTGTAATGGTAATTAGTTAGGTAGTTATACGATAAAAATAATAACACGAACTTTTTAAAATTGAGATCACCTATTTCGCGCCTTCAGTAGAACGTTTCTTTGCTGCTTGCTAATCCCGCAAATCCCGCGGATCCCGCACTCGTAATCCCGCACTGTGCCGGATCACAAAATGATGCGGGATCTCGGTATTTCGAGATCTCGGTATACCGAGATTGGATACCCTAGGGAGGGTAATGTTTTAATTTGTTATAAATACATTGACGAGATTTATTGTACTAAAAGGAGTTATGGATGATAACAGAAACATTTCATATACAATATATAATTATGTTAAATGTTCTAAGGCGGGTCTCATCGCAGAGGTAGGCCCCGAAAAAGATGGCGTGATGATTTCGATGCTCATTTAAAGGATTATGGACCGAGGTTGCACAGGATCGCAATAAGTGGAAGACCGCGGGGAGGCCTTTGCCCAGCAGTGCGATCTGATATGCTAGTAATAATAATAATAATATTCTAAAGCAAACCGTCGCACTGCACGTTTAGCTCTCGTGGTCGATGCGCGCGCTCACTTTAATCCAAGCGGTTCAGCCGAAGTGAGTGAACCATGCGTAGGTCCGCAATTTGCGTGCGAAACTCGCTACGCAGCGATGGATCTAAGGTCCGTATTTATTTATAAATCGCACTCAACTCTGAAATCGATCTCAAGAGCGATTTGCCGAATGTCTGTCAATACTAACGGCATCTGAAAGTCGCACTCAAGATCGATCTAAGAGTTGATTGCGGTTTATAAATACGGGCCTAAGAGTTTTGCCACTAAAACGCAGCGTTTTTTTGTATCAAGAAGTTTTTTAAACACGCGTTCTATACCTAACTTTTTCTAGTGACTACCTAAGTAGTTCTAAGTTATAAATGTTTTAAACGTGCGCAGGAATGGGTCGTACAGATACAAATCAATGAAAGTAAAACATCGTAACTCGCAATGTTCCATGAATAATCTCTTAGTGGAAGCGACTGGTAATTTCAGATTCTTCCCATTTTGTGATTTAACAGGAAATAATTTACAACTGAGTAGATACACACATACATATATCACGTCTTTATCCCTTGCGGGGTAGGCAGAGCGTTAACGGCCGTAAGAATACGGTTGCTGTCGATCGGCACGTCTGACATTTTTGAGGATTGTTTTCCAAGATTGTTTCAGAAAACATGTGTATCACTATAGTGACAGGTTGACGCTACATAAGTCCACAATCAACATACTCCGACATTTTTATAATTCGTCACTTCATATCTTTACCGTGAGTGTCGAAAAGTAAAGCGAATGGTCTCGAGAATGTGTATTACAATATTAGGTGATAGACTGGCAACCTATCACCTAACACTAAGTTTTCTGAAATTATACTCCAACTTTGGTCAGACAGTCATGGCGTGAATGACCGTTGTTACAGCCACCTACACACTGTCTACCCTGCAAGTGATGTAGGCGTAATATATGTAGGTTTGTTAGGTAAAATTAACCGAAATAATTCCCAAATGTCATTTTTTTTTTATGAATAACATTAGAACCTTATTCTTGTTTCAAAGACAAGGACCTACATTGTTTTTGCTATTTCAAGCTTGACTTATTTTACACAAAAGATAGGTAGGTATACTTAATAGTATCTTCTTACTTTGTTTTCAGGAAAAATACGTTATCGCTTACACGAAGAAAGCTTTAAAAAAACAGTAAAGTAAACCGACTGCGTTATCCAAAAGCGTTTTTATATTCTGATCCTGCGACGAAAGGTTATAAAAAGCATTATGAAAACGAAATCAAATGTTGAATCTTTGTGGAAGAGTCGCTTTTTATCCCCTTTTCCAACGTTGTTTACCTATCTTTATACATAACATGATTTCATTGTTTTTTCAGGTACATAACTACAATGTTATAGGTGACTTCATGAGTTGTAAGTAAACAATCGATGATAATTACTGTGGGTTGAAAAAAACATGTGTAATACTTTTAGGATTCTTAATTTACTTAGGACAATTTACCAACAATGATTACCAATAAGTACCAACCTTCTCAATATTGTAGGTAAGTATCTCTATATGAAGTACAAGTACTTTGTAATAATCATATTTTATACAAAATGTCTGTCTACCATAGAATGGAAATAGAGCCGAGCGGACTTACGATTTCCAATGCCCTATAACTTCAAAGCTTATACAATCGCTTGACCAAGTATCTTTGGAGGTTAGCCAACTGAATCTAATCGGGAACCCTCTCATACATCGCAGAAACGCCCCATTTTACGCAGACAAAGTTGAAAATTTCAATTATTGCAAAAAGCAATTAGCCGCGAAGTTGTTTCAAACTATTGTGCACGGAATTTAGCAACAGAAGTGTGACATTCGCGCGTTGGCCCACTTTCGTCTCGTTAGCAGTCCCCTTTATGTTACGACTTGTCTGAGTTTTAGTCTTGAGAACATCCTCGCATATGCGCTTGTTTGGGCTAGAATTAGAGAATCTGTTTACTACGTTTGCCTGAAATGGAACGACACGGCGTGAGCTTATACTGTGTTGCACTTGCACTACGCCTGCTAAACGCAGAGCTAACTTCCCATCTTCGCTAGAACACCCTATTTCCTACACAAATCCTTCCACTTACCTCACCAAAACATCCCGAACGATGTTGCCGTCTGTTGCAGGATATGAAAGGGTAGATTCGCTTCATTCAGGCTTCCAGTCTGTGTCTCAACTGCGTGGCGCGCGGCCGTGTCGCTGTGCTTTGGGAAACGCGCGGGAAAACTTTTCGAAAGTCAAACGCGATGGCAGCAAATGGTTTCGAATTTCGAATCATTTGATTAAATTTTATTTTACTCTCTTCATTGACTCTCATCGACGTGTGCTGCTGGCCAGTTGCTCAACTATGTTTACCATGTAGTATTTATTAATTTTGGTGGACAATCGTGATGATAACTTTAAAAAGTGTTTTGTCTCTAAAACGGAACTGAACTAAAAAAAAAAGAGAACTCTGAAACAAAATGGCTGTTATGAACACATAAATGCGTCCGACATGCTTTGTTATGTAAGTAATTTAGCCATATTAGCACCACTTTTGGCACTCGAAATGAAAGCGCCATTTCTGGAATAAGTGCAAAGTAGTCATAAGTTTAAAGTAACGCCTTTACAGAGGTTTAACGTGCTCTACACAGCAATAAGCGCGAAAAGCCAACGACTAAATGGAATTTATGGGTAAGAAGTAAAGTTTTACACTTAGCCTGCCAGTGTTTTGTGGCTTCTATTTTCAATTTCCGTGTTGGAAAAGTTTGTTTCTTTTACCTGGGTACCGTTTTATTGCTTTTTTTTACCAACATAAAAATTATGTTAAACTAGTGGGCGCCCGCGGTTCCGCCCGTGTGTAAGTCGGTTTTAATCCCGTAGCATCCCACAGGAACATTTTTTCAGGATAAAGACTATCCTATGTGTTAATACAACCCTCTATCTATGTTCATGAAAATCAGTTCAGTAGTTTTAGCGTGGAGCAACAAACAAACATACAAACTTTCACATGTATAGTATTATTAGTAGGATTATTTTTAATTTTTGGAACTTGCAAAACAAAATTGTAAAAATAAAATAAATGATAGATTACGTATAGTCTTGAACACATGTTGTGTTGTTAACTTGTTGTAAACGCCTTTTTAATTTTCTTTTTATCGCGCGCGAAGTTGGTTCTGTTGCCAATCTGATAAAAATAAAACATTTTCTCAGAAATTTAGCTGCGAAATTGCACAGAAGAGTTTTTACAAGATTTTTATACTAAAGCAGCTATCTAAAGACGTACATATATACATATTATATCACGCCTTTATCCCTTGCGGGGTAGGCAGAGCGATGCCACGTCTGACTTTTTGAGGATTGTTTTCCAAGGTTGTTTCATAAAATATGTGTATTACTATAGTGACAGGTTGTCAACCTGTCGTCTAAAAATTGTAATACACCAATACTCTCGAGTCCCTTAGTCGCCTCTTACGACACCCGCGGGAAGGATGTAGGGCGATGCTATTCTAAGCCGGCATCACACGGCACGGCACTAAAGACATTTATAAATGTAATCTAGAAAACAGGAAGGGGAAGCTTAGTCCTCGTTAGTATTAAAATCTATCTAGCAAAGCAGTTAATGGAACTTGTTTTCGCAAATGTTTCCCTTTCAACTGTAATCTGTTGAAGACAATCTAGTCAATCTGAACAGTCAATCTTGTAGATATAATCTATTTGTTAGAAGAATACGTTGCTCTAAAATATTGAGTGTTTGGCTGGTTTGACGTAAATATTCTGAGGCTGTATTCTAGACTTGGAATTGGACAACTTTTCTTAACAAACTGTTTGATGAAATAGGTGCTACGAAACTCATATAAAGTGTTAATTTTTTTAACATTTTTGTATGAGAAGTTTTTTTTTCATACTACGAATAACTGTAACAAAGAAAAGTTACAAGAAATTGGACTTTTCTTAATAACTTTTTGTCGAAATATGTAAAAAATGGGCCCCTTCCATATACCTAAAATGACGCATTTTTTTATGAGATGCCATTTTCATATTTTCAATAGGTAGGTACCTAACTGTTACAATCTACATAGGAAATGTAGAACGCACCCTGAAAATATAACGCACCTTGGTACCTTTATCATATACAGGCAAATCATTTGACAGTTGACGGATTTGTCAGTTTTTGATACGAGTACTAGACGTTACCTCCGAAAAACATCTGGTATACTTGTATTATATTACCTACCTAAGTATTGGAACCAGTGAAGATTGTCGCTGTTGCTGAATCAAATACTTACTTATAACTTTTCATAGAAATGTAAATAAAATAACAAACATAACACGTTCTTCCTATATTTATGCGCCAGAAAGTTAGTAGTCAACCCCTGTCGTAACCGTCCATCGGAATACGACAATGCGCGCATTTTTCACGTTCTTATATCTAATGACGTCATTGGGAACCCCATTTCTGTATCGTTGCCGCGTGATGCTTTAGGGTTCCGTGAAACGCATACCACCACTGGTAAGCGACTTAAATCTACAGTCACAAAAGTCCAGGAGTCCACTGCTGGACAATGGACCTTCCCCAATTAGGAAGACAATGCCATTCTTACAAGTAGGCAGATTGGCGAGCGCAGTGTAAGATGTTGCAGATATTCACAGGGAACGCTGCTACTGCTCCTACTGTGGAATCATCCCTAGTCGCATTTTATGACACTCACGGGAAATGGGGTGATGCTATTCTAAGCCGGCACCACACGGAATTCTTTGCTACTAAAAAATAAAAATAGAATACCTACTGCAGTCTTTGTTTATTCTTTAAGAAATTCAAAGTTTGTTGGTTTCTTTCACGATCATGTCAAATCCAGATAAAAACAACAATACAAAAATTGAGCGAACACAAGCGATAGACTGCAAATTTATTATTTTAGGTACCTGTCGCTTTAATGGGAACTTTTCTATCTGTCTGTATCTGACAGATCAGTCAGAGACAGAGCTAGTTTATGAATTTTCTTCCATGGTTTATGATGTCATACCAGATGGCGCTGCGTTAGGTTGAGATCTTGAAGTATGAGTTATATTGATACTCAACTAGACAACATACATTTACTTGGAAATAAACTTTTCAGTTTAGCTGAGCGCCATCTACGAGTATGTACACTCGAAAACGGGCAAAAAAAACCATTAGGAATAACGCAAATTTAAGCGGTAACCACTGGGTACGTGGGTAGCGGCATCCTGATACCCCGGTACAAATTGCCGTCTAAGTTATCGTAGACAGTACCCGTAACCTACGGCTTAACGTGCCCTCCAAAACACGGAGACATCTTTCTTACGCAAAATTAGGTGATTGATGCCGGAAATGTCATAAATACATAGAATAGGAACAAATTTAAAAAACAATATAAGGTGTAAAAATATTAGCTGCAAATATTTTAAGAGGTAAATCAGCCCATGAAACTGAACAACTTTCCCCGAAAAACATAGGTCGAAATATGAGAGGTTTTTTAACCTCGCATACTAAAATTTACTTGGTCGGCTGGTAATTCTTTTTTCATATTGTGATCTATGTTCCTCGGGGAAAGTTGTTCCGTTTCATGGGCTGGTTCAGTCCTTAAAATATGATTATATTTATATTTGTGATTTAACCCTTTAAAATATTTGCAGATAATATTTTTACACCTTATGTAAACTTCAGCTGCTTACGTAAATATTTTATGACTTTTTAAATTAAAAACTTAAAGAAATTTATTTTACGCTGTTACCTCACAATTTTCTATACTTTTATTATTTTAACTAGGTTTATCTCTTGGGGGAAATTGCTCAGTTTTATGAAGCTCCTAAGTTAATTCTGTAGGTATAATCTTCCATAACTGCGTAGAATTATTATTTACAATCCTTCCTAAGCCAATAACTTATTCTAATAAGTTAATGGAATTTGTAAGCAAACTTCCGTCGATTTCAAGACACTAATTATCAATTCTACTATGTTGGGCAGTTTATACTGGTGTAACCTATGCTAAAACGTTTTTTTACCTAAAAATAAGTAGTTATGGTTTTTTATTCATATTTTGCTTGGTTTCCTACATACACCTTTCCACAAATATATTTTTAAAAAGAGAAACTACTTCAACGGACGTAAACAGTGCGAACCTCCATTTTTTGTCGCTTAATATGCCTTAAACCTTCTCCTATGTCCGACCAAAACTTTTCTGAAAACCGCATCAAATTCGGTTTGTCCAAACGCGAGATAATCGTGGACAAACATACATACATACATACAGGTCCTTCTTTTTTGAAGTCACACCATTTCAAAATATCTACGTACATTTCGAATGCGCTATGCAGCCAGCTCATCTCCTACAAATAAGTAACAAAGTACATACATACATATATCACGCCTTTATCCCTTGCGGGGTAGGCAGAGCGTTAACAGCCGTAAGAATACGGTCGCTATCGCCACGTCTGACATTTTTGGGTATTGTTTTCTAAGGTTGTTTCGGAAAACATGTGTATCACTATAGTGACAGGTTGTCAGCCTGTCGCCTAAAAATTGTAATACACCAATACTCTCGAGTCCCTTAGTCGCCTCTTACGACACCCACGGGAAGGATGTGGGGTGATGCTATTCTAAGCCGGCATCACACGGCATTTCTAAGCCGGCATCACACGGCATGCGGCAAGTAACAAAGTAGGTTAGTTCAAAACTAGGTGATGACTGATTAAGACTTGGTTTTCCACAAACTAACTTTTCTTTTCAGTCCATTAGTCTGTTGCATTCGGTAAATCTTTGAAGAGTTTGAAAACGTTGAGAAAATCGTTTGACCAACTACATACATACATACATCTTTATCCCTTGCGGGGTAGGCAGAGCGATAGTTGCCGTAAGAATACAGCCACTATCGCCACGTCTGACATTTTTGAGGATTGTTTTCCAAGGTTGTTTCAGAAAACATGTGTATTACTATAGGGACAGGTTGACCAACTTCTTGCGAAAAAACGCTACTTACATTAAAAAAAAACATTTGCTATAGCCATTTGCCTATTTTGCGGAGCTGTCTTTGAAATCGCGAATAAATTTGATATATACGATGTCAACTTATATTACAGGTTTTTATAGCAAATAGCTGTAGTTAGTATTCTATGTCATACCAACATTTTGGTGAGGTCAGGTTGGGTTCTTTCTTTTCGTGTAGGACACCGAGTCGTCCAACGACCCGGTTGGGTTGGAAAGTTTGTATTTGGGACCATTGTTATGTCGCGCGCCGCGCGCATGTTGGGGGTTTGAGTGTCTAAACGGAGACGTAAGCTTATCTGTACCTATATTTTGTGACTTTTGCTATTTGTTAGTTATATTGTATAAATTATTATCTATATATAGTAAGTTGCTAGGACCAACTAGAGCATACTTCAAATGAACGATGATAAAGTACAAACAGCCTGCAACTTTTGCGTCTCGACTACAAAATAAACCTGTATTTCAGGCGCCATTTTGTTTTGTCCTTGGATTATCTCCCCTAAAACTCATACATAATAATTTAAATTCAAATGTGCGTTCATAAACCACAGCTTAAGGATTTGTCACGAAATCTCGGGGCTTACTCTAATTTATATCGCGACGTGTAACTAACTAGCTAGTTTCACAAGCGAATTAAGCCAATCACATGCCTTGTTCTACCCACGTTTGTTATTGTATAGTATATCATTCTCGTTGCCTTATCCCGTTCTCTGTCGGGGTCGGCTACCTTACCTAGGGGATTTGATGTGAAACCAAGTTTTTTCACTGAGCGACTGCCATCTGACCTCTGCAACCCGAAGGCTAACCTGGCCCGAATTAAAATTTTATTTGAATGTGTGTTTCATCACGATGTTTTTCCTTCACCGTAAGCTCATACCAATGTGTTTTTACTCCTGTACATTTACCGACTGAGCAGTCGGTAAATGTACACAATGAGGTACACGCCGGGGATCAAACTCGGATGTCACGATTGTAAGACTGGTGCCCTAACCACTTGGCCATCGACGCTCTATAATATAGTACAGGCGCAAACTTCGTAGACATGATCATGATTAGGCCATAAAACTGAACAACTTTTACCTACTATGGAGCCTATGTTGAGAAACGAAATAAAATATTTGAGTTCCCATAGAGAGTCAATCAGCTGATTTGGTAATTTGATCGGAGGTCGAAATTTTTTCTTGTTTACTTATATAGCCAGCCGCAATAGAGGATGTTCAGTTTCATGGTCTGAGCATGTCTGCAATGTTTTTGCTACACTCTAATAATTTTGAGAATTTGACACATCACATCACATCAATCTAAAGCATTCCACATCTGGACATAAGCGTAGAATATGATACGTATCAATAAAATTTTCATTGCTGTTCCATTTTTAATTTGTTATATGCGGGAAACAGTTTGCGGTATGGCATGGATGGGATGTCTCCTGGCCATCCTTTCAAAGTACCTACTATCAGCTATTTACATTTCTGTAGCCTCATTACACCTATCTATCAAAAAAGCATAGAAAAGTATGAAAGTTTCAAAACACATAAAGCGTTGATTTGTACCGCCCATAAAATAAATTGGATTTTCGTTGTAAATTCTATCTAACGACTTGTTTGATTTATTACAAATATCCATTTTTATATTTTGTTGACCATTTCAATCAAAATATTGCAATTCATCATTCGAATACAAATCGAAATGAAAATCGAACTTGGGATCCTTTGTGCAGATAACAGGTACAATTGATAAGTACCTCTAACCAGCTACAATCGCTTTAATACTTAGTACAATACTTACCTAACTTTGAAATAACGTTTCTAAAGTAAGTTTCACTTATGTTCAGCAATATTGCAACTAAAAAAGGTAATCTTAGAGTCAACGCAACGGTTTGAATATGATAAATTACCTGAACAATGAATTGATTTAAAATATTTAAGCAACTAGTTGTATTTTAACTGACTTTTCATACAAAATTATTGTTTTAGTTTTAAGGAGCCTTGAGACGTACACTGCTGGACATAGGCTTCCCCCGGGCGCCTCCGGGCCTATCGTAACCGACCCACCGCCCTTACTTGCCCTTACAGAATCACCGGGGCCGTCCCTCGCTGCGATTTTCGATGTGTGGCCGCCACTCCAACTGAAGTTAATACACTACAAGCACAGAACTTTAAAACACTAACATTCTAAAGCTGAGCTGCTTCAGTGGCACTACAATCTAGATCCAAAGTAAGGACAGTAATAAATGGAGACCGCATTCAGGCTAATCCGTGAAACGGTTTACAAACGACAGTTTGCGATATATCAGCCTGGTGTACTGTGGGAGTATTCCACTTCATCTATCTCCTTGGCTTTACTTTTGTCTGTGTTTTTTACTTCGTTTTAGGCGCTATTGATTCAGTAAATGCAATTGCAACCTATTACAACGTTTGTTTTTTACGTAATCTTGTATTTTAGGAGACTCTTATAAGACTGGATTTCAGAAACAAGAGATCGTCCCGTACCATAATAGAATCTTACGTCCAAAATAAAGATTCTACTGCCCCCTATTACTATTACATGAGAGTTGCGTAGAGTATCATTTAGATACAAAATGTATAAAGTAGGACTTTATATAACAGTGTTTGAATTTTTGAACAGTGTTCCGAAAATTATGAGCGCGTGAAGGTAGAATACTTGAAACACATTTTTTGAAACATCTGCAAGATGTATGACAGCCCCTACGTGATCGAATTTGTCTATCTACAGAACGACATTGCTCCGCAACTTATAGCCATATGATGGGTTATGCTTGTGTTTACTTCGATGATATTTTTGATGGTATTTATGTGGTTCATTGACAGTGTATTGAAACGATTTATCTTCCGGGCCGGAACACTTTTGGCAAGTGTGTTCGCACCATTAGCGGTGTCCAATTTATCAAAGGGGGTTTCAGGCGAGTGAATATATCAGTTTTTTGTGCTTGCTGGGAAAACAGATTAGGATGGTCCACATTTTTGTAAACAAAGTGAGAAGGTTCTATGGGTACAAGATGGGGTTATATTTGAGTCCCAAACGGCGAAGATACCTAGTTGCTGCTTTAAAATTAGGTTTTTAGTTGGTATATTTGTGGTGCTTAGCTTAGTTTCGGTAGAATCAGGTCATTTCCTCACTCCACAGTCCACAGAATATGTGTAAGTACCTATATTAGTATTCATCATCCAGGCAGGGTCGCGATGCAATGTTGGCTATAGAGGGTTCATAAACGAAACACGTGTGTCTTGTACTGAGTCCGTATATTGAATGCTAATAGTGCATTGTATAGAGAGAGATACATAGAGGCTAGTATGACTTATGACTAATATGGGGAGAGCGATGTATACGTACATTACAATGAGTAACATCTTTTCTCTCTGGATCTGATACTGACTCTTTATATTTCTCAGGAAACTTCATGCAAACACTTAATAAACCTTTATTTTAAAACTAAGGATGGTTCAATTTAAACTTTGTGCAGATTATTTGACAGGCTTTGAACAGGCCTAGCTTCCATAAATCGCTCACTGACCCGAAAACGTCCAGTGCTTAGATCCTTTGTCAAAAGTAGTGAAACATTGCTTTGCTGGCAATAATTTAGATAATACGCCATCCATTAAATTGTTAGTTACATCAGACTGATATGTCCTTCCCTTTTGTAGTTTAAATCTGGTCTAGTAGTCTTGATGTAGCGTATTTGACTTCCGTTTCACGGCATATTTTGCTGCTATTGTTCTATTAATTTAAATTCCGTTAACTGCTACGGAACGTTCACGTCTAGCGTCGATTCTTCAATAGAAAATGCATCTCAATAAAATAAAGTCGACATTAGGTGTGAACAAATGTTGTTGGCGCCCGTGCGAATCGTTTCGGGATTAGACCAACATCGACCATATTTCGATCACAAAGTACATCCCATCGCAGTCTACTGCTTACCGTAGGCTTCCTCTTTTTTCTTGTCCCTTTTTTGCCACCCCGTCTCTACCAGCGGCCTTGTTTAGGACATCGGTCTAAAAACTCAGTACTTACATGAAATTTGTTCCCGGAAACGGCTTCCATCCAATTTATGGCGCTAGATATGCGAAGTCCTTTACATGTGCGGCGATATCAAGTGGACTAACTTAATTGAATTTGTGGTGTCCAACTTGGGAGCGTCCTGATTCAAATGTTTCACGGAATCGTCCCAAAGCATGCTTAACTTGTACTCAAACATTGATTAAACTGGACTTGTGAGACCCCAAGTTTCTGGATTGAACTGCTTCTAGACCAACGATGTTCTGTTTTGGATGATAGGATAAAAATATCATCTAGATAAACTTTGTCCTGGTTCCTTAGATAATAAAATTTTATATCTCAGCATGTCTCAGCTGACTAAATCCAGTAAAATAGTGTAAGTAGGCTTCTGAGTTTTCCTCATTCAAACTTAGTCTATTTTACTTTTGTAGCTTCTTCTAAAATAACCCTAACAAATCAGAATTTCCATCAGTTTATAACAGAGGACTAGGAGGAGGCAGGATTATTAATGATAGTAGTACTCAGTTTATTTTTGAATCTCTATGTAAGTTCATCGAATGATCTAAGCATTTTTACGACCACTTACTCTTTGCTTCTTTGCGCAAAAGATAAAGGTGTGTCATCAAAACAACACCTAGTTCTGAAGTTAAACTAGTGACTGAAATATAATTTGCGAACAACGCTACGTTGTTGTGAACAAATTTATGTTCCACAACGTGATTTTGCATAAATACTAAAACTAAAATTTATATTCACAGATTAAAATTCACAACAGTACTTATCTAAGTTAGACGGTTCCACTTTGAGCGTAAAATTTAGTCATAAAATTTGGTCACAAAATTTATATCACTCCCTAACTCGCACAGAATTAGAAGTGATGAATAATATCAGACTAAAACCCCTCTTGTATATTTGGATTTATTTACTTTTCAACCCGACTTCCTCAAATGGATAAGGTGTTATGTTTCTAATCATAATAAATGTGGACTATGTCATTCCTTTTTACAGGTTAAGACGCAGAACTTGACATCATTCAATTCGTTGCTATACTAAAACAGTCATAAATTTAAAATGCCCAGTGACTTTTTCTAATATAAGTTAAACTTTCAAATTACCGCAATCGTGTTTTTCATACTACTATGCTTGTTTAAATCGCATGTGACCTGGTTGTATTTATAGCGATCGGCGAAAACACTTCAATACCGCGTTTCAGGACTTGTACGTGAAGCATTTATTTGTTCAGCATTTATTTTACTCTTGTGGAAATAGTAGGTACACCGCACAGATTAAATTGGCTCATTTCTAACACATTGCTTTGTCCAGAGCAGTGTCTGCGGAATTCCGGTTAGCACCAGTTACTCTAGCATGGTTATTCTCTTTATACTATTGTTCTATTGTCTAATAATAGTCGTTTAGTTTTCCTTTTCATAGTTAGAAGAGAATATTTCATAATGAATGTGGAGGATAGAGAATTCTGTTTTCGATCTGATGTATTGTTTTAATATTTTCTTGTATTTTACATTTTGAACGTTTTTCTTGTATTGAACGTTTCGCGTTAGATTCTCAGTGGGTCAGTCATAAAGTTGATATTTATCACTTTGTGAATTTGTTTCCAGTCTGGTCAGAACATTGCGGGCTGTACTCCCGATTGTCCGTGAGAAAAATGGTTCAATGTAGCAGTTGCTGTCTATGATTACTTAGACGGCGGTCGTTACACACAAAACCCTGTCAGAAGCCCGCTACATGTAGAAGGCGGTTAAAAATTCTGGCACTATTTTATAATATTAAATTATGGCAATGAACACTCATTGGGTCGTTGGACAACTCGGTCTTCGACACGGAAAAACAAGAGAAGAGAGACCCCGCAAAGGGGTCAAAATAATACCTTAAATTTCTAGTTAATCTTTCTCCTGCTCAAGTGTTAATGAGTTACTGATGACTGATAATGAAGAATAAATGGCCTGGTACTAAAGGAGCAACGTTTTCGAAAGAATGTAGGTCACAATTATTTTTTGGCAAAATGGCCTTGTCGGTCAGCGGTCATTGTTACTTAGGGAGTCAGAAAAACTGTAAAATAAATTTACTGATAGTTGAACGTAACAACGGCATAAGAAAACTGATGGAATGGTTGCATTTTTCAAAAAAAATAATTTTTTTTATAGATTTAGGCTAGGCTGCCGATCGCGGAGCCCGATTGTGCCTCTTTGTCGCTCGTTCCGCGCTCTCGCTTGCACTTCAAGGTAGCGCCTCAGCGGTAACGCCTCGTATGAGTTATGTTTTTAGTGCGTGCAGCGAATTATAAGACGTCATGTCAAAAAGGTTAAGAGTATTCTGTGAAGCAAAAGACGAGTAATTCAACCGTTTTATCTAAAACCGTGTTGCAATTTAACCCTAAGTGACTTTCGTTTCTGAACTTTACTCATTTAATAGGATATCTTCTAGAAGTAAGAAAATCTATTCTTAATTGAACATGGTTCCTAGTTCAGTTGAGGACGTTCTTTTCACTGATCAACAATCCAATCAAGACTTTACTGAGAAGTTTTAAAAATATAAACAGTCATCCGGGTATCGAATCGTGGAGTCACATTGGGTATCGACCGTCCCACTGCTCTGCCACTGCGAATACTTTAGCACCGTAAGTGCATACAACGTTTGGTAATCCATTATTTTTAGAGTTGTAGAAAACTTGAAACTTTGGCATCGTGTAATATATTTTCAACCGACTAGGCCTTTTTCAAAAACGCAGCTGCGTCAAAATAGCCGATACGCATCAAAATAAGTGCGTCGACAGCTGTCGACGGGTTTAGTTTTGGGCTTGACGTTCTAGTTTGGATCTGACAGACGCAGCGGCGATACGGATGCGACCTTTTAGCGCATTATTGTGAATTAAGTGTAAAAAAGGGCTTAACGATAGAAAAGGGTCCCAAATAGGACAGATTTTTAAAAGATCATTTTTAATTCAGTGCTAATATTTTTAGGGCCAGTTATTACTCGTTTGTATGGTGAAACTGAACAATTTTGAAAGAAACCGCAGTCCTTTCTGGCTACGTGGTCGGTGTTCTTCGTAAGTTGAGATAAGATCTTCTTTACTACTTTAATGTGCCTGAAGACTTCTTTGTTGAGTCTTAGCTCTTTAATTAAGTTTTTTTTTACTTGGTAGTAGAATAAATTCATCTTGTTATTGCTTTACGGTACCTATTCTATATTGCATGGGTGATACCGATTTTTTTTTGCTGAAAACAAAAAACGTTGAAAATATCTTTGGTCATGCCATGCATGCATTTTGTGCCTTGCGCTCAAAAAAATAATTAGAGTCATTTTAAGTACTTTTATTTAATTATCTAATCCACAAAAGAACGCTGCTGCCCATTCCCTTTACAATCCCTTGTCGCTTTTTATGGCACCCACTGGTAGAATTGGGGTGATGCTATTTTAAGCCCCCCGTACCACACGGCAAACACCCTGCACACCTGCTAAGTTGATGAGTAATTTTGCCGTCTTACCGCACCTTGTCGTAACTCAAAGTCGTAAATATTTGCCATTGAGTGTACATTTCGGATTTGCAATTCGTGGCGAGGTATTACAGGGGAACGTGCTTAAGTGGTAAGAACCATAAACAAGCGTCCGCCAATGTGTACAGAGTTTAGCAAAGAGCTTAAATAATTTGTACAAAATAGCAGCCTGGCCCCTTTAAAGGCTCAACGTTTTCTGGTTTTCAATACAGTTACATAGAAAAACCAGTATAAGTTGGTCTCTGGGTGCTGATGAAATAATAAGACTGAACTTTTTGTAGTGTCGTCACCTTCCATCGTCAGGTCTACAATGGAACTGTCTTTGTTACGATAAACATTGAAAAGTATTTGAAAACGCTTAAAAAAAATTTGTTTGATTATTATGCGTTTTGAAAAACAAAATCTCAAATATCGATAGATATTTCCATTAAGGCGAGGAGTTGCTGCTCAAATCACGATTTCAGGGGGTGAGGCGGGAGGGGCCGCCCGCGCTCCCCGCGCTCAGACACATCATCTGGCGCTCGCACACTACGCACCCGTACGTCGTGTGTCTTATGGACATGACCGCAGTCCGACCACCTTTTAATATATATTTGAGCTTTATCCCGGCCATGGAACTTTTACTTCTACCGTGAATTATTATTTTTTTGTGATAATGCGACGAAACGAAATATGAATGTGGGTAGATGGATGGACGCAGAAGAGGAGGAAGGCCTTAAAATAACGTAATGGATAGTTAAAACACACAAATTTAATTACAAACGATGTTAGGATAAGTACTAAGCTCCTTTTATGAACCTGTCCTTGAAACTGAACAACTTTCCCCCTGGAACATAGGTCGAAATATGAAAAAAAAATCTAGCCGACCCAATTCAGATTCTGTAAAGTTGAAAAAGTACGAATAGATTGTAAAAAAGATGATTATGAATCAAACGGTGTAAACAATTATTTCAATTTTGATAGAAAATGGTCGAAAGTTGGAAAATATCCCAGGTCCAAAAAATTGAGTACGAAATTTCAGTTATATTTGCTATACGATGTACTGTTCTCAAGATATATGCACTTTTAGTTTCCATTCGTTTTTAATATTCAAAAATGATATTTAACTAAAATGTTAAATGGCGTTTTGCATTGGAGTCCTCAGTCACGCCTGCTTCTTGCTATAGGTAGGTACTTCATTGTTTTCTTTTGTTAATGCCGCCGGCTTAAGTGCCAACAACCGTCGACTTGAGCTGTAGCCCGTGAAATACTAGAATTTACATCATGTATGTGGGATGATTTGTAAGATGAGACGAACAACTGTAAGATGAAACGAATGGACAACTGAACGATAATTTTTTAACGTAAGCCGGATGTTAGATGAATTTCTGAAGTATGATGCTAGAACGGAAAAGCAATGTAGGTGAGTAAACGAGCGTGAAAGAGAGGGTGAACAGATACTTTTTAAATAGGATCACGGGCGAAAAAACCCGGGGTAATCTGAAGAAAATTCGAAAATTAACTTATTCTTTCTTCTACATCCACAGCCACAGAGAACTTAAAACTTCGCTGTAATAACATGGGTCTATGTTATTACAGCGAAAATAAAACTAAAAAGCTTACAAATGACTTTAGTTAAGTGCCCCATCTCATATAAAACATAACCCTTTTTCCAAGCTGGTCGGATAAAAAACAAAAAGATGCAATAAAGAATAGAAAAAAGTACGCGTGACATTAAACATTTCAAAAAAATAACTTTTGCGAAAATTAAAAAGAATGCAAACTAAAAGTGACAATACCTCGAAAACGGTGCAAAATAGAGCAAAAATTACTCAGTTTCGGTACTCATATTTTAGGACTTGTTTGATAATATTAAAATTAAAATTGGGCCCCTATTTAGTCCACAATTGTCCTAAGCCTAGCCTCACTCACATGCGCTTTATTGAATTCCTACTTTTCTTGTTATTTATTTCACTACCTCATTTGTTCCAAATTCTTATTTGGTCTACTTTTACATTTAGTCAACTTCCTCATTTATTCTATTCCCTAAAAATATCTCGTCAAGCCCACAATTAGGGACTTTCTAGGGCCACAGACCACCTTTTTATTTTGTTCTGAAGAATATGTCAAGTGCCACGTTATTTTAAGGAAATATAGAAGGTGCGCAACGGGATACTGGGTATTACTATAATGTTATCTCTTTGATGGAAGTTTCAGTATGAACATAAAAGTTCATACTCAGCTCCTAAACCGCACCATCTAATTAAAATTTTTATACTACTCTTACATAGAAAGTGCCATATTACCCTAAAAAACTTACAGTCTGGCATGCATAGTTTTCGAGATAACTCAGGTTTTAGTTTCACAGCTGTCACCTTAAATCAAGAATTCGACAAAACATTCAACTATACCAAAGAAAGTAAAACTACTTTATTTCCGAAACTAAGGTTTTTTGTAGTTCGTGTTCGTGTAGTCGAGTAGTGTGTGTAGTGACATCTTGTGTTCATTCTCATAAACATTCATTCTCGTTTTCAACCCACGAGTCGGACGAGCGGAGTAAGCAGCAGTCAGCGATGTGTCAAAAGCGTGACAAAGAGCAGCGCAAAAATTTTGTAATTGTGAAGAAGCTGGTAAGACTGCTCTCTGATGTAGTTTTGTTTGTATGTCTGAATCCCATACCATCCCGACCACAGAACAGCGTATGGGTATCACAGATTATATATACGTGGCTAGATCATGGCGTACGTAAGCAATATCGTCTTCAGACTTAAAAAATATCACTATTCGCTCCGTCCGAAGAGTTAACGCACAATGAAAACAATATATTTGCGTGTGCGCACAAGACATCTCTGGTCTGTGGTTGAATGACCACCGACTGGATCTAATTTGGCACCGCTGTGTCGGTTTCTGTAATAAGTTCTTGGGGGAAAATTGTTTAGATAACCTGTCAACCAAGAGTTATCTTGAAAAGATAATAGGTATTAAAAATTACTTAGTACCTACTGTACTAACGTTACTCATGTTCAGAATGCACACTGTAAATATTTAAAGTGAATTACTAGTTATGTATCATTCCTTTCTTATTATAAGTAAAAAGGCTTGGTTAGACTTTTGCTTTTTATTATCTTATAGATAAAATATCGTCTCTCGTCAAGGCTAGCTGAAGCGACAGCTACGATAAATTTTTGCTCGTCTCGCCAAAAGACGTAACCGACGTAATAATAAGCGCATACTTAAATTACGCCTTTTGGTGTCAGCCATAAAGTATTTTATCAAGCAATCTGTCCATGTCACTAACGTCATAAGTAAAATGAGCGACGTAATAATTACGAAAAAATATTTGTCAATTTTGCGGGAAATTTTGACACAGTACCGGCGCTGGCAAGAGCCATTTGGGTACTGGCGGGGTAGCGGGCGGTGCGGGATGTCATCGGGAGGTTGGTTTGTCGGCGAGAACCGTTCTAATTTTTGGAAAAAAATGATTTGTTGAATTAAAATCTGTTCATTCACTAAAACCTAATAGTATAATTTATAGGACATTGAAATAGGAATATTCTACATCAAAAAACTATATAAAAATAGTAGTCCAAATTACGATAAAATTGGTTTGAAAATACTTTTAATGCTCTTTTTGAGATTTTTTTTATTAAAATATGTCAAACCAATCGAGCCATACGATAGTGTTACTAGTAGATAATATCTTCGAGTATGTCATATATTTTTTTGAGGTCTTGGTAGCATCAGTAACAGGCTTAAAAAATGAATCGAAAGTAACGCTTTTCGTTGGCCTTCCTTCATAACAGCGTCTTAACAAATAAAAAATAGGGTTCGAAGAAGCGACGAAGAACTTCGTTTTTATAATATCTTGGCAGAGGCACGATCATATCCTCAGTCTCATAAAAGAATGTTTTTTATTATTATTTACACGTAAAAAGGCGGAATGGCCCAAAAAAGTCATCAGCCTATTACATACATTGTCTAGAATAATATCTCATTCGGAAAGAGCTTTCCCATGTTTTCATACAATACATTCAATATGGAGGACTTTGTTGACCAAACGTTCGTTTTGGGAGAAAAACGAGGTTTTTTCGACCTCCATTCGAGATGAATCTGTCTGGTTTGTTTTATTAGTCGTTATAATGAAAATGTATGAACCTAATTATGTTATTGCAGCTTTCGTTTAGATAAAAGTACTTAGGTATATATAGAACAAGCGTTTTAGGACAAAGGTCAAAGGTGTGTGTATGCTTATACGTAGGGTTGTTCCCTCAATGGTTTTGAAATTCAGGTATATTTTAAGAATGAATTATGTAAGGTGTAAAAATATTAGTCGCAATTATTTTATGGAGTGAATCAGCTCATTAAACTGAACAACTATCCCCAAGAAACATACATCGCAATATGATAAATTTTTTTGAACCTCCTATACAAATTGGCTTGTTCGGTAATTTTGTATGGGAGGTAAAGAAATAGACAAGACTTGAAATTGCTCCACCGACAAGAACATAGCTTGGGCATGGTTTAAGGCATTAGTTAGAGATATTTTGCTCTCTAATACCATCATCATCTGCCTGCCCTTATCCCAATTCATTTGGGGTCGGCGCAACATGTTTTCTTCTTCCATTCATCTCTCTCTAATACCAACGAACGGAATTTCCATTTTATATCGCCCCTCTTCATGACAAAAACCAGCTAAGTTGTTTTTGATAGGTTTAGGAAATCCTTAGGTTATGTAAAAAGATTTTCACCATGGTGAGAAATGTCGGAAGCTTAGGAATTATTGAGGTACACACAAAGCGTTAAATAATGAAACCTTTCCAGCACTCCGTTGTTATGAATTTGACTTTTTTAACCTTATAATTTGTTGTTGTTGTAATTATTCTTAAAACTGTGATATCTACTACACTGGATGAAAAAGTACTGCAAGCATTTTATAGGGTTAACTCTATGAGGGTCTATGAAACTAAACAAATTTCCCAGGAACATAGACATAAAAAAAAACATCATATAAGTACCCGATATAAAATGTGCTAGCGACTCATGTCAATTTGTATGTGAAGTCCAAATATAAGGTGCTTTTTCTGCTTCCTGCAAATTCTTCAATAAAATTCGCCCAACGCTTTTCTTGTCTTTTCACGACGTATTGTATAAGCAAGTCACATTACTTTGATCGATGGATCTCTGCCACTAATGGATAGCGGTGCCGCGCTAAAAGCGATTTTAAATAAAGACCAAAAGACCCGGTATTGATCTTACTATCAGCAAAGTAAGTGACTTTAATAAGGTATAGCACTGAATAATACTGAAAAATATGAATAATTTTGATACTCTCCTCTTGCACCTTACCTTGGGATGCCTTACAATTTTAACAGTCTGATCGGGTCTCATTCCATCATCATTTTGTCTTTGTTTCTGAATATACCTATCCTTCTAGGGCTCATTACATGAGCCTATTAAAAGGTCTTCAACTTTATAGTGGCTTCTTCTTCTTCGTCGTGTCAAAGGATCATACTCATATTTTCGACTGCCAGTGTCTGGCGACCGCAATAGCGTTCTCTGTTGCTTGGCGTGCTCTGTTATAATGGCACTGACCGAAAAAGGCCTCTATAAATAAAAATCTCCCGAATTTCTGGGTCTGACGAGAAAAGAGAAGAGAAGACAACTAGTCGTGAGAAATTTACTTTTACTTTGGATTTACTTCCCCATATCTCTTACAAAATTGCAACAATATTTATCTTTTTGCATTTATCGTCTCTACGCTTTTTTCTTATTGCATCCCTGCGACAAGTTTCCCGTAGCCCGATACAGATTTAGTACAACCACTTTGTATTATTCCCTCGCTTGTTATGCTGTATAAATTATTTCCAGTTATATTTCATGCGTTAGCTAACATAAAAATAGGGTAATGAAAATTCTCATTTGAAAATAAAAACTGTTATGGCAGCTGCTAATGATTACGCAAAGTGTAAGTGATGTTCATTCTTTTAGTTAGTTGTGAAGTAAAGCCTTACTTTTTACAACATTTCTGAGTCTAATTCAAGTTCCATTTCTATATAAATAAGACCTCAGATCTGTAGACGATTTTTGTAAGTATATAATGAGATGTGGTTTCTCGGATTTTATTTTCTTTTTTATCAATGAGAAAACCCGTTTACATTTTTGGTTTTTTAACCGCATCCTAGCGACAGACTTTCTAGAACAAGTAGAGCCACTAAATCTTACTCAACGTCCCGCAATACACACTACCGGTTTGTTGAACTATTCTACGCGAAACTACCAGCAAGAACGCAAAATAGCTTTATTTCATTTCTTTAAAGAAAAAGACAATTTTTAGGTACAGATTGCTCTGTATACTATAGCTAGCCTCGGCAACTGCGTATCATCTTTTACCTTCTTAAGATCTACCTACTCGAGTCCTTTGGCCAACGAGTCTTTCTTTGAAATGCTTTGAATGCATTGTGTAGGTAGTTACTACAAGAAAATAGGAATGAAATCTTCATAATAGAAAAATCTTCGTTTCTGATGACGTGAAAATCTTATATCATCTAATCTAGACATTTTCAGAATAACACAGTGTCTCCTTGTTGTAGGTTATAAATTGTGTCGCGACATTTGAATCAGATAAAAAGCTGTTCCCACTAGCATTTTGCAATACAGGGTGGAGTTTTTAGTAAATATTTTTATTGTATTCATTACTAGATGAAAAAAAAAGTATTTGTTATTTGTTATGTTCATTCGAAGTACCTAGTGAAACGCTTTCTGAGATGACTATCAATAAATACTTGGAAGACTTCATTTTATGTGTAAGTTTGAGCTTGCTTATGAAATATACCTAGAATGTACCTACCCCTGGCTAGAGGAATACACTTTTATGTCTCTCTCTATTAAGGGTATTTGTCATACCCACCCCGCTTGGCGAGTGCAGTGCACTTTGACGTATTCACATGACATGCTGCGGTCCTAATCGCTGTCTCTAAGTCGCCTTTTATGACACCCTATGAAAAACGGGGTGATGCTATTCTAAGTCGGCCACACGCTAAGTATAGACCCTGTTTGTTCTCACAAGCATCCTTCTAGAGATTTATTACTTTGTAAACTGCTAGGTAATAGAAAAGAGCATACTTCCTTCCTTTATGCGTAGTTCAACGTTCAAAGGACGTCTGGAAAGCTCGATATCGGTATTTTGTGAAATTTTATACTCTTCTTAGATTCTTGAAATAGATTTTGTGTAAAAATTTTCGTTTATTAGCTCTTCGTTGAATAATAAAACTAGTATTTTTTTCTTATTTTATTACTTACTACTTTTCTACCTATTTTTCTTCTTCTTTTCGTGTGGGATACCAAGTCGTTCAACGACCCGATGAACCCTATTTTTTACTTTAC
Source organism: Keiferia lycopersicella (assembly GCA_029255805.1). Lineage (NCBI taxonomy): Eukaryota > Metazoa > Arthropoda > Insecta > Lepidoptera > Gelechiidae > Keiferia > Keiferia lycopersicella. The sequence continues at coordinate 9,757,333 of JARACZ010000008.1, forward strand.
GTTTTTTTTCTATTCTGTCTTCACATCATATAATTATATTATTTCTAATAGCATAAACTTTTATTCTCCATCTTTTTTCTTTTAGTTATTTTTATATGTGAAAGCCACCGAACCATTTTGTATAAAAAATGCAAAGTCACACTTTGACCCACGTTTCGCTGGGAAAGTTGTTTAGCATGAACTTCAAATATCTTACACCAAAAGCAGAGCTGAGGTATTAGTTTCTTTTCTCCCTTGAAAAACTATCGCTTCTCCAGTCTACCTATAATTGAATCTGGTCCTAACACAAGAAACAGGTCACGATAGCGAAAACCCGACACCAAACTATTCAACCCTTATCAACATTTAGATAGTGTACAAACAACAAGCCTTGTTTTAATGGAATTGTAGAGAAATTTCGTACTATAAAGGCAAAGAATTTGAACAAATACCACAAATACATTCTAGGTTGGGTAAATAGCAAACAAATGCTTATATTCATTCAACAACAAAACAAATTAGGATAAAAAAGAAGAAAATATATATCCTAGAAATCGAACAATTCAATGAAATATGAAAAAAAATTATTGGGCCTTCCATAAAATGACACTCATATATTATTTGGCATCTTAACGAAAAAACCTTAATATTGAAAGGTTTCTAATGGGTGTGATACCATGGTTCATTGGCTCGTTGGACTTGGTGGCCCACACGAAGGACAAGAAAAATTAGGAAATGGCTGACCACATTATTATTAACTTCTGAAACAGCGGGCACTAAAGATTCAATCTCATCTCTCTCTCTCCCTTCTTCTTCAAGTGTTTTTCCTTACTTACTTATTCCATTGTTTATTCTTTGTCATGTTTTTTTCTTGTTTCTACATCATTTTGTGCTCCTCCGAGCATTTTGTCTTACAGAACAAATGAATGTCGCCGGTCACATTTCGGTCTCTTGATTAACTTCAGTCATTTAAGTAGTTCAGTAGGACTTATTTATTTTTCAATTACATCTGAAGCTAAAAGCACATTTTGTTTCTCGTTATGAGATGAATAGAAGTAATTCCAAAATGTACTTTGTGAACAACGAATCAGCCTAAGCTATTATAAATTCTATTTTACTTTTTTACATTTTATTGACTTGTATTTTCGATAGGCGATAAAGAAAGAAATTTAAACAGAAATTTTAGAAATCCTAGTAAACAAAGGGAAATGGACCTTATGTCATAGCATTTCCTCCAAGGTCACAAACGTCACAGGTATCGAGCTATATTTTATAAACTATATTTCAATATTTAAAGCCATCTGTGAGGCTCATTTTGTAACTTAGATTCAATCATTACGAGATTTTTTTTTTAAATCACCCTTATGTGTCCCTCAATTTACTTAAAAAATAAATGTCTTTTTTTAAACGGTTAAATGGGGTCCAAACAAAATAATAGACAGAAGAAGCCATTACGAAGGTTAAAGGGCTCGTCCTATCAGCCCTTCCAATCTCTCATCAACGCTCACGCCCCGATTCTCCTGCCCGTAATTTCGTCCTTCATTGACCCGCCTAGTAAACCATCAAATTGTTACTTGGTAATTTACCTTTTTATCCAATTTTTGCCGCACTGAAGGCATTGGAACAGTCTCGGCGGAAGCGGGAATTGACAGCATGGGTTTGTCCGGCTAGGAGCTTCTAAATGGGTGAAATTGCTCTGGTGAGTGGTAACCCAACAAGCACGCAAATAGCTGATACAGCCATTGTACAGCCCGACAGTTGAATAGGAATCTATCCACGATTCCACACGCGTGAAGGTTTTCTGGCGAAGTGCTCAACTGACTATTTATTGCAATTCCTATTGTCTCTATCTGTGGCAAATTTTAAGGTCACATTTGGGAGACATTCGGCGACGACAAAATTTAACCTTCGAGTTTAACTGAAAGGGTGATGGCTCGTTTTGTGCCCCAATTTCTATTCCTACTGACTTTCTCTGAGGCTCAAATCTGAGATTTAGATTGTGAAGACAGTCGACGAGACGACAACATAAGCTTAACCTTCGAGCTTAACTGAAAGGGTGATGGCTCACTATGAGCCACAAACTCTTTGCCAAGTGACTTTGAACGCTGCTATCAGGAATGTTTCCTGTGTGTAAAGGTCTCATTAAGTTGGTTTCAGAGATATCCCCAGGTCTTGCGCTTGGGTAGTCCGCGTGCACCGGCAATGAACGGATATGCGCGATGTTCACTCGCTTCATCTGCACCGCTTGAAGTAAAGTGAACCCCGCACGTGAGTCCGCACAGACTGTCCGCGTAACGCTCCCGCTTTTGCTACCTGTGAAACCACCGCCAAAGATCTTTTGGAAATTTAGTCCTTTCCATTGCCATTTTATTCCGTTCATTACGAAATGGTGGCTCTTTTTTGGAAAATTAATTGGTTTCATTGCGAATACATAGCGGTTTGATTTGCCTTCAAAGAGAAAACAAATTGAAATGTTTATAACAAAAGAGGGAAGTGAAATAACATTATTGCGAGTGTTTTGATTCGGGCGAATGAAAGGTGCTATTAACCCTTTATAGACCCTTTCTTTTATACACGCATTTATTCTCTAAACAGGTTCTATCTACTATTTGTCTATTCATCGATTTAATCTATCTAGTACCTTTAAACGAGCAAAATTAGAATCGGGATCACGGAAACGGCTTCAAGGATTTCCACGAAATTTCGTATGTAGCGAGTTTCGTATTTAGCGAGGGGAAAAATCGATGTAGATAGGTTTCAACTCTCATAAATCGATTTTAAATACATTTTTGTGAATTATTTTTTGACTAAGAACTAACTAATCTATTGAGGCTTAAAAAGAGTAAAATCTTTGAATCTTGGTCTAGTAGCTGATTTTATTAAAGTAGCGATAAATGTTCCTCATTCATGAAATCAGAAAGTCATTACTATTTTACCCCCAAAAAATCATACTTACGTATATGAACTAGAACCTCCGTCAATTTCCTTGATCCTTTCATCCATCCAGCATAGTGCTTATGAAGTAAAACCTGTCTCAAGTGATTGATTAAATCGTTTATGAGAAGGGCTATCCGGAATCCCAGGGAAGCCACATTAGCAACAAAAAACAATATTCTATAATCGATTATTTTTAGCCAGAATATAAATCTATTTTAACCCTAATTAAAACGATTTTTAAAATAATCGATTTTTTTACATGGTTTACGTGAATGTATGCAATACATCTTTGTTACCTACTTAGTTTACCGACAGAGATAGGATACCTACACTTCATGTCGCCGAACGAACTAAACTTCTAGAGACCTAAGGTGTGGTGTATTTTAACGGATGTTACGCGAAACCCGAAACATTGTTTTCGTATTTCGTTCGAAGAATAATCGTTTTTAAATTACTCTAATAATTCAAATTGCATAATTGATTATTAAAAATCGATTATTTTCCACATCCCTACAGAATCCACTGGATAGCACATTATATCCGTGAAAATCGCTTGATTGCGTCGGTATACTTGACCCTTTTTCACTTTTTCATTAGAATTAGGTGCGAAATCCACTTACCTACATCACTTTATATAAAGTACCGACGTTTTCAAATTTAGCTGTTTAATTTATTTGGTTTGCGAATATTTTCTTTGTACGTCATTAGGATATTTTTTATTAACATTCAATAAATACCCTTTGTATAAATATGTACTACAAGAAAAATTTAAGTTACCTAGGTCATATCATTAGACAATAAAACTGAGTTGTCGAAATGTAAAATCTAAAAAGGTAGTTGCCTAAAAAAGTCTAAGAAGTGAGCTTATTTTGGACATAAATTCTGAACTGGTCAGATTTTATCTCATTTTTTTTTTAAAGTGCCACTTTTCCATTTTTTTATTGTTTTCCATATTCACCAAACAAAACAGTCCCCGATCGCATAGAATTTGATCCAAACAGTATTGTTTTTCTTATTAATTCAATTCAATTTTCGTATCGAGACCCACTCACGTCTTGGTGGTAAACATAGGAAGTACATAGGTATGTACAGACTTCAGACTCGTCCTGCTTCGCACTTACATATATAGTTAGGTATGTACACTGAACAAGGGATTGCAAACCCGGAAAGCGGGATACCGCAATTCGGTGGAATCATAACGCGGACCCGCTATTAGCAAAAAATTGTGAGAAAACATGGAAATACTGCGTTTTTCAGTCACATTTTGCCACGTGAGGATTGTTCGCCTCGAAGGACACATTTGAAGCTATTTGAATATCAGCATCCAACAAAAAAAGAAAAGCTATCGTCGTTTGGCTCAGCTACTTTCGAAGACTTTACTTATTACCACGTAATTGATTGGTATTTTGAAACCAGTATACTAGTTACTTACTTTTTGTATAATGTGAGAAATTTTGAAGTTCAATTAATAAAACTTGGTTTTGATAATAAAACTTTGTTTTGATACAAAAACTGTGTATTCAGATCGAATTTTACCACAATTTTAGAGTCGGGATCCCGCACGGGATAGATTGATCCCGCAGATGAATCCCGCGATTGCAATCCCTAGTCTGAACACGAAGAATGTAACTCACGAGCATATTTGTATTCTAGTCGAATGCTTACTGACATACATTCTGAAGTGAGTTCTGCAAGTTCGAATTTTAATTCAACCTGGAGCTGAATAAATGTTATGTGTATGGTTTTTAGTTTTATATTTTTTCCAGTTGTGTAAGGTACTGTTCATCAAGGTATTGCTGCCGTCCATCTAAGGTCTTTTTCACGTCTTCGGATTCGTTCCCTTTACGAGTCTTTAAGCATATGAATAAAAAATCTTTGAATCCCATTGCGTATTCAACGGAAAAATATATATTTTTGACAGAATTTCCATCTTCTTCTTTTATCGTGTAGAACCCTCGTGTCATAGACAGCAACAACAACTTTCGCTAGCACATCAATCTTCCCATTTAAGGGATCAACCATATACTGTTATTTTTATAATTGTATTAAACACCAGTATTAGTTGGTCCCTTATGGATAGGTTTATCCTTTATGGCGATGTAGTCAGTAGGGAAATATTTTTACGCATTTCATGAGGTTTTTTTCCGCCCGACCATCATTTCTACTAATGCATACGATTTGTCTTGTCACACATCCGCAACCATCACTCTTCCATTCTCTATTTCGCTGTTCAACAAATATCTGGACTTTCATAAAATAAAACCGCGTGTTCGCGCGATTTATCACCGCGGATAGGGTTGCCGCAGGATCCGGAATCGCGAAAACACGGCTATATTCACAATCAGTTTAGTTGCTTTTTTCTTTTTGCAACGTTTCCATTGATACGAGGGGAGGTCAAAAAGTTCGCGGAATGACAAGGAAGAAGGGTGAAATTAAACATGAAATTATTTTTCCTTTTCAATATATTCTCCCTTAACTCGAATAGATTTATGGGATCTATCAAATAACTTATTAATACCGTCTAAAAAAAATTGTTTATCTTGTGCGTCAAAATAAGCCGAAATCGCTGACTTAACCTCATCATCGTCGTTAAATTTTCTTCCACGCAGCTCTTTTTTCATCTTTGGAAATAAATAATAGTCGCTGGGGGCCAGGTCTGGACTGTAGGGTGGATGGCGCAGTAGTTCAAAACCACATCGGTGAATGGCAGCGGTCGCAACACGACTGGTGTGCACGGGCGCGTTGTCATGCAAAAGCAGCACTCCTTTGGTCAGTTTTCCTCTCCTTTTTTCTTTAATCGCTTCCTTCAATCGATCTAACAAGGAAGCGTAGTACTCTCCCGTTATGGAAAGGCCACGATCTTTATAATCCACCAGAAGAATGCCTTCAGAATCCCAAAATATTGTCGCCATGATCTTTCCGGCCGATTGAGACACCTTAAACTTCTTAGGAGGGGGAGTGCCCTTTTTCTGCCATTGCATTGACTCTTGCTTTGACTCAGGTTCATAATGATGAACCCAAGTTTCATCCCCAGTCACAATACGGGACATAATTTCTTCCTTTTGATCTCCACAGCGGTCCAAAAACTCGCGGCAACAGTCGACGCGCTCTCGCTTTTGAAACGGCGTGAGCATTCTCGGGACCCATCTTGCGCAGACTTTACTCATACCAAGATGTTGATGAAGGATATTCAAAATGGTAGTTTCTGATACACCAACTAATGCTGCAAGCTGTTTCTTCTTCAAACGGCCATCCTCCAATACAAGTTTCTCAACTTTATCGATGATTTCCGGCGTGGTGGCCTCGATCGGCCGCCCAGAACGGGGATCGTCTTCAATTGACTCCCTTCCTTGCTTGAAAAGATTATGCCACTTGTAAATCATAGTTTTTCCAGGAGCAGAGTCCCCGTAAACAGATAACATATCTTGAAAAACAGTTTGCGGCGTTTTTCCCTGTTTGGTGAGGAACTTTATGACGGCGCGATGTTCAATTTTTTCCATACTGCCAACTTTCTTCCCGATTCACTTGTTTAATCGTTGATAACTCAAAGACTAGTGACCCAATTAGGCTAAAACTTGGTATTTATAGTAATAATGAGTTACTCAATTAGCGAGTACCTGGACAAGCATCCCTACCCCCGCCAACCCCTCCATTCCGCGAACTTTTTGACCTCCCCTCGTAATGCTGTTTTATTGAAAAAATAATATCTGCCTTGTCTATCACCAAGATCAACATAAAAAGAGCTGCCGATTTCTTTTGACGCAATTTCGGAGACGCCTGCATACCAAATATTGTTCTCATGAAAGAATAGAACAATTCTGTATTTTTTTCATTTGATTTCAACTGACTGTGTATGTAATGTGCGGCAAAAGTAATAAAAGACTGTTATCTCTATCAATACGTAACAAAAAGTGGCTTGCCGTGTCTATCTGTCTAAATCTTTACTGTGAAACCACGCAACGGAGTTTCACCCGATATTTTCAATAGTCTTCCTATTAACCTACCTGAAGGTTAATTGATATGCAATTTTATGTACATGTCGCGAGTACACAGTTAGCAGTGAACTGAATTACTGTGTGGCTGCTACCACCCGCTACTTATATTTACGCTTTGATTTTATTTGCGCCCCTATCTTTGTGGATGGCCAGTTCTGCTTGTTATTTTTTTTGCAACCCTAGCAGTGAGTGTTATTTACGTCTGCAGTTGTCCAGACCACTTATGGTCCAGGTTTCTGTGACACGTGTTCTGTTTCTCTTCGTTATTTATACGAACTGTCGAGTTTATAGTTCACAGAACTATACACCTTATAAACGTTGGCTTCATGAAAGTTTTTATATTTGTGGAAATCTCAAATTCGAATCGTTACATTAATATCTTTATTATCTTTGTTGAGATTTGCGGACTCCACTTTCGTCTCAAAATACAATTACACAAAGAAACAAGTTCGTGAAAGAATCACTTTGCATAAATATAAAATATGTCTTTATTCTAGACCACTTGGAGTTTAATTTATTCTCGAAATTTTGTTGGCAGTTCCTGAGATGTTGAGTCTTTATTATTCAGCAGATGGTTTCAAACATGAAATATCATGTCCAGTCGTGACCGAAGACTTAATTCTACCATTGAGGTTATTATTTGGTATGATGGCTTTAGGTTCGATATAGAATATTTACAGATATTGACAAACACACACACACATATGGCTTAATATATCCCTTGCGGGGGCTTGGTGGAGCGTGAACGTCGACCGAAATTAAGTTACAAGACGGTCAAATGTCTTACGTAGGGCCTATCCTGTGTCCTGCTATTAGTTGTTAATACGGGTAACGGAAAATTTTGCTAGTGACCCATACGAGTACCTACTCGTAAGTAAGTAGCTACCTAGCTATAGATCGTGTTCTTTTCCGTACCGAAAACTCAGGATGGACTGACTAGTGATAAAGATAAAAACTAAAAACTTTCCCCAACAAATATTAGCTTGAAATATGAAAAAAGTTTGAATCTTCCCAAACAAAATGTACGAGAGGGATAAGTCAATTTGTAAGGTAGAAGTATATAAATCGAGAAGAAAAAAAGCAGTAAATTTTTAGTTCATGTTCCACAGATAATCGAATAATTACAAACACAAAGTATTTTCAAGCAATAACAACCTGCCATAGAGTCAAAAGGCAGTCTTGATACTTCTCTCAAGACTGCTTTAATTAAATTGATCAAAGGCAATGAATTCAACGTTTTGATCCTTTGCAACATAAATCCTTTACGATAGTTCTATTTTAATTAGAGATCTTTTGGGGCCAGGTGTAAGGAGACACTATTCTCTAAAATCACTCAAGTTTTGATAGCAGCTGGTACATCTTGAATGATTTTTATGTGAAAATTGTTATATTTTCCTGCAAAATTAAGAACCTATGGAGTTTATGTGTAAAAATTAGATGAACATATTCGCAAGGTAAAAGTCTACCAAGTAAAGGGAAAAGTCCTTGTCCCTGTAAAAACACTTGTCGAAAGTAATTTTTTTTTGTCTTCCCATACTACAGTAGTACTGGGCAAAGATAACTATCGGTAAGAGGAGTGAGGGGGTCCACAATAATTTATTCTTGTCGTATATCTATCTATATCTTAAAAACATTAAGTTGGTGTCAGTTTTATGGACTAGTTTAGAATATTGATTTCAAAAACTTGCAAAATTTTCTACCGCTCTGTTGATTCTATCATCACGACATTGTCACTCATTTCTTATTTCTATTCTCTCAAAAAACTCAAGTCTTAAAATTCCCTGTTCCGTAAAGCACTAAATCTTCTCCTTTGTGGCTTGACAAAACCCCTAACTGAATTTAGGCAAAGTTTCAGCGGAAACAAAAACAGAATGAATATTTTAATACCCACTTGTGAAGCTACTGCTCTAGGATAAATAGTTAATGGGTCTCAAGTTGGGTATTGTCTTGATAAGTAGGGTTTACCCTGGAACACGGTTTTTTCTGGCTTAGGAATTAGGTTAAACAAGAAAAAGACTACATCTACAGGATTGGAGAAACACTTTTGGAATAAATGCAAAACAAAATAATCGTCAGATAAGGTGAGCGTTATTTTCAACTACCTTCAAAAAAGGAGGTTCTCAGTTTGACCTGTATGTTTGTATGTTTTTACGCGATTATTTTGCGCCTGGCCTGATCGATTTTGATGCGATTTTCAGAAAAGTATTTTGTTACACTTAGTTAGTATTCAGAATATTATAGTATGTGCCTTTAAGCTTCGTCGAGCTTTCTGAAAGCTTTTTGTGATAAATCTGGCGCTAGGCTCGTCAAAATTCAATATTGTATCCATTTAAGCTGCAAATTGCTTCATTTGCGATATTTTTCTTCAATTTCTTACGCAATATAACATACCTACTCAGCTAAAATGTAAGAAAGCTGAATGTAAGATGTTCAGATGTGAACACAATTTCTTTATTTTTTGCGATTTTGCAGGTGGCTCCATACTAAAAGTTGTTCAGAATCATGAGTAGAAACACCCTAAAAAGTATATGTACTGACTAAAATATAACCGAGTAAGTATTTGTGTTGAATGTGGATACATCCATAATATTGTTGCAATATTGTTTCTGTCTTATTTAACAAGAGCTGTCACAAGATCCCTTCGGTCAAATAATAGCGTTAGCCAGATATGTAGCTAGTTGAAGGTGTATTAAGTTGACTAGTCTTTTACCTTGCTTCTACCATTTACAATAGCTCAGACAGATATAAACCCTTCTTCATATGTTGACAACCCAATACTCACTCACATTAAAACTTAACATATAAAAGAACAAAAAACAAACAACAGACCAGCCTTATCTCTTCAAGCGATCTGTCTATACGTTTGGACGTCCTTTTTACCGTCTTCCTTTACGTTTATAGACAAGGCTGGTTGGTTTCCGTCGCATTCGAATACTGGGAACTTGCCAAGTTTTCAAGAATTCTATTTTCAATCATATTTCTCCTCTAGAATCGACACCTTATATTACTTTTTGATTTCATACAAGAGTTCCTTCGCAGAAGAGATCTGACTTTTTTATTGGAAATGTCTTATAGGACGTAGCGAAGTAGACTTGTCCTGAATTTAAGGTTGAAGTACATACATACATACATACATAAATCACGCCTTTGTCCCTTACGGGGTAGGCAGAGCGTTAACGACCGTAAAAATACGGTCTTTATCGCCACGTCTGACAAATATTGAGGTTAGAAATATCAGTTTCTCAATTGAACGATTTCAATCTATCTGGACAAGTCCGAGTACGTACGAATATTGAGGCTGAGGCTAGGTTAGGTACATTTGTCATTTACATAAATATTGTTTTAGCGTATTATTTGAATTTTACTATCTTTCAGTTCACGAAGCGAAATCTTACAAAACTAAATAGGTGTTTACCTAGCTGTCCTACATACAAACAAATCAACACCAGATACCATTATTTATTCTTGCCAGCACTACACATGCTAGATATAGATAACACATGTGAGTACTATTTAAAATATGTAAGGCAACTGACAGACGGGCACCGGTACCCTTTTTCCATTCAAATACAATTCGGTTGACCCTACACGTCCTTTTCGGCTGTGCGTATTTATTTTCGAGAACCACAAGACCTCTATCAGAATATCCAACGATTTGTATCGAAGAACGTTAGTTGTTTATAAAGGGTGGAATTGACAGAATTGGATGGTTGGAATGGAACGGCGCCCTTCGGATCCTCGTCCAACCGTCTTCGGTCAAATTAACCGCTACTATACAGGGTGCGAGGGTCAGCCCTTCCAATACTGACAGGGTGCATTCAGACCATGAAACTGGACAACTTTCTCCTAGTAATTTAATATTAGTAAACTTCAAAAATTTGTGTCTTTCCATAGTAAAATAGTAATAGTAAAAACAGTCAGCTAATCGTGAATTTGTATGGGAGGGCGTTTTCTGACATTTATGTCTTCAGGGGAAAGTTGTTCAGTTTCATGGCTTGCATGCACTCTATCGGTTATTTAACCTATCTTCCTTATTGGCTTGATGGTTCAAAATTCATTTTGCGACATCATGTTGATATAAATTAGAGTCATTTTATATGAGAGGTCCAAATTATAATAATAATAATAAATAATAATAAATCCTTTTATTTCAGGCAACAAAGCCCATATAAAATAAAATAATACAATACAATATGACTTAAAACTAACACAAATACCATAAATAGACTACAATACTATATCGGCACTTTTCGCGACGGCGACTCACGTTGCACGGGGGGTCGATAGCGCCTGAATACGACACCCTGTGGCCAGAAATCTTCTCGCAGGAACCCCCACACATGTTTCTGGGGAACCGACAGAACAAAAGACTTAAAATTGGTAGAAACTTTAGAGTCTAGCTGTCGGATTTCCACCATCAATCCAGCGGGGATCCGTAGAAGATCCCGATGAAGATTGCACATCTGTTGCACGTGCTGCTTGACGTCCCCCGCTGTCGTATTGCAGTCCAAGCGGGACACATATAGCTGTGCGATGGGTTCGGCAGCCTTGAGTGTTGTTGAGGCTGCAGTTACTGTGCCGCGTTTATTACGGTTGCGACGAAGTCGACGCTTCCTGGATTCTGCCAGGGTGAAACCTTCCTCGTCTACAATCGCTTTAGACACGACGTTGTCTTTAGCCGTCTGGCCAGCCTTCTGCTTCCCCCCCTGTGCGACAGGAGGCGCAGGCTGTCTCTTGCGGCGAGGGCGGCGAGTCTTCTGCGGCGGCACCTCCTTTTGCTTACCGGGTACAAAGGGAGTAGCATCGGGATGCAGCGTAGGCTCGGGGCGGGACGGTGAAGGCGGCAGTGTGATATTGTCGCTCTTCCTGTCAGCTGCGGGGTCGCTGACCCGCAGTTTGTCGGGCTGTTGTTGAGTTGTTGGACTCGGCGTGGAATCGCTGACCGTTGCGGTTTCATGTTGCACGGCGGCGCCGCGCTGCGGACGGAGTCGCTGACGTGGCGTTTTGGCCACGTAATGAGGTTAACTCGCGTCGCAGCTCGGCACTCACGTGCTCAGCAGTCTCCCACTTTTGCTTCAAATCCTTGATGTCAGATTTTAGTAGCACGATGTCCTTTAGCAACGTGGTGACGTCGACATGGTCAAAAGTCACTGGCGGCAGCTTGTTAAGGTCTCGTGCTACGTACGTCGGGACGTCGTCGGGATCTTCAGTCTGGAACACTCGAAAAATGTCCCGGATGTTCTTCTTGCCGCTGTCCTCCTTGTTGCGCATGGTGAGACGCCTTGGACGAAATAACCACTGGACGCGAAACGATGTCATTTCACCCTTTACCCCTCTAGCCACAAACCCTGAAATTTTGCCAAAGTTATCTAACCGCAACCGTCAGTGTCGCTTCAGTGCTACGAGAGAAAACATCGCTTTAAAAATGGTGAAATGTGCTGTATTGCTTTGTAAAAACTATAGCCATCGTACAAGCAATATTTCTTTTCACTCGTAAGTATATTTTTGTCCTGTATTTTGTGTTATTTACGTAGAAAATTAATAAAATATGCAAGACTGGATCGTATAATACGACACAATAAAAAAGGTCATATTTTATAGAACAGTTCAACCAATATTTGATCGTACTCTAATTAGTCGGTTATTATCAGTCATTTTTTCATTCGTTCAACAATTACATTCAGTCTAGTGCTATTCTACTTTCGATGAAGGATATCGATAAAAATAATAGTAAAGTCTATTTTATTTAAAAGTGACCTAAAATGTAAACACACCATTTGCTATAACCTCGTCGATAGATTTTGCCTTATTTCATTGAAACCTCACGTTATAACTGTGTTGCAAGTATGTAGGTACACATTTCGCTTTCTTATGGGTGTTCATAATAAAAAAAAATATATAGCTTACCATCATCGACGCGTTCTCTCGCTTAGATTTCTGATACGCAGAATCAAGCGCCTTATGTACCTATCCTACTGCTGGCGACAGATCCAAACACTAGACGAAGAAAATTGTTTGAAATATTTAAAAACACGCGTAAATGTATTTGTTTACGCACTACATTTTTTAAGTAAGTGCAATTTTGTGACGTGGTGGCCACTTTCCAGGCGCATTTCAAAAGTCTTTTCACATTCTACAGAAACAGAACACTAGACACAGTGTATCGTTCCATTTTAAACAATAAATATCACGCACAAATTATTTATTAATATTTATTAGTACGAAAAACTCTCAGAGCCGGCCGGCGGCGAGATTACACTTGTTTGCTAACATAAGAACGGCAACATCGCATCATCCCCGCGCCGCGCGCGCAATGGCCCATCTGGCAACGTCGCGCATACGGCGCTCCAGATAAAAGGGCAGAGCACACCGGCCTGCGTAATGCAGCTTGTATCACTACTTATTTAAAAAAGGTGTAAGAAAATTAGCTGCAAATATTTTAAGGGATGAATCAGCCCATGAAACTGAACGCATTTTTAGCCCTCTAAAACCACATCACCGTTTTAGTTTAAAAATAACTTACGCACTTTAGAAAAAAAATATTAAAAAAGCATATCGTCAAAGTGAGTATTGTCATAAAAAAGTGGTTGATATAAATTCCATTCTCATTTCATTTCAGTTATTGTAGGAGTATGTACTCCTAAAACCATCAATAAATCAGTTCAGTAATATTTCGACTCATTCAACTGAATTCGTACTTTGAATTTATTGATACTTGAATGCCATTTATGTGTCATTTTTTGCCGAGAAATTAAGTTTGTTTATGTTTCCAAGTTACTCCCTAATGGCAACTATGTCGGGTACTCTTTAATTTACGATGATCATACTCATTCAGTCGAACTGATTCATTTTTTTTCAAGCACTACCTTGTCTCTTTAGTCTATGGAAAACATCATTGTTTATGGTTTGTTTACATTTTAGGTCACTCCAAAAAAAATACTTTACAGTACAAAGAATTAATTTTAACAATTTAAGAATAAACAAATTTATAGAATACTCGATTTGCATATGAGATAGCATCCGTTATATGTTTTTTTAGGAATAAGTTGATCAAAAACTTCATTCGATCATTCATTCGTTGTCGATTATCGACTATGGTACAGCACTGTCTTTGACTTACTTCATAAACCGGAAAAAATGAAAACTGTCACAAGTAAAGAGATGATGATGTAATACGTGTACATTTCAATTTGGAAGAATAATATTTGTCCTTTCCTCCCTCCCCCCCAATATTGGTTGAATGAGTTTTCAAACAAATTCGATACGTTTCGCGTCCAGTGGTTATTTCGTCCAAGTGAGACGCACATGCTTGGGGGCGGCAGTTTCATTCAGGTGAACCATGGCCTTGTAGATGTCGACGTCGGAGTAGCTGGTGAGGCAGATCTGCTCGAGGCTGACCACGTCCATCACATCCAGCTTGTTCTGCACGAACGCCAACAGCTCGTCGACCACGACAGTATCACTACGCTTAGATAGCGCCATAGCGATAATTACAAATAAAAAGTGCTTATTTGCAATTTGTTGCGTCGATACAGCCGACGAATATGATTACGTCCGACTGCATCGGGACTTCGATTGCAACTCATAATATTCATCTCATTATAGCTTATCCGACTTTTACGTCCAAGTCCGAAGTACCATAATTTCAGTTTATCTATATAATTCAGTGTGGCCACATTGAGCCGTGTGGTTTTATTATCGGCAGTAAAATAACAATTTATGGTAAACCTAAATTCACCTAAATTAACTCTGGCACCTGTTACAGGTAGACGAGTAATTTATCTGAGGGTTGGACAGTATAACAGAAAATGTTTATTTATAAACTAAAATGAAGATGAAATTGAAGCGTTTTCTTAAATAAGTAATTTTGCTTTGTAGAGTAATAAATAGAGACCTCGTTGGCGACCAATTTTTCGTCTAATTTTGAATTATGAGATAATGTTAAAACCTTTATAGTTACCTATTTCTTATGAAATAAATATATAAACTGGAAAGATATTTCTTGAAACAATTACACTTAAAAAATATTCTTGTCTTTATTCAATAATGTTTTCAAGTTTCTTACCACCAACTAACTATTTATAGTTAAAGAGGACGCACCGGGTTGTACCTGGTGGAAATGTGCTCAACACGCAGGCGGCATTTTTTAAAAATATAGTTATGAATATTTGAAAATTGATTTGATGCTTTACTAATTTAACATTTTTCTTCCTTTTCAGGTAAGCTTCAATTTCACCCACTGCATATTTCTCTTTGTGTGTGATGCCCGTAAGTTTCTGAACATTTAGGTACTTACCTCAGGTGTATAAATCAAAGAGCAACCGAGCCGCCTTGTTCGAGCCATTTTAAAATCTACCTCGTCTCAGCACTAGGTCTCTAAAAAGCCAAACAATAAATCAACGACACTGATTTATAGGGCCGTTCCTTTTAGAATAGTAAATCAATCGCCTATTAATATTCAATGTGTACAGTCGAGAACAATTATCTTTCAGCATGGCAGCTCTTGTTGAATTTTTTATCAACTTTTCATTAATTCTGAACGTTCCAATGGCGTGCTTGAATAATTGTTTGAAGGGATTTTGGTATTCAATTTTAAAGAGTTTTTTATACAGTTTAATGGTTTGAGAGGGTTTCCTATTTGAATAAACGTTTCTATTGGATGATTTTGATTCCTTTGTCCAATCAAATTAATTTCTGTTTCTGGCAGATAAGTTACTTGTATTGTAGAAAGACTTACCTATACCCTGTTCCTAAAGTAGAGAGGGCGATTTACCAATTTAGTCTAAAGCAGAGTTGCCAGACCATACCATTTTGGCGATGAACTGTCGCTTATGCATCTGTATGCATCCGCCATCCTTTTTTTCCACCATACATGTTCTACCCACTTCGGTCACAGAACGTGCTCCAAGTCAGCACAGAAAACCGTGGTCTGAAACACAATAGGCACTTGTCTTGAGTTTCTAGTTCGCTAAGTCAAAGCCTCACACGATTGTTTGTGCCCATACTGCTACTTACTAGATTTTTGAGTTTGTGCCTACATATAACTACTACTAACAAAGTTATTGAGTTTGTGTTCACTTACATGCTATTCGAGTTAGTGCCACATCATTGCTACCCACTTACTTACTAAGTTTTTACTAAATCTTTCCCCTGGCTCTTTCACGTCTTGTCTTTTTTTTACGTTTAATATTGTAACTGTATGTAAACTTGTAACTTTTATTGTAGAACTTTGTGGGTTTGATGTAATAGCGTGTTAGGATTCAGAAAATGTATCCATGCTTATCAATAGCTGCAGAGATGCCAGCCTGTTTGCTCCACTAAACCCAGTAAACCTTTGCCTTAGTTTTTATCCTGAATCATCTTTAAGAATCCTTAATACCCTTTTTGTCGGACATGGCGATAGCGATCGTATTTTTACGGCCGTTAACGCTCTGCCTACCCTGCAAATAATCAAGGCGTGATATGTATGTGTATATTAAGATCGGTACTAAAAAAATGACCTACATGCCTAATACAGTATCCATGCCTTGTCCAGACCCTATCACATTTAGCACGCATTTCGCGTACAAAACTTTCCTAGCACGTTTAAACACATTTCAGTTTGAAACTGTAAGTGGAAAAATAAACGTATCCCTTACTAACACAAGACTGAACTTGGTGCGTGTAGGTCCCTAAGTAAATATGTTGGGTTTGGGTTGAGTAACTTACCACTTAGGGTAACTTTAGGGCATCTCTTACTTAAGACGGACTGTGGGTTGAATCAAATTAATTCGGTACTTATGTCTAATTCTTCTTCTATTGTGTTAGACACCCGAGACGACAGACAATCTGATAAACCGTGGCGTCAGAATTCTATAGCTCAAAAAACGTATGCCCATGACACTGAAAACAGAGAACATAAATAATTGAAGTATTAATTTTGAGGTTTCGGTAGCTCCTATATTATTTTTCATAGGTAGGTCACAATCTATGTCCTGGGCTGGTATGTTATTTTTTTTCATTAATGACGTTTACCTCATTCCACCTTTTAAATACTTATTTTTAGTCAATATGTATACGTTTTATTCGTAGACATTGGCTACGGCGCAGCTGCTCCTGTCTAACACATACGAATAAATAAAATTGCCATACAAATGAATTTTGCGAGTCAGGACTAGTGCTAAAGTTTTTCCGCACGGTGGTAACTAATATTAAGATTGTTCTTTAGCTAGGTATGCCGAGCTCGGTTGTGGCTACCGAAAAAAACACATACTAACAACTCTCTACTTACGGATTTGTACCCACCATTACTACAAAGCGTTCGTAATTTCAATCGCAAAATCTGTTTAAAACAGCGTTCGGAAATAGAAATCAAAGTTTTCCAGGTCTCCAACAGTCCGTGAATCAGACTTATCTAAGGCACTTAATTTCAGTTGAACTGTTAGTGCTGGAGATAAGAACTAAAATGGGACCCGCAGCGTGAACTGAGGAACTAATTTTCTTTTCACTACTTGGTCAAAATGTTAATTAGAGTTATTACTTGGTTTGTGGTGCTAAGGTAACTACTTGGGTACTATCAGCAGCACAATAAACCTTAACTATTAAACCTTACACATTTTGGGGTCAACTGATACTGGCTATCGTTAGTAGCTATATAGGGTGTAAAAAAATTGGAGGAGAAAATAGAGGATGTAAAAAAAATTGCTGCAAATATTTTAAGGGGTGAATCAGCTCATCCAACTAAACAGCTTTCCCCTAGGAACATAGGTCGAAATACGAAAAAAAAATTTGGACCTCCCATACAAAATTACCAACCGACAAAGTCAATTTGTAAGCGAGGTCCGAAAAAAATTTCTTATATTTCGACCTATGGGGAAAGTTGTTTAGTTTTATGGGCTGGTTCACCACTCAAAATATTAGCAGCTAATATTTTTACATCTTATATAAAAAACCACCATAATCCTTTATGTATGTGTTTAAGTTTTAAGGAATCGGCACTTGTTCAGTTTTGTCAATGAGACGGTTGGACTCGTTTAGAGTACAAATATTATCATAATTGTCTGTTGTTATAAATCTTCATTTTTCTTTACAGCATGAAGCTACACAAAAATCAATACATAAATAATTTGATAAAAAAAGAATAGAAACGCCAGCTATTCTTTTCCATTTGCTCACATGATTTTTATCATTAACCTAGATTTTTTCGTAAATGCAAATAATATTCTACAAGTTCTACAACACAAAAGTCATAAAAACTCATAAAACTTTTAAAGGGGATACTAGAACTCGTATAACTCTTAAATCACGTGAACCGAGTAGTTGGCATAACTTGTGTAAACTCAAAGTTGGCGTAGAAACCTTTCATAGTTCGAGTTACACTAGTTCTCTTTCAATCTTACCGGGTTTAGAAATAATCGTGGGACTCTTGTAAGAAAGAAATTGGTAGGAGCCGTATTAAACGTCACTACATAGTAAAGTGAAGTTGCCCCCTGCGTCTGTTCGTATGTCTGTATGCGATGTATACTTTGATTTTTAAAACTGCACAACGGATATTATTGCAGCTGTTTTTTAACAGACAGAGTGATTCAAGATAAATGTTTGTATGTATAGTACTTGTCGGAATAATGTCATTTTTGCACCGAAGAATTATTAGCAGCTGGTGCAACTGCGGGCAGCTAGTATTTACAATACACAAACTTTTTAATGTGCTCTGACTGTATTCGATACTTATAAGTAGGTATGTTTAATTACTTTTGGGAATACAATTTACACCAAATCGTTTTTCATCTTGAGAGTAAATAACTAAATTGGAACTCAAGTGAGGACACACATTAATAGACACAGCAAGGCTAAGTAGCGCCATTACCTCCTTAAAAAACTTTCCAATGTCTGCAGGTTTTTATTGAGGACTAGTTACGAAGAGTTAGTTAGAGGTCAAGATAAGATAATTATTTACTCAATAGTATACTTTATTACGAATAGGGATAATTCGCTAATCAACCATTTTAAATCCAAATAGTTGTACTCTCTTTAATAAACGTAAAATTAGAATTAGGATCAATCATCAAGAAAATTATAGCATACTACTATCGACTTGTTAGAAGAGGAATAAGCAAAGTAGGGTCTTTATTTTACTTATCTATTTGATCTGTGAAGGCTGGTCTTCTTCTTCTTTTCGGGTCAACGGTTATAACTCAATATTATATCAAATAATAAATTTCCAAAAGTTCGCGACGCCAACAGCCCTTTCGTTTGCCGCTTTGAGGTCCTCCACGGTGCAGGGAGCGGGGAGGTTAGGACACGTTAGCAGGTGGCTCATCGTCTGGGTAGCCTGGTACTAAACCAGAATAATACGTATATTTTTTCAGTACTAAGCAAACATATTTTTAAAAGGATGGTGGCGCCACTGAACGTTGATACACACTTTCTCTTCTCCTTTATAGACACTTCACTTATGCTCAAGGGAAAGAATCTAATCCATATGGGACAAGAAGAGCCTTTCTCAGTACTTTGAGCCTTGATAAGCCCCAATTTACCTTTTACCAACGATTTTTTTTTTTGGAAAAGGTAAAATATCAAATGAGGTTTGGTTTACTTCGAATTTGTTGATAGGGGTTTGCGACTGAATAAAAACCCCGTGGGCCTTAACCACGAAAAGGTTACACAAGATTTGAACGCGTGTCTAGTGTTTTTTTGATGAAGATATTTTTTAAAAATGTTACTTTTATAAAAAGTCTCTAAAATCTTCTTCGTTTTACTTATATCATTTTCAACGCTTATTTCAGTTTCCTTCGACAAAGGAAATTAATGAATGAAATGTTTCAGTATTCCTCAGGTACCGACGCAAGATCTAGTTAAACTGTAATAAGATTCTTGGAATTCGTTTCATTTTTCGTAAAGACGTTGAAGTTTAAGTCGAAATTAGACATTGCTTAGGTAAAGGCTTGATTTTTTGTAAAAAAAAAAGTTGGTTAAAAATGTTAGATATTGTACCGAAGTACGTCACCCGTGTTTCTAGAAATGTGGTTAAAAGCTTTTAGGAGGTCATGTAATTTACAACGTAGGACGCAAACTGTGTAAAACCTACTACGTGCCTACTTAAGGGTTAAGTATATAATGTATAGCTGTGTAATAGCCTACGCCACTGTTGAAACAGGAGTTCTAAATTTGAGTTTTTCGTATTCTTACGCTGTTACATAATTATGAAATTAATATGACATTTATAAAAGAAAGAAATGTTAAATAGCTCAATTTATTCAAAATGAATGCCATGCTGACAACCTGTCACTATAGTGATACACATGTTTTCTGGAACAACCTTGGAAAACAATCCTCAAAAATGTCAGACGTAACGTAGCGATAGCGACCGTATTCTTACGGCCGTTAACGCTCTTCCTACCCCGCAAGGGATAAAGGCGTGATATATGTAATCAAAATGAATGATATTTTTATCATATTAGTGTGACGTATAAAATGTCTTTTAAGAATAAAAAGAATGAAATAGTAGGTATGCCAGGAGGCTGACAAGTTAAAAAAACAGAATTATGTCTCATGAATTATGATCATGTGTTCTTGTTTCTTCTTTTTTCGTGTGGGTTACTAAGTCGATCGACCTTATGGTAATAAAATTGTCATACAGCTGTCAAAATTTTTCAACCTCGTAGTAGACCTCTGACTTGGTTGTATAAGGACCGCTGTCTAAGTTGTCATAGACAGCAACAGAGACCGACGGCTTTACATGGTATGCTCGTCACACAATAGAAAAAAAACTAAACTGGGATGAAATTATCACAATTATATCAAGTGTTTTTGCGGTGTTATACCGATTCCAAGGTTCTGGACTTAAGTCTAGCTTAATTTATGGCCTGAAGGTCTTGGAAAGTCATGAGGCGGGAGATCTGAGATACACGAGAACCATTAATTTGTCAAGGTCTAAAATAGAACGCCGGGTACTTTTATGGTTATTTCTGGAAAACGATGATTTTGTTCGTAATATAATTACGATATTAATTAAAATTATATCGCAAAATCTAGATGGCTTTCTCAATAGCCGCCCACATCTTCACAGTTTCGATTTTGATCATTTCCACGAAAACACTGAAGTTTCTTGTCAATATTGTTCTTTGGAAAGACTTTATAAGAGTTAAGATAATTTTCAATCTAAATTCGCGGATGTGTTACGAAGTTTGTGCTTTATACGTACAAACAAAGTAAAAGATTGATGCCACCTGACTTTCAATTTCTTGGTATATGCTCTTGGGGCCTTAAATACATTAACATAGTGGATTTGCTTATGGAACTGAACAACTTAAGGTATCCCTTGAAAGGACGCGATAAAGAAGTAGCCTGTATATTTTAGTAAGTAAATAAAAAGCTTTCTTATCTTATCTTATCGTATTTTATCTTATCTTATCTGTCTCTCCGCAACAGCACGTAGAAAGTGTAGGCACTCCGTAAATTTTAGGGTTTCGTAACCAACGGGACCCTATTACTGACACTTAACTGTCTCTCCATTCGTCTTACACCAGGCTTTTACCTCATAAACTGTGAAATTAAGGCAGATGCCACAGTTACCGTCGATAAGTACATATACCTATATGTTACCGCTGTCACAGAAAATACTAAAATTTAAATGAAATGGAAAGGATTTGAAACAAATTAAGGATGTTGATGTCATATTTTATGGCACACTTTCCCGTATTCCAGATACCTTCATTAAATAGCAACCCCTGTAGTCGGTGTGGACTGTAAAAGCTATAACTTCCCATGAAAATAAAGTGCCGGAAGGCTTTCGTCACCGCAAAAATTGATCCACGCTCGGAAAATTACTTGTTTCAGACCTTTCAACATAATCCGATTTTCGATTAAAGTGCATGTAGGTACTATTCGTAGTTTAAGCTACCCGTTTAAGAGATCAACATAAGCTGGCTACTCTTAATAACTATATCGACGACCAGGTCATAATGGCTAGTCGGCTAATCTACATCGAATTTTGCCTGTAAAATTATTGCCTGTAGAGTGTAAGTATTATTAAGCACAGATCGTCCACTATTAAATGTTTGTCCAGCGAATGAATTCACAGATGTTGGTATGCAATCAGTTCACATTGACACAAAGCGAAGCCGAAGCACTGAAGTATGCACAGAGAATAACGTTATTCCTGTCGCCCGCAAATGCGCGCGTGACATCTCTGGTCTAACCTTTGCACTTCATTGTTCAGGCGATAATGTTTTCCATGTTGTACAGATGCTATGTAGGTGTGTACGTAATATACCATTATAATTATGGGTATATTGTATGTAACTGGTTCATCAGGTCGTTTACGGACTGCGTTTGGAAAAAACTTTATCCAAACCAAATACGCAGTGAAGGACATATTATACCTACTTTCATATGGAAGTTTTTATGTGCTCCAGAACTTTCTTAAGAGATGAAGAAAGTTTAGCACTTACCAACGAAGCCCTAGTTTTCATTTCCCATGACAATTTTCTATAAACTTAGGCTAAAGTACATTACAAATATTTGTGTTTTTGAACTTATGTTTTCAAACTAAGTTAAGCTGGTATGATTTACAATGTCAACTTTGAACTTTCCGTTGATTGATAGGTTACTTACCTCATCAACATCAACCTTCCAATTAATCACAACTGTATAATAAATTAGTCAAAATTTCAATTAAATTAGGCATACTTTAATGTAGTTCTGAAAGTATAGTCTATTTACGTTCGTATAGGATGATACTTGAATACACCTCTAGGTTGTTGAAATTTTTGATGGGCACCTGTAAATGTGTTTTAAAGTATATTGTTAGTGGAGGGTTTTAAAATGTGATAAATGTTGAGAACATCTCTAGATAGTAGAACATGTACTTACATAATATTATGTCTCGTAACAACAGTCTTATATAACAGACTATTTTCGAGAGCTAATGAAGTATAAATAGTTAAACCTTTAATCAATACGCAAACGCATAAGGGTCATTCAGCACATCAATATAGGTAAAGAACTTTACTTCAGTCAGAGCCTTTATCTAAAATCGGAAAAAAGAGGAAAATACATAAAAAAATTAACGGAGCTGTTGTATATTTTTCGAATTTGAAGATAGCTTTGTAGTTAACGTAGTTCACCGTATTCATAAAATCCGTGAGGATGGCGCTGGAAAAATAACCCTATGTTTTCAACGTGACATTTGAAACTTGAATTAGCTTCTTAGCTGTACCAGGAAGCAGAAGGAATATCGTTGAACAGGAGACGACTTTACTCGAAATTGTAAAAGTTTCATTCAAGTAATTAATCTTTAACTTTGATGACGCAATCCGAGAACTGTGCCACCCATTTTAATATTAAAATTGAGGTTGAGCTTGGCGCGGAACTTACGTTTACTGTCGTATGACTGTAACTTTTCTATCCTTATGTTTTGCTTTTTGATATTTGCCTCTTTTGACTGTACGCCACATATAAAAACCTAAACCGGACTCATTACCCGTCTACTTCTTTTTCTTCTACTGAATTTTTGCGCCGCTCAAATCTCATAAGATTTAAATTAGCGGTTCCAGTGTCTCAGCTAATGCGAACTTGTCTGTACTCGTCTTCTCTTAACTTATCTTAATTAGCCTACATTATCCCACTGCTGGGCAAAGGCCTCCCTCTTTTCTCTCCATCCAGTTCTGTCCTGGGCTTCCGCATGCCAGTCTTTTGAAAACTTGTCCAACTCGTCGCGCCTCCTACGACGGGGTCTGTACACGTACGTCCCTTATATTAAAACATTGACCTTGTTCTTCAATAAAACGTTGATAATGTAGACATTTTTTTAAATGATTTTACTGTATTTGGCCGACTTGCTGTTTCTCACGAAAAAAAGGAGAACAGGATTTGTTTCGATTATGTAGAAAAACAAAGAGGCGTCTTAACTTTCTATATCTAATAGAAGCCGATATAACATAGCGATAAAGTAAGGGAATTAACTTATCTTTTGCTTGCCTCAGCCTCAATCAACCAAGGACTACCTAACCTAAATTCTATCAATCTAAAAAGGTTCCCGGGGCGTCCTCGTGAGTCCTAACGCGTAGTTAGCTTTTATGGGGCCCAACTAAATAAATTTAAGCCGGTAGTCTGTCACGGTCCGTTTGTGAGGTTACTCGGGGTCTGATAAAGTCAGACTGACAAGATTATGTTATAACATCCGAGCCACCAGAGAAGTGTCTCTACGTCTTTAGTTAAGATCTCTTTATCGGCGACTCTGTCCTAGTGAGACAGCATACGACGCCATAGCCAAGACCTGTCTTCTTCTTCGTGTCAATCACAGGCTGAACTATACAGTTTCCTGCCAGTACTTGGCGACGGCAATGGCATTATTAGTCGCCAAATTCAGCTCTTATTTACAACCAAGACCTCTAAAATGTACTTACGCATGTGACGGTGTGATCGAGCCCACCTTGACCACTGACAAGCCTGTCAAGTATGCCAATACTCCCCAATTGAAACTTGTAACAGAGGAAAAACGCGTCGGCCGGCATCCTTCTCAAGTCAGAAGAAGTGAAAATCACCGTTATCGTGAACAAGGAAACCTTCACGGAGGGTTTTTCCTACATCACTTAAAATAAAGTTTTAGAAGAGTCCAACCGGTCTTTTGTTGTTTTGCAGCACCTTCCAGTGCCACAAACTCCTAGCTGATAATAGAATACACACATAACAAAAACCCTAATATTGCTTTTTTTATTCCGTCCGCGTACGCATCTATTCTGGTTTGCTCTACCTCATTACTTTGAGGTTGCTTGATAAGCTATTTCCCTTGATTTTATCTTGATTACTAATGCTAAGACCTCTATCAAAGCCTGATTTCCGAGATAATGCCAGTCGGTATAAAATCTCGCAATATTTTTGTCCGTGTTATTCGAAAAGACGTATATGGAATTAACGTGCCAAGTAATTTTACTACCGTCTCATGTTCATGTGAATGTTTACAGAAACTGATCTGGTAAGTGGAAATTTGCTGATTTTTGACCTATTCTAAAAACAGGGTTACTGTAGGCATCAAGACGAACTGATCTTATTTTCGTATGAAAGCGAGTTTTAAGTTAATAAACAGAATTTGTACCAAACCCCCCTAGGGAGGTAAATAGAAGAGAGAATCTACCTTTAGGTATAAACATCATAGGCACTCTAAATGTGGGACATAGAAAAAAGATGAATAAAACCTCAAACAGTGGTGAAGTTTATGTGATACATTATTATTGGCAATTTTTCAGACGTAGATCCTTATGCGTATACGAGGAGCTAGCTCAGAACGGTTCGCCGAAAAACCTTTCAACGATATCACTAAATCCCGAAAAATCTGTTCCTCGGTTTCTAGTACATCGAAACCTTTGTTTGCCGATATATCTTTATGCCGACTACACGGTTAATCGCAATATCGTTCGTCGATATTAATCCTTAGACCGAGGATACTGCGAAGCAATAAGATCTTCTACTCTCGTAAATACTTCGTACGCATTAGACCGTACTTTCTATTACCACTCAAGGGTTGTTTTTGTGGCATTTATATGGAGAAAACTTTCGTATTACTATGATGATAATAGCCATGTTTCCTCTCTAGTGAGTCACAAAACTTCGTCAGGTATTGGATAGTAACAAACGGGATTTAATAAAGGTTTTTCGCACCGGGGGAACAATAACTAATAATAAATGTTGG
Source organism: Keiferia lycopersicella (assembly GCA_029255805.1). Classification (NCBI taxonomy): domain Eukaryota; kingdom Metazoa; phylum Arthropoda; class Insecta; order Lepidoptera; family Gelechiidae; genus Keiferia; species Keiferia lycopersicella. Next base: position 9,782,914 of record JARACZ010000008.1, read on the forward strand.
TAATAGTTTTACGGTCACGGACTAACGACTCGTTATAGTTTTCGAGAGTATGTGAAAAGGTAATATACATTCAAATGACATAATAGTGATAAAGGAATATTAATAGTATTCATAGAAAGAAAAACGCCATGAAATCAATGTTTTTGCTTGATATGAGGTAGGTATTGTGCCGTGTGGTTCCGGCTTCGAATAGCATCACTTCAATTATAGTCTAATCTACTATTGGATGTCGTAAAAAGCGACGGATAATCATCAAGGAAATGGACAGCAGCGTTCCCTGTGAAAACCACATCTTCCACTGCGCTTACCAATCCGCCGCCAAGTGTAGTAAGTATAGAAATACCCCTCAATAGGTGGAGGCCCATGTCCAGAAGTAGACTGTTGAGTTCTAGACTAATTATTTTTTGCGTTTTTTTCTCTATATAGAATAAAAGTTGTCTCTACAAAGCGGCATAAATTAGTTAAGTGAATTAACAGAACTTTAATACAATTCCAAGTCACGTATACAGCTCATGACCTATTTTCTTGTTTGCTCATTTGTTTTTATTTTTATAAATTTTCCTTCCATGTTGTGTAAGTGAATTTACATATTTTTGTAAAGTATAGTCTGTCTATGAAACAAAACGTGTAAAGGGTCGTAATTTTAGTGGTTTTACTTGGTATAGTGGCAAACTTTGAAAAATAGAGTTTTTCTTACTGTTTGTTTGTTTTTAATACCTACACAGAGCAGCACCTACATTACCTTTGCCACAAATTAAATTATAGTACCTCACGCACAAGAAAATCTATTTTTACAAGAAATATGATAATACCTATTAAATGAAGCTTAGCTACCAAACTTTCTTACACATTTTTATTTGAGAAATGGTCATTTTCTTGTAGAAATATGTAATAAATCACAACACCCTCCTTAGGCTTAAGATTAGAATGTTTTTTATGATCTTTTCATTTCGTATAATTAAAAAGTTGAAGTTTAAAATTAGTTTTTATGAATTGTCATAAAATAAATTGTGCTTTCGGTTTCCGAATGAATATATAGTATATTAGAAATGAATTTAATATATGTATTAATAATGCTTAAGATAAGATAAATATTCGTTATTGTACACACAAAAAACATACTTTTTTTTCTCATTTTAACTTTTTATGTACTCTGGTTAATAATGCACGGACGTGCCTAATTCTCACGTTTAACCTTTGTATGATCCTAAAATAAAGTTTTAAGCCTTTCTAACCGTGATCTCTCCTGTTTTCCGACAAAATGCAAAATAAAAACCGTACATAACCCTTTGGCCCCGTATTGGATAAAATTAGATTTTCTCGCGTCAAAAATTGGTAGACCGTAAAATCTGAGGGATTTATTTTTATTCGTACATTGACCTTTTTGCACCTTTCCTGTGCATATAAAAGGATTATCAACTTTAACAACAATCCACTGTTGGACATAGGTATTGTAAATTACTACTAAATACAATTTTTTACCGGCCTATTCGCCAACTACCTTCCGCTATTCCTACCGCGTGGCAAAATAAATTTTTCCTGCGCAGCCACACAAAAACGTGTTCCAAATTATTATACCGTACCTGTATAATAATTTCTCAATAACTGGCAATTCCCATGATAAAATATTAGTCACTTACATTCGATATTCAAACAAGAAACTCGCCATAACATCCTATTTTCGGAGAGCAAAATTGAAAAACAGTGAAGTAGGTAATTTATATTCTTGCTTCGTCGGCTCTCATAGCTTACGCATAAAAAATAAATTCACCAAGATCTGTTGATATTACTGACACTTTTATCCAACATTACAGCAATTTTGGGAGGAAAACGTACGCAAAACGTTTACTTCCGCAATTTATAGTGAAAAAAAAACCGTAACAAATGCCCGTTGGTTCTTTGGAAGATATTGCGCGAAATTCGGGGGATTTATGGAAATGTGAGTTTTGTGCTCGTGTAAAATGGCGGGAAATGTCTGCTAGTGTTGCAAACCCGCATGGAGATATCATGCGCACAATGCATTAGCGTCAATCAAAATGTCGGTTCATAAATTCCGCTGTGTGAGATAATGCGATCTACCTACGTGCTTTTTGTTCCTAATGACTAAATTTTGCCCTGGATTTGAATACTATTTCACGTTTAATCCGAAACGGAGCTCATGCTTAGTATAGTATTAATTATAAAGGCAAGGTGCCCCGGGGCACAAGCAAACGGAATTCAGCCTAACTTGGCCGTTATTCACGTTTATTCTACGCCACTATGTTTATTTTACAAAATATTTTGTGCCTTGGAACACGTACAATAACACTTTATATTGACAAACGACGATATGCATTTCGATATTGCTTATTTCAAAGTTATTTGCTCGCTATAATGTAAGTTGATACACGTACGAAAGTAATTCTGTTTGTGATTTATTCTCTAGTTTGGTAAATATATGGGAGTCATGTGATGTTTTGAATTTTTGTTAGCGACCGCTATTTCGTCCGACATTCTTCTTTGATCGTGTGGGACACCGAGCGACCGGTAGGACCGTGGTCTCAGAGTTTTTCAACCGCTTACTTCTAGTAAGCCTTTGTCATGGTTGTGTAACGACCGTCGTTGATTTTCGAACCACAGAACCATCTTTCTATCAGGTGGACCGAGAATCAAACCCGGAACCTTTGCGCCACAGTTAGTCGCTGTACCATAGTGCCACATCGACATTAAAATGGAAAGTCTTAGACCTCCCATACAAATTGTATCGGAGCCAAAGTCATTTTGTATGGTAATACAATACATATGCTATGTACAAAAACACAGACAAAAATAGAAGTACATTAAAAAATAACAATCGGTACAATATAGGCGGCCTTATTGCTAAGGTAGCAACTTCTACCAGGCAACGTTTATATTTTATAATTTGACCTAGGTACCTTCACAATGATTGTTCAGTTTTATGCGTTAGGTGACTTAAAATACTTTCAGTCAACATTCTGACTTCAAAATCCTTATTATCTTTTCTACATATCCAAATTTCTTTCTCTGTCGTTGTTTATTAGATGTTTTCTTTTCTTCCTACCGAGTGGGAATGTTCAAAACAACTTCATATATTATTCTAGTGCGATAAACACACTGTCTCCTCGTAAGCTCCTGCTGACGTATACAAAACTGTTGGATTTATCATCTCTTTCCAGCGAAAAGGGTTTAAACCTTGTATTCACTGGACGATAGTTGGATATGGCGGCCAATTTTTTCCTAAATTGTTTAACGCCGATTGTGTTATTTTCTCGTGATATTGATTTCAAAGTCAAAGCATTTAATAAATCGTTTTGGACGCTTTTTTTACTTGGATCGATTATAGCGTTTGCATACGCTCTTAGATAGATTGCAGATCTTTTTGCCACTTTCATAACTTAAGGAAATCAACTGAAATCATAGCAATCTTTAATCTGCTACAATGATTCCTGAAATTATCGTTGCCCAGCAGTTGTACCGTTATTAATAGTTTTCCCGTTGGAAATATGTAATTACCTGTTTTCCTGACACGTATCTATTTAAAAAACCGCATCAAAATCCATTGTGTAGTTTAGGAGTTAGTGGTGTTCAAGACGGAAAGATAGAGAAACGCACAAAGCGATTTAATTGTTTAATATTGTAGGCTAATATAATAACAAAACATTCATGATCCCTACCGTAACTTTCTGCGCTAAAGCAGTAGGCGTGGGTTTAGAGCATTTTAATTGTTCCTTATAGATAGAGTACGGCAATACTCCCCTATTAGGGGAGGCCCATGTCCAGCAGTGGACTGTTGTGGCTGTAGAAGTAGTAGTTGTAGTAGTATAGATAGCGAAATATGTTGTCAGGAGTTTCATAACATGTGCACAAACCTTATAAAAACTTTCAGTCCTATCATCTCTACCAGGGAAACAGGCTTAGGGTCTCGCCACGAGATTGATCGGGGAATAAAACTATGTTGTTGACTTCATTGTTTTGTGGCAAAAGTTTCGTGACAATTTGAGATCGCGGAAGTTTTGTGACAACTTCAGATCGTTGTTTGAAAGATGGATGATTGTAAACCTCGATTATGGCTTAACAAATATAAGTATTCGCTACCACTAGATACTTTCCTTTATTCGGAAAAGTATTTCCTTATCATTATCAGTGGTAAAATTTCACCCTTGCCTTAACGGACATGACAGTCCACTGCTGGACATAGACCTTTGCCATACTCACCACGCTTGGCAGGCGGATTGGCGAACGTAGTGTAAGATGTTACATTTACAAGGTACGCTGTTGGCCATTCCCTTGGCGAATTATATAGACATCCTTTAGTCGATTTTTATGATACCCACGGGAGAAATTGGGGTGATGCTATTCTAAGCCACACGGCATAAACTGCACCAGACATCCTTTAGTCGATTTTTATGATACCCACGGGAGAAATTGGGGTGATGCTATTCTAAGCCACACGGCATAAACTGCACCCTATATGTACCTATTTTGTTGAAAGCTGAGTAATAACTTTCGTGATACAACTTCGCTTTTGCATAAATAGGTATGGCGCATAATAATGTACGCAGGAAGCATAAAGCAAAACGAAAAGTTGGAGAATAGGATTAAAACAATAGCCGTCCAAGTGTCCAACTAGCAGTTAACGCTAAAATAATACCCTATGAAATTGTGTGAAGTGTTAGTGGAAATGTTGGAAATGAAATCGGGGACGTTCTGAAGAAAGGTCAGGTCAGAAGTACCTTAAACTGACGAGCGTGCATGAAAAGACTGATGAATTTAGAAGAACCCAAATAAGTATGCTAGGATCGTAGCAAGGAAATAGTCTCTGCCTACTCCAACGGGAAAGAGGCATGATTTGTGTATACATGTATGAAATTGTCGGTATGAAATAATACCCTGTGTGAGACACTGTATGAAAATAGAGAGTAATTTGAATCTCCGCAAGAATGGGGATCCCAGATCTCAGTGGGACGGTACCACATGTGTCCGGGTTCGATTCCTGGTCGACGCCTGTAATTTTTCAATATCTTATTCTCATTATGGGATGCTAGAGTTTAACTAGCGTCCTCTTCACTTAAAATTTAATTACTGAAAACTTTTATCAAAAATCTGTTCTCGTCAAGTTGACGTAGGTACATAATATGCTGAAGCTTATTAGAAGCATGTTGAATCGTCTATATTTAAAATATATATATTTGAAGGTACGATAAATAATACCAAAGAATAATAGTAAGAATTCATCAAATTGGACGTTTACTCAACGTGGTCTATTACTGTCATAATGAAATTCCTTCCTGATTCTAGTCCACACCACTCTTAAGCTAGACATATCCTGAATCTCAGACACTCGTAAATAAACTCAAAGACCCCGTAATAAATCCTTACCCACCATACAAGTTTCTGACTCATTGGGTAAATAGGCCTCCACAAAACGACAGTTTTGGTTGTTCTGAGGCAAACAACACTTTGGTCATAAATTTGAAAGTAGCGACTAAGAGACAAGTCCCATAATGTAGTGAGGTATGGCGATTTGGAGTTAGTTATGGCATGAAAGTAAGAGACGATTGTACCTAGATCTTATTCAAAAGTCATGTAAGCTATTGATAGACAAACGATGACCGTAAGCGGAGGTAAACTTACTTATTCGCCAATTCAGTTAAACAAGCGCATTGCGTAGCGTTCCGATACTGAATAAGAAAATGCATGGGCTTAATTTCTAAAATCGTAAATTGAAGTCCGTAACTGGTCTAAGTAGTTGTTTCTCACTTCCTTATTATCGCATTTTTGTGTCTAGAGCATGTGAATTGATTATATACGTAGTGTGTGTGAATCGATTTGTGAAGTAGAAAGTGTAATACAAACACAATAAGCAAGCAACCCAAGCAAGCAAGTTACCCTTTTCAGTAGGTTTCGAATGTGATTACAAGTAATACAACTTGTAATTGCTTTTTTGATAACCTACTAAATAAATTATTTTTCTTTCTTTCTATAAGTACCTAGCTAAATTGCAGAGTTTCTTACCTTTTTCCTTAAGCATGCTGCTTGATGGATCTAAGGTTCGCTCATTGTCGACTGGGTAAGGGAAATACATGGCAAATACCCAAAACGCAATATTTTTCAAAATGGCCCCTTTTGGTGTTGCCAGTTACAGTTAAAGCTGCTATAAATATTGTAAAAGAGGCCCTTCAGTCGAGTCTTATGCTGTCCAGTTTAACCCCAAAGGACTTGTTGTTTTCTAAGAGTTTTACGCGGCATCTTCCGGAATGATAAAATTTTCAGAGTGTCTAATTTTTAGGTACTTGTGGTCTCAAGTTTAAGAAAACGAAACAATGCTGTACCTATAACGTGAAAGTATTCACTAAAAGGATTGTCTTTTTGCCTATTTAAAGTCCGACTTAAAATATAAAATTGTGCAGGATAGTGATAATTAAGTTGAATGAGTATAAAATAGAAAAACACGATACTAGGTTCAAAATTTTTAAAATAAGAGGATATACATATTATGGCACTATGCTTTGCAGTGGGTGTATGTGGACTGAGAATGATGATGATACTATGGCGGCACTAATATGACATCGGCCAAATAATTTTGTTATTGGAAATTCTAATCCTGCATAATGTAAAACGTCATTATTGAAATCATTCCGTCCACAATTGCAGATTTATTGCAAATTATGTGCATGATTTCCAAATATTGAATATCAAATTGTCCCATTTACGTACGAAATCTGTTTTAAGGCAATCCCACACCTGACGCCCGTTGATGCAAAAGAGATAGGTATTGCATCTATTATAAGCAGTGTATAGCAACTCCACATTAAACCCGGATCGGGGTCTCCTTCAGGCGCGTGTGACAGAGGTCTATCGTGCGGTAGACTCCTGCAGGCGACCTGGCTCCACACGCATCGACTCGTCGTTCCTGTGAAATCAGCCAGGCAGGCCGAGAGGGTGGCGCAGATCCTAGACAACTCTGCTTTTTACATAATTGCATACCAGGCAACGCAGTGTAACTCTTGCCTCAGACACTGAATCGTATGTCACAAACGTATGAGCCCAGTGTAATAAGGACGGTTGCGTCTGTCAAAGAACGCAAGTCAACGTGGGTTTTTAGTATGAGGACTTTTTTTCTTGCAAAAGACAGACACATGCGTAACAGATGCGCTAAGAAACGCAGCAACGGACGTTTAGTGGGGGAACTGGTACCTATAGATCGATAGCACAATCTGCACCTACAGGCTTCCTAAACCATGCTAGCTTCGGTTACATGACGTAGTTTGTAGGCTAAACTTCGTGCTTAGTAATATTGGATGGATATTCGGACACCGATATAATATTCCTTCCCTATATTGTATTAGTTTCATGGATAATATTGATAATGTTCGTTCGATTCGATAAGTAAAAGGATGGTTCACTTACTTCCGTACCTACTTCAGCAGGCACTACAGTCCACTGCTGGACATGGGTTTTTGGTTTTTGCCTGATCATGCTTGGCAGGCGGATTGGCTAGCGCAGGGCACGGTTTTGTTTTGTTAGTATTCACAGAAAAAGCTACTGCCCATTCCTTAGATTCATCCCATAGTCGCCTTTTACGATACCCACGCGTACATAGGATGATGCTATTCATCATTCTCCTTGCCTTATCCCGCTCTCCGTCGGGGTCGGCCACCCAACCCTAGGGGTCTTGACGTGGAACCAAGTTTTTACACAGAGCGACTGCCATCTGACCTCTGCAACCCGAAGGCTAACCTGGCCCGAATCCATAGGATGATGCTATTCTAAGCCAGAAAAACAAAGGATGTTTAATTTCGATTATTTCTGAGTATTCAATACGTAACGTAATGGAATAACGCATTAACCTGCGTCAACGGGTGCGTCTGCCAAACAACGCACGTTCATTCATTGGTGCTGCGTCAACGTCAGCTTTTAGTATTTTTACATCTGACAGACGCATGCGGTAAAAATGCACAGTGTCGTGCGTTAAATGTGGGATTCCCCTAATCCGTGTTGCTAAGTTGGTGACAGGTTAAGGCAGCAAACTTGTTAGCAACTTCGCAAAACAACATGTTTCATCTGCTCAGCAAATTGGACTGTCAAGCAAAACTATGAGAAACTCGGAATAAGTTAGTTTGTCGCACAAGGAACTATAAAACGTGAGGTCATTACCATCTAGTTATTAAAGCATGTTAAATTTTAACTGACGTGCCACCTCTTTAGGCTGTTGTCATTCGCACTGAATGACTTTACGATGTCGAACTAGGTAAATTTTTTTGACAAAAGGAGTCTGCCTACCAAATCCCATATAAACGCCCTTTATCGCATCCGTTTCCCACAGTTTGCCATATGCATCGGGGGTGGCAGTCTTAAAACGCAAAGATTGGAGCGAAGTTCGAGTTCACATCTGTTTTTTGCCTTCTGATCTGTAGACTAACTATTTATTATTTAACTGTTTATTGTACACAATAGATCACAAAGGACATAGCATTGAGAACAATAACCTAACCTAACCTTACCGCGTGACAGTATTTTTTGTAGCGTTTTCAGTCGACTCACAGTCTCGCATATATTGTAAAAATATTAGCTGCAAATATTTTAAGAGGCGAATTAGAAAACAACTTTCACAAAGAAACAGGTCGTAAAATATCATCGTCGTAAAAGGTCATAAAAGAAATTTTTGGACCCCCAATACAAAGCAGCCAAGCGAATCAAAATGTTCGAACATGTTCTTTTATGACCTTTTACGGTCCAAAATTATTTTAATATTTCGACCTATGTTCCTTAGGAAAAGTTGTTCAGTTTCATGGGCTGATTCACCCCTTTAAATATTTGCAGCTAATATTTTCACACCCGGCATTTCGGGTACTTCTAGTTGATCGATGTTGTAAAAGCGCAACGACATCAATACAGCTCTATTTGGAATTCCGTATTACGGCGGAAACCCTGATTGATCGTGGTGATATTCATCGTTCCACTTGCGTATGTGGTTCCACTTTCGTCACTTTATTTTAAAAAAACTTTGTAGATAGAAACCAGAAAAAAAGTAGATTTATTAGTTACTAGCTGGTACCCGCGACTTCGTTTCGCTGACTTAGTATTTTAGATGATAAAATAACCTTGTTTCTTTCACCAACATCCTAAATTATACATGCTAATCAGGGCTCCTATTAGTGCTCCTTGTGGACTACGTCAGGAACACCAAACCTTATAAGTCTATATGCCAGCAGAAAAAACCCATCACGCAGAACAACTTTTGGTTTCGTGCCATATCTTTATCTCGTATAGTTTAGGTGGGCTCCTGGTTGTGCACCTGGTGGTCTACATCAGGTACTCCAAACCTTCAAAGTCTATATGCCACCAGAAGCTACCCATCAAGTGAAACATTTTTTGCTTGGTGCCATGTCTGTATCTCCTATAGTTTAGGCGGGCTCCTGGTGGTGTACCTGGTGGTCTACTGAAGGTACTTCAGACCCTCGAGTGGTGAAAAAAAGTAGCCTATGTCCGTTCTCGGTATCTTACTAATCTCTGTGTGAAATTTCATGATGATCGGTTCAGTGGTTTGGCCGTGAAAGCGTAGCAGACAGACAGAGTTACTTTCGAATTTATAATATTAGTATGGATGATTTCAAGATTTCAATCGTTTATTTCCATTTAGATTTACAATGAATGCTTTTGGACAGAAAGTTACAATACAATACTGTCACTGAATAAATTATTTTTTTATTGTAATTTTATGTTCCTAGTCGAAACGCGGTATGCGTGTACTCGGAAATAAAGGCGTATGTTCTAGGTGTTTTTATTAAATCTTTCACTGGTTTTTTCTAATAGAGAGTATTTTTATAGCACAGTTAAAGTATTCGGAAAAATACTATGACGAATGAGAAATGTAAAGTAAGCCTCCAAAGATACCTTGGACTTTCGAGTGTGGTTTAAGCAAATACTGCTTACTTAGCATATTATTTTTCTGCTGAACCAGTATTATTTATCTATTCAAAATATTGTCGCAACCTTTCGCATGAATATTGAATTTGAATTTTAAATTTTACAATCTTTCGGCATTGTCCTCCTGTTCTCCGGTATTACGCAATTTCTGAAACATCGAAACGTCGAACGTTCAAATAATAAAATAGCTGAGTCGATACCATGAACCCTCCAATTTAAATTTGAAGAGAATAAAATTGGGGAACGTCAAGTACCTACCCTCAATGCTAAAGTATATTATTATGTTTACATTTCATAATCAAATTACAAAAAAAGCGCTAAAAGCTTAAAAACACGTCTGCCAAAAACTGTGCTACAAAATCTCCTACTCCTTGTTTTTTTCTCTATCCAACACGTGTTGTTTCCTCTGTTTCTCATTTGTACCGGTTGATCTGAGAATCGTAGTGCGAGAGCCGAGCGCAAACTGAAGTGAACAAACAACCAGCGATAGTCCTGAAGCCGACTGGCGATATTGCATTCCGGGGAAGATTACCTTTGCTGCGGAGTGGTTCTATAGCGCTCCAAAAATGCAATAGATGCTACAAAATATTTCAAAACGCGTTGTTCGAATTTATGGTCCATTTGCATTGACGATCAAAATATGCTTCGCACAGTGTGATATTCATACTTAGAAGCACTCTATTTCTATCTTATTATCGTGATTCCGTACGAAAGCTTGTGTTGAAAGTCTACTAAGAGGTTAGCAGTTCCGTCTAACGTAACGCCCATATCTTTTTGTCAGACATATTGAGACGCACTCGTCATTTTACATTTTGAAAGGGCATCATGTTGTTAGAGCTATCTAAAACTTGAAAGAATATCTTTTAGTGCGCTGTATTCCCACTTTTATTATCCGGTATGCTTGTGAATAAAATATCTTTATCTGGTTGGTATGTTTATTTAGCCGGCTGTTACACAACCATTTCAGGTGCCTCTTAGTAGAAAGCAGTTTAAAAAAATCTGATACAAGAGTTTTGGTTGGATCGTTTGACGACTCGGTGTCCCACACGAAAAGAGTGCGCTGTAGAAATTTTACTCAAAAGTTTCCATTTTGAGCAAATGATTTTGTGACGTAGTGGAACTTCCCCGCTGTACAGTTAGCTCGGCAGTCAGTAGATATTGTAAACAGTGTTGTATGCTGTACATAGTTAGTGAAGTGAGGAATGTAAGCGTATATGTAAGCTGGAGCCTTTAGCTAGCTTCAAACTAGCGATAAACTTCCAGCTTTGAATATAGAGCAAAGCAAGCTTATTTGCAAAGTGAAGTGAAATTTCTGGAAATAAAATAAGATCTTTCATAATCACTGTTTATTTTATATACCTACCTACCCTATAAGAAAATATTTATAATCTATTCTATGACATAGTTATGTTACGTCTGATTTATTTTTACACTAGCTTTTGCCCGCGACTTCGTTCGCGTGGACTTCAGGTTCGTCCCGTCTTCGTATAAGCTACAGGTTCGTCCCGTCTTCGTATAAGCTATAGCCTATGTGTTATTCTGATGTATAAGCTATATTGTGGTAAAGTTTCATTCAAATCCATTCAGTAGTTTTTACGTGAAAGAGTAACAAACATCCATACATCCATACTTACAAACTTTCGCCTTTATAATAGTAGCAGGATAAAATAGGCCCGAGGTATCTCACCTGATAGTAAGTTTTATGATGTATTCTATGGCATAGTTATGATACGTCTGATTTTTTTTTGTAAGTGACGATCTAGACGATGATGGAACATGCTTGCCTAGCTTATGCCTATCTCGAAGTACCTCTTACTTACCGTACCTTACCGAAGCCTGAACTTGACATAACCACTTGTCTATGCGCCTCAGAAAAAGTTTTCAAATAAAATATAAAGCAAAAGATCAAACTTTTATAAGTGCTCCTTGACTGAGTTATATTCCTAGATCGCAGCAAACTCCAATATTAACATCAAATATCTAGTTCTTAAGTTCTAGTTCTGAAACTATATTTGAGTTAACAAACTGAACTGGTCATTGCAACTTCATTTCAAAACTAGGGACGCTTCGAGAACTGTCTTCCCTTTCGGTACAGAAACGAAAAGCCATGTTGTTCGATGCTAGGGACGAGAACTGCTTGAGTTGACCAACTAGTTAAAACTACCTATTATCAAACAATAGTAACCAGAGCTAATGTGTTTATTAAAAATACAGGGTGTAAAAATATTAGCTGCAAATATTTTAAGGGGCGAATCAGCCCATGAAACGGAACAATGTTCCCATGTTCCTTGGGGAAGATTTTTCCGTTTCATGGGCTGATTCACCCCTTAAAATATTTGCAACTTTTAACCAGCCGACTGAGTGAATTTTGCACGTATGTGATAGAATTTTTATTTCATACTTCGACCTCTGTTCCCTAAGGAAAGTCGTTCAGTTGGTGGACTGGTTCACCCCCTAATATAATTGCACCATTTTTTTACATCAGTTTTCATGAGGAAAAGCGTTTTTATATGATTTTGTACTTTGTACTCACTCATTGAGGCACTGTGAGCACGTAATGTGCATGTTTGAATTCACTGTTCCGTGATGTTGCACTAAATGGTTGGATTTCAGGAGACAAGAATTTCTTAGAGGAAAAGTACTTTATAATAATTTCTGATACTGTAGCAGCCTGCTTTTGATTGTACAGTCTCTTAACGTAACTCATGAGCAATGAATTTAAGGTTGCGATTTTTTGAAGACGTCTTACAGCAATGATTATCACTCCCATACGTACATGCAGAAATATAATCGAATTGTACAATATATTTATTGCGTTTTGCTGGTAACGATCACAAAAAAAAACGAAGCCTTGATACCTAATAGAACGCAAGTGCGCGATCATCACAAGTTTGCGCGAATATCACTCGTAACATTTTTGCCGTTTGATGCCCGCTTAGAATAGCATCACCCCATTTCTTCCCATGGCTGTCGTACGACTAAGGGACTTCAGGCTTTCTTGTGTGTTGCAACTTTAGGCGACAGGCTGACAACCTGCCACTATAGTGATACACGAATCATCATCTGAAAGAGTCCGCAATATTTGTCAGACGTGGTGACCGTATTTTTTACGGCCGTTAACGCTCTGCCTAATCCGCAAGGGAAAAAGGTGTGAAATCTGTATGTTTATGTGTGTGTAGCATTTTAGTGTCTGTTAGGACACCTATTTCTAATTCGATGTTAGATCGCGCGTTCGTACGAGTAAAATTCTTGCGACGATCACGCATTCGCGTTCTATTAGGACGATGCCTTACTGTTCATGAGTTAAGAAACTGAACCTGCAAAAAAAAATTGATGAACGCAGGTATAAACAAAATATATTCTAAGTTTCCTAAATTAGTTTTTCGTAAAACAAAGCGTTGACAGGATACGTCGTATTTTTGCTGAGTTTCGCTCACGTTCTTTTTTACATAATCCCGTTATTATTCTATCACAACATGTCGTCACGTCGTCGTTTTATATTAAAGTGTTCTTTCGTCAGCTTACGATGATATACATTGATAGATAAAGTATTAGATAAAGGTTAATTTTGAGTCAGTACCCAAACTCCGCAGGTTATGAAAACTTGTACTCGTGAAATGTAATTTTTTATAGCGCATAAATCGCTTTGCATGCACCAAAAACATGACTCATGCGGCGTTACCTAGCTCTGAGGCGTTTCATTTAAGGCTTGAAGTGCAAGCGAGAGCGCAAAATGAGCAAGCGGAAACAATCGCTACCAGCCACTCTTTGGAAGTCATCCATATGAACAACTTTTAGAGACCACTACGAAGTCACGAAAAATACCTACGCGACATTGCCCCACATGATAGAAGACCGAATTATTATTAAAAGATGTTCATTAATGAGTAGAATAACCAGCAAAGTTTGAGTATCTATCCACTGTCTTAAAATAGCGAAGTGTATGTCTGTAGGTATTTCCCTGAATAAAAAAATAGTATCAGTATCGTAGCATCTTCAGAATCCATCATATTAGAAATTGAGAAATAGGTATGTTATTGTGTATCGTCGAAGTCATAACCATGAAATGAAACAATCTTGAAAGAGCCAAAAGTATCAGGTCACTGCGTCTTATTGGTCTTGTGGACTGCATTTGTTATATTGCCAAAATGTCGGGTCCAGTCCAGTTGGGTCCAATGCAATGCGTTTCCAGCTGAATGTATTTGCAGTTTCGGTATCTTTGTATGTTCGCGGAGTCGCAGAATTGGTATTGATATTGGAGTATGCAGCGGTGGACTGTTGTGGTTGTTAATGTATGTATGTGTGCAACAGATAGCCAACTATACAGGGTGGCAGGGACAGCCCTCTGAATACTGACAAATCTACCCTAGAAATATATTTCAAGAAAGGAATTTTCTTTACTTTTCATAGTAAAGACGGTCAGTTGATCATGACTTTGAATGGATGGCCGATTTTATTTAGCTTGTCCTGGCATGTGTTTCTAGAGAAAAGATTTCAGTTCCATGGTCTGCGTTTACCTCATCAGTATTCGGTGGGATGGTTAAGAGGCAAGTCCGCGAGTTTGAGGAACAGCGTAAAGCAGACCTCGACGCTAAGCGCGATGAGCTGAAGGCACGTCCCACCCGTGGTCATTAACTATAATTATGTAAATGGCAAACTCACGTGTCCACACTGAGCACGGGAGTTTACTGCCAAAATTGGCTACAATAGCCATGTCCGGGCACATTAGCGCCGATCTGATTAGAAGTCAAAGTGGTCGCCATGGCCGAAATCGGTCGGAGAGATCTTCATCATCATCATTATCATTCGGTGGGATGTTCTTAATACTTACACCCCATAAAATACGTGCAATAAAATCCCGGCTGTAGCCCGTTCGCATTAGCAAGCCTTCGCCCTGCTTTAAATCCGGCTTTTACAACGAAGGTGCTAATTACACATTAACCTCAATTAATAGGGTTTTTGTAAAACACCCCTTTTTGTTTTTATATGTAAGGTTTGCCTACCATATTTAATCCAGTAGGTACATAATATAACAACTTGTCAGTTTTTTTTTTCATTTTTTCGGGATATCATTTCAGGAACTTACAACAACTGTCACATTGTCATTTAGAAGATAGGTTTTAAACGTTATGGTCCTACATGTTTTTTTCTCAGAGATTTTCTGATTGTATCTTTATAAGTTTAATAGTTTTATAGGCTAAGTTACCTATGTGCGAACTCAATGGGACTTTAAATTGACTGTAAAAGTTAGCGATTATATGTATTTTCTTTTATAAGTTAAAATCTTTTATAGACTGAAATAGAGGTGAAAGAAAATATTTGCAATATAAAAAAAAAAACAGTAGTTATCCCAAATGGCCTGAAAGCTTGTTTTGGTACAAAATGATGATAATAAACTGTTTATAAAATACAAAAATAACAAGGAATACGACAGTCTGCGTCACTGGGGAAAATTCTCACGATCGTGGCCGCATCGTAAAGTACGAGGTAGGTTAAAAAAATACTTTTTTTTGTTTTTTAGACCTAGTTTCTTTGGGAAAAGTGTTCATTTTTAAAATCAAATCAAAATATACTTCATTGCACAACAAAACAAATACAAAGGAGTACAAACTAAAGAAAAGCTTAGTACAATTGGTGGCCTTATTGCTACAGTAACAATATCTTCCAGGCAACCAGGTATAGGGCTAGTTACACAAATACACAAATCACGCCTTTATCCCTTCCGAGGTAGGCAGAGCGTTAACAATCGTAAAATTACGGTTGTTATCGCCACGTCTGACAAGAATTGAGGGCCCTTTTAGATGATACATGTATCACTGCAGTGACAGGTTGTCAGCCTGTCGCCTAAAATTGTAATACACATGAAACCCTCGAGTCCCTTAGTTGCCTTTTACAACACCCACGGGAAGAAATGGGGTGATGCTATTCTAAGCTGGCATCACACGGCAAGTTAACCCCTGCAAATCAACGCAGTACTTTTTATAACACCCTGTATATCTACATTGAACACTGATACTGTATTACACTGAATCCTTATCTGATTGAAATAGGCCACAAACGCCACAATGTCGGATATTAGCTGCCAGCAGTTTAGCTTTAAAGCGAGCTTGTGGTTTGGTTAACCGCTCCCATACTCTGATGGGTTAAGCACCTTAGTACCGAAAATCTAATACGAAATTGACACTGGACACAGAAAAATTCTGACATCAGAGTTCATCGAACAGTTTGGTAGGTACCTAAGTTAGTAGGTACGTACAGTCCTTATCAAAGCCACTCATCTATGGGAAAGTGCAGTGTAATGCAATGTGAGATGTGGGCCAGTCCGTTGATAAATAAGATAGTACCACTTCCTCATTTATTTTCTTTTTTGTGCTAGTCATCTTCTCTATCCTTCTCCAAAACCATATCTGAAATTTTGGCAACTTCTCTCTTTTTTTATTTTCTGACTACTTATCTACAAAACAAATAAACAAACCAGTATTGCTCATTTCACTTTAACGTATTTCGATATTATGGGGACATTATCAGGTTCGGAAGCCATTTCTGGCTTCCACAACCACCGCAGCAAAGCATATTTGATATTATTTTATTATTATTGATAGAATAAAGATCCAAATGCAGCCATTTTTGTTCGTACGACACGATAAAGAACCGTTCTGAAGGGAAAGTGAGAAGGAAAGAGGGTTTAAGAGACAAATACCTCCTTGTCTAGACGTTTCACCCATAGGTAAAATTGTTTAATTTCGTATTTTTTGCACACTGGACATTAGATTTTATAACTTCTTCATTGAAAAAAGAACATTTATCCAATCATAGTATGATATTGGAATTTATTGAGTTTGAAAATAGTGGATTGCTTTAATGGCCAAAGATAATAGGTATTATGATACAAACTCCAGTATATACTCCGTTATATAACGGGTATGATAGTAATATAATGGTTTGGCGATGATATCAACAACCACAGTCGGTGACTACTTCAATTTTTTTTTGCATTCATTGAATTCTATACCAACTTTAATTTCAATCACTACATGGATGACTTGATGCCTTTTTCCTATTCCAATACTTTTGAAGTTTCTTCTTTTCTGTGAAAACTTATGAACACTTTCTGCTATTGAGTACCTACCCACTTACTACCTCCAATTAAACTTTTATAAAACTCTGAACCTACTTTTGTACTTCGGAACTCACTAAACACAATTTAGGTCGTTTCTCAAAAGAACTCATTATGCGATTTACGCTCAAATACAACTTTTAAAGTTATTGAAAAGAGGTTGTTACGAAGTTTTTCACATAGGTACAAAAGTAAGAATTTAATTTTGGCACTATTCAGCAATGAGGGGAAAAACTGACAAAAGACTGGTGCCTAGCTTTTGTCTGTGATTGGTCAAAAATCTGTGAAAAGCAAGGTAGAGTGACTTTTATTGGTTCGTGCGTATCTCCATAAGGTTCGAATTTTTCCTACAATTTGTCTCTTTTTGCCACAGTCAACCTTTAAAAGCGCAGCGGAGTATTGAATGGCTAGGTTTAGATTCCTCACTAAAGTCGGATTGAAAGCTAAAGCTGGAATCAATCAGGAATTCAATCAATCGCTCTTACACTGCAAGTTGGCTGCCAATCCTAGCGAGTACTTTCATTTTTCAACCGAGTGCCTCTGTATGTGATTGCGAGTGCATTGGCAACAAAACAGATAGATATCGACACATACGTCTGCCAGACGTATGTATGTAATCTACATCTGTACTTGTAGAAAGTCCTAGGAATGTAATGCAAGGCCTGCTAGGTGATACTCGCTATAGGAGGTTAATTAGCGCTAGTTTTAGAAAACTTGTAAAAAATCTACCGACGCGTGTAGCAGGATTTGAACTTGCAACTTTGTCGCCATACTGGTATAGCTCAATGATATCTGCAAAATTCTTGTCTCAAAAGTGTATTTCGGCCACTAACGCGTAGCATTTTGTGACTAATTCAGTCTTTTTAGATTGAAAGCGACGTAAAGCCACGATAGATTGCCTGCGGTAGAAAAAATTGCAAGTTTTGTAAAACTTGTATACCTACATCACGAAAGGGATTTCTATTAGATAAGCACATTTTGTAGAAAATACGTAATTTAGCAAAAGGAAGGCCTTACTTGTTTATGATACTCGCTGTAAGTAGTTCCTGTCTGAAGGAGATATTTAGCGCTACATTTTTTTGGCAACATACGAAATACATTACATTTAGCGTAATCCTTTCCCGGAAACCCTTATCATTTTAGGTAACTTATGACATCAGGCGTAAACTTGTGGAAGCTTCTTTACCATTTTTATATCATCGTTCTCCTTGCCTTATCCCGTTTCTCTGTCGGGGTCGGCTACCTAACCTAGGGTATTTTTATACTGAGGTAGAAAAATATTTTCAGAAGTAGGACGTTACTATTGGCGGCAAGTTCATAAAAATGTTTGCATTACGGGTGAGTGATTCACAGTGATATTGCGGCGTAGATCCAGTATGTAAACCGTCAATATTGCAATAAGCTGTAGCTGGAAACTTACGTAGTAGAACTTTACAGCAAATATATCAGACATATACAGGGTGTAAAGGATGCTGTATCGAAAACTTTGTAGGCATGATCAGACCATGACCACTGATCTTTTTTTGAGAGCTATGTTGGTAAACAGCAATAAAAAAGAGCAATTGGACGACTTGAAAACATTTTTTTTCCATTTCCCAACATGGATTCCATAATAGTATCAAGTTTAATGCTCTGATCTTCTTCTTCTTAGCGAATCGATTCTGGCGCTTTTATATATTTAGACCAATACTCAGCTACACGCACAGCATTGTCCGTTGCTTTGTAGAGGTCCTCTATGGTATGATTATACAAAGTTTTCTAAGAAGTCGTTTTTTTCGTTGATTAAGAAGAAAATTTGATAGTAGTGCTTGTGCTTTTCTTTAAGATTTTATTCTGTGACGTTGACACACAGTTACTGTTGATGAGCGAAATATTGAAGCCCTAGAAAATGCCTGAACCCTGAAATCACTGGTATAGCGGAAGAGCCGCAAATTACGCTTCAAAGAGAGCTTCTGGGAATCTCCAAATTGCGGATTATTGACTAATGTATCGGGTCTTTACGGTGATTTTTTCATTCATACAGGGAAACTATGTTTATTCACCTAAGCCCTACGTGGGAGTGTTGGATAAAAATACACTATGTACTACTGGATAAAAATACACTATGTACCAATATGCCTTATGAGCCCAAAATTCAGCTAAGCTGACAGCATTTTCTGTGGCTTTTAGAAAGTATTCAAGCGTTCAGGTATTGAGACACATAGAGCACAAAGAAATGTTCTATGCTCTGAGGGGCGCACCACATTCGCATTCTACCAAAGACTGAAGGGTAAAACAACTGTGTAGTTTTGAAGCTGTGTTTTTTGACTTGAGTTCATTGGCTCAAATGTTGTCGACTGGCTAAAACTACTCTACTTAAGGTCGAAAGCCAAATAAGGCGTTGTGTCTTTATATAGTATTCTATTAGGTACAAAAAACTTTTAAAAAGTGTTACAAGTCATTACATTCAAAGTTCTGGAAACTGTCTATTCCAATTTGTCGGATCTTCACGGACTGATTCACAATAATTACTTTAATATCAGTAGACAAATACGGTGTGTTTATCTAACCTCCAATATCAACATAAACTATTATCTTGACCTGTATTCTAAGTAAGGAACAATATGGTTTCAGGTACAAATATTTGTGGTTGGAATATTATTTTTTTGGAGATACCTACTTTAAGACACTTTATGCCCCGTGGTGCTGTCTTACAAAAGCATCACCCCGTTTATTTCCTACGTATGTTGTAATACTAAGGGACTCGAAGGCTTATGACTGCTGTGCTCTAACAAAAGCACTTTGTTCCAGGCCCTACTACAGGCTCACGATGTGGTCGCCCGCGAGGTCTACGGCGAGGAGTCGCTGCGAGCGTCCCCGCCCCCTGTCAACGGGAGGAGCACTGCCCCACCCACGGAGGAAGATGACGACACCGAGCCGGAGTTCGAGAACGTGACCAGGGTGCGCCTCGTCCAGTTCCAGAAGAACACCGACGAGCCTATGGTGAGCTTCTAGATTCTTCTAGATACTTCGAAGGCAAGGGGGCACTGCCCCACCCACGGCGAAAGATGACGACACCGAACCTGAGTTCGAGAACGTGACCAGGGTGCGCCTCGTCCAGTTCCAGAAGAACACCGACGAGCCTCTGGTGAGCTTCTAGAATAACCTAGATACTTCGAAGTCAAGGGGGCACTGCTCCATCCATGGAGGAAGATGACGCTGACTTCACGTCGCTGACGAAAATATATGTAAGTATACTGTATAGAGTAGAGCGAGCATTGTAGGTTCACCCCTAGTGTCTGTCGTGATCGAAGCGAGCACAACAATACACCTACTAGAGTTATTCCCCGAAAGTGCCTTGAGCAACAGAAAGGCATAAACAAAACCCAAACGAAAAATATGCTGGCAACAAACAAGTCTACTCCGAAAGTAATGATAATAATGTGTGCTGTTACCATGACACAGTGGGCCCTGTTATGACAATGTTCCGACCACTCCACCTCATTTTTCCTCGGTCCAATATACTCAGGGGTCTATTTTATTAGTCAGGCGGTCATTCAATATCTCCTTATGTTTAGGGGTCTTTCTACATCGAATTTTTCAAGGATTTTCGTCACAAGCAGAATAACGACGTTGTATTGAAAATAGCTAAATGTGGAGCTACTTTGCTCGTTTTGAAGTTGCAATGTACTATCGTAAAAGTTTTGTGGTGGAAATGCCAAACAGAACAAATATCGAGGTTATGTTACCATGCCAGCCAGATAGACTGGCAACCTAGTATCACCTATAGCGTTGCCTGTAGCTGAAACAAAAATGTAATCGAATTTGTAACGAACTCGCATTGCGTTGCACTCGCATAGTGGACAGTCCACTGCACCAAAATTTGACTTGGTGATTGATACATACGATTCTGCTGACACTATCTGCGAATAAAAAACGTGTTGACGAGGCTATTCACGACAAATTCACGTTATTTCAGATAGCTACGTTGATGTTTGATGGGAAACGATTTATCTTTAGATTTTACTTTAGCTGTTTTTGGTCCTGGATTTCCTTAATTTTTTCTGGTAAACTTTATGTAGGCCGGTATGAACTCTTCGGTCCTTCTAAATGGAACAAATGTAACAATCAAAAACAACGTCTTTTGTGCTTTTCGATAATTTTACCAGCTAAGAAAACCTTTTCATTTTCAAAACACGCTCATATATGTGTATTTTATCAAATTTCTCATTGCTCTTATCAATGATCTTCCAGGGCATCACCCTGAAACTGGCGGACGACGGGCGCTGCATCGTGGCTCGCATCATCCACGGCGGCATGATCCACCGCCAGGCCACCTTGCACGTCGGGGACGAGATCAGAGAGATCAATGGAACACCAGTCATCAACCAGTCTGTTGCTCAATTGCAGAGAATGCTGGTAAGTTAGATATGTCTGAAGCAACTAACCTTCAAAACGGGGAACTGGTGTAGCGTCATATTATTGGCATGATCTATAGTCAGGCCACTTTGCACGTCTAGAGATCAATGTTCATCAACCAGTCTGTCAAAGTTGCAGACACGTGTTAAGTTTAACACCATAATAACAATCTACATTGCTATATCATCCACGTTTTATTTATTTTTGTTTACGACACTGATGAATTATCAAGGGATCTAAGAATTCGGCGACGAGTTTCGGAATATCAACGCCCGTCATCAATCAATTTGTTGAGTTACAACAGATTTTTTTTTCTTTTACAATATCCCTTGATATTTTAAAGTCTTGGACAAAATATCTATTTGGACCAAAACAATTACCCGGTAGTAAATTTAACCGGTAGATATCCTATTTAGATCGCCTAAAGCATTCTTCGCCTAAAACGACGACGAACGTATCGTCCACATAAAATTGAGTCAGAATCACATACCAGATAAAGCGTAGAGAGGTTTTTTTTTTTCCGAAATCCCAGGTTAAATCCAGCAACCCGGGCGTTACATTTCTACCTAGACCGAAGAAGTTACAAAAAATCTATACTAAATCCATTATTTTCTCATTTTTCAGCGTGAAGCCCGCGGTTCTGTGACATTCAAGATTGTGCCGTCTTACCGCTCCGCACCGCCGCCGTGCGAGGTAATCCTACATTCTTAGCTTGCCTCGTCGCTCTGTACAAATTTAACCAATTTCAGTCTTAGTATTGGCCAAACTTTACTGTAGCGTTTTAGAAGTTTGTCCCCGTAGATTATTTTAATCCGTAAAGACTTAGCGTACCGAACTAACCAATTTATTGCTAGACAACATAGAGTTACTAATTTTCATGTTTTCGTTTAATTTATTATGGAGATTGTGATAACAATGCTTGCTTTTTGAATAAATTGTGAACTAACTAAAGCGTTTTAACTAAATAAACAAGAGTCGACAAGCGCACATAAATTTCTCACCACGGCTTGTCTTAAAGCATAAACTGATTGGTTGTAAAGCAAATATAAAATTGTATTTCTGTTCTAACCAGCTTTTCCGGATACGAGGGGAGGTCAAAAAGTTCGCGGAATGACAAGGAAGAAGGGTGAAATTAAACATGAAATTATTTTTCCTTTTCAATATATTCTCCCTTAACTCGAACAGATTTATGGGATCTATCAAATAACTTATTAATACCGTCTAAAAAAAATTGTTTATCTTGTGCGTCAAAATAAGCCGAAATCGCTGACTTAACCTCATCATCGTCGTTAAATTTTCTTCCACGCAGCTCTTTTTTCATCTTTGGAAATAAATAATAGTCGCTGGGGGCCAGGTCTGGACTGTAGGGTGGATGGCGCAGTAGTTCAAAACCACATCGGTGAATGGCAGCGGTCGCAACACGACTGGTGTGCACGGGCGCGTTGTCATGCAAAAGCAGCACTCCTTTGGTCAGTTTTCCTCTCCTTTTTTCTTTAATCGCTTCCTTCAATCGATCTAACAAGGAAGCGTAGTACTCTCCCGTTATGGAAAGGCCACGATCTTTATAATCCACCAGAAGAATGCCTTCAGAATCCCAAAATATTGTCGCCATGATCTTTCCGGCCGATTGAGACACCTTAAACTTCTTAGGAGGGGGAGTGCCCTTTTTCTGCCATTGCATTGACTCTTGCTTTGACTCAGGTTCATAATGATGAACCCAAGTTTCATCCCCAGTCACAATACGGGACATAATTTCTTCCTTTTGATCTCCACAGCGGTCCAAAAACTCGCGGCAACAGTCGACGCGCTCTCGCTTTTGAAACGGCGTGAGCATTCTCGGGACCCATCTTGCGCAGACTTTACTCATACCAAGATGTTGATGAAGGATATTCAAAATGGTAGTTTCTGATACACCAACTAATGCTGCAAGCTGTTTCTTCTTCAAACGGCCATCCTCCAATACAAGTTTCTCAACTTTATCGATGATTTCCGGCGTGGTGGCCTCGATCGGCCGCCCAGAACGGGGATCGTCTTCAATTGACTCCCTTCCTTGCTTGAAAAGATTATGCCACTTGTAAATCATAGTTTTTCCAGGAGCAGAGTCCCCGTAAACAGATAACATATCTTGAAAAACAGTTTGCGGCGTTTTTCCCTGTTTGGTGAGGAACTTTATGACGGCGCGATGTTCAATTTTTTCCATACTGCCAACTTTCTTCCCGATTCACTTGTTTAATCGTTGATAACTCAAAGACTAGTGACCCAATTAGGCTAAAACTTGGTATTTATAGTAATAATGAGTTACTCAATTAGCGAGTACCTGGACAAGCATCCCTACCCCCGCCAACCCCTCCATTCCGCGAACTTTTTGACCTCCCCTCGTAAAGCCTTCGCCCGTGCTAGTAAGTAGCGATACCAGACCTGTGCTACTTTATGTTGTTTTATGTTATTTATGTTGTGTTATGTTGATGTTATACTGTCAGGGCTGCCACACATAAACTCGCCAATACGTTGACGATGCATATCATTGCGACGTGCATATCCATGCCGCTCTACTTAAAAACTATGTTACAAAGACGCTATGATGTTCTTTAGAGATACACGTCGGTATTTATGTGTTTTAGTGGGTGTTTATTCGAACATATTAAATATCTGCTAATCACGCATAAGTACTATGCTTCGTGGTTTGCACACATCACCTCTACACAGTACTGAAAAATATTGTTCATTGGTATGTCGATGTCAGACGCTATCTCCACATATGAGATGTCAGATATGAGGCGCGAGACTGCGCGACGCTCGACACCGTTTCATGTAAAGTGTATCAAACAGAAGAGACACCGTCTACAACTGTGAGACGCGCATATCTTCGCCGATTATTTGTCTCACGCCTTTCGTCTCATGTGTGTAGGTAGATTAGTCCCTAAGATCTCGTACACTGCTATGTCGATGTCACGTTGCAATGTTGACCGACACGACGTCGTAACGTTGCACGTCAGATTCCCGTAACATTTTACCACGTCGTGAAGTGTTTTATGTGTGGCGGCCATCACCCGGGCATGGCTGCGCGTCCCCGCGATTTCCTACGTTTCTGTGCGCTTGTGGTTCTTCGTCATCGCTTTCCATTCACTCATTAGCTCACGTTTCATCTCCGAATCCTGTTTTGTTTCCATTATGTTCGTTTACTTTACCATTCTCGTCGTTAGCGTTCATCAAAAAATCGGACTCATCAATCATTCATAGACTTGTACATACCTACATACTTGGTCCTTTTCATATTTTCGTCTGCAATTCGATTGGAGATTTGTAAATTAGATTTGTTGCTACATGTTCATTACGATGAATGCTTTTAGATCTTCGTCCGTGCTCAATTTGACTACGATCCGTTGGAGGATGAGATGATCCCGTGCGCTCAAGCTGGGATCGCATTCAACACAGGAGATATTCTCCAGGTTCGTATGTTCAATATACCTATTTGTGAAACTTTTAATTCTATCTCTCTCTCTTCGTGTGAGACACTAGAGTCGTCCAACGACCCAACTTACCCTAGTGTCAGAATTTTTCAACCTCCTCTAAATTTTAACTAATTCGATTAGGCAATATCAAACAATTAATTTTATTTTACTGTTGAAACGTGCCGGCGCTGTCGGCTATTGGATGCAGTTGGCCCATAATCATGATTGTGGAAGGTCTAGGGCAGGCAAAACACTAATATAATAATGATTGGAATTGGATAATAATGATGTGGATTAGGTACAGCTCTGTGATGCCCTAAGAAAAAACTCCATGAGTTTTAGTGTGTGTTGTTTTTGTTTAAATAAATGACAATTAATGTCCAATCAATGGGTTATTTACCCAATGGTTGCATATTTGTCGTGCATTCTTCCTGAGATGGTACTTTTAGACTTAGTTCTGCCTTCATAGCTGTATGGTATAGCATATTTTACATAGGTAGTGAATAAGCAATTGTTGTATGGTCATCATAATAAATTCCAGATAATCAGCAAAGACGACTCCCACTGGTGGCAAGCTCGCAAGGACACAGCTGGCGGGACCGCTGGTCTGATACCAAGCCCTGAACTCCAAGAATGGAGGGCTGCTATTGCTGCTGCAGAACGTTCCACTACGGATCAAGGTTAGTATAAGCTTATCAGGGTGTAAGGGACAACGTCCCGAATACTGATAGGCATTCAAGGCATTCATAGAGATTTGAACCATGAAACTTAACAACTTCCCATCATTAATATTTTTAGGAAACGTTGACTTTCTAATCTTCCTATTAGTAAAATGCAGTTAGCTGATCGTGATTTTGTTTGGGAGATCTTTTTTTTGTTCCTTGACATAGGTTCTTAGTGGAATGTTGTTCAGTTTCATGGTCTGAAAGCACCTTATCAGTATTCGAGATGCTGTACCTTACACCCCCTACTGTAGGTATTTTCTGAAAGTAGAAAATTAAAATACCTAAGGTGGTTCGGAATACTTGAGTATTTGACTTCTTAGGTGAAGTTGTTTCAGAATATGCTTCTTGAATTTTATTGTCTCGATTTTTGGTTTAATTTACGTCGATGTTGTGTTAGGTTGTGTGATTTAATGATTGTTTTTATCTTTATTAATCTATTGGTTCTTTTGTTTTGAAACTATTGTTACCTATGTCTGTAAGAATATCTTAGCCAAACCATTCGTAGAAATAATACGTGTTAGGTGAATTTTGATGTTTTCGAATGTTTTGCAAAAAGTTGTTCATGCTCTTCGGCAAAATTTACATTAACATTATCGTGTTTTGCTTTCAAACCTTACATAAACTCATTGGATGAACAGTCGGTATGTAAAGCTTACTTTATTTGTTTTAATTATGAGTGATACAAGCTACCCAATAATCATATAACCCTTCTTGTACAGCATGGTATCGATGCTAAGTAATTCTATCCAGCGTGAAAATAGTTTAGAATACCATGAACCTGTTCAAATTACTACAGTGTAAAGTCAAACACTTCAGCAAACTTAGGTCCGTATTTATAAATCGCACTCAACTCTGAGATCGATCTCAAGAGCGGTTTTGACCAATGTCAGTCAATATTAACAGCATCTCAAAGTCGCACTCAAGATGGATCTCAGAGTTGAGTCCGGTTTATATATACGGGCCTCCAATTATATACGTGCGCGAGCAGCCCGCGGTTACAAGGCTCACCGCGAGTTTACAGGAAAATTTGCGTGGATGCAAATAATTACATTTCCGCTAGCATTCATTGCTTCCAAACTTGTGAAAACCGCCGGAGGCTGACGGACAAATATAGTATCGAGCCTTGAACTTTAATATATTCTGTTTCAATGATGGTAAAGTTTTCCGAATGTCTTGATTTTACACTGTCAGAGTAAGAAAATACATGCTTCCAATTTCTACCTATTAGTGGCTCTGCTATGGAATATTGGGAGTTTGTACGATCCCTAATGTCTACGTTAAAAGTACTTATTTAATGCTCTGGGAAGTGTAACTTTTGATTATAAAATAAACTTTTGACATTCCCCGTTTACGATACCTTAAACTTTGACGATCATTAAAATAATCTTCTTTGTATATTGTCAAAAGAGATATAGTCATCGGTGGAATAGTATTAAAAGGCCTTATTGTCAGTGTCAAAGTTAGAATCAGTTTTATTTTACCCGTTTTACCTAAACCCCATCTTTAGCGCACTTTGTCAAAACGACTTATGACACAAGTTATCCCAACGATAACTTGCCGTGTGATGCCGGCTTAGAATAGCATCACCCCACATCCTTCCCGCGGGTGTCGTAAGAAGCGACTGATGGACTCGAGAGTATTGGTGTATTTCATTTTTTTAGGCGACAGGCCGACAACCTGTCACTATAGTGATACACATGTTTTCTGTAACAACCTTCGAAAACAACAATCTTCAAAAATGTCAGACGTGGCGATGGCGACCGTATTCTTACGGCCGTTAACGCTCTGCCTACCCCGCAAGGGATAAAGGCGTGATATAGGTATGTATGTATGTATCCCAACGATGCTGACAGACCTTTGCACCTTCTGAAAATTCAAAACGCTGCGTCGCGCGGCTATTTCTTTTTACTTCAAGCAGTTCAGACCAAGTGCGCGAATTTGCTCGTCCTCGCACGCACGTTCGCTCTAAAAGCGTTGAACTTCCCTTTCTCAACAATCAAAAGACACTTCCCAAGCATAGCGCGCCCTACTGTCAAGTAGTGCCCTACCATGTCATCCATTGTTTGCGTTGCATGAACCGTGTTGTGTAATGTTGTGCGGCTAGGAGCAGAAGGCTGTGTCTCACATACCGACGGCTGCGAGAATACAGGTATTTATAATAGCTGGTTGTTAGTGCTCTTAAGATATCTTCTAAACCTGAGTCTAATAAATGACGACACGCGATTATTATTCAAAGTATAAACCATTTTTCAGTAATGATCAGTAGTGGATTTGTCTGTATTTTTCCGATCAAATTATGTTTGTACTGGCAGTGGTAGCCATATCTGGGGTATCTTAAGAGCACTGAGCAGCCAACCAATGAAACAAAATAATAGTTTAGGATTGATGAATGTATAAGTTCAACTTTCTTAATATACCTAAACGTGTAAATATTTGTGACTCTATAAGTATATTGCTTCCTTGAAAACATTGCCTATGTGGATGATATTCTTATGTTTGTGATTAATCGAGTTCAACATACCAGTAAATCTTGATTGTGGGACAATTTCACAGACTCGGTTCAGGCCCGGGTTTGATTCCCGGTCGAAGCTTGTAAAATATTTTAATTTCTTATTTGCATTTACCAGTTCCAAAAATGCCAATGTATTTGTTTCAGTGAACTGTTCCATATTTGGACGCAAGAAGAAGCAATCCAAAGACAAATATCTAGCGAAACACAATGCTGTTTTCGACCAACTCGACGTCGTTACCTACGAAGAAGTAGTCAAACTACCCTGTAAGTATTAACTACATTTTGTAAGTATATTGCATTTATTATATGGAGTTCTAAATTCCATCAGCGCCATCTATTGGTCGACCAACCGCAACCAGCTTTATCTAATTTTCTTACAATTGTTATTATAACGACGATAATAATGTAGGGCTAGGGACTCTCGTGAACCATAGGGTCCTAACCAATTTAAGTTTGGGTTCTTAACTGCTCCGACCTGAATGACATCTAAAAAAGGATTTTTATGGCCAAAGTTTATAACAAGCTTAAGATATAAAGTGAGGTTAATGACCCATTGAAATAAAAAAGTTTCCTTCTACTACCGTTTTGTAGGCTTGTGGATGGAAACGAATATGTATGTATTCTGTAAAAGTCGATTTTATATTTTAGTAGGAAGTGGGAGATTGTAGGAACTTTCCCTAAAACTCTTTGTTTTGATGTAATATTCAAACAATTTCAGCTGTGTTTTGATGTAGGTGTAAAGTAATGTCATATGGTTGATACAGCTCCTAGGCAGTGCCTTTACTTATATTTTTCATTCCGCCTTAGCCGTTTTTTTGTCGAGGCTCTCTCACTCCTAGGTCATCCGCGACCTACTACATCTGAAAAACACATCCACTACTCTCCACATCTGAAAAAGAGAGTGAACGTTGTGTCGTATCAAGAGGTGAAGTCACTGTTTGAGAAAAGAAACAAATGGCGGTTGGTCCACAGACAAGAGCAGAGCTCTTAAATAATAAAGAAGAATACAAAACCATGACGTCAATATGTGTTTTTATGATTCTACATTGACTGAACAAGTTTTTAACGTCCAACGCTACAATATGATTACTATTCTTGGCTGATATTAATAAATTAGAAAGTACGTACTTATTTCAGCGTTCCAAAGGAAGACAATAGTACTTCTCGGGGCCCACGGCGTCGGTCGTCGACACATAAAGAACACTTTGATTGCTCGCCACCCGGACTCCTACGCTTATCCTATACCTCGTAAGTTTTCTACTAATATATACCCTTTTAAAAACTATGGAAAGCAGCTTATTGGATACGATAAGAAATTGAAATATTGAAAATTAGTACTAAAGTACTATACGTACTAACTAGATGTCGCTAACATCGTCACTTCGAGACGACCATCAAGAGGTTGAAAAATTTACGAAGGCCAACCGCACCGGCACTCTATAGCTCAGTGGTAGAGCAGTGGGCTGGTACCCGACGCGGCCCGGGATCGATTCCCGGTCGACGGTCAATTTTTCAATTTCTTATTTTCATTTATGGAATTTCATTAATAGAATGCGCTACTTATGATTTCCACTCTAGGTAGTTATTTATGTTTCTCAGTAGAAAGGTAAAGCTTTTGATTTTAAATTCATTACCTACGTTTAGATAAATGGAAATAATTTTTGTCTCACAGATTAAGTTTGAATTTTGTAAAGAGTCTAGGAATGAGGTATTATAATAAAAGCCTACTTCTGTGAATATAAGCATATTGATATTTTAGTTCTAATAATATTTTGTTGTTAGACACTACCCGTCAACCGAGGCCTGACGAGGAAAATGGAAGACACTACTATTTCGTATCGCACGAGGAAATGATGGCTGACATTGGTGCCAATGAATACTTGGAATATGGTGAGTATTTTATAAAAAATTGCGTGTCTAAGGTGTACAAACAAAATCTCTACGAGTGGCCGGACCGCGGTAGTCTCAAGACGAAAGTTTTTATACAGTAGTGTGTGTTGCTAGTGATGCCGAGACGTGGTCTCTAATCTAATTGAAAGTAGAAGAGTTCTCGAGTGGCGACCACGTACCGACAAGCGCAGCGGAGGACGGCTCCCGGAGATGGACAGACGATCTGGTCAAGTCCGCGGGAAAATGCTGGCCGCTTCTAATCGGACAAGGTGGAAATCGTTAGGGGAGGCCTATGTTCAGCATTGGACGTCTTATCACGGAAATGATAATGATGATGATAATATGGTCTTTGCATTATTCCAGGAACGCACGAAGACGCAATGTACGGAACCAAATTGGAAACAATTCGACGCATCCACGCTGAGCGTCGAGTCGCCATTTTGGATGTAGAGCCTCAAGCTCTGAAAATATTGAGAACCACTGAGTTCGCTCCGTACGTCGTATTCATTGCTGCGCCGCCTCTGAACAATGTTACCGATGTGAGTACAGAAATAGCAATGTTAAACCTTTACTTTGATATACTGCACCGTTCCTATAGTTTCCGACGTTCCCGACTTTCTTTCCGACACACTGTAATACACTACACACTACAAATACACACACTGTAATACACAACGTGACAATTGTCGACACTATAATATTGCCAACCAACAATACACAACAGTAGAATCGGGATCAAAACAATGCCGCTGACTGACTGCACGAGGTTTCATAAAAAAGTTTTTAAAACAACACCTTTTTTCCTTTTTACTCCAACGCTTACACCAGTTAACAAGAATTTTCTATTTTGCAGTACGACGGCTCGCTTGAAGTCCTTGTCCGCGAGTCTGAACAATTGCGCCGCACTTATGGCCACTACTTCGACCTGACCATCGTGAACAACGACATCGACGATACCCTCGCCCAACTGGAAGCGGCCCTGGCGCGTCTCCGCTCCACCCCTCAATGGGTCCCTGTGTCCTGGGTCTACTGACAATCTGACTCTTGCTACCTTTAAAAAGTCAAAGTTTCTGTTCTTAGTAGTCATTTGCGAGGCTGAAAATTCAAAT
This sequence comes from Keiferia lycopersicella, assembly GCA_029255805.1. Classification (NCBI taxonomy): domain Eukaryota; kingdom Metazoa; phylum Arthropoda; class Insecta; order Lepidoptera; family Gelechiidae; genus Keiferia; species Keiferia lycopersicella. The sequence continues at coordinate 9,814,047 of JARACZ010000008.1, forward strand.
TAAATGTTCAAGTTTTAGTGTAATCACCGATCCCGCGCTTCGGGGCTCAAAGCTGCGAGATGGGCTGTTTTTTTAGTGTGTTGTATTGTAGAAAGGTATTGTTTTATCGTAAGAGCATTCACATTCGTAATGTACATCTCAGTGTACGCTAGTGCACACTTAAAGGAAATATCTCGGAGCCTTGGGTAATTTGACTTACACACACATGCGTTACGTTAGGCAAGTAACGCTGGTTTTTGTTACCAGCGTAAACTGAGTGTAGTGTTATGATGATGCGTGCTCTGACGAAAGCTTATGAAGTGGTCGTGACATATCTGTCTGTGGGCCCTGAAAAATATAGATATTATATATTTGCGTCAAAACAAGTGACTATCAAGAATTAAGATGAATCTTAACTTTTTTCTGGTTTAGTAAATGTTTTATCTATATCTTCCAAGTTGAAGAGTTGTATCAAAATTTACTCATTATTCTCACGCTCATGTTCTTAAATTGTGAACTTAGATGGATTAATGTCGGTGAAGGATTTGAGAATTTGAAGCATCGTTTGTCTAACGGCTATTGAATTGGTACAGTCAGCAAAATATCAACCTATTTCAATGTTTTGCCGGATCGACATCATTCTTTATGATGGATGAAATGTGAGTATAAACGGCCACTTAATGTGAATGTATATAGGTTGATTTGTTGCCACTGCACACGAAAATATGAAAATGATAATGATTATAATAAATTATTGCTGTTATGACTTTGGTAATTACTGAGGGTAAAATTCTTACAGATATACTCTGCTGTATTCTCCTCAGTTGAAATTAAATGTTTTGTGTGTAGGTAGTCGGTTATTTACCTAGATAATAGTTGACTCAATAAAACCGTAAAAAGCGGAATAAAGGAAACTATGTTGCTTGAATAAGAGTACAAAAATACTTTAAATTACTTACGTAAATAGTTTCTTTATTGACAAAGAGTTTGTTTTAAAGTTAATTTTATATAATGGTAACGTTATCGTGGATGAGGAACATGGATTTGGAAACAATAAAAATTGAAAGCTATTTGGTGCAAAAGCTCAAATTTCACTATGTGCCAAATATTTAAGAAACGAAAAATAAATAATTTTTCGAGAAAGCGATCAAAACGTCTTGCGCATGACGCATTAACATGATTTTTGGAACAATGTACATAAATATACATTAGTGACTAAATTTACTTAATAAAGCAAATCCTTTAGGCATGTACCTACCGTAGCTCAAAAATGTTTAACTTCAAAAAATTTAAGTCTTAAGATCTCTACTATTAGGTATACTATTATGAATTTAAATCTTGTCGATTTCCAACTACGGTAAACAGTTAAAGTTATTCAACCATAATTTGTTTGCCAAACTTATTTTACTTAACTACATGCTATTAGATAATATGGACAGAATAGCGGGTTTCGTCTACACATTTTGAGAATCTAAAATTTTACAGTTATTTTAGTATGTACCTCAAAATCAGTATAAATAAATTCAATAAATACCCAGATATTTATTAGTGAACACAGGAAGTACGTATGTTGTTCTGCTACTCACTTGACTGTACGTACTTAAATTAAAAACAAATATCCATAATATTTTAGTAGATAGCACATGATAATGTTTTGTATTGTATTCTGGCTTCTAGAATGTTTTATTCAGTGTTTAATACTTCGTCTTACTGGTATTTATTTATGAGCCGTAGTTGGAAAATGGTCTATCGATATCACAGGATTAAAAATCACAGGGTTGCAAGGATCAGTATAGTATTTTAATTGTTTAATATTTATTTTCACTCTGACAACTCTTATTTCAAATGTTTCGGTTTTACTATTTTTGATGCCATGAAATGAAAATACAATAAGTTCTAATGCCAGGTGACCTGACTAACGGTGACCTAATTTATCAAAATTTTAAAATCACGTTACCGTGTTTTAACATATATAGAAAAACAGCTTTAAATGCACATATGACTTTTTATGTGGTATTGTGACATTCTTAGGTATTTTTCATGGCATCAAACTAAAAGATTCCTTCAATGTTCGAATAATCTTTTTCTGTTTCTCAGAAATAATAATTATTACTATACTTTTCTCTAGAAAAAATTGTTATCACCTTGAACGTCGACCTAATATCTGTTTTAGTACACAAAAAACCAACTAAATAAAAATGCAGTACGATTACAGTTGCTAACGTTGTGTTTGTGATAATGTGTGAAGTAAATAAAATAATATCTCAGAATGACAGGCAGTCTGCTATAAGATTGTGAAAAATATACCTTTTTATCCAAGCAGAATATTGGTCGGGGTTCAAAGATTAATTATTTAATATAATTGTTTGCTATGCTATAATGAGGTACTTTTATATATTACTCGATAAGAGGGCTGACCATGGTTGAGCCCCTCCGTTGCAAGTTTCCAAGAAAATGTGTGCAACGAATTATAAAGTGTCTACGTGATCTGGCTGCCTGAGGTGATAGAAAATATTTCAAGTCTTACAAATTATCGGCTTATTTACATAATTTACCTCATTATCTTTTTTTTATTTTTAATCAATTCTCACCTGCACTAAGCATTCCTGTATATATATAAAGATAAAAATTAGTAGTGAAATTTACTATGTAACTCTCACCATTTCACTATTTTTAATTTAACTACTAATAATAATTATTTAGAAAGTAAGTAGGTAAAATTGTAAGTGTTCAAAATGTTTCATATTGTATTTTATGTGTCGGTTGTTTTCAATACTTTGTTGATTATTATGTGAATCTGATAAAGTTTTTGTTTGCCCGTAACGGCGTCGATGGTCAGCCATGCTTGTTTTAAAACATATTATATCTTTACGTCCTGCGTACTGTGCAAGTACGTATACGCTTGAAGTTTTAGTTACGTTGGATCCAGAGTAAATAATGTTATTATAATGCGCGACGATACGGCCTCTATAATGCAATATTCTGCAGTTTTCTGAAGCTCTAATTATATTCGTCCGTCGGCCACCAGTGGCTAGGATATGTAATGCAACAAATTATCTGCATCTTGTAACCGCAGGCGAGCAATTTCTTTAAATTTTGCGACGATTTTGTGATTTGAGCCTATTGTAAAAAACAGGTGTCACAAAATTTGCTTATTGCCTAGTTTCACGGAAATCTATGCAAACGATGCGCGCTATTAGATAAAAAATAAGTTTTAAAAGGTTATTGATTTAACTTTTTTGTAGTTTAAATTTTAGGTCTCCGTGAAACGAATGTTTTATTCCTTGTTTAATTACTTACTTTTTGTTTTACCTTTTATTTTATTATTTGTTAGGTATTTATGTAAAATTATTCTTAATTAAATGGTGACTATACTCTTGAAACTCTTAATGTAAAATAATCGATAGTGAATGAATGTAGTTAAAATAATCATAAAAATATAGAATTATGTGAAATGTATTGGTGTGCGAGTAGCACTACTGCATAGGAAATTACGTTAAAAATTAATTATTAGTGTTGCCATATTTATCTATTATCGTCGGCGTACTGTGAAAACCTCGTAAGTACAAAAAACCCAAATATTTTTTTATCTACGTTATGGCTAGAAAACCTCGGAACGCGTCGTTTGACATTAGTCCAATTTTAAATACAACACTCCTAGCGCCATTTATTGTGTTTTATGAAAACCTCGTGCGGATGACGAGACCGCCATTTTTTTGTGAGAAACTTGTAAACGCATTCGCAAGGTATTCAAATGAAAGATTTGCTTTGGAAAAGCTCGTTTATGCATATAAGCCAGGTTAAAAAGACTGCCATCTGTGCGGAATCGGATGCGGACTCCTTGGGAAACAGTATTTAGGACTTCTTTGACTACAACTGCAAAGTACAAGGCGAACAGTGGGCGCTAGAACATATCCTTGTTTCACCCCACAGGTGACGGGGAAGAAATCAGACTGTTCACCGTCTTTGAGGCGGTTCTGTAAGACTCTGGCAAATACTTTTCCAGGGACTGACAGCAATGAAATACCGTGATAAGAGTTACAGTCAGAACGGTCACCCTTGTTCTTTTACAGGGCACAAATGCGAGACACTTTGAAGTCCTCACCCTCTCCTCCTCCCACATTCGAACGAAAAGTTTCCATACCGATGTGTGCAACTCCGTACCACCATATTTAAGTAGTTCACCCGGTATAAGGTCAATACCAACCGCCCGGTTATTATGCTACTGTCTGATGGCAGTAACAACCTCGTCACATGACAGGGGCTCGTCCAACTCCGTGGCTAACGGGAGTTGAGGCAATAAACTGATATTATGCAGATCAGCTGATCGATCTACGTTGAACAAGTTGTGAAAATGCTCAGCCACACGTTTAAGTACATCCTCCTTGCTGATCAGGAGGTGCATACCGTCTAAAGACCTTAAAGGTACTTTTGTACGGTAGGACGCACCAATCTGCTTACGCACTTCACTGTAAAACTCACCAAGCTGGTCTGTATCGGCGAGCCACTGCACTTGACAAGCCTTGTCCTGCCACGACTTGTCTTTTATTTGTCGAGACAGCCTGCGTAATTCTTGGTCACTCTCTTTGACCACCGCAACACTTCCACCTCTTCGATTATGCTGTCGCAGGAGCTGTCAATGTTTGTCGAATGCTGCTTTAAGAGCCTCGCTATTGTCATCAAACCAGTCTTCACTATGCCGGTCTTTAGTACCCAAAGTAGCAGAAGCGGCTTCTATGAGATGACATGACAAAGCTCCCCAAGCAGCACTGACATCACCTGTTTCAGTAATTGGCGACGGCTTTTCAGTTAAGGCTTCTGCATATTTCACCCTAACCTCGCGATCTTTCAGCCTATCCACGTTTAAACACGCAGGCTTCTTCACTGTGGATCTGCGAGGTCGACGGAGGCGGAGTCGTAGCTTAGTGACAATTAGTCGATGGTCAGTCCAACAGTGAGCGCCACGCATGACGCGGGTGACTTGCGTATTATTCAATAAGCAACTTTAATATTAGTAGAATTCCTGGTTATGTGTTAATGGTTAAGTAAGAAAGGCTGATTCCTTTTGGCGTAATAAGTACCTACTTCCTTAATGTTCTGTTTTGATTTTGATCGTTAGATTTTGATCCTTAAGGGGCTGAGTAGAGCTAAAAGCTACTTTTATAAGTGATTTCTACCCTAGATAAATTGCAGAAAAACTGACGAAAAAAAAAAGGTAATAATCTTCAGGATATTTGCTGTAGTGTTATTGTTTCCAAAACATGATATAAGTAATTTAGCTTGATAGAAAAACATCGTAAAGTTACCTCTAAAAATCTATTATATCGCAAACTGTATGAACAAAACCCACGCAATAATTAAGTGTTTATTATCAGAATGAGCGCCTTACAATACTCTATCGACTTATTGTTTTTGATTTTCAAATTACTTATTTTTGACCGAGTTATCATCGAAAATACGAAAATATCATTGAATCGGCAAGATCCCGTCCCGTTCGCACGCGCGCAGTTTGACATTTGTCAGAAAGGGACCGGTTTTTAGCTCTACTCAGCCCCTTAAATTACGTAAGAAGTCACATTTCAGACTGATTTGTGATTCGTTTCTCAGTATTATGCTTATTAATAACGTACTCCAAAAAAATACAAGCCATTTTGTATTAACTTTATTTACATCGCCGATGACATTTACATTGTTTTTCTGTATATTGCTGACAGATCATAAAGTAAATCACAATAATTTAGTTATGTTCTGACTATAGGTTTAAGAACAATTAAAAAGGCTGATTACTTTGTAGTGAGTAAAGTTTAAATAAAAATGATAATAGTGATTAAAGGCATTGTTCTTTTATTGAAAACCTTGTAAACTTTTGCAAAAAGTACTATGTTTTTCGAGACAACCTCTCAAGTCACATTATGCACTTCTTGGACAAGAATATTTAAAAATAGTAAACACAATCAATGCTTATTGCACACATAGATATAATACAGTCAGGTGTTTAAAAAAGTTTAGTACAAAATTTTTCACCAGGAGGTTTTTTGCTTGTCCTGTAAAATTGTGCTTAAAGTACATACGTGGTTATCACAGTACGCCGACGTTATGTAAATTGCATAGCAAAATTTTGTTGATTATGAAAAGTTTATAACTATGTTTGTTTTAACGTGCCGGTACAGAAAGTCACGCAAATGTATCTTCTAGAACCGCTTCATATGCCAATGACATGCAATTTTCAAATGATATTTAAGATATTAGAAAGTATTTATTTAGAAAAAGTATACTTTGAAAGTTTTAATGTTGGTATTTGTTGAAGTATGCAGTCAGAGTAGTTTTATTTATAACTATTTCGTGTGACTGTTTCTGATTGAAGGTTTCCTCTTCTTTCTTGCAGTTGTATACTTACTCGTACTTATACGTATAGAAAATGATGAGTGAATAAAACTAAAATATAAATTATGAAATTATCCAATATTTGTGTTGGGATCTTACGGTACATAAAGTACAGAAATAGACACAAGCTAATCACGCAAAATCTTATTTTTTCTTTTTTAAATCATATGAATTATTCCTTGATATTTTTTGAGTTTACTGAAAAGAAAGATTAGGAAACCCTTAAAAGTTATAGTATCTAGTTTTCTTACGTTAGTGCTGCTCCTATCGGAAGAGTGATTGAGAGAGTTTACGTTATGATAATATGTAATTATTATTAATAATATTAAATAATCTGAGAGTATTTTAATGTTATAAGCATCACGAAATCACCTGACTCAAAACATTCCACAAGATGATAGTTATATGTGTTTTTCTAAAATGTACATACCTACCTATTTTATTGTTGTTATTCGTTTTAATGCCATATTTACATTATGGTGTATGAAAGATGCGTTCGATAGCTGAAGGCGCTGGTTTCAAGAAAATAATCTTTTGTGGACTGTATTATTTGGTTTAATGGCAGAGAAAAGAATGGGAGACTGTTATGACCTATTGCTCTTTTAGGTTTAGGAAAAGGGAATTCACTTACCACACCGACTGAATATGGCGGATCCTCGAACGGCGTCGCGGCTTGGGTGCCAGCGACGCTTTTATTTTTGCACTTCACAGTTTTATACAGGTTTGGAAAACACTCGCGGTTATTATAGTTTGGATGTTTGCTTAAATTATGCGGTTATTAAATATTTATGTTCAATTTATAAGCTTGCGAAAAATTGAGGCACGCGCACTCAGTAGCGATACACACACAATAGTCTTTTGTTTTTTCACGCAGCCGCGGGAGCGCCACGTTGAAATCCGAACACTTCCGAACGGTGACGATTGCTTCCGAGTCGGTGTGTGTGCGAAGGAAAAGGAAAGGATAGAGCAAAAGGCGGCAAAGGGTTACCTTGCTTACAGCCAAACCATTCTCCCCCACCTTGAAAGGGGATGAGTAATCCACTTTCAAAACCAACAGTCCAGAAATATCAAAAAAACAGCGCTCCAAGTTAATAGAGAATGTTGGGAAAAGCGTGCTAAATTTTGGGGGGAAAACGTCATCTATGACGTAAATGCGTACCTCGTACAAGGTATAACTACACACAAGCGAGTCAAAACCAAAATTGAGTAGAAACTAGAAAGTTTTTTTTTTTTTTTTTTTTTTTTTTTTAAACAGGTTATATACAAAAGTGCAACATTTAGTAGAGTTATTGGTTGGGTAAAGGGCAAAGTTTTACCACTGGACGCCGATAGACACCAGTTTTAGTTTTTACATCCGCCACTCTCACCACTCCGTCTTTTCCAGGGAAAGTATCAATAATAATGCCTATTGGCCATTGTAGCGGAGGAGCATTGTCAGTTTTTATTAGAACAACTGTCCCCTTTTCAATGGAGTCAGACTTCTTAGTCCATTTTTGTCTGCTCTGTAAAGTGTTCAAATATTCTACTCGCCATCTCTTCCAGAATGACTGAACCATAGAGTCAATTAATTGAAAGCGTTGACGCGGGGTTTTGTTATTAGATAAATCCGCTTGAGGAAGCGACTTCAAAGGCGTCAATGTCAAAAAATGAGACGGAGTTAATGGTAAAGGATCTGTCGGATCAGAACTCAGCACTGATAGAGGACGAGAATTTAACAGAACCTCTATCTGAGTGAGTACAGTGAGCATTTCCTCATAGGTGAGAAGTTGATCTCCAACTACTTTATTCAAATGAGTTTTCACACACTTGATATTACTTTCCCATATTCCACCGTGATGGGGAGCTGAAGGAGGATTCATCCTCCATTCAACTTGGTTTTCAAGTAATGCAGCTGAGAACTCTGAGTTATATTCAGGTGAACGAATCAAATCATATAAAGATTTCAGATGCGATCTGGCACCTACGAAATTTGTGCCACGGTCAGAGTACATACAGCTGATCGGGCCGCAACGCGATAGAAAGCGTGTAAGCGCGTTTAAAAAGGAATGTGTGGACAAATCAGATGAGAGTTCAATATGTACAGCATGAGTAACCAAACATATGAACAGGCATATGTAAGCCTTAATACTGCGCACTCCGCGACGACGATGAGGTATTATTCTGATGGGACCAGCGTAGTCGCAACCAGTTTCTACAAAAGCCTTATTCACTTCACAAACTCTGAATTGTGGTAGATCTCCCATTAAAGGAAAATGCGGAGAAGGTTTATTTTTAAAGCATAAATTGCAGTTATTAACGCGTTTTCTTACTGCATTTCGACCTCCGAAAATCCAATATTTTTGTCGTAGGATCAAAAGCAAAAGACCAGAGCCAGTATGAAGATTCTTCTTATGCTCATAATCTATAATAAGATTAACGACATGGTCGTGTGAAGGGAGTAAAATTGGGTGTTTACTATCATAATCCAATTCCGAGTGAACTAGGCGACCTCCCACGCGCAATAAATTATCCTTTTCGTCTAGAAAGACACTAAGTTTTGCAAAGGAGCGCGGTAAGGTTCCATTATTGCTTATAATTTTCAACTCAGAGGAGAAATGTATTTCCTGTACAGCGCGCAAAACAGCTAGCTCTGCGGTACGAAAGTGAGAAAGTTCCAATTTCCTTGGCAATTTTTTAATAAATCTATATAAGTAAATGACAATGTGAAGCAGTTTTTTCCAAGAGGAAATACGAAGAGCTAATTCGTATAAAAGCGGCGTAACTGGTCTGCTTTCTTTAGTTAACAATATTTTTACAGTTTTCTGCTCCGGCGGGTTAGTAACAATTTGCGGATTAAAATCTTCTAGCTGCCATTCACTCATAGGCGTATGAACGAAAGCGGGCCCATTGAACCATAATGGATGGTCAACCAACTGAGCGGGTGTCAATCCGCGTGACAAACAATCCGCAGGGTTCTCACTACCTTTGATGTGATAAAAGTTACGCGGGTCGACATTCGCTTGTATTTGCGTGACGCAGTTCGCTACGTAAGTTTGCCAACGTGCTGGTGATGAATGAATCCAAGCTAACGTCACGGTACTATCAGAAAAGGCAAGTATGTTGTGAATTTGACAACGTGACGTATACGTATCTTTGACAGTGCACACCAATTTGGACACAACAAGTGCAGCGCACAATTCCAAGCGCGCGAGCGTGACCTTGGTTTTAGCGGGAGCCACTTTCGACTTGGCGCACACAAGGCTTACCATAGTCTTATTGGTGTAAGGGCAGAACACGTGTAGGTATACAACTCCCCCAAATGCACGCTCACTTGCGTCGCCAAAGGCTAAGATCGACAGTACGAATTGCGGTTGAAAACCTACGAAACGCGGGATTTTAATTTTTTCCAATAAAGGTAATTCAGACACAAAACGCCGCCATAAATCGATCACATGTGAGGGGGGTTCATCATCCCATCCAATTTCGGATTCCCAAAGTGATTTGATGATAAGTTTCGCAAGCAGCGTTACGGGCGCGACAAATCCCATCAAATCCCAAAGGCGCGCGACTGTGGACAGAATGTTGCGTTTAGTACAATCACGCTCATCTCGCGACACAGTAAAAACAAAATTGTCGGAAGCGGGTGACCATTGCAGACCGAGAATTTTTAGGTTCGCGTCAGATCCGATGTCAACCAGTTCAGTAACGCGGATTTCCTCGGGAATCGCGTTTAAAAACTCGGGAGAATTGCTAGCGAATTTCACAAGTTCAAATCCCCCAGCGGCGAATAGTTGAATCAATTCGGTGGACAGGTTTAATGCCTCTTCGTATGTCAAACAGCTGTAGGCAAAATCGTCCATATACAAGGAGTCTTTGTCCAATGCCGAAGCGGCAAGCGGGAAGCGTTGACGTTCGTCGTTTATCAGCTGACGTAACGTGCGCATTGCGAGAAACGGGCTGCTTGACATACCAAAAGTAACGCGATTAAATTCGTAAATTTGAAGCGGTTCATTCGAATCAAACCTATAGAAAAAGCGTTGGTATTTGCGGAAGGCCTCTTGTACTATAATTTGTAGGTACATTTGCCTAATATCAGCACTCATTGCGGTGGGAAACAAGCGAAAATTCAAAATAATGCGAAATAAGTCAGATTGTAGGTTTTTACCTGTATACAACAAATCGTTAAGAGAAACACCAGAATCTGTTTTCATACTAAAATCCAAAACTTGGCGAACTTTAAATGTCAACCTATCTCCGCGAACAACAGCGTGATGAGCGACGAGGTATTGCGAAGCGTCAGGTCTACCAAGGTCATTGACCTTAGCTATGTAGTTCTTGTCCAGATAGTCGCGTAATATCTTGTCGTATTCAAATTTCAGATCGGGGTTAGCGAGCAGTTTTCGTTCTAAAGATAAATACCTACGTTTTGCAATGTGCTCTGACTTTCCTAAACAAGTAGGATCCTTTTTAAAAGGAAGCGCGACTGCGTAGCGTCCCGTGGAATCGCGTGTAGTTGTTTGTTCGAAAATGTCCTCGCATTGTTGTTCATCCGCGTCCAATAAAACGTTTTTTGAAGGAATCTCCTCGACTTCAAAAAACCGCGAAACGCAATTTTCAAATGTACACAAGAACGAGCGTGTGACCTCAGGTTTAATGACCTCCGTCGCAGTCGGCGCGTTACCTACTACCAAGTATCCGAACGAGGTTTCGATACCTACTGGCTCGGATCTACTACCACTGAATTTTCTAGATTTCAATATGCGAGCAAAGAAGTCGCTACCTACTATCATGTCAATGGAACCGGGAGCGTGATAAGAATCGTCCGCAAGAGGTAAGTCATGTAGGTATGACAGTTCAGAAATATCTATGGGCGCACAGGGTAACTCTTCAGTTATACAGTCAACCACAAACGGGTGTACGTCATAGCGTTCATTTTCATCAAAGCGTGAAACTAAGATAACAGACGTGACACCTTTGGTTTCAGTCTCATTACCTCCTAGGCCTGAGACCCTGGCTCCGTGTGAGGGGTAAAGCGGTAAATTCAAACGCGAGCGGCATTCTTCGGTCATGATGTTCCTCATGGAAGCGGAGTCCACTACTATACGTACTGGAATATTAATCTGCGAGTCAGGTCCATAGGCCTGGCATACGGCCGTACCTAGTAAAACCGTGCGGGATAAAGAAAACACTTCTAGCGGTTTGTTAGTCACACATAGCGATATTTGATTGTCCTTGGCGATAGGAACCCCATGCGAATTTCCTCCCCCACCATGGGAGGGCGAGCGAGCGTACGTGCGTGCGGCGGGTGCGGTAGCGGCGATGGCATGCGAAGTGTTAAGTCTGTGTTGATTAGCGTTATCAGTAAAATGCGGTGCGGTTGTGGCTGCGCGAGCATTCGCAGCAGCGGCGCAGGGGGCTGCCGAGCCCTCATTAGCGTTATTATTATTAGCGGGCGAGTGAGAGTTAGTCATTTCTTTAAAATGTAGAAGGCTGTGATGAAAATTTGCACAGAATCTACACCGGCGCGTACTCCTACACTGGCGGGATGAATGTAAAGCGGACATACAGTTAATGCAAAGGCGTTTCTCTTTAACATAATTATACCTATCGCGAGGCGATAAGGGCGTAAAAAGCGGGCACGCATAAAGATTGTGCGTAGAACTTTGACAATATGGGCACAAATTTTTATTAGTTTCAGCATCAGTAGCGTTTTGTACACTCAAAAACGTCTTAAACGGTTTTGGTTGTTGCGAATTACAAGCGGGGCGAGCGTGCGGTTGCGCGGCTAAAGTAGGTACATTACGAGATGTGCGAGCGGGAGGCGGCGCAGGGTGGCTAGCACTACCTAAATTCGCGCGGCTTAGAATGCGAGATTGTTCTCTCACGAATTGCGTCAAATCGTTTGACTTGGGAAAATCTCCCTCGTCTCTTTTGTACATCTCGAATGCCCGAGCGGTCTCTGGATCTAAACATTTCAAACCCAAGTGCAAAAATATGAACTCATCCAATTCATTTATTTTTAACTGTTTTAAAGCGGCGATAGTTGTCGAATATTTATCGATAAATGCGTCAAGAGCGGCGGGTGTGGCGGTATTCACACTTTTTAACTTTAGCAATTGATCGAGATAAGCGGTTGCGAGTGCGCGAGTGTCCTGATATTTGTTTATCAATGCGTTCCAAAGTGTTATATAGTTGTCACCAGTAGGCATAATGCCTCTGCACATATTTAGAGCGTTACCTGTCAATTTCCCTACTAAATATTGCATTTTTTCCGTGTTAGTTAAACGTTTGTTTTCATGAATGACTGAACGAAACGATTCATAGAAAAGCGGCCATTTTTGAATGTCACCATCAAAACTGGCGAGTTCCAATCGAGGTAAACTGACATATGACTGACTAGTCTCTGGGCAAATTGGCTTTGACTCGACTTGTGGCGTTTTGGATTGAAAGCGATCGCATTCAAATTTGACCCTATTATACAGGTCATCAAAGGCGAATATGGCTTGAAAATTGAAAACATAGTTGGGCCTAACACGAGACTCTAGATCATTCTTCTTTTGGATGCATGAAATATATTCAGAACGTAGGTAATCAATGGTAACGCACTTTGCTAAGAAACTATCAATAATAGTTTGGTCGGCTGAGGATGTGGGAATAGAATCAAACACAGCTTGCATGCGAGCAAAATAAGCGGAAGATTGCAATTCGTAATACGACAATTTTCGGTCAACTTCAGCCGCCATCTTTTCGGCCTCTGCATGAACTGCGGCGGCTTTTGCTGTCTCATCAACGGGTTTGGACATGTTGTATAGAGAAATATAACCAAAATATAGGCGAAATAACTCGGATTGCTAAGAATCCGGTTCGATTGGACCAAAAAATATGATGTATGAAAGATGCGTTCGATAGCTGAAGGCGCTGGTTTTAAGAAAATAATCTTTTGTGGACTGTATTATTTGGTTTAATGGCAGAGAAAAGAATGGGAGACTGTTATGACCTATTGCTCTTTTAGGTTTAGGAAAAGGGAATTCACTTACCACACCGACTGAATATGGCGGATCCTCGAACGGCGTCGCGGCTTGGGTGCCAGCGACGCTTTTATTTTTGCACTTCACAGTTTTATACAGGTTTGGAAAACACTCGCGGCTATTATAGTTTGGATGTTTGCTTAAATTATGCGGTTATTAAATATTTATGTTCAATTTATAAGCTTGCGAAAAATTGAGGCACGCGCACTCAGTAGCGATACACACACAATAGTCTTTTGTTTTTTCACGCAGCCGCGGGAGCGCCACGTTGAAATCCGAACACTTCCGAACGGTGACGATTGCTTCCGAGTCGGTGTGTGTGCGAAGGAAAAGGAAAGGATAGAGCAAAAGGCGGCAAAGGGTTACCTTGCTTACAGCCAAACCACATTAGGAAGATCATTATTTCACTAATTATGCATTAAGTGTTTTATTACTTACATGTGATTTTAGTTACATAATAAAAATTGTGATTGTTTAATGAATTCTTATTCTTTGTAAATTTTTAATCAATTATTATCATACTTTCTATTAATTATTGATATTGTACTTACAAAATAAAACATCATCCTGTAAATCCTAAGTACTTGTTTGTCTTGTGGTTTTATGTTCAAGCTAATCACAATTCACTATTCCTAGAACAACAGAAATACGTAGAAAAAACACATTTAAATTTATAACCAAGTTTAATCATAAAATCACATGAAATGGAACGAATCTTAACCAAAGTAGGATGTAATTATAGCCCAATAATTTACCTACAGTTAAATCAAACTGATAATTCCAGCATAAGAATTAATTATAAATGCCGTGTGCTGCGTGCGTCCCGCGCGGACCCGCAATGCACGGGAGGTTCGCTCACTTCATCTACACCGCTTGAAGTAAAGTGAACTATGCAGCGTTCGCCTAAAGACAGGCCGGTTGGATAGAGAAAGAGGAAAACATCTCAATATGCTCGATGTATGATGGCTATTGGATGTAGTAAACTCGAAGTACCCACTATCTTTAGTTTTATTTTATTTTTCGTAGGTAGTTAAGAACATTCCTGACTACATACCTAATAATATGTGTTTTAAAAAAATTAAAATTTCCGTCTACATTCGAAGGATTTTCATTATTACCTAGGCATTATCAGTTTGCAATTTGACTTAAAATAAACTACAAAAAATAGAAAATAAAAGGGTTTATTGTGGACAACTTAAGATGACTGAAGTAAAATCTTATTATTATAATAACTGTTAAATTGAATAAACCGCACAAAATTATTACTTGTGTTTCATTTACTTCAAGACTTTTTAAGTAATTTAAATAAGAAAGATATTGTTAACTGCCACCGAGTGCCTATAACGTCTTGCCAGATGCAAAACGCGCAACCGAAGCGTATGATGTAGAGGGCGGTCCATCTTTTGCAAACTTGTAAAGCAGTAAATGATTTGGCCACCGCCGCCAATATACGGATATAACGCCAGCCTAACGTGGAAAATTTTAGTCCATATTTCATAAATTAAAGCTAACTGGGTAATAAATAACCCTAAACATAAAAAAGCGATGTGAGCGGGCTCAAAAAATGTGGTACGATGATTTGAACATGTATTTCAAAGACTCGCCTGTCACAGGACCGAAAAACGAGGAAAACGAAGAGAGAGGCTTTTGCTGCACACCGGCTCATATTAACAATAATAATAAAGTTTCCAATAAAATCCACGTTGTGTTGAACCAAAATGCCCAGCAATTTTCGTAATATATTGTTGGACATGGTGTTCATAGTTGGTTGGTTCACGAACACATTCGTAATACTATGACGCGCAATACTTTGGCGCAATACCATGTTGGAGAGTTTGAGGAGTCAGCAAAAAAAGTGGGAAAGTTTTTTAGTTCGTTTAGATCGTAGTAGGTGGCGCTCGGAGCGAATAATTTGGTGCAATTTCCCATAGATAGAGGTAGGGGGGTATTATAATTTGTATAAATCTCATTATATAGGGGTAAATCTCATTATTAGGCACTGAACTGAACTTGATAAATTCCTCAATCTGAGTAATCTCAGTGTGTGGTTTGCTTTCCGTAAGATAGGGATTTTGGATGTTGTGCTGACGTTGTAGTCGATTTGTTTTTGTTTCCCCAAATAGAATATTCTCAATAGTTTTACTTTATGGTTTTATTAGAGTAAATCGTGACATTACCTGTACCTGTCTGGGTTGCCAGTTTTTTTGCAAATATTAAATAGTGATGTGCCATTGCCGGTAACCGTTGTTACCAAAATGGGAAATTTTAAATAGGGAATTTTCTTTCATTTATTATTGTTCTAGTCGCTGGATAGATGGCCCTATGCTTGGTATGTTATCGCAAAGAACGCCTGAATATTTTGTACTGTCCCGAAGGCGTAGCGGATAGTATGCCTGCCTTCTACGCCGAGGGTCGTGGGTTCGATCCCCACCGAATGCAATTATATTTGTTAAGTAAATTTTCAAATATTTGTGTTGAGTCTGGGTGTTTTCTATGTATAATATGCATTTTATTACAAAAAAGTATACATGTATTAGTATCAGCTATCTAGTTCCCATAGCACAAGCTTTGCTTAGTTTGGGGCTAAATGGCGCTGTGTGAATTGTCCAGGATATTTACTAATTTTGTTTTTGTTTTTTAAACTTGGACTCATTTGGAACAAAAGTCAAAAATGTCAGTGCATGCCAGACTGTGAGTCAGTGTTGCAATGTTTTATAGTCTTTTGGCTTTGGAATATACACTGACATCTAGTAACATAGCCAGTTCAACACCCTCTATCCAGTTTTTCGAATACTAGTTTTTTAAAAATAAATTCTCAAATAGAAAACCTCCTATTATTTTAACCTAACCTAACGTTTTTCATAATGCGGAAAGTCCGTGCCACTTCATTTTTTTTCATTGAATTGTTATTTTTTCATGATTTTTCGTTTAAAATACAAAGTAAAAGTTCTGGGAGAATACAATTTTTGTTCTATAGTAAGTAAACAAGCTGTTACCCGTGTCGCGTGCCCGTGGGAAATCAACCATGACCTGTATATTTTATTTATAAGATGCCATCGTGGTACAAGGATTAAATGTCAATAGATAAATTAAAAAAATAAAATGCATCGCTGCAAATATTTTAAGGGGTGAATCAGTCCATCAAACTGAATAGCTTTCTCCAAGAAACATAGACCCACATATGAAATAAATTTTTGGATCTCCCATACAAAATGTAGCAGCCGAGCGATTCCACTTAATGGGAGGTCCAAAAAGATTTTTCATATTTCGACCTATGTTTCTAGGGGAAAGTTGTTCAGTTTCATGGGATGATTTACCCCTTTAAATATTTGCAGCAATTTTTTTTACACCCTGTATTGACATGATGAAGATTGCCAGCGAATATCTGATTAATTCTATTTGATGTTTTCAGTCCACCTCTGTCCCATAATTTATTAGTATATAGTAAGTAAGTATGTATATAGTATGAATAATAGTTTAACATTTTCTTTCTAACATGTAGGTATGTGAATATAAAATCTGTTTATGTATTTACCTTATTATACAGGGTGTTAGGTTATCCTTATGAACTGATGTTAGTACTTCTGTACTAACTCACTTTCAAGGGATGAACCAGTCCATGAAACTGAACAACTTTCTCCAAGGAAATAGATCGAAATAAGAAAAAATATTTGGACCTCACATGCAAATTGACTCAGTTGGTTTGGTACATTTTGTATTCAAGATCCTAAAACTTTTTTTTATATATCGACCTTTGTACCTCGGGAAAAGATGTTCAGTTTCATGGTACATCCCTTGAAAGGAAGTTAGTACTTTTCCTAACAACATTTACATTTTTTTTTACCTTCTGTTATTAAACTACCTTTATATTTAGTGCGTGCGTCGATTTGTAGACTTTATAAATATCTATTGGATTTATCATTAAAATAAAACCATTTATCAAATACCTATTTAGTTGCTTAGCTTATAATAATTTGAAGTTAAAAATTTAGTCACAATTTCATCTAAAGAAGGAGTAAGTAAGACTTTATTAAGGATATCACTGACATGATAATTTCAACACCCCTCTATTTACTTAATTGGATCGAAATTGCTAGTTGTTCGACATAGCTATTGATAACTTCATTATTTTTTAACGGATGCCACGCGGTGGTGCGACCGTCCCGCCCTCCTTTTACGGCATAATAATAGAGACATTAAAATTAGGGGTTCTGAATGTAAGGTATATTCTGCTAGAAAAACTGACTGATCCATAGGGATTCCAAACTTGCTGATGTCTTATCGACAAGGCATTTTTGTAAAAGATAACATAAATATATTTTATGAAATAAAATGCTCTTAGAGTTTTAGCTTAGAAAAGAAGTTTCATAATTTATTAAGCTTAAAATTAAGCAAGTTCGACGTCAATCTATAGGTAGATCGGTCGGTAGATAATTTAATAACGTTATTTTAATAAAACTTTGTACCTTGTGCCTGGTTAAAACTACCCTAAATTTCGTTCATTTAATATTAACAGGTTGACAAAATACGATTTGCTTACCCATAATGGTTCAAAATTTACTTAAAGTTTACCGCTAAAGGGTAGGTAATACCTAAAATATGATTACCGATCTTATAGTACAATAATTTTACCAACAATATATTCAACTTATGGCGATACAGATACCTATCAAAACTTTTTTAAAGTATTTCTGCATAAATAAATAATTAGGTACATATATCTCGTATAATGTAAACCTACGGATTGAATTTTAAATATGTATGAAGAGACGTGGAGCTTTGTCGTTATATAGATAAGTACGTATATATGTATCTACCCTCTTTCACCCTAAATAATTTCTTTTTATGAAGGCTTATCGGGGGGTGAGGTGAGAAGGAGGTAAAAAAAGTAGTATAAAAAGTGAAAAAATTGATTTAGTTTACTGGTTTTCGTGACGGTTTCAGCGATCAAGCATCGGTCAAAGATGCTCACAGAATTTCTTGAAACTTTTGAAGATCCCAAACGACCTTTGACTGCTCCAAACTACTGGATCATGAGAAAAATTGGCATTATATTACCAGTCAATAAAGTAGGAAAAGCATTTTATATACTTTTACATGAACTTGCGACATTCTTCGTATTCAGTCAGTTTATGGAGCTTTACGTGATACGTACAGATTTGGATGGAGTGCTCACGAACCTTAAGATCTCAATGTTGAGCACTGTTTGTGTTGTAAAGACGAATACACTCATATTTTGGCAAGAAAGTTGGAGAGAAGTATTTAATTATGTAACTGAAGCTGATAAATATGAAAGAGATACTCGTGATGATGTTAAAGGCAAAATATTGGACAAATATACCAAATACTGCCGCAGAATAACATACTTCTACTGGGTTCTGGTCTTCACTACATTTGTAACGGTCAACCTTACACCTTTGATAAGATACCTTTCATCGGCGAATTATAGACAAGAGTTACGAAACGGCACAGAACTATTCCCTCATATCTTCAGCTCTTGGATGCCTTTTGATAAGTACAATTCGCCGGGATGCTGGATAACAGTAGTGTGGCATGCCTTTATATGCGCATATGGTGCAACCGTAGCAGCTGCCTATGACTCGAGTGCAATTGTTGTTCTAGTATATTTTGGAGGAAAACTGGACCTACTTCGAGAGCGATGCAAACAAATGCTTGGAAGCGGCGGTCGTGGCGTGACTGATGAACACGCTGCAAAGATGGTGCGAGAGCTGCATAACGTACATTTCCTTCTGACAAAGTGAGAATTAGGTTGATGGAAAAACTGAATAAGGTGTAATGTATAAGGTGTAAAAATATCTCTGCAAATATTATAAAGGGTTAATCAGACTATAAAATTGAACAACTTTCTCCAAGGAACATAGTTCAAAATATGAGTTAAATTCTTGGACCTCATCTCATATACAAATTGACTTGGTAGGTCGGTAGTTTAGTATGGGAGGTCCAATTTTTTTTCATATTAGATCTATGTTCCTTGAAAAAAGTTGATCAGTTTCATGGGCTGGTTCACCCCTTAAAATATTGTATAAATCAATTTTCCCTAATCCCAGTTTTGCGAAGATAAGGTACCTAAGGTATTCGTGAAATTTGGAATCGGTCTATTTCACATCATAATTTAATCCTAACCAAATACTTCGTTTTTTTTTCTGCACAATAATATGGGCATGAAGGTATACATATTTTGAGATGCACGTATATTATGTTGTGTATTAAAAAAGTACAATACATGGTATAAAAATCACCTTGATTAAGCGAGGTGGCGTCTCGTTGCGTAGTAAAACATCTGAAATTTATATTTTCTTACTTCATAGTATGAAACTAAGTGTACGTACCTAAAAATGTATCTATCGTTTACTGTCCAATTTTTTCTTCCTTCAGTGAAACGAATTACCTACCTATCCCTGAAAACAATATATTTTACCAACAAAGCTTTCAGTAAGTAGGTACAAAATGTTTAAAATTATTAATTTTCCTAAAAGCGAATAACTTGGAGGGAAAAATAATAATTTGTATTTTGTAAATACTTTTTGCATGAACATAATTAATTGTAACTTCACCAATTATACAAGTAACGGAATTAATAGTCACTTCTTTTTGAAAATACACCTTTTTAGACAGTTTCTCAGATTTTATAATTAGGTAGTCATGAATCTTAAATCATTTTTAATAGACGTCTACCCTGCTGTAAAAAGCTGAGATACAAAAATAATGAAAAATTGATTGAAACTTTCCTACAACGACATTGTAGAGTCAAAAGACACTGCTCTTTTGTTAGAGAACAACCTTAACGAATAACCCGAAAAAGCCTTGTGGAGGTTCGAGAGCGAGCCTCCAGTTATAAATTACACGTGAAATAATACTACAAGTATTTCGGTAAAAATTACGTGTTCTCTTCATTCATATATTTTAGCAAAGACAAAGGTGCTGACGTCGTCAGCATGACATAACAAAATCGCAGAGACAAGAAAAACCTATGATATCAAGGAGATCCGCGACACGCTCCGGGCGGCGGCGGAGGAGCAGCATCAGTGCTGGTCAACAGTATCAGCCTCTTCACGGCACGTGTGCATTCGCCATTGGCGGTCTTTATCTTGGCTACACGAGCAACGCCATCTCTGCCTTCGTGTAATTCTTTCACAACGGCTATTGGCCAGTCGATCCTTTTGTTTGGCGATTCAACAAGAACAACATCGCCTATTTTTAAACCAGTCCCTCTTGCTGACTCTTTGCCCTTTTGTATTAACATCGAGGTGTACTCGGCCCGGAACCTCGCTCTCAGGTTGCGTCGCACAGAATTCACGAATTGGAGACGTCTGTTCAGGTTCAGTTCATCGATTTCATCCAAGTCAGGCACTTCGCTCATTGCCATATTATGTATAAAGCATGCTGGGGTCAGAGGCTTCAAATGGTCTGTATCGTCAGCGATGTATGTCAATGGCCGTGCATTGATTACGGCCTCACAGTCACACACCAGTGTTTGTAATTCTTCAAAATCGAGTGTTCCTTTTCCAAGATTTTTCTTCAACAAATCTTTAACTGACCGAACCATACGTTCCCACCACCCTCCCCACCAAGGAGCACTCGGTGGTGAAAACTTCCATTCTATCTGTTTTGCGTTCGAAAATTCGGCAACCTTTTTCCAATCAATTTCTTTTAACAAATTATAGGTGCCGACAAAATTTGTTCCGTTGTCGGAATACAGTGTCTTTACTCGACCACGGCGAGATGTGAATCGTCTTAGCGCCATTATAAAGGATTGTGTGGATAGTGACCTTGTCAGTTCCATGTGTACTGCTCTGTATACAGCACAAGTAAATAGGACTATCCACACTTTCGCGTTGCTGCGTAAGACTAGGGGGCCAGCTAGATCGACGCCGGAGATTTCAAATACTCCGCTTGACGCTATGCGATCTGCAGGTAGTGGAGGTAAAGGCGTTTGAACCGTCTTGGCGTTCACTTTTCTACAAACCGTACATCTTGTAATTACGGCCCTCACTAGTTTTCTTATGCCTGTAATCCAATAAGACTCTCGAATAGACGTAATCATTACTCCGGAGCCAGCGTGTAGCAAACGGAGGTGAGCGTCTTCAACCAGTCTCTGTAAAATAATATGATTACCCTGCAAGAAAATAGGATTAGTAAAGTCAACGGGTTCACCGCTTAACAGCAACTTCGTGCGTAATCTGACAATTCCTTCTTCGTCAATGAAAAGGTACTTGTCCTTTATTTTCAAACTTTTGTCAATAGGACATTGTTTTTGAACTAGCTTCATAAGCCTTTTCTCAGCTATTTTATATTCTTCGTATGTAATTTCTCCTTTTTGTCCGATCTTTTTGCAGTTTGCAGTAAAGCGCAATATCCAGGCTAGTAGGCGGACAATTTTCTTATATTTTGAAAAGTAAAGTGTGAGACAGGTCAGAAAATCATGTTCCTCTTCCTCTTTATCCAAATTCACATTAATGACAGCATTTCTCATTCTCTCTTTATCGACTTCTTCTGTATTTATCTCTACGACTGATTTAGGCCATTCGTCAGACTTTCCTTTTAGCCAACTTGGTCCTTCCCACCATTTACTTTCTAATAAAGTTTTTGCGTTGCAGCCCCTCGACGGCAGATCAGCTGGATTTAAGTTTCCAGCGATATGACGCCATTCGCAGCCTTCTGTATTGCCACGGATTTCATGAACTCTGTTTAACACAAAAACTTTCCAGTTACTATGAGTCGTAATCCAAGTTAAAGCAATGCTGGAGTCGGTCCAAAATATAGTCTTGAAGTTTATTGTTTCCAAGGCAATTTTGACTTGTTTATACAAGCGAGAAGCGATCAAAGTTGCCAGAAGCTCTAAGCGTGGCATGGTGACGTGCGCGCGGCTAGGAGCAACTCTAGATTTGGCTAGAATGAGTTGTACTGTTATCTCTCCTCTTATCTCACTTCTAAGGAAAATACACGTAGCGTAAGAAGCCTTACTTGCATCACAAAAAACATGGAGTGAATTTTCGCATTGATCTATCGGGTGAGTAGTGAGGCGGCGTGGAATTATGCACTGACTTAACAAATGAGCGTGTTTCTTCCAAGAACTAAACTCTTCACATAAATCATCAGGAAGTGGAACATCCCAGCTGGATTCGCGGGTTGTTTGAACTTGTGATTCTCGTTTCCAAGCTTTCTGTAGTATCAGCTTTGGAACTAACATAGTAGGGCAAGTAAACCCAACGGGATCGAATATTCGTTGCGCTACTGAAAGTAGCTGTCTCTTAGAGACCTTTTCTTGAGTAATGTCTGAAAAATCATAATGACATTTAAACTGGTCTTCCTTTATCAACCAGGTAAGCCCAAGTACCGATACGCTTTCTTCAGCACCCGTCATTCCGGCATTCTGGAATGGTGCGGTTATCCAACCTCTCAACTCAAATTTTGCATCCAGCATTATGGATTTTGCATCGTTAATGAAAGTTTCAGTCTCTTCTTTAGTTTCAAGGCTAGTCACGCAATTGTCTACATAGAATGAAGCTTTCAATCTCTCCGCTGATTCTTTCGATTTGCTTCCATATTTGTCAAAATGGTGGTTAATTGTCGCAGCTAGAAGAAATGGGCTACAAGTAAGACCAAATACCACGCGACAGTGGCGGTATACAATCATTTCTTTCATTTCTTTATCCTTCCACCACAAAAACTTTAGGAAATTTCTGTCTTCTGGCTTCAATGATATTTGTAGAAACGCTTTTTTTATATCTGACGTAATACCAATAGCTCTTAATCGAAACTGAATCACTAAATTCATGATCAACTCTAACAGATTGATGCCCTTGTCTAGCAGAGAGTTAAGAGAATTACCATTTTTGTCTTTTGCTGAAGCATTAAACACCGGTCTGACCCTCGAAGTCAAGCTGCTTTCTTTAATAACAGCGTGATGGGACAGGTAATGTCCAGAGCTATCTCCAACATCGTGGACTTTTTCAATAATCTCAAGGTCTAACCATTCACGAAAAACCTTGTCGTATGACTCGAATTCATCCATTTTCAGAAGTTTCTTCGTTGTAGAAGTCAATCTTTTTTCTGCCAGTTCTTTGTTACTAAGAAGTTTGACGTTTGATGCTTTCCAAGGAAGGTCAACTTCGTATCGGCCTTCTTTGTTAATCTTTATTTTTTCTAGAAAGTTATCCATCGCTTCGGATTCTTCTTTTGCTCGAGACATCGTTTCAGCTGGATCTCGGATGCCGATCGTTTCGAGTTCCCATAAATCTTGTATTTGGGCGTTATTAGCTAACGTTAACGAGTAGTTAGCCACGTTTGCATCTCGAATCGGCCCTTGTAACGTCCATCCAAGCTTAGTTTTGACAGCTATGAGGTTAGGTTCTTCTAACGTTAAGCTGACTGTTGTTCGTATTCCTCCGGAGTAATCTGAGCCAATGAGCAAGCCGATCTCTCGTGGTTCTGGACCACAATCACTTAGCATAATATTGTTGGCCTCTAGTTTAGCTAAAAGGTTGTGGTTGTCGTGAAGTCTAGGAATAGGGCCACAACATGTCTTTTTCTGCAGTGCGGTCATCATCATTTCATGATCTTCGTTTATGCCCTGGACTTTGAACTCGAACACATTATGAGTCTCTTTGTCTGTTGTTATGCCTCCAAATAAGCAGTGTCGTAGAGATTCTTGTCCTATAGGCTGTAAATTAAGGCGCTTTGCTACATCCTCTCGTATATAGGATTTCTGCGCTCCGTTGTCGAGGAAAGCGCGCACTCTAACAGATTTGTTGCCGCTACAGACGTTCACCATTAGCGTTTGTAGAAATGTAGTGCTGCCAACCTTCTGGGCTGCATTAGTCTGGGAACTTTCACCCTGTTTATCTTGCGGTTTAGGTTTTTCTTGTCTAGTTTTCCTCCATCAGGAGCTAATTATAAGAAGGCTATAGAACAATTAAAAGAGAGATTTGCACGCGATGATCTACTTATAGAAATCTATGTACGTGAACTGCTCAACCTCATACTGGCACAAACGAAGCACAATGCCCCTCTTTCATTATGCCAGCTATATGACAAGCTGAAGACGCAGCTACACGCACTCGAAACTTTAGGCGTGACAGCAAACAAGTATGCTGCGATGCTGTTGCCCCTAGTTGAGTCAGCCCTTCCTGAAGACGTACTACGTGCATGGCAACGCGCTAAAACTCGACCTTCAAATGATAGCCTTGAAAATTTGCTAGAATTTGTAAAAAATGAGGTCGAATCCGAAGAAAGAATTAAAATCGCTTGCAGCGGATTAAACTCTGATGGAGATGAACCTTTAACGAAGGTACCAACTGCTGCTTGCTTAGCATCGGCCGAAGCGAAAAAGACGTCAGCCGAAGCAAAGAAGAAAGATTCTTGTATATGGTGTGGAAAATCCACGCATTCGAGCCTTGAGTGCTACAAGGCAAATAAAATGAGCTTTGACGAAAGGAAACAATTCCTTAGCATGAAGGGTGCATGTTTCAACTGTTTCAGGATTGGACACACTTCTAAAATATGCAAAAATGCAAACAAATGCATTGCTTGTGGATGTAAACACTCAGTCCTTGTATGCCCGGAGATAGACAAGGGGAAACCTAAACCGCAAGATAAACAGGGTGAAAGTTCCCAGACTAATGCAGCCCAGAAGGTTGGCAGCACTACATTTCTACAAACGCTAATGGTGAACGTCTGTAGCGGCAACAAATCTGTTAGAGTGCGCGCTTTCCTCGACAACGGAGCGCAGAAATCCTATATACGAGAGGATGTAGCAAAGCGCCTTAATTTACAGCCTATAGGACAAGAATCTCTACGACACTGCTTATTTGGAGGCATAACAACAGACAAAGAGACTCATAATGTGTTCGAGTTCAAAGTCCAGGGCATAAACGAAGATCATGAAATGATGATGACCGCACTGCAGAAAAAGACATGTTGTGGCCCTATTCCTAGACTTCACGACAACCACAACCTTTTAGCTAAACTAGAGGCCAACAATATTATGCTAAGTGATTGTGGTCCAGAACCACGAGAGATCGGCTTGCTCATTGGCTCAGATTACTCCGGAGGAATACGAACAACAGTCAGCTTAACGTTAGAAGAACCTAACCTCATAGCTGTCAAAACTAAGCTTGGATGGACGTTACAAGGGCCGATTCGAGATGCAAACGTGGCTAACTACTCGTTAACGTTAGCTAATAACGCCCAAATACAAGATTTATGGGAACTCGAAACGATCGGCATCCGAGATCCAGCTGAAACGATGTCTCGAGCAAAAGAAGAATCCGAAGCGATGGATAACTTTCTAGAAAAAATAAAGATTAACAAAGAAGGCCGATACGAAGTTGACCTTCCTTGGAAAGCATCAAACGTCAAACTTCTTAGTAACAAAGAACTGGCAGAAAAAAGATTGACTTCTACAACGAAGAAACTTCTGAAAATGGATGAATTCGAGTCATACGACAAGGTTTTTCGTGAATGGTTAGACCTTGAGATTATTGAAAAAGTCCACGATGTTGGAGATAGCTCTGGACATTACCTGTCCCATCACGCTGTTATTAAAGAAAGCAGCTTGACTTCGAGGGTCAGACCGGTGTTTAATGCTTCAGCAAAAGACAAAAATGGTAATTCTCTTAACTCTCTGCTAGACAAGGGCATCAATCTGTTAGAGTTGATCATGAATTTAGTGATTCAGTTTCGATTAAGAGCTATTGGTATTACGTCAGATATAAAAAAAGCGTTTCTACAAATATCATTGAAGCCAGAAGACAGAAATTTCCTAAAGTTTTTGTGGTGGAAGGATAAAGAAATGAAAGAAATGATTGTATACCGCCACTGTCGCGTGGTATTTGGTCTTACTTGTAGCCCATTTCTTCTAGCTGCGACAATTAACCACCATTTTGACAAATATGGAAGCAAATCGAAAGAATCAGCGGAGAGATTGAAAGCTTCATTCTATGTAGACAATTGCGTGACTAGCCTTGAAACTAAAGAAGAGACTGAAACTTTCATTAACGATGCAAAATCCATAATGCTGGATGCAAAATTTGAGTTGAGAGGTTGGATAACCGCACCATTCCAGAATGCCGGAATGACGGGTGCTGAAGAAAGCGTATCGGTACTTGGGCTTACCTGGTTGATAAAGGAAGACCAGTTTAAATGTCATTATGATTTTTCAGACATTACTCAAGAAAAGGTCTCTAAGAGACAGCTACTTTCAGTAGCGCAACGAATATTCGATCCCGTTGGGTTTACTTGCCCTACTATGTTAGTTCCAAAGCTGATACTACAGAAAGCTTGGAAACGAGAATCACAAGTTCAAACAACCCGCGAATCCAGCTGGGATGTTCCACTTCCTGATGATTTATGTGAAGAGTTTAGTTCTTGGAAGAAACACGCTCATTTGTTAAGTCAGTGCATAATTCCACGCCGCCTCACTACTCACCCGATAGATCAATGCGAAAATTCACTCCATGTTTTTTGTGATGCAAGTAAGGCTTCTTACGCTACGTGTATTTTCCTTAGAAGTGAGATAAGAGGAGAGATAACAGTACAACTCATTCTAGCCAAATCTAGAGTTGCTCCTAGCCGCGCGCACGTCACCATGCCACGCTTAGAGCTTCTGGCAACTTTGATCGCTTCTCGCTTGTATAAACAAGTCAAAATTGCCTTGGAAACAATAAACTTCAAGACTATATTTTGGACCGACTCCAGCATTGCTTTAACTTGGATTACGACTCATAGTAACTGGAAAGTTTTTGTGAAAAACAGAGTTCATGAAATCCGTGGCAATACAGAAGGCTGCGAATGGCGTCATATCGCTGGAAACTTAAATCCAGCTGATCTGCCGTCGAGGGGCTGCAACGCAAAAACTTTATTAGAAAGTAAATGGTGGGAAGGACCAAGTTGGCTAAAAGGAAAGTCTGACGAATGGCCTAAATCAGTCGTAGAGATAAATACAGAAGAAGTCGATAAAGAGAGAATGAGAAATGCTGTCATTAATGTGAATTTGGATAAAGAGGAAGAGGAACATGATTTTCTGACCTGTCTCACACTTTACTTTTCAAAATATAAGAAAATTGTCCGCCTACTAGCCTGGATATTGCGCTTTACTGCAAACTGCAAAAAGATCGGACAAAAAGGAGAAATTACATACGAAGAATATAAAATAGCTGAGAAAAGGCTTATGAAGCTAGTTCAAAAACAATGTCCTATTGACAAAAGTTTGAAAATAAAGGACAAGTACCTTTTCATTGACGAAGAAGGAATTGTCAGATTACGCACGAAGTTGCTGTTAAGCGGTGAACCCGTTGACTTTACTAATCCTATTTTCTTGCAGGGTAATCATATTATTTTACAGAGACTGGTTGAAGACGCTCACCTCCGTTTGCTACACGCTGGCTCCGGAGTAATGATTACGTCTATTCGAGAGTCTTATTGGATTACAGGCATAAGAAAACTAGTGAGGGCCGTAATTACAAGATGTACGGTTTGTAGAAAAGTGAACGCCAAGACGGTTCAAACGCCTTTACCTCCACTACCTGCAGATCGCATAGCGTCAAGCGGAGTATTTGAAATCTCCGGCGTCGATCTAGCTGGCCCCCTAGTCTTACGCAGCAACGCGAAAGTGTGGATAGTCCTATTTACTTGTGCTGTATACAGAGCAGTACACATGGAACTGACAAGGTCACTATCCACACAATCCTTTATAATGGCGCTAAGACGATTCACATCTCGCCGTGGTCGAGTAAAGACACTGTATTCCGACAACGGAACAAATTTTGTCGGCACCTATAATTTGTTAAAAGAAATTGATTGGAAAAAGGTTGCCGAATTTTCGAACGCAAAACAGATAGAATGGAAGTTTTCACCACCGAGTGCTCCTTGGTGGGGAGGGTGGTGGGAACGTATGGTTCGGTCAGTTAAAGATTTGTTGAAGAAAAATCTTGGAAAAGCAACACTCGATTTTGAAGAATTACAAACACTGGTGTGTGACTGTGAGGCCGTAATCAATGCACGGCCATTGACATACATCGCTGACGATACAGACCATTTGAAGCCTCTGACCCCAGCATGCTTTATACATAATATGGCAATGAGCGAAGTGCCTGACTTGGATGAAATCGATGAACTGAACCTGAACAGACGTCTCCAATTCGTGAATTCTGTGCGACGCAACCTGAGAGCGAGGTTCCGGGCCGAGTACACCTCGATGTTAATACAAAAGGGCAAAGAGTCAGCAAGAGGGACTGGTTTAAAAATAGGCGATGTTGTTCTTGTTGAATCGCCAAACAAAAGGATCGACTGGCCAATAGCCGTTGTGAAAGAATTACACGAAGGCAGAGATGGCGTTGCTCGTGTAGCCAAGATAAAGACCGCCAATGGCGAATGCACACGTGCCGTGAAGAGGCTGATACTGTTGACCAGCACTGATGCTGCTCCTCCGCCGCCGCCCGGAGCGTGTCGCGGATCTCCTTGATATCATAGGTTTTTCTTGTCTCTGCGATTTTGTTATGTCATGCTGACGACGTCAGCACCTTTGTCTTTGCTAAAATATATGAATGAAGAGAACACGTAATTTTTACCGAAATACTTGTAGTATTATTTCACGTGTAATTTATAACTGGAGGCTCGCTCTCGAACCTCCACAAGTCTTGTGGAGGTTCGAGAGCGAGCCTCCAGTTATATGAATGAAGAGAACACATCCTCCAAAATATATGAATGAAGAGAACACGTAATTTTTACCGAAATACTTGTAGTATTATTTCACGTGTAATTTATAACTGGAGGCTCGCTCTCGAACCTCCACAAGACTTGTGCTGACGACGTCAGCACCTTTGTCTTTGCTAAAATATATGAATGAAGAGAACACGTAATTTTTACCGAAATACTTGTAGTATTATTTCACGTGTAATTTATAACTGGAGGCTCGCTCTCGAACCTCCACAAGACTTGTGGAGGTTCGAGAGCGAGCGAGTGAAATAATACTACAAGTATTTCGGTAAAAATTACGTGTTCTCTTCATTCATATATTTTAGCAAAGACAAAGGTGCTGACGTCGTCAGCATGACATAACAAAATCGCAGAGACAAGAAAAACCTATGATATCAAGGAGATCCGCGACAAGCCTAGTAATTTTTCAAACTGCCTACTTTGTAATTCTTTTTTTAGGATTATTTTTTATCATTATAAAATATGAGCATAGGCAGCTAAACTATCACTTTCACCCATCCCGTGGAATGTTTTTATCTCGATCGAATAAACCTCATGACATTCACCTTGTAAGTTTCACTATAGCTAAATACCTAATAATTATCTACTCCATCGGGATTTTTACCGCGATAAACGATTTTGTTAGTACTATCACCAGCACATCAACCGAAACCTGATAATTTAATTAAGGGACCAACTTATATGGTTAATTTTTTAATCTATAGGTAACATAAAATTTATGAAATCAAAGTCAAACACGATTATGAATGAAATAATTTTCCCAGCAGGCGTTCCTATAAATTTGTATATTTAGAAGTTTCCATAAAAATTCAGATATTAGTTACAATAATCGTGGCGCAATAATGTTTTTTCAAACTAATTAAATCTAAAAAATATTGGTGCTGGTTTTTAAAATCTCATGTCTATCATCTTTACTATTACGTACGGATCTGGTAAATGACCATAGTACATTAGTATAATTTAGCGAATACTTTTTAGGTACTTATTTCGAAATAAAAATAAGAACCAGTTAAAATTATGACTAAATATAGTGTAAACGACCGAGATAGATTTGCATAAGTAATATAATAAAATTAAGTGTGAATATTAATATTAGATTAAGAAATAAAGGTACAAGATGTTGCTCTTCGTAAGAATATTATCCAATTTATCAAACTAGCGAATGACACAAAGTTATCGATACTATTTTGAAACTCCACGCCGCCGGTCCGCCACTACGTTTAGTTCTCGCTTCGATAATTCGTAAAATATAGTTTCTACTGTAACCTTCATTGCATCAAATTACTAACAAACTAAACTTTGATTATATGATTATTGTTTTGTTTCAGATATTCGAGGCAGTTTAATGGACTCTTATCGCCGGTAATGTTTGTTTACGTGGTAATGTGTGCTCTGATGCTTTGTGCCAGTGCTTTTCAACTAACAGTAAGTACTTGCACTTCTTACCTATTGTTTAGTGGCATTTTAAGAAAGATTTTTCTGTGTAAAAAATGCATATATCAATTGTTTCATTTTTGTCACTTAATGAAAAGACTGACCTGCTAAACTTGTGGCCAGCGGTTGCTTACCGTTACTGTTTTTCCCTGAGTAAAAGATGTTTTCCCAGCATGGTTTTCCTTTTGAATAACTCTATGCATTCAATCAAACAACAAAATCGTTGCGTAGTTATAACAAGTAAGCGTTTTGCATAGATCTTCTTCTTCTTCTTCTTTTCGTGTGGGACACCGAGTCATCCAACGACCCGATGAACCCTAGTGTCAGAATTTTTCAACCGCCTACTACAAGTAGCAGGCTTCTGACATGGTTGTGTAACGACCGCCGTCTAAGTGATCATAGACAGCAACCGGGACCTACGGCTTAACGTGTCATCCGAAACACGGAACCATCTTACTTACGGACAATCGGGTGGTTCAGCCCGCAATGTCCTAACCAGACTGGAAACACATTCACAAAGTGATAAATATCAACTTTGTGAGTGACCCACCGAGAATCGAACCCGGAACCTTCTGCGTCAGAGGCAGTCGCACTACCACTGCGCCACATCGGTCGTCGTTTGCATAGATAAAGATATTTTATTGCGTTAGATCCACCTAAAGCATCTTAATTTTAAATGTATAAAATGATTTTTCAGTCGGCGCAAACTACGACCCAGAAGCTTTTTATGACAGAATATTTAATATTCGGTACTGTTCAGCTGTTTATGTTTTGTTGGCACTGCAATGACGTAGTAATAAAGGTAAATAAGTATTCAAAAATATTGGGTTTCAGAACCTAATCGACTTTTCAAGTTTTTTACCGAAATACTTTAAAACAAGAACTAATCCATATTTTACATGTATTTCAGAGCGGAAATGTCGTTTATGGCATTTACGAAAGCGAATGGTGGGCTGCGAATGTTTGACAAAGGAAGGCAATTCATATTCTGAGCGGCCAGTTTCGAATCCGGCACATGTTCCATGCTGGACCTTTTACGGATCTGACTCTGGCAACTTTTATAACGGTGATTATTTCGAGTAGATCACACTCCATAAGCTCCTCAAGAAACAGGCGTCCCCGCCGCGCCGGCGGGGACGCGGAGGTTCCTCATTTGCGCCTAATTTTGGCAATTACCGGCACATACCGGGTAGATTCAGTCCGATCCGTTCTTCCCAGAACAACGCCTAAGCCCAATCACGCCCTTAATCAATTATTTTTGAGTAAACTCGTGCTCCCCACCAAGCCAGGCGTAGGTTTGATGGCCCCTTGTCAAAAAAAAAAAATGAATTTTTCATTATAAGTTACATTGACTGTGTTTTGATTTGATTGTCTGAAAGAAACATGAGAATAAAAATAAAGCTGTCACCATAACAGCACTCCAGCAATATTTTTTTAGGTAACTACATTTTAATGAAAGTTTTGTTTATTTCAGATTTTAAAAGGAGCCTACAGCTACTACACCTTATTAACTAAAGGAAAATAGAATCAAGGAATGTAAAGCTTTTTAAGTTTTTGTTTAAAATCTCGTTCAGTACATGCTTGCTTGTCGTGTAGATAACTTGCACTAATTGTTAATAAGTTTATTTAGCTACGTATTAAAATCTTTTAAGTGATTTTTATAAATATTGTACTTTTAGAGCTATATAGTGGTCGGATACACCCTGTAGGTAAGCACCTACACTAACTAATAATAATAATAATAAATGAAAATAAAATTAATCTTTGAGTCGCATAAATTTTGCGATGTGTAAAATATATTTTACAAGTATTTTTTTTTTTTTTTTTTTTTTTTTTTTCATTTATTTAAATACCTTAAAAAACATAAATAAGTACATAAAATGGAATCATAAAACCCTAACAATATTGGGTTTGTCTTGACGCCATATTCCCTTCATTTGCTACAACTTTAATACGATACAAACAAGAATAAAATAAAATACATTAATAAATAAATGTCTGTTCTATAGGTACGTTTCATGTTATATTCGTAAATAATAAATTATCTACTGATATTTCATAATTTTTACGAAAAAAATTCTTGCTTATTATAGGGTCATTCATGTTAGTAAACAAAAAACCAAGACTAAATTCATAATAAACAATAAACACAAAAATATAAATATGTTTAGTGGCACAGACTTTCCGCAAAAAGAAACGTTATTTTAACTATGCATAGCGCCCTCTATATGCCACTGGAGAAAGGGAATCCCTTTTTTTGTTCATTTAGTTCCTAGTAACTAGATGGCGCTCGGAGTGAAGTTGCACGAAGCAATTTCCCATAGAGGGAGATTCGTATCAATGGGTAATAATATAACGTAGGTCCCGGTTGCTGTCTATGATCACTGAGACGGTATTCGTACACAACCATGTCAGAAGCCTGCTACTTGTAAAAGGCGGTTGAAAAATTCTAATCATCAGTTTGTTGGACGACTTGGCGTCCCATATCGGTGTCAAAAAGAAAAATATACCTAGGTAACTTTTGAAATTGTACGAAATCTTATTCTTATTTATGAGAATTATAAAGCACTGAACGTACTTTTACGAAAAAACGTTCCATTAAATAGGCGTAATAGTTTATACTGGACACTAAATTACATTTACAGTTTCATTTAAACTTAAAAAAACTTGAAATCCTCATTGCTATTAAGAATCCCATTTTAATAACAGCGGTTACCGGTATTGGCACATCACTATTTGAAATACGCAAAAAACTGGCAAACCACTCAATAAAAAAAGTTATGTATGTCATTTGATTTTGACAGTTCAATTGTGGTTAGCTTGGGTGATTCTGATGCCGATGTTTTTGGCGAAAATTTATTGAATTTCATAGATTTTTTAACTAAAAGGGAGGCTGAAGTAATACTTTTATTGATTTCGAGTCAGTGCTAGTGTAGTCAATCAAAATGACAAGCCGAGAACGTCGCGCCAATGCTGGCAATCGAATGGCAAAATTGCTTGACGATGAAGAAGAAGACGAGTTCTACCAGACGACTTACGGTGGCTTCCAGGAAATTGAAGAGGATAAAGATTATGTGTATGTAATCTCTCATGTCTCTGATACCTTATTCTTTGCGGTTTTCAATTAGGTTCTTAATGTAAAGGTCGTTTACAATATCGTTTCTCTTTCGTGAAATGCCGGCTTAGAATGGTATTATTTCGTACCATACTTCGTTATTTACCATTCTTGCGCATATAGCGATCAAAAAGTATACTCTGACCGATGTGATTATGACCTTAGGAGTCAGGTACAGTGCGGGGAGTTATTATTTGAATAACTAATCTTACCCCCAAAGCTAGTATAATGCCTATTTCAGGGACTAAGACCTCTACCTATTAATCATAGCTTGAAGGTATAGAATAGAGTAAGGCTTCTTTTCCTTAAAAGAATCTTATCTCAATACAACCCAATGACATGGTTGTTGGTTAGTGGTCAATGATTATTGATCAAACAACCGAAACAGCCCTGAAATATTTATATCCCTGTCAACACACTGCCTACCCGACAAGGGTTATCCAAAGTGTTTATTCTGTTTCAGAGAAGAGAAGGAAGTAGATGACATAGTTGACTCCGATTTTGATATTGATGAAGATGATGAGCCCAAGTCGGACCAAGAGGATGATGATGAAAAGAAAACTAGACAAGTTGGCACTAGAGCATATCAGGTTTGTATACTACAGAACACTTAGGTCTTCAATATCACTACATAGTATAAGTCAAAGTCTGACTGTTCTTCCCAGAACAACTCCTAAGCCCAGTCTCGCCCCAAGGGCCAAACAACAAGGTTCAAACAACTAAACAATTTTTTCCGGTTGTGCTCGTGCTCCTCACCAAGGGGTAGATTTAATGGCCCTGGGGTTGAAATTGTAGGGTCCATCATCGAAAAAATGTTGCTTTTTGCATGATTTGTGATTTTGATGTAGTTTTTTTTAAATACATGTATAGAGTGATGCAAGAGAAATGTTTAAATTTATTACACATGCAAGGAAAATCTCTTAATCCCACAGGAAAAGAAGTTGCGGTAGGTAAAACCGCAGACGGTCTGCTAGTAGTATATTGAAAGATATGAATTTGCTTTAAGTGTTACTCTATTTGTTGGCATGCATGGTAGCTCATGCAATGGATGTTGATGCAGTTTTTAAAATTGATTGAGTGATTCAAGAAAAAGGTTTAATGGATGTATAATACACACCTTGTCTACTTCTGTATTCCAGGATCCAAATAGGAAACGAAAAGCAGCAGAAAAAGCAAAGAAGCCAGCACCAAAAAAAGCTAAAGAACAGAAGGAACCAAAAGAACCGAAAACAAAAGAGGACAAAGCTGATCAAGATAGGTCTCTAGCATCAGCTGATATTTCTTTTGGTAAGCTATTTGGGATCTTTTTGACACTGGGACTAAATGGACTTCTGTTATGAGTTTGTAATTCTCTATGGTAAGCTTTTTTAAGTGTTTTGTTCAGTATTTGTGTTCAACTGGTTAAAAGTAACACACACACACACGCACAAATCACGCCTTTATCCCTTGCGGGGTGGGCAGAGTGATAGCGACCATAAAATTACACCACGTCTGACAATATTTGATGGTCGTTTCAGATAAGTCATGTGTTACTATAGTGACAGGTTGTCAGCCTGTCGCCTAAAATTGCAATGCACATAAAACCCTCGAGTCCCTTAGTCGGCTTCTACGACACCCACGGGAAAGAAATCGGGTGATGCTATTCTAAGCCGGCATCACACGGCAAAAGTAACGAAAGGAAAAAAACATTATTGTAAAATAAGTGGGCAACTGTTTCGCTTTTGATTTAGCTCATTGGGTAAGGAAGTAGCCGTACTATATCAAATAATTACCTATCAATCTGACACTGTTTTTGTTGGGTTGTGGAAATCATATTTTACAGGTAGGTAGGTATATTATTATTACAACATACCACATTTCTGATGGCAACACTATGATTGCTATTTTAGATAGATTAACCCCCACCATGCATGAATTGTCATAAAAACTCGAAGTTGCTTTTAACGAAAATTTTTGACTTAAAGTGGCAAGCCTCTATCAGTCTACCACAAAGGCTGTTATATAAATATTAATACCTATAATTTGTGCATTACAGAACGCAAATCTATAAGACAAAGTACAGCGGTAAAATCTTTAGAAACACAGCAGAGGATCAAGATCAGATCTGAACTGCAAAAGAAAAAGGTGAAAAAGGTTGAGGAGAGAATGCCCACACAAGAAGAGCTGTTGGAAGAAGCGCTTATAACTGAACAGGAGAACTTAAAGAGTTTAGGTTAGTATTTGTGTACTAGCAGGATGTAAAAAAAATAATGGCAAATATTTTATAGGATGATGCAGCTCATGAAACTGAAAAGCAGTCCCCAAGCAACACAGGTCGAGTTTTTCTTTATTTTGCATCTCCTATACAAAATGTACCAGCTGATTGAGTCGGTTTGTGTCGAAGGTTTGTATGGTGGTCCATATATTGTTTTCGTATTTCGAACTATGTTTCTTGCGAAAAGTTGTTCAGTTTCATGGAATGCTTCAACATACATACATATATCACGCCTTTATCCCTTGCGGGTTAGGCAGAGCGTTAACGGCCGTAAGAATACGGTCACTATAGCCACGTCTGACATTGTTAAGGATTGTTTTCCAAGGGTCTTCAGAAAACATGTGTATTACTATAGTGACAGGTTGTCAGCCTGTCGCCTAAAAATTTTAATACACCAATACTCTCGAATCCCTTAGTCGCCTCTTACGACACCCGCGGGAAGGATGTGGGGTGATGCTATTCTAAGCCGGCATCACACGGCATCTTCGGCATGCACATGACACGGCAATGGTTCAAACCTTAAAATATTTGCAGTTGATTTCTTATATTCTGAATATTTTTTTAGATAGTCAAGAGTTGACTGCATATCCCATTCTAGACTATTACCCCATACTTCTGTGTTGATTTTTATTGCCGATGTTTTGATGATATATTTGGTAGCTAATGATCTGGTTTTTATTACAGAACGGTTTGAACAAATGGAAATGGATAGGAAAAAAGTTAGACCAATTAAGAAAGCTATAACTGGGCCTGTTATTAGGTAAGCTTATTTATTTAATCTCTTTCTATTAAAATGACCAACTTTGTTGACATCATAAAAATTACTAACAATTTGAGCAGGCAAATGCTGTGTGTTTGTTTGTTTATTACTCCTTCACGCAAAGACTACTGAACCGATCTTCATGAAATTTGGCACACATAGCGGATAACTTGGATTAACACATAGGGTAGTTCTTATTCTGAATAAATGTTCCTGTGGGATGCCACAATATGCTTTGTAAACCCAACTGCTACCCGCTAGTACAAACATGTGTTTGATGAGTGCAGTGTTAGGTTTTGTATTCACAGGGTATTCTGTTGCTCATTCGCTAGACTCGTCCCTCAGTAAGCCTTTGTCCAGCAGTGGACATTTCGCGTGAGTTGATGATAATGATATCTAATTTTAACCGACTACAAATCAAAAGGAGGTGCTCAGTTTGACCTGTATGTATGTACGTTTGTCCGCGATTATCTCGCGTTTGGATGAACTGATTTTGATGCAGTTTTCAGAAAAGTGTTTGTCAGACTTAGGAAAAGGTTTTAGGCATATTAACCGGCAAAAATATGGTCGTTCGCACTTTTTAAGTCCGTTGAAGTCGTTTCTCTTTTAAAAAAAGTTATTGACAATGTTTTTTTCTCACCAGATACCACTCGTTCTCGGTGCCAATCTCTGAGGTATCAGACGATGACAAGACAAGTCTCACGCCCATCGCCGATCTCAGCCTTAGCGATATTATTAAAAGTGAAGAAGGTAAATATAACTAAACCTAATCAGGAGATATCTGCAATGGTACGATTCGAGATAATAATCTCTTAACTTACTAAAAATTACGCTGTCACTTTCCTTCAAATTGGTTCCGAAAAGTTTAGATGATATCTAAGTCATGTCATGTCTCATAGTTTGAGGCGAAATGCGCGTTTTCTGTCAAATAACGCGACATATGAAACGACTAAATTGACAAGAAATGGCGAAGAACGCATTGACATTTTTACAATAGAACTTGTTAGATATTTTATATCCCATTCTGAACTAACTTGACGGAAAGCGACAGCGCTAAATAGTTAAGTGAATTGATTTCTCGAATCGCGGCGAATATCTGCTTTATCTGCCCCAGAACATCCGAACTCATGACCTGTCCAAAATAATGTAATGTGACATCATATTACAATATTTTCATACAAAATGCTGTTTTCGGTCGTCTTCAAAAGTTTTGACCTCATTTCATTTGACCTGTCTAACCAAGGCCCGTATTTATAAACCGCACTCAACTCTGAGATCAATCTTGAGTGCGACTTTTGAGATGCTGTTAGTATTGACTGTCATTTATCAAAATCGCTCTTCTGATCGTATTCAGAGTTGAGAGTGATTTATAAATACGGACCTAAGATGGTTTCTCTTTGTAATTCCAGGTCTACTGCTGACTCCCGGAGACACATCAAACCAAGACGTGTCAATGAGTGAACCCAAACCGGAGGCCGCTGAGGAAAAACCAAAAGCAGAGGATGAACCCTTCAAAGTAGACGTTGACGTCATAGGGATTGACGAGGAGATTAATATCGCTGATGTGCCTAAGTAAGTAATGGTATTAATGGTCTATATACATATATCACGCCTTTGTCCCTTGCAGGGTAGGCAGAGCGTTAACGGCCATAAGAATACGGTCGCTATCGCCACGTCTGACATTTTTGAGGATTGTTTTCAAGGTAGTTTCAGAAAACATGAGTGACGGGTTGTCAGCCTGTCGTCTAAAAATTGTAATACACCAATACTCTCGAGTCCCTTAGTCGCCTCTTACGACACCCGCGGGAAGGATGTGGGGTGATGCTATTCTAAGCTGGCATCACACGGCAGTAACTAATACTATTGGTAAATTCAGTTTTTATTGTATATTTTCTAGGCACCTACTAAAAACAACGAACGTGGTCCACAAAAAGAAGCCTAAGAACGTGAAATGCTACGCGCGCACTCTGCTCACCTTCGAGAATGATATCAAAGACGAAGCGTTCAAAGCTTGCTTCCCGCAGACCAAGCCGAAGAAGCCGAGAGATATGCTGTGCGCTGTTACTAAGTATGTAGCCCTTTTTTTTCACATTTTTGTTATAGCAGTATAAATACTTTCTTCTCTTTCTTTTTTCGTGTGGGACACCGAGTCGCCTAACGACCTGATGAACCCTAGTGTCAATATTTTTCAACCGCCTTCTACATGTAGCAGGCTTCTGACATGGTTGTGTAACGACCGCTGTCTAAGTGATCATAGACAGGAACCGGGACCTAGAGCTTAACGTGCCATCCGAAATACGGAACCATCTTACTTACGGACAATCGGCTGGTTCAGCCCGCAATCTCCTAACCAAACTGGGAACAAATTCATAAAGATATTTATCATATCAACTTTGTGAGTGACCCACCGAGAATCGAACCCGGAACCTTCTGCGTTAAAGGCAGTGGCACTACCACTGCGCCACATCGGTTGTCAGTATAAATACTGAAGTCACGTTTGATAAAAACTTCTAGGGCCTTGCTACAAAAAAAGTTAGACTCGAGTTGAACGCATGTGTGAACACGCGTTCACACACTGCGTGGCTATCGCTCATCGAACCAAGGGCTTGTAAGAGAGTCGACTAACGACCCGTATCTTTGTCTATGGTTTGTACGAAAAATGGTTTGTCCTTTTATGTTACAATGAGTACCATACCAACTCTATTCGCCATCTAGGCTGATGACCAGTATCATAAACAACACACGTTCAAGCTTTTCAATATGCAAGTCAGAATCCACAAAAAAAAGATACTTACTACCTACCGAGTACAAAAATTTTCGTTCTTTTATCCGTTCTTCGCAAGAATCATACCCAATTACCCACTTTCTCTTACACCAACTAAGTCCCAAAGTCAATTTAAATACAACTACATATTCAATTTTATTTCTCTCTTTTCAGACGTCCCGCCCGCTACATAGACCCTATAACCAAACTCCCGTACAGAAGCGTTGATGCATTCAGAATCATTCGGGAGGCTTACTACCAGCAGCTAGAGGCTCGGGGGGACAAAAACGACCCACAAACCGCCGCCTGGCTCAAGTGGAGACGAGCTGATACAAGCTCCACTTATGTTCAGATACATATCAAGTGATTACAAGCTTTAAGGTAATAAGTTAAAGTTACTAAATAGTTTCCAATAAAATGTAGATTTTGTTCAAACAGAGTACAGGGAAAGTAGTAAAAGGTCGATTCCCATCGGTTTTAAAACACTAATCCCAAACTTATCAATGTACCTTATGTAGCTAGTAATGAATTTAAAAAAATGATGAAATTTTACTAGTGACTGGATACTAGACCAGAAGGGCTGGTGATGAGGAACAACCTTCCCCAAGGAACAGTGGAATCGAAATATACAAATTTACTTCGTCAGCCGTCGGCAAGGTTTGTATGCAAAGTCCAAAATTTGTTTATATCTTAGAGCTATGTTCATTATTATCTTAGAATTTCACCAGATTATCCTGAGTTTTGGCATCAGTCGCTTATAATATACAGTTGCGAATGTGAAGCTAATATTTTGCTGAAATTCGACCCCTTACCACTGGGTAAAACAGCATTTTAGTCGACTTGTAATATTACTCTCACGGGTTATAAAATAGAGTTTTTTGACTTGCTTATTGCAGTAAATTTTTTATTTATTTATTATGATGTGATTTGTTTACCGAACAATTGTTGCGTAGACTTTTATTATAGTTTTAACTGATAGCTTTAGATTGTAAATACTTTTTGTACAATAAAAAAAAATACATGTATTTTCACGTTTTTAAATGAAAAACCATAGATTAATAGTCACTAATTTAATGTAAAATAAATAGATTAATAATTATTCGATGCTTCTAACTTAATTTAGATTCATTTTCTGTACAATTGTACAAGTGCTAGCGCTAGACTTTGAAGGTATACGATAACATGGACATAATTTTATGAAACTTATAGACATATTTAGTTTAAAATTATTGCATAAACTTTAAACATAATAAAACAGACACACACAAAATCTTACTGAGTATTAACTTAAGTGTTTCTAGGTACTAGTAAAATACTGTCATTATTATTTTAATTACAGTTGAACAGTAAAAGAAGGGTTTAATCTTAAATCTGGTACACTATTCCGTCTGGGCTTCTGATTGTGTATATCTTTCAAAGAAATAAGTCCTATGGCTTTCGTATCCAATCTTGACTGGTATTTAGACGGAGCAGTCTTGGGCAAAAAAGGATACTCTGTCAGATACGTCTGTGCATTCTTAATCTGATTCTCTTTAGCGAAGTCTGAAAGCTGCGTTGCAGCTATGTCGTATGAGCTTATGCTCTTGTCTGTAAGATTTTCCATAGATCTGAAAGCTTCTAAGACAGCTTTCTTATGGGGTATGCCTCTTAAGCTTCCCTGCCGGCTTAACCTTCCTTCCATAACATCATTGAACAAATCTTCAACATTAAATTTCTCAGATATCTTTACTAGTTTTGTATCATTCTGACTTTCTTTCATTTGAATCCATATCTTGGATATTTCCGATGACGGCATCGAATGCGATTTGATATTCTTTTTTACCCTTCGTGGTGGTCTTATGGGCTTGTCTTCATTTTCATTCTCCAAAGATTCTGAGGATTCGTTTAGAAGCATTTTTTCGCATTCGTTCAACTTTCTTGGCTTTTTCACTTCTGATACATCTTCGAGCGATTGAAAGTATTGTTTTGCTAATTTGAATCGAGATTTGTAATCAACCGCAGCTATTTCTGGCGTTTCTTCAGTCGGGTGTAAAGTTTCAGTAGATTTGTCAGTGACGTTTGAATTCTCGACGATTTCTAGTTCGATATCAGATAGGCTTACGTATGTTGTGAGTTTTGCTTGATCTTTCAGTGGAACGATTTCAACTTCGACAGAATCTAAGCTTCTTGGTTCGTAGCTTCCACTGCTAACACTGTCAGGGTCTTTATTCCAGCGATTCACCGGTGATGCCGTGAAATCCGTCGTAGATTCATCAGTTTCGGACGTAGATTTGTATTTTTGTCTCGTGTTGTATGTTGAATCCACGTTACCAGCTCCTGTAACAGAAGTTGTATTATAATTTGTATAACGTTGCATTCAAAATTCAACAGTGAATTATGAAAAATAAATAAATTGTTTTACAAACCTGTAAATGAACTGCTTTGTGACAGTCGCTGCGAACCTCGCCGAGCAAAGCTGTTTTTTCTTTCTTGCATCTTTACATCCTTTGAAACGCTTTCGTACAAATTAATAAAACTCTTGACATTGATCTTAGGTAGCTCGTCACATGACTTGTATTTATCTAAGTCATCTTCAACAGGCTTATTCGTTATCTTACTAAAGATATCCATCTCTGATTTGCTTACAGATGATTTACGTAGTGCAGTCAAAGTTTTATATTTTGGCCGATGTTCAATGCATTTGTTGTGATATTCTTGAATCGTATTCTTAACGGTATTTGTTTGCACTTTGTTGTGCCATTGTGGTTTTCTGTGTAAGGATTCATCAAAACTCTTAGTGTTGATACTTTGTACTAATCTAGATCTTTTATCTTTCAAGGAAATGTTCTCGAAACCAGTGTTTGAATCAGTTGTAACTTCGCCCGGGTCTATAATCACATGTTTTCTTTCGAGCCCTGCACAAGTTCTAATATCATGGTTCTTTAATAAAACTTCATTGTCGCCCTCTACAGAAGGCACGCTTTTTTCGCTATCTTTTCGTAGGAAAATATTATGCATTGACTGGCTTTTTGTTCGAGCCCATGGCTGTTCTTCTGTATTAGAAATCGTATGGAACAAAGATATACGACTAGATACTAGACCTGCGTCGTGCGAGTTATCAGCACCACTGAGCTCTGGCGACGATTTTTCAGCGGCGCCTGGCTTTCCTAAAAAAGTATCGATTTTATTTAAAATCTGTTTCCGTGATGTACCGAAGAATCTCTTTGGGCTTGTTTCAAACGCTTTGAAAACTTCTTCTGGCAGTTCTTGTTTTGTCGGCAATGAAGATGGTTTAATTTTGTCATCCATGGAATCATTGTACGCTTCGTTGAGGTCATCACTGCTATATTGAAAGTGTTGTGGTGATAAAGAGCTTTCCTTACTTTTGGGTGATTTCGATCTAAAACACGACGAGTCTGAGTCTTCTTTATCTGACTGAAGCTTGTTGTCCCAATAATTCTTCCATTTTTCTACAAGTTTTACGTCACTTGGCACTTTTTCTGGACTTTCGTGTGATATAGGAGACAATCTGTTAATAATATCTATGTTTCTGGTTTCATTTTTGTTTTGTAAATCCGATTGTTTTCCATTCTTGATGAAGTTATCGGCTATTTGTTTTCCCCTGCGTTTGGTCAATGAGTCATTTTGGCGAAGGTGTCTTGCTGATAATTTTCTTTTCCTTTGTGTTTTATCTTCTTCTGTTGATTTTGCTTCAATTTCTCGGATTCTCTCATCCCAATACTGCTTTTTCTCTAAAACTATGTTCGTCTTACTTTCGTCTCCAAATTGCGTTTCATCTTTGTTTCGAGTAATAAATTTCGATTGGTTATTTTCTATGTTACGAAGGGTCTGACTTACTGAAACAGATTCAGTGACATTTGCCTGAACCTCAGAAATCTTTCCTTCCAAATTCTCCGCGTGTCTTTTCACATCTGATAGAACAGACGCAGAATCGACACTCTTATCACTTCTTTTATTAAAATTGTCGTTGTCCTTGTTTTCGATTAAGTAAGGAGAATAGATTTCAACATTTGAAAAGAAATGGTTGTCTTTATGAGTTCGTTCAGCAAATGCCACTGTATTTACACCGTCACATTTTACTGCATTTTTATTCGTTGAAATGCTTCTATCACTTTCTTCTAAAATTGGCGTAAATAGAGGTCGTTTAATTTCCACTTTTGGTTTAATTTCTTCGTAAATTTTTGTTGCATTTAATTCATTGCATGATTCCCAAATTTCTCTTTCAGCTGGCCCCATTTTTTCATATTCACATTCGATGTCACTAACAGAAAATTTGTTTTTACAAGGATGTTCATTTATCGGGTTGTTGTCATTATTGTTGCTATCAGGGGAACCGTTACTAGCATCGATACTTACATAAGCAGAATCCCATGTCTCTTTTTTGTGGATAACTTCCTTATCTAATCTGGGTTCTTGATAATAATCTTCTTGGTTATCACTTGCATTTGACAAGCTCAAGATTTCGACGTTATCAGTTCCGGTGGAATCCAAACTGTGGAATTGGTTGGATTCAACGTTGCTATCAAATTTTTCATGAGTTTTAGATTTATTGAAGTTTGTATGCAGTGGAGTCGAAAAATTATCATTTTTGTCTTTGTCATTTTGGTTGGTAGTTTTTTTGATGGCATCAGTTATAATTATGGAATTCATATTAGGTTCTGGAGTAGTTGCTCTTATCATTGGAGGTAATGAAACCGGAGCTCCTATTATGAAGTCAGTTATAGGAAAAGTATCGTCAGTTGAATCGTGATGGTGAAGGTAAAATGGATTTATAAATTCATTCGCAAGAAATTCATCCGAAAGCTGTCCCTTAAATTTCGGATCGACAAACACCGAATCTTCACGATTTTGTAATTCGCCTGTTATTATTTTTAAAACGG
Source organism: Keiferia lycopersicella (assembly GCA_029255805.1). Taxonomy (NCBI): domain Eukaryota; kingdom Metazoa; phylum Arthropoda; class Insecta; order Lepidoptera; family Gelechiidae; genus Keiferia; species Keiferia lycopersicella. Next base: position 9,858,362 of record JARACZ010000008.1, read on the forward strand.
GTGTTTTAGGTCTTTCCAAAATGATGTCTGGTTCGACAAAAGGATTCGTTACATTAATAGGTGAAGGTGTGTGAGAATTGTCAATAGTTTCTACAAATATTTTTATCGGTGCGGTCTCTGTTTCTTCAGTACTTGATTTATTTGTTTCATATTCCGTTTTAACAAACGATCCTAAATCTTTTTCGATCTTGTAGGTTTGTTCATTAGTAATATTTAGGAATGGATTAGTAGGAGAAGGAGTGGCCAGATCCGGACTATCTGACAATTCAGTCTCATTCTCGATCAGCTCAGGAATACTCTCGAATTTTTCCAGACTGTCTGGTGTATGAATTTCAGTGCTACTATTTAACTCAGTTTTGCATGTTTCAATGTTTGTGTTAAATGGTGTTGGCTTCTCTGTTTTTAGTGACACGGAAATATTCTCTGGCACAATAACTTTGTCTCTTTTTTCTGGTAGAAGGAATGGATTTAAATTAACTTCGCTGAATGTCGAATTTACAATATCTGGAATGCTTTGTTGACTTCTGGGCCGAATAAAAGCCTTTTCTTTTTTCTTCTTTTCTGCCAGTAAGCTTGTTATAATTTTGCAGACTCGATTCATTTGAACCACCTTGTTGGCAGCTTTGTTGAATTTGTAATGTTGTTGGTTGACATCATCACTTCTTGTCGATGCTACGCTGCATGTTCTGGAGTTTAGCTCAGAGATGTCACTAGTTTCGTAGTCCATGGACATTAGAATTTTTGCTTCAGCGTCTGTTATCTTCTCTAATTGACCATTTTCACGTAAAAGCATCTTTTCTGTTACAAAATCAACGATCCTGAGCACAACCTTCCTGTCTGATTTAACATCAACGATACCGATTTCCTCACCATCTTCCAAACAAAAACTTTCGTGTTCTAAAGTCTTAATGATGTTCTTCGAAGAAGTCATGAAAAATGGTGAACCAACTATATTTTGTCCTCTGCTTGTTATCGATATCTCATACTTTCCTTCTAAATTTACAATATAGCTTATCTTGGCATGATCTTCTAACGTATTTACTTCGATATCTATATCGTAAGAGGCCTTCGGAATGAAGTAGGTTTTATTCATGTCGTTCTTACCGAAGCTTCTCATGTACGTTGCACCTTGCGTCAAAGGTAAAGCGGTTTCAGTATAATTAGGTTTTTGTTGTAAGCCTAGTAGCTTCTGTCGAAGAAGCTGTGCCTTACCCAAAATTGGAGGTATAGTGATCATTCCGTAAGTGTCTTTTGGGCCTCTTATTAAGACAGTTATTTCTCCAGGCTCAAGGGATTGTTGCGAGGTGGGGTATATTTTGAAGTGCATTTTGTTATTGACTTGAGCAGCTGATAGGCCTGATCCTCGGGCTACGTAGTCGAAGGTGACTGCGGTGGTTTCTGGAGAAGTGCTTTGTGAAGTAGGTTTGGAGACAGGTGGTGGCAATTGGGAAAGGGCTTTGCGGATGCGGTCTATGTAAGTAGCGAGTTTCCATTCTTGATGTCGGCTCAGTGCGTCGTTGGATTCCAGTTCTTGGTCGGAAAAGACCTGAAATGATAAAGAAAAAACATATTTTTAATAAAATACTTCGAAATACTATCTACCTACGTAACCGGAAGTACGACGGTAAATTTCCTTTATTTATAATCGTTAGATATGTTGCAAATACCTGAAACTACATAAGCTAATCCTATATAGATGAATTGTTAGTTACAAAACAGCACATCCTTAGCAGGTCGAAAAGAGTTTCGAGAAGCGCTCTAATATGATATGAATAATGCATCTAGTTATGTACTCCTCAACGCAACTAAGGACAGAGGAAGGTGTTCTATGGCTGATAAAGAGGAGACTAACCGGCTCAACTCCAAGATGATGATCAGCAATAGTCTGCGCGTGTTTCAACGATAGCCTTGTAGGCGAGTGGCCCTTGCAGGCTCCCGGCAGGGCCACATCCAGCACCCCGCACAGGATCCACCCGTGCCGCCACACTGTGTCCAGGTGCTCCACTCGAACCGGCCCTGCCTCCGCCAGCCATTTTAGTACCTCTTCCTTTTGTTCTTCACTGGAGTATACGACTGGAATGAAGAATAAACTTTCTGAATAGACAGATCGATTTTGGTAAGTACTGGTTGTTTATATTCTAGTTTTGAAGATTCATACGCCAATATAGGGAGTAGGTACACTTCCCGGCAAATCGGAAGTATTTGTTGAAAAGTAAGCAAAACTTTCGCGCTGTCTTACAAATGATCAAAACCTTTTCCGGCAACTGTGAATGATCAGACAAGATCTAGATCCGTTTGTAAGTAGAATGAGTATGAAAACAATGAAACAAAATGAATATAATCTTATTTCGAAAGTGCTGTTTTCAAGTTTCACGTATAGGTTTATCTTTATCATCTAATCACCGGTTTGCCGTCATAAAGTCATTTTATATGCGGTGCAGTGCGTAATGTAATATGTATTATAACTCGGCCTGCCGTACCGTGACTTGGTTATACGAGTACAAGAATATCAAATAGGTATCGAATTTCATATACTCGGTCTACATACGTACAATCATACAAACATTGGCGGTGGAAAATGGATTTGTCATGCGTGAAATTAGTTACATTCATGCCTTATTGGGTGGGCTAGTGGGATTAATTTTATGTACTTAATCTCTTCAGTTGGTAAATGAATTGTGTCGCATTCGGAATTTATTAATTTCTTTTGCGTGCATACCTACTTTTTGTATTTCTTATGTAAGTAATTTGACTGATAGGCGATACAAATCAAGTTAAACTTTGGAGGAAAGTAATCAAATGTGTACTACCTACAGAAAAAATGTTACCTATACTACGAAACATACAAAAAAAATGTTAGCCTCGGCCGGGGCTCCAACCCGGGATTCATAAAGTACCGTCTCACTGCGCTACCAGTTTCTGTTCTGCCATTGAGCTACCAGCGCATCGGTCGACACTTGCCAAATTTTTAATCTCTTGATACTCGCCTCGAAACAACCGAGGCGCCGTTATCGTTCGAAAGTTTTAGGACCTGATTTGCCCTAGTTTCAAGCCCCGGTCGAAGCTAAAGTTTTTTCTTCACTTTTTTAATTATCTTTCATTTAGTATTATTTATCAGAATCCCAACATATACACATGTTTACTTACTAGCTCGAAAAGCCGAATCGATGCCCTTCAAAAGCTTGAACAGAAGACTCTGCTGGCCCCAGAAGAGAGTTAACAGCGTAGCCGGTGCGAGGTAGCGTAGGGTCGTCAGGATGGCATGGAGGGCCGCAGACCACATGCCTTGGTCAGCCGGGATCTCTGGACCTTCGGGGATCGGGAACAACCCTGGAACAAATTAGGGAAAATCAAATACTGGCAATTGACACGACGAAGAAGAAGAAGAAGTTTTTATTGACGAGATCTAGAAAAGACCGTGAGGATACGCGCAGTTCGGGGTGGACTGGGTCATTAATTATATATAAAAGTTGTACGCTTAAAACTATTGTCCTAAAATACTACGAAATTCATTCATAATTTTCAAAAATGTTATGTTAGAAAAATTACATAAAAGTAAGTGTTCTGACGCCATCCAAAATAGCAATGTGTGACGTCATAGATTGCTATTCTCATACAAAATAAGTACTGTTTTAGATAGTTTTAAAAAGTAGCTCATCTGACTTGGCAGTCCACAATCCTTTTGAGAACAGGCCTTATAACCTGCAGTGGGTGATGTGGACTGATGATGAGAGAGACGACCGATGTGGCGCAGTGGTAGTGCGACTGCCTTTGACGCAGACGGTCCCGGGTTCGATTCTCGGTGGGTTACTCACAAAGTTGATATTTATCACTTTGTGAATTTGTTCCTAGTCTGGTTAGGACATTGCGGGCTGAACCACCCGATTGTCCGTAAGTAAGATGGTTCCGTGTTTCGGATAGCACGTTAAGCCGTAGGTCCCGGTTGCTGTCTATGATCACTTAGACGGCGGTCGTTACACAACCATGTCAGAAGCCTGCTACTTGTAGAAGGCGGTTGAAAAATTCTGACACTAGGGTTCATCGGGTCGTTGAACGACTTGGTATCCCACACGAAAAGAAGAAGATGATGAGAAAGATTAGTATGCCGCAAGGTGGCCGTTGAGTTTCATAAAAGACTTTTATGAAAAGGATATTTCTACCGAAAGAGTGCGCTATCTAAGCGCAAACGTACCATTTGACGCCTTCTGATCACAAAGACAGATGACTTAAAGAGAGCGGCTGGTAGCGACTGGATTAGGAAAACGAATGATCGTGCCCTGGGGCTTTTGCTAGAGAGACCTAAGTCCAGCAGTGGCCTGCTATGGGCTGACGCAATGTGATGATGAACTAAGCACTAGGTAAATATTTTTTTAGTAAAATCCCTATACTCACAATTTATTTTTTATCTTTTATCTAAATTAAATATGAAGTCATTGTTTGCGTTGAGAGCATGATTTAAAGCACTGAAATTAGGTCAAAGCGTGTATTATTTTAATGCAGATTTATACTAACCAATATCTCTTGAAGATTTACCATTCGGAACATTTTCTTCATATTCTTTTGCGATATCTTGTACTTTATCCGACATTTTGAACTCTACACTTACTCATAGAGGCTCCATTGCCAGACTCTGTTATGCAAAAGTAACTCAAAAATTACATTTCTTTTCAAAATATTGCTATGTTGATAGTTTGGTCTGATAAACATACAAGTGGTGGTGTAGGTAATAAAAAACTTTTTAAATGCAAATTTTAGTACCTGGAATTAAATTTTTAAGATTACGCATGCGGAAGTCTAATTGTGCTCGTATCGCACGTTGTACTAAGCTTATCCATTTGCACATACCCTTGACATTAACAAATTCGAGTAATTGAAAGTTTGCTACGAGTGCTGCCGTATGATGCCGGCTTAGAATAGCATCACCCCACATCCTTCCCGCGGGTGTCGTAAGAGGCGACTAAGGGACTCGAGAGTATTAGTGTATTACATTTTTTAGGCGACAGGCTGACAACCTGTCACTATAGTGATACACATGTTTTCTGAAACAACCTTGGAAAACAATCCTCAAAAATGTCAGACGTGGCGAATCGCCGTCTGGCGATAGTGACTGTATTTTTACGGCCCTTAACGCTCTGCCTACCCCGCAAGGGATAAAGGCGTGATATATGTGTGTATGTATGTATGTATGTTGCGGTATTCCGTACACGATTTCAGAAAATGCTCTTTCTGAAAGTCAGCATCTGGATAATATATCATCTTAAAAATACGTTTAGCACTATATTCCTTCCTAGTTAGTAATATTTCATGTTTATTGTAACTGATTTATCTTCTTGTAGCTTTTTAATATAATTACGTATTTATAGTTCATTTGATGATCGTTTGCTGTTTTGATTTCATGCCAATATCTCATACCTACTAATAATCCTCGATTTTAGCCCAAACACGAGTTTCGTGATTACTTACAAACATTGAATAAATATCGAAAGCATGTGCGATTTCTTATCACTAGATCTGTCATAAATATTTTTATAACCGTATCAAATGGAAAAATACCTGACGTTCTAGGTATTTATTAAACCAATAACATTCTTATCACAGAACACTATTTCATAAATTTACAATAATAATTTTCTCCTTTCTTACCAAAATAATCTTAAAAAATGTATGAACACAGATAGAGTATTTGTATGACTATTTGAAAACGTAGCATCTATCTATACACTATCTAATCTAGTGTGACTTCATTGTGTGACTATGGATTGTTGAATGTACCGAAATTGATAAAATTGTTTACTATGACTCAGTATGAAATTAATAAACTCTCTTTTGATAACAGTGCTTGGGATTGCAGATCGTAATTGTTTACTTTGGATTTAGTTATTTGTAGGTTAATTTTTTTTGGATTTAATAGGTATTTTGAAATTCAGTCATGTCTTATTTCAGTAGTGTCGAACACGTTTATTGTCGAAGTAGCGTAATGTCGAACTTTAGTTATGTCGAACATGTGTTTTGCCGGAGTAGCGTATGTCGAAGTTCAGTTTTCGGGTCATATTTAGCACGCTCCTGTAGCATAGTTGCTCATTAGAACTATTTTTATAAAATACTAGCGGCCCGAGTAGCCGTTTCTTGTTTTTTTGTGGAAATAAGGAGATTTCCTAAATGTATTTTACATATTAACCTTCCTCTTTAATCACTCTATCTATTTCAAAAACAGGGTTAAAGTCCGTTGTGTGGTTTTAGGAGGAGAGTTAGCGATAACCATGACAGAAAGACCGAGAATCGTAAAAAAAGTGCCGTAATTTTACAGGTACTATGTATTATTGATATTTATAGTTACCTAGCTCACATAGATAATGCCTTAGTATTACAGAACAGAAAAAGTAGAGCAGGCAGCGAATTTTAGAAGATCCTACGGTTTCATAGAACAACTTCAGTAGTGATACTTTTGGTTGTGCATATTTTTTGTGCATATTTTATGTAGAGTGTAAATAAATATCCTGCGTAAAGCAGGTGTAGTACCTAAATTACCTGTTTAGCTGAAAATCAATAATATTTATAGGTACGAAAAATCACTTGAAGAGTTCTTCGAAAAGTTTATTTAGCACTTAGCGGTTATGCCGATATGTTATCTAAATAGAACTTGCACATCCTTATACGGGTTCATCGCCTTTGTGTTAAGTGCGTTATGAAAACAAACGCGTAGATAAAATAATACAGGGTGTTAAAAAAATAGCTGTAAATATTTTAAGGGGTGTATCAGCCCATGAAACTAAACAACTTTCTCCAAGAAACACAGGTTTAAATACGAAAAATATTTTTGGGTTTCTCATACAAAGTGTACTAGCCAAACGAGTCAATTTGTATTGGCCCAAAACTTTTTATTTCGACCTATGTTCCCTGGGGAAAATTGTTCAGTTTCATGGGCTGGTTTACCCCTTATAATATTTGAAGGTAATATTTTTACACCTTATATGTATACATAATGTGTTTATACAATTTGTCCATAACTTTTCGTAGGTTTGCCCAGCTCATCAAACTGAATGATTTGTGTTTACTACTTTTGGTAAATCACAAAAATATTTCTTACATTATGATTATAAATCGGATCTATTGCGATAGTTTTTAGTACAAATAAGTATTTCTCGATTTCCTGCGCGACCATTTTGACACATATAATTGCAAGTGCTTTAAATATACTATATTGTTTTAAGAAAATTATCAAAATAGTGGAGTTGTCGGGTAATAGATGGGTGAAGTGGATCAAAAACTCACAGACTTACCTACTCCCCTACTAGGTACTCTTCTTAACAAGGCACTTATGTTCTTTAACCACGACTGTCAAGATCGTGATAATCGAAGTTAGACTGTTCTGACAGGTGTTATTGTTCTAATCTTATATCATTCTAATCTAAAGAATTTATATTTGACTACTTGATAAAAGGACAGAGTAAAAGTATCTCCAACAGTATTCATGTCAATAAAATATGATTTATGGTAATCCCCACTATGATAATAGCAAAAGGACACATGCTAGGTTATATTGATGCATTTATTGGCTGAAAGAAGTTTATAATCAAAAATTGTTCTGAACATAACAACGGGTCAAGATTAGGTTGTCCGTAACCTCGGTGTCCTATACAAAATTCCATAAAAACGACGGCAAAAGTACTTATTTAATTTGCCCAGAGAAATTTTTCTTCAGTATCATTTATCCTAAGCGTACCTAACTATCAGCATAAGTAATTTTGTCGCGGTCAAACACAAACTGCCTTGAACTTAAACTTAAAATGGCGTCTCCAAAAATACATTACCTACTTAGGTACTTTCGTTCTCTCATTAACGCTTTATAAAAAGTTGACCGTGTCGTCGGTTCGAATCCGGGTCGGGCACGATTCCATTCAACTTGTGTAGTGTTGGTCATTCACTGGTTTTAGGTTCTGTGAGTTTGTAAATACGTTTGTTATAGGTAGTATGGAGTGCTGAGTAAGACTAGTGGGTCAGTTAAAACCGACTTCAAAAGAAGAGGTTTAAATTCGATCGCTATCCATACCTAAATGTACATTGGGTCGCTGGACGACTCGGAGTCCCACACGAAAAGAGAGAGAGAAAGAGAAAGAGTAGAATATTATGTTGGGCTTATGAAAAAATCTGGATAAAATTGAGAATTACTTACTTGAATGATAGACTCCAGCACTTTATTTTTAACAAAAATTTCGGGGATATATTTTAGATACCTACTCTACCTACTCCACAAGGGATATAACGGTGACATTTTATCTGTATTGTTTCGTTTTATGATGAATTTAATATCTTCAGTAAGTAAGTACCTACTTACATTTAATAAATTCGAAATAATATTTTTTCTAGTCAAATAAACAAGTATCTATCTATTACAATTTCACCTTGTCAGATCGATCAAATACTTGAGATGAGAAGGTAGCAGGTACCGATAGAGTCGAGTGTCTGTAAGAAGCACTTACCTAAAATAACAAGAGCAAACTCTATTACCTTGGAATAACGTTTTTCTTGTATTTGTTTCGGATCTCAAAAGATAAACGATATTTCTGGCTGTTTAGAAAAAAATAAACCGAGTTAACCGGAGAATATTAGCCGTGATTTTATTAAAAAGCCAGTTTGCCTTTGACGCAGAAGGTCCCGGGTTCAATTCTCGGTGGGTCACTCATAATTCATAATTCATTTACTAATTTTATTTACTTAAGTAATCAGGTTCGGTGGTGGGCAGATAAATAAATCACTTTGTGTATTTGTTCCCAGTCTGGTTAGGACATTGCGGGCTGAACCACCCGATTGTCCGTAAGAAAGATGGTTATGTGTTTCGAATGGCACATTAAGCCGTAGGTCCCGGTTGCTGTCTATGATTACTTAAACGGCGGTCGTTACACTACCATCATGTCAGAAGCCTGCTACTTGTAAAAGGCGGTTGAATAATTCTGACACTATGGCTCATTGGGTTGTTAGACGACTTGGTGTCCCACACGAAAAGAAAGATTAAAAAAGTGACTTTAGAGTTTGGCTTAATTACCTTATCGTAAGCAGAAGTAATTTACACTGTCTAAATGCCGTCAAACTTTTTGTAATAACGCTGTTAATATCCTGTTTCTTGACAACCACTAAGCCTATTTTTAAGTTAACTTCTCTTTCCGATAAGATTGCATACATATATTGGTACAGTATCAAATTTTGCATACTCAATGATATTGCTACGTCTATCTTGACGACGTGAATATCACATTAGATAAATGTATAGAATTTTGAGAGTATAGATAACCTCTTTTGTAGAAGTCGGTTGAAAAGTTATCGTGTAGGAAGTAGTCAAATCAGTTTGAGATCAAGATCATGAATCAAATTTTGACAATGAGTGATTTGATTCGGTGGTAATATCTCGAGTAGGTGTACAATACAAATTAATACCCATGTGTATACAAATGCCACAGGAGAAAGTTTTCTTTGCTTAATGAGATTTAAGAGCAGGTACCTACAAAAACAAAATTAGAGGTAGTTTGTACAAGTATTGACTTAGGCTTTTTCCCAAAATTACTTTCGATTAGTATATAGAATACAAACCTTGACTAGATACCTATTTATCAGACTCATAAATAATACTTACTAGGGGAAGTAAATACATGTGAAAAATACAACTACAAATTTAATTTTCATAACTTTATCCTTTTGTTCGAAAATACTTAAGAAAGTTAAAACTAGTCCTTTAAAAGATTATTACGTGCTTTTTACAATCAACTCTCCTAAACACCTAAAATTTTTGTTGTTTTATAAATAAATACCAATTATAAACTTATCGAACCATACTCTTTGTAAAATTAACTGAACTATCCATCAGTGTAATTTAACTGAAATTTTGTTTGTTTCCATCCATTAAAATTAAAACACACTAAAAATTATAATTCTTTAAAAAACACTACACCACACAAACACATCAGACCAAACTTATCAACAAAATATCACTGTGATTAAGACTATAGTTGCGGGAAGTCTTATTAATTTCACTTTCTAAGTTCGTTACTATTATTATGCTCTTATTATAAAATTTTGATTACAAGTCTCGAGACAAGAGTCTTATACGCCGAGGAATGTTGGACTGACGTATTATCTTCATTATCTAAGTGTGCGATCATATCAATCGTATCATATCATAAGGCCTTAGCATAATATGTAAAGCACTACGCGTGGATATTTCTTTAGGGGCCCGCAGCGAAATACTGAAACCATTTGAAGAGAAGGGATATTCGGTAAAGATACAAATTTTGGTAGGTAACTTTTTTTAAATGTTTTTTTAAAGTAAAGTTATTTTACTCACAAGTATACGCGGTACAATTCAGATCTTAGGTAGGTAATAAATGACAAACTTGACTACTTGCATACATACATGCATACGCAAGTTGTGTAAAATAGCGTTCTTATTACTTTTTAAGTTAAGCGAAAAATTAACGGGTTCTTCTTAAATAGTCCCAAAAGTTTCAAATTAAGTGATCGACAACCACTTTTTTTTTCAACCTTATATCAAAAGCCTGCTAACAATATTAAAACTCTGACACCAGAGGTCGTTCTTGGTGTCCCACACGATAGAAGAATTTTATTACACAGACGTTTTACAGTTTAGTGGCAGAAACATCTATCCTTAGATACGCTAAAATAAGTTCATGATGATTTAGAGTCAAGTTCATTATGATGCGTTTTCATACCAAAATAATAATTTATCACATACAGAACCCTGTGAGAATAATATAATCGTAATACTCTACAAGTCTACGAGTATATTCATTTACATTTGATTATCTTGTTTTGACGTTACGCTTTTCTATGGTAATTTCTACGTGTATCTAAGGTTTAATAGACTTTTACTCGTTTTAATAAAATCAAAACCATGACGTACCTACCAGTCCGTGATTTCAAATGTTGCCCATTCATGTTTTTTAATTTAATTCTTTTCATGTTTCAAAGAAATCTATTCATTTATACCGACTTCTATGTATATAAAAAAACAAAGTCGATTTACAATTTTCCATGTCTGTTTCTCCGTATGCTTAAGCATCAATAATACTCAATATATGCGGCTTTAAAAAAAAAAGGGAATTCAAAGAGATTAAAGTGATTCATTAAGCAAAAAATATGCCAGGAAAAGCTGTTATTCCCGCAGGAAAACGGTGTGCTGCGAATGAAACTGTTTTACATAAAAGTAGGTTTTAAAATATTAGTTACGAGGAAGATAATACATAGCATGATACTTACAGTGAATATTGAATGTGAAAACTAATACGAATTTTACTGACTTCTCCACCACTCGGGACATCTTTTAAGCTCTTTAGTCCAGAATTAAAATATATATGAAAATCCAAGAGGCTATCAAAATTTCACTGCCATCATTTAATAAAAAAATGGTAAATATTTGAGCAACACGGTCTTTTGTCCCGTACCGGCCCGGATAAATCGAATGCTTGATGTGTGCTTTTCAATTTACATCCATATTAAATTGTATCACTAATTGATCATTATTTTTTATGTGACATTGCTATTATAAATTTTATCTTATCAATCGCCGTGTGGATAAAATTAATTGTCTTTTATGTTTACGTGATAACATTTTATTATTAGTTACAATCTTTTACCTTTGTTTATATCAATTAAGCACATATTTCCACGTGGCAATCGAACTTCCTAGTAGATGTAGTCAATACATTAATTTTAAAATAAACCTAACAGTAGTTACTTTGAACTTCTTCTTCTTTGAACTTATTAAATCTCATCTGTCAAATGGCATCTGTAGTTTGCACATCTCTAAGTAACGTAAATTTTTCCATTCTTGGATTATACTATTCTTAAGATAAAACTACGTATGTATTTCCATTAAACATAATGAGTTGGTGGCACGTGACATCAGTTTAAAGATATTTATTTCTCATTAAAGACTACAAGTAAGTCACTTAACATGAGAACTTAATCTAATTGAAAGTAGGTATACAATAATAAATGTCCGTACTAACAGACTACAGCGGGTACTTAATAATAAAATCTTAGACAAAAATATTTTATTGTTCCGTCCGTCCGAGCACACAGCGACGTCACCACACGAACAAAGCAGGTTATAGGCCAGCACCAGTTAAGTAGACACCTCGCGCTTAGATATTTGCCTGCAGTAAGATGTCTAGTCAACTGGCGGTCACAGTGAAGTCCGAACATTATACGGGATGTTCATTTTAGTGAAGAGTATTTACAAGTAATATGTTTTTGGAGTTGTGATTTGAACACATTCGTAGACTCAATATTTTTTATGTGAGAAGGTAATTTGTTATATAGTTGTGCTCCTTCAAAACATATAGTCTTTTTACCGTAATCGGTCCTTATTTTTGGTAGGATTATGTGACTTCTATTCCGGAGAGTATGTTTGAGTAACTGCTCTTTTTTTGTAAATGTTATATCAGAATGAATGTTTCTATTAAGAATTTTACGTATTAATAAGCATGTAGTATAAGTGTATAGTTGTGTAATGTTCATCATGTTTGTCTTTTTATAAGCTGTTTCAGTTGGCATGCGGTATGGTAAATGAAATAACATTTTCACTATTTTATTTTGCGCTATTTGTAAGTTTTTTAAGTTGGTTTTTGCTGCACTCCCCCAGACTTCGATCAGGTAGAGAAGATGTGTCTTTACTAAGGAGTTATAAATACCAACGCGCACCTGACGTGGAAGGCAGCGGACAATACTACGGAGAACACCAAGCAGGGATGTAAGTTTCATTCGCACATGCTCAATATGAACCTTCCAATTGAGGTATTTGTCCAATCTAAGACCCAGATACTTCTCGTTAGATTTCTCACAGAGCGCCTCGTTATTAATAGTCAGTGGATTGTGCAGAGGTATAGTTTTATTTTTCGCTCTAAATATTAAGTATGAAGTTTTGGATACGTTTATTGTAAGAAGATTATATTGAAGCCATTCATAAAGTTTATCGAGGTCGCTTTGCGCCTGCGGTAAAATGCCTTCAATTGATGATCCAAAGTAAAACAGGCAAGTGTCGTCAGCATATAGCGTCAATTGACCTTGGAGTCCGATGTCTTTTATATTATTAATGTAAATGAGAAATAATAGGGGACCTAATATAGATCCTTGAGGAACTCCAAAATCAATCGACCGCGGTTGACTATGACATTCATTCAACTTTACAATTTGTTTTCTGTTAAACAGGTATGACTGGAAAATTTTGAGACAATTTCCTGTGACTCCAATGTTTTCTAGTTTCCGCAGTAAGAGTGGGTGGCTGACGGTATCAAAAGCCTTCTTTAAGTCGATAAACGTGCCTAGCGCGATTTGCTTTTTATCAATATTTAGTTTAATTTTGGTTATTAAATCGACAGTGGCTGATAATGTATTTGACTTAGCTCTAAATCCGTATTGCTTGTCGAAAAGGAAATCGATGGAATTCAGGTACTCGTCAAGACGGTTATATAGTATCTTTTCAAAAACTTTTGACAGCGCTGGCAATACGGATATAGGCCGATAGTTACTCGGATCTGTCTTTGTCCCAGATTTATAGACTGGTGTAACTTTGGCAACTTTCAGAGAATCCGGAAAATGCCCGTCACCAAACATCCTGTTGATGCAAGATGTCAAGTAAGGACCTATCAGTTTCCCGATACACTTGATAGCTTTGGCACTAATGCCGTCTAATCCAGTGCTTGTGTTAGAGTCGAGATCATTGATTATTTTGTTTATTTCTTCTTCTGTGCATGGTCTAAATTGGGAGATGCTATGTTGATTAGGATTCAGAGGTAACGTGTGTGTCGAGTTGTTGTGAAATTTAGGTGGAATTTGTTCAGCTAGTGTTTTACCGATGGTAGAAAAATATTCGTTAAAACAGTCACATATATCAGTAAGAGCTGTAATTATGTTTTGGTTTACTATAAGTTTTGAAGGAGCAGAACTTTTTGGAATTCTGTTGTTATGTAGCGTGTTGAGCAAGCACCATGTTTTTTTTGGTTTTTTAGAACATTTTTTGAATTCTTTATAATAGTATGTGTCTTTTGTATCACATTGACATTAGTTTCATATTTTGTATTGAAGTCACGTTTTCCTTAATGACTTCATTTATTACATCTGTTTGCAACGTTTCTTTTCTATACAACGTCATGAAATAGAGCTCGGCATTTTTCTTATTTACCTAAGTTAAATTTTCACAAGTGAGCTATACTGAAACAGAGAAAGAATGCTAGAGAATGGACTGGTTATAAGAAAAAAACCCTAAATATAAAGAGTTCGCCACTGAAATAAATTTTTGAATAAAACCATTCAAAATGACTAGATGGACTAACGCAAATTGTATGATATGCTCTTTTTTAAATTACTATTTTTGATCTATGCAGGGAAAGAAAAGAAAAGGTTGATCGCTTAACAAAGGGTATATAACAAGTACTTTTTAACTCTCTACCCGTATAAATTTACATTGACATATCCTATAAATATTATAAATGTAAAAGTTTGTATGTTTTTCTGTTACTCCTTCACGCTAAAACTACTGAACCGATTTTCATGAAATTTGGCACACAGATAGAAGGTACCTTGGATTAACACATTGAATAGTTGTTACCCCGAAAAACTGTTCCTGTGGGATGCTACGGGATTAAAACCGAATACCACGCGGGCGGAGCCGCGGTCGCCCACTAGTTCTTCATTAAAATTTTAGATATTATATATTGCATACCGTATAGGTAAATTTGTGACGCAGGACGCATTATTAGCCCAGTATGGCCATTCTCCCTTTAACAAAACGGGTTTTGCCTCCACACTGAACATGAACAAAATTGAGATAGGTAATTTTTTTATCTCGTCCGAAGGCGCTGTAACAATTTTCTGCAAATTAACCTGGTGTCACATTTTAATATTGTTTCTGCTTTGTAATCTAAGTGTAGATGGTATCTGCTGGGTACCACAGGTGCACTCAAGTGCTATTACGCAGTGAACAAGAGGTATGTGGTCTAGAATTCTAGAATCTTGAATCTAGTGACATGTGGTTAGGCAAAGGGTAATTTGACCTGCTCTGAATAAGGACTTCATGAAAACATGAACATGATCCTGTTATCATTAACACGACGAAAAAGAAGAAGAAGAACATAACGCTCTGCCTACCCCGCAAGGGATAAATGTGATATATGCATATTGAAAGGGTGTTTTTTTTTTGTTGGAACCTACGATTTTGGTCCCGAGGCCATCAAATCTACGGCGGTTGGCTCGGTGGGGAGTGGGCTCATCCGCAAAAGAAGTATTGGTTGTTCAAGCAATCAGCCCAATCACGCTCTTTGGGCGAGACTGGGCTTAAGAGCTGTTCTGGGTAGAACGGATCGGACTGAAAAAACGGATCGTACTGTCAGAATGAGATGGTGAGTCCATAAAGTGTCCTTATGACATAGCGGGTAGTATCCCTGCCTTCTACGCCGGGGGTCGTGGATTCGGTCCTCACAGGACAAACATTTGTTTGATCAATTTCCGAACATTATTGTTTAGTCTTAGTGTTTTTTTTTATTTAGGTTAATCTAGTGAAATCTTACCCAAGTAAGGTGTGAGGCGTAGTGTCTTAAGTCTTCTAATCCTATGTACTTATCTTAGTTAATCTGCTAAAGTGTGTAAGTTACCTACCTACTTACTAAACCTTGTGTGACAAATGAAAAAAAAAATTACAAGCGTCGACAGGGAATCAAACCCGGGACATGTGGTGACACTGGGGACTGTCCCACTGCTCTGCTCTTTATTTTTTTTTCAATTTCTTATTTTCATTACTTCTTTTACTTATACAGCCACAACAGTCCACTGCTGGACATGAGTCTCCCTCAAATTAGACGGTATTACCATACTCAGCACGCTTGGTAGGAGGATTGGCGAGCGCAGTGCAAGACATTGTATATATTCCCAGGAAACGCTACTGACCGTTCCATTGATTGATCCCTTAGTCGCTTTTCACGACACGTACAGGTAGAAATGGGGTGATGCTATTCCAAGCTGGCACCAAACGGAACATACATACATATATCACGCCTGTATCCCTCGCGGGGTAGGCAGAGCAATAACGGCCGTTAAAATACGGTCGCTTTTGCCACTTCTGACATTTTTGAGGATTGTTTTCCAATGTTGTTTTAGAAAACATGTGTATTACTATACTAGTGACAGGTTGTCAGCCTGCCGCCTAAAAATTATAATACATCAATACTCTCGAGTCCCTTAGTCGCCTCTTACGACACCCGCGGGAAGGAGGTGGGGTGATGCTATTCTAAGCCGGCATCGCACCACGGAACTATTTTCATGAATATTCTTATCAATAATTTTCATTTATGAGAATAATATAGCCATGTGAGTGGATTAAATCCTAATAAATTAAGCCTGCTGTGACGTTTTAGTATTTCTAATATAGATTAAATAAAGCATGATTGAAGTTAGTGTGATATTAAAGTAATTTATCTTCTTTTCATAGAGTAGAAAGTTAGGGTGCTAAACTAGGTATTGAATTTATAGTAAAACAGTAGTTACCCACGCACCTATTTAAATCTAAATGCGTATTTAACTACCAGTTAAGTTAATTTCTTGGTTTTCTCTTAGTGATGTCCACATACATAAATGCAGGTATAGTACTAGAAGGTGTTGAAATATTAGCGGCAAATATTTTAAAGAGTTAATCAGCCCATGAAACTGAGCAACTTCATAGTCCATATATAAAAAAAACATTTGAAACCCCCAAACCCCCATACGAATTGACTTGGTCGGCTGGTACATTACATATGAGAGGTCCAAGAATATATTTATGTACAGGATGTAAGAGACGGTGTACCGAAAAGTTTGCAGGCGTGCTCGGACCATGAAACTGAACAACTTTTTCTATTGGGGCTATATTGGGAAACGAAAAATATTTTCGAGTTCCCGTACAAAGTTACTTCGCTGATCGGGATTTTTTATGGAGGGTGGAAAATATTTTTACATTTCCCAGCATAGCCCCCATAGAAAAAGTTGTTCAGTTTCATGGTCTAATCACGCCTGTAATGTTTTCGTTACACCGTCTCTTACACCCTATATATTTACAACAATAGCATTCTTAAAGAGTTCTTTCATGACTAAACAATACATGAATGAATACCCAAAACGAATTAGGACAATGGCAAATGATGAACATAATAAGCAGAAATTCAATGATACAAGAAAGCATTGTTAGTTTTACCTTGCGGAGTAAGCAAAGTGTTAATAAAGGTCTTAAAAATGCGAGGGCAATGGCAATAAATAAATAAATAAATATCCTGGACAATTCACACAGCGCCATCTAACCCCAAACTAAGCAAAGCTTGTACTATGGGAACTAGATAGCTGATACTAATACATATATACTTTTTTTGTAAATAAATACATATCATACATAGAAAACACCCAGACTCACACAAATATTTGAAAATTGACTTAACTAATATTTTTGTCCGGTGGGGATCGAACCCACGACCCTCGGCGTAGAAGGCAGGCTTACTATCTGCTACGCCATCGGGACAGTCTGTTATCACGTCAATAGCCGCGGCTGTTACATATTACATACATACATACATATATCACGCCTTTATTCCTTGCGGGGTAGGCAGAGCGGCTGATAAATATTTGAGGCACAAATTAATAATAGTACCTACTAGCGTATTTGAGGGTCTTAGGAAAATCGTATTTCGTGAGTTTGTCAGCCCGTCCCCTAAAATTCTGTTGTGGACTGGGCTGCCGTGTGAAGCCGGCTTATAGTAGCATCACCCCATTTCTTTTCCGTGGGTGTCGTAAAAGCCGACTAAGGAACTCGAGAGATGCGTATTGCAATTTTAGGCGACAGGCTGACAACCTGTCACAGTGATACACTTATCTGAAGGGACGACCTTCAAACATTTGTCAGGCGTGGCGATCACGACCGTTATATTACGTGTGACTGGCCCATTAATAAAATGTAAAAGTTGTGCACTTAAAAATATTGTCCAAAAATAATAAAGTTTTCATTCACAATTTTTAAAAATATTCAAAGTTTGAATGAATAAAAAGTAAGTGTTCTGACGCCCACCAAAATAGCAATATACCTATGTCGTAATATATTGTTATTTTCATACAAAATACCGTTTTAGATTGTTTAAAAAAGTAGGTCATTTGACCTGCCAGCTATAATACCAACTCAGTCATGCATGATGATTGATGTCCATAGCGACTTCGCTTTTCTCTACATTTGTTGTCAAAATTCTTCACTTGTTTTGACAAAATCAATACGATTTGACACGTCTGAAGTCTAGTCGCGCGCGAGACAAGTCTCTCTAACTAAACTCATCATTCTCCTTGCCCTATCCCGTTCTCTGTCGGGGTCGGCTACCTAACCTAGGGGATTTGACGTGGAACCAAGTTTTTACACAGAGCGACTGCCATCTGACTTCTGCAACCCGAAGGCTAACCTGTGAACATCATAAGCACAGAAGTAAATGAAGGAAGCCTCGAGTCCCTTAGCCGCCTCTTACAGCATCCGCAGGAAAGAAATATGGTGATGCTATTCTAAGTCAATACACGGTAAAAGTTCCTTGGTTATTAAACTGTTTTTTTTCTTATTCCAAATTGACCCTTACTGCCTGCGATTTTCGTAACTTCCGTTTTTCGCAACCACATGTACTAAGTAAGTAGTTACTTTAAAAAAAACAAATAGCGTAACTGCTCAATTCACTAGGGTAATTGCTAATGTGATGCCTAAATACTTCCCTGTTAAACTAGATGAGCAGTCAACTGTCTGACTGCTAAATACACAGACTAATAAACATTTGGACTAAGCACCATAAAAACTGTAATTATTACAAAAGACATTCAGATTACAAGGGCTAGCGTATATCTAGCGACTTCCGTTTGAAATTAAAAATATACCTACTAAAATAACTTTCTCTATACCGGAACAACTATCTTCTCTGCTCTTTAAAAAATGAATTCTAAACACTAATATCATCGTGACTAAACAAAAATATAGAGAAAATATTGCCATATGTGTACTTGCTATGAAATTCATACATACATGTACAGCACATGTATAGTTCTCCATGCACGCACTGACTATTACACAGCAATTGAAGTTTTGTATGAATAAGAAGTTAGCAGAAGCTAGGTATCTACCAGGCCCCCAAGTCTGCTATTTTTTGTCATTGTAACGCCAACGATACTCAACTGTCATTCCATTGCCACTATGATTTTCTATACTTCAAACTGTTAGCAGACTACGAAATGGCCGAAATCATCCAACTGAGATCCAATCGACATCCAACTGAAACGATTTTAATTTTGCAGACTTAGGGCCCAGGTTGCTAGACTCGACAAAATGTAAAAGTAGATTGAAGTATTTGTGTACTTATTTTTAGCTGCTCATGCTCACTGGCCTCTTACGCCCATAATAGATGATTTAAAGTGTTATTTTTATGATACTCCCACAACTAAATCACCCTACAACTTAATTTGTTATCTGATAAGCTTAATAACAGACAATAAACTTGTTAGGGTCGTGGTCGTGGGTAAAATAAATATAGTTTCTCACAATCTATCATTTTTGACTTGACCCACTTTAGCAGTCTACCTACTTCTATGTGGGCAATAATTTGTAGGTATTTTGATGGTAACGATAACACGGTATTGTCCTACTAGTAAAAATACTACACTTTGAAACGTTATTCTTCAAACAGGCGGCGTATGACGTCATAAGCCTGTATAAAAGATGGCGCAATATTTTACCTGTTATAACATAAGTACCTACGTACTTTATCAATAGAATTAGCCTAAATATTCGTTTCTTGTACGATAATTTGCATTTTTAGGTATTTTTAAAATTTATATCGTATTATTTTTAAATATATTTCGTTGTATAGGACAATCACTGCAAACTTTTTTTTTTTAATATTTTGACATTAACGTTTCTACCGTTTCTATTACAGGGGTAGAGCATAAGCTAAAAAGTGCTGAGTAAGTACAAGTAAAGACCAAATTATTATCGAAAATTTAAGCCGAAAATTAAGTTCGGAAAATTATTTACTGAATATTCATCTTCGGTAAAATCTTTGTTCTGCTCATCTCTATTTATCAGAAGCAGTAACTGCTGAATAGTCATTTCAACTTAATTATGTAATTAAACGACTGGATTAGCCAACAAAAACAGTCTTAACTCGGTGAAAATAGTGTAAGAAAGTGGAGTTTTATACTAGTCTGTATAATTACTTGTATCAAGTAGTAAGGGAAAGTAGATAAGGAGTTATTTTACCAAGATTATCACGATGTACCAGAAAAGCGTTGGACCATTTTTAATTAATTTCCCACTGGTACTTTATGAACAATAGGTACGTAGTTATATTACCTAGGTAATATTAAAATTTGTACGAAAAATATAAAAGGAACAATAATAATAGAAGAAAATATAGGAAAGTTATGATGTATAATAAAATATAGGCACCTTAGTTTCGTACCCAAAGTACCAAGATAAATTTCGGGGCATTGAGCCAGAGAAGTTAGTTACCTTAGTTTTAGGTTAATTTACATGAGAAGGTACACCTATATGTTATGTGTACCAATTATTTTAAAATTTTATAAAGAAATTTTCTTTGTAAAGGTTAATATAATACTATCTATCCCTGACTAATAAAAACCCCTTTTTTACCATGGAAAAACGTCATATTTCCAATTAGAAACTGGAAGCATCGAGTCATCCAATGGATGAGCCTTTTGTTACTGAAGTAGGTACTGGACAACTGTCCCCAGCCCTATTATTGCATACCACCCCCTGTATAAGCTGCACCCTGCAACTGACATGTCAATTATCTGCACCGTGGTTGTTTTAATCGCATCCTGTATCTTGGAGCTAATAAAAATGGAGAGTGAGTGTTTTTTTTAAGTAGTGGTCAATACGTTTTCGGCCCCGGCGCCATCATAACTACGCCGGTCGGCTTGGTGGCGAGCAAGGGATCACCCGGAATTATTTTATGGTAGTTCAAACAAACAGTATGTCAGTTAAAACAACCAGCCCAATCACGCCCTTGGGGCGGACAAGCCTGACAGGTGGAGAAGGTGGGGCAATTTGTGGCAGAGTGGACCAGTTGCCATTTTATCCTTGGCATCAACCTGTCTAACCTTGCCCCACTTTTACCGGGGCACGGCACCGGGGACAATACAACGGGAACACTTAAATTGATGCAGTTTGGCAGTTGTCTAGTTGGCTAGACGGTGGGCCAATGTATTACCATTCTACACCTTACTTAATCACCATTTTAGCTAAAACGATGAGCACTGAAATACCGAAAACAAAAGGTCCACGTCGTTTCATCTTCATTTCGAATCATCAGGTAAGAAAGAGACCATACTACAAGCATTTAGGATGTAACAGAGATCAGATGAACTCTAGAATGCTACACCTTGTTCCACCCTGCCAAACCTTGCCCCACCGCGACAACGGGACGGGAATACACTGAAATTGATGCAGTTTGGCAGTTGTCTAGTTGGCTAGACGGTGGGCCAATGTATTACCATTCTACACCTTACTTAATCACCATTTTAGCTAAAACGATGAGCACTGAAATACCGAAAACAAAAGGTCCACGTCGTTTCATCTTCATTTCGAATCATCAGGTAAGAAAGAGACCATACTACAAGCATTTAGGATGTAACAGAGATCAGATGAACTCTAGAATGCTACACCTTGTTCCACCCTGCCAAACCTTGCCCCACCGCTACAGCGGGACGGGAATACACTGAAATTGATGCAGTTTGGCAGTTGTCTAGTTGGCTTGGTAGAGTAGGTGGTACACGCTGATGACGTAGACAGTAATTTGCATTTTTAATAAACGATGGAGCATTTTATCGTAGTGATTGCTTTCCAACCTGGAAACCAATTTGGTTTTAATTGCTTTTCAAAACTGGGATTTTTTCCCTTTCATATTTTATGTTTATGAACGTGTAATGAGATCTGTTATTACTTAGTTTATATAATGTTTTCTTCTTTAGTATTTATAAAATTATGACAATAATAGAACAACCGGAAATAACGGCGTAACGTACCCTCCGAAGCACGCATAAATCACGCCGCATTCTACTGTTAGAAATATGTTAATCTTGTTTAGTAATAGGCTTTTCACACTTCGCCGCGGTCATACAACGCGCATAACCTTTAAAAGGTGAGTTTACATAATAGCCACTTCTAGTTACTTGTTTAAAGGACCAGCATATTCTGGATTCTCATACATTTCCTTTGAAAAACCAGTAAAGGTTCGTCCCTTAAATACTCATGTTCAAAGTAGGTACATCGTTAAACTCGCGACTCACGACCTCACGAAAAACACATAATTTTTAAACATTAACATCATTGCTTCATAATTTTTCACACGTGCACGAAAAACAGCATAAAAGTTGCTATCTTTTCCGGCCCATACCGATAGCACGGTACTTTCGTGTCGAAAAACTGTTAATTTTATAATATTATCAACACCTGGCTGATCCAATCTCGTTGATCTTGTAACAAACGCCAATTACGTGTTGTATGCAATTAGGCGGGCGAAACAAACGGGCGGGTATTTGACCGCGCGGTCAAATACGACGATATTTATCACTTTGTGAATTGGTTGGTCCCAAGGGTTGGTCCTAGTCTAGCTGGGATATTGCAGGCTAAAACATCAGATAGTCTGTACAAAAGATAGTTCTGTTTCTGGAGGGCATGTTAAGCCGTCCTTTTACGATTGCTGTCTATAATTACTTAGACGGCAGTCGTTTTACAACTATATGAGAAGCCTGCTACTAGTTAATAGGCGGTTGAAGAATCCTGACACCAGGGTTCATCGGGTCGTTGGACGAGTTGGCGTTCCACACGAAAAGAAGAAAACGACGATGTGGATCCTTGCAGTAAAATTGGCCCACCGATTGAATACCACTTCAAGAGCTATGGAAAAATCTATGCCTGCGATCTCGCTAATGAATAAAGTCTAGATTGAGATTATCCTCCAGAAGTCTAAAGCAATAGTCTAAAAATGTATTACATTGAAGTGCCACTACCGCTGGTCAAATTTGTCGTAGAGCAGATGACCGCTGATAGTCTCAACAATAGTAGCGCTTGTAGCGACTGGATGGCGAAAACAGAAGAATCTAATTTGGCTCGGTAGGCCTGAAGAGAGCAGGCAAATGAATTTAAAAACGCCCGTGTGCATACGACATTGTTGTTTCCAAGAACGTCCTTATTCCGATGTTAACAAGACTCAGAATGTATTATTAAACTACTTTCAATTTCTCTACTTATCGCATGTGGCTTGTTAGAGGATGAGTAAAAACTCGGATTTACTTACTCCACCTTACTTCAATCCAATGAGAGATAATACAGGGGAACTTTTTGTAACTAGTGCAAGTATATAAATAAAAAGTCGGACAAGTGATCAGTCTGTGACACACATGTTTAGTTTCTACTTGCCTTTTCTACTTTCTGGTTTGCTTCCAGTCACTAAAGTATGGCCTTTCGAATAGGCCATATTTGACAGCTGTCAAAGACAAGTAAATGCTATAACATAGGGTCTGATTTTGTTTGTTAATATGTCATTTAGTATGGGTTTGATTGGCCGCTGTCAAATACGGCCTATTCGAATTCAACCGGCCATACTTTACGATAGTTTTGCTTTTGGTTTTGGTTTCATCCATTTGATTAATTTGTAAGTAGAAGGTACGTTATTTCACTCTCTGATCTACTTATGGAATTAAACTTATTTATTATAAATTTATGAAAATTTCATTTATGATTTCATGAATGTTTCAAAAAATAGAACAGCGGAAGCACAAAAAAGCGAATTTTCGTCATTCTCCTAAAATATTGAGGTTATTCCACCGTCTTCAGAATCATCAGAATCCCAAAGAATTTAATTTCGACCCAAATTCCATTCCTATAAAAAAGCATCGGAGCGTCAATACGCCGAATTTCATTAAAATTTTACTTATTTATTTTAATCTCTTTTCAGTAAACCAGTTTGGGGATTGACTTCGTAAATTCTGCTTTTTACGATTGACCGAATTTCTCTGGGAATAATAAAATGAGTAAAAAATCGGCCAAGAGCGAGGCGGACTCGTGCTCGTAGGTTCCGTACAATGTAGATACAAAAACTTCATAAAAATAATGTGTTTTGTATAAGAGCACCTGTAACTAACTGGCTTAATTCTTTTTTTTTGTATCTGTTATACCGGCAATTGTAGTTCATGTTCTATGGAAATTTTAAATGTCTAACTATTGGCGTTCCTCCGAACTATAAAAATATAATCAAGAAAAGTCATGTTTTTAATACGATACAATTCTTAATTAATTTATTTATAGTTCCGTTTTGGAATTTATTGTTAATTTGTTGAAATTTGGCGTCTGTGGAAATACTATCACGGATTATGACATACAGCCTGGTAACGGACAGACAGACACAGGCACACAGCGAAGTCTTAGCAGGTTATAGGGTCCTGTTTTGACCCTTTGAGTACGGACCCCTAAAAAAAACAGGCGCCACCGGTATTGTTCGAAATCATTCGGTCGACGATTGCAGAAGAAAACAAAGTAACCAACTTTTGTTTGGATTTTGGTTCAAACATTTTGTAAGTACAACAACAGAAGATACTTGAAATGTAAAAGAATTCATATTAAATTGTAAGAAAAACCAATAGAGCGTGAAAAAGGTTTTCTACGTTTTGAGTAATTGAATAAAACTTGCCGTAACTTGTATATTGTGTTTATTTTGTATGCAGATTTATCAACATTATTACGTAATCAGTATCTTGTGAACTAAGTAATCTTTGAACTGTAATAGATAGGTGCTATTATTATTACAATATTTGAAAAATATTGTAGCTACCTATTACACCACGTAGCCTACATACAAGATATTGCTAATGCTACATGCTAGATTTTTTAAATGTTTTAGGTTAGCAAAATCTTTATTTTACATTTATAAATCGCACTCAACTCAAGATCGATCTCAAGAACGATTGTGACAAATGTTAGTCAATAACAGCATCTTATAGTTGCACTCAAGATCGATCTCAGAGTGCAGTGCATTTTATAAATACGGCCCTTAGATCTATCATTTTGATGTTCAGTAAGTAAGTACGTACGTGTCGTGCCTACTTCGCATGCAAAACTAGTTACGACCGGTAATAATTGTAATTATGGGGTTTTGTCAAGCTGATAAGAATATTTTTTGTTCTTTTGAGGTAAATATCTTTATATGTTTCTACTATCGTCAAAGAAAAGATATAAAACACCCATGGCAAGGACAATGGGCTATGTACTACGTTATCGATACTCTTCTCTCTCCTGTCGTGTGAGACATCGAGTCGTCTAACGACCCAATGAACCCTAGTGTCAGACTTTTTTAACCGTCTCCTAGAAGTAGCAGGTTACAGATATGGATGTCGCACTACCATAGTGCCACATCGGTCGTCCACACACTACCCTAGTGTGTGGACGACCGATGTGGCACTATGGTAGTGCGACACCCTACCGATTAAAATGCTAACCAAAAACTAGCGCTGTCATTTGAAAGGTTTTGAACACATTGACTTCTTTTCGGGTGGTTTAGTTCGGGTAGTACGTTTTTTTATTAATACAATTTTGGGTGTTTGGTTCGGGCAGTGTATTTTTTTTAAATACGGTTGAGGCAAGTTTATTGCACCACGTACCGGGTAGGTAGGTCCTTTAAAATTAAAAACTAAGTAGGTACTTTACCAAAACAAAACTCTTTCCCTACATTCAATACGGCAGGTAATATTAATACTCCACTAGAAACGTAATGTTATGATATTTTCACTCACACCTTTCTTCAACACGGATTCGCACAAAAATATAGAGTTACAAATGTAAACAGCAGGGGAGTACAACCATTGATCTCCTTGCAATACAATCTTTACGACTGAGTGTCGATTTCGAGAAAATAACGCTTCTATGTCAGGTGTAGTGTTTCGCCTTGTCATTGCTACATGGGTTTTCCCTTGCAAGGATTTTTCAGAAAATGTAGCATAGTGACTTTAGTTTGTCGTGTGATGCCGTCTTGGAACAGCATAATCTAAAATCTACTCGTATCTGTGGAAGTTGTAAAATCGACTAAGGAATAAATTCAGGGAATTGACAGCAGCATTCTCTGTGCAACAATATCACGATCTTACACTACGCTGGTCAATCCGCCTGCCAAGTGTGTCATATACTCTACTTATTTGCCTGATGAAAATGTCATTATACTCTTCTTATTTTTATCAAGATGATAGGGGGAAGCCCATGTCTAGCAGTGGGCTTTGTTACTGTAGTACTTACAACTTGCCGTGTGATGCCGGCTTAGAATAGCATCACCCCACATCCTTCCCGTGGGTGTCGTAAGAGGCGACTAAGGGACTCGAGAGTATTGGTGTATTACTATTTTTAGGCGACAGGCTGACAACCTGTCACTATAGTGATACTCATGTTTTCCGAAACAACCTTAGAAAACAATACTCAAAAATGTCAGACGTGGCGATAGCGACCGTATTCTTACGGCTGTTAACGCTCTGCCTACCCCGCAAGGGATAAAGGCGTGATATATATGTATGTATGTATATGTAAGTACTTACAAGGTTTGTAGCTTCTAAACGTAGGATTAGGGTTGTGGACTGGCAGGACAAAATGAGCTACTTTTTAAAACGATCTAAAACTGTATTTTGTATGAAAATAGCAATGTATGACGTTATTAAGTGCCACTTTGGATGGTGTTAGGACACTTACTTTTATGTAATTTTTCTATATGTTAATTCAAAATTTGCATATTTTGAAAAATTATGAATGAAGTATGTCGTATTTTTGAACATTTGGCGAAATTCCACAACCGATTTAGTTCGTAGGTTTATGTTCGTTCATAAACTCCGGTAAATTTTCTCTCGAATTTGTAGGTTTTGTAGAGTCGTGTTTTGACCTGCATTGCTGTTTGAAGCGTATTTTACTGTGAAATACTGTGGTTTTAACTACATATTTTATGGCAAAATAAGCGGTACCGCGATATGCAACCACACAAACCAATATAAGACCCGTGATGCGTAACGGTCCTTAATATATTGTATTTTTGTTACCGTAAATCGATTCAGTTCAAGTAACACACGCATCACGCCTTTATCCCTTGCGGGGTAGCTAGAGCGTTACATCTTGATTTTTTAAAGAAAGGATCTCGAATCGACAACATTATTGTTTGTCTCTCTATCGAAATATACGAGATATGAGCGGGATGTCTACAATAATGTTGCGCTTTCGGGATCCTTTCTTAATCAAAATATAATAAAAAAGAAAAAAATACGAGCGTTATCGCCAAGTCTGACAAATATTTATGGCTGTTTCAGTTAATTCGTGTATCACCATAGTGTCAGCCTGTCGCCTAAAATTGCAATACACACGTAGTCGCCTCTTACGACATCTATGGGATAGAAATGGTGTTATGTTAATAAGTTTATCACCTGCAAAAGTTAATAATCTAACATTTAAATACTTTGACCACTAATAAATGATTTTACCCATTATCGAAGAATTCTAACTATAGCTACCATTAATAAAGAGGAAAGTTGAAAAGTAATCTACCATATAAATACTTTCTTAGTTTTTTGCGGTCATTTGACAGCACGGCCTTATTGTTCCATCACGCATTTAATTACAAATAAATGGATTTCTAATAGATAGAAAAAGATTGTCTTTATAAACTCCAGACTCGCCGTCGAGCCAACATTATTATTTGGATTCGAAAATGTGAAAGGATGCATATATAGGTACGATTAGCTCATTCGGTCAAATGGTGTCGTGACCAGCATAACTATCAGCGCGCTCCCGTAGGGGCGACTATCGACCGTAAAGGTCAAGTTACGCTGGTCGTTACACTATCTGAGCGAATAAAGTAGGTAGGTATACAATGTCTATTCGCAAATTCAATTCATTAAACAATACTAGCTTTCTTACTTATATCGTTTAGATTAGGTACTTTATGATCTTATGTCATGCGATATCGATAAAGTAGTCACTTTTTATGCGAGTTACTTGAACTTTATCGATATACGGTAACAAAAATACTAGGTATGTATCGATTAATAACCGTGTGGTACCGTAATATCATCACCTCATTTCTTTCCCATGGAAGAAGCGACTACGGGACTCGAGAGTTTCACTGGTATTACAATTTTAGGCGACAGGCTGACAACCTGTAACTATACTGATACAAGAATTATCTGAAGCGGTCCGACGTGGCGATAGCGTATTTTACCTACGGCCGTTAACAGTCGGCCCACTCCACTAGGGATAGAGGCGTGATTTATGGGTGTGATAAACTACTTGTTAAGTACATCATAAATGTTAGGAGCAAAAATATCATCATAACAAAGTAACAAACAAACTCATCTATATATACATGTGTTTGTTAAAAGTTTCTTTTAAAAATTTACTTGCACGATAACAATTTCACTTTTGCTTTCTATGTTTCTTGTACATAATATTAAAATTGGTACTTTTCCGCATAACAAGGTAATAAAAAGGTTATTAACTTAAACGCCAAATTTTTATTACAACTCATGAAAAAGTGAGAGTCTATAAGAGCGTAACATTATAGTTTTGGTTATGGTTTGTACATGATACAAAATTAAATTTGGTGACACAGCATATAAATTTTTTACCCGACTACAGCAAAGCAAAAAGGAGGGTTATGATTTTGACCGGAATGTATGTATGTATGTATGTATGTATGTATGTATGTGGCAATAATTCCTTTGTTCCCTCCTAGCTCCGAATCTACTTGTCAGAATTTGACAAATGAGGTGTCAGAAGATGCGTCTAAACAGTCCGATGCACAGTGTTTTTTCCACCCCAAAAAAGTGACATCCGCCTTTTATTGAATATATCTACTAAAAACATAATTCCAAATGCAAGAGTAGAACTCCCATGTGTCAATTTTCAATAGCTGATTTTTAAAAAAATATCTAAGTTTTCGTGACCTTTACACTAAAAATACTGAAAAAATATCATAAAAACTGAAATAATAAATAAATAAATAAATTTGTATTGCAGTCTTATAAAGCCTTTCTCGATGCATATTATGCAGTATTTTAAAATTAAAAAAGTAGAAAAACGCCATGAAAAAAAAATATTTTATCGAAATCAGTATTTATTTTTTTATATTTTTTCTAGCACGAAGTAGAACCTCTGTCTAGCACAAAAAGGTTCCTCATACTGAGGTTTATCACCCACAAAAATATCACATTCAACTTGGGCCTAGGTTTTGAGAAAATGATTTTTAAACATTTGGATCAGGGTTGCCACTAATATGACCTTTCGCGTTAATTTTTTTTTTTACTTTATATTGGCAGCTTTTTATCTTTACTAACGAAGGAGGGTTGTGTTCTAAATATTTACATCAGGGATGCCACTAATATGACCTTTCATGTATTTTTTTTTACCTATTATTAGGAGCTTTTTCACGAAAATGTTCTTTAGAGAATGTATGTATGAATATATGTAAATTGTTTTATCTTATTTTCGTAAGCTAATAGTTTGGATATCTATTTATTCCCGATGAATTCTATAATTTTAAGTAACGAAGAAAATCTAATTGAAGAATAATTATTAATACAAAATATAGGTTCTATTATATTGACACAATAACTTACCTACCTATGATGTACCAGAAGAAAAAGAAAATTTTGACCTTTTGTGTGGTAGCCCTAAATTTGGAAATTTGACCTCAGTACGTAAAAATCATTTTCTCAAAACCTAGGCCCAAGTTGAATGTGATATTTTTGTGGGTGATAAACCTTAGTGTGAGGAATCTTTTTGTGTTAGACAGAGGTTCTACTTCGTGTTAGAAAAATTATAAAAAAATAAATACTGATTTCGATAAAACATTTTTTGTTCATGGCGTTTTTCTACTTTTTTAATTTTAAAATACTGCACAATATGCATCGAGAAAGGCTTCATAAAACTGCAATACAAATTTATTTATTATTTCAGCTTTTATGATATGTTTTCAATATTTTTAGTGTAAAGGTCACGAAAACTTAGATATTTTTTTAAAAATCAGTTATTGAAAATTGCCACATGGGAGTTCTACTCTTGCATTTGGAATTATGTTTTTAGTAGATATATTCAATAAAAGGCGGATGTCACTTTTTTGGGACGAAAAAAACACTGTGCGATGGTTATAGGCTATGTCATGTCACAATAAAGTGAACATGGCGCCCTCTAGCGTGCATAAAGATACGAACATAAAAATTTTTTTCATCAAGTGGTATCTTGTTGGGTATCAAACAAAAGGGCTTAAATAGCACATTTCAAAAATGTATAGAATGTAGGTGAAAGTTTGAAACTTTCTTGCATTTACGCAATATCAATTTAGTATGAAATCGGTACATCGGTTTTTCTCTTTCTCTGTTTTCGTGTAGGACGCCGAGCCGTCTAACGATTCAATTTCTTTTTTCGTGTGGGACACTGAGTCGTCCAACGACCCGATGAACCCTAGTGTCGGAATTTTTCAACCGGCTTCTGCAAGTAGCAGGATTCTGACATGGTTGTGTAACGACCGCCGTTTAAAGTGACCATAGACAACAACCAGGACCAACGGCTTAACGTGCCATCCGAAACACGGAAACATCTTTCTTACGGACAATCGGGTGGTTCAGCCTTTAATGTCCTAAGAAGACTGGGAACAAATTCACATAGTGATAAATATCAAGTGAGTGACCCACCGAGAATCGAACCCGGAACCTTCTACGTCAAAGGCAGTCGCACTACCACTGCGCCACCTTGGTCTTCAATGAGCCCTTATATCAGAATTTTTCAACCACTTTCTACAAGCAGCAGGTACATTGGTATCGGTATCGGTGTGGTGTCGGTATGTGTCATACTCGTGGAGCTGATCTGATAATGAAAACGAAAGGCAGACAAGACGTGATAGCACTACATAAGCTAAATATCTGTGTATAAGCTGTGGTAAGAAAGAGCTACTCCTTAGGCTCAGATCTGACATATTTTTCATCACATTTAATGGGATCGAAGTAGAAAAGTACCGCGTAAATTATCACATTTAAATTAATAAAACGCGTAAATAGGTAGGGACATAAGAGATCCTACTAATCCTAATTCCTAATTCCTTACATAATTTATAAACGCGGATGTGTGTTTGTTAGGACTTGGCGCTAAAACGGCTGAATAGATTCAAATGATACTTTGTACAAAGATGAAATAATGTCTAGAATAAAACATAGGCTGCTCTTTACTGCGGTTAAATTTCTTATTTTTAGGGGAACACGCATTTTCATACACTTTTGAAAAAGCCAATTGGCGTTTTAGGAAAACTAACAGCGACATCTGTTGTCTGAGACTTTTGACTTACTCAATT
Organism: Keiferia lycopersicella; assembly: GCA_029255805.1. Taxonomy (NCBI): domain Eukaryota; kingdom Metazoa; phylum Arthropoda; class Insecta; order Lepidoptera; family Gelechiidae; genus Keiferia; species Keiferia lycopersicella. The sequence continues at coordinate 9,889,795 of JARACZ010000008.1, forward strand.
GTTTTTCGTCTCCAAAATTCATACAAAGTAAACAGCTATTATAATTTATTTTCATGGCAGTTTAATATAAAGTTCATAGTGGTTTTCAGGTGATAGCTGTGGTCGTTTGCCACGTGTTTTAGTACTATCTAGTTTATAAAATAAATAAGGCAACGTGGCAAACGACCACAGCTTTCACCTGAAAACCACTATGAACTTTATATTAAACTGCCATGAAAATAAATTATAATAGCTGTTTACTTTGTATGAATTTTGGAGACGAAAAACACATTCAATCATGAGTAGTTATTATTTCAGATTTATTGTTTCTTACTTTTTAGAGCGCGAAATCTCAGTAGTCGGGTTTTAGTTTTTAGACTTCTTTTTATTATTATTTTGCTAATCAAATCCGGTAGAAATCCAGCATAAGGGTGCATCTCCACTGAAGCGGGGCTGCGCTTCAATGGAGACGCACCCTCAGGCATACACAATCTCGTTATATCTCGACATACCCAATATTATGATGGATAATGTAGTAAAATCCTCAAATTCTGGTTTATTATTAATTTTATCAAATAGCCAACCTATTTCATCATCATCAATACATAGGCAGTATGTACATAGGCAGTACTTATTAATCACATGAAGTCGCTTTATACGTTTCTCTGTCTGTATGATTGACAAGTCATGGATACCACGGAACGGAATTTGATTCGGTTTTTTTATTTATTCACGAGGAAGATTCATATGTATCATAAATGTCAGGAAAACATCTTATTCCAACGGAAGTGCGATTAGCAGCGGGTGCAGCCGCTGAGCAGCTAGTTAAGAAATAAACAAGGCAAATAACAAAATTCATTGTTGTTCTAAACATCATGTAAGTTTTGAAATATGGCAATTTTTTACAATAGATTTTGAAACTCTGCTTGCCAATATCCATAACTACTTTACAATCAAGTCTGTAACTTTTTGAGCAACTTGTGATTGTAAGTCACGACTACATAGTTGATTGCAGATAGAGTGCTCAAATGAACCGGTATAGGACGACCTTCAGGTGGTAGATTATAATCAATTTTGGAGTACATTGTTTCAAGTAAAACAAATTAAAAAAGACAGTATTATTAAATATTTACACCAGGTATTAAATAGGTGCTTATTATGTCTGTAAGCATTCGTTGTGAATCTACTTGGAAATAAAAAATTGAAATTTTACAATTTGTAATATATTTGGAGGACATATTTTGTGCGCAAAATCAGTATTTTTGGAGGAAGAAAGGTTTTATATGCAGAAAACCTGAATACATTGAAGTACGTTTAAATATCATCTATTTTTTTTTAGCGCACCCGCAACGCAGGCGTCTCAGAAGAATTGAAATTTCAAATTGCCTATACTAAAAACCGACGTTGACGCGGGAGCAACTCAGAAACTTGCGTTACCATCGTCTCGGTTAAACTTAGAGGTTAGATGCATATAGTCAATAGTTATATCTTTTGCACCACCAGCGCCGGTTAAGTGTAGGATTTACCTTATTTTAAGTAATATTTTAGATTTCATGATAAAGTTTTCTTACTTTAAGACTTTTGACCTTTTATCCATTCGACAAATCCAGATTTCGTAACAACGCGGCTTGACCATAGGTTTCATTGTGTCTAGTTTATTTCGCAAGACCTAATGACCTAACCACGGAATTCACCTAAGTACAGAATGTAGACAACTTAGAATGTCTAGAGCTGGGGTTTCCAAACTGTGCACCCAGCGTCCCTTTAACCTCGTAAGGCCCAGAGCGATATAAGCTAAGTGTCATATTGGCCCACGGTCCTCCCAGTAGGACTTAATATTTTATAGTAGTTCTGACCTAAGCGTTTGTTTTAACGATAAGTTCACTTATGGGTTCCAATACAATTTCTGCCATTGCTCCATGTTCTTCTAAATAATTATTACATTAGGTTATTATTTTGTATGTTGCATACCCACATCGTGATAGGCTCTTAGTTACTCAATTTGATGGTAAGTCAGTTTTGTATTAATTTGCTTTATATTTTACTAGTGCATGCCATGATTGCGTATTAATATTTGAAAGCAACATGGTACAAAATATGTAACAACATTGTTATCTGCGATCATTAAGAGGTTATTATGCCGTGTTATGCCGGCTTAGAATAGCATCACCCCACATCCTTCCCGTGGGTATCGTAAGAGGCGACTAAGGGACTGGAGAGTATTGGTGTATTATAATTTTTAGGCGACAGGCTAACAACCTGTCACTATAGTGATACACATGTTTTCTGAAACAACCCTGGAAAACGATCCTCAACAATGTCAGACGGGGCGATAGCGACCGTATTCTTGCGGCCGTTAAAGCTTTGCCTACCCCGCATGGGATAAAGGCGTGATATATGTATATGTATTAAGAGGTTATTGAGGTGTCATGAACTGTAAATGTTTGGGAACCTCTGATCTCGAAGTTTCCAGTTTGAATTCAAACACCCTAATTGGCCCAGTTTCTGTTATTTCACATAGTAAGATGTACTTCGGAAACATTTTTGACACTCCATAGAGCACGTTCGAACTTTCTTTTTCGTGCGAGACAACGAGTCGTCCAACGACGCGATGACCCCTGGTGTCAGATTACTTGCGTGGCTCGTCTTGGCACGACCGTATCCCCAGAATGATCGTTGTAAAGCTAAAAAATTCAAAAATATACTATCTTGTGGACAATTTCTGCAAAGAATAGTAAACATTACCACACTGATCTTTGTAATAATAAGAAATTTCCTGAACTTTCGCTAACCCTAATAAATCTAATGATCGATCATCTCCAACTTAATTAAAAATTCATCTAATCGTATTTTTATCGCGGTTTCTTTTGTTTGTCGCTACTTTAATGAATTTAATGCCCTTTGGACAAATTTTAATGAAATTTTAATATCTGAGCACCTAAAAATGTTGGTGTTTCCAGGTATTCTAATAGCAGTGGCTATTAGAATATTTTAATTCGGTAAGTGTCTATTTTGTAGGTCTGTGTTGTGCATTAAATACTACTAATTTATGTATTACCTAAACTAAAAAAAACACTGAGACATTAAATATGCAATGTGTGTGACAGACATAATAAATAAATAAATAAATACCCTGGACAATACACACAGCGCCATCTAGCCCCAAACCAAGCAAAGCTTGTACTATGGGAACTAGATAGCTGATACTCTATACTTTTTTTTTTGTAAATAAATACATATTATACATAGAAAACACCCAGACTCAACACAAATATTTGTGTCCAGTGGGGATCGAACCCACGACCCTCGGCGTAGAAGGCAGTCATACTATCCGCTACGCCATCGGGACAGTCAAAATGTGAAAATTAACTATAAAACCATTCATAATTATAATAATAGGAAAATTATTAGCTACATCAATATTTTTGCGTACTTATCTCTGTCTATAAATTAAAGTATGTTTGCCACGTACATCGTTTACTCCTAAACCAAGGAATGGATTCCGATTCGGTTGTTCTAATAGCTCATTTATCTTACGCTAGGTACCTACCTATACCTAGTATAGTAGTTTGATTTATCTATTAGCTAGATAGCGCCATTATTATCACGCTTGCATAGTTCATATCTTTCCGTTACACTTTGTGTGCAGATTATATTAATCTCACGGTATCACGCTAAAAAACCATAAAAACTGCAATTGCAATAAAATTTAATCACGTAACCGTTGTATTATAAAAATCAATTTTTCACTAGAAAATTGATTATTTTTAGGCAAAGCGTGGTTCTAGATAGTTAGGTTTTGAATTGGTATTAATTGAGTAAAACTATCTGAATGTCTTTATTTTTAGGTAGCGTGTGATTTAATTATTTAAGTGAATGGAGACTGATTGAAAATATCTTGACCCCCAATACAAAATTGCCGATCAGCTGTTTAAGGTTGCATATTTAGGTGTTATGTGATGTCAAAGAATTTTTCATACATCGACCTATTTTTCTTGTGCAAAGTTGTTCCTTATCACCAACGCAGCTAAATTTCATAGCATTGATTACTACGGAGTATAAATTACAGCCTATACGTATCGAAGAATAATATTTTAGTTTGCCATATTTACATAGTTTTACTAATAAATTGGGTTCATTCTTAAACAATCCGCCTGCCAATTGTATAAATTGGGTTCATTCTTAAACAATCCGCCTGCCAAGTGTGTTGAGTAGTGTATACTTAAGGCAATATTCCCCAATTGGGGGAGTCCCATGTCCAGCAGTGGACTGTTGTGGCTGTAGCAGTAGTAGCATTCCTAAACTTCTGTCACCTACTACGTAACACCTAAATGTGCCTGGATGCTTTTTTGAACCTACTTCTAATCCACATCCATCCACATATCACGCCTTTATCCCTTGCGGGGTAGGCAGAGCGTTAACGGCCGCAACAATACGGTCGCTATCGCCACGTCTGACATTTTTGAGAATTGTTTTCCAAGGTTGTTTAAGAAAACATGTGTATCACAATAGTGACAGGTTGTCAGCCTGTCGCCTAAAAATTGTAATACACTCTCTCTCTCGAGTCCCTTAGTCGCCTTTTACGACACCCGCGGGAAGGATGTGGGGTGATGCTATTCTAAGCCGGCGTCACACGACAAATCTAATCATCTAATCATCTACATCTTTTTAGATTAGATACATCGACAATAAAAACAAGTATATCTGGTATGTAATAGGTAGACTATATACACATAGATCAACTAAAATCAACCAAACAATACAATACAAGGTAAATTAATCAGAAGAAACGTCGTTTCTCTAACGATCTCCACGGTCTAGCTAAACAAAAACCATCATTACAAAGCAAAAACTCTTAATTCAACTCACCTTGGCTAATGACACTCCATTTTCTGCAAACGCCACCAACAAATAAAACAAACAATCTTATCAACAGTTGCGCCGGAGTTGATATCGACAACTCACGCGTTTACGTTACGCCAGTACGTACAATCCGCTGTTTTGTCGCGCAAAACGGACGGCTGTCAAACGCAGACTCGCGCGGTTTCGCCGAGACGGTGAACGGTGGTTCTCAATACACGACTACGCCGGTCTCATGTTCGACGGCGAATGTCCGGCCGCCGTGGAAGCAGTACAATCGCCGAGACGTCACGTGAAATGAAATTAAAAAAAAACATGAAGAAGCTCTAACAGAACAAAAAGGCTTTTGAGGAGTATTGAGGCTTTATCGACGAGACAAAACGGAGAAAGTTGCTTACACTTGAAAGTGTAAGTGTTCCGTATTTCAAAACATGCAAGTAGCTATTTGTCAGATGAGGCTTTAGAGCTATCCCTAGTGTCGGGTTATCATACAAAAGTTTCCCCTTTTTTTTCCGAGTAATGCCTCTAGAGTTATAATTTTTTTTATCACATTGAGACCTACTAAGACTGTGCCCCTATTATTTGCACGTTTCCAAAAAAAATAATTATTAAAAAAAGCACTTTTTGTTTTGTATGAGAAAAGAAAATTGCTCATATTTTCTTCACATAATAAAAAAAAACCAATGATAATAGAGACATTACCTATTTGGGAAGATAACAAGGGAATACGTTTATACGTTACCTGGCACTAGGGATACTCATAACTCTAATGCCCGTATTTATAAACGGCACTCGACTCTGAGACCGATCTTGAGTGCGACTTTGAGATGCTTTTAGTATTGACTGATATTTATCAAAATCGCTCTTGAGATCTGTCTCAGAGTTGAGAGCGATTTATAAATACGGACCTACAAGACTTATGTTGTGACTGTGAGGCTGTGACAAAACCGTTCTAATTCTGTAGTTCATAATTTCCTTACTTTGCGAAAATTACCATTGTAGTTTAAGCGGTCCCACATTTCTATTGTAATTTTTACGTAAGCCACTTCTAAGATGTTACGTTTTGATTTACATTAGTTTTGTTCAGTTCGGTCATTGTTATTTAATGGGCTGTAATATTTTAGCTTCAACTATAATTTTGCAAAGTCTGAGTACCATATTTTACATCTTTTTGTTGGTGATTTATAAAATGGATGGATACTATAAAGGTGCGATTCCACTATTGTCGTCTTTTCCACGACCAAAGTTAATAGAGCGCACTTTTGTTAAAATTACTACTATTGCACTATATATCTCTTCAAAGAATACTTATTTAAGGTATAAAACAATTAGACAAGTATAATTGAATTACTTTCCCGAAATAAAGGTCGATATACGAAATATTAATTAATTCTCCCATGGAAAATGTATTGGCCGGCCACAAGGTAAATTTCTATGATTAGTAGGGTTAAAAAACATAAATAATTCGACCTATTTTCTTTCCGGTAAGTTAATCTATTTTATAAACGGCTGCTGCTACAATTTTATTTACTCTATGTATTTTTTATATAAAATTGTTCAGTAAGTAGGAAAACTGTGAAGGGCATTTGCAATAGAAAACCCCATTCATTTTCTCCTTCTAGGAATAAAATGTAATTAAAAGCCCTGAAATGTAAGAGGCAATGACAGAATACTACGTTCGGAGTGTATTCCGGGAAAACTATATTTGCAGAATTGGAATTAATTTCACTTCTATGTAGGGTCAAGGGTGTAAGGGACGGTGTGACGAAAACTTTGCAGGCGTGTTCAAACCATGAAACTGAACAACTTTTTGTATGGGGGCTATGTTGGGAAATAAAAAAATATTCGACCTGCCATACAAAATTCCCGATCAGCTGATTGACTTTGTATAGTCTCGAAAATATTTTTCGTTTCCCAACATAGCCCATATATATAAAGTTGTTTAGTTTCATGGTCTAATCACGCCTACAAAGTTTTCGTTACACCGTCCCTTACACCCCGTCTGTATGTACCTACCTGTGAAAATAGAATTGAGGCATATTCTGGCAAATACTATTAAATTTTTCCGCGAAACAATTTTCTATTCGAAAAGCAATTAATTGGATGTAGAGTTCTCCACAAAATGTGGCCCGCAATACCTAGCCAATAGGGATATGGACTGGCAGGTCGAATGAGCTAGGTACTTTTTATAACGATCTAAAACGGTATTTTGTATGAAAATAGCAATGTATGACGTGATACGTCTATTTTGGATGGCGTTAGAACACTTGCTTTTACATATTTTTCTGATTATTGATTCATATTTTGAAACTATGAATGAAGCCCGTAGTATCTTTGAACAATAGTTTTAAGTTTACAAATTTTATATTTTAATAATGACCAAATTCCACAAGCGAATTCTTAAATGTCAGAAACGAAAATTTGAACTATGCCTCATTAGTGTGTTAAGAATTTTACTTGTAGACTTGTAATCTGTAATTTGACAACATAGAGCTTACACCAGCTACGAAATGTACTAAGAAGTTACTATAATTGTAACCTGTGGTTAAATAATATGGGGCTGTTAGTCGCCGTGAATATTTACTACCTAAAATCTAGCTTTCCATCTCTTATGAATTGTTCGCAACATAGTAAACATCTGATTGTTTCCTTTCATGAACAATGGGAGACAGGTCCATTCTTTTACCGTTGATACCAATATGCCCGTGAAAGATATCAGTTAAGGCGATGCTAGTTTATATTCTCACTTTGGTTTGTTCCTTTACATTGAAGTGCTAATAAAGGTAATTTCGATAGGTGTTTTAATTGAACAACACAAATAAATAAAAAAAGAAATTAATTGATATAATCACAGCTTCATCATATTAAGGTTTGAATTTATACTGAAATGTGGACTAGCCAGGTAGTAAGTACTAAAGTACTACAACTAGATGTCGCTAAGATCGTCACTTCAAGACTAGCATCAATAGATCGAGAAATTGACCGACCGAGAAGAGGCTGGCCGGTGCGTCAATAGCTCAGTGGCAGAGCAGTGGGTCGGTACCACACGCGGCCTGGGTTCGATTCCCGGTCGATGTTTGTAAATTTTTCGATTTCTTACTTTCACTTATGAGAATAATATAGGACTATGAATGCGGTAGATCCCAATAAATTGAACAACACTCCCTGCTTGCCCCTATTACAACACATTTGGGTATTCCGAAACATGTTTTTGCCTTCAATTATATTTTAAAGAGATTTGGTTTGGTTGTATAACCGGCAGAATGCCTGACGTCAACCCTCTTTCAGAATCTTATGCTAATACAGGTGGATCTATCGCCACCATAGGATGACCATTTTATTCTTTCCTCTTCTTCTTCTTACATGGTCACATGGGTCTCTCCATATCGGAGATTATTGCCATACTCACCACGCTTAGCAGACGAATTCACTGGTAACGTTGCTGTCTGTTCCGTGGATAATTCGCTAGGTAACTGGGTCATTAATAAAATAAAAAAGTTGTACGCTTCAACTATTGTCCAAAAATACTACACGTATACTCCATTTATAGTTTATCGAAATATTCGAAGTTTGAATTAATAAACAGAAATTTAAAAATAATTTAAAAGTTAGTTTTCGACGTCATCTATTCGTATTTTCATATAAAATCTCGTTTTAAAAAGAAGCTCATTTGACCTGAAGTCATCACGCCTAGTTGGACGACTCGGTGTCCCACTCGAAAAAAGACATATCGTGGTTTGCATATATGCCGTGTGATTCCGGCTTAGAATAGCATCACCCCACCTCTTTCCCGCGGGTGTCGTAAGAAGCGACTAAGGGACTCGAGAGTATTGGTGTATTACAATTTTTAGGCGGCAGGCTGACAACCTGTCACTATAGTATTACACATGTTTTCTAAAACAACCTTTGAAAACAATCCTCAAAAATGTCCGACGTGGCAAAAGCAACCGTATTTTAACGGCCGTTATTGCTCTGCCTACCCCGCGAGGGATACAGGCGTGATTTATGTATGTATGTGTCGCAAAAAGCGAGTAAAGTCTATACCCACAGATAGAATTGAGGTGATGCTATTCTAAACCAACAATACACAAATCATGGCCGATATTCAAACAAAATCAACTTGGACTAGGGATGGTCTATTCCTATCCGCTATCCGTTATCAAATACAACCTAAACATACTTAGTGAACCTCATAAAGTGCCTTTATACAGACAATGGATAAACGAACGGGCCAGTTTTTCTTTCACTTGTCTATTTACAGGCTATTTTCTTGAGAGTGACGAGATTGGAATGCACTATGTGTTATTGTTTAGTCTCTTGGGAGATGTAAATTAGAAGTTATCCAAGCTTGTAACGTAAAAGTAAACAATAACATATCTCCGTACAACCACCCTGAGACTTCTTCTTTTCGAGTGGATGGTCGAGTTGAATAACGACCCGATAGACCCTGTTTTCATAGTTCTTCAACCACTTACCTTCTATAGTAACCTGAGTTATATCCCTAACAAGTATACCTAGTTTGGTTCCGAATGGTTTGGCCAAATAGCTGCTGACCAGATGGATGACCAGACGGTCAGTTATACATACATACATACATACACATATCACGCCTTTGTCCCTTGTGGGGTAGGCAGAGCGTAAAGGCCGTAAAATACGATCGATATCGCCACGTCTGACAAGTATTGAGAGCCTTTTAGATGATACGTGTATCACGGTCAGTAATATGATTGCATCATCACATCACGTCAGCCTATAGCCGCTGCTGGACGTGGGTCTCGGTCAGGGTTTACTGTACATGCCCCTCGATCTCCCGATTTCCCACCCAGTCACTGCCAGTCGTCCTCTTAAAGTCATCAGTCCATATGTTCGGGACACCAACGTTATGCTTGCTGAGGCGTGACCCCCACTCGAGAACCCGCTTACTCTTAGGCGTCTTACGCACACAACGTCCTACGCAGCGCACAAATAACAGCACTTACTGATCCGTCTGTCAAATCCATTAGAAACGTCACTCCCTATACAAAAACCGCTCTCGACGGATGTCCCAACGCACAACCGCTGCGTTGCTTGACGACGCATCCGTTAGCGCAGCGCTAGCGCTGTGTGTTGTGCCAAACGACGTCATTCTGCCTGACATTTTGGGCGTGCGTGGTGCGCTGTCACTGCGTTGGTTCAGCGTTATTTTAGCGTCTGTTTGACGGACGTCAGAAATGCGCTGCGTTGGACGTTAAGTGTGAAAGAGGCCTTAGGTAAGTATTAGTTGTTAAGATGAAAGGAATAATCATTGGAAAACAATCTCAACAATATTGGAAAATATCATAAATCAAGAACAACCGTGGGAAAGGTCTTAATCGTGCAATCGATCGGTAAACGATACTTTTAAATGACTATTGAGATAAACTATTCTCCCACTTATCTATCTATATTTATCATTAGGCTTGGAACACAAAACCTACCCTTGGTTTAGTAATTTTTGGCAGCGTGCATAATTATAGGAAATTAAAATTATTACAGCTTATACTTAGTCCACTGTTGGACGTAGGTCTCCATCAGAGCACGCCACAAGGCACGACCTCCCGTTTTCGCCATCCAGTCGCTACCAATCCCTCTCAGCGTGTCTAGCGTTAGCGTCTTTTTGTATGAAGATATTTTTTAAACACGCATTGGTATCGCGTCTAACCTTTTTGGCGGATCGCACACTTGACGCACGACGGAGCGCAAAACTATCGCAGTGGTCTGTCAGATCTATACTAAATAGAAACGTCACTCCGCATACTAAAACCGCTCAACCGCTGTCATCGCAGCGCTATCGCAGTGTCGTCCGTCAAGTGCCGTTTTAGTAGGGAGCACGATGGGGAGTGACGTTTCTTGTATGGATCTGACAGACCGCTGTGATATTTTTTGCGCTCCGTCGTGCGTCAAGTGTGCGATCCGCCTTAGTGGTAAGGCCCTGTACCTAAAACGTTTCTAAAAACCATTAAGTTTTATCCTGACGAGTGACAAAATAAAGTGCTGTTTCATTTTAACACCAGACGGCTTACATACCTATTTAGGTGTATAGGTATGTAGGTAAATAAAAGGTTCTTGTAAAAATAATGCTTTCGTGAAATATTTGCGACAGATTGAGCGACACCTAAGCAAAAATTCTACCTATACCTCGAATATATTTTCATCCATTTCCATACCACAATATTTTTCAGCGTGACGTTTTGACAAGCTTCGTCACACGTGTAATAAACGAGCAAATGACACGGCGTTATCCTGAAATAGACTGAAAGCTTGTTACGTGACAAGACTTGCCATTTGACTAACAAGTAATTGATATTTCTATATGTTTGACTGTTTGTTACAGTAATTTTTAGATTGTTTGTTTTGTTTGCTGTTGGTTTTCCTATCATATTTAAACAAAGTACGTGAAAGGCAAGTTTTTGACGATGTTTAAAAGCATTCTGTATATCGGTGCTTATACAAACTACTCATCAATTTCAGCCGACTTGCCATTACTTTCTACTCTAAAGGCAAGACGCCGATGAAAATATGGGAAATTTTTTGACAAGTTATTACAGATGCAACTTTTGAAATGTTTGACGGTAAAATACTTCTAAAAAATGAGGAAAATGTTATTCACACATTCATGTTTAATAATATAGGTTTTTACGTGACACAAAATGAACTCGTCCTTTAATAATAAAATACACAGTAGGTGCCTGCATATTTCACAATTTGTATTGCAACAATAGAAATTTATGTTTTTCATGGTGGCTAGCTCTTCGACTAAAATGCGAGATTCGCTTTTAGGCGGAATTTCTCGTCTCCGAAATGATAATGGCGGTTTTACGCGACTCACTTCACACGCTTATGATGCCAGTAGAACAAGGTCTTTTACCACAGTTCCATCCCCTACTCAGGTACCGAAACAAATAAATAAGAAAATGATTTGCTGTATCATAATCCTACAGCATTGTATAGCGGCTTTGATTTTGATTGAGCGGCTGAGATCGATCTTGAATGTGACTTTGAGATGCTGTTAGTATTAACTGACATTTGTGAAAATCGCTCTTGGGATCGATCTCAGTCTCAGTGTTGAGTGCGATTTATAAATACGTGCCTAATTTCTACTAATGATTGTCGATGGACTGACACCAGGAAAAGGAAAATAGCGACCTCTGTGAATCTCATCTTGAACTGGACTACCAAACTTGGCTGCCAGTCCTCGAAACCGGAGATTATTGCAAAGACGTCCCAACCAACTGATGCAAGCATAGAGATGCAAGCAATGTTGGCAATGGACTGTCAAATGTAGTAATTTATCTGCCACTTATAACTCAATTTACAATCTATAAGAAGTTGTTGCTTGACAGTCGATGAAGGCCAAATTAATTGCGAATACTAACTCTACTTTTTGCTCTCTATTAATTGTTTGAGTGCAACGCGTGTACAAATTAAGATTATAGTTTCCTAAAATAATACCACAGGTATAAAATAGGAGAGGACGAAGGCAGATGGCACACTTGACGCACGACGGAGCGCTAAAATATCGCAGCGGTCTGTCAGATCCATACTAAAACGTCACTCCCACACTAAAACCGCACTCAACGAACGACACTGCAATAGCGCTGAGTGAACAGTGGTTTTGAGCGGTTGTATTAGAGATTGACATTTCTAGTATGGATCTGACAGACCGCTGCGACGATTTTGCGCTCCGTCGTGCGTCAAGTGTGCAATCCACCTTGCATGGATTCTACCTTTGTTATTTGATTTGAAAGTCATCCACTTCAATTTTCACAATCAATAAAAATGTCATAATTTTCTACCCATGCTGTCTGAATAAAAAAACATGACAACATTGCTCTCCACTTTTCCCGTCGATAAAATACTAATTGCTATGCTAATTGTGACTAATCGGTCGCGACGGAAATGTTTACGTGCGCACGCGACGCGGCGATCAAAACGTGTCGAGATGTGGACGTGATTCCGCCGTGATCTGATCGAGATTGGGCGTGGTCGAGAAATCATGGTAATTGGTGATCATTTCCGATAGTAATTTGCACGCGAAAGATGGGCTTTGTTTATCAAGTCATCATCATTGTTAACAGCCACAAGTGAACTGCGGGACATGGGCTTTCCCCTATTAGGGCATTGCCATGCTTGACACGCTTTCAGAAAATAAGAAGATTTATTTACTGAAAGCTGTTCGTTTCGAGTGAAATCCAAACCAAAGCCATATTCATACATTTTTAAACATTTGGACCTACCATACAAAATGTACTAGCCGACCGAGTTAGTTTGTATGGGATTTTTAAAAATATTTACATATTTCGATCTATATTACTTGAGGAACGTTGTTCAGAGTCAAAGGCTGTTACGCCCTGTAATGTTCCCCCATTTTGATCAGACTCTGTACACTTTCCCCACAATATTCACCATATCAGAACATGTAGGTAAAACAGTAAAATACACAGGTATTCACTTTGTATGAGCAAACTGTTATTAGATGTGTTGGAATTTAATGAGTTCCAGTTAGTGCGGAAATATGAAAAGCTCTAGCAATTTGTGTTTTGAAATTGGGTTTGTTTCAATGAAATGTTTGTAAATGAAGTGAAGCTTAATATAATACCAGTTTTTTTTACTAAATAGTTTGAGACGAAAACTAAATATACTCTTTTCAGATTGGTCCAAGTTGTTTGACCCCTATTAGTAATTTAATACATACATACGCAAATCACCCCTATGTCCCTGGCGAGGTAGGCAGAGCGTTAACGACAGTAAAACTACGTTCGATAAATTAGCAATTAAAATTTAAACTTATTTTAACGTTAGAGTTAGTGAAAATAAGTAGGTATAGCATTAGGTAGCTACTTATATGTATACTTCCGTTTGATAAGTATTACTTACATTATTTAGTACTACCTATATTATTGTGAATTCCACTAGGCCTGTTGGTACATAAATATATTGTGTCCTATGTTTTTCGGAAGAAGTTCAAGAGCTTTAATATTTCTGCAAATTTTATACATCCTGTATGGACCGAAAGTAAAAGGGAACATTTAAATTATCAAGCAAGACATCAGTTAACATTTAAATATCACAAAATGAAATGAAATCTCCATATCACGATCGTTTGATCTCAAAACTGCGGTTGAAAAGTGGATGTCGAGATATTACATAAAACATCAGAAATGAATAAAGTTTACATTACATTTTGTCAAGTCAGTGCATTTAATTTTAAGTTTATTTTACGTTTTCTCTTTCAAAGTATGTTCTCTTCTAGTTAAGTGCATAATGTAATTGAAATTCTAAGAAAGGCGGATCGCACACTTGACGCACGACGGAACGCTAATATTATATCGCAGCGGTCTGTCAGATCCATACTAGAAATGTCAATCCCCATACTAAAACCGCGCAACCGCACTCGACGCAGCGCTATCGCAGCGTCCTTTCTAGTAGCGGTCCGTCGTGCGTTAAGTGTGCAATAAGCCATAGTAGACGTAATTTTTTTCCGTGTGTTGGATGAGTGTCCCGTTGAACCACAGAACAAAATGACATCACTTAAATTTACATATTTGGGTTCTTCAATGGTTCCTCGAACTGAAAGTCTTTGGGCCCTGAGAACTCAGGCGGATCGCACTCTTAACGCACGACGGAGCGCTAAAATATCGCAGCAGTCTGTCAGATCCATACTAGTAACGTCACTCCCCATTATTTGTAGCTACCCATACTAAAACCGTACTCGACGGACGACGTTGCGCTAGTGCTGCGTCAGCAGCGGTTAAACGGTTTTAGTGTCGGGATTGATATTTCTAGTATGGATTTGACATACCGGTGCGATGTTTTAACGCTCCGCCGTGCGCTGCGCCACAGTCAGACCCCAAGAATGGAGTTATAATTTAGATAAACCACAATTATTGACTCCATTAAAATAAAATATTAGATCAGACAATTGTAAAACAAGAAATTCACACGAACCCAACAATTTTCACGGATGGTACATTCTCATTTCTACTGACAACAAAAAATGTGCTTGTGTAAATGCGTAAGTAAGCAATGCGTAAGTAAGAATAACATTACTTGTTTCACGCTACCGGTCATAATTGGTGGTTAGCTTACAGGGAGAGTTTGGTCCATTACGTTTGTGAGAAAGTGCTGTTTTTATACTTCCACAGACATTCCTAGTTAGTACATACATACATAGGTAGAGAGGCGATAACATATTTGGTCCCACCCTACGCGCAATGGATGTAGAGCAAGTGTCAAGTATTGTCTTGACACCTTCCAGCCAGGTGGACGGATGACTTAAAGAGGGCGTTTCTGATACTGAAAACTGGATGGCCTCCAACGACCCGATGAACCATCATAGTGTCAGAATTTTTCAACCGCCTTCTGCAAGGCTTCTGACATGGTTGTGTAACGGCTGCCGTCTTAGTGATCATAGACAGCAACCGGGACCTAAGGTTTAACGTGCCATCCGAAACACGGAACCATCTTACTTACGGATAATCGGGTGGTTTCGCCCGCAATGTCCTAACCAGACTGGGAACAAATTCACAAAGATATAGATATCAACTTTGTGAGTGGCCCACCGAGAATCGAACCCGGGACCTTCTGCGTCAAAGGCAGTCGCACTACCACTGCACCACATTGGTCGTCAACTGGACGGTGAAAACGTAAGATCGAGCACTATGATGTACGCTGGGAATGGCCTACGTCCAGCAATAAACTGCAGTAGACGTTATTTGTGAGATCACGTGACTATAGGACGTCGAACCACAATGTTTTACTTGATTTCGGACACAACGTAGCAGGTTGTGAATCCCATCCACGATAGTGTTCATGAATTTTTGGTAGGAACCTACTCACTTAATTATACATGGTGTTAGAAAAAGTACTTTCTTTTTTTCAAGGGATGAACCAGCCCATGTAACTAAATAACTTTTCCCAAGAAATATAGGTCAAAATGTGTAAAAAATTGTTTGGCTTCCCATACAAAATATACAAACCGACGGAATTAGTTTGTATGTGAGGTACAATTTTTTTGTCATATTTCGACCTTTGTTCCTTGGGGAAAGTTATTCAGTTTCATGGACTAGTTCATCCCTTGAAAGGAAGTTCCTAACTCCCAGTATTCCTTTGCTGGAATAGGGAACTGCCCTAAGGAACGTTTCTCAGTACTCATGTCAAACTTTCGCTAGCTATCTGTTATTTTCTCCACGGGTGAACCGAAAACAATTTAGAAGGGAAATCCTAAAGTTTCGCCATACACAATGCTTAATGACCGGCGTCTAACGCCTCTTTGAAAGTTACTCTGCCTGATTTTATTAAAATTTCGTCTAAGCATGCAAGAGGTGGTTATGGCTACTGCAGAATGCTTCCGTATACCTGCAATAAAATAAAGAGAGCCTTTTTTAGCTGCAGTTTTGCTACAGAGCGGATCGCGCACTTAACACACGACGGAACGCTATTTAGCTGCAGTTTTGCTACAGAGCGGATCGCGCACTTAACACACGACGGAACGCTAAAACATCGCAGTTGTCTATCAGATCCATACTAGAAACATTACTCCCGATACTAAAACCGCACTCGACGGACGATGCTGCGATAGGGCTGCATTGACAGCGGTTGAGCGGTTTTAGTATGGGGATTGATATTTTCTAGTGTTTATCTGACAAACCGCTGCGATGTTTTAGTGCTTCGTTGTGCGAGTGTGCGATCCGCCTAGCTCCTATAAAATAAAAAGATTCGCAGAAGGCACACTTTTGCTTTTTTAAAACTAGTTTTGCTACATACATTTACATACATATATCACGCCTTTATCCCTTGCAGAGTAGGCAGAGCGTTAACGGTCGTAAGAATACGACCACCATCGCCACGTCTGACATTTTTGAGGATTGTTTTCTAAGGTTGTTTCCGAAAACATGTGTATCACTAAAGTGACAGGTTGTCAGCCTGTCGCCTAAAAATTGTAATACACAAATACTCTCGAGTCCCTTACTCACCTCTTACGACACCCGCGGGAATGATGTAGGGTGATGCTATTCTAAGCCGGCATCACACGGCATCGATATCGGCATCGGCAGTTTTGCTACGATACCAGAATACCTACCAAAGGTATAAAACTACTGAAATAATATGAGACGTAAAACACTTCATAAAACTAAATAGGTTTCCCCAAGAAACATAAATATATCTATTATTGTGACAAAGTAGTTTTGACCGACAAAGTGAGTTCAACTGACTGTTAAAAAAAACATTTCCACGTAAATACAGGCTCATAACATCACTGTTATCCACAATTAATATTCTTTGATACTAACTTAAGATTGATTTCTACCATTGTTATTATATTAATCTAGTAGCTGGGGTAAAAGTTTTTTTTTTTTTTTTAATATGTAATAGGCCCGCATTTGTCTGCCATCTCACCTGGTGGTAAGTGGAGATGCAGACGAAGATGGTACATGCTTGCCTAGATAATGCCTATTCACTCTTGCCTTAAAAAGGCCCAAGTTATATTGTTCCGGAAAAAGATCCGCCGGCAGGGAATTCCACTTCCAAGTATGTTACGGGTTAAACCTTAACGATGGTTGAAAGCCTTAATTGTTTTTGTATGGCTTTGATTGATATTTTTATGGACACGATTTTTTTTTACAATAACATAGAGGCTGTATACGAGTAATGTAATAAAATCGGTAAAACAATTATGTCAAATATTTTTGACATGTACATAATAAAATTACAAACATCTTTGCGTAACTTTTTAATCACTCATTTCATTCATCAGTGCCAAAGTTAAAATTTCACTTATGCCTAAACTTCCATCTTAACTTACATAAGTAAGTAAGGTTTACAAGCAAAACCAACTTAACTTTGCATCTAAACTCCGAAATGCACACACGAGTTTCAAGCTAGTCCGGATTTGGTAAATGAAAAGAAAAGTTTGTCAAAATAACAAAAAAATGCCTACTCATGCTTTGTCAAACTTTTTGGTAGTCAATCATTTTAGCTTCGATTATTTTGTGTGTATTATGCATGTCATGCAATTTATTCACACATTTGACAGTACGTTTTCACTCTCTACCATGGCGAATCGCACACTTAACGCACGACGGAGCGCTAAAACATAGCAGCAGCCTGCGGTCTGTCAAATCCATACTAGAAATGACGCTGTCGAGTGTGGTGAAGCGGTTTTAGTATGGGGATTGACATTTCTAGAATGGATCTGACAGACCGCTGCGATTTTTCAATCCCCATACTAAAACCGCTCAACCGCTATCGACACAGTGCTATCGCAGCGTCTTCCGTCAGGTGCGGGCTTAGTATGGGGAGTGACGTTTCTAGTATGGATCTGACAGACCGCTGCGATATTTTAGCGGTCCGTCGTGCTTTAAGTGTGCGATCCGTCTTACCAAAGTTAATGGTGCTCTCACATACTTACATACGTGTACGCAAATTCGACTGGGATGTATGTGATCGACTATGATATGACCAGCTAGCATGTATCAGCGAATGTCGACGACTGTTGATCACAGATACCACGCAATGTAGGAGCACCATAGTGTTAGAAACGAAAATACTAAGATTCCAATCCAAAATTCGGTACTTGACAGGGTAGTTAATAAAATACGAAAGTTGTATTGGTAACACTATGTTTAAAAATACTATCGTTTTCAAAATACTGAAGATTAGAATTTTTAAATATGAAATAAAAATAGACGCTAGTAGTTAACGGCCAAAAAAATACTGTTATGTAGTTATCACCACGTCTGACAAATATTTAGAAGCCGTTTTAGAAAAACTGTGTATTGCTCTGTGGCAATTTGTAAGCCGAGATTGCAATACACATTCGGCTGTCGAGTCCTTTGTCTCTTACACGATACCTGCAGAAAAGAAATAGGATGATGCTATTGTAAGCCAGCATCACACGGCAAAAGAAACCGGCATCGTTTTTTAATTTACGATGCAAGCGAGTAGGTAATACTACGTTTTTATTGTTACTATTACCATTTTACAATTCAACAGATAGGTAATCGTGTAGTCATTGTTGCATGAAGCAATGCAATCTATCTTAATTAGATAATCATCAGTTGTGTTCTATGTCCATTCTTAAGGAGATTCCAGTGCATACGTGCTGCCCCCCACGTTCTTTTTTTTCATGTGGGGCACCGAGTCGTCCAACGAACCGATGAACCCTAGTGTCAGAATTTTTCAACCGCCTACTACAAGTAGCAGGCTTCTGACATGGTTGTGTAACGACCACTGTCTAAGTTATAGACATGTCTATAGTTATAGACAGCAACCGGGACCTACGACTTAACGTGTCATCCGAAACACGGAACCATCTTACTTACGGACAATCGGGTGGTTCAGCCCGCAATGTCCTAACCAGACTGGGAACAAATTCACAAAGTGATAAATATCAACTTTGTTAGTGACCGACCGAGAATCGAACCCGGAACCTTCTGCGTCAGAGGCAGTCGCACTACCACTGCGCCACATCGGTCGTCTTGGTCGTCGTGCCACCCACGTTAAAAACTCGTAACTCGATGATTGTATAATATTTAGAAATATTATACATCATTTGCATCGTCATATACTATCAGAAGAAATAGTAGACAAATGCGGGCCTAACGTAAGAAAAAAATACCACAAAATAGTAATATCGAATACATTGTGTTTTAATCAAACACTAGGCAATGATATTAACTTTTTTTTACAAAGTTAATACAAACAAAACAAGTGGAACTGTGTGGAAATGAGTTTTTTCACTTGTTACGTTTGTATGAACTTCTTAACAAAAACTTAATAACATAAAGTTATTTATCGAAAATCCACTGGACATTATCAAATACGGATACTGAAGCTTATTTACGGAATATAGTTTTAATAAACGGATCACAGGGTCACTGTTACAGCAACGAACCATTTTGTACTGATGCAGCATTCTGTACGTAAGCTTCAGTGGATTAAGATTAAATTACTCTTTCAAAGAGGTATGAATTTTTAAGAGTTGGGGGCAGCACATGTGCACTGGGTTTCCCTCGGAATAGGAATTTGTCATCACACAAATACAACACGGCTTCTGAAACATTTGCTTTGTTTGGGTATGTTGAGAAATTTTCTACGAATAATGCTGTAGAATTTGCCAAGATGCTATCTTTTCTTATGATTTTCCGATGGCTTTGTGTCATGCTATTTTGTATTAAGTAGATACGTGTTCACGCTAAAATTTGCGTATATGGTGATAGATATGATCAGGAATTCCTCAATATAATTTTTTACTGCTTTCTGTTTATTTAGAACGGTTTGCTTCAGTTTCACTGTTTCACATTGCTGTTGCTTCTTCTTGTCATGTGAAATACCAGGAATTAAACAGTCAAACATCTCTATTTTTCTAGTCTTATTCCTTATCTTAGATAGTTGACATCGTCCCACTGCTTGAAGTAGGTCACCCTGTTCTCTTTCAATCCTGTTCTTTTCGTGTAACGCTTTCAATTAATTTTTTTATAAGTGCTGTAGTTTCGATGATTGATCCAAGTTAGATCAAATGAGTATTACATCATACTTGATCATAATTTTAAACAAAACGTATTTAAACACGAAGCCTACTAGGTGGTAGTCCACCTAGTGATCTGCTTAATAGTGATAGCAATAAGACACTTCCCATCCCCCTATTTTAATTGTTATGTTAAAATGTTTTGAGAATTTTTCGGACTTTTGGGTGAGCAACTTCCCTTTTTTTTTGTAACACAGACTAGTAACGACCAGATTCAAGATCACACCCATCACTTAAAAAAAATGGCATGGTATCCGAGATAGTATTGAGAAAGACTGCTTTACATTTATAATCGACTATCATTTTCTATCGATTTGTACACTTCGGTCCACAATCGAGAGTATCTAAGCAATGGCCTGACGATTACTGCTTTATAATTGTAACAAAAACTCTGATATTAATTCCTATTGCCATCACGGCGGCGCTGAGTTGAATTGTAAATTGCAGTTTTCACTCTTCATGGAACAATCTTTGATTGTGAAGGTTTGCCGTCGTTGAGAAATGTAGTAATCGTTTATCATTTACTATCATTATCGTAGCAATAAATGTATGTATTTAAAGTTAAACCCGATTATTAGATAATTATGGCATTGTAAGGACTAGGAACTATATTTCTGAAAATTGTTTTCTGAAATCGTATACGGAGGTCCGTACCTACTGGTCTGACCAATTGTATCAAACTTTCTACTAGGTAGTAGAGTAGATGGGTTATGTATGCGAAATTCAAATTGTAGAGCTCCTGCCTGGCCAAAAATACGGCCTAACATAGAGAATGTTATTGGGACTGTTTTCTGCCATTAACACAAAATTCCCGCTATCTAGGTAGATATGAATTATATGGAGTAGTATATTATGTAGTACGTACTTATCTCACACTCTAAATTGAATTACAATTGCAGATACCGAAAGGAGTGTGGTAATATTCATGCATATTACTCACGCATCATTACGATAATTATGAAGATCATGCTAATTGCTGAAGGTGCTCAAGCATGGTACTAGTTGTAAATTACTAATGACAACAATATGAGATGGAAACCAAAAATAGATATCGTACATAATATAAATAGTCATAACATGATAGTCTCCAAGAGCTCAATTTCTGAAAGTGTGATATATAGTGCACTGAAATCCGCAATGACTCTACCCTGTACCAATTTCTACTACTACCCATAACCTGTGGAAAATAAAACGAGACTTGGCTTCAGGATTATTGATATTTTTAATGATTAGAAATTTTGCACCCGCACGACGTAAACAATGACTTGACACATTGAAAAACACTATGGTATGTGATCTACCATAAGTTTGGCGTACAAACTCCAACAATTTGTTTTTTTATGACAAGGGTTAGGTGCGTGTTTCTTCTAAGTAGTAGAGCGTATGATTCAATTACAACTAGTAGACCCATTTCGCGTATGAATATTTAAAAATATAGCTTCGGAAAATTTGTAAGTAAAAAATTTGTTCTCGTCTTTTATGACCTCGATACATTAGTACTTATCGTATGGATTCTTTCATGCCTGATGAGTAGATCAAACAGAAGACAAAACAACCTTTCCCTTTCTTCTTTGGTATATTAGTAGGTAATTATCAACTCAGATTCAAAGAAAAAGTCGCTCGACCGAATTCACGTAACTTTCAGTAACAAATTAGGTAACCAAACCACAGTGCCCGGAACAGAACTCATATGGCTTGATGCACGTTGTAACCACTTTCCTACGTCACTGTACTTACCTACTAATACAATTATGTGCAGAATCTCTTCAACTACTTAGAAACCATACGAGCGGGCATTATGGCTATTTATGATTCTGTGCATGTGCACTGAACGTGTCTTCGTGAGTTTTGAATCTGGGGAATGCATCTTTATGTGATTTATTGCGGTGTTTTTCAAATATACTTGCATAGGCTCACGTAATACCGAAGTATTTAATTTACACTAAATAAGACTAAACTACAAATTTAGACTAAATAAGTAGCGCCTAAAGAAAGTTCAGTCACGTAATTTTCGATTTCTTTGAATCAGAACTTGAAAAAAGATAAGTTCCGTATCTAAGTTATCCACAAAATGTGCCTGATTTTTATGTAATTCATGTTTTACATAACAAACACAAATCACGCCTTTATCCCTTGCAGGATAGGCAGAGCGTTAATGATCGTAAAATTACGGTCGTTATCGCCACGACTGACAAGTATTGACGACCCCTTCAGATGATTCAGCCTTGAGGTTGTCAGCCTGTCGCCTAAAATCATAATACTTGAAACCCTCGAGTCCCTTAGTTGCCTTTTACAACACCCGTGGGAAGAAATGGAGTGATCCTATGAGCTTCATCACACGGAAACAAATTCATGTTTTTATAGAGTAAATTTCAGATATCTGTAAACTATTTCAATGTGCCTTTAATTACTTTCACATTACAGTGTTTTAATAGTCTTTACCCTATAAAAACGTTCGCGAACTGAAATTGTGAAGAAAAGTGGAGAAATACAAAGCAAAGACAAAGTAACTCCGCTAATTAAAAACTCCGGTGCTAGCAAAGCTCCCTGTTGAACGCGCAGAGTAAAATAAGTCGGTAGTCACTTACAACGGTTAGGGAATAAAGGGCCCCGCGATTTTTTGTCCCTACACAAGCTAATTATAAAAGTATTTTGAATACATACATACATATATCACGCCTTTATCCCTTGTGGGGTAGGCAGAGCGTTAACGGCCGTAAGAATACGGTCGCTATCGCCACGTCCGCAATTTTTGAGGATTGTTTTCCGAGGTTGTTTCAGAAAACATTCGTATTACTATATGACAGGTTGTCAACCTGTCGCCTAAAAATTTTAATACACCAATACCCTCGAGTCCCTTAGCCTCTTACGACACCCGCGGGAAGGATGTTGGGTGATGCTATTCTAAGCCGGCATCATACAGCATTTTATTATTATATTATATATATTATTTGGAATACTGTTACAAAAATCTTGTTCAGGAGATCTATTTTAAAATTTTTGCATGTAAATTGTATCACACGTTCTAGTACTGAAAACCTTGCTATAGCCTTATTTATTTTCAACACATCCTAGCATTCAGAAATTCTTAGAATGTGGTTAGACCAGTCGTTGCAGACTTTCGTACTCGATTTCAGAAATCATGCCTTCAGAAATTGTGCTCCAGGGCTTCTACACAATACATTACTTACAGCTACTTACAACATTGGTTGAATGCAAAATTGAATCCATGTATATTATTATCAAAGCGATTGGTACGACGACCGATGGGGCGCAATGGTAGTGTGACTGCCTTTGACGCAGAAGGTTCCGGGTTCGATTCTCGGTGGGTCACTCACAAAGTTGATATTTATCACTTTGTGAATTTGTTCCCAGTCTGGTTAGGACATTGCGGGCTGAACCACCCGATTGTCCGTAAGTAAGATGGTTCCGTGTTTCGGATGGCACGTTAAGTTGTAGGTCCCGGTTGCTGTCTATGATCACTTAGACGGCAGTCGTTACACAACCTTGTCAGAAGCCTGCTACATGTGAAAGGCGGTTGAAAAATTCTGACACTAGGGGTCATCGGGTCGTTGGACGACTTGGTGTCCCACACGAAAAGAAAGAAAGCGATTGGTTATTACCAAGTAGGTACTAAGTGCAAGATATTGTAGATATTCACAGGTAGCGCTGCTGTCTGTTCCCTCGATTCATCCCTTAGTCGCCTTTTACGACACCCACGGGCGGAAATGGGGTTATGCTATTCTAAGTGTGTGATGCCGGCTTAGAATAGCATCACCCCACATCCTTCCTGTGGGTGTCGTAAGAGGCGACTAAGGGACTCGAGAGTATTGGTGTATTACAATTTTTAGGCGACAGGCTGACAACCTGTCACTATAGTGGTACACATGTTTTCTGAAACAACCTTGGAAAACAATCCTCAAAAATGTCAGACGTGGCGATAGTGACCGTATTCTTACGGCTGTTAACGCTCTGCCTACCCCGCAAGGGATAAAGGCGTGATATATGTATGTATGTATTCTAAGCCGACATCACACGGCACTCTTAGAATATTTGCACTGAATTTATATGATTAAAATTCCGATTTATTGGGTGTAGTCATAATTATGACGATTTTTGTCATAAGTACCTACTACCTACCTACTTACTTAGTTTCTTGTTCATAGTGAGATATATTGTATCCACTGGCCGTATGACGCCGGCTTAAAAATCACCCCATTTCTCCCCGTAGGTGTAGTAAAAAGCGACTAGGAGATAGTTATCCAAGAAATAGCGTTCACTGTGAATAAAACATCTTTCCCGGCGCTCGCCAATCCGCCTGCCAAGCGTGCTAAGTATGGCAACACCATCAATAGAGGACCCAGCAATGGACAGTTGCGGCTGTTAAGGGGCTGAGTAGAGCTAAAAGCTACTTTTATAAGTGATTTCTACCCGAAATAAAATGCAGAAAAACTGACGAAAAAAAAAAGGTAATAATCTTCAGGATATTTGCTGTAGTGTTATTGTTTCCAAAACATGATATTAGTAATTTAGCTTGATAGAAAAACATCGTAAAGTTACCTCTAAAAATCTATTATATCGCAAACTGTACGAACAAAACCCACGCAATAATTAAGTGTTTACTATCAGAATGAGCGCCTTACAATACTCTATCGCCATATTGTTTTTGATTTTCAAATTGCTTATTTTTGACCGAGTTATCATCGAAAATACGAAAATATCATTGAATCGGCAAGATTCCGTCCCGTTCGCACGCGCGCAGTTTGACATTTGTCAGAAAGAGACCGGTTTTTAGCTCGTGTCAGCCCCTTAAGGTTAAAGATCCCACTCCAACAAAATAACAATTAAAGCAATCCAAGTACGAAAAAGAAACGTCCAAAACTTGAGAAAATATAAATGGCGATAAAAAACGTTGCGATTTAAAAACTTCTCTGTATTGTTGTAGACAAGTTTAATGTTTCGAATTGGAGTTGTTACTTCGGCATTCATTTTCCGAATGAAAGACTTTTCCCTCCAGTTTCAATAAGTAAAAAGAAATTTTCATTTCACCATGTTACACTGACCGACTTTCGACTTTGGAGGCAAAAGTCGTGAACAATTTTGTGGGGTGAT
This sequence comes from Keiferia lycopersicella, assembly GCA_029255805.1. Classification (NCBI taxonomy): domain Eukaryota; kingdom Metazoa; phylum Arthropoda; class Insecta; order Lepidoptera; family Gelechiidae; genus Keiferia; species Keiferia lycopersicella. Next base: position 9,915,293 of record JARACZ010000008.1, read on the forward strand.
TCGAACAAATTTTCCGATTCTTTATGAATTTCGTTATTTGTATTCAAGGTAATGTCAAAACAATATCAAGAAAAGGGTGCGATAATATTAAAATAATCACATCACGCAGTATAAAATTAAGACTTTTTTGCATTTCTATATCATGGACACCGCTCCTAAACTACGGAACAGTATGGTGAATCCAAGGGTAGGTTCATATTTCTACCTTCAAGTTCATTCCTTGTAGTAGTCCCTCCGAATACTGATCGACTGCATTCAGACCAACTGACCAACCAACTTTCGCCTGGAAATATAATTCTTAAAACGTCAAAAAGTTTTCGGCTACAATTTTTACCTAAAGGCCGTCAGCTAATCGTGATTTTGTATGTCGTTTTATGACATAGTATGTTCCTAGTATATTCGGAGGGCTATTCCACACCCCTCTGGAGCGTATCAGAGCTAACAAATGGTGGTTGATCCATATACAAAATCCGTGAAACATATCAAAGGTACCAAAAACATTCATGTTTATTTAACATTTCTTTATCATCTTTAGCTGTGCTACTAAGTACCCAACTTCACGTTGTAATAAATTATTAGGTTAGTTACCCCACGTTGCGACTCTCTCTTGACCAGATTTTTTATTAAAAAGTCCGCCGCGATTTACTGCCAAAGTTCCCAGAGTGCCACCCCCTGACTTTAGCCAGGTGCCTTATTCTGAATGAAACACCATATTTGTTTCTTTTGACTGGGTACCTAGCTAAATGCTACCGACCTTAAGAGCCACAACAGTCCACTGCTGAACTTGTGCGTCCCCCTATTTGGGGGGTAATGCCGTACTCACCACGCTTGGCAGAAGGATTGGCGAGCGCAGTGTAAGATGTTGCATTCGCAGCGAACGCTGCTGCCCATTCCCTTGGTGATTATCCCTAAGTCGTTTTTTACGACACCCACGGGTAGAAATGGGGTGACATGGGGTGTAGGCCGGCACCACACGGCTACTTACCAACTGGGTACCTACTGATTAACAAATGTCATCATTTCGGTTGCTCAACGACTACCAACGTTGGACGACTCGGCGTCTCACACTAAAACAGAACTACTAGACAACTTAGCGTACAAAGGCACAGTTCACAAACACATATCATGCACAGCTTATTGATTGGATATAACCTAAGGAAACCCGAAAATGGGCTCCAATTTGGAACCTATGGTGGATCGCACACTTGACGCACGACGGAGCGCAAAAATACCGCAGCGGCCTGTCAGATCCATACTAGAAATATCAATTCCCATACTAAACCGCTCAACCGCTGTTGACGCAGCGCTATCGCAGTGTCGATCATCAAGTGTGCGATCCGCCTAAAAGATTTTTTATAGTGTTATGTAGATAGGCCAACGCTGTAACTGAACACGCGGACGCGCAACTTGCGGAATCAACGTACAAATCGAAAAACTCCTATTGGCGGTCGGTGACTGTTTTTGACAAATTCTTGCATTGCACATGATTATAAAAAAATATTTTCCTGCACATAAATACTCGTACACACACTATATTTACTAAGTTATTTTACTACCTATCTTAGAAATTATAACGCTACAGAATACACCTTTTGCTATGCTCTTGATATTATGAATTTGGCGCCACCAACCGCTTGACTTGGTTGTAAATCTTTACCTACTAGCTCATTAACTTAATTGAAATTTAGATTTTTCATTTAGATTGCTCCTGTGAAGACATCTCGGGACCATATTTTACGTTACTGCAACTTTTTTTTACTACTTTGTCGTCTTTATCAGTGTTTTAAACGAAGAAAGGCTCCTAAAAAACTAACTTATGTTTTCTTTACAACGCATAATTTTAATTTTTATTAGCGGCCTGCCAAGTGGTTTTACTCGCTGCTAATCATTTTCCCGTGGGAATACGATGATTTTCCGGCATGGATTATATTACCTATACAAAATTGAACCGCATCAAAATGGATAGTGTAGTTTAGGAAGAGTTAGTGGTTTCCATGACAGACAAACGGACAGTGAAACGCAAAATACATACTTACATATTTCACGCCTTTATCCCTTGCGGGATAGGCAGAGCGTTAACGGCCATAAGAATTCGGCCGCTATCACCACATCTGACATTTTTGAGGATTGTTTTCCAAGGTTGTTTCAGAAAACATGTGTATCACTATAGTGACAGGTTGTCAGCCTGTCGCCTACAAAATGTAATACACTGTGGAGCGACCTCCTTAGTCCGCCACTATGGCCTGGCCACACGTGACGTCACAAATAAAAAGTCACGTCACTTGTCTTGTCAGTTAGTTGCGAAAAATCATCTTCTTGTCGAGAGTATATAAAATCATTTATTTATTATTTAAGTGCTGTGCTCATTCTTTGTATTGTACCCCACATAAGTGGTGACCCCGAGTGGGATTACCGGCACCACCAATACGCACCATCCCCGAAAATCCCGGACGAAAAATATGGCCAACGAAAATCCGACAGGGCCGCACTCAGGCACCGTGACCCACCAAGGAGCCCTCTGCAAAGTCGGAATAAAAGTGCCGGAATTCTGGGCAGACCGCCCCGACGTATGGTTTGCACAGCTAGAAGCACAATTTGCGCTGTCAAACGTGACAGTAGATGCCACAAAATTTTACCATGTCGTCGCGCAACTAGGAAACCAGTATGCAGCTGAGGTAATCGACATTATAACATCACCACCGGCGGAAGGCAAATACGAAAAGCTGAAAACCGAACTTATAAAGCGACTGTCAGCCTCAGCCGAGAAGAAAGTCAAGCAACTCCTAGACCATGAAGAGTTAGGCGATCGTAAACCGTCGCAATTCCTACGCCGCCTGCGCGGCTTAGCCGGACCGGAAGTACCCGAGGAATTCCTGCGAACCATATGGTCAAGCCGCCTACCTCACAACCTACAGTTAGTAGTTGCCACGCAGAAAGACACCAATTTGGACAAAGTCGCGGAGCTTGCCGACGTAGTCCACGACCTAGCCCCGTCTTCACCAGCTGTCGCTTCTACCAGCGCGGACCACAACCACAGTCCCGTGCCACCGTACATGCTCGAGATGTCGAAGCAAATCGCAGAGCTCACCAAGTGCGTTGCTCAGCTGTCCGTCAGAGGACGCTCCAACTCCCGCCGCCGTTCGAGCTCCCGCCACCGAAGCTTTTCACGCCCCCGTGGAAGATCAGACTCCAACTTACAACTCTGTTGGTATCATCGCAAGTTCGGAGAGAAGGCGAACAAATGCGAAGGACCCCCATGCGAACGCTCATCCAGCCTTCCGGAAAACGCATCGGGCAGCCGGAAGTAGCGGCTAGCGACTGCCCCCGTTCACCCGGCCGCTTGTTCATCACAGACAGAAGATCCAAGATACGCTTCCTCGTTGACACTGGATCCGATCTGTGCGTCATCCCACGCTCGATGAGAAGAGGCCACGTTGCTCCAACGGATTACCACCTGTACGCGGCTAACGGAACAACCATCCAAACCTACGGTTTTGCTCATCTCTGCCTGGACTTAGGCTTACGCCGTGACTTCTCCTGGAGATTTGTGGTTGCAAACGTCACCAAACCGATCATTGGCATCGACTTCCTCGCCCATTTCCACTTACTGGTCGACCCTCGATACCATCGCCTGGTTGACGGACTCACTTCACTCACCACACCTGCAGAACCTGTCAAACCTTCAGAATCCGTTCACTCCGTCAAAATTAGCCAGCAATCCGAGAACATTTCGCCATACCAAGCGATCCTAAACGAATTCCCGAATATCATGCGCCCATCCGGAACACCCAAAGCTTGCCCGCATCAGACCATGCACTACATCAAAACGACACCAGGCCCTCCCGTCTCGTGCAAACCACGACGCCTGGCTCCGGACAAGCTGAACATCGCGAAGCACGAATTCGAAGAGATGGTCAAGAACGGTACCGCACGCCCATCCGATAGCCCATGGTCCTCTCCACTACACCTCGTACCAAAGAAGGACAACAGCTGGAGACCATGTGGAGATTATCGTCGCCTGAACGCACGCACAATACCCGACAAATATCCCATCAAACACATTCACGACTTCAACGCAAACTTAGCCGGATCCACCATCTTTTCCAAGATCGACCTTGTGAAGGCGTATAACCAGATCCCCGTCTATGACCCAGATATCCCGAAGACCGCCATTTCTACGCCCTTCGGACTTTTCGAGTTCCCTATGATGACTTTCGGCCTTCGGAACGCAGCACAAACGTTCCAACGCTTCATCGACGAAGTCACTAGGGGTCTCGACTTCTGCTACGGCTACCTGGACGACATCCTGATATTCTCACCAGACCGCCAGGCTCACGAAGCCCACCTACGTTAACTTTTCAAACGCCTCGACAATTACGGCATGGTGATCAACGCCGCCAAATGCGAGTTTGGAGTACACGAGATAACCTTCCTTGGATACCACGTGTCAGAGAAAGGCATCACACCCTTAGAGCATAGGATCGAAGCCATCAAGAGTTTCCCGGAACCGAAAACAGTGAAAGAACTCCGGAGATTCCTCGGAATGTTCAACTTCTACCACCGCTTCATTCCACATTCCGCAAAGCTTCAAGCTCCTCTTAACGAGCTACTCAAGGGTGCACGCAAAAACTCACAGCCTGTTAAGTTCTCAGAAACAGAGCGACAAGCCTTTGAGGCATGCAAAGAAGGCTTATGCCAAGCTGCCATGCTTGCACACCCGGACTGCAACGCAAAAATTGCACTGGTCACTGACGCTTCAGATTCAGCCATCGGCGGAGTACTACAACAATACCAAAACGACTCATGGCAACCGTTATCTTTTTTCTCCCGCAAACTGACACCGGCGCAGAAAAAGTACAGCCCGTATGACCGAGAGCTCCTTGCCATCTACAAATCCATCCAGTACTTCCGTCACATGCTTGAAGCCCGCCCATTCAGAATCTACACCGATCACAAGCCCTTAACTCATGCCTTCAAAATCAACAAAGATCACTGTTCTCCACGCCAATTCAGATATCTCGATTACATCGCTCAATTCTCCACAGACATCCATCACATCTCTGGCAAAGATAACGTAGTCGCCGACACACTCTCCCGGATTGACGAAGTTAATGCCATAGATTACGATGCACTGGCCAAAGCACAGAGTACCGATGTCGAACTGTCCCAATTACTGCAAGGTGGAAGTTCCCTGAAAATCAAGAAAATCAACATGACCGATAGCAACTTACCCATCTACTGCGACGTGAGCACATCTTCACCCTGGAGCGAACGCAACTGCACAGCTCATAGCTCAACGGTTCGTCTGGCCCGGCATACGCAAGGACTGCCGAGAATGGGCCAAAAACTGTCTAGCTTGCCAGCGATCAAAAGTAACCCGACACGTCTCATCACCAACTGGCACATACTCCCTACCTCCTGCAAGATTCCTTCACATCCACATCGATCTGGTCGGTCCACTTCCCATCTCAAACGGATATCGTTATGCCCTCACAGCCATCGATAGATTCACGCGTTGGCCTGAGGTTATGCCGCTGACCGACATGTCCGCTGAATCCACAGCCAAAGGCCTTGTAGCCGGCTGGATTTCGCGCTACGGATGTCCTGCAACCATTACCACAGACAGAGGCAGACAATTCGAGTCGAACTTGTTCAAAGCCCTGACGGCATTAACCGGTTCGCAGCGACAACGTCGGTCCGAAGACAACGACGGCATACCATCCTGCCTGCAATGGCATCATAGAGCGTTTCCACCGCCAACTAAAGTCGTCGATCATGTGTCACGCTGATCAGAACTGGACCGAGTCTCTTCCACTAGTACTGCTTGGAATACGCAGTGCCTGGAAGCATGACTTGCAAGCGTCACCGGCAGAACTGCTGTACGGAGAGCCATTACGCCTCCCAAACGAGTTTTTTAACCCGCAACAAGACGCCCTGCCTGACCCGTCAGACTACGTCACCCGGTTACGTGCCCTAACAGCCAAACTAAAGCCAACGTCTGCTTCCCACCACGACAAGAAGTCCATCTTCATATTCAAGGACTTGGCTACTTCAGAGTTCGTTTTCCTTAGAGACGACGCGGTCAGAAAACCGCTACAGCCCGTCTACACTGGCCCACACAAAGTTTTGGAAAGAGGCACAAAAACGTACAAAATTCAAGTTAACAACAGGACAACAACAGTTTCCATCGACAGACTCAAGCCCGCATATATCTTGACAGATACAAACAGCGGCGACGCAAACCCTACATCCACATCATCTCTACCCGCCAACACCCAGAAGACCACAACAACAAAATCCGGACGTCGAGTCAAGTTTACCAATTTTTATCGCCCGTAGTAACGGTCTCGGGGGGGGGAATAATGTGGAGCGACCTCCTTAGTCCGCCACTATGGCCTGGCCACACGTGACGTCACAAATAAAAAGTCACGTCACTTGTCTTGTCAGTTAGTTGCGAAAAATCATCTTCTTGTCGAGAGTATATAAAATCATTTATTTATTATTTAAGTGCTGTGCTCATTCTTTGTATTGTACCCCACAACACCAATACTCTCGAGTCACTTAGTCGCCTCTTACGACACCCGCGGGAAGGATGTGGGGTGATGCTATTCTAAGCCGGCATCACACGCAAAATACGACTTCGTTTTATACACGATGAACATTTTCTAACTCATGAATGAATGATTAGGTACCAACTTATCCTTTTTGAGACCGAAAATTGTCGAATTTACATTTCAAATGTTAAATTGTACTCCCGTATGACTTTCTTAAAAAGAGACGAAAAATCTGGTTAAGTGGGTATTAGCTAGATTAAAATTGGGTTTAGTAAATGAGAAAATTTAGTGCCTACCTAATTATCTGATTAAGCATAAATACCACCCGATTGTCCGTAAGACAGATGGTTTGTCAAACGGATGGCACGTTAAGCCGTAGGGCCCGGTTCCTGTCTATGATTACTTTCACGGCAGTCGTTACACATCCATGTCAGAAGCCTGCTATTTGTAGAAGGCGGTTGAAATATTCTGACATTGGGGTCGTTGGATGACTCGGTGTCCCACACGAAAAGAGAGAGAGAGAGAGATCATAAATAAAAAAGAAAAAATAAATAAATGAAAGTATAACAATGGGTGGTTATTCGAAATCGCGTTCTTAGGCTGATTCCCGTAGTCGTTTTCATTTCTCATGATATGACTTAATGTGATACTCCAGGTCAAATTCTAGTATAAAATAAAGGTATAGACAAATAGACACTCATCCAAGAATAGTATTTTTCGAGATATGGGCATTTAAAAATTATCCGCCCACGGGAATCAGATTCTGTGACACGGGAATCAGAAGTAGAATATTTCTGGTAATAATTGTGTGAAGTGAAACTATTGGTTAGTAAATAATATACAAAAGGAATGAAACAAATCATAAGTTCATAGGTAACTAAGTAACTAGGTATATCGAAGTAGGTGACAAGAGTACTAGGCATGTTAGGTAAATAAGCAACTAGGCAAGTATGTCATGTTAGGTAGATAAGTAACTAGACAAGTAGGCACTTAACTAGTATAGATGTGAAGCTATTTATCTAGTTACCTATCTAATTAGGTACTTATTTAATACCCTAACAACATAGCTACGTATCGATATAACATAATAGGGACAACGACAGGGAAAAATATTGCGAAAAAATATATTTGCAAAAGTGAAATTTTGCATTTAAGATGTTTTGCAAAATATACGTTTTACGCTAGAGGACAATGCTTCTCAACGATTTAGGCACATACAATGATAAGTCTCATGTAAAATTTAGTGAAAAGCTGATTTCCGTTGTCTTTTATACACGGGAATCAGTGTGACGGGAATCAGAAAAAATCGAAAAATGGCGATTGTTGCGAATTGACGCAGTCTTATGCTATAATTAAAACATTTAGGTTAGTAAACCTTAGGGTCTTTAAATTAGGTATGAAGTAGTCACCTTGTTACTTTTACTTTAATTTTAAACCAACAAACGACAATCAGTTTTCAACCAAAACAAACACACGGGAATCAGTTTCGAACCTTCGTAGTTCGGGAATGCTGCACAAGCGGCAGCTCTGCTTCCCATGGTGCACAGAGCACTACTGGGAGATAACGATGGGGGATAGAACTCACTTTCGGGGCGTACGCGGACTTTAGTGACGTTCCACGGGAATCAGAACTTGTTGCCGGACATTTTTAAATTAGCTTATAGAACAAAATCTAATATTTTCACAGAAATGAAATATTTTTTTCCTTGACTATTGTACATCTGTTTTATCATGTAGAAATAGTTTGAATAGATAAGTTATACCGAAAAATAGATATAGGCATTATTGTATCGAATTTTGGGGCGCGGACACGTTCCGGGAATCAGATTTCGGCAGTTTGAATTTTGTTTTTACTATCTTGGCATGATCCTATACTTAAGTTTCATAATGCCCCAGTTAGAATCAAGTATGAACTATCCAATAAAAAATATATCGTGTCTTTGTTTTTAAAAAACTATGGTGTTTTGGCCCCGGACAATGAAAATTTACGCTCCGAAGAAGCACCCCAATATTCGGAATCGAAGATGACGAGTCTAGCGGACTCGTTAAAAATGTAAGGCTGAAACGGGAAAAACTTATACAGGCTGAAAGGTGATTCGGTGCATTCTCTCTGGATGGTCTTAGAGGGGAGGCCATTTCCAGCATATTCTTACTCCCTTACCCCATTCCGAAAATGTATCGAATTTCCTTTCATCCTTTATATGTATAAGGCTACATTTAATTAAGTTCAAATATTTTCGAGGTGTGTTCTACTCATGAAACAGAAAAATTTGTGAAAAAAATATATTACGTCCCATACAAAATGATACTTTGTATGGAAGTACCAATTATTTTTCAGACGAAAGTTGTTCAGTTTTAAGAGTAGAACACACCCTGACAAATTTGTACATAATTAAATGTAACCTGTCTATGTTGATAAACGAGAAAAAAATATTTAACCTCCCATACAAATCTGTCGACCGATCATCTGACTGACTTTCTATGGGAACACGATTTCTTTTTTCCCAACATCGGCTCCATATTAACAGTTGTTCAGTTTCATGGTCTGATCATGTCTGCAAAGTTTTCGTTACACCGTCCCTTACACCCGGTATAGGTAGTTTAAGTAGGTAACTAGGATTTACCGCCTGTGGCGAGATGTGGCGCAATGGTAGTGCGACTGCCTTTGACACACAAGGTTCCGGGTTCGATTCTCGGTGGGTCACTCACAAAGTTGATATTTATCTCTTTGTGAATTTGTTCCCAGTCTGGTTAGGACATTGCCGACTGAACCACCCGATTGTCCGTAAGTAAGATGGTTCCGTGTTTCGGATGGCACGTTAAGCCGTAGGGCCCGGTTGCTGTCTATGATCACTTAGACAGCGGTCGTTACACAACCATGTCAGAAGCCTGCTGATCGTAGAAGGCGGTTGATAAATTCTGACACTAGGGTTCATCGGGTCGTTGAACGACTTGTTGACCCACATGAAAAGAAAGAAGAAGAAAGACCGCCTGTGGAACCCTAAAAGTTGTGGTCGAGTCAGCTCATTTAGTATTCCTACAACACACTCGGCGTTGTAAAACCCACTGAAAATTTCAGCGCTTGTCCCGTACAAAATTGTATTGTTGGCACTGAAATTATTTACTTACCTAATGAATATGAAAAAATAAGGGTAACCTTCCGAGTACAGATGCGATGAATGCAGACCAAGAAACTAAATAACTTTTACCTAGGAATAAATTTCAGAAAACGACAAAAAATAATTTGACCTCCTTAAGAAATCTCGATCAGCTGGGACAGTCCAATCTGATTCTCTAGGATAGACACCCTTGGGTGACGGATAAGATTAAATAAACCTGGATTATCCGATCCGCCGCCTCAGGGTGTCAAATCGGGTATGTCAGAAAGAAACTCACCGCAACCTCAACAGCAAAAACAGTCCACTGCTGGACATGGGCCTCCCACGGGGACTGCCATACTCACCACGCTTGGCAGGCGGATTGCCGAGCGCAGTGTAAGATGTAGCATTCACAGGGAACGTTGCTGCCAATTCCCTTGACAATTGTCCCTTTGTTTTACGACAGCTACGGATGGAATTAGGGTGATGCTATTCTGAGCCGGCTCCACACAGCGGTGGAAAGAAAAAAACTTGCTATTCGAAAAATTTAAACTATGCAAGGCAGCTGCATTTCATAAGCTTGAATTAAAAACAGCATTTCAGTGAGTGCAGTTGCAAAGTATCTAGATTAAACCAGTGTATTTCCTGTTGCCTTTTGTTTTAGCGTGTTGCTGCAACTTTGAAAATTACAAATTATACGATCCACCTTTTTGAAGTCTAAATCAATTTGACGCTACCCTGTAACACATAACATAACATAACAAAAATCTTTATTGCACAAAATCGAACAACATGTAGAAAACACAAATAAAGCTAACAGTACAACAAGGCGGCCCTAATGCTAGGTAGCATTCTCTAGCTATTAATTAATTCAAGATTTGGTAGTATCTTAAGCGAAAATCTTGTCAGAGAAGCAACATAATTAGATTAAAAGCCTGAAATCATCTTAAAATGTTCGATTTAAAGTTGAAGAATAAAAAACTCTGTTTTTACTGTACTGATTTTATACATGATTTATTTATTTATTCGATCTAGAAAAATATTACGAGACGATTACTTGTCCATCAATCAGTATATGTAACTAGAGTGAAAATTGTTGATGTACTTTTCAAACAATTGTAAAATTCGGACCTTGTTTTTACAGGCTTATGTAATAAAATAGCTTTGTGTTGAAAACTTGTGAAGTTCAGTCCCTTTGTTCCACTGCTGTAGTTCCGAATATTTCCGCCATTGTTGGAAGCCACTACGTTGAATACTAGTGGACATGACTGTTTGTAATAGAGACATATGGCTGAGGTTTGTTTTATTTTGTTGGTCCATATTCTCTCCAAACTAAAAGCGTAAAAAATTAGTGTATGACTTTTAAGTTAGACTATACAGGGTGTAAGAGACGGTGTAACGAAAACTTTGCAGGCGTGATCAGACCATGAAACTGAACAATTTTTTCTATGGGGGCTATGTTGGTAAATGTAAAAAAAAAATCGGCCTTCCATACAAAATTCCCGATCAGCTGACTGACTTTGTATGGGAACTCGAAAAAATTTTGGTTTCCCATTGTAGCCCCCATAGAAAAAGTTGTTCAGTTTCATGGTCTAATTACGCCTGTAAAGTTTTCGTTACACCGTCTCTTGCACCCTGTACAGTGTATAAAATTACGGATCGCGTTTTTATGACGTCACATTACTAGACCTTTTATCAAATTTAGGGGACCAACCGGACCAACCTTCTCTTTAATTGTATTATAGAGGCTTCTAATAATACTTCACAAAAACTTTACGCCAAAACAAGACATGATACCTTAATTAACACATAATTCATTGTCCCAAAATAATATAAGGGTCTTGTCAGATACCAAGGACCCATTAGGAGGTATATACATAGACATCTTTTTAGGGTCGAAAATACCCTGAAAACGAACCAGCTTAAAGCTAAACATTTCCAAGAAACGTTGAATAAGTATGAGGAAGTACCAAAAATACTTATTGTTGGAACTACCATACAAAACACTCTTACCCTGACACATTTTGTAAAATAGATTTGAAACAGCTTTCTTTCTAGGCAATAAGAGAAATAAGTATTAGTGGCATTAGACAGATTTCATTATTCGAAAGAGCCGAAAGAAGCGAACAAAAAGTTCATTAAAATGGAGGTGGGCTGGTTGGCATAAGTACCAAAATCTTTCAAACCATTTTTCTACATCCTACGTACATCATTGTCTACCCCGCAAGGGTTAAAGGCGTGATACATGTATGTATGTATGTATGTATGTACGTACAGCTACTTAAATCAGAGAAAGCATACAAAATTCTAAATTACAGTCATTCTTCAAACAACCGAAGGCGTCAGAGGCTCCAGGTGGTTGTGGTCTGCGGTTCAAGTGGCGTAAGCCTGTTCACAAAATATCTGAAACTTTTGCATACCAGTTGCACCTTACCACTTGGTAATAAGAACGAAAATTCAATAACTGACTATACGTCCTAACGTTGCAACTCCAGTGAAGCTTCGTAAGCTATCTGCAACTGATGTTACCTACCTCAAAGTTAATAAGAATAAGGTTGAAATTTGTGTGATTTGTATGTGAATATAGGCAGGCGATTACTAATTTTGCTGAAGTGAGTGTGACCGTGAATGATTTTGTCTCGTGAATTGAATGCGTTGAATTTCTTCTTGTGATTAGTTAGCGGTTTTTGGAATGGCAGTATGTTGGCTTGTAGCTTTACGTAATTATATACCATAAAGCCGTAGCCGTGTGGTGCCGGCAGAGTAGAATAGAACCACATCCTCTCTTCCCGTGGGGGTCGTAAGAGGCATCCGAGGGATCAACCAGACCCAAGACCAGTCTTGGAGAAGGACAAACTCCACATTGAACCCGGAACGGGGTCTCCGTCAGGCCCGTGTGACAGAGGTCCATCGTGCGGTAGATCCCTGCAGTCGACTTGGCTCCGCACGTATCGACTTGTCGTTCCTGTGGAATCAGTCATTAGGTTCCGGGCGGCCCAGCGCCAGTGTCTGTGTCTTAGACACTGATGAAATCGTCTGTCGTGAACGTATGAGGTCAGTAATGAAACAGTAAAAGGAGATTAACCCTACTCTCTATCACCCAATGACCTAAACTGTACGTCTGTACGAAAGGTACTTCTCCTACTGTAGTTATTCTTAGCCAAACATATAATTTATGACTTACAACAGGGTCTTTAAACAGGATTATGAAACGGATAAATTTATCCCAAAGACCATAGATGGTCGATCATAGGTAGGGATACAAACTGATTCTGGTACTTTCGTATGCGAGGTTAAATTTTTTGGATATTTCGACCCATAGGAAAACTGTTCAGTTTCATGGGATATTTTTCCTTGCGGAATATTTGCCCCTATTGTAGGCCACATTCGCATAGTCATTCGATTAATCTACAGAAACTTGTTCTGGATTTCTTGCTTACTCTGAAGTTTGCCGTAATCACAAAATACGTTGCTACTTTAGTTGTAAAAGCTTTCCGCACAAACTTTTAGACTACATTAAAAAATCTCTCTGGGGCAACACTGAAAACCAGAGCAATGACAATTTTATAAAGTTTGCTCTCTTGGGAACTAACTCGCTAAACCACTCTTGTGACCTCATTGCATTTAATTATAATTATAGCTGTAAGTATTTTAGTTTGCATGCATGGCCTCTGCAAAAAGATGCGTAACTTAATTTTTAGGAGGACGTGTTAGACTGGACCTGGCTATTACTTAGTCATCACTTCAGAACTTTTCGATCCCTTCAATCTTTGGTTACCATGAGCTATGAGATGATTTCTTGATCAGTGGAAATCATCATGCTGCGTCTTCTTCACGAAAAACATTTTTGCACTGTGGGCTTGATAGTCTTTTTACGATACGACAAGGTGCAGGGTCGCATGCCTTTTCTGGTCTTTTCTTTAGCATAGGTATTAAAATGAAGACACCAAAATAACACCTATTGTAAAAAATCGTAGTAATGGGTATAGTCGAGCGCAGGGTGGGTTAGACAGTATGGAATTTGGAACTATTTTCCAAAACCCAGAACTAAAACTTCAGAGGTTAACAAGAAAATCCTAAAACAAGTTTCTGCAGATAATGCCGCGAAGACTTAAATTATTTGCGGTTTGAATATCAAACTGGTTGACTGTATAAGCATTATTCTCTCATTGCTGCTAACTGGATGACAATTTTACAAAACAACCACCCTTGGGAGCTGACCCATCTCCATTTTGACCTTATTCTCGATTTTGTGGCTTGAGAGAATCTTGAGAAAGAACCGTTTATCTCTAAAATGTTTTAATTTTTACTCTTCCGCAATGAAAATTTTGATAAATCAGTAGGTACTGTACTCCTATATAAATGCTTTTCATAACTTATTAAATAGGTATACATGGTTATTTTTTAGTCAGTACACAAAGTTTGTAGGGTGTTCCTACTCATGATTCTGAACAACTTTTATTATGGGGTCACCTGCGAAATTGCAAATAAGTTGGGCCGCACATTGCCGAGCAAGTATGATCTTTTCTATGAAACACCCTTTTTTTGGCCCCATAGTATAAGTTGTTCAGAATCATTAGTAGAAACACCCTATAAAGTTAGTGTAGGTACCTACACCTACGGACTAAAAATAACCCTGTATTATTGTATGATTTTGAATGAGATTGTAAAACCTGCCAAAAGCTGAAAAAAATGTACCTTACTTGGGTAGAAAACTTAGACGGAAAATTAAAAGAAAGTTACGTAAAATGCGTACGATAAAAATTTCGCAACTGAACTTTCAGCAGATATCTCTCGACATTCTCACAAAGGTATGATGGGATTTCAGAGAATTATAAACTTTGTGAACAATTTTATACGGGCTTATTTACTTTGGCCCTAACGAACCAGGCGCTTATGTTAATGTTGCGTTTAGGTAAATTTGAATTTGGTTTTTAAACATTCACTGAAACATACCTACTGTTTATGTCGTATATTAGTATTAGTATAAAAGGTGTACTTTTTTTTGTAAATGCAATACTTAACCGTGCGCAGATCCATAACCGACGTAGTACCTATGACAATATATTTTTAAACTTATAACACAAATTAGGGAGACTAGAATAGAAGAGAATATACAATCAATGGAGGTGGTAAACAGTCAATTATCAAACTTTTTCTGCCACTTTTTGCACACAACGATAATTTTATAACAACTTGACAACCACATAAAAATGGCAACTGTCTGTTTCATATAACGTGCGGTTTCATATAACGGGAAAATGGGCAGTGAATTCTGGCAGAGGGGTAAGCCCAGCTTTGTCATCTCCTTAGAGTGAATGCTCTAAGCACGCGGGACGACAAGGAGGAGCTAAATAACAAATGAACTCTCAATTCTAAAGGATATTGTCCAAACCGTGTGTAAGGCTGTGCAGTACAGTCAGTCAGTCTAAAACTATGAAAATAAAGTTTGATAACAAACTCAGAAAGAGCGTAAATGAAAATCTACATCAATTTTATGGGCTATTGATTGATAACTCGTATCTCACATCATCATGGCGTTAGCAAAAACTACCGCTCCTAACGGTCACCGCAACGTGGGTAAGTTGCTGAGTACGGTGCATTTTGTTGCGCTTGCAATATCATGAGGATGACTGCAGTAAGGCTAGAAAATCATATTTTCTTTCTGCATGCAATTTACATACAAGTCATGCTGAGTCTACTTTGAGAAAGGTAACTGAGAGCCTTCAGCTATCGGAAATAATAGGAACGATGTGCTTGTTTAAAAATCATGCTTGAGAAATTCCGAGTCTAATTGTAATGTACGCGGGTTGGTTACTACAATTATATTTTTTTCTGTTTTTATTAAATAAAAATATATATTTTATTTTAAACAGAGAAACCAACAGTGAATACAACAATTAATAATAATAAGAAAAAAGCTTTATAGCACAAATTATCAAAAAAAACACAACATGACGGCCTTACCTAACGAACCCAACCCTTGTAACATGCTTGTAGCATATTATTAAACTGTTGAAACAAGTAGCCGATTTCCACAGAGACCTATGTTAAAAAAAATATGTTGTAGGGTTGCCAAAGTTATCCACGTAATAAAGAAGTATTGTGGGAAAGATGACCGGTTTTTGTTCATAGCATCTGAAGGTCAGACCGTAATTTAATGAGAAATAGGCCATGTTTCTTTGTTTACGTGAATTACACGTATTTTAAACTTTTTCTAGCACTAGATCCGCTAACATTTATGCGTGTCAGTTATTTTTATGTATATTCACTAGTATGTTATATATAACAAAGAAAATAAATGAAAAGACCACCTTTCTGGAGTGTTTAAAAATTTACGAAGAAAAGTAAAGGAAATATTTTTTAAAAGAGAAAGTGTCAATAGCCTTTCCAATTTGTATCACATTACGGTTTTGACCTCGTTTACTAAGCTGATGTGATGGGATAAAGAAGTTATTTTTATCCTTACCTTGTTTTACAGAATTAAAGCCAGTTTCTTTTCGACTTTAAAAAAAAACATCATTAGCCTCATACGTCTGTGACGGACGATTCAATCAGTGTCTGAGGCAAGATCCGCGTGACGCGGGTGCAGTTTCGTCTCTACAGACACTGCGTTGCCTCGTACGAAATTATGGAAAATGCAGGATTGCCTAGGACCTGTGCCACCCTCTTAACTGACCTGGCTGACTCCACAGGAACGAGGAGACGATACGTGCGGATCCAGGTTAGCTGCCAAAAAGTCATCTAGTCATTCAAATACCATCAATTTGTAATTTGGCAGCTATTCAAGTTTCAACACTTTTTAATTCGATTTGTCTTGGCTACTAATTTTTATATTTATGTTTTTATTGTGTATTTATTGTATGTGAGATTAAGTTTACTTTAGTACCAAAGTTTCTAAGCTTTAGCTACTGATATCAAGGCTGGGCAGGGCTAATCTGACCCTCACACTTATCAAGATTACGTGTAAATCGAAATAGCTAAAACACTCAAAACATTCCCCGAAATCTAAATCCACTTTTCCATTTATTTTCGAGAGAGGATGATATGATTTATGTAATACTACGCCTACCCTCACTTTTATTGCCCATAGCCAAAAAAGAAAGATTCCAGTAAGGAACTCATAAAATTCCTTTATTATTATCATATCTCCTTTGCTCCGCCGATTTTCTGGAAATTGGAGAATTTCGATTGGGATATTGCGGAACTTTTTTAGATGATTTCATCTCTCTTAATAAACGGCAATGTACAGTCAAGATCAGGCTGCGTTAGACAGTTTGGACTTTGGGTGTTCATATGTCGCGTATACATAGTGTAAAAAAATATTTACAGCAAATATTTTAAGGTTGAACCAGCCCGTGAAACTAAAAAACTTTCTCCAAGGAATATAGGTCGAAATAATAAAAAAAATTGGACCTCCCATACAAAATTACCGACCGACCAAGTCAATTTGTACCAGCGGCACCAACTTACACTGGTTAATCTTAATAAGTCATTGACTAACCAGTTAAATAGAGATCCTTTAAATAAGGTAACGATTATTAACCACACTTAATGCAAGAATCAAGTCTATAAAAAAAACGTGCACATTTCTTTCAACAAATAAAATAGCGCCTGAAGATAGAGCAAGGCAATTTACCGTAAATCAGCTGGGGACGGAAAGCGCCTTGAAGGCGTTTCTGGGTGTGCCATTGTTTCAACGAAAAATATGGTCTCATGGTGTTCTCGGGGGTTGGGTCAGGGCAATGTGTCATAGCATTCAGCTATACATTGCTTTACTGGCAATCATGCTTTTACTGAACCACAATAAAATAAAAAGGAATCAGGATTATTTTCAATATTTTTTACAGCGTCCATGCATACATATATCACGCCTTTATCCCTTACGGGGCAGGCAGAGCGTTAACCGCCGCAAAAATACGGTCGCTATCGCCACGTCTGACAAATAAATGTAGAGGGCCGTTTGAGATAATCAAAGCGTCCTTTATCAAAATTAAAGATACCATTAACCTGTGGGTATAAATTCATAACATTAAAACTACCATTGAAAATATCTTCAGTCTGAGAAACATTAAAAAAGTTTTGCTACCCACAGAATAACATAATAAACAAGACAAGGCTAATTTAATAAGTGTCCCCACAAAACAGCTTCTCGGCGGAATCCTGCAAATTAGAACATTAAAGCACTCGTTATTTTAACCTACATTTTAGCTTAGTGATGTAAACCGGTTTATTCTGGAACCCCTAATAACCGGGATTACACCTGCTTTACCGGTTTCAACCGGTTACAAGAACCAATTTAAAAAGTTAAATGTGTGTCTTTTCCACATTCCTGATGATTCTTGGCGTTTTAATGAATAATGATATTACTATTAGGTAATGAATGAAAATTAGCTTTATTCCATTGTTCATCATCTGTCGTATGGGACGGGTCAAAGAATGAGCCGTCAATTTGATTTAAGAGCACGTTAAGCGTCGGCCCTGATTGCAAGATACGATTAGTTAGACAGCGGTATTTTCACAACTACATCAGAGGCCTACTCTGGCATTGAGTCTCTCTTTTCGTGTGGGACACTAAGTCCCAGTCCCAACCAACGACCCAGTGAACCTTAGTGTCAGAATTTTTCAACCGCCTTCTACAAGTAGCTGGCTTCTGACATGGTTGTGTAACGACCGCCGTCTAAGTGATCATAGACAGCATAGGGACCTACGGCTTAACGTGCCATCCGAAACACGGAACCATCTTTCTTACAGACAATCGGGTGGTTCAGCCCGCAATGTCCTAACCAGACTGGGAACAAATTCACAAAGTGATAAATATAAACTTTGTGATTAACCCACCGAGAATCGAACCCGGAACCTTCTGCGTCAAAGGCAGTCGCACTACCATTGCGCCACATCGGTCGTCAATCTCAATTCTGGAATCCAGAACCGGTTATTATAACCTTCCTAATTTTACATGGCCTACATTTTGGTAAAGCTCTGTTTTGTGCTTCTACAGAGGCATTGGGGTGAACGTGGCCAAACGTAAGTAGATTTAATTATGAAAATGTTTTACATACGTATCGCGACGGCCGACATACACGTGTATTTATGGGGTGATATAGGTTTGAATTGGGCTGGTGCAAATCTAAGCCGGCACCACAGGGCGGTACATAAAAACCCTTGTGTTTCCAGTGATTTCTTGCACTGCGCTCGCTAACCTGATCAGTCATACAGGGTGTAAGAGACGGTGTAACGAAAACTTTGCAGACGTGATCAAACCATGTAACTGAACAACTTTTTCTATGGCCATGTTGGGAAACGAAAAAAATTTTTCGTGTTCCCATACAAAGTAAGTCAGCTGATCGGAAATTTTGTATGTAATGTCGAAAAAGAAATCACGTTAATTAACCAACATAGCCCCCATACAAAAAGTTGTTTAGTTTCATGGTCTGTCTGCAAGTTTTCGTTACACCGTCCCTTACACCCCGTATATTATATATTGTGCTTTGTTGTTGAATGAATTTGGAAGAGACCGATGTAATCATCTGACCATTATGCAGATATTATGATATGTTTAGTATTAGGATTAGGTACCTACAGATGTAAAAAGAAAAAAATATATAATTATGTTTATTGTTTTATTGAAATGATTACAGATTAAATGTAAACAAATTAACAAAAAAAGAGCATCGTTTGCTTAGGAATGGAAGTACATAAACGTGTAAGAAAAAGGACAGATTTTGCAAAAAGTTTTCTAGTATCGGGTGCATATTTAAAATAGTGTCAGTTTATTAACATATATAAGTAGTTTAAATTCATTGCCTAAATCTCAATAAGCTCCAACTACTAGACCTTTTTATAACTTGTGGTTTATCAGCAGATCTGAATGAAGCTTTCGTATTCAAAGTATGCCTCTTCTTTAAACGTACTTCTAAATTTTCTCCATTGCGTATTATGAACGACATCAAAACATTTCTAACTTTTGGTATCTTTGGTTCCGTAACCACCAACTTCTTTAGCATTTTCATACTGTATAGAGCTGAAATGCATGCAGCATCAAGTTCTATTCCAGTAAGGTTTAAATACTCTAAAGTATGTCCGTTGAGTCTGGCAATTCTGTTCAAGCAAAGAGCATCAATTTTGGTTTGATTTTGAAGTGAAAGATATTTGAGGTGGTTAAGGCCGGAGAGGTATTGAAGGCCTTCGAAACGTAAGCCATTATTGTAATAGCTACTACAGTCTATTGCTTCTACAAGAAAGTTTTTTTCTTCACATTCTGCATTCAAAAAATAACCCTTTACATTGCGCCTTAGATATGGAACACTGTCACCAAGCCACTCATTGCTGCCTTTCAGTCTGAAAAAGTAAACAATAATTACCTTACTAAGAACATGTGTACAAATACATAAAGGAGCGAAACATTAATGGTATGCTGATGCCAGTTGTTCGATAAGAACGCCAAGTGGATTTTAGTATGTTCCCCTATTGTCCATCTGCTGGTAAATGGTCCCCATTGTATGGGAATGTACTATGCGCAAAAACAATCTGGAAACTTTCAGTAAGGAAGTTTATTACGTCTCATTTACCTGACTGCTGCCTGGTGATCAATGAAGAAATGGGCAGCAGCGACATCGGCTCCATGGAGACGAACACATTCCTCATCATACCACTGGTCATCCTCGTCTTCAGCGTTTTTTAATTTCATCCACCAATCTTGGAAATCTTCAAACTCCGGTAAAAGTACTCCTGGTGGTATCTGCATCAGAGCCATGTGTTTTATTGCTGTAGATTTTTCAATGTCCACGGATTTTTCGCAGATTTTGATCAAATCTTGCGGGCTCGCGTTCAGAATGTTTGTTAGATCACAGTAAGTTATTTCGTTCGTGCCCTCATTTTTATTTTCTTCTTGTTGGTTGCATGAAGTGGATAGGTAACAGTGAGCATATTTTTTGGTTTCATTGAGCATGATATTAGAGCATGAAACGACTTTGCGTAGTTGGATAATTGTATTTACAATTCGTTTACACGGTGATGCCATCATTTTCTTTTCATTGCATAAACAGCTTATTCAGGTAGGTACTGTACTATGAAATTATAACTATTTTACCTACATAACAAGGAACAAAATACTAACCTAGCGGTCAGCTACCTAGGTACTTGTCTTGTGGCTGGTTAGATTAGATCTAATTTAGAAAGCCGTGGATCAAGTGTTGTTAATACCAATTCATAGTGGCAATCAGGTTTTTAGTTGGGATTGTGGGTTGGTATTAGGGATATTTATTTTACCCATTTTTCCTTAGATTTCATTAAATAATTCATGATAAACTTTTTATTGCTTATATTTGTGCTCGTGGTGGAGGCGTCAAAGATTGTACTGTCAGCAACGTCAGCAAAACTCTATGGCAAAACTGTTCGTTCAGTTATTTACATAGACTTTTATTTCTGACCTTAATTTTATAACCTACCTATTTATGGTTCAGTTCAGGTTCCATTCAGGTCATAGATTGAGGTTCAGTGTGGGTTTAGCTTCAGCCTTAGGGGTTCAGCCGGGTTCAGCCAGCCGGCGGCTCCATGACGACTCAAATTGTCAAGAACATAGACAATCGCAATTGAATCAAGGAATACTATACTCCCCTGAATGCAAACGAAACTGATTATAAAGATCGTAAACATTTGCAACTCGCACTTTTTTTGACTGAAACTGCTATTTTACACAAAGTCCTTATCATGAGGAAGGATCAGGGTCTGTGCAGCAGACAAGGCAGGGGCTTTGTACGAAATTATTTTCTGTGGAAACGATCAAATATGCACCCTTTCTTATCCCCACACCATCTTTTCCCACATATCATTTTGGCCAAGCGAACGTTTTTTGAAGTTCATTGCCGGCTGCTTACAAAGTTTGAGTTTTGAAGACTAGCAAAGCACCAATGGTTCATGTTTAGCGTAATATTTTTTTCGAAAAGGGTTTGAAAAGGCACGTTTTCCGATGCTTATCGATAATGCAGTCTTTGTGGGGACAGGACGCTAGAGAACCTTGTGAAAGGTGTTTTAATGAAAGTACGGTGAGCTTGGCTTGAGGGTACATTCACGAAAGTTTGTGCGTGGTCTGTGCTTTTTTGGACAATAGATTTCAAGGGAATTACTAAGTAAAGTCTGTATGGTACTCGTTGGGAATTAGATACCTATAAGTGATAAAAGGATTCTTTATCTTGAGTGTATGAAGACCGTTAAACTAAATAACTTTCCCTTAGAAATATATCTCTATCTGTTGTCTTTTCTATGGGTGATGGAGCAAATCCTTCTCTTTGAATGTTATTAACTGTATTTGTTTGTTAGATAGTTTGTTGGTTATTTACGGAGCGGAATTGTTAAAGGAAAGATGTGGTCCGACTTCGTAGAGCGTATATTGCACACTAAAGTAAAAAATGCATTGTACATGTAAACTGCAGATACAGCAAGTTGGTAAATATGTGACGCATTCAACTTATTATAAAGAAATGATTCAAGATTCAAGATTCAATCGTTTATTTCCAAGTAGATTCACAATGAATGCTTTTAGAATGTCATAGAGTTAAATTACAATACGGTCACTGAATAAGTGAATTAGTCATAGTAACAATAACAATTTGATGTTCCTAATAGAATCGCGGCACGAGTGGGATAAAAAAAAAAGGCACTGCCTCGGGGCTGGTCAGGCTGACCACACAGCATGTAACTTACGTCACCACCATCAATTTAATCAATCAAATTAAAAGCAATATTTAAAAAAAAAAGCATGTTACATGCTAATCAGCCGGACCCCCTGAACAGGAAAACCACCCAAAAACCTGCTCAGAAGTGCTTCTAATCTCAATTATTTACAATTTGTACCTATAGAATAGGCCCTAGGCTACCCTAGCTAAGTTTTATAAATATATATATTATTAGCCCAAAAAATCGGCTACGCTAAATTAAAATAAAATAAAAGTATTACAGTAGATAATTCTAACTGTTTCGTCTTCCTTACTAATTATGCCAATTGTAAATTCCATGCACGTCCTGATTTGGTATTAAAAATGTAAACTAATGTCGAGTAGGTTCGTACAATGGGAAAGGAAAAAAATATTGACGCGTCCTGAATTATATTCCTGGGGGAGAGTGCTTCACGTTTATGGTCTAAATCATAGAATTACTTATATACTGGCGTGTCTAAGTGCACCCTATCAGTACCTATTCGGAGGGCTGTCCCTTACACCCTGTATGTATACTAGGCCTGTGGTAAGTGATATCAACAATATCAGTTTCATAACTTTGCTTAATATTATATTGAAAATGAAGTTGATATGTTTATTTGGAGACTAAAAGCCTTTCAGAGAGCAGACGTTCATTGACTTTAGTACTCTAAGGGCACCTTTTTGTCATATGTGATAATGGTATAAGTGCGAAAGAAGATAAATCCTTCTCTCTCTTCGTGTGGGACACCGTGTCGTCCAACGACCCAATGGACCCTAGTGTCAGAATTTTTTAACCGCCTTTTCCAAGGGGTGTAAAGGACGGTGTATTGAGAACTTTGCAGGTATGTTCAGACCTTCGGCTCAAATGATGGAACTGAACAACTTTTTCTATGTAGGTAGGTACCCATGTTGGTAAACTTCTCATACTAAATTCCCAGTCAGCTTTTAAAATAATTCTTTTATTTTTTTCCCCAGGCTCTTTAGTAAAGTTTCATGGTCCGTCCACGCCCGCAAAATTTTCGTTACACCGTCCCTACCCAACCCGCTATAAATAATTGTACTACATAGCAAATGGGACATACACCTTTTTTCAAAACTAGCTGCTAAGTAACTTTGTGGGCATTTTGTTAAATTTTTTCCTCGTCAATATATCTTTGAAATATAACATAATTCTAAAAAATAAGCAAGCTTAAGGGGCTGACAAGAGCTAAAAACCGGTCCCTTTCTGACAAATGTCAAACTGCGCGCGTGCGAACGGGGCGGAATCTTGCCGATTCAATGATATTTTCGTGTTTTCGATGATAACTCGGTCTAAAATAAGTAATTTGAAAATCAAAAACAATATGTCGATAGAGTATTGTAAGGCGCTCATTCTGATAATAACCACTTAATTATTGCGTGGGTTTTGTTCGTACAGTTTGCGATATAATAGATTTTTAGAAGTAACTTTACGATGTTTTTCTATCAAGCTAAATTACTAATATCATGTTTTGGAAACAATAGCACTACAGCAAATATCCTAAAGATTTTTACCTTTTTTTTTCGTCAGTTTTTCTGCATTTTATCTAGGGTAGAAATCACTTATAAAAGTAGCATTTAGCTCTACTCAGCCCCTTAAACCTTCCACACACTGGGGATATTAAACATTGTGTAAAACACATTACACCCGTCTTATCCAACACAATGAACGAACAATGGCGCGAATACAGGATGTAATGAAAATTACTACAAACAGGTACTTTAAGGGGTGAAATAGTCCATGACACGGAACAACTTTCGCCAAGAAACATAGGTCTAAATATTGAAAACAAGGACCTCCCATATAAAATACCCCAGTTGACAACCTATTTGAATGGGAGGCCATCATTTAGGTAAGTAATATGGGGGTTTTATGTGATATTTCAACCTATGTTCCTTGGGAGAAGTTGTTCAGTTTTATAGACTGGTTCACCCCTTAAAATACTTGCAGTTTTTTTTACATTCTGTATACAGAACTTCACTCCACACAGCGACCGAGACAAAAACAATTGCACAAAATACATGCAGAAAATTACGTCCAAATGAAACGAGCGGACGTTAAAATCCCTCGTGTCCTGAACCGCTGTCGTTGTCAGGGCCGCATTCAGTTACTACATGTTGAGAAACTTAGAATGATGACAGACGATGTTTGAAGGTGACGTAACCAGGTAAGCCTTCGGGTTGCAGAGGCCGGATGGCAGTCGCGCTGTGTAAAAACTTGGTTCCATGTCAAATACCCCAGATCTGGATAGATTTTTTGGAGCTTTCCTGTCCAGCGCAATCGGAAATATTATACACCGACCTTTGGAGGATATACCTATATTAAATTAGACAAATTGTGGAGAACATCGAAAACTGAACAATTTTTACTAGCGGATCGATGCAGTAAAAAAAATGCCACCTCGCATATAAATTCAGTCAGCCAATCGTGAATTTCCTATAAGAGGCCGATTTCTTTTTTAGTTTTACTGCTCTGGTCGTAATGAAAATAGTTCAGGCCTTTAAAATATAAATAAAAAAATAAAATAAATAAAATAGTGTACGAGTAAAAATGGCTTTAATTAATATAATTCCTACAATGCCTTTAAAATAGTGTCCCTTTCCTCCAAAATACGGGTTTACAAGTGACCTATAATGAAAACTCAGAACGGGCTGGCTATAAAGCATAATTTTCCCTAAGGAGTGAATCTGTGTTTTTGCAAAAACACAAAGAATTGGGAGTACGGACCCTAAATGCATCTCTGTAACACACAATAAAGTCGGCTTAAAATTTGGCATGGCTGTATGTGCAGAGTCGGTGTGTATCGCACTAAGAGCATTTAGTGCAGGTTGCTCAGCCTGGCTTAACCGTAGAACACACCGGCTTTTGCAATAATACAGTACCTACCTATACGCACTTGGTATTATAACAAACAAGAAATCGTGGTGTCTTGTTCTTCTTATCGTGTGAATGGCAAAGATTCTTAAAGGATCATGACCATTTTACAAAGGATTCCCGCCTAGAATTGCGTAAGAGCTGGAGTTGTTCTAATCGGATCATTAATAACCACTTATTTACCTCCAGTTTTTATTTTTATATTAAA
This sequence comes from Keiferia lycopersicella, assembly GCA_029255805.1. Lineage (NCBI taxonomy): Eukaryota > Metazoa > Arthropoda > Insecta > Lepidoptera > Gelechiidae > Keiferia > Keiferia lycopersicella. The sequence goes on from JARACZ010000008.1 coordinate 9,940,744, forward strand.
AACCCGGAGATTAAAAATATTTACGAAAATAATACATAACCTTTAGAATAGATTACCCAAATGTAAACATATTGACATTTTACACGACGCACCACGGGTTTGGAGGGAATCGACATGTAGCCGTCTCTGCCACCCGTGCAACTAAAGAGGTTTGGTATTTTTACCTAAAAATGATGAACCTAGTTGTTGTCAAGTATATACGTAGTAAGTCGTGAGTGTCGTGACACGTGTGATGTGATGGAATAAAAGAAACACGACTCACTAAAGAAAACCGTCAAAAGTCAAAAAGAAACAAGAACACGTTTCAAGTCACTTTTGTGTCATTTTGTACCCATAAATCTTAAAAAAGAATTTGGTCAAGTAGTTTTACTATTTTTATGCTGTATTATAATGAAGTGCTTAGATTATAAAACTCCTTGTGCTTTTTGCGCGTGTTTGATTGAATTCCTAGTTTCATGATCAATCAATACAAGATTTAGTTACAAATTAAATAAAACTCCGGGTGCTCAGCAGACTTTCAGGTAGTAATACGTGATAGATTAAATGTAAAAATAATTTTAATATTAGTTTTATCTTTACGCAATAGAAAATCGAGGACCGCAAACGGTCATTCGTCTTTTGCCAGCCCAAAATTTGACTACTTCGATGGCCCTTTGGTTGGCGCTGAAGAGGTCATCTATGGTGCAGGTGAAAGGTGGGGCATGACAATAAATTTGACATGGATTGCATCGTGGAGTGACATGACGTGACTTTTCTGGTCTTTGGATAGTTACTCTTACTCACCGAACTGAAAACTAACTCCGCTGGTTCAGCGACCCAAAGAGGATCTTGGCCTTCGAAAAGAGCTCTCTCTAATGATCCCTGTCCTGCGCGATCTCCTGCCTATTGCTGACACAAAGATCGCGCAGGTCAGCCTCTACCATGTCTCTCCAGCGGTACCTGGGGCGTACCACAAAACCGATCTTCTTATTTTTTCTACATAAAATTGAAGTTCTTGTGTAGGATTGAAATTTGAATAGGAGGCACTGGATAGGTCCAAGAAAATTCAAAAAATGTGAGAACATTTAGTTGAATGAAAGACTGATGATGAAAGATGATTGCTTTCGAGACCTATTTTTCTTTATTACCCCAACTAGGTGTTACTGAACAATTACAACCGTGTTAGTTATAACTAGTGATGGGACGATTGCTAATATCGCCGAATACCGGATATTCGGCCAATAAAACCACCGAGCAGTCGGCGGCCAGATATTTGGCTGTCGCCAAGCGACGACGGCGTTTGAGTTTGTATTTCTTACACGAATGCAGAGAAACAATTTGTATTAACCACAATATGGCTCTTGCTAAGTAATTTTGATTATTTTGTTACGTCTACGGTCGGTATCGCCACGTCTGACAAGTATTGAAGGACTCTTATGATGATTCGTGTATCATTGTAGTGACAGGTTTTCAGCCTGTCGCCTAAAATTGTAATACATATGAAATCCTCCAGTCCCTCAGTTGCCTTTTACAACACCCGCGGGAAGAAATGGGGTGATGCTACTTGTCAGACGTGGCGATAACGACCGTAGTTTTACGATCGTTAATGCTCTGCCTACCCCGCAAGGGATAAAGGCGTGATTTGTGTGTGTATGTGTATGTACAGAAAAGTGGCCTTCTCACATATCCGATATCCGGCTGAAAAGCTGCCTCTGGCTAAAATGGAATGCCAAATAGTTGCCGAATATTCGTTGCATCTCTACTTATAACCCCCTTGTTACTGTACCGTGGGCAGTCTGGGAGCACAAATAAACAAGACCCTTTTTACTGCTCTCACTTAAGAGGTTGCGGGGAGAAAGAGTTTCAGTGTGTGGTCCTATTGCTGGCGGTAAATGTTGCTTTCCTACTTACTTCTACAGTCACAACAGTCCACTGCTGGACATGGGTCTTCCTCAAATTGTATGGCGGGTATTGCCATACCTAATCACCACGATTGGCAGGTGGATTGGCGAGCGCAGTGCCAATGCATATTGTAGATATTCACAGAAAATGCTGCTGCCTGTTCCAAGGATTCACTTTTACGACACCCACAGGTAGAACCGGGGTAATACTATTCTAAGCCGGCACCAAACGGCCACTTGCCTACTGTTAACGTAATATTCTCCCTGGGGTGGCAGATCTGCCATCGCAGGGTGTCCATCCTAAGATGTCAGATTGGACTAATCCATTTAAAACTCAAGAAGGTTGAATTTATTTCAATGTATAACAAATAATCATGCGCTACATAATGCGAGACCTAGACAAATGTTAGGCCACTTGACGACCGATGTGGTGTAGTAACAGTGCGTCTGCCTGTGACGCAGAGGGTTCCGGGTTCGATTCTCGGTGGGTCACTCGCAAAGTTGATATTCATCACTTTGAGAGTTGGTTCTGGTTACGACATTGCGGGCTCAACCACTCGATTGTCCGTAAGAAAGATGGTTCCGTGATTCGGATGGCACGTTAAGTCGTAAGTCCCGTGTCTATGAGTACTTATTATCGCTTAATCTTAGACCACACGGTAGGGTTGCGGCGACAAACGAGAAATCCCTAGTAATTTACTGCCTTGTAGTTTGTTGCGCCTAAGGAAACACTTTATTATGGCACGGAAGGTACAGTTGCTCGGAACTACTTACTTACATCTGCAAGTTTATGTAGCCTCCGATACTTTCACATAAACAAATACTTCGCTACTACACGTATTTGATATGAAATTTTCTGTCTTCTTTTTTAATTACATTCTGGTTGACCAGGGACCCAAGTCTGCTATTTTTTGTCATTGAACGCCATCGAAACTCAACTGTCATTCAATTGCCATTGTGATTTTTCTATACTTTAAACTGTTAGCATACTACGAAATGACCAAAATCATCCAACTGAGATCCAATCGACATCCAACTGAAACGATTTTTCATTTCTTTAGACTTAGAGCCCAGAAATTTTAGAATTAATAGCCAGGTACGCAAACTTAGCAGGTGATTCTACACTAACTACTAAAAACTTAGCAGGTTCATTATAATACGTGAACAGCTTTTACTTTGGATTTGAGACACCAAATCACAGAAATCTCATCGTATATGACATATACAGGTTTGATGCAGGAATCAAGGTGGCGTTCGTTGGCAACGAACGCTTGAAGTTTTTATGTTATCTGAGGTTATACAATACAATGACTTAGCAGGAAAAGAACGTACAGTAATATTTTGTTTTATATAATACTGGTCGATAAGAAATTAAAAAGACTTAATATATATGTCACGGAACGAGGTTAGCACATGATCCTGAGGATTGACGTCACGCTGTGCTATTATACCCTGCAATCTTAGATAATCATGACATGACTCTATCATCATTCGCAACCTAAGAGCATTCAACCTAAGGAGATGGAGAAGCTGGGCTAACCCTTTTGCCAGAATTCACTGCCCATTTGCCCAGCACGTTATATGAAACTGACAGTTGCCATTTTGTATGCGGTTGTCAAGTTGTTGTAACATTATCGTTGTGTGCTGTACATTTATAGGATACATTTTATTTTTTTCCAATAATACTCTATATAGATAACACAGAAACAGACTATGGGGTCAAACTGATAAAAATATACACAACAAGACACGAGTGCACTATCGCATCACCTTGACATTGGTTTTAAACATGACTAGTAATATTTAAGTGTAAAGCTTGTTGTACACGGAGGATTAAATGTTTTGCAAACAAAATATCATCAAGGTAAAGATGCAATTGGCTTAAGTACAGCACTGTACACTTTAGATTCTTGTAGGTAGGCATACAGTATGTCTATAAAGTCTTAAAATGAAATAAAAGGAACTAAAAGATTTGTATGAAAAATTGTTGCCATATTTAAGCGTTATCTGTCAGATTTAACAGATTGCGAATACAGTGGCGCACTCATTTTATTGATAGACAGACTGTACCTTTGACCAATACAGACAGAGTCAACGAGCGAATAACTTAAGGTCAAAGAGTTTGGAAATCATCCAAAGGTAGGTAAAAGGTTGATACATTGACAGAATCCAAGTAACTCGTAGTTTCTCAACTGGACAACAACAGAATGCAACCGATGTCAATTGTGCGTGATCTCAAAAGCTATTGCATCTAAATTGGAATTGCCTCCGAAATTAAAAGTGGCTGATATACTTGTAGTGCATAGTGAAACGGAAAAGACCCCTGTTTGTAGGCAGCATCAATGATATCGACATTATTTACTAAAAGTAAAATAAACTTATCAGTCAGTGAGTACTTACCTCAAGCTTCATATAAAACCATCGAGGTAATATGTACTAGCGTACTAGAGGAGGCACTGCACCTTCACTTTTTGTAACACGCGTTAGAGTACATATGCTCTAACTCGCTTAGTTTGAGCCCGCCGCTTGCTGCGACGTCACGTGTCAGTGCTAGTTTCAAAATGCCTGGCTGTGTACTAAGATACTGCTCAAACAATTCGAGAACCACAAGCAAAACCCAAGGAGTAACATTTCATATGTAAGTTATCTATTTTTATCAGTAAACCATGCATCGGAATATTATTTTCATAATTTTGTAAAAAATCACCGCGCGCTCGGACGCGGCGGCCATATTTCGGCGAAAATCATAGATTAACAACATTACAGTATGTAACGTACAGACGTGACACTTTAGATGAGTCATTATAATAAAAAGCAGTCAATTTGCTAGGAAATGTTATTGTAGTATAATATTGTAAATATTTATACTTTTAACTGACTACGCAAAGTGAAAATGAGGTTCAACTTAATAAATATTTCCGTTCTTGCTGTTTATTTTTATTTGAACTTGTTTAAAGGTTTCCGCATCCGGGCCATGAAAAAAGAGAGGCGTGGATTAAATTTGTACAGAAAGATCGCAACGAAGAACCGTGGTTGTCATCAAATTATTCACGGATCACTACACAAAACGACATAGATTTACAAAACTTGTTTTATTTAAAGGAAATTAAAATATAATTTTAGACAATGTACTCTTTTTATTATGTTCCCGATCATGAGTTCCTACTGACAGTGTCAAGTAGACGTAATGCACAATTTGTCGCATCTGCGCGCATTACTCGTTATCTATGACTTGCACCGCCGCTCCCGAGTGTCCCGCGCGGGCCCCGCCGCAAGGTCGCGCGCAATGCTTTCATTGAGAATAGCTACTCCAGTACGCTAGTACATATTAACTCGGATGTATAAAACCAAGATACTGAACGCGCCCGAACATTGCTATCGGACTGGTCAACGCAGCAACATGTCGAAGAAACTCCACTACTTCCACTTAAACGGTCTCGGAGAGTCAATCAGGTACGTTGGAGTACCTTACTCTTCTTCATCGAATCGCAACAGTCAGATTCTACTTAATGAGTAGCCGGCCCCTCTGATCACTTCGGATCTTCTTCCAGCACCAGCAGGTCCATAGTGAAAATATTAGGGCTGTTGGGGCAGGAGAGAAGGCGGTCTTTGGTTTGTTCTCCACTGTAACCGCAGAGGTCACTCAGTGTGCATAGCACCTTTTAGTACTAGGTCGGAGTTTGTTTGGGACGATGTTTGTGGTACGTTTGGCATAATTATGCTGGTTACATGAAAACCAAATAATTCAGCAATCAGTATAATTTGATTTCCAAGCACATATTATGCGCGTTGAACTTTTTCTATGTTTTCAAGAATGAAATGACCAGTTTTTTCTTTTTTAAGGTACATTCTCCACTACGCTAAGGAGGAGTTTGAGGATGTGCGATATGACCTTAAGGACTGGCCCATCCAGAGCGTCAAGGACTGTAAGTTTTATCGTGATTAATGGCTCTGTTCTGCTATAGGTATTTCAGCTAGGTACTATTATAAAACGAAATACGGTGCTAAGAAATATATTTTTTTACTTCCGAAGGTTATCAAAATGTCGAATACTTGATAAACTTCCCAAATTCTTAGTTAGCATTATCTTAAGTAGACACCTATTTACTTAGGTATTTAATTATTAACGGTTTATGTACAATTAAGTTTCATTGGGTTTTCACTTCTGTGGAATAGGACTACGAGGAGAACTGTAGGAAACTATTTCACATGAGAACCAATATTTAAACCGCAACTCATATATTTTCCAGCTCTGCCATACGGTCAATTTCCCCTCTACGAAGAAAATGGCCGCAAATTGAACCAATCGTTAGCAATCGCTCGCTACGTGGCCCACAAAGCCCACCTCCTGCCTTCAGACCCTTGGGAGCAGGCTAAGCTTGACGCTATCGCGCAAAACATCCAAGACTTCTACATGAGTAAGTACTGGCTGGGTTAATGTCTAAGGAACAAAACGGCCGCTGCTTGAATCTCAACCCCAAGTTGCTCCCAACAAACCACACTAGGGCCCGTAATTATAAACCGCACTCAACTTCGATCTCAAGAGCGATACTGACAATTGTCAGGCAGTACCTACCAATGACATCTCATAATCGCACTCAAGATCGATCTCAGAGTGGAGTACGGTTTAATAATACGGGCTTTAGTATATCCCGTATGATATGGCAGTATTATATTGATGTCTTTTTTATAGAGTTCGTCGCGTACATCTATGAACAGGACCCTGTTAAGAAAGAGGAAATCAAGAAGAAGATCTTAGAGGAGTTTGTTGACTTCTACTTCTCCAGGTTCGAGAAAGAGCTGAAGAACAATGGTGGATTCTTCGGAGGCAAGGTACGAAATTTTAAAAAATCCGCCTATCTCAGCGTCCGTTGCAGGACAATTTGTATAAAGTTGAGTCAGTTTTCTGTTGGCTACCGATCTAAGTAAGTTTCGTATGGGCTACCGAGCGCACTTTTTACACTTTGTGTCGTTGCCTTCACATTTTCATTCTTGTTTCTAACCAAAATTGTTATACAACTGTTTTTTTTTTTGCAGCTGTCCTGGGCTGACTTCATACTCATCGGTATTGTAGAGACCGTGAACCTCGTTTTGAAGACTGAAATCGAGAACAAATACCCCTGCGTGAAAGCCCTTATTAACAAGATCAGAGTGCTTCCAGGCGTTAAGGAATACATCGCCTCAAGGAAACCTTACTCGTTCTAATATGGTGTAATGATTTTTTTTTTGTTATAAGATTCTTTGCACTTTTATTTGTATCTTAAACAGCAAAAAGGTAGTCAGATGCCAGAAGCACCTTTCATAAACGGAGGGAAACGAAAGGAGGTAACTTCTTCTTTTTAACACTTGATTTTTAGGTTCCGTGGTTATTATCACTAAAACTATAAGATTACCCGTGATCATGGCGATTGCAACATTGCCGAAATATTGGGTGCTCGATATATCCCTACCGTGAGTTAAAAACCCTTTATAATGTCTTATAGTTCTTCTTTTTAATCCTTTTTCGTCTAGGCTGCGCAATCGTCCAACAATCCGGTGAATTCTTTGAAACCTACTTACATTATTTTTGCTGTTTGCATTTCTACTGTACATACCACAGTACAGTAGAAATCATTTTCGCTCCGTGTTTGAGATTGGTAATTGCACTCCGCCAAATAAAGTAGGAAGTTATTACGTACAATACAGTTAACAATTCAGTGATTTATTTTAGCAGCCATAGTGTCAGTCCTCTTGGTGTAGCCTGCAATCTTTTTAAGAGATCAACTTATATTGTTTTTTCTTAAAAGCAGCAAGAAAACCCAGTATAAATTGGTCCCTTCGATAGTTTTATTCACCTATACTTTAGCTGTACTCATAATAAGAAATACTATGTATGTAAGAACATAATCCAAAGTTGGTTCTCATTCTCGCACACATTAAAACTCTTTGTTGGCACGACAAGAAGCGAAGACTCGAAAATTAGTTTTGTTCTAATTGCTTTCCGAAAGTTGGCTGGCTTACTTTGGGACTAATAAAGGTTTCGCACAAAATGAGGGCCTGGTTTTGAGGTGAGCTGAGTTGACGTGACACGATGACTTTGCGAACAATTTCGCGAGTTGTTATTGAATCGTTCTTAGTAGTAAAACAATTAAAAGCAGAGTGTTCTTTAAGTTGCGATGGATTTAGGGCAGTAGCTTAAACTCCAAAGTTGTGATTCAGGACTTCAAACCTAGGTCTGCGAGCATTATCGCAGGCAGACGATGGTAAAAAGAGACAAGAACTTTTCTACAAATCAATTAAACATCACATTCAATAAAGATTGGAGCTATCTTAGAGCATACATGGAGCATACATACATCTTTGGGCATTCAACCTATGGAGGTAGTAACAGTCAATTACCGACTGTACCGAATATATCTTTCTCTAACTTTTTGCGGGAGGGGCACAAAATGGCAACTGTCAGTTTCAAACAATACAACGTGCTAGTCAAATTGGCAGTGATTTCTGGCAGAGGGTTAACCCCAGCTTTGCCATCTCCATAGGTTAAATGCTCTTAGGGTGCGAATGATAGAGTCATGTCATGGTTGACCGTCTTTCATTTAGGACTTTCCGCTTTCCAGTCCATGTGACTTCCATTCCAAATTTTATTGAAAATCAAGCAAAAATCAGTATTGGAACACAGTAACATAGCTACAAATTCTTCAGTTCAGTCACGAGCAGGTGATAAACCGTTGCCCCCCCCCTCTTTAATTGCCGCACCTTCTGTTCCTCGGCCATTAGATATCGGACGAGCACTTATTGAACTGAACATTGACAGTAAAGTTTTGTTACGTGCGTGCCATTTTTAACCGTCTACCCGAAGGAGAGTCTATCTGAAATTTCTTTAGAAATAAGCAGTGCCTGTTGTACCGTCAAATGGGGGAAAATGAGACTAGCGGGAACTTGGGACGTGGTCGACACCAGCAACTATGAACCAGCTATCACGTTGTAACTCGTTGAAAACTTTGAACTCTACATTTATCAACCAGTTATAACGTTATAGGCTTATAGCTGGTTCCTAGTTGTTGGTGTCGATCATGTCCTAAGTCTCATTTTACCCCATTTGGCTGTACCCGTGTTTCTTGTGTCATGTCCTGTTGTATTTACTTGTGTACAAAAAATTGACAAATAAGAGTTATGATTTTTGAGAGATTGCTTGTATGTGGGCAAGTAAATGGTTTTCACGGATGTTGACAAATGTGGTGTTGCTACTAGATTGGTCGACGACCGATCCTCCAACGACCCGATGAACCCTAATGTCAGAATTTTTTAACCGCCTTCTACAAGTAGCAGGCTTCTGACATGGTTGTGTAACGACCGCCGTCTAAGTGATCATAGACAGCAACCGGGACCGACGGCTTAACGTGCCATCCGAAACACGGAACCATCTTACTTACGGACAATCAGGTGGTGAACCACCGCCCGCAATGTCCTAACCAGACTGTGAACAAATTCACAAAGTGATAAATATCAACTTTGTAGGTGACCCACCGAGAATCGTACCCGGAACCTTCTGCGTCAAAGGCAGTCGCACTACCACTGCGCCACATCGGTCGTCGCCCGAACACCCTAAAACCACTAGATCACGGAGCAACTTAATAATAATATTCTTGTTAATAAAAGCGCTGGGAGCTGCAATATTCTTCCTTTGTTCAGTTCACATCAACAGGTGTTCCGTATTGTCATTGTCCCTCTCACCTGCGTTAGTTAAAAATATTACTGGCCCCAGGTGCCCCATATTACGAAGATAGGGCTGGCACATGCTTTATATTTTGTACATTTGTGTTGTAGACTGGACAGTGTAGTTTGGAACCTGAGTGGTCTGAAGAAAATTGGTCTGACTTTATACTAACTTCCGTCATAGTTATCGACGCATTAATAATTTTTTGGACTGATAGCAATACTGGTCCATACTAGCTGGCGCTGTTGGCATTTTTTGAGATTTAGGCATCATCTGTCAAGTTCAGTTTGCAATAAAATAACTATTATTACAACTACATAAGAAAAATCGTCACTGAGCTTTTCCATAATTTGCACGAGCGCTACCTAATGGGAACTAAACAAACAGATTTAAAAAGTTCCATTATTTTCATACTATTCCGTCCCATATTTTTAAGGAAAGCTTATATTTATTGCTATAGTTTCAGTGTTGGCCGAAGCTGGCCTGTCATTAGTAAAATCTCTTTAGCATATTTTGGTATGTCTATGATTAAGAGAAATACTTAACACATACTTTCCTTTTCTCGCAGTATGACCTTGACAGACAGTATCAAAATGTCTTCTATCACATATATTAAGCATCTGCATTTTTTTTTTGTTGTAGACTGTTCTTTTAGATATTTGAGTTCTATTTGGGTTTTGGGTTGGGTGGGTGGTAGCCCTACGGTGCAGTTAGAAAATTAAATTATTTTTGCTTGGTGATAGCAAGTACCTAGGCACTGTTGTGAGTTTCTGTAGAATATTTTTGCATCAAAGTGCAGCAACAAAGAGAAAACAGAAGGTCATTGACTTCAGCAGGGAAAGGCGGTTATTGAATAATTTCATAATTTCGTTTGGTTGGAACTTCAGAACCCAAAAAAAAGTACTTATTCAGTTCTTGGAAAAAATATATATGATTGCACCAACAAAATAAGAGGTTTGTTCAGAAAAAAAAAGCACCACCACTACGGACCTAGGTATTTCACAAACAAACAAGTCACAATTCCACGACCTCGAACTCCAAACCCGCTGTCAAACAATGCCAAGTCAAGTCCAATTACGACAGAGTCCAAACGAGTCCCGAGTGGGCAAAACTTCATTTCCTTACTTATAGAAAGTGAAGTATTTCTTCCGGGCTCAGATTTGGTCCAAATGGAAGCAGTTGGAGGAGCTGGCCTTGTGTGGCGGTTTAGAATAGCATCACCCCATTTTTTACCATGGGTGCTGTAAAAGCGACATTATTTCAGAAAATGGGCAGCAGCATTCCCTGTGAATATCTACAACACCTTGCACTGCGCTCGCCAATTTGCGAGACAAGCGTGGTGATACGGCAAATACCCCCAATAGGTGGAAACCCATGTTCACCAGTAGAATTTTGGGCTGTTGTAGAGGGATTGACGAAAACTCACTCATTTCTGCACATCAAAGATTTTTAGTATCTATTTTGGCTAAGAAAGGTACGCAAAAAATTACCATAGGAATAGTTATGCCCCACAGCCTGTGGGCTACATGGGCTTTTTACAGCAGTGGACTGTTGTGGCTATTACTGTATTTATGCTAAGTTGAAAACAGCGCTTATCTTAGTAGACGAAATTCCTCAAAATGTCCCTATACTCGTACCTACCGTATGTAGGTACAAAACAGTTATAATCATCTTCAATCTTGCACCAACCCCCAAACGAACGACGTCCTTAATGAACTCCCCTGTAAACTGTTCCAGAAGTTTCGCAACTAGTTCGCAAGTTTGGCATTAACATTCCTCGAATATTTTTATTTAGAACCGGCTCCTAAAGTTCCCGAAAACAACAACTTTTTAACCTAAAACATGTTTGTGGCTCTGATTTGGTTTCGCTGACTATCAAACGTGCGATTATGTGGGGTATGCCCGTAAATATCATTATGGTGATTTGGTGATTGCAACATTATCAAATTATCAAGAATATTAGTGCAAAATAGATAAATAAGGGGTGCATTGGACGAACGATCGATTTCCTGAAAACGTTAAGCTCAACCTCTGAACAACTCTTAAAAATAGGTAAAAATTTTCAAAACTTTTTTGATTTAAAGTCTAAATTCCAAAGGCACCTGATATGTTAAATACTACCTACTTAGAAATCAAGTAAAAAGCTATTGCTTTTTCTCTTGTGGCGTAGGTATTCTCAGGGCATAGTCGTATAGATACTTAATCAATTAAAAAAGTAATTTCACGTTGTTTTTTTAATCGGTAAAAATCATTCAGTTAACGCTTTGAGACGCTAGAAATAAGAAAAAGATGTTGTGCTTTAAATTATTTCTTTTATCAGGAGTGTATGTTTTAGTTCATGGAAATAAGATTGGTAAGTATTCGTAGGCTTGTAGGTCATAATGTTTTTATTTTTATGCAATAAGGATGTACATAGCTGAAATCGTTAGCAGTTCCAATTTTGCCACCATGTGGCGTAGAGGTAAATCTAGATATTGTAACTCAACTCAACTCAAATTATTTATTCAAAGTAGTAAATTTTACATTTAGCTTTTTGATGGTCAACAATTGTAACAATAACAATTTTATAAACCTAGTGTAAACGCGGCAACTGTTAACAACTACCTAGAAACTACAGAATCTATACGTATACTTACGTGTTGTATTAGACATTCTAGGAACAATCTGTTAAAACGTCTAAAAATCAGTTTAGTGTTAAGAATGGCATACTTTTCATGCCATTGTTTATTCCTATCAACTGACGCATTTTACGATATACCAGGACATCAAGTCCGCAATTTGTTTGGCACTGTAACGCCATCGAAACTCAACTGTCATTCCATTGCCATTGTGATTTCCTATACTTCAAACTGTTAGCAGACTACGAAACTACTAAAATCATCCAACTGAGATCCAATCGACATCCAACTGAAAAGATTTTCATTTAGCAGACTTAGGGCCGCTTACAACTTTTGATGTGCGATGCCGGCTTAGAATAGCGTCACCCCACCTCCTTCCCGCGGGTGTCGTGAGAGGCGACTAGGGGACTCAAGAGTGTTGGTGTATTACAATTTTTAGGCGGCAGGCTGACAACCTGTCACTATAGTAATACACATGTTTTCTAAAACAACCTTGGAAAACAATCCTCAAAAATGTCAGACGTGGCAAAAGCGACCGTATTTTAACGGCCGTTATTGCTCTGCCTACCCCGCGAGGGATACAGGCGTGATATATGTATGTATGTATGTACAACTTTTGAATGTTGCAGACATCGACTACTACGGACATGATGTAACCAGACACACGCGTGTCGAAATGAACTGTGAATTGGAACTCCACAAACAGTATTGCAGGTTTAAATGCTCCAGGGATCACCCCGTTTGTATCGAAGGGAACTGCTACTGTCTGCAAGGAGATTCAGCAGGTACAGGATAGCCTATGTTCCCATTTGTCCCCACAAAATCTGTCAGCTCTCTTTTCGTCAAGCTCAACGACGCGATTAACCCTAGTGTCAGAATTTTTCAACCGCCTTCTACAAGTAACAGGCTTCTGACGTGGTTGTGTAACGACCGCCGTCTAAATAATCATTAACAAATCAAATCAAATCAAATCAAATTATTTATTCAAAGTAGTAAATTTTACATTTCGCTTTTTGATGGTCAAGAATTAACAATTTTAACAATAACAATTTTATGAACCTAGTGTAAACGCGGCTCAGGTGGACTATAAACTTAACACTAGCCCCTAAAGCACTGCCTCGGGGCTGGCCAAGCTAACCAAACAACATGTAACGTTAGGTGGTAAATAAAATAACATCGAGTTCATGCCAAGAGAAAATGTTGTGTTACATGCGTATGGTTAGCCGGACCCCCTGGACAGTAAACCACCCAGAAACCTGCCCAGAAGTGCTCCTATTCTAAAAATACAATTTGTCAGGCCCTAGGCTACCCTAGCTAAATTTCTAAATATGAAACAAAAATATATTAATAGCCAAAAGCGGCTACGTTAAAAAGATAAAATATATATCATATACAGTAGATAATTCTACCTGTGTCGTCATATAAAGTCTACTTTGTACATTTGTAACTACTCCCATGGAGATTTATCTTGCATATAATCTGATATTTCATAATAGCCTTTCTTATACAATTTTTCTTTTATCACTCGCTTAAATTTATTTAGTGGTAAATCTTGGATATCTTTGGGAATCTTGTTATAAAAGCGTATACAATTGCCTTTAAAAGATTTGTTTACTTTACTAAGCCTGCTTATATGCGCAGCAAGTTTATCCTTATTTCTAGTGTTAAAATTGTGTTTATCACAATTTTTCTTAAAAGAATCTATATTTGTCTTAACGTACATAATGTTTTCATTATATATATTGAGACACAAATGTTAATATGTTAATCTCTTTAAATTTTTGCCTTAAGGAGACCATTGGCCCTAATTTATAAATTGATCGAACAGCCCGTTTCTGCAAAACAAAAATGTTATTCACATCCGCAGCATGGCCCCATAATAATAAGCCATAACTCATTAGACTATGAAAGTAACTAAAGTAAACTAGTCTAGCAGTGTCCACATCAGTGAGGTATCTTATCTTTTTAACTGCGTATGCTGCTGACTGCTGTCTAACGTGGTTGTGTAACGACCACCGTCTAAGTAATAATAGATAGCTACCGGGACCTACGGCTTAACGTGCCATCCGAAACACGGAACTAACTTACTTACGGTAAATGGGGTGGTTCAGCCCGCAAAGTCCTAACCAGACTGGGAATTCACAAAGTGATAAATATCAACTTTGTGAGTGATCCTCCGAGAATCGAACCCGGAACCTTCTGCGTCCAAAGCAGTCGCACTACCACTGCGCCACATCGGTCGCTACTGACAAACGGGGACTTTTTCCCCACTCACATTTGATGCACATTGCTCGTGCCATCGTCAGCGGGACATAATATCAATGAAATTATTTGCATTTTGAACACTGTCCAACTATAATTTAATAGATAGATTAGCGGTGTGTTAAATTTATGGTTTGTAAAAGTAATTTTATAGTGGTACAGTATTGAAATGTAAATAGGCAGAGCAGTTGTACATCAACTGCTAGTGAGGACAAATTGTTCTTCCCATATGTCACTAGTGACAGATTTTGTGGGGACAAATAGCAACATAGGCAGGATAGGGGATGAGAAATTAGAAAGCCCAGTATTAAAGCTGAAGCAAAGCATATAATATAGCTCATAAATAAATGACACCGATCAGAAAAGTCATCTTGCGCTCCCCCTTTACCAAGAATGGCATCTTTGGTCTGTAATGTATGATGATGATTTGTCACGCATTTTGGATTATCAAATATTATCGTGCTAGTTGCATGCTTATCTACCCCAAAAATTTTGAACTTCTTCTAAAACCGCAGTTGGTATCCGAATCTGACGCTTATGATTTGTTTAGCAGGTATTTAGGGTTTGTACTCCTAAATAGTACCTATACCATGTAAAAAGAATCCCGTCATCTGGCTATTGAGTACTGTAAGATAGATTACGAATATTATGTAGTCAGGTTAAGCAAAATTTTAATGTTTACAAGTGTACGTGTCAACTAATAACATTTTGTACTCCTTCCATTTAGGTTTGCTACCACTGAAACAGTTTAACAAGCCTGAAGACTTACCTTCTGAGGCATCTAGCGAAGAAACTCTGAGCCAGCATAATCATCCTTTGAGCCTTAATTCAGAACCTTTGAACCTTAATTCAGAACCTTTGAACCTTAATTCAGAACCTTTGAACCCTAATTCAGAACCGCATGATTCTGTCTCCCACCCTGCCCTTCGACATCATATCGCTCACTTTTGTCCAAATCTCGACGAAGCCAGAAAATGCATCAGAATATGTATGCCTCAGGGAAAACCAGCCTTCTGTGGCAAGGATCACGTCTGCTACTGTGGTCATATAATAGATTCGCAAAACCCAGTTAAAACTCGCCCAGGAGATGCCAAGGCCATATATGCACAGTTTAAGGATTTATACGAAAAATATTTCGGTAAACAACCTGAAAATGCGAAAGGCGGTGGTAATCAGGGTACTATAGTTGAACCAGATTCGTAAATGACATCTTATAGAGTAAAATAGGAGGTATAGTATACATAAATAAATTGCTATGAATAATATTTTATGGCTCATAATTTCATACCTATGACGTGTGATGCCTGCTTAGAATAGCATCTCCCCATATCCTTCCCGCGGGTGACGTAAGAGGCGACTAAGGGACTCGAGAGTATTGGTGTATTACAATTTTTACGCGACAGGCTGACAACTTGTCACTATAGTGATACACATGTATTCTGATGCAACCTCGGAAAACGATCCTCAAAAATGTCAGACGTGGCGATAGCGACCGTATTCTTACGGCCGTTAACGCTCTGCCTACCCCGTAAGGGATAAAGGCGTGATTTGTGTGTGTGTGTAATTTCATACCTTGATTTGATATATATTTTTTATATATTCATTCGAAATTAAATTTTACAGCATTACAGCTTAGGCCTATGGACTGTAAAACTAAATAATTAATAACAACATCAGATAAACTTAAAAAAAAATAACGTTCCCTATAGTAAAGATTTACAGCAAAACTAAGACACTCTTTATTGAGCTTCACAATAGAGTCTGCAAACAAGTCTATTTGTGGCGACATATCCTAGAGCGAGTTAACTAGGGCAAGCACCAACGGAGAGTGACAATGATGTGCGCGTTGATAGCACGGCCAGGAGGCGATGATTGCGGAGATGAGGGGGGATGATGGGATATAGCTAAGGAGAAGAAGAAGAAGAAGATTTGATATAAGTTTCTTAGATATCTAAGAAAGGTATCATCATCATCATCAACAGCCATAACAGTACAAAGCAGAACACGGACTCACTCCTATTGGGCACTGGCCACACTTTCTGTTCTCTTTTCGTGTAGGACACCGAGTCATCCAACGACCCAAAGATCCTAGGGATCAGTCCTGCTACTTGTAAAAGGTCGTTGAAAAATTCTGAAACTAGGGTTCATTGGGTCGTTGGACGACTCGGTGTCACACACGATAAGAGAGGCTACGCCCTCTGTTGTAAATTTCAAGCGCTGACTCAGAACTGTCATCAGAAAGTCTCCCATCGACTGTTTGACACGTCCATTCTATTTGTCTGAAGGCTTCCCTATAATCGGTATCTGTCTCGAGAGAACTAATAGAAAAACCCCCATTACTTTGCCATAGCACGTGACTTGAGTCTGAATTGGAAATCCATGGGAAAATCTCAGCCGAACCCTTGGATTCGAAGTTCAGGAGCTCAGTTACTGAAATGTTCTCTTTCGGTTCAGTGCACAAAAACGACTGGCCTAACCGCACATTTTTTTTTTACTTTGAGTGGTTCAGTGCACGAAAGTCTAAAACGACTGGTCTAACCATACATTTTTAAATTTCTTTTAATTAATGTTTTTATACTTAGTCAAAAATGTGTGTGAATTTTTGAAGGTATGTGGAAATCGATAAGTAGAACATGAGATTGGAGCATAATAAGTAGCAGATTTTCGCATGAAACGAAAATGAACGTTTCAGAATAGCGCTAGCACGGTGGTGGTGCGTTTACCTGATAGCAATGGTCTTGGGTTCGACTCGAGCCAGATGTATTTTCGATACATACCTAAGTATTTGAATGACCATGTCTGACGCTTTAAGATAACATCAATCTATATCTTTCTCGCGTCGTCGTTACGTCACAAAGAAAGGATAAAAATATTACGCTCCTTTTTTGTTTGGCAGTCGGGTAAAAAGTATTTTTGATAAATGAAACTTAGATAAATCGATGCCGTGTGATGCCGGCTTAGAATAACACCCCCACCTCCCGCGGGTGTCGTAAGAGGCGACTAAGGGACTCGAGAGTATTGGTGTATTAAAATTTTTAGGCGACAGGCTGACAACCTGTCTCTATAGTGATACACATGTTTCCCGAAAATACTTTGGAAAACAATCCTCAAAAATGTCAGACGTGGCGATAGCGACCGTATTCTCACGGCTGTTAACGCTCTGCCTAGCCCGCAAGGGATAAAGGCGTGATATATGTATGTATAAGTCGATTTATCGCCCCGAAAACCTTAATATACAAAATTACATTAAAATCGTTGGAGCCGTTTCTGAGCTAGGATAGTTTTGGATGTTATTATTATTGTTAGTATAGATAGAAAGTTATAAAGTTGACACTTTGGCATGGATAAGCCCTTGTTGTATACAATGAAAAATCACGTTACCCACAAAAACTCATTTTTATACCTACTAAGTTTCAGAGCCCATAAATAAATAAATAATAATTTTATGTTGAAGTCAGAAATACGAGTCTAGTAAATAATGGTGAATTAACAATAAAAACATGATTTATTGTAATATTTCACACGAAAAACTTTGGTACTTTTGGCATTCTTCACAACGATATATTTTTCTCGCTCCAACAGCCGTCATTGGAAACTGTTTCTATCTCTGTCTAACGTAGGGCTGGATTGCCCAAGTTTGAATGTTATCTCTTTTCTCATCACCAATGGAATGGTATGGAAAGGCACTCTACCATTATAGTAAGACAAAATTTATGAAGTACGAGTACTATACGTTTTTGTGCCTACTTAGAATGAGTACGTGAGAAATTAGGTACAGTAAGCTGTCTGAAAATTCAACTCAGATACACAAGTTTACATAACACTGTATAATATTATTGACACTGATATCATTGGCCAGAAATTGGCCACTCATTCATTACATACTGATTTATGTAGTCTATTACAGACAAATATCATATTCAGTTTAAATTCTGCAGTTTTCTTCTTGTCGTACGCAAATTCGTACGAGACTCCCAGTAGACAAATGACAAATTGATAGTGAAGTCTTCTTCTTTTCGTGTGGGACATCGAGTCGTACAACGACCCGATGAACCCTAGTGTCAGAATTTTTCAACCGCCTTTTTATAAGTAGCAGGCTTTTGACATGGTTGTGTAACGACTGCCATCTAAGTGATCATAGACAGCAACCGGGACCTACGGCTTAACGTGCCATCCGAAACACGGAACCATCTTACTTACGGACAATCGGGTGGTTCAGCCCGCAATGTTCTAAACAGACTGGGAACAAATTCACAAAGTGATAAATATCAACTTTGTGAGTGAGAGTGACCCACCAAAAATCGAACCCGGAACGCTCTGCGTCAAAGGCAGTCGCACTACCACTGTGCCACATCGGTTGTCAAGATAGAGAAGTGAAGTTATATTAAATTATATTTTTGGTAGAGCAACATTCATGTCCGCGCAGCCTCTTCGATTGGCCACAGATCTCCCCTTGCAGCTCGTAGCAACGTGAGCTATCGTACGGGAGCGCCGCTACGGAGCGGACGTCTACGCGCTACGCCGTAGCCCCGCCGTAGCTGCAGCCTTGACGATTCGGACAACGCCTGATGTTAAAAGAATTGCAATTCGACTGTCAAGTTTTATTGCTGTTGTAAAAACAGCAGGCGTTTTGAAAATATTAAGGTGGTTTTGACTGATAGTGAACTGACGTTTGACGTTTGTGTTGTTTAGTGATAAACTGATAAGGTGGACTGGATTCTGTATTCGTCACGTGGACTGATATAGGTAAGTTATATTTTGTTTACTAGAAATACTTCTCCCTCTAAACACTCTCTACTGGTAAGATGCATTCGCTAAAGGTATGTATCTATTTTATTAAATAATAGATTGTTTCCCTTACATATTTTTAAAAATCCCTGCACAATTTTTTGTTTCCTGATCCATAATTCTTCTTTTTTGATTTATTAATTATTAGTATTTCAAAAGTTAGTACCTACTCATAATTTATTTTTAAGAGATTATTATTTTAGTATTTAATTTGTTTAAATCTGGGTTTGTATCAAAACGATAAAAGTGTGTAAACTGCATAAATGTTTTTTCCATAAAAAAAGTCGATAGCTGAACGCGACGTTTTAAGAAAATACTGATGAAATTGTTGCATTTTTAAAAATAAAATTTTAATTTTAGTTGTCTGATAGGTATACACTGCTAAACGCGGAGGCCGATTGTGCCTCTTAGTCGCTCGTTCTGCGTTCTCGCTTGCACTTCAAGCCTTAAATGGAACGCCTCAGAGTGAGGTAACACCGCATAAGTCATGTTTTTAGTACCTGCAGCCGGCTTCATCGAATTAACACGATGTCATGGCAAAAAGAGTCAAACAGAACCTCTACAAATATAAATTTTTACCAATCCTAAAATCATTGTATTTATTTAGGTAAGTCTTGTGAGGAATGTGTTCAAAGGAAAGCTCTCGAGAGGGAAACCCGCTAATACGCAGCCATTTCTAATACAAAACAAAAGAAATATGGGAAAGGAAAGAGGTCATATCTCGAGAAAAAGGAAATTGTTTTGCTACCGCGAACATATTCCTATTTTTATGGTGAGACTAGGGTTGCCATTCCTCCGGAACCAAGTCAGAAGCCTGCTACTTGTAGAAGGCGGTCGAAAAATTCTGACACTAGGGTTCATCGGGTTGTTGGACGGCTCGGTGCCCACAACAAAAGGGAAAGGATTCGTCCGGCTTTTTAAAATATTGTCCGGCTAAATGTCTACGTTTCCGGCTTGTTCGGCTTTTGTTACGATCTGCTTTTGACGTAAATATCGTCAAAAGAATAAAACTTAATCTAGCAATATTTGAAACCAGTCTCTTTCGTGTAATTTTAGCACTGGAAATACTGGAATTCCATTATTCCTAGGTCGGCTACCTAATTTAGGAGATTTGACGTAGAACCAAATACATAGGTTAATTCAAATGTCGCTAAATCGTGGCTTCAAGACAAGTATTAAAAAAGGAAAATGTAATGAGGGCAATATAAGATCTGAATTGCACACATGTTTCTACAAATAAACTGATTAACTGATTGTTTGAAAATTTGGCAGTGTCGTTTGAGTCGCCACTACCATTTTTTCTGTATTTTATTTTCATTAACGAGAATTAACACTGCGAATGCATAAAACTCCCAATATGTATTGGATGGACAAACCGTAAGAATCCGGACATGTCCGATTAAAACCGAATAACTGGCCACCCTAGGCAGGGCTCCACTTGACGGCACTCGAGGTATTGCATAAGAGAATAACATCGTAACAATATTTTTTGTATTTTTCGTACGCAAAGTGCTGCTTTTACTACTGCATATGACCTGGAACAACATTCATTTAAACTGATTATTCTTATAAAATCTGGATAGGCAAGTAAAATGAAACTTTCCAAAATTTTTACCGTTAATTAGTTCCAAGTTGTGCAACAGGAAATCATAAATTTTATTGCCTCCGCCGCCATTGAGGCAATGAATACCACCTGTAAGTAATTAATTAATTAAATTACTACCGATGAGGTATACAGCGGTATAAAAACTTGATGAGGTTTTCTTTACCAAAATTTTACCTTGATAGTCGTACTTTAAGCTGCGTTTTCTGCGTCACGCGGTTAATTGGTTTATATAGCTACAAATAGTCTTGCCTGAGGAACTGTTTAAATCGTTTGTTACAGACGTATGAGTATGATAACGCCGCGACCGTTGCTGCGTCTAGTTCGTGATCCGTGTAATTTAATTTTAAAAAATGTTTAAAACAGATTTTATGTGACAAACCATACATATTTCTAAAGTTAATTTTGTGTACCGTTGAGTGGTGACTTTCTTTTTTCATAAACATTTACTATCATAGTGCTGTGATCAAAATTCCTCGTTAAACCTTTTTGGATAATAAACACTTATAAAACATTACTATTACTGTGCATTTGTAGTGAATGTGAAGACATTTAACTCGTATTTGGTATTCTACGTATTCATAGTGACTATTTCACCGCAATATAACAAAGTAAAATTTGCAAATATTCAAATGAAAAAGACGTTTTAACCGTCGTCGCCGCGCTGTGTCCGCGTCGCTACTCCAGCACGCGTGGGTTCATTGACCGCCCAGCCGCTGTAAGCGCTACAAGGCTCTAGACGGCGTACTATTTATTTTGTATGAAACTATAATTTTGGAAGTACGATGCCTAATACGAAAAATATTTGTGGGAAATGCCATAAGGTAATTCCAAACAGATGTTTCGTGTGTTGTGCACAGTGTCACCGAAATTATGACTTGGATTGTGCTCAAATTAGTGACGGGCGGTTCTCGATTATGATCTCTGACCCTGATGTCAGAATGAAATGGAAATGTAGTTCTTGCCTACATTCTAAACTACCAGTACTGAAGACGACCAGTGTACTACCTCCCTCATCAGGGCATGAAAGCAAACCTTCTGCACCAACCGTGACCACTAATGTATCTCCAGTATTCGGTCTCAAATTAGGCAGCAATATCACACGACCCAACCGTAATGCCAATCAAAGCAATAATTCTGATGTAGACTTTTTTAATCAAACAATGATACAAAATTCAGAAAGTTCTTTGATCTTAGAACTACGTCTACTGAGAGAACAGTTAACCACCATGAATACTACATTAGAAAAAGTCGTCGATTCTGTTCAACGGTGTCATGAGAAAGTGGATTTATGTTCAGAGAAGCTAATAGATATTGATGAAAGACTCGCAACACTAGAAGCCTGTCAACCTCAAACAAAAAAGGAGTCTGCCAGTGCCAGCCCCAAGGAAAGTCCAGGGAGTAGTCCTAAAAAGAACAAAGCCAAGCGCCGCAAGAGTAAACAGAATAAAGCAAATATTCCCCAAAACCAATCTTCTGATACTGCATCTGTGACTGGCATTCAGTCAGCTGAATCCGGTGCCTCAACTCAGCCAAAGAATGATAATAAAGAAGCCCTCGACTCTGATGCCGTTAACATTGAAGATGATAACCCAAACAACTGGCAAGTTCAGCAATCAAAAAAACGCCGTCCGAAACCTGTCTTTCAATGTGGTACTGCTGGACCGGAAATCAGTAACCTACGCGCCATTGAACCGCTTAAATATATTCACCTGTGGAATATGGCCTCTGGACTAAACGACATTCAAAATTACCTAGAGCATACTTGTGGCTCTGGTACATGTACTGTAGAAGAACTAAAAGCAAAGGGAGCTTACAAGTCCTATAAAATATACGTCCCCGAAGTATTATTTGAGAAATGCATGTCACCTGCTATGTGGCCTAACAATGCCAGAATCAAAGAATGGACGCCATTTCGAGGCCCACGTCAGTACAAAAAATAGTCAGCCACGAGTTCATACGCATATCTCGAGCAACTCTTTTCCATCTCTTAATTTTGTATACCAGAATGTTCGTTGGCTTAAAACCAAGCTTAAGTATTGGAGGTCCAACTTATCTCTACTGGACGCCGATTTTGTCGCTGTCACTGAGTCTAATCTTGACTCTTCAATCTTGGATTCAGAACTTGTAACTAATGGATGGAGCATCATAAGACGAGATCGGTGTCAGCAGGCAGCAGCAGCGGGTGGCGGGGTATTTATTGCAGCCCGCTCCGACTTTTCTATGCGCCGACGTAAAGATTTGGAAACCGATCGTGGTGAAGACGTGTGGATTTCGTTTTCCGTTCATAATATGCTTTTTCATGTTTGTGTTATTTACATCCCACCTGGATCGTCAGAAAATGTTTATATGGACTATTTCTTAAGAGTAGAGCAGAATATTTCTAATTTAAATGGTGTAGTACTAATATTAGGGGACCTTAATTTAAATAGTGCTCCTAAATCTGTTACTGCTTATTATGGATATTTTTTGAATGTATGTGGCCTAAAAGATGCTAGTGAAGTTATGAATGATTATGAAGGAAAACTAGACGTCGTATTGGTTCCGAATGATATGGATGATGTAAGAGTAAATAAAGCAGTAGATGGATTAGTGCAATACGCAGATGCTTACCATCCGCCACTGGATATATCACTGCCATTGAAAAAATCAAATTGTGCCAATGCCCCTCTACCCCCCAGTAACATAAATAACACTAGGGACTGGAACTTCGCAAAGGCAGATTTTGATTTACTTTACAAATTATTCTGTGAGGCTGATTGGAGTCAAGTTTTTAACAACACAAATGTAGACGAAGCAGTTCAATCATTTTATGATATCGTGTATAACATATTCGACCTATGTGTCCCGAAAAAGCAGCGTCCAAAAGGTACTGTTAGACGCTATCCTATATGGTACACAATCGATGTCATAAAAGATCTAGAACGTAAAGCGCTTCTGCATCAAATTTGGAAGTCTACTGGAAACCAATCATACTATAATACTTTTTCTAAACTCAGAGCAGATCTTAAAATGCGTATTTCAACAGCATATGATTCCTACATGTTTAGAATCCAACGAAACATTGTATTGAATCCTAAGGAATTCTGGCGTCATGTTGATAATCTTAAAACTGCTGGTGGTTTTATTTCGCGTGTCACATACAAAGGCACAGAAGTAGAGGGTAGTGACGCAGCTGAAGCATTTGCGAATCATTTCTCCAGCGTTTTTCTTCCTCATATGCCTACTTTATGTTCAGATGATGCCGTTTCTGGCAGTGGTGACTCAGCTAATTATATTCACATTAGTAATGTTAACAAAAATGATATTCATTATGCCCTGAAAAAATTAAAATCTGGTAGCGCGATAGGGCCTGATAACTTACCTGGTTACATATTAAAAGCTTGTCAAGACGAAATCATTGATCCCCTTTTATATATTTTCAACCTTTCTATTCAAACTTGTAAATACCCATCGATCTGGAAATTATCTCAAGTAACACCGATACCAAAAGCTAAAGATAAAACATCTATAGAGAATTACCGTCCCATAGCGATTTTATCTGCAATAGCTAAAGTTTTTGAAACTATTATCCATTCAAAAATTACTAGACAAGTAGATCCGTATTTAACTAACTCGCAGCATGGTTTCCGATCTGGTCGCTCGGTCAATTCAAACTTATTAACAAAGGTTGATGTCATATCTAGTCATATGGATGCTGGCCTCCAAGTAGATGTAGTATATTTTGATTTTACTAAAGCATTTGACAGAGTTGATAATGACGTCCTACTGCGTAAACTATCTGCTGTTGGATTCACACCTTCACTACTGAAACTTTTCGCTAACTACTTGGCTAACCGACAACAATTTGTAAAGCACGGCTCTTTTATATCTAAGCCCTACCACACTAGATCGGGTGTCAGTCAAGGGTCCATTCTAGGTCCACTTTTGTTCAATATTATGATAAATGACCTAGATACCGTTGTCTCACACTCATCTTGCCTTTTATATGCCGATGACTTAAAATTGATAAAAAGCATAAAAAGCATTAATGACTGCGTCCGACTTCAGTCAGACATTGACGCAATTTTCAAATGGAGTATCGAAAACAAACTGCTTTTTAATCCAGCCAAATGTTCCATACTTTCATACACACGATCTGTTCTACCCATACGTAATGACTACATTTTAGGACCTGACCTCATAACCCGAGTCAATACCATCACGGACCTTGGAATACTTTTTGATCCACGACTCACATTCAATAACCATATTGGAGCTTTAGCTGTCGAAAGTTACAAACGACTTGGTTTCGTCCTTCGAAATGCAAGGGATTTTACAGACCCAAACGCGATTCGGCTACTCTACTCTTCGCTGGTTAGGAGCAAACTAGAGTCGTGTTCCATTATATGGGGTCCGCACGAATCTACTTATTCTTTACTTTTGGAAAAGGTCCAAAAAGCTTTTCTTAGGTTTCTATATAAAAAATTGTATGTGTATTACCCTTTTTTGTACCCCACTAAGTTCCTTCAAGGTGTACTAAATTTTAATTCCCTTGAATGCCGACGAAATTACCAGTTGATGATTACTATTATCCGCATACTCCGTGGCGAATATGATAATCCTGCCCTGTTATCGCAGGCACTTCAATTCTATGTCCCGAACAGATACCTGCGCGGTCGCTCGCACCGTCTGTTTTGCATCCCTGAGTGTCGCACGGTGGCGCGCCGCGAGTCGCCTGTTCCGCGTGGAGTTACGCTAGTTGGCCAACTCTTAAATGGTAACCCACTCGTGGACGTGTTTGCGGATGGATGGCTTATGTTGAAAAGAGAATGTTTAAAATGTTCGGAAAATATTGTTATTTAGTTTTTATTCAAAATTGTTATTTTTGTGTAATATTTAATAATGATTGATCTCATTTCTTAACTGTTTCTAAATGTTTAAATGTACTAGTTTGTAAGTTTAAATATTGTTTCTTATGCAATCGCCTTGGAATTTTCTGTTATGGTTGTATAAATGTTCTTCTTAAATAAATAAATAAATAAATAAATAAAATAAATAAATAAATGATGAAGATGATTTGTCTTACCGCGCTTTATCCTGACCGGTAACAGCGCAGTATGTAGGAAATTAGTCACTTGACAATTTGTTCCAATCAGGAAACCATTACTCTCGTAGCACAAGGATATCTCTCAGATTTGAATAGGAACCTAATCAGGTATCCCCTGGGTAAGCCTTAGTTGTCAACCAAGTAGTAAGGTGTACGTTTACAGGTCCCAGGTTCAAAAACCCAGGTACTAACCTTTAGAAGTCATGTACTGCTTGCTTCTGGATCTGGAGTTATGTAGAAAGCCCCGGCTTCACAATGTTTTGCTTAAACGAAAGGCGCTTAAATTTCACCTCTCCATTTTTCATCTAGCCTGGACTACAAAGCAAGTGAATAGACAATTTCTTTTTTTTAATAGTTTGGCGGATATAGAAAAGTCATCGTATTCTAAAGTTAAATGGATCTAGGTATCTGGCTGGATCGATCATGAGGAACAGCCAGCCTATCTATAAATACATAAAAGTAACTAGAAAATGTGCACGTAAAGGCAGATTAAGACCTCGATGATGCTGCCGACGTGTTACATTCAAATGTGGCGAATAAATATATTTATGAAGGAATTTCTCAGAAACAGACACCTTTTACGCCACAACCTTCGTATTCTCAGAACCTAATACCTACTCTACCATACATGTATGTGTAACCTAAGCTGCTTTGGGAATCTTGTCTGTGAGCTTTTCAAGCAGGTAGCTATGCGGTGCGGGCCCAAAGACTCAGGTTGGATTCTTGAAAAGAAGAAAAATCTAGAAAAAACTGTCCTTACAAACTTATCATCGGATTTTATAAACCTGTGGCTATAAATAAGGGAGAGAGCGTGGTTTGGCTGTAAACTAGTAACTACGAATGCTATCGACTAGGCGGCGACACAGGCTGAACCGATATTTATGATTTAATTAAGCTGGTTCTGCTACAAGCATCAGTCTTTAGGGCGACGGTCATACTGGCTGATACCGCTCTGGATGACAACAGAGCGACGGATTCTAGGTGCGACTAAGGAGGCATGGCAGTTTCCGTGCCTCCGTTCTGAGCTCTGGTGCACGATGGTCGGCATTCACTCCGTCTGGCTCTGTCGATATTCTATGCCCATGCCTCCTTCTCTTAAGCCGCATCTTCTTGCAGAGTTCACCTCACCTCTGCCCAATGTCCGGATTCGGTGCGCATTTCTTAGCCCTGCACGTAATCACATCAGTCTATAGCAGTCCACTGCTAGACATAGGCCTCCCCCAGGGTACGCCACAATGAACGATCTCCCGCTTTCGCCATACAGTCGCTAATAGCCGCTCTCGGCGGTTGATGCAACCACGTCTAAAAGACACATCTTTAGAAGAAATCATAATTCTTGGCCCTCGAAGAAATTATCAAGACAGATGATGGGCATATTTGGAACACCGCGTCGCTTCTTTAACGCTATTTGAACGTCCGCTAATTCAACCTTGTTCTCTTTTCTTCCGCCATTTTCAGAAATTACTGCCTACACAGTTATGCTTTATAGTCCAGTGCCCTGCAAGTTATATTTTATGGTTGCTTTTGAATTTTTTACATCTATACAGCGAAAAATTGTGGGCGCCATATATGGCAGACTGTTCTGACAAAGTATTTCGCGGTTTCGCTAAGATAAATTGGGGTGATATAAGAAACAAATGTGTGAGAGTATGGCTTGGAGAGGGTATTTTTTATGCCATTTCATTCCATTTGCATCAAATATACATGTGAGTTGGAGCATTTTGATCAATATTGGTTAAAATATTTGAAAGAGAATCTCGAAGCAATGTATCATCTTAACAATA
Source organism: Keiferia lycopersicella (assembly GCA_029255805.1). NCBI lineage: Eukaryota > Metazoa > Arthropoda > Insecta > Lepidoptera > Gelechiidae > Keiferia > Keiferia lycopersicella. The sequence goes on from JARACZ010000008.1 coordinate 9,968,467, forward strand.
CTAACATACTTTATTGCATAAAAATGGAGCAAAATATTCAATTCAATTCAATTCAATTTATTCATGCCAACATGTACAAGCTTAAAATTATAATAATGTTACAGTAGCAGATAAGTACATGCACCCTGACAGGGCACTGCAAGATGAGACATGCATACAGAAATCATCATAGTCAACAATAAAAATTACATTTCGAATAAATAGAATTAAAGGTAAAATTAAAATTAAAAATTAAAACAATTTATCAATACATAATCATTACTTAGTCAAAATCTCCTATCCTATTTAAAAACTAAAAACTAATTAAAATTGTAGTCAATAGAAAACATTCACAATTTTTTATGTCAAAAATTAATATCAATCCTCATTAAATTGTTGTTAATAAATGGAAAAACATATAATTAAACTATTAACATTTTATGTCAAATTGGTAAAAACAAAAGAAATATATATAGTATATCTCTGAAAACAATTTTATTATTGATTAGACTAGATTGGATTGTGGAGGAATTCATTTACAGTGTAATAGCACTTGGACAGTAAAAAAGACTTGAGAGTATTGTAAAAAGGTTTGTCTTTGGTTTCAGTTTTAAATTCATGTGGTAATTTGTTGTAAATTTGTACTGCTTTGTAGTGGGGTCCATTTCTTATTAGTTGCATTTTTGCTTTAGGTAGTTCAAGTATTCGGTTTCGTCTAGCGCTTTTGCAGAAAGTGAACATGTTTCGATTTTTTCTAATAAATAAGGCGGCTTCAAGTATAAAGATACACGGTAGGGGTAGGATTTTTTCCTTTAAAAAGTATGGCCTACAACTATCTCGCGGTTTTATATTAAACAAAATGCGAATGCACTTCTTTTGCAATACGAAAATGTCATGCGCATGGACACTATCGCCCCACAACAACACTCCATACCGCAGCCACGCATATGCATAAGCGTAGTAAGCTGCCATACACGCTTCTTGGTGGGTATTTGTTTTAAGGGTAGATAGTGCATACGTGTTCCGGAATACATACATATTCCGAAATTCTTGTTTTTTGTTTTCACACACACACACAAACACACATATCATGCCTTTATCCCTTGCGGGGTAGGCAGATCGTTAACGGCCGTAAGAATACGGTCGCTACCACCACATCTGACATTTTTGAGGATTATTTTCCAAGGTTGTTTCAGAAAACTTGTGTATCACTATAATGACAGGTTGTCAGCCTGTCGCCTAAAAATTGTAATACACCAATACTCTCGAGTCTCTTAGTCTGTGTGTGGGGTGTGGGGTAAGGATGTAGGGTGATGCTGTTCTAAGCCGGCATCACACGGCATAGCCGGCATCACACGGAATTTGTTTGTTTTTACTAGCGATAATAAATCTCTGATCTCGCATGTCGAGCAAAATAGCATTGTAAAAGCCGTCTTACATACGACAAACATTATAAAGGTCCTTGAGTATGCAGCTACAATCCCCGTATGCCTCAGAACAGGGGGGATACCTCTTTAAAATTTAAACAGCTCTCCCACAACTCTCCTATTGAAAAGGTTCATTTCTCTTCCTTTCCACTCTTAAATAAAAAGAGCACTTGATTACACAAAGAATGGACAGTTATTTGAACTGTGTAAACCTAGTTGGGTCTTTTATCAACGGAATGGAAAAATGAAGCACTGCAGACGGATAATACTTTTTGTTTTTACTGTCGGGTTAGTTTTTACGTCACAGTCTGAGTTTTTGACTGAATTTTATGCGGTTTTTTGGGTTTTTTACTAACAAAGCCGTAGTGTTTGTTTATGTATGTCAATGGTTTAGGGTTCATCGGGTTGTTGGACGACTTGGTGTCCGACAAGAAAAGAGAGAGAAAGGTTTAGGGTTGGTTTCATACGTAGCACTCTAGGTACTAGTTTAAAAGTCTTCAGTTTCTAAATACCTTGGATACATTTACATTTTTACAATTACAATTATTTCTCTTCATAATACTAGTACCTAACTTAGTAACAAAGTCGTATTTAGTAATTTTAAGAAGTTCTCAGAAAATTTGTTCAGACGAGAAGTAAATTTTAATGGGTTCACTAATTAATATTCAAAAAGGGTCTCAAGGCATGATTAGTACTTTGGACTTGACTTAAAACGTTTAGGCATCTGATTAGTTTCAAAGTTCAAAAAAGGTGATTATTAGGTTTGAGGATGTACTTTGGAACTAATATTTGTCGGGAGAAAAGAATTGATACCTACTGCAAAAGAATTTAGTAGAGGCAAGTCTAGGCAATATCATTGTAATAAAATATCGACATAGAACCATAGGTATTTTTTTTGTGTCTCTGGTTTATCTGAAGTGATGATAGAGTGTGTATCATAGACTGAATATACTAGTGTGTGTGTATGATCGATGACAGTAAGTACAGAGTTTTCGGGCGTATTCTAGACTTGGTAGAAGTAGATCTTATTTCGTAATTTCGTATCGAAAATGGATAATACGATCGTACGAAACGCGAGGGCATTCTGTAACTTTAAATTAACAGTTCAAACAATTAAGAAGTTATTATCAGTCCATTCAACTTAACTTGGACGCCATCGAAAATATTTTCAGAGAAGTCAGATGTTCTGAAAAGCTTTTGTAGTTTAAAATAACAAAACATTTGTCAGACGTTCTGTAAAGCCTTTGTAGCTGAAATAACAAACAAAATACCGTTAATTCATTTATCCCGTGTCTCAGTACGTGATCTGGACAGCATTAACACAAAACGTGAGCAAAACAAAACAAAAAAATAGCATGAAAGCCACACAAAGTGGCCCTTAGAGCGTACAATAGCACTTAATTAATTTTCTTTTAGGATAACATAAAGGAAAAGAAAGGGACTAATAAACAGAAGAAAAGCGGATTTCAACAGCTGGCTAAATGCTCAGTGTGGGTAAACAAAAACACAACTTATTGGGTGGCAATAAGGTTTATGAAAACAGGAGTTTAGGTTACGCCTTGGAACCATCGGTGTGGCTTAGAGTAAGATGCTCAGCTCTCTTGATATCTAAGCTTGTTCAGCTTTTCTTTACGTATACATACAGTGTGTTTACCGGCACGCGGGCAGTTATTCAAGCGGGTCTTCTTCTTTTCGTGTGGGTCACCAAGTCGTCCAACGACCCAATGCACCCAATTGTCAGAATTCTTCAACCGCCTTCTACAAGTAGCAGGCTTCTGACGTGGTTGTGTAACGACTGCCGTCTAAGTGATATTAGACAGCAACCGGGACCTACGGCTTAACGTGCTATCCGAAACACGGAACCATCTTTCTTATGGAGAATCGGGTGGTTCAGTCCGCAATGTGTGATGAAATCCAAAGATTGAGAAAGGCTATGATTGAGCGTACGAGCCTGACGTTAAGTAACGTCTCCCAGTGGGGCGATGACAATCTCGTCAGCTTCAATGCTTCAAAAACGCAGGCGTGTGTTTTCTCCGCAAAAAGGAGTCCTTTCACCTTTTCTCCTACTTTTCGGGGTGTATCTGTTCCAGTGACTGACACTCTTCAACTCCTTGGCATGGAGCTGTCCTCTGACCTCAACTTCGGCACAACCATCGAGTCCAAGGCTCAATTTGCAGCTAGAAAGTTGGGCGTCCTGAATAAAGTCAAACGGTACTTCACGCCTGAACAGCTTTTAGCTCTTTATAAAGCTCAAGTGCGATCTTGCATGGAGTGCTGCTGTCACCTTTGGGATGGCTCGGCGAAATACCAACTTGCTGCACTGGACTCGGTGGAACGCAGACCCAAGAGATTAATAGGCGATAAAAAACTGGTGGCGACCAAGCTTCACAGCCTGGCTCACCGCCGTAAGGTTGCTTGCCTATCGGTCTTCGGAGAGTGTGCGCGTGAGCTACATGAGCTGATACCACCGTCTCCCTTCTTCCATCGGACATCCAGACGCACGGCCGGCTACCATCCGTTCTTAGTTGAAATACCCACATAACGCACTAAGCGCTTCAAATCATCTTTCATTATGCGCACGGCTAAAGAATGGAATTCCCTGCCTGCGTCTGTATTTCCGAGTGCATATAACCTGAATCTCTTGAAGTCTAGAGTGAATAGGCATCTTCTGGGCAAGCTCGCTCCACCGTAGATCCCATCTCTGCTCTAGGGTAAGATTGGGGTCAAGAGTAAGCCCATCACAGAAAAAAAAATATCCTAACAAATTCACAAAGTGATAAATATCAACTTTGTGAGTGACGCACCGAGAATCGAACCCGGAATCTTCTGCTTCAATGGCAGTCGCACTACCACTGCGCCACATCGGTCGTCCAAGCGGGTGATACTAGGCCTTTACGTTTACATGTGTTCAGTGTTTCTCAAGAAATGCATGAAATTGGATACGTTGTTAAGGCCATTGTACTGAACAATTTTCAGTTTGGGACTAATGCTGGAGAACGGGAAAGAATTTTCGACCTTCCATAAATGTTTGGCAGCTGAGGTCGTGGGAGGTCGAATCTTTGTTTTCGTTTCCCAATCAATGATCCCACAGTAAAAGTTGTTCAGCATGATGCCCTAAACAAAATCTCCAATTTATTATAATTATTTCGTCCAAAACACGGCATATAAATAACTTTCCAACGGCTATAATCACCAGTTTAAATAAAATGCTTTGCCGGTAACTGTAACACTAACGGTAACACTGAGCACAATTTTTTGTAAAATACAAACAGTAAACAGAAAACCATTAAACGAAAGAAAATAACCTACAATATTTTTTGAAGATTCAGTAGATTTTTAGAACAAGACATGTCGCTATAAAATTGAAAAACAGTTGTTCAACGTAGCAGGAACAAATCAAAGTTTCAAATCTCCCCGGTTCACTACAAATTGTGAAAGTTGGAAGTCTTCATAAGTGTACCTCAACTTGGGCTTGTATTCATTCGTGTTCTTCCAACTTGCGTTATGCCGTACATTGCTGTACAATATGACGTGACTGTCTGATAGAAATAAGAAACTTATTTATTCATTTATTAAACCTTATGCACAAATGTACATTGGTGGAGTTAATGCCCAGTCTACATTAGGGCATGTGGAAAAAATCTGGGCAGGCGCATTAAAAATTAAAACCGAAGCATATAAAATCTAAAAACACGTTTTCGCAACAATAACCCAGAAGATGAAAGCGACGTAGATGTTGGTTCCAATTTTGTACATGAAAACTTCGGTTCTTCGTATGACTACAACCAACCTACAACTGTTCACAAAAAAAACTGTCTATTGGGCTTTCTACTTGGACTTTTTTCAGTGGGAGATATGTACTGCACACAGAGGTATCTACACTCCGTAGGATACGTCTCTGCCTCTTTTCCGACTTTCGCAAAGCCCGTGAGATTTTTTTTTGTACTTATTTATTAGTTAATACTGGGCATTAGATAAACAATCCAGCATAATTTAAAAAACTCAGTGATATTTAATAAGCTCGTGAAGTTATCAAACTGAAGCAACTGGGCATTTCTACAGAGACGCCGTTTTTTTTGTCCTGGTCCAGAAATCGTGTTAAACATATAAACTAAAATCTCAAAAAAATAACACATAATCCTTAATGTATGTATTATTTGGAGAGCATAATTATTATGACTAATTTAATAATACTTTCTTCTAAAAAAAATACCGAAATGAAAAAAAACACCAAATTTACCTGATTTAGGCCTGTCCCTTTGGCGGAATTGAATCTAAATTGGTCCATAATTCGAAAATTTCCGGAATTTGTAATAATGTTCCTATGTTCACATGTATATAGATGTATGACAAAGGTTTATTTATTACCAAGATGGCTATAATGTTTTATTTTGTACCACTTATGTCACTTTAAATATTTGTCCCGAGCTTATGACTTAATTCGGTATCACTCACAAACTCTTACGCACATCTGTAAATACGCGCGATTTGCACATCTTTATCCGATTCACATAAACTGCCAGTTGCGTCCGAGTAGGCGAGTGCAGTGAACCTGTGACATGCTGCCGGGATTTACCATTTTCAAAGATAAGAAATTTTACTTCGTCTTTGGTGCAGGGTAATTTCTCAACTCCGGATCATAAATATTTTTGAAACTATAAGAGCTAAAAGGTTGTTACTTTGTGTAATTTGTGCCTCGATAGTATACCAATACGTAGGTAAAATTGAATTTGCACAAAGTTATACTGTGAGAGAGAAATTTCAAAGAAACCAGCTTTTTCTCAACTCCAGGAATCTGAACTCCGTGTGCATTTGTTCACAGAGTTGAGAATTTTGTTCACGGAGTTGAGGTTTTTTATAAAACTGTGATTAGAATGATGTCGTGTGGTACCGGCGTAGAATAGCATCACTCCAATTCTACCTGTAGGTGTCGTAAGAGGCGACTAAGAAACTAGCTCGAGAGATGATTAACGACGATTAACTCTTGTAATTTCTAAACTCCGTGAACAGTCAAAATTCAAATTCGATTATTTCACAATCTGCAAGAGGAAATGGGGAGAAATTTATCTTATTTTGTTTATTCATTTAAAAAACAATAAATCACTTTGAATGAGTGCATGAAAACCTTAAAACAAACGTGCACTCTCAACTCCGTGAACACTCGAAATTAAAATTGAATTATTTCAGAATCTACTGAAGCAAATGATGGCAAATAAAATTAAATATATTTATATTTTTTTTTCCTATTTTTTCAGTATAATAAAGTCAATAAAATGTTAAGAGTAAAATTGCACACGGAGGTGAGAAAAATTTACTCCTGCCGTAGAAATGCTCAACTGAAGGATAGTATTTATAAATCGCATAACTCTGACCTCGATCACAAGAGCAATTTTGACAAATGTCAGTCAATACTAATAGCTTCTCAAAGATCGATTCTCAAAATCGATTTGAGAGGTTGAGTGCGGCTTATAAATAACCCCTAGTAACATATTCCAAGTTCACAAATCAAAGTTCCAAACCTCACCGGTTCAGCGCAAATGGTGGATGGTAGAAGTTGTTCCCCTTACAGTTCGCTAAAACGAGACTTATTTCTTTTGGTACAGTGTTTTGTACTTGCTTCAAAGTTTCGACAGTTGAGTTTTTAAGTTACTACCTTGCTTCTCGTTTCAGCTTTTAGTTGCAAGAACTTAAGGTTTTTTTTACGATTGTATATGTTGTAGAGAAAATTACATATATAAAAATCTAACAATTCAACCAGGAAAAGCTTGGTTATGAAACCAAGCATAACATTAAAAAAAAAAACTAAAACACGACTGCGGTAGTTTGAAAGTTTGCGTTTAATATCCGCCATTTTGAATTTATACAATTTAAAAATTTTGTGTCACTAGCGCTGAAAAATACTAACTTTAATACTTATTAAGCGCTGCATCTAGACAAATCTGACGACACGTCTTATGTTTTAGCTTGTGAAAAAATGAGACAGTTAAACAAACTAGTATTAATTAAGGCTATCCTAGAAACCGGGACCAAAGAATTTATTCAACCAAATGAGACGCAAGGGACTTAAGGGTCCTACTTCATACCCGTTGTAAAAGTTTAAGCAGCCATTGGGAATACTTAGTAATAGGGGTCCGAAACTACCGGTAACTCGCGAGACCGTGATGTTAGCGGTATTATTGTGTCATTCATAAAAATCCTGTTTTGTTCTCATTGGGTAAAAATAAATATTTAAAAAAGTTATGGATCAAACTAAGTTTCCAATTTATGTGGTACCTTTATACCTATACATACGAGTACTTAATACATTAATTCCTATTTTTATGCTAGTGCGAAAACAAAATATAAATATACATAATTTTCTGGGTTGGTAGATATAAAAAAGAATATCACACTTGTTACGTTTTGTATACTAAAATATCGCTTAAATAAAATTAATATATATTTTTTTTACCATTGTAATTTTAAGATCCAACATCCAACACTACATACATCCCCGGTTAAAAATGTTACTGTAGTGAGTAAAATTTGTACAACCACAAGATAATATTACGAATTTGATTTTTCATGTTTTTGAGTGCACGTTGAAGTAGTTACTTTGATTCAAAATTTATGAACGAAACATTAAGTAAATGTGAAAGTTTGGATTGCCACGTACCGTCTGCTTGCGAAATGCAGAAGCTGTATGTTTTGAGAATATTTCAAAAGTTTGATGAAAGAGTATTTGTTTTTTGTAAGGTACTTATTTAAATCTTTAGTTTAGTTGAAGTACGGTTATAACGAGCAGAACAAAGGAAAACGGACCTCATAGTATTTGCTTCAAGGTCACAAACGTCACAGGTATCAAGCAAAATTTTATAAACTATAGATCATCATTCATTACTTATTTGCGCCTACCAATACCAATACACATTTAAATTTAAAAAAAACAAGAAAGTTTTTTTTTTATCAATGAAAACATTTTGAATGTTTAAACTATAGGGTTAAACTAAATCTATTAAAGTTTGTATGGTTTAAAATTTTTATTACTAAATGCAAACATGCAGAAAACCGATTCAATTTTCTTTGTGTTCCATACAATGAAAATACGAGGTTGTTTCTTTGCTATAAAAATAAATAAGATTCAGAGTTTTTATATTCTTCTTCGCGAGCTGAATGAGGCACAAAAACTTGAGATAAGAAGCTTAATAACGTCTCAACTCAACCAACTCATTCGTTTAGATGTCGCTCTTATATGTTCATTTACATATTTTTTGTCGTGATGTAGTAGGTAGGTAAGAGGGTTATTTATTTAGATTGTTTCTTTTTACTTTAATGTAAGAAAAGGCAAAGGTGTCTGATATATATATATATCACACAGCCAGCTAGTTCTTTGCTGGAACTGGACACAAATATTTGTGTTGAGTCTGGGTGTTTTCTATGTATAATATGTATTTATTTACAAAAAAAGTATATATGTATAGTATCAGCTATCTAGTTCCCATAGTACAAGCTTTGCTTAGTTTGGGGCTAGATGGCGCTGTGTGAATTGTCCAGGGAATTTATTTATTTATTTACTTGGCAGGACATTCTGCCGCGTGTCTAGATAGATTGGTTGGTTAAATGTGGGATAATTTAAAAGTAGTCGAAGTTTAGTATAGTAGTCGAACATTAATTAATTTTTTAGTCAGAACAGAACCCAATTTTTTAGGGTGTTTCTACTCATGATTCTGACCAACTTTTTCTATGGGGCCACCTGTGAAATCGCAAAAAAAAATTGTGTGTTCCATGCATTTTTGCCGAGTAGGTCGGAACTTTTCTATGTAAGATCCAAAAACTTTTTTTGCGATTACGCAGGTGGCCCCATAGTAAAAGTGTTCAGGATCATGAGTAGAAACACCTTACAAAGTTTGTGTATACATTATGTGGAGCAAACTATGAAATTTTTTCCACTTTCACGATAATCACAAATGTAACGAGTACAATAAACTGATCCCAGACGGTTTTAAGAACCTTTACAGATTAGGTAGTCTTAAAAAATACGGCTAAATTAAGTTGTCTCTTTTATTGTTTCCTAATTTTACAACTCTATTTGGCGCGGCCGTATCACTTTATTGTTGCCCAGAAAATGGAACACAGACGTTTCTAAGTAGTTTTATAGTTACTAAAATACGCTCCCCCGCTTTTCTCTGAATATAAACTTTGGAACACTTGTGTTAAAAGCAACTTTGTATAAACATTTGCGTCCCAAAATGCAAGTGCTATGCGTTTTAACGACACAATGGTTACTATGTGGTAACCTTGTATTTTCCTCGTGGGAATTAGAATTCGCAGTTGGTAAGTATTGTTTACGATTTTTTGCACAGTTTTTAGAATGAAACCACAAAAGGCAAGACCACAAAAGAGTAGGAAAAATAAGTTCATGGATTTACAGAGTTCTTTTAATTAGTACTGATATTAGGTAAGCAGTGGGAAATCGCAGACACTTGTCAAAAGCTTAATTGGTCAAATACGTAATTGGTCAAATTGCCGTTTCAGAAATGCACCTGAGATAGAATGAACTTTTGATACAAAAATCTTTTGACTACCTACATTTGTCCTATCCAGAGGTATTAAAGGCGCACTAGCATTTTTACGCACGGATGGAACGGTATTGTCTTTATCAAAGAATATTAATGCCTCTACAGGGATATTTTTAAGTCAATAAACAAACTTATAGGGTGTTTCTACTCATGTTCTGAACAAATTTTACTATGGGGCCACCTGCGCAATCACAAAACAATTGGGTGTTCGAATTGGGGTTTCCCAATTTTTCCCGAGTAAGTATAGATTTTTGTATGGAACACCCAATTCTTTTTGCTGTTTTGCAGGTGGCTTCATAGTAAAAGTTGTTAAAAATCATGAAACACCCTTCAAGGTTTGTGTACTAATTGAAAAAAAAAAACCCGGTATAGTTGAATCAAGACTCAATCGTTTATTTCCAAGTAGATTCACAAATTCACAAGTGCCGTGTGATGCCGGCTTAGAATAGCATCACCCCACCTCCTTTCCGCGAGTGTCGTAAGAAGCGACTAAGGGACTCGAGAGTATTTGGTGTATTACAATTTTTAGGCGGCAGGTTGACAACCTGTCACTATAGTAATACACATGTTTTCTGAAACAACCTTGGAAAACAATCCTCAAAAACGTCAGACGTGGCAAAAGCGACCGTATTTTAACGGCCGTTATTGCTCTGCCTACCCCGCGAGGGATACAGGCGTGATATATGTATGTAGGTATGTATGTATGTAGATTCACAATTAATGCTTTTAGAACGTCGGAGAGTTACATTACGATACTGTCACTGAATAAATGAATTAGTCATTGTAAACAATAACAATTTTATGTTCCTAATAGAATCGCGGCACGAGTGGGATAAAATAAGTTGATCAGCCCATTCTGACTGGTTGGTACTAACTATTCCTACCTAACCTATACCTACTAACAAAGTAAAAGTTTTTAGTATTTCTGCATATAGTACCTATTAAATGCCTTCAGATATTTGCAAAATTGTATTAGCTGCGGCACCACCGCGGCTGACATATGAAATCGAATTCGCAACAACATCGTTGTTTTTCAGTAACAGCGGCCAAAAGTTCGTTAATCCGATTTAGGATTTTGCCGGTCATGTGCTGCCAAAAAGGTCCCTGTCTGAGCCCCGACTAGACTAAACTTGCTTATTTGCCTGGACTACGGTTTAAGGGTAATTGGAATGGAGGTTTTCTTCCACTGAATATTACAAACCTTAGGAGTATACTTAAGGTTTTCAAGGCAATGAGCACCAATTTTCAACAATTTGCAATTGCAAATTGGCATTTTTTTTTTGTGGTAGGTCCGGTAATAGTTGGGAAAAAAGGCAAAAGCAGATCTAAATATATGGAATCAAATAGAACCATCCATCATTATACTCGTAGTCAACGAAAAGAGCATTACAGTCATAATAATCATAATACCGATTATTACCGATTGTTATTCGCTATATCTTCATCCTCACAAGTAAATAGGATTAATGCGTATAAGACGATGGTGGTTCGTACTTTGTATCGTCATGGAGAAAATATACCTGCTAGAGGAGAGTCAATCCAAGCCTCATAATAATTAAGCTCAGAAAAAAAATATATTTGATAGCCACGGGGCCGAAATTTTAGAGTCACACTCACACAAAAATCACGCCTTTATCCCTGGTGGGGTAGGCAGAGCGTCAACAACCGTAATATTACGGTCGTGATCGCCACGTCTGACAAATGTTTGAGGGTCGTTTTAGATAATTCGTGTATCACTATAGTGACAGGTTGTCAGCCTGCCGCCTAAAATTGCAATACACATCAAGCCTCAAATCGCTTAGTAGCCTCTTACGACGGGAAAGATATGGGATGATGCTTTTCTAAGCCGGCATCACGCAACAAAAAAATAATACCTACCAAAATGACCTTTAAGATTCATGAAGTGTTTTTTAAGATACTCGGTATATCTGGATTAAAAGCGTAATCAACGACAAACCAGCATTTAAAGGAGTGACAAGTCAATACATGGCGATAATAAAATGATGTTACAATTTTTAGTTTAGGAATGGGACATTTTCTATTAGACAGTTCTTGTTCTGTTTATGACTTCATGCCGATGGCGTTATATAAAACTAAAATTTTGACATGTGTGCTATATTAAAATACAGAAAAATATTTATTGACCAAAAGGAAAACAATACATTCATTACGTTGAACATTATCTGGATAAAATACATTTCCGCGGAAAGGAACTTTTTTTCAGTTTAGATCTTCGCAATCTACACTTAAGAATGTTTGCTAGATCCTTTTAGCATTGACTCCCTTCTTCTATGTTTGCTCCATGGTATCATGAACAAAGGCACTAGATAACAAACAATTACTTCGCTTCCATGTGCCCCTAATCTCGGTCTTCATTTGTGCCAGGCTGCCAGATGTATCCGCCAGTGTACCCAAAGTGCCATATATATTTGAGTGGAGGTTGTTTGCATTGAAAATCTGGAGTGGTAGCACGATTGTTAAGCTTCTTTAGATTAGTGACAAAGCCAATAGAATGCAAAATGCTTTTAAATAGGTGATTTAAGACAAAAACATCGATGAGCATTCAACATCATAACAATATAATATCATTGACTCAAATAGTCTAGCAGAATTGAGAAGAAATATATCTAGTTATTCAGATGTATCCACCAGTGTACCCAAAGTGCCTTATATTTGAGTGGAGATTGTTTGCATTGAAAATCTGGAGTGGTAGCACAATTGTTAAGCTTGGTTTAGAATAGTGACAATGCCAATAATGCAAAATGGTTTTAAATAGGCCATTTTAGAAAGAAACACCGATGAGCATTCAACATCATAACACTATAATATTGGCTCAAATAGTCTAGCAGAATTATTGAGAAGAAATATAACTAGTTATTTTGTATACAGTAAGATGAATCGATGGTATCTTGATGGTACATTTTTATAAACGCTTTTTATGATGGCCTCATATTAATTTGTCTTTGAAGTAATGTGCAGGCATATTAGCTCTGCTCTCTTGAATTACGCACTTACTTAAAGAATACAACCATCACGGAAGTTCAAAGCAAATCCGTATTTGATTCTCTAGGTCACAGAGAACGCAAATCTTTTTCGAAATGTTTTACGGGAACTCCAGAAACCTGTCTTGACTAATTGGATTCTTTACATGAAAATGTTGTCCCTTACTGAATTCCCACAACAACCAAACACACTTGACCTCACTTTCTTTCAAAAGCTGGGAAAAAACGAGCACCTAACAGTCATAATGGTTTCGAAAGGGGTCAAATTGCGCTGGACGTGTACGAACACGGCTGACCCTTCCGTTTTCCTAAATTAACGCACTTGCCTTTGTAAAACATGACATTTAACGTAAAATATTTGTGCCTGGGAACAACGGGGGTAAAGGTAGCAGACGGAAAAATAAAACATTAACGCGTAAAAACGTTGAGGTTGGTGTAATTTTTTGCGCTTCTAGTAAAAATATTTTTGTATCGTAAATTAAAGTCCTTTTCTACCTTAAAGAGAATTCAGTTAACTAATTTCTAGTTTTACCCCTTAAAATGGGTCAACTCCGTCCTCAATTCCAAAACTCTCTACAAAAGTTTAGAGAATGAAAAACGTACAATAATAGTCCTGACCTAAATCGTGTTTTCGCCAAAAATTCTGAGTAGGGGAAGGTAAATTCTCATTCACTATTCTGTAGACGTCGGCGATTTCTTTCTTTTCGGATTATAGAGAGTAAAAAACGTACTGTCGAATCGTTTTTGCCATCATTAACAGTATGAGGGTTTGTTCTTCTGCCATGCCATTTGCCGCGCAAATAACGTTTTTCAACTTTATCTTTTCATGCATTTCGTCTAAGATAAAATTAAAATATCTGGCCTTGTAACGTTGATTTCGTACCTAGGTTCTGCATTTTAGCAAATTGACAACATTAGTATTTCACATTATCAATAACAACCTACTGATTATTATTAGAATAGCAATTGTTGGCTGTGTGAGTGACTTCAATATTTCGCCTGTTTTCTTCCTTCCTGATATTATTTTTCGTTTGTCTTTGGCTACTGTTCTTGGCTTTGTTCGAGATGTATAGGGTATGGAAAATGTTTCAGTCTTTTAAGGAGTTCTCATCTCATCAAACTTAAAGAACACATACAAAAAATAAAATGTCCGTGTTTTCAGCTTATCAATAGTTTTCAGGCTCCATAAAAAGTCATTGGATGTATCAACTCCAAATGCCGTTAGCGTGGCAAATTATTGTTCAGATAAAATTTAATACACTTCGACACGCAGAGAAGTAGATTGGATGTTTCCTACCCTTTGGGTTCTGAAATTCTATTCGCAACTGGCTAAATAATGAGTTCTGTGGCATTCTGCGCATTGACTACTATTTCAATCCATTTCTTCATTAATATTAGCCAAGAGTCGAGCTAAGACTGTGTTGGACGTACTTATTTGATTTTGGACTATTTTTAAGCCGAGCGCATAAAGTTTACATATTTTCTGGTTCGTCTGTCTAATTGAAATATTAATATTACATATTTTTCTTAACAACCTAGATAAGAACAATACTCGCCTAGAACTGTTTATTTTTATTCGCTAATAAATCAGCAGGAGTATCAACAAAAGGCAAGTACTGCAAACAATTTTTAATCGTTCGTTATTATCAGCATACAGAAACTTCATGCTCAATAACAAAAGTCGTTATGAAAAATTCAAGTCACGGAAGTCAGACCTACTTGCAAATCTTCTTTGGCCAATGTTCCTTTTGCTCGGCAAGTAATTTCCATTGGCCTACAGGACCGATATTGCTGTTTTTGCCATTCGGAATCTCACCGAAAGCGATTTTGTAGGATTTTGCCAACTGAAATAAAGGTGAAAATCTTTTGTTATTTTTTGGGTTTGAATTTATTTGCACATCGAATTTATCACAAATCGTATTTTTGCATGCCTGATTTTGTAAGTAGTTTCGCTATAAATGTAATGAAATTATTTGTGAATAAGTATAGCGTGAAAAAATTATACCTACCTACCCTCATATTAGTGTTGTCCAATAATCGATGGTGTATCGATTAATAATCGATACATGATTTTTTTATAAAAGAATCTAAATATCGATTACCTAATCGATATTATCGATCCTATCGATATAATCAAAACAATCGATATCAATATCTCAGACAATATAATCGATTATTATCGATTAATCGATGATAATCGACAAATTAACCAAATATAATCGATTAATCGATTCTTCAATTATTATCTTTGCTACAATAGTATCGATTTAATCGATTATATTGCAATAATCGATACAATTGGTCAATCGTTTTCGATGTAATTGTTTCTTAATCTGTGTCCATCTAGGCTAGTGAAGGTAGTCAAACATTAAAATTGGAAAAACAATCCTGTGCGTTTACTAATGTGTGTGTTCATACTTGATTGTGGGCTGTTATTTGTAAAATATACTTGAAATCATGAGTGAATCAAAATCAAACGTTTGGAAGTTTTTTAGAAAAACACCGAGTGGAAAATTGGTAGTTTGTGATTCGTGTATGAAGCAGTTTAAATACTGTAACAACACAACGAATATGAGAGAACATATTCGAAGAAAACATCCCGATAAAATGCTTACGCTGTTACAAAGTACTAACGAAGCAAATACAACAGATCCAGCCACTGAAGAAGTTTCTGTTCGTGATCCACTTATCTATGACGATAACTCTAGTAGAAAAAAACACCTGGATAAAATATTTACTAAAATGGTCGCCATTGATATGGAGCCACTAAGAATGTCGGAACATGTAGGACTCATAGAATTTGTACATGCATTAGATCCTAAATACAAAATGCCGACAAGAACCACCCTAACTCGCAAATTATTGCCTGATTTACAAAACCAATACAGAGTTAAATTATATCAAATTTTAACTAAAGTGAAAAACCTTGCAATAACATTGGATACGTGGACTTCAGTCAGTAATTTAGGAATAGCAGCCATAACAGCGCATTTCATACATGATGAAGTTTTGACTTCTGCTCTTTTATGTACGAAACGCGTAGAAGGACACCACGATGCTGATAATTTAACAGCAGTAAGTATGAGAAAATTTGAATCTATTCAACCCTGCATATTTCAGTCAGGAGTCTTCACGTACCTTTTGTACTTGTAGTGAGATTGTCTATTTTAGCTATCAAAAGATTTGTTCCGCTACTATGCCTTTCAGAAATATCGCCCTTAAACAGTGACGAAGAAAAGCAAACATTTATAACCTTATAATTACAAAAGCTTCAATATCTTTTTTAATATGTTTTATTTTGACTGTTTTAAGATATTTTTAGTTTCACATGCCGTGTGATGCATGCCGTGTGATGGCAGCTTAGAAAAGCATCGCCCCATTTCTTTCTTGCGGGTGTCGAATGAGGCGACTAAGGGAGTCGAGGGTTTCATGTGTGTTACGAATTTTAGGTTGTGAATTTTAGGCGACAGGCTGACAACCTGTCACTATAGTGTAGTGATACACGAGTGAAATGGGGTGGAAGTAGTGGGACTATAAGAGTATGTTTTTGCTTTCAGGCTGTAAAGGAATCATTAGAAGAATGGCACGTCGACAAAAAAGTGGCTGCCATGGTAACAGATCATGCGCCTGTCATGATTAAAGTAGCAGAAAATTTGAAGTATCGTCATGTTGGCTGTTTTGCTCATGCACTAAACACTGTCTTACGCCATGCCGCCAGTGACTCAGAATTGACGAACTTGGTGGCTAAATCAAAACGTATTGTGACCTTCTTTCATCACAGCCACTTGGCTTCTGATAAATTAAAAGCGGAGCTCAAACGGCACGATAAAAAAGAACTGGCATTAATTCAAGCAACTGACACTCGATGGAACAGTACCTTTGAAATGTTAAAAAGAATTCGTGAATTAAGAGATGAGCTGGCCATTGTTCTAAGTCAGTGTACACGTGCACCTGAAAACTTGAGTGGAGAAGAATATAAATTAATTGAAGAGATCGAACCAATTTTAGAACCTTTCGAAACGTGTACTGAGGCTGCTTCAGGGGAGGAATACGTAACAATTTCTTTGATCATACCTTTGATAAAAGGTATTAGTCTTCGGCTTTGTGAGCTGGAAAAACAAAATATGTCAGACGCAGCAAAAAATATTCTTTCTAATGTAAAACAGTGTGTCATTCAAACATTAAAACCGTATGAAACACGCACGCCTTGCATCATTGGGACTTTACTTAATCCCCACTTTAAGAAATTGGGCTTTAAGACTGAGAGTGATGCTGAAAGAGCAGTTGCTTGCGTTCAACGAGAATACTCAAATTATTTGACATCTGTTCGCATTGACAGCCCTTCATCGTCAACAACATGTGTCACACCAGAACCATCTTCGTCGAAAAAAAGCAAATTATCAAACTTGTTAAATTTTTTAGATAGTTCTCCTCCAATTGTCAATCAAACAAGTGATGCCATTATTGACATAAGGCAATACATAGAAAAACCCGTAATTCCTCCCAGTGAAGATCCAGTCAAATATTGGTCTAGAACGAACAACAAACTGAGAGACGTGGCCTTAAAGTACTTGTGCATTCCAGGCACATCTACACCAGCCGAAAGAATATTTTCAGCAGCTGGACAAGTAGTAACCGACAGACGTAACCGTCTCAACCCTGATCACATAGATGCGCTTCTGTTTATCAGACAGAACTACAAGCTTTGCGAAGACAAGAAGGAATAAGTGTGCTTCAAACCAACGTCTAAATGAAAAAATAATTACAAAATTAACATCAGATCAAGCTAGGTACGTCAATTAAAATTATTTTTTTTTGCTGCTAAACTGTCGCAATCTATTTCTCATTTCGGAACAAATATTGATAATTATATTTTTTTCTGTTACACTAAAAATGCTCATTGGAAGTATTTTTTAAACAAGCTGCCTCTGGTTTTTTTCAAGCGTTATCAGTACTTTAAAATATAAACATGTGTTAAATTTGATTGATGTACAAGAACAAAAATGAAACAAAATATCGTACCAAATCTGATTTAATCATTACTAAATAACAAAAGATCTTGATCGGAAAATCATTCTTCATCCTTAATCATAAGTAATCAAAAAGAAGTTGTTACAATTGTATTTTTTCATATTTGAAAATTTATAAAAGCTTCACTTACAGTATTAAAAATGTTTAAATGCACGTTTTGTTTTGTTTTTTCACATTCCTATGAATCATTTTTTTGCGGATGACGGAAATATTACTTTTACCTCATCTTGGCTTATGTGTTTCTTTTTAAAAGCTTGAACTATTATCAAGATATGACGGTATACAGTAGTCCTCATGCAGGGCGGTACATGTTTTAAATCTTCGGTAATAAGAAGCCCAAAATATTCATTTCTCTTGTTGTCATTAGAGACGCAATCAGGACAGTCCTCTGATATATTTTCTGGCGGTTTACCATTGACTTCAGGGCAGTCCTCATTTTCAGATATATTTTCTTCTGGTTCATAAACTGGTGAACCGAGTTCACGGCGTTTCTCCATTTCTACTACATTATCAACTTGCTTGCGTCCTTTTTTTATATTATGAATTGATGGTAAAATACTTTGCGAGTCTTCGATCTCATCCTCATCACACGAACTATATTGTCGTTTGAGCACTGAAGATCCGTAATTACCGTCCATTGTACAGAAATTGTCAGTTTAAGACAAATTGATTCCAAGTTTGCGTTTGTGAATTTGGGTGAAAACGCTTGTATGTAGAATAATAAAAAAGAGGTACTTTGTTTTTTTGGTCCTGCTGACAAATAAATTGGAAATACTTTACCCAATCCCATTATCTCTTAAGAAGAGTAACTGATGTGCAACAATTATATTGTTCCTGATAGGTCAATACTATCGATAGTTCCGATATAATCGATTATATCGATAATATCGCTTTAATGTCCCACATCGATACATCGATTTTATCGAATATTTTATGTAATCATGGAATTATAATCGATTAATCGATTATAATCGAATAAATTGTGCTCGTTATTGATATCGATGTTCTCGATGGTATCGATAGGATCGATATTATCGATAGCAAATCGATAGCATGAATACTTTTTGGTCAAGGTTATCGATTAATTGATAATCGATTATTGGGCAACACTACCTCATATCTACCTTATACCTACTAGCGTAGCTATAGTTAGTTTTCTTTGCTACTAGCGTCTAGTACACAAATGTAATATCTTATCAAGTATCTCTTCAATGCTAAGTATCTTGATTTTACACGTCTTGAAAGCATATTTGCACCGAAATATGTTTCAATTCAGCTAATCCAGATCCACTCCTGCTCACATCAAACTAATTCGTGTACATTATAGAGATGGCAACATATCAGCCTTTTACGGGCAGCAATCCCAGCAGACGTACGTGGCAAATAAAAGATTCCTTCAAAGGTTCAACATACACTGGTTCTACATACAGTTCTTACGAAGAACCAGCGTTGGTTGATCCCTTAAATGTATAGGTTGAAATGCTAGCAAATAAATGTTGCCAGCTCGCAGTAAACCAGACTAAACTCTAACGGTTCTCTTAAAGTGGTGGTCATTTATAAGGTTTATTAGTTTTTGCTGCTGGTTCGTGCCGTTGAAATTAGAAAGCGCAAGAGATAAATCTATGAGGTTTTACATGAATTGCTAAGATGAGCCATACGTCCGGGTCGGGTTATATAATAATAGCATGACCCTATTGCTCACCTAGATTGATGTAAAAACATTATATTCTCAGAATAAACTTTTATCTTGAGTGTTAAGTAGGCTATAAATTTTACTCACGTGTACCTACTTGGAAGAGAAATATTTATTGACAGTTAAAAAAAATTTAAGAAGTAACATGCTGGAACACTTATCACGACGACCTTCTAAAAATTGTGGTTGAAAGGAAGATTGAGGGAAGACGAGGAAGAGGGCGACCTAAACGAGCTATGGACATGTAATGTCGTATAAGAAAGTAAAGGAAAAGGCTCAAATGAGTTCAGATTGGATATTACTCCATCGACAAGAGAGAGGCTCTTATAATGATGACGACTTGGATTATTGAACTTTTGACACTGACTCTAGCAAATCTTTTCGGAATTTTACATCTAATTATTTCAATCATCTCGCTTCTTCTCCAGTCTAGTTCCCCGCACCAAGAAGACCAATCCATGACTTTTTACCCAGCGGTCAAAATTGCGTCGATGAATATATAAGTAGGGACCAAAAAATCAACAGAAATTCGTTGAATTACATTACTAAGTAGTTTACTTATGTTTGAAAATTCTTGGAAAGAATATTGACCCTACATTATCCGACTGAACTCGTCTCAAAGATAAATTTCGCAGGAATTCTAGAAGTTTAGAAAACTTTGTTATTCGGCTACAAACTGAATAAACATTAACAAGGTTTGTTTTGAAATAACTTAACAAGAATCCGAAATTTAACTGAAGAGTCCGAAGAAAAATACCTATTTAAAATAAAATCGAAACTCGCAACCCTAATCGAGCAAGTCGTTCACTTTTTAGACCTACTGCCTATCAGACCCCCCTTACATCCTCAATTGTCCTCTGTTGGACATGTACCATCAGAGGTACTCACCACGCTTGGCAGGCGGATGGGCGAGCGCCGCCGTGCTAGACTGATATTGTAGATATTCACAGGAAACGTTGCTGCCCGTTGCTTGGATTCTTGGAAATGGGGTGATGCTATTCTAATCCGCCACCACACAGCACCAAAGACCCTAACCGAGTGAAAATGTAAAAGCAAATTTGTTTCGCGCAGTGCATTACCCAGGCCGGGTTATTTTGGTTTTTTCGTCGCCCATTCAGCAGACGATGATTTTATTCAGGGAAAGAAGTTAATCCGCGGATGAAAGCGATTAAAGTCGACGCCGAATGAAAAATGGGGACTAAATGGTTCGACGCTTGTGTTTGCATGTCCTGCTAAAATTTCCTTGTGATTTAAATATCAAGTTGTCTTTCTAATTTGGGTAGCTCTGGTTATCCAGAATAACCTACTAGCATGCGTAAGTCGTAGTACCAGCTTAAAATAACATTATCTCCTTTTTATTTGTAGATTTGGTACATGAGGAGGTATGTGAATGTCTTATTATCTTCGTTATTAGTTATTACGATGGTGCTATGTACATAGGTACACTACCTATCTTACAGGCATATATTCTTTTATCATTTTCTTATCTAGTAGGAAAATACTTGCCTGAAATTACTGCTTTCACTGATCATACAACATATTGCTATCAATTGTTTATTACAAATACTTCTCGTTTCAAAATCACAGCTTTATTCCAGGGGAGTATGGTACAAGGAACATAATACTAACCTTGAGGTATAGTATTCCTTGCTTTATTCGCTTTATTTTTCTTCGTAACCAAAACTATATAAGAAAACTAAAATGGCGTTTCTGTGGATTTTCGCCAGTGTCTAGAAGCTTCCTAGCAAAAACAGGAATTTGAAAAATTCTGACACTAGGGTTCATCGGGTCGTTGGACGATTCGGTGTCCCACACGAAAAGAAGAAGAAGCAAAAACAGGAAAATGTCATCACCCGAAAACTAATAGCAGAGCTTGAAAAGTATTAAGAAAATGTTAAAAAGCAATTTATTCTTATTTATCTCCCGCAGACAGACGATCAATCGGTGGTTGACACGGCTGAACCCTGGGATCCGTCAATGAGAGAAGAAATTCATCTTCTCGTCGCAGAATTGAAATTTTATCTTACTTATCGCGGAATTCGCACATGACGTGTTTAAAGATTGTTGCTATTTTAAAATACGAATGAGTGTACCAACAACAGTTTTAAGCAATAGGGAATCCTTTTATGGAATCCTTAATTTGTTACTTAAAGGCCATCTTACTAAACACCAGCCTCAAAAAATATCGGCCTGTTTATGAATATGTTGCCAGAAGACATAATACTTTTTATTTACGTCGCCAAAAAAGATCGATAATCTCAAGACTGATAGAAATTGAACTATATAAATACGAAGGTGTATATGTACTGTACCGAGTCCCAGCCGAAATTAATTCAAATTCAAATATCTAAATAAAAAGAATGAGACACCGCCACTGTGGTACTTTTACGATTTCTTATTATGTTTTATTTAGAAACGTTTTTCAAACAGAACCCTCTCAACCCACTCCGCTAAAATCGAATAGAATCCTCTAGTCTGAAAAATTTATTCATAGTCACAGTCGGGCCGATCCATGCCTCGCTCGACGGCGTCTGCCCACTCGCATTTCCATAACTAAAGGTTCGATACAAAAACCTCAGCTCAGGGCATTGCTCAGGGTCTTTTGCGGATCGGGAAATATTATGACGGAAAAAATAGCGGGAAGGACGGGGTCCAATTGATGTAGAAATAATTAGGAAGTTACTTATTGTAGGTATTAGCCGTGTGATGCCGGCTTAGAATAGCATCACCCCATTTCTTTCCCGTGGGTGTCGTAGAAGCCGACTAAGGGACTCGAGGGTTTCATGTGTATTGCAATTTTAGGCGACAGGCTGACAACCTTCCACTATAGTGATACATGAATTATCTGAAACGACCCTACAATATTGTCAGACGTGGCGATAATGACCGTAATTTTACGGTCGTTAACTCTCTGCCTATCCCGCCAGGGATATAGGCGTGATTTGTGTATATATTAGTTAGTAGTATTTTATATACTATGGAGGAGACCCATGTCCAGGCTGTTGTGGCTATGCCGAATCTGTCGCAGCTCAGTTGTTAACTAAAAATAACTTTCAAAGTTTCATAACAAAAGTATTTTCCAAGAAGGAACCGTTCATGAGCAGTAATCGAAATAAATTTAAAACGATGCAAAAGAGAATTGTTATGTTTACATAAAGGCGTGTCTTTTACCAAACATTACTTTTCATCGGTTTCGGAAAACAAATCATACAGAAATTGTTACATATTATATGTATCGCCACGCCGCAAGATATAGGTCTTCCCTAACCCATGCCCTAACTAACTAACTCCGCTGACTCAGTGACCCAAAGACGATCTTGGTCTCCGAAACGAGCTGTCTCCACTGGTCTTGGTCCTACGCGATCTCCTGCCAATTATATTATATTGTTACAGTCTACCTATACCGAGCTGGAACGCCTTGAATTTTAAACTGTATGTTTGAAAAAAAAAAACATGTGCCGGACACGACCCTTTACGCATTCTGTGAAATCCAACCCGGAACCTTTCGAGCAACGGACGCAGAGATATACCAGCAATAATGCCACAAACTACACACGCCGTTATCTCGAGTTAGATTACGAAACAAGTTGTAAAGTTGAACGAGGATCTATTACAGTATCGATATCAGTATAGTAAACTTCTTAAGCTTCAATACAAGTTTTGAACGAGACGCTTCAGTTTCATATAACTAGCGAAACTCGAGATTAGTTCTTATTTTAGTATCTTAAACTTTTACATTTAGTGGCATAGCTTTATGGCCCTCAGTAGTTTTACTCGCTGCATTAGGTGATAGAAAATACTGGAATAAAAATGAATTTTCAGGTTTTGATCACTGGGATCCTTCATTTATCTTAGCTTAATTGTTTAAAGGTAAAGGTACTCATTGTGCATTTTCAAGGAACGCTAGGTACTAAGAAAAATATACATGAAACTTTGAAACATCATCAGACAGAACCGAACAACGATCTATCAGACCTTCAACCAGCAAGTCTCGCTGCTCCTGTCAATTGTACCAAAGATTTGTGGCTTCGTTGACCTCAGCGTGATCAAATACGGATTTATAGGGGTCGGTATCTCTTTACAAAGGACATGGCTCCAAATAAGCCAATCGATGGAACGGCTGGGTCGGGTCGCTTGTGTGGAGAGCTGTTAAACAATCAGAACGATACGTTGACGACCTCATCGTTTGTCGAGGTTTCAGAAACAACATTATTATTTAAAAAAAAAATAGCAAAAATTATAAACTTTAAAGATTTATTCAGCTCATGATGTGTGGCAAACATGGATTTTCCTTATAAGAATCCCCAGCGTGAAATCCTTGGCTTAGCTTAGAAGATTTTTTAGTCTTCAGTGTTTAATTTCGATAGTAGGTATTTTAATCGATGAAGCATCCTAATTGCAACCATTGAATGAAGAATAGAAGTTGAAGAGTCGATACCTCATATCCAGATGGTACCTATCAAGAGGAGGCCCTCTGATCCTGCACATGACTATCACCCTACAGGAACCACCGCCCGGTGCAGGTGTGGTGCAAACCTTATTTACTGACACTGGCTAAATCAGAATGGGAACGCCATTAAATAAAGAAATTGAATTATACCGAACTTCAGTTGTCAGTTTTGTTAAACTGTGTGTTTCTTCTTGCCAAGGGTTCGAAGGTTCAGAAAATATTAGCGGTGTACAAAATGTTGTACAATATACCTAGTCTAGTGACAAAAAAATGAAATTGTACAATATCCTTACCGATTATTTTGATCCCCTGCTAGTGCGTGCTAATAGTATTTCAGTTTATAAGCAATTCAACCATTTCAACGCCATGGACTAAATCAGGTGATTTGTGTGGCCTAATTTTTTTTGTTCGTCCGTTCTGGACAGGCAAAGGTCTTAAGAATTTAAGATCATACAGCCTCGTCTTTAGTTGGTACTACTAAACCGTAGGGAACATCGATATTTTAGAAATTATCCTATAATAGGTTAGATTAGGTTATGACCTTTTATTTGCCTTTAATTTTGAATTGCCTATAATTTCATAATGTAAAATTTTGCGTGCTGGTAGTGCTAACTCATGTTTTTGGTGTCTCTGTTTTCAGGTAAAGAAAGAGTTTTATATTTTGAGGTTTGTAAAAATATGTATTGTATGTTGGTATTTGTGCGGTATTCTGTGCTAAAGGTGTTGGGTTTGACTATGATATCCACACCAATGCAGCCTAAATTACATTATAAAAATACATTCTTACCCAATACCCAGTAGTACTGAAAATGCTGAGAATAAGAAGACCGGTTGCCGACAAACAATAATGCCTCCTATCCTATTTAACAAAAGGCATGGCAAACATTATCATACTGTTCTCCAAGAAAGTTTATTTGATCTCGTAAGGCCGTGGCCTCGAAGTACAGCTGGTGGCGATGCGGTAGCGGCGGGACCTTGTGGATGGACTAAAACCCAAAATGAGCGGCGCGGCGGCAGGCAACAAGCGCTCGTAACGGTCAAGCGCCGCCGCCCGCGCGTTTTTCTATACAGAGTCGCGTCATCTGCCCAATCTACTGCACCGCTACCGCTCCGCTGTATTTCGGGGCCGCGGCCCAAGACTATGCTGCTTCTAGAGTATTACCAACAAAGGCAAGCCGAGCTAGGAACTCTAGAATTATTCATATTTCCATTATAGAGCAGATGAATATTTGCTGGATTGAACCAAGGCTTGGAACCGTGTGGAAGCAAAGACAAACATACTAGAATATTTAGTTACCTATGTAGAAAGGCGCTCGCCGTAAATTTTAAACTGGAACCGCATTCTATTATTAACCCATCTTTCACACATTAGCATTATTGTGTCTTCTATATCTGCTTAGAATTTAGGAACCTAATTATGTACCCACTCGTATATGTCGTAAGAAGTGACTAAAGGACAAACTAAGGGAGAGAGCATCAGTGTTCTCTGTTAAACGTGGTGATTATAACGTGTAGGCATTCCCGTAACGGGGATTCCTATGTCTAACAGAAGGCTATTGTGGATCTTGTAGTCATAGGTTTACTGTAGGTTATTTAGGACCGACGAAAGATGGTAGAGATTCTATGAGAACTTTGCAGCAAAAATACGAAAACAGGCTTTATGCATTCTACATACAAGTTCTAAAAGGCGATATCGAAGTGTTTTCGCCGACCGCTAAATATACAACTTTCAAATATGTTCGGTCAGACTAGCCGGTCCCCTGGATGGCTAACATGCGTGCCACGACATATTTTGTCGTTTGATATGCGCACAATGTCACTACGGAAGAATGCGTAATATATTCACAGTGAAGTTAGCCGCAGAAGACATATTGCAGTGATATAATTTTACCGTGGCACGCATGACCAGGCGTATAACTACCCTTTTTTTTTCGTCCGTCGTCACTCGGACAACTCGCCTCATCAACGATGAGTCATATCACCCATAGCAAAGCTCCTCTTGAAATCTTCTAAAATGCATGGCCAAGCTTTTATTACTCTGGGCGATAATATTTATTTTCTTGCGTTAGTCCTTCGACAGCAGGTTTTATTTACAAGCATCTTCCACTTCGTTGGCCAGTTTTTAAAGGGTGTAAGAGAATGCATTTAGACCATGAAATTGAAGACCTTTTTAGTTACGTCAGGGTTCATCGGGTTGTTGCAAAACTCTGTGTCTCAATCGAAAAGAAGAAGATCATCAGACTGCTGCGATAAAAAAAATCAATGCCCCATTCGAAATTAGTGCATTTACTATAGAATCTCAATATCAATAATAAATTGACGTTTTCTGAAATGAAGTTGTTTGGTTTAATGGTCTGACCTGAATGCAACTCATCGGTACTTAGAGGGCTGTCTGTAACACCCTGTATAGTAAAATGCATTCTTGCTGTCGGCTCGAATACAAACAACTTCTGAATCTCCTATAACTTGGCAAGTAGGGTGAGATTACCTGTCTACCGTCGGCGCTTCTCCTGTTTTATTTTTCTTAAAAATTTTCTTAAAAATGCAAGGAAATACTCGTATGTTCATGTCTTAAAAAATATAGTTTGGGAAGCTGTTTTATTTTTAGTCACTTAGACGAATATTATCCAAAGATACGAATTTTGGAGACCCATTTGTGATTCTCACAAACATAACCGTCATTTTAAGCATTATGGTTCTGATCGTATCTATGTTTTTCTGTACAAAATAACTATTTTATATGCATTTCTTTTGCTCAAACCAGACAAAACACCCCATTCCATCCGAGAATTTAAAAACCAGACGCAGCACACCTTATAGATTTACGGGTCATTTAACTACTTTATAATACCATGTGCAGACGTACAGTACAGTCAAGCTCAGGCTGGGTTAGACTGGTTAGACTTTGAAATATTCTTGACGTGAGCTTGGCTGTACGTACCAACTTAAATCATCTCGTAATAATGTGACTTTTTTATTCAATCATCTCCTAATGATGTGGCTTCTTTCAACAGAAGAATTTAACTAACAAAAAATGTTTTGATTTTATGCCTTTAAAGTTATTTTACTCATAATTAGTTATTTTATTCTTTTGATAGAGTTTGACCTGTCTATTGGATACGAACCCTAGCCGTTCTATCGAACGTAATGTATTTCCACTGAGTTTCTGCTAAGCCCGGATGATGTTGGTCTACATCCTCTTGCCAAATGCATGTTTGCGTATTTTTAACCGACTTTTAAAAAGTTGTATCAGGCTTGTTTGTTTCCAAACTCCCATTGAGTTTTTGCTAAATATGATGGTATTGATTTACTTACACCCTTTTGCCAAATACTTGTTTGCGGAAATCAGCTTATGTTAGCCGACTTTAAAAAGGAGGGTATCACTATTTCCATTGAGTTTTTGCCCGGATGACGTTGCTTTACAGCTTTACACCCTCTTGCCAAATGCATGTTTGCGAAAACCTGTGTATTTTTAACCGACTTTAAAAAGGAGGATATCACTATTTTCTTTTAGTTTCTGCTAACCTCGGATGACGTTGCTTTACACCCTCCTGCCAAATGCATGTTTACGGAAACTTGCGTATTTTTAACCATCTATTTCTTCCTTCATTTCAGTATGGTTGTGCCACAGAATATATAATTCGTACTAAAGTAGTTGTGCTTTAATTGCTACCTACTTTTGTTGAGCGACACCCTGATGTACGATCCTAACCCTGGCGTCAAAATGGGCATTAACAATAACAAAATTCTAATAATTTTGGATGTTGCTCTGTGATGGCTTTTGCACATCTTCTAAGTAAGTGCACAATTAATGAAATATTTGTATGGTTGTACTTGTCGACGATTATCTCTTTCTTAGGTGATAATATTTTTATCAGTAAGATGAGTTTGAAAATTTATCCAATTTAGAGTCAAAAATATTTCAACAATTTCGTTCTCCAATTGCCACACTCTTATGGTGTTTTTCAATATGAAGTCGGATTATGTTTTGCATTTGTTTTATCGTATTTTTTCGTTTTTGGGAAACATGTTGGCATAGTGGCAGGGTAGTTTTTGTAAGTGTTTGCGTGAGTTCAAACTTTTGTATGTAGTTTGTGGGTTGGAAATAAACTTAAGGGTTTTAGGGTGACAGCTTCTCTGGGGATAAGTTATTGTTTTACTTTTGAGACGTTTCAACGCTTGCGACCCCACAGGGGATTATTTTTTAAGGAATTTTGTTTGAGTTTCTCTATTATTGATGTGGTCACCTAAGGCTAGGGCATATCTGCGCATATCTAAGAGGCACTTAAGACTGAGACAGAGTCCTCGATGTAGCGTGTTCGACAAAACACAAAACACACTGGAGATGTTATGAACCTAAGTTAACTTACTTATTACACAACAACGAGTAATATGAATAAAGTAGTATAGCAAGCAGGTTTAAAAACTGACACCAGGATTCATCATGACAATCGTTGACTCGGTGTCCCACACGAGATACTAAAGTTCATCGCAACATTCCCAACTAGTATATAAGAAAAAGAATACCTACTATTTCTAGAATATGCTTATAGTGTAGCCTAAGCACGGAAGCATGAAAATACCACTAAAGTGTAGTCACAGGTGTAGTTACAAAAGCAGATATTTGTCTCAGGAGCGTTGTGAGTCGCGGTATCTAAACATACTGCGCATAGACTAAAATATACTACAGAAGCGTCATCCGTAATTAGTGAAACAATGTCAGATGCCTGCTACCTTGTAGAAGGCCGTTGAAAAATTCTGACTCAGTCTCCCACATGAAAAGAAAGAAATAATGAAACAATATATCTTGATTAAAGATTATAATAATAGTAGAATGTAGGATGCAATCATTCAATACATCGCACGTTGAAAGCATTACCGTCACTATCCAAAAAACCCACTTTTGAGAAATGAGCATTTGAAATTTTGAAAAATTGCGTCTTTATTTATTACACAACTAGAAGACTTAGAAACTTCGGTGTTTTTGACAAAAGTAATATTTTTTTATTATATTTAAGTTGATTATGACTTGAAACTTTTATTTCAATAATTGAATTATTTATTCAAGTTTTTCTTGTATTATTTTGTATAGTATCATTATTACACTTAAAGTTAGTAAGACTTTTCGTTTAGTGACATAAGCAGAGTGACACAAGATTTATTAATTTAGAAAGCTAAATCTAGCCAAATCAAATTAAATTACAACACCGCGTGATGCCAGCTTGAATAGCATCACCCCATTTTCCATTTACGTGAGAGCCGTTAGATGCAACAAAAGAATATTGGATGATATTTTTTCCAGATTTTAAGTTTTTCGATTAACATAACACTGGAACCTGATGTTCATTAGATTTAATCGATTGAAAACGATTACATTATTAATTTTGTGTTAAAGATATAAGTATATTAACGTATTTACCATAAGTGTTATCAAATTTTGTAACTTTTACACTTCCAGACAAAAAAAATCCATAAGTTATTTTATCAATATTCCTGCTGGCCAACTTTTAAAGTTTTCAGATTCATTGTCCTTAGTTTGTTCGTCCTTTCAGTTTACCGATATCCTATAGAACAACTCAGCTGAATGATTAAAATTAAAAAAATACTGTAAACATAACATCATTGCACAGAAGTGTATTAAACAAACTAATTTCATATTAACATATTGAGTACAATTAGGTAAAATTACAAATTTTCAGCAATTCCAAATATTAACCATTTTGTTGATATTTTCGTTGCATAGATACAACTAGATACAACTGTGTTCCTAAGAGTAAACAATTTTTTTGGTATTTAAAACCCATCTTCATAAGTATCGCCAATATTTGATGCCGTCTATTAATGTCAGTACGTTTTGGTAATTAGAAAGTGAGTATCTTTGCAAAAATTCTAACTAGTACGGGTATTTCTGTAGTGTTTATTTTAATTTACTATTTAAAAACCAGAAACATGTCACTAGGATTAGTCTTCTTTGCCACTAGTGTTGATTTACATAATGCTGACAGAATGCTGCTCCAAAAGATGGGATAA
This sequence comes from Keiferia lycopersicella, assembly GCA_029255805.1. Lineage (NCBI taxonomy): Eukaryota > Metazoa > Arthropoda > Insecta > Lepidoptera > Gelechiidae > Keiferia > Keiferia lycopersicella. Next base: position 9,998,637 of record JARACZ010000008.1, read on the forward strand.
AACATTTTATACACTTTCAAGTTTTCAAAGATGCTGATTATTAATATTATGGCAGCAGCATAGCATCCGTGTAGTGTTTATTTTTAAACAAATAGAATAAATATTTTTTTAAATTAAGAAAAAAAATGTTTATTATATATGCATAGATTGCATGATACATGTACTTCAATAGTCCATATTTTGCCAATGTCGCCAATCTTAGCTTCGAATATAAAAAACTTTTATCATTTTTACCATTGAAACTACTGATGGGCTTTTACTTGATTAGATGGCAAAGGGACGTGTTTATTTCTTTCCCTCGTACCAAAGAACATTATTTTGTACTCTTATTACAGTAAATAAACTGCACAGGACAGAGACAAATGGAAAAGACAGACAAGGAGAGCCGACCTCAGATGATGGGATAAGGCTAAGGAGAAGAAAAAGATTGCAGTACAGAAACTACTAAGAAAGCCCTCCGGTAGAGTAAACTGGAGAATTTAGAATTGCAAACTAAGTATGAAGTTGTATAAACTACGCTCTTTGAATTCCAGCACGCATGCAGCAGCAATTATTATCGACTCGTACTTAAAAGGATCAAAAACCACTTACGGATTTTCTATTAATCCAGTTTTCACAGAAAGAAATATTGGCATTAAACAAAATAAGACTCTATTAACTAATATTATAGGAAATTAACTCATAATTTTATAAGACATAAAGTTGCTATAACTAAACTGTCTGTTTTCTATAAACTGATTAAAGAAATGACATCTAAAATTTTTAAGTAAGTAAGACTGTATGGGTAAAAATACAATTTTGATTTATAAACCTACTCATAGTCATTTAATCACTAAAGTAATACTGACCAAATGCATAAAGTTCCTGGCTTACGTAATGAAATGTTCAACAGATTTTAAAAATATTTAAAAATAGAGTGTCATTAAACGTAAAATTACATAATTTTGTGTGAAAATTTGAATAATATTATATGTCAAAAAGACACTAAACGTAAAAGTTCATTTTGATTTGTAATGATTGTTCCAATTATTACTAAATAGTGAAAAGAAAAGTGGCATTAAGCCCAAAATGACATTTTGTTTCATATGTTTAACGTAAATTTATGAAGTAACATAGTCACTATGCTCAAAATATCACTTTTACTTTAATTATCTATATTATTTCTGTAAAAAACTTAACACTATACTGTAGTTTTTGGGATAACGACGCTATCGCAGTAAATATTTTACGCTTAATTAAAAGAAAATAAATATTATAACATCACTAAGCAGAATATGATGGTTTTACTTTCAAGGTTTGCTCCACATAAGTTGGGATACGTGTCACTATAAAAAATATAAAAGATAAAGAAAGATAAAGATAAA